>HG995394.1:0-10000000 GCA_905333075.3 Atethmia centrago
CACAAACCTTCGAAATCCACCTTAGAGAAACAGTAATTACGTCAAATCGTTATAACTTTGCATCCAGGTGACGCATTTTGAAGCTGTTTTCAGCAATTTTGATTGTTTTTAGGCTCCGTCCTACGTTTTGACTAATAAAAATTGACATAGACGCGAAAAAATTTTTTCGTTCATACATTGCTTCACGAATACTATAATATTACAAGCAAAATTTTTTATCTCTAAATTTTGACTGCAAATTTTCTTTATATTAGTTTCAGTAGTTACTTACCTGCCTTACCCGTATTCTGGTGCGCGTTCCGCGTACTTGAGTCCCTGTTCGGTAGCCGTAATTTCAGTTTTTTGCATATTTTTCAGTCGAAAAACACGTTTTTTGACCAAAACTCAAAATTTTTGTTCCGCATAAATTTCATTCGCTCCGTACGTCGCTGGCCCGCGCGGAGACGCGTCTTTTGACACCTCGCACGTGCGCCTAGCGAATATAGAACTGCAAAAAATTTAATATAAATTATATTCACAAACCTTCGAAATCCACCTTAGAGAAACAGTAATTACGTCAAATCGTTATAACTTTGCATCCAGGTGACGCATTTTGAAGCTGTTTTCAGCAATTTTGATTGTTTATAGGCTCCGTCCTACGTTTTGACTAATAAAAATTGACATAGACGCGAAAAAATTTTTTCGTTCATACATTGCTTCACGAATACTATAATATTACAAGCAAAATTTTTTATCTCTAAATTTTGACTGCAAATTTTCTTTATATTAGTTTCAGTAGTTACTTACCTGCCTTACCCGTATTCTGGTGCGCGTTCCGCGTACTTGAGTCCTGTTCGGTAGCCGTAATTTCAGTTTTTTGCATATTTTTCAGTCGAAAAACACGTTTTTTGACCAAAACTCAAAATTTTTGTTCCGCATAAATTTCATTCGCTCCGTACGTCGCTGGCCCGCGCGGAGACGCGTCTTTTGACACCTCGCACGTGCGCCTAGCGAATATAGAACTGCAAAAAATTTCATATAAATTATATTCACAAACCTTCGAAATCCACCTTAGAGAAACAGTAATTACGTCAAATCGTTATAACTTTGCATCCAGGTGACGCATTTTGAAGCTGTTTTCAGCAATTTTGATTGTTTTTAGGCTCCGTCCTACGTTTTGACTAATAAAAATTGACATAGACGCGAAAAAATTTTTTCGTTCATACATTGCTTCACGAATACTATAATATTACAAGCAAAATTTTTTATCTCTAAATTTTGACTGCAAATTTTCTTTATATAGTTTCAGTAGTTACTTACCTGCCTTACCCGTATTCTGGTGCGCGTTCCGCGTACTTGAGTCCTGTTCGGTAGCCGTAATTTCAGTTTTTTGCATATTTTTTCAGTCGAAAAACACGTTTTTTGACCAAAACTCAAAATTTTTGTTCCGCATAAATTTCATTCGCTCCGTACGTCGCTGGCCCGCGCGGAGACGCGTCTTTTGACACCTCGCACGTGCGCCTAGCGAATATAGAACTGCAAAAAATTTCATATAAATTATATTCACAAACCTTCGAAATCCACCTTAGAGAAACAGTAATTACGTCAAATCGTTATAACTTTGCATCCAGGTGACGCATTTTGAAGCTGTTTTCAGCAATTTTGATTGTTTTTAGGCTCCGTCCTACGTTTTGACTAATAAAAATTGACATAGACGCGAAAAAATTTTTTCGTTCATACATTGCTTCACGAATACTATAATATTACAAGCAAAATTTTTTATCTCTAAATTTTGACTGCAAATTTTCTTTATATTAGTTTCAGTAGTTACTTACCTGCCTTACCCGTATTCTGGTGCGCGTTCCGCGTACTTGAGTCCTGTTCGGTAGCCGTAATTTCAGTTTTTTGCATATTTTTCAGTCGAAAAACACGTTTTTTGACCAAAACTCAAAATTTTTGTTCCGCATAAATTTCATTCGCTCCGTACGTCGCTGGCCCGCGCGGAGACGCGTCTTTTGACACCTCGCACGTGCGCCTAGCGAATATAGAACTGCAAAAAATTTCATATAAATTATATTCACAAACCTTCGAAATCCACCTTAGAGAAACAGTAATTACGTCAAATCGTTATAACTTTGCATCCAGGTGACGCATTTTGAAGCTGTTTTCAGCAATTTTGATTGTTTTTAGGCTCCGTCCTACGTTTTGACTAATAAAAATTGACATAGACGCGAAAAAATTTTTTCGTTCATACATTGCTTCACGAATACTATAATATTACAAGCAAAATTTTTTATCTCTAAATTTTGACTGCAAATTTTCTTTATATTAGTTTCAGTAGTTACTTACCTGCCTTACCCGTATTCTGGTGCGCGTTCCGCGTACTTGAGTCCTGTTCGGTAGCCGTAATTTCAGTTTTTTGCATATTTTTCAGTCGAAAAACACGTTTTTTGACCAAAACTCAAAATTTTTGTTCCGCATAAATTTCATTCGCTCCGTACGTCGCTGGCCCGCGCGGAGACGCGTCTTTTGACACCTCGCACGTGCGCCTAGCGAATATAGAACTGCAAAAAATTTCATATAAATTATATTCACAAACCTTCGAAATCCACCTTAGAGAAACAGTAATTACGTCAAATCGTTATAACTTTGCATCCAGGTGACGCATTTTGAAGCTGTTTTCAGCAATTTTGATTGTTTATAGGCTCCGTCCTACGTTTTGACTAATAAAAATTGACATAGACGCGAAAAAATTTTTTCGTTCATACATTGCTTCACGAATACTATAATATTACAAGCAAAATTTTTTATCTCTAAATTTTGACTGCAAATTTTCTTTATATTAGTTTCAGTAGTTACTTACCTGCCTTACCCGTATTCTGGTGCGCGTTCCGCGTACTTGAGTCCTGTTCGGTAGCCGTAATTTCAGTTTTTTGCATATTTTTCAGTCGAAAAACACGTTTTTTGACCAAAACTCAAAATTTTTGTTCCGCATAAATTTCATTCGCTCCGTACGTCGCTGGCCCGCGCGGAGACGCGTCTTTTGACACCTCGCACGTGCGCCTAGCGAATATAGAACTGCAAAAAATTTCATATAAATTATATTCACAAACCTTCGAAATCCACCTTAGAGAAACAGTAATTACGTCAAATCGTTATAACTTTGCATCCAGGTGACGCATTTTGAAGCTGTTTTCAGCAATTTTGATTGTTTTTAGGCTCCGTCCTACGTTTTGACTAATAAAAATTGACATAGACGCGAAAAAATTTTTTCGTTCATACATTGCTTCACGAATACTATAATATTACAAGCAAAATTTTTTATCTCTAAATTTTGACTGCAAATTTTCTTTATATTAGTTTCAGTAGTTACTTACCTGCCTTACCCGTATTCTGGTGCGCGTTCCGCGTACTTGAGTCCTGTTCGGTAGCCGTAATTTCAGTTTTTTGCATATTTTTCAGTCGAAAAACACGTTTTTTGACCAAAACTCAAAATTTTTGTTCCGCATAAATTTCATTCGCTCCGTACGTCGCTGGCCCGCGCGGAGACGCGTCTTTTGACACCTCGCACGTGCGCCTAGCGAATATAGAACTGCAAAAAATTTCATATAAATTATATTCACAAACCTTCGAAATCCACCTTAGAGAAACAGTAATTACGTCAAATCGTTATAACTTTGCATCCAGGTGACGCATTTTGAAGCTGTTTTCAGCAATTTTGATTGTTTTTAGGCTCCGTCCTACGTTTTGACTAATAAAAATTGACATAGACGCGAAAAAATTTTTTCGTTCATACATTGCTTCACGAATACTATAATATTACAAGCAAAATTTTTTATCTCTAAATTTTGACTGCAAATTTTCTTTATATTAGTTTCAGTAGTTACTTACCTGCCTTACCCGTATTCTGGTGCGCGTTCCGCGTACTTGAGTCCTGTTCGGTAGCCGTAATTTCAGTTTTTTGCATATTTTTCAGTCGAAAAACACGTTTTTTGACCAAAACTCAAAATTTTTGTTCCGCATAAATTTCATTCGCTCCGTACGTCGCTGGCCCGCGCGGAGACGCGTCTTTTGACACCTCGCACGTGCGCCTAGCGAATATAGAACTGCAAAAAATTTCATATAAATTATATTCACAAACCTTCGAAATCCACCTTAGAGAAACAGTAATTACGTCAAATCGTTATAACTTTGCATCCAGGTGACGCATTTTGAAGCTGTTTTCAGCAATTTTGATTGTTTATAGGCTCCGTCCTACGTTTTGACTAATAAAAATTGACATAGACGCGAAAAAATTTTTTCGTTCATACATTGCTTCACGAATACTATAATATTACAAGCAAAATTTTTTATCTCTAAATTTTGACTGCAAATTTTCTTTATATTAGTTTCAGTAGTTACTTACCTGCCTTACCCGTATTCTGGTGCGCGTTCCGCGTACTTGAGTCCTGTTCGGTAGCCGTAATTTCAGTTTTTTGCATATTTTTCAGTCGAAAAACACGTTTTTTGACCAAAACTCAAAATTTTTGTTCCGCATAAATTTCATTCGCTCCGTACGTCGCTGGCCCGCGCGGAGACGCGTCTTTTGACACCTCGCACGTGCGCCTAGCGAATATAGAACTGCAAAAAATTTCATATAAATTATATTCACAAACCTTCGAAATCCACCTTAGAGAAACAGTAATTACGTCAAATCGTTATAACTTTGCATCCAGGTGACGCATTTTGAAGCTGTTTTCAGCAATTTTGATTGTTTATAGGCTCCGTCCTACGTTTTGACTAATAAAAATTGACATAGACGCGAAAAAATTTTTTCGTTCATACATTGCTTCACGAATACTATAATATTACAAGCAAAATTTTTTATCTCTAAATTTTGACTGCAAATTTTCTTTATATTAGTTTCAGTAGTTACTTACCTGCCTTACCCGTATTCTGGTGCGCGTTCCGCGTACTTGAGTCCTGTTCGGTAGCCGTAATTTCAGTTTTTTGCATATTTTTCAGTCGAAAAACACGTTTTTTGACCAAAACTCAAAATTTTTGTTCCGCATAAATTTCATTCGCTCCGTACGTCGCTGGCCCGCGCGGAGACGCGTCTTTTGACACCTCGCACGTGCGCCTAGCGAATATAGAACTGCAAAAAATTTAATATAAATTATATTCACAAACCTTCGAAATCCACCTTAGAGAAACAGTAATTACGTCAAATCGTTATAACTTTGCATCCAGGTGACGCATTTTGAAGCTGTTTTCAGCAATTTTGATTGTTTTTAGGCTCCGTCCTACGTTTTGACTAATAAAAATTGACATAGACGCGAAAAAATTTTTTCGTTCATACATTGCTTCACGAATACTATAATATTACAAGCAAAATTTTTTATCTCTAAATTTTGACTGCAAATTTTCTTTATATTAGTTTCAGTAGTTACTTACCTGCCTTACCCGTATTCTGGTGCGCGTTCCGCGTACTTGAGTCCTGTTCGGTAGCCGTAATTTCAGTTTTTTGCATATTTTTCAGTCGAAAAACACGTTTTTTGACCAAAACTCAAAATTTTTGTTCCGCATAAATTTCATTCGCTCCGTACGTCGCTGGCCCGCGCGGAGACGCGTCTTTTGACACCTCGCACGTGCGCCTAGCGAATATAGAACTGCAAAAAATTTAATATAAATTATATTCACAAACCTTCGAAATCCACCTTAGAGAAACAGTAATTACGTCAAATCGTTATAACTTTGCATCCAGGTGACGCATTTTGAAGCTGTTTTCAGCAATTTTGATTGTTTTTAGGCTCCGTCCTACGTTTTGACTAATAAAAATTGACATAGACGCGAAAAAATTTTTTCGTTCATACATTGCTTCACGAATACTATAATATTACAAGCAAAATTTTTTATCTCTAAATTTTGACTGCAAATTTTCTTTATATTAGTTTCAGTAGTTACTTACCTGCCTTACCCGTATTCTGGTGCGCGTTCCGCGTACTTGAGTCCTGTTCGGTAGCCGTAATTTCAGTTTTTTGCATATTTTTCAGTCGAAAAACACGTTTTTTGACCAAAACTCAAAATTTTTGTTCCGCATAAATTTCATTCGCTCCGTACGTCGCTGGCCCGCGCGGAGACGCGTCTTTTGACACCTCGCACGTGCGCCTAGCGAATATAGAACTGCAAAAAATTTCATATAAATTATATTCACAAACCTTCGAAATCCACCTTAGAGAAACAGTAATTACGTCAAATCGTTATAACTTTGCATCCAGGTGACGCATTTTGAAGCTGTTTTCAGCAATTTTGATTGTTTTTAGGCTCCGTCCTACGTTTTGACTAATAAAAATTGACATAGACGCGAAAAAATTTTTTCGTTCATACATTGCTTCACGAATACTATAATATTACAAGCAAAATTTTTTATCTCTAAATTTTGACTGCAAATTTTCTTTATATTAGTTTCAGTAGTTACTTACCTGCCTTACCCGTATTCTGGTGCGCGTTCCGCGTACTTGAGTCCTGTTCGGTAGCCGTAATTTCAGTTTTTTGCATATTTTTCAGTCGAAAAACACGTTTTTTGACCAAAACTCAAAATTTTTGTTCCGCATAAATTTCATTCGCTCCGTACGTCGCTGGCCCGCGCGGAGACGCGTCTTTTGACACCTCGCACGTGCGCCTAGCGAATATAGAACTGCAAAAAATTTCATATAAATTATATTCACAAACCTTCGAAATCCACCTTAGAGAAACAGTAATTACGTCAAATCGTTATAACTTTGCATCCAGGTGACGCATTTTGAAGCTGTTTTCAGCAATTTTGATTGTTTTTAGGCTCCGTCCTACGTTTTGACTAATAAAAATTGACATAGACGCGAAAAAATTTTTTCGTTCATACATTGCTTCACGAATACTATAATATTACAAGCAAAATTTTTTATCTCTAAATTTTGACTGCAAATTTTCTTTATATTAGTTTCAGTAGTTACTTACCTGCCTTACCCGTATTCTGGTGCGCGTTCCGCGTACTTGAGTCCTGTTCGGTAGCCGTAATTTCAGTTTTTTGCATATTTTTCAGTCGAAAAACACGTTTTTTGACCAAAACTCAAAATTTTTGTTCCGCATAAATTTCATTCGCTCCGTACGTCGCTGGCCCGCGCGGAGACGCGTCTTTTGACACCTCGCACGTGCGCCTAGCGAATATAGAACTGCAAAAAATTTCATATAAATTATATTCACAAACCTTCGAAATCCACCTTAGAGAAACAGTAATTACGTCAAATCGTTATAACTTTGCATCCAGGTGACGCATTTTGAAGCTGTTTTCAGCAATTTTGATTGTTTATAGGCTCCGTCCTACGTTTTGACTAATAAAAATTGACATAGACGCGAAAAAATTTTTTCGTTCATACATTGCTTCACGAATACTATAATATTACAAGCAAAATTTTTTATCTCTAAATTTTGACTGCAAATTTTCTTTATATTAGTTTCAGTAGTTACTTACCTGCCTTACCCGTATTCTGGTGCGCGTTCCGCGTACTTGAGTCCTGTTCGGTAGCCGTAATTTCAGTTTTTTGCATATTTTTCAGTCGAAAAACACGTTTTTTGACCAAAACTCAAAATTTTTGTTCCGCATAAATTTCATTCGCTCCGTACGTCGCTGGCCCGCGCGGAGACGCGTCTTTTGACACCTCGCACGTGCGCCTAGCGAATATAGAACTGCAAAAAATTTCATATAAATTATATTCACAAACCTTCGAAATCCACCTTAGAGAAACAGTAATTACGTCAAATCGTTATAACTTTGCATCCAGGTGACGCATTTTGAAGCTGTTTTCAGCAATTTTGATTGTTTATAGGCTCCGTCCTACGTTTTGACTAATAAAAATTGACATAGACGCGAAAAAATTTTTTCGTTCATACATTGCTTCACGAATACTATAATATTACAAGCAAAATTTTTTATCTCTAAATTTTGACTGCAAATTTTCTTTATATTAGTTTCAGTAGTTACTTACCTGCCTTACCCGTATTCTGGTGCGCGTTCCGCGTACTTGAGTCCTGTTCGGTAGCCGTAATTTCAGTTTTTTGCATATTTTTCAGTCGAAAAACACGTTTTTTGACCAAAACTCAAAATTTTTGTTCCGCATAAATTTCATTCGCTCCGTACGTCGCTGGCCCGCGCGGAGACGCGTCTTTTGACACCTCGCACGTGCGCCTAGCGAATATAGAACTGCAAAAAATTTAATATAAATTATATTCACAAACCTTCGAAATCCACCTTAGAGAAACAGTAATTACGTCAAATCGTTATAACTTTGCATCCAGGTGACGCATTTTGAAGCTGTTTTCAGCAATTTTGATTGTTTTTAGGCTCCGTCCTACGTTTTGACTAATAAAAATTGACATAGACGCGAAAAAATTTTTTCGTTCATACATTGCTTCACGAATACTATAATATTACAAGCAAAATTTTTTATCTCTAAATTTTGACTGCAAATTTTCTTTATATTAGTTTCAGTAGTTACTTACCTGCCTTACCCGTATTCTGGTGCGCGTTCCGCGTACTTGAGTCCTGTTCGGTAGCCGTAATTTCAGTTTTTTGCATATTTTTCAGTCGAAAAACACGTTTTTTGACCAAAACTCAAAATTTTTGTTCCGCATAAATTTCATTCGCTCCGTACGTCGCTGGCCCGCGCGGAGACGCGTCTTTTGACACCTCGCACGTGCGCCTAGCGAATATAGAACTGCAAAAAATTTAATATAAATTATATTCACAAACCTTCGAAATCCACCTTAGAGAAACAGTAATTACGTCAAATCGTTATAACTTTGCATCCAGGTGACGCATTTTGAAGCTGTTTTCAGCAATTTTGATTGTTTTTAGGCTCCGTCCTACGTTTTGACTAATAAAAATTGACATAGACGCGAAAAAATTTTTTCGTTCATACATTGCTTCACGAATACTATAATATTACAAGCAAAATTTTTTATCTCTAAATTTTGACTGCAAATTTTCTTTATATTAGTTTCAGTAGTTACTTACCTGCCTTACCCGTATTCTGGTGCGCGTTCCGCGTACTTGAGTCCTGTTCGGTAGCCGTAATTTCAGTTTTTTGCATATTTTTCAGTCGAAAAACACGTTTTTTGACCAAAACTCAAAATTTTTGTTCCGCATAAATTTCATTCGCTCCGTACGTCGCTGGCCCGCGCGGAGACGCGTCTTTTGACACCTCGCACGTGCGCCTAGCGAATATAGAACTGCAAAAAATTTCATATAAATTATATTCACAAACCTTCGAAATCCACCTTAGAGAAACAGTAATTACGTCAAATCGTTATAACTTTGCATCCAGGTGACGCATTTTGAAGCTGTTTTCAGCAATTTTGATTGTTTTTAGGCTCCGTCCTACGTTTTGACTAATAAAAATTGACATAGACGCGAAAAAATTTTTTCGTTCATACATTGCTTCACGAATACTATAATATTACAAGCAAAATTTTTTATCTCTAAATTTTGACTGCAAATTTTCTTTATATTAGTTTCAGTAGTTACTTACCTGCCTTACCCGTATTCTGGTGCGCGTTCCGCGTACTTGAGTCCTGTTCGGTAGCCGTAATTTCAGTTTTTTGCATATTTTTCAGTCGAAAAACACGTTTTTTGACCAAAACTCAAAATTTTTGTTCCGCATAAATTTCATTCGCTCCGTACGTCGCTGGCCCGCGCGGAGACGCGTCTTTTGACACCTCGCACGTGCGCCTAGCGAATATAGAACTGCAAAAAATTTCATATAAATTATATTCACAAACCTTCGAAATCCACCTTAGAGAAACAGTAATTACGTCAAATCGTTATAACTTTGCATCCAGGTGACGCATTTTGAAGCTGTTTTCAGCAATTTTGATTGTTTTTAGGCTCCGTCCTACGTTTTGACTAATAAAAATTGACATAGACGCGAAAAAATTTTTTCGTTCATACATTGCTTCACGAATACTATAATATTACAAGCAAAATTTTTTATCTCTAAATTTTGACTGCAAATTTTCTTTATATTAGTTTCAGTAGTTACTTACCTGCCTTACCCGTATTCTGGTGCGCGTTCCGCGTACTTGAGTCCTGTTCGGTAGCCGTAATTTCAGTTTTTTGCATATTTTTCAGTCGAAAAACACGTTTTTTGACCAAAACTCAAAATTTTTGTTCCGCATAAATTTCATTCGCTCCGTACGTCGCTGGCCCGCGCGGAGACGCGTCTTTTGACACCTCGCACGTGCGCCTAGCGAATATAGAACTGCAAAAAATTTCATATAAATTATATTCACAAACCTTCGAAATCCACCTTAGAGAAACAGTAATTACGTCAAATCGTTATAACTTTGCATCCAGGTGACGCATTTTGAAGCTGTTTTCAGCAATTTTGATTGTTTATAGGCTCCGTCCTACGTTTTGACTAATAAAAATTGACATAGACGCGAAAAAATTTTTTCGTTCATACATTGCTTCACGAATACTATAATATTACAAGCAAAATTTTTTATCTCTAAATTTTGACTGCAAATTTTCTTTATATTAGTTTCAGTAGTTACTTACCTGCCTTACCCGTATTCTGGTGCGCGTTCCGCGTACTTGAGTCCTGTTCGGTAGCCGTAATTTCAGTTTTTTGCATATTTTTCAGTCGAAAAACACGTTTTTTGACCAAAACTCAAAATTTTTGTTCCGCATAAATTTCATTCGCTCCGTACGTCGCTGGCCCGCGCGGAGACGCGTCTTTTGACACCTCGCACGTGCGCCTAGCGAATATAGAACTGCAAAAAATTTCATATAAATTATATTCACAAACCTTCGAAATCCACCTTAGAGAAACAGTAATTACGTCAAATCGTTATAACTTTGCATCCAGGTGACGCATTTTGAAGCTGTTTTCAGCAATTTTGATTGTTTTTAGGCTCCGTCCTACGTTTTGACTAATAAAAATTGACATAGACGCGAAAAAATTTTTTCGTTCATACATTGCTTCACGAATACTATAATATTACAAGCAAAATTTTTTATCTCTAAATTTTGACTGCAAATTTTCTTTATATTAGTTTCAGTAGTTACTTACCTGCCTTACCCGTATTCTGGTGCGCGTTCCGCGTACTTGAGTCCTGTTCGGTAGCCGTAATTTCAGTTTTTTGCATATTTTTCAGTCGAAAAACACGTTTTTTGACCAAAACTCAAAATTTTTGTTCCGCATAAATTTCATTCGCTCCGTACGTCGCTGGCCCGCGCGGAGACGCGTCTTTTGACACCTCGCACGTGCGCCTAGCGAATATAGAACTGCAAAAAATTTCATATAAATTATATTCACAAACCTTCGAAATCCACCTTAGAGAAACAGTAATTACGTCAAATCGTTATAACTTTGCATCCAGGTGACGCATTTTGAAGCTGTTTTCAGCAATTTTGATTGTTTTTAGGCTCCGTCCTACGTTTTGACTAATAAAAATTGACATAGACGCGAAAAAATTTTTTCGTTCATACATTGCTTCACGAATACTATAATATTACAAGCAAAATTTTTTATCTCTAAATTTTGACTGCAAATTTTCTTTATATTAGTTTCAGTAGTTACTTACCTGCCTTACCCGTATTCTGGTGCGCGTTCCGCGTACTTGAGTCCTGTTCGGTAGCCGTAATTTCAGTTTTTTGCATATTTTTCAGTCGAAAAACACGTTTTTTGACCAAAACTCAAAATTTTTGTTCCGCATAAATTTCATTCGCTCCGTACGTCGCTGGCCCGCGCGGAGACGCGTCTTTTGACACCTCGCACGTGCGCCTAGCGAATATAGAACTGCAAAAAATTTCATATAAATTATATTCACAAACCTTCGAAATCCACCTTAGAGAAACAGTAATTACGTCAAATCGTTATAACTTTGCATCCAGGTGACGCATTTTGAAGCTGTTTTCAGCAATTTTGATTGTTTATAGGCTCCGTCCTACGTTTTGACTAATAAAAATTGACATAGACGCGAAAAAATTTTTTCGTTCATACATTGCTTCACGAATACTATAATATTACAAGCAAAATTTTTTATCTCTAAATTTTGACTGCAAATTTTCTTTATATTAGTTTCAGTAGTTACTTACCTGCCTTACCCGTATTCTGGTGCGCGTTCCGCGTACTTGAGTCCTGTTCGGTAGCCGTAATTTCAGTTTTTTGCATATTTTTCAGTCGAAAAACACGTTTTTTGACCAAAACTCAAAATTTTTGTTCCGCATAAATTTCATTCGCTCCGTACGTCGCTGGCCCGCGCGGAGACGCGTCTTTTGACACCTCGCACGTGCGCCTAGCGAATATAGAACAGCAAAAAATTGCCCTCCCACCCACCCTGACTACACTGGCCAGGTAAACTTTATAATTTTGAATTGAAATTTTGTTAAGGTTTCTAGCTTTTCCAGCTTCATCTGTATACTTCGGTATTAGAAACCCAATAAATTAACAGTTTTCAGGACCGATTAGCGTCTTTCTGGAAGCATTATTCATCAACATATTATTATTATTGACCCGACAAAAGTCTTAGCTATAGGACTTCTATTGTACATTTTACTTTTACGCCTGTCTGATCCCCTCTTTACAGGGATTCAGTACAGACTCTAGTGCCCTCTGACAATTCAGTCGCTCCTCAGTCGCTAAGTTGTGAACCTACCACAATGTTTGGTATAAGGACACCGGTGAGTAAGCCAAAGGTCTCGGCGGAGAGTTCAGACACGGAGAGGCCTCGACTGGCACAGGCCGGCCCGTCGGTGAGGCGTAGTGTTGGGGAGTGGGAGGCTGATAGACCGAGGTCTGGACAGCCTCCCACTTTCAAAACTACAACACCTCCGAAGAAGGCCCCATTGACTACTCCCCCAAAAATTAAACCCAAAGCAACGCTCGCACACCAGAGTAAGCTTGATGGACCAAATCAGACTGAGGGGACTGAAGAGAGCTCGCCGCAGGTGGCGCGACCCGTGAGGTACCTGAACAGAACCACGGAGGCAAAGGCGTGTCTCTCAAAAGCCAAGATACAACTCTTAAGTTCCAGAAACCTTAAGAAAGAAATTAAAGACGAAATCACCAAAGCCGTTGAAAGGCTCTACCAGCTGGTGAAGGAGGCTGAATCTGAAAGAGAAGCAGAAACCGGCGAGGAAGGTAAATCGCAAACCCGAAAGGAGCCAAAGCCTACCACAGAGGAACCGTCAGAGCTGATGAAGAGCCTTGTAGAAGGGCTCCAACAGCACAAACAGGCGTTGCAAGAATGCCAACATCACACCCAGGCTCTGTCGGAACATCTCCAGCAGACCCCTCGCTATGTTGCAGGCCAGGGCCCGACTTTCGCGCAAATGGCCGCCGTCTCGAAGCAGCGCATCCAAGAACCTCTTCACTCGGTGGTCGTATCGTCAGTCAATGACCAGGACACCGGTGAAGAGGTTATTGAGAAGCTTAGGACGGCGGTCGATGCCAGAAATGAAGGCACGAGAGTTGAACGGCTGCGCAAGGCGAGGGACCAAAAGGTAGTAGTCGGTTTCAAGACCAAAGAGGAATTGACCAGGGTGACCGAACGGATACGGAAAGTTGGTAATCTGGTGGTGGAAGAGATGAAAAATAAGGACCCGTTTATTATCATCAAGGACGTCCTCTCCTGCCACTCAGATGTGGAAGTAACCCAAGCCCTGCAAAGGCAAAACACACACCTGATCGGGGACATACCTGCGGAGGATTTGAGGCTGAAGGTGAAGTACCGTCGAAGGACGAGGAACCCCCACATGTGCCACGTCATCCTGCAGGTGTCCCCTACCGTATGGCAAAGGTTGACTATGGCGGGTCGTGCGCACATTGACCTACAGCGAGTGCGAGTGCAGGATCAGTCCCCACTGGTGCAGTGCACTCGCTGTCTGCGTTTCGGCCACAGTCGGAAACTGTGCACGCAGCCCGCCGACCTCTGCATCCACTGTGGTGAGCCCCACATGCGGGCGGATTGTCCTTCACGGCTGGCAGAGGAGGCCCCAAAGTGCCACAATTGCCTGTCAGCCAAAATGGAGACAACGGACCACAACGCCTTTGACAGCGGGTGCCCTATGCGCGTGAAATGGGACGCCTTAGCACGCTTGTCGGTGGCGTATTGCTGAGGTGCATCCAGCGTTTATAATAAGTAAGAACCACAACGGTATTGATTTCAAAATTAATGTACAGAAACTCCAAATTACAAACTTCGCAAGAAACAATAAAATATTAATTTCAAAAATAGCGAATTGGAGTCAATTTCATGCGAAATTGGCCCAATTTAAAGCAGGTACTAAATTTAATTCATACAAAACTAGAGACAAACTTACCTTACCGTTGTGGTCAATCGAGCTTACTGATACGAAGAAGGAAGTCAACACCATGCAAACCCAGATTAAAAGCGCTGCACTAGTCCGAAGTGCGCAGGTCATCGAGCAGAACCTGAAAGCAAGAAGGAATTGCGAGTACGACACAGTGAAAGCAAAAGTCAAAAGCTTGTTTGTGTTTGTTTTGCTTGTGTTGTTTTTAGTTATAATAGCAGTAGTGAATTTTCCAACAAGTCTGGCAACAATTAAACAAGGTCAAACATATTGTATTAAATTAACAGAAAAAATATATAGAAAGCAGATAAAAATAACAAAATAGAAAAGAAATCATGTCTATATGATATATTATATATATATTAGCATAGCCATATTATGAAGAAAGTAAATATTAAGATATAGATTAAAAATATGATAGGTATTAGCATAGGTATATTCAGAAAACCCATTAGATAATAATTAGATACTGAAAAATTGTATGAAGTGAGGCAAAGCTTTCAGGAACTGTCCACTTCCTATTCAGGACCGACAAAAATTTAAAATAAAACCAATCGACTACAATCAGAACACTGAAAAACAAGGTCTCTGATCATGTCAGAGGGACATTGAGCAAAGGCAGGAGTGGGTTTTAGCCGGTAAGAGTCCGGCACTGCCCAGACTGGCTCACAAGTGAGGCAGTCTGGGCGTCCATGAGGATTTCCCACTCCTGCCAAAACAAAAAAAAAAAAAAAAAAAAAAAAAAAAAAAAACCTAACCTAACCTAACCTAACCTAACCTAACCTTTTTTTTTTTTTTTTTTTTTTTTTTTTTTTTTTTTTGTCGCTGAGAAATGCATTACGCATCCCCGCTCGTGGGGGACGAGTCGGGGTATGTGGGACTCCTGTCGATGATGACAGTATACCCACTAAAACTCAGCGGTGTTCCCACATCGCCGTGATGGGGGGGCCATGGGAAACCGGCTCAGCCTTTACATCCACAACCCTCCCGGCGCATGCCCGCCTAGCTGGCCGGCCCCTCATGCCCCCCAGGGTGGGGAGCTACGAGAATGGCAGGGAACACCTGGCCATTCCCGTTCGACACTGGTGGAGGCCTGTGCAATACAGGCAAGGGTGCCCCCGCACCCGTTGCCTGCTGGCCTCCAACTGGGAGGAGTCGGAGATGACTTTCGAACTGACGCCTTCTTCGACCCCTCCTCCGCCTGCGAAGCGGCGCCGCGTTAGGATCGTCCTCACGCGCGCGCTCCGCTGCCTCCTTCTGGGACAGGACGTGTTCGCAGAAGGAGGCGACTGCCGCCCAAGACCTCTCATCCCTCAGCATGGCGGTAACTACGCCGGGGAGTGAGAGGTCCGGTCCGATCACCGCGATGAGATTGTCGCGCGGCTCAGACCACGTTGGGCACACTTCGAGGGTGTGCTGCGCCGCGTCCTCCGCCGCGCCACAGTGGTGGCACAACGGCGTCTCCTCCCGTCCGATTCGGTGCAGGTACGATCCGAAACATCCATGTCCGGACAGCACCTGCACCAGACGGAAGGAGAGGAACCCATGCGACCGCTCGAGCCAGTCTCGCAGGACTGGCCCAATCGCATCGAGGGTTCGGCGGCCGAAAGCTGCAGTGGCGAGGTCCCCCGTCCAATGGACGACGATGGCGTCCCTCGCCTCCCGCCGGACGGCTGCCCGCTCTTCCGGGGCTGGGCGTTCTCCTCTTGCCCTCCGTCCTGCCGTCCATTCATACACTCTGGCGAGCACCCACGCCTCGAGTTCCCAGGGAGGGGTGCTGGCCAGAGCACATGCTGCTGCAAAGCCCACCGTGCGATGGGCCCGTGCCACCCGCTGGGCTATGGCCCTTTGGGGTGCCCTCAAGGCGGCGGCATTCTCCCTCCTGTGGAGTGATTCCTCCCAGATAGGAGCCCCGTAGAGGGCCATACTCCTCAAGATGCCAGCGTAAAGTTGCCGGCATCGCGCGCTGGGCCCCCCCAAGTTGGGGAGCAGCCACGAGAGTGCACCCGCGGCCTTCAGCAGGCGTGACGACAGCCCGCTAAAATGCGGCCCGAAGCGCCAGCTGCTGTCGAGTACAAGGCCCAGGTATTTCATCTGGGCCTTGACCTCAATTCTGACGCCCTCCACGAAGATGTGGGCGTCAGGTGGGGGGCGCTGCCGAGGCCCGTGGAAGAACACGGCCTCGGTCTTGTGTAGCGCCACCGATAACCCTAGGCGGCGGATCCTCCCTGCCACCAAGGATCCGCCCGCCGAGGCCAAATTGGCCGCCTCCCTGAAATTCCCCCCCCGGGCGGTGAGGAGAGTGTCATCCGCGTAGCAGACGACACTCGTGCCTCGGAGGAGAGTTCCCCGCAGGAGCCAATCATAGCCGACGTTCCAGAGGAGAGGTCCTAAGACTGACCCCTGCGGAACGCCGGCCTCAACGGCGTACCGCCGGACTTGGCCAGTCCTATTTACCAGGAGGATCGCCCGTTCCTCCAGGTAGCTGGCCAGCAGCCTGTGCATGTATAGAGGCACTCCGTGGAATCGGAGCGCCTCTAGGATGGTGGAGTGGGGAACGGAGTTGAAGGCATTGGCTATGTCGAATGACACAGCCAACAATCCGTCCCCCGCTTCCATCGCCTCCTTCACCTGGCCCTTAAGGCAGGCCAGCGCGTCCACCGTGGAACGCTCAGCCCGAAAACCAAACTGAGCGTCCGACAAGTCCGGCCCGATACTCCGCAGATGGCCCTTTAGGCGGGCAGCGATTATCCCCTCGAACATTTTGCCGACCTCATCGAGCAGAACGATGGGCCGGTATGCCGAGGGGGAGTCTGCGGGGCGGCCCTCCTTGCGAAGGAGGCACAACTGCCCCTCCTTCCATGGTTTCGGGAACCTTCCAGACGCAAGGCATGCGCTGAAGAGGTCCCGAAACCTTTCCTCCATTTGAGTGGCTGCGATCGCCACCACTCTTGCCGGAACACCGTCGGGGCCCGGAGCTGTCTTCTTGGCGCGGATATGGAGAATAGCCGCGTCAAGTTCCGACTCCGTGACAAGAGGGGCCTCCTCTTCTTCCTCAGCTGGCGGAGCTATCCCCCGCGGTGGGCCCATCACTGGTGGAGTGAAGTTGTCCCTGGACGGGAACAGGGACTGAACCACCCCATCCAGAAATGAGGGCTCCAGGGTCTCGGCCACCGGGGGACCAAAGGGGCGCAGTTTGTTGCGCGCCGCCTTGTATGGTCTCCCGTAGGGATCGTTGTCAAGACCTTCCAGCAGCTCTGCTCTCGACGAGTCTCTGGCGGTGGCGATGGCCCGATCGAGGACCATTTTTGCTTCCATGTACACCTCATAGAGGTGGTCTTCGTCGGCCAGGTCCCGTATACGCCGCCGCCGGCTCCGCGTGTAGGCCCTCCTTGCCTCCACACAGGCTGCTCGAAGCCCCGCCAGCTCCACCGACCACCAGTACACGGCGCGTTTGGGTAGTGGTCGGCGAGACCGGGGCATGCTGGAGTTGCATACCTCGGTCAGAGACTCCCTCAGGTGCCCCGCCACGGTGTCCACATCCAGGCCAGCGGAAGGCGGCGAAAGCCAGTCCTGGATGAACGCCGCCTCCGCCGCTGCCTCCCTGTCAAGGCGGGCGAGAGCCCACCGCGGGAACGGTGATCGCGCCGAGAGGGGCCGCGTCTCTCCGGGGCCACTGTTGGAGATGTCGAACCGCACGTAGCGGTGGTCCGACATAGTCTCCGCCAGGTCCACCCGCCAGTTCAACACGCGCGCAGCCAACGCAGGGGTGGCGAAAGTGACGTCCACTATTGAGCCACCCTGCCGCCGCACGCATGTCTGGACGCTTCCTCTGTTCAAGAGGGAGAGGCCAGAGGAAGCTGCCCACATCTCCACTGCCCGCCCGCGTGCGCTGGTGGCCCGGTTGCCCCAGGTCACTGACTTGGCATTCAGGTCTCCCAGTACGGAGACCTGACGCGGCGCCGCCCTGCCGACCACAGCGGCCAGCACTCCGAGATAGTTCTCGAAGTCCTGAAGAGAGCGGTTTGGGGAGAAATAGACGCCCACAAGGGCTATGTCTCCCCACGCGGCGGCCACGTATCCCGGTCCCCTCTCTAATAGCGAGAGGGGAGGGGAGTCTGTGGAAGACCGCGCCGCTAGTGCCACCGAGTCGTCCTCGTCACCCAGCCAGCTGCCGGGGATCGAGTAAGGCTCGGCGACCACCGCTACGTTCACCAACCACTCGGCCATGACCTGCACCACCAAGTCCTGGGCCGCTCTGCAGTGGTTGGTGTTCGTCTGGAGGATGCGGTAGTTAGTAACCATTACTCCGACATCGAAGCGGTCCCCTCAACTATCGCCGCTGGAGCTACAGCGGCGACGACGGCGGCGGCGGCGGTAGCAACAGGACGAACCTGCGCCGGCGGCACTACGCCCTTCCTCACGGGGGGCTTGCAGCTCCTTCCCGTCATCCTGTGGTCCGCGGGGCGGCCACTAGCGGCACACGCTACGCAGTGTGGCTTGGTGGTGGCGGCGCGGCAAGCGGTACTCCTGTGTCCCTCCTGCCCGCACTGGAAGCACGTGTCTCCCCAGTCGAACTTGGAGGGACACGTGGCTCGGGTGTGGCCAAACGCGAAGCACTTGAAGCAGCGAACAGGCTGGTCTTCAAGTGGCCGGACCACAGCCGAGCTGAACCCCACGAGCAGCCGTCCCTTGGTCGCAGCAAGGACGGCCCCAGCCGCGTCGACTGGGCACTCAACGCGAATGATGCCCATGCCGCGGCGTCCGAGCCTGATGGCTCCACCCTTCACCGCGCCAGCGTCGCAGCTTCCAGCCGCTGCAACGGCCGCCACCACATCCTCTTTGGTGACCGAATCATCCAGATCGGCCACCTCCAAGGCTGCGGTCTTAACGGGCCTGACGACCGTGGCCGCATCCGCGATAACCTCTTGCAATTTTGTTGCGAAGAGGTCCGCATTTGTGCCGCGCTCTTCCCCCGAGAACTCGAAAATTCGAGCCCCGGTTAGGGTTCGGCGGCACGTGATATTTCTAATCCCCAGCCGGGAAGGATCAGCATTAGTACGAGCCCGTCTGAGGACGGACTCATGCGTCTCGCCCCGCCCCACGGCCTCCGGTGTGACGGTCACCACGACGGCCGTGGTTTTGGGAGAAACAAACTTTCTCCTACCGGCTGGGGTCCTTTTGGCCGCAGGACCAGTCACAGCGGGCTTCTGGGCTGACCCTTTCCCCTTCTTCCCTTTTCCTCTCCTGACCACTTTCGTCCACGACTGGTTGGACGGGGTGGTGGAGGGAAGAAGGGCATCTTCCTCCTGCGAGTTCTGGGGGGCTGCTGCTGGAGTAGCAGACGGCCCAGACACTCCCTCCGCACTGGTGGTGGGGGTATGAGGAGCCGCCTTGGTCCTCTTGCCCTTGCCCTTGCCCTTGGATACCGGGCCTGTTAAAGGCACAGGTTCCGGCTCCCTTGGCGGTGGACTCTTGTCCGCCGCTAGCGGCGGGCGGAGCCGCCTTTCCGGCAAGAGCCGGTCCTCGATGCCGGCGAAGCAGGCTCTTATGAAGGCCCTCTCCTCCATTACAACCCCGCGGATTGTTTCCTCTATGCTGGCAGGGGAGGAGGAGCAGGCTCCTACCACCGGACCTGGGGCAGATTGAGCAGGCTTGGCCGTGGCCTCAGCCAGCTTCTGGTGTAGCTGGCTAACCTCTGCCTGCAGGCGATCCACCTTGGCCTGCAGCTGCCGCGTCTCGTCCGTGGCTGTCCGCTTCACCAGCTCCACCACAATGCCGTGCATACTGGCGGCCCGGCATTTGAGGGCCTTCTGGAAGGTCCCCTTCAAATTGGACGACTTTGAGGCGACCTCCAGGACCTCCTCCTTGTCTTCATGCGCCATGCGCTCCAATTCTGCCAGGGAGTGGTCAGCATATAGTACACTGGATGCACCATAGCCAGCCCTCGCCCTGGCAACTTGCGCCTGCTGCTCCTTGGCGGCGACCCTCTCCTCCAGGTCTTGTTGGAGTTGCGCCCTTTTCGCCAGATTCAGCTGGCGCTCGGCGTCCACCAAGCCCACATCGTGGGTAGAAGCCGCAGTAGAAGTCGAAGCCTTTTTAGACTTTGACTTCTTCTTCGCCTTACCTCCGACTACCGTCGACTCCGAAGAGCCCTCTGACCTCTTCCGCTTGAAGCGGTCACTTTCGGCCGCTGACGTGTCCATATTGGAGTCGTCAGAGTCCGACAACTCGTCTGGCCTACAGAAAAAGCTGGCCACAGATGGTGCGCGGTCAGCTTCCGGCGCCAAAGCGTCGCCGCCGTGGCCCTGAGAAGGGCTGTTGGGTTGGCCCTGAGAAGGGCCGTTGGATTGGCCCTGAGAAGGGCCGTTGGGTTGGCCCTGAGAAGGGCCGTTGGATTGGCCCTGAGAAGGGCCGTTGGGTTGGCCCTGAGAAGGGCCGTTTGAATCGCCCTGGGAGGAGCGATTCGAGATAAAACGACCAGACGCATCTCGCGTTGGCTTAACCATCATATTCGCAGACGACCGCATGAATGTCTACGAATCACAGCACACTTTAGCCGCCGGTCTGCCACTCCGTTACGGTGGTCAGACACGGCGTTGCCCAGGGGATACTACGAGGAAGTATGCGCTGTGGGGGATCCCCCAACCTAACCTAACCTAACCTAACCTAACCTAACCTAACCTAACCTAACCTAACCTAACCTAACCTAACCTTTTTTTTTTTTTTTTTTTTTTTTTTTTTACGCTGAGAAATGCGTTACGCATGCCCGCTCGTGGGGGACGAGACGGGGTATGTGGGACTCCTGTTAGACATACAGTATACCCACTAAAACTCAGCGGTGTTCCCGCAACGCCGTGATGGGAGGGCATGGGAAACCGGCGCAGCCTTTACATCCAAACCCTCCTGGCGCATGCCCGCCTTCTTGGCAGGCCCCGCATGCCCCCCAGTTTACTGGAGGGGCTATGGGAATGACCGGGAACACCTGGTCATTCCCATCCGACACTGGTGGAGGCCTGTGCAATACAGGCAAGGGTGCCCCCGCACCCGTTGCCTGCTCGCCTCCACCTGGGAGGAGTCGAAGATGACTTTCGTACTGACGTCTTCTTCGACCCCTCCTCCGCCTGCGGAGCGGCGCTGCGAGAGGGTCGTCCTCCCGCGCTCGCTCCGCGTCCTCCTTCTGTGACATGACTTCCTCACAGAAGGAGGCGACTGTTGCCCAGGCCTCCTCGCTTTCCAGCATCGAGTTGACGACACTGGGAAGCGAGAGGTCCGGCCCGACTGCTGCGACCAGACTACGGCGCAGCTCGGACCACGCTGGGCACACCTCTAGGGTGTGCTGTGCCGTGTCCTCCGCCGCGCCGCAGTCGTGGCACGACGGGGTCTCCTCCCTTCGGATCCGGTGCAGGTGCGATCCGAAGCACCCATGGCCAGACAACACCTGCACCAGACGGAAAGAGAGGAAACCGTGGGACCGCTCGAGCCAATCCTTCAAGACTGGCCCGAGCGCGTCCAGCGTCCGGCGGCCGAAGGCGGCAGAGGCGAGGTCCTCCGTCCAGTGATGGACGATTGCCTCCTTCGCCTCCTGCCGCACGGCCTCCCGCTCTTCTGCGGCGGGGAGCTCCCCGAGCGCCTTCCGCCGCGCCGTCCACTCGTACACTCTGGCCAGCACCCATGCCTCGAGCTCCCAAGGAGGGGTGCCGGCCAGAGCGCACGCCGCCGAGAATCCCACCGACCGGTAAGCCCTCGCCACCCGCAGTGCAATGGCCCTTTGGGGCCTGCGGATGGCAGTGGCGTTCTCCCTCCGGTGGAGGGCGTCCGCCCAGATTGGGGCCCCGTAAAGGGCCATGCTTCTTAGGATGCCGGCATACAAGCGCCGGCATCGCGCCTTCGGACCCCCCAGGTTCGGGAGGAGCCACGACAGGGCATTCGCGGCCTTCAGCAGGCGCGTTGACAGCCCGCTAAAGTGTGGGCCGAAGCGCCACCTGCTGTCGAGTACAAGGCCCAGGTACTTCATTTGGGCCTTGACTCCGATCCGGACGCCCTCTACGTCAATGTGGCCGTCTGGGGGGATGCGCTGCCGAGGCCCGTGGAAATACACGGCCTCGGTTTTATGTAGCGCCACCTTCAACCCTAGGCGGCGGATCCTTCCTGCCACTAAGGATCCGCCAGCAGAGGCCAGACTGGCCGCCTCCCTGAAGTCCCTCCCCCGGGCAATGAGGAGGGTATCGTCTGCGTAGCAAATGATGCTCGTGCCACGGAGGAGGGTCCCCCGCAGGAGCCAGTCGAATCCAATGTTCCACAGCGGTGGTCCTAGGACCGACCCCTGTGGAACACCGGACTCTGCGCCGTATTGCCTAACTCTGGCCGTCTTGTCTGCAAGGAGGACCACCCGGTCCTCCAAGTAGCTGGCCAAGAGTTGGCGCAAGTACTGAGGCACTCCGTGGTACCGGAGCGCCTCCAAGATGGTCGAGTGGGGGACAGAGTTGAAGGCGTTGGCAATGTCGAATGACACCGCCAACACTCCGTCCCCCGCCTCCACGGCCTCCCTCACCTGGCCCTTCAGAAGGGCCAATGCGTCCACGGTAGAACGACCTCGTCGGAACCCGAATTGGGCGTCGGACAGGTCCGGCCCCACCGTCACCAGCAGGCTTTCTAGCCGGTTGGCGATTATCCCCTCGAACATCTTACCGACCTCATCGAGCAAAACGATGGGCCGGTAAGCCGAGGGGGAGTCCGCCGGGCGTCCCTCCTTCCGGAGGAGGCATAGCCGCCCCTCCTTCCAAGGTTTCGGGAACCTCCCAGTCGTGAAACACGCGCTAAAGAGGTCCCGAAGCCTCTCCTCCATCTGTGAGGCGGCTATGGCCACCACCCGTGCGGGAATGCCGTCCGGCCCTGGGGCCGTATTCTTTGCGCGAAGGCGAAGAGTCCCTGCGTAAAGTTCCGACGCCGTCACCGGGGGGATCTCCTCATCCGGCGGAGCCGCCTCCCGCGGAGGGTCCATCACTGGTGGGGTGAAGTCGGTCCTGGACGGAAACAGGGACCGGACCACCCCATCCAGCAATGCCGGCTCGAGGGTCTCCGTCAGTGGAGGACCACAGGGGCGCAGTTTATTCCGCGCCGCCTTGTAAGGTCTTCCAAACGGGTCCCTATCGAGACCCTCCAGCATGTCGGCTCTCGCCGAGTCTTCGGCCGCGCACATCGCCAGCTTCAGGACCGTCTTTGCGTTGATGTACGACGCATAGAGGCCCTCCTCGCTGGCTGGGTCTCGGGGCCTGCGCCTTCGGCTCCGCGTGTAGGCCCTCCTGGCCGCTACGCAGGTGGTTCGGAGCTCCGCCAGTTCCTCCGACCACCAATAGACGGCGCGGCGGGGAGGTGGGCGGCGGGACCGGGGCATGCTGGAGTTGCACACCTCGGTCAAGGACCCCCTCAAGTGGAGCGCTGCGGCGTCCACGTCCAGGACGTCGACAGGAGGAGCGAGCCAGTCCTGGACGAACGCCGCCTCCTCCGCAGCCTCTCGGTCCAGGCGGGTGAGAGCCCACCGTGGGAACGCAGATTGGCCCGAGCGGACCCCCAGGGGGCTCTGGGTGGAGATGTCGAAGCGTACATATCGGTGGTCCGAAAAGGTCTCCGCCATCTCCACCCGCCAGTTCACGACGCGGGCGGCTAGCACGGGGGTGGCAAACGAGACGTCGACCACCGATCCTCCCCGTTGCCGCACACACGTGTGGACAGCCCCTCTGTTTAGGAGGGACACGCCGCACGACGCCGCCCAAAAATCTGCGGCGCGTCCCCGGACGTTGCAAGAGCGGGCCGGGTTGCCCCAGGCCGTCGCCTTGGCGTTCAGGTCGCCCAATATGGCGACCTGCCGTGGCGCCGCCCTCCCGACCACTGCGGTAAGGATTTCGAGATAATTCTCGAAATCCGAGAGAGGGCGGTTTGGGGAGAAATATACGCCCACAAAGGCCAAGTCTCCCCACGCGGCGGCCACGTATCCCGGTCCCCTCTCTAAGAGCGAGAGGGGAGGGGAGTCCGTGGAAGACCGCGACACCAATGCCACCGAGCCGTCCCGATCACCCAGCCAACGGCCGGGCACCGAGTACGGCTCGGCAACCACCGCCACGTCCACCAACCACTCGGCCATTGTCTGCATCAGCAGATCCTGGGCCGCCCTGCAGTGGTTGGTGTTCGCCTGGAGGATACGATGCTTGACCTGACTATCCATTAATCAGACATCGCACCCCCCTCCACAGCCGCCAAAGTCCCAGCCTCAGGGACGGCGGTGGCAGCGACAGGCCGGATCGGCGCCTGCTCCTTGCCCTTCTTGGGGGGAGGATTGCACTTCCTCCCCAACATGACGTGGCCCGCCGGGCAGCCACTGGCGGCACACACCGCACAGTGTGGCGTGGCGGCCTCGCAGGAGGCGGACTTGTGCCCGTCCTTGCCGCAGCGGTAGCAATTGCTCCCCCTGTCGACCTTGGACGGGCAAAGGGGCCGGGTGTGTCCGACTCCAAAACACTTGTAGCAGCGCAGAGGCTTGGCTGCAAGTGCCCGGACTACACCCGAGCTGAACCCGACTGCAAGTCGTCCTTTGGCAAGGACGGCTATGGCTGCGGCGACTGGGCAATCGAGGCGAATGGTGCCCATGCCGCTGCGACCGGGCCTGATGGCCCGACCTTGCACCTCTGTGACGCCACAGCCCCCCATCGCTGCGATCGCCGCCACCACCTCCTCCTTGGTGACCGAGTCGTCGAGGTCGGTCACCTCCAAGGCCACGGTCTTCACGGGCCTAGCGACATTGGCCGCGTCTGCGATGACCTCTTCCAACTTGGTTGCGAAGAGGTCGGCGTTGGCGCTGCCCTGAGCCCCCGGGAACTCGAAAATTCGAGCCCCGGCCTGGGTCCGGCGGCACGAGACTGTGCCAATCCCCAGTTTTTGGGGATCAGCGTTGGTACGCGCCCGCGTCATTATCGACGCGTACGTCTCCCCCCGCCCCGCAGCCTCAGCGGTGAGCGTCACCACTACGGCTGCGGTCTTGGGGGGAACCAACTTCCTCTTGTCATTCCTGGCGGTTCCATTGGTTGCAGCGGGAGCAGCGGTGGTGGGCCTGGGGGCCGACCTCTTCCCCTTTCCCTTTCCTTTTCCCTTTCCCTTGCCCGTTGTCTGGGACGGGCCGGGAGGGGTGGTGGTGGTGGCGGCAGGGCCAGCCTCTGTCCTCGACTTCTTGTTCTTCTGGCCCTTTTTGGCCACCTTCGTCCATCCTTGCTGGTTGGATGGGGTAGTGGACGGAAGACCGGCGTCTTCCACCTGGGATGGCACCCCCGACTCGCGTCGCCTGTTGTCCACCGCGAGCGGCGGTCGGAGGCGCTTCTCAGGCAAGAGCCTGTCCTCTATGCCCGCAATACAGGCTCTCGTGAAGTTCCTCTCCTCCGTGACGACCTTGCGGATGATATCCTCAAGGTTGGAGGGGGGAACCTCAGCCGCCGGTCTCGGCTCGGCTTTGTTTGGCCGGGCCGTGGCTTCAGCCAGCTTCTGATGCAGCTGGCTGACCTCTGACTGCAGGCGATCGACTTTCGCCTGGAGTTGCCGCGTTTCGTCGGTCGCCGTGCGCTGCACCAGCTCCCCGACGATGCCGCGCATGCTCGCGGCCCTGCATTTAAGGGACTTTTGGAAAGTCCCTTTCAAATTGGAGGACTTAGAGGCGATTACCACTATCTCCTCTTCGTCCTCCTCAGCCATCAGCTGTAGCTCCGCCAGGGAGTGGTCCGCATACAGGACGCGGGACGCGCCGTACCCGGACTTGGCCCGGGCGACGCGCGTCCGTTGCTCCTTGGCCGCAACCCGCTCCTCCAGGTCTTGCTGCAGCTGCGCCCGCCTAATTAGGTCCAACTGGCATCTGGCCTCAGCTAGACCCACGTCGTGGGTATCAGACACCGGCTTCTGGGCCTTCGCTTGTTGTGTCCTCGAGTCCGAGGAACCCCCGGACCCATCTCTCTGACGGGCCCGCTTCCCCGGCTCCCGGCGACCAGTCATCGAACTAGCGTCCGACTCAAACAAAACGGACTCATTATCGGAGTCCGGCACCTCACAAAATAAGCTGGCCGCAGACGGCGCGCGGCTAGCCTCCGACGCCGAAGCGCCCTCAGATTGGCCCTGAGAAGGGCCTTTTGGTTGGCCCTGAGAAGGGCCTTTTGGTTGGCCCTGAGAAGGGCCTTTTCTAAATCGTCCGGAGACGTCCCTCGGTTTAGGCATAGCCTCCTCAGGTGTCGCAGTTTCCCGCAATAAAATAAAATATAATAAATCGATTAAAATATGCTACGACTGCACAGTGCACTTTAGCCGAGCCCGGTCTGCCACTCCGTTACGGTGGTCAGAACCGGGTCGTTGCCCAGGGGACGCGACGTGGACGCAAGCACTGTGGGGGGTCCCCCAACCTAACCTAACCTAACCTTTTTTTTTTTTTTTTTTTTTTTTTTTTACGCTGAGAAATGCGTTACGCATGCCCGCTCGTGGGGGACGAGACGGGGTATGTGGGACTCCTGTTAGACATACAGTATACCCACTAAAACTCAGCGGTGTTCCCGCAACGCCGTGATGGGAGGGCATGGGAAACCGGCGCAGCCTTTACATCCAAACCCTCCTGGCGCATGCCCGCCTTCTTGGCAGGCCCCGCATGCCCCCCAGTTTACTGGAGGGGCTATGGGAATGACCGGGAACACCTGGTCATTCCCATCCGACACTGGTGGAGGCCTGTGCAATACAGGCAAGGGAGCCCCCGCACCCGTTGCCTGCTCGCCTCCACCTGGGAGGAGTCGAAGATGACTTTCGTACTGACGTCTTCTTCGACCCCTCCTCCGCCTGCGGAGCGGCGCTGCGAGAGGGTCGTCCTCCCGCGCTCGCTCCGCGTCCTCCTTCTGTGACATGACTTCCTCACAGAAGGAGGCGACTGTTGCCCAGGCCTCCTCGCTTTCCAGCATCGAGTTGACGACACTGGGAAGCGAGAGGTCCGGCCCGACTGCTGCGACCAGACTACGGCGCAGCTCGGACCAGGCTGGGCACACCTCTAGGGTGTGTTGTGCCGTGTCCTCCGCCGCGCCGCAGTCGTGGCACGACGGGGTCTCCTCCCTTTGGATCCGGTGCAGGTGCGATCCGAAGCACCCATGACCAGACAACACCTGCACCAGACGGAAAGAGAGGAAACCGTGGGACCGCTCGAGCCAATCCTTCAAGACTGGCCCGAGCGCGTCCAGCGTCCGGCGGCCGAAGGCGGCAGAGGCGAGGTCCTCCGTCCAGTGATGGACGATTGCCGCCTTCGCCTCCTGCCGCACGGCCTCCCGCTCTTCTGCGGCGGGGAGCTCCCCGAGCGCCTTCCGCCGCGCCGTCCACTCGTACACTCTGGTCAGCACCCATGCCTCGAGCTCCCAAGGAGGGGTGCCGGCCAGAGCGCACGCCGCCGAGAATCCCACCGACCGGTAAGCCCTCGCCACCCGCAGTGCAATGGCCCTTTGGGGCCTGCGGATTGCAGTGGCGTTCTCCCTCCGGTGGAGGGCGTCCGCCCAGATTGGGGCCCCGTAAAGGGCCATGCTTCTTAGGATGCCGGCATACAAGCGCCGGCATCGCGCCTTCGGACCCCCCAGGTTCGGGAGGAGCCACGACAAGGCATTCGCGGCCTTCAGCAGGCGCGTCGACAGCTCGCTAAAGTGTGGGCCGAAGCGCCACCTGCTGTCGAGTACAAGGCCCAGGTACCTCATTTGGGCCTTGACTCCAATCCGGACGCCCTCCACGTCAATGTGGCCGTCTGGGGGGATGCGCTGCCGAGGCCCGTGGAAATACACGGCCTCGGTTTTATGTAGCGCCACCTTCAACCCTAGGCGGCGAATCCTTCCTGCCACTAAGGATCCGCCAGCAGAGGCCAGACTGGCCGCCTCCCTGAAGTCCCTCCCCCGGGCAATGAGGAGAGTATCGTCTGCGTAGCAAATGATGCTCGTGCCACGGAGGAGGGTCCCCCGCAGGAGCCAGTCGAATCCAATGTTCCAGAGCGGTGGACCTAGAACCGACCCCTGTGGAACACCGGACTCTGCGCCGTATTGCCTAACTCTGGCCGTCTTGTCTGCAAGGAGGACCACCCGGTCCTCCAAGTAGCTGGCCAAGAGTTGACGCAAGTACTGAGGCACTCCATGGTACCGGAGCGCCTCCAAAATGGTCGAGTGGGGGACAGAGTTGAAGGCGTTGGCAATGTCGAATGACACCGCCAACACTCCGTCCCCCGCCTCCACGGCCTCCCTCACCTGGCCCTTCAGTAGGGCCAATGCGTCCACGGTGGAACGACCCCGTCGGAACCCGAATTGGGCGTCGGACAGGTCCGGCCCCACCGTCACCAGCAGGCTTTCTAGCCGGTTGGCGATTATCCCCTCGAACATCTTACCGACCTCATCGAGCAAAACGATGGGCCGGTAAGCCGAGGGGGAGTCCGCCGGGCGTCCCTCCTTCCGGAGGAGGCATAGCCGCCCCTCCTTCCAAGGTTTCGGGAACCTCCCAGTCGTGAAACACGCGCTAAAGAGGTCCCGAAGCCTCTCCTCCATCTGTGAGGCGGCTATGGCCACCACCCGTGCGGGAATGCCGTCCGGCCCTGGGGCCGTATTCTTTGCGCGAAGGCGAAGAGTCCCTGCGTAAAGTTCCGACGCCGTCACCGGGGGGATCTCCTCATCCGGCGGAGCCGCCTCCCGCGGCGGGTCCATCACTGGTGGGGTGAAGTCGGTCCTGGACGGAAACAGGGACCGGACCACCCCATCCAGCAATGCCGGCTCGAGGGTCTCCGTCAGTGGAGGACCACAGGGGCGCAGTTTATTCCGCGCCGCCTTGTAAGGTCTTCCAAACGGGTCCCTATCGAGACCCTCCAGCATGTCGGCTCTTGCCAAGTCTTCGGCCGCGCACATCGCCAGCTTCAGGACCGTCTTTGCGTTGATGTACGACGCATAGAGGCCCTCCTCGCTGGCTGGGTCTCGGGGCCTGCGCCTTCGGCTCCGCGTGTAGGCCCTCCTGGCCGCTACGCAGGTGGTTCGGAGCTCCGCCAGTTCCTAACCTAACCTAACCTAACCTAACCTAACCTAACCTAACCCAGTTGCACTCGGTCTCTCGAGCTGGAAGCAGCAAAACTCCATGCGTTCCGCACATAAAAATACGTTTTAATTGGTTTTTTTGGTCCGATTTGGATGAGTTAAGTGTCGTTGGCTGCGGAAACCTAAGCCGCATAAAGTGACGTGCCTGAACTGTGCCGGTCTACAGTGCCGAAAAAGTTTTCAGTGAAAAACCGAATTTTTGGAGGTTAAGTGTAACTCAGAAAATCTAAAAACTCATACGCTGCCGAACCAGATCATCGACCCACTGCTTTTTCATCGCCATCGTGTGGACATCGTGGTTCCTGATCATCTGGACTACTAAAAACCACCCTGACATCACGCCTGCGCGAGTTATTCAGGATTTTCGCAAAACCACGTGCCCTGAAAAAGTGGAAGGAGTGGAGACTGAGGCGTGAAATTTGGGGTAAACCTGAACCCCTATTACCCAAGGCGAGTGCAACTTATTTTAGAATTTTAAGATAGCTGCTATATTTTATATAACAGTTTCAATATTGTATATTTCGACAAGTATAACTCTGGACAGAAGACATTTTTCAAGAATCTTCAACTGCAGCCTGGTGCGCGCTCACTAGAAGACCTTAAGTTCTACTTTTAAAAATTTTCGACAAACCCATGTTAGTGTAGTAATTAAATAACGGTAAAAATCTTAATTCTGTAATTTCAATACCTAAAAATAGTGAAAAAACTAAAGTCTAACTTTAGTCGTTTAGAAGCTTATTTATCATTAATTTTAGTATTTTTTTCAAAATTTTTAGCCAAATAGTTTTAAAGTTATTGCATTTTTTGTGTTTTTTGCCTTTAATTCAAAATTAAATAGGAAATATTATTTTTTGACACCAGGACAAGTTCCAATATACCTATCGAGTCCCACTTAAGCCCAAACACGGGCTATATAGCTCCTGATTTGGCTAATTTGACCAAATCGCGCCATCTTGGTTATTTGGTTTTAATTTTCAAGGCACGATATCTCGGGATCCGCTGGTCCGATTAATCTCGCACTTTCACTCCGGACAGTGGTTTACAGTCACCTTTTAGTGTGGTAGGTTTTCAGCCTGTTTCAGGCACTTCAAATTTTTTCTGCTGAAATTGCTTTCAGGAGATACCTGAAGTGACGCCGAGCTGTACATCCAAAACCCCGACTCTCTCGGACGAAGGGATCAAAAGATACAGGCTTTTTAGTTCGACCTTTGACAGTTCGGCGGCCATTTTGTTTACTTTCAAACCGTCACAGCTCCTAAACCAGTGGTCGTGGGAGTTTGCGGTTTTCGATTTTATCTTCACGGACCTCTTGCCCAGTATACTCCACGTTTTCAGGCGATTTGGAGCTAAAAATTTTCGGGGTCCTGAAAGTAGTTTCAGCGGCTAGAGGAACTCAGGCCGAGTTGGGAGAATCCAAACTCGAGGGGTCTACGGCTTTCCCGAAGGAAGATAACTGTTGTCAAAGATCGTCTTTGACAGATCAGCGGCCATTTTGAATAATATTCAAACAATCATAGCTTCCTAACGGAGAGTCGTAGAGGGCCGGGATTTCCGCTGGGCATATACCCAGACTAGAGGCTATAGGGTGGAACGTTTTTCAGGCGTTTTCAGAGGTCAAAAAGTTTTCAGCCTGAAAACCATTCCGGTAGATTGGTCTCGTCAGGCCAAGCTCGAAAAGCCCAAACACCGGGGTTTTAGGACCTGTGGTTCCGGAGATAACCGCTTGTAACCACTTTTGGTCGCCATCTTGGCGAAAAAACCAAATTTTCAAGTTAGGATATCTCCGGAACCCCTTGGAGTAACAGCACCGAGTTTGGGGTCATCTGATAGGGCCTGACGAGAGCTATCTACTGAGATTAGTGAAACGACTCTACATAGAGCACATAAGGTTTTCGGTCTTAAATCGGGAACTGAAGACCCTGGAGCAGTTTTTCTTGCGGAGCGAGACTCTACATAGAGTCATTCAATTTGTTGGCTGAGGGATTTTGACTTTTTATTTTTTGTTTTATATTTTTTATTTTATTTATACTTTAGTTATATTGTAAACCAAAATTGTACTAAACCCCGCAAGCGCCAGACCTCCCCCTTTATGTAATTAATCTTAAGATAAAGTGACAAGAGCAAGGCTCTATAAAAGCTGTACGTAGGGGCTATATTCTCACAGAGGTTGTATATAAAACTGACCTTCTATAAATTGACCGACTCCTTGACGCTACTCTGGTAGATCCGACTGGAGCGCACCTACCGGCCTCCCAGCTGCGTACGTGAGCCAAAGATTATTAGAATCTTAGTGTTATATTGTTTTTGACTTGTTTTAAATTGTTGTTGTTATATATTAAATTGTTTTTACACTATCTTTATACATTTAAATTTTATCAAATTTTACATTGACTAGGGGTACTCTTTACAATACCCCTACTCTGACGTTTGGACTAGTTGTATCCGGATCCATACGGTACACAATGTTTGCTGTACACACACCCATTAAGAAGCAGGGAAACCAGCCCAACAAAAGCCCATCGAACGCCTCAGTAGAGGCTGGATCCTCCACGCAAAGCGTGAGAAGAAGTGTGGGTGAATGGGAGGCTGGAAATCCCCCAAGGAAAGATACCCCCCCGGTGAAGGAAACTGCACAAAAGGTTCCACTTAAATTGACATTGGAGACGGCATCACGACGACCATCTGTCGAGATAGTCAGCCTAAGTCCACCGTCAGTTAAAACTAGAGTTGCGGAGGCCAGAATATGCCTCACAAAAATTAAGACTCTCATGACAAACTCAAAAACCACCAAGAGAGAGATCAAAGAAGAGGTAAAGGCCCAGGCAGACCGGCTCTACCTGCTCATAAGAGAGTCTGAGCAGGAGAAAGGACGAGCCCCAACTCCAAAGATCCTCACAAAGGCAAAGGGGACACAAGCCGAAGTGGCAGAAGAGAAGGAGGTAGTCCTTAATAAGGAGGTAGTAGACGTGGAATCCTTAAAAAAGACCCTGGAAGACCACAGCCGAAACCTGCGGGAAAACAGCGAGAAGCTTGATAGGTTGAAAGAGGCACTCACTACTGGCGGAGAGTATATGGAGAAGTTTTCGTATGCTAGTGTAGCGGCAAGTCGACCTGTCAAGCAGCCACCGCAGCAGACGGCACTCCACTCCATTGTGGTCACCTCCACAAAGGAGACCGAAACCGGGGAGGAAGTTATTGGCCACATCCGGAAGGCTGTGAATGCCAAAGAAGGATGGGTCACAGTTGATAGGATCCGAAAGGCAAAGGACAGGAAGATCATACTAGGATGTAGGACAGAAGTAGAAAGAGAAAAAGTTAAGGAAAGACTGGCAAGTGTGGGGGATTTGTTGAAGGTCGAGGATGTCAAAAACAGGGACCCATTGGTTATCCTGAAAGACGTCCTGACCTATAACACGGACGAAGATATCCTCAAGGCTCTGCGAAACCAGAACAGGGAAGTGTTCGCAGAGCTCAGTAAGGAAGAAGACCGGGTAGAGGTGCTTTTTAAAAAGAGGACGAGGAACCCCCACATGCACCACGTTGTCCTCAGGGTCACTCCGAAATTGTGGAACAGACTGCAGGATCGACAGGCCGTCCACATCGACCTGCAAAGGATCCGAGTGGCAGACCAGACTCCACTGATTCAGTGTTCCCTGTGTCTGGGTTTTGGGCATGGACGACGGCTCTGTAAGGAGCAAGTCGAAAAATGCAGCCACTGTGGTGGCCCTCACATGAGGACGCAATGTGCTGACTGGCTGGCCGGAGCAGCCCCATCGTGCTGCAACTGTGTGCATGCGAAGCAGGAAGACGTTGAGCATAACGCTTTCAGCGACGTGTGCCCAGTGAGGAAGAGATGCGAGGTTCTGGCCAGAGCCAGGGTAGCATATTGCTAAGGGCAAGAATGGCAACAGGGCGAACGTGTCAGCCAGGGGATATGCGGTGGTCCAGGCCAACCTCCAAAGGAAGGAACTGGCAACCACCGAACTCATACTAGAGGCCAGTGAGCGAGCAATCGCATGGGCACTGATCCAGGAACCGTATGTGGGAGGGGGCAGGAGTATGAAGAGCTACCGTGGTGCGAGAGTCTACCAGTGTGAGGTTGAAGGAAGTGGGAGGGTAAAGGCAGCAATTGCTGTCTTTAATGATGACTTAGACGTCATTCCCTACCCGAAACTCACCACCAACAACATCGTTGTGGTGGGAATCCGGACCAAAGCCTGGGAAATCGCAGTAGTCTCCTACTACTTCGAGCCAGACCAACCCATAGGGCCATACTTGGATCAGCTGACCAAACTAAAGTTGGAACTGGACGCCAAATATCTCCTGGTAGGTGGAGACGCAAATGCAAAGAGCACTTGGTGGGGGAGCACAAAAGAAGACCCAAGGGGGGAAGAGATGTCTGGGACCCTGGATGAACTGGAGCTTCAGGTACTCAACACGGGCGATACGCCAACCTTTTACACAGTAAGAGGTGGCGTAATTTACAAGAGCCATGTGGACGTCACGGCATGCTCGCTCGACCTATATGACTTGGTGGATGGATGGCGGGTCGACACAGGGGCAACAAGCTCGGACCATAATACTATTGTATTTAATGTTAAAATTAAAAAGGACAAAGGGATAAATATAGCTAGGACTACAAGAAAATATAATACTAAGAAGGCAAATTGGGAAAATTTTAAAATTAAATTAAAGGAATACAAAATTGAAAATAACATAAACGTACATAGTATAAATAGGACAATAAATAAGTATCAATTGGAACAATTAATAATAAATTATAGCAATACAATAGAAAAAGCATGCGACGAAGCCATCCCTAAAACTCGTACAAATGCAAAAATTACCATACCATGGTGGTCCGAGGAGCTCGCTGTGAAGAAGAAGGCAGTCGCCACGATGAAGAACCGCATCCGCAATGCCGCACCAGTCCGGAGAGCGATGGTAGTCGACGAGTACCTGAAAGCAAAAGAGGAGTATGAGTGCCAAGCCAAGAAAGCCCTAGTTGCCAGCTGGAAAAACTTCTGTCAGAAACAGGATGGGGAGGGCCTGTGGGAAGGTATTTACAGAGTGATCAGGGGGACCACCAGGAGACAAGAAGACTTGACCCTGATGAAGGAGGGTGCATTCCTGAACGCTGAGGAATCGGCAGCTTTACTCGCCGACGTATTTTATCCTAGGGATGCAGCCGAAGATGATAACCCGGATCACAGGCTCACAAGGGAAGCTGCCAGGAGGGTAAATGAGTGGCATCATGGTGAATTTCATGACCCGCCATTTACGCTGCTGGAGCTGAAAACAGCCGTGGGACATTTCAACCCAAAGAAGGCCCCTGGAGCGGATGGATTTACGTCGGAAATCTGCAGTCGAGCGATCTCCCAGGACCCGGACGCCTTCCTTGCCCTGTACAACAAATGCCTAGAGCTGGCACATTTCCCGGACATCTGGAAAGAGGCTACGGTGGTGGTCCTCAGAAAGCCGGGCAAGGAAGACTATACGAACCCCAAGTCCTACAGACCAATAGGTCTCCTGCCGGTCTTGGGGAAGGTCCTGGAGAGAATGGTGGTGGCGAGGGTCAAATGGCAGGTTGTGCCGCGGCTTAGTACTCGCCAGTTTGGCTTTATGCCCCAGAAAAGCACCGAGGACGCCCTCTATACGCTAATAAAACATGTGCAGGACAAGTTAAGGCTGAAAAAGCTAATTGTCCTGGTGTCATTAGATATAGAGGGCGCTTTTGATAGCGCCTGGTGGCCAGCTATCAAAGTCAGGCTGGCTGAGGAAAACTGCCCGGTGAACACCAGGAGACTACTCGATAGCTACCTCGACGGCAGAAAAGTTAAAGTTAGATATGCCGGGCAGGAATGCACAAAAGAAACCCAGAAGGGGTGTGTTCAAGGGTCAATCGGTGGTCCCATTCTGTGGAACCTCGTGCTGGACCCACTGTTACAGGACCTCGAGAAAGAGGGATACTTCGTGCAGGCTTTTGCAGATGACATTGTCTTGGTTGTTGATGGTGACACAGCGGCTGAAGTCTCCAGAGCCGCCAATGCAGCCCTCGCCCGTGCTCAGGAATGGGGTGTCAGAAATAAGCTTAGGTTTGCACCGCACAAAACCTGTGCGATGTTAATAACCAACAAGCTTAAGTACGACACTCCAATTCTGAGTATGGCCGGGGTCGACATTGCTATGGTTAGGAGTATCAAGCTGCTGGGGCTGACTATAGATGACAAACTTACGTTCAGCGAGCACACCAGAAATGTCTGCAGAAAGGTGGCAGAAATCTATAAACAGCTGTCACGTGCTGCAAAAGTCAGCTGGGGTTTAAATGCCGAAATTATCCGCATTATTTACACTGCTACAATTGAGCCGATAGTTACGTACGCTGCTGGAGCCTGGGCTCCCGCTACGAAAAAGTTGGGTATACGAAAGAGGCTAGGTTCTCTCCAACGAGGATTCGCCCAGAAGCTCTGTAAGTCTTACCGAACGGTCTCATTGAACTCGGCACTGGCACTGGCCGGGATACTGCCTCTAGACCTCCGCGTACAGGAAGCAGCCGCTATGTACGAGGCAAGGAGAGGGTCATCCCAATTTGTGCCAGGAGACAGGGAGATAGAGAGTATGGTAAGATTTGCAGAGACATCTCACCCTGCCAAACAAATGGCCTTGGAGTTCATGTGCCTGGCAGACCAACAGCTTGTGGACAGTCAAAACGTGCAGGCAGTGCGAATATTCACTGACGGCAGCAAGACTGAGGGGAAGGTCGGAGCCGCATTATCCTTGTGGAATAATGAAGGTGAAGTCCAGAACCTCAAGCTCAGCCTCGCCGCTTACTGCACTGTCTACCAGGCTGAACTACTGGCCATTTGCAAGGCAACGGACGTAATCCTTAAGCGCAAAGAGACGAGCTATGGTCTGTACAGCGACTCAATGTCATCATTGCAGTCGCTGACAGACCATGGCTCTCTCCATCCTCTGGCGGTCCGCGCGCGAGCCAATTTGGCTCAGGCATTGGACCAAAATAAAGCTGTGTCTCTATTCTGGGTCAAAGCCCACGCGGGCTTGCCGGGGAATGAGCGTGCGGATGAGTTGGCGAAGGAGGCAGCATTGTCGTCGCGGAGGAAGCCTGACTATGACCAGTATCCGGTTTCATTCATCAAACGCCAAATTCGTTTGAGTTCAATTGGTGAATGGAACCGAAGATATGTGACTGGTGAGACGGCCTCGGTGACGAGAATGTTTCTTCCGGACGCTGTAGCCGCCTTCCGTATTGTGAAACGGGTGAGGCCGGTAGGTGTGCTCACTCAAGTGTTAACAGGGCACGGTGGGTTCTCGGAATACTTAAACCGTTTTAAGTGTAAAGAGAGCCCATCGTGCATCTGCGACCCACATGTGGCGGAATCCATTCCCCACATATTGTTGGAATGCCCGGCCTATGAAAAAGAGCGTTACGATCTGGAACAGGATTTAGGCATAAGATTGCAAAAAGAAAGCGTAAAGGAATTAATGGTGGGCAAAAGTAGCAAAAACAGGAATAAACTTATAGCCTACTGTGAGAATATAGCTCTGAAAGTTATAGATAGAAATAAAACAAGTTAAATAAACTATGTTTACCATTATATTGAATATATAATTGCAGCAAGCATAGGACATAAGCACCAAATTGTAATTAAAATAAGCAGTAGGTTAAGAAACATGTTTAGAAGTTTAAGTAGATCTATGTTAATAGTTAAGTTAAGCTCAAATATGTGTGTAAATAAATAAAGATACCCTGTCCTATTCATTTACCTGAAAATATATATATAGATAAATAAAAAAAATAGATAAAATTAGATAGAATAGGAAGTAGCTCTTAAGTGGGAGTCCCACCCACCAGGATAAACGGAGAAGTAAGTGAGAAAGATAAAGTATGTAGCATGGAAGTGCGAGAGGAATGAAAAGCGAGAACTAGTATGGAAGAGGAATAGATAAAAAATAGGCGCCAATTATGTTGGCGGAATTAGTCCAAAAAAAAAAAAAAAAAAAAAAAAAAAAAAAAAAAAAAAAAAAAAAAAAAAAAAAAAAAAAAAAAAAAAAAAAAACCTAACCTAACCTAACCTAACCTAACCTAACCTAACCTAACCAGTCTGGCCTCACCCGCCGTCCGAAACGCCACGAAAAAACCGCGCTCCGTTGCGAAAAATCGTAAAAATAGCAAAAAGTTCTCCAAATAAGTCGTGTGATACACCAAAACACGCGCAATCGAAAGTCGATTACGATAGTGAAAAGTTTATTGTGAAAAGTGGAATACTTTGGGAAATATCGCCAAAACAGTGATATTTAGTGAAATTCTGGACTTTGCAAGCTGGATAACTCCCGATTTTGATCGGTGAGGGAAAAATCGGCAACTGCTATCTTAAGCGCTCTGCCAAGATCTAGAGCCCTGTGCAAATTCCGGATTTTTTCCGTGAAGGCGCGCGGAGATACGGCGAAAAAACCGTCTCCAAGGGGAAAACGTGGTCCCTATTTTGGGGGCTGAAAACAATCCCGGACAATTCCCCGAGAAGGAGGACGGAACAAGGACCACAAAGGTACTTTTAAAATTTAAAAATAGTGAAGTGGACACTTTTTATTGCATAAACAAACCTAAAATATCTTGGTGCGGCTGTGAAACAGACTAAAAAATTTTCCCGTCCAAGTAAAACTATTAAATTTTAGTGACGGGCCAACTTTAACCCCTGCGGAAGTGAGCTGGGACGTCACATAACCCAGATTCCCATTAGAAAAAATTTTAACGTAGAGACTTTAATAGATATATTAGTTTTAGTAAAAGAAGAAATTTTCCCCGACGGTAAAATTAATTGGTTTCCGGTCGGAAAGGAAAACTGTAAAATATAAGTAAGTGCAATAGATTTTGGAAATTAAAAATAGAAATATAAGCCTTCAGCTTAAAGTGAATGTTTTTACTAAAAAACGGGAAAAATCCATTGAGTAGTTTTTGAGATACGGCATCTCCCAGGTCACGGTTTTTTCCCCGATTTTAACCTGGTGATCCGCTACACGGGAGTGGCTGTATCTCCAGAACGGGAAGTCGCAGAGGGAAACAAGTTCAGGTTTACGTAGTTTCTACTGGACGGGCAACCTGTACAATTTGTTTCATCCCTCTGGGACGTCCCTGGGAAAAGCTCGGGGTAAAATTACGTGTTTCTCCCCACATTTAAAGTTTCCCCACTTTTTACCCATTTTAAACCTCTAGTTATAAATTTAAGTTAAAATTAGGTTTTTAATATATATTGTAAATTATAAATAGCAAGACAAAGTTGCGCTAGTGAAAATACCGCAAGAAAAAATTTTCTCAATATTTTCACTAACCGAGCATCAAACCCGGGACCTCGCATTACCTAAAAACGCCCATATCTCGGGAACGGAGAGAGATAGCCCAATTTTGACCTCGGCCTGCATATACTATACGGAGTATAGTATATGTTGTCACACACCCCAAGCCACCTTCTCCCGAACCCCCCCTTCGTTTTTATTAATATCAAACCAGCGAAATTCCCCCCCCCCCCCCCCCCCCCCTCGTATACGTTACCGTGGACTATAGTGTTATTTAATTGTATGTATTATAATAAAGCCCAAACCTAATCCCCCCCACCCCCCCCCCCCCCTTCCCCCCATATACTGTAACTACCCAAATCAGCCTCACTAAACCCATCCTACGTTTTATTAGATATATAAATTAGTATATTATCATCCTAATATTTCTCAAAAAATCCCGCGTTAAAAAATCTCGAATATCTCGGAAACGGCTGGGAATTTCAAAAATCTGACAAAATTTGCCCCCCCCCTAGTATCCCTCCTCCCGGCTCGAACTAACATTTATATAAGACCCCTAGACCCCCCTTTTATTGACCCCCACTTTTGACCCCAAAAACACTCAATAGTAGCATTCCTATACATATATATATCTATACAATCCCTTTATATATCAAACCCCGAGACCCCCCTGCCCCCACCACTCTAACACGCCCCCCGCTTGCCCCATCAGGGCTAAAAATTTCTCAGACCTCAAAAGTAAAAAACCGGATAGACATTGTCGGGACCAGTCAGGGGAGCCCAAGCACGGTGGTATTCGGACCAACGGTTCCGGAAATAGGCTGAAATAACCGGATTCTGGCCGCCATCTTGGATGAGCAACCAGAAATTTGGATCGCTGTATCTCCGGAACCCTTTGGGATAGACCAGCCGTGTTTGGGCTCGTTTGAAAGGTCTTGGCAAGAGCAATAGATAGCGAGGCTCCGCGTAAGTAATTAGCGCAACTCACTGACGGAATTCAACAACTACCCAGGATTGTAACCCTGGGTTAATTATTTTATTTCATTTTAGTAGACAGGTTCACAACTATTGTTGTAACTGGTATAGTTTATAGGTTTTTAACTTTTGTTTTGTTGTTTTTTGTTAATTGTAGTTTGTTGACGCAGTAAACTATTGTTTATTGATATTTGTTGTTATTGCGGTGGTATTACTATACCTTTTATCACACTGACATATTTACAATTTTATTGACTGGGGTATCCTATACAATACCCTACAGTTACTGACGACGATCTAGATCCCAAAAAGTGTCTCTCGCCAAAATGATTGCCATACACACACCCATCAAGAAGGCGCCGGCAAATTCGCAGAATAAAAGTCCGCAGAGCGCAGTGGGAGAGGCAGGACCCTCACTCCCAGCGCCCTGCACCGGTAAGCGAACTAGCCCGATAAAACAGGTAGGCCCTTCATCGCCTTCCTTTATTCCTACACTTATGCGGAGCGCAGAGCCGAAGCCGAAGCCACAGGGAAGTAAAGCTTCGACTCCCGAACTCCACTTAGTGTCGATGGAACGCCCGCCATTGTCTAGGACATACACGAGCAGGACGAAGGAGGCTGCAGCCTGCCTTATGAAGGTGAAGCGGCAGCTCGATGAGTCCAGGAACACAAAGAAGGAAATAAAGGAGGGGGTAATAGAGGCTTCAGAAAGACTCTATAAAATAGTTAAAGAAGTTGAGCATGAATTAAAAACCGGGAATATTAGGGAAAAACAAAAGGATGAGACGGAAGTAGTGATAGTGCAGAAGGAAAGTGGAGCTTCAGACTTGCACCTAAATAGCCAGGAGACGAGCCAGCTGATGGCTAAAATTGATGAGCACTCTAAGCTGTTGCTGGAAAGCAAAAAGCAGATGGAGGAGCTCAAGGGTGCCATCGAAGCCCAAAAAGAGAGAATCGAGAATGTTGAGACTCCTACTTACGCGGGAGTGACGGCGGCTGGGCGTAGCAGTTCGCAGGAAAAGCGAACGCTGCACTCAGTCGTGGTCACCTCCAGTAATGAGGAGGATACAGGAGATGAAGTATTTGATAGAGTAAGAAAAGCGATAGATGCGAAAGAAGGATGGATAAAGGTGGAAAAAGTAAGAAAGGCGAAGAATAGAAAGGTGATAATGGGTTTCGAGACGAAGGAAGAGAGGGTCAATGCGAAGAGTCCATGGTGGGGTAGCCCAGTTATTGACAGCAGAGGCGAGGACGTGTGCGGAACTCTAGGAGAGTTGGGGCTCCACATACTCAACGTAGGGGAAATCCCGACCTTCGACACGATCAGAGGAGGACAGCGCTACAGCAGCTTCGTTGATATTACGGCCTGCTCGACGAATTTACTTGGAATGGTGGATGACTGGAGAGTTGACGAAAGTCTAACGGGCTCCGATCACAACGGCATAACCTATAGTATCAGGCTACAGAAATCAAAAGGCTTCAGGGTGGAAAGGACAACCCGAATGTACAACACCAAAAAAGCCAATTGGGTTGAGTTTCGTGAGAAGCTCAACCAATTGACAATAGAATACCAGTTTACAAACTCTGAAATAGATAAAATCAATAACACAGACCAAATAGATGAACTAACAAATAAACTCACAAAAATAATTAAAGAAGCGTGCAACTTGTCAATACCAACAAAAACCTTAAAAGAAAAACTTACCCTGCCGTGGTGGTCGGAGAAACTCGCGAGGATGAAGAGAAAGGTCACCACCAAGAAACGTAGGATCCGGTGCGCTGCGCCTGTCCGAAGGTCGAAGGTCATTGGAGAGTACCTGAAACAGAAAGAAGAGTATGAGTTGGAGGAAGCGAGAGCCCAAACAGAGAGCTGGAAGGAGTTCTGCCAAAAGCAAGATAGGGAGGGGGTCTGGGAGGGAATCTATAGGGTTATAGGAAGAACTTCGCGTAGGGAAGAGGATGTTCCCATGGTTAAGGGTGGAGAGGAACTGGACGCAAAAAGCTCCGTAAAATACATCACGGAAACTTTTTATCCGGAGGACCTACATAGTGTTGACGATGATTATCATCGTCACATTAGAGTAGAGGCCGATAAAGTTAACGAGATAGAGCAAAGCGAAGGCAACGATCCACCCTTTACCATGTTAGAACTAAGAACAGCCAGCGAATCCTTTAACCCTAAGAAGGCCCCGGGAGTGGATGGTCTAACCGCGGACATATGTAACCGTGCTATAAGCAGTTTGCCGGAGGCTTCTCTGGCCCTTCTAAACCAATGCCTGAAACATGGCCATTTCCCACAGCCCTGGAAGGAGGCCACGGTGGTGGTGTTAAGAAAACCAGGGAAAACGGACTACACCACCCCAAAATCTTACAGGCCAATTGGACTATTGCCTGTCATGGGAAAGATATTTGAAAAGATGCTGGTGGCCCGTCTCAGGTTCTATATTTTGCCTAGGATGAGTACTCGCCAGTACGGATTCATGCCACAGAGGAGCACCGAAGACTCCCTCTATGACTTAATGCAGCACATCCGCACAAAGCTGGAACAAAAGAAAATAGTGGTTCTAGTATCATTGGACATAGAGGGAGCCTTCGACAGTGCCTGGTGGCCAGCCATCAGGGTCCGACTGGCCGAGGAAAAGTGTCCGGTAAACCTGAGAAGGGTCATCGATAGCTACCTAAAAGACAGAAGGGTCAGGGTCCGATACGCCGGTGAAGAATATGTCCAAGGAACAAGCAAAGGATGTGTACAGGGTTCCATAGGGGGCCCCATCCTTTGGAATCTGCTCTTGGACCCCCTCTTGAAAAGCTTGGAAGAGAGAGGGGACTACTCGCAAGCTTTTGCGGACGACGTCGTCCTTGTCTTCGATGGTGACACAGCAATGGAGATCGAGGGTAGGTCGAACGCAGCCCTTGAACATGTTCGGACGTGGGGTGTGAAAAATAAGTTGAAATTTGCACCTCACAAAACCAAGGCAATGGTAATCACGAGGAAACTTAAATTTGACACCCCACGGCTGAGCATGGGCGGGGTTGACGTGCCCCTGTCGAGGGAAATTAAAATTTTGGGTGTTACCATCGACGACAAATTAACTTTCAACGCGCATGTCTCCGACGTATGTAGAAGAGCCATAGCTGTTCACAAACAGCTATGTAGGGCGGCTCGAGTTAACTGGGGACTAAATCCAGAGGTCATAAGGACAATATACGTCGCAGCGATTGAACCGATTGTCCTGTACGCTGCTGGTGTATGGGCTCCAGCCGCGAATAAGCTGGGAATTATCAAGCGGCTGGGAGTAGTGCAGCGCGGCATTGCGCAAAAAATTTGCAAAGCCTACCGTACCGTCTCCCTGAACTCGGCACTTTTGCTGGCCGGGATGCTCCCTCTAGACCTGCGAGTTCGCGAGGCGGCATCAATATATGAAGCCAAGAGAGGAGTACCCCAGTCAGTACTAGGAGATCGGGAGATGGAACGGGTGGCACCTGCAATGCAAGCTCCGCACCCCGCTAGACGGATCGACCTGGAATTCGTGAACCTGGTGGACCGTGAGCAAGTCAACGCTAGCGCTAATTTGGAAGTTAAAATATATACGGATGGAAGTAAGATAGAGGGGCGCGTCGGTGCCGCACTATCCGTGTGGAGGGGAGACACCGAAGCGCGTGCTTTCAAATTGGCGCTGCTGGATTACTGCACGGTCTACCAGGCCGAACTGCTGGCGTTGTGCCGAGCAACCAGGGAGATCCGGAAACACCCGGCATCTAGTTTCGGAGTTTATAGCGACTCTATGGCGGCCCTCCAGACAGTGAAAAACCACAGTTGTCTTCATCCCCTAGCAGTTGAAGCCAGGGATAACTTAACAGCCATATCCCACCAGAACAAGGTGGTTAACTTGTTCTGGATAAAGGCCCATGCAGGATTTGAGGGCAACGAAAGAGCGGATCAGCTGGCAAAGGAGGCCGCCATAAGTAGCAAGAGGAAGCCTGACTACGACTACTGTCCGGTTTCGTTCCTCAGGCGGCACATCCGTAGGGTGACGCTTGACGAGTGGAATCGGAGGTATGCTTCGGGTCAGACGGCCGCTGTAACAAAAATGTTTTTCCCAGATGCAGTGGCGGCGTACGGGATAATAAGAAAAATTAGAGTTGACCAAATTACAACACAAGTGCTGACGGGGCATGGTGGGTTCTCCGAATACTTGAACCGATTCAAGTGTAAGGAGAATCCGTCATGCATCTGTGACCCGGAGGTCAACGAATCTGTCCCCCACCTACTACTGGACTGCCCGGTGTACGCGGCCGAGAGATACGATTTGGAGAACGCAATAGACGTCAAACTGAGAAAAGACACCATTAGCAATATAATGTCAACTAAAGCAAGACAGAAATTCTTAGATTATTGCGTCAACATTTCTAAAAAAGTAATTATGAGAAATAAGAATAAGTAAATTATGTTTTCAAATATATTGTTAAATATATTAAAGATAAACATAGAAAATAAGGATGTAAAAATGTAATAGAATTAAGCATTAATATAAGAATAGAATAAGATAAATATTTATGTAACTAGATTAAGAATAAAACACTGTCTATGCAGTTATTTTCCCCTCCGGTGTAATTAGATTAAGAAAAAAAAAAAAAAATAAAGTACCGTCTAAACTGTTAATTTCCCTGTAATGTAAATAGTAAATAAAGACATACAAAATAGAGCAGAATCGAATAGGGTAATAGTAATGGGTGTCCGCCCACAGAGCAAATGATGATGGATGTAAGAAAGAAACAGTATGAGGCATAAAAGTGCGAGAGGAATAAAAGCGAGAACTGGTATGAAAGGAATAGCTAGCTAAGGTCTCTGACTACTGTTAGAGGAACTAGATCAGAAAAAAAAAAAAAAAAAAAAAAAAAAAAAAAAAAAAAAAAAAAAAAAAAAAAAACCTAACCTAACCTAACCTAACCTAACGATGATAATGATAATGAAAACAAAATACCATTCGTCCGCAAATGCAGAAGTAAGAATGGCTACATTTCAATTCTTCATCTAGAAAATTATGTTTTATCGACGCAGACCCGTGACAAGTGGTTTTTGACTACGAGTAAACATGTTGTAGAAATTTTATTCATTAATAATAATAATGGAAACATACAAATTCGCGGCTATTGCTTCAATAATTTAACTGATGTATTTGAAACTCCTATAAACTCTTCATTTTTAAACATTTATAAATGTGACCTTAAAACAAATAACTCCGAATGCCTATATACTGTCAGTGATGTAAAATGTAAATTAGTTAGCGTTACGTATAACAACACTATATTTTTTATACCCCTACTACATACTCTTTGATTGTAAATAAAAATCGTAAATATATGAATTATCTTTTTATTTGGCATCATTCAAACATTTTTTTTTATTAATTAATTAGGTACTTATAAGTAATTATAATATGGGGAATCATTTAAATTACACTCAAAATTATACCACATTATTATTATATAAAATCAATCTTAGAAATAATAATCAAAATGAGAAATAATATACCTATGTAGGTATGTATAGTATTGATGTACTAACCTATTTCTAATTATTAATTATTAGCAACGTATACAAATATCTCATTATTTTCTAAATTCCCCAGGGTATTTAGAGAATAATTTGATATATGTTTACAAAAACGGTATACTATTATAGAGTGTAACTATTAAATATGTATAGGTTATGCATGGTTAAATTTAAGTCGTTTTAATCCGCTTAAGGGGTCATTGTTCTCTCTACTCACTCAAATAGCAACACAAAAATAGCGGTTCATGACTATTACCGGACTGAAACGTTAACTGGACTCAAATCCTTGTCGTGTGGACGTCGCAATAAAGACGGTTTTAAATCGTTATATAAATTCATTGAGATGGCGTTTACTGGACACACTTATATGATTAAAAGTATATATAACTAAAGCATATTATTGAATATTACTTTACAACTGTTTGGTTAGTGGAAAATTGTTATAAAACCATAATATGTCTGTTAGTTATATATATTTTATATTATATGACTAATTTGCTAGTTGGGGAGGGTCCCCCGCAGGAGCCAGTCGAATCCAATGTTCCACAGCGGTGGTCCTAGGACCGACCCCTGTGGAACACCGGACTCTGCGCCGTATTGCCTAACTCTGGCCGTCTTGTCTGCAAGGAGGACCACCCGGTCCTCCAAGTAGCTGGCCAAGAGTTGGCGCAAGTACTTAGGCACTCCGTGGTACCGGAGCGCCTCCAAGATGGTCGAGTGGGGGACAGAGTTGAAGGCGTTGACAATGTCGAATGACACCGCCAACACTCCGTCCCCCGCCTCCACGGCCTCCCTCACCTGGCCCTTCAGAAGGGCCAATGCGTCCACGGTAGAACGACCTCGTCGGAACCCGAATTGGGCGTCGGACAGGTCCGGCCCCACCGTCACCAGCAGGCTTTCTAGCCGGTTGGCGATTATCCCCTCGAACATCTTACCGACCTCATCGAGCAAAACGATGGGCCGGTAAGCCGAGGGGGAGTCCGCCGGGCGTCCCTCCTTCCGGAGGAGGCATAGCCGCCCCTCCTTCCAAGGTTTCGGGAACCTCCCAGTCGTGAAACACGCGCTAAAGAGGTCCCGAAGCCTCTCCTCCATCTGTGAGGCGGCTATGGCCACCACCCGTGCGGGAACGCCGTCCGGCCCTGGGGCCGTGTTCTTTGCGCGAAGGCGAAGAGTCCCTGCGCAAAGTTCCGACGCCGTCACCGGGGGGATCTCCTCATCCGGCGAAGCCGCCTCCCGCGGAGGGTCCATCACTGGTGGGGTGAAGTCGGTCCTGGACGGAAACAGGGAGCGGACCACCCCATCCAGCAATGCCGGCTCGAGGGTCTCTGTCAGTGGAGGACCACAGGGGCGCAGTTTATTCCGCGCCGCCTTGTAAGGTCTTCCAAACGGGTCCCTATCGAGACCCTCCAGCATGTCGGCTCTCGCCGAGTCTTCGGCCGCGCACATCGCCAGCTTGAGGACCGTCTTTGCGTCGATGTACGACGCATAGAGGCCCCCCTCGCTGGCTGGGTCTCGGGGCCTGCGCCTTCGGCTCCGCGTGTAGGCCCTCCTGGCCGCTACGCAGGCGGTTCGGAGCTCCGCCAGTTCCTCCGACCACCAATAGACGGCGCGGCGGGGAGGTGGGTGGCGGGACCGGGGCATGCTGGAGTTGCACACCTCGGTCAAGGACCCCCTCAACTGGAGCGCTGCGGCGTCCACGTCCAGGACGTTGACAGGAGGAGCGAGCCAGTCCTGGACGAACGCCGCCTCCTCCGCAGCCTCTCGGTCCAGGCGGGTGAGAGCCCACCGTGGGAACGCAGATTGGCCCGAGTGGACCCCCAGGGGGCTCTGGGTGGAGATGTCGAAGCGTACATATCGGTGGTCCGAAAAGGTCTCCGCCATCTCCACCCGCCAGTTCACGACGCGGGCGGCTAGCACGGGGGTGGCAAACGAGACGTCGACCACCGATCCTCCCCGTTGCCGCACACACGTGTGGACAGCCCCTCTGTTTAGGAGGGACACACCGCACGATGCCGCCCAAAATTCTGCGACGCGTCCCCGGACGTTGCAAGAGCGGATTCAACCTAACCTAACCTAACCTTTTTTTTTTTTTGTTGCCGGGGTGGAAAATCCTCATGGATGTCCTCCGCCCTGGGGTAGGCGGAGGCGTCTGTCAGACTCTTACTGACTAAAAACCACCCCGGTGTTCCCGTCCCACACTTGCACCGGGGATCATGGGATCTAATGCGACTTCCACGATCCCCAGCTAGTGCCGGCCCGCCTCTGCGGGCCACCTCAAGTCTGGGGGGGGGGTGAGGTGTTTAAACCCCCCCCCGCGACGTCTGAAAGGGGCGCGCGTGGAACACTACGCGCCGCCACCTCGGGTCCAGTGTGATGGGGGGCGGCGGACGTCCCCAAGTCCGCCGTCCCTGGACCCATTTAGGGGGGCCGGAAGAGGGCGTTGTCTGCCCTCTGCCGACGCCCGGTGCGCCTGCTGCGGGCCGGGTGAGCGGAAGAGATCTCCCGCTCCCGTTCCGCAGCCTCCTTCTGCGACACGACTGTTTCGCAGAAGGATACCACCGCGTCCCAGGACTCCTCGCTGCCGACCATCGCCTCGACCACGGCCGGCAGCGACAGGTCACTGCCCACTCCTGAGATGAGGGCACGGCGTGGCTCCTCCCAAGCGGCACACTCTGCCAGCGTATGCCGCGCCGTGTCCTCCCGACAGTCGATGCAGTGGTGACACCGGGCGTCCGGCTCCCTGTTTATGCGACACAGGTACTTCCCGAAGCAACCATGCCCCGAGAGCACCTGCGTCACCCGAAACGACAGGGAGCCGTGCCTCCTCCCGAGCCAGGGATCGAGCACTGGCCGGACCGCCTCGATGGTGGCGAGGCCGGCGGTAGGGCGTGAAAGCCTGTCCCGCCATTCCGCCACCAGGGCTGCGCGGAGCTGTGACCGACGCAGCTCCATATGTCGCTGCATAAGCCACTCGCCCCGCGCCCTCGCTTCCTCGCGCCACTGGTACAGCGACGTGAGTACTTTCGCCTCGAGGTCCCAGGGCGGGGATCCGGCCAGTACGCAAGCCGCCTCGAAGGAGATCGTGCGATATCCCCTGATGACTCTGACGGCCATCGCTCTCTGCGGCTTTCGCAGGACAGCGATGCTGCCGGCCGTCAGGTCAGCCGCCCAGATCGGGTCCCATACAGGGCCATCGATCGCATGATCCCCACGTAGAGCCGCCTACAGGCGGCGCTCGGGCCCCCCAGATTGGGAAGCAGCGTTGACAACGCCCCAGCCGCGCCCAACAACTTGGGCGCCAGTCGCCGGAAGTGGGGGCCAAAATCCCACCGGCTGTCGAGCACCAATCCTAGGTACTTCATGGTGGACTCGACAGCGATTTGAGCCCCCCCGACCACGATGTGTGATCCCGGCGGCGGCGCCCGCCAGGGGCCATGAAAGATCATGGCCTCCGACTTGTTGAGGGCAACCTCCAGGCCCAGGCGCCGTATGCGGCTCACCACCTGTGAGACCGCAGCCGTCGCCAGCAACGCTGCCTCCCTGTACGAGCTCCCCCGGGCCGTGACTAGTGTGTCGTCTGCATAACACGTCAGGTCCACGCCCGGCTGGAGCTCGCCGCGCAGCACCCAGTCGTACCCGATGTTCCACAGGAGCGGGCCCACGACCGAGCCCTGTGGAACACCGCACGACATGCGGCGCTGGCTTCCGCCATCACGTCCCGTGTAGGTGACACACCTCTCTGCTAAGTAAGCCCCAACTATGCGGCGGAGGTAGGAAGGCACCCGATGATAACGCAGTGCCTCCCTAATACAGCTCCAGGGCAGGGTGTTGAAGGCGTTGGAGATGTCCAAGGACACCGCCAACATCACCCCGCCCCGGGACACAGCTTCCTCCGCCAGGACTCTCACCCGCGATATAGCGTGGATGGTGGAGCGCCCGTGCCGAAAGCCGAACTGGCTCTCGGCCAGGTCAGGCCCCTCTCCGCACAAGTGGCTGACGAGGCGGGCAGCGATTATACGCTCAAACATCTTACCCACCTCGTCTAGCAGCACTATGGGCCTGTACGCGGACGGTGAGTCCGCAGGGCGCCCCGCCTTCCTGAGCAGGACCAGACGACCAGATTTCCACAAAGTGGGAAACTGGCCCTGCTCAAGGCACGCTGTGTAGAGTCCTGTCAAGTAGGGCTCTAGCTCCTAACCTAACCTAACCTTTTTTTTTTTTTTTTTTTGTTGCCGGGGTGGAAAATCCTCATGGATGTCCTCTGCCCTGGGGTAGGCGGAGGGGTCTGTCAGACTCTTACTGACTAAAAACCACCCCGGTGTTCCCGTCCCACACTTGCACCGAGGATCATGGGATCTAATGCGACTTCCACGATCCCCAGCTAGTGCCGGCCCGCCTCTGCGGGCCACCTCAAGTCTGGGGGGGGGGGTGAGGTGTTTAAACCCCCCCCGCGACGTCTGAAAGGGGCGCGCGTGGAACACTACGCGCCGCCACCTCGGGTCCAGTGTGATGGGGGGCGGCGGACGTCCCCAAGTCCGCCGTCCCTGGACCCATTTAGGGGGGCCGGAAGAGGGCGTTGTCTGCCCTCTGCCGACGCCCGGTGCGCCTGCTGCGGGCCGGGTGAGCGGAAGAGATCTCCCGCTCCCGTTCCGCAGCCTCCTTCTGCGACACGACTGTTTCGCAGAAGGATACCACCGCGTCCCAGGACTCCTCGCTGCCGACCATCGCCTCGACCACGGCCGGCAGCGACAGGTCACTGCCCACTCCTGAGATGAGGGCACGGCGTGGCTCCTCCCAAGCGGCACACTCTGCCAGCGTATGCCGCGCCGTGTCCTCCCGACAGTCGATGCAGTGGTGACACCGGGCGTCCGGCTCCCTGTTTATGCGACACAGGTACTTCCCGAAGCAACCATGCCCCGAGAGCACTTGCGTCACCCGAAACGACAGGGAGCCGTGCCTCCTCCCGAGCCAGGGCTCGAGCACTGGCCGGACCGCCTCGATGGTGGCGAGGCCGGCGGTAGGGCGTGAAAGCCTGTCCCGCCATTCCGCCACCAGGGCTGCGCGGAGCTGTGACCGACGCAGCTCCATATGTCGCTGCATAAGCCACTCGCCCCGCGCCCTCGCTTCCTCGCGCCACTGGTACAGCGACGCGAGTACTTTCGCCTCGAGGTCCCAGGGCGGGGATCCGGCCAGTACGCAAGCCGCCTCGAAGGAGATCGTGCGATATCCCCTGATGACTCTGACGGCCATCGCTCTCTGCGGCTTTCGCAGGACAGCGATGCTGCCGGCCGTCAGGTCAGCCGCCCAGATCGGGGCCCCATACAGGGCCATCGATCGCACAACCTAACCTAACCTAACCTAACCCAGTAACCGATAATACATCGCACGTAACACATCAGCTCCGCGACAAAAATTCACTAAAATTAGTCGCGTTGAGCTACGAGCACAAAAAAGTTATCGGTGGAATTGTGAAGTGTTAATTCATCAGGATCCGTGTGGGCAAGTGTCTATCACCTCGGGTTTCAAAGCAGGACCCCTAGAACTTCAGCGGTGAATAACTCAACAAAGGTCAGTCGAATCGTTCTACTTACAATAATCCCGAGAGTCGCGGCGGAGCTCTATCCAGCAACACCAGGATCAGCAGAATCGGACCAGCAGGTTGGAAGATTTTAAAGTACAAATATCGTAAAAAATCGTGAAAACACGTGGTTTTATAGTGAAAACCAACCTCACTTTTCCTCCACGTGTTTCTTATACACGAGGCGTGACGTACCACCAGCCATCCCAGCCACTACTGGAGACTCCGAAGCCGGCCGAAGAATCCGCCTTCAAACCAGCGACCAGCGTGACGACTCCACGACCCAACACCAGGTTAGCCCCGAGGGAACTCCTCAACCCTTAGTCCCACCCCCCCCGAGTTTGGACTCATCTGACTTGGACCTTCGGGACCTTGTCTGAGCCACTTGAGGTTCCCTCACCTCCCACCTGCACCACCCCCCCCACCCCCTCCAGCTACCCTACCCCTCCTTATCCTCCCCACCACATTACCTTCCCCCTCCACTCAAGAACTGAGTAAGGGTACCCCCTCCAAATTTATACCCCCCCCCCAACACCATTCCCTCACCCCCCTCAATAGTCTTCCCACGAGACCCCCCCCAACCCCACTCCCTCCCCCCCTCCTCACCCCCCGCTTTAGGCTACCCTCCCCCCCCGCGGGCTAACTTCGCACCCGTTGGAGCTAGAAAGCCGAGATTGGGCTCATTTGAAAGGGCGTGCAACGCTCTTTAAGTTGGCTTCAACAGAACCCAGACTTCTACACCCTACACACGCAGTCACACGTTGACACCACCGAATTCCACTGAGGACCACCACCAGTGCCCCACAGAGTTCAAGTCATCGAGCTCTAGCAGTTATCGGGCTCCTCATCGGACAGCAGACGCAGACCACCAGCAGAACATCCGTGAGTCCATCTAATAAGTAAATATTTAGAGTTTATGATACACAGGTACTAAGTCACTGTAATTTTAAGTTAATATAAGTCAGAACAAATAACAGAAAACCATGTCGTCCAAACCCACCACCTCCCGCAAAACAACCACGGAGGTCGCAAAGCCGCCTAAGTCGTTAAGGGAAAAGCTTCTTAAAAATACTGCAAAGTCGGTAATCTCCGAGAAGTCGGCGCATCCATCGCAGAAGCCACAGCCACCAAAGGCAGCGTCGGAGCCGGACGTGACGACCAGGACTCCACCACTGACATCAGTCCATTCTCCAGAAGATCGTAGGAGAATCTCGGAGATAGTCATCAACTGGGAGCAGTGCGGCATCTCCCCACCCAGCCAAATCATCTCGGACGAGGAAAGCTCAGTAGCGTCCACAGCCAGTCAAGCCGACCGTTCCGAGGGTGGACGGCAGAGCCTCCTTTACCGAACACCGAGAAGAGGCACGGGAGTGGAGATGGACTTGGCCACCAGAGAAGCCAACGACCTTCTCCAGAGAGGTAAAGACGCCTTGGAAGCAGCGGGTAATATGAAAAGGGAGTGTAAGGCCACAGCCCATGAGTGCCTGCAGGGCCTGTACGAGACGGCTCTGTCAATGGCAGACTCGAGAGCCCGTCACAAGTGCAACCTCGAGAAGGAGCGCTCTCGACACGCAAAAGAACTTTTGCGGGTCGAGAGAGCTCACACTCGAGAACTTATGACATTAAAGACCGAGCTCTCCCTCATGCGGACCGACGTGACGGAAACGAGAAAAGAGGCGAAAGGCATCCGTGAATGGCTGGGTCACGAGACCCTTGAAGCCTTCAAGGGCATCAAGGAGGTCAAAGACGAGGTCGCAACAGCAAGCCTCCGGAACCTGAAGGAGCACGAGAAGACGAGGCAGGAAAGTGCAAAAGCCCCTGGGGATCCCAAGACCGATGCATTGGGGGCCAGGCTTTCTCACCTCGAAAAATCTTACACCAGCATCTCCAACCAGCTGGACGTGCTCCGCAAGACTCTGGAGAGACTCAAGGAGGACCTCGCCCAGCCACGAAACACCGAGACGGAACCGAGTAGCCGGGAGACAGTCCTTCTCACGACCACCACATTCGAGGAGGCGATAGTCAAACTAGAAACTCAAATACAGGCCATTGCCAACAGGCCAGTGGCCTCTCCCCCACCACCACAACCACTAATCAACCTAACACAACACCTTAACCCAATCAAGGAAAGGCTAGAGCTCGTCTCAGCAGACCTCCGCGTACTGCGCGACAAAGAACCACCAGTCCAAGCGCCATCGGCGCTGAACCTGGAAGCGGAGCTTGCAGTCGGGGAGGTAAAGAAGAGCCTCCAGAACATCGAAAAGGGGGTGGCCGACCTGGGCAAAGCGGACAGACCGCTTCAACATCAGCAGGGCCCAAAAACCTTTGCCCAGGTCACAAGTACACCTAAGCCCCCCAAACCACCCACACTACCTAATCACACCCTGATCGTCTCGTCGACGAATCCTCAGCACACTGGGGACAACGTGATCGAGAGGATCAGGACCGCCCTGGACCTCAAAACCAGTGGAGCCCGAGTCGACAACGTCCGGAAAGCGCGTAACCAGAAAGTGGTCATAAGGTGCGCTAGCAAGACAGACCTTAACAAAATAAAGGACCAATTTCAGTCGAACGCAGGGCTAAAGGTCCAGGAGCCGAAACCCCAAAACCCCCTCGTCTGCATCAAGGGAGTGCTGTCTAGCTACAGCGACGGGGAGATCATAGATCTCCTAAAGGCGCAGAACAAACACCTTCTGCAAAACGTCGCTGTGGATGGGCAGACCCTAAAGGTGCGCTATAGGAAGCGCGCGAGAAACACCCACGAGTGCCATCCCGTACTGGAGCTCTCCCCAGAGCTCTGGAAATGCTTCACAGCAGTTCCTAAAGTCCACGTGGGCATCAAGCGATGCTCGATTGAGGATCAGTCCCCCCTTGTCCAGTGCACGAAGTGCCTTGGATATGGACACAACAAGTCCATATGCAAGGCTGCGAAAGAACTCTGCAGCTACTGCAGCGGAGCGCACAACGCGAGGGACTGTCTCACTCGGGCTGACGGCAAACAGCCCACCTGCGCGAACTGCAAGGTAGCCTACGGGACGGGCAGCGACCTGGCACACACAGCGTTCAGCGAAGACTGCCAGGAACGCCAAAAATGGGATGGGATAGCGAGGTCACGTGTTTCCTATTGCTAAGGGCGACCAAGATAACACACACACTAACCAACCAGTCACTCCCGAAACCGCATCAAGACCGACAGCAAGATTGAGATTCATCCAAGTCAATCTTCAGCGCTCCAAGCTGGCCACAGAGGAACTCCACATGGCGGCCCAGGTAAGGGGAATTTCAGTAGCACTTGTTCAGGAGCCCTATGTAGGAAGAACAGGTGTGATGAAACAAAACCCCGGCACTCAAGTCATCCAGTGCAGTCTCAACCGCCAAAAACCAGTCAAGGCAGCGATCGTTGTTTTCGGTAACAACTTGGAGGTCATTCACGACCCCCAGCTTGTGACCGAGAACATCGCCGCTGTTCTGCTGAAGGTGGGTCAGCTCAGCTTCGGAGTACTCTCGGTCTATTTCGAGGGTGACCAGGACATAGCACCGTATCTTTCTGAGACACAACACACAACACACAAACTCAATACACAAAACATCATAGTGGGAGGAGACGTGAACGCGTGGAGCCAGTGGTGGGGAAGTGTTTCCGAAAACCATCGCGGGGCAGCGTACAGTTCTTTCCTCGACGAGCGGGATCTCCACATCCTAAACACAGGCCAAACTCCGACGTTCGAGGAGACAGGTGGTGCACGAGCATTGTCGATGTGACGGCATGCAGCCTGTCGCTGCTAGGCAAGGTCGAGGAGTGGCGTGTAGAAAGAAGTCTTACAACTTCAGACCACAACGCAATAACCTTCTCGATGCGACTAGAAAAGGCCTTGGAACCTTTAAGGCCGATCTCGACGCGCATCTACAACACAAAGAAGGCAAAGTGGTCCGACTTCAGCACCCACTTCAAGACCAGCCTGGCAGATGGAGACCTTACACCGGTCAGAGTCTTGGACGCCGCGGGCCCTGAGGATCTGGAGACTATCATAACTACATACACACAAAACATCCACCGCTCATGCGAGAATGCGATCCCAAAACTGGGATCGCCCAAACACGACGCAAAGCCCCCATGGTGGAGTCCTTCTCAAGACCGTCTCAAGAAAGACGCAACGACGAAGAAGAGAAGGATCCGAAACGCAGCCGCAAGCCGGATACACTTCACCATCCAAGAGTACGTCTTGGCGAAACAAACTTACACACAATCAGCAATGGAAGCAGCCACGGCCAACTGGAAGGAGTTCTGCTTGAAGCAGGACCGAGAAAGCATGTGGGATGGCATCTACAGGGTATTAAGGAAAACAGCCGGAAGACAGGAAGACGCGCTTCTGAGAAACACCGCAGGTGAGACGCTCAGTCCACAGCAATCCGCGGATCTTCTGGCACAAACCTTCTACCCCGACGACTCAGCGGATGCAGAACAGCTGTACCACACTGATCTGCGGAGGCTAGCGGAGGAGAAGAACCCCCAAGGTCTGTCTGCGGACGATCCGCCCTTTACGACTGCGGAGCTGGAAATGGTTCTCCAGAACCAAAATCCGAAAAAAGCCCCCGGTCCCGACGGATTAACAGCAGACATCTGCACAGCGGCAATAAACTGTGATAGGGAGGTGTTCTTAGCGATAGCCAATAGGTGCCTGTCGCTGTCACACTTTCCGAAGCAGTGGAAGGTCGCCCACGTGTGCATTCTCCGTAAGCCAAAAAAGGACGACTACACCAGCCCAAAGTCGTACCGGCCAATAGGTCTGCTCTCGGTCCTAGGAAAAATCGTCGAGAAACTCCTAGTAGGTAGACTCCAGTGGCACTTCCTCCCCACTCTCAACACAAACCAGTATGGTTTCATGCCGCAGCGCGGAACCGAGGACGCCCTCTATGCTCTAATGGGCCACGTACGAGCCGAAATCAAAGCTAAAAAGATCGTGCTTTTGATATCATTGGACATAGAGGGGGCCTTCGACAACGCGTGGTGGCCAGCACTCAAACGACAGATGGTAGTCAAGAACTGTCCCAAGAACATATACGCTCTCGTTACCTCATACCTGGAAGACCGGAACATCAGGGTCAACTACGCCAGAGCGACTAGCGAAAAGGGTACCACGAAAGGATGCGTCCAGGGCTCAATTGCCGGTCCGACGTTTTGGAACCTTATCCTAGATTCACTCCTACACAAGATGGCGAGTATGGGAGTATACTGCCAAGCCTTCGCAGATGACGTTGTCCTGGTTTTGTCGGACCTAACATCCGGTCCCCTGCAGCAATCAGCCAATGACACGCTAGACATAGTATCGGAATGGGGCGTCCAAAATAAGCTACGTTTCGCCGCGCACAAGACCAATGCGATGGTGCTAACGAGAAAGCTGAAGTACGACGTTCCGGTACTGTACATGTCAGGCACGAGGCTGGACCTGGTCGAAGAGGTCAAGCTGCTGGGTCTCACAATAGACTCAAAACTCACCTTCAACGCGCACGTGTCTGCAACCTGTAAAAAGGCCTCAATCTTAGCCAACGGGTTCAAGCCGCAAGAGAAATGCTACCGCCTCACGGTAGACGAGGCTCTTATGAACCATTTTGGGGCCATAGTCATGGCGGTAAAGTTGTCTGGAGCAAGCGAAATCGTCCTCATCGGAGACGTAAACCAGCTTCCATTTTTAGACAGAGAGAACCTATTCGAGTTAAGGTATACCCGTCCAAACTTGGTGGCTGGTATCACCCAGGAGCTGCTTTGCACACACCGCAACCCCATGGACGTGGCGTTTGCACTGAGCGAGATATACTCCGGTATATACTCCTCCAAGTCGTCGCTGTCGCGGGTCCACTCCCTGCAGGTGAAAAGTTACACAGGCGCGCACATACCGAGCACCGCCCTAAACACCCTATTCCTGGTTCACACGCAAGAGGAGAAAGCTTCTCTGGCGAGCCAGGGATATGGGTCCGGCGAAGGATCGCGCCTGTTGACCATACACGAGGCCCAGGGACTAACCTACGACAGTGTCATCATCATCAACACGAAGTCCAGGAGGATCCAAATTCACGACAGCATCTCTCACGCGGTAGTGGCGGTGTCCAGACATACAGTCAGTTGCGTCTACTACACCGACGACGCCGACGACGCCACGGGCCGCTTTGCAAAAAGGGCGATGGATGCGCCGACTAAAATGGTCGTCGACTACAACCTAAAGACGGCCATGCAGCATCGAGACACCGCTGTCGTAGAAGCCCTGCTAGGGCTAGCGAAATCCCTGGTCAGCAGACCCCACTAAAACACCATCTAACAAGCCACCACCCAAACTCCAACAATCTCCAATAACACTACCAAACCCAAATAATCCTAAGCCACAAAACATACCCTATATGTACAAAAAAAAAAAAAAACATATACGTAACTTAAAATGTAAAACTGCGTGGCAGAGTAAGTCAGTCATACTCACGTAAATGTCCCGCCGATGGCGGCGCTGCACGTCCGGTCGTTGAGTTCCCTAAAAAATGGTTGAGCTAAGCGGCGCGGAGGTGTACGTCATGTCCGTGAACGGACGCCGTCGGTCGGGGCTGGTCGACTCTCACTGCCACGCAGTCATCCCCCCTTTAAAAGTTGTAACAATAAGTAAAGTGTGAAAATAAGTAAATACATCCAAGTAGTAAATATAGTAATAGTAGTATATCCAACTAAAATTTTAAATATCTTCTTTGTATTTTGTATATCTTGTAATCGTAATGCCTGTGTATTATAATAAAAAAAAAAAAAAAAAAAATAAGTAAATAAATAAAAAAAAAAAAAAAGTGTAGGAGCTAAATAATTGTAAATCTAAATAAACCTATAAACAATAAAACAAGTAAAAAAGAGCGCGGACCACCATGTCCGCGGTAGTAGTACTCATTTAAAAAAAAAAAAAAAACCTAACCTAACCTAACCTTTTTTTTTTTTTGTTGCCGGGGTGGAAAATCCTCATGGATGTCCTCCGCCCTGGGGTAGGCGGAGGGGTCTGTCAGACTCTTACTGACTAAAAACCACCCCGGTGTTCCCATCCCACACTTGCACCGGGGATCATGGGATCTAATGCGACTTCCACGATCCCCAGCTAGTGCCGGCCCGCCTCTGCGGGCCACCTCAAGTCTGGGGGGGGTGAGGTGTTTAAACCCCCCCGCGACGTCTGAAAGGGGCGCGCGTGGAACACTACGCGCCGCCACCTCGGGTCCAGTGTGATGGGGGGCGGCGGACGTCCCCAAGTCCGCCGTCCCTGGACCCATTTAGGGGGGCCGGAAGAGGGCGTTGTCTGCCCTCTGCCGACGCCCGGTGCGCCTGCTGCGGGCCGGGTGAGCGGAAGAGATCTCCCGCTCCCGTTCCGCAGCCTCCTTCTGCGACACGACTGTTTCGCAGAAGGATACCACCGCGTCCCAGGACTCCTCGCTGCCGACCATCGCCTCGACCACGGCCGGCAGCAACCTAACCTAACCTAACCTAACCCCGGGGTGACCGCGACCCAGAGCGACAGAGCACCGCGAAAGCGTACGCTGCACTCGATCGCAGTCACCTCAACCGTGGAAACGGAAACAGGAGAAGAGGTGCTCGAAAGAGTTAGAAAGGCCATAGACGCGAAGGAGGGATGGGTTAAGGTGGAGAGGGTAAGAAAGGCTAAAAATAGGAAAGTAATAATGGGCTTCGGATCCAAGGAAGAACGGGATAAAGTGAAGGATAGAATAGGGAAAGAAGGAGGCAGCCTCACCATCGAGGACGTGGAGAACAAGGACCCGCTGGTCAGGCTTGGGGATGTCTTGTCAGTAAATACTGATGAGGACATCCTCAAGGCCCTTCGTAACCAGAACGGGGCTGTTTTCCACGGCCTCGATGAGGGGGAAGACAGGATAGCAGTAAAATATAGAAGGAGAGCCAGGAACCCTCACACCAACCACGTAATTATTAGCGTGTCGCCCAGTATCTGGAAGCGGGTGACGGAAAGGGGCTATGTTTACATAGATCTTCAGCGGGTCCGAGTGGAAGACCAGACCCCACTAGTCCAGTGCACGCGCTGCCTGGGGTACGGCCACGGCAGAAAGTACTGCCAAGAGACTGCAGACGCATGCAGCCATTGTGGCGGTCCCCATTTGAGAACGGAGTGCGCAGACTGGCTAGCTGGGGAGCCACCCGCCTGCAGAAACTGCAAAAAGGCGAAATTAACGCAGACAGAGCACAATGCCTTCAGCTCTGGGTGCCCTGTACGACGCCGGTGGGACGAACTGGCCCGGTCGACCGTCGCGTATTGTTAACGCCAACGTTGCAATCACCACATACAGCTATATGCAAGCGAACCTCCAACGGAAAAGGCTGGCAACAATCGAGCTGCTGCTCGAGGCACAAAAACAAAGGGTAGCCGTAGCCCTGCTGCAAGAGCCATACATAGGGGGGACCAGGACAATGAAGAGCCACAAGGGAGTAAGGATCTTCCAGAACACTGAAGATGGAGAAGGGACCGTTAAGGCTGCAATTGCTGTCTTTGACAGCGATCTCAATATAAAGCAGTACCCGAAACTCACCACAAATAATATCGTCGTGGTGGGGATCCAGACCAGTGCCTGGGAGATCACCCTGGCGTCCATATACTTCGAGTCGGACAAACCAGTGGAGCCCTACTTAGACCACCTCAAAAAAATAGTGGCCAAAAACGGCTCTAAGCCCATAATCGTTGGAGGTGACGCAAATGCAAAAAGCACTTGGTGGGGCAGCCCAACGGTTGACTGCAGGGGAGAGGAGGTATGCGGGACTCTCGGGGAGCTCGGGCTGCATATACTAAATGCAGGAGAAATACCGACCTTTGACACAGTAAGAGGAGGACAACGTTATAGCAGTTATGTCGACGTAACAGCTTGTTCGGCAAATATCCTCGACAAGGTAGCAGACTGGGAAGTCGTCGAGGGCCTGAGCAGCTCTGATCACAACGGCATCGTCTTCAAAATTATACAGACCAAATCAAAAGGGCTAAAAGTAGAAAGAACCACCAGAATATTTAACACAAAAAAGGCCAACTGGTCTGATTTTCATGCGAAACTCACCCAGCTGAGCCAAGAACATAAAATCACAAAAGACGAAATAGAAAAAATAAACAAAATAGAACAATTAGATAAAATAGTAAACAATTACACAGAAATTATTACAAAAGCATGTAAAGCATCCATGCCAATTAAAAAACAAATAGAAAAACTTACCTTGCCGTGGTGGTCGGAGAGACTCACAGAACTGAAAAAAGCGGTAGCTACCAAAAAGAGGAGGATCAGGTGCGCTGCTCCAGTACGTAGATCCTTCGTTGTCGAAGAGTACCTGCAACAAAAAGAAGTATATGAGCTAGAGGCAGCCAGAGCCCAAACCGAGAGTTGGAAGGAGTTCTGCTGTAAACAGGATAGGGAGGGAGTGTGGGAGGGGATCTATAGGGTTATAGGAAGGACAGCGAGTAGGGTGGAGGACCCACCGCTGGTGAAAGACGGGGAGGTATTGGACGCGGAAGGGTCCGCCCGATACATAGCGGAGACCTTGTATCCAGAAGACCAGCCAGCTGTGGATAATCCCCACCACAGACGAGTCAGACAAGAGGCGGAATTGGTGAATGAAGGCGAAAATGGTGAGTCATACGACCCTCCATTCACTATAGCCGAATTGAAGACGTCGAGCGAGTCCTTCAATCCAAAGAAGGCTCCGGGAATGGATGCCCTTACAGCCGACATTTGCTATCGTGCTATTAGCGGAGATCCCAAAATTTTCCTGGCAATCCTAAACAAATGCCTAGCTTACAGCCACTTCCCCAAAATATGGAAAGAGGCAACAGTGGTCGTACTACGGAAGCCAGGAAAATCGGATTATACAACACCAAAGGCGTACCGCCCTATCGGCCTGTTGCCGGTACTCGGAAAAATCTATGAGAAAATGTTGATGGCCCGACTCAGGTTCTACATAGCACCGAGGATGAGTACTCGCCAGTACGGATTCATGCCACAAAGGAGCACCGAAGACTCCCTCTATACCCTCATGCAAAAAATACGCAACAAGCTGAAACAAAAGAAAATAATAACATTAATATCGCTAGATATAGAGGGAGCCTTCGACAATGCCTGGTGGCCAGCTATAAGAGTCCGACTGGCTGAGGAAAAGTGTCCGGTTAACCTGAGAAGGGTCATTGACAGCTACCTGTGCGACAGGAAAGTACGAGTAAGATACGCCGGCGCTGAGCATCAAAGAAGCACGGAGAAGGGCTGCGTGCAAGGCTCAATTGGAGGCCCCATTCTCTGGAACCTAATACTGGACCCCCTCCTCAAAGACCTCGAGAAAAGAGGAGATTACGCGCAAGCCTTCGCTGACGACGTGATCCTAGTCTTCGATGGAGACACGGCATTGGAAATAGAGAGACAAGCGAACGCCGCCCTCGAACGTGTTCGGGCGTGGGGCGTGGAAAACAAGTTAAACTTCGCACCACACAAGACCAATGCAATGGTCATCACGAATAAGTTAAAATACGACGCCCCACGCTTGAGCATGGGCATGAGCATGGGCGGGGTCGACATTGCTATGTCCAAGAAAATCAAAGTACTAGGTGTCACCATCGACGACAGGCTCACGTTTAACGCGCACATCTCGGAGGTATGCCGCAAGGCCATTGCAGTCCACAAACAGCTGAGTAGAGCCGCAAAAGTAAACTGGGGCCTAAATCCAGAGGTGGTCAAAATCATATACGTGGCTACGATGGAACCAATAATCCTATACGCCGCCAGTGCATGGGCGGAAGCCGCTAGCAAACTGGGAACGATCAAACAGCTAGGCGTCGTGCAGCGGGGAATAGCACAGAAAATGTGCAGGGCGTACCGAACTGTCTCACTGAACTCGGTGCTCCTACTAGCCGGGATACTCCCTCTGGATCTTAGAATCCACGAGGTGGCATCGCTTTATAGAGCCAAGAAAGGGGAGCCACAAGTTATACTGGGGGACAGAGAGGTAGAGCAGATGACTTCTGCACTGGAATCCCCGCATCCCGCGGAGCAAAGCGACCTGAAGATCGTCAGCCTGGTGAGCCGGGAGGAAGTTGACGCCAATTCGGACCAACAAGTAAAAATTTTCACTGACGGTAGTAAGATTGGGGGGCGTGTCGGAGCAGCTCTGTCCATATGGAATGGAGTAGCCGAGACGCGCGCCCTCAAGTTGGCTCTACCTGAATACTGTACGGTTTACCAGGCTGAGCTACTCGCGATATGCCGAGCAACGCGGGAAATCAGGAACACCAAGGCGCCTACCTTCGGGGTCTTCAGCGACTCCATGGCGGCTCTTTTGACCGTGAAAAACCCCAGTTGCCTTCATCCTCTGGCAGTAGAGGCCAGACAGAACATAACAGCTGCTTTTCTCCAGAACAAGGTTGTATCCCTGTTCTGGATAAAGGCCCACGCAGGGTTGGAGGGCAACGAGAGAGCGGATCAGCTGGCAAAAGAGGCCGCCATGAACCTAAAGAAAAGACCGGACTATGACCTGTGTCCGATCTCATTCGTCAAGCGCCACATACGCATGAGGACGCTCGGGGAATGGAATCGGAGATACAAGTCCGGCCAAACTGCCAACATCACAAAGATCTTTTTCCCAGATGCGGTGGCGGCGTATAGGACCATAAGAAAAATGGGAATAACTAACATCAGAGCGCAGATCATGACGGGGCACGGTGGATTCTCCGAGTACCTGAATCGCTTCAGGTGCAAGGGGAGTCCATCGTGCATATGCGACCCAAACATCGAAGAATCCGTGCCACACCTGCTTTTGGAATGTCCTGTACACGCCGCGGAGAGACATGGACTGGAACAAGCACTCCAAATAAAACTGGACAAGGAAACAGTGGGGGAAGTGATGCAAGGAAACGATAGAGATAAATTTTTAGATTACTGTACAAAGATTGCACAGAAGGCAATAGACAGAAATAAAACAGCTTAAGGAAATATGCTGATAGTATATTTAGATATATTAAGCATAGAAATAAGAATAAATGTTATTAGAGTAAGCAACAGTAAAAGTAGAAATAAGAAGATAATGTAAAATAAGAAAATGTAAAGATATCGTATTAGACTAAGGAAAAAATTGTGTTACAAATAAAACATGACAATGGACTATCATTCCCCCCTACATTAAAACTATAAGCAGTAAAAATGAAAATAGATAGAAAGAATAGGTTTACAGCGGGAATCCCACCCAGCATAAAGAAAGAGAGATATGATGAATGAAGAAAGAAAAAGGATGTGGCATGAAAGTACGAGAGGCATAAAAGTGAGAACTAGAATGAAAAAGAGAATTAGGCTTAACATAGGCTCCGATAACGTCAGAGGTAGATTGGATAAAAAAAAAAAAAAAAAAAAACAAAAAAAAAAACCTAACCTAACCTAACCTACAAGTTCCCCCCCAGCCCTCGTGGTGGTCGGATCGTTTTTAGAGTCACTCCGCACATTAAAATTCGGTAAAGTGGTAAAAAGTGCTCGGATTTTAAACATTCAAGTGTCTGTGTATGAGGGAAAGTTGCCCCCATACCTACAAGTTAAGATCACAACCCGGATTGCAGTGCTGTGCAGTGTATGAACTGAAAACGCCTCAAAATAGAGGTTAAGTTTATAAAAGAAGAACATTTTGACGTATTGCTGCAAAACAGAACTGATAACCCCAGGTTTTCTTTCGGAAAATACTGCGGGAAATCATTCCTTTTGTTTCGGACCACTCTGAAGAAATCTAAGACCAAGACTTCCTGAGATATTCAGGAAAATCAAAAAAGCACGTAGTCTGAAAAACCTAAACGAGACACGACACCTGCCTGAAATTTTGCAGTGTGTAAGATGCTCTTAGTGAAGGATCATTTCTGCAAGTAGATAAATTTTAAAATAAGTACTTTTTGTTTTATACTTATTTGAATATTGAAACTTTTGACACCTTCAACTCCTGAAAAAATCAAAAATTTGCAATTCTTCAATTGCTATCTTTTGCGCGCTTATTAGAAGAGGACAACCTGAAAAATCTGGATTTTTAGCTTTATTATTGTTAACGTAGTAAATAAAAAACTGTATAAATTACTTAAGTATTAATTTGTAAAGGAAAAATTTTAAAAATTGTATTTTTTGTAATGTTGTCGTATAGCTTATCATTTACTGATAATTAACACATTTTTTCCAAAATTTTTCGATAAGCGGTTCTAAAGTTATTGAATTTTTAGCTATTTTTTGACATAAATTAGAAATAATTAGAAATATTCAATTTTTGACAGCAGGATTGTCTTTTATATGTATTTTGTGAATAGTTTAAGCCCAAAGTTGCGCCCAGTAACTTCTAGATTGACGGAAATAGCTTTTTCAGCCATTTTGGTTTTATGGGTTGCTACATAAAACTGTAAATAACTCCGAAGTTATTGGACGTAGAAGACTCAGATTGGTACGTTTCTCAGCGGAATACTTGCGGGAACATTTTGACTTTGCTTTCAGGCATTTTTCAGGCCTGAAAATTTTCAGCACTGAAACCACTTTTTCTAGGGAGGCCAAGCCAGGATTTGGGTTCGAAACCGCAGCTTTCTGGGACAATCGGTTGCGGAGCTACAGCCATTCAAAGTTGGCGTTTGACAGTTTGGCGGCCATATTGGAAAATTTTGACTCTACGTGACTCCGGACTGAGTGGTCGTAGAGAGTTGCCGATTTTAGATTTGGGTTCAGGGAGACAAATTCCGTATGGCTAAAAAGTTTTCAGGTGATTTGGAGCTGAAAATTTTCAGGGCCCTGGAAACTGTCTCGCGCGAAAGGGTGGGTCGATCCGTGCCAGAAAAGCCCAAACTCGGGTGTTCTGCGACTTTCGGAAGAGTAGATATCACCAGCCAAAGTTTGACTTTGACAGTTGTACCGCCTTTTTTGTGAAATTTAAAACACCCATATTTTCGCAACGGGGGGTCGTGGAGCGACGGGATTTGCTTTGCGGGGATCGGCCTATGCTTGTCTTGCGGGTGGTGCGGCTTTCAAGCATTTTCAGGAGTAAACACTTTTTCAGCCTGAAAGTCATATCATTGCATGGACCTCGTCGAGCACGGTAAGATAAGCCCAAGCACGGGACAATTCGGTCTGGTGGTTGCGGAGCTGTGAGGTTTTAACCACATTCTGGCCGCCATCTTGGATAGCAACCAGAATTTTCAAGTTTCTATTGCTCCGGAACCCTTGGGGCTAGGTGCCTCGTGTTTGGGTTTGTTGAAACGGGCTCGGCGGGCTCTATCCAGTGACGGCATTGGTTTGACTCTACATAGAGCCATTCTAGTAAAAAACCAGAAATATATTTTTTGACAGCTGGAATTGACTCTGGGATCTATATAGAGCCCCTAATAATCAACCAGAATTTTGCAAGCCTAGGTAGAGCGTTGGTAGAGATATATTTACAATTTTGTTGTAACTATACTATAGTTTTTAAGGTTTTTATTTTTTCTATTTTATTTTTCTTTTTGTCCCTATTGACATTTTTTCTACTTTTGACGCGTACCTCCAAACATGTTCGGCTACAGAACACCGGCAAGGGCGGCTGATGGTGAGAAGTCACCATCTAAACCTGGGGCAGTCGCCCCATTAAATGTGACGCGTAGCATTGAGGAGTGGGAAGCCGCAAATAGCAGCTCAACCCCCTCTACAACTGAAAAGACGTCGCAGGCTGGCCCTGCGAAAATAAAAACTAAGCTTGCCTTGACGCAGGAGAGCAAAGTCGCTACAAAAATAAGAAAGTCTGTCGACGCAATCTCACCTTCGAAACCCCCCTTCGAAATATGCGGACCGAACTGTGGAGGCAAGAGCTTGCCTAACCAAAGCAAAGCTACATCTAAACAGCTCCCGGAATCTAAAGACGGAGATTAAGACGGGTATATCTGAAGCCATGGACCGACTTCACCAAATAGTGAAGGAAGTCGAGTTGGAGCTAAAACTCGCGAAACAAAACACGACCAGCGAAAGGCCTGTATTAACGGAACCTGAATCAGTCATCTTAACCTGCTCCGAAAACACCGATGCTAGCAAGATTCTACAAAAAATGGAACTACATTCAAATCTTCTAGTGGAAAACAATAAAAAGATAGAGGAGCTGAAGGACGCAATTGACCACCAGAACAAACATACGCGAGTGTGGCCGCATCCCAGAGCACAAAGGTGATGCCAAAGCGCAGTACCTTTCACTCGGTTGTGGTCACATCCAAAGATGAAACTGAGACAGGTGAAGAAGTACTCAACAAAGTAAGGAAAGCAGTGAACGCCAAGGATGGGTGGATTAAGGTGGAAAAGGTTAGAAAAGCTAAGGATAGGAAAATAATAACAGGCTTACAGACTGAAGAAGAAAGGGGCAAGATTAAGGACCGACTCCAAAAAGAAGGGGTTGACCTGAGTGTCGAGGTAGTCAAAAACAAGGACCCGCTTTTGATCCTTAGGAACGTCTTAGTAGTTAATACTGACGAAGACGTCCTTAAGGCGTTACGGAATCAAAACAAGGATGTTTTTGACGGCCTCGACACTGGGGAAAACAGGGTAGAGGTAAGGTACCGAAGAAAGACAAGAAACCCCCACATTGGCCACATTATTGTCAGCGTCTCACCTACCATCTGGCGACGAGCGGTAGAAGCCGGTACAGTTCACATTGATCTCCAACGCATCAGGGTCGAAGACCAGACCCCGTTGGTCCAATGTACCCGCTGCTTAGGCTTTGGACACGGAAAGCGGTTCTGTAAAGAGCCAGCTGACCTGTGTGGCCACTGTGGTGGCCCTCACATGCGATCCCAATGTCCGGATTGGCTGTCGGGCTCACCACCCGCTTGTCGAAACTGTATGAGAGCTAAAATTGAACACGGCACGCAGCACAATGCTTTTAGCCATGACTGCCCGGTTCGAATAAAATGGGACGATATAGCCAGATCAACCGTGGCGTATTGCTAAAGGCACCATACTGGAAAATACACACTACGGAATAATACAGGCAAACCTCCAACGTAAGAAGCTGGCAACCAACGAGCTTCTAATAGAAGCCACAGAGCGTGGAACAGCAATGGCACTTCTGCAGGAACCGTATGTGGGCGCAGCAAAAGTAATGAAGAGTCACAGGGGCGTTAGGATCTTCCAGAACACTGGAACAGGAGATGGGACTGTAAAGGCAGCAACAGCTGTCTTTAACAAAGACCTCGTAGTAAAGCAGTACCCAAAACTCACCACGAATAATATTGTAGTGGTGGGGATCCAGACCAGTGCCTGGGAGGTCACGCTTGTCTCTTTTTACTTTGAGCCAGACCAGCCTATTGATCATTACTTGGAACACCTGAGACAAATAGAGAGCGTAGTTGGTTCCAAAAAACTGATCGTTGGAGGGGACACCAATGCCAAAAGCATCTGGTGGGGCAGCCCAACGGCCGACCTTAGGGGGGAAGAGGTCGCAGGAACTCTCGGCGAGCTTAACCTAAACATACTCAACAGAGGGGAAATTCCGACCTTCGACACTATCCGAGGAGGAAAGCGGTACAGTAGTCACGTGGACATTACTGCTTGCTCCAATGACATTTTGGACAGGGTTGACGACTGGAAAGTGGACGAAGGACTGACGAGCTCGGATCACAACAGCATCACATTTACCATCCTCTTGCGGAAATCCAAGGGCACCAAAGTTGAGCGAACCACGAGGAAATTTAACACCAAAAAAGCAGACTGGCCCAAATTTCATGCGAAATTTGGCCAGTTGAAAATAGATGTTAAATTCACACCATCTGAGATAGACAAAATTAGGAGTATAGAACAAATTGAAACGACAACAAACAACTTCACAAAAGCTGTAGATCAAGCATGCACGGAATCAATACCAACAAAAAAGGTTAAAGACGAACTTACCATGCCGTGGTGGTCCGAGAAAATCGTTGAGATGAAGAAGACTGTCGCTACCCTGAAGCGTAGAATCCGCAGTGCCGCCCAAGTCCGGAGGTCGAAGGTCATAGAAGAGTACCTGAAACATAAAAAAGAGTATGAGTTGGAAGAGGCCAAAGCGCACATCGAGAGTTGGAAGGAGTTTTGTGGGAAACAGGATAGGGAAGGGGTGTGGGAGGGGATCTACCGGGTAATAGGTAGGACACAGCGTAGGGAGGAGGACCAGCCACTGGAAAGGGACGGGGATGGGCTAGACGCAAAGGACTCCGTGAGGTTGCTAGCAGAAACTTTCTATCCAGAAGACCGCTCAGAATGCGACAACGCTCACCATCGATCTATCCGGATCATGGCCAATATCGTAAACTCTGGTGATCAAGATGATTCTTGTGACCCACCGTTTACGATGGCAGAATTGAGAAGCTCAATGGAGTCCTTCAACCCTAAGAAAGCACCGGGCTCTGACGGCTTTACCGCCGACATATGTTGCCACGCCGTGGGAAATGATCCAGACTTATTTTTAAGGTTTTTAAATAAGTGCTTAGAACTTCATCATTTTCCCACGGCCTGGAAAGAGGCAACTGTTGTAATTCTGAGAAAACCTGGAAAAGAGAAATACTCCACTCCAAAATCATACAGGCCGATTGGACTGTTGCCCATATTAGGAAAAATTTTCGAGAAGATGCTGGTGGCCCGCCTAAAGTTCCATCTGTTACCAAGGATGAGTACCCGTCAGTATGGATTCATGCCGCAAAGGAGCACCGAGGACTCCCTCTATGATCTCATGCAGCATGTTCGTAAAAAACTACTAGAAAAAAGAATAGTTACGCTTGTATCTTTGGACATAGAGGGAGCTTTCGATAGCGCTTGGTGGCCAGCGATAAGAGTCCGTCTGGCGGAGGAAAAGTGTCCAATCAACCTTAGGCGGGTCATAGACAGTTACCTCAGCGACCGAAACGTCTCAGTCAGGTACGGTGGGGAGGTTTTCAGAAAAAATACAAACATGGGCTGTGTCCAGGGCTCAATTGGCGGCCCAATCTTATGGAACTTGTTACTAGATCCCCTCCTAAAAGCAGCAGAAAAGAGAGGAAATTATGTCCAGGCGTTTGCGGACGATGTTCTCCTGGTTTTCGATGGAGAAACCGCGCAAGAGGTGGAGGAATGTGCCAATGCCGCTCTCAGTCATGTTCTGGCGTGGGGTGTCGAGAATAAACTCAAATTTGCGCCACACAAAACAACAGCTATGGTCATAACGAGAAAACTAAAATATGACACACCACGCCTGAGCATGGGGGGAATCGGGATTGGCATATCAAAGGAAATAAAGCTTCTGGGTGTAACCATCGATGAAAAACTTACCTTTAACACCCACGTCTCCCTCGTTTGCAGAAAAGCAATCGCGATCTACAAACAGTTGTGCAGAGCCGCAAAAGTTAGTTGGGGGTTACATCCAGAAGTTATTCGGATCATATATGTGGCGACCGTAGAGCCCATAATTCTCTACGCTGCTAGCGTCTGGGCACCGGCTGCCAAAAAGTTGGGCATTACTAAACAACTCGGGACCGTACAGCGGGGAATCGCACAGAAGATGTGCAAGGCATATCGCACGGTCTCCCTGAACTCAGCACTGGTGCTGTCTAGGATGCTCCCACTTGACCTCCGAGTTGGTGAGGCGGCAGCGTTGTACGAGGCCAAGAGGGGGATGCCCCGGACTTCACTGGGGGACAGGGAGGCCGAGCGAATGACCTCTGCAATGGAGTCCCCTCACCCTGCGGCACGTGATGTCTTGACATTTGACAGCCTGGCAAACCAAGAGCAGCTGAACAACAACAGCAATTTCGACATCCGCATTTTTACGGACGGGAGCAAAATTGGAGGAGGGGTTGGCGCTGCACTGTCCATATGGAACAATGTCGCTGAGACCAGAGCCCTCAAACTTGCATTGTCGAACTACTGCACGGTTTACCAGGCTGAACTTCTAGCATTAGCAAGGGCAACACGCGAAATAATTAAGCTGAAGGCGTCGTCTTTCGGGGTTTTCAGCGACTCAATGGCAGCTCTTCAAACGATTACAAATCCCGGTTCGCTCCACCCTCTGGCTGTAGAAGCTAGGGATAACATAAGATCTGCATCCCACCAAAACAAGATAGTAAACTTGTTTTGGATCAAAGCACACGTGGGGCTACAGGGGAATGAAAGAGCCGACCAATTAGCAAAAGAGGCCGCTGAAAATTTAAAAAGAAAACCGGATTACGATCGGTGTCCGATCTCATTCATCAGACGTAGCATACGTATAGCAACGCTTGATGAGTGGGACCGTAGATACGGCGCCAGTAATACCGCATCCGTAACAAAATTATTCTTACCGGATGTGCGGACGGCTTTTGGGGTGATTCGCAGGATAGGAACGGATAGCCTTACCACGCAGATAATGACGGGGCACGGTGGATTCTCCGAGTACCTGCACCGCTTCAAGTGCAAGGGGAGTCCATCGTGCACCTGCGACCCAGATGCATATGAAACGGTCCCTCACATTTTATTCGACTGCCCACAATTCACAAAACACCGCTATAACGTCGAGAATATGTTAGGCACGACAATAACACCGAACAACACAAAATACATAGTAAAGAGTAAAACTGCAGAAATATTCCTAGACTACTGTAAATTTATAGCTAAAAAAGTAATAGATCGAAATAAAACCGCATAAGTAAATATGCTGTCATAATATAGTGTATTATATTAGAGACTAGCATAGACACAAATATCTATAAAATAGTTTAAGGTAAAATACAAAGATGATGTGAAATAGAGATAAGCCTATTTTAAAGTTTATGTAAGAGCTAATAAAATCCGCTCCCTGACTCTGTAAGACCAGAATAAGGATATAAATAAGAGACTGTATGTAATGTGTGTGTAAAATATTATAAAACTAGATTAAGAGATTTAATATGATTATGTAAAATAAATATAAACTTAGATTAAGTGTAAATGTATAGGTCACATATTAAAAATAGTCTTCCTGTCTTTTTTTTCTGTAAAACCCAAAAAGATGAAATAAATAAAGAAATGATATAGTAGTAGTAGAAGATAGCCGGAAAGATGATAGTTGGGAATCCCACCCATAATAGATAAAAATGATGATGAATGAAAGAAAGATACAGTATGTAGAATAAAAGTGCGAGAGGAAAAAATGCGAGAACTGGTATGAAAGAAGAATAGCTAGAAATAGGCTCCGATCATGTTGGAGGTAGAAGTATAAAAAAAAAAAAAAACCTAACCTACAGTCTCAATTTATGCAGATCTTGGCTAAGAGAGATATTGCGTATAGATTATAAATTAAAATTAATTACATACAATAACACAAAAACGTCCGCCACCCAAAAAAATATGGTGAATAGTTCCACACAAACAGATTTCATTGATTATAATATTAACGATAATACCTCAAATAGCAAACACGAACAAAAGGAAAACCAAATTATAGAGACTGCTGAATGTTGTACTCCATCAATGTCACCAAATGATAAGAATTTTTTTCGTGTATAATCACATAAATATATTACATCAGAACATCAATGGTCTAATAAGTAAATCCGATGAACTTTCGTTATACTTAGAAGAGTTGAGCCGTAACAATAAACATGTAGATGTCCTTTGTGTCACGGAACATAATATGATAAATGAGGATACTTATTCACTGAAAATTCCCAATTACTCATTAATTTCATCTTACTCTAGGCACAATAGAAATGGAGGTGCGTGCATATTGGTACATGATAGTCAAAAGGCTAAAATCTATGACGTAAAGGAGCATACTATGAGAAATATTTTAGAGGGTAGTGCCATTGAACTCCTAGAGCATAATCTTATTATAATCAACATTTACAGACCCCCTAGCAACAAACTAGAAAAGGTAAACATATTTTTAAGTTGAACGAATTACTCAATAAAACTTGTTTAAAAAATAAGAAAATTATTATATGTGGCGATTTTAATATCAATAGACTAAAAAGGGATAAAATGATAATAGAATTGGAGCAACTACTGGCTAGCTATAACCTTAAACTAATGATTAATGAACCCACGCGATTATGTAGTAAAACATGTATTGATAACTTTATTTGTAATAAAAGGGGCTCCAGGTATGAAATACTAGAACTAGCGCTGTCGGATCATACCACTCAATTGCTGCAATATCCCGTCAAAGAAAGTTTTAATATAACACATTGGTACACACACATATAAACGAGACTATAGTGCGGATAACACGGATAAATTCGTTGAATGTATCCAAAATCTCGCCTTTGAGGAAGTTTACAATGCAGAAACAGCGGATGATGCTTTTAGCAAATTCCACGATTTATTAAGGTTATTTTATGATCTCTGTTTTCCTTTAATCAAAGTTAAAGTCCATATACACAAACGACCACAATGGATATCTAAAGGTATCAGGATTTGCTCCAAGCGTAAACGTCAATTACTTTGGCATTACAGGAAATCACCAAGCCAACAGTTTAAAGATTCATACAAAGTTTATAATAAAAGATTAAAAACAATAATTAAATTAACCCAAAAATCTCAAAACGATTACTATATTAAAACATCAGCAAATAAAGCCAAAGCTACGTGGAAGATTATAAATAACTATAAAACAAATGTCCAACAGCAGTTTAAAAAAAATTGACAAAATAAATGTAAACAATATACCAATCACAGACCCAATTGCTATAGCTAATGAATTCAACAATTTCTTTTCAACTCAGGTACCAAATAAACACTTTATTAACCAAAGCCCGCATTATAGAATTGAATACAATAATTCAAACTCGCTCTTTATGAGCCAGTGTACCCCAGAGAATATAGTTCAAATAATAAAATCCCTAAAAAATACAAATAGTGCGGGGTATGATGCAATATGTACTAAAATTATTAAGGTAGTGGCGGAAATAATAGCACCAGTACTGTGTCATATATTTAATAAATGCATTGAAGATGGGGTATTTCCATCAAAATTAAAATTATCCATTGTCATTCCAATATTTAAAAAACAGGATAGAGAAAATATGAATTGTTATAGACCAATATCTCTAATACCCATCTTATCGAAAGTGTTTGAAAAAATTATCTATAACAGTTTGTATAACTATATGGAAAAACATAATATCCTTACGAAAGAACAAATGGGTTTCAGGAAAAATAAATCTATTAACGACGCATTGTACACATTCCTCAAAAAGGTACTAACAGGCATGGATAGTAAGAAACATGTCTCGGCACTTTATATGGATATGACGAAGGCATTCGACTGCGTCAATCATGAATTGTTGTTAAATAAATTGGAAGCATATGGAATACGGGGAAATGCTAAAGATCTCATAAAATCATATTTAAGTAACAGAAAACAACAAACTGAAATATCTAGCATTTCACATAGCACTAAAATCGAAAAGAAGCATTTGTCAACACCAATAAAAATATGCAAGGGTGTACCACAAGGAAGTATTGTGGGTCCTCTGCTCTTTATTATTTATGTTAACGACCTCCCCAAATCCATCAAAGCCTCCATGGTTCTGTATGCTGACGATAGCACTGCAATAGTTGTATCTGAAGACCCTGCGACACATGAGCATGAAATGAACTATACGCTATCATCTATAGTTAACTGGCTAAATTTAAATGAACTTAAAATAAACCTAACTAAAACATTTATAATGACTTTCAAAAATAAAAAATCAAAATTAATCACATTCAATATAAACTATGGACAAATGAATATAGAAAAAATAAACACCACAAAATTTCTTGGACTACACATAGATTCGGACATGACATGGAGGACACATATTGAACAAATATGTACAAAATTAAGTCGGTATTCATATGCCATATATATGCTTCGTAAAGTGGTAAACCAAAGTGCACTTCTATCTGCTTACCACGCTTACGTTGGTTCTACACTAAGATATGGTATAATGTTTTGGGGGAATGCCACTGAGAAAGAAACTGTCTTCAAAGCACAAAAGAAATGTATCCGGGCAATATGTGCATTAAAGCCTACAGATACATGTAAACCACATTTTATCAATTTAAAAATATTGACATTCCCATCACTGTATATCTATGAACTAGCATTAGACATTAGAAATAATATAAGAAAATATGAAACTTTAAAGAGTATTAGGCTTGCCAGTACACTTTGTGCAATACGCCATAGAACAGCTATGTTTGACAAGAGTGCATTTTGTATGGGACCTAGAATATATAATAAATTACCTAATAATATAAAAGAAGCAAAGAATTTTACATCATTTAAAAATAAATTAAAGACATACCTGATCAATAAAGCCTATTACACAGTTACTGATTATTTAAATGATAAATGTAATTAAATTTTTAAGTTAAGTAATAATAATAAAATTATATAATTAATACATTTCATAAATAATTTAATATTAATATTTGTAAATTATTGAATGTAATAAATATTTTTATTATAGTAGATATTTGCACACCTGTTTAGGTAGGATATGGTTTTAAGAACTTGTTTATAATATATGTATCACCTCATGTACCTACCCATATTCAAGCAAATAAATGATTTGATTTGATTTGATTTGATTTGATTTGATTTGATACATACATACATACATACATACATACATACATACATACATACATACATACATACATACATACATACATACTCTCGCAAAACATTACCCTCCTGAGGCAGTCGAGTAAAAAGTGGCATCCACAAAAAATTATTTTGTTGTCTTTAGAAGTCCTCTCGACTCTTTTGAGCAAAAATACACAATACAAATTTCCTCATCAACGTATTCGCACAATAAAAAATCAGTAAACTTTTTTGGTATTTCAACCTCTTGGAAATTCTTAAAAACAGTTTTTTTAACACTAGCTGCTTTGTTTCTAGCTTTGTAAAGTCCACTTTTTGAACTAGAGAAACTCGGTATATTAGAAAAAAGTTAAGACCTTGATTTTTCATATCAATGTTTGTTCTTTTGTAAATGGTTGGAATTGAAATATCAGTTTCTGTCGCTTTTCGTTTGAGAGCACTTTTTTCTTTTAGTAGAATATTTATAGAGAGTATCCAATAACCATGTATGACCTTTCTTGGCTATAACGTTGTTATCCTGTAAGTAAAAAGTCCGCTTATCAGTTTTCTATTGCAATTCTGTAACACTTGGAATCAAATAGGAGTAGCCGCATTGGGGGAAAAAATTCGTGCGGTAAAATCTGTGATTTGATTTTTCCTATCTCTGCTAACAAAACCAGCAGTCTAGATATTACATTATAATGGTGTACATTTTACTAATATCATTTATTTACATAACCAAATTACAAGATGATTATTAACATTAACTAAATTAAATTAAAACTAAGTTAGGCTTAAAAAAGGCCCTCGGGGCATTGTACCGAGGATGCTGGCGGCATTTCCTCGCTGAATTGCAATGCTGATGCGTTGCGCGAGAAAGCCGCCAGCTTTTCGGTCACCAGTTACATCAACTAGACGTTTCGCGATTTCCGCAAATAACTTATGCGCACTGGGACCCCACGGACCGAGGGTCTCGACGCCAAAGGGCACAAAGTTGTACTCTCTGCCAAGGCCTCCATATTTAATAACTTTCAGATTTTCGGCATTTTCTGCCGCTGCACCCGCTTTAGAAGTAGTCCGTTGGAGGTGGGACGGTGCCAGTGTGTCTACACAGGTAGCGTCCCACACAAGCATCCGTCCCAAACTCCACGGGACCAAAGACACACCATCAGGTCTTTTGCCATCATCTCTGACAATGCCAGTCGGCTCAAGAAGAGCAGGCACATTGATGCTGGCAAGAGACCGGCGGATTATGTCATTAAGTGTTGCATGTCTTGAAAAGCGGCCTGCACTTTTTTGACAACAAAGTCCGTGGTGACCCAGTCGGTCCACGTCCGTGCCACAAGGGCATGTGTGTGGAGTGCATACCGTGACCCCAAGCCGCAGACCAGTCGCCAGACGAAGCGAGGTCGGATCCAGGAAGGTACCGGTATATGGAGAAGGATGGGCATGTAGCCAATGACCGGCCTCTCTGGTTCCGACCGCCAAAAGTCTTGCGCGATCCGGCCCTGAACTGCGGCTCAGAATCGATTTGTATGTTAAATCGCAATAAATATCGTCCCAGCTCCTCTGAGATTTTAGGTTGTCTGGAAATTCTTTACCCGGGCAAGCAATTTGAAAAGCATTCTTGGCATCCTCCAAGCCCGCAGTCTCATAGTTTGTGGGCAAAGCCCTTAGGACATTACCTATGAGACGTGACGTGCTATGGGTGGACGACAAAAAGGCTGGGGAAGCAACACTCGAAATTTTGCGGATTCCTAAACCGCCAAACCGAATAGGGAGGGATGCTTGTAACCAAGATGGTTCATTGAGCTGAATATTTAAAATCGTTTCTAAACTAGTTTTGACTAAATCGTCTATTGGTGAAAGCAAATTTGGATGTTTCCAAAAAGGGCTACAGCGAAGCACATAAGTAAATTTAGGGACAAAAAGGCAAAACTTTAGAATTATAAGAGCATAATGAGGACTGATTTCGAGTAAACAATTTGCGTGACTTTGGAATTTAGAAATAGTGTTAGTAATGTAACCAGGAAAAGATTCTTCAAAGATGGGAGAACCCAGGAGGCAAAGTGACTTTCTGTCTACTATTTTGATATTCGGTGCCAGAAAATTTAATTTGGATTTTAAATTATCCAAACCGTAAGAAGTTTTTTGAATGAAGAGTTCACATTTGCTAAAATTTAATTCTAAACCAATATTTTCGAAATTTGTTTTAATATCTGATAAGTCAGATAGCACAGTGTCCACATCGCCTCCCAGGGTTCCGTCATCCAAATACCAAACGTTAAATTTTGATTTTAAATTTTGAATAATCGGATTTATAGCCAAGCTAAAAATTGCTGGCCCGAGGGGATCGCCCTGCTGACAGCCGACCTCCGAAGAAAGTTCATGGGAACGGTAAATTAATTTTGAAGGTTCTGCGTAGCAGGTAAGCAGGTATTGATAGAGTTCCGGAATTTTGTTCTTAACTTCTGTCAGCATGGCATCCCTGTTTACTGAATTGAAAGCATTTTTGACGTCAATTTTGACTACAATTTCGCAATCATCATACGAAAGGTAGGTTCTTAAGGCATGGACGGCTGCCTCACACCCACCTTTCGTGCCAAATCCTAATTGTATAGGTTCGAAAACAGACTGTAATTTAGATTTGATATGTCTCACCGCAATTTTGGATGCCAAACGTCTTAAAGTTGACCCCACAGCAATGGGTCTCACCCCTCCGTCCTTTTTAGTTAGGGCGATCAAATTAGCACCAAATAAAAGTGAGGCAATATCAGCGTTGATTTTGCCTGAAAACATAAAATTTATTAATTTTGTAATAGAGCAAATAAGCTGCACACCTGCATCACCCACAGAATAAGAAGTTAAATCTTTTAAATGTTGGGGTGAGATTCCGTCCAGGCCGGCCGCTGAACCGGTTTTAAAAGAAATTATTGCGTCAATAACGTCTTTGCCTTCGATTTCGAGGCAGGCCTGGTCTGCTGTAGGAGAGTCGAAAAAATACGGGATCACGGGAGCCGGGGGATGTTTCGAATGCAAAGCCGAAAGGGTATCAGGAGTATCAGGCGACAACACGTCGTTAGTAAAAAGAAGACGTGCGGCGCCTTTGAGATCCCCGTCGGCAATTTTGCCTTCAATTAATTTAATTCTAGATAATGTTCCCCTCTTGGGAGAATCAAAAGGTGAAGATGTTTTTGTTAAACAGTTATTTTTGATTTTTTGGGTTAGAGAAATAGTAGCCTCATCTTTTTTGACATGCAAAGTGGTATACGAAAAAAGGAAGAGATTATGCCAGTCTACAATTTGGTTGCTCTCCACACATTTTTTAATCAAGCCTGAAAGGTGGTTTGCGACGGAGATCCTGGCGCCGCGCGGGACTCGTTTGATAACAGGCACATTATTTTTTAGGTAACTAAGGTACAAATGGAATGGGGTAGAATTTGGACTGTCGGAAACAGGTGCCGGTAAAGAAACTGGGTCTAAAAGAGCAGGGCCGTTCTGGCTAATACAAAGACGATGTTTTTTTGAAATATGAATGTTAAGACCCCTTTTTGATTGAAAAGATCTATCGCAATGTAAACAAATGTAATTTTGATTTAACGTGCCATCACCGGATTGGGTTGCGGTATGCATCCACTTACCAGAAAACAACACTTGAATAGAGAAAAACACTCAACTAAACACAAAATAGAAATTATCACTAAAATATAACTATTTTAAAGTCTTTCAGAAGCGTTGACGTCGGACGTCAGGACGACACGCCATAACGTTGCCAAGGAGGACCGCAACGTCTGAAACAAAAATATATTTTATTATTTGTTCAAAATTGGGAGCTGCCTACACTTTGGCACAGCAGTTAAGCCTTGATTAACAAGAAAAAGATCAAATTTGGACATCTAGGGCCACGTAAAATATGTAAATTTAAATAAATATGAGCTGTGAAAAAGTGACAGACAGTGACGTGACAGATCACGTTCATTCGTGATTTTACTTACTTTCTCAGTAATGCTTCCGTTACACTTTGGGTTCTTTTTATGGTTTATATATCTTAAAAAAGTAGCACCACTTTTATACATTCGGACTTTCGTATATTGATAATTTTCGTACAGAAAGACTTTGCCACCATTTTTTTTCAATGACCTCCATGGCAATACGTAATAATTAAACGTTTAAGAATTATGAATTCAGCGGACAATTATTATTATACCATGGATCAGAATAGAAAATTTTATCTTATTATTTATAATATTTTCTATGACAATGTCAATGCTTAATACAAAGAACATTTTATCTATCATTCACAAGTGGACAGTTCTTAAGAATAATACTCATAGAAAAGGTTTTACCTACATCTTGTTTAGATAGGAACAAACAAGGAGAATAACAAATGTTCCTATCAGATCAACTAAATGGTTGATTCGTTGGGAACAAAAAATAGTAGATCCGTTTCAGTTGATCGGTTTAGTTGATCGGAGTGGAAAACTCGTATTGTATAACAACTATTCACGGCATCTCTAGTACCTACACCTTCTTTAAGCGACACATTATTGTATAACAACTATTCGCGGCACCTCTAGTACCTACACCTTCTTTAAGCGACATATTATTGTTTTCCGACATGCACGCGAATGAAGTCGCGGGCACAGCTAGTTTGAAAAATAAATGCTTTGACTTTGACTTTGAGCGCGGTCTAATGCTAGCTTAAATAAGTAAACATTGACTTGTGTGTGACGACGATTTGTATTTAATGTAAATATGGAAATACATACCTACATCAGTACATACGCCGCGCTCACGGAACTAACTTGTGTCAGTAGTTACATTCCGATACTAACTGTGTAGCTAAATAGTGTAAAGTACACTTACGAGGCAAAACAATCGGGCAACAAGTAGATACCCATAGGTAACTCAAAAAATTATAAATTATTGTGGTGGAAGGATACAAAATAGAGGAACACCGAAGAAACGACGGTGGTGGTTGATCATTTAATTGAACCTAGTATACATATTTGGTACAGAAACCACATTAATTGTTTTATATCAAAGAGTGCGCAAGTGTTCGGACTCAGAATAGAGGATTGGTTTTTTGTTTCTGTAGAATAGAGAACATAATTTTAAAATACATATCGAATGTGATAGGATCTATATACTTACTATATATTATACTCTCTTAAAAATAGAATAGAATAGAATACTCTGTATTATGTACACCATAAAAATTACAGATACAAATGTTGGAATTTTACAAGAGGCAACACAAAGAAAAAAAAATTAATAAATATAAAACAAAAAAAACAAAACAAACAAAATATTTTAACAAATTTGTAACCTACTTCAAAAGGAAAGGAGGAGGTTCTCAGTTTGCCTGTGTTACTGTATATTTTTTTATGTGTTCATCGATATTTTCGGATTTTTAGGGTTCCGTAGTATACAAGGAACCTTTATAGTATAGTTTCGCCATGTCCGTCTGTCTGTCTTTCTGTCTGTCTGTCCCCGCTGTACCTCAGAGACGCTTAGTACCAGAAAACTGTAATTTGGCATAGGTTTACATGATATGTTGCTAATGATATTTTTTCTCGTCTATCCCATGGTGTGGGGTATCGTTAGATAGGCCGTTCAAATATTGCGGGTTTGTAAACATCACTTTTCGATTCACGTAAAAAAAACGGACAAGTGCTAGTTGAACTCGCGTGGTGAGGGTTCCGTACAATAAATATGTTATCTACCGTGTTTTTATCCTAAGATAATTTATCCCAAAAACAAACTTTGCATTGTATGAAAAACATGTTCTCCCATACACTGCACATGTAAATTTGTCCGCCCAATATTGAGAGATTCACTAAGTTATTTTAACACAATAGACGTCTTATACGTTTTCCTGTAATCTATAGGTAAAGAACTATTTACCCGACTGCCTCGGGAGGGTAATGTTTTTCGAGAGTATGTATGTATGTATGTTTGTATGTCTATTTCTTTGGCACGCTCTGTAGCCTAAACGGCTTGATGGATTTTAACATATGAGATGTCTTTCGATTCGTTTTAATTGTCGAAGTGACATAAACTACATAATATTTATAAATTGCATCTGCAAATACAAAAAAAGGAGGGGAAGTTTTTTTTTAATTAATTGCAACAATATTAGTATCAAATAAAAGCTAGTAATTAGTAGTTTTCAAATATATATATTAATAAAACTAAAAAGCTTGAAATAAAATAAATTACTTATTTAAAAAACAAAAAACTCGACTGCAAAAACACATAACTGAAAAGGGAAAAACAAGCATTATAATCTATATAATTTTGGTTTTGCAGGCGGGGTCAGTCGAATAACCTGAAATATGGTGTAACTTTTGATTGACCTCGCCTGCAAGACCAAAATTATAGATTATAATGCTTGTTTTTCCCTTTTCAGTTATGTGTTTTTGCAGTCGGGATTTTTGTTTTTTAAATAATTTATTTTATTCCTGTATGTTTTCCAAAATTTTAGGCTCAGTAGTTTCGGACATAAGGTAAACATTCATCTATTTTCTTAAATAACTTTAAAATGATTTATTTTACAAAATATATACATATTTGAGACCTTCACAATAAGCAATTTCATTTGATATGTCAAACGGTACAGTTTGCGAACTTTTATTTTTTATTTGCCCCCAAAAGTGAAAAAAAGAAGAAAAAAATTGAAAAGTGACGTCGCATTCAAAATTAATTTACATTCCACCATACGCCACACCACCATACAGCACACTGTACACCAGACAATAGTCAATGCATGGACATTGGACAAGTGCATGTTCGGTTGTCGGCGTGAGGCAATCGTAACTTTTAGTGTACTACATGTTACGGTTTTTATTTATTGTATATTTTGTTTATTATAAATTGTCTTTTGTTTATATTTATTCCCCTAGTGGGATATGTGTCCGTGGCATCACAGCAGGCCCTATCAGAATACCAGCGCTGCAGTATTTATTTTCTTAATATTCAACATTGTGCTGAGATAGGAGCCTTGTTGGCGTCCGCCGCACAACTCGTCTTTAGGGTTCCGTAGTCAACAATGAACCCTTATACTTTCGCCATGTCTGTCTGTCTGTCTGTCTGACCCCACTGTAGTTCAGAGACCCTTAGTACTAGAAAGCTGTAATTTGGCATAGATGTACATATTAATCACGCCGACAAATGCCAAAATAAAAACTTGAACAAATATATTTTTTAGATTTATTTGCACGTAATGTGGGGATGATATTTTTTTTCTCGTGTGCCCCACTGGTGTGGGGTAGGCCGTTCAAAAATATTGCAGGTCTGTGAACATCACTTTTCGATTCAAGGATCTACTTGGGTAGTATTAAGCATTAAAGTGCTAATTTTTGTTAGAGTTAAGGGTGTGTCCCCCCCCCCCTGCAAGCTGTATGGTTGTTTATGGAGATGTGAAAAAAATCACGGCAGTAGTACATACAATGAAATTAATAGAAAAACTATCACGGCTAAGTAGGCTTTACAAGTTAACGAGTAAAAGTCGACCAACATAAATTTGCAGCTGGAGAATTGCCCGTGGCATATATCGATGTATGGGAGAACATGATTTTCAACTACAATGTTAAGTTTGTTTTTAGTTTACTTTCATCCCAGTTACGGAACCCTTCACCGTGGTCCGACACGCACTTGGCCGCTTTTTTGTGCTTTGGGGTAGACTTGTGCAACTCCGTTCTTGAATTTATTTCATAAAGTATTTTACTACTTACAATACTTAAATATTCACTTATAGAATTGATGTGTATGCGTTCTAGTTTAACTTAGTCGCATTACGTATGAAGGCATAATAATTGATAACAGATTTAATTCACTAAAATCATACATATATCTGCACCCGGTATCCTGTCGTCCAAATCCGTTCAGCCGTTAAGGCCTCAAAAGATAAATAGACAGACAGAGCTAAGTCGCATTTATAATTCATTTACTAGACATTGGTGCCGATTCCATTGTTCACAAGCTAAACTAAATTTATGTTCAGTGCATCTTTTTCCTTCTATTTCATTAAGAAAAGGACAGAAGATAAGTTTTAGTTTAGTCCTGTCAAATTAATCAGCGCTTGATGTAAATAGACGTAATTTTAGTAGGCAAGTTTTTAATCACGTCTAAACTTGTATGGAGTAGTGACAGGCGCTGATTAATTTAACAGGACTAAACTAAAATTTATCTTCTGTCCTTTTCTTAATGAAATAGAAAGAAAAAGACGCACGGAACTTAAATTTAGTTTAGTTTGTGAACAAGGGAATCGGCACCATTATAAAATAATGTGAAAGTAACTATGTCTGTCTGTCTGTCTGTTACATTTACACGCCTAAACCACTGAACTAGTCGTTGAAATTTGACAGATAGGTAACTTGAAACCTGGCGAAGGACATCGGCTACTATTATCCCTAATGTTTGTATATAAAATTATAACATACAAAATACACGCAAACGAAGTCGCGGGCACCAGCTATTATTATAAAAGTAATGATATGGACTAATAATTAATAATTATTATGCCAACCACACTTTATACGGCGGTTAAAGGTCTTTGTGAAATTCATTTTTGTTTTCCTGCATAATCTATTAACAATAAATTATCATAATTTTGGTTACTTACGTCAATGGATTTTGAATTAATCATTCCTAGCATTCTAGTCGGTACCTAATTATTTTTAACTGGAATGCTATTAATTATGATTGTATTCGTTCAACGACAGTCTGTTGCCTACAAGGTGGTGGTGTTTGTTGTAACATTCAGAAGACGCCGCCGACTGCGTGCTGTCTAGTATAGATACAGAAACAGCTCATCTTGTATCCATCTTTACTTCACTTTTAATGCAGTCGGGTTTTTGATTTATTAAATTTACAGGGTTCCGTACCTCAATAGGAAAAAAACGGGAGCCTTACTCGTGTGTCTGTCTGTCTGTCTGTCCGCCTGTCCGTCTGTCGCAGCCGATTTGCTCCGAATCTACTGGACCGATTAAGTTGAGGTACATATATAAACTTCTGCGACCCAAACACGGACATGTATCGTAAATAAATAAAATTTTAATTTGAGGGAGACCTTCGGGGGGCGTTGAAAAAAGTTTTGCAAACTGTACCATGTGACATATCAAACGAAAGGGCTTGTTGTGAGGGTCAGAAATATATTATATATTTTGTTTAATCATTTTAAAATAAATAGTTTTAAAGTTATTTAAGAAGATAGATGAAATCTACGAAAAACAATTTAAAAATAAAATAATTAAACATAAGCCGAGGCAGCTAAGAGATGAGTCCCAACTGACGGCGCCCGCTCACGAACATGACGCATGGATCACCAATGCAGATCAACCATTTTGAAGGGAGCTAAACAATCCAACACAAAAGCTCATGTAACATAACTTACTATGAGAAGATAATATCATCATCATAATTATACTAAATTAATTCAAAACATATTATTAAAGCTAACTCAAAAACTACTATTAACAACACAAGAAAAGTTAATAAAATTACAGCGCGCGGGTTTCCTCTTCCAAATGAAAAAAAATCAGTCAAATCAGCCCAATAATCACGGAGAAATCGGTGAACATACAGTCATGACAAATGCAATTATTTGACTCCTAAGTTATTTATACAAATTTTCGAGTTAATCAAGGCACGCGGTAACCTCCTCCCTTGTAAAATTGACTACCCCTTTTCAACCCGTTAGGGTAGAAGAATAGAATAGGGGTAGAATTTCGAAAAACCATGATACATGTTATTTATTATTGTTGGTTTTAAGTATAAATACTGAGTTTCGAGTTAATCGGACGTTGCTTGGACGTAAAATTCTTTCATATTTTGATCTCCGCGTTTAGGGGTTTACAAAAACAAATACTGACAAACTTTATAACTTACATAAGTAAACATTCGTGCCAAGTTTCAAGTTTATTAACTCAAAGAATAAGATTTTTCATCAAACAAAATAAAAATAAAAGTAATTAAAAAAAAAAAATTAGGTAAACATTTTTTTATATTGTTTGGTGATTCAGTTTTAGTGACACTTTTATTATTTTGAAACCCAATACGAAAAAATATTTGATGATTGATATTATTTCCAAGTAATTCTATAGGTACGTGTGTCATGATTTCCAAATATTTTACCACAATACTTAAATATTCACATATATAATTAAAAAAAATCATTAAATTTAAATAGATATACTAATCTTAAAGAATACCTACAAGATGTACAAGTATAGGGGGCTGGGAAGGAGGCTCAAGAGGGGGCTGACATGGAGTGCCAATAATGGCCCCATTACGCCTCCTCCAGGCGAACATCAACCACTGCGCCACCGCTCAGGATCTGTTGCTCCAGAGCATGGCGCTGGTCGCTGAGCCGTACTTTGTCCCGCCCAGGGATGACTAGGTGGAGGACCTGAGCGGCTCAGTGACCCTAATTTCGTCGGCCGCCGCCGGTACCCCGTCCCTCGAGGCCGTCAAGAGAGGACAGGGCTGCGTAGCAGCACGGTTCGGGGAGATTGTCGTGGTAGGGGTCTACTTCTCTCCGAACCGAACTCTTGCCGAGTTCCACAACTCCCTTGCGGAGTTGAGAGACGTCGTCGTCGGGTTTGGTTCCCACCCCGTATTCGTCCTCGGGGACTTCAATGCCAAGAATTTGGCTTGGGGTTCCCGGTTGACGAACACGCGGTGCAGGATGGTGGAGGACTGGGCTCTGGAGACAGGCCTGGTCGTCCTAAACCGGGGTTCTGTCCCCACGTGTGTGGGGGAATCAGTGGTGGATATCTCGTTCGCCAGCCCCGCTCTGTCGCCGCGTGTAGTTGAATGGCGCGTCATGGAGGGGGTGGAGACCTATTCCGATCACCGGTATATCCGGTTTGACGTCTCCGCCCAGACCTCGAACGCGTTGGTCCGACGGGCTCCGAGTGGTCCGCGGTGGGCGCTGAAGCAGCTGGACCGGGAGCTCCTCCTAGAAGACTCGATCGTGCAGGCCTGGGTGTCACCACCGGACAGGCCTGCTGACATCAACGACATGGCGGAGTGGTTCCGGGAGGCCCTGTCCGATAAATGTGACGTGGCGATGCCCCGGGTCCAGCCTGGACGTGCTTCGCGCCAGGTGTACTGGTGGTCGCAGCAGGCGTCGTGCAGCCACGCACTGCGTGCGTGGCTGCGCGACGCCGGTACGGCAGGCACCGCAGGCTCCGTATCAAACCTCCGGATACGGAAACGATTCAAGCGGAGCTGTACGGGGGGTACAGAGCGGCGAAGACCGCCCTCCAAGCGGAGATCCTGCGGGCCAGGGGCTTGGCCCGCGAGGAGTCGCTGGGGACTCAGGACAGGGACCCGTGGGGAAGCCCGTACAAAGTGGTGCGAGATAAACTCCGCCCATGGGCTTCCCCGCTAACGCAGAGTCTCCGGCCCCAGCTTGTGGAGGACGTGATGAGCGCTCTGTTCCCTTCGCGAGGGGAACACACTTCCCCGCCCATGGCTCCGCCTGCTGCAGTGCCCGATGCGGACCACACCGCCGACGACGACGACGACGACGATGCTCCGGAGGTGAGCGAGGTAGAAATGAGAGCGGCGGTACGCAGGCTCAATGCCAGGACCCGACGGCTTACCTGGGAAGGCCTGGGTCCTGGCCATGGAGGCTCTCGGGCCTCGACTTAGGGGGCTCCTAAGCGCATGCATGGAGGGGCCAGTTCCCGATTCGTTGGAAGACGGGGAAACTAGTCCTCATAAAGAAGGCAGGGCGCCCTGCGGACTCTCCATCCGCTTATCGGCCCATCGTGCTGCTCGACGAAGTGAGCAAGCTCTTTGAAAGAGTCATTGCAGACCGCCTCGTCGGCCAGCTGGTGCGGGTGGGGCCAGATTTGGCGGAGAGCCAGTTTGGTTTCCGCAGAGGGCGCTCTACGGTGGACGCCATCATGCGCGTGCGAGCCCTGACGACGGGGAATGTTGTTGCCCAGGGGGGTCGTCTTGGCGGTGTCTCTAGACATCGCCAATGCCATTAATACCCTGCCCTGGAGTTGCATCAGGGAGGCACTCCGGTACCACCGGATGCCGACCTACCTCTGTCGTGTGGTCGAGGCCTATCTGACGGACAGGGCCGTCATCTACCCCGGTCACCAGGGAGTGTGGAACCGGCAAGAGATGTCGTGCGGTGTCCCACAGGGATCGGTCTTGGGGCCACATCTGTGGGACATCGGATACGACTGGGTGCTGCGCGCCGACCTCCCTAGCGGCGTAGCACGCTACGCTGACGACACGTTGGTCCTGGCGCAGGGGAGGTCGCACCAGGCGGCGGCCGAATTAGCGGCACGCGGGGTTGCGACAATCGTCGAAAGTATCCGGCAATTGGGACTTGAGGTGGCCCTGCACAAGTCCGAGGCCATGTGTTTTCATGGTCCTCGGAACACGCCACCGTTGGGGTCCCAAATAACGGTAGGAGGGGTTTCCATCGGCGTCGAGTAGACGATGAAGTACCTGGGACTCGTCCTCGACAGCCGGTGGAACTTCGTCCACGAAAAGAGAATTAATGCTCCAGAAGAAATGCTCCAGCATTTCCGACGTTTGGCTCCCAAACTGGAGTGGGCAGGCGCTGCATTGAAGCGGCTCCTGCCCAATCTAGGGGGTCCAAACGCCTCCTGCCGCAGGCTCTACGCGGGGGTCGTGCGGTCCATGGCCCTCTACGGGGCTCCTGTATGGGCGCGCTCTCTGGCGCTGCGGCCAGCCCGCTGGTTGAGCGCGACCCAAAGGGTCATGGCCATCCGGATGGTCCGGGGATACCGCACGGTCTCCTGTGAGGCAGCGAGCATCCTTGCCGGATTGCCGCCATGGGATCTGGAGGCAAAAGTCCTCGCGCACGTATGGGAGTGGCGCGAGGAGGCGAAACGCCGGGGCGTAACTCCGCTGCCGCGAGAAATCACGGTACAGCGGACGAAGCTCCGGCGGGATCTCATGGCGACATGGAGAGTACGGTTGTCGCAACCCAGTGCTGGGCACGCCACGATTGCGGCGATAAGTCCCCTCTTTGAGGAGTGGCTAGAGAGGCGCCACGTCATCCTCACCTTCCGCCTGACGCAGGTCCTCACCGGACACGGCAGCTTCGAAAGGTTCCTGTGTCGGATAAGGCGGGAGGAAACGCCCGGGTGTCACCACTGTGTGGATCGCCCGGAGGACACGGAGGATGGAGGTCTGCCCGGCTTGGGCAGAACACCGCCGTGTCCTCGTGGAGGCGATCGGCGGCAGAGATCTCTCGCGTCCGGCCCTGGTTCAGGCCATGGTACGGAGCGAGAGGGCATGGGCAGCCGTCACCTCCTTCTGCGAAGCAGTAATGCTCGCGAAGGAGGAGGCGGGACGGTTGAGGAAAAGGCATGTTTCGCGCCCTCTGGCCCCTAGCCGCCGCAGGAGACGCCCTGGGCGTCGGGAATCCCGGGCGGATTTCCGGCCACCGTAGGCGCGGTATTTTTTAAGATTAGTATATATCTATTTAAATTTAGTAATTCCTAATCATTATAATAGGTGAGGGTTTTAATATTATTTGGTGATTCAATTTAGGTAAAAGATCTACTATTTTAGGTAATTGATAAAATCATACCCTTTGATAATTTTCCAACCAAAAAAAAGGGTGGGGGATACCTGACTCTAATAAAAACGAGCACTTTAAAACTTAATATACCTTAGCTATATAACCCACGATACCCCACACAATGGGATAGACGAGAAAAATAATATCATCCCTACTTCACGTGCAAGGGAGGTACGCTACAATTTTTTTTCAAGATTTTATTTTACCACTTTGTCGGCGTGAATAATATGTATATCCATGCCAAATTACAGCTTTCTTGTAGTATCTGAGCTAAGCCGGGGACAGACACAGACACACAGACGGATGGACATGGAGGAACTATAAGGGTTCCTTGTTGACTACGGAACCCTACATATGTAAACAAACTGTGGGTGCCATTTTGCAAAACTTTCAAATTGATTTGTCTATAAACCCGAAATTCTAATGTTAAATCACCATTTAAAAAGATCTTTTTCATTTAACGTTCGACGGTTCGAGGTCCATTTCATAAGCTCAATTTTCATCGCTTTTTTCATCTACAGTTTTATAATTTAATTCAGAGTTTAGTAGTTAAAGGTGAGACATAAAGTTGAAACCATCTAAATACAGATGAACGTGTTTAGTACTAGTTCTCTTTGGGGAGTGATTGCGTAAGAATGTGTCCTGCTCCCCAACTGCGTAAGAATGTGTCCTTTTTTTGTATCGTGCGGAAATCCTCATGGATGTCCTCCATCCTGGGGTAGGTGGAGGGGTCTGTCAGACTCTTACTGACTAAAACCACACGGTGTTCTGCTGCTTCCTTTAGCCGCGGCGCTGGAGTGCTTGCGCATTTCGTCACGCTACCCCGGCTAGGTGTTGGTCCGCATTACTTCATCCAGACCCCGTCACCCTCAGCAGCCGCATACGGCTGCAATTCCTCAAGAGATGCGCGCGTGAAACACGGCGCGCCGCCGCCTCGGGCCTTTCACTGTTCAGGTAACAAACTCCCCAAGTCTGTTGCTTGCAGGCCTCTCCCTAAGGCGGCCGGAGATCGTTCCGCACCCTCCGGCGCCCGGTGACTCTGCTACGGATTGGTAGGGATGTTGTATCCTCCCTCTCCCTTTCCGCCGCCTCTTTCACGACCATTACTTCCTCGCAGAAGGAGGCGGCGGCGTCCCACGCAGGGCATTCCTCAAGGATGTGCCGCGCCGTGTCGTCGAGGCAGTTGCAATGGTGGCAACCGGGTATCGGTTCCCGGCCTATGCGGCAAAGGTACTTTCCGAAGCATCCATGTCCGGACAATACCTGTGTTAGCCGGAAACTAAGGGCTCCATGCTGTCTCTCCAGCCACTCCCTCACCACGGGTCTTACCGCCGCTATCGTGCCATGCCCCGCACTGGGTTGCGCAAGTCGCTGTTCCCACTGCACCACTAAGGTCTGGCGGAGTTCAGCCCTGTACACCTCGACACGGTGAGACATCAGGTGCTCGCCCCGCTCCAGCGCGTCCCGGCGCCACCGATATAGTGACGCTAGGATTTTGGCGTCAAGATCCCAGGGTGGTTATCCGGCCAAGAGCCTCGTCGCCGCGTAAGAATGTGTCCTGCTCCCCAACTGCGTAAGAATGTGTCCTGCTCCCCAACTGCGTAAGAAAGTGTCCTGCTCCCCAACTGCGTAAGAAAGTGTCCTGCTCCCCAACTGCGTAACACACTTCCTATCACAATCCGAAGGTTTTTTGAAGGACATTGCTAATCCATTGGTTTATGTTTGAAAAATTCGTCTACTCGACAACTTAAATAACGCATTGAATGTTATTGAATTGTTAAAATGAAAGGCATTGAAATGGTTAGGGCCGTATTACAGAACCTCACTCAAGACGCAAGCATTACTTGAAACTTGCTTCGACCAATCAAATGAAATGGTTAGGGCCGTATTACAGAACCTCACTCAAGACGCAAGCATTACTTGAAACTTGCTTCCACCAATCAAATGGCTCTAGACGAGTTTTAAGTAATGCTTGAGTTGAGCGAGGTTCTAAAATACGGGCGTCAGTGTGTTACGATCACCGCCGGCAGGCCTGGTTTACATTTCAACAGAGACTGTTGAAACAGACCACGGCGTGTGTCGTGGCCTGGCAGCTCTCACGTTGTGCCTGCCTGTCCGTCCACTGCGTGTGTGCACAGTGCGCTCTGTCAGTTTATCATTAAGTTATTACTCAGCCAACATCGTTAATATTCAAGTGATAACTAAATCAAACAGAGAGACTTGCGACTTGTTAACTTTATGCACTTCTCAAACACAACCTGCATGCAGCATACTAATGTTGAGTGCCTCGAACGTGACCGCTGTGCGCTGGTCAGGGTTCAAGGGTCGATCCCAAGGTAGGGCAAAGTGTTGTTGAGTTTTTGCATAACAAGTTGTCCCGTAGTAACCAAGCGTCCCCCTGTGAAAATAAAATTCATGAAAATTCAATCTTCTTGATTTAAATGAAATATTCTGAGAATTAACATTTCTTCAACGTTAAAACCCGTGGGTCTAGTGGTTGCAAGTGCTACCGCTGAGCATGACGTCCTGGGTTCGATTCCCGGGTCGGGCAAAGTGTTATTGGGTTTTTCTATATGGAATTTCTCAAAAGCAGTCCGGAGTCTCGATTCGTGTCCGGTTGATGGCAATAGGCTCGCCCCCTGTTACATGGGATTTAAACATAACTGGCGAATTGTCGGCGAACTACAGGTACACCGCTGCCCATCCCTTCGGGGAAACAAGGCGTGACATTATGTTTATGTAAACGTTAAAAGTTTTGACCATTTATTGCGAACTAAGTGTACATACAACATATTGGTGTAATGTTGTATTGGTACTTGTGGCTCCTCAAGTCGGCTTTCTTTTGCAGGCATTGCAATATCAGCAATGTTATAAGTAACTTATTTTCAAAAGACAGCCCTCGGAAAAAGAAGCCGTCACCACATCCTAGTGCTTCAGCTGGGGAGAAGAAGTGGCGCAACACACTCCCTGGTAACACTTCTCCGTCTGTTACTTACTTTTAGTTTGCCCTAAGATATTATGGTAGGTGCCTACGTACACTGTCTTAAACGATATTATTACAACTAAATCTTTACACTGAAGTCGTGTTACGTTCGTACCGAGTACCTACAGTAAGTGGTGTTACGTTCGTACCGAGTACCTACAGTAAGTGGTGTTACGTTCGGACCGAGTACCTACAGTAAGTGGTGTTACGTTCGTACCGAGTACCTACAGTAAGTGGTGTTACGTTCGTACCGAGTACCTGCAGTAAGTGGTGTTACGTTCGTACCGAGTACCTACAGTAAGTGGTGTTACGTTCGTACCGAGTACCTACAGTAAGTGGTGTTACGTTCGTACCGAGTACCTACAGTAAGTGGTGTTACGTTCGTACGGAGTACCTGCAGTAAGTGGTGTTACGTTCGTACCGAGTACCTACAGTAAGTGGTGTTACGTTCGTACCGAGTACCTACAGTAAGTGGTGTTACGTTCGTACCGAGTACCTACAGTAAGTAGTGTTACGTTCGTACCGAGTACCTACAGTAAGTGGTGTTACGTTCGTACCGAGTACCTACAGTAAGTGGTGTTACGTTCGTACCGAGTACCTACAGTAAGTGGTGTTACGTTCGTACCGAGTACCTACAGTAAGTAGTGTTACGTTCGTACCGAGTACCTACAGTAAGTCGTGTTACGTTCGTACCGAGTACCTACAGTAAGTGGTGTTACGTTCGTACCGAGTACCTACAGTAAGTAGTGTTACGTTCGTACCGAGTACCTACAGTAAGTCGTGTTACGTTCGTACCGAGTACCTACAGTAAGTCGTGTTACGCTGCAGTTCCATAGCCGTACACATAATACGAGTAATATGATTACTTACCACATACATGCTAAGTAACTTTAGATTCTCATCGGTTCCTTGTCGTAGTCCGCACGCAGACTCTATGACAAATATTTGTGAAACTATTAGCAGTTCATTAAGCGACAAGAGTACACACACAGACGAGGTCAGGCAGGACGTGACACACGTGACACGCGCTATCCAACCCGGTTGCAGTAAGGACGGAGAATTTAATTTATTGTTGAATTACATTTATGTGTATCTCGTGATTTGATTGGTAGCTACTTTTCAGTGATTCTGTGCGTCTTCTTCAAGTTAATTAATTAAAGGACATTTAGTAACAACACAAGAAACATAATAATTCATATCAAACTGGTTGTCGCAGGAACGTCGTTAATTACTTTGTTTGGATTGTTAATTTGTTGGTCTAAGAAAATAACTGTTATTATTTGTGTTCAAAATATGTAATGAATAATATCGCCATCTTACCGCCTGAGCCAACATCAACAACCCGGCCAGTGCGTGTCGCACCGCGCACATTGAAGGGTTCCGTAGTCTGGCTGGAGAGGCGCCACGGCGTCCTCACCTTCCGCCTGACGCAGGTCCTCACCGGACACGGCAGCTTCGGGAGGTTCCTGTGTCGGATAAGGCGGGAGGAAACGTCCGGGTGTCACCACTGTGTGGATCGCCCGGAGGACACGGTGGAGCATACGGTGGAGGTCTGCCCGGCTTGGGCAGAGCACCGCCGTGTCCTCGTGGAGGCGATCGGCGACAGAGACCTCTCGCGTCCGGCCCTGGTTCAGGCCATGGTACGGAGCGAGAGGGCATGGGCAGCCGTCACCTCCTTCTGCGAAGCAGTAATGCTCGCGAAGGAGGAGGCGGGACGGTTGAGGGAAAGGCAAGTTTCGCGCCCTCTCACCCCTAGCCGCCGCAGGAGACGCCCAGGGCGTCGGGAATCCCGGGCGGATTTCCGGCCACCGTAGGCGCGGGCTTGCGGAGGGTGAGCAATGGGTAGCTCACCGTCCGGTAAGGACCAGGCCCGGGTCGACGGCGCGTTGTATTCCACGCGCGCCTCAAAGAGATGTCGTCAGCACATAGTAGGGGTCCACTAGGGCCGATGCCTGCCGGGGTCGCGGGAAGGTACTTATGGGTCACCGAGGCCCCCGCAACACAGGCAACAAGAAGGAATACGGGTGGGTTTTAGTCAGTAAGAGTCTGACACACCCTCCCGCTCCGCCCAGAGCGGGAGAAGTTATTTGATGATTTCCCACCCTAAAAAAAAAAAAAAAAAAAAGGGTTCCGTAGTCGGGATGAGTTTATATAACTTGACATTGTAGTGGAAAAACATGTTCTGCCATACATACATCATACGACACGGTCAATTCTCCAACTGCAAATGTAAGTTGGTCGACTATTACTCGTTAGCCTACTTAGCTGTTTTACTACTTAGTTTTCTTTTAATTGTGATGTATATATATATATATATATATCTATCAAAATTAAAAGGAAACCTATATATATGTAGTGTTTGGGATTCGAGTACCAATAAAAATCACTTTAAGCTTAGACTCGTTTATTTATCGTATTAAAGTTAATCAAAAGATTTCTCACACCGTACTCCCTGTATCGTCCTTGCATCTCCGCCATCTCGTTCCTTTTCACGTCCCCATTCTCTCACTCACTCAGTCCTTCACATACGTTCCGTTCCCTCTATTACTTCCGCATTCATTCCCACATATATATATATACTGCTGCCATGATTTTGATCACATATGTATCCAAAAACGACCATTTAGCTGGCATGGGGAGGACTTGACTCTAAATTAGCACTTTAAAGCTTAATGTTGTCGCGAGAAGGTACTTATAGGTCACCGAGGCCCCCGCAACACAGGCAACAGGAAGGAATACGGGTGGGTTTTAGTCAGTAAGAGTCTGACACACCCTCCCGCTCCGCCCAGAGCGGGAGAAGTTATTTGATGATTTCCCACCCTCAAAAAAAAAAAAACTTAATGTTACGAAAAGGGATCCCTGAATCAAAAAATAGTTTTCACAGGCCTATCCAACGATACCCCATGCGATAGACGAGAAACAAAATATCATCCCCACATTACGTGCAAGGGATACCTCCCTTACACGTAATGTGGGGATGAAATTAAAAAAAAAAAATTGTTTCAAGATTTTATTTTATCACTTTGTGTGATTAATATAATATACCCATGCCAAATTACAGCATTCTAATACTAAGAGTCTCTGAGCTAAGCTGCGGACACAGACAGACGGACATGGCGAAACTTTAGGGTTCCTTGTTGACTACGGAACCCTAAAAATACAACAATGGCGCCGATTCCCTTGTTCACAAACTAAACTAAATTTAAGTTCAGTGCATCTTTGTCTTTCTATTTCATTAAGAAAAGGACAGAAGATACATTTTAGTTCAGTCCTGTCAAATTAATCAGCGCTTGACGTAAATTGACGTATTTTTAGTAGGCAAGTTTTTAATCACGTCTAAACTTGTATAGAGTAGTGACAGGCGCTGATTAATTTGACAGGACTAAACTAAAATTTATCTTCTGTCCTTTTCTTATTGAAATAGAAAGAAAAAGAGGCACTGAACTTAAATTTAGTTTAGATTGTGAACAAGGGAATCGGCACCAATGTGTGGTAGAAATGTTAACTCCATAACTAACTATGTGTACAATAAATAATACGAATATTATGCACATTAAATCGAGTATGAAAATCGGATATTCAGATGCATATTCACCTAAAGTTGAGATGTTGGCGAATGTGGAATGCGCTTTTGTATCGAAAAAATCCCGCGGTTCCGGGATCAACAAGGTTTCTGACTGTTATTCAAATGTTGGCTTATATGGAATGCACTATAGTAAAAAAAAACCAGCGATTCCGGAATCGACAAATTTTGTGTTTTTCCTGACTATACCAAGCGGATGCATAATATTTACTTACCTAATATTGTAAACTGCCATAGCAAACATCGTTAATATAAGATAACGGACTACATATATTTAGAATAACTGATGTAGGTACCTATTGAAACAAATAGTTAAAAATTACTTATTGTGCTTAGTGAAATTCTGTTAAATTCCTGTCCTCTCTACATAGCGAAAAACAGTATATGTTAGCACCATTACATTAATAGAAAACGACGTTAGGCATTTTGCGAGTTTGTGAGTGGGACGGCAAATTATACCTGCTTATGCGCAAGTAGCTACCCTGACAAATAGTTCTCTTAGTTTATTTAATTACAATAATTGCATTCGTCGCTGTGCTTGCCATGCGTTCGGGTGTTTTTTTTTTTGTTTTAACTAACACACACCACCCCTCCTCTTGCACCGTAAATATACATATTTTAGAAGTCGCTTCTTTATTATACACCCGACTAGCTATGCATTCCCGGTGTTCCTGGCATCCCGTGTTTTTTTTTTACAAATTAAAATATTTTAAGAAGCCGCTTCCATACTTTCACAGCCAAAATTTAACTTTAGGTAAATATGCATCCGAATATCCGATCTCTGGTTATAAGGTATAAGGTTTAAGTTCATTAAAGGTTATGTTTAAATCGGCTGAAAGATGGCGATGATTGTTGAAGATGTCGGAAAAAACCATGCCGACTGGGAGCTTTACTGGCGTGCGCCGCGTAATCCGTAAGAGATACAGAACATTAATGTTCTACATAATTATGTCTATCTTCTAAGGACGACCCACAGTAACCATTTTTATCTTTCAGAATTTGATAAAAATGTCATTGTTATTTCCGAATCAATTTTGACCGGTATTATTAATCGTTATCCAATAAAACATGTTATTTAGATTGGGCATTTCATTTAGATAAATATGCCTTTAACATTTAAATGAATACTTTCAAAGATATCACTGATTCAAAATTACGCGTAACAAAATAATTATGCTTGACGGCGGCGGGCGGTGCAGCGCTATGAGTCAATGACGTTTCCTTCGGCTATTAGGTATGCGATGATCACTTCGCTTCCTTTTAATCCCGGAAGTACGTTCCCGTGGGGTATTTTCCGACATGCACGCAGGCGAAGCCGCGGGCAAAAGCTAGTAGTTAATAAAATCGATATTCATAGAATTGTATGAAAAAACCTTTAAAATAATAAAAACAAAGCAAAACGGCTCTCCTAGTCTTTCCGGATATTATTTACTCATGTAACAAGTTTCAAGTTCACGTGCCTGACGCTATTAACACCACAAACTCGGTGCCAGTAAACGACGCAGCCGGTAAGTACACCATGAGGTAATGTTTGTCCAAAACATAACTATTTTCGCACTTCGATAACCTTAAGTAGGTAATAATAGCACATAAGCGGTTCTTGGATTGTGTTTCCGTGTTCGCGACTTGCTCCGACCACACCTATATTTTCCCCTTTGAGCGGAGACAAGTCGAGTGATGTGGAGCTAGGAATAGGAATATTAGAGCTTTTCCACAAAGCTCTTGCTTTTGCTAATACTGTTTGCCATATAATTTCTTCCCTTCAAATTGAAAAATTGAATTCTTTTTAAAACTTTCTCAATAATATTAAAACCACACAATCCATTTCCTTATCCATTAAATTCAAAAATAACTATGTCTGTCTGTATGTTACCTTTTCGCGCCTAAACCACGGAACGAATTTCTATAAAGTTCGGCAGGAGATAGATGGCATCCTGGAGAAGTACATAAAAAGGCTGCTTTTTGTCTCAAAAATAATCCTAAACAGTGATACAGGGGATGAAAGTTTGTTTAGGAAACCTCTATCTAAAGTTAGGAATATGAAAATTCAAATGTATGTTTTTGGCAAGAAATAAAAAATGATTCGATTCAGCGTTTTTGGAAAATCACCCCCTTTTTTTTTTTTTTTTTTTTTGTTTTTTTTGTTTTTTTTTTTTTGAGGGTGGGAAATCATCAAATAACTTCTCCCGCTCTGGGCGGAGCGGGAGGGTGTGTCAGACTCTTACTGACTAAAACCCACCCGTATTCCTTCCTGTTGCCTGTGTTGCGGGGGCCTCGGTGACCCATAAGTACGTTCCCGCGACCCCGGCAGGCATCGGCCCTAGTGGACCCCTACTTTGTGCTGATGACATCTCTTTGAGGCGCGCGTGGAATACGACGCGCCGTCGACCCGGGCCTGGTCCTTACCGGACGGTGAGCTACCCATTGCTCACCGTCCGCAAGCCCGCGCCTACGGTGGCCGGAAATCCGCCCGGGATTCCCGACGCCCTGGGCGTCTCCTGCGGCGGCTAGGGACGAGAGGGCGCGAAACTTGCCTTTCCCTCAACCGTCCCGCCTCCTCCTTTGCGAGCATTACTGCTTCGCAGAAGGAGGTGACGGCTGCCCATGCCCTCTCGCTCCGTACCATGGCCTGAACCAGGGCCGGACGCGAGAGGTCTCTGCCGCCGATCGCCTCCACGAGGACACGGCGGTGCTCTGCCCAAGCCGGGCAGACCTCCACCGTATGCTCCACCGTGTCCTCCGGGCGATCCACACAGTGGTGACACCCGGACGTTTCCTCCCGCCTTATCCGACACAGGAACCTCCCGAAGCTGCCGTGTCCGGTGAGGACCTGCGTCAGGCGGAAGGTGAGGACGCCGTGGCGCCTCTCCAGCCACTCCTCAAAGAGGGGACTTATCGCCGAAATCGTGGCGTGCCCAGCACTGGGTTGCGACAACCGTACTTTCCATGACGCCATGAGATCCCGCCGGAGCTCCGTCCGCTGAGCCGCGATTTCTCGCGGCAACGGACTTACGCCCCGGCGTTTCGCCTCCTCGCGCCACTCCCATACGTGCGCGAGGACTTTTGCCTCCAGATCCCATGGCGGCAATCCGGCAAGGAGGCTCGCTGCCTCACAGGAGACCGTGCGGTATCCTCGGACCATCCGGATGGCCATGACCCTTTGGGCCGCGCTCAGCCGGCGGGCTGGCCGCAGCGCCAGAGAGCGCGCCCATACAGGAGCCCCGTAGAGGGCCATGGACCGCACGACCCCCGCGTAGAGCCTCCGGCAGGAGGCGTTTGGACCCCCTAGATTGGGCAGGAGCCGCTTCAATGCAGCGCCCGCCCGCTCAAGTTTGGGAGCCAAACGTCGGAAATGCTCCACGAAGTTCCACCGGCTGTCGAGGACGAGTCCCAGGTACTTCATCGTCGACTCGACGCCGATAGAAACCCCTCCTACCGTTATTTGGGACCCCAACGGTGGCGCGTTCCGAGGACCATGAAAACACATGGCCTCGGACTTGTGCAGGGCCACCTCGAGTCCCAATTGCCGGATCCTTTCGACGATTGTCGCAACCCCGCGTGCCGCTAATTCGGCCGCCGCCTGGTGCGACCTCCCCTGCGCCAGGACCAACGTGTCGTCAGCGTAGCACACTACGCTGACGCCGCTAGGGAGGTCGGCGCGCAGCACCCAGTCGTATCCGATGTCCCACAGATGCGGCCCCAGGACCGATCCCTGTGGGACACCGCACGACATCTCTTGCCGGTTCCACACTCCCTGGTGACCGGGGTAGATGACGGCCCTGTCCGTCAAATAGGCCTCGACCACACGACAGAGGTAGGTCGGCATCCGGTGATACCGGAGTGCCTCCCTGATGCAACTCCAGGGCAGGGTATTGAAGGCATTGGCGATGTCTAGAGACACCGCCAAGACGACCCCACCCTGGGCAACAGCATTCCCCGTCGTCAGGGCTCGCACACGCATGATGGCGTCCACCGTAGAGCGCCCTCTGCGGAAACCAAACTGGCTCTCCGCCAAATCCGGCCCCACCCGCACCAGCTGGCCGACGAGGCGGTCTGCAATGACTCTTTCAAAGAGCTTGCCCACCTCGTCGAGCAGCACGATGGGCCGATAAGCGGACGGAGAGTCCGCAGGGCGCCCTGCCTTCTTTATGAGGACCAGTTTCCCCTAAGGGGGTAAAATAGGGGATGATTTTATATTTCACTTATAATATCGAAATTTCTGTGTACCTCTTTAGATATAAGGGATCATGCTTTTCATTGTATGTGGTTTTACTTTTCTTTGTGGGGGATTGTTTGAGGGAACAATGTATGGAGAGCAAAGTTTGTTCTTGGGATAAATTCATTTCAACTACGAAACCCTTCATTGTGCGACACACACTTGGCCGGTTTTTTATATTAAACAGGTTTTTGTGATACCAAATGTCTAACTTAAAAATAATAATAATTCATTTGAATATTATCATAATTAATTTGAAGTACTCTACCGCCACCATTGACCACGTAACATTATTATACATATTAGCTAATAAAAAAATAAAAATAAATTATTGTATCAACTTAATTGACCTATTGTAGTAACAATGGGGAGAATCTATTTAAGCAAAAAGTTGGCTTGTGTTAGGATGCTCCGCCCTTCCCTAAGATAAGTAATTGTCAACAGCTAAAGCGCGATCACTATCGGACTGCATAGAAAATAAAGAGAAGCGCGATGACACATTCACGGCATGCGGCATTACAAAACTTATAAAATTTGCGTTTAGTTCCTGCAGTACCCGTAAGTTACTGAGCTTGTATGTAAACTTATACAAATCTCAGAAATACACGAGACAAATCACTGAACATTATTGTGTGGGTACTATTGGGTAGGTAGGAATTGTTTATGCATGGTGATGACCTATGGTGATGATGCCTACTTAAATACATTTTATGTTATTTTATTGTGTGTGTTGTTATTTTATAGTATTTATTGATCCTAATGGTTATATTATTTTCTAAGTACCTACTGTTTATTTTGTTTTACTTTATTACCTGTTTTGTCTAAATATGTTAAAATATCTTAACCTGACTTGGTTTCCGTACGTCGTTTTCGGGTGACCACTGATAAAATCAGCGCTTTGCTGTGGGTCCCCCATAGCACAGCATCATGCTGAGTCGAAGCCTACGTGTCACAGTCACGCGTGCAGTTGCCGACTATATGTACATATATGTTCTGTGTTCTTAAGCATACATCTGTTTTGTTTTATTATTTATAAGAATTACCATAGCTTTTATGTGCACGTTTTTCTGTGACGAATTAATCTATTTTTCTTTCTTTTCTTTTTTCTTTAAAAAAATTTATAGAATGAAATAGAAAAACAGTGTTTTTATGAAAGGCAATAAGCGCGCCGGGTTGTGTTTGTTGTTATGTTTGTAGGAGATGGTTTGGAGGTGAATGTGTATGTGAGTGGTGGGTGTGAGTAAGTGTGGGAGTGAGGGTTGTACCTGTTGAGGTAAGATGCGGATAAATTTTGCTACATAACCCTACGACTAGTCTTGGGATCGGAAAATAATGTAGGACATTATCGTCCATTACCAGCAGGTATTGTCCTAGCGTAACATATAAGTGTATATTATAGTCTCATCGGTTGCACCATAGGTCTTTGACTTAAGCCATTTAGACAAAGCGTTTTTGCATTCGCGGTAGGTTAGTGGGTATATGTCAATTTCTAAATTAAGAAGATTGTATAAATGGGATGATTGTCTAGGATATTATTGTCTTTTTGCGAATGTAGACTTTACTGAGACAGAAACCGTGTTTTTTCTCCTGCCTTTTGCCTTCTAAGGGTTGAACGATATAGTTTTATGTTTAGTTTAGAATTATATTAAGTACGTAAAGCTTTCTAACGGTCAGAAGATCTGATGTCTAGTAAAGGTTCTCAGTTGAGAATCAGAAGGTTTTAAAAAACATAACTTTCAGTAAGGACCTCTGCAGGGCTAACATGACAACCGCGAGAACGCTCTCTTTCTCGATTTGTCGAAATTTGTCTACGATTCTGACGCCATCCGAATGCCTAACATGACCGCTAAGCTCGAGTAAACTCAAGAAAGGCACTTTGACAGTTCTTTATCTCGCGACGATAATTTATCGCGCGACAAAAATTACGAGAGTGAGTAATTGTCGCGTGTGTCATGTTAGCCCTGCTGTCGCTGTGTGCCAGGACAGTCGTTGATCAATCATAATTCCTAGGTAATTGGTGGATTCCGCTCTAGTAATTTCTGTGCAAGAACAATTAGGATTTACAGGATCGTGGCATTTGTGAATCTTAATTTTAAATTCTGGAGGGGGTTGAGAAGTATTGTATTTTGTGAAGCAGATGAAGTTGGTTTTGAAGGCATTTAATGTTAAAAGTTTAAGGTCAAGCCAAGCTGCTATCCTTGCCAGTTCACGCTCGGCAGTTATTCGGACATTGTCCCAGGTAGCGGCACTAAACACTATAGCAGTGTCGTCTGCGTATGAAAGAATGTATCCATCCACGATTTTAGTGCTACATAGGGTATTTATACAATATGTAACAAAAACCCTGTTGTTCCTTCTACCTACGTTTTAAGAATCGGTTTACTAAGCGATAAAGCAACTCACTCAAAAAAAAATTAAATAAATATTTAATTATAAATATTTGTAATGTTTAATCGATTTGTTACCTCTGCAATTCTGCATGAAGCGCTGACGCGACACCAGAAGTAGATAGAACGTTCCCGCTCTCTCTTTGATCGGGGCCGCCGCGCCTCCGATTATCTACTTATTTTTCTACACAAGTTCGTGACCTTGTCAGCTGTTGTTTATCAGTTTCCTTTTAACGAATTAATCTTTGAAAATCTTGGTTTACACAGCATTTTTAAGCACAATTGATATTTGTTAAAACTACATTTAACACTTCACTACGTTAAAAAAACAAATTCGCCACGTCTGTCACATAAAACCTGATGTACCTATTTACATTTTAATGCATTAATTTATTATGATATTTACTTGACGGCCACGGAGTTGCTGTTCGATATGACCACCTTGTACCTCTACACTTCTTGGCTCATAGTCGGAGGGAAGTAGTGATTGGACACGACAATAGTGAAATGGGTGCTGCCCATCTTCTTTGAGTACTCTCTTAACGCGCATATGATTTACTCCGAGTTCGTGTCCCACTGAGCGTGTACTTCGCGTTGGATCGTGCTCAAACAAGTCCAAGACTTCTGTCTCGAGTCCTCGGTCTGCCCGTGCACATTGACGGTGTTGTACGTACGTATATGCAAACGTTGAAATGCCATCGCCGACGGTAATGATCGCAAAACGTTCTTGGTAGAGTCTGCGTGATTCTGCATAATTGCAGTCACATTTCCGAAGACACATCAACATATTAAAATATTCTACGTTAGAATAAGACATTGTCAACGTTTACGTAAACAAAACACAATTCACTCACTACGTAGGTCAACAATATAACATCCATCCTGAAGTAAAGTGCGCGGGAGACTAAAGGAAGTTATTCGCAGGGAGACGGGTGGCGGGGCAGCGGTGTAGGTAGGCACGTGGTACCGACCCGCTGACGTACGCGGCGGAACTTTTTGGCGGCACCTTTTGTCGCATTCAAAGAAAGCCGCCGGCAGCTAGTAGGCTATTTAGCGAAATAAAGATGTACTTGTAAAATCAACGTAAACATATATACTGTAAACATTTTTTTGAATGTGTCGATTTTAATAGTTATTTGATTTTGACCTCTCGACTAGCCAATGCTTATTTTTTAAATTATAATTTCATCAATGTTCTGCTTATAGGTAAATGTATACGTTCCTAAAAGGAACAACAGGGTTTTTGTTACATATTGTATATAAGGAACACTGTCGGTCCGAGCACACTACCTTGGCCAACTCCGAACTGGATGGTCTCTTCAGAGCTAATGGTATTGCCTATCTTAATCTTTTGTTTGCGTTCGCTGAGATAGTCTTTGAGCAAGGCGTGGGGGCAATACCCCTTACTCCAATTGATTCCAGCCTATCCAGTAGAGTGGAGACAGAAACTGTGTCGAAGATCCAGAAAGAAAGCAAGGCACTCGCCTCCGTTGTCCACTTAACTGGTTACAGCGGAGGCAAGCGCCAGTACTGCATCTTCCGTAGACATTTTTTGTCTGAAACCGTACTGCAAGGACGATAGAAGGTTGTTTTTGTTAAGGTAAGATAAGCGACGTGAACTTATTAATCTTTCCAATATTTTAGATATTGATGGCACATATATAGGCCTATAGTTCGACGGATTCGCTCTGTCTCCACTCTTGTGCACAGGTGTTATAAATGCTAGTTTTAAAGCGTTCGAGTAGGTAGCGTGCTCAAAGCACTGGTTCGCTAAGTGGGTTATAATTGGGAAGACAAGAGCATGAGCATACCTTAGGAAGATGACAGTTTTGACGTCACAGCCCGGAAGATGTGATGACGTCAGATGTAACTTCATCCTGGTCAGTGTCTAATAGTACAAAAGATGAGAGAGGTAGAGTACATTAGGCGAGTCGCAACTATAGATTCGACCGTACCCTGTGGTGGTGCTGGCAATTATCTCGTTCGCAAGACTTTTACCTATGTTGGAAAAGTATTTATTTACTGTATCAGCTGAGTTATACTGGTTGGCGCAGTTTCGTCCTTCTTTACATACACCTTCCCGTATGAAGTCCAGCAGAATGTATAAACTCGTGACTTAGCTAGGTCACAGGCTAGATAATAGAGCCTCCTCTGTGGTTAGCTATTCTGAGATGTAGATTGGTGTTTATGTGGCGGCATCTACATCGCCACATGTGAACTACGCATCACACTGACGTCATGAAAAATCCTGCATCGCGCAAGCAGAGTTTACCGCGCAACAGCATATACAAGGTGTCGTTTTGCATCGTCGTCAAATTCAAGGAGGTAACTGTGCTAATGATTCTCGACACGAATCAATAATAAAATAATTAGGTTTTTTTTTTGTTTTCTAGTTTTCGGAAATCGGCATGTGTGGGACACGCATGTTATAATGTAGCCCGTGTGATACCGCACTGTAAACGCCCTTTTACGTGTGTGTACCGCATATGCAACGGGGTGATTCTGTTCTGTGAAAGTGGTGTGTGCTAAAATACTGTCAAACTTAAATAACTAAAAAAACAAGTATGTATTAATTATTGAGCAGGTATCGTAATTTTATTTGATTATTTATGTCTTTCATAGCAGCCACCTGAAATTTGACGAGGATGCAAAATTACACCTTGTATACAACATCCCGACATCAACCGTCGGGCAGTTGGCCACCAGACACGACACCCATCTGGTCGCAGGATTCTTCCATTTTCTATGGAGGATGAGTGAACTTTACACCCTGTTCCTCATGCCTCTATATTTATTTTCCTGCCTTGAATCCGAGGTATTTTGCGCAGATTTTTTATTTATTGTTTCTATTAAAGTCTTTTGTCTTTTTAAGTCCGTTTTAAGTAATGTTGAACTTCGTTCGACCACTATAGTGCTGTGTAGTGGTGTTGCTTCGCTTATTTTCTGTATATGTCTGTAATATCTTTGGTATCTATGGTATTATTTACAGCTTGGGATAAAGGGATAAAGTTACAACCATCTGTATCAAGTTGTCTTTAGATTCTTGCTGGACTTTTTAATTTCAAAGTTGGATTTTCGTGTTCCACGTTGCAGGTCCTCGATTTTTTCTTCTAGGATTATTATGTAGTCGTTATCTCTCTTAACCCGGGTTTCCAGATGATCGATCCTCATGCTTCTATACTGGTGACCCCGAATATGAACGTCAGCGCAGCCTTCGTGCAACTACTTCAGCGTGACGTCATCAACATCACTTCCTCAAGTTCTCGAGCAACGAGTCACACAGCCAGCCAGCACCCACGGCTTCAACGGGTATCCTGACCACCAGCATGCAGCGACCGCGCATATCTGGTCATCACCCTAAGCCTCATCAGCAACCTTGGCACGGCACACTGCACTTTCGGCCGATCAACAAGCAGAGCTCTTCAACCCTCTCCTGGTCGACGCCAGCAGTCAGCCCTCAACCCGGCGCTGTACCACCTCCGATTCACAGTAGCATAATGCAGCGCCACCCCGACTCACTGGGGCATCACCGCAGACAGTTCCGACCCACCGCGACCTATACGACAACCGGTTCCGACCCACTGGAACTCTATCTGGCACTGGCAAGCATCGCAAGATACACGACTCAACCTACTATTGACCTCCGGTCTCCGGAGGGAAGTGATGTGGTGGCATCTACATCGCCACATGCGAACTACGCATCACACTGACGTCACGCAAAATCCTGCATCGCGCAAGCAGAGATTACCGCGCAACAGCATAATATACGACATCCTGACATCAACCGTCGTCGGGCAGTTGCCTACCAGACACGACACCCGTCTGGTCGGAGGATCCTCCCTTTTCTAAGGAGGATGAGTGAACTTTACACCCTGTTCCTCATGCCTCTATATTTATTTTCCTGCCATGAATCCGAGGTATTTTGCGCAGATTTTTTATTTACTGTTTCTATTAAAGTCTTTTGTCTTTTTAAGTCCGTTTTAAGTAATGTTGAACTTCGTTCGACCACTATAGTGCTGTGTAGTGGTGTTGCTTCGCTTATTTTCTGTATATGTCTGTAATATCTTTGGTATCTATGGTATTATTTACAGCTTGGGATAAAGGGATAAAGTTACAACCATCTGTATCAAGTTGTCTTTAGATTCTTGCTGGACTTTTTAATTTCAAAGTTGGATTTTCGTGTTCCACGTTGCAGGTCCTTGATTTTTTCTTCTAGGATTATTTTGTAGTCGTTATCTCTCTTCACCCGGGTTTCCAGATGATCGATCTTCTTTTTTAGGTCCTCATTTTGAGCCAAAAGAACGGCCATTGCGTTTTCAATGTTGGCATTAGTAGTTTTTATTTCCCGTGTTGGATATGTTTTTTGAGTTCGTCTTATTGTGGTGCCATCAGACTTGAGAACATGTTGAAAATTTCCTCTTTGAAGGCACGGAAGTCATCACTGCGGTATTGATGCTCATTTACTCTTCTATAGCGCTGAGATACGAAGTTAGGAGGTGTACTTTGGTCCACATGCTCTGAAATATCCATTTGCCCTGATTCTGTTTCTGTGGGCGAGTTATTGCCAGTTATGTTCTTTATGGGTACCAGGAGGTTATGAGAACGAGGTTTGTTGGAAGTTGGTTTCTTTAATTCTTTAATAATTATATTTATGTGCGCGTACCCTTCGCTCTTACAGTAAGAACTAAGAAGTGACTCCGGACAGCAGGGAGTAATGAAGTCGAGGGAGCTTTAACGAAAAATTGTAGTTCCTTGGGCCTGTAGTTTATAGATGCAGCTTAATGTCACTGGTTAGTGTAACAGGCGATCATAAACTAAAAGACTAATGCGAAATCATTAAAATGTTTCGTTGGTCTTCTGTTAAAATGGTCCAGTTACCAGGAGACAATAATACAGTGCCCAAGTGTTCGGGTTGTATCAGTGTTTGTTCGTCTTTCGCTAATTAGACATATCACACACACTTCGGTTTTGGGTCTATTGTTCCTAATGAGGGGGTGAAGTTTAGCTGTCAAATCACCAATCACCCAAAAACCTGCTAGTGCCACGCCTGCGCGGGCGCCGATTTGTGAATACAGTGAAAGGGGTGTACACTGTACCTTGTTTGTGGCCGTATTGATAGAAGTACCAGGATGTTATGAGAACGATGTTGCCCGGAGTTATTCCGCTGTTTGCTGGAATTGAATCTCCTTGTATTTGATGCACTCATATTTTTAGTTCCAATTAAACAGATTTTTTTATTTCAATAATATTATCTAGACCGACAAATACGGGCTATGAGCACGTCGACACCGTGAGGTGGGCCGGGGGAGAGCTATAACTTTAAATTGAAATAACTTTAAAATCATCCCTATTTTACCGCCTTGGGGGATGATTTTAAAACGCTGAAACACAAACTTTTTATTTCTTATCAAAAGCATTTTGAATTTCATATCCCTAACTTAAGAAATGTAAAGTTCTCCATACAAACTTTCCTCCCCTATAAATAAGTAGCAGTAGTATGTCCTTCTCCAGGACGCCACCCATCTCCCGCCAAATTTTATCGAAATCTGTTCAGTGGTTTAGGCGTGAAAAGGTAATATACAGACAGACAAATAGAGTTACTATCGAATTTATAATATTAGTACGGATATTAGTTAGGGCAAATAAGTGTTTTTTTTCCATTGAACAACCAGACTCAAATTATTTAGTGGGGACTCTAAAATAAAATTACTAAATTATTATAATAATAAAATACACAGGTACATTGAGTAGGATGCCGCCTCAGACACAAGCAACACACAACTTTAAAACAAATATACCACGGTTACCGTAGGGAGCTATGGCCTAAGGATACACCCGAATTTACTTACTTCCATAAATTCATCCTATCCCCATTCATAATTCCATACATACTATTAATATTAACATTATAAATGGGAAAGTAATTCTGTCTATTACCTTGTATGATTTGGATGAAAGGTATACAGGTATACCAAGACCCGGGCTAGGACATCGGCTACTTGTATCCCTGTAGTACGTTACCGTGGGATCATGTCCGACAACCACGCGGGCGAAGCCGCGGGATAAAGCTTGTGATAAATAAATCTTTATTAACAGTAATATACAGTACTGAGTACCTGTACGGGGAAGTAATCTGGGCCCCTTTCTGTTCGGTCATAAATTACGTCACACGAATTTCATGATTTTTGGAGACGGAAAATATGTAACGTCACACCAGCGGACACCTGTGACAACGATTTATGGAGTCCGGGGGGGACTCCAAAAATCATTGTCACAGGTGTCCGCTGGTGTGACGTCACATAAATTCAAATTTAAATTAAATCTTCTAGTAATATTGATAGAATTGGTAATATCAAGTGTAGAGTTTTAATACTTTAGATTTATACATGTGAATACACGAAGCTTATGACTCGCCCCCCCTTTGTCACAGGATGTCATAGTTCGTTGACCCCTTTCTTGCCTTTAATGTGCGATGTTTATGGATGGCCCATTATAAAGTATTTTCGTTGCATGTTCACCAGACTACATCCGAAGTAGATCACGATGGTGCCCCGCCCCGTCCCGCAGTCGCCGACACCCCCCCTCATCCCCGAGTACTTCGCGGGGAGAGAAGTGTTCATCACTGGTGCTACTGGATTCATGGGCAAGGTAGGTCAGCAGTTACATTGGCTGTGTTTAACCATTCCAGCTAGAGGTCCACAATAGTTTGTAACCATGAACGTCTATAATCCAAAAAGGGGCACATTCGTGTCTTCCTCTCTAGCCCATTCTGAATAATACGTTGAGTTTCACTTACTGAAACGTCTTCGTAAAATGTAGCTACTTACAGTGTATTCATTAATAAAAATCAGGTTTCAATTTCATTTAACTTTATTTTTATTTCAACCGAATTTATTGTGTAAATTAAAAAAAAATATCGTTTGATATAAAAATATTTTATTTTTAATGTTTATAGTTTGAATGAAGGTTATTTTAAACTTTAAACCAACCTTCATTCAAACTGTAAATATTAAAAATAAAATATTTATAGTTATAATCATAATGTAAACATAACATAACATACCAGCCCACATTTTGCCATCAACCAGACTCAACCCAGACTCCGGACTAGCGCAGAGATAATAAATGTTGTATATCATGATGATGTTCCCCAGGTGCTGGTGGAGCGCCTGCTGTGGACATGTCGCGACATCTCCCGCCTGCACCTGCTGATGCGGCACAAGAAGGACACCACCCCCGAGAAGAGACTGGCACAGCTCAAACAATCGCAGGTTTGACAAATTCAAATACCTTCGATTCCTAGCTATTCTAGCTACAACAATAAGATGATCGAATCAGCCCGTGCACTCAAACGATCCATTATGTTCACGCAGTACCTAACATTGACGAATTACTTCCGCGAGAACAGCGCAATCATATGACTCTTACAAACAAGCGCGACACGCGACGCGACACAAAGGCACCGCTTGTAGTGCTACACGCGGTGTCTTTGTGTCGCGTCGCGTGTCGCGCCTGTTTGAAGGAGCCTTTATCCTACACGGTGCAATCAAAATTAAACTTGTTCAAACTTTTATTGAATCATCGCGCAATCTTCAATATTATCCCTAAACGATCAAAAACATTACGCAATTCGAAAATAAATTAAATCAGTGGCAATACGAATGACTAATTCTCTGTGGGCAATACTAATGCATAGGAGTATTTAGGAAATATCAAATAAATCCTAACATGGAAATTAAAAAAGGGTTTTTTTTACAAAAAAAAAATAATAGTAGTTAGTGATGGGCCGACTGTGGTTCGAACCGGGTGTGTTGGGTAAACCCCACAGTGCTAGCTGTCACTTTGTGTAATGAAATGGTCAGATTTATTGTATTTATTGTATTCTAGACTTTTACACTTATTATTATACATTTATTTTACACTTATATAAACCGATTAAACTAAGCGATCACCATTACAACAGTCACTATATAATAACATAGTGACTGAACTATATCTACTATTGATTTACAAACGTAATCATAACCACAACAAACAACCTAATTTATCTAATTAATTAATAAAAATAAGTAAAACTATACAGAAACTAAAATAGGGCGTCGAAAAATTCATCCACATCGCTGTCGAGTGGTAATGTACCCAAGAGACTGGCGGCATTGCCACGTTGTATGGCAATGCTTAGCCTCTGGCCAAGGTAAAACCCAGCCCTTGGGTCACGGGAAGTGTAACTACCAATTATGTTATTATACTTACGCCGCTTGAGGTTCTCTGCAGCCGCAGCAGCAGCGCCAACATAGCACGCCGTGCCAGGAAGATGGCATGGCGCAAGAGTATCGACATACGTTGCATCCCACACTAAAGGCCTACCCACCTTCCATGGAAATAATGGCATGCCGTCTGGTCTCTTGCCATCGTCGCGTGCCAAGCCATTGGGTTCTAATACAGCTGGAACGCCGACGGTGACAAGAGCTCGTCGGATGATGTCATTAATGTTCGCGTGCCGCGCTAAGCGACCCGCACTTCGGCTGCAAGGCAGGCCGTGGTGTCCGAGACTGTTGACAACTTCGCCACAGTGACAGCGATGAGGAGAACAACACGGAGCTCCTAGTCTTAGGGAAGTAGCGAGGCGGAAAGTAGTGTCGTCGAACAGAGTACCAATGTTCGACGACGGTAGTGCATGAAGCCACAGACCCAACTCCCACTTACCCACAGCCAGCAGGCGCGCACGCTTCGCAGTAGTAGTAGAGGTGTTAAGTAACTCGTTCTGTACTACTCTGCAGAGCGGCTGGTCCCACCGTCTCTGGGAAGATGGATTGTCAGGTAGGTCTGAGTTCGGGCAAGCGAGTCTCCAGGCATCCATAGCCTCGGTGAAATACGGTACATCAAAATTAATCAGTGTAGAAGCTAGGATTTTCCTGATTAATTTCTCAGTACCGTGGACCGAGGATATGAAAGCCGGTAAACTAAAACTAGAAATTTTGCGGAAACTGAACTATTGAATATAATTTGTAATTTTTTTTTTAATTGTTGTATACAGACTGGAAACGTCATTAGTTTATTACCTAGTTAAACGCAGTTTAATTTATCCGTAGAACCAAGGTAACCGACCTGGCCCGACTGAACTTAGGTGGCAGTGGGCAGGGCATATTGCTCGCAGAACAGATGGTCGATGGGACGAAAGATTCTGGAGTGAAGGCCTTTCACAAGGTGGACGATGATCTGGTGAAAGGCGCAGGAATTCGCTGTCGCGGTCGAAGTGGCGATATCCAGGAGTTTCACTTGGGGGCGGCCTATGTCCAGCAGTGGACGTCTTTCGGCTGAAATGATGATGATGATGAGTTTAATTTACCGTCGTGATTATATATATTATCGATGAATATATATATACGCTTCAATGATAGTTTAGACTTGGACTTGAACCTTAGACTTGGCACGACTTTGTCTAGATTTCATTACTTTTTAGAGATAAACAAGCAGCTCCATCGAGACTTGACTAGATTTTTACAGAATGTTTTTGGTGGGATTTCACTTCTTTTTGTAGAAACGTGGACACATATTTTTTCTTTTTAGGAGTAGTTTTTTTATTATTACAAATCTTTTTTTTCTTTTTTTCCGGTTCTGATTCTTGTACAGTAGCAACAGTTTTTCGTATTGCCCATTCGCGTTCATTATTTATTCTTTTAGACGGTTTAATTTCTGAAAGATCGGCGCGGTATTTACGCCTAAGTCGGTTGTATTCGGTGATCGCTGAAGCTTGAGCTTTTATACTCTTGAAGTCAACATTTATGAGGTGCACCCCATGAAAATTGGTTACTCGTGAAAGCGCCACGAAGGCTTGGCCACAAGAGAATATGGAGGTGCCAATGTCCATGAGGGCATTTTTTAGACTTAGACCTTGGCTCTTGTGAATTGTTAGGGCATACGCCACACAGAGTTCTCATACACTTCAAAAGTGAAGCGATAGATTTTTCCAGCAGCCATAAGCTCAGAAGCTGAGCCGTAAGTAGTGGGTTTCATCATATCGCTCGTGTAGGATTGCGCGCTCGTGTATACGTCACCATCAGCATCACACGTGTACACTTGCATTTCGTCGCAATGTTCAGCAAGGTATGCAACTATAGCAGATCTGATACTGCAAGTTGAGTCAGTTCTACCACACACCAAGAAAGATATTGAAAGGAAGAGACAAGACCCGTCTTTGGGCATACCAACTACTTGGTAGCCACTAAGTTCATCGTCGTCTTTTAATATCATCGACATTTTTTACGATATTATCTTGCGAAATCAAACACAAATAAACTCAACGACCTTTAGTATATGGACAACAAATCAGAAATACCGACGATAATATTTAGACTAAAACAATAATAAAATATATCTTTAAGACTTCTTTTGTCTTAATAAAAAAAAAAACTCAAAGAAAATATTACTCAGCCTACTCAATCTATACAAACTATAAACAAAACGTTAACTCTTAATTATTAGACAAGTGTCAATATAATTAATTATCAATGAACTTTCTAGCAAAAGTATTACCTACCTAGGATTGAAATACAGCTAAATTAATGATATTTTTAAAGGAAACTAAGTAATGGTGCCGATTCCCTTGTTCACAAATTAAACTAAATTTAAGTTCAGTGCATCTTTTTCTTTCTGTTTCACGAAGAAAAGGACAGAAGATAAATTTTAGTTTAGTCCTGTCAAATTAATCAGCGCTTGACGTAAATTGACGTAATTTTAGTAGGCAAGTTTTTAATCACGTCTAAACTTGAATGGAGTAGTGACAGGCGCTGATTAATTTGACAGGACTAAACTAAAATTTATCTTCTGTCCTTTTCTTAATGAAATAGAAAGAAAAAGATGCACTGAACTTAAATTTAGTTTAGTTTGTGGACAAGGGAATCGGCACCAATATCTAACTAAATAAACTAAACCTAGAATACTAGAAAAGTACCTACTTATAAACACGAACGCGATTCGAAGTACTGCCTAACTGTAAATTAAATCTAGAAAAGTAAGAGTACTAAATAACTAACAATTAAATAAAGTATTCAATTAAAACTTCTTTTAAGTCGAATAATTAAGTAACAATCAGTAATCCGTCACTAATCATAAAATTCCTAAACCTATTCAAATCTTCGAATTGTTCTAATAACAACCTGCTAATTAACCTTAGCAAACCTCACGAAATAATAAGCGAAATCAACGAAATGCAACTAATCCCTCCTAATCCCTAGCAAACGTTTTCAAGCGCAGTAGAAGAATGTCGTAAACGACTGTAAAGACTCTTACAAACAATCGCGTCGCGTGTCGCGCCTGTTTGAAGGAGCCGCGGCCGGTTGCCACTTCGCCATATAAGGTTATCGGAAAAACAAACGTAAGCGCGTTTTAAAATACAGTCAGCGCTATCTAGCGACATGTGCGGGTATCACCGCCACTCTTAGTCCAATGCATTATGTTTTGACGAAATTTTGAGCGAAATTAATATTTTAGTGTAATTTGTTTATTTAATTTGTGTAATGTTCGAGTAGAATAAAGTTAATCGTTCGACTATTTCTTCTTGTAAACTTGTAAGTAGGTATAAGTATAAAAGCCAGTCTGGTCTTATCCAGAGTTTTCCTTTAATTTTATTTATATGCGTATTAAAAGCAGAAGGGGAGGCATTCGCCCAGCAGTGGGACGCTATAGGCTAGATTAAATTAGATTAGAAGATGTGTCCCACTACGCTGGATTTTTGCAATGCCAGTCGATTTTTTTATGTACCAATAGTAGAAGGGGGCATTACCATATCTCTAATACAGCTGAGACCAGCTGAGGGTTCTTCATCAGATACTTCAGACCTTCGATTTTTGACATCAAATGAAGCGGCCTACCAAGTTGAATATTTTTTCTAAAGGCGGCATGTGGATCTCGATAGTTTGGTTGGGCTCTTGTGTTTTCTAATCAGGGTCACCAGGTCCTCCAGATCTTAGATTATCCTAGTTTTTATAGTTTTCCCTTTATGTGGCCATTAAACCCTAACTCTGTACCAAATTTCAACTCTCAGAGTTTATGGGAAGTACTAGTTCTATTCTGATGATCATGAGTGAGTGAGTGAGTGTCATAAATGCGAAACTTTGCTTTCGCTTAACTTCGGAACTAAATGACCTACAGACTTGATATTTTGGATTTTAAGTATGTGATTATAGCTTACTGGATGACGAAAATTTCTGCGTTCTGGTCTTATCCAGAGGTTCTCAAATAGGGGCCTGAAAATGCGGCGAAATGGTTCCAGTAAAGGATGGTACGGCAGTGTTTGCTTCGCGGTCGACTTGGCGGGGGCACTGCCGTGCCCCCCGATAACTAGCAAAATAAAAAGAGTAAGAAACAACATTCACTGTAAATTTATTGGAGCAGCTCAACCCCAAGCCTGTTTGTCCTCAATACAATCTTTAACAGTATAAAAGGCTTTCAGGCACAGTTTTTGTTTTATAAAAAAAGAATTTTAGTTTAAATTCGTAAAAATGTAAACTAGTTCTAACCGAACCTTTTATTTTTTTGTTTTGGGGTGGAAAATCCTCATGGATGTCCTCCGCCCTGCAGCAGGCGGAGGAGTCTGTCAGACTCTTACTGACTAAAAACCACCCCGGTGTTCCCCTCCCACACTTGCACCGGGGATCATGGGATCTAGTGCGACTTCAGCGATCCCCGGCTGGTGCCGGCCCGCCATTGCGGGCCACCTCAAGCTCGTGGGGGGAGTGAGGTGTAAAACTGCCCCCGCGACGTCCAATAGGGGCGTGCGTGAAACACTACGCGCCGCCACCTCGGGTCCGGCTATATGCGGGCGTCCCCGAGTCCGTCGCCCCTGGACCCATTTAGGGGGGCTGGAAGAGGACGTTGTCCGCCCTCCGCCGACGCCCGGTGCGCCTGCTGCGGGCAGGGTGAGAGGAAAAGATCTCCCGCTTCCTTTCCGCAGCCTCCTTCTGCGACATGACTGTTTCGCAGAAGGATACCACCGCGTCCCAGGACTTCTCGCTGCCGACCATGAAGTCTACCACGGCTGGCAGCGACAGGTCACTGCCTACTCCTGAGACGAGGGCACGGTGTGGCTCCTCCCAAGCAGCACACTCTGCCAGCGTATGCCGCGCCGTGTCCTCCCGACAGTCGACGCAGTGGTGACACCGGCCGTCCGGCTCCCTGTTTATGTGACACAGGTACTTCCCGAAGCAACCATGCCCCGAGAGCACCTGCGTCACCCCAAACGACAGGGAGCCGTGCCTCCTCCCGAGCCAGCACTCGAGTACCGGCCGGACCGCCTCAATGGTGACGAGGCCGGCGCGTAGGGCGTGAAAGCCTGTCCCGCCATTCCGCCACCAGGGATGCGCGAAGCTGCGACCGACGCAACTCCAAATGTCACTGCATCAGCCGCTCGCCTCGCGCCACTTATATGGTTACTTTCGCCTCGAGGTCCCATGGCGGGGATCCGGCCAGTACACAAGCCGAAGCGGCTTGTGTACTGTTAGAGATCGTGCGATATCCCCTAATGACTCTGATGGCCATCGCTCTCTGCGGCTTCCGCAAGACAGCGATGCTGCCGGCCGTCAGGTCAGCCGCCCAGATCGGGGCCCCATACAGGGCCAACTATTGCACAGTTCTAACCTATCTTAACCTAACCTATTTCACCCAGTTCAAAATGATGAATCATACAATCTGCCTGCGACTAAATAATTAGACATCGGTGAAAACATTTCTGCGGGAGATTGTAGGTATGATTCGTCATTTTGAACTGGATGAAATAGGTTAGATTAGAAATGTGACAAATCGCGCGTGAGCCGAGCGAGCGAAGCGAGCGGTGCCCTGGCAGCGGCCGACGAGCGCTACTTCTCAATATAAAACAGATTTGTACGCAAATGAAAAAATATATTTCTTGTAATCAATATCAATGGACAATATAAAATATGCATCATTTTAGGTATTTTGACCATTTCGTATTTCAAATGTTGGTGTACGAGGGTGACACAAAAAGTTCTTAGAAAATCAAAAGCTGAACAAACTAGCAAGTTATTAGTTTTATTATATCTTTTCAAAATAGTGTCCATTTACATCAATAAATCGCTGCATCCGATGAAACCACTGAGAAAAGCACTTTACCCTGACTCGTCCTTAGGGGTCTCTTCGACGGCATTTTGTAACGCAGCCACTGCTTGCTCAGCGTCCATAAAACGTTTTCCTCGAAGTTTTTCTTTTATTTACGGAAATAAATAAAAATCGGAAGGTGCGAGGTCGGGGCTATAGGGCGGGTGACCCAGTAATTCCACATCTGACGTCCTTGTTTGCTTGGCGGTGTGCGACGAGGCGTTGTCATGGTGAAGGACCTACTGCGAGGTCATTTCTCCCGAACTTTTTCCAAGACAAGTGGCAAACAATTGTTAGTGTACCACTCTGCAGTAACTGTTTTTGATCCTCTAAAACAATTGTTGCGTAATGACCTGTCCTTCCGAAGAACGGGCCCACCATGTTTTTTCCCATGCTTCGACCTCTCTTCACTTTAGTTGGTAACTCCTCGGAAGGAAACACCCAGACAGCAAACTGTCTCTTAGTTTCAGGATCATAAAAATAAATCCAGCTTTCGTCACACGTAAGTATGTCGAACACAGCATTTGAGTCACCTCCGTTAAATCTTTGAACCATTTCACGACACCAATCAAAACTTGAGTTTTTGGGCCTCTGTCAAATTATGAGGTATCCACCAAGCACAAAGCTTCCTGGCCGCTAAATGTTCATGGAGGATTTTGTGCACTTACTCATGCCTAATCTTGTCTGAATCTGCTGAAGAAGTCACTCTTTTGTCATTTTCTATCATACGCCGCACAACACTGATATTATCTTCAGTCGTCGCCGTAGAAGGGCGTCCCTCACGCAGATCATCGGTGAGATTAGTGCGACCACGTTTAAACTCATTAAACCAGTTGTAAACAGTGGCACGAGATGGGGCTTCATCGTGAAAGGCCAATCGAAGTCTACTTTCTTGTTGACTTAAATGACATCGAAAGTCATAAAAAATCAGTGTACGAAAATTTTCTCGCGTTAAATTCATGCTGACGCGACACAGACAAATTTCAATTTGCCGCCAAATCGTAAAGAAATGAAAAATTAATAAAATACATACACAATAATATTGGCAAAGAGTATCATTTTCAAAATTTGAACAGTTTTTTTATTATATAGTTTACAAGTGGCCTGTTCAAAAACTTTCAGGTGTCGCTCTCGTATCAAACTTAGGTGAAATAACTATTGATATTTTAAACATTAGATATTTAGTCTCATTAGATATTTACTTTGTGATGTGTGAGTTTAATACATTATTATTTAAATTATTGTGAATGTGAGGACTATGTGGGTCATATTTTGTTTTGTATCTGGCAGTTTGAGTACTTTATGCGGCCTACCTAAATGTCCTTTCCTTGGTATTGTTCGAATAGTCGTTGAGCTCCGCTCTGAGTTGAGCTACACGATTACTGACAAATGTGTGCACTGACTGGACAGGTCCGCTCAAATCGGTGTGGTTCTTTCCTCAAAAGACCATTTCAGACGCCAACCTACATTGTTCTCTATACACATCGGCATTGATGAATTTTATGTATTATATAAAATGACATGAATATTTACTTGTAAAGTATTATATTGTTTTCAATGATTGTGTATGTGAAGACTATGTGGGTCATTGTTGTTTTTTTTTCTCGTTTTTTATTAACCTGTTAAGCCTCGCGCGACACCGATTTGGAGTCAAACAATAGAAAATCAATTGTGTCTCATTAGCTGTCCTTGACCAATTAATCATGGTCTGGCAGTTTGAGTAATTTATGCGGCCTACCTAAATGTTCTTTCTTTAGTATTGTTCGTCGCATCGTTGAGCTCCTTAAGTTCTGAGTTGAGCTGCATGATTACTGACAAATGCATGCACTGACTGGACAGGTCCACTCAATCAGTATGGTTCTTTCCTCAAAAGGATCATTTCAGACACCAATCTATATGGCCTTCACATGATCTGACCAAAATTATGTCTGGACTTTAAAAGAGACTGTGGCCTCCGAGTTTGTTTCGGCCTTTCTTCTCAGAGCAGTCAGATAGGAAACGCCGACCTCATCTAGCGTTATTTTAAAAATATGTTTGACGTGTAAAAGTGTTTGTATAAACCTACTTACAGAAATAAAAATAATTTATCATTTAGTCCAATCAGTATTTTAAACTTAGGTAATTCGTAGGTAGGTGTTAGTTGCTTAGGTATTTTAAAACATTAGGTATTTAAATTTTAGAGACTTTGAATGTAGGTTATTTTACGTTAGTTCTTTTAATTTTAGATATTGCAAAACGGACCCGTAGATTTAATATATAAATAAAATAAAATCTTTAAATAAGTTTGTAGGTAGATCTGTATACACAGCTCCATATTTTCACTGCTATTAATTAATTTTATTTTCATTTGAGTCAATTGACACGAAAAGAAGATGTGCAAAAACTGACTGAAAGGTCACCCCGAATATCCGTAAATTGATATGTCTATAAAATCAATCAATCTACAAAGTATATTTGAGGTGGCAATTACCTACATCATTATTTAATCGACAAGACGACGAACCAAAACCAGCATGCAGTATTTTTGGTAAGACAATTTTTTTTGCCTACCCTGTCTAAAAAATCTGTTCACGCCGCTGCACATCTCTATCAGCCGTTATCTCAGTACCCCCTTTGTAACCGTTTTTCGTCGCTCACATTTTGTTTTTGAAAGGTGTTCGACGTGATCCGGCGGCACTGCCCGCAGCAGCTGGACAAGCTCAGCATGCTGGCCGGTGACGTCACCAGGCCAAAGTTCGGCCTCGACCAGCAAGCCATCAGCCAGCTCAACCAGGTCAGTTCACACGACTACATACAACTATGAGTACCACATCACCGCGACATGGTAGACAAAACGCTTTGTAATCAAAAGTCATTTATTCAAATTAGGCTGAGAATCAGCACTTTTCGAACTCAAAATTACATAACACCGTCTCCCAAAATGCCCGCCCTTCACCACTTCCTAGTGCTTTAAAGCACTAAGCTGTGTAATAAAATCCCCAGCAGGACAACTGTCTATTTGGGAATACATTCCTTGTACGTACAGTCAAAAAGTGAAGCTCCTTGCCAGGGCCTACCGGCACTGCCTCTTATAGCAGTATTGTTGTAACCATACTTCAGCGTGGGAAGGAGATGGAGCTACACAGGATGCACACTGAAGTAACATTTAAATAATACTGCAATAAGAGGTGGTGGTAGGCCTCCAACGGACTGTGTTTCCCAATAGATATAATAGGAGTTGTCATGCGAAGATTTTCACGACAATTAAAAAATTTAGTGTTATTTCTGGTTGAAACTCTTCTCTTCAGAATGTGGGATCCGTACTGAAGTTAGACCGCCTCCTCGTCCCCACCAAATGAAAATGAAATGTCGCCCCACACTATACAAGAACCCTAAGCGACTGTCTCAGCGAAACATCACTGTGCAAATCGCTCTCCAGGCCGCCTGTAGACCCAGCCCTTTCGCTCGCTGCCGTACAAACATATTCTGCACTCGTCGGAGAATAGGACTCGCTTCCATTGCTCGACTTCCCAATCGAAATGGGTGCGAGCAAATTGAAGGCGTGCTTGTCGGTGACCTGCCGTCAGTTTTTGGCCTGTGGCAGGCCTTTTTGGCGTCAAATTTGCTTGCTTGAGTCTTCGACGAACTGTCCACTCGCTGACAGCTACCCCACGATCATGCCTGAGCTCCTGCTGGACATCGACACCACTCAAATGACGATTTCGAAGAGAACTTGACACAATAAAACGGTCATCCCTCTCCGATGTGCACTGGCGCCGTCCAGATCTTGGTCTCGGTATAAAGCCTACAGTCTCCCGCAAGCGTATATAAACTTTAGAAACACAGTATTGGCTTATGGAGGTGACGTGCGACAGCCCGCTGGCTGAGTCGTTCTTGCAGTAGGGCGACGATTTGTTCTGCTTCTGTAGGTGTAGTATCCATTATCGTCCAAGGTCAAGGGTCAGCGTGTGACAGCCGACTGTTTCTTTTTTTTAATGCCTTTTCGTAGTTGGCCTTGAGAGGTCGTGACTATTTAACCGAACTATCCTGTGGCTACCTTAAGCGGACTCAAAGCCTCCAGCCAGGGGCGAATTTCTTACATTACTAAGCGATTGCACGCTAATGGCACGCCATGTGGGGTACGAACCTCGGCTTAGGGCGTCGCTGGGGGGAGGACAGCGAGGAGGCACAGGTTGGATCAGAACTGGATATTTATTATTATCAGGGGAATTTAAAGCTGCGGGCTCAGCTACGACGCGGGCTGGCACTTCGTCGAGCAAGGGACGGGCGGGACGGTTCCGTCAGGGTCTTTGGGAGGGACCCCGGTGGCGAGGGCGGAATGTCGGTTTGTGTTGATAAAAAATATCCAATACCACGTGCTTTTATAGGGGATAAATATGGCGCAACTCGCGACGTATCGAGAAATTGAAACATGTCTTTTTTTCTTACACCTCCATTCAAAGTAGGAAAGCTCTTGAAATATGGGTTTAATTTAAATGAATGTGGCATAAAACTTTGACTTTATTCTCATAACCAAATTACAAGATGATTATTAACATTAACTAAATTAAATTAAAACTAAGTTAAGCCTAGAAAAGGCCCTCGGGGCATTGCACCGAGGATGCTGGCGGCATTTCCTCGCTGAATTGCAATGCTGATGCGTTGTGCGAGAAAGCCGCCATCTTTTCGGTCACCAGTTACATCAACTAGACGTATCGCGATTTCCGCAAATAACTTATACGCACTGGGACCCCACGGACCGAGGGTCTCGACGCCAAAGGGCACAAAGTTGTACTTACTGCCAAGGCCTCCATATTTAATAACTTTCAGATATTCGGCATTTTCTGCCGCTGCACCCGCTTTAGAAGTAGTCCGTTGGAGGTGGGACGGTGCCAGTGTGTCTACACAGGTAGCGTCCCACACAAGCATCCGTCCCAAACTCCACGGGACCAAAGACACACCATCAGGTCTTTTGCTATCATCTCTGACAATGCCAGTCGGCTCAAGAAGAGCAAGCACATTGATGAAAGCAACACTGGAAATTTTGCGGATTCCTAAGCCGCCAAACCGAATAGGGAGGGATGCTTGTAACCAAGATGGTTCATTGAGCTGAATATTTAAAATCGTTTCTAAACTAGTTTTGACTAAATCGTCTATTGGTGAAAGCAAATTTGGATGTTTCCAAAAAGGGCTACAGCGAAGCACATAAGTAAATTTAGGGACAAAAAGGTAAAACTTTAGAATTATAAGAGCATAATGAGGACTGATTTCGAGTAAACAATTTGCGTGACTTTGGAATTTACAAATAGTGTTAATCAGGAAAAGATTCTTCAAAGATGGGAGAACCCAGGAGGCAAAGTGACTTACTGTCTACTATTCTTATATTGGGTGCCAGAAAATTTAACTTCGATTTTAAATTATCAAAATCAAAATCAAAAGTCATTTATTCAAACTAGGCTGAAAATCAGCACTTTTCGAACGTCAAAGTTACATAAGACAGTCCCCCAAACATGCCCGCCCGTCACCATTTTATCCAAACCGTAAGAAGTTTTTTGAATAAAGAGTTCACATTTGCTAAAATTTAATTCTGAACCAATATTTTCTAAATTTGTTTTAATATCAGATAAGTGTTTTAGTATCAATAATTCAGATAATACAGTGTACACATCGCCTCCCAGGGTTCCGTCATCCAAATACCAAACGTTAAATTTCGATTTATAATTTCGATATATATTTCGATAAAATATTGTTTGTATTTCTCGCTTATGTATTGTTAATGTAAACCGGAAGAGCGGAAGTACCTAATACAAGCAATTTTTTACATAAGTTTTAGAAATAGGAATACAGCCAGACACCTGCTGCCATTGTCCACTTTGTCTACTATAGTAAACGTTAGCGCGGAGACCGCATCCTCAGTAGACAATCCTTGCCACCAAACCAAACCTTTACCCAAATTGAGAAGGTGAAAGTATTTTATTTTTAGTCAGATATTTAATTAAACGGGAATTTATTAGTCTTTCAAGAATTTTAGAGATGGACGGGAGAACTGAGATTGGCCTGTAATTTGACGGCTCAGTCTTTGGCACCGCACACCGACGTTATCAATGCTAATTTTAGCGGCTCTGGAAAAATATCCTGCAAAGCATAAGTTTGATAAATGAGTAATGATTGGCACTGCATGCTCGTGTGCGGATTTTAGAAAACTAATTTGAATTTGGTCCTAACCCGGGGCACTATCTGGTTTCAAGCTCATTAGAACGGAATGAACTTCGCAATGATCAGTATCCAGCAGAACAAAAAATGAAACTGGAGGCCAGTGAGAAGAGGATGAGTTAGGATCTAGATAATTAGCTACCGAGGGTGAAAGTGCTACGATGTTATCAGGAAGGAACTTGCCTTTGATCGAGAAGTAGCTATTCACCACATTAACGGAGTTCTGCGGGGTAGTTGATACTTCCAAGAGTTCTAAATTATTTTAATTTAGAACTCTCTATTAATATACTTTTAGGAGTATGTTAGGATCGTAGCAGGTGGCGTTCTGTTGTTTCTGCCTACCCCGTGGGACGAAGCCATGAGTTTATGTATATACATGTCTGTAAATATTAATCTTCCCGCAGGTGTCGGTAGTATTCCACTCGGCTGCGACTCTGAAGTTCGACGAGCCGCTGTCGGCCGCGGTGGACCAGAACGTGCGCCCCGTCATCACGCTCATGGACATCTGCGACCAGCTGCCCAACATGCAGGTACGAAGTAGATTAGCTAACGAACAGGTCTTTCAGAGATTTTGCATCGCTATTAAAATCGCAGTCTTGTTTTGTCATAGGTGCTGTTGTGTTGCTACCACTGACGAGTATACAGGTTGAAATTGAAAACTTGCGACAAACTGAAATGGGACATTGTATACATCATTATTAACAACTTTTACTAAGGGACCAAAGCTGTAATCCCAAAAAAAAAAATCTGCTTTTCCTACATTTTGATGAGGTATTGCGAACATAAATGTAGGGGACAGCAGTTTTTTTTTTGGGATTGTAGCTTTGGTCCCTTAGTAAAAGTTGTTCATAATGATGAGTACAATCTCCCATTTCGATTTGTCGCATGTTTTCAATGTCACCCTGTAGACTCTTCAGTGGTAATAATGACAATGATCTTTATTTTCGTTGATATAAGGCTGCTTTTGGGTTGCTGCTGTCAGAGGTATAATAACTGTGAAAGGACTGTAGCTTAGTAGCTACGTAGAGTGATTTAAAATTTGAATTTCGGGTTCAAGTATTCAAATAATGAAATCAAAGCACTCAATTATTGAGTGGCACTAAAAATTGTCATCCACAGGTACGTTTTCTGATCCATTTATGTACATTTTCATCAGATACTTTTGTACTATACCTAGGTACGTAATATAATGTTCCCTGTGTCAGGTGCTGGTGCACGTCTCGACGGCGTACAGCAACGCGGAGTTAGCGACAGTGGAGGAGCGCGTCTACGCCTCGCCGGCACCGCTGGCGCAACTGCTGGGCCTCGTCGACGTACTGCCACAAGACATGCTCGCTGAGATCACGCCCAGGTGAGCGTTATATGAATGTTGCCTCAACAACATGATTCCTGATTGATTTAAAAGGAGAAGAATGAAATAAACTAGTGTTACACGGTTATTCTTTTAAAGATGATAACACTTCGATCTATTTTAATTATAATATGGACTTTTAGGACAGAAATATATGCGCACCGATGTTCGTCCTTTTAGAGAAAGTATGTAAGATAATGGTGCCGATTCCCTTGTTCACGAACTAAACTAAATTTAAGTTCCGTGCATCTTTTTCTTTCTATTTCATTAAGAAAAGGACAGAAGATAAATTTTAGTTTAGTTCTGTCAAATTAATCAGTGCCTGTCACTACTCCATACAAGTTTAGACGTGATTAAAAACTAGCCTACTAAAATTACGTCAATTTACGTCAGGCGCTGATTAATTTGACAGGACTAAACTAGAATTTATCTTCTGTTCTTTTCTTAATGAAAAAGAAAGAAAAAGATGCACTGAACTTAAATTTAGTTTAGTTTGTGAACAAGGGAATCGGCACCATTATCTAAAATGTGAGGTAGAACTTATTCCTTAATTTAGTGTGAAGCACCGTCAGTTATGAGTGCCTGAATAATACGCTTGGCAATCTGTTGCATGATGTGAACACAAAGGTCGCAGGCGCCAATAATCTTCATTTCCTCTTCTCATCACGATGCTTTCCACTCAGTAATTATTATTTCATCAAATTTCAGGCTAATTTCTCCGAAGCCGAACACCTACACGTTCACTAAAGCGATGGCAGAGAGTGCGGTGGCCGAGCGAGCTGTCACGGCCAAGTACGCGACCGCTATCTTTAGACCAACCATAGGTCAGTTACCAGTTATTACTAGTTATTAATAATAAGACCATATTTAGAGGACCTTAGACTAGAACTGTTTATTTTTTGAGAGATACAATGTTGTATCAGATTGACGACGTGCAGCATTTGCTGATGGATTGTGTCCGCAACAGGCGCGCGAGAGGGAGTCATTTTTAAAAGAATTAAACTTGAATAGGCTTAACGTAGTATTAATACAATCAATTTGATCCCAACTAGAGAATCCAATCCCGCATCAAAATCGCGATCCCGCAAGCCTGCGGGATTAAGATCATAAATCCCGCGGATCCCGCGGGATTTGCGGGATTGATTTAAATTATTATTATTTTTGTTTCATGTAATTTAAAGAAAGAAAATACACACAAATATTTTTAATTATTCTTATCAACATGAAGCAAAGTTATCACTTATATTATAAATTAAATATAATGATGTTTAAGACAATACAATATTCACAATATTTCACGTTTCATATTTAGATTTTTATTTGAAATAGAATATATTCATTGGTTTTAGAGGCATTTAAAATCAGCTTATTTTTTTTTGAAAATACTTTCGAAGAAATGATAAAGTATCCAACGTTTCATCTTTTAGATTTGATCTTATCTTGTTGCATAAATAGCCAGCGGCGGAAAAAGCACGCTCGGCTTCCACACTTGTAGGCGGAATTGACTTTACATAAGTATAAACAGCTTCCAAATACTTCCCCCTATTCCCTCCACATTCAAAAAGTGTCATCTCACGTTTCAATATCAAATCAATTGAATTATCTCGAGTGGGTACACGCACAGCAGCTCTAGACTCTGCCATCCATTCAGTACGGAGACTGCGCTCTAATTCTTCTTCTAGTGTATGTGAAGGCAGATTCGATAAAGGCATGTCTTCTTCACTGTCATCATCTTGCTGGTTTTCAGTTTCAGGTTGCACGTCTGACATCAGTCTCTCAATTAAACACTTCATTTCAGTTCTTAGCGTAGCTTTACTTGGATAAAAGAATGGATTGTCCTCTACACTTGCAGACCTTGAATCTTTTTCTAGATATTTTTTTGGATTTTCCAAGTAAAGCAACACAGCAGTTATTGATGTGCGGCGTTCTTTTATCCGGCGAGACAGTGACACAACAAGTTCCTGGCTTAACCTGGTGTTTTGTAGATTCAGTTTATTAATCATGAAACGCAATGTGGTTTCTGCGGTAATTAATGTTGCATCCTCGCGGCATAAGACGTTTACAGCGAGCTTCACTGGCTCTAAAGCTTGTTCAATATGAGTCAAAGTCATATATTCTTCGTCTGTGAATGAAAATGAAGATGATGTCAGTTTAAGGTCAATAAGTGCTTTAGATATGCAATGTTTGACTTCGTTGAACCTCGACAACATTGATGCGAGACTGCTCCAGCGCGTTCGGCAATCTAAAATAAGCTGCAATTCTTTGCCAAATTCTGCTTTGATGTATTGTTGCAGCAGATCATTTTTTACAGGAGATTTTGAACTAAAAACCTTGACAATTTTTCTCACTTTTTGAATAAGTTCTCTGTATTGTGGTAGCACTAGCAAATCTTCTGCTTGGATTTCTTCCTCTACCGAAAAATTACCTTGCTCGTCGTTATCATCTTCACTTTCATTATCACTCTCATTATCTGGTCTGTTTCCGAGTACTTCAGCTTGCATTTCTTCTTCTTGTTGTTCTTGTCTCTTATTGTACAGAACTTCAAGTACAGCGAGTTGCAATCCATGTGCGAAGCATAATTGGTGGTGCGCTGATAATAATCTGCCAACTTTCTTCATGACGGCTGCACCATCGGTTGTCGCTGCGATCACATCTAGATTTAGGTCAATTTTAAAATCCTGGAGTTTTTTTTCAAGCGCAGTTACACAGGCTTCTGAAGGAAAACGTCCTTCAATTCTTACTAGCCCCAGGTTCCAAATGTTCGCAGTCGCAGCTCCACCGGTAAATAAGTGAAGATTTAAATTCAAATAGCGGCGATTTCTTAAAGATGTCCACTCATCAAAAGTTAGTGTGAAACGCTTTTGCAATTTTTTCAGTGTTTCAAGTTCGCCGATAGTTTTCTTTCGAATGGATGCTCCGTAGGCCATCACCATAGTTTGTATCGTTCTGGCAGAAGAAGGCAATTTGTGGCCTTCCGATTCAAATAATTCGCGCAAATCAATTGACGTGATGAATTTTGAGAATGGGATTCCATCTTTTGCTACCATTCTGCACACTCTTTCTTCCATAGAAACTTTTTTTTCGAATGGGAAATAATCTGTTAATTTCTTTCTTTTCGGTGGGACTGACACTGCCGAAGTTGAAGCACATTCGTCTAAACGTGAAGTAGTTGAACTAAACGAGCCAATTTGGCTTGCGCTGCTCGTTTCCATTCCCGGTGCTGGATTTTCAACGCTACTGCTGACGCTGACGCTATCAACCAAGTTCAAATTCATGTTATGCTTTGTTCGCAAGTGGGTGTGAAGGCCTTTAGTAGAGCGAGCAGAGATTTTTATCATAGCAGGACATAACTTACATTTAGCGGTTGATCCATTTTCCGCTCTTAAAAAATGTTTCCATACTTCACTCGAGCTTTTATACTCTTTATAAACTAAATTGACACTCATTTTTAATAATAAATTGTATTTTTTCACTCGTAACGTGCTCTTAGCACTTTGATAACTTGATAATAAAAAATAATAGTCCTGTCGTACGTTACGTAACCTTTTCACATCACAAGTAAGACGCAAATGACGCAATTACATTCTTTGACACTTGACCGCGCGCAAAGGTAAATCCCCGTGCGCCGTAGGGGAATCCCCAGTCATAGAGTACTGGAACTGACATTGATTACGTTCCGTTCCGTCCGATAATAGTTCCGATCATCGTCTGAGCCTATTTTTCTTACTTTTTTTCAATCCCGCGAACGTGCGGGATCCCGCATGAGTAATCCCGCATTTTTGATTCCGCAAAAAAGGTGCGGGATCCCGCATTAGCGGGATCCCGCGTTTGCGGGATTGGATTCCCTAATCCCAACCAACTTCAGAAGGTGCCAAAAAGTTATATCATTAAATAACAGTCCTTCATCGGTGATTTCTATCTTTACCATAATATTTTTCATACATTGTTAACTGTTTAGTATAGTTTATGTGTTAATTACAAGTGTTAATGTTAGAACTGTAAAAGACACGATGGGGTTGACATATCTTTTTAGATAAATACCCCAAAACTAATAAAGAGGAAAAAAAAAAAAAATGCAATGTTGTAAGTCATAACCATGAGTCATTTATTCATTTATTCATGAACACTAAATTGTATCTGAAATTACATGGAGTAAAAAAGAAAATTGAATTACATAAGGAAAATACACGTTAAATATTACAACAATGCATAAATACAACATATAGAAAAATTTCGTTAAAGATCTTTAACAACATAAATACACTCATTCAACAGGAAACTTTTAAGTTGATTTTAAAAGAGTTTCAGTAGATAGCGCTTTTTATATCTAGAGGCAACTTGTTAAATAATGTAACCGATTGATACTGGGACGAAGGTATAGCCTAATTTGAATATTGTGAAGCATATCACAATATTCAAATTAGGCTATACCTTGTAACGTTTAATGTCTTATCTACGTGTGCCCTCTCTAATCTTTCGTTCTTCTGTTGTCTCATATTCATGTATATATTTGGCCATATGACTTAACGCTAAGATCCTCCATTTTAAAAAAGTACAAATATATAAATGCTCGGCACTGTAAGTATATTCAGATTTATACACTTTTTGCGGAGACTGTCCCTTTGCGGGATACGAATATGCGAATTGTACGTTTTTATAACACAAAAGCTCTTTGATATTATTTTTATAACTTTTTCCCCAAAACATTATGCTTTTCTAATGTTTGATTCTACCAACGCGAAATATACCATTTTCAATTCCTCCATGCTAATTTTTGTTCTCGGTGCTCTTAAAGAATAACATGTGGAACATACCGATGCATTTATAGCATTTAATTCTGTTTGTTCATCTATGTATATGTATTCCTAAGAATGTAACTTCCTTGAGGAGGACAATTTTGTCATCATTCAAAACAACCTCTAAATCGTCCTTATTACGGGCTGTCGTTATAAATTATAGTATTTTGGTATTTGCAGTGTTGATTAACAATTTGATCACAATGAACCACACGTGAAATGCTTACAAACATTTCACGCACGCTGTTAATGCAGCATTGTAATGCTGCATTTACAGTCTCTATTAATGTATCGTCATTTGCTGCTACTATGAAATTTGTGTCATCTGCGAAAATTACTATATCAATGTCAGGTAAAATTGTATTCATGTATTTAAATAAGTCGTTAATAAATAAGATAAATAAAACAGGTCCTAATATAGATCCTTGCGGGACGCCCGTAGTCATTATTACTGTTGCTAATTTGTAAACCTTTTTGTAGCCATTTTGTATTTTGACAATTTCTACAAACATTTTTGAGATATGAAGAATAATTTCAAGGCCTTACCTCTTATATCATAATGCTTCATTTTTGTAGGAAGCAATCCGTGGTCTATAGCGTGAAATGCAGAACTTAAATCAAGAAAAATTCCGGCTACTCTCATTTTATTATTTATTTTTCCTATTACGTCATCAAGTAAAATGTATATATGTCGTCGGAAGTGCCAAGACCTTTTTACCCGACTGCCCCAGGAAAGAAAGGTTTTTCAAGTTTATTTATATATTGCATCTGCAAATACATTAAAGGGAGGGGAAGGTTTTTTTTAAATAAATTATAACACTATTGATATCAAATAAAAGCTAGTAATGAGTTCACCGCAAACATCTCAGATACGCTACAAAACCGGGGCGGTCCCAACAGCATTCTGAACACAATATTATATTGGATGCGCAGGACCTCTAGCGACCGGCGTTTTGATAACCGAACTGTCTTTGATTTAAACCGTATTTACACGCAAGTGAACTAAACGCCGTTTTTTATGAACTTTTCAAAAATTTTTGACAGGACTGGTAGCAAGGATAGACTTGTAGTTTTTAGGACCATTTCTACTGCCTTTTTTGTATACAGGTATTACTTTGGCTACTTTAAGCTGGTCCGAGAAGATAGATTCCTCTATACATTTATTATTAAAATCACACATAGGCTCAGCTAGTTAGATATGTTACGGATATTCGGATCTCATCAAAATCGCAAGAATACTTGTTATCCACACTTTTGACTATGGTTAAGACCTCATTTGGAGTGACAGAAGCAATTGTCATTTCGCTATTTTTTCCGATTGTATACTTACTTTGTAAAATGCTGTATTTTGGTCTCTTTCTACTATCCTAGAGATACATATATAGTCAAACTGTTTTGGTCATTAACTTTGAGACGAATTTCCGATTGTATCGTTTTCTCCTTATTAGTACATTTTCTCACTACTTTCCCCCACATCTTTACTTAGATTTTTGGAACTATTCATTTGCACCATTATTGCATGTTTTTTAGCCTTTACCACAGCCTGTCTATACAGTCTAACATATTTATTATTTTACATTAAGACACTTAAATCAAGATTGTTACCATTTCGTGTATACATAAGAAACATTTCATTTTACTTGATGTTGAACTCCTTTAGTGATCCACTTTAATTGTCTATTTTTCTTGAGGCTTATTTTATAATCGTTTTGGAATACTTTATGAAATGTTTTGAGAAATGTATTTATACCAATGCAACTCCAATCTGTTTCTAGAATACCCTGTCCAAATTGGGCACTATTTTACTATGAAATACTCTTTTATTTGTGACAGCAATTGGATACTTATTTCGCGTTAAATTGCTTACAAAATCGAGGCGAATATCTGTAAAAATACCTCCATGGCCATCAGCCAAACCATTGTAATCTACTGCACATCCCAGAATACACGAATAAAATTATAACACCTTAGCAAACCAAGAAATTCCATGCGCTTTTTACCGTCCACTAGTAGGTCAACATTAAAATTTTCACGCATTATAGATTTCCTATTAAATAAGTAATCGAGTAAATTCACAATTTTTTCTAAAATAATATCAAAACTGTTGTCTACAGGATTTCGATAAAAACAGCAAATGTGCAATCCAGTGAAAACATATTTAACACCACATATTTCAAAACATTCTACTTTATATAACTTATTTATTGCGTCGGTAATTTCTGTTTGTCTATCCACGTGTCTTAAAATCACGCTACCTCCTCTCATTTTAATTTTCCTGGTATTGTATGAGACTAGATAGTTTGTAGTTATCTATATTTAAAAAAATGCTGTGTTTTCATTCAAGAAATGCTCGCATAAACTTATGTAGTCTAGCTTTTTATCTAGGGTTTGTACATAAACTTCTAGTTCAGTCTTGTTATTAATTCCAGAAACATTCTGATGAAATATGTTTTTAATTTGTATGGTCATTAGATAAATTATTATTCTTATTTGTCTTAGCTTTAAATTAACCATTTTTATTTATACCTTTAAACTATCATCATCATAATAAAATTATTAACATTATGTATCAATTACTATCATTGTAGTAATTAACATTGTTATAAAATGTTATTGAACGCTCGCCAGCGCACAGATAAACCCTGAGAGGTTTTCGTTGCTAAAACCAAACTGTAAAATAGGCTGTGTTTTAGAAATTTTTTTTTTTTTTAAATACTGCCACCTAGCGGTGAGTAGCAAGAATAATATAATTTTTATTCAATGCTAAAAATGGTACTGCGCTATGTGCAAAGCGGTGATGGTGATGAAACCCGAAAAACGATCGCAGCGCGCGACAGCAAACACCGGCCAGGTGCTTGTTGGACCACGCTCAATGAAGAGTTCCGTAGTCGGGATGAATTTATCCTTAACATTGTAGTTTAAAAACATGTTCTCCCATAGTTCGATATACGCCATGGCCAATTCTCCAACTGCAAATGTAAGCGAGTAATCGCAAAAAAAAAATGTGATAAAACTACAAATTAACGATTTTTATTTGCGAGTCAATCAAAATTTTTCGCATAAATGGCCGTATTTTTGTATTGCGTTGATTTAGAAGCGCGTTTTTTTATCACTTTAAAGGACCGTATACTTACGTATTTCATATTTTCAACTTGATACCTCTACGCGTTCCTATGAAAAAGGGCCATGACAGGCTGACAGACAGAACGATCAATGAGAAGATCAGCGGCGAACTGTCAAATTTAACGCAAAATGATAATATTAAAAATATTTACTCAATTCATCCAATTACTTTCTACACTTACAGTGATATCATCCCTTCGCCACCCGTTCCCTGGCTGGATCGAGAACTTGAACGGCCCGAGTGGCGCTCTGGTGGGCGCCGGTAAAGGAATGCTGCACGTGCTCAACTGTGGTGGCGCCAAGAGAGCAGACATGATCCCTGTGGACATCTGCATCGATACGCTCATCGCCGTGGCCTGGGAGACCGCCGTTGATGAGTTAGTAATAAAGTAACGATAGCATCCTACCTGTATTCCCTGAAAAAGTAGGCAAATGTGTGCCCATGTAGAAGGGGCAGCCTAATGTCGGCCACAAATCCCCAATTCCAGGCTGCTATTTTAAATAATCCATTAACATTTTCCCCGAGCTGGCTATCGAAGGCAGGAGCCCTCTTAGTAGACGCGATTGCGACACAGTTCAGTGGATAATCCTAAATCAAGTCTAGCAGGAAGATTGGTGATCGCACTAATACGATCATCATCATCAGCCTAGCCTTTTCCCAGCCTACGTTGGGGTCGGCTTCCAGTCTAACCGGATGTAGCTTTTGACATGGAGCGACTGCCTATCTGACCTCCACAACTCAATAAAGTTTGTTTTGTCCATACAATATCTGACATTTGTGACAATAGGGTATTTTACTATATACGAGAAAAAAACTATAAATATATTATTGAGATAGTTTAGGCAAAAAGGAGTCGGAAAATGTTAGTTTTAGTTCATAAAATAACAAAATAAATTTTAAAATTCAATTCAACGTTTTCAGTTTTTCTAATCTGTTAAAAAACACCATGAAATATTAGACGCCTTGTTATTACGTCATACGGCTATGTAAACTAAAACGTGTCTACTGTCAACTGATAGTTAGGTAATAGATCAGCGCATTTGTTTACATAGCCAAGTGACGTCATGACCACAGAGCAACATGGCATCCACTGCGTCCAGCGTTTTCGTCAAACTACGCGCGAGAAAATGTAAAATTTAAATGCATATTTATGGCACTTATCGATTGAATAAAAAAAAATGATTTTTTTGGGGCATATTAGCACTGTAAAATTTAATTAAGTCACTTTTCAAAAATGGGTGTAAGACCCTATTGCATAAATGTTTACCATCAACACCCTCTGTCATTCAGGCGTCAAAAGGGCCTTGTGCTACACCCTAAGGCCTATTAACACATGAACGTTTTATTTTCCAGCATTCGAGAGGCGCGCGTGTACAACTGCAGCTCCTGCCTGCGCCCCACCACGTGGGGCCAGTTCCGCATCAACATGCTGCGCGGCGTGCGCGCGCATCCCTTTGACAACGTCATGTGGTACCCCTTCGGACTACTCGTCGAGAACACGTGAGTGCACCGTCATCTAAGAGAACAAAATAATGACAAAATAATATACAACAAAAACTACGATCGCTACAAAAGAGTAAAACTGGCGCAGCTATCCAGGCCCTTCTTAATACAAAAAAAAACATGTATTTGGTTCAGAGACACAACATTAACGCGCAACGTAATCGTAAAGGCTCCTACATACTAGCGCGACTTGTCGCGCGATGCGACGCGACACAAAGACACCGCGTGTAGCGCTACAAGCGGTGCCTTTGTGTCTCGACGCGTCGCGCGACAAGTCGCGCCAGTATGTAGGAGCCTTAACGTAAAACGAACGATATTTAATAAAAAATACAACTCCTTTTTTAATTATGACAGATTTTTTATAACTGAGTTTTTTATCTAGAATAATGGTAACATTTTTGTGAAAATCATAATTAATTAGTATCCACTATTCACTCACAGATATACCGGCTGATTTTTTTTACCGTCTCGAAAAACATAGGGTATAGTAGATGAACGGAGTAGAAGCCTATGGCGTAGTCAATTTTTTTTCTTTTTTTTTTCTTCAACCTATAAAGAAATTGATTTATCAATAAATACTACCCATTTGAAGTAAACTTTTCATACTAAAACATGTCTCATCTGTTTTTATACAGAAAAAAAAAAAAATCGATGAAAAAATATCGAAATTTAAATCATACGCACCCTACTAAATGCGCAGAGTTTATCAATAAATTCTTAGATCCATTTTTTTGCAGCCGATAGGTACTCGCCGCACTTGCCGTCGGCTTCTTTGATATCAGGCGCACGAGCCGCTCGCTCGCACATCCCCGCCCGCCCGCGTCCCGCGCTTCAGTCACCTACGATTAGTCACGGCGGCGTGACGTCGCGCTGTTTGTTTCCGAGTATGCACCGATCGTCCGCCCGGTGATAGTTATCGTATGTAAACATGTACGAATATTCTAATGTAGAGTACCTCTCAATGGTGCGATTTTATATCCTGTCTGGTGAAAACATAGCCAGCGAGGCGAATGTACGCAGAAGAAGAACATCTTCAGTCGCTGCGAAGGAACGGTATCCCTGCTCCTCGAATTTCCAGCACTTCCCTCATATTACGGACGTATCAGCGGTTACTAATCATTTAAATAACCCTCCTTTTTGCTGCGCCGTAGCCCGACTACGGCGCAGCAAAAAGGAGGGTAACAAACGGGTCATCTCGACCTTGGACGGTTTAGTTAGTGATGGCACAGTGATGGGTAATGGCACTCCCTTTTACAAATCCATTAATACATTGAATGATTTGATTACTTGTATAATAAACACCAATGTACCTTACCTAATTTAAAATCGACTTCGCCTAATATTTCATAACCTCACTTTATGTCAATTTCTATGAAATAATAAAAAGTTAGTAGCTAATGATAATCTAACGAATACCTATTGTAAGAAAGAGTGGTTAACTTAAAACCTTCGAAATACCTACAGATTAACGTATTACTAATCATTCCATTTAGTCAGTGATTGTGTAAGAATACTACCTAAACAGGTTAGTTTAAATTTTGCAAAACAGATCAGGCCAACTCACCATGGATAAATAATCATTGTCTCTGAAAGGTACCTACCTAAAGACCGCTGTAAACATTTCAGGTAGCGGTAGCTGTTTTTAGGTAGGTACCTTTCAGAGACAAAGATTATTTATCCGCGGTGAGTTGGTCTGTTTTGCAAAATTTAAATAAACCTGTTTGGAAACGGCAACACTGTGTGCGTTTCGCCCGCACGTTTACTTTCATTCATGCGCATTCGCAGCCTACGCCGCGCGCCGCGTCGTGTACTATCTCCTATTTTGGCTATTATTAGTTTTACGCACGGGCCGTAGGATGGATAGTTTTTAGGAAATTCCGAACCTTGTCAATCTCAATGGTACTAATCAAATATTCTCAGGTATGGCTTCTGTTCCTCTTACACAATACACCTTAATATTCTCGAGACGGTAAAAAATGTCATCCGGTACATAAAGTCCTAAAACTTACTAGTATTTTTTATTTTAAACTCGTTCGATTTTACGCTACGTTTACTTGTCGCATTCGAGCTAGGCCCACAGACAAACTTTAAGGAAATAATATTACAATTTATTTGCAGCGTGATGCAGAAGCTGCTGGCAACCACTTTTCAAACAATCCCGCTTTACCTCATTCACTACATTTCCAAAATGTGCGGTATTAAGCCGAGGTAATTAATCAGTTTTACTTTATTTTAAATTTTATCGCTTGGACTAGACCCGGCTGTCATTTGGAGATCTTTGATAGTCGTTATGAAATGAAATGAAATGAAATGAAATTGTTTATTCTGTAAATAGGATATGAGAATCACTTTTACACGTCATATTAAAAAATAAACTAGATGGAGTCGACATTTCCTATCTGACTACCCCTGAGAAGAAATGGCGAAACAAACTCAAGGGTCAAAGTCTCTTTTAAAGTCCAGACATAATCTTGGTCAGATCATGTGAGGACCATGTAGATCTATGTCTGAAATGGTCTTTTGAGGAAAGAACCACACAAATTTGAGTGGACCTGCCCAGTCAGTGCAAGCATTTGTCAGTAATCGTGTAGCTCAACTCAAAACTTAAGGAGCTCAACGACTTGACGAACAGTACCAAGGAAAGGATAATTGGGTTGGCCGCATAAAGAACTCAAAATGCCAGACCATCATTAAAACTAAGAGGAAAAAAAAAAACAACAAGAAATAAATAAAAATGACCCACATAGTGCTCACATTCACAATAATTAAAGTAATATAATACTTTTCAAGGTACATAAATATTCACTTAATTTTGCTTATAATATTCATCAATGTCAATATGTACATTTATACTCGTAGTTGTATATAATGATGATTTTGCATAATTTAAATATCAAATTTTATGGTTTTAGCACAAAGCTTATCAGAGCGAGCAGCTCAATCCCAAGCTTTTTTGTCTTCTAAATAATTTGAAATTTTATAGTACCCTTTTTTACAAAGTTTGGTTTTAATACAGCTTTTAAATCGTTTAAAGGGTGAATTTCGAATAGCAATAGGAAGTTTGTTGTAAAAGCGTATACATTGACCCATGAACGAGTTGCCTACTCTGTAGAGGCGAGTGTGAAGTACAGCAAGATTATGTTTATTCCTGGTATTTAAACTGTGGATATCGGACATTTTCTTAAAATTTGATATATTTTTGTGTACATACATAAGATTATCAAATATATATTGAGAGGCTACAGTCAGAATATCTATTTCTTTGAATTTTTCTCGAAGGGAATCTCTTGGACCTAGGTTGTAAATGGCTCGAACAGCCCTTTTTTGTAAAACAAAGATGGTATTAATGTCCGCACAGGTTCCCCAGAGAAGAATCCCATATGACATAAGACTATGAAAATAACTAAAATAAACAATTCTGGCCGTATCTACATCGGTTATCTGTCGAATTTTTTTAACAGCATAGGCGGCCGAACTTAGCCTTCCTGACAATTTTTCTATGTGTGGGCGCCATTGTAATTTAGCGTCAATAGTTATTCCAAGAAAAACTGTCGACTCAACAGGGTCCAACTCTATTCCATTAAGTTGAACATTGGTAGTTAGCTGCCTGACATTTGGCGTTGAAAATTTAATAAGTTTAGTCTTTTTTTCGTTCAGGAGAAGATTATTTACATTAAACCAATGGACAACTTTAGAGAGTGCATCGTTAACATGTTCAAAGTTGACCAGCAGTCGTTTGATTTTAAAAATGAGGGAAGTGTCATCTGCGAACAATACAATCTTGTGATTATCCCTTATGTGATAAGGTAAGTCATTTATATAGATGTTATCAGTCTCATCAAGGGGTATCGTGTTATCAGTAACTTGGTTATGGAGGTCAGATGGGCAGTCATTCCATGTAACCAGCCGCATCCAGGTAGCCTGGAAACTGACCCCAGCCTAGTTGCGAAAAGGGCAGATGACGATGGACTATGCCATTTCTGACCATCCGATGAACAGTCTATAGGCAGCACCTTTCTTCCCGTTTGAAGCTACTATTAATCAACTCAGCCTATCGTAGTCCACTGCTAGATATAAGCTAGAATTTTTGCCGACTCTTCTTCATAACAAACGTCCAATTGGAACAATGCACCTAGCTTCTGGAGTTTCATAAGTGACCGTGTAGGTTTATGTGAAATAAAATATTTTGAATTTTGCATTGCGTGTTCCAGACTGAGCCTATCCACCGTGAGTAAGCGCCTGCACGCAATGAACGGCGCGTTGAAGTTTTTCGCAACCCGCGAGTGGTACTTCAACACCGACAACGTGCGGCATCTGAAGCAGAGACTGTCGCTGTCTGATGCCGCTGTGTACAACCTGGATCCTGCTACTATCGAGTGAGTAGCTGTGACCTGCAGGGCAATATGTCAACTATCGACGGAGTAGATAGTAGTAGTGGTACGTCTGACGCAGAGACGGTCGGCGTCTAATGCCGCTGTATACAGAATACAGACAGTTCTGTATACAGACAGTAAACAGAATTCGGAAGTAAATGTGGTCTGTAGGGTAAAAGACCTACCTACTACCTGGCCGACAACGTGCGATGTCTGTTGTCAGTTTGTGGAATCAAAGCGCCTCAGTTTTATGAGGCGCTATCTCTAAGCCCAGACCGCGGATCGATGCCACGACATTTGCCACTTCGAGCTCGGCAAGCTGGATGGTCTCTTCAAAGGTGTCCCCGCGTGTGCGAGTGTGTCATCCGCGTAGCAAAGGACATTAACGCTGTGGGCCGCCACAGCGTTACTACACCCCCACATGCGAACTACGCAACTCACTGACGTCACGCAAAATCCTGTATCGCGCAAGCAGAGTTCAACGCGCATATAGCATATATACAACGTCCCGACATCTACCGTCGGGCAGTTGCCCACCAGACACGAAACCCGTCTGGTCGGAGGATCCTCCCTTTTCTATGGAGGATGAGTGAGCTTTACACCCTAACCCTCTGGCCTCTATATCGCCAACGGGGTCAACACGCATGAGTACATAATAAGCAAAGTTCCACAAGAAAGAACGTAAAACTGACCTCCGCGGAACCCCACACGTAATCTCCCTACGATGAACGCTACTGTCCCGATCCACATAGCGAATGTGCTGGTCGTGAATGTAGGCCCCGACGATGCACTGTAGGTGGCACTCTGTGATGTACTAGTGCTGCCCTGATGGCATCCGCAGGCAGGGACTCAAAGAGGTTAACGATATCCAAACATACCCCACGCCGGTACACTACCTGTTCCGACAACGAGCGGACGCGCACTTTAGTATGAATCTGCTACTCAAACTCAACTCCCAATCAGGCAATCAGAGCCCAATCGGGCAGGCTAGGGAAAGGAGGTTAATTTCTAAATGATCCTCCCTTCCCTAGCCTGATTAGGCTCTGATCCTCAGCACTTGACAAATCACCCACCCCAGAGTTCCTCCTCGAATATTTCAAGAAACAAATCACGTACCGTCCGATAAGCCCGCTCCGAGAGCCATCGCACGGCAAAACACGTATCATCCACTGACCCACTACGAGGGTCATTGGACGGCACACGACAAAAAGCTCAACTTCAGACCCACTCCGCGAAGAATGTGTCGCACATCACACACCGTCCGATAGACCCGCTCTGTGAGTCACCACAAGATCTACGACGAAAACCACTCACTCTTTAAAAACTCGGAGAATGAATCACGCATCGTCCAGCAACACGAACGCTGTTTAAATCCCCAGACAGTCCGTTGAGCACGCAGCAGTCCGTTGAGACACGACAGCCCCACTCGACGACAACGTAAACACACCGTCGGTGAAGTCAGTCTACAGTACTTAGCTCTACTACTATGTGCTTTATCTTAGAAAATATCTAACATAGTGTACTAATAAAAATATTCAGTTCACGCGCCATCTGCGTTTTCTCACGAACTTAGCTCAAACCTCAAACATTTTCCTTCCTTGAGAAAAGCATCTGGGAGCATGGTAGTGCACCCGCCTAGACGAGCCAAAAATGTAAAAACACTAAAAACAGAGGGCACTACCTTGTCTGCAGGATATATAGCTCCATCTCTCCCACACTGAAGTAAGATTATAATAATACTGTCATACGACCTGGTGGTGGAAAAAATTGTGACACACAAACACAAGACCAATGCAAATCAAATCAGATTTGATTGGCCTTAGAAACGGGCAGTAGAAGTGTCATTTTGATATTTTCCTTATAATGTACTCATTGGTTTGAATTAATTTAGTCATATTCATTCATTTCAGTTGGGAGGATCACTGTGTGGACTTCGTGAAGGGAGCTCGCAAGTACTTACTGCGGGAAAAGGATCAGGACATCGAGAAAGCACAGAGAAGAATGCACATGTAACTATTTTAGACTAGCCGCGCGCCGCGGTTTCACCCGCGTAAGTCTCGATCCCGTGGAAATATCGGATAAAAAGTCCTATGTCATCAAATTAATCAGCGCCTGTCACTACTCTATACAAGTTTAGACGTGATTAAAAACTTGCCTTCTAAAATTACGTCAATTTACGTCAAGCGCTGATTAATTTGACAGGACTAAACTAAAATTTGTCTTCTGTCCTTTTCTTAATGAAATAGAAAGAAAAAGGTGCACTGAACTTAAATTTAGTTTAGTTTGTGAACAAGGGAATCGGCACCAATATCAAGTTTTATTTCGCAAAGTGCCCTGTCTAAGTGTCGCTGTTTTAAATTAGCTTCGAAAACGTTTTATTGAACTAAAACGATGTGTAATATTCTACATTTACAGGTTATACATGATCCACAATGCTGCGAAGTTATTCCTAACACTTATGTTGGGTCGATTGGCGATACGTACAGTTCCTGCCATCTTGCGGGCAATAGCGACACTAGTACGACTAAGAAGAAATGGCGCCGCGCTACACACGTGAAAAGTAATTGCAGACTTATCGTTTAGGGAAAATAGCAATATTATTTTTATGGCAGTTTAAACGGGATATAAACTAACATTAATTTAATTTAGTGTAAAATGGTAATAATTGACTAATACATTATTGTGGGAAGAGCTCAAAGTTAACCCGTAGGAATAACATTACCTACTCATTCATTTTATATTTTTTAATGTTTGTATGAAATGTTTAAAATATATTTAATATGTATGAAAATAAATAAACGACATTACTCGACAGCTTCCTTGGGGTAGGTACTAAGGAATTAAGTAGGTACAGTCAAAAAACAGACAAGAAATAATTTCTAGGGAGAAGGTTATTTTGTTATCTAATGACTTAAGATAATATTTGCTCAATAACATAACATCACGCCTGTCATACCTGAAAGGTTAGGCAGAGGTGTGCGTATGGTACACCCGTATTTCGCCAGTTATGTTAAGTCCCATGAAATAGGGGCGATTTGCTCAATAGGCAGATTAAACAAAATTAGCTAGCGAAACTCCGAAGATTTGATTGGAATAGATATATCAAAAATAATGTTTTTATTTTGGGGTCAACGACCGCTGGTAGCGTAGTTACTTGAAGTATGAGATGAGAAAATCAGTTGTTTTTATTGTATGTGTTTAGATATCGATACCCATCACGTCTGTGAAGTTTACACAAACAAAAGGATTTTTTTTTAAACTGAAATCTGATATTTTAAGTAGTCAACGGTCGTTGACCCAAAGAGAAAATCAATTTTTTTTTGTTTCAACATTTTTAGATATCGATTGGATGTCCATGACGTCGCGAAGTTTCGCTAGCTAATTTAATTTGACCCTGTAGTATTACTTATTGTTATTAGTCATAGTAACAAGTTAAACTTTGTACTTATAAGTAATTTATAATAGTTTCATAAATATAAACAACATTTGTCAACGGGTTTTTCTTTCGATAAAATCCAAATACCTAGGTGACGAAGAATTTGCACCTACCTAACACCCTAATTAATTAATTTAAAAAAAAAAGATTTTAGTCATAAGTGGTAGGTAAAACAAATGAATAAATAATTGTTTCGTGCTCTCTGTTACCTGCTGAATATGGCAGACTCGTCTTATCACCACATGTGTGACAATCTTTTCGAAAGCTCAAAGTGACAACAGCTGTAATTAGGAACCCAACATCAACAGTATTAAAAAACGTGTGTGCCGGGCGACACGGGTCAGGAGTCAGCAACAAAGTTCCTTACGCGATACTCGCACGCACACACACTTGACACTCGTAATCACAGAGCGAGAGAGAAAGTCGCATGGAGGGGTCCATGCGACTTTCTCTCTCTCTCTCTGTCTAAAATATGGTATAACGCTTTTCCTTACGTGACGAGTACTACCAGTTAACTCCACTCCTCGCGTTAAGGAACTTCGTTCCAACAAACCACATAACATGTTGCCTGTATCCCCGAAAGGTTAGGTAGGGTGTAGGTAACCTTATAGTAGACCTATATATCGTCAGTCAAACTCAAACCATTTATTTCAAATAAATCATTTACAGGCGCTTTTCAACTGTCAGAGTCGGTCAGTCAGAAAGTCAAAGCTAGTTGCCCCATACCAAAGCGCAGTAGGCTCCTATGGAGCAGGACGGGCAAGAAACCCCATGAAACTTCTTACAACATCTTGGTTACATTATTCTTATTGCTTCTTTATGTGAGAACAAATTATGATTAAGTCCCATGTAATAGTTTCGAGCCTACCGCCGGCAACCGGACGCAAATCCAAAGTCCGGGCTGCTACTGAAAAAAGCCAAATAGAAAAACCCAATAATACTTTGCCGGTGGGAATCGAACAGAGGAGCTTATACTCAGCACTAGCGCTTGCGGCCACTAGACCAATGAGGAAATCAAAACAGAAAAGTAAATTATTTATGGAATCTTGAAACCAAAAGTCCCGCGTCTCGACTATCTGATCACTTACTCATTCTGACAACTTGGCAGTAGACTGTCCCCTAGAAAAAATAAAACATTCCATAAACACCCAGAAGCTCAGATTTCGAGGAAATAAATAGTACCACTTAGTATTTGTCACAAAGAGATACAGACCGCTGACAAACGATATTGTTTCGCAGAACTGACCACAACAGAGATTCAAACTTATTATAGGCACGGAAACAGGGTGACTAACGCTAAAATATTCCCGCCGTTTCCTAGCTGTCAAACAGTCACAGATAAAAAATGGCGCGTCAACGTCAAAGGAGGCGAACTCTATGAAGGTTGAATGCACATGACATAGGTAAGTGGGAGTACCCACTGGGTATGTACCCAGTGTGAGAGGAATATTTTAGCGTACCGTATGTAACAAGGAGTACCTTGTCGAATGACTCTGCAACGGGCTTCCCCGGCGAGTGCTAGGTAGTATCGGATACAAGGGAATTACTGAGATACTAGAGAGGAAAATATTGAAATGTTTCCGTTTGAGGATAATGTGTCGGATGGGCGTATTCGCTGGATGTGAAATTTAAGGAGGGTGTATGTATGCCTCTCTAGGTTTATCCCGGTATGAGGGTAGGCCTCTCCCGGTCCAGGCTGCGCTGACGCACTACACCGATAGGTTCCGAGTATCTTCGTGAATTCAGCGGGCAGCTATGTCCTGAAGTCTTGACGGGTTTTCTTGAAGTAGAAATAATAACACCGAAATAGTAAGTACACGTCTTCAGTGTTTTGGAAGCGGTTTGTGGGACTCCTCAGGAGTACTAGTTGAAGTATTAGAAGCTATAAAGTTAAAATTAATCTGCATCTTTGCATGCGCGCCTACAGGGGCTAAACGGGCTACGCGGGACTACAGGAGCTAAACGCAAGTTTTATACGTTTTATAATACCTAAAAGTATCCACTGCAATAAACAAAATCAGAAAAAATATATGATATTCTTGCTTGGTATATGCTAGGTAGATAGTGTGTTGAAAACGTAAATTAATAAAAACAGCTAATTTGATATGATAGAATAAAATCACGAAGATACCTCTAAAAATTTCCTTTAACGATTATAAACTATACCGGTATACATGCAATCATTCAGATTTTTTGTCAGATTATTCTACAAGCAACATATTAGCACAATAGTGTTTTATCTTTTTTATCTAAGAAATAATTTTTTTTTGTAAATAGATAATGGCATCATATTTTGCAATCATCGCGCTTATCTTTCATTTCTATGCAGTCCGAGAGTGACCGTGCTTTTGGTGTTGAAAGCCTCTTAAGTACAGACCACCATCATTCATCGCTTCCTGTTCTAAATTTTTATTCTTAATTATCTATTATCGTCTATGTTTACATTACATCTTACATCTAAACCGTTAAACAAGCAGGTGTACGAGGCATGTCACATAGCACAAGATTCCTTATAAAATGACCTATCTACGGAGGCTACTATACTAACTGTATCTATTCCCAATTATGTAACATGACTTACTTACTACTTACTTACTAATAACTTACTTTTCACTAAATTATTATTTAATTTACATAAATTTGAGTTAAATAATGGTTCTATATAAAATCGTTGTGCTATTTGAAACGTAATTTACGTATGGCTGGCAATAAATTCTAAATTCAAATTAATATTATTTAAAAAAATAAATATGGAATTCTATTTTCATATTTAGTCATTTGTTTATTGATTAGTGTTTTGTTTTCACTATATTTGTATTTTTTTAATTAACATGGACACGATGAAATTCCCGATAGTGGAAGCTGACGATACTCAAGCTATGGCTGAGTTATGGCTTTCAACGTTAGCATCAAAATAATATTGGTCCATTTGCGTCAAATTGGCAAGGTAAAAAAACTTGATACTTAAGTTAACAGTTAATAAACCGCACGAACTGAACGATCGCCAGCGCAACAAACACGTTGAGGTATGCCTAGCGTTGCTTTTACAGACATAAACGAAGGGATTTTGAACCGCATTGTCACTTGCGATGAAAAATGGATTGTTTTTGGTATTCGTAAGCGGCCATCATGTTGGTTAGACCCTGGTTCAGCGCATAGGCAATGCCCCAAACGAAAATTTACCCATAAAAAAGTCATGGTCACTGTTTGGTGGTCTAGTGCCGGTAAAATTTATCAAAGCTTCCTAACAAATGGCACCAGCATTACTGCTATGAGGAACTGGACACAATGATGGAGAAGCTCACAAATCTCCGGCCAGCCTTGGTTAATCATTCGTCCCCACTGCTCCTACACGACAACGCTCGACTTTGTACGGCACAACAGACGGTCTCTAAGCTACAAGAGCTAGGGTGGGACGTTTTGCGTCATCCACCGTACTCACCAGACTTTGCGCCGACAGACTTCTACTTTTTCCAAAATTTGGACAATTTCTTGGCAAGGCAAAAATCAATACCCGAGAGGCAGTACAAAATGCCTTTGAAGAGTTTGTTGGCTCCCGTACACCTCACTTCTTCAAGAAGGACATTGAAAAATTACCACTGCGCTGGCATAGATGCATCGATAGCATATTGTGTGTATATTTTGATTGATAGAAATAAAAATATTTATATAAATATTACTTTAACTTTCTGTATACTAAACGGCAATTTCATAGGTAAAGACCTAATATTTGCCATCATCAATGATAAAAATAATGGCTGGTAGAATGCCACAGAAAAAGAAACAAAAACGGTAATTAGAAAAATCATAAAACCCGACTGCGTAAAAAGTGAACTTTAATAAAAAAGATAGAGAAACTCATGCAGTCGGAGGCGTATTCTTAAATTTAACTTTAGCTTTTTAGATTTGACCTCACTATCGGCTTTAACACCCCTGAAAACCATGAAAACGACACCCATGATAAAAAATTGAACATTTTCGCAGCCGCCACCTTGCTTTTTAGATTTGACCTCACTATCGGCTTTAACTCCCTCGAAAACAATGAAAACGACACCCATGATGAAACATCTGAACATTTTTGCAGCCGCCATCTTTCCTTTTTAATTTTGACCACACTATCGGATTTAACTCACCCGAACGATACCCATGATGAAAAATCTGAATATTTTCGCTGCCGCCATCTTGCTTTTTAGATTTGACCTCATTATGGGCTTTAACACCCCCAAAAACCATGAACACGACACCCATGATGTAAAATCTGAACATTTTCGCAGCCGCCATCTTGCTTTTTAATTTTGACCACACTATCAGCACATCTCCGAAAACCATGAATACGACACCCATGATGAAAAATATGTTTGCAGCCGCCATCTTGCTTTTTAGATTTGACCTCAGTATCGGCTGTAACACCCCCGAAAACCATGAAAACGACACCCACGATGAAAAATGTTTGTAGCCGCCATATTGGATTTTGATATAAAATTGCTAAAACCAAATTTTTGTTTGTCGCGCATTTAAAAATAAAAAACGGAAAATTTAAAAAAAAAAAAAAACTCAACATGATATTAATAACAGCGCCTCACGCGCAAGCGCGACGTGATCTTATCACTTCACCCGATTCTCGTAACTATAGTAACCACCCGCGCTGAAGTGAATCGGCTAGGTGAAATGAGTCGGTAAGCGCGACGCGCAAGTGTCGTGGTCTTATCAATTCACTCGATTCTAGTTGCCATAGCAACACCACTTCACTTGGGGTGGATGAAGTGAGCCTAGCCTAGCCGCCGCCGCCGGTACGCGCGCTGCGCGAGTGTCAGTTGAACTGTTGAATTTTGTTATAGTATTGATGACGGTGATTTTATAAATATTATTTTATTATTGGCAACGCATAGGTCGGTATAAATTTACCTACCTAAAATAAAATGTTAGAAAGGTAACTACTTATTAAATAATCCGCACGTTTTTTATTCAAATGGCCCATGTACACAGATTAACCCAAATCTATGTGGAAACCTAACTAAACGACGTGTGTGTCTGTTTAATAACAACGCTGAATAACGTCGCACGATATCGCGGTTGGGTCATGGGATTGCGTTTATTTAATCAGTTAACTGATTATGATCAATAGAATTAGTATAAATATATTAATAAAATCTCGATTATGAATGTAAATGTAATCCTTGGTCCATCCCTAGTATAAGGTGGGATGACACTGACAGTTCACTCCACGTTCACTTCACTTAAGTTTTCACGGTGAGAAGGTTACAGAATAGCACTGCTGGTGGACATGATGGTGGTGAACATGACATGGAGAAACAGGTGAAATAATACTAGTAAAGTTAAGAGGTACTAAAACAAAAGGTGACCGAACCTTCTTAGTTAAGAAAGAAATTGTACAAATAATAGAATAATACCAAGAACTTCGCGAAACCTAGTGATATGGAAACTGATCGTGTTTTCCTGAATTACCAAAATGGGAAATGTTCGAGGCAAAAACAAAATAACTGGTATCCCGAAACATAGCCACGTATCTTAATTTACAAAATCCAAACTTATATTCTGGTCACTGCTTGCACAGAACTTCAGCCGCTTTGTTAGCTGATTCAGGCGCAGTTTTGACTACTATTAAAATACTGGTAGAAGAATCAGTGGGAAATAAAACTAAAATATCACGTAAATTAACAAAAAATCCACATTTCTCGGAATTTTAGACCACCATCATTCATCGCTTCCTGTTCTAAATTTTTATTCTTAATGATCTATTATCGTCTATGTTTACATTACATCTTACATCTAAACCGTTAAACAAGCAGGTGTACGAGGCATGTCACATAGCACAAGATTCCTTATAAAATGACCTATCTACGGAGGCTACTATACTAACTGTATCTATTCCCGCTGAAAAGATACAGTTCACATAATTGGGATAAAATTCTCTTTTTTAATTAAAAACGGTTTTACGTATTAAATAACTTAAGTTACACATATACACCACAGCCCGGTCTGTTGTCTTAAAGAAATCCAGTATTTAAAATGTTACATTTAGATTTTTCAGCAAGTGACGTACTTTTGAATGCCAGTCTGTTAGCAAATAGTAGATTGTTATACAAGGGATGAAAGAGACCTATTCAGGTACTGGAACCTAAATAGGTCCTTCACGCGAGCTAAACACTCTGCTTTTCATTTCGAATATGAGGCTGCAAACATGTTCAGATTTTTCATCATGGGTGTCGTATTCATGGTTTTCGGAGATGTGCTGATAGTGTGGTCAAAATTAAAAAGCAAGATGGCGGCTGCGAAAATGTTCAGATTTTACATCATGGGTGTCGTGTTCATGGTTTTTGGGGGTGTTAAAGCCCATAATGAGGTCAAATCTAAAAAGCAAGATGGCGGCAGCGAAAATATTCAGATTTTTCATCATGGGTATCGTTCGGGTGAGTTAAATCCGATAGTGTGGTCAAAATTAAAAAGGAAAGATGGCGGCTGCAAAAATGTTCAGATGTTTCATCATGGGTGTCGTTTTCATTGTTTTCGAGGGAGTTAAAGCCGATAGTGAGGTCAAATCTAAAAAGCAAGGTGGCGGCTGCGAAAATGTTCAATTTTTTATCATGGGTGTCGTTTTCATGGTTTTCAGGGGTGTTAAAGCCGATAGTGAGGTCAAATCTAAAAAGCTAAAGTTAAATTTAAGAATACGCCTCCGACTGCATGAGTTTCTCTATCTTTTTTATTAAAGTTCACTTTTTACGCAGTCGGGTTTTATGATTTTTCTAATTACCGTTTTTGTTTCTTTTTCTGTGGCATTCTACCAGCCATTATTTTTATCATTGATGATGGCAAATATTAGGTCTTTACCTATGAAATTGCCGTTTAGTATACAGAAAGTTAAAGTAATATTTATATAAATATTTTTATTTCTATCAATCAAAATATACACACATGCTATCGATGCATCTATGCCAGCGCAGTGGTAATTTTTCAATGTCCTTCTTGAAGAAGTGAGGTGTACGGGAGCCAACAAACTCTTCAAAGGCATTTTGTACTGCCTCTCGGGTATTGATTTTTGCCTTGCCAAGAAATTGTCCAAATTTTGGAAAAAGTAGAAGTCTGTCGGCGCAAAGTCTGGTGAGTACGGTGGATGACGCAAAACGTCCCACCCTAGCTCTTGTAGCTTAGAGACCGTCTGTTGTGCCGTACAAAGTCGAGCGTTGTCGTGTAGGAGCAGTGGGGACGAATGATTAACCAAGGCTGGCCGGAGATTTGTGAGCTTCTCCATCATTGTGTCCAGTTCCTCATAGCAGTAATGCTGGTGCCATTTGTTAGGAAGCTTTGATAAATTTTACCGGCACTAGACCACCAAACAGTGACCATGACTTTTTTATGGGTAAATTTTCGTTTGGGGCATTGCCTATGCGCTGAACCAGGGTCTAACCAACATGATGGCCGCTTACGAATACCAAAAACAATCCATTTTTCATCGCAAGTGACAATGCGGTTCAAAATCCCTTCGTTTATGTCTGTAAAAGCAACGCTAGGCATACCTCAACGTGTTTGTTGCGCTGGCGATCGTTCAGTTCGTGCGGTTTATTAACTGTTAACTTAAGTATCAAGTTTTTTTACCTTGCCAATTTGACGCAAATGGACCAATATTATTTTGATGCTAACGTTGAAAGCCATAACTCAGCCATAGCTTGAGTATCGTCAGCTTCCACTATCGGGAATTTCATCGTGTCCATGTTAATTAAAAAAATACAAATATAGTGAAAACAAAACACTAATCAATAAACAAATGACTAAATATGAAAATAGAATTCCATATTTATTTTTTTAAATAATATTAATTTGAATTTAGAATTTATTGCCAGCCATACGTAAATTACGTTTCAAATAGCACAACGATTTTATATAGAACCATTATTTAACTCAAATTTATGTAAATTAAATAATAATTTAGTGAAAAGTAAGTTATTAGTAAGTAAGTAGTAAGTAAGTCATGTTACATAATTGTTGATAGTATTTTTTAGTTACAATTTTACGCCGCGCTTTAAGAGAGTGGCGATATAATAAGTTGGGATATGGCTTGCATAGTTTTTATTTTTTTTGACAGCAGGGTAAATCGTTTTCGTGGGACGAATAGTACTGTTCCCATTCCTCTCAACAATTAACTTCAAGCGTACCTAATTTCCAAGTACCTACGAGAATTGAAAACCACATTTTCAAAAATAACGAACTAAAGTTTTACACACAACTCAATCAATTAAAACTCAATTAATAAATTAAATATCTCTTTGCCGAAAGACTAGATATATCCGAAAGTTAGGTCCAGGGCTACGTCTCGGTCTAGGGTAGGTAGGTACATGGACGTTCAAACAAACTGTAAATTATGGCTTATATAGCCTACTTAATTGAGATTATAAAGGTTGTACTTACTATTTTACTTCTACTTCATCAAAATTGTGCTCAAAATAGTGATTTTACAATCACTTTTTTGAGCACAATTTTGATGCTTATGTGAGAGGAAAGATAACACATCAATAATATTATGAAATATCGCTCTGTGTTGTATAGGTAGTTCTGGTGGATTAGGTGCTGTAACAGTTTTAGGTAAAGAAAATGCATTTGTAAGGTTCCGAAGTAGTTTTTTACACCTTAAACTAACACTGTGGACAAGATATTAATCCAGACTTGTTGTTATGGCAAACATGTCATTTGGTTTAAATAGGTTTTTATTTTTATTATTTTATTAATATTTTACATAGATTCTTGTGTATTTTGTGAATGTGAGAACGTTGTAGGCTTAATAGACTCGACTTGTAGAGTAGTAGTAGTCTTTGTTAAGTACCTCCTTCTCGCCAGGCCTACTGGCCTACACTGTCCTCCCAGACATACCTATTAACACTGTAATTTGAAAACATTGTAAAAGCCAATTATTTTTAAAGACTAACCGTGAAGTTTCTTGCCGGCTCTTCTCCATAGGAAACCACCCAATTGGAACCGAGCACCTAGCTTCTGACGTTTCATCAGTGCCCATGTAGGTTTAGGTGAAATAAAAATATTTTGATTTTGACTGAACACCGCTAACTGTTAGTACCTAGACAATACAACATTATAATCTCTTTGAAATGGAATTTTGTAAAATAATTTCTTATTGTGGGTTATAAGGAACCTACCGATCTAATTTTAAGTTTAGAGGGTTCATACATAGTTTTTGAGAGATTGAAATGGAATTTTGTAAAATAATTTCTTATTGTGGGTTATAAGGAACCTACCGATCTAATTTTAAGTTAAGAGGGTTCATACATAGTTTTTGAGAGATTTCGCTATTAGTTTCGAAGGAGGAAAAGAGCTATTTCTAGCACACGAGATAGAGTCATGTGGGAGATTATCTTTCGTCGTGGGGAATCCCGAGCGCAGTTACTTTTTTGTACATTGCAGCTTTTTCATAACATCATTATCAGTTCTATTAGCATCATGCATAAGTGCAACGTTTTCCTCTTTCGCATGACTTAACTTAAGTACCAGTAAGTGCAGGAAATGATCTGTAAGCTTAGTTAGTCCCGAGGAAAACAAATTCATCCTTGGATTTACATTACCCGGCCCTAATGTCACTTTGATTATAGAAAAACTTAGTCTGGCCTCGTCTCTGTCACTAATATTTGTGTGACAGTCTCTTTTAAAATCTGTAGCGCCCTTTACCACCCATAACGAGCCTACTGGGTCAAGAATTTATAGTTTCGCGTAAGTACTTTAAACATTACGTAAGACTGACTTTTGAGATGAGCTAGCAAACAGTCGCGTTATTTAATTTAATAAAATCCCCCAAAAGTATCGCGTGAACAGCCTAACGACGTCTGCAACTGTCATACATATTGAGGCTATAGACGTCAGTTATTGTCATAAAACATCATATAAGGAATTATTATTTAATAAACGTTGAATGAAAGTTGATAATCCTCCTCTGATATTGTGCAAGTTGTGAAATACCAGAGTCCGGCCGAAAACGAAAAAGAGTTTCGGCCTAATTTGCATTTTCGGCGAAAACGATAAAAAATATGTTTTTGTTTGGAAATAATAAAATAAATACAGGGTTAATCTTAGAATCAAAGAATTTAAAAGTTTAAACTCTAATCAGACTAAAATTTACTTTATACTTTTCTCGAAGGAAATTAATTATTAATAAACCATTAGATCCGATACCGGAGCCCTAATATCTGACAACCAGTCTTACCAAAGGGGTATCGTATTACCGTAAAGCAGGTTAGGCAGTGGTCCCGGCTGTCCTTCGTAGACCTTAGACAGTCGTTAAGGGTAGTCAGAAGCCCGATAGTCTGACCACCAGTCTTGCGTAGGTTTTAATCGTATTACCCATTAATTGGGTTGTGGAGGTCAGACAGGCAGTCGCTCCATGTAAAATACTGGTATGCAGCTGCATCCGGTTAGATTGAAAGCCGACCCTAACATAGTTTGGGAAAGGCAGGCAGATGATGATGATCCGGTACCGAAGGGCTACTGCTGTAACATAATATTAAATGATTTTTTAATGTTTTTTTATAAAAATATTTGAAAATATTATGTTATATTATTCAATGAAATAAAGGATCTGATTATTATTATATGGGAGATAAATTATTTTTTCTGCATTTTCTCAATTATTGTGATTTTATTTGTAGTAGGACACGTTGGATTTTCTCTGAAAAATGAGCCGATAGTATTAATTTACCTAAACTTATTTTTTTTACGATATTTCCAAAATTTAATCGTAACAACATCGTACACGAGCATCGGCGTATGGTTTCACCAAAAGACGTCGTACAGTTCTCTCATTTATCGATAATCTGGCAATTTGAGTACTTTATGCGGCCTACCCAAATGTTCTTTGGTATTGGTCGTCGTATCGTTGAACTCCTTAGGTTCTGAGTTGAGCTGCACGATACCTGACAAATGTGTGCACTGACTGGACAGGTCCACTCAATCTGTGTGATTCTTTCCTCAAAAGACCATTTCAGACTCCAATCTACCTGCCTTCACATGATCTGACTAAGATTATGTCTGGACTTTAAAAGAGACTGTGACCTCTGAGTTTGTTTCGGCCTTTCTTCTGAGAGTAGTCAGATAGGAAACGCCGACCTCATCTAGTTTTAAAAATATGATTTACGTGTTTGGACAAACCTACTAACAGAAATAAAAATCATTTATCATTTAACTGTCGCCGGTGTCACATTATTGAAACACATCGTTAACGCATGGGAAGAGGCACAAGATGCAATAGGCATCTTTTGCGACCTACCCAAGGCATTTGATTGCATGAATCACGAAACACTGCTCTTGGTACTTGAGCATTTCGCGGGATAAACTGGCGCTTAGCTTAGTAAAATCATATTTGAATGATAGACTGCAGCAAGTTCAAATAAATTGTGTGAATTAATTGGGTTGAAAAGTCAAAATGGGGGTACCGCAGGGTACCCTCTTTTTAGTATATACCTATAGATTTACCTCATTTACTGAAAAACCGACCACCAATGGTGTTATTTGCTGATGACATATCACATGCTCTGGGGGTTGTGTAAATAATAATTGGTTTACTGTAAATAATTTTGTAATAGAAAACTAAATGCATAAGATTCGCGTTACCGAATGTTAGAAATAGTGAATGTCACGTTGTATTGAATAAGGAGATACTAGAATTCGTCGAAAAGTCTGTTTACCTGGGAATCACGCTTGACACAAAGCTGCAGTGGAGTCCTCGTTTAACATCAGTACAAAGCGCCAAAATCCGCCAATATGGATAAAAACTGCCGCTTGCTCAGTTCAGATGTCGCTACTATCCAACGTCTAAGAATTTGACAGCTAGCTGTCACTTTCCATACATTTATTGTAAACAAGCGACTTTTTTTACGCGTAAATAATTAATATAGGCCCGTTGCGCAGTTGTTGATTGCAAAACTACGGGGACCCATATACTTGCCAAAGATGTTAAAAGACGAAAACTGTGGAAGAAAACTCTCGGAAAAACCAGGTAACCCGATATTTCGTCGAGACTATGTGCTAACCTTTTGGAATCTGAAGACTTTTAAGGGAGAAATTCGTATAGAAGTGATGCTCCCAAGAGAACCAAGTCAGTTTTCTTTACCTACAGGCACTTATGATGTGATATTATGTAAATTATAGTAAAGGTGCATGTGTTTTGTATTATAGAGGCATGAGGAAATGGGTGTAAAGTTCACTCATCCTCCATAGAAAAGGGAGGATCTTCCGACCAGACGGGTGTCGTGTCTGGTGGGCAACTGCCCGACGGTGGCAGTCGGGATGTTGTATATATGCTAGTTGCGCGGTAAACTCTGCTTGCGCGATGGATGCGCGAATTACGCATCACACTGACGTCACGCAGGATTTTTCGTGACGTCAGTGTGATGCGTAATTCGCATGTGGCGATGTAGATGCCGCCACATCACTCCCCTCCGGAGACCGGAGGTCGATAGTGGGTTGAGTCGTGTATCTTGCGAAGCTTGCCAGTGCCAGATAGGGTTCCAGTGGGTCGGAACCGGTTGTCGTATAGTTCGCGGTGGGTTGGAACTGTCTGCGGTGATGCCCCAGTGAGTCGGGGTGGCACTGCGTTATGCTCCAGTGAATCGGAGGTGGTACAGCGCCGGGTGACTGCTGGCGTCGACCAGGAGAGGGTTGAAGAGCTCTGCTTGTTGACCGGCCGAAAGTGGTCCTGGGTTTAATGTCAGGTCGGGCAAAGTGTTATTGGGTGTTTCCATGAGGAACTTCTCAGCAGCACCCTAGAGTCTGGAATTTATGAGCTCGCTTCCTATTACATGGGACTTATACATAACTGGCGCAATGTATGTGTACTATGGGCACACCTCTGTTTAACCCTTCAGGGAAACAAGGCGTGCTGATACGTTATACAATCAGATCAGCTGTGGTTGTGGCGCCGCAGCACAGGAGCCTCTTCACCTACAGAGAAGGTATAAAAAAAAAACCAAGAGCTTTTGTACGTTTTTATTGATAATTTCATCATTTAATTTAAATTAATTCAGACATACGTCCATAGTTTTTCACAAAGATAGCGTTAGTAGGGTGTTAGTAATACACACAAAAATAAAAAGGTGTTAGTAATTTGTTAGTTAACGAAACAAGTTACACAATAATGACTAGTCCTATTTTCTGTTTCTGTGCAGGTGTACAGTATACAGTAAAAAGACTCAATCATTTGCACGCTGACACTCTGGGGACAGTGTTAGTGCTACCACGGACCAGGCTCATCAAAGATGCAGTTCTTTTCCTAATTATGGCGAAGAAATCATCGATGGAAGCATCCGCAAACATTGCGGAAGCACTGCAGTACCGGGGTTTTCTCAACACTGCCCTGAGAGCGTCGTTGTACTGAACACGCAGGGCGTTGTAAGCCTGCCGCGTAAAGTTAATCCACAGACTGCACGTGTAGAAAGACAGACAGAAGGCTCTAAAAGGTAACAGTTTTACATCTGTGGTACGTCGTGCGATACTGCGGGCCAACACATTGCAGCGGACTGCCAACGCCCTCCTTTCCCTCTCTAGGTTTTCATCGTCCTGTAGCCGATCTGTCAGCATGTGACCCACCGGCACTCATGAGGGTGTCTAAAATATTTTACTTTAGACACCCTCATGAGTGCCGACCCACCGATCGTAATTGACGGCACGTTCGAGGGAGCCTTGTTCATCGCATGAGAACACTCTTACAAGACTAGCATTATATTTGAGTCCATGCGACTAGGCATAGGATTCACAAGTACCCAGAAGTCTCCTGAGCGCCCTCACTGACGGGCTCAGCAGAACCTTGTCATCTGCATAACTAATATTGTTGATCATTCTTCCGTGTACTGAGCATCCGACCATGGCTCCGCTGAGCCTGCCGATCAGCAGGTTAACAAACAAGTTAAGCAAACTCGGGGAGGTCAACCCGCCTTGCCTAACACCGCATTTTAGGTTACATTCCTGACTATGCGTGTTGACCCATCTGACAGCATTCTTTTGATTACTGTACCAATATTTGAAGAGAGATACCAGCTCCCTCGGCACAGTGGTTTCTTCAAGCAGTTTATGCCAAATAATATCATAAGACACCAAGTCGAAGGCCCTCGACAGATCAAGAAAATACCCATATATTGGTGTTTTCCTGTCCGTGTACTACATTACTGTTTGTTTCAGACACATAATTGCCATTTCCGTACATATTGGGTCTGAAGCCAAACTGCAAGTTATAATACCTGAAGGTGTTCGCTCAGCTGCGTGTTCACGAGACTGTCCAGGACCATCGCCATGGTTAGCCAATGATATCGGCCGGTAGTTATGCTTGTCAGATGGATCCCCAGTTTTGTTTTTTATTACTACTGTACTGTAAGGAATGTCCTATACACAAATTAAACAACATACTCAAGCCACTGGGCAGATGTACACCTGCATAACGTAAATGTTCTACTAGTATACTTGTACCGTCATGACCTAGTGACTTTCCACGCTTCATCTTTTTATAACGATCCTAACGTCTAATGGCATAATTCCACCGTACTTCTCACCAGGTCAGACGTCTGGTTTACTTAAGTTACTAAGGTCACAGGGCATCATTTCTACAGTAAACAGATCTTTAAAAACATTCGCAATATTTTGATCCCCTACTGCTCTGTCAACGCTCACAGGAACACTCGTTTGCCACCGTCCGGGAGAATCAATCCGGCACATTATCTCCTGGTGTTCTCGTCTAGCTAACGAAGAGTACTTGCATAGACACAACCTTGTAGCCAGGATTATCCATCAGCAACTTGCTCTGAAATACAGCCTTGGGGAATCGGAAGTGGCGTACTACAGGTATGTGCCCGACCCAGTTCTCGAAAATGAAAATATCACATTGTACTGGGACCGATCCATCAGAATTATTGTTGCCAATAAGCCAGATATATTGGTGGTGGATCGAACAGAGCGGCGCGCAGTGATTATTGACATGACAGTCCCTCATGACGGGAACCTTGTAAAAGCGGAGAAAGTTAAACAAATCAAGTATTTTGACTTGGCTTGCGAGTTTGTCGATATGTGAGATGTGGACTCAGCAACCATTGTGCCGATAGTTGTATCAGCCAATGGCTTAATTGCCTACAGCCTCGACCAACACCTAAGGAGGCTCACGTTGGACAGCTGGATTAAGGGTTTGATTCAGAAAGCGGTACTTCTGGACACGGCTCTTATTGTTAGGAGGTTCCTCTCTCTGGAGCCCTGAGCCTCAACCCTGTTCGCGATACCGGTGGGCTACCATTTTTTATATTTTTGTGTTTTTTTTTAATATTCTAATACTTATTTAGAAACATATTTTATGTGTATATAATGAAATAATAATAGGAACCCCACTGCCGTATCTCTACGTTGACGTCATTGCGTGGCTTGCGCGCTCCGAACTCTGGGTATGTGCCGGGAGATTTTACTTTGCCGGAACAGGGCTAGGGTAAGAAGCCAAACCAAGAAAGATACAGAAACTCTCAGGCCAGCATGTGGCGAACTGTTGGGCAGTAGCGACCCCACGGACTCTACCTCGCGAGAGAAGTCGTGTTCCTCATCTCTGGCTTGCTTTTATTGGCCACTGGAGTGAACACTGACGAGGACCAGAGCTTTCACCTCATTCTTCATTGGCTGACTTGAGTGGCGATCCGCAAGAGCAAACGTGCGCGGAGGAAGGAAGTATTCCAGTAAGTGCTGGTACGCATCTTGACCATCTTCCGGGCTCTGGGATTGTTCTGATAGCCGTTGAATACCTCTCCACTCCTCGAGCACCTCAGGAAGTGTTGCATCCTTGTCGCTACGTCACTATGTGCCAGCGACCGTTTTCGGGGGCCCATTATTGAGTTTGCAAGTCACCCCCTGCCATGTTATCGGTGTATTTTATATAAAACATTGGTCAGGCAGGGGCCATAGCCTTTCTATAATCCTAGGTAACTAATCCACTATAGCCACCCAAACCCATAGCCCAATATTTTTTGTTTCCATGTTCTGCAATAGTCCTGCATCAATCGGGGATTGTCCTTAGGTGCATTTGTATAGATCAAACAGGGATAGTCGTCGGTTGCTGCCTCATTCCATTACAATTGCTCCTTAGCAATTGTAATGGAATGAGGCAGCAACCGACGAGGGACCGAAGCCAACTCGCAGAGGCTCCTTAGCCTCTGCGAGTTGGCTTCGGCCCCTCGTACGCTTTCGAAACGACCGGGATGCCATGGTCCCGAAATATGTAAGAACATAAAAATTATAATAATAATAAAACAATTTATAGCATAAACAAAAATCACATTGCACTGCATATATTCAGTTGACATAATTCAATATAACTTTAATTAACATTAATAAATTGGTACCTATTGCTTTATATTTTTATGTAAAAAAAACATAAACTCGATCAGGCCCGTAAACACCGAAGGGGTTAGCGGAGTACCTATAGTAGGTACAGTGCACACCCATTTCGCCAGTTAACAAATCTAGACTCCGGGCAGCAGCCCGGGGTTTTTCCATCAGGAATGTCTCAAATGCTACTGAGAGCCCAACAACACTTTGCCCGACCAGGGAATCGAGCCCAGAACGTCGTGTTCAGCAGTAGCGCTTGCGACCACTAGACCGACGAGGCAGTCAGTAAAACAAACCTACCAAACAAATAAACATTCAGGACAAATCCTAAAAACAAAAAAAATAATTACAACCTTCCAAGAACAAAACCGCTACCTACAGCTTTCATTTACTAAGAAAGCGGACAATAATGGTGCCGATTCTGTTGTTCACCGAACTTAACTAAACAATCACTAAAACTTCTTATTTTTGGTTAAGAGAATCCTAAAGGCTATTCTGCAAATAAGTTTCACTAAAATTAGAAACAATTTTGACACAATTATATTCGAGTTTGACAATCGTAAGTTAAGTAAACCATAGGCCAAAATAGAGGTGACAAAATGCGTTCGACACAGATTATATTCAAAATAGTCGAATAAAGAACAATAAATTTGTCAAATCCATGATTTTTGTATCTGTCGTAACTTCGACAGACAAAAGTAAAATATTTTATTGGAAAATTCGAATTTATTTCAATGTGTTTGCGATGGTAGCAATGAAAATAATAAGCTCCATTAAATAGAATACAAGTGCCTTAAGCTGACCATGTGAAAGACCTTGGTATAAACCTCGACAGACGTCTTCCTTGGAAAAACACATTTTCACTAAGAAAGTTCTACTGGTCACTATTTGACCTGGAAAATAAAACAAAGCTATAATCGAGCCTTTATCCCTATGGCATTCAGCTATGGAGAACAGCATCATACTCTAATATAGAGATAACACAGCGATTTCAGACCAAGCTTCTAAGAACAATCACAAACGCCCCATTGTTGTACCAAATGAAGCTCTACACCATGATATAAAAATACCGACAGTAAAGAGGAAATAAAAAGCTATCTCAAGTCGTATAAAGAAAGAATTACTCGGTACCCATATATCCAGGCTAACAACCTAATGGATAAAAAAGGAATACACAGGCTAAAACACAAAATTCTACAGGATTTCATCGGACAAACTTAGCTTGTTGTTTCATAACTGTGTGGATTGTTTCATAACCTTGGATGTGTCAAAGGACACTTAACAAGCAAGACAGAACAAGTCATAAAAAATACTGAATGTCCTAATACATAGTGGCAGATTGTAAGAAAAAGGTGACATAAAGAAATTGTCCAACATGAAAGGTATTTATCTCTGATTTTATATCTACTTACTAGAACTGTCTTACTTAAATGTAAACTGACCAAATAAAGTTAAAGCAGTAGCTTATAATAGCTATGTATTTTCATGTCCTTTATGAGCTTGTTCACACAAATATACCATTTAGAAATATATGTAGGTACTAATGTATATTTTATATTACTTCCTATTGCTTTTGCACCAGGGTTTCAGTGTTTTTTAATAACAAATTATACTTGTTTACAGGTACGAGTTTGACTGCTGCTATGAAAGCTACACCAAGCACCAATACTATTTAACCTCGCAAAGACAGCGAGGGAGGAGACCATTCTATGTGAAAAAGATGAGGAATGAGGGTGGCATGAGAATAGAATGGCACCCATGTCTTTATAGGAAGAATATAGGAAACAAAAACTTAATGAATAAACAAAAATGTAGCTTTATTATTTATAAAAATATATTGTTTTCTAGAAAAATGTCTCGTTATTTGTGTGTAACTACCACAACGTGGCTTTAGTCCTGCTGTTCTGTTGAGCTGGCGTCATAATATGGGTACATGGGATAACACATTGGATAATCACTATCTACGATGAGCTTTTTCACTAACTCATTCCATTCAAACCTGAGCGCCTACTGAGCCTCCTCCTGATTGAGCTTTCTCTATAAATCCGGTTTATCGTTCAGTAAAGTCTCCGGTATTCTTGTCGCCGTAGGAAAGCCCTATCAAGGACATCTTGTTCGTCTGTCCCAATCTAGGGAGTAAGTACAAAAATCTTTTTTCAGGCATTTGGAATGGGTTGGAACGGTCTTGCAATGTTTCCAACTGATAGTTTAACTCTAATAACTGAACTCTTTCTTTAAAGTTAAAAAAAATAGTTTCTTATTTCACAGAATCTGGAAATGGATTTATCCACTTGTTTTCCAAATTATACACATACACACACGTACATAAACTCACGCCTTCTTCCCATGGGGGTAGGCAGAAACTATAGAATGCCACCTGCTACACTCCTTACATGCTCCTTCTGCTTCGTTTACGTTCATACATTTAAGTTTGGTCATACACCCACGCCGGTTGCGAGTACTACGTACCTGACCTTTTTGACAAACATCATTAATGAGGTCACTTTAAGTATTTCTGGGGCGTCCCCTCCTGGCATTTCCACTCACATCTGCCTTGTAAATACCTTTTGTTCATTCATCCTCTCAACATGACCAAACCATCTAAGCATACTTTTTTTCAATTTTTGTCACTACATCTTCCTTTAAACCGCATCGTTGCCTTATCACATCAATTTTCAGCCTATCATTTATAGTCACACCACACATGCTTCTCAAGGAACGCATTTCCACAGCATTTACTCTACTTTCATGCTTTTTCCAAATTATAACTAAGTCATTAGATGTTCAGTACAAAAATACCTCTAAGTTATCACGAATGAATTTCTAATATCAATAATTTTATTATTTCTTTCTGCCGCATCGACAACAGCTCAATAGCTGCAATCACATAAGCGTCCTTACTGATCTAAGATTTTCCAAACCCACAAGCATCCAAACTTTCAAGAAATCTAAGAGAAATGTGGTTTGTAAATTTTAGTTCATGACAACTAATTTTATTCCACACCTTTTTAATCGCGATTAAAAATAATCTGATTTAGTTTGAAAATTACAATTTTAGGTGAAAAACGTCAAATTCAGAATAGCATAATTGCCATTTTCACTAAATTGAATAACTAAAATGACATTAGTGCTGTCAAACTATAATATAGTTAATCAATGTCACTTTAGTTAATTTCAGAATGGGAAACGTCGTCTGACAGGAATAAACGAAATTTTGGTGATTTTTGGTCAAGTTTAGAGAAATTTGTGACAAGAGAATCGGCACCAATAATATCACACAACAGAGTGTTTTTTGACACCTTAATGTCAAATACTGGGTGGCTAAATAATAACTGCCGCACGGTCGATCTCCGGGGTTAAACAACGCTTCCCAAGGTCGGTCCGTGGATGGGTAACCATCCCTAATATAACGAGACCCTTCCGTGCCTTGGAAAGCAGGTTAGGCAGTGGTCCCGGCTGTCATTCGTAGCCCTTAGACAGTAGTTACGGGCAGTCAGAAGCTCGGGCTTCTGACTCTGGTGGTCAGACTATCGGTAGTCTGACCACCAGTCTTGCAAAGGTTTTAATCGTATTACCCAGTAACCGGGTTGTGGAGGTTAGATAGGCAGTCGCTCCATGTGAAATACTGGTATCCAGCTGCACCCAATTAAACTGGAAGCCGACCGCAACAGAGTTGGGAAAAGGCAAGGCAAATATATACTCGTATAATTATGGTGGCACTGGCAGACTTTCATGGCGAACACCGCTCTTCTAGGAATCCGTCTGTAACTCCCATACCGCTAGACGGCCTGCGTCAACGCTGTCAAACTAACCAATCAGCAAGAGCAATATTATGGACCACAGTTTTTCCCCAAACACAAGACGCACGCAAATCAACGTTCAGTCAGGTTTTTTATAATCGACGCGTTTCTCGTCGCCTCAGCACAGTACAGTCAGCGTCGCGAAAGGCCGCGGTCACGCCGCTCCGTGCGCTTAAAAAAACCTAATCGGTATCGCGCGCGAAATCAAAGTGACAGCTCAATTTTTTTTATTTATATAGTTATGAAGGGCCAAGTTAAGCGGTTTGTGAGCCAGAAAGGCAAGGCGTACGAAATACACGTCGCGAAAAAGGAGAATGAGAACATTGGATTTTTTGATCTGGTAAGTTTATGAAGAGAGATTTTGTGTTGTTAATTACAAATATGAAAGCTTATTGTAGTGTTAACTGTTGAGAAGTTTAATGTCTGTTAATTAATTACCAGTTTCTGTCATCGAAATTAATAGAAATCGAATAAAACCTTAAAGTTACACGATCCACTTTTAGATAAATATGTTTTTGTTTTGTTTGTTTCGGAGGCAAAAAAACTTAAAAATTGTACAATAGAGCTATAAAATGCAATTCTTAATTAGATAGGTATCTTCATTTATCACTCGAATGTCGAGTAGAGTCCGGAGGAGTCGAACCCCGTTTTACTTAGAATAATAGGTAGGACGCTTTTGTTCCTCGTCGTTCTAATTGAAAAGTGTGTGTGTGTCACTCACTCGTTTACTCAAATATTTTATTGTTTACAATATTTTTTTTTATTAAAAATAAAACAAAATATTAAAAAAAAACCCCGCACTGTGCGTGTCGGTCCACGCACAATGAAGGGTTCCGTAGTTGGGATGACTACGAATATGCTTCTCATGAATATGATCAGCTTTTGCAACGGGATCAAATATGAAATACAAAAGAAAACAGCTGTTCCAATACCTACAAAAAAGTAAGTAGGTATTTAAACATCTGATGGTGACATTACATGTTTTTTTTACTTTATTTATCATTTATACAAAAGAACACAGGATTACATAATTAGATAGCAACAACATAAATTAGTAAATTTATCTTTGAATTAATTCATGAATTTATTGCGGTTTTTTAGAGTACCGTACGTCCGAATGAAAAAACGGAACCCTTAAAGGTTCACTAGTGTCTCTCTGTCTCTCCGTCTATCATGTCAAATAAATTTTGAATACTGTTCACTTTGGGGAAAATAAGAAAATTTAAAAAAAATCATTTTACAGACTGTGTGACACAACCTGTCAAGCCCCGCGCGACACCGATTCGAAATCGAACAATAGAAAATCAATTGTGTCTCATTAGCCGTCCTTGACCAATTAAATGAAAGGGCTAGCGGTCTCTTTTTATAATTTTTAAATAAATAGTTAGTGTTAAAGTTATTTGAGAAAATAGATGAAAATTGACCATTCCTCTCATTCATCTCCGAAACTACAGAGCCAAAATTAAAAAAAAAAAACCAGCAAATTGTTCTTTACTTATAGATTATAGTTAAACCTATAATTAAGTCTTAAAATAAAATAGAAAATCTCTCAATATAGTGCGTACAAACTTGCATTTGCAGTTGGAATGTATGGGTGAACATGTTTTTCAAAAACAATTTTAAGTTTATTCTTGGGATAAAAAAGATGGTAGATAACATATTTATTGCACGTACGGAACCCTCACCAGGCGAGTTTAACTCGCACTTGACCGATTTTTTTGTCAGTAGTAACTTACTCACTTAACTTTTTTTCTTTAACACTGACATTTTTTTTAACTTAAGGGGGTCCTTAAGTTCAAAACACCGGACAAACTCCGGACGGGTGGTAACCCTAGTTTACAGCCCGTCCGGATTTTGTCCGACAAGTTTACAACCAATAATTTAGTTATAATGAGTGACTCAGTCCTCTGGTGGCTTTCACATCGCGTTTGGGGAATCCCGACACTCGGCACGTTGTCGAGGAAAGTGTCTCACAGGAGAACTACTGAAGATTGACGCACATACCTACTAAACTAGCATATCTACTAAGTTTTACCGTTAGAAACTCGGTTAGGTCATCAGTCGGAATCTGCATTTGTGGTAGTGTGCTGGCCCCCTATTACATGGGATGGGGTGGGACGTACCTAAGGGGGATGCGCTAAGGTTCATTATCAATCATCAACGCAGCACCAAGTTAAGGCGCTGACAAGACCCAATTGACCAAAATAGGCTTCTCTTAAGAAAGAAAATTGCCAAATCTGTATAGTTTGTGGTAGCGGAAAAAATATATGTTAATTTTGAACATATTTCCCAGAACTTGGTTGTCACTAAAACACGTTTTGAAAAAAAAAACTCGATACAAACTAACGTTAAACTAACCTCTTACCTTGAGTTCTAATCCAAAATATCTGTATTAAATATCAACATAAATTACGTATTTAATTAATAACAAGTACGTCTTATTCTAATGCAGAACTTGGTTGTTTTTTATTTTCGATTACTCAACTCAATTCTGAGTAAATAGATAATTACTTCATATTTTGCAATAAATTACAAGCGTTTTGTCGTCGCGCTTCTCTTTCTTTTCTATGCAATCTGACAGTGACCGCCGTTTAGGTGTTGTCAGTGTCTTAAAATTGACATCAAATGTCATGATTTCATGGAATAGTCATTCAATAGTCATTCAATAGTCATTCAATAGGGCAATTTGAACATGAGGTTGATGATTTGATACAGACTATACTTCGGTGATGTGATACTGAGCTGAAAGTTGCAAAAAACTTAAGAAAAATAAATATCGCTGGCTACCCTGCCGCGTCAGGGTTAAGTACACCTGGTGAATTGTGGGTGTACTGCTAGGTCACCTCTGCCACCCCCTTCGGAAAATAGAAGCGTGATGCTATGTTATTAAGTTATAACTACATCTAACTCATGTAGCAGCCAAACAGTGGCCATGAACTTAACAATAGGTATTTTTAAATTAATTTGACGCAAAATAATTCGCTCGAGATAAAATCTAAATGGAACCATTTTTTCTATTATTTATTTTAAATTCATTGTGACTGTTCCGCTAAGGCTATATATAATTTATTTGTTGTGACGCCTTTCACTAGAAGTACCTACGAGTAGTACAGTACGTGCCGCTGTCGTAACGTGGAAGTGAACTGCGACCTTTTAAAATTCAAATGTTATTTTTTTTATCAACTGTAACCTCTAAAAAAACAAATTCATCTAAAAAAGAAAATCGGCCAAGTACGGGAATTTGTCCCAAGAACAAACTTAATAGTGTAGTTGAAAAACATGTTTTCCCATACATTCCAACTGCAAACTGCAGAAGCTCGTTAACTTGTAAAGCCTACTTAGCTGTGATAGTTTTCCTTTTAAATTTTTTGTAATTATATACTACTGCCGTGATTTTGTTCACATCTCCAAAAACAACCATTTAGCTGGCAGGGCCACACTCGACCCTAACAAAACTTACGCAAGCGGATTCCTAAATCGAAAAATGTTTTCCACAGACACACAACATTTTTGAGCGGCCTATCAGAATCAGAATCACGATTTTATCTGCTATGAATGCAGGTACAGGTATAAGATGTTGTACTTAAATTAATAAGATCGGCTACAGTCTACCTTACGGCGTGCAAATTATTACATAAATTAAAACATTAAAACAAACAAAACAATGTCAACAAAACAAAATAGAAATGAAAGTGAAGTCAATTAATAATATTATAGTACAGTTACAGTTAATTATAACAATCACAATCTGGATAAACTCATATCATTTATAAAGTCTTTGACTGAGTCATAACATTTCCCTAAAAGTAGTGCAATCGTGTGTATCGAAACGTGTTTAAAGTTAAACACGTCGGTCCATTCAAAGTGTTTCCAGACGACCAAACTCATTGCATTCATTAAAAATATACAAATTAATACAATAATAATTTGTGGCATCCAGTATGTTTTGTTTTGTTTTGTTTTGATTCAAAACAATGAACAATTTCGCTACTTCGTTGGTCTAGCGGTCGCAAGCGCTACTGCTGAGCATGTGCATGAGGTCCTGCGTTCAATTCCCAGGTCGGCCAAAGAGTTATTGAGTTTTTCTATCTGGAATATCTCGGCAGCAGCCCGGACTGGCCCGGAGTCTGGATTAGTGCCCGGCTGGTGACAATAGGCCGCCCCCTGTTACATAACGGGCGAACTGCGGGTGTTGTATAGCGCTGCCTAACCGTTCAGTTATAAACAATTTTGTGACAGTGGCCATTTTATTCTAGGTTTTGTTTGTCAAATTATTACATACTAGCTTCCGGCCGTGACTCCGTCCGCGTGGCAGTCAATTATAACATAAAACATTCACTCGGGAATAGTATAGCTTTCTATCTGTGAAAGATTTTATGAAATCGGATGAGAAGTTTTGGAGATTACCTCCTACATCCTAACTTACAAACTTTCCCTTTTATAATATTAGTGTAGAATGCCACGTGTGTCCGCCGGGTCGTAACAAAGCCCTACAACCGTACGATTCCTCTCGATTATTATAACATCATCGTCACACACTAGTTTCCCGTCTCACAAAAACATTCTTAATTAGTTTTAAAATTTTAATTAGGTTTGCGTGACGTCGTTAATGCTCTAGGAAGGGCCACAAACGAAACTCATAATGACCAGCATTAATAAAACAACGGCGGATAAAGTCTGCCGGGTTTTTCCATCAGGAATTTCTCAGTAGTAGCATGGACTCTAGATTAGTGGCCGGTTAATGACATTAAGCGTGTCCCTTATTCCAAGATCGCCCCCTATTACATGAAGCCTCAACATGACTGGCGAAATGTGGGTGTAGGTACTATAATTCACCTGTGGAAAAAACCTTAATAACCCGTAATAAACCGTATCCCCATCTCCATCGTGGTCGGCGCATCTCCTTCCACGCATCTCCCTCAGCCGCCCTCTAGTAGCCCCCCGCACTAGCACTGTCACCTGACACACAATGCATCCATCGTTTCTTTGGTCGTCCCCTACACTCTAACTACACACATTGAGCGAAAAGAAAAAAAACGCCTCTTTATTACGTATATTAATTTAATCATGTAAAAAAACACAAGTTAAAAACATTACCCTCCCTTCTGGGGCATCCGGGTACTAAGATCAAAACAGTTATTGAAGCGGAAATTTGGCCTAAATGAAAACGAACTACGAGAAAACTGGTACATCAGATGGTAAATACACGCATTTGGTTTACGAACGAATGAATCGATTGTAATCGGTTTTATGTTCGCGACCGGTAAATTACGTAACCTGACAAATAAATATTTGATCATAATATAAAGACGAACCCCAGTTACCCCGACCTAAACAGAGGTGGTTAAATAATATCAACTAGTATCATAATGTTAACGCAGAAACTACTAATAACTGATCCTGATCACTTAAGTGTGAAGGATTAAGCAAAAAAAAAGCGAGTGCAAGTGCAGGTCGTAGCGCGCCTCTCTCACGCGCCGCACGCGCATGCGCAGAGGCCGGTCTACGGACTCCAAGGAGTCCGTGCGGCTGGTAAACAACGACCGAGCGCCGCATGCCTGCTAGATATGCTACACCTACGATAAATAGTATCGGGTATTACACCTGGGCCGCAAGTCTGCTATTACAATAGTGTCATAATGGTCTGTTCCGATCCTCATTAATGACGCCATTATATTAGTAGATTACCAAACTTGTCAAAATCAACAATTATGAAATCAATAATAGACCATTCTGACACTATTGTAATAGCAGACTTGAGGCCCAGGGAAAAGGATACAATTTCCGTTGGGCGAGCCAATAATCGGAAGTACATACTACGTTCGAAGAAAAACACATATTTTGCACCTCCGTTTGTAGAACTCTATAATAAACCATAGTAATGATGTGTAACTGTCACTCCGTCGACTACAGATAACACGACATCGTACCTTGATTAGGGACAAAATTTAACTTAGCACGATTTATAATTATTAACAGCCTAAAATTCAAATCGACTTAATTCAATACATATTTTTCATCGAATCAAAAAAATGTTTTTATGGAATATTGACAGCTTTGTTTGGACTCCTATTAAATTTGAATATCAAAAAATGTAAGAATAAAAACTTGATACTGGAAACCAAACGGTTGCAACCGCAGAGGTCACGCTGCAATAAGTGTGCTCAAGAGCTGGTATTGCAGATGTCGACAGATGGCGGTGACCACTTCCCATAAGTGGGCCGTTGGTTTTGACACCAAGAGCTCCGCCCATCTGATGGAAAGTGGTCACTGCCACCTTGTAATTAGGCATCTGCAATACTAAGGAATTTCCCGAGCGCTACCGACCTTTGAGACAAAGTTGTAGTCTTGTAGTGGCAAGTCGGTCGCTGTCCTGTCACCGGCTGACACCAGGCCGGTCAGCGAGGCAGATATCCAGACTTACTATTATTAGCTTCTGCCCGCGACTTCGTCCGCGTCAAATTTCTTGTTCTTCCACAGCGTTGCATCGCATCGCCCGCGCTATGACTCGCATTTTTCTGTTTTTTTCTTTTTGCTCGGCTCCTAAGGGTCGTAGCGTGATGTTAAATAGCCTACAACCATCCTCAAGAATTGGGAAATTCTATCAAATGCAAAAAACATTTTTTCAAATGCGACGGTAGTTTCGAGTTCTGCGCGTTCAAACAAACAGCTTTCAGGTTCATTATATTTTTTTTTTTTTTTTTTTATTTGGCAGGAATTGGGAAAATCCTCATGGACGCCCCGACTGCCTCACTTATGAGTCAGTCGGGGCAGTGCCGGACTCTTACCGGCTAAAAACCCACTCCTGCCTTGCCAGATGTTCCTCTGACATGATCAGAGACCTTGTTTGCATGCCTTGTAATTATATATATATAAAGTTTTTTCTATACATTACAATTATTATCTTACATTACTTAGGGAACCCTAAGTAAAAAATTAGTGTGTATATTTATATCTTTATTAACATTTATCGTCATCCTTATGTCTATTCCTATCCATTAATACATTTATTTATTTATATATTTATTTAGTTTTTCTTAATTTTATTTTATTTTTTTTTTTTTTTGTTTTATTTTCTTTTACGTTTGAATTTTATTTTTTTTTTTTTTTGTTCCTTAATATTTTCTTAATTCATGATACCTGTTTTTACGTATACTTTAGATACATAACACAGTGCATCTTTATTGCAATTTATTCTTATTTACTACCTTACTTGCTATTTTTATACAGTACTTTATGAACTTATTTCTAGTGTTCTTATTTTCTATCAATATCGGTATATTAACAATATCAATGGGCATTTCAATTTCACTTTCGGCGATGTTTCTTTCTATTTGGTATACGGGACATTCAGTCAGAACATGCAAAATGCTTTCGCTAACCTCTGGGTCACAGATACACGCCGGACTCTCTTTGCACTTGAAGCGGTTCAAGTACTCGGAGAACCCGCCGTGTCCTGTCATTACTTGTACTAAAACCGGATCCAGTTGGATCCTTTTCAAAATTGTGTACGCCTTGATAGCATCCGGGAAGAATGTTTTAGTGACGGAAGCAGTATCACCCATTTTGTAACGCTTGTTCCACTCGTCCAATGACTCAGTACGAATTTGACGCTTGACGAACGAAACAGGACAGCTGCTGTAGTCTGCTCTTTTTTTGAGTTTAAGCGCGGCGTCCTTTGCAAGATCGTCCGCCCTTTCATTTCCCTCCAACCCTGCGTGAGCTTTTATCCAAAATAAATATATTATTTTGCCGCGTTTTTTTAGTGAGTTAATGTTTGCTCGAGTTCTTACCGCTAGGGGATGGAGGGAAACTCCATCTACCACTGTCTCCAATGCTGATCTTGAATCACAATATATATTGCAATTGGATGCCGCGCCCTGTAGGGCTAAGTCAGTAGCACCTGACAAAGCCAAGAGTTCGGCCTGGTAGACAGTGCAAAATGGCTCCAATTTAAATTTCCGGTTTTTGGTTTCAACACCACCATCCCACAGGGACAGTGCCGCCCCAACCTTCCCATCGATTTTACTGCCGTCGGTAAATATTTTCAGGCCTTTTTTATCATGTTGTGCCATTTGTGCACTGTCCACCACGCATTTAAATTCTAACGCTGCTTGTTCCGCAGGATGCGGGGTATCTGTATATGCTATCGGGGTTTCGACGTCTCGGTCTCCTAATACTCGCCGGGAAAAACCTTTCTTTATTTCAAAAAGACAGGCTGTCTCCTTGACCCTTAGGTCAAGAGGCAACAACCCCGCGAGTAGTAAGGCCGAGTTTAGAGAAACCGTTCTATACCCCTTTATAATCTTCTGCACAAACCCACGCTGTACCATCGCCAATTGCTTCTTAATTCCGAGTTTATCTACAGCTGGTGCCCAAGCACACGCCGCGTACAGTATAACCGGTTCTGCAACCGCCAGATAAATCGTCCTGACCACCTCGGGTCCCAACCCCCAGTTTATTTTCGCAACCCTAGACAGCTGCTTGTAAAGATTAAGTGCTTTGTGACAGACATTGGTAACGTGCGAGTTGAATGTTAGTTTGTCGTCCACCGTCAACCCTAGTATCTTAATTTCCCGAGAGAGTCCAATGCCCACACCGCCCATGCTCAGAACTGGTGAGTCATATTTTAACTTGTTGGTTATTACCATGGCCTTGGTTTTATGTGGCGCGAATCTCAGTTTATTTTTGATTCCCCAGTTAGGTGGTCATCATCTACGCAGTAAGCCAGCGTTTGGGGAGCTGGTCTGATTTCCCTGACGCCTCATGTATCTATACAACACTTTGTCTTTCTGTATGTGTTCGTACCACCCAAATTGAAAAAAATCCTGGTTCATTATATTAGTAGTATAGACCTTTTCACGCTTTATTAACCACTGAATGTATTTTGATGTAATTTGGCACTCAGGTAGACAAGACCCGGGTTAGGACATACGATAATTCTTCTCCCGTTAGTACGTTCCCCGTGGTATAATTTCCTCAAGGCGGGCGAAACCGGGGGTGACTACGGAGATGACGACGAATAGAGAAGTATGGAGTCAGGAACCAAGTTCCTTACGCTGTACTCGCTCGCACACACGCACTCGTATATAATAGAAAGAGTCAGAGAGAGAAAGTCGCATGGCAAGCGTTAAGGCTCCTACATACTAGCGCGACGCGTCGCGCCAATATGTAGGAGCCTTTATACCCTGTATAAAGACTCTTACAAACAAGCGCGACACGCGACAAGTCGCGCCAGTATGTAGGAGCCTTTATACCCCTGTATAAAGACTCTTACAAACAAGCGCGACACGCGACGCGACACAAAGGCACTGCTTGTAGTGCTACACGCGGTGCCTTTGTGTCGCGTCGCGTGTCGCGCCTGTTTGAAGGAGCCTTAAGGCGCTGACAAGACCCAATTGAACAAAAATAGCTTCACTTAAGAAAAAAAAAATGGCAAATCTGTATAGTTTGTGGTAGCGGAAAAATATATGTTAATTTTGAACATATTTCCCAGAACTTGGTTGTTACGAAAACTCGTTTGAAAAAAAAATCTCGATACAAAATAACGTTAAACTAACCTCTTACCTTGAGTTCTAATCCAAAATATCTGTATTAAATATCACCATGCGTTACGTATTTAATTAACAACAAGAACGTCTTATTTGAATGCAGAACTTGGTTGTTTTTTATTTTCGATTACTCAACCCAATTTTGACTAAATAGATAATTGCTTCATATTTTGCAATAATTTACAAGCGTTGTGTCATCGCGCTTCTCTTTCTTTTCTATGCAATCTGACAGTGACCGCGGTTTAGGTGTTGTTCCTTGCGTGAAAGCTAAGGGCAGGACAATGACCAAATGATGACGCGGGCGAGCCCGCAGGCAAAAGTTCATACACATTTTTATCAGTGCACTGACCGCTTTCTGTGGAGGTAAGTACTTCATGAGGAGCTCTTGATACTTGACCTAATGTGAAGCACCAGTCAGCTACTACTGTCACTTACACTTGCGTACAGGCATCGTGCTTCCCAGTAGGAAAACGGACCAAAGAGTTTTTCAAATCATCTAATAACTATATGTCTAATGTAGCGTGGAGAAAATAAATGATCAGTTCTATCCTCGAATATGTTGAATCAAACGTCGTCGTCGTCTTTACTCTACATTAGTTCTTCCTTCAGTGGCCCGTTCTGCCTTCCCTTCCCATAACTGGGCTGTAGAGGTCAGGTAAAATACTGGTTTTCAGCTGCATCCGGTTATACTGGAAGAAACAGGCAAATGTTAAAGATACTTTTGGGACACTCCTCGTAACCATAATGTGGTCCCGAGTGTCCCAAAGATATGTTTAATCGGTGACACCACCGCTATCTGAGTATCGCCCTTTGTTTTTATTTTTTATGGCATCATGTCCTCTTAACGTTGTCTTAACGTGTGATATTAAACACACAGTACAAGTGCTTCCATTTTTTGCACTCGTCTCCGACCCAATCAATCAATCTTATGTCAATATTACTTGAGGTAAAAAAGATCACAATAATTAGGCCTTCTGGTGGGTGGGCCTGCGCAAGTCTGTACTTCTTAGTTATTCCACATTTTAGTTAATTTACAAAAACTGCGTGTCCGATTTAAATAAGAACACTTATAGGTTGGTTAGTAAGCAATGATTTTACATTAGTTTTATAGAAATCGGTTCAGCCGTTTGGAAGATATTATAGTTTTTGTTCGCAGAATTCACATAAGAAGTATTGTTGAACGTGACTGAACTTTAAAACACTTAATAATATATTTCTTTAAATAATTGTGGTCAGTTAACAGCTGTGGTCTCCCACCACACGTTGTAAAATGTTCTTAGAGTTTTTATGCAATGTTGCGGTCACCACAGTCTGTACAGAATTAATAATTGAGTAGGTACCTATACAGTGTAGACAACGAAAGTTAAGGGAAGTCTTAGGGCAAGATTCACAGATCACACTTTAACTTTACTTAGCTAAGTAAAGTTAGCGTTTAATACGAATATAAACCTTATCCTTATATAAATAATGTTTATGTTGGTATAAGCACATGTTTATAAACTCAAAGTAATATCTATGAATCTCGCTCTAAGAAAAATAATGTATTCTGACGGAAAGTTGTCAAAGAGGACAAGCTTAATTACTAAGAACAATAAATAAATGTACGTTCAGATGGCTCCTACTGCTACAAGCTCAAGCCAGTTGGCACGTCAGGTCCGCACGGCCTGCTGCCCCGAACAATCAAACTGCAGATAACAATCAAATCCAACAAAGGCGTGTTATTTGAAAAATGGCAAAAACTACTTGTTTTGATTGTAGATATATCGCGGCAGGTACATTGCAAATAAAACGTTTTTATTTCCAAATGACGGTACTACTTACTACACACCAATAATTTGACCCTGTAATAACGTTGTTCGATGGAAAGAAATAAATAAGGGACTGTGTGAAAGATGATATGGCTAGAAAGGGGGTGACTACCGAGATGACTACTGATGTAGATGTGGGGAAAAAAAGATATGCTACCCCGATCACTAATACATTGAGATAAGGGCAGGAGGCTGGTGGTGAATAAAGGCTTCCGCAGACATGCGCGACAACAAACAATTTCTATGACAATTTCACGGAAATTGTTCTACCGGTGTCGCGCCGCGCCTGTCTGCGGGGGCCTCAACGCTGTTCGACACAAGACGACATCCTACAGCGACAAGTACACAGACATATTAACATAAGGACTTGTCTTCTTTAACTAAACAGTTCATTACAACGGATGTATGTACTTGTGACTGGTTTGGCAGAAATAGAAAAATTAATTATCATCACTTTTTGACAGTTATTTTATTAGTCCCATGTTGTAGAGGCGCCTACTTTTAAGAACCATCATCTGCCCAGCTTTGTTCCGACTATGTTGTGGTCAGCTTCCAGTCGACCGGGATGCAACATTGTACTTGGAGCAACTGCCTGTCTAACCTCGACAACCCAGCTACTGGGTGTCGTGACACCCTCTGGCAAGACATATTATTATGTATTTTAAAAACCAGGCACATATTTCAAACTCTGGACTAATACTGAGATTTCCATGGCAGAAATGCCTAAACACTTTGCCCTACCTGGGGATCGTATCCAGGGTACAATGGATGGATTACTGGTCCAACGCGGCAGGAGTTCAAACTGGGTCACAGCACTGCCACGTAGCGTTGTAGTTGTGGACCGATGTGAAGGGTGTGGGTACCGTGTTATCAAAAGCTTATCAGGAATTCAGGACACATTTCAGCTTTGTGTTCGGGATGCCAACCCATCTGCCTCAGTATTGCATACGTCCATTGCTGGTGGAAACATTCAGGTGGACCATTCATTAAAATCCGTAATAATATTATTAATGCAAAAGTAACTCTCTGTGTCTGTCTGCCTGTTACCTTTACGGATTTGTATAAAATTGGCACACAGTTGAACCATGACCTGGCTTAGGACACTTCATACATAGGACACTTTATACCCCGGTGGTACGTGCTCGTGGGATAACTTCCGACATCCGTGCGGGCGTGAGCTAGTAAAAAACAAAACGGTCTGGACTAGCCCGTCAATATCCGTAGCAAGAACCTCGCACTAGCTCTGCACAAGCCCCTGTACTCGTAATGCAAATACAAATATGTTAACGTACTACAACATGCTATGGTAATAAAACTGGTTGCGCGAGCGCGCCTTGAACTTGCCCGACTGTGGCCGAGGACGGCCGAGCGCGGCTGGACGGTGGATCGTTCATTGTACAGCTAAAATCCCTTTCTTTGATTCATCAAAGAGTTTATTTTAACTAAACGGATTTCAATGCCACTTCTCTCTGAGTGGGTCGTAATCCTCCACGCGAGCACTAATCGGGTTGGTGGATGCCACATATCTACGAAATTTTGGTTCTGGGACATACCGTATGCCTGTTGGAATCACGATGTTTTCCTTCTAAACCGTTTTAAGAGCATTCCTGATGAAAATAATGGTTATCGACCCTGAATGGGTCTATCGGTGGCTTGGAGTTTGTGTGGCCTCTAGTTAAACAAATGAATTACCTACTCTAATTGTCTCGTATAGGTAAACTTGTAAGCTCATGCCGAGCTCACACTATGACCAGTCAGCGAGGTGGTAGCGCTGCTGTCCAGTTGCGTGCGCGCCACATATCATATCTTTCTTCCCTTAAATTGATTGACCGACAGCCTAAACCGCTGGGTCTAGCTAGAAGTGTGACATTTTGCACAAGAGTTCATTATAAAACGAGTGTGGAAATTCACCTCTTTATGGGAACAAAGTTGTAAGGAAGATCATCATTTTTGCCCACCGGGCACTCGGCTTGTTTACCACACACACACCACCACATAGAACAGCTCTTTTGTGGAAAAGATTTTTTAGAATGGCATCTAAAATTTACAATAAAATACCTGTGAACAATGTAAACACCAAGGAACTCCCACTATTCAAATATAAATTGCGTATTTTTTTAATTGAGTAAGCTTACTATACGATCGATCCAAGATTTAAGGCTCCTACATACTGGCGCGACTTGTCGCGCGACGCGACGCGACACAAAGACACCGCGTGTAGCGCTACAAGCGGTGCCTTTGTGTCGCGACGCGTCGCGTGACAAGTCGCGCCAGTATGTAGGAGCCTTTACTTAGTATTAGTACAGACCTACTACAATCTGTCTCCACGCACCTAATTCTTATTTTGTAATTTTCTTTATAAGTGATACCTACATTGTTCATACCGCATGTTGACATAATGTATTATTGTATGCCTACTAGGCGGCACATAATGGATCTGTAATGTACGTAACATCTGTCTATATAACCTCTGCCCACAACAAAGAGATTTGATTTGTTTATATTAATGACTAGCTTCTGCCCGCGACTTCCTCCGAGTGAAATTTCGGCCGCGACAAATCCGGCAGGTGCCAGGTAGTTCCAGAGATCAGCGCGTTGAAACAAACAAACTAACTAACTCTTCAGTCTAATATCAGTATGTGTAAGTAGGTACAGGCACATGTGACCTCCTTGCAGACTACTTGCACTTGTAATGTTTCTGCGCTCACCGTGGGAGCGAGAGACTGATATGTTGATGAATTTAATGTGGAGCGCTGTCTCATTCTAATCGTCGCAATCTTAAACCCGTTCTGGAAAGATTCGATGGAACATTATCTTGAGGTCAGTTATTTGTGTCCGAGGAAGAATTTAAGGTTCCTTATTTATAGAATTAATATAAACATAACGTAACATGACGCCTGTGTTCCCCGAAGGGTTGGGCAGAAGTCTACAGTGACACCCTCATTTTGCCAGTTATGTGTAAGTCCTGTCCTTGTAATAGGGGGCGAACCTATACCAGCCACTGGGCAGAAATCCAAACTCCAGGATGCTTCTGGGAAAATTCCTAATGGAAAAACCCAATAACACTTTGCCCGACCTGGGCATCACACCCAGGACCTCAAGCTCAGCAACAGCGCTTGCGACCACTAGACCAGCCACCTACGACCACTAGACCAGCCACCAACGACCACTAGACCAGACCAACCAACTCTAGCATCAGAATATATTATAATCGTACTTGTAACTGTCGGGGATGGTGCCGGCGTCAGTACGGGCACGCCGCTGGCAGACCTGGCCGTGCACTCTGACCAGCAGGTGGCCGGCGGCGCCAAAAACATAATTATGTAACATCTCACCTGCCACATTTTATGCAAATATCTAAATGATGTGGATAGTTTTTTTATAAGGCGGCCAAGTGCACGTCGGTGTCGCACACGAAGGGCTGCGTCATCATCGTCATCTGCCTGCCTTTTCCCAACTACGTTGGGGTCGGCTTCCAGTCTAACCGGATGCAGCTGAATACCAGTATTTTACATGGAGCGACTGCCTATCTGACCCCCACAGCCCCGTTACCGGGTAATACGATACCACACGGTAAGACTGGTTGTCAGACGAAGGGCTCCGTACCACCGTCAAATTTGTAGCACTACATTTTATTTTAAACTACAAGCGCCCCGCGGTTTCACCGGCATAAGTCTCGATCCCGTGGGAATATCGCGATAAAAAGTATCGTATGTCCAGGTCACGGTATACCCATGTGCCAAATTTCACCCTAATCCGTTTAGCCATTTTAGCGTGTAAGCGTAACAAACAAATAAACAAACTCACTTTCGCATTTATAATATTGGTAGGATAGGAGTAGGACCTACTCGTACTTTAGTAAATAAAACACGTTTCTTGTACGAATAAAATAAAGTCACAAATGAAAGGGTCCCTTTATTCATTGTTATGGCGTCCATAATAGCAGAGTGTGTACTCTGTGAAAACTGCAATTGTCAGCCAGTACGATTCACAAGACACAGCCCTGTGACAGACGGACGTACAGCGGAGTCTTAGTGACAGGGTCTTGCTGGCCCCTGCGGGTACTAGACCTGTACTACTACCTCATCTTAGTGACAGGGTCTCGCTGGCCCCTGCGGGTACTAGACCTGTACTACTACCTCATCTTAGTGACAGGGTCTTGCTGGCCCCTGCGCGTACTAGACCTGTACTACTACCTCATCTTAGTGACAGGGTCTCGCTGGCCCCTGCGGGTACTAGACCTGTACTACTACCTCATCTTAGTGACAGGGTCTCGCTGGCCCCTGCGGGTACTAGACCTGTACTACTACCTCATCTTAGTGACAGGGTCTTGCTGGCCCCTGCGCGTACTAGACCTGTACTACTACCTCATCTTAGTGACAGGGTCTCGCTGGCCCCTGCGGGTACTAGACCTGTACTACTACCTCATCTTAGTGACAGGGTCTCGCTGGCCCCTGCGGGTACTAGACCTGTACTACTACCTCATCTTAGTGACAGGGTCTCGCTGGCCCCTGCGGGTACTAGACCTGTACTACTACCTCATCTTAGTGACAGGGTCTCGCTGGCCCCTGCGGGTACTAGACCTGTACTACTACCTCATCTTAGTGACAGGGTCTCGCTGGCCCCTGCGGGTACTAGACCTGTACTACTACCTCATCTTAGTGACAGGGTCTCGCTGGCCCCTGCGGGTACTAGACCTGTACTACTACCTCATCTTAGTGACAGGGTCTCGCTGGCCCCTGCGGGTACTAGACCTGTACTACTACCTCATCTTAGTGACAGGGTCTCGCTGGCCCCTGCGGGTACTAGACCTGTACCACTACCTCATCTTAGTGACAAGGTCTCGCTAGCCCCTGCGGGTACTAGACCTGTACTACTATCTCATCTTAGTGACAGGGTCTCGCTGGCCCCTGCGGGTACTAGACCTGTACTACTACCTCATCTTAGTGACAGGGTCTCGCTGGCCCCTGCGGGTACTAGACCTGTACTACTACCTCATTATAGTGACAGGGTCTCGCTGGCCCCTGCGGGTACTAGACCTGTACTACTACCTAATCAGTCCAGCCGAAAGACGTCCACTGCTAGACAAAGGCCTCCCCCAAGCACCGCCACTTCGACCGGTTTTGTGCTGGATGCGCCAGCGGATTCCTGCGACCTTCACCAGGTCATCTATCCACCTTGTGGGAGGCCTTCCAACGCTACGTCTTCCGGTACGCGGTCGCCACTCCAAACCTTTCGCCATCTGCCGCTTCGGCCATCTGTTCCGCGAGCAATGTGCTACCCACCCGCTACTACCTTCCCTTGCCTTTTAATATTTAACTTTTTGTTTTACTCGTTTGGTTCGACATCCTGTATTCGGTATCTTGATACTGCAGTACTGCTTGAGGAAAATGTAGTTATTGTATCGTCTTGACAGATGGCAGTTCAAACTAGATAAACCTGCATTTAAAAAACTGGCTTCAATAGTCGTCTAAACTACACCAAACAACGCATCAATATTTTGAAAATAAGGAGCAAAGTTTAGAGTAGGGGAAGACCAAAGTAACGATGGATGGACTGTGTGAACGATAAAGTTTTTCCTTTCGAGTTTTAGTAAAAATACATATTAATATTTTTATTAAAACTCGAAAAGAGATCGAAAATTAAGCATTTATTGTACCCTTTTTGAAGGTTTGGCTATTTTTATCAGAACCATTATTATAAAATCACATCTTTTATCGGAATAAGGATTTTTACATCGGAGTGAAATGAGGTGCCTCCGACTTCTTTTCATATTTAATTAATCTAGAATACTCTTAATAGCCAATCCTGTTGTGTATTTGGTTACTAATTCCGGGGTGTACAAAATTGCAAAGAAAAACGGTAAGAAGAATGGTGTTTATTAAATAAACTGTATTTAATCAAAATCAAAAGTCATTTATTCAAACTCGGCTGAGAATCAGCACTTTTCGAAAGTCAAATTTACATAAGACAGTCCCCCAAAAACGCCCGCCCTTCACCACTTCCAAGTGCTTTAGCTGGGAAGAAGAAGTGGCGCAACAAATTAATTTAGGGTAATCGTTTGTAATGATCTGTCTTCTTAGATGAGGTTTTAATGTTCTAATACAATGATGTCGCAATATTCAATTAAGATAATAAAATGCCTGCTAGATTCATTATATAAAATATATTAAACTATAAGTACTTGACTTCGTATATGGACACGTTTCATAGTTTTGTAAAAAATGTTACAAAAAATTCCTCTTAGGTATATTTTCAATATTAACTTTATGTGTAGTTTTAATGTGAAATGAAATTTTGACTCTAAAGGCTCCTTCAAACAAGCGCGACACGCGACGCGACACAAAGACACCGCGTGTAGCACTACAAGCGGTGCCTTTGTGTCGCGTCGCGTGTCGCGTCGCGTGTCGCGCTTGTCTGTAAGAGTCTTTAGACTCTCTAAGGGAACTGTTTAAAGGCTCCTACATACTGGCGCGACTTGTCGCGCGACGCGTCGCGACACAAAGGTACCGCTTGTAGCGCTACACGCGGTGTCTTTGTGTCGCGTCGCGTCGCGCGACAAGTCGCGCCAGTATGTAGAAGCCTTTAAGAAATTAACATCATGACGGTACCTTGTCAATATATCTATGAAAATATATGTACGTAAGGAAAAATCTACATCTTTTTAGTAAAAGAGGTGAAAGACACAATTATATCACTAGAAATAGGGACCAATTAGTTCAACCAGGTTTCAGACTGGCTAAAGTAGACTCATCTTTCATGGGGTACTGTTTAAAATGTTACAATAAAAAACCCCCCACATACTTCAACTGAATTAAACAAAATTTAAATCTAGTATAAAACGCACACTATGTAGCCAAGCATATTATAAATTGGGGGATTACATTGCTGATAAAAATGCTTGGCTCAACGCTGGTCCTACTCCACAAGGGCGCAAAAACTAATTGATCAGGTATTGAAAATAGTGTTGGAGCTGCTGAAGATTTTAAAAACTCTCTTTGCATTGTATAAATTCAATCTCTTAGTATTGTATAGTTGCACAGCACATTGTTATGTGAGTACTATGTACTATAAAGCTGCCATTTACTGGATACGTCTTTCATTGACTTGAATGTGCCGTGGTGGCTGGAAGTATGTCGTGCTCACTCTAATGTCTCGCTGATGGTGGCGCGTGTGTTGGATCATTTAGCTCCCTTCAAAATGGTTGAGCTGAATGGTGCTGATCCACGCGTCATGTTCGTGAACGGGCGCCGTCAGTAGAGACTGGTCATCTCTTAGCTGCCACGGCTTATTTAAACTTTAATTTTTGAATTACTTTTGTTTTTGTTGTAATCTTTTTATTACGGACGCTTTTAAGTTTTGCATCGTTCTCACATGTATAATTTCAAAATGAATGATGTAAACAATATTTTGTAACCATAATACGTTGATTTAAAAGAGTGTCCGTGGAGTTTCTTGCCCGTTCTTCTCCATAGGTACCTACTACGCTTTGGAATGGGCAACTAGCTTCATCTTTCTGACTGACTGACCGAACCCTTGACCATTCAAAAGTGCCTGTAATTGGTTTATTTGAAATAAATGCTTTGAGTTTGAGTTTGAGACTTCAGGGGGGTAACCATCACCTCTTATAGCAGTATTGTTTCAATATTACTTCAGCGTGAGAAAGAGATGGAGCTATAAGTCCTGTATACTGTCACTTTCCCACTGTGAAGTAATATTATAATAATACTGCTATAAGAGGTGATGGTTACCCCCCTGAAGTCTCAAACTCAAACTCAAAGCTCAGAGAGTGTTGAATTTTGCAGGCGAGTATACGAAATCTAAGGGTAACCATCACACCCCCCAGACACTATTATTTTTAATTACTAGCAGTTCGCCCGCGACTTCGTCCGCGTAGATTTCGTATACTCGCCTGCAAAATTCAACACTCTCTCCATCCTGTTTAATAAAAGATAGTTTCCGAAAACGAATCATTGCGATCTTTTTATTTAGTATATTATGAATTTATGATATGGTTGGCGGAAATCGGTTGTCATGGTATGGGCATGTGATGCGGAGAAATGAGGAAAATGTCGTGAGGAAAGTCTTGAGTATGAATGCCGATGGCTATAAGAGTAGAGGAAGACCAAAGAAACGATGGATGGACTGTGTGAAAAACGACATGCGTAGAAAGTGGGAGACTACCGAGATGGCAACTAATAGAGAAGTATGGAAGAAAGACATGTTGCGCCGACCGCAAATAAACTGGGATAAGGGCAGGAGAATGATGATTATGAATTTATGACAAACTTTATTATTTATTACAAACTACTATTCAGTTGTATCTAGTTTCCAAAAAATAAAATGTGTAACTCTAAGATTAAAATAGAAAATAATAAAAAATCTAATAATAATGTAAATAGACTAAGCGTAGAGCTGTTCGCTCACACCGCGGCATTTTTCTTACTTTTAGCATTTTTATATAATATGTATATGAATAAAGACTTTTATAAGCAAATTTTTGATACATTGGGTTACATTATCGTACCTTTATTTTTAATTATACATTTAGAGAATTTATTGTGAAAGATTTATTTGGATAATTCATTAATATTAAACTTAAATAAAATAAAGAAATCAATTTTTTTTTCAAGTCGTAAAAATCGCGCGAAGCAGCGTGCAGCGGGTCGCTACTAAGTATTAAATAAATAATGTTCTTGTATTATTTTTGTCTAAAACAATGTAGTAACGCCAAAAAAGCAAAGCAATGGCAGGTAGATGTGTACATTATATCGTAAAAAATATTTGGACTAGTATCATTAACCAGGGAAGAAATAGGAATGCGTTAGTATGGAACGAACGCGAACGACCACGGTTCTTCTTAAGAGGCTGACAACAGCTAAAGCGCGGTCACTGCCCGGCCTGCACAGAATAGAAAGAGAAGCGCGATGACACAACGCTTGTAATTTTTTGCAAAAAATGAAGCAATTATCTAGGTATTTACTCAAAAACGAGTTAACTAATCGAAAATAAAAATCAACCAAGTTCTGTGTTGAAATAAGACGTTCTTGTTATTAATTAAATAGCAACGTACGTTGACATTATTTTGAATTGGAAGTCAAGGTAAAAGGTTACCTAGTTTACCGTTCATTTCAATCGAGATTTTTTTTTCAAAACGTGTTTTGGTAACAACCATGTTCTGAGAAATAAATATGTTCAAGGTTAACATATTTTTTTCCGCTACCACAAACTATATAGATTTGGCAATATTTTGTTTTAAGACAAGCCTACTTTGGTCATTTTCCTTTTTTGCCATCAAACGGGCTCTTTCCTAATGGAAAAAATCCAAAAACAAAGCTCGTTCCTTCTCTGTAAGAATGTTAGAGCCTATAACAGTTACGACTGATATTATAGGTACTTATACCATCGCGCATCGCGGGCAGCATCATTATCTAAATTATACATGTTGTGCTCTCGAACGAAACTAATCGGTGAATGGTCGTAAATTGCGGTGTGCTGATTGTGAATTCTTTTTAAAATTTAATTATTTATTGAATTGACTAGTATCAAAATCTGTGTAGGTAGGTAGCTATTTAAGGTCTTTCCTTCTGAGAATGTAACCGCATCGGCAGAGGAAATTCCCAGTAGCAATTGAAATCGAACACAGATTTGTATTTCTTTATTTCATTAGGTTCACCAACAATCGATTACACTTTCTTGAAGCGCTTTCTAATCCTATTATTTTGTTTAGTATAGGTATATATTGATCAATGTAAGAGACTGAACCATGGGGAATTTTCGGGTTGACGTTGACGTAGGTATTGGCAAAAATTGTTGTGTCGCGGTTCCAAGAACACAATAGAAGACGTCCAGCATCCCATCCACACCACTTAGTCCACTGAATATCGAATTCCAGTCTAATTCTTTTAAGAAGTTACGAATAGGATGCTAATCCGCCATAGGGAAGTCAGCAGTCGCCCGCTAGCTTCCCGGTCAAATGGAATAACAATGTCAAGAGGTGACGATGATTCACATTACGACTTTCTGGCGGATTAGCGACGTTCTGGCGGAGGTAAGTATACTGCGCAGAGAGCTATCTCTGACGGTTGGTGTCTATGGTAGTTCTGCAGTCACCCAAAGATCTTCACAATCACTTTCCTTCTAATGGCCATTTTATGAAACAAATCAATTCTTTTTCAATTTAATCGTCAGTATGTCGTGTGCGTGTCACATTTTTTATTCGGGCTGACATGTAAACAAGACGGCTGAATGTCATTCTGCGGGTTTGACATTACGATGCGGTTTATGCTGAGTCGGTAACTCAGATTCTATCGTACGATATGCAGACAATTATATCCCTTATTGTGACGAACATATTTTGGTCGTGACTGCACACTTTCGCTTTTATCTCCGGGGACTACAGAATGGCCGCGTTATGTTGTGACGTACTGATAGAGGCTTCTTGTAGTGTGTGCCGCGAACTAGAGATCAGAAAAGTAGTCGTACTAGAGCTCTTACAACTCAAGCTTGTACAGGAGATCTGAACATGTTCTAGTTCTAAGAGCTGGCACCAAGCAGCGTGCTGTGTTCCGATGTGAAGAGCATGGGCGCTCTCTGGTGCAATATAAGCACATGACACGGTGCGATGCCTCTGATATTGCAGACGAGGTTAAAGGTTCAAATCCGCGCGAGTACTTTTTCATTTTACATGTACTTTCTAAGTTTATCTTGGACGTCACTGAAATCGGTGAAGGAAAAAAATCGTTCGTCGTAACTCAAAGTTAATATAAGTCTGAAAAGCTGGCGGCTTTCTCGCGCAACGCATCAGCATTGCAATTCAGCGAGGAAATGCCGCCAGCATCCTCGGTACAATGCCCCGAGGGCCTGTTTTAGGCTTAACTTAGTTTTAACTTAATTTAGTCAATGTTAATAATCATCTTGTAATTTGTTTATGTAAATAAATACATCAGATAGTCTGAATTCGTCGACCCGTCTTGAGCAAGCGTGGTGATCAATGCTCATGCCTTCTCTTGAGAAGAGGCTTTTGCCCAGCAGTGGGACTGGTATTACAGGTGCGGTGACCGCTTACTCAAGGAGGCTGCTGCGTCACCAGCTACATAGTAACATAAGAAAGGAAAACGAGATTTAAGTAGGTACCTACATCTCAAATACATCAGCTGATCAACTTCACGTAAACATTGTGTAAGATACATCTTCACCTAATTCGCGTAATTTATTTATTTATGTTAATTAATTCTTTGATAAACCAGTAATCATGGCGGATTCAGTGACGTCATTCGTTGCAGAAACATCTGAAAGAATTATGGATTTCTATAAGGCAATTTACTTGCTCATCAATGACGAACAGTAAATGAGGATATTGTGATGTTCATCAACATTCTTGTATAAAAACATGAGACGTTATCATTTTTGGTTCAAAACATTTCATTAGTTCCGAGGCGGATTATTTTTTATTATTTTGTTTTGGCTCCGGCTGTCATTCGTAGATCTTTGACAGTCATTGCGAGTTGTCAGAAGCCGAAAAGTGAACCAGTCTTACCAAGGGGTATCGTGCTACCCAGTATCATGGTTGTGGAGGTCAGACAGGCAGGCGCTACATGTAAAATACTGGTATCCAGCTACATCTGGTTAGGCTGGAAGTCGACCTTAACATGATTGTGTAGTTGGGTCTCAATCATACTTCTTGCTATATTGGAGTCAAATAAAATGGCGGACTCTTGTTTAATGCTACAGTTTTAATATTTCTGATATTTAATTAATATATAAATAACAAGAATATATTAATTTCTTTTTTTTCATCTGGCATAGATGTCTGTACCCAATAATGTTGCTACCGTCTTGCATGCATGTCGTTCTTGTATGTATGACACATGTTTAAGCAAATAAATATTATCTTATCTTTAAAAATGTATAAAACTAGCTTCTGCCCGCGACTTCACCCGCGTGAAATTGCTTGTTTTCACATAAAGTATATCTTAGGACACTCGGCCATACTGTAGCAATAATTAGTGAAATAATGTTCGGAATCGGATCAGTAGTTCCGAAGATTACTTCCTCACAAGTACACACTCACAAGTTGTACCTCTTTATAATGTTAGTATTGGTAAAGATGAATAAGCGATCATGCAAATAAACCGATAATGAAGAAAAAAGAAACATCTTCAATACAATATTCTTTTCCAATCACAAATTACAATAAAATCGCTCGACTCCGGACGTGAATCAATTTAATCACGGAATCAATTAAATTGCAATTAACTCGAGAAACCAATTAATAAGTTCACGAACCTTATTGTATTCAAATTGTGACCTGTGGTGTATGAATATTTCTTGAAAGAACTATTAAAGGTTCAACAAAGAAACAAAGATTGTTTTATAAATACAGGACCTTGTAAAATAATAATTCATTCCGGGAAGCAGCGCCACCATTTGTTATGGGGTTTAAGTTCTGGGCTAGGACCGTACGAATACCCACCGCTGACCGCTACTGACTGTAACACTAGACAATAAACGTTTATTATATTCAATTTCCACGTTAATTTTGAATGCTAGGCAATATTGTGTTCTGCGCCATTTTTAACGGACTTCAAAAAAGTTTCTCAATTCGACCGTACATATATATTTTTTTGTGTTCGCGGATTTCTCCATCAATTGTGGAGCGATTAAAACAATTTTTTTTTTTGTTTGAAAGATTATGCTCCCGATATGGTCCCATTGTCACCAAGTCATAATCTGATGAGGGGGTCCCATGGAAATCGAGGGAAATCCTCAAATTATAAAGGCACACCTGTAGCGATTTAGGTAATATTTAGTAACTTACTAACTTGTGTGTATGTCGCGCTAGTCTGCACGAGCCTTTACTTAGTATATTGACCTCAACAATCTAGCAACCATCAGTTTTGCATACTGAATAATTAATCTTTAAATCCCCTGTACCCTACATCTAAACCATATTTTAATTAAGTAATTTATAGGAAGTTTCATCACAATTCTGATAATTTGAAACCACAAAACTCATAAATATTTAATGTAGGTAATAAAACTGACCGTTATGTTGGGAATCCCTACGTACACACGGCGACACCCAAACTACACAGTTCAGTATAAGCTGACCTCTCATTCACAAATCAAAATATTTTATTTCACATAAACCTACATGGGCACTTATGAAACGTCAGAAGCTAGGTGCACGGTTCCAATTAGTCGTTTCCTATGGAGAAGAGCCGGCAAGAAACTCCACGGTTACTCTTTCAAAAATAATTGACTTTTACAATGTTTTCAAATTACAGAGTTAATAGGTATGGGAGGACAGTGTAGGCCTGTCAACAAGTACCACGTACCTACTTAAAAAAAAATAAACGATCTACAAATCTAGTTTATTAAGCCTACAACGTTCTCACATTCACATAATAATAAAAGAATCTATGTAAAATATTAATAAAATGATAAAAATTAAAACTTATTAAACCAAATACTTACCTGCGAGAGGTCAGCTTATACAGGACAGTAACTTTATCTGTCGCCGTGCGTACAGTCATAATTCTTGGAACAAAGCTGACTCAGCCATGCGGAAGTCTGAGCCCATCCAATGCACTATATATACGACTAAAAGTATTCGTTAAAAAGTTTGTTTAAGTACCTAACACTTTTTGTGACTTTTTACCCGACTGCCTCAGGAGGGTAATGTTTTTCGAGAGTATGTATGTATGTATGTATGTATGTATGTATGTATGTATGTCTATTTCTTTGGCACGCTCTGTAGCCTAAACAGCTTGATGGATTTTATCATATGAGGTGTCGTTAGATTCGTCTTCATTGTGGGAGTGACATAGGCTATATAATATTTATAAATTGCATCTGCAAATACAAAAAAAGGAGGGGAAGGGTTTTTTTTTTTTTAATTAATTGCAACAATATTGGTATCAAATAAAAGCTTGTAATGAGTAATTTTCAAATATATATGTTAATAAAACTAAAAAGCTTGAAATAAAAGAAAATTATTAAAAAAAAAACCCGACTGCAAAAACACATAACTGAAAAGGGAAAAGCAAGCATTATAATCTATATAATGTTGGTCTTGCAGGCGGGGACAGTCGAATAACCTGAAATATGGTGTAACTTTTGATTGTGATATGTGTCTGCCTGCGATACCAAAATTCTATAGATTATAATGCTTGTTTTTCCCTTTTCAGTTGTGTTTTTGCAGTCGGGTTTTTGTTTTTTAAATAATGTGTTAAGTATTATTAATTGCATTTTTTTGTAACAATGTTAAATCACGACTTCATTCTGCGATGGGATTGGCAGAAGTGTGTAGTAAAGTACCCCCAGCCGTATTTCGCCAGTTATGTTTATGTTATGTTATGTTATGTTATGTTTATGTTATGTTATGTTTATGTTATGTTATGTTTAAATCGCATGTACTAGGGGGAGACTATTGCCATCAACCGGGCACGAATCCAGACTCCTGGCTGCGGCTGCTACTGAGAAAATCCTAATAAAATGTAAAAACCAAATAAAACTTTACTCATCCTGGGGTTAGAACTCAGGACCTCACGCTCAGCAGACGCGCTTGCGACCACTGAACCAACGAGGCAGACAAAGTTTTTAAAAGTAACCAAAGCTCATGCGCACTTGTAACGTTTTTGCTCAGAGTTATAGTACCTACTATAATTGTATTAATAAGCTTATTTTCAAATGATGCATTATGAATTGAAAAGGTAACTTTCTTTGTAAATACATCGACCGGTATCATCATAGTTATATTTCTATGGATATCATTAAGTCAAAGTCATATCATTTATTACGTACAACTAGGCACATAAACGGCACTTTTGAACGTCAAAAAAGAAAATAGAATTAATTCCATCCATCCAATATTTCCCTCCATAGATCACTTACCTAGCTTTTTTTTTTTTTTTTTGAGGGTGGGAAATCATCAAATAACTTCTCCCGCTCTGGGCGGAGCGGGAGGGTGTGTCAGTCTCTTACTGACTAAAACCCACCCGTATTCCTTCCTGTTGCCTGTGTTGCCAGGGGACTCGGTGACCCATAAGTACCTTCCCGCGACCCCGGCAAGCATCGGCCCTAGTGGACCCCTACATTTGTGCTGACATCTCTTTGAGGCGCGCGTGGAATACGACGCGCCGTCGACCCGGACCTGGTCCTTGCCGGACGGTGAGCTACCCATTGCTCACCGTCCGCAAGCCCGCGCCTACGGTGGCCGGAAATCCGCCCGGAATTCCCGACGCCCAGGGCGTCTCCTGCGGCGGCTAGGGGCGAGAGGGCGCGAAACATGCCTTTCCCTCAACCGTCCCGCCTCCTCCTTCGCGAGCATTACTGTTTCGCAGAAGGAGGTGACGGCTGCCCATGCCCTCTCGCTCCGTACCATGGCCTGAACCAGGGCCGGACGCGAGAGATCTCTGCCGCCGATCGCCTCCACGAGGACACGGCGGTGCTCTGCCCAAGCCGGGCAGACCTCCACCGTATGCTCCACCGTGTCCTCCGGGCAATCCACACAGTGGTGACACCCGGACGTTTCTTCCCGCCTTATCCGACACAGGAACCTCCCGAAACTGCCGTGTCCGGTGAGGACCTGCGTCAGGCGGAAGGTGAGGACGCCGTGGCGCCTCTCTAGCCACTTCTCAAAGAGGGGACTTATCGCCGCAATCGTGGCGTGCCCAGCACTGGGTTGCGATAACCGTATCACTTACCTACCTTAACAGTGATTTATAAGAAACCATAACATGATGTAATAATTTTGCACAAGGAAGTTCAAACCTTGACATTACGACGACTCATTCGCCAAGTTCATTAACATCGCTCGTTTCACAGGAACCTCATAGTATGCAACTATGCGCGAGTTAAACACGCAACGTAAGCCGGCAATTAACTTCATTACGCGAAACGCGAAGGTCCCGCCCGCCTTTGTTTGGCAAGATGGCTGCTGTTCGATATTCAAATTGGATTGAACATGAAAGTTATGTTTTCACGGAAGTTTTTAGTAAGAGGAAGATTTCATTTTGTTATGCAATTAAGTGCCTCGTTGTTCTAGTGGACGCAAGCGCTAATGCTGAGCATGAGGTCCCGGGTTCGGTTCCCGGGTCGGGCAGTGTTATTGGTTTTTCCATCTTGAATTTCTCAGTAGCAGCCTGGTGTCTGGATTTGTGCCCGGTCGATGGCAATAGGCTCGCCCTCGATTACATGGGACTTAAACATAACTAGTGAAATTCGGGTGTACTACAGGTACACCTCTGCCTAACCCTTCGGGGGTTACATGCATGGTCGTGTTGTGTTAAGGCTCCTACATACTGGCGCGACTTGTCGCGCGACGCGACGCGACACAAAGACACCGCGTGTAGCGCTACAAGCGGTGCCTTTGTGTCGCGACGCGTCGCGCGACAAGTCGCGCCAGTATGTAGGAGCCTTTAAGTTAGTAAATGGTTGAAATGATTACGAGTTAATAGTTGTTGAATGTTATGCTTATGATATTTGACCGCAGAAGTAACTATATCTTTTTTTGACAGTCGTTACGGGTTGTCAGAAGCCCGATAGTCTGACAACCAGTCTTACCAATGGGGTATCGTGTTACACAGTTACTGGTATAAATTTGATATGGAGCAACCCATCTGAACTCCACAGAGTTCAGATGGGTTGCTCCATATCAAATTTAGCTGCTTTCGGTAAGACTGGAAGGCCCAACATAGTTGGGAACAGGCAGGCAGATGATGTTGACCATAATCTTGCGACACCAATCGTCCTGCTAGACGTGCTGCCAGTTCGGATTATCCTCTGAGCTGTGCGACAAGTAATCGTCTAAAGAGGCTCATCGTAACCTTTAACCGTTCAGGCACTGCAATAAACAAAGGTTTATCGGCATTTGAAACTTTGTAAGGTCTCTTTATCCTTATTCATTTCTTTATCCATTTTGGCCTGTACATACATTAACTTTTAGTCCCGCTAGTTTCAATAGCGCTGCTGAGAAGTTCGTTGCGCCACCACTCCAGCTAAAGCACGTGACGGAAGTGGTGGTGGAAGCAAAAGGGCGGACTGTCTTATGTAATTTTGCCATTCAAAAAGTGCTGATCCACAGCCTAGTTTGAACTTGGTTTTTGATTGATTCATCTGATTGAATACGGGACGAGCCTGTTGCAATCAGGTGCATCAGACTACCAACTGATGTTTCCTAAAAAAATCGCAAACACTATCCTATCTGGGCACCGTACTCACGATCCAGGAACCGACGTGTGACCCCCACAGGCCCATTGCACTGTCCAAGTTCATTATAGAGCGTCGTCTCTGTCACTCGTGCCTGTGCGACAGTCTCTGTCTAAAGCCCGATGTGTCAAGTTAACGCAACGCCCGGGTACGTCGCGTGAATTTCAGCTTGTCCCATACTGTCTACAACATCACACTTTACCCCAGTATGGGTCAAGTTCATTAAAAAAATAGGACTACCGTGTTCTTTGTCAGGATTAAAGCGTACTATCTCTACATAATATACCAAAAATGTTCTTTCTTTGGCATTGTTCGTCACATCGTTGAGCTCTTTAATTCTGAGTTGAGCTGCACGATTACTTACAAATGCGCGCACTGACTGGACAGATCCACTCAATGTGTGGTTCTTTCCTCAAAAGACCATTTCAGACACCAATCTACATGGTCTTCACATGATCTGGGGGCCAACCACCGCCTCATATAGCAGTATTATTTTAATATTGCTTCACATTGGGAAAGAGATGGAGCTATACCCAGAACAGCTTCATCTCATTCTCACACTGATGTAATATTAAAATAAAACTGCTAGGTATAAGAGGCGGTGGTTGGCCCCCTGACCAAGATAATGTCTGGACTGACCTCTGAGTTTATTTCGGCCTTTCTTTTCAGAGTAGTCAGATAGGAAACGCCGACCTCATCTAGTTTTAAAAATATGATTTTCATGTAAACGTGTTTGTACAAACCTACTTAATTATAAAAATAAAAATTATTTATCATTTACCAAATTCCAACAAAATCGGTTCAGCCGTTTCGCCGTCAAAACGTAACCAATCAGCGAGAATAACTGCCACCGTTTCTTCTTCCCCCGTTCTCTTCTCCTTGGGAAAGTCACTTTAAGTTGATATTTTACTTTTGTTTACATTAGAATGGCACTTCGGTTTATTTCCGGCCCGGCCGGCAGTACTTAGCTGACACAACTCTAGCTCAAGATGGCGTCAAGTTCAAGAGTGCAAGCTTTTGTATTTATTTGACATACTGTAGTAATGTATGAATAAAAAGAGCCAAATTTAATTCGGTCGATACATGATAAAACAAAAAACATAGTTACGGGGACTGCCGACATAAGTGAAAGCTTAAAGGCTCTCGCAGACTGGGGCGATATCGCAGGCGCGGCGCGGCAGGCATATTGCTGCCTGTAGCGCCCGCGATATCGCGCTAGTCTGCACGAGCCTTTAAACTTTGGAAGAACATAAATATCATTTTATATAATATATATGTGCGTATACATGTACACAGACCGCTGCGCGTCGCCAGTCTGGCGCAGTGACGCGGTGAGCATGTCGGTGACGCGAACCCACAAGTTGTTCCGCTACCAAAAATCTTTCAATGCGACTAAAGGCTCCTACATACTGGCGCAGAAGGCTAAGAAGGAATTCACTTCAAAAATCTTTGGGTCAACGACCGCAAGTAGTTTATTTACTTGAATGATACTCGTACCTACGTTTTTTCGTGCAAACTTCACTGACTGACACCCGATTACAAAAACTAATTAAGTAGCCAAACTACCGGTAATTGACCCAAAAACATCATCGAATCATTTTTTACGGTTCCGTAGTGAACAAGGAACCTATACATATAGTTTCGCCATGTCTGTGTCTGTCCGCGGCTAAGCTCAGACTCTTAGTACCGCTAACCTGTAATTTGGCTTGGGTGTACAATCACCCCGACAAGTGGTAACATAAAACTTTTGTTGGGTACCTCCCTTGTGCGTAAAGTGGGGATCATATTTTGTTTCCTCTATAACCCATAGCGCGCGTATCGTTGAATAGGCCGTTCAAAAATATTGCTCGTTTGTGAATACCATTTTTCGATTCAAGGATCCGTTTGCGTAATATTACGCTTTACGGCTCCTACAAACAAGCGCGACACGCGACGCAACACAAAGGCACCGCTTGTAGTGCCACACGCGGTGTCTTTGTGTCGCGTCGCGTGTCGCGCTTGTTTGTAGGAGCCTTTAAAGTGCATATTTTTGTTCGAGTCAAGTGTCCGCCCCCTTGTCAGCTCAATTGTTGTTTTTAGATATGTGAAAGAATGGATGGCAGTAGTATATAAAGGAAAACTATCACAGCTACTCGTATGTAGACTTTACAAGTTAACGAGTAACCGTCGACTTGTAAAGCCGAGTCGAGTCGACCAACTTACATTTGCTGTTGGAGAATTGACCGTGATGTATATTGATGTATGGGACGACATGGTTTTCGACTACAATGTTAAGTTTTTTTTTAATAAGTTCACGCCAACTACGGAACCCGCCCTTGAGCTTTTATTACTTGGTTGTTGTTTTATGTTCTTCTTATCATATTTAATAAGTTCACGCCAACTACGGAACCCGCCCTTGAGCTTTTATTACTTGGTTGTTGTTTTATGTTCTTCTTATCATTTTTAATAAGTTCACGCCAACTACGGAACCCGCCCTTGAGCTTTTATTACTTGGTTGTTGTTTTATGTTCTTCTTATCATATTTAATAAGTTCACGCCAACTACGGAACCCGCCCTTGAGCTTTTATTACTTGGTTGTTGTTTTATGTTCTTCTTATCATATTTAATAAGTTCACGCCAACTACGGAACCCGCCCTTGAGCTTTTATTACTTGGTTGTTGTTTTATGTTCTTCTTATCATATTTAAATGCCGATACACATCACGTCGTAGGTGGAGATTCGTTAGCTAATTGAATTTGGTGTTTTTTTTTGTCAGATCACGCTTTTATTCGCTTGCAGAGTAAGCAGAGGTACACATATGTATAGAACACGCTCGTATAGCCGGCTGAGCTTAAAAAATCCATGTAATAAATAGGGGGAGCCTTTTCCATTTCTTTGTATAATAAATAATAAAATGCCTTTTTCTAGTCGTGCTAAGCACAAAGAGTCAGGTTTTTGTTATAGCTTGTATTTTATAAGTACAACAATACACTACACATTCCAGACTGATATGAGTGATACGTTAAGGGATTACTTAGTAAAACAATGAAAAAACCCCATAATTTAGTATTTCACCACACAGATAATATCAGCCGTGGGCACCGCCATCACGACTCCAACACAAAAAACTACAGGAAATGAATATTTATACGTTAGTGTAGAACTAGCTAGCTACAGTCTGTTCGGATCCTGTTTCCAATTGATAATATTTATACGTTAGTGTAGAACTAGCTAGCTACAGTCTGTTCGGATCCTGTTTCCAATTGATAATATTTATACGTTAGTGTAGAACTAGCTAGCTACAGTCTGTTCGGATCCTGTTTCCAATTGATAATATTTATACGTTAGTGTAGAACTAGCTAGCTACAGTCTGTTCGGATCCTGTTTCCAATTGATATTATTTCCACTTAAACGAATATCAAGTATATGTTTGTCTGAATTAAGTTAATTTCAAAGTTACTGCTACTATTGAAAAAGCCAGACAAATGTTTGAAGTTGTAGCGCCAGGTGAACGTAATGTGTGAGTTTTAAAATTATTCTTCCAAAAACACATTTGTTTACATGTTTGGAAACTAACTGGCGGAAGCAGTATAGGTAGGTACGCTGTATATTAACTTATGTAGGTACATAACTTATTTGGTAAACAAACTAAGTGCGAAAACCACGAGTTTTTTTGCAATTTTAAGTTAGGTATCGAAGGTTTGATCTTTGTTTGAAACACCTACATATCAAACAATAACAAACTACTTCAAATGAATAATTTGAACAAACTCTCATACTCAGAATCTCAGTTCGCTATATTTGTAAACAAATACAGCTCTGATCTCGAACAAGCCTAAATATTTCCAAAACTATTTTTATTTTGGCCTCGATTTTAACCAATAAGGTTAAAATCGAGGCCAAAATAAAAATAGGCTTAAATAGACACCTCCTTTCCAAAAAAAATATTCGGAACACCACTAATATCATCATCTGCCTAGCCTTGTCCCAACTATGTTTTGGTCAGCTCCCTGTCTGGATGCAGTTGATACCAGTATTGTACATGGAGCCTACTGAATATCAATAAATAAAAATATTAATAAAACCGGCCAAGTGCGTGTCGGACCACACACATTGTACGGTTCCGTAGTTGGAATGAATTTATCCCAAAAATAAACTTAATGTTAAGTTTAAAAACATGTTCTCCCATACATCCATATAGGTACGTCTCGGTCAATTCTCAAACTGCAAATGTAAGTTGGTCGACTATTACTCGTTAACTTGTAAAGCCTACTTAGCTATATCAGTTTTCCTTTTAATTTTGTTTTACATGTTACGCTCAAAGACCGAAAACGCTCATTGAGCCAAAAAACAGCTCACAACTCGTTATGGACACTGTAAAACATCCACATCGCGAAATACGTGTTGAAAACGCTCACGGCGCGTTGTGGCAATCACAGAAAGACCACATAGCCAAATTCGTGGCGTGGCTTTTTTTTAGGTGGAAAATTATCAAATAACTTTTCCAGCTCTGGGCGTAGCGGGAGGGTGTGTCAGACTCTTACTGACTAAAACCCACCCGTGTTACCACTGTGTGGATCGCCTCCACGAGGACACGGCGGTGCTCTGCCCAAGCCGGGCAGACCTCCACCGTATGCTCCACCGTGTCCTCCGGGCGATCTACACAGTGGTGACACCCGGGCGTTTCTTCCCACCTTATCCGACACAGGAACCTCCCGAAGCTGCCATATCCCGCGAGGACCTGCGTCAAGCGGAAGGTGAGGACGCCGCGGCACCTCTCTAGCCACTCCTCAAAGAGGGGACTTATCACCGCCATTGTGGCGTGCCCAGCACTGGGTTGCGTCAATCGCACTCTCCATACCGCCATGAGTTCCCGCCGAAGCTCTGTCCGCTGCGCCGCAATTTCTTGCGGCAGCGGAGCTACGCCCCGGGTTTTCGCCTCTTATCCCAGATCCCATGGTGGCAATCCGGCAAGGAAGCTCGCCGCATCACCGGAGACCGTGCGGTATCCCCGGACCGGCCGGATGGCCATGACCCTTTGGGCCGCGCTCAACCGGCGGGCACGCCGCAGTGCCAGGGAACGCGCCCACACAGGAGCCCCGTAAAGAGCCATGGACCGCACGACCCCCGCATATAGCCTCTGGCAGGAGGTGTTTGGACCCCCTAGATTGGGCAGGAGCCGCTTCAAGGCTGCCCCTGCCCGCTCCAATTTGGGAGCCAAACGTCGGAAATGCTCCACGAAGTTCCACCGGCTGTCGTGGACGAGTCTCAGGTACTTTATCGTCGACTCGACGCCGATGTAAACCCTTCCTACCGTTATTTGGGATCCCGATTGTGGCGCGTTTCGAGGACCATGAAAACACATGGCCTCGGCCTTATGCAGGGCCACCTCGAGTCCCAATTGCCGGATCCTTTCGACGATTGTCGCAACCCCACGTGCCGCTACTTCGGCCGCCGCCTGGCGCGACCTCCCTTGCGCCAGGACCAACGTGTCGTCAGCGTAGCACACTACGCTGACGCCGCTAGGGAGGTTGGCGCGCAGCACCCTGTAGTATTCGATGTCCCACAGATGCGGCCCCCGGACCAATCCCTGTGGGACACCGCATGACATGTCTTGTCGGTTCCACACTACCTGGTGTCCGGGGTAGATGACGGCCCTGTCTGTCAGATAGGCCTCGACCACACGACAGAGGTAGGTCGACATCCGGTGGTACCGGAGTGCCTCCCTCATGCAACTCCAGGGCAGGGTATTGAAGGCATTGGCGATGCCTAGAGACACCGCCAAGACGACCCCACCCTGGGCAACAGCATTCCCCGTCGTGAGTACTCGCACGCGCATGATGGCGTCCACCGTAGAGCACCTCTGCGGAAGCCAAACTGGCTCTCCGCCAAATGCGTACCGCCACTCTCATCTCTACCTCGGTCACCTCCGGAGCATCGTCGTCGTCGTCGTCGGCGGTGTGGTCCGCATCGGGCACCGCAGTAGGCGGAGCCGTGGGCGGGGCGGCACCACGTCCTCCAAAAGGTAGGGCCGGAGACTCTGCGTCAGCGGGGGAGCCCATGGGCGGAGTGTATCCCGTACCACTTTGTACGGTCATCCCCACGGGTCCCTGTTCAGAGTCCCCAGCGACTCCTCGCGGGCCAGTCCCCTGACCCGCAGGATCTCCGCTTGTAGGGCGGTCTTCACCGCTCTGTACCCCTCGTACAGCTCCGCTTGAATGGCTTCCGTATCCGGAGGTCGAATACGGAGCCTGCGGTGCCTGGTGTACCGGCGTCGCATAGCAACGCACGCAGTGCGCAGAGCCGTCAGCTCCTGCGAACACCAGTACACCTGGCGCGAGGCACATCCAGGCTAGATTAGGTCTCCCGGAACCACTCCGCCTCGTCATTGATGTCAGCAGGCCTGTCCGGTGATGACACCCAGACCTGCACGATCGAGGCTTCCAGGAGGAGCTCCCGGTCCCGCTGCTTCAGCGCCCACCGCGGACCACTCGGAACATGTCGAACCGGCGCGCTTGAGGTCTAGGCGGAGACGTCAAACCGGATATACCGGTGGTCGGAATAGGTCTCCACTCCCTCCATGACGCGCCAGTCAACTACACGCGGCGACTGAGCGGGGCTGGCGAACGAGATGTCCACCACTGATTCACCCCACATCCGCACACACGTGGGAACAGAACCCCGGTTTAGGACGACCAGGCCCGTCTCCAGAGTCCAGTCCCCCACCATCCTGCCCAGTGTGTCCGTACACCGGGAACCCCAAGCCAAAGTCTTGGCATTGAAGTCCCCGAGGACTAACACGGGGAGGGAACCGAACCTGACGACGACGACTCTCAACTCCGCAAGGGAGTTGTGGAACTCGGCAAGAGTTCGGTTCGGAGAGAAGTATACCCCAACCACGACAATCTCCCCGAATCGTGCTGCAACGCAACCCCGTCCTCGTGTCGTGGCTGTCATGTTCAATGAAGAAAAGCCATGATGCGTATGGAACCATATTAGATTACAGACCCGTAATATTTTTAACGGCCTATCCAACGATACCCCACACCATGGGATAGGCGAGAAAAAAATATCATCCCCACTTTTTTTTTTTGCTTTGTCGGCGTGCTTAATCACCAAATACCCATGCCAAATTACAGCTTTCTAGTACTAAGAGTCTCTGAGCTTAGCCGGGGACAGACAGATAGATAGACATGGCGAAACTATAATGGTTCCTTGTGGACAACGGAACCCTAAAAAGCGGTGAAAAAAACATGTTAACAGTGCACGGTGAAGGAAAACATCGTCAGGAAAGCGGCATGTCCAAGAACCACTAATTCAAAGACATGTGTTTGACATCTACCAGCCCGCAATGGTCCCGCGTGGTCACAGAGAGGAGGCCTGAGTCCCAGCAGTGGGAACGTAATAACGATATAGGCTGATCATGCTATGCTGTGGTAAAAATAAAAGCACCAACAGTGATTAACCAAATAAGGAGATTTTGGAGAACATACCGTTTCCCAAAATGTTACGTCATACTGTGATCAAGTCATGGATCAAACATTGGCCATGTCATTGTGCAGTTTTTTATTAGTGGCATAAAACGCGTGTGTTTCTCCAATCTGTCAACAAGCAGTATTTATTATGTAAACAAAAGATACATGTTTACTGACTAGGTCAGTGGTAAATGCGTTTTGGGGGTCAGATAGGCAGACGCTCCATGTAAAATACTGGTATTCAGCTGCATCCGGCTGGACTGGACGCTGACCCAACATAGCTGGGAACAGGCAGGCAGGTGATGTTCTTCCACCATACATTCTGCCGCCAAGCAGCGTTGCTGTGTTCCGGTTTAATGGGTATGAGTGTCGGAATGAATTCAGGCACATGACACATCAGCTCGTCTGCAGCGTAGAATCTGTGATATATTTTATATTATCCATTTAAATACATACCCTGACATAAATAAACTGACGCCTTCTTCCCATGGGGTTGGCAGAAACTATACAAATCCACCTGCTACGCTCCTTAGGTACATACTCCTTTTGCGTCATTTAAATGATATGATGAAAAGCCATATATTTTAATCAAAATTAAATGCCCAATTTAAATAACATGTTTTATTGGATAAGGGTAAATATAATACCGTTTTTAGTTTTTATTTCTGCTTGAGTAAGTTTTCGATGTTTTTTTTTTGTGTAGTGGCGTGTGCGGTGTGCTAGCTGACATACGGCCAATAATTAAATTTAATGTTTCGTGTTGCGTAATGTAAATTATTTTGCACACTATTGTATAGAATCAAGTTTTTCTAAACGAACAGACAACTGCGCTGCTGGAGAGTTTGTTGCGCCACTTCTTCTGCCCAGGGAAAGCACTGGAAAGTGGTGATGGGCGTTTTTGAGACTGTCTTATGTACTTCTTAGAAGATAGACATATGCTATCACGGACTCTGTAGAACATTAATTTTATGGATACCTTGCGGTTTACGCGGCGCCAGTACCTAAGGCTTCCCAGTCGGCATAATTTCTTCCGACATCTTCAACAATAATCGTCGTATTTCAGCCAATTTACACAAAACCTTAACGAATTAATAACTCCGCATAAACCTTCTTTATGAAATACTCCGTCCATTGGTGAACATCCGTTCGAAAATCCGTTTAGTAGTTTTTGACTACCGCGTTCAGACAGACAGACAGACGCGGCGGGGGACGTTGTTTTATAATATTTAAGGATTTAATAGGTCCCGTTGGCACCTTTTGGGTACGGAACCCTAAAAAGAATAATGTTTACTAACCAGTGCAGACGCCTAGCATTGTCTCTTATCACACAACGTGCACCTGATGCTACAGTAGGAGATTATGACTGTTATTATGAAAACATGCTGAACAAGGCTCACGTGAAAATTAACTAGATATCTAGGTCAGGTTTAAACCATTACCTATGGCAGTGGAAATAGACCTTCACGTGGCGATCATACACAAATAAGTAGGTCTACGTGCAGGCCAAAGCAGTGCCTATGGTCCCTACTGGTCAGCCCCGCTACCACCTTGCTGACTACCTAATAATTTTATCGCGACATCGGCATGAGAACAAACTAGTTTCGTTCAAGCCGATAGGAGAGAAAGAAAGCCTTTTAGTATAGGCAGGGATATTATTTATTTATTTAAATAATCACTTACAGCGATTATTACATTTAAAACCCAATGCAATAGTGAAGCAAACTTCATAATAACAACTTATTTTCTAAAACTTATTACACACAACGTTATCCTTGTGAATTCACTCCGTGTACAAGCAAAAGTGTCCATCTGCTCTGCTACGAGGTGAAGGGTGCGAAGCGCCCGCGTCAGGGGCGCCTCATTGCGGCCACGAGGTGCAGCCAGCAGCTGAGGCGTTGAAGCCGTGTTGTCTAGGTAGCCCAGGGGCCCTCGACGGTGCCAACCTGCACCCTAAACGTGACACGCCTTCGATCACAATCTGAATGATTCTAAAGGATATTGTAAATTAGTTGCTTCATAAATTCGAAACTACAACGTAAATAATGTAATAATGTCGGTGAGTAGTCAAAATGAAGCACACTGCTGCTGCGTGTGCACGCCCTGACCGGCAGACGACGCCGAGCTCTAGAGAGAGACACAGGTAGGAGTGACAGGGACGTGAGACAAACAGCTACTTTTTTACAACGTGATGTGTGTTATTAGGGATAATTCCACCGAGTTGTCCCACCAGTGAGACAAAGTGGAATGTTTAAAGTGTTAACGTCGTAGTCCATTTTGATGAATAACTAGTGGTATTGGAGTTATGAAAATTATAAATTATGTGGATATGAACAAAAAGAAAACACAACTAAAGAGAATGAAAACACTAGTAGCACCATAGATCATATACACATGATCTGTGAGTAGCACAATTTCTATGGAAACTCGCTGCCTGTTGCGCCTGCGATACCGCGCCAGTGTGCACGACCCTTCACACAAAATGACTTATTTTTTATGAATTTGGTATTTTTTGTAATTCACGGTATCATTATACTACCAGCCCTAATGTAATAAATCGTATAGTGGGACAATTTTTAAACATTTCATGTTGTCCCACCAGTGGGACAACATGGTGGGGCAGAGTGGAATTAATGAATAATTATGTATTTATTTTCACTTCAAGCCACAGACATCTGTGTTGCCCTGGCTCTTGCACCAGGAGCTCCTGTATCACAAGAGCCAGAAATAATCCGCAATACTACTTTATTTGAGTAATCTAGTCACATTACGTCCTTGCACAGACTACAGAGTCATTCCAGTTCGGTGACTGCCAGCGCTTGTTGTCGAGCAAACCAAGCCATTATCATAAATCCACTATAAGTTCCACACCTATGCGTGCTCGTAGAATACCAATGTCAAGTACAAGGGGTACTTTAGTTAACATAATATACATACATAAACTCACGCCTTCTTCCTACGGGGGCAGGCAGACACTACAGAATGCTACGATCCTTACTGACTCCTTTTGCTTCGTGTACGTTCACACAAGCCGCCGGTTGCGAGTACTACGCACCGTCCTCTCTAAAAAACTTAACCGTATTTACACAACATAGCATCGCGCCTGTCTTGCACAAAGAGGTGAGCAGGCGGTGTACAGTACACACTAACACACATTACGCCAGTTATGTTTAAGGGGACTACAGGACCTAAACGCAAATTTTGTAAGTTTTATAATGCCTAAAAGTATATGATCCACTGCAGTAAACAAAATCAGAAAAATATATGATATTCTTCAGGATATGTGCTAGGTAGATAGTGTGTTGAAAACATAATACAACTAACTTGATACGATAGAAAAAAATCACGAAGATACCTCTAAAAATGTCTTTTAACTATTAAAAACCATACTAATATACATGCAATCATTCTGATTTTTTGTCAGATTATTCTACAAGCAACTTAATAGCATAATAGTGTTTTATTTTTTTATACAATCTATAGCTTTTGTAAATCGATAATTGCTTCATATTTTGCAATAAATTACCAGCGTTGTGTCATCGCGCTTCTCTTTCTTTTCTATGCAGTCCGACAGTGACCGCGCTTTAGGTGTTGTCAGCCTCTTAAGTCCTATGTACCTAATTGGAACCCTCGTTGGCGTAGTGGTCGCAAAAGCAACCGCTAGCAGTGAGAATCCTGGGTTCAATCCCCAGCTCGGAACATGTTTTATTATAGAATAAATTCAATTCAATTCAATCAAGCCAGTCAAATAGTTGACAGGCTTGATTGAAGCGATATAATAGACCCTAGTTATTATATATTTATCTGTTACTATTTATAAATACGTTCTTATACACCCCTGCCTACCTCCGTCGGGGATACGTGTGGCGTGATCTTATGGTATTCTTTGAAAGTCGGAACAGCTGTTACAATTACTTGTTTACTAAATAGATCCAGGTTCATAAACTATCTCATCACTTATAAATGCATGAATGTTGGAGCTCGGAGCACGTGCAAACGATCACCTTTTAAACAACTTGTATCCAATTACACGGAGTAATGTCATGTGTATGAATGTGCAGAGTAAGTAATACTACAGAGACTAAACTTCTAACAACTGAATATCCTCCCGGTCGCGGCGGTCAACCTCGGCGAAAACTAGACGAGTACGCAGGAGATATTATAGTGCAAGTTTGTGCGCAGACACAGGTGCACTTCCTCTGCCCTCACTCTCACAGTCCGGCACGATCAGATGGGACGGCAATCCGACACAACTGGGGAAAGATCAGATCTTGGACCGACAAAAACCGGCAAAAGATATGCAATTATACGAGTACACTACAGATAAGTAATAGAGCTCCTTGTGAAGGCACTCATCTAGGGAAGAACCTACTACTCAAACATATTTCTGCCGCCAAGTTCATGCCGATGCAATTACAAGCACATTAGTCATTTCACTGTGCACTCCCTTTCACAGAGAGGAGCCCGTGTCCCAATAGTGGGAACATTATAAGCTGATTATGATTATGTAGTCATTTCATCTTTGTCCCTGGAATATCAGCATGCGTTACCTCTGGTGTTGCGATGTTCATAGGCGGCGGTGACCTGTCACCATGGACCTACTAAAGCTCAGTCTCTGTTGCATGTTTACTCCGGTGTTCACTCGTATTGATATTAATAGAAATATTATAAGATTTGTGTTAAATTAAACACGAGTGTTATTATGGGAATCGCTTTGTAATATCTAGGTATCTTTCTCTTTGTGTATCTTACTTGTACTTGAAGGCAGCAACATGACTTACAATTGGAGCTAAACACGTATTATTAAAACCATAATATACTTACTTACTTACTACGAAATTGAGGCACCCATTTAGAATTAATATGTTATTCTTGTTAAGCTCGACTGTGTTCACAATTGCTTATGTATGGAAGTAAATTTTGGATGAGGCAAAAGAAGCAAGAAAAAATCTGCGGAAATGCGTTCCTTGCGAAGCATGTGTGGTGGGACTATGAGGAATGATATGAAAAGGCAACGGTGCGATTTAAAGGAAGACGTAGTAACAAAAATGTAAATGAGTGTGCTAAGATGTTAGGTCACGTTGAGAGGATGAATGAAACGAGACTAACAAAAAGTATTTACAAGGCAGGTGTGAGTGGAAACGCTCGGAGGGGACGCCCCGGAGGTCATTTAGTGAACTTATTACTTGTATGAACGTAAACGAAGCAAAAGGAGTATGTACGGATCGTAGCAAGTGGCGTTCTGTAGTTTGTTGTGTGTGTGTCGGTATGTTATTCCAGTAAGAGTCTAACACACCCTCCCACTACGCCCAGAGCGGGAGAAGTTATTTTTTATGATTTCCCACACAAAAAAAAAAGTCGCTCCGCAGACGGCGGTCATTTTGATTGCGAGTGACCGCAATAATCCGGCCAGCATGGCAGCGGTCGTGGTGTCCTCCGCGCGCGTTATTGCATAGATTTCCATACGTTCTACCGTCGCGGATAATTTGTCCACCGTTTGGTCAGCGCCTAAGCCGATCATTTACATACGCACAACTACATAAAGTCACACAAGTGTGGGAGAGTACTTTCGACTGACCATGCAACGAAAACCTTTGACAGGATTTTCGATTTGCCGATGCATCTCTGTTTCTTGACGCACATCGAAGAACGCTGGCCTGAAGAACTGCTTCGTTGGTCCAGTGGTCGCAGGCGCTATTGTTGGGCATGAGCTCCTGGGGTCAATTCCCGGTTTGCGTATTGAGTTATTGGGTTTTGCCATCTGGACTTTCTCAGTAGTAGCCCTGAGTCTGGATTTGTGCCCGGTCGATGACAATAGGCTCGCCCCCTGTTACATGGAACTCAAACAAAACTGGCAAAATGTGGGTGTGCTATAGGCGGACCTCTCCTTAACCCTTCGGAGAAACAGGCGTGATGGTGTTACGTCATCAAAGACCGCAAACCTCAAACGTACTCACTTAAGTAAAGTGCCTCGTGAAGGCTATTTTTATGCACCCCACGTGTTTCCTTATGGCTCTACAATTAACGATCGATGGAAATTATCATAATGTGCAGTATTGACTGCTTGAACGATGGATATACTCAAGGACGTGATGACGATGACATAGCACAAACAACATGACTACGAATCGCAATGTTATGAGTGAATTAAATAAGATTCGCAATGTTTGGATATCCTCGCGCGGGTGACTGCACTGGGCTTGACTGCATAGAAATTACCAATGAGAGGAGAGCATGATAAGTAGTTTAAACTAAGCCTAGGCAAAGGAAGGATAAACAAAATTTCCATAAATTCCCAGTCAGCCTGTACTAGCTTAAAACGAAGTCCAGTGTGTAGCCGCTAATAAAGCACATCGACTTTAAAAAAAGTCTTTAAATGTATAACGTCGTCTCTGTCACTCAAACCTGTGTGGCAGCCTCTTTGTAAATGTATAACGTCGTCTCTGTCACTCACACCTGTGTGGCAGCCTCTTTGTAAATGTATAACGTCGTCTCTGTCACTCACACCTGTGTGGCAGGCTCTTTGTATAGATCGATGTGTCATATTAACACCCGGGTACTGTCCCTCACAGACAACATAGACGTAACTATCGTCTATCAAGGAAGGAAAATGTTTGTGTTTCGAGCGAAGTTCGTGAGAAAACGCAGATGACGTGTGTGTGACCTGAATATTAATGACATATTACATTATGTTAGATATGTGAAGATAACGTACCTAGTCGTAGAGCTCTCTGTGATGAGCTCGTACGGGGAACTACTCGCTCTATAGGTACCTATTTAAAACTAAAACTAAAGTAAAATCCAACCTTTCTTCAAAGGCATACTATTGTATTAATGACTACTAGTTGGTCGCTGGAGAAAGAACATAAACACTCAAGACAATATTTATATTATTTCTCCAAAATTTGCTTACCTACTGACAGGTTATAATATGAGTTCATATAATTGGTTATATTTTTATTTGACTATAAGTCAATGTATTTTAATTTAATTTAATTTTAATTTGTTAGTGACATACTCTACTCACAATATGTTACACAATATGTTTCTATGAGTTATATATGAGTTACAGATGATATATTGCAATAAGCGGTTAGCTAGCGACCTCGACAATTGATCATACTATTCTTGCCTGAACAACCAGCAGCAAGTTCGCCATGCTCCCTTAGATGTCACTGCCTGCGGTAGGTCGGGTTGCCTCCTTCCCTCCAATATGGCGAGGGGGGTGATGGCTGATCTTTGCGTTATGCTCGTGAACGGGTGCTGCTTGTGGTGACTGGTCTTGCTGACCATGGTTTTATTATTGTTATTAGTAATTAACTGTTTATTTATTTTCCTTCGATGGTGCTAGTTTATCATTTCTCACTTCGAGTTACAGCTATGGTGGCATGAGGAACAGGGTGTAAAGTTCACTCATCCTCCATAGAAAAGGGAGGATCCTCCGACCAGACGGGTGTCGTGTCTGGTGGGCAACTGCCCGACGGTTGATGTCGGGATGTTGTATATATGCTAGTTGCGCGGTAAACTCTGCTTGCGCGATGCAGGATTTTGCGTGACGTCAGTGTGATGCGTAGTTCGTATGTGGCGACGTAGATGCCGCCACATCACTCCCCTCCGGAGACCGGAGGTCGATAGTGGGCTGAGTCGTGTATCTTGCGATGCTTGCCAGTGCCAGATGTGGTTCCAGTGCGTCGGAACCGGTTGTCGCATAGTTCGCGGTGGGTCGGAACTGTCTGCGGTGATGCCCCATTGAGTCGGGGTGGCGCTGCGTTATGCTCCAGTGAGTCGGATGTGGTACAGCGCCGGGTTGAGGGCTGACTGCTGGCGTCGACCAGGAGAGCGTTGAAGAGCTCTGCTTGTTGACCGGCCGAAAGTGCAGTGTGCTGTGCCAAGGTTGCTGATGAGGCTTAGGGTGATGACCAGGTATGCGCGGTCGCTGCATGCTGGTGGTCAGGATACCCGTTGAAGCCGTGGGTGCTGGCTGGCTGTGTGACTCGCCGCTCGAGAGCTTGAGGAAGTGTAGATGATGACGTCACGCTGAAGTAGTTGCACGAAGGCTGCGCTGACGTTCATATTCGGGGTCACCAGTATGGTGGCATGAGGAACAGGGTGTAAAGTTCACTCATCCTCCATAGAAAAGGGAGGATCCTCCGTCCAGACGGGTGTCGTGTCTGGTGGGCAACTGCCCGACGGTTGATGTCGGGATGTTGTATATATGCTAGTTGCGCGGTAAACTCTGCTTGCGCGATGCAGGATTTTGCGTGACGTCAGTGTGATGCGTAGTTCGTATGTGGCGACGTAGATGCCGCCACACAGCTATAGCCTTATGTAAGCGGGCACGCCCTTTATGCCTGGAGGGTTTTATTTAGGTATTAATTTCTGGTTACGTTTTTATGTTGTAATTTGCTTGAGTACAGTTTTCATTGTTTTGTTGGTATATTTGTGAGCTAGTAAGTAATTTAATTTAATGTTTTGTGTTTCGTAGTGTTAATTACTTTGCATACGATTTGTATAGAATCATGTTTATATAACTAAACAGACAGATGTGCTGTTGGACAATTTGTTGACCACTTCTTCTTCCCAGCTAAAAGACCTAGGAAGAGGTGAAGGGCAGACATTTTTGGGGGACTATCTTATTTAATTTTGACGTTCGAAAATTGCTGATTCTCAGCCTAGTTTGAATAAATGACTTCTGATTTTGATTTTATTTCTGCCACCTAACACTGAGTTCTGTTTTGAAGGATGTGGGTGCCAATGTAATAGATAAATAATATAACATCACGCCTTTATTCCCCGAAGGGTGAGCAGAGGTGTATCTATAGTTTTCATTACGCCAGTTGTGTACATTTCGCTAGTTATATTTAAGTCCCATATAATAGGGGGCGAGCCTATTGCCATCAACCGGAAACAAATCCAGACTCCGGGCTGCTACTGAGAAATTCCATATGGAAAAACCCAATTAACTTTTCCCCGACCCGAGAATTGAACTCAGAACCTCATGCTGAGCAGTAGCGCTTGCGACCATTAGACCCATAAGAAAAGAGGAAGACCAAAGAAAATGCATGGATTTTGAGAAAGATGATATTGCTAGGAAGGCGGTGACTACTGAGATGACTACTGATGGAGATGTGGGGAAGATGACATGCTGCGCCGACCACTAATACATTGGGATAAGGCAGACAGGAGGATGATGGGTACCGGTGAAATGTCAGCTTTAACTCTGGCATCTCAACACATGTTGATGCCCTGGTATTGCAGATGTCTATAAGCGTCGGTGATAACTGACCATCAGACGGGCCGACGGCTCGTCAGCCATTTAATAACTCGCTGTCGTTGTCACTCATACTGGTGTGACAGTCTCCTCCTACAGCTCCACGTGTCATGTTAACGCCCGAGAAATATCACCAGCCTATTGCTGTCCCACTGCAGGGCAAATGCCTCTTCTCGTACAGAGAAGGCCTCGTGCCTTCTCTGTACGAGAAGATTCACACAGTCATGCATCGTTTCTCTCGAGCCACATCTTGTGTCACACAGTCATGCATCGTTTCTCTCGAGCCACATCTTGTGTCACACAGTCATGCATCGTTTCTCTCGAGCCACATCTTGTGTCACACAGTCATGCATCGTTTCTCTCGAGCCACATCTTGTGTCACACAGTCATGCATCGTTTCTCTCGAGCCACATCTTGTGTTACACAGTTAGGCATCGTTCCTCTCGAGCCACATCTTCTGTCACACAGTCAGGCATCGTTCCTCTCGAGCCACATCTTGTGTTACACAGTCATGCATCGTTCCTCTCGAGCCACATCTTGTGTCACACAGTCAGGCATCGTTCCTCTCGAGCCACATCTTGTGTCACACAGTCATGCATCGTTTCTCTCGAGCCACATCTTGTGTCACACAGTCATGCATCGTTTCTCTCGAGCCATATCTTGTGTCACACAGTCATGCATCGTTTCTCTCGAGCCACATCTTATGTCACACAGTCATGCATCGTTTCTCTCGAGCCACATCTTGTGTCACACAGTCATGCATCGTTTCTCTCGAGCCACATCTTGTGTCACACAGTCATGCATCGTTTCTCTCGAGCAACATCTTGTGTCACACAGTCAGGCATCGTTTCTCTCGAGCCACATCTTGTGTCACACAGTCATGCATCGTTTCTCTCGAGCCACATCTTGTGTCACACAGTCATGCATCGTTTCTCTCGAGCCACATCTTGTGTCACACAGTCATGCATCGTTTCTCTCGAGCCACATCTTGTGTCACACAGTCATGCATCGTTTCTCTCGAGCCACATCTTGTGTCACACAGTCATGCATCGTTTCTCTCGAGCCACATCTTGTGTCACACAGTCATGCATCGTTTCTCTCGAGCCACATCTTGTGTCACACAGTCATGCATCGTTTCTCTCGAGCCACATCTTATGTCACACAGTCATGCATCGTTTCTCTCGAGCCACATCTTGTGTCACACAGTCATGCATCGTTTCTCTCGAGCCGTATCTTGTGTCACACAGTCATGCATCGTTTCTCTCGAGCCACATCTTATGTCACACAGTCATGCATCGTTTCTCTCGAGCCACATTTTGTGTCACACAGTCATGCATCGTTTCTCTCGAGCCACATCTTGTGTCACACAGTCATGCATCGTTTCTCTCGAGCCACATCTTGTGTCACACAGTCATGCATCGTTTCTCTCGAGCAACATCTTGTGTCACACAGTCAGGCATCGTTTCTCTCGAGCCACATCTTGTGTCACACAGTCATGCATCGTTTCTCTCGAGCAACATCTTGTGTCACACAGTCATGCATCGTTTCTCTCGAGCCACATCTTGTGTCACACAGTCATGCATCGTTTCTCTCGAGCCATATCTTGTGTCACACAGTCATGCATCGTTTCTCTCGAGCCACATCTTGTGTCACACAGTCATGCATCGTTTCTCTCGAGCCACATCTTATGTCACACAGTCATGCATCGTTTCTCTCGAGCCACATCTTGTGTCACACAGTCATGCATCGTTTCTCTCGAGCCACATCTTGTGTCACACAGTCATGCATCGTTTCTCTCGAGCCACATCTTGTGTCACACAGTCATGCACCGTTTCTCTCGAGCCACATCTTGTGTCACACAGTCATGCATCGTTTCTCTCGAGCCACATCTTGTGTCACACAGTCATGCATCGTTTCTCTCGAGCCACATCTTGTGTCACACAGTCATGCACCGTTTCTCTCGAGCCACATCTTGTGTCACACAGTCATGCATCGTTTCTCTCGAGCCACATCTTGTGTCACACAGTCATGCATCGTTTCTCTCGAGCCACATCTTGTGTCACACAGTCATGCATCGTTTCTCTCGAGCCACATCTTGTGTCACACAGTCATGCATCATTTCTTTGGTCTTCCACACAACATATTCCAACGACAGCCCCACTTTATGTCCAGGCAAATCACTGTCCATCCTATGGTTGCCCTGGAAGAGATCGCAGAAAGCGATAAGGCCGCCCATTGTATATTTTGTAGTGTTTGATTTATTTTTTGTCATGTATTTTTTGTGGTGTACAATAAAGTATATATAAATAAAATAAATAAATATTCTTCAAAAGGTGTCAATGAACATGTATGTAGGTACTTAATCTATGGTTTTACAGCTAGTCTTACGGAACGCTGATAAAAAGGGCTTGCCCTTATTTATTTATCACATTGTAACAAAGAAATAAAATAATTATATTAATTGGTCAAGGACGGCTAATGAGACACAATTGATTTTCTATTGTTTGACTCCGGATCGGTGTCGCGCGGGGCTTAACAGGATAGCCCGTCGGGGACTACTGGCTGACATTACGTTGTCACAAAGGTTGTCGCAGTCGTTCAACTAGTGTCATTTTGTACGATCAATTAACAGGTAACTGTTAAGTGGTTTGAACTATTAAACACTAGTCTCTGATGACGTCAACAAAGTATATGTTTATTAAGTACTTGGAAATACTTTACCGGAATTACTTACACAGAATTAGTTGGTAAGGTGTGGGATAACACACAAATAATATTTAAGATGGAATAGATAATAGTCCGTTTGGTCTTCTGCACGAACTATACAAGAATAGCCCGATGTAATAGTTAAAGTATTCAAGTCGGCAAGATACGGTATAGTACTCGTAAGTGTAGTACTCGTAAGTGTAGTACTCGTAAGTGTAGTACTCGCACTCGAGCGGCAATATGACAGGACGAGCTTCACAGAGACTGTCGCACAGGTGTGAGTGACAGACGGCGTGAGACAAACACGAACTTTGTCAAAAACTCAATGTGACGTGTGACCGGCCTGTGCCTACTGTAATTGTTACGTCTGTTGCGTTTATTGAAGAGCTTAGTCAAGGCGATGGGAACCGTCGGTGTCGCTGTCGACACAATGACTATGTTCTTGTGTGAGGACAGTTTCCGACAATGATCGTGAGCTAATCTTACTACTACAATACTACGCCAATGAGAGACTAGGTCGGCCTAAAGTGAGGTCAACTGATGCTCGGAGTTTATAAGGCCAATCAACTCGAAAAATTGCTTACAGAGTGTCGGGTAGTGTCAATCTTACCAAGCGGTGTCGTGTTACCCAGTAACTGGGTTGTGGAGGTCAGATAGGCAGTCGCTTTTCGTAAAATACTGGTATTCAGCCGCACCCGGTTAGACTGGAAGCCGACTGCGACATATTTGGACAAAGGCAGACAGATGATGATGAGCGTACGGCAACAGGCGCGCCTTACTACCTACTACTACAGGGAACTTAAGGAATGACGGTAAGGTCAAGGAAATGTTAAGCAAATTGACACTTTTCAAATTACACGAGTATTCTTTGATAGTTCTAGGAAATGACAATAATAGGTACTTACTGCTCATTGGAGTAGGGAATCTGCGGAACAATTAATTTCTCTGGCTGTACAAGATAGGAAGCCCACACCCAGATCACACTCGGCTTACAACTAGAGTTTTGCCTACCCCTTCGGTGAAAACAGGCGTGCTGCTATGATATTCATCTCCAAAATTGAATCCCATCTTCTTTCTTATAGTTGAAAGATCAAACTTAAACCAGATCTCGAAGGGTTAGGCAGAGCTGTGCCGATAGTACACCCACATCTCACCAGTTATGTGTAAGTCCCATGTGATATACAAATCCACTGCTACTGACAATTACCAGATGGAAAAACACATATCACTTTGCCAGCTCCGGGAGTCGAACCCAGGAGCTCATGCTCAGCAGTAGCGCTTGCACCACTAGACCAACGAGTTGTCCTTAAAATAAAGGCCTGTTCACACGAACTACAGTGAGTTCATTGCTACAATGCTGCAATGGTGGCAATTCCCACGACATTGACCGAGCGCGAGGATGCCGTGTGTGACAGCCACGACCTCCGCGCTGACGGCCGACACGCGCGTGTGTCCGCGCGGGAGTCGTGGAACTACTGCAGGGTTGCAACAGTAGCACATGAATGGTGCAACCGATATTTTGTAACAACATTATGTATGATTTATAACAGTCTCCGTGGAGTTTCTTGCCCGTTCTTCTCCATAGGGACCTACTACGCTTTGGAATGGGCAATTAGCTTCATCTGTCTTTCACCGCTTGACAGTTCAAAAGTGCTTGGTTTATGTATACAAGTAAATAAAATTGAAGTGTCTGTTTGTAATGTCAAAATAACAGCTTTTTTCGAAATGCATATGAAAGTAGGTACATTACGATACGGTAAAAAAAATCTGTTTGTCTGTTTGTTCCGCCTAATCTCCGAAATGGCTAGACCGATTTTGCTTGTAGTTAGAGTTACAAGGTTCTGTTGCGTGGCCACCACCGGAGCTACCCGCCGCTATCTTGTGTTGTCTAGACAACTTCACCCACAGCGCCCTGTCCGTGTCAGGAACAGAACAGTGCACGTAACATCACGCCAGTGTTCCCCGAAGCGGTCGGTACAAGTATCTGTTATACCCGCTTTAAAGCTCGTGCAAACTAGCGCGAAATCGCGGGCGTGACAGGCACCAATGTGCCTGTCGCGCCCGCGATATCGCCCCAGTCTGCACAAGCCTTAACGCCAATTTAGTCCAAATCGTCGAACTCGTCGAGTTTAAGACTGCTAGCCTTCGATCAATTGATCAAAGCTGTTAGCAATTAAAAATCATTAAAACATTTTGTCTAATAGCCCGCATTTCCTAATTAATTCTTATGTACAACATATTTACCGGAGATTCACCTACGTATTCGTATATTTTTTTTACATAAAACACGACGCCTGACCACGATTCTCGAAGGGTTAGGCAGGGATATGCCTGTAGTACTTTCACCCACATCTCGCCAGTCATGTTTAAATCCCGTGTAATAGGGGGCGATCGTATTGCCTCAAAATAACGTAGTTTTCGACTTAGGAGGCGGCCTTACGTGAGGCGTTTAGAGGGTTGAGGGGGTCGAGCCGAATCTCACCCAATCTGTCGTGGGGGAGAGGGGAGGTCTCGGGAAATATCACGTAATTAACTTTCCGCAAGAAACAGTAAACTTGCGAGAAAACTGGATAATTATTATAAAAAATAAGTATTATAAAAAAATGTTAGATAAGCACATGTTTATTTAAATAAATCCAAAGCCATCAAGCACAGATCAACGTACAAAAACGCATTTTAAAAATCTCACGTAAGATTGGGGGGGATTGACTATACCGTATGTAATGATACCCCCTTGGTCCCCTTGGTACCCCTTGGTCCCCTTGGTACCCCTTGGTTGTCGTGAGATTTGGCTGGGTGAGCCAAATCGCAATTCTCCCCTAATCTCACGTGAGATTTTGAACATGCGTTTTTATACGTTAATTTGTGCTTGATTGCGTTGGATTTTCGACCTCCTTGGTGAGATCTCACCAAGGGGGTCGAAAAATCGTCAAAATCACCTCACATAATTAATGGACACCCCCTTAGACTAGCGACGTTATTTTTGTCTATTAAACCAATCAACCAAGTCAGCGTATCACAGCCCACTGCTGGACATAGGCCTCTCCCAGGCTGCGGCACAACACCCTGTCCTCCACCTTCCGCATTCAGTCTGCCCCAGCCACCTTCTTAAGGTCGTCGGTCCATCGAGCTGGGGGCGTCCCACTACGTCTGTCGATAGGCGGTCGCCACTCCAGCCCTATCTATTAACCCGCATTTCTATACTGAACTTCCTCAGTTCGTGTCATGACTTCCTATCTTCCTAATTAATCGTTATTTAACTACCGGAGATCACCTACCTATTCGTTATTGTCGTTTTAATCAACGTAAAACCCCCATTCCACCGTTTATCTCAATTAGTGGATAGTCGTAGAATCACAACCGCAGCATGACCTAGCTACACTCATCCATCATCCAATCGACATCAGTGTTAGTTTCCGTACCTACATCATGTTTACACCCAAACATTCTGATCTCCGCTAGAACCTGTAAACCCCACAGCAATGACCACAACTACGTCAAACTAATTTATTATTTATTCATTTATATTTATATATACTTTATTGTACACCACAAAAATACATGACAAAAAATAAATCGAACACTACAAAATATACAATGGGTGGCCTTATCGCTTTCTGCGATCTCTTCCAGGCAACCATGGGATGGACAGTGATTTGCCTGGACATAAAGTGGGGCTGTCGTTGGTGTAAAAAATAAATAAATACAATATACTAAAATTGATACACAGATATACAGGGTGATTGGAAGATGGGTGCAAAGCTTTAAGGTGAAGATAGTATAGACAATTTAGAACCATTTAAGCCATGGTTGTCTTAGACGAAATTTAGTGTTTTGTTAGACTGCATAAAATTTAAAATTTCTCCCTCGAATTGGTTTGTAGGTCCTAATTTCAATAATTTGTAAGATATCCGCATAAATGATACCTCAAAAGAAAGAGCGATTATCAAGCATGTCTTCAAAAAGGTTTGAACAAAAAAGCACCCTCCGTTTTTTTTTTAAATAGGTTAGGTTAGGTTAGGTTAGGTTTAAAAGACGTATTGTACAATTTTTTTATTTTTTCTGAGCTTTAAATATCTGTAAAAAAAAATGTCTAATGACACAGAAGCCTATAACATGTTTTGCTTGGTTGCTTACACATTACTTTAATTAAATAAATAAAAAAATAATTCATTTATCATTCAATTTGGCCATAATTATGCAGTTTACATTAAATTTTGAGAATTTCCGAAAAAAAACTTAAAAATTTGGTTAAAAATATTTGGTAAGACTTCGTCTAAGACAACCATGGCTTAAATGGTTCTAAATTGTCTGTACTATCTTCGCCTTAAAGCTTTGCACCCATCTTCCAATCACCATGTATATATATCCTAAATAATATATACATAAAACATACATATTAAATGTATAAGCAACGAAATTAAATGAAGACTATAGATAATTTCAGTTACGAGAACAAGCTCACAGCGACAAGTAATGTTCCTTAACGAGTCTTTTAAATGCGAGTAACGATTGCGCGCGTTTTATTTGAACTGGCAAAGCATTCCACAAACGAGTGGCCTGGGCCTCAAGTCTGCTATTACAATAGTGTCGGAATGGTCTATTACTGATTTCATAATTGTTGATTTTGACAAGTTTGGTAATCTACTAATATAAAGGCGTCATTAATGAGGATCGGAACAGACCATTATGACACTATTGTAATAGCAGACTTGAAGCCCTGGACAGTAAAGGATTTGTCGAGTCGACAAATCCTCTTGCAAGTGACGTGTTCTGTAATTATCATCCACCCACTTGGTTATGATATTTGAGGTGGCCGAATATTTCTTCTGTTTGCATCGTTAGAAAATCGTCCTTGAATAATGTGGTGAGTTCTTGTATGTAGAGCCGCGCTGTGATGTTGCGCGAATTAGTTTTTTTTTTGGTGTCAGTATGCATGGCCTACCCTCTGTGGAGAACCACTGCACGCCACTGTTGTCGACGAACGTTGTGGAATGCACAGGCATTTTAAGCTTCAAGTTCAACCACTAATGTTTATAACACTAATGTTTGTTTGCAGGCGCTAGAATTACGTATCAGACGTTTTTTACTAAATAAAGAATTTAAAAAATGTCTGATTCGTAATTCTAGCGCTGCCCCCGTGACTTCGTTCGCGCGAATTTCGTATTGTCTCCTATAAATTCCTACACCCCTTATAAAATGAAAACGTATAATCATAATCTTAAATATTTCGCCGAGCGCGCATCGCGCCTCGCGCTATTACTTCGGTTTCGCTTAGCGTTTTTTCTTTTTTCTTTTCGCTCGGCTCCTAAGGGTCATAACGTGATTGTAAGTAGCCGTAGTACCTTCCTCAAGAAGCGGGCTATCAAATGCAAAAAGATCAAATTCGACTGGTAGTCGCAGAAATTAGCGCGTTCAAATAAAGAAAAAACAAACAAATTCTTCAGCTTTATTTAATTTTATTGGTTGTAGATGTAATTAGGAACTTTTATAATCTCAGTGTGCGGCAGTCACATTGGTGACGGCGTCAGGTTGATTATGCGTTGTACACAGTTTTGAAACATTTTATTAATTTAAGTAATTATTAATAAAATAACGCGACTGTTTGCAGCTCTGTACTGAGGCAACTACTATGCAAAACGATCGGACACCCACCCTACCCTAAGGCTGCGTTTCCACTGACGCGGAGTAGAGAGGAGCGGACCGTGAATTGGCCAATCACAGTGCTCGAAATCTGTGGAGTGGAGATTTCGAGCACTGTGATTGGCCAATTCGCGGTCCGCTCCTCTCCACTCCGCCCAGCTCCTCGTCAGTGGAAACGCACCCTAAATACACACTGCTACGGATTACATTTGGACCATGAACGTGATAGACTCTTCGCATCATCACCGTGGTTGAGGCAGAATTTTATGGAATGTGCCTAAATCGATTCGGTTCTACCTCAAGACCCCAAACAGAGCATTTCTATCAGACTCATATCGAAGACGCAGCTCACTTGTCCCACTGGCCAAAGACAGAATAAAAATAATAGTGACAGAAGAGTCACTGTGACCGCGAGCAAGCGAGTGTGAGCTTAGTCACAAATTCGTTCATGTTTCTATAGGCCGGCAAACTTTGTGAATTGAATGGCGGCGCTGTTTGTTAACAGCCAAGATGTCAACAACCTTTTAAATCTAGTACATTTCAAGTTAGTTCTCGATTTCGGGACATACGTACATAAACTGAATCTACAGGCCCTGCTCTGACCAGACTAAGGTGAACCCCGCGCGGAATGCGGGATCCGACGCGCGCCTCTATTGTTTTAATGTCTAATAATTCACTGTACTATTCGCGCCAGTTTGAACACCTCCACAATAGTTAGTTGAAACAATCGGCGCGCCTCGCGAGCGAATTTCGGCCCGCCTCCCGCGCGGGATTCGCCTCAGTTTGGTTGGCCCACGGAGAACAGAGACTGTCCTCCGTGGGTGGGCCAGAGATTACCTACCGAGAGCGCTAAAGTAACGGATCTAACAGACTTCCTTGTGTCAATAAAATAAAATGCATTAAAACCATAATGGCCTCCTTATCAAGCACTCCAAGATGTTTTAAATGAATTAATAACGACGCAGTACCTAAGCGAATGGCCATTCTTTTTGTAATGTACAATAAAGAATATACATAATTATAAATAAATAACAACCGACGTGCTCAAGTTACTATTATTGCAGCATTATTTTATTATTGAAACATTAATTATTACTTTATTACTAATTAAATACCAAAGAAGATTTCTTATCATTTTTATTAGGGTTCCGTACCCAAACGGTGCCTACGGGACCCTATTACTACGGCTCCGCCTATCGCCCATCCGTCCGTCTGTCACAGGGCTGTATCTTTTGAACCATAATAGGTAGACACTTGAAATTTTCACGGAGTATGTACACACGGCTATACATCAAACTATAAATTTCCAGTTTACGCTGACCTCGCATTCTACGGAAATCCTATACAATGCGAGATCAGCTTATACTGGAAATGTATAGCTTGATATGTAGCCGTGTGTACTACTACGGCCGCTCTAACAACAAATAATAAAAGTTAAATAGTGTAAAAAAATCAACGGGTTTTTTTTAAGTACTTATTTAATAGAAAATGTAGTGTTAAATATTGTACGGTTGTATGGAACCCTTCGTGTGCGAGTCCGACTCGCTTTTGACCGCTTTTTTATTATTGACGTTTTTAACATTTATTATTATTTAATTGATCAATGCCTTGTTATTACGGAAAAAATAAGAGGTTAACGATATTGTGTAAAAAGTTTTATTTATGAATTAAAACCAAATTGATGGTGATGCATTGTGTTATGTTTATGTATGTATTCAAATAAATGTATTTCGTGCAACACACACTTACTCATGCTCAGGCTTGCGACGCGACGCTTTGTCTTCAATTATACGAGTAGATAGTTATCATGTTCCTATGTATATTTGTTTACTTTTAAACTGCATCGTCGTTTGACATCCAGTCTTACTAAGGGGTATCGTGTTACCCAGTAACTGGGTTATTGAAGTCAGATAGGCAGTCACTCCATGTAAAATACTGGTATGCAGCTGCGTCCGGTTAGACTGAAAGCTGACCCCAAGATAGCTATACCTACGAGTATTCAGCGATATTACCTTTTAAATCATGGCGACGTGACCACTTACCGTCAGATGAGCCGACTGCTTGTTTTTAGATGTGCATAGGCGACGTGACCACTTACCGTCAGATGAGCCGACTGCTTGTTTGTAGACGTGCATAGGCGACGTGAACACTTACCGTCAGATGAGCCGACTGCTTGTTTGTAGACGTGCATAGGCGACGTGATCACTTACCGTCAGATGAGCCGACTGCTTGTTTGTAGGCGTGCATAGGCGACGTGAACACTTACCGTCAGATGAGCCGACTGCTTGTTTGTAGACGTGCATAGGCGACGTGACCACTTACCGTCAGATGAGCCGACTGCTTGTTTGTAGACGTGCATAGGCGACGTGAACACTTACCGTCAGATGAGCCGACTGCTTGTTTGTAGACGTGCATAGGCGACGTGACCACTTACCGTCAGATGAGCCGACTGCTTGTTTGTAGACGTGCATAGGCGACGTGACCACTTACCGTCAGATGAGCCGACTGCTTGTTTGTAGACGTGCATAGGCGACGTGACCACTTACCGTCAGATGAGCCGACTGCTTGTTTGTAGACGTGCATAGGCGACGTGAACACTTACCGTCAGATGAGCCGACTGCTTGTTTGTAGACGTGCATAGGCGACGTGATCACTTACCGTCAGATGAGCCGACTGCTTGTTTGTAGGCGTGCATAGGCGACGTGATCACTTACCGTCAGATGAGCCGACTGCTTGTTTGTAGACGTGCATAGGCGACGTGAACACTTACCGTCAGATGAGCCGACTGCTTGTTTGTAGACGTGTATAGGCGACGTGAACACTTACCGTCAGATGAGCCGACTGCTTGTTTGTAGACGTGTATAGGCGACGTGAACACTTACCGTCAGATGAGCCGACTGCTTGTTTGTAGACGTGCATAGGCGACGTGACCACTTACCGTCAGATGAGCCGACTGCTTGTTTGTAGGCGTGCATAGGCGACATGAACACTTGCCGACTGCTTGTTTGTAGACGTGCATAGGCGACGTGACCACTTACCGTCAGATGAGCCGACTGCTTGTTTGTAGACGTGCATAGGCGACGTGAACACTTACCGTCAGATGAGCCGACTGCTTGTTTGTAGACGTGTATAGGCGACGTGAACACTTACCGTCAGATGAGCCGACTGCTTGTTTGTAGGCGTGCATAGGCGACATGAACACTTGCCGACTGCTTGTTTGTAGACGTGCATAGGTGACGTGACCACTTACCGTCAGATGAGCCGACTGCTTGTTTGTAGACGTGCATAGGCGACGTGAACACTTACCGTCAGATGAGCCGACTGCTTGTTTGTAGACGTGTATAGGCGACGTGAACACTTACCGTCAGATGAGCCGACTGCTTGTTTGTAGACGTGTATAGGCGACGTGAACACTTACCGTCAGATGAGCCGACTGCTTGTTTGTAGGCGTGCATAGGCGACATGAACACTTGCCGACTGCTTGTTTGTAGACGTGCATAGGCGACGTGACCACTTACCGTCAGATGAGCCGACTGCTTGTTTGTAGACGTGCATAGGCGACGTGAACACTTACCGTCAGATGAGCCGACTGCTTGTTTGTAGACGTGTATAGGCGACGTGAACACTTACCGTCAGATGAGCCGACTGCTTGTTTGTAGGCGTGCATAGGCGACATGAACACTTGCCGACTGCTTGTTTGTAGACGTGCATAGGCGACGTGACCACTTACCGTCAGATGAGCCGACTGCTTGTTTGTAGACGTGCATAGGCGACGTGACCACTTACCGTCAGATGAGCCGACTGCTTGTTTGTAGGCGTGCATAGGCGACATGAACACTTGCCGACTGCTTGTTTGTAGACGTGCATAGGCGACGTGACCACTTACCGTCAGATGAGCCGACTGCTTGTTTGTAGACGTGCATAGGCGACGTGAACACTTACCGTCAGATGAGCCGACTGCTTGTTTGTAGGCGTGCATAGGCGACATGAACACTTGCCGACTGCTTGTTTGTAGACGTGCATAGGCGACGTGACCACTTACCGTCAGATGAGCCGACTGCTTGTTTGTAGACGTGCATAGGCGACGTGAACACTTACCGTCAGATGAGCCGACTGCTTGTTTGTAGACGTGTATAGGCGACGTGAACACTTACCGTCAGATGAGCCGACTGCTTGTTTGTAGGCGTGCATAGGCGACATGAACACTTGCCGACTGCTTGTTTGTAGACGTGCATAGGCGACGTGACCACTTACCGTCAGATGAGCCGACTGCTTGTTTGTAGACGTGCATAGGCGACGTGAACACTTACCGTCAGATGAGCCGACTGCTTGTTTGTAGACGTGCATAGGCGACGTGACCACTTACCGTCAGATGAGCCGACTGCTTGTTTGTAGACGTGCATAGGCGACGTGACCACTTACCGTCAGATGAGCCGACTGCTTGTTTGTAGACGTGCATAGGCGACGTGACCACTTACCGTCAGATGAGCCGACTGCTTGTTTGTAGACGTGCATAGGCGACGTGAACACTTACCGTCAGATGAGCCGACTGCTTGTTTGTAGACGTGCATAGGCGACGTGAACACTTACCGTCAGATGAGCCGACTGCTTGTTTGTAGACGTGTATAGGCGACGTGAACACTTACCGTCAGATGAGCCGACTGCTTGTTTGTAGGCGTGCATAGGCGACATGAACACTTGCCGACTGCTTGTTTGTAGACGTGCATAGGCGACGTGACCACTTACCGTCAGATGAGCCGACTGCTTGTTTGTAGACGTGCATAGGCGACGTGAACACTTACCGTCAGATGAGCCGACTGCTTGTTTGTAGACGTGCATAGGCGACGTGACCACTTACCGTCAGATGAGCCGACTGCTTGTTTGTAGACGTGCATAGGCGACGTGACCACTTACCGTCAGATGAGCCGACTGCTTGTTTGTAGACGTGTATAGGCGACGTGAACACTTACCGTCAGATGAGCCGACTGCTTGTTTGTAGGCGTGCATAGGCGACATGAACACTTGCCGACTGCTTGTTTGTAGACGTGCATAGGCGACGTGACCACTTACCGTCAGATGAGCCGACTGCTTGTTTGTAGACGTGCATAGGCGACGTGAACTATTACCGTCAGATGAGCCGACTGCTTGTTTGTAGACGTGCATAGGCGACGTGAACACTTACCGTCAGATGAGCCGACTGCTTGTTTGTAGACGTGCATAGGCGACGTGAACACTTACCGTCAGATGAGCCGACTGCTTGTTTGTAGACGTGCATAGGCGACGTGACCACTTACCGTCAGATGAGCCGACTGCTTGTTTGTAGACGTGCATAGGCGACGTGAACACTTACCGTCAGATGAGCCGACTGCTTGTTTGTAGACGTGCATAGGCGACGTGAACACTTACCGTCAGATGAGCCGACTGCTTGTTTGTAGACGTGTATAGGCGACGTGAACACTTACCGTCAGATGAGCCGACTGCTTGTTTGTAGGCGTGCATAGGCGACATGAACACTTGCCGACTGCTTGTTTGTAGACGTGCATAGGCGACGTGACCACTTACCGTCAGATGAGCCGACTGCTTGTTTGTAGACGTGCATAGGCGACGTGAACACTTACCGTCAGATGAGCCGACTGCTTGTTTGTAGACGTGCATAGGCGACGTGAACACTTACCGTCAGATGAGCCGACTGCTTGTTTGTAGACGTGCATAGGCGACGTGACCACTTACCGTCAGATGAGCCGACTGCTTGTTTGTAGACGTGCATAGGCGACGTGAACACTTACCGTCAGATGAGCCGACTGCTTGTTTGTAAACGTGCATAGGCGACGTGAACACTTACCGTCAGATGAGCCGACTGCTTGTTTGTAGACGTGCATAGGCGACGTGAACACTTACCGTCAGATGAGCCGACTGCTTGTTTGTAGACGTGCATAGGCGACGTGACCACTTACCGTCAGATGAGCCGACTGCTTGTTTGTAGACGTGTATAGGTGACGTGATCACTTACCGTCAGATGAGCCGACTGCTTGTTTGTAGACGTGTATAGGCGACGTGAACACTTACCGTCAGATGAGCCGACTGCTTGTTTGTAGACGTGTATAGGCGACGTGACCACTTACCGTCAGATGAGCCGACTACTTGTTTGTAGACGTGTATAGGCGACGTGAACACTTACCGTCAGATGAGCCGACTGCTTGTTTGTAGGCGTGCATAGGCGACATGAACACTTACCGTCAGATGAGCCGACTACTTGTTTGTAGACGTGTATAGGCGACGTGACCACTTACCGTCAGATGAGCCGACTGCTTGTTTGTAGACGTGCATAGGCGACGTGAACACTTACCGTCAGATGAGCCGACTGCTTGTGTGCCATTCAATTCACTGTTCTGTTCATAAGCGAAGACTTGCAGCTGACAGTCAGTCTACTATTTTTATTCTGTTTTGTTTAGCTGTAAGTCTTCCAAAGAACTTTAATAAATAAACTATTGCTTAGTGTTTGATGAAGTCAAGACGAATGACAATCGCTTCGACCACACAGTGTAACAAACAAATCACATTTATATTTTATGCATCAAATAACACAAAACTAACTCATCTCCTTCTTCCACAGTGGCGCTACGCAACAGTCCCGGAGCGTCTAGTGACGTTCCTCAGCGTAGTCCTAGCGATGTTCAGCTCACTGGGCACAATAGGAGGCATCGTGGTGTACGGCGAGCTGACAGCACTGTTCGTGAAGCGACACAGTGCCCAGTTGGTGAGCCCTGACGCGTACGTGCTGATGACCTTCGGCGGAGGACGCATGGTGTGAGTACTGATGTTGTATGTGAGGACTTGTTACATGGTGGTGTAGAGCTGACAGCACTGTTTTTGAAGCGACACAGTGCTCAGTTGGTGAACCTTGACGCGTACGTACTGATGACCTTCAGCGGAGGTCGCATGGTGTGAGTACTGATGTTGTATGTGAGGACTTGTTACATCGTGGTGTAGAGCTAACAGCACTGTTTGTGAAACGACACAGTGTCCAGTCGGTGACCCCTGATGCGTACGTGCTGATGACCTTCGGCGGAGGAATACTTATATTGAACTAAGGTAACACGATATAGCCCGAATACTTGCCAAACATAAGAGGCAGTGGGTATAACAGACGACCGATGGGGCTGTAAAGTTCACAGTTGTGACCGAAGCAGACCAACGTAAAGCTCACTGAAATGCCCTGGATTCGAAAGACACGAGACCAGTCGTTGTGGCGATGCTTGGGTGAGGCCTACTTATACGAGTATATCTACCAGTAGCTAATCGTCTTTGGGTTGAATCATGACACTAATAATGACACTAATAACAATAATAATAACTATAACACGTGTTGCCCCCTTGTCACTACGTCACTATGCGCTAGCGGCCGTTATCGGGGGCCCATTATCGAGTGTGCAAGTCACCCCCTGCCATTTTATCGGTGTATTTTATATAAAGCATTGGTCCGGTAGGGGCCATAGCCTTAATATAGCCTTAGGAAACCGATCCACTATAGCCTCCCAAACCCATAGCCCAATATATTTTGTTTCCATGTTCTGCAATGTCCTGCATCAACCGGGGGTTGTCCTTGGGTGCACCATCATAGAGCATACAGGGATAATCGTTGGTTGGTGCCTCATTCCATTACAATTATCCAAGGGGCCTCTGCGAGTTGGCCTCGGCCCCTCGTACGCCTTCCAAAGGTCCGGGACCCCATGGTCCCGAGATATGTAATAAAAAAAACACTAATAATACAATCCCGATCAAATTCCGGGCACGGCGGCCAATCTCAATGAACGATGAGAAATTACGTTTTGACGTAGGTAACTTCACCCCTTCACAGTACTCAATCCACTATTCTTATTTACAGGCAAGCAGGTAACCGGTCGCTACACATGGAGGCTCTCATAGAAGACAGCCAGGCGTTCGCAGCAGCCAGCGCCGCCATCATTGTGCTGCACATCATCTCCGCGGCTGCAGCTGTGGCCATGATACAGTGGGCCGCTGCTAAAATGGTTAGTTATTTCAGATTTTTTTGTAAATAGTAAGATAACATTGTGTTAGTTACACAAAAAAAATTTTAGCGACAGTTTATATTGATGATGACATAGGTGCCGATTCCCTTGTTCACAAACTAAACAAAATTTAAGTTCAGTCCATCTTTTTCTTTCCATTTCATTAAGAAAAGGACAGAAGATCAATTTTAGTTTAGTGCTGTCAAATTAATCAGCGCTTGACGTAAATTGACGTAATTTTAGTAGGCAAGTTTTTAATTACGTCTAAACTTGTATGGAGTGGTGACAGGCGCTGATTAATTTGACAGGACTAAACTAAATTGTATCTTCTGTCCTCTTCTTAATGAAATAGAAAGAAAAATATGCACTGAACTTAAATTTAGTTTAGTTTGTGAACAAGGGAATCGGCACCATTGGCTTACTTTTTTACTAGCTTTTGCCAGCGACTTAGAATATAATAGAATAAACGTTTTTTTGTCTCCAGTATTACAGCTAGTAGTACTAAAACCGCAATCAATAGGTTCAACCGTCAGCAGTATGCTTAGCCCACGTGGAGGTCGGACACTATCCCACGGGACCGTACTACCGGGATAAAAAAGTATCCCATGTCCTATCCCAGGTCAGGTCTTCCTGTGTGCCAAATTTTATCTGGATCTGTTCAGCCATCAAGGCTTGAAAAGGTAATAGTCAGACAGAGAGGTAGAGGGACAGACCGACAGAGTTTCTTTCCCAGTAGTCTTTTAGTACAGTATTAATATTTAAAAATTTGCTACTTATGAATAACAATATTTTTATTTTATGACTTGGAAAATGCTTTCGACATTCTTCATGTACCGATAAGCATACAATATAAGAATAAACCGATTTATCTTAATTTACTACAATTGTATCCTAGAAATCAAAATCACTGAAGTCAAGTGATCTAACCATAGAGCCTGGCAACGCAATGGCGGTCTGTAATTAGCAGATAGCCGTTTTTTGTTAAAGTAATAAAATATAAGTGTACTAAATAAAAATCTTAAATTAATTAAATAATTTACTGACGGATAATGCACAGCCGCAGCTGCTGGAGAGAGGCTCCAGAAATAATAAAAATGGGTGTTCCGCAAGGTTCTATTCTTGCCCCTTAGAATTCTTCATGTCTTCCGAATCGCACTCATTTATTCAAGATGTATTCACTTGTTCGCCTGCAGGTGACTCGTCTCCGGCTGCGTCTGCTGCGCTCGGTGCTCAGTCAGGAGATTGCGTTCTTTGACACCAACACCACGATGAACTTTGCGTCTACGTTAACTGAGTAAGTTAAACTTAATTATTTACATAACAATGTTCCTGTATTCCCCGATGTAGGGATTTAATTAGCTGCTTATAATATTGCCAATTCTTTCAGCTGGTCTATTTACAGACAGGGAAATTAATTGATAAGCTTATTGATACGAGTACACTTCCTCAATGTGTCGTGCTGCGAAAGAACGTCTTTCTTTACTATTTGTAGTGAAATAAAAATGAAAACTCACTACTTTAACACGTATTATTATAAAAAAAAAAAATTAAAAACTTTTTACGAAAGAAAAAAACACTAAAGTGATTATTTACGTATTTGATTATAGGCTTTTTATTTACGTATCTTCTTTTCTAATGTGCATTTTATTTGAGCAGTATTTTTCTTTCTTGTTACTTTTTGTTTAACTTTCTTAACTTATTCACTTTACTAATTGCAGAGACATGGAGAAGTTCCGCGGTGGCGTTGGCGAGCACGTAGCGATGACCGCTAACCTTGCGGGCACCGTAGTGTTCGGAGCAGCTCTGGCGCTGCAATACGGCTGGGAGCTCACTCTGGCGGGGTTGGCGGTGGTACCCGTGTCTATTATAGTCGCGGCGCTGGTCGCTAAGGTAAAGAAGGAGTAACAAGTTACTATTTTGTAGCCGTGTTCCTCGGAAAGCACATTAAGCCGTCGGTGCCGGCCGACTGATTGTTAGGAACTCGAAAGTCTGACAACCAGTCTTACCAAGCGATATCGTGATACCCAGTAACTGGGTTGTGGAGGTCTGATAGGCATTCGCTCCATATTTAAATATATACACTGGAAGCCGACTCCAACATTTTTTTATTGTAAGAATCCCTTACCAATAAATGAGTATGACTATGAAATGAACTTTGCACTAATAAGATCCAATCCACAGTACCAAACCAAATGCTCAAGTAAAGAAGTAACGGCGTACGGCGCGGCGGGACGCGTGGTGGAGGAGGCGCTCGCTAACATCAGAACTGTGCGGGCGTACGCCGGCGAAGACATCGAGGTGGACAGGTCAGTTCAACACCAAGTAGACCGGACTCAAACTATGATAGATAGAATATGCTTTATTATACACCAAAATGTTTACAAGTACTTTCCTTTGTTAAAAATTATATACATATTGAAATGATCACACAAGTTAAGAAGAATTAAATTGGAAAATTTTAAGTTACTAGGTAAGACACACGTAGCGCCATCAGTGTTATTAAGATTTTAACATGCGTCTCAGGCAAACAATCAATTAATTATCTAGTTCTTTAACCTCCTTTTTTCGTCAGGTACTCCACCTCCCTCTCCTCCGCCTCTCGCTACGCGCGCTCTCGCGGCGTGTGGTCGGGCGTGGGCGCGGGTCTCGGCTGGCTGCTGACGTACGCACTCAACGCCATCGTCTTCGCGTACGGCACTATCTTATGCGTCAGGGACATGGACCTCCCTGTCGAGCAACAGGCCTACCATCCCGGCATTATGGTCACGGTAAGTTTAGCTTCTGAGTTTATCTTGGACATTACTGACATCGGAAAACATTGTGAGAAAGCCCGGCCTTGAAGTCGCCAACCCGCCTTGAGCAAGCGTGGTGACCGATGCTCGTGCTCCTGTATGAGAAGGCCTTAGCCCTGCAGTGGGATGGCTGGCACCATCTTGTGCGTCACGGACATGGACTTAAGTGGAAGAACAGGTCTACCATGTAGGAGTTCTGGTCACGGTAAGTTGAGCTTTAATTGAGTATTACAGTAAGCCAAGCCTTTGTACCCCGAATGAGTACTCAAAGTTGTATGAATGCGCTTCGGAAAGTTATGTTTATGACCTTGAAAATCTTGGAATCCAGAACCCCACGCTTAGCACTAGATCAACGAGGTAGTGTCAAAGTTGAGAAATATCAAAAAGTCTTCAGAAATCAAAAATCAATGTTTCAATGAGTACTTTCTGAGCGTCAAGAGTTACAAAAGACAGCCCCCAAAATGCCCGCCCTTCTCCACTTGCTGGTGTTTTAGCTGATAAGAAGAGTCTCAACTGATTATCTTTTGAACCTCTTTCTTTTCTACCGTCTTTTACACTATCAGTCGACAGCAATGCGGAAAAGTATTTTGTGGATGCCATATTTTATTTTATAGTTATTCAACCGTTAGGTTATTCATTGGTTTTTTAATATGTATAATAATATTTCTTTCCCCTTTTCTAGGTCCTCTTCCTAACCTTCATGGCAGCTCAGAACGTGGCGATGTGCCAACCGCACCTGGAGATGTTCAGCGCGTCCCGCGGCGCCGCGCGCTCCCTCTACCGTCTGTTACAGAGAACTTCTAACATCAACGCGTTAAACAGGAAGGGAATCAGACCTGACGCGTTCAGAGGAGATCTGACTTTTGAGAATCTGTACTTTAATTATCCGTCGAGACCTGATGTTAAGGTATGTGTTATATCATTACTAGATATTCTTAAGTCCTTTCACATTTATTTTACCTCTGATTATACGTCACTGTCAAAATCAAAGTGATCTTTATTTTCGTTGCAATGAGGTTGCTGGGTGAAACAACTTTGAAAGAACTGTATCTGTGGATATGAGGCAAGCCACCGCTCCCATGGGCCTAGTTTAAATTCATAGTCAAGCAGAGTATGTAAGAAAGATACAAGATATACCCGCTTTTTCTGTTCCAGGTCCTCCGCGGTCTATCTCTACGAGTGCGAGCGGGAGAGACAATAGCCCTAGTTGGCGGCTCCGGCTGCGGCAAGTCCACGCTCCTGCAGCTGCTGCAGCGCTTGTACGAGCCCGAGAGCGGCAACATAACCGTAGACGGACATCAGTTGAATGCGCTGGATTTACATCACTTTAGAACTAGGATTGGTATGTTGTTACTTGGGGCGGCGTAACCACCTCAAATGTTAATCTCATACTGTTAATTCTTCCATATTAGCCGTAACGTTATCATAAACTTAATTTTTATTCAAATCATTCTTAACACAATCTATTCACATTTTCATTGGTCTTCCCTTGGTTTTCCTCTCCCCTCCATCTGTTAATATTTATTTCATATTCATTCATTCTTAGTCAAAATCAAAATCAAATCAAAAGTCATTTATTCAAACTAGGCTGAGAATCAGCACTTTTGGAACGTCAAAAATACATAAGACAGTCCCTGGCATTCCCGCCCTTCACAACTTCCTAGTGCTTTAGCTGGGAAGAAGAAGTGGCGCAACAAACTGTCCGGCAGCACAGCTGACTGTTCTGTTAGAACATCACATGCGTTTCATCGCTCGTCATCACATGCCAAGCCATACCTATCAGAACCAAATCTTTCTGGCGCCACTTTCAAACTTCCTCATCCTCATTTCTAACCTTCCGATCCACTCAGCACGACCTGGTCTTATGGTCTTACATGGTGCTCTACTAATACTTCATCTATGTACATATATTCACAGTACGTTTGTCCTACTTGCAGGTGTGGTGGGTCAAGAGCCAGTCCTGTTCACGGGCACAATCCGAGAGAACATCGCGTTCGGCCTGGATGACATCAGTGACGAGGACGTCATTGCCGCCGCTAAGACCGCGCACGCGCATCAGTTCATCACCAAGTTGGCTAATGTGAGTTGATAACATTGATATTTTATATTATTATGTAGAAATTTTTATTATGTATAGTTTTAGATCAATTTTGAATTTCTACCCAAACACACACTTATTACACTATGTATATCCACTGTAACCGGCCTCAATATACATCGAGTCTTATAAAGAGTATGAGTGACAGAGACGAGGTGAGACAAACACGAACTTGTTCTAAAACTCGATGCGCCATATTAACGACATTCTAGGCCTGGGTCTCCAGGTCTGGTAAGTTGTTATTGGATTTTCCCAGTGGAATTGCGCAATAGCAGCGCGGTATCTGGATTTGTGCCTCGTGTATAAGCTCGCTTCCCATAAGCTACATGGGACTAACCAAATGTGGTTGTACAGTCAGTCTCAAAATAATGTACAGTTAGTGCATCGAGACATGTGTTCCATAAATGATAATGAGAAATGATTTTTATTTCAGTAGGTTTGTACAAACACTTTTACACGTCAATCATATTTTTAAAACTAGATGAGGTCTACGTTTCCTATCTGATTACTCTGAAAGAAAGGCCGAAACAAACTCAGCGGTCACAGTCTCTTTTTAAATCCAGCCATAATCTTGGTCAGATCATGTGAAGGCCAAGCAGATGTGTTTGAAATGGTCTTTTGAGGAAAGAACCACACATATTGAGTGAAACTGTTCAGTCAGTGCACGTATTTGTCAGTAAACGTGCAGCTCAACTCACAACTTAAGGAGCACAACGATGCGACGAACAATACCAAAGAAAGGACATTTGGGTAGGCCGCATAAAGTACTCAAATTGCCAGATTATCATTTAAAGCTAATTGAGAAAGAGAAAAATAAAAATATGAGCTACATAGTCCTCACATCCACAATAATTTAAATAATAATATACACTCCACAAAGTAAATATGTAAATATGGATGTTGATTGTGTTTAATATACCCTAATCATTGAATGTCAAAGTGTATATCAAAAAATAAAAGTTTCAGTATGTAAAAATTGGAGCGGGTCAATCCTAAGCGTTTTTGTCCTCAATATCTCAATATCAGTGCGTAGCCACAAAGCATACACACGTGGGGCAATTGATTGTGTATTAAAACAGAAGTGGAACATTGTGGATCATTTCTGTTTCATAATGTTTACGAATTCATTTGATTGTCTACAATTTCTTGTAGACAATCAAATTAATTCTTGTGGATGTTTATATCTTTTGAGGCTGACTGTACTACACACCTCTGCCTACCCATTCAGGAAATAGAAACGTAAAGTTATATAATAACTCTCCTTTAAATTTCCCAGGGTTACAACACAATGCTGGGCTCAGGCGGGTCGCAGCTCTCCGGCGGTCAGAAGCAACGCCTGGCGATAGCTCGCGCGGTACTGAGGCGCCCCGCAATCCTACTGCTGGATGAGCCCACGTCAGCGCTCGACCCGGCTGCTGAGAGACAGGTACGTTCTAATATATCATCAACCTGCCCTTATACCTTTTCATTAGTTGTCGGCGCATATCGTGTCTGGGTTGCTAGTGTCCAATGGTGCAAGACTTTCAAGGGGTCAAGAAAATGAAAAAAAACATACTACCAATAAAAGCCCAATAAATGAGAGTAGGACTCAAGAACCAACGGTTTTGTATCACCAAAATTATTTCCGATTTCAAGATAGAGCAGAAACTGACAAAAAAACATTGAAAAACTTTTATTATTATGTGCTACGACAGCGGCCACTGTTACACGTAATTATTATGTGCCATGGGCCATGACAGCGGCCACTTGACTGTTACACGTAATTATTATGTGAAAACAACCGGCTAGCTATGTTGCAACAACAGAGCTCTGTGACAGACGAACAGACAGGTAGACAAACGACAGTTTGTATGTTGGGGAAGATTTGTAATAAGCTCCCGTTGCCACCTTTTGAGTACGAACCCTAAAATTCCTCGACCCGATGAGTTTTAGGGTAAAGTTAAAGAAGATGAGAATAGTCTCATCTTCTTTAACTTTAACGATAGCATGCTTTCGACGAATCAATAAATAATCATTAACTGTGTCCAAATAATAATATGAGTTTATCCATTGTGATTGTGATTGTTATAATTAATTGTAAATTTGACCATGTAAGACTTATTTATTTGATTATAATATTATTGTCTTCACTTTAATTTCTGTTTTGTTTTGTTGACATTGGCGCCGATTCCCTTGTTCACAAACTAAACTAAATTTAAGTTCAGTGCATCTTTTTCTATCTATTTCATTAAGAAAAGGACAGAAGATACATTTTAGTTTAGTCCTGTCCAATTAATCAGCGCTTGACGTAAATTGACGTAATTTTAGTAGGCAAGTTTTTAATCACGTCTAAACTTGTATAGAGTAGTGACAGGCGCTGATTAATTTGACAGGACTAAACTAAAATTTAGCTTTTGATTAATGTGTATAGCTATGCCAAATTACAGCTTTCTAGTACTAATCGTCACTGAGATACAGCAGGGACAGACTGACAGACGGACATGGCGAAATTTATGGGTTCCTTGTTTACTACGGAACCCTAAAAATGTCGTATTAATATTTAAAGTGGTCGGTAGGTATCGCTGGAATATTATTTTGGAATTATTTTGAAATTAATGTAAAAGCATGAAAAAAAATCAAGAATGTAGAACTAATTTATAAATTAATAAAAATGCGAAACAAAAGTGAAAGTCAACGTTAATTCTCAGCGCCCCGTCGGCGTGGGTCCTTGCGCCCTAGGCTCTAGCCTAACTAGCCTGTGGGTAAATCAGGCCCTGCCTGCATTCATAGCAAATAAAATTCTGATTCTGATTCCTTACGCAAAGTTAGCGCTTGGACGAGGAGTTGCGGACACCAGCCCGTACCAGCAGCCGTACCACCAGTACCACCCGTACCACCAGAAGTACAATACAATATTGCGTCTATTCTAAAATCTCCCATTTCCACCAGGTCCAAGCAGCACTCGACGCGGCCAGCGTGGGCCGCACCACCCTCGTAGTCTCCCACCGCCTGTCCACCATCGTGAACGCCACGCGCATCGTATACATGGAGCAAGGAGCCGTGTTGGAGCAAGGGAGCCACCAGGAGCTCATGAACCAGAGAGGCATGTACTGGAAGCTGCAGCAGGAGGATATGACCAATAAGTAAGTGTGGACCACCATCGCCCAGCGTGTACATAGCAGGGAGCCATGCTGGAGCAAGGGAAACTGGTCTAGTGGTCGCAAGCGCTAGTACTGCTGAGCATGAAGTCCTGGGTTCCATTCCCGGGTCGAGCAGTGTCATTGGGCTTTTCCATCAGAAATTTCTCAGTAGCAGCTCGGAGTCTGGATGTGTGACCGGTTGATGGATTAGGGTCGCCCCCTATTATGGACAGGGGACTTACACATAACTGGCGAAATGTAGGGTGCACTACGTTCACAGGTACATTTCTGCCTAACCCGTCGATGATTACAGGCATATTGTTATGATTTTGTTATGTTTTCTGGTTTGATAATATTTTCACCTGAGCCTACCAAGACAAGACTACTTCAAGAAATACAAGTGTATTGTTTAGTAATGATTTACATAATTTCTAGGAGTATCGCCACCACGTTGTCTTCAGAGCCAGAACTGGACGACGACGACGTCACTGGTGCTGATGAGGTACAGCACTTCACCAGGTGTATCAGTCGACAATCTACTCGAGGTACCTACTTTACGTCACTTAATAGAAGAAAGAAAGCAAAAAGAAATAAAAGGAAAGTGTTTAGTTTATCTGCGGTAAACATGACGCAACCAAGGAACACAAATACAAAAAAGAACAAGTTGGGGGAGAATATGCGTTACATATATCCCCAGCGCTGGTTTCCAGCGACAGCCGTAAAATGCCTAATGGATTAGAGCGTCTTCAAAATAAGTGAAAGCATACAGCAAGTTATTAGTATGTCAGGGAATATATTTAAAACGTATCTGTCACTCTTAATCAGTCGTATGAAATGGCATATAAAAGAGAAATGAACGCAGTGTGACAATCTGCTTAATAATTTCCTTCCCTGACTGTACCTACATGCATGGATTTCTCCGTGATTTATGGGCCGATTTACGTGACTCTTCTTTCACTTGGTAAAGGAAGCGAGATTTTATTAACTTTGGTTGAGTTAGATATTTCCAAAAAATATTTATTCACAAGTCGCGATTCTTGCAATAAAGTTTTTTCAGAAAAGTTATGAACTGAAACTTCTTAGGCAGCGATTCGTGAAATTTCAAGGACGCGACACGTTTAGGCACATTTCGTTACATGAGAGAGAAGAAAGATATTACTGTCTCTATATCTTATTCTTAATTTCTTCTATCACGTGTACGGAGCGGCACGCGCATTTTTTTTAAATATTCAACCTTTTACCACAGAGTCGCTGCACCGCTTCGCGCGCACCTCTATTCGCATGAGCACTGTATCGTCTGCTCACGTGCCCTACGCCGCTGCTGATGCCCTCAACCATATTGTGAGTATACGCTCGAATTAAATATATATCATTCCAGTTCATCAATTAAATTCAAAGTTTAAATTCATCATTTAATTTTCATTTCATTTTCGTCATTCCATTTCAATGTTCCTTGTCAACATTTCATGTCAGTTTCATTTCTTCATCGTTTATTTTCATTTTATTTTTATTATATTATTTCATCATTAAACTTAAGACATAGTGCGTATTTGAGAGATTTCATCATTATGATCGACCCTGTCGACTTCATGAAGCATAAACTTATTATCAACACTTATTATTAACTTCATGAAGCATAAACTTATTATCAACACTTATTATTAACTTATTATCTTATTATCAACACTTATTATTAACTTCATGAAGCATAAACTTATTATCAACACTTATTATAAACTTATTATCAACACTTATTATTAACTTATTATCTTATTATCAACACTTATTATTAACTTCATGAAGCATAAACTTATTATCAACACTTATTATAAACTTATTATCAACACTTATTATTAACTTATTATCTTATTATCAACACTTATTATTAACTTCATGAAGCATAAACTTATTATCAACACTTATTATAAACTTATTATCAACACTTATTATTAACTTATTATCTTATTATCAACACTTATTATTAACTTCATGAAGCATAAACTTATTATCAACACTTATTATAAACTTATTATCAACACTTATTATTAACTTATTATCAACACTTATTATAAACTTATTATCAACACTTATTATAAACTTATTATCAACACTTATTATTAACTTATTATCAACACTTATTATAAACTTATTATCAACACTTATTATTAACTTATTATCAACACTTATTATAAACTTATTATCAACACTTATTATAAACTTATTATCAACACTTATTATAAACTTATTATCAACACTTATTATAAACTTATTATCAACACTTATTATAAACTTATTATCAACACTTATTATAAACTTATTATCAACACTTATTATAAACTTATTATCTTATTACAACTGTCACTACTTCTACCACTACATTCTTATTCTCTTCTTTTCTCCAGGAACCTGACGATGAAGAAGAGGAACCCGAACAAGACAAAGAGCCCTCTGTCTCCAGCTGGTCTCTCCTAAAGCTCAACGCTCCAGAATGGCCGCTCCTGACCGGTGGAGCTATAGCCTCCCTACTGGTCGGCGCCTCAATGCCAGTGTTTGCTCTGCTCTTCTCGCAGCTGTACGGAGTGAGTATACATTGCACAAACGACAGCTCAACACCCCGGAGTGGCCTTACTGTTGCCGGAGGAGCTATAGCCTTCCTGCTGGTATATACCAACCAACCAAGCAACCAACCATCAACCAACCATCAACCAACCATCAACCATCTCAAGCCTGAATCACAGAAAGAGTCAGCCGAACAGGTGTGAGTCAGGGCAAATTAAACTAAATTTAAAAACTTTGTCACAATGCAAATGGGGTCACCATTTGCATTGTGACAAAGTTTTTAAAGTCAACGACGAATTATACAAGTGAAAAAGACCTGACTACATAATATGACACATGACGCTTTAGAAAGAGACCGTCACACAAGTATTGTGACGGTGATGGCGCTCTGCAAGACGAACTTTTTCTAAAACTCGAGGTGACTAAAAGCCTGTGGATCTATTCTGTAAAAATCTCACCGTGAAAAGTTTGGTGAAGTGAATTTAAAGTGATTTGTCATCCCACATGATGCTAGGGATCGACACTATTGGCACTTTCAAGCTCACTTCACTTATGTTTTCACGTTGAGATTTATCGACTGTACTGTATTTCTAATTAGTTATTGATATTTAAGACTGCATCTAACACAATATTATCTCCTCCCTAGATGTTCGCGTTGTCAGACAAGGCAGTCATCCTCTCCCAGTCGCAACTATACGCGAGCCTGTTCGCAGGCGTGGCGGCTGCGTGCGGCCTGGTCACCTTCCTTCAAGCTTGGCTGTTCAACCTGGCCGGGTCACGGCTGACGGACAGGCTGAGGCAGATGACGTTCAGGAACTATCTTGTGCAGGTACATACGTGGGGATTGGTATAGGTCATAAGATCACTGAAAATTGCAGAACATATTACGGCTACGGTGACTATTTCTGTTTCGTTTTTGTAGAACGTAACATTTAAATTGAACTGTTAAAGCTCCCCAGTTAGTCAGAAAGTTAAGTATGCAAAAAACAAACAAACAAAAAGAAAAGAAAGGGAAAGCAAATAAGTTGATTGTCACAGTAGTGTTTTTAGTGTTAAGACAGTTCGAAACCTTACGTATGTGAAATTATTTATTTAAATATTTAACAGTTTATGTACATACATATAAACAGACAAGATGAAAGGAACAACAGAAAAATACGTACAAAGGTGATGCATATTTCTAAAGAAATCTCTTCCAGCATAACTGCGATAGAACGTAGACAAAGAGATGTAGACACCGTGTGTAAGAGTAGAAGAGAAAACAAAATACATAAAAACAAAAAAACTATTCACTAATTTAAATATACAATAAGAGAATATACTTACATAAATACATACTTCTAAAATAAATATCACTAAAATACTTATATATAATTAATAGTATAAAATAATAAATACATAATATGCAACTATGGCAAAGTGAAAAGATAGTGTTCTTTCACTCTTCTTTTATAAACAGCAACAATTTGGCAGTCCCTAATGTCAGGCGGAAGTGAATTCCACAGCCGAACCGCGTGCACAGTGAAGGAGTAGGAGTAGAAGTCGGTAGAGTGGGGAGGCGATTTAAGGAGATTTCTAAGATGCGACCTGCAAGGTGCATCAGAAGGTCGGGCGAAGGAAAAACTTTCCCGCAAATTATTGTAATAACTAGATAAAAACATGTATCTGTTCCTGATTATCACTAAGTTTCTTGATAAATTCTCCATACTTTCTAACTGGTAACTACTTAACTATAAATAATAACTATTTCTACTTCAGGAACAAGGGTGGTTCGACTTATCAAAGAATTCGGTGGGCGCGCTGTGTGCTCGACTCGCTACTGACTGCGCAGCCGTGCAAGGAGCTACTGGTAAGTTTATATTGTAACATTTAACATATTATTTAGTACCTGGGCGTTAATATGACACATCGAGGTTTTCAAAGAGACTGTCACACGGGCATGAGTGACATAGAAGATGACCTACAAACCAGAGCATGTTCTGAAAATAAGATATGGCATAAGCGGTTAAGTATTGTACAACCCGTCGAAGGCTTTCTATACTGTTCATGTTCCTTTTCTTCTATCAAAAGGGATAGTTTTTAGATTTTGACGGAGTGATTAGGCTATTATAATCCAATGCTTTTCGAAATTTGAAATAAAACGAAATTTTCCTCTCACATAATGTAATGACTGTAATGATGATTGGAGACATGATTTGTAGGGATGGAGTTCTAAATAGCAGCATTCTTAGACCATCATTATTCTGCTTATTGATATTTAAATAGGCACATTATTTCTCCGAAGGCCTTTTTGAGACATTGGACGTTTTTGGGTAAATAAGTAATATGATGATGACCCTAGCCTCTATTCTCCTCCACAGGAACTCGTCTAGGCACAATGCTGCAGGGCGTGAGCACAATGACGCTGGGCGTCGGGCTAGCCATGTTCTACTCCTGGAAGATGACCCTCGTCAGCCTCCTGTCTGTACCTTGTGTGAGTATGCTTCACTTCTTTTAGTTATCATCCACCTGGTTTCGGGTCATTATATAGTTTAATTTGTTAAGCTAGTATGGAAGAACAAAACAAGGTGCGCCGATCTTATTTTGTTCTTCTATAAGTACTAACTACATATTAGTTGTTAATGAAATTAAATGAAATCTTTTATTTCCAGATATAAATCCACATAACGTAATAAATAAGTATACAATATCATAAATATGACACATTCACATCACACACACACACATTCACGTCGATTACCCAATTCGTTGCCTTTGGAGTAGTGAATTAGGTAATCGGCGTGTGTAGGACTGGTTCCATTCTTATAATATTAGCCGGCATCTTAGTAGACAGTACTGTTTACCTTTCTTAGAAGCTGGAGACGACGATCCACAGAGCCGAACTTTCTCTTAAATTCTATAAATTACTAGCTCTTCCCAGCGGCTTCGCCCGCGTGGATGTCGAAAATGATCGCACGAGAACGTTCTACCGGCATAAAAAGTATCCAATGTGTTATTCCAAATCCTATCTGTGTGCCAAGTTTCATTCAAATCCTATTAGAAGCATAATACTAATGATTGAACTATTGTGAATTCATGCAAGCCTAGTACTTTTTCGCTCAGAAATTGTGCAATAAATACTACCTTGAATTCATGCAAGCCTAGTACTTTTTGAAGGGTAATGCTCAGAAATTGTGCATAATGTGTCATGAACAGAATACCGCATTAAATTTTCTAATTTTCCGCGCAACTTTCTTATTTTTTTCTTACATAAGAAACTTCTGACAATAACAAACATAAAAATTAACTAGCGAAATCGGTCCAGCCGTGATGCCGTGACCAAGTGCATAACCTCTTTAAGCTTAGAAACCTTCAAAACGGGGACTTTCGAGACATTCCAATTTACTCGTATTTTAGAGTATTTGCTTATGTTTTTAAGTTTGCTTACCTTTTTTGAATAAAATCGGATTGAGTTTTCAAACATGTGTCAAAATAAAATGCAATTCAAATCGCACTAAGGAGTATTGATATCAACTTTGAAGCAAATCGACGCCAAAATAACATTCTACCTCTTTTTAACCCCGTTAGGGGACTAATTTCAATAAAATACGAAACACGTCTTCCACCAATTCTGTTAAAAAAAGGTTTATACATAATTTTAAGTAGATTGGATTAAGGAATCACGTTGCCCATACAAACTTTGCCCCCCTTTTTCACCCCCTTAGGTAATTTCGGAATATCCTTTCTTATCGGGTGCCAGTCATCAGATTACATTTCGTCAGTCATTCATTCAGGACAAACATTTTATATGTATAGATTACATTTCGTTGCTGTAAGTACCTACTCATATTTGTCAATAATTCCCTTAACATGTTGACTATTTCTTTCAGGTGATGGGCGGCATCTACCTAGAGGGCTATGTGAACAAGCGGGCCGAGCGTCGCGAGCGAGCCGCGCTCGAGCACGCGAGCAGGGTTGCTACTGAAGCTGTGCTCAACGTGCGCACTGTACACAGTCTTGGTCAGTATACATACATCTATACCTGTATGTTGCCTAGAGGTATATCAGCAAGGGAATATAGGCTTAATGTAAACTTCATACGTAAGTGAACTAATTCTTTAGTTCCCTTCTACTACCATTGTACTGGCTTGTCTGCACATGCTCCGTGCGTGTGGATGGGCTGAGTCAAACTAACCATGACGCGCCAATATTGTGAGCCAGGCGCATTGCTACATAAATTGGCCGATGGGTACGAGCACCGTTTCTTTACGTACTTATCTAATAATAGTTATTATATTCTTTGTTAATGGTATGGCACGTTTCCCCCATGTGTCCTACAGGTGTAGAAGAAACCATCCTCTCGCGCTACTCCTTGTCCCTCTCAGAAGCAGAAGCGCAGTCGGCCCCGTCCCGGCGCGTGCGCGGGCCGGTGTACGGCGTGTGCGTGTGCTCGCCCACCATCGGGTACGCCGTGTCGCTGGCGTACGCCGGCTATCTCATCGCGAGGGAGGACCTGCCTTATGAGTACGCTATACTGTGAGTATGACGCGTGGCCAAAATCTGAAGTTACGTCGCCATATTTTTTTGTTAATGCAATTTCTGTGGTAATTTCACAAATGATTACCAACAACGCGGGCCCCTGACAACGGCATTTAGGCGCCAAACGATCGTTGAGGTACCAGCCGACCATCTAAGTGGTCATCTGCCATACCACAGGAAAGGCATTAGGTATTGCTAAGCCATTGCGAACTTTGAATCTGTTTTTGTCATTAACCATCGCAGTTAAGAATACGCAAAAAATATAAGTAGGCATACTAAGGGTGAAAAGTTCTGCCGGGGTCGTGGGAAAGTTCGAAGGGGTTACCGAGGCCCCTGGCAACACAGGCAACGGAAGGAATACGGCTGGGTTTTAGTCAGTAAGAGTCTGACACAACCTCCCGCTCCGGCCAGAGCGGGAGAAGTTATTTGATAATTACCCAATCAAAAAAAAAAAAAAATGTGGGTGAGAAGTTCCTCATTCAAGTTTTCACAGCACACGCCAAATAATGACTTTTATAGGCAATTTTTTTAATCCTTTGGGTTACATTTTTGCAATTTTCGTAGGAATCTAATTTTTTTTATAAATTTGAATAAATATGTTGAGTAATGAGACGTGCACGTTAAAAGCAAAAAGAAACAAAAATAAAATAATATGATCTGAAACCAGTACTAAACCCCTCATTTCCTCCTCAGTGTATCAGAAGCCTTGATCTATGGCGCATGGATGTTAGCTGCAGCACTATCGTTTGCTCCGAGCTTCGCGGCGGCGCGCCGGTCTGGGGCCAGGATACTCAACGCGTTGCGGAGAGAACCTAAGGTCATCACTGAAGGAACTGCTACGGATGAGGCGGAATGGGTAACGACAAATTATATTATCTACACTACAAATAAGGAGTACTCTGTAAAATAGCAAATAACTATGTTAATAAGTAGGTACACAAAAGTGGCCCACAAAGGCACGAGCAGGGCCGGATTAACCATGTCGGGGCCCCTGGCAATGGAATTCTTCAACTCAAAACTCAACTCAAAGCATTTATTTCAAATAAACCAATTACAAGCACTTTTGAATTGTCTAGGGGTCGGTCAGTCAGAAAGATGAAGCTAGTTGACCTTTCCAAAGCGTAGTAGGTTTCTATGGAGAAGAACGGGCAAGAAACTCCACGGATAAAACAAAATATTGGTTACATCATTAATTATGTTTAAATTATACATGTGAGAACAATGTACAAAGACGTGCATGTTAAAAGCGTCCATATTAAAAATATAAAAAATTCAAAAATTTAAATAAATTTAAATGAGCCGTAACAGCTAGGAGATGACCAGTCCCTACTGACGGCGCCCGTTCCCACGAACATGACGCATTCAGCTCGACCATTTTGGAGGGAACTTAATGATCCAACACACGCGCCACCACCAGTGAAACATCTGAGTGAGCATGATAGCCGCCAGGGCACATATATTTTAATTTTGAAAAGGGTAAATGAGCCCTTTATCCTTTTCAAACTTCCTAAAATACATTTATTCCACAATGCAATTATTATATTCATATTAAGGCTTGTGCACACTGGGGCGATCTAGTCGCGCTAGTCTGTAGAATTATTGAAGCGCCTTGCCTTAAAAAAGCTGCTCTTGTTATCGCTTGCCGTACCGTCATTTGATTAGTCGGCGTTAAAGTCGCCGCGAAAAAATCGAATACAATTCCATAATAATCTGAAATATGGCAATGTAATATAAAAAGAAAAAAAAAACAAAGCAATAATATTGTCGTTGAGGATACAAATCTTCAAATTAAACTTTCACTCGATAAAACATTTTCAAAAAAAATATCTCAGGTCTCGGGTCCCCTAGCCGATGCGGGGCCCCTAGGCAGTGCACTGCCTTATGTATAATTCGGGCCTGGGCACGAATGTCTTTTAAAGTATTTCTTTAATAGATTTGACAACCTTATCTTGACCGTTAAGGTTCATAAAATCTGCTATCGAGATGAATCCCTGCTGGAGGCTCTCGCTGTTTTTACATTCATACATTAATTTATTTCCCAAGTAACACGAATAACCCAAGTTTTCGTGTAGAAGAAGGCGTGGGTTTATATATGTAACATACATTCACGTCTTCTACCCATGGGGGTAGGCAGAAACTACAGAACGCCACCTGCTACGATCGATCGATTTTCGTGTATTAATGGGAAGAAAAATCAACTGAAGTTAAATAGCTATATTAATCAGTGGGGCATGGGTCTCAAACTGAATAATTTATAAACAACAAGAGCACGAACACAATACAATAGACTTGCTCTGTATCACATGGGATTTAAACATAACTAGCGAACTATGGGTGTACTAAACTAACATCAATGTCCAGCCTTTCGGGGAAAACAGACGTGATGTTAATAAATGTCCTCATTCTCATTCCAGTGTGCAGTGGGCGAGGTGAAGTTCTCGAACATCTCGTTCAGCTACCCGTCCCGCCCCAACGTGCCAGTGCTGCGCGGCCTGTCCCTGCGCGTGCCGGCCAAGGCGACGGTGGCGCTGGTGGGCGCCAGCGGCTGCGGCAAGTCCACGCTGTTGAACCTGCTGATGAGGAGCTATGACGCGGATAGTGGGACTGTGGTGAGTTTTATATCCATACAAACATTATAAATGCGAGTGTGTATGGTTGTGTGTTACCTACCCAAACCGTTTTAACGCCATAACGGATTTCGATGAAATTTGGCACACAGGTAGACCATGACCTCGGTTGGGACAAAGGACAGTTTTAACGGTAGTACGTTCTCGAGGTATAATTGGCGAAATAAACGCGGGCGAAGTCTCGTGTAAATGCTTGTTTTATAATACACTAGATGCGCCCCGCGGTTTCGCCCGCATAAGATTTGACCCCGTGGGTATATCGGGATAAAAAGTATCCTATGTGTTATTCCTGGTTATAAACTATCTGTGTGCCAATTTTCATCCAAATCCGTTCAGTTCTTTTTAAGTGAAAGAGTAACAAACATCCATATCTATCCATCCATCCTTACAAGCTTTCGCATTTATAATATTAGTAGGATTTATGAGCATGCTCATGGTCTTTAGCAGTTGTTCACACATAATATTTACGGCTCCAAACTCACGACAACTAACTCGATCCTCGACTACTCTCCTCCAACTACTACCAGCTGTGAAGATAGTCGTTTTTTTCTGGCTAAAATACTGGGAAGTGGAGAAAGGCTTTGGGAGCAGTCTGTTGTAGCTTTTCGAAGTTCAAACAGTACTGATTATTAGCCTCATTTCGAATGTGATCTTCTATTACATTTTCTTTTATGTGATTGGTTTACTTTCATTTTGCATCAACGCTAAGGGTTGGCGGAATTTCAACTGTTCTAACAATTTTTATCTTTGCTTACTATCCACATAGAAACCTTATTCCCTAATTTTAATGATCTTTGTCTATGTATAAACAAAATTTTATTTATTTTCCTTTCAGACACTAGACGACAAGGACATAAAACGCGACCTAACCTTGCCCCGCCTGCGCACGCAGCTCGGTCTAGTACAACAGGAACCCTCGCTGTTCTCGCGCAGCATTCAGGAGAACATCGCGTACGGAGACAACAGCCGGGAGGTTCCTATGGACGAGATCATTGAGGCCGCCAAACAGGCTAATGTGCACAGCTTTGTTACTGGGTTGCCCATGGTAAGTACCCGTGGCATATGGAATGTAAAACGATCAATATAAAGCTTTAAACTGATTGAAGGGTAGCTAAACGTATAGGATATATTAGGGAATACTAGGCATCTTTTGTGATTTGTCCAAAGCATTCGTTTGCGTTTAATTATTATATTATTCAGGAAACTGCACCACTAGGGGATCTAGAAAGCTGCTCTGGATCGTTTTACTTCATATTAAAGTAAGAGGATTCAAAAAGTTGACGTTAACAGAAAGATCTCCCAGATATTTAGTAAAAGTGGTGGAGTCCCGCAGAGCTCAATTCTTAGCCCATTTTTGTTTCTCTTTTCAAAATCACGACATCACTCGTTTATTTCATCGTTCACCCATTTGGATCGAAACGAGTCTGCTTCGTCTCTGTTAGTAAAAAATAATGTTATACATTTAAATATTTCAATGGACTGTTTTATTTAGTGAGGCAGCACGCCAGAGGAATTAACATTGTATGGTGAAATGGGTGTTGATGTGACAAAAGTTACTACGTCGGTATGTTTTAGGTTTTCATACTATATTCTCTTTCCCTCAGGGCTACGCTACAGTGCTAGGCAGCGGCAGCGGGTCCTCACTGTCGGGCGGACAGAAGCAGCGCGTCGGCATCGCGCGGGCGCTGGTGCGGCGCCCTGCGCTACTACTGCTGGATGAGCCGACGTCTGCGCTGGATGCTACCAGCGAGAAGGTATGGAGTCTCACCATCATATCACACACCATATAGTACACTGCTGAATAGAGTCCTGCAAGGAACTTAGCTCCATCAAGCCTGAGGGCCAGCTCTCATAGACTAATACGTACCACAGACCCATAGTGTAGCTACCATAGTCGGTCATCGGCTATCGGCTTCCTTGGGCTACTTATCACATTCCGATTCTAATCTAAAAAAATAAAGACCGTGATATTTGAATTGTTTTCCAAGATGGTGGCCAAAATAAAAATCCTGTGTTTTTCTACTTGTCTGTCACTGCATCACATGAGAATAGCTGAACGAATTATAAACAATTTCCTTCGATCCAGACGGTGCAGGCGGCGCTGGAGGCGGCGGCGGCCGAGCGCACCACCATCATCATCGCGCACCGCCTCGCCACCGTGCGGCACGCTGACGTCATCTGCGTCATTGATAGAGGTAACGTATTACTGCTACTGCTTCGTCACTTCAAAGTTGACAGGAGGGCGTTGTTTGTAGTGGCAATTGCTTTTGAAAAACAAGATGGCGGTTAGTAGTACTACATAAAGTAGCTAACGATTCATTTCCATGTCACACACGTTACACTTTATGTTACAGGCGTCGTTGCAGAGAGCGGTTCGCACGACGAGTTGGTGAAACGTCGCGGTCTGTACTGGACGCTGTTGCAGCAACAAGCGCCCGGGGACGCGCACGCAGCGTGACGTACAACGTTGTATGCAACATCTGTGACTTAACGCAACGTGTTGCGGGTACGAATTGACTGATTTCATGTTAAGGATAGTAAATTGGCTTAAAATAGGATAAAAGGAAAAAACTCTGAAATACACAGTCACACAGAGCACGGAATTGCAGCGTCTAGACAAGGCAGTAGTAATAAATTTCGTGGCGCCTGCCTTCAAAGCCGTCAGATTCTGTAGCTACGTCAGAGTAAACGGTGAAACGCTTGGTTTGTACGGAACGTGTTGACAAAGCCGCCGTGGCATGGCGTGTCCGTGCTCTGTGGTCGGTCACATTTACGTGTATCGTGTCAAAGCGCGAAGCTTCTTGTTGGACGCAGCTGCGGCCCCAGCATTATGCATGCATAGTATCGATATTCTAAAACTTAAGATGTGATAATAATTCCACTTGCTGTGAATATAAACTGATAGATTAATTATTTTATAATCTTTATTATTGTAAATATACAGGCTGTTGTAAATCGATCACTTTAGAGATTTATTTGTATATTTTGACAGATACAGTTAACAACAAATTTAAATGCAACTTTGGTGTAAATCTGGTGTACAGACAGGAAAATTAATTGTTAATTAAATTGACACCGTACGTCTATTTTCCATGATAAAGCATTTCGTATGACAAAGAAAGAATGACAGTTGTAATTTGAATATCTAAACGGACAAAATTTAAGTTGATAGTCAATATGCTTATTAATGAATAATGTAAATATAAATAAATAAAACCATCACTGTCAAAATCAATGTGATCTGTATTCTCGTTACAATAAGGTTGCTATTGGATTCCTGCTGTCAGAGATAAAATAACTTTGAAAGGACTGTAGTGTCGCGTGTAGCTGTATAGTTAAGATATTAATTAGTACATATCGTAGAGCTATTTTTTGTGTTCACCAGCTCGCTGCTTGCGAGGTTGGCGTAGATTTAAAACCAAATACCTATAGATAAAATTGTTTTGTGAAGTAACTTAAGCCAAGTACGTACACATCCCGGTAACGGTTATACAAGTCTGGTCTGATCCAAAAGTATCTAATGATAATGAAAATGTAATCTGAGATCGTCATTTTTGTCTATTATGTTTCAAAAGCAATTAATAATTTTACTCAAACAATAACTGTTGGAAAAAGTGGTAAGATTTAAAGTTGAAACATAAATACAAATGTAGTATGTGTTACTAATTCCCATAAGCGAGTGGTTGCATAAGAATTTAATTTGAACAGGGTTTGTTTACGCTTTCATGAGATGCTTTTGGAACAGACTAGGTATAGCTTACATGCCATTGTGACATGTTATCACCAATCTATACGTTTTACAAGTTACTGGCTGTATATTCCTGGCTTAAGAAATAGTTGTCTGTGATTTTGAATCTCTTGTATTTATTGTATGTTAGGATTGTAGTGAGCTGTTCGAATAATAGCAACATTTTAGCTTAAACTAGATAAAAAATGTTTGAAGTGAAAGCTTCTTTAGCCGCACTGAGCTCTTTCTGAACACATGTAGAAACGGAACAGTCACGTTCGGGTCGGTGACGCAGAATCGGATATAATCGGCTTCGGGTGATCGGTGACGCTGAATCCGATATAATCGGCTTCGGGTGATCGGTGACGCTGAATCCGATATAATCGGCTCATTTAAGTTTTCATTTCTATCATGTGATTGTACGTCTATTTTCCATGCTAAAGCATTTCATACAACTGTTGTGATTTGAATATTTTTAAGCACACACCCTCTCTTTATTTTACAATTTAACCAGTTTGCTAACCAGAAAAAAAGCTAAAATTTGGACAAAAAATATCGTAACATAAAACTGTAGCAAAATAATAAAACATAATTTCTCGACAGCGCCGCTAATTTAAGTTTTATAAGTATTATACTTATATTAAATTAGATAATTTACTATAATTATGTATTCAAACTATTTCTAGTTTTAGGAATTTTAAAAGAAATGTGATCATTGCAATTATATGTAAGTTTCTAGAAGCAAATAAAAACACTTTGAATATACTTAAATACTTTGTTTTATTAATTCAATATTATTTACAATTATTTTACCATCGTGAAACATATGGGCTGATGTTCAAACAATAAGACTTCTCTTCTGTACATACATAAACTCGCGCCTCCTTCCCATGGGGGTAGGCAGAAACTATAGACCTGCTACGATCCATACATATACATTTTGCTTCACATAAGTTAATACGCACGCCGCGCGCCGGTTGCAAGTAAGTACTACGCACCTGACCTTTCTGAAGAACAGTCTTCTCTTCTATACTTCCAAACTTTTTAATAACAAAATACAAGATGAAAAGTAGCCTTAGATGTCCTTCTCCAGTTCCCAGGCTGCGTTTTCCGTGTGTTTGTGTGTGGTATGTAGACCATAAAATGCTACCTAAGCAGTGTTCATTTGGACGCCGTAATGCACGGTTTTGAAATGATATTAAATCTCCTAATTCGTAAAAATGCTAAAATGTTTGAGAGTATGAAACATAATATATGAGTTTGCTGTTTTATAGATAATACTTGTTTGATTAATATTAACATTTAGTTACTTTCATACGACTAAGTTTTTCTCAACTATTTTGCTGGGTGAATAAATAAAAAATATATTACAACTCGACATTTATTTACGTATAGTATTGAATCAATCATAATAATATACCGACCTAATTTATTAGTTCCGGATATATTGTAGGGTAATTGTACCCATGATACTTACAACTTTCCCCAAAGATCATACTTCGAAATATGAAAAAAATACGCAAACGGATCCCTGAATCGAAAAATGATTTTCCACAGACTCGCAATATTTTTGAACGGCCTATCCAACGATATCCCACACCATGGGATAGACGAAAAAAATATCATCCCCACATTACGTGTAAGGGAAGTAGGTACTCTTACCACTTTGTCTGCGTTATTAATATGTGTACCCCTGCCAACTTACAGGTTTCTAGTACCGAGTCCTTGAGCTAAGCTGCGAAAAGACAGACGACATGGCGAAACTATAAGGGGATAACCCTAAGCATGAGAATCAAAATCACCATGCAAAGTATTTCGAACTAATAAATTAAAACTGTATAGTACACTTCAGTGTTACAACTAAATTAAACGTATTTATTTATAATATACTCAGTGTATCTTGGCAGATGGTAAACAGAAAAATTGTGAGCTGCTATCAATCTTGCATGCGACAAATGCACCTTCCGCTAATACTGGATAGCCAAGTGACTGCGACCGGCTCGGAAGAAGCGCTCGCTCGGCTCGCGCGCGATTTGTCTCAGTTCTAACCTAACCTAACCCATTTGGTCGCGCTGCCTTGGCTTTCGCGCTTCAAAACCGGGCGTTAAAACACTGCTTTGGTGGCTTTTGAAGGTCTACATACCCGTGCGCCTTTCGGGACGGCACTGTCGCCTACTGAACACGTAAAAGGAAATATGCTGGAAATATGAATAATTACCTATCTGTCAAACTTTATAACCGGTTCAGTGATTTAGGTGTAAAAGTTGACAGACAGATAAGAGCTTAGTTTCGCGTTTATAATATTAGTTACTGGTCGTCAAGGCCTCGCTTCTCATGCTCAAGGTTATGGGTTCAAATCTGGGCTAGAACGAATGTGAATTTTTCAATTAATATGAACTTTATGAGTTTATCTTGGACACTACGGACGTCGGTGAAAGGAAACATTGGGAGGAAGCCTGGACGACTAAATACTGATATTATAAATAGAAAGAATTCGATTTTTTTTTGTGTTTGTATAGATAAACTCAAAACTAATTAACTTTTTTTTTAAATCTTTCACCTATAGAAAGCTACATTATCAGCGAGTATTTTAATAAAAGACATTATGAGACACTCTACGAAAATTACAATAATGCACCCCAAAGTATCAAAAAATTGCATATAAGTCATTATTTGCGTGCGCTGCGAAAACTATTGATGATACATAAAATAATGTACTACATGTTTATAGTACTCACCAGACCCACAAAAAAGTCCGCGAGGCTATAATTCTAACTATTATAGCGAAGTCACAAAAACCGATTTTTATTCATATTAGTCAATCAAAACACGGGAAGTATCGAAATATGACAACATTCATATCATATTATCCTTATAACTAAATAGTTTCATGGTTAAGGTTGTTTATGTCAACTCTTCTTTCAATTATTCGAATCAAACCTTTCGTTTACAAGTTACGACGGAAATAAAAATGCTAAAAGTAAGAATAATGCCGCGGTGTGAGCGACCAGCCCCACGCTTAGTCTATTAGTTACCTACACAATTTATTTTTTGTGGATTAACCACATAGGATTTACTACCTTGAATCCCGGTAGTACGTTCCCGTGGGATATTTTCTGACATCCACGCGGGCGAACAAAAGCTATATTTTGATAAATATATACATATGATACCGATCTGCAAATTGCAGAAAACGCAAGAAAATTTCACGCTAACCTGGATATTTTTGATGTTATTCAGGTTAATTAAATATTTATCAAATTACCAGCTTAAATTGTCCGTATAATGGAATAACAATAGGGTATTTTACTATATACGAGAAAAAAACTATAAATATATTATTGAGATAGTTTAGGCAAAAAGGAGTCGGAAAATGTTAGGTTTAGTTCATAAAATAACAAAATAAATTTTATAATTCAATTCAACGTTTTCAGTTTTTCTAATCTGTTAAAAAACACCATGAAATAGTAGCCGCCATGTTATTACGTCATACGGCTATGTCAAAGATCAGCGCATTTCTTTTCATAGCCCAGTGACGTCATGACCACAGAGCAACATGGCGTCCACTGCGTCCAGCGTTTTTGTTAACCTACGCGCGAAATTTGAAAATGTAAAATTTGAAATGCATTTTTATGGCACTTATCGATTGAATAAAAATTTTGTTTGGGGCATATTAGCACTATAGAATTTAATTAAAACACTTTTCAAAAATGGGTGTAAGACCCTATTGTCGTCATTCTTTGGATGTTACAACGAGTTTTAGAAAAAGTTCGGCATTGTAGAGCTTCTTCTCGGTCACTCATACCCGTGTGACGTCATCATCTGGTTGCGTTTTCCCAACTATGTTAGGGTCGGCTTCCAGTCTAACCGAATCAGCTGGATACCCGTATTTTACATGGAGCGACTGCCTATCTGACCTCCACAGCCCAGTACTGGGTAACACGATACCACACGCCACACGCCGCACCACACACCACACCACGCCACACGGTAAGACTGTCTCTTTCTAAAGCTTGTGTCAGACAGATTATAGAACTTGACAAGAACGTTGTTTTCTTTGGTCAACACTAACAACACACATAACATAACATAACATAACATAACGTAACATCTCGCCTGTTATCCCCAAAGGGTGTAACTATAGTACAGTCGTCAGCAGGTCAAGTTACCACAAACTCAAATTTCTAAATATGATTTTGAACCTTAAAATGTTGATGGTTAAGTTCAAAATCAAATGAGAAAATTTGACAGTTTATGGTAGCTCTCGATATGCTGGCCACTGTACACTTACATTTCGACAGAATTATGTTACAAAAAACTTGATCATTTTAATTTTCCCTCAACCCGTCTCCATACTGTTATCATCGAACCTCACAAGTTTAGGTCGCAGCACAGTGCTGTGCATGCCATCTATCTGTATGAGCAGCGCGCTCGGCCGGAGGCCCGGCGTGGGGTTGCTTACACTCGACGTGTCTGGGATATCCGATGACTGTTGTATGTTGATGTTCGAAGTACGTTGTAAGCCAACCAGCGACGTGTTTGGGATACTCGACGTACCTGGGATTGCGACCGGCGACTTTTGTCTGATGTCCAACGTGCTTTTGACGCCGACCAACAACTTTTGTAAGACATCCGACGAGCCTGGGATACCGAACGACGACTTATCTCGAATATTCAACGTGCGTTTGACGCCCACTGACGACTTTTGTATGACATCCGACGAGCTCGGGATACCGACCGACGAATTTTCTTGAATGTTTAACGTGCGTTTGACGCCAACCGACGACTTTTGTCGATTGTCCGACGTATTTAGGGCATCGAGCAAAGACTTTTCTAGTATGTTCGACGTGCGTTTGACACCGACTGACGATGTTTGAATGTCCGACGTGGGTTGGGCGCTAACCAGCGACTTTGGTCGGTTATAATCACGTTTGACTGTCAATAATTGTCGGTTGGGTTTCTTCTTCACTACGGCGGTGTTGGAGCTCTGGATCTGTGAAAGATGAAGTGATAAAAATAATTCTTTAAATATAATATCAACGTTGTCAGAAATGTTATCTACACCCATATCGTAAAGTTATAAAGCTTTGGTTTCCTAAGAAAGCGGTGAACGGCCACGCAATACCGACTGTCCGAACACAGAGCGTGTTTTGGCACCATAATGTCAAAACGGTGAAAATGACTGATTTTAATGACGACTGTTACATGACGGAACAGCTTTCAGGAAACCAAAACTTTATTTTGAAATCTAAAATGGTACCATAATGACAGACTTTAAGCACGTGAAATCAAAGTGTTTTATTAAAATTTAAATAACTTTTTTTCGATTAAATCAAAATAAAAAAAAAAATATTTTATTTCACATAAACCTACATGGGCACTTATGAAAAGTCAGAAGCTAGGTGCACGGTTCCAATTGGTCTACAAATCTAGTCTATTAAGCCTACAGCGTTCTCACATTCACAAAATACAAAAGAATCTATGTAAAATATTAATAAAATAATAAGAATAAAAACCTATTTAAACTAAATGACATGTTTGCAACTGTTACAAGTCTGAATTAATATCCTGTCCACAAAAGTACAGTTCCAATTTTTTGTATTATCCGTGGTTGCTGTGGCGCGTAGCGGTGTCATTTAGGGTTGGGCGCCATACTTACGATATTATTTATTGTGTTTTTGATAAAATTGCACAGGTTTATATAAAGAAGTGTATGAAACTGCACAATACTAGGTATTCCTACAATTTTGATATCAAACTATTTATTAGTAGCCGGCTTAGTGTGTGTTGCAAAACATCTTGAATGATCTCCGCACTTTTTGGACGTGCTGCAGCCTTCCATAGATCATTGCACTTCTTCATGACTGCAGCATGCATATCCGACAATGTAGTATTATGCGCGCTTAAAACTTTATTCGCGTCTGTTGTTGCACAAAGGCTCAATGTGTGTGCACAGCATCTCAAATGCACAGGTAGCAAATGCAAACCTTCGGGATTCATTGGCTCAGTCTCTTCATCATCTGACTCAGAGCTATCTTCAGGAGACTGAGAACCATGAAATTGTTTATCTACAAGGTCAATGTTGGATAATTTCACACCAAATGTTTGAAATGCTTTCACAAAAATGCTGCTGTTGTCAGTCACCGATGCAACAATTTTGTTTGAATTTAGATTGTAGTCTGCATTTATTTCTTGTATGATTTCCGATAAACGATCGTAACTGTGGATGCCTTTGAATCTCTGACAGGCTAACGCCACTGAAGCTCTGCGCAAGTCATCTTTGATCCAGTGCACTGTGACGCCAATGAAACTTCTTTTCTTACTAGACCAAATGTCCAATGCTGTGCATACGTACTCCACTTCACTTAGTTTAGATTTGATTGTCGTCACTTGTTTTTCGTAGTAATTTGCTATGCGTCGCCCCAGAGTACGTCGACTCATAAAGTGATGTAGATTTCAGACATTTCTAAATCGTTAAAAATCTTTAAAAAGTATGGGTCTTCTATTGCACGTAATGGAATCATAGAATGGATAAAATATTTCAAAATATGTTCGTCGAACTGATCTTGGGGCGGCTTATTTTTATCAGATTTCTTTATTTTGCTTACTTTGGTTTTGACAATATTTTCGGTTTTTTCTTTTTCATTAATCCTCTTTTTCTTTACGTATGTTTTGTACTCCTCGATGCATTGTTGTCCATGCTTTCTTTTCAAATGGCTTAGAAAATTAGATGTACAATTGATATACCCTTTAACTTTTGTCATAATATCTTCAGGACATTTCATGCACAGAGCTGTGATTTTGTTGCCTGATTATTCTTCAGGCAAGTGCTTAAAATATGTACCGTCAAGTAAAAGAAGCAGCAATTGACGCGATGACTCAGCGGGGGCGGCGTCATCGGCAGTGCTGGTTGATGGCAAGGGCGATAAGGGATCTTGCGTCTCATTATTGTCCGAAACACTCACACTCATAGATATATTACTGTCGTCCTCAATGTTATCCATCAACATCCTTTACATTCGACTATACACCCAAGGCTTACAGGCCTATAAGCCTCACATCCTTCCTACTGAAGACCCTTGAGAGACTCTGCGATAGACACATCCGAGACGGACCTCTTCGGGCCAAGCCCCTTCACAAACAACAGCATGCATACACCACAGGCAGATCAACAGAATCCGCGCTGCACAGCGTGGCTTCTAAAATTGAATGCTCAGTGGACCACAAATGCTCGGCACTGGCCGCCTTCATTGACATCTAGGGCGCCTTTGACAAAACAATGTTCAATAGCATCAACACGGCGCTTGACAGACATAGCATAGACCCCACTATAAGTGGCTGGATCACAAACATGCTTAAACTGAGAGCTGTACAAGTCACAGTGAACGACACTACCAGGGCCATAGTGGCGAAAGGCTGCCCACAAGGAGGCGTCCTCTCGCCGCTTTTATGGAACCTGGTCGTAGACAACCTCATCAAAACACTCAACGATAAAGGTTACTTCACCGTAGGCTACGCGGATGACATAACCATAATAATAAATGGCACACACGAAAATACCCTATGCAACCTTATGCGCCAAGCCTTAAAAATAGTAGAGGATTGGTGCAATAAGCACCAACTATCAGTGAACCCTACAAAAACCGAATTAGTTCTATTCACAAAGAAGAGGAAACTGTCAATTTTGCAGCTACCACGATTCTTTGGGACCACTCTAAGCCTGTCAACTGAAACCAAGTACCTGGGCATCTTCTTGGACAAACAGTTGAACTGGGCAAAACATACTGACTACATCATCACAAAAGCCAGCATATCTCTGTCGCAGTGTAAAAGACTGCTCGGCAGGAACTGGGGAATTAACCCCAAGATTACCTACTGGCTGTTCACCACGGTCATCCGGCCAATTATCACATATGGCTCACTAGTCTGGTGGCCCAGGACAGACCTGAGCACAGCCCAAAAAGATCTCGAAAAACTGCAACGGTTTGCTTGTGTAGCAATCACAGGCTGTATGAGAACTACGCCCACCGCCGCCCTACAGGCGATGCTTGGATTGTCGCCTCTGCACCTTATCGTGCGAGAAGAGGCGGCCCTGGCCGCCTTTAGGCTTAACATAACAGGAACCCTGAGCAAAGACTCTTGAAAGAAAGAAAGAAAGAAAAAGTATTTATTGGGACTCGAACAGGAGATCACACATTAAACTAAACTAAAACCACTCATAGAAACATAAAACAAAAACAAAGTAAAATTAAAATAAAAACAAAAAGTCCTGTACGAGGCCAAAAGGCTCCTATCTCAGCATAAAGCTGCAGTACTTAAGAAATAAGTGCCACAGCGCTGGTATTCTGATAGTGCCCACTGTGATGTCACGGATAGATACGGATATAAATAAAAAATAAAATAAACGTATGAAATAACCTATAAAAATAAAATAGTTATTGAATAAAAATTCACATAATTCTAAACCGCATGTCAGAACCCGACGTAACATCAGTTACTTGTCAATGCCATTTGTGTTTGTGATATTCTATGGTATCGTACTACTTAGTATTCTGTGGTGATGGCATCGCTGTGATAAGTACAGAGACGCGGGCGCCGACATTCCGGCAAAAAATTTAAATAAAAATAAATATCATTACGGTTGTTTATTGCTACATTATTAACAGTGCAATAATACAATAAAAAGTGTTTTGTGGTTAGTGGCTTGGAGAAATTATGAAGTTAGAAGAATTTCACTAATGACAATCAACGAAAAAATAAAGAAAACAAAAATAACAAAAACAAAATGTGTGTGGTCAGTAAACAATGGCAATCGCTGCCAAACACTTGCCTCCATTGCCAGCCGCGTGCAGATCAGGGGTAAGTTCAAAGTGAGGAATCTTTTTGAATCTGTAATAAGTGCGGTTTAAATTTGATTCGGAATGTACCAACCGTCTTTATAGCACGAAAAGGAGGTGGCAAGTCGTTTCAGCAGCGAGAGGCAGCGAATTTGAAACTACCACGGAATGCAGCAGTTCTGTGTGATGAAGCTAACATGAGGTACGAAGATGCTCTAGTTTTAATCTTGTTAATATCGCGCGATCAAGACAGTTTCTTATATAAATAATCTGGTTTTTTTGTGAGAATAATGCCAAAGAGTAGGGTAGCCAGGTGAAGCTTTCTGCGTGCTGACATTCTCATCAAATTACCCTTATTTAAAAATGGAGTGATGTGGGATCGTGGTGGGACGTTATAGCAGAATCTTGCACAAGCATTCTGCACCCGCTGGATCAGTTTTTCGCTTCTACCGAGAATGCACGCCCCATACACAGTGTCAGCGTAGTTCAGCTTAGATAGAACAAGTGACTCACACAGCATGATACGCATATCCACACTTATGTAGGGGCGGACACGATACAAGAGCTTGAGTCGGTAGAAGCAGTTGCGCACAGCCTCCAAAATGTGAGATTCGAAATGCAGCTGCCCGTCAAATACTACCCCAAGATTACGAGCCTCCAAAACTCTTTCCACACCACAACCATCAATCCTGAGGTCCAAGTTGCAAGCAAGCATTTTGCTCAGGAAATCCCTAGATCCCATCACAATATACTTGGACTTACTAGGGCTCAGGACCAAGGAGTTTCTTCTGGACCAAGCAGATATCCTTTCCAAATCCTCATTTATTCTTCTTACAGTTTCAGCAGTATCCTGGGAGCGGAAGGAGAGGTATAACTGCAGATCATCGGCATAAAGGTGAAACTTGGTGTTGATCAGACAGTTGGCGATGTCAGCACTGTACAGGATGAAGAGAAGAGGGCCAAGGATCGATCCCTGCGGTACGCCCCTGTCTACTTGCTTTGGACCAGAAGACATGACGTCTCCATTACTGTCACATGTCACCTGAACAAACTGTGTTCGATTACTGAGGTAACTCTCAAACCATTTAACTGCTTCAACTTCACACCCGTAATAAGACAGCTTGGACAGAAGAAGCGAAGTGTTAATAGAGTCGAAAGCACGGGAAAAGTCTAGTAGGACAAGCAGGGTTCCCATGCCCTGGTCTCTGGCTTCAAGGATGTTACCAACTACATCTAGGAGTGCTGTCGCTGTGCTGTGGCCCATGCGAAATCCGGATTGAGCCAGTGGCAAAATACTATGCTGCTCAAGATATGCCCTAAGCTGGTTGGAGACAACCCTTTCCAATATCTTGGACAAACATGGCAGTAGACTTATCGGACGGAGGTCCTTCACACTAGTGGGGTTAGGTACTTTTGGGATTGGTCTAACTATTGCCATTTTCCACAGATCAGGGAAAGAAGAGGAGACTATGGATCTGTTGATGATGGCTGTGATTACTGCAAGTGTCCTAGGAAGTGTCAACATCAGCATCTCCAGAGAAATATGGTCAGAGCCCTGTGCATTGGATTTAAGACCGCGCAAGATCCTCAGAACCATATCCTGCTGGACCGGCTCAAGCCGGAAATTAATGTTACTGTGTCTATGATGCTCAAAATAACTTAAATTAGCAGTTGTGACTTTACCAAGTTGTCTCTTAAGAGTCAAGCACATACGCATAAGGGAGGATGCGATCAAACGAAGACCGATGACGGCATCACCCTGCGACAGAGCCCCAAAATTCCATTGTTTGCAAAAGCACTACAACATAATACTCACAGAGGAACGGTGCGACTATTCAGGCCCGTATGAGGTAAGAGTATACACCGATGGATCAAAGACCAACTCCGGAACTGGAGCTAGCGTTTTCTCACACGACCTTAACATAAACATGTCCTGCCCGCTGGGAACGTTCAACACCGTCTACCAGGCGGAGTGTGTGGGCATTATACAAGCGGCGTATGCCATAGAAGCCAGGAGAGTCACGGACACTCATCTACGTCTACTCTCCGACAGCGCCTCAGTTCTCCAATCCCTAGGAAAGAAACACAGTACTTCGAGATTAACACAAGAATGTCACAATGCGCTAGAACGTATAACGGTATTCAACCGCAACACAGTGACACTGCAATGGATAAAAGGACACAGCGGATCGCTGGGCAACGACGCAGCTGACGAACTAGCCAGGAGAGCATCCGGCACGTCAGTCTGCGGACCGGAGCCGATCGTGCCCATCCCCTTCAACCAACTACGCAGGTGGCTACAGGAGCTCACCCACACACAAGCAGAGAGCTGGTGGTCCTCGGCACAGGGGTGCAGACAGTCCAAGGAGGCTATGCCATCCTTGGATAGTAAGTTAACCAGGCGCTTGTTACGCCTGGACAGGACCGGCCTGCGCCTGTTGACGGGGACCATCACGGGCCACTGCTCGCTAAACAAACACTTTCACACAATAGGCATAACGGACAGCCCTCTGTGCAGGGCTTGCATGGAGGCAGAGGAAGCCGTTGCGCATGTGCTCTTCGAATGCACAGGCGTCACCCACATTAGAACAGAAACCCTCGGGGCACCCAGATCCTACACAGAAATCCTAAACAGACCAGGAGATGTTATCAACTTCTGGAGGGAGGTGGGCTGGTTGGAATAACCACCAAAAACGGGCGCCATGGCCCACGCACAATGGTCCACCTGAAGGACTAAGTGCGGAAACCAAACCCTCTAACATAGAGCATACATACAACCTTTACACTTGATACTGGTCTCACACACACAATTCGTACAATGTAGTTATTTTCCGTTTTCGTACAGTGAAGGAAACTAGTTTTACTTAGAATAGTGAGCGACATAGACACGGCTACTTTTCATTTCACGCTGCAAGCGACTGATGTTTGCAAAATGCAAATAGTGACTGGCAGGCGGGGCGCCCCGCGGCGCAAGCGACGACGTGACGTGAGAAAGACAGAGACAGAAGTTACGTACGTGGCCTAAAGTTTGAGCAAGAGCTTACAACTTTGTCAAACGGACGGAGAGTTTAGCGGCGAAACAAGTACAGATATTCTATTTCACGAAGTCCGTTCGGCTTTGATTGTAGTAGTGACGTATCCCGACAAGCGCGCTTGTGTGTGTAAAAGTAGGTAACGTTAGCAAAAAAATCTGATATATATTCAAGTCGAGATTTAATAATCTAAATAAAATTTTGGTTTTAAAAGTATATACATTTTGTAAATAAATTAGATTAGGTTGCAATAAATACAAAAATATTAAGAATATGTAGGCATTTAATTAAGCATTGGTGTTACAGAATGGAAACGAAACAAGTAGGACTATTCAGTATTTTCAATCACTATCAGATAAATTTTCGATTTCCGATTCCGTTTTGCTGTCGTCAGAATCATCTTGTACATTGATTATAAATTCAAAATCGAGATCAAAATATTTCAAGTAGTCTTTTTCAATTTTTTCAACATGAGCACAAGTTTTTTGCCACGTTTCACTGCTAACTTGGCCCAAACTTTCATTGATCAGTCTTTCCGTATTCGTCATGTTTTGCTCGATATTTTTAGATGCGACATAATTTTTAACGATCCCCCAAATATTTTCAATCGCATTTAATTCTGGGTGATAAGGGGGAAGGCGTAAGACATCAAAACCCTTGCTTTTTATAAAATCGTCAATCTTGTAGATTACGTGTTGGGCTTTGTACTTCTTTATTGTATCGTACAATTCCAATTTAAGAAGAGATTCATCAAATGCTATACCCTTATCCCTGAGCCATTGCTGCATATCGGCTTTCTTTGTAGATTGCGTCGGTAGTCGTTCAGCCCGTGTGTTGTGATAAGATGCATTGTCTAAGACAATGACAGAGCGCGGAAGTAAATTGGGTAGCAACTTTTCATTTAGCCATTTTACATAGTTATCATAGCTCATATTTGAATGATAATCACCAGCTGTTGAGTTGGCCTTATAAACCAAGGAAGCATTTTCAATAAAACCATCCTTGGTTCCCGCGTGCACTAAAATAAAGCGAGTGCCTGTGCTATTTTTTTTTTAAAACGGAGTTCTTTCCTTTTTTTTTGCCCAGGTGTTGTTTCGCACGTGTGTCGAAAGGACGTAGCTCTCATCGGTGTAGACAATGGGCCGACTTTGAGAGCGGTACTCTGTTATTTTTTTAAATTATTTTAAACGCCACATTTGTATATCATGACGCTCCGTCAAGACTTTACGGTTGTTCTCTGTTTTGCGCCACTTGTAACCTAATTTCAACAGTAACTTGCGAACAGTTTCTAAACAACCTTCGAATCCGATTTTTTCATTCAATGCTGTTCTTAACTTAGCTAATGTTGGAATTTCTTTATGGACAATATGGAAATCTTGTACAGTACTGCGAACCACATCGGCTGTAAAATTATCTATATCCACTTTATTATCTCGCTTTCTCCTTTTCTTCATAGGTGAAGTGAATTTTGATGAAGTGGATGGTAATTCCTTCTCTTCTTTTAATATTCTTTGAACTGTTTTTTGGCTCACATCCGTTGCTTCAGCTGTACGGCGTGTAATGTCTCGTAAATGAGACAAATCACAGTTGAGTTCCATTAATGATTTTGTAAATTCATATTCTTCTCGCAGAAAATGATAAACACTAGCTATCATGTTTCGACCCTAAAACAAAATGTAATCAAAATAATTAAGTAATATGTTTATATTACTTTATAACACAAAAAAACATTCATTTTATAAATACTTCTATTGCTATATTAAGTATCTTTGTATAACATTTTAATTGAAAACGTATAAATAAATATTACCTCACTATGGACAACTCTTCTTCGTTTTGTTGCCATGCTGACCTTACTCCGTGAAACAATTTGGCGCGAACTAAAAACCACTACTGATCCGGACCGTGTCCAGATCGACACTGAGCGCTCTCGAGGTTACGCACACAAAAACAATGTGCATGTGCACGCTTGACAACATTCATAGCCAAACGGACTTCGTGACATAGAACATCTGTAGCAACAAGAAAGATCATTTATATGTGTGAGTGCAGTGAAACAAGATTATTAATTGTTAGTTTTAATTGTTTCTTACAACAACTAAAAATATTAGTTGCATTATTTTAATTGTATCTTGCAATTAACATGAGTAAATTTAAATTAATTAATTACAGCAACTAACAGATTAATTGCAATGAAATTAATTGTGATTAAATTAATTGCAATTAAATATTCAATCAATTCCTAAGATTATTAAAATATTAATTGATTAATGCCCAACACTGCCAGGGGCTAGTTAAACTTGTTGATTTTAACCGTGAAACTGTTCCATATATTTAGATCGTAATGCACTATACACCTCTGCCTCCTGCGGGGAATTCCGAAGTGATATCACGTTTATGTAATTTTATTCCATATCACGTCACGTTGTCTGACGTCATTTCACATCACATCTGATGGCATGTAACGACTTGTCATCTGTCGACATGTCACGTCACATCACGTTAGTATAATTACCTTTATCCTCGGCGCGTCTACTTTTCTACCTTCAATACTACTCGCTTCCCAGCCACGTTCTCTAATGAAGCTCCTGAGCGCCTCGACCTCCGTCCGCAGCTCGCTGATCTTCATGTCCCGACGCCTGACGCGCTGAACGCAGCTGTTCAGCTTCTGACGGCGTTTTTCGCTGCGTATAGTTAGCATGTTGATTTGGTTTGCTTGTATGCGAATCTGGAATTGATAAACAATAATAAACGCTGTTGGTAAATATTTGGGCAATGGTTTTGTGAAATTGTACTGAAAACACAAGATGGTTAGGATAGTGCCGCCTGTTGCCACGCGCCAAAAGGTTTCTTTTGTAGCGTTTTATAGATAAACAGTACTTACCAGGTTGAAAGAGTTGTTCCCGGCCCGAAACAACTCTTGCCTGAGATGTGGTGGCAACGGCACTTCCACCGGCCTGGTCAATTCCGCCGGCGTGGTCACTTCCACCGGCCTGGTCAATTCCACCGGCCTATTAACTTCCTCTGATCCAGTAACTTCCAATTCATCCACTTCGGCTTCCGACTCTTCGACTTTCACATCACTCAGTGGATCCGGGGCATTAATCAGCGGAAACTGCGCGTTACTCAGTAGAACCAGGTCTTCACTCGGCTGTTCAGCGTCACTCAGCGTGGTCACTTCCACCGGCCTGGTCAATTCCACCGGCCTATTAACTTCCTCTAACCCAGTAACTTCCAATTCATCCACTCCGGCTTCCGACTCTTCGACTTTCACATCACTCAGTGGATCCGGGGCATTACTCAGCGGAAACTGCGCGTTACTCAGTAGAACCAGGTCTTCACTCGGCTGTTCAGCGTCACTCAGCTGATCAGAGTCTTCATCTAATGAAAGCGTGTCTTCGCTTTGTGGATCTTCTTCCTGCTTGATTGGATCCGTTTTGGATTTTATTTTCGTTATTACTGGATTTAAGTCCGAGCCGAGTGTTATTTTTACTTGACTCTGCCGAAGAACTGGTGAAGGACCCGAGGTTACTTTAATCTGCAAAGGAGCATTTACATTGATATAATAGATCTTGAAGTTTAAACTACGCTTGCTGCGGTCGGTTCGTGGATGGGTTGCCTTATGTGATAGCAAGTGTTTGACAGTCACTTGAAAACTGGTACTGATGTAGTCGGGTAATGCTTTCCAAAGAAATCGTACCGTGACAACCGTTTTGTAGGACCCGGTTGTAGGACCCGGTTGTATGGTCCGGGTTGTAGGGCCCCGGTTGTATGGGCTCGGTTGTAGGGCCCGGTGGTAGGGCCCCAATTGTAGGACCCGGTAGTAGGGCCCGGTTGTATGGCCCCGGTTTTAGGGCCCCGGTTATAGGGCCCGGTTGTAGGGCATGGTTGTAGGGCCCAGTTGTAGGGCCTGGTTGTAGGACCCGGTTGTAGGGCCCCGGTTGTAGGGCCCGGTTGTAGGCTAACAACTGGGGTCAGACAAAAAGTTTGCATACGCAAGGGAGATAGGGATAATATATTTGTCTTACTCATACTAATGGATCCAATAAGTGTCCCTGTGTCATTATTATTTTGTCTATTGCAACTCTGTCTACGTCGGCGTCCGTACATTTTATGACATTTTATAATTTTTATTTTATCATTTCATAAAACCGGGCTTTTGGCTACATTTTGTTTAGACTTTTAATAAGTGCGTTGGGCAGAGGCGTACCTGTAGTTCACCCACATTTCGCCAGTTATGTTTAAGTCCCGTGTAACAGGGGGACGGCCTGTTGTCATCAACCGGGCACTAACTAATCCAGACTCCGGGCTGCTACTGAGAAATTTCAGATGAAAAACCCAAAAACGCTTTGCCCGACGACCCAGAACCTCATGCTCAGCAGTAGCGGGTAACTGCGTTTTATTCGTGCAGAATGAACATTTTTTTTTTCTTTTCTCGAAACGGAACCTACCTATATATTCAATTTTCTCTCATTTTCAGATATTAATAATATTAATATCTGAAAATTATACATTATTTTTATTATTATTATGCTTTTATGTCCTTACATATCTCCGTACCCTGGGGTCCCGGACCTTTGGAAGGCGTACGAGGGGCCGAAGCCAACTCGCAGAGGCCCTTAGAAGTTTTTTAATTAAATGAGGTACCAACCGACGATTATCCGCGTTCACACTATGCAAGTGCGCCCAAGGACAACCCCCGGTTGGTGTAAGACTATTGCGGAACATGGTAACAAAGATATTGGATTATGGGCTTGGGTGGCTAAAGTGAACTGGTTATGTAGAACTATGAAAAGACTATGGCCCCTGCCTGACCAATGTTTTATATAAAATACACATAAAATGGCAGGGGGTGACACACTCAATAATGGGCCCCCAAAAACGGCCGCTAGCACATAGTGACGTAGTGACAAGGGGGCAACACTTCCTGAGGTGCTTGAGGAGTGGAGAGGTATTCCACGGCTATCAGGACAATCCCGGAAGTACGGCCAAGATCCCTACCAGCATCTTACTGGAATACTTCCTTCCTCCGAGCACGTTTGCTCTTGCGAATCTTCACTCAAGCCGGCCAATAAAGGCAAGAATGAGGTGGGAGCTCTGTTCCTCGTCAGTGTTCACTCCAGCCGGCCAATAAAGGCAAGCCAGAGATGAGGAGCATGACTACTCCCGGGAGATACCGGTCCGATCCCGGACCTTTGGAAGGCGTACGAGGAGCCGAAGCTAACTCGCAGAGGCCCCTTAGACAATTGTAATGGAATGAGGCACCAACCGACGATTATCCCTGTTTGCTCTAGGAAGGTGCACCCAAGGACAACCCCCGGTTGATGCAAGACTGTTGCAGAACATGGGAACAAAAATATTGGGCTATGGGTTTGGGAGGCTATTGTGGATCGGTTTCCTAAGACTATAGAAAGGCTATGGCCCCTACCTGACCAATGCTTTATATAAAAAATGGCAGGGGGTGACTTGCACACTCAATAATGGGCCCCCAAAAACGGCCGCTAGCACATAGTGACGTAGTGACAAGGGGGCAACACTTCCTGAGGTGCTTGAGGAGTGGAGAGGTATTCCACGGCTATCAGGACAATCCCGGAAGTACGGTCAAGATCCCTACCAGCATCTTACTGGAATACTTCCTTCATCCGAGCACGTTTGCTCTTGCGAATTTCCACTCAAGCCCGGCCAATAAAGGCAAGAATGAGGTGGGAGCTCTGTTCCTCGTCAGTGTTCACGCCGGCCGGCCAATAAAGGCAAGCCAGCGATGAGGAACAAAACTTCTCCCTTGAGTCTACGTAGAGATACGGCGGTGGGGTTATTATTATTATTTTCTTTTATTTCATTATTTACACAATATAATTATATTTTTAAATATTAGAATATACAAAAATATATAAAAACATTAAAAAATATAAAAAATGGTGGCCCATCGGTATCGGGAACAGGGTCCAAGCTACCGGCGGTCAGGGCTCCAGAGAGAGGAACCTCCTAACAATGCGGGCTGTGTCCAGAAGTACCGCTTTCTGAATCAAGCCCTTAATCCAGCCGTCCAACGTGAGCCTCCTTAGGTGTTGGTCGAGGCTCTTGGCAATTAAGCCATTGGCTGATACGACTATCGGCACAATGATTGCTGAATCCACATCCCACATGTCGACAACCTCGCGAGCCAAGTCAAGATACTTGATCTGTTTATCTTTCTCGGCTTTCACGAGATTCCCGTCATGAGGGACTGTTATGTCAACAATCATTGCGCGCCGCTCTATTCGATCCACCACAACTATGTCAGGCTTATTGGCAACAATAGTCCTGTCAGTGATGATGGATCGATCCCAGTACAAAGTGATATTTCCATTGTCGAGAACTGGGTCGGGCACATACCTGTAGTACGGCACTTCAGATTCTACAAGGCTGTATTTAAGAGCAAGTTGCTGATGGATAATCCTGGCTACAAGGTTATATCTATGCAAATACTCTTCGTTAGCTAGACGAGAACACCCGGAGATAATGTGTCGGATTGATTCTCCCGGACGGTGGCATGCCCGACACATGTCAACCGTGCCGTCCTTCACAATAAATCTCCGGTAATTCTTCGTCATGATAACTTCGTCCATAATTGCACAGACAAAACCTTCGGTTTCCCCAAAGAGGTCACCAAAACGAAGCCAGGCTACGGACGCTTGGAAATCTACATCGGGTTCATGTAGGGCCCGGAAAAAGCGTCCGTGAAGCTCCTTACTCTGCCATACCTCCCTGCGATCGTTAGTGTCAAGCAATACAAGATTGCGACAGTTCTCTTTAGCCAAGGAGAGTGGGGTGAGGCCCTTGTCCACCGCGACCACATCTCGATGCATCCCCACGTCGGCTTCTAGGAAATATTCCCTGAGACTGCATACCTCGCGATTGTGGAGGGTCTTAGCGTTTAAAAAGCCTCGACCTCCACACTTTCGCGGGATATACAGTCAACAACGTACGGACCCTCCTATCCAAGGCGTCGAGTTCGGTTTGAGTCCATTTGAGTATGCCAAAAGAGTACATCAAAACGGGCATGACCCAACCGTTGAAGGCGCGCACCTTGTTTCCGCCTGATAGAAGACTATTAAATACTTTCTTCAGGCGGTCAAAAAAGCGCTGCTTCAACGATTGCTTCATGTCAGTAACATTGATGCCCAAAGCTTCCGACATACCCAAATACTTGTAGGTTTCGGATGCGGAGAGGGCTCTAAGGTTTATGGAATCCGAGAGTTGGGTTCCCACGGATTCCACAATCTCCCCTCGCTTTACATGCATGACCGCACATTTATCCACTCCAAATTCCATCCTGATGGCGCTACTGAAAGTTTCAGTTATTTTCAGTAGCTCCATCAGTTGCAAATTATTGGAGGCAAAGGTTTTAGGTCATCCATGTAGAGGAGGTGAGATATTACCTGACCACCTCTCCTCAACCGATAGCCTAGACCTGAATCCTCCAGCAGCGTGCTTAGAGGATTCAAGGCTAAGCAGACCTTGGAGGATTATTATTATTATTATTAATTTGTATAGATACTCAATACTCAATACTCAATCATTTATTGCATTCCACAATGTATATGCTTAGGTGGTAAGTAGATATTTTTTTGTAACAATTATGGACCCTATCGGGCACAAAACAGATTTTTTTTTTAAGAAAGAGGACTTATTTAATACAAGCAAATAACTTATTCTAAGTATTAGTCTAAGATAACATTTTATTAATTATTAATTTAATCTAAAAACAAAAAAATATATATATTATTATTTTTATAATCATGTCAGTTCTATAGATTTGTCAATTAAATATTCGTTTATGCTATAGTAACATTTATTTAGTAATAGCTTTTTTTAATTTATGTGTAAAAACAGCAATCTTTCCCTCATTTCGAAGTACTTCGGTCAGTTTGTTATAGATTTTAATCGACATAACCAGTGGACCAGATGAGTGCATTTTTAAACGGGATGTCGGTAGGTTTAACCGTGTTTTGTGTCGGAATGTGTATCTCGCTTGTATGTCTTCTCGTTTTGTATAAAAGTCTTGGTGTGTGTGTGCGAACTTACAGATTTCCAGTATGTATATACAGGGAAGAGTAAGAATGTTTAGTTTTATGAAATGGGGTTTGCAGCTATCCGTTTGTTCTAAATTAACCAAAATCCGAAGTAACTTTTTTTGGGTTGTGAACAGTGTCGGTGCGTCTGTACTTTTCCAGTATGTATAGACAGGGAAGAGTAAGAATGTTTAGTTTTATGAAATGGGGTTTGCAGCTATCCGTTTGTTCTAAATTAACCAAAATCCGAAGTAACTTTTTTTGGGTTGTGAACAGTGTCGGTGCGTCTGTACTATTTCCCCACATTATAACGCCATAGCTAAGCCATGCATAAGCATAGGCATAATGCTTATGCCAGGGCTGTTTTCAAGTTTGTGGTCTTTTTTATTTCTCGAAAAGCGTACAAAAATGTAGAAAGTTTGGATTTTATTTTCTGTCCGTGTGGTTTCCAATTCATGTTTGAATCTATAGTTAAGCCTAATAGTGGGAATTCATTTATTGATTCTATTTAGATCTTGGCAGATAGTGGGTATTGTATAATTGCAGCAATTTTGTGAGTACAATGTACCTACTATAAAGCTACCATATACTGGGTACGTCTTTCATTGACTTAAATATGCCCTGGCGGCTGAGAGTATGTCATATTCACTCTAACGTCTCGCTGGTGGATGCGTGTGTTGGATCGTAAGTTCCCTTAAAAATGGTTGAGCTGAATGGTGCTGGTCCATACGTCGTGTTCGTGAACGGGCGCCGTCAGCATGGACTGGTCATATCATAGCTGCCACGGCTTATTTTAATTTTTGAATTGTTTTTTTTTTATATTTTATTACGGAAGCTTTTAACGTGCACGTTTCTACGTCGTTCTCGCATGTATAATTTCAACATGAATGATGAAACCAAAACCAAACCAAAAATTGTAACAATTTTTTGATTTATAACAGTCTCCGTGGAGTTTCTTGCCCGTTCTTCTCCATAGGGACCTAACTACGCTTTGGAATGAGCAACTAGCTTCATCTTTGTGACTGACCCCTTGACAATAAAAGTGCCTGTAAGTAATTGGTTTTATTGAAATAAATGGTTTGAGTTGGTTCATCTTAACATAACTGGGACTGGGAGGAGCTTATCACTGGACATGCCACTCACCGGCTCACAGGGGAGCGCCGCCCCGCGCGGCGCGGGGGCGACCGCAGCCGGCGGCGGCGTGAGCTGCGTACCACACTGAATAAAAAATAAAGAAACAGTTAAATATATATGTACTTAATTCATTAAATATGCTTTGCGTATAGTCTGTTCCAAAAGTATCTGATTAAAATGTAAGTAAACAATTAGATCAGAAAACGTACCCGTGGCTGCCGACTTGTAGTGCCACGCACAAAATGTTAGTGCGAATTTGAATGCTTAATTTTAATTTATTTATTTACTTCAGACACAGTTAAGTATCCATAATATCTATCTGTATCTAGATTCTCGGCAACTCTCATCCAGCTGCTACCAGCCACCCTGCTCGTATCGTCGCTCCTCCTGCCTGAACACGTCCTACCTCACGTTTGCCGATTCGCGGTCTCCACTCAAGAACACGTCTACCCACACATCGGTTCTACGGCTAATATGGCCGGCCCCTTTGCCTCTTCAGCTTGCTTATTCTGTGAGCTATGCCGACAGCTTTGGTTCTCTGCCGGATCACCTCGTATACCTACTTGCATGTAATTGTGTAGCCTCTGTTGGAGATCCCATAAATAAATCAACTTAAAGTTATTTTTCATTCATCAATAAGAGGTTAATTTTATAACCTCAATATCCTACTAATATTATAAATGCGAAAGTTTGTAACAATGGATGGATGGATGTTTGTTACTCTTTCACGCAAAAAGTACTGAACGGATTTGGATGAAATTTGGCACACAGATAGTTTATAACCAGGAATAACACATAGGATACTTTTTATCCCGATATACCCACGGGTCAAAACTTATGCGGGTGAAACCGCGGGGCGCATCTAGTACAAATTAAAAATGTTATTTAAACAATAATTGTTGCCAAAGTGGTAGATAAAGTTGAAACCTTCTAAATACAGATGAACCAATGTTATATAATATGTTACAATGATACAATATTCTGTATACCGGAGGCAAACAATCATAAGTCACATTAAGCTAATTATTCAGTGCACATGTTTTAAGTCTCAATTTGAACACTACTCATTTAAGTCACTTGACTACATAATTGTGTGAACTTCTAAGTAAAATTTTATTTGTTGTTTTTATTGTACTTAAAATAGTATACCACTAAGTAGATCTATAAATGTTTGTTTCAAGGACATTACAAAGTGAATGTCGAAAAAATGGACTTATGATAGTATAGGTACCTCCGGTATACAGTATTATAAAATGTAAAGTTTGTATGTTTGTTACTCAATCACGCAAAGACGGCTGAACGGATATGGATGAAATTTGACACATGGATAGTTTATAACCGGGATTAACACGTAGGTTACTTTATCCCACTAGTAGCTTCACGTGGGATAACTTGCGAATCCACAGGGGCGAAGCCGCTGGGCCAAAGCTAGTGCGTTACTAATACCCGTTAATGAGTGAATGTAAGGATTTAACGTGAATAGGGTTTGTTTACACTTTCATCAGATATTTTAGGAACAGACCATAGATAGTTACCAGTCCCCTGCGCGACCGGCCGGGCCGCGACGCCTGCTCCGCTGCATCGCTTGCTAGTGGTTGTACCTGCACCGCACCAGGAGTCTGCGCACAACATCCTCATATTAATAGCATATTAGCTTCAAAATAGACAAGGTGTACTTTAACTTATTGATCGCCACGTCAAAAAAGCAAATACATGCCCTCGGTGCTAAGCTACGAATTATTCCTTAAAATCTGTAATGTAGTTGTGACTGCGGCATGCTGGGCATTTTGGTCTGTCATCTATACATGACTGTGGCGGTCAAAAGGTTAAATCAAAACCCGTCAAGGATCACAATCTTCCTGCCAACCATGTTGTGGTCAGCTTCCAGTCTCCACTAGATGCAGCTGAATACCAGTGTTTTACATGGAGCGACTGCCTATCTGACTTCCGCAACCCAGTCACTAGGTAACACAATATGCCGGTAAGCCTACTTGTCAGACTTTTAGGCTTCTGACGGCCTGTAATAACTGTCAAAGTTCTACATATAACAGTGGAGACAAACTTCGCAACATGCTGAGTGCGGGCAGATTGATTGGTGTGTTTAACCTTAGGAATTCATACAACAAAGCCTCACTGCGCCTTATGTGCTACTTCCCCTGGATTCCCTCGACATGCATGACCATTGCCTCACTCTCATACTCCAACGGGATCGCAACCCACCATAAGCGGAGGAGATCAGGGCCCCATACCACAAAACTTTAGAAGTCTACAATACTACAAAATTGTAAAATTGTAGAATGTATAAATTACAATCTACAAGTCACTACAATTTACATGTTTGTAAGGCTTTTCCATTACAATTAGAGTTTTGTGGTACAGACACTTGTGACATTTACAGATTTGTAAACTGAAATTGTATAATTTTGTGGTATAGGCGTAGGCTTTATGTGCTATTGAAGTAGGTCAGTTGCGTTTTACTAAGTTGTTTATGTACCACAAAGGCACAAGAGGGCAATTTTATACAGCTGTTTGTGTTAAAAACAAGAAAGTTCCTACACACAGCTTAGGATTGACCCTTCTCGCGCGACGTTACTACAGTGAGGGCAAATCTTTGATTTATATCTCTAGCATAGCCAGTTCCATACATAACTCGCTATCGAAATCTAAAGGTGATAAAACTAAAAATAATCTTGATTTATATGTATTAAACAACCTTTAAAAAGAAATGATCAACAGTTTATTGGAAAGAAATCATACCGGTGAAATGATATTCCGATTGGTTTAAGTGATTTAAAATTTGTTTTTGCAACCAGCTATGCTGCCCTGTTTCACTCAGGTGTTAAGTATCAAAAAGTCTGTTTTATTAGGTCACAATTAGAAAACAATGTGTTAGCAAAGATACAAACAATACAATTTCAAACACAATCAAACAAAAAATAAATAGGTGGTACATCTTTACCTGTCGCTGTCAGTGTCAACTGCAGATTAAAGATGGGTAGTATATACCATAGTTTCCATAACTATGTATTGGCGCAATACCTTAAATATGGTATTGGCTTCCTCAATAACAATGTATTGCGTGAAAGTATTTATTGGCTTGATACGCGACAACGAATTACCGAGTACTATAGCCCCATAAGTCCCGAAATAATAGGAACTGGAACTCCAGGCTAAACTAATTTGTAGCCAGTTCTAAGCCTGGATGAAGTCTATAGGAAAGTTCATTTAATCAAAAATGTTTAGTTCAACTTATTTTTAATACCGACCGACCAAACGTTCAAATATTGAACCCGAGATCAGTATGACCCATACCGTGATTACATAATAAAATAAATAGTTTCAAGACCATTCCAATACCTAAAGCGAACTCGGTGCTTGGTTACCAATACATAGTTATTAACATATTTTATGGCTAGTTTTAAAAACTGGTAGGTATTGGTAATCATACCAATAAATAGTTTCGGTATTACGAATTCGCGAACCGACCCATGTCTACTGCAGAATCAGTTGGCTGTGTTTAGCATAGATAAACGTTAGATTGTGGTGATTACAATAGGGCGCGACATTTATATATATGGACTGGAAATACCGGGTTATACCTACAAAAAAAGGTGTATATCTAAACTCTGTCTCATATAAATAAAATGACTGCCATTGCTAAGGGTTGTGTCAACAAAGGAACATAGGGCTTACTTTAGCTAGTACCGATACTTGTCTTCACGTACACGTATCACGTTTGGATCATAATTACATACAAGTCCGTTGTAACAGAAAAAGATGAGTAGGGTTATTTACGTTCTGTTATCTAAGAATAAAATTTAAGTCGTGTTTTTTTCTGCACAGAATTGAAAAAACGTTTTTAGTTGCATCAGGTTTACGTATTTAAGCGAAGGACAACAGCATGAAGAGATACGATCTGTTGGAAGGCCAAAGAGCAGTAGCTTCTGTTAGGAATGCGGAGCCTAGTGAAAAACCAGATAATCACTAGTGAGAAGATAATGTTTATATGATGTGTTAATGAGTAGTGGAGTAAAAATAAAATAATAATTACTTGTTTTACCTTTGTTTATTAGTGTGGTAATGATTATAGTATAACGTTTGAGTAGAAAGTAGGCTTACATTACTACATTATGATCAACTGTGTAGTGATAATGGTCAATGCACACGCGTTTCATACGAAGTATTTCAACACACTTGCGAAGAAATGTGAAATATGCAGCGTGTCCACAATTCGATGGAGTTATTACTGCAATGGAGGCATTACAGTACCAGAAACATCAGATTTTTTTAATGTTGCTAGTTTCACACAAAACAGATGACTTTTGATGAGATGATTTTTGGCGGGTGACTGAAAATAATAGGTATTAATAATTATTATGATACACACTTACCGCAAATACTGTAGGAACAGAGTTATCATGTAACCTCATTACACCAAGTGTTCTATTAAAACAACTTTGTTCAAAGTGAAGTGAACACAGGTACCATTCTTTATGACGGGGATTGATATTATCTTCACCAATAGCCTCTAGCCACTTTTTCTTTAATCCGTCATTTTTAGGAAACCTATAAAACAAACAAGTATCAATAAAACATTTTGGTGCTGCTAATATTGGATCTAAACAATTAACAAAATGATGAACTCTTGTTTTAGGATCACTTATTTATAACTTTGTCAGACAGAGTCCCGGAGCTGTGAACCACGAGCCGGACCTAACAAGGTCACACGGACCAGAATGATTTACATCGCTGATTATAACCGATATCGTTTCAGCAGAGGAACTAGTTTCGGAAACTATTACGGTACGGCGTCGCCTCCACAGTCGCCTCGCATTCCTCGCAACGGTACAACACTATTCCACTATGACGTTGTATGTTGTAAAAAACGAATGAAATTATAAATATTAAAAAGGTCTGTTAATGGAAATGAACCCAAATATATACTTTAGCCATAACTTCATGATCGCGTAACAATTTTTCATCGAATGTGTATTATTGTATGTACTATTGCATGAAAACCGGCTACTAACCTGTGTAAAGACAATTGAGGTTGATTTTTATTCTTTCTGGCACCACACTTCACAATACAACACACAGGCATGTTGAAATGCTGTTTTCCAACATTTACTTACACTTTTAAAGGTTAAATCCACGTAATTTTCTCGCAAATCTTAATAATACTAAAAATAAACAACCATTTGACAGCAAAACTACCACAAAACTCGTCGCATAAGATGGCTGTTATGCCACTTACCTGACTTACCTATATATAACTGTCAGAACGTCACGCCAAAATGTTACCATAATGAGGAACAACTTAAATATTGTTGTCTCTTTTATCAAATACGATTATTTTATTAGAAAGAATGAGACAAAACGATATTTCACATTCTGTATCGTATTTCACTCATAATTGTATAAGCAAATGTATGTGAGGAAACACATGCTAATGATGATTGTAATATACATTTGCTACAAATGTATACATTTGTGAGGAAAAATATGGACACGCCGCATTATTCTTTATTATAGAATAACGCGGCACCTGGTCTCCATGTTTTTCCTAGCTCGATAAACGCGACCAAAAAAAAATTACAAAAATAGTGTTCTGCATGCTCCTTAGCTCAACTTCGACTATCGATATAGATTGCAGTGTCTTCGTGTCTCCTGATTTGAAGCAGATAAAGTGAGTTACCTAAGTTGGAGTTTGACCTAAGTTGAATTTTTGAACAAAAATAAAACTACAAACAAAACATGTTGGATTTTTAGTTTCCTCCAAATAGATAGCTCTATTTGTAATAATGTCATAAGCTTTCCCTGGAAGATTTTTGCAATTTTGCTTCATACCTTACTCATACTATAAATGCGAAAGTGAGTTTGTTTGTTTGTTTGTTTGTTACATGTTACTCTTTCACGCTAGAACGGCTGAACATATTTGGATGAAATTTGGTATAGACCATGACCTGGATTAGGAAATAGGATACTTTTTCTCGATATTCCCACGGGATCGAGACTTACGCGGGCGAAACCGCGGGGCGCAGCAGATCAAATAATGTTCGATTAGTAGTTTTATTAAAAAATGTGGTTTTCTTGTCGGCTGTAGACGACGGTGGCGTGTTTGGCACGTTTTCGTTTGTCGGCTATATCCGAACGTGGCGTTCAAAAGGTAGGTGTTTAAGGTTCGATAATGCTGACTGTCATACATGTGAATTTCAAGTATGTTAAAAAAGTTTTTACAAGACACAAAATAATGATGATGATGATGATACACAGTTGAAAATATGCGTAAATTTATAATTATATGAACGTATTTAGAAATAGAGATGGGCGATGGGATAACCGACGGGAAAATACCCAGGTTTTTACCCATTTGGGTAATTACTGGGTATTTATGTGGGAAAAAACCCAATTGACGGGTATTTTCATTATCTACACTAATACAATTAAGCTTAAGCGATTTTTTTGTTTGTTCAAACGCGGTAATCTGTGGAACTACCAGTAGAATTGCAAAACATGTTTCTGCCTAGAAAAAATAAAACAAAACATAGACAATCACAATTATTTATTACACAATAGAAAATAATTACAAAAATATTCATTCACTCGTTCTAAAATTTTAATCGCTATCGCTACTGTCATGATCATCATACAAATCATCAATATCACAGAATTCTATTTCTTTTTGGCTTCCACGAGATGTAGAAGGTTGTTGGTCATGAATTGGGCTGTTCATCGGGCTAGACAACTGTCTAGGGGTTGAAATGAAATGAAATTGTTTATTCTGTAAATAGGATATGAGAATCACTTTTACACGCCATATTAAAAAATAAGCTAGATGGAGTCGACATTTCCTATCTGACTACCCCTGAGAAGAAATGGCGAAACAAACTCAAGGGTCAAATAAAGTCCAGACATAATCTTGGTCAGATCATGTGAGGACCATGTAGATCCATGTCTGAAATAATCTTTTGAGGAAAGAACCACACAAATTTGAGTGGACCTGTCCAGTCAGTGCAAGCATTTGTCAGTAATCGTGTAGCTCAACTCAAAACTTAAGGAGCTCAACGACTCGACGAACAATACCAAGGAAAGGACAATTGGGTTGGCCGCATAAAGAATTCAAAATGCCAGACCATCATTAAAACTAAGAGAGAAAAAAAACAAGAAATAAATCCACCCACACAGTGCCCACCCACATAGTGCTCACATTCACAATAATTAAAGTAATATAATAATTTTCAAGGTACATAAATATTGATAAGGGCTCATCATCTTCGTCGTTGTCATCATCTTTATGTTTATGCAAAAGATTCCAATTATATGATATAAAAGCTATCTTTGCTGCTCTGTCTGTAGTCAATCTGTTTCTTTTGTGACTGTGTATATGAGCATGAGTGCTAAATGACCGCTCAGTCGCTGCGGAAGTGCAGGGAGCAGTCAGAAGGCGTACTGCAACCCTACTCAGCAATTTGGAGCTGCAAAGTCCCCTCCACCAAACGACTGAGTCCATTTCTGCGACATTTTTCCATATAAATGGTCTGCCCCATAAACCCTGTTTAGCTCTATAATTAGCTAAATCTACACCAACATCAATATTGAGTGATTGGCTCACTTCATGTATAAACTCCATGACATCTACTTCATGCTCTTCATCGAGTTCAATGCCTTGCGATCTCGGATCTAACAAATATGCAGCATAATGGATTGGTTTGATGCCATTATTTGTTCGCCTGGTTACAGCATTTATTATATCTTGTTTGTCCTGGTCATCTAAAATAGAAATTTAATGTAGATTGTATGTCTCTGAAAGCCATGTATACTTCGTTTATTAATATTCCGTTTCCTTCAAGTTTGAATTTTTTTTCAGTTATCGGTTCCAACAATTTTATACAGTTTTCGGCCATGTTCCAAAAATTGAGATCCGATAAATTTGACTTTCTTTCTTCTGAAATAGTAGCATTAACGTGAACAGCTAATGTCTGTAATGCTACTTTCGAATTTGTCAAGCTTTTTATAGCAGTACAGTAAGCATCTCAGCGGTATTGAACTAAACTCTAACTACAGTCTGTTGAAGACTTCGTAGCGAGGGCTCGTTTTTCGTAGTCCCGCCGCTACTTGTGCCCTAGTGCACAGATAGGGTCTTATCCTAAACTATCTTATCCTAATTCTCACTTCTTATATCTATGTGGAGGGTCAAAAGACACACAACACTGTCTCTCCACCTTGTATGCTTGGCGTTAATTATAGTCACAAACACACAACACTGTTTTCACACTTTGCACGCTCGGCGTTCGTTACAGGTATTATGTGTGTATACACATCTTTTACCGTCTGAAATGCTCTTTGAATGTTATTAGCGTTATCTCCTATAAGAGTTACAAACTTGTGGCCTCCATACATATTTATAACTTTGATAATCTCTTGAGAAAGATATTGGCTTGTATGTCGGTTGGTAAGAGTGTTAAGACTTTTGACAAAAACGGGCTCGGGTTTTGCAATAATGAAGTTGATAATACCTTCATTGCGCTGATTGCTCCAGCCATCACACTGCAGATGCAAATTATTTATAGATTTCAGTTCGTCTGTAATTTCTTCTACCATTTAAATAGCTTCCAGATGTGTAGTTGAGATTGATTTTCTGGATAGTAATTTGTAAAGTGGTTGCAACTCATCAAAAAATCGTGCCCACAGCGGATGTTCAACAATGGACAAAGGAGAACCGGAAACAAATATTGCTTTCGACAAAAGCTGATCTAGATAAAGTTTCTTTTCTGCGGAAGTTGTAGTACTAGAATTTGTATTTGTCGAACTGTTATCTTGTAACGTTTCATGCTGCGATTCATCCTGTAAAGGCAGATTGTTGCAGTTGCGTTAACGTCAGATGTTTTGTTTGGTTTGTTCTTGACAACAGTTGGACATCTAAAACATTTCAACAGATGGCGGGCCATCTTGTTGACATTGCCAAATATGTAAACTTTTTCGCAGTGTTTGGCACTTAACCGTTTTACTGGTTGCGGAATGGAAATAGTTTTCCCATACATCGTTATTTTTCTTTCTGGGCATGGTGTGAACTAATGCAAAAAGAAAAAAAAAACAATTGTAAGAACAGAAGCAAACAGATGTTTTAAAGTATTCTACATTTCTAATATAAACTCAAACATACCGGTTTATTTATGTTGATGGGATGCAGTAGGTATCGAAGTCCGTAAGGATAGCAGTAGTTATCAATCCAAAGTATATCACGTATTTAATCACTAGAATATCAAAAGTCCACAAAACAAAATCCAGGTCGTCAATAAATCAAAGAAACTAACACAAGTGCGCACGGTATGAAGCCAAAACAACTTGTGAAACATCACTTATGCGACAACTACTACTGGCTATTGTCCGGCTCGAAAGTACGTGCTCCCGGGGTGGGAGCAGGTAGTTTCGAGCGGCTTATTGGTCGCTAATAGCTAGATATAAATGTTACAGGTTCTAAGAAAAGATAAACTTGTCTTAACTAACTAGCGTTAAAGCTTATCTAAGTGGAAATAACGTGACTCACTACTTAATTATCCATTCTTTAAAGCTTGTTTACCTAAAATGTGGTAATGGAGTGCGTCATTTCAACTTATACAAGCTCTAACTAGTAGTAATAAAGTTTAAAAACTATGTACTATTTAATGTATGTGTATCTAAACATTAAATAAACTAAATTTTAAAACACCCGAATATTTTCCCAATCGGGTATTTTCCCTAGAATTTACCCACTTTTGGGTTTTTACCGGGTAAAATCCCATCTCTAGTCGGGAACAAAATAAATAAATAAAAATCGGAGGTTTTACAGAGAAATTTTGTGTTTAGTAGACGTAATCGATAATGGTTACGTGTGCAGTGCCTGGATGTGACTCATCTAAAAATGGAAACCTAAAGAATCTTTCACACGTAAACTAGCACAAGAGTGTTTTAGAACTGCTACGAAAATTTAGCACACAAATGGACGCGGAAAATGATCGCATTTTATAAAATGATTGCTCTGAATGCTTAGGAATTCCATTTAAAATAATAACAAATACGTTAATTTCTTTATCTAACCTTAAATTTGTAGACCTAGAGATGGATGACACAATACGTGAATACGTCGACACTATCGATAACATGATATTATTTATTTTTATTATGTATTAATAATTTCTCACGACACGTATACTCTGTCTGACCTAGCCTGACCAGAGGCCGAGCACGATAAACCCTCCCATCTATTTGTGTTTAAGTGAAATAGTAGTATGGCACTTCACACACACTTTTTGGGACAACACGAAATGTCTAATTCCGCTACCTTATTTTAATTGCCTACACTCGTGAACATTAAGGAACACAACATAATGGTTAATAATCCACTAGTACAATATACTCACTATCACTGGAAGAAACAAGTTTTGGAAAGTGAAATAAAATTTTAACGTTGATAGTTCAGTTGCCGCCAAAAAGTATTATCTTGCTGATATATAACTGGCAAAGGCCTACAAATACATTAACTTATTTCAACTGTGTAATTTGTTTTCAATTTTAAGGGTTCCGTTGTCAATTTCTTTAATATTTCAGGTTTCCTCAAAATATAGATGTTCGGCAAAAATGGCTTAAAATGATGAAAAGAGATAAATGGGTCCCCAAAAAAAATCGACTATATGCGGCAAACACTTTGAACAAGCTTGTTTTTTTCATAGAGCTCCACAACGAGTAAAGCTACGTTTTGGTTCAACACCCACATTATTCATGCGCGTATGTTATTTCTAAATAGAGATGGGATTTTACCCGGTAAAAACCCAAAAGTGGGTAAATTCTAGGGAAAATACCCGATTGGGAAAATATTTGGGTGTTTTAAAATTTAGTTTATTTAATGTTTAGATACACATACATTAAATAGTACATAGTTTTGAAACTTTATTACTACTAGTTAGAGCTTGTATAAGTTGAAATGACGCACTCCATTACCACATTTTAGGTAAACAAGCTTTAAAGAATGGATAATTAAGTAGTGAGTCACGTTATTTCCACTTAGATAAGCTTTAACGCTAGTTAGTTAAGACAAGTTTATCTTTTCTTAGAACCTGTAACATTTATATCTAGCTATTAGCGACCAATAAGCCGCTCGAAACTACCTGCTCCCACCCCGGGAGCACGTACTTTCGAGCCGGACAATAGCCAGAAGTAGTTGTCGCATAAGTGATGTTTCACAAGTTGTTTTGGCTTCATACCGTGCGCACTTGTATAGTTTCTTTGATTTATTGACGACCTGGATTTTGTTTTGTGGACTTTTGATATTCTAGTGATTAAATACGTGATATACTTTGGATTGATAACTACTGCTATCCTTACGGACTTCGATACCTACTGCATCCCATCAACATAAATAAACCGGTATGTTTGAGTTTATATTAGAAATGTAGAATACTTTAAAACATCTGTTTGCTTCTGTTCTTACAATTGTTTTTTTTTCTTTTCACACCATGCCCAGAAAGAAAAATAACGATGTATGGGAAAACTATTTCCATTCCGCAACCAGTAAAACGGTTAAGTGCAAACACTGCTAAATCTATCCTACTGCCATTAGAACGTGCGCAGAGAGCTATCCTTAAGGTAGCCACCTTTCGCCCATTTAGATTTCCCACACACGAGCTTTACAAGGCATGTAAGGTGTTAACCGTGCGTCAACTATTTATATTGAATATAATACTACTCCAGCATAGCAAACTTCCTTATATCCCAATATCTATAGATAAGAGAAGAAAAGACTTGGTTTGCATAAAGCCTCAAACTAGACATACTTTTATAAATAAATTTTATGTATTTTTAGGTCCGTTCTTGTATAATAAAATCAGTAAGTCTCTAAGTATATATAGTGTAAATCGTAAAAAAAGCAGTGAAATGTTATGTGAATATTTAGCGACATTTAATTACTCAGACACTAAAAAATTGCTAGATGTAATGCAATAAGTTTATTAGTGTTAAATAAATATTTATTTTAAAATATAATTAATATGTATCAATGCTAGCACTATGTACAGTACCATATTGTCCACTAAAGCACGCAGCGTTGTTAAGTGATGGCCTGAAACACAGGTTTGAATAAACCTACATCAGGCAGGTCGCTATTGTATGGAATTAGACCCTTAACCAAACTATACAAGTTATACACTAGATTTATTTTAGACATAGTTTAACATTTTCTTACTAATTAATATGTAAGTTTGTAATGATGTAATTTCTAGTAATTTGTATGTGAACTTATGAATAAAAATTATTATTAAGTATTATTATATTACTGCGAAAAAGTTTACATATTTGGCAATGTCAACAAGATGGCCCGCCATCCGTTGAAATGTTTTAGATGTCCAACTGTTATGTTATGTTATGTTAGAGGGTTTGGTTTCCGCACTTAGTCCTTCAAGTGGACCATTGTGCGTGGGCCATGGCGGCCGTTTTTTGGTGGTTATTCCAACCAGCCCACCTCCCTCCAGAAGTTGATAACATCTCCTGGTCTGTTTAGAACCTCTGTGTAGGATCTAGGTGCCCCGAGGGTTTCTGTTCTAATGTGGGTGACGGCTGTGCATTCGAAGAGCACATGCGCAACGGTTTCCTCTGCCTCCATGCAAGCCCTGCACAGAGGGCTGTCCGTTATGCCTATTGTGTGGAAGTGTTTGTTTAGCGAGCAGTGGCCCGTGATGGTCCCCGTCAACAGGCGCAGGCCGGTCCTGTTCAGGCGTAACAGGCGCCTGGTTAACTTGCCATCCAAGGATGGCATAGCCTCCCTGGACTGTCTGCACCCCTGTACCGAGGACCACCAGCTCTCCGCTTGTGTGTGGGTGAGCTCCTGTAGCCACCTGCGTAGTTGGTTGAAGGGGATGGGCACGATTGGCTCTGGTCCGCAGACTGACGTGCCGGATGCTTTCCTGGCTAGTTCGTCAGCTGCGTCATTGCCCAGGGATCCACTGTGTCCTTTTATCCATTGCAGTGTCACTGTGTTGCGGTTCAATACCGTTATACGTTCTAGCGCATTGTGACATTCTTTGATGTCCAACTGTTGTCAAGAACAAACCAAACAAAACATCTGACGTTAACGCAACTGCAACAAATCTGCCTTTACAGGATGAATCGCAGCATGAAACGTTACAAGATAACAGTTCGACAAATACAAATTCTAGTACTACAACTTCCGCAGAAAAGAAACTTTATCTAGATCAGCTTTTGTCGAAAGCAATATTTGTTTCCGGTTCTCCTTTGTCCATTGTTGAACATCCGCTGTGGGCACGATTTTTTGATGAGTTGCAACAACTTTACAAATTACCATCCAGAAAATCAATCTCAACTACACATCTGGAAGCTATTTAAATGGTAGAAGAAATTACAGACGAACTGAAATCTATAAATAATTTGCATCTGCAGTGTGATAGCTGGAGCAATCAGCGCAATGAAGGTATTATCAACTTCATTATTGCAAAACCCGAGCCCGTTTTTGTCAAAAGTCTTAACACTCTTACCAACCGACATACAAGCCAATATCTTTCTCAAGAGATTATCAAAGTTATAAATATGTATGGAGGCCACAATTTTGTAACTCTTATAGGAGATAACGCTAATAACATTCAAAGAGCATTTCAGACGGTAAAAGATGTGTATACACACATAATACCGCTGAGATGCGTAGCACATACATTAAATTTACTTTGCGAAGATTCTATAAGACCAGAACCTGTTAAAGCATTTATATCGATTGCAATAGCGACCATAAAAGCAATAAAAAGATGTCAAACTATGAGTGCTTTACTAGCCCAGATTATAAAAGACAAACGATCAGGCGAAACATTGAAATTGCCAGGAAAAACCCGCGGGGGCAGTTACTGTACTGCTATAAAAAGCTTGACAAATTCGAAAGTAGCATTACAGACATTAGCTGTTCACGATAATGCTACTATTTCAGAAGAAATAAAGTCAAATTTATCGGATCTCAATTTTTGGAACATGGCCGAAAACTGTATAAAATTGTTGGAACCGATAACTGAAAAAAATTTCAAACTTGAAGGAAACGGAATATTAATAAACGAATTATACATGGCTTTCAGAGACATACAATCTACATTTAATTTTGTGCTACCCGAAATTTCTATTTTAGATGACCAGGACAAACAAGATATAATAAATGCTGTAACCAGGCGAACAAATAATGGCATCAAACCAATCCATTATGCTGCATATTTGTTAGATCCGAGCCAAACACTCAATATTGATGTTGGTGTAGATTTAGCTAATTATACAGCTAAACAGGGTTTATGGGGCAGACCATTTATATGGAAAAATGTCGCAGAAATGGACTCAGTCGTTTGGTGGAGGGGACTTTGCAGCTCCAAATTGCTGAGTACGGTTGCAGTACGCCTTCTGACTGCTCCCTGCACTTCCGCAGCGACTAAGCGGTCATTTAACACTCATGCTTATATACACAGTCACAAAAGAAACAGATTGACTACAGGCAGAGCAGCAAAGATAGCTTTTATATCATATAATTGGAATCTTTTGCATAAACATAAAGATGATGACAACGACGAAGATGATGAGCCCTTATCAATATTTATGTACCTTGAAAAGTATTATATTACTTTAATTATTGTGAATGTGAGCACTATGTGGGTCATTTTTATTTATTTCTTGTTTTTTTTCTCTTAGTTTTAATGATGGTCTGGCATTTTGAGTTCTTTATGCGGCCAACCCAATTGTCCTTTCCTTGGTATTGTTCGTCGAGTCGTTTAGCTCCTTAAGTTTTGAGTTGAACTACACGATTACTGACAAATGCTTGCACTGACTGGACAGGTCCACTCAAATTTGTGTGGTTCTTTCCTCAAAAGACCATTTCAGACATGGATCTACATGGTCCTCACATGATCTGACTAAGATTATGTCTGGACTTTAAAAGAGACTTTGACCCTTGAGTTTGTTTTGCCATTTCTTCTCAGGGATAGTCAGATAGACAATGTCGACTCCATCTAGCTTATTTTTTAATATGACGTGTAAAAGTGATTCTCATATCCTGTTTACAGAATAAACAATTTCATTTCATTTCAACCCCTAGACAGTTGTCTAGCCCGATGAACAGCCCAATTCATGACCAACAACCTTCTACATCTCGTGGAAGCCAAGAAGAAATAGAATTCTGTGATATTGATGATTTGTATGATGATCATGACAGTAGCGATAGCGATTAAAATTTTAGAACGAGTGAATGAAAAAATATTTTCGTAATTATTTTCTATTGTGTAATAAATAATTGTGATTGTCTATGTTTTGTTTTATTTTTTATATGCAGAAACATGTTTTACAATCCTACTGGTAGTTCCACAGATTACCGCGTTTGAACAAACAAAAAAATCGCTTAAGCTTAATTGTATTAGTGTAGATAATGAAAATACCCGTCAATTGGGTTTTTTCCCACATAAATACCCAGTATTTACCCAAATGGGTAAAAACCTGGGTATTTTCCTGTCGGGGTTTTTCCCACCGCCCATCTCTATTCCCGACTGACGTGGGCTGATACAGGCCGATATCGTGACTTATCGTGAATGGTCTCGTCTATCTATCTCGCTCTAACCTACGCTTAGAGTAAACTCTTTCTCTTTTGCATTGCCAATCTAACGCTAGTAGTATCCTTATTCATAAAAAACTAAGACACTGGTGCCGATTCCCTTATTCACAAACTAAACTAAATTTAAGTTCAGTGTATCTTTTTCTTTCTATTTCATTATGAAAAGGACAGAAGATAATTTTTAGTTTAGTCCTGTCAAATTATTCAGCGCCTGTCACTACTCTATAAGAGTTTAGACGCGATTAAAAACTTGCTTACTAAAATACGTCAATTTACGTCAAGCGCTGATTAATTTGACAGGACTAAACTAAAATGTATCTTCTATCCTTTTTTTAATGAAATAGAAAGAAAAAGATGCACTGAACTTAAATTTAGTTTAGTTTGTGAACAAGGGAATCGGCGCCACTATAAACAGATTTTAGTTAAAATAGTGTTATAACAATTTATTTCGATTTAATATTTGAGTTTGAAAGAAGAAGACAAAACACTATTTTAATTACAATAGGTTTATAGAGCGTTTTAGTTGTTAATGAATATGGGAGTAAATCTATGGTGTTTTCTATGGCTGCGTTCCCTTGTCTACTCTGTCATTACTATTGCCATTCTCCAACCTATTACCCAATTTTGTGGTTAAAGCAGTGTAGGGTATTGTGTATGACTTTTTATCAGACTTCAAAAAAAGTGAAGGTGCACTCGGCGTTTTTTTCATATATTTTCAGAGTTTTTTTTTTGTTTGATTGACCGTGGTTGTCCCATATAGTTTTTCTAATTTCCTTATCAATACTAAATTTCTATATTTGTTGGTTTATCTAATTTATTTAAATTACTCCTGTTTTTATTACACCTTCTTTTCGTTTCGACGGTACATCTTGTATGGTCAGAGGCGTTGTTCAGATCGTCAAGGGTGCAGGTCAACGGACATTTGGGAGACTAGCAGCTGGGACAGTCTATTCAGGAGCACTACACTCGCACTGGATGTTGGATGAATCGATAATGCCCCGTTTCACAAGATTATGTTTGCAGCGTCTACTCGGGTATGCAATCGATTCAGTGCTTCCCAGGGACGGATTAACCCTTAATCAAATTAAGCAATTGCCTAGGGCATCACGTCTGGGGGGCACCAGAAGAAGCACAAAAAAGCCGTCCTTCGGGCATCACGTCTCTCTCTCACGTCACCAAAAACCGCACCAAAAAAAGTTTCTAGGACTAATTTGAAAATTCGCGCGTTTTAAGTTGACATAGAGTCCGACCTAGAGTCATAACCCCGCTCCCGCTTGCACACTCGCTGCCCGCTAGTGCATTCGGCAATTCGAATGCACCGGAATTGCGATCAGCCAATCACATACCACCCCTTCCCCGCCTGGCACCCCCGCAAATCTGTATCAATCAAATGTTTTGTTTTTTGAGTAATTGTGTCGGCCGGCTTCTATGCATACGTAATACAATTAATTTGATAATTAATAAGTAAGTCAATAGTTTCAGTAAACTAAAAATCTGCGGTGCTGTGTGACAAAACAAAATAAAACTTGACGTACCGTAAAGTTTTATTTTGTTTTGTTTTGTTTTGATAAAATAAGTTTCAGACCCAGTGATTCCGCTCGCACAAGTTTACCGTAAAGTTTTATTTTGTTTTGTTTTGATAAAATAAGTTTTTAGTGGGATTTCGCACACTAATTATCGTGTTTGCCTGGTGAGCAGTGGTAAATGAAAGATTTGCTTGTACTCACGGTTATATTATCCATACACAAAACACAGAAACATTCACAGAAGAAAGGCACACGAGATGGACATTCACATTGAAGGATCCACAGATTTGAATTGTCTTGATAAGAGTTCGTATATACTTAGCAGATACTGTAATCCCGACGGGTTTCGGGGAATGTAATATCGACCGGGAGCGCTAAGAGTTGCGTGGGCTACGCGTCGCGACAGCGAGATCGGACTGAAGGTCAGTCAAGGTGGATGAACGCGCGCTGAGCTGCGCGGCCCCACTCATGCGCAACGTCTAGCACGCTACGCACGTCCCCACTCATGCGGAGCGCGCTTCCACGGTACGGTATCACTGTGTATGACGGTGATGAATTTGTCTAAACATTGTGTTTATGTGTAAATATGATTTGTAAATATAAGTGTATAATTGTGTACCGTATGTTATGATTATGTATGTGTATAATTGTTTGTATTGTGTATGATAGATGTTAATTATTATTATTTATTATTATTCATTTATTTCGGACAGAATCCATATATGTTAGTAAAAATTTTCTAAATATCTATGTTAGTAGGTACATAATCAAAAAAAAAAAAAAAAAAAGTATTTCTATTTTACAATTTCCCAGTAACTATTCCCACCCAGTGTGCCTGTATGGGACAGTCGTGTCGGGATGCAATCATTTGCAAAATGGTGTTGGGGCTACCGCGTAGTCTTTGAAAAAATGACGCCACTTTTTTACGCACTATAGCGTGGAAACCGTCAACGCGCGCATTTGCGAACATTTGCGACGCACTACAATGCCGCGGCAACCCCAACAGCACTCTGAAAGCATTATTATACTGAATACGCAGGGCGTTGTAGGCACGTTGCGTATACCGAACCCACAGGCCGCTCGAGTAAAAAGATTGGCAATAGGCCCTAAAAAGTGTTACCTTAACTTCTTTGGTACATCGAGCGAACCTACGGGCCAGCATATTGCTCCGTACCGCTAACGCCCTGCGTTCTCTTTCTATATCAGGGTCATCTTTTAAGTCCTCCGTGACCAGATGACCCAGATATTTAAAGTTCTGCACAATTTTCAATTTTGTTCCATCGACCATGATCGGGGGCACTGTACTAGGTCTCTGTTTTCCGGCCCTAAAAATCAGTACCTGACTTTTCTGTGAGTTGTACCTGAGACCATGCTCGGATGCATAGCGTTCACAAATCTTAAGCAGTGTCCTCAGGGCGTTGACCGAGGGGGCCAGCAGAACCATATCATCAGCATAACTTATGTTGTTGACACATATTCCGTCAATGTAGCATCCGACATGTGTCCTGCTGAGCTCCTCGATCAACTGGTTCACATAAAGGCTAAAGAGGCCGGTAGATGTGAAGCCGCCCTGCCTTACACCGCATTCTAGTCTATATTCATCAGACAATGTACCACCCCATCTCACCTGGTTAATTTGGTTTTTATACCAGAATTTTAAAACACCGATACACTCCGTTGGCATACCAGTTTCCATTAGCTTTCGCCACAGTATGTCATAGGCGACTGTGTCAAAAGCTTTTGACAAATCGAGGAAACAGGCATATATCGGTGTCTTTCTCTCCGTGTAATACATGACAGTATGCTTAAGGCATAAAATAGCACTCTCAGTGGATAATCCCGCCCTGAAACCGAATTGTGCGTCATGTAAATGTAAGTACCCACTGAGACTCTGATTAAGCAGACTGTCAAGTATCTTAGCTGTTGTTGTAGCAAGTGAGATGGGTCGATAATTTGCCCTATCAGATACATCCCCTGTCCTGTTTTTAAGAATGGGTACAACCAAGGTTTTCATCAGCGATTCCGGTAAGTATGAGTGACCGATACACAGCGTAAAAAACATAGCCAGTACACGCGGCAGATGTACACCTGCATGCCTGAAATGCTCAATGCTGAGACCGTCGTACCCTGGAGACTTACCCCCCTTCATCCTTAGAATTGCTGTGACAACTTCATTTGCTGAAAAGCGAGTTTTTCTCCCTGATACGTCGGCCCCAGCACCATCCGTATTGGCCATCTCTGGTCCTAGGGGAGATCTTACCATAAAGTGGTCTCTAAAATTATTGGCAATTTCCTTAGGATCACTGATGCCACCGACGCTCACAGGTATACTCGGCTTAGGGTTCATCTTGTTAGTATTCTTCCAGAAGGCCGCATAATTCCCCGCTGAAAGATTTGAGGCAAGAATATCCATCTTAATTTGTTCTTGCCTGTTCTGACACCATTTCAGCTTTGATTTAAAATCCCTTCGACTATCACGCATTTGTTCATAAACAGTACCATTAGATGGTCTACCAGCTAACACCCATAGCTGAAACCCTAGCCTAGCCTTTCTGTGAGCGCCTGCGACATGCCTATTCCACCCGGTGATGTACCCACCCTTTCTGAAACATTTACGACTATAGGATCTTACAGAGGCCTGCGTTAAAATATTTGTAATCCTAATGTACATATTATCCAACAAGGCCGTATGTACCGGGTCAGAACAGAATGTATCAGCACATGAACTGAATTCCACTGGGAAATCCAGCCCTTTGAGCTCCTCGTGGCATAGGCTATGATAAAGCTCAAATCTGCTTAACCTCTCTTCTGCCCCAGAACACACCGTCACACACTAGCTTACTATCAATAGCACACTTAACAGCAATCTTATCAATATTACATTCTACATAAAGTGGAGAGTGATCAGACCAATACACGTCATGCTGCACCCACACATTATGGACAGTCTCTTGAGCAGCTTTAGTGACAATGCAGTGATCTAACCACCTCCTACATCCATGCGCCTCACTCGTAAAAGTGTATGTACTAGACAGAATACCTAGCCTCTCCATATCAACGCAGCACCAGTCTTGTTCGACACAGAAGCTCAACAGTTCATCACAAAATAGTTCGTTTGGATGAGCGTTAAAATCCCCTAGAATATAGACCGCCTCACTATCAGTGTTAACTTCTATTACAGACTTTATTACACTCAGGCAGTCCGTAAACATAGGTAAATTTTCAATACCGTTAACCGGCATGTACACACTAAAAATTATAACTGACCCATTTCGTGTCCTCACTTTTATCGCACATATACGCGCGCTATTACAATCAATTACTGAGACTGAGTCAAACGCACTTTTCCGCCACAGAATTGCCACCCCACCATACGGCCTGCCACTTAGGAGACCTAACGACGTGTCCACCGCAGACGTGCCAGTGCACCCGAATTCTTCGTCTATTGTGCCAAGTAATGGCAAATCATGAGGCAACAACCACGTTTCCTGTAGCGCTACTACATCTGCATCCTTACACAGTGTTCGTATCCCCTCCATTGATCTCTTCATCGCTTTGCAATTGAAGCTGACTAATGTACTACGCATTCGTGTATTCTCCATTTAGTCGTTATAATATACCCGTTGATTATTCTCGCTATTTACAAGAGTATTATCCCTAATATTGACAAAACGTCTAAACGTTATGCCAGAAGGCCACAGATTATTGTCTAGAAAAATGTCAATACTATTCTTCGTTACGTAAACCTTGTATGAATTATAATCTCTTGGTTTCTTCATTTTAATTTTCAATAACAATACCTTCTCTTTAGTCTTGTCATAAATATAACTCACGATGTCTGACTCAATCACATCCTTGTGCACATTTGATACAAATAGTGGTATTTTTGTATCCGCCGCCTTAAATAAGGATAAGGATAGGTATAGGTTAAGGATCGCCACAAGTTTCAGACCCAGTGATTCCGCTCGCACAAGTTTACATCAAACTTATGAACAGAATATTTGAACAGAATTTGAATTAATTGTCGACAAACACACTCACACTAATTTGTGCTGTGTGACTAACACAGCACCGTAGATTTTAACGTACCTAAAGTTTTATTTTGTTTTGTTTTGATAAAATAAGTTTCAGACCCAGTGATTCGACTCGCACAAGTTTACATCAAATTCGACTCGACCGACTGTCAGTATCCATGTTTCGGCACCGTATGTCATAACGGGCAGGACGCACTGGTTGAAACCCTTATTCTCCCAACACTGCGGGATTGGCGACGAGAAGACTTGACGAAGTTTTCCAAACGCTGCCCAACCCAATCGGATCCTCCTGTCGGCTTCTTTCTCAAAGTTGTGTCTATCGAGTTGGATATCTTGTCCTAGGTAGACGTACTCCTTCACAACTTCGAGAAGCGACGCTTCAATGCGGATTGGACTTGGCAAGACGTGCGTATTGTACATGACTTTCGTCTTGTCCAAATTCATGTCGAGGCCAACCCGCCGAGAGGCTCCATTTAGGCTGTGCAGCATCTGGTCTAACTGTTCCAGTGGCTCTGCCATTATGATGATATCATCGGCAAAACGAAGGTGTGAGATGTACTCGCCGTTTACGTTGATACCCTGTCCAGTCCAGTCCAGCGTCTTAAAAACGTCCTCCAACGCATGGCGAAAAGTTTCGGGGATATCACATTCTTTTGTCTCACCCCCCTGAGCAGTTGGATAGGGCTGGTTTTTTTATCCTGGATCTGGACAGTCATCGTTGCAGCGTCATACAAACACCTCAACACTTCGATATAACGCCAGTCAATTCGACATCGTTGCAGTGAGGCCAGAACTGCCCATATTTCGATGGATTCGAAGGCTTTCTCGTAGTCCACAAATGCCATACACAGCGGCTGGTTGTACTCTTCGGTCTTCTGTACAATCTGCTGAACAGTATTATGGATGTGGTCCACGGTACTGAAGCCTTTTCGAAAACCGGCTTGTTCTAGTGGCTGGAACTCAACTCAAGTCTCCTGGTGAGACGGTTCGTGACGACCCTCGAGAACAGCTTGTAAACGTGAAAATGCTCAGAAATAAGATTGGTCTATAGTTCTTCAGCAAGGTTTTTTCGTCTTTTTTGAAGAACAGAACCACCGCACCTCTGCTCCAGACCTCCGGCGTTGTACCCTCTTGGATGACGGAGTTGAAGAGACTCGCTAGCTCACTTAGGACTGGAGCCCCGCCTGCTTTAAGGAGCTCTGTCGTTATTCCGTCATCACCAGGTGTCTTGTTGATTTTTAGCTGCTCGAGAGCCGCCCTAATCTCGCACTGGTCGACATCTGGGATGTCTTCCGTGTAATGGCGCGTTAGTTCGGCTCGATGGTCATCTTCACTATGCCCCGCTGGTTTCACCGTCCGCGTTGAGTACAAGTGCCCGTAGAAATCCTCGACTTCCTCAAGTTTCTCAGACTTTGAAGTCACGATCCTACCATCCGCAGTTCTCAGTTTCGTCAGATGGGACCTCCCTAATTCCTGAGCGAATACTTTCGACCCTCAGTTATGCTCAATCGCGATCATAATGTCACGAGTGTTAGAGTATCGAAGGTCGCGTCGCGTCAGCTTTCTAATTTTTAGGTTTAAGGCCCTCTTATCTGACGATGACGGCGGCGTGGAAAGATGAGAGTTGCCACTCTCGTCTTTCCCTCATATGTCCGAGAGTCTCCGAGGAAAGTTTGGACACCTTACTTTTTCGTTGCGACGGGAAAAGTCTGCGGGACACGACGCGTAGTGCTTTGACCACCTCGTCGGCCTACTCATCGACAGTGCCTGTGGTTTCCAGTAGGGCGAATCGATTTTGAAGTTCCAGTTGGAACTTTTTGGATCCTAGAGTGGCTTGAAGCTGCGTAGGTCGGAGAGTAGGCCTCATCATGCGGATTCTCTCAGCACGAAAATTTTATTTAGAGTGCCTCGGAGAAGCCTGTGATCGCTTCCGGTTAATACAGGTTTAATAACCTGCTGATCACAGAGACATCTCTAAATATGTGCCTCTTATCCGTCATAATGAAGTCTATCTCGTTCCTTGTCACGTTATCGGGGCTCTGCCAGGTCCACTTCCTTTGGGGTTTCTTCTCGAAGAACGAATTCATCAAGAAGAGCCCCTGAGAAAAGTTGAAATTGAAATTGAAATTGTTTATTTGCAAAGAAACATACCAGAATTTGCCCCCTGTGATTCCTGCGCCCCAAACCGAACGGTCCAACTTTCGTTTCACCGCATTCTTGTACTCCCACTTTGGCATTGAAGTCACTCATAACAACGTTGTAGTGGGCCTTTGTAGTACTGTAGTACTTTGTAGACTCATCGAACGTCCATTGTACGTGGCCAGATGTAGTCGTCGTTGGTAGCCTGCCGTAGCCCGAGGATTCTTCGTACCCCCGGTCCCGCCGTAACCGTGTCCGCTACCTTGACCAGGAATAGCGGGACCACCGGGAACTGGGAGCCGTTGTTTTGGCACTTTTTTTATAAGGAGGTTTTAATGCCCGTAGTCACCACGCTGGGCAAGCGGGTTGGACACCGCAGTGCCAATCCTTTCGCAACGATGACGCTGGTGCCCGTCATCGCTCTGAAGAATTTAGATTGGCTTGTTGGATGGTTATACCGCCATCGGTCGGTCGCCAGCGCCTCGTCCGTCAGTGGCAGGGTGTACCGCGCGCAGGTGAGGATGACATTTGGGGAGCCCGGTTGTTGTGTGCTCCTACTTACACCCCAGCGGAACGTTCTTTTTCAAAATAAAAAATATTAAAAAAATAGAAAAGACATGATACAAGAAAGGCTCGATAATTTATCGATATTATACATTGAGTCCGATGTATTAAAAACGTTAGACGTTAATACTATCTTGCGTGAATTCAATGCCCGGAAAAGCCGCAAGGCGCATTTCAATAAATAAATAAATTATACTTTGGTTTTTATTGTTGTCGCAACTACTCCACTTGTAAGGTACGTTACATCTCATAATCTTATTTTACAAAAAACTAATGTTTTTAGGCGGTAAAGGTTTAAAGAAAAGACCGATTCTAATTGACATACGGATAGAGGGGCCCACAGGCGTGGATTGCTTAGGGCATCAAGTAGTCTTAATCCGTCACTGGTGCTTCCCAAATAGGCCACCGCATTTCGCGACCGGGAGGCAGGTGTTCTTGGGGCTTTACGAAGTCTTGAGGTGGTGGATACCTCTCTCTCCACAATTCACTTTGCTCTTTAGGTGGTCTGTCTTGGATCACCTGTGTGGCAGTATGTGCACCGTAAGAAGCTTCTGAAACTTTTGAGCAGTTAAGCCCTGGAAGCTCCTTAACGGCTATATTATGTAAATGTCTATTAACAACTCCCAAATTACGATGTTTTTTTTCAAACAAGTATATTTTTTTACATACCCACTTCCATGACATAATCGTACTCCACATGATTAAACTTCAACTCTTCATTAGCGGCTTTTGTTGACACGTTATCTACATATATGTAACAGTTATAATGAGAATCATGTCACTTGGTTTAAATAGTTTTTTTTTCTTATATTATTATTTTATTTGTCTTTTAGATAGATTCTTTTGTGTGCGTTACCCCAGCAAAATAATGTCGAAAATAGTCATTTAAATCTTACAGATAATTAGTTGCCCAGCTTCTGTAGTAACTGTTGCGCACATTTTTAAATTTGTTGCACTTATAGTTTTTTAGTTATTTCACAAAATCATTTCCTGCTGGGGTAACGTTTATAACGTTACCGCAGCCAGACATTTTTTTTTTTAATGGGAATATTGAAACAATTAGTATATTAGCTACATAATTAGTTGTCTAAACGAGGTGAATTTTGCACCGTATATTGTATTTATTCTTTCTTCGGCTGCGAAGTTATTCGAGATCCTGCTGGAGTAACGTTTGTGGTTTTGCTGGATCTCTGAAACGGTTAAGCGGATTCTTATCATCTTTTATACATAACTTCTTAGGAATTAGTTATAATTAGTTGTGCAATAAAAAAAACAAAATAATGCACCGTTTAAAGGTTATTTAATTAAATATAAAAACACTTCAATAGGTCCTAACACTCAAATAAGAGCTCTAAAGACTTTCTTTAAACATTATTTTGTAGCTTGTAACTGCCTTCAAATGTATGTGAAGTTTCATTAGTATCCTGTGAGTAACTAACAAATTATGATGATATTCAGTTCTCCACGTTCACGGTCACAATGCGCGCGGAGTTATTTGGCCACCGATAAACCTGTATGTGGATATATAATCTCAATTTTATATCAATAATTAGTTGCTAAGTTCAGTTTTATACCTGTAAAATTTCAGCGTAGAACATACAATAATTAACGAGATAATAAAATAAAAGTCATTAGGAAGCGCAAGACCGTGGTAGCCCGACCAAGTTTAGGTGGTTACAAAAAAGCGACCGCGTAGTACCTACATTATGCTATCTTCTATAATGTTTAGAATAATATAGCTTACAAGTTCGGTACAGACGCGTACACTGTTAAATACATAACAATATTATAATATCTACAGGTACTATGAAAACATTATTATTATTATCTTTCGGCTACTTTATCTCGGTATCTATTATTATGTGCACAATTGCACAAACTTACCAAGAATCGACGATAACACGTCCAGTTGGGACGCGGAAGGGGTACTTCATTGTTTGCATAGCGCAGTAAACTTGACCATTAGTCGCATAATTCGTCTTGTAGAGTGCGTGTGCGCTTCCGCAATTCCGCTTTCTATTTTTCCAAATATTTAACGGGTGCGTGAGAGTTAATCAATAAGTGTGTACCTAACTACTTTTATAATTAATGTGGACTACTCCTCTTGAGGACCATACCTAATTATTGTGTGTGGCTTAATGAATTCACGAACAAGGTAAGCCTGCATAATGTATCTACACAGAAATAGTTGCAATATTATTATTATTAGTACATTTTGATAGGTACCTACTTATCTAAAATTGATCATTTTTTTTAAAGACATATACTACTAAATATTGAATTTTAAGTACATACTTGCTTAGTATTGAAATTTAAAAAATGGAAAATGCCATAAAAGCAACATTGCTATCTGTGATTGTTTTAAAGTTTAATTAATATTTTAAAAGTTCATTTGCAATGATTATTTTACCTGTGAATAAAAATTATTTAAGAAACGTATTTTTTTTCTAACACTCTTTCTAACAACTTGTAACACTATCCTACATATTTTAAAAGATAGAATAATGTACTACGCGGTCGCTTTTTTGTAACTACCTAAACTTGGTCGGGTTATCACGGTCTTGCACTTTTATTTTATTATCTCATTAATTATTGTATGTACTACGCTGAAATTTTACAGGTATAAAACAGAACTAAGCAACTAATTATTGATATAAAATTGAGTTTATATATCCACATACAGCTTTATCGGTGGCCAAATAACTCTGCGCGCGCATTGTGACCGTGAACGTGGAGAACTGAATATCATCATAATTTGTTAGTTACTTACAGGATACTAATGAAACTTCACATACATTCGAAGGCAGTTACAAGCTACAAAATAAAGTTTAAAGTAAGTCTTTAGAGCTCTTCTTTAGAGTGTTAGGACCTATTGAAGTGGTTTTATATTTAATTAAAAAACCTTTAAACGGTGCATTATTATGGTTTTATTTTTATGTTTTTTTTTTATTGCATAACTAATTACAGCTAATTCCTAAAAATGTATGTACAAAAGATGATAAGAATCCGCTTAACCGTTTCAGAGATCCAACAAAACCACAAACGTTACTCCAGCAGGATCTCGAATAACTTCGCAGCCGAAGAAAGAAAAAATACAATATAAGGTGTAACATTTACCTCGTCTAGACAACTAATGATATAGCTAATATTTGTTTCAATACGAGATTTCCCATTAAAAAAAAATGTCTAGCTGCGGTAACGTTATAAACGTTACCCCAGCAGGAAATGTTTTTGTGAACTAACTAAAAAACTACAAGTGCAACTAATTTAAAAATGTGCGCAACAATTACAGAAGCTGGGCAACTAATTATCTATAAGATTTAAATTACTATTTTCGACATTATTTTGCTGGGGTAACGCACACGATTCTTTTCTATTTTTAACGGACTTCATAAATAGGAGTAGGTTCTCAATTCGGTTGTATTTTTTTTATGTTTGTTACCTCAGAACTTCGCCGTTTATAAACCGATTTGGAAAATATTTTTTTTATTTGAAAGGATATACTTCCAGATTGGTCCCATTTTTATCAAAATCTAGTTCTGATGATGGGATCCACGAGGAATTGAGGGTAGGTACTCCTCAAATATTATAGGCATACTTATAGCGATTTTTATATTTTCATCAACAAGTCAAATCATTTGCATTCAGAAAGTATAATTTGGTAATGTGGAACTGGTGAAGAAGACCACAGACGACCACCGGAACTCCTCAATGTTACGTATTTTACGGGTGGCGATAAGATATCTCGATTAATATAGTTAAGCGACTATAACGAAGCAAATTTAAATAAATGGTTCTGATCAAAATGGTGCCATCAAACTGATCTGATGATGAAGCCGGAAGGTAGGCACCGGAACTCCGTAATAAAACAATGTATCATAGCCATGTTTGGGCTTATTGGAATTGTCAATAATTGTTTATGTGAAATAAAATAAAAATGGAATTTCAGCAGCCCGATATTTTCCGACTAGTCTGATTTAGGGCAATGACGACACATACGACACCAGTCACTTTGTTAGCCTCGTACCAATATATATTTATATATTAATACCTTTATATATTCCCTTAGGCCTAAAGCCAACCTGCTCAGATATAGGTGCTGGATCAATTTGATGCTGTGAGGCGGTTTAGTAGCAGTCTTTCAAACAGCTTATAGGTTTTGGCATAGCAGAGATATAGGTCAGAAGCTCTTGGGGTCGTCGAAGGGTTTATCCGGTTTCGACAGTGCAACTATTTTGATTTTTCCCCAAAGTTTGAGAATGTTAGCGGTAGTCATGCATTTATTAAAAAATGCCAAAAGCCACGATACAGGTAAAGGCCCTAGGCGTTTGATTTGTTTCATCGTTAGATCATCGACACTACGGTTGTCGTAACCCAGTGCTGGGCACGCCACCATTGCTGCGATAAGTCCCCTCTTTGAGGAGTGGCTTAGAAAGGCACCACGGCGACCTCACCTTCCGCCTGACGCAAGTCCTCACCGGACACGGCAGCTTCGGGAGGTTCCTGTGTCGAAACGCCCGGGTGTCACCACTGTGTGGATCGCCCGGAGGATACGGTGGAGGTCTGCCCGGCTTGGGCAGAGCACCGCCCGGCTTGGGCAGAGCACCGCCGTGTCCTCGTGGAGGCGATCGGTGGCAGAGATCTCTCGCGTCCGGCCCTGGTTCAGGCCATGGTACGGAGCGAGAGGGCATGGGCAGCCGTCACCTCCTTCTGCGAAGCAGTAATGCTCGCGAAGGAGGAGGCGGGACGGTTGAGGAAAAGGCAAATTTCGCGCTCTCTCACACCTAGCCGCCGCAGGAGACGCCCTGGGTGTCGGGAATCCCGGGCGGATTTCCGGCCACCGTAGGCGCGGGCTTGCGGACGCTGAGCAATGGATAGCTCACCGTCCGGTAAGGACCAGGCCCGGGTCGACGGCGCGTTGTATTCCACGCGCCCCTCAAAGAGATGTCGTCAACACAAGTTTAGGGAATCCACTAGGGCCGATGCCTGCCGGGGTCGCGGGAAGTTACTAAAGGGTTACCGAGGCCCCTGGCAACACAGGCAACGGAAGGAATACGGGTGGGTTTTAGTCAGTAAGAGTCTGACACACCCTGCCTCTCCACCCAGAGCGGGAGAAGTTATATGATGATTTCCGACCCCATAAAAAAAAGATCATCGACACCAGCCGCCTTACCGTTTAAGGCACTAAAAACGGTAAGGCGGCTGGTGTGATGGCCAGAATGATGTCTGTGAGAGCTGGCTTGCTAATCTCGGTAGCTTTTGCAGGAATATCAGCAGGTCTCTCTGCTATTGGTACGAGGGCGGCACTGAAAATTTCGGGAATCAAGGAAGTGACACAACATTAAAAATGTATTTATTGCTTTTAGAAGTATTCTCCGCCAAATTTGACACATTTTTCCATACGATGGAACCAATCATTGAAGCAACCATTCCATTCGGAAGTTGGGGTCTCCAAAATGGCCGTTTTGTAGGCGTCCACAGCTTCTTCAGGTGATGAAAATCTCTGTCCACGCAATTTATTGTTTATTTTAGGGAAAGTATAGAAATCATTAGGGCTTAGGTAGGGGCTGTACGGCGGATGGTCTAATAATGTTTTCTTGCTCTAAAAACTCTTTTGTTCTGTGCGCGGTGTGAGAACTCGCATTGTCGTGAAGGAGGATGATGCGGCGGTTGCAGTTCTCATTACGGAGTTCAGAAACGACCTGTGGCAAACAAATGCTAGCATACCATTCTGCATTAACCGTTCTTTGTCCCTCAAGAGGAATAGTCGTAACATGGCCGGTTTTGGAGACAAACGTGGCCACCAATTTTTTTGCAACACTCCGTGAACGAACAATTTTGTTTGCTTTAACTCATTTTCGAACACCCAAACTCGTGACTGGTATTTTGTTTTGGGTTCGTACGCGTATATCCAGGATTCGTCACCTGACAAGATGTTGTATACAGCACTGAGGATCCTGCGTGGAATCTTTCGAGAGTTCTGACGCACCAAGTAACGCGAGCCGCTTTTTGCTCTTCACAGAGCGAATGCGGTATCCATCGGGAAAACAACTTTTTTACACCTAATTGTTCATGCAAGATTATTTGTATTTGACTCATGCCAATGTCTAAAGTTGCCTGAATTTCGCTGTATGTCACATGTCGATCTTCCTCAATCAGCTTAGGTACGCACAGCATCAACGTTTTCTTGGGTGACTGCAGTTTTTGGACGACCTTGACGGGGATCATCACTGAGCTTGACACGTCCACGTTGAAATTCAGCAAACCAGCGATAAATTGTGGTTATGGATGGGGCTTCATCACCAAATGCAGAAATCATCCGGTCAACACACTGTTTTTGTGCTAAACCACTTCGAAAGTCATAATAAATCATCGCTCTTGAATTTTCTCGAGTCAATTCCATTTTCTCAACGACTAAACAAGTTTGACAAAACCTTGTGACAAGACCGAGAATCTTTTTTTAAATAAATAAATGGTATTCGATTTTTAAAACCAATGAATTTTCAATTAAAAAGATTTTAATATGACAGGAACAGTGGAAATATTCCATTCCCGATACTTTTAGTGCAGCCCTCGTAGTTTGTGTGGATGTTTGCCGTTGAGAAACAGTTGTTAAGCTATTTGATTGGCTGTGACATAACCATGGTTGACAGGTTCCGGTGGGTCTCCAGTGTGTCTATGTATTGTAGACCAGGCTTTCTTACTGCTGTGGGTCACGTTGGTGTTGCTAAGAGTGGTGATCCATTTTTGTTTCTGGTTTTTGCCAACCATGGACACCAACTCATCCCCAGCAGCATGAGTATCCTCAGAAAAAGAGTCATTTTCATACAAAAATCGACATACTTTCAATAAAATAAGTGATAGACATCATTTTAATACTAGAAATAAAGATAAAATAGATCAACCATTTCTCGGATTATCTTAAGTACAGTCGCCAGCACATCAGGTTATACGAAACTTTCAAATTTCTCCAAATGATTTTAAACCTTTAAAAGTTTAACGGTTAAGTTCAAAATCGAATGAGAAATTTTGACAGTTTGTGGTGACTTGATGTGCGGCGATTGTACATACATCTTTCACGGAGTACTGTGTTAAATGTTACAACAAAATACCTGGTGATATACTTATTGCAATTAAATTAAATTTAAAACTCGCTGAGAATGCTTGGAAACATGCTGGTCTAGCTCCATAAGACAATCTGGAGTCTAGACAAAATCAAACTGGTTGCTATTCTAATTGGTGTATTCCCGTTCGTCCCATCGACTTCGGCCCCTCGTGGGACGAACGGGAATTCCTTATTTATTTTCCCGATCGTCCCACTAATTTTGTTGATGGGACGAACGGGAATAATTATTTTTTTTTTAGTCCTGTTGGTCCCACAAAATAATTTCAGACAATTTGGTTGTTTTAATGGTAGAAAAAAAAAACAAATTTTAAAATAAAAATCAGTCATTTATGAAGGAATAAAAACCACAGAATCAACTTTACGTGACTAGGTATCAAAATACACAATACACTTAAACATCAAAACAAAATAAAATTCTACATAAAAATAAAAATTATGATTGAAAAATCAGTCAGCTTCTTCAAACAGCTTATTGTTATAAAAAGAAACCGTCCTAATTGTTACAGAGTCACACTTGCTTATGTAGGTATCATCATCATCTGCCTAGCCTTTTCCCAACTATGTTGGGGTCGGCTTCCAGTCTAACCGGATGCAGCTGAATATCAATATTTTACATGGAGCGACTGCCTATCTGACCTCCACAACCCATTTACTGGGTAACACGATACCCCTTGGTAAGACTGGTTGTCAGACTTTCGGGCTTCTGACGACCCGTAACGACTGTCAAAGATCTACAAATGACAGCCGGGACCAACGGCTTAACGTGCTTATGTAGGTATACAGTAGCACATTTTTGCGTAAAACATATAAGTGATCAGGACAGTGAAATCGTTAATTTTGCACATAAATAGCAACAATAAACTATAACAAAATCAAAATAAAAATACCCAAAATATCACAAAATCAAAATGAACATAAAACATCGTAAAGAGTAACAATAATAAAAAATTGACATGTATTTAAGAAAGTATTTGAGACCAAAAAATGAGACCATAATAATTATTGCACACAAAGCCCTAAGAGATTAAATCAACGTACAACAATCGAGCACTTTGCTTATGATTCTTATTTACGTAAGTTTTTCTGTAAAATGTCCTACGGTTATTTCTGAATTAAGAAGTTGCATTTGGCAATTCATAACAGACCAATAGGTCTGTCAAGATTGAATGTAACTTACGCCGTTTTGGACTTTCTTTTGCTTTCATGCTGTATAAGTTGGAGTCTAGATGTAACACCGTAAGCAATTCTAAAATATTTGGCCTTTTTTTGCCTATAGCACTATTTAATTTAAAATGTCAACCGTCGGCAAAGTTATTAGTACGGTACGGTAAGTTATTAGTAAGTATACAGTACGGTGTCGTTTACCAAAACTGCACCACACTTTTACGAAATTCGGTTGTAGCCAGTGCGATAGCATGTATTGCCGAAATTTTTCACTTTGGCTATCATTGGGGCTTTCGCCAGCGACGTAAAACCAGCCTTAAAAAATACGGTCCTCGGGTAATAATGGAAGCACCGCGCTTAGGGCTACTTGACGTCTTAATTTTTTTTTTTTTTTTGTTATATTTAATTCACGGCCTTTCCTCCAAAGAGTGTCATTAAAATGGTAATAACAGCCGTGGATACTTATCTCTGGAAAAATTGTACGCATACATAGCTGCTTCTTCAAAATCACCGGTAAATGCTGTAGGATTCCAATCGTTGATTTGAGATTAAACGAGTTTGAAAAGTATTTCGTATGTTTCTTTTTTACGGTTTGACATTAAAGCGTACAATAATGGCGTCATCGCTGTGCTTTGATCATCACTTCCTAAATCACCATGAATCGTGTAAAGTTGATGGAACGGAGATGGACAACTCCTAAAGGTACCGTCACCAAATATATTTTTTAAAACTATTAATTTTTCTCTAGCTTCTTGGGAACAAAAAATTAGTAGGTGTGTGTTATCGTAACAGTAATCTGCTAACAAAAATGATTGAAATTTTTGAGGAATCTCAACCGTTTTAACGTCATTGAAAATGATTTTACTAATATTATTCGTTCTATTTCGATGGCGATACAAAGAGCTTTTAATGTTTGCTAATTTGGGAATATCTTTAGGTAAAGTTACCTTATCTAGTCCTTCGTCCAAAATTTTTCAGAAATTGTTGAATGCAAGGTGGTTGGGTACGCAAGGTACGAGTACATCGTCAGAAGTTATTTTTTTCTTGCATTCATCAATATGGATATCTATTATGTTTTTATTGAAGTCCGGTGTACAGGATGTGTGTGTAGTTTCTTTCAAAATTTGATAATTATGCAATAAACGTGCATTATTTATTCATCCATTTCCTGATTTGGAATGAAAAATAGAAGCCAAAAAAGAACCTACTTTTATAGTTAAGGCCCCCCCGCACTTATTCTTCCTTCTAAGATGGCATTCCCAATATTCCCATACAACAGCTCCACTTTTATATTGCCTTTTCCTCAAAAATTGATATCCAGCAAACAGAAGCACAATTCCACCTTATCTTTGTATACCTATATTGTAAACAGCTTCCTGTACTACAAGAGGGACCAAGATGCGCTTCTTGTGACATTGTTGAGCCTTAAAAAACAGAAGTCAATAATTACACTTTTTTTTTTTTTTGGGTGGGAAATAATCAAACAACTTCTCCCGCTCTGGGCGGAGCGGGAGGGTGTGTCAGACTCTTACTGACTAAAACCCACCCGTATTCCTTCCTGTTGCCTGTGTTGCGGGGGCCTCGGTGACCCATAAGTACCTTCCCACGACCCCGGCAGGCATCGGCCCTAGTGGACCCCTACCTGTGTGCTGACGACATCTCTTTGAGGCGCGCGTGGAATACAACGCGCCGTCGACCCGGGCCTGGTCCTTACCGGACGGTGAGCTACCCATTGCTCACCGTCCGCAAGCCCGCGCCTACGGTGGCCGGAAATCCGCCCGGGATTCCCGACGCCCAGGGCGTCTTCTGCGGCGGCTAGGGGCGAGAGGGCGCGAAACTTGCCTTTCCCTCAACCGTCCCGCCTCCTCCTTCGCGAGTATTACTGCTTCGCAGAAGGAGGTGACGGCTGCCCATGCCCTCTCGCTCCGTACCATGTCCTGAACCAGGGCCGGACGCGAGAGATCTCTGCCACCGATCGCCTGCACGAGGACACGGCGGTGCTCTGCCCAAGCCGGGCAGACCTCCACCGTATGCTCCACCGTGTCCTCCGGGCGATCCACACAGTGGTGACACCCGGACGTTTCCTCCCGCCTTATCCGATACAGGAACCTCCCGAAACTGCCGTGTCCGGTGAGGACCTGCGTCAGGCGGAAGGTGAGGACGCCGTGGCGCCTCTCTAGGCACTCCTCAAAGAGGGGACTTATCGCCGCAATCGTGGCGTGCCCAGCAAGTGAAGAAGAATGGGCAAGAAACTCCACCGTTACTGTTTAAATTTTTACCATATTTTGTATAGGTACATTAATTATATAATTTTAAGTAATATAGTAATAATTAATAATAATAACCCCACCGCCGCCTCTACGTTGACGTCGTGGTGGGGCTTGCGCGCTCCGAACTCTGGGTCTGTGCCGATAGAGTTTACTTTGCCGGAACGGGTCTAGGGTAAGGAGCCAAACCAAGAGAGATACAGAAACCCGCAGGGCAGCATGTGGCTAGCTGTTGGGCAGTAGCGACCCTATCTCCTGGGAGAAGTCTTGTTCCTCATCTCTGGCTTGCCTTTATTGGCCGGCTGGCGTGAACACTGACGAGGAACAGAGCTCCCACCTCATTCTTACCTTTATTGGCCGGCTTGAGTGGAGATTCGCAAGAGCAAACGTGCTCGGAGGAATATAATGATGATGAATGTACTACTCCATACAAGTTTAGACGTGACTAAAAACTTGCCTGCTAAAATTACGTCAATTTACGTCAAGCGCTGATTAATTTGACAGGACTAAACTAAAATTTATCTTCTGTCCTTTTCGTAATGAAATAGAAAGAAAAAGATGCACTGAACTTAAATTTAATTTAGTTTGTGAACAAGGGAATAGGCACCATTCTCTACCTTTAGTATCCTTAAATTAGACCGGTCGGGTTAGTGTTGACAAAACATGAAACTGCACGGGTGTTCATGTAATAATATATATTTTACACGAATTCTGTGGAAAACTACTGGTGTAAGTACATTTTTTTATAAATATCATTAGATAGCCTACATAATTAATACTATTTTGTCTCATGTCTTATTAATTTATGCTAATAATGTCGGTATCATGTTGGTATTCTATTATATTATACACATATGTATTATTAAATATAATTCTAAATTATATTACTAAGTGTGTAATTATGTCCTCGCGCACTTATGGGAGTGGCGCGAGGAGGCGAAACGCCGGGGCCTAAGTCCGCTGCCACGAGAAATCGCGGCACAGCGGACGGAGCTCCGGCGGGATCTCATGGCGTCATGGAGAGTACGGTTGTCGCAACCCAGTGCTGGGCACGCCACAATTGCGGCGATAAGTCCCCTCTTTGAGAAGTGGCTAGAGAGGCGCCACGGCGTCTTCACCTTCCTCAGGTCATCACCGGACACGGCAGCTTCGGGAGGTTCCACCACTGTGTGGATCGCTCGGAGGACACGGTGGAGCATACGGTGTAGGTCTGCCCGGCTTGGGCAGAGCACCGCCGTGTCCTCGTGGAGGCGATCGGTGGCAGAAATCTCTCGCGTCCGGCCCTGGTTCAGGCCATGGTACGGAGCGAGAGGGCATGGGCAGCCGTCACCTCCTTCTGCGAAGCAGTAATGCTCGCGAAGGAGGAGGGACGGTTGAGGGAAAGGCAAGTTTCGCGCCCTCTCGCCCCTAGCCGCCGCAGGAGACGCCCAGGGCGTCGGGAATCCCGGGCGGATTTCTGGCCACCGTAGGCACGGGCTTGCGGACGGTGAGCAATGGGTAGCTCACCGTCTGATAAGGACCAGGCCTGGGTCGACGGCGCGTTGTATTCCATGCGCGCCTCAAAGAGATGTCGTCAGCACATAGGTAGGGGTCCACTAGGGCCGATGCCGGGGTCGCGGGAAGGTACTTATGGGTCACCGAGGCCCCCGCAACACAGGCAACAGGAAGGAATACGGGTGGGTTTTAGTCAGTAAGAGTCTGACACACCCTCCCGCTCCGATGAGAAGTTATTTGATGATTTCCCACCCTCAAACAAAAAAAAAAGACACGTGCAATTAATTCATATTCTGTTATTTTATCTGTCACTTTTTTCTGTTACATAACAGATACAAGTGTATAGTGTGTGTGTAGAGCAGCGGTACTCTAAGTGTGTTCCGCGGAACCCTAGGGTTCCGCGATACCCCTGTAGGGGTTCCGCAAGAATTTAGAAAAAAAATCAAAAAAACCTCTCTCTGGTCACTGGTCGAACGTTTTGACTCCGCCCGCCGCGCGTGTACTTGTGAGCGCGCAGTCCCTTTGATAAAAGCCGCCTCTGAATTAGACGCTATAGTTGTGAACAAGCGACTTTCGGCTCTATCTTCAAAAACATAAAGTCGAGATTGTGTACAACGTATTTTTTTGTATTTCTATTTTTATTTCCACTTTTTGTTTATCAAAGGCGCCGACTCGATTATTTTTGAGAATGTTCGAGTTCGAGTCCAGGACTAAGTATAAAAGCGGCGATCGCGCGTCGCGCCGCGCTACCAAACCCCGATCCCTAAAGTTAGGTTTCTTTAATGCCAATGGCATGATTAATCAACGCGATAAAATCGCTGCATTCCTCCGCGACCACCAAATTGATATTCTCCTCTTACAGGAAACCTTTTTAAAGCCCAGCCGTCGAAACCCGTCAATTGCCAACTATCGTATAGTTCGCAATGACAGGACTAGATGCCACAAGGGCGGCACCTTAATCTATTATAGAACGTCCCTGCACTGCATCCCAATGGACCCGCCCCCTCTCTCACGTCTAGAAGTGTCCATTTGTAAGTTAGGCATGACTGGCCATCAACCGATCATCATAGTATCGGCCTATGTTCCCCCCGTTTGCACATCGGAGTTAGCCCTTCCCCCCCTCTCTGACGACCTTACCATTTTACTTGGCCTGAGTGATTCCGTTATCATAGCGGGCGATCTCAACGCCAAACATCATGCCTGGAACAGCACCAGGATCTCCACCAGAGGCCAACACCTGTTTGACCTATGTCCCATCCTCAACTTCGACATCATCGCCCCGATGACTCCCACTCACTTTCCCCACGACCCTAGCCATACCCCCGACGTACTTGACATAGCGCTTCTGAAGAGTATCAACCTACGGTTGGATTCTATAGAGGCGCTTGACGAACTCTCCTCTGACAACCGTCCAGTTGTTGTAAAGCTGGCCCCACGCCTAGGTCTCCACGACCCTGATAGACCCCCTCTCACCACGTTAGGTCCCCGACTATACTCCATTCCCGACCACTTCGACGCTATCGCTGACACGACAGCCGCGATCGACTCATTCACAGTACATGTACAATCAGTCCTGAACGACTGTTCAAGGGAGGTTCCGGCGATGGACGACCATCGCTGGAAGCTCCCGGACGATGTGCGCGAACTGTTGAATGAGAAGAACGCGGCTGTCCGTGCGTACAGTAACTTTCCCAACCACGCGAACAAAGCCCATATGCGCTATTTACAGAGATCTGTAAAGACACGCCTATCGGAGCTGCGTGACGCCGGCTGGGACAAGATGCTGAGCGAGTTAGAGCCCACCCACCGATTGTTCTGGGACCTTCAGAGGAAACTCAAATCCGATGAAGTCGTCTCAATGCCCCCCCTGGTGCACCCCGACAAGACCATCGCTTTCGATGACGTCGACAAGGCGGAATGCCTAGCCGATAGTCTTGAGGCTCAATTCAATGCTCACCTAGCTCTCAACTAGTAGACCAAGCTCACCTATCCCAGGTCGACGCGGAAGTCGAACGTAGAGCCTCCCTCCCGCCCGTTGAAGACCCTGATTATCCTCTGCCTCCCGTCACTCCAGACGAAGTGCATGATATCATCAAGGGTCTAAAACCTCGCAAAGCCCCCGGCTCAGACGGAATCACCAATAGGGTGCTCCAACTGTTCCCCGCTCACCTCATAATGCTCATGGCCACCATCTTCAATGGAGCCCTGAGCAATAACATCTTCCCACAAGAGTGGAAGAAGGCCACCGTCATCGGCATACCGAAGGCCGGTAAGCCGAAAACGGAGCCCACCAGCTACCGGCCCATCAGTCTGCTCAATGTCTTCGGCAAAATCTATGAGAGGCTTATCTTAAAGCGCCTCAGAGATTTTGCGGAAACAAAGGGCCTCATCCCCGACCATTCGGTTTTAGATCCCAACATTCTTGCGTCCAACAGGTCCACCGCATCGTTGAACACATAAGCTACGGCTTTCAACGTGGTCTTACGACCGGTGCTGTATTCTTCGATATAGCGAAAGCGTTCGACAAGGTCTGGCACAACGGCTTATTATATAAGCTCTACAAACTCGGTGTGCCCGATCGTCTCGTGCTCATCTTACGAGACTTCTTGTCAAACCGCACCTTCCGCTATCGCATCGAAGGAGCGCTATCCTCCCCTCACCCTATCCGTGCAGGCGTCCCTCAGGGCTCTGTACTATCCCCTCTCATTTTTACTCTCTTCACCAGCGACATCCCGAAAAGTAGAAAGGCGCAGTTGGCTCTGTTCGCAGACGACACGGCCATCTACTACACCGGGTTAGTCCACGACCACATATCTCGCACTCTCCAGACCGAAGTCAACAAGCTTGGCGCTTGGTTTAGAAAGTGGAGAATCGAGGTCAATCCCGACAAAAGTCAGGCTGTTCTTTTCACCAAACAGCGTAGAAACCTCATCCCCCCCGACCACTCACCATGTTCGGCAAGCCTATCCCTTGGGAGAAGCGAGCCAAATACCTAGGCGTGACCCTTGACCACCATCTCTCGTTCTCAGAGCACATCAAGCAGGTGCGTTCGCGTGCCGCGTTCGCTCTCGGTAGACTACACTCTGTCCTAAATGCGCGCAGCAAATTGTCCCTTAAGGGCAAATTGCGTATTTACACAGCGTGCATCCGTCCCATCATGACTTATGCCTGTGCAGTCTTCGCACATGCTAGGTCCCACCACATCCACAGGATGCAGTCCCTCCAAAACCGTTTCCTCCGAAAGGCAACGGGAGCCCCCTGGTTCGTCCGAAACGAGATCCTCCATCTCGATCTCAAAATCCCCACCATCAAGCAGTTCATGAAGCGCATCACGAAGCGCTTCTTCGACTCCGCCGCCACCCACCGCAACCCTCTGGTTGTGCAGGCCGCCAGTTATAGGCCCTCCACCATTAGCTCTATTCGCCGTCCAAGGCATACCCTCACCGACCCCGATGACCCCATTACCCTACTCCAGGAAAGCTGTAGGGCAACGAGTACAGTGCACAAAACACACGGACCTACGTTCCGACCTCGCCGCCGAGGTCCCTCGCGTAAACCCCGACGTAATTGTCCCCCCCGACCCTTGCTCGACGAAGTGCCAGCCCGCGCCGCAGCTGAGCCTGTAGTTTTAAATTCCCCGATAAATAATAATAATATTAACCAGATCCAGCCTGTCCCACCTTGCTGTCTTCCCCCCAGCGACGCCCTAAGCCGAGGTCCGTACCCCACAGGGGGTGCCCTTAGCGTGCAGTCGCTTAGTATTATAAGAAATTCGCCCCTGGCTGGAGGCTTTGAGTTCGCTTAAGGCAGCCACAGGAAAGTCCGGTTAAGTAGTCACGACCTCTCAAGGTCAACTACGAGATGCCATACACAAAAAAAAAAAAAGTCGCGCCTCGTCAGTCAGTTGACGATTAGCGTTCGGAGCGATAAGTTCGTACCTACCTACTTACAAGCTGGCTAGCCTGCTGCCTGCTTGTAAGTTCTGCTGTATTCTGATTGTATCAGTTTTGTACATTTCTTCTTTGGACTAAACTTTGTCTCATAAACGCAGTAACGATTGTGCATTATTTTGACCCCACCATCCTGACGTGTAACATTATTAATAAAGAAGAATGGAACGTTGGCTTAAAGGTGTTAAACGTGTTGCAACAACATCTTCTAATGACGCTGAAATGAGCAGTACGCGCGGAGAATACAGCAATTACCGATCCAGACGATGATCCCACGACGTCAAGCTCCACGGTTTCAAAGACGAAAAAGAGGAAGTATGATGAATCATATATCAGTTTCGGATTTGTTGATTCTAACGGCTCACCTCTCTGCATGTTATGTAGTAAACTGCTTACTAATAGTTCCATGGCACCTGCCAAATTGCGCAGACATTTAGAAACTGTACACCGAGTCTAAAGACAAGAATAAATAATGTTTTGTTCGTAAAAAAGAACAGTTATTGGAAAGTCAAAAAAATATGATGCATGTAACACAAACTATCAATGAAAAAGCCACGGAGGCATCACATTTAGTTAGCTATCGCATTGCACAAGCAGGTGAAGCGCACACTATCGCTGAGAATTTAATAAAGCCATGTGTGTTAGACATAACAAAATGTATGCTCGATGTAAAATCTGCAAAGCATCTTTCTACTGTACCGCTATCAAACGATACTGTTTCACGGCGAATCCCTGATCTGGCAAGCTACGTCAAACAAGAACTAGTTGCACGTCTACAAAAAACACGATTCGCCTTGCAAATGGATGATTCAACTGATGTCACTGGTCTGGCTATCTTGCTGGTTATCGTGAGATATCCATGAACGTTCTTTTGAAGAAGACATGCTTATGTGTTCACCGCTGCCCACAAACACTACCGGGGAAGAAATTTTTAATAAAATAAACATATTTTTTAAAGAAAATAATCTTAGTTGGAACGATTGCATTGACATTTGTACAGATGGGGCCAAGGCGATGAGTATGACAGGTAAAACAGCAGGAGCAGTATCACGAATAAAAAGTAAAGCGCCTAATTGTAGTTCCAGCCATTGTATTCTGCATAGACAAGCACTTGCGATGAAGCAAATGCCGTCAAATCTAAAATTAGTTATGGATGAAGCGGTAAAAATAATTAATTTTATCAAATTACGAACACTACAATCCCGATTGTTCTCATTATTGTGTGAAGATTATGGCAGCAAACATAAAATACAGCTGCTCCATACAGAAGTGCGATGGCTGTCTCGGGGTAAAACTTTAACAAGGCTATTTGAACTTAGAGCCGAGTTACAAATGTTTCTTTCAGCAGATACAGTTTCTTTTAATTTGAAAGACCGTTTGTATGAAAAAACTTGGTTGTTCCAATCGTCTTTTATGGCGGATATCTTTCAAAAACTGAACAAATTGAATTTATCATTGCAAGGTAAACAGACAACAGTGTTCCAGGCCTATAACAAAACAACTGCCTTCAAAAGAAAATTAGATTTTTGGATTATTTGCGTTGGTAAGAGAGAAATAGAAAGCTTTACGTCACTCAGTGAGTTTGTTAGCGATAACGACTCAGAAATGTTTCAAGATGATGTGTTTGAAGAATTGGTCCAATATCTCACTTCGATGCGCGCATCTTTTGAAAAGTATTTTCCCGAAGAACAGAATACAAAAATGAAGCTGAATAATTCATAATCCTTTTTTACCCAACTTGCAAAAGCCCGAAAGTATGTCAAACGAGATTAAGTATATGAATCTCTTTTATAAATGTCATCTGACACAAGTATGGAGTCACTGTTCAAAACGACGCCTCTCAACGATTTTTGGTGCAGAATCCGTGATGAATATCCAATGCTTGGCAGAATGGCTCTGAATATTCTTCTCCCGTTCCCAACAACATATTTGTGCGAAACAAGATTCTCAACCTATGTAGCCACGAAAACAAAATATCGCAATAGACTGGACGCCGAACCTGATATGAGACTTCAAATGTCTTCTATCAAACCTGATATCAACCAATTGATGAAAATTAAAAAACAGTTTCATACCTCCCATTAGTTAAGATTTTTTCATTTTTAATATCTTCTATTAGTGTACTTGCCATGTGGTAAAGTAAGTAATAATTAGTAACTGTTACATTGTACTTTTATTATGCTTATTTAATAAAGAATACACTTTTAAAAACTATTGTTTTATTGTAGGGTTCCGTCAAGTATTTTGCTTGTCAAATGGGTTCCGTGACCAAAATAGTTTGAGAACTGCTGGTGTAGAGTATTCACATTAGCTCATGTATGAATGATTAAAAAAAATAATAATATTAACCTTTTACTACATGAAAAATTCTGAGTAAATTACCACTATTGTCAACTAATGATGCCCCTAATCAACAATATAATGATTTTTTTAATATGTATTGCACACAATTTGAGAATACTTTCGTTCCTAAGACATTGTCGGTTAATAGTATCACTTCCTTCAGTGACTGGGCCACCATTGGTATACATAAAAGTAGAAAACGACTATATGAGTTGTATGATGAACGGACTAGTATAAACACTGCTGAATTTAATTTATATGTTAAGAATTATTCTAACTTATTTAAAAAAAATTGTTGTATGGCCAAGTCACGCTACTTGAGCTCAAAAATTAAAAATAGTGGTAATGTGATTAAGATGACATGGAATATCATTAATAGTGAAACGGGAAGGTCATCCAACCGAAGTAGTGACTACAGCCTTGCTATTGATGACAATATAATTAAATCAGATTCTGAAGTCGCCATGGCATTTGAAAATTTCTTTACAGAGATTCCTATATCAACTACAAAATCTCTAAACTCATCACCCACTGCCGCAGAGTCTTTACTTATAGAAAACGTTCCAGTTTGTGATTCAGAATTTAGTTTCCAATATGTCACCTGTAAAGATGTAATTAAAACCTTTCACACGTTAAATGTTAAAAAGACCGCAGATCTATGGGGTAATTCTGTGGACGTTGCTAAGTCGATTATAAACATTGTCGCACCTACTTTAGCTGTTATTTTTAATAATTGTATTGACTGTGGTGAGTTTCCTGATCTTATGAAAAACAGTAAAATAATACCGTTGTTTAAATCGGGTAGTACATCAGACCCTACTAATTATAGACCTATTTCAGTACTACCTACCTTTAGTAAAATTTTCGAGAAACTTATTTTAGATCAAATCCAAATATTTTTCAATAAACATAAATTAATGCATAACAAACAGTTCGGTTTTACAAGGGGTCGTTCGACTACTGATGCCGGTGTTGAACTTTTAGGACATGTTTATAATGCATGGGAGGATAAATGCGATGCTTTGGGTATTTTTTGCGATTTGTCCAAGGCATTCGATTGCGTTCTTCATGAAACTTTGGTCAGAAAACTGCACCACTACGGAATCCGAAACTCTTCTCTGGATCTTCTTACTTCATATTTGAGTGATAGGATTCAGAGAGTTGATGTTAACGGGAAAAGATCACCCGGATCTGTAGTAAGAATGGGGGTCCCCCAGGGCTCAATTCTCGGCCCATTTTTGTTTCTTATTTATATAAATGACTTGCCTTGCCTCATAAAGGATAATCATGATATAGTGCTGTTTGCAGACGACACTTCACTTTTATTTAAACTCAAACGTCAGCAGTTGGTTACTGACAATGTAAATAGTGCCCTCGAAAAAGTAGTTAACTGGTTTAATGTTAACAACCTACTTCTTAACGAGAAAAAAACCAAATGTATTAAGTTTACAATACCTAATGTTAGACAAGTAAAAACTAGTGTTCTCATAAAGGGTGAAGAGTTGAACCCCGAAGATACCACTGTGTTCTTAGGCATAACTTTGGATGCCAAGCTTCAATGGGGCCCCCATATAGATAAATTGTCAAAAAAGCTTAGCTCTGCAGCATACGCCGTTAGAAAAATTCGTGATTTAACGGATTTAGACACAGCCCGTTTAGTATACTTTAGTTATTTTCATAGCGTAATGTCGTACGGTATTCTGTTATGGGGAAATGGCGCCGATATTCAGACAATTTTTGTTTTACAAAAAAGGGCAATCCGTTCAATTTATAAATTAAGTCCCAGATACTCCCTCAGAGAAAAATTTAAAGAGATTAATATAATGACTGTAGCTTCTCAGTATATTTATGAAAATCTTTTGTACGCACATAAAAATATCAATTTGTTTAAAAAATACAGTGATATCCATAATGTAAATACTAGGAACAAACACAAATTTGTTGTTCCTACAACCAGGCTCAAAAAAATAGGCAGCTCGTTTAGATGCCAATGTATACGTTTTTATAATAAACTTCCTAGCCACATTCAAGAACTAAGCCTTAATAAATTCAAATGTTTTATAAAACAGAAACTGTGCCTAAAAGCCTTTTATACTGTTAAAGATTATATTGAGGACAAAAAGGCTTGGGATTGAGCTGCTCCAATAAACTTACAGTGAATGTTGTTTTTTTACTCTTTTTATTTTGCTAGCTATTTATATTTTCTTATTCTATATAACATTCTATATAAACAATGACATGAATATTTACTTTGTATAGTATTATATTATATTATTTTAATTATTAGGAATGTGAGGACTATGTGGGTCATTGTTTGTTTTTTTTTGTTTTTTTTTCTCTTACTTTTAATGATGGTCTGGCAGTTTGAGTACTTTATGCGGCCTACCCAAATGTCTTTTCTTTGGTATTGTTCGTCAAATCATTGAGCTCCTTAAGTTTTGAGTTGAGCTGCATGACAACTGACAAATGCGTGCACTGACTGGACAGGTCCACTCAAATCTGTGTGGTCTTTCCTCAAAAGACCATTTCGGACACAAACCTACATGGTCCTCAAATGATCTGACCAAGATTATGTCTGAATATACACATTGACATTGATGAATTTTATTTATGCAATGACATGAATATTTACTCTGTGTAGTATTATATTGTTTTAATTATTGTAAATGTGAAGACTATGTGGATCATTGTTTAATTTTGTTTTATTCTCAGTTAGTTTTTAATATGGTCTGGCAGTTTTGAGTATTTTTTGCGGCCTAGCCAAATGTCCTTTCTTTGGTATTGTTCGTTGAATCGTTGAGCTCCTTTAGTTATGAGTTGAGCTGCACAACGACTGACAAATGCGTGCACTGACTGGACAGGTCCACTCAATCTGTGTGGTTCTTTCATCAAAAGACCATTTCAGACACCAATCGACATGGTCTTCACATGATCTGACCAAGATTATGTCTGGACTTTAAAAGAGACGTTGACCTCTGAGTTTGTTTCGGCCTTTCTTCTCAGAGTAGTCAGATAGGAAACGCCGGCCTCATCTAGTTTAAAAAAATATGTTTTGACGTGTAAAAGTGTTTGTAAAAACCTACTTACAGAAATAAAATCATTTATCATTTATCATTTATGATTTTTTGTTTATGTTAGGAAAAAATATATGAAGTAGGAAACACCAAATAAATTGATACGTTTCAGGATTTTTCTTTTTATTGATTACTTTTAGAACATTTTATACTTTTCCACTTCACTATGTTTCTCAAAAGGCAACCTAAAAAATTAAGATTTGTTATTTTTTATTTTTCAAAATAATAAGATTTTTATTACCTATAAGAAAAAGAAAAAGCTTTTTATGCATGAAAAGTTGTATTTTATGAGTATTTTAAAATGTATATCTGGGAAACTCTTTTTTATTCAAATGTAAAATTTAAAAACAAAAAAAATCTAAATTGTTAATACCTACTCTATCTGCTTTCTCACCGAGTAAAACAGTTGGCTACCGTCGAAAAATAATATTCATACAGAACTCTAATTGTTATTATTATGCAGAAATTTGAACTGCTTTACGAATCTGTTCTATGATTTATGACAATTATTGACTAATGACTATATGACTAATATTTATGATCACCAAAATGTTGTTTCATTATGCTACCAACTGGTAGCATAATGAAACAAGTACTAGTAACTGGTAGCACTGTTTTACCTTAATATAAGTAGATGAACTGTAATAGGAATGTACTCGTACAGGAAGAGATAGTGTTGATGGTAGACTACTATTGCAGATGTTCTAATTAGAAAGTGCGAAATTAAACATAATTGTACTAGTTCAAGTGCGTTGTGATAATAATATAAACAATGACATGAATATTTACTTTGTATAGTATTATATTATATTATTTTAATTATTAGGAATGTGAAGACTATGTGGGTCATTGTTTGTTTTTTTTTTTTTTGCCTCTTAGTTTTAATGATGGTCTGGCAGTTTGAGTACTTTATGCGGCCTACCCAAATGTCTTTTCTTTAGTATTGTTCGTCAAATCATTGAGCTCCTTAAGTTTTGAGTTGAGCTGCATGATAACTGACAAATGCGTGCACTGACTGGACAGGTCCACTCAAATCTGTGTGGTCTTTCCTCAAAAGACCATATCGGACACCAACCTACATGGTCCTCAAATGATCTGACCAAGATTATGTCCGAATATACACATTGATATTGATGAATTTTATTTATGCAATGACATGAATATTTACTCTGTGTAGTATTATATTGTTTTAATTATTGTAAATGTGAAGACTATGTGGATCATTGTTTAATTTTGTTTCATTCTCAGTTAGTTTTTTAACATGGTCTGGCAGTTTTGAGTTTGGTATTGTTCGTTGAATCGTTGAGCTCCTTTACTTATGAGTTGGGCTGCACAACGACTGACAAATGCGTGCACTGACTGGACAGGTCCACTCAATCTGTGTGGTTCTTTCATCAAAAGACCATTTCAGACACCAATCGACATGGTCTTCACATGATCTGACCAAGATTATGTCTGGACTTTAAAAGAGACTGTGACCTCTGAATTTGTTTCGGCCTTTCTTCACAGAGTAGTCAGATAGGAAACGCCGGCCTCATCTAGTTTAAAAAAATATGTTTTGACGTGTAAAAGTGTTTGTAAAAACCTACTTACAGAAATAAAATCATTTATCATTTATAACAGATCAGCCCTACAGATATTCTATTTCACGAAGTCCGTTCGGCTTTGATTGTAGTAGTGACGTATCCCGACAAGCGCGCTTGTGTGTGTAAAAGTAAGTAACGTTAGCAAAAAAATCTGATATACAGGGTGATTGGAAGATGGGTGCAAAGCTTTAAGGCGAAGATAGTACAGACAATTTAGAACCATTTAAGCCATGGTTGTCTTAGACGAAGTCTTACCAAATTTATTTAACCAAATTTTTAAGTTTTTTTTCGGAAATTCTCAAAATTTAATGTAAACTGCATAATTATGGCCAAATTGAATAATAAATGAATTCATTTTTTATTTATTTAATTAAAGTAATGTGTAAGCAATCAAGCAAAACATGTTTTAGGCTTCTGTGTCATTAGACATTTTTTTTACAGACATTTAAAGCTCAGAAAAAATAAAAAAATTGTACAATACGTCTTTTAAACCTTATTAAAAAAAAACGGAGGGTGCTTTTTTTGTTCAAACCTTTTTGAAGACATGCTTGATAATCGCTCTTTCTTTTGAGGTATCATATATGCGGATATCTTACAAATTATTGAAATTAGGGCCTACAAACCAATTTGAGGGAGAAATTTTTTATTTTAGGCAGACTAATTAAAACAACATTTGAATTAAAATTATTTATTTTTCATGTTCAAAATGACGGCCGTGATTCCTAATACAAGCACGGCCCCGTCTTCTAACTTCTGTAGTCGTTATTTTCAACATCATCTCCTGCTTCATTGTCTCAAACGCTGAATTTATTCTTTGTATCAATTCTTCTATAGTGTTTATTTCTATGTTGTTATACACCAGTTCCTTGGCCCGGCCCCACACGAAAAAGTCCAACGGGGTCAGATCTGGGGAGCGAGCGGGCCAAGGGATGGGTACATCCCTGTCGATCCAGCTATCAGGAAAGCAATTGTTGAGGTGTTCCCTTACATTTAAAGTCCAATGCGCTGGACAGCCGTCTTGCTGAAAGATGACTGTTCGGTCTCTTTCGAAGATCGGGACACCTGATTCCTCTACCAGCAGTGGTAAATCAATTTGCAGAAATTGCAAATAATTTTCGCCATTCAATGGATCAGGCAAAAAGTGGGGCCCAATCAATGTTCTGCCAATTATTCCAGGCCATACATTCACAGAGAATTTCATCTGAAATGACACCTGCTTCGTAAAATGTGGATTGTTGTCTGCGTCGCCCCATTCATGGATGTTGTGAAAGTTTGTAATACCTTCCCTTGAAAATTTACTTTCATCCGTCCACAATATTGATTTCAGAAACCACGCATCTTCGATGTCTCTGTTGAGGAGGAAACGGCAGAACTGAATTCTTCTTTGAGGATCTTGCTCTACTAGACCTTGCACACTCCTGCCATGGAACGGATACTTATCATTTTGGTGCATTGTATGCCACACCTTCCATTGAGAAATGTTTAAATTTCGAGCTACTGCTCTAGTACTGGTAGTAGGATCCGCTTGAAATGCTGCTAAAATGTCTTCGTCGACGGCAGTTTCGTGTCTGCCCGGGTTGACTCCAGGTTCCACGCGGTGAAACCCATCTTGGGCAAGACGACGAAACGTGTTGTAAAACACTCGGACATTCGGTATCCTGCGATTCGGATAGCGCTCTTGATACATCCGTCGCGCCAAAGATCCATTGCCGTCTGCTCTACCGTACATAAATACGATATCCGCATATTCTTGATTGGAAAAAGTAGCCATAGTCACTTAACAATTAAGAAAAACGGCGTAGGAGCGCACTAAATGTCAACTCAACACAATTAAGTCAAAAATCAACACGTGCAGGAGCGCGAGGCTACGACTGGACTCGGTGAAACAAAAAAAGTTCAAAACTAACGGAAACAACACGTGCAGGAACGCAAAGGGCTACAACTGAACACGGTAAATTGTGAATCAACACGACAACGTCCACTCACAAGGGCAGTAGTTTGACTAATAAGTAAAAGATGTAACGGCTTCATCACAGACCGACTGACCCTGACTAAAGAAAAACGACTTTGTTGCCTCAGTAACTAAGACCATTTTGCTGTAAAAACCAACTCTTATCGCTTTTTGCTATTCATTGGGCGTTCTACCTGGCAATGCCGTCGCACCGCGCTCGGTGGCCATTGTTTAGAGAATCCCCTCAATGGGTTCCCCTCAATTGGTTCCTGCATGTGCCAAAAAATCTTAGAATTGAACAATGTTATCATTTCGAGCACATAAAGTATTCTTTTAAGCAAAAATTTTGTGTTTTGTTAGACTGCCTAAAATTTAAAATTTCTCCCTCGAATTGGTTTGTAGGTCCTAATTTCAATAATTTGTAAGATATCCGCATAAATGATACCTCAAAAGAAAGAGCGATTAGGTAAATAGGTAAATAGGTAAAACGGGCTGGTGTCCGCAACTCCACGTCAATGCGCGTATTTTGCGTACGGGTGGGAAATCGATTATTCGATCCACCCCAGCTCCTCAAGGAAGGCCAGCAACGCCTTGGTGTTACTGACCATCTCACGGAGGGTACCTGGGTTACCGAAGTACTTTGCCCTGTATGTGGCGACGACCGGGCAGTTTAGTAACACATGTGCTGCTGTCTCGTCGTCCGTCATGCAGGCCCTGCACAGCGGACTGTCTGTGACTCCTATGACAAAGAGGTGTTTGTTAAATGACCCGTGGCCTGTTATAGCTGCTGTAACAGTGCGCAGCTGTAGTTTAGTTAGTCGGAGAACCCGTTTCGTGAGGCGACCATCAATTGTAGGGAGAGCTTCCTTGGCCTGCCTGCACTCACCTTGGTCCGACCATAGTTTGAGATGTTTATCTCTGGTGCGTTTCCTTACCAGAGTGCGTAGGTACCCGAAGGGAAGTGGCACGATGGGTTCAGGTCCCACTGGTGCCATGCTCGACCCCCTCCTGGCAAGTTCATCGGCTGCATCGTTGCCTAGCGAACCGCTGTGTCCTTTAATCCATTGAATGGTTATGTTGTTGAGACTACCCACCTGGTTGAGGCGCTGATGGCACTCGTATATTAGCCCAGAGTCAACTGTGTGACTGTTTAGCGCTTGCAGGACAGCCATGCTGTCTGAGAGTATGCGGATTGAGTGGTCCTTAACTTCCCTGGCCATGATGGCTGAGGCGGCCAGAGAAATACCTAAGCACTCGGCCTGGAACACTGTGTTATGGACCCCCAATGGTGTGGCTATGCGTATGTTGAAGTCCTCCGAGAAGATTCCAGCACCTGTGCCACTACCTGTTTTGGATCCATCTGTGAAGATGCGCAGCTCTGCGGGGCGCAGCCCTTCGCATCGGCGATCCTCGTGGAGTTGGATCTTGTATTTCTTATCAAATATAAATTGTTTGGGTACCTGGTCATTTATTGCTTTCGTGATGGGGAACTCTTTATTGAGTCCCTCAAGCAGCGCGGTGTGTAGTGTGTCTCTCTTGCCCCAGAGATTCAGTGTATTTAGGCGTACTGCCGCCATCGTCGCTTCCTGCTGTATGAACAGGTGGAGCGGCGGCAGTCCCAGCATGGCTTCGATTGCTGCAGTCGGAGTTGTCCTCATGCAGCCCGTGGTCGCCATGCAGGCAAGTCTTTGCATGCGAAAGAGCGATTATCAAGCATGTCTCCAAAAAGGTTTGAACAAAAAAGCACCCTCCGTTTTTTTTTTAATAAGGTTTAAAAGACGTATTGTACAATTTTTTTATTTTTTCTCAGCTTTAAATATCTGTAAAAAAAATGTCTAATGACACAGAAGCCTAAAACATGTTTTGCTTGGTTGCTTACACATTACTTTAATTAAATAAATAAAAAATTAATTCATTTATCATTCAATTTGGCCATAATTATGCAGTTTACATTAAATTTTGAGAATTTCCGAAAAAAAACTTAAAAATTTGGTAAGACTTCGTCTAAGACAACCATGGCTTAAATGGTTCTAAATTGTCTATACTATCTTCACCTTAAAGCTTTGCACCCATCTTCCAATCACCCTGTATATTCAAGTCGAGATTTAATAATCTAAATAAAATTTTGGTTTTAAAAGTATATACATTTTGTAAATAAATTAGATTAGGTTGCAATAAATACAAAAATATTAAGAATATGTAGGCATTTAATTAAGCATTGGTGTTACAGAATGGAAACGAAACAAGTAGGACTATTCAGTATTTTCAATCACTATCAGATAAATTTTCGATTTCCGATTCCGTTTTGCTGTCGTCAGAATCATCTTGTATATTGATTATAAATTCAAAATCGAGATCAAAATATTTCAAGTAGTCATTTTCAATTTTTTCAACATGAGCACAAGTTTTTTGCCACGTTTCACTGCTAACTTGGCCCAAACTTTCATTGATCAGTCTTTCCGTATTCGTCATGTTTTGCTCGATATTTTTAGATGCGACATAATTTTTAACGATCCCCCAAATATTTTCAATCGCATTTAATTCTGGGTGATATGGGGGAAGGCGTAAGACATCAAAAGCCTTGCTTTTTATAAAATCGTCAATCTTGTAGATTACGTGTTGGGCTTTGTACCTACTTCTTTATTGTATCGTACAATTCCAATTTAAGAAGAGATTCATCAAATGCTATACCCTTATCCCTGAGCCATTGCTGCATATCGGCTTTCTTTGTAGATTGCGTCGGTAGTCGTTCAGCCCGTGTGTTGTGATAAGATGCATTGTCTAAGACAATGACAGAGCGCGGAAGTAAATTGGGTAGCAACTTTTCATTTAGCCATTTTACATAGTTATCATAGCTCATATTTGAATGATAATCACCAGCTGTTGAGTTGGCCTTATAAACCAAGGAAGCATTTTCAATAAAACCATCCTTGGTTCCCGCGTGCACTAAAATAAAGCGAGTGCCTGTGCTATTTTTTTTAAAAAACGGAGTTCTTTCCTTTTTTTTGCCCAGGTGTTGTTTCGCACGTGTGTCGAAAGGACGTAGCTCTCATCGGTGCAGACAATGGGCCGACTTTGAGAGCGGTACTCTGTTATTTTTTTTAAATATTTTAAACGCCACATTTGTATATCATGACGCTCCGTCAAGACTTTACGGTTGTTCTCTGTTTTGCGCCACTTGTAAACTAATTTCAACAGTAACTTGCGAACAGTTTCTAAACAACCTTCGAATCCGATTTTTTCATTCAATGCTGTTCTTAACTTAGCTAATGTTGGAATTTCTTTATGGACAATATGGAAATCTTGTACAGTACTGCGAACCACATCGGCTGTAAAATTATCTATATCCACTTTATTATCTCGCTTTCTCCTTTTCTTCATAGGTGGAGTGAATTTTGATGAAGTGAATGGCAATTCCTTCTCTTCTTTTAATATTCTTTGAACTGTTTTTTGGCTCACACCCGTAGCTTCAGCTGTACGGCGTGTAATGTCTCGTAAATGAGACAAATCACAGTTGAGTTCCATTAATGATTTTGTAAATTCATATTCTTCTCGCAGAAAATGATAAACACTAGCTATCATGTTTCGACCCTAAAACAAAATGTAATCAAAATAATTAAGTAATATAAACATTTTATAACACAAAAAAACATTCATTTTATAAATACTTCTATTGCTATATTAAGTATCTTTGTATAACATTTTAATTGAAAACGTATAAATAAATATTACCTCACTATGGACAACTCTTCTTCGTTTTGTTGCCATGCTGACCTTACTCCGTGAAACAATTTGGCGCGAACTAAAAACCACTACTGATCCGGACCGTGTCCCGATCGACACTGAGCGCTCTCGAGGTTACGTACACAAAAACAATGTGCATGTGCACGCTTGACAACATTCATAGCCAAACGGACTTCGTGACATAGAACATCTGTACCAGGTATTGAACAAAGAGTGACTATTTATCTTCATTTACTTTTTCAAACACTGATGACACGCATATTTTGAACTTCAAACGGTCAACAATTTGAAACTTTAAAATAATAAACGACATATGTGACTGTAAATAGCGACATCTATGATAAATTAACAACATCATTGGATAATGAAATAGTGAACAGCGACATCTATGAAGACATAAACGCGGCCATAGTATTCACAGCGTAGTCTGAGCTACCCGCAGCATAGTCTAATATAAGTACCATATCACATTATCTCCCCCCCAAGGTAGCTGACATAAGTTTTTAGGATCTATGGGTTTCCCTACTATAGTGAAAATTATCATTGCCGAATATAATATTCGGCAATGATAATTCCCACCCAACAAAAAAAAGAAGAGAAGAGGTCAATGGATAAGGGGAAATAATTACCTATTTATCTTTAGGTAATCTTGGCGGGCACTGATATGTACGAGGTGCATTCAATAAGTACCTAGCCTCATCGCCAGAGGGCGCTGTAGTTTCAAAAGAGTTTTACTACAGTGTAGCACATTCTTTTTTAATTCTTTTTTCAAATTTTCATTCCAATCCCTTCATTTGTTTTAATTTGACAACTTATGAAAGCGAACGTGTCGATCGGTTTTACAAAAATGGAAAAAGAGCAATATCGTTCGGTGATTCGATTCCTATTTTTGGAAGGGAAAACGCGCATCGAAATCAAAGAGCGCTTGGATGCTGTGTACGGTGACTCTTCTCCATCGATGGCCACCGTCAAGAATTGGTTCAACGAGTTTGCACGTGGCCGTACGTCGGTTTTTGATGAACCACGTCCAAGTGCACTGAAAACAGCTGCTACGGAGGAAAACATTAAAAAAATCCATGATTTCGTATTGGCAGATCGCCGATTGAAGGTTCGGGAGCTAGCTGAGACTGTAGGCATTTCAGAAGGAACAGTGCATCATATTCTTCACGAGGAACTCGGCATGAGAAAGCTGTCGGCGCGATGGGTGCCGCGTTTACTCACACCAGAAAACAAGCGCAACCGTGAGACCACATCGGAGACGTGTTTGGCGCTGTTTAAGCGGAATCCAGCTGAGTTTTTGCGTCGTTTTGTGACCGTCGATGAAACCTGGATCCACTGGTACACACCAGAGACCAAGGAGCAATCAAAACAATGGATCCAGACCGGGGAACGTGCTCCAAAGAAGGCGAAAACTGTAAAATCGGCCGGAAAAGTTATGGCCACCGTTTTCTGGGATTCACAAGGTGTGATCTACATCGATTACCTCGAGAAGGGTAAAACAATTACAGGGCTTTACTATGCCGATTTATTGGGCCGATTCGACGCCGAATTAAAGAAAAAACGACCCCATCTGGCGAAGAAAAAAGTGCTGTTTCACCACGACAACGCACCGGTTCACACGTCTGCCGTTGCCATGGCCAAATTGGTCGAATTACGCTACGAATTGTTGCCCCATCCACCGTATTCTCCAGATTTGGCCCCTTGTGACTTCTTTCTGTTTCCTAATCTGAAAAAATCACTCGCCGGGAATAGATATGGATCGAATGAGGAGGTCATCGCCGCCACGGAGGCCTATTTTGCAGAGTTTGACAAAAACTATTTTTCGGACGGGTTAAAAAAGTTGGAGCATCGCTGGGCTAAGTGTATCGAACTAAAAGGAGACTTTGTTGAAAAATAAATTGCCACTTTTCCAAAATTTTCGTTTACTTTTTGTAGGCTAAGTATTTATTGAATGACCCTCGTATATCTATGATAGCCCAAGTAAATTAAGAAGACGTAATAAAATATGGCCGTCATCATCAGTCCGTTCAAAATTGGTACCTACTTTCTAATGTAGTCGGCTATTACGAGAAAGCAAAGCAAAATAAAACACTTCAATTTTTTCGGCCTGTTAATAACGTATAAAAATAACGAATGATAAAAATAGCGAATGATGAGTCTAACGAATTAAATACTTCCATAACATCAACAACAACGCAAAAATTTACTCACTTACCTACCGATGAAAAATCGTGACTTCATCTTTGCGCTCAGCTCGACTCTTACAACCAAATACATAACAATGGTGCCGATTCCCTTGTTCACAAACTAAACTAAATTTAAGTTCAGTGCATCTTTTGCCTTCTATTTCATTAAGAAAAGGACAGAAGATAAATTTTAGTTTAGTCCTGTCAAATTAATCAGCGCCTGTCACTACTCCAGACAAGTTTAGACCTGATTAAAAACTTCCCTACTAAAATTACGTCAATTTACGGCAAGTGCTGATTAATTTGACAGGACTAAACTAAAATTTATCTTCTGTCCTTTTCTTAATGAAATAGAAAGAAAAAGATACACTGAACTTAAATTTAATTTAGTTTGTAAACAAGGGAATCGGCACCAATGTCCCATAATATTATTTGTTACTATATTGTTAGCTTATGCACTACAAACACGGTTTTCTAAAGAAATCTTACATGCCAGCTGTTGTTTGTTGGGAGCCAACAACACAGAACACTATTCAATAATCACCAACTTGACAGTATGAGTTCCACTCCAGGTTCAAATAAAAAGTTAGGCTATGCAATAGTTAAAGAGAAAATATATTTCTGTCCTGTTAACTCTCACTACTGGATCTAATAAGTGTGTCCTTCTCTCATTATTATTGTTATTTTAGTGACAACTATTGTTTGTGAGTTGTGACTTGTCTGAAATATAACAAAAATATATATAAGTAAGTATAAATTTGGTTATGGGCAAGAGAGTGATAATGATGACGATTCTTGCTTGAAAACCCCAGTCTTTAATAAATTGGCTGTTATCACATTCATAAATTAAAATTAAGTTAAATAACATGGAATTGGTTTGTACCATATAATATTACACTCTGAATATATAGTTATATGAATCATGGCCGGTTCGAACTTTGCACAGAAGGTTGCTCAATAACATTAAAGGCTCCTACATACTGGCGCGACTTGTCGCACGACACAAAGACACCGCGTGTAGCCCTACAAGCGGTGCTTTTGTGTCGCATCGCGTGTTGCGCTTGTTTGTAAGAGTCTTTATGGGTCCGCGAGACGATCAAGTGCACTGGACAAGTCTACGTGCTTAACGATTTCATTTGACGAGAGACTTGACGCGACTTGAAGGTGCCGTCAAGTCCACATACCGCAGTCGTTCACCTCCCTGAGCTCAGGAAAGTGGTCGTCGCAAAAATTAAAATGGTTTCCAACGCAGACAAGGCATTCCTTGCTATAACTCTAGCGGTATCTATCACAGAAAGAGAAAAAAGAAAAAGGCGATGGTGTAAGGAATGGTATAAAATGAGATATCGATTCACGCATGAACATTTGCAAAGAACTCTTTAAGCAACTGAGCCCGACGATTATAAAAATTTTCTACGAATGGACAACGATTCTTTTGAAACATTGTTGGAGTTGATTCGACCCAATATTGAAAAGCAAGATACCAATATGCGACAAGCTATTCCTGCCAGCCAAAGGCTCTCTATAACTCTAAGGTACTTGGTCACTGGTATGGACTTGGAAGATTTAAAGTTTATGTGTGCTGTCGCTCCTCGTACTTTGGATTTAATAATACAGGAGACGTGTGAGGCTATAATTCAAAAGTTAAAAGAAAATATTCAGGTATGTATGATATTCATTTATTTTCATTTATCTTAACCAAAATAATCATAACAAAAATTAAATACTTAATGTGATGGTGAAATATGAGACAGACAAAACAGAAAACTTTTTATTGGATTCTTTTATTTTATCTTGTATGGCTCGGTGGTGCAACCGATTCACACCCAAAAAGTTCTCAGTTTGGTCTATAGAAGTTACTAAAAAGAATAGAAGTGTTGTAAGAACATAGCCGCAGTCTGTGATTCTTCTTCTTTAGAAGTTGGTTCTGGTAAACGAATTACGGGCTGTTCATGAGATAGACATGGCGCCTGCATAGGTTGAGATGGCACAATTATGAGTGATTTGGCAGTACCATGCACCGGTGTCTTGCCTATGACTTCTGAGTGTGACTGATGTGGTGCGGGTGATTGGTATGTCAAAGTTGAGTGGTGTACATTTGGTGATGGCACAGGTGATGGTGACTGATGTGGTGCGGGTGACTGGTATGTCGTAGTTGAGTGGAGTGCATTTGGTGATGGCACAGGTGATGGTGACTGATGTGGTGCGGGTGACTGGTATGTCGTAGTTGAGTGGAGTGCATTTGGTGATGGCACAGGTGATGGTGACTGATGTGATGCGGGTGACTGGTATGAGTATGTGTATGTGGGTGAGCTAGCAGGCAAGATCTGAACTCCGTTTCTTGACAGTGATCCCATTTCAGCTTCGAATAAAATGTCATTTATTATTTTCTCCGCATAGCGTCTTTCATCTGGTGATAAACGTTTGAGTTTAAGAGCCCAGCCCTTCGCAATTATATCCGATTCAGAGTCATCAGGTTTTTTGAAATAATGCGATGCTATATCTATCAGGTCCTGCTGTGACGTCTTTTGCTTTTCTTTGATTGTGGCATCTCTTTTTGATCATTGGATGACCCGGAAGCCTGTAAAAAAATTAACCATTGTTTGTACTATTCACAGGTACCAAGAACGACCGAGGACTGGAAAAAAGTAGCCAAAGAGTTCGAGAGACGATGGAACTTTCCCAACTGTATAGGTGCTGTTGATGGCAAGCACATCGAAATAGAAAAACCTTCAAATTCTGGATCTTACTATTTTAACTATAAAAAGACATTTAGTATTGTTCTTATGGCTATTGTAAACGCCAATTATCAATTTATGATGGTTGATGTTGGTGCAAATGGGCGGATGTCAGATGGTGGAACTTTGAAAAATACAAAGTTTTGGCAATTGTTTTCTGAAAGTGAAAACAAACTTAATATTCCGGAGCCATGTGATTTACTAGAAAGCGATAAAAAGTTTCCGTTTGTACTGGTACGAGGGTCATTCAATAAATACTTAGCCTACAAAAAGTAAACGAAAATTTTGGAAAAGTGGCAATTTATTTTTCAACAAAGTCTCCTTTTAGTTCGATACACTTAGCCCAGCGATGCTCCAACTTTTTTAACCCGTCCGAAAAATTGTTTTTGTCAAACTCTGCAAAATAGGCCTCCGTGGCGGCGATGACCTCCTCATTCGATCCATATCTATTCCCGGCGAGTGATTTTTTCAGATTAGGAAACAGAAAGAAGTCACAAGGGGCCAAATCTGGAGAATACGGTGGATGGGGCAACAATTCGTAGCGTAATTCGACCAATTTGGCCATGGCAACGGCAGACGTGTGAACCGGTGCGTTGTCGTGGTGAAACAGCACTTTTTCTTCGCCAGATGGGGTCGTTTTTTCTTTAATTCGGCGTCGAATCGGCCCAATAAATCGGCATAGTAAAGCCCTGTAATTGTTTTACCCTTCTCGAGGTAATCGATGTAGATCACACCTTGTGAATCCCAGAAAACGGTGGCCATAACTTTTCCGGCCGATTTTACAGTTTTCGCCTTCTTTGGAGCACGTTCCCTGGTCTGGATCCATTGTTTTGATTGCTCCTTGGTCTCTGGTGTGTACCAGTGGATCCAGGTTTCATCGACGGTCACAAAACACGCAAAAACTCCGCTGGATTCCGCTTAAACAGCGCCAAACACGTCTCCGATGTGGTCTCACGGTTGCGCTTGTTTTCTGGTGTAAGTAAACGCCGCACCCATCGCGCCGACAGCTTTCTCATGCCGAGTTCCTCGTGAAGAATATGATGCACTGTTCCTTCTGAAATGCCTACAGTCTCAGCTACCTCCCGAACCTTCAATCGGCGATCTGCCAATACGAAATCATGGATTTTTTTAATGTTTTCCTCCGTAGCAGCTGTTTTCGGTGCACCTGGACGTGGTTCATCAAAAACCGACGTACGGCCACGTGCAAACTCGTTGAACCAATTCTTGACGGTGGCCATCGATGGAGAAGAGTCACCGTACACAGCATCCAAGCGCTCTTTGATTTCGATGCGCGTTTTCCCTTCCAAAAATAGGAATCGAATCACCGAACGATATTGCTCTTTTTCCATTTTTGTAAAACCGATCGACACGTTCGCTTCCATAAGTTGTCAAATTAAAACAAATGAAGGGATTGGAATGAAAATTTGAAAAAAGAATTAAAAAAGAATGTGCTACACTGTGGTAAAACTCTTTTGAAACTACAGCGCCCTCTGGCGATGAGGCTAGGTACTTATTGAATGCACCTCGTAGGTGACGAAGCTTTCCAACTGACTCCGAACTTCATGAAGCCATACAACAAAGCCGTCTTGACAGACGAAAGACGGATTTTCAACTATAGATTGTCAAGAGCCAGGAGGGTGGTTGAAAATGCTTTTGGCATCCTGTCTTGGCGATTCAAAATATTTAAAAAAGACACTGGACTGCATCCCGATAAAACGAGAAAAGTTGTTTTGGCTGCCTGTCACTTACACAACTATTTGTGTGAAAAAAATAAAAACAAATATATTCAACCAGGAGATATCGACATAGAAGAACCAAATACCACAGTCACAAGAGGTGCGTGGAGACAAGGACGCCAATTGTTAAACATAGAGCGAGTACGAGGAAACTCGGCAAATGAGGCAAAAAGAGTGAGAGATGACTTTTGCGAGTACTTTAATGGTAACGGTTCAGTCCCTTGGCAAAATAATTGCCTAATTTAGTTATTTAAAAACATACTTAAAAGTTAAAATGTATCTCTGAATTGTAAATAAAAAATGTTTTACCTAACTGCTTAAACTGCTTTCAGTATCACTTAAACACATTTGGTCTGACAGAAATAACAGTTCATTGTAATAGTAGAGTGACGGTTTTGGTACATCATCGGGAGACGCGCCAGAGAGTTGTGCTTGTTCAATCTTTTTTCTTTCTTTGTTGAAGTTGGTTCTTAAAGCATTAATTTTTTTCTTCAATAAATCTTCGGTGTATGCAGGTTTATATACTCGAAGTGCTTTGACTATGCTTGATAAAGCAAGCGACCTTTTGTTTTTATCCGCATACTCCTTACTTTTAATTTTCCACAATGCTAATCTCTGTAGAGAGATATTAATAGTAACACAAAATCACGCTCGGTAATTAGGTCGGCCCTTGCCGCCAAAGCAACGTCTCGGTCCGGTTCGTCGTCCGCCATCTTCGATGTTCCGGCCGCAAATGAATAAAACTTGTCAAGTCGCATCAAGCGCAAGGTGGTTCAAGTGCCGTCAATTAAAATTTTTGTCAAGTATGGTCCAGTCCGTAGATACTTGACGGGACTTGTCAAGTCAACGCTGTAAACGATCAATATTCACTTCAAGCACGTAGACTTGTCCAGTGCACTTGATCGTCTCGCGGACCCATTAGAAACAAACGGCGACATGAGGCGAGTGCGAGTGAGAACTTGCCCGAAACTTCGCAGAGCCCGGGAGCAATATGTTCTGTGCCCGGGAGAGCCTAGGTATGTACGGACTGGCCGTGATTCATCGGCGGTATCCGTGGTATCGGTATTGTATTGTATCCTATCCCGGTAATCTGTGTTCTGCTGCTGATTTGTGTCGGTGTCATTTCGTGTCATTGTTTGAGTTTTTATTTCGTAAAAATGGTTAAACGTTTTTGCATCAAGAAAATATGTAAAAGTGAATCATATGATGAAAGGACTTTTATTTAAGGGTACATTATATGTATATATTTGCGGTAGGATTTCCATACCCTCCCCGGTATTGGGATCCCACCGCATAGGGAAAGTGTAGGAAATGCATAACTTTTTTTTTAATGAATTTAAAAAAAATCTTATTTTGGTTATTTTTGTTAAGTTTTTCATATCTATCAAATTTATGGGGGGAGCGAGGACAAAACTGCAGATATTTATTTTGATATTTCGGGTTAGTCACATAGCAAAACGTTATAAGCAAGAGTACTTTCAACGCCTGAAAGATTATTAGATAAGATTAGTGTGGAAAAAAAAAACAGGACGCGCGCGATCTGAACGCGGGCGGGGTGAAGGTGAAGCGCGAAGACAAATGAGTTGTAATTGTTATTTTATTACAATTAAGACATCAATTTATTTTCACCTCAAGATGTAAAGAGTATAGTTAGATAAATCATAATTAATGTTCAGTTCGCGCGCGTAGCATAGACTTCCTATAATTTATAGATGCAATATAAAAAGCAGTGTGGATAAAGTATAGTTTAATATGTTTTTAATATTAGACTATACTTTGCTACACAGCTTGAATGACAAAATTATACTTAATAAAATGGTACTAAGGAACTAAAGGGCAAACTAATCATTCCTTTTGATCTATGTACTGAAAATAGAATGAGTCTAATTACTTGTTAAACATGTTAATGTACTATTGAGGGTATATAGGGTACTATTGACCTTCAAATTTAATATAAAAAATTCTGACCATGTCACTTTTTTCTGAAAGCTTTTTGGTTCCAAAATGAATTTGAACTTTGAGATATTTTAAACTTATAGACTTAATTAAGAGCGAATAATGAGTCAAATAAAGTTTGGCTATTAAAGTGTGATAAAGAATTTATCACACTTTAATAGCCAACTTGAACTTCTCAGTAAGCAGAGTCTGGATTTGTGCCCGGTTGAAGGCAATAGGCCCGCCCCCTATTACAAGGGACTTAACTGGCGAAATGTGGGTGTACTATAGGTGCACTTCTGTCTAACCTTTCGCAGAATACAGGCTTGATGTTATGTTACTTATAATGTAACTTAACAGACAATCATTAATTGTTACTAAAAAGGAACCAAACGCGAACAATATCTAGCAGTTAATGTTCTATAAACAAACCTGCATTTTGAATTCACTTCTAATTTCTTAATGACATAATCCACCCGTCTCTTGCCAGCACCAATGTGCCTGCTCTTCTTGAGCCGACTGGCATTGTCAGAGATGATGGCAAAAAACCTGATGGTGTGTCTTTGGTTCCGTGGAGTTTGGGACGGATGTTTGTGTGAGACGCTACCTGTGTAAACACACTGGCACCATCCCATCTCCAACGGACTAGGTACTTCTAAAGCGGGTGCAGTGGCAGAAAATTTAGAAAATCTGAAACTTATTAAATATAGAGATAATTAATTTAATTTACCTGGATGAAAAGTGTGGGTATCGAACGTGGATTTAAGTGGGTACTATTTAATTTCTGCCGAATGTAACTAGCTTCAAAATGTCGTGAGCAGATTCGGGAGTGACGACTGGGATGCCAGTTATCTCGGCCCGTACACTCAGTCCACTTATTTCTTAAAAATGGTTCGTTCGGAAAACTAAAAAAAAAGTAAAAATTAATAAGAAAGAAGTAAAGAAAGAGATAACAAACTAACATAAAATGCCTCACACTTTATTCGGTAAAAAAAAAACAAGTTCGTCTTTATAAATGGAATTATCGATAAATAAATTTTGCTTTTTATTTTCAGAAGATAGTCATGAATACAATAATCCTTTGATTTACTTGCTGTAATAGTTAAAAAATGCTACTTACCGATGAAAGGTTATCTTTGGTTGATTTCGTTCGCTACGGCTGTTACAGCCACGTATGCAGCAATTCACCATCACTACACACTAAGTATTACCTTTTGGAATATCACAGTCACAAATTACACGAAATAAGCGTTTCACAGTTTTTAACAAACGAAAATCTTTTGACAGCACAACTTGTTTGCCATCAATGACTAGTGATGCCAAACAACAAAAAAACCGATACGCAATTAAAGATAGAAAACGCTATGGCCGGCTCACACATACACATTTTGACATATGCGTCATATCACTTTCGTAATTATTATTTGTTGCGGATAACTCGACTTACCTCTTTAAAGTAGTCGATTTAGTTCCGTTAAGTAAGCAGAGATTTACTAAGTAACTGATGATTTGCATTCACAACTAATTTACTTTATTGTAAATTGAACAATCTATGTTAGCCCTATGATATGAGTCCTTTTGATATTTATTAAGTATTTAGCACGATTTATATTTTAACACAACACGAACACATTTTCTTTTTACGACAAGTGACACGTCAGTACATTGTTTTTTATTCATGTCACATAGCATTTTCAAACACGGAACAGACAAAACAGTGGAAGTGCAAAGTAGGCGTGGCACGCGTGCCACAAATAAGCGCTGTTACGCTTACTTGATCCTTCACTCCGTCCTAAATGCGCGCAGCAAATTGTCCCTTAAGGGCAAATTGCGTATTTACACAGCGTGCATACGTCCCATCATGACTTATGCCTGTGCAGTCTTCGCACATGCTAAACCCCACCACATCCACAGGATGCAGTCCCTCCAAAACCGTTTCCTCCGAAAGGCAACGGGAGCCCCCTGGTTCGTCCGAAACGAGATCCTCCATCTCGATCTTAAAATCCCCACCATCAAGCAGTTCATGAAGCGCATCACGAAGCGCTTCTTCGACTCCGCCACCACCCACCGCAACCCTCTGGTTGTGCAGGCCGTCAGTTACAGGCCCTCCACCATTAGCTCTATTCCGTCCAAGGCATACCCTCTCCGACCCCGATGACCCCATTACCCTCCTCCAGGAAAGCAATAGGGCAACGAGTACAGTGCACAAATCACACTGACCTACGTTCCGACCTCGCCGCCGAGGTCCCTCGCGTAAACCCCGTCGTAATTGTCCCCCCCGACCCTTGCTCGACGAAGTGCCAGCCCGCGCCGCAGCTGAGCCTGTAGCTTTAAATTCCCCGATTAATAATAATAATATTAACCAGATCCAGCCTGTCCCATCTTGCTGTCCTCCCCCCAGCGACGCCCTAAGCCGAGGTCCGTACCCCACAGGGGGTGCCCTTAGCGTGCAGTGGCTTAGTACTATAAGAAATTCGCCCCTGGCTGGAGGCTTTGAATTCGCTTAAGGCAGCCACAGGAAAGTCCGGTTAAGTAGTCACGACCTCTCAAGGTCAACTACGAGATGCCATACATAAAAAAAAAAAAAAAAAAAATACTTGATCCTAGCATCCCAGTCTAGGGATGTGACATTGTACATAAAAAATCGATTATTAATTAATCGATTGTTTTCCCTAGTAAAAAAATCGATTTTAAAAAAATCGATTGTTTTCCCTAGTAAAAAAATCGATTTTAAAAAAATCGATTTTTGTAGTGATAATAATCGATTTTTCTAAAGTCTTTTGGGCACAAATAACAGAATTATATACTAAAGAATTATATTATATACTCTATTACCTAAACAATAAATTAAAACCATTGAAACAAATTGACCATGCTTTCCGTTCAACTTCTCTCCACAGAATCAATTGATATTACAATATTAATTACATTTAGCATTTTAGCTTCTTAACACACGTGTCACATTCACATTCGATAGTTAGTCCGTGCTATAATTTTTAACTACAATAGTCACCTACCTTTTACATAATATTGCAACAAAGTAGTTAGGTATATAACTCTAATAAAAGTTATCATTATATTTAAATACAAATATGTACCTCATTGTTTTCATTACTGGTGATGATGCCAGAATGTTTTCTTTCCATGTGTTGTTTTAGATTGGTAGTATTACTACACGTTTTTAAAATTTTCGGGCAATCTTGGCATTGCCAGATTTATTGTCAACATGAAAATATTGGCGTCAACTACTCTTCGGCTTTTTGGTTGTTGACATTGTTGCTATCAAAAAGTTATCAACACAAAACTAACAACAAATACTGGAAAATAATACTCTTTAGTCTTTACTTTTTTCACGAAAAACTTTAAATTTTTTGTTGTTGTTGACAAAGACACTGTTTTACCGACACCGATAAAATCTGTCATGAATGTCATGTCGGCAAAACAGTTCTTCTAGTCGCGGTAAATCGGTAATACAGTTCGTTGACGCCATCTATTGTCAGGTTTGATTACTTCAACGTAACATTGTTTTCTACGTACAGAATTGATGACATAGCGTTAAAATCTCAGATGAGCATCATTTATTGACGAACTTCGTAGTTAGTGGTTCGCGGCCGTGGCACTTTGCGGCTTCACGATCCTGACTAAAAAACTCAGTGTTGCGGCCGTTGCGGGTGAAAAAAATCGACAGTGAAAAAGAAATCGATTTTTTATTAATCGATTTTTAGTAATATGTAAATGAATTATAAAAATCGATTATTATTAAAAAAAAAATCGATTTTTAATCGATTTTTTCTGTAATCGATTATTTTTTCACATCCCTATCCCAGTCGTGTTCTAACATCGCGTCGAGTCGCTAGTCTCACGATAAATTTATTTTTCCGTAGCTATGGCGTATTGTTCCATTTTGGAGTGCAAAAATGATAGTAGCAGAAAAAATCTTAAAAATGGAGGTGTTTCGTACCATCGGTAGGTACGATTTTATTTGTTTTCTAATAAAATAAAATCTAATTTAATTTCAATTCACTAATAATTTAATAGAACGTCTAGTTAAAATCAACCTTATGGTCAATAAAATAAAGTTTATCTTGGTTCGAATATATTCACTATTTCGTTCTCGTAAGTTCTTCGCTACTCAATTAGTGATGTAGTCTGGTCGGATGTTGATTTTATCGATTGATATCGATAAAAGAAAATAAGTAATTTTAATATTTATTATAAATATTACAATACAAATATAAGGTCGAATAATATTCATACACGAAATTTATTTTAAGAGGTGTATGTAAATGGATTGATGCAACGGGCAGAGTTAATTGGATGCCATCCAAATTAAGCACTATATACTCAAATAAAGTATATAAAAAATCATTAAGTTTTTTAATGAAGTAAGTTATCATATTTTATTTTTACTTAAAAATAATGATTGAAAATACTTAACACGATACGATACTAATCAACGCACCTACATGCTTTATACTATAATTACTATATGACGTTAAGTCACAGCCAAAAAAGAAGACTCGAGTCGTGGACACTCACAAAGTTGAACAAAATTTTATAAAGAAAGGCGATGACGTGATTCCTGTGCAGTTTCATTTCGCAGACAGTTCAGATCAGTTCTAATTAAAAAGTAAAAAAAACGTATTTTTTTTATTTTAACCCAAGTATCAGGTAAAACACATTAATATATATAAAGCAAGTAATTTATCTTAGTACTTAAATATTTTATTTTTGATTAATACGTACTACGTTATTTGTCCTACAGTTTTACGGAACTCCCAACGAGTCTTATTTTTTTTTCGAATTAAACAAGATATCGATATCGATAAAGTAATTCAAAATTCAATATGTTCTGCACTGGAGTAGCGGTAGATAACGACCTATGACGCGAATGTCAACCTTATGTTTAACACATTAAAGATTATAATTGCGACCACTGAGAAAACCGCCATCTATAGTCGGGTAGCGGAATTTACTTGGCAATCGAAATCGAATCTAGTTTGATTATAGATTACAAAACGTTGCACTAACTTTTGCGTTGCGTTGGTTTTTTGCACTAAAGCAAAATAAATCCTATTTGTAGAGACTGAAGGTTTATTCCCAGATGAAGGATCTGTGACTTATGCTAGTTTTGACTAAAATTAAAACGACAAATCAAACGAATTGTTTATTTGTAGTGCATTGTATGACTATCAGTTTATTTGTGTCATTTTGGCGACAACGGTACCTATAGTGAGTTTGTTGCATTGCACTTCCACTGCTTTTTCTTGTCCGTGTTTTCAAATATATTCATCTCTAAAAAGTTCTTAACTACACTTGATGCTATGCAACCTTTAACACTTTCCCTCATTGATTAAGTGTATGGCATTGTATACCCAGGGCATCTCGGATTATAACAAATCTTGGCCTAATAACTAACTAGGTACGTAACTTGCCTTGGTCACGTCCGTCTTGTACAGTTTCTCTGACGAAGAAATGTCGCACTCGGATATGCCTGGTCCGCTTATGAAATTCTGGATTGTATGCAAGACGTATGGCGGCTTCATTGTCTACTTTTCATGTGGGTACTCCGTCCATGTTAGTAAGTGAGATGAATACTCTCTGGAGCCACACAAGTTCACGAGCGCCTTCACTTGCTGCTACTATTTCAGCTTCAGTAGTTGAAATCGCGACTGAAGGTTGTCGTTGACTTAACCATGATACTATTCCTCCAGCAAAGAGACATGCAACTCCTGTAGTAGAGCGTCCTGTTTGCTAGTCTCCTCCATGATCCGCATCACTATAGCCTTGTATTAGGTTGGACTCATGTTCTGCTTTATATGTTATACCAAAAGAACAAGTTCCTTTTATGTAGCGCATAATCTGCTTAACACGTAGCCAATCTTCATGTGTCGGGTTTTCCAGATTTCTTGAAACTAATCCAACTGCATACGCTATATCAGGTCGCGTCCCTGTCATTAAGTACGCTAAAGCACCTAATGCCTCTCTGTATGGAAAGTTCTCTTCCTTTTGCTTGTTCACTTTTCCTGCTTGAGAAGTCGTTTCTATTGGCGTTGAAACTGGATTACATTCGGACATACTAAAACGTTCCAGTATCTTTTTGGCGTACGACTCTTGTGTAATTGTAATGGAGCCATTTTTCGACTGTGCTATCTCAAGTCCTAGGTAATAAGATGCTGGCTTGCTTGTGATCTTCAGAGTATTCCCTAATTCTTTAAGGAATTGGTTTGCCAAATCTTTATCTGTAGCGGCTACAAGCCCATCATCCACGTACAGAGTTATCATGATTTTCTTGTCACCAATCTTCTTCGTGAATAGGCAACAATAAGCTGCATTTTGCTGAAAACCTTTCTCTAATAAAGACTCCTCGAAGCATGAGTTCCAGCATCTGGGAGCCTGCTCCTTTTAAGTCGACATACATATGAAGTTCCGTCGTTGAATCCATCCGGCTGTTGCATGTAGATTTCTTCCTTTAGCTTGGCGTTGAGGAATGCTGTTGAAATGTCAAACTGCGTCAAATATAATTTTTCTTTGGCTGCGACACTTAATAAGGCTCTGATGGTGGCCATTCTAGCAACTGGATTATAAGTCTGTTCGTAATCGATTCCTTTCCGTTGCTTGAAACCTTTTACTACTAGCCTAGCCTTATATTTGTCAATACTGCTGTCTGGGTTTCGCTTGATACGAAAGACCCACTTGCAAGGGAGTGCCTTTCTTTCTTTAGGTAGCTTACAGAGTGTCCATACATCACTTTGCTTTAGAGAGTTCATTTCATTCGTCATTGCCTTGACCCACTCTTCGCTGTCACCCCTTTCAATAGCTTCTTTATATGTCTCGGGAAAATATTCTGTGCCTACGAAACACACATAGTCTTCAAACTTCTTAGGACGCGAGAGGCAAGTTCGATCGCGTAAGTTGTATCGAGATCTTGTTTCCAACCACGGTGGTTCGACTATCTCTAACTCCTCGTCAGCGTCAACGAACTCTTCGTTAGCACTCTTATCCTCTCTGGTTTTGTTACTATCTCCCGAAACATGTATATGATCATCATGTTCTCTATCTCCCTCTAGAGCATGTTCATGATTAATTTCCTGCTGCTCTATAGCACTTTCAGGCACAGCTTCTTGCGTAAACGTTTGGATATCCTCCTCTGAACTTAAAGTTGTAGGAATTCCTGTACAGATCCGGAACTCGACGTCAGTTTGGAACGTTATTTCCCTCGACCTTTGCATTTTGTTTCCGTCCCAAATACGCTAACCTGCATCGTTTTCATAGCCTATAAGCTTGCCTTTTATTGCCTTTTTGCTGAGCTTCTTTCGTTTTTTTTTTGGAACGTGAGCAAAGCATTCACTTCCGATAACTCTTATGTGACATATCTTGGGTTTTTTCCCATGCCAGAGCTGGTAAGGTACCTTACCCTCAAGTCTCGATGGACCTGTTAAATACGTACGCAGCAGTATTGACAAGTTCTGCCCAGAGTACTTGCGGTAGTTCTCCTCTTGCATGCATCATAGATCTGGCAGCTTCAACTAAGGTACGGTTTTCGCGCTCACTACATCCATTTTGCTCAGGAGTGTAAGACATTGTCAGCCGGTGTTGAATGCCATATTTCTGTTTCTTGTCCTGATGTGCAAATCGCTCATGATATAGCTGTAGCATATTAGAGCTAGTCACAACGTTGACCTCTATGGTCCTAGGTTTCATTGGCATGACCGTCTTCATGTTCAACCTGTAAAGTCCTCCATATTGGACTCTCTTTCCAACAACTCTAGTTGTGCCTCCAATATCTAGCTTGCACTCTCTAGTCGAGGAAATGAAGATGCTGTTCTGCATCCTGTCTTGTGCTGCAAGCGGTGAGAAGAGGTTCTTTGTTAGTGACAGTACTAACCACACATCGTTAAGTGTTATTTGCTCCTTGCCACTGACATTTGATTCCACCTCAACGGTGTCTTTCCCTATCGCGGGTATGACGCTCCCGTCCGCAGTCGATACGGTATGGTCTGAATCAAATTCGTGAAACTCCTGGAAATAATCTCTCCTTACCGCAATGTGAGTTGTGGCTCCATTGTCAACGAAACAGCTTTCACTGTCTTGAGTTCGTCCAGTGGAACAGGCATTCACTAACAGAGAAATGTGTTGCACTTGCTTTGACGTTGAACCAGCTGCTGATTGATGTGCCTGGTGTGGGTTTAGGCGGTCTCCCATCCTTTATCCAATTTTTGCACTTCCGAACTTTGTGTCCTTTACCGGAACAATAGTTACAGATGAGCTCTTTCTCAATGCTTTGCTTGCTCTTGTGTTCTGTGCGTGTTGCCGCTAAGGCCTCTTGCTTTATGTGCTCTTTACTACCGAGCGCTCTTTCAAATGCGCACAAGTGACTCGTTAAATTGTCCACTGTCCGTTCACTTTGGTTCAGTAATAACCAGCTCGATTTGAAAGCAAAATATTTATCATCTAGCGTGTCTAGGATTTTGCAAATCAGGAATAATTCTGGCAGCTTGACAGTGACATCTTTCTTTGTGATTTCTGTATTTAAATTTGTCCAGATGTTTCCAGTTTTGACATGTGGGTAGATATATCATCCTCATTATGACTTTGAAAACTGAAGAATTCTGCACACAAATTGTATGCTCTGTCATCAGACTGTCCATCCAATAATCTGTGTAACTCCTGCCAGACTTCTTTAGCCGTTTCAAATCGCACTCACACATTACTTTTTAAGTGTATCCTCGGACATATTAGTTAATATCAGCAGAGCGCTACATTCAGCCTTCCTATATTTAGCCATGGCCAAATTATAGGTGCCGACCTCAGCGTCACCAGCTCCTTGGGCGGGGGTTAAGGGCTTTTCGAGGGTTCCTTCGGCTGCTTCCATTGCGCCATCTACACCTCGTAGCATTATTGAAATTTTATATTTCCATGTGGCCCAATTGTCTTTCCCCTCTAGATTGCCTATTTGCAATTTTGGAGTAAAATTTTCCATTTCGGCAAATCTCTTTTTTTTACTTTTCTGGGCCCATAACCTGTTGCGGATAACTCGACTTACCTCTTTAAAGTAGTCGATTTAGTTCCGTTAAGTAAGCAGAGATTTACTAAGTAAGTGATGATTGCATTCACAACTAATTTACTTTATTGTAAATTGAACAATCTATGTTAGCCCTATGATATGAGTCCTCTGATATTTATTATGTATTTAGCACGATTTATATTTTAACACAACACGAACACTTTTTCTTTTTACGACAAGTGATACGTCAGTACATTGTTTTTTATTCATGTCACATAGCATTTTCAAATATATTCATCTCTAAAGAGTTCTTAACTACACTTGATGCTATGCAACCTTTAACATTATTATTATTCTATGAGCATGTCTACGCGTCAAAAGCAATAAACTAGTGCAAAAGTTGAGGTTACATTTATCGAAGTTTTATATTTTTTATTTCCGAAAGTATTTATTTCCAAAATTTGAAACTTCGTGAGATGGCTCTAGACAATAAGTACTATGCCCAAAAAATCAAGATTCGACTGCGGGTCCCGTATATAAAAGACGAGCTAAACGGATTCGAGCTCAATTCATATAAATAATTAATAGAAAACAATATAAATACTGCAAGTTTGTATGTCCATTACGTCACGCAGCGACACGCGTCGCGCGTCACAATATTTACCATAAAAACAACAGCATGTCGTCGCAAGCGATTTCAAGACGACAACATTATCAAATAATCACAAGCTGTCGGTTTCTTAATATTGGTCAAAATGTATCTTAATTCTTATTCGTTGAACGGTTAGTACAGTGAACGCCGTGAGGTGGCGCTTTAATTTCCCGCCATACCTAGGTACACGTGGACAGAGACGATCAAAAACGCGGGATAGATTCCCAAGCACATTGCTGTTACAGCACTATATGGCGTCAGCTACAGCAATGCTGTAGCTGACGCCATATAGTGCAGATCATACGATCGAAACTGTCACGTTCACCGTACAAGCCCTTGTTTCTTGCTATTGCTACTAATTGTTAATTAAACGTGAAGACTGTGATTCTGTAATCCAACTTACGTTTTACTGGTCTGCCTGAGTACCACCAACCTCATGGAACCCGCACCAAGGAACGATGATGGTGACCCTATCATCGCTACGCCCACGCTCCCGCCGCCAAGCATAATAATCTAAAAACATGAAAATACAAAATATTATTGTATTAGAATAATGTCACCATTTTAAAAAGCTACATTAGCACCGGGTTGGATGCTAATTTTGAAAAAAAAAAGGCGTACAAACATTTCTTACACAGTAGGTAATAAGTGTACAGGTAGTATTGTCTACAAAATAATAAAAATACTGCTAAGTGAGAGACTTAAATCCTTAGCAATAAACATAAACCATAAACAAAATAATAAAAATTAAGGTAACAATCATATTAACTAAACTTATCAGATACAGTAAGTAGGTAATAAATAAGTCTGAGAAGATAGTATTACGTTTTTATTTTTCTTCTAAATATTCATTTATGGTGTAATATGCTTTCTGTATTAAGAACCTATGGAGTGTTTTTTTACAAGTCTTTTGAAGCTTTTATCGATCTAGGTAGTTTGTTAAATATTTTTGGAGCCGTTCCTAGGAAGCTTTTTGAGAATAGGGCGGTTTGATGGGTTTTTGACTTAAGAGCACCTGGATGGCGTTTAGTGGATAGAATTTCAAATTGCTTATGGTTATTTTTGATAAACATGGCAACTTCATAAATGTATAGGGACGGAAATGTTAATAATTTTAAATTAATAAAAAAAGGTTTGCAACTGTCCTTGTTTTGGATCATGCATACTGCACGAAGACACTTTTTTTGGGCTTTAAAGGCCAATTCTCTATCCGTAGAATTACCCCAAAATATTACGCCGAACCGCAGTGTGGTGGAGACGTATGCGTGGTATGCGGTAATAACGGTGCTACGATTGGCGATCTTGCTTAAATTGTGTAAAGCATAGCAATATTGATTCAATTTTTTTACTATATTATCAATGTGTGTTTTCCATGTCATGTGCTCATCTAACCAAACCCCTAGAAATTTTGTGTTGTCTATTTTAGCAATCTTAGTATCTTCAAATTTAATTTTTATATTGATAGAGTGTGTTCGCTGTTTAAAATACATGATGTGAGTTTTGTCAAAATTAATTTTTAAGTTGTTATCGGTTAGCCATTGAATGATTAAACCTAAACTATTATTTATTTCATTTTCATATCCTTCTATGTTTTTTTCTATAAATATTGTAGTACAGTCATCGGCAAATAGAGTCATGGGGTGTTCTGTGGTTCTGGGAATATCGTTTATATAACATAGGAATAACAACGGACCAAGTACACTCCCCTGCGGTACGCCGTAATTTATAAATCTTTGTTTCGATAAGTAGGTTCGTTCTGTTTTAGTTCTATGACATATTTTTGCTATTTTAGTTATTTGTTTTCTGCTGACTAGGTACGACTCAATTAATTCTAGGACATTGCCCCTAATTCCAAGTTTACTTAATTATAAGAGAAGGATTCTGTGATCTACAAAATCAAACGCCTTCGTCATGTCCATGAATAACACTGTAACTGGGATTTTTTTATACATATTTGAAATAATTACATTTATAAATTCATAGATAGCCATATTAATATTTTTATGCTTGGGTTGGATCTAGTATCGTTTGGCAGGAGTTGGGGGGTAAAAGGGGCTAAAGTTGGTAGGGGTTGGGTCCCTGATTATAACGCTACCACTCTTATTACAAGGTAATGCATATTTTTCGAGAAATTAATAAAAAATGTTTCTAACCTCAAATCCGATAAGAAGCGAAAACGAAACGATTAAAATGGGCGATTAACAACCAAATCTGCCCCAGTATCTGTAGTCAGTATCAAGTATCCAGTATCAGTATTTGTAGTCAGTCCATGGTATAAAATGTCGGGTAAAATCGATAACACGGAACGTAAACAATAAAACAGGTATGCCATTTGCGTCATGTGTCACTGTCATTTGTTTTCGATCGTTCCGTTTCTCCTCGAGTTGCGTGAATTTTTTCTCTGTTTGTACTTCCACTGATCATATGTGTGTACAAAAGGCTATGATACTACTGTTACTAGGAGAACTTAGGATGCAAGAGCGAGCGAAGCGAGCTCGGGACTTGGGACACCCTGACTCGGACAGGTTAGGTCCGAAAGGGATGGCGGGGTCTAGTGAGCGAGCGGAGCGAGCGAACTCAGACCCCGCCATCCCCTTCGAGGTTATTTTGTTTTAAACCCTAGAGGCCCGCGAAGCGGGCCTCATACTACGCCTTTTAATCGACTAAGTGTTTTGAGGTTAGGTTACAATAATTTGTTTTCCTCAAGAAGGGTGCGTTACCTTTTCATGGGTGTGGGGCCAGGGGGCAGAAGGCACCCTCCCCCAATTTCCCCCGTGAAGCTGGGCTCATACTACGGCTTTTTAAGCGACTACGAGTTTTGAAGTTAGGTTACAATAATTTGTTTTTCTCAAGAACGGTGCGTTACCTTTTCATGGGAGTGGTGCCAGGGGGCAAGGGGCACCGTAGAATAACTTAAACAAGCTATTAAATTCACTGAATGCATTATCTGGGTCTGCACAGTTGTAAACATTACTAAAACTAAGTATTCTAAAGACTTGTGAAGTCGGTGTCATCGAAAGGGACAGAAAAAAAAGTACACCTACTGTTTAGGGTTACCAAGTGATGTTTTACCCAATGTTCTTCACAAATTAAGTTTTTATTTTAAATGAGTTATGTATTTCAGGTTTTTTAGGATGAGAAATAAGAAAACATGAGCAATGATGCGACTGCAATGTTTAATTCATAAACCAACAAATTATTGTCCCTGAAAAAGCACTAAACTGGATATGTATAGTTTATGTGTAGCCGTGTCTACATACAACTTTCTGCTCGTTATTATGCTGTTAAAATATTAATCATTACAGATTTAACTGTTTCTGAGCTCCCCGCTAATGTTTCAGTGGATGTGGCTTCGCTGCTCTTAATCACCATAGTGCTTCCTCGATGTATTGACTCTGTAACCTAATGGTATTAAATGTTAAAATTTTATAACCATTGTAATAAAATTCAATCTTTAAAATCACATGATACATCAATATTAATTATGACCGTATTCGGAACAGCATCGGGGTAAAAGTAAGTTTTGCTTCCTTTCTTCATTAAAAGATTGCTATCGAAGTGTTGGCTGCAAATCCTGGAACTCATTTTTGGAGCCCAATTAGGCCTATTAGTGGCAGCAATCCATATGTTTCTTGTTTCGAGTTTATTTGGAAATCTGCAAGTTTAAAAAGATTTTTTTATTATCTTTCATTTTTACCAGTGATCTTGCTTAGTTTCAAGATTTTTAAGTAAGTTTCTATTGTATAGTATAGTAGTAGCTATATAGTACGCAATATGGTGGCCCGCAGGTTTGCACGTTGTACATCAGAAGTACAAATTACTATTTTTAAGGCTTTTGCCAATCACACGTGAACTCTGTGGGTTCGATAGACGCCGAGGGCATACAAAGCCCTTAAGAATTCAGTATAACAGTACTTTCAGGATGTTGTTGGGGTTTCCACGTTACTGTACAACATTAGGAATGTTTGCCGAAGCACATATAAACTTACTAATTCCATGCGTACATAGCTCTGTGAATATGACAGAAGATGAGTTTGACTGACATTGACTTGACATTAATGACAAAGAACAAAACGAAAACAAAGTGCGCAAAGGATTCTTTTTACCGAAAATAGGACAAAGTCAACCTAGATATTTAAACCACAGCAAAATGTTATCGAATTCCATCAGAAGGACGAACATTATTACGAATGCAACTCCTCTTCGAAAGTTAGTGTGATAAAAACATTTACATAACCTACAATCTTAATTTTTGAACAATTTTGTTACTTATTTTAATAAAACTATAGACAAATAGGCCCCTAGGAAATGTGTAAAATGAATTAACGCATTTGTATATAGTAGATACTCAACATAGTATAATTATTATATAAATGCTATAAAATGGAATCGTTTATTGTCCAGATAAATATCCAACAATATAAATATAATAATATATAGATAACGTAGTAAACATAAACAGTAGGTACAATACTAAATATAACATATTCGCAGATGTGTGATGTGTTATATTTTGCACCCCAATAGCAGCAGCTATTGGGCAGCTATAGGGGTGGTTGACTTTACAAGGTTCTTTCTCCAATATTGCAGTGCAGTGCGCGGGAAGGCAGCTTACGAAGGCGAGGGGAAGACCACGGTGCGCGTTATCAACCAGGAGGCTGAAGCTGGACTGATGATAGACACATATGCCACGGTGAGCTGAAACTTACTAAACTTCAAATCTTAGGGATGGCCCTAAGATTTGAAGTTTAGTAAGTTTCAGTTGTAATATGGATTACAGAATGATACTCAAGCCCGCTTGCACCACAAATCCATGGAAATGTTTAGCGCTAAACAATATTTATAACATTGTTCTTTTTTTATCAATCATTTGCATACAGAATGATGTTTCAAATATAGCTTGAAATATATCTAATGGTTAGTGGTGCAAGTGGGCGTCAAACTTTAACTGAACTTAAAACTCTACTGAACCAACCAAAGGCTTTAAATCTTTGCTCAATGTGAGATCTGTGATTGAGTAATTGTTTTAGGTGATTATCATGTTTTGGAACCACAAACTTAATGTTGTACATTACAGTCTACAATTGCAATCAAGATTTATTTAGAACCTTTTTATTACAAACTACCAGACCCGGCAGACACTGTACTGTCCCAATAAATACAAACACAGCTTTCAGATTTTTCCTATTTTCTGGGCGACTTTTACAATTTTTCTTACCCTAAAAACCTTATTTGTATGTTTATATACTTTTATTTTTAAAAACCGGCCAAGTGCGAGTCGGACTCGCACACGAAGCGTTCCGTACCACTATACAATGTTTAGTAAAAAAACGCCGAAAAAGACGTCGAAAAAGAAAAGAGAGAAAAAGTTTCAAAAAATAAAATTGAGGTTAAAAATTAATTAAGGGCTTTTTATTATTTGTTGTTAAAACGCAACAAATACAAAATCTGTGAAACATCAACTCCCTTCCTATTATGTTTCATGAGATACAGACCGCTGACAGACCAGACAGCAGAGGCTTAGTTTTTTTTAGTTCAGATAAATGGAAACACAAAATTTAGAATATTTTTTCGCAAAGATACATTCGTATTTCATAATGGTACTGTGAATTACAAAGTAATTTTTTGCAGTTGCAGAAAATTGCCCATAAATAAAATAATTTATTAATCGGGCTTTTTAATATTTGTTAATTAAATACAGTATATTGGAGGGGCATGTGGCTAAGTAATAACAGCCGCACGGGTAGATCAATCAGGTTAAGCTACGATTGCCGCGGTTGGTCCGTGGATGAGTGACTTTTTATCTTTACGTACCAAGACCCCTCCGTGCTTCGGAAAGCACGTTAAGCCGTTGGCGTTGGTCCCGGCTGTCATTTGTACATCTTTACAGTCGTTACGGGTAATCAGAAGCCCGAAAGTCTTTTTTTTTTTGGGTGGGAAATCATTAAATAATTTCTCCCGCTCTGGGCGGAACGGGAGGATGTGTCAGACTCTTACTGACTAAAACCCACCCGTATTCCTTCCGTTGCCTGTGTTGCCAGGGGCCTCGGTGACCCTTTAGTACCTTCCCGCGACCCCGGCAGAAGCCCGAAAGTCTGACAACCAGTCTTACTAAGGGGTGTTACCCAGTAACTGGGTTGTGGAGGTCAGATAGGCAGTCGCTTCATGTAAAATACTGATATTCAGCTGCATCCGGTTAGACTGGAAGCCGACCCCAACATAGTTGGGAAAAGGCAGGCAGATGATGATTAAACACAGTATATTATGGTACAGTCGCCAGCACATCAAGTTATCACAAACTGTCAAATTTTCTCATTCGATTTTGAACTTAACTGTCAAATTTTTAAGGTTTGAAATCATTTGGAGAAATTTGACAGTTTGTGGTAACTTGTGCTGGCAACTGTACATGATATACAGAAGTTTCAAATTCCTAATTTACTTGTAATGCGATAGAGCTCGTACAAAAATGGTCTGACAAACTTTTATGGGCCCAAATTCTTCATTTTACAAGAAAAGAAAATTACCCTAATCAATGAGTTCTAGACAATGTCATCCCACGCGCCAGAGTAAGAAAAAATAATTTCAATATCAAAAGTTTATTGTATGAAATGAATAAAACATTAAAGGGGCTCCCCTTTAATGTTTTACTTTTTTAATTATATATTATTTGTTGATATAGCGTCCATAGAAATACACAATCTGTGAAAACTTCAACCTATTACGGTTTATGAGATACTGCTCGCTGCATCGAGGCTGATGTGCTCTTTGAATGCACAGGCGTTACCCAGATCCTTTACAGATATCCTAAACATACCGGGTGACATAATCTGCTTCTGGAGGGGGTGGGCTGGCTGGAATAACCTCCGACGGCCGCCATGGCCCACGCACAATGGTCCACATGAAGGACTAAGTGCGGTAACCAAATCTTCTAACATAGAACATACAGCCTGCTGACAGACAGACGGACGGAAAGACAACGGGGACTTGTAATAGGGTTCCGTTTGGCACCCTTCGGGTACGGAACCCAAAAAATACCTAAATCTTTTATTAACTTACACAGACTTTACATCAATGTTGTGCAACATCATCACCTAGCTATGTAATGTTATATAGTTTCATGATTATTATTGTTATCGCTGGTTGTTTTAATTAAATCTTTATCTTATTTTAATTTATGAATGAAAATAATGATCAATTAATTGTTCTTACCCTATCCTATATTGTATCATGACAGTTACTTATTTAAATAAAAATTGATGGACATCTGATAAACTTGTTAAAATTAGTATTTTTGTTTAAGCTGTGTGGTAGTGGTTTTAATATTGTGACACTGTGGCACATTAAAATATTTATATTGCTGTGCCCTGGCAGGGATCATGTATGAAACCTATACATAATACTTGTTAGAGTACTAGAAAAGCCACAAACTTTTCCCATACATTTCATAGTGTTCAATCATTTTATCCACAATCTTATACTACGTATTCCGTTACTGCCCCATCTCAAAAATCCACTCTGTATAGTCTGTAGTAAACAGCGTGTTGTTTGTTTCAGTATGGCTTCAAGCTGAACAATGGGCTCACTGTTCTCGGACCAATGGCCATATTCCCGAAGTTAGTATTCATTTTAAATATTGCTATTAAGACGCTGACAACACCTAAACCGCGGTCACTGTCAGATTGCATAGAAAAGAAAGAGAAGTGCGATGACACAAAGCTTGTATATTATTGCAAAATATGAAGCAATTATCTATTTACTCATAAAATGGAATTGACTAATCAAAATAAAAAACAACCAAGTTCTGCATTCAAATGAGACGTTCTTGTTATTAATTAAATACGTAACCTATGTTGATATTTAATGCAGATATTTTGGATTAGAACTCAAGAGGTTAGTTTAACGTTAGTTTGTATCGAGATTTTTTTTTCAAAACGTGTTTTGGTAACAACCAAGTTCTGGGAAATACGTTCAAAATTAACATATATTTTTTCCGCTACCCCAAACTATATATAGTTTGCTATACAGATTTGGCAATTTTTTTTCTTAAGAGAAGCCTATTTTGGTCAATTGGGTCTTGTCAGCGCCTTAACAGTCATCGTCGTCAACCATGCACTGCGGGACAGAGGATCTTAGGGGTGATTTTCGAGATAGTGTTTCATTAAAAAAATCGAAACTTTGAAGCCCCGTAACTCGGAACCGGTGCTTCGTAGAGCCATGCTTCTCAGAAGGTTAATAGTTTCTATACACAAGAGGAAATTATTTAAAAAACAAAAAACCCGACTGCAAAAACACATACCTAACTGAAAAGAGAAAAACAAGCAATAGAATCGGAGACAAACAAAAGTTACACTATATTTCAGGTTATTGGTTTGTCCCCGCCTGCAATACCAAATTTCTATAGCTTCTATTGCTTGTTTTCTCTTTTCAGGTAGGTATGTGTTTTTGCAGTCGGGTTTTTTGTTTTTTAAATAATTTGTTTTATTTCAAGCTTTTGAGTTTTGTTAATATATATGGCATTGACTCATTACTAGCTTTTATTTGATATCAATATTTTTGTAATTTATTAAAAAAAAAAAACGTTTCCCTCCCTGTTTGTTGTATTTGCAGATGCAATAATTATATAAACATTATATAGCCTATGTCACTCCCACAATGAAGACGAATCTAACGACACCTGTTATGTTAATATCCATCAAGCCGTTTAGGCTACAGAGCGTGCCAAAGAAATAGACATACATAACAATATTACCCTCTTAAAAACATTACGCTCCTTCTGGGCAGCCAGGTAAAAAGGAGAGAATCAGAAGAAGAATTATGAGCGAACACGAGGGAGAATTTTTAGAAAAAACTTAAAACTTTGGAGTAACATAACATGATACAATATATGCGTGTACATGTACACAGGCCGCTGCGCGTCGCCAGTCTGGCGCAACACGTCACGTGACGCGGTTAGCATGTCGGTGACGCGAACCCAACAGTTTTGCCCCTACCAAAAATCGCTCAATGCGACTAAAGAAGTTCTGATTCCAAAAAACAGTTCACAGACAAAGATTTGAATCGTTAGATGTCCTTACCGTACTTAGGCCGCACGCAAGTGTTCAAACTGAGAACAGTGAGCACTCACATCCCGCATGGAACAATAGATGCTGTAAGAGTGAGCGGGACAATACTATTCGAATGTCATAGTCAACGAAACAGAATGGTGACACTTGACGCAGTCGAGCGAATCTAACGATTTTAAATCTTTGTTAAGAGACAAAAAAAATATGTTGAATTATCATAGCTGTTGTTGGGTTTTAATATCTAAATGTTGTTGTTAGGACGGTGATGTCATGGCAGGTGCGCACGGCGGAGGAGATCACGGAGCAGTCGCTGCGACTCTTCAAACTGCTGGAGCCCAAGATTGATCTGCTGGTGAGTAGTGAGATATGTTGAATATTTATATCTTAAACAATCACCATTCAATATACTTAACATTTAATACATCGTTGACATCCGGTGACTATCCGGTTTCCGATCAATCCGGTTTATTTTTACTATCCTGTATCTAGACACCGCAATATCCATCGATACCAGATATTCAATAAAAATTGCTTAGCTAATTTCATAAATGTTACAAAAAAACATTATCTGATGAAATGAAATGATATTGTTTATTATGTAAATAGGATATCAGAATCACTTTTAGTCAGGTAGTAAATGTCGACTGCATCTAGCTTATTTTTTAATATTTTTGTAAATTTTGTGATGACAAATCTAATTCAAGTATTTTTTCGTATTTTATGGAATTTACAAACAATTTTCAGTAATAACCTCAAAGGTTATAAGAGCAAGTAAATGGATCGCAACTCGCACGCAATAGTACGGCTTCATGAACGATGGCCGAATACACTCGAATCAGCTTCATCGTTCGTAAGTTCCGCAGACTCGATCATTTCTTCAGTTGAATATTCGGCCGCCGAATATCTGGTTCTGCGACGCATAGGATATCTAGTATCCGACCAAACAACTGCCCGTTCCATCACTAATATTCCGCTTGGCACCTAACATTTTTTTTCTAACAATTCACCTGTACACCTACACTCTATGAAAAAAAAACAGTATGAAAAAAACAACTTTTTTTTTATTTGTGTGTTTTGCGTGGTAATCAATGCTCGTCTTCAACGCCTCTGCATAAGACGAAACCTTTGCCCTGCAGTGGGTCAGTAACAGATTGGTATTTTTATGGTCAGGTTCGTAGTACTCGCAGCCGGCAAAGAATTTATTTCAAATAAACCAAATACAGGCACTTTTGTATTGTCAAGGGGTCGGTCAGTATCGGCGGCAGAGATCTCTCGCGTCCGGCCCTGGTTCAGGCCATGGTACGGAGCGAGAGGGCCTGGGCAGCCGTTACCTCCTTCTGCGAAGCAGTAATACTCGCGAAGGAGGAGGCGGGACGGTTGAGGGAAAGGCAAATTTCGCGCTCTCTCTAGCTCCTAGCCGCCGCACGAGACGCCCTGGGTGTCGGGAATCCCGGGCGGTGTTTGCGGCCACCGTAGGCGCGGGTTTGCGGACGGTGAGCAATGGGTAGCTCACCGTCCGGTAAGGACAAGGCCCGGGTAGACGGCGCGTTGTATTCCACGCGCGAATTAAGTAAACGACAGTCGGAGAGTTTATAAAAATAACTTTATTTAACTGACAGAGTGACAGTAAAGATAATAATGTTCAAATCCTAAAGATACAAGGCTCTTATAGCTAAATTATGCTAAGACGACAATTGTTGCGTGACGACAATGTTCTACATTATAATTACTTACACACTAGATTTGGAAGAAGCTGTACTGTTGACAAAGCTAATTGTAGTAGTGTTACCAGCCTCAAAGAGATGTCGTCAGCAAAAATGTAGGGGTCCACTAGGGCCCATCCCTACCGGGGTGCCTCCGCCCAGAGCGGGAGAAGTTATTTGATGATTTCCCAAAACAAAAAAAAAAAGGGTCGGTCAGTCAACTGAAGCTAGTTGCTCATTCCAAAGCGTAGTAGGTTCCTATGGAGAAGAACGGGCAAGAAACTTCACGGACACTCTTTTAAATTAAAACATTGTTACAAAAATATTGGTTACATCATTCATGTTGAAATTATACATCTGAGAACAATGTAGAAAGACGTGCACGTTGAAAGTGTCCATATGAAAAAAGATAAAAACAATTGAAAAATTAAAATAAGCCGTGGCAGCTAAGAAATGACCAGTCCCTGACGGCGCCCGTAGACGAATCAAAAGGAGTATGTAGGGATCGCAGCAGGTGGCGTTCTGTAGTTTCTGCCTACCCCTATGGGGAAAAAGCAAGAGTTTATTTATATAGGTATGTAAGGTTGTCTTTACAATTTTTCAACTTATGTACAATTTCATTTATTATCTGTAATTTGTATGGTCGAAGAAATAAAAATCAAAAGTCATTTATTCAAACTAGCCTGAGAATTAGCACAACGTCGACATTACATAAGACAGTCCCCCGGCACGCCCGCCCTTCACCACTCGTGTACATTATAAGAGAATTCTACCCTATTCTACGAATTATAAAAAAAATGATTAACCTGTGGCCAGGTGATAGGCCTGGACACCAACGAGCGCAGCATGTGGGAGCGCGTGTTCCAGGCGGCGCGCGCGTGCGGCCTCAACGCGGAGGTGCTGCCCACCGAGCACGCCTGCTCCACCTTCAACTTTCTCAACTCTGAGGCCAGGTTAGTTCCCATTGGAGAACGGTACAAGGATATTTTATCGCGTGGCCAAAATCGGTGTTTGCCAACAGCGGACCCCTGTCAATGTCAATCAGGCGCCACAATATCCTTGTAGCGCTCTACTAACTTGTCAGGATCAGTATGTTTTCTCTTGTTTTTTTTTTCAGCAGGGGTGTAAAAAAGACTAACACAAGACAATAGGGAATTTACTTAAATTAATTCCTGACAGACAATGCACTGCCTAAACCGCTGGGTCTGGAAGCGGGAAATTTTCTTCAAGATATCCTTATACCATGTGTACCTGAATCATCATCTGCCTAGCCTTTTCCCAACCTTGTTGGGGTCGGCTTCCAGCCTTACCGGATACAGCTGAATACCAGTATTTTACATGGAGCGACTGCCTATCTGACCTCCACAACCCAGTTACTGGGTAACACGATACCCCTTGGTAAGACTGGTTGTCAGACTTTCGAGCTTCTGACGACCCGTAACGACTGTCAAAGATCTACAAATGACAGCTGAGACCAACGGCTTAACGTGCTTTCCGGGGCGCGGAGGGGTCTTGGTTGGTGTAAAGATGGTCACCCATCCACGGACCTACCGCGGCAAGCGTAGCTTAACCTCATCGATCGACCCGTGCGGCTGATATTACTTAGCCACAAGCCCCATGTGTAACTGAATAATGCACAATATTAAATTAGTTTGTTTAAAATTGTTTACTGAATCGATTTCTGTCATTTTAAACATAAACACGAATTATTAATTCACTGCAGTAATCTGACATGTGCTAGCTATCACTTTGTGTAATGAAATAGCCTTATGTATTGTAATGGTGATCGTTTAGTTTAACCGATTTATATAAGTGTAAAATAAATGTATAATAATAAGTGTAAAAGTCTAGAATACAACAAATATGACCATTTCATTATACAAAGTAACAGCTAGCACATGTCAGATTACTCCAGTGAATTCGACTTTAGGAATTTTTTATCCCAAAAATAATTGAACAATAAAAAACAACAAATCATAACATCACGCATTGTTTCCCCGAAGGGTTGAGCAGAGGTGCACCTATAGTACACCCACATTTCGTCAGTTATGTTTAAGTTCCATGTAATATGGGGCGAGCCGGCAAAAAAATCATGTCTGTTGTATGGGAGCCCCTTCAATATTTATTTTATTCTGTTTTTAAGTATTTTTTTATAGCGGTAACAGAAATACATCATCTGTGAAATTTTCAACTGTCTAACTATCACGGTTCATGAGATGCAGCCTGGTGACAGACGGACAGCGGAGTCTTAGTAATAGGGTCCCGTTTTACCCTTTGGGTACGAACCTTAAAAATGAGCAATGAATTTTCAAATATCCTTCGATATTTGAAAACTCATTCCCTAAAGGTTAATAAAAAATATATAATGAAAGTTTGTTAGAAAGTTCGTCTTTTTTGTCGATGGAAAATCCCAACAATAGATTTCGGCTTGGTGATGGCTCTCACCTGTCCCGCAATGTCAACAATACTGTTGTGCATTAACAAAACTTAATTTAGGCTATTGTGAATACTTTTTTTCTGAAAAATAGAAGAGATGGCTAAGAGAACTGAGCAAAAGTAGTCTGATGTATGTGTAAATAGCTTTTGCCCGCGGCTCCGCCCGCGTGGATGTCGGAAAATATCCCACGGGAACGTAGTACCGGGAATAAAAGTAGTAAATCTTGTGTAAATCCACAAAAAAAAAAATAAGTTTAGGTAACTAATAGACTAAGCGTAGGGCTGTTCGTTGACACCACGACATTATTCTTACTTTTAGCATTTTTATACCCGTCATAACTTCTACACCAGGGATTCCCAAAGTGGTCTTGGGAATCCCTGGTTTAGAAGGTCGTGGTTTCCTAGGGGTCGACATAAACGAAAACTGATTTTGGGGGTCGACGAGGTCTAAAAATCGACCCCTGTTAAATTAACACAAGTTCTTATTTAAAACTTTCAAGATAGGTAGGTAGGTACTGTATTGTTTATGTTGTGTTACGTGTACTAAGAATAATTAATATTTTTGTAGGAAATAGCAATGTTATAGTAATGTAAAGTCTCAAGTTCGTACAAGATGAAAAACTCGGCAAGTCAGTGTGGACAAGTTTGTGCAAGATAATGAGTTCGAGCGTACGTCTTTCAGGCGAGTTTTGACGCTCTCTATTTGACGCTTACGCGATTTAAAATGAACGAATTCATGATCAAGTTGCAAGTCCAAACATGTTCCTGATATTTTACTATTTAACGAGCTTGCACTTAGGTTGAAAGTTCATTTGCGTTTTGAAATTCGTTGGAGCTTGAACGATAATAACTCATATAAGTACTCATTTATTTCAAGAGATTACAAAGTTATTACATAGCTAATAAGTGAAGTAAAGTGACTGAAAAAGAATTTACAAAATGCTGAGCTCCCTACGCGAGTTAATAGCGTAACCATACAATATCTGCAGTTTATGAAAAATTAACAGGGTAAGTAACTAACAGTTTTTATTCGGCACAGCGCATTAGCATTGCCATACAGTGGGGCATACCTACATTGTGGTTTTTTATTTAAGTAGTTTCTTATTTTTTTATTTGCAGGATTACTGAGAGTTTTATGATGGCGGACACGAAAAAAAAATGCAGACAATACAATTTGGACTACTTGAAGTTCGGATTTATTGCATCTCCATTAAATCAACACTTGCCGATGTGTCTCATATGTGAAAAAGTATTCAGTAACGATGCCATGAAGTCTTCAAAAATGGATGGCCACTTATCAAGAGCACATGCTGACAAAAAAAGTAAGCCCTTGTCATTGTTAAGATCGACGTTTGCGTCATCATCTATTAAAGACGATGATGGTTTACGAGCGTCCTATAATATAATATCTTTACTAATAGCGAAGTCGGGGAAAACCCCACACAATTGGAGAGCAGCTTATCTTACCAGCCATTGCGGAGGTCCGTTACAATGTATTGCACAAACCCGCACATGATATTTTAAAGAGAATACCTTTGAGCAATAACACCGTTCAGAGACGCATAGACGAGATGGGACGCGATGTAGAAAACATTTTATGCAAGTTCTGGCAGACCAACAGATTCTCTCTCCAGTTGGACGAGTCTACATTACCCGGCAATGAAGCTCTGTTGTTAGGATATGTTCGATATATCAAAGATGAAAATATGTGCCAAGAACTGCTTTTTTATTTATTTAGAGACTGATACCAGAGGAGAATCGATTTTTTAGGCCGTGGAACATTTTTTTACTGACAAAGCTATTCCATGGAAGAACATTGTTTATGTTGCGACTGATGGTGCACCGTCTATGGTTGGTCGTCATCGTGGTTTTATAGCTCACTTAAAGCGACAACTGCCTGATGTACTGGTCATTCACTGCGTGATTCACAGGCAGCATTTAGTAGCAAAAAAGCTGAGTCCTAGATTGCATAAGTCTTTACAATATGTAATAAATGCTATCAACAAGATTCGAAGCAATTCTTTGAACTCTCGGTTTTTTGCTCAGCTATGTGAGGAAAACGACGAAGTCTTTACTCGATTACTTCTGCACACTGAAGTTCGCTGGCTATCAAGAGGCTCTTCCTTAGAAAGATTTTCAGCCATTTTTGAATCTGTGTTGGAGTTTTTACAAGAAAAAAGATCCGAATTTGAAAGAAAATCTGAACATTTGTAAAACAGATATTTATTACTTGACTGATATCTTTGGAATGTTCAACAAAGTTAATTTGCAGATGCAGGGTGACGACCTTAAATTGATTAAAACAAAATCATACTTAACAAAATAATACCTTCGTGGGTAAACTAATCCTTTATAGACAAAATTTAGGCAGAAAAGAATATTCGCAGTTTCTGCATTTGTCAGAAATACCATGCATTACAATGCTTCAAGATGATGACATTTTATTATATGTTGGACGCATTACACAAGGATTTTACGGAGAGGTATGAGGATCTTTTAAATTTACAAATTCCTCAATGGATAATAAATCCGTACAATACCACAGCCTTATAAGAAGCCAATGTGATAATGCAAGAAGAGTTGATTACCATCAGCACAGACGAAGAGCTTAAGCAGAAGTTCAAGCAAGGCTATCAGAAATTCTGGTTGCAACGCAACATTGAAACACAGTATCCTACATTGTGGAACATTGCTGAAAAATACCTTATCGCTTTTCCATCATCATACCTAGTTGAAAAAAGCTTCAGTGTGGTAACAAACATTTTGACGAAACAAAGTAACCGCTTGAAAATTAACGAACGTGGAGATTTAAGGCTGCAACTCACCAATATTGAACCGGATGTAGCTAGATTGGTAGATAGTCACCAGGTTCATCCATCACACTGAATGTTTTATTTTCTCTTTGCGAATTAATACTTTTAAATATAATTTCCTACCTACTTAAGATTCTTTTGTAATAATCATTATAAATTAAACTTGATATTTACTGAATTGTATGTCTTTTTATTTTGTTAAATTTTGATGAAAAAATGAAGTCAACTTTACTCACTTAACCAAGTGCAAAGTTTTCCAATTGGTACTTTAGTACCTAGGTATTTTTTATCAATAGGAAAAACTAAAAATAGGCCCCCTTATTCATAATAGTCTGCTAACTTAAAGCATTGCTAATTCTCACTCTGTCTTCTTCTATTGACCTAAGTCAGAATGAAAAATAACACTCGGTAGCAGCTGTTTTAAGTTAGCGGACCATTATGAATAAGGGGGTTGATCTTAAAAGTAGGTCATTTGGCCATGGGGGTCTGAGGTAACAGTTCATTTTCGAAAAGGGGTCACTTACAAAATAGTTTGAGGATCCCTGTTCTAAACGATAGGTCTGATTCGAAATTATTTAAAAAAGGATTTACATGTAGATAAACAACTTTGATTATGTAACTATTTAGGAGTTGGATAAGGATTACCCGAATGTCTCTCTATGACAAACACGCTCCTGTTAAGAATATCAAACTTCGGCGTCCTCCTGCTCCTTGGATAACGACAGGGGTTCGAATGGCGATGAGGCGTAGGGATCGAGCCTTTCGTAAATTTAAAAAGGATCGCAATGAAGAAAATCGTAACTTTTTCAAAGCTGCTAGAAATCGGTGTAATCAGATGATACACAACGCTAAACGCCGCCATATTCTCGAAAACATATCTTCTTCTTCACCTGCTGATATCTGGAAGTTCCTTGGTACTCTTGGTATCGGTAGACCACGTCATGTGGATTTTCCTAATACGATTGGCCTTGATGATATCAACCGTCACTTCACAACCTCCTAGCTGTCATTTGGATTCCCAAGTGATGTCCCAGACGGTCGATTTCATTACTGGCTTAGCTAGTCCCATAATAGAACCATTTCACTTCACTCCGGTCACCTTGGAAGAAATTAAAAAGATCATCCTTTCCATAAAATCCAAGGCTGTGGGCTATGACGGCATCAGCCTTAGTATGGTCGTTTGGATCCTCGATATCTTTCTCCCTCCGATTACCCACATCATCAACTTTTCTCTTGATTCCGGACAATTCCCGTCCCTGTGGCGTATGGCCTATATCCGCCCACTCCCTAAAATCCCAAGTCCCTCCCTACCCAGCCACTTTCGACCTATTTCCATTCTCCCATTCCTGTCTAAAGTGCTTGAGGCCTGCGTACACAAGCAGTTTACGGGGTTTGTTCACCAGAACAACCTTGTTAGCTCTTTTCAGTCTGGATTCAGGCCTGGGCACAGTACAGCCTCCGCTCTTCTTAAAGTGACATTAGAGAAGCGATGGAGGATACCAAGGTTACCGTTTTGGTATTAATTGACTTCTCCAATGCCTTTAATGCCGTCAGTCATGATATTCTCCTTTCTATCCTCTCTCATCTTATGGTTTCACCCGAGGCCCTGGAATGGTTCTCTTCTTATCTTCGGGGTCGTCAGCAGTCGGTTCGCGTTGATGAGAGCTCTTCGAGTTGGCGCGTCCTGAATGCTGGTGTTCCACAAGGCGGTATTCTTTCTCCACTGTTATTCTCCATCTTCATTAATTTTATTACTCACCGTCTTCGATGTTCGTATCATCTTTATGCTGATGATCTTCAGTTGTATACAGCTGAGCGGGTAGAAGGTTTATCGGACGCTATAGCAGATGTAAACCGAGACTTAGACGCTATCAAAAAATGGTCTGATAGTTTTGGGGTGTCAGTAAACCCCTCAAAGTGCCAGGCCATTGTAATTGGAAGCTCGCGCATGATGGGTAGGGTGGCACTTAGCTCTCTTCCTTCTCTTATTTTTAATGGTACCCATTACCCCTACGGTTAAAGATCTCGGTTTACATCTTGACTCAACGCTGGGCTGGCAACGCCAGGTGTCTAGTGTTAGTCAAAAGGTCAATGGTACTCTGCGATCCCTGTATCGTCTAAGGAACTTTTTGCCCGCTAAGACGAAGACTATGCTTGTGCAGACTTTGATTTTCCCTATAATCGACTATGGTGACGTGTGCTACTTTGACTTGAACGCGGTTCTGCTGGATAAGCTCGACAGACTACTCAACAATGGTATCCGGTTCATATTCAACCTAAGGAAATATGACCATGTGTCGAGCTACAGGTCTGAGCTCAAATGGATGTCCATTCGCCAAAGAAGAAGCTTGCGCGCTTTGACCACTCTTTTCTCCCTTCTCAACTCTCCCACCCCTCCTTCTTATCTTATGTCTCACTTCCAATATCTATGTTCTTCGCACGCTAAAAGTCTGCGTTCTTCGAACAATCTTCTTCTACTCTGTCCTTCTCATACTTCTGACTTTGTTCATTCTTCCTTTCATATTCAGTCCATTCTTCTTTGGAATGCGCTTCCTCTTGATATCAGGACGGCCACCAGTCGGTATGCATTTAAGCGGAAATTGCAGAGTTATTTTCAAAACAAATAGCGTAGAGTCATCTCAATTATGTATCTCTTTTCCTTGAATTTGTATGTATATATATATGTATAATGTAGGTATATATTGTAGTAAATATGTATGTATTTGTATTTTATGCTTGTAACCTATTTATGTATTCCTGTACTTATTCTATTTATAATCTATTATGTTATCTTTAATATTTTTCGTTATTTTTATTTCCTCTCAGAGCACCTGCCATCTTATCTCTTCACCACCCTTGGTTGACTGGTAGAGAATGCCTAAGGCATTAAGTCCGCCTTTGTACTTAACTGTGTGCGAGAAGTTTAAATAAATAAATAAATGTCATGATACGAATGTCATCGTTTTCCGATTATATCCGTGTTTTGATTATTGTGACTTAACTATAATAGTTAGGCGTATAATCTCGTCGACTTTTTTGTGGGTAATGATGAGTACTATAAACATGTAGTACATTACTTTATGTATCATCAATAGTTTTCGCAGCGCACGCCAAGTAACGACATTTATAGGCAAATTTTACATACCTTGAGTTACATTATTGTAATTTTCGAAGAGATCACTAGTTTAAAAAAAAAACCGTCTGTGTCACTAGCTGATAATGTAGGTAGCTTTATAAAGGTGAACGATTTTTTAAAATCAGTTAAGAAGTTTTTGAGTTTATCCATTACAAACAAACAAAAAATCAAATCTGTGCTTATTCCCGCAGGTCGGTAGCAGGCGTGCTGATCCCGCCGAACTTTATCCCGAACATCAACGAAGACGACATGCTGCACACCAAGTTGCATTACCACGACATATTCAACAAACCACTGATGTAAACACCTGAACTTTAATTCAGAATCTTAAGCCGCGGTCCCACGGCCTGTCGAAGGCTTTCGCGGCCAATGCCGAGCATTCCCATCACAGGCCTCATCGGATCAACGGTTCCCTGGCCTGTCGCGATCTGGCCTGTGAGAAAGCGGGCCGTGGGACTGCAGCATTAGATAATTCACATGTTTTGCAATCTTAAACTCAATGCCATACAAGACAAAGTTCAAATTCCATTACAAAATAATGGTCACTCTAAAATCAACTTAACTGGACTATATAAAGCTAAACTACAGGTAAACCAGAACAGGTATGCGCTTCGGTAATCTTCGTGTTTCCGAATGAACACGAACCTGTCGTGCCACAGGATAATGCCCCACAGAGGCAATCCTTCTAAGTTTTGTAGTGGTGCACCTATCATTGCGCATTATGTAGTTCTCTCTGTCGGGTTACCTAATCCGGTCTCAAATCGTCTCCTGTCACTCAAGAGTTTGGAATTGCATAGAGTTGTTAATAGGTATATAATTTTGTAAACATTGTAATACAAAATAAGCAAGTACTTCCATGGTTGTAGCAGCTCTATATTAGATATCATCATGGTGTCGTTCGTATTTCTGACGATAGCCGATGATTCCCGAAGCGCATACTTTTCTTTGGAAAGCTGTACATGTTTTGCAACCATAAACTCGTTTCATTATACAAGACAAACTTCAAATTCCGTTGCAAAATAATGGTCGCTCAAAAATCAACTTGGACTTAATACCGCTAAATTATATAGTTGAGTAAGTGGCAATTAATGTTCATTATTTATGATTCTGAATACGACCACCGACCTCACCAGTACGCGGATGTTAATACTGCACATCGGGCTTTAGCAAAAGTTCGTCTTTGTCTCTCGTCGTGTCTGTCACTCACTCCTGTGTGACAGTGGTGGCGATTCCCTTGTTCACAAACTAAACTAAATTTAAGTTCAGTGCATCTTTTTCTTTCTATTTTAGTTTAGTCCTGTCAAATTAATCAGCGCTTGACGTAAATTGACGTAATTTTAGTAGGCAAGTTTTTAATCACGTCTAAACTTGTATGGAGTACTGACAGGCGCTGATTAATTTGACAGGACTAAACTAAAATTTATCTTCTGTCCTTTTCTTAATGAAATAGAAAGAAAAAGATGCACTGAACTTAAATTTAGTTCAGTTCTTTGTTAAGCTCGATGTGTCATACATATTATATCATTTACAAACTGGGAATTTGTCTGCTGACTTTTCCCTATACAGACTATCGCAAATATGTACCTACATTAAGTTAGACAAATTTGTAAATATTAGGATAGCATAGTTATTATTTAATAAACTGTTATTTTCGTTTATTTGTACATATTTTATTTCCACTCTTTTTTACTACTGACATCGGCGAATGAAACAAAAATTAACAATATACAATTTTAATACTGATTAAAAAAAATTACAGTTACAAAAATATAAACGTTATTATAACTAACAGTCTTACAAAACAAAAGCATTATCTGTGGCACCTGTAACTCCTGTCAGCTGTTATTCCTCGCGTCTATGACGTCAACCAATCAGCGGTGAGCATTGGGCGCCATATAACGACAGCTGATGGAGTTAGACTAGGGATGAAAGAAGTGCCGATATCGATATATCGTATCGATATTAAAAAAAATATTGATATCGATTTTAATGTAAAAAAACATCGATGTATCAGTGAGTGTGTTCGGTGAAATTTTCAAAAACATATTTTTTCGTGTGATACCTTATTGTGTTTATTTTTTATCATAAAAATACCAAACTAAGAACATCATTTCTGATGTTAAAACTTAAATAATAAAACATGATAAAAATAAGTTTACTTTTTTACGGGTCTGAATTCCAGCGGTTTTAGTCATTGGGGACAACTGTTTTGCTATAGGAAATATATCGTATTTGATACGTTTTCGATACTTTATATTTTATATTGATATATCGAAACAATAGATATCGCCAAAAAATAACGATTTATGGAACAAAAAATATCGATCGATATTTTTTCTACAAGCCTAAGTTAGACCAGTTCGTGCAGGCTATACACCTGAGAACTACTTATTCTTCGACAAACTTGCATTAGCTTACTGATTCACGAATATGGGACTGAAATAGGACATCAAAACCATACGTTTCATAAAACATAAGCAAGGGAAGGAGTAGTCAACAAATGGAGAATAACTTTCGCATAGTTCTCGGAATCACATTCATAAAATGTTGTAATTTTGTGTGGTGTATAGTCGGTCGGTCTCTCTCTACAGTACACCCACCAAAATGACGTCATAATAACTAGGCGATTTAGCCTGCTAAGTGTGAGGCCAAACATCTTTATTTTATAATTTGCTTAGTCGCCTATTTTATGCTGCATTCTGTTTCACAAAAGTCCAGTTTGCGTTACACGTTGATGCAAATACAGTTGTCGTTTTGCGGAAATTGATTTGCACGTGAATTAGGTGACTCATTTTGCGCGATATTACCCAGTTTGGCCCAACCCTATATTACCCGTATCGAGTTATTAAATTCGGTTGCTATGACACTCCATGCCGAAAATCGCGTAAGTAAATGAGTCGTTACCTATAAAAAGTTAGCTCCAACACCAAACTGCAAGCCGTTAACAGGTATGTCTCGCGACTGCGTCTTTAGCGGCACGACGTAGTTGATCTCCAGTCGAGCCGCGCGCCCGATGCGCACGCACACGCCTGCGCCGCATGCCACTCGCGCGTCGCACAGGGGCGACAGAGACGACAATGTGAAATCCGATCGTTCTGTGAAAGGGCGACTACAGTGCTCCTAGGATCTTTTGGATCTTGAATGACATTGACAGGAGGTCTGTTGTTGTTTGTGTCAGGAGGATTGTTGTTGGTAAACATTTTGTGAAAGTGTCGCAGAAATTAAATTGAAAAAACAATATGGCGGCGTTAGTTTAGATATTGGCCACGCGCCAAAATATCCTTGTACCGTGGTACTATTACAGTCCATAAACAGACAATTTACTTCTGATTTTGCATCACTGTCAAAATCACATTGATATATAAATATCAATGTGAGTTTGAAGTAAAGTTAAACGAGAATAATCTCGTAATAATAAGGTTGCTGTTAGTATAACAACTGTGAAAGGACTGTATTAGCCTGCCGCGTGCTGTCCAACTGCTGGTCAGAGGCCTTCCTCTAATTCGTTCTTCGATTAGGATTCTGTGCTACTTCTTTCAAATTCTTAAGGAAGTCGTCCCACCATCTACCTCCATCTACCGCGACCTCCTCTGTTTCAGAGCAACAAGTCAAATAATTTTAGAAAGGAGTAGAGCAATATTTATTTTTAGCTTGTGTTGTCCTATTGCAGGGCAAAGGTTTTACACTTCTTTAACTTGTCCTAGCTGACCAACACCACTTCACAAAACCATGCCTTCCCTCCCATCCCCACATCCCGTTGGGGAAGCCGGGGAATCCCACACCGCTCTGGCGGTCAGTCCTCATCGTAATCTGATCAGATCGGTTCGGTCGCCCAGGACAGACCCTGAGCACAGCCCAAAAAATCTCGAAAAACTGCAACGGTTTGTTTGTGTAGCCATCACGAGCTGTATGAGAACTACGCCCAATACCACCTAAAATGCAATGCTTGGACTGCTGCCTGTGCACCTCATCGTGCGAAAGGAAGCAGCCATTGGCGCCGATTCCCTTGTTCACAAACTGAACTAAATTTAAGTTCAGTGCATCTTTTTCTTTCTATTTCATTAAGAAAAAGACAGAAGATACATTTTAGTTTAGTCCTGTCAAATTAATCAGCGGTTGACGTAAATTGACGTAATTTTAGTAGGCAAGTTTTTAATCACGTCTAAACTTGTATAGAGTAGTGACAGGCGCTGATTAATTTGACAGGACTAAACTAAAATTTATCTTCTGTCCTTTTCTTAATGAAATAGAAAGAAAAAGATGCACTGAACTTAAATTTAGTTTAGTTTGTGAACAAGGGAATCGGCACCATTGCCGCATTTAGGCTTAATATGAACGGAGTGACTACTCAGGCCCGAATGAGATAAGGGGGTAACCATGACCTCTTATAGCAGTATTACTTCAATATTACTTCAGCGTGAGAAAGAGATGGAGCTATAAGTCCTGTATAGCTCCATCACTTTCCCACTGGAAGTAATATTATAATAATACTGCTATAAGAGGTGATGGTTACCCCCAAGAGTTTACACCGACGGATCAAAGATCGAGTCCGGAACCGGAGCCGCCGTTTTCTCACACGACGCTGGCATAACCATATCTAGCTCGCTGGGAATGTTCAACAGCGTCTACCAGGCGGAGGGTGTGGGCATTATACAAGTGGTGTATGCCATAGAAACCAGGAGAGTCACGGACACACATATACGCATACTCTCGGTACCCATGCGGTACTTCGAGACTAACACAAGAATGTCAAATGCGCTAGAACGTATAACGGTATTTAACCCAACACAGTGTCACTGCAATGGATAAAAGGATTACGCGTTTTCACATTTAGTGGGTTCGATTTCCGGTTCTGACAGGCGCTTATTTAAAATTCTTTTAATACAGTTCGTATTGTTTATAAAATAAAAATTAAGTCTTCAATCAGTATTTTTTTCTATCTACAGTATTTAGGGTACTTTCCCTCTATGTGGTAAAGTCGTGGGACGCCCTGTAGGTATATACACACATCAAAAAACAACAAGCAACAAGCATCATTTACAGAAACTTCATGTTTTATTAATTGATACTTTATTTTTTTTTAACAAACTAAATTGTTATACAACTTTTTGTTCTCGGAAACATATTGGCTGATTTAAAAAATATAAACTTTTCGATTGTGTTTTGTTAAAATAAAAGTTAATTATTTTTTCCCGATTTCATGTTGTTTTCGTTGCTTGGTAAATTTGGTATTTATCTCAATTTTATAATTTTAAGATAGGTATACAGTTTATGAAAAAATTTAGTGGTGAGTAATTTTTTATGTCATGGAGCGACGCCATTTGGCTGCTGATGAAATGCAGAGAGCTGTAGGAATGCTACAAGCGGGAAGAAATCAGACCTAAGTATCTCGGCATTTTGGTGTCAATAGGAGCGTGATTTGTTGTCTTTGGCAGCGTTACGTTAATACAGGGATTCTGCTGAGCAGCACCCAGGACGTGAAAGGAGTACAACTGCTCGACAGGACCGATACATACAGACTGCAAGACGTCAGCCGATGTTAACCGCCCGAGAGATAGGTTTAAAGCTACAATTCTCGGCGGTGTTGTTGTTAGCCACCAAACCGTGAGAAATAGGCCGCATGAATACGGCCTACGAGCACGACGCCCAATAAGGTGCCCACCGATATGCCATGGGAATCGTGCCCGTCAAAACGAATGGTCTAGGGAACACTTGACATGGACTCAGGAGCAATAGGATAAAATTTTATTTTGAGTAAGTCCCGGTTTGGATTAAGCCCTAATACGAGAAGGGTAAGAGTTAAGAGTGTATCGTCGTCCCGGAAATGCTGAACGGCTGAGATACCTCCAGGAAGTGCACCCTTACAGTGGCTCTACAGTGATGTTATGGGCGGATATTATGAAGAACAGACGAACTGAGCTAGTTTTTGTAGATGGCAATATGAACAGCAGCAAGTTCAAATAAATGGTGCCAATTCACTCGGCTTAAAAGTAGAAATGGGTGTACCACAAGGCTCGATATTGGGTCCTTTCCTCTTTTTAGTATATATTAATGATCTACCCCACTTGTTAAAAACCCAACCACAAATGGTGTTATTTGCTGACTATACTTCCTTAATTTTTAAAATTAATAGACGTGCCTCAAATTTTGACGACGTAAATAACGCCTTATTGCAGGTCCATAATTGGTTCACTGCTAATAATTTAGTATTAAATGGGAAAAAATCTAAGTGCATAAGATTTTCTTTACCAAATGTCAAATGTAGTATTTGTGAGATAGTATTGAATCAAGAGAAATTAGAATTCGTCGATAAAACTGTTTTCCTGGGGATTACGCTCGACTCAAGGCTTCAATGGGGGCCTCATTTAACTTCCCTTGCAGCACGGCTAAGTTCAGCAGCATATGCTGTGAGAAAAATCCGTCAATTTACTGATGTAGATACCGCACGGCTAGTATATTTTAGTTACTTTCATAGTATTATGTAGTAGGTACGGTATTTTACTATGGGGACGGGCTGCAGACATCGAGTCTATTTTTATTCTGCAGAAAAAAGCCATCAGAGCCATATATGGCCTCCGCAGGTGCGAATCTCTAAGCTAAACTGTTTAAAGAAATTAACATCATGACGGTACCTTGTCAATATATCTATGAAAATATATGTACGTAAGGAAAAATCTACATCTTTTTAGTAAAAGAGGTGAAAGACACAATTATATCACTAGAAATAGGGACCAATTAGTTCAACCAGGTTTCAGGCTGGCTAAAGTAGACTCATCTTTCATGGGGTACTGTTTAAAATGTTACAATAAAATACCTCCCCACATACTTTAACTGAATTAAACAAAATTTAAATCTAGTATAAAACGCACACTATGTAGCCAAGCATATTATAAATTGGGGATTACATTGCTGATAAAAATGCTTGGCTCAACGCTGGTCCTGCTCCACAAGGGCGCAAAAACTAATTGATCAGGTATTGAAAATAGTGTTGGAGCTGCTGAAGATTTTAAAAACTCTCTTTGCATTGTATAAATTCAATCTCTTAGTATTGTATAGCTGCACAGCACATTGTTATGTGAGTACTATGTACTATAAAGCTGCCATTTACTGGATACGTCTTTCATTGACTTGAATGTGCCGTGGTGGCTGGAAGTATGTCGTGCTCACTCTAATGTCTCGCTGATGGTGGCGCGTGTGTTGGATCATTTAGCTCCCTTCAAAATGGTTGAGCTGAATGGTGCTGATCCACGCGTCATGTTCGTGAACGGGCGCCGTCAGTAGAGACTGGTCATCTCTTAGCTGCCACGGCTTATTTTAACTTTAATTTTTGAATTGCTTTTGTTTTTGTTGTAATCTTTTTATTACGGACGCTTTTACGTTTTGCATCGTTCTCACATGTATAATTTCAAAATGAATGATGTAAACAATATTTTGTAACCATAATACGTTGATTTAAAAGAGTGTCCGTGGAGTTTCTTGCCCGTTCTTCTCCATAGGTACCTACTACGCTTTGGAATGGGCAACTAGCTTCATCTTTCTGACGGACTGACCGAACCCTTGACAATTCAAAAGCGCCTGTAATTGGTTTATTTGAAATAAATGCTTTGAGTTTGAGTTTGAACGCTGAAAGTTACGTTAAAAATGTCCTCGGGCGTTATGTTTACCCACTTGCACAAATTCTTGGCTCAGATTTCACGCTGATGCATGACAATGCGCGTTCGCACACAGCTCGGAGGACCAGAGAGTAGGTACTTGACAACTAAAAACATCCAGGTATTGCCGTGGCCTGCACAATCACCAGACCTCAATCCCATCGAACACGCATTGGACATGCTCCAGAAACATGTTCTAGAGAACCTGGACGGAGTGTCGACAACCCAACAACTGAAAGACTTGTTAAAATTCCATTGGGAGCGATTGCCGCAGGACCAGATAAACAATCTTATAAATTCAATGAAAAATCGTTGCCGACAAGTTTTACCAACAGAGGCAATCACACTTTGTATTTTACCAAATAATTTGAAATAAAAAAATCGTTATTTAATTTTGTAAAACATGGAAAGTTTAATTTCGTTTTAAGTTTATTTTATACTACGTTTGTTATTATTGTGATTAAATGAACACATTCAATTGTTCAACAAAGGATTTTGTTGATTTAGTCACTACTTAATGCATCAAAAATGCTTAGTTATTATTTATAAAAGAAATATAAATATATTACAATAGTAAAAATCGTTCAAAAGTTCAAAACCGTATATGTTGCTTAGACTTTTTGATGTGTGTATATAGTAGGATAGTATGATTTCGTTGGCTCGAAATCGAGCACAAAAATGTTAACACCCCGCTTTAAAAGTTATAATTGTAACGCAACCAACGTATTAACGAAGAACGCGCGGCGAGTGATGCTGAGGGCCGTACCTCAGCGGCACCCCGCGGCGACGTCGCGTCGTCGCCAGGTCGCGCTGCCAACTACATGTACACAGCTATAAGGTGGGTAACTCACTTGGTCCGCTTGGTTACGCAGCCAGCCATAGATTTTGTTGGCGTGACCTGACTGTGCCGCTATGGCTTTCCGGTGAGGTATAGCTCTAAAGAGATATCGATCAAAGCCGATTGATTGATCAGCTTTGATATCTATACTCATGGGTGCCAAGCACCCAGCACTGTTTACCTCACGTGGGTGCTAGGGCCTTGTTAGTGAAAACAGACATTAGAGATAGAGAGGGGAAGTACCTAGTTCTAACGTGAGGTTCTGACCTGGGAAGGCGAGGCAGCCGGCGTTGAGGAAGAGGTGCGACTTCACCAACTTGAAGACACCCTGCTGAGCGCCCGGCAGCGGCAGCGGCGCGTACAGGTGCATGCCGCTTGCCCAGTATACCTGCACACAGTATACACACAGGAGTCATCATCTGCTTGCCTTTTCGGAACTATGTTGGAGTCGGCTTCCAAACTAACCGGAAGCCGGTGAATACCAGTGTTTTACATAGAGCGACTGTCTATTTGACTACCTCAACCCAGTTACTGGGTAACACGATATCCCTTGGTAAGACTGGTTGTTACTAGGGATTGCAATTGCTGGATCCAGCATACAGCAATCCAGCTGGATCCAGCGCCTTTTTAAACATGCTGGATCCAGCATACATCTTGATCCAGCGATGCGGATCCGCAAATTTATCAATTTCTATTGTTTAGTTTTGAGTTGCCGCCATTTTCGAATCGGCGCGGCAACGTTGCCGTTCTGTCACCATAGCACGTGCCGCATGAAAGGCAACGCCGCCCGCCCCCTTTCCCCCTTACCAACTGTACCGCTTATGTTTGTTTATTTTATAAATCAAAGACAGTTGATGAGTTGAATAACTGCTCTCGTCTCGATAGAAAGTGTCTTTGTGTCACTAAAGTGCATATGAAGTGCGTGTTGGTTGTTGTTTGAGAGACTGAATGGTAAGTAAAGTAAAATGTTTATTTTTAATTTTAGTATTAATGTTGATTTTATTCATGCCTCTTACTTTCTCGAAGAAGGAAAAGGAAGACACGTTTGGTGAGGTTCGTCAACACATCGCGAAATCTTTTTGTTTTTGTTTTCTTATTTACACCGATCTTATTTTATTACCTACCTTTAATTGCAGGAAGTAGGTACTATCGGCCCAAGTTAAGCATGCTCACTTAAAGGCTCCTACATACTGGCGCGACTTGTCGCGCGACGCGTCGCGACACAAAGGCACCGCTTGTAGCGCTACAAGCGGTGCCTTTGTGTCGCGACGCGTCGCGCGACAAGTCGCGCCAGTATGTAGAAGCCTTAAGAAAATATTCCTGCGAGAGCGCAGCTAGTGAAAAACCACACCCCTTCCTAGTTTCCCCCAATTAGAGACAATATGCATTTGTGTGAGTAATGAGCGAGTAACATAAAATAACAAACATTAGCTAGAGCGCGGCAGTGCCAATTTGCTCTCGCTAATTGTTGACGCTTCCCTTAAATTCCTATCGCCATTTCATTTTACGACCTGTTTATTTCTATCGGACTGATTGCCTGCCTAACTGTGACCTCTGCTTGTATACCGGACTGTGATCGAAAGCCTCTTCTTGACCCTAGCTTGTATCCTGGACTGTGTGTGTATTGTGTGTGGGCTGTGACTAACGTGGTGCAACCATGACGACCCGAAACCTGATTCAGGAAGAAAGGAATCAAATTATTGTTTTGCATAGACAAGGGTTAAATATATCCCAAATAGCAGTGGAGTTGAACATGCAAGTAAGTTATGTTTTTGTATTCAGATAGAGGGAGAGATATAGAAATAAATAAAGTGATAGTAATATTATTATTTCATAGTTTGCATTTTTCCTTATATTGCAATTTAAAAACAAATTCCATGAAAAATATTGGTATTCAGCTGCATCCGGTTAGACTGGAAGCCGACCCCAACATAGTTGGGAAAAGGCTAGGCAGATTTATATATAAAAATAATAAAATTATTATAACTTTCAGATGGATTCTTTTTAAAAGTCTCATAAGATATTACCTACTTAGAGTAATGCATTCAAATAAGATTGTTCTTTTTATTTATTTTTGCTTTCAAAGACGTTGTTGGAGCCTTTTATGACCCGATAATAAATCCTAAACCAAAACAACCTAAACAATGGTGCCTTATCTCACAGCGTCGTTGCCGCATTTTAATTAGAAAAACCAGAGCGCATTCGTCGCATTTCTAGAGGCTTGATCATTATATTTCAAACTACAATTTTTTTTCGCCCAAGCACAAGATAATTGTTTTTTATAATTATTTTTAACATTTATTTTATCATAATACTGCAGATGGAAAGTAATTGACAATAATGTAATTTTTTGTTAGTAGTGCTCGTAAATACTTACCAAAAAAACTTAAAAAAAATTGCACACATAGTTTTAAATACTAACGATTTAGTGCTTGGCTGGCCGATAAAATAGCAAGTACTTACTATTTTTTCGGCCAAGCACTAGATCGTTGGTATTTAACCACGAAAAACCTTTAGAAATGCCACGTTGCCAGCCCGCACGGGATAAACACTTTTAAATAGTAGAGATAAAGCACAAATTTGCTTGGGACAGTTTCATACAATGTTGGAATTTACTACGCTATGCCATTTTTCTTACTCATAGGTATACGAGGTGTAAATTGCAATATCTGAAAACCTCTTAAGGGGTCATTGTACTAATCATTATGAACAACTTTTACTACGGGACCAAACCTGAAATCGCGAAAAAAAAACAGCTGTTCCCTACATTTATGTTCGCGTAACTCGTCAAAATGTATGGACCAGCTGCTTTTTTATCGCGATTTCAGGTTTGGTTCTCATAGTAAAAGTTGTTTATAATGATGAGTAATGACCCCTTAAGAGATTTTCAGTTATTGCATTTACAACTTGTATTTTAAAATATAGTTATGAATGTTATAACTACTTAAATTAGTTATAGAAAAGTTAAGAGTTTATTTATCATGAAGTCAACCAAAATGCACACCTTAAGTATTTCAATACTTATCATTTTTATTTATAGTGTACTAGTTGTGCCCTTTGAATAAGACTTTTGTAGTGTACTCGTATTATTATACTTAGTTCCTATATTATGTAAAAAATCGATGCTGATTGTTTTTTTTTTTTTTTTTTCGTTAGAGAACAACGGTGCGCCGCTGGGTGCGAAGATATGAAGAAGGAGAAATTACAGAACGCGTTCGTGCACCTCGACCCCGGGCTATAAACGAAAACGAGTTAAATAATATGATAGCCACGTATGAAGAGAACCCGTTCACACCCACTCGCAGTTTCGCACAAGAATACGAAGTTTCGATGCAAACTATTAGAAACGAGTTGCATCGAGCTGGAGTCCATCACAGACGTCCCGCAAAAAAAAATATTTTGACGCAGGAGCAGAAAGCTGCTCGCGTGCGATTCGCTCGTGACTACAGGGACTTCGATTTCTCTTACGCCATATTTTCTGATGAAAAGTGCTTTAGGTCTAGCCAACAAGGTCGTCGGAATTTATGGCGTGTAGATAACACAAGATACGAACCTCGAAATGTGAACCCAAATGCAGAATCGGGAAGAATTGTAGTGAACATGTGGGGCTGGATGAGTGCTGCTGGACCAGGCGAGCTCGCTTTTATACCAGGGAGGGCAAACGGCCAAACGTATTTAGAGGTGCTACAAACCATCATGGTACCCACAGTGCGCACGGTGTATCCACAACTGGACGTGCCAGAATTTTATTTTTTCCAGGACAATTGCCCGATACACCGTGCGCGGGTTGTTCAAGAGTGGTTGCGAGGGCAACCACAAATTAAAACAGTGCCATGGCCCTCCCGATCGCCAGACTTAAACCCCATTGAAAATTTGTGGGGTTTAATGGTCCAGAGATGGGATAGTAGAGCAGAAAGAACGAAGGAAGCACTTGTCACACATTGCGAACAAGTTTGGGACACATTCAGAGGTTCGAATTTGTGCGAAATCCTGGCTAGGTCCATGCGTAGCCGTTGCGATGCTGTGATAGATGCGGGAGGAGCAGCGACGAAATATTAAGTTAATATAATTTTTAACATGCACTATGTTAATTAACGAAAGGCGTTCCCGTTAACCCGCAATAGTCCAAACATGCTACAATTAATATTACCATTTAAAAATTCGCGAAAAAAAATCAGCTGCTCCCTACATTTTGTTAAGCTAGGTATGCGAACATAAATGTAATGAACAGCAGATTTTTTTTCGTGAATTTTCGAATGGTCATATTTTGGTAGCATGTGGACGCTATACTATTGCGGGTTAACGGGAACGCCTTTCGTTAATTAACATACTGTATAATTACATTATACAGGGTTATTTTTCTAACACCTGGTAGGACTATATTAGTACAACCACTTTTGATCTATGACTTTTTAGAATACCAAAAGTAAACTTTCAAGTTTTTGTTGTAATATTTGTAATAACACTTTTTAGATCTGTATTTTGTAGTAAGTACCGCTGCGACCCTGCATTCGCAACGCACTGTTTGTTTATTTAACTACTTACATATTTTGGTACCGCGTAGAGTTGTTCAAATTTAGAGCGATCAAAATAAATATTTTTAATTGTATTATGAAATTATTTTTTTATGAATTATTAAAAGTCATACAACAAAAGTTGTTATTTATGATGTTAGTATTATAGTCCTACGAGCTTATAAGTGTTTTATCATCAAATGACTTCTCCCGCTCTGGGCGGAGCGGAAGGTCGTGTCAAACTTTTACTGACTAAAACCCACCCGTGTTCCTTCAGTTGCCTGTGCCAGGGCCATGGTATCTCTTTCGAACAACCCGCGACTCCGGCGGCTTGCAAATAACCCTGTATAGCTATTTTTATTAGGTTTATTTTTATTATTCCAATTTGTATTATATTACTTCGTTGATTAATGTCACAGGGTAGACTGCAGACCGTAATCATAGTTTAAAATATTGCCAACGATTTTGAAGTCTTCTTGTAAAATTATTGATGTCAATTTAGTGTCATGTTGCCTTTATTGGTGGATTTGTTGTTTTATTTACAATCAATGTTGTCATAAGCCCCGATCTCGTTAGTTTGTTATTTTACATATTCAGTAGTGTCATCATATCCGTCCACCTCATAAATAATTGATCTCATTTGCTTGATAAACCTAGTCTGTAGTGTAATGTAATTATTGCAAATTATAAAAATTATTAAGATTCTTAAATTGTACTAATCTTAAAACTTTTCAATTTCATTAGAACTGCACGAGCAATATTCTCCTAATCTTATTTACTGACAGGCTTTTTGCCTGTTGTTATTGTGTTGTCTGTTTGTCATTGTTGTGTTGATTTCATATTTTGAACTTTACGATATAAGTGTAGATAAATACAGTTTATAAATGATATTATGAGTAAGAATCTTTTCACTTATAATATTTTGCATTTTGATGATAATTTCTGTGTAATTTTTTGTTATAATATGTTAATTTCTGGATGAATCTTTAATGTTTTGAAAAAGTCTATTAAAAATAAATTAAGTTACTTATATTGTTTTTTTTTCTACAACAGCAAATCCTTAAAATTGTTCTCAAGTAGATTTTAACTAACTGTTTATTTTTTCACACTGAGATTACAGCCGATAGTTTCATACAAAAAGCACTTACTATACATCTTTTATTATACAGATAAGATTTAAATATCAACCTAAATAAATCTTTAATCCTGCATAATGTTAAATGAACACAAACTAAAAATATATATTTCACTAGTACCCAACATTTTATTTCAATCCTTTCACTCTCACTGCTGCCAAGGCACAAATTATAGTTCAGTTTAATTACTTGATAAGCTTCTGAATTTTAAAGTGGCGTAGGAACTGAATCATTGTTAGATTTGTCAAAAAAAAACTTGACATGCATGATTTCGCTTAAAATCATGAATTGTCAAACTATGACTAGAGCATGAATTATAAAAGAGTAAAGTGTTGGTTTGATTATAATCCAGTCTTAAAGTGCTCATCCTGCACGGCATGCCTGGGCATTTTAATTGCAACGATACCTTGTTCGTTATACAGGCTGAAATTTAATTCATGGGTATCCTCTTAAGGGGTCATTGTACTCGTCATTATGAACAACTTTGACTATGGGAACAAATATGAAATCGAGAAAAAAAAATTGCTGTTCCCTACATTTTGTCGAGTTATGCAAACATAAATGTAGGGAACAGCTGATTTTTTTTTCGCGATTTCAGGTATGGTCTCATAGTTGAAGTTGTTCATAATGATGAGTACAATGACCCCTTAAAAGGATGCCCATGAATTCAATTTCACCCTGTATTATTTTAATGAATAAAAGGTAATATTACAATTACCTACTGTTAAAAGTATTAAACCAAATACAAGGAACAACTGCAAAACATTTGAGATAATCCTAAGGTAATAAAAAAACGTATGGCCCTTGTATTAAGCCGTCCTCTATTGTTTAACCGAATTTCCAGACATTCCCACTAAATAACAATGGGTCTTAGATAATGAACTTATTTTTATTTCAGTTGCAAGAGTTGTGCGGCTTGCGGCCTTGCGTTAGCTACAAACAAAAAGCTCTGATAACATTGTATGAACTGCGCAGAGTATTGGTTCAAATATTACTGTAATTTTCAAGTATTCCCAAATTGCCCAAGTATAAACAAACACATAGAAATTTAGATAGTTATTTACTTTTAATAAAGTCGATTAAACACAAAAAATTTCAATATAAACATTTGATACCTTCATGCAGTGCCGGTCAACGCACCTATACCTAACGTATTCAGGGAGCCGTGAGATAAAAGGTAAACAAACCATAAATGTCCGTTCAATCGATTTTGAATGCTATTGTGTTGGTGGCATGACAAATGGCAGCTGCAGTAAACAGTTGGTATTGTAACCACTTTTTTGCCTTTAATGCCATCCATAAGCCTACGGAATAGAAGTCAAAATCGGTGGAACGGACTGTAATAAAACGGTTCGTTTCAATGTCTCATCTTATTGTGAAGGGAATATGGTGCGGTTGCTGCGGCATGCGGCATCACATAGGATATGGTGAAAATTGGAGAGGCAGTGAAAGTGTTCATAAATAACCTATATCTATAGACCCGATAGAGAGAGGAAAATATTAAAGTGGATTAATACATATAAATTGTAGTTTATTAGTTATTACAAATTATTTTTGTAAATACTGCAATATCAATAATACATTTTCTAAACCAAACAAACAGAAGATATGAGTACTAAAATTAATTCTTGTCAATAATAAAATAACAATTCAATTCAATAACAAAGAGCTCACGCCGCCGCCGAGCCGCGCTGGCCGTGCCCATTAAAAACTCGTCTCTTAGCAGAAACAAGTGAGCATAGTACGCTCCTAGTGTGAGTGTCACACATTCTATACATGATTATACTAATACGAACACCACTAAAATACGCTTTGTGCATCCTATTGGTCAAAACTCGTGCATTGTGCGATCGAGTCGTGAGTCGTGCTATGCGATTATCGCCTTTAAGGTGAGCATGCGGAACTTTGGCCGATAGTACATATCCTACAGTGGACTATTTAGTTATTTAGAACTTTGTGTGTGTGTGTGTGTGTGAGTATTGTTGCTATTAAACAAGATTGCTAAAATGCGCAATTTTGATTGGAAAAAAGCCGTGCCATGTGTATAAAGATAGGTTTTTATAGGTTTTTCCAGTTCAAAAACGCGTTCAAACTATTAGTCCTCCCGTAACCACGGTGCGGTGCTTGCAATAGCGCCAAAATATCGGAAATAAACAAAAGGAAGTTTGAACACAATTTGAAACCCGAAATACCTACAAAATGTGTAATAGTAATCGCGACAGTTTAAATAAAATATTACCTTATTGGTTTTGTTAAGTTATTGCATCGCGATAGTTGTATTTATTTATCTTTAGGCATACTTATACTTATCTTATACTTCACCGATCTTTTCTTCATTACAGATTTAACGCTGTTTTTCGGACAGTTTAAAATGTCGACCAAGAATTCTAGCGACGGTAAAAAAAGTTTGTGGGACTTTTTCGTAAAGTTGGATAGTCGAAGTGCCAAGTGCTCGCTATGCCTAAAAACATTGCTTATTAGCAACCGCTCCACTACAGGGTTAAAAGGGCATTTACAAAAAGTACACTGTATCAGTGTCATAAGTAATGTCAGTGGCAACAAAGCTAGTTCATCCAACAAAGATTTGGATAATGCAGATTCACAAGCTTCCACTGATGCTATAGCAACTACTTCAAGAAATGAAGATTATCAGGAAGTAGTTCCGAGCAAGAAGACCATGGAGACTATTGATTTCTACTTTGAAAAAGAAAATTCTATGGAGAGTTTGGTCACTAGGATGGTGTGTAAAGATGGCTTTAGTCTAAGTACATTTTGTACATCATCCGACTTGAGATTATTATTCGCAAAATCAGGATTTCAATTGCCGACTTCTCCAAATACCATCAGAGCGATCATTTACAGATATGCAGCGAATATTCAAGCTGATTTAATTAAAGAATTCACTAATTTAAAGCAAAAAGGACAAAGATTCTCATTGAGTTTTGACGAGTGGACCTCCCAAAAAAATCATAGATACATAAATCTCAACTTGCACCATGATGATAAACATTTCAATTTAGGGTTGATAAGAATTCATGGCTCCTGCACTGCCGAACACTGCATTGAATTAGTGTCGGAAAGGCTGAATATTTTCGGCTTAGTGATGGAAACCGATATCATTGGTATCACTACCGATGGCGCCTCCGTAATGGTAAAAGTTGGAAAACTTTTGCCTTGTTATCAACAATTATGCTACGCTCATGGTATCCAGTTGGCTGTGGTGGACGTGCTATACAAGAAGAAACCTCATAAGGAAGTAGAACAAGCCGCAACAGATGAAAGTGATGAATGCGAAGACGATGAAGACTTAGAGACAGAGATGAACGATGGCTTGGCAGTTACAGTAGAACGAACATTAGTGGACTCTGGTGAATTAATTCCACGATACAGCGCACTGCTCATGAAAGTACGCAAAGTTGTAAAAAATTTCAAAAAATCACCCACCAAAGATGATTTATTTTTGCAAAAATATGTTAAGGAAGATAAAGGTAAAGAACTAAGTCTGATTCTTGATTGCCGCACGAGATGGAACAGTTTGCTCAGTATGCTGGAACGTTTCTACAACCTAAAAGTTTGCATCGATAAAGCATTGATAGACGTCGGTTCTGAAATAAAATTTTCCGGCGATGAATGGTCAATAATCAATGAGTTGATTGTCAGTCTACAACCGTTGAAACTGGCTGTAGAAGCTCTTTGCAGAAGAGAGTCCACATTGATAACTGCCGACACAACCCTGAAATTTGTCTTAGACAAGCTAAATAACCAGGGCACTTCCCTAAGCGCCGAGCTAGCTGAAGCATTACGCAACAGAATCGCAGAACGACGCCTCTCCGAAGTTACTGGTACGTTAGTGTACATGAAAAATCCATAAAAGTATGAAGAAGCAATAAAAAAACCTGGCTATTTTCCATTGCCAAAAAAGAATGCGATGCGGCAGGAGATAAAAACATTGTTAAAACGAGTAAATAAACAATATATTGTCTACAATATATTGTTTATTACCGGCTCTAGCCGGTGCAAGAAGATACCATGGAGATAGAAGAAGATCGTGTAGATGATGACGCAGAACCCGTTAAAATGACTTTAGAGCTAGAGCTTGAGATAGAACTTAAAAGAGAGAAGGAGAACTTTAATAAACAAAAGCCAAGTGGTCAATTAGATTACGAAAAGATCCTGAAAAAAGAAATGAGCGTTTATGAGAGCGAAGGAGTGCGAGGTGAACATTTATCTATGGTTTATGAGTATTTAATGACCTTAAAACCGACCAGTGTAGAGGCCGAAAGGGCATTCTCAGCAGCCGGCTACATATGCAGTTCTGTGCGAAGCAGGTTGGGAGATAAGACTATAGATAAAATTTGTTTTCTAAGGTCTTACTTTCAGAGAATTCAAAAAAAGAAGTAGTCTCTTATCGTCAGACTTTAAACTGCTTAATTATTAAGGATTAACGAGCGGAGAGAAGATTATTTCAAAGCTTTTTTTGTTTGATACAAAAATACTATTGAAAATTAAAATAGTGTTATTATTACGGTCCTTTTTTAAAAGAATGTTAATTAAGTTAATTTTAAAAGAATTTGTGAGACTGATTGCTACTGATTAGCCGTCCTATCATTAAACATAAGCGTAATTAATAAGATAGTGCTTACTTAGAAACATTATCTTAAATGTTATATGAATATAAGTTTATATGTTTGTTATTTAATTTTATTTTGATTATTTTGATCTCAAATTATTAAAAAACCAAAGCAAATTAATATAAGATATCACCAAATGAGTGGAAGATTTCAAAGATTATCGTAAGAAGTACAAATTAATAAAAAAAGTCTTAAAAATGTCGTCTTTTTATTTTCGTTCCACGTTTTGCTGGATCCGCGCTGGATCCAGCTGGATTCAGGTCAATCCAGCAAAAAATCCGCTGGATTGAAAACGCCGCTGGATTGCAATCCCTAGTTGTTACACTACCTACCCGTTACGACTGTCAAAGATCTACGAATGAATGCCGAGAACAACGGCTTAAACGGCAGTAACAGAAATACGGTACCTTCTATTATGCGTGTACCCAGCTTATGGCCAAATGGGGGGAAATCAACTCAGAGTGAGGCAAAACGAAAAAGAATCAAGAGAAAAGAATTCCTGTTTTATTTATCATTTGCAGTTATTGAAAAGACGTAATTATGCAATACGTTACGTCGAGGGGACGTACTATAGGCTATAGGTACACCTCTGTCTAAGCCTTCGGGGAAAACAGGCGTGACGTTTTATTATGTTAAAACTGTTTTACCAAAAAACAAAAATCGTAAATTATTGAATATATCTCAAAAAAAACTCAGCAGAAATTTACCATATTTACATGGGACCACGGAGCAAATACAATGTTTATAACTTTGTATTTGCCCATGCATGGAACCACCCTGGTACCAATAAAAAAGAATATTCGACGTCGGTCGACGTGGTAAAGAATGATCGCTGAAAATACTTAAAAGAAAAGGTAACGACGAATCTCTAACTAAAAACTGTTTTTAATCAAGTTTTTCTAACTGTACAGACAGCTGTGCTGCTGGGGAGTTTGGGCCGCCACGTTTTGTCGGGCGGTGAAGGGCGGGCGTTTTGGGGGACCGTCTTATGTAATTTTACCTTTCGAAAAGTGCTGATTCTCAGCAGCAATTTAAATAAATGATTTTTTATTTTGATGATTTTTAAAAATAGGTTAAGAAACGTATCACCTTTTTTTTTTTTTTTTTTTTTTGAGGGTGGGAAATCATCAAATAACTTCTCCCGCTCTGGGCGGAGCGGGAGGGTGTGTCAGACTCTTACTGACTAAAACCCACCCGTATTCCTTCCTGTTGCCTGTGTTGCGGGGGCCTCGGTGACCCATAAGTACCTTCCCGCGACCCCGGCAGGCATCGGCCCTAGTGGACCCCTACTTTGTGCTAACGACATCTCTTTGAGGCGCGCGTGCAATACGACGCGCCGTCGACCCGGGCCTGGTCCTTACCGGACGGTGAGCTACCCATTGCTCACCGTCCGCAAGCCCGCGCCTACGGTGGCCGGAAATCCGCCCGGGATTCCCGACGCCCTGGGCGTCTCCTGCGGCGGCTAGGGGCGAGAGGGCGCGACACGTGCCTTTCCCTCAACCGTCCCGCCTCCTCCTTCGCGAGCATTACTGCTTCGCAGAAGGAGGTGACGGCTGCCCATGCCCTCTCGCTCCGTACCATGGCCTGAACCAGGGCCGGACGCGAGAGGTATCTGCCGCCGATCGCCTCCACGAGGACACGGCGGTGCTCTGCCCAAGCCGGGCAGACCTCCACCGTATGCTCCACCGTGTCCTCCGGGCGATCCACACAGTGGTGACACCCGGACGTTTCCTCCCGCCTTATCCGACACAGGAACCTCCCGAAGCTGCCGTGTCCGGTGAGGACCTGCGTCAGGCGGAAGGTGAGGACGCCGTGGCGCCTCTCCAGCCACTCCTCAAAGAGGGGACTTATCGCCGCAATCGTGGCGTGCCCAGCACTGGGTTGCGACAACCGTACTTTCCAAGACGCCATGAGATCCCGCCGGAGCTCCGTCCGCTGAGCCGCGATTTCTCGCGGCAGCGGACTAACGCCCCGGCGTTTCGCCTCCTCGCGCCACTCCCATACGTGCGCGAGGGCTTTTGCCTCCAGATCCCATGGCGAAGAAACGTATCACCTTGATAAGTTCGTCAGTAATATTACTCACTCGTCCACCAATAGCCTGTCCGTCCATATGTGGCCCGACGCCTCTCTGTTGGAAGCCTCGCAGCGTGGTGGGCCCGCCGAGGAAGAAGTGGTCGGGCAACATCGAGCCGTGGATATCGTGCAGTATGCCTAGTGCGCCTGTTGCTTGCAGCACCTGATCACAGTGATGACATTGTAAGACGTTGCTGGCTGTTTAACTACTTAAAATAATTGATTTAAGTGATGTATTTCTGTAAGTAGGTTTGAAACACTTTTACACGTAAACCATATTTTAAAAACTAGATAAGGTCAGCGTTTCCTTTCTGATTACTCTGAAAAGAAAGGCCGAAACAAACTCAGAGGTCGTTTTAAAGTCAAGCCATTTGAGGACCATGCAGATTAATGTCTTCTGAGATAGACTTTTGAAGAAAGAATCACACAGATGGAGTGGATATGTCCAGTCAGTGCACGCGAAGTCTGGAAACACATACTATGCTGTAGCACAAAAGTAGCACGAGTTCCGCTTTGAATTACTAGTGCTGTGGCATTCTGGATACTCATAGTTGGGTTTGTTGGTACCGGCGACGTTCCGTAGTCATAAGTCAACCAGGAACCCTTATAGTTTCGCCATGTCCGTCTGTTTGTATGTCTGTCTGCCTGTCTGTCCGCGGCTTAGCTCACAGACTCTTAGTACTAGAAAGCTGTAATTTGGCATAGGTATACAAAATTATATACATATAGGTATACATAGCATTAGATTAATTATTTGTAATGACAAAGGAAACATTTAATGTGATAAATAAATAATCACGCCGACAAAGTGATAATTTTTTTTTTTTTGGGGTTCCAACGCGGAAAATGGGGATAATGTTTTTGTTTTTCTTGGGATAATTTCATCCCAACTGCGGACCCTTCAGTGTGCGTGGTCCGACACGTACTTGTCCAGTTTTTCCTTCCACCTTAGATACTCAGTATGTACTCACTACGCCAAAATCTTGAGACAACGTATGGTTAGCTTGCAAATGCATCTCAGACTTCAGGTTGGCAACACTGCCGCCAATGCCGGTGACCTCGTTGCTGATCTGCATCCACAGGCCGTGCGTCGGGAAGATCTCCTCATCTCTGTGGTCCACGTTAATTGTGTGGCGGATGGTCGATTTAAAATGTGGACCTTAAGAACAAGCATAAGGTGAGTAATCATCATTATGCTATGCTGCGCTGTGCTGTGCACGTCTAGACGTAATTAGACCATTAAATACACTTTTTTTATTGCGGAATCTTGACCTCAATCTCTGATGGAAATGTGCCCAAAAAAGAAGTGTTTCGGGTTCATGTACACATACAGGGTGACATTGAAAACATGCGACAAATCGAAATGGGAGATTGTACTCATCATTATGAACAACTTTAACTAAGGGACCAAAGCTACAATCCAAAAAAAAAAACTGCTGTCCCCTACATTTATGTTCGCAATACCTCATCAAAATGTAGGAAAAGCAGATTTTTTTTTTGGGATTCAAATCAATTTCAACCTGTATATAATATACATAGAGTAATTCACAAAGAAACTCACATATATAGGTACATAATATCTACCTAAAATAATAATCTATCTATGTGAGTTTCTTTGTGCCACCATAACTTTTAAATGTAGGTACCTCTTTTATTAAAAAGTGTTCTACAGAACGCTCCCCCGACAGCAATGATAATTTTATTTATCAGTTTAGTCAGCGAGTAAATGAGTGACCTTTCGCTTTGTATATACAGATTAACTAATAAAACTTGTTTTTTTACTTTTTAGTTCATTTTTTTGGCAGAGCAGTCGTGTTTTTTTTTGGATATAATAGCATATGTGAAAATGATGTAAGTACTTAGATTTAAATTACTATACTACAGCAGGTAGGTATAAAATAAGTATACCTATTCAAATTAAGCAGTGTAGGTACCTAACTCACCACTGCTTTCCCTAACCGCGAAGGTAGATTTGTTGATGACTGACAGGTCTCGGATCAGTCCCTCCCACTGCAGATTGTGTTTTATCTGTAAGCACATCAACAGTGTACAGTTTATCTTGAACATTCAGCATTTATCTTGAGCTCTGATCCTTAATTACTTTAAGCGATTTAGGACCTTACTCCTGAGATAATACAACGCGCACACTAACCCCCACCACTCCACCGAGAGCTCAAGTTAAATTCCGGCAACTATACAATCCTTTCGCAGTTACTTTACTTCTCACAGCAGCAACCCAACAGCAACCTTATTACAACGAGGATAAAGGTCACTATGATTTTGACAGTGATACAAAATCAGAGGAAAAATAACTGTGAAAGGACTGTCGTCAGTGTCGTCACTAGATCAGCAGTGGTAACAATTTAAAATTGACAGCGCCTTTATGTCTTAGCGGTAAGGGCGATTTTCGTAGTGCAAAATACCACTGATGTGCAGTTGACACTACGTGCCTTGAGTTTATTGGCGCGCGGGTTCACTTCCTCTTACCCTTACTTACATGCTACACACCTCTGCCTACCCCTTCGGGAAATACAGGTGTAATATGATGCGTATCGTCTTACGCTCTCACCGTTGGCGACGTCTTAAAGCCCACGTTCAATTGTATTCCTCGGTCGAGCAGGCGGTACCTGGACCACGGGTACTCCTGGTTCTGCTGGTACAGCGACGCCGATAGCCTGCACATAATGTACGAGTACTGGTGACTCAGCGTGAAGCTGTGCTGCGTTACGCTGCGCTGGGCTAATTAGCTTATTTATTTGGACCTCACACATCTTATACTGAGGAAACAAACAAAAAGTACTGCGTGCGTTGACTGTTTTTTTTTTTGTTCCTGTAGTTTCGAAGATAATGGGGGAATGGTCAATTTTCATCTATTTTCTTAAATAATTTTTAAACTATTTATTTAAAAATGGATTGCAGACCCTCACAGAAAGCCCTTTCATTTGATATCCCTTTTATTAGATTCGGAGCTGTGACAGACGGACGGACACACAGACACATGAGTGCTCCTATAAGGGTTCTGTTTTTTTTCATTTGGACGTAAAATAACTTTCTCGTACTTTGCCCCTAACAAAGTACGAGAAAGTTATCTTAGCTCAGCACAGCACCGCGCAGCATAATGCTGAATGATCAGTAGACTGGACTAAAAACACATTGCAAGTTCAAGATGTTATAAATTACTTTGTCAGCTGTAAAACATCGTGATTCGTGAAATTTTCGCTATCCTTTTCTTGTGCTGTCTGTTAGTAAAAGATAGCAATACAACCGTAATATTAGTATAGTTGGTGAAGAAGTAGGTAGGGGAGACCGAGGGGAGTTGAAACAATTTTGACATTTTGTTTCCTACACCAAATACTATAGACAGAAATCGTATGATATTAGTACCAATCGATAGGTCAATCTTTACACTTGCGAATGACTAACTTAAAGAAATTGTAAACGTTAAATAATGTGGTGAAAAATCGACTTAACCGTAACAAGTGAACTTGGTTCAACTCCCCTCATACCGAGGTAAGATGAAACAGGGGTCGAGGAGAGTTGAAACATATTTTTTGAGTAGTATAAAGGGCTGTAAAATACAAAAAAAGATATAATTTAAAGGTATTTAATAAAATAAAACTTTTCAAGTTCGAAAGAACTTTTTTTAATTAGTATTTTGTTACAAATAATCAACTCACTAAGTACTTAACGTCATATTCGTGACATTTATATAAAACAGTCAGTTAAACTAAATGTTTTACATTTTAATAATAATAATAATAATTTATTTTATTTCGGACACGAAAAGATCCATAGAGTGTTAGTAACATAATATTAAATAACTTATTATCTAGTGTTAGTACCAATTACCCTCTGCACAAGAAAAATTACAATTGGAGAGCTGTAGCTCTCCGCCACAGTTCTCAGGATGCTGTTGCGACTATCTCTCACTCTCCTGAGTAGCGAGGCACTTTTTTTACGGACCATCGCGTGAAACCCGTCGGTACGAGCTTGCGCGAACATCCCCGACGCACTGCAGAAGCGAGGTAGTCTCAACAACATCCTGAAGGCATTATTATACTGGACTCGCAGGGCATCTAGCGACCTTTTGGTGTAATTGATCCATAGATTACCCGTGTACAGACTCTGACAGTAAGCCTTGAAAAGGGTGATTTTAACTAGGTCCGTACACCGAGCAAATCTACGGATCAACATATTGCACCGGACGGCAAGTGCCCTGCGCTCCCTTTCTATATCTACATCGTCTTTAAGGTCGTCGGACAGAAAATGACCCAAGTATTTAAAAGAAGATACTTTACGAATTACTGACCCATTTATAAGCAGCTCGGGTCCCTCTTCCCGGCATTTGCCGCCGACCTTAAAGACCATGTACTCACATTTTTTCACATTATAAGTTAAACCATGCGCGGCAGCGTAGGCTTCACAAGTCTTCAGTAATTTCCCTACCGCCCCCGCAGACGGACCCAACAGCACCATATCGTCCGCATAGCTGATGTTGTTAATGCTAACACCACCAACACTGCATCCGACACGCATGCTGCTGAGTCCCTCTATGAGGTCATCTACGTAGAGGTTAAAAAGCCTGGGGGACGTCAGACCTCCTTGTCTCACCCCACACTCCAACCTATAAGGCTCAGAGAGCGTACCATCCCATCTCACGTGATTGGTCTGATTGCCATACCAATACTGGAATAGCCCACATATTTCCGCGGGTATACCCCTGCTTGCCATTTTCCCCCAGAGCACATCATACGAGACAAGATCGAAGGCTCTGGAGAGATCAAGGAAGCAGGCGTACACCGGCGTCCCGCGATCTACATAGTATTGAACTGTGTGCTTGAGACTCAAAATAGCGCTTTCAGTTGAAAGTCCGGGACGAAACCCGAACTGAGCATCATGAAGATGTATATAGTCATTAAGGCAAGTATCAAGCACACCGTCCAACACCTTTGCTATTATAGTCGCAAGAGAAATGGGACGATAGTTACCCTGATCAGAAATATCTCCAGTCCTATTTTTCACAATGGGAGTCACGATGGTCTTCATTAGATCAGCAGGTAAGTACGTGTGACTAATACACATTGTGAAAAACATAGCCAGGACTCGCGGCAGATGTACACCCGCGTGCTTCAAGTGCTCAATACTGAGCCCATCATGACCTGGAGATTTGCCACGGCTCATACCAGTCATGATTGCACTCACTTGCTTACTTGAGAATCGCATTAGAGGTTTAACTCCACGACTGTTGGGCTCAGTATCTACTTTCACGGTTGAGGGACCGAGAGGGGACTGAACTCGAAAGTGCTCTTTGAACATATTAGAGATCCCACTAGGTTCATTTATACCACCCACACTGGTAGAGAGTCCCTGTTTCCCGTCCAACTTACCAGTAGATTTCCAGAAATCGCTGAATTTATTATTAGCGCGTTGTTCGGCCAATCTATCCATAATAATCTGCTCAGCATGGTTTTGACAGTATTTCAGTCGGCTTTTAAAACATTTTCGCTTCTCATGCATATTATCATAGATAGGTCCCGAAGAGGGGCGTTTGTTATTTATCCAGGCATGAAAACTATTCCTGGCCTCGCGATGAGCATCCCTTACATGCTCATTCCATCCACACACACGCTTGCCCCGTCTCGGCCCCCCGTTGTGTGTTACTTTAGACTGCCTAGCCGCCGCACTAAGTATTTCTACAATCTGCCTATACAAATTGTCCAGCACAGACTTATGTGCAGTCAAACTACACGGTCCACTACCGCAACTCTGAAAATCATGGGGGAAATCAACATCCCGCAACTTACTATTACAAATATTATGGTAGTTTAGCGTTTCAGACTTAGTTCTTTCACCCCACACCACAGAATCACGGCAGATGGTCCGCGGCATCATTTTAGGCCGCATCACTTCCAAATCACATTCCATGCAAATGGGAAGATGATCCGACACGTAAATATCCTCGGATACGTCAACACTGACAATTGTATGCCACGCTGATACAGATACCAAGCAGTGATCCAACCACCTCCTACACCCGTACACATCACTTATAAAAGTGTATGTGTCGCTGTCCAACCCCCGTGTCTGTACATCAGCACAAATCCAAGATTGGTCAGAACAGAAGTTAATTAACTCTTTATAGAACAGCTCATGAGGGTGGGCATTGAAATCGCCTAACATAAAAACATTTTCTATATCACAGCTCGCTATCGTAGCACTAATTTCACTTAACACATCTGTAAAAATAGGTAAGTTGTCTGAACAATTTGTAGGCATATACACAGAAAAAACAAGAATATTACGGCCCTTCGACGATGCTGTGATGGCCACCAAGCGAGGACTACTACAGTCAACAACAGACACGGAATCAAAGATGCCTTTCCTCCAGAGAATGGCTACCCCACCATGAGGCCTTCCTTTCAATAGGCTCTCAGAGGTATCCACAGCCGACTTACCGGTATAATCAAAGTCAGGACTTATTGTTCCTAAGATTGGAATGTCATGGGAAAGTAACCAGGTCTCTTGTAGGGCCACCACATCAGACCACACACATAAATCCTTAATATTATCTATCGATCTCTTAACCGACTTACAGTTAAAACTAACATATCTAAGGTAATTGTTAATTCTTTGTGTACCCATTAGAATTAATATAATTAATTAACTTTAACTATAGACTCCTGGGGCTTCGTTCTGTACATAAAATGCACATAACGCCTAAAAACAATGCCATCTGGCCATAGCTCATTATTTAGAAAAAAGTCAAGTTTACATTTGGAAACATACAGTTTAAACGCATTGTACTTCCTAAATGACTTCATGTTGATCTTTTTAAGAGATACTATTTCACTAGTTTTGTCTTTTATGTAATTAATAATGTCATCTTCACTGGCTTCAGTACTGACATTGGAAATTAGCAACGGCACTTTTATATCCGCGGCCCGAAATTTACCCTCTGGCACAGTTAAAGCCTTTCCCTTCTGACTAGAAATCCTATTTTGTTTGTGTCGTTTATTCTGCACTAACTTCCATTCATTGTCACCTACCACTTGATCACTACTCACTTGTTTATTACGCAAACTCGCACACTGAACCTCCCGCTCCTCCAGCGGCGATGACGCGGGCGAAGGCAACGCTTTTGCCTCACTCGCTATCGAGTCACACGACGACGCCTCACAGTGGAACGAATGTATGGGAGCGGTTGGACGTAGACATGTCCGAAAAATAAGAGTAAAATTATGACAAACTAATGATGCCATCTTATTCGATTACTTAATGCCTTCATAAATTGTGGTGATGAATTTCTTCATAACTCCCATATTTCGGGAGTAATTTGAGAAAATGTGAAATTTTACTATGAAAATGAGTGTATCGAGCTCTCTCCCTCCTGATTCCGGGCTTGTTTCAAGTAGCGGTCTCTAATATCGTAATGCTATTACTAAGAGCTATATTTAATACTAAGACACATAGTGCGCCAAATGTGCACTTTCTGGGATAAAAGGAAATGAAAATTTAAAAAAAAAAACGTTTTTTCCCCATTTGTATTTACTTTAAACCGCAGACAGACTTATTAAGAGGTCTATAAATATATTATATATATACAGAAATATATATTAACAAAAATATTCACAAGAACTGATGAGAGTATGACTTTTAAGTAAGTTGATAATAAATTACCTAGTTTCATTAAAAGTACAATAAATAATTAAGATGTAAGCTCTAATTTACTAAGTTACACATTTTAAAACAATAACATCATTTAATTATCTTCGTCATCATCATCATCATCAATTAATTCAAATTCAGAATCGATGTCCGCTAAATCATTTATGTTAACAAATTCGATATCACTTTTCTCAGAATCCGTAAGCTCATAAAATTCCTTAAAAGAAGATTTTTTTACAAACTTATTTCCTTTTGGACGGATACTTGTAACAAGTGGATCAGAAGACAGTAAAAGATTGTGCATAATATCTTCATTGCATGAGATACTGCTATGCTTTCGAGAATGCCCCTCTCTATATTTTCTAAAATCTTTATTTCTAGCCTCAGATGCCTCTTCGGATAGAAAACCAATGGGCACAATTGACATGTTCTGAACTATGTCTGGCCCATGCATTAAAATTTTATGAAGTGAAGAAGGCATATAATACCATGGGTATAACTCCACGTAAAGCTTAGCAGTATCAAAGCAGAACTCTCGGAATTTAGTTACGTTGATCTTCTCTCCTGATGAAATACACTGCAAGATCACACAGATTTTTCTTAAAAGCATAGCATCTATTCCGGTCAGTTCAGCAGATTTAGTGTAGTTTTCAAAAAATCTCCTTGCCGAGTTGCCATTGTTGGTGGATCCACTGCCTTGTTTCACAACATCGAGAAGTAAGCCCGTTTCTCTTCTTACAGCCTCTTGAACTCTTTTCTTCCTGTCATCAACTTGCCTTTTTGCTATATCACCCCTTACTTGCCATGATTTTATGTCTAATTTGTAGGAAATGTGTAATAAGCATTCCATTGAGCGAATCCAAGCGTGAAGGGTGCTTAAGCTATATTTATACATGTCCTCGTTTGCGTGTTTATCTTTGATTAACTCTAAATTATTCATTTCTTTAGGACAAGCCTTGCATATGTCACACACTGAAGCTGCTGTATTGGATATAATGGAATGAATTTTACCATCAATCATTGTCAACAGCAGTTGGTGTTTGACACTAATTCCATCAGTGATGGTGGATGGAGTTAAGGCTTCAATCTCTGCTTCGATTTCAGCCATCTCTCTCTGCACATTTTCTTTGGTTTCCTTTATAAACTTAAACAATATTGGCCGGCAAAATGAAGTGGAAGATGGTCGCTCGTTTTCCCAAATTGTTACACCTTTTGAGACGAGCCGCAGTGGTACAAGACTAATCATAAAATTACTAGCAAGATCGATTTGCTCATCTTCACTCGTCCTTTGATGATAAATGCTTTGGCTAGATGATCCGTCAAAACCCCATTTGCTGGTCAATACGAGCTGTTGATTGGGATCAACAGGGGTTTCTAACGACCTAATAAGTCTTCTTGAGGTTAAATCCATCAAGGCTTGTAATTTGATTTTTGCAGAGCTCTCTGTAACTGTGAGATCTTCTTTGGCCGGATAGCACTTAATTTTTTCTTTAACCAACATGTAGTAACTCGGGTATTGAAGAGCTCCTTCTTGAGTGTTGAAATCCCGAAGAGTGTTATAGCGCCATTTCGATAAGTTCATCGATACATAAAGAGCCAATGCCTTCAAAGGGGATATTTCCCGTACCTGAATTGATTTACCTTCAATGAAGGCTTTGATTTTTGAGGCCTCTTCTGGATTCTCCGTCAAGTATTTCATAACATAAGCTGTATCGCTTTGTCCTGCCTTTTGAAGCGCCCTTTCGGCCGAAAACATAATTTCAGCGCTGCTACTGCTGCATGAAAGACTATCTTCAGTGCGTCTTCTTTTTTGCCGGTTACTAAGGTCCTCAAAAGATTTACGAGGACTAGGATGTGTACAAGTTGAAGCATCAGATTTAGCAGGAGAAATTATGGGCTCGATGACGTCACTTATATTTTCTGTAGAAGGTTCCATATTTTCATTCTGTAATTCCGGCCATTGAATTGCAGCCTGTAGCCAAATCTCATGTTTCTTCCGAAACTTATCTGTGCTTCTTCCAGACTGTGTCCATTTTGCATAAATGCGGTAGCAAAATCGACGACACCAGTCTTTTAAACTTGTTTCAGCACTTTCACATAACTGAACACAACTGTTATCTTTTAAAACACTGAACAAATAGTTAAAGTCGCGTAAATCTTTATGTGCGCGTGCGCATAAAGCAACGTGAATATCAAGATTTGTATTAAAATTTGGAAAATACATTGCGAGATTAGCTTGGATACAACGAGGTGTAAATCAACACTGATTTTAAAGTTACTAATAGTGACCTATTTATATAAAATCCAGGTATCCCAGGTATCCTTTGTTAAATATTGCAAGGTAATTAGTTATTGTGATAATTAGTAAATGATGCATGCTAAATTAGTGTATTAAGAGCCATTTAGTAATTAAATAATAGCAATGTTCTTATCAGTAATCATTAGTGCATCAGTTTTATATGTAAACCTTAAGTCCCTAATTATATATCCTAATTAGCTTATATCTTCTCTAATTGGCTGCTCAGAAATGTTATTGTAATAAGGTAAACCTTTAGAAAAACGGTTTTAATCAACAAAATAAACAAAATATAAAAAAAATGGGTTATAAAATAAACATCACTCTTTTTCCCAGAAAGTGCACATTTGGCGCACTATGTGTCTTAGTATTAAATATAGCTCTTAGTATTAGCATTATGATATTAGAGACCGCTACTTGAAACAAGCCCGGAATCAGGAGGGAGAGAGCTCGATACACTCATTTTCATAGTAAAATTTCACATTTTCTCAAATTACTCCCGAAATATGGGAGTTATGAAGAAATTCATCACCACAAGTTATGAAGGCATTAAGTAATCGAATAAGATGGCATCATTAGTTTGGCATAATTTTACTCTTTTTTTTCGGACATGTCTACGTCCAACCGCTCCCATACATTCGTTCCACTGTGCGCCTTGAGAACACTCACTCGCTGGCCACTGGTAGGGGACATCTTCGCACAGGTAGCCGGCGGCGACGAAACCTGTTCCTTATCGCCCAACGTCGTAATTTTGCTCGTCATGCACTCGGTCTCACTCACACTCAGCGCAGCTGCCGACCCGTCTCGCTCACCACCGACGTGCCTTGTGTGCCTACTATTCTCCGTCCCACTTTGTTGTGTTTGTAAAACAGAGACGCAGCTATAATCGCACTGATCAGCTGTTGTTGACGTGCTTTTTGCCGTTCGGCCGTTTGTGTTTGAATCAGCTGTTATTTGAGAATATTTTATGGGCACATATTCTAAGCCTATAGGGCCACTGTCCAGAGTAATACTGTTTTGTAAAAATGCTCCTCTCCTTTTGTTAATGTTTCTGTTGATCGTGTAAGTGTCAGTTAACGATGCATGTTTCATGTTTTCTACTTCTAACTTAAAGCGATCAAATTGTTCTGTTGTGACAACTTTTTCTTCTAAAACACTAACCTTGTTCTGCAGTTTCGCTACGTCCTTTAGGAGTCGGGTGACATCCACATGGTCGAAGGAGACTGGAGGAAGCCTATGTAGCTCCCTAGCTACAAATATCGGGAAAAGATCGGGATTAGATCCTTTTAACAGACAAATCATGTCATCAAGGTCTCGTGACATTTTCTTCTTGCCAGCCTTTCTTCGAAGAGGCATCTTCTTCCCAGTAGGCACCGACTCAAACAACAAAGTCTTGGCCTTTACTATTTCTTCCGCAGAGAAAGACGAGGTACACAACTGGTGCACACTCTCTTCATCCATAACATCCAACACGTTTCGCAGAAACGCCAACAACTCGTTAATAACAACATTGCAACTATTACACTTCACAGTAATGAGCGACATAGCTCACAACAGATTTGCGATTTTGTTTAACAAAATTAAAATTAAAAATCTAAATCATATAAATAAATAATATAATAAAATAAATATAAATAATATAATATAGGTATGGTTCAGGTGGAAACTTGAAGCCGCGTCACGGAGACTTTTCCGTCGCAAAGTTACTTCTTCTGCTGCGAGTTCGTACATTTCTCGACTTGCCATACCTCTGTCCGTTTTTCTCTTATAATCAGTAGGCATACTGAAACAAAATTATAAACAAATTAAAGCATAAAAAAAATTGTTCCCGTTATTTTCTGATATAAAATTGAAAACGAGGAGAGTTGAAACAGCCTGTTTCAAATCTCCTCAGCACGAAAAATCCTCCCAATTTTTATTAAGACGCTGACAACACCTAAACCGCGGTCACTGTCAGATTGCATAGAAAAGAAAGAGAAGCGCGATGACACAAAGCTTGTAATTTATTGCAAAATGTGAAGTAATTATCTATTTACTCAAAAATGAGTTGAGTAATCGAAAATAAAAAACAACCAAGTTCTGCATTCAAATAAGACGTTCTTGTTATTAATTAAATTCGTAACGTATGCTGATATTTAATGCAGATATTTTGGATTAGAACTCAAGGTAAGAGGTTAGTTTAACGTTAGATTGTATCGACATTTTTTTTTTAAAACGTGTTTTGGTAACAACCAAGTTCTGGGAAATATGTTCAAAATTAACATATATTTTTTTCGCTACCATAAACTATACAGATTTGGCAATTTTGATTCTTAAGAGAACCCTATTTTGGTCAATTGGGTCTTGTCAGCGCCTTAAATGCACCATCAAGAAGCAAATACACAAAAATCTATTCTACCAAATATGTATAATAAATCTTTAGTTAACGATCTTTCGAAACATATATAACTTAAGCCATAATACAAAAACTTTATCAAAATATAGAGATCTTAAAAAAACGTTAAAAACTTACTTTTTACGATTTTTGTCACATGAGACGCAGAACTCCACAACCGCGCGACTTACGTCCCCGACGCGAACTGACATTTCAGCGGGCGGGGGGAAGGGATTGAAATGCGACGTTGTCAACTCGCTAACGATTGTATGTTCGACGAAATCGGTCCTGTTTCAAATCACCTTTGTTTCAAATCCCCTCGGACTCCCCTACCTGTTGTAGTTGAAGGTACTCACACGGGCTCTAAAGGCTTTAGCGGCAGTGGCTTAGTAACTGTGATGTTGAAGCTGCAAGTGTTCCTGTATCCGAGGCTGAAGGCCGCCTGCGCGCGCTCGCCGCGACCCCATATGTTTGGTAATTTCAGTCCTACGCAGTACCGGGTGTTAGAAGAAGTATAAGGCTGCCTTTCCACCAGAGGTGTGCGAGGTAGCTAAGCGGTGAAGCTAATCTACGCAACTATCTGTCTATTTTGGAGTAGCGGAGCGGATAAGAATGTGCTAAGAAGTTTTTTAGAAAGCCTTGCGTTTACGTAAAAACTTAGGCCCGTATTACAGAACCTCACTCAAAACTTAGGCCCGTATTACAGAACCTCACTCAAAACTTAAGCCTGTATTACAGAACCTCACTCAAAACTCAAGTAGTTAGTGGTAGTAATAAGCCTTAATTTCGTTGATCCCTTTTCCACCAGAGCTAAGCCATCATCAACATTTTCGTTCAGCTGAAAGACTTCCACTGTTGGTCATTAGACATCCCCAAGCATCGTCACAAGGACCGGTCCTGTGCTTCCCTCATCAAGCGGATTCCCGCGACCGTACGCTACGCGGTCAAGAGTCCAGGGGGACTACTCTCTAAGTCCATCAACGAACATACAGGCCCGTCCGAAAGTAGTTGAACCGTCATAATAAGTGACAAATTCAATTTTTCGAACAGGTACAAACACATTGCGAGTAGGGACAGCTGTCAAATCGTGTGTCATTCATTCTCAGTTGGGGCTCCGAAATAATCTTATGTCCGTATGTGATACGGGATAGGAAACGTCCGTTACTTCGGCCGAAACTACGGATTTAGTGGTTCTGCGCGTAAAGAAGAGCCATGAGCGTCGATTTGAATTTGAATCATATTAGCGCCCGGGTACAGTACTACAGTGAACGTTGTATCACCGATCACCACGTTGCCCTCGTCTTCTCCGACCGTCGCGTTCACACCGCCCACCATACGCGACATCTCGCGGACTTGAAATGTGACCTGCACATACGATAAAGCCTGGTGAAGTGGTGACCGAGAAGTTGTGTGGAAATTGGTTATCATGAATGCAGGGGAATGAGGTAAATGTCGTGAGAAAAGTTTTGTTTTCAATGTGGTTGGCTTTATGAGTACGGAAGGACTGACGAAAGAATGGATGGATAGATTGCAAAGGGATGATGACTCTGGAGAAGGATCCATACTTATTTCGGTCGGCGCCGCACGTTTTCTTCCATGGAAGAAAACGTGCGGCGCCGACCACTAATAAATTGGGATAAGGACAGTAGGTCCAGTCAGTGTGTGTGTGGCAGAGTTGGAAGATTTTTATTCGAGCACAGCAGGATTTTAAATCATTTTCTTTTGAGTAAAAAAAAAGCGGGATTCTTTCGTCGAAAGCGGGACATAATAAAAATACGTAAATACTCGGCGGTTTATTTTTATTTTTTGCTACTTTCAGTTCCAAATTAAGTTTACAATGATGTTAGGATAAGTAGCCATAGAAAATGTTTCTTAATGAAAATACGTTACTTCACTGTGCCAATAACAATAACTGTTTGGTTCACTAGAGGAATATAATATAAACAAGTAATACCGAATTACGTATTTATTTTTCTATCGCCGAAATCTGGGAATGAGCCTGCCCCGCGCGGGACATTTAATTGTGGGTTAAAAATCGGGACATCTGGGCGCAACGCTGGTGTGTGTATTGTCGTGTCGTAGTCGTGTCTTTCGTCGAGTAACTGAGTGTTATTGAGGGGTAGGGAGAGGGGGTGTAAGAGTATGAGGTGGTGAGTGTGTGGTTAAGCACCTCGAGTCCATTGGGCGTGGCGTCGGGGCCGGAGGACACGTCGATGTAGACGCAGACGTTATGGAAACAACCCAAGTTGTCGAGCGCCTGTCGAACCTGGATACGAATCAACATCTACTTAAGGCGCTGACAAGACCCAATAGACCATAATAGGTTTCTCTTAAGAAAAAAAAAAATGGCAAATCTGTATAGTTTGTGGTAGCGGAAAAAATATATGTTAATTTCGAACTTGGTTGTCGCCAAAACACGTTTAGAAAAAAAATCCTCGATACAAACTAACGTTAAACTAACCTCTTACCTTGAGTTCTAATCCAAAATATCTGTATTAAATATCAACATACCTACGTTACGTATTTAATTAATAACAAGAACATCTTATTTGAATGCAGAACTTGGTTGTTTTTCATTTTCGATTACTCAACTCAATTTTGAGTCAATAGATAATTGCTTCATATTTTGCAACTGCTGCTGCCGGGGTCGCGGTAAGGTACTAATGGGTCACCGAGGCCCCCGCAACACAGGCAGCGGAAGGAATACGGGTGGGTTTTAGTCAGTAAGAGTCTGACACACCCTCCCGCTCCGCCCAGAGCGGGAGAAGTTATTTGATGACTTCCCATCCAAAAAAAAAAAAGAAAAGGCCTAATCTGCTGGATCTAGAAGCATGAAATGATGCACAACATTTCCTTATACAGAGTCAAATTAAATTAGCTAACGAAACTCCACAGGTGTAGGGGTATTGATAATATCTAAACATGATCAAACAAAAAAAATAATTTGATGAGTTTTGGGGTCATCAACCGCGGGTAGTGTATTCAATTGAAATAACGGTTTTCTTTGCGTAAACTTCACAAACGTGATGTGTACCGATAAATAAACACTGTAAGGTGTATCCCTAACATAAGTAATGTCAATGCAAATGTAAAATGTTAATGTAATGCAGAATTTTAACTTAAATGCAGAAAATGTCAGTGAATGCTCAACGGGATGAATCTAAATAAAAATGCAAGTTGTCCGACTCAAACCACGTCTAATTGAACACTAAATGTAATATACATAAAATGCATAGAATAATGCAATATGTTAGTGTCAATGCACTGCCAAATGTAGGTCGCGTCCAAAGTGCAAATACGAGAGCCTACTGGCTAACTTATTGCAATAAATATATTTTAAAACCCATGTACGTGCACCGTACAAACACGATATAAAAAAAAAAAAGATTTTCAGCTCAAACAGTAACAACACCGACAACGGTCGTTGACCCAAAAAATAATTAATTTGATCCTGTATAAGGAAAGTGAGCACTCAGGAAACGATTTTGTAAATTTATCCCCAAAAGGGGGTGAATTATTAGCGCGGAATAAACGAAGTATTTTTTTTTATTTCATTTGTAATGGAGCCCGTCCGTAGAAACAAAAAACACTAATGATATCTGCCGCCAACCAGCGTTGTTATATTCCGGTTTAAAGTGTATGGGTGCGGTTGGAATACAAGAACATGACAAGAGCCATCCGTTTTGAAAGGGCATGTGTTCCTCACCAGTTGCTCACTGAGCACTAGTTCACTATTCCTTGCCGTGTTTTTATAAGAATAAAAAGGTTAGGTAAGTTAAACATAATCACAAGTTTGACTTAACTAGGTTTGACTAGGTAAGTTAAACATAAACACAAGTTTGACTTACCTAGTCAAACTTGAGTAAGTAAAGGGGTGTGTGCGTGTGTGTGTTTTATATAATTATGTGTACCTTTTGAGCACGAACGATGACATCTTCGAAGTCTTTCGCTTTGAACAGATCGTCGACGGTGCCCTTCACTACATCGTCTTTCGTACGCTTTAGTCCGTCAATGTTTACACGGTCCACGCGAGCCTGAAACATTTGTCTTGTTGGTAATTTTATGTAAGAATTAGTTGCTCCCCGCGGCTTCGCCCGCGTGGCTTTTTCTAAAATAAAACTAGCCTAATTCACTCAGCTATGTATCTGCCAGTGAAACTTCCGTCAAAACAAAAAAAAAACAATTTAATATTATTTATATTAAATTGTTTTTTTTTTGTTTTAAGTACCGTAACGTTAAAACTCTCACATGCATTTAGTATAAAAAAAAACTTTTTACAAAAAAAAAATAACCAACTTCCAAAAAAACACTACAAAGTGAAAAATTACTTTAATTTCGGAAGTCGGTGTCTTTGGATGACTGTATTTTAGTTTTTTGCCACCGACTTCCGAAATTAAAGTAATTTTTCACTATGTACTTAGTGTTTTTTTTGCAAGTCAGTTGTTTTTTTTTTTTGTAATGTTTTTTTATTTTTCACTTTTCAGCGGGTTAGTTTGTAATTTATCTAAGTTACAATAGCCTAATGTCAACTACTCATCACCTTTTACAAAATATTGCTTTTCTTGATGCAGGGACGTTAATTGTTGAGGAGTACTCCTGGTAAGAACCAGGAGAACTGCCACTCGCCATATGCATTGTGAAGAGCATAAATGGCTTAGCAACCATATTAAAGTACCTAATCGAATCGCAACTCGTTAAATACATCTTATTGAGTAGTTCCGGTGGTCTTCATCATCAATTCCACTCCACCAAATGGTGCTTTCCGAGAGCAAATGCACAAGTTACTATGAAAAATACCTAAATCGCTTTATGTGTGCCTTTAAAATTTGAGGAATTCCCTCGATTTTCATGGGACCCTCGCATCAGATTATGACTTGGTGAAAATGGAACCACCACGGGGGCACACACTAAATCGGTCCACAATTGACGGAGTAATCGGTGAACACACATAAAAATAAAATACGTGGGTATATACCTACTGTCGAAATGAGAAACCTCCTTTTTTGAAGTCGGTTAAAAATGGTATTATTTTGACATTACTAACAGACACTCCAATTTAATTTATAATTATGTATAAATTAAATTAAATTAAACTTTATTCCAGACTGGTCCATTTTTTTTTTTGGTATTTTGGTGTTAGTAACAATGGTGCTTAAATAAGTAGGTTAGTATCGTTAGTTTTCACAATTTATTTATTTATGTTGACCTATGGCTGTACCCAGTGTCCCTGGAAGGGACAGTCCGGTCTGGCAGCTATCATTTTCAGATGCTGATGTCACTACCATGCAAGCGCTGTAGTAAGGAGGCCGTTTTTTTCGCATGATGGTATGGAAACCATCTGTGCGAGCCTCCGCGAACATTCCTGTAGCGCTACAACGCCATGGCAGTCCCAAGGGGATCTTAAAAGCATTATTAAATTGAACAAGCAGGACGTTGTAGGCTCGGCGCGTGTATGATACTCACAGGCCACTCGTGTAAAAGGATTGACAGAACGCCTTAAAAAGGGTCACTTTGACGTCTGTAGTACAACGAGCAAACCGGCCGCGGCAGGCAAATTTATCCTCACAGACAACGCCCTGCGCTCCCTCTCTATATCTATGTCATCTCTTTAGGTCGTGACAATGTGGCCACGGTACCTAAAACTATCCACAATTTAGTACTACGCCGTTGAGACTTATGGGCGGAACACCGTGCGGCTGCAGGACAGCTGCTCAGGCGCTTTAAATACAAGAATCTCACTCTTCTCCGAGTTGTATATTACCTAAGCCATGTTCCTCCGCATAGGCCTCGCAGGTCGATTACAACTTCTTCAACCCACCCATCGAGGGACTGAGAAGCACCTGCATAGCTTATATTGTTGACACTCGTTCCGTCAATGTGGCAGCCGACATGTGTGCTGCTCAGGTGTTCGACGAGCCGGTTGGTATAGAGGCTAAATAACAGAGGCGAGCTTAACCCCCCCCCCCCCCCCCCCCCTGTCTGGCTCCGCATTCCAGCCTGTATTCGACAGAGTACCCACCCACCTTCCCCGGTTCTTTTGGTTAGAGTACCAATATTTGAGAAGGGACGTGTAAGTACACCGCCGACACACCCGCGTCCCTCTTCTTGTGCCACACAGTACACAGCTCTGTCCCACTCCTGGGCAAAGCCTCAATTCCCTCCTTCTTTACAATTATTACCGTACTTATCTTTATCTATTGTTGCTAATATTATAAACAAGTAAAGTTATTTGTATGTCTCTAAAAGCTAATCTCTGAAATTACTGATTCGATAACCAAAACTCGTTCACTTCTAGAAAGCTACATTATTCCCGAGCGACATCGGGTACTTTTTTTGCTAGACAACTCCGGCGGGTAACGACTGTCAAAGCTATACGAATGACAGTTGGAACCAATTGCTTATCGTACTGTCAGAGATACAGAGGGGTTTTGGTATGTAATAGATGGTCACCCATCGATGGACTGGCCTAGGCAAGTGTTGCTTAACCTTGATGATCGACCCGTGCGGCTGTTACTAAGCCACGAGCCCCTACGAGTATCTATGTAGTCCGTAAGTATTAACCTAGGTTTAGTATTAACCTTTACACTGTTCAGCGCGAAGCTTGTTTTGCGCACAACCTCCTCGTCCACTACCACTTCCTGTTTCTCTGGTGGGTAATCCACCGGAAAATAGGGTTCCACCTGAAACGGAAGCAAAATATCTCTTATCAATAAGAATGTGAGGTTTTGGATAATATTTTATAAATTTTTGCTTACACCTCACGTGGGGCCTCGCGTCATTGATACGGCAGTAGTCCAAACTCAAAGCATTTTGATTAAATTATCATTTTCAGGCACTTTTCAATTGTCAAAGAGTCAGTCTGTCAGAAATATGAAGCTAGCTGCCCATGCCAAAGCATAGTAAGTTCCTATGGAGCAGAACGGGCAAGAATCTCCTTGGAAACTCTTATAAATAAATCATATCGACACGGCGAAGAAGAAGTGTTGACCAAATAATGGCTGGGCTAGATCTATCTCCGGAATTGGTTATTCGTTGGTCCAGTGGTCTTAACCTCGACTACTGAGTGCTGAACATGGGTCCTAGGTCTGATTCCTAGGTCAGGCAAAGGGTTACTTTGTTTTCCAGCAGAAAACTCTCTGTAACAGCTTGGTGTTTGGATTTGTACCCATAGGCTCGTTCTTAATAATATAACTAGAATTAAGGTTGTACGTAGTTGTACCTACTATATACCTCTACTTACTCCTTCGGAAAACAGGCGTGATGTTATGTAAATAATTACCTTTGCGTGCACAATCCCCATTGTTCATATTATTTTACTAACTTCGTAAATAACTTAACAAAATGCATCAAAAAGAATAATATTTCTAAATAATTTTCGATTTCCTTTGCTAATTAAAGTAAACAAACATCTTATTTGACGTTTTAATCGTGAATGGATGACACGATCATGAGCATGGCAAAAAGGTTTCATTTCCAAGCAAGTGATAGAAGATAAACTGCTTCGTTTCTCTGTTGGTATTTCGAGAGCTTGTTGTTACTAAATTGAAATTTTGTGATAAACTGTAGGTGCAGGATCCAGTCTAACATGTTACAAGTTCAAAAGGCGAAAGACTGAGGAACTTCGTTCTGGTTTCGAAAAGGAGATCATACACGCTGCGCAAGTGGATCTGGGAAAATCTGGTAAAAGAGATGCATCAAATGTCCTTAAAGATATCACCAATACTCCGATACGAGCAACTAAATATAAGAAGACTTAAGTTTATTTTCGATGTTTGCCATTAATCCAAAATCTTTCTTAAATGTGACGTTAAAGAACGAGGTCCAGAAAAATTAAAAATAATACCTTCTCGGCAACCAAGTCAATGTTGACTATTCTCTCAGTGCAACAACAAAACGTAACGTCAAAATGACAACGTCAGCCTGATGGACTGACTTCAGAATCTCAAGGATGTTATAGTTGCGAAACAAAAGTTTTTAGCATTCTCTATCGTCTGCCCTTGTCTTTTCACACACATTTGAATGAGACAGAAATGTCAAGGCCAGAAATGGAAGATGCGCTTAGTGACGGAGCGCAGTCGTAGTGGACGTGTCGTGTACGTACGGATACAAATATTATTTTTATTACTGAAATCCCTGATCTAACTGCGATAATATTGAATTGCCGCAAAAAGTACAATAATTCTATCGAAAGATTTGACGCGAAACGTTCGTAATAATTACGTACATTTGCCTGAAAATCGTGATCAAAGTTTACGTTTCTTTTGTCGATGTAAACAAAAGGGATGTTTTTAAAACAATGCGTGTGGTAAGGGGGCGTGAATGAAGTTCATGCACGACGGAATCACGAGGACATTCAGAAGAAAATACTGGAGAATGAGCGGCGTTAGCAGAGATGCTCCTCTTGGGGTGCAGTTTATTCAGAAGCTGAGTAATTATTGCTGCCCGCGACTGCAGATCAACCGATTACGATGGTGAGTCACTTAGATTGTATATAAGTAATAACTGGATGCTGTTCTAAGTTTTCAGAAATGAAATACTGTAAAATAAGCTCCATTTCCCTTCCTGTCCCGGCGATTTTTTTGTTTGTTTGGATTACTGCGATATAATTATGTTAAGCCTTTGACTTTCATGAGAGTCAGCTGTATAGTCCACGTAGCAGCGGCCCCAGGTTGGTGCTAGCAGTGCCACTGCAGCTAGAGACTATGCTCAGGCTAAGGCTAAATGCAATTACTTATCTTATAGTTTCTAATACCCTGCTCAAGTAATCAACCAGGTATCTCCAAAGTTTTCTGTTTCTTGCTGCTTGCGTCTAACAAACAGCAAATACAGGACTTACTTAATTAGACAGATTAAATAGTTCAGGCTTTCAGATGAATAATATATATATATTGTTATTTTTCTCCTTTCTTCTGCAATTGGCTTTCTAGTCATAATCAGATAGGGTCTTCGTGTGAGATTGCTTTTGTGATGTTTCATTGAATATTCAAATTGTGTGTTTCAGTACTAAGTAAACTTCACATTTTCACTTCTCTGGCCCAAGTTCAGGATTTGCCATCTCTATAGGTGTATTATATCCCCTTGTCTATTTAGGAGGAGGTTTTTGGCTAAGATATTGCTGTGCTCAGTCTGTTTGTGTTTTGCATTTTTCACATAGAATAATAAAAAATGGTTTTTTAAATTTTCAAGCACAATGGTTTAGCTGAAGGACTAAGTGCGGAAACCAAACCCTCTAACATAGAAGATGAATTTTTGTTTTAAAAAACAATGCTCAAACTGACCACATATGATATGGTTGTAACATTTGTTGCCATCTGCTGTCATACATGTTATAAAGCAATGAATGATTCATTACTGGTCATTGTCCTCTATCATGCATTATTAATTGATAAACTACATTATATTACACATTATTTTAGTTCATATTATTCTTATTTGTACGTAGCTGCTGCCCGTGACATCGCCAGCGTAGCTTTTTCTAAAATAAAAGTAACCTTAGTTACTCTATATACCATCAGCTATTTGCCAGTGAAAGTCCCGTCAGAATCAGTCTAGCCGTTTCTGAGATTAGGCAGAACAAACAGACAGAGATTTTTCTTTTGTTATAAGTACCTTAGAATTTAAAAAACTTACATTTATGCATTCAGTAAAAATCTGTTATTTTGACATAACAAACAGACACTTAAATTTTATTTATTGTCATGAAAACTTCTTGAGGCGCGTCAAGCACCGCACTGAAATGGTAACCGCGACATCCAAAATTTTTCACAGTTTTCACTTCTGTCAGTGGTCTTTTGTTTTTTTTTTTGGGTTGGAAATTATCAAATAACTTCTCCCGCTCTCTGGAATACTGGTGGGTTATAACTCACCAGTATTCCATCCGTTGCCTGTGTTGCCAGGGGCCTCGGTAACCCTTTTGAACTTCCACGCGACCCCGACATGGGTCCCCCTGCCTGAATGCCTATTTCTATTTTTTGTGTAGGTAGATTTGTTCTGATGTGCAATAAAGAGAATTATATCTATCTTAGATCTTTTTGTACAACTTCTATAAAAGTGTATTTTATAACAACAATAAATGGATAATATCCGTTATCTGTATCCCAAATCCACTGTTATTATTGATTTCCTTTATTTCATAATACATATTGTTGACATTTTTAAATATATGTATATGAAATATTGTAGCCCATCGTCATCAGGAACAGTCCAAGCTCTTATTGGTTTTATTATGATATTGGTAATTATTAACGTGTATTCCCGTTCGTCCCATCGACTTCGTCCCCCTCGTGGGACGAACGGGAATTCCTTATTTTTTTTCCCGATCGTCCCACTAATTTTGTTGATGGGACGAACGGGAATAATTTATAAATTATTTTTTTAGTCCTATTGGTCCCACCAAATAATTTCAGACTGGTTGTTTTAATGGTAGAAAAAAAAAATATTTTAAAATAATAATCAGTCAGGCCATGTGGTAACGGCCGCGACTTACGAGCTGTAGGTCGTAGGTTCGAACCCCGACAGGCGCTTTACTTTGTGTAAATTATTTCATCACTGCTCTCAAAACGGTGAAGGTACTTACGCCGTTTTGGACTATGTTTTGCTTTCATGCTGTATAAGTTGGAGTCTTGATGTAACACCGTAAGCAATTTTAAAATATTTGGCCTATGTTATAATTTAAATATTTTTTTTGCCTATGTTATTGGTTGGGTGTCGTTTACTAAAACTGCACCACACTTTTACGAAATTCGGTTGAAGCCACTGCGATATCATGTATTGCCGAAATTATTCACTTTGGCTATCATCGGGGCTTTCGCCAGCGACATAAAACCAGTCTTCAAAAATACGGTCCTCGGGTAATAATGGAAGCACCGCGCTTAGGGCTACTTTTTTTTTTTTTTTTTAGGGTGGGAAATCGTTAAATAACTTCTCCCGCCCTGGGCGGAGCGGGAGGGTGTGTCAGACTCTTACTGACTAAAACCCACCCGTATTCCTTCCTGTTGCCTGTGTTAGAAGGAATACGGGTGGGTTTTAGTCAGTAAGAGTGCTACTTGACGTTTTAAAACTTTATTTTTTGTTAGATTTAATTCACGGCTTTTCCTCCAAACAGCGTTATTTAAAATTGTACGCATAGCAGACATAGTTGCTTCTTCAAAATCACCGGTAAATGCTGTAGGATTCCAATCGTTGATTGTTTCTTTTTTACGGTTTGACATTAAAGCGTACAATAATGGCGTCATCGCTGTGCTTTGATCATCACTTCCTAAATCACCATGAACCGTGTAAAGATGAAGGAACGAAGATGGACATCTCCTAAAGCACGCAGAAGCACAATTCCACATTTTCTTTGTATATATTGCAAACAGCTTCCTGTACTACAAGAGGGACCAAGATGCGCTTCTTGTGACATTATTGAGCCTTAAAAACAGAAGTCATTAATTACACACTTTGTAATATAATTTAAAATTATATTTAATAATATGTGTATAATAAAATAGAATACAAACATGATACCGACATAATTACGAGTAGCATAAATTAATAAGACATGAGACCAAACAGTATTAATTAAGTAGGCTATCTAATGATATTTATTAAAAAAATGTACTTACACCAGTAGTTTTCCACAGAATTCGTGTAAAATATATATTATTACATTCACACCCGTGCAGTTCCATTGTTTTGTCAACACTAACCCGACCGGTCTAATTTAAGGATACTAAAGGGAGAGAATGTCAGGTAAACCAACAGGGTTTACGCAAATAACACAATGTTATCGGCACTCTTTTGTTAACTAGCGGCATCACCAACGCATCCCACCAGAGCCATGTAATATCACGACAGAAAGTAAACTACGAAACAACGATTAAACATTTTACGTACAAAATGATTTAGTGGGACAAATGGCACTAATCTAAGTATATATTCCCATTCGTCCCTCTAAATTCCCCAATGGGACGATCGGGAACAAATTTAATATTATTTTTGTAAATCCCGTTCGTCCCACGACGGGGACGAAAGTCGGTGGGACGAACGGGAATACACGATTATTAAAAGTCACCAAGTCATTTATAAAATCATTCATTGAATAGGTACATACATAATCAGCCTATAATGTTCCCACTGCTGGGACACAGGCCTCTTCTCTGTGAGAGGGAGTGGGCCGTAATTTACCACGCGGGCCCAGTGCGGGTTGGTAGATGTCGCATGTGTTCGAATTTTTGGTTCTAGGACATGCCGGTTTCCTCACGATATTTTCCTTCACCGTTTTGAGAGCAATGGAGATGAAATAATTTACACAAAGTAAAGCGCCTGTCTGGTTTCGAACCTACGACCGTAAGTCGCGGCCGTTACCACTGGGCCACCACTGTTGTCACGCACGCGAATAGGTAAAGTCAAGTGCAATTAAAAACAGTACACATTTAGTAAAACTTAAAATGGAGTTTTCGGTTTGATCAATTACTGAAATCTCTAATTTCACAAAGTATATGAGCTAATGCTAATTTGCTAAGATATTATAATATGCACAACAATTCATAATTTAATTTATATTTTAGAAATAAATTGTTGTTGAACTCCACCAAGCATAAATATTGTATACTACATGTTTTTGCCCTCAACTGTATGTATGTATTGTTCAAACAATTTTACTTATCAAGAGTATTATTCAACAGTTAAAACAACCCAAGGCTGTGCCTATTACTGATGCGTTACTAGTTACTACAGGTCACGGTTAAATGAACTACTCTGAATAAAGTCAGCGTATTATATCGTTTCTCAAATCAACTCATCATTCATTATCGGCCTAACCTTTTCCCAACTATGTCGGGGTCGGCTTCCAGTCTAATTGGACGAGTTGATTTACAGCATTTTACATGAAGCGACTGCCTATCGGACCTCCACAACCCAGTTACTGGGTAACACGATACCCCTTGGTAAGACTGGTTATCAGACTTTCGGGCTTCTGAAATTCTGACGACCCGTAACGACTGTCAAAGATCTCCAAGTGGCAACCGGAACCAACGGCTTAACGTACTTTCCGAAGCACGTAGGGGTCTCGATATTTACCTATTTCGGTTGGTTCGTGGATGGGTGACCATCACCCATCCACGAACTGACCGCGGCAAGCGTAGCTTAACCTTCAATTCATCCATGCGGCAAAAAAAAAAACTAAATATTTTATTTCACATAAACATACATGGGCACTTATGAAACGTCAGAAGCTAGTTGCACGGTTCCAATTGGTCGTTTCCTATGGAGAAGAGCCGGCAAGAAGCTTACGTTGATAATAGGTATGAGAGTTCAATGTAGGCCTGTCAAGAAGTACCAGGTACTTAACAAAAAATAAATGGTCTACAAATCTAGTCTTTAATAGACTAGATTTGTAGACCATTTATTTTTACCTACAACGTTCTCACATTCACAAAATATAAAAGAAATATGTAAAGTATTAATAAAATAATAAAAATAAAAACCTATTTGCCACATGTGCAGAAGGAATTATTGCCAAACTTCTTTGTCTTCAACGTAGTCTTTAATCATATAATAAGCATTTTTGATAAGGACACGTTTGATGTAGGTTTTGAACTTTCCATCGCTAAGTTCTGTAACCGACTTTGGCAACTTGTTTAAAAGCGGATACTGTTGATAACAAATTATTTGCTAAGCTGGTTCTCGTGCTAAGCCTGGATTTGTGCCTGATTGATGCCGCAATAGGCTCGCTCCTCATTACATGGGATTCAACATAACTGACGAAGGTTGATGTGTACCTATAGCCCAACTCTTTGGGGAAACGAAGTGTGATGTCATGTAACTACAAAATACACGCAGATGAAGACGCGGACAACAGAGCAGCTACTAGAAAATATGTGTTCGTGTCATAATATTCAATTTAAATGAAGACTATTCATATCTCTTTATCATAAAAAGTACGCATTTTGCTAAATAATACCTACTTCCTTAAAACGTAATTACAGAATACTGTTTAAAAGATAATTGAAATGAAACATGACAATATTATCAATTCATTATGAAAACATGAATAAAACATTAAAACTTCAAAAGATAATTGTAAGTGCTCGCCCCCTATTACATAACATGAGACTTAAACATAATTAACTGGCTTGGATGTACAGCAGTGGTGGCCCAGTGGAAACGGCCGCGAATAACGAGTTGTAGGTCGTAGGTTTAGAACCCAGACAGGCACTTTACTTTGTGTAAATTATTTCATCACCACTCCTCTCAAAACGGCGAAAAAATACATCGTGAGGAAGCAAGGCATCGTGAGGAGTACTAGAAGCAAACATTCTAAGAGATGTCACATCCTCCAACCCGCACTGTTCCCGCGTGGTGACGGCCGCCATTCTCTCACAGAGAGGAGGCCAGGGGGGTAACCATCACCTCTTATAGCAGTATTGTTTCAATATTACTTCAGCGTGAGAAAGAGATGGAGCTATAAGTCCTGTATAGCTCCATCACTTTCCCACTGTGAAGTAATATTATAATAATACTGCTATAAGAGGTGATGGTTACCCCCCTGGGGGACCAAGTCCGTCTACGAAGATACGGGGCCGTCCGAAAGTAGTTCGAAACTTTAGGGTGAACTCCCGATTAATGAACCGTTACCAAAGGGTAAAAACACAACGTAATAGGGACAACTGTCAAATCGTGTTGTCATTCATTAATTCGGGCCCCAAACTAATCTCATTTCCGTAGAATATAGGTTTCCTGAGTAAGAAACGCCCGAAACTTCGGCCGAAGCTCCGGCCGAAACTCCGGATAACCAGCTTAAGAAGTAGACCTCCCTGTGTCCCAGCAGTGGGAACGTTATAGGCTGATTATGCTAATGCACCTCTGTCTACCTCTTCGGACACTACAGGCGTAATGATATGTTATATTCAACTATAAAAGCATGTAAAATAATTACCTGAAAATAAAACGCTCACCTAATTTCATTTTACTCCGCTTTCTTAACTTTCTTCCGAGATCTTGAGGCACATCCATCGATCACATTGAATTCGATCACTTACCCGGCACACAGTGGAACGAATGTATGGGAGCGGTTGGACGTAGACATGTCCGAAAAAAAAGAGTAAAATTATGCCAAACTAATGATGCCATCTTATTCGATTACTTAATGCCTTCATAACTTGTGGTGATGAATTTCTTCATAACTCCCATATTTCGGGAGTAATTTGAGAAAATGTGAAATTTTACTATGAAAATGAGTGTATCGAGCTCTCTCCCTCCTGATTCCGGGCTTGTTTCAAGTAGCGGTCTCTAATATCATAATGCTAATACTAAGAGCTATATTTAATACTAAGACACATAGTGCGCCAAATGTGCACTTTCTGGGATAAAGAGTGATGTTTATTTTATAACACAATTTTTTTATTTTTTGTTTATTTTGTTGATTAAAACCGTTTTTCTAAAGGTTTACCTTATTACAATAACATTTCTGAGCAGCCAATTAGAGAAGATATAAGCTAATTAGGATATATAATTAGGGACTTAAGGTTTACATATAAAACTGATGCACTAATGATTACTGATAAGAACATTGCTATTATTTAATTACTAAATGGCTCTTAATACACTAATTTAGCATGCATCATTTACTAATTATCACAATAACTAATTACCTTGCAATATTTAACAAAGGATACCTGGGATACCTGGATTTTATATAAATAGGTCACTATTAGTAACTTTAAAATCAGTGTTGATTTACACCTCGTTGTATCCAAGCTAATCTCGCAATGTATTTTCCAAATTTTAATACAAATCTTGATATTCACGTTGCTTTATGCGCACGCGCACATAAAGATTTACGCGACTTTAACTATTTGTTCAGTGTTTTAAAAGATAACAGTTGTGTTCAGTTATGTGAAAGTGCTGAAACAAGTTTAAAAGACTGGTGTCGTCGATTTTGCTACCGCATTTATGCAAAATGGACACAGTCTGGAAGAAGCACAGATAAGTTTCGGAAGAAACATGAGATTTGGCTACAGGCTGCAATTCAATGGCCGGAATTACAGAATGAAAATATGGAACCTTCTACAGAAAATATAAGTGACGTCACCGAGCCCATAATTTCTCCTGCTAAATCTGATGCTTCAACTTGTACACATCCTAGTCCTCGTAAATCTTTTGAGGACCTTAGTAACCGGCAAAAAAGAAGACGCACTGAAGATAGTCTTTCATGCAGCAGTAGCAGCGCTGAAATTATGTTTTCGGCCGAAAGGGCGCTTCAAAAGGCAGGACAAAGCGATACAGCTTATGTTATGAAATACTTGACGGAGAATCCAGAAGAGGCCTCAAAAATCAAAGCCTTCATTGAAGGTAAATCAATTCAGGTACGGGAAATATCCCCTTTGAAGGCATTGGCTCTTTATGTATCGATGAACTTATCGAAATGGCGCTATAACACTCTTCGGGATTTCAACACTCAAGAAGGAGCTCTTCAATACCCGAGTTACTACATGTTGGTTAAAGAAAAAATTAAGTGCTATCCGGCCAAAGAAGATCTCACAGTTACAGAGAGCTCTGCAAAAATCAAATTACAAGCCTTGATGGATTTAACCTCAAGAAGACTTATTAGGTCGTTAGAAACCCCTGTTGATCCCAATCAACAGCTCGTATTGACCAGCAAATGGGGTTTTGACGGATCATCTAGCCAAAGCATTTATCATCAAAGGACGAGTGAAGATGAGCAAATCGATCTTGCTAGTAATTTTATGATTAGTCTTGTACCACTGCGGCTCGTCTCAAAAGGTGTAACAATTTGGGAAAACGAGCGACCATCTTCCACTTCATTTTGCCGGCCAATATTGTTTAAGTTTATAAAGGAAACCAAAGAAAATGTGCAGAGAGAGATGGCTGAAATCGAAGCAGAGATTGAAGCCTTAACTCCATCCACCATCACTGATGGAATTAGTGTCAAACACCAACTGCTGTTGACAATGATTGATGGTAAAATTCATTCCATTATATCCAATACAGCAGCTTCAGTGTGTGACATATGCAAGGCTTGTCCTAAAGAAATGAATAATTTAGAGTTAATCAAAGATAAACACGCAAACGAGGACATGTATAAATATAGCTTAAGCACCCTTCACGCTTGGATTCGCTCAATGGAATGCTTATTACACATTTCCTACAAATTAGACATAAAATCATGGCAAGTAAGGGGTGATATAGCAAAAAGGCAAGTTGATGACAGGAAGAAAAGAGTTCAAGAGGCTGTAAGAAGAGAAACGGGCTTACTTCTCGATGTTGTGAAACAAGGCAGTGGATCCACCAACAATGGCAACTCGGCAAGGAGATTTTTTGAAAACTACACTAAATCTGCTGAACTGACCGGAATAGATGCTATGCTTTTAAGAAAAATCTGTGTGATCTTGCAGTGTATTTCATCAGGAGAGAAGATCAACGTAACTAAATTCCGAGAGTTCTGCTTTGATACTGCTAAGCTTTACGTGGAGTTATACCCATGGTATTATATGCCTTCTTCACTTCATAAAATTTTAATGCATGGGCCAGACATAGTTCAGAACATGTCAATTGTGCCCATTGGTTTTCTATCCGAAGAGGCATCTGAGGCTAGAAATAAAGATTTTAGAAAATATAGAGAGGGGCATTCTCGAAAGCATAGCAGTATCTCATGCAATGAAGATATTATGCACAATCTTTTACTGTCTTCTGATCCACTTGTTACAAGTATCCGTCCAAAAGGAAATAAGTTTGTAAAAAAATCTTCTTTTAAGGAATTTTATGAGCTTACGGATTCTGAGAAAAGTGATATCGAATTTGTTAACATAAATGATTTAGCGGACATCGATTCTGAATTTGAATTAATTGATGATGATGATGATGACGAAGATAATTAAATGATGTTATTGTTTTAAAATGTGTAACTTAGTAAATTAGAGCTTACATCTTAATTATTTATTGTACTTTTAATGAAACTAGGTAATTTATTATCAACTTACTTAAAAGTCATACTCTCATCAGTTCTTGTGAATATTTTTGTTAATATATATTTCTGTATATATATAATATATTTATAGACCTCTTAATAAGTCTGTCTGCGGTTTAAAGTAAATACAAATGGGGAAAAAACGTTTTTTTTTTTAAATTTTCATTTCCTTTTATCCCAGAAAGTGCACATTTGGCGCACTATGTGTCTTAGTATTAAATATAGCTCTTAGTAATAGCATTACGATATTAGAGACCGCTACTTGAAACAAGCCCGGAATCAGGAGGGAGAGAGCTCGATACACTCATTTTCATAGTAAAATTTCACATTTTCTCAAATTACTCCCGAAATATGGGAGTTATGAAGAAATTCATCACCACAATTTATGAAGGCATTAAGTAATCGAATAAGATGGCATCATTAGTTTGTCATAATTTTACTCTTATTTTTCGGACATGTCTACGTCCAACCGCTCCCATACATTCGTTCCACTGTGCGGCACCAACTTTTTCGCGCGCGTAAAGTAAAAACCGGCCATTGCGTGTCGGACCACGCACAATGAAGGGTTCCGTAGTTAGGAAGTTGGGATGACTTTCGCTTATCCCTATTAACATTGTCGTATATGTTTTTTTGCCATTTTCTTTTTATTTCATTAATCACTCTTAAAAAGTCCCTTGTTTTAGTGGAGTCAAGAACATTTATTAAAATTCTGTTGATTTTTGATAATCTAATTTCTATATGAACAAAAAATTGCAATTCAAACTTTGAGACGCTCTCTTGTAATGTTGCTGATTTTCACATCCGACAATGTTAATAGGGATAGGCGCTTTATTCCAAAACTTAAAAATGTAGTTGAAAAACACGTTCTCCCATACATCGATATATGCCACAATCAATTCTCCAACGCATTTCCGACAACTACCCCGAAACGAACCGAACTAGCCCGAAAGTCTGACAACCAGTCTTACCAAGGGGTATCGTGAAATGAAATGAAATGATTTTATTTTCTGTAAGTAGGTTTATACAAACACTTTTACACGTCAATCATACTTAGAAGAAAAACTAGATGAGCTCGGCGTTTCCTATCTGACTACTCTGAGAAGAAAGGCCGAAACAAACTCAGAGGTCACAGTCTCTTTTAAAGTCCAGACATAATCTTGGTCAGATCATGTGAAGACCATGTAGATTGGTGTCTGAAATGGTCTTTTGAGGAAAAAAACCACACAGATTAAGTGGACCTATCCAGTCAGTGCACGCATTTGTCAGTAATCGTGCAGCTCAACTCAGAACTTAAGGAGCTCAACGATTCGACGAACAATACCAAAGAAAGGACATTTGAGTAGGCCGCATAAATGACTCAAACTGCCAGACTAAGATGAAAACTAAATGAGAGAAATAATAAAAACAATAATCCACATAGTCTTCACATTCACAATAATTAAAAAAAAAAGAATATAATACTTCAAAAAGTAAATATTAATGTCATAGTGTATAAGTATAACAAAATCATCAATGTCACGAGCAGAGGTGGCCCAGTGGTAACGGCCGCGACTTACGAGTTGTAGGTCGTAGGTTCGAACCCAGACAGGCGCTTTACTTTGTGTAAATTATTTCATCACCACTGCTCTCAAAACGGTGAAGGAAAACATCGTGAGGAAACCGACATGTCCTAGAACCAAAAATTCGAAGACATGTGACATCTACCAATCCGCACTGGGCCCGCGTGGTGGATTACGGCCCACTCCCTCTCACAGAGAGGAGGCCTGTGTCCCAGCAGTGGGAACAATATAGGCTGATTATGTAATGTCACGCTTAGTATAAAAATAGATTTAGTATAAAATTAGTTTGTTGCCTGGGGGTACATTGGAGTAGCTTAATCAATCCCAAGCCTTTTTGTCGTCCAAGTAATCTTTAACTTTATAGAAACCTTTTTGACAGAGTTTCTGTTTAATAAATGATTTAAATTTATTGAGGCTCAGTTCTTTGACATTGCTTGGGAGTTTGTTGTAAAAACGTATACTTTGGCACTTAAATGAATTACTAATTTTTTGGAGCCTAGTCTTGGGCACAATAAGTAAGTCTTTGTTTCTAGTATTTATGCTATGAATGTCGCTGTGTCTAGAATATAGGTTAATATTCTTTTTGACATAAATCAGGTTCTCATATACATATTGAGATGCGACTGTCATTATGTTTATATCCTTAAATGTATCCCTCAGTGAATGCCTACAACTTAGGTTATAAATTGCTCGAATGGCTCGTTTCTGCAGCACAAATATAGCCTGAATGTCGGCTGCATTTCCCCACAGCAAAATGCCGTACGACATTACACTATGGAAATAACTAAAATATACTAATCGAGCTGTTTCTACATCAGTCAAATGACGGATTTTATACACCGCGTAGGCTGCAGAGCTTAGCCGCTTCGACAATTTGGTTATATGTGGGCCCCACTGTAGCTTTGAGTCCAAAGTAATACCTAAGAACACAGTGGTGTCCACAAGATCCAACTCCGCCCCATTTACTAGTACATTGGTTTTTACCTGCTTAACGTTAGGTGTCAGAAATCTAATACATTTGGTCTTTTTCTCGTTTAAAAGTAAATTATTAACACTAAACCAATGTACTATTTTAGAGAGAGCATTATTTACATCGTCAGTAACTGTCTGTTGTCGTTTAAGCTTAAATAAAAGTGATGTGTCATCTGCAAATAACACTATTTCATGACTGTTCTTTATAAGGCAAGGTAGGTCATTAATATATACGAAAGATAAAAAAGGGCCAAGAATTGAGCCCTGCGGAACTCCCATAGTGACAATAGAACCCGGCGATCGCTTACCGTTAACGTCAACTCTTTGGATCCTATTATCCAAATAAGAAATAAGAAGATCCAAGGCAGTGTTTCTAACACCATAGTGATGCAATTTCCTGACCAATGTATCATGAGAAACACAATCGAAAGCCTTAGATAAGTCACAAAAAATACCTAGGGCATCATGTGACTTCTCCCAAGCCTCAAAAATATGTGCAAGAAGTTCCACACCAGCGTCGGTAGTCGATCGACCCTTTGTGAAACCGAATTGTTTACTGTTTAATAATTTATGTTTATTAAAATGTCTTTGCAATTGATCTAGCATCAATTTTTCAAATATTTTACTAAAGGTGGGAAGCACAGAAATTGGTCTAAAGTTTGTGGGGTCTGATGTGCTGCCCGATTTAAACAAAGGTATTATTTTACTACTCTTCATTAAGTCAGGAATTACACCACAGTCAATACATTTATTAAAAATAATTGCCAATTCAGGCGCTACAGTGTTAATTATGCATTTTGCAACCTCCACAGAATTTCCCCATAGATCAGCTGTTTTTTTAACATTGAGTGTATTGAAAGTTTTAATAATATCCCGAGCACTAACATAGTCGAAATTAAATTCATGGTTACAAATATCAACATTTTCATTCAATATGGACTCAGCAACAGTGGGTGATGAATTTAAAGATTTAGTGGTTGAGACTGGGATATCTGCAAAGAAATTTTCAAAAACTGTGGCAACCTCTAAATCCGTGTTAATAACTGTATTGTTAATATTAAGGCTTTTTTTTTTTTTTTTTTTTGGGTGGGAAATCATCAAATAACTTCTCCCGCTCTGGGCGGAGCGGGAGGGTGTGTCAGACTCTTACTGACTAAAACCCACCCGTATTCCTTCTTGTTGCCTGTGTTGCGGGGGCCTCGGTGACCCATAAGTACCTTCCCGCGACTAATATTAAGGCTGTATTCACAATTACGCTTCCTATCCCTTCCAGTCTCATTGTTTATAATTTCCCAAGTCGTTTTTATTTTATTTTGACTCCTTTTAATTTTTAAACTTAAATATCGACTCTTAGCTTCGCTACAAACTTGTTTAAATAATTTGGAATAGTTCTTAACATATTGATAAAATTCTTTACTTTTATTAAAATTTCTTTCCTCATAAAGTTCAAAAAGTTTGATTCTACTATTAAATATCCCTTTAGTTGCCCATTCACTGAAGGTTGCAGAACCATTAACTGAGATCTGCTTGGGTATAAATGTTGAGTTAAATTCTTTACAATACATGGAAAAAAAGGAATTGTATAGTTCATTAGGATCATGACTATAAGGCAAGTAGGCTAACTGACTATTAAGTTTGTTTTTAAAAGCTTTCCAAGCGACCGGCAGTGTTTGGCACTACACTGATATCTCTCTTAGCCACTTTTCTATCTTGCTTACTAAATGTAATCAGCTGACCACAGTGGTCAGAATCCAGTTGGCTTATAATTTGCCTAGTAATAGGTAATATGTTAGTAAATATATTATCTAAACATGTAGCTGAGGTGGCGGTTATTCTAGTAGGCTCTAAAAATAAATGATCAAGATTATATGACTGAAATAAATTTTTAATTTTTAGGCACATCGATGAGTCCTCTAATAAATTGACATTAAAATCACCACATACAATTATATTTTTTCCTAATTTACCAAGTTTTTGTAGCACATCATCCATGATACTCTCAAAGTAATCATAAATCGATGACGGAGGCCGGTACACGCTCAATACAACAAGCCGCTCCAACTCCACACAAGCTATGCGTGTTACCCAGTAACTGGGTTGTGGAGGCAGATAGGCAGTCGCTCCATGTAAAATACTGGTATTTAGCTGCATCCGGTTAGACTGGAAGCCGACCCCAACGTAGTTGGGAAAAGGCAGGCAGATGATGATTTCCGACAACTACCAAATATTCATATTTCATTAAATTTAAATAGATATACTAATTTTAAAAAATACCTACAAGATATTAATATTCTCCAACTGCAAATTAAAGTTGGTCGACTATTACTCGTTAACTTGTAAAGCCTTCTTAGCTGTGATAGTTTTCCTTTTAATTTCATTATAATGTACTACTGACATGAATTTTTTCACATCTCCATATACAACCATTTAGCTGCCAGGGGGAATTTTATTTTAGCACTTTGTCCGCGCAATTCATATGTATACCTATGCCAAATTACAGCTTTCTAGTACTAAGCGTCTCTGAGCTACAGTGGGGACAGACAGACAGACAAACGGACATGGCGAAACTATAAGGGTTCCTTGTTTACTACGGAACCCTAAAAGGAGAACGACAGTAATTTTCATCTTACCGAGTCAGCTGTTGAAGTGACGTTTACTCCGTGCGAAGTTAATTCACTTCATGATAAAAACTCGAAATAGGGTAATTTTGAATTATTTCTTTTTTTGATTAAAGGTGCGATGTAATATTAATCATTCTGAAACATTTCTCCGACATTCGTTTCGCCATTGAACGGTTCACCGACAGATCCCCTCTATTACTCTCGTCGAAAGTGACGCATATGAAAGGTTCTGTCGGCAAATCGTTCGCCGTTGAAAGGTTCTATCGGTGAAAAAAATGAAAAGTGAATCGTTCTGTCGGTGAACCGTTCAACGGCGAAACGAATGTCGGTGAAATGTTTCAGAATCAATATTAATATGACATTGTAAACATCAATTTGTTATAATTGGTTGTGGCCTAAATATTTCAAAGCGTTGTTTTATGAATCATACAAACTAAATATGATAACATCATTATTATTAGTACAAGAGTCACAGTCATCATTTCCTAACCGCAAAATAGATAGGTACAGTCGACAATGTTGGCGGTTACACGCACATAATCAGCCTATAATGTTTTCCCACTGATGGGACACAAGCCTCCTCTCTGTGAGAGGGAGTGGGCCGTAATCCACTACGCGGGCCCAGCGGGTTGGTAGATGTCACATGTCTTCGAATTTATGGTTTTTTTTTTTTTTTTTATTTGTGGTGGGTTTGCTCTTGACCTCAGTCTATGTCAGAGGTGACAGAAACAAAGTCGACGATGGAGCGAGCTTACCCAGAAGAAGCCTGTTCACTCTCACTTTGAAGAGATTAGGGTTGTATGCGTTCGGAAACACAGACGCAGGCAGAGAGTTCCATTCCTTTGCTGTGCGTATTATAAAAGAAGTTTGGAAACGCTTAGTGCGAGCTGGTGGGATAGCCACCAGGAAGGGATGGTAACCTGAAGTGCGCCTAGATGACCGATAATAGAAGGGGGCCGGTGGAATGAGGTCGTGGAGTTCTTGGGCACACTCTCCGAAGTACAATCTATAGAAGACCGACAAGCAGGCAACCTTGCGACGATGGGCCAAACTGTGAAGCTTGGCATCCACCAGATTTACTTCGCCAATGAGCCCCTTAGCTCTGCGTTCCACCGAGTCAAGCGCGGCAAGTTGGTATTTAGCCGAGCCATCCCAAAGGTGGCGGAGGACATGTCGGTTTCCTCACGATGTTTTCCTTCACCGTTTTGAGAGCAGTGGTGATGAAATACACAAAGTAAAGCGCCTGCCTGGGTTCGAACTTACGACCTACAACTTGTAAGTAATACAGCTCTATAAATAATGTCGGCGGTTGACTACTTACTATTTACCCTTAATGCTCCTTAACATAACAATACGTCTGTATTCCCCGAAGAGGTAGGCAGAGGTGTACCTATAGTACACTGCACCCACATTACGCCAGTTATGTTTAAGTCCCATGTTAAATGTCATCATGATATACAAAGTATTTCAGAGACGCATTGTCGTACTCACATCTGGAATTTCTCAGTAGCAGCTGCGGTGTCATGGAACTTAAACATAACTGGGGGGCAACCATCACCTCTTACAGCAGTATTATTATAATGTTACTTCAGCGTGAGAAAGAGATGGAGCTATAAGTCCTGTATAGCTCCATCACTTTCCCACTGTGAAGTAATATTATAATAATACTGCTATAAGAGGTGATGGTTGCTCAGAGATCGAAAAGTCATACCATAGGTACGCGGACTTTTGCTTTTATACAGAGTACACGCACGCGGGTGTGTGGCTAAGTAATTACAGCCGCACGGGTCGATCGATCAGGTTACGCTACGCTTGCCGCGGTTGGTCCGTGGATGGGTGACCATCTTTACATACCATGACCCCTCCGTGCCTCGGAAAGCACGTTAAGCCGTTTGTCTCGGCTGTCATTCGTGGATCTTTGACGGTCGTTACGGGTCGTCAGAAGCACGAAAGTCTGACAACCAGTACCAGTCTTACCTAGGGGTATCGTATTACCCAGTAACGTGGTTGTGGAGGTCAGATAGGCAGTCGCTCCATGTAAAATACTGGTACTCAGCTGCATCCGGTTAGACTGGAAGCCGACTCCAACGCAGTTGGGAAAAGGCAGGCAGATGATGATGATGACAGAGTACACGCACAAAACATACCTACGAGTAACATCCGCACGCACACATAGACGCGGACGTGCGGCCATCTCAAACAAATGCCGGTCGCGAGTGCACAAGACTTGCACTCGCTGTACGGGAAGCTAGTGTGTCTATGTGTGCGTGCGTCTTCGCTCATTGTGTGGAGCTGACCTTTTGTACAGTGGTACAAGTTTTTATGATATTAACGTTAAAGAGGGGCGCTGTTGGTAAATATTTGTAGTGAAATTGTTTTATGAAATGTATTGAAAAAACAACATGGCGTCAATAGTTCCGATTTTGGCCACGCGGCAAAAGATCCTTGTACACTGTACAGCTATATCCATCTATTTTGTACCCAGGGATCAAACCCAGGCGCACACGCTCTGCAGTCATGTCAATATTTCCAGTCTGGAAAAAAAGTCAGAAAGGCTGCAAGCTTATAATGTATTAATCGGTTGTAGGTACACACGGCTACATATCGTCGCCTTAGAGTGAAAACCTCGTATATGCGAAAAAGGCAACTTTACTGGAATAATTATTAAATTCTAAAGTGTTGGTAAATTGAAAACCTCATCTGTTATTTTGCGAGAATTTCGAACTCGCCATAGATGGCGCTACAGGTGACTAAACTTTTTTTGTGGGAACTAGGCGTGCGTTGCGAGGTTTAACTTTCCAAAAATGTAATAAAATAAATATGACCAAATAACATTCCCGAGGTTTTCACTCTAAGGCGACGATATCAAGCTATACATTTCCAGTCTAAGCTGACCTCTCATTGTACGGAAATCCTAACCTACTATGCAAGATCAGCTTAAACTGGAAATTTATAGCTTGATTTGTAGCCGTTGTGTGTACAATGTTATCTGTTATTGCATTTTATTACTATGTCGTGATATCTTGTAATAAATGGTTACAGTTAATTAGTAAGTAATTAAATTAATAATAAATAATATACGCTATCACCTTTTCTGTATAATTGCTTGACCTACTTGACTTATTTTCCCTCTTACTTAATTTCGGCTAGATATTTGGTTAACAATGAACAGTCGAGAAATATTTTTTTTGTTTGGGTTGGAAATAATCAAATAACTTCTCTGGCTCTGGGCGGAGCGGGAGGGTGTGTCAGACTCTAACTGACTAAAACCCACACGTGTTCCTTCCGTTGCCTGTGCTGCCATGGACCTCGGTAACCCTTTCGTACTTTCCCGCGACGCCGGCAGGCTTCGGCCCTAGTGGACCCCTACACTTGAGCTGACATCTCTTTGAGGCGCGCTTGGAATACAACGCGCAGGTCCTTATCGGACGGCAAGCTACCCATTGCTCATCGTCCGCAAGCCCGCGCCTACGGTGGCCGGAAATCCGCCTGGGATCCCCGACGCCCAGGGCGTCTCCTGTGGCGGCTAGGAGCGTGAGGGCGCGAAATGTGCCTCTCCCCCACCTGTCCCGCCTCCTGGTTCAAGTTAAGCACCTTGGGGTTGATTTTCTTGCACCTTATTATTTTTGCAACAACGCACAGTGGAACGAATGTATGGGAGCGGTTGGACGTAGACATGTCCGAAAAAAAAGAGTAAAATTATGCCAAACTAATGATGCCATCTTATTCGATTACTTAATGCCTTCATAACTTGTGGTGATGAATTTCTTCATAACTCCCATATTTCGGGAGTAATTTGAGAAAATGTGAAATTTTACTATGAAAATGAGTGTATCGAGCTCTCTCCCTCCTGATTCCGGGCTTGTTTCAAGTAGCGGTCTCTAATATCATAATGCTAATACTAAGAGCTATATTTAATACTAAGACACATAGTGCGCCAAATGTGCACTTTCTGGGATAAAGAGTGATGTTTATTTTATAACACAATTTTTTTATTTTTTGTTTATTTTGTTGATTAAAACCGTTTTTCTAAAGGTTTACCTTATTACAATAACATTTCTGAGCAGCCAATTAGAGAAGATATAAGCTAATTAGGATATATAATTAGGGACTTAAGGTTTACATATAAAACTGATGCACTAATGATTACTGATAAGAACATTGCTATTATTTAATTACTAAATGGCTCTTAATACACTAATTTAGCATGCATCATTTACTAATTATCACAATAACTAATTACCTTGCAATATTTAACAAAGGATACCTGGGATACCTGGATTTTATATAAATAGGTCACTATTAGTAACTTTAAAATCAGTGTTGATTTACACCTCGTTGTATCCAAGCTAATCTCGCAATGTATTTTCCAAATTTTAATACAAATCTTGATATTCACGTTGCTTTATGCGCACGCGCACATAAAGATTTACGCGACTTTAACTATTTGTTCAGTGTTTTAAAAGATAACAGTTGTGTTCAGTTATGTGAAAGTGCTGAAACAAGTTTAAAAGACTGGTGTCGTCGATTTTGCTACCGCATTTATGCAAAATGGACACAGTCTGGAAGAAGCACAGATAAGTTTCGGAAGAAACATGAGATTTGGCTACAGGCTGCAATTCAATGGCCGGAATTACAGAATGAAAATATGGAACCTTCTACAGAAAATATAAGTGACGTCATCGAGCCCATAATTTCTCCTGCTAAATCTGATGCTTCAACTTGTACACATCCTAGTCCTCGTAAATCTTTTGAGGACCTTAGTAACCGGCAAAAAAGAAGACGCACTGAAGATAGTCTTTCATGCAGCAGTAGCAGCGCTGAAATTATGTTTTCGGCCGAAAGGGCGCTTCAAAAGGCAGGACAAAGCGATACAGCTTATGTTATGAAATACTTGACGGAGAATCCAGAAGAGGCCTCAAAAATCAAAGCCTTCATTGAAGGTAAATCAATTCAGGTACGGGAAATATCCCCTTTGAAGGCATTGGCTCTTTATGTATCGATGAACTTATCGAAATGGCGCTATAACACTCTTCGGGATTTCAACACTCAAGAAGGAGCTCTTCAATACCCGAGTTACTACATGTTGGTTAAAGAAAAAATTAAGTGCTATCCGGCCAAAGAAGATCTCACAGTTACAGAGAGCTCTGCAAAAATCAAATTACAAGCCTTGATGGATTTAACCTCAAGAAGACTTATTAGGTCGTTAGAAACCCCTGTTGATCCCAATCAACAGCTCGTATTGACCAGCAAATGGGGTTTTGACGGATCATCTAGCCAAAGCATTTATCATCAAAGGACGAGTGAAGATGAGCAAATCGATCTTGCTAGTAATTTTATGATTAGTCTTGTACCACTGCGGCTCGTCTCAAAAGGTGTAACAATTTGGGAAAACGAGCGACCATCTTCCACTTCATTTTGCCGGCCAATATTGTTTAAGTTTATAAAGGAAACCAAAGAAAATGTGCAGAGAGAGATGGCTGAAATCGAAGCAGAGATTGAAGCCTTAACTCCATCCACCATCACTGATGGAATTAGTGTCAAACACCAACTGCTGTTGACAATGATTGATGGTAAAATTCATTCCATTATATCCAATACAGCAGCTTCAGTGTGTGACATATGCAAGGCTTGTCCTAAAGAAATGAATAATTTAGAGTTAATCAAAGATAAACACGCAAACGAGGACATGTATAAATATAGCTTAAGCACCCTTCACGCTTGGATTCGCTCAATGGAATGCTTATTACACATTTCCTACAAATTAGACATAAAATCATGGCAAGTAAGGGGTGATATAGCAAAAAGGCAAGTTGATGACAGGAAGAAAAGAGTTCAAGAGGCTGTAAGAAGAGAAACGGGCTTACTTCTCGATGTTGTGAAACAAGGCAGTGGATCCACCAACAATGGCAACTCGGCAAGGAGATTTTTTGAAAACTACACTAAATCTGCTGAACTGACCGGAATAGATGCTATGCTTTTAAGAAAAATCTGTGTGATCTTGCAGTGTATTTCATCAGGAGAGAAGATCAACGTAACTAAATTCCGAGAGTTCTGCTTTGATACTGCTAAGCTTTACGTGGAGTTATACCCATGGTATTATATGCCTTCTTCACTTCATAAAATTTTAATGCATGGGCCAGACATAGTTCAGAACATGTCAATTGTGCCCATTGGTTTTCTATCCGAAGAGGCATCTGAGGCTAGAAATAAAGATTTTAGAAAATATAGAGAGGGGCATTCTCGAAAGCATAGCAGTATCTCATGCAATGAAGATATTATGCACAATCTTTTACTGTCTTCTGATCCACTTGTTACAAGTATCCGTCCAAAAGGAAATAAGTTTGTAAAAAAATCTTCTTTTAAGGAATTTTATGAGCTTACGGATTCTGAGAAAAGTGATATCGAATTTGTTAACATAAATGATTTAGCGGACATCGATTCTGAATTTGAATTAATTGATGATGATGATGATGACGAAGATAATTAAATGATGTTATTGTTTTAAAATGTGTAACTTAGTAAATTAGAGCTTACATCTTAATTATTTATTGTACTTTTAATGAAACTAGGTAATTTATTATCAACTTACTTAAAAGTCATACTCTCATCAGTTCTTGTGAATATTTTTGTTAATATATATTTCTGTATATATATAATATATTTATAAACCTCTTAATAAGTCTGTCTGCGGTTTAAAGTAAATACAAATGGGGAAAAAACGTTTTTTTTTTTAAATTTTCATTTCCTTTTATCCCAGAAAGTGCACATTTGGCGCACTATGTGTCTTAGTATTAAATATAGCTCTTAGTAATAGCATTACGATATTAGAGACCGCTACTTGAAACAAGCCCGGAATCAGGAGGGAGAGAGCTCGATACACTCATTTTCATAGTAAAATTTCACATTTTCTCAAATTACTCCCGAAATATGGGAGTTATGAAGAAATTCATCACCACAATTTATGAAGGCATTAAGTAATCGAATAAGATGGCATCATTAGTTTGGCATAATTTTACTCTTATTTTTCGGACATGTCTACGTCCAACCGCTCCCATACATTCGTTCCACTGTGCAACGTAGCGCCAACGGTTCTAAAAGGTGACGTACATCAGTTTTGTGGGAATCGAATGTGTACGAACAAATTATCTTGTTTTTCAACAATCTCAGTCCTGTCAGGCGTGTAACGTGTGTGCGGTTGGTAACTGTTCTCTGACGTGATAATGCAATCAAGGGTTTTGAACCTCGTCTGATATTGTCTGTGACCTCGTTTACATTTATTGAAATGATGCTGAGAATCAGCACTTCTTCGACGTCCTTGGTTAAAAAAAAGACAGTCCCCCAAAACGCTCGCACTTCACCACTTCCTAGTGTTTTAGCTGGGAAGAAGTGGCGCAACGAAAATCTCCTCAGCAACACGTCTGTCTGTAAGGTTTTAAGAACTTTGATTCTATAATCATAAGTTTTGATACAATCAAAGCTGAACCAAAACAAATAGAAGACATTTAATCCACAAACCCGCACTGTGCCCGCGTGGTGGATTACGACTCACTGCTTCGGACTCAAACTCAAACTCAAAGCATTTATTTCAAATAAACTAATTACAGGCACTTTTGAATTGTCAAGGGGTCGGTCGGTCACTAAGAAAGATGAAGCTAGTTGCCCATTCCAAAGCGTAATAGGTACCTATGGAGAAGAACGGGCAAGAAACCTCACGGTCACTCACGGACGCTCTTTTAAATCAACGTATTATGGTTACAAAATATTGTTTACATCATTCATTTTGAAATTATACATGTGAGAACGATGCAAAACGTAAAAGCGTCCGTAATAAAAAGATTAACAAAAAAAAACAATGCAAAAATTAAAATAAGCCGTGGCAGCTAAGAGATGACCAGTCTCTACTGACGGCGCCCGTTCACGAACTTGACGCATGGATTAGCATCATTCAGCTCAACCATTTTGAAGGGAGCTAAATGATCCAACACACGCGCCACCATCAGCGAGACATTAGAGTGAACACGACATACTCCCAGCCGCCAGGGCACATTCAAGTCAATGAAAGACGTATCCAGTAAATGGCAGCTTTATAGTAAATAGTACTCACATAACAATGTGCTGTGCAACTATACAATGGACAGAGAGGATGCCCGGAGGCCTGTGCGTGTCAGCAGTGGAAACACTGGGCTGGCAAGCCGTGCGCCCGATGACATTTTTCCCGTCGGCAATAATGACGAACTTCCTTAAAAACTTGTATCCCCCGTATATTTAACCCGCTTAGGGGGTGAATTTTCAAAAATCCTTGTTTAGTGCTAATTTTCGTTATACTTACCTATCTTGTTTATACACACCCATCACTAAACTTCTGCAGCTTCGCTGGCTAACTTAATTTAAATGATAAATGATTTTATTTCTGTAAGTTTGTTTGAGGTCAGCGTTTCGTATCTGACTACTCTGAGAAGAAAGGCTGAAACATACTCAAAGGTATCTTTTAAAGTCCGGACATAATCTTGGTCAGATCATGTATTCATGTGAAAGCCATGTGGATTGGTGTCTGAAATGGTCTTTCGAGGAATGAACCACACTGATTGGGTGGACCTGTCCAGTCAGTGCACGCATTTGTCAGTAATCGTGCAGCTCAACTCAGAACTTCACTTCAACATCAACGATACGACGAACAATACCAAAGAAAAAAGATTTGGTTTGGCCGCATAAATTACTCAAACTGCCAGACCATGAATAAAACTAAATGAGAAAAAAGAACCACAATGACCCACATAGTCTTCACATTCACAATAATTGAAAACAATATGTTATGTTTGTTAAAGCGAATCCCAAATTATTTCCACGTTTACAGGACGCTGTCCCACGTAATAGACGGGATATGAGCATAATTCGCATATATCCTGCTAAAACTGCACTCATGCGCAAAAGTGTCATCTGCATGGCTCCAACTATATTTAACAAGCTACCTAAGCGTTGGAAGGAGCCAAGTATCAATGCGTTCAAACGTCAGTTGATAGTGTTTTTATCGCAAAAGGCTTACTATAGTGTGTCTGAATTTTTTGCCGAAATACTTGTTTGACATTAATTACCCGACTGCCTCAGGAGGGTAATGTTTTTCGAGAGTATGTATGTATGTATGTAAACGGCTTGATGGATTTTAACATATGAGGTGTCTTTAGATTCGTCTTAATTGTGGGAGTGACATAGGCTATATAATATTTATAAATTGCATCTGCAAATACAAAAAAGAGGAAGGGTAGTTTTTTTTTTAATTAATTGCAACAATATTGGTATCAAATAAAAGCTAGTAATGAGTAATTTTCAAATATATATATGTCGAAGTTGAGACGGACGGTTATTTTTTAAAAATACGCAGAACCGCAGACCTTATTATGGTCTTCGATTCTGCTATAGCAACAATGGATTTTACGTTTAATCTATCAAACAGACTCAAGGATTTAAGAAAAATAAAAACAAGAACTACTGAATAATGCAATAATTTTTAATCAAACAGGCATAGATTTTACTCACAATGTTTCCTCTTCAAAATTGGCAGCTCAACTGAGCTCCGCGCTTGAGCCGCGCCTTTTATTAACTCGTTTGCCCCACCGGAGACAAACGTCAATCACATAGTATTTTACCGCCGAATAAACAGATAACGTTTAAACGTTGCATTTTAAAAAGTGAGTAATTTTTAGGTAGTATTTACAAAACAATGTTCCAAAATAAAAAGTTATTTAAAAATAATCAGAATGTGATTTTACTAACATTACCAGATTTAATTAGTCATGATCTTGACATTAACAGCTTATGTCAAAATCATTACCAATCAAATCCAAGCTTTCTAATTAATTAACAAACATAAAACTTCTGTAAATAATGGTAGGTACTATTATAAACTTATAATTACGAAATCAACTTATTTAACGGCCGAATAATCTCCGCGGCGACACGGCCATACTGATGCGCGATGCGTGCTCTGCATCGCTCTTGGGTAATCTGTAATAGAGAAATAAATATTGTGAGGCCAGGCACTTCCACAGTACACACAAGCCTATTTGTAAAGGTTAGCGGAAATGTATTCGTAGTTACTGTTCACTCTACGTGACTACAGATCAAGTTAATCATATTTTTATTATGATAACACAATAGGTGTCTACTGCTCATCCCACATGAAAATAGTAAGCTTAGCTATCTATAGCTATCATTAGCATTATTGGACAGTTCACATGGTAACAGTAGATTTAGTTATTTTTCTTAACAATGTTTCTGCTCATTCCACATGACAACAGTAACAGAATTTCATTATTTGTAAAAGGAAAGGATAGGTGGATGACAGGTCGATGCTGTATAGAACAGAGGCTCTAAGGATGATGGGATAGGTCGATGCTGTGCTCTGGGCAGTCTTGTATGCCGTGGTACACAGGGGACTTTTAATTCTTTTAGGATAGGCTTATTAGTGGCTTATTGGACGGCTCCACACGCCAATAGCATCTTTTGGTTTTGGTTAAAATAAATAAATTGGCTTATTGGATCGCTCCACACGCCAATAGCATCTTTTGGTAGGGTTAAAATAAATTCATTGGCTTATTGGATCGCTCCACACGCCAATAGCATCTTTTTGTTATTTGTTGTAGAAAAGACAACAATCAGTAGTTATTAGTAATCAATATGGAAGACTCTCACCGTTAATCTGCGGGCGGCAACGCATCTGACGTGGTTAGCGGTTGCAGGGCTGCCCCGATGCTGGAAGGCCCGGCTTGCTGGTCGTCTGGAGGCGACACGGCCGCCTGGGTGGTCCCTCCAGGTAGAGGGGCGCGCCGCAGTTGATCGTGTGCGACCTTGCGAGGCCGCCCATGGTGTCCCACTACCTTCTTCACAAGGTAGCGGTCGTTTTCTAGAATCCTGTGAACTTCGTAAGGAGCGCTAAACTTAAGGTCAAGAGAAGTCTGGTTTATTGGGTTGTTTTTTATCAAAACAAAATCGCCTCTCTGAAACCGGTGAATTTTAGCTCGGCCTTTGTCAAACCTTGCTTTATCTTTATTAGCTACCTGCGTCATTTTTTGTTGCACATGGCGTTCAAGGGCTTCAATATTAATTGAAGCATTGTCCAGGTTAACTAAGTTTAGTAACTCTGGTGGGACACAGTTTTGACGTCGAGTGAGTAGTGCGAGTGGGGCTATGCCTGTGGTTCTATGGACAGTGCAGTTGAGGGCAAGTTGAAAGCTTTCCAGCGCTGTGTGCCAGTCTGGAGTCTCATAGTTTTTTATCATTATGAGACCATTCTTCAGTGTTGCCATCACCCGCTCGACTTGTCCGTTGGCTCTGCTAACGCCTGGTGCTATGGAGTGTATTTCTATGTTAAACATATCACAGTAGTTTTTGTATTCTCCTAGAAACTCGCGACCGCCGTCGACGATTATTTGCCTTGGAGATCCGAAAAGGTGAATGACCTGCTTCAGAGCTGCCAAAGTGCTGTGTTGACTTTTGTCATTAGTGTAGCGCAGTAACACATATTTAGTGTAGGCGTCTACCGTAACCACGACGTACTCTTGCTCATTAGGGGTTCCCAATTTACCTGTGATGTCCATGTGTATTACTTCAAATGGAACTACTGGCTTGGCAATAGGATGCAATTGTACCTGCGTAGCTCCAGATGTTTGTTTTGAAGTTCTGCACACAATACAGTTGTCGACAAAGTCTCGGACGGTGGTGCTCATTTTGTCAAAATAATACGTTTCCCTTATTTTGTGAAGGGTCTTCTCCCAGCCTGGGTGTTTCAGAGCACTATGGAAAGTATTGATTAGGCTCCATTGGAAAGACTTTGGTACCACGATAAGTTTTTGTAGGCCTAAGATAGCATCTAACCTCTCAAATTTAAGGACGTTGTCTTCGAGGAGGTATCCGGGGACGTCATCACCATTATGCAGAGCATCTATGATGGGCCGCAAGTGGTTATCACGTCTTTGTTCAATATTTACCCAATCCAGATTATTGGTCAAGACGTTGACTGTCAAAGGATCCGGATTTCTGCTCAGGTAATCTGCATGTTGCATTCGCTCGCCCTTCCTGTATTCTATGTCAAATTCGAAATTTTGGAGATAGGCCCACCATCTATGAATGCGGGGTAGTAAGTCCTTTTTGTGCTTTGAAGCTTTAAGTGCATTGCAGTCGGTAATTACCTTAAACTGGCGTCCATAAAGAAAGTGCCGGAAATGCTTGATTGCTCGGACTACAGCTAGTGTTTCAAGCTCGTAGGAATGGTACCTACTTTCTATGTCCGTCGTACGCATACTGAAGTACGCTACCACGTGCTGCCGTCCGTTAATAATCTGAACGAGTATCGCTCCAAAACCGAGGCTACTAGCGTCGGTAAATAGTTCAATAGGTTCGCCTTCTTGAAATATTGTTAGGACCGGTGTAGAAGTTAGGTGATAAATTATCTTTTGACGTGCCTCTTCATGAAAATGAGTCCATTGCCACCTAGCGCCCTGTTTAGTCAATTCGTAGAGGGGAGACATAGTTCGAGCGAAATCGGGTATAAAGCGACGGAAATATCCCGCAAGACCGTTAAATTGGCGAACCTGTTTAACATTAGTTGGTACTGGGGCCTTCAGTAAAGCTTCGACCTTTTTAGGACTGGGACGAACCTGGCCGTTTTCTATCACGTTACCAAGATATTCGATGGAATGTTTGAAGAACAGACACTTATCAATGTTAATCGAAAATCCTGATTCACGTAATGCTATAAAGACTCTTTCCAAGTATCCGAGACCGGATGAAAAATCACGGCATTTACAGATTACGTCATCTATATAAACCTGAGCTACGCTATCATTATGGGCTTCATCTGCACTACCCGGACTCAAAAGAGGACCTAAGGCACGATTAATGCATCTCTGATACACTGAAGGTGCATTACACAACCCGAATGGCATGGCTTTGTACTCAAATAGACCATCTGGGGTTACAAAGGCTGTTTTCTCTATAGAATCAGCAGCAACTAAAATTTGGTGAAAACCAGATGCCATATCTAGGGTTGTGTAGTACTGACCACCGGCCAACTGATCAATTTGGTCTGCGATTAAAGGAAGGGGGTAATGATCACGGACAGTGTTCGAGTTTAACTCCCTGTAGTCTACGCACATGCGGTCGTCACCGTTTTTCTTTTTAACTAGAATAATTGGGCTCGAATATGGGGACTTGCTCTCTTGTACAATGTTATTATCTATTAATTCTCTAACAATTTCTTTAACCTTTTCACGCTCGATTGGGCTTAACCTATAAGGTCTTCGTTCCACAAACTTATTTGGATTTTTTAAACGTATTTCTAATTGACCTGTATTCACACGAGTTTGTGAAAAACCCCGAGTGAAAATAGCAGAATATTTATTGAGAAGAGTTAGCAGTTGGTCAACCTCAGATGTATTGCTCAAATCATGATTAATATCATCAAATAGACCGGCTGTCGATCGCATGTGCAAGACGCGAGGCTGGGAGCACAAAGTCGCACTATTTTGGGTTATGATTACTGTTAATCCAGTTTCGCTTAAAAGATTTGCACCTATCAATACGTCTGATGTCATTTCGTAATCAGACAGGATATGAAATTCGATCTCTACGTTTATATTGTCAATAACACACACCGTTGTTAATATACTCGTGGAAACCACAGGAAACGGGCCTATTCCTCGTAAATAATTAACTACTTGTCGTCGTTTTCCGGGCAACTTATTTGCAATAGATTCGCGCATCACAGAGCACTCCGCGCCACTATCGAATACCGTATCAATAATAATATCACCTACTCGCATACGCATAGTATTTAAACTCTGTTTATTCTTTATAAATGAATTCACATTAGAGGTTATCTGTTTTTCCCGACGATAACACGTATCAAATGTATGACCAGATTTTGAGCAAAATGAACAGAGCCTATTGTCACTCTGTTTAGGTAACGACGTGACCGAGGCCCTAGAGGTCTTCTCAGTTGTTTGTTTATCTATAACTACTGGCGTATTTTTATAACGACAGTCACGAGAAGCATGGCCCGGTTTCTTACAAAAGCTACAATAAGGGACGTTCCTATTATCAATAGCGTATTTTAAACGTTTGGGTGGTGGTTGGTTGGTATTTTGATGATTGGGACGCTTAACACGAATGGATGAGGCAACGGAAATTAACTCTGGCACTGAGGTAGCTCTGGCATTCATGAGTTCAATCCGAAGGCGTTCGTCACTAATTGTTCCTATCACCGCTTCCACCGCATCGTTATCGTCAAGTTTATCTTTAGTAACTCGTCTCCACAAAATCCACGATCGGGATAGAAACTCAGCAATGTCTTTGGTAGGATCGTAATTGTGTTCCTTAAACCTAAGCACGTCCCTTGAGTAGCGATTTTCGGGTTCAAAGGTAGTGATAATACTTTGACGCAGTTCGTCCCACGTGGACGTTGTGACGAGCCAGTTATCAGCCCACATCTTAGCCCGACCTTTTAGTAAGCTAGTCACTTTCATGCGAATATCATAATCACTGAGCTCATAATTAGTCTTAGCCGAAGAAATATGATTACACCACTCGCGGACCCCGACGTTGCCATCCGGGTCATATGAAGGCAAAAATACATCAGTAATTTTAACTTTATCGCGTTGCTTCGACAGCCTTTCACTCATATTTTGCATCATCGTTATCATATGTAAGTAAAACTCAGGTGGTACGTTACCGCCATGTTGTTGTAGCAGTGCCACATTGGCAGCTGTCGTTGATCCGCCATCGCCGGCGGCGTCTGGTCCGGACACGTTGCACGTTGGTACGCTCGGTGCCGTTGATCAGTCCTGGTCTGGTGTATCCATAGTTTCACGCAGAATAACTTGCTCAATGTAGGTAGCTGCAGTCTGAAAAATAAAAAATAAAACGGACAGAAAGAATAGGTAAGTATCCCACTTCTGATGTCGAAGTTGAGACGGACGGTTATTTTTTAAAAATACGCAGAACCGCAGACCTTATTATGGTCTTCGATTCTGCTATAGCAACAATGGATTTTACGTTTAATCTATCAAACAGACTCAAGGATTTAAGAAAAATAAAAACAAGAACTACTGAATAATGCAATAATTTTTAATCAAACAGGCATAGATTTTACTCACAATGTTTCCTCTTCAAAATTGGCAGCTCAACTGAGCTCCGCGCTTGAGCCGCGCCTTTTATTAACTCGTTTGCCCCACCGGAGACAAACGTCAATCACATAGTATTTTACCGCCGAATAAACAGATAACGTTTAAACGTTGCATTTTAAAAAGTGAGTAATTTTTAGGTAGTATTTACAAAACAATGTTCCAAAATAAAAAGTTATTTAAAAATAATCAGAATGTGATTTTACTAACATTACCAGATTTAATTAGTCATGATCTTGACATTAACAGCTTATGTCAAAATCATTACCAATCAAATCCAAGCTTTCTAATTAATTAACAAACATAAAACTTCTGTAAATAATGGTAGGTACTATTATAAACTTATAATTACGAAATCAACTTATTTAACGGCCGAATAATCTCCGCGGCGACATATATTAATAAAACTAAAAAGCTTGAAATAAAATAAATTATTTAAAAAACAAAAAACCCGACTGCAAAAACACTTAACTGAAAAGGGAAAAACAAGCATTATAATCTACATATATAATTTTGGTCTTGCAGGCGAGGACAATCAAATAACCTGAAATATGGTGTAACTTTTGATTGTCCCCGCCTGCAAGACCAAAATTATATATGTAGATTATAATGCTTGTTTTTCCCTTTTCAGTTAAGTGTTTTTGCAGTCGGGTTTTTTGTTTTTTTTTATCTATTGATTATAAGTAGTAATGTGACTAAAATATTTGTACGCCAATATATTATAAGGCTAAACATGATTGGACTTTGATGTAACTGAATCTTGCATGCTCTTGTATGTGTATACCATGTTTAAACAAATAAATGAATCATATCTTATCTTATCTTAAAATATAATACATTACAAGTAAATATTCATTAATATCAATGCCGAAGTGTATATAAATCCGAAAATAATTGATTTGATTTGATCAGATCTTTTGATTCTGTTTAAGGAACTCTTGTGCAAAACTTTATGTTTTTAGACCGAGCTGTTAGTGAATTTAATAATTTTGATTAAGACTAGCTTCTGACTGCGACTTCGTCCGCTCGACACTTAGCTTTCACTTAGCGTTTTTTCTGACTTTTTGCCGTTTTACTCTGCTCCTAGCGTAATGTTATATATCCTATGACCTACCTCAAGAACTATGCTACCAAATGCAAGAACGTTTTTTTCAAATTTGACTGGTACTTCCAGAGATTAGCGCGTTCAAACAAAAAAAAAAAAAAAAACTTTTCAGGTTTATTGTATTCGTAGAGATCAATGGTGTTGTGCTTACTACTATGTGGTTGCAGAAAGTAATCTTTCTTTGTTTCTTTTCTTCCCAAACTATTGGCGCGGGGAACATTGAATTTTGCACCGCTAGCATTATTGTTGCTTGTAGTCCCTACATACCTCCCCCCTTTAAAAAAATGGTTGTCTGTAAATTCGGTTTACGGACGATAATTTTACGTGATAACGAGAGAGAGATGCGTCACAAGCCGAACGCTTAGGCCGATCGTGCCCCTCTATCGCTAGTTCCGCGCTCTCGCTTGCACGCTCGGCTCAGGCGGAACGTGACAATGAGTCATGCTTTTCGTGCGTGCAGCCGACGTTCATCGATTTATAAGACGTTATCACGTCAAAACATAACAATTGCTTGGTTTACATTCTGCTGTCCTCTCTTAGTATTACTGTGACCTAGCACTAACAACACAAACTCTGCAAAAAGACCTACAATCGAACAGCAAAATATAAATACCCCGAAAAATCTAACAATACACAATTTACACAATGTCTGTAACCATACTGTACATGAAATAATTTATTCATGCATTGTTAATCTATATTACGTTACTAAGAATTGTTATCGACAGCATTTTATGGAATACAATACATTGTCTAGACTCTAGACATGCCAATGTTTCTTATTTCTATATTCAATACAAGGTTTACTCAAGACGCTGACAACAGCTAAACCGCGGTCACTGTCAGACTGCATAGAAAAAAAAGAGAAGCGCGACACAACGCTCGTAATTTATTGCAAATTATGAAGCAATTTACTCAAAATTGAGTTGAGTAATCGAAAATAAAAACAACCAAGACAAATAAGACGTTCTTGTTATTAACTAAGTAACGTTATTAACAACGTACGTTGATATATTTAATACAGATATTTCGGCCTATATCAATAGGGAATATACCTACATGTAATTTTTTTTTCACTATATCATTAATAGACAGAAATATAAACCCAAGAAAAGTATTAAAAGTTAAACTCAACTACTGCTTGTTGCTCAAAAAAATTATGAAACTCCAACAATTTTCTACTACAGTTCAAACGACCGCACAGTGGAACGAATGTATGGGAGCGGTTGGACGTAGACATGTCCGAAAAAAAAGAGTAAAATTATGCCAAACTAATGATGCCATCTTATTCGATTACTTAATGCCTTCATAACTTGTGGTGATGAATTTCTTCATAACTCCCATATTTCGGGAGTAATTTGAGAAAATGTGAAATTTTACTATGAAAATGAGTGTATCGAGCTCTCTCCCTCCTGATTCCGGGCTTGTTTCAAGTAGTGGTCTCTAATATCATAATGCTAATACTAAGAGCTATATTTAATACTAAGACACATAGTGCGCCAAATGTGCACTTTCTGGGATAAAGAGTGATGTTTATTTTATAACACAATTTTTTTATTTTTTGTTTATTTTGTTGATTAAAACCGTTTTTCTAAAGGTTTACCTTATTACAATAACATTTCTGAGCAGCCAATTAGAGAAGATATAAGCTAATTAGGATATATAATTAGGGACTTAAGGTTTACATATAAAACTGATGCACTAATGATTACTGATAAGAACATTGCTATTATTTAATTACTAAATGGCTCTTAATACACTAATTTAGCATGCATCATTTACTAATTATCACAATAACTAATTACCTTGCAATATTTAACAAAGGATACCTGGGATACCTGGATTTTATATAAATAGGTCACTATTAGTAACTTTAAAATCAGTGTTGATTTACACCTCGTTGTATCCAAGCTAATCTCGCAATGTATTTTCCAAATTTTAATACAAATCTTGATATTCACGTTGCTTTATGCGCACGCGCACATAAAGATTTACGCGACTTTAACTATTTGTTCAGTGTTTTAAAAGATAACAGTTGTGTTCAGTTATGTGAAAGTGCTGAAACAAGTTTAAAAGACTGGTGTCGTCGATTTTGCTACCGCATTTATGCAAAATGGACACAGTCTGGAAGAAGCACAGATAAGTTTCGGAAGAAACATGAGATTTGGCTACAGGCTGCAATTCAATGGCCGGAATTACAGAATGAAAATATGGAACCTTCTACAGAAAATATAAGTGACGTCATCGAGCCCATAATTTCTCCTGCTAAATCTGATGCTTCAACTTGTACACATCCTAGTCCTCGTAAATCTTTTGAGGACCTTAGTAACCGGCAAAAAAGAAGACGCACTGAAGATAGTCTTTCATGCAGCAGTAGCAGCGCTGAAATTATGTTTTCGGCCGAAAGGGCGCTTCAAAAGGCAGGACAAAGCGATACAGCTTATGTTATGAAATACTTGACGGAGAATCCAGAAGAGGCCTCAAAAATCAAAGCCTTCATTGAAGGTAAATCAATTCAGGTACGGGAAATATCCCCTTTGAAGGCATTGGCTCTTTATGTATCGATGAACTTATCGAAATGGCGCTATAACACTCTTCGGGATTTCAACACTCAAGAAGGAGCTCTTCAATACCCGAGTTACTACATGTTGGTTAAAGAAAAAATTAAGTGCTATCCGGCCAAAGAAGATCTCACAGTTACAGAGAGCTCTGCAAAAATCAAATTACAAGCCTTGATGGATTTAACCTCAAGAAGACTTATTAGGTCGTTAGAAACCCCTGTTGATCCCAATCAACAGCTCGTATTGACCAGCAAATGGGGTTTTGACGGATCATCTAGCCAAAGCATTTATCATCAAAGGACGAGTGAAGATGAGCAAATCGATCTTGCTAGTAATTTTATGATTAGTCTTGTACCACTGCGGCTCGTCTCAAAAGGTGTAACAATTTGGGAAAACGAGCGACCATCTTCCACTTCATTTTGCCGGCCAATATTGTTTAAGTTTATAAAGGAAACCAAAGAAAATGTGCAGAGAGAGATGGCTGAAATCGAAGCAGAGATTGAAGCCTTAACTCCATCCACCATCACTGATGGAATTAGTGTCAAACACCAACTGCTGTTGACAATGATTGATGGTAAAATTCATTCCATTATATCCAATACAGCAGCTTCAGTGTGTGACATATGCAAGGCTTGTCCTAAAGAAATGAATAATTTAGAGTTAATCAAAGATAAACACGCAAACGAGGACATGTATAAATATAGCTTAAGCACCCTTCACGCTTGGATTCGCTCAATGGAATGCTTATTACACATTTCCTACAAATTAGACATAAAATCATGGCAAGTAAGGGGTGATATAGCAAAAAGGCAAGTTGATGACAGGAAGAAAAGAGTTCAAGAGGCTGTAAGAAGAGAAACGGGCTTACTTCTCGATGTTGTGAAACAAGGCAGTGGATCCACCAACAATGGCAACTCGGCAAGGAGATTTTTTGAAAACTACACTAAATCTGCTGAACTGACCGGAATAGATGCTATGCTTTTAAGAAAAATCTGTGTGATCTTGCAGTGTATTTCATCAGGAGAGAAGATCAACGTAACTAAATTCCGAGAGTTCTGCTTTGATACTGCTAAGCTTTACGTGGAGTTATACCCATGGTATTATATGCCTTCTTCACTTCATAAAATTTTAATGCATGGGCCAGACATAGTTCAGAACATGTCAATTGTGCCCATTGGTTTTCTATCCGAAGAGGCATCTGAGGCTAGAAATAAAGATTTTAGAAAATATAGAGAGGGGCATTCTCGAAAGCATAGCAGTATCTCATGCAATGAAGATATTATGCACAATCTTTTACTGTCTTCTGATCCACTTGTTACAAGTATCCGTCCAAAAGGAAATAAGTTTGTAAAAAAATCTTCTTTTAAGGAATTTTATGAGCTTACGGATTCTGAGAAAAGTGATATCGAATTTGTTAACATAAATGATTTAGCGGACATCGATTCTGAATTTGAATTAATTGATGATGATGATGATGACGAAGATAATTAAATGATGTTATTGTTTTAAAATGTGTAACTTAGTAAATTAGAGCTTACATCTTAATTATTTATTGTACTTTTAATGAAACTAGGTAATTTATTATCAACTTACTTAAAAGTCATACTCTCATCAGTTCTTGTGAATATTTTTGTTAATATATATTTCTGTATATATATAATATATTTATAGACCTCTTAATAAGTCTGTCTGCGGTTTAAAGTAAATACAAATGGGGAAAAAACGTTTTTTTTTTTTAATTTTCATTTCCTTTTATCCCAGAAAGTGCACATTTGGCGCACTATGTGTCTTAGTATTAAATATAGCTCTTAGTAATAGCATTACGATATTAGAGACCGCTACTTGAAACAAGCCCGGAATCAGGAGGGAGAGAGCTCGATACACTCATTTTCATAGTAAAATTTCACATTTTCTCAAATTACTCCCGAAATATGGGAGTTATGAAGAAATTCATCACCACAAGTTATGAAGGCATTAAGTAATCGAATAAGATGGCATCATTAGTTTGGCATAATTTTACTCTTTTTTTTCGGACATGTCTACGTCCAACCGCTCCCATACATTCGTTCCACTGTGGACCGTTTCTGTCGTGAGCATGCTGTGACGTCATTTGTCACGAATCTTCTATGTTTGCATCTGTTTGAAGCCACAAATCATATAAATTAAATTATTTGTTGTGCTTAATTCAAGCAGAAATCGCACTTACTTATTTACCTTAGTGAGATTTCAAGCGCTTTGCTAAGAATAAATTTATTTATTAACATAGTTACTTTTGACGTGTAAAAGTGTTTGTAAAAACCTACTTACAGAAATAAAATCATTTATCATTTATCATTTATTTGTCACTTCCGGCCAATGCCGGAAGTGACGAAAGTAACACAAAACGCAAAACGCGTCGTCTTCGAATTGTCGAAGACGACGCGTTTTGCGTTTTGAGTTTGCGTTCCGTTCCACCAAAAATGCAACATAAATTAATGAATTGTAAAGTAATGCATTAAAACTATAAAAACAGTTGGTATTTTTTTTTCTTAACTCCTACACAATCTATATTTAAATAATGGATAAGTTTGAGTTACTTGCATATTCCCTATTATACCGAAGTTCTCCAGTCTGGCCTTTGTCTCCGACTTGCTTTGCGTCATTAGCCTGTTGGGCGATAATGACTTCCTCAGTTTTAGTGTTATAATTTCCCATTTTGAGTTGGTTATATTACTTATACGATCGGTACTTAGTGCTATGTTTCGGCTATTAATGATATTCGAAACATTTGGCACAATGACTTTAACATTGCAATAACTCGATTTTCAATCAACTATGGAAGCAAAAATCGAATCGCACCGGTGGCTTTAAGGCTCCTACATACTGGCGCGACTTGTCGCGACGCGACGCGACACAAAGACACCGCGTGTAGCGCTACAAGCGGTGTCTTTGTGTCGCGACGCGTCGCGCGACAAGTCGCGCCAGTATGTAGGAGCCTTTACACGCCGGCCACTCCGTGTGGTACGTTCTATAGGCGGAAACGATTTATCCTCGACTTCTTTTTTATTATTTTCTAAACATTTTTGTGCACAATCGACCAGACGACGCGACGCGCGACGATCAGAATTTTGACACAAAATTCTGATCGTCGTCGGGTAACATATACGCTGGTTTCAGTCTGTCTATTGATAAATCGCTTTCTCTACGAGTATTTGTCAACTTAACTCTAAAAATCTTATCAAAACTACTTAAAACTCTATATTGTGGTAGGACAAAGGGACTTTTTCATCATCTCATTTTTAACAAAAACATCTGTACACTTCTTTGATCATTACTTACGTGAATCGCTAGGCTGACCTACATATACGCTCGGATCGTTTGTCTGTTTGTTTTCCACGTGGAAAAAATCTCCTGGCAATCTAATACGAGTAGTTTCGCCATATACTGAAATCTGTGTCACTTCTGCACGCTGCACGAAGCCCTAACATAACTGTTTGCAGTTCCTCTACCCAATCCATACTACCTGTCAAAAGTACGGTTCATGCGTTTTTCAATGAACGATGCCACCTTTCTACTAACCCATTGCTCTGTGGGTGGTGAGGGAATGACCTAATTCTTTGTACCTACGCCTAAAATATGTATATGAATAAAAATCACACTGTTAAAAAGGTCGCTTTCAAACTGCCTGCCCTGGACGGGCGTTATCTTATATGGACAACCAAACCTGAATATCCAATGGTCGAAAATAACTCTGGAGACCGTATCAGTTGTTATGTCTGAAACTGGTATGGAATGACGGTGTCCTTACTGTGACGTGGGCAAAGGACGATATCTGTATGTATGTGTCCGAACCTGCTACTTGACGAAAAACTAGTTAATTTGGAAATTGTGTGCCGATTAACTTTTCGCTTTTTGACACTGGATACATGCTCTTGTTCATTCATTAATTTCTTCGTTCATTCCCAGCCAAAAATACCTTTGAATTATCATATTACGCGTAGTACGAACACTCGGGTATTATGAACACTTTGATATGCTAATTCCCTGAACTTCCCTGTTAGATAAGGTCTGGCGGTACCCGTTGATGCTGCAATATATTTGCTTATCACCTTCCGCCATAACTACAGAATGCATCAGCTAATGCATCATCTACAATATTTTCTGGCCCATTGCGTATTGTATGTCGCTTGTAGTCCCTACAATTGGTATAGATAGATTATTTATAGCCTGCTGTTCTAAACGAGGCATCAGATTAAGTGTCACAGTACCTTTTATGTAAACTTGTATGCACCTATATAAGTGGACTGGTCTGTATCTGCTGCCGTACTAAGACCCTGACTCATCTAGCACACTTCTTTGGACAAATATAATTAACTAGGTTTGTTAGTGTTGATTCAATATAAATAAAAATGCTGCGCTAGATTATTCTGCTTTTAGGGTTCCGTACCACAAAAGGAAAAAACGGAACCCTTAAAGGATCTCGTGTCTGTCTGTCCATCTGTCACAAATTTGCTCCGAATCTACTGGACCGATTAAGTTGAAATTTGGTACCTATACTTATGAATTTCTGTGTCCAAAACAGGGACGTGTGACGTAAATAAATGTATTTTGATTATGGGGTCACTTTTGGGAGACAAACTAAAGAAAAAAAAAATTTTTTTTATAACTACCGTGTGACATATTAAATGAAAAGGCTTATTGTGAATGTAAATATGTACTTTATATAATTTTAAAACAAACAGTTTTAAAGCTATTTAAGAAAATAGATGAATATTGACCATTTCACCCTTATCTCCGAAACTTTCAGTATTTTTTTCAAAAATTTTAGTTTTGAATAAAATAAGTACCTACTGAAAATAGATTTATACTTACTTATCGATTAAAGGAAAACATAAGAAGTCTATGGTCTTACATTATAAACTTACATTAGCAGTTGGAATGTTTGGGAGAACATGTTTTTCTACTACAATGTTAAGTTTGTTCTTGGGATAAATTCATCCCAACTGCGGAACCCTTCATTGTGCGTGGACTGACACGCACTTGGCCGTTTTTTTTTTTAATAAATCCCCGTCTGGGTGTATCGTTGAGTGATGAAAGAAAATAAGCCATGAAAACAAACGACGCCTACGGCCGCCATCTTTACCTACTTTTTTGAAACGTCACGAATGTAATTAATGTAACGGTATCTCAAGAATACGTTTATAAAAAAAAATATTGTATTATGAATCCTGACGTTGAATGCTACGAGCAAATAAACAATCCCACACCACATACATACATAGACACTCACATGCACAATTAACCGCCCACCTGTATCATTCGTCACCCTATGTTTATGTTAACTATCATATGGCTCACTGTATTATTTTTTGTCAAGTGGGTACTTCAGCAATAAACTAAACACTAATTTATACCCTTATCTTATTTCGTTTAGTAAATTTGTGTCAGCGAAGGGATTTTGAAATTTAGTCGTTGTTTGACAGTGGTGCCGACTCCCTTGTTCACAAACTAAACTTAATTAAAAAATTAATCAGCGCCTGTCACTACTCCATACAAGTTTAAACGTGATTAAAAACTTGTCTACAAAAATTACGTCAATTTACGTCAAGCGCTGATTAATTTGACAGGACTAAACTAAACTTATCTTCTGTCCTCTTCTTAATTAAATAGAAAGAAAAAGATGCACTGAACTTAAATTTAGTTTAGTTTGTGAACAAGGGAATCGGCACCATTGTTGCCGTTGCATTACCGTGCTAAAATTTCCTGTTATTTTCTGCCACAGTGTGTGAATATTGTTCAATTTGAGTTCGCTTATTGTTTGTGACTCTTAAAAATGCCACTCGGCGCAACTGGTGTAGCTAGCAGTGGCTTTAGCTGACGCTGGGTACAGTCAACGTCGCATCGCTCGTCCGCCCGCTGTACCTCGAACCACGGTACGGGATGCCATCAAACGATTTCATCATCATCGAGACAGACTCATACGCCCGCAGGCCAGGTCAAGGCCGACATCGATGCACTTCAACCCGAGATGACCGTTTCGTTGTCAGCAACGTGTTGAGAAATCGCTTTTGCTCCGTTACTGAAGGTCGTACGCGTCTTTTTGAGGTGAGAAATGTCAGTGTGAGTGAAAGTACGATTAGAAGAAGACTGGCAGAAAAACATCTGAGGGCTTTTCGACCAGCTCGCACCCTACAACTGCTCCCACAACACCGTAGCTAGATTTGCTTTTGCGCGAGAATATGCTGACTGGACTGTGGAGGAATGGAAAGACGTACTGTTCTCATTTGAGAGCAAAATAGCCTTAAGAGGTCCAGATGGACGTCAGCGTGTCTATAGGCGCCAAAGCGAGAGGTTTGCTCCATGCGCTATAATCGAAACAGTGTGTCCACCAGTGTGTGAACCAGGGAGGGTCCGTAAAGGTTTGGGGAGGTATCACTTACGAGGCTCGTACCGATCTTGTTGTGTTCGACAGAGGCAGTGTGAACGCTCAAAGATACGCGGAGGAAGTTGTTCAAGACTATGTCATGCCTTTCGCGCCATTCATTGGTGACAACTTTAGATTAATGCATGACAATGCTCGTTGCCATACCGCAAGATCCGTCACTAGTTCCTTTATGAGGGATTCAAGTAATGACGATTAAAACGAGGTGTAGGTACACATAGCTGTTTGTAGCGAAATTATTTATACATATAACTCAATTTGTTGTGTTATTACTAAATAAAATTTAATGAATTCTAATAGCTGTTTTTGACTATCCTCTGATTTGCTTTAATTTAAACCTTGCTATGAAAAAATAAACATACAAAAATAATTTTGTTACAAACAGCTATGTCATAGGTACACCTCATCTTAATCGTTATTATATAGGCATTTTTTTTAATATAGGGTCATTTTATGGTAGTTCATTTTTTTACAATAAGGTTCTAAAGTTACAAATAATTTTTCGTGACACTTAAAGATATTGAAAAACGTACCAATACTACTCTTATAGTCATAAATCATGGTGTCACAAAAGCACTTTTTAGTGATGATACATTTCCTCGAAGCAACTTAACACAATTTATTGTTTTCAAATAGGTACCCATTTTACTGTAATTGCCTTTTTATTCCAAATTTTGGTATTTTCCTAAAAAAAAACACTCAAATAGTCATAACTTTTAAGGAGATCAAGTTAGGGCGCTACCACAGAGATATTTTTTACTGCAAATAACCCCAACTATTGCCCTGTTTCGTTTGATACATGATTTTTTACCCACCCTGTATATGTAGGTATGCGTGAACAACATAACCCTTTGCACTCCGGTTAGTATGTATTCTAATATTCTCCATCTACCTATTCTCTCGTTCATCTCGTCTCTCCTAATCCGCAGGTACCAAGCCTCAGTCCTCATGCTGACGTTCTTCACGTACATGACGTACCACCTGACGAGGAAGCCGATCTCCGTGGTGAAGTCTGTGCTGCATCAGAACTGTTCGGCGCTGGTGCCGCCGCCCGGGACCGACCCTAACGACGACCAGTGGTGTAACTGGGCTCCTTTTAGTGAGTATTAATGAGGAATTTTGTTAATTTTAGAATTAGATCTTCATTCATCTGAAAAATTGCCACTGCTGGACATAGGCATCCCACAAGCATCGCCACAACGTCCGATTCTGTGATATCGGTGATTTTCACCAGGGTCATAGCTCCACCTTGTGGGAAGCCTACTCATGCGCAGCATGAGTAGGCTTCCCACTCATGCAATGGGCCAATGTGCCCCACCAAATGCCACAATGTTTATTTATTTATTTCTTTGGGAAAACAAACAGTTACACTAAAGTTTCTTAATTAATAATCTATGTGTAACTCACAACGTTATTCACATGTTACCTATTCAAATTTGTTTATAAGAACTAACTAGGCATGCGAGTGAATTTACATTACAATTATGCTGTACAATGTACACTTTATAACTGTAACCTATATGTCATATAGGTTACAGTTATAAAGTAGATTTAATTTGTTAATTCTTGGATTAGAGTGTTTCGAAATGTGTTAGATGATAGTGTAAATAGATCTAAGTCTAAAAAAATTGTGTTATATTATTATTATTTATAGATGAAACCAACCATTAATGCCTCGGTGGTCTTGTCTAGTTTTTACAAGAGTAGCTACTGAGGTCGAGGTCCTGGACCTGTTCCCCAAGTCGGGTAAAGTTTTATTTGGCTATTCCATCATTCATTCATTTCATTATTAGGAATTTCTCGCCTCGAATTTGGCTTTGTGCTCGATGGCACTCACTAAGCTTGCCAAATCTGGGTGTACTGTACACTTCTGCCACTGCCTTTGGGGAACAGACAGGCGTAATTTTATGTGTCTCATGCTGACACCAGAGCATTCGCTCTCAAAGTATGTAATGTAACACGTTACATCTGTTTGTTGCAGATACGACCGATGCGAACACGTTGCTTGGAACTCTGGACTCTGCCTTCCTCTTCTCATATGCGGGCGCCATGTTCGTCTCAGGTATACTAGACTACCATTTAGTCTGTCCTCGACTACTATGTTATGGAGTGGCTCGTGGCTAATTAATAACAGCCACACGGGCCGATCGAAGGGTCAGCTACACTTGCCGAGGCTGGGGGCCTACTCCCTGAACTAAGTCCGTAGTTTCGGCCGAAATTACGGGCGTTATTACTCCGTATCACCTACGGACATAGGATTACTTCGAAGCCCGAACTGAGAATGGATGACAGCACGATTTTACAGTTGTCCCTACCCGCAATGTGCTTGTGCCCGTTCGAAAACATGAATTTTCCATTTGTTTTGTCGGATTAACTACTTTCAGACGGGCTCGTATCTTTGTTGACGAACTTATAGAGTAGAAATATTCACTCATGAATTGAATGAACAACCAATTGTTTGAATGCATTGTATGCCCTCGACTCTCAAGGTCCTGGGTTCGATTGCTGCTCTGTCGCCGTAACAAACAAATATTTGTATGGAATACAGCTGTTTCAGCAATGTGTGTTATTTTATTTTATTAAATTCATTGACATCACAATTAATTCACCTTCAAATGGTTTCATTTCCAAAAAAAAATACTCATAGTGTTAGTAACAATTTAGCTACAAGCGTGACTGTCACTTAAGGCGCTGACAAGACCAAAATTGGCTTCTCTTAAGAAAAAAAATTGCCGAATCTGTATAGTTTGTGGTAGCGGAAAAAATATATGTTAATTTTGAACATATTTGCCAGAACTTGGTTGTTTCCAAAAAACGTTTTGAACAAAAATCTCGATACAAACTAAGGTTAAACTAACCTCTTACCTTGAGTTCTAATCCAAAATATCTATATTAAATACCAAGATACGTTACATATTTAATTAATAATAAGAACGTCTTATTTGAATGCAGAACTTGGTTGTCTTTTATTTTCGATTACTCAACTCAATTGAGTAAATAGATAATTGCTTCATATTTTGCAATAAATTACAAGCGTAGTGTCATCGCGCTTCTCTTTCTTTTCTAAGCAATCTGACAGTGACCGTGGTTTAGGTGTTGTCAGCGTCTTAATAATTTGTTAATTTTACAGTAAAAGTACCCGAGCCTGCAATTTTGTCATTTTTAGGGTTCCGTACCTCAAAAGGAAAAAGAAGGAACCCTTATAGGACCACTTCGATGTCGGTCTGTCAAGGCCCTTTTTCTCAGGATGTATACGCATGCCAAATTACAGCTTTCTAGTATTAAAAGAGCTAAGCCGTGGACAGACAGACGGACATGGCGAAACTATATTTTTAGTTTTCCTTCCTGACTGCGGAACCCTAATTTTGCGATTATAAACTTACATTTGCAATTGGAGAATTGACTGTGACGTAAATCGATGTATGGGAGAACATGTTTTTCCACTACAATGTTATGTTTATTCTTGGGACAAATTCACCCCAACTACGGGACCCATCATTTTTGACTAATATGTCGCATTGTCAGTTATATTAAATAGGGCCCAGCACTCTAATAGCGTAACTACTATTAATAAGAATTTAACGATTTTGAAATATATTTCTAATCCATTGCTTCGTATGGTCGGAAAATGTGTCAGCTCAACAGCGTAAATAAAGCAATGAATGTTGTTGAGCTGTCAAAATGAAACTCATTGCTACTGATAGTGTCTTCCGCAACTACCCGCGGGTTGATGGTAACATTCGCCCCCGTCACGTGGAACTGAAACATAATTATCTGGCGAAATGTGGGTGTACAGTCGGTGATCCCAGAAAAGTATCAAGCTCACCGAGCAAACTGCTATAGGCAGTGTGGAGACTTATCCTGGGGCACCGACCGTAATATACAAGTGCTCATAAATGCGTGCACTGACTGGACATGTCTGCTGAAATCTGTGTGGTTCTTTCCTCAAATGACCATCAGACAAAATCAAAATATTTTATTCCACATAAACCTACATGGGCACTTATAGAACGTCAGAAGCTAGGTGCACGGTTGCAATTGGTCGTTTCCTATGGAGAAGAGCCGGGAAGAAACTCCACGGTTACTTTTTTTTTTAAATGATTGGCTTTTACAATGTTTTTTTCAAATTACAGTGTTAATAGGTATGGGAGGACAGTGTAGGCCTGTCGAGAAGTACTAGGTACTTAACAAAAGATAAATGGACAAATCTAACCTAACCTAATCAGTTACATATCAAAATTGTAGGTATATAATGTCAAATGATGAAAATATTATGTAGAAAAAGTATGTATTAAAAAAGACACTAAGCTACATGATCTGACCAAAACTGAGACTTTAAAACAGACTGTGCCCTTTGTGTTCGTTTCGACGTTTCTTCTCAGAGTAGTCAGATAGGAAACATCGACCGACCTCATCTAGTTTAGAAAGATATTTTTTTGTTGATGTGTTAAAGTGTTCTTCGAACCAATTTACAGAAATAAATTTATATCATTTTGATCTCAGCTTACCCCTTCAAGGAATACAAGCGTGATGTTTATGTTACAGGTATGGTAGCTGAGCGGGTAGATCTCCGCTACTTCTTGTCATTTGGGATGTTGACGTCAGCCATCTTTTGTTACCTGTTCGGCATCGGACGGACGTACGACATACATAACATATCGTACTATTTACTAGTGCAGGTTGGTGTGAACATACTTATTAAAAGGGCAAAGGGGTTTTAGATTAGTCGGCGAAACTTCACCAGACGTGATGGGTGTTGATATCAAGTAATGATAAAACAACTACTTAGCAGCGGCCGTTGGCCCCATAATCAGCTTGCAATAATGAGTTACAAAAATATATTTTTTACCAACTTCTAAAAAAGGAGGTGGTTCTCCATTCGTCGGAAACTTTGTTGAGTGCGTTCTGATTTCTGGAGAGGGTAGAAGGGCTGCATTGGGTAGGTTTGTCAAGCTGCGTGTCACACATGGGGCTTAATAAATCTTCCTGTGATTTTGTTGTTTTTGTAATGTTTTTATTATTGTTCGTGTGTGCCTAATTGGTCTACTAACATAAGTTTAAGTAATTTGTAATACTAACACGCCTTCGAAGCCTTTTGCCAAACGTTTTGATTCATTTATTTTATCATCATTCGACATCGCTAACGATACCCAACAAGTCTGTGAGGTGTCGCCAGCTAACATAGTTAACAAATAAAGGTAATTCCTTGAACCTCAAGTTTTGCCCACTTTTCAGGCGGGGGCAGGTATTGCCCAGACCACTGGCTGGCCGGGCACGGTCGCTATCGTGGGCAAATGGTTCGGCAATAGCAAGAAAGGACTAATTTTTGGAATATGGAACTCTCATACTTCGCTGGGAAATATATTAGGTAAGTTGCCCAGTTGTGGGCTAGTGAATCCCAAACGTATCTTATGTAAATGTAAACAAATGGATCAGAACACATACCCTTTTTTTTTGGGTGGAAATTATCAAATAACTTCTGCCCTGGGTGGAGCGGGAGGGTGTGTCAGACTCTTACTGACTAAAACACACCCGTGTTCCTTCCCTCGCCTGTGCTGCCAGGGGCCTCAGTAACACTATCGGACTTTCCCGTGACCCCGGCAGGCATCGGCCCTAGTGGACTCCTACACTTGTGCTGACATCTCCGCCGTCGCCCCGCGCCTACTCCTTACCGCAGGCGAGCTACCCATTGCTCACGTCCGCGCCTACGGTGGCCGGACATCCGCCCAGGGCGTCTCCTGCGACGGCTAGAGGCGAGAGGGCGCGAAATTTGCCTTTCCCTCAACCGTCCCGCCTCCTCCAACCATTACCTTGGATGCTAATTTGTAGTGACATTCACAAATTGAATGCTTTGATTTGATTTTTTAAATTCTTAAACCCGCAATTATAATTTTACCACCACCTTTAAGATGTTTATCATTTTACGATTGAGGTTATATAAACCTCAATATTCGTGGATGATTTTTCAATTACAATTTAATAATGTTATTCAAACAGTAATTGTTGGAAAAAGTGGTGGGATATAAAGTTGAACCCTTCTAAATACAGATGAACGTATTATTAATTCCCTTTAGTGAGTGATTATGATTACGTAAGAACTAAACCAAACCTGGGGGGTAACCATCACCTGTTATATAAATAGCAGTATTATTTCAATATTACTTCAGCGTGAGAAAGAGATGGAGCTATAAGTCCTGTATAGCTCCATCACTTTCCCACTGTGAAGTAATATTATAATAATGCTGCTATAAGAAGTGATGGTTACCCCCCTGTACGAGTTTGTTTACATCAGATACTTTTGAACAGACCATAGAGACGGCACGGTTGTTGCCGTTTGATTTGCGAGTTTGATTCCCGCACGAAGCAGATATTTTGTGTTACCTACCAGATAATTTTTCTGTTCTGACTATTGTCTGAAACAAGTACGGGAGTGATTAATCCGAAAACACAGATAATTATGAATAGCTTACACAAAAACAAAAAAAAAACATGTAAATTTATGAAAACATAAAGTAGTATAAACTTACAAGAAACGAGAAATAGGTACTTGTATGTATGTATGTTAATGTTCTATAAACATAGATTAGAAATACTTCCGTTTGAAGGCCATTTACATAAAAGTTTTTACTACTTATGTGTATTTTTAAACAGTTTTCTTTGTTTTAAAATAGAATACGTATCACTAAAAAGAAACCCATTAAAAAGAAAGAGCGAAAAGGCTCGTGCAGACTGGGGCGATATCGCGATATTGCGCTAATGATAAATGATAAATGATTTTATTTCTGTAAGTAGGTTTTTACAAACACTTTTACACGTCAAACATATTTTTTTAAAACTAGATGAGGTCGGCGTTTCCTATCTGACTACTCTGAGTAGAAAGGCCGAAACAAACTCAGTGGGCACAGTCTCTTTTAAAGTCCAGACATAATCTTGTGAAGACCATGTCAATTGGTGTCTGAAATGGTCTTTTGATGAAAGAACCACACAGATTCAGTGGACCTGTCCAGTCAGTGCACGCATTTGTACTAACAAATGCGTGCACTGACTGCGTGCAAATATTCATGTCATTGCATAAATAAAATTCATTAATGTGAATGTGTATATCCGGACATAATCTTGGTCAGATCATTTGAGGACCATGTAGGTTGGTGTCCGAAATGGTCTTTTGAGGAAAGAACCACACAGATTTGAGTGGACCTGTCCAGTCAGTGCACGCATTTGTCAGTTACCATGCAGCTCAACTCAAAACTTAAGGAGCTCAATGATTTGACGAACAATACCAAAGAAAAGACATAGCCACCTACATTTGGGTAGGCCGCATAAAGTACTCAACTGCCAGACCATCATTAAAACTAACTAAGAGACAAAAAAAAAACAAACAATGACCCACATAGTCCTCACATTCCTAATAATTAAAATAATATAATACTTTACAATGTAAATATTCATGTCATTGTTTATATAAAATGTTATATAGAATAAGAAAATATAAATAGCTAGCAAAATAAAAGAGTAAAAAAAACAACATTCACTGTAAATTTATTGGAGCAGCTCAATCCCAACCCTTTTTGTCCTCAATATAATCTTTAACAGTATAAAAGGCTTTCAGGCACAGTTTCTGTTTCATAAAACATTTTAATTTATTAAGGCTTAGTTTTTGAATGTGGCTAGGAAGTTTATTATAAAAACGTATACATTGGCATCTAAACGAGCTGCCTATTTTTTTGAGCCTGGTTGTAGGAACAACAAATTTGTGTTTGTTCCTAGTATTTACATTATGGATATCACTGTATTTTTTAAACAAATTAATATTTTTATGTGCGTACAAAAGATTTTCATAAATATACTGAGAAGCTACAGTCATTATATTAATGTCTTTAAATTTGTCTCTGAGGGAATATCTGGGACTTAATTTATAAATTGAACAGATTCCCCTTTTTTGTAAAACAAAAATTGTCTGAATATCGGCGGCATTTCCCCATAACAGAATACCGTACGACATTTCGCTATGAAAATAACTAAAGTATACTAAACGGGCTGTGTCTAAATCAGTTAAATTACGAATTTTTCTAACGGCGTATGCTGCAGAGCTAAGCTTTTTTGACAATTTATGTATATGGCCCCATTGAAGCTTGGCATCCAATGTTATGCCTAAGAACACAGTGGTATCTTCGGGGTTCAACTCTTCACCCTTTATGAGAACACTAGTTTTTACTTGTCTAACATGAGGTATTGTAAACTTAATACATTTGGTTTTTTTCTCGTTAAGAAGTAGGTTATTAACATTAAACCAGTTAACTACTTTTTCGAGGGCACTATTTACATTGTCAGAACCAACTGCTGACGTTTGAGTTTAAATAAAAGTGAAGTGTCGTCTGCAAACAGCACTATATCATGATTATCCTTTATGAGGCAAAGCAAGTCATTTATATAAATCAGAAACAAAAATGGGCCAAGAATTGAGCCCTGGGGGACCCCCATTCTTACTACAGATCCGGGTGATCTTTTTCCGTTAACATCAACTCTCTGAATCCTATCACTTAATTATGAAGTAACAAGATCCAGAGAGGCGTTTCGGATTCCGTAGTGGTGCAGTTTTCTGATCAAAGAACGCAATCGAATGCCTTGGACAAATCGCAAAAAATACCCAAAGCATCGCATTTATCCTCTCATGCATTATAAACATGTCCTAAAAGTTCAACACCATCACGGCGTCAGTAGTCGAACGACCCCTTGTAAAACCGAACTGTTTGTTATGCATTAATTTATGTTTATTGAAAAATATTTGAATTTGATCTAAAATAAGTTTCTCGAAAATTTTACTAAAGGTAGGTAGTACTGAAATAGGTCTGTAATTAGTTAGTCTGATGCACTACCCGATTTAAACAACGGTATTATTGTACTGTTTTTCATAAGATCAGGAAACTCACCACAGTCAATACAATTAATAAAAAATAACAGCTAAAGTAGGTGCTACAATGTTTATAATCGACTTAGCAACGTCCACAGAAATACCCCATAGATCTGCGGTCTTTTTAACATTTAACGTGTGAAAGGTTTTAATTACATTTTTACAGGTGACATATTGGAAACTAAATTCTGAATCACAAACTGGAATGTTTTCTATAAGTAAAGACTCTGCGGCAGTGGGTGATGAGTTAAGAGATTTTGTAGTTGATACGGGAATCTCTGTAAGGAAATTTTCAAATGCCATGGCGACTTCAGAATCTGATTTAATTATATTGTCATCAATAACAAGGCTGTAGTCACTACTTCGGTTGCTTGACCTTCCTCTTTCACTATTAAATTAATATTATATTCCATGTCATCTTAATCACATTACCACTATTTTTAATTTTTGAACTCAAGTAACGTGACTTGGCCATACAACAAACTTTTTTAAATAAGTTAGAATAATTCTTAACATATAAATTAAATGTTTTTTGTTTATAATTAAAGTTTATTCTAGTCCGTTCATCATACGACTCATAAAGCCGTTTTCTACTTTTATGTATACCAATGGTGGCCCAGTCACTGAAGGAAGCGTTACTATTAACCGAGATTGTCTTAGGAATGAAAGTGTTCTCAAATTGTGTGCAATATATATTAAAAAGATCATTACATTGTTGATTAGGGGCATCATTAGTTGAAAATAGTGGTAATTTACTCAAAAGTTTAGTTTTAAATGTTTCCAAGCGCTTAGTCGTTTTTGGGTTGACAGTGATTTCTTTTTTGTAACTTTTTTGCTTGGATTTGGAACAGTGATAAATTGTCCGCAATGATCTGATTCTATTAAATTATTTTTTTTTTGTGGGCTGGTGTAACGTCTGTATAAATGTTATCTAGACATGTGGCACTAGTGGGGGTTATTCTATTGGGCTCTAAAAATTGGTGAGGAAGATTGTATGACTGAAACAAACTTATAATTTTAGTACTTAACCCCGAATTTATTAATAGAATAACATTAAAATCACCACAAGTGATGATAGACTTATTCGAATTACAGATTTTGTGCAACACATCATCCATAACCTTTTCAAAACAATCATACAAAATGAAACTGAAATGTATATACAAAACTTTAATGTTTGTTTCAGGTACAATAATGGCGTCAGAATACGTGGACTCTGATTGGTCGCTATCGTTCATCTACCCCGGGCTGGTGATGGGGGCCGTGGGGGCCGTGGTGTGGCTGTTCCTGGCGCCCGAGCCGCGCCTGGTGGGGCTGGGCGCGGCCGTTACTAATAGTAGGAACTCGGTAAGAACAAAAAAGTTGGTTTGAATCAATCTTTAACATAGAATGAACATTACTAAATGAAACTAACCTAATTTGTAGAGTGCTACACGGATCTTTTGGAGCCTGAATGACATTGACAGGCGGGCGTCGTTCGTAAATATTTGTGGAATTACCACAGAAATTGTATTGAATTAACAGTAATCTTAAGTTTCAATGATAGTCGGGCAGTTGGAGTACTCTATGCGGCCTACCCATATGTCCTTTCTTTGGTATTGTTTGTCGAGTCGTTGAGCTCGTAAAGTTCTGAATTGAGCTACACGATTGCTGACAATTGCTTGCACTGACTGGACCGGTCCACTCAAATCTGTGTGCTTCCTTCCTCAAAAGACCATTTCAGACACTAATCTACATGGTCCTCATATGATCTGATCAAGATTATGTCTTGACTTTAAAATAGACTTTGACCCCTGAGCTGACCGCCGTTTCTTTTCAGGGGTAATCAGAAAGGAAATGTCTTGACCATCTAGCTCATTTGTAATGTCTTTTGAGATGGCGTTTTAAAGTGATTCCGATATCCTGTCTTGACCATCTAGCCCATTTGTAATGTCTTTTGAGATGGCGTTTTAAAGTGATTCCGATATCCTACTGAATAAAACGTTTCATTTAATTTCAAGATGGCGGCGTTTGTCCAGAAGTTGTAAAGGGAATGCAATATCTATACATATGTATATATTTAGCATTCCCTTCATACAAAGCTAATAATAAAATCGTAGCGGAGTCAAATATGTACATTGCTGGACAAGTCCACTCAATCTGTGTGGTTCTTTCCTCAAAAGGACCATTTCAGACACCAATCTACATGGGCTTCACATGATCTGACCAAGATTATGTCTGGACTTTAAAGGAACTGTGACCTCTGAGTTCGTTTCGGCCTTTCTTCTCAGAGTAGTCAGATAGGAAACGCCGACCTCATCTAGCTTTATTTTAAAAATATGAGTGACGTGTAAAAGTGTTTGTACAAACCTACTTACAGAAAATAACATTTATCATTGAATATTTTTGAAAAAGAGATCTCGGAACGACTCGTATGTCAAATATATCGTTTTTGTCTGTTTGTTTTAATGTTCCAGCATCACGCAAATACTACTGGATAGATTCAGTTCAAATTTTGCATAGATTTTGCCTACAAGTTTAGTCAGAATATAAATTATCCCGCTATTTGCTATGGGGGATGAGCAAATATTACATTATATTCGTATACTTCTATAGTTTATCGAAAATTGCAAAAGACGCAAAAGGTCAGGTTGTTACAGATTTAACCTTGTAAATAATTATCATTACTTTGAAAATGTCGGTGCTAATCATGCCCTCTCACTCGCTCGCTATACCGTGCGAGTGAAAAGGAATGATAAGCTCCTTTGTTTAGTCGCCATTTTCAATTCGTTTCCGTATTGGGCGTGCTGGGAATAGATAACCATTCATACTATCTGAATCATTATTTGGTAAAGATCGTCCAACTGAAGGTGCGCGCTTTGGACTTTGTCTAAATAAAAATATTTTTATTATTTTATTTAATGCATGAATCAATCAAATAATTCATTATCTTAGCCATCTCGCCAATCAACGCGTTCAGATGAAGAGGAGGAGGCGGATGATGACGACGCTTCTTCTGTCATCGTGGGGGATCAGGTAAGCAATAATTGAATCAATTGTTGAATCAATCATAAGTTTATTTGATACTTCAGTAATCGGGCGTTAAGGCGCTGACAAGACCCAATTGGCCAAAATAGGCTTCTATTAAGAAAAAAAAATTCCAAATCTGTATAGTTTGTGGTACTGGAAAAAATATATGTTAATATTGAACACATTTCCCGGAACTTGGTTGTTACCAAAACGTACGTTTTGAAAAAAAAATCTCGATACAAACTAACGTTAATCTAACCTCTTACCTTGAGTTCTAATCCAAAATATCTGAATTAAATATCAACATACGTTACGTAGGTATTTAATTAATGACACGAACGTCTTATTTGACTGCAGAACTTGGTTGTTTTTTATTTTCGATTACTCAACTCAATTTTGAGTAAATAGATAATTGCTTCATATTTTGCAATAAATTACAAGCGTTGTATCATCGCGCTTCTCTTTCTTTTCTATGCAATCTGACAGTGACCGCGGTTTAGGTGTTGTCAGCGTCTTAATATGACACATTAAGCTGCGCAAAGAGACTGTCATGCAAAACATGAGTGACGGATAGGACACTCTACGAAGCTGGACTTTTTCTTAAATTAGATGTGATATTTATTTAGGAAATACATGCACAACATTGCAGACATACATCCACTATATTGCATACTTTAAATTTAAAAATATACATACTTACAATAAAAAAGGCATAACACTAAGTAACAAATATATATAATACACATAATTAACAAACTGCCTCGTTGGTCTAGTGGTCGCAAGCTGCTACTGCTGAGCATGAGGTCCTGGGTTCGATTCCCAGGTTGGCCAAAGTGTTATTGGGTTTTTCTTTTTGTAATTTCTCAGTAGCAGCCCGGAGTCTGGTTGATGGCATTATTGCCATCCCATGTAAAAGGGTACGAGCCTACGCTCGCCCCCCCCTTTTGGGGGATGATATATTTTTTTCTCGTCTGTCCCATAGTGTGGGGTATCGTTGAATAGGCACAATTTTTCGATTCAGGGATCCGTTTGCGTAATATTAAGCTTTAAAGTGCTAATTTTCGGTAGAGTGAAGTGTCGTCGTCGTCGTCCCTGCCAGCTAAATGGGTGTTTTTGGATATGTGAAAAAATGCACGGTTTACATTACCAGTTGGATAATCTACCGTGACGTATATCGATGTTTGGGAGAATGTTCAACAATAATGTTAAGTTTGTTTTCAGAAGAAATTCATTCAACTACGGAACCCTTCATTGTGTGGTCCAGCACATTTGGCCGTTTTTTGTAACGTGCGTCTTGTTCGTGCAGAATAAACAATTTTTTGTAACGTGCGTCTTGTTCGTGCAGAATAAACAATTTTTCAATCTCCTTTCACTTTGTGAGCAACCCGCTTGCTTCGCACGGATAGCAGAGCATATCTGTCTACATTCTTTTTCTGTCGTAGTGACGTATCAGCCTGTAGCGTCGAGCACGTGGGTTACATTAAAATGTAGCTGATGTTCATCCTACTTGGAGTATAAGATACTCCAAGTAGGATGAACATCAGCGTCATCATCGTCATATTTCAGCTAATTTACACAAAACTTAAATGAACAAAATATACATCTAAACCTTCCGTGAAAACTGTATTAAAATCCGTTCGGTAGTTTTCGAGTTTATCGCGTTTACACAGACAGACAGAGAGACAGACAGACGCGGCGGGGAACTTTTTTTTATAAATATGTAGTGATAAATAAATTAATAATTTTATCTATATTAAAGTGGCATTTAAATACTAAACTTAATAATTATAATATTTTTATTTCACAGTCGGCAAGTTTGCGACCCAATAGGCATTCATCTAACGCAGCTCAAGTAAGTATAACTCAAAATAAATAATAGTAACAGTACCTATTCGGGCTTTAATTTAACACGTCGTGCTTTAGAAAGAGACTGGCACACATGTATGAGTGACCGGGATGGCGTGAGGCAAAGCATTTATTTTCGTATCTTCTATACATGGTTATTTTAAATTGGCTAGCTGAACTCCGCAGACGCGAAGAGTATCAATATTAAAACACGATAATGTTTTTTTTGTGTGGTCAGCAACCGCTGTTAGTGTTGCCACTTTAAGTATGAGTTGAGAAAAACTGTTTTCTTATGTTTTATCGATTTCTGGTCTATCACGACTGTGAAGATTACACAAAAAAAAAAAAAATGAGTATCAGTAGTGTCAGTCGCAATTATTGTATTCACTTGAAATAGTTAGTACAATAATTGCGGTCGATGACCCCACAAAAATAATCATCAAATTAATTATTTATTTTTGATTTATTATATCAGACAGAAATGTATGAACGTAAAAGAAGCAAAAGGAGTATGTAAGGAGCGTAGCAGGTGGCGTTCTATAGTTTTGCCTAAATATTGCGTATTCGTTTGTGAAAAAGATTTTAACTGCCGAATGTCGCACGTTTTTTTTTTGCACAAAATGGTGGTTAATTTGCACTTTATTTTGTCTTATTTACCTGGGCATAACCCCTCTGAAATGTAGGCGTTATGTTATGTGTAATCATGTCATCTCCCTCTTAGCAAGGGCGAAGCAACAGAGTGGACCTCGCTGCTGCGCTCCCGAGAGCGCGGTCTCACTATCGTGCGCTCTCTCTATGCCGGGCATGCTACAGTTCTATCTCTCGCTCTTCTCTAAGTACTAATCATATGATCTCTCACTTAGCAAGAAGATGCCACGGAGCGCACCTCGCTACTCCGCGCGTCTCCCGAGAGCGCGGTCTCACTATCGCGCGCTCTCTCTATCCCGGGCGTGGTCGAGTTCTCTCTCTCGCTCTTCTTCGCGAAGCTTGTCAGCTACACGTTCCTGTATTGGCTGCCGTCTTATATCAGGTTTACTATGCGTAAGTGGAATTTTGTTTAAAAAGTAAGTGTTAAACATATTATTCGCAGTATTCTTAATTTTACATATGTCGGAATTACGTTAGTCACTAGTTTGAGTTTGACTAATCGGGACGCCAGCGCCACCAAGCGGCGCTCGACAGAGTCTACAACATAACGCTCGACCCGAGTTAAGGGCAGTTTGTCGGAGGCGGTCAAGGAGTGAACACGTTTAGAAACTGTCGCGCGTTCCGTATAGTTATTTCGTGTACCTACAGTGTGTGAATAGCTAGTGTGATTGTTTGATCGTAAATTATGTTTTTCTATTGTAATAACCAACACTTCCCATTGTACGCCCACAGTAGTTAAAATATGACTGATGATAACGAGAGAGACCTACCTTCTCCGTCACATATTTTAATATGATTGTATTAAAAATTAAAAATGTGCATTTAGCACCAAAAGTAAGTAACGGACAGTGCTCAAAATTATCAGTATGCAGGTACTTACAATTAAAACTTTTTTTTTTAATTCTATCTATATTATTGTCCTGTGTTCATTTTGAAATATCCCTTGTCATCGTTGACCTGTTCCGATCATTATGTGAGGACAACCTCATCAACCTCGGGGTTAAATCCGGGCAAGTACCAATGTGACTTTTTCACTTCACTTTCTAAGTTTATCTTGGACATTACTGATACCGGTGAAGAAAAACATCGTGAATATAATTCTGAAACGCCAACCCGTTTTAAGCAAGCGTGGTGACCACTGCTCGTGTCTCTGCGTGACAAGAAGCCTTTGTGTGGACACAATAGGCGGGTGTTGTTGGTCATCATGAGCAGTCTGTTCGTCCCTATACTTTTGAGGTTGACTTTACATAACAGTAAGTGAAAATCTTGACAAAAGATGGGCCACGGTTATTGCCATAAAACAGGGGCTCCCAAACTTTAAACTTACGCGTCCCCATTAAGTTTCTTTAAAGATCACTACAATTTTTCGCCCCCCGAGATACTTTATCTACTTATGTAGAAAAGTTGAAAAATGTAAGAGCGAGCGAAATGAGCTCGAAAGTTTATGCACGCTCTCAGGTAGGTTATGTTCTCTTTTGAACATTTATGTATGTATCTATATGTATATGTCACAGCCATCTGGTTAAATTACCCAGCTAATTGGACGCCTAGGCCGTTCATTTAACGCCGGCACCGACATCGCAGCCAACTAGCTTGATTAGCCGTTTAGTTAACAGCCTAACGGTTAGAAGTAGCGCTCGCTCGGCTCGCGCGCGGTTACCACAGTTCTAACCTAACCTAACCTATTTGATGCGAATGCCCTGGCTTAGTAGTTACTGCTACCATTTCGACTCGCACGTGGTTGGTCAAAGTTCTAGTTGTCCTTCAGCTATTTAATTGGGTGCCGGCGTTTAATGAACGGCCCAAGCGTTCAATTAGCTAAATAATTTCACCTGATGGCTGCGACAGAGTTACGATGTTAACTAAACGGCTAATTAAGCTAGTCGGCTGCGACATATATATGGACTCCATTGTCCGCATTTAACGGTTAAAATAATTTGAAAAAAGGAAAATAAAGTTGTAGAACTATCCAGAAAAGCTTAAGAGGAATTAGCTAAGAATACCATAGAGACAACATAGACTACTATTTCGTCAACATAAGGGTCGATTTCAAATTTGGGGCCAAAATGCATTATATTTGATTTAATTCTCGTAGACTAGATGTCAACGTAATTTAAATTACTGTAAATCGCCTACTTCTTTGAGACGCCTGAGGGCTCTGAGGGCCTATTACAACGACTTTCTTATCATTGTAAATTAAGGATACTATAAAACTAAACCATTTCTCATTAACGTCACTACTTCTAAGGGCTTATTTTTTTTCTAGATTGCTATATAAAACAAAAACATGTGCAGGAAACTGTATTTTATTTTTACAATGTTTATTATAATATTAAAAGAAGGATAATTAAGTATTGAGACAATCTTGAGTACCAATAAGTATACCATTTAAAAGAGTTTGTCTATAAAATATCATTTGTGTAACTGTAATTAAACGCATCCATAAACACCTGGGATTAATACTCTGCTATACCCTGCCTCTGACAGTAATAAGAGGGACTTGTGGCTAAGTAATAACAGCCGCACGGGTCAATCGATCAGGTTAAGCTACGCTTGCCGCGGTTGGTCCGTAGATGGGTGATCATCTTTACATACCGAGACCCCTCCGTGCCTCGGAAAGCACGTTAAGCCGTTGGTCCCGGCTGTCATTCGTGGATCTTTGACAGTCGTTACGGGGCGGCAGAAGCCCGAAAGTCTGACAACCAGTCTTACCTAGGGGTATCGTATTACCCAGTAACTGGGTTGTGGAGGTCAGATAGACACTCGCTCCATGTAAAATACTGGTATTCAGCTGCATCCAACGTAGTTGGGAAAAGGCTAGGCAGAGAATATACCCTGCCTCTCACCCCGCGTGGTCACTGATTGTCATGTGGTTTTTTAATTACTGAACGCACCTAAATACAAAAATATACGCAAATATTATACGTTTTAATTAATTAAATTCCTATTTTTTTGGCCCTATATTTGAAACGACCCAAGCAGAAAAGCTCATTTTGCAGCACCTGAATATTATCAAACATTTGGGTATTGGAAATATTGGAATAGCCATAAAAAAGAGCCATAATTACAAATTCTTTTCTTAACCTTTTCTAATACCGAAAACATAGAACTTAATGTACCGGTTATTTTTGAAGCCGCGGCGTCCACTGTTGTTCAAAATCAAAAATCAAAATCAAAATATTTTTATTTCACATAAACCTACATGGGCACTTATGAAACGTCAGAAGCTAGGTGCACGGTTCCAATTGGTCGTTTCCTATGGAGAAGAGCCGGCAAGAAACTCCACGGTTACTCTTTTAAAAATAATTGGCTTTTACAATGTTTTCAAATTACACAAATTAGGTATGGGAGAACAGTGTAGGCCTGTCGAGAAGTACTTAACAAAAAAAGATCTAGTCTATTAAGCCTGCAACGTTCTCACATTCACAACGTACACAAGAATCCATGTAAAATAATATTAATAATATTAAGTCTGAAATATAAATTGTAGGTATATAATGTCAAATAGTGAAAATATAATATCAATGTTGGGAACCCATACCCTAGAATCTGGATGCTAGTAATAATGTGTATTATTTCTAGCGGATCTCACCGCCCGACAGTCAGGTCAAATAAGCACAGTGTTCGACGTGGGCGGGGTGACGGGCGCCATCCTGGCCGGCCTCGTGGCCGACTGTAGCGGCTGCCCCGCGCTCGTGTGCGTCGCCTTCTACGCCGCCTGCGCGCCCATGGTGAGTCATTACACCTAACTATGACAACCACAACTACTTGTATTTTGCTGCAAATAAATGACTTTGACACTACCCGCGAGGGGACGCGGGTCATCCGCAGCGGACCACCCGCCGGCAGTCGGCGTGCCCTGACGGATGGAGCGCGGATCATCTGCGCTGTGACTTCCAGTCCTTCCTGATGATTATTGATCGACATTGGTTGTAGATTCTATTCAAGCTTTCACAACAAATAAAATGCTTGCTTTCAGAAATTGGTTTGTTAGCAACATTGTTTATACAGGGTATCGATCAACATTTTATTCTATTACATCCTTATACAGGGTATCAATCATCATATTAACCTTGACTTTATATGCATGTTAATCAATATATACTTCAAATTTTTATAGGACGTTAATCATAATTTTTAAATAGTTTTTTCATAAACGATATTCTGATTTTCAACAGGGCCAAGTCACAGATTTGCCATACAAAGTCTGACAAAAACTCACATTGGAAGAGACCATTGCCACATTGCCACTCTTTACACAATTTATTCATTTCCAGCTCTTCATCTACCAAAGCTGGGGCGCGTCCTCGTACCTGCTCAACGTGGTGCTGCTGGTGCTGACGGGGCTGCTGGTCAACGGGCCCTACGCGCTCATCACCACGGCCGTGAGCGCCGAGCTGGGCACGCACAGCAGCCTGGCGGGCAACAGCAAGGCGCTGGCCACGGTCACCGCCATCATTGACGGGACCGGCAGTGTTGGTCAGTCAAATATTTTTAAAAGAGTAACCGTGGAGGTTCTTGCCGACTCTTCTCCATACTGATGTTTTAACAGTGCCCATGTAGGTTTATGTGAAATAAAATATGTTTTTTTATTTCGCGTATATTAGAGAGGTTCCTGACGCATGGGTCTATCGAAGGTCAAGCTACGTGTTCCAAGGTCTGGATGGGTGACCATCCATTACATACCGAGCCACCTCCGTGCCTCAGAAAGCAAGCTTTTCGAATCGATGATATCGTCTTATTAACTAGATTACTTTGACCCAGAATGTGGCCACGTTTATCGCTGCTTCATTAGCGTTGAAGCCTCAAATGTACAGGAGTAGAGGAAGGACACTGGAAACTCCAACAAGCTATCAGTCCCGGCTTTCATTCGTACATCTTTGACAGTTATTACGGGTAGTCAGAAGCCCGAAAGTCTAACAACCAGTCTTACCAAGGAGTATCGTTTTACCCAGGAACTGGGTTGTGGAGCTCAGGTAGGGAGTCGCTTCATGTAAAATACTGGTATTCAGCTGCATCCGGTTAGACTAGAAACGAGGATATCTACAATAGGTTATTTTAACGATTAACTTGTTTACAGGAGCAGCCATAGGTCCCATGCTAGCCGGCGTGGTGTCCAGTCACTCGTGGACGCACGTGTTCTACATGCTCATCGCGTGCAACTTCATGGCACTCTTCCTGTTGTTGAGGTTAGTTTATATAACATCACGCCTTGACGCCTGTGTTCCCTGAAAGTGTAGTACCTTAGACACCGACATCGTGGGCGAGCCTATTGCTTGCTACTGATAAATCATGAGACAAATGTCATTTTGTCAAGATATTTATCCAATTATTTTCACAATTTGAAAGCGGCAGTTGTTTTTTGTAATTTGGTAAATTATAAATGCTGTTTATTAACAAGTTCGGCAATAAAAACTGAGCAGTGAACGAGTCATAATAAGTATTGAAATGAGTAATTAAATAAATATTACTAATTGCTTAATATTTATTAAGCAGTAAAATCGGAACAAGTCGGTAAGAACTATAACTTAAAAGTACTGCTCGCTGGCCGCTGCCGGGGCACCGCACGCTACGCTCGCTCGCGGTTGGTCACAGTTCCAATCTAACCTAACCCATTTGGTTGGGATGACGGTATAACCTACTACTTGTGTATTTTTTGTACTGACATTATAGGATGAAATAACCGACCAATTTTCATTTTATTACTGTTCATGTTATGTCACACTAATTTACCAACCGCCGAAAAATAAATAACTGCCCGTTTTTTTCCACTGATCTAAATAACCCCCCTAATGTTTAAATAACAGTTGTAAAAATGATTACCCCAATTGAAATATATTTTATTTTTGTTGTTTAGTTAATTTCGAACTGTCTGCTCCTCCCAATATTTTGCTGTCTGCGCGTGTTAATGTTTATTTTCAATTCCATCTTTTTATCTTTCTTATTCTTGAAATAAATAAAATAAAAAAATCATTGTTGTATGCCACTAACACTCCGAATTCTTGTCAACAGGATAGCTCGAACTGAATTCTTGAAACTAAGACAAGAACGAAGGATGGCTTCACCGCCGCGCGTGCGTATTGAATAGCTAATTAAATATGGTCAGTAGGACCATACGGAAATAGTCGACCTCGGAATAGCTTTAAGCATTTATTTCAATTAAACCAATTACAGGCACTTTTAAATTGTCAAGGATTCGATTAGTCACAAAAATGAAACTAGTTGCCCATTCCAAAGCACAGTAGGTTCATAAGGAGAAGAACAGACAAGAAACTCCACGCACACAACTATTTCCAGTAAATGGAAAGTTCACTATGGTTGAAACTATCTATCGGTCACATAGACAAATAGAGCTTGTTGTTTCATGACGTGCGAGTGACATTCAAACTTAGGGTGTTTAAGCAATTACGAGTTCGACTATACCATAAGGTCAATATGACCCTACGTATGTACCATAAGGTCAATTTGACCCTACGTGTGTACCATAAGGTTTTATGGGCAGTACCTGTCCGTTAATATGACACATCGAGCTTTATGAAGAGACTGACACTCAGGTATGAGTGACAGAGACGACGTGATATCTCACGTCGTATGAACTTTTTCTGAAACTGGATGTGATATATTTATGGTCGGGTACTGTGTAGTCTGGTCTCTGCGTATGGCTGTTATAAAGGGTTTATTTTTATAAATTAGAAATCTTATTTGTGCCAATTTTAAATTCTTTTTGCTAATGAAAAAATATTGACGAAATAAGTACATAAATGTGTCAGAAATATGGGTTATATTTGGCCAAAATTTGCCCGAGCGTTAACCAAGACTGGCCCAATACTATAAGCCAACTCTGGACCAATACTATGGCCAACATTTGTTCCTTATTATAGATTATAATTTCCTTAAAAATAAGTCCAAAAGTCCTTTAGAACTTGGAACGTATTGTGTAATGTATATACCTAATGTGTGTTTTTGCCCATCATTTATGTGTCAAGTTCATGACTTAGTAGTATATTTTTTGTTAAAGCTAAATAAATAAATAATTGTGAGGCAGAGGCCAGGCGAAGTCCTATAACCTTTAGTTAAAAGTTAACTGTCTATTAGGCTGTGGTAAACGTACCTATATCAATTCGACTATCTGACGTAAAACTTAATATCTCTTATAAAAATTATATCAAATGATAATGTAATTATGTAAATACTGAATAGATGTTGGACATAAAAATGACGTGAAAAAAATATTATATCAAGCGATGGCTGTGTGAAATTCTGTGAAATGATGGTATTATGATTATGACAGTTATTTAATTTCGAAAATTAAGAAAACTTTGGAACGAAGTTCCTTATCGCACTTTAAACTCTGCACACTTGGCGAATGAGAGCTAGACATTTTGTTTTTGTTTTTCATTTAGTTGCTCGCAAATATTGTTAATGTATTTCATGGTGTCTGTTATTTAATACATAATATACAGCGAAAGGAAATTCGTTCCGACCGGGTGACCCGCGACACCTCTCAACATTTTTTTACCGGCATTTAAGGAAGGATGTCCTCAATTCTAATCACTGTAACATTGTAATTCTTAATTATATGTTGTTAAATATTCTATTCAGTAGTAGGTACGTACAATTAGTTTTTTTTTTATATATTTTTTATATTTGTTTGTTTTTAAATCTTTATAATATGCAACGTGGAACGAAAAGGGTATAAATGTATCTAGTAGTAGTTCAGTATTCAAAAGGTAATAAAAATATAAATCTCTCATCCAAAACTAAACTTTATGTGTAGACACTAAAGTTACTTTTCCGAAATAGTATACATTGAACGCAGATACCCTTTTCGTTAAACATTGAGGAACGCTGCTTTTTGTAGTCGGGCGTAGTTGTTTATTTAAATAATGTGAAATTTATTTTTTAATAAATTGTGTGACGAGATTGCGGTTGAGAGACATTAACCATTCTACAAGGTCAAATTATACTAGCTAGTGATGGGTAATAAAAATCAGATTTTCCGAACTCGTAATTTTAATCAACTACAGTGTTAGTATTACGGGGTCAGCGGGCCCTGGTAGTGTCATCATTAGAGATCGGATATTCGGATGCATATTCACCTAAAGTTGAGATGTTAGCGAATGTGGAATGCGCTTTTGTATCGAAAAAATCCCGCGGTTCCGGGATCAACAAGGTTTCTGACTATTGAATCAGATTAGTATTATAATCTACATATAACTTACTTTCAAATGTTGGCTTATATGGAATGCACTATAGTGAATAAAAAAAAACCCGCGATTACGGAATCGACAAATTTTGTGTTTTTCCTGACTATATAAGCGGATGCATAATATCTACCTACCTAATATTGTAAAGTAGGTAGGTAAATACCAAACTGCCATAGCAAACAACGTTAATATAAGGTAACGGACTACATATATTTAGAATAATTGATGTAGGTACCTATTGAAACAAATAGTTAAAAATTATTGTGCTTAGTGAAATTCTGTTAAATTCCTGTCCTCTCCACAAAGCGAAAAAAAAACAGTATATATTATGTTAGCACCATTATATTAATAGAAAACGACGATAGGCATTTTGCGAGTTTGTGAGTGGAACGGCAAATTATAGGTACCTGATTATGCGCAAGTAGCTACCCCGACAAATAGTTCTCTTAGTTTATTTAATTACAATAATTGCATTCGTCGCTGTGCTTGCCATGCGTTCGGGTGATTTTTTTTGTTTTAACTAACACACACCACCCCTCCTCTTACACCCTACATATACATATTTTAGAAGTCGCTTCTTTATTATACACCCGACTAGCTATGCATTCCCGGTGTTTCTGGCATCCCGTATTTTTTTTTTTTACAAATAAAAATATTTTAAGAAGCCGCTTCCATACTTTCACAGCTAAAATTTAATTTAGGTAAATATGCATCCGAATATCCGATCTCTGGTCATCGTTGATCATTCTCTCGCCCATAACCCAATTTATTTGGAGTCGGTGCAACAAGTCTTTTTCTACCATGCTTGCCGAGTAGTGTAATTACTTACTTGAAATTGTGATTATAAATAGAAATATGTTTAAATCATATTTTTGTTTTGTTTTATCATTATTAGAAATATACCAGTCGATAGACATGGTTGCCTGGAAGAGATCGCAGTAAGCGATAAGGCCGCCCAGTGTGTATTTTGTAGTGTATATTTTTTTTTGTCATGTATAATCTGGTGTATGTACAATAAAGTTTATATAAATGAATAAACAAATAGTCATCTGCTTAGCCTAACTATGTAGGGGTCAGCTTCCAGTCTAATCCTATGCAGCTGAATATCAGTATTTTACACAGAGCGACTGTCTATCTGTCCTCCACAACACAGTTACGAGGTCATATTTTTTATGTAAGTTATATAATTAAGTGAAGTTTCGCTAGGTAATTTAATTTGACCTTTTATTTAGCTTCAACTATTTAAAATACTGGTATTCAGCTGCACTCGGTTAGACTGGAAGCTGACCCCGACAGTTGGGAAAAGGTAGGCAGATGACGATGGTGATGCCTCAAAACATAATCGATGATCGTAATCTGTAATCGATCTGAACGATCGAAGTCGTCGATCGATCGCAATCTAGTAGCACCTTAATGGTTCTACTTAAAAGTATTAATTATAAATATATTTTCAAATGCTTCGAGTTAAGTTTATTCGCTGGTTAGTCTTTTTATGATAATAGCGTGATGTTTGACCTAAGTAATTGGTTATATTGTTGGCAAAATAATTGACGATAGATTAAAATCACATAACATAGCGTCACGCCAGTAATCCTCGAAGGGTGCAGCAGAGGCGTACGTACACATTTCACCAGTTATGTTTAAGTCCCATGTAATAGGCAGCAAGCCTATACATAGATTTAAATCATGTCTAAATTAATGGTAACAATATTCAGGCTAAACAGTGAATAAACAAGTATTTTTCAATCAATTATTAGTTAAAATTCATCAATAAAATCCGAATTTACAATCGCTCTCGCAAAAATGAAAATGATATGTATTCTAACTGTAATATCGTAACTATGTACTTTCCAATATCATCGTATTGCTGGGTTCCTATGTCTTACCGGCCGTTGTTCGTAGTAACTGCGACATAGCAGTGTGTAGTGCTTGGCAAATAACCTGAACATTTGCGAAAAACGATAACACGGTGCCATTTGAGGAACAGAGACCATTTTTCAACTTGTTTGCTTATAGATTTGACTAACTACTATCATTGAATTAAATATGACTGTGTTTTTGTATTTGTATTTTATGGACGTCATAATGACATCTAATTGTTACACATACATACAAACATAAACACACGCCTTCTCCCCACGGGGGTAGGCAGAATCTACAGAACGCCACGTGCTACGCTCCTTACATACTCCTTTTGCTTCGTTTACGTTCATACATCCTGGTCATACACGCACGCCGGTTGCGAATACTACGCACTTAACCTTTCTGAAGAACATTATTACACATACTTAAACAGGTTATTTTAAATTGGCTAACTAAGCTCCGCAGATGCGATGGGTATCGTTTGTAGAGTGTTTTATATAGGAACCCAACAATAGTGGATAATAAGATACACTGCCATTCTAATGTTTCATTTAGGTTTCTGCACAAGTCTATGGCTGCATTTTACAAAAAAAAGAAAATACCAGAGAAAAAAATACTGAATTCTTACGGAAAATAATATTTTGAACGTTTTTGTTTTCTATTCATATACTTAGTAACTATAAGCATAAACAGCCTATAATGTTCCCACTGCTGGGACACAGGCCTCCTCTCTGTGAGGTGCAGTAGGCCATAACAAACAACTACATTATACAATATTTACAAACACAAAAACATAAATAACTTAAGTAATAATATAGCCCGCAGCGCTACTCACAGATATCATTGATAAATAAAACTTTAGTCGCTAGGAGGTGAACTGTCCATGCATGTCAGTTACACTATTATAGAAGCAAAATTAAAAACAACAAGAATCTGTAAGAACATTCATATAATGATTACAATTCTCAATCAATGAGGTTTTTCGGAAATGACGTTCACTAGGTGGCAGCACTGAGACGTCATGTCTGGACACCTGTCAAAAGTGTCAAAGCACCTATATTTTCTTTACTGAATGATGAACGAACGAATGAAACGAATGATGAACGTCATCATATATTTTATATTTATTGTCGAAATGGAAGACCTTTTAATTGCCAAAGTGGCGCCAACTGGTGGCGTGAATTTTCATTAAAACTTCACTAAAGTTGGAACTATCTAACTGTTACATAGACAAAACATTATCTTGTCGTTTTGTGACGTGCAATTGAAATTCAACCTTAGGGTGGTAAATAATTACGACGTCGAAGATACAAAAAAATCTACGATTAACCCCCAGGCTGCTTTGTGAGTTTAAAATGAGCTTTTCTGGTGTCTATAGCAAGTCTGTTTTCAGCTTTCCATGGGCTTTTGCGTATGAAACCTATAGTATTAGTCATTCCTTATAACCTCTACAAAGATTGGCCAATGTGCGCAATGAACTGAATTTTACACGACATAATTAAAAATAAGCTACTTAGATGCTACATTCCCTTCATTGTTGCTACCTTTCCTATCTGACTACATCTGAGAAGAAATGGCGAAACAAACTCAAGAAGTCCAAGTCTCTTTTAAAGTCCAGACATAATCTTGGTCAGATCGTGTAGATTAGTGTCTGAAATGATCTTTTGAGGAAATAACCACACAGATTTGAGTGGACCTATCCATATGTCATAGCCCACATTAGCCGGTCAATGTGGAGATATCTTTAGCCTTTAGTGAAATCTATGTATTCCTTTAATTTTAATTGTGCTTTTTGTTTCCTATACTACATTATTATAACAAAATATGGTTTAATTTTGGCACCAATGTTGGATCCAAGCTTTGAACAGGCGATGAAATTATATCCTTACAACACTCACGTCCTCTTCCTATGGGGGGTAGGCAGAAACTTCAGAACGCCACCTGCTACGATCCTTACATACTTCTTGGCGAAGGAATTATTTTAACACATTTTTGTTTCTTCATCTTTCCTGATATTTATCTATGACTTTACTTTTGTCAATATGTGTTTTCTGTATTATTGTATGATCTCATCATAATAATTTTAATAATTGTCATCAGCCTACAGCAGTCTGCTGACTGCTGGAGATAGGCCTTTCAATTGCATGCCATTCAACTCGGTTCTCGGCAACTCTCATCCAACTGCGCTCCACCTAGCCTGAGGGCGTTGTACCTTATGTTTGCCGGTTCGCGGTCTCCACTCAAGAACACATCTAACACATCATTTCTACGGTTAATATGGCCGGCCCCTTGCCACTTCAGCTTGCTTATTCTGTGAGCTATGTCGACAACATGCCGTTTTAATAATTGCTTACTCTAATTCCCATGCTCACCTGGCAAGATTTGTTCATACTTTGAGCATATAATTTTTAATAGAACTGTTTCATACAAAAGTTGGATCCAATATTGGTTCAATAATATAATCGCCGTACGTATTGGTACGTTGGCACAAGTGTCTTTTATGTCAGAATATATAGTATTTTGTGTAAATTATGACGTATTTTATTATTTTGGACTATTTTTTTATATTTTTTATGTACACTTGTGCAATTATGTGTGGTATTTAGTTTATCAATTACTTTTTTTCTTGTGTACCTACTAATGTTTTTGTGCAAGCTTAGTTTTTTATACACATTTAGCCTTTCCCAATCATGTCGGGGTCAGCTTCCAGTCTAACCGGATGCAGGTTATGTTAAAGTCAAATGATTTATTTCAAATAAATAATTTGACTTTGACTACATCTTTGTTACATCGAGCAGCAGTATTTTACGTAGAGCGACTGCCTATCTGACCTCCACAAATAACTGAGTAACGCGATACCACGCGGTAAGACTGATTGGCAAACTTTTGGGCTTGCACACACATAATTGCACAAATCTCCAAAATATTTTTAGTTAATTTGAATTCCAAGCCAAATGTATGTCACACTTGTGAAATAAAATAATATTTTAATGAAAAACATATCCATTGAACTAAACTGTTTCTAAGCTGATGTAATTAACCATTTCATGTTTTTTGTTAGTTTCAAAACAGCTCTCAACTTTGATAGCGATCATTGTCATCATAATCTTGAGTTGTCATTGACAACTCTCAAGATTATGATTTGACAGATTCGTATGTTTGTGACATTAAAATAAAGATGACGGTTAATTAAAATACTGACGGAAATTCAGGCATTTTTTAGGCTCAGTGCATATTGAATTGTAAACCTTATTATCACTTATGCAAACAGCTCCTCGAACGTACTCATTTGTCAAACGAGCGCGTTCGAGGAGCTGTTTGGTGTCTGCATCAATGTGTGTACCAAGTGTGTGTGCACTTTAAGACAAAATAATAAAATGTAGTATCGAATGTCATAACCTGGAAGCCGACCCCAACATAGTTGGGAAAAGGCTGATGAAGATTTTCAAGTGTCATAATTAAAGTGCGGAGCCGCGAGATATCGCTCCCAAAAATATTATTAACAGAGTTCTTTAACTATCGAAATAAAATTGGATAATATTAGCCTCATATTTTCGATAGTTCAGGGCTGAAGTTCAAACCTTCCAGCGGCTATCCAGGGCTGAAGTTCAAACCTTCCAGCCGCTATCCAACCCTGAACGGTTGAAAACGACCCGTTAAATGCGGTAAATATGCATTGCCCGGCGTTAATGTGGCACATCGAGCATTAGCGCTCATATACACGAGCGGCACGTTGCCAACATCAGAGATAACCGCAGCCACATCGACCGGTGCAGTTGTCTCTGCCGTTGGCACCGTGCCGCCCGTGTAATGAGCACTTTGAAAGAGACTGTGTGAAAGAGACGACGCTCTATAAAAACTAACTTTTTCTAAAACTCTGATGCGACATGTTAACGGCCGGGTGCTTTACTTGGATTTAAAATATTAATTAGCATTTATTATCAAAATAGTATTGTATATATTGTACAAATGTGTCTTATGTAAATAAATAAATATACAATTTTCAAATTTCAATATTTTTTATTTACCCTTAACAAATTATTTAAATTAGGTACTTAATATTTAATGTTATAGTACAAAAGCAAGCTAAATAAAACTACAAAGCGTGTGTTGTATCTAGGTGTCAATAAAATCAAACATTTAAAACGTTAAGATTCGCCCGACGACGACGGCGTCAAATGGTCACGTTTCTGTTTTGTTGGCAGCGACATTTGAAGTATTTACTAAAAATTCTATTGTGTCGCTCACTCATATTAATTTTTTTAACGATATAATGTATATCTACCACTGCAATGTCCTATAGTTATGTTTATTGGCGTAATTATACAAGTTTTAGAAGAAACATTGTTTTAAGGAAATACGTTCGTATGGAATAAACGTCCACGACTACGTTGCCTCTTATAATTACAGGTTTTGGCAAAAACCTCAACATAGGTTTGTGAAACCCTATTCAAAGTACCTGCTCAGTGATCTTATGTTAGCCTTGCCAGTTACGTTAAGTCCCATGTAATAGGGGTATGAGATCCCAGGTTTGATTCCCAAGTCGTGCACAGTTTTAGTGTCATTTTTAAATAATAGAACATAAGCTAGCTTGATTATTGCTCTAAACAGCCCTAATTGACTCCACACGGCTCTGCCATAAGGCCCGTTGTACACGGCACGGTTTCATTACAGTACGGCGTATAAACCGCGCTGTAGAAGAACCGTGTCTGTCAACAAGCTACCATAGTGCCCGTGTTTACACACGGCAATAAAACCGTGTGTACAACGGGCCTAAGAACAACTTGTGTTATGTCCCAGTTATGCCAAAACGAACCAACCCGCAAGCTCTCAATAATTCAGTAAACCAAGCTAATTCAATGTTCCAAATCTACACTTCTGGCGAAATGTGGGTGTACTATATGAACACCTCTTTTTAACCTTCGGGGAAAAACAGGCGTGTTGTTGCTAAGATTAAGTATAGAAGTATATTCTATACTTAAGCTAGAGGTAAAGTTACTTTGGAACGAAGTTCTTTAACGCGGCTTGCGGTAGGAGTAAACTGGCAGAAATCGTCACGTTACGAAAAAGCGTTATGCCCGAAAAGTCAGTTTCAAGTGAAAAAGTAAGTCCTTTCGTTGTATATTATTTATTAATACAGAGCCATCTAAAGTCGAGTTATTAATTCACATGTGCTAGCTGTCAGTTTGTGTAATAACATGGTCATATTTATTGTATTCTAGACTTTTACACTTATTATAATACATTTATGTTACACTTATATAAACCGATTCAATTAAACGTTCACCATTACAATTAATATGACCAATAATGACATTTTATTACACAAAGTGACACACACATAGCACATGTCAGATTACTCCAGTAAAATAATTATTCGACTTTAGATGGCTCTGTATTAATAAAATTAATAAATAATATATAGCGAAGCTATTCCCAAGTGACATAATACTTTTTATGCCAGAAAAATACTTGCTTCCTGTGGGGATCTCCATGCGGATGAAACCGCGGGACGTAGTGCACAAGTGTGTACAGTCCATCAGACAGGTCCACTCTGTCTTCCCTCACTCGCTCATCGATGGCTAGTCTCCGCTGAGATTCGCCGCCATGGCCGAAATTTGATCTACAGGACAACTTAGTACAATACATACTATCCAGCAAAAATGGTCCAAAACTTATGCTTTGAACAGATTTAAAATAATCATCTATCCAAAATACGAACTACTTTGGAATATGAGAAAAAAATGTATGTGGCTTGGTTTCTTTTGGCTTAACTAGGTCTTCTTAAGTGCTTGATGCTCTCAGGCTTGCTCTTATTTAAATCCTTCATAATCTGCATATACCCTCTACATCTAAGCCCGTCCCAGCGGCACAATGAATGACAATGCATCACCCGTGGATCCCCATGAAACTCTTTGTAATTGGAATATTGTGATCCAGACTGCGAAGACCGCCATCCATGCTATTGCTCCCGCTGCTGACATTAGTACATCTGGAAATATAAGGTGAATATGAGATTAATAGGAGGGGCTAGAATCAATTCATTTTCTTGTAAATTTTGACGTACAAAGTGCCTTGATTTCACTTTGAATTTAAGCGCATTCGCACGCGGCATACGTTTGTAGGTCCTACAATCGGTCAGATTTTTTTTTACCTACATTTTGGTGAACGTGTGCGTTGGTACAGTTGGTCTCTACTGTTTCATTTAGCTCTTACGAAAAATCAGCCACCGATTGTATGCCGTCTGCGGACGCTCTAACCAGTAAGTTTATGGGTGGGAATAGGTTTAACTCCACATCACACCAGCTGGCTTAGCATGACGCTTTCTGTTTCTACTCTACTCTGGAATAGAAATCGCTTGTCTACATTTCTCGGTAGAAAACTGTCAACTGTCTACACGGAAACGTCTTTTTGTCTGCTCTTCCGTCGACAAAACGCTTTTATACGGTTCTCGTGCTAAGTCTGCTGTAATAGTAAAAGCCAAATAAGAATGAATTTGAAAAAAAAAAACAAAAATAAATCTAACGTGATTGAGTGTCTTACGCAATTAGCGTGCTGGTTTGTGGATTAACATGTGACAAGACCGTTTCCTCATAATGTTTTCCTTCACTAAATGATAAATTATTTTATTACTGTAAGTACGTTTGTACATTCTGTAAGTAGGTTTGTACAAACTTTTACACGTCAGTCAATCATATTTTTTAAAACTAGATGAGGTCGGCGTTTCCTATCTGACTACTCTGAGAAGAAAGGCCGAAACAAACTCAGAGGTCACAGTCTCTTTTAAAGTCCACACATAATCTTGGTTAGATCATGTGAAGACCATGTAGATTGGTGTCTGAAATGGTCTTTTGAGGAAAGAACCACACAGATTTGAATAGACCTGTCCAGTCAATGCACGCATTTGTCAGTTATCATGCAGCTCAACTCAAAATTTAAGGATCTCAATGATTTGACGAACATTAAAAGAAAAGACATTTGGGTAGACCGCATAAAGTACTCAAACTGCCAGACCATCATTAAAAATAAGAGACAAAAAAAAAACAATAACCTACACAGTCCTCACATTCCTAATAATTTTTGTTCAAAGAAGACTGCGTAAAACGAAATCGAGACGTAAACTAAATTATTTTGTAACTGAGATAGTGGTGTTCAAAGTTGCTTTATGGCAATCACTTGCTTAATGCTATATGCTCTTTATTTTAAGCATACTATTTTATATGCTTTATTTGAAGCATTTCATATTCTTTTTTATATGTACTACTTGTTACGACCAAACGGGCGGGCGCGAATAAAACCAGCGCGGTGTTGTCAGAGCGGAATATTACATCGCGTTTATGAATTTATTACGGAACAGTAAAAAAAACAATGAACTTTCCTTTTCCAGGCTTAGGACTGTCTATAATTGATTATGTTTTATTAAGAAATAAAGTAGGTATGTCAGTATTTAAAACCTCGTAGGCGTATTTAAAAGTTCACTGTTCCTTCTGAACATTTTCGTCTGTTAAATACCTACACACAAAACAACAACACGATACCTCACTCAGTCAATCGACCTTACTTACACAATTAGTTTTTATTTACATAATCAATATTGCGTATCCTATCACTGTTTATTTAAACTAAAAACGCACGAAGCAAAACAACATGTTTTTATAATATTACGTTACGTACGTGAGCCGCCTGAGATCGCGATAACGCACGCGGTACCTAAAAAGATTACACACACGACCGAAAGCAAACGCTAGCATGCGACGACTAGCCACCCGGCGGCCGGCACCCGCCGCTTTGCTATGCCTGGTTGCTTACATGCGCTTGCCACGTGCGACGATGTGCGATGTAAAGCAAATAGCAAATAGCAACAAGTGCGAGCCACGATAGCATTTGCTTTATGTTATGTATGATAAGCAAGATGCTTTATTATGCTATATGCTTTATTAACCACCACTAAACTGAGAATGTGCTGAGAACAATTTTATAACAGGATGTTGCCATATTGTAAACATTTGAGGACTGCTTAGCTAAGCATGGTTTTGAATTGCTTGAGTGGCGTTTGTGAATACCATTTAAATTTGAAGGATGCTTATATTTAAGTAGCTTTTAGATGATTATTAGATTTGAGTGGCGTTTCAGTATTCGGGTGTCAGTTAAGTAAATATTTCCCTACAGAGTATTAGTCATAAGAGATAAGTACTTACATTTCTTAATCTGCTTTTGTTCTTCGTAAGGAGGTTTCATGAAAGCCTCTTTGAAGAACCAGATGGCGTTCACACCCCACACGAACGGAAGGAGGAGGAATCCCACTGGAAATTAAATAGTGTATATTATTGGAGGTATAATTGCAATAGACCAGACCAGAGACATGTTTTATTTATTTACTAGCTTCTGCCCATGACTTTCGTCCACATGAAATTTCATGTTTTTACCCGACTGCCCCAGGAGGATAATGTTTTTCGAGAGTATGTGTGTATGTAAGTCTATTTCTTTGGCGAGATCTGTAGCCTAAATGGTTTGATGGATTTTAACATAAGAGTTGTTGTTAGATTCGGTTTAATTGTGGGAGTGACATATGTTATTATTGCATCTGCGAATACAAAAAAAAAGGAGGGGAACGGTCTTTAAAATAAATTACAACAATATTGATATCAAGTAAAAGCTAGTAGTGAGTCAATTCTATTATGTATATATATATTAATAAAACTATATTATTATTCTATATATGTATACAGGGTGGAATTTTGTAATGCCACCTGGAGGGAAAGTACTCTTAATACTGCAGATAGAAAATTTTACTCAAAGGAAACATTCCTTTATTTTTGAATAGAAAGCAAACTGCATTCAAAGATTTTCGAAAATTCTCTTCTCCCACACCCGGGAATCGAACCGGCTAAAATCTGAAAAAATTATACCCTGTACTTTTATTGCATCGATCGTTAGGGTCAATTATAAGGATGAAATCTCTCTAACAAACATGATAAATTAAATGAAAGGAAAACCAGGAAATCTGAAGTTACAAATTCAATGAGTCAAGTTAAAGCTCTCTAACTAACATCCATATTTTGTAATGCAGACTCCTTTGCGACAGACTCGTAGCTGCGTGTATGAGGTAATTTAAATATGGAATGTTAGATTAAAATTTGAAAATTAGATTGTCATAGTTGTTATTCACATTTGATTGTTTTTACAACTCATTTCACATTTTGTCTCACGGTGAAAATGGCTTATCAAGAACAGTTTGATTTAATGGAAGCTTATTTTTTAAATAACAAAAACGAGAATCTAGCTCTGCGGTGGTATGGAGAGAGATATCAAGACCGACAGGCACCAACTCGGTTCGTATTGAAAAGAATGGTAGAAAATTTAAAGAATACGGGTGGTTTCAAGAAGAGACGGCAAACTATTCAGCAAAACTATTTCGATTTTGAACTAGATGTTTTAACATACTTTGAATCATTTCCAAAGGCTTCAAGTAGAGATGCTGCCGATGAATTAGGAACAACCCACACTCGCGTACTTAAAGTGCAGTTGGTGCAAAAATTGCATATTGGGGATCGTGACAGACGATTACAATTTTGTGAAAACATGCTTGGAGAAATTGACCGAAACCCTAATTTTTTGAGTAACATTGTATGGTCTGACGAAACCAACTTCAGCAATAAAAGCATGTACAATCGCCGCAATAACCATTATTGGCCTCGAGTGAATCCTGTTCGAGTTCATGAAACTAACAATCAAGTAAGATTTTCTTTCAACGTTTGGTGCGGAATTATGAGAAATAATGTAGTGTTAGTCCACGTGTACGAAGGTCATTTAAACACTGTCAAGTATATTGAAATACTGGATCTCTTAAGAAACGAGTTAAATGGTTTCCCCGAGGAAGAGCGAAACCAAATAATTCTACAGCAAGATGGTGCTCCAGCACATAACAGCAGAATCACTACTGCCTACATTAATAACCATTTTAATACCTGGATTGGTACAAACGGCACAATCAGATGGCCTGCGAGATCGCCAGATCTCACCCCATTAGTTTTTTTTTTTTTGTGGGGATATGTAAAAAAACAAATTTACATGAAATCTTATGCAAATGACAACGAGTTGAGAGTTGAAGTTCAGAATACGATTTATAATATTCACCACAACACTTTATTAAAGGTTACTAGAAATGAATTCGTTAAAAGAATAAATTTGTGTATCCAAGAGAATGAAGCCCATTTCGAGCAACTAATTAGTTAGTTTACCATTTTTTGTAAATAATTAAATTAATTTAAGATTTTCTGGTTTTCCTTTCATTTAATTTATTTTTGTTAGAGAGATTTCATCCTTATAATTGACCCTAACGATCGATGCAATAAAGTACAGGGTATATTTTTTTCAGATTTTAGCCGGTTCGATTCCTGGGTGTGGGAGAAGAGAATTTTCGAAAATCTTTGAATGCAGTTTGCTTTCTATTCAAAAATAAAGGAATGTTTCCTTTGAGTAAAACTTTCTATCTGCAGTATTAAGAGTACTTTCCCTCCAGGTGGCATTACAAAATTCCACCCTGTATATATATTAATAAAACTAAAAGGCTTGAAATAAATAAATAATTTACAAACATAAATAAAAACTTAGGTATTGCTGCACCCCACGGTTTCACCTGCATAAGTCTTGATCCCGTGGGAATATACGGATAAAAATGACCTATCCTATGTCCTAACCCAGGTCATGGTCTACCCATGTGCCAAAGGACATCATCTTTTTTGGTCCAAATATGAAAGTGCCAATAAAAAAATATGCTGTATTCCGTTAGAACTTGTCCCCCTGAGTATTTATTATTATGACACCAAAGCTGTAGGGTCATTGTCCTTGGTTTTATTGGAGTTCAAAAATTCAACATCTTCATACATTTTCAGTGAATTTAATAAACAAAAACAAATGATTTGTTCTACCATATTTTTATTTTGAACATCGTTTAGTAAGATATATTGGTTCTTGATCTATTTTGGACATGTTGATCTTGTTTTGTGTTTTTAAGGATTATAAATAAAATATCTAAACAGGGGTTATTTTGTTTAATTAAATACTATAAAATCATCGTCGTCTGGTACAACAATAATGTTCTCCAATCCATAAGCTGGAGGGGTTATTGCTGGAAAATGTCGTGCATGGCTCATGTACCATATAATGCACATAATATGGGAGCAGCATCCAATTGTTCGCTTTCCTATGATGCACGAACAATAATAGTGAGCGATTGCTTGTCGGCCTGATAACGACCTATCGATTATAATGTAGACATAATACTGTCTTGCTCTAACATGCCGCGATTGCAGTCGGCCTCTTATCATCCATAAATCATTGCCCTGCAATTCCGGCAAGTGTTCATTTGATAACTCATTCCTGAGCTCAATTGTGAATGCTCCATTGTCAAGGACGTGCTCACCGTAATAGCTTTTGGTCTGTTTTAGTTGATAAACGCCCAGAGCGAATAAAAATAATTCGTTCTCATCCATTCTTGGAATTTCTACGAACTCTGGCTTAACTGCAGTCATTAGACTGAGCACGTCTGCAATTGTAGTTATGGCGTATTACAAGATCTGCCAATCTATTTGGCATATTAATTCTTTGGTGGATAATCTCTAAAATCGCAGCAGCATTTGGATTATCTTCAATCAAAACATGAAAATGATTTATGATCGCCGCTGCTATCTTGAAATAGTCGAACATGCTGGGAAGGGCACTGTTATTATATACATTTCGCAACAGGCGAAAATCTCTTTTGAACCTGCCGTTGACCACTTCAACCACCCAACGACAGATTGTTATCAGTCTGGACTTATTGGCCTGATCCGCGGTTAGCTGTGTCTCATTTGGATACTTTGTTTCAGGCATATGTTGTACGTATCCGCAAGATTCCAGATTTCTTGCTGAGTCTCGAAAACCACGGTCCAGAATAAAAACATCTCCACTCCTATAAAACCAGTGGAAGGCACTGTCAGCATTATTAAGCATGTCATTCATTATATCTGCGTCAGACGTGGTGGCAGCATATGGTCCGTTAACTTCGATAATGTGTCCATCACAAGAAACCAAGAGGAACGGTTTTAGGAGGTTTCTGTATTTGTGATGGCTGTAAGACTTGCGTTGGAAAAAATAATTTCCACTTTTTTGCAGATAGATGTACGTGCCATCACAAATCGTGATCGCTTTCCTTTCATCTTCTGGGCTCGATGGGTTCCCAAACAGATTGTTGGGTAGAAAAAGGTTCCTGTGTGCTACATCCTCACGGGAAATATGGTCAAACCCAACATTTAAGGGCACAAAATCTTCTAACAGAGCGTTGCGTCCGATTTTTAAACACGTATGAAACACTGTTTCGCTACATTTAAAAATATTAGCAAGCCGCGCGTTCGAGTCACCTGTTCTTAACTTGACTAATACTGCCGCCAGTACGGTTCTTTTATTCTTTTTAGTTCTCTGACTTGGTAAACTGTCTAATAATTCAGTAAACTGATCTTGAGTCAGTCTTGGACAGGTCCAAGTATGAAACTCGGCCGGTGCTATATTTTCATACTGCTCAAAATCAAGTATTTCCTCCGTAATATGTCTTTGTAACATCGACACGATAGTCATTATTTGAGCTGCAGTGAATTCCTCAGAAGAGTTGTCTTGTACAGGAAGTAAATGCCACAGATTTTGCTCCACGTGTTCATTACAGACACGAAATAGCTGTAGCGGCATACCATGCGAAAAATTATGTTCTCTGGAACACGACGCAACGGCGAGATTCATTCGTACAATGTTGGAAAATGCAACTATTTGCGGTGTTTAGAGCACGAAGAGGACCTGGCAAAATCAGCGAAATTGGTCTTGGATTTGGAACTTCCGATGGATCACGGTCTTGATCAGCTTGCTGTTCAGCCTCCCGAATAAGTCGCTGGTGCGTTCGTTCCGTTCTTTGCCAACAGGGTCGACAAATGAACGCAGTAGGCTCCAACTGTCGAGCTACTATATCTTCTATCACTATTTGGGCGATATCAAGATGTTGCATTTCTCTGGAAACCCAATCATAACTTCGCCGATTCTCTGTCGATGCACGGCACGAGATACACAACTCTGCCATGACTCGCAGCAATGTTCAAACTTAACAACGGAGATAACAAAAACAAAACAAATCAAAGCACAAGAACTAGTGGGCATCACACGGACATACACGGCAGCGTTGCTTTCGGTACTAAACAATACACGCGAATGCGAGCAAACGAATGAGCATGGCGCGATGGCGGTGGTGCGCGGGAAAGAGAGGGGCATCTGCTCGCTGCACCGTATTCCATTGTTCGCGTGAGTGTTTACCTGCACGGCCATTGTTATTGCCATTTTTTAGGAAAAAGTCCCGGCATCCCAGCCGACTATGCCACTAATGTTACTCATTAGTGGTTTAAATGACATATATGTTATCTTGTCAGAAATAGGTCAAGAACCACTGCATCTTACTAAAAATGTTCAAATGTCAACAAGGTATGGTAGACAAATCATTTGTTTTTGTTAGTTAAATTCACTGAAAATGTATGAAGATGTTGAATTTTTGAACTCCAATAAAACCAAGGACAATGACCCTACAGCTTTGGTGTCATAATAATGAATACTCAGGGGGACAAGTTCTAACGAAATACAGCATATTTTTTTATTGGCATATTATATTTCATATTTGGACCAAAAATGTATGAAATCCCGATGATGTCCTTTCCGCCAAATCCATTCACACCCACAAGATAAGTAGTAGTCTTAGCACGAGAACCGTAGGGAAGCCTTTAGTCAACGTAAGAGTAGACAAAAATGTTGTTTCCGTGTAGACAGTTGACAGCTTTCTACCGCAAAATGTAGACAAGCGATTTCCATTCCACAGTAGAGTAGAAATAGAAAGTGTCATGCTAAGCTTGCAGAAACTACTAGAAGGACCTAACAAGCCAAAAGTGTGGCTGGCCCATCAACTTAGGTTAGGTTATTTCAAGAGAATAAGTGTTCATGGCTAAAGGATACGCAGAGTAGTCAATTATGATAATAACAGGAAATTGTGTTCACCAGTATGTCTACCAAATAGAGATTTCGACCAATCCAGAAGTATATTATTACACCATGGACCAATCTATCGTTATGGCCAGTAATAGTTGCGGTGTTATGGAGGATAACTGTGAAGACTGGATATAACAAACAGCATACTGGCAATGGCATGTATTTTTTTAATGAAATATGCAAACTCAGTGTCGTGTTTATAATCATTTTTTGAAGAATTTGAATTAATACGATACCTTTGAAATACCACTTGCAAAGTTCCAATTTCTTGTCGTTAGGAAGCCGTGTTATGTCCATTATGTAGGAAGAAAAATCTATTTTAAAATAGTATTTCGCTTTCAAGCACAAAGAATACCTATCGTTTCTGAGTCACTTGAAAACTGATTAAATGCTAACTAAGCATAACATGTAGCCTGTCTTGGTTTGACTTGGTACGAATGTATTTAGCTGTCTCACTCAAACCTGACCAAAATGCTAAAGATTCAAAAGAATTAAATATGGAATGCAACAAACAAACGTCAATGTCTTCCATATTTTACGTTCCATTCTTTAAAAAGTTTGTATTGTTCTATAAAAGTTAATTTAAGATAAGTTTCAAATTTAACCTTTAAAGACCAATATTTCTCTTTTGTTATGTATTATTTAAATATGGACTGCAATTTTAAAGTTAGGTTGTTTTATTTTAAGCAAAATGCTTAAATGTTGACCTCTAGGAATCTATGAATATAACGTAAATTGGGTTTACTCTTTTTCCTTCGTTTTCCAACGTTCCGGTACAAGCAGCATAAAAAGGCGAAATTTACTATTGAGACCAAAGTTTAAACTCTGTTTACCTCTTGAATATTGTGTCATTTCAGTTAAACTTTACATTTTCCTGTTAGCTTAGCAACAGTTTTCTAATTAAGGACTAAAACTAAATCTCAGAAACAATAAAGCGTTGTTCATGTTAATCATTTATGCCTGCGTAAATCAATCGGAACGTAAATACCTAACGAAACAAAAATGGCGTAATTTGTTGAATGTCAATAGTCGAAAATGTGTAAAAAGTAAATAAAAATGTTTTCGTTGCCCAATTGTTTGTTATCATGTGTTATCCTTCTTCTATATAGTTCGAAAACATGTAAGTATTCATTGTGGAACTGCTATTCCTTAAAAAACGGTGAACCTTATTTTGGAAAAATTTGGCATCCTCCAAATATTTTTTTTTTTTTGGGTCAATACAGGTTTTTTAGCCTTGAAATTAGTTTGACCGTGGTTGTTAGTATAGCTTATCAATTAAGGACGAGGTTCGTAGCTAATCGCATCAAGTGTATCTCAGAATGCAACAGGAAAAATATTTTCATTTTGCAAACTTATTTTAGACTTCTAAATTTTTTGTGAGATATCTAACGGGAATTTTAAAACGGAATTAGAAGCTTTCTCTTTTACTCCACTACCCTTTTTGTTTTGTTCACATGCTCTACTAATCTTGGAGATATTAGGAGCAAAACTGGTTTAACCAAATATTTGATGAAGCTGTTTACTTAATTATATAAATCGTTTATTTATGAATGGCATAGCTGTATAGAAGAATGTGAATCAGTTGATCCCTCTTTCTGAAAGGCTGTTCAACACAAAAATTTACATACATGCAGTCATATCTCATGTTATCAAATAAAAACAGCCAAACAAATCACTAACATTAGATTTAACTATTAAGGGCCAGTTTCCCTAATCACAGTTAGCTATTAATGTCCTGTGAAGCAAAGTCGGAAACCGGGAGTTAGTCAATCAACCTTGTTTTTGGGTAGTTCAACACTATTTTAACACATTGACTGTCCATGCAAAATTTACTATGTACCACGAGACGTCCGGATTATTTTATTCGATATTTTATTTGAATATTATTTGTTTACAGTGGGATCAATCACAAACCACATGTTATAATGAAATTTCCGAAAATTTCAGTGTGCATTATATATAATGCATGGACGTCATAGCTTATTTTGGGTGAATTACATTGATTGCATGGACGTTGCAAAAGCCAATATAATTTGTATTACCTAATGCATGATTGTCATAGCTGAGTCGGAAATGCATTACTTATTATAATGCATGGACAGTCAACGTGTTAAGTAGCTCAGCACTATTTTAAGTAGCTCAGCACTATTTTAAGTAGCTCAACCCTATTTCAGAGCTCAACAACCTATACCAGAGCCAGAGCCACCACACAACAAAATGTTGAGCTCCTCAGTAACCAGTTTTTGTTAAATGATAAATAATTTATTTCTGTAAATAGGTTTTAAAAATACTTTTACACATCATCATCATCTGCCTAGCTTTTTCCCAACTATGTTGAGGTTGGCTTCCAGTCTAACTGGATGCAGCTGAATACCAGTATTTTACATGTCACGATTGCCTATCTGACCTCCACAACCCAGTTACTGGGTAATAGATACCCCTTAGTAAGACTGATTGTCAGACTTTCGGGCTTCTGACTACCCGTAACGACTGACAAAGATCTACGAATGTCAGCCAGGACCAATGGCTTAACGTGATTTCTGAGGGGTCTTAGTATGTAAAGATGGTCACCCATCCATGGACCAACCGCGGTAAGCGTAGCTTAACCGGATCGATTGACCCGTGCGGCTGTTATTACTTAGCCACAAGCACAAACACTTTACACAACTGAAATAAATTATGTTCAGTGTGTTATTGTGTTTGTGTATAAGTTGTGTTTCTGTTTTAAAACTAGATGAGTTTGGTGTTTCCTATCCAACTATTCTGAGAAGAAGCACCGAAACAAACTCAGAGGTCACAGTTTTTTATTTATTTCAAATAGGCACATAAGGCACTTTTGAACGTCAAAATTTACAAAAATAATAAAATTGATTCTAGTTGCCCCTTCCAAAGGTAGTTTCGTATGGAGAAGAATGGGCAAGAAACTCCACCGTTACTCTTTTAAAATGTTTTACAAAATGTTGTATATGTATATTTTAAAATTATATGTGAAGACCTGGAATAAAATTACTATACCAAAATAGGTAAAAAGTTTGGTTTGAAGTCCAGACTTAATAGAATAGAATACTCTTTATTATATAGATATAAATGTAGAAATTTTACATAGGGTGACACAATGGGCGGTCTTATTGCTAAAAGCTAAATCTTGGTCAGTTCATGTGACTCTTAATCATTACGTTTCTATTCGCAAAAGTTTCTAAACGCCTTTTTTCAACTACATTGGGGTCAGCTTGCAGTCTAACCGCATGCAGCTGAATACCAGTATTTTGAAGTGTCAAAAAATATGGCAAAATTAAATGGTGTTCCAATGTAACGACATTAGAACACCATTTAATATTGCCACATTTTTTCACTGATAATTACGGAGGGGCTTGTGGCCAAGTAATAACAGCCGCACGGGTCGATCGATCAGGTTAAGCTACGCTTGCCGCTGTTGGTTCGTGGATGGGTGACCATCTTTACATACCAAGACCCCTCCGTGTCTCGGAAAGCACGTTAAGCCGTTGGTCCCGGCTGTCATTTGTAGATCTTTGACAGTCGTTACGGGTCGTCAGAAGCTCGAAAGCCTGACAACCAGTCTTACCAAGGGGTATCGTGTTACCCAGTAGGCAAATGGGTTGTGGAGGTCAGATAGGCAGTCGCTCCATGTAAAATACGGGTATTCAGCTGCATCCGGTTAGACTGGAAGCCGACCCCAACATAGTTGGGAAAAGGCAGGCAGATGATGAGTGAGATAATTACTATTACAAGTAAACGTATTTGTGATCGTAATTATCTCACACGTTTGATTCCATATTACATGGAATCAAACATGTGAGTCACAGGATGGTAATGATTAAGTACCGGCCAGGTGTATTGTAATTACTTTGTTATGATAACTGGTATGCATGACTAATAGCTAAGTACTCTTGTGTTTACTGTTTGACAGGATAGATTATTAATAGGAGAGCTTAGTCTTTAAAAACAGAATTCATAGTTGTTTTCAATCCTAAGGTAATTAATTACTTAAAGATTTTAGTTTCAAAGATCGCTGACAATGGATGGGGCTGATATGGATTGTAAATAATGAACCTTATCATGTTAGAAAAAGTATTTCAAGGGGATAAATTATTGGAAGGCAATAACTACGTTGACAAAATGTCACATTCTCATCATCAGTTTCATGCCCCTATCCCTTGGGGTTGGCGCTGCATCTCTGCTTCTTTCATACTCCTCTATAAGCCATCATCTCAGTAGTCGCCCCCCTTTTTTGCCATATCATCTTTATCAGTCCATCCACCATTTCTTTGGTCTTCTCCTAGTCTTGTAGCCACATCCTAATGAAGCAACATTTTAGTAAATTAATTCTGTATTAGCTAAAAGTCAATTTCAGCCTTTTTTGCTATGATCACTTGTTTGGAGTTAATAAATTGTATTGTTAAAAAATAGATAGGTTGATAAGGTTGAGTTTAGTAACAGCTATTTCAATACCTATGATATTAGCAATTCGTTGCATTGTCAATTCACAATGCAATGTGTTTGCACATCCGTGAAATAGCGTATTGTAGGAAGCCGCCTTAAAGCCAGCCACACACACATTTTTTTTTTTGCGGAGATTTAAAACAAGTCTGTGTGACGCCAGAATGGCCACAATAGACTAGAATCAGAATACTTGCGCATTTTTTGTTATTGGACAGACCTTGCCCATCGGAATGAAATTGTTTTTTCTGTAAATACGAGGGTCATTCAATAAATACTTAGCCTACAAAAAGTAAACGAAAATTTTGGAAAAGTGGCAATTTATTTTTCAACAAAGTCTCCTTTTAGTTCGATACACTTAGCCCAGCGATGCTCCAACTTTTTTAACCCGTCCGAAAAATAGTTTTTGTCAAACTCTGCAAAATAGGCCTCCGTGGCGGCGATGACCTCCTCATTCGATCCATATCTATTCCCGGCGAGTGATTTTTTCAGATTAGGAAACAGAAAGAAGTCACAAGGGGCCAAATCTGGAGAATACGGTGGATGGGGCAACAATTCGTAGCGTAATTCGACCAATTTGGCCATGGCAACGGCAGACGTGTGAACCGGTGCGTTGTCGTGGTGAAACAGCACTTTTTTCTTCGCCAGATGGGGTCGTTTTTTCTTTAATTCGGCGTCGAATCGGCCCAATAAATCGGCATAGTAAAGCCCTGTAATTGTTTTACCCTTCTCGAGGTAATCGATGTAGATCACACCTTGTGAATCCCAGAAAACGGTGGCCATAACTTTTCCGGCCGATTTTACAGTTTTCGCCTTCTTTGGAGCACGTTCCCCGGTCTGGATCCATTGTTTTGATTGCTCCTTGGTCTCTGGTGTGTACCAGTGGATCCAGGTTTCATCGACGGTCACAAAACGACGCAAAAACTCCGCTGGATTCCGCTTAAACAGCGCCAAACACGTCTCTGATGTGGTCTCACGGTTGCGCTTGTTTTCTGGTGTGAGTAAACGCGGCACCCATCGCGCCGACAGCTTTCTCATGCCGAGTTCCTCGTGAAGAATATGATGCACTGTTCCTTCTGAAATGCCTACAGTCTCAGCTAGCTCCCGAACCTTCAATCGGCGATCTGCCAATACGAAATCATGGATTTTTTTAATGTTTTCCTCCGTAGCAGCTGTTTTCGGTGCACCTGGACGTGGTTTATCAAAAACCGACGTACGGCCACGTGCAAACTCGTTGAACCAATTCTTGACGGTGGCCATCGATGGAGAAGAGTCACCGTACACAGCATCCAAGCGCTCTTTGATTTCGATGCGCGTTTTCCCTTCCAAAAATAGGAATCGAATCACCGAACGATATTGCTCTTTTTCCATTTTTGTAAAACCGATCGACACGTTCGCTTCCATAAGTTGTCAAATTAAAACAAATGAAGGGATTGGAATGAAAATTTGAAAAAAGAATTAAAAAAGAATGTGCTACACTGTGGTAAAACTCTTTTGAAACTACAGCGCCCTCTGGCGATGAGGCTAGGTACTTATTGAATGCACCTCGTAGGATATCGGAATCACTTATACACGTAATATAAAAAAAAATAAGATGAAGGTGGAGTCGACATTTCCTATCTTAATACCCCTGAGAAGAAATGGCGAAACAAATTCAAGGGTCAAAGTTTCTTCAAAGTCCACACATAATCTTGGTCAAATCATGTAAGGGTGATGTAGATTCGTGTCTGAAATGGTCTTTTGAGGAAAGAACAGCAAAGTGCAAGCATTTGTCAGTAATCGTGTAGGTCAAAGAACTTAAGGAGTTCAACGACGAAAAATACCAAAAAATCGTGGTTTACCATGATTTTGGTATTTTTCGTCAAGTAAAAAGACGGACAACGACGAGTAGAATGGCCACGAATTTGGAATGAAACGAATTTAGAATGGCAACGAATTTGCGATGACCATTTATGGTTATTTCTAGAGACAAAGCTAACATATCTCACGTGCATTCAATTACACCGGCATCCATTCCCTTCACACTGTAACACAGTTCTGCTTGGCGGCAGAAGTAGGTACGGTGGTCGACTGGTAGTACGAAGAGCTCTACTTCAACGAAACTTTAGCTCTGCTGCTGAAAATCGGCGTCGGGTTCAGTGTTGTCATCTGACTTTGTTTATATTTTTAAATTGTTATGGAAATTTATTTATTTCTTTAAACTGTTTTTTTACCGTTGCAGGCTGTGGCGACATACCGTCCCCCTCGCTGGTCCTCTACATGCCTGGCGAGCCAGAGTACACAGATGTGCTCATAAGGCGAGTGCATGACAATCTGACGCTCGTGTGTGAATTGAGGGGGGACGTGACGCCAAGGGTCTACGTGTGGAACTATATGAATGATAACGGGAGTAATGCTGATGTGTGAGTTTGCTATTTTATTATTATAAGATACAGAGACGAAACTTGGCTTAAACTCATCTCATGCTTCGGTCTGTCAAATTCACGCCAAAATGCACTGGGGGGTAACCATCACCTCTTATAGCAGTATTATTATAATATTACTTCACAGTGGGAAAGTGATGGAGCTATACAGGACTTATAGCTCCATCTCTTTCTCACGCTGAAGTAATATTGAAATAATACTGCTATAAGAGGTGATGGTTACCCCCCTTATCTTGAAAAATAAGTGTAAGTTCAAGCTAAGTTTCGGTTATGTGTCAAGAGCGCTATTGGATTCTCAACGCTTGGCTCAGCGCCGAAAGTTGAAATCCAACAGCGCGTTTTTATTGTAGCATTCATTATGTGTCGCTTAGTGTTAGTGAAAACGAACATGAGTGCCCCGGGCTGGGCTAATAGTCGCAAGCGCAACAGCTGAGTTTGAGGTCCTGGCTTCGATCCCCAGGACTGGCAAAGTGTGGTTGAGCTGCGGCCATGCTTGTGATATTTCAGCGAAACTTATTAGCAATATCCCGGGATATTGCCACACTACTAGTTACACCTCTACCCTGACTGCCTCGTTTATCTAGTGGTTGCGAGTGCTAATGCTGAGCATTGGGTCCTGGGTTCGAATCCCGGGTCGGATTATTAGGTTTTTCCATGTGGAATTTCTCAGTAGCATCCCGCAGTCTGGATTGTGCCTGGGTGATGGCAATAGCCTTGCCCAAATTTCATGAAACTTATACATAACTGGCAAAATTTAGGCTATACATCTCTGCCTACCGCTTCGGGGAAAACAGGCGAGATGTTATGTTTATAACTGTATAATTACATATTCCATCGAGTGGGGTATCATTGTTTAGAGCTCGCTAGGTAGATAAATAACGTATTTTTGTTTTAAAAATATTGGAAAACAAAGGAAAGCTTTTTTTTACAATTTTTTTTTCGAAGATCTTTTAACTTTCCATTGACCTTGAAATTATATAAACTTGAAGTTTGTTGATAATGTTTATTATTACGTATATTTTACTAACAAATACCAATATATTGATAAATCTTTTTTAAAATTTCCTTGAAATTCCTTCACACGAAATAATCTATAACCAAGCTTCGATATTCTTCACAAAACTACGACGACGACAGAGATTCCTGAAAAAAGGTCACTCAAAAAAAAAAAGGTCAAGGGCTTATGAATAATTCTGCCATACGGACGGCTTATATTCTAATTCTACATTTGGTACCTAAATGTGCGAATTCCGACACGCACTGGGCCGGTTTTTTAGATACACAAAAATGCGCAACTTTGTTATTGTGGAATCGCTTTCGCTGCGTATCATGTTGTACATCCAGGGAAATAATTTGGTAAACAAATTGATAGCCTACGTCGTGTTATAACCATTACAAACAACTATTAAAGAATTACAGTTGTAATTTAAATATACGGACAATTTAAGTTCTAGGTCTAGGGTCTAGCCGGATAAGTATGACGAGTTGGCCCCCAATTTGGAACCTATATCGAAACTTATGTTTACAGATCGACTTGATGTACAAACTCAATTTATGTACATTTCGCGACCAGCTTCCTTTTTGTCCTTGAGATAAAGAAAAAAAATAACCGTACGCATGACTACTATTCAAAGTAATATATCTCAAAAACGAATTAAGCTAGAGAAGTGATTACTGAGTACATTACCTATTTTTTATTTTTATGATATTTTTTTAATTAAAAAATAAAATAAAAAAGAAAAACATTTTTTATGATTTATTTTGGGGCTTATTAGCACTATAGAATTTAATTAAAACACTTTTCAAAAATGGGTGTAAGACCCTATTATATTGACGTTAGTGAAATGAAAGTGTACTGCTAAGGTCAACAATCCATGTAATAATGAAAATAAAATGAGTATGCGGTTAGGCGAGCATTACAATTATTGTTCTTCTCTTACAGTATCCTCAAAGGCGAGCCTAAAGGCCCTACATCCAGCAGTTCGCTCTCGAAGCAGGACTTACAAGCGGCAGACAGTGGACAGTACATGTGCTCTGCGCCGCCATTCAGCGTCACCAAGTATATTCTGGTGCAGACAAGAGGTGGGTACTTACGTCATCAGACTGGCAGTCCACTGCTAAACATATTATGGTCTGTTTCGAAAGTATCTGATGAAAGTGTAAACAAACCCTGGGTCTGTCTCTATATAAAAGGAATTAGTAACGCATTCATTTATGTATTTAGAAGTTTCAACTTTGTCTCACCTAAATATTTATTGAATAACATTATACATTGTATAAAATTAACTTCAATTGTTAAATAAATAAAAAACTTTTTACAAAAAAAAACAACCGACTTCCAAAAAAACACTACGAAGTGAAAAATAACTTTAATTTCGGAAGTCGGTTGTTTTTATTTTCGTAAAAAGTTTTTTATTTTTCACTTTTTAGCGGGTCAGTTTGTAATTTATCTAAGTTACAATAGCTTAATGTCAACTGCTCATCAACTTTTACAAAATATTACTTTGCTTGATGCAGGGACGTTAATTGTTGAGGAGTTCTCCTGGTAAGAACCAGGAGAACTGTCTCTCACCATATGCATTGTGGAGAGCATAAATGGCTTAGCAACCATATTAAATTATGTACCTAATCGAATCGCAACTCCTTAAATACTTCTTATTAAAAGTTCCGGTGGTCATCTGCGGTCTTCATCATCAATTCCACTCCACCAATTGGTGCTTTCCGTAAGCAAATGCGCAAGTTACTATAAAAAGATATCTAAATCGGTATAGGTGTGCCTTTAAAATTTGAGGATTTCCCTCGATTTCCATGGGATCCCCACATCAGATAATGACTTGGTGACAATGGGACCACCTCGAGAGCATATCCATCAAACAAAAAAAGATTTTTTTAAAACGGTCCACAATTGCTGGAGAAATCGGCGAACATACATTAAAAAAAATATATAAACATGTCGAACTGATAACCTCCTCCTTTTTGAAGTCGGTTAAAAACATATTGAAGGTGATTAAAATTAGAGTTTCTGGTTTAAGTATTCGAAAAATCAATTCAAAGCACTCAAAAATCCAAATATTTTATTTCACTTAAACCTACATGGGCAGTTATGAAACGTCAGAAGCTAGGTGCACGGTTCCAATTGGTCGTTTCCTATGGAGAAGAGCCGGCAAGAAAAACTCTCTCACTTTGTAAGTGACACTACATATTAGCATTCACTGTACGTTTTCTGATCCATTTGTTTACATTTTCACCAGACACTTTCGGAACAAACGATAGGATATGAGAATATGGAGAGGTCCATTTGCACGTCAAACATCTCTATGCCCGACTATTCTCATCATTTTCATTCAGTGTTTGTATTTTCTGTGACATCGTAGCTACCGAACGGATAGACCGATTTCAGTGCGGTTTTTATTGAAAGATTGGTTTTATGGAGATGGTTCTTAGCTGTTCAACTTTTGAAGCCGCGCGCGTACCCTATGTGGTGCCAAACAATGGAAAATCAATTGTGTCTCATTAGCTGTCCTTGGCCGATAAAAATATATTTAGACCGGTTGAAGCTCACCCAAAATGAAAACGGCACCCTATTTCTTGCGCTGTAAGCTTGTTTCTCACAGGGCTGTATCTTATTAACCGCAATAGCTAGTTGAACATTTCATAGAATACGTGTTACAGAAGCCTCGAATCCTGCCAATGTTTCAAAATTCAATAGTGTTGGTGATACGAAACTGTTAGTGCGCGAGTTCAACTTGCACTTGGCTGGTTTTTTTTTTTTTTAAGTTTTTAAAGTGTCTTCGTTTTTCAAGCTCATAATTTCCTCTCCATAGGTCCTAAATACTGCGGGCGCGGCGCCTTCTGGTGTGGACAACGCTGCATGGCGCCGCAATACGTGTGCGACGGAAGACGTGACTGCGAGCTCGGGGAGGACGAGGCACCGCACATTTGTCCGCTCAGTGTTTGTGCACGTGAGTGTATCTCTCTCTAGGTATAACGCTGCCTGGCAGTGCAGTACGTGCACGACGTCTAGGAGATAAAAATGTCTAAAGAAACAAAAAAAATAACTTGATTAAGTAGCAGAACAGTTTGAATAAATCTGTACCAACATACAACAGGCAGGGTGGCGTATGGACAGTTAATCTGCCTAAGCTCAACCCTATCTTAGGGAGATCAACAACCCGACACACATCAGCACAAGCCTTCGGGCCCTTAAAATTACCCATAGAGTAGCCGATAAGGATCAAAACAACAGAAATAACTTAATTTTTAACAATTATCGCTTGTGTAATGAATGGCTGTTTCTTTTTAATAATAGTGATATGTAAAAACTGTCGCAAATAAGTCATCGTCAAGTAAAAACATTTGTTTTTCTAATACTTGATGTATTAGAAAAACAAATGTTTTTACTTGACGATGACTTATTTGCGACAGTTTTTACATATCACTATTATATGCATTAATACAAGGTGTTGTTTGCATCCTCGTCAAATTTCAGGAGGCTGCTATGAAAGACTTATATAATCCAATAAAATTACGATACCTGCTCAATAATTAATACATACTTGTTTTTTTAGTTATTTAAGTTTGACAGTATTTTAGAATACACCACTTTCACAGAACAGAATCACCCCGTTGCGTATGCGGTAGTGTGTGTGTAAAAGGGCAGTTACAGTAAGGTATCACACGGGCCGCGTTAAAAAAAAAAAAAAGACTTTATTATTGATTCGTGTCGAGAATCATTAGCATAGTTACATCCTTGAATTTGACGAGGATGCAAAACGACACCTTGTATAGAATTGGAAAAAAATTATAAATGATATGATAAATGATATTTATTTATGTAAATTGGTTTTAAAAACACATTTACACGTCAAAAAGAAATATTTTTTTCAAAGCTAATGATGACACTTCTCCAACCCCCAGGTAGCGACAAGCTCAACTGCTCCACAGGCCGCTGTATATCAGAGTCAGCTTGTTGTCGGACCAGCAGTGCGCTGTGTCAGCAGCCGTCGTGCTGCGACGAGCATCCGAGATACTCAAGATTAGAAGGTAAGAAAACAATGTAATAAAAAGTTAAATGTGTACTGAAAAGTTGACTTTAGCCTTGTTTACACTTAGACAGTGTCTCAACTCTTATATCCATATTAATATTTAAAAAGAGAAAGTAACTGCCATCTGTCTGTCTTTTTCACGCCTATACCTCTGAATCGATCGTTATGTAATTTTACATATAAGTAGCCTGGAGAAGGGAAATTTTGAAATATCGTGTAGCTCAACCTTATTTGATGGAGCTCCACGACCTGACATACTTTATCAAAAGGACATTTGACGATGCCTTAGAAATGCCATTTACCAAAACGAGTGCCATCTTTATTCGGCGGTTATTAGTAGAAACTAATAAAACTGTAAATTTTGTATGGCGGCAAAGCTTAACAATCAGTCCGAACCGTGTACATCTAGTATCTGGCCCCATACCAAAGCGAGATTTGTCAGAAAAACACACAAAACGCCACTCGTAAAAAAGGAGCTCTTCGTTTGTGGGGCTCAATAGGTGGTACACGTAGCGGCCTTCGGGAACGAAGATTGACTTCATGCAAGCGATTTCTTATGTTTGATCACTTATTAACATCCCTGAGGAGCTATAAAGCCTCGTAACGCATCATCACGGTCATTGTACGATTTCGTCGAGCAGTAATTTGTATGTAACGATCATGTCTGCGTGTAGTGATGCTAGCTCGTCCTCCGTGTCGCTCTGCCACGAGACTTATAACACATTTCGTAGTTCTTCCAACATTCCCACGGCTCTGATCATTACTTCCGGCTCAAATGACGTCTTCTCTCCATAATAACGTTCTTTTGTATTGTTTCCACTCAGAAGTATGACAGAAATTTCACTGATTTCACTGATTGGGGCTCAAACCCGAAGCAGGATTATATAGGAATACGACTTGACAGAAGATTTTCATCTTTCATAAACTATTCCCTTTTCAAATGACGAAATTTACTACAAACGTATCCATAGGAGTTACAAAATATTATGTATATTTTTTGTAACTAGTAAAAGCGTGCTTGATTTCTAGACACTGATGTGTGTAGTTAATAAGGAGTTCATATTATAGTTGTAGCAGTCTACTCATTTACCTATGTACATTATTTGTATCTTAGTTCTTAGTTATATAACTGTATTAGGCTATATTTTACTGAGTCCAACGCACACGTTGTTATTATAATAATTTTTAATTTAGTAATAATTAAAAAGAATATATATAAACATTTACAATTCTTATTTTTATTTAATTTTTACCAATGTGATAATGCAAAGAATATCAGAATTTCATAAATTTTAATACAGTTTAAGTGTATTTTTTTTACCGATGTTGCCAATTTTTCAATGTTAAGACGCTGACAACACCTAAACCGCGGTCACTGCCAGATTGCATAGAAAAGAAAGAGAATCGCGATGACACAACGCTTGTAATTTATTGCAAAATACGAAGCAATTATCAATTTACTCAAAATTGAGTTGAGTAATCGAAAATAAAAAACAACCAAGTTCAGCATTCAAATAAGACGTTCTTGTTATTAATTAAATACGTAACGTACCTATGTTGATATTTAATACATATATTTTGGATTACAACTCAAGGTAAGAGGTTAGTTTAACGTTAGCTTGTATCGAGAATTTTATTCAAAACGTGTTTTGGTAACAACCAAGTTCTGGGAAATATGTTGAAAATTAACATATATATTATTTTCGCTACCACAAACTATACAGATTTGGCAATTTTTTTTTGTTAAGAGAAGCCAATTTTGGTCAATTGGGTCTTGTCAGCGCCTTAATGCTTATTACTATCTAGCTTAGCTTACTAGTTAGCTTATTTATCTGATTCATTGTTTTTGTTTACCTGTTATATTACTTTAAAAAAATGTATTATGTGTTTATATCAGTGTAATCAATTGTTGGTGAACCTAATAAAATAAATAAATAAAAATTGTTCCAGGCTACGTGGACGTGGAGTATCCTCCACTGTTTGAGGACCGGCACGCGGGCGACGACTACGGGTTTATACAGTCTACCATATACACTGTTACTGGTGAGAGTTCCTTTGTTTATTACTTAATATCACGCTTGTATTGGCCGAGGGTAGGCAGAGGTGTATGGGACACCTATATTTTGCCATGATGATGTCCCAAGTATAAAATTTAAACTTACAAATTTTAATCTTAATTCGGTCGTAGCACGACTAAGCGGAGAGTAGGTACAGTCTTTTTTTTTGGTGGGAAATTATCAAACAACTTCTCCCGCTCTGGGCGGAGCGGGAGGGTGTGTCAGACTCTTACTGACTAAAACCCACCCGTATTCCTTCCGTTGCCTGTGTTGTGTCCGTAACCATTTTGGACTTCCCCGCGCCCCCGGCAGGCATCGGCCCTAGTGGACCCCTACACTTGTGCTGACGACACGGTTTAATCGTATTTTGTGTCGAGTGTGTATCTTGCTATTATTGGCATTCCATTTCCTCGGCAATCTTTCCCTGGGGTCGGGAGTTGACCGAAAGGCAAACAATTGCCTTTCGGGAAACCGCACCCCTAGGGGTGCGGTTTCCCTCATTTTTTTGGAAGGTATAAATTCGACAAAAACAACCTTGTTTTTTTTATTGTCTCTAGTAGTCTTAAGGAAACTATCGTGTCTGTGTGTAGTCTGATTCTCAAATTCCCCGCAATTCGGGGAATTGTCCAAAATTGGGAACCCTGGTCTTCAATACTTTTTATTCATTAACCTTTTGAACGCCACGGACGTTTATAGACGTCTAACGAAATCGTGCCAAACACGCCACCGACGTCTATAGACGTCAAGAAAACGACATTTTTTAAATACAAAATAAATATACTAAATTAAGTTTTCTGTGTTTCTTTTTCCTATTATTTCAAACTACTTTAGTGAAATATTGTAAATTGACACAAAGATATATTCATTATTTGAATTCACAAGAAAAAACAATCGTCAAATATTGCTAATCGAAATCCGTAAAATTGTGTATTTCCCCACGCCACAGACGTCAAGACACGTCAGCTAGTGATGGGTAGGTAAGGTAACTTATATTCCAAATTTATGAAATATTTTATTGAAAGTAGCTTACTATTACTTTGACAATTACTTACTAGCTTACATCTGCAGCAGATCCTTTCCATAAATTATATTATGTAGTGATTTCATTCGTTCATTATATTTTTTTCATTTTGGTTGGCAACACTAAAAAAGATAGAATACTAGAAAAGTTTTGATCATAGAGTAATCATAAAGTAGGTAGTTGCCGTAATTACAAGTTACGACAAGTTAAAAAGTTTGTTAAGTTTATAAAAGTGATAATTATGTCTTCTCCTGAGGATATAGCTGGACCTTCCTCACCAAGCATAATAAGTGACCTAAGTCGCAAAAGGAAGGCATCTTCAAATGAAGAAACGACAAAGAAAACTATAAAAATACAAGTTTCTGCAAAAGATATAACGAGTGCAAACACTTATCAACGGAGCGTATGGGACGCAAATGAATTAAGGTGTGACGTTTCTAATTTACCTCCGTTGGATTTTGCCCAACCAGGACCTAGCGACCCACGAAATGCGGCGTTCGCAAGACTGGTCGCTTTTGAATTGGATCGAGTGCCAGAAGAAAAACGGTCAGTCACATATGTCAATATACTGAACGTAATAAGAAAAGTAAGACAGCAAAAGGACTTGGATGACATAAGTTTGCCAAGTTTCGAAGAATCCGACTAATAATTATATGTAAAATGATTAAATTGTTTTAAATAATAAAATATTATTATTTTTTATGTACCACAATATCACATGATCACATCCCTACTCGCATGCGAGAAAGTTGTCAAAAGTCGTGCCAGCCACGCCAGAGACTTGTCTTCACGTCGGCGGATGACGTCACGAACCAGATTAGTGATGTACCTTATTATTGATTTATTCGTTTGTAGTTCTATCTAATGTTTGCTTTTAGGTTGCTTAGAACTTAGTAACTGCTGTTTAATGATAGTATGATACCAAATAGGGTCAAGTTAAATAAAAGACCAATGCAACGAATAATATTTATTTAAAAAATATAGAACGAAAAGCACGGATTCATTGGTTATCGATAACTTTTCGTTAAGATGTTGGAATCACTATTTTTTTTTGTAGGTTTTTGTACTGAATTTGTGGCTTGGCGTAGAAGGGGTGCCGATGTGTTTACGCTCTGGCGTTCAAAAGGTTAAACCTCGACTTTACACACAGCCAATCACTGCACGGGATTGCCAGCTCCAGTCACTGTAGTTACGCCCATAATTTAAACCATTTCAATAGTGTGTGCCATTCATACACACAAAAATATACATAAATTTACGCACACTGGTGTGCGTAAATTTATGAATGGGATTTAGGCCGGCCGAGTGCCTGCCTAATAAATAGTGTGTGCTCCGTTGAACTGTGAGTTACGTCACACGGCGGTTGCGACATGTTGCTATAAGTGTTATAACAGGAGTTTAACTTCTTTTTGAATATTTTGTATTATTGTATTACATAGTTAAAATAAATGCATTTGGCGTTGTTGGTAGGGTAGGCTAGGCCTAATTGCCTCTATGGACGGCACGCCTCTGTATCCTCTGAATTGAGGACATCTTTAAGTTTAACGGCCAGGGCTTCCGCTTTTTCGCCATTTGAGGCATCCGCCACCTCGATTAGCCGCGCTCCCGTGGCGGCTATTTTGTAGCGGATGGACGGTATGCCAAGCTCAGATAACTTGAACTAGGTTCTCGCCTCCGCTAGGACCGCCTTGTAGGTGACGCCCTTTTCCACGGCTCCAGGCTGCATCGTGACTGCTACAGCCGCAGAGCGTGGAGTGCGAATCTTGGCCGGCCCACACTTTTTGAGGCGGCCCGGACCGTCGGCTCTGGCACCTTCTTACACTGACAGCCCTATTTCTTTTTTACGACCATTGACTTCGGTCGCAAGTTCCGCTTCCCCCTTTAGGCGGGAAGTCCCCTCAGTGGACTTTTCGCCCCCCTCTGCTGGCTTTTTGGCCCTAGCCACAGGCTTTGTGGGAGCCTCGACTGTCTTTTTGGCCCTAGTGAAGCTGGACATGAACCAAACTGGCGGCAACAGTGTTAAAAGATGTCATCCCATAGATAAATTACCCGTCTCTCCATTATTCCATTTCTTACTCTAGGGTGCATATCCGGTAGGCTTTAATAATCCTTCCTATCCTAAGGGCTAGTCTTGCTGACCATTACCGCGCCCCCCGGTCTACTCTTTGATATACAATGGTCTCTGTAGTCCCATGAAACATGAGGCTTCAGGGACTATTGTGAATCCTTGGGTTCATTCGAGCAATCGAGTCTGGTTTAACCACGCTGGGGTCGGTGCATTTCATTCATTTAATCGTTCAAGCGTTTCTGGCGTATAATCGTTTTTTTTTTCAAGTTAGCGTAGTGTTCATTGCTGGTGTCGTTGTGATTTAATAACACGAAGAATTTATGTTGATATTTAATTTTCCAAACTATCGTTTCCCTGACTTACAAAATAAATTTTTAATTTTGTCGTGAAAACATCGTGAGGAAACCTGGCCTTATAGTTAATATAAGTCTGAAATCGTCGACCCGTCTTGAGCAAGCGTGGTGATCAATGATCGTGCCTCCTCTGTATGAGAAGAGGCTTTTGTCTGGGCTGGTGTTACTGTGAAACACATAGATAAATAGGTGTTGTGTGGTCCACAGCCTGCGCCCTCATATTCATGATAGCGGTGGTGCTGCTGGTGTCGGCCATCTGCAAGATGCACATGAAGCGCGCCGCGCTGCGCAGCTACGCGCACGCTGAGCGCGCCACCCGGCAGCATTACTCCATGCAGTACGCACAGGTACTATCACTACACTACTCCATGCAGTACGCACAGGTACTATCACTACACTACTCCATGCAGTACGCACAGGTACTATCACTACACTACTCCATGCAGTACGCACAGGTACTATCACTACACTACTCCATGCAGTACGCACAGGTACTATCACTACACTACTCCATGCAGTACGTACAGGTACTATCACTACACTACTCCATGCAGTACGCACAGGTACTATCACTACACTACTCCATGCAGTACGTACAGGTACTATCACTACACTACTCCATGCAGTACGCACAGGTACTATCACTACACTACTCCATGCAGTACGCACAAGTACTATCACTACATTACTCCATGCAGTACGCACAAGTACTATCACTACACTACTCCATGCAGTACGCACAGGTACTATCACTACACTACTCCATGCAGTACGCACAGGTATTATCACTACACTACTCCATGCAGTACGCACAGGTACTATCACTACACTACTCCATGCAGTACGCACAGGTACTATCACTACACTACTCCATGCAGTACGCACAGGTACTATCACTACATTACTCCATGCAGTACGCACAGGTACTATCACTACACTACTCCATGCAGTACGCGCAGTTACTATCACTACATTACTCCATGCAGTACGCACAGGTACTATCACTACACTACTCCATGCAGTACGCACAGGTACTATCACTACACTACTCCATGCAGTACGCACAGGTACTATCACTACATTACTCCATGCAGTACGCACAGGTACTATCACTACACTACTCCATGCAGTACGCGCAGTTACTATCACTACATTACTCCATGCAGTACGCACAGGTACTATCACTACACTACTCCATGCAGTACGCACAGGTACTATCACTACATTATTCACTATATATCACTAGTACTACATATTATGAGATACTCTAGCTCCGCCATCGACCATGTATTATCTAAATCTATACAAATATAAATATATTCATGCAAGCCTAGTTATTTGTTAGGTCACTGCTCAGAAATTGTGGACAACCGTACCGTCTTTATTAATTTAACAGGTTGAAGGACACGGCACGAGACAATAGAAGTTTCATTGTTATAACGTTTATGGGCGTTTAGTGTCCTTCCAAGTGTTAATTTATTTGTAATGCATATTATACAGCGTGGCGATTAGGTTATCACATTAAATAGTACAGCGGTTATTACAAGTTGTTATCAGTCTATTAAAATAATAAAAACAAAAATAGACCTAAAAATAGAAAACTGATTTTTTCTAACAAACTAAATAGCGTAAAAATTGGCAATAAATAATCCACCCTTGATACTATTAGTTTACTGACCTGTAAAAGCGGCAACGCCGCGGCGCGCGGCGCGGGCGGCTTGGCGGCGGGCGGCGCACACACGCCAAACGACAGTGAGACTAGCGGAGGGTAGGTACTTGCGCTCACGCGCGGGGCGTTGGTAATAGTTGATATCAACAATGCAACACAAACTTTATGGTATTGTTACCAAGTAATCACAAATTAAGTTTTAAAACCTCCACTTAGTTCACTTTATGCAATTTAAATGTTAAAATTTTCGAAATGTCCGCCGCGCACCCGAATGCATAATCGACACCGTCGTATGATATTATTACGGACATTTCTTAATAGATCACCATTCGCGGCTAAATTATTTAAGTTGTGGAAAGCCTGAATTATTCTTATTTTTAAATCTTCCACTGTCGTCACTTCAGTAGCGTACACTTCATTTTTTACATGTCCCCATAAAAAAAAATCCAGTGGTGTTAGGTCCGGTGACCGTGCTGGCCACCGAGTAGGTCCGTATCGGCCAATCCACTGCTCTCCGAACATTTCAGTGAGGCGCTGCCTGGCAGCCACTACTGAATGAGCAGGTGCTCCGTCAAGCTGGTACCATACCTGGCCATTGCCACCCAACGGTAGTTCATCAATGTACTCCGACACTGTGCCGTCAAGTAGTTCCACAAACTTAGGCCCATTGAGGTTGCCATTGATAAACACCGGACCGATTATGTGGTCTCCATGTATTGCAGCCCAAACATTCACGGCAAATCGGTATTGGTGTGCGGACTCTCGGATCAGGTGCGGATTTTCTCGACTCCAGTATCGTAGGTTCGGTCGATTCCATATCCCGTTGCGCGTGAATGTACTCTCGTCTGTCCACATTATGTTGTACAAAAAGTTAGAGTCATTTTGCTCAGTAGCCACTGGAAGTAGGCTTCCCGGACTGGCTTATCTCTTCCTAATAAAGCCTGCACCTTTTGGTATTTGAATGGCTGTTGCTTATCTCTTTTTAAAATGTTGTGTACAGTCCTGTGGTGTACTCGAAATAGGCGAGCTGCTCTACGAAGACTTGCAGTTGGATTACGAGCGAAATAATTAAGGATTTGCTCTTCCCGACCCACGGTTACTCGCAGAGGAATTTCAACCTGATGTGGAACCAAATATTGGTTATCACGTAATCTTTGGACTGCCCGTGTAAAAATCCGTAAATCTGAAGGACATACACGTGTGGTATTATACCTCTCTCGGTATGTTCGTAACGCCAGCGCTGCGTTTTGATAACATTCTCCATAAATCAATATCATATCGGTGTACTCCGATGACGTGAAATTGACACGAGGCATCTTGAGAACACAACACAAAAAGGAACAATAAAAGCGTCTGAATTCGCATAAACTGTCACACCACTTTCAAAAAGTTACCTACAACTAATTTTACTATTGTAATTACGTGTCCTATCACAAAAATAGGAACCGCACGAACTGTCACAATACTTAACTAATCTACAACTAATAATAACGTACCTATCCTATTTCTATTACAAATAAAACAAGAATCTTAACAAAACGTCCTCAATACAAACACCAAAAAAATGCAAATAGGCAACTGCTGTCGTGAACGAACTATCCTCAAGGACAACGGCGCGGGCACTGGAGTGAGTCACACACACACAAAACACAAACAATCGCACACGCCGCCCGCCGAAAAAATACGAAATTTGACGACACACACCGGGGTTCCCCGTCCATTTCGCGCGTAGAGATTTATGCCGTAGACCGTTAGCAGTAAGAACATTTATCGCAGATGCTTTTTATTCCCCGCTGAGGTCCTTTATTTTTTAATTTTGCGCATAGCGAACGCCTTAAACTATTAGCCGTAAGGACATTTTTCGCTTGATTTGTTTACGTCTTTTGTAATTGTTAGTAATTCCAAGTAATTCGGAATGGCATCGTCTTACATCGTTTGATTGAACTATCTACGCCGGCCACGGGTCTTTGACCTACTAGTATTGGTCAGGTGATTTTCTTTATGCAATACATGATGTTGTTAAATACTAAAAGGGAAAAAAAGGTCTCACGGGTAGAATGTTAACTTTTATTAATTATTTTATTTATGTATGCTTAAAATACGTAATGAAGAATACGTGGTTTGAATTAATGTGATAGCTTATTCGCCACGCTGTATAAAAATATTAGCTTTCTGCACTCCTCCATATAAACTTTCAGTGTTTTTAGGGTTCCGTAGTAAACAAGGAACCCTTATAGTTTCGCCATGTCCGTATGTCTGCCTGTCCCCGCTGTAGCTCAAAGACGCTTAGTACTAGTAAGCTGTAATTTGGCATGGGTATACCATACATATTAATCACACCGACAAAGTGCTAAAATAAAATCTTGAAAAATATTTTTTTTTAGGTTACCTACCTCCCTTGCACGTAATGATATTCTTTTTTCTCGTCTCAGATATTTTTGAACAGCTTATCCAACGATACCCCACACTATGGGGTATCGTTGGATAAGCTGTTCAAAGATAATGCGGGGCTGTCAACACTATTTTTCGATTCAAGGATCCGTTTACGTTATATTAAGCTTTAAAGTGCTAATTTTTGTTACGAGTCCAGTGCCCCCCCCCCCCCCTGCCAGCTAGATGGTTGTTTATGGAGATGTGAAAACATTCATGGCAGTAGTACATATAATGAATGTAAATGGAAACCTATCACAACTAAGTCGGCTTTACAAGTTAACGTGTAATACTCGACCAACTTAAATTTGCAGTTGGAGAATTGACCGTGATAAATTTATCCCAACTTCCCAGCTACGGAACCCTTCATTGCGCGTGGTCCGACACGCACGTGGCCGGTCTTCAAACTCCCTTTCCGCGTAATTTTCGTAAAAAGGGTTACAAAGATTTGCTTCACGTATTCATAATATATAGAAAGATTTTTTAAATAAAAATAGAGTTTGCAAAATTCGAGTTCTTCATCATCATCTTCCTGCCCTTGTGCCCGGGGTCGACGCAACAGATTTTTCTTCCGTTCTCCCCAGTCTTATAATATTGAATTCTATTAATGACTTCGAAAGTCGATTTTGAAAAGGCGACTGAAGAATAGAGTTTGACATCAAATAGTTCTGTCACCACAAAAAAAAGTTTTATTGTTCGCGACGGTCCCGCGATCAACTGTTTACTTGAATTTATAATTGTAGAAAAAAAGATTGTGTTCCTGTTAGACAACGTGAAGTTTCACTTGGTCGCGTACTTCATCACTGAAGACAGATCGTGACCCTGAAAGGTCTTCTTGGCTTTATGTATGATGTTCTTCCCAATTAAATCTCAAACTCAAAGCATTTATTTCAAATAAACCATTTACAGGCATTTTTGAATTGTCAAGAAGTCTGTCAGTCAGAAATATGAAGCTAGTTGCTCATTCCGCGTAGTACGTACCTATGGTGAAGAACGGGCAAGAAACTCCATGGACACTCTGTTGAATTATATTGTTACATAGAGATATTGTTAAATTACTTAATGTTGAATATTACTAAATGTGAGGAGGATAAAAAAAAAACACGTCCATAGTACAAAAAAATATACAAAACAGAAAAAACTGGGACCTCGTGATCAATTATGGCCCGCTCCCTCTCACAGAGAGGATGCCTGTGTCCCAGCAGTGGGGACATTATAGGCTGGTTATGTAATAACGTGTTTTATTGATTTAACTATTGCAGACGCATCGCTTCCCCCCGTGCTACGAAGCTTCTCGCCTGCTGGAGCAGGAGGCGCGCCTGGCGTCGCCCGCGCCGTCGCCCACGCATGCTCCCGACAGACACGCGCTACAGGTAACTTATATTATACTTATTTATTATACTAACTTATATTGTACTTGTGCCACATAATGTATAGGCAGACAAATTCATTGTCAAGCAAATTGACTACCGATTTAAATTGTTCGTATAGTTGTTTGTGTAAGCATCTTTTGGCGTGTCTTCAAAAACAAATAAAAAATCCATCTTTTATGAATAACAGTACGGTTTCACCAAAGGGCGTTGTACGACTGACGCCGGTGTCACCCTAATAAAGAACATTTTTAACGCCTGGGAAGAAGCAGAGGATGCCAATGGTATCTTTTGCGACTTCTCTAAGGCGCTCGATTGCGTAAACCATGAGACACTTCTGCTGAACCTTAGAGCACTATAGACTTAGAAATAAAAACAGCTCTTGCTAAGATCATACCTAAAAGATAGAAATGTTAAAGTTCAAGTAAACGGCGTAAACTCATTGTGGTCTGAAATTGCAATGGGCGTTCCTCAAGGTTCGATATTGGGTCCATTCCTCTTTATAGTTTACATTAATCATTTACCCCAATTACTTCAAAATCAACCGAAGATGGTGTTATTTGCAGATGACACATCATTGATCTTTAAAATAGACCGACGATCACAAAATCAAGACGACGTGAATAACTCTATTCTTCAGGTCCAATATTGGTTTACGGTAAATAATTTGGTACTAAATGAAAAAAAAAATGCATTAGATTTAAATTACCTAATGTTAGAAGTAGCGAATGTGATCTCATAATGAATGGAGAAAAACTGGAATGTATTAATCAAACGGTTTTCCTCTAGGCGAGAAACTACAATAGGGACCACATATAACATCTCTTGCGGGGGGGCTAAGCTCGGCCACTTATGCTGTTAGAAAGACAAGACAGTTGACAGATGTAGAAACCGCGCGTTTGGTCGATTTTAGCTACTTCCACAGCATTATGTCGTACGGCATTTTATTATGAGGTCGGGCTGCTGACATTGAATCCATCTTTATTTTGCAAAAGAGAGCCATTTATAGTCTAGTCGTCGCAATCTATGAAGTCGGATTTGACAGCTATAAAAATACTTTGTGTAGTGAGGGGAAAAAAAGTCGGATGCTTTAAAAACCGATTCTTGAGACATATCGATTTAAAATAATTAGTTTGTAATCGACAGTTTTATTACACGCACGAGTTTGTAATATTTAACAGTTATTACATAAATTCCAACGAAGTTTAAATTGGGGCGAGTTTCAAAGCCAAACCTAGACATAAATTAAAACCCGTCATACTGATTTCTACCGGAAGGTTTATGTGTATTAAATAATAATACATTGTATGTATTATTATATGTATTATAATACATTTGTAACGGGGGTAATGTGTGAGGAGATAAACTAAACGCGTAATTAAATCAGTAACAAAGGTATATTATTATATACTTCGGGTATTAGTATCGGATAGCTTCTTGAAAAGTTTTGGGTTTGTTTTAACGAAGACCGCAACCTCGTAAATGTATAATGATGGGAGTGTTAATATTTTATTTTTGATGACATATGGCTTACACGTATCAGTACATATTAGTCCAAACATCGCTCTGAGACACCTTTTCTGTAACTTAAAGATTAGTTCTCTATTACACGAGTTGCCCCAAAAAATAACCCCATATCTTAAGACTGAGCCAACGATGCCATGATATGCAGTGAGTAAAGCGTCGGGTACCTAAGATCGAAGACAGTTTATAAAGAGCATAAGCAGATTTGCTTATTCTTTTGCTTAATTTCTCTGTGTGTACTTTCCAATCCAGCCTTTGATCTATATTCAAACCTAAAAATTTGGTAGTACCTACGTTTTCAATAATTTTATTACCGTGTTCTATTAACATATTAGATGCCTTTGGTCGTTGACTGAAAACATTAATTTTGTTTTGTCAATATTTGTCCTAAGATTATTATTATCTAGCCATGTGATTATTGATTCGATAGTTTTGTTAATTTCATTTTGTAATTGTAGCTCGTTAATAGTTACGGTGCTGTCGTCGGCAAATAGTGTCATATGATGAACGGTAACCTTTGGTAAATCATTGATGTATATTAAAAATAACGGGGGACCTAGCACGCTCCCTTGTGGTACGCCATACTTAATTAATCGTTTATTTGATCTAAATATTAATTCGAATTTAGTCTTTGGATCTATCATCGAAATTTCCACGTATTGATTCCTATTTATTAAATATGATTCCATCAATTTTAACATGGTTCCTCGAATTCCATAAGCTTCTAACTTCTCAAGCAAAATCTTATGGTCCACGTAGTCGAAGGCTTGGGTCATATCGCAATATGACTTTATTCAAAAAATCGTAGACAGCCATGTTAATGGTTTTATTTTTTCTGAAGCCTTTTTGTTCCTCTGTTAAAATGTTATATTTGTCAAAAAATTGTAAAGTTGTTCGTATATATATTTCTCAAAGACTTGAAAAAATTGGTATTAGCGCAATCGGTCTATAGCACTCCATGTTTTCCCTGTCGTTTTTTTTTTTGAAAAGTGGTTTAACTACAGCTGTTTTAAGATGGTGTGGAAAAACACCAGTTGTAAAACCCAAATTAACAATGTAATTTAAATGGACACTAATATAATCAGAAACATGTTTAATGATTTTTGTCGAAATACCGTCGTGTCCAACGCTATTGGTATTTTTGAGGGATTTAATTATATTCTGTATTTCATCGGAAGTGTTTGGTGCCATAAACATAGAATTATTTAATATTGGAATGTTTGATGTTACTTGAATGCCATTACGTGTTATAGGCTTAATTTTATCAATGAAGAAATCATTACATGCTTTTGCTATATGTCGCGGATGCGTTTCTGTTTTATTTCCAATTTTAATACTTGCGATAGAACTCTTTGGCAGATTTACTTTAGCTTGATTTATAATTCTCCAGTTTAATAATTTTCTTGTATCTAGTAGCGTAATTTTTTAATTCTTTTTTATCAGTCTCATTTGGTTTGAACCTGTAACGCCACAACAATTGCCTCTTTTTTCTACTACATGCACTGATGCCACGCGATACCCACTGAGGTTTTTTGTATGTTTTTATTGTAACTTTTCTAAGTGGAAAGCAAAGGTCGTAAAAAAATGTAAAGGTCTCCATGAACAAGTTATAAGCTACATCAGGGTCGTTAGTTTCGTAAATTTCAGAAAAGGAAGTGTTATGTAAACAGTCTTTGAACTTTTTTATGTTCTCATTACTATAATCACGTCGTTTTATATACCTGATCTAGTAAACATACGTTTCATAGGACATCTTAATATTTGACATGTGTGGTCAGACAAGGCAAAGTCTATTACGTCTGATTTGCATTTTCTCTTTAGATTATTTGCAAAATTGTCGATACACGTCTTACTTTTTAATCTAGTAGGCTGCTTTATTTCAAATTTTAGATTAAAATTAAGCAAACGACATTCAAACTCAAGTGTGACACTATTACGTTTCAAAAAGTCAATATTAAAGTCGCCGCATATTATAATATTTCGTTTGCGTTTCTTTTGTATGTATTGTAACAAATCATTTAAATGTTCAAAAAATAAAGCTAAATTATTTGAATTTGGTACCCTGTATATACATATCACAATGGTAGTTAATAGATATTTACATAGTTATGCCGTTTTTGATGTACCAGGGAAGCCACATGTGCAGAAGGAATTATTGCCAAACTTCCTTGTTTTCAACGTAGTCTTTAATCTTATAATATGCGTTTTTGATAAGGACATGTTTGATGTAGGTTTTGAACTTTCCATCGCATAGTTCTGTAACTGACTGGCAACTTGTTATAAAAGCGAGCAGTTAGCAGCTTGGAAGTGGCGTGGTTGGTCACAGTTCTAACCAAACCTAACCCATTTCACAACTTTTCAACAGTTTATGAGCTAACGGAAATAATACCGATCCTTACATGTTATAAAACAAAGTCCCCCGCCGCGTTCGTCTGTCTGTCTGTTTATCTGAACGGAAGCAAAAACTACTGAACGGATTTTCAAACGGTTTTCACCAAAGACGAATGTAATCGTTTAAAAAGTCAATACCGATTGTGGAAGCGCAGTTTCATAGAAAAAAAACCGTATTTCAATTAGTTAGCGTGAGTTACAGTGCAGCTCGGAGTGCGCGGCGCCGGAGCCGGGCGCGCAGCCCGCCGCGGCGCCGCCGGCCCGCGCGGGCTGCGGCCTGGCGCGCCTGTCTGCTATATTCTCCTCGCGCTACCGGCAGGTGAGTATAACAAGCACAGTAGGCCTGATGTTACCAACCTCAAATATATTTAATCCCTGGAATAAAATTGACCTCTGACAGTTGTTGTATGGTGAACACTGTCAAAAATTCAATATTGTCGCTCGTATAAAATATATCTGGCTTAGGAAATCACTTATTCAACCAATGTCATACACATCTATTGTTATAATCAGAGATCGGATATTCGGATGCATATTTACCTAAAGTTCATTTTTGGCTATGAAAGTATGGAAGCGGTTTCTTAAAATATTTTTTTTAAATATAAATCCCGGGATGCCAGGGACACCGGGAATGCATAGTCGAGTGCATATTTATTTACAATTAAAATTAATGTTTCTACCTACTTTAAATTACAATATAAGGTACCTACCTTAATTGCGTGTTAATTGCGAGTTAATTGTATTGCTTGTTTATGTTAATTTTGTACGCCATATATTGGCAAAGCATAGTGCACATATTTTAGACAGTAATTATACTATCTGTAACCATACCTATGTTTAACAAAATAAATGATTGATTGATTGAACAGACAACCCTATTTATCTTTTTTTGCAATTGCAATTATAATTTATTTATTTGCCTAGTTCGTGTAGTGAATGTAAGCACGAGAACTGTGCAAGTGAGCATGGGCTTGGATTCCATCCCTGGGTAGGTTTTTTTCCAGTAACAGTCCGGTCTCTGGATTTGTGCTCGGTTGGTGACAATAAGCTCGCCCCCAATAGGAATACCACGGGAATTAAACATAACTGGCTAAATGAGAGCGCACTTTAGGTTCAACTCTGCCTAACAATTCAGGGGTTACAGGCGTTATATTATGCGAAATTTTGATACATCATTTCTCCCACAGGTACCTACCCAAAGCGACGTCGAACTAACAAACGTGCGCTCAACATCACTCAACAATTCACCGACCAGGAATCGAACCCTTGACAACTACCGCAGCCCAACTTACTGTGACCTCAACACTTCAGAATTCTACTTCACCAACCCAGAAACTGGAGATATCGCTAGAGATTTAAATTACATGGCAGCACCAGTGGAATATATGAGGAGGAATTCTAGCAACACTTTAGAGAGGGTTATAGATCACCTAGACCGACAGAGGCTGACTCTACAGTTGGGCAGATTTCAACTAACAATACCTAGATTCGGTCGCAGAGCCGAAACGGACAGACGGCCAGACACTCCGAACGTCGCAGAAATTAATATAGATGACTTAGATTTTGTTCGAATGACGTCACATGATACCTACACGTTGAACGGGCGTACAATACGCCTTCTAGGGGCCAATTTTGAAAATTATCCCGTTTTGCCGGACGGTACGAGGCCTCCGCCTTATAATGAGGCTATGAGGTGTAAGTTCTTTGGGCCTCCGCCAGAGTATTTGAGTCGCGAAGGCCTAAACGCGAGGGTAGATGAAGAAGCGAGGACTAATATTGAAATGCCGCCTTGTTACGACGAGTTAGCTTCGGGAGCCGGTAATAATAATACCGGTACGCAAACGGTTCGTACCGGTACGGCTTCAGGTTCAAATGCTGGAAGTTCCGGTATTAATTTAGCTAGTTCTAACGGCAACATTGAAAATAACAGTAATAGCGCCAGTGTAAGAGATAGATCAATAGCTGCTATTTTAAATAACGATTCAGAAAATAACGGTAACGCTAGAACTAACGGTGCAGCTAATATCGGTATTCATAACGCTTCGGTAACGAATAACAATAATAATATGTTACAAAATAACCCAGGAACGGTTAATAATAACGAAACGGTTAACGTTAATAATGATTCGAATATGAATAACGTTCAAAGTATAAGTTCTATTATTAACAACTTGCCGGCTATTGATAGTGATGTTAATGCTAACGATGCCGCTATTAACTGTTAAGCTACGATTTCCTAGAAGAGCGGTGGTATTATAACGGCCGTCATGAAAATCTGTTATTGTTTACCAGTTGTGGAAATTAAGTTGTCAAACAACGCTCTGTATTTGGACAGACAGCATTGCGTGGCCGTTAACCGCTTTCTTAGGAAACAAAAGCTGTGGTTGTACCATTATTTTGTAAAACGCACGATTTTTTTTTGTTAAAACTCATACACTTGGCAGCTATATTATACAACTATAAAAATCCTTGGCAACTTACTTAAACGCGCAGGCGCGATGATCATTAAACAAAAATATAGGTACAGTCAACCGTACACCAGTTCTACGAAAACCTTATTGCTACGACATAAAGGCGCTATCAACGTGAAATTGTTACCACAATTGTGCGGTTGATTATACTAGTGACTTGAAAATAATTTTAGCAGCTTTATTTATAGAAAAGCTATAAGGTTATGCTCGCGGTGTGGTTACAAAAAAGCATGTTTTTATATTTTTCTTGCCTATAAAATAAACATTACATTTAATTAATATACCAGTTTAAAAATATGCCAGTTTAACGAAAATATACACATTTGTATTATATCTTTAAACCAGTTCAAGCTAATATTATTTTTGTAGCTTTAAAATAACTAAGTTAAGCAGCTATATAATCAGGTCGCGAAAAAGATGGGTTACCTAATCTTGCCACCGTAACCAGTATAAAGTTAAGCAGCTATAGTTGAGGTTGCGAAATGTATAGTTTTAACATTACCACCGTAAATATAGTTTAGAGTGCCTTAGATTGTCTTGTAATGGCGGAATGCGCTGACAGAGCTAGTGTGAAAAAAGATGGAGTATTTTTGCAGTAAGTATTAAAGCACACAACAGAAACAAAATAAATTAAATTAACCTTACTGAAAACCTTGGCAAATTTTACGATGAAATTGGTGAAATGAAAATTACGTGTCATCGTAATATACACGTGAAAATTGACAATATGTTGACGTACGACGTACGTTTGTGAAGTGTATCACATTTAACGATTGAAAAGATACTAGAGTATCACATCGTAGACGATAACTCGCTTTTGATTTTGCTAAGTGAATACATATTTAATTATTTATATTTTGGTCATTGACTGCACATACAGAAAAAAATACGCAGTCATGTCTGTTCTGTCGCAAGTGAAAACGTATCGCTCAGCGCGCCTAAAAAAGTTTTCACTTTAATAAAAAAAATATTGTCTAAAACACAATTTAAACAATGCACATTATACACAAATTAAATTGTTCACGTGGTCAATTTAACTTCACTTACTGCTACTACAGCAGGGGATTCGCAAAGGGATCCCTTTTCCTCTACCAAAAATCACTCAACGCGCCTAAAAAAGTTACAAAAGTATTATTATAGAAAATTCTCTTTAAACTACCGTCTTCTGCTCGTTGCCATCTCATTCCGCCATCTTACACTACCATACGATTCACGTAGGAAATATAATCATAACGATTATGTACAGTATATCACGCAAGTTGTGACATTACAATGTTAAGAATTGTTGTGGAGCTGTGATTTAATTGTGTGGACGACTGTACGTCAGAGAATTATAGAAAAGTTACGATTTATTTTACTTCAATGTCCGAGTTTATCTTGGACATTACTGACATCGGTGAGGGAAACACATCGTGAGGAAACCTGAGGACTTGTAGTTAATATAGGTCTGAAATCGCCAACTCGTCTTGAGCAAGCGTGGTGATCGATGATCGTGCCTTCTCTGTGTGAGCAGAGGCCGTTGCTCTGCAGTCAGATAATAATTGAAGACTATGTAGTAACACTTTGAATTACTATGCAAACCGCCTTTACATAATCAGCGTATAACGTCCCCACTGCTGGGACACAGGCCTCCTCTCTGTGAGAGGCAGTGGGCCGTAATCCACCACGGGGCCCAGTGCGGGTTGTGAGATGTCACACGTTTTCGAATTTTTGGTTCTAGAACATAGTTTTGCTATTGACAGCAACGTTTACGTCAACGATAACGGATATTAGCGATACCGGTTACTGTTAATAACGGTAAATCTAATACCGTTTTTTATGGTATAAATATTTTTTTATATTAAATCATGTTTTTTTTTATAAGTACACTGATAAAATGAATGTTTCAATATAATTCTTAATAAATAATGACACAACTTGTGAGATCCGCTGTTTTATATTTTATAAATAATGAACAACTTAACTAAGCTTTTATGTTGCCATAATTATAATATAATAGTATTTTTATTGTATAGCAACATTAGTGATACTCATTTATAATTGTAAATAATATTAATTTTAGTTGCGTTTCGGTCTATAGTCGTTACGATTTTTTTGTCGTGCGACACAATCGTTACTTTTGTGGCCGTCCTTTTTTCATACTGCTAAAATTTTATATTCACTTTCGCAAAATAAAAAGGGACAACTACAAACTAACATAGTCATTTCAATTTTATGCAAATAATGAAAATATCATATCTCTCCGTATAGTCGACCTTGTAATTTATTTACCTCTTTTGACAATACCCAGTAAATTGAAGCTTCACTAAGGTTGAAACTAACGCTCACGTAGAATTAATGCACACTATGAAAGTAGTTTGTAAAGAATCGTTTACTATAGTTAGGTAATGTTTTACCCCAAAAAGAATTAAAACTACGTAAATATTTCAGTCACACTTTCGCTGTACAGTCAAAACAAACCAAAATGGACGTTGTACCTACGACGCTCGACCCGCGTGTGCGACTGAGTGCGTGTGTAACCACAATTGTCTCCCACAATCAGTATAACTAATTTAATAAATAAACAATGTTTTATGCATAATATTGAAAATTCAGTGTATATGTATTACGATTTCATCATAATATCCTAATTGGGGCGGTGTTCGTTAATTCCGGGACTTGTCGTTGTATGTCGTGCAAGTGACATTTAACCTTGAGGTGGTAAACAATTACGAGGTCGACTATACAGCCGTTGATATATCTTTCTAAGTATGACATTTCTTTTGAAAACTTGTTGTGCGACAAAATAATCGCACACACGACTAAACTTACAAAATTATCTGCCTTTTAGTAGTAGGTCGTATTTCAGAGCGCATTTCATTATTCTGTTATTGTTGTGTAGTTATTATATCTTTATCTTCACTGTTACTCGTCTTTTGTCGCAGGATTGTGTCGCAAGTGTGCGTCCCTTTACAAAACTCAGTAGGAAAGACTTATTGCCGCTCTCAGAGATGTCACTAATGATAGCTATGGCTAGCATATCTAAAGCTGACATCTATAGGGCGAACTAGGACCGAATATGAACCTAATATGTATGAATTTAATGTTCATATTAATATGAAACACTTTATCACAGTCGCTTATAGGAATATGCACATTAACTTCATAGGAATAAGGTTAATATTTGTATGACACGCTTGTCCAGTAAGCGTTTTTTAATTTTCGTATGAAACGATTACTTAGCTTGGGTAAAGTCTAAGTACACTTTATAGATCTCAGTCTTAGCAAAACTGAAATGTACTGAATCTGTCGTATTTTTGACCGACAGCGTTCCAAGATATACTGGTAAATTAAAGTTAATTATTATTATTAGGTGACATGGATGCGGCAATAATTCAGTTATTCAATATCTTGGAGAGATGCATTCACGATTTTTTGTCAACAATGCGATGCGTGCGACAAATCGCTTATGTATCACATATCTTGTTATTTAGCACAAAATCGTTGTTTTAGTGAAATAACTTTCAATGTTATTATTGTACGGAAACTGATTAATGTTGAAGTTGCTAATACACTCAGTATTCGGCTTTGAGTAGTTGACGAAAGCTGAATAGTTTTTGAGATCGAATATTTCGGTAAACTAATCAATTTTGGGATATTTCATCTGCTTAGCCTTATTCCAACTATCTTGGGTCGGCTTCCAGTCTAACCGGATGCAGTACTTTATTCGGAGCGAGTCTATCATCTGACCTTCACAACGCAGTTACTAGTTACACGATACTTAATTAAGACTTCAGGCTTCTTGACTAACCGCAACGACTGTCAAAGATCTAAGAACGTGCTTTTCGAGGCACGGCGAGTATGAAATAAATGAGCTTTTTTTTTGGGTAGGAAATTATCAAATGACTTCTCCCGCTCTGGGCGGAGCATCAGGCTATGTCAGACTCTTACTGACTAAAACCCACCCGTATTCCATCCGTTGCCTGTATTGCCAGGGGCCTTGGTAACCCTTTTGAACTTCCATGCGACCCCAGGAGAGCAAACAATGAGCTGAGGTCAGTCGATCCATAGATAGACCTCAGCAACCGTAGCTGATTACTGAATATTCGGCATAAATAATGGAGTATCCGGCCTTCGTCGCTTACTATTCGGCCACAACTCACTATATTGGCAACGTTAATAGTATAGTCACCCAGCTTGCCTATATCTGTGTATTATAGTTTCAAATGTTAGTACTTAAGTATTACTAAGTGTATATGATGTGTATATCAGTGAGTTTAGTTACGTTTTTCGGTTAATCAGGAATTGTATTACCGGCTTCCGCCCTGCTTGCACGGGTGACATGTTAAGGACGCTATCACATTTTGAACTCGCTCAAGTTTAGGTATCTGAATCGCAACACAACGATATTACGCGCACACACACTTTGAAACCGCTCTCCGCTCGATTTTATACGTAACTCAACTAATCTTGGTACTTTAATAAATAGTAAAATTAATATTACGGGTATTTATTGAGTAAAGTTAGTTGTAAGTTTGCAATCGAATTTTAGTAACCGTGACTAAGTACTATCTGCGTGATATTCATGTTTTTAGTATTTTCGAAATTCATCAGCCATTACGTAGGTACCCAAAAATTTCAAGCGCTGGCCATATGGATTAAAAAGTACCTATATTCTTAAGGAAACTAACAATCTTAATATTTTACTGTTACGGAACATCTACGATTATCCCCCAGGCTACTTTTAGTTAGAAAAGATGTACGTGTAAATATTATTTTTATTGACAATTTTTGGAGCATTACTTAATCAAATACTAGCCTGGGAGATTATCGTAGACTTTCTTTTTGATATTTTAAAATAATTATTCCCTTAAGAAAACAGTATTTTATTTACTGAGACTGAGGCGCGCGTTCAGTATGTTTGATAAAAAATAAATCAAAAGTAGGTAGTAAAAAGTATAATAATTATTTTGTATAAAGGCAGATTGCAAATCGCAAAATGTATACAGCACCCTAATTGCGTAACACACTATTAATAGCAATGGGTTTCATTTTGACAGTTCAATAACCTTTTACGCATTATTTGTTTCCGTCAGTATATTTGCGCGTATGTGTGAGCTATGATCTCTAAGATTCATAGACCTCGCATATCGAGGGTCAACTAGTTCTGGTAGTAAACAGTTATTGTAAAATTTTACTAAATGTCCTTCCATGTTTTCCTTCCAGAACTTATCGTCTCTTTTCACGTACTCATATTTAATTTTGCTTTTTCATATTTAATTTAATATCATATTTAATTTAACTTTTGTTTAGTGCCACGTGTGCAGTTTTTTTTGGTCTTTGTCCGAATTTTCGAATTCGTGGCATCTATAAATAACAAATATAAATATTTTAGCAATGCACAACACAAACAAAAACCATACTTGGTGTCGACAGATATAACCATCTACTATTTTGGATTTATGATTTGACAACTAAGTCGATTTATCACCAAAAATTTACATCTGCCTTCTTGAGTCAAAAATTGGATGGTATAATCGTAAACACCACCTCCAAAACCTCCACAATTGATAACATGTCGATTTTTTTATTTTTTTAAATACATCTTCAGGCATCTTGAATAAAAAAATGGAGTACATATTCGTAATCCCCACCCCCAAAAACCTCAAAATAGACTATTGTATCGAATGTATCAAAAATAAATTATAATATAATTATTTACACAATGTTTATCCGTAATCTACAACCATAGTACAAAAAATTACAATTATGTATTTATTTCTATAACAAATTCCAAAAATCGTACTCACTTTTATTTCGGTCCGAAAAAGTATCAACTTCGACCAACCACAGTATACAATACAGCACTCACTTCTATACGTAATTATTTTTTGCGAAAAACTGATACACCCATGCTTCCACGAGCGCGTCTGAGCGCGGAATGACGAACCGCTAGTGTCCGCGAGTAGAAAATGTATGGAGAAATTTGAGGGCGTTTCTTATTTTTCTCATAAATGAAAAAGTTATTTGTTTACCTCAAAAATATTTAGCTTACCGTATAGAAGACTATATAAACAACAATTTCTTATTATTTTTATGTTTAACTATGCAGTGGATTTCGCTGTACTGGTTCCTATTCAGACCCCATTTTTTTAATTTTTTGGTTTTTATTGTGATGGTTATGAATTATTTGTGTGAAAATTTTGTATGGGGCTGTATATTTTTTATGGGCCCATTCTGGAGATGAATATATTATCTTTCATTTGAAACCAAGATATCCTTGCAGATGTGACTCCTAATTCATTAAAATGGTACATGAAAAGCACTGATATTTGCGGAAAAATGTGATAGCGTCCTTAAAACATTGAGGTTTCTGTCCTATATTTAAGTTTAATATTTATTTATTGTACACGTAAGCCTTACGGAATCAATTATTTGGATAATGATGGAAACAGCATCAAAATCCGTTGTATAGTTAAGAAGAATAACGCGGTCACACAGAGACCCAAGAAAAGTTACATTGTTTTAAACAATTTATACTTCTTTTTGAATGACATTATTAATTAGTTTGAACACTTAATAAAACAAAAGTCGCTGTTCGTTTGTCTGTGTGATCGTTTAGTTCTTTTACAAGAACTAAGTGGTTGGTTGTGTAGTTTAGACTAAGACTTTAAGCGGCCTGCCCAAATGTCCTTTCTTCGGTATTGTTCGTCGAATCGTTGAGCTCCTTAAGTTCTGAGTTGAGCTGCACGATTACTGACAAATGTGTGCACTGACTGGACAGGTCCACTCAATCTGTGTGGTTCTTCCCTCAAAAGACCTTTTCAGACACCAATCTACATGGTCCTCACATGCTCTGACCAAGATTATGTCTGGACTTTAACAGAGACTGTGACCTCTGAGCTTGTTTCGTCCTTTCTTCTCAGAGTAGTCAGATAGGAAACGCCTAGAAACTAGAAACTACTAAAAGACTAGAAACCTTATCTAATTTTTTTTTTTTTATATGTTTGACGTGTAAAAGTGTTTGTACAAACCTACTTACAGAAGTAAAAATCATTTCAATGGATTTAGATACCATTTTCACCTTGATTTAGAGAATTTATTCCGAAACGTTTACGAGTACAATACATTAATATTTAACTTACATATATAATTAAGAAATCTCGATGTTTTGTCAAGTCTTAAACCCGTGCAAGCAGGGGCTGCTCACTGGTATTATAATATTTGAATATTGTACAAACTTATACGCTCTTGTGCTGGACATAGGCCTTTTCCAAATCACATTTTATTACAATAATGCTTTCTTTTTTACCGAAAATGCCTGAAGTTAGCCGAAGACGAGACTGAACCAACTCGAAATGTATGGAAAATGTATGTTCTACCTCCCTAGTATTAGTGAATTCTACAGTCCGACCAAATAATGCTTTACGATACAATATACTCATAGACATTTGACGTTTTTGTATCATACAATATTGACTAGCCAACTCAAATGATCGTACACTACCCGGATGTACAACAATATTAAAAAAAATACAAAATCTTCACCATTGGGTTCTGTTGTCGATGGATCAGAGAAATAACAAAAACAGGTTCAAAATAACAAAATCAAAATAACGCTATTTATGTTTAGTAACTGATATTGTATGATGTGCGAACGGTTATTTCTCCAGTTATAATGAATACTTAATCAATAATAATTGTTTAAACTTACATACATTTTAGACAAGAAATATAAGACCGCCACTTTAGTTCTGGTTAACTTATAAAGCAGATAATTTATACAAATTCTGTTCCGTTTTAATTTATCTGAGAGATAATCACGAAAAATAGCAAATAAATTGAAACAATACAAAATGTATGTAAAGTTAAAATAATTTTAAATGTAAAAATAAAATTACTTATTGGAATTATCGGCTTAAATCTTAAATGAAATTAAAAAGTTATAACAATTTAGTGAATTTGTAAATAAATATGTATGTTAGTATGTGGTTATTTAAAGTTATATTTTTATAGAAAACATGATGACACACAACAATTAATTTCCCCGTATTTACTATACACCCCTGCCTACCCGTTTGGCCCTGGACCATAAATTATTCTCCTAATTTCCTTTACTGCTAGAATAGATTAAAGTTTCTATAAAAATATAACTTTATTATAATCAAAATATAAATGTTATTCTTATAGTTAATATAAGTGAACTAGATCTGCTACTATTTTTGCATTCAATCACTGTTAGAGTATTGACGAATATAAATTATAACAGAACAAGCCGAGTGCCCGGTATATTTCCTATCGGCAAAAATGATTCTCCCATTCAATCTTTCATCCCCTATCTTAACTTCTTTAGGGAGAGAACTTACATAAATCCTTCCTTTTTGCTTACTTTCGTTACTTCGTCGAACTCTTGTGGAAAATTTCACGCTTCCAGACCCAGCGGTTTAAGCTGTGTAGTAGATTAAAAACCTTGTATGCACCAAAACATGTTGCAGATATTTGTTTTTGTGTTGCTAGCAACACTGTACGCAGAATATGTGTGCAACAATATTGCGCGGTCTAATACAAATCAAAAGCCGTTTATTCAAACTAGGTTGAGAATCAGCACTTTTCAAACGTCAAAATTACAATAAGACTGTCCCTCAAAAACGCCCGCCCTTTACCACTTCCTAGTGCTGTAGCTGGGGAGAAGAAGTGGCGCATCGAACTGTCCAGCAGCACAGCTGATCATCATTTACCTAGTGTCAGTTTCGTTGTGGTCGGCTTCTAGTTTAACCGGACGCAGCTAAACACCAGTATTTTACACGGAGTGACTGCCTATCTGACCTCCACACCCCAGTTGCTGGTTAAGATGATACCTAAGTAAGACTTTCGGGCTTCTGTCTACCCTCTATTAGTCGTCTCTCAGTAGTCGACCCCCCCCCCCCCCCTTTCTACAATTTATAATATAATTTAAATTCGTCAGTATTTGGTGTAATCTTGTATTTTTGCAATCGCCACACTTTAGTTATAGTTGATGTACACGAAAACAATAATTAATTACATATCAATAAATATTTTATTACGATTCCTTAAGAAATTGTCTCATTCTCTGTGCTGTTAACACGAAAAAATGATAAAACAACGTAATCTTTAAAAGTAAGGCTTTGGATTTATAAAATTAAATAAAAAAATATATTTTGTCTAAAACTTAATAATAATAAAAATGGTTATTCCCGGTAGCAAAATTTTGAATAAAAAAAAATATTTTGTATTACAATAAAAATAATACAAGTTGTCTTTAGCAGCACATAGAGTTTGTTGTGTTACTATGTCGGATGTGAGAAATAAGAAAGATAACATTATTCGATGTCACATGACAGATTTACTGCTGTGTACCAGTCAGCCTCAGAAAGATGTAGGTGTATACCTACCTATAGAAAAAAAATACCAACCCAGTTACTGGGTAACACGATACCGCCTTGGTACTTTTATTCCTGTGATATCTTTCTTATTTCTGTATTCTAAAGTATTTTGTGAGCAACAGTGGTACTACAATCAGTACAAATTGTCGCGTCCTACCTTTGATGCCTTACCCTAACGTAAGCTAATAAAACTATTATGTTTACATTATTACTCTGCTTTTATTTAACAATTCTCCGAAGAGGTAGGCAGAGGTGTCTACACAACTCACAATCAACGCCACCTATGATTTAATTACGAAGATAAAAAAGTATTAATTCAGCTACCCGATACAAGATGGCGGTACTGACTTTCCAATTTAAAGTATTTGGGTTGTCGACAGTTTTTGAACAACTCGGCAACAACCTTATCATAACAATAAGGGCCGATTCACACCGGAATAGCGGAGGCCAGCAGCGACCTAAATCAGACTTAAAATAACTGTGAAAGGAAAAGGACTAGCAGTCTTTATTACTGTATAGAGGCATGAGAAACTGGGTGTAAAGTTCACTCATCCTCCATCGAAAAGGGAGGATCCTCCGACCAGACGGGTGTCGTGTCTGGTAGGCAACTGCCCGACAGTTGGTGTCGGGATGTTGTATATCCTAGTTGCGCGGTAAACCCTGCTTGCGCGATGCAAGATTTTGCGATACCAACATTCTATAGATTATATTGCTTGTTATTCTCTTTACAGTTGTGCTTTTGCAGTCGGGTTTTTTGTTTTTTAAATAATTTGTTTTATTGAGATATATTTTAGCAAAACTGAATGCCACTTAGTTGTCACAATAGAATATTTTGGAGTGTTAAAATAAAAGGGTTTTTTTTATACACAAAATACGTTTTTATTAGACATTGTATATTTAGCTACACACGCTACGTGTACAATGCAGACGCTTTACTTTCATGGCACTGAGCTTCAACGTCTTAATAATCATCTGTCTTTATATCATAAGTTACAACTGATTATAAACTATATCTTGAACGAGGTTTGTGCACCTAGCTTCTGACTTTTCATAAGTGCCCATGTAGGTTTATGTGAAACGAAATATTTTGATTTGATTTGATTTGATTAGCTTGTAAGAGACAAGTCATAATATAAATAGCTTAATTCAATAACATGAATAGCATACACAAACATAGGTTCACTATTTTCAGCAATTTTAGGTGTGATTTAGTCCATATTGAATTATGATTGCTCAAGCATGTAGCTGCTGTCTGCGCTGACAGTAACGCCCAGGTTCCACTACAAAAATGGGGTAATGGGTGAAAATAAGGAACTATAGTACCCACTTATTTTATATCATGAAAATCGTTATTCATAATATAATATAAAGACAGATGACGTAACAAACAAAACCATAACTAAAACCAGTATCCAGATTAACCGGTTGAATTAGTAAACAAGTGCAATGTTATATACCCGGTCAATCCGAACGCTGACCAACAACGGACATTACAGACTTAATAATAACTTAGTAAAAAAACAAATTTGTTCAATATAATACTGATCTTAACAATAAAAAATAATTTTGTTTTCAAAAATAGCTGCCGAAAATTAACTCGTGTAAAAATATTTTCTTAGCGATCAACGCCATCTATTATTACAAAAATAAAACAGTTCAGCTGCTCGATGAGAGATGGCGCTAGTGTGGCACCTAAAAATTATATTCGATATCTTGTGACGTAATTCGGAATACACTGCTTACTTAGTAATTTCAAATGGTACTTGTAGACTACTATTCTCCACCGTGTTTAGTGTTATTTCAGTACTATTTAGTGCCAGCTACATTGTCACATTAACTACGTAAAGCCTAGACGCTTTTAGATACAGATGAACTTCTGATATTTAGTACGTTTTCAATCAATACAGTCTGTTGCAGTCCACTGCTGGACATATGCTTTATTATTACTGAATAAAAAAATAAAAAAAGGTAGGTAAGGTCACGCGAAAGAAAATCACTCTTACTGCTACGAAATAAAGGCGCTGTCAAAGTTATATTGTTATAGACGTACGGTTGACTGTACTACCAAAATTTTATAGATATCTTTATCGAATTTGTGGATTCTTATTTGGATATAAATGTTAAATCAACGCTTTTATAGTATACACATACAAAAAGGCGGTCATGGGGATTGTTGACAGAAGTGAAAACTTAAAATTGGAATAACATATATGTAGGTATAAGTAAATCTTGTATTGTATATAATACAGAACACTGCGCGACACCAGTCTGACGCAACACGTTCCGTCAGCATGTCGCGGTTAGCATGTCGGTGAGGCGACATGCTAACAGTCTTTGCGTCGATGTCCTGTAGCTGGGCAGTATTCATATTTTACAACATACTAAATATCAAAAGGCATTAATGCAGACTCCTACTAATTTAATATTATGTAAGTCTAGTGACAATTGTCCCTACAACAAGGCCACCGCTATTATTTTTATAATAACTATATATTTACAGTCATTGTTATACACAACAGTACCCGGCCGTTCTGAAGGTGCATTCCGAAAGTTGGCAACGTTGTAATTATCTGTCAAATATTTCGCTGTATTGATTAATTGATCAACATTACATACATAAACTTACCATGGAGGTAGGCAGAAACAGCAGAACGCCACCTGCTACGATCCTTACGTTATCAATATTAATAAAATAAATTATGAAATATCGCTCTGCAATAACACTGAATTAGGTGTAGTACCTATCAGTTTTAGAAAAATATGTTTTTTCGCAACTCAAACGAAAAATTAGGTAGGTATTACTACTATATTAGTTGTAGCAATTCATAATCAATACTTTAGTGCACTACAGAACGATATTTCATTTAATAATAATGATAAAGTAATCAAAACTGCGAATTATTTGCCAGCTCCCAACCACCACCCGGCGCTGCGGCCCTGTGTCGCGCAGGGTGCAGCATTATGCTGAGCGTTGGCCGTTTTGCGTGGTCGTGACGCATATTTCCCCCAACTTGTTCTTTTTGTGTTTGTATTTTCTTTTTTTTTATGTCTCCGCTGTCCGTCCGTCTGTCTGTCAGCGGTCTGTATCTCATGAGCCATAATAGGTAGACAGTTAAAGTTTTCACAGATTGTGTCTTTCTATTGTCGCTATAACAACAAATAATATAACGAAAATAAAGTTAAAAATTAATGATATACGTGAAATTAAGCCCAATACAAGAAACGTGATTTTTTCCGCGATTTTTGCTTAATATTGTAGTGGTACGAAACCATTCATGTGAGTCCGACTCGCACTTGGGCGGGTTTTTAATCTTTCTTAGCTATTTACGACGTTGCCAACCTTCACAATGCACTTTCATAAGACACATCGAGCTTTAGAAAGAGACTGTCGCACGTATGAGTGACAGAGACGACGACAGACAAATATAATATTTTTCTAAAAATCAATGTGACGTGTTTACGGATGGGTACCGTAATATTGTTTAGGGCGATATTATACAACAAGACTTTTTCAGATATTTCTAAGACAATAAAATGTGTGTGTACAATTAAAAAAAATATTCACACATGATTAGGTCCATTTTGAAAAACAAATCTATTAAGCTAATAGTCTTTCTGGGACGCCCGTAGCATGAAGACCATACAACATACGTCGTGTCCGGCAGGGTAAAAAGAATTGCTGCAAATTGAATATCAACTTAATTTGTCCGTATATTGAAATCACAACTGTCAATGTACGGGGTTAAATTAAATTAGCTGACAAAACTCCAGACGGGATTTTTATCGTTTTAGTTATTTTTAGTGTAATTTTCAGCAGTTTTTTAAACTCACTACTTCATGAGTGTAAGTTCTACAAAGCGTGTGGTCGGTGACCCCAAAAATTAATAAATTATTTTTTATTTTATTACTTATATCATGTTTAGATATTGCTTCGTATGACGTCTGTGGAGTTTCGTTGGCTAATTAAATTGGACCTTGTATATCGGTCTTTTGAAATGGCTATAACACAGTGAATTTATGAAGTATATCAATCTGCTGAACAATACATTTTCCTGACTATACAGGGTCAAATTAAATTAGCTGGAGCAGGACATGATAAAGCAAAAAGTAATGAATTGAATTTTTTACGGGGTCATGCACAGCTGTTTGTGTAGTCACTTGGAATATCAGTTGTTTGTGTAAACTTCACGGACGAGATATGTAACGATATTTAAACGCGATAAAACAAAAGAAAATGGTTTTTATCAACTCATATTTCAACTAACAACAATAACAGCGGTCGTTGACCCCCAAAAAATCTAGCATATCTTTTTTATTTATCGTGTCCACGCATCACGTCTGCAGAGTTCCATTAGCTAATTTCATTTGACCCTGTATTATTATACTGTATACAATAATTTTACTTTCATATAATTATGTTATTTGCTGCACTTAATAATATATTGTAAGGCCTACAAATAATTTGTTCTGGGTATCGGTACACATATTTCATAAGATTTGATTTACTGAAAACCTATTAACAATTGTGATGTATTGTTATCAATATTTATTCATGTCTTTTCTAACATATTTTAGGCATAAGTACATTGAAAATAATATTTATAAGAGATCCTTCCTTTAAGATTCACAGGTATAGTTTGTATTGTATAAATGTTACACTAAGAGATGTATAAAGTCGCATGTATAAGGACGCGTCCTTTTTAACCTTCTGACCGCCCCAGTCGGATTAATACGACAAATGTTTTCGTGCCCGTGCCGCCTCAGTCGTATTTATACGACTGAGAACTATGTTCGGTTTGAGGGTTCCGACCCAAACGGTAAAACGGGACCCTATTACTAAGACTCCGCTGTCCGTCTGTCACCAGGCTGTATCTCATGAACCGTGATAGTTAGACAGTTGAAATCACAGATGATGTATTTCTGTTGCCGCTATAACAACAAATACTAAAAAACAGAATAAAATAAATATTTAAGGGGGCTCCCATACAACAGACATGATTTTTTTTGCCTTTTTTTATAGATAATGGTACGGAACTCTTCGTGCATGAGTCTGACTCGCACTTGGCTGCTTTTTTGTCTAACATTTCATTGCACGACCCGATAATAATATATACCACGGCACGGCAATTGATATTTAAAAACCAAGCGGTCAGTAGCTTAAAAGCGATCGTCGCGCGAATACGCGATCATCGGGCTCTATGTCATTTATTTTCGGTGAAACTGAACGCGTGGTCGCGCTGACAAAGGGGGCATTTCGGTTTTCCGAACAGAGTGACTTATGGACGTGACGATCGCTTTAAATTTATAGAATCAAGTTTATATAACTGAACAGACAGCTGTGCTGCTGAAGAGTTCGTTGCGCCACTTCTTCTCCCCAGCTCCAGCAGTAATAAGTGGTGAAGGGCGGGCGTGCCGGGAACTGTCATGTGTAATTTTGACGTTCGAAAAGTGCTGATTCTCCGCCTAGCTTGAATAAATGACTTTTGATTTTTGATTGTTGAAATAGGGCGCGCGGTACGCCATTTTACCAGTTATGTTTAAATCCCATGTAAATAGAAAGCTTCAGAGTAAATTTAAATTAGCTTGAAAAACTAACACGTGGTGGGTATCGATATTTAAAAATGATACAACAAAAAAGCAGACTTTTTAAACTCATTCTTCAAGTTATTACACTAACTAACGTTAAACCCAAAAACAAATATTTTTTGTTTTGTTTTATTATATTTAGATACACATCAAGTCTGTGGAGTCAACGCTAACTAATTACTTTGACCTATTGCCATAAATCGGGCAAAAAGCCAAACTGTACACTGCTACTGAGAAATTCCTGATAGAAAAACCTAATAACTCTGCCCGACCTGGGGATGGAACCCAGGACCTCATGCTCAGACTACATGAGCATGAGGTCCTGGGTTATTTTACACATACGACTTTATTCCTCTCAAATTGCGTTACATGACTAATTCTACAGCTACATACATATTATAATATTTATACAATGTTAAGTTACTGAGATTCTAAATACTAATATTCACAAAGTTACATATTATTCAGGTTTAAGTATTAGGTGCCTTATGTAATTACAGGCACGTGAGACTTTCCGTCAGGAGGGCTGTCGGCTTATTTGCCATTCATCATTAGAAAGATAATTTGGTAAAATACAAATTCACGGTTTTTTTGACAGTTTTACTGATATCATCTTCATTCTCCTGCCCTTATACCATTTTATTTGTGGTCGGCGCAACATGTCCCTTTCTTCCATACTTCTCTATTAGTTGCCATCTCAGTAGTCACTCCTTTTCTATCCATATCATCTTTCACACAGTCCATCCATCGTTTCTTTGGTTCTTTCTTTCGTTTAGCCTCCACATTCATACTCAAAACTTTCCTGACGACATTTCCTTCACTCCTCCGCATCACATGCCCATACCATGACAACCTATTTCCACACAACTTTTCAGTCACCGGTGTCACTTTCAGACTTCCTCTTATATACTAATTTCTTATTCTATCCATTCGTGTCGCACCACATATCCCTCTTAGCATTCTCATCTCAGCTGCATGCAATTTGCCTTGCATTCATCCCTTTTGCGGCCCAACAATCTGATCCATACAAGACAGAAGGTTATATAAATCTTCCCCTTATGTGTAAGGGGAATGCGGGAGTCGCAGATTGCTCCCGTGACCTGCTGCCATTTCATCCATCCAGTATTAACTCTGTGTATAACCATCCGATCTACTGCGCCATCGCTTTGCACGAGTGAACCGAGATACCGAAAGTCGGTACCTCGACACTTTTACTGATATTTTAACTAATATATTGACCTGCTGGTGTTTGGTCACATTAAATACATACTCGACACCAGTTTAAGCATATAGTAACCAGTTTATATGCAACATCATATTATCATTATTCACGATTTGAAATGGTTAAGTTATACACATCAATGAAATTAGGCCTAATCTCGATACCTCTCCCTCCACATAATACAGGTATAGTCTATTCCAAAAGTATCTCATGAAAATGTAAACAAACCCTGTCCCGTGTATTAAAATAATCACATTAAAGTACTCCATTTATAACTGGCACTACAAATCGGCATGGCAAGGTACGTTTTCGGATCCATTTGGTAAACTTACTTTTTAATCAAATACTTTTGGAACAGACCATACATTCGAGACGTGTCACGCCAGCAAATGTTGCAGTTACATGATTTTGTGTTGCTAGCAACATGTCACACAAACGTACCAGATGAAACATGCTTACAATTTTAGTAATTCTGAAGTCAACATAATTTACACTGTAGTAAAGTTAATATCTGTTTGAGTACTCTTTATATGTGTTATCTTTGGGAAACATGTATTCAAGTTTCGTTATTCTGGAATCAACTTAATTTACATAAAAGTAAATTTGATATTTAAGAAGAAAGAAGGGTTGTCTTACTGCGGTGGCTGGTCTTCATCATCTGCTCTTAACGCGACCATGTCGGGCAGTTTGAAGTGCTGCATGTGGAAGGGCGGCTCCGGACTACTGCAGGGCCGAGTTGGCTGGAAGTCAGAAGGAATGAGTGAAAGAAATTGCACTTACTACCTTAACAGCTTCTGTTACAAGTCTTCACTTTATTCGTTACTCTTTCGGAATGAAAAATCCTCAAGGGCAGAGGTGTACCTATAGTACACCCACATTTCTCCAGTTATTCGCCAGTCCCATGTGATAGGATACAAATAACCGTTACCTGAGTACTGCGGCCTCGTCTACGTCGCGGCAGTATACCTTTCCGTGCCATGAAGAATCTGAAACATTCCGTCAGAAGTATTTAGATTTGGTAGCATGCGTACAGCTCTATGTGAAAGAGCTATACCATATAAATTCATGCAGTGTTGCTGTGTTCCAGAGTGAAGGGAATGGGTGTCGGTGTACACCAGACATGAGATATTCCTATAGATAGCTATTTTTCTGGGATAGCAACACCCTTGGAAAAACTAACATTTATATTGGCGTGTGCTAGCTAACATGTGGCAAGTAATTTAATGTGTTGTGTTCCGTAGTGTTAATTAGTTTGCATACGATTTGTATAGAATCTAACTGAACAGATAGCTGTGCTGCTGGACAGTTCGTTGTGCCACTTCTTCTCCCCAGCCCCAGCTACAGCCCTAAGAAGTGGTGAAGGGCGGGCGTGCCAGGGACTGTCTTGTGCAATTTTGACATTAAAAAAGTGCTGAATCTCAGCCTAATTTGAATAAATGACTTTATTTTTTTACTGAAACGTACCGTATAGTTGAGATGGGTATATTAAACTGCTCGGAGACAGTCTGGAACGTCAGGCCGCGACTGACGCAGTCGGCGGCCTGACGTAGCACCACCTCGCTGCGACGGATCCGCTTGTTGATGTTGAACTCTGACGGCTGGGAGGGGAGCAGCTGTAAGGGAAGGTCCTAATGTTCTGCGTTATAGAGAAACTTTTTTGATTTTTGGGGAAACTTCACAGAATTGTTATTGCTTGAATGTAAAGGTACCGTTACATCAGGTGGCTACAGCTGATATGGTTCAAGTCATGAGAACTGCGGTGATTCTTGATTAGTAATAAAAAAAAAAACTGAGAAATTTCGCCAACTTACTTACTTTAAGTTTAATAAACAAAAATTACCAACTCTGGAATATAGAAAACCAAAAGAATCTAAAACATCTATTCCATACAAAAATGTATGAAACAGTAGGTATGGTTACAAACGCGACTTGATTGGTCGCGCGACCATGGCCGCGTCCAGGGGGGTAACCATCACCTCTTATAGCAGTATTATTTCAATATTACTTCAGTGTGAGAAAGAGATGGAGCTATAAGTCCTGTATAGCTCCATCACTTTCCCACTGTGAAGTAATATTATAATAATACTGCTAAAGAGGTGATGGTTACCCCCCTGATAGAAAGCCATCATCGCGTGAATACGCGATAGTCACGTTAAGACGCTGACAACACCAAAACCGCGGTCACTCTCAGATTGCATAGAAAAGAAAGAGACGCGCGATGACACAACGCTTGTAATTTATTGCAAAATATGAAGCAATTATCTATTTACTCAAAATTGAGTTGAGTAATCGAAAAAAAAAAACAACCAAGGGCTGCATTCAAATAAGACGTTCTTGTTATTAATTAAATACGTAACGTATCTTGATATTTAATACAGATATTTTGGATTAGAACTCAAGGTAGGTTAGTTTAACGTTAGTTTGTTTCGAGATTTTTTTCAAAACGTGTTTTGGTAACAACCAAGTTCTGGGAAATATGTTCAAAATTAACATATATCTTTTCCGCTACCACAAACTATACAGATTTGGCAATATGTTTTCTTAAGAGAAACCTATTTTGGTCAATTGGGTCTTGTCAGCGCCTTAATGTCACTTTTAGTTCGGTGAATGGGAACGTGTGATCGCGCCGACAGAGGGCGCTTTCCGGGAACAATAAAAGAGCGCAACAATCGCGTATTCGCGCGACTATCGCTTTCGGTTAGGAAGCGACTTTAAGACGTACTTTTCATTTAGAACGTATTTAATTAGAACTTCAACCCAACAGATGACACTGTCAAAAATTTCGTTAGTTAATACATCTACCGGACACTAGATGGTGCTATTACCAATATCATAACTTCATGTATTGAATAATAGAGGGACAATTCCATTCTAATCTCAGTCTAATAATTTCCATTTTCCTACAGTTTTATTTTTGATCTTGGTTGTCGCTGAGATGTGACTTGAATTAAATTAAATTTTTACTTTAACTTTTAATAAATACATTAACCATGGAGAGAGCGCAGGGCATCGGCCGTACGATACAACATGCTGGCCCGCAGATTTGCAAAGTGCGACAATAACGTCAATATAACACTGTTTACATATTGCCAGGCTTTTTATATCTTCAGTCTGAGGACCAATACCACCACACTGCCCTGCGTGTCGCGGCCACGTTTGTGGAGCGCGTACGATGTCCACCGTCACGACTGCGACGGCGACCAGTCTCCTGAACATTGTCGCTAGACCTGAGCCAGCTGGAGGCCTGGCGCCTGTGCGCAGTGCAGGTATCGCTGCCAGGTGTCTTCAGAAGATGGCATGATAGATATAATAATCCTTAAGTTGTGTTGTATTATTATTATTGTTTCTAATTTGTTGATGTTTGTGTCTTAATTAATTATACTGACATAGTTTAATACTAACAAATTATGTGTAATGTGCCTGAATTAATGAAGATGAATAAATAAAATAAACTAACCATGCTAGGAGGCTGCGCCTGGTCCCCCACGTGTATGACGTTGACTGCGGCGGAGGAGCCCGGGCCTATCGTCATGATCTTAGGCCTGATCTCGCGGAAGTGCGGGGGGCTTTGGAGGTGTAGGGCCTTAAAAAAAATACTTACGTTTATTAAAAAAAACAGACATAATTAGTCCGTAATTGATTAATGTTACTTAGCAGGTACTTAAGTACAGGTAAACCAGAAATAGTATGTGCTCCAGTAATCTTCGTGTTTCCGAATTAGCACGAACGCGTCACAGAGTAAAACCGCAGAGGCAAAGCTTCTAACTTTTGTTGCGCACCTGTTATTGTACCTTCCGGTGGCAGACCGCCAACTGGCACTTTTCTTGGACCTCCATAGAGCTGTTCTTAATCTATAACTTTGTAATCATGATCTAGAATTCTTTTAATAATATTTAAAAAAAATAATTTTCATTAATCTTCATTTTATGTCTCAATTTCTCTTGTGAAGAAAAAATATTGATAAAAAGAAATCTATAACAATTAGTTTCCGTCGGATTTGAAAAAATATTTTTTGTATTTGATAGCCTAATTCTTGAGGAAGTTTATAGGCTATTTAACATCACGCTACGACCCTTAGGAGCCGAGCAAAACGAAAAAGGTCAGAAAGAACTAAGCGAAAACGAAATAAGAGTGCGGGCGGGCGTTAATAAATGTATACTTACATTATTAACATGCCGTATGATGAACGCGGGCGGCTCGTCCCGCGTGTCGTACGTGTGGTCGTCCGGCGGTCGTGCGATCGCTCCGGGCCGGTCCGGTTCCGTGTCCGATGGACTGTCGTACTGACACTGCACGTTTGCTATCGGGAAGTCTGTTGAAAGAGGTTTGGTAGTGAGGGTAAGACCTTTCTTTTGATGTAACAGTCGCCTATCTGCATTATTTAGTTTCTGTGTAATCACAGGCGATGACAACGGCAAGTGGCGGTTCTAGCGGCCAACTATTTTTGGTCATAGCGTCTTAGTCGTCATAGTTTTTGCAACAAATTCAAGATAAGAGGTGTGTATAGTAACAAACTACCACTAATTCCTGGCAAAGTTTCATCACATTTTATAAGTTGGTCGCGCGGTTGAAATGGATATAGGGTTTGTTGATAAGTGAAATGTTAACCTATTGACCGCCACGTCAAAAAAGCAAAAATGTGCCCTCGTCGCCAAGCTACGAATTATTAAAACCGTCGTGACCGTGGCGTGCTGGGCACATTTTGGTCTGTCATCTATACATGACTGTGGCTGTCAGAAGGTTAATTTAGGGCCATAGCAGAGCTGGTACTTTTAGTATCGACGATACAGCGACCAACCGACTGACCAAGATGCAATGCAGTTTCGAAGTAATTGCTAAAGTGTGAAAGCAATGTCGATAATGCGAGTAAATACAGTCTCAACGTGAAGCTGCATTGAAGTTGCTGAATCGCCGATGCTAAAAGTAGCTTGACTGGTAACGCCCTGATGTAAAAAAGAAAACATACATACTTATTCCTTGCAATAGTTTGATCTGGTTGAAAATAAATACCCCCATCTCTTTTATAGTCACCAGAATGAAACCAACCCACATCTTCTTATACTGAGAAGGGTCGAGCGCTGATCAATGCTTCTTCCTTCTTTTTATGAGAAGGGGCTTTATCCTGCAGTAGGGTAGTTACTGGCTTATAATTATTTCTGTCATGGTTCCCATTATAAGGGATCTCTGAATACTTTGTTTTTTTTTTTTTAAGATGTCTTATCTTTCAATATTTGGAAGATACTGATAGAATCACGATAATCACAGAAATTACGAGTATTCATTAAAACCTTAAAAATTGTGAACTATTCTTCTCTCTCAAAATTTATTTAAACGCTTTTAGGGAATATAAGGTTTGAAATAATAAAGCATAGTGTACACGACAAAAATCATTATTATTAATAATTATTATCCGTACAATACAATCACCCGTAACACATAGCTTCTAGATACTGGCATATTACTCCACGATATATTCCCATTGAGTATGACAGCAGTCCCAGTGATGGGAATTTTAGTAACAGGTCTTGTGGCAAAAAAAAACTTTGCATTGCTATAAACTCAACTAAATAGAAAACGGGCCAGAAAGGCAGGCTTCGAGCAAGTTCGTCAAATTCTATGGAAATTCCGAATTCGTAAAAGCTGCCAGTGTAATTAACGTCTTGGATGCCCGAATTCGGGTAATAATTCGTATAACCAAATGTGGGCTTACGACCTTCATAATGAAGTGAATGGAGTGATTTTTTACCATTTTCGAGAACGTTATAGTTGTCACGAGAGAAAAGTACATAAAATAATACAGCCGGAATAAAGACATGTCAAAAAGGTCAGAACATACATGACACAAATGGGAAATTCTATCGTACTTAATGGGAATGAAATTCATGAAAATCGTAGAGTAATCACAATTACGTTACATAATTAATTCACTTATTGTAATTATTTTACTTACAATTTAGTTAAGTACATCAATTATATGTTTTAGAGTAATAATTATTTTGGCTTATTGTAAAATAAGTTATAACACTAAAATTTTACTAAACTTGATAAAAAAGTGTAAATAAATTATTATTGAATTATTTTTAATTCATTAAGTATACAATATTGCCGCGTGGTCCCGGCTAGTAAATTTCCACCATTCTTCAATCTTTCTGTAGGTCGCATTAAGCCTACCATACATGACCAGTTACGAACTTAATTTTGCCTCATCTTTATGACATAAAATCCATACCGTGTATACCCCCGCTCAGGGGGCCAACTCTACTATTTGCAATGGTTTTTTTAATTATGACTACCATAACCATACCCAGGTTACGCCATTACTGTTGCGCTTGAAGTTCGTAATCTGCAAAATTGATAATGGCGTGCCAGTGGTCAAAAGAAATGTCAAAATAATAGGCGATTATGACTTGTCATTATGTACGAGATTACCAAATACGTAAGATTTTTCTAATGGACACTCCATTGAGAGTAAAACGCCATCGGAAAATCACAATGACGCCTTTCAATTAGGAGATTATTTAAACTGTCAAAATCTACAAATACGGTGTCAATGATCGGCCATTCCGAAACAATTGCTATAGCAGACCCCAGGCCAAATTGACGCAGATTCACGTGTTAAGTTTACCCTCTATAAGTACGGAAGGCTTCAGAGCAATAGGAGGTCAGGTAGCTCTAATCAGCTTCTTATACCATCGCTTTCCAAAGACTCATCAAGCGGGCTCATTCATAAATAATAATGATCAAACAAAAAGGTATTTTCTAGCACTCTTTTTAGGGTTCCATAGTCAACAAGGAACCCTTATAGTTTCGCCATGTCCGTCTGTCTGTCTGTCCGCGGCTTAACTCGGAGACTAGTGCTAGAAAGCTAGCACTAGTCTCTGAGCTAAAGCCTAATTTGGCATGTGTATACATATACATATTATAAATATTATTATCACGCCGACAAAGTGGTTGCACGTAAAGTGGGGATGATATTTTTTTCTCGTCTAGCCCATGGTTTGGGGTATCAATGGATAGGCCGTTCAAAAATATACGTTTTTAACTACAATGTTAATTTTGTTTTTCGGATAAATTCATTCAAACTACGAAACCTTTCACTGTGCGTGGTCTGAGACACGCACTTGGCCGGTTTTTTACAATTTGTGGAAGAGGTGGTTTATATTCCTCGGGACAAATCCATGTAGGCATTGCAAATAATTATTCCGAACAGGGATCAAATCTTTTGCGCAGGTACGTGCTAATATTATTGGTTCTATAACTTTCTACAAGGTGAAGACGACAATACGACAATAAATTATATAATATATATATATATAAAATATATATAATTACTTCGTATATCTAATGACGTTCCTAGTCCGAGTCCGAGACAAAAATGCAATCAAATATATCCAATAGTTTAAGCTAGTCGGCTAATCGGCAAAACTTATAGTCGGCCCATCACTACTACTTAGTTTGTTTGAAAAAGTCTGTTTTTTTAATTTCTTTGTTTGGATTTATTTGATAGTTTCAAAATACTCCTATGCATTAGTATTGCCAGTATTCTCATTTATTGTCGTATTGCCGTCTCCACGTATAAATGAGCGCAAATAAAATAACTCGTACCTATACATAAATAATAACTGGTCTAATCTTATTACGTGTTATTGCTAATTTCTTTGCGAAAGCGAAACCTGCCAATAGGGCGGGATAACGCTATAATTAGGAAAAGTATAGCTTCCTAATTATTTTAATTATACTCTAAATAATTATTCTACTAAGCCGACCACCTCGTAAGGAAAGAAAATCACTAAGTCCTCTAAATATTTCTACAGCTTAATTAAATTACAAAAATATTATAATTATTCACACATTAAAAAAATTAAGTACAATAATTATTTAAGTACGATAATTATTTTCCTATAATTAATTAATTTACTTACTATTAGTCGTTGCCAGTGAAAAACAAAATCAACAATAATTATAAATAATTAACAAACAAAAATAAGTAATAATTTACTAAATATTTGGGTTGGATTAACACTACTTTGGCGAATTAGGAACTAAAAATATAATTATTTGACTTATAGTTAACTATGGGTAAAGTTTTATGTATATTAGTCAGTGTAGTCAGACAGTCAATGCAGACAGATAAGTCGAACAGTCAGAAAATCATGATTTAAATTAAATAAAAAGCATTTTTTTTTAATTGTTGTCCTTTTTAGTTGTTAATAAGTATGTAACATAACATCACGCCTTGTTTCCCCAAAGGTTTGGGCAGAGGTGTACCTATAGTACACCCACATTTCGCTGGGCACAAATCCAGACTTCGGGCTGCTATTGAAAAATTCCAGATGGAAAAACACCCAATAACCCTTTACCCGACCTGGAAATCGAACCCAGGACCTCATGCTCAACAGTAACGCTGCGACCACTAGACCAACAAGGCAGTCAAGTTGTTATTATAATATGCATCAAAATACGGAGTCAGCTATTCATAAATTACTTTTTTATCGAACAAAACTGTCGCAATAGGTGTCGATTTATCTGACTATTCAAGTAATCGTATTAAGTCTTTAGTTTTTGGTCAAGTAATATACTATTGGCACTTTTTGTAAAATAAAATCATAAATTATTTATGAATTTATCTATCCACCTGAAAATTTTGAAGGATTTTAATTTATTTTACTGTATTTAATGATATTTTCCTTAGCAGGGAAAATGGTTTATTAAAAAAACCTTTTGCTAAATCGACGTGGAGTTTTTTTTTTTTTTTTAATTCAGTCCTTGGCTAGTTTTTCTTTGGGTTACAAGACATTGTTTATTGCACGAATGGCGCCCGCGCAGAACGAATATATAAGTAAAGTAAGGGAAATAAATAAATAAATTGTTTACCAAACTTAACACGTACAGGGACACGAAACGCCCATAGACGTCATAACAATAAAACTTCTATTGTGTCTCGTTCAGTGTCCTTGAAAGCGTTAAATTGTCCGTTGAATCAAATCACACTTGCCATTCTTTGTCAGTTAAAATAGCTATAACACGGCAAATTGACGTCTTAGCGTCAATGTGATAAATAATAAATTTTCCCGATTGTACACGTGCAACTAGGTTGCGGACTTGCGGTCAATCGATGATCTATATCAAAATAAATAACTACCGATCGATAGCCATAGTTCATCGATCGCTGGCTTTTGACAGATCGACGTCAAACGACTGCAACCTAGTGACACCTTAACTAAATAATAATAATAATATGTTTTAAATATAAATAGACTAGACACAAAGTGTATATCTTAGGACATATCTTTACATATTTTATTAGCATTTTTTATTGGCATACACGCACATACTTTTAAGAATAATACTTATTGCTTCTCAAAGGCTAAAACTGCTCGATTTTTAACACGTGCGATACCGGAAACCGAAAAAATGTGATAGTGATTCTTTTTGACAAAATTATGCAAATCTGTATGCTCCTTTATAGGATTTCTGACTATCACTCATGCGCGCTTGCAGTGACACTAAAATGTTGGCTTTTTTATAGCATAACATAATCAGCCTATAATGTTCCCACTGCTGGGACACAGGCGTCCTCTCAGTGAGAGGCAGTGGGCCATGATTCACCACTCCGGCCCAGTGCGGGTTGGGAGAAGTCACGTCTTCGAATTTCTGGTTCTAGGACATGCCGGTTTCCCGTTTTGAGAGCAGTGTTGATGAAATTATAGATATATTATATATACGCACACATGTTGGAACACCAGAGACGTCACAGATACCATGCCATCTCAAAGCTGTAACAAAAAGCAAGTCTGCTTGGCGGTTGACTTAGGTATGGCAAATAGTTAAAATTGTCAGAATTTCTACTCAAATATTATTTACCAGTAAAGATATGCCCATAATAATTCCCTAAATTAACATCACCTTGACTACATCTTACAATCTTTGGTTCTTAATGCTAGCTCCCTGTAGACACAAACTCCATTTATCTAAACTTTATAGCATTTTAAGTATATTGATAGAAAAATCTAGATTATTTTACTTAGAACTCTAATCCCTGAATTCTCACACGTCACTTAATTTTAAGCCCGAAAATTTTAACTTATCATTGACTTTCTTTGCTCAAAAGTTTGCCAATAGTCTTACCAAGGGGTGTCGTGTTACCCAGTAACTGTGTTGTGGAGGTCAGATAGGCAGTCGCTCTATGTAAAATACTACCAGTATTTCAGTTCAGCTGAATCCGGTTAGGCCGAAAGCTGACCCGAATATGGTTGGAAGAAGGCCAGACAGACGATGATAGCTAAGACGTTCTTGAAAGTCTTTCTAAGATAACATCACACCTGTAATCCCTGAAGGGTTAGGCAGAGATTTCCGTGTGCCTATAGTACACCCATATTTCTAAGATAACATCACACCTGTAATCCCTGAAGGGTTAGGCAGAGATTTCCGTGTGCCTATAGTACACCCATATTTCTAAGATAACATCACACCTGTAATCCCTGAAGGGTTAGGCAGAGATTTCCGTGTGCCTATAGTACACCCATATTTCTAAGATAACATCACACCTGTAATCCCTGAAGGGTTAGGCAGAGATTTCCGTGTGCCTATAGTACACCCATATTTCTAAGATAACATCACACCTGTAATCCCTGAAGGGTTAGGCAGAGATTTCCGTGTGCCTATAGTACACCCATATTTCTAAGATAACATCACACCTGTAATCCCTGAAGGGTTAGGCAGAGATTTCCGTGTGCCTATAGTACACCCATATTTCTAAGATAACATCACACCTGTAATCCCTGAAGGGTTAGGCAGAGATTTCCGTGTGCCTATAGTACACCCATATTTCTAAGATAACATCACACCTGTAATCCCTGAAGGGTTAGGCAGAGATTTCCGTGTGCCTATAGTACACCCATATTTCTAAGATAACATCACACCTGTAATCCCTGAAGGGTTAGGCAGAGATTTCCGTGTGCCTATAGTACACCCATATTTCTAAGATAACATCACACCTGTAATCCCTGAAGGGTTAGGCAGAGATTTCCGTGTGCCTATAGTACACCCATATTTCTAAGATAACATCACACCTGTAATCCCTGAAGGGTTAGGCAGAGATTTCCGTGTGCCTATAGTACACCCATATTTCGCCAGTTATCTACCAAATCCCATGTAATAGGGGCGAGCCTATTGCCATCAAACGGTGACAGACTCCGGGTTGCTACTAAGAAATTCCTGATGAAAACACCCAATATCACTTTGCATGACCTAGGAATCGAACCCAGGACCTCATATTTTTGTCCCTACAATAGACCTTAAAGTGAAAAAGACAGCATGAACTTAGCGGCGGCTAAAAATTAAGTGGCGTTTGAGAATTCGGCCATAAATACTTCATGGTTACAGACTAAGTAATGGCAGAGGTTAGTAGTAGTACCATAAAAGTTGTAAGACTAAATACAGTCGGATAGGAATAGAGGTACCCTCGTTGTACGAAAATGTTCGGTCTGCATATTTTGGTCAAGGTGACTATAGACTTGATCGATTCTGTCGATCGATATTAATTATTGATCAATAATCGAGAAGTAATTTAGAATAAAAACATTGTCCTCTTTCTGGGGCAGTCGGGTAAAAAAGTAGTCTTCCGATTATTCTTATTAAATAGAAAAAAATACCCATTAATCCCGATTGGCGTCGATCAAGTCTGTAGCTTCCTTAAGCGAGCTGTAAAGATGTACGTAAAGTAGGTTACTATTACAAAAATATAAATAGGTTATGAGCAAAATGTTATATCATTAAAAAGGTGTTTAATTCAGTCGTTTTGAAACCAAAGTACAGGAACCGGACATTGATACGTCGAGCGTTAGAAAAAGATTCTCACGCGGGAATGAGTGACAGAGATGACGTGAGACAAAGGAGAACGTTTTCGTACTCGTCGTAACTCGATGTGTCATGTTTACAGCCACTTACTTACTATTGAGCTAACATTTTAACGAGAATACCTATGAGGCTACCAAAAACTTAAACATTACTTTTGGCAATATTACAAAAAGTCTTACAAGGTATCATCATATTTCTCTGACCTCGACTCAACCATGAGATCTAACGGATCCAGAATCTGTGTTCTTGCCCCGCGTCTACCTTTAGAAAACTGACTCTTAATATCATATTTTTCCATCCAATTCCGTAAAGTTTTCCTTGGCACTCCGTACTTATTTGAAGCTGCGTATACACTGTAACCTTTTTTCACGGCGATTAAGGCGTCTCTAAGATGCTGCGACGAGTATTGCTTATAAGATTTCTCTTGAAAAACATCAGTTTCTATGTTGACGATCTCGTTCGGTCGTCTTCCAACTAGTCGTGGTCTTGCATGGATGTTTAAAGGGATGCCGTGGTCCATATCGATAAAATGGCGCGTCACTATTTCCGTTGAAGTTCGAACTCCTGAAACAAGCAAGGTCAAGAAACCGCCCTTTAGAATTACAATTAAAAACATAAAAAGAGGGAGTGAAGAAACATGGGCGTTTCTTTTCCTGGCTTCTTACAGGCAGCTGTGCGTTTTCGCGGGGAATTTTAAGGCTACTCTTTTTCTATGAGACTTTTTGGTACAGTTCTTGCAATTCAAAAGCGCACATGGCGTGTGTTCTATGTACACTGACATAGGATTCAACTGTTTTAAGTGCGCTCGTGAAATGCCGATGTTTACTTTCGGAATTAAAATGTTGACGTTTTTGTCTCATAGAACGAGGGTAGTCTTACAAATCCTTTAATGTAACGTGTACAGCTGAAAGATAGTTCACTCTAGTTTGCTAATTAATCTAAGGCTTATCAAATAATTAATATGCTACTTTAAGAACTAAGATGAATCAATAAAAAATCTTATTTGCCAGACGTTTAACGGCAAATATGGACTAATAAGAAAAGAAAAGGGGAGAGTCATTTAATAATAATTAACTAAAACAAGGTTTCTTGTGGTAGGTATGACCACAAGTGAACCATGATTACTACTTCTACAAAACAGATATTATTGGGAAGCTACATGGGTCTATAAAAAGACTTAGTTATTGAATATTGGGTGTTCAGCAAATTACTAGAGTGAACTATCTTCATAATAATACGGGGAAAAGCATGCGTTTTGTAAAAAGCGAGGAAAAGCCGCTCTTAATGGGTCTTTTTTTTTTGGGGTTTGATTATCCAAGCATGGTTTATATTTTTTGGTACAAGAAACAAAACATTTTTAGATTTTTGCAGGCGGGATAGTAGTATTTTTTCTTATTATTAAATAATATAGTCAAATAAATTAAGCGAGCTTGATCAAAAGATTAGAAAAGGGCTTGAATTTTGCCGATCGACTAAAATGTGACGAATTCAAGCAAGTGTGTAGGTTCCATTAAGAGTTTTTTAATTAAAGCAATATTAATTTGTAATAAATTATTTTAATAAAACGTAATTTTATAGAAATAAGGATTTCTTTCTTGTTATTTTAAAGGTTCAAAAATAATCAAACATAAAACATCATCACGCCTTGTTTCCCCGAAGGGTTGGGTATACCTATAGTACACCCACATTTTGCCAGATAAGTTTAAGTCGTATATTAAACAACAAAATCAAAATAAAATAAAAACTTTAAAAAATCTGTAACCGAAACTTTGTGACAAAATTATAGTAATAGAATAAAACGACCAATGCATACGGTAAACCTCAATTTAATTGAAACATAAATAATTACAATTGGTATGAAATACATTAAGTACAACCGGTAAATGATAATAATACGCGAACGCAATGACCAACATAATACTGTATATGAACATACAATGTAGCTGAATTTAAAGTTTTTATTGTGAACTCCGCTTCATACAGGGTCACATTATATTAGTTAGCGAAACTCCGCTGATGCGATGGGTATGGATATCTAATGACAATAAAACAAAACAAAAATAACTCGTCGAATGTATAAACTCCTCCTGTTTTGAATTTGGTTAAAAATAAAGATTTTCATAAATTCAAGTAACATCTGACGGGGTCTACACGGCTGGTAGTAAAGTTACTTGGAAAGTTGAGTTTTGTTTTTTTTTGTTTTATCGTCTCTAGATACTGATACAATCTCTAAAATTTCGCCAGTTAATATAATTAAACCCTGTATAACATGACGCCTGTATTCCCAGAAGCGGTAGGCAGAGATGTATACTAAACCCATATTTGGCCAGTCATGTTTTAGTCCCATAGTCCCATAAAGCACGGTAGCCGTTGGTCCCGGCTGACAGTCGTAACAGGCAGTCAGAAGCTAGAAAGTTTGACAAACAGTATTACTTTGATATCGTGTTACCCAGTAACTGGGTTGTGGAGGTCAGACAGGTAGTCGCTATTCAGCTGCTTTCGGCTAGACTGGAAGCCGACTCCAACATATTTGGGAAAAGGCAGGCAGATTATAAGTTACAGAATTATTCATTACGTTTTCATGAAAAGATTTGGAGGCAGAACGTAGAACGCAATCTTCCCGACTTTACCCAACTGTGCATGAATTAAAACCAGTTCACAATGAAAAACCGGACAAGGCTTAGCAGTTAAATACAATGTATATATCTACAGTAGACACTTACAACTATATTATTATGTATATATTTATATACTAGTAGGCACTTCATGGGTTATAACGTGTTTTGTATATTTATGAGGATAGTTTGAGATTAAGGTCCGTTTAAAAGCGCGCTGTTCGATTTTCAGCCCTAGCCTTAGTACCCGCCGGGGTCGTGGGAAAGTCCGAAAGTGATACCGAGGCCCCCGCAACACAGGCAACGGAAGGAATACGGGTGGGTTTTAGTCAGTAAGAGTCTGACACATCCTCCCGCTCCGCCCAGAGCGGGAGAAGTTATTTGATAATTTCCCACACAAAAAAAAAGCCTGAGTACAGAAAGTTGAAATCATATAGCGCGGTTTCATTTAGGCACTCATTTAGGTGTCGCCTAGTGTTTGTAAAAGTGGGAATAAGGCTTGGTATCAGCTACTTATCATCCGGGCGTTAATATTTGAGCATTACAAAGAGACTGTCCTACAGGTATGAGTGACAGGGACGACTAGGCTGAATGTTTGCTAAAACTCGATTTGCGATATAAACGGTCGCGTACTGTAAGTTTAAGTCTCTGACAGACAGTTTGACTGAATTTGTTTAATCTCATGTCAATTTATGTGATTGTTTTATTGGGTGGCAAACAAGTTAACGGTCCACCTGAAGGTAAGGCGCCACCTCCACGGGTGAGAAAATCGTGGAGATAGCCTCGCCCGTGGAGGTGGCGCCTTAGTGGACACCGCCGCCTATGGCCAAGTGCAATACCATCAGAGCATCAGATGCGTTGCCATCGCAGAGACAAAGCTGAAAGATCTCATGTGCCAATAATGACATCGGCACCCATAGCCCTCACCAGAGCACAGCAATGTTTAGCGGCAGAAACAGGTATGATGCTTGTTGTTATTTTGCTCAACCAATCATAACATCAAACAAAAATCAGATCAAGTCATTGATCAGTAAATCTCACGACTTAGTTGAAAGAAAATATATCAACAAACAATCATTTAAGATGTGAAAACAGATTATATTAAATAGGTTTCGGAAACCAGTTTGTATTTTTTGGATAAAAGGCAGATAGAGTAAATATCTGTTACTATTTATTTTTAGGACTTCTTACTAGATCATAAAAATATACAAAACACGGTGTTACAAGAGAATAATAACTAAAACCATTAGAACAGTATTATTGATAGGAACGTAGGCCCTACGACGTGGCTATTCGGATAGGTAACCGTAGGGATAGTTAATTAATCGTTTTGATAGTCGAATATCACACCAGTTATGAAACGGTATAAATAGAGAATGACAATTTGGGATAGTTAGTTAATCGTTTAGTTATTCAACTATTTTAGATTATCAGACGATCTGAGAAACGGTATAGATAGTGAACGATACTATCGATAGTTAATGAATAGTTTAGATAGTATACTATCAGACCAGTTGAGATACGTTACAGATATAGTATGACAGTTCGGGAGTAGAAATAGTCCATTAATCAATATGATAGTCGACTATCGGATAAGCTATGAAACAGTTAAATTATTATTTAAGTTGTTTAAAAAGAAAATGTACTGTATTCCAGCATAGTTAATCAGTGTGATAGTTGACTATCATAGTAATTAATTACTTAAATTGTTAACAATTCCCTAATATATTTCAAATGACAGGCAATTCTAACTAGCAAGCTTTAGGAGACTTAACTATAGTAGGCAATTACAAGATTAAATAACTATCCCTTCATGACAAGAAATTTTGAGAAATATTATTTTAACTAACACGATAGTTAACCATCATGATAGTAAACTGTATATAAAAAAAATGTCGGAATTATAACAAAGCAAATTATTTAACTTTTTTCGTATAAGTATTAAGGCCTATAACAAATACTTAGCGAAGGAAAAAAGAAATGTGACCAACAAAATATAACAACAATAATTATCATTCATCCATTACATATCGAGACCCCTCCGTGTCTCGGAAAGTACGATAAACGGTTGTCGGCCCGGCCGTTATTCATAGATCTTTGACAGTCGTTACGGGAAGTAAGACGCCCGAATGTCTGACAACCAGTCTTACTTGGTATCGTGTTAGTAACTAGGTTGTGGAGGTCAGATAGGCAGACGCTCCATGTAAAATACAGGTATTTGGCTGCATCAGGTTAGACTGAAATGCGACCCAAACGTAGTTGGTAAAGGCAGCCAGATGATGATTGTGTGATATTTTAATTATCATCCGTTTCTTTTAAATTCCCGCTAAGTAAAGTTTTAAAAGTTAAAAATCTCAATATAATCGATGCCCAAACATAATTTATCCTAATTAAGTACAATAATAATTATAAAATACTATAATATATAATAATTATGTATAATTATATAATATAAATAAATTAATACAAATATAATGTATAATATGTTAAGCCGTTTTTTAATAGTTATTGTAGAGTGGTTACTTTTAGAAGATTGTGTCAATTAATTTAGATGAAGGTAGAATCACTGATCAGATAAATATTAAAATGCTTTAAGTTCCAAAATTTCTCAACCTATTTAAGAATAGTTTGAATAAATTCCAAGTTTTTAGATTTACGTAGTAGTCCAGAATATTGAATGGTGTCTACTAGCGAGTCGCCTTACGATTGTAATATTAATTTATCATAACACAAACCTTGCGGGATATATTCTCCTAATGAGAATGAAAACCGCATCCAAATCCGTTGCGGAGTTTAAAAGAACGATGCGACCACACAGACAGACGAAAAGGGACTTTGTTTTATAATATTTATAGATACTTGGAAACAGGGTCTCTAGCGAAACTTGAATGCAAATCTCTTTTGTCAAATTAAAGATTACTGTTTGATTATGTAATTTCTAAAAATAACTACTGCTACATAAAAAGCTTAATATAATTTTAATATTAAACACTAAAAATTTCATTTTAAGTCTTTTCTTTAAATATATTTGGACGAAGTCCCATCAAGCACTCAGTTTTTGAAAAAGGCCAATCATTTCATTTTTATAATTAAATATAATAATTATTTTAATTTATATAACTAATTAATTTATTACACAAGCATATAACGACAAACTTACTAATAAATAATTAAAATGGAAGAATGTCTCAAATGTTTTGAATCCTTGCAAAACTTGGGTAAATTGGGGTAATAAGCTGGCAACTTTATCACCATTTATATTTAATAAATAATTTAATTTAAATAATTCTGTGAAATATTTTATACTCTTAATATTCATAAGCGAATTCAAGTTGATTTATAAAGAACAAAGATTCAGTACTTTAATCAATCAAATAGTGCACAAAACAATAAATTCTGTCAAGGTTCATATTTGGAGCAAACCATATAATTTTTTGGTTATATGAATAATTATGTATTTTTTTTTTTATAAATTGTACTACTTATAAAACCCTATTTAAAAAAAATATACTAAATTTTAATAGCCTCGACAAATGGCGATAATCAAATCCTACACGCACTGGACAGTCAGCACGGCCGCCACCTTGCTGACTGAATAATATTATTACCACAGCATGAGCTATTCCCATCAACTGTGTTGTGGAGGTCAGATAGGCAGTCGCTCCATGTAAAATACTGGTATTCAGCCGCATACGGTTAGACTGGAAGCTGACCACAACATAGTTGGGGAAAGACAGGCAGATGATGTGATGATGATGATGAGTTCTCATACAAGTCGTGTGAGCGTGACCATCGGGAAAAATGACTTCCATTCAAACTTTCATTCCTGTTTTCCCCTTTAAATATATAGAAAAACATTATATAAAGAACTCTTGTGCAAAATTTCAGGCCTAGGTCTCAGCGGTTTAAGCATGTGCGTTGACCTGTCAGTGAATGAATTTAAGATATTTAGTAGATAGTTCGTGCAGAGCCATCACGCAATGATTGCCCATAAATGGTAGAACGACTATATGGACGACGTACAGAAAATCGCCGAGAAGACCTGGATGAGACACGCACAGACCAGGAAAGCATGGCACACAAGGAAGGAAGCTTATGCTCAGCATTGGGTGGAACAATGCTGCCGATGATGATGGATGATGACATAGTTCGTCCCGATAGAAAAGAAGAAGTACAAAACCAATACATTTGGGACATTCTCCAAATTACCTAAGAAACATCTATCTTTGGGTACAATATTGCGGGAAAAATAATATAGGAATACTTTACAGTACCCTGACGTTAATGACACATCGAGCTTGACAAAGAGACTGTGACAAATACGATACGGCCGATGAATCGTGACCGGTCCGAAGTTTGCGCAGAAGACTGCGCAGTAACATTTATTAGGAACCAAATGGTGACATGAGGCGAGTGTCAGTGAGAGGACATGCGCGAAAGGTCGGAGAGCCTAGTTTCAGACCGGCCATGATTCATCGGCCACTGTACGAACTTATTGTAAAACTCGATGGGTCATATTTGAGGGTGAGTACCGTGTGACTTTTTGTATGTAGCCGTCTGAAGCTTGCATTACATCGTCAATGTTTCGTGTGCTGTGTGAACATTTAGGAGATGACTGAAGTGTTGAGTCCAAATGTTCCAAGTTATTAGGAGTCAGGGTATTTCAATATTGACCATTGTTTTAGCCTTGTGTGTTTTTATCATAAGGATATTACAGAAAAATCAATGTTTTGTCGAAACAAAGAATTTGTTTATTAATTGTTTAGTTATGATTTTATGAGGGTGCATTCACAAAGTTGGCAATGCCACAAATAGCCGTCAATAATTTCGATGTTTTGATTAATTTGTTAATATTGCAATTCTGAATTAGCCCTCTGTACGCATTAACTATAATCCCGTTGACTACAGAATATCTTCTTTTTAAAAGTCGCTTACGAAAAATACACTCGGAACATCCAAATACCTACTTATGTAACAATTTCTGAACTATTTTACTAAAATAGTCATTTTTAATTTCGTCATTATCGACAACCCAAATATATATTCACGCACCACACAAAATACTAAATAATAAGAACAATTTCATATCTTTGGACAAAATAAATAAAATAGTAGGTCTTAATTTAAAAAATATTTTTCCGAAAATTTAATAAATTAGATTTTTTTCGTTTATCTTTGCTTTTCTTTGGCAGTTTCTTTTATCTTTCGTATACTGGCCGTTTTGGGCCTATCTTTATAAAAGTCTTGCAGCCCCAATCTCAAAACTGCTCGACATATTTAAGTAGTAGTTGCTCTTAAAAATAGCCATATATTTTTATAGTACATTCAATCTTAATTTTAACAATAAGTCGTTTATTCAACAGAGAAAAAAACATAATTTAAACCTTATGTACTAGAACTTTGAATTGCATATAACAGAAAAATTGCATATAAGCACCTTTGACAGCTGTCAATGTCAAAATGGACTGTCAAAATTGACGCTACTGGCTGGCATAGTGACTTTGTTGGCGAGACTAGGAATTGTACCTCCTTTCAGACATTTTGCTATTAAAATTGCAGAACCCACGATTGGTTCTTGTCAGATCCAAAAATATCTGATGAAAATGTAAAGAATGGTTCAGAAAACGTACCTGTGAATGCCTATTTGTACTGCCAGTTACAAATTGATTATTTGAATACTTAAACCAGAAATTCTAACTTTAAATAACCTTATGCAGGTTTTTCATTTGACAATCTCAATTTTCGTTCCGCCACTTCTTCCCAGCTAAAGCACTAGGAAGTGGTGAAGGGCGGGCGTTTTTGGGGGACTGTCTTATGTAACTTTGACGTTCGAAAAGTGCTGATTTTCAGCCGAGTTTGAATTAATTACTTTTGATTTTGCGTCGATGATTTTTCAATTACAATTTAATAATATTATTCAAGCAGTAATTGTTGGAAAAAGTGGTGAGATATGAGGTTCAAACCTTCGAAATACAAATGAATGTGTTACTAATTCCCTTTACTGACGGATTGCGTAAGAATTTAACCTGAACAGGGTTTGTTTTCATCAGATATTTTAGTCCGAGGTGTAAAGTACACATTAACATTAATCCCATGCCATTCTTTACGCCCACCAACATAAATACACTAAGCGGGTGTTAATATGACACATCGAGCTTTACAAAGAGACTGTGACACAGGTACGAGTGACAGACACGACGTGAGACAAAGACGAACTTATTCAGCCGGATGTGTCACATCAACGTCCACTCTTTATCTGTACAAGGTCTTTTGGCGCGTGGCCAAAATCCGAACTTAGGTCGCCATCTTGTTTTTTAATAAACAATTGCATAAAAATGTTTACCAACCGCGCCCCCTGTCGACGTCATTCGGGCGCCAAAAGGTGCTTGTACCAGTGTGCCAGTGTACCAGCTCATTCATGCAATGACATATTCAAGGCAGAGTTGCCATCCACAATTTTCGTTTCCCCATCTTTTTCCTCAGATTTCGTCACCCCTTCATCTTCGCTCGAAACGGTAGAGTTAGTAAAAGTAAGAAAATGTTTTCCGAAATCGATTTCTGCCTCGTAAGCCTCAGTTTCGGTGCCACTTTTCTCATAATTCTGTGTTTCGGGGACGTTAAAGTCGAAATTTTTGTATTCTTTCTGTTTTTTGCTATTTTCGACGAATTGTTTCAGTTGTTGCGGCATCGGGAAGGAGGACTTTATGTGGCAGCGCTTCATCCAATTGCGGAGGGATTTGCGCGGAACTTTGTGAGTTTGGGCCGCTCTGAAAAACAAATAAAAGTTTATGTAATCTAGTTCGATTAGAACTATCACTTATCGAAAGTAAGGGAGAACGAAAACTACCGTAAAATCGGTGTACAGCGGTAGTAACACGTGTGAGACGCAATTCTAGAACGCAGATGATCCACACTTCCGGTTATTACAAAAATTGCGCGTGCACCGTACACGTGACAGAAGTGAAACTTCTTAAAAAGTCAGAATAAGAGAGATTTAGTGTGAGAGACAGATATCTTTCTTCTCTCTCTCATATAATCAAATATAAACGTGATCGCGGCCTCAGAAGTTTCACCTCGTCCCTGGCTGGAGGCTTTGAGCCCACTTAAGGCAGCCACAGGATAGTCCGGTTAAGTAGTCACGACCTCTCAAGGTCAACTACGAGATGCCATACATAAAAATAAAAATATTAACTTTCACTTTAAAAACGCCGGTGACCGCGACAAGGCAACAGCGCGGGATCACTCCTCACTAGTAATGCGGTTCGTTTTCTATATAAGAAAGTATTTTATATCATACAATTTTTTCATTAATGGGCTTGAAAGAATACTTTCTTTTCGCGTAGTGACAAAAAATGGGGTCCTCCAATAGTCCTCTTTTTAATAACACATTATATTATACAAGTTGACGTTTTGCAACTTCGTCAAATTCAAGGAGGTAATGCTATGCTAATGATTCTCGACCACAATCAATAATAAAATAAGTAGGCCTTTTTTAATTTCGGAAATCGGCATGTTTGAGACAAACATGTTAAAACGCGGCCCGTGTGATACCGCACTGTAACTGTCCTTTTACACACACGCTACCGCACACGCAACGGGGTGATTCTGTTCTGTGAAAGTGGTGTATTCTAAAATACTGTCCAACTTTCTAAAAAAACAAGTATGTATTAATTATTGAGCAGGTATCGTTATATTATTTGATTACATATGTCTTTCATAGCAGCCTCCTGAAATTTGGTGAGGATGCAAAACGACATCTTGTATAAATATAAAATAATATCTTAAAAAAATAAAATTATATCGTTTGTTAATGTCAATCATTTGAAGTGTGACAGAGACAGAATGAATGTTTTGTAAATAATTTAGCATTGAATGTATTTTGTAATTTGTGGTGCACATGGGACAAATAAGTAAAAAAAAAAAATGTTACGAACTCACCTGTATATACTCCCTCCTTTCTTAACGTCCATTAGCGCCGCCCACATCGCCTCATTCGAATACCTTCTATTAGGGTTGAACTTCCCCATCATCACCCTCTCCAAGTCCTTACGCGACAACCCTGACGAACTAACCTCTTTCCCCTCCAAAAATTGGTCCAAATCAGACTTCAGCACAGTCTCCCCGATATCTACATTCCTATCTTTAAATATGGGCGGTCTGCCCCGCCTTCTCATCTGAGATTTCTCCCCCAATTTAGGGAAAATTTCTTTAGTGGCAACACCGTCTTTGGTTTTTGGTATCAACTCTACTTCGGATTTCTGGTTTTTGATATCGGGTTTAGATTTTTTCACTTGGCTAGCTTTTAGGAGTGATACTTCTAACTCTCCATTTTGCTCTAGCCAAGACTTGTAGTAATCATTTTCAGATTTTTCGTTAGTCTTCTGTATGTAAGCTTCGTCAGTCGGGTTCGTATTGAAACCGTATTTTGAAAATTCATTCCTGATTTCACTAGTTGACATTTTTGAGAGTCTGTTTATATATTCGGAGTTGACTTTAGCGAGGTTTTGTAACTTTGTTTGGAAGAATAACTCGCTTTCTGGCTTCACACGGAGGTAAGGGCGACGGCCTAAAAGAAAAGTAAAAATAACATAACTTCACGCCTTGTTTCCTCGAAGGCTTAGGCAGAGGTGTCCTTATAGTACACCCACATTTCGCTGGTTATGTTTTAGTCCCAGAGCCTATTGCCATCAACCGGGCACAAATCCAAACTCCGGGCTGCTACTGAGAAATTCCAGATGGAAAAACCCAAAAAACTTTGCCCGACCTGGGAATCGAACCCAGGACCACTAGACCAACGAGGCAGACTAATAGAATTAACTCATGGAAATAAGTATTGAACCATGAATGGGAAGAAAAATGTTAAAAAACTTGACTTAAATGTCTGTAAGATAGTCAAAGCGACCAATTCCAATTTTTTTTTAATTATAAGGGTTCCGTTTTTTGCCATTTGGCCCATCATCTGTCTGCCACTTCCCAAGTAAATTAGGGTCAGCTTCCAGTCTAACCGGATGCAGCTGAATACCAGTATTTTACATGGAGCAACTGCTTATATGACCTCCGCAACCCACTGGGTAAACTTCCCCTTGGCTGAAAACCGGTTGTCAGACTTTCGGGCTTCTGACGACCCGTAACGACTGTCAAAGATCTACAAATGACAGCCGGGACCACGAAAGCACGAAAGGGTCTCGATAAGTAATTGACGGTAACCCATCAATGGATCGGCCTCGGCAAGCATAGCTTAACATTCGACCGTCCCGTGCAGCTGTTTTTTATTAGCCACAAGCACCACCATTGCCATTTGGCTACATACATACATAATCAGCCTATAATGGTCCCACTGCTGGGACACAGGCCTCCTCTCTGTGAGAGCCAGTGGGCCGTAATCTACCACGCGGGCCCAGTGCGGGTTGGTAGATGTCACATGATTACGAATTTTTGGTTCTAGGACATGTCGGTTTCCTCACGATGTTTTCCTTCACCGTTTTGAGAGCAGTGGTGATGAAATTATTTGCACAAAGTAAAGCGCCTGTCTGGGTTCGAACCTACGACCTACAGCTCGTAAGCCGCGGCCGCTACCACCACTGCTCTCGCCATTTGGTTACGGAACCCTAAAAGACAACATTCATGGTTCAATTTATTTTTGCAAAAATATGTAAAAAATGTTTGCTACGGAATTGTATAGTAAAAAAAATTGGCCTACCTTACAGACATTTTTTTTTTAATTTTCGTTTTCGTTCTCTTTCGACAATGTCCATTCACAATATGATCTTCGCTCTACACACACGTTTGTATATGGACGTTTTTGACCGCGTTAAAAATCCAATTTTATTTATTTAGTTTTTGTAAAAAAATTGAAAATATTCAGTAAAAAATTAATTATAAAAATAAAAATAAGCAAGTGACGAGAGGGAAGTCACATTGCAAACAAACATTGATTTATTTAATTAATGAAATAATAAAAATTAATAAAATAAAATGATAAATTGTTTTTTTTTGTTATTATTTTACTCACCGGATGGTTGTCCTAGACTGCTGCCTGGCTTGCCTGGTTCATCGTCCTGCAAATTTTATAAAATAACTTATATTTTTGCCATTGCTTGATTTGTGCGTTCGGTTCTCTCATAGTAAGTAATATCGAAATTATAAATTCGAAATATACCCCAAAATAAATTCTTCAGAACTACTTCAAGCTCCTTTAAAGGTAGAACATACTAAATACTACGAATTTTATCCATAACACAAATGACAAACGGTGTTTATTCGGCAGACAAGACCCTATTTCCTCCAAGAACCGATATTGTCCCTAATCACCCATATTTCTTCCATATACCCTCAATTCCTCTAACCAGCCTCATTACTCGTAAAGCTCCTATTTCCTCGAAGCACCCCTATTTCCTCACCACATTAAACTCCATATTATCGTTGTCTAGCTCTCCATAGCTAAGTCCGTCCTCTTCCACAGTCTCTTCCTTAATGTCCGCTCTCTCGAACATCCGTTTCTACACAGTCCTACATCGTATGTACGTAGCATACGATCGCCCACCTGAATCCTTATATTTTACCTAGAGGGGAGTCTAGGTCCACATTCCCCTCAAACTCCCACAATTTTCTCCTCAGTCCCTTAAACTCCCCTACTTTTGTCCTTATTCAAATTGAAAACATTTCATTTCACATAAACCTACATGGGCTTATTGGGTGTAAGTTTCCAATTGGTAGTTTCCTATGAAGAAGAGCCGTCAAGAAAAATCTACAGTCACTCTTTTAAAAATAATTGGTGTTTACAACCTTTTCAAATTACGGTGGTAATACGTATGGGAGGAAAGTGTAGGCCTTTCCACATACATGTACTAGGTATTTAACAAAATATATATATTCCCTTGAAACTTCCCCGTTCCTAAGACCTCCGGTTTCCTCACCTCATTAAACTCCATATTATCGTTGTCCAGCTCTCCATAGTAAAGTCCGTCCTCTTCCACAGTCTCCTCTTTAATGTCCGCTCGTTCTTCAGACTTCCTCTTTTTAGTGCCGTTGGTTGTTGTTGCGTTGTTGTTATTGGTTGTTGGCTTTGACTGGTGTGTTGTTGGGCCTGGAATTGAGAAAATGGAGTTAAGAAATCTTTCTTCCAATATTATAGATGTAAAAGGGTGTTTGTTGGTTTGTCTTCGTTTCACGCAGCAACGGAGGATTGACGTGACTTTTGCATAGGGATAGTTCATGGGCCGGAGAGTGACATAAGTTACATATTATCCCAGAAATATGCGGCGTAGCTGAATGAGTGTAGCTGCGGATAACAGGCAGAATGTTCTGACGCTGAAGGCAACTATCACGAGGAAACCGGCATGTCCTAGATCGAAGAAATCTGACATCCAACCCGCGCTGTGCCCGTGTGGTGGATTATGGCCCACTCCATCTCATAGATAATCAATAAAATATTATTTTTCTTCGATTTCCTTCCTTTCATCAATAAAACTCACCATTGACAGCGTTCTCTCGCTGCGCATTCGCGACGAGTGCTTCGCTGGCCACCGTAAAATCTTTGCTGTCAGGCTTGCCGAGCTCCGATGTTAAGTTCGAAGTGTCGCTTGAACATAATCCTGAACATAAGAAAAGAGGATAACAAAGGTTGAAGAATGAAGTCGAGTCGAGTTGAGTTGATGAAACACTATCTCTCTCCTTAAACTTATTTTTTGTTTTTTTTTGTTCTTTGCACCTGTTTTATGATTATTATTGAATATATTATACAGATAATTTTAATATATTTTATATGTATATGTATGTATTTACTTATTGTATGTAAATTTTCTACACTTATATCTGTAATTTTGATGGTGTACATAATAAAGAGTATTCTATTCTAATGAAGAATCTTTGACTTTTGAGAAAGAGAGTACCTCATAAATACAGGTGTAACTACTGAAAACCTGAAAAAATTACATAGTACATCATTATGGACAACGTAATATGGGACAAACACTGAAATAAATAATTAATATTTTAATTTTATACAAGGTGTCGTTTTGCATCCTCGTCAAATTGAAGGAGGTAACTATGCTAATGATTCTCGACACGAATCAATAATAATAAAAAAATAAGGTCTTTTTTTCTTCTAATTTTCGGAAATCGACATGTGTGGGACACGCATGTTAAAACGCGGCCCGTGTGATACCGCACTGTAACTGCCCTTTTACACACACACTACCGCACACGCAACGGGGTGATTCTGTTCTGTGAAAGTGGTGTATTCTAAAATTCTGTCAAACTTAAATAACTAAAAAAACAAGTATGTATTTATTATTGAGCAGGTATCGTAATTTTATTTGATTATATATGTATTTCATAGCAGCCTCCTGGAATTTGACGAGGATGCAAAACGACACCTTGTATGTTATTTCACACATTTTTTTTATTATTATTATTTACTAGATTTTTTCCGCGGCTTTGCCCGCGTGGAGGTTTTTTTTTTCTTTCTTACATAAGAATATTAGCGAAATCGGTCCAGCCGTTAACGTGCGATGCCGTGACCAAAGGAAATAGGGATTCATTTTTATATATATAGATTTCTGTATCTACCCGTGACATCACAGCGGGCCCTATCAGAATACCAGCGCTGCGACACTTATTTTAAATGTCGCAGCGTTATGCTGAGATAGGCCTTTTGGTCTCGTACAGATTTTCCTTTGTTTTTGATGTTTCTATGAGTGTTTTAGTTTAACTTGTGATTTCCTGTGCGAGTCCCAATTAATACCTTTTCTTTCTTTCTTTCTTTCAGATAAAAAAAAACAAAGGTATTCCCTAAATTTTGTCGAGTTATGCGAAAGTAACTGTCCAGCGATTTCAGGGTTGAGTGGATGTGTAAAATGAGCCCCTTCCTTCAACGGTTTTCAGTTATTTCATTACAACCGGTAGACTACTCGGGTCTTCATTCGACACATTCAGCTTTAGTAAGAGTCCAACAGGTATCGCGTCCGGCCCGGGTCCAGGCCATGGTACGGAGCGAGAGGGCATGGGCAGTCGTTATCTCCTTCTGCGAAGCAGTAATGCTCGCGAAGGAGGAGGCGGGACGGTTGAGGGAAAGGCAAAGTTCGCGCTTACTCGCCCCTAGCCGCCGCAGGAGGCGCCCTGGGCGTCGGGAATTTCAGGCGGATTTCCGGCCACCGTAGGCGCGGGTTTGCCGCCCGATAAGGACCAGGCCCGGGTCGACGGCGCGTTGTGTTCCACGCGCGCCTCGGAGAGATGTCAGCACAAGTGTAGGGCTACACTAGGGCCGATGTCTGCCGGGTTCGCGGGAAAGTACGAAAGGGATACTGAGGCTCCTGGCAACACAGGCAACGGAAGGAACACGGGTGGGTCTTAGTCAATAAGAGTCTGACACACCTAATAAAATAGGTGTCATCGAATGAGACGACGCTCTACACACACGACGCTCTACACACACGACGCTCTACACACACGACGCTCTACACACACGACACTCTCTCACGATTTGGCCAAGACTATGTCTGGACTTTAAAAGAGACCTTAACCTCTGAGTTTGTTTCGATGTTTCTTTTCAGAATAGTCAGATAGGAAACACCAACCTCATCTAGATTATGTGACGTTTAAATCAAAATAAGTATAATTTTTAATGTGGGTTCATAGATCTGTTGAAAGAGAACATACAGTTACTCGGGCGTTAATATGACACAGAGCTTTAGGCGCCATCTCACGGGCGAGAGAATCGCAGTGATATAGTATCGCCGTGCCATCAAATTCAATCTCCACACGGCGATATCCTCGCGGCGATAATTTGAAGGCACAACGTGACTATCGCCGCGATTCTCTCGTCCGTGAAGGCCACGCCTTAGAAAGAGGTATGAGTGGCAAACGACTTGCCACAAAGACGTACTCTTTCAAAAAAAAAATCTGCCTTTTGTGATGATTGGGTACAGTTATTATATTGCTACTAGCGGCGCCCCGCGGTTTCACTCGCGTAAGTCTCGATCCCGTGGGAATATCGGGTTGAAATATACTTTATGACCTATTCTCATACCTACCAAATCTAGGTACATAAAAAATTTCATAAAAATCGGTTGAGCCGTTTCGGAGGAGTGCGAACACAAACACCGTGACACGAGATTTTTATATATTAGAAGATTGATTTATTCGAAAAAATAATATGGTGGTAGCTCGTCTCTGGTAAAACCATTAAATAAAGGAATATAAATGCTTGCAGTATATTCGTAACTTAAACAATATACAAGAAATAATTTTACCCATAGCAGTGAAAAAAATGATACAATTGAATCTTGGTAAAAAGTTGAAACAACATCCACCTAAAAATAACTTTAAATGTTTATCATGCCCCTCTCACACAGAGGCCTGAGTCCCAGCAGTGGAAATATTAGAAGCTGATAACGTGAAGACAAGAGAATGACAACATACCTCTGATCTGCAGCGCCTCCGCAGACTTGAGCAGACTGGGCAGCTCCTCCTGCGTCACGTTGACCTCGCCTTTGTACATGAAGTCGACCAGCGCTTGCATCTCACTGAACCTGCAATAGAGAGGGGTCAAGTTAAACAAATATCTTCCACTTGATGAAAATCTTAAATTCATTCACTGGCAGGCGACGCACAGCATAAATCGCTGGGTTTCGAAGCATGAAATTTTGCACAAGAGTTCATTAGGTATACAGGTATACAAGAGTTCATTATACAGGTTGTCCCGTAAATAATGGATAACCTTGAAGTAGCATATAATAGACCTCATACAGTACCAAAAACAAATATATCTCAAGTATCCTATGATTTTAACTAACTTATTTTACCTTATTTTACATTCACCTCTCCACCACGACCATAAATGAATAAATTCCATCGGTTATTATCTTCTTACACAACTGCTCAAAAAAAGTAGTGTTGTTTTTAGGGTTCATGTATGTTTGTGAGTTTCTTTATTCCACCATAATTTCTTAACGGCTTTACCGATATCAATGTATGTGGTATCGTTAGAAGCGTTGCGTTATCCCGGGTAACATAGGCTAGTGGAAATTTAAACAATATAATGGGAGAGCCATGGTTCATGACAAAACGTTTTTTTTTTTTTCATAAAAAAAAATTACTACTTATATACTACGAGTATCATCGTTCTAGAGCTTGCTTAGTACACAACAAAAATATGTAACAGTAGTGTTCATTATGCATTCGTCCACTAATAACATAACGAATGAAAGTAAATAAATATAACAGTAGGTACTATTCAATATCCCATACAAAAACTTAAAATAAAAATATCGTTTTATCACTAAAAGGTATAAAAAAAATAAATAATAAAAACACGCCTGCTATGTAGTTAACTTTTTGGCAAGGCAGGCGTGTTTTTATTTTTTAAATTATTTTTGTAATATTGTACGTTGACTATGCCGACAGAGAGGCAGCAGGTAAATAATGTAACTAGGAATTGCACAGTATTTTTAAATCGTATCTTAGGTAAGTACTACTTATAATATATCTTTTTAACAAACTTCCAAAAAGGAGGAGGTTCTCAATTCGGATGTTTATATATTTTAGTTTTTTTTTGGTTCAGTCATAACTTTTATTATATGCTATTTCAAGGTTATCCATTCTTTACAGGACACCCTGTATAGCGAAGGTGAGCAATAAGGAAGGATTTTTGTAAATTGATCTCCTAAGGAGGTTAACATGGAAGGAGATGAAAGTTTGTTTGTAAGTTCGTCATTTTTGCTGATGGGAAAGTCCATCAGGCACACAACTTGTATTAACAATAATAAACAAAAGGTGCCATTAGAGAGCTTTGGAGCTAAGTAACAGCTGCACGGTTTGATCGACCAAGTTAAGCTGCACTTGCCGCGGTCAGACCATCCATTTCATATTCGGGACCCCTCCGTCACTCCGTACCTCGGAATGCGCGTTAAGGTTCATGCACACACGGCGGTCACGTCAATGTCAAGTCTCCGATCAGTCACGTCAAAAAAGATAGTTAAATATGAGAAGTTGTAGGACGTTGGCTACACATACTCGTAACTACACTAAACTGTAGTGTAGTTAATTTTATAAAAAGTGTAGTTTTTATTTATTTGTAACAAATCGCGTAATTAATCTGTGCTTTACAACCCGTTTTCTTCCAGAAATAAATAGGAAAAAAAATAAATTGTACTTTTATTATACTAAGATGCCAATCCTAGTGAGTAAAATCCAACAAGATTTTAAAGTAGTGGAATCTGACCCACCAAATCGAATTAGTGGAGCAGATTTCACTGCAAAATATTAGGAATTCCACTTTGTTCCACCAGTGGGGCAGCTCGGTGGGGCAAAGTGGAATGATTCGTAAGAAGTCTGCAAATCTTACCAACGTGATACGTGTTACCAATTAGCTGTGTTGTGGAGATCAGAGAAACGTTCGCTCCGTGTAAAATACTGGTATTCAGATTGGAAGCCGACCACAACATAGTTGGTAGTTGGATTAACTTACCGCATGTCCCTCATCAGCACAATAGGATGGTCGCAGGGATTCTGCAGCAGCAGTCGCTCGAGGTAGGCCGAGCAAGCCGACAGCACCAGCTTGTGACATCGCAGCTGACGCGACTCGCACGCGAGCGTCACGTCGGCGAACTGTTCTGTTAGGAGCAGGCGGGGGAACACCGCCTAGAATGGAGAAATAATAAAATATAAGTTCACTGTTATGGTCATCACTAGACCGGAAGACGAGTGTAGTAAGACAAAGAAGGAAAGAGAGAAACTATTGAATAGAATAAAAATAAATTAATATGATACTGGTCCATAAGTTAAAGTTTTAGCGCAGCCTTCACCTGATATAGCAAACCTACTGGCTGATTTGTTTCGACATGACTAATGTATATTATATACATTAGATATAGATAAATTACATGTAGATGTAGTTTAGAATAGTTTAAGTTATGATGAGGCTGACATGCCACTGTGGATAAAAGCCTCTTAAACAATTTAAGAATAACAAAAATAAAAAAAATAGACCGGAAGACGTCCACTGCTGGACATAGGCCGCCCCCAAAGCAACCATCACGCTACGCAGAAATAGAAAGAGTAATCATAAATATATAAAAAAGTAATAAGTATCGTAATCCCCACTGCTCCAGCCCTTCGTGAAAAAAATAGATCTATCCATAATTGGTTAGATTAAATTAATTACTTAGAAAAATAACCCACGTAACTCTTTTTATAAATGTATGCTATTAGTATGTATACATTTCATAGTTTTTTTTGTATCGCAGTGTCATGCCATGCATGGCAAGCCTCACACAGGTCTCTTTTTGTTTTTGTTTATACTATTATGTCCTTTTTTATTGTTATATTTCCTGTGCGTGTTCCAAATAAATATATTTTCTTTTTTTCTTTCTATAATAAAAAAATCACGCTTGCTTGCAGGCAGAATACCGTGACTTTTGGAGATCTTACCTTTGTAACAACAATGTATTTCCAGCAAATAAATATGTAAATGCATTTGGTTTGATTTCCTAAAATTAAATAAAAACAAAGTGAAACATACCTGTAAATTGGTGTGATAAGAGTTCCACCGCACACAAAACTGTTGCGGCGGCAGCGCCATCTTTCGTTCACAAGGCGAGCTACTACACAACTATCTTAACATATCTTTGGCCAATCACTTCACGTTCCTTTTTCAAAAAAATTGCACAAAACCGTTACTATTCCTTATTTAAAAAATTGCACAGTTCAAAAATTTTCTCACCAAAATCGATATCACAGTGTATAAATTCTAATGCTACAAGTAAAAAATATTTTTTATTTTTGCTAATTTATTAAGTACGATGAATATTTCGTTTTTTCTTTTATTTTAAGTAGAAACTTTTTAGACTAGACTGTATATTTTTAAGGTTTGAATACTGGAACTGTATTTATATACCTGGAAAGAGAGAAAAAAAAACTATTAATAAATATGCTGATGATGTGATTTGTACCCGGTTGGTGGCAATAGGCTCGCCCCCTATTACATGGGACTGGAACATAACTGGCGTAAATGTAATGTTATGTTAAATATGCTCACAAAACACTCACATTGGTCGCGCCGATACGAGAGAACAAGAGTCCTATAGTACCTACATCTGAGAAGGATGCAGGGTTATTATTAAAAATATATATATTTTCCCATAAACTACTTTCTGTGGCTTTAGTTGCTGTTCTGTAGTTTCTGCCAACCGCCATGGGAAAATGTTGTGAGTTTATGAATGTAAGTTATTTTGATACAGATCCGATCCGACTCGAGACGATCGGAAATGAATGGCCGGCCTCATAAACTTTCACAGATTTGTAATAATAGCCTCCTATTGCCATCAACCAGACACTGGGACGACTTAACCTCAAGCTCAGCTCAGCAGTTGTGCTGGCGACCACTAGACCAACGAGGTAGCCAAATCAAGTCAAGTCGAGGCACCAGTAACAACTACATTTATTTTTGTAATTAACTGGGCTATTAAGACGCATTGCTATAAACCGGGCACAAAGAGACACTGGGCTGATTCGACCCCATGTGCTCGACAGTCGTGCTGGCCACCCGCTAGCGCAATGAAATAGCCAAATCAAGTCAATTCGAGGCAAACTACATTTATTTTTGTCATTAACTGGGCTAATAAGACGCATCGCTATCAACCGGGCACAAAGAGACACTGGGCTGATTCGACCCCATGTGCTCGACAGTCGTGCTGGCCACCCGCTAGCGCAATGAAATAGCCAAATCAAGTCAATTCGAGGCAAACTACATTTATTTTTGTCATTAACTGGGCTAATAAGACGCATCGCTATCAACCGGGCACAAAGAGACACTGGGCTGATTCGACCCCATGTGCTCGACAGTCGTGCTGGCCACCCGCTAGCGCAATGAAATAGCCAAATCAAGTCAATTCGAGGCAAACTACATTTATTTTTGTCATTAACTGGGCTAATAAGACGCATCGCTATCAACCGGGCACAAAGAGACACCGGGCTGATTCGACCCCATGTGCTCGACAGTCGTGCTGGCCACCCGCTAGCGCAATGAAATAGCCAAATCAAGTCAATTCGAGGCAAACTACATTTATTTTTGTCATTAACTTGGCTAATAAGACTCATCGCTATCAACCGGGCACAAAGAGAAACCGGGCTGATTCGAGCCCATGTGCTCGACAGTCGTGCTGGCCACCCGCTAGACCAATGAAATAGCCAAATCAAGTCAAGTCGAGGCAACAGTAACTATTACTATTTATTTTTGTCATTAACTGGGCTAATAAGACGCATCGGTATCAACCGCCGGGCTGATTCGACCCCATGTGCTCGACAGTCGTGCTGGCCTCCCGCTAGACCAATGAAATAGCCAAATCAAGTCAAGTCGAGGCAACAGTAATTATTACTATTTATTTTTGTCATTAACTGGGCTAATAAGACGCATCGGTATCAACCGCCGGGCTGATTCGACCCCATGTGCTCGACAGTCGTGCTGGCCACCCGCTAGACCAATGAAATAGCCAAATCAAGTCAAGTCGAGGCAATAGTAACTATAACTACATCTATTTTTGTTATTAACTGGGCTAATAAAAGGCATTGCCATCAACCGGGCACAAAGAGACACCGGGCTGGTTCGACCCCATGCTCAGTATTGCTTGTGACCGCTAGACCTACGAAGCAGTCAATTCGTATACAGGTTGAAATTGAAAACTTGCGACAAACTGAAATGGGACATTGTATACATCATTATTAACAACTTTTACTAAGGGACCAAAGCTGTAATCCCAAAAAAAAAAATCTGCTTTTCCTACATTTTGATGAGGTATTGCGAACATAAATGTAGGGGACAGCAGTTTTTTTTTTGGGATTGTAGCTTTGGTCCCTTAATAAAAGTTGTTCATAATGATGAGTACAATCTCCCATTTCGATTTGTCGCATGTTTTCAATGTCACCCTGTATACCTTCTTATGCATTTAGTAAAAATCTGTTATTTTGATATTACAATTTAATTATATTTATAAGTATAGATTTATTGGGGCTTTTAAAGATAAGTTAAAAGAACTGTTAACATAGCACTTGCAGTTACTTATTAGATTGTGTTAATATCCATCATTTCATTGATGTAGTGATAACAAAAATATATAGTGTAAATACTGACAGTCGAACCTGAAATCTGACGGGGTTTGGTTCTCTTATTGGACCTGGAGTTCAAAACCAAGTCAGGGGAGCTATTTTGTCGCCGCGGGAAGGTACCAAAGGGTTACCGAGGCCCCTGGCAACACAGGCAACGGAAGGAATACGGGTGGGTTTTAGTCAGTAAGAGTCTGACACACCCTCCCGCTCCCGCCCAGAGCGGGAGAAGTTATTTGATGATTTCCCACCCCAAAAAAAAAGGGAGCTATTTTTAACTAAATGAATTTAAATGAACGGCTCGCCAGCACACAGATAAATCCTGAGAGGTTTTCGTTCTGTGGCTAACTAAAACCAAACTGTAAAATATATATAATAATATAGATTTTTTTTTTGTAATCTGTGCAACTTTTAATTTGTAAAGTCGCCAACACATCAGGTTATAATAAACTGTCAAATTTCTCCAAATGATTTTAAAACCTTAAAATGTTGAAGGTCAAGTTCAAAATCGAATCGAAGAAAATTTGACAGTTTGTGGTAACTTGACAGATGTGCTTGATGATTGTACGTCATTATCTATGGCAAAACATACATAACATAATCAGCCTATAATGTTGCAACTGCTGGGACTGCGGCCTCCTCTCTTTGAGAGGGAGTGGGCCGTAATCCACCACGCGGGCCCAGTGCGGGTTGGTAGATTTCACATGTCTTCGATTTTTTGGTTCTAGGACATGCCGGTTTCCTCACGATGTTTTCCTTCACCGTTTTGAGAGCAGTGGTGATGAAATAATTTACACAAAGTTGTTTGCCTGTCTGAGTTCGAACCTACGACATACAACTCGTAAGTCGCTGCCGTTACCATTGGGTCACAGTGGTGACCCAATGGTAACGGCAGCGACACATATACATACATAATGGTCTTCATGTTTTGAGAGCAGTGGCTCTCAAAACATGAAGACCATTATGTAAAATAGAATTCTAAATAAAATCGGCCCAGAATTTGGTTACGAGTTGGCACCTTCAGTAGCGTTCATAAGTTCCTGTAACGTGCAGATAACAGGACGCGCTGGACACGGCATTAAGTGTCCAATTCTTTGTGGAACAGCACCACATTTAAAATATTTAACACCTTACCATGCTTTTACTGTATACTCATGTTTTTACAAATAAATTATCTTTATTACCATGACCCAAGACAAGAATAAAACAAAAACATTATATCAAACTACACGAAAACAAAAAAACTCAGACATACCCTTAACGCACACCATAGAACGTATCCTTAACAACCCCCGAAAAAAGCAAACAAACGCGAATGCAGCGCAAAACTTCCATCGCATAATTGCCGAAGTTTTACCCCAAGTGCGAGCGAGACAGCTATACGTTTCGCTGCTCTCTTCTAGACTTTAGTTTGAAACAAATTGTGGGTACATAAAAATCAATAGGGGCCGTCGACTGTGACCCTATGGCTGTGCCTTAATATTGTGTTGTATTTACGCGGGTGTGATACGCCTGGCTATTTTAAATGTGAGCGGTACAGAGACTAGAATATAGTGAGATATCTATATTAGGCATACTCGTATTGCACGGCTACTTCATAACTGGGATTAGCAAAAAACAACATTATTTTATGTAATTGGGTCGACGAAGAAAAACGAAAAGCCGTTGGGCCCGGTTGTCATTCGTGTATGTTTGGCAGTCGTTACGGATCCTCAGAAGCCCGAAAGTCTGACAACCAGTCTTACTAAGGAGTATCGTATTATACGTATTACCCAGTAACTGGGTTGTGGAGTTAAGATAGGCAGTCGCTCCATGTAAAATACTGGTATTCATCTGCATCCGGTTAGACTAGAAGTTGGGAAAAAGCTAGGCAAATGATGATGGGTCACAAAAAGAGGCCGCTATAAGAGTAGAGGAAGGCTACAGAAACGATGGATGGACTGTGTGCAAAATGATATGGCTAGGAAGGGGTAACTACTGAGATGACAACTGATAGAGATGTATGGAAGAAAAAGACATTTTGCGTCGACCCCAAATAAATGGGGATAAGGAAGGGCAAGAGAATGATGATAATGAGACATTTCAGCTGTCTCTGGGATAGCAACGCATCTGATATTGCAGACATAGGCAGCAGTAATCATTTAACATCAGGTGGACTGTCGGTTTGTTACTATTAAATAACACAAAAAAACCCACTTTGTAAGTGGTCCTCGTCGCCTATGAAATCTGCAAAACTAATGGGTTTTCCCTATAAGTTCACGACAAGGTGTAATATTTCATGTGCTTGTAATTTCAATATTACTGTTCAAAGCGGAAAACAGCGATTTATCTGGATGAGTTACTCCGCAGTTTTCAAAAAGAGTTTGGGCCTTTTCTTGACATTATCGTAATATTGAAATCTAGTTTCAATATTAATGTCATGAATGGTATGTACTTCATACATTTTGATCCTAATCCGTGATTTCAACCTTGAAAACCGTGAATTATGCCTGGAATCCAAAGAAAACGGCTGGATTTTTGCTTATGCCAAATACGTATCCACCAAATAGCAAAGAATATCGCGTACCTCCCTATGTTTACAAAGAACGGAAGTGTTTTGACGTAGGTTATGAAAACGAAACACCGCCATGACGCACGAAAACTTGTGCGAGTATCCGAACCACAGGGTTTAACTTAGGCAGTGGCCTAGTGGCCTTGGTGTTTCTTGTCCGTTCTTCGCCATAGGTAGATATCTACTACACTTTGGAATGGGCAACTAGCTTCATATATTCGACCTGAGACTAACCTGCAATTTGAATGCAAACAACACTGAATTGCACAAAACGTCAGAAAAATTAAATTTAGCGGCCTACCACTGTGGATCCACCTTTTTTTAAATAAATGCTTTGAGTTCGTTTGAGTTTGCAGCTTTAAGGACTCATTTCTGAGGTTGTATTTCTAAAATGACTCTCTTGAGTTTCTTGGTTATTTTTATGTTATTGTACGCTCCCAGCAGGCGGGCAACGTTTTATCGACGGAAGAGTAGACAAAAATGACGTTCCGTGTAGACAGTACGACGGCAGCAAAGTAGAAAGAGTCAACTGCAGTTTTTACGAAATTCACTCGTTAACATAATTCGACTCATAATTCTTTGTTTTATCATAGGATTTTTTTTCAGTTTGATTTTAATTTTTTACTGATATTACAGTAATATTGGCCTTAACCATGTCCTTGGTAATGCCCTATTAACTAAATTATGTAAAATAGGAGAAGATAGCTTTGTTCTTCTATTAATTATCACTGATTTGCGTTCAAAACGCTCTCCTGTAAAATCTTGATTTTGTATATACTTTGTGGCCGTCGAGTAGAAAGTTTTCTACTGTCTTTAACATGGCGATTGAAAAATCAAATTGTCTTCACTACCTTAGACAGTGTCAGTGTGATTTCAGTGTCAGTTATCAGTGTGATTTTGACAGTTTGGGATAGCAAACTTTCTTCTGAAATAAAAGGACCTAGACTAAGATCGTTAGAAACGAAAGACAAAATGAGAGATTGTAGATTTCTACGGTGCGACGTCAAAATGGAGACACGAAATGTCACTTTGTATAGAAAGAACTGCATCTATTACTCGTAGAAATAGAAAGCGTCATGCTAAGCCTGTTGATGGTAAGTGGTCACATTGCCTTTGGACATCTGCAATACCAGAAAATCGCAGATGTGTTGCCTAATTGCTATCTCACAGACAAAGCTGAAATGTCTCATATGCCGACATCACACCCGGCACCCATAGCCTTCAAACCGGAACACAGCAACGCTGCTTGCGTTCAAGGAAAATATCGTTAGGTAATTTAATGGTTCGATAAAGCGCAAAGCAATCATTTTGTAAGAATTTGTTCCTTCGATTCCAATATCGTCAAGAGACTACCCAAAGTAAAAAAATATTTGTAGAAATGGGAGCAACAGAGAGATTGTTTTTTAAATTAAAAAAAACCATAAACTCATCGTTTTTGTGAAGTTGGTTAAAAAGAATAAGCTCTAAGATAGAATGTATATTTTTCACGTCTCACTCTATTATTTTGAAGGTAATCACTAAACGTTGATTTATGCTAATAGAAACGTTGGCAGTTTCATCTTTTTCAAAAAGGAATTAAAAGCAGTTTTTGTAAAGCGCGTTCCCTGACGGAATATAAAATAAAATAAGAACAACTTTCCTCGTTTCTCTTTAGATTTTTTAAAACAAGATTTTAAAATCAAAATATTTCATTTCACATAAACCTACATGGGCACTAATGAAACGTCAGAAAATTTAGGTGCACTGTTCCAATTTGTCGTTTCCTATGGAGAAGAACTGGCAAGAAAGTCACGGTTACTCTTTTAAAATAATTGGCTTTTACAATGTTTTCAAATTACACTGTTAATAGGTACGGGGAGACAGTGTAGTGGACATTAGTCTTAATTACATAAATGAAATCAAGATTTTCCATAGAACTTAAAAATAAACTAACATGCAACTTTGGGAGTCTCAAAAACGATGTGTTTTAGAAAAATTCTGACTCCACGAATTCACAATTCCTTATTTTCTGAGTTGAGCTCACGTTGACTGAATGCACTGAATGGACAGGTCCACTAAAATTTGTGTGGGTCTTTCCTCAAAAGACCATCTCACTCCTCATATGATCTGACCAAGATTATATCTGGACTTTAAAAGAAACTGTGACCTCTGAGTTTGTTTCGGTCTTTCTTCTCAGAGTAGTGATTTAGGAAACACCGAACTCGTCTACTTAAGTTTTAAAACATAATTTAATTTTGACGTGTAAGTGTTTTTTTTAACCAATTTACAGAAATGAACATACTCATTTATCAAACCAATGCATGTGAATCCTTAAAAATCTCCCCATTCACACAAAAGATTCGCGCCATCGCCACCCTCAAAACACTTCTAAATTCAAAAATAGATTGTTAAAAAAAACGCCCTTCATTACCATGCCCACTATAACTTGACAATCAGGGGTGGCGCTGTTATCAAGAAAACCTCAAAATTACTTGAAATTAGAACTTAGTTCCGTATTCCGCCGTCCGTCAAAGTATGCTGGCTGGAATATGTATGAGGGCTCTAAAAAGCAGGGAGGGGAGTGTTATCTTGCAACGGGTCCGGGCGTCGACCCTAGGGGCGCCCGAAAATAGACATTGCGGGGGTCCACGGCAGGCGCGGTTAATTTTGGAGCGACTTTTGAGGCCAGACGTTTCTTGGTAGAGTAACGTTATTCTTACGAGTCGAAGAATTATTGTGTGGAGAATGATTAATTTTGGGTTCTGATTTGACCTTAAGGTATAATGTAGGTGGGATTAAGAATATAATATCTATGATGTTTTGTGATTAGAAAACTGTACCTACTATAATCTGCTTTATTTTAAATAAAAAGGTCGAAAATTCGCAGACGTGATGGTTGGTATCGCCTCTAACGTCGAAAGCAACAAAAAATAAAACGAACCACAATTTATAAGTAAACAGCTGATCACGGGGCCAACGCCCTTTTGACGCGCGTTGTTAAAATAAAATAGATTTTTACAAAATAATTCTGTTTTGTTTTTAAATGACTGTTAATAGTTTTTCTGTTCACTTTAAGGTCTATAACTAACATTCATATACAAGGTGGAGATGACAATAGAATTAAACTTCGTATATCTAATGACGTTTCCAGTCTGTATACAAAAATTCAACAAAATATCCCCATTCGTTTAGTCACTACAGCTAGTCTATTAGCAAAACTTGTTTTTTTACACGTATGCATAAGGACTGGTTTTGAAATAAATAAATATAATTATAATAATAATAAAACCTATAGTCGGCCCACTACTGCTATTTAGTTTGTTTGAAAAAACTCTTTTTTAATTTCGTTGGATTTATTTGATAGTTTCAAAATAGTCCTCTGCATTAGTATTGCCAGTGATGCCTTTATTGTCGGAATAGTAGTTGCCCGCGACTTCGTCTGCGAGCCAGGATGAAAAGTAGCCTGTGTCTTTCTCCGGGTCATGGTCTACCCATGTGCCAAATTTCATTGAAATCCTCTTAGTAGTTTTAGCATGAAAGCTTAATAAACAAACAAACTCACTTTCGCATTTATAATATTAAGGAGTGTGCGTACGCGCAGCGGAATGTTGTTGAATTTAAAGATTTTAATTATGCAGATATTTAGTGTATGACGTCGTATAATTGAGTATGGTAAAAAAAAAATTGTGCACGCAACCATTGTGGAGAAATTCACCAAAAACTGATTCCGCTGGGCGAACGTTGTCCTGGCGGAACTTTTTTTAATCCATAGACTTTAGAAGAAAAGAGATGTGTCCAAAAATTAGTGTGTATTTGTGTGTAATTGTGTATGTATAAATAAAACTAGTGCATGCATAAACTTCGGAGAAATTCAAGTTTCCGCTACGCGAACGTTTGGCCATTAGCTAGTTTTCATATAAAGCGCTTACATAGAGAGCTGTAGATTTTTACATACGTTGTTTTGAATTTGTTTATATTTGTTTAAAAAAAAGATTTAGAAAAAATCGTAGGGCTTAAAAGGTAAAAATATAAACGTAAAATACGCTTATTAGGTCTTAGTTCTTAAAGTATGCACTTTGGGGTCTAGATTTTCACGTTTATACAAACCTTGTAAGTGTCTGCAACATGTTGCCAAGTATCAATGATGTTCCGTTACTAACTAAAGAGTTATAGGACAAATTTACCATGAACAGATCACTGTTTACAAAGCAGTCAAATATCACGACGTTCTGAAGGAATTTCATGGTAATATGTATGTCAATAATTAGTGTATTTATTCAACTATTCACATGCAAAATTTCATGTCATTAAATTCAGTAATTAAAGAAAAACAATTATAATACTGACGAAGCATCGAAAACCTACATAACCCGACCAAGTTCGGATGGCTACAAAAAAGCGGCCGTTGTCGTCTACACATTGTACATATCTAAACAAATATATATATATATATATATATTTTTTTTTTAAATCTTTATTTATTATACAAATATAATTAAACCCCGTTTATCATTGCGATGGGCGAAAAGTACAACATTATCGCCACAAAAGACAGATTACAAGCCCATTCACTAATAAATTAATCCCACGATATTATTTCCCCAAATTCAATTTGTAATTGTTCCTCATTGTGATAAGCTATTATTACATTGTGTTTTCCTACGATTCGGGTTGGTATCATGCGTATCAGCCGGTCTCCGTAAAAATCTCAACGTGAGAACTTAGGCAAAGTGAGCTGTCATCCCACCCGATGCTGGATTGACAGTATTGACAGCGTACTTCACCTTTTGAATGGTGAAATCTTTACAGAACAATCGGCAGTTATCAAACAAAATCTATTTTGGTCCTTGCATACATTTTGTTAGTTTAAAATGTAATGTGTGTTGGATCATTCGGTTCCCTACAAAATGGTTGAGCTGGATGGTGCTGATCCACGCGTCATGTTCGTGAACGGGCGTCATCAGTTGAGACGAGCTTCTTTTTTTTTTTTTTGGATGGGAAATCTTCAAATAACTTCTCCCGCTCTGGGCGGAGCGGGAGGGTGTTGCAGACTCTTACTGACTAAAACCCACCCGTATTCCTTCTTGTTGCCTTACGGTGGCCGGAAATCCGCCCGGGATTCCCGACGCCCTGGGCGTCTCCTGCGGCGGCTAGGGGCGAGAGGGCGCGAAACTTGCCTTTCCCTCAACCGTCCCGCCTCCTCCTTCGCGAGCATTACTGCTTCGCAGAAGGAGGTGACGGCTGCAGTTGAGACGAGCTTATCTTTTAATCTTATATTATGAATTGTTTTGAATTTATTTATTTTTACATTGTTTTCACATGAAGAAGCAACAAGAATAATGTACCCAGGATTTGTAATATCTTGATTTGAGAGTGTCCTTGGAGTTTCTTGCCCGTTCTTCTCCATGGAGACCTACGTTTTGGAATGGGCAACTAGCTTCAACTTTCTGACTAACTGACCGACTCTTTGACAATTCAAAAGTGCCTGTAATTGGTTTATTTTAAATAAATGCTTTGAGTTGAGTTTTTTGAGCTTTAATGGGATTGTCTAAATCGAAGACATACTATATGAGGAAATGCGGATTCTTGGTTAGCTTGTAAAGTTTTAATGGGATTGTCAATTGGGGAAATGCGGATCCTATGGGATTGTCTAAATCGAAGATATACTTACTATATGGGGAAATGCGGATTCTTGGTTGAAATATATTTATTTACATAACCAAATTACAACATGATTATTAACATTAACTAAATTAAATTAAAACTAAGTTAAGCTTAAAAAAGGCCCTCGGGGCATTGTACCGAGGATGCTGGCGGCATTTCCTCGCTGAATTGCAATGCTGATGCGTTGCGCGAGAAAGCCGCCAGCTTTTCGGTCACCAGTTACATCAACTAGACGTTTCGCGATTTCTGCAAATAACTTATGCGCACTGGGACCCCACGGACCGAGGGTCTCGACGCCAAAGGGCACAAAGTTGTACTCTTTGCCAAGGCCTCCATATTTAATAACTTTCAGATTTTCGGCATTTTCTGCCGCTGCACCCGCTTTAGAAGTAGTCCGTTGGAGGTGGGATGGTGCCAGTGTGTCTACACAGGTAGCGTCCCACATTCTTGGTTAGCTTGTAACTTTTTAATGTGGGTTAAAGGCTTTTTATACAGAGAAGGAGCGAGCATTGATCACCACGTTTGCTCACTGCGTGGTAGCGATTTTAGATAACTAAGTCAAGGTTGGTAGCTCCGTGTTAAATACTGGTTCAGCTGCATCCAGTTAGACTGGAAGCCGACCCCAACTTAGTTTGGAAAAGGCAGGCAGATGATGTGTAGTTACCAAAGAATTATGAATACCGTTATTTTGTAAGTTTGACAGAATTATGAATCAGTAAAAAGTGATGAATCTAATATTCTTGTGTTACACTGAGTGTCCTCATTTCATTATAAATTACGATTAATTTGTCAACGTTTTGATTTCTTTTAGCTTTGGCATTGATTCTAAACTTCCTTGGTGTTCTGTATCCCTAGTATTTTTAATTTTTAGGGTTCCGTACCTCAAATGAAAAAAACGGAACCCTTACAGGATCACTCGTGTGTCTGTCTGTCCGTCACAGCCAATTTGCTCCGTATCTACTGGACCGATTAAGTTGGAATCTGGTACACATATGAATTTCTGTGACCTAAACACGATCGTATAAAACGTACATATGAACTTTGACTATTGGGTTCACTATTGTTAGAAAAATTAAAAAAGTTTTGCAAGCTGTACCATGTGGGTTATCAAATGAAAAGGCTTATCTATTATGAGAACTAAAAAAAAATAGTTAAAATAATTCGTTTTAAGGTTATTAAAGAAAATTGATGAGAATTTACCATTTCTCCTTTTATTTTCGAAACTGCAGAGAATACAACCTTGAAAAAATCCAGAGAATAGTTCGAAAGAGTAGAAAACCTATATAAAGTCTTTGGTCTTAAAATAACATGGTAAATCACTCAATACAGTGCGTTCAAACTTACATTTTCAGTTGGAACGTATGGGGGACATGTTTTTCGACTACAATGTTGGGATAATCATAATCATTTATTTTGCAATAGGAAAAATCATCCCAACTACGGAACCCTTCATTGCCCGTGGTCCACGCACTTGGCTGATTTTTAATTTTAACCTAACACAGCAGCATGCCTGTTTCCGAGGTGTGTGGTTCACTAAGATACATTTCAACAGTTCTTGATATAGGTGCAAGTGTATTGCTATTAAGGCGCTGACAAGACCCAATTGACCAAAATAGGCTTCTCATAGGAAAGAAAATAGCAAAATCTCTATAGTTTGTGGTAGCAGAACAAATATTTGTTAATTATGAACATATTTCCCAGAACTTGGTTGTTACCAAAACACGTTTTGAAAAAAAATCTCGATACAAACTAAGGTTAAACTAACCTCTTACCTTGAGTTCTAATCCACAATATCTGTATTAAATATCAACATACGTTACGTATTTAATTAATAACAAGTACGTCTTATTTGAATGCAGAACTTGGTTGTTTTTTATTTTCGATTACTCAATTCAATTCTGAGTAAATAGATAATTGCTTCATATTTTGCAATAAATTACAAGCGTTTTGTCGTCGCGCTTCTCTTTCTTTTCTATGCAATCTGACAGTGACTGCGGTTTGGGTGTTGTCAGCGTCTTAAGCGAGCACATAACGAGACTCCCAACTGTTACTGAGTAATTCCTTGTGCATAAACCCAATAAATAACACTGCCTGACCTGTCTAGTCTTTTCCGAATTTTGTTGGTGTTGGTGTTGGCGTCCAGTTTAACCGGATGCAGCTGAACACCAGTATTTTACTTGGATCAACTGCCAATCTTAAACCTATCTTTTGGAATGGGCAACTGAAATCAATTATTTTTCCTTGTACATTTTGACGTTCAAAAGTGCCTTTTATGTGCCTACTAGCTGCGCCCCGCTGTTTCACCCGCATATGTCTCGATCCCTTGGGAATATCGGGATAAATTTGCGCGAGTAATATAGTCAAAAAGAGACTGCAACCTTCTGCAGCACTATCTTAACCAAGTTATAAAATGGTGCTACAATAATAAAATGCAACTAAATCCGAAGAAATGTTACCATGTAACGCCATACGCGAAAAATTAACTGTATTGACACAGAATACTTCATAGACCAGGAGCGAGTCCAAGAAGTCAAAACAATACGGGATCTAGGAGTACACTTTGACAAAAAGGTCACTTTTGTGCCTCATATTGAAAACATTATTAAAAGTCATCAACAATGTTAGGGTTCCTGCTTCGTAACACCAAAGGCTTTCGTAAAAGTAGCACCAAGATAATGTTATATAACAGTTTCGTACGCAGTGTTATGGAGTACTGTAGTGTTGTGTGGAGACCTCACTATGCCACTCACATGTAGCGTCTAGAAAGGGTACAGAAACGTTTTGCGTGGCATTTAGCCTTTGGTGAGGGGAAATCTAAACGCCTGCCCTCTTACAGAGTCCGTCTGTGCCATTTCAGGATGCAATCGTTGTCAATGCGTAGAGATATAACCGATGCTTTGTTTCTTTACAAACTGTTGCGCAATAAGATCGACTGCCCCGGTTTATTAAAGCTTATTAGATTCCACGCGCCTTCTAGATAACCCAGGAATAAGATAACACCCCTGTGTCCGCCACTTCGAAAGTCCGTACTTGGTGCAAATTCTCCAATACCTAGATTGTGTAGAATCATTAATGGCCGCAGTGACTTATTAGATGTGCACCACGATAGTATAAATAAATTCCTACGAGCTTTTGTGAACAATTCAACGGCAATTTAATTTATTTTTTTAATTTAAATTTCGATTTGAATTTTATTTTTAATTTGAATTTGATTTGAATTTAAATTTTAATATTTTTTTTTTATTTTAATTTTGTAGGTACCCGTTTTCAATTTTTTCAATGTATTCAATTTATTATTTTTATTTAATTATTTTAATTTAATTTTATTATCAATTTATGGTCAATATCTTTATTCATAATTCAATTAATAATTAATCATAATGTAATCAATTGAATCAATTATAATTTAATCAGTAGGTAATCACATGCCAATGATTTTTTTATTTTTTATTTTATTTTTATATGTATTGAATGTTATGATAATTTTTCTTTATTATTGTTTTGAATTACTTATTCATTGTATGTAAATGTTCTAATTTCAATCATTTATAAATATGTAATGTAAAGCCGTTTTCTGTGCATGTGGTGTTAACCTGTAATTAATTGTTGCACTTGTAAATGTTACTCTAATCATTAATGATTATTGAATCAGAAATGTATATAGTGTAAACAATTGTTGGTTAACCTAAATAAATAAATAAATAAATAAAAAGCAGCCTGTGTCCTGATCCAAGTCATGTGCCAAATTTTATCGAAATCCGTTCAGCCGTCGTAGTTAGGATTTGAAATAAATGATTTAGAATAAACTTTTCTTTAAGGCGCTGACAAGACCCAATTGACCAAAATAGGCTTCTCTCAAGAAAAAAAATTGCCAAATCTGTGTAGTTTGTGGTAGCGGAAAAAATATATGTTAATTTTGAACATATTTCCCAGAACTTGGTTGTTACCAAAACACGTTTTGAAAAAAAAATCTCGATACAAACTAACGTTAAACTAACTTCTTACCTTGAGTTCTAATCCAAAATATCTGCATTAAATATCAACATACGTTACGTAATTAATGAATAACAAGAACGTCTTATTTGAATGCAGAACTTGGTTGTTTTTTATTTTCGATTACTTAACTCAATTTTGAGTAAATAGATAATTGCTTCATATTTTGCAATAAATTACAAGCGTTGTGTCATCGCGCTTCTCTTTCTTTTCTATGCAATCTGACAGTGACCGCGGTTTAGGTGTTGTCAGCGTCTTAAGAGCGTGTACGCCGTACGGCATTTCATACACATTTTCAAGTGCTTATTTTTCGAAATGACTGAACCGATTTTAATGAAACTTCACGCACATAAGCAAGGTCTAAAAAGTTAGTAGAAAACATTTTCGAAAAATAGTGTTAGGTACAGTTAAATTAGAGCAATATTACATTTCTTCATTAAAATCGGTTCAGTCATTTCAAAAAATAAGGACTTCAAAATTTGTCTGAAATGCCGTACGGCGTAAACGCTCTTAATTCTAAACACTAAACCGTACGTTTTAGCGTTTTCTTTGTATACGGCACCAGTGTTTTATTTACACTTTCCAATTGACCAAATTAATTAATGATGCAACTGTCATTGTTATTGACACCAGTTTGTAAACGTGAACATACTATATTAGTTTACTATACCCTTACTACGAGTGATATCATGTAGTGTTTGTTTGATTGTAAACTATTTTGGGTTTTGCAGTTGTCTTGTTGATATAAAAATAATAATAGCAACTGCAATTCGTTTTCCTCGTAGTAATAATAATAATACCAACCTATTATTGTCCCACTGCTGGGCAAAGGCATTGAGAAGGCAGGAGCATTGATCACTTTTATTTATTTATAAAGGTACACCAACAGCTTCTGTATACAAAATATCAAATAATAAAAGGTGACAGCCATGGACTTATGATACAGTTGCCAATAACAGGTGAACCAACATTCTCAAATACGGTGATAACCTAACGTAAAAACGAAATGTTAAAAATTAAGTGTTAACAAACTATACAAACAGAAAAATATAAAATTACATAAGAAATAAGCTACAGAGGTTGCCAGAAACACCTACATACTAACACAATGAATTTTAGATTGAGTGGGTCGCGTGCTTTGGAACCTTATCACCACGGAGTTTGCTCCGTGCTTATCACCACAACTGCTCAAGACAGGTTGGCGATTTCAGAATTATATTATTAAGTATAAGTCCAGCCCTGCCGGGGTCGCGGGAAGGTACTTATGGGTCACCGAGGCCCCCGCAACACAGGCAACAGGAAGGAATACGGGTGGGTTTTAGTCAGTAGGAGTCTGACACACCCTCCCGCTCCGCCCAGAGCGGGAGAAGTTATTTGATGATTTCCCACCCTAAAAAAAAAAAAGTATAAGTCCAGCACCCTAATGCTGTAACACACATTCAATAACAATTCAAGGGTTTAAAGGAAATTTCTAATCCATTGCTCTATATGTTTGAAAAATTCGTCTGCTCAACAACGTAGATAACGCAATAAATGCTGAACTGTCCAATTGAAAGAAATTGCGATCAATCGTCGTTTTATGTGTGATAAGCAATTATCCCACAGGTTTCCTCACGATGTTTTTCCTTCATCGTTAACAGTAATGTCCAAGATGAACTTGGAAAGTACATAATACCTCTGCGCCACACTACCGCTACCCGAGATAGGGTAGAGAGAAGGCTCCGAGGCACCGATAGTTTATATAAGTTATTTTTACGGTGAAATCATGGTAAAAAAATCAGGATCTGCTTTATATTTAGTTCAGTTTAGTATGCAAAGTTTTTGATCCAATTTGAAGTATTTTTTTAATACTAACGTTTTGGAGAAATTGGAACTTTGTGAAATGTGGATGGAATCGTGTTTTTAACAAACATAGTACGTAACATTAATCCTCAAGTTTACCATATATTTATTACAAAATGAATGCTGCAGAATTTTAGAAATAACAGAGGACCATGCTCAGCAATTTGAGGTATTGTATATTCATACAAAAGTTATTTTTCCTACTACTGCCGAAAAGTAATATCTAATAAACGTCGTTCAAGCAAAACTCTTGTTTCAAACGCGATCATTATTATTGCGCCCTTGCAGCTTCGGGGTGTATGATAATGATACCCGGAGTATCTCTTTTTAACCGACTTCCAAAAAAGAGGAGGTTCTCAATTCGGATGTTTTTTTTTAATGTACAGGGTGTCCGGTGGCAGAATCAGGAATTAAAAGTTAAATTAAAAAAGAACTTCTAATGATATACGTTTATTTCAAAAACTATTACAAAGAAGACAAGTGCGGATTTTATTGTTTAAAAATTATTTCGTCTAAATGTTGACCGTCACGTCGGACGCATTCTTGGAATCTGGCCTCCGTATTTCGTGCCACTCGCTGGAGAAGTGATGTCGGGATATCATTAACCTCGCGAACGATATTTTCCTTTAGTGCCGAGATGGTCGCTGGGTTTGTTTCATAGACTTTACATTTGAGGTACCCCCACAGAAAAAAGTCCATAGGGGTAAGATCCGGTGACCTGGGTGGCCAGAATATGTCCCCAAAACGGCTTATCAGTTTGTTAGGGAAGAAATCACGCAGTACCGCCATAGTCTCTCTGGCCGTGTGCGGCGTGGCGCCATCTTGCTGAAGCCATGAGTGTGTACTGAAGGAAGGATGTTCTCTCATTATTGGCAGAAAATAATCGTTCAGCATACGCCGATAAGAGACACCGTCCACAGAAATTGCTTGCCCATGATGATTTTCAAAAAAATATGGCCCGATTATTCCATTGCTTGATAATGCACACCAAACCGTCACTTTGGGACTGTGAAGTGGCTTTTGATGTTTTAAACGGGGGTTCTGTCCTTTAGGTGACCAATAACGGCAATTTTGCTTATTTACGCTTCCATTTAGATGAAAATGGGCTTCATCACTCCAAAAAATAGTGTTTACCGTACGAAAGCGCTCCAACATTGTTTCACAGAAATTTTTACGTAAATTGTAATCGTTAGGTTTAAGCGCTTGCACAATTTGAATTTTAAAGGGGTGAAATCTAAGATCCTTCTTCAATATTTCATGCACAATAGTTTTCGGAAGTCCCAGGGCAGCCGCTCTCTTACGCACGGACTGACGCGGGTTATCGTGCAAACTGGGCGCGACGAGTTCAATATTTTCATTTGTTCTCGATGTCCGGCTGGGCCCCGGCCGTGGGCTGTTTGCTGCTGAACTTGTTGTCCGAAACCTTCGCACCCATGATCGAATCAAATCTTCACTTGGGGCATCACGTAAACGTCGAATATTGTAACGTGAACAAAATCTACGACGAGCAGTTGCACACGAATCATTGGCCTTGAAATACGCTTCGATTGCGAACGCACGTTGTTCACCCGTCCACTGCGACATCGTGACTAAAAAACCCGCACGAATGACGAAGCTAATGCGGCCCCCTCCCCGCTCCTACGCTTAGCGGTTTGGGAGAAGCTTCAAATTCAAAACCTAATTCTGCCACCGGACACCCTGTATGTTCACCGATTTCTCCGTTAATTGTAGACCGATTTTGATTTTTTTTTATTAATGGGTAATAAATTGAGTAGTAAAAGTTTCAGAGATCTCAAAATTGCCTGTAAATGTTTCTACAATAATAAATTATTAGACTTTTCACAATCTTCCAGCTACCGAAGATAACTTATGAAACTGTAATAGACCCACCCGGCAGGACACCTGTAGGCTTAGCATGACGCTTTGTATTTCTTCGAAGAATAGAGACGGATCAGTGACATTTCGTTTCTCCATTTTTGACATCTCACCGTAGAAATCCTTCTACAATATGTCATCTTGTCTTTTGTTTCTAACGATCTTTGTCTAGGTCCTTTTTTTATGTAGAAGGATTTCTACGGTGGGATGCAAAAAAAGGAGAAACGAAATGTCACTTTGTATAGAAAGAGCCGTGTCTATTCTTCGAAGAAATAGAAAGCGTCATGCTAAGCCTGTAGAACAAGTAACATAATGCTGTCATTATGTTACTTGTTCTACAGGCTTAGCATGACGCTTTCTATTTCTTCTGAACTGAACCTGTGTTCAGTAAGGAGCTTGAGCCTTCTATAAGAGTAAAAACACCAGTAATTAATATTGCTAATAATAACGTTGGTGACCAAGTCCAATAGGAGCACCACATGTACCACAAGCTGTGGTCTAAAATAACCACAGTGTGGGTCCAACGAGTGCCGAGTGTGCGCTCACTCGACAGACCCATGCAGAGATAGTCGCTTGAACTAAATTCCTGCTGAAACGACTAGCTCAAGATTAGATATGGGATCTGAGGAAAGGAATAATTTTAGGATATATGTGAATAAATAATAAATCTCACAAATGCTTCTCAAGGTTTTAATTTAGATTTTCAAGTCTGGCAGAGGAGCTAAGAACTTGGATTTTTTTTAATTATTAATTTGAATTATCTTGAAGTAAAATGTTTTAAAAGTCCTTCCAAGCCACTAGTGCCCAACGGACGCTGAATGGTAAATCGCACATATGAACCTAAGAGAAGTTACCAGATTTTAAGCGAAATGTAGGTGCATATCCGTCTAATATTATAAATGCAAAAAAGAGTTTGTTTGTTAGGCTTTCACGCTAAAACGGCTCAACGGATTTGGACGAAAAATTCAGACAGATAGGTAGCCTGGGACCTGGAGGACACAGGCTTCTTTTCATCCTGGATCACAGACGAAATCGCGGGCAACAGCTAGTCACAGAATATAGTAAAAGTCTGCCTGGAATAAACTGCGCTACCTGAATTATGCACGTCTTTAAAGACTCGCAGACCACAGAACCGTCACACCTCGTCATTGTTGAGCCAAAAATAAAGTAAATCACAGAGTATTACGTAAACTGTCTTATAGAGAACAGCTGAGCAATTTCTGACCTTCAGTCCGTGAGCAGGTTAAGTAGGTATAGAGCGCCTATAGTAACTAAAGAATCACATTTAGTTGCATGAGTAACAAACTGATGTTTGTTTGCATTATTCATTCAGCTTCCGATTAACAGAAATATGTCTGAATGTCATTTGTGAAGTACAGAAACGAAGAGGAATATTAAACACCTGGATGAAATATGTTAGGGATAGAGTGAAATGGAAGAAAATTGTGGAGGAGGAAGACCCACAAAGGGTTGATTTTAAAGCAGCTAGGAAGTAGAAAGAATAAAATCTACTCACTGACAGATAACGGTTTTTTAGGCTATCCTAAAAAACCGCTGAGTCTATAAACATGAATTTTTTTTAGAGTTCTTTCAGAGTTCCTTGTTTATACGGGGTGTGCGGTAAATAATGGATAACCTTGAAATAGCATACAATAGACCTTATAATACAATAAAAATATATACCGAGTAGTACCGAAGATACCATAAAAATATATACCAAGTAGTACCGAAGATACCATAAAAAAGAAAAACCGGCCAAGTGCGGGTCGGACCACGCACAATGAAGGGTTCCGTAGTTCGAAGTAGTAGAAGTTGGGATGAATTTATCCCAAATACAAACTTAACATTGTAGTTGAAAAACATGTTCTCCCGTACATCGATATATGCCTCACATCTCCATAAACAACCATTTAGCTGGCAGGGGGGGGTACACTAAATTCACAAAAATTAGCACTTTAACACTTAATATTACGCAAGCGGATCCTTGGCAATATTTTTGAACGGCCTGTCCAACGATACCCCACACTATGGGGTAGACGACAAACAAAAATATCATCCCCAAATTACGTGCAAAGCTTAGCTTAGCTAAAAAAATGTTTTTTCAACGTTTTATTTTAGCTCTTTGTCGGCATGGTTGATATGTATACCTATGCCAAATTACAGCTTTCTAGTACTAAGCGTCTCTGAGCTACAGCGGGGACAGACAGACAGACGGACATGGCAAAACTATAAGGGTTCCTTGTTTACTACGGAAAAAAATCACTGATGGAATTCATTCATGGTCGTGGTGATGAATAATGTAAAATAACGTAAAAAGCGTTAGTATTTTTGTTAGAACGGCCATAAGGTCTATTATATGCTATTTCAAGGTTATCCATTCTATACCGGACACCCTGTATATGGAAAGTGAGCTAAGGAAGGATTTTTGAGGTCATCCCTTAAACGGGATAAATAGGGGATGAAGTTTCTATGGAAGCTCATAATTTTTGCCGATGGAAAATCCTACACGGCTTATAAATCTAAACATAAGTACTTACAATAAAATATAAAACAAAGTCACTTTTCGTTTCTGTGTGATTCACCATCATTTAGAGAATTAGTCCCAGAGGATTTATGTGTATCATACATTAATATTAAACTCAGACACAGTTCTCCGACACACATTTCACAATGTTTTCCACATATCGTCACATGGTCACTAGTAAAGAATAAAACTTAACAGAATCTTTACTTCTCGTATTCCACATACTCTTTTAATGTAATTGAGTGACTAAATCAAATCTGTCTAGTCTAGAATCTCCTTTTCCCAACTATGTTGGTCGGCTTCCAGTTCAGGATGAAGCTGAATACCAGTACCATGGCCATGTACGAACCAACCGCGGTAAGCGTAGCGTAATTGAGTGACTTCAATATCAGGAATGGTAGAATGAATGTATTTCCAACAATATTAGTAAGGTCCCATTTTGTGATATTACTAATGAACCTCTGACCAGTTTCAGTAAGTTAAACGAATGTTGGCAGCTAGCCAAGAAAACTAGAAGACGAAGAAGTATCATATTTAGTGGGAAAATATTAGATTGAATGTAAATCTTGGAAGCGAGAAACATCATCGTTAAGGGTAGCGAATTCCTTAACTAGGTTAGGATTGGATTCTAGTCAAATCAGCTGAATATCATTAAAGGTGCCTACTGGGGCCTCTTTTTTTTTTTGGTCTGGGTTGGAAATTCTTAGATGTCCTCCACCCTCGGGCGGGCGGAAGGGTCTGTCAGACCCTTACTGACTAAAAACCACCCCGGTGTTCTCCTCCTACACTTGCACCGGGCATCATGGGATCTAGTGCGACTTCCGCGATCCCCGCAGCCTCCTTCTGCGACATGACTGTTTCGCAGAAGGATACCACCGCGTCACAAGACTCCTCGCTGCCGGCCAACAGGGGCCTAAGTCAACTAATTAACAAAGTTCGCAATGGTCTCGACATGGTATTTAACAGATTTTGTTGACCATTGCAACGTTGCATGGCAAATGAACTATGGTAATAGTCACAGATGAATAATATCTTATAATAATGTAGGTAAATTTAATAAAAAAAAAATTAACTAATAAATTGAATTGAATTAATAAAGAAAAATTGAACGCATGCTTGCAGGCAGAATACAGTGACTCTTAGGTTATATAATCTCACCTTTATAAAAAACAATGTACTTATTTCTAGCAGGTAAACCTTTGATTAGAACGTCTATATGATGAAACTTACGACGATATGAGTAGACTTGGCCCCCAATTTGCTACATTTTTGACGATTGTTTTTGTCGCTCGATATACTGTTTTGACGATTGAAAGCTGACTGATCTTATTCTACCAGCTTTTTACAGATTTGCTCGATATTATCGATCGTTATGGTCGCCTGTTAACGATAGTTAAATATCAAGATTTACTCTTGATATTTAACGATCCTGAATCGAGCATCAGTCGTTGATTTATCGATCGACAAAAACACGAAGGGTTCCGTACCACCGAGCAATATTTAAGACTACATATAAAAAACAGTAAAAAAAACGCCGTTAAACACACGTTTCTAGTATGGGACCCCTGTACTTTTTAACTTAATTTTATTTTTATTATTTGTTAATATAGCGGCCATAGTAGTACAAACTCACACTAAAATTTCAAGTGTACTACCTATTACGGTTCAAAAGATACAGCCCTGTGACAGACGGACGGACAGCGGAGCCTTAGTAATAGGGTCACGTTGGCACGAATTTGAAGAACCTTAAAAATAAGATGTCGATCGTCTATTCCTTGAATGAATGAAATTCACCGACCCCAGCGTGGTTAAACCAGACTCGATTGCTCGAATGAATCCAAGGATTCACACTAGACACATTTATTCGATTTTGTTTGATCACGTTCGTCATAAGTCTAAATGTGAAAAAGGATGCATTAAAATTACTACACAAGGAGAGATTTCAATCTTCTGGTTTTGACATAACAAGCATCGAAGCAGACAACAAAGAAGATGGAAGGATAAACTCGAAATTGTTTTTATTTTTTACTTTCGAGGCATATTTATGCCACAAACTCAGTCACTAGCAAAAGCGTATTCAGTCTATCACAGTCCCACTTTTGGGACACAGGTCATCTCATCTCTCGTCAAAAGTCAAATTGTTTATTTCAAATAGGCACAGGCTTTTGAACGTCAAAATTTACAAAAAAAATGAATTGATTCTAGTTGCCCCTTCCAAAAGGTAGTTTCGTATGGAGAAGAATGGGCAAGAAACTCCACCACCATCTCTCTGTGAGAGGGAGTGGGCCGTAATCCCCGACGCGAACAAAGTGCTGGTTGCTTGATGTTCACGTCTACGAATTTTTGAACATGTTGGTTACCTCACGATGTTTTCCTTCACCGTTTTGAGCGCAGTGGTGGGAATAAATAAATACAATAATTTACACAAAAGTGCTTGCCCGGGTTCGCACCTACAACTCGTTAAGTCGTGAACGTTTCCACTGGGCCACCAAGGTTAAGTCTGATGGCGTCTTTACGAAAGCGACACATATTGACGTTGATAGTAAGTGCGCGTTCGTGCAGTATGATTCATTTCCCTCACTCGAGTTAATTCTCGCGCAGAGATAAGGGGTAGATACTACGTTTTTTTTACATTTTTAGATCTGAAAACGTATGTTTAGTTTACCAAAAGAATATGTAACACTTGGTAAAATATTTTTTCATTCAATTAATAATTGTTACATAACATAGTTGTTCGTACTTTCAAGCTACAACTGTTGACAGTTGTATGACATGGCTTTAACAAGGCAAAATTGACGTAAGGTGTCAATTTGCTTAACAATTAATTTTACTGAGCGTTCATGGTTTAAATGTCACGGTCATGGTTAGGCTGTTTTATGTGATAACAATTTTTTTTATAGAAATATGATTTTCTTTAAAAAATATTATCTAATGATATATAATTTATCTTACATACGAAGATTGTAAACTGTCTGATTAGCGTTTTTTGTTGATTAAAGATAGCGTGCTGGAAAACCCAGAGGTCCTTATTTTTAGGCCAGACAAAAAGATTGTTTAGAAGAGTTAAGAATTTTTGCACGCACAAAAACAATGATTTCCTGGACAAAACCTGTAGTAACAAATGTTTCGATAATTTCCTTAGACCAGAAGGCATGAAGATGAACTCAGAAACAAAAAAAAAAGGTATCGCTAACACGCCTTCGCGAAGAGGCAGAAGTGTTAATAAACCCGTTGATGTTATGAAATAGCGGTCGAGTCTGTTGCTATCAACTGGACACAAATCCAGACTCCAGGCCGCTCTGGCTTAGGAAAACTCAATTTGCCGGATTTGGGAACCGCCGAAGCTAGGACCCCATGCTCAGCAGTCATGGTAGCAAACCGACCACTAGACCAACGAGTCAGTAGATTTCGACATCATTTATTAAAAATAGAGTCCCAAAAATGTTAAGAATGAAAAGACTAAAGAAAGAAATGTATTTGACCCAGGTTAAGGCACACAATACCTGTGTATAGCAAAACTCCGCAGTCGTGATGGAATATCTAAACACGATAAAACAAAGAAAATAAGGTTTGATGTTTTTTTTCTGGGGTCAATGACCGCTGATAGTGAAGTTATTTGAAGTAGTTGAGAAAATCTGTTTTTTTTTTTTGTTTTATCTTTAGATATCGATACCCATCACGTATATGAAGTATACACAGAAAAAAAAAATATTCTGATATTTTAATACACTACAGTGTCGTTGACCCACAAAAAAACATGAATAAATTTGTTTTTCGATACCTAGTCCGTCTGCGCAGTTTCCTTAGGTAATTTAATTTCACCCTGTACACACCATACAATAAACGAATAAGCCCAAAAGCAAAGTCACAGCACAACCTAGTCCTCCATTAGTGGTAATAGAATTCAGTAAATACTAGATAGCAGACAGTACATCTTTGTACGTCTCTGACGTCAGAACAACGTCACTGTAACAAGATGGTGGTACGAGACTAGCGAATCTTAAGAATTTAGGGAAACAGTTTTGGTAAGATTACTGGGATTTAGAAGTTTTTGAGATAAAACCGATGATTTTGTGCGTGTGTAATATACAGGAAATGATTATCTAGGGAATCAGGTTCGTCGCTAAATAATAACAGCCGCACGGGTCGATCGCAGGTTAAGCTACGCTTGCTGTGGTCGGTCCGTGGATGGGTAACCATCCATTTCATATCGAGACCCCTCCGTGTTCTCGGAAAGCACGATAAACGATTGTGGTCCCGGCTGTTATTCGTAGATCTTTGACAGTAGTTACGGGTTGTCAGAAGCCCGAAAGTCTGACAACCAGTTTTACCAAGGAGTATCGTGTTACCAAGCAATTACGTTGTGGAGATAGGCAGTCGCTTTATGTTAAATACTGGTATTCGCCTGCATGTGGTTAGACTGGAAGCCGATCCCAACATAGGGAAAAGCTAGGCAAATTGATTTGAGTTTTGGTAAGATTACTGGGTTTTATTTAGGTTTAAAATGAGTTTTACAGATAAAACCGATGACATTGAGCGTATGAAATATACAGGAAATTATTATCTAGGGAATCACTGCGTCTACTTCCGCAGTAAAGCGGTATAGACGAATTATCTGGATGACAGGCACAATGCCAAACACGTAGGACACTTTCAAAAAAGTTGCGATCTACAAAAAAAAAAATAGGCATAGGTATAATAGGTTCGGAATGACATTAGAAAGCGGGCCATCACATGTCAAAAATGAAACGTCATTAATTCAAATTAGGCATCAGCACTTTTTGAACGTCAAAATTATACAAGACAGTCCCCCAAAACGCCCGCCCTTCACCACTTCAAGTGGTGTCAATCGTCGTCATTTCTGCATGGACGGACTACCTTTGACAATTATGGAACACCGATGATACCGCACCGCTATATACCGCTATAGTAACATTTAAGTACTTACCGGGAAAGGGAATGGATTTCGATAAGATTCCTGAATTCAGCCAAAAAGCCGGAAGACCAAGAGATTTATTCTCTCTCACCTCACCAAGAAAACTTAGTTGAAGTGAGCTTGGAGTGCTGTCTATAGTGTCAATTTGACAGCTAACTTCAAGCTCACTTTACCTGAGTTTCCACCGTGATATTTTTACGGAATAGACCGCTGAATGAATCAATCTAGAACCCGAAGCCTAATTATTTTTTGCTACAAACTACTTATGAATTAATTAAAGTTGATGTTTCTTTTACGATACGTAAATAACCGACGTATTTAAGACAGCGGCCAAATCAAATGTATGTAGGCGGACAGTGGCTGTGGCAAGCCGGAAGAATATGATCCGAAATAGCTTCGGGACCCCAGACTAACGAAGACGCAGGGACGTAGAGAGAGAGGGAATTATGTCGAGATAAACATGTGGTATCAATAACAAATGAGACCGTATTTTGTGTCCAGAAGGTCCTTTAAAAGTCATTTTTTTGGAACGAAGTTCCTTCTTGCACTTGCCAGAGAGCTAGACCGAAAAAAGTGTGACATTTTCAGCAAAAGCAACTTCGTTTCCACCGGGTGTCTCACGACACCTCGTCTTCTTCTCTCTTGTCGGAACAAACTATATGAGAACTTGCTATTATGTGTCCCTTCGTCGGTGTCTATTTTGTAATTAATAATACAAATAAAGTAGCCTGTGTCCTCCTAGCCCCAGACTACCTATCTGTCTATCAAAACGATCGGTTCAATGGTTTAGGCTTGAAAAGATAACAGACCGAGTTACTGTCGCATTTATAATATTATTACAAGCCGTGTGCCCAATAGGATTTCCCATCGGCAAAAATGACGAACTACCATACAAACTTTCATCCCCAAATTTAATCCATTTAGGAGGTGAATTTAAAAAAATCGTTTCTTGGTGCTCACTTTGGCTATTTAAGGAACTTTTTCAAAATTTCATGCTTCTCTACCCAGCGGTTTAGGTTGTGCGTTGTCTGTCAGCGACACTTTTATGAAGTAGATAGCTCATGCCGTAAAACAATATTATCCAGTCAGCAAGGTGGTATAGCGGGGCTGACTGTCTAGGGTCCGCCCCACGTACATTTAAGTACATTCTTCAGACATTACTAAACCTTGCCTTGCGTTCCTAACACCGGTCAGCTGGATAGAAAATAATACGTGCTTTACGAATTTAAACTTTATATAGTTCCTAATCGTATCCAACTGACAAGTGTCAGGAACGCATTCTCTCAGTGGCCGGAATATAGTTGCTAAAATACAATACCATTTTAAATTATCTTATTCCGACTGTTGTTCTGGCCTTATGCCAATGACCACATACTTTTAAAGACCAGTCTTGCGCTCATTAGGATTCTCATCTAATTCTTTAATCAGTATTAGTACGAGTAGGGATATGACACATTTCCTGTGATCCCAATTTGACCTAACCTAACACATTCCGGGACATGACAGTCTCAGGGCGTTAATATGACACAGCGAGCTTTAGAGATTGTCACACAGGCATGAGTGAAAGAAAAGACGTGAGACAAACCCAATTTTTTTTCTTAAACTCGATGTGTAATTTTTACTACGGCTTCCTTTGCCCCTTCAAACCATAGTTCATCCCGGGCACGGTTTAAGACACCTACTATATGTAGATGTAGAGTGGCTTTTACCAGCCATCATCATCACTTTACTTGGATTCGGCGCAATTCGTTTTCTTCTGCCACTCTCCCCTGTCAACCGTCACGCTATCATTCACTCCCTTCTCTTTCATATACCTCACACAATCCATTCATTTTTTTCTTTGGCCTGTTTCTCCCTATCAATATTTATATTCATCACTAAAGAGTGAGGAGGGGAGGAGGGAGGAAAGTTAGGAAATTAAATTAGTCATCTGACTTTCCTCCCTCCTCATGACATGGCTATACCAAGCCAAACGATTTCCTTTCAACTTTTCGGCTGGCATCAATCACCTTTCATTACATCGCTCTATGGACAACAGTTGCCTTGGCTAAAATTGAAATCTTTAAAACAGCCTCCAGACCCAGGTGGTCGGAGGTCAAGTCAAAATCAAAATCTAGTCATTTATTCACATAAATGACTAGATTTTGACAATAGATTAAGTTGAGAATCAGAACTTTTTAAACACCAAAATTACATAAGACAGTCCTCCAAAACGCCACTAGCAAAGAAAACCTATTCAGATGGAGATTCACAGAAGACTCCGCCCCGGAGTGTAAATGTGTAACTGTTCCACAAACGATAGGACACTTAGTATCGTGTCCTGCATGTCTTATAGACTGCACGTTATAGGAACTGATGGCGCCAAAATCGTAGAATTCTGGGCCGACTTCATTTAGACTGCAATCGACAAGTCAAGAAGATATCAATCTATAGGAATCAGCAGGTGGTAGTTTATCAAGTGATAATATGAATATATGATAGTCTCGTAAGTTTACGAAAGTCTGGGATGACCTAAATAGATAGGATCAATGACCCGAAGACTTGTTAACTTACGGCTTGGAATGAGGCGAATGGGAGAGGTTTACTCTGCAATTAAACAATGTTACTTCAACCTTCTGATTTTCCTATAAGATTCTGACTAGCTCAAACATCATCATTCTTCTGCCCTTATGTTAATTTATTTGTGGTCGGTGCAACATGTGTTTTTCTTCCATACTTCTCTATTAGTCATCTCGGTATTCACTTCCTTTCTAGCGATATCATCTTTAACACAGTCCATCCATCGTTTCTTTGGTCTTCTTCCTCGTATAGGCATCCACATTCATAGTCAAAACTTTCCTGACGACATTTCCTTCATTCCTCCGCATCGCATGCCCATATCATGACAACCTATTTCCACACAACTTTACAGTCACCGGTATCACTTTCAGACTTCCTCTTATATACTAATTTCTTATTCCCTTCTCGTAATACCACATATACCACACATCCCTCTTAGAATTCTCATCTGAGCTGCATGCAATTTCCTTTCATTCATCTCTTTTGTGGCCCAAAATTCTGATCCATACAAGACAGCAGGTCTAACCATTGTTTTATAAATCTTCCCCTTAAGTTTAAGAGGACTGCGGGAGTTGCCGATTGTGCCTGTGACCTGCCACCATTTCACCCATCTAGTGTTTCTGACTAGTTCAAACAAAACTAGGAAAATGATTGATCTTATTTTGGGCATAAATCGTAAATATTACTTATTTAAACGATGCCCCCTAAGTGGGGAAATCCCTGCCGAAAACGACCTGCGTGAAACGACATGAAATGATTTATTCCGTAAAATAGGATATCGGAATCACATTGACCGTCATGTTTAAAAAAAAATTGGCTGGATGGAGTCGACATTTCCTATCTGACTATCCCAAAGGATTGGGGAAACAAACGCAGGGATCTTTTTAAATTCCGACATGAATACAACAAATGCAGGGTAGCATCCGGACTATTCCGGACTGGCCTATAACCCGTCAGCCTTCAAAGCAAGAGTGAACACGCATCTCTGGGCACGCTCGTTCTATCATAGACCTCATCCATCGCTCACCATCAGGCGAAATCGAGGACAAGAGCAGTTCCATTTTCAAATATTAAAAAAGAAAAACATTGCTTAGTAGCTAATGTAAGCCAGGAATTTTAAATATTCTGAATTTTTGAGGAAATGGTAGTCTAAACACGATTTACTTAGCTATCTAGGTATAGAGAACCTGTAAGCTACATAAAACCACGACTTTCCCTGCAAAAAGTATTGTTATCAATTATTCTCATATTTTTCCTGGTTTCCACACGCACAGATCAAAAATACGTATTTATTTACACCAAAAAACGATAAGACATAAACCGGAAATTATCAAATTCTTTACTTATCTATGTTTAAAGGATGTACAGGTACACTTGCCTTGTCCCCAAAAATGTACAAACAGAATTTTGACATTTATTTGAGTCCTAAAAAGTCAGTTAACAAAAAAAAAAACACTAGTTTTACATGGTTCACGTTTTTCAACACTGTCACTGCAAGAGTATTCAGAGTCCTTATCTAAAACATTTTCCTGTACTCTTTATTGAAAAAATAGGCCTCAAAACTGTGTTAAATTATATATCTTATCGGTATTATATGTTAAACTGTGCGACAAACATTAGCTAGAGTTATGACCGATAAAAAGTAAGCGCAAATAATCAGAAGGTTCTTTTTTGAAATCACTTACCAACTATCGGGAATTTTACACAAATTACAGTTTCCGTGCGGTCCTAAAGCGAGAGCTACAATGGTGTTCGACAGTACAAAGCCAACATTTGGTCGTTCCCAAAATAGTACCATATAGCAGGCCCCAACTAAAGTTATAAACATTCTCGACGCACACATGCAAATAAAAAATAATCAATATTTAAACAATCTCACTGAACGCGACGCACGGAACGCAATACAAGTACAGCTCACGACAATATGGTCGATGATCATTTTACTGAAAAAATGTGACTTTTCACAACCTTCTTAAAAGGGAAAACTACGAAAATAGACTTAATACTCACATTTGTGAGCCCGACCGTCGTTCACATCACGTATGCAATTAGCGACTCCGTCTCCTTATTTTTTAACGATGGAAAATCAATAATTTTTAAGAGCACAAAATTTTGTTCATATTTTTCCGTCGGGCCCCCGCTCTCTTGCGTGGTCTCGCTCCGACACTTAAAAATGAAAAACCCATTGCAAGAAAACTGTGGTACCGAAAGAGATGCATATACGTCGGCGATTGTAAATAATGATGAGGAACGAATCATAACAAACGAAAGAGACAGTCGATGGACTATGGAAGCATTTAACAATAACAAAATGCGTTACGTAACAACAATAACATTGATTTATCTCAATACTCACCGTTTGTTAGTTTTATTGTAGATGTTTTAACGATAAATTATAGCTTTTTACACGTTTTTGTAACATCGCGAATGCATTTTGACGCGACCAATCATCCGTCAGACTGACGCCATTTGCAATTTGTGTGCATTTGACTTGACTCGGCTCATATTTTTCTTAGGTTGTTAAGTTACCTATTTCTTAGCTATTGAGCCATTATTAAAAATTAAAATATTTTAATTACTATTTATAGCTTTTTTTGCGGTTAGAGTTTCTTAACTGAAATAACATAATATGGTTCATTCACAAAAAAATGATTTGATGATGATGATGATTTTTGTAGCATGGCAACATTTTCTACTGTCACATGAGTAGCGGGCGGGAAGTTTGAACGAATGTCACACAAACATCTGGAAGTTTTTTGTTAAGGTTTTTTTTGCATTGGGACCTAGCGCAAAAAAATATCAATTAAATGAATACCTACCTAGCATAAACTAAAAAGGCAGATGGCAAGAAATTTTGCAAGTAAGTTAAGTACTTACCTATTTAAACGTTTCGTGCGTGGTATTTTTCGTAAGTTGCCGTTTCACAGTAAGTAGCTATTTTGCGGTTTTTGATGTTTTTAGTAGGTAAGCTTACCTAAAACATAAAAATGACTTACCTACTAAAGCTGCATCTCCGCTTCTTATTACCCTTGACGCTGTTGACAAGTCTTTCTTTAAAAGAAAAAGCTGCATGCAAAATTAACTTTAGCTAAATACAAATTACAAAGTAGGTATGTACCTAATTATCACAAAAAGGCGCGACTACGCAACGCAAGCCGTTCTTATTAAATTAACACAAGCAATTAAAGCATGCTACACGCTAACTCATCTAAATAGTTTTATCATTTTTCAAAATAACAAAACGAATAATAATAATAACGGATTGAAGTTCGAACAAAACTTTTTTTTACATAAACAACAGAACTTTTTATACCTACTTTTTTTACTAAAACTAAAAGGTGACACTTAAAACTTGCCAAACACGATTTTCCGATTACATTTTCACTCCAATAACACTAAAATCTTTTAACACAATTTTTTTTAACTCCCTCTTTGTTCAGTTATTGACATTTCTAGTTTAGACATTTTCAGCCATATTGATTTTTTTCAACCTAACAAAATAATGGTGGTTGAGATTTTAGCAATTTAATCAAATAAATGATTGTAATATTTGAAACAGTATCTACATGGTTTTGCAAGGGCGATAATTCGTTGTTTTTATTAGTAAACATTTTGAGATGCTTTTCAATATGACGTCTAAGTTTTTTAATTTTTTTTTTTGGTACGATGCCAAGGTGTGAATATGATTTTTTCTGGTCTATATTTTAGTAATTTGCTATTTGCTTAACCTACTTGCCCTTTCTTATACTTAATTATTTAAGTAGGTACGTCAAAAGTTAAATAGTATCCGGATTTCAGTTTATTGTATTTTCTTTACATAGAACTCTATAGATTTTTCTTTTATTTTACAAATCAATTTTGTTCTCGTTCTCTGCAAAGCCGGAAGTAATGATTGAAAAGACGAACTGCATCATTGAAGGTCCTGCCTGCCTGTAAGCAAGGCAAGCATGTTAGACTGCTAGTGCTAATAATCCCCGCCTGTTGTGTAGTTTCGCACTGCTAGGTGAGGCCATTGGCTTCTTTTTTATGGAAGGTAGGATCACCATGATCGGTTATAAAAAAAATTGGTTGTCTGTAGTCGGTTTACGGACGATAATTTTACGTGATAACGAGAGTGATGCGTCACACACAAGCCGAACGCTTAGGCGAATCGTGCCTCTCTATCGCTAGTTCCGCACTCTCGGCTCAGGCGGAACGTGACACTTTTTCGTGCGTGCAGCCGGCGTTCATCGATTTATAAGACGTTATCACGTCAATAAAAGGTTCAACAAAATAATAAAATTGCTATCTATCTATCTGACTGACATGCCGAAACTACTGGAACTAGGAAAACGTGAAACGGGAACGTAAAGTTTTGCACAAGGCTTCCTTTTATAACATCACGCCTTGTTTGGGCAGAGGTGTACTTGTAGTAACACTCACATTTCGCCAGTTATGTTTAAGTCCCATGTAATAGGGGGCGGCCTATTGTCATCAACCGGACACAAATCCAGACTCCGTGCTGCTACTGACAAATTCCAGATAGAAAAACCCAATAACACTTTGCCCGACCCCGGAATCGAACCCAGGACCTCATACTCAGCGGTAGCGCTTGCAACCATTACACCAACGAGGCATTCTTCTTTTATAATATAGGGGAGCACTAAGGGATTTTTAGCGGGTTAAAAGGTGGGATTTTGTTTGTATGAAAAATCTTATTCCATCATTTAATAAAATTGAAACTTGGCAAGAATACTTATCTAAGTAAATAATAAAGATTTTTGTTTTTATTTTCTAAACGAACCCAAAGCATTAGGGGGTGTCAAAGTTTGTATGGAAGCATTTTACCGCGACGTCCGATTAACTCGAAACTCGGTATTTATAATTGAGAACGGTAATAAAGAATAACTTATGTCAGGATTTTTCTAAAATCTGTAATCAATAGATAGATAGATTACTCTTTATTATGTACACCATAAAAAAAGCTATAAATGTAGAAATTTTACATAGGGTGACACAATGGGCGGTCTTATCGCTAAAAGCGATCTTTTAAAGACAACCTTTGGATGGATTAGGGGGGGAAAGGAGAGACAATCAATTTCAATCAATTTTAAAGGAGATGATTTTATGTGAATGTAGCACCTAATGTGGGATGCAACGGTAACGATTTGTACCCTAAAACCATGCTTACTGATGATGTCCCGTTTCACCAGCTCTGGATAAATTTCTGAAGAATTATTTGGCAGTTTTGGCAAAATGGTAAAATATCTTGCTAGTATAATGTTTGAATCTAACCTAGTGGATAGTGACCATCTTCATCAGTTATCATCTCAGCTTTCTATCCATACCATCTTTCACACAAACCATCCATCGTTTCTTTGTTCTTCCCCTACACTAGCCATCCACATAAGATACTCAAAACATTCTTCACGAAATTTTCCTAATTCTTACGCATCACATGCCTATACCATGACATTAAACTGATCTCCACACAACACTGGTCCCGACGCCATTTTAAAAGTTCATAGTGGGGATCCAATAATCATCATCTGCCTAGTCTTTTCCCAACTATGTTGTGGTCGGCTTCCAGTCTAACCGGCTGCAGCTGCATACCAGTATTTATCACGGGAATACAATATAACTAAAAATAAAACACATCTAATAATAATTTACTCATTTAAATATATATTTATATAATAGTAATCTGTTACGTATTTTTACATAAATAGTCGACGAGCGCCGACGATTTTACAATTTATAAATAATAATTATTACAATAAATTATTTTTATTTATCATTAATATAGAAACACTACGATTTAGCAATTCTTTGGTTAAAAATAAAGATTCCCGCGAACTTTTCAAGTTAAAACAATATAACAATGATAAAATTATAGAAAAAAGAAAACAACCACGCTGAAAATCGCGTTTACATCGAGTTTCGGAAGACGAATTCGGCTAAAAACGTGTCCGAATTCGGCTTTCCGAGGCCGAATGCCGACACAGGGCTATAATTAGCTATATTTTTTACACTAACCATTCACTAAGGCTGATGTAAACGCGACGTCAAAGCATTCTTAACTATCGGCATTATATCTAGGTTAGAAACTTTTGCAAAAATAGATAAACGATACATCCCTTATGTATCACATACGTATCCAAAGATTTCTCGATTTTCTTGAGACCTACCTTAAAAAGAACGGGCTAGAAAGGTTTACAGTACACAGGGGTGTTGGATATGGTTTATGGGAATGAGATTTATCGCAAAACTAGCGACCTGCAAAGACAGACGAACTGTTTTTTCAAACTTGATGTGACGTATTAACAACCTTGTAAATACTGTAGGTATATAAATATTCATAAAAGTACAAACATCCAGCAATTGCGTAAAACACTTAAATAACAATTAATCGCAATGGGTTTCATTTGGGACAGTTCACCCACGGCCATTGCTTTTTTTACGATGTTGAACAGAACTTTCCCAATCTATGAAGTAATGGATTAGCGATATCCGTCAAAACTCGGATTGTGATTGGTTTCGTAATTAGGGTGCAGGTGTATTTGCTATTTAGAATCTAATTTTATTAATACTATAATATTAACAACAATTGTACAAAAAATACTGCTTTGTACAGAAAATAAGTATGGCGAGAGAACACAGTAAAGGATTGACTAGATAAACTAAGATAAATAGAAAATATGGACCAATTGATTATTTTCTATAAAAACTAATTTTATTTCGAGTTGTATTTGTTTCATTACTCCTTGCACTAACCTTAATATGGACGGGTGAAAAATCGTTCTCATTTTTATTTTTGTACAATGTTTATGTACAAAAATAAAAACAATAATTTCAATTAAAAATAAGAATTAAAATTTTCTCTGTAGCGACAATAATAACATTACATCACAGGGTTAGGCAGAGGTGTATAGTACACCCAAATTTCGCCAGTTATGTTTTGAGTCCCATGTAATAGGAAGCAAATATTAAGAAAATCTACGAATACGTATGTCATACAATTTTTTAGGGATCTCTATCAAATTACAAAATACGTTTATTTATTTTTAAGCTAAGTTGTCAGCGGTTCGGTATATCGAGACAAGCATTAACAATTCATATAATATATATTTATTTTTATATTTTGAACACACTATTCTAACCTGCCGTTTTGAAGTTCAGACTGTCATATTACTTTTATTTTATAAATTATCATTTTTCTTGATATAATATTTATTAATAACTGGGTAAATCTATCATAAATTTCAATAAATAAATGTGTAAATGTTGAGATGACAACTATTAATAGGAAAATAATAATTTATATAATAGGCAGACAGTCCGCTTGATGGGATGTTGTCACCGCCACCTATAGACATCTTCAAAGGCGTTTATCTTAGAGAAAAAGTTAGTTTAGTGCCTGTAACTACACTGGCATGGTGGTAGTGCTCCCTCACAAAGAGCTCTACTGGTGAATGAGCAAATTGACAAAATCTACTATCAAATATTGTGTATCATAAAACATCAAAATAATATAACAGTCAAAACTCACGCCCCGCATCATATATCGCATTCATATATCGACCTTAATAACTTGATTTTACATTATTTTTGTACCATAATTATCATTCAAATGGTAATATTTTATTACTAAAGCACTTAGTAACGTAAATACCATAAATAGACGACGGATTGACGCGCGGACGCGGATCATCTGCGACGGATCGGTCAGTCGCCGCTGAGCCGTCGAACAAACCGCACGTATTTATAAATATAAATAAAATGCCATACGTTAGACATGTAACATGATTTTTTTTTAACGGTTGATAATGTTTGAGGAACTTGTGAGTTACTAAGCTGCCTGTTTAACATTTTTTGTATCATAATAATTAAATGAATATATTATTGAATAAAAAGCCAATATAATTGACTAAGTTCAAGGCAAGCCAGAACACATATTTTGAACCAATTTTTTCGTAAAACCGTTAACAGGCAAACAAGCAGTAACCGTAATATAACTCAATAATAAAAATGCATAATAATATCTATCTTACAACCACACATTTACTTTCGAAAAAGCGCTAACTATAAAATTAGAAAAAAAAACTTTTATAGTAACAATTTTAGATTTTAAATATAAGTATTTTTTTTAGTAAATAAATTATGAGGGGAGGGCTGTGAAAAATGGCAACGATGTGAGTGCTGTGTCGTGTTTTTGGCATATTCATCCTTTATTAACAATAATTCTCAGTTATGACTTAAAAATGTCGGTGTTGCCACTAAAATATTCAATATATTTATCTAAATATAAATACTTGTAAGTATCCCGTTTCTAAAACATGTCCAATAGCACCGCACCAAGTAAAATGCTACGGAGGGGATATTTATCTCGGGTCATCGACCGCACACGCAAAAAATCTTCGTACATTCCCAAAAAAGGAAGTTTTCAGACAAAACCACGACACATCACTGTAAAAATAATAAATTAATACAATTATTATTATTAAATAATTAAATTAAACATATCTTTAGCTATCTAATCAAATCTGCTCCTTAACTATTTTGATTGCTTAGTATATCTTGACAAACATAGCATCACGCTTGTATTCCCCGAAGGGTTAGGCAGAGGAGTATAGGCACACAATTCCCCAGTAATAGGGTGCAAGTCTATTGCCTTGACAAATCTGAACTTCTAAAAAATAAAATTCTGAAATCGCTAACACGCAGTGAGCAAGCGTGGTGATTATTGCTCGATACTTCTCTGTATGAGAAGAATTCTTTGCCCTGAACTGGAACAGTTTTTGGTCACGAATAAGGACAAAAAATAAATATCTACATGTCCTTCTCTCTCAAAGATTTTCAAATGGATGCATTTCTAACAAATACTATCGTCAAGATATATTAGCAAACAAGTTTATTGCATTGACCAAGTTTTTAAAACAACAGATTTTTTAACAACGCCAACTAGCGACAACATTCATCATCACATTTTGTTATAGCGCCATCTAGTAATCAAAAGAGTACTGTGAGTGTGTGTGTGATATTGTGAGGGTATTGTTTTCGAGATGTGCTGTTAATTTGGTTTCTGGTCGAGTCCGAAATTAATCGAGAACTGTCAATGTATAGAAATCGATGAGTTCAATAAACTATCAATTTAGCCCAGTGATCATAATTGAACTACCCTGAAACATATATCGTTGAAACTAACAAAAAAAACAAACAAAGTTATCAATATAAAAGTAGATTATTTACAGTTTTTACTCATTTAGTTAAACTTCTGTCCACTAGATCGCGCCACAATGCTAACGGAAGTAAGAAGACGGTATTTAACAAGTATAAAGGCTACAATTTTGTTATCACGGCAATTTGTTTTGTGTAAAAATAAATACTTTTATGTACTGTTGCTACGGGCTTAGTAATTGTAGTGATACAAAAGCAAAAAAAAAACAATGTTGAAAAAAAAACTGTCTATTGATTTATTACTGATATAGCTCAAAAGTTGGTGCCAAGCAATTTGTCAATAGCGGTCAACGACCTTTCCCTGTTATCTCTTTATAGGAATTTGTTCGAAAAACGTATGTATCGTTCATCATTGTATCATTCGTGAACAATGCTGACGACAACGAGCGAGCACTACTTCTAACGGTTAGGCTGTTAACTAAACAGCTAATTAAGCTAGTTGGCTGCGATGTCGCTGACATCAAAAGAAAGATGATATGAAAGAAACGATGGATGGACTGTGTGAAAGATGATGTGGCTATGTAATAGAAGAAGTATGGAAGAAAATTACATGTTGCACCAACCAGAAATAAATTGGGATAAGGGCAGGAGACTGATGATAGCGCTGAAATCAGTTTTGACTTGTTGTGAAGTAGGGGCGGGTCGCTTATTTAAGATATTTCTGCTTTCAAAGTGAATAATGTGTGTGGGTCGATGACGGTAACTGCCACCTTATTTGCCACCAACAATAAATCTACCTTTTTGTATTGCCACTACAAAAATTGTATCACTACAAATGCAAAAACCTACTTATTCTTGTAATTTCGATATCGTATTTTAATATTGCTAATTGTACAAATTTAGCGTAATCTTCTTACTTCACATATACTTGTACAATTTTAGTATTTGCAGTCGTATCATGGCTTGTGACGTCATAAAGGGCCGGTATGGTAGAACCAAGACTTTGAAGAAAGAAATACTTTTAAATGACTCTTAGTACATTTTAGACATTATAGAAAAGTGAATTTTTGAAATCAGAGAAACTTATCGTCTGTTCCACAAGTATCTGATGAAAACGTAAAGAAATGATACAGAAAACGTACCTGTGGATGCTCATATCTAGTGCCACTTACAAATTGAGTGCTTTGCTTTATTTATTTCAATACTTAAACGCGAAATTCTTATCTTATATCATCTTTAAAGATGTTTTTCATTTGGCAATTGAGGTTAATTTCTTAACCTAAATGTGTCCTTTATTTTTCAATTACTATTTTATAAAAATTACTAAATTGTAATTGTTTTTGTAAATTCAAACATTAATTGTTGGAAAAAAGTGGTGAGATATAAACTCCGTGGATATAAAGTTAAAACCTTCTAAATACAGATAAATGTGTTACTAATTCGCTTTAGTGAGTGATTGCATAAAAATTTAACTTGAACAGGGTTTGTTTACACTTTCATCTGACACTTTCGGAACACATCATAGTTGAAACAAATGACTTTGACTTAATAGACAGCTGTGCTGCTGGACAGTTTGTTGCGCCACTTCTGTAATGAAGGGCGGGCATTTTGGGAGACTGCTTATGTATTTTTGACGTTCATTTTGATCCTAATTTGAATAAATAGATTTTGACCTAGTTGCACCAGGAATCTACCGTACCGGCCTGTCGACGTCACCACAACCTCTTTACACAAATACCCGCACGTGGTGACGTCACAGCGAGCGCGGCCGTGCGGGATGCTACGTATGTCGCTGGAGCTCGTAGAACAACACGTAGGCTTCCGAGGAGACCACGTTACGACTGTTTATTGGTGATACCCTGGAAGGAGAGAGATTGGGATTAGAAATAATTTTAACACAACATAGAAATTCATCCCAAGAAGCAAACCAAACAGGGATGGCAAACCTATTTACAAAAACCGGCTAAGTGCGTGTCGGACCACGCACAACGAAGGGTTCCGTAGTTGGGATGAATTATTCCCAAAAACAAACTTAACATTGTTGTTGAAAAACATGTTCTTCCATACATCGATATATGTACGTCACGGTCAATTCTCCAACTGCAAATTTAAGTTGGTCGACAATTACTCGTTAACTTGTAAAGTCTACTTAGCTGTCACATATGCTTAAACAACCATTTAGCTGGCTGGGGTGGGGGGGTGGGGGGGGGGGGGGGGTGTAACTTAACAAAAAATAGCACTTTAAAGCTTTGCGTGTTTATTTACTACGGAACCATAACAGGCAGGCTGTGAAATATTTTTGTCCGAGGAATGGTTTTATTCCAAATTTTATTTCATGGATAAAAGACACCTGATGTTGAAAACAAGAAAAAAATGTTTTTCTTGAGTTAGGGATTTTTCTTTTTGTGTGGTAAATTATCAAATAACTTCTCCCGCTCTGGGCGGAGCGGGAGGATGTGTCAGACTTTTACTGACTAAAACCCACCCGTGTTCCTCTCGTTGCCTCTGTTGCCAGGGGCCTCGGTCACCCTTTTGGACTTCCATGCGTGAGTTAGGGATTGGGACGATTTTTTCCAATATCAGATATATTTGACTATAAATACCACCGACCACTTGCCACTGATGGTGGCAATGCATTTAGTAATATTGAGATGTTATTGAAAAAATATTTTCTAAGGCGTGTCATCCCTGGCTTATAATGTTCCCACTGCTGGGATACAGCCTCTCTGTGAGAGAGAGGGCCATAATTCACAACAAAGGTAAAAACACTACAGGGCATTAATATTACACATCGAGCTTTAGAAAGAGACGAACAGGTCGATCAGGTATGTGTGACAGAGACAACGTGATACAAGGCCAAACTTCTTCTGTAACTCAAATGACATAATAAAAGCCAAGCATCACAGCTATATTCAATTATAATCATTTTGAGGTAGTTTTCGTGCATATCAGGATATAGATAGAAGAATGTAAAAACATAAGCAATCTGGTTCCTCAATTGTCTAAAATCTGATCTGTCTCTGGTCAGTAGCCAGCTTCAACTCACTGACTGACCGGCTCCTTGACAATGCAAAGACTCTGTAAATGGTTTAATTTAATTAAATGCTCTGTCTTTGAATTTTAGTTTGAGTAAATCGGTTAGTCACGTTTTAAGACATCTATGGATATGTGTGCCATTTTTTGTTTTAAAATGTTTGTAATTGACCAAATAACGTTTTTAAGAAAAGAAAAAAAAATTGCCCGGAAAATTGGAAATTCGTGTTAAACTGAAAGTTAATTTTTCTAAGGGATTTTTGTATGAACTCAATAATCAAGGTCTTATGTATTTTTTTACAGGACAACGTCTTTCAAGTCAACTAGTATTATAATAAAACGTAAACAATTTAATATGTTACCTGGAGTCGTTATACTCGTGCCAGTCGCCGGTGTAGGGATGCTTGCAGTAGGCCGTGTAGTGCCCGGAGTACGTCGTACCTGCAAAATATTCGAATTTTGTTAATTTTATATTATTTCTAGCGATTTTGGAGTAAAGTACAAAAATCTTAAAAAAAAGGGATTAGATCCTTATTTAGCAATCATTTCGCTGGATACAATATGGCGAGAATGGTCATTTTTATAGTATTTAATTATTGGACAAGCTAGGAACATTTTAAATAAAAAAAAAAACTTTAGTTTTGTACCAAAATCCTTTGGTTCTTTGCTTTTCATTTCACCCAGAAGTTCCATTTTAAAAGTAACTTTGAACAAGCTGGCAACACCGTGCAGAATGATTTTGACGCTCCATTGTTATACAATTTTTGTTTAATTTGCCTGTGCCTTGGGTAGGCACAGGCAATACAGGCGTACTGTTATGGTTACCTGAGTGGTTGCTGACGGCGTACAGGTTATAGATAGCCGGGTTGCCTCTGGTGGCCGCGAAGGGCGACATGTCCAGGTTGCTCAGAGGGAACTCGACCAACACGTTCAATTTGCCACGGAAGCGCTCCGTAGGAGAGAACCTATTTTAGAAGAAAGAAATTAGGTATTATTTGACACTATCTTAAGAAATTGTAGGTACGATAAGTGTGTGCAATGAGCAGCCAATTATTAAGGTTGCACTAGTCGACGGCTCGAACTAGACGGTGGGCGTGGCTAATATGCATGCTAGTTTATTTATTTACAGTATTTATGTATTTTAGTTTTTATTTATTTAATAAAATAGACGATGATTTACCGAAAACGAGTGCGTTAAATTGCATGAACAGACCTTTGGGCGTATAGATATTATAAAAAGACGAATGGATGTATTTTTTATAAAGTTATTTGAATTTTTGAATAAATATCTATCCCCGTACGGTAACACAATTTTGCCATTTTCATACTCCGGGAGTTTATTTATGCCTAAAGATGCATTAAAATTAGTGTTGAAATATGGAAGTTTCGACGCTAATCACTGTCCATTCCATGGTTGCCTGGAAGTGATCGCAGAAAGCGATAAGGCCACCTATTGTATATTTTGTAGTGTTTGATTCATTTTTTGTTATGTTTTTTTGTGGTGTACACATTTCAAGCTATACATTTCCAGTATAAGCTGAAATCGCATTGTATAGGATTTCCGTACAAAGCGAGGTCAGCGTAAACTGGAAATGAATAGCTTGATGTGTAGCCGTGTGTACAATAAAGTACATATGAATATAAATTTTCAAACTAATTTTTTTAGATTCTTTTTTTGTTAGATAATGACGAGACAAGTAGATATATTTTTTTTATTATTAATGTACACTGTCAAACGGTGGAGTAAACGACGTTAGTATGGAAGAATGTCTGACTAGCTTAACCTTAAGTTACAAAAAAAAAACTTATTATTACATTAACAAAATTATAGTGTACATTTTAAGTGATGATATTACTCATGATTATGAGTAATTTCTATTTTAGGATCAACTCTGAAATAATAATAATCTATATAAAATGCTGTGTTCGTTGGTAAGCACATAACTTGAGAACGACTGGACCAATTTGAAAGAAGAAGAAAGAAAATACATTTATTTAGCACAGACTAAAAGACACACAATATAAATTACAGCAGATTAAAAAAATGTATAAAAGTCAAATAAAAACTGTAAGATACAATGTAAGAAATTACAAGGAAAGTGTGCCTCATGATGTCCCATGGAAGGATGTCAATAGCTGGGCCCTCACCGGACGACCCAATGCGCTCGGCTCGCTCGCGCTCCAGGTGTAAGAGACTTCGACCCCACCCCCCTCCCCCCGCCTTCGAGACCCCTAGCGAGTTTCTAGAATCATGCACTGAATTTATGGTTTGTGTGTCGATGTCGCTTACACCGTGAATAAGACGAAAACTGAAAAGTCAATGAATTTTCACCGTGTATGCTTCAAATATCACCACACCATGACCAGCTCTACATAGTCCTGTGTCCCTTCCATTGCCTGTGTTGCCAGGGGCCTCGGTAACCCTTTCATACCTCCTCGCGCCCCCGGCAGGCATCGGCCCTAGTGGACCCCTACACTTGTGCTGACATCTCTTTGAGGCGCGCCTGAAACACAACGCGCCGTCTCCTGCGGCGGCTAGGGGCGAGAGGGCGCGAAATTTGCCTTTCCCTCAACCGTCCCGCCTCCTCCTTCGCAAGCCATGAGTACCATGGCCTGGCCCAGGGCCGGACGGGAGAGATCTCCGCCGCCGATCGAATCCACGAGGAAACGGCGGAGCCCCATGATGAGGCCCTTGGAAATATGTTAATGAATACCAGGTGGTGTTGTATAGGTGTGTGTTACCTCTTGAGATGTATGACGAGCACTTGCGGGAACTTCTGGACGGTGAGCCATTTGAGGCACTTTCTGCGGACGCCGCACTTCGAACATGTCTGAAACATACAATATTATTGATTTATGACTTTTTTATGTTGTTGTGTCCTGATTTGTCCGGCTCTTCTCCATAGGAAACGACCAATTGGAACCGTGCACCTAGCTTCTGACGTTTCATAAGTGCCCATGTAGGTTTATGTGGAATGAAATATTTTAAATTTGAAATTCCAAACCTTTGCTCTCTGCCAGACTCACGTAAAAAATGATTCAAAACAATATCTTATACAATACTGACCTAGAGGTGCAATACTTAGCAATGGGTATTGTATTACCCGATAACTGGGTTATGGAGGTCAGGTAAGCAGGTAGGTAGGTAGGCTGGTATTCAGCTGCATCCGGTAAGACTGGAAGCCGACCCCAACACAGTTGGAAGAAGTTTAGGCAGATGATGAATTGCTCAGGCCGTTCGTATGATCAGCAGATTTAGCATGAGAACCATGGAGAAGAGTTTTGTTGACGGAAGAGTAGACAAAAATGACGTTTCCGTGTACACAGTTGACAGTTTTCTATCGAGAAATGTAGACAAGCGATTTCTATTCTACTGGTATTTAGCTATATCCGGTTAGACATAAAGCTGACTCCAACATAATTGGGAAAAGGCAGGCAGATTGTTTGTCTTGTACAATACTGACCGGTTTCTCGTCGCCGTCCATCTCCTCCTCGCGCGTGAAGTGCGACAGACACTGTTGTAGCTTCATGTTCCCCGTGCGCGACGGGATCGACAAACTGTGGACAAATGGATACATTGCTATTACACGGAATTATTATTATTTCATTGCTGACCTATACCTCGTCATCCCAATTTATTTGGGGGCGAGGCCACATGCCTTCTTTCATACTTCTGATCGTCTCAATATAATTAAGAGAGAACGAGGTAACCCCAACACAAGTATTATCAATTACTTACTGGGGATATCTCATTCATAATTCATGTGATTTGGGACAAATAAACATTTAAATTTTTCATCAGTAATGTGAACAGTAGACCTCGCGAGCAATTAATATACTACTGAAGTTATTTAAAACGGGATATTTACCATGTTTTTTTGGTTTTAAAAACATGTGGTCCCAGCTGCTCTGTCAGTCCCTGCCTATTATAGTACTTAAAGTGTTGATTCCACTGGTGGAAAAATAAAACTGGGCAGTTTACTGCATATTGAGAAGACGACAGCCATCCTGTTCAGGACGCTGATGAAGATCGAACGAAGATCCTCATTGGATCTTCACCAAATTCACCTTTCCAAATCGAAATCGGATCTCATAAGGCGGAGATCTCCAGTAGCGGGGGCTACTAGATATCTCCGCCTTCGCGATCTTTTTGCCCTTTTTTGGAGGAATTACCCCTCCAATCAAAAATATAGTTTTTACGACTTTATAGTTTTTAGTGTTCGTGCAGATCGGTTGTAAAATACGACCTGTAGTAGGGAGTACCAACAAATAACCAGAGGAAAGAAAATTTTGCCAGACTACGCAGACGCTTCGCTCGCTCGGTCAACAATGAAATAATGTAGCGACGATGTTAGCGGGGCGGGCTCGCCATGGAGCCACTGTGGCCGATGCGGTGAAGTCATTTTTGAAGAATATTTTCACAAATAAGTCATAGTGATCTAATTGAAGTATGTCATAAATTCACTATTTATTTGGTATGTTTTTCTTTTTTTGTATATTGGCACTTTGTTTTTATTTAAATTCCTGTAATTTGTTATCCATTAATTGTGCTATTGTGTGTTGTGCTGTCTTTGTGGGGACATGATTAAATGTTTTATCTATCTGACTTATCTACCTAATAACAATATAATTAACCTGTTAAGCCCCGCGCGACACCGATTCGGAGTCAAACAATAGAAAATCTATTGTGTCTCATTAGCTGTCCTTGACCAATTAATTGTATTTTTAATTCATTTTTTAAAACTAGAGTCCGAATCTGAAATATCGATGAAAACTCGGCTGTCCCACACATTTTAATTGAGCTAATATTGCATTTTTGTACGAAACCGCTGTTTTTGTTCGACATTCTTAAGTTGCCCTAATAAAAGTGGACCTCTTAAAGAAACTATCTTATTTATTAACTTTTCTGTGTAGCAGTAAGAGAAAACTGAGCTAGTACTAGGGGTCTCACCTGAGGTCCCAGAAGGGGTCGAAGGTGACGCTGTCGTGGTTGCAGTGCGTACAGCGCAGCGTGGACTTGAGTTGTCCCACGAATATGTCGCCCACTCGACTGTCTTCCATGCGCAAGTAACGGTTCCATGCTTCCGAGGCTTTTGCTGCATCGCTGGAATTAAATAAAAGGAAACTTGGTTTAAAAAAAAAAAAACAAAAAGAATACATAACATTCATCTGACCAAGATTATGTCTGGACTTTAAAAGAGACTGACCTCTGAGTTTGTTTCGGCCTTTCTTCTCAGAGTAGTCAGATAGGACACGCCGAGTTCATCTAGTTTTTTTCTAAATATGATTGACGTCTAAAAGTGTTTGTATAAACGTACTTACAGAAAATAAAATCATTTCAATCATTTCATTTCATTTCATTTCATTACGCCTTGTTACCCCGAAGAGTTGCGCAGAGGTGTGTACCTATAGTACACCCACATTTCGCAGACAAAAATGTACATTCATCAAGAAAACTTTTTTCTTTTTTTCTCTTATAAGGATCAAAATACTATCTATCGGACCAACTGAGGTTTGAATACAGGAAAAGTCAGAAATTGCAAAAAACTATTCCTATACATTTTGCAGGAAATCCAACTTACTTGTTACAATGGATATACTGGCCGAAAATAAACAAAAAAATAAGAAATTCAAATTTCTAACGAATATGCGTTATAATTTAATTTGGTTTGAGAACAATATTTTTGTGAGAACTGCCCGTTTTCTTGTTGACTGTACAATTTTTTTCAAAATCTGTGAATCAGATCTAAATGTCTCAAAAAGTTAAAGACGGTCTCCTAAGACCGTTTTCCTGTAGCTACTACGGTTAAGGTAGCTGCCCTTACTGCACCGTCGCACTGTAGTTTCATTTTCATTTTCAATGCGCCCTACTGGAAGTCAAATTTACAAAGAAAAGAGAATGGCCCAAAACTATACTATATTATAAATGCGAGTGATTTTGTTTGTTACGCTTTCACGCTTTTTTTTTTGTGGGAAATCATCAAATAACTTCTCCCGCTCTGGTCGGAGCGGGAGGGTGTGTCAGACTCTTACTGACTAAAACCCAGCCGTATTCCTTCCGTTGCCTGTGTTGCGGGGGCCTCGGTAACCCTTTAGTACCTTCCCGCGACCCCGGCAGACGCTTTCACGCTACAATGGCTGAACGGATTTGAATAAAATTTGACACATGGGTAGACCATGACCTGGGTTAAGACATTAGATACTTTTTATCCCGATATTCCCGCGGGATCGAGACTTATGCGGGTGAAACTGCGGGGCGCAGCTAGTAGTTTATAAAATAATGTATAGGTACATACCTCAGATTGTCGTCGATCTCGGTGAGGATAGGCTTAGGTTTGGTGGTGACGCGGTTCACGTCCTCGTGCAGACCTTCCAGCAGGTAGCGGAGGAACTCCTGGGGACAACGAAACAAACATAACATTACAAATGTACCAAAATAGAGAGTTGTGGTTAAAGGCAACTAAGCGGCTGTTCACATTTTTATCCGCCTTTTAAAAATATTTTCGTTTGAAAGGGTACTCCTGAGCTGGTCCCATATAAATTTGGTGAAGTTCTCTTATGTGGCTTTTGAGTTAGCTTCAATAATACGTATTTAATCCACTTTCTGTATGCTGATGATGTTAGTATAAGTTCCTTTCACTGTCCTTTACATAGCAAGTAGTGGAATATGAATTTGTGTGGGGTAGGTACCACAACAAAAAAGTGAAAAATGAAAACTTTTTTACAACAAAAAAAAAACAACCGATTAAAAAAAAAAAAAAAACTAAAAAGTGAAGAATAACTAATTTCTGAAGTCGTCTTTGGATTTGTATTTTCGCTTTTGCCACAGACTTCAGAAATTGAAGTCAGTTTCTACTTTGTAGTGTTTGTTCTCTTAATTAGGCACACGTAATGCTGATGATCAGAATCAGTTTACAGGCTGATGGCCCACCAAGCAAAAAATTTGTGCCTGACATTTTAACGGCACCCAACAAACTGAAACCCAGGAATTATGATTGGGAAGATCCAGACTTGTTTTTTGTTAAAATGTCAGAAGTACAGCCCGATTCAAACTTTATGGCGGAAAACACTGTAGTTTGTGTGTTTTAACTTAACCGATAAAGCCCCAATGGCTCCGAATAGGAGCCCTCGCGGCGCGCGATTTGAAAGTAGTTATCGAATAAAAATGTTTTTTTTGAGATTGAGAGATGACGTTATTGAGCCACGGGCCTGAGCGGTTAAAGTAACCCAAACTGTAATTTAATTAGTCTGAAATCATCAACACGTAGTGAACAAGCGTCGTGCTCAATGTTCATTCCTTGTCTTTATGAGATGAACCATTTGCCCCACAGGGGTGCAGTTACAGTTTGATATTATTACCTGCGCGTCCTGCTGGCTGTAGCCCATGAACCGCGGCGCGAACCTCTGCACCTGCGACTTGAGAGCCGTCGTGTTGACCACCCCGTCCTTCTCGCCGCGCAGCCATAGTTCTTTTATTACTATACCGAAGGCTGGAACAAGAAATTGGTTTTATTAAATGAATGCTGATGTTTGTCAAATTTTCGTCACTTTTACAGTCATCGATATTTTACCTCCAATTTTCACCATATATTGCCCTAAATAACTCTTTTAACCCAAAATCGTAACAACATAGGTAATGTCGAATGTTACGTCATTTTTTCCCCAAAATTACTACCTCATTTTCCCCATATATTTCCCTATAGCCCATTTTATTTCCCCATTTACACTGTAGCAGCTCATACTTATTACGTACATACTCAGAGGAGTGCATACAGCCGTTCGCCCCGCGCGCCCGCGCACACTAAGCTAGCCAAGGTGAAAGGGATGTGGACTGGCCGACTATATCATCGCGCTCGCATGTCGATGGGGGAACGCGGCACTTTCTACCGACATTACCAAATTGTATTATTTCTAAGTTTATTAATGTACCCCTTTTATTTTGATTTCTCTCACCGAGTACTGTATATAAGCAGCGATGTCTAATAAAAGGACATAGATCGTTATTCGTTTTTAATTAACAACACGCACCCCTAAAACACAAAAAAAAAACAAAGCCAGATTTTTCCAAAAACAACCATATTTTACCCCGAATTCTAAACTTATTTCATCCCTTAATAACCCAACCTTTCATAAGCTCCTCTTTTTTGCCTAAATGGGACCTAATTTTACCCCAAATGACCAGCCCCATTTTACTTTAATGGTCAACCCTATTTCACCCCAAATGCCCACAACTTACCTTTCATAAGCGCCCCTTTCATACACGACAGCGTGGTGTTGAGATCGTCGGCATATTTTTCGTCAGTCAAGTACTCGAGCAGCGGTTTGGTGTTCGACAAACATTGTAGCACGCTGTTCATAAAACAAGTGTTGCCGATGTTGCGGAGACCGTTGAGGCCTGGAAAATGGTGGGTGGGCGTTAATGTAAGGTGTCAGAGATTGGAGGAATAAAATAGTGGTTAGGAAAGGAAATTTCCACTTCAATCATGTGTTAACTTTATTCAAGCAATAACTTTTAAATTATCAACCATATAGTTATCAGTAAGGAAGTAAAATAATACTTTAGGGAACGAACCTTCAGGACAGTAACCAAAAAGGAATTTTGATTTCTTCTGAAATACTCAATAATTATGTCATGATGGTAATATTTAACGTGGGACTTAAACATAACTGGCGAAATGTTGGTATACTATAGGTACTCCTCTGCTAAACCGTTCGGGGAATACAGGCGTAATGTTATTTAATATTTGTTATAAGCTTGACTGAAATAACGTACATTACGCAGCAATTAAGGCGCAGATATATGATTTTAGTGACTTTTAAATCTGTTATTACACCTTCATTTATTGCAAGTAAGTTATGCAAAAAATATATGTTAAACTAGAACACATACACATCAATTCTATATGTGATTATTTATATACTGTAGTAAAATACTTTATGAAATAAGTTCAGAAAGTAATGTCTATCCAAAGCATAAAAAACGATATTACTTTCAAACTACTTAAGATATTTTCATGAGTTTTTATTGTGTGAAGAGACTAATTTATTATCTATAATTGTATCTGTGATTATTTTCAAATATTCATATTTTCGTTACTAAAAACCAATATTCCCTATGAAAACGAACGGCGGCGCTGCGTGAGCGAAACGCACATTTGTATGACCAAGGTCAACGGCGATTACCCGACCCTTAATATAGCACATCGAGTTTTGGAAAAGTTCGGCTTACTATACCGTCGTCTCTGTCACTCATACCTGTGTGGGTCTCTTTCAAAGCTCGATTTGTCAACGCCAGAGCACTGTACTGAAAGTTGTCTATGGCTTACCACTGATATGATCGACTGCTTCTCTGTGCAGCCCTCAGAGACTGACGCGGATCGCTCGCTGCCCCGCCGAAGCCCGCTAGGCCCACTCTTTATTACCTATGCTACAATTGACTGCTACTCACCACTAGTATGACTCGACTGCTTCTCTGTGCGGCCCTCAGAGACTGACTCCGATCGCTCGCTGCTCCGCCGAAGCCCGCTAGGCCCACTCTTTCCACCGGCCAACTCCTGCCAATCAGATAAGTGTTAGACAATATTTTTTGTCAAACTCTTCAAGTCGCTAAGATTTTTTGTCGCATCGTGAACTATTTAATAATACAGAAATTACAGGAGTTACATACTTTAAGGTTCTGTGGAGGAGAGTGAGAAACAAAATGCTCAATCATTTGATTAATCAAAAAATGCTCAAGCATTTTGCTGCTCTGTCTGAATTGACCCTAAAAAGTTACTTGCAACAAAAAAAGAGGCGACAAAAATCGCACGACTTTCTCAAACACACTATGCACATGCGTTCCACCTAAATACACGAAAATCAAACGCAACTTAACAATTGAACACAACGGAAAATTTAAAAAACAATCTGGGGAGTGGAACGTAGGGCATTGAAAAGCACAAAGGGGTAAGTGATTTAACTTCATGCTGAACAAAAACTAAAAAGAAAACAAAAACAGTGCAATCTATGATTTAAGCATTCAAAATAAGAATAAAACCACAACTGTCATTTTTGACAGTTGTGACGGTTGAACTGTCAAAGTAACGTCAGTTGTGTAGAATGCACGGGCACAACGATGCGAAGTTCGTACGAGTAATTTTTAAGGTTGTTATATTCTTATTTTGATTGCAAAGTAGGTTACTCACCAACATTCTTGGATTACTACTTACCGACTGATGTTAACCGTTGTTTCCACAAAAAAAGATTAAAAGACAAACAACGTTTTAGACCAATTTGACTATGAAAGTCGAAAACCTCTCTTCAGACAGAACTCTTTAAAACACCTTTTTGCTACGAAAAAATCCTAGAAAAATATGGAGCCACTACATACCCAGAAAAAGTAAATCAAAACTCCATAGAGATGAACATACAATAACGCAAAAAATATCCACGAACTGTATTTCTGTGTGTATGTAAAAGTACTCGCAATGGTTATAGTTTAGTTTATACGTATATAGTAAGTATGTATAACCTAAATGTATGTATATAGTTTATAAATTCAGCCTCAACAAAATATTCTACAATATTGTATCAATGTTAATTGTAGCTTCACATTCGATAAAATATTATGGAACACAGATTGTAGACAATTAAATTAATTCTTGTTGGTGTAAACCTCTTTTTGAGGCTGGGTGAGCCTATTCATTCTAAATCCACATACTATATTGTTAGTGCATCCAAAATTCCAAATTTTAGTCATTCATCCAAAAACTTTGTACATCTACTTCAATCTCACAAACGGGGCTGAAAATCGCTGCGACAAGGTAAAGCCCGTTAAGTAAAACCCAGAGTAATTTGCGTTTTTCGAAGTGAGTAGGTACCCGAAATACGATGCATTTGCTTTCATTGCAAAAACCGCTCTCGTCCATTGCGTGTGGACACAATGTGTAAAGAACATTGTTGAAAATGGCCTATGAATCAACACGTTTGAAACCTTTATAATAATTACTAGTTTTTTTTATAATTTACGTTACAACCATTACAATAGAACGGACACTTCATAATTTCGAAAACATTTTAAAAAGTAATTCACTTTGTTATTTCCCGGCACCATTATTTTTTGTTTCAATTTGACGTTTTGAATAGGCAAAGGGTATTGTAGGTCATACAGCCAAGTTGTTATTCCCCGGCACCATTATTTTTTGTTTCAATTTGACGTTTTGAATAGGCAAAGGGTATTGTAGCTCATACAGCCAAGTCTTTGTGCGCAGCGGTACAGCCCGATTCAAACTGTGGCGCGGGCGACTCGGAACATGAGGCGAGTCTCTGCGCAATAACAAATTCATGTGTTAGCGGGGGTGAGGGGTGCGGTACCGCGCAGCGAGAAGCGCACTTCAGAGGCGCCATCAACTTTGAATCGAGGTCTAAAGTGTGCACCGTAATTACAAACATTGGCACTCTCAGCGTTTGATCTATGAGTAAGGTTTTTAGTTACTAACTAACTAGTACAAACAGAATATAGCGATTGAAAGCGCAGTGTGAAACGAGCAACATCGACACTGACAGTCGATGAATTGACAGATGACACTTTGGCATTCTATACTAATGACAGTCCCGTTTATTTTGTCAATCGCATCCTGTGCTCGCATCGTGCGTTGGTTGTGTGTATTCGTTTTTGTTATTGTATTTTCTTAGTATTCTGTTTCATTTTATCTCACCACTTGGCGTGAACAAAGGACTGTGATTTCCTCTTGAAGTATCGACCTCTGGCTGTGATTGACTGATACGGACCGACTAAGAACGACGACTAGTATATAATAAACGGACTTTACAGAGTTAACATGGAATTGGAAAGTGTTTCTGTATTTTTTGTTAACTGCGGATCAGCTTCAATCTGGAATAAATATCTGCCAGCCATAAAAATATTAATACTACGCAGGAATAAAACCTGCAACTAGTAACAGCCAATCACTCAACCTCCGCACCAATTGTGTTTATTAAATATTTGTGTAAAATACTGTATCACTTTCAGGTTCGTGCATCACATTATATTTGCCATCCTTGCTGGCAAAGGGTTGATCGTACTGCCAAGCATTTTTCAACACCGTCAACTTCATCATGGGCTACTCCATCTACCAGCAATCCGTTAAGATGTGCAAATTGCCACATTGATTTAACGAGATTGAGGCGACACATTTTAAATACCTAATGATACTATTCTATCACAAATACAACAACATGTTGCTCCACAAGTGGTGAGTGTTTTCTTATATTTTGTGTTGATGTCCTCTTACTGATTAGTAATTAATTTATTTTTAGTATTATGTTCGTAAAAAATAAAGTAATGCTTTTCATCACTCAAATAAAATTAAATGTTACAGGTGAGCGCAACTGACTACATTTGTGCTGTGAGCTGAAGCAGCTGTTCGTGCAGATGCAGTTAGAGCAAGTAACCAAGCACCACAGGGATCTGAAAGAATCAGTTTACCAAATTATTCAAGGGCACCTGATACACAATCTCGGTGCTTATTTCCAGCTTGCAACAGTACCTCACAGCAATTGATTCCATTTACAATCAGGGTGAGACTTTTTAGTGACCACAAATATTACAAACCACCAAACTGCTGGATATGCAGTTTTCATCTAGAAAGCCAATTGTGGTCACTATTATATGAGGCTGAAAATACCCAACATAGTTTTACAGATGCTCACATAGAGGATTTTTGTGAGCTACTCAAAAATGATACAAACAGTCTAGATTTTGAAAATTGACCAAATGGAAGACATTATGGTGTGGTATTGGCTGAGACGCACAAAACAACAATTTAGAGAATTGGAAGCCGAATTGCCCGATTTTCATAAACGTGCCATTGCACTCGGAGCATATTTAATGAAACTTCGTACAGGAGACTCCGATGAAAGAATTTCAACATTATTAAAAATAAGCAAAAGCACATTGAGCAAATATATTAATAAAGCAAGAGATGTAATGGTGGCACACTTTGTGCCACAAAATCTGAGCTTGGAGCACATTTCAGGAGGAGTTCCAGAAAGAAACTTGTACATTCCAAACTCATTGTTCGGAAACCCTGGAAGCAATGTTGAGGATAGAAAAGCCATTGCAATAATGGATAGCACATATATTTATGTGCAAAAAAGCAGCAACTACTCTTATCAGAAAAAAACTTATTCACTTCATAAATATAGAAATCTCGTCAAACCATTCATGATAGTATGTTACGATGGCCACATAATCGACGTATTGGGCCCGTATCCTGCCACAAAATCAGATGCCGATATTTTAACAGACCAATTTAGTGATGCGTCTTATCCTTTGAGACAATATTTTAGAGAAGGTGATGCATTTATTTTGGATAGAGGCTTTCGGGACCGTAGTTCCCTATTGGAAACTCTTAATTACTCAGTGCATTACCCTCTCTCAATTCAACAAGGTGAATTTCAATTAACGACAGAAAATGCGAATGAATTCCGCAAAGTAACATTATGTCGTTGGGTCGTAGAGGTTGTTAATGGGCGCTTCAAGCGGGATTTTAAATTGCTGCGACAGGAGTATTTTAACAAAACCTCAAGACATTTAATGATTGATTTTAAGGTCGCAGCAGCCCTAATAAACAGATTTCACCCTGTTTTGGTAGACAGAGAGGATGCAAGGGAAATTATATGAATAATTCAAGAAAAAATGTTTACAAAATCTGCCAAATAGTTAATTTGGCAGATTTTGTTGAACTAAATAATTTAAACAGGAGACGGGCACAATTTCACAGTATAACTGTAGAAAGAAATAACATTGAAGGATTTCCACATATGAATATAATGATTTAGTTTTAATACCACTATATATATATATCAAATAAAACAGGCTCGCTCATACTATGGTAAACATGTGAGACAAGACGGTTCATATATTATTGAAGTATGCAGGGAGGTCGACGAGGATTTACTACACGAATTAGAAGTAACAAATGCAGGAAATACATGGCTACTTCGAGGTAAAATACGTAGCCGCCATATATGCCAAAAAACATACTTTGTTTATGTGTTAGTAGACGCTAATCAAATTGGCAGAGATGCCACTAAACAGTATTGTTGCAACTGTATTGTTGGGCGCAGAACTATTGGTTGCTGCGCTCATGTTATGACAATAATATGGTACTTGAGCTGGGCAAGACATCAAAACTATCGTCGACCCCCCTGCACAGTTTTTGCACGATATTTTAGTAGACAATATAGATGACCATCCTGATGTGACCAGATAATTTAATGTCGGCATTATTCAATAAACATGTTCTGAAGCAAAACATTTTTGTTTTATTTTATGGAGTACCTAGGTATTTAGATTGATCCCATATTATTTTAATTCTGAAGTCAAAAAGGCTGTTTATTTCCACTTGGCTGCCGGTGTTAACATGTAATGGTCGTAAGCGCGGCTGCTAATCGTCCTAGGTTCGATCACTGGGTCGAGTAGTGTTATTGGGATTTGCGAAATTCTCGGTTGTAGTAGCAGCCTGGAGTCTGGATGTGCACCCATAATATGGTGATAAATTGCCCCCTATAAATATTACCTACATGGGACCCAGGCAAGCTGGGTGTATTACAGTATCAACATACATATATCTTCGGTGCTCTGCTTAACCCTTTTGGGTAAACAAGCGACATTTTATGTGATTATGGAGTATTGTAGTAAAATGCAATAGGTACCTACTTCTAAGTCACACAAAAAACGAAACAGTCCATAGCCCTAAACTAGTCATAACTACAAATAAAAGAAAGAATAGTTCATCAATCTATTGAAAGATAAAATCCAACGTATTTTCACTAATAGCGGCAGTTATTAGTGTTATTGCCGTATGTTTCTGTTGGCCTAATTATAACCTCAAAATACAAAAGTTTTTTGGATTTTTTACAATTATCAGAAGTGTCCGTGATTTTAATTTAGTTTCAATCGAATATATGCATTATTTAGAACACAGAAGGTAAATTCACGTCTCTGTTGGTTCTTAGGCGAACGATGTATGGACGCCGAACAATGTCCTTTGTGTATAGCCACAATACATATAAACACATAAACCGGCCAAGTGCGAGTCGGACTCTCGCACGAAGGGTACCATTATCAATAAAAACGGCAAAAAAAATCATGTCTGTTATCAGTTGTCAATCATGTCCCTTAAATATTTATTTTATTCTGTTTTTTAGTATTTGTTGTTACAGTTGGCAACAGAAATACATCACCTGTGAAAATTTCAACTGTGTAACTATCACGCTTCATGAGATACAGCCTGCAGGGCTAACATGACACACGCGACAATTACTCACTCTCGCGTGAGTTTTTTGTCTATTTCTGTCAATTTTCTCGTTTTCTGACAGCGCTGCCATACAAAATACTCGACTCGTTCTGTCAAACTCGATATTTTCTCGACAAACCCTAACATGGCACATAAGTTATCTCGAATTTTGAAAATTCAACACGAGATAATCTTCGATTCTACTGTCATTTAGTCGTCCACGATTTTGACGACGAGAAGAGTAGACAAAATTATAATACAAAAAAATATGGCATTCATGGGGACTGGTGACAGAAATGAAAACTTAAAACTTTGGAATAACACATATAAGTATATATATGCGTATACATGTACGTACACAGGCCGCTACGCGACGCCAGTCTGATACACATGTTACATTAGCATGTCGGTGACTTGGGTATCATGTTGGTGACGCCGTCTGGATGTCGGTGACGTGGTTAGGATGTCGGTGACGCGGTGTGCATGTTGGTGACGCAAATTGCATGTCAACAAGTGCTTTCAGAATGTCGGTGACGCGGTTGTCACGGCGTAAGGCGATTGGCATTTCGTAAATCGGCTAGCATTTCGGTGACGCTGCTAGCAGGTCGGGCACGCTGTTAGCATGCCGGTGACGCTGTTAGCATGTCGGTGACGCTGCCAGTACGTCGGGCACGCTGCTAACAGGTAGGGCACGCTGTTAGCATGTCGGTGACTTGGTTAGCGTGTTGGTGACGCATTGAGCATGTTGATGACGCATTGAGCATGTCGGTGACTAGGTTAGCATGTTGGTGACGCAGATTGCATATTCAAGGGATGCTGTTCATATGTCGGTGACGCGGCTAGGATGTCGGTGACGTGGTTAGTATGTCAGTGACGCGGTTAACATATTGGTGACGCGAACCCACAGGTTTTTCCCCTAACAAAAATGGCTCACTCATTTTCATTTCCGTCATTTTAAATTAAATTTTAATGAAAAAAGTCGGTTACACAAAAAATTACAACAAATTAATAGAGGTGGATGTAAAATCATTATAGTACATACTAATTCCATACGTAAAATTTAATGAATGAGCCGATGTTGCTAAAATAAAAACGATTTGTTTTTAATTAATTTGCTACATCGGTCTCTCGTCGCGAGATAAAGAACTGTCAAAGTGCCTTTCTCGAGTTTACTCGAGCTTAGCGGTCATGTTAGGCATTCGGATGACGTCAGAATCGTAGACAAATTACGACAAAACGAGAAAGAGAGCGTTCTCGCGCTTGTCATGTTAGCCCTGCTGGTAACAGACGGACGGACAGACAGACAGCCAGGCAGACGGACAGCGGAGTCTTAGTAATAGGGTCCCCTTTGGGTACGGAACCCTAAAAATGGCTTACCATCGGAGTGGTACACAATTTTAGTTTTAAGGCGATGTGCGTCAAAGAAATACTCTGTTGGATTTTCAACTTTCGGCTCTAAGCAGTGTGTTGAAAATCCAGTGCGCGATATAAAATCGCCCGAGGGCAAAAGGGCTCGCCTCTAAGTATAAAGTCGTCAAAATCTGTATTTTGTGTTACCTTTAATACGTTAGAATATATTTTTGAGCAACGCAAATTACGCTGGGTTTACCCTCGTTTACCCTAGCAGTAGCGTACCATCCGCGCGAATGTCACCGCCGCGAGCCGCACCGCGTAGCGGCTGTGCTCGCGACCGCTGAACACCACCCGCCGCGACATGCGACCGTTACTGACTTGACGCGTCTGAGGTCGCTCTTAGGAAGAAAGTCATCGGAGATACGTTATGGCTTTGGTATATTAGCTATGGTATTTGTAATGTAACACTAGCAATGTGGAATATATAAAATTATTTAATTAAAAGTACAACTTTTTATGACTTCTAAACTACAAGGGGCCTACTGCCACCTCATTACAGTACTATTTTAATCTTACTTCAGTGTGGAACTCGAATAAACTCTCAAAATCGTTTGTAAGTTTCCACGACGATCGTCATTCAGTAGTTTTTAATTCAACTTCAAATACGTTTTCCTTACTAACTCATTTGGTATTAGAAGTACGCAGCGTAAGCCCTCTACGCATTATTAGCCTTTTTCGTACTATCGTGAGACCTTCCATACCATCGGCATAGTAGCAAAGCATAGTGCCACGGGACGTTCGCGATTAGAAGACCAATGGTCACAGAGTAAACAAACATATTATACGGGATGGAACTATGATCACAGAGTGAGCAAACACATCCGGGACGGAATTATAGATACACTTGTTCAGTATGATTGAGCGACACTAGTATTCCAAAATCAAACGCCAAAGAAACAGAATCCTGACAATCTTTTTGCGCGGTCGGGCGAAAGGATTTAAATCTTTGGCGATGGTTTGCTTCGATATTTCTGTAAACAGATCTTCAAGACCTGCACGAAAATAAAATTTGTAGATTTTTTTAAAAAAGATTGGGCACTGGTTTCTAGCTGACCATCTCTAAAAAAGAAGTGCTGAAACCACAGAGCGCGGAATAGCAGCCCCGGCTGCTAATAGACGTCTATGGGAATAATATTCCTGCCCGAATTTTGCGCAACTACGCTAGCTGTCACAGGGCATTGTCAGAATCGTCACGGGTTGTCAGTTTCTGAGTAAACGGTGACGCTAATGACACGCTCTGTATGGAAATTGTTGGCAGTACCGTCTGTAGCAGCGGCTGCCGAGGCATTTCCGTGCGCTGTGGCCGAAACCAACCCGGAGATCAAGGTCACTTGTAAAGTCCAGATGTAGGTACAACAATATTATGGTACGGCAATGTCTGGAATGGTATTTGGAAGAAGAACGAAACAATCACACGCCTCTCGTATTTCATTCTGATGCACGGTTGTAGATTGGGAAGGACAATGCGTAAAACTCCTCCTCACCTAGCTAATCCCAACGACAAACGACGTTAAAAAAGTGGACGGGGCGGACTGGATGCGGGCGGCAGAGGACAGGGTGTCGTGGCGCAGCTTGAGAGAGGCCTATGTCCAGCAATGGAGTGCGATAGGCTGAGTTGAATGAATGCGTAGAGGGCTTTCCTAAAAATTTCTACTCTATTTCGACCATTAAACATAATTAGCCACCAGCACCCCATTTGCGTTACACACTTTATTTCACAATCCGAGGGACTTTGAAAGACATTCCTAATCCTTTATTGCATGTTTGAAAGATTCGTCTGCTCGACAACTTACCGCAATGGATGTTGGTAAATTGTCAAAATAAGAGGTAATACAATTTTGTGTGTTACGCAATCACCCCCCACTGGTAGTTGTACAGTTTATACATACAATGCTTAGAGAACTTGCCTCAAGATTGCTACTCTATTTCAATGCGTAAAGGACTTTCCTCAAATCTACTCTCTATTTCAACCATTAAACATAACTAGCCACCTGGTATGTATTGACCCCATAGGTCCGCCCCCCCACGAGGGGCAGTCGAGGCTGCGAGGGTCGCGGGTGCGGTCGGCTTGGCTGCGGCGCGACGCTGCGTGGCCGCGGCTCGAAGCACCGTCGACATCCACACCTTGGGTGGTAGGAGGTGTTTAGGCACTTGGATGATGGCAGTCTTTGACACAGCGATAGATGCGGAACGCTCGGGTTTGTTTGGAGATATTGATTTGGTTATCTCTAGGGGCAAATTAATATTAGCCAGGAAAAATGAATGCAATAATAATAGGGCACTTTTATATTATTATTTTTTTCTTTTTTTGATTTGTTGTTTTAGATAACGTATGACTATACTATAATTTATTTCTCAATGTATGTTTCGAAATGTATTTACTATTAAGTGTTGGAAGTCAATTCCTAGGCTACAAGGTTGTATCTATGTAAGTCCTGCAACTTAAGAACCACTAGCTCCCAAAATACAACCTTGACTTAGTTTGGGAGTTGGTAGATTTTGATTATGTGCTGCTGTACAACCATCAAACATCTTATTAATTGTACTTCATAAAGGTTTGCTGTACTTTTAGAGCGAATCAAAATTATTTATTTAGTTATTATTACTTGACATGTTTTTTTCGAAACCTCGACAAAGGAAGCGTATTTTATTTTTAAAATATTTTTATTAATTTTTTTTTTTATCTCAAAAAATGGCGACGTTGTAAACGTTTTAAAGTCTATGCTAGACAGAGGCAGCACTGCTAACATCTGTGGTCACAAGACGCTTTAAGACGCTGACAACACCTAAACTGCGGTCACTGTCAGATTGCATAGAAAAGAAAGAGAAGCGCGACGACAAAACGCTTGTAATTTATTGCAAAATATGAAGTAATTATCTATTTACTCAGAATTGAGTTGAGTAATCGAAAATAAAAAACAACCAAGTTCTGCATTAGAATAAGACGTACTTGTTATTAATTAAATACGTAATTTATGTTGATATTTAATACATATATTTTGTATTGGAACTCAAGGTAAGAGGTTAGTTTAACGTTAGTTTGTATCGAGATTTTTTTTTCAAAACGTGTTTTGGTGACAACGAAGTTCTGGAAAATATGTTCAAAATTAACATATATTTTTTCCGCTACCACAAACTATACAGATTTGGCAATTTTCTTTCTTAAGAGAAGCCTATTTTGGTCAATTGGGTCTTGTCAGCGCCTTAATAACTTCAAATCATTCAGCACAATGATCGTTTTGCGGGACAAGAGAAAAATAACTTCAAAAGAAAAACTTAACCCACGAAACAAAAGGGGGAGGTTCCCAGGTCCACGCATATTTGTTTTTTTTTTTTTGTAACATCTTTAAAATAAGTATTAATCCATGTATATTTTTGACTGCGTATCGGCAAGCGTAGTGTGGGTCGCCCCAGCCCAGCTAGATGGACCGACGACCTTAACACTACAGTACACGCGCGGCCTACTATAGTAGACCAGGGTAACTCTTTTTGCGATAACTTTTTAGTATAGCGCGCTAGAAACTTGTGATTCCAGGTAAGCCTCGTCTGGTATATTTGTCACAACTTCAGTACCCCGCACGACCCCGTACGCGACACACGCACAAGCAATTTGGCGCCAAAACCGTGGGCCTACTAAAGTAGGCCGCGCGTGTATTGGTGTACCAAATTCAGGTATGTAACTTTTGATGTATTATCGATTTATGACGCTATTATAATAGCTCTACTTATTAATAATGCATGTATATGAATCTATATTCAATTGTTACTATTTATCTTATAGGTTACAAATTGTAAAATGTATTTTTCTTGCTTATTTTAGTATTTTTTTACAGATTTATATATCTGATTACATAATGGATAATTTACAAGTGGAAAGGTGGCTGCAAGAGCTAAATACTGAAGATGAAGAAGTGATTGAGAGTGAAGATGATGAAGAGATGAAGTTTAGTCGAAACCAGACTTGCTAACCCTAGTCCGCGAGTCAGAATTCCGTCAATATGAAGAGGAAGAATCTGACGCATATGGGCATCCATTGAAACACTACCACGACAACTTAAATTCAGGATAGACGCTCTTTTGGGCAACACAGTTCAAGAACCCCAAGAGTCTCGCGGGAACGCTACCCTTTGGTACCTACCAAAGGGCTACCGAGGCCTCTGGCAACACGGGCAACTGAAGGAATACGGGTGGGTTTTAGTCAGTAAGAGTCTGACACACCCTCCCGCTCCGCCCAGAGCGGGAGAAGTTATTTGATGATTTCCCACCCAAAAAAAAAAAAGAGTCTCAACGCGACTTGTCTTCAAAGATAGGACGAGTTGGTCGATATGCACTCTGCTCGAGAGCCTGAAATCGGTCGACAAAAAAGTGGTGCAAGACTTGCAATAAATGGATTTGTCCCGATCACCAAGCAGTATTGTGTCCTGAATGCTACGAAAACAAAGAAAATAGAAATACAGTTTAGTTTTAAGTTAAAAAAAAGTTATGTTGATCTCAGAAGTGCCATTTTTGTTATTTTTTCTTATGTATTTACTAAATTGTTGATTAATAATACTTTCTTAAAAAAAAATCTAAAAAGTAAGGTTCTAAAACTAAGTAAAATAAACACCTTTTAATAACATTTGTTGTTTTATTCAGATAATTAAGAATATACAAGTTATTGATATTTTAAAATGGCCTACCATTGTAGGCCACGCGTATACTCAAGTAAAAAAAAGGGGCGCGTGTACTGTAGTGTTAAAAAGGTGGCTGGGACAGACTGGATGCAGAAGGCGGGGAGGACTGCGATATTGGTTGTAGTCAAATACCCTATATTGTTATCGCCATTAACAAAAAATGCTTTGAGGGATCGTGTTAAAAATACTTCTTGGTTGCCTGACATATTAAGCTATGTTCAGAGACATTTGTCGGTTAGGCGCCACCTCTACGAGCGAGCGTATCGTTTGCGAGTCCACCTACTATCGTCGGGTAATAATCATAATCTCCAGCAGACTTATTCTTACGCCTGCGTATCGTCACGACTCGCGACGGATCGCTGCGTGTCCGCAACCACTCGTTTCACATGTAGTCGTTCACACACGCGCGGCGTAGGGGTTAGCGGGGCAGGAGGTCACGTCTCGCGGCGAGCGCGCGCCCCGAGCTGGTTGTGTCTCGCGGCGGGTGCATAGCGGGTTGTTGACGTCTCGCTCGTCAATGTTACTCGCCCCATCGTCGCGATAATATCGCCATGTGGAGCCACGTTCATAGAGTTGGTATAGAATGAAGTCGCAGGACGATAATATCGCCGCGATTTTCTCGCCCGTGGAGGTGGCGACTTACGATTGTCTACTAGGCTTAAGCAATTTCTCAAGCTACTGTTTATCACAATATTGTTCCATTTACCTCGGAAAACCAGTTGTTACGCGACATAATCTGAGGACACGGAAGCCACGAGCGTTGCGTATGAATGCTTGTGTCAACGAATGTAAGTCCAAGTACCTAAACAGTATGTACTACTCACCTCATGTCCAAGAGCGATGAGGCCTGTTGTAAAGCATGCTAGTATCACCAGGGCCTCGTAGTAAGTTAGCATAGAGTAACTGACGGCAAGATGAAAACTCCTTGGTCCGATTTTTGTTTTTTTCTTCAAGTTTTTTTTTAGGTTACTCAATACGGATTCGAAATTTGATTGTAGATATGGTGAAGTGTGGTTGTTAGAAGGGAGCAGTTTTCAAATTTGAATTTCTTAGAATAGATCAAGATAATATATTGGGTGATGGAAAGCAGGTATACAAAGGAACCTAAAGTGGGGTGTCCTTGTCAATACTAAAAATTTTAAAGATGGAAACTTCGCTAAAACACCACTTACAAGTTTAAATAAAAGTTTTAATACAACTAAAAACAAAAATGTAAAGTTTATATTACTTTAAAATTAAATATTGATATGTATTTTATTGCGTTATAGTCCAGTTGCAGAGTTTGTTTTAAAAAGTGTATTTAATAGTTTTTCTGTTGACCACAAACTTTGGACGGCACAATAATTTTCTGCACAAAAAGTTTACATCTCAAACGGCGGCCTTCGATTTTACAAAGAGTTCTCACACACTGTAAAAAACCGTCTTTTAAACACGCATCGTTAAACTTTCAATTTTCAAAGGGCAAGGCCCTAAAAGAGGTCACATTAACAAAAAAAAAATCAACACTTCATTGTCTTTGCTCGGCGAGGAGTTGGTCGCTGTCAGATTTGACAGCAGAATGAATGCGCGGGAAAAATGGCGTTTAGGTTATACCAGCGGGAAATTGCATTATAACAATTTATTTACGTTTGATCACACTTTATTTCGTGTGACTTTCGCTATGAGTGCGCGACGGTGACTGCTCAGGCGCCGTGAGGAGGGTGTAAGCCAAAAACCGATGCCAAATTTCACAATCAGCAATAGCTATGTAACGATCGGTGATAATACATATATGTTGTTTGCACTCACGTGGCCAGGTTGGGGCATGGGAGGCGCACTTCCAGACAGAGCGGCGGGAAGTTTATAGGGTGAAGTTGTTAAGGTCGGTTTTTGGGTCACGACCGAGAAATATATAAGCTATGGTGTAAGGAATTTTGACTGCAGTGATCTGGAAAATTCTTTTGCGATACATGCCAATAATTAGAAATACTACGTCTTCTCTGTATTTGAATCTGTATTCCCCGAAAGGCTGGGCAGAGGTGGTTAGTACATCCGTATTTCGCCAGTTATGTTAGTCTCATGTAATATTGGGGGCGAAACATGCCAATAAAAAGAGTTTTAAGAATTGTAAAATTGACCTACGTTGGTCGAAGCAAAGAAAACCTGTCAAGGTGGGTATTGATAGACGACCACCGCCCTGGAGTGTAAATGTGGTGCTGTTCCACAAACGATGGGACACTTGATATCGTGTCCTGCATGTCCTGTTGTCTGCACGTTTACAGGAACTGATGGACGGTAGTGATGGCGCCCGTAGCCGAATTCTGAGTGGATGAGCACGGGAAGAATTAAAACAGGAAAAAAAAGGCTCAAATGAAACCTGTATCTATCTGTGCTAATATAATAAAGCTGAAGAGTTTGTTTGTTTGTTTGTTTGAACGAGCTAAGCTCTGGACATGCCAGTCCAATTTGAAAAATCTTTTTGCATTTAAGGCGCTGACAAGACCCAATTGACCAAAATAGGCTTCTCTTAAGAAAGAAAATTGCCAAATCTGTATAGTTTGTGGTAGCGGAAAAAATATATGTTAATTTTGAACATATTTCCCAGAACTTAGTTGTCACCAAAACACGTTTTGAAAAAAAAATCTCGATACAAACTACCGTTAAACTAACCTCTTACCTTGAGTTCTAATCCAAAATATCTGTATTAAATATCAACATAAATTACGTATTTAATTAATAACAAGTACGTCTTATTCTAATGCAGAACTTGGTTGTTTTTTATTTTCGATTACTCAACTCAATTCTGAGTAAATAGATAATTACTTCATATTTTGCAATAAATTACAAGCGTTTTGTCGTCGCGCTTCTCTTTCTTTTCTATGCAATCTGACAGTGACCGCGGTTTAGGTGTTGTCAGCGTCTTAACAGCCCAATTCTTTGGGAGGGTTATAGGCTATTTAACATCACGCCACGACCCTTAAGAGCCGAGTAAGGCGAGTGAAACCATGGGGCACAGCTAGTGAAATAATAATCACGTTAGACTGCTTGAAAAAAAGTATATAGCCTATATTGGCTGGGAGTAGATAGTTTATTGTTGTAATCAATAGTACCATTTACGTAAAAATAGCGATAAGTCCTTGAATTTATTTCAAGCTACACTCGCTTCGCTATAATGCTGATGGGTAATCGATATAGTATTGAGATTATAAATGAGCCTGATGATATGTTTCGAGTAATCGAGTTACACTACAGGCGACAAAATAATGTATAGTCGCCCTGGTAACATCATCACATTACGCCAGTATTCAACGAAGAGTTAGGCAGAGCTGTACCTATAATATTACACACACATTTCGCCACAAGTCCCATGTAATAGGGGGCGAACCTATTGCCATAAACCGGGCACGAATCCAGATTCTTAGCTACTACTGGAAAAATACAGATGGAAAAACCCAATAACAGTTTGGCCGAACCGGGAATTGAACCCAGAACCTCGTGCTCAGTAGTAGCGACTGCGCCCACTAGACCAACGAAGCCCTTACAGTAATAACCACTTTTGACAACAATACCCAGTAAATTGAAACTTACTAAAGTTGAAACTATCTATCACATATACAAATAGACCCTGTGGTTCTATGACGTGCGATTGACATTCAACCTTAGGGTGGTAAAGGAATTACGAGTTCGACTATACAGGAAGGATCTCAGCAAGCAATTGACATTTTTTATTTTATTTATTTGGGAAAATAAACGGTTACACATTAAAGTATTACACAAAATTTGAGCTACAGAGTGAGTAAATATTTAACCCACGACATTTTCCACATATTATAACAATAAATTTATGGATACTGCCGAATAATGATGAACGCTCAACAAAATTCAAGTAAATCTCTCTGGACTTTTCCTAAGGACACGTGAAATAGGGGTTTTCTGAAATGACGTTCAGGAGGTGGCAGCACTGAGACGTCAGGTCGGCCGGGTCAAGTGTCAAAGCGTCTATATTTTCTTTAGTCGTAGCTGAATGATGAACAAATGAATGAAACGATTGATGAACGCTATCATATGTTTAATATTCATTGTCGAAATAGAAGACCTCTTATCAAAGTGGTGCCAACAGATAGGGGTTCTATGGAAGAGTAACCGTGGAGTTTCTTTCCGGCTCTTCTCCATAGGAAACGACCAATTGGAACCGTGCACCTAGCTTCTAACGTTTCATAAGTGCAGGTTTATGTGAAATAAAATATTTTGAATTTATGATAGGATGTTCCCCTTAGCTCTTCCTTAACAAATAATTATTTAAAAGTATCTGATGAAAGTTGTAAACAAACCCTGTTAAGGTTAAGTTCTTACCACATCATTCAATTATGGGATTTAGTAACTCATTCATCTGTATTTAGTAGGTTTTAACTTGTAATCTCACTACTTTTTCAAACAATTATTGTAAATCATCGATGAAAATTGAGGTTATAAAATTAACCTCAATTGTCAAATGACAAAACTTTATGGTGATTTAAAATAAAAATTAATTATAATTAAACAAAGCACTCGTTTTCTGAGAAATGTGTTGCCTTTTTATCAGGTACTTTTGGAACGGACCAAAATGAGGCCAACTTGCATTTTCGAGTGTATCATCCAGTTAAGGAGCTGACCCATTTCAATCATTACGTAATATCATTGTGTCAAGGATAAGTTTACCTGCCGGGGTCGCGTGGAAGTTCGAAAGCGTTACTGAGGCTCCTGGCGGCAACGGAAGGAACACGGGTAGGTTTTAGTCAGTAAGAATCTGACACACCCTCCCGCTCCGCCCAGAGCAGGAGAAGTTATTTGATAATTTTCCACAAAAAAAAGGATAATATTACCAATGTCAGTGGGTTAGTATTCCATGGTTTGTCTGACTGTGGAGTTGTTAGCGTAGTGGTAACAAGTTTTGAAGGCTTGAGTCGGATTTCCTGATTGGTTAAATTAAATTAAATTAATTAAAAAGCCTTTCTTCTACCGTAATTTACATAGAACAGTTTAAGCATAATAATTATTTTATCTTATCACATATTGGTTATTATTATTATTAAACTAATATCATGGATAAACTCAAAAACTACTCAACTGATTTAAATAATTCTTTCACCGATATAAAGCTACATTATCAGCGAGTAACATGGACTGTATTTTATTTTAAAAAATATTAGAGATCCCTACGAAAATTACAATAATGTAACCCTAGGTATCAAAAGTTTGCCTATGAATGTGATTATTTGGCGTGCGCTGTGAAAACTATTGATGATACATAAAATAATGTACTACATGTTTATAGTACTCATCCTTACCCACAAAAAAGTCCGCGAGGCTATATGTCCAACTATTATAGTATATAAGGATTAAAATATTATTATTAATGTTGGCATATACGATTAAAAAAATATTTATTTCGGAAGTCGCCTCTGCGGCGTAGACCTCCCCCAACTTCTTTCATTTTCCTGATTGGTACAATAGCTTTAAAAGTCACTGTTTCATGATAATTAGTTGGGTTATGTATAACATAACCCAACTAATTATCATGAAACTAAAACTCAAAGCATCTTATTTCGATTAAGCCAGTTACAGGCACTTTTGAACTGTCAAGGCGTTGGTCAGTCAGAAATATGAAGTTAATTATACAGCTAACAGGTTATCGAATATTATACCATATGGAATCAATCAAGAACAAGTAGAAGATACACAAACATGTAATAAAAAACAGTCCCGTATGCTCCGAACGGTTTGGCAGTGGTATAGAAAACCCTCAAGCCACCAGTGTTTGAGTCTTCCCACGTAACAGGGGACCAAGCCATAGCCATCAAACGAGCAAAATCAAGACTCCAGATTGCTACGGAGAATTACTTATGAAAAATCGGATTTACCCGACGTGGGCATCGAACCTAGAGCCCCAGGCTAAGTAGTTGCACTTGCGACCACTAGCCTAAAAGAGGCAATCATCGAACAAGTAGAGGCGAATTAGTAATCGCATTACATTATATTTTGACAAGAATGCCCAGTAAATTGAAACTTCACTAGGGTTGAAAATATCAACATAACTGTCAAAATCAATCAATCTGCTTAGCCCTTTTCCAACTATGTCGGGGTCGGCTTCCAGTCTAACCGGACGCAGCTGAATACCCGTATTTTACATGGAGCGAATGCCTATCTGACCTCCACAACAACCCAGTAACTGGGTAATACGCTACCCCTTGGTAAGACTGGTTCGAACGACTGTCAAAGATCCACGAATGGCAGCCAGGACCAATGGCTTAACGTGCTTTCCGAGGCATGGAGGAGTCCGGGTATGTCAATCCATTCACGGACCAACCCCGGCAAGCGCACCTTAACCTGATGGAACCACCCGTGCGGCTGTTATGACTTAGCCACGAGCTCCTCACCTCATCTACGTAACTGTCACATACACAAATAATTATACCTTTTCGTTTTATGACGTGCGAGTGACATTCAACCCAGGGGTGGTAAAGGAATTACGACCTCTACTGTCACTACATATTATAAAACAAAGTCACCGCGTCTGTCTGTCTTCTGAACGCGATAAACTCAAAAACTGCCGAACGGATTTTCACACGGTTTTCAGCAATGGACGGAGTGATTCATGAGGAAGGTTTAGGTGTATAATTTGGCTGAAATATGACGCTGATTGTTGAAGATGTCGGAAAAAAACATGCCGAGTTGGGAGCTTTACTGGCGTTCGCCTAGTAAACCAACAGAGTTATATGAAAACAATATGTATCTATTCTTTACTTCTTCAAATATTTGCAGGATTGGAAATAAAATACATTAAAAATACTCCAAGTGGTATGAACATCAGTTACCTACATTTTAATCTAACCGACGCAATAGGCTGATACGTCACTACGACAGAAAAAAAAAATGTTGGCATTATATGCTCTGCTACCCGTGCGAAGCAGGCGGGTTGCTAGTATACTTAATAATCTGAAAAAGATATCGGTTTTACACAAACCAAGTAAATAGCATAGCATACCAACACAATCTGCACCCAGATAAGCGGAATAAAATCCCACTTCATTACCACGTTCCTCAGTACCACTAACACAGCACTCATTGTCACTTCTGTTACGTCACGCGTCTCTTTGACGTCATCAAAGTTCACTGACCTTCCAATTATGTCTGGGGAGATCGACTTTTGCTCTAGTTTCATTAGCTCTTTCGAATTGTCATTTTTTGGCGGGAATCGCTACATTTTTTGACACTGACACTTTTTTTTTTATAAATATTGTTTTTCTTAATAATTCTTATTCAGCCTTGTTGTTTCAGAAAATGAATAATAGACCCGATTATGTATTTTGAACTACACACTATCACATATAAACTAAAATTGTCTGAGTAAATAAATAAAAGGAATTCTATAGGTTCATTATTTCTGTATTTTTTCACGGGTGCAGGTGAGATACCAACGCAATTTACAGGTTGGTTTTTCGGTCCACCAAGATACACTCGATATTATAGCTCTTTCAGTACTTTACTTGAACAATACACAGGTCATCTTCTTTCATTATTCCGTCTAGCAACACACAGTAAATCTGGTAAAACTTCCGTACATTTTTATAACACGATTCTAGAACCCAAGTCTTACATAAACTACACTAGACAGAGAATCTTCAAAGACGTCTTCGCGGCCTTGAACTCAGCGTCGGCAAAAAGTTTGAATACCTCCAAACATGACTGCTTTTTTACGCCAAAACCTCACTTTGGCATTGGACTTTGACTGATTTAGCATGGCGTTATTTCCTAGTAAAGTGTAATTTGGCAAATAAACCAATGGATTTTTATTTAGGTAGTCAAATTCAAAAAAGCCTTTTACCAAGTATGTTGGAGTCGGCTTCCAGTCTAACCGGATGTAGCTGAATACCAGTATTTTACTTGGAGCGAGTGTCTATCTGACTTCCACATCCCAGTTACTGGATAACACTATGCGCCTCGGTAAGACTGGTTGTAGGTAGTCAAAATGTAGTGCGGAATAAGTGCCCTTTCTTCCTCAAATAGTTCACCATTCAGATTAAAAAAATGTCCAAAATATCACACCAATATAGTCCCGTAATTTTTCAACCAAATTGTATTCTCACAAGACACGAAATAATGACAGTGATTTATTGGCAACGCGACGTCTGCTTATTTCCGCAAAAGGTGTTATACTAAACATACAATGTAGTTATCATAATATTATATATCTTACTTGTCCGCGTCACGTGTGTTATGTAATTTAGTTAGCATTATTTTCACAGACTGTATGAACGAGATCGTGACGAGAAATGCTGAGAATTAACTCGGAAGGCGACAAAGAAGACTATTTTTTTTTTAGGTGAAATCTTGTCAACTGGATGTCAATTTTGGGATCTTGGCATTTGATCAGACATCCAGAAGGAAAGAGTAGTCCCCCCCCCCCGTAATTGGGTTGTGGGTCAGATGGGCAGCCGCTCCATGTAAAATACTTGTATTCAGCAGCACCGGAAGTCTACTCCAACATAGTTGGGAAAAGGGGTAGGCAGATGTCGAGTCAGAAGGATTTTTTTCAAACATTTCGCCAATCTTCAAAGGTAGAGTTATCCGAGGGGCAAATCCTGTATTTTATGAACGTTCGCATCTCGGTCTCAACCTGTCAAAAATACCTATAATTTTCGTATTTTTTTTACATTGATTGTCACCGAATAGATTGCAACTCTATTTTGAACGTTTTTAATTATGGGAATTGGTCTTACGACCTACTGGGTACGCTCGTTCCATTCCGTAAACCTCAATCACCAGGCGAGATCGAATTAAAAAAAAGGAAGTTCGAAACTAAAACCCAACTCTACAACAAAAAGGCCAATTAAAAAGGTATAAACAAGATGTCATAACAAAATGACATCTGTTTCGTATAACCGGAGTCACACGTAATCACCACCTAATTGCGTAACTCAATCACAACCCAAGGATTTGAAGGATATTGTTAATACATTGCTTCATGAGTTTGGAAAATTCATCTGCTCAACAACGTGAATTTAACGCAATGAACGTGGGCGCAAAGAAGTGTCAATATGGAACCCTTTGCGACGAATTGTCATTTTATGTGTTTTACGCAATTACCCCGCTGTATGATTTATTCCTTAATTACATGATAAGCAAAGCCACGTAACAACATGACGCTTCCAACGATACCTCGTTTATCAAAATACGACGAGTAGTTTAGGAGTTACGTGGAACAGATGTACATACATGTTTATAAGTGGGTTACGCAATTACCTCGCTGTATGATTTATGCCTTAATTACGTGATTAGTAAAGACACGGAACAACATGACGCTTCCAACGATACCTCGTTTATCAAAATACGACGAGTAGTTTAGGAGTTACGTGGAACAGATGTACATACATGTCATTATAAGTGGGTTACGCAATTACCTCGCTGTATGATTTATGCCTTAATTACGTGATTAGTAAAGACACGGAACAACATGACGCTTCCAACGATACCTCGTTTATTAAAATACGACGAGTAGGAGTTACGAGGGAACAGATATACATACATAGACTGTCAAAATCATAACCCTCCTTTTGCTTTGCCGTAGTCGAGTAAAAACGGATTTATTACAGAAAAAATCTACTGTTCTCGAAGTAAGATTCAAAATTGTTCTACGAGTAAACCCTTGTTTAAAAGCAAGACTTTGTGGCTATTTAAATAGTTCTAACGAATTATTTATTTGTAAAGTTTACAATACTGCTGGGAGCATACGTGGGTAAAGTAAGGCGATCATCGTTTACCTATGATGCAACCCGATTTCGGGAGCATGATTAATACAGGAATTCCTTAAATCATCTTCCACTATTTCCCAACTGGGGATCGGGTATGACTGGTGCAGCGGAATAACTACGAACGTCATACCGGGAAGAACAGAAACCAAATGTAACTAATTTGGAATGGGTCAGTCCGAAGTCTGGATTTGTGTCCAGTTGATGGTAAGATCGCCCTCTATTAAGTGGGACTTAAACATAACCGCCCCACCCTTCGGGAGAAACAAGGTGTGATCTTAAGTGTTTGGGATGGCCTCTTGAGGAAAACCAATGCAGATTTGCGTCTGCTTTGCATGTGGCCAAAAAAGCAATCTAGAATGTCGAGGTCAGGTCTTTAAGATCCAATTAAATGTGAATACATTAACATAACATCACGCCGTCCTAGCTATATTTCGCTAGTTATGATTTGCCCGACCTGGTAATCGATACCCAGACCTCACGCTCTCCTGCCGGAGTCGCGGGAAGGTACTTATGGGTCACCGAGGCCCCCGCAACACAGGCAACAGGAAGGAATACGGGTGGGTTTTAGTCAGTAAGAGTCTGACATACCCTCCCGCTCCGCCCAGAGCGGGAGAAGTTATTTGATGATTTCCCACCGTCAAAAAAAAAAAAGACCTCACGATCTGCACTAGACTAATGGAGCATTCAAGAAAGAACAATAAAAGTTAACCAGTGAGGATAATGTCAGAAATTGCCTTTTGAAGGAAGAGCAATACATATTTCCCTTTATGAACAGATAAATTCCAGAAAAATAATGAAATATAAAAGGGCTTGTGGCTAAGTATAATAGCCGCACGGGCCGATCATCAGGTTAAGCTACGCTTGCTGCGGTTGATCCATAGATGGGTGACCATCTTTACATCCAAGAACCCTCGGTGCCTCGGAAAGCTCGTTAAGCCGTTGGTCCCAGCCGCCATTCATGGATCTCTGACAGTCGTTACAGGTCGTCAGAAGCCCGAAAGTCTGTCAACCAGTTTTATCATGGAGTATCGTATTAACCAGTAATTGGGTTGGGGAGGTCAGATAGGCAGTTGCTCCAAGTAAAATACTGGTAAGTATGCAGTTAAGACTGGAAGCCGACCCCAACATATTTGGGAAAAGGGTAGGCAGATTGATTATTTTTTATTGATTGTTAGCGATAACACCGCCCATTGTGTCACCCTATGTAAAATTTCTACATATATCTGTAATTTTTATGGTGTACTTACATAATAAAGAGTATTCTATCTTCTATCTATCTATCTATCTATCTATTGATTTGAACAGATTAATTCTATGTCAAAGACACTGGCGCCGATTCCCTTGTTCACAAACTAAACTAAATTTGTTCAGTGCATCTTTTTCTTTCTATTTCATTAAGAAAAGGACAGAAGATACATTTTAGTTTACTCCTGTCAAATTAATCAGCGCTTGACGTAAATTGACGTAATTTTAGTAGGCAAGTTTTTATTCACGTCTAAACTTGTATAGAGTAGTGACAGGCGCTGATTAATTTGACAGGACTACACTAAAATTTATCTTCTGTCCTTTTCTTAATGAAATAGAAAGAAAAAGATGCACTGAACTTAAATTTAGTTTAGTTTGTGAACAAGGGAATCGGCGCCACTGCCAGCCAAATGAACAGATCCCAGATACAACATACGTACGCAAACGCAACCTATGACCACATTCAAATCCTTTCCAATTGATGTTATTTCCACAAACAAATATCAACTTTATCATAGTATAAATTAAGTTGATTCCAGAATGACCAGTACAATTGAAAGAGTCATAAAAAATACTGAATTCGTAGCGTAAACTGGACTTTATGCCTCGGTATTAAAGTATTTTTCCAAAAATACTTATTTGTTTACATGTTTGGAAATTAAATGGCGGACTGTCAGTACCTAATAGGATCGCGCGTGTTGTTGTGTTCTCCATGACCAGTTCGGTGACGTCACTGCACGTCAGTCGTCAGGCTACCAAGGTCAGCTAACCGCGTTTGACGTCACACTGTACACATCAATGGATATCACCTGGAGTTTTGTTAGCGAAACTGTTACCTACTGTTTAGAGATAATGATTTTTAAATAGTCTTGGCCTTTTATCATTTATCATTATCAGCCTTTGGTCATAATAAAATATTTAATTCTGATGAATTAATTATTAATTCATCAGAATTAAATATTTTTTTCATCAGAAAGTTTCTGATAAATGACAGACTATCAAATCAACATTGTAATCGCGAAAACATTCTCTAATTTTCCACATGGGACCTCAAAACCTACTCAACCAAAATGTATGGGACGGTTGATAATTTTTTCGCGGTTACGATGTTGGTTCCACGGAGAAAATTGTTCAGTTTGATGGTCTGTAAGTCGGTTAACTCTTCGACTTTTATACAGCATTTATCAGGAACTTTCTGATAAAAAAAATATCAACCGTCCCACAGATTTTGGTTGAGTAGGTTTTGTATGGGAGTGTGAATGTCAATGGCTATAAGAGTAGGGGAAGACCAAATAAACGATGAATGGACTGTCTGAAAGATAATGTGGCTAGAAAGGCCTTGCCTGATCTTCTATTAATAACTCATTGTTCTATTTGCATCAATTTAAGTATCAATCAATACTATAATTTCTTAAAACTTTTTACAAATACTTTGACAGCCCAACGAATGCAACGCAGTGCGCCAGCGTCCCTTCGCTTGTCATACACAATAGTTTATGGCATGGACAAGTGAAGTTCGAGCGTGGGAGTCAATCGTAATATTTACTGTACATCTACATAGTTACGGTTTTTATTTATTTCTGTATTTTATTAGTTATAAATTGTCTTTTTATTTAAAATTTATTCCCCTGGTGGGATTTATATGTGTGTCCGTGGCATCACAGCGGGCCCTATCAGAATACCATCGTTGCGGTATTTATTTTTTAAATATCGCTGCATTAATGCTGAGATAGGAGCCTTTTTGGCGTCGCACAAGCCGTTTTTATTGATTTTTTTGTTGTTTTTTGTTTATTCGAAGTTTAGTTTTAAATGCTATAATGTAAAATATTTTTCTTTCTTTCTTTCTTTAAAGGGGGTGACTACCGAGATGATAACTAATAGAGAAGTTTGTACGAAGTAGACATGCTGCGCTGACCACAAATAAATTGTGATAACGACAGGAGCATGAAGATGAGTTCTGGTTAGCTGACATAACGCAAGGTCAAAAACACCGAAGCTAGGAACGTCAAATTCAAAGATATCAACATCATTTATTCAAATTAGGCAATTAGAATCAGCGCTTTTTGCTGCGTCAAAATTTCATAAGACAGTCCCCAAAAAAAAACCGCCGGAAGTGTAAAAAGTGTAAATAACATCAATTGGAAACAAGGATCTGAATAGTTTATAAAAGCGTGATCAAAATAGGTACGATCAATTAAATTGCTTTGCTATTAAATCAAATTAATATCATGTCTGTTGCGATTGGTTGATCAAAATAGCAGCAGATGCTCAACAGTATAAATTAAATAGATTTGCAAACTCGAAAAATGGAAACTGGATGTCAAAAATATATATTCATGCAAATAAACATTACAATAAACTCAAAACCATTTACAGGCAATTTTGAATAGTCAAGGGGGTCGGTCAGTCAGAAAGATGAAGCTAGTTGCTCATTTGAAAGCGTAGTAGATTGCTATGGAGCAGAATGAGCAAGAAACTCCATGGACTTTCTTGCCCGGTCTTCTATCAAATATTTTAATAAAACATTGGTTACATTATTCTCGTCAAAATTATAAGTCGACTACCTTTTGCTTCACCCGCGTGGATGTCGGAAAATATTCCACGGCAACATACTACAGGGATTAATAGGAAGCGAAGCGATGATAGCATACCTAATAGCCGAGGAAAAGGTCATTGACTCCTGTATTAGCGCCGCGCCGCCATCAACCATAATCATTTTTTTACGCGTAATTTTGAATCTGTGATATCTTTTTTTTTCATATGATGTATATTTTAATCTAAATTAAACGCCTCATTGATATCATCATCATCATTCCCTTATTCCAATATATTTGGGGTCGGCGCAACATGTTTATTTTTCTTCTATACTTCTCTATTCGTCGTCAAATGTTGTGAAATATCATATATGTATTATTGGATAAGGATTAATACAATACCGCTTCGGAAATAACAACGAAATTTTTATCAAATTCTGTAAGACAAAAATGGTTATTGTGGGTCATCCTTAGAAGATAGACATATGCTATCGCGGACTTTTTTGTTAAACTTTTTAAGATGTACAATCCTGTAGAACATTAATTTTATGTATATCTTACAGTTTACGCGGCGCAAGTCAGTAAAGCTACCAGTCGGCATGATTTTTTTTCCCGACATCTTCAACAATAAATTATCGTTATACAATTTCAGCCAATGTACACAAAACCTTAAAGGATTATACATCTAAACCTTAATTATGAATCACCTCGTCCATTGGAGAAAACCGTTTGAAAATCCGTTCAGTAGTTTTTGAGTTAATCGCGTTCAGACAGACGCGGCGGGGGGACTTTGTTTTATATGTAGTGATTCTTATTTTGGGCTAGCTAGTTTCCAGCTTCTCCAATCCACCTCCAAATATATGATTTAGTAACTTTACATGAGAAAGGCATGTTTGAAGTAATGATGATAAAAGGCCAGAACCCAAATCATTAGTAGGTACTGCTAATAGTATAATCTATCTTAATCTCAGTAAATTTGCACTGTAAACGTGGGTTTTATCGAACACCGCAAGGAATAACGATCTTGGGCACAATGCCATAATCACTACCCCCAGCTATGTCGCCGACAAGCCAGCATACACCATTGTGTACATGGCATGCCACAACGTTGGGAGACAACGTGTGAATGAATGTGAAGCGAAGATCTTAGCCGTAACACTTCGTAAAACAATTCTATTCTTATAACTACGAAAAGATTACAAAATCACCATTTTCCCGTGCAATTCCGCGTGCAAAACATAATCGAAATAAACAACCAACTCCTCTTACCGGATAAAACGAAGAAATCACATTTAACATTTAAAAAATATCACAATTACAAAGAAAAAATAGATTGCAAAAAATGTTGAATCGAAAAGCTCAAATGACATAAATGCTAAACTTGACAGGTTTTTGGCTTTTAGAACGCTCCGTCAAAAACTACAAACGGCCAGTTTCAGACCATAGACGTGAAAAAAGTTTCACCACAAAAGAGGTTAGTTTCGCAAACGTCAAAATTTTAGCGCGCTTTTTCTCAAGATGGCGCCGTGACACGTGGCGTTTTATAAGCGTGGCTGTCGTCTGTTGAGATAATTTCCCGCGTTATTTTATTTCTAGACGTTACATTTCGCGCTGTTTAATTTTAGCCACGAATTTCTATCGGAAAGGGGACGTTGGGTCGTTCGCTAGATAATTATTGTCGCTTGGATACATTGATGCAAAATGTTTTCTGGCAGCAGGCAATAAGTATGTAGTGTTCGTAGATACCTACTTGACCGATGAGTCTGATTGAGCAAACTGCTCGGCGGAAATCATATTTCTAATACAAAGGTAAGCATGCACTCAGTCCCTCTCACAGAGACGAGGTCACGAGGCCTGTGTCCCAGTAGTGGGAACGTCATAGGCTGATTATGCTATACTATGCACTCCAGGCTTCATCGAGTAGGTATTATATTGTCTTTGGAGCTCAATTAACCAGGCTTTGCTTTCAGTCGCCGATATTTTTTATTACGGGATGGGCCTGTTCTCGACAACGATCTGGCCTGATTGCGATGGATGAAATCTTTTATTGCGATGGAGAAGGAAAGACCGCCTATTTAGTCACATTTACACTTGCTGGAGAAAACAACTAGTTTTAGAATGAACATTCTTTTTAACCGAATGCGGCCTTCTAGCCCAAACGGAGGAGAAAGGTTTTACTAGAGGAGCGGGAAGATAAATGTTACAGTAAAACCTATACAAAATGTGACCATACGTTGCTAGACTGAAATGACATTCTAAACATCTCAACCCACTAGATATTTTTAGTACCTATATCGAAGTTCAATGATTTGGCTCACGGAATGTGCGTTTTACGATCACAATTATTGCATTAGCCAACGACTCTTATTAAGCCTTGAAGAGTGAGTTAGAATTTTGAGAGACTAAATAAGTGGCGATCAGGGAAGAGCGTATTATGTATTATTGTAAAAGCTTAATAAATTCCAAAAGATTTTGGGATCAAGTTAAAATGCTACAAAAATCTATATCAATAAAATATAAACCCTGTCTCTTAAACTAGGAGGCCAGAATCTTAGAGACAGTAGAAATGGTTTTCGCAAGAACTTCTTTAACTCTGGGTTGAGGATAACACTTATCCAGGACTAGGAGAGGATTCTCCCAAGTATTCATACGGGCGGGCTAATATGATATCGGTTGAATTGACTTTTTCTAGTGATATAAGCCTCAAGGTAACTCAGGATCGAGTTGAGTGGATAAAGGAAAGGGAGGGAGGGTTTTGCCCTGCACTGAGATATCACAGGCTGAATGAACTTAATGAACCTTTACGGTGATGTGATTTGACATAAGCCTAGGATGAGGAAGATTTAGACAAAGTAAAAGCAGACCCCAACATGTCCGCTTTCTGTCTCGCATAGGTTCACAGCATTATACTGAGCGATGGCCGTTTTGCGTGGAAGTGACGCATATTTTCCCCCGTTTTCTTTTTGTTTTGTTGGTTTTTCTTTGCGTCATGTTTTACAGCAAATAAACGTTTTTTTTCTTGCACATGTAGGCAGATGTAAAATAAGCCCACAACTCTGGACGCTACCAGAAAAATTCAAATTCCTACAGGTGTGTAATAGTCTCAGCAGTTCATTGGCATTTGTATAATTGAGGTCATGTATTTGTGTGCGTGACGCCTACGTATCGCGGCTTTGATATGTGTGAGTAAATGGACTCTATCTGCTTGTGTTCATGTCTTCCTGGTACTCGCTAGCGTTACAGCACAGGTGGTGGAAAATTGGGTTTTATTTGGTTTTAATGGCCAGGTAAGATAAACACATTAAAATAAAAAAGTTATACACTTAAAATATCTAGTATAGCACATAGAACTAACTGCTCTTCTGGGCAAGATTTTTTGAAATGGCATCTAAAATTTACAAAAATACCTGTAGACATTTTAAACACCAAGGCACTCCCACTGTTCAAATATAAATTGCGTAATTTTTTAATTGACAAAGCTTACTGCACGATCCTAGATTTACTTAGTATTAGTACAGACCTACTACAATCTGTCACCATATGATACACCTAATTGCTTACATTGTTTATACTGCATGTTGACATAATATATAAGTATATATTTTTTTTATTGTATCCCTAAGTACTAGGCAGGACATAATGGATCTGTAATTAACCTAACATCTGTCTGTATAACCTATATATAGACCCACCGTAAAAATACTTGATTTGATAAACAATTATATTAAATGTCATTTAAGTCCAAAAACATTAAACTAGGCGGTTTTTAGTAAATAATACGGTACGGCAGTTTCTTTTCCAAATGCAATGATTAACAATCAAATAACAGTAGAATTTTAGACATAAAACATTAGAAATTTGTTTATTTTTTAATTGCTAAACGGGCCTGCTCTTGTTCTCGATCTCGGCTGGAGGTGAGTGATAGATGAGGTCTACGATGGAAAGCGTGCCCACAAGATGCCTGTTCACTCTTGATTTGAAGGCAGACGGGTTATATTCTACGAGTATACGTAGTGGCTTTTAGGTTCTAATTTGAATATTTTCCTGGTCGATGAACCTAAAGTCCAAAATATTTGCAAAATAGTTGAGGAGTTCCTCATTTGCATACTTTCCATCGAAAACGAAGTCGTTTTATTAACTTTGCCGAAGTCCCTAAAATTAACCGTTTCGTGAATACTTTTACATACAACACAACCAAAAAATCCAGTTCCTACATAATCAGCCGGTCTGAAGCCGGTGAACTGAGCTTGAAGTAAACTGTCAATAATTCCTTGCATCAGATGGGATGACAATTCACATCAAGCTTACTTCACCTAAGTATTCACAGTGAGATTTTTACAGAATGGCAGTACAGAACGCAGTTGAACTGCAGGAGTAAAACCAAGAACCCTGAACATGCTGCGTCATTCTACTGTTTTGTGTTATTCAACGCACGCAACGTTCAAATATTTAGTTGGATTGTCCCTGACATCAGTATCAATGTAGTTAGTATCTCCGTAGATTGGTATAGGGTTGTAAGGTACTACTTTAATGCCTAATTAAATCCTAGGCTACTCTGATGGGTGCATTTTCACAGAAGCGGAGATGCGCGGAGCGGACACATGCAGGAATCGACCAATCACATTAGTTGAAATCTACATCGCATCTCTCGCCTCGTCGGTGATTGGTCTATTTCGCCATGACGCCACAGCGCTCATCTCCACTTTTGTGAAAACGCAAACTGTGGCTTAAAAAAAAGCTGTCAAAAACATTCTTGATTGCATCGATTCTAACAACTTATAATAGTCGACTGTTTAATCTATTGGATACAGAGACCCACTGTAAGATAAGACGCTAAAGAAAGTAATACGAGTATAACTATCAACAAAGAATTTGACATATTGACAAAGTAGAAGTCAAAACTTTTCAAAAACTTAAAAAATAAAGTTTTCCCGAAGAAACACTGATATCTAAACCAAATACTATTATGTAATGCTAAAATACCAACACAAGACACCACCTAAAAATTCAACAACGAAATTGAAGACGTAACATTCAAAAACCAAACATCATTCTACAATATCAGCTGAAAAGGACATTAAAAAAATCTAAAACTAACACACACTAATTTTAAAAACAATTGACGAAATCAAAACTAAAAACGTGCATATAAAAGAGCCAATATAAATGAGGTGCTGAGTTTCATGGCTGCTTCGATCTTGGCGGCAAAATATTAAAAAGTAATCTGTCATGTCCAGGAATGGATTGAGGTCTTGTTAGAAGGAAAATAATTACTAACATGGTAAATGCGAGAGTAACTCAAGTCTGTCTGTTACATTTTTTCAAGCCTCAACGGTTAAACGGTTTTGGATGAAATTTGGCACACAGGTAGACCATGACCTTAGGGTTAGAGTTAGGACATTTTATCCCGATAGTGCGTTCCCGTGGAATAATATTCGACCTCCACGCGGGCCGCATGCAAAAGCTAGTAAGTAATATGAGAACAACAAAGAGGGTAGTTCTCAAACTTCAGTTCAAATGAAGATACTTTTGAATTCACTTAGAATTTTGGATAGATTTGAGGTCGATTGATAAGTATATCAAAACTTGAACCGCTCAAATCAAAGACTGATTTTATACAATCTTATCTTTCTACAAGGTTAATCCATTGCAAACAACTTCTCAAGAATTCAGGAAGAAATCGAAGATAAAAAACTACATTTTACCACTCTTACGAGATTTTTTATTCTGCCGTCATCGAAACAACCACGAAAGATTACAAAACAAAATGAATACTTACCCCTTTAAAATCTTCTAAATCCTTGGTATCTAAGACTCTTCTTCTCGCAGATGGAGTTTCAGGGCTTAAGTCATCAGTCGGCTCACTGATCGTACTCTCAGTACTAGTCTCCATAGATTTAACATCCTCCAAATGATTCGTGCCTTCCTCACTCTTTTCGGTTCTCTTTTTCAAATAATTCTCATGTTCAAAAGTTTTATTCTCAAAACCGGTACCACAAGGCGATTCTATATCATTATCGAGAAGTATTCTTTCATCTTCCGAGTCTATATATTTTAAATTAGCTCGCGCTTTTCTAGGTTCAGCTTTAATATCATTTTTAGGAGCTTCTTCGTTAATTGTATGATTTAATTCTATTTGTTTTTTCGGCGTTGTCCCTGAAGACACAGGCTGGGAAATCTGTATGTAGGAAGCGAAGTTAGATGTATGCTTTGGCGCTTTCGTTTGCTTTTCTATATCACTTTTTATATCTTTGATTTTATGTCCTTCAGAATTTTGTTTCTTGTAATCTAAATCGCCATTTTCTACATGGATGACAGTGGATTTTTCTAATATCTTCCCTATAGGATTGTTTGGGTCTAGCTGGCTTTTAATGCTGGCTAAACGATCGGAAGGCAGTTTTGAAGTTAGAGAAGTGGACATGGAACTATTTCTATCGTGAATTGGTTTCGCTAGACACACTGGCTCGGATATAGTTTTACTTAGTGATAAATCTGAGTTGGAGTTCGATCGGGAGCTGGAGGACCCAATCTCCCATCGCAAACCATTTTTTTCATACGGTAGATGAACTGGTACTGGTCTCTCGTCCTTTGGAACGACTTTCGTATACCCTACTGTACCATTTTGGCAATCCTTTAGCTGGTTTAGATACTGTTCAGTGTAGCGCGAATCGTTCGCTGGTAGTTTCGTTACCGTCATTTTTTGGTCGAATCTCTTTCTGATCTCGGAGACCGAAGGTACTTCGTTCCCGTTCGTATCTTTGACACCGTTAAGCATCCCTCTCTTGTAAGCCGGCGAGGTTTCCTTATACGATCTTCGTTCCGGTCTCTGCTTTTCAAATATTACGCTTATTTTTGGTTCTTGTGACGTAAAATGCGACATGTGAACAGTGTGTGTTAGTTCAACATTTATTTCATGCTTTGCTGTAATACCTGGTGTATCATTCATGGTACTGGCTAGCTTACTGATTAATCGTGAGTACTAGGAAGTTATAAAGTAGCAGGATGTATCATAAATGTTACACGTGAGTGGTATTACAAGCAAATATCGCATCTATGTTACTACGGTGACACGTTTTGAAAGGTTATTATTGTATAACGTTTTCTGGCAGTTAGGGCCTTTCAATCGGTGCAAGTACTACTATTTTGGAAGCTGTCAATTTAATGTTTGGCTCTTTATTAAGTGCGATGTTAAAGAACGTACACACACACTCACACGCGCACACATTATGTTTGTGTGCCTGCGAAACTTTTGAAAAAAATACCAGTTGTTTGTGGTTTTGGTAATTTTGAAAAAAGAACATAGCTGATGATGGTATTTGGGACAGTTTGTCGAACGAATATGAATGATGATTTGTATGAAGAAAAATGTTCTGTCACGAAGGATTTTTAAGTTTTAACGAATAAATGAGAAAACAAGAATTCATTTAAATACAAATAAAACAATGATTTAAAATAAGTAGATAGAAATTATTTCACATAATAATATTACGTAGGGATTGATTTTTTTTATTTCAATGAATTACGTTCACTTTATGAAGTTTTTACCTACCTTACCTAAACAGAAATTTAAAATCCAAAAGAGAGAAAAAACAGCCAATAGGGTTACTGGAAGAAAATTTTTGCATGCTGTCATTGTGACAACTGACAGTAACATAAAACCACACAAACATAAATAATCTGTTGAGTGAGAGTGACAACATTATATTTATCTCTTTTACACTTAGGAATAGACAATAGGAAGAGAGAATGAAGTTTGCAAAAAACGAATTATGTTGAAAGTAACATAGTATCACGCCTGTATTTCCCGAAGGGAAAGAGAGGGCGAGGGGGGGAGGGCAGAGGTGTACCCATAGTACACCCACATTTCGCCAGTTAAGTCCTATGTAATAGGGGGTGAGCCTATTGCCATCAATCCAGGCTTCGGGATGCCACTGAATTTCCAGGTGGAAAAACCCAATAACACTTTCCCCGACCCGGGAATCGAACCCAGAACTTTATGCAGTACCTAATGTTTAAGTCCCATGTTATAAATTAAGCAAAGAAAATGTAAAATAAATAATTAAATTGAACTTTTATTAAGCTACCACTACTGGACATAGGACTACCCCAAAATATTTAAAATTCTCTTTGGACACTCCAATCAATAACCTCTGACCAACACAATGAAAAGAAATAAATATCTAATGCTAATAATATTCATGATCACAAATTCGTTTCGAATGTTATTTCAAATTGTTAACACTTTCCAAGGATATGTAGTTATCTAGATGGAAATGATGTAGCATTTGTATTATGCATCATCTACGTGCCTCTTACCAATTGTGTTTTAGTCAGCTTCAACTCTAACCGGATTCAGCTGAATACCAGTATTTCGCATGGAGCGACTCCCTATCTGACCTCCACAACATAGTCACTGGGTAACTTTGGCGTGGTTAAAATTTTAATAAAAAAAAACTAAAAAATACTAGTCGAATGCATGAAAGGTTTTAATATTTTTCTGTAATATTAAACTAAGCAGAAGCCAGAAATATTTGGCTCCTTAGACTAAATTATTTGAAAAAAATATAAAATTGTCACTCCCCCACGCTACAGATTCTTTCAGTTAAATGTGTCATGTGTAGTGTTGTGTAGCTGTAGTGTTTTTAGTTGTAGTCTTTATACGTAGTGTGTAGTGTTATTTTTATTCAGTTATTTACCTTTTCCTATGCAATATGTGGCAATTTAGGCAGTCAAAGGGTTTGCCTTAAACTTTTTTTTGCTGAACCGTTTTGTTAAGTACTATTTTATAAGTAGAATGTTTTTTTTTTTTGTATTTTAGTTCAATATTTTTCATTAGATACTTGATCTAATGAAAAATATTGAACTTTAATGAATGTTTTATTTTTAGAATAACTGTTATTGAACTGAAAAACAACTTTTTTTTTAAAAACATTTTTCGTTTTTTATTTTATTTGTATCGTCAAAGTAATATTCCTACTAGCCTTGCTGCATTTACAATGATTTGTATTAAAGAATACGTGACTCGTTCTTAAACAATTTTCAGGTCAAGGCCAATAATATTATTAGAATCAAGTGTCTTAGTATTTTACAGACAAATGTTTATTAATAATTTACTCAGACATTTCGTATCTTCAAATTAGATTTTTAGAATTCCCAGACATTATTTTTTTAAGAATTATATTTTAAATACATTATTCTGTTTTCTTCAAATAAAGCTATTTTGTTTCTATTCCTTTGATTTTAATTGAGGCGCCTTAGAAAATATTTTATTTTATTTGTTATTATTATATATTATTCAAATAATCTTCCATTTTTAATGGACCTACCTCAATCTATAACGAAAAAAGTTACCTATAGTTAACTTAATTTGGTGTTTTTGTGCATACATTGAATTATCGCTAACCTTTTTTTTATTTTGAATACTAAAGAAGATCACAATGATAAAATCCGACATTTAATAAAATCATCAGAATATGTCCACATAAAGAAAATTGAAAAACCGAACAGCTACCAAAAAAATATAAAATTTCGCAGACACTCAAAATAAAAGTACTTATAAATAAAAAAGGAAATATAATACATTGATACAGAAAAACAAAGAAAAAATTACCTCTGAAATCGTTGCCGCACAATTCCTTGCCTTTCTGGCAAGTCTTGAAGGGTCTGCTGCGGGTGGTCTTCCAATATCATTTGATATGGACTTCGACCTCGAAATCTCCCCATAATTTTGATTCTGCTGCTGCTGCTGGATCCTCTGCGTCAACGGTATATAATTTGCTGGAGAATACTTGTTATACCACTCCGCATGTGACATTGCCAAATCAGCAGAAGTTAGCACAGGTCTCCTATTCCTCGGTAAGGGGTCAGTTGAGGTCTTGCTGCTCTCACTTCGAGTTGTCGAAATATCTCTAGACCTGGACTCACTTCTATCAGACCTATACCTGCTGCTAGAGACACCGCTGTCAGAATCAGCGATGCTCGGGGCTCGAGAACTCCTCTGTCTCTCGACCAGGGTCTTCCTGTCCCTATTTCCATCAATATCAGAGAATCTCGAGCGGTACTCAGACCGTTCGTAACTGCGTAAGGTATCATAATTCCCACTTGTGGTTCTGTAGTATGGTTTCTCTACTGTGGATGATGTCAGGGTAGATCTGTAAGACCCTGAAAGGCTTGAAGAGGTAGTGTTGTACCGAGAAGGCGATACGACAGGCATTTTCGCAGATTTGTTTCGTTTTTTTCCTAGTGTGTTTGACACATATCCTTAATATAGTCTTGGCTTATGCTATCCTAATCTAAGTTAACTTTAATTCTGGACGGCGGTCGTTTTCTTTGCATTGTTTTGTTTTATTTCCTTTTCTATACAATTGATGGGTTTGGTTTCTGGAACAAAAGAGAGATATTGGTTAGTCATCAATTGAACTGATCTAGGGGTATCGTGAGCAGGTCGTGGCTAAGTAGTAACAGCCGCACGGGTCGATCCATCAGGTTAAGCTTCGCTTGCCGAGGTTGGTCCGTAGATGGGTGACCATCTTTACATACCGTGACTCCTCCGTGCCTCACTCAGAAAGCACGTTAAGCCGTTGGTCCCGGCTGTCACTTGTGGATCTTTAACAGTCGTTAAGGGTCGTCAGAAGCCCGAAAGTCTGTCCACCAGAATATTTTTTTTAATCATAATTTGGAATTTAATATTTTGTGACTCGATTCACAATTCTAGCGAATTCACAAAGTTGTAAAAAGATTTTTATGGCATGTGGCACATCACTAGCAAGAGGATAGACTAGAGAATTTTTGAGGGAATTGGAAGATCTCGGTCGCTTTTAGTTTTTTTTTTATAGCCATGTAAATACCTGTAACATGGACAGCTTTACTTGAATTCAGAAACTTTGCGAGTAAATAAAAAAAAACTAGATGGCTAATGTCACAAATTTTGAATTTAAAAGTACTATAATTTATAACACACATCTATATAAAATTAAAATTCAGAGCCTACGACTTGAACTTTTTTTTTTTAATTTGTACTTGAATGTAAAATTTGGGTATTTTTTTAATAAAACAATAAAAAGTCGGTGAAAAACAATCCACAGGGCATGACAAGTGTTTAGGGTTCTGAAAGGATAGCAGATGACCAGTCGACCATTTCAATTTGGCACACGATGCACCAAACACCCTGTATATTATTATTATTTCGTTGGTCTATTGGTCACTAGCGCGACTGCTACACGTCGAGGGCCGAGTTCAATTCTCAGGTCAGGCAAAGTGTTAAAATAGGGTTTTCAAGCAAGAATTCTTCAGTAGCAGCCCGATGCCGGTTTATGACAATAGGCTCGCCCCTTATTACACTGGACTCTGGCGAAATGTGAGTTTGCTATACCATACACCCCAACCAACCCCTTCTACAGTCGTGATGTTATGTTATATTTTTAATCTAATTTTAGTCAGCATTCGTACAAAATCAGGTCATTATCCATAGTTGAACGACAAGCAAAGCTTCGAGGTACAATAGTTGGTTTGCCAAGAAATAGTCATTAACTGTTGCCTTGAAGAATTGTAGTTAATATTAATAAACAGAAACACGTATTTAAGGCATATATTATATGCATTTTTTAGCTGAAAAAAAAAACTGGCTAAAAGTTCTATACCACAAAACTATTACCTTATTACAAAACGAGGTTTTTCTTTAGACATTGTTTAAACCATGGAACCAGTTATTGTTTGTATATTGAACTTAATTCCAACTGAAATAAAGTTCTTAATACAAAAACTGCCTGCATGTTACCTCAATTGGAATCATCACCATCTGCCTGCCTTTTCCCAACTATGGTGGGGTCGGCTTCCAGTCTAACCGGATGCAGCTGAATACCAGTATTTTTTTGGAGCCACTGCCTATCTGACCTCCACAAACCAGTTACTGGGCAACACGATACCCTTTGGTAAGACTGGTTGTCCGACTTTCGGGCTTCTGACGACCCGTAACGACTGTCAAAGATCTACAAATGACAGCCGGGACCAAAGGATTAACGTGCTTTCCGAGGCACGAAGGGGTTGCTATGTAAAGACGGTCACCCAACCATGGACCAACCGCGGTAAGCGTAGCTTAACCTGATCGATTAATGAGTTGTTACCTCAATTGGAATAAAGTTCAAAATGCAATAAATTAAACGGTTTGAACACCTGCACTTCTGAGGCCACCTACTTGGCGTAACTCATTATAACATAATAAAATATTTTTACATTTCCCATCAACTAGAAAAGAAGTAGAAGAACATGTGAAAAATTCAACTTGCTAGCTAATTTATTTTTGTTATTTAAGTAACCAACAGTAACACATATTATAATAGGTATTACAGAATTTGTTTATTACAGAATTGTATGGTTTTCCTGTTTAAAGTTAATAATAAAGATATAAATATGTCAAAGCTGTGAACGCGTCGAGAAAAATTGCGTCCAATAGTTGGCCGCAAAATGCACGCACACTAGAATAAAACAATGACAGTACAATGAATTGACGCGAGTGTTAGACGTAGCTGTCACGCACACCAGCCTATCAAAGTTGGCCTGTTTGTTTTAGTTCTTTTGCAGCGAGACACTATCTAGACATACAAATAACCAAAGGTTAATATTATACAGTCCTGTGACATAAAGATGGCGTAGTCTTAAATATGTCCGGGTCCAGTTTTATTTTTTGAGCAAGGCATATCAACTAAATACTTACAAGGATGGTAATAATAGATGTCTTCAATGCTGTGTAAATACATCACTTAAGGCACAGATATATGATTTTAGTGACTTTAAAATCTGTTATTACGCCTTCCAATAATGCAAGTTAGTTAATATGCAAAAAATGTATGTTAAACTAGACCGCATACACATCAATTATATTTAAGTGAATATTTAAGAATTGTAGTAAAATACTTTATGAAATAAATTCAGGAAGTTATGTCTACCCAAAGCATAAAAAACGATATTACTTTCAAACTACTTAAGATATTTTCATGATTTTTTTTGTTTGTACAGACTATATTATTTATTTTAATTATTCATAATTTATCTGTGATTTTTTTTCAAATATTCATATTTTCTTTACTAAAAATAAATATTCCCTATGAAACCGAACGTTCGCGCGGCGTGAGCGCGACGCACATATTTTGTTCCCAACCCTTAAAGACATACACAATATTCTTTTTAAAACCACCTTTTGAGTAATCTGCCTAGCTTTTTCTCAACTAAGTTGGGGTCGGCTTCCAGTCTACCCGGATGCAGCTGAATAATAGTATTTTACATGGAGCGACTGCCTATCTGATCTCCACAATACCCCTAGGCAAGACTGTTGTCAGACTTTCGGGCATTTGACTGTAACGACTCACCCTTTGGGTGCAGAGCCAAATTCAGAAAGAATCACTAATAATCACTATCACAGCACATTCCAGTTAGTTGAAAATATTATAATTGTTTACATTGGTATCCTTAGCAACCAGGTAGGTTCTGTTTATCAATTCTTTGTTATATCAAAAGATATTAACTTACATGTTTTATCAATATTATGATAGGTAGGTATTTCCGACTATGTAACACAAATTGATAACTCAATTAACGACTAGGTAAGAAAAAGTAGGGGGACTGGGGGTGGGTGCTAGGTGGGTTTATTTTAAATTACAATATATTTTAAACTTATGTAAGCTAAATATGATTTGCACGTGACGGTAGAAAATGGAGGACTATTATATAAAAAAAAAAACCGGTCAAGTGCGCGTCGGACCACGCACATTGAAGGGTTGAAGTTGTGATGAATTTATTCCAAGAATAAACTTAATATTGTGGTTGAAAAACATGTTCTCCCATACCTACATCGAACGATTCTGATAACTGCAAACGTAGGTTTATAATCGCCAAAAAACTTGATACCTCCACGCGTTCTTCAGAAAAAGGGTCTTGACAGACAGAGACAAACGAACAACGAAGTGATCCTTTATGGATTCTATTTTTTCCTTTACGCAATCCTAAAAACATCAATGAACTAATTACTCAAACGAATTAATTGTCTGCAAACTAATAAATTATATGAATTTAGATTTGTATAGGACAAGTTGCAGAGCAAACTGGACTTTACATGTGACTTTTAAAGTTATAATTTCCAAAAATGGACATGTTATTTATTTTAAAAATCTAATTGCAAACGCAGGATACATGAAATACATCATCTGTCTGCCTTCTCCCAACCATGTTGTGGTCGGCCTCCAGTCTGACCAGATGCAGCTGAATACCAGTATTTTACATGGAGCGACTGCCTATCTGACCTCCAAGACGCACGAAGGGCAAAATTTCCATATGATACATGACTTAAAGGGTAAAAATGTAAAATTATTTTACAGTACCTTTAATATTGGTGTTATGACGTTATTTAAAACCCATTTGATGTAAATTTGGGCACAATATGCAATTTGAGTACCTACGTATTATATAATTTATCCTTAACCTGTTATGTAAGTACCAAATAACAGAACCATATTTGGTATTTTAAAAAAGATTCCTGGAATGACTATCACTGGTTCCACTCTCAACCGTTCTGACTGACTTAATATGGCTTTTTAAAATGGCTCGAAAAACCAGGTCAGAAATTAGATAAACTATGGTAATATTGTGAAATTATTAACTTGGGTTTTTAATAGCTAAGTCAAAAAGGATACAATAATATGAAATAAAAATTTTCATTTTATTTGCGTAAATTATACAATAATATGTAGGTAACATAAATGTTTTGATTTTTTTTCTATCTGGAATTTCTCAGTAGCAGACAGTCTGGATTTGTGCCCGGTTGATGACAATAGACTCGCTCCCTATTACATGGGACTTAAACATAACTGGCAGAATGTGGGTGTACTACAGGTATACGTCTGCCCAACCCTTCGGGAAACCAAGGCGTTATGTTATGTATGAGTGTGTGTTATGATTTTTATGCGTAAGTAGTCGCCAGCATTTCAAGTAACGACCAACTGTAAAATTTTCCCATTCAATTTTGAAATTAATCTACTTAACCTAACCTTATTTTAAGGTTTAAAAAAATTTGGAGAAATTTGACAGTTTCGTATAACCTGAAGCGCTGGGACTGTACTTAGTGTTTACAATAATTATGTTAAATTAGGAATTAGAAAAACAAAATTAAATTATGATTTTTTCAACATTTGGTCATTTGAAATATTATAACTTTACTAATTATTCTTGTTCCTTCTCTTGAGAAGAATTTTTTTGGCCTGCAGTGGGACAGTTTAAACTGATGATAATGCTGAAAATATAGTATTATAAATTGGTCCCACTTCATTTGAATAGCCTAATATGCATGTTTATTGTGGAGAAACTAATACTGGTATTCAGCTGTATCCGGTAAGACTGGAAGCCGACCCCAACATAGTTGGGAAAAGGCTAGGCAGATGATGATTGTGGAGAAACTAATAAATCAACTCTTCATTTAGAGAACTACAATAAAAGGATAACACGGACATTCCAGAATAAGTTTATATTGTTTATGTAATCAGAATCACATAAAAATTGGCCCTTGAAAGTTATATTTTTTTTGAGTTTAAAAAGAATAAATATTAATCTTATCTTATTTACAAATAGATTCTGCCCACGACTCATTGTACACTTAAAATTTCATGTTTACATAAAAAATCTCCATGACGCTCGGCAATACTGTAGCTTCCCATTAATGAAAGAATTTTCAGAATCGGATCAGTAGTTCCAAAGATTATCCCATACATACAAACTCGGAAATGTTACCTCTACAAAATAGTGAGCACAGATTTTGAATAGCACTTTAGGTAATTAAGTTAACTTTGTACACAAGTAATCTGTCACCAATAAAATTAATGAGTAGGTGAATGGCCGTCAATGACAAAACAATAATAATATTGTATCAACTGTTTAATAGTATTTCTGATAACAATACAATTATACTCACAACACACAATTTTTTAGTAACACATGTTTTTCTTATCAAATCATACGCCTTCTACCCATGGGGGTAGGCAGAAACAGAACTGCAAGTTGTAGTTATTTAAGTTTAACAAAACATACTAGATTTGATTTGATTTGATAAATGACCTTACTGGTGATGTACCAGTATGCATGAATGACCAGAAGTATGAACTTAAACGAAGCAAAAGGAGTATGTAAGGATCGTAGCAGGTAGTTGTAGTTTCTGCCTACCCCCATGGGAAGAAGCCGTGAGTTTATGTGTGACTATTATCTGTTTGTAATGTTTATACAGTCTGCCTTTGTTAATCTCAAATGACCTAGAAAATGAGCTTTATTGCCAATACAAAAGAATGTTCAACAAAGAGTAGATTCTTGATAACATGCAAAGGTACAAATTACAACAACATTGAGTAATGTTGCCAGATTTATTTTATCCTTTTTTGGGTAAGCTGTTAAAATGTAGGTGACTTTTTTTTGAGGATTTAGTGATTATTTTTGAAATATTGTTAAAAAACAGAATAAGTTTAAATAAAAGTATTGCGACATTCTTGTACTGGTTTTTGCAAGCATGGTTTCATGAAAAGTCAAAGGCAAAGTCAACAGTGCAACTGTGCAAGGCAGTTTTTACATGCAAACTTTCGTCTTGTTTCCAAAAATGTCCATATAATGAGACCAGACATTTCGTACCTGGTAACTCTCGTAAAAAAAATATTGCCGTGTTTGTCGCAAGTATAACACAGTTACCGCGATGCGTATTCTATTAGCCAAGGTCATGCATTAAGAATTGATCCAATTAAAACCACCACGGACATTCCGCGCACAAAAGATCCCACATAACAAAACCGAACAGTTTTAGGCAAAATAAGAAGATACCTTACCGCTAAAAAAACGCGTAACCTGATACCACTGATTAAATTTATATTACGTCAAGGCCACACGTTATAAAGCATTTATGAAGCGTAATTATTACAACTTTCACACGTCTTCACCGCCTCGCACTCGCAAAATCGCCTAATATAATTCCAAAAATACTCTCCAGTGTTATATTTAGCGACATATCATGACACAGCCTAAGTTCTAATAAACACAAATTTTATCCGTTTATCCACGTTCCATCACGTGTTTATTACGGCATAACGTAAATATCGATCGTTAATAACCAGTTTTCGTGTGGAAAATACATTAGATACTCACAAAATATGAAAAAAAATCTCCGGAAACTTGGTAACAGAATCACACGATTATAACTTCGACTGTAGTGTTTACAACAATTATTTCATTTAACACTCGCGTCGAACACTTTCATTGACACTTTTGTATATTTAATTGTATTAAAATGGAGCCTAAACGTTGGAAAAATATATTTTCTTGTGCTCCTATGTAATTTTAGAAGGCTCCATGACTCCAATGCCTGACGTCACTCAGATTGTTGGCAATCCTATTTTTATGCCACTTCCTACTCAAACGATAAAATGTCTTACTAACTTTATTTTTCGTGCAATTTTAATCCTTTCCACAATGCAATAAAGTATACTTTAGATTTACTTCAAGGATTATAAACCTGTGACGGAAAATTTGAATGCTGCCATTCCAAAAATAAAATTTTTGTTTTACTTTTTTTATACGTGACTCAACACCAGCTGATTGTTTACTGTGTATATTTTGATTAACTCATTTTTGGAAAAAAAATATATTTCGAAATAAAACTAATGTTTAGTGTATTATAAAATTATTCCAAGTTTAATATTCACGAAAATTCATTTATTTATTCATTTGACGTTTTAGTTCGCGATTAAGCTACTTACCACTAGATGGCGTTAGTTATATTAGTCATTTCATTTGGCACAAGATGTCACTATACGTTTATTTTAGAGCAAAAAATAACGGTGAAGTTTTTGTTAGTTCCTATCCCAACCATGGATCTGTATCTAATCAGTAGGCATCGTGTTATGTTAGAACTCGACGACGAGTTGAGGGCCCTAGCGATATACTAAACAGCGAATGTCTGAAAAGTAAGAATAAGTTTAGGTTCTTCTTAGCGTGTCGAAGGCAATCAAAGAGGACTCGACCCAGAATTCGGCTAAGTTTAGCTGTGGTCAGATGATAATTAAGCAGCTAGCTAAGAAGGTTGGTAGTGGGCTGACCACGAGCCCCTTGTATTTTCTCGAGTCTGTAGAAAGTCAGCCATGGCGTGATCTACGAACCTTGCTATTCTCAATTACCTATTCCAAATTGAAAATCAAGTGAAACTTACTTATTACTTATTCAAATGAGGCTGAGCATCGGCACTTTCTGAACGTCAAAATTACATAAGACAGTCCCCTAAACACCCAGCCTTCATCACTTATTTTAATGTAATGCTGACTAATGTCTTCTTTGTCTTGAGACACGAGTTACCTACCTACATAGAGGCCCGAGCCCAGATGGAAAGATCAGCCATGACAGTTAGGTTGGTAGTGGGACCTAGTTATTTAGTCCCAGTACCGAATGGGACTACATGGAGGAGGATCCCGTGGCTAAGTAATAACATCCACACGGGTCGATCCATCGGGTTAACCTACGCTTACCAGGGTTGGTCCGTGGATGGGTGACCGAGACTCCTCCGTGGCCGTGCCTCGAAAAGCACGTTAAGCCGTCACGCCCGGCTGTCACTTGTAGATCTTTGACGGTCTTAGAGGTCGCAAGAAGCCAAAAAGTCTGACAACCAGTCTTACCAAGGGGTATCGTAGTACCAGTAACTGGGTCGCTTCATGTAAAATACTGATGTTCAGCTGCATTTGGTTAGTCTGGAAACCGACCCCAACATAGTTGGGAAAGGGCTAGGCAGATTGATTGACAATTAAGTGGGACTAAATGACATTAGGGTTTGCAAACTTAGAGCATTTATTTCGAATAAACCATTTTACAGGCACTTTTTAATTGTCAAGGAGTCAGTCAGAAAGATGAAGCTAGTTGCTCATTCCGAAGTTGTAGGTTCCTATGGAGAAGAACGGGCAAGAAACTCCACGGACACTCACTCACACACTCGATTCCCGGGTGTGGGAGAAGAGAATTTTCGAAAATCTTTGAATGCAGTTTGCTTTCTATTCAAAAATAAAGGAATGTTTCCTTTGAGTAAAACTTTCTATCTGCAGTATTAAGAGTACTTTCCCTCCAGGTGGCATTACAAAATTCCACCCTGTATATACGAGTATATGGTAATATAACAAACATACATTTTATTAATTTTTTGTTTGTTTACCTGTTCAGACTAATCTCAACTCTCTAAATCAAAATGGCTGTACCGATTTTGACGGGACTTTCACTGGCAGATAGCTGATGTTATAAGCAGTAACATAGCTTAGCCTTTTACTTTAGAAAAAGCCACGCGGGCGACACCGCGGGCAGTAGTTAGACTACAGCAGTTGCCTAGATATCCCATACTATTTTTTCTGTGTTGCATGGTTGCATTTACAAACCCTAGAATGTAGGTATTAAAATAGATTTTCAATCCGGGAATCGAACCCGCAACATATAGCGTAACGACTAACTGCTGAGCTACAGAATAGGCAGTGAGAGAAGGCATTGAAAGTTTGTAACCGTTGTAATCAAAGGTATAGTTAAATAAAACCAATAATACTGTACAAATAACATTTATTTAATAGGTTTTGAAGAAAATATGGTACTGGTGACAATTGGCGTCAGTTTTTAAAGACCCACTTAGTTAACAAGGAGTTACCAAAAGCGATCAACATTAATTAATTTTTCGACAACAGGAACTATTAAGGCGGCTTCCCACGGTCCGTGTTATTGCGGATTGCCACGCACCGTACACCAAGGCTCTTCCAATGATCTGCGTCTTGAAATCCATTTTCATTCCAAAATGCAAAGTGAAAGAAAACTCGTAAAGAGAGCTCGCACCGGAACATTGAAGCTATCGCCTCGCCGCGGATCGGACGCACCGCGACGCACGTGTCTGCGCGGCGCTACCGCGGACGATACCCTTCGCGTCCCGTCCGTCCGCTACATCACGCACCGTGGGTGACTTCCCAGGGTGCTTTAGGGCTCAAGGCAAAAGGTATCTAGGTACTGTCAAGGAGCTATGAATAATGTTAATTAATTTTTAAACAAATTCCTTTTGCACATAGCGGAGGCTGTTACCTTTTCAAAGTGTCATTGCCATTCAAGTTGACGATAAGGTAATCAGAAAAATAATAGATGCAAGTAAAAATTGATCTAGGGTAGGTAAGGCACTAAACAAATTTATTCCTTGACTGTACATACAATACCTTAATACACATTCGCACGGAGAAAAGAACGATGTTATTGATTTTAATTGTGATAAAAAACATTTCATGCAATGTCGTTAGTTCAATAAGGATGTTCTTCCGGAATAATTCCTCTAAATGAAATAATAAGCTAATTTAATTTGACCCTATATACCTATAGATATAGAAGATACATTTTATTGTTCACCACATAAAACACGAAGGACAAAAAGTACATTATGCACAAATCCATATCGTAATAATATTTCCTCCTCAGGTCAAGTTCTCATTCCCAGGATGTTCAATGTTGTATGGTCCGTAAACCAGGAAAGTTAGTAGGCCGTACAGTCTCTCCCGAAGTTGTAATGCAGTACTATACAACCTACTACCTCACCCAGTTTACGGCGTTATATCTTCTCTTGAAATTCTTCTTCTTCTCAGCGGTCTGTCGGTATCTAGAGTGGGAGTGCACTGTCGTGACTTGAAAATGTTAAGCATTTTAACATTTTACATTACATACAGTCGTTGACCTCAAAATAAATTAACATCAATTTTTTATTTTTAAAGTGGTGACAATTTTTTTCGTCCATCTATCGCATGTCGCATTACAGCCAGCCGCGGAGTAGGGGTAAAGTGAAAGGCGCTCGGCAGAGCACCTAAGCCCAATATGGCGGCGCCCATGGCTCGCATCAGTTAACCATGTAGCATTTATATTCTCTCTCATTCGTGCAAGTGCGCCGCGGTATTTGTGTGTTTTGAGCAGTGTATTGATCTGACTCTTGTTATTCACTTGATCGTGATGCACAACAATACAGCTAGTGAGTCAAATAAACCGGTCAAAAAACCAAGAATAGTGCGAAAATATCCGACGAAAAAAAGTTACACTTGCATCGTGGTTTCATAAAACCTCACAATATTTTATTTGTTTTATCATTTAAGATATCGATTCCTACCACGTCTGCCACGTCAGTCACGTCTCGTCGTCTGGTAGTTTCTTTAATTTGACCCTGTATACAGCAAAATATTGAATACTTAGTTTTATATGATATAACATTTTTCAGTAGGTATACAGTTTGTTATAGACACTGCCCAGTGTAGCATTATTAGATATACAAACACACAAAAATACTCATCCGACCAATGAAGTAATAAAAAACGTGTTTTAACAAAGTGAAACATACGTTGCTTGTATAATACAAAGTTATCAGAAAAATAAAATTAAGTAGGTACTTACAAGTTACCTAAAACATAAAAATTGTTTTTTTTTTAATCAGATTCCGCTTAGATTAGACACTACGTAATCTGATCATTAAGTACCCAAACATGGCTACAGCTATCTTAGTAACATAAATCAACTTAAAGGCTCCTACATACTGGCGCGACTTGTCGCGCGACGCGTCGCGACACAAAGGCACCGCTTGTAGCGCTACACGCGGTGTCTTTGTGTCGCGTTGCGTCGCGCGACAAGTCGCGCCAGTATGTAGAAGCCTTAAAAATAACTGATTTAAATACAAAATAAACAAAAAAAGATAAGGGTTTTATCTAAAGGAAACCAATTAAGGTGAACTACAACAAACACTACAAGAGATGTGCCAACCATGCCGGCTGGCAGGGACTTAGACGCGCAAACTGTAACCATGAATTCAGCACATAATTCTAGAACAGCCTACGTGTTCACAATGTATGGAACAGCATTTTTTTTTTTAATAACCTACTAAAAATTTCAACGTAGGTAGCGCGGTTACGAATCATGTATTGAATCCATGGTAAATTTCAACGAAGCGGGGTTCAGAATCATGTACTGAATCCATGGTAACAGGTTGTGTCGATGTCCCTGCCATAGTGTAATTAACAGTGCTGAAATTAAAAAAAGGTGAAAAAAGTATGCAGACGTTATTAATGACACATCGAATGTGTCAGTCGCTTTCTAATACTTAAGGGTCGGGTAATCGCCGTTGATCTTGGCCATACAAATGCGCGTCGCGTTCTCGCCGCGCTGCCGTTCGTTTTCATAGGGAATATTTATTTTTAGTAACGAAAATATGAATATTTGAAAAAAATCACAGATATAATTATAGATAATAAAATAGTCTGTTATCTTAAGTAGTTTGAAAGTAATATCGTTTTTCATGCTTTGGGTAGACATTACTTCCTGAATTTAATTCATAAAGTATTTTACTACAATACTTAAGCATTCACCTATGGAATTGATGTGTATGCGTTCTAGTTTAACATGAATTTTTTGCATACATTATATGAAGGCTTAGTAACAGATTTAAAAGTCACTAAAATCATATATCTTCGCCTTAATCTATACTATGTAATATTATAAAAAGAGGTAAAATTTATGAGTTTGTATGTAGGGGTAATCTACGGAATGCTGATCCGATTCCAAAAATTCTTTCACTAATAGAAAGCTACGTGATTGCCGAGTGCCATAGAATATGTATTTTGTTTTTGTTAAAACTCGCAGACGAAGTCGCACTCAGCGCTCTAATTGCGTGACACAGATTGAATAACAATTCGAGAGTTTTTAAGGATATTGTTAATCCATTGCTTCATATGTTTGAAAAATTCGTCTGCACGACAATGCAATGGACGCGGGTGAACTGTCAAAATTAAACCCATTGGCGATCAATTGTCATTACACAATTACCCCGCTGGTACAGTCGACAGCATATCAAGTTACCACAACTTGTCAAATGTTTCCCTTTAAACCTTAAAATGCGGTTGGTTAAGTTCAAAATCGAATGAGAAAATTTGACAGTTTGAAGTGCTGGCGATTGTACTTAGACACTGTTTTTTTATTATTAGACACACAGTTTAGCACATCCCTTTCTACGTCATCAAAATAAGAATATTTAGGATCACCCTTTTCAAAAAATTTAACCTTAAATTTTCTCTATTGATAAGACAGGCTGTGTTACAGACCATTGAACTTAACAACCTTCTTTATGGGGCGCGAAAAAATAATCAACTGTACCATACAAAACTTCAATACTTACTCGACCCAAATGTATGGGACGGTAGATTATTTTTCGCGATTACGATGTTGCTCCCATTGAGAAACTCGTCCAGTTTGATGGTATTTCTAATACATGCGGTATAGTGCTGACAAAACAACGTCAGCTAGAATGATATAATTAAAAGTAGGTTAAAGGTATAATATTTCTTATTTTGATCACAAATTACACTACACAGCAAAAAAAAGTAAAGAAAAAAAAAAAAAAGAAGAAACAAAACGGCGAAGAGCGACGATTTCCCGCCAAAACTGCGCCCGCGTATCACCAAACTTGTGTGGGGGACGCTCACACTCACGACTCAACGATCGCACGACAGAAACACGACTATTTTGTCGCAAAAACTGATTTTAAGGATACTAGCAATACAACATACACACACAACATATCTCGCCTGTATTCCTCGAAGGAAGCCCTCTGCCTAACCCTTCAAGGGTTACAGGCGTAATACTAGCAATATTTGTTGTATATTACTTGTATTATTTTGTAACTCCTTCAAATGCTTGTGATAGGATTGGACCAATGTCAAAAGTACAACGGTTACATGAATATAACGTCACCCGTTGCTATTGAGGCTTGGAACTCGACAAAAGTCGCAAAAACGACCATAGCCTGGTCTGCGTGCGACAGAAAAGTCGCGCAGTCGCGTCTCCCCAACGGTTAAACGCACAAGTTCGGATCTACGGGTTCCAGTTGAGGGGGCCATTTGGCTAAAAATACATAGGAAATGTAATAATAATAGTTTTAGCACACATTACAATTTTGAGACTTACTTAACAGGCTGACAACAGCTAAAGCGCGGTCCCTGTCGGCCTGCATAGAAAAGAAAGAGAAGCGCGATGACACAACGCTGGTAATTTATTGCAAAAAATTAAGATCTATTTACGAAAAAAAATATTAATTGGATAAAAAAATTAAAACACTATTATCTTGTTATGTTGCTTGTAGAATAATCTGACAAAAAATCAGAATGATTGCATGTATATTAGTATGGTTTTTAATAGTTAAAAGTTTTTTTAGAGGTATCTTAGGTAGCTAATGTTAATAAATAATAGATAACTTTATCATAAGTCATATCAATCAAACATTCAAATTGCCTCCATTCCCATTTCCTCCATTCGTTGCATCCATTAGGTACTGCCGTAAGAGTCTTCTAAATGTGGCTATTCCTCACTTTGGAAGCCGAATAAAGGAAGCTACCTCTAAAATCTACTGTACTATGAGACCGAGTTGCTGCGAGCATTCCCTTCTCCCACATTCTCATCTACTCGCTATGCAACTCAATTTGTGATACAAGTAGTCCACACCGAACTGAACGCACACGCGTTTTGGACCTTTTGAATGAGCCGATCTGTGCGAGCCAATTAGCGCGGGCCGTACACTGTATCTGCGTAGACAAAATGCCTAGACAAAACCAGGGTCTACGAGCTGCTCCCGTGTTGTTCGGACAAGTAAGCCCTAATCTTGTATTGAACTTTCAGGTGGTAAAAGCAGTTTCTTACCAATTCGGCTAAATGTTTTTCGTAATGAAGGTCTGTGTCCACAATAAGGCAGATTCCTTGCTTCATAGACTGTCAATTGGCCCATTAGCTCCAGGTGAAACGTTGCGGGTAGTTTAGCTAGTTTCTGTCTTGTGCCAAATACCACGTATTTCGTTTTGGTTGGATTTAGCGACAGGTAATTCTCTTTCAGACGGCGATTCTACGAAGGTCATCGTTTAGGTCTTTAATAAATGGCACTATCGTATTCATTTGGACTAAACGTTATGTATAGTTAGACCTCATCGACGTATATGTATATGGTACTTGCATCTCCTGAGGCCCTTAATTATATCTGTACAGTATAATATAAACAGAATTGGGCCTAATATAGATCCCTGTGGAACTCCTCTCTCAATGGAAGAGTCGAAGAAACAGCAGTGCCGTCATCCAAACGTAGATCCACAGGTTGTTTTCCCACTAAGGTAGCTGCGGAACGATTGGGTAGCGCTGGGGTCAAATTCGTAATAATTTAGGTTTGACAGTACAAATGGGATATTTATTGCGTCAAATGCCCGGGAAAAATATAGCAAAACCAGTAATGAACAGATTTTTTTTTGGGCTGAAATACTCGTAGTAACATCTAGTAAGGCAGTGGCAGTACTACGCTGTTTTCTGAAACCAGACTGTAAGTCCGGTAACACGTTGTTTTCTTTCCAGAAAATGCGTTAATTGTTGGCTGACGATTTTCTCTAACACTTTGGACAGACACGATAAAATACTAATATGGCGTAGATCTTTTGCTTCAATTGGATAAGCTTTTTTTGGTAAGTGCCTAAAGAAAGCAATGTACCATTGGTCAGGAAACGTTGACGTCACTATTGAGCAGATTATAATGTCAGCTATAGTACTTAATGCTTATGGCAGAGACATATTTACCCAGTCCAGGGTAATGTTGTCGTAACCTTCGGCGTTACTTTTAAGGAGGCCGCAGTCCCAGCAGTGGGAACGGTGATTGTCCATGTTAAGCAAATTAAAATTTTATTTGTAGCTATTCAAAGTTGTAATGTATGCTATTAAGACAAGATTATAAAAATAAAACAAAATACGGTACTAAAGTAGTAAAAAAATCTGTGCTAGAAAAAAGTAAAGTAAAATTAAAGAAAATTATAGTGAAAGACAGCACTTAGGTACTGTTCAGTAATAATTCAAATTAATAATAATAACATAAATATTAGTACCCCTGTATTTCCATAAAAGTAATAGGTACGCCATTTATGTTTAAGCCCCTTGTAACAGGAGGCGACCTGTTACAAGGGCCTTAAACATAACAAGAAGTGTATTACTGGGTACAAATTCTGAATCCGGGCTGCTACTGAGGAAGTTTATGACACTTTGCCTGCCCTGGGAATCAATCCCAGGATCCAAAGCTCAGCAGCAGCGCTTACTGACCCAGAATTCATTTCTCAGTGACATCCAAACATTCGCAAAATGAAAAGGTGAAGGAATTTTTCGATTATATACATTCCTTTCACACATAGCGGGCATACGTCACCCTTTCGAGCTGCGAGTACAAAATTGGAATTGGAATAGTAAAAACTAACCTTACAGTGCTTTTAACCTTTTCAAACCGCGACTGTACATTAAGAAATTGATGATTGTCATTTGTCAGGTTCGTTTATTCGAAAATTTTAAACTTCACGACAGTTTGAAATATTAGAAGCATATCCTCCTCCACTTATTCCATTTTGTTGGTGGTTCATGCAGCATGTCTTCTTCTTCCACACATCTCCATCAGTCGTCATCCCCCTTTCTAGCCATATCGTTTTTCACACAGTCCGTCCATCGTTTCTTTGATCTTCCTTTCTTATAGCCATCCACATTCCTGATCACGACAGTTTCAAGTAATGTCTTCAATTCTAATAGGTACATTGTAAGCGCGCAAAAATGGTTTTTTAACTTTTATAAAACCATTTAATTTCTTATTGGACACTCATCACAGCATACTCTCATACTTACATAACATCACGACCGTATTCTTCGAAGGAGTAGGCAGAGGAGGTACACCCACATTCCATCGGTTAATTTGTAAATGGGTTCCCCATTAGTGAAGTCTCAATAGCAGCCCGGAGTCTGGATTTTTTGCTCGCTTCCTGTGCTTGGGACTACAACATAACTGGCGAAATCTAAGTGTTAATATACACCTTTTTTTACTCTTTCGAGGAATACAGATGGAAATTCCATAATATAGGGAGACGAGCCTATTACCAGTCTATTACTGGGCACGAATCCAGACTCCGGGTTGCTATTGAAGATATCTCGATGGAAAAACTCAATAACACCCAAGGCCCCATGCGAACACTAGACATTCGTGGAAGATACTCCCATAAATTCGGTGCTAATTTCTGCTTCTGCTCTCCTCATACGGCAGCACATCGAGGCCTTCAGCATCATCCGCTCAGTTTAGTAAGCAATCTTCAATTGCAGGACCTGAAAATTATAAAGAGAACATATTAATTTCCTTGCCTTATAAAAAAAAAACTCATGAAATAGTGTTATTTGCAGATGACACATCACTTTTATTTAAGCTTAAACGACAACAGACAGTTACTGACGATGTAAACAATGCTCTCTCTAAAATAGTACATTGGTTTAGTGTTAAATGAGAAAAAGTCTAAATGTATTAGATTTCTGACACCTAACGTTAAGCAGGTAAAATCCTATTTTGGTATTAAATTATATATTTTGGTTATTTCCATAGTGTAATGTCGTACGGCATTTAGCTGTGGGGAAATGCAGCCGACATTCAGGCCATATTTGCGCTGCAAAAACGAGTCATTCAATGTATAATCAAGTTGTAGGCATTCACTGAGGGAATATATATAATAAATTTATGGAAATAGACATAATGACAGTCGCACCTCAATATGTATATGAGAACCTGGTTTATGTAATAAAAAATATTAATCTATGTATATTCTAAACATAGCGACATTCGCATAAATACTAGATACAAATATTTACTTGTGCCCTCGACTAGGCTCCAAAAAATTAGTAATTCATTTATGTGCCAAAGTACGCACGTTTTTACAACAAACCCCCAAGCCATGTTAAAGAACTGAGCCTGAATAAATTTAAATCATTTATTAAACAGAATCTCTGTCAAAAAGGTTTCTATAAAGTTAAAGATTACTTGGACTTTTTGGCGTCCACACTGGTCTTGATATCTTTTTGTATTTTGATAATTTCAACAAATATGTCAATTTTGTTAGTTTTAAATGCTCCTCTTTTACTTTTTGTATTTATTGTGCATGTCACAAATAATATTTTTCTTTCTTTCTTTCTTTCTCCAAGTAACAAACTATTTATGTTGATATTATTTCATTTTCCTTGATTGATTTACGTGACTATATGTCATATTATCATCATATGTCAGGACTATATGGATCTATATTTTTTTTCAGTTCGTTTTAATGATAATTAATTTGGAAGTGAGTATTTTATGCAGCCTACACAAATGTCCTTTCTTTGGTATTGTTCGTCAAGTTGTTGAGCTCCTTAAGTTCTGAGTTGAGCTGCATGATTACTGACAAATGCGTGCACTGACTGGACAGGTCCACTGAAATCTGTATGGTTATTTCCTCGAAAGACCATTTCAGACACCAATCTACATCTACATGGTCTTCACATGATCTGACCAAGATTATGTCTGGACTTTATAAGAAACTGTGACCTTTCTCAGAGTAGTCAGATAGGAAACGCCGACCTCATCTAGTTTTTTTTTTAATATGATTGACGTGTGAAAGTGTTTGTACAAACCTACTTACAGAGATAAAATCATTTATCATTATCTAATTCATTTTAATATTTGGGTCCGGTTGATGGCAATAGGCCGTCTCTATTATATGGGACTACACACAAATCTAGACTTCGGGCTGCTTCTAAGAGATTCCTAATCGAAAACCCATTACCATTGCAACTGGAGGTCGAATCTAGGACCCAATGGTCAGCAGTCGACCTGGGTTAGTAGAGCTACTTTCCATTGATTAAATAATGTTATAATTACTTATCTAAAAAAATAAGTACGTAAATTGACAGACAAATTGTTACTCATACCTAATTATCATCCACAAACTTCTGTACAATGTTAATTTGTTCAAAGTTATCATTTGACTAAAACAATACAATTTATTGTTAATGTCAAACTGATTATTTTGACAGTTCATATCCGGTAGTGCTAAGGATACCAATTATATTTTTTATTACTAACACTCATTTGTGAGGGGCTAAAAATAACAGCCGCACGGGTCGATCGAAGGTTAAGCTACGCTTGCTGAGGCCGGCCCGTGGATGGGTGATTATCCATTACATATCGAGACCTCCGTGCCGTTGGTCCCGGCTGTCATTCGTAGATCTTTGACAGTCGTTACGGGTCGTCAGAAGCCTGTATAGTCTGACAACCAGTACCAAGGGGTATCGTATGACCCGGTAACTTGGTTGTGGAGCTCAGATAGGAAGTCGCTCCATGTAAAATACTGGTATTCAGCTGAATCCGGTTAGATTGGTGCTGTCATCAACATGGTTGTGAAAAGGCATGCAGATGATGATGACTCTGTTTCTGAATTGAGAATTTGAAGTGGAGAGAGAACTTATCAAACTCTACTGGTGATTCCTTCAAAGTAGCTCGCGAAATTCTAAATTTCTTACGCTTTTGCAAAGACATTTTGTAATTTTCCCGGCGTCATCTTAAGTAGATACTTAGGTACTTATAACCGAAATTCCGATTCGGAGAACTACTGTACGTGTGTATAAAAAAAATAAAAAAGGGTTATGGATTTGGGAGGATCTCCAGTTTCAACTGCAGATCCTCAATTTTATTCAGAAATCGGGTGATAGCCACTATAAAATCATAATACAAAATATATCAAAAACAATGTCAGAAAGTTATACTTAGGCTGGCGACATACATACGGAATTCCGTTTCGAAATAAGGATTCGAAATACCGATTCGAGATTCCGTATATATTGTACATCACACACATACGTTTATTTCCGTTGGAAATAACAAGTTCTAGTTGAGAGACGCTAGGCACTGAGTCCAGACGATCGTGCAGCGAATATGGACTTTCGACGTCGATTTTCTGATTGCGACTGCATTGTTGCTCTAACTTGCTAAAAAACAGAATGTCGAATTTCGGAGGAAATTTCGATCGGAGAACTAGTGTACGTGTTTGAGTCCCTTGATTTTGTATGGATTTGCTGCTTTCGAAATTCCGAATCGATATTTCAAAACGGAATTTCGTTTCGGAATTACGTATATATGTGGCCGGCCTTACTCGGTAAGTATTTGAAGAATATTAGCCTTAACGTAAAGCTAACATTTTTTTAAAGATAAAACGAAGATTCGTCATCAAAATTATCCTATCTCAGTTCATTCCAGTCATAAATTCTCATCCACGCTAAATTACTAATATTATTATATGAGCAGTGGTGGTCCAGTTGTATAGGCCCCGACTTACGACGACTTAGGTCGTAATTTCGAACTGAGGCAGGCGCTTTACTTTGAGCAATTTATCTACCAACCCGCACTGGGCCCGCGTGGTAGATTACAGCCCACTCTCTCTCACAGAGAGGAGGCCTGTGTCCCAGCAGCGGGAACATTATAGGCAAATTATGCTACTACCCACTCTGTCTGTCTGTTATCTTTCAAGCCTAAACCACTGAACCGATCGTCATATTTGACAGAAACGTAGCTTGGGACCTGGGACTGTTCATCCTGGGTATTCTTATAAAAAAAAAAAAATGAAATACAAAATACATGCAGACGAAGTCGCGGGCGACAGCTAGTTGATTATAAGTCTGATATAAAACTATCCCATTCTATAGAACTTATAACAAATCGAGGTGTTCTTAGTCAAAACCCAAAAAAACATAGATAATAACATAAACTATAATCCCACACCGCCAACCCAAGAAAAGAAAAAAAAACACAAGATCCGATTCGATCCGAATTCAAAACATAAACTTCCTACATGTACCGTTAATTCTTCAATCATCCCTCACAAATAAAACGGAACTAATCTTACAAAAAAATTATAAAACATTTTTACCATTTTTACCGAAAAAAGTCACCGGTTTTTTGCTTTTTTTATTTTGCGCGGTGCGAAACATCTGTCTTGTTTTCTCACGGTGCGAACTTTTTTTAGGGTTCCGTACCCAAATGCTGCCAACGGGACCCCATTAACACACCATTACTAAGACTCCGCTGTCCGTCCGTTTGTCACAGGGCCAAATTTTGAACCGTAATAGATAGACACTTGAATTATTCACACAGTGTGTACTACTACGGCCGCTATAACAACAAAAACTATAAAAATAAAATTAAGTTAAAAATTAAAGGGTTTCTACACATATACTACATATATTTTTTAAAGTTAATAAATATATGTAGTGTTAAATTAATAAATGTACAGTGGCACGGAACCCTTCGCGTGCAAGTCCGACTCGCACTTGGCGCCTTTCTTCTTTTTTATTATAAAAAAATCGGTGTAAAGAAGCCCTCGCCACCTGTTACGTGTAGGGGACGCCATTTGCAATTTTTCGATAATATAAAAAGCTGTGGTTACTGTACTAAATTACTTACGGTAATTATAGGTTTAGTGATGTTTTACTTAAATTACTTATGTATTTTAAAGTAATTGAAGAAACCCATTTGAGATAATGAAATAATTAATAATCTGAGTGGCAATTCCCGTATTTTTTTAAACGTTTGCATTATACTCGTAAATCTTTAGAACTCAATTATTTAGGAAATCTTTATGGCAGTCCAGAATTATTAGGCGCCTGAATGACATTGGCCAGGTGGCGTTGTTGGGAACCATTTGATTTTTTTACAGTAATTTAACCAGGTTTTCCGATTTTAACAACGCGTCAGAATAACCTTGTAGCGGTGTATTTTTGAGAGTTCCGTAGTCAAGAAGGAACCCTTATAATTCCGTCTGTCTGCCTGTCCCCGCTGTAGCTCAGAGACACTTAGTACTAGAAAGCTGTAATTTGGCATGGATTGACATATTAATCACGACTACAGTGGTAAAATAAAATCGTGAAATATTTTTTTTTTGTTCTCCTCCCTTGCACGTAAAGTGGGGATATTATTCAGTCGGTATGCATTTAAGCGGAAATTGCAGAGTTATTTTCATAACAAATAGCGTAGAGTCATCTCAATTATGTATCTCTTTTCCTTGAATTTGTACGTATATATATGTATAATGTAGGTATATATTGTAGTAAATATGTATGTATTTGTATTTTATGCTTGTAACCTCTTTATGTATTTCTGTACTTATTCTATTTATAATCTATTATGTTATCTTTAATATTTTTCTTTATTTTTATTTCCTCTCAGAGCACCTGCCATCTTATCTCTTCACCACCCTTGGTTGACTGGTAGAGAATGCCTAAGGCATTCGGTTTAAAGAACTTTATTCTCATTAAGACAATCGTCACTTACATGAGAACATTAAATCTTATTACTAGTTAGTTATATTATATCAGTGCGGGTAGAAGAAAAACAAAACGCAAAAAATAAAGTATGATCGTTGTCAACAAAATAGGAGAGAGGAGTAGGTTAGGCATTAAGTCCGCCTTTGTACTTAATTGTGTGCGAGAAGTTTAAATAAATAAATAAATATTTTTTTGTCGTCTATTCCATGGTGTAGGGCATGCTTGGATAGGCAGTTCAATAATATTGCGGGTCTCTGAAAACCATTTTTCAAGTGTCCAGCCAACTAAATGAGTGATATTGCGAAAAAATAAAATTAAAAAAAGTAATTAAAAGGAAAACTGTCACAGCTAAGTAGGCTTTACAAGTTAACGAGTAATAGTCGACCAACTTACATATTTTGCAGTTGGAGATTTGACCGTGACGTATGTCGATGTATGAGAACATGTTTTTCAACTACAATGTTAAGTTTGTTTTCGGGATAAATTAACCCCAACTACGGAACCCTTCATTGTGCGTGGTCCGACACGCACTTCGCCGGTTTTTAATAATGGGACCTTTTTCTTAAAAAAGCCCTGTTTTTGAAATCTAGCTGCTAGCTAGACGAATACCAGTTTTATTTCAGTGTAGAGGGCGCTGTATTATTTTATTTAGCAGGTTTTAACATTGATTAATTTACTAAAATTTGTTATGTACAGTCAGGGAAATATGTATATTATTAAGCAGATTTACACACACTGAATAATAATGGTTTAAATAGTTTTCTTAAAAAACAGAACTGTTTATCTTTACCTCTTATATTAATAAAACGAGGTATAATCTGTGAATTTGTATGTAGGAGGTAATCTTCGGAACTATAGATCCGAAGGATTTGTTTTATGATATACAAGAAATTTCATGCAGACGAAGTCGGGGGCAGAAACATAAATAGCAGAAACATAGCACACATAAATTTGAAAATGAACACATTCATTTGACTTTCAGTTTTTTGAGGTCCGCTTCAGTATCATTTCAGAATAATGATTTATCTTTATTCTTTTGAAGATGTTTTTCAAACAATTTACGTTTACCCAAACAGAGATTTTGGGCTCAAAAATGATGCCCAAAATAAACGCCAGGTGTACGTGTGGGTGTGCGGGGGAGGGGGGTGTCTAGCAAGTGTCTAGACAGCGGGGGAGGAGGCAGTGGGCGCGGGGCGGCCGTCTAGACATAGCCTGATCGACTCGCCTGGTTGCTACGTTCAACTTGCTAGCTCCTGTCGGCTATGGGAGCCTGGTACTTTTGTAATTGGAGGTTGATTTTATGGATGAGTTTTAGGGTTCAATAAAGTGATTTTTAGATCATTAAGGAGTAGAACGACATTGTTATAGTTATATAGGCAACTGTTGTATATATAATAAGGGGTATCAAACCCCGAACGTGGGTTTATCATGCAATGCGAAGCCGAGTGTGATAATAGTATCACAAGAGTATTTTAATACTTAATTATGTACAGTTTCATACAAGGCTTTATATACACACATGATAAGCCTCTATAAAAGGTTCTGAAACCATTGGGTGTTCTACAGTGTTTTAAGAACTATGTAAATGTATATGGAATGATGCCTTTCATATTGTTTTCTCGACTTTTCCGGTAATAATTGGTTAATAATAATTAATAATAATTGGTTGGTAATAATAACTTTGTTGCATTAGAAATATCTGGTGGTATGTTATCAAAGCTTTTATCACTCATTTTTATAATAAAATAAAATAACTTACGATGTATGTCATACGAAACTCTAAAATAAGAAAAGTTATGAATAAAACCGGTATGTATGTATGATAGAAATAATATTTACCTTGAACAAAAAATATATTTGTATGTTCCAATGCTTCATGAAGTTGTCATGATGTCATCTGTTTTCAGTTTCAGTAACTTCAGTCTGCTCCAGTCTTCAAAAATCCTGAAATGAGACAACATAACAAATAAGTAAACTACTACAATAATCAGAAAATGGAGAATCACAAATCCTTTTTTTTATGGCAGGCAATCAAACACAGCCGGCCCCACCTGATTTCATTATTTTTCGTTTGGTTATTGACTAACCTGGCGTCAGAGTTTTTATGCCGCCCACGGACCTCTGACTTGACTTCGCATACCGTCGAGAAATATCTCTCAGGCAGGCCGGATTCCTCACGATGTTTACCTTCACCATTTTTTAAGCAAGTGTTAATCTATATACTCGTATATAAAAATGAATCCCTATTTCCCTTCGTCACGACATCACGCGTGAACGGCTGGACCGATTTCGCTAATTATTTTTTGTTGTGTTTGTTATTGTCAGAAGGTTCTTATGTAAGAAAAAAAATAAGATTGTTGCGCGGAAAATTAAAGAATACTTCACGGCCATATTAACAGATTGCGAGGACGACCTGGATGAGACTCGCACAGACCAGGGAAGCATGGCACAAAGGGAGGAGGCTTGTCGTTTGGTTGGATCAATAGCGAGGTGGACGATCTACAGAAGATCGCGAGGAAGACTTGGATGAGACTCGCACAGACCAGGGAAGCATGGCACAAAGGGAGGAGGCTTGTCGTTTGGTTGGATCAATAGCCAGGTGGACGATCTACAGAAGATCGCGAGGAAGACTTGGATGAGACTCGCACAGACCAGGGAAGCATAGCACAAAGGGAGGAGGCTTGTCATTTGGTTGGATCAATAGCCAGGTGGACGATCTACAGAAGATCGCGAGGAAGACTTGGATGAGACTTGTACAGACCAGGGAAGCATAGCACAAAGGGAGGAGGCTTGTCGTTTGGTTGGATCAATGGCCAGGTGGACGATCTACAGAAGATCGCGAGGAAGACTTGGATGAGACTCGTACAGACCAGGGAAGCATGGCACAAAGGGAGGAGGCTTGTCGTTTGGTTGGATCAATAGCCAGGTGGACGATCTACAGAAGATCGCGAGGAAGACTTGGATGAGACTCGCACAGGCCAGGGAAGCATGGCACAAAGGGAGGAGGCTTGTCGTTTGGTTGGATCAATAGCCAGGTGGACGATCTACAGAAGACCGCGAGGAAGACTTGGATGAGACTCGTACAGACCAGGGAAGCATAGCACAAAGGGAGGAGGCTTGTCGTTTGGTTGGATCAATAGCCAGGTGGACGATCTACATAAAATCGCGAGGAAGACTTGGATGAGACTCGCACAGACCAGGGAAGCATAGCACAAAGGGAGGAGGCTTGTCGTTTGGTTGGATCAATAGCCAGGTGGACGATCTACAGAAGATCGCGAGGAAGACTTGGATGAGACTCGCACAGACCAGGGAAGCATGGCGCAAAGGGAGGAGGCTTGTCGTTTGGTTGGATCAATAGCCAGGTGGACGATCTACAGAAGATCGCGAGGAAGACCTGGATGAGACTCGCACAGACCAGGGAAGCATGGCATAAAGGGAGGAGGCCTGTCGTTGGTTGGATCAATGGCCAGGGTCGCTCTATATATGTGTATTGTCCTAATGAACTATTGACCTTAATATTTTTTTAGTACGTCAATTAAAATCATAAATTAAGTTTAGCTATAACGTATCATTACATTCATTGACTAATAAGGCGTGCGTGCCTTGGGTTACAACTCGAGACCTATGACTTGGCAGTCCGACGACACACCACTAGGCTATCACTGCTAGCAATACCAGAGTCATCGCAGATGCAATGCCATACCAGAGACAAGACTGAAAAGTCTCGTCTCATGTGCTTGTAATGACATCGGCACCAGTCTTCAAACCGAAACACAGAAATGCTTTTTTTGGGTGGGTCATCAAATAACTTCTCCCTCAAATATTCCCTCAAATAACTTTTCCTTTAAATATCCTTCTCCCTCAAATATCTTCTCTGGGATTTAGTCAGTAAGAGTGTGTCAGACTCTTACTGACTAAAACCCACCCGTATTCCTTCTGTTGCCTGTGTTGCCAGGGGCCTCGGTAACCCTTTAATACCTTCATGCTTGGCGGCAGAAATAAGTTAAGTGATAGTGCTTCCCCTGACGAGTTCCTAATATAAATATTTCTTAATAATTTTAACCATATGGCGTTGCTAAAACGCTAAGTAATAACAGCCGCATGGGTCAATCGAAGGTTAAGCTACGCTTGCCGCGGTCGGTTCGGGGATGGGTCGTTCGGACCATCCATTACATATCTAGACTATTTCGTACCTCTGCGTTGGTCCCGGCTGTCATTCGTTACGGATAGTCAGAAGCCCCAAAGTCTGACAATCAGTCCAAGAGGTATCGTGGTTACCCAGTAACTGAGTTGTGTAGGTCAGATATGCAGTCCAGTTAGAGTAGAAGCCGACCTCAACATAATTGGAAAAAAAAGGCAGATTCAATGTCTACCTGCCTACCTAATCTATGTACAATGTTGCTAGAGTCTCACATTTCAGCCCACTATGATAAATTCCCCCAACATTTGACCACAATTCGCGGAATCACCATATTTTACTAAGAAATAATAATAGTTCATAATAGTAGCCATATCTGCCGTGTCTACTTCGTTTCCGGTTATTTCGGTCGCTATTATTATTATGTCTACGTCGCTATTAACAATATGTCTGTATATGTTAGTAGGAGGAAGTTTGGGATTGAGGATTTATGAGTCACTGTGTCAATTATGTCAAAATATGCTCAAATTAAATCAAGGTTATATTATATATCATATATTTGTTTGAATATGGTAGGTACAGCGTGGTATGGTGTGTGATCGAATTCTGAACGAGGTGATCCGGTACAGAACCAAAGTTGTCGACATAGCTCATAGAATAAGCAAGCTGAAGTGCTTAAGGGCTGACCATATTAGCCGTAGAACCAATGACTGTTGGGGTAGACGTGTTCTTGAGTGGAGATCGCGAATTGGCAAACGTTAAGTGGGACTCCCTCAGGCAGGTGGAGCGACATGAGAGTTGCCGAGAACCGAGTTGAATGGTGTTCAATTGGAGAGGCCTAAGTCCAGCAAAGGACTGCTGTAGGCTGATGATGATGATGCAAAATGGTATGGTATTTAAAAAATAATATATTTCTCTGAATTCTCTCGTGAACGGGCGCCGTCAGTAGAGACTGGTCGTCTCTTAGCTGCCACGGCTTATCTTAATTTTTGAATTGTTTTTTTTTTTTCTGTTAATCTATTAATTACAGACGCTTTTACGTTATGCATCGTTCTCACATGTATAATTTCAAAATGAATGCATAATCAGCCTATAATGTTCCCACTGCTGGGACACAGGCCTCCTCTCGTTGAGAAGAAGGTGGGCCGTAATCCACCACGCGGTCCCAGTGCGGGTTGGTGTAAAATGAATGATGTAAACAATATTTTGTAACCATAATACGTTGATTTAAAAGAGTGTCGGTGGAGTTTCTTGTCCGTTTTTCTCCATAGGAACATACTACGCTATGGAATGGGCAACTAGCTCTTTGAGAAGGAGTTTGTCCAGGGAAGCACTATAGTCCGCGCGTATGTGAGGGATAAAAAGTATTCTATCTTCTAAGCCCCGTCATGGTCTACCCATGTGTTCTACAAATGTCATCCAAGTCTGTTCAGCCGCTGTAGCGTGAAAGTTTATGCGAGCGGTGAGACGGGGGAGGTAGACAAAGGCCAAGGTAACTCAGTCTTGTCAAGCGCACCCGCCCCCGTCTCGCAGCTCACATACCTCAGGCGGTGACTAGCACTTTCGCGCGGACTACAGCACGGACCACCAAATATGCTAAGCAGCGTTGCTGTGTTCCGGTTTGGAGGGTATGGGTGCTGGTGTAATTACAGGTATATGATACATCAGCCTTGTCTCTGCGGTGAAAGCAAGAAAGAAAAGAAAGAATAACGACCACAACGGGAGGTGCGTAGCCATCCCAGGGACAAAGAATTGTCTCATATGCCTTGAATTCCTTAGGCCTTTTGTCTACCGCACCGTCAACAGGACGTCAACGAAAACGTGATGAAGACGCCGAAGTAGCGACAGTACATTTACTATGGCCGCGTGTCAGATTTCCCGTTGACGTTCCGTTCACGGTGCGGTGGACAATCAGAGTTAAGGCTCGTGCAGACTAGCGCGAAATCGCGGGCGCGACAGGCAGCAATATGCCTGTCGCGGCCGCGATATCGCCCCAGTCTGTAAGAGCTTTTACTCTTCAAACCGGAACATAAGTTTATAACGTGCACCAAAACCATCTCACGTACACATCGGCACACCACACCTGACACTCAACACTACACACTAACAGCATTCACTCTCAAAGACACACACATACACACATATACAGGCACCCTGAGTAACTTTTTGTTTATAGTTTCTTTTTAACTTCGTCCCCCAAAAAAAAAAAAAGTTTTTAGTCTTAAATCTTTATCGTAACATTGTAATATCATATTTTTTTAGTAAAACTTTCTGTTCTTCCGTGGGGTGGCATGTATTACAAATCACCAGGTCCCCCCTGGTGATTTGTAATACAGGCATTGTACGCCTAACTCAGACACCAGGTCCTCACATAAAAAAAAAACAAATAATATGTGAAACCTAGAATAAGCTTATCATTGTGAGGAGAAATAAAGACCTTATCATTATTATTATTATTATAGCGACACTGCTTGGCGGCAGAAATAGGAATGGTGGCAGTACTTCCCCGGAATTTCATACGGTAAACGCACAATATGAAAAGTTGATCGTAAAATTTATAGAATTTGAATCGACCGATAATTATCGGCTCAAAGTTGAGGTTATAATTACTCGTAAATCAAGTATCTATTAAAAAACATCTTTAATGTGATTTAAAATTAGAATTTCAGGTTTCTGTATTCTGTAATGAAATCAAAGAACTCAATTTTTAACTGGCACTAAAAATTGGCATCCACAGACCAGGTATGATTTCTGGTGGCGGAGATCTCTCGCGTCGGCCCTGGTCCAGGCCATGGTACGGAGCGAGAGGGCATGGGCAGCCGTCACCTCCTTCTGCGAAGCAGTAATGCTCGCGAAGGAGGAGGCGGGACGGTTGAGAGAAAGACAAATTTCGCGCTCTCTCGCCCCTAGCCTGCGGAGGCGCAGGAGACGCCCTGGTCGTCGGGAATCCCAGGCGGATTTCCGGCCACCGTAGGCGCGGGCTTGCGGACCGTGAGCAATGGGTAGCTCACCATCCGGTAAGGACCAGGCCCGGGTCGAGGGCGTGTTGTGTTCCACGCGCCCCTCAGATATATCAGCACAAATGTAGGGGTCCACTAGGGCCGATGCCTGCCGGGGTTGCGGGGAAGTACGAAAGGGTTACCGAGGACCTTGGCAACACAGGCAACGGAAGGAAGGCAACGGGTGGGTTTTAGTCAGTAAGAGTCTGACACACCCTCCCGCACCGCCCAGAGCGAGAGAAGTTATTTGATAATTTCCCGGTCAAAATTTTTTTTAAAGAAATGGTATGTTTTCTGATCCATTTGTTTCCATTTTAATCAGGTATTTTAGAAACAGACAACTATACTTACAATATTTTCAAATTGATCTATCCGCCACCTCTAAAAGTTAACCGGTCGATCTATAGTTAAGTAAATAACTGCACTCTAATAGATTGGTTATCAGTTAACTATTTACTATTTAAACATAGATAATAGAGCAAGCTTCTATTGGTTGACTAGTAGCTGATAACTCGTTGAGGAATCGACCACTGACGCTGTGGGTGATAAGGAATAGTACTCGTGTAATGCATTGGCATCATTTATAGTTTAAATTATAACAACATCAGGCTTGTTATCCCCAAACGGATAAGCACAGGAGTATACTCGTAGTACACCCACACTTCGTCAGTTAAGGCGCTGACAAGACCCAATTGAACAAAATAGGCTTCTCTTAAGAAAAAAAATTGCCAAATCTATATAGTTTGTGGTAACGGAAAAAATATATGTTAATTTTGAAAATATTTCCCAGTACTTAGTTGTTACCAAAACACGTTTTGAAAAATAATCTCGATACAAACTAACGTTAAACTAACCTCTTACCTTGAGTTCTAATCTAAAATATCTGTATTAAATATCAAAATACGTTACGTATTCAATTAGTAACAAGAACGTCTTATTTGAATGCAGAACTTGGTTGTTTTTTATTTTCGATTACTCAACTCAATTTTGAGTAAATAAATAATTGCTTCATATTTTGCAATAAATTTCAAGCGTTGTGTCATCGCGCTTCTCTTTCTTTTCTACGCAATCTGACAGTGGCCGCGGTTTAAGTGTTGTCAGCGTCTTAAGTATAAGTAACCTTATTACTTTGCGAGCCTATTGTCATCAACCACGTAGACAGCACAAGACTAACTAATAACTGACGAATTGAGAACCCCCCTTTTTTCTGTCGGTTAAAATATATTCTATGACACTCGGCAGTACTGTAGCTTCCCATAATTAGGAATTTTCGGAATCAGAGTCAGTAGTTAAGATTACGCCGAAGATTACGCCGTACATGCAAACTCACAAAATATAGTTATCTGCCTAGCAACACGTCTTGCTAACTTAAACCAGGTACGCAAAACCAGTTTCTTCAGTTCAGACAAAAAATCAGTCTGACTGCAGTCTGGGTGACGGGGTCAGTGCCCTCGCTAGCCTAAAGCCTTGAACTTTGTTATCTTAAGGATGATTTCCACGGCTCGTATCGCATCGGATCGGAACGGATTTTGCAATCTTTAAACGACAGTATTTTAAGTCTATATTATCAAGCCGCGCACAGCAGGCTTAGCATGACACTCTCTATTTCTTTGAAGAATAGACACGGCTCTTTCTATACAAAGTGACATTTCGTTTCTCAGTTTTTGACATCTCACCGTAGAAATCCTTCTACAATCTGTCATCTTGTCTTTCGTTTCTAACGATCTTTGTCTAGGTCCTTTTTTATGTAGAAGGATTTCTACGGTGGGATGTCAAAAAAGGAGAAACGAAATGTCACTTTGTATGGAAAGAGCCGTGTCTATTCTTCGAAGAAATAGAGTGTCATGCTAAGCCTGCTGGGTGCTTGACCGCGGGCGTGTTCCGCGACACGCGATCGTAGCCGAAAGTATGCTGCGACGCGCGATCGGCTCCGTTCGCCTGTCGTCGTATCCGATCGAGTCCTTTCGGCTGTCGTCAATTTCTTCTTTTCCTCTTATGTGTTTTATGATTATTTTCTTCTACTTCTAATGCAATAGCCAACAATACTACGTTAACTTCAACCATTTTCAAAAATTAGAACACGTCAACACGGTAGGAATGAAACCATTTGACTAGGCGCAGAAACGGATACGTTCGCAAGCGACGGAACGGAGCCGATCGTATGCGTCGACATCTTGCCGGATGCGATCGGCTGTTGCCGCATCCGTTCGTATCCTTTCCGATCCGATGCGATGCGAGCTGTTTGGTGGAAATCATCCTTTAGACAAAGATTTCGAAGGGTTGCCGAGGAATTATGAAGTGCGTTTTTTTAAACCTTTTTGGTCTACTCACTTTTGCCCGCGGCTTCGGTGCGTGGAGGTCGGGAATTATCCTACGGGAACGTACTACTGCGATAAAAAGTCTACCTGTGTGCCAAATTACATCGAAATCCCTTGAGCCATTAAGGAAAAGTAATAAATAGACAGAATTACTTTCGCATCACTACTATAAAACAAAGTCCCCCTCCGCATCTGTCTGTCTGTCTGAACGCGATAAACTCAAAAACTATCGAAATTTAAAAGAGTAACCATGGTGTTTCTTGTCGGCTCTTCTCCATAGGAAACGACCAATTGCAACCGTGCACCTAGCTTGTGACGTTTGATAAGTGCCCGTGTAGGTTTATGAGAAATAAAATATTTTGATTAAATTTTTCAAAAAATTTATAAAAATGAAGATGAATTACAGGAATTGTGATAGATTGAGGCTAAGACTAGAATTGGGACATTCTTTAAAATACTGTAAAATGCCTCATGAATTTTGTGAGCCACGACTTAGAAAGACACGACGAAAAACAGTGCCGTTTTAATAGCAAAAATATTGCACAAACATCTCGTAGACAGTTTACTACACTGCGTAGCAAGTTTGCTACGACGATGCTACGAATTTCACAAAAAATATTAACTTAAGGCGCTATAATAGGCTTGTCTTTAGAAAAAAAATGCGAAATCTGTATAGTTTGTGGTAGCGGAAAAAACATACCTTAATTTTGAACATGTTTCTCAGAACTTGGTTGTTACCAAAATACGTTTTGAAAAAAAAAATCTCCATACAATCTAACGTTAAACTAACCTTTTACCTTGAGTTCCAATCCAAAATATCTGTATTAAATATCAACGTACGTACCGTATTTAATTAAGATTAAGAACGTCTTATTTGAATGCAGAACTTGGTTGCTTTTTATTTTCGATTAGTCAACTCAATTTTGAGTAAATAGATAATTGCTTCATATTTTGCAATAAATTACAAGCGTTGTGTTGTGGCGCTTCTCTTTCTTTTCTATGCAATCTGACAGTGACCGCGGCTTAGGTGTTGTCAGCGTCTTAATGTTGAGCTTGTTAATCGTTCACTACAGTACCCAGGCGTTTATTTACGACTTAACGAGCTTTTGAAAGAAACTCTCACACACACAGGAATGATTGACAGAAAAACGAGTCGAGTGACGTGAGAGAAAGCCAAACTTTTTCTAGACTCGATGTGCGTGTGAAAGGGTGTGTGTGTGTGTGTATGTGTGATGTGTGTGACACGTCCCCGTATTATAGTAAGATCATTATCCTTTAGTCGTTATCCCAATGTATTAGTGGTCGACGCAGCATTTCTTCGTGCATACTTCTCTATTTGTCGTCATCTTGGTAGTCATTTCTACCCATTTCATCTATCACACAGTCCATCCATCGATTCTTTGGTCTTCCCCTACTCTGATAGCAATCCACATTCATATTCAAATATTTCCTCACGAAATTTACCTCACTGTATGGTCTGTTGCAAAAGTATTTGAAGAAGATGTAAACAAATGAAATCGTACCTGTGGATGCCAATATTATTTATAGTCCCACTTAAAAATGTAGTGCTTTGATTTGTTTAATTGAATATTAAACCAAAACTCAAAATTTAAATGATCGTAAAGATGGTTTTCATTTGACAGTTGAGGTAAATTTTATAATTAATGAGGTAAATGATTGACGTGTAAAAGTGTTTGTACAAACCTACTTACAGAAACAAAATCAATTAATCATTGAGGCATTTTCTACCAGTCAACCTTAGGGATGATGCAGAGAAGTAATAATTACAATAATAATTTAGTAATTAGGTAATTTTCAATTACAATTTAATAATGTTATTCAAACAATAATTGTTGAAAACTCACCACTTGGTGAGATATTAAGTTGAAACCTTCTAAATACAGATTAATGTATTAAATTCCCTTTAGTGATCGAGTGATTGTGTAAAAATTTAACCTGAACAGGGTTTGTTTACATTTTTAATCAGATACTTTTGGAACAGACTATAGGAAAATTCGTAGTTCGAATATTCCCGATGATTGCGTTGAACACAATACATAAGTTCACCAACAGATGGCGCGGCATACGCTTATAATTGTCACTACCCTTTGTTAAGAGGGAGTTAAGTTTTATTTTTATTTTTTCTTAAAAAGTATGGATTAGTGTGGATCTGTTTGCCAAGTGAGAATTTTTGTAAGGGTGACAAAATTATCATAAACAATCTGACATTTTTGGTAGGTTGATGCAGTAACTGTGTTGTGGAGGTCAGATAGGCAGTCGCTCCATGTAAAATACTGGTATTCAGCTGCATCTCATCTAGCTCATTAGTTAGATGGAGACCGACCACAATATACATGGTTTGGAAAAGGCTAGGCAGATGATGATAATGTAATGTCTAGTATTTGCTGAACGGTTCTTGTCAGAGATTTAAAAACTATAGAAGCTACCTACAGACGCAGACGTGTTTCTGGGAAGTTTGTTGCGCTTTTCCTTCTCACCAGCTAAACAATAGGAAGTGGTGACGAGTTGGCGTTTTCAGGGCGGTCTTTTGTAACTTGATGTACGAAAAGATGTAAATTCTCATCTTAATAGATGGGCTCGTTTAATTTCTAGTAAGCCTAGCCTCATATTAGCATAATAATGTCCAACGCATTCAATTATCAAACGCAATTTAACTTTAAGACGTTCCTGAAAGTATTTCTGTCGCTACAATACACCTGAAAGTGACAGACAGCATGAGACCTAACACCGACTTGACATTAACTATTTCATCTACATAATAAATAATTATAATATTGACATATCAACATCCATATAAAAAAATACTACAAAGTAATATCCTCACTAAACCAACGTTCGCAACTTTAGGCCGTTTCAAAAAAGGAACGAAAAAAACCGTCATCATTGTACCGCATCCCTTTAGCGTTTAAAAAAAAAGTTTAAAAAACCTCTTTTGTCAGTCTTCCATGCTGGCTGAGCAGCTGATTCCTTTGCCGTTGCATTGGCGTAAATTTATAAAAAAAACTGTCAATGCGCGCGAACCTAATTATTTTTTACGCGGATTATAAAAATGTAAGGTATTATGTTACTGAAATGGAGTTTATTAAAGTTTTTTGGGTAAAATGGTTCCGTATGTTACTATTTTAATTTTATTGTAATTTAGAGGGGCTCGTGGTTGAATAATAACGGTTGCCCGGGTCGAAAGAAAGTTCAGGAAGGTAAGTACAGGCAAGCTACGTTTGCTGCGGTCGGTACGAGGATGGGTGACTATGCATTACATATTGAGACCTCCGTGCCTCGGAAAGCACGTTAAGCCGTTGGTCCCGGCTGTCATTCGTAGATCTTTTACCATGAATATCTATGTATCTATCTTTGACTGTCGTTACGCGTAGTCAGAAGCCCAAGTCTGACAACCAGTCTTACCGCGTGGTATCGTGTTACCCAGTAACTGGGCTGTGGAGGTCAGATCAGGCTGTCACCCCATGTAAAATACTGGTATTCAGCTGCGTCCGGTTAGACTACCGGGAAGCTGACCACAACATAGTTGGGAAATTGCAGGCAGATTAAAGTTAAAATTTGAATTGACCTCTAACTGATTGTTTTCTTGAGAGGTGAGAAACCGTGCATAGAAATAAGTACAATAGGCAGGATTTGAAAGGGTTGTCTCGACGGGGTTAAGGCCACCTTATCTAGGTCATATTTTAGATGGGTCGAGACGCTGTTTACAAACAAAACTCTCGATTCTCTCTTCTTTGAAGAGGTCTTTAAATTGTATTTTAATTTGGAATTGATTTGAGTTTTATATAGTAAGGTACTTTGCTCCTTTTAAAATCGACCTTCTAACTTATATTTTTGCTACTGCAATACAACCAGATAAAATCTAGGTAGATTCAAATATCTAGGTATAATGAGTAACGACTGTCAAAGATCCAGTAATGACAGACAGCTGGGACCAACGGTTTAACGTGCTTTCCGAGGTACGGAGAGTTCTCGGTATGTAAAGATGGTCACCCATCTACGGACCGTAGTTTAACCTGATCGATCGACCCATGTGGCTGTTATTACTTAGCCACGAGCCCCTAAAACTTGATGTTCCATAATAATTAACTCCCATCTACGGTTTTCTAGAAGAGCGGTTCCGTCACATTATAATGGCCGTCATGAAAATCTGTCATTTTTACCAGTATTTGACATAAAGGTGTCAAACACGCTGTGTATTTAGACAGCCATTATTATGTGACGGTTGTCCGCTTTCTTAAGAAATAAAGGTTAAAAAAGGTTTTTGCAACACTGTTACGGACCCCCAAAACAGGGGTGAATTTCAACCCGTCACGCTGCACGTATTGATTTTATTGATTTTGTACAACTATTGTCAAAAATAATGTATCAATTGTTCACGTTTGTATTGGGGTTATCGAAAAGGGTGGCTAATGGCTAATAATAATAATAATATGTTAGCATTTTATGTTTAAAAAATGCACTTTTTAACCATTTTGTAACGATTGTCGGGTATTATTAGCTTTACTACTTTTTTCGGGGTTATTATTGAAAAATACCAGCCTATTACTGTCTCACTGCAGAGTGCAGGGCTCTTCTCAAACAGAGAAGGCAGGAACATTGATCACCACGCTTGCTCAAGACGGGTTGGTGATTTCAGACTTATATTAAGGCGCTGACAAGAGGCAAACGACCAAAGGAGGCTTGTCTTAAGAACTTAAGTCTTAGTTTGTGGTAGCGGAAAAAATATATGTTAATATTGAACATATTTTTCAGAACTTGGTTGTTACGAAAACATATTTTGAAAAAAAAAACACCTCGATACAAATCAACGGTAAACTAACCTCTTACCTTGAGTTCTAATCCAAAATATCTGTATTAAACATCAACATACGTTACGTATTTAATTAATAACAAGAACGTCGTATTTGAATGCAGAACTTAGTTGTTTTTTTTATTTTGGATTACTCAACTCAATTTTGAAAAAAAAAAACAAGCGATGTGTCATCTCGCTTCGCTTTCTTTTCTATGCAGTCGGAGAGTGACCACGGTTTAGCTGTTGTTAGCGTCTTAACTACAAGTCTTGGTTTCCTCACGATGTGTTTCTTCACCGGTATCAGTAATGTCCAAGATCAACTTAGAAAGTAGGTACATTTGAATTGAAAAAGTCACGTTGGTGATTGCCCGGATTTGAACCCACAACCTCGTGCATGAGAGGCAACTCCTTAACCAATGTGCCATCACGGCCCTAAAAAAAAACAAATATAATGTACCTATCAATTGTTCACGTTTGTATTAGGGTTATCAAAAAGGGTGGCTCATGGCTAATAATAAGTAATGGCGAACTTTTTTGTTAAAAATGCATTTTTTGCTAGTTTTTTAAACACGGTTGTCGGTATTATTAGCTATTTTAAAGTTTGTTTGTTTTTTTTTTGGGTTATTATTGAAAAGTGAAACGGAAACTTAGAATTGTAATAAAATTGTTGCCATAAATTTTTGAGGACTTTAATATTCTTGGTAAAGAGTTCTCATTGGACCCATTTACCACCAAAACCTATTTTGCACGCACTCAGCTGACCGCTGACTTTTTTTTAAAGTGCATAGTGTTCACTGAACCATTATTAATTATTATATATGTATATTCTTTTCTATCGTGCTTGTTAGTGATCCCAGGATTTCTACTTCTTTTTCTGTATTTACCAGTGAGAACTTGTAATTAGCTCTGTGTTATATACAATCCATCTGTTATAGCAGCAGATACTCCAATAATGTTCCCACTGCTGGGACACAGGCCTCCTCTCTGTGAGAGGGAGTGGGCCGTAATCCACTACGCGAGCCCAGTGCGGGTTGGTGGATGTCACATGTCTTCGAATATTTGGTTCTAGGACATGCCGGTTTTCTCACGATGTTTTCCTTCACCGTTTTGAGAGCAGTGGTGATGAAATAATTTATATATAAATAAATAAATATTATTTCTATAAACAGGCAAACGGGGTCAAATAAAAGCTAATTGGGTCGATCTATGTGCTAGGTTAAGCTGAGCTTGCTATGGTCAGTTAAAAGATGGGTGACAATTGATCATTCTTTAAAATGACCTTTTGAGAACTGGGGGTTCAGTAGCTATTATAAAATCTTAAAATGCTTACAATGGACGAAGAAAAAGAACTATTATTCTGTACTAAAACGCATCACCTGCCTAGCCTTTTCCCAACTACGTTGTACATTACATGAATACCAGTATATTACATGGAGCGACTGCCTATCTGACCTCCACAACCCAGTTACTGGGTAATAATACCCCTTGGTAAGACTGGTTGTCAGACTTTCGGGCTTCTGACGACCCATAGCGACTGTCAAAGATTCGAATGACAGGCGGGACCAACGGCTTGAGGCGCTGACAAGACCCAATTGGCCAAAATAGGCTTCTCTTAAGAAAAAAAATTGCCATATCTGTATAGTTTCTGGTAGTGGAAAAAATATATGTTAATTTTGAACATATTTCTCAGAACTTGGTTGTTACCAAAACACGTTTTGAAAAAAAAATCTGGATACAAAGTAACGTTAAACTAACCTCTTACTTTGAGTTCTAATCCAAAATATCTGTATTAAATATCAACATACGTTACGTATTCAATTAATAACAAGAACGTCTTATTTGAATGCAGAATTTGGTTGTTTTTTATTTTCGATTACTCAACTCAAATTTGAGTAAATAGATAATTGCTTCATATTTTGCAATAAATTACAAGCGTTGTGTCATCGCGCTTCTCTTTCTTTTCTGTGCAATCTGACAGTGACCGCAGTTTGGGTGTTGTCAGCGTCTTAAGGCACGGAGGGGTCTTGGTAAGTAAAGATGGTTACCAATCTACAGACCAACCGCGAAAAGCGTAGCTTAACCTGATTGATTGACACGTGCGGCTGTTATTATTTAGCCACATCTCTCAAGTCTGGAGGCATTAAAAGTATTGATGAATATGTAAACAAAAAAAAAATGGATCAAAAAGTCGATCAAGAAGTCCCTGTGGGTGCCAATTTACACATGATTTGATTACTTGAATACAAGACGGCTGATGAATCATTGCTTGTCTGAACACAGATCGGTAAAAATTAAAGGTTTATTGCAGAAACTTGTACACCTTTTACAATCAATCTTTCGTAGGGACATCAGGACCACAGGTTTATTTTTTAATAAAAGATATACCTGTGATAGGAGATCCCGCTCTTCAATGACAAATTATGAAATGGTAAAAGTGGTGTACAAAAAGAAAATAGAATTTAATCAAAAAATTACAAGTAAAATCTCAAACAAAACAAGACAAGACTTCAACTTTAACTAAATAAAAGAAAAAAGAAAAATAAACTTAGAGATATGTCCTAAAATAGAGTGTGTGGGAGTGTGAGGGTGTGTATGTGTGAACCATTTGTTTCCAAAAAACTGTTATTGCGCAGCCTTCTGCGCTAAGTTCAGACCGGTCACGATTCATCGGCCGTATTGTACATAAACATGAAGTTCTAATTTTAAATCTCCACAGAGGTGTTTTTCATTTGACAATTGAGGTTAATTTCATAACCCCAATTTTCGTCGATGATTTTTAAATTACAATCTAATAATGTTATTTAAACAATAATTGATAGAAAAAGTGGTAAGATATAAAGTTGAAACCGTCAAAATACAGATGAATGTGTTACTAATTCCTTTTAGTCAGTAATTGCATAAAAAATCATCTGAACAGGGTTTGTGTACACTTTCCTCTGATAGTTTAGGAACAGACGTTCCGTTTTTTTTGCTAAATCGCAGCAAATGCAACATTTCTGCCTAACCCCATGGGAAAAATGCGCAATTTTGTGTATGGGAGTAATAAATATATAATTCAATAGTCCAAGTACTGTATCAAACAATACAATATAGCTCATATTTGTACATAACTATATTAAGTAGCTATTAACTTATCATGAATGTGTCACCCGTCCGCGAGGTTGTCACGTATATACATAAGTACATATTATACATCATATTTCTTTGTTGTGTACTACGTAGAGTAACGGAAGGATACAATTAAATACTTTGTATTTTTAAACGCTTAAGCAAAGCGTAATCACTAATCAGCCATTAACGTTCCCATTCTCCTTTCTGTGAGAGAGAGTGGAGTAGGCTGTAATGTACCACGCGTGGCCAGTGCGGGATGGAGGGTATGTCGCAGATGGATTGGTGATGGGTGTTTTACATAACCGCTAGCTGTTTTAGAAAACAGCTTCGTTATGTAAAACCGGTTCGTTCGATTGAACGTCAAACGCAGATTAATGCTCGTTCCTTGCGAAAATCGTCAACACGCAGGGATGTGTTGACGTTTTTCACAATTTCATATTTATTCACGAAGTTTTGTTTGCCGTATAATATGTCAGTGGCTCAGTGAGGGGCTCGTTGCTGAATAATAACAGCCACACGGGTCGATCGAAGGTTAAGCTACGCTTGCCGCTGTCGGTTCGTGGATGGGTAACCATCCATTACATATCGAGACCCCTCCGTGCCTCGGAAAGCACGTTATAGCCGTTGGTCCCGGCTGTCATTCGTGAATCTTTAACTGTCGTTACGGGCCGTCAGAAGCCTAAAATTCTGACAACCAGTCTTACTAAGGGGTTACTCAGTAACTGAGTTCTGGAGGTCAGGTAGGCAGTCGCTCCATGTAAAATACGGGTATTCAGCTGCATTTGGTTAGATTGGAAGCCAATCCCAACAAAAGGCTAAGCGGATTGATTGATACTCTTATGTCAGTGGCTCAGTGGTGTTCCACATAATCTTCAAAGTAAAATGTAAATAACAAAAAGTCACATTAACAAATTAGCAAGGTATCCCACCAGCGGGATAACTGGTAACACTTACAGTAGCAATGGGTTTCATTTAGACAATTCAACAACATACATGGCGTTATTTACTTTGCTGAGCAGACAAATATTTCGAACATATGAAGCAATGGATCAGCAATATACTTTATAATTATTCAGATTGTGGTTGATAATGTTTTACGCAATTAGGGTGCTGGTGATTAGTGGGGAATTGAATCTAGGACTGCAGCCATTTGTGACCATTAAACCAACACGGCAGACTTTTTTTTTGGGTGGGAAATCATCAAATAATTTCTCCCGCTCTGGGCGGAGCGGGTGGGTGTGTTAGACTCTTACTGACTAAAACCCACCCGTATTCCTTCCTGTTGCCTGTGTTGCCAGGGGCCTCGGTAACCCTTTAGTACCTTCCCGCGACATCTCTTTGAGGCGCGCGTGGAATACAACCCGGGCCTGGTCCTTACCGGACGGTGAGCTACCCGTTGCTCACCGTCCGCAAGCCCGCGCATACGGTGGCCGGAGAGCCCGGGATTCCCGACGCCCAGGGCGTCTCCTGCGGCGGCTAGGGGCGAGAGGGCGCGAAATTTGCCTTTCCCTCAACCGTCCCGCCTACTCCTTCGCAAGCATTACTGCTTCGCAGAAGGAGGTGACGGCTGCCCATGCCCTCTCGCTCACCAATAATGCAGACTTATCACAACACACACACACACACACAATGCAGACTTATCGCAAGATGGCAGACTTATCACCATCGTATACAGTAAGTGTATCCTGTAAGTGCCTCAATAAATTAAGACATCCAACCAGGGCATAAACATTATAACGCGCCTTCACGCTAAGGACACCCCCTGTGGGGTACGGAACTCGCCTTAGTGCGGTGACGGCTGCGGTGGACAAACGCCCTAACGCGTGTAAGATCCCAATCACTGCACACACTTGTCTGGCATACTAACTAACTAATAGGTACCAAAACAGACAGACACAAAGACTGATAAATAATTAATATTATTTTATGTTTCATGATTGGTAGTATGTACACGTTTGTTAAGGCGACGGGTTTTAACGACGCATCCATCAGGTTGTAGGGTCTAAAACTAGCGGTATTTAGATGGCAAACCACTAGTAAAGTAGGTGGTAGGTGTTTCATATATAAGGGCATGAGGAACAGGGTGTCAAGTTCACTCATCCACCATAGAAAAGGCAGGATCCTCCGACCAGACGGGTGTCGTGTCTGGTGGGCAACTGCCCGACGGTTGATGTCGGGATGTTGTATATATGCCAGTTGCACGGTAAACTCTGCTTGAGCGATGCAGGATTTGCGTGACGTCAGTGTGTTGCGTAGTTCGCATGTGGTGATGTAGATGCCGCCACACATATACCTCTGACTGCCTCTTCGGGGCAAACAGGTGTGATGTTATATAAAACACATAACCCAAAACGCCCACCCTTCACCACCTAGTGTTAAATTAGGAAATATGTAGATCAGTTTTTTGATGCAGGCACGCCAAAGGTTACATAGGTAAGGGGGTGGTAAGGTATTTCAATATATAAAAGCATTAGTTTCAGCCCGCGACTTCGTCCACGAGATATTTCGGCCCCGACCCACCGCGTCGCATCGCATCGCATCGCCCGCCCGCGCTATAACTTCGTTTTCGCTTAGCTGTCATTCTGACTTTTTTCTTTTTGCTCGGCTCCCAAGGGTCGTAGCGTGATGTTAAATAGCCTTTAACCTTTCTCAAGAATTGGGCTATTAAATGCAAAAGGAATCTTTCAATCCCGACTGGCAGTTCCAGAGATAATCACGCATCATATTTTGATTTTACCTGTTTTAATTGACTAATTTGAACTAAAATGGTTATTGTGACTTAACCATAATAGTTAGACATATACCCACAGATTTTTTTGTGGGTAATGATGAGTACTAATAAACATGTACTACATTATTTATATGTATCATGAATAGTTTTCGCAGCGCACGCTAAATAGTTACTTTTATAGACAAAATTTTGGTACCTTGGCCTTGGGTTACGTTATTGTAATTTTCGTAGGGATCTCTATATTTTTTTATAATAAAATATAGCCTATGTTACTTCCTGATAATTAGCTTTATATTGATGAAAAAATGGTTAAAATCGGTGCAGTAGTTTCGGAGCTTCGGAACAAACAAAAATATCCTTCCTCTTTATAACATTTCTATATAGATTGTATTTATTTAAGACCGCACCATCGCTTAAGGTGTGTGAACAAAAGCGTAAATTATATCTCAACAAACTCCCCAGCAAAACGTATACCATACAAAAACATAAAACTAAAATGGCATTAAAAACCTGGAGTTCTGCTGACCTAACAGTGATGTCTCAAGGACATGTCACGGGTCACGTGACCGCGTCAGCACGTCTGACCGATTCTGACCCAGTCGACTGTGACGAGTCAACTGTTTATATACATGTAAGTATGTATACATTTACGTGTGTGAGGCACTTGTTGCTATGTGAGGTCGAAGTATTGTTTACGTAGCTTACCAGGAATTTTACGTGCGGCAACACTGAGTTATAGTGAAGGAAAACATCGTGAGGAAACCACATTAGCGTTTGCATCGTAAGCCTGTAATGTTATCCCTGTTGGAACTCAGTCTGCTCTCTGTGAGAGTGTTATGTTTGGTGGTTGTCACTTAACATGTCTTCGAATTATTGGTAGGACAAGACAGTTTTCCCATAAAATCGTCATTTGACGATTTTTAGGTGCCTGTCTTTGTTCGCAACAGTTCCAAATAAAAGTGGTGCCTGTTGCCATCTGTCAGATTTAGAAACCAGACTGTTACTAACCTGCCGGGGTCGCGGGAAGGTACTTATGGGTCACCGAGGCCCCCGCAACACAGGCAACAGGAAGGAATACGGGTGGGTTTTAGTCAGTAAGAGTCTGACACACCCTCCCGCTCCGCCCAGAGCGGGAGAAGTTATTTGATGATTTCCCTACCCTCAAAAAAAAAAAAAAAAGACTTACTAAGAAAAACCCAATGATACTCTGCATGATCTGGTATTCAGCTGCAGCCAGTTAGACTGGAAGTCGACCCAAACGAACGTAGATGGGAAGAGACTAGGCAGATTGATATTAACTTTGCATGATCTGAGGATTGAATCCATGACCGTCAGGCCTAGGGTTTAAATTTCATGGTTTTTTGCGAAAAATCTAAAAGTTTTGGGTATCAATGAGGATGGTAATAAAAGATCACATAAATGATGAATGGACTGTGTGAAAGATGATATGATGAGAAAGGTTTTTCCATAAGGAATTTCTCAGTAGCAGCCCGGAGTCTAGATTTGTGTCCGGTAGATGGCAATAGGGTCGCCCCCTATTATTAGGACATGGTGATGGGACTAATTACGTATGACTGGCGAAAAGAGGGTTTACAGTCGCCAGCACAAGTTACCACAAACTGTGAAATTTTCTCATTCGATTTTGAGCTTAACCTTCAACATTTTAAGGTTTAAAATCATTTGGAGAAATTTGACAGTTTGTGGTAACTTTTTGTGATGGCGACTGTACATAATATAGATACAACTCTGTCTTACTCTCCAGAGAAAACAGGCGTGATGGTATGTGTGGAAGAAGAAGACAAGGTGATAAGGGTAAAAGTCTTGAGCAAGCGTGCTGACTGGTCAGACGAGGCCTTAGTCCTGCAATAAGGAATAATACGCTGTTATCCTAACTCATCATCTGCCTGCCTTTTCCCAAGTATGTTGGGGTCGGCTTCCAGTCCAAACAGATGCAGCTGAATACCAGTATTTTACATAGTGCGACTGCCTATCTGATCTCCACAACCCAGGTACTGGGTAACACGATACCCCTTGGTAAGACTGGTTATCAGACTTTCGGACTTCTGACTACCCGTTACGACTGTAAAGATCTACAAATGACAGCCGGGATCAACGGCTTAACGTGCTTTTAGAGGCACGGAGGAGTCTTGGGATGTAAAGATGGTCACCCATCCACTTTACTTTTACGTTACTTAGCCACAAGCCCCTCGTTGACAAGCTGACGTTACTTAAGTAAATGTCGCGCTGTTATTCTAACTCCCTAAGTATATGTAGGTATGTATATTATAAATCCTAAATAATATTAATTATAGACGCGAAATTGAGTTTGTTTGTTACGCTTTCACGCTAAAACGGCTGAACGGATTTGGATGAAATTTGGCACATGGGTAGACCATAATCTAGGTTAGAACATATGTAGTATACTTTTTATACCAGGAGTACGTTCCCGTGGGTAGTTTCCAACCTCAACGTGGGCGAAACCGTGGGCAAAAGCTAGTTATTATTAATTATAATGGCAGGAGGACTGAGGAGGATGATAATTGCAAAAAAACATGCCCGACTTTCACGACATGCTGACCTTAGTCTCTGAACGTTCATTGACCTATGACATGACCTACGACAATATTTTCAACCTTGCTCTTGAGTTTATACGTCGTTGAAATGGCGGCGTGATAGTTAGCAAAATTGCAACTAAATTGACAAGCCTCTAAAGTGGAAACACTCTTTCTCTACTAGCAATGCCTGCGACTTCGCCCGCGTGAAATTTATTGTTTTACATAAAACATTTATACTATAACATTCGGCAACTGTGTAGATTTCCATTACTGAATTAATTTTCGGAATCGGATCAGTAGTTCCGGAGATTAACCCTACATAAAAACTCACACCAATCTGTTGCTCCGTTGCTGTGTAAGGAGGGACAAACCACAATAAACACACTTTTTCGCATTTAATCTGTAAGCAAAACCTGCAGATCCACTCATATCCTAAGGAAACTACACTTTAAGTGTATGTGATAAAAAATATTCTTTATTTTAATCCAAGATAATTATTTATTTTTAAAATTTAAAAGGTCGTCGTCTTCTAGCCATGTCGTCTTACACACAGTCCATTCATCGTTTCTTATGTCTTACTATGAAGAATTCCTACCTATTGTCATTTTTCAACTATTTGTTGTTAGTTATCTTACGTTCTCCCACTACTGGGCAAAGGTCTACTATATTTTGCCAGTTCTCTTACGTTTTGCCAACAATTATAAATCAGAATAAATATAGTAACGATAATATTTTTTTTATCACATAATTTTTTAAAAAACACTCACCATTAGGTACATCACGCCTTTATTCCTGAAGCACTAGGCATAGGTGTCAATAATACACCCACATTTCACGAGTTATGAGGTACGTCCCACGTAATAAACGCACTATTATTATTTTTTAAATATTCCCCACAAAACCTACCTACCTTATCTATAATCCCCTTTCTACAAAACACAAACACTAAGATTTATTTATTCCACTAAACAACACAACACCAAAAATTTACTTTAAAAACACAAACCACGAAAAATTTTAATTATCAAAAATAATTTACGAAACCACCACAGATTGTATTTTCGCGGGAAAATTCCAACACCGACCGAGCATTCTCCATGACAGTTGGAGAGGTACTAACGTGAGGCAAAGGCAGCGAGTGGTAGACAGCCTGCCTGGGACGGTGTTGCTAGCCGTACTGATGATACTGCCCTTATCACCCTTCAATAAAACGTAGACGGATCGTAGACTCTTTTGTGTTGAAAAACGTGGGTTTGTTTTATGCTATACAATTTATTATTGATACACACAAGTTCTTAAAATTTGAAAACTCAAAGAAATTAAATATGTTTCCAATACGAAATAGAATGACTACTAAAAATCTAAAATTCGCTGTCAGGCAGACGCACAGCCTAAGCCGCTAGGACGAGGACCATGAAAATTTGCTCAAGAGATCCTTATATATAACGATGGCAAGCACTGAAGAAGGGTCTATGAAAATTCATCCTCTAAATAAATCAAATAAGAGAGTTTGTATGGAGTCCCATCGGGTATACGGCTTGTTAGAAAATAAATGTAACAGAACAATTTTATAAAAGAAATCTGAAAAAGAAACTCGAACCATCGGAATCTAATTTCCTCCTTCAGTTGACTTCCTTAGTTCTGTGTTTTCAGTTTTTATCTATTTTTGCAACTAGCGTTTAAACAATCAAACATGGTTGCTTAATTTCAGTTTGACGTTTGATAAATGATGGAAACAACCTTGTGATGCCGCTGATATTACAAATTTCCAGAAACGTCAGCGACCACCAACCAAAAGATCAGACGCCCGCTAATTTCCCATCCCAAAAAACCCAGCCATAATTCCTGAATTCCCTTTACCACAGGTAAATGTTACTAATGGCAACACAGTCTACCTCTGTCATCCATTTGCCTCTACGATAACGTCTATTTTGGCTCGCTTCTTATCAATAAGGCCTATTTTTAGCGCAGACACAACAATGTCCTTCTCATCCCATGGGCGGTGGTTAAGGTGACTTCTGTGACGCTCTAATGTCGATACAAGTCCCTTACTTGAAGGGATTCTTATTGGAAGTATCTTACTAACGATATAAATACGAAATTGTGTTTGTTTATTTATCGACACCCATGACACATGAATACTAAATTATTATAAATTCAATAGTAACTATGTTTGTTACCTTTTAACGCCTTAAGGCGCTGACAAGAGGCAAAAAACCAAAGTAGGCTTGTCTTTAGAAAAAAAATTGCCAAATCTGTATAGTTTGTGGTAGCGGAAAAAATATATGTTCATTTTGAACATATTTTTCAGAACTGAGTTGTTACCAAAACACGTTTTGAAAAAAAATCTCCATACAAAATAACGTTAAACTAACCTCTTACCTTGAGTTCCAATCTAAAATATCTGTATTAAATATCAACATACGTTACGTATTTAATTAATAACAAGAACGTCTTATTTGAATGTAGAACTTGGTTATTTTTTATTTTCGAATATTCAACTCAATTTTGAATAAATAGATAATTGCTTCATATTTTGCAATAAATTACAAGCGTTGTGTCATCGCGCTTCTCTTTCTTTTCTTTGCAGTCTGACACTGACCGTGGTTTAGGTGTTGTCAGCGTCTTAAATGAAACAGCACACGGATAGACCATGACCGGGGGCTAAGATATAGGATACTTTTAACCGAAAAAATGCACGGTTCCTGTACGCTACGGCTACGGGAGCGAAGCCGTGGGCAAAAGTTAGTTGTAAGTAAGAAAGTATCTCTATATGTATGTTACGTATCATGGCTAAACTATCGAACAGATTTTGATGAAATTTTGTATAGAGGTGGCTTGAACACTGAGGAATGACATAAGCATTCTTCTTTTTTTGAAGTCACCCTGTATTGGCGACTGATGCGGTGTTGAACTTTGTTCGAAAATAGGTGATAGTCAACACACGTTGGGTTATTATAATAAACTTGCAACTGTTGGAGGGTGAGTTTCTAATAAGTCTCCTAATCATAGATTCTAAGAAGATTCCTTGTAAAGTCACCAGATTAAGTTACCATAAATTGTTTAATTTCTCCAATTGATTTTAAACCTTAAAATGTTGAAGGTTAAGTTCAAAATCGAATGAGAAAATAAAAACGTAGTCACAATAAATAATTATTTTCAAGTTTGTATAGTCAGGGAAACTAATTTTTGAGCAGATTGACGTACATCAATTTGCCGTGTTATGCCATTTCAAACATCATAGAATGAAAACTGCTCTGTGATTTGAACATTCGGACACATTAAGTTGGTTGTCAATTTGTTTAAAATTTTGAAAAATTTTACACATCTCTAGAAGACGTATGAGTTTAGGAAAAAACAGTTTCTTTTTGTTTTATCGTGTTGAGATCCACACTTTCAGACAGTACTCAGACACAGCCATTACCTTTAATTGCCATACAGAGTGAAATTTAATTTCCTAGCAAAAATCCGCAGACGATGGGTATCGATGACCCATCGCGGAGTTTCTCTAGCAAATTAAACGGCAATTAAGTTTAATTAATGTCTGTGTCTGAGTACGGCCCCAAACAACGTCTGGTCTTTCAAAAATTCACAATATAAAATTAATAGATCACCGACTGTACCCTGAACTAGCGTACCTACTCAAGTCGTTAGGGTGAGCCAGAAGGTTACTGGAACTCTGCGGGTGTTATATCGACTGAAAAATTTATTACAATCAAGTACCAAGACAAAGCTTGTGCAGTCCTTAATTTTCCCTATCATCGATTATGGTGATGTGTGCTACTATGACCTGAATGCAGACCTCCTCGACAAGCTAGACCGTCTTCTCAATAACTGCATTCGATTCGTTTTCAATCTGCGTAAATATGATCATGTCTCTGCGCAACGATCGCTTCTAAAGTGGTTGCCCATACGCCAGCGCACAGAGCAAAGGGCGCTGACCACCTTGTGTTCATTTCTTGACTCTCCCTCTTCCCCTAGTTATCTCGCCCCCCACTTTCAGTACATTTGCGCGAACCATAGTAAAAATCTACGTTCATCACACAATCGTCTTCTTCAATGTTCCACTCACCGCTCTGACTTTATTCACTCTTCCTTCTTCGTTCAGTCTATCTCTCTGTGGAATGCGCTCCCCCAGGAAATCAGGATGGCAACCAACCGATTATCCTTTAAAGTTAAAGTTCGCGAGCACATTCGTAAGAAGCTGGCAGTATCATCACAACGGTAATATTTTCCCATTGTTTGTCTTATCTGTTTAGTACATTCGTGTATTTATTTGGTCTTATATTTATGTATAATTAGGTATATGTATAATGTTATATATAATGTTTTTAATAGGTGTATGTATGTATATACTTATATTTTAATAAATATTTATTCCACAGTTTTCGTTATTGCACCTACCACTGTCTGTCTCTGCATCACCCAAAGGTTGACTGGTAGAAAATGCCTATGACATTAAGTCCGCCTCTGTACATTTGTGTGCGTAAAATATTAAATAAATAAATAAATAAATAGATCAAGTGATCGAGCTGGTCTGCCCACCCCGTCTGTGTTATCAAAGGCTTCGTCTAGCAGAGGTCAACGCCCCCGCTGTCTAGACGACGTCGGCAGCTTAGTTCTCTGTCTACCCCTTATGTTTACATGTCTGATGCATATTGATAGCAATATTGTGTAATTGGAAAAAAATAATTTGTGAGAAATAACTTTTTAAATGAGAAGTCTCAGATGTCCAGTCTGAATGCCTTGTTGTTGGTCTGAGGTCCTGGGTTCGATTCCCTGGTCGGGCAAAGTGTTATTGGGATGGCCCATCAGGAATTTCTCAGTAGCAGCCCGGTGTCTGGATTTGTGCCCGGTGATAGCATTAGGCTCGCCCCGTATTACATGACAACAGGCGAAATGTGGGGGTGCTATAGGTACAACTCTGCCTAACCCTATGGTTAACAAGGCGTGATGTTTTGTGTATTTTAAGTCTGAGATACGGTGCACCATCCTCTATTGTCGCTAATAAGAATCCAATTCTATGAAGGAACCCAAACCAAAAATATATTTTTTTAAACTGCATCATCAGAAGCTTGATTTTTTTTTAAGTTTTATTTTTTATCAAAATCGGGCCCGAAACTGCTTTGAGTATTTTTCAAATTTTTTGGTAGGTTCGGATTTAGCCATCCATGCCGTGGATAAACTCACACTTGAATCATTGACCCTGTATGCAGTGTTAAAGGCATGTATGAAAATACCGGAAACATAATATTTATTCAATATTGAAGTTACATATTTACCTACATTAACAACTACAGATCATATAATTAACAACTAACCTTTGAAAACTGCTTCGTCTTGATTCAAGTGACAGCCATTATAACGAGATACGGCTCATAATATCCTTGACCGGAATCCATTTTAGTTAGACCTGAAACCAAGAATAATACAGTTATAGTAAAAAAAAAACGACTAACTTTATAGTTTTAAAATCGAGTTCCCTTTTGCCCGACCCTGGGGACCGTCAACGAAGATAGGGCCCGTCCGAAAGTAGCTGATACGTCAAATTAAGTGACAAATTATACAAGGTGTCGTTTTGCATCCTCGTCAAATTCAAGGAGGTAACTATGCTAATGATTCTCGACACGAATCAATAATAAAATATGTAGGTCTTTTTTTCCTAATTTTCGGAAATCGCCATGTGTGTGACACGTATGTTAAAACGCGGCCCGTGTGATACCGCACTGTAACTGCCCTTTTACACACACACTACCGCATGCACAACAGGATGATTCTGTTCTGTGAAAGTTGTATATTCTAAGATACTGTCAAACTTAAATAACTAAAAAAACAAGTAGGTATTAATTATTGAGCAGGTATCGTAATTTTATTTAACTATATATGTCTTTCATAGCAGCTTCCTGAAATTTGATGAGGATGCAAAACGAGACCTAGTATTTTTGTAACAGGCAAATCTGGAGCACGGTAACTAACAAATCGTGTTGTTACTCATTCTTAGTTCGGGGCCTTAACTAATCTTATGTCCGTAAGTCATACGGAGTAGGATAGTTAGATACGTAACTTTGGCCGAAACTACGGATATCGTGCTTTGGGAGTAGACCCCCAGGAATCGAACCCCCCGACAACAAGCCCAACTACCAAATGTACAGTATTACCATAAAAATAAGGTAACCTACAAGGGTGACACTAACACACATACAGACACACACTTCTTACACACACAGGTACGTACCTCACACAGTATCGAGTTGAGGTAGGTCAGTGACATACGTCTACTGACCTATGTTTGAGACACAGGGTGCGACAAGTTTTACTAGATTATTAACTTTTGTATTTTTCTTCATACAATGACGCCCGTATTCCACGATGAGTTAGGCAGAGGCATTAGTACACTCATATTTCGCCAGATTAGAATATAATAGAATACTCTTTATTATGTACACCATAAAAATTACAGCTATAAATGTAGAAATTTTACATAGGGTGACACAATGGGCGGTCTTATCGCTAAAAGCGATCTTTTAAAGACAACCTTTGGATGGATTAGGGGGGAAAGGAGAGACAATACTGCAGGTAGTCTGTGGTGTATCATTCACATATATACAATAAATATTTATATCTTACGTTTAAGTCTCATGCTTGTTGTCATCAACCGAGGACTACTGAGGACTTTCTGATAGAAAAACCCAATAACATTTTGCCTGACCTGGTGATTGATTTCAGGACATCATGCTCAGTCGTAGCGCTTGCGATCACTAGGCCAACAAGACAGTTACTCATCATCTGCCTGCCTTTCCCCAATTAAGTTGTGATCGGCTATCAGTCTAACTTGATGCAGTTGAAAACCAGTATTCTCTGCGGAGCGCTTGCCTATCTGACCTTCACAACCTTTACTGGAAAACACGAGAATTTAGTAAAACTTTCGGGCTTCTGACTACCCATAACCACTGCCAACGGTCCCGGCTGTCATATGTAGATCTCTACGTATGACAGCCGGAACCAACGGCTTAAAACATGCTTTTTGCTTTGACCACTATTCGCTATGTCATCCGCATTCTCCTGGACTTATTCCAATTTATTAGTGGTCGGCGCTGCGTATGTCTTCTTCCAAACTTCTCCATCAGTCGTCATCTCAGTAGTCACCCCCTTTAACCAAATTATCTTCCGCACAGTCCATTTATCGTTTCTTTGGTCTTCCCTACTCAAGCCATCCATATTCATATCCAAAACTTACCTCACGACATTTCTCTCATTTCTCCGCATCACATGCATGGGCATGTGATTATAATATGGATTATGACAACCGATTTTCACACAACTTTCCAGTCACCAGTGCCACTTTCAGACTTCCTATTCTGAGTCTTACAACGATTTTAGAAATATAACCCCATGCATTTAACCGACAAAAAAAGGAGGAGGTTCTCAAGTCGACGTTTTTTATATGTACGACTTTTTATAGAGTAGTTTGATTTTGACGATTCAATTTTTTATTTGAAAGAGACCTCGAAGCTGGTCTCATTTAAAATTAAAATACAAAATCCACCTCTAAGGGAAAAAAATGAGGTTGTTGATTTTTCACCTACTGAATTTTCATTTGTGAACAAATTCTGTTGAAACTTGGCAAACATTGTAGTTCTGATGACACGTCAACAAAATAGAGATCTGGAGTTGATTTGATCATGGAGACGGAAGACAGTCGAGAGAGTTCATTCATCTTGATGAGCACTTAAGACCAAGCTGGGGTATGACTGTCATCGAGGGTTTGATGTTGGAGATGAAGGGCTGTCGAGAGAAGTTGCAACTATTAGCTGTGAGATCATACTCAAAACATTTGAAAGTTTAGAAATTAACAAAGGTTACATAAAAAGGATATTAAAGGACAAGTAGCGCGGCGGTTAGTGTGTCCACTTATGCTCGTACAACAAATCCTTAACTTTGGCATATTCTCTTTAAAATAGGAAAAGGCAAAAGTGGTGCTTATACATAAATAAACTATAGGCCCATCTTATGTGTTACAACGTTTGCCAAAAAATGTCACTTCTCTGTCCGCATTTCAAAACCATCTAAAGCTATTCATTAGCGATCATCAGCACACATATGTTGGAGCACGATCAACAAGTACTTTTCTGTTTCCATTTGCCGAACTTTTGATTGGGGCTGTTAATACTGGTCATCAAGCTGACGTCATTTATATTGACTTCAGCAAGGCCTTTGATAAAGGCTCCCCACAAAAACCAATCTTATAAGAACCATACTTATGTTTTACTGACAGTTTACTTGAACGGGTGATTTAATATTTCGCAGATAGATCTTTCTTTGTCATGGTAAACGGTTATCAATCTAATGAATATAATTTCTTCTCTGGAGTTTTACAAGGCTCACATTTGGGGCCAATTTTATTTAACAATTTTATTAATGACATTCCCAGCTATTTTCGGTACTCCAAAATTTATATGTACGCGGATGACTTAAAGTTTCACAGTATAATTAAGTCGGTCGGAGACTGACTCCTCGCTCTTACAGATGGCTCTTAAAATTCTCATTCAATGGTGCAAAAATAATGAAATGCATTTGAATTCACAGAAATGTTAGCAAGTTAAGTATAGAAGAACACATAATCGTATAAAGGCAGTGTATAAGGCTTTTAAAATGGCATAGGTATGGGAATACCTATTAACACTGTAATTTGAAAACCTCCTCCCGGACAGTGTAGGCCTGTCGAGAAGTACCAGGTACTTAACAAATAAAAAAAAAGAAAAAGGTCTACAAAATATCTAGTCTATTAAGCCTACAACGTTCTCACATTCACAAGGTACACAAGAATCTACGTAAAATACTCTGCGTGTTGACGAATTCAGATTATTTTTCATGATGATTTTTTTTCACAGGTTTTAGAGCCTGGGCTTGATACCACTACCTATGATCCAATTCCTTAATTAGTATAACAAACATAATATAACAATTCGTTTGTTATTCTTCGAAGGGCTAAGCAAAGCTGTAGGTAAAGTACACCCAAATATCACCGCATATATTTAAATCACTTTCAAACAACAGAGGGGGCTTGTGGCTAAGTAATAACAGCCGCAAGGGTCGATCGATCAGGTTAAGCTACGCTTGCCGCGGTTGCTACGTGGATGGGTGACCATCTTTACATACCAAGACCCCTCCGTGCCTCGGAAAGCACTTTAAGCCGTTGGTCCCGGCTGTCGAAATTCTGACAACCAGTCTTACCAAGGGGTATCGTGTTACGCAGTAAGTGGGTTGTGGAGGTCAGATAGGCAGTCGCTCCATGTAAAATACTGGTATTCAGCTGTATCCGGTAAGACTGGAAGCCGACCCCAACATAGAAGGGAAAAGGACTACTGTTGAAAAAATCTTAATTTAAAAACCCAATACCATTTGCCCGACCTAAGAATCGAACCCAGGAGCCATAGTCAGCGGTCGCGTTTTCAACCACTTGCACTGTAGTGGATGAAAGCAAGAGCAATTTTTAACCAAGGAAACCAGTCCTTAATTAATGGGGAAACGACCTAAACACTAATATTACATAATCAGCCTATAATGTTCCCACTGCTGCGACACAGGCCTCCTCTCTGTGAGAGGCAGCGGGCCGTAATCCACCACGCGGGCCCAGTGCGGGATAGTAGATGTATAGTCACATGTCTTTGAATTTTTGGTTCTAGGACATGCCGGTTTCCTCACGATGTTTTCCTTCACCGTTTTGAAAGCAGTGGTGATGAAATAATTTACACAAAGTAAAGCGCCTGTCTGGGTTGGAACCTACGATCTACAACTCGTAAGTCGCGGCCGTTACCACTGAGCCACCACTGCTCTCCCTAACACTAATATTAACAACATTAAATTTTATCAGCCTAGGGTAAATTAGGAACAGTCGCATGTGTTTATTTACATAACTAAATCACCGTCAATCTTGTGACGTCACTAAACAAAAACCAAAACTTGCCCGATTCTGCATCTTAATTGCGTAACGCAACTTACAAACACAATCCGAGAGTTTGAAGGATATTGCTGATCCATTGCTTCACATGTTTGAAAACTTCGTCTGCTCAACATCGTGAATAACGCAATGGTCGTGGGTGAACTGTCAAAATGATACCCATTGCGATCAATTGTCATTATGTGTGTTACGTAATTACCCTGCTGTATCCTGAAAAGCTACGCACACGGACACAGCCAGACAACGCACACGGACACAGAGTAACGTGTGCAAACACGGAGTTACACGCACACAAACGTAGGACGTGTCTCGGTGTTGTATACAGGATGTTATTTTTTACAATAAAGCTTAAACTCTGATTTCAACCTTCATTTGTATCGCCATAAACTTATGATCTGTGATGGATGTGTACCACAGATTATTAGTTTGTCAAAAAAATAAATGGTGCCGAAAGTGCCGTAGTTATGCTTTTGACATTCTGCTATGTTGTTTATTCATAAAGGTAAATTAAACTTAAGCTATTCTCACAACACTTTTAATTTTTATTTAATTTTGTTATTTATGTTTGGCTATGGGTGTGAATTACCTGAAATAAATCAATTTATTATTTATTTATTTAATCAGTTATGTGTGCACACATACTCGTATAAACAGACAAGAAGAAAGGAACAGAAAAGTACGTACAAAGGCATATACTATTGGTGAATAAAAGAACTGGTCTAATATTGCCTTAAACTACCATTTTTTTTAAAACTTATGATTCTCTTCAAGTAAACATAATACACGAAGCAGCTTAGCTGCCATTTATAAAAAAAAAGAAAACAATGAAAATTTGTTTTTGTTTTGCCACTGAAACAACGTGCATATAAAAAGAAGTATTTATACAAATAAATAGATGACAACTTAGCAAAGCGATTGTGTTCTGCAGATCTATTCTGTGAAAAAAATCTCATCTTGAAAACTGAGCTGAAGTGAGCATCAAGTGGGTTGTCAATAGTATCAATCCTAGCATCAGCTGTGGAATGACACCTCACTTCGAGCGGGAGGGTGTGTCAGACTCTTACTGACTAAAACCCACCCGTGTTCCTTCCTGTTGCCTGTGTTGCGGGGGCCTCGAGTGACCCATAAGTACCTTCTCGCGACCCCGGCAGGACCTCACTTCACTTAAGGCACAGATAATATGATTTTAGTGACTTTTAAATGTGACTGTTATTATGCCTTTAAATAATGCGTAGGTAGGAAGTCGCTCCATGTAAAATACTGGTATTCAGCTGCATCCGGTTAGACTGGTAGCTGACCCCAACATAGTTAGGAAAAGGCTAGGCAGACGTATAATGTTTTGTGTGGACATTTTATTATTTTGATTGATCCTTATTTTGTGGTTACGTAGATGGCCACTTTGTCAGTTATTTGCAGGTTGACCTTCTTAGGTGTGTATTATGATAATATGCGGTATGCATGAAGTATCTTGCGAATTGAATTCAATGGCAATTTATTAATTTAACTAGACAACAAGTGGAAAATAGTTAATACCTTGTTATAGGGGTATGAAGAACAGGGTTTACAGTTCCTCCTCCTCATAAAAAAGGCAGGATCCTCCGTCCAGACGAGTGTTGTGTTTGGTGGGCTACTGCTCGGCGGTTGATGTCGGGACGTTGTATATATGCTAGTTGCGCGGTAAACTCTGCTTGCGCGATGCAGGATTTTGCGTGACGTCAGTGTGATGCGTAGTTCGCATGTGGCGATGTAGATGCCGCCACATTGTCTTTATAGTTAGGCAAAGGAGAACCAATAGTACACCACCATACCATACCATAACCACGCTAGAAGTAGATTGTAGGCGAAAACCTACACCATTGCAATGTCAAAGTCATACAAAAACGGTTACATAAATGATTTTATGTAAATGTTTTACCAGGTAGGTACCATGGTATATTGTGTACAGACTTTGATGTTTTAAGGAAAGCTATCAGCATTGAGTTTCACCCACACAGACCTGTTCTGAAGAAAGTCTTGATAGAAAAACGAAAAACAGGGAGTAACCAGAACACAATCTATTACCAATCTTATAGGAAAGTCCATTGTTTTTATGAGAATTGTATTGAAATATCGCATGCCCTTTACCTACATAAAAAACAGTATACAGTATACTAATTAATTAAAATATCACTATAAATCTACAACTTCAATAAACAGACCCATAAGATCAAACGTTTCAAAAAATCAATTCACAAAAAACACCCTATATAAGCCCAGTCTGCACACACACAAACCAAGGCTGTATCTACATGTCTGGCTCACTCACACATATATAAGGCGTAGGAGTTCCAACTCACACACAGAAAAATATCTGTACTTACAAGTCTGGAACGCACACATAGAAACAATGCTCTCGCACACACACAAGAACGTCTGTAATCATGATCGCACACACACAAAACGGAGCTCAAAGGCGGCATATACACACACAAAAACCTGTGTGTCTAAACGTCTATAGACACACACAGACACAAATGGGTCATTGACCGTTCGTCGTTTTTGCTATGAAGTAAGATTTAAGGAGTTTTTTTTAAACACTAATGCTAAACTTTTTGTAGGGAATTTTAGACTTTATATTTCGAGATATAAAGTTTGAATTGGCTGTTGTGTGGAGTGAAGGAATAGTTTGATCGATCAGCTGATTCTTATCCAATGGAAGTCGAAGGATAAACAAAAAAGCTCTTTGGAAAGCACATCCTGGTATATACTTTTTACTATTACGATCAGTTTATATAACTTCTTCCTTCGTCACCAACAGCCGTTTACCGACATGTTGGGGTCGGCGTCCAGTCTAACCGGACGCAGCTGAATACCAGTATTTTACATGGAGCGACTGCTTATCTGACCTCCACAACCCAGTTCCTGGGTACCCCTTGGTAAAACTGGTTATCAGACTTTCGGGCGTCCAGTAAGATTAAAGAGTAGGACTCTATAATACCTGCACTCTTATTGGGTAACAGTACATTATCAATCTGAATGATTTTGAAGTATATTGCTAATCCACTGCTTCATATGTTCGAAAAATGTGTGCTCTACAACGTAAATAAAGTTATGAATATTGTTGAACTGTCAAAATTAAACACATTGGTACCGATAGTACATTACGCCATTAGCCCGCAAGCCATAGAACTTCTTCTCTCGTATCGACACGAACTATATGAGAACGGCACATAGCCGGTAACAATATTAGCCAGACAGCGAGGTGGTGGCGGGGTGAGTGTGCAGGGGTCCTACACAAGTGGCAATCGTGTTCAAACTTTTCCTATTTCTACAACGACTTCCAACAGGATTGACATAAGCTGGTTAGCGGTAGCTTATGTCAGTCCCATACATTTTGGTCTTTTGAATTTTTCATCATCGTTATAACTGAAACAATGTCACTCTGTCTAGGCGCTCAGGGTGCATATACGAGTAAGTATCGCCATTTGTGGAGGCCATTTTATTTCAGACTATCTTTAAACAGGGTGGATTTTTGAGATGGAGCAGTAACTTTAACCGATGTAGTTACAGAAAAATGGTCTCAGGAGTCTGAACTTATTTCATTTGAGAAATGTTGATATCCCGGCCGATTTTGAATGAAATCACAACCCTTCCTTTTGGCTTTACCGTAGTCGGTTAAAAAATGTACACATCAAGAAAATGGGCCATTTTGACAATCGATCGGTTTCCTATAAGGATCAATAATCTGTATTAGGCCAACTGAGGTTTGAGTACTAGATAAGTCAGAAATCACCTAAAACTTTTCCCATACATTTCGTACGAAATGAGACTACCTACCATTTTTTGATGGATATGATGGATTTGGGATTACGTATATTTCGTTCCCTCTCACAGAGAGGAGGCCTGTGTCCCAGCAGTGGGAAGATTATAGGCTGATTATGTATATTTCGTTCAAAGTGAAACACAACGTGTATGACCAGATGTATGAATGCAAACGAAGCAAAAGGTTCTATAGTTCGGCGTTCTATAGTTTCTGCCTACCCCCATGGGAAGAAAGCGTGAGTTTATGTATGTATGTACCTATGTATGTATGAAACACAACAACGCTACTTCATCATCTGTCTGGCTTTCCCCAACTGGGAAACTGTTGGGGTCGGCTTCCAGTCTAATCAGATACTGCTGAATACCAGTATTTTACATGGAGCGACTGCCTATCTGACCTCTACAACCCAGTAACTGGGTAACACGATACCCCTTGGTAATACTGGTTGTTATACTTTCGGGCTTTTGACTACCCGTAACGACTTTAAAACCAAGCTAGGTACTTGGTAACACATCAAGTTATATAATTCCGGTATAAGCTGACCGCACATCGAATATGATTTCCGTACAATGAGAGATCAGCTTATACTGGATATTTTAATCGCTTGATGTCTGCGTAGACGAATTATGTATTTTACAAGGAGCTCCTTCAAGGTATATCAAAGATATTGTACATCATATACACACCTTTTGATGATGACGTGGCAAACGCTACGTCAATTGCGTGGCAATTTGCTTGACATACTGAGCTGGACTCCCATTGAACCTTGAGACCGCACCTTGTGTTTGAAAATTGATTTGAAGTTTCTCATACTGTCACTCTATTTCGTTAAGTAGGTTTTTCTTTTTTCGTATATTGATTGGCACCTTATTTTTATAAATATTCCTGTAATTTTTTATCTATTATGTGTGCTATTGTGTGTTGTGCTATGTCTTTTGTGTGCACTGAATAAATGTTTTATCGATCTATCTATCTATCAAATCACAGTGCTCAGAAATTGCATAAGGGATTTCAATGAGAGAGGAAAAAATCTATGTCAGTCTAGTGCACATATTTTATTTTAAAGTTTCGTCGTACACACGACGACATATCAGCTAACGGAAATCCTGTAAAATGCGAGGTCAGCTTATACTGGAAATTAATAGCCTGATATTTCATCGTCTGTACAATAACTTTTATTCATTGTGAAGACTGTGTGGGTCATTGTATTATTTTATTTTTCTATCTCAGTTAGTTTTAATCTTGGTCTGGCAGTTTGAGTAATTTATGCGGCCAACCCAAATGTCCTTTCTTCGTTGAATCGTTGAGCTCTTTAAGTTGAGTTGAGCTGCACGATTACTGACAAATGCGTACACGGACTGGATAAGTCCACTCGATTTGCGTGGTTCTTTCCTTATAAAACCATTTCAGACACCAATCTAGTAGTCTTCACAGGATCTGACCAAGATTATGCATTCTGGACTTTAAAAGAGACTGTGAGTTTGTTTCGGCCTTTTTTCTTAGAGTAGTTAGATAGGAAACGCTGATCTCGTTTAGATTTTGAAATATGATTGGGTAAAAGTGTTTGTATAAACCTACTTACAAAGATAAAATCATTTATCATCATCATTTATCGACGAGAAAGCCAAGGAAAGCTGCTGTTGTAAATCTCTTTAGGTCCACTTGTGCGTTCATATGGTTATCCTAAATAACAGGCTAATTCAGGGTTAATCACATAATTCATCTTGCGCTACCAAGAGTTGGAGGTAAATCTAGAGTTAAACTTCTAAATAATGAAACCACCAACAACACATTGTAGGAGAGTTAAGTCGCTAAACTCTGGGCTAGTGTAAGTAATGTCGTATTAAACTCACGTTGTGAGGTAACGCTGCTACCTTATTTTATATTTTAGATTTCGATGTTATCATCATCATCATTATTTCAGCCGAAAGACGTCCACTGCTGGACATAGGCCTCCCCCAAACATCGCCACTTTGAACGGTTATGTGCTTCGATGTTATAGTAAGTGAAAAACTCTCATCAGCATGTAGGAGGCAATATATTCATCTGCTACTCTCGCGGGAAAGTCCGAAAGGGATACCGAGGCCCCTGGCAACACAGGCAACGGAAGGAATACGGGTGGGTTTTAGTCAGTAAGAGTCTCACACACTCTCCCGCTCCGCCCAGAGCAGGACTTCGAAAAAGACTTCTTTTGAGAATTTCCCATCCTGCATTCAAAGCAAATAAATTTATTTCATTTCATTTCATTTCATTTAATAAAAAAGGCAAACTCACATAAAAATAAATACAAACTAAAAAACTTAAAACATACATATTTTTCATTATCTGACGTTTTCGTTAATCAATAAACCAAATCTCCATGGAAACCACAGATAATACGGCCAAAATGAAATTTTACTTTCTTGTCTTTTTTTAAAAAGACAAGAAAGTATTACGTATCGTAACGTAGTGTAAAAGAGATGGGTATACAATTTCCGTTCATTGTTCGTTTATTAATTTTTGTCCGGATTACATATCAGGCAAAGACAATGTAATTCTATTTTATGTTACGTCGATTGAACTGCAATGTTCCCAACTCAAAAAATACTAATGTCAGGTTTACTAACCCAGTGTTACTGTTTAGTGGCGCAACGCGTAATAAGTTGAAATGTTAATTACTTAACTCCGAGTTTACAAACTTTACATTTATTGCGCAGATATAATGATTTTTGTGACTTTTAAATATGATATTACCCCTTCAAATAGTGCTAGTAAGCTATGCAAAAAAAATGTTAAGGCGTTGACAAGACGCCATTGACCAAAATAGACTTCTCTTAAGAAAAAAAAATTGGCAAATCTATATAGTTTGTAGTAGCGGAAAAATAATATGTTAATTTTGAACATATTTTCCAGAACTTGGTTGTTACCAAAACACGTTTTGAAAAAAAAATCTCGATACAAACTAACGTTAAACCTAACCTAACCTTGAGTTAAACTCTTACCTTGAGTTCTAATCCAAAATATCTGTATTAAATATCAACATACTTTACGTATTAAATTAATAACAAGAACGTCTTATTTGAATGCAGAAGTTGGTTGTTTTTTATTTTCGATTACTCAACTCAATTTGAGTAAATAGCTAATTGCTTCATATTTTGCAATAAAGCAAACAAGCGTTGTGTCATCGCGCTTCTATTTCTTTTCTATGCACTGACAGTGACCGCGGTTTAGGTGTTGTCAGCGTCTTAAACTAGAACGCATACACATCAATTCTATATGTGAATATTTAAGTATTGTAAGAAAATACTTAATGAAATAAATTCAGGAAGTAATGTCTACCCAAAGAACGAAAAACGATATTACTTTCAAACTACTTAAGATATTTTCATGATTATTTTTGTATGAACAGACTATTTTATTATCTATAGTTCTATCTGTGATTGTTTTTAAATATTCATATTTTTCTTACTAAAAACAAATATTCCCTATGAAACCGAACGGCGACACCGCGTGAGCTCGACGCACATTTGTATGGCCAAGGTCAACAGCGTTTACAAATCAAATCAAATTTATTCGTAAATTAAGGTTTCAATACAAAAGGTTGTTATAATAAGATGGTCAGTTCGCTACATTTTACTCGAAAGCATACAAATAATAATAAAATTAGTGGAGCCGAAATAACAGACACAATTAAAATGAAATAACTCATATACTTACATACTAACCCACAATTCCTTACGTACTAACACACAGTTACCAATGTGAAAATAATAATAATCTAAATGTATGATTGTAATAAGCTAAATGTCAGTGGCGTCCTCCATGAACTCAGTTAGAGTAACATTTATGGATTAAAAATTGTTTCAGTTACTTTTTAAACATCATTTTTTTAAGATTTTTGTAACTGTCTTAGAACTTTATTGTAAATAACTGGAGCCATTCGGTAAATACTGTTTACTCGACCCTTATCCCGACTAAACGTGCAAGTGGGCCTTCCAAAGTGGGAACAAATATGGTTGCAGTTCCACACTTAGCTGGCAAACAAATGACACATTAGATTGCACTTGTCTACGAAAAAATTACATTTTAATTGACCGAAAAGCTGGCGGCTTTCTCGCGCAACGCAGCATTGCAATTCAGCGAGGAAATGCCGCCAGCATCCTCGGTAAAATGCCTCGAGGGCCTTTTTTAGGTTTAACTTAGTTTTAATTTACTTTAACCATCTTGTACTTTGATTACGTAAATAAAGGAGAATTAGCTGTTTAATATGTTAGACTTTCAAGATTCACCAACTTTTTATGAAGAAATTACATGAGCGTATAAGTAATGAATTATTGACAATTTTAGTCTTCGAGGAGGAGATCGTAGCTAAGTAATAACAACCGCGGCCGCACGGGTCGATCTATCAGGTTAAGCTACGCATGCCGGGGTTGATCCGTAGATGGGTGACCGAGACTCCTCCGTGCCTCGGAACGCACGTTAAGCCGTTGGTCTCGGCTGTCATTCGTGGATATTTGACAGTCGTTATGAGTCGTCAGAAGGCCGAAACTTTGACAACCAGTCTTACCAAAGGGTATCGTATAGTGGGTCAGTGGTCAGTTAGTGGGTTGTGGAAGTCAGATAGGCGGTCGCTCCATGTAAAATACTGGTATTTAGCTGCATCCGGTAAGACTGGAAGCCGACCAACATAGTTGGTAAAAGGCAGGCAGATTGATTGATAATTTTAGTCTTCATGTTCAATACTGAGCAAGTTACTAACAGAAGGTCAGTTCTCGTAATAGAAAACGTTAAAAATCTAGGCGCGATCTGATCTCAGCGATAATCAACGTCAAAAACTTGTCAAAAATATAGGGAGATTAGAGGTATTTTGGACAGATTGGGACTCAGATTAGAATTCAAGCGTCCTTAAAAATTACGGGAATGACCCCAGAGATTGCAACTAGATATTTAACGTTTTTAGGGTCCCGTAGTCAACAAGGAACCCTTATAGTTTCGCCATGTCCGTCTGTCTGTCTATCTATCTGCGGCTTGACTCTTAGCTCTTAGTACTAAAAATGTGTAATTTGGCATTTGTATACCATACATAGTAGGTAATCACGCAAATAAAGTGTTAAATACAATCTTAAAAAAAAATATTAGTGTTCATTACACATTTTTTTTAATATTTCCTTGCACGTAAAATGGGGATGATATATTTATCTCCTCTATCCCATGGTGTGGGAAATCGTTGGATAGGCCGTTCAAAATATTTCGTGTCTGTGAAAACCATTTTTTGATTCAAAGATTCGTTTGCGTAATATTTAGCTTCAAAGTGCTGATTTTTTTAGAGTCAGGTGTCCCCCCCCCCCACTAAATGGTTGTTTTAAGATATGTGAAAAAATTCACGGCAGGTATAGGCAGTATAACGAATTTAAAGGGAAAACTATCACAGCTAAGTAGGCTTTACAAGTTAACGAGTAAAAGTCGACCAACTTATATTTGCAGTTGGAATTTATGGGACGACATATTTTACTAAAATGTTAAGTTTGTTCTTGAATTAAATTAATCCAAACTACGAAACCCTTCATTGTGCTTGGTCCGACACGCACTTGGCTGATTTTAATTAAGGAAAATGGCCTTCAGATCTGGCTGTCCAGTTTTCAATTTCTATAAGTTTCAAAATCAAAATATTTTATTTCACATAGGCACTTATGAAACGTCAGAAGCAAGGTGCAGGTATTTCAAACTGGAGAGAAAACTTTCTGACCTCATGGGCCTTTCTTTGACTTAAAAGCCAACAGCCTATTAAACCATGAATCTATCCAAGAACCCCATAAAAAATCAATACATCATTTAAGTACACTATTGGCTACTTTATTTCGTTTTTTTTGACCCACCCCTTATAATAGGGTGTGTGCGCCAATGGGAACACACCCATACTTTCACCCCATGTCATTATTATTAGAAAAAAGAAAGTGATCGAGGGTAGTATGCTTTCAACCCCTTCTGATATATAGGGGTGAATTTTTATGCTTATTTTTATACTACTCGCTCCAATTTAAAATGAGAAGTAATTTTTGGGTATTTTTAATGTTGTGTGCCTGTTTGGGTTTCTCTAAGTAAGTTCTGGTTAAGTTATCTGGTAGATAATTTCACAAAAAAATCTATTACTATTTTTAATTTATCTTGTAGATAGAGCTTATATGGAGATTGAGAAACAGGACCTCACACTGGATAAAATATTATTTTGTAGTGTTCCCTACCGAAATTAGAAAAAAAACTTGTGTTTGAGGCAGAAAGCAGAAAACCCACTTGTGAATCATTTAATCTGTAGAAGTACACCCAGCATAAGATTTTCATACGTCGTACGATTGTGTGTCCCAGTTTAATCTTCTTCATATACAACTTATTTCTTCTTTGTATAAAAATAAACTTTTTCTCGGCAGTGGGGGGCCGTTACAGAGGTAGATATGAACGATAATATTACAAGAGCTTCAAAACTCTAGGAATGATAAAACAAACAACTTATATCATAAGAAAAAAAAAAAGCAGTAACTTTACGTGTTATAATTTGAGGTCATGTAAAGCCTTCTTTAAGATATATAAAGCCTAGAACGAAAGACATCAACGCGTTTTTAAATAAAAATATTAAATTAATTAAAACTATTTAAACATAAAACATACCATCATGCCTGTTTCCCTCAAAGGGTTAGACAGAGCTGTATAGTATACTACACCCACTTATTGCCAGTTTTTTTTGAGTTCCAAATAATAGAGGGCTAGCCTATTGCCTTGTACCGAGCACAAATTCTGACTTTTTTTATGAGTAACACTCTTCAAAAAACCACCGATCCGATCTCTCTCGCTTTCTGTGATTTCGTGAAAAGGGACGAAAGTGACATCTTGAGCATGGAATAAATAAGTACTTTTTAATAGCACGGAATTAGTAAGTACGTTATAATAGCTTGGAATTTGTGAAGTCATGGAATTAGTAAGTACTATACAGGTTGTAAGTAGAAGGGGCCGATTTTCGACAAGTGGGCGACCACTAGTGATGAATAAATATTTCAATATTTAGCTTTTTTTAATTTTGAGGTTAATTTCTGTCGCTGCTCAGTTGCTTATTACCAAGGTGAGATGTCAGGTGTTACACATCATGTGCGACTACTGTAAGGCTGCTCGTTTTTTTTTTATGATCTCAAGTGCCAAATGAGCAGGCATGCCAAGTGATGGTATGTACCATCGGGTCACTGCCACCTATGTCAAAGTCAAATTATTTATTTTCAAATATTGCTTGCAATAAGCTTGGCGGCAGATACAGATGATACTTGTTCCCCGGACGAGTTCCTCCTTCAGATAAAGAGCAACACTACTTTAATCTTAAATTCAAAAGCTATTTACACAACGATTTTTGTCACTCATAACCGTTGGGTTGTATTTCACCCCTTAGTGTTATACCTTGTTGAGGGGTGAACCGTATTAAAAGCGTCCAGGGCTTATCCCCATAGCAACGTCCAATCATAGCGGAGGAGACAGTGAAATTATAAAATTCTACTATTTAATATTATTAACTGTGTTCGCGACTTCGACCCTTTGTAAGACTCGCTTAGGAGTTGAATGTCTGGAGGACACATGCTATGTCCTTCATTTAGAGATACATCATCATCATTATTAGTCGAGAGACGTCCACTGCAGGACATAGGCTTGTCGCGGGAAGGTACTAAAGGGTTACCGAGGCCCCTGACAACACAGGCAACGGAAGGAATACGGGTGGGTTTTAGTCAGTAAGAGTCTGACACACCTTTCCGCTCCGCCCAGAGCGCGAGAAGTTATTGGATGATTTCCCACCCAAAAAAAAAGGACATAGGTTTCCCCTAATCATCTATCGAAAGTTGGATTTCGATATTCGATTATTTACTATTTTCTTATGCTATCGATTCTTATTCAATCAGTTGAGCTAAGCATAAATAGTACAAAACCTTATTTTTGGATGTCAAATATATATTTATCTGTTAATACTTTCATATGAGGGGCTTGTGGCTAATAATAACAGCCGCACGGGTTGATCGAGCAGGTTAAGCTACGCTTGCCGCGGTTGGTCCGGGTATGGGTGACCATCTTTACATATCAAGACCCCTCCGTGCCTCGGAAAGCACGTTAAGCTGTTGGTCTCGGGTGACATTCGTGGATCTTCGACAGTTGTTACGGTTCGTCAGAAGCCCGAAAGTCTGACAACCAGTCTTACCAAGGGGTATCGTATTACCCAGTGACTGGGTCGTGGAGGTCAGATAGGCAGTCGCTCTATGTAAAAGACTGGTATTCAGCAGCATCCGGTTAGACTGGAGCCGACCCCAACATAGTTAGGAAAAAGGCAGACAGATGATGACTTTGATGAACATTGATGATACAAAAGGTGAACTCAAATCAAACAGTCCGATTTTATTAAGGCTAGATGTCGGCTAGTGTTAGTGAAAACAAGCTTTCGAGACATACCATAGCCAATCTTGGGGTAAAAAAACCTGAAGAGAAAAAGATAATTAGAACACCGAAGTAAAAACGACTGGCATTCCAAGAATGTTACACAAATTAGGCTGCAGGATAGGAAAAACCCCAAACGATAAACCCAATCACAATCACTCGATCAGTTTCCGATACCACTCACATGATATCCATTGAGATTTGTTATAGTTGTAATGAAATCATGTCATTTGATTCTAATTGATTATTTATTTTTATTTATTCTAACTTCTGCCCGCGACTTCGTCTGCGTTTACTGGGACTAAAATCCTGTGTTTATTCAGGCTTTTTAAATAGAATAGTATATATTTGTTGTAAAACATGAGTACACATCAAATAATATGTGCAAGGTCCTAAAATAACAGGTAGATCTACATGTTTTGCCATTGATGGCGTACTAAACAACATATTTTTGGTTTAGATTAATCCATAAAAAAATTGAGTCCACACAACAAACTATGAAATTAATAACTTAATCCTAATGCTATTGTTTTTACAGTTTTGGGGTCATATTGTGAAAATGGGGTCGTATAGGAATTTATTTAATTAATTGCGGTTATTTAAAAAATCCGATGTGGTATATTTTTGAAATGTATTTTAATCAAGACAGATATGGTATAATAGCATTTGGCTATCAGATTTTTTGTAAATGTATTTTGTAACAGAGCAGTTATGGTATAATTGGCTATGAGATATTTATTTTTATGTATTTTAAACAGAGCAGGTTATAAACAGGTTATAAACTATCTGTGTGCCAAATTTCATCCAAATCCGTTCAACCGTTTATGAGTGATTGAGTAACAAACATACAAACATTCGCATTTATGATATTACTAGCTTTTAACCGTGGCCTCGCCCGCGAGGAGGTCGGAAATTATCTCACGGGAACGTACTACTGAATCCTATGTCTTAACCCTGGTCATGGTCTACCCATGAACCAAATTTTATCCAAATCAGTTCAGCCGTTTTAGCGTGAAAGCGTAACAACAAACTCACTTTCGCATTTATATTATTAGTAAGGGTATATCTAATAAGTAGAATTATTTTCTTTTCTTTTTTTTATATAGATTTTTATATAACAGAGTTTTTTCAATTTTGTGAATGTGAAAACATTGTAGGCCTTGTAGATTAACAGATGCTTCGATTTGTAGACCATTTTCAATTTGTTAAGTAGTTCCTGGTACTTGTTGATACCTATTAACACTGTAATTTGAAAACATTGTAAAAGCCAATTATTTTTTTAAAAGAGTAACCGTGGAGTTTCTTGCCGGCTCTTCTCCATAGGAAACTGTTTTTCCTATCTCAATGGAATCGACCAATTGGAACCGTGCACCTAGCTTGTGACGTTTCAAAGTGTCCATGTAGGTTTATGTGAAATAAAATATTTTGATTTTGAATTTGACTTACACAGACATACACACATCGTGTTCCTAGCGATAGTGACTGCCAGATCTGGTCTGTATTGTATGATCAAAGCGGATGCTGTGACGCGGTGGGGGCAAGAGGGGAGGGGGCAGTACGCTTATGTGTATGGAATTAGGGTTCCTTAAGTCATGCCTCATTTTAAAAGGAGTGCATGAAAATTGTCTTTACAAGTGACGTCGGATGCACAAAAGCCGTGTGCGGTCGGGGGACCCCAGTCAGGAGCAATAATGCTCACCTTCTCAAGTATGATTTAAAACAAAATCATCTAATTTATTTGTTCGAAGTTTCTTTTGCCTCGCATATACTGTTTTACCCACCCACAGACTTAGTAGCTGAGAGTTTCTAAAAGCTTATACTAAATGGCTCTGTATTAAAAACGCGTATTAAATTCACGATCTCTCTGTCTCTATCTGTTCTCGGTCTTTTTAGAGAGAAAGTGAAAGAAGGAAGGAAAGAACAGAAAGAGAGAGAGAGAGAGAAAGTCGTAAAGACCCACATTATGGACCATTTAAACGAGGCCAAATGACGAGCCATCGCGTATCGGCAAGCGTAGTGTGGGACGCCCCCCAGCTAGATGGACGGACTACCTTAAGAAGATGGATGGGTCAGACTGGCTGCGTAAGGTGGAGGACAGGGTGTTCTGGCGCAGCCTGGGAGAGGCCTATGTCCAGCTGTGGACTGCGATAGGCTGAGTTGATAGAACCAGAACAAGAGCAAGCGCATTCTTTCCGATTTCCCTTCGCCAAAAATGACGAACTTCCATACACATTTCAACCTCCTATTTTTACCCCTTTAAGGGCATTAATTTAAAAAAATTCTTCCTTACTTTCGTCATAAAAAGAACTCTTGTGCCAAACTTTACGTTTCAAGGTTATGCGTTAATTTGTCTGTCAGTGCATTCAAGATTTGTATTCGAAAAACACAATCAAAATATTTTTATTTCGCATAAACCTAGATAGGCACTATGAAACGTCAGAAGTTAGGTGCACGATTCCAATTGGTCGTTTCCTATGTAGAAGAGCCGGCAAGAAACTCCACGGTTACTCTTTTAAATATAATTGGCATTTACAATGTTTTTAAATCACAGTGTTAATAGGTATGGGAGGACAGTGTAGGCCTGTCAACAAGTACCAGGTACTTAACAAAATAAATGGTCTACTAGTCTGTAAAGCCTACAACGTTCTCACATTCACAAAATACACAAGAATCTATACATAATCAGCCTATAATGTCCCCACTGCTGGGACACAGGCCTCCTCTCTGTGAGAGGGAGTGGGCTGTAATCCACCACGCGGGCCCAGTGCGGGTTGCTAGATGTCACATGTCTTCAAATTTTTGGTTCTAGGACATGCCGGTTTCCTCACGATGTTTTCCTTCACCTTTTAGAGAGTAGTGGTGATGAAATAATGTACACAAAGTAAAGCGCTTGTCTGGATTCGAACCTACGACCTACAACTCGTAAGTCGCGGCCGTTACCACTGGGCCACCACTGCTCATAACACAAGAATCTATGTAAAATATTAAGTAGGATAGACCTTCAAAATTACCCCGAATACACAAAAAGAATTTGGCAAAGTGATGGTGATATAATGTGCATTAGCACGCATGGTCTAGCTAGCTTTGCTCCTCAGTTTCACCCGCATAAGACTCGATCCCGTGGAAATATCGGGATAAAAATTATCCTATGTCGTAATCCTGGTCATGGTCTACCCATGTTTCCCTTTCACGCTAAAACGGCTGAACGGATTTGGATGTAATTTCGCACATGGGTAGACCATGACCTAAGTTAAGACATAGGATACTTTTTATCCCGATATTCTCAAGGGATCGAGACTTATGCAGGTGAAACCCCGGGGCGCAGCTAGTATTATAATAAAAAGAAAACATTTTTTTTGTATGTTTGTTTGTTACGCTTTCACGCTAAAACGGCTGAACGGATTTGGATGAAATTTGGCACAAGGATAGAACATGACCTGCATTAGGAGATAAGATACCTTTTATCTCGATGATCGAGACTTATGTTAGTCAAACCGCGGGGCATAGCTAGTATTAAATGAGAAAAGAGAAAATGCATGCGAAATGTTAAACGATTTTGTAACATCAACTGTAAACTGTCACCTTGACCTGCTCTGGGGGGTAACCATCACCTCTTATAGCAGTATTATTATATTACTTCACAGTGGGAAAGTGATGGAGCTATACAGGACTTATAGCTCCATCTCTTTCTCACGCTAAAGTAATATTGAAATAATACTGCTATAAGAGGTGATGGTTACCCCCCAGTACTTCACTTCACCTGCCCTGCTAATGATAAGGCCCCAAATTTGTCCTATCTCCATTGAGTTAGTTGTATTGTTCCAATGTCTGTTGCAATTTAAACCCAAAACAAAAAACAAACGAGCCCTACAGTAGTCGCATATGATGTGTAAACATTTGACATGAATCTAAAAAAATCGTCCCCATATTACGTACAAGGGAGGTACCCTAAAAAAATATTGTAGCACTTAGTCGGCGTGATTAATGTGTATACCTATGCCAAATTACAGCTTTCTAGTACTAAGCCTCTTTGAGCTATATAGTAGGGACGGACATACAGACAGACGGACATGGCGAAACTGTAAGGATTCCTTGGTCTTTGAAACTTTAAGTTGGTCGTAGTTAGGTACTAGGCTAGGCACAGGAAATTAAATAAAAATGGGAATGAAATATTAGCTGATCGATCAAATACATTCTAACAAACATATCTGCTGAATTATCAAATAAAGCACCTGCCATCAAATCTCTTCACCACCCTTGGTTGACTGGTAGAGAATGCCTAAGGCATTAAGTCCGCATTTGTACCTTTTTTGTGGGTAAAAAGTATCAGTCCAAAGCGGAGTAGATTTCTTATTTTTCGAAAGGTGAGAAATTACCAAAAAAAAATTGGTTGTCTGTAAAGTCGGTTTACGGACGATAATTTTACGTGATAACGAGAGAGCCGCGTCACAAGCCGAACGCTTAGGCCGATCGTGCCTCTCTATCGCTAGTTCCACGCTCTCGCTTGCACGCTCGGCTCAGGCGGAACGTGACACTTTTTCGTGCGTGCAGCCGGCGTTCATCGATTTAAAAGACGTTATCACGTCAAAAGACAAAAAAAAAACATTCTTTTATATGGAATCAAGTTCTTCTAGCCGAACAGAGAGCTGTGCTGCTGGGGAGTTCATTGCGCCACTTCTTCTTCCCAGCTACAGCACTAGGAAGTGGTGAAGGGTGGGCGTGTGGCACATAAGACAGTCCCCATTGTCTCATGTAATTTTGACATTCAGAAATGATTTGCTGATTCTCAGACTAATTTCAATATATGACTTTTGATTTTGATTCCAGTTAAAAATTGTATCAAAGTTATTCTCACAGAACACCGTCCAAGTGAGCGCTCGCGCCTGACCTTTCGCCGGTGTAACCCCTGTGATTCAGAGCCACATAACGAGCGCATGATCCGGTCGGACGGCTACCGAGATACGCGAGCTGTGTGGTGTCGGTGTGTGAGTGAGGTGCGGGCGCGTTGTTGTACGGGATTTTTGGAGTACGGTATTGGGAGAGTTTTCGTGATTTTTATGCGTCTTTTTTATGTTTGCTTTCTTCGCAGGAAGCCTCAAAAAGGGCTGTACGCGTAATTTGACCAATGTTACGCGTCCTTCTCTCTCTACTCTGCGAAGAATAGTAATTATGTCATTCTATACAAAATTACAATTCTTTGCGTCACATCTTCTTTGTGCTTCTTTGCTTCGCGTAAAAATATTTCTACAATCTGTCATGTCATGGTCATGCTACACGTGCAGGATATTAGTCACCAAACCCTGGCCAGTAACAAAACAATTACAAGCTGGGTCATGATCCTTCGCACTGAAGGACACCGAGTAAACAGAGAGAGTTGTGATGATGAGGAATGAGGAATATGTCGTGTAGGAAAGTTCTGGGAATGAATGTGAATGGCATTATGAGTTGGGGAAGACAAAAGAAACGATGGACGAATTGTATGAACGATATGGCTAGAAAGGGCTGACTACTAAGACGTCAGCTGATAGATACAGTATGAAGTGCTGCGCCGACTGTAAGTAAATTAAGATAAGGGCAGGCCTATAATAAGTTTTTGATGTGTAACATCTATCCCCTCGCTTTCTGTGGGAGAAATTTCGTAATAAGGGACGGAAGTATGTAGACAGGAAGTGAAAGCTTGAGTATGGAATAAATAATTACTTTATAATAACATGGATTTAGTGTACTCATGAAATTAGTCAGTAATATTATATAGATTGTAAATAGAGGTGGTCGAATTTCGACCAGTGGGCGACCACTAGTAATAAGTAATTATTCGAATAAATATTGAGTAAATGTTCCCAGTTTAAGGCAATATTTTAAATTGGTAAATTAACGCTTCCCATAAATTATCTTATCAAACTTTTATGTTATAACTTTTGTTTCGCCTGTAGAATATAATTTAGAATCGAATAACCAAGCTTCAATAAACATATTCCTAAATAATGTAGGCCAGACGCATCCGTCGAATTGCGCAGTGGACACGCGCAGACAGTTCGAAAGGCAATGACACCAGTCAGACTCGAACTAGATCTGCAGATACCGCCGGAGACCAACCATCACGACGCGACAGTTACGAGGTACGGCAGAGTTCATAGTGGAAAAACCATTTGTAATTAAAAAACCATGTTTTTAGGTTCCAACCATAATCAATCCCAGGATTTCTCAATGTGACAATTAGCAGATACTTAGAGATTAAAAAAGAGACTGTCACAAAGATATGAGTCGTAAAGACGACGTGAGACAAAACTGAACTTCTTCCAAATACGGTGTATACTGTGCTTACATTATGATATTGAAAAGGTCATTTTGTTACTAGCTTGATTTGAACCTGCTACTATAGTAGATACGCTATCGTCAGTGGGAACGAAACCAGTATAAGCTGGTCCCGCATTATATTGAAAAATCGTACTACGCTAGGCCAGCTCAAGGACAAAATGTTACTACTGACTTGCGGTCTACTGTACTTAAGAATCAGTTTCAGTTTAAACCTTGGAGCTATTGTTACCATCATTCAACGAGATTCGTCAAGGTCACCTTAAGTCTGTACACCTGTGCCCGAATTAAGGTTCACATCTGGGATTTATGGGGCAGACTGGACCAAGAATTAGGTGTGGTTTATTCTATATGTGGTCACTACTACATACAGGGTTAATCACCCCTAATTTTGGTCCAGTCAGCCCCAAAATAATTTTTACTCATGTTTTATTTAAAATGGACTGTAATCAGTGTTCTTTTTTAAACGTCATGTCACGTCATACAGACTAGCGAAAACCCTTCATATGTCGCTTCTTAGTGTCTTGTAACGTAGCCTCCATGAGTGGCGATATCATTTGAATTTGTCAAGGACAGCTAATGAGATACAATTGATTTTCTATTGTTTGACTCCCAATCGGTGTCGCGCGGGGCTTAACAGGTTGAGTCTACAATACCTCAAATTGCTTATCATGATCCTCCGTTATATCGAAAATACAGCAGCGTTAATTTATGGTAAAGTTATATTATTAATTTGACGAAAACACGATTCCGTAAAGTTTTCTTGATAGAAAAAATAGCATAGTTACCTCCAAAAAGATAAAAATATTCAAATTAGATCATGAAACTTTGGATAATAACTGAACTAAATATAAAGCAGATTCTAAGGTTTTGTTTTTTATTATATTACCATTATTTTCATCGTAAAACAAAATACCTAAACTATCGGCGCCTTTGAGCCTTGTCCCTGCCGCCCTATCTGACGAGGTGGCGCTGAGGTATCATGGACTCTTAATGTAACACGCGACAAATGACAACAAGTATCATTATCATCATCATTTCAGCCGAAAGACGTCCACTGCTGGACATAGGCCTCCCCCGAGCACCGCCACTTCAATCAGTACTGTGCTTCCCGCATCCACCAGAATCGTGAGGCCTTCACCAGGTCATCGGTCCACCTTGTGGGAGGCCTTCCAACGCTACGTCTTTCGGTACGCGGTCGCCACTCCAGAACCTTTCAGTCCCATCGGCCATCTGTTCTACGAGTAATGTCGCTTGCCCACTGCCACTTAACTTTGACAATTCTTCGGGCTATGTCGGTTACCTTGGTCCGCTTACGGATTAATTCATTTCTGATTGCCCCCCTCCATTGTCCTTTGGGTGACTTTCAGCCTTCTAATAATTCACATTGTGAGCGACTAGTGACCAAACCAGACCTTTCAGTGCCATAGATCATTAATGGCAACACGCACTGGTCAAAGACTTTCATCTTCATAAGTATAGTTTGTGTCAATACTAGAGCAGAAGAAGAAGAAATATTTCAAGAAAAGAGAAGAATTAGGTACTCACAAAACAGACTCGAGTGCCTCGCTGGTCTAGGGGTCGCAAGCGCTATTGCTGAGCCTCATGCTCAGCAATAGCGCTTGCGACCTGGGTTCGATTCCCGGGTCAGCAAAGTGTTATTGGGTTTTTCTATCTGGAATTTCTCAGTCGTAGCCGGGAGTCTGGATTTGTGCCCGGTCGATGGCAATAGGCTCGCCCGCTATTACATGGGACTTAAACATAACTGGCGAAATGTGGGTTTACTATAGGTACTTATACCTCTGCCCAACCCTTCGGAAAAACAAAGCGTGAGGTTATGTAATGTTAAAACAAACTCCCATAGTAACAAGACTTATCCTTGTCAATTTCCGAATATTGAATTGTATGAAAAATAATGATTGTATGTATAGTGAGTATGTGTGCCGTGTTGCGTAGGTCATGATTTTCCGGCCGGTGATAACAACATGTACAAAGATAAAGCGTTATGTAATAACATGATTTTTACATACAGGATTGGTCCACACTAGCTCAAGACAGAGAGGAGCGGACTGGAGACAGGGAAGCCCTTGCCCAGAAGTGGGACAGCACAGGTTAAACATAAAATAATAAATAAATAAATAATTTTGTATAAGTTGGACTATTTCGCCTGTATCCTTGAACGCCCAGGCAGGTATGTATAGCACCCACATTTCGCCAGTTATGTTTAAGTCCCATGTAATAGGGGGCAACCCTGTTGCCTTTAATTGGGCACGAATCCAGACTACAGGCTGCTACTAAAAATTTCTGATGGAAAAACCCCAATGACACTGCCTGATCTGGGGATCGAACCCAGGACTTCATGCACAGCAATGGCACTTGCCACCTAAAGACTAACGATGGAGTCAGTCTTTATGTAATTGACATTCAATGAGTTCTAAATAAGTGCCTATATTGTTATCAAAGCATGTAACTAGATAAAGTTTGCCATATTCTGCTCATAGATGGCGTTAGTAGTAGTAGCATGGCTTGGCCTGGGCGTTCCCAGTGAGTTCGTTCAATTAGTTTTATATGATTTTGACAAGGGTTTTAGGGATGACAAGTATTATGTCTGTTAGTCCAGAGTTTATTCTATCTGTGTACTTTATTTTATGCAGTTTGCTTCATCTGTTACGGTGTAATTGAGTTGTAAATACTGACATACATTTTCGTATTAATTTTAAAATGGATGATGCCTGCTCATCATGGATAGATAAGTAAATTTAAAGATGATTTTAGTTTTTTGGGCCAAACTTTATTAAAGATATATTTCAGGAGACGCTATTGCTGTTTCAAGGATTTCCTAAGACAGCAATAGCTGTTTTATGGAATACAAGTAAACCATTTTCTAGGAATAAAATAGTAAGATTAAATACTTAAAGCCAGTTTTCCTTTTGGAAAGTACCATGTAAAGACAGAACCTTGATGAAATTAATTTTAATTATGGTCCAGTTAGCCCTTTTAGGGCTTATAGAGTAATAAGTCCCCAAAAAGGACCAGAATACTCCGCGGAAAGGATCAAGAATAATTAACCACGGTTTTCTCAGAATCTCTGACGTAGAAAGTTTAAATTTGACAGAGTACGGAATCATGCTGACACACACAATTTGACAGTAGTTAAAAAGTTTGAATTGAAATGCCTATTTATGTGTTAATTTTGTCTAGGACCAGTTTAACACTTAATTTTTTTTTGGGAAGTAGCTTTGAACATGAGGGGCTAAAATGTAAAAATGTGCCTGCATTTAGGGATTTAATGCTCTTTGGTTATGATAAACACCAAAGCCTGTTCCCACTGCTGGGACACAGGGCTCCTCTCTATGAGAGGGAGGGGGCCGTAATCCACCACGCGGGCCCAGTGCGGGTTGGTAAATGTCACATGTCTTAGAATGTTTGGTTCTAGGACATGCCGGTTTCCTCACGACGTTTTCCTTCACCGTTTTTAGAGCAGTGGTAATGAAATAATTTACAAAAAATATATTTATTTATCAGGCATAGTATTTCTCGTACAGACCAAGGAAACATGGCACAAAAGGCCTAAAATCAACAGTGAGTAGAACAAGACCGTCAATGATGATGAGGATGATGGTATTTTTAGTTCAGTTTGTACAGTCGCCAGCATATCAACTTACCATAAACTGTCAAATTTTCTCATTCGAATTTGAACATAACCATCAAAATTTTAATGTATTTGGAGAAATTTGTCAGTTTCGTATCCTAATTAATATTGACTGTACTTAAAGAAAGATGCAAGTGTCCTGGGATCGAGCCAAGATTTATTAAATTTTCTCTATCAGGAATAACTACTTTTATTCGTTTTTGGTTTAATCATTTCAAGGGCATTGATCACTAGTTTATTTGTGACTCGCCGCTCGAGAGCTTGAGGAAGTGATGATGATGACGTCACGCTGAAGTAGTTGCACGAAGGCTGCGCTGACGTTCATATTCGGGGTCACCAGTATAGAGGCATGAGGAACAGGGTGTAAAGTTCGCTCATCCTCCATAGAAAACGGAGGATCCTCCGACCAGACGGGTGTCGTGTCGGGTGTTGCATGGGCAACTGCCCGACGGTTGATGTCGGGATGTTGTATATATTACAGTTAAAGTAAAAAAGAGACATGTTTGTTTATACGGTAACCCATCTAAGGGCTGCCAAAGGGCTTAAAAAAATCCCGAAAAGAGCTTTTACACCCGGTTTATTTTTCTAATATTTAAAATGAAAAGAGCAGTGAAGAGGTACTGTCTATTATATTTTACTTATTACATGAACAATATTTGAATATTTTATTTAAATAAGTTCTTATTGTTATGAGACAAAGTCGTATAAAATGGTGTTTCATGAAACATTAGACATGCTGCACTTAAACAGAATAAATTCTTTAGAAACACTAAGTACTGTCATTCATACTGGTTTAAAAACCTGTGAAAGGTCACACAAAGCATTAATTAAAAGGCAGACCAGGCCTAAAAGTACTATTTCTTTTATATCAAACTGGTCCTTCTCCAGAATCCCGAAGGACCAAAATGTCCTTATATAAAAGTTTCTTCCGCTTTGGAATCATGTTGAGAGATGGCTTTGTTGTATGTATTGGGCGATTTATTCATGTTTTGATAACTCAAACTCAAATTACAGGCACTATGAATTATCAAGGGGTCGGTCGGTCAGTCAGAAAGATGGAGCTAGTTGCCCATTCCAAAGCGTAGTAGGTACCTGTGGAGAAGAACGATAAGTTTCATGAGCAGTACAAGTATGTATTGCCTTTACCTTGAATACATTGTATTGAAAGAAATAATCTTTAATAACAGACACGACAAGATTTTTTATTATTTTAAGTCATTATTAGATACTTTAAATAATTCTTACACTTTTTTGAAAACTAAGTAATTCGAGTGCATTTTTACTAGTTACTTTCTAGAGCGAGTCTAAGGACTCTGAAAGGGCTCCGAAGAAGCTGCCAAAATTTGTTTAAAGGGTCGTGCAGGGCTCTTTAGCCCTTAAGACCACCTTAGGACTAACTCTAAAGACCAAACTTGTCCTTCAATACAATTTTTTTTATTTTATGCTTAGAATTATAGTAAAAATTGTGAGGCCTTGTTCCAGTAAAACAGTCTTACATAATGATGACGCAGTTTTATATACCTACACTTTGTAAATATTCAGGTGAAATTGGTTGTGAATTAGTGTCAAGACTTACTGACAAAGATTGCACATTTGACCATCCATGAGGTTGTTATAGGGCCTCAGCAGCCCTAAGGTTAGTAAGGATCAGTTTTTTTGGGGCTTGTTGCCCTAAGAAACATTCCCTTTAGGACTGGACTGCAAGCTGGGACGAAAATGGCCCTGAAATTGAGTTTTCTATTCCTGGCCCGAGAATAAGTGTGTCAAAGGTTGCACATTGGATTCTCAAGGTTGTAAAACGGCCGCAAGACCAGTTTGAAACCAGCCCTAACGTTTCTTTTAGGTATAGTTGTGACGAAAGTGGTCCTGAAACTGAATATTCTATTCTATGGAAATAATATCAGATTGCTAAGTCATACTGAATCAGCTATTACGTAATGCAATGTTATATATTAATACCTACAGTATGTGAGGTTAGGAATAGCTGTGACGAAAATGGTCCTAAAACTGAATTTTCTATCCCTGGCTAGTGAATAAGTCTGTCAAAGGTCGCAAATTGGATTAGGGCTGTTAAACGAACTAAAGACCAGATTTTTGGCGGGTAGCCCTTAGGACCATCCCCTATAAGGATAACTGTGACGAAAATAGTCCTGACACTGAGTTTTCTATTCTATGGCACTAATCTTAGACTGCGATATTGTGTGATTTATTACGTAATGTTATGTTACTTTGTAAAGTATGTCTAAGGTTATTTTGTGAAAATGTCCATAGATTTAGTGACAAAATTTTCCCGCCCTAGAAGGACATATAGAGACCTCATTGGTGATGTTCCTCAGAAAGGTCAGGTGCGTAGTACTCGCAACCGGCGTGCGTGTATGACCAGATGTATGAACGTAAACGAAGCAAAAGGAGTATGTAAGGATCGTAGCAGGTGGCGTTCTGTAGTTTCTGCCTACCCCATGGGAAGAAAGCATGAGTTTATGTATGTACGGGATTCAAACGTGTGAAGAATTTACGAACATAGAAATGATTGAATCAGCACTAGGCTCTACGTAGCACGTTCATTACGTATCGAGATTTTTCACGCGGCCACGTGGTTTTTATAGTTTAGGTTATATTTACACGTCGGATCTTTCTTGAGATTTTTTCTCTTCCAAACCTAGCAAGACTATCGTTATACTTAGGTATTGCTTAGCTAGTTTTTGTAAATATTAAGTTTCGAGAAATAAATTCACACTACCTTCCTAGTTTCTTTCTTTACATGATTCTTATTTATTTTTCTTACTAGAACATCGCTGATATTTCTTTGTGCGTAAGAAGATGTTGAGGCCTATAATTAGCAGTGGATTTAATAACAGTAGGTGAGGTGGTATGATTAAATGGCTAATCAAATTAAGATTCAGGAAATGTTATTGATCTTAAATAGTTCAATTCATACTTTGGTTATATGCCTTGGATATTTGAACGATTTTCTTTGAGAATCTTATTGGGTATTCGTGGTAATGAGAAGTATCCACTGAAGGGTCCAAAGGGCATGTGCTTAGGGACCAAAGCCTTTCTCCATATTTCTTTTAACAAAGGTGTCTTGGACTAAGGGATTTTGTAAGGTGACTAGTATATGGAAGATGTGAGTGGAATCACCGGGAAGGGACGCCCTAGGAGGACATATAGTGACCTTATTGGTGATGTTCTTCAGAAAAGTCCAGTGCGTAGTACTCGCAACCGACATGCCTGAACGATTAAATGTATGAACGTAAATGAAGCAAAAGTAGTATGTGAGGAGCGTAGCAGGTGGCGTTTTGTAGTTTCTGCCTACCCCCATGGGAAGAAGGCGTGAGTTTATGGATGGATGCAGTAGGAGTAACTCAATGACTTAATGTTATTGTAATAGAATTATTTCGGCAATTGAGTGGGTGTCATGTCTGCCTTTTACTGGCCACTAAATCTTTGTTAGACGTTTTTCTAGTTTCATTTTAAACAATGAACCAATTATGACGTAATATTTGTAAAAGGAATGAACTGTCTGATCAGTGACAGTCTCCCATTTTCGGATTGAAATAGATTCGATTATGTTTTCTTATTTTTTTTTTATATTAGATACTTATGTACAATAATCTAGTAAAGAGAGATTGAGAAACTTTAGAAGAAGAATTACTACAAAGGGTTTTTGGGAAAATATTTGAGGGTGGCTTCAAGATTTGGCTCAATATAGTTAACGTAGCCCTGTCTCTTATGAGGACCGGGACAAAGAAAAAGTGTCTGTCAGGTAAAAAAATAGAAAAAAATATTGGTCCTAAGTTACTGAAAGCAGTAGTTGCTGAAAATTATGAAGGACTGGTCTTTTTCGCCAGCAGACACAAAAAAAAACAGTAGGTATTGTAATTTTTCTGTTCCTTTAATTTTTATGAGATCTGTATTGTTCGAAATGAGCTGAAAGTTATCTCTTCTGAAAGAGAGACTCTTCTCTTCTGAAACCTGACAGGGTACGATTTCTTTTTTCAGGGCTACAAATGGACTTTTTCAGTGACATTTACGACTATTGATGGCTCGAGAAAGTGGTGGTGGAATTGTGGTAATAACATCTACAAAGCTTCACATTGACACTAATACAATCTTCTCAAAGGGTAGTCAGAGGGGTAGCTTTTACCCCTTATTGGTTTTGACAGTATTTCTTGCCCTATGGTTCAGGGGAAAATCACACCCATTTTTTAATGTCTTTTTTGGACTGCCTCTGTGATCTAGTCTAGTGGTAAGACCAACTGTCTCAGAACCAGAGGTCCAGGGTTCGATTCCCAGCGGGGAAATTTTTTCTGCTTGGTTTGGTTGGTCTAAGTCCTGGCTAGCTACCACCATCTTATCTAAGTAATTAAGTAAGCATTGTTGTTTCGGCAGTTAGAGGTAGCCAGTTCCTCTGTGGTTAAGGATTCCGAAGCTCGCTTCCACCTTCAGCCAGATCTTCACTTACCATCGGGTGAGATGAAGGTCAAGAGCGTCCCCATTGTAGTTACAAATAAAAAAAATATTTTATACTTACTACAAAAGATTTTTTTTTTGGTGAATGAAGTACATATTTGTGGGAATTTGGGAATCTACTAAAATGTAGAAATTGTAGGGGGGATTAAAACTGGGATAGAGGGAGAATTAATTCTCAATTCTTATCATCATAAGGAGATATAAGATGCATTGATTGGTAGGTTTTACTAAAGAAAAAAATTTCGAGGTAAAGCTGCTTAAGTCGCGGTCAGTAAATGGATGGGTGACCATTCTTTACTCAATGTTACCTTTCTATGTATTGACGGGTAAGAACAACCGTTGTTAAGGGACATGAAACATGACAGAGGACATGAAAGTCGGAAATAAGGTCTGACTTTGGGCGGTATTGCACAGTAACTGGATCGTAGAGGTCAGATAGGCTGTCGCACCATGTAAAATACTGATATTAAGCTGCTTCCGTTAAGACTGGAAGCCGACCCCGACATAGTTGGGAAAAGGCAGGCAGATGATGGTGTGGGGAGGTACCTATTACCTATAGGTCATCCACCATTACATTAGTCTAAGTTGATGGCTAAAGCAATTGTATTATTTCTTCGTTTCCGAGTTATGTTTGCTGTTGTCCAGCAGTGGACACTAGTGGGCAGATTTACCCCATCAAATACTGAAGTATGAAAATTATTAATGATTAAATAGAGTCGGTCCTAACACGAAATTAGGAAACTTATTTGAGAGGAACGGTCCTAATTCCAGTAGTGGACTGCATAGGGTTGAGTTTTTTTATAAAAGTTGGGAAAGATTTTCAGTCATTTAGGGTTGAAATAAGACTCTAAAGTTTCTTCGATTTTCATTTTTTTTTGCATAATGCTACACGAAGCACGCGGTTCTAAAATATGATTACTGTAAATCCTTGGACCCTAATCAACCCCTTGAGCATAAGGGTGAAACATTTAAGTCGTATGTTACATACCTATCACGATGTTCTCCTCAATGTCACCTGTAGTAACACAGCTTCACTTCACTAATCCTTTAAAAATAATGTCATCCGTGATTTTTGAAGCACGATCCTCAAAATAACCACTATCACCATCCGATTATCACCGAAATAAACACAAGATTTTTCACACTAAACAATTCGCAATTCGTTCCTAGCAATATACATTTAGGCCTAACACACTTTCACATGCCGAAAACGCGACGAAAATTCTCTACGAACCCGAAATTACAGAAAAGAAATTTGAATTCAGAATGCCGAAACGAAATAAGTATAGAATGGAATTTTCGTACCCCGACCGTAGACGAATAGGGTATGTTTCAAAATTCGAATGCTAGCACTATGTCGTATCGTTAGAAAGAGACGCACATATCTCTCTTGTTCGCACTTCAAATAGAGTTCAATGTACCGTCCTACTCAAACGTGGGCGCGCGCAACGATGTCTCCGTCTCCCTCGATCGCGGTGGCGGCGCGGGTGTCTGAGTGAGACGGGTGATCCCGTTTCACTTTTTGTTCGGAACTTGTATTTCGATCGATATAGCGCACCGTCGGAGTCTTGGTACTTTTATTTTTAAGTTTTTGTTTTTTGAAAATTCGTTGTCGGTTTAGTATTTCCCTTGTATTTTTTAATGTGTGTGTGAGTATTTGATTACTACAGGCGTTTAGAATACCTGTGTGGTAGACTACTGTACGAAAATGACTCATATTTGACGTTTAAGGAGTCTATTTATATTCTAATGTGACAGAACGTATATGCATTAAAGATTCTCAGTTTAACACTTAAATGATTACTTCTCATTAGTATGTTAATTTTAGAAATACATTGATGACTGCAAGTGTTACATATGCGATGCTTAATTAGCTAAACGCAATGTATTTTAAATAGTTATACTAATCAAGCTATCAATGAGAATTTTGATAAACCTACTAGTAACTTTAACCTGATCATGATTAATAAAAAACTTAATAAGTAATTATCATGTAAGTTAATTACTTAATAAAAAATCGACTTTCACTAAAGCAAAGGTATTATAATGAATGCCTTATAAAAGAACAATACCGCATTATGTCGTAAGGTCGGCTGTAGACGCTCGACTAATCGCGAAGACGATTAATATTTAATAACACTCGGCTTATTGGGACATGGGAGGTTTAAATTGGGTCTAATTTATCATTCGGTCTAAATCTTGTGACGTTTATTAGGTTTTAATAAAGAAAACGAGTTATTTAATAGTGTTAAGTGTAATTTTTCGGTTACATTGCAACGATCACTTATTTTGATAATATTTAATTAAATATACAATAGTAAGTAACAGTCTTCACTCATAAATACAATAATATGTAATACCTTTTCATTGTTTCTTAATGAACCCTTATTTAAAATTCCCCAACGACACACTTATAACAAATATAGCATAAACTTAACCCCAAAACATTTCAAGAACCTCCATTATACAGCCAATATTTTAACACACATTACTTATCGTAACGACGACTTGTCGCGCATAAAAGTCGTATAATCGCAAGTCCGCATCGAGCCTCACGATGCACCGCTTGGCAACAGCGCTGTCTATTTTTAGATGGTTATAAATAGCTCTTAAATCAGTCAATTAAGAGGCTAGACAAGAAAGAATGTAGAGTAAAAACTTCACTGATTATCCGTGCAAAGTTTTTATGCTGTCGGGATGCAAGTATCAAGTACATTTATTGTTTTTTTTTCTGTTTCTTTCTGAGGAATATGTATTGTATGCGTTTTAATAAGGTTTGTGGATAAAATGGGTTAGTACTGCGCTTTATGGCAGACTTACTTCTGTAATGGTTTTTATTCTATTTATGCATTATGTGTGTCTTGCAGTGAAAGAAGCCAGGAAAAAAGAAAGAAAAATGGTTTATTCTGCACAAACTAAACGCAGATTACAAAAATACCTACATACATACAAAGTAGCCAAAAGCCTCGTATTCAACCAACACAAATTTGCCACTTTTGTCCATTGTAGGACGTCTTTTGGTTGATACGTTGATAAAGATATTGTTTTATGGTGAAATAATTTTCACCCTAACGGGTTACAATAACAATTGCTTTTGCTAGGAAACGTGTTAAGGCATTTTCAGCCATGACTTTTCGTACTGGACATGGATAGGGCAATCATTTTCTGTAGATTTCGTTGCACAAAGTATTAATTCCCAAGATTTTAATTAACAGTAGTAATGTAAGTAGATACCAGCTTAGTTAAAATTGTTTGATTCTATTTGTACAAAGCCCAAGCCCAATTTGTACAAGCCCCTAACGCTAATTCCTATTTTACTTAAACAACACTAAACATTCAGACATTATGAAAAGTATATCTTTCGCTGCAATTAACCTCAAAATGACAAGGATAACATGAGAATTAATGATGACTTTAAATTGCGTTGTGTTTGTCACTCAGCCATATTGCTTTTCTCTCTCTCTATCTTTTGAAGTTAAGTCCACATCACACTTGGTTTCTAGTCTAAAAGGTATTAAGTTTTATTAGCGCACTGATGGATAAACCGACGTACAGTCACCGCCCGTCAGTGATAAAAGTTTGACATTGACAGTGCCTTTATGCCGTAGCAGTAAGGGCGATTTTCGTAGAGCAAGTTGGCATTGATGGTAAGACAGAACAATAAGCCATTTTGTCCTGACAAGAGAAGAGCGATGCTATAAATATTTCGTGTTAGCATAGAATACACTCGCTGCGGCCCGCAGTCATAAATTCATTCATAAATTAAACGTTGCCATAGCAACAATCTTGACGGTGCTGGAAATAGCATTCGCGATACTCTTGCGCATGTAAGCGCATTTTAACTTTAAGAGCAGGTTTTTAAAGTGCATATAGCGGTGGTGTGTTTGGGAATAATTTTCAGATAAATTTGCGGAATTTTAGTGGTTTTCCTTGTAGGTTTGACGCTAGTGTGTTAAATATATTGTAAACTGCCGCATTCTAGTATTATTATCCAGTCTTTGAGTTATGTAGACTGAACTTTTTGAAGAACTTTAACTTATTTATTTAATTTTACACTGGTAACTCAATCCAGTCAGGTTCATAGCCTTTTTCTTACTAAGTTGGGGTCGTCTTCCAGTCTAACTGATGATGCAGCTGAATAACAGAATTTTACACGGATAGACTGCTAATCTAACCTCCATCAACTCTACACAAAACTCAGCAATCTAAAACCTCACTATTGAGTGTTCTTTTTTTTAAGTAAAAGGTTCCTTTACTTAAAAAAAAAAACTTAATTTTACTCAACACAAAAAATACACCAAAAAATCAAAAAAAATCACAACATTAAAAAAAACAAAACTATTACGACTAAAGTAGTAAAAGAGCAATCTAAATACATGCGATAGTCCAATACATTCCTCGCGCGCTGAAGTGCACCGAACAGAATTAAACGTTGGTATTCTGTTCACCCCGCCGCAAACTGGTTACAGTATTGGTCAAGGCTGCATACTACTTCAAGTGTAAAAATATTTCGTATTTTTTTAATCATACCAAGTCCTGTTGAAGGAACAGGACTTGGTATTTAAATTAAAAATAGGTCTACTGCATAATATGTGGTGGGCCTTGACGGGTTTTTCAAGGGCACTTGTTTTGTTGCTTGGAAAGAAGTCTATCTTTGGGAATGAAGGCGTTTTATGTTACAGGATATTGTAATTTGTAAAGTGTGTAATAAATTTGAGGGAAAACAAAAAGGGGCACATCATCATCATTCTCTTGCGTTTTATACCAATTTATTTACGTATGACCTTAACATTGATGGGGGATGTTCAACCAGGTCCAAAAGAGGAATTTAGGCCTTCAGTACACTACTCCCACACCGTTGTCATTTAGAAACGTAGGTACCTTAAAGACATCAATGCATTTGTTTTAAACATACACAGTGCCAATTCTCTGGTCTTCCTAAAATGTCGAACAGTCGACTAGTCTTCTGGATTGGTATTTTACTGAAATAACTTTTTACTTTCTGATGGAAACATTATCTTACTGAATCCAAATAGCACAACATCACACGAGTGAGTGATACCTTAATGTATGTCACGAGTGGTGATACCTTAATGTAACGCACCCTGGAAACTCAGCTCGCTACCAAATTGCTGACTGGCAAATATTTTTAACACGGCAATTCAATTTATTTCTTCAGTAACGGCATGACCTCATGCAGTTTATGCTTTTACGATAGTAAGAGCAGGCTTGTTGTCTTAATTGGTCAAGGACAGCTAATGAGACACAATTGATTTTCTATTGTTTGACTCCAAATCGGTGTCACGCGGGGTTTAACAAGTATCAACATTTATGACATTTGCAGAATCCCAACCAACCACGCTTTGTCAACTACGCAGACAATTTACTAAAAATAATAAAATACGAAGAAGCCCAACGCAGCAATCCAAGTGTGCAGAACCGTTACAACAAAATTACTGCATATAAAACCCGCCATAACAGTTTTATGACGATATTTTAAGGTTGTTATAAACCAAAAATATTATATTTCCACCTCCATTTATAATGTGTTCTGTAACAAATTCTTGTAATTTTTGTAATCATATTATATTTGCAAGAACTTGAACTTGAAATTGTCATAAAAATGTGTAACTTACACATTATACCTTATATTCCATGGCAAGTACTGGTAAACAAATTCATTCAGTCATAAATTGGTAGGTTTTTATTAAAATTACCTATAGTTTTACTAAATACAGTAATAAATACAGTAAGATCGTAGGTGTTGGGATAGTCATACTTACATAGACTTTCTTGGCCGAATGACATAAGGACTATAATCCTATCTTGTTTGTTCGTATGCGTGTCTGTCTGTTTCATTTTAAATTACCTACTACGTCTTTTACAATGTGTCCTAACAAATTTTTAAACTAGAATGCAATTACATTTTAGTTGGCTTATTTTGTTGCAATTATATTTAGATACGTTACACGCGCTGTTTCGTGGTTTTTTAAGAGAAAAATCATGTTTTTTTTTACGTTTTTTTTCTCTTTCTTATTAAATGTTTCATCAGCAATATTATAAAAACACTCAGTAGTCCTCAATAAATCTTAGTTTTCTTTTTGTTTTTTATATCTTTTGGCCTACACTAGGAATTATTTCTCCTGTATGGATTCCTTCGTGGATATGAGTACCAATACAAATATCGATGCACCAACAGTCAGACCCAGATATATTTATAAAAAAACTGAAGCTATCGATACGTTTACACACAACTCATTCCATTATGTTTTACCATTCAATTTTTGAACCAATTAACATAAAATTAATTTTGTTTTCCATTATTATTGGTTTCGTGTCATAAATTAACGTGACAGAATAATTAGTGACTATTAATAATACAACAGAGCGTACTTATTTTGCATAATATGTTAAGAATTATTAAGCAAAACATATTAGATGAAGTATTTCAAATATTTTCCAGACACACTTCACAGTTTTACCACAAAAATTCCACATCTAATTAACAAAATTACAAAAGAAAACAGTTTCCTACATTCCGTCGACATTTAATGAGCATCTAATCTTAACATAGTCAACTAACTATAACACCTTTCACCAGGCTTCAATTACCACAACTTCACAACTTCCCCGGAAAAAAAAACTTCCTTTACAAAAAAAGCCAGACAGACTATCAAAATTCACGGCCGCGGTATAAACTCGCCTTTCGATGGGCGACTGAGGTAGGCGGGCGCGAGCGAGCGAGACAGCACCATATTTTTAAGAGCTACGTCTCGATCGCATAACGGTCCGGCGCCCGCGCTTGCGACCTCAAACTTTTTTTTAAATCGACCGCTTTTTTCCGCTGTTTTAATTTGATTTTCGATGAAAATTATATAGTTTTGGATTCAGGAAGAACGGGCCATCTGTTTGGGGAGCGTTCTTTTTTTATCTTTTCTTTTTCTTTGCCTCTGAAGCTCGTAAAGATTTAAGGGTCTGGTCGTTCTATTTTTAGAATGGATATTTTTCTTGGAATTGTTTGTAGTTTTCGCGAAATTGATCTCAGGATGCACTCTACGAGTCTGGAATAAGGTCAAATATTTCACCTTTTTTTGTTACGTGTAGTAAAAGTATTTTTATTTCACATTAACTGACCAGACGGCGTGGCGTTATTGCCGTGGACCATTTCAATGTTATTTGTTGGGGTAATTTTACAAATACATAAAAAAAAAGGTTTCATTTTAGACTAACAGGAATATGGGCAATAATATTTGGATGATTTTTTATTTTATTTTGAATTAATTCTTTATTTGGTAGAACACTAAAGATTCTGTATCGTAAATTCTCAGAAAAACGTGTCTTTAATTTATTAATTAAATCTCAATAAATAGTAAATGTATAATTATTTTAATTCTTGTATTACCATGTGCAAGAGTATATTGATTTTTTTTTTTATTAATATTTTTGTCAGAACTAACTTCACGTTCATTCACAATTTTTCCTCTGCTATAAAATAGAAAATTATATTTTTCTACACTTTATTATTTTTAATATTATGCTTTGTTTAACTAAAAGCACGAATTAAAGCAAATAATGTATTTTTTTCTTTTTAAATTTATCTACGCTTACGCAAATAAAATCTATGCCCTGTCCTAGCGTCTATAATTTTATATTTATTTTATTAAATATGTTTGCGATAAAACGCAAAATAAAAAAATAATGCCTTAAAATAAATAATTATGCGGCCACGATGTAAATTTTAATTTGTATCTACCTACTTAATTATTAAATGTGGTAAGGTAAAGTACTTATAAGTAGGTATGTTACCTACAAAAGTAGTAATATTATAGATGAATTAAGGTTATAAAAGCAAGTAAATTACTTAAAATATATAAAAATATATTATACACTAATTTTTTTACAAAACATTTATTTTTCCATATGAAAACAGACGTAGTTATATTCTTTTTCAGTACTTATACAGGGTGTCAGTACCATTCAGGACATGATTCTAAACCCCCCAGCGTAGAAGTTTATGACCGGTTATTTTTTTTTAATCTGCTGTTCCATACGTTTGGACCGTATAGCTCCTCCAACTTTCATTCAACAAAATTTCATTCTTAATTTTAAAATACAGACAGTTTTTTTATTATTCTTTTTTAGTTTATGTACCTACTTGTACAGACATTAATACATACATATATTTAATTAATACGTACATATTAATATTTTATTTTAAGACTGTTAAACTTATATATTATTCAAATATTATCTTACTCGATACCATCTTTATTCGGAAATAAGGTAGCATCTTGGTTATAAAAGAAATACGTAAGGTAGGTAGACGTATTATTCTAACACAAATAGATTTATTATACTACTGGCTAGCTCACATTTTGTGTAAGAAATACCTAAATACATAAATAAATTAAGTAAATTAAAAGTTACAATTTTGTACCTATTCAATTTCTCTATTTTTTGTTTCTTTATAACGTATATTTTACCAAACATTTTTATTAAATAACTTTTTACAAAAAAAAAAACAACTGTTTTCCAAAAGAAACACTACAAAGCGAAAAATAACATTATTTTAGTTTTTTGCCACCGAATTCCGAAATTAAAGTTATATTCACTTTGTAGTGTTTCTTTTGGAAGTCGTTTTGTAATTTATTTAAGTTACATCAGCCTAATGTCAACAGCTTATCACCATTAACAAAATAATGCTTTTCCCGATTCAGGGACATTAATTGTTGAGGGGTTCTCCTTGTAACAACCAGGAGAACTGAAGCTGATGGTGAAGTCACCATCTGCACCACTTCACCATATTATGCATTGTGACGAGCATAAATTGCTTGCAACCATATAAAAGCACCTAATCGAATCGCAGCCCATGAAATACTGATTATTAAATAGTTCCGGTGGCCATCTGTGGACTTCATCATCAGTTCCCCTTCACCAAATGGTGTTTTCCATGAGCAAATGCACAAGTTATTATAAAAATATCCAAATCACTATATGTGTGCCTATAAAATTTGAATTTCCCTCGATTTCCATGGGATCCCCATCAGATTCTGATTTAGTGACAATGGGACCATCTTGAGATCATACTCTTTCAATCAAAAAAGAATTTCTAAAATCGGTCCACAATTGACGGAGAAATCGGTGCACATGAATTAAAAACATACCGACAAATATATAACTTCTTTCTTTTGGGGAGTCGGTTAAAAAGTCACCATATAGGTACCTACCTAAACGTTATAATTTTATTCAGAATTAAGAGTCTTCGTTTTCATAATAATATATAATACCTACTATTAAAAACTGCCTGCTGTTTTTAATTAATAATTTATTTTTTATTATTTAGAATCGTTTTCACGTTTTTATTTTTTAATTTACGATTTTATAACTTTACTTTATTTGATAAGAATATAATAATACTACTGTGAAGAAGCACTTACCTTCTGTTTTCTTGTTGAGAAAAAACAATCTATGTATTTCTGTTCAATATGCCATCTACCAAAACACAAACAAAAATAATGATCATGAATACTTTTTTGTAAAAATATGTTTTTACAAACATGAAAAAAAAATCGTACTTTTTAAATATTTTTACCAAATCATATTGACTATCTGAAATAAATAGAATTAGAGTAATGTTTCAATACACTAATACCATATTTAGGTACATATTAGAAGAGAGATTATAATCTCTCTTTTCATTAATATTTTATAATGAATAATAACTGATACCTAAAATGCAAGAAATACAAAAAATTAATTACGGGTGAAAAGGGGAAAAGAGGAATTATTAGCTTAAACAGTAAAGAATTACATGACATGACATAGGATTTAAAAAAAAAAAACCTTTAAGAGTGAAATGGCCTGATGGAGAGGAGACTGTATGGGAAATTCCAAAATCCATCAGACAAAGTCGTGGCCAAACTCAAGCTTTGGCTGGCAACTAGAATCAATTGTAAATTGTGACGTTCAAAAGTGCCTTTTATGTGCCTATTTTAAAATAAATATGAAGAAGGTCAGGTCTGATCTCACAATGACATCACTGGTCTTCGAACACTTTTACTCATTATGACTCTTTAATAAACTCAAGGTCATCATTACTCTCCTGACCTTATCCCTATATATTTGTGGTCGACGCAACATGTCTTCTTCGACTTCTCTATCAGTCATCTCGGCAGTCACCCCCTTCCTAGTCATATCATCTTTCACACAGTCCATCCGTCGTTTCTTTGATCTTCCCCTACTCTTATTGCCATCCAAATTCACATTGAAAACTTTCCTCGCGAGACATTCGTATAACTAAGAGAGAGATACTCGTATTATGAGACCAGTAGTGGTCCAATGGTAACGGCCGCGGCTTACGGTCGTAGGTTCGAACCCTGACAGGCGCTTTACTTTGTGTAATTATTTCATCGCCACTGCTCAAAACGGTGAAGGAAAACATCGTGAGGAAACCGGCATGTCCTAGAACCAAATATTCGAAAGACATGTGACATCTACCAACCCGCACTGGGCCCGCGTGGTGGATTACGGCCCACTCCCTCTCACAGAGAGGAGGCCTGTGTCCCAGCAGTCCCAGCAACATTATAGGCTGATTATGATTATAATGAATATTGTAAATGCGAAAGTGAGTTTGTTTGTTTGTGACGCTTTTACGCTAAAACGGCTGAACGGATTTGGATGAAATTTGGCACATGGGTAGACCATGACCTGGGTTAGAACATAGGATACTCTTTATCCCAGTAGTACGTTCCCGTGGGATAATTTCCGACCTTCACGCGTGTGAAGCCGCGGGCGAAAGTATTTTATAAACTCAAGGTCACATGCATCTTCTTCTCTTGTCTGGATAAGATCATTAGCCAGTCAGCGAGCTGGTAGTGAGGTTGACGCCACTCATCATCATCTGTCTACCCTTATCCCAACTATGTTGGGGTCGGCTTCCAGTATAATCGGATGTTGCTGAATACTAGTATTTTACATGGAGCGGCTGCCTGCCTACTACTACTGGTTGTGGAAGTTCTCAACCCAGTTACTGGGTAACACGATACCCCTTGGTAAGATTGTTTCTCAGGATGTTTGTGGAGGTGGTTTTAGTACACCCTTGATAAGATTCTGAAGAAGAAACCTCCTTGAAAAGAAATAAATGCCAGAAAGAGCAACACAAAAAAAAAGTAAAAAAAATGGCCTTCACACTCGGCTTGATGCTAAACTGTTCACGTCACGAGATGTCGTGATGGCCGAAAGGTTCACAAACCCGACTCTCAACCACTAGAATACTTATAATTCTGGTATAAACAGACATATATTTCAATGTCAAGCAAGGACTTAAGTTAATCTTTAACACTACGTTAATACTATGAAAGAAACCATCATGAACCTCTTAATGACGGTCATTTCCATTTAGACAGTTGAGCTACTCCCCCTGTGTTGTGTTGGTTACTGTAAACACGGGTTCGTTAGCAAAATGCGCAATGGGTACTGTTGAGTTGTCGATAACATGAAAGCAATTGTCATTTGGAGTGTGTTCAAATTAGGCTGCAAGACTGAATGGTGTGGAACCAAGATCACGCAGTAAGTAAACGTGGTGATCAACGCTAATTCCTTCTGCGAGTGAGAAGAGGACTTGACGGTTCCAGAAGTTTTTGAATTAACTTCTAATGAAAATAATGAAAGCCTAATTATAGACTACTAGACTGAGGGATCTTATATCTCACAGGAACGTACTACTGGAATAGAAAGCATCCTATATCCTGACCCAGGTCAAGGGCATTTGACAAATTCAATCCAAATCCGTTCAGCCGTTAAGAAGACGTGGAAAGTTTATAGACACACAGATAGATATACAGACTGAGTTACTTTCGCATTCATAATATTAATATATTATATTAAGTATGGAATACCAAATTACAAGATGATTATTAACATTAACTAAATTAAATTAAAACTAAGTTAAGCCTAAAAAAGGCCCTCGGGGCATTGTACCGAGGATGCTGGCGGCATTTCTTTGCTGAATTGCAATGCTGATGCGTTGCGCGAGAAAACCGCTAGCTTTAGTTACACCAACTAGACATTTTACACCACTTTGGGCCTATTTTTTTATAAGAAGGCTTTATCAGCCTATAATTTATGGATTCAATATTGACATTATAAAAAAAAACCCTAAAATCTTCAGTACACAAAAATCAACTCAGTATTTCGCGATGGTAGTCTTACTAAGGGGTGTTGTGTTACCCAGTAACTGAGTTGTGGAGGTCAGATAGACAGTTGCTCCATGTAAAATACTGGTATTCAGCAGCATGCAGTTAGACTGAACACCGCCCCCGACGTAGTGGGGAAAACTGGAAAAGGCTAGGCAGATTATTATATTTTAGTTTTCGATGGTAGCCTGAACATACGTACATATAGACTATGTAGGCACTTGTTATGTTCGTGTGTACATACAAGTTTTAATCTTATCTTAGGTAAACTAAGAAAAATAGTTGTATGAGTGAATCATAATAAACTGGTGCTTTAATCGCGACTTTGCCCGCGTTGTTTTCAAAATTTCAACACTCATTTTATACCACTTTGGGGGCTTTTTTTTATACGAAGGCCTATAATGTTCCCACTGCTGGGACATAAGCCTCCTCTCGGTGAGAGGGAGTGGACTATAATCCACCACGCGATCCCAGTGCAGGTTGTTTATAGAAATAAATAAAATTGAAGTGTCTGTTTGTAATGTCAAACTAGCAGCTTTTTACTAAAAACACAACAAACGGTAAAACAAAAAAACGATTTAAAAAAGATTGTCTGTCTGTCTATTTGTTCCGGCTAATCTCCAAAATGGCTTGACCAATTTTGACAGGAATCATTGGCAGATAGTTGATGTTATAAGGAGTAACATAAGCTACTTTTATTTTAGTTACAGCCACGCGGGCGAAGCCGCAGTCAGCAGCTAGTTGGATATAAGAATGACTATATCCATTCTCAGGGTCTGAGCTATCTTTCACAATAAACTTCAAGAAAAATCTTTTTACTGGTTTCATAGTAAAACGGAGACAGTGGCGTTAAAATTATTAAGTACTAGATATGCCCCGCGGTTTCACCCGCATAAGTATATCGGGTTAAAAAAGTATCCTATGTGTTATTCCTGGTTATAAACTATCTGTGTGCCAAATTTCATCCAAATCCGTTCAGTGCTTTTTGCGTGAAAGAGTAACAAACATCCATATCCATCCATCCATTCTTACAAACTTTCGCATTTATAATATTAGTAGGATCTGTTATGTATTAGAAAATTCCGTGCCTCGGAAAGCACGTTAAGCCGTTGGTCCCGGCTGTCATTCGTGGATCTTTGACAGTCGTTACGGGTCGTCAGAAGCCCGAAAGTCTGACAACCAGTCTTACCAAGGGGTATCGTGTTACCCAGTAACTGGATTGTAGATGTCAGATAGGCAGTCGCTTCATGTAAAATACTAGTATTCAGCTGCATCCGTATACCGGAAGCCGACCCCAACGTAGGTAGTTGGGAAAAGGCAGGCAGATGATGATGAAGTATTAGAAAATTAAAGACATGTACTTATTATTGTTTGTGATGCTACATACCTGCTCATGGCTATGGCAAAAAAAACGTTATTCAACATGCATCATAAAATATCCACATTCATCAAATTAGTATCTCAAGAGTTGACAACAATATTTAAAAGGGTTCTCTCATAGACCGGTTTCCTTAAACCGGGCCCTTGACCATACCTAACCGAGTTTCAAGGTCTTATTAATGTTATGATAATATTGTCAATTTAACCCTACCTCACCCTTCGTTGAGCTCTTTAAGTTCTGAGTTGAGCTGCACGATTACAGACAAATTCTTGCACTGATTGGACAGGTCCACTCAAATGTATGTGGTTCTTTCCTCTAAAGACCATTTCAAACTCTAATCTACATAATCTGACCAAGATTATGTCTGGACTTTAAAATAAACTCTGACCCCTGATCCCCATCTAGCTTATTTTTTTCTTATATTACGTGTAAAAGTAATGTCGATATCCTACAGAACAAACAATTTCATTTCTTAAACAATAATTTCTTAAAAATAATTTAAATTTGAATAGTCTGTCAGTTAATTTAGTATAAGAAGTTTATCCAGTGAATATTTTGTCTTTGACATATCTCGGGACCTGGTCCCAAACCTTTGGAACACCTTTGGCGTACAAGGGAGCGAAGGCAAAGCGCAGAGGCCTAATAGACACTTTCAATGAAATGAAGCACCAACCGACGATAATCCCTGTACGTATTATGCAAATGCACCCTAGGAAAAAATCAAAATCAAAAGTCATTTATTCAAACTAGGTTGAGAATCAGCACTTTTCGAACGTCAAAATTACATCAATTGAGAATAGTTTTCGGTGTTGTTCTTTTTTTTTTGTTGGTATAGTGGTGTGACACATTATTATGGCTAATAATTTAATTTTTTGTGTTGCACGTAATGTAAATTATTTTGCATACTGTTGTATAGAATCTATTTTTTTTTTCTCTAACTGAACAGACAGCTGTACTGCTGAGGAATTTGTTGGCCACTTCTTCTTCCCAGCTAAAGCACTAGGAAGTGGTGAAGGGTGGGCGTTGTGGGGGACTGTCTTATGTAATTTTGACGTTCGAAAAGTGTTGATTCTTAGCCTAGTTTGAATAAATGACTTTTGATTTTGATTGACATAAAACAGTCCCACAAAACACCCATTGCAACCTTCACAACTTCCTAGTACTTTAGCTGGGAAGAACAAGTGGCTCAACAAACTCCCCAGCAGACAACCGCCGGTTGGTGAAGGACTATTGCTGGATATGGAAACAAATATATTGGACTATGGATTTGGGTGGCTCAAGTGGACTGGTTATCTAAAACTATTGAAGGACTATGGCCCCTGCCTGATCAATTTTTTATACATACAATAGACGGATAAAATTGCAGGGCGTACTTACTCGTACACACTGAATAATATTTTTTTATGCCTTAAATAAAATTGTTCGTTAAACTAAAATATTTATAAATTATCAAGCCACATCGATGTTAGGGCCTATGCCTGCCGGAGGGCCGATGCCTGCCGGGGTCGCGAGGAAATACGAAAGGGTTAGGTACCGAGGCCCCTGGCAACACAGGCAACGGAAGGAATACGGTTGGGTTTTAGTCAGTAAGAGTCTCACACACCCTGCCGCTCCGCCCAGAGGGGGAGAACTTATTTGACCATTTACCACCCAAAAAAAAGCCACATCGATGTTCATATTTCCCCAAACTCCTCAATACCACAGTGTTAAAAAATGGTGATGTAATAAAAATGACGTCAGACTAAATATACCTACCTAAATTAAAAGTTGTGACAACATTGTCAAGGTTAGTCAGACTATAATATTGTTACTCTGTCTGTATACAGGGTCAAACTAAAATAGTTATAACACAAAAATGAAAAAGATAATGATATTTTTTTGGGTTCAACGACCGCTGGTGTCTTTTGTTACAGGGTACACAGTACGTTCAGTAAGAACGAGTTGAGAACATCTATCTATCTATTTATTTTATGACGTTTAGTTATCGATCCTCATCTCGTCTGCGGAGTTGACAAAATGAAACGAAATTATGTTTATTTCTGTAAGTAGATCTTTTAAGATACTTTTACACGTAAGTCACGTTTGTTGGTCAATATTGTAAAACTAGATGGCCGATGGGGCCGAAAGTTGGAAGGCCTCCTACAAGGTGGACCGATGACCTTGTGAAGGCCGCAGGAATCCGCTGGATGCGGGAAGCACAAAACCGGTCGAAGTGGCGGTGCTTGGGGGAGGCCTATGTACAGCAGTGGACGTCTTTCGGCTGAAATGATGATGATGAGATGGCATTTCCTAGCTGACTGGTCCCCGAGAAGAAATATCGAATCGAACTCAGAGGTCACATGATCTCTTTAACGTCCAAACGTTACATTTTTTGGATTTTACGGGAGTCTAACAATGCAGGATCATGTCATCGGGAAGGGCGATAGTCAGAAGTATCATAACACAATTGCAGTGAAATTGTTTTAATTAAAATTACTGTTTAATTAAGAAAATGTTAAAGTATCTACCTAAAGTAAAAAAAAAAGTTTAATTTGACAAATTCTTTATATACTTAAAAAACAATAAAAATGTAAACTTACTTGGATGACCAGCAGTTTCGTTGTAATCTGTAAACAACAAAAAAAACATTTAAGTAATTAGTTTTTTTTTTGTAAAAATTTCATTTACCGATATTGGCTGATTAAATAGATTAGCCGAATTGCTCAAACTGTCAAAAATATTTGTTTTTATTATTTATTAAGAAAATAGTAACAGTGTGAATTATTTTAAGGGTCACTTCTGCGTCATCATCATAATCAGCATAAAATCTACTGCTGCTTAAAATCTTCTCAAAGAGAGCGACAAGAAAAAGAACAATTGAAAATCGTGTTAGAGAAGATAGTCGTTTAACAGTGCCAGGAGGCTGCTATCCAATACGAGTATGAAAACAAAATGAAAAAGATCATCAGATCTATACAAATAAAATAATAACCTCAAAATTCGTAGACGCATTCTCATGTTAGACTTTTCTCCTAAATAAATGGAACATGGAACATAATTTGGTCAGACAAGCCCTTCCACATTTAATCAAATATACAAACGAACCCATGTACCAAACATAGTCCCCAATCACATAAAAAAAAACAAACCAAAAAATAGGAGAAAAAAATTACCTCTACACACTCGTCACAGACAGAAAAAAACCGTAAAAAAAATCGAAAAGCGCACCCCATGGTAAAATACGTTTTGAAAAAAGCGTACCCCTGTGAAAGGAGACGACACGAAAAAAGGTGCAAGAACCTATCAAAAATGTATGGCTAGGTGAGAGTGGGACAGAGTTATAACATAGAGCGAAACAGCAGATCCCCTCAGTATAGGCCCTGCACGCCCTGATCTATGATGCACGGGAGCGAATCGGACATTTTTGCGTTATTCTTATTTTTTTTTTTTATTCGACAAAGGGAATGGCCTATCTGTTCATATTTGAACGTAGTCTTTATTTTTATTTATTGAAATGTACAAAAAACAGCGTGCTGCAGACTTTGCCAAAAAAGTGAATTTAGTTTATATTGTAGAAACGCTAGCAACTAGAGTGGAAGGACTTGAGGACATAATTATAGCCTGTGACTCAAAACGGTATTACCATCATCTCAGCCGAAAGTTGTCCACTGCAGGCCATAGGCCTCACCAAATTATCGCCACAAAGACTGTTTACAAGGACCATTATGAGCTTATAATTTTAAGTTACGGTTTAAGTGACGTGAGGCCTCGTTACTGGTAAGAAAACCAATATAAAAACCCTATTACACTACACGAAATTTAGAGCCCGATATTCAGATGTATGTGTTTTTTTAATAGAGACTCTTCCTTCCTTTCTTTTATTACATTTTAATCGCCTCTGTAGTCTAATGGTAAGACTACCTGTCTCAGACTCCCAGTCGGGACAAAGCTGTTTCTCTTTCTGCTTGGTTTGGTTGATGGTAGGCCTTGTTCAAAGTCCGCCTGGTTAGCTACCACCATCTTATCTAGTCTGTCGCCATAACAACAATGTTGACAGCATTTGTTGTGTTTCGGCAGTTAGAGTTAAGATAGCCAGTTCCTCTGTGCTCGAGAATTCCGGGTGAAGCTCGATTCCAACTTCGGCCTTATCATCACTTACCATCAGGTGAGATGAAGGCCAAGAGCTTCCCGGTTGTGGATAAAAAAGGCATCTCAATTTAGGGAAAGGGTCCTTGAATTTCGCGTATTGTTACTGATACTCAATACTACGCGAGGCCAGCTCAAGGTCAAACTGGGGGTTGCGGGAAGGTACTAAAGGGTTACAGAGGCCCCTGGCAACACAGGCAACGGAAGGAATACGGGTCGGTTTTAGTCAGTAAGAGTCTGACACACCCTCCCGCTCCGCACAGAGCGTAAGAAGTTATTTGATGATTTCCCACCCAAAAAAAAAGGTCTATGTTTGTGTCATGGCCAGCCATAGCTGAAAGTACATTCAGCTATGGCTGGCTCTGAACATAATAATCAGGGTACAGGACACGTTGTCCTATAATAATTAACAACTATGACTTATCTTTAAAAAAACTTCCGCCAATGTCAAGGTCCGTCAAATCGGATCAGCAGTTCCTGAAACTTGTTCATATAAACAAACAAAATATGCTTACGTTAGAAATATTGCGTTGTAACACGATAGTTGAAGAATGCGTAGTTTTGATGATAAAGGAAATTATGTTATGTAGGTAAGTGCTGTTATAATTTTACACTTTTAGTGTTGGTTGATCTGGACATGAAATGAAATCCACTGGGTTCGATGTACTTGATGGATGTTTTTTTTACAAGTATCAGTTTGGCAAACTACCAATGCGACTACCTAGGTACCTACGATGAGGGAAATCATCGAGAAGAAACCAGACAAATTTTAAACAAGTTTTAAATCGCGAACCCGCAGTGACCAAGCGTGGTGATGAATGCTCGTTCCTTCTCTGTGTGAGAAGTGGCCACTGCCTAGCTTTCACTTGCCCACTGCAGGACTCAGTGGGACAGTCAACTCAGGCTAGGTAGTGTGACCATCTCTATAAGGTGACTCGTCATAAAGGAGAAGTGTGGCCCTGAATCCAGCTCATTGAGTGAAGGAGGTCAAAGTCTAACAGAGAAATAGACTTATGATGATACGGAAACGTTTGAATGTTTGTTACTCTATAATGTATAAATGGCTAAACGGATTTGAATGAAATTAAGCACAAATATAGACCATGTCCTATAATGCAACATAGGATACTTTTATCTGGATGCATCAAATAGTTTCTCCAGGGTATAGGTACGAGTAAAACTGCAGACATAAGCTAGTTTTTCATCATTTCTGCCTCACTTTAAGGAAGATATAACAAGGTATGTAGATGTCTATAATAATATCGACGTAGTAGGTTGTGTAGCTTCCTATCTACTAGTAAACAGTGACCCTTTCTTTGTAGAGTTGCGTGGGACGATAAGAGCATACGACATAATGAATAATGTGCGTCTCATTAGGCGTGTTTCTGTCACTGGTTGATCAGTGAAGGTTCTTGATGTTTGAAGGTCTACAATGCAGAGAAACTATGACATATTTTTTAGGGAATTTTCAGCGTTCTAACTTTGTAAATGCAGGACCAATTCTAGGAAAAATATGATACTCTGTGGAGTCGATATGAGGCAGTATGTAAAATACTGGTACTCAGCTGCATCCGGTTAGACTGGAAGCCGACCGACATAGTTAGGAAAAGGTTAGACAAATGATGATGATGATGATTCTTTACAGTACAAACGTTTTTTAGCGAGATCCTTCTAAAGTAAATGCAGTTGCTAGCCAGTAATGGTCATAAATAATCAACCCACGCCAATAAAATTAAACACTTCAAACAAATGAACTCCTCTGCCGATCCCCAGCGAAACAAAATGTCCCCGTGAAGCAGTGAGTAATAAAGCGCGTTTGTGTGCGTGCGGATGAACGAACTCGACGTTACTTGTCGATGCGGCGGCCATGTTGCCTACGTCACACGGCCTTGTGCGCGCGCGCCGAGACATACCTAGCTTAGTTTTGGAAATTATGACCTTGCAACGCTTACTATATGATTTATCAATTTACATACGTGTTGTGAAATTTTTGTTGAAAAAATTGTAGGTATAAGAAAAGAAAAATGTGGAGGATTTTTCAGTGAGTTGAAGCAATTGGGTTTTGCTTTTAGTGAGAGTTGGGAAAGGCATATTTCCAGCAGTGGACGTTTATAGACTAAACTTAAAATGTAGCGTTAAATGATGAACTTGAGACTATCGCAGGAGATAGTTACAATGTTGTAGGATCATACTCTATGTAACGTGTTGGGACATTCAATGAAGTTCATTGATTTTGTTTTAACATATCAAAATGTACTTTGTAGTACCTACTATGTAGCTTTCAACAGACGGAAACCTATGTTGGACAATTCGTTTGATATTTTTTGTTGTTTGGTCACAATATTGGACTAGTTTCTCTTCTCCCAAAGCATGTTCAGAATACCGAATAGGTAATGTCTTATAGGCCAAAGAAGACAGTAATAATGCTACAGCAGCAAACTCTTCTTTTCGTATCGTATCATTTCATTGCATTTGCGGGCCCTATTCTGATAGGGCCCGCAAATAAAATAAGTCGCAGGTATTCTGATACCTGCGACTTATTTTTAAATGTCGCAGCATCATGCTGAGATAGCCTTTTGGCCTAGTACAGGACTTTCTATTTTTGTTTTCATTTTACTTTGTTTTTTGTTTCAGTTTAATTTGTCATCTGTGCGAGTCCCAATAATTACTTTTCTTTATTCCTTTTCTTTCATATCACGCCTTTTATACGATTTTCTTTTGATTGTGTCTTGTATTGCCTTCAGCAACTACTTTAGTTAATTTCATAAACCAATACACACTTTAGACTATTGAAAAGGTCATATATTTAGCTTGTTCAGGACGATTCTATTAACATTAAGTACTACACAGTCTACTCATCTACTTTTTCGGACACTTACAAGCCTCCACTTCTAGAAAGTTATGACTAAGGTCACTTTTTTTTTTGGCTGGGAAATCATCAAATAACTTCTCCCGCTCTGGGCGGAGCGGATGACTAAGGTCATTTAGCATTACACTTAGTATTACATTATTGTTGTATAAATAGCTAATACTGTGTGCCTTAAGTACACAGGGTCAAATTAAATAAGCTAGCGAAACTTCGCAATTTTGATATATACATGGTGTTTTTTTTATATCTCATAACTCATAGTCACGATTATTAATAATAATATCTAAATAATAATAAATAACTTTATGTTATTTTATTTATTTATTTTATTAATGTAAAACACTCTTTCGTGAAATATAACAACGTCGCATTTTGTTAACTTTAAATATGAATGATTGCTTTGAATGAAAATTAATTGCTCGTATTTATCAATGAAACTTAGATACCGACACACATTGAGAGTCTAGTGTTAGTATTATGTATGATATATTCGACACTATGCATTTTTGGACCACATATTCTAGGCCTTTTTGTATTATTTTTACTTATAGAATATAACCCCAGAGTTATGGGATATAAAAAAAAACAAGTTGTATATATGCGCTATGGGGATGGGAACACGATAAAACAAAACTAAAAATGATTTGATGTTTTTTTGAGGGGTAAACGACCGCTGTGTGTTGTTTTACTTGAAGAATGAGTTGAGAAAATCTGTTTTTTTTCTTCTATCGTATTTAGATATCATTACTTATCATTAATTTAATGTCACCCTGTAGAGTAATATTGAAATGGCCTCCCTCTACTAGTGGCGGTGTGAGTGTATGACGTAGCAATGGGTTTAATTTTGACAGTTCAACAACATTATTACGTTATTTAAGTCGTTGAGTAGACTATTTTTCGAACATATAAAGCAATGGATAAGCTACATACTTCAAAATCATCCAGATTGTTATTGACAGTGTGTTACACAGGGTGCTGGACAGACAGCCCGCTACCACCTTCCTGACTAGCTAATATTGATACCAGAGTATAAACAGACTATACTAATATTGTTGTTGGTTTCAACAAAATCTATATCTTTTTTGACTCTATACGACATAATTTGGTACTTGGCAGTCACATTTTGTCAATTTTCATATAAACTGCAGGATTTCCGCCAAAAATTACTTTTTAGGGATGACCTTAAAATAAGGGTCTATTTCCTGTTTCAAGATTTACTTTGGAAATTTTGATTTACAGAACTTTGCCTCTACGTGATGATTAGTTTAATTTAATTATCAAAACTTACTTTGAATATTTTGAGCATCAGAACGAAGCGTGCACTCCTCTTGGGTTAACATTTTTCGTTGACGTGTAACGCTTTTACGGACAAGTATAGTTTTTAATTATTTCCAGACTGCTATTGGAGTCAATTAAAGTTTACTTGTAACTTTATAAGGTCTAATTCCGTCATATTAGGCTATTTTTTGGCGTAAATCTGATTTCAGGAGTCGTTTATTATATCTAGCAAGTGTTCCATAAATTCATATGGGTCAATATGAATTTATGGAGCACTTGCTAGATATAGAGAGCAGTGTTGACCCAGTGGCAATTGCTGCGACTTACGAGTTGTAGGTCGTGGGTTCGAACCCGGACAGGCGCTTTACTTTGTGTAAATTGTTTAATCACCACTGCTCTCAAAACGGTGAAGGAAAACATCGTGAGGAAACCGGCATGTCCTAGAACCAAAAATTCGAAGACATGTGACATCTACCAACCCGCACTGGGCCCGCGTGGTGGATTACGGCCCACTCCCTCTCACAGAGAGGAGGCCTGTGTCCCAGCAGTGGGAACATTATAGGCTGATTATGTTGCTAGATATTATAATAAACGGGATCTTTTTTAGGCCAATTCTTCCAGCTCAAACAGACAAGACAGAGACACGACAAAACAGTCCCCAAGATGAACATTTCCACGAGGAAGTGTTCATCTTGGAGACTGTGTTTTGCCACTACTGACATGAAAAAGGACAGATTTTCAAGGCGGAGTTTTATAATTCTTTCCCCATTTCACTGCCAGTATGTTTTACACACTCGGTAACATTTAAATTATTCATTACAAAAATGTAAAAGCTCTTAGGAACAGGCGGTGGGACATAAAGTTGCATCAGTTTTAAACTCAAGGCGATTCGTTTTGTAACTGGGCGCGGCGCCGACATCTTGACGCCTCATTGGCCTACTGGTTGCTAACCGCTCCTGAGATTGCACTGTGAGGAGCTTAGTCGGCTTTAATGCTACGGCTACACTGTCGCGATAAAGCGAAGATTTGCGTTGTCGCTATGCTACGCGAACTACACTTCGCACGCTCTCTGTTGTACACCGAAAGGTCGCCCGCTGTGCGAGAGAGAGCGCACGAAGCTGTCGCGTTATCGCGACAATGCAGCCGTAGAATTACACGTCTGGACAAGCAATCGCGAATAATTCAGGCGAACTCGAATGCGAAACTGCAAAGTTGTTTAACAATGTGATGACCGACAATGTGGCCATAGCATAACTGCATTTATTTATTTTTGTGGGCGATAATATGACACATCGAGAGTTAGAAAGAGACTGTCACACAAACATGAGTGACGGAGACGACGCTCTCAATACAGCGTAACTAAGTTACGGAAAAAATAAAATTGTTGCTAGTCAGTATGACAGTATCATTAATACTCATTAAGTATACTGATAGATAGATAGAATATTCTTTATTATGTAATTCAGTACCTCATAAATTCAACAGATATAAATGTAGAAAATGTTGCATAGGGTGACACAATGGGCGTTCTTTTCGCTAAAAGCGATATTTACTAAGTTTGCTATGGGTTCGAGATTCATCGGCTGACCCACTTCAAAACCTAGTAAGAGACACTTTATACAAAAATCGTCTATATTAACAAGATTATGCAATAAAACGGTTTTTGTAAAAAGTTACTTATTAGGTTGCTTATTAGTACTAGTTGCTTACTAGGTTTTGAAATCGGGCAGCCATCATGTTTCTCATACTCTAGTGACCTTTACAGTCTACTAATGAAACCGTCAGGTAAAACAAAATGTCTAGTTAAGTGATTAAAAACACAAAAATAAAAAAGTATCGCTGTATAGGACTGCCTTATCATTTATTTTCTACCTTTCTGCCCATGCGTATCAGCACGAACCACATTTTGATGCCGCATGCCGTGGTAAAATATTAGCAATTCTGCGAGGCGGTAGTGGCTGAATTGAAGCTATGACAAAAAAAAAACATGTCCAACAACCAACAACTCTGCCTCTCCCTTAGGAAAAATCGTAATATAAAACAAACATTAAAACTGTTGCATCAGGCTCAAGGCAATGCGTTTTGTAACTGGGTGTGGTTACACGGCGCCATTTTGAATTTTACAATTTTTACTAATTTACGCAAGTACCTACTCAAGTAGGGATTTGAATAGAGAAAAGTTTATTAAAAAATAAACTTATACAATTAAATAGGGTATTTTTTTTAAATAGATCGTGCCTAACCCTACGAGCGTGACGTTATGTAGGTACCTACTATGCGAAAACAAGTGCACCAGAAATCGCCAATTCGTCTTGAGCAAGCGTGGTGATAAATGCTCTTCTCTGTACGAAAATAGGCCTTAGCCCTGTAGTAATAAGCTGTTTTTTTCTGTGTGTCGCGAGTCTATAGAAACAAAATAACGGTTCCATTGAATGACCTGCGACTTATTTTAGAAGCGGTAAAAATGTTCCTAAACACTTTTCCTTCCTCCTTTAAATATTAACGAATAAAATAAGGTCAATTAATTGATAATAATAACTTCTATTCATACAAATTTGGCAAAACATTTTAATTAGATATTTTGTTCATTGAAACTTCAGACATTTTAGTTTTCGTTACTCTACATAAGTCTATGGGGACTGCCGACAGAAATGCAAACTTAAAACTATGATTTTTAGCAGTGGTATTTCATATGTTTAGTCATACTCATAGCTAGATAGCTAGCTAGATATACTGTTAACATTAGCATATGTCTGTAAAACGAACCCATAAGATAAAGTTTTCACTTAATAAAACATAATTATTTTTGTTTATCTATCATTAAACAAAATCCAATTATTTGACCAATTACTTAAAAAAAAAAACAAGAAAAATATACAAAATAAATAAGTAAAAATAAAAGTCCGTTTACCCGCCAGTATCGAACCTCAAAGGGCCAAAAATCAACAATTGTACGGCTAGGGCGTCCGGCCCTGCCATTGGTCGGTCCCTTCGACGCATCGGCTGCATCATAGAACCACGAGTAATGTTAATACAGAAGTATCACGCCTAATGAGATACGATAAGGGAGAGTCGTTTTGTTAATAACTTGTTAGAAATTCAAGTCTCTCGAACTTTGATATTTTATAGATCTTTTTGTATTGTTACTTAATTTTTTTATTGCAAATTGTATCTTAGGGCGAACTTAACGTGTAAATATTGTTTTATTTATTTGGAAAAATAAACGGTAACAAATTACAGTATTACACGTTTGAGCTTCAGAGTGAGTAAAAGCATACTCAGTCTATTACGTTCCCACTGCTGGGACACAGGCCTCCTTTCTGTGAGAGGAAGTGGGCCATCCACTACGCGGACCAATCGTACCTATGTCACATGTTTTCAAATTTTTAGGTCTAGGACATGCCGGTTTCCTGACGATGTTTTTTCTTCACCGTTTTGAGAGCAGCCGCGATGAAATAATTTATAATTTGAATAATATACCTATATAGGGTTCGTGGTTAAATATAACTGCCGCACGGGTCGATCGAAGGTTAAGCTACACTTGCCGCGGTCGGTTCTTGGATGGGTGACCATCAATTAGGTACATATCGAGACCCTTTCGTATCTCGGAAAGCACGTCAAGCCGTTTTTACCGGCTGTCATTCGTAAATCTTTGACAGTTGTTACGGGGAGTCAGAAGCCCGTCTGACAACCAGTCTTACCAAGGGGTAGGTATCGTGTTACACAGTAACTGGGTTGTGGAGGCCAGATAGGCAGCCGGTCCATTTAAAATACTGGGATTCAGCTGCATCCGGTTAGACTGGAAGCTGACCCCGACATAGTTGGGAAAAGGCAGGCAGATGATGATTAGTATTATCATACAACTGACTATTTATACAAGCTATGGCAGAGACCTTTGCCCAGCAGTGGGACAAAACAGGCTGAAAAAGAAACAAACAAACGAAGTAATCTGTTTGATTGCTTCAAACGATAATGGTATTAATCAAATCCTGAAAATTAATATTAAATTAGTTTGTCTAGCCTTTCCTAACTATGTTGTCGGCTCCAAGTCTAACCAGATGCAGCTGAATATTTTACATGGAGCACCTGCCTATCTGACCTCCGCAACCCAGTTACTGGATAACACGATACCCCTTGATAAGACTGGTTGTCATACTTTCGGGCTTCTGACGACCCGTAATAACTGTCAAAGATCTACAGATAACGGCCGGGACCAACGGCTTAACGTGCTCTCCGAGGCACGGAGGGGTTTTGGTATGTAAAGATGGTCACCCATCCACGGACCAATCGCGGCAAGCGTAGCTTAACCTATCGACCCGTGTGGGTGTTATTACTTAGCCACAAGCCCTTATAATAATACTAATGGGTACCTATTGTAATTAGATAGAAAGAGAAACAGTATTGAATTGTAACTTAGTTACATTTTAATTTCTGTCCTAAGACAACACACAAAGATACACGATCTGTTTATTAAGGACAACTTACAGAAAACAAAACAAGTCACTTTATTTTGTACTTTTTTCGGACTAGTCCTTCTGCACTCATCCACTCCGTGATAGACCCGAATCTATGCGTTTCCTGATTGGCTGCCGTGTTCGAATGACGATGACTCGCAACTGCCAAGGAGGAAAGGGCCATTGGATAGGACAGTTGATTTTATTTTATATCGTTTTGTTGTAAATGTAACTTATCGGAAGTGGGGGGATGGGGGAATGGGTTGTTTTGTTTCTTTCAACTTTGTTGGCCTATTCTAAGAAGTTAGTGTGGTATGTTTTTAATAGCTTAATTTTGCGTACCTATGAAAATTACACTTGAAAATTTGTCGAAAAATAACTTGTTTTTTTTTTTGGACAGGTTGAAGGAATTTCTTTGAATTTATAATTACATTATTTTATTATTATTACCTGTAGGTACCTACCCTTACTGTGTAAGCAAGAATTCAAATTAAAAAAAAGAAAGCGTTTTTTATGTCTCGTTAGGTCTCTGAATTAAACAATATTTATAAAACCTTGAATGGAACATTTGTTTTTTCAAAAGTTCAAAAATATATTTTTCTAAAAAAAAGAGTAGGACAGTCAATTATAAGAAGCAAAATAATTTTTCCCCTAACTTAGATATTTTTAGTTCAAAAGAAATGTGTTCAACAAAAAAATATATACCTAGTCCCACCCAAAAAATCTCTACAACTAGAGTTCCCGAGCTTAATAAAAACTCAGGTAAAAAAGGGCTCGTCCCGCCATTGGTCTACGACCACATGTTCTATCTCTATGTAGAGTCCGACCAATCAGAGCGACTCTATCCCAGACCTGACCTATGGTAATGTGCTCTATCATAGAGTCAATATCGATAGAGTAGGGATATAATAATATATTTTCAACTATTATATGTAGTATTTTTTATGGTTTAGGTAGGATTTTATTGGGGTTTAATATTACGAATTTCTTGGTAGCACCCTTGAGTCTAAATTTGTGGCCGGTTGATGGCAATAGGCTCGCCAATTACATGGAACTTAACCACATACAGGGTGTCCTGTAAATAATGCATAATGGTTAGTGCATGGTAAATGCATAAACCAAGACGATGTGGCCGTTCTAAAAAAATATAGATAGTGGTGCCGATTCCCTTGTTCACAAACTAAACTAAATTTAAGTTCAGTGCATCTTTTTCTTTCTATTTCATTAAGAAGAGGACAGAAGATAAATTTTAGTTTAGTCCTGTCAAATTAATCAGCGCTTGACGTAATTTTAGTATGCAAGTTTTTAATCACGTCTAAACTTGTATGGAGTAATGACAGGCGCTGATTAATTTGACAGGACTAAACTAAAATTTATCTTTTGTCCTTTTCTTAATGAAATAGAAAGAAAAAGATGCACTGAACTTAAATTTAGTTTAGTTTGTGCACAAGGGAATCGGCACCAATGTCACAAGTAATAGGTATACAGGGTGGAATTTTGTAATGCCACCTGGAGGGAAAGTACTCTTAATACTGCAGATAGAAAATTTTACTCAAAGGAAACATTCCTTTATTTTTGAATAGAAAGCAAACTGCATTCAAAGATTTTCGAAAATTCTCTTCTCCCACACCCGGGAATCGAACCGGCTAAAATCTGAAAAAATTATACCCTGTACTTTTATTGCATCGATCGTTAGGGTCAATTATAAGGATGATATCTCTCTAACAAACATGATAAATTAAATGAAAGGAAAACCAGGAAATCTGAAGTTACAAATTCAATGAGTCAAGTTAAAGTTCTTTAACTAACATCCATCTTTTGTAATGCAGACTCCTTTGCGACATACTCGTAGCTGCGTGTATGAGGTAATTTAAATATGGAATGTTAGATTAAAATTTGAAAATTAGATTGTCATAGTTGTTATTCACATTTGATTGTTTTTACAACTCATTTCACATTTTGTCTCACGGTGAAAATGGCTTATCAAGAACAGTTTGATTTAATGGAAGCTTATTTTTTAAATAACAAAAACGTGAATCTAGCTCTGCGGTGGTATGGAGAGAGATATCAAGACCGACAGGCACCAACTCGGTTCGTATTGAAAAGAATGGTAGAAAATTTAAAGAATACGGGTGGTTTCAAGAAGAGACGGCATACTATTCAGCAAAACTATTTCGATTTTGAACTAGATGTTTTAACATACTTTGAATCATTTCCAAAGGCTTCAAGTAGAGATGCTGCCGATGAATTAGGAACAACCCACACTCGCGTACTTAAAGTGCTGAAAAAGTATAAGTATAAATGCTATCGTGAATGTCGGTTGGTGCAAAAATTGCATTTTGGGGATCGTGACAGACGATTACAATTTTGTGAAAACATGCTTGGAGAAATTGATCGAAACCCTAATTTTTTGAGTGACATTGTATGGTCTGACGAAACCAACTTCAGCAATAATGGCATGTACAATCGCCGCAATAACCATTATTGGTCTCGAGTGAATCCTGTTCGTGTTCATGAAACTAACAATCAAGTAAGATTTTCTTTCAACGTTTGGTGCGGAATTATGAGAAATAATGTAGTGTTAGTCCACGTGTACGAAGGTCATTTAAACACTGTCAAGTATATTGAAATACTGGATCTCTTAAAAAACGAGTTAAATGGTTTCCCTGAGGAAGAGCGAAACCAAATAATTCTACAGCAAGATGGTGCTCCAGCACATAACAGCAGAATCACTACTGCCTACATTAATAACCATTTTAATACCTGGATTGGTACAAACGGCACAATCAGATGGCCTGCGAGATCGACAGATCTCACCCCATTAGATTTTTTTTTTGTGGGGACATGTAAAAAATCAAATCTACATGAAATCTTATGCGAATGACAACGAGTTGAGAGTTGAAGTTCAGAATACAATTTATAATATTCACCACAACACTTTATTAAAGGTTACTTACTAGAAATGAATTCGTTAAAAGAATAAATTTGTGTATCCAAGAGAATGGAGCCCATTTCGAGCAACTAATTAGTTAGTTTACCATTTTTTGTAAATAATTAAATTAATTTAAGATTTCCTGGTTTTCCTTTCATTTAATGTATGTTTGTTAGAGAGATTTCATCCTTATAATTGACCCTAACGATCGATGCAATAAAAGTACAGGGTATATTTTTTTCAGATTTTAGACGGTTCGATTCCCGGGTGTGGGAGAAGAGAATTTTCGAAAATCTTTGAATGCAGTTTGCTTTCTATTCAAAAATAAAGGAATGTTTCCTTTGAGTAAAACTTTCTATCTGCAGTATTAAGAGTACTTTCCCTCCAGGTGGCATTACAAAATTCCACCCTGTATAAGATACGAGTTTTTGGGAAAAAATACTGTGCAACTTCTAGTCCACACTACCTGTATATTTATTGCCTCTCTTTCGGCATAGTCAACGTAAGTACAATATTATAACAACAAATAACTGATGGAATTCATTCATTTGTAGTCGTGGTGAAGAAAAATGTAAAATAAGGAAAAAAAAGATTGTATTTTTTAAAAAAAATTGTTGGTAGGTACCTACTGCTTGGGTTATTATTATTCATTTTTTGTATTTTTTTTAGAACGCCCATACATACATTCATACATAACATCACTCTGTGTTTCCCCGAAGGGTTGGGCTGGGCTGAGGTGTACCTGTAGTACACCCACATTTCGCCACTTTGCCCGACCCGGGAATCGAACCCAGGACCACATGCTCAGCAGTAGCGCTTGCAACCACTAGACCAACGAGGCAGTAGAACGCCCATAAGGTCTATTGTATACTATTTCAAGTTTATCAATTCTTTACCGGACACCCTGTATAACTGGTGAAATAAGGGAGTATCTGCTAGGTACTTACACCACACATATTATGTGATGTTATGTACGTAGTTCTTTTTCTATATTCGAGTGGCTATCTCGAGGGGCTTGTGGCTAAGTAATAACAGCTTGCCGGGTCGATCGATCAGGTTAAGCTACGCTTGCCGCGGTTGGTCCGTGGATGGGTGACAAGCTTTACATACCAAGACCGCTCCGCGCCTCGGAAAGCACGTTAAGCCGTTGGTCCCGATTTGTAGATCTTTGACAGTCGTTACGGGTGCTGAGTTCTGGAGGTCAGATAGGCAGTCGCTCCATGTAAAATACCTACTGGTATTCAGCTGCATCCGGTTAGTCTGGGACCCGACTCCAACGAGAAAGTCTGGGCAGATGATGTTGATGAGCTCTCCCGAGAGTGAATTGCAGTCCTGTACATACGTCTCGATACGAAGATCATGCAATCATTGACAGACAACGGTTCAATGGCCGCGATACTGTAATCAGTTGTATTTTTAGCTTTGTTATTGACTGCCTTGATAGCACGCCAACTGGCCAGAGGGCTTTGTGCTAAGAGTTTGTTTGCCCACAATCATAAACATGAATTGTAGTGGGTCCTTTCTGTTACACGAAATTGTAGTGGGTCCTTTCTGTTGCACGAAATTTTGTTTGCACACAATGATTAAGGTGCTGCTCCGCAGCAGCCCATGGCTCTTTTTTTGTTTTTTAGATGGGAAATTATAAAATAATTTCTCCCGCTCTGGGCGGAGCGCTCCCGCTCCGCCCAGAGCGGGTGTGTCAGACTCTTACTGACTAAAACCCACCCGTGTTCCTCCCGTTGCCTGTTTTGCCAGAGGCCTCGGTAACCCTTTCGTATTTTCCCGCGACCCCGGCAGGCATCGGCCTTAGTGGACCCCTACACTTGTGTTGACGTCTAAACCCATGGCTAAACCGCACTTGTAATTAGTTTCACTTTGAGTGAAAATGTAGTTGGGATCGTCCACTGCGACCCACGGCCACGCTACGAATGCGTGGCTGGCAAACAAATGAACCGCGCAGCTGACGGTCGTGGCAAACCACTGCACGTCCTGCGTAGCAGTGAGTGGTCGACTGTAAACTCAATTTCATCAAAAATCATCTTCTTCTTACATTATCAGTCTAAGTATAGCAGTCCACTGCTAGACATCGGCCTCTCCTATCCGACGCTATTCAACTTGATCTTTGCAGGCTCAATAGACTGTAGATTTATAGACCATTTTCTATTTTGTTAAGTACCTGGTACTTGTTGACAGGCCTACACTGTCGTCCCATACGTAATAAAACTGTAATTTGAAAGCCAATTATTTTAAAAGAGTAACCGTTGAGTTTCTTGCCGGCTCTTCTCCATAGGAAACGACCAATTGGAACCGTGCACCTAGCTTCTGACGTTTCATAAATGCCCATGTGGGTTTATGTGACATTTTTGTTATTTTCTTTTTGGATACTCTCATCCAGCTGCTAATACCTTCTTGCCTTTATGGTGCCTTTATTAGTGGTCTTCGCAGCATGCCTTCTTACATACATCCGTCATCTATCCATATCATCTTGTACACAGTCCATCCATATTTTAATTAGTTCGGATCTTTTTATAAAAATATGGTATTTATTATATCTGCCAGCTCCACATTCATTTTCAAAACGTTTCTTACTCCTTTTCCTCTTTTAGTGTAAATAATGAAAAACAGATTCTGTTAAGTACTCGTATGTGTTAACATCAAGACATACTCGTAATTAATATCTTAACATTACAAACGCCTGTTTTTCTGGAAAGGGTATGGCCCATTGTAACCCATACATTTCGCCAGTTAAGTTATAAAAATAGCGAGCCTATAAATCGACATAGCAATTAAGAGTTTTCTTATTGAAGAACCGAATTATATTAAACACTTCCAGATATATTGAAAATCTACCAAATGCTTTTGAAAATGTGAAACTATATATCACATAAAATCAGTCAAAACTTACTTTTTATATCATTGGTTAACCAGAATTCAGTAGGTATATGAAATCGTTTGCCTAAATATTTATTTTTATTCCGACTTTTAAAAGATCGATTGCCGCATCGTCTAGGTGCTTGGTTTCAGCAGGTTATAGAATTTTCCTGCAAATATTTTTCCACGGTGTGAAATATTCACCAACCCTATCTACAAACATAGTTGTGATCGAAAGTGGTGTCACCACCTATGATAATCTGCAATATCAGTGCCATCGTACGAGTAGGTGCGTTGGCATGCCAGAGACAAAGCCGAAATGTGTCATGTGAAGCCTAGTCACCGGTACCCATACCCTGCAAATCAGAACACAGAAATGCTTGGCATCAGAAATAGTTATAAGTAGGTAATGAAACGACATCCCCGGTAAAATCTTCCAACCAGTCTTTACCTACGTGTAGATGGAAGCCCGAAAGTCTGACAACCGGTCTTACCAAGGAGTATCTAGGTACCCAGTAACAGGGATTTTGAGGTTAGATAGGCAGTCGCTCCATGTTAAATACTGGTATTCAACTGCATCCGGTTAGTCTGAAATCCGGCCACAATATTGTTGGGAAAAGGATCAGCAGACGATAATGATGACGAAACGACTTCCCCGGAAAAAATATTTCACAAAGTATAATCATTCTATAATGTTCCCACTGCTGGGACACAGGCCTCCTCTCCTCGAGAGGGAGTGGGCCGTAATCTACCACGCGGGCGCAGTGCGTCTTTGGATTTTTTTGGTTTTAGGAAATGTCGGTTTCCTCACGATGTTTTCTTTCGCCGTTTTGAGAGCAGTGGTGATGAAATAATTTACATAAAGTGTCTTTCTGGATTCGACCCTACTCGTAAGCCGCGGCCGTTACCACTGGGCCACCACTGCTCTGCTTTCACAAATAGTTTCACTAATTTACTTCGAATTCCTATTGTTTGGCCACATAGCTAGTCGAAGATTGAAAAAACCCAGTTGACCAATCACTGTTATTTAGTTTGTTCGAAAAAAAAAATCAATTTATAATTTTGATGTTAGGATATATTTAATAGTTTCAAAAAATCCGATGCATTAGTATTGTCAGTGTTTTCATTAATTGACGTCTCCACGTTGTAGTACATTTGGTATTTTTGGCAGCAGAAATGAATACTCAAAATTCCTTAGCTGTAAACGCATGATGATAGTATATTATTCTATCAACAACTTCAGTTGGCAAGAAACGGTGACAAAGGTTCAGCGACCTGATAATGGATTAATAATATACCATCACGCCTGTATCCTACGAAGTGGTTGGCAGAGGTGGTAGTTCAGTCACATTGTGCCAGTTATGTTTAACGTTCCACGTAATATAGGATCCCATGTAGGGGGCGAGACTATTGTTACGTGTCTCATACAATCATCTCTAGGCTTTCTTTAAAAAAAGTCTGTTTATATTTTCTGATGTCAAAGAGTGTCAAACGCATTAGTCGAATCCATTTTAGGGATACATCATTATTATGTTACAATTTAGGCATCTAAGGTAGGTACTCTGTTTTTTTGGTAGTTGTGTTAAACTAGCTATTCGGGTGATTTGTGACACGAATTCCATGTCTCTATCTCCATCGAAATTTTCGAAACATCGGTGGATATCGCAAAAAAAAAATACAAATCAGTCGAGCCGTTCTCGAGTGATGATTTTTCATACATGCGGCAATTGATTCTTATTTTATAGATGCTTTAGATAGAAATGCATTACCTTTCACGAGTGAAGATACACTATCTTGCTGATTTGCTAATATTCTTACCATAGCATGGGCTAAATGAGGATATCATTAAATTCGTGACAATATAAGAAGATGCAGCAATAGATAAATTAGCTCATTGATAAGTGCAATGGAATTTGGATGGAATTATTTGCTAGATAACTTAACTTCTCCTGCATCCAAAACTCGTATGAAATCATTTGCTTGTCTTATTTGACCATCGAGGTAGACCGAATATGAGTATACTACAAAAAAGGTTGGAACTGAGTTATATCTAAGATTATGATTATTTTGTGTTTCTTTGACAAATAAATTTATTTTTCTTTATTTTTTTCTTTATTATTAACACAATTTTTTTTTTTTTTTTTTTATTTGTGATGGGTTTGCTCTTGACCTTAGTCTATGCCAGAGGCGACAGAAACAAAGTCGACGATGGAGCGAGCTTACCCAGAAGAAGCCTGTTCACTCTCACTTTGAAGAGATTAGGGTTATATGCGTTCGGAAACACCGACGCAGGCAGAGAGTTCCATTCCTTTGCTGTGCGCATTATAAAAGAAGTTTGGAAACGCTTAGTGCGAGTTGGTGGGATAGCCACCAGGAAGGGATGGTAACCTGAAGTGCGCCTAGATGACCGAATTATTTACGAAGAATTCTTTCCAGATTACTAGACAATGTCATATGGTCGGTTCCTATATAATTTTGTTTGCGTCAAAATATACAATATCAACGCAGTTTTCAAAGACGTGCTTCAATATTTTACATGGATTAACAGAGTTTTCATAGACTAATAAGTTACCTTAATATTTTCAAAAAGAATAGCTAGAGCGTCAAATCTTTAGTAGAGAAAAGTTCTGTTTTCTAACTTATAACATTAGGTATAGGCTAATTATGCGTAAATAAGCCTATAATGTTCCCACTGCTGGGACACAGGCCTCCTCGTTGTGAGAGGAAGTGGGCCGTAATCCAACACGCGGACACAGTACGAGTTGATGGATGTCACATGTCTTTGTGTTACTTGGTTAGACTTACACGGTAGATGAAAATCAATAGACGTTTGCCCGATTACAAAAACTGATGGCACGAGAATATATTCGTAAGAAGTTGGCAGAATCATCCCAGCGCTGATTCGTTTTCTCCCCTACCAATTGTTATTTCTCCTGACACGTTTTATTTTGTTTATATGTATGTGTATATTTCTGATTTTCGAGTTATCTATCCCTTATGTTGCACCTGCCATGTTTTGTCTCTGCATCACCCTAAGGTTGGCTGGTAGAAAATGTCTCAGGCGTTAAGTCCGCCTTTGTATAGTATTGTTTTTATTTTTGCATAAATAAATATTTTGGTAAATATTAGATATAGTTAAGAATACTGATCAGTTAAGTTTTAAAAGCTTAAATTCCTCTCTCCTACCATTTTTCTGTGCCTGGACCTGGACCCTTCGTCCATGATGATCTCATTAAATTTTAAGTTACGACTAACGCCTAAGTACACATTGTGGAATACATTAAGATTGAGTATTGAGCAGTTCCATCGGCAATAAATACGATCTTCCATACATACTTTCAGCCACTATTGGACCCGTTTGAGGGACGATTAAAAAAAAATCTTTCCTTAATGCTCACTTGGAAATGAAAATGAAAATTTTATTGAATTTTATGAATTGACATATGACATTTATTTTTATTATTATTCTGATTTTAATGTTATTTCGATAATCGTTATGATTAAAATATAGATTGAATGCATGATGTTTCTTATGTTATATTTCTTATGTTATAGAAATTCAGACACGATTTAACAATTGTCATTGAATAAATGAATTGAATTGAATTGAACTTCATTTATTTAAGGAACCTTTGTGGAAAATTATATGTTTCTAGATCCAGCGGGTTAGCCTGCTCGTTGTTTATCAGTGAATTAATTAAATTACGAATTTTATTACTTTACCAGAGATACCGGGTAGATGAAGGTATAAATAATTAGAAAAACACAAACTACTCAGATTCTGAAAGATAGTGAATGTATCAGATCATAATTTATTTCAAGATCATTTAAAATCTATAAAAGGAACTGCCTAGTTATATACTTAGTGTATACAAAATCGACAATTTATTTGTAACAATACGATGGTGAGATCCGGTGGAAATCTTTAGTAATGGATTCTAGGGAAGGCTTAAATATAGCTTCGATTTTGATGAAATATAGAGTGTCCGTAGAGTTTTTAGCCCGTTCTTCTCCATAGGAACCTACTACGCTTTGGGTTGGGACCAACCCCTTGACTATTAAGTGCTGTGAAATAAATGTGTTTTTTTCAATAAGTAGGTGGTTAATTTAACAAAGTCATGTCCATATGAACTGAAATTCAAGCCTTGCTCCGAAATAAGGATATAATTGAAAATTATTAGAAAATTTAAAGTAATTTCAGTAAAATCTGTAATCCCAGCGAATTCTGTGGGCGTCTTTGTTATACGATCGAAGCAAAGGGGTGGGGACGCCCATTTCCAAAATGGCTACCTACCGACTAAGATTGTGACGTAATGCGTATTAATAAAGTCAGATTCCCGCTTAAATTAAGATGTTTCATCAATTTTGAACTTAAATTCCACAAAATATCAACGATTTTTGGTTAATTTTTGACAAGATGCTTGAAGACAAGGAAGTTTCGTGGAGGCCTTCTGCGCATCTGTCAACATTATCGATTGCAATTTCGATTACGTCACAAGGGTTTTACTTAAAAATATAACACTTTTACAACCAAACAACACAAAGAAAGAGCAAATTTTCTTAAAAAGCAAATTTTTGTTGCAACGCCAAAAAAATGCTCCAAAAAGTTCGAATCACGGAAAAAGATCAATTACCAACAAGGAAATTTCATTACAAAAATCAACCTAAAAAAAATGAAATTTCACATATAGAATAGAAAGCTACTCACCTCTGCGAATCCAACATGGCCGACGAACAAAGACATTACGAAAAAAAAACTGTAATCCTTAAAAAAAACATAACAAAATGCTGGAAATATGCTATGAATGTCACTAAAAATAGTTATTTTGTGTAAAAAAAATGATTTTAAAGGTTTTTCGATGCGACACGACGTTGCACTCCGGTGCATTGGGATGTACTGAGGGCCTGCATTGGCAGGGCGCACTCACACAGACGCAGACGCTCCCACACACACGAAGCGTCCGCGCGACTCTGCACTCGTGAAAGCCAGAACACTGCAACTTGCATTTACCATAGCAACAGTAAGAAATTACTGAACGACTTTTTTATGATCACGACTTTACTGTTTCGAAGGGACAGCAGGGTTTGTGGCTTGTGTTTGTTTGAAGACTTAGTTATATTTTTTTTATTGTGTTTTTAGGATGGAAAATACCTTAAAAAAACTTTTAATACCGTTATTCATTCTTATTAGATCATGAATTTCAAATTAAGGACATTTCGGACTATATCCTGATTATTGTTGCATTTAGTGAGACAGGAAAGCTGTTTCAAAGTTTGGAAACAACAAGGATGATTAGTTTTTCTCACTAAGACACAATTCGTCCCAAAACCGTCTCGATATAAGATAAAGACTACCATATTAATGTTATTGCAAAATATCATACTTTACATCTAATGATAACCATAGATAGATGCTTTAGTTGCTTGTAGGATAAACGTTAGAACACCCTTTCAAATAAATAATTAAAATAATTAAAAAAAAAAAAAAAAAACAACCAACTTCCAAAAAATAATTTCGGAAGTCGGAGTCTTTGGACCACAATATATTTTTTTGCCACTGACTTCCTAAATTAAAATTATTTTTCACTTTGTAGTATTTTTTTGGAAGACGGTTGTTTTTTTTTTTGGAAATCTTTTTATCTTTAATTTATCTAAGTTACAATAGCGTCAACTACTCATTACCTTTTACAAGATATTGCTGTTCCCGATGCAGAGGGACGTTAATTGTGGAGGAATTCTTCCGGTAAAACCAGGAGAACTGGAGCTCCACTTCACCATATGCACTATGACGAGCATAAACATGTCTTCATCACCAGTTCCCCTTGATCAAATGGTGCTTTACGAGAGGAAATGCACGAGTTACTATAAAAAATATTCAAATCACTATAGGTATGCGTATAAAATTTGAAGATTCTCCTTGATTTCCATGGGATTCTGATTTGGTGACAATGGGACACATACACTTAGAGCATACACTTTCAAATAAAAAAAGAATTCGAAATTGGTCTACAATTGACGGAGAAAACGGTGACCATAAATAAAAAAAAAAACATTCAGACGAACATATTATAACCTCTTTTTTGAAAATCGGTTAAAACAAAGAAATGAAAAATCTTAATAAAAGAAAGGTATCCATATTTTCCAAACCTAGAATATTGTTATTGCGTAGTTTAGTAAGTACATCTTTTACAAAACTTAAAGATCACCATAGCCTAGCCCATCATATCTGTATTCCGCTACGTAACCCTAAGAAAGGTCACCCTTGAGGCAAAGCGAAACATGAAATTTAACTGCGAATATGATGTGCCTTTCAATGACCGGTCAAAACCACCGAATTGGTGATCGCAATATACTTTTAATCAGCCAAGAGAACACAACTGCCGATCTCCGCTCAAAACACCAGTATAGCAACTACTTATAATGAAGTGTTACACAAATTGATTAGTCTGTGTCACACATTACGTCAACTGATGACGAGGAACCGTCTCGTTCCTGGAAAACACACTAGTTTCTATAAATAGATGTATTACAGACTAGATTGTTAATTGCTCACTTACGGTAACCCTCTAGACAGTTAGACATGTTACAATTGAAGTAGAATAATAATATTATTCACTTGTTCATTCATATTTCATTGCATATACAATACATTCTTAAAAAGTTTAAAATAGCCCACCTGGGAAAGCGCATTAGGCAGCAGTGTACCTATAGTACACCCACATTTCGCCAGTTATGTCTAAGTCCCATGTAATTGGGGGCGAGCCTATTGCCATCAACCGGGCATAAATCCAGACTTTTGAGAAATTCCTGATGGAAAACTCAATAACACTTTGCTCGTAAGGCTTGCGGCCACTAGACCAACGAGGCTGGCAATAAGAAAATATCAATATGTAAATTACTTCAGGAGGCTCTCATTGCGAGGGCTTGATACAGAAAGCAGTACTCCTGGACAATACGACACGCATAATGAGAAGGTGCCTCTCACAATAGCACTGACCACAGGCAGCTTCGACTCTGTTACCGATACTGCTGGCTACTCATCTGCATAGCTTTGTCCCAACTATCTCAGGGTCGGCTTCCAATCTCATGCAGCTGCGTACCAGTATTTTACATGAAGCGACAGCCTATCTGACCCTCACAACCCAGTTACTGGGTAACACGATATGCATTAGTAATACTGGTTGACAGACTTTCTGGCTTCTGACGACCCGTAACGACTATCAAAGATCCACGAATGATACCCGGGACCAACGGCTTCCCTTCGGAGATTACAGGTTATGTTCTGATATTTTCCTAAACTGTCACACTAAGTCTTGTTCGATCCTCGGCAAAGTGTCATTGGGGATTCCCATGTAGAATTTCTCAGTAGCAGTCTGTATTTGTGACAGTTTTGTGACAAAAAGATGATTCCATGTTACCTTGACTGTGGAACATAACTGGCGAAAAATTAGTACACAAATATATGAACTCTGCACATAGTAAGTTACCAAAGTAAGTAATCATCATCTGCTTAATATTTTTCCAACAAAACGATTAAGTGATGGCAGGTAACAAAGTATAGAAACCTTAAAATGCTTAGATTTAAGTTTCACAAATACCAGGGACTGTTCCTCATAATGTTATTGATGACATACATCAATAAAATTTAGTTGGTAGTTGAATATAAAACAAATTGCAATGTATAAAAAGCTGATTAAGCACTATATTATCGTTTCCAAGAGACACAGTCTCACAGACAATGTAACTACTGAAATTAAACAATACAATCATACAATTTCCAATTACTATTAAAGTGTCATCTCTAACTATGAATAGACGGCAGTCATAAGCTTACAATGAAGTCTGTGATTTTATTAGGATTAAAGACAATGTCAGACAAACATTTGTTAGCAGAAGTGTACACGTGTGAAGCTTGTATCATGTCAACATATATGATGCTGCCCTTATCCAAACGTATTATTGGTTGGCACAGCGCGTCCTCTTCTTCATCAGCATCATCTCTATCAGCCGTCATCTCAGTAGTCACCCCCTTCCTAGCCATATCATCTTTCACACAGTCCATCCATAGTTTCTTTGGTCTTCCCCTACCCTTATACCCATTTCAAGTTAGTCTATTCATTTGAAGAGAAGCATCTGTCTGTTTGTCTAGGGCTTTATTGGAACTATAATGGCTAACCAATTGAAATGATTTCAGAATTCGTATAACTATTGTCACTCAATCTGCCTTTTCCCAATTATGTTGGGATACAAGAGAAGACAAAACTGTTCGTTGAAAGATAGCTGTATGATACTATGTTGTGGTTTTCTGCGTCTTCTTTTGTTTTCAAATTCAACCATCTTTAGATATCATCTTTCATCATCTGCCAGTCTAACCGGATGCAGCTGAATACCTACATTTTACATGGAGCGACTGCCTGTCTTGCCTACACAGCCCAGTAACTGGGTAACACTATACCCCTTGGTAAGACTTGCTGTGTTTTGGGTTTCTGACTACCCGTAACGACTGTCAAGTCTACGAATGACAGCCGGAACCAACGGCTTAACGTGCTTACCGAGGTACGAAAGGGTCTCAATATGTAAAAGATGGTCACCCATTCACAAACCGACTGCGGCAAGCGTAGCTTAATCCTTTCATCGACTCGTGCGGCTGTTATGATTTAGCCACGATCCTGTCATTATGTAACTACGGTCACTCATTGTCATCATCCTAGCCTGACGTTGACTTGCAGTCTATGGTCACTAGCATAGCAAATAAAAAGTCTAAGGCTAAGAAACATACCTCGATAAAAATTTGGTGTAGAACTTTATACGAATTGTATGCAACTCAACCAACTCAGGTTTAATACGTAAAGCCTTATAAGTGTCACGCTCTCATTTAAGTCGCTTAAATTACAAAGTTTATGAATGAATAAAACTGTTGAAAACCTCAAGGAAAATTAAGTAAAAATTGAACTTTGGAACTACAAGAATGACTACTTTGTAATAGGTATAATTTTTCTGTAAGTAAGACTCCATACCATACGAGTAAACATTTCACTTTGAACTCCCTTGGCGAGGCGTAAAATTCCATGCTTTGCCAAAGCCAGGTTTTAATAACGCTAAATGATGACCATAATGTAAATGTGCCTCTGGTAAAGCGGACTTGACAGACATATTGGGCAAATTATTATCAATAGATTGATGATTTATTTGCTCGCGGTTGCGCTCTAGTCGATGTTGGAAGATATCCCACGGGAACATACTACCGGGATTAAACGTACCAGGTTACCCTATGTACTAATCCAGATTATACACTATCTGTGTGCCAAACTTCATCCAAATCCGTTCAACCGTGCTTGCGCCAATCTGGAACATACATCCAGAGACACACAAATTATTACAACACAAAAATTATTCGTTACTATTTTATTAAAGGTATGTATAAATGTTAAATGAACGGCAAAATGATGTTACATACATTCAAAGATGAAACAAACTTCCCTAGAACAATCCTAGTCATCATAAAAAGACAACTTACCTAAACTAACCACAATGTAAGTATTCCATTACAATACTAATATTTCCAGGATTTCCCAGCGTTCAATGTTTTGATACTGAGTAATAGAAAATAGGACTTTCCATATAACAGCATATCTGTAACAGACTGCGGAAAGTTTTAATTGTCATTTAAATTGATATTACTAAATAAATGTAAAAAAAGACCTCAATCGTGTCTAGTTTTTTACAGAAGTCGTGTCGTGTCGTGTTCAGAAGTATAGATATACTTCTGCCTTGTAGATCTAGTGGTCGCAAGCGCTAATGCCGAGCAAGGCAAAGTGTTGTTGGGGTTTTTCATCAGGAATTTCTCAGTAGCAGTCAAGAGTCTGGATTTGTGCCTAACTTCTGGCCGTAGGCTTGCTTACATAATCAGCCTATAATGTTCCCACTGCTGGGACACAGGCCTCCTCTCTGTGAAAGAGGCCGTAATCTATCACGCGGGCTCAGTGCGGGTTGATAGATGTCACATGTTCTAGGATGTGCCGGTTTCCTCACGATGTTTTACTTCACCGTTTTGATAGCAGTGGTGATGAAATAATTTAGGTACAGAAAGCAAAACGCCTGTCTGGGTTCGAACCTACGACCTTTAACTCGTAAGTGATGGCCGTAACCATTGGGCCACCACTGCTCTTAACTTAGCTTGCTTGCTTACATGCGAAATGTGGGTGTACTATGGTAAGTACACCTGTGTACCTTCGGGGAAAACCGGCGTGATATTATATGTCCATTTATGTTTGGAAAAGCACATTTCTTATTAACAACACTTTTTATTTAGCACTTCTTCTATTATTCATCAGCATTTGCTTACCCTTTTCCCAACTATGTCGGAGTCAGCGGATGCAGCTGAATACCAGTATTTTACACGGAGCGAATGCCTACCTGACTTCTACTATATTGAACAAGGACAAATATTATAAAAACACAAATATTAAAAATAATGACCAGGTTTGGGTGACAGATGATCTCAGTATTTCCATGTTAGTAAATTTCCCTAATTATGCACATATTTTTCTCCTTGACTAAGCATTGTAGGTCAAAAGGTTACTCAGAGGGAAGCAATCTAGCGCATTGCTTCCCTCTGAGTAACCTTTTGAGCTAAAGCTGGCAAGTGACGTAATTCTCCATAGGAACCAACTACGCTTTGGAATGGGACCGAACCGTTGACAATTCAAAAGTGCCAATAAAAAACTGTAATTGGTTTATCCTAACTAATATTAGAAATGCGAAAGTGAGTTTGTTTGTTTGTTACGTTTTCACGCTAAAACGGCTGAACGGATTTGGATGAAATTTGGCACATGGGTAGACTATGACCTGGGGTTCGACATAGGCTACTTTTCATCCTGAACTGCAGACGAACAGCTATTTTAAAATAAATGCTTTGAGTTTGACTTTCGACAGTGTGTGAGTTGACGTGTAGGACGCCACACGTACTAAGTACTATTGCCGTGAAATCAATGCGATTGCAAGCAAATTAAGCTAAGTTGTAAGGTTCAACACTATTACTAGTAGGTAATGTGCAAAGTTTTCAATGATAAAAATCATTGAAAACTTTAAAAAAAAAAGCAAATAAAAATTACTTTTTTTTGTCTTTATTTATTAAGGACTTTTATACATGCCTAACCTTAAATTAAACTTAAAATACAAATAACCTTAACTTTACTAGCAGTTATATCAATTATTTTTACCATAGAATGCTAACTCATAAAGCCTAAAAGCCCGCTCCAAGAAAATTACTTGATTTGAAGATATGAAATAAACAAAAAATATATACCTTAACATTTCACACTATTCTCGACTAGTAAACCCAGTTACCCATTACCTAAAGCTCCAACTCTGCCTACCCTTCAACAAAAATCAGTCGATACTAAACAAAACAAAAAAAAAACAAACTAAAATGTCAAATACATAGTTATGATTGGTCCAATAGTTCGCAGTTTGAATACGCCACAGCCTAGACAACACAGTGTGGATGTACGTAGGTCATGGTTTTTGTACTGAAAACTTTACTCTGTGACTTCACTGCGATCTATAATTTTGTATACAAGTCTGATTTCTGACGATGGCTGGGGAGTTTCGAACGCAAAAATGCACAACAAACAAGAAAGAAAGAAAATTGGGTATTTTCCATGGAAAGTTTGTTGATCATGGATGAAAATGGAATTAAATGAAGTGATGGATGGACTGTGTGAAGGATAATATGGCTAGAAAAAGGGTGACTATTGAGATGGCGACTAATGGAAAAAAAGAAGAAAAATACATTTTGCGTCGACCTCAAATACCTTGGGCTAAGGGACTTACAAAAGGATTGACATATGCTTATCGGTAGTTTAAGTCAGTTTTGACATTCCCACCATCGTTATCGCTGATCGTCACTTTGGATAGGCCCTCTGCAACACCAAGAAGTAAAAGGGGAATACAGCAACGCTCAGTTCCATACTTTTTTGACTTCACTTCACCATCGTTATCGCTGATTCAATACACGGAAAAAAAGGATCTCTTCAGCGAAGAATATCAATATTCTCAGAAAAATTGTTACAATCCAAGTAAATATTTTCTCAACGTAAGTAAATGTACTCAGTCCAAGAAAACCTGTTTACTCAAATTAAGAATAATAAATGAATAAATACTTGGTTTTTATTCTTGACTTAAACAAATATTTTTGATTCAAGACTACATATAATTATCTTAATTGAAGAAAATTTCTAGTTTTTATCTAGTTTTAGAAATAATATTCTTAAAATTAAACTTAATAATTCTTCATTTAAGTATAATGTCTTCGAAGATCACAATAAAACTAAGACAAAATTTTACTTCATTCAAGAATATATTGTTTTCCCCATATATGAATCAATATTTGTCTTGACCAAAAGGATATTGTCTTAATTTAAGACGTACTTTTTTCCGTTTCCGCAACACCTAGAAGTCAAAGGGGAATACAGCAACGCTTGACTGTAGAAATATGTATGGAGGTAGCACTTCCCCGGACGAGCTCCTTCAGAGAGAGCTGTAAATACTGCTTCTAAGTACGCTTACCTAGAACTAACCTCATCAACATGATCTGCCTGCCTTTCCCCAATGTTGGGGTCGGCGTCCAAACTAACCGGATGCAGCAGAATATCAGTATTTTACATGGAGCAACTGCCTATCCCCCCACAACCCAGTTACTGTGTAACACGATACTCCTTGGTAAGACTTTCGGACTTCTGACTACCCGTAACGACTGTCAAAGATCTACGAATAACAGCCGGGACAGAACGAGTTAACGTGCTTTCCGTAGCACGGAGGAGTCTAGGTATATAATGGATGGTCCACGGACCAATTTCGGTATGCGTTGCTTAACCTTGAAGATCGACTAGGGTGGCTGTTATTACTTAGCCACGAGCCCTCTAGAAGTAATCTATTTACTTTAGGCTAGGCTATTTAGGAGTCCCCCGCGGGCCTGAGGTGGCCCGCAACGGCGGGCCGACAGTCCGACACCAACCGCGGAAGTCGCACTAGATCCCATGATCCCCGGTGTGGGAGGTCCAAGTGTGGGAGGGGAACACCGGGGTGGTTTTTAGTCAGTAAGAGTCTGACAGGTCAGACTTCCATAAGGATTTTCCACCCGGGAACTCTAAGGAGTCTCTAAGATCCCAGCTTATAGCTTTGCAAAAACACAGACGCCAATACGATATTTTATTCAACTTTCAAAGTGAAATAACTTCACGCTAGTGGTGCCAAAGGGGTAAGCATAGCAGTATAGTACACCCACATTTCGCCTGTTATGATTTAGTCCCATGTGACGAAAATTTAAAAGAGTATGCTTAGGTGGTTTGGTCATGTAAGTTGGTGAATGAACGGCGACTAACAAAAGGTATTTACAAGGCAGATGTGAGTGGAAATACCGGGAGGGGACGCCCAGGAAGACATATAGTGACCTCATTGGTGATGTTCTTCGCAAAGGTCAGGTGCGTAGTACTCACAACCGGCGTGCGTGTATGACCTGATGTATGAACGTAAACGAAGCAAAAGGAGTATGTAAGGATCGTAGCGTTGTCGGTGGCGTTCTGTAGTGTCTGCCTACCCCCATGGGAAGAAGGCGTGAGTTTATGAAGGCGTATGTAAGTAATATGGCTCGAGCTAACTCAAAGTTGTATAACCTAACGTTGCATCATGACATAGCTTACAGAAATGCTGGTTTTATATAAGCAATAAACAACCACTATACTTTGAGCTCCCAGATTCCTTTCAACTTACGGCAACGGGAGCTCTTTTTAAAACGGACGTTAAATCCTGGGATGTTGGTCGTCTGAAATAAGTTGGTCTCTAAGTTAATGTTTTTATTATGGAAGTTAGGTGTCTATATTATATGGACGGTTGTATATAGATGTTTAAACTGATGTTACTTGGACTCCCGGGAAGATTCGTTTATTTATGAAGAAAATTGTTTGTTTGTCTATGACATTATATGTATATTTTGCAGTCTGCTATGTCACTTTGGGCCTAGTATAACTGTTGAGTTTAGGGGGTCTTAGGTTCGATCCTCAGGTCGGGTAAAATGTTATTGGGATTTTCAATTGGATTTTTTAAGTAACAGCCCTGACTCTGGATTTGTGTTCTGTTAAGGTTCGGGTAATCGCATTGAGTTTGGCTGTACAAATCCGCGCCACCGTTTGGTTTCATAGGAAATATTTATTTTTAGCATCGAAAATATGAATATTCGAATAAATCACAGATATAATTAAAGATAATAAAATAGTAGATTCATACAAAAAAAAAAAACACGAAACTAATATAGTTTTTTTATGCTATGGGTAGACATAACTTCCTGTATTTATTTAATTACGCATTTTACTACAATTCATAAATATTCACATATATAATTAATGTGTATACGTTCTAGTTTAACACACATTTTTTGCATAACTTACTTGCATTATATGAAGGTATAATAATATATTTAAAAGTCACTAAAATCATATATTTGCGTCTTAATGACGTTGAATTGCTAATTACAGGGAAATCGCTTTAATAATATGTGAAAGATGTTTTTTCAGAGTCGTTTATTTATTTATGAAAAGTTTATGCACAAGTAAAAAAATTACCGTACAAAGGCGGACTTAATGTCTGAGGCATTTTCTACCAGTCAACCTTAGGGTGACGCAGTGAGGAAACATGGGAGGTTCAACATATGGGATAGATAACACACAAATAACTACACAATACAAGAATAAATACATAGATATATACATACATATATACAGAATAAACTTTGTCAGGAGAAATGAATGATCGGTAGAGGAGAAATAACGCTCAGTAGAGGAGAAAACGAAACCACTACGAAAACAAAACTCAGCGTGGGATGTTTCTGCCAACTTCTTACGTATATGTTCACGTGCCTTCACTTTAAAAAACAACCGACTGGTCGCCGTCCTGTTCAGAGGAAGCCCATTCCAAAGAAACACCCCCTTTTTCTTTTTTTTTTTGAGGGTGGGATATTATCAAATAACTTCTCCCGCTCTGGGCGGAGCGGGAGGGTGTGTCAGACTTTTACTGACTAACACCCACCCGTATTCCTTCCTGTTGCCTGTGTTGCGGGGGCCTCGGTGACCCATAAGTACCTTCCCGCGACCCCGGCAGGAAGAAACACCCCCTGGGCAAAGAAAGATAGCAGAGCGATGAGAAGGACATCAAAGAAGACGATTGTCGGTGGAACGAAGATTTTTTTACGTTTTTTTTACTGAATCGATTTCTGCCATTTTTTAATATAAGTATTTTTTTATCCCAAAAATTATGAAAACTATCTAAATTACAGTCACTCTTTCGCTGTGCAGTCAAAACAAACCAAAATGAACGAAGTACCTACTACGCTAGAACCGCACGTCGGATGAAGCGGGAGGAAACGCCCGGGTGTCACCACTGTGTGGATGGCCCGGAGGACACGGTAGAGCATACGGTGGAGAGGCATACGCTGCCCGGCTTGGGCAGAGTACCGCCGTGTCCTCGTGGAGGCGATCGGCGGCAGAGATCTCTTGCGTCCGGCCCTGGTTCAGGTCATGGTACGGAGCGAGAGGGCATGGGCAGCCGTCACCTCCTTCTGCGAAGCAGTAATGCTCGCGAAGGAGGAGGCGGGACGGTTGAGGGAAAGGCAAATTTCGCGCCCTCTCGCCCCTAGCCGCCGCAGGAGACGCCCTGGGCGTCGGGAATCTCGGGCGGATTTCCGGCCACCGTAGGCGCGGGCTTGCGGACGGTGAGCAATGGGTAGCTCACCGTCCGGTAAGGACCAGGCCCGGGTCGACGGCGCGTTGTATACCACGCGCGCCTCAAAGAGATGTCAGCACAAGTGTAGGGGTCCACTAGGGCCGATGCCTGTCGGGGTTGCGTGGAAGTTCGAAAGGGTTAACGAGGCCCCTGGCAACACAGGCAACGGAAGGAATAAGGGGGGGTTTTAGTCAGTAAAAGTCTGACACACTCTCCCGCTCCGCCCAGAGCGGGAGAAGTTATTTGATAATTTTCCACCCAAAACAAAAAAAAAAGTCCCACACGTGTGCGACTGTGTGCGTGCGTACATTTGTAATGCGACCACAATTTTCTCAATTTTCCCACAATCAGTATTAATTAAATAAAAAAACTATGTTTTAAACATACTTAATAGTAAAAATTCAGTGTATGTATTGTAGTTATAACATTATATTCTAATTAGGCTGGTGGTATGTGTTAATTCATTATAATAAAGATGAGCAGTAAGTGATAAATGATTTTATTTCTGTAAGTAGGTTTTTACAAACACTTTTACACGTCAATCATACGTAAAGAAACACTAGATGGGGTCAGCGTTACCTATCTGACTACTCTGAGAAGAAAGGCCGAAACAAACTCAGAGGTCACAGTCTCTTTTAAAGTCCAGACATTTTCTTGGTCAGATCATGTGAAAACCATGGTCTTTTGAGGAAAGAACTATACAGATTGAGTGGACCTGTCCAGTCAGTGCACGCAAGAAAGGATTTTTAAAATGTTTTTCCTGAAGGGGTCAAAGTTTATATAGAATGTCGTCATTTTTGTCGCTGGGAAATCCCACCGGGCTCACGCCTTGTAACACGACCTATAACATAACAACGAAATGTAGGTGTACAATACACCGCTGCTTAACTCTTCGGGGAACACAAGCGAGATGGTATAAGTGTATAAAATCTAGTCGATACGTTAGTCACAATAGCGCAATGTTACCCTTCATTGTATGTTTATCAGTCACAGATAACCTCATGAACTGTTGTAGTTTAATTTATTATATAATTATTTATTTATGAAGTACTTTCTTACGTTTCTCTACGAAAAATATGTATTTATTTTGTAAATTTCAATAGGCTCTTTTCTGGTTAATTAATGTAACTAAGTTTAGTTAACTACTCCAACTCAATCAATCTGACTGGAAGCCAACCCCAACATAGTTAGCCGAATGCAGATGAGTACCAGTATTAAACATGGAGCTTATCTGAACGTAACGACAAAGATCTAGGACCAAAGATTGAAAGAGCTTTCCGAAGCACGGAGGAGTCATATACGGTCACCCATCCACGGACGACCGCGGAATACAATACACTACCTACTAAAAGAACACTATTCATTTTACTTTGTCTTGAAACTAATAAAATATACATCAAAGTCTGCAACCCTCTGACGCAGTTAGAGGATCGGTTGAAGTATATACTCGTAATTACGGCAATTTCAACTTATTAGTGGCTTTTATACTCTTTCTGTATCACATCGGAATCGTTTTATTAGTAACCGATGGTGGTTGGTAAATTATTAATTACTGGCTTCTGTGACGTCGGTAAATATGCCACGGGAACTTACTACTGGAATTAACCGGTACCTTATGTGTTACGATATGTCATATGTTATTTTGTCATGAGAGCAGTGGAGGCCCAGTGGTCACGGCCGCGACTTAAAAGCAGCAGTAGAATCAATCTTTAAGGGGTCTACAGGACCTAAACGCAAATTTTGTAAGTTTTATAATGCCTAAAAGTATATGGTCCACTGCAGTAAACTAAATCAGCAAAATATATGATATTTTTCAGGATAAATTCTAGGTAGATAGTGTGTTGAAAAAATAATACAACCAATTTGATACGATAGAACAAAATCACGAAGATACCTCTAAAAAATTATTTTAACGATTAAAAACCATACTAATATACATGCAATCATTTTGATTTTTTGTCAGATTATTCCACAAGCAACATTTTAGCATAATAGTGTTTTAATTTTTTTATCCAATCAATAGATTTTTTGTAAATACATAGATAATTGCTTCATATTTTGCAATAAATTACCAGCGTTGTGTCATCGCGCTTCTCTTTCTTTTCTATGCAGTCCGACCGCGCTTTAGGTGATTGTCAGTCTCTTAGTACCTAAAAGTAATTCCAAGTTTATAAGGAACATTGTTCATTCTTTACTTTGTCTTTAAAGTTATCAAATATGCTTACATCAAAGTCTGCAACCCTCCCACGCAATTACGGGATCGATCGAAGTATATAATTACGGCAATTTCACCTTATTAGTCGCTTTTAAACCCCCCATGTATCACATACGAAGTAAAAGCCAATTATTTTAAAAAGAGTAACCGTGGAGTTTCTTGCCGGCTCTTCTCCATAGGAAACGACCAATTGGAACCGTGCACCTAGCTTCTGACGTTTCATAAGTGCCCATGTAGGTTTATGTGAAATAAAAAGATTTTGATGATTTTTTTTATTTTGAAGGGTTTTATTAGCTAGCTACCGATGGTTATTGGCCAAAATCAAATCAAAGTCAAAATCAAATGTCATTTATTCAAACTAGGCTGAGAATCAGCACTTCTCGAAGGTCAAAATTACATAAGACAGTCCCCTAAAACGCCCGCCCTTCACCACTTCCTAGTGCTTTAGCTAGGAAGAAGAAGTGGTCAATTATTAATTATTGCTTCTACCTGCTACTTCGTTCGCGTGCAATGTGTTGTTTTAACAAAAAAATATATCCTGTCACTCGACAATGTAGCTTATGTAGCCTTCCATTCATGGTGCAATTTTCGGAATCGTATCAGTACTTCTGAAGATGATCCCCAAGCAGCATGTTTGTAAATATGTGAGCATCATGTACCTATCATATAATTAACTTATCGGTCATTGCTTTTTTTTTCATTCTTTTTTTACCTATTTTGGTCTTCACATATAATTTTAAAATGTACCTATACAAAATTTTATAAAACATTTTAAAAGTGTAACGGTGGAGTTTCGTGTCCATTCTTCTCCATACGAAACTAACTTTTGGAAGGGGCAACTAGAATCAATTCTATTTTTTTTTGTAAATTTTGACGTTCAAAAGTGCCTTTTATGTGCTTATTTGAAATAAATAATTTGACTTTGACTTTGCAGCCAAAAATATGACAAAGCAATGCTGTTTTCCAGTTTGTTCACGTCAACGGCTGTCACTGAAAGCCAGCGCTGGGGCTCTGTCTCGCATAGGGTCGCAGCATTATGCTGAGCGATGGCCGCTTTGCGTGGCGATTTTCCACCAACTTGTTCTTTTTTGTATTTGTGTTCCTTCTTTTTTCAATTTTATTTACTCAGTTATAAAGCTCTATTAAAATACGCAAGCTAACACTAAACTATATATACCTAAGTAGTATGTGCAAATATAATACAAAAAAATAAAAAAAGGAGGACAAGCTCATTGGGCATCAAAAAATTCGTCCGCATCGCTGTCAATGGGAAAAGTGCCAAAAAGGCTGGCAGCATTGGCACATAAATGGCATTGTTGATTCTTTAATTCGTATTTTCTTTCTTTCTTTTCCTTCTTTCTTTGATACCCTTTCAAAGAATGTGCCAGCGTAATTACAGGCACTTGAGACATTTTAACTTTGTCTCTCTCCGGGATGGCAACGCATCTAAAGTCGAATGATTAATTCGCTGGAGTGATCTGACGTGTGCTAGCTGTCACTTTGTGTATCTAATAAAATGGTCATATTTATTGTATTCTAGAATTTTACACTTATTATTTTACACTTATATAAATCCATTAAACTAAAAGATAACCATTACAATTTATTTATTCGTTATTGCAGATGTCCATAGGCGGCGTGACCACTTATCATCACGTGAACCAATAGTAAAGCTACAGATTCCTAGAAAATCTGCGCTTAGCGGCAGCACTGACGGCTGTTATGAAAACGATGACAGCGGCAAAGATTTAAATCGTTAGATTCGTGTTATCGCGTCAAAAGATAGGTAGTGCGTCCTGTTTCGTTTTGACACCTCTGATACACAATGACGCAGTGACTTGACTTGATTGTCATGGAATCGCTATTTTATAATAGGTGAGCTCACTATTCTCAGTATGGACACTTTTTCACGTGACGAAATACGGTGAGGGTACCTCTAGCGATTTAAATCTTAGGGTTTGACTTTACGGTGTCAAAAACGCTCTCTAGGAAAACACACCATCTTACTTTCTTATATAACGTTTCAGTGACGTCATTATCCCGTAAATTGCGGACATTATGTGACGGCCATCGTTCTTTTAGTAAGCCGTAGGTAACAGACCGCGTCATTCATTAGTCGGTTGCGTGGAAGTCGCCACAGCATCTTGAGTGCCATTGCTGCTAGGCACGATTGTGCCTGACAAGGATGTTAGTGCAGCGGACCAAGTCCCTGCTTACTATTAATTTACGTCACATTTTTGTCAGTTTATGGATCAAAGTTATCTGAATAAATAAATTTTATTATTAATCGAGTTTTACAAAAAGTTAAGCTTAGTAGAGCGCCGTCTCTGTCACTCAGACGTGTGAGACACTCTCTTTCTAAAGCTCTATGGGTCTACTAACTGATACTGCAAAAGTAAAAGAAAAGAGATTGTAGAGCTAAATTTAGTGTTGCAAGATGCTACCTCAGAACAAAATCTTTGCAAGAGAGTGTTAGCAGATTGAGTAAGAGAGATGGAGAACATCATGAGACTATGTTGGTAATGGGGCATGAATATGAACTACCCATAACCCTGGAGGAGATTCACGCAGGCAGCCATGAGGATGACGAGGAAACTACGCGTTATCAAAGAATCAATAAGAATTTCTTAAAATATTCTCTCAGTAGCAGCACTCTCTAACAATGTTCTGCTGTTGTTTATGAACATTTCAAATACAGGGTAAAAGGTATATTAAATTTATTTGAATATTTCTGTACTTTTACAAAAGTCAAGTCAATAGGCTCACCCTTATTACATAGGGCATAAAACTTAACTGACGAAATGTGGATGTACTAAACGCGTCTGCGTTACCCTTCCAGGAATGCAGGTGTGATGTTGTTATACAAATTATATGTAAATATAAATACGATACATGAATACTTTAATAAGTATCATGATGTTCTAGAATATTTTCTTTGACAAATATAATATATTTTTTTTACCTTAATTCTGTTCTTTAATATATCATAATGTTGGATTATATATAAATAAAAAGATCTAATACCACGCTCCACAGAGCACGGAATCACAACGCCGGCAGCGTCTAGAGACGGAAGTAACTAATCAAATTCGTGACGCCGAAAGTGCGTTGAGTTCACGACTTCTGTAAGGGAATTGTTTAACTGCTCCTCTAAAAACTTACATAATCACATACATAATCAGCCTATAATGTTCCCACTGCTGGGACACAGGCCTCCTCTCTGTGAGAGGCAGTGGGCCGTAATCCACCACGCGGGCCCAGTGCGGGTTGGTAGATGTCACATGTCTTCGAATTTTTGGTTCTAGGACATGCCGGTTTCCTCACGATGTTTTCCTTCACCGTTTTTGAGAAACTTATTGACCCTCAAATGATGGACGTTTTTTTAAACAAATGAACCTCTAAAAACGTATTGACCTTCAAATGATGGACGCTTTTTTAAACAAATGAACCTCTAAAAACTTATTGACCTTCAAATGATGGACGCTTATTTAAACAAATGAACCTCTAAAAACTTATTGACCCTCAAATGACGGACGCTTTTTTAAACAAATGAACCTCTAAAAACGTATTGACCTTCAAATGATGGACGCTTTTTTAAACAAATGAACCTCTAAAAACTTATTGACCTTCAAATGATGGACGCTTATTTAAACAAATGAACCTCTAAAAACTTATTGACCTTCAAATGATGGACGCTTATTTAAATGAATAAACGTCTAAAAACTTATTGACCTTCAAATGATGGACGCTTATTTAAATGAATGATCCTCTAAAAACTTTTTGCGTTCGAAATGATGCACACGTTTATTTAAATAAATGATGGACGCTTATTTAAATTAATGAACCTCTAAAAACTTATTGATCTTCAAATGATGGACGCTTATTTAAAATAATGATCCTCTAAAAACTTTTGCGCTCGAATTGATGCACACTTTTATTTAAATAATCGAGGCTCTTTTTAATTCTGGCCTTTTCTCACAGTTGGTCGCAGCAACTAAGCTGGGGCACCCCGACCATATGGGGTAGGTTATGTTAGAACTGTAACCAACCGCTACATACATGTTGGTCGCAGTAACTTGGCTATTTAATATTTGTAGGACTCCAGAATAGGAATTATTAAAAGTTCACAAAAAGAGGTGCAGTCATTATATTAGAGTGTTCAATTATATTTTTAGGAACACAAAAAAATAATTTTCAAAATCGATCCACAATTGACGGAGAAATCGGCGAACACATAAAATATATATATATACGGTCGAATTGAGAAACCTCCTTTTCTGAAGTCGGTTAAAAATGGAAATTAGTTGAGATTCAATTAAATACATTCTGTCACGGACCGCCTTCAAAGCCGTCAGTCCTTACACGACATTAGTGTCGTAGAACGAGTACACGACGAAACGCGTGGTTTGTGTGGAAGTGTTGACCATGCCGCCTTTAGCAGCGGTCGCTGAAGCGTCTCTGTGACATCTACCAATACATAGTTCTGTCTAGACCCAGACGAAACACTTTATTGATCTATCCTAAGAATAAACCGGGCGGTGCATAGCCGGGGACCGTCCCTGTAACTTAGCGATAGTTTTGTTTGTATGTTATTGTGTCAATTAAACTTTCAGTCCTTTTTAGGGATGATATTTTTTTTCTCTTCTGCCCCATGGTGTGGGGTATCGTTGGATAGGCCGTTCAAAAATATTGCAGGTCTGTGAACACCACTTTTCGATTCAAGTATCCACTTGCGTAATATTAAGCATTAAAAGTGCTCATTTTTGTTAGAGTTGAGTATCCCCCCCCCTGCCAGCTAAATGGTTGTTTATGGAGATGTGAAAAAAATAATAGCAGTAATACATAATAATGAAATTAAAAGGAGAACTATCACGGCTAAGTAGGCTTTACAAGTTAACGAGTTATAGTCGACCAACTTAAATTTGCAGTTGGAGAATTGACCGTGGCATATATCGATGTATGGGAGAACACGTTTTTCAAGTACAATGTTAAGTTTTTTTTTTTGAATAAATTCGTCCCAAGTAATCCCAACTACGGAACCCTTCATTTTGCGTAGTGCGACACGCACTTGGCCGGCTTTAATTGGTATTACGGATAGTTTGTCTGTTACTTTCTTGTTATATGACCATTTGTGGGAAAAAATAATCCGTCAGTATGTAACTATAATAATTAATAGTACAGTCAGTGACTTGCATAACCCGACCCCTGCTCCCCTCTTCTTTTTTGTAACAGGGGTTAGGTAATGCAGAGCACTGACCGTACCTACTGTTCTTAAGAGGCTGACAACACCTAAAGCGCGGTCACCGTCGGACTGCATAGAAAAGAAACAGAAGCGCGATGACACAACGCTGGTAATTTATTGCAAAATATGAAGGAATTATCTATTTACAAAAAATCTATTGCTTGGATGAAAAAAATAAAACACTATTATGCTAATATGTTGTTTGTAGAATAATCTGACAAAAAATCCGAATAATTACATGCATATTAGTATGGTTTTTAATCGTAGAAAGAAAATTTTAGAGGTACCTTCGTGATTTTTTTTTCTATGGTTTCAAATTAGTTGTATTATGTTTTCAACACACTATCTACCTAGCATTTATCCTGAAGAATATCATACATATATTTTTTTGATTTTATTTACTATAGTGGATCATATAGCTTTAGGCATTATAAAACTTACAAAATTTGCGTTTAGGTCCTGTAGTACCCTTAATAATAATTGATACTTTTTAGAGTTCCGTACCTCAGAAGGAAAAAAAACGTAACCCTTATAGGATCACTCGTGTGTCTTCTGGCTGGCTGTCTGCCGGTCTGTCACAGCCGATTGTCTGTCTGCCGGTCTGTCACAGCCGATTTGCTCCGAAACCGATTAAGTTGAAATTTGGTACACGTATGAATTTCTGTGACCCACACACGGACGTGTAACGTAAATAAATAAATTTCAAATATGAGGGGTCACTTTTGGGGGCCAAATAACAAAAAAAAAAGTTTGGGTACTATACCGTGTGACATAGCAATGAAAGGGCAATATATTTTTTTTATAATTTTAAAATAAATAGTTTTAAAGTTAGTTAAGAATATAGTTGAAAATTTATCATTCCCCTTATCTCCGAAACTAATGAATCTATTCAGTGTATGTTACCCTCACCTACCACCTAGTCAAGGTTTTTTTTAATTATTGTGTAAAAATTACAGCTTTTCTGCGTAACTGTTTTTAAGAAAACTTCAGCAGGTTGTACAGTGTAGTATTGCAAACGCCTAATTGTCAATTTTTCATATTATTTTTTCCGAACACGCTCTTGTCGTACATAGTGCAGGCAGAGGTCTATGTGACGGAACCAGTCCGGAGAAGTACCTCCAAAGTAAGTATTTCTTATCTCCTTCGGCAACAAGCGTTGCTGTGTATTATATTATGTGTGGATAAGGTTTAAAGTATAACACATCAGACATTTCATCTTTGTCAGGGTAGGATAAGGACAACAACATAATCATTCTATAATGTTCCCACAGCTGGGACACAGGCCTCCTCTCTGTGAGAGGCAGTGGGCCGTAATCCACCACGCGGGCCCAGTGCGGGTTGGTAGATGTCACATGTCTTCGAATTATTGGTTCTAGGACATGCCGGTTTCCTCACGATGTTTTCGTTCACCGCTTGAGAGCAGTGATGATGAAATGATTTGCACAAACTTAAACGCCTGTCTGGGTTCCAACCTACGATCTGCAACTCGTAAGTCGTGGCCATAACCACTGGGCCACCACTGCTCCTCTATATATGCTATATATAATCATTTTAATGTATTTCAAACAAACGAAGAATAAATTTGAATGCATTATTTTCGTGTATGAACATGTAAGTTGAGTGAAAAATAACTTAGTAACTTTTGCCAAATATCAAAAAACAAATTGTAAAACAAAATCCACGTAAATTATTTCTGATTTCTAGTATAACACTTTGGTCCGATGTGTACAAAATTAAATCAAAATAGAGTAAGACTGATGTGCTTTCGATTCTCGATTCGTGTCAAAATGACTCGTGGTGCTAGGGCTAGTTAACAAAACTCAAAAAAACAAAGTCTATTCAGACTCTAATACAAATTAAGTGATCTCTCAGCCTACATCCGGAGAATGCTGGCGTGATGCCAAATCAATTAATGCTATTGTTTGAGAAACCACGCGGAAAGGAATGTGCGTATACGCGAATAATCGTTAAATAGAGTAGCTTCGGAAGAGTTAACAACTTCTGTCTTTTTCTTCACCTCATCACCGTCACCATCACCCTTTCCCAACTATGTTAAAGTGGACTTCCAGTCTTACCGGATACAGCTGAATGCCAGTATTTTACATGGAGCAACTGCCTATTTGACCTCCACAACCCAGTTGATGGGTAACACAATACCACGCGGTAAGAGTGCTTGTCAGACTTTCGGGCTTCTTAGTACCCGTAACGACTTTCAAAGATACGAATGACAGCCGGGAGTGATGGCTTTCTCCATGGTATGGTCAACAAAAACTGCTAAATAGCGAACGTGCAATAATGTCATCATCACTACGCTTGGCAATTATTGGAATTCTAAATGGTGAATTTGTAATTGCAATGATGTTGATCAATAATTATCTCTTTACATTAAGACATTTATAATTTGAGTAAATAATCTGGGTATCTATTATCCCCAAGACATATGTAAATAGACATAACACAACATCACGGCATTATTCCCCGAAAGGTTAGGCAATAGTGTATAAATTCACAAAGAAGAGAAATCCCAGGATGCCATTGGCATTTTCTGTGACCTCTCAAAAGCGTTTGACTGCGTTGACCACAATACACTGCTACACTGACCTGTAAATTACACCACTACGGAATTCGTGGGCAAGCTGCTGATCTTGTTCTGTCCTATCTATCAAACAGGCAGCAAAAAGTAAACGTTAACGGGGCGACGTCCTCGGGGTCTCTAGTAAAGATGGGCGTGCCCCAAGGTTCAATTCTTGGCCCTTTCCTATTTCTAGTTTATATTAATGATCTTCCTTACATGATGGCAAACTTATCGGATATAATTCTATTCGCTGACGATACTTCTCTTATTTTTAAAATAGATAGAAAAAATCCGGATGTCCTACACGTCAATGATAGTCTGGATATTCTTTCGAAATGGTTCGCAGCTAATAATCTCTTACTTAATGCGAACAAAACAAAATGTATAAAGTTCTCACTACCAAATGTACCCCAAGTGGCTCTAAATTTAAAACTTGATGGCAAGAGACTAGATGCTATTACAGAAACTATATTTCTAGGAATTACTCTAGATTCAAAATTACAATGGGGAGCCCACATTAGAGCTCTTTCAGGTAGATTAAGTTCAGCTGCATATGCAGTAAGAAAAATTAGACAGTTGACTGATATAGCCACAGCTAAGTTAGTATACTTTGCTTATTTCCACAGTATTATGTCTTATGGCGTTCTGCTGTGGGGATCGGCAGCTGATGTAGATTCAATTTTTATCTTACAAAAGAGGGCAATCCGCGCAGTATATAGAATGGGTCCTCGTGAGTCCCTTAGAAACAAATTCAAAGAAATTAATGTACTTACTCTGCCTTCTCTTTATATCTTAGAAAGTATTTTGTATGTTCGCAAGAACTTATGTCTTTTCAAAACAAGAAGTGATTTCCATAATATAAATACACGTAGTAAACATGAAATTGTGATACCCAAATTTAGATTAACAAAAACAAGCAAATCATTTGTTATTAACAGTATCCGCTTTTATAACAAGTTGCCAAAGTCAGTTACAGAACTTAGCGATGGAAAGTTCAAAACCCACATCAAACGTGTCCTTATCAAAAACGCATATTACAAGATTAAAGACTACGTTGAAGACAAGGAAGTTTGGCAATAATTCCTTCTGCACATGTGGCTTCCCTGGTACACCAGAAACGGCATAACTATGGAAATATCTATTAACTGCTCCCAAATTACGATGTTTATTATTATTATTTTTTAGACATACATTTATGACATTATATTTTCACTATTTGACATTATATACCTACAATTTATATTTCAGACTTAATATTATTTTACATGGATTCTTGTGTACGTTGTGAATGTGAGAACGTTGTAGGCTTAATAGACTAGATCTTTTTTTATTTAGACCGTTTCCTTTTCTCTTTTTTTTTTGTTAAGTACTTTTCGACAGGCCTACACTGTTCTCCCATAGGTACTTAATTTGTGTAATTTGAAAACATTGTAAAAGCCAATTATTTTTAAAAGAGTAACCGTGGAGTTTCTTGCCGGCTCTTCTCCATAGGAAACAACCAATTGGAACCGTGCACCTAGCTTCTGACGTTTCATAAGTGCCCATGTAGGTTTATGTGAAATAAAAATATTTTGATTTTTTTTTTTTTTTGAAAAAGACAAAGAAAGAGAAGAAAACGAATAATAGTTCTGAACAAACAAAACGCACATTACAAAAAATATAAAGAAAAACAAAGTAGCCAAACACACGCACAAAGAAAGTAGCCAAAAGCCACGTTTCTAGCCATAAATGTTTGAATATCCATTGCTTGATGTCAGGGCCACATCTATCTGGTTATATTTAAAGTCTTATTTAAGTAATAGATAGGAGACCAACCAAATATGGATTGGAATTAAGAAGTAGCAAATAAGTAGAACATATTCCTTAATATGCATAACATATTCCTTAGTACTTAGCTAGTAAAGACAACAACTAAGTATTATTAAAATTAGTTGATACACTCAATAATCACAAGTAGGTAGTGGCATACATTAATTTGATCTATGGTAAATCACTTATTTTTCTAGTGACTTCATTTTCATACAGTTTGTAACGATTAAAACCGCAATTCAAATCTTGTTTTTCCAGTAGATGCACAACGTCGATTGTACACACTTTCAGCTTATCCCAAATCATAAATAGCGAGAAGATAACACCAATTAAAGACAACACAAGACATACGTAAGTAAATCTTAAGTACGTATCGACATAGCAACAGCACTTTTTACAACGCACCACTTTCAACTTTACCCAAACCTTTGACACTGTTCACATCGAGATTCCACTTTATTTTTGAAGCTATAAGGTTGGGATTGGCTTGTATTATAAACATTTCACTTACTGAACCTTAAACTGGTTGAAAAATAATTGATAAGAGGCAAGCAAGTTGATTTTTGCTGTACCTTTTTGTGCGTGTTCCACAGGGCTCGATCCTGGGCCCATTGTGAGCGTCCTTGATTGCGACTGGGGGCCGCACGATGTATGACCGACTTATGAGCTTAAGATTTTGCAATTGAATTATAAATATATGTTATTTTTAGGGTTGAAGTAGTGTTTATAAGAGGTGTTATGAACAGATAAGTTATTTGAAGAATTATGGTAATTTTAAGCGTTTTGTAGAAAGGATGGTTGGCCTTGGAGGTTGATTCTCATGGTGAATTAAAGGGTGTTTTTTGTTGTTAGATGAATATCTTTGGCAAAGCATTAAATATATATAATTTATTAGATAAACATCACATCTGTCTCCGAAGGGGTAGGTGGATTGTACCTATCCATATTCCACCAGTCAGAAGTCCTATTTTAAAGGAGGCAATCCTATCGCCATTACCTGTGAACAAATTTGGACACTCGACTGCTACTGATATAAACGATAACACTTAACTTTATTTTTAGACAAAGAAAGCACTTTAACCACAAATAATCTTATATCATCACAACACAAAGTATCTACAGAGGTAAGACAATAAAACAATTTCTCAGTCGAGAACCGTCACAAGTTACTTATACAGACAGACAACCTCACGGCAGGGTTGGCAAAACTTGAACTTCGTAAACCAAGGTCGGTTCAGCAGTAACTGCAACGACAAAAAGGTGGTTGTCTATATCAAATTATTACCATCAATCCGCGGTTGACAGTAGGCCTCAAGTCAATAGTAACTAAACCAATATAAGCTGGCCTCTTATTCTACAACCGACTTCCATAAAAAACACTACACAGTAAAAATAACTTTAATATCGGAAGTCGTTTTTTTTATATGTATTTTAGTTTTCTGCCACCGACTTTCGAAATTAAAATAAATTTTCACTTTGTAGTGTATTTTTTTGGAAGTAGTTGTTTTTTTTTATTGTAAACAGACATTACATAACCTTATCTGCCAAAATATGTACTATACAGATACACCTGCCTCCTTCACCGCCTAAGGACTTCTGCATTACAAATGCGTTGCTATTTCAGTGAAAAAGATGAAAGTCTCATGTCCGTTATTACAGCGACACCCGTACCCTTCTGACCGGAACACAGCAAAAATGTAAGGTGGTAGGATTTCCCCGGACAAACCCCTTCCCGAAAAAGCTTTACTCATCTGCCAGCGTTTTCCCAACTATGAGGGAACAGGTTTCCAGCCCAACCGGACGAAATCAATATCAAAAGTCATTTATTCAAACTAGGCTGAGAATCAGTAGAACTTTTGGAACGTTAAAATGAGACAAGACAGTCCCCCAAAAATGCGCGCCCTTCACTACTTCTTAGTGCTTCAGCTGGGAAGAAGAAGTGGCGCAACGAACTCCCCAGAACGCAGCTGATTACTAACTGACGACTTACATGGAGCAACTGCCTATCTGACCTCCACAAACCAGTTACTGGGTAGCTCTATACCTCTTGTTAAGCACAGAGATCTCTTCTACTGCTGTTTGAAGAGTTTCCAAGGATTGTCTTGCCCGTTCTTCTCCATAGAAAACTACTACGCTTTGACATGGGCAACTAGCTTCACCGACAGGCTCCTTGAAAATTCAAAAGTGTCTGTAAATAGTTTATTTGAAATAGATGATTTGATCATCATAATCAGCCTATAATGCCTACTGCTGGGACACAGGCCTCCTCTCTGTGGGAGGGAGTGGGCCGTAATCCACCAGGCGGGCTCAGTGCGGGTCAGTAGATGTCACATGTCTTCGAATTTTCATTTTTCGAATTCTAGGACATGCCGGTTTCCTCACGACGTTTTCTTTCACCGTTTTGAGAGCAGTGGTGATGAAATAATGATGATGATTTGATAAATGATATTTATTTATGTGAATTGGTTTAAAAAACACTTTTACGTCAACATTAAATTGTGTTTTAAAACTAGTTGAATTCGGTGTTTCCTATCTGACTACTCTGAGAAGAAAGTCCGAAACACAGTCTATTTTAAGGTCCAGAGATAATCTTGGTCAGGCCATATGAAAAACATGCAGTTTACTGTCTCGAGATGGTCTTTTGAGGAACGAACCACAGAATTGAGTGGACCTGTCCAGTCAGTGCACGCATTTGTCAGTAATCGTGCAGCTCATAGGCTTTTTTGAGTTTAAACATCAGGAATTAGTTCCTGAGATCACAGCTCAATACGCTGCTGTCTGCGAAACAGGTAGATATATATAAAGTTAGGTGTGTTAGGTCGCGGAAGTGGCCGCCGGGACGTTGACCCCGCCGTGAGCGCGGCCCGGCCCGGCGGGGCGACGTTGCAGTGACAGCGGGAAGTCTGCCAGCCTCTAAAGTCGAATTATTAAGTCACTCAAGTAATTTGACATGTGCTAGCTGTAGCTTAGTGTAATAAAATGGTCATATTTATTGTAATGGTCTTCGTTTAGTTCAATCAATTTGTATAAGTATAAAATAAATAAGTGTAAAAGTCTAGAATACAATAAATAAAACAAACATGACCATTTTATTACACAAAGTGACAGCTAGCACGTCTCATATTACCACAGTAAATTAATGATTCGACTTTAAGTACAATCCATAAAAATCAGCCTAACTTCGCTGAAAACAAATACCTAAATTAAATCAAACTCTACAACTTAATTGTTTAAGATTACTTAGAAAATAACACTTACATTTTATTTACTTATGAGTTTTGCGCAGCCATGGGCCAGCCTAGTATTCCAAACCTGAAAAGAAGAAAATATTTTATTCGAAGCACGTTAAAAAAACAATCTTTCACATACAACTGTATAAAGAGCCGAAAAGAGCTAGGAATTTTCTTAACTAATATTTTAAAGAGAAAAGATTTGATTTTTTGTTTGTTTGTTTGTTTGTTACGCTTTTTCGCTAAAATGGCTGAACAGATAAAGTGAAATTTGGCACATGGGTAGACCATGATCTGGGTTAGGACATAGAATACTTTTTATCCCGATATTCCGACGTGATCGAGACTTATGCGAGTGAAACCGCGGAGTGCAACTAGTCCATAATAAAATTAAAAGCCCGCAAAACCCCAGTTTAGGTATTTTAATGGAAAATTTAAAAATATATCGGCAATGGAATGAGAAATAACGTGGTTGAGTATTTTGGTCACCTATGCGGTATGTATCAGAGAAGTGTGGTCATATTTAAGTGTGTGGTACAGACAATAAAACTGGACAAATTTCTGCATAGGACCAACATCGTAATCACGAACCAAATAATCAACTGTCCCATACAAAACCAACCAACTACCAAGGAATGCCAGGATGAGATCGCAGAAAGCCGGCCGCCCATTGTATATTTTGTAGTGTTTGATTTATTTTTTGTTATGTATTTTTGTGGTGTACAATAAAGTATATATAAATAAATAATAAAACTTCAATACCTACTCAACCCAAATATATAGGACGGCTGTATTTTTTTTCGGGAATAATCAGAATCAGAATGATTGATTTGTAAAACATAGGTATATGTAATTATATGTTTCACTATGTTTTGTCATTGTTGACATTCAAATATCAGTGAAGATTTTATAAAATAAAGACAAACGAAATTCACCATATAAAACAAACAAAAAATATCAAAACAAAAGAAAATACAAATGGAATACATTGGATTATTAAAAGTATTAATCTATCGATCATCTAGTCGATAAAATAATCGATCGTGGCAAGTGCAGCTTAACCTCGCAGATTGACTACGCTTATTACTTACCTACAAGTTTTCACTATTTAAACCTGTACCTATTTATCCCACAGCAGGATAAACTATTCAATACTATATGAAATTACTGCTTCAATACTCCACGCCAACACTGGCACCGCACCTCAAACCGTGCGCGCATATGACTGCAGACTATACCCCTCTCTCTTACACCCACACATAACCATACTTCCATCCCCCTCCTACACTAAGAGAGAGTTGCCTTGGGAATTTGGGCATCAGTGCAGTAGAACCAGAAATACAGAAAGAGGGTGCAGGGGGGTGAAATGGGGTGATGCGGGGTGAAACAGGGGTGAAACTCACCCCTAGAACAGTTCGATTAAAACATATACATAGAAAACTATAATAATATAATACAGCTGAAGAGTTTGTTTGTTTGAACGCGCTAATCTCTGGAACTTATAGTCAGATTTGAAAAAATATTTTTGCATTTGATAGCCCAATTCTTGAGGCAGGTTTTAGGCTATGAACATCACGCTACGACCCTTAGGAGCTGAGCAAATTAAAAAAACGCTAACCGAAAACGAAGAAGTAGCGCGGACGGGCGATGCAATGCGACGCGGTGGATCGGGGGAATATTTACATTAAATTGAGTTCTGAGTTCTGACTTAGTTAAAATTTTATACTGATTTGGGGTAGACTAGTATGATGCTACATAATTTGAAGTGACGTAATTTGGTGCATTGCTGGTATTTCGAAATGCCTTTGTTCAGCAGACGGATATTGGTTATGTCTGTGTTACTTTTAATCATAATATGCTGGTATTTGGAAAGGCTTTCATACAGCAGACGGTTACTGGTTTATGACTTTTTGACCAAATTTTGGAGTGAGGTTAAGCTGCACTTGTCACGGTCAAGTTTTGGATGGGTGACTACTGTGACTGGCATATCGATTACGTATTATTTTTGGGGTATCACTGAAAATCAGCGTTATGCTGTGGGTCTTCCATAGCACAGCATCATGCTGAGTGGAAGCCTAGCATTCTTCTCACAGTCACGACGCTGCCGACTATTTCTGTAACGTGCTTGTAATTATAGCTTTTGACCCATAATTTATTAAGAGGATAAAAATACAAGGTGTCGTTTTGCATCCTCGTCAAATTTCAGGAGGCTGCTATCAAAGACATATATAATCAAATAAAATTACGATACCTGCTCAATAATAAATACATACTTGTTTTTTTAGTTATTTCAGTTTGACAGTATTTTAGAATACACCCTCTTCACAGAACAGAATCGCCCTGTTGCGTATGCGGTAGCGTGTGTGTAAAAAGGCAGTTATAGTGCGGGATACCGCACACGGGTCACGTTTTAACATGCGTATCCGACATTTACCGATTTCCGAAAAAAAAAAGACCTACCTACTTATTTTATTATTGATTCGTGTCGAGAATCATTAGCATAGTTATCTCCTTGAATTTGACGAGGATGCAAAACGACACCTTGTATATACAGATGATAAACTTCTTATACCAAGTAACAACACTGCTAGTGGTCCTTGACCCCAAAAAAAAACATATCGTTTAGATATCGCTACACATCATGTCTGCGGAGTTTCGCTAGGTAATTTAATGACCCTTTATATAAGGCCGGTTAACCGTAATAGATTAGAAAGAAAGAAAACTTATTTATTCTGCACAAATAAAACCCACATTGCCCCCTTTAGCCCCCTTTTACGTGGGACTTGAAACATAACTGGCGAAATGTGGGAGTAATATAAGTACATATCTGCTTACCCCTTGATGCTATGACTGTATGAAAGATCTATAGTTCGATAATTAATTTAGCCACAAAACTCTCTTTAATACAGTATCTGGCAACACTAATAAAACCAAGCAAAATACCAATACAAATTCTTGAACTGCTGCCAAAATATTTGAGGATGTCAACACTGAGAATTATTTTTAAAATATAAATAATTATTATATTTGCAGTGGACTTTACTAAAAATAGATGGTGCTTATTTTTTTTTAAGGTTTTGAGACTCTCTAAGTATGTCCAGTACACTCTAAGTATGAGCAGTGGTGGCCCAGGGGTAACGGAGTTGTAGGTCATAGGTGCGAACCATCACCACTGCTCTCAAAAAGGTGAAGGAAAACATCGTGAGGAAACCGGCATGTCCTAGAACCAAACAAAAATCGAAGACATGTGACAACTACCAACCCGCACTGGGCCCGCGTGGTGGATTACGGCCCACTGCCTCTCACAGAGAGGAGGCCTGTGTCCCAGCAGTGGGAACATTATAAGCTGTTTAAACGATATGTCCAAGCCTTAAATCCCCATTAGTTACCATATCGCTCATTGGCAAGAAGCGTGACATAACAAAAAAATCAGCAATTTTGCGTTGACTGCAGTTGCCTCTGCCGTCGACCAGGCGACGGCTGCAGTTGCCTCTACCGATGGTGTATATGAGATGAGTACTAAACATGAGGGAGCTAGAGAGCTGTGACTTTATACTTCGTCGCATTCTTACCGCTGCTTTAAAACTTTTAAATAATCATACCAAAAACCTACTATTTTTGAATTATGTCAAGCTTCTCGCAAATGAACGATATGATGAAACTGAAAATTTACTCAAAGTAATATCTCGAAATATTAAATAAATACTGTATAAACGTAATTTCTTAATGTTTTAATGTTTTAGTTTGTTAAGTTAGTTTGTTAGGTTAACTTTTATAGTATTAGTACTTGTACGACGATCTATGTTTAATTTGTTGTATGTCACTGAAATCTTGGGGAACTTCGGCTTCTAAGATACAGGCTTCTTGCCTAGTTTAGGAGTCAGGTGTTTCGACTTTCAACTGTGTCAATGTTGTAAGTAAGTAAGTAAGTAAGTATTTATTTGTATAAAACATGGTATACATGGTGTTACAATAATTTACAATAAAGATCTTACATGTTTTGCCAGAATTGTACTTAGCATGCATATGTTCACTTAATACTAACATGAGAATTTGTTATCCATAAATTCTTTAAGACTATAGAAATTTTCCAAGTTTAACCAGTCAAACAATTTTCCCTTAAATAATCTGGAGTTTAAGTTTTTTATGCTACTCGGTATGTTATTATATATAGTAACACAATTATATAAGCAGCTTTTATTATATTTAGCAAACTTGGGAAGATCATGCAGAACGAGTCTCTGTGGATCACGCCGGCTCCTTGGATTAATATCATTGGCTGATATAAACAGGTCTTTATGTTTATTATCGAACATACATATTTCAAATATATAAAGCGACGGCAGCGGTAACAAACCTAGCTTCTTAAATATGGGTTTACAAGATTCCTCCGAGTGCATCCCGTAAATTGCCCTAATGCACTTTTTTTGAGCAACAAATGCTCGGTTTATATCGGTACTATTTCCCCATATTATAAGCCCGTAACGTAGTACCGATTCTACATATGCATGATAGGTCATGAGAGCTGTTTTTATGTTTGTAATATTTTTGATTAGTTTAAGAGCATATACAAATTTATTTATTCTCTTTGCAGCGTTATCCACATGCTCTTTCCAATACAAATTTTCATCAATAATTACGCCTAGAAACTTTGTTTGTGCTACTTCTTTAATTTTTGATACGTTTAGTTTAATATTATATTTAGGATTATTACATTTATTGAAATTAATATAAACAGATTTATTAAGATTTATATTTAAATTATTTATGTCAAGCCATTGTATTAATTTATCTATAGTATTATTAATGTCAGTCTCATGATTATTTCTAAAATTGTTACGTTTTTCTGTCGCTATAATAATAGCTATGTCATCAGCAAATAATATACATCGGTGGTCAGTTATATTAATAATATCATTTATGTACAGCAAGAACAGGACAGGCCCCAGTACACTTCCTTGTGGTACACCACATCATAAGAACAACACAACCTAATCATAAGACACCTTGTACTATTTGGTTTTGTGTACAAATAAACTATTATTATTATTATATTATTTGTCTGTCAAAAACTTGTAATTTACGTAGTTTTTGCAATTTTTGTCTATCAAGAAAATTTTATGGAATCGTTTTTTCGTCAGACATAGTCCTTAACATTTCAAAATGAATGTTGCAGTATTTTCGATATAACAGAGGATAATGGAAAGCAGTTTGAGGTATTGTAGACTCTTAAACATAACTGGCGAAATGTTGGTGCTACTGCCTATCCCTTTAAGGAATACAGGGATGATATTGTACCATCATCTAAAGACGCATTCTTCATTCACTGGAGTTATCTGGCAAGTGCTAGCTGTCACTTTGCGTAAAAAAAAACAACCGACTTCCAAAAAAAAAACACTACAAAGTGAAAAATATCTTTAATTTCGGAAGTCGGTGTCTTTGGATTTGTATTTTAGTTTTTTTGCCACATTTTTTGTTTTTTTTTTTAAGTTTTTTATTTTTTGCTTTTTAGTGGGTCAGTTTGTAATTTATCTAAGTTACAATAGCCTAATGTCAATTGCTCATCACCTTTTACAAAATATTGCTTTTCTTGATGCAGGAACGTTAATTGTTGAGGAGTTATCCAGGAGAACTGCCACTCACCATATGCATTGTGAAGAGCATAAATGGCTTAGCAACCATATTAAAGTACCTAATCGAATCGCGACTCGTTAATTAAATACTTCTTATTAAGTAATTCCGGTGGCCATCTGCGGTCTTCATCATCAATTCCACTCCACCAAATGGTGCTTTCCGAGAGCAAATGCACAAGTTACTATAAAAAATACTTAAATCGCTATAGGTGTGACTTTAAAATTTGAGGGTTCCCTCGATTTCCATGGGATCCCCTCATCAGATTATGATTTGGTGACAATGGGACCACCTCGGGAGCATACCCTTTCAAACAAAAAAATAATTTTTAAAATCGGTTCACAATTGACGGAGTAATCGGCGAACAAACATAAAAAAAGCATATACAATATGTAACAAAAACCCTGTTGTTCCTTTTAGGAACGTATACATTTACCTATATGCAGAACATTGATGAAATTATAATTTAAAAAAATTAAGCATTGGCTAGTCGAGAGGTCAAAATCAAATAACTATTAAAATCGACACATTCAAAAAAATGTTTACAGTATCTGATTTTACAAGTACATCTTTATTTCGCTAAATAGCCTACTAGCTGCCGGCGGCTTTCTTTGAATGCGACAAACGGTGCCGCTAAAAAGTTCCGTCGCGTATGTCGGCGGGTCGGTACCACGTGCCTACCCACACCGCCGCCCCGCCACCCGTCTCCCTGCGAATAACTTCCTTTAGTCTCCCGCGCACTTTACTTCAGGATGGATGTTATTGTTGACCTACGTAGTGAGTGAATTGTGTTTTGTTTACGAAACGTTGACAATGTCTTATTCTAACGTAGAATATTTTAATATGTTGATGTGTCTTCGGAAATGTGACTGCAATTATGCAGAAGCACGCAGACTCTACCAAGAACGTTTTGCGATCATTACCGTCGGCGATGGCATTCCAACGTTTGCACATACGTACAATACCGTCAATGTGCACGGGCGAGACCTGACATCGAGCTGACGCAGGCAGACCGAGGAATCGAGACAGAAGTCTTGGACTTGTTTGAGTACGATCCAACGCGAAGTACACGCTCAGTGGGGAGTAAATCATATGCGCGTTAAGAGAGTACTCAAAGAAGATGGGCAGCACCCATTTCACTATTGTCGTGTCCAATCACTACTTCCCTCCGACTATGAGCCAAGAAGTGGTCATATCGAACAGCAACTCCGTGGCCGTCAAGTAGATATCATAATAAATTAATGCATTAAAATGTAAATAGGTACATCAGGTTTTATGTGACAGACGTGGCGAATTTGTTTTTTTAACGTAGTGAAGTGTTAAATGTAGTTTTAACAAATATCAATTGTGCTTAAAAATGCTGTGTAAACCAAGATTTTCAAAGATTAATTCGTTATAGTGATACTGATAAACAACAGCTGACAAGGTCACGAACTTGTGTAGAAAAATATGTAGATAATCGGCGGCGCGGCGGCGCCGATCAAAGAGAGAGCGGTAACGTTCTATCTACTTCTGGTTTCGCGTCATCGCTTCATGCAGAATTGCAGAGGTAACAAATCGATTCAACATTACAAATATTAATAATTAAATATTTATTTAAATTTTTTTATTGAACAGTTTTTTATAAATGAGTTGCTTTATCGCTTAGTAAACCGATTCTTAAAACGTAGGTAGAAGGAACAACAGGGTTTTGTTACATATTGTATACCTACGGTCGAATTGAGAAACCTCCTCCTTTTTTGAAGTCTGTTAAAAGTGGTCATATTTGTTGTAATTGTGATCGTTTAGTTTAATCGATTAATATACTTAAGTGTAAATTAATATAAGTGTAAAGTGTAAATGTATAAAAGTAAGTGTAAAAGTCTAGAATACAATAAATATGACCATTTTATTACACAAAGTGACAGCTAGCACATGACAGATTACTCTACTGGATTAATATTAAGACTTTATCTAACTTTTCCCAAACTATGTTGGGGATGGCTTCCAGTATTTAATGGGATGCTGATGTATATGTGTATCTAAGTACATTGTATTGTATTCAATAGGGTATTTTACTATATACGAGAAAAAATCTATAAATAGATTATTGATATAGTTTAGGCAAAAAGGAGTCGGAAAATGTTATTTAAAAATAACATTTTCCGATTGCTTTTCTTTTATAAATTTATTTTGTTATTTTATGAACTAAAGTTCATAATATAACAAAATAAATTTTAAATTTCATTTCTACGTTTTCAGCTTTTCTAATCTGTTAAAAAACACCATGAAATAGTAGTCGCCATGTTATTACGTCATACCGCTTTGTAAACTAAAACGTGTCAACTGATAGTTAGATAATAGATCAGCGCATTTGTTTACATAGCCAAGTGACGTCATGACCACAGAGCAACATGGCGTCCACTGCTTCTAGCATTTTCGTCAAACTACGCGCGAAATATGAAAATGTAAAATTTAAATGCATTTTTATGGCACTTATCGATTGAATAACAATTTTGTGATTTTTTTGGGGCATATTAGCACTATAGAATTTAATTAAGACACTTTTCAAAAATGAGTGTAAGACCCTATTGTCCAAATTCGTGGACCACCTGGTAATACTTTATCAGTCAATCGTCCTTGAGTCAAATAGATATTATATTCGATACGTATATTCCTTTTGTCTGTCCTTGCAGATAACCGATAGCAGAAAGGTCGAGATTAGAGTTCCAATTGATATAAAAAAACTTCAAGCCTGTATTCTCCGAAGTGGTAGGCAGGCAGAGGTGCAAATCAATGCACTCATATTTAGCCAGTTATGTTCCCGTCCCATCATGTAATTGAGGGCGAGTCTATTTGGGCAATCGAGCACAAATTCGTACTGCGACTGAGAAATGACTAAAACCCAATGAGATTTTGCCTATTGCGAGTAACCGGACTGCAATAGTTAATTCATGATAGAGAACACAGTATAATGTTGCTTCACTAGAGGATCAAACCCAGGACTATCAGCGATAGGGCTGTTTGTCCAACGCCACGTCAACGGGACGTCATCGTCAACGAGAACGAGACGACGGCGCCGAAGCAGCGATACAAACATTTACTATGGCCGCGTGTCCACCGCACGTCCGTCAAAGGGGCGTCACGATCGGTTCAAATAATCTCGATTCTCGTTGACGTCCCGTTGACATTGTGCGGTGGACAAATAGTATAACGATGACAAGTCAAAAATGACCGGGACTGACATAAGCTACCGAAAAACTTATTTTAATGCTGTTGAAAGTCGTTGCAAACACGAAAGGCGGGCCTCTCGAGTGGTTGTCTAGTCTAGTGACCAACGAAGCGGTTGAGGATCATTTCTAAGTTTTTACAAAGGACTATTGACGCGTACGTACGGGTATATCTGTTAATGGAACCTTTGAAATCCAAAGGGATAGTTAGGAGTCTCAAGTTAGGAGTTTGTCGAGAGTTGGGACATCAACTATCACACGTTATGGCCACTCACCTTTTCATTGTCAAATAATAACCAGTCTTCAAAAAAACTCTTAGTAACTCTTGACACAAACTCACACACACACCTACACTGAACGATTACACTCCAGAAAGGTTCTAAGCAGAGTCACCCACTCAACGCAGTCTATCGCAGTCCACTGCTGGACATAGGCCTCTGCCAAACTGCGGCACAACACCCGGTTCTCCGTTTTCCGCATCCAGTCCGCACCAGCCACCTTCTAATGGTCCACTTAGCTTGGGGGTATCCCACGCTACACTTGCCAACGACTCCTCTGCTCCAAAGGTTGTCTATCGGTTCTTTTACAGACATGGCCACTTCAGTTAGCTAACTCTGCAAGCTATGTCGGTAAGTCAAGTTCTTTTTCCGTGTTATTTCATCCCACAACACATAATAAGCAAGTACACAGAGATCATCATGTGCCTAAGCCTTTTCCCGGCCATGTTGTGGTCGACGTCCAGTCTAACTGCATGCAGCTGAACACCAGTATTTTACACAGAGCGACTGAAGAAATAAAACTGGCCAAAAATACATAAAAATACAATATTATGAAATAGTCAACGCGTCTCTTTAGTTTTAAAACTTTTTCTTTGTCCGATAAGAAAGATTAAAGAACGGTTTTTGGTAACAAGATATAGGAAAGAAAGTGAGATAACGATAATCGATTAGGGGAACAACGAAATCGATTGAAAGAAGACTCGACTAACACAATGACAGGAACATCGCTTTGCTCGTATCGGTACGAACAGAGTAGGTATATGAGAATGATTATGCCGTGGTCAAAATGTTAGCCAGTCAGCAGTTAATTACCACGGCCACCTTGGCCGTGGTAATTAATTATAGGTGATGTCTAAAAATTTTGATGGATGGAGAAGGAGAGGAAGGCCAAAAAAAGATTGATGGATTGTGTGAGAAATGATATGAATGAGAAGGGAGTGAATGATAGCGTGACGGTTGACAGGGGAGAATGGAAAGAAAAAACGTGTTGCGCCGACCACAAGTAACATGGGACCTGCCGGGGTCGCGGGGAAGTCCAAAAGGGATACCGAGGCCCCTGGCAACACAGGCAACGGAAAGAAGTTGGGTGGGTTTTAGCCAGTAAGAGTCTGACACACCCTCCCGCTCCACCCGGGAGAAGTTATTTGATAATTTCCCAACAAAAAAAAAATAACATGGGACGAGGACAAGAAGATGAGGATGATGATGTAGGTTCTATAGGTTCAAACCCAGGCAATCAAGTATACTTCTACAAGGATATTTTGACTCTAATGACTTTGACAGGAGAGTGCTGTTGATAAAAATTTGTTTAATTGAAAAAAAAAACAAGGTGGCGGTGCTAGTTATGATTTTGGGCACGCGCCAGAGAACCTCGTAGGGCTACTTTACTTTGTGCAATTTATTTCAACACCTCTGCTCTACAAAACGGTGAAGGAAATCATCGTGAGGACACCGGCATGTCCTAGAATCAAAAATTCGAACACAATGTGACATCCACCAACCCGCACTGGGCCCGCGTGGTGGATTACGGTCCACTCCCTCTCACAGAGAGGAGGCCTGTGTCCCAGCAGTGGGAACATTATAGGCTGATTATGATTATGATGAATATTCTAAATGCGAAAGTGAGTTTGTTTGTTTTTTACGCTAAAATGGCTGAACGAATTTGCATAAAATTTGGCACATGGGTAGACCATGACCATGGGTTAGGACATAGGATAGTACGATCCCGTGGGATAATTTCCGACCTCCACACAATGTGACATCCACCAACCCGCACTGTGCTCGCGTGGTGGATTACGGCCCACTCTCTCTCACAGAGAGAAGGGCTGTGTCTCAGCAGTGGGAACATTATAGGCTGAATATATGATAATCAACGCTGAGATGATGAGATTCTCTGTATGAAAATGCCTTTTCAGCGGGAAAATAACAAAGTGATCCCAGCAACATATCTACATAACATCATACATATTGTCCCCGAAGGCTTAGAGAGAACGAGTACCTGTGGTATGTAACACTCATTTCGCCAGCTATCTTTAGGTCCCATGTTATAGGGGCGAATATATTACCATCAGTCTAACACAAATACAGATTCCGACCTGCTTCTGAGGAATTCCTAATGGAAAGACCCAATAACACTTTGCCTGACCCAAGAATGTAACCCAGGCCCTCATGTTAAGCAGTAGCTCTTGTGACCACTAGACCGATGAGGTAGACAAGTAACCTTCGATCTATTTAATGAAAACTATGTTGTTGGCTTGTTTAAAATCTATTAATGTTTATTAGAAGAAACCTTGTTTCGATAATTATTCAGTTAGCTTAATCGTTAAATTGTTCTGTGTGATTGTGACAGCCGCCATCATGCCATGTTTGTCAATAACATGAGTTTCCTGAATGAGTTTCCATTCCATGGATGAAGGTCCATTGGGGTCCTGTCCCATCGCCGGCCGGCGCCGGCGAGGAAGCGACTAGAGCTATCAACGATTTTCTCACTCAAGAAACGTATACAAAAGATTATAGGTCCCGTGTAAGTAAAAGAGGTAGGTACAGTCGCCAGCATGTCAAAATTTTGACAGTCGCCACAAACTGTCAAATTTCTCCAAATGATTTTAAAACTCAAAATATTGAAGTTCAAAATCGAATGAGAAAATTTGATAGTTTGTGGTAACATGATATGCTGGCGATTACTGTACTTATATTAATAGTTGATCGCCAGAGAGTACTCATTTGTCGCAGCGACAAGAGCTATCAAATATATCAATATCACTCGCTGAGAGACTCACGCTTGGTACATACGAAAACTAGCGAGTAATCGCTTGTCGCCGCCGCGCACTCAGCTCACCAACTCGTTATTTAAGTATTTGCTAAACTTGCTAACTGTACTCAGTTCCCGCTAACCGCCGGCGGTGGTGGTGGGACAGTTGCCTTACACGCGGAGACCGACCCGTGTAAACAGTCTTTACGATACTTGCTACCGAAAGATGAGCACTGCCTCGGCTTTTAAAATTGTATTTCAAATTGGGACATATTTATCTGATCCTCTAAGAATGTATTGACCTTCTAATGATGTATGCTTTTTTAAATGAATGAACCACTATTTGTAATAAATGAGCCTCGTCCTAACTTTATGGGCTTTTCTGACAGTTGGTAGCAGTAACTAGGCTAGGGCACCCCGACCAGATGGGTTAGGTTAGGTTAGAACTATGAAAAACAGCGCACGAGCCGAGCGAGCAGTCCGCGGTAGAGGCCAGCGAGCGAGTTATTTGACTATTTAGTATTTTAGAACCCCAAAATAGGATTTATTTGAGGTTCCCAAAAAAAGGCGCATTCATTAAATTAGAATGATCAATATTTTTTTTTCTCTCCTAGCACAGGTATATCTTTTGCTTAAGAGGAGGTCCATATGGAAGGTTTACCGAAAAGTTGAAGTTTCTACAATAAACCTTTTTAAATTATTTTTATTTATTTATTTTAGCAAAGCTAAATAGCAATTATTTGAGTTTCCTTTGAATACGCTGGCCCAGGAGCGTAAGGATTCGCACAAGCAAAGAGAGTCATAAGCCACCAGCAGTCGGTTAAGTTGGGCTGTAGATGACGATATAAAAGTCCAATGTAATACCGAGGGTTCATTAATCGAGGTCATTAACCGGGCACACATCCAGACTCATGGCTGTTACTGAGAATCTGTTGGAAACCTTGTACCTACCTAAAAATATCCTGAATCTAAAATGGAGCCCAGAACCCCACACTCAGTAGTTGTGCTTGCAACGACTAGAGCCCAACTAGATAGTCAAACAAATGAAGTCAAGTCAAACGGCAAAAAAATAAAAAGATTTTGTGAAGAATCACCTAAAACTTAAATGTAAAATATCGACCTATCGACTATGCTCAAAAACTAGTATTCAACACAACTCCGCAACACTATAACTTATCTTGAATATGCAAATGATAACAACAAAGCAATTGACAAGGAAACGATCACTCGATAATATTCACAGTCACCAGCTTAAAATGACACGCGGCCATTGTTGGAACTCAATCAATCTACCTGCCTTTTCCCAACCATGTTTCGGTCGGCTTTCTATATAACGGGATGCAGTTGAGTACCGGTATTTTACATGAAGCGACTGCCTATCTGACCTCCACAACCCAGTTACTGGGTAACACGATACCCCTTCGCGGATTTTTTTGGAATAAACGCTTTAAGGTTCTTAATTTCCTGCCGGGGTCGCGGGAAGGTACTTATGGGTCACCGAGGCCCCTGGCAACACAGGCAACAGTAAGGAATACGGGTGGGTTTTAGTCAGTAAGAGTCTGACACACCCTCCCGCTCCGCCCAGAGCGGGAGAAGTTATTTGATGATTTCCCACCCTCAAAAAAAAAAAAAGGTTCTTAATTTAGACAGATTCCTTAACTAGCAGCGCCACCCTGACAGCTCAAGATTTTTTGGTCACAGATTATAGACATTTTAGGTGCAGATCCGTATCTTCAAGCTAAGTATGTTAGGGGAACAGCATATATAAAGATTTTAATCTAACCTTCTAGGCAGTAAGTAAACTTTCTTTGCCTGTTGTCAAAAAAAACTAATATTAAAGATCATGAAAAAAATAATATGTGGGTTGTTATATTCTTCTATTTTATAATATAACTGTATAGTTAGTAATAGAGATACCTATATTATATATTGCCCGCGGCTTCGCCCGCGTGGAGGTCGGAAGTTATAAGTTATCCCACGGAAACTTACTACTGGGATTAAATTTATCCTATGTGTTATATCCAGGTTATTAACTATCTGTGTGCCAAATTTCATCCAAATCCGTTCAGCCGTTTTTTCTATCGTAGTAATAGCAGAGGAAAAGGTCATTGACTCCCGCGCCACCGTCAACCATAATTATTTTGTTACGAGTAATTTTTAATATGTGATATCTTTTAAAGTATTCATTTAAATAATATGATGTCAAGGCATATTTTAATCTAAATTAAATGCCCAATTTAAATGACATATATTATTGGATAAGGATTAATAATATACCGATCAAAAAAGCTTCGGAAATAACAATTAATTTTTATAACATTCAGAAAGAAAAAAAAAATGAATTTATTTCATAAAGTATTTTACTACAATACTTAAATATTCACATATAGAATTGATGTGTATACGTTCTAGTTTAACATATATTTTTTGCCTAACTTACTTGCATTATATGAAGGCGTAATAACAGATTTAAAAGTCAATAAATCACCTGCGCCTTAAGAACGTTACCTGTCCTGTAGCTCCAAGGAAGCTGCTGTTAGTTTCTGCAACCCTAACAGGGTCATGTTATCTTAATTTAAGCCTAGACATAGCCTGTAACTGTGTATACATTGTATCTACAATAAATAAAATACCGGCCTGTATAATTTGTATACAAACTGTTAAAAAAAAATACCCAACCACCCTGTATAACAACAACAAAAAGAACCTAATCCCATTCCTCTGCCTACCCTCCTTCCAACAACAGCCGTAACAACCCAAACTAACGTTAGACGATCCGGCGCCCCCAATGATAAGCTCTTATCAGTGCTGATAACAAGTACTTTGACATGGTAATAGTGGCCTGTTTCTGTTTTATTACGCCTCTAAATAGAAATGAGGCTGAACGTGCCCGAAATAGGCCGCGACACGTGTAGGTACAGAAAGTATGAGACACGTGTCGCGCTAAGCATGACTCGTGCAGTGTGGCTTCACCTTTATGTTACTGACAAAATAATAATAATAAGTATTAATATATTTCGTTTCAGACTAGTATTTGCCCGCGACTTCGCCCGCGTGGAAGTCGGAATATATCCCATGGGAACCTACCGGGATTAAACGTAACTAATAATTGTGTTAATCCGGGTTATATACTACATGTGTGTCAAATTTCATCCAAATCCGTTCAGTCGTTTTTGTGGTTTTAAGTAATAAGTAATAACACGTACTTTGATATGCTAATAGTGGCCTGTTTAAGTTAGTTTACGCCTGTAAATAGAAATGAGGCTGATCGTGCTCGAAATAGGCCGCGACACGTGTAAGGGCAGCTCAGCCAAACTCATCTAGTTTTGTAAAATATGATTGACGTGTAAAATCATTTGTTTTATCAGCCAGTGAGCACGTGTCGCGATGTGTCACACGTTCTGACGCTACGCATGAATTGTAGAGTGTGGATGCTCCTTTATAATAAAAATAAAACTTTATAGTTTAAGGCGCTGACAAGACCCAATTGACCAAAATAGGCTTCGCTTAAGAAAAAAAATTGCCAAATCTGTATAGTTTGTGGTAGCGGAAAAAAATATATATTAATTTTGAACATATTTCCCAGAACTTGGTTGTTACCAAAACACGTTTTGAAAACAAAATCTCGATACAAAGTAAAGTTAAACTAACCTCTTACCTTGAGTTCTAATCCAAAATATCTGTATCAAATATCAACATACGTTACGTATTTAATTAATAACAAGAACGTCTTATTTGAATGCAGAACTTGGTTGTTTTATATTTTCGATTACTCAACTCAATTTTGAGTAAATAGATAATTACTTCATATTTTGCATTAAATTACAAGCTTTGTGTCATCACGCTTCTCTTTCTTTTTTATGGAATTTGACAGTGACCGCGGTTTAGGTGTTGTCAGCGTCTTAAGAAAGCATTACACATCCACTAGCACTAACTAGCCTCCCCGCTAGAGTTCCCTGCGTCGTGAAGATTAGTCTCATGGTCTTATTAGATTTTAACATACCTAGTAGATATAGGCACATATCATCGGTCGGTAAGATTGCTGATGCGACTCAAACTTAAAAAGCATTTAAGTACCTATTTCAATAAAACCAATTACAGGCACTTTAGAATAGTCAAGGAGTCGGTCAGTTAGAAATATGAAGCTAGTTGCTCATTCCAAAACAAAGTAGGTATGGACCTAGAAATAAGCAAAAAAACTGGACGCACGTCTTCCAGAGAATTCTCACGCATTCTCGGGAATTGCTGCAGCTAGCAGCTCGAATTTAGTTTGTACGTTACACGATTACCATAAAGTTCATTATGCTTTCACCCAATTTTCTGACATATATTCGCTTCCATTCCGTACCGCGACAATGTAAATTGAGCCTAATAGGTTTACAAATAATTATATTAATGGAATTAATATTAAAATGCAAACGGATCCCTAAATCAAAAAATGGTTTTCACAGACCCGCAATATTTTAGAACGGCCTATCTAACGATACACCATGGGATTGACGAGAAAAAAAATATAATTTACGTTTCCCATTTTACGTGTAAGGGAAGTATTTTTATTAAAAAAAAAAAATTATAAATTATTTTATATATTTTCTTTTCAAGGTTTTATTTTATCACTTTGTCAGCGTGATTAACATGTATACCCCATGCTAAATTACAGCTTTCTAGTACGGATTCCTTGTTTACTACGGAACCCTAAAAACAAAAATAATTCATAAGCAGGTTATATCATGACAATCTCGAAAAATCAACCTTAAAAAAGACACGTCAAACAACCAACCCCTTTTTTCTCAGTTGCTCAAAATATTTCATAGGTTCCAAGAAAGATGAACAGATAACAACATACACTAAAGTTAAACATTTGTTTAAACAAGTAAACAAAATAATCTTCCACGATTGGCTGAGCATTCCCTTAACCAGTTTGTACTATCCTAGACACAGTTCAAGTAGTGAGGGGCCCTAGTAGAAAAAAAAGGGTCAGCCAATCAGAGATCCGTATTTTTTTAAGCATATTTTTTCTATATGTTATCTATTTCTATGTGGTTATGGGTTTCTGGGTCTATGTAAGGATGCTTGGGGATTATTTATTAGAGGTTGGAAGAATTTTTGTGTGTATGTTTGTAAGTGGTGTGTCGAAATTGCTGGGTCAGTTTTGTTATACTTCTCGCTGTACTTCTCGAAAGGTTAGCCAGAGGTGTACCTGTAGTACACCCACATTTCGCCAGTTATGTTTAAGTCCCATGTAATAGGGGGCGAGCCTATTGCCAGCAACCGGGCACAAATCCTGACTCCGTGCTGCTACTGAGAAGTTCCTGGTGGAAAACCCAATAACAGTTTGCCCGACCTGGGAATCGAGCTGGACCTCGTGCTAAGCAGTAGTGCCTGCGACCACTGGACCAGCGAGGCAGTTTAGAATCAAAATTTTACTATTTTTTAAAGAGACAATCCGAGTGCCCGATGGGAATTCCCGGCGGAAAAATTACAAAATTCCATACAATGTCATTACCTATTTAATCACTTTAGGTGATGGATTTTCAAAATTCTCTTTTTTTTACTTTCGTTATATAGGTAAGGAACTTGTGTAAAATTTCATCTCAGCGGGGTCGGAAAACGACGTTGACCATGGCCGTACAAATACGCGTCGCGCTCACGCCGTGCAGCAGGCTTAGCATGACGCTTTCTATTTCTTCGAAGAATAGACGTGACTGTTTCTATACAAAGTGACATTTCGTTTCTCCATTTTTGACATCTCACCGTAGAAATCCTTCTACAATCTGTCATTTTGTCTTTCGTTTCTAACGATCTTTGTCTAGGTCCATTTTTATGTAGAAGGATTTCTACGGTGAGATGTCAAAAATGGAGAAACGAAATGTCACTTTGTTTATAAAGAGCTTTGTCTATTCTTCGAAGAAATAGAAAGCGTCATGCTAAGCCTGCTGCCTTTCGGTTTCAAAGGGAATATTTATTTTTAGTAAAGAAAATATGAACATTTGAAAAAAAAAACAAAATTATAGATAATAAAATGGTCTGTTCATACGAAAAAAAGTCATGTAAATATCTTAAGTAGTTTGAAAGTAATAACGTTTTTTGTGCTTTGAGTTGACATTACTTCCTGAATTTATTTCATAAAGTTTTAAATATATAGAATTGATGTGTATGCGTTCTACTTTAACATATTTTTTTTTACATTTTGTTTAACTCACTTGCATTATTTGAAGGCGTAATAGCAGATTTAAAAGTCACTAAAAAAATATATCTGCGCCTTTTTTTTTTTTTTTGAGGGTAGGGAAATCATCAAATAGCTTCTCCCGCTCTGGGCGGAGCGGGAGGGTGTGTCAGACTCTTACTGACTAAAACCCACCCGTATTCCTTCCTGTTGCCTGTGTTGCGGGGGCCTCGGTGACCCATAAGTACCTTCCCGCGACCCCGGCTTGAAATTCAGGATCAACGCACTCTGACATGTTCATGTACATCTCAAAATAAAATCTTAATTTTATCCTTAGTAGGTTCACCGCATTCATTGTGTAAGAACAAGGCAAAACTCTTTTCACTTTAGTAGTTTTACTTACCTACCTGAATAAAAAAAAAACTTATAATCACCAACACTTTTCTTTTTTAAATAGGAGCCTTTTTGGCGCCACACAAATCTTGATTGTTTTTTTTTTTGTATTTTGTATTATATAACAATTCACTCAATTTTGTTAGTTATAAATGGTCCTTTTTTAGGTGTCTGTTTTTAATGTCAAAATAACAGCTTTTTACTAAATACGGTACTTACTTAGGTATAACAAAAAAAAAAATTGTCTGTCTGTTTGTTCCGGCTGATCTCGGAAACAGTTGCACCGATTTTGACCGATTTTCACTGGCAGGTAGCTGATGTTATAAGGAGTAAATTAGGTGCTTTTATTTTAGAAAAAGTCACGCGGGCGAAGTCGCGGGCAGCAGCAAATACTCAATATATTAATTGCATTCCACAGCGTGCACTTAGTGGTAAGTATATTTTGTAGTAAAATATAACCTTTAATTCCTAAAAACAAACTGTCAAAAAATCATTCCAACTATCCCTATACACTCAAAAAAAAAATCCATCCAACATTCGTACTCATCCTCAACTCAACTCGTTAATAATACCAGGCACATGCAGACTAGACGTAACCCGTAGTAATAATAACGGCGCGCACACATTATCGGTAGTAGACGATTTTTTTAACGTCTCACAGTGGAACGAATGTATGGGAGCGGTTGGACGTAGACATGTCCGAAAAATAAGAGTAAAATTATGACAAACTAATGATGCCATCTTATTCGATTACTTAATGCCTTCATAAATTGTGGTGATGAATTTCTTCATAACTCCCATATTTCGGGAGTAATTTGAGAAAATGTGAAATTTTACTATGAAAATGAGTGTATCGAGCTCTCTCCCTCCTGATTCCGGGCTTGTTTCAAGTAGCGGTCTCTAATATCGTAATGCTATTACTAAGAGCTATATTTAATACTAAGACACATAGTGCGCCAAATGTGCACTTTCTGGGATAAAAGGAAATGAAAATTAAAAAAAAAAAACGTTTTTTCCCCATTTGTATTTACTTTAAACCGCAGACAGACTTATTAAGAGGTCTATAAATATATTATATATATACAGAAATATATATTAACAAAAATATTCACAAGAACTGATGAGAGTATGACTTTTAAGTAAGTTGATAATAAATTACCTAGTTTCATTAAAAGTACAATAAATAATTAAGATGTAAGCTCTAATTTACTAAGTTACACATTTTAAAACAATAACATCATTTAATTATCTTCGTCATCATCATCATCATCAATTAATTCAAATTCAGAATCGATGTCCGCTAAATCATTTATGTTAACAAATTCGATATCACTTTTCTCAGAATCCGTAAGCTCATAAAATTCCTTAAAAGAAGATTTTTTTACAAACTTATTTCCTTTTGGACGGATACTTGTAACAAGTGGATCAGAAGACAGTAAAAGATTGTGCATAATATCTTCATTGCATGAGATACTGCTATGCTTTCGAGAATGCCCCTCTCTATATTTTCTAAAATCTTTATTTCTAGCCTCAGATGCCTCTTCGGATAGAAAACCAATGGGCACAATTGACATGTTCTGAACTATGTCTGGCCCATGCATTAAAATTTTATGAAGTGAAGAAGGCATATAATACCATGGGTATAACTCCACGTAAAGCTTAGCAGTATCAAAGCAGAACTCTCGGAATTTAGTTACGTTGATCTTCTCTCCTGATGAAATACACTGCAAAATCACACAGATTTTTCTTAAAAGCATAGCATCTATTCCGGTCAGTTCAGCAGATTTAGTGTAGTTTTCAAAAAATCTCCTTGCCGAGTTGCCATCGTTGGTGGATCCACTGCCTTGTTTCACAACATCGAGAAGTAAGCCCGTTTCTCTTCTTACAGCCTCTTGAACTCTTTTCTTCCTGTCATCAACTTGCCTTTTTGCTATATCACCCCTTACTTGCCATGATTTTATGTCTAATTTGTAGGAAATGTGTAATAAGCATTCCATTGAGCGAATCCAAGCGTGAAGGGTGCTTAAGCTATATTTATACATGTCCTCGTTTGCGTGTTTATCTTTGATTAACTCTAAATTATTCATTTCTTTAGGACAAGCCTTGCATATGTCACACACTGAAGCTGCTGTATTGGATATAATGGAATGAATTTTACCATCAATCATTGTCAACAGCAGTTGGTGTTTGACACTAATTCCATCAGTGATGGTGGATGGAGTTAAGGCTTCAATCTCTGCTTCGATTTCAGCCATCTCTCTCTGCACATTTTCTTTGGTTTCCTTTATAAACTTAAACAATATTGGCCGGCAAAATGAAGTGGAAGATGGTCGCTCGTTTTCCCAAATTGTTACACCTTTTGAGACGAGCCGCAGTGGTACAAGACTAATCATAAAATTACTAGCAAGATCGATTTGCTCATCTTCACTCGTCCTTTGATGATAAATGCTTTGGCTAGATGATCCGTCAAAACCCCATTTGCTGGTCAATACGAGCTGTTGATTGGGATCAACAGGGGTTTCTAACGACCTAATAAGTCTTCTTGAGGTTAAATCCATCAAGGCTTGTAATTTGATTTTTGCAGAGCTCTCTGTAACTGTGAGATCTTCTTTGGCCGGATAGCACTTAATTTTTTCTTTAACCAACATGTAGTAACTCGGGTATTGAAGAGCTCCTTCTTGAGTGTTGAAATCCCGAAGAGTGTTATAGCGCCATTTCGATAAGTTCATCGATACATAAAGAGCCAATGCCTTCAAAGGGGATATTTCCCGTACCTGAATTGATTTACCTTCAATGAAGGCTTTGATTTTTGAGGCCTCTTCTGGATTCTCCGTCAAGTATTTCATAACATAAGCTGTATCGCTTTGTCCTGCCTTTTGAAGCGCCCTTTCGGCCGAAAACATAATTTCAGCGCTGCTACTGCTGCATGAAAGACTATCTTCAGTGCGTCTTCTTTTTTGCCGGTTACTAAGGTCCTCAAAAGATTTACGAGGACTAGGATGTGTACAAGTTGAAGCATCAGATTTAGCAGGAGAAATTATGGGCTCGATGACGTCACTTATATTTTCTGTAGAAGGTTCCATATTTTCATTCTGTAATTCCGGCCATTGAATTGCAGCCTGTAGCCAAATCTCATGTTTCTTCCGAAACTTATCTGTGCTTCTTCCAGACTGTGTCCATTTTGCATAAATGCGGTAGCAAAATCGACGACACCAGTCTTTTAAACTTGTTTCAGCACTTTCACATAACTGAACACAACTGTTATCTTTTAAAACACTGAACAAATAGTTAAAGTCGCGTAAATCTTTATGTGCGCGTGCGCATAAAGCAACGTGAATATCAAGATTTGTATTAAAATTTGGAAAATACATTGCGAGATTAGCTTGGATACAACGAGGTGTAAATCAACACTGATTTTAAAGTTACTAATAGTGACCTATTTATATAAAATCCAGGTATCCCAGGTATCCTTTGTTAAATATTGCAAGGTAATTAGTTATTGTGATAATTAGTAAATGATGCATGCTAAATTAGTGTATTAAGAGCCATTTAGTAATTAAATAATAGCAATGTTCTTATCAGTAATCATTAGTGCATCAGTTTTATATGTAAACCTTAAGTCCCTAATTATATATCCTAATTAGCTTATATCTTCTCTAATTGGCTGCTCAGAAATGTTATTGTAATAAGGTAAACCTTTAGAAAAACGGTTTTAATCAACAAAATAAACAAAAAATAAAAAAATTGTGTTATAAAATAAACATCACTCTTTATCCCAGAAAGTGCACATTTGGCGCACTATGTGTCTTAGTATTAAATATAGCTCTTAGTATTAGCATTATGATATTAGAGACCGCTACTTGAAACAAGCCCGGAATCAGGAGGGAGAGAGCTCGATACACTCATTTTCATAGTAAAATTTCACATTTTCTCAAATTACTCCCGAAATATGGGAGTTATGAAGAAATTCATCACCACAAGTTATGAAGGCATTAAGTAATCGAATAAGATGGCATCATTAGTTTGGCATAATTTTACTCTTTTTTTTCGGACATGTCTACGTCCAACCGCTCCCATACATTCGTTCCACTGTGCGTCTGCGACAAAAACCAGTCTGGCAGTGTGTGCCGGGCCTTATTGTTTGCTTAGTGCAGTGCACACATGGTCTTATGTAGAAGTGGAAGGGGGGAGTTTGTTGTTTGGTGAAATTACTAGGTTTGGTAGTGAATGCAGTGTTTTATTTAGGGTTCCGTTGTCTATAAGAAGCCCTTATAATTTCGCCATGTCCGTCTGTGTGTCCGCGGCTTAGCTCAGAGACTCTTAGTACTAGAAAACTGTAATTTGGCATGGGATATTAATCAGGGCGACATAGTGGTAAAATAACTCTTAATTTTTTTTTTACTGGGGTACCGCTCCCTCACATAGAGTGGGGATGGTTTTTCCCCCGTTGTGTGGGGTGTCACTGGAAAGGTCGTTGTAAAATATTGCGAGTATGTAAAAAAATTGTTCGATTCAGGGATCCGTTTGCGAAATATTAAACTTTAAAATGCAATTTTTTGTTCGAGACAAGTGTCTGCCAGCTAAATGGTTGAATTTGGCTCTGTGAGAAAATTCATAGCAGAAGTAGGTTTTAATTTTAGTAAAGTTTTAATTTTAGTATATTGTATTTATTTATTTTTTACACCAACGACAGCCCCACTTTATGTCCAGGCAAATCACTGTCCATCCCATGGTTGCCTGGAAGAGATCGCAGAAAGCGATAAGGCCGCCCTTTGTATATTTTGTAGTGTTTGATTTATTTTTGTCATGTATTTTTGTGGTGTACAATAAAGTATATATAAATAAATATAAATAAATAAATAAATACAACGAAATTAACAGGAAAACTATTATAGCTAAGTAGGCTTAACAAGTTAACGAGTAATAGTCGACCAACTTACATTTACAGTTGAAATGTATGGGAGAACATGTTTTTCAACAACAATGTTAAACTTGTTGATGGGATAAATTCATCCCAACTATGGGAAGGGTTCCATAGTTGGGATGAATTTGTCCCAAGAACAAACTTAACATCTGCGATTTTACGATTGTGCGTGGTCCAACACGCACATGGCCGGCTTTTTTTTATATTGGATCGGCTGTACTCTGAGTTATAAATAAATAACACTATGTCTTTTTAAGACGCAGAATTTACTCATTATAAAAATGTTTATATTTTTTATTTTGGAAATTTCTTCTTTCCATTCTAATTTAAAAACTCAACAAGTTTATAGCTGTATATACATATAGTGACTATCACTATATCTAAAGCTATAAACTTGTTAAATTGACAACCAAGTAACGGTTTGTTGATATTTGTTTTTTAACCGACTTCAAAAAAGGAGGAGGTTTCTCAATTCGACTGTATTATATGTTTTTTTTTAATGTTTGTTCGCGGATAACTGCGTCGTTTATGAACCGATTTTGATGATCCTTTTCTTGTTTCAAAGGGTATGCTCCTGAGGTGGTCCCATTGTCACCAAGTCATAATCTGATGAGGGGATCCCATGGAAATCGAGGGAAATCCTCAATTTTTAAAGGCACACCTATGGCGATTTAGGTATGTTTATAGTAACTTCATCATCATCTGTGGTCATCTGTGGTCTACATCATCAATTCCACTCCACCAAATGGTGCTTTCCGAGGGCAAATGCACTGCCCTCGGAAAGCACCATTTGGTGGAGTGGAATTGATGATGTAGACCACAGATGACCACCGGAACTACTTAATTAGAAGTTTTAATTAACGAGTTGCGATTTGATTAGTTACTTGAATATGGTTGCTAAGCCATTTACACAATGTATTATGGTGAGTGACAGTTCTTCTGGTTCTTACCAGGGGAACTCCTCAGCAATTAACGTCCCTGAATCAAGAAAAGCAATATTTTGTCAAAGGTGATCAGCAGTTGACATTAGGTTATTGTAACTTAGATAAAATACAAAATGACCCACTAAAAAGTGAAAAATAAAAAACTTAAAAAAAAATAAACCAACTTCCAAAAAAACACTACAAAGTGAAAAATAACTTTAATTTCGGAAGTCGGTGGCAAAAAACTAAAATACAAATCCAAAGACACCGACTGCCGAAATTAAAGTTATTTTTCTTTTTGTAGTGATTTTTTGGAAGTCGGTTGTTTTTTTTGTTTAGTTTTTTATTGCGTTTTAAAATCCACGAATCATCTTTAGACTGTGATGAACATACTTATTTTTAATCAATATTATACGGTACGTTTAATACAATTGAACATTAATTACAACAAAACATATTCCATTTTCCTACTAAAATGGTACCCAATTGCGCAATAACTTTCTTTCACTATCCGAAGGATTTTAAAATAAATTCCTAATCCATTGACTTCATATGTTTAAAAAATAACGCAATGAATGTTGTCGAATTCTCAAAATTAAATGCATTGCAATTGTTAGTGTTTTACGTAATTACCCCCCTGATTTGACTGATTATACTTTCTTTAAAACGCAAACATGCACTTTAATAGCATTTGCTTAGAAATCATAGATCACGAGACTGCCAGTAATTAATGACCCTCGTGTACTTTAGATTGAGGCCACTTTTCCCTGGCGACTGATGATTGAAATGTTGTCTAGCAGCGCTGCTAACGTATCGACATTCGACGCTATATCATGTCACGGAGCTAGGAAAGCCGAGTGAGTGAAAGATATACTGTTTATCTAGTTGTTACTGTCAACTGTCAACTCGTAGACGATACTAAACCATTTATTTCCCTGTCATTCCCTGCGAAATCCCTGAAGGATTGACGACATTAACCAAAAGAGAAGTAATAAAAAGAGCCACTGCAAGGTAAATTATTTACGTATGTAGGGCACATCTTGACGTTGTTACTAGACACTTGCACGCTTCGAACGGTGAATCACCAGCCTCATAAAATGCCTCAATTATATTGAGTTGATGTAGCTTAGGAAAAGTACCTAGGTACATTTAATTGTTCCGTTGGTAGTTATATAGATAGATAGATAGATAGATAGATAGATAGATAGATAGAATACGAATACGAATTATGTACACCATAAAAATTACAGCTATAAATGTAGACATTTTAAATAGGGTGACACAATGGGGGGTCTTATCGCTAAAAGCGATATTTCAAAGACAACCAAATTTTACTGTTATAAAAGTCGATTGTCCAAATTGTACGAAATAAATAGCGATAGTGCGAGACAGAGAACCATACGTTACTGTCAGTGCTCTGGATTACCTGAGCTTCTTACAAAGAAGAACGGAACGGAACGAACTGTACGGACTGCTGTATTTATTCTAATGTAGATATTTTATATGTGAAGGTTTTTTTGACTAGAGATACCGCGATGACTCGCTTTTATTCGGTATTACTCGACATTTTTTGTGTATATTATACGACATTCGGCGAATAGTTGTCTAAATAAAAATAAACTTTTAATGATGAGACAAACTATAGACTTAAAAAAAATAATTAAACTTTTTTAATTCTGAAAACGAAACACACTTAGTACTATTATCATTAATATAAAAAGTTAGCGAAAAATCAGGCATGTTGAAGTTAATTAGTTAGACTTTTTAATTAATTATTTAATATTTAAAGTAAAAAAAGTGCAGTTCGTGATTGTGATATTGTTATTTGAGAATAAATAAACTATATTTTTATTTGACAATAAATAAACAATTATCATATTCCTTTTTTTATGTCGAGTAATAATGACGAGTATTCGACTATTCGCCATAGGGAATGGCGATTAATCGGTATTCCCTATAACAACTATTCGCGGTATCTCTATTTTTACTAACTTTCCCAATTAACATTTTTTCTGCGACTGATAGTGTCAGTAGCGAGTGTACCGACATCAATAAACTAAACATTAAACCGTCAAAAAATCCCTATAATTTCTTAAACCTAGACATTTACCAAAAAGTCAAAACTCACTCCGGACCGCGACACAGACGTGGTTACAAAATTTTGGTTGTTATTATTCAACCGGGTGACGTCGAAAGGGCGTGGTTATTGAGTCACCCTCCTACTGGGAACTTCACGCTTTTAATAAAGAAGAGATAGGCAGAAAGACCGGTGATAAAAATGTTTTTTCAACTGGTTATAGGTACCGTCGTGATCGCCAAGTGGTTAAGGGCTCGCCTCACATGTACGAGATTGTAGGTTTAAATCCGGGCAAGTAAGCTACCAATCAACGACAAAGTATGAAGAGTCAACTGCACTTTTTATGAAATTCAATTTTTTACATATTTCGATTCTTTGTTTTATCATATGATTATTTTTTGGTTTAATTTTCTGTTTGTTGTTTTCTGTTTATTTATTTTTTCCTGTTAAGTCTGTTTATTTTTTTTTTACCAATATTAAGTCACGTATATAAACGACTACATTATTTTATCTTGTTGGTTATTATATTTTCGAGTCGTTTGGGGAAACCTTCGGGCCGTGGGGTCCGAGTGCTCACGGCCTTTTTAAAGAAATCTCGAAACTGCTGGTTGACACTTCCCATGACCCAAGGGCCTGGCTTTTACCTTGGCCAGAGATTAAGCACTGCCACGCAACGTGAGTGCATACATTACCAGTCGACAGCAAAGTGGATGAATTTTTCCACGCCATATTTTAGTTAATTTGGGATAAAATTTTGTTATTTTTATTTATTAATTAGGGACAATACAGGATAAGTTTAAATTAAGTGCGGGTATTTTAGGCGGTAATCAGGTGCATAAAACTGGACAACTATCCCCAAGGAACATAGGTCAAAATCTTAAAACTAAAAATCGAATTTTCATACAAAGTGAGTGGTCACGTGACTTAATATGTTTGTATGAGAAGTTGAATTTTATTTTCACCCGCATAGGTCTCGATCGCGTGATAATATCGTAATAAAAAGTATCCTATGTCCTAATCCAGGTCATGGTCTACCCATGTGCCAAATTTCATCTAAATCTGTTCAGCCGTTTTAGCGTGAAAGCGTAACAAACAAACAAACTCACTTTCGCATTTGTAATTTTATTCAGAATAGTTAGGATACGATTAGTTTAGATTACATACTCGTAGCAATAAACAATGTACAATACTAAGGAATAGTAAAAAGTTAGTAGCTAATATTAACCATAACACGTAGGAAACTGACGAAAATTGAAATATATTCAAGAGGTTCCCAAAAATTAATCCTAAACTTTAAAATAATATGTTGAATTCAAAATATATTCTCAAGAGGTTCCCAAAAACAAATCTTAAACTTTAAAATAATATGTTAATTTAAAATAGCTGACTGTCTCAGTTCTGTGTTGAATTTTAAAATATAAGTGCCTATATACACCTCCATTACTGACAGTGCGACTGACAAAATTATTCGGGTTACGGAAAATTAATAAAGTAACTTGGCACTGCAGCGGCTATTAGATTTCTCTATGACGGTCTCAGGTACAATTTTGACAGTTTTTTTTTTTATGTGCACAGATATTTCTAGATACTCTCAGAAAGTGGACACTATAAGTTGACCAGGTCTTAAATAAAGCAGGAAAAGAAACCGAACACTCAGAATCATTGAGACTCTAATCAATTTGGTGAGTGAGAATATCCAAAATGTTTATAATACGGAAAATACAAATGTGTTAAAAATATTGGTAGATAAGATAAAATAATCCTACAAGGTGTCGTTTTAAATCCTCGTCAAATTTCAGGAGGCTGCTATGAAAGACATATGTAATCAAATAAAATTACGTTACCTGCTCAATAATAACAGTATTTTAGAATACACCACTTTCACAGAAAGAATCACCCCGTTGCGCATGCGGTAGTGTGTGTGTAAAAGGGCAGTTACAGTGCGGTATCACACGGGCCGCGTTTTATCATGCGTGCTCCACACATGCCGATTTCCGAAAATTAGAAAAATAAAAAACGACCTACTTACTTTATTATTGAGTCTTGTCGCATAGATAGTCTTGTAGCGTAGCATAGATACCTCCTTGAATTTGACGAGTATGCAAAACGACACCTTGTATAATTATCCCACTGCAAGGCAAAGGACTGGAGTGTGGAGTTTTGGAAGACTTACATCAGTTATTGATTTTCTATCAGACTCATATTGTACACAGTCCTGTTCAATATGAGTCTGATAGAAATTATGTGTCTGTGTCTTGAGGTCGAACCGTATTGATTTAGGCACAGTCCATAGAATTCTGTCTCAACCACATGGTGATCATGCGAAGAGACTGTTCGGTTTTATGGCCCAAATAGAATTCATAGCAGCATGTATTTTATTATTGTTTATTTAGGGTATAATGGGACGGTGAGCAATGGGTAGCTATTATTTTTTAGGTATTAGTTATTAGGGAATAAAAAAATAAGCCTCTTTTCATACATTGATCACCACGCTTGCTCAAGACGGGTTAGCTATAGATATTAGAATAGTTTATTTCTGCAACAATTTTAAAGTCAAATCTTTTACGATTTTTGTCATTGGCCTGTGATTTCTTTAATCCTGTCTCTCTAGGTACGATAGGTACCCTCACTATTATTGTTTAATAGAGACGCCTTGTGCCCGGTGGGAATTCCCATCAGCAAAGATGACGAAGTTCCGTAAAAACTTCCAAAAATCCTTCCTTTCTTCAAAATCAAAATGAAAATATTTTATTTAACTAATAATAATTTTATTGACACAATGATTTTGTAGTACATGAGGGACTTAAAAAGTATGCATTACTATAACATGATGTAGGTACAACGAATCGTTGCGTGAATCGCTGCTCTCTTAGCTAGATTACTGAGGAATCTGTATTTACACCTATATGGGCACTTATGAAACGTCAGAAACCAGGAGCACGGTTGCAATTGGTCGTTTCCTATGGAGAAGAGCCGACAAGAAACTCCACGGTTACTCTTTTAACAAAATTGGCTTTTAAAATATTTTCACCGCCAACGGGACGTCAACGAGAAACGTGATCATTCGAACCGAACGAGGCCATAGTAAATGTATCGCTACTTCAGCTCCGTCGTCATCTTGTTCTCGTTGACATCTCTTTGACGTCCCGTTGACATGGTGGTGGACACACGGCCTTAGTGTCAACTTTCGTTATATATCAAACCCAGCGATTTAGGCTGTCCGTTGTCTATTTATTAGTGAATTTAAGATTTTAATAAGTAGATAATTTCAGCAAGGAGATCCTATGACATTTGAAAGTCACATTGCTACAATAACTTATCATATTATAATAATTTTCCTAAAATCTCAAACTGACTAACATATCTATCTATCTAAAAATACGTGCAGAATTAAAACAATCATCTCACAGACATCGCACCATTCTCGTCCCCACTAATTCGTCAGTCACAAACGCTCCGTCTACCCACGCACTTAATTGTGAACTTGTGAGCTACGACGGTTACTAGCCATGTAACAAGGTGCCATAACGTCTAGTCAGGTTTATATAACAATATCGTAGCACAGAACATGTTGTAACATGTCTGAACCTAGGTCCACTGACCTGTCTAGACGGGTAAGACCTTGAACTCTTGAAGAGGCAGGTGGTATTTTTTTTTGTTGTCAGCTGCCTGTAATCTTTATTAGCCTATAAAGTTTATAGGCCTCCTCTCTGTGGGAGAGATTGGGCTGTAATCCATCACGCGGGCTCAGTGCGGGTTGGAGCGGTGGTGATGTCAGGTCTTCAGTATTTTTTTAGTCTAGGACAAGCCAGTTTCCTCACGATGTTTTCCTTGACCGTTTTGAGAGCAGTGGTGATGAAATAAATCACACAAAATAAATTGCCTGTGTGGATTAAAACCCACGACCACGTAAGTCGGAGTCGTTACCACTGGGACACCACAAACTGATGGTTTTTCTCAAGTTTTTTTGAGTGGCCTTACAACCACCTAATTGCGCAATACACTTTTTTTTTTGGTTGGTAAATCATTAAATAACTTCTCCTGCTCTGGGCGGAGCGGGAGGGTGTATCAGACTCTTACTGACTAAAACCCACCCGTATTCCTTCCGTTGCCTGTGTTGCCAGGGGCCTCGGTGACCCTTTAGTACCTTCCCGCGACCCCGGCAGGTGCGTAATACACTTGGAATCACAATCCGAGAGTTTGTAGGATATAGCTAATCCATTGCTTCATAGGTTTGAAAAATTCGTCTGCTCAACAAACTACATAACGCAATGGACGCGGGTGAACTGACAAAATGACACCCATTGCGATCAATTTTCATTGTAGACTGCCCACCATGCCTGCCGGGGTCGCAGGAAAGTCCGAAAGTCCGATACCGAGGCCCCTGGCAACACAGGCAACGGAAGGAACACGGGTGGGTTTTAGTCAGTAAGAGTCTGACACACCCTCCCGCTCCACCCAGAGCAATTACCCAATTATCAAATAACTTCTCCTGAAGTTATCTGATAATATACAACCCAAAAAAAAAATTCTGCCCACCATGGTAAGTGGTCACCGCCGTCTATAAACATCTGTAATACCAGAGGCATCGCAGTAGCTTTTAAACTGCCATCGAAATTCAATATTCAAAATCTTTTGTTTCACATAAACCTACATGGGCACCTAAGAAACGTCAGAAGCTAGGTGCACAGTTCCAATGAGGGTTTTCATAAAAAAGTCACGCCAGCAGTTGGCGCCAATTTGACAAGAGGACATCCATTTCGACAATGAGTATAAAATTTATGATGACGTTCATCATTGGTTTCATTCATACGTTCATCATTCAGTCACGGCTAAAAAAAAATATAGGCGCTTTGACACTTTTGACAGATGCCTGGACCTGACGTCTCAGTGAACGTCATTTCCGAAAACCCTCATTGGTCGTTTCCTATGGAGAAGAGCCGGCAAGAAACACAACGGTTACTATTTTAAAATCCACGGTGAATCAGCCCATGGATTGATGAAGCTTAGAATATAGAAAGAACTTCTTTCTATATTCTAAGGGATGAAGCTGTGCTTGTAATAATTCTTAACCATACCGGTACTCGTATGGTGGTAGTACCTACTCTTTTTGGACGTCTCCTTTACAGAGATCTACACAAGTTTTAGAGTAAACTATCTTTTTCGCGCGGCTTCGCCCGCGTGGATGTGGAAAATTATCCGGGATAAAAAGTATCTTATGTGTTAATCCAGGCTATAAATTATCTGTATGCCAAAAGTCATCTAAATCCGATTAGCCGTTTTTGCGTGATTGAGTAACAAAACATCCAAACGTACAAACTTTCACATTTATATTACTAGCTGTTGCCCGCGACTTCGTCTGCGAGCCAGGATGAAAAGTAGCCTATGTCTTTCTTCAGGTCTTGGTCTACCCTTGTGCCATATTTCATCCGAATCTGTTCAGGCGTTTTAGCGTGAAATTGTAAGAAACAAACAAGCAAACTCACTTTCGCATTTATAATATTAGGTAGGATAGTAGCATTACATAAAATGAGGTATTAACCCACAGTGGGGTTACTGCACATACTCTATGTCTATTCCCCTATCTATTACAATCTATGATTTATCGAATAATTACAATAGAAATAGACAACCCCATTGGTCCCTCGACGAATAAAAATAATATGTTAATATAAAATGAGTTCACATGAGATTCATTTAAATTCACCCTATTTTATATTTGAATGTAAAGTATTATAGTATTATTTATGTGTCGATACCCGAATATTTTAATACCTTTCCTCGTGTACTAGCCAAATTATTCCACCACTTCCCGTACTGTGGGTTTTAAAAAAATACTGAAATGTAAGTATGTACGTTGGTCCTATTATGTCATGATCCGTCTGCCCTTATCTTAATTTATTGGTGATCGTTGCACGTTTTCATCTTGCATAGATCTCTATCAGCCGTCATATCAGTAGTCACCTCCTTTCTAGCAAAGTTAGTATTTAAGTTACTTCTATTTAGCTATTAGACAAAATATATAATCATATTACAAGGTATAAAAGTAGGAGAATTTACAGAACTATCTGTGTATAAAGAGTGGGAATAATTGCAATAAGTATTATATATATTAATGGTTGTTGGGGTACTTATTTTTGGCACTGGACCGCCACGCTTGGCGGGCAAATTGGTGACCAGTTGAGCACATTTAATTTTCAACAGAATGTAAGACTCACCTGCTTATCCTCTCAACACAATACCAGTCACCGTAAATATTCTTTACGAGGGATCACAAGAGACAGTCACGTACAAATCTAAGATATTATTATCAGTATCTATACAAAACGAGAATTAAAACTGCCGAGTCATCGTGCAAAAAATCTTCATAATTAATTCATGAATATTTATTTTATTGTATCTAACCCTTTTTGAGAAAGTGACAAACTAACCTTGGTGACCTTAGACTACCCTAATCCTCACCAAAAGGGCTAAAACTTGACCTTTTAGATCTCCAAGGTCTCTCCCATACTTTACATAAAACTTGTACAAGCAAACAGGTAAGATTTACATTTAAATGTATGGTGGGGTGAATTTAAATGAAGACTATGTGAACTTTTTTCTAATTCGAATATTATTTTGTGTTATAATTTAGGGTTAGTCTATCAACATCTATTTCTATTTGTCTATTTATTAATAGAGTTCATAGGGTCTTACAACCTGCCTTATTTACTTTAAAATAAGGCAGGTTATAAGACCCTATATTTTGGGGAAAATTATATGGCTCGCTCTATTAGTGACTAGATTATTGAAGGGTGAATTATAATTTATTTCTATTATACTATTAGTTATAAGGGTGAAATAAATATGATTCTTATGTAATTTAAAAATTACCAGCCAGTAACTGTTCTAGTGCTGGACAACGGCCTCTTCTGATACAGAGATGATACGAGCATTGAACGAGACGAGTTGATGATTTCAGACTATCTTTAGTAAGTACACCTACTGTGGAAGTGGGGTTTTTGGGGCCGGATTTTTTTTTTTAATTTTGCCATTAGGGTAATCTAAGCAGCTGCCTGGAGTATGGATTTATGTCATATTTATGGACATTACTGTTAACGGCGAAAAAATACGAAAAAACCGACAGACAATTTTTTTTTAATAATTTTGTTTTTATAAGTACCGTATATATTTTCAAATGCATTTAGTAAAAACCGACCAAGTGCGTGTCGCACAATGAAGGGTTCCGTAGCTGGGAAGTTGGGATGAATTTATCCCAAAAACGAACTTAACATTGTAGTTGAAAAACATGTTCTCCTCCCATACATCGATATACGTCACGGTCAATTCTCCAAGTGAAAATTTAAGTTGGTCGACTATTACTCGTTAACTTGTAAAGTTCACTTAGCTGTGATGGTTTTCCTTTTAATAAGGGTTCCTTGTTTACTACGGAACCCTAAAAAGCTGTTATTTTGACATTACAAATAGACACTTAAATTTTATTTATTAGTATTGTAACTAGTATTAGATAAGTCAGAAATCGTTGACCCGTCGCAACAAGCAAGGTGCAACACTCGTGCCTTCTGTGAATGAGAAGAGACCTTTGTCCAGCAATGGAACAACCATAGGCCGGTATTTTTAATATTATATCCCAATATATAATGGAACAAGCTAATTACGGAAATCATCAAACAACTTCTCCCGCTCTGGGCGGAGCGGGAGGGTGTGTCAGACTCTTACTGACTAAAACCCACCCGTATTCCTTCCGTTGCCTGTGTTGCCAGGGGCCTCGGTGACCCTTTAGTACCTTGCCCCCTATTACTTGGGTCTTAAACTTACCTGGCGCAATGTGTGTCCCATAAACCTACCTACCCCTTCGGGAAATACAGGCGTGATGGTAACTTTATTATATATCACGCCCTATTTATCTTAATCTTAGACACGGGCCTCCTAATGATCGCTACGATGAACGGTCAAAGGTGAAACTGCCAAAAATCGGCCAAGTATAAATCATAGGAAATTACTGATGGTTCCGTACCTACTATTTTATTTTACTAACATAGCTGGCATGCATGCATAGCATAGCATAATGAGTCTTTAATATTCCCAGTGCTGGGACACAGGTATCCTCTCTTCGAGAGGGAGTGGGCTATAATCTACCACACGGGCCCAGTGTGGTTCAGTGGATGTCACATAATATGTTTTCGAGTTATTGGTTCTAGGATATGCCGGATTCTCTCGCGATATTTTCCTTCAACGTTTTGAGCGCACGGTGATAAAATTATTTCCATAATATAAAGCGCCTGCCTAAGTTCGAACCCACGACCTTCAACTCGTAAATCGGGGCCGTTACCACTAGACCACCACTGTTCTCTTTTATTTTATTACTGGACAAGATTGTTGCTACAATGCTAACACGCACTGTGCCGGCGTGGTGAATTACGATCCAATCTCTCACAGAGAGGAGGCCGGAGTCTCTCTCTATTTGTATTAATTACCTACTCAGATAAAGCCTTGGGATAGGTTTAGACAAACATACTCATTTTAAGCTTTAAAACTTACACATAGAAATTGGTGTCGCCATCAAAATCATTAGAATCATTCATCAATTCCAATCATTTGTTCCATGAACAAATGTCTTATCGAAAAGTTCTTATGGTACAAATCTAACTTAAAGAGATTTATTTATGATTTTAATGATTATAACTCCATATTTGTTATGGTCACGAATAATATTTTGATCAAGATACAACCTGATGGTCCTGATGTTACTGACCTGCAAATCGGAAAAAAAAAACGTAAGAAACCACTGCTGCCACTTTAAATGTTTAAGGCTTCGCTATATAACATCACGGCATTGTTTCCTGAAGGAATAAACACAGGTGTAGGTATCTAATTCATTTCACCTGTTCTATGTTAGCACAAACTGTCAAATTGTCTCATTCGATTTTGAACTTGACCATCAACATTTTTAAGGTAAAATCATTTGGCAGCGGAACTTTGAGTGCGGATCCCTAAAACGAAGCGTGAAGACAGATTACGATTTACAATATTTAAATTGATCTTAAAAAATATACGGATGTCAGTGTTAAGAGAAAAAAATATCTACGATTTGGTGTCGTCATAGTGATGTCATAGCCAGTTCAATGGACTGAACTGTTAGTAAAAGGTGTGCATTAGAATAGCTTTCGCGAGTGGTGATATTTAACGTTACATACCTTGCTGACTGGCTAATATTTTAACCACGTCATTAGCTGTGCTGGCCACAAATCCGTATTGAATAAGTACATAAGAGGAAGTCTGACCCCGCGTCCTAATCAAGGCACAGATCTTAATATCTTTTAAATCTATTGTTACGCCTTCAAATAATGCAAGTAAGTTATGCAAAAAATGTATGTTAAACTAGTACGCATACACATCAATTCTATATGTGAATATTTACGTATTGTAGTAAAATACTTTATGAAATAAATTCAGGAAGTAATGTCTACCCAAAGCATAAAAAACGATATTACTTTCAAACTACTTAAGATATTTTCATGATTTTTTTTTGTATGAACAGACTATTTTATTATTTTAGATAATATCTGTGATTTTTTTCAAATATTCATATTTTCGATTTCTAAAAATAAATATTTCCTTTGAAACCGAACGGCAGCACGGCGTGAGTGCGACGCACATTTGTATGGCCAAGGTCAACGGCGTTTAGCAGACCCTTAAAAGCGAACGCGATGATCGCGTATTCGCGCGACGATCGGTTTTAAATATGACGCGGCCTGAAAGTGGCGCAACGCCAGCCGGTGAGGCAGTATCCGAGAAATTGTGAGGAAATCAGTTGTCATGGTAAGGGCATGATGTGGAGGAATAACCAACATGGCGTGAGGAAAGCTTTGAGTATGAAATTGGATGGTTATGAGAGAAGACCAAAGAAACGATAGATGGATAATGTGAAAGATGATATGGCTAGACAGGAGGTGACTACTGAGATAACGACTGTTAGAGATGAATTGAGAAAGCAGACATGATGTGCCGCTGGGGTCGCGGGAAGGTACTAAAGGGTCACCGAGGCCCCTGGCAACACAGGCAACAGGAAGGAATACGGGTGGGTTTTAGTCAGTAAGAGTCTGACACACCCTCCCGCTCCGCCCAGAGCGGGAGAGGTTATTTGATGATTTCCCATCCACAGAAAAAAAAAGAAATGATGTGCCGATGATACTACGAGATGATAGTACTCGTAAATTGGAATAAAGGCAGGAAGATTATCATAATGAGTGGGCCAACGAAGGTACGGTAGACCGCTCTCAGGCTAGGTCGAGGATTTGCTGGTGGTACCAGCTGGAAGAGAGTAGTGAAGGGTCAAGTATTATGCGATAGGAGACGCCTACGTCCAGCAGTAGAGTGCCATAAGCTACTGACGAAAATGAGCTGTTCTTATGAAGGTTTTCAGAGCTGATACGAGAGAAGACAAAACTGTTCCTTAAAAGATAGCTGTATGATACAATGTAGAGGTTCTGAGTCTTCTTTTGTTTTCAAATTCAACCCCCTTTAGACATCATCTTTCATCATCTGCCAGCCTTTTCCAACTATGTTGGCGTCGGCCTCGAATCTAACCAAATACAGCTGAATACCAGTAATTCACATGGAGCGACTGCCTCACCTCCCAGTTACTGGGTAACACGATACTGACGATACCTGACTGTCGGGCTTATGACGCCCCGTAACGACTGTTAAAGATCCACTAATGACAGCCGGGACCAACAGCTTGTCGTGCTTTCCGAGGCACGGAGAGGTCATGGCATGTAAAGATGGTCACCCATTCACAGATCAACCGCGGCAAGCGTAGCTTAACCTGATTGATCGACCCGTGCGGCTGTTATTACTTAGCCACAAGCCCCTCCATCATTCTCTTGCCCTTATTCCAATCTATTTGTGGTCGGCGCAACATGTCCCTTTCTTCCATACTTCTCTATTAGTTGTCATCTCGGTAGTCACCCCCTTTCTAGCAATATCATCTTTCACACAGTCCATCCATCGTTTCTTTGGTCTTCCCCTACTCTTATAGCCCCGTTTGACCTGATTTGAGTTCAAGTCGACTCCTGGAGAGCTGTGGTGACCCAATGGTAATGGCCGTTACTTGCGAGTAGTAGGTCGTGGGTTCGGACCCAAGCAGGCATTTTCTGTGTCGGATAAGGCGGGAGGAAACGTCCGGGTGTCACCACTGTGTGGATCGCCCAGAGGACACGGTGGAGCATACGGTGGAGGTCTGCCCGGCTTGGGCAGAGCACCGCCGTGTCCTCGTGGAGGCGATCGGCGGCAGAGACCTCTCGCGTCCGGCCCTGGTTCAGGCCATGGTACGGAGCGAGAGGGCATGGGCAGCCGTCACCTCCTTCTGCGAAGCAGTAATGCTCGCGAAGGAGGAGGCGGGACGGTTGAGGGAAAGGCACGTTTCGCGCCCTCTCGCCCCTAGCCGCCGCAGGAGACGCCCAGGGCGTCGGGAATCCCGGGCGGATTTCCGGCCACTGTAGGCGCGGGCTTGCGGACGGTGAGCAATGGGTAGCTCACCGTCCGGTAAGGACCAGGCCCGGGTCGACGGCGCGTCGTATTCCACGCGCGCCTCAAAGAGATGTCGTCAGCACAAAGTAGGGGTCCACTAGGGCCGATGCCTGCCGGGGTCGCGGGAAGGTACTTATGGGTCACCGAGGCCCCCGCAACACAGGCAACAGGAAGGAATACGGGTGGGTTTTAGTCAGTAAGAGTCTGACACACCCTCCCGCTCCGCCCAGAGCGGGAGAAGTTATTTGATGATTTCCCACCCTCAAAAAAAAAAAAAAAAGCAGGCATTTTGCTTTGTGTAAATTATTTCATCACCACTGCTATCAAAACGGTGAAGGAAAACTTCGTGAGGAAACCGGCATGTCCTAGAACTAAAAATTCTAAGACTTATGACATCCACCATCCCGCACTGGGCCCGCTTGATGGATTACGGTCACTCCCTCTCACAGAAAGGAGGCCTGTGATCCAGCAGTGGGAACATTATAGGCTGATTATTCAAGTCCTGGATGGAGGATCAGGCATCATCGATCTGCAATGGGTTGGCATTGCAGATCAATGATGCCTGACCGTCCATCCAGGAGTTGACTGTGTTCTCAAAGGTGACCGTGAGCTGACTTTACAGTAACTTCTAGTGAAGTCATTTCCATCACCATCATTCGACTAAAAGACATGCACTGCTGGACATGGGCCGTGAGCGTTCAACTCGTGTGGAACCGACAACGTCACTGTAATCTGTACTGGATTTAGGAGGTACAGGACCGATTGTTGTGGGAATGATTGGGGGAGGCCTGTCTGTTTTGTATTTTGTGAAGTGAAACCTTCTTTAGTCTCGTGCGTTGAGTGATTTTTGGTATGGGAAAAACTTACGGGTGGTTGCAGTAAGTGAAGTTAATTTAACACGTAAAAAGTTTAATTTGTGTATACTGTGCATTGTTTAAATTGTGTATAAGATAATCATTAATTTATTGGAGTGAAAACTTCTCAAGGCGCGTTGAACGATAAGTTTTACTTCTGTTGGCAGTCCCCATAACGGCCTGTTTTTTTTTTGTCCTATTGGAAATTGAAATTCGTGTTTGACTATGGCAAAAAGAAATTGATTAGCTGGTGGTTTTTTATGAATTCACCTACCTAAAAAACCTTACCTACTGACCGAAAATTGCGCTCAGTCAGAAGCCGATGCCCAGCAGTGGACTCAACAAAACAGACCGATGATGACAAAACCTATTTTCTATGTTCTAGGTTTCCACCAGATACTGGACAAAAAAGCCTTATTACTTTATAGAGGCATGAGGAACAGGGTGTAAAGTTCACTCATCCTCCATAGAAAAGGGAGGATCCTGCGACCAGATGGGTGTCGTGTCTGGTGACTTTCGATTTTATCGACATCGATGTTATTGTTGCAAACCTGACTTGTGCATCACTATGTTTGGAACGTTCTTCTGACATCGTTGCATCGACCAATCACAACCGCTGTATTTTCTTCGTCCCCCGGCCCGCAGTGGTGAGTCGTGCGCCTAGACAAAATCGGTCTATCTGCTCTCAAGTGGTTTAATTCTCTTAAACTCGAATATATTAGTCGCGCGACGTTTTGCGTGACGTCAGTATGATTACAGTTCGCATGTGGCGATGTAGAAGCCGAGAATGAAAAACAAAATTGTTTGTATTAATGATGAAGAACTTTAATGCTTTAAAAAAGGCGGGAAAATATAATCTATGGTATTTTTACTTCTTAAACCAGAGATAAAAATAGATGGCCAGCTTCCAAGAACTATGATAGTGATATAATTTATGATAATTATATCAATTATGATATACCTAGCTAATTAGTATAATTTTATTCACATAGTTTTGTGGTTAAAACGGCACGTGCTTTTAAGTTATGTATAGGATAAAATTAAAACTTTTTTTTTAGTAAATACAACTAGAATTAAAGAAATTTTCTTTTTATTTTTTCTTTACGTGTCTCGGTTCCACGTAGTCCCGGTCTTTTAGCAGGCTGTACGAGAGGCCGAAGCCAACTCGAAGAGGGGGCATTAGACAATTTTAAATAGAATGTGGCACCAACCGACAATTATCTCTTATTATTACTATTTAATCCTGACTAATATTTATAAATGCGAAAGTGAGTTTGTTTGTTTGTTTGTTGCGCTTTCACGCTAAAACGGCTGAACGGATTTGGATGAAATTTGGCACATGGGTAGACCATGACCAGCGGAGTAATACAGTATCAGTAGCAATGGGTTTCACAGTTCAACAACATTCATCGCGTTATTTACCAAAATCATTCAGATTGTGATTACGTAATTAGGGTGCTGGAAAAGGACATAGGCTACTTTTCATCCTGGATCGCAGACGAAGTCGCGGGCAACAGCTAGTAACAGCCTCTTTGGTCTAGTGATCGCAAGCGCTACTGCTGAGCATGAGGTCCTGGCTCCGATTCCCGGGTCAGGCAAAGAGTTATTGGGGATTTCTCAGTAGCAGCCTGGATTCTGGATTTGTGCTCGGTTGATGGCAATAGCTTCGCCCCCTATTACATGGGACTTAAACATAACTGGCGAAATATGGGTGTACTATAAGTAGACCTCTGCCAAACCTTTCGGCGGAAACAGGAGTGTAGAAGTAAAGATACAATAGGAATGGAAAATATCCCCCATTTTATTTACTTGAAACTCTATTGTGAGTGATAATATCAAACTATCTACCTACTTGATTTTCTTCTGCAGGCTTAGCATGACGCTTTCTATTTCTACGAAGAATAGACACGGCTCTTTCTATACAAAGTGACATTTCGTTTCTCCTTTTTTGTAATCCTTCTACATAAAAAAGGACCTAGACAAAGATCGTTAGAAACGAATGACAAAATGACAGAATGTAGAAGGATTGCTACGGTGAGATGTCAAAAATGGAGAAACGAAATGTCACTTTGTATAGAAAGCGCTGTGTCTATTCTTCAAAGAAATAGAAAGCGTCATGCTAAGCCTGCTGAACGTTATTCTTTATCCCGTCTTACGTTATCAAAGCCTATGCCATCATAATTATTATATAAGTCATTTATACGTTCTGATTTACATATTTAATACTCAATTGTTTATTGCATTCCATATGTATTACATAGATGGTATAAAAAGTAAAAGATCAATATGTACCCTGTCGGGCTCAGCAATGATAATATTATACATGGTGTCGTTTTGCATCCTCGTCAAATTCAAGGAGATAACTATGCTAATGATTTTCGACACGAATCAATAATAAAATAAGTAGGTCTTTTTTTTCTAATTTTCGGAAATCGGCATGTGTGGGGACACGCATGTTAAAACGCGGCCCGTGTGATACCGCACTGTAACTGCCCTTTTACACACACACTACTGCATACGCAACGGGGTGATTCTGTTCTGTGAAAGTGGTGTATTCTAAAATACTGTCAAACTTAAATAACTAAAAAACAAGTATGTATTTATTATTGAGCAGGTGTCGTAATTTTATTTGATTATATTATGTCTTTAATAGCAGCCTCCTGAAATTTGACGAGAATGCAAAACGACACCTTGTAGAACAGACAAAAAATTGGCATGAACTCTACTATAATTAGAGTAGTTTTAAATATTTTATTAATTTCTGTGCACACAAAATCTTTATGTATAAAAAAAACTTTACTATAACAAATTAACTTCCTATTATTACCTAAACACTTTACTACTTTTGGAATGGAATATGAATGTTAAAATGGTGATTTTCTTACTTTCTTTTCTTGTTACCTGTGACTTGTACACCGACACCTAATTTAAATAAATATGAGACAAACTACTTGTTGGTTGATCTCTTCAATCATCTGTTACAGCACATAAAGTCAGTCACTACTCTTTTTCATCTTTCAAAAAAAGAAAATACTCATTGCCGGAGAGCGATAAGCAAACTCTATTTCCACAAAAAAAAAAATGCCAGAGTGAAAGAGACAGAACTAGTTATATTATGTTTTACCGTTAGTCCAAATCTTAGGCTCTTACGTCATTGGGCACGCCACGATTGCGGCGATAAGTCCCCTCTTTAAGGAGTGGCTAGAGAGGCGCCACGGCGTCCTCACCTTCCGCCTGACGCAGGTCCTCACCGGACATGGCAGCTTCGGGTGGTTCCTGTGTCGGATAAAGCGGGAGGAAACGCCCGGGTGTCACTAGTGTGTGGATCGCCCGGAGGACACGGTGGCTCTGCCAAAGCCGGGCAGGCCTCCACCGTATACTCCATACGGTGGAGGTCTGCCCGGCTTGGGCAGAGTACCGCCGTGTCCTCGTGGAGGCGATCGGCGGCAGAGATCTCTCGCGTCCGGCCCTGGTTCAGGCCATGGTACGTAGCGAGAGGGCATGGGCAGCCGTCACCTCCTTCTACGAAGCAGTAATGCTCGCGAAGGAGGAGGCGGGACGGTTGAGTGAAAGGCAAGTTTCGCGCCCTCTAGCCCCTAGCCGCCGCAGGAGACGCCCTGGGCGTCGGGAATCCCGGGCGGAATTCCGGCCACTGTAGGCGTGGGCTTGCGGACGGTGAGCAATGGGTAGCTCACCGTCCGGTAAGGACCAGGCCCGGGTCGACGGCGCGTCGTATTCCACGCGCGCCTCAAAGAGATGTCGTCAGCACAATGTAGGGGTCCACTAGGGCCGATGCCTGCCGGGGTCGCGGGAAGGTAGTAATGGGTCACCGAGGCCCCCGCAACACAAGCAACGAAAGAAATACGGGTGGGTTTTAGTCAGTAAGAGTCTGACACACCCTCCCGCTCCACCCAGAGCGGGAGAAGTTATTTTATGATATTCCATCCAAAAAAAAAAAAAAGGCTCTTACGTCATCATATTCACATACCTATTACGCATGCATACATTTAGGCATTCTCAAACTTTTCAGGACGAATTTTATTAATTAGATAAATTGAACGCGTTCGGCACATCTGAACCGTTTTCAAGAGCTGTAAGTGTCATTATTGCTGTGTGGAAATATTGACACTGACAGTTCTTCAACGCGGTTTAAATATGGTGATCACGTTCAGTTTCATGGGTGGAATTTGCCCTAACTGAGTTTAAAAAAACCGGCCAAGTGCGTGTCGGACCACGCACAATGTTCAAGTGTTCCGTAGTTTGGAAGTTGGTATGAATTTATCCCAAAGACAAACTTAACATTGTAGTTGAAGAACCTGTTCTCCCATGCATCGATATATGCCACGGTCAATTCTCCAACAGCATTTTAAGACGCTGACAACACCTAAACCGCGGTCACTGTCAGATTGCATAGAAAAGAAAGAGAAGCGCGACGACAAAACGCTTGTAATTTATTGCAAAATATGAAGTAATTATCTATTTACTCAGAATTGAGTTGAGTAATCGAAAATAAAAAACAACCAAGTTCTGCATTAGAATAAGACGTACTTGTTATTAATTAAATACGTAATTTATGTTGATATTTAATACAGATATTTTGGATTAGAACTCAAGGTAAGAGGTTAGTTTAACGTTAGTTTGTATCGAGATTTTTTTTTCAAAACGTGTTTTGGTGACAACCAAGTTCTGGGAAATATGTTCAAAATTAACATATATTTTTTCCGCTACCACGAACCATACAGATTTGGCAATTTTCTTTCTTAAGAGAAGCCTATTTTGGTCAATTGGGTCTTGTCAGCGCCTTAAGTTGGTCAACTATTACTCGTTAACTCGTAAAACCCACTTAGCTGTGACAGTTTTCCTTTTAATTTCATTGTATGTAGTACCTACTGCCATGATTTTTTTCACACCTCCATAAACAACCATTTTGCTGGCAGGGGTGGGGGGGGGGGGGGGGTACACACTTGACTCTAACAAAAATTAGCACTTTAATCCTTAATATTACGCAAACGTATCCTTGAATCGAAAAGTGGTATTCACAGACCCGGAATATTTTTGAACGGCCTAACCAACACTGACACTCACACTGACACTGACTGTGGACACGGACAGTCGGGCTGGTCCACAAATTCAAGGTCGCTCAGCGCGCCATGGAGCGGGCTGTGCCCGGAGTTTCTTTGAAGGATAAAATCAGAAATGAAGTTATCCGGAAGACAACCGGAGTTACCGACATAGCCTGCAGAGTAAGCAAGCTGAAGTGGCAGTGGGCTGGTCAGATTTGTCGAAGGACCGATGGCCGGTGGAGCAGACGAGTCCTAGAGTGGAGGCCGCGTATCGGCAAGCGTAGTGTGGGACGCCCCCCAGCTAGATGGACCGACGACCTTAAAAAGGTGGCTGGGACAGACTGGATGCGGAAGGCTGAGGACAGGGTGTTGTGGCGCAGCCTGGGAGAGGCCTATGTCCAGCAGTGGACTGTTATAGGCTGAGTTGATAACCAACGATACCCCACACCATGGGTTAGACGAGAAAAAAAAATATCATCCCCATATTACGTGCAAAGGAGATACCCTAAAAAAATCCTTGTTTACTACGGAACCTTAAAAAGCAAGTGCTTAGAAATGAAACTTTAAAAAATAACGATAAGGTGGCAATGATAATTGTTTTACAGGCTCTATGATTTTCTTATTCTAATAGTTTTTTTTATTCTGGTTTAATTTTCTATTGGCCTGGTTGCTGAGTTTTTCTAATAGATATAATTATGAAAAATGTAATAGGTTTAAAAATACTTTATTTATAGCTCGTTATTTATTTATGAATTTCAATCTGGGGCCCAAAATTATTTTTAATTAGCCTCTTTTCAAGGGCTCTGCAAAATATGTTACTCATGTTTCTTCACCGATAATTTATATTATAAGAGCTAGATGCTTTAAAATTATTTTTGATTTCAGTTTTAATGTTTTTTCTTTATCTGTATATTTTCTTGGAATTATCTATTTTTGCTAATAAGTCCACAGAGTATGATGTGATATATATCAAATTAGTGCCTGTCCAATCATAACCCAAAGTGACTTGAACTTAGCTAAAAAATTTCACTCGACCAAATTCGTTTCAAATGCTACGTCTCTTCAAAATATAACTGACGAAATCTGAGTGTTCAGACATGATATTATTTTACTATTTTACTGTAACTTTTTTGACCCAGCAACGTGCAACACAGCATAGCAGTGACACAGAAAAGAGTCGAGAAAGCAACTGGACCTGAGCCAACGTGGGGGTGACGTTGTTAAAAGATGCGTCCTCCCATAGATAAATTACCCGTCTCTCCACTATTCCATTGCTTGCTCAAGGACATATCCGGTAGGCTCTAATAATCCTTCCTATCCTAAGGGCATTCAAAAGTGCCTGTAAATGGTTTAATTGAAATAAATGCTTTGAGTTTGAGTTTGAGTTTGCACGTCTTCCTGACCATTACCGCGGCCCCCGGTCTACTCTTTGATATGCGATGGTCTCTGTAGTCCCATGAAACATGAGGCTCCAGGGACTAGTGCGAATCCTTGGGTTCATTCGAGCAATCGAGTCTGGTTTAACCACGCTGGGATCGGTGCATTTCATTCATTAATTCAAAAATTATCAACTGTCCCTTACAAAACTTCAATATCTACTCGACCCTAATGTATAGGACGGTAGATCATTTTCCGCGATCACGATGCTTCCCATGGAGAAAGCTGTGCTGAAAGATTGTGGTCATATTAAGGGGTGTGGCTCTATAACTAAATAGAATTACTCTAACATAGAAAAATAAAAACAAGCTATAAGCCGAGTGTGGTCATATTAAGAGTGTGGCTCTATAACTAAATAGAATGACACAAACACAGAAAAATAAAAACAAACTATAAGCCGTGTGTGGTCATATTAAGAGTGTGGCTCTATAACTAAATAGAATGACACAAACATAGAAAAATAAAAACAAACTATAAGCCGAGTGTGGTCATATTTAGGGGTGTGACTCTATAACTAAACAGAATGACACTAACATAGAAAAATAAAAACAAACTATAAGCCGAGTGTGGTCATATTTAGGGGTGTGACTCTATAACTAAACAGAATGACACTAACATAGAAAAATAAAAACAAACTATAAGCCGAGTGTGGTCATATTAAGAGTGTGGCTCTATAACTAAATAGAATGACACTAACATAGAAAAATAAAAACAAACTATAAGCCGAGTGTGGTCATATTAAGAGTGTGGCTCTATAACTAAATAGAATGACACTAACATAGAAAAATAAAAACAAACTATAAGCCGAGTGTGGTCATATTAAGAGTGTGGCTCTATAACAGTAGAATGACACTAACATAGAAAAATAAAAACAAACTATAAGCCGAGTGTGGTCATATTTAGGGGTGTTGCTCTAAATATGACCACACTCGGCTTAGTGTAATTATCTTCCTGTGCGAGTCAGAATAAATACGTTTTCGTTTTTCTTTTTAATTGATACGAATTACAACTTTTAAACTTTGTACAGTCACAAGCATAAATACCTGACAGGTACGAAAAATTCAAAGGTATTTTTCTCGTGAAATAAGGATCGCAACTTTAGGAAATTACCTATTTTACAATAGTGTGGTTTAAATACGTATGTGGATAAATACTATGTCCGTAACACCATTAAATATCTATTATTACTTTTTGAGAAAATCGCTTTTGAATCATGCGGAACTGTACGGTATTTATGCTCATAACAGTACAGTCAGCAGCACACTAGGTTATACAAAACTGTCAAATTTCTCTAAACGATTTTAAACCTTAAAATGTTAAATATTAAATTCAAAATCGCATGATAAAACTTTACAGTTCATGGTAACTTGATGTGCTGTGGCGACTGTACCATAGTTTGAATTGAGACATTATATCCATTTGTAACAATGACATAAGGAATCCTGTGACCGAAAAACGTATCATAATTATACAATCGATTAAGTGTAGGATGTGTTTGACCAAGTGTAGGATATCACACACGTTAGAGGCCATTGCGTATCAAATGGCATTGTATCAAAACAATTCAGGGCCTGTCTCAATAATGTTGTTTCAATGTCAATGAAATGGCATTCCAACGTAAGTTTTTTATGTTGAATTTTGCATTGTAGTAAGTATTTATTTTATAATTGACGATGTTTTCAATGGAGAAAAGTTAGGGACTTACGTAAATAGGTACATTGTTTGGTTCGGAAAATAGCTATTCGAGATGTCATTAATATATAATTAGTTAACTCAAAACCTCAGATATTCTAGTTCTGACCCAGCCTGTCTCACCTTGCTGTCCTCCCCCAGCGATGTCCTAAGCTGAGGTTCGTACCCCACAAGGAGTGCAGCGTGCAGTCGCTTAGTAATATTAGAAATTCGCCCCTAGCTGGAGGCTTTGAGTTAAGGCAGCCACAGGATAGTCCGGTTAAGTAGGTCACTACCTCACGACATGATCTTCAAAAAAAACTTAAGAAACCACAAATAATTTGTTCTTACCTATGGAGCAAATTGAAATGGCTATTTTCGATCACTAATTAATTGTTCTATGAAAAATAATATTTAGTAAAAATAACCAATATTAAAAAGAAGTGTAGGTATTAGATTCTACCCACTCTAGATTCTGAAGAAACGATTTTCAGATTTTGAGTTATTCCAATTAGATAAAACTTTCCAACTTTGCAAAATCATGTTTCAAAACGTAAATTCCTGTGAATATCTGTCATGAAACTCCTTAGTTACCATTTTTTATCGACTTCTTAAAAAAGGAGGACGGTCTTAATTCGTCTGTACATTAATTATTTGTTTTGTATATGTTCACCGATATTTTCGTCAAGAGTTGATCAATTTTGAAAATTCTTTTTTTCATTTGGTAGAGGAAGCTTGCTCGGTGATTTCATATAAACTTTATTAACTTTAATTTAGTAGTTTTTGAGTTAGCTTCAATAATACGTCTTTTAGTGTATATTGACTCACTCTCGCGTGAGTAATTTTTGTCTATTTCTGTCAATTTTCTCGTTTTCTGACAGCGCTGCCATACAAAATACTCGACTCGTTCTGTCAAAATCGATATTTTCTCGACAAACCCTAACATGGCACCTAAATTATCTCGTATTTTGACAATTCAACACGAGATAATCTTCGATTCTGCTGTCATTTAGTCGTACTCGATTTTGACGACGAGAAGAGTAGACAAAATTATAATACAAAAAAATATGGCATTCATGGGGACTGATGACAGAAATGAAAACTTAAAACTTTGGAATAACATATATAAGTATAGATATGCGTATACATGTACGTACACAGGCCGCTCCGCGACGCCAGACTGATGCACACGTTACATTAGCATGTTGGTGCCGCAGTCTGCATGTCGGTTACGTGGTTAGGATGTCGGTGACGCAGTGTGCATGTTGGTGACGCAAATTGCATGTCAACAAGTGCTTTCAGAATGTCGGTGACGCGGTTATTACGGCGTAAGTCGATTGGCATTTCGTAAATCTGCTAGCATTTCGGTGACGCTGTTAGCATGTCGTTGACTCTGCCAGCACGTCGGGCACGCTGCTAGCAGGTAGGGCACGCTGTTAGCATGTCGGTGACTTGGTTAGCGTGTTGGTGACGCATTGAGCATATTGATGACGCATTGAGCATGTCGGTGACTCGGTTAGCGTGTTGCTGACGCATTGAGCATATTGATGACGCATTGAGCATGTCGGTGACTCAGTTAGCATGTTGGTGACGCAGATTGCATATTCAAGGGATGCTGTTCATATGTCGTTGACGCGGTTAACATATTGGTGACGCGAACCCACAGGTTTTTCCCGTAACAAAAATGGCTCACTCATTTTCGTTTCCGTCATTTTGTATTTTAATTTCGGCATGCCATAGAAAAATATTAAATTTTAATAAAAAAGGTCGGTTACACAAAAAATTACAACATAAATTAATAGAGGTGGATGTAAAATCATTATAGTACATACTGATTCCATGCGTAAAATTTATCGAATGAGCCGATGTTGCTAAAATAAAAATGATTTGTTTTTAATAATTTGCTACATCGGTTTCTCGTCGCGAGATAAAGAACTGTCAAAGTGCCTTTCTCGAGATTACTCGAGCTTAACGGTCATGTTAGGCAGTCGGATGACGTCAGAATCGTAGACAAATTTCGACAAATCGAGAAAGAGAGCGTTCTCGCGCCTGTCATGTTAGCCCAGATGGTAACTTCCTCACACTGATATTAACATAGCAAGTAGTAGTATACCCACTAATTAGAGTGAAATAGGTACCACAACTAAAAAGTAAAATATAAAAATTCTTACCAAAAAAAGCAGGGTGGGTGGCTGGTAGCAACTGGATGAGACTTACCGAGAATCGAGCTGAACTACAAGTGCATTTGGAAAGGCCCGTGTCCAGCAGTGGACTGATATAGGCTGATCCTGGTGAAAATGATGACAAAAAAAACAAGCGTCTTCTAAAAAAACACTACAGAGTAAAAAAAAATATTTTCGGAAGCCCTTGGCAAAAAAACGAAAATATAAAACCGAAGACACCGATTTCCGAAATTAAAGTTTTTTCAGTTTCTAGTGTTTTTTTTGTATACTTACTGTTTAACCTCATTTCTATGGTCGTTTATAACAACATTACGTCTACCTATTAGCAGTGACTAGAATCTGGTCTAGATCGAGCACGTGCTATTTATAACCCCAAAAAGTCTAGATCTCAGTTGAACACGACAATCTAGCACTTATTTGCTTCAACAAGTCTATTTATTATTGTTTTTCAAAGATTTATTTTAATTTTTCATAAATTCATATTATTTTTCAAAGATTTTTATTTTTATTTTCAATAATGGATTTTTAAGTTGTTTGTAAGTGGAAAGTTCAACATAACCTAACTTTAAATTATACCGTATCTAGGCATCTCAAACTGTCAATGTATTTAGCGCCGTCTATTAAAAAAAAGTAATCTAAATGAATGGTTCTATACATTTCATGAAAATATTCGGCAACAGAAATTCCCGGATTGGTATTTTCAAATGAATTTCACACTGTTTTATTATTTATTATTTAACTTTTAGAGAAGACATGATTTTTAATTCGTAGACATTTATGAAACTAATCACTTTCTAGTGTAAAACAATATATACCTAACCATTTAATGGTTACAGAATAGATTTTTTATTTCTTATTGTTTATTTAAAATTCGCCGCACTACGCCTACGGATGATTCTATATTATTATTTTTTTTAAGAAAATGTATAATTTTAATTAAACCTTTACAGTCCTGTGAGGTTTCGTTCGAAAATTATGAATTCAGGTGCATCTATTTACCTAGACTAAAACAACTAGGTAGTTCATTGTAGGTATATAAGAATATAATTACAACGAGGTCCCGACACTTTTGCATTGAAATGCCTCTGTTACTAGGAATACTCGTATTAAACCTGTATAACTGGGAATGCATTTGTTAGAATTTTTGTATATTTACCTCTTTAATTGGGACTTTGTAGTTTAATAGCCTATTAGGTATGTAAGACAATTATAGTAATTTATCATTTCGAAGATTGGTTAAAATATAAAATGCATTTTTAATGAATATTTTCTCCTCTTTAAATAAAAAAATAGTTAATTTCGACCTGTCTTACTTTAAAATGACAAGTGTCTTATTTACAGATGCCTCTGCAAATAATACATTTGTTATTGACTATTAATTATGAAACTGGGTAAATGAAAAGCTTCTCTAAGTTATAAATAATCCCAGTTCCCTTGAGATCCCACTTATCCAGCTGACACTGTATTTGACATACACATTTTATTATGAGAATTGTTTTTTTAGTTCTTCTGCCTGAATTGGTTTATTTTTATCATTTCAGTTTTGCATTCTCGAAGAGGCTAACTTATATAATGGTGCCTAAGATACAGGCTGTGCCTAATTTGGAACAAACGCTATTTCAATATTGTAATATTAATGTTGAAATAAACGATTTGTTTTACTTTCACATTATGTAACTATTTACTGTTGCTACTTTGCTAGGCTCACTATATGAGTTCCAAATTTTTCGAAACGCTTTTGTTTTTATTAAATTGTTAATTTTTATTTTTGTGATCATCAAAATGTTTCTTTCTTCCCACAATTTTTTTTTACTTACGTTTTTCTAAATGTCATACAAAATAGGTATATATTTACGAAATAAATTGGTACTTAGCCACTGCTTAGCCATTACTTCAATTCATGACTTGTTTAGACAAAGACATAAAATATTAATCTTTATTTGGTATGTAAATTTATATCAAAGAAATTTTAATCAAAGGCTTACCATGTCGTCTGTTGCCATGGCAACAAAGACAACAAATTACCTTAAAAAAAACAGCGTAGATTTCCCAGCGTTTTCAAATTATTAATATTCAAATTTAACAAGGTAATCCTAGACTTTTCCTATATTTAGCATTACAGTATTTTTTTTTTAAATGCAGTCATTTTACTTAAAACAAAAATAATTAAATATGAACTAGAATCATCATTATTGCATCTAGAAATTCGGTATAAATCGTGCTTTCACAGATGAATTCCTTCACAAAAGCTTACTACTGCTAAGTACTATCCATACTTGTATTATACATGAGAAAGTTACTCTGTCTGTCTGTGTCCTTTTCGGCCTAAACCACAGAAACGCAAGTTATAAAATTGACCGATAGATAGCCTGAGACCTGCACCTTAATTTCGTATCAATCACAATCTGAATAATTTTGAAGTAGGTATGTTTCTAATCCATTGCTTCATTTGTTCGAAAAATGTGTCTGTTCCACAATGTAAATAACACAATGAATGTTATTGAACTGTCAAAATGAAACTCAATGGTACTGATAGTTTATTACGTAATCACCCCGCTGGAGAAGGACATAGGCTACTTTACATTCTGGATCACAGACGAAGTCGCAGGCAACAGGTCGAAAGAAATAAAAAAATATTATATTTATTACTCATAACTTCCTACTATTTTTTTTTTGTATAAAAAGCTTTATTACCATTTAGAACATAGCTTGACCTGTCTGAAATCACCATAGATTTTAATTCTGAAATGAGAACTCTTGCCATTTGAGAAACATACGGTCTATTCTTCAAAAATCTCACCGCGAAAACGAGGTGAAGTGAGCTTGAAGCGAGCTGTCACAAGTGTCAATCCCTAGCAATGACAGCTTACTTCACCTAAGTTTTCACGGCGAAATTTAACAAGTCAAACTGGGAAGGTATTAAAGGCCAAGTTAAGCACCATTCTTCTCTAGTTATAGCACAAACTAAAATAGCTCTTTGTGGGTTCAAATCCGGGCAAGTACCCACCAATGTGACTTTTTCAATTCATACATGTACTTTCTAAGTTTATCTTCGACACCACTGACATTGGTGAGACAAAACAACGTGCCCACCCGGACTTACAATTAAAATAAGTTTGAATTCGCCAATTCGTCTTGAGCAAGCGTGGTGATAAATGCTCGTGTCTTCTCAATACGAGAAAAGGTCTTTGCCCAGCAGTGGGATAGTAATAATCTGGTATTATAGAACATCTCTTGCCTACGTAAAAATACTACTCAGTTAATAGCAAGGTTTTAGCGGTGCTGAATGTCCAGGGTGTGCCAGACTTGCATTAAAGCATCTCGTGGTTGCTATCTATTCCACATGTTCCCTTTCCCAACTATGTCGGGGTCAGCTTCTAGTCTAACCGAATTTCACATGGAGCGACTGCCTACGTGACCTCCATAACCCAGTTACTGGGTAACACGATACTAGTTGCTATGTATCGCAAAAACACATCAACATAAGGAATTGAATACTTAAAAATTCCCAAGTTATGGGGACTACTTTGACAGTAGTAACATTGGAATTAATTCAACCTCCTTGTTCCCAATCATTCCTACTTAAGTCCTAGAACTCTTTACATAGATAAAAGTCTTAAGCGAAAAAATTAGCCTTTTTGACAATTTTGGCAAATATTAACAACATTAATATTCATCAAACGAAGGTTTTGAAGGCGTATTTCAAAACTAGCCCTCCCAAATGTCCCGGTCCCGGTAGGGCCAGAATGGTATGAGATATATTTTAATTTTTAAACTTATATACTATGTTTTTAAGTGAATATAATTGATATTTAAATTCGTATGTACACGATTTTGTGAGATTTGTGCCTTACATGCTTTTAAATGTTCAAAATATGGTTTAAAACTTTAGGCCTAGTCTTGCAAAGGAGAAATAAAAAATATTTCAATATTCTCATGAAACCCATTCTTATAGCGTTTATGGGATTTTAAAAACAATTTAAAAGAAAAACTGTTATTTTAAATACCACTAAAGATTTAAATTTTTGAAACGTTTCAATTATACGTGTGTTTATAGTTGTTTATAATATTTAAAAGTTCACAAAGTCTAAAGTTGTTGCCGATTCTACTTTGCAATGGTTTAAAGCTTTATTAAAAGCATTAACAATCATTTAAACGTATTTTACTAGAAAATAATAAAGAGTTTGTCAAGGACTACATTTCTATTGAATTTCTTGTATGTTTATTATTGTTTTTTGTTTCTTTTATACCGAAAAGACTGCGACAGTGCCGAGAAAATTTTTCAAATCAAGATTTCTCTTTTATTTGGTAATTTTAATACACTAAATTGATATACCTCCAAATATTAGTCTATTACACGTAAAATTAATTGTAGTTATTTACAATTAATTCTCATTTTACGTAGATTAAAGGCTTTCTAAGCGATATTAAGCCTTAAAACAATGCAATACCGCGCGGAAGTGACTTTGATAGGGACGCGAACTTTGAGATAAATTTTCTCTTTCAAAATAATAATTAAATAATTCAATTATTTGTAATTCAGGTAGAAAAATACATAGAATAACTTACATTAAACCAGTTTTATGCGTTTTATGGTAGTTTTTTGCGGTTTTAGTAACTTTTTCGTAAGTTCGCGCGCCAACACCATTCTCCGCAAGAAATTGGTTCAAAAACCCTTTAAAATGTATTGTTTTCTTACTAATAAATGTCAATAAAGGTAAAATAACACTAATACTCACGTTTTCAACTGGAAACACGAAGAAAAATCCATTTGAAAGAGTCACATAAACTTCAAATCGCGCCTCCGCGCGTGGGCACACAGTCACTTCACATAATCGTAAAAAAAACATATAAACACTTGAAAATCCATCAAAAATGTCTTTTAATCATAAACTGGAATGAGTTTGGAGCACAAAACGTCAATTTACCAAATAGGCCTATAAGAATCTTATTGGGATCAAACCTTGGCTATTTGTGCAAAAATTTCGCGGATCGGCGCGCTAGCCGCAAATTTAGGCCTACAGACAACCGGGCCGATACACGCGCGCCCTGCCACCTATTACCAAAACACTTTTAACACTGAAATGATAATAAAACATACGAGAAATAAGGATCACTACCTAGATAAGGGACCGAAAAATCATTCCGTGTATCAGAAACTTATACAAGACTGAATCAAACACGTGGTTCTAATCACGAGGCAAACGAGCGAATTTACATGAAAAATACTTTTAGAAAACACGGTTTATTTTGAATTTTAAATTTCGAAGGGTTTGGTTTGAATGACGGGTTATTTTTCCGTTTTTTTTTTTACGTCGCGTTTGTTTTTGGGACGGTTGGTCGGTTTGTGGGTGGTTGTTAAGGGTTGTTTAGGGATGGGGTGACGGGAGCTTGTGGTTACCGGTGGCGGGATGTGGCGCGCGCGCGGCTTGCTTGGCAGAAATGGCGGGCCGACGCGCCAACGTACGGTAACCTTGTACCACGCTGCTAGCTACGAGTTACGCCTAAAAGAGGCATCAATATCCGTAGGTATACATATCACAGCTAACTACCTACCTTTTTAAACAACTATACCTTAAAATTATCTTAAAAAAAAGTTTTAAATAAAATCTATATTTATTTTTTGCCATTTTATTATAAAACTTACCTATTCTATAAATGTCTTTTTTTTTAATACAATGTAATAACCCTTTTTCTCCTTTGAAAAATTAGACATTCCGTTTTTAAAAAAAGGTAAGTGACCTATATATATATTCAACCATAAAAGGCATAACGAAATACTGTAACTATATAGTCTATTTGTCTAGATCAATAGATAGCTAAGTATTTAACTCACGTGTTGCTATTTTTGTACCAATTTAGAAATTTAGAATAAGGAGTCTGATAGTCATTTTATGGGTGTTAAAAGACTTAAATAAAAAGCTGTGTTGTTCTATAAATAGACTATAGACTATCCTTCTCTATCCACAAGTGGAAAGAGAATGGGCAGAAGTGTCCTCCTGTCTGCTAGTTTTCCTATCCAGTTTCGGCCACGCTCAGCTATTTTGAACGGCTCATGTTATGGCGTACAGGTTTTCCTGTCAGCTTCGGTTGGTAGCCAGGCGACTGCACAGGATGTGGCACATCTATGCATTCACATTTGGGTGCATTCAAATAGAATGGTATTTTAATAAGAAAGAAGTATTGTTGCTGCAGTTAACGTGACCAACTACCAGCAGGCTTAGCGTGACGCTTTTTATTTCTACTCTAGTGTATAATAGAAACCGCTTGTCTAAATTTCTCGATGGAAAACTGTCAACTGTCTACACGAAAATGTCATTTTTGTCTACTCTTCCATCGACAAAACGCTTCTTTACGGTTCTCGTGCAAAGCCTGTAGGTCTAAGTTATTTAAAAATTAGGTAGGTACTATCGATCAACTTGAGTTGAGCAATTTTTCAGGCTATGTCGTTTATATTAGTTCTTCTGCGAATCTCGTTAGGATTCGAAGGTCGTTAGATGCCTACTTGACAACAGTAATTAGATGCCTTCTTATCCAACAGGTTTAGCACGAGAACCGTAGAGAAGCGAAATGTCGACGGAAGAGTAGACAAAAATGACGTTTCCGTGAAGACAGTTGACAGTTTTCTACCGAGAAATGTAGAACAAGCGGTTTCTATTCTATAAATGATTTATTTTCTGTAAGTAGGTTTGTACAAACACTTTTACACGTCAATCATATTTTTAAAATAAAGCTAGATGAGGTCGGCGTTTCCTATCTGACTACTCTCAGAAGAAAGGCCGAAACAAACTCAGAGGTCACAGTCTCCTTTAAAGTCCAGACATAATCTTGGTCAGATCATGTGAAGGCCATGTAGATTGGTGTCTGAAATGGTCCTTTTGAGGAAAGAACCACACAGATTGAGTGGACCTGTCCAGTGTCCAGTCAGTGCACGCATTTGTCAGTAATCGTGCAGCTCAACTCAGAAATTAAGGAGCTCAACGATTCGACGAACAATACCAAAGAAAGAACATTTGGGTAGGCCGCATAAATTACTCAAACTGCCAGACCATGATTAATACTAAATGAGAAAAAAAAAAAAAACAACAATGACCCACATAGGCTTTATATATAGTAGAGTAGAAAAAGAAAGCGACATGCTAAGCCTGCAGTAACAGTTTACTGATATATAAATATGAATAATAAAATATCTATCACCATTTAAGAATCACTCTTGGCCAGTCTTTGGCATACGTACTGGGAATTATAGTAGGTATGTATAAGCAGACAGGAAGATACTGCTGCTCAGCTTCTTGGGGTAATCCCGTAGTGGCCTTTGACAGTTTCTGGCAGAGTATGGACTACGCCGAGAAAAACGGGATCCTTATGGAAGGAACAAGACCATAGTGCAAAATCAAAATAAAGAAATTTTTAACGAATTTTGAATGTAGAACGTTCTTTTTCATTTTCTTTGAGAGAAGTCTTCATTTCTGTAACTACACCGTCACTCATAACCTTCAAACTGGAAAAGAGCCAATGCGGTAGAACTAAGCATGCTGGCAGTCCTTCCCAGGACGAATTCCGTTACAAAGATCTCTATTACCTAAATACTTGCTCATCGACACGTAAGCGTATAAGTACGTTTAATAACAATATTTGACTTGTTAGTATTAGGTTAGTTTTACGATTACCAATAATTAATAATAATCATAATTGTTTATTAAATCTCAACATCATATTACAGGCACTGGTTAATAAAATGCACAAACTTAAATAGAGAAACGTGTTTGAGGTAGGCAGGTCCTGAGTTACAGAACAATATAATAAATAATATATTATCAATATAATCTCACTCCCCATCTCTCACTTCTTGATTTTAAATCTATGAAAGATCCTAGACTTTTCGCAACTACATATTGGTCGGATTGTAGTCTAACCAGAATTATTATACTCCAGCCCTGTCCATTAGTGGACGGCGCACCGTGTCTTTTTCCATACATCAATCAGTCTTCATATCAGTAGTAACCCCCTTTTTAGCCATATCATCATTCATACAATCGATCCATCGTTTTTGGTCCTCCCCTACTCTTGTAGCCATCTACATGGACAAAGAACTAAGAAATAAAATGAAACAAGTGCTTATTTTGAACATAACACTCATCGCTATATTGCTGACGACATATTAGTTATAGTAGTCATGGCTAAGACTATGTAGGACCTCAGTACAATGCTCGATGACCTCAGTAGAGCTTTCGAAAGAGCGAGTCTTAAAATGAACATGGACAAAACAAAGGTCACGTCAAATGCCCATTTAACACCCACTCTCATGAGCATCGGAGACTCTACTCTCGAAGTTCTTGACAATCAATATTTTTTGTATTTTAACTGTGTAACCGACTCCAACGTAGATGGGAAAAGGCTTGGCAGATTGATTGTAACTCAAGCCTGTCCCATTATTAAAAAATATTAAAAGAATTATAAGAAATTAATTTCGCAAAAAAAAACAGCTATATTTCAAAATAAAGTGTTTCAAATAATTTAATATCAAAATATGTTATTATAGTTTGTATTATAAAATATTAAAAGTCCTAATAGCAATATTAAGAATTAATAATTTTATGACTTACGGATATTTTCAACCCATTATTTTGACAGGCCTATAGTTTTTATTAAATAACCTAGCTGTTTTAGACCGTATGTAAAAACATTTTTCCCAATATTTTTGCTGCTTTATCAAGCTACACAAAAGTGCAAAAATTTACGATATCGGTTCAGTAGTTTTCGAGTTATGTCCAAAAATGTGCACATACGGTCTTACATATAGTTAGAAAGATAAAACATTTTTATAAATAGGTATGCAGGTTTATTTGGATCTTTAAATAAATATAAAGTTTTATTAGTTTATTGGTGATCAAATGGTCATTATCTATGTATTGTGTATCGTTCATTGTTTTTTAAAATGGCTAATAGGGTGAGGTCACCAGTTAAAGGCCACATATTATTTGTTCCTCTTGGTTTTTTTTTCTGATATATTTTACGATTAGAAAAATAGTCACACAGTTACCTAAGAACCGTGTTATTTTTTTATCGTTCTAATTTATTCTGATAATTTTAAAAGCCTGACCCTCTTACTTTCAGAAAATCCAGCTGGGAAAATGGCATCAATATTTATTTCGGAATAAAATAAAATAAAGAACTTTCCTAAAAGTTACCTAAGTATGAAGCTCAGCGTTGTAGATTGTCGTCCCTGTCACTCTTACGGTCTGTGAGTTTGACAGTCTCTTTCTAAATCTCAATGTGTCAACGCCCGGGTCCCTGATGAAATGTCTTATGATTTTCTTAATTTTACATTGTCAAGGCACTGCATATTTCCACTTCAGACTTTGGCCCGTCTTAGACAGTTATTGTATCTTTAAGCTTGACCCATAGGTATCTCAGGACCTTAGGGTCTCTGACCTTTGGTACGGACTCTCAATCGACGATTATCCCTGTACGCACTGTGCAAGTGCACCCAAGGACAAGCCTCGATTGGTGTAGGACTATTGCAGGCTATGGAAACAAAGATTTATTGGATTATGATTTTGGGTGGCTAAGATGGACTGGTTACCTAGAACTATGGAAGAGCTAAAAAAAAACAAAAGTCATTTATTCAAACTAGGCTAAGAATCAGCAGTTTTTGAACGTCATAATGACAAAACAGTCCCCCAAAACGCCCCTTCACCACTTCCCAGTGCTTATGCTTAACTACAGGACCTAAACGCAAATTTTATAATGCCTTAAAGTATATGATCCACTGCAGTAAACAAAATCAGAAAAATATATGATATTCTTAAGGATATATGCTAGGTAGACAGTGTCTTGAAAACATAATATAACTAATTTGTTACGACGGAAAAAATCACGAAGATACCGCTAAAAATTTATTTTAACGATTAAAACCATACTAATATATACATGCAATTATTCTGATTTTTTGTCAGATTATTCTACAAGCAATATATTAGCATAATAGTGTTTTATTTTTTTTATACAATCTATAGCTTTTTTGTAAATCGATAATTGCTTCATATTTTGCAATAAATTACCAGCGTTGTGTCATCGCGCTTCTCTTTCTATTCTATGCAGTCCGACAGGGACCGCGCTTTAGGTGTTGTTGGCCTCTTAAGCAATTTTGGCCCCTGCCTGACCATTTTTTTATATTCTAGTTATTGTATCTATTATTAGTTAATCGTTGCTTTGGGTGACATAATAATACGAGACTATTGTAGTCCCACTGCAAGGCAGATACCTTTTTTCAGACAGAGAAGACATTGATCACCACACTTGCTCAAGACGGGTTGGCGATTTTATTACGAAAATGAAAGGTAGGGATGGGTACCTAATAGTAATGGCAATCATACCATTTGGTTTAAATAAGTTTTTATTTTTATTTTTTATTTATATTTTTTAAAGATTCCTTTATATTTTGTGAATGTGAGAACGTTGTAAGCTTAACAGACTGTAAATTTGTAGACCATTTTCTATTTTGTTGAGTAATTCATCAACGCGTCCTACATGCCTACGGCCCATTTAGGACGACTTGCAGAAAATTTAAGTACCTGGTACTTGTTGACAGGCCTACACTGTTCTCCCATACCTACAACACTAATTTGAAAACATTTTTTTTAAAAGAGTAACCGTGACGATTCTTGCCGGCTCTTTTCAATAGGAAACGACCAATTAGAACCATGCACCTAGCTTCTGAAGTTTCATAAGGTTTATGTGTTTTTTTTTCTTTTTTGTTTTTGAATATTTAACAAGACCAAGATCGTCACACATTCCTCCTGTCATTAAAAATTATCTTGTTGGTGGGTCTTAGACCACTCTGTATAAAAAAACTCATAGACATTTGAAACAAAAATAGTCTTTAGTCAACAAAAAATTCTTGGTATCTATTACTAAAGAAAAATAAAAAATAGCGACTTTTAGTTATATTTTTGGGTAGGTACGTAATGATTGCAATTCCTTAGTTTAGGTTCTATGGCATAAATTCTTTATCAATTCGTTTTATTAATTTACTAAAATCTAGACTGTAGGCAACATTCGTTTCCTAACCTCATTGTAATAAAAAATAACCACTTACTGCCAAATAAGTTTTAAAACTTATGAAATAATAGAGACACTTTAAATTCTCTATGTCAAACGACCATAGGTATGGCCTACCTACCTACCCCTGCCTTTAAAAAGTCTATAAGGTATTTAGATAGTACATAATACAGAACGCCACGTGCTGCGATTTTTACAAGTCCAAGCTATTTATTATAAATTAAAAATCCTGAAAAATATACTTACTTATGAAGGCGAACTGGTCAATATTAAGCTACAGTCGACATCTAGCAGTACCTAAATTAAGAACTTATTGCCATGGGAGGAAGCCTTTTCCCAGCAGTGGGATGATACGTATGTACCTAACTATCTACCTAGAGGTAAGTTGTCCTTAAGAGACCTAATTCCAAGGAATAATTTTGCTAATATTAATTTTATATGATAGAATTAATTACATACCAAGAATCTTATATTACAAGATGTGTAATTCCCGCATTTTTTTTTTACTAACTTCTAATACCTAAAACTGTTTTTATTAGTTACGTAAAAAACTCTCGTCTTTACTTAAAAAACTAAGAACTCATCATGGAAATGATGAGTTCATGAAATGGTATGGAATATCATCAATTCATCATTCATCATCATTGTCTACTGACTTGAAGTTTTTGGCATGGTTATAATACGTATAAGTACTTACTATACCTACAGGAAATTTCAAATAATACATACTTAGGAGAAAGGGCATCCCGTGATTACCTATGAGACAGGTTCGATCAATAAATAGGTTTTAAGGAAGAACAAACGCAGAGTTAAAAAAAAAGAAAACATTAGGAAATGAGCAACAGACTGATGTGATGGCCAAAAATTTCCAATCAATTAAACAACTAGGAACCTATGAGATAATAGTCTTCGTAGGCAACGATTTAATAGTTCTAATGATCCATTCTCTGCATCATCCTAATAGCTACATAATTCAAATTCAAAATATTTTATTACACAAAACCTACATGGGCACTTTTATGAAACGTCAGAAGCTAGGTGCACGGTTCCAATTACTCGTTTCCTATCGAAAAGAGCCGGCAAGAAACTCCACGGTTACTGTTTTAAAAGTAGGCCTTGCACTACCATGAATCGACTTTAGACTAACCAAAGGCAATAGAACATTTATAAAATGCAATAGCTACCTACTTGTATTGGTTTTTACAGGTAAGGTACCTATAGAAATTACTGTACCTAGCTATCTTTTATGTGTACGAATGACGATGAGGATAGATAAGTATCCATCATAATCGTTATTCGTACACTTAATTTTTGACTGCGGTATAAAAAGCAAGCAGTGTGCATAAAAAGGCCGTCAACCAGGAATTTTGTCAAGTCATTGCTTATTTCCTTGTAGAATACAAATTAATGACAGTCGATTCAGGTAAAATATGTAGGTACTGAATTTAAGCCAGGATTTAATTCAAACAGAAAGGCAACAAAATTGGGAAAATGCTATTCTGATGACTAGAAATTGTTTCTTTTAACTATTAATCAACGATTTATGTTCCAAGATTTATAAAATTGAACAAGAATACCGCTCTAGGCATAATTTTGTCATTAGGTATAAAATAAATCAATGAAATGAAGTATTTATTCTTCAATAAATCACGATTTTCTACGACGAGAGAGTTTCAAGTACGAGTTTCTTCTTTCTATAATAGCTGCAGGCATTAGAAACTTGTTAGATCACAAAATCAGTGTGTTAAATACAGGTTCAGGTATCAAGTCCATCGCCCTTGTCTAGACTTGTAAGCTAGATTTTAGTATTCAATCAAGATTTTTCATAAGAGTACGCCATCTATTATCGAAAAGCAGAAAAGCGACTATTCGTTACGAGATGGCAGCACACGCAGCTAACTTCAGTAAGGCTGAATGTGAATTTCTGTGCTAGATGACTGAAAAACTTGACGACGTGTGTCAAATTCGTAACTCGCAACTAACTTCATATCATTACAAGTAAATCTGAAAGATGGCGACAGGCGTGAAGTTCTACAACGTTGAAGTTAACGATTTTATTGCTAATAAACAGACGACTCATCCGGAATTGTCTGCAGAATGGCTTAAATTAGAAGAGCTGTACAACAAAAAGTGAGTATAACAACTTTTTATTCATGTATTTCTTGCAATTTCAAACTTGTAAAGTCACCGTTTCATTGTGTCATTATCCCTTATTTCTCGAAAACAGCGCCTTTTATTATAAATTCAGTCAATTATACTTCCTTTCAACCTCCTCGGAAACATTAATTCCATGTTATTCAACAAATTATTGGTGCCCACAACAAAATTAAAAGACTGCCGAGAAACGCGGCAACTCGCATTGTTTCTCTCTTTAAGTCATGTTGTACCCCTGATATCCTGTTGTAAATTCAGCTAACGAGTACTCTACTTGGTTTAATTTCACGTGAACGATAAATGAAGCCTGTACTATGAAGAGCTGCCACATCCCTTGCCTCTATCAGTAATAATCCTCTGAAAAGCAAAAGGCTTTTGTAATGAATACTTACCTATTTTATTCATTCATCAACATGACTAGATTATTAAATTCATGCTAAGACATAAAGAAACACAAAAGGTCAATCTTTGTTCTTGGAAAAGTTGGTGAATTTGCAAAATCGAAGTAGGAGCTACTCTGCTCCTAAATTCAGAGTGTTGGCAAAATGGTCAAAGTGATATTACCTTTGCCTATCCCGTAACATACGTACCCATGCTGTTTAACCCTTTGTGAATGTAGATCTACGCGAGACAATGGCTTTTTAATTGTTTCTGTAATTACCCGGCATACAAAATCAGATAAAAATCGGTTAAATCAGATCACACACACCAGTGCTGCTTGATGGCAATAAAGTAACTACCTTTTAAAGAACTCAACACCTAAACTTTTTTAACCTATTGACCGCCATGTCAAAAAAGCAAAAACCCCCTCGGTGCCAAGCTACGAATAATTCCTTAAAATCTTTCATGTAGTCGTGACCATGGCATGCTGGGCACATTTTGGTCTGGCATCTATACTTGACTGTGGCGGTAAAAAAGTAAAAACATAACTTGAAATACATGGGTAATAGGATATAAAATAATTGTAACTAATTAAAATAAATATAGTGCTCCTCCTCTCTCTACTTATTTAAAAATATGGTGTGCCTGACAGTCCATAATTGTTTCTATTATTATATTTATATTATGGATTGCAATAAACGATTTGAGATTTAACATTCTCTGAAGGGTTGGCAGACATGAATGGGACTACGATGGGTGTTTCCATTAAAACACCATTGTTCCATTCCATCAAACCATCTCCTGTATAAGTATTCCTTCTTGCAGTACTCGGCCACTATAGTAACGCTTACCTACACTCATCAACCAATAGCATTGCCACATCAGATTTCTGCCGAGGCCTTTGTTTTGTAAATGAAAAAAAAATGTGTAAATGGTGTCACATCTGTGACCATTGTAACAGAGCCAGAGAAACTTATTTCAACAAAACAAAATTATTTTTTAATGATGGTAAACAGATGGCGTCATTGTGACCATGGAACTTACTATTTCTTTCATTCTATTTCCTAATTTGTTAATCTTTTAAGTATACATTTTCAGACTATGGCATCAGCTGACGCTTCAGATTCAGGAGCTGGTGGAGAAGCCCTCCATGCAGACTGGGGACCACCTTATCACCCTCTACTCCAATTTTCTTAGCTTTTTTGAGAACAAGTAAGTGTACCAAAACAAAGCAGCATCATAATTATTAACTATTCTGTTTTAGGGTTCCATACTCGAAGGGTGCCAAATGGAACCATATTACTAAGCCTCTGCTGTCTGTCAGGTGGCTATCTCATGAGCCGTAATAGGTAGACAGTTGAAATTTTCACAGATTCCGTATTTCTATTGCTGCTATAACAACAAATAATAAAATTAACAAGTTACAAATTAAAGGTGCCCTTTAATTTTTAATTTGTTGCGTTTTTTTGTTAAATATTGTATGGTGGTACGGAAACTTTCGTGTGCGAATACAACTCTCACTTAGCCGGTTTTTTATGACAACTTTACCTGCATCAACTATTGTTACTTGAGTGCTTGCTCTTCTTAGCCAGAGCACCCAGTATCATTTACATAACATAATGATATCTGCAGCATACGCCGTTAGAAAAATTCGTGATTTAACGGATTTAGACACAGCCCGTTTAGTATACTTTAGTAATTTTCATGGCGTAATGTCTTACGGTATTCTGTTATGGGGAAATGCCGCCGATATTCATACAACTTTTGTTTTACAAAAAAGGGTAATCCATTCAATTTGTAAATTAAGTCCCTGATACTCCCTCAGAGACATATTTAAAGAGATTAATATAATGACTGTAGCTTCTCAGTATATTTATGAAAATCTTTTGTACGCACATAAAAATATTAATTTGTTTGAAAAATACAGTGATATCCATAATGTAAATACCTACTAGGAACAAACACAAATTTGTTGTTCCTACAACCAGACTCAAAAAAATACATAGGCAGCTCGTTTAGATGCCAATGTATACGTTTTTATAATAAACTTCCTAGCTACATTCAAGAACTAAGCCTTAATAAATTAAAATGTTTTATAAAACAGAAACTGTGCCAGAAAGCCTTTTATACTGTTAAAGATTATATTGAGGACAAAAAGGCGTGGGATTGAGCTGCTCCAATAAATTTACAGTGAATGTTGTATTTTTACTCTTTTTATTTTGCTAGCTATTTACTATATTTTCCTATATTTTCTTATTCTATATAACATTTTATATAAAAATTGACATGATTATTTACTTTGTAAAGTATTATATTATTTTAACTATTGTAAATGTGAAGACTATGTGGGTCATTGTTTAATTTTGTTTTATTCTCAGTTAGTTTTTAACATGCTATGGCAGTTTGAGCATTTTTTGCGGCCTAGCCAAATGTCCTTTCTTTGGTATTGTTTGTTGAATCGTTGAGCTCGTTTAGTTCTGAGTTGAGCTGCACAACTACTGACAAATGCGTGCACTGACTGGACAGGTCCACTCAATCTGTGTGGTTCTTTCATCAAAAGACCATTTCAGACACCAATCGACATGGTCTTCACATGATCTGACCAAGATTATGTCTGGACTATAAAAGAGATTGTGACCTCTGAGTTTGTTTCGGCCTTTTTTCTCAGAGTAGTCAGATAGGAAACGCCAACCTCATCTAGTTTAAAAAAATATATTTGACGTGTAAAAGTGTTTGTTAAAACCTACTTACAGAAATAAAATCATTTATCATTTAATATATATTACCCACATCTAACTACTCCATCTCCATTTTCAGAATAAACCCCCTATCCTTGGTGGAGATCATAGCCCACGTAATAAAGCAGTACACCAATAAGAAGGATGCCATCGCCTTCCTGGAGAAGATTGAGGTCAAAGTCAAGGCTAACGACGAAGCTCTTGCGCTTTGTAAGGTGAGGTTTCTAGCAACTTTCTAGTCTTAAGCATTGTAATCTATAGAATTTTGGTATCGCAGGCAGGTACAAACAAAAGTTACACCATATTTCAGGGTTCCGTAATATTTTTTTTCATAATATTTTAGGGTTCCGTACCTCAAAAGTAAAAACGGAACCCTTATAGGATCACTTCTCTATCCGTCTGTCTGTTTTTCCGTCGGTCTCAGCCAATTTGCTTCGAATCAACTGGACCGATTAAGTTGAAATTTAAACTTTAATAAATGATTTTTAAATATGAGCGTCACTTGGGGGTAAATTAGAAAATTAAAAGAGCGACTGTATTTAGTACGTCTTCGGGGAGATCTGATAGGAAATATATAGTCCGCCAATAAGTAATAATATACTTTAATTAGACACGTTATGAAATACTTGCGAGTGCGTCGGCTTTTGCCACTGGTCCAACCTGTGTCGCCAGTGGTGCCACACTGCTTTAACTAATGGTAGTGTTGTTCTACCTTTTTTTGCGAGGTGGCGGGCGGAAGAGTGTCAGACTCTTACTGACTAAAAACCACCCCGGAGTTCCCTTCGCAAACTTGGCTGGTGCCGCCGGCCCCTCTTTGTGGGCCACCTCAGACCCGCGCGGCGAGTGAAGTCTTAGACTCCCCCGCAACATCCAATAGGGGCGAGCGTGGAACACTACGTGCCGCCGTCTCGGGTCCTGCTGGATGAGGGGGCGGTGGAAGCCCCCGAGTCAGTCATCCCTGCAGACCTTTTTACGGAGGCTGGCGCGCATCGCCAACGCCCGGTCCGTTCTGCGCGTCGGGAGAGTGGTCCCTATCTCCCTCTCGCGTTTCCGCAGCCTCATTCTGCTTACTAGTGTTGTACTAGCTGACACAACCTTAGAATGTAGTATTATGTACACACAAACTAATTGTCAACCCTAATCTTCCAGGTCCTCCAAGGCCAGATCTACCTAGACCAGCTCAACGACCTGGACTCCACTGAGAAGATAATTGAACAGCTGGAGGGTACGCTGGAGGATGCAGACGGTGTCACCCCTGTCCACGGCAGGTTTTATAAACTAGCTTCTGAGTACTACAGGTGAGAATCTAAATATCTACTTAAGGTGGATCCACAGTGGTAGCCTGCGAAATTATTATTTTTTACGTTTTTTTGCAATTTGCAGGTCAGTCAGTGCCAGGTTGTATCTTCAAAATATGATTCGCGACCGTAACAAATATGTATTTACAGAATTAGAATCATTAATACATCTCTCTTAGTTAGATTTGTTTCATAAGAACAAAATCTCATGGAAAAGTTCGTAAATGATAAATGATTTTTATTTCTGTAAGTAGGTTTGTAGAAACATTTTTACACGTCAATCATATTTTTAAAAGTCCAGACATAATCTTGGTCAGATCATGTCAAGGCCATGTAGATTGGTATCTGAATGGAACAAATCTAACTTATAGAGAACGTATTCATGATTTTAATGATTAAAATTCTGTAAATATATACTTGTTATGGTCGCGAATCATAATATTTTGATCAAGATACAACCTGACACTAAATATACTTGAGACGGAGTAGGTAGGTCTCTCTCGTTATCATCAGCCATATTTTAACTACTGTGGGCATAGTGTGCGGAAGTGTTGGTTATTGCACAATAGAAAAACCGTTTGCAGTTTAAATCAAATTATAATTTACGATCAAATAATCACACTAACTTTTCACACACTGTAGGTACACGACACAACTATACGGAACGCGCGACAGTTTCTAAACGTGTTCACTCCTTGACCGCCCCCGACAGACTGAACTTAACCCTGGTCAAGCGTTATGTTGTAGACTCTGTCGAGCGCCGCTTGGCGGCGCTGGCGTCCCAATTATTCAAACAAGTGACTAACGTATTTCCGACACTTAGAAAACAAAGTTTATTTTCTCTACACAAGTTATTAACTTACTTAACTTTGACAGTAGTGCACGACCAAGGAGCTAACTTTGTGAGAGACTGGAGCCTGAGGTAGTTTTATATAAAAAACCTGTATTATAGCTTATAACACTGACCTGCAAATAGCAATAAACGAAAAAAAAATTGAATTTCGCGGACTTCCAGTGCGAATCCACCATAATAAAAATCTTAAATTCACTGACAGACATTGCACAGCCTAAACTGCTGGGTCGAAAAGCATGAAATATTTCACAAGAGTTCCTTACACAGGGTCAAATTAAATGAGCTAGCAAAACTCCGCACACTATTCTCCTGCCCTTATACCAATTTATTTGGGATCACATCAAATTAATTTATTCAAATAAGCTGTGAACTTCTCGAACTTTTCGAACGTCAATATTAGATAAGACTAGAGATGTAAAGGCTGTATAATACTGTGTGGTATTATACGATTGGAGTTGTATAAAACGGTATAATACCAACATCGACTGTATAATATGTATAATAAAACATTGTTCAAATTCATTTATTTATCAAATATAAGCTAACAGTTTACTAATTCTAAACCGCTTTTTTGACCTTGATTTGTCTACGTTAAGAGATTTTTTTTTAGAAATTATACATTTATTAGATTCACGTTTAAAACACAAAATACTATCAAATATAGTATGTACTTAACAATATACTTAAATGTCATTTTACGTTATATGCCGTCCAAATACAAAGTCAAGTAAATCGCGCGCGCGAGCGAGTGCTGCGCAAGACGATAGCTAGGTAGGTAGGATACAATGGATACACCATACCGGAATGGATACACCGAACAAAACCATGGTCAGCAAGACGACCAGAAGAGTCAAGTCACAGCGTAAGAGTCACCACAAGCAGCACCCGTTCACGAGCATAACGCAAAAATCAGCTATAACCCCCCTCGCCATATTGGAGGGAAGGTGGCAACCCGACCCCCGACGCTATCGCAAGCAGTGACATCTAAGGGAGCATGACGAACTTGCTGCTGGTTGCTCCAGTAAGAATAATATAATCAATTATCGAAGTCGATAGCTAACCGCATATTGCAATAAAACTCAACAAAAAACATTGTAAAGCGGAGATTATGTAAATAATAGAAGAAAATAAAAATAAAAATAAATTGACTTATTTATACAGTCAAATAAAATAAAAAATTATATGAATTCATATAACCTGTCAGTAGGTAAGCTAATACTGGAGAAAGAACTGATTGTACTGATGATAAGACAGTACCCCGGTACGCCCGCCCTTCACCACTTCCTAGTGCTTCAGCTGGGGGAAGAAGAAGTGGCGATCTGTCCAGCAGCACAGTTTTCTTCCTGTTTTTCTAATTGAAGAGTTAGAAAAATTTGATTTTTAATACAAAATTTGGTACTTAAGGCGCTGACAAGACCCAATTGACCAAAATAGGCTTCTCTTAAGAAAAAACATTGCCAAATCTGTATAGTTTGTGGTAGCGGAATAAATATATGTTAATTTTGAACATATTTCCCAGAACTTGGTTGTTACCAAAACACGTTTAGAAAAAAATGTTGATACAAACTAACGTTAAACTAACCTCTTACCTTGAGTTCTAATCCAAAATATCTGTGTTAAATATCAGCATACGTAACGTATTTAATTAATAACAAGAACGTCTTATTTGAATGCAGAACTTGGTTGTTTTTTATTTTCAATTACTCAACTCTATTTTGAGTAAATAGATAATTGCTTCATATTTTGCAATAAATTACAAGGGTTTTGTCATCGCGCTTCTCTTTCTTTTCTATGCAATCTGACAGTGGCTACGCTTACCGGGGTTGTTCCGTGGATGGGTGACCATTTTTACACACTGAGACCCCTCCGTGCCTTGGAAAGCACATTAAGCCGTTGGTCCCGGCTGTCGTTCTGTGATCTTTGACAGTCGTTAAGGGTCGTCAGAAGCACAAAAATTGTGGAGGTCAGAAGGCAGTCCTTCCATGTAAAATATTGGTATTCAGTTACATCGACTATAACTAAAGTGTGGCGATTGCAAAAATACAAGATTACACCAAATACTGACGAATTAAAACTTATATCATAAATTCTAGAGAAAGTGTGGGAGGGGGTGACTATCGAGATGACGACTAATAGAGGTATGGAATAATGAAATGTTGCACCAACCACTAACACATTGGGATAAGAGCGGGAAAATGAACAATATAACTTATAGTACCCATTTCTAGATCTGTGACACTCGTTACGGGTAGACAGAAGCCCGAAAGTCCTACTTAGGTATCGTGTTACCCAGCAACTGGGGTGTGGAGGTCAGACTGGCAGTCGCTCCATGTAAAATATTGGTAAAATCAAAATATTTTATTTCACATAAACCTACATGGGCACTTATGAAACGTCAGAAGCTAGGTGCTCGGTTCCAATTGGTCGTTTCCTATGGAGAAGAGCCGGCAAGAAACTCCACGGTTACTCTTTTAAAAATAATTGGCTTTTACAATGTTTTTAAATCACAGTGTTAATAGGTATGGAAGGACAGTGTAGGCCTGTCAAGACGTACCAGGTATTCAGCTGCATCTAGTTACACTGGAAGTCAACTCCAACATAGTTGGGAAAAGGTAGGCAGATTGATGACAGCTAGCACACGCCGCTATACCACCAAACGTCGCCCCCTTTTTTTAGTAATTAATCTTTCACACAGTCCATCCATAGTTTCTTTCGTGTTCCCCTACTCTCATACTCAAAGTTTCTGACGCAAATACAATGTGTGGGCAGGGTCCGCGGGCCCATGTCGCGCTACTACCGCGCGGCGCTGCGCTACGTGGGCTGCGCGGGCGGCGGCGCCGCGCTGGAGCCGGCCGAGCGCCGCGCCACCGCGCTGCGCCTGGCGCTGGCCGCCGTCATCGCGCCCAACGTGTACGACCTGGGGGAGCTGGTGAGTGGACTACTTGATTTAAGGCGCTGACAAGACCCAATTGACCAAAATAAGCTTCTCTTAAGAAAAAAACTGCCAAATCTGTATAGTTTGAGGTAGCGGAATAAATATATGTTAAATTTGAACACATTTCCCAGAACTTGGTTGTTACCAAAACACGTTTTGAAAAAAAATCTCGATATAAACTAACGTTAAACTAACCTCTTACCTTGAGTTCTAATCCAAAATATATGCATTAAATATCAACATACGTTACGTATTTAATTAATAATAAGAACGTCTTATTTGAATGCAGAACTTGGTTGTTTTTTATTTTCGATTACTCAACTCAATTTTGAGTAAATATATAATTGCTTATATATTTTGCAATAAATTATAAGCGTTGTGTCATCGCGCTTCTCTTTCTTTTCTATGCAATCTGACAGTGACCGCGGTTGAGGTGTTGTCAGCGTCTTAATACTATGTTTTCTTTTTAAGGTTGTTTTAACCCGCCACGTCAAAAAAGCAAAAACGTGCCCTCGGCGCCAAGCTACTAATTATTCCTTAAAATATGTCATGTAGTCGTGACCGTGGCGTGCTGGGCACATTTTGGTTTGTCATCTATACATTACTGTGGCGGTCAAACCCCGGTGTTCGAACCCAGGCAGGCGCTTTACTTTGTGTAAATTATTTCATCACCACTGCTCTCAAAACAGTGAAGGAAAACATCATGAGGAAACCGGCATGTCCTAGAACCAAAAATTCGAAGACATATGACATCTCCCAACCTGCCCTGGGCCCGCGTGCTGGATTACGGCCCACTCCCTCTCACAGATAGGAGACCTGTGTCCCAGCAGTGGGAACATTATAAACTTTTATGTAAATAAATTTTCTCTCTTGCAGCTAGCCCATCCAATCCTGGAATCCCTGCACGGCACACCCGACGCGTGGGCGTGCGAGTTGGTACGAGCCGTAGCCTCAGGAGATGTGGCGCTGTTCGAGAAAGTGAAGGCTTCGGCTCACCACCCTGATCTGCAGAGGACTGACAGGCAGCTGAGGCAGAAGATCGCCATACTGTGTCTCATGGAGGTCAGGAATATTCATTAAACTTCTTGAAATATTAAAAGTAATTACTATATTCGGTAACTTACATGTGTGTGACTGTTCCTTGAACTGTGACTTTGTATTAAAAAAAACATGTAGGCCATTATTTAAAACTTAATATCTCAGTCGCCTTTCGCACGGGCGTAAAAATATCGTGGCGGGATATAACCGCGTACTGAATTTTCAACTCTCGGTGTTGAGCCGACCATTGAAAATCCAACAGAGTGCATCTCAGCGCGTAGAAAAAACACGTTTGTATTTTCAACTCTCCGCGCGAGGCAGAGCGTCGTAAAAAATTGCCCGTGCTACCTGAGCTTACCTTGCAAACAGTAAACTCACGTTTTTACAAATAAATTATCTTTGTAGTGCTTAAACGAAGATAAAATGAATTGACTATTAATATATTAGCTATTTACTACATATATATACAATCTATTTACTAAATATATATACAATATGTAACAAAAACCCTGTTGTTCCTTCTACCTACGTTTTAAGTATCAGTTTACTGAGCGATAAAGCAAGTCATTTATAAAAAACTGTTAAAAAAAAACAATTAAAATAAATATTTAATTATTAATATTTGTATTGTTTAATTGGTTTGTTACCTCTGCAATTCTGCATGAAGCGATGACGCGAAACCAGAAGTAGATAGAACGGTCCCGCAACTCTCTTTGATCGGTGCCGCCGCGCCGGTGCACCTCCGCCGCATATCTACCTATTTTTCTACACAAGTTCGTGACCTTGTCAGCTGTTGTTTATCAGTATCACTTTAACGAATTAATATTTGAAAATGTTGGTTTACACAGTATTTTTATGCACAATTGATAATTGTTAAAACTACATTTAACACATAACTAAGTTAAAAAAAAAAATTGCCGCGTCTGTCGCTTAAAACCTGATGTACCTATTTACATTTTAATGCATTAATTTATTACGATGTCTACTTGACGGCCACGGAGTTGCTGTTCGATATGACCACCTTGTACCTCTACACTTCTTGGCTCATAGTCGGAGGGAAGTAGTGATTGGAAGCGACGATAGTGAAATGGGTACTCTCCTAAGTTCGTGTCCCACTGAGCGTGTACTTCGCGTTGGATCGTACTCAAACAAGTCCAAGACTTCTGTCTCGAGTCCTCGGTCTGCCTGCGTCAGCTCGATATTGGTCTCGCCCGCGCACATTGCCGGTGGTGTTGTACGTACGTGTGTGCAAATGTTCTAATGTCATCGCCGACGGTAATGTTGTTGGTAGAGTATGCGTGCTTCTGCATAATTGCAGTCACATTTCCGAAGACACTTTAACTTATTAAAATATTCTACTTTAGAATAAGACATGGTCAACGTTTACGTAAACAAAACACAAGTCACTCACTACGTAGGTCAACAATAACATCCGTTCGAAAGTTGGCTGCGCGAGAGACTAAGGAAGTGATTCGCAGGGTGACGGGTGGTGGGGTAAAGGGGTAGGGGTACCGACCCGGGGCACGTGCCCCGCGGCAGTTTTTGGGCGGCATCTTTTGTCGCATCAAAGAAAGCCGCCGAACTCGTAGGCTATTTAGCGAAATAAAGATGTACTTGTAAAATCAGATACTCTAAACATTTTTTTGAACGTGTCGATTTTAATAGTTATTTGATTTTGACCTCTCGACTAGCCAATGCTTATATTTTTTAAATTATATTATATCATCAATGTTGTGGGTTTTTGTTACATATTGTATGTCGGAAATACGTTAGTCACTAGTTTGAGTTTGACTAATACGTTAGTCACTAGTTTGAGTTTGACTAATCGAGACGCCACACGGTGGATCGAAAATACGTTAGTCACTAGTTTGAGTTTGACTAATCGAGACGCCACACGGTGGATCGAAAATACGTTAGTCACTAGTTTGAGTTTGACTAATACGTTAGTCACTAGTTTGAGTTTGACTAATCGAGACGCCACACGGTGGATCGAAAATACGTTAGTCACTAGTTTGAGTTTGACTAATACGTTAGTCACTAGTTTGAGTTTGACTAATCGAGACGCCGCACGGTGGATCGAAAATACGTTAGTCACTAGTTTGAGTTTGACTAATCGAGACGCCGCACGGTGGATCGAAAATACGTTAGTCACTAGTTTGAGTTTGACTAATCGAGACGCCGCACGGTGGATCGAAAATACGTTAGTCACTAGTTTGAGTTTGACTAATCGAGACGCCGCACGGTGGATCGAAAATACGTTAGTCACTAGTTTGAGTTTGACTAATCGAGACGCCGCACGGTGGATCGAAAATACGTTAGTCACTAGTTTGAGTTTGACTAATCGAGACGCCGCACGGTGGATCGAAAATACGTTAGTCACTAGTTTGAGTTTGACTAATCGAGACGCCGCACGGTGGATCGAAAATACGTTAGTCACTAGTTTGAGTTTGACTAATCGAGACGCCGCACGGTGGATCGAAAATACGTTAGTCACTAGTTTGAGTTTGACTAATCGAGACGCCGCACGGTGGATCGAAAATACGTTAGTCACTAGTTTGAGTTTGACTAATCGAGACGCCGCACGGTGGATCGAAAATACGTTAGTCACTAGTTTGAGTTTGACTAATCGAGACGCCGCACGGTGGATCGAAAATACGTTAGTCACTAGTTTGAGTTTGACTAATCGAGACGCCGCACGGTGGATCGAAAATACGTTAGTCACTAGTTTGAGTTTGACTAATCGAGACGCCGCACGGTGGATCGAAAATCAGCTGTAGAAGACATAGGATCTCGATTTCTTAAATGTTATTTTTTTGCTGGAAATGACTTCTGCTGATCATTACTGTTCTATAAAATGTCATATGAAGTAATTGTGTGCACAAATGGAAGAGTTATAATTTTTATAAGAAAAAAATGTATGGAGCTGACATGAAAAATGAGGATATCTCTGGAATCGCAAGGTTGGCCGTTATATCCTTGCACACTGTTATAGTACTATTTATTTGTGATATTTTGAAATATTTAATATCGCGGCATCACTTGCGATTTTTTTTTTAAATCTTCAAAGTTAAAAAAAAAAAGTATATGATACATTTTAATGCTTAAATATGGCTATACCAAGTGTAATTTACAATATTTTTTATGCTTAGACCAAAACATTCTAAGAAATCACAAAATCGTATTACCTACTTATTTGAAATGACATGGTAATTATGAATTACGTAATACGTAATCTTGTCTAATGCCTCAAGTCCACATTAGCTAATGATTAATAAAACTTAATACCTATATACCTAGTTAAAAGGATACGTACCAAAATAATTTGGGGTACTCGCTTATTTAGCAATTAGTGCAGGATTAACTTAATGAAAGTAATTAGATAAATGTGATACCATCATTAGTCAATAACAATAAATAGTCAAACATTGGATTCACAACTTCAGTTCATTTAGAGCATTTCTAATACTAACATCTATCCTACCGTGTCTTTTTACTCAGTGATCGTGAATAATGGAAAGCATTATTACAAAGGAGAATGGGCAAAAATATATGAAGCTTGGTCTACCTGCTCAACACTAACGACATCTATGCTAATGAAAAGATTATAATGTAATCAAACTAATAATTAATCATATTAAAGTACTGGGCCTGGCAGGATTCAGAAAAAAGGAAAACAAAAGAATTATAAAAATAATGTAATTTATTACAAAGTAATGTTATTAATACAGGTTTACATTATGCTAGTATCTAAAATAACATTATCTAGGTGGGCAGCTGGCGGTGTGAGACCTTGCTGATGACGAGCCCAACATAAGTACCACAATATTGAAATAACATGTGCACACGTTCCGATAGTGCGACGCCCTGTCAAACACGTGCAGTAATAGTGCCTGAATGCGTCTCTTCCTTCAACTCCTCTGTTTATAAGCACGTATGTGTAATACTGTTTCGCCCTTGTATGTCTTGTATTCGTGCCCTGAGTAAAAAACTTCCCTGTTCTACTTCAATGTTGTATTCATTGATGTCATTGAGTTCATTATCTCTGTATAATTCAATTGTATACATTCCATCGCTTAAATGTTCAGCACAGTAAGATTTGGCTATCTTAATGTGGTAAGTGCCCAGAGCGATAAGGATAAGGTGTTCTTCTTCTAATTGAGGAATATCTTCAAAATCAGGAAGATTCGCTGCCATGCGTGTAAATACTACTCGTTGCCTATTCAAGTTTTTGTCTATAACGTATTGAGCTAAATGATTGTTTGAATTAGTTCTTTCATTGATAATTGTAATTATCGCGTCAGCATACGCATTGTCTCTGATTGGTAGATGAAATGCATTGATTAGTGCCGCAGCAATTCGAAAATGTGTCAACATGTGCGGAACGGACTTATTAAAGTTATCAACCCTTAAAAATTTGAAGTCACGCTTGAACCTTCCGTTTACTATTTCTACTACCCATCTTACGATTGTAATTAGATGTGACTTGTTCACTTGTTCTGTGGATAGCTGCAGACTGTTTCTGTCCTTGCTCGGTGGCATATGTGCTTCGTAACCGCATTCTTCAAAATCAGGTAGAGCGTCTCTGAAGCCTCGATCCAAGATAAACACATCATTCGTTAAAAAAAACCAAGGAAATGCACTATCATGATCTCGTAGAATATTGCTCATAATCGTGGCGTCTGATGTAGTCGCTGCATAAGGGCCTGTTACGTCGATAATATAGCCATTGCTACAAACAATTAGAAAAGGCTTTAACAGATTCCTGTACTTGTGAAGACTATAACTACGTCTCTGAAAGAGGAAATTGCTGCTCTTCTGTATGTAAATATACGTTCCATCACAAATTGATATTAGTCTCGTGTTATTCTGATCTCCAAAAAGCGCATTTGGTATCAACAAATTCTTGGCAAGCGCTTCGTTTCTACTTAAATGATCAACTCCCAAGTGCAATGGCACGAAGTCAGCCAGTAAGCATTCTCTTGCTATCACTAATTGGCGTTCGAATGTTCGACGAGATATTTTTAGAAGTGATGCTAGGCGTTCGTTAGGTTCGCCTGTTCGAAGTTTCATGAGATATCCACCCAGAACCACGTTCGGTACATTTGACTGCTGTCGCAGTGATGGGGTTTGTTCGAGTAACGAATTGAATTCAGCGATAGTGAGTCCAGTCCAATGTCGCAACTCATTTTCATCTACTGTATCTAAATCAAAATCAAACATAGTCGATTGATTCTCTAGTGCTATTCTGTAAATTGAAATTATATCCAGTATATGATCTTGGTTAAAGTCATGAGAGACATTGCCGCTTAGTAATTGGTCCCAATTATGGGCCATTACGTGTTCATTACAAACACGAGCACTTGAAGGTATATAGAAATTGTAATAAGACAACATATGAACTTTTATGCTGTTGGGTATTCGGAGTCGTGTCTCGTTTAAACAATCTCTAAATATGCAATGACTCGCCGTATTAGATGCTCTAGCGAGATTTTGTAAATTATCTGGTATAGCACGTGGAACTGCGGGTATATCCTCTGCGTTAACAGCATTGTCGATTATTCCAACAGCTGGCTGTGCCCTTTCGGCAGTGTTAATTCGTTGCCAACATCGGTGACACGTGAATACAACTTGATCGAAGGATACCTATAAGAAAGAAATAATGTTTATTATTGTTATTTTCACAAGTTTTTTTGACATTTTTTATCATTAAAACCTACAACGTACTATTTTTACAAGCTTTTATTTAAGTTTTATTATTAGTATGGTCAAAACTTGGAATTATTTTACTTGTCATATGATTCTATGATCAATCAACATCGATTTTTAGTAAGATAATGATCATCATGATCACCTTAATCCTATTTATGCTGTCTTGTGTGATTACTTTAGTTTCAAAGACGAAGTAATATACTTGTCTCGCTTTCGCTCCCGTAAAGTCGAACGTGTCGTCCCGTTCCGTTTGTCATTTGAAGTTGTGTGAATTAATAATAATAATATGTTATAAATGTGAGCACCCTGATGCTCACATTTATACATCCTGTGCTGAGTAAATAACAAATCTATAAATGAAACATGACAATTGATGCTTAATACCTAAGCATCATATGTCACACTCGTATCCCAAAAATCCCTATCCAGTATGGAGCTTAAACTAACTACCTATTTAACGATTATTATTAAAAGAGTGTAACACGGTAAAGGTTATTTATATAATCAAAATGATATAACAGGTATAGTATTAACAACCAGAACTTACCCCGTGTGAAGAATGTCTCCGTATATATTCCTCAACAAATGGTCTGGATTGAATGAGGTTATGCGTTATTAAATGACGTCGCCGCTGTCGTAAAACAGAGCGGTCACAAACAACACACAACGCACGTCTGTTTCCTTCCATTATAAAAAGATGATCGGAGTCCAATAAACACGTACAAGTGAAAACAATGGCAATATCCAACAGTCCGGTAAAACAAACGCAAGTCAAAGAATAATAATACGTAAAACACACAGCACACAACGACAAGCGAAGATCAACTGCGAGGTGCGTGGGAGTGCGAGCATAGACGAAGCCGCGCGGGGGGAGGGGGCGCGGGCGGGGATTGCGAGCAGGTACCCGAGTTGCGCTTGCACCGGAATTTAATCCTACCTGCCTACTTGCCCTATCCCTAGCAACACCCTGTCGAACTGCTATAGAGAAGAGAAACCCTTTACTACTATTATTTTTTGGCATTTACGCAAAGAACCCCATGAGCTACACATTTACGGTCATATAAAAAAATTAAGTAAACGCTTGTAGTGCAATCTTAGCAGATGATGCTAAGATTGCACTACAAGCGTTACTAGATTTAACAGTGAACAGAATTTTTGAAACTATTCGTAGTCCTGATGCGATACAAGATAAACAATTGATATTAATATCAAAGTGGGGATTTGACGGTGCATCTAACCAAAGTAGATATAAGCAAAACATAGAGAGTGGTCAAGATGATTCCAGCATATTTATGACCTCTTTGGTTCCATTAAAGTTGACAGCTGACGGTGATACCGTATGGGTGAATCCAAAACCCTGCTCACCTAGGTATTGCCGTCCAGTCCAGTTTAGTTTTGTGAAAGAAACCAAAGACGTTGTCATAAATGAAAAAACTGCAATGGATAACGAAATTGAAGCTCTCGTTCCCTCAAAATGTCAAGGTCATGAAATTAGTCACAAATTAATGATGACGATGATTAACGGCAAAATTTGTACATATCTGTCTGAAGATAAGTCAAATGCGGCCTGCTACCTGTGTTTGGCTAAGCCTACAGAAATGAATAAGTTAGATGTCATTGCGTCAAAAACCATTTCTTCTGGTGTGTATGAGTTCGGATTATCATCATTTCATGCCCGCATTAATGTGATGGAATGTCATCTACACATAGCGTATCGTCTCGACTTCAAAAAGTGGTCTGCAAGAGGAGAAGGTCATCAAGAGTAATTGCATTCACGAAAAAAACTCATTCAAGATCGATTCAAAGATGATCTCAACCTTTTGATTGACATCGTTAAGCAAGAATCAGGCACAACTAACGACGGGAACACAGCAAGGCGGTTTTTGAATTTCCTGATAAAACTGCAGCGATCTCTGGATTAGATGAAGACCTAATACGCAGATTTGCTGTGATTCTGCAAGCTATCACATCTGGAGAGATTGTAGACGTGCCGAAATTTAAAGAATACGCTAGAACAACCGCTGAAAAATACGTGGAACTGTACGATTGGTACTACATGTCATCAACCGTCCACAAATTGTTGATTCACGGAGGGGACATAATTGCAGAAAATGCTATTGTACCAATTAGAAGTCTTTCGGAAGAAGCTTCAGAGGCCCGAAACAAAGACTTTAGGAGGTTCAGAGAACACCATTCGAGGAAAAAGAGTAGACAAGCATCAAACGAGGATAACCTCAATATGCTTATCGTCTCTTTTGATCCTCTAATTTCTTCCACAAGACCAAAATTAAATGCCCACAAGAATCAGACATACTTTAAGGAAACAGTAGAACTACTGAAACTTCAGGATCAGGAAGCTCCGACAGAGTTCTTAGAAGTTATATCTATTGTAGAGCCTGATTCTGAAGTGGATTCTGATGGTGACGAAGTATAAAATAAGTTAACTTTTATTGTTTATGTTAGGTTAGGTTAAGTTAATATTTTTTTTTAATAATTTGCTTTAATTTTTAATCATACAATAGTTTACCATTTATTGTTATTGACTAATGATCACGTTTATCTAATTACCCTCATTATGGTACGTATCCTTTTAACAGGTATATAGGTATTAAGTTTTATTAATCATTAGCTAATGTGGACTTGAGGCATTAGACAAGATTACATATTATGTAATTCATAATTACCATGTCATTTCAAATAAGTAGGTAATACGACTTTGTGATTTCTTAGAATGTTTTGGTCTAAGCATAGAAAATATTGTAAATTACACTTGGTATAGCCATATTTAAGCATTAAAATGTATCATATACTTTTTTTTTTAATTTTGAAGATTCAAAAAAAAAAAATCGCAAGTGATGCCGCGATATTAAGTATGTCAAAAATTCACAAATAAATAGTACTATAACAGTGTGCAAGGATATAACGGCCAACCTTGCGATTCCAGAGATATCCTCATTTTTCATGTCAGCTCCATACATTTTTTTTTATAAAAATTATAACTCTTCCATTTGTGCACACAATTACTTCATATGACATTTTATAGAACAGTAATGATCAGCAGAAGTCATTTCCAGCAAAAAAAATAACATTTAAGAAATCGAGATCCTATGTCTTCTACAGCCGATTTTCGATCCACTGTGCGCCAGCGCCGCCAAGCGGCGCTCGACAGAGTCTACAACATAACGCTCGACCCGAGTTTAGTTCAGTTTGTCAGAGGCGGTCAAGGAGTGAACACGTTTAGAAACTGTCGCGCGTTCCGTATAGTTGTCGTGTACCTGCAGTGTGTGAATAGCTACTATGATTATTTGATCGTAAATTATAATTTGATTTAAACTGCAAATGGTTTTTCTATTGAACAATAATCAACACTTCCGATTGTACGCCCAGAGTAGTTTAAATATGGCTGATGATAACGAGAGTGACGTACCATCTCCGTCATATATTTTTTAGTATTGGTGAGAAAAGTATTTTTCATCTACGTCTCTTGATAAACGGACATATTTTCTTTATTTTTCCAAGATGGTTCCTTAACAATCTGAAACTTTCAAAACATACCCACATTATAGTAGTTTCATCTCACGAAACGACGCGCGTTTTACTTGTGGTAACCAAGTGTACAAACACGCTGTTAATTTGTGCTTACACACACATTCACAGCGTGTTTGTACGCAGGAGCTCGCGGTACCGTCCGAGACATGGCGATGCCGGAAGTGTGTGTGTGTTATGTGCTGACGCTATTCGTCTTCACTATTCTACATACCTTTCAATAAAAACCGGCCAAGTCCGTGTCGGACCACGCACAATGAAGGGTTCCGTAATTGGGAAGTTGGGATGAATTTATCCCAAAAACAAACTTAACATATGACTAATATGACAATAGTTGAAAAATATCAATATACGTCACGGTCTATCTATCTCCCACTGCAAATTTAAGTTGGTCGACTATTTAGCTGGCAGGAGACACACACTTGACTTTAACAAAAAATTGCGCTTTAAAGCTTAATATTACGCACACAGATCCAGCCTATCCAACGATACCCCACACCATGGGATATACGAGAAAAATAAAATATCATCCCCACATTACAAGCAAAGGCAAGGTGTCTAAAAAAAATTGTGCAAAGTGCCTAAAAAAAATGATTTGTCAAGATTTTTTTTTGCCACTTTGTCGGCGTGATTAATACGTATACCTATGCCAAATTACAGCTTTCTAGTAATAAGCGTGTCTGAGCTGCCGTGGGGACAGACAGACAGACGGACATGGTGAAACTATAAGGGTTCCTTGTTTACTACGGAACCCTAAAAATTCCACTTCGAGGATCAGTTCCAGCTCGATGTGTCGTATTAACACCTGGATATTGTATATTTAACTTAATATTATCAAAATCTCTTTATTTTAAAATAAAATAAACTTAATTCTCCAGATGGCGTTCAACCGTACCTCAGCCCAACGCAAGCTGACCTTCGCTGAAATAGCTCGTGAAGCGAGAGTACCCATAGACGAGGTGGAACTACTAGTTATGAAGGCTTTAGCCGAGAAACTTATCAGGGGACACATTGATCAGGTACGTAACAGAAGAGAACCTCCATATTTATAAGGTTATTTTACACGAGTGTGTGTTGGCTCGGTTTTTTAATAGTATCACACGAGGGTTTTAAATACATGCATTGCAGAGTTTCATACACTGAAATGAAATGAAATTGTTTATTCTGTAAATAGGATATCAGAATCACTTTTACGTCATATCAAAAAAAAAATAAGCTAGATGGAGTCGACATTTCCTATCTGACTACCCCTGAGAAGAAATGGCGAAACAAACTCAAGGGTCAAAGACTCTTTAAGTCCAGGCAATCTTGGTCAGATCATGTGAGGACCATGTAGATCCATGTCTGAAATGTTCTTTTGAGGAAAGAACCACACAAATTTTAGTGGACCTGTCCATTCAGTGCAAGCATTTGTCAGTAATCGTGTAGCTCAACTCAGAACTTAAAGAACTCAACGACTCGACGAACAATACCAAGGAAAGGACATTTGGATAGGCCGCATAAAGTACTCAAAATGCTAGACTATCATTAAAACTAACTGAGAAAAAAAAACAAAGAAATAAATAAAAATGACCCACATAGTGCTCACATTCACAATAATTAAAGTAATATAATACTTTTCAAGGTACTTTAATATTCACGTAATTTTGTTTATAATATTCATCAATGTCTAAGTTGATGAAACGAGGTGACTGCCGCAGCTCTGTTGTGTGGGGTGAAAGAACTAAGTCGGAATCGCAAAATTACCATAATATATGTAATAGTAAGCTACGTGACGTTGACTTCCCTCATGCATTTGAGAGCTGTGGTAGTGGGTCATGCAGCTTGGCCGAACATAGTTATTCTGGATAGATTGTATGGACAGATTGTAGATATACTATGTGCGGCGGCTAGGCAATCTAAGTTGACACGGGAGGGAGGGCCGAGACGGGGTAGGCGCGTGTGTGGGTGGAATTAATATGTAAGAGACGCTTACAAAGAGGCCAGGTGTAGTTTTCAGGCCTGGATACTTAACAGCCGTCCCTCTTCAGGTCCTGTGTATGATGAAATGTATGAAAAGCGGAAAACTTTTAAAAGCCGTCTGAAATTTTGTCAAAACAAAGCTGACCAAATGATTATGGATAGGTTAGCTGAAGAACGAGCTAGTAAAAATTTTGGAAAATTTTGGAAGTCCACCAGTAAGTTAGATGCGAAGACTGGTCTCTCTGTGAGTGTCGGAGGGATGAGTGAACCTGGGGGCATCGCGAATATGTTCAAGGAACATTTCAGAGTTCAATCCCCACTCGGTCCCTCATCTTTGTTAAGCAATGCTGAGCCCAGCAGCTGTGGAGTGAAACCTCTGATACTTTTCACTGCTAAACAAGTAAGTGCTGTTATAAAAAATATGAAACGAGGCAAATCTCCGGGGCATGATGGGCTCAGTACTGAGCACTTGAAGCTCGCAGGTGTCCATCTGCCGCGAGTCCTGTCTATGTTCTTCACAATGTGTATTAGACACGCGTACTTACCCACTAACCTGATGAAGACCATCGTGGTTCCCATTGTGAAGAACAGGACAGGTGACATCTCGGACAAAGAAACTATCGTCCCATTTCTCTTGCGACAATAATTGCAAAAGTATTGGACGGTATGCTTGATTCTTACCTTAATGATTACATACATCTCCATGACGCGCAGTTTGGGTTTCGACCCGGACTTTCAACTGAAAGTGCAATTTTGAGTCTCAAGCATACAGTTCAATATTATATAGATCGTAAGACGCCTCGTGTACGCCTGTTTCCTTGATCTCTCCAGGGCATTCGATCTTGTCTCGTATGATGTGCTTTGGAGGAAGATGGGAGACAGGGGTATACCTGCGGAAATATGTCAGCTTTTCCAGTATTGGTATGGTAACCAAACCAATCAGGTGAAATGGGACGGTACACTCTCTGAGCCGTATGGGTTGGAGTGCGGGGTGAGACAGGGAGGTTTGACGTCTCCCAGGCTCTTCAACCTCTACGTGGATGAGCTCATAGCGGAACTCAGCAGCATGCGTGTCGGATGCAGTGTTGATGGGATTAGCATTAACAACATCAGCTATGCGGATGACATGGTGCTGCTGGGTCCGTCGGCGGGGGCAATCAGAGAGCTTATTAAAACTTGTGAAGCCTACGCTGCCGCACATGGCTTAATATATAATATTAAGAAATGTGAATACATGGTCTTTAAGGTCGGCGGCAAGTGCCGTGAGGACGGACCCGAGTTGGTCATGAACGGTTCAGTCATCAATAGGGTGACTACTTTTAAATACCTGGGCCATGTTCTTGCCGAGGACCTTAAAGACGATGTAGATATTGAGAGGGAGCGTAGGGCTCTAGCGGTCCGGAGCAATATGCTGGCCCGTAGATTTACTTATTGCCAGAGTCTGTACACGGGCAATCTATGGGTCGGATATGCCAAAAGATCGCTGGATGTCCTGCGCGTCCAATACAATAATGCTTTCAGGATGTTGTTGGGACTGCCTCGCTACTGTAGTGCCTCGGGAATGTTTGCGCAAGTTCGGACGGATTCCATGCCGTTCTACGCAAAAAAACAGCTTCACTTCTGAGGAGGGTGCGGGGCAGTCACAACAGCATCCTGAGGACTGTAGGAGAGAGCTTCAGCTCTCAGATAATGAAGCAGTTTGTGAGGAGGGTGATAGGTACTAACACTAGATAGTAAGCTTTTGTATGTTACTAACACTATATGGATTCTGTGGTCCGAAATAAAAAGTTTATTATTATTATTATATGTAATTCTATATAATGATGATTTTGCATAATAATTAAAATGTCAAGTTTAACGGTTTTATCATAAGGCTTAGCAGAGCGAGCAGCTCAATCCCAAGCTTTTTTGTCTTCTAAATAAACAGAAATTTTATAGTACCCTTTTTATAAGTTTGGTTATAATACTGCTTTTAAATCGTTTAATGGGTAAATTTCGAATATAGGAAGTTTGTTGTAAAAGCGTATACATTGACCCATGAACGAGTTGCCTACTCTGTGTAGGCGAGTGTGAAGTACAGCAAGATTGTTTATTCCTGGTATTTAAACTGGGTATATCGGACATTTTCTTAAAATTTGATATATTTTTGTGTAAATACATAAGATTATCAAATAAATATTGAGAGGCTACAGTCAGAATATCTATTTCTTTGATTTTTTCTGAATCAGGGGAATCTCTTAGACCTATGTTGTAAATGGCTCGAAAAATCCTTTTTTGAAAAACAAAGACGGTATTAATGTCCGCACAGGTTCCCCAGAGAAGAATCCCATATGACTATGAAAATAACTAAAATAAACAATTCTGGCCCTATCTACATTGGTTATCTGTTGATTCTTTTTAACAGCATAGGCGGCCGAACTTAGCCTTCCTGACAATTTTTCTATGTGTGGGCGCCATTGTAATTTAGCGTAAATATTTATTCCAAGAAAAACTGTCGACTCAACAGGGTCCAACTCTATTCCATTAAGTTAAACATTGGTAGTTAGCTCCCTGACATTTGGCGTTGAAAATTTAATGAGTTTAGTCTTTTTTTCGTTCAGGAGAAGATTATTTACATTAAACCAATGTACAACTTTAGAGAGTGCATCGTTAACATGTTCAAAGTTGACCAGCAGACGTTTGATTTTAAAAATGAGGGAAGTGTCATCTGCGAATAATACAATCTTGTGATTATCCCTTATGTGATAAGGTAAGTCATTTATATAAATTAGAAACAAGAATGGACCTAGAATTGAACCCTGCGGCACGCCCATAGTGACCGCAGATAATGCAGATCTCTGGCCATTTATATCAACCCTCTGAATTCTATTGTTCAGATAAGAAGTCAGAAGGTCGAGAGCCCTGTCGCTCATACCATAGTGGTGCAGTTTCCTGATGAGTGTATCATGATGGACGCAATCGAAGGCCTTCGACAAGTCGCAGAAATTGCCAAGAGCATCCTGCGACTCCTCCCAAGCCTCGAAAATACTCTTCAGTAATTCCACGCCCGCATCTGTAGTTGATCGACCCTTCGTAAAACCAAACTGTTTCAGATGAAGTAAATTATGTGTATTGAAATATCCTAACATTTGTTTTGACAAAGTTGTGCTCCAGATTTGAACAGTGGAATCACTATGCTAAGTTCATCAGATCAGGAAATATACCAGATGCAATACAGGAGTTAAAAACAATTGCTAAAAATGGTGAAATAACATCAATTATTGAAGACATTGTTGTACTGATAATCCCCAAAGATCAGCAGTTTTTTTTACATCAAATTCTTTAAAAGATTTCAAAATGTCTTTAGGGGTAACAATTGTGAATTTAAAGTTTTGATCACATTCTGGTGCACATTATTTTAGTATTGAGTAAGCAGAAGTGGAGCACGACGATGACAGAGTTTTGTTTGTTAAAAAGGGAATATTAGTGAAGACATAAGACACACGATGATGTAGATATTAAGGCAGACGTGGAGAGAGAAAATTTTCAACAGAGTTTGACTGTTGAAAATTTTCTCTCTCCACGTCTGCCTTAATATCTACATCATCGATTTTTAGATGGAAGTCACGATTCCGTACTGTCGTTCTTCTCGTTTCAGAATGAATAATATTCCAAGTTGTTTTAATTTTATTTCCAGAAGATTTTAATTTTTTTTTAAATGTGTAAGGCTTCTGCTGAGGAACAGGATCTTTTAAAATTCTTGACAAATTATTTAAAAGTTTCATCATGGTTATATGTTTTTTCATGATACAATTCATATAACCTCAACCTACTTTTGTAAATACCTGGTGTTGCCCAGTCACTGAATATAACGCGATTACAAACAGGCAATGTTTTTAAGGTGAATACCTTCATTAATTCACAATTGATGAGGTTAAATAGTAAAGTATAAGCTTGATCCGGGTCAGTGTGATAAGGCAAACCCGGTAGTTTTTCCATTAAATTATTTTTAAATTGTTCTAAGCGACTTGTTTACAGGAATAAAACTCACAAGTTTTCTTTGAACTCTGATTATTTTCTGAGGGAAAGTGACCAACTGGCTACAGTGATCAGAGTCAACTCATTTACAATTGAATGGCTAGAAGGTCTTAAATTTGTTACAATATTGTCAATACAGGTAGCGCTAGTGGCAGTTATTCTAGTTGGGTCAAAGAATGTATTGTACAAATTATAGGATTTTAATAAAGTTATAAATTTATTTACTGCAGCAGATCTTTCCAATATATTAATGATGAAATCTCCACAGACAACAAGTGTTTTATTACTGTTACAAGTCTTTAATTATACTTCTACCATATATTTCTCGAAAATATCATATGAAGCACATGGGGAGCTGCTCACGCTCATTATAATGAACTGCTCAAGCTCAATGCAAGCTATTTCAACAACTCGCTCAACAGAGAGGCTCACAATATCCTTACGTTCTTTAAATTTCATATTGTTACGAACAATTATTAGAGAGCCACCACGTATCATATTAACGCTGCAGCTACTTACTACTTTATCTACTCTCATACGTTGGGATTGAACCTACTAAATAAAAGATTACACTTAAAAGAGCAAGAAATAGTTAATAAGAAGTCACACGGTCCTAAGTCAGGGCCGTAACGAGGGTGACCCAAGAGTTTGACCGGCGTGCTGTCTAGGAAGTCCCTCGTTTTGAGCGCGGTGTGCGAAGGCGCGTTGTCGTGGTGGAGCAGTAGCCCGCGGAGCCCTGAGTTTGGTAGCTTGTTGCTCACAACAGAAAAAACTTCTGCCAAGCATTTGATAGTATACCATTTAGCGTTGATGCTTATTTGGTCCCGTAAAGGAATTGACACCAAGAAACCGGTCCAATTGAAAAAGCTCGCGATCAAAATCTTTCCCCCGCTTCTAGATCGCTTCACTTTGGTAGGCGTTGATTCGTTTTGAAGCACCCAAACCGTTGACTGGCGCTTCGTTTCTGGATCGTATTGTTAAATCCAAGACTCATCACTTGTAATGATGTCGTAGACACGCCTTTCGTCTCGGCGTGTCTTTATTTATTACTGCCTGCAGGCTTAGCATGACACTCTCTATTTCTTCGAAGAATAGACACGGCTCTTTCTATACAAAGTGACATTTCGTTTCTCAGTTTTTGACATCTCATCGTAGAAATCCTTCTACAATCTGTCATCTTGTATTTCGTTTCTAACGATCTTTGTCTAGGTCCTTTTTTATGTAGAAAGATCTCTACGGTGGGATGTCAAAAAAGGAGAAACGAAATGTCACTTTGTATGGAAAGAGCCGTGTCTATTCTTCGAAGAAATAGTGTCATGCTAAGCCTGCTGCTTCAAATTTGTTTATCATATCACGGCACCATTCCACCCGGGCCTGCTCTGAGCATCAGTGAGGTTGTTCGTGTAGAATTTCGTGAAAGCTTTCCGATCCAACCTGCAGTATGTGCTGAATCTCTTGATACGTAACTCGCCTATTGTCATGGATTAAATTTTTCACTACTAGCACGTTTTTTTCCGCAACCGCCGTCAAAGGGCGGCCATTTCTTTTTTCATCCCCCAAAGTTAGTCGACTACGCTTGAATTCGTTATACCAACGAATTCAAGGCGACACTTGAAATTGTAAAAAAGTCGTAGGCGAAAATGATCCCTGCGTAGATCCATTTTTTAATGAGACATGAAAATTTAAATTAGCTCGCAAGCAATGTGGAGGGAAATTTGAACGTACCTAGTTTTACTTACAAATAATCATATTTTCAAAATAGATTATAATTGGTCAGTCTCTCATATATAAAAACTTTTTCGCAATACTTTCTGAGTGGCCTAGTACTTGTCAAAAAATAACAAAATTGGAATATTTTGACGCTAAGTACTGATTATAAAAAAATATATTATGTAAGGCAGAAAATGTATGAAAGAAACTTGTAAGATTGTCTAGTTGTTGGCTTTTGGATTTATATGTCTAAGCTCGTCCATGAAGCGACATCCATCAGTAGAACGGATTTTGCTGATTGTTGAGGGCTACTAGATGGTCAAAAATGATTTGTGTCCGGTTGATGGCAATAGGCTCGCCCCCTATTACATGAGACTTAAACATAGCTAGTGTATTATAAAATCAAATCAAAATCTAGTCATTTATTCAAACTAGGCTCAGCATTTTTTGAACTTCAAAAGTACATAAGACAGTCCCCGGCACACCGCCCCCTACCACTTCCTAGTGCTGAAGCTGGGAGAAGTGGCGCAACAAGCTGTCCAGCAGTACAGCTGTGTCTAACCCTTCGGAACACAGGCGTTGAAGATTATTTTTGTACTAATCAGTATCTCGTTGCCCGCAGGTGAACAGCACGGCGCACATCGGCTGGGTGCGGCCGCGCGCGCTGCCCCGCGGCGGCGCGGCGGCGCTGGCGGCGCGCCTGGACGTGTGGTGCGGGGCCGTGGGCGGCGCCGCCGACCTGCTGGCCAACGCCGCGCCCGACCTGCTCACTGCGTAGTGGTACGTAACATTACTGAACTACAGGCTGCGTCCCGCGGCGGGGCGGCGCGCCTGGACGTGTGGTGCGGGGCCGTGGGCGGCGCCGCCGACCTGCTGGCCAACGCCGCGCCCGACCTGCTCACTGCGTAGTGGTACGTAACATTACTGAACTACAGGCTGCGTCCCGCGGCGGGGCGGCGCGCCTGGACGTGTGGTGCGGGGCCGTGGGCGGCGCCGCCGACCTGCTGGCCAACGCCGCGCCCGACCTGCTCACTGCGTAGACGTACGTAACATTACTGAACTACAGGCTGCGTCCCGCGGCGGGGCGGCGCGCCTGGACGTGTGGTGCGGGGCCGTGGGCGGCGCCGCCGACCTGCTGGCCAACGCCGCGCCCGACCTGCTCACTGCGTAGTGGTACGTAACATTACTGAACTACAGGCTGCGTCCCGCGGCGGGGCGGCGCGCCTGGACGTGTGGTGCGGGGCCGTGGGCGGCGCCGCCGACCTGCTGGCCAACGCCGCGCCCGACCTGCTCACTGCGTAGACGTACGTAACATTACTGAACTACAGGCTGCGTCCCGCGGCGGGGCGGCGCGCCTGGACGTTTGGTGCGGGGCCGTGGGCGGCGCCGCCGACCTGCTGGCCAACGCCGCGCCCGACCTGCTCACTGCGTAGACGTACGTAACATTACTGAACTACAGGCTGCGTCCCGCGGCGGGGCGGCGCGCCTGGACGTGTGGTGCGGGGCCGTGGGCGGCGCCGCCGACCTGCTGGCCAACGCCGCGCCCGACCTGCTCACTGCGTAGACGTACGTAACATTACTGAACTACAGGCTGCGTCCCGCGGCGGGGCGGCGCGCCTGGACGTGTGGTGCGGGGTCGTGGGCGGCGCCGCCGACCTGCTGGCCAACGCCGCGCCCGACCTGCTCACTGCGTAGTGGTACGTAACATTACTGAACTACAGGCTGCGTCCCGCGGCGGGGCGGCGCGCCTGGACGTGTGGTGCGGGGCCGTGGGCGGCGCCGCCGACCTGCTGGCCAACGCCGCGCCCGACCTGCTCACTGCGTAGACGTACGTAACATTACTGAACTACAGGCTGCGTCCCGCGGCGGGGCGGCGCGCCTGGACGTTTGGTGCGGGGCCGTGGGCGGCGCCGCCGACCTGCTGGCCAACGCCGCGCCCGACCTGCTCACTGCGTAGACGTACGTAACATTACTGAACTACAGGCTGCGTCCCGCGGCGGGGCGGCGCGCCTGGACGTGTGGTGCGGGGCCGTGGGCGGCGCCGCCGACCTGCTGGCCAACGCCGCGCCCGACCTGCTCACTGCGTAGTGGTACGTAACATTACTGAACTACAGGCTGCGTCCCGCGGCGGGGCGGCGCGCCTGGACGTGTGGTGCGGGGCCGTGGGCGGCGCCGCCGACCTGCTGGCCAACGCCGCGCCCGACCTGCTCACTGCGTAGACGTACGTAACATTACTGAACTACAGGCTGCGTCCCGCGGCGGGGCGGCGCGCCTGGACGTTTGGTGCGGGGCCGTGGGCGGCGCCGCCGACCTGCTGGCCAACGCCGCGCCCGACCTGCTCACTGCGTAGACGTACGTAACATTACTGAACTACAGGCTGCGTCCCGCGGCGGGGCGGCGCGCCTGGACGTGTGGTGCGGGGCCGTGGGCGGCGCCGCCGACCTGCTGGCCAACGCCGCGCCCGACCTGCTCACTGCGTAGACGTACGTAACATTACTGAACTACAGGCTGCGTCCCGCGGCGGGGCGGCGCGCCTGGACGTGTGGTGCGGGGCCGTGGGCGGCGCCGCCGACCTGCTGGCCAACGCCGCGCCCGACCTGCTCACTGCGTAGACGTACGTAACATTACTGAACTACAGGCTGCGTCCCGCGGCGGGGCGGCGCGCCTGGACTTGTGGTGCGGGGCCGTGGGCGGCGCCGCCGACCTGCTGGCCAACGCCGCGCCCGACCTGCTCACTGCGTAGACGTACGTAACATTACTGAACTACAGGCTGCGTCCCGCGGCGGGGCGGCGCGCCTGGACTTGTGGTGCGGGGCCGTGGGCGGCGCCGCCGACCTGCTGGCCAACGCCGCGCCCGACCTGCTCACTGCGTAGACGTACGTAACATTACTGAACTACAGGCTGCGTCCCGCGGCGGGGCGGCGCGCCTGGACTTGTGGTGCGGGGCCGTGGGCGGCGCCGCCGACCTGCTGGCCAACGCCGCGCCCGACCTGCTCACTGCGTAGACGTACGTAACATTACTGAACTACAGGCTGCGTCCCGCGGCGGGGCGGCGCGCCTGGACTTGTGGTGCGGGGCCGTGGGCGGCGCCGCCGACCTGCTGGCCAACGCCGCGCCCGACCTGCTCACTGCGTAGACGTACGTAACATTACTGAACTACAGGCTGCGTCCCGCGGCGGGGCGGCGCGCCTGGACTTGTGGTGCGGGGCCGTGGGCGGCGCCGCCGACCTGCTGGCCAACGCCGCGCCCGACCTGCTCACTGCGTAGACGTACGTAACATTACTGAACTACAGGCTGCGTCCCGCGGCGGGGCGGCGCGCCTGGACTTGTGGTGCGGGGCCGTGGGCGGCGCCGCCGACCTGCTGGCCAACGCCGCGCCCGACCTGCTCACTGCGTAGACGTACGTAACATTACTGAACTACAGGCTGCGTCCCGCGGCGGGGCGGCGCGCCTGGACTTGTGGTGCGGGGCCGTGGGCGGCGCCGCCGACCTGCTGGCCAACGCCGCGCCCGACCTGCTCACTGCGTAGACGTACGTAACATTACTGAACTACAGGCTGCGTCCCGCGGCGGGGCGGCGCGCCTGGACTTGTGGTGCGGGGCTGTGGGCGGCGCCGCCGACCTGCTGGCCAACGCCGCGCCCGACCTGCTCACTGCGTAGTAGTACGTAACATTACTGAACTACAGGATGCGTCCCGCGGCGGGGCGGCGCGCCTGGACGTGTGGTGCGGGGCCTTGGGCGGCGCCGCCGACCTGCTGGCCAACGCCGCGCCCGACCTGCTCACTGCGTAGTGGTACGTAACATTACTGAACTACAGGCTGCGTCCCGCGGCGGGGCGGCGCGCCTGGACGTGTGGTGCGGGGCCGTGGGCGGCGCCGCCGACCTGCTGGCCAACGCCGCGCCCGACCTGCTCACTGCGTAGACGTACGTAACATTACTGAACTACAGGCTGCGTCCCGCGGCGGGGCGGCGCGCCTGGACTTGTGGTGCGGGGCTGTGGGCGGCGCCGCCGACCTGCTGGCCAACGCCGCGCCCGACCTGCTCACTGCGTAGTAGTACGTAACATTACTGAACTACAGGATGCGTCCCGCGGCGGGGCGGCGCGCCTGGACGTGTGGTGCGGGGCCGTGGGCGGCGCCGCCGACCTGCTGGCCAACGCCGCGCCCGACCTGCTCACTGCGTAGACGTACGTAACATTACTGAACTACAGGCTGCGTCCCGCGGCGGGGCGGCGCGCCTGGACTTGTGGTGCGGGGCCGTGGGCGGCGCCGCCGACCTGCTGGCCAACGCCGCGCCCGACCTGCTCACTGCGTAGACGTACGTAACATTACTGGACTACAGGCTGCGTCCCGCGGCGGGGCGGCGCGCCTGGACTTGTGGTGCGGGGCCGTGGGCGGCGCCGCCGACCTGCTGGCCAACGCCGCGCCCGACCTGCTCACTGCGTAGACGTACGTAACATTACTGAACTACAGGCTGCGTCCCGCGGCGGGGCGGCGCGCCTGGACTTGTGGTGCGGGGCCGTGGGCGGCGCCGCCGACCTGCTGGCCAACGCCGCGCCCGACCTGCTCACTGCGTAGACGTACGTAACATTACTGAACTACAGGCTGCGTCCCGCGGCGGGGCGGCGCGCCTGGACTTGTGGTGCGGGGCCGTGGGCGGCGCCGCCGACCTGCTGGCCAACGCCGCGCCCGACCTGCTCACTGCGTAGTAGTACGTAACATTACTGAACTACAGGATGCGTCCCGCGGCGGGGCGGCGCGCCTGGACGTGTGGTGCGGGGCCTTGGGCGGCGCCGCCGACCTGCTGGCCAACGCCGCGCCCGACCTGCTCACTGCGTAGACGTACGTAACATTACTGAACTACAGGCTGCGTCCCGCGGCGGGGCGGCGCGCCTGGACTTGTGGTGCGGGGCCGTGGACGGCGCCGCATACCTGCTGGCCAACGCCGCGCCCGACCTGCTCACTGCGTAGTGGTACGTAACATTACTGGACTACAGGCTGCGTCCCGCGGCGGGGCGGTGCGCCTGGACGTGTGGTGCGGGGCCGTGGGCGGCGCCGCCGACCTGCTGGCCAACGCCGCGCCCGACCTGCTCACTGCGTAGTGGTACGTAACATTACTGAACTACAGGCTGCGTCCCGCGGCGGGGCGGCGCGCCTGGACGTGTGGTGCAGGGCCGTGGGCGGCGCCGCCGACCTGCTGGCCAACGCCGCGCCCGACCTGCTCACTGCGTAGTAGTACGTAACATTACTGAACTACAGGATGCGTCCCGCGGCGGGGCGGCGCGCCTGGACGTGTGGTGCGGGGCCTTGGGCGGCGCCGCCGACCTGCTGGCCAACGCCGCGCCCGACCTGCTCACTGCGTAGACGTACGTAACATTACTGAACTACAGGCTGCGTCCCGCGGCGGGGCGGCGCGCCTGGACTTGTGGTGCGGGGCCGTGGACGGCGCCGCATACCTGCTGGCCAACGCCGCGCCCGACCTGCTCACTGCGTAGTGGTACGTAACATTACTGGACTACAGGCTGCGTCCCGCGGCGGGGCGGTGCGCCTGGACGTGTGGTGCGGGGCCGTGGGCGGCGCCGCCGACCTGCTGGCCAACGCCGCGCCCGACCTGCTCACTGCGTAGTGGTACGTAACATTACTGAACTACAGGCTGCGTCCCGCAATTTCACCCGCATAAGTCTCAATCTCGTGGGAATATGACAAATAGTATCCTGTCGTAAACAAGCTCTTGTTCTGTCCATGTCCCAAACTTCATTCAAATCCGTTCAGCCATTTTAACGTGAAAGCGTAACAAACAAACTCACTTTCGCATTTATAATTATTGTACAGTGGTTACCTTACACCTTGTTTGTTAATGTTAAAGTGTTATGAGTACCGCGCCGCGACCCAGGCTAGGGAATTTGTTTAAGTAAAACGATGTTTACTGTTACACGGATTTATTGGTACTAAAGTAATTAATTACAAATCGAACGCGATGCACCGCATCGTGAGTGCAAGCGACAGCATTAAAACTAAACAATACAAAATGTACGGGTTTGCTCGTACATACTCCCTATAGGAGAAATTAACAAGATACAAATTTAAATAAATGTTAACAGATCACAATATTTGAAAACAATGTTTCAAGAAAATACAAAAGATAATAACTGTTCGAGTGCTGACCGATCAACATCTGGTTATAGTACTCAAGTTCATCGAAGCCTTGAACCAGCTGTAGTAATATGATATCGCAATTCATAATGTTACGTATTGTTTTACATGATTGTTCTAGGGACTTCGTGTATTTGTTGAGAGCTGTTATGCCTTCCGAATAAGGTTGCATATCGTAGTAGATAATGAGCTTCCACTCGTCCCGTATAATTTGCATGTCAGATAATTTATCGAAATAAAGACTGATTAGGTCTAAATCTTGTTGTTTGGAAATCGCAATGTCCTCGTGTTACGATTGTCATAAAAAATAATAAAGATGTAAATAATGTTATTACGCTAACTCTCTTCGATTTCCTTTGAGGTTTTATTTCATCGCTGTTTGTTTTCAACTCTTCCTGGACATTTTCAGACGAGTCTGATTGAATTTGGTTTACAGGTAAAATTGATATTTTGGTAATTGGTCTTTTAAGAATGCCGTTCTTCGTTTTTAAGCTGACAACGCGAACGAATCCATCTGCTCCGGGATGTAGATCGACGACCCTACCCATAGACCATTTTCCAGGAGGCAAATTGTCATCGTGCAAAAGGACTATGTCGTTTAGGTTTATGTTATCACGAGACTGTCGCCATTTGCTTCTTGTTGTTAGTTGTGTTAGATATTCAGAGCGCCATCTTTTCCAGAAGTCAGCGAAAATTCTTTGAGTTAACTGCCACCTAGTCCTTAAGTCCCTTTCTGTTTCAACTAGGGTAAGTGCGGAACCGCCAGTCAAAAAGTGAGATGGAGTTAAGTAGTTTAAGTCCTCCGGATCTTCGGTGAGAGGACATAGAGGCCTAGAATTGAGGCATGCTTCGATTTGCGTGAGGACTGTTGACAACTCTTCGAACGTCAACTTTTGCTCACCGACAACTCTTCTAAAGTGATGTTTGAAACTTTTGACTGCGGACTCCCACAGACCGCCCGCGGAAGGCCAGATAGGTGCATTGAAATGGCAGTTGATTTCCATATCTGTCAGTTCAGCTAAAAGTTCGTTGTTAAATATTTGTTGCAGTTCCTGGTATTCTTGTTGAATTTGCTTGTTGGCTCCGACAAAGTTTCGTCCATTGTCACTATAAATGTGAGTCGGAGTACCTCTACGTGCTGCCATTCTTCTTAGAGCTGCGATGAACGACGAGGTGCTAAGATCGGATACTAGCTCTAGATGTACTGCTTTTGTAGACATGCAGACGAAAACAGCCACATATCCTTTAGTGGTTTTTATACCACGGCCTTTGTTGGCTTTAAGGAGTAGGTGCCCAGTAAAATCTATTCCAGTGTGTTCAAACGGACGAGATGGATTGCTCCTCGCTGCAGGTAAGTCACCCATAATTTGGTTATGCTTGCTAGGACTTAGCTTTTTACATTTTACACATAAGCGTATTTGCTTTTTCGTTGCTTCATTTCCGCCTATAATCCAATACTTTTGTCGGATAAATCCCGATGTCAAGCGGGCTCCGCCATGGAAAGTACACATGTGTGCATGTTCTATAAGAAGCTCTGTTAAACGTCCTCGCTGTGGAATGATTATAGGATGTTGCATGTCTGCATGGATATGAGCATTTCTTAACCTTCCCCCGACACGGAGAAGGTCAAAGTTATCCAAAAATGGATTTAGATTTAGTATTCTGCTTTTGTTGCTAAGCTTTCCTTTGTCTCTTAAGCTTTTAATTTCTTCTGCAAACTCTTGCTGCTGTACTTGCTTTATGATCTTAATTTTAGCTTTTCTTATCTCTTCTAGCGTAAGATACAAAGTTTGTTTATTGTTTTGCTTGCTTGTTATAAATCTATACACCCATGCTAAAATGTGTACAACTTTGGTAAACGAACTGTGACTTTTCAACAAGTTATTTATTATACTGTTGTCTTCTGTTTGTTTCATGACACAGTTTACTTGCTTCTGGGGTTTGGTTTCTAATGTTGTTGTGTAGATTATTTCTTCAATTCCTTCATCACCTTTAAATGTTTGAAGCCATGATGGCCCTTGCCACCATAAAGGATGCTGAATCAATTGTGACATCGATAAGCCTCTACTTGCGCAGTCTGCAGGATTTTCGGCAGACTTGACATACCGCCAGCAGGCCGAAGGCATGATTTCAGTTATAAATCGTGTTCTGTTGGCAACAAAGGTTTGCCAACGGCCTGGATCTCCTTGCAGCCACCCCAATACTGCTGTGGAGTCAATCCATCCATAAATATCAATCTTGTAGTCAGTTAAAGATGCCTTGACCTTAGCCATGAGTTTAGCTAATAAATGAGCGCCGCAAAGCTCCAATCGTGGCAACGATATGGTTTTGTTAGCCGGGATTATTCTTGATTTTCCGGCCACCAAGACGATGCTTGTTAGTTTGTTACGAGTATAAACTTTACAGTAAATAACGCAGGCGTATGCCTTTGTTGACGAGTCACAGAAACCATGTAACTCGACTCTTTGTTCGGGTTTTGTGCCTAACCATCTTGGTATTTGAACCTGACTTATTTGATCGATGTCCGCCTTAATTTTATTCCATTCTTCAAAAATATCTTTAGGTATCTGCTCATCCCACTGAATTTGTGAAGTCCAAATTCGTTGAAATAAAATTTTGAGTTTTGTTGTTGTAGGTGTGAGCCACCCCAAGAGGTCAAAGAACTTGGAGATATCGGATAGCACGGATCTTTTTGTAGCCTTGTTGACTGTTGAATCAATTTTCGGTTCAAATGTAAAGTTATCCTTGACAGGGTTCCAGCGAAGTCCTAATGTTTTAGTAGACTGCGGCTGTCGAAAGCTTTTGCTTTGTTGTTGGCATGGGACTTCATCGTGCAGTAAATGTTGATCATTTGAAGCCCATTTTCTTAGATTGAATCCACCGCGTTTCAGGAGTTCAATTAAATCTTGTTGAAGTTGGCGTGCCGCTGTTATGCTGTGTGTACCGTGGATAAGGTCATCCATGTAGAATGACCCCTCGAGGACTTTAGATGCTTCTTGAAATTCGGAGCGTTCGTCGTTCGCTAGCTGTTTTAGCGTCATCATTGCGAGGAAAGGAGCCGCTTTAGTCCCATACGTGACCGTGGTCAGCTGATATTCTTGTAGTTTATCTCTGGGACTATCTCTCCATACGATTTTTTGTAGGCTCTGATCTTCATTATGGACCAAAATTTGGCGGAACATCTTTTCGATGTCTGCGGTGAAGGCAAATTGATACTGTCTCCACTTAAGTATCAATGACTGAAGGCGTTGTTGCAGATTTGGGCCCTTGTGCATGAGATCATTTAAACTTTGGCCACTTGATGTTTTTGATGAGGCGTTAAAAACGACTCGAAGTGACGTCGTTGAAGAATCACGTAGCACACAATGATGGGGCATGTAACATTCGAGTTTCGTGTTACAAATAGCTGGTTTCATATGTCCTAACGCTAGGTACTCGTCAATGAAAGTTTTATACTCTTTTGCGATGTTTTCATTTTTAATTAATTTACGTTCTAAATGGCCAAATTGTGCTATGGCCTTTGATTTCGAGTTTCCCAATTGTTCTTCAAAATTTGTTTTCAGAGGGAGCCTTACTACATATCTTCCATCTAGCAATCTATTTGTTGTTGAGCTGTAAAGTTGCATACACGCTTGATCATCTGATGAAAGCGAGGTGGACTCTGCAATTTCCTCCGTTTCCCAAAATTTTTGCAACTGGTCAATATCAAACTGTACGACATTGCATTGCAGTATGTTTACGTTGCCGCACACGATCCATCCAAGACGAGTCTGTTGGGCAATGGGCGTTGTTTGTTCAAGTCTGCAGATTCCTTCCATAATAATGTTTGAATAGATGTCAGCGCCAAATAAAATATCTACCGGACGACTGACGTAAAAGTCAGGATCTGCAAGTTCTATGTTTTCTAAGTAAGACCACGTGGGCTTAGCAAAGGTATAAGTTGGCAAATTTTTTGTTAAAGTTTTCATGACGAAAACGTCAGTGTTAAAAGAATAAGACTCTCTTCTTGATGAGCAGTTTATGTTGATAACTCCCTTGCAGGCATTATCCCTTGCTCCTATACCGGTTATTATGCCCTTGCATCGTTGACGGGGCAGTCCCAATTGTTGAGCCGCATTTTCGGTAATGAGTGAAGTTTGGGAACCCTGATCAATCAAAGCTCGCATGTTAAGATAAGATCCATCATATTTTTGGACCTTAATCACGGCTGTGGACAATAATGTTTCCGGTACCTCACGTTGTTGAGCCACGTGAGTACTAAGTTGCTGATTTTGCTCAGGCAAAGTACGGGCCTTTCCTGTTTTAGGTATTGCTTGGTTAGGCGATGTGTTTGCAGATTGCGCAAATGCATCGTGAAGTATCGTGTTATGACTTCCGTCGCACTCATGGCACCGTTTTGTCGAAATGCATTCCTTACCTTTATGACTAAAAAGGCAATTTTCGCAAAGCTGGTTGTCAACGACAAATTGTTTTTTGTCGATTGTGGACAATCCAATATATTGTTCACAATGGAATAATCCATGACTATTTTTGCATAATGGGCAAGTCCGTTTATTGTGAAATTTTCCGTTCGATTTTGAAACGTTTTTGTTACTCGAATAAGATTGTTTCGAATTACGATTGATATTTTTGTTGTTCAAATTGTTATCTTTAGCTGATTTTGCATTGGAATTTGGAGATTTCTGGTCTTGTTTACGCCGCGATGATTCCATACTCGTAAACTTGGCTTCCAGGAAGTCCAAAAAGTCTGATAAAATGGGCAGTTCACGAGGTTGCTTAAGAGATGCGATGTATTCGGAATGCGTGTTAGCATCTAATTTGTTCGACATCAAATAGCAAATTACGGGGTCCCATGTGCTTACGTCTGCTCCCATGTTCTTAATAGCGTTAACACATTCGATGGTTGTATCGTGGATGCGTTTTACATAGTAGACTGAGGGTTGTTGCATGACCGGAAGGTTGGTTAGAGTATTCATATGTGAGGTGAATATAAGCAGTTTGTTGTTATATCTATGATTAAGGATTTCCCAACATGTTGAATAGTTTTCAGAGCTGATCTGAAGATGATGTATTAAGCCTTCGGCTTCCCCTTTCAGTTTAGCTTTAAGGAACTGCATCTTTTGAGCTTGAGAGAGCGACGGATTGTTGTGAATAGCCTCCGTGAACAAGTCTTTAAAGGATACCCAGTGTTGATAATGGCCATTAAACGTAGGCACTTCCATCTTTGGTGTAGAATATTCTCGGTGTGATACAGACCACAATTTGCTGTTCAGAGACTTCTTCATGTTGTTGTACGTCATTTCATACGAGGTAAACTTGTCCTCATACGAATCATCTTGCCCGTCGAGTTCACCATCCAACTCCCAGTGAAGCGTGTCAATGGCAGACCACCTCGTTTCCAATGTTTTCAAAGTGTCTTGTAACTCCCATTTCTCAGTTATGGCATCGACGTTGATGTTCGCCACAGTTCGATAGAAAGCCTTAAAGTTGATAGTCTGCTTCTTCAGTAATTCGTCCAACTTGCTGTTGGTGCCCTGAGACTTGAATTTCGGCGTCTCAAGAAAGGTCGTAGCTTCGCTCTTCTCGGGATTCCTGTTCTTAAGGGTCCCGTCCACACCGGCCCTGGACGTGCCGGCTAACGGTGTTGCGGGTCTTAAAATAGACGGTAGTCCTGCACCTTTGATAGTTTCACGCGTCGAAAGATAGAAATCATGAGTTTGTTGATAGTGATTCAATGCAAAATACTCAATCGATTTGTTGCTAAAAGGGTTTAACTGATCGTGATTAGATTGAAACTCCTGCCAGTAGGAGTCTAAAGTATCCAATCTACGTTTGATGTAGTCAGGAGTTTTGCGTTCTTGACCATCTTTCTTAAAGTTTGATAAAAGTTGGTTCATGGCCACCATGATTTGTTTCTGGTTGGCCAGAAGATCTTCCATTGTTTGGTTCATATTGTTAGGTCAAGCAATAAAAGGGAAAGATCTTACTTTGCTTCTGCTGTATTGTGGGCGTTGTCGATTGTGCTCAAGGCTGCTGTTTACTCCCTGAACTGCAACTCCACAGCTGCTGCTGATATGGAACCACTCACACGAACTGACTCGAAATTCCACTTGATTGCTCGCGTTAATGATCCCGCTTAACGGCTCGAAGGACCATAAAGATGTACAGTGGTTACCTTACACCTTGTTTGTTAATGTTAAAGTGTTATGAGTACCGCGCCGCGACCCAGGCTAGGGAATTTGTTTAAGTAAAACGATGTTTACTGTTACACGGATTTATTGGTACTAAAGTAATTAATTACAAATCGAACGCGATGCACCGCATCGTGAGTGCAAGCGACAGCATTAAAACTAAACAATACAAAATGTACGGGTTTGCTCGTACAATTATTATTAGTTTAAATTTTAAGATGGCAAACAAGCCAACTTGACGAAAGTTGAGTATGAATGTGGTTATGACAGTAGAGGAAGACCAATCAAATGAGAGATGAACATCCCTTATTTGTGTGGTCTTCCCTACTCTTTCTGTAAAAGATGATATAACTAAAAAGTAAGTGACTCGTGATATGACTAATGAAAAGACATGCTACACCGACCACAAATAAATTAAGGGCAGGAAAAATATACACAAATCATTTATTTCAATGAAACTCATGACATCTGTAAACGTTACTTAAACTAAAATCATTTATTTCAATGAAACTCATGACACTTGTAAACGCTACTTAAACTAAAATCATTTATTTCAATGGAACTAATGACATTTATAAACGCTACTTATATTAAAATCATTTATGAAACTCATGACATTAGGGGACCCGATCTTGGGAACTACTGGATAGCTATTCACAACCATTCGACAAACATCTGAATCGAAAATGACACATTTTGCGGTTACCTGATTTGCCTAGTCCCCGACAGCAAATAGCCGTCGAAAGAACAACGGTCGTTTAGATGGTTTAAACTGACACTTGTGGACAGCGTTTAGAGGATTCCTTCGATAACATTAAATGATGTTCGATTCGGGACGGAAGCGTATCGAATAGTTGTAAATAGATAAGCTGTTCCGATCTCAAAAATTCATTCACTAATGGGAAGCCACCGTATTGCAGTGTCATATTTTATGTTTCAACATAAATTTTACGCTGACGAAGCGCGCAAGAGCTACTATAACTTCAGATTTCAACGTGTTTAATATTGAGCCCCACTGAATTGAATCTTTTCAGTAGGTAAATAATTTGTATATTTTTTGTTTCAGGCACCAGTTTCCACAGAGAGGGCGGAAAAGGCAGTGCAAGCAACGAATGTATTCGTCAAATCTTCCTCCCAATACATTTTATTTACAATAACAATATAAACTAATTCTAATATTATGGCTTTTATTTTACATTGACGTCCAGTCACGAGCAGAAATATTTCGTCAGTTATGTTTAAGTCCCAAGATGGCACTAGATGGCGGCACAGTTGCACATTGAACATTTAAAATTTTTACACATATTATACTAAAAATCTTTGAAAGACAACTTTATTTATTAACTGCGTTATTTATTAACTTATTTTTATAGATATTCACTTCGCTTGCTTACTCGTCTCATATAAAGATTTGATCCTCTAAACATCTTCACTTTATTGTTTACACACCCATGTACAGTAAATTGTTTTACGTTCGATACCACTAGATGGCGGTGTATTCATAACCTTGATTGTAAATTTGTAAAATGTCTAGATGGCGTTGATTTAAAAAAACCGTCCAAGTGCGTGTCGGACTACGCACAATGAATGGTTCCGTGGCTGTGATAGTTTTCCTTTTAATTTCGTCATATGTACCTAATACTGTCATGATTTTTTTCACATATCCAATAACAACCATTTAGCTGGCGGACACACACAAATTTAAGGTCGCTGAGCGAGCTATGGAACGAGCTATGCTTGAAGTTTCTCTGAGGAGTCTGAGGGATCGAATCCGAAACGATGTAATCCGGCAGAGAACCAACGTTGTCGACATAGCTCACAGAATAAGCAAGCTGCCCGACCATATTAGCCGTAGACGTGTTCTTGAGTGGAGACCGCGAATCAGCAAACGTAAGGTAGAACGCCCTCACGCAGGGGCGACGCTCTTCGCAGGGTGCCTGGTAGCAGCTGGATGAGAGTTGCCGAAAACCGAGCTGAAGGGCGTGCAATTGGAAAGGCCTATGTCCGGCAGTGGACTGCAATATATGTGCTCATGTTGATGATGATGATGATGATGATGATAATAATCAAAGAAATCAGAACCTATTCAAGATGGGGTGCTACAATTTTCAGGCTCGCTTCGCTCGCTCTTATATTCTGCATTTTCATGATTTTTAAGATTTTGTTCATAAGTCGGTAAAGCAACAATTTCTAGTTATTTTGGTAACCTTAGGTTAGGTCCGAGAGCGTGTAAAATTTTCGAGCTCGCTTCGCTCGCTATTGCATTCTACATTCTCATAGTTGTTTGGAATTTCCTGCATAAGTCGGCAATGTAACTATTTCTATTTGATATTATACAAAAACCTAACCTATCTGAGGCCGGTTGTTAAAATTTTCATGCTAGCTTCGCGCGCTCTTCTCTGGAGATGTACGTGAACATTACGCCGCGCCCATGAACATCATGCCTTTAATCCCCGAAGGGTTAGGCAGACGTGTACCTACATATGGTACACCCACATTTCCACAGTTATGTTTTAAGTCACATGATAAAGAGAGCGAGCTTACTGCCATCAAACGGACACAAATCCAGACTCGCAAGCTACTTTTGGGAAATTCTTGATGGAAAAACCCAATAAGACCTAACATGGGAATTTAACCCAGGACCTCATGTTCAGCAGTAGCGCTTGCGACCACTGGACCAACGAGGAGATGTACCTCCTTAAAAATATTCCTCGGCACCCAGGGTGACCCCCCAAAATATTGGGCTGCGACCACGCCTGCTACACCTACCTTCTCTGCCTGATTTAAACTAACACTTCGTCCGCGGGGATTTCGTATCTTCGCCTACAAAGTTCAACACTCTCCATCCCGTTTAAAAGATTGTTTTCGAAAACATTTATTACAAACTAGGTACTATTATTTTTTTTTTAGTTTACAAGTACAACACATAAAATGTGTAGGTAACTATATAATAGATTAAGCGTAGGGCTGTTCGCGTACACCGCTCACTCACCGCGGCATTTTTCTTATTTTTAGCATTTTTATACCGTTATAACTTCTAAACGAAAGCTCCGATTCGAATAATTTAAAGAGGAAATTACATGTACATAATCAACTTTGATTATGAAACCACACGTACATTATTTTATGTATCATCAATGGTTTTCGCAGCGCACGCCAATTAATGACGTATAGGCAAATTTTTCATACCTAGGGTTCGGCGCGTTGTATTCCACGCGCGCCTCAAAGAGATGTCGTCAGCACAGGGGCCCACTAGGGCCGATGCCTGCCGGGGTCGCGGGAAGGTACTTATGGATCACCGAGGCCCCCGCAACACAGGCAACAGGAAAGAATACGGGTGGGTTTTAGTCAGTAAGAGTCTGACACACCCTCCCGCTCCGCCCAAACCGGGAGAAGTTATTTGATGATTTCCCACCCTCAAAAAAAAAAAAAGGGTTAGATTATTGGAACTTTCGTAGGGATCTCTAATTTTCTTGAAAACATAATACATACAGCCTATGTTACTAGTTGAAAACTTAGCTTTTTATAGTTAAAAGATTTTTTTTATTGAGTTTATCTATTACAAACAAAAAATCAAATCTGTAGGGACACAATGTAAACATGAAAGGCAGAACACTTGATAAGAAAAAGGTATACAAGCGAGAAGTATGAATGGGCGCCAGTGACTCTACAGCGGCCCGCATAGGAGGTTGTCTTAAAGGGTTTTCCATGCAATAAATACAAACATTATTAACTTGACGAAAGACTTTAATTAATGGACCCGTAACCTTCTACAACCAGGCGAGGCAGTCTTGTTCAGGGGCTTACACATCGCGATACGAGAGAGACCCCTAAAAATCCTTTCTCTATAAAATTAGTATATGTAGATAAATGAACTTCTAGCTTGTAATACCAAGTTTATGGACCGACGTGATTTGTGCTATCTCACTGTCTCCCTCCTTGCATTCCGGTGCCGGTTCTTGACCTGACTGCTGCTCTAGACCCATGTTTACCCGTGACGTTTACTGATTGTTAGCGTAACAATATGGTACGCGTACGCGTATGTACGCGGCACTCACGAAGTTAATACGTATTGCACTAACTGTTTCACTATTGTTCACGTGTAACTTTTAACGCGGGTTTAAAATTGTGAGTATGTATTTGTTCGCAATGACGCGATACGCCCACCATTAACGCCTACGTACAATGGTCCCTATCGCGTTATAGAAAGAACACCCAAAGTATACGTAATTCAGCTACCAAACAGGAAAAGTAGTATATCAATAGATAGGTTAAAGCCTGCATATGTACTTAATGAGCATTCAGAAACTAGCAATGTTTGCACAAATCCAGACCATAGCATAGTACCTCCAGATAAGAATAATGAGAAGTCTATATTATACAAGAAAACCAGCAGTGGACGTACTGTTAAGCCGCCAGTCAGATTTAACCTGTAAACACTATCACAACGTACGATGTTGTAATAAACAACAGTGACCATTGTTCTTTCTTTTAAATAAATAAATCAAGGACCGATGGTGTAACAAACAACAGTGACTATTATTGTTAAAATAAATAAATGAATGACGAATAAAGCCCGCACAAACTAGTATTGATCAAACTAAATATAACAAAGAACAACTTGTGCATTATTACCAAATTAATCAACGGTCACACGTGCTCATTTGTCGATAAGCAATTTCTTTGTAAATACTAAGAACAAAGATATAAATATAAGATAACAATGAAACAATTCATATGAAACAAATTTCTATTATATCAACAATGTTAACAAAGGGACCATAGTTGTAAGGTAACCTTAATATTCGTTGTTCTCTGTCCCTACAGGATGTAACAGTATACGTTATTTATAAATAACACTACGATACAAATTCCCAGCACCTATTCATAAGTATAAATTGTATTATGTTTTAGTACCTACTTTTAAGATAATAGTATTTAAATAAAATTTTATTTTTACAAATTTTGGGGGATGTAGTGTAGGGACACAATGTAAACATGAAAGGCAGAACACTTGATAAGAAAAAGGTATACAAGCGAGAAGTATGAATGGGCGCCAGTGACTCTACAACGGCCCGCGTAGGAGGTTGTCTTAAAGGGTTTTCCATGCAATAAATACAAACATTATTAACTTGACGAAAGACTTTAATTAATGGACCCGTAACCTTCTACAACCAGGCGAGGCAGTCTTGTTCAGGGGCTTACACATCGCGATACGAGAGAGACCCCTAAAAATCCTTTCTCTATAAAATTAGTATATGTAGATAAATGAACTTCTAGCTTGTAATACCAAGTTTATGGACCAGATTAATTAAATTAATTAATTCAGACTTGTTGTAATGGCAAACATGTCATTTGGTTTAAATAGGTTTTTATTTTTATTATTTTATTAATATTTTAAATTGGCTGTGTGTGACAGACGGACAGACAGACAGACACACGGCCCACGGGTGATCCTTTAAGGGTTCCGTTTTTACCTTTTGATGTACAGAACCCTAAAAATGACCTTAATGAAAGTTAAATGAAATTGAATGGGTTATTTTGTAAGTACAACTAGTCTGTAACTAAAATCGTCGGCCTCATTTCTTGCAACAGCAGCATATTTTTTTTTCTTTACGGTATACGACGAGAACCTTTAGCCCATGATGTTAATAAACTAACACTATGTACCTACAGCAAACACGAGTCTAGGTTTTGTCCAAATTTCGCACCAGAAAGCAGAAATAATTGAAATAACAGTTTTTAACTTAGCTTGTGATGTTAATAAACTAAAACGATGTACAGCAAACACTAGGAGTCTAGGAAACTAGGTTTTGAAAAGCAGAAATAATTAAAATAACAGTTTTTAACTAGATTATCGTTGATATGATGAGCTCTGGGCATCCTTTTACGATGTAGGTAAGGTATAGATACGGAACCAATCACAAGAAAAAATATCGCAAACATACGTCGGTAAGCAAAATATGCATAATTAAGTTGTTACCTGTTAAGCCCCCCGTGACACCGATTCGGAGTCAAACAATAGAAAATCAATTGTGTCTCATTAGCTGTCAAGTGTCAATGTTTAACTGAAACTGAGGGCGATTGAACAAAACTAAGTAAGAGGTTTATTGGCAGTAGGTAGTAGTTTTTAAAAATACAACTCGCTTTTATTTGAAAATATCACTGTTTACCAGTTTATTTTAAAATAGTAAGAACTACAATGACACAATACTTTTATTAGTTTAACATCTAGTACATAGATGTCGCTCATTTTTTAATTCAAATTGCTGTTAGCGCCATCTAGTTACATACCATGACACCACATTGACTAGCAATTACAAGTACTGTCACAAACTCTCAGTAGATGGCGCTGTTCTCAGCTATCGTATAATCAATACAGATTCACAATGAAGATAGCATAATATAATCATCAATGAATGAACAGCGCCTATGTTATAGAAACTCAGTTATCTCTTCCCGAATACATAATCTCATAGATCATATCTACTACGCAGCACATGTAACGTCGATTAAGCAAGACCTTGAATTATAAAAAGCGTTCTCTAAGCAAAAACACGAGTTTTCTACAGATTTCTAATACAAAAAAACGTAATGCTATTAATTGGATTCATGTCGGAGTATTGTTCGAGAAGAAAAAGTGCGTCTCGTGAAGAGTATGAATCAATGTTCAATATAATAGGTACAGACTCAGTTGAATGAACATTTATAATTTCTATGAATTCTTCGTTTCTTTAATCGGTAACGGTAAGTATTTAAACTGAAAAAACATTGTTTTAACGCCTAATGATGTCAAACTATCTTTTTTATTAAAAGTTGCACTCAACGATAAGAAAAATCGATATTTTCTACTGACGTACACCCCACACCGTCTCCTAGTTTGAAATTGCCGCGTGTGACGTCAGCCGGGCCCAATGACGTCACTAGGTATCCCGCCTGACGGTGATCACTCTAGCTATCTCATTCGAACGTTGGACACATGAATCACATGGAAAGAGACGGCGCGAGTCGCGTAAAGGTTGTGAATCGAGTTCTTATTTTCATGAGCCTGTGTTGTTCAATTGAATCCCTACGTATTGATAAGAGAAACACTGATAAGAGCGTCTGTCAACACCTGTTTGACGTTCGTAGTGAGATCGTGATGATCGCGAATTAAAATCATCATGATTTCGTGTTATATTGTGTGTCTAAATGTGAATTTCATATAAATTAAATAGCGGTTGTTAATGAAACATCGAGGGGCGCACATGAACATCCCAAAGCGAATGACGTGAGTGACAGTGGCGCCATTGCGGCAGTCGGCGCGAACCAGCGCCAGTAGAGTAGACGAATTTCGCTCGGTGGGTAATGTGAGGCTCAGCGAATTATTTCAAGTTTCTCACGAAATGGCCAGCAATATGAAGCCAATGCATAAAAGCAAACATTTCCCAATAGACCAGCTCGTGTGTGTCGGCAATTACGAGCTGGAGAAAACGATTGGCACGGGAAATTTCGCTGTTGTAAAACTCGCTACACACATTATAACTAAGAGTAAGGTGCGTACCCTTTTGTCGTAATGTCGCGTATCATTGTGGTTTTAGTGTTTCATTCCTGTATTACTCGTTTATAAAGTGTATTTGGAGGTGTCAGTGCGATCTCAGTAGTGTAGTGAGCGATTCTCGTGTTGTGTTAAGTGGTTTTTTTCCATTCGTCCGAAGCCTCCCGTCGGCAGCGGTCAGGTTTGCCAAACATTACAATATAACCCGTTTTAATCTACAACTAGCTGATGTACGAGGGGCGAGAACGTGTTTATTAAAAAAAAAAACATTAAACAAACCAGTTTGATTGTACATTGTTGACTATAAACCGGCTAACATAGTCAACACTTTTCCAATTAGTCGGTTTATACTTTAGAAAAAATTGTGGAAAAAGTTCGAATGCAGAGATTTTTGTTTTTCTACCTTTGCCTTGTTCTTACTTTTTAATTCATCTTTCATGTACAAAATGGCGGGAAGGGGTAATTTATTTTCAGCGACCTTTTTCATTGTTTTTAACGTCAATTACGACCAATTGATGTCTTCATTCAGTGGTCACTTTGATCAATTATGTAGTGTCTCGTTACTGCTACTATTTCGTTCAAATGCGTACTATGAGCGAGACAAGACAATACTCTGCTACATTGCAAAAACTTGTTTCGAAATCGATTTTGGAAGGACAAAGCTAAATGTAGATAAGGTATTGTTTACTTTATCAAAAGGAAAACACTAACACATTGATAGAAAGACAAATTCTAAGAACCAGAATATTTTCTTCCTAAATTGGCAGATATCAAAATCTGTGCAGCAGTACTTACACAAACCTATTAAACCTTTTTATTATGTTGTTATTACATAACATATTATGGTAATTAGTCAATTAAATAAATTGAAACTGTTTTCTTATTGGATTCTTCTTTGTCATGGTCAACAGGAGCACTTTGATGAATCTCAAGGATATGACATTTTTGTATCTACCTATAAACCCAGTGGCGGTACCTTCATATAAGCCCAAAAGCCCTGCCATGTGCACGGCATGCCTTACTAAAATGCTCGATAGAGAATTTATTGCACCTAACCAGTAGTTTATGAGAAAATTGCGATGATACATATGTAGATACGTAGGTACCTACATACTCAGTCGAAAACTGAACTTTCTTTTTTTGAAATCGGTTAAAATTTTATTGGGTTTGTATTATTTTGAAACCCTAGGCACGCCACTGTATAAACCTCATTAAAAAATGAAATACTGTTCGTTGGTAAGCCCATCACTTGAGAACAGCGGGACAGATTCAGCAATTTTTTGTTTTTGTAATAGTCCAAATCAGTTTGTTACGGAAAAGATGCCCAGAAATTTTAGAAATCAGGTTAAACTAAACATCCTTTTTTCTTTGGGTTTTCTGTATGAACTAATGAAAATTGTATGTCTGTCGGGTCAGTTAGTATCTCAATGAAAAGGATCAAGGATCATCATCATCATCGGCCTACCCTTTTCCCAACTATATTGGAGTCGGATTTCAGACTAACCGGATACAGCTGAATACCAGTATTTTACATGGAGCGACTGCCTATCTGACCTCCACAACCCAGTTACTGGGTAATACGATATCCCTTGGTAAGACTGGTTGACAGACTTTAAAAAGGATCAAGGATCTGGATGAAAACACTTAGTGAAGAAATCAAAGCAAATCTTACCACATTCTCCACCAGATTAAAAGTCTGGAACTGGAAGCCGATCCCGAAATGATTTTATTTCTGTAAGTTGGTTTGTACAAACACTTGAACATGTCAATCATATTTTAAAACTAGATGAGGTTGGCGTTTCCTATCTGAGACTATACTTTGAGAAGAAAGGCCAATACAAACTCAGAGGTCACATTCTCTTTTAAAGTCCTGACATAATCTTAGCCTGATCATGTGCATATGTGTCAAACTACATAGATTGGTGTCTGAAATGGGAGGAAAGAACCACACGGATTGAGTGGATCTGTCCAGGCCTTTTTTCAGTAATTGTGCAGCTCAACTCTGAAATAACGGAGCTCAACAATGTGACAAACAATACAAAAGAAAGGACATTTACGTAGGCCGCATTACACCAAATTACTCAAACTACCAGACCATGATTAAAATTTACTGAGAAAAAAAAACAATGACCCACACATTCACAATAATTACAATAAAATAATATAATACTTTACAAAGTGATGAGTTATGACGATGATTCCACCAGATTTAAAATTCACCCAAATCAACCGGCAATGGAATTTATGTCAAACCCAATTCCCTTCACAAGATTGAATAGAAGGGCATCCCAAGACTTACTAAATACAATCAGCATGAGCAGTAGTATTTATTTATTTATTTATATATACTTTATTGTACACCACAAAAATACATGCCAAAAAAAATAAATCAAACACTACAAAATATACAATGGGCGGCAGTAGTATAGATCAGCTGGGGCAGTAACTCCATACTGTGTAAGATCAGGAAAAAGAAAGGTCCTCATCCATGAGCTGGAGCCGTACATGTTATGTACGGCTCCAGCTTGTAGATGAGGTCGCGACACACACTTTTATATAGGTAGCATAGATGAGCCAACAAACTTGAGGTCCGGCATTTCGAAGGCTATGTCCATTTTACGAAGAACTGCACTTCTTCGGCGATATGAAATGGTATCCATAACCCGCGCATGCTCAAAGAAATTTTCATATAGGGCTAAATCTGCCATTTTTACAATATTTTTTCACCAAATCCTAAATATGAATTGTAAGATCTTGCTTTTGAATAACTTCTTATGATTCTGCTATTTGACATTAAACTTCATTATAGCAATTCATAATTTGTGGACCATTTTATGAATCTCCATAGAAAACTGTCAAACAGATGAATTGCGTGATATGAATTGTACGCAGATAATAATATGAATTGTCAGTTAGTGATCATTTTACGATTTTTAATCACCATCTGCCTAGCCTTTTCCCAACTATGTTAGGGTCGGCTTCCAGTCTTACCGGATGCAGCTGAATACCAGTATTTTACATGGAGCGACTGCCTATCTGACCTCCACAACCCAGTTACTGGGTAACACGATACCCCTTAGTAAGACTGGTTGTCAGCTTATGACGACACGTAACGACTGTCAAAGATTTACAAATGACAGTCGGGACCAACGGCTTAACCTGCTTTCCGAGGCACGGAGGGCTCTTGGTATGTAAAGATGATCACCCATCCACGGACGAACCGCGGCAAGCGTAGCTTAACCTGATCGATCGACCCGTGCGGCTGTTATTACTTAGCCACAAGCCCCTCCTATTATGATTCTGCTAAAGCGGCCTTTTTAGGCCCCCAGTAACTATCATTTACCTATGGCTGAATGTTACGTGTGAATGGACAGATTGCATACCGTTTACGGTACACAGACATGATGGACGCACGCGGCGTATACTGTATTCGGTACACTGGACAGCTGACCTGTTAAAAAAAGTAGATAAAAAAATTACACGTGCAGCACCATACACATGATTGAAGTGAAACCTCTTTAAAAAATAAAGAATTCTCATTGTTTTGTCGAATGAAATAATGGATGGCCTGTGTGAAAGATGATATGGCTGGAACTATGGGTGACTACTGAGATGACGACTAATGGAGAAGTATGGAAGCACGGCGTAACATGTCTTATGTTACGCCGACGACAAATAAATTAGGAGGATAAGGGCAGGAGAATCATGATGATGTCTAACTGTTGCACGCGCTTTTGTGTATTTCCTCATTTTTAGGGTTCCGTACCCAAAGGGTAAAACGGGACCCTGTTACTAAGACCCCGCTGTCCGTCTGTCCGTCCGTCTGTCACCAGGCTGTATCTCATGAACCGTGACAGTTAGACAGTTGAAATTTTCGCAGATGATGTATTTCTGTTGCCGCTATAACAACAAATACTAAAAAACAGAATAAAAAGAAAATATTTAAGGGGCTCCCATACAACAGACATGATTTTTTTTTTTTTGCTCTTTTTATAGATAATTGTACGGAACCCGTCGTGCGCGAGCCCGACTCGCACTTGGCCGGTTTTTAATACAAGGTGTGGGGTGGGAAATCATCAAATAACTTCTCCCGCTCTGGGCGGAGCGGGAGGGTATGTCAGACTCTTACTGACTAAAACCCACCCGTATTCCTTCCTGTTGCCTGTGTTGCGGGGGCCTCGGTGACCCATAAGTACCTTCCCGCGACCCCGGCAGGATGAAAATTAACTTATAATGTCCTCCAAGGCCCAGGGGCCGCAGTCTAGATCGCTATGTATGTCTAGACTGCAGCGACCGAATTCGGTTGCAAAGTCTTAATGGGGTCCCTAGACAGTCAAAATTGCTTGACAAGATTGTGGTTTTTCGTGCTTGTCAAGCAATTTTGACTGTCGTAGAGCGATCGCTATCAATGTCAAGACTGCGACCCCAAGCTACCTATCTGTCAAACATGACAATCGGTTCAGTGGTTAAGACATGTCTGTCCGTCTGTTTGTTCCGGCTAATCTCCGAAACGGCTGGACCAATTTTGACGGGACTGGCAGATAGCTGATGTTATAAAGAGTTACTTGGTAATGGTTTATTTTAGAAAAAGCCGCGGGTTTATGATATTAGTATGAATGAGTGTAAATACCTAGGTGTTATTTTCTTCACATGGAGAAGCTGAATTCCAAATTGCGATCATCTATTTTATGAGTAGTGGAGAGGTATTCCACGGTTATCAGGACAATCCCGGAACTACCGTCAAGATCCCTACCAGCACCTTTCTGGAATACTTCCTTACTCCGAGCACGTTTGCTCTTCCGAATCTCCTGTCAAGCCGGTCAATAAAGGCCAGCCAGAGGTGAGGGACAAGACTTCTCCCAGGAGATAGGGTCCGTGGGGTCGCTACTGACCAACAGGTCGCCACATGCTGCACTGCGGGTTTCTGTATCTCTCTTGGCCTGTCTCCTCACCCTAGACCTGTTCCGGCAAAGTAAACTTTTCCCGCACAGACCTAGAGTTCGGAACGCGCAAGCCTTACCACGAAGTCAACGTAGAGTTATGGCGGTGAGGTTATTATTATTATTATTATTTTATTAAATATTGTATGTTAACATATCTCAGGATCATGGGGTCCTGGACCTTTGAAAGGCGTACGAGGGGTACAAAGCCAAAGCCAACTCGCACAGGCCCATTATACGTTTTGAATGAAAAGAGGCACCAACCGACGATTATCCCTGTATGCACTAAGTAAGTCCATCGAAGGACAACCCCCGGTTGGTGCTGGACTATTGCAGAACATGGAAGCAAAACATTGGGCTATGGGTTTGGATGGCTATAAGTAGTGGATTGGTGACCTTGAACTATGGAAGAACTGTCCCCTGTCTGATCAAAAAATGGCAGGGGGTGACTTTTTATTTGGTGGGAAATCATCAAGTAACTTCTCCCGCTCTGGGCGGAGCGGGAGGGTGTGTCAGACTCTTACTGACTAAAACCCACCCGTATTCCTTCCGTTGCCTGTGTTGCGGGGGCCTCGGTGACCCATTAGTACCTTCCCGCGACCCCGGCAGGCATCGGCCCTAGTGGACCCCTACTTTTGTGCTCGCGACATCTCTCTGAGGCGCGCGTGGAATACAACGCGCCGTCGACCCGGGCCTGGTCCTTACCGGACGGTGAGCTACCCATTGCTCACCGTCCGAAAACCCGCGCCTACGTTGGCTGGAAATCCGCCGGGGATTCCCGACGCCCGAAGGGCGTCTCCTGCGGTGGCTAGGGGCGAGAGGGCGCGAAATTTGCCTTTCCCTCAACCGTCCCGCCTCTTTCTTCGCGAGCATTACTGCTTCGCAGAAGGAGGTGACGGCTGCCAATGCCCTCTCGCTCCGTACCATGGCCTGAACCAGGGCCGGACGCGAAAGATCTCTGCCGCCGATCGCCTCCACGAGGACACGGCGGTGCTCTGCCCAAGCCGGGCAGACCTCCACCGTATGCTCCACCGTGTCCTCCGGGCGATCCACACAATGGTGAAACCCGGGCGGGCAGGGGGTGACTAGCACACTCAATAATTGGCTCCCGGAAACTGTCTACCGGCACAGACCTAGAGTTCGGAGAGACGATGTCAACGTAGAGATACGGCGCTGGGGTTATTATTATTATTATGAACCGGTACAGTCCCACTGCAGGTCAAAGGCCTCCCTTCCATGATTCCACTTTTCTCGGTCTTTTGCAATTTTGGACCAATCCTTTAAAAAGGAATCCATCTCATCCCGCCATCTCTTCCTGGGCCTGCCGTGTTGTCTTCCTGGCGTGACCATTACATTATCAGCCTATAATGTTCCCACTGCTAGGACAGTCCTCCTCTCTGTGAGAGGGAGTGGGCCGTAATCCACCACGCGGGCCCATTGCGGGTTGGTAGATGTCACATGTCTTCGAATTTTTGGCTCTACGACATGCCGGTTACCTCACGATTATTTCCTTCACCTTTTTGAGAGCAGCGTGACCAATAAAAGTCTAAAATTTACTTGAACCACAAAGCAAGTCATCTTCTGCTTAGCTTTTTCCCAACTAAGTATGTAGGCGACCCTAGCTTCCAGTCTAACCGGACGCAGCTGAATACCAGTATTTTACATGGTGCGACTGCCTATCTGACGTCCACAACCCAGTTAACACGATACCACGCGGTAAGACTGTTTGTCAGACTTTCGGGCTTCTGACTACCCGTAACGACTGTCACAGATCTACGAATGACAGCCGGGAACAACGGCTTTACGTGGTTTCCGAGGCGCTTAACCCAGTGCTACAACAATCAATATTTAAAACCTCATTAAGGGGACTGCAGGACCTAAACGCAACTTTTATAAGTTTTATAATGCCTTAAAGTATGTATATGATCCAAGGCAGTAAACAAAATCAGAAAAATATATGGGAAATATGCTAGGTAGATGTGTTGAAAACAATATAACTAATTTGATACGATAGAAAAAAATCACGAAGATACCTATAAAAATGTCTTTTAACTGTTAAAAACCATACTAAAATACATGCAATCATTCTGATTTTTTGTCAGATTATTCTACAAGCAACATATTAGCATAATAGTGTTTTATTTTTTTATACAATCTATAGCTTTTTTGTAAATCGATAATTGCTTCATATTTTGCAATAAATTAGCAGCGTTGTGTCATCGCGCTTCTCTTTCTTTTCTATACAGTCCGACAGTGACCGCGCTTTAGGTGTTGTCGGCCTCTTAATGAACATACTCATGTGAATTGATCATAATGAGGAAATCCCGTAAAAAAATATAAAATCTGTTGCTAAAAGAATTACATGCCTTTATTGATAGTGAAGTTATGAATGAACATCTCGCCTATATTCCCCAACGGCAGGTATTACACCTACATTTCGTAACTTACGTTAAGTACCATGTAATAGGGGACGAGTCTTTAGGGCACAACTCCAGATTCCAGGATGCTACAGATGGAAAATCAAATCACGCTTTTCGCGACCTCTAAATCAAACACAACCCAGGACTTTCAGGCAGTCGCACTGATAACCACTGGTAGACGAACGAGACAGTCGAATTCAGTCAGGTTCTTACAAGATAAATAGTTAATAATGTCTTGGCAACAAGAAAAAAAGACGGCTTCTTCTCTCGTATCGAGACGATTTTATGACAATAATTGATGCCGTGATGGATGGAGAGAGAGAGGAATGCCAAATGGAAGATGAAAGGATAAACTCAAACTCAAACTCAAAGCATTTAAATAAAATAAAACAAATACAGGCACTTTTTGAAATCAAAGGGTCGGTCAGTGAGAAAGATGAAGCTAGTTGCCCATTCCAAAGCGTAGTAGGTTCCTATGGAGAAGAACGGGCAAGAAACTCCACGGACACTCTTTTAAATTAAAATATTACAAAAATATTGGTTACATCATTCATGTTGAAATGCAAGTTAAAAGCGTTTGTATTAAAAAGATAAAAACAATTGAAAAGTTAAAATAAATTAAAATAAGCCGTGGCAGCTAAGAGATGACCAGTCCCTACTGACGGCGCCCGTTCACGAACATGACACATGGATTAGCACCATTCAGCTCAACCATTTTGAAGGGAACTTATAATAATTGTTAATTTGCGTCTACAAGTAAAAAGTATGGTTTACAATAAAAATAGTCCTTAAGGATCGGGTAACCGCCGTTGACTATGGCAATGGAAGGCCCCTCGCCCACGGCGACTTTTTGTAGCGATGCTGTCGCGCGTCCGCATCGATACAGTCGCGAAGCGGTCGCTAGCTGTGTGCCCTCGCCCATGGGCCCAGATTCAGTCGCGATATAAACGCGATACTGTCGCGCTTCTGTCGCGATGCTAACGCGATTCAGTAACGGCTCAAAAATAATTTGGATCGCTACAGTTGCAAGATGGACCTCGTTGAGGCAACAGTAGTCACGTTGTCTTGTCGTTGCTGTAGCGCGTTAGTAGCGCGTTGGCGTTGCTTCTGTAGCGCGTTGCAAATGCGACTAACACGCATTAGTACTACAAAAAGTCGCCGTGGGCGAGGGCCCGAAATCCGCGTCGCGCTCACGGCGCCGCGCGCCGCCTTTCAATTTCATAGGAGATATCTATTTTTTGATTCGAAAATATGAATATTTAAAAAAAAGTCACAGATAGAATTATAGATAACAAAGAATCTCTTAAAACAAAAAAAAACATTATAATATCTTAAGTAGTTTGAAGTTAATATCGTTTTTTCAGGGTTCTGTAGTAAACAAGGAACCCTAGTTTCGCCATGTCCGTTTGTCTGTCTGACCCCACTGTAGCTCAGAGACGCTTAGTACTACACTTTTTGTGGATGGGCAATCATCAAATAACTTCTCCCGCTCTGGGTGGAGCGGGAGGGTGTGTCAGGCTCTTACTGACTAAAACCCACCCGTATTCCTTCCGTTGCCTGTGTTGCGGGGGCCTCGGTGACCCATTAGTACCTTCCCGCGACTTGCACTTAATCTGGGGATGATATTTTGTTTTTCCGTCACCCCATGGTGTGGGGTATCGTTGGATAGGCCGTTCAAAAATATTGCAGGTCTGTGAACACCACTTTTCGATTCAATGATCCACTTGCCTAATATGAAGCATTAAAGTGCTAATTTTTGTTAGAGTCAAGTGTCGTCGTCCCTGCCAGGTAAATGGTTGTTTATGGAGATGTGAAAAAAATCATGGAAGTAGTACATGTAATGAAATTAAAAAGAAAACTATCACGGCTAACTAGGCTTTAGAGTTATAGCCGACCAACAAATGCAACAATTACCGGCCTATCTCCTTATTGCCAGTGCTGTCAAAAATATTCGAGAAAATCATTAAAAAGCGGCTTCTAGCCCACTTACGTGCAAATAGAGTTTTGAACAATAGACAATTTGGTTATCAGAAAGGCGTTGGTACTTCAGGATGCCATATATACTTTGATGGACGATGTAACAAGAAACATTAATAATAAAATGAAAGTTGCTGGGATTTTCCTAGACCTGAGCTCTGCATTTGACACCATAGACCATGAGTTGCTTCTCACAAAAATGAATCATTACGGTGTAAGATATCTCTTACACCGTAATGATTCATTTTTGTGAGAAGGCCTTGAAACTGTTCTGTTCATATTTACAGAATAGGAAAATGTTTGTTAAAGTCGACAAAATTCATAATGGCTACAAAAAGTTTCATAGATCAGGAATGGTAAAGTTGACCACGGGTGTCCCGCAGGGATCTATACTTGGACCCATTTTATTTCTTATATTTATAAATGACTTGATTAATTATATAAACTCAATTTTACCTGACATTGAAATAGTAATTTTTGCGGATGACACAAATGCCATAGTAGCAAAAAATGATGTAACTAAATTGACTAATTTAATAAACGTTGCATTAAATGCCTTCCATATGTGGTTTACTATTAATAAATTATTGATAAATACTTCAAAGACTAATATTATGTTATTTAGAACGACAGTCCGTAACAAGGAAAATTTAGATATAGTTTTGAATAATGAGAGAATTGAGCTCGTAAATGAAGTACAATTCTTAGGTATTCATATAGATGAACGGCTAAATTGGAAACCGGAATTGAAGGCGATTGACGCGTCGGTATCATCCGCATGTTACGCTCTGAGAGCTCTAAGAAATTAAATTATAATAGAACAACTGAAAATGGTATATTTTGCGTTGGTTGAATCAAAAAATAGATATAGTGTACTTCTTTGGGGAAATAGCTATGACTATAATAGTAAAAGAGCCTTCGTGTTACAAAAACGCGCAATCCGGACCATGGTACGAATATCTCAAAGAGAGTTGTCAGCATTTTACAAATCTGGGTATTCTTACAGTACCGAGCATTTATGTCTTAGTACTTTTGAGCAACATGGCCAAATAAATTCATGATTATGGGACAACAGAAGAAAGGCGAATTAGGGAAGGTACAAGTAGAAAGGATATTAAATATGTATAATAATTATCTTGTTATTGAATAAATGACTATGACTAACTTAAATTTGCAGTTGGAGAATTGACCGTGGCATATATCGATGTATGGGAGAACAGGTTTTTCAACTACAATGTTAAGTTTGTTTTTGGAATAAATTCGTCCCAAGTAATCCCAACTACGGAACTCTTCATTGTCGACTTGGCCGGTTGTTAGGCTTTGGGTAGGCATTAGTTCCTGAATTTATTTCATGAAGTATTTTACTACAATACCTACCTAAATATTCACATATCGTCGCCTTAGAGTGAAAACCTCGTATATGCGAAAAAGGCAACTTTACTGGAATAGTTATTAAATTCTAAGTGTTGGTAAATTGAAAACCTCATCTGTTCTTTTGAGAGAATTTCAAACTCGCCATAGTTGGCGCTATAGGTGAGTAAACTTTTTTTGTGGGAACTAGGCGTGCGTTGCGAGGTCTAGCTTTCCAAAAATGTAAAAAAATAAAAATGACCAAATAACATTCCCGAGTTTTTTACTCTAACGCGACGATAAAGAATTGATGTGTATGCGTTCTAATTTAACATAATTTTTTTGCATAACTTTTGTATTATATGAAGGCGTAATATCAGATTGAAAAGTCACTAAAATCATATATCTGCGCTTAAAGATAAGTAAAATTGCATGTTAGAGTTTACAGCCAATCTTGTAATTATAAGTGAATATGAAAGAGAAGGGAGTGAATGGTAGCGTGACGGCGGACAGGGGAGAATGGAAGAATAAAACGTGTTGCGCTGACCACAGGTAACATGGCAGGGCAGATGAGGAACACCTCATCATGCTGCTGCTCATCAAGGCTGATAGCGGGGCTAACTGTCCGTGTCCAGGGTGCGCCCCATCGTCAAAGTCATCTGCCTTTTTTTTTTTTTTTTTTGCCGGGGTGGAAAATCCTCATGGATGTCCTCCGCCCTGGGGTAGGCGGAGGGGTCTGTCAGACTCTTACTGACTAAAAACCACCCCGGTGTTCCCGTCCCACACTTGCACCGGGGATCATGGGATCTAATGCGACTTCCACGATCCCCAGCTAGTGCCGGCCCGCCTCTGCGGGCCACCTCAGGTCTGGGGGGGGGGTGAGGTGTTTAAACCCCCCCCGCGACGTCTGAAAGGGGCGCGCGTGGAACACTACGCGCCGCCACCTCGGGTCCAGTGTGATCGGGGGCGGCGGACGTCCCCAAGTCCGCCGTCCCATTTAGGGGGGCCGGAAGAGGGCGTTGTCTGCCCTCTGCCGACGCCCGGTGCGCCTGCTGCGGGCCGGGTGAGCGGAAGAGATCTCCCGCTCCCGTTCCGCAGCCTCCTTCTGCGACACGACTGTTTCGCAGAAGGATACCACCGCGTCCCAGGACTCCTCGCTGCCGACCATCGCCTCGACCACGGCCGGCAGCGACAGGTCACTGCCCACTCCTGAGATGAGGGCAAGGCGTGGCTCCTCCCAAGCGGCACACTCTGCCAGCGTATGCCGCGCCGTGTCCTCCCGACAGTCGATGCAGTGGTGACACCGGGCGTCCGGCTCCCTGTTTATGCGACACAGGTACTTCCCGAAGCAACCATGCCCCGAGAGCACCTGCGTCACCCGAAACGACAGGGAGCCGTGCCTCCTCCCGAGCCAGGGCTCGAGCACTGGCCGGACCGCCTCGATGGTGGCGAGGCCGGCGGTAGGGCGTGAAAGCCTGTCCCGCCATTCCGCCACCAGGGCTGCGCGGAGCTGTGACCGACGCAAGTCCGTATGTCGCTGCATCAGCCACTCGCCCCGCGCCCTCGCTTCCTCGCGCCACTGGTACAGTGACGCGAGTACTTTCGCCTCGAGGTCCCAGGGCGGGGATCCGGCCAGTACGCAAGCCGCCTCAAAGGAGATCGTGCGATATCCCCTGATGACTCTGACGGCCATCGCTCTCTGCGGCTTTCGCAGGACAGCGATGCTGCCGGCCGTCAGGTCAGCCGCCCAGATCGGGGCCCCATACAGGGCCATCGATCGCACGATCCCCACGTAGAGCCGCCTACAGGCGGCGCTCGGGCCCCCCAGATTGGGAAGCAGCGTTGACAACGCCCCAGCCGCGCCCAACAGCTTGGGCGCCAGCCGCCGGAAGTGGGGGCCAAAATCCCACCGGCTGTCGAGCACCAATCCTAGGTACTTCATGGTGGACTCGACAGCGATTTGAGCACCCCCGACCACGATGTGTGATCCCGGCGGCGGCGCCCGCCGGGGGCCATGAAAGATCATGGCCTCCGACTTGTTGAGGGCAACCTCCAGACCCAGGCGCCGTATGCGGCTCACCACCTGTGAGACCGCAGCCGTCGCCAGTAACGCTGCCTCCCTGTACGAGCTCCCCCGGGCCGTGACCAGTGTGTCGTCTGCATAACACGTCAGGTCCACGCCCGGCTGGAGCTCGCCCCGCAGCACCCAGTCGTACCCGATGTTCCACAGGAGCGGGCCCACGACCGAGCCCTGTGGAACACCGCACGACATGCGGCGCTGACTTCTGCCATCACGTCCCGTGTAGATGACACACCTCTCCGCTAAATAAGCCCCAACTATGCGGCGGAGGTAGGAAGGCACCCGATGATAACGCAGTGCCTCCCTAATACAGCTCCAGGGCAGGGTGTTGAAGGCGTTGGAGATGTCCAAGGACACCGCCAACATCACCCCGCCCCGGGACACCGCTTCCTCCGCCAGGACTCTCACCCGCGATATAGCGTGGATGGTGGAGCGCCCGTGCCGAAAGCCGAACTGGCTCTCGGCCAGGTCAGGCCCCTCTCCGCACAAGTGGCTGACGAGGCGGGCAGTGATTATACGCTCAAACATCTTACCCACCTCGTCTAGCAGCACTATGGGCTTGTACGCGGACGGTGAGTCCACAGGGCGCCCCGCCTTCCTGAGCAGGACCAGACGACCAGATTTCCACAAAGTGGGAAACTGGCCCTGCTCAAGGCACGCTGTGTAGAGTCCTGTCAAGTGGGGCTCTAGCTCCTTCAGAGCGAGGGCTAACGCTTGGCCGTGGATCCCGTCGGGCCCCGGAGCCACGTTCTTGGCCCGGAGCCGCACCACGGCTGCCCTCATCTCTGCTTGTGTCACCTCTGGGACGCTGATGGCGTTCTCGTCTAACTCTGCAAGCTCTGCGGCTGTGGGCAAAGCCATCGGCGGTGGAGTACGCTCCGCTCTTGCCGGGAAGAGGGCTGCGACTACCTCCTCCAGCAGCTCCGGCTGGAGACTCTCCGTGAGTGGAGGCGCTGCGGCTCGAAGTTTCCCTCGAACCGCACGATAAGGGCGCCCCCACGGATCTGCGTCGAGAGTCTCCAACATCTCCTCCCTGGCTCGCGTTCTCGATTCGCCAATGGCCAGCCACAGGGCCTGCTTCGCCGCGCGGTACACCTCATACAGCGCGGCTTCTTCGTCAGGGACCCGACGACGTCTCCTCCGGTATCGGGTGTACTGGCGTCTGACCGCTACGCAGTCGACACGTAATTGTGCGATCTCGGCAGACCACCAGTACACCTGGCGCCTTGCTGGGTGGTTGCTGACGCGGGGCATGGACGCGTCGCAGATTTGCGTCATCGCCCCGCGGAACCACAGCGCTTCCTCTTCGACGTCGACGGGTCCGTTTGTCGCCGACTCCCGAATCCAGGCCTGGATGATAGCGGCCTCCTCGAGAAGTTCCCTGTCGATGCGCTTACGCGCCCAGCGCGGACCATCCCTTAGCGGGGCCGATGGACTACGGCCGCCGGTGGTCTGGGCGGAGACGTCGAATCGGATGTATCGGTGATCCGACAAAGTCTCCACCTCCACGGCGACATGCCAGTCGTGGACACGGCTCGCGACAGCAGGGTTAGCGAACGAGACGTCCACTACAGACCCACCCCGCTGCCGCACGCACGTGTAGACCGAGCCCCGATTGAGGATGGTCAAGCCTGTCGTGACTGCCCATTCCTCCAGCGCCTCACCCTTAGCATCGGTCACCGGAGATCCCCACGCCGCAGACTTGGCGTTGAGATCCCCGAGCAACAGCACCGGGTGAGGGTGGAGTCGGCCTACGACGGCACCCAACTCGACAAGGAAGTTCTCGAAGTCGGCGAGGCTCTTGTTGGGCGAGAAATACTCCCCAACCGTGCCAATGCCATCCGCGAAGGCGGCCACCCAGCCGTGCCCTCGGGACGGGTTGACGAGAGCCCCGCCAATGATAGCCACCAAACCGTCCAGGTCTCCCACCCAGTTATCCCTGGGGGGGACAAAGTATGGCTTGGCGACCACAGCCACGTCAATCGACCACTCTGCCATGCTCTGGAGTAAGAGATCCTGAGCCCTGGCAGCGTGGTTGATATTGCCCTGGAGGAAATGGTAGAGCGCCATTATGCGCAATCCATTCCCTCCAGACCATTCCTAGGCCGGGAGTCGGCCGTAGGGCAGCCAGGCTGAGGGGGGGGTAAAGAGCCCCCGGCAGCCTTGGCACCCCTTCTCTTCTTTTGGGCGGGCACGCCACAGGCCCTTCCACCGGCTCTGTGCTCAGCGGACCTCCCTGCAGCTGTACAGAGGCTGCAGTTTGGCGCCGCGGAGCACTGGGCCGCTTTGTGGCCGGGCTGACCGCAGCGATAACACTGCTCGCTGCGGTCTATTTCGGCAGTACACCGTGCCCTGACATGCCCAATGTCCAGGCACCGGTAACACCGCAAGTCCCTGGGTTGCAGCAACTTGACCCTCGCTGCAACCCAGTCCACCAACAGACGCCCACCGCGGGCGATCTTGTTTGCCGCCGCCACCGGGCACCGCACCCAAATCACGCCGAGCCCGGAAGCGTCGGCGCGGATTTCGCCCGTCCGCACGTCCTCAGGTGGACATCCACCGGCTCTGGCCACGGCCGCCACAACCTCAGCCGGGGTTGCTGAGTCGTCCAGTCCATCGACACGCAGCTCGGCGGTCTTCATCGGCCTGGACACTCGAACGTCTTCCGGGTTGAAGACCTCCCTCAGCTTGGCGGCCAGAATGTCCGCCTTCTCGCCACTAGAGGCACCCGACACCTCGAGCAGCCGCGCCCCCGTGATCGCCGGCCTCACTTTGAAGCCGGATGGTGTGCCAAGATCGCGGAACGGGATTTTGGCCTTTGCCTCCGTCAGGACCGCCTGGTAGGAGACGCCCCTTGCGACGGCTCCAGGCTGCAGTGTGATTACCACAGCCGCAGAGCGTGGGGCTCTCGTCCTAGGCGGCCCCTGCGTCCTCTTTGTTGCCGGTGCCGGTGCTCTTACAGGTGCCGGCGGTGCCACCTTATTTTTTTTTTTTTTTTCCCCCTCTTGACGACCGTCGTCCAAGTCTCCGAGGTGGGCCCGGGTGCGGTCGCCAGGGGAGGAGCAGCCGCCGTCCGGGAAGTGGGCGCGGACTTAGCCTCCGCGGGCTTTCTGGCCCCCACCACGGGCTTTTTGGCCCCTTTCCCGGACTGGCTCGACTCAGCCGTCGCGGTCATTGGCCCCGGTTTTGCGGGTCCCTCCTTCCTCCGCTTGTCCGCAGCGAGCGGTGGGCGGACGATTTCGGCCGGGGGGAGCCTTAGCTCCATGGCCTCTAACCGAGCCCCCACCATCTGCCCGCACTGAATCATACAGATGCGAACGATCTTCTCGACCTCTGCATCCGCAAGTGCAGGAGCCGACGATGGGGCTTGCAATGGAGCCGACGACGGGACCAGCGTAGACTGACCAACGGTGGCCGCTGGAGCTGCCCTCTCGGCGGCAAACTGCCGCTTTAGCTCCTCCAACTCGGATCGGAGACGGCTATTCTCCTCCCATAGCTTCGCCGTCTCCTCCGTGCTCGTCCGAGTGAGGAGGACTTCAGCTGCCTCCCTGATGTCGTCAGCCGCCTCCTTCAGAGCGCGCGTGAATGTGCCCTTCAGGTTGCCCGATTTGGTGGCAACCTTCAGGACGACACCCACGCCGTCCAAAATTTGGCGACTGAGTGCCACCGCCGAAAGGCTCCCCCCGGCAGCCATCCGGGCTGAGCGCTGCTCCCGCGCCTGACGGGCCAACTCGCTGACCTCATCAGCTGCCACAGCCTTACGCTGCGCCCGCCTTGCGGCATTTGCCTCCGCCTTGTTGGACCCCAGCAGGGAGCCCTCACTGAGGTCCGCGATCATGTGCACGGAGTCGCTCTCCACGGTCTCCACGTGCTCCCCTGGAGCCGGCATATCGGGCCGGGATACCGGCACGAACCGACCCCGCCGATCGCGCTCCGGCAAACGAACGGGGGCTTCACTCGCCACCATGCGACCTCGCCCTCTTCCGCCCGTGGGCACCTTAGCGGCTGGCAGGCTCTCCTCACTAGAAGAGAGGGTGAGTCCCACGCGCTTCTCTTCGTCCCTACGCGAGCGTTTCTTCCTATACTGGGAAGGACGCCCAGCCACCTCCTTTTCGGTTTGCGAACGCTTTGAGCCTACGCTCGCCACGCTTATCCTATCAGATGTGGTGTCAGATTCTGACACCACTGTGGCACCGGCAAGTGGTACCTCCGCCAACAAATTTGGCACATCATTAATTTTATTTTTATTTTGGTTTTCCATTTTGTTCCCACGAGTAGTGAGGAAATAAATGTCCGCCTAGGCAGAGCCTCTTGCACTAGGTAAGCCTATATACTGTAGAGTTCGGCAGGTATCTACAGGGCAAGCGCTAACGACTGGACTCCCTCCAGCCATTCATCCTCTCACCGCGCTTCAAAGCTTAGGATTAGGTGGTTTTTTATCTTAGAGGTAGCCTTCCTCTGGGCCAGGCAATTAAGCCAAGCCCCCGACGGCGGCATTAAACATGCCTCCGTTCGCTGTCTGGCCAACCTGGCTCAGCGAACCCGCCGAAAGTTCTCTTCTCGAAGACTACTCCTCGAGGAGAGAAACACGTGCCGCTTTGGTGCGCCTACACCGCAGCGGCATGGTCACGTCATCTGTCAATCGACTATCGTCGATCGATCAGGAGCGACCCCGTCCCGGTGTCTCTCTTGGTCTGGTCTCTCACTTGGACCTTTCCGGCATGAGTAACTCTACCGGCAGAGCCCCAAGATCATTGAGACGCGCAAGCCCCACCACGACGACAACGTGGAGACACCCTCGGTGGGGAAAGTCATCTGCCTGCCTTATCCCAACTATGTTGGGGTCGGCTTCTAGTCTAATTTTATTTTTACATTTTATTACACAAAGTGTCAGCTAGCACAGGTCAGATTACTCCAGTGACTTAAAATTCGACTTTCTGACCTCCGCAACCCATTTACCTTACTGGGTAACACAACAATTTCATTACTAAAAAAAAGCTGGAATATTCGCAGTACTGAGAAAAACTTTAATTTAATCTATGTTGTATACATTTATTTACATAACCAAATTACAAGATGATTATTAACATTAACTAAATTAAATTAAAACTAAGTTAAGCTTAAAAAAAGGCCCTCGGGCCATCGTTTCCTGATTTAATGAAACATAGTAAAGTAGTACCAATTTTCAAATCGGATAGTAAGAGTGATCCCTCTAATTATAGACCTATATCTGTGCTACCAGAATTGAGTAAAATATATGAAAAAATCATGCTAGACCAGATGCTGTCACATTTCAATTCTAATGGGATTTTACATAGTCGCCAGTTTGGCTTCACGAAAGGTAGGTCGACGACTGACGCAGGAGTAAAACTCATCAGTCACATTTTGGAATCCTGGGATTTCTCCCAGGATTCCAAAATGTGACTATAAGCCCAAACTAGAAGGGTTCCTTGTTTACAACGGTACCCTAAAAATGGAAGTACACACACTAATTACTGCCGTATTTAAATAGTCGAAGCTACTGATGAGCATGAGATCCTGGGTTGGAGTCTCGGGCGGGGCAAAGTGTGGGTTTTTCTAACTGGAATTTCTCAGTAGCAGCCCGGGGTCTGGATTTGTGCCCGGTTGATGACAAATCAAATCAAAATATTTTTATTTCACACAAACCTACATGGGCACTTATGAAACATCAGAAGCTAGGTGCACGGTTCTAATTGGGCGTTTCCTATGGAGAAGAGCCGGCCGGCAAGAAACTCCACGGTTACTCTTTTAAAAATAATTGCCTTTTACAATGTTTTCAAATTACAGTATTAATAGATATGGGAGGACAGTGTAGGCCTGTCGAGATGTACCAGGTAATTAACAAAAAAAAAAAGGTCTACAAAATATCTAGTCTATTAAGCCTACAACGTTCTCACATTCACAAGGTACAAATTCAAATTCATTTATTTGCGAGAATGTAGGTTTACATTGTATGATCTTAAAACTATAATGGCCCTTTACATTCTACCACAATAGGCACGCCCCCTGTTCTTCGTAGCACTCTTGTCAGAGCGCTCGTGGTCTTCATGTAGTTTCTTCTCCAGGGGCTGATGTGATTCGCTTCACGATTTCTTGCCATTTACTCCGATTTCGGTGTTTTTAGTGAAGGCTCTGGAGCCTAGGACTTAAACATAACTGGCGAAATTTGGGTGTACTACAGGTAATCTGTCGTAATAAGAAAGAAATCATTTATTTGCTGATAATGTAGGTTATACATATAAGTTGGAATATTTATTAAGTGTCCCGATACATTTTACCTTACGGCATGCAAAATATTAGGTTTGAATCAGTACTAATATAGATACAGCTATTACGTTTATTTATTTATTAGCCATAGTCGAATTTGATAGGTAGTTACAGATCAGACTAAAATAAAAAATCAAAATCATTAATTAATTAAATATAAATCTCTCGATTATCATACAATGAAGAATATAATATGTCGTAATGTGTAATGTCAAAAAGCTTAATGTTAAAATATTCAAAAACATTAACAACAATCACAATTATTATCAGGTATAGAATTTAGATAATCTGGTCGTACTCTGCCTAATCCTTCGGGGGCAGGCGTGATATTGGTTTTGTCTATGGAAATCCGAGTTTAATTTTAAACATAAATATATTTATTTACATAACCAAATTACAAGATGATTATTAACATTAACTAAATTAAATTAAAACTAAGTTAAGCTTAAAAAAGGCCCTCGGGGCATTGTACCGAGGATGCTGGCGGTATTTCCTCGCTGAATTGCAATGCTGATGCGTTGCGCGAGAAAGCCGCCAGCTTTTCGGTCACCAGTTACATCAACTAGACGTTTCGCGATTTCCGCAAATAACTTATGCGCACTGGGACCGAGGGCCGGGCCGAGGGTCTCGACGCCAAAGGGCACAAAGTTGTACTCTCTGCCAAGGCCTCCATATTTAATAACTTTGAGTTTAATTGATATTGATAGAAATTTTATCAAAAATAATTATAAGTTAGTACCTATCTTCACTAAGTAAGTACCTTACCGTACTTAAATAGCCTCCACGAGTGGCAAGTGCATTAGATCCGATCCGATCAAGCCTGTCCCTTGCTGCCCTCCCTCAGCGACGCCCTAAGCCGAGGTCCGTACCCCACAGGGGCGCCGCTAGCGTGTAGTCGCTTAGTTTATAGCTTAGCAAACTGGAACCCTTAATTTATTATGACGCTGACAGCAGCTAAACCGCGGTCACTGTCAGACTGCATAGAAAAGAAAGAGAAGCGCGATGACACAACGCTTGTAATTTATTGCAAAATATGAAGCAATTACTTATTTTCTCAAAATTGAGTTGAGAAATCGAAAATAAAAAACAACCAAGTTCTGCATTCAAATAAGACGTTCTTGTTATTAATTAAATACATAACGTACGTTGATATTCAATACAGATTTTTTGGATTGGAACTCAAGGTAAAAGGTTCTGTTTACCGTTAATTTGTATCGAGATTTTTTTCTAAACATGTTTTGGTAACGACCAAGTTCTGAGAAATATGTTCAAACTTAACATTATTTTCTCCGCTACCACAAACTATTTCTTAAGACAACTCTACTTTAGTCATTTGCCTCTTGTCAGCGCCTTAAGGCATCCACAGGATAGCCCGGTTAAGCAGCCGATAACCTCCTAGGTTGACCTGCGAGAGACTGTAACTGTGTTACGGAGGCCAGATAAGCAGTCGCTCCATGTAAAATACTGGTATTCAGCTGGAGTGGAGCGTGGATTAGACGGGAAGCCGACCCCAACATAGTTTGGTAAAGGCTAGGCAGATAAGAGAAGCCTGGTTGCTGACTTATTATATTATCCTTTACAAATAATCGTTTACATACACGTGTCCACAGATAGGTATAAATAACGATAGTACGTTTGTAATTCAGTTCAGTCTGGATTTATCCAGGAAAATCAACAGGAAATCCTAGGTGTTAACTGTTTATCTAGCCTGGGTCTAAATTGACGATGACATAAGCGGTTAGGATGGGGTTCTAGTAAAGGCTTGGGTTTATGTGGATGGCTATAAGTAAACAGGTAGCTCTATGTAAAATGGTATTCAGCTGCATGCGGATAGACTGGATGCCGAACCCAAACCTCAAATTATAAGCTTTTACCTATTTCAGTGAAACCATTTACAGGCACTTTTGTCCTTGCTCGACGAAGTGCCAGCCCGCGCCGTAGCTGAGCCTGTAGCTTTAAGTTCCCCTTTTTTTTTGGTGGGATAATAACTTCGGGCGGAGCAGGAGAAGTTATTACTTTACTTACCAACAAGTCCCCCCCCCCCCTTTTTTGTAGGTGGGGAATTATGAAATAACTTCTACCGCTCTGGGCGGAGCGGGAGAAGTTATTACTTTACTTACCAATAAGCTCCCCTCCCTTTTTTTTAGGTGGGGAATTAATAAATAACTTCTCCCGCTCTGGGCGGAGCGGGAGGGTGTGTCAGACTCTTACTGACTAAAACCCACCCGTATTCCTTCCGTTGCCTGTATTGCCAGGGACCTCGGTATCCCTTTCGGACTTGGGAACGTTTAAGTTTCCCTCATAATAATAATTATCCAGTCATGATCTCAATCATGCTGTCCTCCCCACAGCGACGCCCTAAACTGAGGTTCGTACCTCACAGGGGTTGCCCTTAGCGTGAAGTCGCCTATTAATTTAAATAATTCGCTCCTGGTTGGAGGATTTGCGGCAGTTTAAGGCGGCCACAGGATTGTCCGGTTAAGTAGTGACGTCTAAGGCATTTTTTTATTGTAAAAGGAGTCGGTCAGTCAGAAAGATGAAGCTAGTTCCCCGTTATGGAGAAGAACGGGCAAGGAACTCCGTGGACACTCTTTTTAATTATATTGTTACAAAATATTAAATGTTAAAAAGCTGGGAAATGGCTAAGGCAGATGAAGATGTGGGTATAGTAGACCGAAAAAAGACGCATAACTTGAAACAGTATTCCGGTACGTCTTGGAATTTTTGTTTTCGGACATGTCCCATGTTTGTCCGAAATTTGACAAAAAAATTCTAACATTGCTTTCATATACCCTTTTTAGAACAAACTAGAATAATCGAGGACATGTACTATCCAGGAAATCAGTACTAGAGATAAAATCAATCATCTTCAAAATCATTCCAAAAAAGTTATTTTGATGGTATTCGTAAGCGTTTGCTTCGAAATTCTTTAAAACAACATCAATAAATCCTTTGATGAAGAAAATATTTTCTGTTGGAATCGATACGAAAATATTGATTTCCCAAACTATTAGGAAGAAATATTAAGATTGGCATCACTTCTGTGGAAAGTGGTTATTTTAATTATAATGAGGTGACAGGTTCGGACTTCGGATGCGCGTGCGAGGTAAAAAGGCAGTCTTGAGTAAGTACTCCTGAGTAAATATTTTGTCACGAATATCTGTAACTATTCCATTTAAAAGTTAACAAACTTAACTGGCGAAATAAAATACAAAATATTTTGCAACCGACTTCCAAAAGAAGCACTACAAAGTGAAAAATTGCCAAATTCCACTCCTCAAAGAGGGGACTTTAATTTCTGTATTTTAGTTCTTGCCACCAACTTGCGAAATTGAAGTTATTTTTCTTGTAAGTTTTCTTTGGAAAAAATAAACAAATTTTCGACAAAAAAAAACAAGTCTTTTTTTTTTTGTCGAAAATTTGTTTATTTTGTACCTACCCCACACCAATTCAAATTATAGCACTGCTTGCTTTATAAAAAAACAGTTAATAAAATTTATATGGGGCTACCGCGTAAGCTTACGCTACCAAATGAAAAATAAAATGGCGTCATGCTTGATTACCAAACAATAACACATACTTTTTAACCCAAGAAACCCCTCACACTCCCTAATACTTGTAACAAAGCGAAATACTACATAAAAGTTTTAACGTTCGTCACAGTCGCCCTGTTACGTAATCATGGAATTTTATATAACAAATCTTAAACAATCCTGACTACGTCTTTGGCCGACTAGCTGACTAGTTGGTTACAAAAAGAATTCGGCCAAGCTGATCCAAAAATGATGGCTGAAAACCAGCGCTGGGGCTCTGTCTTGCAAGTAGCTTCATCTTTCTAACTGACCGACCGACCCTTGACAATTCAAAAGTGCCTTTTTTTTTTTGAGGATGGGAAGTCATCAAGTAACTTCTCCCGCTCTGGGCGGAGCGGGAGGGTGTGTCAGACTCTTACTGACTAAAACCCACCCGTATTCCTTCCTGTTGCCTGTGTTGCGGGGGCCTCGGTGACCCATAAGTACCTTCCCGCGACCCCAGCAGGCATCGGCCCTAGTGGACCACTACTATATGTGCTGACGACATCTCTTTGAGGCGCGCGTGGAATAAGACGTGCCGTCGACCCGGGCCTGGTCCTTACCGGACGGTGAGCTACCCATTGCTCACCGTCCGCAAGCCCCTCTGGGCGATCCACACAGTGGTGACACCCGGACGTTTCCTCCCGCCTTATCCGACACAGGAACCTCCCGAAGCTGCCGTGTCCGGTGAGGACCTGTGTCAGGCGGAAGGTGAGGACGCCGTGGCGCCTCTCCAGCCACTCCTCAAAGAGGGGACTTATCGCCGCAATCGTGGCGTGCCCAGCACTGGGTTGCGACAACCGTACTTTCCATGACGCCATGAGATCCCGCCGGAGCTCCGTCCGCTGTGCCGCGATTTCTCGCGGCAGCGGACTTACGCCCCGGCGTTTCGCCTCCTCGCGCCACTCCCATACGTGCGCGAGGACTTTTGCCTCCAGATCCCAAGGCGGCAATCCGGCAAGGAGGCTCGCTGCCTCGCAGGAGACCGTGCGGTATCCCCGGACCATCCGGATGGCCATGACCCTTTGGGCCGCGCTCAACCGGCGGTAAAAGTGCCTGTAATTGGTTTATTTGAAATAAATGGTTTGAGTTTGATAGGGTCGCAGCATTATGCTGAGCGATGGCCGCTTTGCGTGGATGTGTCCCCTCGCACTTGTTCTTTCGTGTTCGTGTTATTTTTTGTTGTTTTCAGCAATTAAAGGTATTTTCTTTATTTTCTGATCATTGTTTTCGGTGGGTTCGAGTTCGGTTCAAAATCGAAACTTTTATTTTAAAATAAATACAGGGTGTCGTTTTGCATCCTCATCAAATTTCAGGCGGCTGCTATGAAACATAAATAATCAAATTAAAATTACGATACCTGCTCAATAATACTTGTTTTTTTTAGTTATTTAAGTTTGACAGTATTTTAGAATACACCACTTTCACATAACAGAATCACCCCGTTGCGTGTGCGGTAGTGTGTGTGTAAAAGGGCAGTTACAGTGCGGTATCACACGGGCCGCGTTTCAACATGCGTGTCCCAAACATGCCGATTTCCGAAAATTATAAAAAAAGACCTACTTATTTTATTATTGATTCATGTCGAGAATCATTAGCATAGTTACCTCTTTGAATTTGACGAGGATCCAAAACGACACCTTGTATAGAATAAGAAATGAGTATATACGAGCACGAGGAAAGTGGGACTGAAAAGTTGTGTGAAAATCGATTGTCATGGTATGGGCATGTGATGCGGAGGAATGAGAAAAGTGTCGTCAGAAAAGTTTTAGGTATGAATGCTATAAGAGTAGAGGAAGACCAGAGAAACGATGAATGGACTGAGTGAAAGATGATATGGCTGGAAAGGGGGTGACTACCAAGATGGCGACTGATAGAGAAGTGTGGACGAAGAAGATGTGTTGCGTCGACCACAAAACGATTGGGATAAGCGTAAAATAATTAATTCAATTCATTTATTGACAAACAATTAACATTGTGTTTGAAATACTTACACTAAGTGATACAAAAAAAAAAAGAAAAAAGTTACATTCATAATGTATATGTACTTATCACATTTAGAAATTAACATCATGCATGATAAATATAATAAAAATTACCTACAAAAAACAAATAAATCAATATCAACTCTACTGTAATCATGAACGGGTCGGGTCGCCTGGCACCCTCTGCCTCCCTCCCTGGTACCCTCTGCTTAATCCTTCGCGGAAACAAGGCGTGACGTTATTAATATATTATGTACTTACGTCATTATGTTATTGAAGCTAGCATATTAATCTCAATTTATTCCATTATATTAGTTAAAAGATATGAAAGCGATACAAAATGTAATGTACTAGAGCTGTGGCTCTATGTATTAGACAGTATCACTCTAAGCCTGACAGTTGGCTCGCTCGGTGGACGTTCACAATAATAAATACTGACCATTATAAAATAAATTATTTGAAAAATCAAAACAACCGACTGCAAAAACACTTAACTGAAAAGGGAAAAAAAAACAAAATATATAATTTTGGTATCGCAGGCGGTGACAATCAAAAGTTACACCATATTTCAGGTTATTCGTTTGTGGGGGCTAACTTGTACAGCCTACTTAGCTGTGATAGTTTTCCTTTTAATTTCATTATATTTACTAGTGCCATGAATGTTTTTGCCATCTCCATAAATAACCATTTAGCTGGCGGTCGGGGGACCCCCGTCAGGAACGAAGATCCTTCTCACTTATAATTTAAAAGAAAGAAAATTTTCGTAGCCGCCATCTTGAATTTACATTTTTACCTCACTATCGGCCTTATGGAGCAGTGGTGACGCCGCGACCGCGGCTTACGAGCTGTACGTCGTAGGTTCGAACCCAAACAGGCGCTTTACTTTGTGTAAATTATTTCATCACCACTGCTCTCAAAACGGTGAAGGAAAACATCGTGAGGAAACCGGCATGTCCTAGAACCACACACACATGTGACATCTACCAACCCGCACTGGGCCCGCGTGGTGGATTACGGCTCACTCCCTCTCACAGAGAGGCCTGTGTCCCAGCAGTGGGAACATTATGGGCTGATTATGTATGTTATATATCGGGTTTAACCACTAAAACCTAAGAAAACTATACCCATGACAAACCATGAGAAAATTTTTGCAGCCGCAACCTTGGATTTACATTTTGACCTCACTACCGGATTTTGCATCCTCGAAAAATATGAAAACAACACCCATGGCGAAAAATGTGACAATTTTGGCAGCCGCCATCTTGGATTTTCATTTTGATTCTCTCTCTCTCTGTCTCTCGCTCCCGATAGAAAGTGTGAATTAGAAGAATAAAGTCGCAAGTATGAACGCTTTTTCACGTGATGATTTCTGCCACTTTACTCCGACCGCAAGCCGCGTTAAAGAACTTTCGTTCCAATAAGGAAATGATTTCATTTCAATTACCCTGTTTTTTAAGTACTTTTGTAATGAAAGCAAAACAGCCGTTTATTCGGGGTTTTTTGTCGACTATTTGCCTGCTATACAAACTCAATCTCCAAGCATTTATTTCAATTAAACCATTTACAAGCTCTTTTGAATTGTCAGAAAGACGGTCAGTTAGTCAGAAAAACCTGCCAATTGCGAGTCGGACTCGCACACAAAGGGTTCCGTACCACCGTACAATATTTAGCAAAACACGTCGAAAAAAACACTTTTCTTGTATGGGGACGTCCTGTAACTTTTTTGCTTTATTTTATTTATTTGGTGTTATGGTGCCAAAAGAAATACACAATCTTTGAATTTTTCTACTTATTAAGGCTCATGAGATACAGCCCGCTGACAGACAGACGGACGGACAGCGGAGGCTTAGTAATAGGGTTCCGTATGGCATCGTTCGGGTACTAAACCCAAAAAGTGTAGCTAGGACACTCTTTTAATCAAAATACTCAGCATAATCAGCCTATAATGTTCCTACTACTGGGACACAGAACTCCTCTCTATGAGAGGCAGTGGGCCGTAATCCACCACGCGGGCCCAGTGCGGGTTGCTAGATGTCACATGTCTTCGAATTTGTGGTTATAGGACATGCCGGTTTCCTCACGATGTTTACCTTCACCGTTTTGAGAGCAGGAGTGATGAAATAATTTACACAAAGTAAAGCGCCTGTCTGGGTTCGAACCTACGACCTACAACTCGTAAGTCGCAGCCGATAAGATACTTACTTATTACAAAATCCTGAGTACATTATTCTTTTTGCTTTTATGTATAGTTTTCGATCTAAACCATTTTGAAGGGGACCGAATGATCCAACAACAATAATGGTACACAAAATTTGTGTACCGACTATCCGGCTATATTTAATATGGTAGGATAGTCGGCTTTGGGGTACATCTCTAGTGAACGGTATTCACGAGACAGAAAGTCTTATAAACACTGCGACCTCAGAGGCTTTTTGTGCCCTCAAGGTTGAACGCAAGGAGAGTCGTTGACTTTTCTTTTTAATTTCTGGCTGCGTGAATTTCTATCAATCAGCCCTCGTACCCACAGGCAATTTTTTAACGCGCACTCGTTTTTCAACACTGCTTAGCGCCGAGAATTGAAAATCCAGCAGTGTATTCTTTGGACGCGCTGGGATGCACGCTGTTGGATTCTCAACGCTCGGCTCATTACCTGGAGGTGAAAATCCATTGCGCGACAAAAAATCGTTGCGTTAAAAATCGCCCGGGGCTTGGTGTGAAAGGTCTCGTTTCTCGATGTAACTGGCTATTAAGACGCTGACAACACCTAAACCGCAGTCACTGTCAGATTGCATAGAAAAGAAAGAGAAGCGCGATGACACAACGCTTGTAATTTATTGCAAAAAATGAAGCATTTATCTATTTACTCAAAATTATGTTGAGTAATCGAAAATAAAAAACAACCAGTTCTGCAATCAAATAAGACTTTATTGTTATTAATTAAATACGTAATGTACGTTGATATTTAATACAGATATTTTGGATTAGAACTCAAGGCAAGAGGTTAGTTTAACGTTAGGTTGTATCGAGATTTTTTTTCAAAACGTGTTTTGGTAACAAAATATGTTCAAAATTAACATATATTTTTTCCGTTACCACAAACTATACAGATTTGGCATTTTTTTGTTAAGAGAAGTCTATTTTGGTCAGTTGGGTCTTGTCAGCGCCTTAAGGATTAATACGGCACGTGGAGTTAGAAAAATTTCGGCTTTGCAGACACAGAACACTATTATTCGTAGCGGAGGTAGAGCCTTGTTTCTGACACTACCTGTGTTTTTAATTTCATGTTTTGTGAATTTCCATAATGTTGTAGTGTGATTGGGTTTGTCTGTAGAATTACAAGACTGTTGATAGGCACACTGAGTTCTACAAAGAGTACTCGTATAAGTACATAGCGCCTTTTTTATTTTGGATGGGAAATTATCAAATAACTTCTCCCGCTCTGAGCGGAGTCTGACACACGTGTCAGGCTCTTACTGACTAAAACCCACCCGTGTAAGTGGTGGAAGTAGCTGTGGGTCAAAATAACCACTATGTGAACCCCAGCTACAAGACGTCGCGGCAGACTCATGATGGGACGAGCTGGACAAAACAAACGACCAGTGGTGCACATTAGCACTGGATTGGAAGCCTTTGCCATAGAGTGGGATGATACAGGCTACCAGGAACAGTATAAGTAGTTATGTTGTACAGCGTCGTCTCCCTCACTCATACCTGTGTTGCGTGAAGTATCTGATTGTTGATAAGGCACAGGGGAGTTTTAGAAAAGTATGGGTTTGTAGAGCGTCGTCTCTTTCACTCGTACCTTTGTGACAGTCTCTTACCAAAGCTAGATGTGCCAAATCAACAACCGCGTACTGTTGGGCAAGGCAGCCATGTTTTTTTCTGCCACCAAGCATTTTGCCTATGACTTGCCTTTGGTGTGGTCCTGTGACTGACTTACGAGTTGTAGGTGGTCAGATGGGCGCTTTACTTTGTGTAAATTATTTCATCACCACTGCTCTCAAAACGGTGAAGGAAAACATCGTGAGGAAACCGGCATGTCCTAGAACCAAAAAGTCGAAGACATGTAACATCTACCAACCCGCACTGGGCCCGCGTGTTGGATTACGGCTCATTCCCACTCACAGAGAGGAGGCCTGTGGGCTAGCAGTGGGAACATTATAGGCTCAAAGCGGTTAGGTGGTGGATTCAACTTCTGCCATTGAAGTAATGCTCTGACATTCTCGTTGGTCATTGGTGATTTGAGTTTGTGACAGGTTACTTTTGAGTACCATCGCGGTCTATGAGCCTAAAGTCAACAGTCACTACTTGCTAATCCATCCCATGAAAAAACAACGAGTGAGCCTTACACCAGTCGCATATGATGTGTAACAGGTGACATCTCACCTTGGTAATAAGCAACTGAGCAGCGACAGAAATTAGTTAAATATTTCAGTATTTAGCTCTTTTAAATTCTGAGGTTAGCATCAGAATTTAAAAGAGCTAAATACTGAAATATTTATTCGAATTATTCATTACTGGTGGTCGCCCACTGGTCGAAATTCGACCCCTTCTACTTACAATCTATGTAGTACATACTAGTTCCATGAGTACACTAATTCCATGCTCAAGCTGTCACTCCCTGTCTACACACTTCCGTCCCTCTTCACGTAAAAACTACGTCAAGATTGCGGACCCCCTCACGTAAGAAAATAAACTAGGAAACTGAGTTTCTAATCCAAATACGAGTACCAATCTTTAGCCTTATACATTCTGCCAGGGTCGCGGGAAGGTACCAAAGGGTTACCGAGGCCCCTGGCAATACAGGCATGGAATACTGATGGGTTTTAGTCAGTAAGAGTCTGACACACCCTCCCGCTCCGGCCAGAGCAGAAGAGGGAGAAGTTATTTGATGATTTCCCACCCAAAAAAAAAGCCTTATACAGTGAGAAAAGAAAGAACAATATTATATTTGGGACCATGGGACAAGTACACGTTCTATTTCTTCGAAGAATAGGCACAGCTCTTTCTATACAAAGTGACATTTCGTTTCTCCATTTTTGACATCTCACCGTAGAAATCCTTCTACAATCTGTCATTTTGTCTTTCGTTTCTGACGATCTTTGTCTAGGTCCTTTTTTATGTAGACTACTTCAGAAGAAAGTTTTCTATCCCAAACTGTCAAAATCAGACTGACAACTGACAGTTGTCTAAGGTAGTGAAGACATTTGCGTTTTTTCTACTCGACAGCCACAAGGTATATACGGTTATCTACAAAATCACGATTTAACAGGAGAGCGTTCTGAACGCAAAACTGTGATAATTAATAGAAGAACAAGGCTATGATCTTCTCCTATTTTACATCGTTTAGTTAATAGGAGCATTACCAAGGAAATCGTTAAGGCCTTTTTTTGTTCTAAAATACGTTACTTCGACACTTTGAGAAAAATTGTTGTTGTTGTCTTTATATACGTGACTTAATTTCAGTAAAAATTGAGAATTAGAACAGAAAATAAAATAAATTATTGAAAAAACAAAAAACCCGACTGCAAACAACTGAAAAGGGAAAACAAGTTTAAATCTATATAATTTTGGTCTTGCAGGCGGGGACAATCAAAAGTTATACATATTTCAGGTTATTCGACTGTCCCCGCCTGCAAGACCAAAAATATATAGATTATAATGCTTGTTTTTCCCTTTTCAGTTGTGTTTTTGCAGTCGGGTTTTTTGTTTTTTCAATAATTTATTTTATTTCAAGCTTTTTAGTTTTATTAATATATGTATTTGAAAATTACTCATTACTAGCTTTTATTTGATACCAATATTGTTGCAATTAATTAAAAAAAAAAACTTTCCCTCCTTTTTTTTGTATTTGCAGATGCAATTTATAAATATTATATAGCCTATGTCACTCCCACAATTAAGACGAATGGAAAGACACCTCATATGTTAAAATCCATCAAGCCGTTTAAACTACAGAGCGTGCCAAAGAAATAGACATACATACATACCTCCTGAGGCAGTCGGGTAAAAATCCTATGACAAAACAATTGAATTTCGTAAAAAGTGCAGTTGACTGTCTACTTTGCTGCTGTCGTACTTTCTACACGGAACGTCATTTTTGTCTATTCTTCCGTAGACAAAACGGTGCTCGTGCTAAGCCTGCAGGAAAGAAAGATCTTTTGGCACTTGAATGACATTGACAGGGGGGCCTGTTGGTAAACAATTTTGTGAAATTGTATTGCAAAAACAAGATGGCTGCGTTAGTTACGATTTTGGTGCGTACACGCCTAAATATAAAGTAAAATAAACAACTATAATTTTATTTTTTAGTTTCTTTTTCTTCCAAAAAGGAGTTCGACAAAAAGGTTAATGTACTACTAGCTGCTGCCCGCGGCTTCGCCCGCGTAGAGTTTTCTAAAATATAAGTACTAAGTTGCTCCTACAACATCAGTTATATGCCAGTAAAAGTCCCGTCAAAATCGGTCCAGCCGTTTCAGAGATTAGCCGGAACAAACAGACAGACAGACAGAAATTTTAAATATTGTTTTTTTGTAATAATACGTACCTACCGTATATACTTTCATATGCACTTAGTAAAGAGCTGTTATTTTGACATTACAAACAGACACTTCAATTATATTTATTTATATAGACATAATATTAATAAAAATAAATAAATTTCTAAAATAAAAGTAGCCTAAGTTGCTCCTTATTACATCAGCTGTCGGCCCGTAAGTCCCGTCAAAACAGACAGACGGATAAATTGTAAAAAATGTTATTTTGGTGTATATGTACCGTGTTTACATCCATATGCAATTAGTAAAAAGCGGTTATTTTATAAACAGACTCCAAGTTTATTTATCTGTATGTATAAATGTATAGATGTAACCGTCCATTCTTTCTCCAGTCCTTGTCATTCTATATCTTTATCAAACAAAAGCGGAAACTTCACCAGACCCTGGGCTACTGCCTCCGTACAAGGTCCAAGGCAAAATCCTTGAGTTCCAAGGTCCCAGTACCAACCGCGCTAAGGTTACAGCCAACTATATACACGCGATTTTAAAAAGGTATCATATTTCGATTGTTCTTGAAAAGTCGGGTTCCTCTTTTCATGGTTTTGGGGATACTGTTCCTGGGGACTTTGTTATTCATTTAGCTTTATTTGTCTTAATTAGTGTCTGTTTGTTCCGGGTAATCTCCTAAACGGCTGGACCAATTTTTTATTTTAGAAAAAGGCACGCGGGTGGCTGCTAGTTTATTTATAATGTCTAAAAGCGGGCTACCTAAATCCAAGCCCCCTCTTTAGCTGCCCCCCCCCCCCCCAGAAATAAAGTCAAAGTCAAATTATTATTTCAAATAGGCACATAAAATGCACTTTTGAACGTCAAAATTTACAAAAATATTGAATTGATTCTAGTCGCCTCCTTAAGGTAGAACTTGAAGGCCCCTGAGGTAGTTTCGTATGGAGAAGAATGGGCAAGAAACTCCACCGTTACTCTTTAAAATGTCTTACAATATTTTGTATGGGTACATTAATTATATAATTATATGTGAAGACGATGCGCCTAGAATGATAAATGATAAATGATTTTATTTCTGTAAGTAGGTTTTTACAAACACTTTTACACGTCAAACACGTTTTTTTAAACTAGATGAGGTCGGCCTTTCCTATCTGACTACTCTGAGAAGAAAGGCCGACACAAACTCAGAGGTCACAGTCTCTTTTAAAGTCCAGTTTCTCAGTTAGTTTTTAACATGGTCTGGCAGTTTGAGTAATATTTGCGGCCTAGCCAAATGTCCTTTCTTTGGTATTGTTCGTTGAATCGTTGAGTTCCTTTAGTTCTGAGTTGAGCTGCTCAACTACTGACAAATGCGTGCACTGACTGGACAGGTCCACTCAATCTGTGCGGTTCTTTCATCAAAAGACCATTTCAGACACCAATCGACATTGTCTTCACATGATCTGACCAAGATTATGTCTGGACTTTAAAAGAGACTGTGACCTCTGAGTTTGTTTCGGCCTTTCTTCTCAGAGTAGTCAGATAGGAAACGCCGACCTCATCTAGTTTTAAAAAAATATGTTTGACGTGTAAAAGTGTTTGTAAAAACTTACTTACAGAAATAAAATAATTTATCATTTAAAGTCTAACCTGTTGAGTCCAGTTTTTGACGCAATCAAGACTGAACACGTTACTACGCATTTTGTTCTCCCGTTTTCCCTAAAGACGTAGGGTTCGAAGTACGTGTTTCTGGGGTCCCGACATCTTTTGTAAGCGATTACTTTGAAAAGTCAAACTTTTAACACAAAAAGAACTCCTAGAAAATCATACTTTCATATACGTTCATAATTTTTTTCCTTATTTTTCAAAGTTCAGTACCGCTGCTGGTACCTTGTAACCAGGATCACGAGGAATTTTTGCTCGGTTGACGGCACTAAGCTCCCCCCTAACATGTGACTTAAACATACATATAAGCCGACCCCGAAATAGTCCGGAAAAGGCAGGCAGATGATGATAGCGGTTGGCGAAAAGGGGATGTTCTACACACCTCTGCTTACCCCTTCGTGGAGTACAGGCATTATTATTTTCTTTCAAAATCGCTTCGTTGTAATGGTCGAAAGCGCTACTGCTGAGCATGAGATCCTGGGTTCGATATCCGGGTCTGGCAGTGTTACTGAGTTTTTCCATCTGGATATTCTCAGTAGCAGCCCGTAGTCTGGATTTGTGCCCGGTTGATGGCAATTGGCTCGCCCCCTATTGCATGGGACTTGAACATAACTGGCGAAATGTGGATGTTGTACACGCCTCTGTCTGACCCCACGTGGAAATACAGGCGTGATGTTTATGTAATTTTACTACAAATGCCTCAAAATCTGACAACCTTCTTGAATCCTTATCTTTTCATCTCTCGACACGTGTTTCGATAATATTAATATTATTTTAATATTATACACAAGTCGCGACACGACCTCCCAGGTCAAGGCTGTGTTCAGTACTGAAAGAAAATCTTTTGTATACCTACTTACCCACGTATACAATAGTACGACACGAGTTAAAGTTTCCATCGATGTGTTACCTAATCGAAGGACCATAATCTCAGCTTTTTCCCAACTACGGGAATGGGGTCAGCTTCCAGTCTCACCGGATGCAGTACGAACACCAGTATTTTACATGGAGTGACTGCCTATTTGATCTCCGCAACCCAGTTACTTGGTAACACAATACTTAACAACTCGTGGAAGTTCGAAAGGGTTACCGAAGCCGCTGGCAACACAAGCAACGGAGGGAACACGGGTGGGTTTTAGTCAGTAAGAGTCTGACACACCCTCCCGCTCCGCTCAGAGCGGGAGAAGTTATTTGATAATTTCCCACCAAAAAAAAAAGGCTTTAATTGTCAGACTTTCGGACGAATATCAAAGATGATACCCGGGACCAACTTCTTAACATGCTTTCCGAGGCACGGGACTCAGTTTGAAATGGATGGTTAATAATAAAAACCTTAATCGATCGACTCGTTCAGCTGTGAATTAGCCACGAGCCCCTCCGCGTACCTGAGTTCGTTAAAACTGACTGACTTTGCCAATAGAACCTCTAAATTGTGTCCCTGTCTTGACTTTATTTTACGTCTTAGTTATTATATTAGGAGTAATATACGGAGAACTGACACGAGGATTCTTAGAAATAATTGAAGGGAGCTGAAATGTGTCTGCTAAGTCAATATCAGACGCTTCAATCGAATGAATGGTTCACTCGATTAAGGCGATACTGGCCAATTATACCAGCCCACATGTTAATACCAAACAGATGCTGGAATCGATCATTTCTTATGATATGGGGGTTTACGCTGGAGTAAAAATGTAGATTCTGGATATTGAATACTCCCATTCTTCTAAAAGTTGACTCATCCTTCCATAAAATCTTGTTGAAGAACTGCGGATCCACTCTGTGGTATCTTAGCATCTCTCTGCAAAACCGCACTCTAGGTTCAGTCACCGGGCAGCAAAGCTTGCACCCTTTGCACATGGTAGGCGTGATATTTGCTTCTATTAATGACACGTTGCACCGTCGATCTTGGAATCCCGAGATTACGGGATATTTGGCATTGACTTATACTAGCATCCAATCGTAATTCTCTCAGCACTTCGTCTTCATTTTCAAATTGCACCACTGGTCTGCCTGCTCTCGGAGCATGCTGACCGGGTAAGACTCCCTCCATGTACGAATTATGTACGCGCATAAAGACCCTGTAGTCCGGAAAACGATCACGGTTAGGGTAGCGTTGGCGATATTCCCTGATAGCAGCCCGGGCATTACCGCCGCAATAGCCATACAGGTAATGCATTTCTGCATACTCCCGTTGGGTGTATTCTCTCCTCGCAGCAGCCATCTGTCCACTTTTGTAGCCGATCCGTCCGATTTCGAATCTAGTCCGATTCACACAGCACTGGTCACAGGTAGGCAATCTGTCACAAGTCCGAAAAACAAAGCGTACGTCAAAGGAAATAAACTGATCACAAGTCGTCGTAAAACCGAGAAAAAGAACACGTGCGTACTCACAGGCAGGAAGCGAGTCACTAAAGAACACTAAACATTCTAGAGAAACATGCTCACGCGCATCCCCCGGCCCCCGCCCCGGCTCGCCCTGCCTTTTGTTTCCTAGAAAAGATATCGCTACCAGAACTGACGGGCGAACCGACCTTTTATTGACAAAGGATTAAATGGTTAGTGTAAAAGAGAGGCAGAGAGTCTTTGTCATTAATTCTATTAGTTCCAGTTTATTTTTAAATAAGCCTAACCGAGTTTTATGGTTGCGTTAACTTTGGCCTTGCTACGAATAATCGTCCTTGAAAGATATCAAAGCCACGCATAGCCATGTGTAATACCTTTTCAGAATCCCTATTTAATGCGCCAAAACTTGTAATACAGGATCACTTTTCGGTAAAGTATTTTTTTTTCACAGTGGGGTCCGAAGTAAATAAAAAGTTATGATTTGAGAAAAAAAAAATCGTCAAACTTAATATTATCTTCAACACGCCCAATAAACAACCATAAATAGCATGTCTAACGCAAAGACTCATCAATACCAATCTAGTGAAAATTATAAAAAAGATACAGGATGTAGATTTTTTCGAATATATAAGAAAATAAGAATTAGTTAAAAAAAGTCAATTTTCTCATAAAAAACACAAAATAAATTATAACTCTGCAGGGGTTGAGGACCTTAAGGACCTCCCGTAGAACAACTTTTTGCAGCCGATGACCCCATCTAACCCCTAGTTGCGTTTTATCCACGACTTTTGGGCCACCCTGTATAAGGTGGAGGTACTTACGTATTGGAATAACTTCCGTGTTGATATATTCGACCGTTTTTCTCCTGTAAAAATAATTCGATTTTAAAGGTTTTTTTTTTAATTTATATACTTAATTATAGAAAATTAATAAATATATGTACATCGTAGTAGTTTAAATAAGATAAAGATAAATTTATTTGTTCAAACATGTGTAACATGATACATGAATATGCACATGTAGATGGAAACATTTATTTTACCGGACCTACATGTTTTGCCTGAATTTAATTCATTAATAAAATATTTATATGTTATTAATGAATTAAATTAATGTCAGTTTCATATAAAATTAGAGTCAGTGCAAAATATAGTAAATAATTCAAATCAAATAAAAAACACAATCCCTGAGATTTGAACCCAGGCATTCTAAACTGTAAATCCACACTTCTTTTAAATTCGCTACTGTATCATTTGAAAGAGGCACCGAAAATACAGACCATATGGACTGATTGCACTTACTTAGACGTTTCCAAAATTCATAGTTTTATGATTATAAAAATAAATATTTAGTAATAATATAATGCTCTATCTTACCTTTTAATTTCGTTCATAAGTTCGGCATTTGATTTATATGAACGCTTTTTTAATTTTTAGTCCTCGCAACGGGTTTCACTTTCTTTCCCATGACATTCCATTTCTTTTTCTGTTGATTTTTCTTTTACAAATGATACAACTTTATAACAAACTAGTACTTTATTACGCTATTTTAACTTAAAGTATTTTATATCTACACGAAATAAAAATATTTACGCAAAGAAAATATGAAACAATGAATTCACAAACAAAACTTTACAAAAACATTAAACAATCGGGGCGGAAATAATGCGGCGAAAAGAGCGACACGTCTGTATAGCATCAGGCCTCGGCCGGCACTGTCGGTACACAGGCGTTTACGCACACATGCGTACGTATTATGCTCGGAAATAAGAATATACGATTTACAATAAATCCATCGATTAAATCAAAAAATTAAAACACTATTATGCTAATATGTTGCTTGTAGAATAATCTGACAAAAAATCAGAATGATTGCATGTATATTAGTATGATTTTTACGCGTTAAAAGATTTTTTTAGAGGTAACTTCGTGATTTTTTTCTATCGTATCAAATTAGTTATATTATGTTTTCAACACACTATCTTCCTAGGATATATCCTGAAGAATATCATATATTTTTCTGATTTTGTTTACTGCAGTGGATCATATACTTTTAGGCGTTATAAAACTTGCGTTTAGCTCCTCTAGGCCTCTTAATCCCACTGTCATATTTAAAAAAATATATTTTCATGTATTTGACCGCCAGACTCCGGATACCTAAGTTCTTATGCACCAATGGTGTATTACGCGACATTTCACAAGTTAACTCTTCATTGTGCGTGGTCCGACTCGCACTTGGCCGGTTTTATTATTACAAAGTTGTGCAATTGTCATGTGCTACATTATATAATTGTTATCTTGAAGATTAGTTGTTGTATCCGATTTTGTTATCAGTGACTTGCTATCACAAATACAGGTAAAAACAATACAACATGCATCTCTCTGATGCGTGTTGTATTGTTTTTGTTCTCTAGGACAAAGGCCTGTCCTCTCATTCTGCGCTAAAACATTACGCCTGTTCTCCCCGAAGTGCTGGGCAGAGGTGTTTAGTATTTACACACATATTTCGCCAGTAATTCATTTATTTATATTTCCATTTCGTCATTTCGGTAGGCAAAGAGTAAAATAGAACATGTAACAGTAATGGGGACTGCAGACAGAAGGGAAATCTTATCGTTCAACGCGCCTAAAGAAGTTTTCTCTCCAATAAAATAATGATCTAACACAATTTAAACAATGCACAGTATACACAAATTAAACTGTTCACGTGGTCAATTAACTTTACTTACTGCTACTACAGCATGTCGGTGACGCGAACCCATTAGTTTTCCCCTACCGAAAATCGCTCAACGCGCCTAAACAAGTTTTGACTTAAAAAAAAAAACGCTACAGCCAATCAGCCTCTTTTCACGTCAGTATCAACTAAGAAAATTACTCCAATGTCTAATAAAAATACTTTTTACTTCGACCAACAATGGATCTATAGCGGCATGAGGAACAGGGTGTAAAGTTCACTCATCCTCCATAGAAAAGGGAGGATGCTCCGACCAGACGGGTGTCGTGTCTGGTGGGCAATTGCCCGACGGTTGATGTCTTTTTTTTTTTGGGTATGGCATCTCGTAGTTGACCTTGAGAGGTCGTGACTACTTAACCGGACTTTCCTGTGGCTGCCTTAAGCGAACTCAAAGCCTCCAGCCAGGGGCGAATTTCTTATAATACTAAGCGACTGCACGCTAAGGGCACCCCCTGTGGGGTACGGACCTCGGCTTAGGGCGTCGCTGGGGGGAGGACAGCAAGGTGGGACAGACTGGATCTGATCAGAATTATTATTAATCGGGGAATTTAAAACTACAGGCTCAGCTGCGGCGCGGGCTGGCGCTTCGTCGAGCAAGGGTCGGGGGGGACAATTACGTCGGGGTTTACGCGAGGGACCTCGGCGGCGAGGTCGGAACGTAGGTCGGTGTGTTTTGTGCACTGTACTCGTGGCCCTACTGCTTTCCTGGAGGAGGGTGATGGGGTCATCGGGTTCGGTGAGAGTATGCCTTGGACAGCGAATAGAGCTAATGGTGGAGGGCCTATAACTGGCGGCCTGCACAACCAGAGGGTTGCGATGGGTGGCGGCGGAGTCGAAGAAACGCTTCGTAATGCGCCTCATGAACTGCTTGATGGTGGGGATTTTAAGATCGAGATGGAGGATCTCGTTTCGGACGAACCAGGGGGCTCCCGTTGCCTTTCGGAGGAAACGGTTTTGGAGGCACTGCATCCTGTGAATGTGGTGGGGCCTAGCATGTGCGAAGACTGCACAGGCATATGTCATAATGGGACGGATGCACGCTGTGTAAATACGCAATTTGCCCTTAAGGGACAATTTGCTGCGCGCATTTAGGACGGAGTGTAGTCTACCGAGAGCGAAAGCGGCACGCGAACGCACCTGCTTAATGTGCTCTGAGAACGAGAGATGGTGGTCAAGGGTCACGCCTGGGTATTTGGCTCGCTTCTCTCAAGGGATAGGCTTGCCGAACATGGTGACGGTTGATGTCAGGATGTTGTACTTATATAAGCCAGTTGCACGGTAAATTCTGCTTGCGCGATGCAGGATTTTGCGTGACGTCAGTGTGCTGAATAGTTCACATGTGGCGATGTAGATGGCCGCCACAGATCATAGTAGGCACCAAAAAACATATAATTAAAAAGATGAACGATGGTTATGTTTAAGTCCCCTGTTTATTGCCGGCTTTATATACCAGGCTATAATATATATTTATATACCCGGCTCAAATCCAGACCCAATAAGATTTCCCGTCCTGGGACTCGAGCCCAGGACCATGAGCGCTTCTAAGTTGTGCCCCGCGGTTTTACCCGCATAAGTCTCGATCCCGTAGGAATATCGGGATAAAAAGTATCCTATGTCCTAATCCGGGTCATGGTCTACCCTTGTGCCAAATTTCATCCAAATCCGTTCAGCCGTTTTACCGTGAAAGCGTAACAAACAAACAAACTCACTTTCGCATTTAAAATATTAGTTACGATTATGATAAAATAATCAGTTAATTATGTTCCCACTGCTGGGACACAGGCCTCCTCTCTTTGAGAGGGAGTGGGCCGTAATCCACCACGCGAGCCCAGTGCGGGTTGGTGGGTGTCACATGTCTCCGAATTTTTGGTCCTAGGACATGCCGGTTGCCTCACGATGTCTACTAGATTACGTAAGGACGATTCTGACATAATCTCTCTCAATTTTTGTTGGCTTGCACCAACCTTGTTTTACAGTTTATTTTTTGCCAAGAACAAGTTATTATTTTTCTCAGTACCTGTCTTAATTTATACAAATAAATAAAATTGAAGTTTCTGTTTGTAGTGTCAAAATAACAGCTTTTTAATAAATTCATAAGAATGTATCTACGGTACTTAGAAGAAAAAACAAAACAACGAGGCATCACGCCCGGGCGAAGATCGCGTACTCGCGCGACTATTGCTTTTGGTTAGGACGCAGCCTACTTCCTCGTCGTGTCGATACTCAAAATCAATATCAAAATAACACGGAAGTAACACGGGAGTTAAAAAAAATTGGGCTGTTATTTTAGTATATTGCGTATCTTACGAAAGGGCTTGTGGCTAAGTATTATCAGTCCCACGGGTCCATCGATCAGGTTAAGCTACGCATGCTGCGGTTGATCCGTGGACGCCCCGTGCCTCGCAAAGCACGTTAAGCCGTTGGTCCTGACTGTCATTTGTACATCTTTGACAGTTGTTACGGGTCGTCAGAAGCCCGACTGACAACCAGTCTTACCAAGGGGTATCGTGTTACCCAGTAAATGGGTTTTGGAGGTCAGATAGGCAGTCACTCCATGTACAATACTGGTATTCGGCTGCCGACCCTAACTTAGTTAAGAGGCTGACAACACCTAAAGCGCGGTCACTGTCGGACTGCATAGAAAGGAAAGAGAAGCGTGATGACACAACGCTGGTAATTTATTGCAAAATATGAAGCAATTATCGATTTACAAAAAAGCTATAGATTGTATAAAAAAAATAAAACTACATATTATACTAATATGTTGCTTGTAGAATAATCTGACAAAAAGTCAGAATGATTGCATTTAAATTAGCATGGTTAATAATTGTTAAAATAAATTTTTACAGGTATATTCGCGATTTTTTTCTATCGTATCAAATTAGTTATATTATGTTTTCAACACACTATCTACCTAGCATATATCCTTAAGAATATCATATATTTTTCTGATTTTGTTTACTGCAGATCTCCTGCAGTACTTTAAGGCATTATAAAACTTATAAAAGTTGCGTTTAGGTCCTGTAGTCCCCTTAAGACGCTGACAACACCTAAACCGCGGTCACTGTCAAATTCCATAGAAAAGAATGAGAAGCGCGATGACACAACGCTTGTAATTTATTGCAAAATATGAAGTAATTATCTATTTACTCAAAATTGAGTTGAGTAATCGAAAATAAAAAACAACCAAATTCTGCATTCAAATAAGACGTTCTTGTTATTAATTAAATACGTAACGTATGTTGATATTTGATACAGATATTTTGGATTAGAACTCAAAGTAAGAGGTTAGTTTAACGTTAGTTTGTATCGAGATTTTGTTTTCAAAACGTGTTTTGGTAACAACCAAGTTCTGGGAAATATGTTCAAAATTAACATATATTTTTTCCGCTACCACAAACTATACAGATTTGGCAATATTTTTTCTTAAGCGAAGCCTATTTTGGTCAATTGGGTCTTGTCAGCGCCTTAAAGGCTAGGCAGATGATGATGTGTGTCTTACGACTTCCTCGCTAACGAAGTCGCGTGCAGAAGCTTGTATACTTAAATAGTTTTACATATTTATGGCCTCAATCACGAGCCTTGATCGAAGACTTAATTCATTTGTTTCTCAATTTGAGAAAGGCGGAAGGATTAAATGATATTTATGATAATTGTTTCTGTTAATGGGTTCATTGGTTGGTGGTAAATTATGTTATAAAACTAGATTCTCTCTTCTAACCGATTAAGATTATAGAACTTAATTATAATAACATAACATCACGCCGTGATTCTCCGAAAGGTTGGGCAGAGGTGTACCTGTAGTACAACCACATTTCAGCAGTTATGTTTAAGTCCCATGTAGTAGGGGGCGAGCCTATTGCCATCAACCGGCCTCCGGGCTGCTACTGAGAAATTTCAGATAGAAAAACCCAATAATAATACTTTACTCGACAAGGGAATCGAACCCAGGGACCTCATGCTCAGCAGTAGCGCTTGCAACCACTAGAGAGGAATTTAATTATGATATTCAAATTAAGATCTTAACGTAACATTACTTTTCCGAATCAAATCAAATTTATTTGTAAATGTGGGTTTCAATACAATACGATGCTGTTCCTCTGGTATACCGCTATAGCATTGGAACAGTGGTGGCCCAGTGGTAACGGCCCTGACTTACGAGTTGTAGTTCGTGGGTTCGAACTTACTTCGTGTAAATAATTTCATCACCACTGCTCTCAAAACGGTGAAGGAAAACATCGTGAGGAAACCGGCATGTCCTAGAACCAAAAAACCGAAGACGTGACATCTACCAACGCACTGGGCCCGCGTGGTGGATTACGGCCCACTGGGATCTCGCAGAGAGGAGGCCTGTGTCCCAGCAGTGGGAACATTATAGGCTGATTATCACCTGTAACTTGTAAGGAACTCACGTAGGGTGGATGCAGGAGGTCAGATTCGCAGTCGCTCCATGTAAAATACTGGTATTCAGCTGCATCTGGTTAGAATGGAACTCCAAAACTTGGAAAATGACTAGGCAGATGTTGAAGCATTTTAAGGGTTTTAATTAATTTTAACCAATGGAAGAAGGATGAAGCGTTAAGGCATCTGAACAGGCCTTTCGGGAAGCGATGTCGCTGTCGCGCTCGGTAGGCGATATTGCCTGAGAATGCGGTGGCGCGGCGACCAGCATCGCTACCGAGCGCGACAGCGATATCGCGTATCGATTCGATATCGTTACCGACCGCGACAGCGATAGCGCTTATTTATGTAAATAGGCCTTTAATAGGTAATACTCGTGCGGGCTGGTGTCCGCAATTCCACGTCAATTCGTATTTTGCGTACAGGTGGGAAGCTATTTATTCGATCCGCCCCAGCTCCTCAAGGAAGGCCAGCAACGCCTTGGTGTTACTGACAATCTCACGGAGGGTACCTGGGTTACCGAAGTGCTTTGCCCTGTATGTGGCGACCACCGGGCAGTTTAGTAGCACATAAGCTGCTTTCTCGTCGTCCTCCATGCAGGCCCTGCACAGCGGACTGTCTGTGACTCCTATGACAAAGGGGTGTTTGTTAAATGAACCGTGACCAGTTATAGATGCTGTAACTGTACGCAGCTGTTGTTTAGTTAGTCGAAGAACCTGTTTCGTGATCGATCAATTGTAGGGAGTGCTTTCTTGGCCTACCTGCACTCACCTTGGTCCGGTCATCAAACCATAATGGTCCAACCATAGTTTGTGATGTTGATCCCTGGTGCGTTTCATTACCAGAGCGCGTAAGTACCCGAAGGAAAGTGGCGCGATGGGTTCAGGTCCCACTGGTGCCATGCTCGACCCCCTACTGGCAAGTTCATCGGCTACATCGTTGCCTATAACGCTTGATCCTTCTATTGGTTCAACAAGCTAAAAAGCACAATCATCATCCTCACCTGCCCTAGTTCCATGTTACTTGCGGTCGACGCAACACGTTCCCTTCCTCCACTCTCCCCTGTCAACCGTCACACTATCATTCACTCCCCTCTCATTCATATCATTCCTCACACAATCCATTCATCTGTTTGATACCATTCCTCTCCCGCTCCATCCATCAACATTTATATTAATCACAAAGTACAATATATTGTTTTTTAAACTTAAACGCATTTTCTTTTGTCTTATCAATAAGTTCTAAACCTACCTGAGACCTACTGACTGAGATCGCACCGTAACCTTTGGTTGAAATGTCATCATGTGTACGAGAGTCATAACTACGTAAGTCCGTACTTTTGACTTTGACAAAACTACCTTTCAAGTACATCTTGAACTATGGATAATCTTCAAAGATCATCGATTTTGGTTGATAATATCGTTGTGTGTACTTAGGTACATACTAGATTGAAAAGAACGTAAGTCGTACGGACTTACGTTCTTGTTGACATGGGAAAACCACCTGTCAAGTACATCATGAACTACGGATAATCATCAAAGATCAAGCTATCTACAGTACCCGGAATTAAACATGACACATTCAGCTTTAGTAATGCTTGGGCTACATCGAAAGAACCTTTCAGAGGTTGATGTAACTTTAAAAGCATTGTCTGAAATGTTACCGATATAAATCTTTGTCTCTCTCTCGCACACCGGTCGACGTCTCGCTGTACAACAGAGAGCGCGCGAAGTGAAGTTCGCGATATCGCGACAAAGACGGTCACACAGGTCCTGTATGAGTAATGCTGGGGCTACATCGTCGCGATAACGCAAACTACACTTCGCATGCTCTCTGTTGTACAGCGAGAGGTCGACCGGTGTGCGAGAGAGAGCGCGCGAAGTGGAGTTCGCGATAACGCGACGATGTAGCCCCAGCATTACTCATGTCTTTGTCGCGATATCGCGAACTCCACTTCAGGCGCTCTCTCTCGCACACCGGTCGACGCGCGACGTCTCACTGTACAACAGAGAGCGCGCGAAGTGCAGTTCGCGTTATCGCGACGATGTAGCCCCAGCATTACTCATGTCTTTGTCGCGATATCGCGAACTCCACTTCGGGCGCTCTCTCTCACACACCGGTCGACGTCTCGCTGTACAACAGAGAGCGCGCGAAGTGCAGTTCGCGTTATCGCGACGATGTAGCCCCAGCATTACTCATGTCTTTGTCGCGATATCGCGAACTCCACTTCGGGCGCTCTCTCTCACACACCGGTCGACGTCTCGCTGTACAACAGAGAGCGCGCGAAGTGCAGTTCGCGTTATCGCGACGATGTAGCATGAGAGACAAAGACGACCTTTTTCTAAAATCAAAAGTCGTTTATTCAAACTAGGTTGAGAATCAGCACTTTTCCAACGGTCAAATTACATAAGACATCCCTCGGCACGCCCGCCCTTCACCACTTCCTAGTGCTTTAGCTGGGAAGACGTGGCGCAACAAACTGTCCAGCAGCACAGCTGTCTGTTAAGGTAGAAGATCTTGATCTGGAATGTGTTATATTTACGACCGGGTACTGTGTAGCATAGTTCCCACTGCTGGGACAGGGCTCCTGCAGGCTTAGCATGACGCTTTTTATTTCTTCGAAGAATAGACGCGGCTCTTTCTATACTAAGTGACATTTCATTTTTCTTTTTTTAACATCCCACCGTAGAAATCCTTCTGCAATCTGTCGTTTTGTCTTTCGTTTCTAACGATCTTGTCTAGAAAAACGCAAATGTCTTCACTACCTTAGACAACTGTCAGTTGTCAGTGTGATTTTGACAGTTTGGGATAGAAAACTTTCATCTAAAGTAGTCTACATAAAAAAGGACCTAGACAAAGATCGTTAGAAACGAAAGACAAAATGACAGATTGTAGGATTTCTACGGTGACATGTCAAAAATGGAGAAACGAAATGTCACTTTGTATAGAAAGAGCCGTGTCTATTCTTCGAAGAAATAGAAAGCGTCATGCTAAGCCTGCTGGGAGGGAGTAGGCCGTAATCCACCACGCGGGGACAGAGCGGGTTGGTGGATTGTATTTCTACCAACACTAATGATTTAAAAAGTACTTTTTTATATTTTCCAGGTAGCAATAAAAATTATAGACAAATCAAGATTAGATGAAGATAATTTAAAGAAAACATTCAGAGAAATAGCCATCATGAAGAAATTAAGACACCCACATATCGTCAGACTGTATCAGGTAAGATCACATACATGTATGAAGTCACTAAACTAATTCCTATGGGGGTAGGCAGAAACTATAGATCGCCACCTGCTACGCTCCTTACATACTCCTTTTGCTTCGTTTACGTTCATACATCTGGTCATACACGCACGCCGGCTGCGAGTACTACGCACCTGACCTTTCTGAAGAACATCACCAAGAATCTCTAAAATTTGTTTTTTAATCCCAGATAGTTTGACATTTGACATTTCAAATCTGTGTTGTTTGTTTTTTCAATTTGGAGTTTGACATTTGTAGCTGTCAAATTACTATCCGGGATTCAAAAACGAACTTTTTATATGTCCTTCTAGGGCGTACCCTGCCGGCGTTTCCATTCACATCTGCCTTGAAAATACTTTTTGTTAGTCGCCTTTCATTCATCCTCTCAACACGACCTAACCATCTAAGCATACTTTTTTCTATTTTTGTCCCTACATCTTCTTTTAAACCGCACCGTTGCGTTTATTACATCATCCCTCAGCCAGGCATTCATATTTACACCACACATGCTTCACAAGGAGCGCATTCCCACAGCAATAATACTTTTAACCTTTTGGCCGCCACAGTCATGTATAGATGACCGACCAAAATGTGCCCAGCACGCCACGGTCACCACTACACGACAGATTTTTAGGAATAATTCGTAGCTTGGCGCCGAGGGCACGTGTTTGCTTTTTTGACGTGGCGGTCAATAGGTTAGTATCAGCCTCCGTGCCTCGGAAAGCACGTTATGCCGTTGGTCCCGGCTGTCATTCGTAGATCTAGGACAGTCGTTAGGGTCATTACGGGTATTCAGAAGCCCGAAAGTCTGATAGCCAGTCTTTCCAAGGCGTATCGTGTTACCCAGTAACTGGGTTGTGGAGGTCAGATAGGCAGTCGCTCCATGTAAAATACTGATATTCAGTTGCATCCGGGTAGACTGGAAGCTGACCCCAACATCGCGGGCGACGCGCGACGGCTCGTATGATGACAAAACTTTTGTCACACCATGTCCGTCTTCTGATTGTGATGCTATATGAAATTAATCATATTATTGATACACTATGTACACTCACACTATTATACACACTCACGCACACTCACGAACACACACACACTCACACACACTTACGCAAACACACTCACGCTCACACACACACTCACGCACACACACTCAAAACCCACTCGTATACATCGCACAAGTGCGCCTCTTTTTTGTATTTTCTTATCATGAGTCACCTAACACAAGCATCTTCTTGCTTAAAAGGTGATCTCCAAATAACGTATGTTAAAGCTTTATGTAATTTAAATAAACATTTTTTATTTATGTATTTATTAATATTTTCAGGTTATGGAAAGCAGCCACACAATATATTTAGTAACAGAATATGCTCCGAATGGAGAAATTTTTGGTAAGTCATAATGAAATGAAATGATTTTTATTTCTGTAAGTAGGTTTGTAGGTACACACACTTTTACACGTCAAACATTCTAAAAAAAAACTAGATGAGTTTTCCTATCTGACTACTCTGAGATGAAAGGCCGAAACAAACTCAGAGGTCACAGTCTCTTTTAAAGTCTAGACATAATCTTGGTCAGATCATGTGAAGACCATGTATGTTGGTGTTTGAAATGGTCTTTTGATGAAAGAACCACACAGATTGAGTGCACCTGTCCAGTCAGTGCACGCAATTGTCCGTAATCGTGCAGCTGAACTCAGAATTTAACATATTTCAAAGGTTTTCTTGTGAAACCATTCGTCCTATACTTTGATCTCTACTCTATGAATCCTCAAATCAGGTCTACTCTGTCATCATTTCCTGAAGTATTTCGTTTAAATCTTGTTCGCGATGAAGTATTTACTCCTTCAGAACAACTTTGGCTTATTTAGAAATAAAGTTTATCGCCTGTGGAGACAAACGCGAGAATGTCCACTCAGCTAACAATAACCATAATCATTTATTTGCCAGAATATGGTACATTATATGGTCTTAAATTTGATTTTTATATGTTTACACTGAAGCCAGAAACAAAAACAGCGACAAAAACGACAAATTTTAATATTTGTTTTTCGAGATATCTCGAAAACCCAGTTTTTGTTTGTACGAACGCTGTCAATTTCCTTTCGAAATTCGAGGAAACTACACTTAACCAAACTAGCTTGAAAGTAAAAAAGAAATCGTATATCTTAAATTCCTAGGGAACTTAAAAATTCGAGTTTTCAGCTCACATTTACTGCCTCTGAGTGTATTTAGTCCATCAAACTTTTAAATCTCCTTGTATAATCAATCCATTAATCTCCATAAGATTATCTCCACCCCCAGACCACCTAGTATCTCGAGGTCGCATGACAGAGCCCGAAGCGGCGCGCGCGTTCGCACAAATGGTGGCCGCAGTGGGCTACTGCCACGCGAACGGGGTCGTGCACAGGGATCTTAAGGCAGAGAACTTGCTGCTGGACAAAAATATGAATATTAAGGTCAGTACTTATACCAAGTTATAGCAGCCCTTTTTATGGGGTCTCTAGACGGTCAAAATTGCTTGACAAAAAAAAAAAACATTTTGCCGTACAACGTGGCAATGCCGCCAGTCTCTTGGGTACATTACCAGTCGACAGCGATATGGATGAATTTGTAAAAGCTAAACAGCTAAAATCTACCCCAATTTTACAATCCCTGAGCTACGTCATTGTAAGTTTTTTGTACTAATACCCTTTTTCATTCTCCAGCTGGCAGATTTTGGCTTCAGTAACGAGTATACAACAGGATCTCCCCTCGCCACGTGGTGTGGCAGTCCTCCATACGCGGCCCCCGAGCTGTTCGAGGGCAGACAGTACGACGGACCTAAGGCCGACATTTGGGTAAGCACTGCCGACTATCAATCAGAACTGAAAATTATTTAGAAAACAAAAAACCCGACTGCAAAAACACAACTGAAAAGGGAAAAACAAGCATTATAATCTATATAATTTTGGTCTTGCAGGCGGACAGTCGAATAACCTGAAATATGGTGTAACTTTTGATTGTCCCCGCCTGCGACACCAAAATTATATAGATTATAATGCTTGTTTTTCCCTTTTTAGTTGTGTTTTTGCAGTCGGGTTTTTTGTTTTTTAAATAATTTATTTTATGTAATTTTCGTTTGAATTCATATCGTCGAATGCTTTAAACTCTGTTCTCCTTGCCTTTAGGAACTCAACAAAAAACATCCAATGAAATGCTTTTCCTAAAATAATAGCCTGTCAAAATTAGTCCAGCGGTTTCGGAGATTATTTTCGGAACAAACAGACAGACAGACAACCAACATTTTTTTATTTGTTGTTTGTTTCAAATGTCTTCTCTTTCTGTTTCAGTCACTCGGCGTAGTACTATACGTGCTAGTGTGTGGAGCCCTGCCGTTTGACGGCAGCACCCTACATGAGCTGAGAAGCGTTGTGCTGAGCGGAAAGTTTAGGATACCCTACTTTATGTCGCAAGGTGAGTCATTTATATCATAATCAGCCTATAATGTTCCCACTGCTGGGACACAGGCCTCCTCTATGTGAGAGGCAGTGGGCCGTAATTCACCACGCGGGCCCAGTGCGGGTTGGTACATGTCACATGTCTTCGAATTTTTGGTTCTAGGACATGCCAATTTCCTCACGATATTTTTAACCCCCGACGCAAAAACGACGGGGTGTTATAAGTTTGACGTGTCTGACTGTGTGTGTGTGTGTTTGTGTGTGTCATCGTAGCTCCCGAATGCATGGACGCATTTTGATTTTGTTTTTTTTTTGTTTGAAAGGTGACTTAATCGAGAGTGTTCTTAGCTATGGTTCGAGAATATCAGTTTAGTCGTTTGAAGATTATCAGCTCTTTTCTAGTTGATATTTAACTCGCTCACCAACTTACAGTGCAGGTATCGTGTCTGGGCTCATTGTACTGGTCTCAATGAATAGGTTATAGCTAGATGGTGATCAGGGTCTGATGATGGGGAAGGACAGATAAGTGAGGGTAAATTAGTAAGGACCTTCACTTTGGAAAAAATACCTACAGGGGCGCAGATTTCGGCGAGGTACGTATCGGTGGCAGCGTGTCTGACCTACTAGTAATATATAAGGTTTAAAAACTAGGTAATAAAAGTTAAATTTAAAATTAAAAAAAAACCCCTATTAAAGATAACGTCAAACAGACGAGGCTTATACCTAGCAATAATGAATGTATGCTATTGTAGAAAGAATAGCCGCTGTTAACTTCCTACTTTCATTAGCCGTCCCCCGAATGGACGACGCTTGGCTCAAAATATTACCTAAATTTATATTAAATTGAAAGGGCCCAATACGTGTTACGAGGGTCATTCAATAAATACTTAGCCTACAAAAAGTAAACGAAAATTTTGGAAAAGTGGCAATTTATTTTTCAACAAAGTCTCCTTTTAGTTCGATACACTTAGCCCAGCGATGCTCCAACTGTTTAACCCGTCCGAAAAATAGTTTTTGTCAAACTCTGCAAAATAGGCCTCCGTGGCGGCGATGACCTCCTCATTCGATCCATATCTATTCCCGGCGAGTGATTTTTTCAGATTAGGAAACAGAAAGAAGTCACAAGGGGCCAAATCTGGAGAATACGGTGGATGGGGCAACAATTCGTAGCGTAATTCGACCAATTTGGCCATGGCAACGGCAGACGTGTGAACCGGTGCGTTGTCGTGGTGAAACAGCACTTTTTTCTTCGCCAGATGGGGTCGTTTTTTCTTTAATTCGGCGTCGAATCGGCCCAATAAATCGGCATAGTAAAGCCCTGTAATTGTTTTGCCCTTCTCGAGGTAATCGATGTAGATCACACCTTGTGAATCCCAGAAAACGGTGGCCATAACTTTTCCGGCCGATTTTACAGTTTTCGCCTTCTTTGGAGCACGTTCCCCGGTCTGGATCCATTGTTTTGATTGCTCCTTGGTCTCTGGTGTGTACCAGTGGATCCAGGTTTCATCGACGGTCACAAAACGACGCAAAAACTCCGCTGGATTCCGCTTAAACAGCGCCAAACACGTCTCCGATGTGGTCTCACGGTTGCGCTTGTTTTCTGGTGTGAGTAAACGCGGCAGCCATCGCGCCGACAGCTTTCTCATGCCGAGTTCCTCGTGAAGAATATGATGCACTGTTCCTTCTGAAATGCCTACAGTCTCAGCTAGCTCCCGAACCTTCAATCGGCGATCTGCCAATACGAAATCATGGATTTTTTTAATGTTTTCCTCCGTAGCAGCTGTTTTCGGTGCACCTGGACGTGGTTCATCAAAAACCGTCGTATGGCCATGTGCAAACTCGTTGAACCAATTCTTGACGGTGGCCATCGATGGAGAAGAGTCACCGTACACAGCATCCAAGCGCTCTTTGATTTCGATGCGCGTTTTCCCTTCCAAAAATAGGAATCGAATCACCGAACGATATTGCTCTTTTTCCATTTTTGTAAAACCGATCGACACGTTCGCTTCCATAAGTTGTCAAATTAAAACAAATGAAGGGATTGGAATGAAAATTTGAAAAAAGAATTAAAAAAGAATGTGCTACACTGTGGTAAAACTCTTTTGAAACTACAGCGCCCTCTGGCGATGAGGCTAGGTACTTATTGAATGCACCTCGTATTTTGTTATTTTTAGATGTTTTTGTTAGTGTCGGGGGTTTTTTTAATTTTATCCTTCACCGTTTTGAGAGCAGTGGTGATGACATAATTTACGCAAAGTAAAACTCCTGTCGGGGTTCGAACACGAACCTATTACTCGTAGCTTGCGGCCGTTACCACTGGGCCACCACTACTCTCAAGTAATTTATATATAATTGAGTTATTGATGACATCTTGAAAAAAATAATTTTCCTCTTTTTCGACATTTTAACATCCTCAAAGGCCATGTACAGTCCGATTCAAACTTTATGGCAGCTCGAAACATGAGGCGCGTCGCTGCGCAGTAACAAATTCACGTGTCAGCGGGGTGGAGTGAGGGGTGCGGTACTGCGCAGCGAGTAGCACACTTCAGATCCGCCATTAAGTTTGACGCGTACTATAAATTATACCCATGACAAAAACTCGTTATTGTTATCGACGGCATCTTGTTTTTTTTTTTGTTTTTGTGTGGGAAATTATCAAAATAAAAGTAATTTACAGACTGAGAATCACTTTTCGAACGTCAAAGTTACAGAAGACAGTCCCCCGAAAATGTCCGCCCTTCACCACTTCCTACTGCTTTAGCTGGGAAGAAGAAGTGGCGCAACAAACTCCCCAGCAGCACAGCTGTCTGTTTAGTTATATAAACTTGATTCTATACAAATCTTATGCAAAGTAATTAACATTACGAAACAACTTCTCCCGCTCTGGGAGGAGCGGGAGGGTGTGTCAGACTCTTACTGACTAAAATCCACACGTGTTCCTTCCGTTGCCTGTGTTGCCAGGGGCCTCGGTAACCCTTTCGTACTTTCCCGCGACTATCGACGACATCTTGGATTTCGTTTTCCCCATTGGGCCTTATTTTTGGTATAAGTATTTTCAGAAACAAATACAGCCATGTCGTTTGCAATTACCCGTGATCTTGGATTCAGATCCAAGAATAATGAAAATGGCACCCACGACGAAACATTCTCAAATGTTAGCCGCCATTTAGGATTTTGATATCTTTTTCTGTATCAGCAACTCCAGCGACTGTTAAGGCGCTGACAAGAGGCAAGAGACCAAAGACTTGTCAAAAAAAAAAATTGCCAAATCTGTATGGTTTGTGGTAGCGGAAAAAGTATATGTTAATTTTGAAAAAAAATCTCAGAACTTTGTTGTTACCAAAACACGTTTTGATATATAATTTCGATACGAACTAACGCTAAACTAACCTCTTACCTTGAGTTTCAAACCAAAATATCTGTATTAAATATCAACGTACGTTACGAATTTAATTAATAACAAGAATTATTTGAATGCAGAACTTGGTTGTTTTATATTTTCGATAACTCAACTTAATTTTGAGTAATTAAATAATTGCTTCATATTTTGCAATAAATTACCAGCGTTGTGTCATCGCGCTTCTTTTTCTTTTCTATGCAGTCCGACAGTGACCGCGCTTTAGGTGTTGTCAGCCTCTTAACTAATCGTTCTTTTACTAAAGTGAGAACTTCTTTAGGCGCGTTGAGCGATACGTTTTTCCTTCTCTCTGCAGTCCTCATGACTGCCGCAGACTTAGCATGACGCTTTCTATTTCTACGAAGAATAGACACGGCTCTTTCTATACAAAGTGACATTTCGTTTTTCCATTTTTGACATCTCACCGTAGAAATCCTTCTGCAATCTGTCATTTTGTCTTTCGTTTCTAACGATCTTTGTCTAGTTCTTTTTTTATGTAGACTATTTCAGAAGAAAGTTTTCTATCCCAAACTGTCAAAATCACACTGACAACTGATAGTTGTCTAAGGTAGTGAAGACATTTTGATTTTGTAATCACCGTGCTAAAGATATTAGAACACTTTCTACTCGACGGTCACAAGGTATATATATACGGTTATCTACAAAATCATGATTTTAGAGGAGAGCGTTTAGAACGCAAAACAAAGCTATCTTCTCCTATTTTACATCATTTAGTTTAGGGATTACCAAGGAAATGGTTAAGGCCATTTTTTTTTTGTTCTAAAATACGGTAGTTCGACACTTTGAGAAAAAATGTTGTAGTTGTCTTTATGTACGTGATTTAATATCAGAAAAAAAAGAGAATGAAACATAAAAAAAAGATTCTATGACAATACAAAGAATTCTGAGTCGAATTATGTAAAAGAATGAATTTCTTAAAAAGTGCAGTTGACTCTTCCGGCGCGTCGTGCTGTCTACACGGAACGTCATTTTTGTCTACTCTTTCGTCGATAAAACGGTGCTCGTGCTAAACCTGCTCATGTTTTTTTTCTCTAATCTTTGTGTTCTCTTCCCAACAGACTGCGAGCACCTAATCCGCCACATGCTGGTAGTGGAGCCAGAGAAGAGGCTCTCTCTTCGCAGTGTGGTGAGGCACAGATGGCTCGCGGCCCACCAGCCAGGCCCGGGGCCCGGCCATTACGGTGAGCACATAGAAAAACAGAAAACAAATTTATTTGACCCAAGTTCCAGGTCCCAGGCACACAATACTGCTGTCATAAAAGGACGAAGAAAAAAGAACGTAATTACATAAAACGAAGTAACCGACTTCCGACCTTAAGATAATAACTTAAGGTCGGAAATCGGTTATTTCGTTTGGTGTAATTACATCCTTTTTCTTATGACGGCACAATAGAACACTGGCGTGCAGTGGTTCTCCACGGAGGGTAGGCCACGCATACTGACACCAAAAAAAAAAAAAACTTATTCGCACAACATCACAGCGTAGCTCTACATATGATGACCCTCAAAGTAATCATTATTGATTTCTAATATTTGAACAAAAAAGAATAGAAATTAATCCTGTAAAAACAAAAGTCATAAATACAAAACTCACCACATTATTCAAGGTTCATGCTTTTTTGCCAAGGAATGAAATTTATGCAAATCAATATATCCCTCACTCCACTTACTGGAAGTATTAAACAAAATGCACGGAAAACAAAATAATTTATTTGTGTGTATACCACAAATAGTCACGCAGCCAGTTATGTGTAGTATAATTTTAAGGATTAAAATGACGAGTTAGAGATGAATTATCATATTTTTGGATTAATTCTCGTAATTCGGGCACACATCTACCTTTAGACACAACTTGAATCTTATCATTAAACGATAATTGCGAAAACTTACTGCTTTTAACTTCTAACAAACACACATTATCGGCGCAAACTTCACAACAGAACACCATACTTAGGTAAATAAACAAATTATAAACACAACAAATAATATTTACACTACGTTTCAAAACGAATTACTTGTAATTTAATAAGATATAAAAAAGCAAAACATTCAAGATCGGATATAAATTACGTGTCACATGAAACAATATGGCTTCCCTAAGAAAAATATAATTTCTAATTTGTCGATAAAAAAACACTACCAATTAAAATTGTATCATTGTCATACCGTGCTCTTCCAAAAAAGGGACTACCAAATTTTGCCGGATAATACAGTCCAGGATTGCCGAAATTTATTTTCGTAACTCTCCAAAAATCAAAGCGAAATTTCCCAAATATGAGGAGAAAAATAAAAAATTATGATGTTTTTAATTATTCTTATAGGGCTTTTGCTATTCTTTACAATTTATAATTTTTTTGGAAGGTATAAATTCAACAATACCACCCTGTTGTTTTAATTGTCTCTAGTAGTCATTAAGGAAATTATCGTGTCTGTGTGTAGTCTGTTTCTCCCCGTAGTTCGGGGAATTGTCTAAAACTTGAGAACCCTGGTCTTCAATACTTTTAATTAATTAAATTTTGACTTTACATACAGCCAATCACAGCACGCGGTTGCCAGCTCCAGTCACAGTAGTTACGCCCATAATTTAAACCATTTCAATATTTTGTGCCATTCATACACATGAAAATATACACCAGTGTGCGTAAATTTATCAATGGGATTTAGGCAAGCCGAGTGCCTGCCTAATAAATAGTGTGTACCGAGCTCCGTCGAACTGTGAGTTACTTCACAGGGCGGGCGCGACGAGTTGCTATAAGTGTTAAAACAGGAGTTTAGGTTTTTTCAAATATTTTGTATTGTGGTATTGCATAGTTAAAATAAATGTATTTGACATTGTTGGTAGGGTAGGCTAGGCCTAATTGCCTCTATGTTATAAAGCCACACTTTATATAACCCAGTATGTGTCCCGCGCAGATGCGTGGGGCGGCGCGTGCGCGTGCCACGAGAACGGCGCGGCGCGCACGGACGCGGCGCAGCGCGACACCGTGCTGGCGCACATGCTGAGCCTGCCCGGCCTCACGCGGCGCCACATCGAGCAGGTGAGCCCACTTGTAGCACGGACGCGGCGCAGCGCGACACCGTGCTGGCGCACATGCTGAGCCTGCCCGGCCTCACGCGGCGCCACATCGAGCAGGTGAGCCCACTTGTAGCACGGACGCGGCGCAGCGCGACACCGTGCTGGCGCACATGCTGAGCCTGCCCGGCCTCACGCGGCGCCACATCGAGCAGGTGAGCCCACTTGTAGCACGGACGCGGCGCAGCGCGACACCGTGCTGGCGCACATGCTGAGCCTGCCCGGCCTCACGCGGCGCCACATCGAGCAGGTGAGCCCACTTGTAGCACGGACGCGGCGCAGCGCGACACCGTGCTGGCGCACATGCTGAGCCTGCCCGGCCTCACGCGGCGCCACATCGAGCAGGTGAGCCCACTTGTAGCACGGACGCGGCGCAGCGCGACACCGTGCTGGCGCACATGCTGAGCCTGCCCGGCCTCACGCGGCGCCACATCGAGCAGGTGAGCCCACTTGTAGCACGGACGCGGCGCAGCGCGACACCGTGCTGGCGCACATGCTGAGCCTGCCCGGCCTCACGCGGCGCCACATCGAGCAGGTGAGCCCACTTGTAGCACGGACGCGGCGCAGCGCGACACCGTGCTGGCGCACATGCTGAGCCTGCCCGGCCTCACGCGGCGCCACATCGAGCAGGTGAGCCCACTTGTAGCACGGACGCGGCGCAGCGCGACACCGTGCTGGCGCACATGCTGAGCCTGCCCGGCCTCACGCGGCGCCACATCGAGCAGGTGAGCCCACTTGTAGCACGGACGCGGCGCAGCGCGACACCGTGCTGGCGCACATGCTGAGCCTGCCCGGCCTCACGCGGCGCCACATCGAGCAGGTGAGCCCACTTGTAGCACGGACGCGGCGCAGCGCGACACCGTGCTGGCGCACATGCTGAGCCTGCCCGGCCTCACGCGGCGCCACATCGAGCAGGTGAGCCCACTTGTAGCACGGACGCGGCGCAGCGCGACACCGTGCTGGCGCACATGCTGAGCCTGCCCGGCCTCACGCGGCGCCACATCGAGCAGGTGAGCCCACTTGTAGCACGGACGCGGCGCAGCGCGACACCGTGCTGGCGCACATGCTGAGCCTGCCCGGCCTCACGCGGCGCCACATCGAGCAGGTGAGCCCACTTGTAGCACGGACGCGGCGCAGCGCGACACCGTGCTGGCGCACATGCTGAGCCTGCCCGGCCTCACGCGGCGCCACATCGAGCAGGTGAGCCCACTTGTAGCACGGACGCGGCGCAGCGCGACACCGTGCTGGCGCACATGCTGAGCCTGCCCGGCCTCACGCGGCGCCACATCGAGCAGGTGAGCCCACTTGTAGCACGGACGCGGCGCAGCGCGACACCGTGCTGGCGCACATGCTGAGCCTGCCCGGCCTCACGCGGCGCCACATCGAGCAGGTGAGCCCACTTGTAGCACGGACGCGGCGCAGCGCGACACCGTGCTGGCGCACATGCTGAGCCTGCCCGGCCTCACGCGGCGCCACATCGAGCAGGTGAGCCCACTTGTAGCACGGACGCGGCGCAGCGCGACACCGTGCTGGCGCACATGCTGAGCCTGCCCGGCCTCACGCGGCGCCACATCGAGCAGGTGAGCCCACTTGTAGCACGGACGCGGCGCAGCGCGACACCGTGCTGGCGCACATGCTGAGCCTGCCCGGCCTCACGCGGCGCCACATCGAGCAGGTGAGCCCACTTGTAGCACGGACGCGGCGCAGCGCGACACCGTGCTGGCGCACATGCTGAGCCTGCCCGGCCTCACGCGGCGCCACATCGAGCAGGTGAGCCCACTTGTAGCACGGACGCGGCGCAGCGCGACACCGTGCTGGCGCACATGCTGAGCCTGCCCGGCCTCACGCGGCGCCACATCGAGCAGGTGAGCCCACTTGTAGCACGGACGCGGCGCAGCGCGACACCGTGCTGGCGCACATGCTGAGCCTGCCCGGCCTCACGCGGCGCCACATCGAGCAGGTGAGCCCACTTGTAGCACGGACGCGGCGCAGCGCGACACCGTGCTGGCGCACATGCTGAGCCTGCCCGGCCTCACGCGGCGCCACATCGAGCAGGTGAGCCCACTTGTAGCACGGACGCGGCGCAGCGCGACACCGTGCTGGCGCACATGCTGAGCCTGCCCGGCCTCACGCGGCGCCACATCGAGCAGGTGAGCCCACTTGTAGCACGGACGCGGCGCAGCGCGACACCGTGCTGGCGCACATGCTGAGCCTGCCCGGCCTCACGCGGCGCCACATCGAGCAGGTGAGCCCACTTGTAGCACGGACGCGGCGCAGCGCGACACCGTGCTGGCGCACATGCTGAGCCTGCCCGGCCTCACGCGGCGCCACATCGAGCAGGTGAGCCCACTTGTAGCACGGACGCGGCGCAGCGCGACACCGTGCTGGCGCACATGCTGAGCCTGCCCGGCCTCACGCGGCGCCACATCGAGCAGGTGAGCCCACTTGTAGCACGGACGCGGCGCAGCGCGACACCGTGCTGGCGCACATGCTGAGCCTGCCCGGCCTCACGCGGCGCCACATCGAGCAGGTGAGCCCACTTGTAGCACGGACGCGGCGCAGCGCGACACCGTGCTGGCGCACATGCTGAGCCTGCCCGGCCTCACGCGGCGCCACATCGAGCAGGTGAGCCCACTTGTAGCACGGACGCGGCGCAGCGCGACACCGTGCTGGCGCACATGCTGAGCCTGCCCGGCCTCACGCGGCGCCACATCGAGCAGGTGAGCCCACTTGTAGCACGGACGCGGCGCAGCGCGACACCGTGCTGGCGCACATGCTGAGCCTGCCCGGCCTCACGCGGCGCCACATCGAGCAGGTGAGCCCACTTGTAGCACGGACGCGGCGCAGCGCGACACCGTGCTGGCGCACATGCTGAGCCTGCCCGGCCTCACGCGGCGCCACATCGAGCAGGTGAGCCCACTTGTAGCAATTTAATGTCAAGGTAAACCTGTGTGTGGAGTATGTAAGGATCATAGCAGGTGGAGTTTCTGCCTATCCCCATGGGAAGAAAGTGTGAGTTTATGTATGTATGTATGTATGTATGTATGTATGTATGTATGTATGTATGTAAAACTACCTAGGTAAACGGAACAACAAAAAATAAAACAACAGAAAAAACCAGCATTGTGTACAGGTCGGTATCGGTACAGTCAGCGTCAAAAATATCAAGACGAACCGAACTGTTCAAAATGATCTGAACAACTAAGAAAATTAAACTTTATCTCGATTTGATCAAATTCTTGTCAAAATGACAGTTGTCGTGTACTTTCTTCATTTTGAAACAGTTCTTGTGTCATTGAGTTAATATTTAATTTTCATAGTTGTTTAGATCATTTTGAACAGTCTGTTCGTCCCGATATTATTGACGCTGACTGTACCACGAAAACTGTTATAGTTACAGCTTTCTAGTACTAAGCATCTCTGAGCTCAGTGGGGACAGACAAACGGACATGGTGAAACTATAAGGGTTGTTTATTACGGAACCCTGAAAACAAGCGAGTCTTACAGTAGTCGCATATGATGTGAAATCTGACATCTCACCTTGGTAATGAGCAGCTGAGCAGCGACAGAAATAAACTACAGAATTCAAAAAAGCTAAATACTGAAATATTTATTCGAATTACTGTTGGTCGCCCACTGGTCGAAATCCGACCCCCTCTACTAATAATCCATATAGTACTTACTAATCCCATGAGTACACTAATCTATGCTATTAAATAGTACTTATTCCATGCTCAAGCTGTCACTTCCTGTCTACACAGTTCCGTCCCTCACGAAATCGTCATATTACACTCACTATTATACCTCCCGGGTTGATAGCTAATCTCCGCCGCACACACAGACGCACTTTCCCTTCCCTCACTGTCGTAGTCCTCACACACGGCCGGCGCAGGCGCACGTGCGGGGCGGGGGGGCACCGCCCACTTCACTACTCCGGGCTGTTACTAACAAATTCCTAATGAAAAACCCAATAACACTGCTCGACCCAGGAATTTAATCCAGGACCCTCAAAATCAAAATATTCTATTTCACCTAAACCTACATGGGCACTGATGAAACGTCAGAAGCTAGGTGCACGGTTCCAGACGGGTCGTTTCCTATGGAGAAGAGCCGGCAAGAAACTCCACGATTACTCTTTTAAAAATAATTGGCTTTTACAATGTTTTCAAATCACAGTGTTAATAGGTATGGGAGGACAGTGTAGCCCTGTCAACAAGTACCAGGTACTTAACAAAAAATAAATGGTATACAAATCTAGTCTATTAAGCCTACAATTCGCAAAATACAAAAAAGTATGTAAAATATTAATAAAATAATAAAAATAAAAACCTGTTTATACCAAATGATATGATTTTAACAAGTCTTAATTAATATCCTGTCCTCAAAAGCCACTAATAAATAGTTTGATATCGAAATTGTAGGTACTCGTATATGATGTCGAATAATGAAAATATTATGTCAAAAAAGTATGTATAAAAAAAATAAACATTGTAATTCGGGACCCTACGCCCAGCAGTCACTTTTGCGACCGAGACAAACCGCCAACTTAATTATAAAATATCTATAAACTAATAACTGCCTCTTCGGTCTAGTGGTCCCAAGCGCTACTGCTGAGCATGAGGTTTGATTTCCTGGGTTTGATTTCCGGGTCGGACAAAGCATTATTGGGTATTTCTATCTGGAACTTCTCAGTAGCAGCCCGGAGACTGGATTTGTGCCTGGTTGATGGCAATAGGCTCGCCCCCTATTACATGGACTTAAACGTAACTGGCGAAATGTGGGTGTACTACAGGTACACCTCTGCCCAACCCTTAGGAGAAATAAAGCGTGATGTTATGTTTATGTTAAACTAATATTTTCCTACAGGCAATCCAAGAAGATCGTTTCGACCACATATCAGCCATCTACCACTTGTTGATGGACAAGCTACAACAGCGGAGTAGTGCTAGAAATAGCTTGCAGCATAGAGGTATGATTGTCAATGAGTCTATCTCCTTTTCATTGTGGTTAGTGACCTGGGTTTTTACCAGAGTTTTTATGCCGCTCATAGGCCTCTGACTTCACACTCTGGCTTCACATGCCGTCGAGAAATATGTCTCAGACATGCCGGTTTCCTCTAATGAGTAATGGTGGCCCAGTGCTAACGACCGCGATTTACGAGTTGTAGGTCGTAGATTCGTACCCTTACAGGCCCTTTACTTTGTGTAAATTATTTCATCACCACTGCTCTCAAAACGGCGACGGAAAACATCGTGAGAAAACCGGCATGTCCTAGGACCAAATATTCGAAGACATGTGACGTCAACCCGCACTGGGCCCGCGTGGTGGATTACGGCCCACTCCCTCTCACAGAGAGGAGGCCTGTGTCCCAGCAGTGGGGACATTATAGGCTGATTATGGTATTCTATAATATGTGAGTACTAAAATGTCAGTTTTATCCACAATGCTTATTTAAAACAGAAATTTAAAAAATTGATTTGTTTAAAAATGTTATCATCTATACAGGATAAGTTTAATAGGAGTGCGGATATTTTAGGCGGTAATCCGGTGCATACAACTGGACAACTTTCCCCAGGGAACATAGGTCGAAATCTTAAAACTGAAAATCTACTTTTCATACAAAGTGACTGGTTACGTGACTTATGTCTGTAAGAGAAGTTGAATTTTAATGTACTGTAGCTGGGGAGAAGTGGCGCAACTAACTGTCCAGCAGTATAGCTGTCTGTTCAGTTAGAAAAACTGGATTCTATACAATAGTATGCTAAATAATTTACATTCAAACTAAAACTAACACGAAACTGTGGACGGGCTTGCATACTTCATTCTTCTTCATTTGAGATGACTTTATTGTTTCAGATTCATTAGACTCAACGACTGGCCAACCTCTGGATCTCACTAGCTGTAAGGTAAGTTATCCACAAACTTTTATTAATACCAAAACAGGTTTTGAAAAGTTCAAAACTTCTTCTTGATTAATCTTGCTCATTTGCTCTTGCCTGTATCGTGATAATCCCATCGATCAATAAAAAAAGCCATTTTTTGATCCAGTGATGTCGCTCTGTTCACTCTGTAGTCAATAAAAGAGTTAAAGAAAAAACCTAAAACGTGTTGTATATGGTTTTAGCACGCTCAGCGCCGAGGCAAAAGTAGTGGACTTTTTTTTTTTTGCAGACTTGGCTTGTTTTGGTACCAGAATACTATGTGAACTTAATACTTCCCCCCTTGCCCCCCTTTTTGATTTTTTTAAAATTTTTCTCATAAAATACACTGGCCCAGGAGTAAAATCCTGAGCCAAAACATTAGGGTGTATGTCAGGATATACACATGGCGCTGAGTGTGTTAAGAAATAAACATCTTTGCAATATTTTATATTGGCGTGGCTTGTAATATTTTTTAACTTTCGACGCTGACAACACCTAAACCGCGGTCACTATCAGATTGCATAGAAAAGAAAGAGAAGCGCGATGACACAACGCTTGTAATTTATTGCAAAATATGAAGCAATTATCGATTTACTCAAAATTGAGTTGAGTAATCGAAAATAAAAAACAACCAAGTTCTGCATTCAAATAAGACGTTCTTGTTATTAATTAAATACGTAACGTATGTTGATATTGAATACAGATATTTTGTATTAGAACTCAAGGTAAGAGGTTAGTTTAACGTTAGTTTGTATCGAGATTTTTTTTCAAAACGTGTTTTGGTAACAACCAAGTTCTGGGAAATATGTTCAAAATTAACACCGCTACCGCAAACTATACAGATTTGGCAATTTTTTTTCTTAAGAGAAGCCTATTTTGGTCAATTGAATCTTGTCAGCGCCTTAAGGAACTCGACGCGATGTCGAGGATTTGTGTACTAAACACATAACGATGCAACAACAGTAAAAAAAAAACGAGCGAGCCTCACAGTAGTCGCATATGATGTGTAACATCTGACATCTTACCTTGGTGATAAGCAACTGAGCAGCGACAGAAATTAACTTCAGGATTTTAAAAGAGCTAAATACTGAAATATTTATTCGAATTATTCATTACTAGTAGTCGCCCACTGGTCGAACTTCGAACCCCTCTACTTACAATCCATATAGTACTTACTAATTCCATGCTATTATAAAGTACTTACTTATACCATGCTCAAGCTGACACAGTTCCGTCCCTTTTTACGAACATAGAAAGCGAGAACACACAAAAAGTCGTCATAGTTGCATCGCGACTCTTACTATTAGAAAGAGCCAACTTTAACTTATCTTCTCTCTCCTTCTAGAACGTAGAAGAAGAACAAATGGACGCAGAAGAATCCACAGCACAAGACTGTCTCGTCACAGTTCCTTGTGAACCAGTGGACTATCTAACTGACCAGCCGGAAAACTTGGAGAAGGTAAAATAGGCTTAAGACATACGGCGTACGGATCCCTAAAAATGATTACCTTAAAACAAAAAAGTTGTCTTAATTTATACCATTGAATTAAATCAGCGATGCACAGACCGCGGCCCGCCAATAAATTCAAAAACCGACCATGTGCGAATCGGACTCGCGCACGAAGGGTTCCGTACCATTATCTATAAAAACGGCAAAAAAAATCGTGTCTGTTGCATGGGAGCCCCCTTAAATATTTTTTTTTATTCTGTTTTTTAGTATTTGTTGTTATAGCGGTAACAGAAACACATCATCTGTGAAAATTTCAACTGTCTTACTATCACGGATCATGAGATACAGCCTGGTGACAGACGGAAAGACAGACAGCAGAGTCTTAGTAATAGTGTCCCATTTTACCGTTTAGTTAAGGAACCCTAAAAATGCGGAAAATAAAAGAAAATTATAAAATAAATATTGTATACCTAATTACCTACATTAATGACATTGTGTTCGAGATTGCGATCAGAACTATTCGGGTAATACTTGGGCGAGTTCGGGCGAGAGGGGAGGGGCGCGACGCGCAAACATATTGTCACGGTAATGCAATGCCACACTAAATATTGTAAGTTTTACAAAAAAAGATACCTAATTCAATCCTTTTAAGACGTTTACCTAGTTATGGCCCGCCTTTGGCTCATAAATGATGAAATGATTGAAATGAAATTAAATGATTTTATTTTCTGTAAGTAGGTTTGTACAAACACTTTTACACGTCAATCATATTTAGAAAAAAACTAGATGAGCTCGGCGTTTCCTATCTGACTACCCTGAGAAGAAAGGCCGAAACAAACTCAGAGGTCACAGTCTCTTTTAAAGTCCAGACATAATCTTGGTCAGATCATGTGAAGACCATGTAGATTGGTGTCTGAAATGGTCTTTTGAGGAAGGAACCACACAGATTGAGTGGACCTATCCAGTCAGTGCACGCATTTGTCAGTAATCGTGCAGCTCAACTCAGAACTTAAGGAGCTCAACGATTCGACGAACAATACCAAAGAAAGGATATTTGGGTAGGCCGCTTAAATGACTCAAACTGCCAGACCAAGATGAACCCTAACTGAGAGAAATAATAAAAACAATAATCCACATAGTCTTCACATTCACAAAAATTAAAAAAAGAAAAATAATGTGCCCGCGTGGCCCCTATTCTATACAAGGTGTCGTTTTGCATCCTCGTCAAATTCAAGGAGGTAACTATGCTAATGATTCTCGACATGAATCAATAATAAAATAAGTAGGCCTTTTTTTTACCTTTTCTAATTTTCGGAAATCGGAATGTGTGGGACACGCATGTTTAAACGCGGCCCGTGTGATACCGTACTGTAAGTGCCTTTTTACACACACACTACTGCATACGCCACGGGGTGATTCTGTTCTGGAAAATTGGTGTATTCTAAAATACTGTCAAACTTAAATAACTAAAAAAACAAGTATGTATTAATTATTGAGCAGGTACAATATCATAATTTTATTTGATAACATATGTCTTTCATAGCAGCCTCCTGAAATTTGACGAGGATGCTAAACGACATCTTGTATAAGTCTATGCATCCCTGGATTAAACAGTCCAAGGACGATGGGAAGATCAGTACGTTGTCAGTCAGTGAGTTAATTTAAGAATTTTACTAAGTGGAAGATAACTAAACTCAATTTCTCCCTTCCAGTTCGGCTCCACAGTAACTCCAGTAATCGAGGAGCCACCTTCTCAGCCAGTGCTGACCAGCTCGGCGGAGACACACGCCACTAGGAGACACACAGTCGGGCCTGGAGACTGTAGGCATACGCAGGTAATGATGAACAGCTTCCAGGAGTCTAGCTAAACTCTATAGACGTGATCTGGGTATCTATATGTATATTTAATGACAATAAAAACAAAAAAAATAGGTATACACAGGTAATGATGGAGAGTTATTGGAAGTCTATAAGGTCAAATTTATTAGCTAATGAAACTTCTCAGACGTGACCGACGTTTGTGAAGTATTGCTAGCAATTTTTTTTTGTTATCGGTATCTAAGGAATTACAAAATAAACTCAAAATTAAAAGTCATTTATTCAGACTAGGCTGAGAATCAGCACTTTTCGAACGTCCAAATTCCCCCAAAAGGCCCGCCCTTCACCACTTCCTAGTGCTTTAGCTGAAAAAGAAGTGACGCATCAAACTGTCCATTCAGAATAACCTGGGGGACTACTCTCTAAGTCCGTCAACGAAGATACGGGTCACGGGCCCGTCCGAAAGTAGTTGTCCGTCCGTCAAAACAAGTGACAAATTCAATTGTTCGAACGGGCACAACCATATTGCGAGTAGGGACAACTGTCAAATCGTGTTGTCTTTCAATCACAGTTCGAGCTCCGAAGTAATCTTATGTCCGTAGGTGATACGGAGTAGGAAACGCCCGTAACTTCGTCCGAAACTACGGATTTAGTGCTTAGAGAGTAGGCCCCCTGAAGCAGTTGAATACCAGTATTTTACATGGAGCGACTGTCTGACCTCCACAACCCAGTTGTGGCGACATCTACATCGCCACATGCGAACTACGCAACACACCGACGTCACACAAAAATTCTGCGGCGCGCAAGCAGAGTTTACCGAGCAACTAGCGTATATACAACGCCCCGACAACCAGTTGCCCACCAGACACGACACCCGTCTGGTCGGAGGATCCTGCCTTTTCTATGAAGGATGAGTGAACTTTACACCCTGTTCCTCATGCCTCTAATAGACTTGGGCTTCTGACTACCCATGACGACTGTCACGGTAGGCACGGAGGTGTCTCAATATGTAATAGATGGTCACCCCTCTACGAACCGCGGCTAGCGTAACTTAACCTTCGATAGCCACGCCTCTACATTAATACCCCCTAACCCCCCCCCCCCCCATTAATTATAATTACTCTCCATTAATTTATACCTTCTAAATCATTAATTCTCCATACAAAATGCAAGATGATAAAAATGTACGTAAGGGCCTGTGCACACCACGTTTTTTAAACGTGCCGTTGACGCGCGTTTGTTGCGATACAGACGCGTTACACAAGCGAGTCCGACGCAGCCTGTAGACCCTCTGTAGGATAAAAGCGCGACGTCAACGCACGTTTCTAAAACGCGCGTCAACGGCGCGTTTAAAAAACGTAGTCTGCACAGGCCCTAACAGTTTCGTATAAGCGAATGTGAACACGGTTTAGGCGAATATAAACCTTATCTGCATAAATGTAAAGTTCGTATTCGTATGAAAGTAACAGGTATGTATAGTTCTTGATAGAGCCAGTAAATATACGATATTATTTATTGCAGGGCGGTGAGTTGGGAGTGTGTGGGGCCGCGTCCGCAGATCTCCGGCCGTCACCGCTCTATGTGTCCGCGCACTTTAACGTAAGTAGAGTATTTGTTGGAAAGCTAGGAAGTAATTCCCAGGATTTTTTTAAATGCCAATTTTCCATGTTCCAAATAATCACTAAATTACCAATTTGCGGAAGGTCCAAATTGCAGAATCTCAATATCTCAACTTCATATGTGAAGGTCTAAATCGCAGAATGTCAATATCTCATCCTCATATGTGAAGGTCTAAATCGCAAAATGTCAATATCTCAACTTCATAGGTGAAGGTCTAAATCGCAGAATGTCAATAGCTCAACTTCATATGTGAAGGTCTAAATCGCAGAATGTCAATATCTCAACTTCATACCCACTTTATTACCCAGGGCTCAGCCACTAAGGGCTGATTTTTCAATCGCCAGATAACTATTATCTGAAGAATAAATAAGGCACTTTAATATATTTTATATGATATTAATTAATTAATATTGATCCTTACTAATATTATAAATCCGAAAGTGAGTTTGCTTGTTTGTTACGCTTTTACGCTAAAACGGCTGCACGGATTTGAATGAAATTTGGCACATGGGTAGACCACGCCCAGGGTTTTTTCTTTTTTGAAAGGCATCTCGTAGTTGACCTTGAGAGGTCGCTACTACTTAACCGGTCTATCCTGTGGCTGCCTTAAGCTAACTGAAAGCCTCCAGCCAGGGGCGAATTTCTTATATTACTAAGCGACTGCACGCTAAGGGCACCCCCTGTGGGGTACGAACCTCGGCTTAGGGCGTCGCTGGGCGGAGGACAGCACTGTGGGACAGACTGGATCATGACTGGCGACCTGGGTTAGGATATAGAATACTTTTTATCCCGATATTGCCACGGGATCGAGAATTATGCGGGTAAAACTGTCAAACAACAGCTTTTTCTCGTCACATAATATTTTTCTGAAGATTGAAATTCAGCCCTTAGTGGCTTCTGTGGAAGAGACAACACAGTTTTGCCAATTTCACGTAGGTACTATAAAAGATTGTCGTTATCTCAGAACGTCAATATCACTCTGTCAAAATCTTCAACATTAACTTCAAATCATTATTAATTAATGGGTTTTAAGGAAGAGACACCACAATTTTGCCAATACCACAATGTCAATTACACTATCAAAATCTTCGATTATAAAACAAAATTAATTTCAATTATCTCCCATACATTTTCCCTTCATCCTTCCATACATTTTTCATGTAATACTACTGATTAGAGTTAAATACTGGTATTCAGCTGCATCCGGTAAGACTGGAAGCCGACCCCAACATAGTTGGGAAGAAGCAGGTACGAGTAGGTGGATTGACTTCTGATAAAAGTTCACTTACATTTCTCCCACTGGTCGAAATTCGGCCCCATCTACTTACAATTTATGTAGTAATTACTAATTCCATTCTATTAAAAAGTACTTACTTCTTCCATTCTCAAGCTATCACTTCTGTCACCTATCTATCTTCAAGTCTTGAGTTCCTGGTACTGTGTGTGTGTCATACGCGCGGTAGTGTGTGTAATATTTTTAAAATTAATTTATTAAAAATATTAGCTTTCTGCGCTCTTTCTCCATGTAAACTTTAACTGTGCCAAATTAAGTATTCCGCCCGCGTAGTTTTCGTATTAAAATTAAAAGTCATTTATTCAAACTAGGCTCAGAACCAGCTCTTTTTTCGAACGTCATAATTACATAAGACAGTCCCCCAAAACGCCCGCCCTTCACCACTTCTTACTGCTGGAGCTGGGAAGAAGAAGTGGCGCAACATACTCCCCAGCAGCACAGCTGTCTGTTCAGTTAGAGAAAAAAAGGATTCTATACAATAGTATGCAAAATAATTTACACTACGCGCAACGCAAAACATTAAATTATCAAAGTCCCCGGCACGTAACTTGGCAAGAGTCGTTAGATGCGTAGACGTCGTTTTGTAGGTCTCTTTGGTGGTCTAGCGGGACGAGGGGTATGGGGTAGCGCTATACCGAGCGCGCGGTTGGGGCGTCAGTCGACCCTTGCATTATTATTGTAACCATATGTCAGCTAGCACACCACTATACCAACAAAAAGTTAAATTTAAAAAACCCCCGACACTAACAAAAACGTCTAAAATATATATATAAACATCTAATACGTATTGGGCCCTTTCATTAACTTTTATTACCTACTTTTTAAACCTTATATATTACTAGTAGGCCAGACACGCTGCCATCGATACGTACCTCGCCGAAATCAGCGCCCCTGTAGATATTTTTCCCAAAGTGAAGGTACCGACTAATTTACCCTCATTTCTCTTTCCTTCTTCATCATCAGACCCTGATCACCATCTAGCTATAACCTATTCATTGAGACCAGTACAATGAGCCCAGACACGATACCTGCGCTGTAAGTTGGTGAGCGAGTTAAATATCAACTAGAAAAGAGCTGATAATCTTCAAACGACTAAACTGATATTCTTGAACCATAGATAAGAACACTCTCGATTAAGTCACCTTTCACGTGAAGACTACCAAACGGTTGGTAGAGTCTTCACGTGACCAGAGGGCTGGCCTTTTTTTAGCCCAAAGAATCAGCATTACCATCCAACGTGGCAATGCTGCCAGCCTTTTGGGCACTTTTCCCATTGACAGCGATGCGGACGAATTTTTTGATGCCCAATGAGCTCTTCCGCCTTTTTGTTTGTGTATAGTTTTAGTTAAGTTAGGACATCATTTTGTTATTTTTTTTTTAATAATTATGTAATATAACGTTAAATGTGCACCTTTCAAACAAAAAAAAAACAACTTACACACACATAACACCCCGTCGTTTTTGCGTTGGGGGTTAAAAAAGATAAAAAGGGGTACAAAGTTTTCGCTTTACATATTAATATAACGATTACTATTTTGTCCCCCACAGCAACAACCCTCCCCCAACGTCTCAATGCTACCGAACACGAACTTAGCAGCCAAGTTACCGGCGGTACAGCACCAGCCCCCGCGGTACTTCAGCGTTAAGGACCAGCATCTGCTGAAACCGCCGCACGCTATGCAGACTCAAGGTAAATACATAAATAATGCTTTAGTTATTAAAATATACAGGGTTATTTTAAATTTGTTAACTAAACTCCGCAGATGCGATGGATCGATATTTAAACATGATAAAAAAATATAAATAAATTTGATGATTTCTTTTGTGGGGTCATCGACCGCAGTTATTGTGGTCACTTGAAATATCAGTTTAAAAATATGTTTTTTTTTTTTGTGTTTACTTCACAGACGCGATGGGATGTTAAATCATAAAAAAACAGTTTTTTCAACTCATATTTCAAGTAACAACACTAACAGCGGTCGTTGACATCACAAAAAAATCATCAAATTTATTTATATTTTTTTATCATGTTTAAATATCGATCCATCGCGTCTGAGGAGTTTAGCTAGATAATTTAAAAAAATATTGGTCGCCCATCCAAAGACTGACCTCGACAAGCGTAGCTTAACCTGCAGCTTCACTCGAGGTAAATTTGAAACATATACAAATGGTCACCCATTCTAAGACTAACTTTGGCAGGCGCAGCTTAATCTCGCAGGTCTCAGTAGCCATAATTCGCTGATTCACGTAAGCGCTGTCTAATGTTCGGGTTAAATTTTGCGAGCTACTGGAGGTAACAGAAAAATACTAGTAATACTGTACAAAATGGTCATCCATCCAAAGATTGCTCTTGGCTAGCGAAGCTTAACTTTGCAAATTCATTCTAATTTAGGTTACAGCTTTACAAGGCACTTCTTGTGTAATTAATTTGCAAAACATTAAAAATATATAGTCCACGGCCTCAGATTATCGACAGGACATAATCCTGTTATTTTCTCTAACAATGAACTGTGGTCAGCTTCTAGTCTAACCGGATGTAGCTGAATGCTAGTCCAACATCCTAATTGAGTAACATACTGAATGATTTTGAAGATTTATTGCTAATTCATATGTTCGAAAAATGTGTGTTCATCGACGTAAATACCTCAACGAACGTTGTTGAACTGTCAAAATAAACTTGTTACTGATAGTGCCAAGTGTCGAAATTTAAAAATGTCATATTTTAAATTTTTAGTTCCGTGAGTCTCGATAGATGGCGTTGTTTTTTTTTTTTGTTTGCTGAATCGCGGTGTTAAGTTTCTCCGCGATCTCATGACCCCCATAGATATGAAAATTGTAAATAAAATTGTATTTCGTTCTGAGCTCGGTGTTTTCTTGCAGGCTCTCCAGAATGTATTGAGAAATTTACAGATACATAGTATGTTCCGCAATGAGCTCGCAGTGTTTAGAGATGGGTTGTAACAGGTTAAACACGATATCTGTTATTACTGTTACTGTTACATAAAAATAACAGATCCAAATATCTGTTATTAAATAACAGCCTGTTATTTTTTACGGACGATAAATACACATTTAATTCTCAAATGAATTTATTTGACTTTATTTCTTTTTGGTTAAAGTCGAAAATCGTAACCGAAGTATTGACTAGGGATGACGGGGTAGTGTGAAATTATAGAATTACGTTTATTTATATTATTTTTTTTTATTAAACCGACTGGGCAGATTGATTGGAACATATTTTGAAATAAATTAAATAATAGGTATTTCTCTTTTTAGCAAGGATCATTCTTTAATGAGGTAGAGAGAACAATTGATAACCTTGTTAACCTTCCTTCGTTTGTGTGAGTATGTATGTAAGTAACAGCCGTGGTAACAGTCTGTGTGGGGACTATATATAATCAGCCTATAATGTTCCCACTGTTGGCCACTGTTGACTTTTCAAGAGGGATGGATGAGGGATGGTATGGGGTTCCCATAACACAAAGCAAAGCGCCTGTCAGGGTTCGCACCTACAATTCGTAAATCGCGGCCGTTACCACTGCTCTCTGCGTGTGGGGACTGTTATAATAAATTAGCAATAACGGCCGCGGTAAGAGTCTTTGATGGTCTGTAACAGATAAGTCATATTGGTAGGAACAATTGTTATTTGTTATTTTTAAATATCTGTTATTTCTACCTGTTACGATAAATACGCCTCACCCCTAGCAGTGTTGCACTGTCCTGTACCCGTAACCCGTTGTCCGCAGCGTCCACGTTCGGGCGGCGCGCGTCGGACGGCGGCGCGCACGTGGCGCGCGCGCACGAGCGCGCCTGTTGCCGCTCCGCGCCCGCGCACCACGTGAGTGCAGTGCGGCAACGTCGCCGCTATAGCGCTAAGGGTCATGCAGGCGCGTGGCCTAAATCGTGGCCATCTTGTTTTTATAATATACTTCAAATGACATTTCACAAAACAGTTAAATTTTTAACAAGATCTTTGTGTAGTCACCGCCTGAGGTATGTAAGCAGTGAGAAGGGGAGGGCGCGATTGACAAGATTGGCACATTGAGTTAGCTTGGCCGTTGTCTACCTAAGATTAAAATAACTCAAGACAAAAGTTTCCCTTGGGTTTTTAGCTGTCACGAAGCTTGTTTAATTTTGAATCATTAAACCCAGGAACCGTCTGTTTTAATACAATTTTAAACTTTATTACAACAACATTAATGTTTATTTTCCAACATCACCGTTAATACATTCAATCTGCCACCCCACAGGTATCAGACAGTGGAACTCCCGCTCGTGCAGAGGACGCGGAACAATCTGAAGAACAGAACACAGACTCTGCTTATAACACTAATTTATGCAGGTGAGATAGTACAATCATTGACATTCTTACTGTACATAACATGATTTAATTAATTTGAGGTTTGAAGATTCTTAAAATCAAAATATTTTATTTCACATAAACCTACATGGGCACTGAAGAAACGACAGAAGCTAGGTGCACGGTTCCAATTGGTCGTTTCCTATGGAGAAGAGCCGGCAAGAAACTCCACGGTTACTCTTTTAAAAATAACTGGCTTTTTCAATGTTTTCAAATTACAGTGTTAATAGGTACCGTATTAGATTGTTTTTATAAAAAAAAAAATATATAATGGCAAACATGTCATTTAGTTTAAATAGGTTTTTATATTGACTAAAGTGAAACTTATTTCATCGCCTCAAATTGTTTCGTCCGTCTATCGCATGTCGCATTACAGCCGGCCGCGGAGTAGGAATAAAGTGAAAGGTGCTCGGCAGAGCAGCCAAGCTCAATATGCGCCCATGGCTCGCATTAGCTTCACTAAAGTTTAACTTGCATCGTGGTTTCATAAAACCACATTTTTTTTTATTTTATTAATATTTTACATAGGTTCTTTTATATTTTGTGAATCTGAGAACGTTGTAGGCTTAATAGACTAAATCTATACCTAGACCATTTATTTCTTGATAAGTACCTGGTACTTCATGACAGGTCTACACTGTCCTCCCATACCTATTAACACTGTGATTTGAAAACATTGTAAAAGCAAATTATTTAAAAAAGAGTAACCATGGAGTCTCTTGCCGGCTCTTCTCCATAGGAAACTACCAATTGGAACAGTGCACCTAGCTTCTGACGTTTCATAAGTGCCATGTAGGTTTATGTGAAATAAAATATTTTGATTTTGATTTATTAAGAAACAATCAGGAAGAAGCCAAAGAGGGAAGGAATCAAACAATGTCCTTAAAAATGAGAATTGAAATATATTTTTTTCGCTACCACAAACTGTACAGATTTGGCATTTTTTTGGTCATTTGCCTCTTGTCAGCGCCTTAACGATAACTTTATTTTTTTGTACTGCGACATATCAAAACAAAAAATATATGTTTATTAAAACTCGCTTAATTAAGTTTAATTTGTCAAAATGTGTGCACTGGTTTAAATTATTTCCTGTATAGGCAAATGATGTTGATGATTTGCTTAGACAGTGGCCAGATAATGAATTATAAGTTCAGCGATATTTATACAAGGCGTCGTTTTGCATCCTCGTCAGATTTCAGGAGGCTGCTATTAAAGACATATAATCAAATAAAATTACAATCAATAATTAATACGTACTTGTTTTTTTATTTATTTAAGTTTGACAGTATTTTAGAATACACCACTTTCATAGAACAGAATCACCCCGTTGCGTGTGCAGTAGTGTGTGTGTGTAAAAGGGCAGTTACAGTGCGGTATCACACGGGCCACACATGCCGATTTCCGAAAATTAGAAAAAAAGAATACTTATTTTATTATTGATTCGTGTCGAGAATCCTTAGCATAGTTACCTCCTTGAATTTGACGAGGATGCAAAACGACACCATGTATATCACAATAATATTAAAGTCTACCTAAATTGTCTATAGGTACATGATGAACCGTGGTAGCAGTAAACGACACACGATGGCGACACCGGAAGATGCCGCTAATGTCGTCACATCCAGCACGGGCTCTATGGTATGTTAAGGGTATTACAACTATTTTTGAAAAGTGTCTCATATCAATTCTATAGTGCTTTAATTTGAGCCACTAAAAAAAACACAACATTTTTATTCAATCGATAAGTTCTATAAAAATGCGTTTAAATTTAAAATTTTCAAATTTCGTGCGTTTTACGATAACGCTGGACACAGTGGACGCCATATTGCTCTGTGGTCATAACGTCAGTTGGCTGTGCAAACAAATGCGCTGATATTTTGTATGATATTTGTATATAATTTAAAATGAGTTATTATTCTACTTATCGTTGGTCTGCTGTTAATTAAATTTAAATAACGTTGGTTACGAAAATAATAAAAGTACAAAGTTCTTTATACGCCGATCAGTTGACACAGCCAACAGATGAACAGATGTTTTAAAACAGACAAAAACTGAAAACTTATTTTATGAACAAAAACTAACATTTTCCGACTGCTTTTTGCCTAAACTATCTCACTAATATACGAGTATTTATAGATTTTTCTCATAAAGAGTAAAATACCCTGTTGCACGCCTCGCAACGCTCCAGCGTGTGAGAGAGCTTTACTCTCGAGTCTCGACATGTCGCCTTGTCAAAATAAACCAACATAAAATCGTTTCTATTCTCTCAATTCTACATGGAATTCATATTAGTTTGGAAGTTTTAAAAACTAGAGACGTGACATTATAAGATTAATATATTTTTAGCCAGATATACCTTGATATTTATAAATAAAAAAATAAAAAAAATACGTGTAGTGCTTTTCGTTGCGAAGTGTCTGTTTGTCATCACGATTCACATCGTCACATCACATAACACACATAATCAGCTTATAATGTTCCCACTGCTGGGACACAGGCCTCCTCTCTGTGAGAGGGAGTGTGCCGTAAACCAGCACGCGGGCCCAGTAGGGGTTGGTAATGTCGTATGTCTTCTAACTTTTTGCTTCTAGGACATGCCGATTTCTTCACGATGTTTTCCTTCAACGTTTTGGCAGCAGTGGTGATGAAATAATTTACACAAAGTAAAGCGCCTGTCTGGGTTGGAACCTACGACCTACAACTCGTAAGTCGAGGCCGTTACCACTGGGCCACCTTAGCTCACTGCGTCGTTACATACAATAGATTAATAAATTAAATGTCATCACCACTGCTCTCAAAACGGTGAAGGAAAACGTGAGGAAACCGTCATGTCTTATGTTTTTGTGAAACCTGGTTAAGACCGGATAGGATGTTGTTTAATGTAAATAATTTTTCAGTTGCCAGTGCGTAAAACAGGTCCTCAATAGGGGGTGGTACCTTGATATTATGTAAAAGTATTTTCAGACATAAGGAAAGGAAGGATATCACTGCTTGCTCTGTTGATCGCTTATGTGAGGTAGCATGTGCAGAGGTTGAAGGCCATACTTTCTTATGTGTTTATAGACCACCGGCATCAAACTTGTCATTTTTAATAATTATGGAAGAAATACTAGGCAAACTTTTTAATGATAATAAGTTCGTTTTTGTTTGTGGTGACCTAAATATTGATCTATTAGTTAATTCAGTGGATCAAAGTAAGCTTATATCATTGTTTAAATCATTCAATTTAAAGTGTATATTTAAAGAAGCAACTAGAATAACAGCAACCTCAGCTTCGTGCATAGACAATGTATATACTAATTGTAAAATAAAAGACTCTTCCTTAATTAGTGGCGTCAGGTCTGACCATACTGGTCAACTTGTATCATTTGACCTAGATAAAAAGTACACATAGATAAAACCATTCAGTTAAGACACCTCACTAAAAATAAATTGAAAATGTTTAATAATAATGTTCTTAGTAATCTTTCAACAGCTAGTTTTGATTCACAAGACCCCAATATAAACTATGGTACATTATTTTCTTCAGTTTGCCAAGAATTCAATAAAGCCTGTCCTGTGAAAAAAGTCGCAATCAATACTAAACCAAAATTTAATGAATGGGCCACTGCTGGCATTGGAAAAAGCAGAGATATTTTATATAATTTGTACTACGAGAAATCATTGACTTCTGATCAAGCCCTTCATAATTATGTCAGAAATTATTCTAAGATATTCAAAAGAGTCTGCGCTCAAGCTAAATCTAAATTAATAAGTAACAAAATTAGTATGTCTAACAATAAAATAAAAGCTGTGTGGCAGGTAATCAACAAAGAAACTGGAAACACAAAACAGCGAGATCAAAATGAATTGTCTTTAAAAATTAATAATGAAACCATTACAGATAAGTTAAAAGTTGCTGAGACACTAGAAAATTTCTTTACCGACATCCCAATAGAGGTTACGAAATCTCTTCCCTCATCACCTATTTTAGCTGAATCTCTTCTCAAACAACACTTCTCTAAGGACATTCCAAGTTTTGAATTCAAGCCCATTTCTATTGTCACTATTAAGAGGGCATTCAAAAGTCTTAACATAAAGAAAACTGAAGACTTATGGGGGTTTCCGTTAAGGTTCTTGGAGATATCATTGACACAATAGCCCCTGTCCTAACAGGCATATTTAATCAATGTTTAGACAGCGGTACGTTTCCTGATTTAATGAAACATAGTAAAGTAGTACCAATTTTCAAATCGGGTAGTAAGAGTGATCCCTCTAATTATGGACCTATATCTGTGCTACCAGCATTGAGTAAAATATATGAAAAAATCATGCTAGACCAGATGCTGTCACATTTCAATTCTAATGGGATTTTGCATAGTCGCCAGTTTGGTTTCACGAAAGGTAGGTCGACGACTGACGCAGGAGTAAAACTCATCAGTCACATTTTGGAATCCTGGGAGAAATCCCAGGATGCCATTGGCATTTTCTGTGACCTCTCAAAAGCGTTTGACTGCGTTGACCACAATACACTGACCTGTAAATTACACCACTACGGAATTCGTGGACAAGCTGCTGATCTTGTTCTGTCCTATCTATCAAACAGGCAGCAAAAAGTAAACGTTAACGGGGCGACGTCCTCGGGGTCTCTAGTAAAGATGGGCGTGCCCCAAGGTTCAATTCTTGGCCCTTTCCTATTTCTAGTTTATATTAATGATCTTCCTTACATGATGGCAAAATTATCGGATATAATTCTATTCGCTGACGATACTTCTCTCATTTTTAAAATAGATAGAAAAAATCCGGATGTCTTACACGTCAACGATAGTCTGGATATTCTTTCGAAATGGTTCGCAGCTAATAATCTCTTACTTAATGCGAACAAAACAAAATGTATTAAGTTTTCACTACCAAATGTACCCCAAGTGGCTCTAAATTTAAAACTTGATGGCAAGAGACTAGATGCTATTACAGAAACTATATTTCTAGGAATTACTCTAGATTCAAAATTGCAATGGGGAGCCCACATTAGAGCTCTTTCAGGTAGATTAAGTTCAGCTGCATATGCAGTAAGAAAAATTAGACAGTTGACTGATATAGCCACAGCTAGGTTAGTATACTTTGCTTATTTCCACAGTATTATGTCTTATGGCGTTCTGCTGTGGGGATCGGCAGCTGATGTAGATTCAATTTTTATCTTACAAAAGAGGGCAATCCGCGCAGTCTATAGAATGGGTCCTCGTGAGTCCCTTAGAAATAAATTCAAAGAAATTAATGTACTAACTCTGCCTTCTCTTTATATCTTAGAAAGTATTTTGTATGTTCGCAAGAACTTATGTCTTTTCAAAACAAGAAGTGATTTCCATAATATAAATACACGTAGTAAACATGAAATTGTGATACCCAAATTTAGATTAACAAAAACAAGCAAATCATTTGTTATCAACAGTATCCGCTTTTATAACAAGTTGCCAAAGTCAGTTACAGAACTTAGCGATGTAAAGTTCAAAACCCACATCAAACGTGTCCTTATCTAAAACGCATATTACAAGATTAAAGACTACGTTGAAGACAAGGAAGTTTGGCAATAATTCCTTCTGCACATGTGGCTTCCCTGGTACATCAGTAACGGCATAACTATGGAAATATCTATTAACTGCTCTCAAATTCCGATGTTTATTATTATTATTTTTTAGACATACTTTTTTGACATTATATTTTCACTATTTGACATTATATACCTACAATTTATATTTCAGACTTAATATTATTTTACACGGATTCTTGTGTACGTTGTGAATGTGAGAACGTTGTAGGCTTAATAGACTAGATCTTTTTTTCTTTAGACCGTTTCCTTTCTCTTTTTTTGTTAAGTACTTCTCGACAGGCCTACACTGTTCTCCCATACCTAATTTGTGTAATTTGAAAACATTGTAAAAGCCAATTATTTTTAAAAGAGTAACCGTGGAGTTTCTTGCCGGCTCTTCTCCATAGGAAACGACCAATTGGAACCGTGCACCTAGCTTCTGACGTTTCATAAGTGCCCATGTAGGTTTATGTGAAATAAAAATATTTTGATTTTGATTTTGACGTAGAACCAAACATTCGAAGTTACGTGACATCTATCAACCTGCACTGGGCTCGCGTTACAGCCCATTCCTCCCTGAAGAGAGGACGCCTGTGTCGCAGCAGTAGGAACATTATAGGCTGATTATGATTATATTTTGTAAAATGCGGTCTGTAAATCTCCACCTTAGGTGCTTGACGTTTTTAACCAGCAAACTAAGTTTTAATACTATTATCATATTATTAGAAAGACATTTTTCGTAAAATTCTTCACTAACAAAATCGTTCTCCCCGCAGCAAAGCGCATCCCCCTCATCAACAACCAGCATACGGGTCAGAAGAACCGGTTTGTTGACCGTTACGGAGCGACCTCCCGGTAAGTGTTAACAAATAATCTATGCTATGTAATGACATACATTATCCGCGTGTTAATATATGACACTTCGAGCATTAGAAAGATGCTTTTTTCCCATGGGAAGAAAGCGTGAAAACTCACGCTTTCTTCCAATGTTTAATATTTGTATGGATTAAGGAAATATGATAAAAAGTATCCTATGGCCTAATCCAGGTCATGGTCTGCCCATGTGCCAAATTTCATCCAAATCCGTTCAGCCGTTTTAGCGTGAAAGCGTAACAAAAAAACAAACTTACTTTCGCATTTATAATTTTAATAAGGATTGCCAATGTACAATATTTCATTGCCAACTTTGGTGATATTGAAATCTTTGGGAACTTTGTCAATTTTAATATTATTGCCAACTTTAGTACAAAACCGAAGATTTTCTAAAACTCGGTGTGCCATATTTTCAGCGGCATTAATGTACTTGCTATGTTAGTCTTGTTATTTGATTGCTTTGTGGAATGTTGAGATTTTTTGAATAAGCCATTTTACCTAAGTGGCCGCACGTTAAGCTACGCTTGCCGCGGTTGGTCCGTGGATGGGTGACCATCTTTACATACCAAGACCATGACCACCTCGGAAAGTGCGTTAAACCGTTGGTCCCGGCTGTCATTTGTACATCTTTGACAGTTGTTACGGGTCTTCAAAAGCCCGACTGCCAACCAGTCTTACCAAGGGGTATCGTGTTACACAGTAACTGGGTTGCTGGGTTGTGGAGGTCAGATAGGCAGTCGCTTCATGTAAAATACTAGTATTCAGCTGCATCTAGTTAGACTGGTAGCCGGCCCCAACATAGCTGGGATAAGGCAGGCAGATGATGTTATATTTATATAGGGCATCATTAAGGGATGTCATTAAAAGCAATTTTTTTTTTGTTTTTGAGACGAAGACATGTTGCGCCGACCCCAAATAAATTGGGATAAGGGCAGGCGAACGAAGATGAAACTAATGTTTCAAGAATGCTTAAATTGATCATGTATTTTGATTCCAGAACCAGGTTTTTCAATTAAAAACTAGTCGAAGTACCTATGCGCGTGAATGAAAATGGACAACTTATTTTGAGTAGGATTAAAATCTTGGCCGAACACTTTCAAAAATATTCTAAAGAAAATCTCTTGAAAAATCTCAACATTCCTATTATTTTTTTTAATTAAACTTTTAAACAAAGTAGTTAATGTGAGCATGCCGCTAGTAAATTGCATCTGTTTTTCGCTACAATTTTTATTTTTGATATATTTTGCATTTTTTTTTTACTTTATTTTTGTTTTTATTATTATTTTTTAGTAATTAGCCCAGAATTAGTAATGGAGGTCGAAGCAAGAATGAAGAGAAATTATTTACCGCCCTCAATGCAGTACCAAAGTGGATATCAAAGTCCCCCAACCCCCACTGGTCCCCCAAATCCTGTTCCCCAGTCCCCAACTCAGGGGTCAATTACTGCAGGCACCCCTAATTACTCCCAAAACACTGGCAACCAGAAATCAATGAAGCCATCACTTCAAACAATACCACAAGGCAGTATTATGGGGACGAAAGGCTCTGTAATGTCTGGAACATGTATCAGTCAAGCTGTGTCCCCATTTACCCCAAGTATGGGACAATTTTCCCCAAGCCATGGTAGTGTGGTACAAAATGTGGGGTCCATAACAAGTGGTACACCTCTAAATCAAGGTTCGATAATGTCTGGTACACCAAGTTATGATACAACGAAGACTTTTACTTTCGGTACTAATAATACCTTCGGGAGCATCTCTAGTGGTTCCTATAACGCTCAGAATGTTAATACTTTCGGTTCTATAACTACTGGTACACCTATGAACCAGGGCGGTTATCCAAATGTGCCTATGTCCCAAGGTTCAATATCTGGTGGTACACCTATGAATCAGGGTACTTTTCAATCTACGCCTTTGAATCAGGGTTCATATCAAACTATGGATCAGTACGACTCCTCATTTTCAAGCAATCCTATCAAAAAAGGTTCTATTACCGATGGTACACCTATTAACCAGAATCCATACCAAACTACGCAAATGAATCAGGGTTCATATCAAACTATGGATCAATATGAGTCCTCATTTTCAAGCACCCCCATCAACAAAAAGGGATCTATTACTGACGGTACCCCTATTAATCAGAATTCATTCCAAACTACCCAAATGAATCAAGGTCCATATCAAAACGCCCCTATGAATCAAACTCCATTTTCAAACACCCCTACCAAAAAGGGGTCAATTACTGATGGCACCCCTATTACAACCCCATTTCAAAATCCTCCTATAAATCAGGGATCATTCCAAAATCCACCAAATCAAGGTCCTATGACCGAATCTTTCTCAAATCCTGCAATAAATCAGAGCTTTGAGAGCACCCCAATATACCAAAGCAATTTCACTTCAGATTCCTATATATCACCCCCTATTAAAAAGGGGTCAATTACTGAAGGCACCCCTATTCAGGGGCAAGGGTTTTTCACTAACCAAGACTCTTTAAATTCATACCAAAACACCCCAATGGGTACTACCCCTTTAAATCAGCCACCTATTAGTATAACGCCCCTGAACCAAGCATACCAAACACCCCCACCGAACCAAGGGTCCTTAATGAATCAATCTTCATTCCCGAACGCCACTGTAAGCCCAATTACTGCAAACACCCCATTTCCACAAACGAATCAGGGATCAATTTCGACTGGGACACCTATGAACCAGGGGCCACAAATTAACCAATTTCAAAGTACCCAGGGCGGTATAACCGGTGTTGCGATGCAAACCGGATCGATAACAGCGGGGACCCCTTTACCGATTGCTACCGGTAATTACAACCCTAATCAGTATAACACAAAGCAGAGAAAGTACTCCGGGCCGCAACGGGTTAAATTACAAATGTTAGCTACTGTGCAGGAAATGGGTAATTTTATTTTTACTTTTTTTGTACTTTATTTACAGGTGACGGGTAATTTTTATAAGGAAATTAGGGTGTTTTGCCCCACCTTTGTATGTTAAACGGAACTTTTTTTTGTGTTGTAGTGGAGCTACAAAGTTTTTAGAACATTTAATAACATATTACTTATACGATTTGTATAGAATCAAGTTTTTCTAAATAAACAGACAGCAGGTGTGCTGCTGGGGAGTTTGTTTGCGCCACTTCTTCTTCCCAGCAGAAGCACTAGGAAGTGGTGAAGGGCGGGCGTTTTTGGGGGACTGTCTTATGTAATTTTGACGTTCGAAAAGTGCTGATTCTCAGCCTAGTTTGAATAAATGACTTGATTTTGAGTATCGAGACGACGAAAAAGTAGGCTGCGTCCTAACCAAAAGCTATAGTCGCGCGAGTACGCGATCTTCGTCCGCGTGATGCATCGCCCGCCCGCGCTATTACCTCACTTTCGCGTAACGTTCTTTCTGAACTTTTTTTCTTTTTGCTCGGTTCCTAAGGGTCGTATCGTGATGTTAAATAGCCTATAACCTTCCTCAAGAATTGGGCTATCAAATGCAAAAATATTTTTTTTAATCCGACTTGTAGTTCCAGAGATTAGTGCGTTCAAACAAACAAATTCTTCAGATTTATTATACTAGTAAGTATAGATGACTTACTCGCGTGATAAATCAAGTCGCGTTTGTACGTCATAATTCATAAAAACGATCAGATCGATCGCTTGCTCTCACGATCGCTTTTGGTTTGGACTTAGGACGAGAGGGAAGATTGTAAAATAGTGTCGTAATTTTATCAATTACTACATGAAATATATATGTCGCAGCCAACTAGCTTAATCAGCCGTTTAGTTAACATCCTAACACTGTCGCAGACATCTGGTGAAATTAGCTAGCTGATTGGACGCCTAGGCCGTTCATGAAACGGCCGTCACCCAAATAAATACCCGAAGGACAACTAGAACTTTGACCAACCACGCGCGCTGAAGTTGTAGCAGTAACTAAGCCAGGGCACTGCGATCAAATGGGTTAGGTTAAGTTAGAACTGTGACCAATTACTTCTAACGGTTAGGCTGTTAACTAAACGGCTAACTAAGCTAGTTGGCTGCGACGTCGGTGCCGGCGTTTAATGAACGACCTAGGCGTCCGATTAGCTGACTAATTTAACCAGATGGTTGCGACAAATACATAGTTTATTTTACTAAAATTTTATTAGTAATTAAAAACACTCGCGTGCTAAAAAACTGTATACCTACACAGTTGTGCGCATTTTTTATGTGAAATACATTTTTAAAGCTGTATTTGTAAAATCTCATCGTGAAAACTTAGGTCACGTGTACTAACTGAATTGGTAGTCGTTCTAAGTACGTTAGGGACCCAGTCTCGTTAAAACCACACCCGGCCGCTGGTAGGCCGATTACTGAATCGGCAAATGAAATGAAATTGTTTATTCTGTAAATAGGATATCAGAATCACTTTTACACGTCATATTAAAAAAATAATTAAAATATAAGCTAGATGGAGTCGACATTTCCTATCTGACTACCCCTGAGAATAAATGGCGAAAAAACTCAAGGGTCAAAGTCTCTTTTAAAGCCCAGACATAATCTTGGTCAGATCATGTGAGGACCATGTAGATCCATGTCTGAAATGGTCTTGAGGTAATAAACACACAAATTTGAGTGGACCTGTCCAGTCAGTGCAAGCATTTGTCAGTAATCGTGTAGCTCAACTCAAAACTTAAGGAGCTCAACGACTCGACGAACAATACTAAGAAAAGAACATTTGGGTAGGCCGCATAAAGTACGCAAAAATGCCAGACTATCATTAACACTAAGAAAAAACAAAACAAGAAATATATAAAAATGACCCACATAGTGCTCACATTCACAACAATTAAAGTAATATAATACTTTTCAAGGTACATAAACTAAAACTTTACACTAAAACGCGAATGACAAATATCTATTAAGGGTCGGGTAATCGCCGGTGACCTTGGCCATAGAAATACGTGCGTATGCGGAGTTGCGCTAGCTTATTTTAGTTTGACCCTGTATGTATAAACCTATCCTACATGACTTAGCAGATGACGCCTGCCCAGCTTACTTGCAAAGCCCGAGCCGTTACAGTGGAATCTAGGGATCGCTATATTAGAGGCGAATGCTCCCGCTGATTGCAGCGCCTTAAAAAAAGGTTTTCATTCAAATCTAACTATATTATTTATGTTTTTTTTTTATAATTTACGGCTTTACTCACGTGTTGGAAGGAAACCCGAAGTTTCGAGTTTTAACTAAGTTATAAGAAACATAAGAAAATTAACGAGTCTACAAAACCGCTCCGTTATATTGAAAATAATGCAGCATTTATTTTGAAATAAACATATGTTGGACGAAAACACGATGCTATAAAATTTTCTCGTCAGAAAAAAATTACAAAGTTACCTCCAAACTGAACAATAAACCGCTAGTATTCAAGTTAGATCATGAACCAAATACCATTTTTTTTGAGTTACCCATTATTTTCACCGTAAAAAGAAATTACCTGAACTGTCGGCGCCTTGGAGCCTTCTCCCTGCCGCCCAATCTCGTTTAGTGTGCGAGCGAGATAAAGAGTGAGGAGGCGCTGAGGTATTATGGACTCTAGGGGTTCGTTTCCACTGACGCGGAGCTGACCGGAGTGGAGAGGAGCGAACCGTGAATTCGCCTCATCAATTCCAATCACAGTGCTCGAAATCTGCGGAGTGAAGATTGCGAACACTGGGAGTGGCCAATTCACGGTCCGCTCCTCTCCACTCCGCCCAGCTCCGCGACAGTGGAAACGAACCCCTAGAGTCCATAATACCTCAGCGCCTCCTCACTCTTTATCTCGCTCGCACACTAAACGAGATTGGGCGGCAGGGAGAAGCGAGTAAGGTCAAGTTACAAAAACGTGGGTGAAATCGGAAAAAACTAAGAATACATAGTGTCTACTTGTCAATTTTATAGCAACAAAAAACGTTGACTGCCTACGTAGACCGACGGTCTAGTGGTCGCAAGCGCATCTGCTGAGCATGAGGTCCTGGGTTCAATTCTCCGGTCGGGCAAAGTGTTATTGGGTTTTTCATCTGGAATTTCTCAGTAGCAGCCCGGAGTCTATTATTTTTGCCCGGTTGATGGTAATAGGGTCTTCCCCTTTTACGTGGGTCTGCAATATGAGTCGCGAAATTTGGGTGAACTATAGGTACACCTCTGCTCAACCCTTTGGGAAATATTGTTATGAATTGGAAAAAAATATATAGCATTATTCTTTACGTACTATAAATTAATATTGTGAAGGGTTTTTGAAAATATTTGAACTAAATAAATTATTTTCAGTACAATATCGTCGAAGGTAATTTACAAATTTTTTATTTTTTTTTAGTTGTTTCTTGAACTTACTTACAGTTTTTTTTGCATGTGAGTGTTTTGTGTGTATTTTGTTTTATGTGTGTGCGTTTTGTGTAGTTGTGTGTGTATTGTTGTGAGTTTGTAGTTGTTGTTTTTTATAACTTAAGAATTTTTAACTGATTTTTGATTTTTTTTTTAATGAACTGTTTCAGTTGAAGAAAAATAACTAGGCATCTTATAGGTTTTACAGTAGCAAGTCGAATGCTGATGCAAACTTTTATGTGCTGGGTTCGAACCCCAAACTGGACATACGATTATATAATGACAAAAATACTTAAATAGCAAAGTAGACTCTTAGGCTGCGTCTTATTTCGCTTTCATATGTAACAAATAGTTACATATGAAGCGCCCTCTATCGGCTCCACCGCGCGTTCGGTGAACCTGAATGCGCGGTCGAGCCGACAGAGGGCGCTTTCCAATATTCCGAGCTAAAAGTAACATATGAACGTGATGATCGCTTTTAAATAGGACGCTGAGGTCCATACCCCAGCGTCCTATTTAAAAGCGATCATCACGTTCATATGTCACTTTACGATTACGTTGAATTCGGCTTTGAAATACTGTAGTATGACCATTCATACTACAGTATTTCAAAGCCGAATTCAACGTAATTGCGAACAGACTGGTCAAAATGATGGTACCTTTAAACATAGAAGAAATAATCGAGTCTGAAAAGCACAGTAACGGGCAAAATATGCAAATACTTTTTTAAAGCAATTCTTCGTAATACTTTATATTTATCAATTCTGTTCGATTATCTTATAATATTAATAGAAAGTTAAACAGAAAAGGTAGGTTCGAACCCAGACAGGTGCTTTACTTTGTATAAATTATTTCATCACCAGTGCTCTCAAAACGGTGGACGAAAACATCGTGAGGAAACCGACATCTCCTAGAACCAAAAATTCAAAGACATGTGACATTTACCAACCCGCACTGGGCACGCGAGGTGGATTACGGCCCACTCCCTCTCACAGAGAGGCTAGGCCTGTGTCCCAGCAGTGGGCACATAATAGGCTGATTATGATGATAAATTAAACAGAAAAGGTTTTCCAAATTCGTTAAATTTATTTATATTTTTGTCCTAATTAAATCTACACACAAACTCTCGACGCCATTTAGTTTGTCTTCAGTTTAGGTTAGGATATTTTATTGATTGTGCTCTTGACTTTACTAAACTAATAATAGTTTTTACATTTTCCATCATTACAACTACAAATTCACTTTCAGCGCGCGAACACGCCGAGCGCTACTCCCCGGTGCGTCGCGCTGAGTGCTCGCCTCCGAGAGTGGCGCACGACATTGCGTCCGCCAGACTTGAGTATCAGCAGTTACAGGTACGTCTATTATTTATCAATATAATTATCTTCTTCGTCTGTCCCATATTACTTAGGATCACTCTATCATCAATTTCTTTTTAGGGTTCTGTGGACAACAAGGATCCCTTATAGTTTCGCCATGGCCGTCTGTCTGTCTGTCCGCGGCTTAGCTCAGTGACTCTTAGGCCCGTATTATAGAACGTCACTCAATACTCAAGCACTACTTAAAACTAGATTCAAGCCATTTGATTGGTTAAAACTAGTTTTAAGTAATGCTTGAGAATTGAGTGACGTTCTGTAATACCGACCTTAGTACTAGAAAGCTGTAATTTGGCATGGGTGTACATATAAATCACGCAGACGAAGTGTTGAAAGTAAATCACGAAATCATGTTTTTTCTGGTACTTCCCCTTTTTTTTTGGGTGGGAAATTGTCAAAAAACTTCTGCCGCTCTGGGCGGAGCGGGAGGGTGTGTCAGACTCTTACTGAATAAAACCCACCCGTATTCCTTCCGTTGCATGTGTTGTCAGGGGCCTCGGTATCACTTTCGGACTTTCCCGCGACCCCGGCATGGTAGTTCCCCTACACATAAAGTGGGGATGTTTTTTTTTACTCGTCTATCCTTTGTTGTGGGGTGTCGGTGAATAGGCCGTTCAAAAATATTGCGGGTCTGTGAAAACCATTTTTCGATTCAGGGATCCGTTTGCGAAATATTAAGCTTTTAAAGTGCACATTTTTGTTACGAGTTAAGTGTGTCCCGCTCCTGCCAGCTGTAGATGTTTGTATTTGGATTTGTGAAGAAATTCACGCCAGTAGTGTCACAGCTAAGTAGGCTTTACAAGTTAACGAGTAATAGTCGACCAACTTACATTTGCCGTTGGAATGTATGGGGGAACATGTTTTTCAACAACAATGTTAAGTTTGTTCTTGGGATAAATTCATCCCAATTACGGAACCCTTCATTGTGCGTGGACTTGGCGATGGAGATGTGGTGGTGGCACATTGGAAGATAACCTAGTTATTTTTTTTTTTTTGTGATTTCTTTACAGCGCGGCTTGGAGCGTCGTAGTGGAGGTCCAGGTGCTTCGCCCCCTCACGCTGATGTCAGGTTGCACACGCCGGGGACTTCCATGCCTGGTAAGTTATTTATAATATTGATATTATCACGGATTATGTGCATAAGTATAAAGTTCATATTCGCAGGAAACGCTAATTTTACTTAGTAAGGTCGTACGATATGTGAATTTTGAACCTACACAGCTATTCATTTTTGAGTGACCGTTTGTAATGAAATGATCCTTAATGCATTTTGAGCGCTAATTGAAATAAATTTGAAGTGATACGTATATTGTATAGAAATCTAAAGGAAAAAAAAATGTGTCTAGTTTTGGAAGGTTCTCAATTGTTTATAAACCACGATAAACGATTGTTTCAGCTCTACAGTATTCTGTTCAATCCTACAATCCCCTCTTATCTTAAGGCGCTGACAAGACCCAATTCAGCAAAATTGGCCTCGCTTGAGAAAAAAAATTGCCAAATCTGTATAGTTTGTGGTAGCGGAAAAAATATATGTTAATTTTGAACATATTTCCCAGAAATTGGTTGTTACCAAAACACGTTTTGAAAACAAAATCTCGATACAAACTAACGTTAAACTAACCTCTTACTTTGAGTTCTAATCCAAAATATCTGTATCAAATATCAACATACGTTACGTATTTAATTAATAACAAAAACGTCTTATTTGAATGCAGAACTTGGTTGTTTTTTATTTTCGATTACTCAACTCAATTTTGAGTAAATAGATAATTACTTCATATTTTGCAATAAATTACAAGCGTTGTGTCATCGCGCTTCTCTTTCTTTTCTATGGAATTTGACAGTGACCGCGGTTAAGGTGTTGTCAGCGTCTTAAGGAAAGTTCTAAGTTCCTAAATGACACGCATAATAGATACCTGAGGTCGTCGGAAAACTTGAGACTAGAGATGGCCGATGCATTCCACCAGTTTCTATGATAAATCTTTTACGGTTCAAGCAGTACGGTTGTGGAACGCCTTTCCCATGTCGATATGGCGTGCTTAATCTCTGTGCATTTTTAAAATTATGGTAAAAAAACACTATCTCTCTCCTTAAAGATATTTTTTATTTTTCTTTGTTCTTTGCGCCTGTTTTGGTTCTTAGCACTAGTTTTATGATTATTATTGAATATATTATATAGATAATTTTGATATGTTTTATGTATGTATGTGTTTATTGTATATATGTGAATGGTCCACTACAGACTACCTGCAGTATTGTCTCTCCCCCTAATCCATCGAAAGGTTGTCTTTAAAAGATCGCTTTTAGCGATAAGACCGCCCATTGTGTCACCCTATGTAAAATTTCTACATTTATATCTATGGTGTACATAATAAAAAGTAAGTTCTATTCTATTCTATAAATAAAATAATTGGAACCCACGTCCACTTACGCAGGCTCGCCCACGCACCAGGCCGGCGCCAGCCCGCTGGACCTCAGCACGGTGTCGGCGGAGGCGGCGCGCGCCGTGCTGCTGGCCGTGCGCAACATCATCACGGACCCGGCCGCGCTGGAGCTGCACACCACGCTGGTACTCACGCAGGTATGGAAAGAAACTGTTCATCAAAATCAAAAGTCATTTATTCAAACTAGGCTGAAAATCAGCACTTTTCGCACGTCAAAATTTCACAAGACAGTCCCCGAAAAATGCCCGCCCTTCACCACTTCCTAGTGCTTTAGCTGGGAAGAAGAAGTGGTGGAACAAACTCCCCAGCAGCACATCTGTCTGTTTAGTTATATAAACTTGATTATATACAAATCGTTTGCACAGTAATTAACATTACGAAACACAAAACACTAGATTAAATTACACACTTGCCATATGTTAGCTAGCACACGCCAATATACCAACAAAACAATGAACAAACTGTACTCAAGCAGATAAAAATTACAACATAAAAAAACGTAAATAGAACTTAATACCTAAATAAAAGGAACAGTTAGAAAACAAATACCGTAAAACGGGGTGAATAGAAGTGGCCGAGGTGAAGCGAAACGAAACTTAAAAATGGATTTTAACGTTGAAATCACAGTTTGCTGCCAAGAGGGAAAGTTAGTCGTTAATTATTATACAGTAAACTCATTACAGTTTCATCATCATCTGCCTGCCTTTTCCCAACTATGTTGGGGTCGGCTTCCAGTCTTACCGGATACAGCTGAATACCAGTATTTTACATGGAGCGACTGCCTATCTGACCTCCACAACCCAATTACTGGGTAACACGATACCACGCGGTAAAACAGGTTGTCAAACTTTCAAGCTTCTGACGACCCGTAACGACTGTCAAAGATTTACAAATGACAGCCGGGACCAACAGCTTAACGTGCTTTCCGAGGCACGAAGGAGTCTTGGTATGTAAAGATGGTCACCCATCCACGGACCAACCGCGGCAAGCGTAGCTTAACCTAATCGATCGACCCGTGCGGCTGTTTTTACTTAGCCACAATCTCCACGTTAAACAAATTAGATAAATGATAAATGATTTTATTTCTGTTAGTACGTTTTTACAAACACTTTTACACGTCAAAACATATTTTTTTAAACTACTTGAGGCCGGCGTTTCCTATCTGACTACTCTGAGAAGAAAGGCCGAAACAAACTCAGAGGTCACAGTCTCTTTTAAAGTCCAGACATAATCTTGGTCAGATCATGTGAAGACCATGTCGATTGGTGTCTGAAATGGTCTTTTGATGAAAGAACCACACAGATTGAGTGGACCTGTCCAGTCAGTGCACGCATTTGTCAGTCGTCGTGCAGCTCAACTCATAACTAAAGGAGCTCAACGATTCAACGAACAATACCAAAGAAAGGACATTTGGCTTAGAGTTTAAACAAACTATTTACTAGTGGTTTTTGTGAACAAGATATTAATTCAGACTTGTTTTAATGGCAAACATGTCATTTGGTTTAAATAGGTTTTCATTTTTATTATTTTATTAATATTTTACATAGATTCTTGTGTACCTTGTGAATGTGAGAACGTTGTAAGCTTAATAGACCTTTTTCTATTTTTTGTTAAGTATCTGGTACTTGTTGACAGGCCTACACTATCCTCCCATACCTATTAACACTGTAATTAGAGAACGATGTAAAAGCCAATTATTTTTAAAAGAGTAACCGTGGAGTTTCTTGCCGGCTCTTCTCCATAGGAAACGACCAATTGGAACCGTGCACCTAGCTTCTGACGTTTCATAAGTGCCCGTGTAGGTTTATGTGGAAAAAAAAATATTTTGTGTTTGGAGTTCTTTTTGGCAACAAACTATACTATTTCAACGTTAAAATCAAGTCCCGATTCACCCCTGTTCACCACGTTTTACGCTACGTAAAGTTTCGGTGAAGAAAAAAAAAATGAGAAGTCGAAACTTCACAATTTTTTTTCTTCATCGAAATTTAAAAAAATTGTAAGTGAATGAATTAGTTGAGGAAACTTTTTTCTTCAGTTCGCTGAAGAAAAAGTATAACCAACTAATTCAAGTGAAATACTATGTATACAGAAGTTCAGAACAACACCCTAATTCTGAAACACATTTTCGAACACCATTCAAAAGTTTTAAAGGATATTGCTAATCCATTGCTTCAGAGATTTGAAATTCGTCTTCTCAACCACGTAAATAACGTAATGGACGTGGGTGAACTGTCAAAATGACACCCATCAACTGTCAAAATGACACCTATCAACTGTCAAAATGACACCCATCAACTGTCAAAATGACACCCATCAACTGTCAAAATGACACCCATCAACTGTCAAAATGACACCCATCAACTGTCAAAATGACACCCATCAGTTGTCATTTTGTGTGTTACGTAATTTCACCGCTGTATGGGTATAGTATACAGTCTGTCTGTATACGGTATACCTAAAATTAAGGGTGTGGTACATACCATCAAACTGAATAACTTTCTCCCGGGGAACAACGTCATAATCGCGAAAAAAATATCAGTTGTCCCATAACTTTGGTCGAGTAAGTATTAAAGTTTTGTATGGGACGACAGATTTTTGGTTCAGGATTAAGATGTTGGTCCCCGGGAGAAATTGGTTCAATTTGATGGTCTGTACCAAACCCTTAATTTTCGCCACACCGTGTACAGACACATTGTATACAGTATGCACTGTTTTGTTTTTTTAATAATTAGGGTAACTTCAGACGTGATGGGCATCTAAAAGCAAAAAAAAATACTTTTTTTGTATAAAATCATAATTATAAGTTACCACAAGAGGGCGTTCAACTCGTTATCACCTGTTTACATAAAATTATGAGTTACATTACATTTACATTATTCGATATCGATTCCTTTCACGTCTGTAAATAATTAATAAATCTAATAATCAATAAAACAATCTAAGTTACATTCAAAGAATTTTGTATCCGACTCAGATTCTTTTCTCGCAAGTGTATATTTACTTACAACGCAACCTAACCTCTACCCATTGTTATAATCCTCCAAATCCCATCACAACTAACTCAAAATCTCTCTCTTCCACAGGACATAGCGCTCAAAATCGGCATCAACCTCCACGCCTTATATTCTCCACACGTCAACATATCCCAAGAAATTATCAAATCGATACATTCTTACAACAACTTCACTCTTCTATCCGGACATACGTCTCCAGCGAGCCCAGGGTCACCTCTACACCAAATTACTGAAGGTTTAAGTTATCTCCACACTGGTTCAATAACTAGAGGGACCCCCCAAGCGTCTGCCACTCCTTTAGACCTCCGAAGTAATGTCGATATGGACACCGGTCAGTACGCACAGCTACATCCCCTAGTCCACACGCAGATACACATGGTCACACATAGGTCCTTAAATAACTCTCCTATATCGAATCCTGGGTCCCCTTTAGATATGATACAGGAAGAAATTGGGAACGGGACACATTTGGATAAGATTTTTCAAGAAAATATGAGATTTATCCCTTCATTTGCGCCAACACATCCTCAGATTAGCTTAACAGATTGTTTAGGCTCAGAAATTACTCTCGTAGCGTCGTCATCTGAGGACAGCATGGATAGTTTAGAGAACACGAAATATTCCTTACCTCAATTCGTGATATCTGAACCGTCAGATTTGGATGACAGGCCTTCAATTACGAAAGGTATAGGACGAAAAGTTAGTCAAGAAACGGAGCCACCACCAGAGCCGAAAGAAGAAATTATTCCGGATAAGGACGCCGAAATGCAGTCCCCGAAAGAAAGTGTAGATGAAACAGCGAAATTTCTGACTGAGGAGATTAAGTACCCGAGACGAGGGAGCGATAAGTCTTTAGGATTCAGCGACGATTCCTTAAGCAACGATTCGGCTAATGTCTCCCCAAATTGTGAACAAAACGTACAATCTATATACTCCAACATAGTCTCTATAAGTTCGGGGTTTAGCGAGAATCGAGGCAGTTTTTCTGAGCACAGAGAATCATTCTCTTTTTCTGATAGAGGAAGTTTCTCTGAAAGGGGAGACTTTGGACGGTCCTCGTTCTCTGAAAAAAGCGACCTCGGTAGAGGTAGTTTTTCAGAAAAAGGAGAAACTCCAAGATCTTCCTTCTCCGCACAAGGAACTCTTGGAGAAGTCAAAGAATATAACGAAGATGTTTACATGTCCAGAGACAATAGCAGACTATGTCTAGAGAAATGTGATGAAGAAGGGACGCCACCTAGCGAGGAAATAGACAAACTACAAAGATCCACAATGGATTTAAGACTAACAGAAATCTGTAGGCCAGAAGAGAGTAAAACAATTCCTATACTTTTAAGTCCCCAAAAAGTGTCATGCGTTCAAGAATACTATGAAGTTACTCTATCCACAGTGTGTTCGAAGCTAGATTCGCAAAGAATTGTTGAGTTGTTAAAAGAGGCGATCAACACTAGGGTTCCACCACAGAGTATATTTGTTGAAACTGACCAAAAAGATGGAGATGGAACTTTGACGGGTTATTTGAATTTAGAATACTCTGGGGGGATTCAAATTGAGTTGGTGTTGTGTGAAAATAAAGCAATGGAGAAAAAGGGTTTGAAAATGCGAAGAATATCAGGCGACCAAAGGGAGTATGGGAAGCTGTGCGAACAACTGATTACCAGCCTGACTGTATAACTATAATTATTAAAACTACCTACCGGTACAAGAACACAGAAAAAATACAAATCTCTACTGTCAAAACTGACATTAAGACTTTTTCTAATCTAATCACCTGTCAAAGTGACGTTTTCAAAGTACAATTTTGACAGCTGCTGTCATTTTTTTTTTTTGTAACGGGTTGTTACCGTTTTTTAATGCATTTAATAATTGCCTTTCCATTCCTGAAATGTAAACTTAACTGATGTGAAGCATATCGGTATGTCGATAATTTTGTGAACCAATGTAACTCGACCAAGGACTGCTTCGCTCAACCAAGGACTTGTATCACTGACAACGTTTCTAAATTCGCCTTTACTTAACAATATTGTTAAAATAATCAACGCTTTTTTTATTTAACCGACTTCAAAAAAGAGGGTATGTATTTGATGAGTTGTTTTTTTAAATTATTTCTGGTCTTGTATACGAGCGAAGCGAAGCGATAAAATAAGTGATAAATGCTTGTGCAATATTAGATATGAAACATTTTGAGTACAGTTAGCAAGGATCCGCGTGTTTAAAATCTGCATAAAAAGTATTATGGGATAAAGTAACAAAAAATAGTCATAAACTACGTATCGATCTTAAGAAACTTCAATAAAAATGTCGTATTAATTGTCTTTAATAACAATAGTGAAGATGACATTTTTTTTTTATTTTAAACTCTAAAAAATATAGTTTGCAAATAAGTGCAAACAATATGAAAAGTGAACATTGCAAAGTTACAAAGGTTTTAAAATAACTGCTAGATAAAAATGGCACTATCACGGAAGTGACGTCACGACTATGTAACTTCATACTAGCCATGCATCGTCCGTACCGCGCGAAGAGGACAGGAATAATCCCTACCAAAAACATTTAAAACCGTGTAGCTTTCTCTATATTTTCTTCGATTTTACTGAATTATTCGATTATCTCATTTTAAAATGCCTTCTTTTAAATTACATTATTTATTCGAACATTTCTAACATTAGTCCTCATTCGAAGATATCTTACCAAAAATTACTGTATATGAAAATACTTAGATAACTTTACTGACGTAATAAAAAAAAAACATTTTTCAAATCAATTCGTTGGCTGTACCTTAAACTATTGGATATTTACAGTACTAATAACATTACATTTTTCATTCGCTTATAGAATATCTTGCAAGCATCTACAATAATGTAGATTATTATTTAATTGATTGAAATTAAACAAATGTCTATACCTGGTTTTAAAAATCCTGGTTAAGTCCCTGATCAGCTGTCAAATTTCATGATACTGTTGTGATTGTTTGGTAGGAATTAATAAAATCAAAAGTCATGTATTCAAACTAGGCTGAGAATCAGCACTTTTCGGTCGCCAAAATTACATAAGACCGTTCCCCCGGCAGGCCCGCCTTTCACCACTTCCTAGTGCTTTAGCTGGGGAGAAGAAGTGGCGCAACAAACTCCCCAGTAGCACAGCTATCTGTTTAGTTAGAAAAACTTGATTCTATACAATGGTATGCGACGTAATTAACATTAAGACAAAACATGAAATTAAATTATTTGCCACATTTCAGCTAGCACACGCTACTATACCAACGAAGGCAATAGCATAAAACATTACCCTCCTTCTGGGGCAGTCAGGTACAAATAAAAACGTAAACAGAGCTCAATACCTAAATAAAATACTCCAAGCATAAAGGGCGTGAACGCTTACATATATCTGTATATAGCTGTAACTCGAAGTCACAAATGATAACCATCGAAGTATAACCATAAATAAACAGTTAATTACTAATATCAATAACAAAACCATGGCCAGCAAGACGACCAGTCGCCACAAGCAGCGCCCATTCACGAGCATAACATAAAGATCAGCCGTCACCCTCCCGCCATATTGGAGGGAAGGAGGCAACCCGACCCCCGATGCTGCCGCAAGCAGTGACATCTAAGGGAGCATGATGAACTTCCTGCCGGTTGCTTACGCAAGAATAATAATTATGATCAATTGTCTAGGTCGCTCGCTAACCACATATTGCAATACAACTCATAAAAAAATACTAATGAGTAGATAATGTCAATAATAATAATAAAAACAATAGTCTAATGAACAACATGGTGACAAAAATATGACATTAAATGGGAACACTGACAATAATAATGCTTAAGTAAGAGTATTGTGGAACTGTCAAATAAATCCAAGCATCGAAATTGAGAACGTGATTTTTTCAAATAAACTAAATAACAGTGATAGGCCAATAAGCCAAGGCTGTAATGATTTGGATTGTATTGGGCTGTATTGAATACTGGATATATTTGGTTGATTGGGAACGTCATTAGATATACAAAGTTTAATTTATTGTTTTAATTCGTCTCCGCCTTGAATGAGTTTACATGAGAATTGGCAACAGATTTATTTGGTTTAAAAAATGTAGTTTATCCAGTTGTACATAAAGATACAAAAGTTATGGCATTTACTGACATTGAAGAATTATTTAAAAAAAAATGGACACCGGAACTACGCATAATACATAATGTACATACTAGAATAGGTTACGGTTTATTTAAAATTAGTAACGGTTTTTGGAAAGTTACGAATTTGAACGACTGTCAAATAAAATCGGTATACTCGAATAAATCGTTAATTAATTATAAATAAACCCGTATTATATCCAAAAATGAGAAATTTTGCACATATTTGTATATTACGTAAAATTTATTTATTATTCCTTATAATTAATTAACCTTTTTCTCCTAGAATTTAAAATTCAATTTTGAGAAAATAATAATGATTGTTGCATTGGATAGAATAACGAAAATTAAACAACTGTCTTGAAAGTCTGATCAGTACAATACGGCCGATGAATCGTGACCGGTCTGAACTTTGCGCAGAAGGCTGCGCAATAACATTTTTGGAACTAAATGGTGACATGAGGCGAGTGTGAGTGAGAGGACATGCGTTAAAGTTCGGAAAGCGTATGTTCAGATCGGCCATATTCTTTAATCTTTTATGATGTCATTATTAACTGTAACCTGTAGTTGACCAAGATATCAACGACCCATTTACCGATCGTATAATTTGACAACAAAATTGTGATTTCAAACAAACTGCACAATTACTATGCCTTATGAAATAGCTTCTTGTTGCCTCGCTGACCACAACATAGATTGGAAAAGGGTAGATAGAAGATTTTAAAGGCAGAAGAAGACAAAGTATACATTTTTCAATCCAGTGCAACAATTTCTCCTTTACATAAATAAGTCTGTAAATAGTATATAGACCTAAGACTTAGTATAATTGAAAATGTATTTCATTTTGTTTTATGAAAACTTACCCAATGACGCAGTGGTTTAGAGATAGGCTTTTGTGCTACGTTTCGCGGGTTTAAGAGGAAGACATATTTGTAAGGCCTACAAATAGTTGTTCCACTACGAAATTTTACATAAAATAATTGTTTCGAAAAAGTTTAGTTTTCTTGTTACAAATGTCAGATATATTTTCAAAAAACAAAGAATTTTCTATTCAATCGATTGAGAGATGTATTTTATAAGAGAAGGAACTTTCACGAAATCAATGGATTTTTTTTATGAACAAAATCGGTCATGTAAATTAATCAATATCAAAGTTATGTTAATAATATTAATAGGCCTATGTGACCAATTTTGTGACCAGTACACAATGGACCTTACTGGCCCAGACTGTAATTCCCCAGCTTCTAAAATCATCTACCATACGATAATAGTCCTAACATTTATTAGCTATAAGTGTCATATTGCCATAAGTTTTAAAAACTAGATAAGTAAGTTAATATCAAACTGTAAATATTAGTTTAATAAATTCCGATTCCATAATGTTTGAGATGGTTTTATTTCTACGTATCATCACGCCCACATCCCTCGGAGGTGTAGACAGAAGTGTCAAGAATACCAATATATTACATGAATCGATTGCCTATCTGACCTCCACAACCCATATACTGGGTAACAATATACTCCTTGGTAAGATTGGTTGACAGACATGAGCTTCTGACTACACAACACAACATTTGGCTGATTATGTTTGAATCCTGTGTAATTGGGGGCGAGTTTTGCCGATAACCTGGCACACATCCAGACTCCAGGCTGCTTGAGAGAAATTCCTGACGAATAACACTGCCAAACCCGGGATTCGAACCCAGGACTTCACACTCAGCGTTCGCAAGCAACCGCTGACCAAGAGGCACTTAATAAACAATTAAACCAGCCAGTATGTTGTCCAACCGCAGATCTAAGGCCTCTTAGACAGAGAACCCACGAGTATTGATCACCTCGCTTGCTCACTGCGAGTACCTATTCAACCCATTTCATACTATCAAGTATATAAGGGAGACGACAATACGGCGCAACGTGTTCCACATGCGCTCAAAGAGATGTCAGCACAAGCCCCTACACTTGTCCACTAGGGCCGATGCCTGCCGGGGTCGCGGGAAAGTCCGAAAGGGATACCGAGGCCCATGACAACAGGCAACGGAAGGAACACGTGTGGGTTTTAGTCAGTAACAGTCTGACACACCCTCCCGCTCCGCCCAGTGCGGGAGAAGTTATTTGATAATTTCCCAAATAAAAAAAAAAGTGTGCATACAAAAATTCAACCAAATATATCCAATACTTTAATCACTACAGCTAGTCAAAGATTGGCAAAACCCATCATTATAATCAGCCTATAATGTTCCCACTGCTGGGACTCAGGCCTCCTCTCTGTGAGAGGGAGTGGGCCTCAATCCACCACGCGGGCCCAGTGCGGGTTGGCGGATGTCACATGTCTTCGAATTTTTGGTTCTAGGACACGCCGGTTTCCTCACGATGTTTTGCTTCACCGTTTTGAGAGCAGTGGTGATGACATAATTCACACAAAGTAAAGTGCCTGCTTGGGTTTCGAACCCACGACCTACAACTCTTAAGTCGCGGCCGTTACCACTGGGCCTCTACTGCTCTAACAAAGGCAAAACCCATATGTCGGTAGTAATTTAGCTTGTTTGAAAAATAAACACCATTTTAATTTCGGTGCTAGGATTTATTTCATAGTTCCAAAATACTCATAAACATTAGTATAGCCAGTGTGTCCATTTTTTTTGTCGTTTTATTGTCTCCATATTGTATAGGTACATCGACGTCCTCTCATTTAGTTATAAATTCAACATTATTTATATTAATCCATATGTAACAATATAATTTAAAAGAGTGTCCATGGAGTTTCTTGCCCGTTCTTCTCCATAGGTACGTACTACGCATTGGAATGAGTAACTATTAGCTTCATATTTCTAACTGACCGACTCCTTGACAATTCAAAAGTGCCTGTAAATGGTTTAATTGAAATAAATGCTTTGAATTGACTGTCACCATATAATCAGAGAATATGTCTCAGGGATGGGATAAGCCATTCCGCTGCAATAGCAAACGATCAGCCCACCTGATGATGAGTGGCCATCCCAGAGACAAAGCTGAAATGTCTCATGTGCATGTAATGTCTCATGTCCCTGTAATGTCTCAAGTGCCTGTAATGTCGCATGTGCCTGTAATGTCGCATGTGCCTGTAATGTTTCATGTGCCTGAAATCTCTCATGTGCCTGTAATGTCTCATGTCCCTGTAATGTCTATCTAAAATGCTCCCACTGCTATTTCGGCCTTTCTTCTCAGAGTATAAGTCGATAGGCCTGTAACGCCGACCTCATCTAGATTTAAAAATATGATTGACGTGTTTGTAAAAACTTACAGAAATAAAATAATTTATCATATACATTTTTTTTTAAGGAAGTTCGTCATATTTGCCGACGGGAAATGTCATCGGGCGCACGGCTTGCCAGCCCATAGTGTTCCCATTTCGCGTGGAAGTTCGAAAGGGTTACCGAGGCCCCTGGCAACGGAAGGAATACGGGTGGGTTTTAGTCAGTAAGAGTCTGACACACCCTCCCGCTCCGCCCAGAGCGGGAGAAGTTATATGATGATTTCCCATCCAAAAAAAAAGGCATCCTCTCTGTCAGAGATAGTGGCCGTAATCCACCATGCGGGCCCAGTGCGAGTTGGTGGATGTCTTCGATTTTTTGGTTCTAGGGCATGCCGGTTTCTTCACGACGTCTTCTTTCACCGTTTTGAGACCAGTGGTGATGAATGATCTGTAAGTAAAAAATACGTATGGCATGCATGCCTGAGTCGAACCAACAACCTACAACTCGTAAGTCGCGGCTGTTTACTACTGGGCCACCTTACTTAATTGGCTATAAATAGCCAAAAAACTATATCAAACATATTTAAAATTCCCTTCTCGTCTCAAGATCGTAATAACAAAATAATTAACTGAAAAATTAAACAGAGTAAATTAACAGTCGCTCAATTGACGGGAAGTGTATGCAAAACGTGGTATAATATCCTCCGTCGGTTGCCGCCGTGCACTTCCGGTTCCTCTGAACAATAAAAAGGATATCCCATTATATCGTGTTTGCCCCATTTCCGTATGTGGGATGAAGAAAGTGGTGCTGTGTCATCATTTCCGGTGTGGAGTTGCCGAAACAAATTTTACATTGGCACTGCACGTAGGTAGGTGCGTAAGATATTCGTTTCTGGCATTGATTTTTAAACAGGTGCGTCGTTAGCCGTCTTTTTCAACGACGTCTCAAGTCAAAATAAAACGCAGGTCGAGTGATCTAATTGGCTCGTTGGTTGTTGATTATTCAGTCAACCAATTGCAGCATTTGACACGCGCTTCACAATTAGCTAATTAGGGTGCCGTAGTAAACAAGGAACCCTTATAGTTTCGCCATGTCCGTCTGTCTGTCTGTATGTCTGTCTGTCTGTATGTCAGTCTGTCTGTCCCCGCTGTAGCTCAGAGACGCTTAGTACTAGAAAGCTGTAATTTATCATAAGTATACATATTAATCACGCCGGCAAAGTGCTAAAATAAAACCTTGAAAAAGTTTTTTTTAGTATCATCCCCCCATTACGTCAAGGGAGGTACCCTTGACGTAATGGGGGGATGATATTTATTTTCTCGTCTGCCTCATGGTGTGGGATATTGTTGGATAGGCCGTTCAAAAATATTGTGGGTCTGTGAACACCACTTTTCGATTCAAGGATCCGCTTGCGTTATATTAAGCATTAAAGTGCCAATTTTTGGTAGAGTCAAGTGTCCCCCCCCCCCCCCCCCCCCCCCCTGCCAGGAAACGGTTGTTTATGGAGATGTGAAAAAATGTATGGCAGTAGTACATATAATGAAATTAAAAGGAAAAGTTTCACAGCTAAGTAAGCTTTACAAGTTAACGAGTAATAGTCGACCAACTTAAATTTGCCTTTGGAGAATTGACCGTGGCATATATCGATGTATGGGAGAACATGTTTTTCAACTACAATGTTAAGTTTGTTTTTGGGATAAATTCATCCCAACTTCTCAACTACGGTTATCCTTCATTGTGTGTGGTCCGACACGCACTTGCCCGGTTTTTTGTGTTATTTTCGTTCCAAAGTTCGAGCGTAAGTGGTCCGAATCAAGTATTAAACCAATAGGTCTATCGAAGACTTTGGATAAGAAATCTCAGTAACTGGGCATAGCGTTTATATAAAGAAGCGATTTGATTTGCGATTTTTTTTTTCACTGTTCGATAATTACAATTATGTAGCAATTATGTAACACCTGCATGTCAAAATGTCAAACAAATATTTTTCTGACAGCTGCGCGCGCAGATTAATTTAGGCCGGCGGCGCGTACGTCGTTCTCGTCGGTACGGAATGTTGCCATTTTAAATATTTGTATTTATGTTATTCACATTACAATCTCACTGTGTCAGCACACAGTGAGATTGTAATATGAATAACACCGGTCGACGTCTTAACGTCAACGCCGGCTATCGCTGAAAACCAGCGCTGGGGCTCTGTCTCGCATAGGGTCGCAGCTTTATGCTGAGCGTTAGCCGTTTTGCGTAGACGTGACGCATATTCTCCCCCAAATTGTTTCTTTTTGTATTTGTGTTCCATCTTTGCGTCATGTTTGCCGCAAATAAACGTATTTTCTTTCTTTTCTTCTTTCTTTCTTTATTTCCATATTATAAGTACTTACACGTAGAAAACATGAAATTATGACACCCAAATTTGGATTAACTAAAACTAGTAAGTCATTTCTTCTAAACAGTATCCGCTTTTATAACAAGTTACCAAAGTCAGTTACATAACTTAGCGATGGATAATTTAAAACCCACAAGTTCAAACGTGTCCATCAAAAAAGCATATAAAATTAAAGACTACGTCGAAGACAAGGAAGTTTGGCAATAATTCCTTCTGCACATGTGGCTTCCCTGGTACCTCATTAACGGCATAACTATGTAAATGTCTATTAACTGCTCCCAAACTAAGATGGTTTTTTTTACAGGCTTCCTTAAAGCATCATCTTTCATTATATAGGTACCTACAATTCTAATGTCAACTATTTATTAGTGGCTTTTGTGGACAGAATATTAATTCAGATTTGTTACAGTTGTAATGGCAATCATGTCATTTGGTTTAAATAGGTTTTATTTGTATTCCTTTCTTTGGTATTGTTCGTTGAGCTCCTTAAGTTCTGAGTTGAGCTGCACAACTACTGAAAAATGCGTGCACTGACTGGACAGGTCCACTCAATCCGTGTGGTTCTTTCATCAAAAGACCGTTTCTGACACCAATCTACCATGTTCTTCACATGATCTGACCATGATTATGTCTGGACTTTAAAAGAGACTGTGACCTCTGGGTTTGTTTCGGCCTTTCTTCTCAGAGTAGTCAGATAGGAAACGCCGACCTCGTCTAGTTTAATAAAATATGATATATGTGTTTGTACAAACCTATTTACAGAAATAAAATCATTTATAATTTATTATTTTATTTCTCTTTTATACAAATTCTTTTATATTTAGTGAACGTAAGAATGTTGTAGGCTTCAGAGACTGTAGATTTGTAGACCATTTTCTATTTTGTTAAGTACTGGTATCTACTTGTTGACAGGCCTACACTGTCCTCCCATACTTATTAATACTGTGATTTGAAAACATTGTAAAAGCCAATTATTTTTAAAAGAGTAACCGTGGAGTTTCTTGCCGGCTCTTCTCCATAGGAAACGACCAATTGGAACCGTGCACCTAGCTTCTGACGTTTCATAAGTGCACGTGTAGGTTTATGTGAAATAAAATACTTTTAGACTATTCCAATTTTTCTTTCTATAAAAACCTAATTCGGAATATTACAAACATTCTAAAACAACTAATAGCTAATCGGTCCAGCCGTTCTCAAGTGATGCGCTTTGATTGACGAACGAACAGCATTTTATTTTTATTTATATATTATGTTACGGCTAGTAGCCGAAGTACACCTGGTTTTGGCCGGCTACAACTAGGTGCAGCTGCATCTTTTCAGTTAGGTATGTGTTTTTGCAGTCGGGTTTTTTGTTTTTTAAATAATTTGTTTTATTTCAAGCTTTTTAGTTTTATTAATATACATATACATACGAGGGCGGCACTGAAAATTTCGGGAATAAAGGAAGTGACACAACATTACTATTTAAAAATGTATTTATTGCTTTTCGAAGTATTCTCCGCGAAATTTGACACATTTTTCCATACGATGGAACCAATCATTGAAGCAACCATTCCATTCGGAAGTTGGGGTCTCCAAAATGGCCGTTTAGTAGGCGTCCACAGCTTCTTCAGGTGATGAAAATCTCTGTCCACGCAATTTATTCTTTATTTTAGGGAAAATATAGAAATCATTAGGGCTTAGGTCGGGGCTGTACGGCGGATGGTCTAATAATTCTATGTTTTCTTCCTCTAAAAACTCTTTTGTTCTGTGCGCGGTGTGAGAACTCGCATTGTCGTGATGGAGGATGATGCGGCGGTTGCAGTTCTCTTTACGGAGTTTAGAAACGACCTGTGGCAAACAAATGCTAGCATACCATTCTGCATTAACCGTTCTTTGTCCCTCATGAGGAATAGTCGTAACATGGCCGGTTTTGGAGACAAACGTGGCCACCATTTTTTTTTGCAACACTCCGTGAACGAACAATTTTTGTTGGCTTTAACTCATTTTCGAACACCCAAACTCGTGACTGGTTTTTTGTTTCGGGTTCGTACGCGTATATCCAGGATTCGTCACCTGATACGATGTTGTATACAGCATTTGAGGATCCTGCGTGGAATCTTTCGAGAGTTCTGACGCACCAAGTAACGCGAGCCGCTTTTTGCTCTTCACAGAGCGAATGCGGTATCCATCGGGAAAACAACTTTTTTACACCTAATTGTTTATGCAAGATTATTTGTATTTGACTCATGCCAATGTCTAAAGTTGCCTGAATTTCGCGGTATATCACATGTCGATCTTCCTCAATCAGCTTACGCACAGCATCAACGTTTTCTTGGGTGACTGCAGTTTTTGGACGACCTTGACGGGGATCATCACTGAGCTTGACACGTCCACGTTGAAATTCAGCAAACCAGCGATAAATTGTGGTTTTGGATGGGGCTTCATCACCGAATGCAGAAATCATCCGGTCAACACACTGTTTTTGTGTTAAACCACTTCGAAATTCATAATAAATCATCGCTCTTGAATTTTCTCGAGTCAATTCCATTTTCTCAACGACTAAACAAGTTTGACAAAACCTTGTGACAAGACCGAGAATCTTTTTTTAAATAAATAAATGGTATTCGATTTTTAAAACCAAGGAGTTTTCAATTAAGAAGATTTTAATATGACAGGAACGGTGGAAAAATTCCATTCCCGATACTTTTAGTGCAGCCCTCGTATATGGAATTGACTCATTACTAGCTTTTATTTGATATCAATATTGTTGTAATTGATTTAAAAAAAAACGGTGCCGTCCCTTTTTTGTATTTACAGATGCAATATATAAAAATTATATAGCCTATGTCACTCCCACAATGAAGACGAATCCAACGACACCTCTTATGTTAAATCCATCAAGCCGTTTAGGCTACAAAGCGTGCTAAAGAAATAGACATACATACATACATACATACTCTCGAAAAACATTACCCTCCTTCTGGGGCATTCGGGTAAAAACGCTGTGACCAGTATCTGAGGTAAGGGCTGGTCACAAACGATCCTATCTAGATACCTACCTACATATATTTTATTCAGACCCGTGATTGTGTCTTTGGTTCGATCACGTTGTCCTAGAGCAGTGTTTCCCAGACATTCATTCATTCATTTATTTATTCATTAACAATTTACATTGTGTTGAACATTACATATTAAAAAGAGAAATAACACATGCAGAAACAACTACATTAAGCAAATTAATACAATGTCAGCAAAATAATACAAAGACACAAATAAATACAATATCTGGTTCATAGCAGGTACAGTGTCAGATAAAAAGTCTAATTTATTATTATCAGGTATAATGTCAAATTCAATGTCCAATTATTAGCAAGTATGTCAAATTCAAAGTAAAAAAAAAAATGAAATCATTTCGCTAAGGTCTTAGTAATGAGCATAGTATAATTATATAATTTAGAATCATTAAATCTGTTCAACTGCTATTATTTTAAGTGACTACTTTTATCACTAATAAATTCCGATACCGAGTAAAAACATTTTTCCAACAAGAAGGCCTTTATTTTAAATCAGTTGGTAACCTATTAAATAACTCTACTGCTTGGTATCTGGAACAGTGCTTAGCTATGTTAAATTTCGGTGCCATCTTGTGTTTAAATTCTTTCCTTCTTGTGCTTTCTCTTATCTTACGCTCCTCTTGAGATTCATACTCATGAATATTCCTAGCCAAGTAATTCAAGATTACCAATATATACAAACTAGGTACTGTTAAAAAGTCCAATTCTTTAAAGTGCTTTCTACATGAGTCTCTTTGTGAGATCCTGACTATAGTTCGTATGGCTCGTTTCTGTAAAATAAACGCTTTAATAAATAACTCTCACAGTTATAACTGTAGCTGTTTCCCCAAAGCATTATGCTGTATCTTAGTCTAGATTCTACCAGCGCGTAATATATAGCCTTGAGTTGCTTTATATCTAACATATCTCTAAGGCTCCTGAGAGCATAACATGCTGATGATATTGAAGCGTCAATAGCAGCTAACTCCTGTTTCCAATTAAAATAAATATCTATGGTAATGCCTAAAAATTTAACTTTGTCCACTAATTCGATCTTGTCTTCTTTGATTTTTACATCCAAAGTGTCATTATGGCGAGTTGTAGTTTTAAATAAAATGATGTTCGTTTTACTTGTGTTTAGCAAAAGGTTATTGGCTGTAAACCACTCGCAGAGGTTTTGTAGGCTTTTGTTAACATTTTTGGTCAATTCTTTTAAATCATTCGCCCTAACTATTATATTTGTATCATCTGCGAATACAACCAGTTTTACATCAGGTTGAACATAATGCATAAAATTAAGCAAGTCATTTGTAAAAATAATAAATAATATAGGTCCTAAAATAGAGCCTTGAGGCACACCAAGTTTTATGTTTGTAATTTTAGAGGTGTATATGACTTCTTGATTACTATCATCGATGTTTTTTATTTCGACAAACATTTGTCTATTATGTAAATAGGATCTTAAAAGTTGTGAGGATTTGCCTCTGATGCCATAAAATTCAAGTTTAGTCAATAATAATAATTCATAGTCAATCGTATCAAAAGCAGAGCTAAGGTCAATGAATAGCCCTGCTACTTTCATTTTGTCATTTAATTTATTAATTATGTCATTTATAAGAGTATTTATTGCATCTGAGCAACCGACGCCTTTCTGATACCCAAATTGTCTTAAATTAATAATTTTATTTGCATTTAAATGTACCATCAGTCTCGTTTTAATGATTTTCTCAAATACTTTTGATATGGTTGGCAAAAGGGATATAGGTCGGTAATTTTTCGGATTAGACTTAATTCCTTTTTTAAATATAGGAACTACTTTAGCCAATTTTAACTGGTCTGGAAAGACACACTCTTCGAAGCATTTATTAAAAAAATTAGAAAGTGGGACTGCCAAAGAGTCTATATTCTCCTTCAAAATCGATATTGGTAAATCATCAAACCCACAAGATTTCTTATTGGCCATTTTGCTAATAATCTTTGCAATTTCAGATGGTGTAGTTGTACAAAAGGTTAAATCACTTTCTACCCTTTTTGTACTCTCTATTAGAAAACTCATCGCTCTTTCTTTTTCCTTGCTAGCGAGAGACGATTTGTACACAAAACTGTCAATGAAGTGATTTGCGACCTGCCGGGGATCAGTTATCATTTTGTTGTTCACTTTTAGGATTAAGTTTCTACATTGCCTGTTTTTTTATTTTTTAGTACATTCATTAACAAGTTTCCACGTCCGTTTAGTTATATTTGTAGCCGTATTTAAATTATTTATTATAGCATTTTTCCTGAGTTGCTGAATAACTCTTCTATAAATTCGAACATAGTTGGTTTTATACTTTTTTAGGTTTGCATTATTTACTGTACCTGAGCATAGGACTCTCTTCATTCTACTTGAAACTTTAACGCCTTTAGTAATCCATTGTAGTGAGGTATTTTTAAAAGGCTTTATTCTAATGGATTTCTTTCGGTAACAATCTTGGAATGTTTTTGTAAGACAACTTATAAAACTATTTATTCCCATATTCACCCAGTTTTTATTACTTATGCTTTTCTTGAAAGCAATATTATTTTTATTATTAAATATTCTTTTTTTTATTATTACATTTTGATTCGAGTTTTTAGATTTACTTTTTATTTTTTCAAGAGCTAAATTGCAAGAAAGTCCACCATGACCATCCGCCAAGCCATTGTGATCAACAGAATAATCATCTATTTCATCATCAGCGAGATTTGTTATTATGTTATCTAAACACGAATATGCGTTGCTCCGTATAAAAGTAGGAGTATTTAAAAGGTATCGAAAATTATAACATGTCAATATGCTTAAAAATACAGTGTGTTTCTTACTGTCAACAAGTACGTCAATATTAAAGTCACCACAAATAAGGCACTTCTTGTTAATAAAATGTTCCAATAACTTTTCTAAACTAGACATAAAACTTTCAAAGTTTTTATCAAATGGACTTCTGTAGCAACAAAAAAGATATAACCCTGTTTCAAGATCTTTAACCCCACATATTTCAAAACTATCAGATCTATACATTTTTTTTTACAAAATCACTATTTTCACTTTCTGTATTTGAATGTGCTAAAATAAGACTCCCTCCCCTTTTTATGTTTGTCCTTGTGTTGTATGACACTAAATTATAATTTGGAAAGTTAAATACATGAGCAGATTGTTGATTTAAGAAGTGTTCTGTAATACACAAGTAATCTAACTGAATACCCGTGGTTGCAATGTATAATTCTAACTCAGTTGTTTTATTACTTATCCCACATACATTTTGATGAAAAATCCTTAAACAGCTGGTTTTATGCATCAAAGTACTTTTACAAACCGTATTTAATTTATTATTCACGAAAAAGATCAGTGTCGTTAAAACCTGTGCTAACATTAGACTCAACTTTAGATGAAAGTTGGTCTGTGTTCATTTTGCTGAAGTAATATGGAATAGTACCTGGTTTCACGCGGCATTTAACACTATTTTCATAAGTATGCGTCATATTACAATTATTATATCTACAGGTATATTCATGATTTGAAGGTTTAAATAGCTCCAGATAGTTTTTCAAGTTCATGAAGACATTTTTTATGGCATTGTTCTGCCATGGCCGATAATTTTTATACTGCCCCTTCATAACCCACTCAATAGTTTTAACAACACTAGAATTATTCCGACTGCTGAGATAATAATGTTTCCAATAGAGCAGAATCATTTTCTTTTTATAATCTTTGAGTGTCAATTATAACAGATGAACCAGAAGTTAGAAGAAATTTATATAATTATAAAAAAAATATGGGGTGCAACTCGTCGTCTGGTCAGTCAGCGTCGGCGGCGGCGGCGCTTATGATGTGTCGGTCGATAATAACATTAAAAAGAAAAGAACCGACTTCTAAAACAAACACAACAAAGTGAAAAATATCTTTAATTTCGGAAGTCGGTGTCTTTGGGTCTGTATTATAGTTTTTTGCCACCGAATTCCGAAATTAAAGACTCTTACAAACAAGCGCGACCGCGTGTAGCACTACAAGCGGTGCCTTTGTGTCACGTCGCACACTGGTCCCGAATGATAAAAAAGTGGACATTAAGAAATTTTTGACAGAAGGTCAACGGATTCGGCTGATTTTTTTTTTTGTAGACAGCTGATGCAATTACAAATCACTTTTATAGATTGAGTTTTTGCCAAATAAGCCGTATTTTCAGAGAAAAAAAATATTCAAATATTTTTTGTATGAAAGAAATCCTAATTTTGTCTTTATCTTCCAAGATTCAAACGTATTCAAAATAAAACTTAGCGCAGCTTGTAGAGGTGCTAATTGCTCACCACTTTGTCATAGACACTCTTCTGCGATTTTGTGCTCCTTTTGAGTTACAGGCACTTTAAATATTTTTTGTATGAAAAAATCCTAATTTTCTCTTTATCTTCCAAGATTCAAACGTATTCAAAATAAAACTTAGCGCAGCTTGTAGAAGAGCTAATTGCTCACCACTTTGTCATAGACACTCTTCTGCGATTTTGTGCTCCTTTTGAGTTACATGCACTTTAAATATTTTTTGTATGAAAAAATCCTAATTTTGTCTTTATCTTCCAAGATTCAAACGTATTCAAAATAAAACTTAAAGCAGCTTGTAGAGATGCTAATTGCTCACTACTTTGTCATAGACACTCTTCTGCGATTTTGTGCTCCTTTTGAGTTATTTCCAGCTTGTAGAGTAACTCTTACAAATATATGAAATTATCAGTATCAAATAAACAAACAAGGAAATCTCAAAACGTGTTCAGACATGTTTATGTACAGGTAAGTTATTGTGTGACTCGTATGTAAAATTTTTTTTGTATAGAGTCATTGCTTAATTACCCTATAAGTGACGATTTCGGCTCTATTTGGTCATCTAGTCGAACGCGTCGAAAACGCTGAATGATGAATAGGTATATAAATTGCAATTAAAAATTCCCTTTGTTGTTTTGCGGTATTTATGTAGGAGCACATCTTAGTATGTTTTATTTTCTCGTGACTCATCCAAATTGCAAGAATATTTGGCTCATTATCTAACTACCCCATTAAGTAATGAGGTAGTTAGGTAATGAGCCATTATCTAACTACCCCATTAAGTAACGGGATAATTGGGTAATGAGTCATATATCAATAGTATAAGGGCAAGCGGAACCCGTTTTTGTTCATTACGCGTCTTGTGCTCGTAAAAACAACACAATTTTTTATCAACTATCACCACATTGTAACTTTTATTTATTTGCCTGTAACATTTTTGTATCAAAATGACTACATTTGTGACTAATTTAGACATTTTTTCTTTTTTGAGTAATAGTGGGTGCCTTAAAAATAGTGATTTACTGTGTCAAACCATTATAAATCGTATTTCAAGTGAAATTCCAAACGAAGAGCTACATACGAGTCACACAATAACTTACCTGTACATAAACATGTCTGAACACGTTTTGAGATTTCCTTGTTCGTTTATTTGATACTGATAATTTCATATATTTGTAAGAGTTACTCTACAAGCTGCGCTAAGTTTTATTTTGAATACGTTTGAATCTTGGAAGATAAAGACAAAATTAGAATTTTTTTATACAAAAAATATTTAAAGTGCCTGTAACTCAAAAGGAGCACAAAATCGCAGAAGAGTGTCTATGACAAAGTAGTGAGCAATTAGCATCTCTACAAGCTGCTTTAAGTTTTATTTTGAATACGTTTGAATCTTGGAAGATAAAGACAAAATTAGGATTTTTTCATACAAAAAATATTTAAAGTGCATGTAACTCAAAAGGAGCACAAAATCGCAGAAGAGTGTCTATGACAAAGTGGTGAGCAATTAGCTCTTCTACAAGCTGCGCTAAGTTTTATTTTGAATACGTTTGAATCTTGGAAGATAAAGAGAAAATTAGGATTTTTTCATACAAAAAATATTTAAAGTGCCTGTAACTCAAAAGGAGCACAAAATCGCAGAAGAGTGTCTATGACAAAGTGGTGAGCAATTAGCACCTCTACAAGCTGCGCTAAGTTTTATTTTGAATACGTTTGAATCTTGGAAGATAAAGACAAAATTAGGATTTCTTTCATACAAAAAATATTTGAATATTTTTTTTTCTCTGAAAATACGGCTTATTTGGCAAAAACTCAATCTATAAAAGTGATTTGTAATTGCATCAGCTGTCTACAAAAAAAAAATCAGCCGAATCCGTTGACCTTCTGTCAAAAATTTCTTAATGTCCACTTTTTTATCATTCGGGACCAGTGTGCGTCGCGTGTCGCGCCTGTTTGAAGGAGCCTTAAAGTTATTTTTCTCTTTGTAGTGTTTTTTTGGAAGTTTGTTGTTTTTTTTTTGTAAAATGTTTTGTTATTTTTCAATTTTTAGCGGGTCAGTTTGAAATTTATCTAAGTTACAATAGCCATGTCAACTACTTATTACCTTTTACAAAATATTGCTTTTCTTGATGCAGGGACGTTAATTGTTGAGAGCTCCTGGTTAGAACCAGGAGAACTGCCACTCACTATGCATTGTGAAGAGCATAAATGGCTGAGCAACCATATTAAAGTACCTAATCGAATCGCAACTCGTTAAATACATCTTATTGAGTAGTTCCGGTGGCCATCTGTGGTCTTCATCATCAATTCCACTCCACCAAATGGTGCTTTCCGAGAGCAAATGCTTATGCATTTGCTTAACTTATGTTACTGTAAAAAAATACCTAAATCGCTACAGGTGTTCCTTTAAAATTTGAGGAATTCCCTCGATATCCATGGGATTCTCTCATCAGATTATGACTTGGTGACAATAGGACTACCTCGGGAGCATACCCTTTCAAACAAAAATACTTTTTTTTAAATCGGTCAACAATTGACGGAGATATCGGCGAACACACATTAAAAAAAATATATAAACGGATACTTGAGAAACTTCCTCCCTTTTTGAAGTCGGGTAAAAAAACAAGGCGGGAATGCTGCGACCCGGTATTTTATTTTTATTGCCCGGAATCGGGTCGCGACCCTCCAAATGGGAAACGCTGTCCTAGAGGATCGATTCAGATGGTAAGCAGGATTTTTAAGTTTCCAATTTAGTGTTTTTTTTTTACAGTCTGGAGTACCTACTTATAAATAGATTTGAGCCAGCTTACCTTGCTCTCTGCTCTGCCCCTATGACATGAGAGTCGAACATTACTGGCAAAATTTCAGTGTTTCATAAATACCCTTTTTTTTTTGGGTGGGAAATCATCTAATAACTTCTCCCGCTCTGGGCGGAGCGGGAGGGTGTGTCAGACTCTTACTGACTAAAACCCACCGGTATTCCTTCCTGTTACCTGTGTTGCCAGGGGCCTCGGAGACCCTTTAGTACCTTCCCGCGACCCCGGCAGGTTTATACACCCCTGCCTCTCCCTTCGGGGAATACAGGCGTCATGTTAAGTCACGTATGCGGGCCACTACACAATTGTATCTAATCTATAGAAAGGTGCCTCATTCGATTATTATCAGAACAACAGGACACACAATAATTCAAACATCAATAAAGTTGTAAGCTTGATGAAACGTGATAACAAAAACACATAAACCTTATCACTTCCTTAATACTTAGATCCCATATTATAGCTACAGGAAAACGCTTTCCGTCTTAAAGATTTCAATCAAATAAAAAAGCGGATATAACGCATTATTTTGACAATACGAAAAGCAGGAAATATAAAATAAAATTACATAGTATAACATCACGGTTATATACCCCGAAGGGGTTAAGCAGAGAGCTAGGCAGAACAGTTATGTGTGTCAAGAACAGCGGGGCAATTGTAATACACTTAAAATGGCAATTGATCGTAACGAGTGTCATTTTGACAGTTCACCCGCGTCCATTGCCTTATTTACGAGCAGAGATTTTTTAAACCTATGAAGCAATGGACTAGCAATATGCTTCAAAAATCTCGGATTGTGATTCATTACGCAATTAGCGTGCAGTAGTAACATGGACCTACAACCTTAAAAAGGTGGCTGGGACAGACTGGATGCGGAAGGCGGAGGACAGGGTGTTGTGGCGCAGCCTGGGAGAGGCCTATGTCCAGCAGTGGACTGTAATAGGCTGAGTCGATTGATTGCCCAAGTAGCACAGATAGCTGTATAACTACTCACTTTTAGACCTATTTGGAACTCTATGCGTATTAAGACTCTTTTAAGAGTACACTGGTGATCCTACAGCTGCATAATAGCTGTCAGTGATATTTAAACAGCTTAGGCTGATTAAGAGCTGCTTTAAGGCTGATTAAGACCGACAAAACTACCATTAATACGCTAAGAGTGTTATAAAGGTATATTTTCAACGACTCTATTCAGCTTTTAACCTTTTCTAATGCCTTAACCGTAGTAAGGGCTGTTTAGTGGATGAAATTACGCCAAATGCTGTATAAGAAGGTATTTGTGAACTCCTATTACACTGACTTATTAAAGGGGCACATGTGAACTATTTTGACGTTAATAGCTGTATAATGGATGATTTGTGGCCCACATTACAGCTTATTGCTGAATATGTCTACCGCTAATCAGCCTTTATACTGCCATTGATAGTGTCTGCATAGCGGTTATTTAAACATTCACTAGATGCCTCGCAGCTGCTTAGAGACTCATTAGTGTATCGAATTAACGGCTTCTACTTTATAGTGGTTCACATAAGTACCTTTTATCAGACTTCATCTGAATAAAAGTAACATGTGGTACTGTAATCAGTCAGTGTAACTAGTTGAGGGCGATTAACTGACGTATATACCTATGTTATTTGATTTATAAATATGAATTCGACTAATTCGTGGAAAATGAAAGCTAGAACAGGGGGCATTAGAAGAAAATTATCGAAAAAGTACCAAAGAATTATGAAGACAGAAGAAATAAAATCTTCAAGTCGGGAAGTAACGCAAAGCGTGACAAATAGTTTGAAACAGGATGGTTCCGTACAAAATATTAGTCGTAATAGTTCAGAAGATGTTGCACATTCAACAAATTATGTGTGTCCAAGTTCTTCTTCCAGTAACCTCGGTGATAATATTAATTGTTCAATTCTAAACACCGACAATTATAACTCAGAAAAAATATCGAGTTCTGAAGATGATGACGACGGCAGCTATAGCGATGATGTAAAGCACTCACTGTTTAGGGAAAAAATTAGAACGTGGGCTCTAGAAAAGAGTATTAACCATGTTGCTTTAAAAGATCTGGCAGCAATTATCAACGACTTGATTCCGCAAATATTACCAACTGATCCAAGGACCATTTTAGGAACTCCTCGAAATGTCAACATAAAAGAAATTGAAGGTTGCGAATACTGGCACAACGGAATAGCCAATTCTGTGATTAAAATATTGAATAGTTGGGATGAAGCTCCAGACGAAATTTCATTAAATATTAATTTTGATGGATTGCCAATATTTAAAAGTTCTAAACATGAATTTTGGCCAATTTTATGCAACATCCACGAGAATACTAGCATAAAGCCATTTATTATTGGTATTTACTTTGGAGTTGGAAAACCAAAAAACTTGGACAGTTACTTAGAAGATTTTATTAACGACATGAAAAAAGTTTTGGATGAAGTTATTCATAATTTCGAAAAAACTATTGCTGTAAAGATTCGATGCTTTATATGTGACTCGCCAGCTAGAGCCTACATAAAAGGTAATCATTTTTAATTTTACCTGTTTAAATTATTGCAATGCCAATTTAATACTTGAATGAAGGAAGATGTTGATGTTGATTTATTTATTTATTTTGTATTTTTCAGGTGTTTGCAATTTTAATGGTAAACACGGTTGTTTGAAGTGTGTTACCATTGGAGAGTACTCACACAATTCCCACACAGTTACTTTTTCTGATATTGACTGTGCAGAGAGAACAAATGAAGGATTTCGGAACAAGCTTTATGGACCCCATCACAAGACTGATTCCCCATTACTTGGTCTACCTATAGACATGGTAAAAGATTTCCCTGTTGGCGATTCACTACACCTACTGGACTTGGGTATAATGAAACGTTTATTAGTCGGTTGGCGTGACGGGAATTTTAGTAAATATATCACAAAATGGCGTGCCAGTGACATTGAAAAGGTATCAGTTTTTTTAAGGAGATGTAAGTTACCATCAGAAATTCATAGAGCGGTACGAGCCCTGGATACTTTGGCTTACTGGAAGGCATCCGAATTCCGATCATTCTTTTATTATTTGAGTGTCATTATTTTGCCTGAAGTGCTAAAATCGACTGCATATTCACATTTCTTAACACTCTATTGTGGTATTATAATTTATTCAAACGAAGCTTACCAGAATATGTTGCCACTTGCTGATAAGCTTTTGAAACATTTTGTAAGACATTATAGAGACTTTTATGGAGCCGATTACGTCACAAGCAACGTGCATAATTTAATTCATGTGACTGCCGAAGTAACGATGTATGGGCCACTGCAAAGTTTCAATGCGTATCTCTTCGAAAACCAGTTGTACATGATCAAAAAAATGTTAAGAGTTGGCCGAAATCCACTATCACAAGTGGCCAAAAGATTAGCCGAAATGAATTTGATTGATGTGAATAAGAATATTGCACAAAACAACTCTAAGTATCCGTTTGTAAAGACAAGTAAAAACGGTCGAAAAATTCTACATATGAAAGAATATAAGCTATCTTCAAAAACATGTGACAGGTATATTTTAACCACTAATAATGATATTATTGAAATTAAGTTTATAATCGATGAATCGGAAGTTTTGGTACATGGTACTAAAATACAAAATAAAAATGACATCTTCACGTACCCGGTGAAGTCATCACGCTTTGGCATATACAAAGCTACAAGTTCGGATGAATGTGCTAACGCTGCTGTCATTTTAGATCTTCGGGAAATAAAATGCAAATTAGTATGTATTAAACATAAAGAATGCCATTATTTTATTCCATTATTACATACTTTGTAAATAAAACAAAATAAATGATTGAACTTATACATATTTATTGATTCAATTTGCTCACATCAATTGGTACTCTGTCAATGTAGGTATCATCTGTCACAGGAAAGTAAAAGGTAACAACAACAAACTTAACAAAAACATTGATATCCTTATTGTATCATCTTTTACCTACACTTTCATGCAACTTATAAAACCTGCATCACAGTAAATCACTTATTAACAAAGTATTTGAAATCCGAATATAAAATAACATTCAATACCGTTAATAAAGATATAACAAAACAATGAAAACTGAAGCCTACTTGATCATAACATAGTCTAGCTAGAATCATATTAGCCTTTAATCATAATAATAGTCACCCGCAATAACATAATATGATGGAACGAAAGCTGCAAGAGATTGCCAGTCTTTTTGATTTATTCGTCTACAAAACTACCAAAATTAGCACAATGAGCCCACATCGTTCTGATCGTTTTCTGGTGAACTGTTATTACTTATAATATTCTCTATGACTCCATCTCTAACTTCTTGTTTGTCCTCCGTCTCTAACGAGTTTTGTTCTCGTTGTATATTATTTTCGCCTTGTTTTGCAGTAGAGTCATTATTATTTTTTGCAGGATTTTTATTTTTTCGACGTTTCGTCACTGACGCTCTTAGGTCTCTCATCAATTTTCTCTTTCCTGAATTTTTTAAAGCAGTCTTGAAAAATATTTCCGAAGCTTCTACTGTAAATGCTGCGTCCCACGAATGAACCATTTCAAAAAAAAACTTCCTTAATAATTTGTAGTTTTTCAAAGCAATTTTCGATTTTTCTCCTCGGCTTCCACCAGACCACGAACACAAACAGATAAATTCCCGAGAAAGCAATGTGTCAAGTAATCGATAAGCAAATGTTTTACCATCTCCAGTGGAAGGTGAGCATAAAAATGACAAATGTTTCTTAAGTTTCTTGTATTCGGATTTATCTGCTAGTTTGACTTCTAACGCATCCAACTGACGTTGGTCTTCAATTATATTAAAGCAAAAGCTCTCAGCTTCATCTTGACGGACATCTTTCAATAAAGTCACTTGTACAGGTTGTTCGTTTCTTGGCTGGTTCAGTTTTTCTGATATGTCTTCTAATTGAACAGACATTATGCAGATTTTGTTCACCATATTTTCTATAATTTTATTTTGATTATGAATCATATTAACCATCGTGTCAATTTTGTCCGAAAGCATATTCTGGTCTTCACAAACTTGTAAAATTACTTCTTCATCAGGTGTATTATTGATGGACGTATTTGTTATGTTTCTGGGTATGGAGTTGGTGTTCGTCTGAAAAAAAAAACATAAATGAAATATACCGTACATTTAAATATATGTATACACATATATTATACTCATATGTACACATTCCACCATGGGCCCGAGCAACCCGAAAATAATTTTAACTATGAATTGCTGGTGATATTCTGAGAAAAAAATGTTGTGGCAACACTAGTAGGTCGAATTCTGTAATTTTAAAGTAATATATTTTTCAAACAAATTATATCGATTCCATTATTATACTTCATTATTTCAATTCAATTAAATTCTTTATTTCAATCAACAGTTGGAGCATTAGGTACAAACAACGCCTTAAGTCGAGTTGCCGAGTAATACCAATTGACAATTGACAACGAGTGAGGTATGACTGTTTGCTGTTAGGATTTATTTACCTAACGAATTTACAGATCGTGAATTTCTAAAAATAATGAATATCTTAGAAAACATGCGTGATGCCATGTCACATATAACTGTATTTGCTCCAATTATGTATCTGAACCCATGGTTGAAATCGATGGAGTTACTCGAGCCCACGGTGTATATATTTATATGTATATTATAATACACATTTTATGTACTATTCTTATTAACAAATTTCACACACTATAGGTGTGTATGTGGATTCTGTCAACTAATACGGAAAATATATCGTTGTGCACGTGTGTGCACAACGATGTATTTTCCGATGGTGTCATCACACACAAGACGCGTATGACTATACACAGACACAAGCGTGTGCACACACAACAAATATACACATGCATAGAGCGGGCCCAGTGCCAGGATAAATTCTGATTTCACCCGCGCGTCTCGCAACACCCGCGTTAGTACGGATAACAACCACGGGCGGCGCAACGACGCGCGATACAACACTTGGTGGAAAAACAAAACAAGTGTAGTGCGTATAAAGTGCAATGTAGTTAAATAAAACTAGACTTTAAAATTTTATTTATGAAAATTTAAGTTTATAAAAATTACATATTTGTCACGCTGCGTGTGGTCGTTGATTTTAGTTCCCCCTCCACGCACTTTGCACATTACCAATCTGCCTATTTCCGAACATTGATATTGGTGCCGATTCCCTTGTTTACAAACTAAACTAAATTTAAGTTCAGTGCATCTTTTTCTTTCTATTTCATTAAGAAAATTAAAAAAATTAAAATTAAAATTCATTTATTTCAGATTAAAATCCATATTATCAATCAAAAATAATAAAAAAAACAATAAAATAATCAAATCAATAAAAATCAAGAACAAAATCAAACACAAACACATTAAAAACACAGAATACACAAATACACATAAAAACAATATCTAACAAATCGACAGAAACAATAACAATACCAGACACTACAATAATAATATTCAATATCAATATCACCATCATTATTTAATAAAAGGTGACGAACTGGCATGTAGCACCATCCACCTCTCTAGAAAAGGCGAGTCCCACCGCTCGGAAAATACTTTTAGGATACTGTTAGTGCTGCGCTTAAAGCGATTTAGCAGCGATGCACTCCGCTTTCTAATTATGGCAAAAAAGTCATCTGTGTGCGCCTGCGCGAACATGGTAGACGCGCTGCAAAACCGCGGCAACCCCAACAGTATCCTAAACGCATCATTGTATTGGACGCGCAGGGCGCTGTATGCCCGCTGTGTAAACTTGGCCCATAGGCTGCACGTGTAGAAAGACTGACAATAAGCTTTAAATAAGGTCACCTTTACTGGTCTAGTACAGCGTGCAAACCTACGCGCCAACATGTTACCCCGTACAGACAGCGCCCTGCGTTCCCGCTCAATGTCCTCATTATCACACAAACTATCTGTGACCCAGTGACCCAGATACTTAAAGTGGTTTACCCTCTTCAGAGATGCACCACAAAGAGTAATGGTAGGTACAGTTGAGTAGCATTTGGTGCCAGCTTTAAAAATCATGAACTCACTCTTTTTAGGATTGTATCTGAGTCCATGGGCCACAGCATACGACTCGCATATGCTCAACAGCTTTCGCAGCCCTCCAACCGACGGACTCAGCAGGACCATGTCGTCTGCGTAACTGATACTATTTACAGACATCCCATCCACAGAGCAACCTACATTAGCACTACTGAGCTCGCCAATCAGTTGGTTCATATACAGGTTGAACAGCCGTGGCGAAGTCAACCCCCCTTGCCTCACCCCGCAGTCCAATCTGTACACTTCTGACTGCGCTCCTGCCCATCTCACGCTGTTCTTTTGATGACTATACCAGTACCCAAATATCGACACTAACTCACTCGGCATCTGTGTCTCAACTTGCAGCTTGTACCACAGCTTGTCATAATTCACCAGATCGAAAGCCTTCGAAAGATCTAAATAGCAAGCATAGACTGGGGTGTTTCTGGTGGTATAGTACTGCACAGTCTGCTTGAGACAGAGGATGGCACTCTCAGTTGACAGTCCCGGTGTGAACCCAAATTGAGCGTCGTGCACTTGAAGATGTTTCTCCAGCTGTTGGTCAAGCAGTCTGTCCAGTACCTTTGCTATGACAGTAGCAAGCGAGATAGGTCTATAGTTGGATACGTCTGACGCATCACCGGTTTTGTTCTTAATTATCGGAACTACTACTGTATACATGAGATCATCAGGTAGATAATTATGGCCAATACACAGGTTAAATAACATGGCGAGGACTCTTGGCAGGTGATCACCAGCGTACTTCAAGTGCTCAATACTAAGGTCATCATGACCTGGAGACTTTCCTCTCACCGGAAGAAAAGGACAGAAGATAAGTTTTAGTTTAGTCCTGTCAAATTAATCAGCGCTTGACGTAAATTGACGTAATTTTAGTAGGCAAGTTTTTAATCACGTTTAAATTTGTATGGAGTAGTGACAGGACTGACAGGACTAAACTAAAATTTATCTTCTGTCCTTTGCTTAATGAAATGGAAAGAAAAAGATGCACTGAACTTAAATTTAGTTTAGTTTGTGAACAAGGGAATCGACACCAATTTCACAGACACCATAATTATTATTTAGTTAGAGATAATTTAGTCACTTACCAAAGTATCTGCATAAGCTTCGAAATTCATTGTATCTATTTGATTCACTATTCGAGTTTGAATATTACTTTGAGTTGGATCAGCGGTTTCTTGGCACTGCGGCTCATTGACATCGGTGTCGCTATATCGCTCCATACTTTCTAATTCAATTTCTGCCTGTGCGTACGAAAACAAATTTTGCCTTTTTAGATCACAATTCAATTTTTTCCAATCAGGACTTGGCTTCGAACGTTCTTCCTTGATCAGCTTCAAAATGTTTTTATTCTTTGGAGGCCAACTTAATATTCCATTAAACTCCCAAAGTGACGGTACAATGCTCAATCGATCACCGTCCGGTTCAGAAGTACTAACGATCTTAAAAGGCATTATTCTGAAATAAAAAAATTAAACAATCACATAATTATAAGTAATAAATACATAACTTGTACAAAGGTTATTGAACAAAGGTTTTCTGGGTAGGTAGGTAGTATTGTTTGCATAAGCTTTTTACAGTTTGTAGGTACCTGCTTAATTATGTCAATCGTAAACGTTATTGCGAATTGAGGTATAAAAACAGAACTAGGTATAGGTACATTAAAAGAGTACGCAACGTTTCTTTTGACCATGCAGGCAACGACGACAAGCGACTGGCGACTGTGCGTACCGAGAGCCGACTGAGCACTATAAGACAGGCGCATCTAGCGCGCGAACGACAGAAAGAGATGGCCGCACTTAGGCACAATAGGCTAGGTGAAAACACAGTTTTATAAACGAGAGTCACGCGCGGGTGGACTGCGCAGCGGTTAAGCTTATCAGTCGATCCGATACATTATGAGGATCAAATGACTCTAAGGGCCAATTTCATAAAATAATACAATACAAAAGTCAGAAATGAGCGTCAAAGTTCTAAATTCAATTACAATCAAACGCAAGGACAGTTATCGTTTTACTAAACGAAAATTAAGCGTGACGTCACGTTTTGCGTAACAGACTTCTTAGAGTATGTAAAAACTAAGAAATTAAAATATGTTGTGGATGAAATATTGCATTTATGTTTATTTTGCTGTACAATTTATTTTACAATAAAAAATATATATCTATAGGTATTTATATATTAATACTTTTCTACCCAATATGAAAGGTTCGCGCGCGCGTAAAACGATGTGTTAAATAATATCACTGACAATTTTGAACTAGAAGTTATCCATGCGGTGGTTTTAAATATAATACTACGGATCCCTAAAGAGTCTGAATAACAACTGTTTAATTGTTCACATTATGGCTAACGGTAGAGCTTGTGGACCATTAAAAGTAAAGAAAACAGCTTATAGCTGCTTACAGTTCACATTTGTAATTTTATTCAGTTTTTTGCTGATTAACAGTACACTAGTGAACTATTAGACAGCCTTTTTCAGCATATAAGAGTTTTAACTATTCACGTCGCTGTTTAACATTGTATTGTATAACCTATAAATATACTGGTTCATTTTTCAAGTTTTATGATGTTTTGTGTATGAATTAGGAATGTATTGCATTAGTTTTTACTTCCTGATAACATAATAATAACTTTTTATCTTATAATTCTTTTCAAAGCACAAAAAATTGTTTATTCATGTTTTCATCACGGCTTATTTATATCACAAAACTAATTAAAAACCGAATATTTTCGTGGCGCACTAAAATTTTCTTAGACAAAGTATATGTATAATGTCAGTGAAATTACATTCCCAAGCATTTTTCTTTTATTAATATGTAAAACAATGTACTTACCAGGAAATATGAATATTATCCACGTATTAATTCACTCCACGAAACAAGTGTTCAATTGGCAGCTAGGGTTATATTTGCTTCTATAAATATGTTTGCTACATCAAATATGTTCACTTTTACACTGGCCGCAAGCAGCCTTTCCCAGTTTAAAACATCTATTAAGAGCGTAGATGTGACATATTTACTGAATAAAGAGTAACTTGTGATCTCTTAGTCAGTCGATATTCAGCGCATAGTACTGTCGTTAGCCTTTATAACACTGTTAAATTGCTGCTACACAGCTCCTAAGCAGCTACGTGAACTAAAGGCTGAATAATTTGTGCCCATTTAAGAGTTATAAGAGCTGTATAAGGCCCTATACAGCCCCTATGCAGCTTTTTTATTCAGCTTTAAGCATGGTGGGAATCCGTTATTCGGCTGATAAGCAGCCTCGCGTGCTACTTGGGTGATATGTTTAAGACGCTGACAACACGTAAACCGCGGTCACTGTCAGATTGCATAGAAAAGAAAGAGAAGCGCGATGTTTTTTTTTTTTTTTGTGTAAGTATGTCATCTCGTAGTTGACCTTGAGAGGTCGTGACTACTTAACCGGACTTTCCTGTGGCTGCCTTAAGCGAACTCAAAGCCTCCAGCCAGGGGTAAAGCGCGATGACACAACGCTTGTAATTTATTGCAAAATATGACGCAATTATCTATTTACTCAAAATTGAGTTGAAAATAAAAAACAACCAAGTTCTGCATTCAAATAAGACGTTCTTGTTATTAATTAAATACATAACGTATGTTGATATTTAATACAGATATTTTGGATTAGAACCCAAGGTAAGAGGTTAGTTTAACGTTGGTTTGTATCGAATTTTTTTTTCAAAACTTGTTTTGGTAACAACCAAGTTCTGGGAAATAATCAAAATTTCAAAATTGACATATATTTTTTCCGCTACCACAAACTATACGGATTTCGTAATTTATTTTTTTAAGTGTTCGGAGAGAAGGTGGTCAATTGGGTCTTGTCAGCGCCTTAAGTCCCATTTTTTTGAGGGCGAGCAAATTGTCATCAACCGGGCACAATTCCAGATTTCGGGCTGCTACTGAGATACATATTTACTTATTTCGAAAGTATGCATGCCATTATGACATTACCATATTGTACTTCGAGCGACCCGGGGATCCAACCCAAGATCTAATGCTCAGCAGTCGTGCTTTCGACCACTTGACCAACAAATCAGTCGGAACGTAACGGCAGCAATTTATTTGTCAAAACGAATATAGGAAATCTATACTGATACTAGCTACACCCGCGGTTTCGCCCGCGTAAGTCTCGATCCCATGGGAGTATCGGGAATTAGGGATTAAATATACTTTACGATGTATTTTTGCATTAGTCATTTGCGGAAATCGCGAAACGTCTAGTTCATGTAACTGGTGACCGAAACGTCTATGGTTCGTTTTTTAATCCCAGAGACTAATTTGACATTTCAAATGAAACAATCATTTGTTCGTTTTTTCAATTTGGAGTTTGACATTTGCATGTCTCAATTTAGTCTCCGAGATTAAAAAAACAGACTTTAGTTGATGTAACTGGTGACCGAAAAGCTGGCGGCTTCCTCGCGGAACGCATCAGCATTGCAATACAGCGAGGAAATGCCGCCAGCATCCTCGGTACAATGCCTCGAGGGCCTTTTTTAGGTTTAACTTAGTTTTAATTTAATTTAGTTAATGTTAATAACCATCTTGTAATTTCATAAAGTAATTGGCTTTACGACCTATTCTCATAACAAATATTAATAAAAATCGGTCGAGCCGTTTCGGAGGAGTGCGACCGCAAACACCGTGACAAGAGATTTTTATATATTAGAGCAAGATTATAAGGAGTTGAAATTGTGAGTTTGTATGTAGCGGTAATCTACGGAACCCCTGATCCGATTGCGAAAATTCTTTTATTAATGAGAAGCTACACAGTTGCCGAGTGTCCGAAGACGGATATTTTAAATTAACAAGAGAAATTAAAAAAAAATTATGCCCAAATGGTATGGTCATGTTGAGAGGATGAATGAAAGGCGACTAACTGAGAGGTATTTACAAGGCAGATGTGAGTGGAAACGCCGGGAGGGGTCGCTCCAGGAAGACATATAGTGACCTCATTCTTCAAAAAGGTCAGGTGCGTAGTACTCGCAACCAGCGTGCGTGTATGAACGTAACCGAAGCAAAAGGAGTAAGTACTCGTACCTATGTAAGGAGCGTAGCAGGTGGCGTTCTATAGTTTCTGCCTACCCCCATGGGAAGAAGGCGTGAGTTTTATGTATGTATATGAGAAATTTCACGCGTACGAGAGTCGCGAGTAGAAGCTAGCTAGAAATAAATGACATACTAGTAGAGACAGGCAGAGGTGTAAAGAACACACATTTCGCCAATTATGCTTAAGTTTCATGTAACAGGGGACGAGCCTATTGTCATCAACCGGATATAAACCTAGGCTCCGGGCTGCTGCTCAGAAATTCCAGATAGAAAACCCAATAACTATTTGCCCGACTTGGGAATCGAACCCGAACCTCATGCTCACCGATAAGGAGGCAGACTTTAACATCAAATCAAAAGTCATTTAATCAAACTAGGCTTAGGATCAGCATTTTTCGAAAGTCAAAATTACATAAGTCAGTCCCCCGGCACAGCCGCCCTTCACCACTTCCTAGTGCTCACATCACATCACCGTTGTATTCTCCGAAGGGATACACTGGGGTGTAAAGAACACCCACATTTCACCAGTTATGAGTAAGTCCCATCACCCAAGTAATAGGTGGCGAGCCTATTGCCATCAACCGAGCACAAATCTAGGCGGCGGGCTCAGCATCATCTGCGTAGCCATTTCCCAACTATGTTGTGGTCGGCTTCTAACCAAATGCTGCTGAATACCAGTATTTTACATAGAGCGACTGCCTCTTTGATCTCCACAACCCAGTTACTGGGTAACACAACACCCCTTGGTAAATCTGGTTTACTAGAATAAGTACTTCATTTTTGTCAAAAATAAAAGCGGGATATAACAAATAATTTAGAACTCCATAAATCTTTAACATAATCTAGTTAAATAAAAACATATCATTAGTGTAAAACAAAATATTGAATCAGAAAGACTTTATTTTAAAAGCGATAAGACGTAGAATGCATAACGAGGCGGAAGATTCGAAATGCACAGATAAAACAGTGTAATACTCGTATAAATGGCTGCCACGTGTAGGCTGCACGCGAAACGCCCGCCTATGCCTCCTGTTTCGAAAAAAAGAGGATGTTCAGAGATGTGTAACCTTTTGTTAATACCTATTATTTTTATAATATTGAGATGTATTCATTATGCAACATTATGCGCCATGGAGCGGGCTATGCTCGGAGTTTCTTTGAAGGATGAGATTAGAAATGAAGTTATCCGGAAGAGAACCGGAGTTACCGACATAGTCTGCAGAGTCAGTAAGCTGAAGTGGCAGTGGGCTTGCCATGTGTGTCGAAGGACCGATGGCCGGTGGAGCAGACGAGTCCTGGAGTGGAGACCGCGTATCGGCAAGCGTATTTTGGGACGCCCCCCAACTAGATGGACCGACGACCTTAAAAAGGTGGCTGGGACAGACTGGATGCGGAAGGCGGAGGACAGGATTCCTATTGTGGCGCAGCCTGGGAGAGGCCTATGTCCAGCAGTGGACTGTTATAGGCTGAGTTGATTGACTGATTCATTATGCATGCGTTTTAAAATAGGGGACTGCACTGGCTTTATATTGAAATGATGATGGTGAAGCTTTGGACATCCTATGATGCATTACTGATTACTTTAAGTAATAGATGAATATTGCAGGAATATGTAGTATTGTTCCGTGTGGTTACCTAAAAAGAAAAGGGCAACTCTTCCGCCCACCTGCGAATATCTTAAATAAAATGCTATAAAACTTGCAGAAGCCTACTCTGCTACAGTAAAAAAACTATGGAATTTTTTTGTGAATGAAAATTGGTCTGCCTATTTTAGTAATAAGTTTTATGATGGTGAGTTTGATGACATACTTATTTAATTAATTGTTTAGCATCATTTGTACGCAGAATACCCTACGCTTTTTTAAACCTAGGTACTAAACTACTAATAATGTACAGAGACTGATATAAAATGTTGACGACACCCACATTTTTTGCACGACCGACAACCTGTCAAACTTTGACAGCCAACCTCAACGGATGCGTGCAATTTGTCATAAATAACTCCGAAAATAAGCTGTTGTCCCCAATTCCGGCTTTACGCAAGATTTGTGACGAAAATAAGATCCTATTTAGGGCTTATTGTCGCGACAATAAAAGATTTTGTAATCTGTCATTCTATACTTTCCCGCCGTTTCCGTTATGACATTCTTCTTTTTTTTATTGAACGTGTGTCGGCAATGATCATGGTTATTATGCCTTTTTAACCGGAAGTGATTTTACGGTCATCTGGTGTATGTTAACGCTAGTTAGAAACAGAGTAGGTAGGCACAATGTGAAGTAGCAGTTTGCTTCTTTTTATTATTTAAGGTCTACCGTAAGTAGGCACACTAATAATTAAGTTAAAATTAATAATTAGGTAGGTAATTACCTAAATAATTTTGTTCCTGTTTTTAGGGTCCCGTAGTCAACAAGGAACCCTTATAGTTTCGCCATGTCCGTGAGTCTGTCCCGCTTTAGCTCAGAGACTAGAAAGTTGTAATTTGGCATGGGTATAAATGTTAATCTCGCCGACAAAGTGAATTAAATAATATATATGATAACCTATATGATATTTTTTCTCGCCTATCCCGTGGTGTGCGGTATCGTTGGATTGGCCGTTTATAAAGTATTGCGGGTCTGTGACTTCGTGTAATATTAAGCTTTAAAGAACTAATTCTTGTTAGACTCACGTGTCCCCCTGCCAGCGAAATGGTTGTTTTTGGATAATTATGTAAAAAATCATAGTTCGTATATCGAAATTAAAAGAAAAACTATCACAGCTAAAAAAACGAGTAACAGTCCACCAACTTACATTTGCATTTGGAGAATTGACTGTGACGGATAACGATGAATGGGAGATCATGTTTTTCAACTACAATGTTAGGTTTGTTTTTGAGATAAATTCATCCTACCTACGGAACCGTTCATTGCGCGTGGTACGACAAACTTCGCATCTGCATTGTTGCATGATGAAATTATTTAAAAGCGCCTGTCTGGGATCGAACCCACGACCACGACTCAAAAGTCTCGGCCGTTACCACTGGGCCACCACTGCTCTCTTTGTGCCCGGTTGCTGGCAATATACTTCGCCCCCTATTACATAAGACTTAAATATAACTGGCGAAATGTGAGTGTACTATAGGTACATCTCTGCTCAACCCTTCGGGGAATACAGGCGTCAAGTTATGTGTTAATTTTAAGAGCCAGCAGGAAGCACATATCTGGATTACAATGAAAGGCAAGATAAGCACATCATGCAGGTACTTATCTCATAATGACATTCATCATGTTATCAGAGAACTACTTAGGTACCTACAGCTGGACAACAACTACCTGGAGACTAACACAAGAATGTTACAATGCACTAGAACGTATAACGGTATCTTACCGCACCACAGTGACACCGCGATGGATGAAAGCCTGAAAGGACACAGCGGATAGGTAACGACGCAGCTGACGAATTAGTCAGGAGAGCATCCGGCAAGTCAGTCTGTGGAACCAAACCAATTCTACCCATCTCCTTCAATCACCTACGCAGGACACTACAGGAGTCCACCACACACTGCAGACAGCTGGTGGTCCCCGACACCGGGGCGCAGGCAGTCCAAGGCTATGCCATCTAGGCTACGGGGTCCTAAACAGCCCGATTAACAATATGACTTCGTTACGTGACCAAACCAACACACCCTAGGGCCTGTACACACGTACGACGACCACACCATATCACATCGATGAAATCTGGACAAACGGTGGTTACGTGTGGAGTTGTAGATATCAGCGTTGCCAAAAGGTTACTTTGTAACCTTGAAACTTTGTTACTTTGAAACGGAACGCAATATTGGCTAACGCAACGTGTAGTTCTCTATATAGTCTGTGGCAACGCAGAACTTACTCGTTGTTCGTACTATGGCAGTGGCAGTAAATGCAACTCTTATAATTATACAGGTCTTTCTCTCGCACTAATGATGACTGTATCCAAATCACAAAATGACCAAAATAACTCGCTCGTTCAATCGTAATTTTCTATAAAACATTTAAATTAAATGATTCTGGTTTAGGTACATTCCTATACGTTTATTTCACTTGCAAATTATAGTACCTTTATATCCCTAATTTCAGGTGTTTAAAAGACGTATCTGTTAAATGCAACTTATAATGGAAAACTTTACTAAATTATCCATATTTCTGTAAGTTAATACAACCAACATCTGTTCAACTTTTAATCTTACCACTGGAAAAAAATGAAAGGTTATTTTTCACACTAAAAGGTTACATTTTTATCCATATAAGGTAACTTTTGACAAGACCCAGTTGGCAACACTGGTGGATATTGTCCACAGGACATATATATTATATACTCTAGGGAGATACTGTCGTTGCAGCTTTTTGCAGCTGGGTTGTGGTTGCGTTGTCACTAGTTAATGCTATGTGGTTACGATGTGGCCGGTATTTGCAGACAGACAGGTCGTTGTGTTTGCGATGTGGCCGGCCGCTAATGTGCGGTCTCGCTGGTGGTGGCATTGGGGCTGCGACATGGCCTTGATGTGGTCGGTATCGCCCACGCAGGTAATTTTGACGGCCAAATGTGGTCCGTGTGAATAAACTATTCATTTTCATACAAATTAGAGCCTGCCCACGTGTTCTCGTTGTGGTGTAGTTGTGGTACGTGTGATCCAGCCCTTAGATCTACCCCAAACCGGAACAAACCATCACAAAATAAAAATAACTTTATTCAACATCTTTCAAATCGCCACAGCCACAGACTACAAATCATTCACTCACACGTGAGGTCCAAAACCGAATTATATCGAAAAAAATAACCGATAAAGTTGTTTGTGGACGACATCCTGTGCGGACGTCCGGTTGGACAATGGCCGTGTTATATTATCAAATATTATAGTAAAATAGTAGTAGTAGCCATTGTTATAGCACGTAATTTTCGTATTTTTTTTTTGTATTTATTTAGGACTGGTTTCAAATACAGGGTGTTTGTAAGGGATATCGACGTGCAAACTGTTAAGTACCATAAATTCAGTAGTCGAGTTCTACTTAGTTTGTGGGTACATGAGTCTAGACTTAGATTAATGATGTAACTAATATAATGTAACAATATAATTTAAAAGAGTGTGCATGGAAAACTTTGAAGAAGGGGCAAACGCTCCTTCTTCAAAGTCAAATCATTTATTTCAAATAAGCACTAAGGCTCTTTGAACGTGAAAAACTTCTCCATACTTCTCCATACTTCTCCGTACCTACTATGCTTTGGAATGGGCAATTATATTTTGCCCACCGAGAGAATGCGTCCCTGCCACCTGTTATTTGGACACGATTAGGAATTAATAAAGTTTAAATTCGTATAACACGTTTTGTTTTGTACTCAGCTGATTGACTCACACAGGAACGCATTCTCTCATCGGCCGGAGAATAGCTTCATATTTCTGACTAACCGACTCCTCGCCCATTCAAAAGTTGCATGTATATGGTTTAATTAAAATTAAATCTCTAAGTCTGAGTTTGACCCACCGGCAGGCTTAGCATGATGCTTTCTATTACTACTCTACTGTATAGAAAACGCTCGCTTTGTATGAATAGAAATCGCTTGTCTACCGACAATGTTCTACTGTCTACACGGAAACGTCATTTTTGTCTATTCTTCATCGACAAAACGCTTCTCTACGGTTCTCGAGCTAAGCCTGCAGGCTTCAAAATATTCGTCGGTTATAAAAAGTCGATTCCATAAGTTTAAACCGTGTAGGTGCTCTTTTGTGTGCAATAACTGTTTTTTTTAAATAAACGACGAAAAGTTTCTAGGCTGTGGGGTCTAGAGTCATGTGCTGTATTCAAGGTAACAGTTGCCGCGTCGATTTCCTTTAGGTACACCTGTATTACAGGATGAATCGACAGGTATGGATTTTGTTTGTTTGAGATCACGTTTTCTTACTAACAAAGGCGGCAGAATTCTTAGTGATAATTAAGATAACTTTTATTTAGTTTAAAAAGTCACGTAGGTGACGTTATTTTTTTCTTTGTAATACCTTGTTTTTCTTTAAATCGTGAGAAACTGTAAACTATAGAGTTGTATAATTGAAATTCAGCAGCATTTACTTGAAACCGTTCGCTAAATAATTGAGAAAAGACTGGGATGGTGTCGTCACGATGTCAAATGCCAAAAGTAGGTACTTAACTTATATAAAACTCAATTCAGAGCTAGCGGGCAGAAGTGACGAAGTAATTTCTTACAAATTTGGAGACTGTACCAACCAAGTTGCTAGTCAGTAACGATTACCTACAATCTAATTATTATTCTATCTGCGTGGTTCTTTCCTCAAAAAACCATTACAGACACTGATCTAGATGGACCTCGCATGATCTGACCAAGGTTATGTCTGAACTTTAAAAGAGACTGTGATCGTTGAGTTTGTTTCGCCATTTCTTCTCAGCGGAGTCAGATAGGTAATGTCGACTCTATCTAGCTTACTTTTTATTTTTTATATGACGTGTAAAAGTAATTCCGGTATCCTGTTTACAGAATATAGGTTCACAGAACAAACAATTTCATTTCATTTAATATTTGTTTATTTTTTCTATAATGTTACATAACTGAAGGTCTACCATTTGTTATATGTACTTAGGTACAGAAGAATTAAGGAAACATAAAATCATAAAACATCCTGCATAATTCATGAAACACCTTTCTAATTCCAAAACAATAAAACGACATTTAAAGTCAAATAAAAACCGTAAAAACTCCACAAACAAAAAAACCGTAAAAAAAAATTAAAAACATCTATAACAGACGAACGGACGCCGTCATTATAAAAGTTAAAGCATTTTATTATAAGATCGTCTGACTGTCTGTCCGGAAACCGTTTGAGAGACGGATGTCCACTGTAAACAATGCTGGGCCATGCCATATTTGTTAAGACTTTTGTTATATATAATAAGCGTTATAAAAAGGATTTTTTATAGTTTCCTGAGGGATGCGGTCTTCCTTCCTCGTTTTTGTTTAAATTATTATTCATATTCAGATGCTATTGAGAAATGGGTTGTGTGACAAATTGAGTTATTCTGTGTTACTATCCAAATCCTTTTGTTTTCTATGTGAGGTTTTCCATATTGCTGAATTTGTTTTCCATATTGGCATGTTGGTAAATTGGCGTGTGCTAGCTAAGCTAACACATGGCAAGTAATTTAATTTAATTTAATGTTTTGTGTTTGGTAATGTTAATTACTTTGCAATCGATTTGTATAGAATCAAGTTTATTTAATTAAACAGACAGGTGTGCTGCTGGACAGTTTGTTGCGCCACTTCTTCTGTCACTGTCTTATCGTAATTCTGACGTTCGGAAAGTGAGTCTAGTTTGAATAAATTACTTTTGATTTTGATACTAATCTTTAATATCAAAATCAAAAGTAATTACAAGGTCGATTATACATCTACGTACGAGGGCTAAAGTGTTATGAGCTTAGACATTACCAAATTTTTCAGTCACAGCCCGTTTGTGCCCGGTTGATAGCAAAAAGCTAGTCCCGATTAAATATACATATTATAAATGAGTATTATAACATAACTGACGAAAAGTTGGTGTACGCTTAAAACACTGCCTATACATTCTGGGAAAACAGTCTAAAGTCTGTTTTTAATCTCGGAGACTAAATGACACATGCAAATGTCAAATTCCAAATTGAAAAAACAAACAACAATCATTTGAAATGTCAAATTAGTCTCTGGGATTAAAAAACGAACTAGAGATGTCCATCGCGGGTAGAACTTGCGGGATATTTGCAGCAATGGCTTTCATTTTGACACTTCAACAACAATCATTGCGTTATTTACTTTGTTGTACAGACCAATTATTCGAACATATGAAGCAATGGATTAGTAATATAGGTACTTTAAAAATATCATTTATTTACATAACCAAATTACAAGATGATTATTAACATTAACTAAATTAAATTAAAACTAAGTTAAGCTTAAAAAAGGCCCTCGGGGCATTGTACCGAGGATGCTGGCGGCATTTCCTCGCTGAATTGCAATGCTGATGCGTTGCGCGAGAAAGCCGCCAGCTTTTCGGTCACCAGTTACATCAACTAGACGTTTCGCGATTTCCGCAAATAACTTATGCGCACTGGGACCCCACGGACCGAGGGTCTCGACGCCAAAGGGCACAAAGTTGTACTCTCTGCCAAGGCCTCCATATTTAATAACTTTCAGATTTTCGGCATTTTCTGCCGCTGCACCCGCTTTAGAAGTAGTCCGTTGGAGGTGGGACGGTGCCAGTGTGTCTACACAGGTAGCGTCCCACACAAGCATCCGTCCCAAACTCCACGGGACCAAAGACACACCATCAGGTCTTTTGCCATCATCTCTGACAATGCCAGTCGGCTCAAGAAGAGCAGGCACATTGATGCTGGCAAGAGACCGGCGGATTATGTCATTAAGTGTTGCATGTCTTGAAAAGCGGCCTGCACTTTTTTGACAACAAAGTCCGTGGTGACCCAGTCGGTCCACGTCCGTGCCACAAGGGCATGTGTGTGGAGTGCATACCGTGACCCCAAGCCGCAGACCAGTCGCCAGACGAAGCGAGGTCGGATCCAGGAAGGTACCGGTATATGGAGAAGGATGGGCATGTAGCCAATGACCGGCCTCTCTGGTTCCGACCGCCAAAAGTCTTGCGCGATCCGGACCTGAACTGCGGCTCAGAATCGATTTGTATGTTAAATCGCAATAAATATCGTCCCAGCTCCTCTGAGATTTTAGGTTGTCTGGAAATTCTTTACCCGGGCAAGCAATTTGAAAAGCATTCTTGGCATCCTCCAAGCCCGCAGTCTCATAGTTTGTGGGCAAAGCCCTTAGGACATTACCTATGAGACGTGACGTGCTATGGGTGGACGACAAAAAGGCTGGGGAAGCAACACTCGAAATTTTGCGGATTCCTAAACCGCCAAACCGAATAGGGAGGGATGCTTGTAACCAAGATGGTTCATTGAGCTGAATATTTAAAATCGTTTCTAAACTAGTTTTGACTAAATCGTCTATTGGTGAAAGCAAATTTGGATGTTTCCAAAAAGGGCTACAGCGAAGCACATAAGTAAATTTAGGGACAAACAGGCAAAACTTTAGAATTATAAGAGCATAATGAGGACTGATTTCGAGTAAACAATTTGCGTGACTTTGGAATTTAGAAATAGTGTTAGTAATGTAATCAGGAAAAGATTCTTCAAAGATGGGAGAACCCAGGAGGCAAAGTGACTTTCTGTCTACTATTTTGATATTCGGTGCCAGAAAATTTAATTTGGATTTTAAATTATCCAAACCGTAAGAAGTTTTTTGAATGAAGAGTTCACATTTGCTAAAATTTAATTCTAAACCAATATTTTCGAAATTTGTTTTAATATCTGATAAGTCAGATAGCACAGTGTCCACATCGCCTCCCAGGGTTCCGTCATCCAAATACCAAACGTTAAATTTTGATTTTAAATTTTGAATAATCGGATTTATAGCCAAGCTAAAAATTGCTGGCCCGAGGGGATCGCCCTGCTGACAGCCGACCTCCGAAGAAAGTTCATGGGAACGGTAAATTAATTTTGAAGGTTCTGCGTAGCAGGTAAGCAGGTATTGATAGAGTTCCGGAAGTTTGTTCTTAACTTCTGTCAGCATGGCATCCCTGTTTACTGAATTGAAAGCATTTTTGACGTCAATTTTGACTACAATTTCGCAATCATCATACGAAAGGTAGGTTCTTAAGGCATGGACGGCTGCCTCACACCCACCTTTCGTGCCAAATCCTAATTGTATAGGTTCGAAAACAGACTGTAATTTAGATTTGATATGTCTCACCGCAATTTTGGATGCCAAACGTCTTAAAGTTGACCCCACAGCAATGGGTCTCACCCCTCCGTCCTTTTTAGTTAGGGCGATCAAATTAGCACCAAATAAAAGTGAGGCAATATCAGCGTTGATTTTGCCTGAAAACATAAAATTTATTAATTTTGTAATAGAGCAAATAAGCTGCACACCTGCATCACCCACAGAATAAGAAGTTAAATCTTTTAAATGTTGGGGTGAGATTCCGTCCAGGCCGGCCGCTGAACCGGTTTTAAAAGAAATTATTGCGTCAATAACGTCTTTGCCTTCGATTTCGAGGCAGGCCTGGTCTGCTGTAGGAGAGTCGAAAAAATACGGGATCACGGGAGCCGGGGGATGTTTCGAATGCAAAGCCGAAAGGGTATCAGGAGTATCAGGCGACAACACGTCGTTAGTAAAAAGAAGACGTGCGGCGCCTTTGAGATCCCCGTCGGCAATTTTGCCTTCAATTAATTTAATTCTAGATAATGTTCCCCTCTTGGGAGAATCAAAAGGTGAAGATGTTTTTGTTAAACAGTTATTTTTGATTTTTTGGGTTAGAGAAATAGTAGCCTCATCTTTTTTGACATGCAAAGTGGTATACGAAAAAAGGAAGAGATTATGCCAGTCTACAATTTGGTTGCTCTCCACACATTTTTTAATCAAGCCTGAAAGGTGGTTTGCGACGGAGATCCTGGCGCCGCGCGGGACTCGTTTGATAACAGGCACATTATTTTTTAGGTAACTAAGGTACAAATGGAATGGGGTAGAATTTGGACTGTCGGAAACAGGTGCCGGTAAAGAAACTGGGTCTAAATTTAGAGCAGGGCCGTTCTGGCTAATACAAAGACGATGTTTTTTTGAAATATGAATGTTAAGACCCCTTTTTGATTGAAAAGATCTATCGCAATGTAAACAAATGTAATTTTGATTTAACGTGCCATCACCGGATTGGGTTGCGGTATGCATCCACTTACCAGAAAACAACACTTGAATAGAGAAAAACACTCAACTAAACACAAAATAGAAATTATCACTAAAATATAACTATTTTAAAGTCTTTCAGAAGCGTTGACGTCGGACGTCAGGACGACACGCCATGACGTTGCCAAGGAGGACCGCAACGTCTGAAACAAAAATATATTTTATTATTTGTTCAAAATTGGGAGCTGCCTACACTTTGGCACAGCAGTTAAGCCTTGATTAACAAGAAAAAGATCAAATTTGGACATCTAGGGCCACGTAAAATATGTAAATTTAAATAAATATGAGCTGTGAAAAAGTGACAGACAGTGACGTGACAGGTACTTTTAAATCATTCAGATTGTTATTGATAGTGACACAATTAGGGTGCTGGTTCTAGCCTCCCCAACTATGCTGGGGTCGGCTTCCAGTCTATCCGGAAGTAGCTGAATACCAGTATTTTACATGGAGTGACTGCCTATTTGACCTCTACGACCCAGTTACTGGATAATACGGTACCCCTGGTTTGACAACCACCTTTTTAGGCTTCTGACTACCTATGACTGTCATCATCATCATCATCATTTCAGCCGAAAGACGTCCACTGCTGGACATAGGCCTCCCCCAAGCACCGCCACTTCGACCGGTTTTGTGCTTCCCGCATCCAGCGGATTCCTGCGCCCTTCACAAGATCATCGGTCCACCTTGTAGGAGGCCTTCCAACGCTACGTCTTCCGGTACGCGGTCGCCATTCCAGAACCTTTCGGCCCCAACGGCCATCTGTTCTGCGAGCAATGTGCCCTGCCCACTGCCACTTAAGTTTGGCAATTCTTCGGGCTATGTCGGTGACCTTGGTTCGCCTACGGATCTCTTCATTTCTGATTCGATCACGTAGGGAAACTCCAAGCATAGCCCTCTCCATTGCCCTTTGAGTGACTTTTAGCTTTTTTATAAGGCCCATTGTAAGCGACCACGTTTCAGTGCCAAAAGTCATCACTGGCAACACGCACTGGTCAAAGACTTTCGTCTTGAGACACTGTGGTATGTGGGACGAGAAGATATTGCGTACCTTTCCGGACGCTGCCCAGCCGAGTCGGATTCGATGATTGACCTCTTTCTTGAAGTTGGACCTACCTAACTGGACAGTTTGTCCTATATAAACATACTCGTCCACAACTTCGGGCGTAGCGTCTCCGATTTTCATGAGACTGGGTGTAACATGGGCATTTGACATGATTTTTGTCTTGTCCATGTTCATCTTAAGTTCTTTCGGAAGCTCTACTGAGGTCATCGAGCATTGTACTGAGGTCCTCCATAGTCTCAGCCATGACAACTATATCGTCGGCAAACCGAAGGTGATTGATGTACTCGCCATTGATGTTGATGCCTGGCCCTTTCCAGTCCAGAACCTTGAAGACATCTTCCAGTGCAGCGGTGAACAATTTCGGAGAGATAACGTCTCCCTGTCTCACACCTCGCTGCAGAAGGATAGGTTTCGAGGTCTGGTCCTGGAGTCGGACTGACATAGTGGCGTTTTCGTACAGACACTTAACTATGACTGTCAAAGTTCTACGAATGACAGCCGGGACCAACAGCTTAACGTGCTTTCCGAGGCACGTTTTACCCTTTAAAAACGTATTTTACTTTATTTTCTTTATTTCACTTTCAATTTACCGTAACATTACATTTCTACGTACACAAGTCCCTAGAAAGTGCCGTTGTCTAAAACATCTTGTGTTTTGTAACTCGATCTTAGCTTAGCTGTGTCTGTGTATGCGTGAGGAACACAAGGTGTACATTTTTTTCAATTAAAAGACAGGTGATATAGCGACATTTTGTGGAGCGACACAAGCTTGGCTACGCTTGAGGTTGAACGAGTATTTAAAAGAAGTGTGAGTACAAACTGTGAAGTGTGAGGAAAACATTGCGAGGACCCTGGCATATCCTAGAACCATAAATTTGAAGATATGTGAACTCCTCCAACCGGCTCTGGGTCCACCCGGTGAATAACAGCTTTACGCGCGGACTGCTCATTGTGAGAAAAAAGGAGACTTGGTTCCCATTAATGGGATGAGTCTTGCTTAATTCATCATATTATGATCATAGGCCGAGTTTTTTTCATGTTCGTTGGTCTAGCACTACTGCTGAGTATGAGGTCCTGGGTTAGATTCCCAGGTCGAACAAAGTGTTACTAGGTTTTTAATCTGGAATTTCTCAGTAGCAGCCCGGAGTCTTTATTCTCGGATGATGGCAATAGGGTCGGCTCCTATTACATGCCACTTAAAAGAGGTCTTCCTAAGCACACCCACATTTCGCCAGTTATGTTTTAAGTCCCATATAATTTAGATTAGAGGATTAGAGGCTCTAATCCTTCGGGGAATACTGACAGGCGTGATGATGTGTTTTTTTTTTATGTTTATAAGTAGTGTTTTTTTTTTATTTTCATCTAGCGGTCTCAAATGCCACTTCTGAGCCTAACATATTAGTACTATACGTAATTTCAGTAAAACACACACTTTAAAATCATCACACATCACTTTTGAAAAAAAAACCTCTGGCTAAGTGTATAATCATTCATAATGAAGGCTCTATGAAAAAAGACGACATCATTAGCATAAAGTATCATGAAAAAAGGTCGTTCCAAATTGCGGCCGCCATCCGGTCTTCAACGAAACATATTTGCGCGGGAAACCAAAAATAGCGTCCGCGTCGGAAACGCGCGTCCCTAATTATGTTAACATAATCATTTAAAATGTATTTTGCAGAAAAAACACCAGCAAATATCAACCTTATCATATGCTAATAGAGTCTATTAACTGTTAGAATTTGTGTGGAGTTAGGCTGATATCGAATACGTCAATTATACGGAAACGATTAGTTTCAGAGGCACATGCTGACAGGCAGGATGCGAGAAATTCATTATCGATTTTTAAAAACAAAACCTTATATCTCTTTCATGCTAATATCTGTAAAAGTATGTTAGAGCGAGAAAGAGTTTTGTATTCAGCCGCAGTGGCGCATGCTTGCAAATATCATTGAGAATTAGTAAACGCCATAATCACACATCCCTCTCAATCAAAATTAAACCTTACCTGGTTCAATTAAAGTTTACAATCGTCTGGATGTAAGTGAACGAAAGGCCGTCTGCGGTCTCATGTTTGCGTCAGACATCTGCATTCATTCAAAGGTTGAGGAACGAAACGAACACCCGCCTGAACATCATTCAACGTTCGACGCTGGTCGCGAGCAGTGGTGTTTGTAGAAAAAAAACCGTAAACATTTACGATATTTTTATTGACTATATATTATTGTGTTAGAATTCATGTGTCAAACTGTATTGGTAGTGGTGATTTTGTGATTAAAATAATTTTCTGTGAAAAAAGGATTGTTCCCGCTGTTTTTCTCACGCGTCTGTGGTATGTTGGATGATATTTAATTACCTATTTACTTTGTTAGTCGTTGAAAATTCGTTAATTATTTTAATGTTTTAAATTAATTACGCAGTTTTGCCAGAAAAAAAAAATAGAAAGCCGGATCTACAATACTTTTTCATGTTTATTTTATCGTCTTATCGATAAAACGATAAATTTAAGATATAACGTTAACGTAAGTACGTAACGTCCTAACGTAACGTTTTTACCGTACCTACGTTTTTTTTTAAGGTTTTAAGCACCTAATTAAAAAAAAAACGTTTTTTTTTTAATATGTTACAGTATTCTAAAGTTATAATAGGGTAAGTACTTACTGTAAAATGATCGAGTAAACATTAAACTGAACAAATAAATGTAACTAAAAACCAAACCAACTCATAAACCATTTACTAGGTAACAAAAAAAAATGTAAATAAAAACCGAACTTTAAAAAAAAATATTACGTAACTTCATTTTTAATATTTGTTAAATTAAGTAGACTGAGTAGGTATAGTAGAGTACCTTTGTCCCAACAACAAATATATCAAAAAAAGAGAACTAAATGCTTTCAGTTGATACATTTCCAATAAATCAAAATCAAAAGTCATTTATTTAAACTAGGCTGAGAATCAGCTCTTTTCGAACGTCAAAATTACATAAGACAGTCCCCCAAAACGCCCGCCCTTCACCACTTCCTAGTGCTTTAGCTGGGGAGATTGGGAGAAGCACAGTGGGTCAACAAACTGTCCAGCAATAAAATAAAACTCTTACAAATATTCAGAGCGTAACATTTAGCTAAAATTCGATATCGCAATATAAATCTATGATTTGTCAATGACAGTGACAGGTGACCGATTCAGAATGCCCAGGTACCTACGCACGGGCGATTTTATTACGCGGCGATTTTTTTTCGCGCACTGGATTTTCAACTTTCGGTATTGAACCTAGTATTGAGAATACAACAGAGTGCATCCCAGCGCGTCAAGAAAACACTATGTAAGATTTCCAACTCTCGGGGCTGAGCTGAGCGTTGAAAATAGAGTGCGCGAAAAAATATCGCCCGTGCCCACCTTTTTATGCCAGTCAGTTATTTCTTCAATTCTTTGTAAACGTTTCATAAGATGAGCGCAAGTTTAATTTAATTATTTCTTAAGTATTTAGCCTCGAAAAGTGTTGCAAAAATGTTTCTCAGGAGCTGTGAAATGTCGCAAAGCGATTGTACAAACACACAAAAACATCACGCCATTTTTCGTTGGTTGGCAGAAACAACTCCTATGTTTCATTAATTAATATTTTTAAACTCACCACTTTTGTGCCACTGTTTACACACGCCTGTAATCCCTGAAGGGAGCAGAGGTGTACCTATAGTAGGTACATCTACATTTTGCCAGTTACATTTCAGTCCCATGTCATAAGGAGCGAGCAGAGATTTTTTTTATGGAAAAACCCAATACCATGTTGCCAAACCTGAGAACCGCACCTAGGGCTAAGCAGTAGCGATGCCGAAGGGACCACTAGATAAACCATGCAGTAATTAAAACTTTGAGGGATGCTATTGTAAACGCCCACCAACCCGCACTGGGCCCGCGTGGTGGATTACGGCCCACTCCCTCTCACAGAGAGGAGGCCTGTGTCCCAACAGTGGGGACGTTATAGGCTGATTATGTATGTCATGTATTGTAAACGCCAATAAGCTTAATAACCATAAAACTTCTTTTGTGTCTCATTCCACTGAATGACTAATAAGTACTAATAACTAATAAATCGGTTGAAGGGCACTACCTTCAACCGATTTATTAGTTATTCAAGAAGTTATTAATAAAATAACCACTCTAGAAAAATGAAATGGTGATTAACTCTCCAAATTATTATGATTATCCTAAAAGTAATCAAAACGATACGATCTTCGCATCATTTACAAATTATTTTTTTTATTAATAACCAACTTAGATAAATTTACACCACACAGACAAGTTAAATTACATAAAACTAGACAAAATTTGATGAAATTAATCAAATGGTAAGCAGTGCGCCCGATGAGATTTTCCACTGGCAAAATTGACGAATTTCCATAAAATTTCTTTCATCCCCATTTGAGCATTATTTTTATAAATCAATCGCTAGTGCTAGTGTTCCTTCGTTATATCTAAAGGAACTCTTGTAGCTCACATTTGGCAAATAATTTATTGTTTTGTGTTTCGTGTAGTGTAAATTATTTTGCATACTATTGTATCATAGAATCAAGTTTTTCTAACTGAACAGACAGCTGTGCTGCTGGGGAGTTTGTTGTGCCACTTCTTCTTTCCAGCTAAAGCACTAGGAAGTGGTGAAGAGCGGGCGTTATGGGGGACTGTCCGTAATTTTGACGTTCGAATAGTGCTGATTCTCAGCCTAGTTTCAATTAATGAGTTTTGATTTGATTTGTGCAACATTTCATGCTTCTAGCTAGACCTAGCGGTTTAGGAGATGCGTTCTCTAACAGTAAATGAATTTAAGATTATAAGTAGATTAATTGACAGATGTATGTTATGTTTTAAAAAATGGCGGATCAAATTCTCATCCTGCACAAACAATCCCTTGTCGAATTAAAACATCTACAGGAAATATACCTTCTCATCCGTTACGCCATGTTGTTTATAAAACAGAACTATCATTATTCTACTTTCTAATCTACAATCTTACCAAAATGGAGGCAATTTCAAGTAATTACCCCATTGTTACTTCTTGGCGTCTTCCCGCTATTATTTCGCTTTCCCGCGCTTTCCGACTTCCTGTGTGAATATGTGTCAAAAACAATGGCGGGTTTTTTTACTTGAATAATGAGGCAAAGGTTCTTAATGTGTGTGTCTGGGTATTTGTTTTTTTTTTTGTTGTTGGTTTCGTGAGACACATATCTACATGTTTCCATGGAATTACGTATCTAACTTAATACTTGTTTTACATACAATGAGTACGGTTTTACTCACCAGGTTTTCTCAATGAATTTTTTAGGGTCCGTCCCCGTCCGTCCGTCTGTCACAAGGCTGTTTCTTTTGAACCGTAATAGATAGACACTTGAAATTATGACAGTGTGTAATACTATGGCCGCTGTAGCAGCAAATAATAATAAAGTAAAAAAAAAATAAAAAAAAAACTCTTCTTGTGTGTTTTAATAAAGTATTTAAGAAAATGTGTAGTTAAATATAGTACGGTGGTACGGGAACACTTCGGATTTATTCAAAAAGAGACCTTATTTTAAATTGTCAAGGGCCTTTTCGACCTCAAAATAACCCAGAAAACTCATATTTCTTTTAGTTCCTTTTTATGATAAGTTAACGGTTTTAAACTTATCATAAAAAGGAACTATCGTCAACATTATGCATTAAATCGCTAGTTCTATGAGGGAAATGAGTAATTATAAATCATAATAATAGGTAGTAGGTAAGTGCTCGACACGGATGGCGAATGGCGCGACCAAGAATGTGTTACTTATTCAACGTAGTCATTGTGCGAAAAGCGTGCACGTGTTCAAATAAGAAAGTTGGAATGGAAAAGTCTTGAATGTGTAATTTTGGGTCGGCCAACTGCTACTCTCAATGCCAGCGTCTGGCGTCTACCAACTGGACATGTATCCACGTCTGTTATAACTGTCGATCGCTTTACTTTGTGTAAATTATTTCATCACCACTGCTCTCAAAACGGTGAAGGAAAACATCGTGAGGAAGTCGGCGGCATGACCAAAAATTCGAAGACATGTGACATCTACCAACCCGCACTGGGCCCGCGTGGTGGATTACGGCCCACTTCTTCTCACAGAGAGGAGGCTTGTGTCGGCTGTGTCCCAGCAGTGGGAGCATTATAGGCTAAATATGTAACTGACGATCTATTTTGTTGGATTTTTCGATTTTTACCTCTATATTGGGACTTCGTTGTTCAATACCCTGCATAAGTAATTAATAATAATTTATCACTTTGAATATTGGTCTGGACATTTTTAGTAAACACTTTCACCTCTATAGGTACCTATAAAAATCGTTATTCCGATCGGTCTTCCAACTGTCATTTTAACCTGGCTATTTGGGAAACTGGGTAGGTACATGAAAAGCCTCTAAGTGCTATATAATCCTTTGTCCCTTGAGATCCCACTTATCTAGGTTACAATGTAATAACAATATTTTACCTAACACAATATATAATTATCATGTTCTCCATGGGAGAACTGAGTCTGTTTTTTATCTTGGAGACTAAAATGACAGGTGCGAATGTCAAACTCCATATTGAAAAACCAAACAACAATAATTTGAAATGTCAAATTAGTCTCTGGGATTAAAAAACGAACATTAGTTCGCATTGAATAGTTCCGTAGTTGGGATGACTCTATCCCAAAAACAAACAACATTGTAGTTGAAAAACATGTTCTTCCCATACATCGATATACGTCACGGTCAATTCTCCAACTGCAGGTGTAAGTTGGTCGCCTACACACATAAACAGCCTATAATGTTCCCACTGCTGGGACACAGGCCTCCTCTGTGAGAGGGAGCGGGGCGTAATCCACCACGCGGGCCCAGTGCGGGTTGGTAGATGTCACATATCTTCGAATTTTTGGTTCTAGGACATGCCGGTTTCCTCACGATGTTTTCCTTCACCGTTTTGCGTTTTGTCGCCTGTTACTCGTTAACTTGTACAGCCTACTTAGCTGTGATAACACCAACGTCACCAACCGTTTAGCTGGCAGGAGGGGACGGGGACGACATAATTGACTCTAGAAAAATTTACATTTTAAAGCTTAATATTATGCAAACAGATCCTTCAATCGAAGAATGGTTTTCAGAGACCCGTAATATTTTTAACGGTCTATCCAACGATCACATCACACCACGTGATAGACGAGAAAAAAATATCAACCTGAAAATCAAGCTTTTTAGTAATAGGAGTCTCTGAGCTAAGTCGCGGACAGACAGACAAAGACAGACCGACAGGCAGACGGACATGGCAAAACTATAAGGGTTCCTTGTTGACTACGGAACTCTAAAAAGCATCTCTCACAGCATACTCGTATCTCTAGGGTGTTCCAATTATATAATAGAAAAAAAAAAACGTGCGTTCTTCATAAGTTTAATTCCCCATAATGCGGTCACGTTATCGTTTTTTTTTACCAAAGTCAAATTCTCTTAAAACCCGGAACTACAACCAACCCAGACTTAACCCAAACCCTGAAAATTATAAATTAAACAACACGTGCGAGCTGTGTGTACAGTAACACGATCCAACTGACAGCTGAGAGAACCAGCTGATACCCTGCTTCCGATACTAAGGATGTTGTGCTGTCGTGAAGGTAGGTTGTATCCTTCGGTTTTGTAAGACGGCATTTGCATTATAAAACTTATGATTAAATTCGGGTTTATCATGGAACTTATAAGTAAATAGTTAAATGTTAAAACTTAATAGTTAAATGTACTTAAGCGATGTCCCGACACTCGGAACAAATATACCGAAAAAAAAAATATTGTCGTAAGTCTCCACTTTTTTTTCTGTTCCTTGAACTTTAGGTATTTAGGCTCTTTAGGCTCTACCTATTCCGATCACTGGTTATAACATAACGGGCGAAATATGGGTGTACTTAATAGTTATCCTCCACCGTCCTCTACCCACTTTGGAGATCACAAGAATGATGTAAGGTTTAATATAATAATCTCTATACAGAGCTACACCACAGGAATGATGTAAGGTTTAATATAATAATCTATAAACAGAGCTACACCACAGGAATGATGTAAGATTTAATACAATAATCTCTATACAGAGCTACACCACAGGAATGATGTAAGGTTTAATATAATAATCTATAACCAGAGTTACATCACAGGAATGATGTAAGGTTTACGACGCTGACAACACCTAAACCGCGGTCACTGTCAGATTGCATAGAAAAGAAGGAAAAGCGCTATGACACAACGCTTGTGATTTATTGCAAAATATGAAGCAATTATCTATTTACTCAAAATTCAGTTGAGTAATCGAAAATAAAAAACAACCAAGTTCTGCATTGAAATAAGACGTTCTTGTTATTAATTGAATACGTACCGTATGTTGATATTTAATACAGATATTTTGGATTAGAACTCAAAGTAAGAGGTTAGTTTAACGTCAGTTTGTATCGAGAATTCTTTATCAAAACGTGTTTTGGTAACAACCAAGTTCTGGGAAATATGTTCAAAATTAACATATATTTTTTTCGCTACCACAAACTATACAGATTTGGCAATTTTTTTCCTTAAGAGAAGCCTATTTTGGTCAATTGGGTCTTGTCAGCGCCTTAATATAATAATCTATTCATCAAAAGACCATTTCAGACACCAATCTACATGGTCTTCACATGATCTGACCAAGATTATGTCTGGACTTTAAAAGAGACTGTGACCTCTGAGTTTGTTTCGGCCTTTCTTCTCAGAGTAGTCAGATAGGAAACGCCGGCCTCATCTAGTTTAAAAAAATATGTTTTGACGTGTAAAAGTGTTTGTACAAACCTACTTACAGAAATAAAATCATTTATCATTTATTCAGAGCAACATCACAGAAATGATGTAAGGTTTAATACAATAATCTCTATACAGAGCTACAAAGATCTTTTGGCACACGAATGACGATGACAGGGGGCCGCTTTTGGTAAACATTTATTGCTTTTTTTTTAAAATAACATCATAAATCAAGCCTGTATCCCCGAAAGGTTAGGCAGAGTACCTACCTTTATATAGTACACTCACATTTCGCCAGTTATGTGTAACAGGGGGCGAGCCTATTGCCATCAACCGAGCAAAAATTCAGCCTCCGGGCTGCTAGTGCGAAATTCCTTATAGGAAAACTCAATAACACTTCACCCGACCTGGGAAACGAACCAAGGACCTCAGCGCGTTCGACCACTAGACCAACGAGGTTGGCAATGTGATCCTTTTACAGCTATTTGGGGGAGTCTCTCGAGCAAGACAGGGAGGGTTGTGGCTAAGTAATAACAGCCGCACGGGTCGATCGATCAGGTTAAACTACGCTTGCCGCGGTTGGTCCGTGGATGGGTGACCATCTTTACATACCAAGACCCCTCCGTGCCTCGGAAAGCACATTAAGCCGTTGGTCCCGGCTGTCATTTGTAGATCTTTGACAGTCGTTACGGGTCGTCAGAAGCTCGAAAGTCTGACAAGCAGTCTTACCAAGGGGTATCGTATTACCCAGCAACTGGGTTGTGGAGGTCAAATAGGCAGTCGCTCCATGTAAAATACTGGTATTTAGATGTATCCGGTAAGACTGGAAGCCGACCAACATAGTTGGGAAAAGGGTAGGTAGATGATGATACTCGAGCAAGACAGTAAATTCTTTAAATCTTGACTAATATCACTCAAACACCCACAGATGACGACCAGCCTCTATTATTCAAACCAGAAACAAAACATAGACTGTTTTATCAAACAATTGCATTTACTAACACGTAATCATTTTATAACATTGATTAGTCACTAAAGTGTTTTACAATGACTCATAATTGTAACGTAATTCATGAATACGAATGATTAAGTAGGAGTGTTTCCCGTAATTCATCATCAGATCCTTTTAGAATCAAGTTCTTTTAACTGAAGAAACAGCTGTGCAGATGGGAGGGAGTTTGTTGCGCCATTTCTTCTTCCCAGTTAAAGCATTAGGAAGTGGTGAAGGGCGGGCATTTTAAGTAATTTTGACGTTCGAAATGGCGTTCGGGAACTGTTACTGTCATTTTTATTATGGAATATTGACACTGAAAATTCGTGTTATTTTAAGCTAATCACGTTAAGTTTAATTGGTGTGAAATTCACCCTAAAATATGACTTTGATTACGTCTAGAGAGATCATACTGCGAACATCGTTCAAAATAAAAATATTTTATTTCACATAAACCTACACGGGCACATAAGAAACATCAGAAGCTATGTGCATGGTTCCAATAGGTTGTTTCCTATGGAGAAGAGCCGGCAAGAAACTCCACGATTACTGTTTTATTGATTAAAAATAATTGGCTTTTACAATGTTTTCAAATTACAGTGTTAATAGGTATGGAGGACAGTGTAGGCCTGTCAAAAAGTACCAAGCACTTAACAAAATAGAAAATGGTCTACAAATCCACAGTATATTATGCCTACAACGTTCTCACATTCACAAAATATAAAAGGATCTGTATAAAATATCAATAAAATAACAAAAATCTATATATAAACCATTCTATTTATCAATTTTGTTGGTCATGATGATTGAGATATGAGTTGAATGATTCATCCATATTTACAGGTTATTTAATACATTTGCCAAATCTGTAGAGATTTTAATAAATGCATAATATATTTCGTTTACGTTTGTCTTGTTTAATTACCTAATTGGCAAAACAAAAAAAAAAGGTCCTGAGTTGTGCCCACAGCTTGACTCCTAATCAATAAAAAATACCAACTAACGGCCCACAGCGAGTCTAAACATCTGTCAAATAAATAAGGGTTTAATAAATAATGGTTTAATAAATAATTGTTTTTTCATAAAAAAATCGATGTATTGAGCGGAAGCGTGCGCGCCACCGTCTTCCCGCCAAACGGACGGACGCGCCATAATCGAAATCGACACTTCCGCCCGTTTCAAAAAAGGAACGCATTGTCGGGTTTTTTTTATTATCCGTTGGCAAAGATATTACGTTTGTCTGCCTTGTTGCATCCTCATTTTGAATGGGCCCTTTATTTTATTAATGGGACACCAATTATGTAATTGTTATTTGTATGTTGTTATCTCCGAAACTGGTGGGCCGATTTAGGTGTTTTTATTGGTTATTTATTTGGCGTTAGTTTGACGTGTGATGAGTTTAAGTTAGATGGCAAGGCGAATTCTTCAACCTGTAGATAATTAATTTAAGAATCTTAATAATTCTGAGTGAGACAGTTAGGTTTATTCTATCAATATAAGTAAATAGAGCAATTGTTCTATTTACTTATATTGATGACATATTATATTGGTGACAGAATTCGGTCACTCACTGACAGACTGCCTGATTGGCAGACAACTTAAAGGCTAAACCCGAAGATAGTGTGTTCCTTAAAAGAAGAAAAAAAAAAAACAGAGAGCTTATACTGTATTCGTTACCGCGAACGTGCAGCCGTAGCTACCTACTTCTGCCGGGGTCGCAGGAAAGTCCGAAAGAAATACCGTGGCCTCTGGCAACACACAGGCAACAGAAGGAACACGGTTGGGTTTTAGTCAGTAAGAGTTTGACACGACACAAGTTATTTGATAATTTCCCACCCAAAAAAAAAAACCCTGCCTACCTACTTACTAAGACAATAATTTTTCAATATTCAACCCCTAAGCGAGTCAAATAGGGGTTCAACTTTAAAAGCGATCGAAATCGTGTTCAACAACTAAAATTATGTATTTAAAACACACAATTGGTCAAATTCACCCAATAATAGCCGATCCCAGGCGGATATACGACAAAAATCGGGAAATAACCCACAATAGACTGAATATAACAAAACCTATTCAAGATGGCGGATATGGCGGGCATTTTGCTACCGGAAACGGATGTGGCGAACGCTAATAGTAGTAATGGCGACATTTTTGTGTGTTACATAATTAGAAGGATGCGGGTTATTGTTACGAATTAAATAAATAAAAGAACGGATGGATCGATTGTGATTTGTGAGTTAAGCTGCGGTTGTTGCGGTTAATTGTTGGATGGGTGACCGTTTGGACTGTACATAGATAACAACTTATACCTACATTATAGTCGTCACATGTCTTCGAATTTTTGGTTCTAGGACATGCCGGTTTCCTCACGATGTTTTCCTTCACCGTTTTAAGAGCAGCGGTAATGAAATAATTTACACAAAGTAAAGCGCCTGTCCGCCTGTTCGAACCTACGACTCACAACTCGTAAGTCGCGGCCGTTACCACCGGCCCACCACTGCTCCGATAACAACTCCTCATGAACCTCATGAATTAATGAATTCAAAATCAAAACTTTTCGAACGTCAAAATTACATAAGACAGACCCACAAAAACGCCCGTCCTCCACCACTTCCTAGTGCTTTAGCTGGGAAGAAGAAGTGGCACAACAAACTGTCCAGCAGCACACCTGTCTGTTTAGTTATATAAACTTCATTCTATACAAATCTTATGCAAAGTAATTAACACTACGAAACACAAAACATTAAATTAAATTACTTGCCATATGTTAGCTAGCACACACCAATATACCAACAAATCAATGAATACTGTACTCAAGCAGAAATATAAGTTACAACATAAAAACGTAAACAGAACTTAATACCTAAATAAAAGCCTCCAGGCATAAAGGGCGTGCCCGCTTACATAAATCTATAGCTGTAACTTAAAGTCACAAATGATAAACTAGCACCATCGAAGTAAAATAAATAAACAATTAATTACTAATACCAATAATAAAACCATGGTCACAAGACGACAAGTCAACACAAGCAGCACCCATTCACGAGCATAACCCAAAGATCAGCCATCACCCCCCCTCGCCATATTGGAGGGAAGGAGGCAACCCGACTAAACCGATATTAAAAAACTAATTAGAATGAATGAACGTTTAGAATGAATTATAGTTTGACTGCCTCTTTGGTCTAGTGGTCGGAATTGCGACTGCTGAGCATGTGGGCTTAGGTTCGATCTCCGATTCAGGCAATGTACAATGTTAGTATACACCTCAGGTAAAGCTACGCTTGCCGCGGTCGGTCAATGGATGGGTGACCATCTGTACATGCCTCTCCGTGCCTCGGAAAGCACGTTAAGCTGTTGGTCCCGGCTGTCATTCGTAGATCTTTGACAGTCGTTACGGATCGTCAGAAGCCAGAAAGTCTGACAACCAGTCTTATCAAGGGGTATCGTATTACCCAGTAACTGGGTTGTGGAGGATAGATAGGTAGTAGCTCCATGTAAAATACTGGTATTCAGCTTCATCCGGTTAGACTGGATGCCGACCTGAACATGGAAAAGACAGGCAGACGATGAGTTTTATACACCTCTGCTTACCTCTTCAGGGTAAGTAGCCTATAAAGTTGCCACTGCTACTCATTCTCACAGAGAGGAGGCTTTTTTTTTTTTTGGATGGTGAAATCCTCAAATAACTTCTCCCGCTCTGGGCGGAGCGGGAGGGTGTGTCAGACTCTTACTGACTAAAACCCACCCGTATTCCTTCCTGTTGCCTGTGTTGCGGGGGCCTCGGAGACCCATAAGTACCTTCCCGCGACCTCGGCAGGCATCGGCCCTAGTGGACCCCTACTTTTGTGCTGACGACCTCTCTTTGAGGCGCGTGTGGGATACAACGCGCCGTCGACCCGGGCCTGGTCCTTACCGGACGGTGAGCTACCCATTGCTCACCGTCCGCAAGCCCGCGTCTACGGTGGCCGGAAATCCGCCCGGAGGAGGCCTGTGTCGGACACAGGCTTCCTCTCTGTGAGAAGGAGTAGGCCATAATCCACCATGCGCGCCCAGTGCGGGTTGGTGGATTTCATGTCTTCGAATCTTTGGTTCTAGAACATACTTCAGAGAATACTGGGTTGTACTTATGTCTGTAGAATTTAATCTAAAACATCTTTTTCTAATAATTCCAGATCTTCAACTTCAACAATGCCTACTCAAGCTCGGTGCGACAGAGTCCCTCCTCCTCACGCCAAATGGGATGCCTTAGACCTCAGAGTACTGCAAGAAGATGACCTACCTCTTGGTAAGTATACTTGACTATCAAGCCGACAAACCTTTTAGATAGTAACTGATTATCGCTGCAAGGGTGAATCGGGACGAAACTTTAAGAACTCAATGTGTTCGCTGTATAATAATTAACGACTAACTTTTCCTGTTGGCAGCAAACTGTATTATTTCAACGTTAAAATCCATTATAAAGTTTCATCCCTATTCACCCCGTTTTACGGTACCATAGACATCGTAGATGCGTTGTCATCCGGAAGATAAAGCTGAAATGTCGGCTTATTGGTTGATTCGCACAAATTTACTCTCCCGAAATGGGCGAATTGACACTTCTAAGGTGGATCCGGAACTAGCCCACGCAATAAAATTTTCTTACGTTTTTTGCAGTTTGCAGATCAGTGTCAGGCTGTATTTTGACCAAAATATGATTCGTGACTATAACAGATATGTGTTTACAGGATTATAATCATTAGAATCATTCATGTCATGTCCCTATTTTGCGGTCACTATAATGTAAAATACTGGTGTTAGAACTGCATGCGGTTAGACTTGAAGCTGACCCCAACGCAGTTGGGAAAAGGCAGGCAGATGATGATGAGGCCAACCACTTAGGATTCTTGAGGGAGACTCCAAGCCAAATAAACTAAAATCCCCTTATTTTAACACATTCTCTCTCTTTCTTTCCACAGACCCTCGATCCTGGGGCCGCGCTGAAGTGGGCACCTGGGTGGCTCGACGAGGAGGTCTACCCGAAAGGTTCCCGATGAACGGGAAGGCGCTATGTCTCATGTCCAAAGACATGTTCGCCTCCAGAGTGCCTCACAGTGGTCATGCTTTACATCAGGTTGGTGGAAAAGCTTTTGATATGTTGACGAACATCACGCCCGTAATACCCGAAGGGTAGGCAGAGTTGTATGGTATAAGCGACCTCGTAATTGCCTTAATACTTTTGTCGACAATTCTCGTAAATTGAAACATAGAAAATTTTCAGTTGCAGCCCGTTTGTGCTGGGATGGTAGTAAAACGCTAGTCCCAGATTAATTATATTATAAATGAGATTTATAAGATTACTTACGAAAAGTAGGTGTATGCTTACAGTGCTGTCTATACCTTCTAGGAAAACAGTCGAGATGATATATTGTATTTCTGCCTAAAACATCATCATTTCTAGATCTACAAATAAAAAAAAAACATCTAATAAACTTTTCATTTGTTACAGGATTTCAGAAGAAGATTAGCAAAAGCTTTAGCGTTACAAGAATTGATTGAAAAGATGTCTTCACACTGACTTGGAGACGTAACTAAAACCTTTAGAGGCTCATTAAGATAACAGAAGTGCTAATTAGTACATTAATAGGTATAACCTCCACAAGTACGATACTTGTACGTGGGGTGCTCCCTGGACAGTGAGCCCGCGACCACCTCGCTGACTGGATAATGGTGCCGATTCCCTTGTTCACAAACTAAACTAAATTAAAGTTCAGTGCATCTTTTTCTTTCTATTTCATTAAGAAAAGGACAGAAGATAAATTTTAGTTTAGTCCTGTCAAATTAATCAGCGCTTGACGTAAATTGGCGTAATTTTAGTAGACAAGTTTTTAATCACGTCTAAACTTGTATGGAGTAATGACAGGCGCTGATTAATTTGACAGGACTAAACTAAAATTCATCTTCTGTCCTTTTCTTAATGAAATAGAAAGAAAAAGATGCACTGAACTTAAATTTAGTTTAGTTTGTGAACAAGGGAATCGGTACCAATATCGTTACCACGACATGAGATGTTCTCTTAATATAGTTCGTGTTTTTACGAGAGAACAATTTGCTCTGCTACTCATCATTATCTGCCTAGCCTTTTCCACAATATCTTGGGGTCGGCCTCCAGTCTGAATACCAGTATGTTACATGGAGCGACTGGCCTATCTGACCTCCGCAACCCAGTTACTGGGTAACACGATTATACCTCTTGGTAAGATTGATTGCTACGACTTTAGCCGTAACGACTGTCAAACATCTACGAAAGACAGGGAGCAACGGCTTACTGGATGGTCACCCATCCCCGAGCCGACCGCGACAAGTGTAGCTTAACCTTCGATCGACCCGTGCGGCTGTTATTATTTAGCAATGAGCCCGTTTCTTGGTAAGACTGGCTTTGCCGTGACATTCAGCGTGTCAAGGCTATGCCATCTTAAATTCTTTAACAGTTTGCAAAACACGTTTTAAAAGACTTGCAATATTCACAACGTCATCTGATGGCACGATTTGGCAATCAACACAAGGTTAGATTACAAAATACAAAAAGCGACCAAAATGCGAGTCGGACTCACACACGAAGGGTTCCGTATGATATTTGACACTTTTTTTTTGTTTTTTATTTTGTAAAAAAACACGCCACTTGCATAAAAATAAAATAAAGTTAAAAAGGCTCTTTAATTTTTTACTTTCTTTTATTTTTATTATTTGTTGTTATAACGGCCATAGATTACATCCTCTGTAAAATTCAAGTGTCTACCTATTACGGTTCAAAAGAAACAACCCTGTGACAGATGGACGGACACCGGAGTCTTAGTAATTCGGTCCCCTAAAATGTGTTTTGGCTAAAAATTACGCAACAAAAGTTCCCGTATTTGTAACTCTAAGCTCATTCTCTCACGTCTAAATAGTTTCTTGTAATAGCATTATTTTATAAAAAAAAATAAAGCTCTGACCAAAACAAGGCGAATCCCGCGCGGGATCATCATCATCTCCCTAGTGTTTTCCCGACCGTGTTTGGATTGGCCTTTAGTCTAACTGGATGTAGCTGAATATTTTACAAGGAGTGACTGCCTATCCCGCGCGGGATGCGGGACAAAATTAGCCCGCGTCGATTGTGTCACCTAACTTGTACAGTCCTTCCACAGTTATTTTACTTCTGATTTTGCATCACCTTGACGGTGATCACACGGACCTTTATTGTCATTTAAATAAGGTTCCTGTTGAGTTGCTGCACTGACAAACCTCTAAAAATGACAGTAATCTTTATTGTAGTTACAATAAAGTTGCCATTAGGTTCCTGCTGTCAGAGGATAACCTTTTGACCGCCACAGTTTTAAATAGATGACATATCAAATTGTGCCCAGCACGCCACGGTCACGATTACATGACAGATTTTAAGGAATAATTCGTAGTTTGGCGCCGAGGGCACGTTTTTGCTTTTTTGACGCGGCGGTCAATAGGTTAAATATATGTGAAAGGACTGGATAGAGGTGTTCAAACTGGAGCGAATATTCGCGTGATTTCAATCGCAGCGCGTAGTCGCGTCCTGCATTCCGCGCGGGATTCGCCTCAATGTATTCAAGAGGTTAAAGTAAATATTGTACAGATATTTGTCTGTCCGGTAAAAAAACTTAATGATTATTAATAGTTGATCAGAGTTAGGCAGAGGTGTATTAAAGTGCTACATTTCGCTAGAATCAATTGTCAACATTGTCGTTAATTCTATATATATAAGCAATAATTATCTTGCTAAAGCTTTGATTTCCTAAGAAAGCGGACAATGGTTACACAATAACGACTGTCAAAATTCAGAGCGTTTTTTGACACCATTATGTCAAATACCTACTTGTGAAAATGACAGATTTTCATGCCGGCCATTTTAATGTCAAGGAACCGCTTTCCTAGGAAACCAAAGGTGAAGCTGGATCCGCTGTGAATGCCCGCGAAATTCAAAATTTTATTCAGTTTTTTGCAATTTGGAGGTCATGATTCCGACCATACATAAATATGTATTTACAGATTTATAATCATTAAAATCATGAATACATCACTCTCAAGTTAAATTTCGTTGGTTAAAAGGAAGGTCACTAAGTGTTTTTAAATAATTAGGAGATAATGACATTTTAATACATTTTTCCATATGAAAAAAAAAAATCCATAACTTTTGAACTGATTTTTACCAAAAATGTCACTTAGTGAGTTTTAACTTTTAACCAACGATTTGTTCCATACAATCTTTTCTATAAGAGATTTTTTCTTATGGAACAAATCTAACTAAGAAATATGTATTATTGGTTATATTGATTATAAGTCTGTAAATAATTGTTATGGTCACGAATCATATTTTGATCAAGATAAAACCTGACACTGTCCTGCACAGGGAAAAAAAATTGTAATTCCGCAGGCTACCAGTACGGATCCAAACTTAGTAGCGTTTTATAATAATTATTAGTTCTATAACATTTGCACTTATGTTCCTATAAGTTAGTTAATTTTTGTATATTTTTTTAGTCAATTTAGTTACTTAATTCATGAAAATACACTTGGAATTCTGCTTACTTGTGAACTTGTCCACCGCCGGCGATTAGCGAGAAGCGAGTAGAGCTAGCAACGAGCTAATATAGTTTATTTACACAATTAAATTCTACATAATTATTACCACACATAATGTGTTTAGAATGGTCGCGAAGCAAACATGAAATATGGTATAGTTTTTTAAATGGCCTCATATGAAGTTGAGCAAAAATATACAAAAACGCGTGCTGGCATTCAGGGGATTTCATGTATTTTTCAATAGAAATATTCTGTAGATATTATATAGAGAAATAACGAGCTTCAATAACCACACTTGCTCACTGTGAGTTGACGATTTCTTCACGCTACTATTATTTCATAAAAAGAAATAAGCAGAATTTTAAGCGTGTGTATAAAAACTACATGTTGATAAAATACGGTTACACACATATTAAAACTATTTTTTTTATTTCAAACCGTTTGATAAATAACGGTTTCTTAGAAGACCGGTGACCGTTATGTTATAACGGCCGTCATGAATGTCTGTAATTTTCATCCGTATTTGACATTAAGTGTCAAAAAAAGCTCTGTATTTGGACGGCCGTTATTGTGTAACCGTTGTCAACTTTCAGCAGGAAAACGAAAGCTTAAGCGAATTTAACGGTAGGGTTTTTTCGGATGTGTGTAGCCGAAAATAATGTTAAATAATCAGTATTATTAAACCAATTGTTATTAAAAAGTTATTAATTATTATTTGTGTTTGTATATTAGCATTGTACTTCTAGTCAAGGATGTAAATATAATTATTATGAAAATTATAAAAATAGTTTTTTTTATTTAATACATAAAATAACATTACGGTTGTAGTTCTCTAAAGAATAGGCAGCTACAGACAGAGGTGTACCCACATCTCGCCAGCAATTTGAAAATTCTCACGTATTAGTGGCGACCCTCGCCTCTTATTACATCAGCAAGCCAGAAATTATCAATATCATCATCATCTGCCTGCTTTTTCTCAACTACGTCGGCTTCCAGTAACCGGGTGCAGTTAAATACCAGTATTTTACACGGAGCGACTGCCCATCTGACCTCCACAAACCAGTTACTAACACGATACCCCTTGGTAAAACTGGTAGCCATGCTTTCAGGCTTCTGACGACCCGTAACAACTGTCAAAGATCTACAAATAACAGCCGGGACCAACGGCTTAACGTGTATTCCGAGGTACGGAGAGACGGAGTATTGGTACGTAAAAATGGTCACCCATCCACGGACCAACTGCGGCAAGCGTAGCTTAACCTGATCGATCGACCCGTGCGGTTGTTATTACTTAACCAGAAGACCATTATTCGTTATTTAAAAATTGAGCACCTAAATAAAATTATTCAGCGTAAAATGTATACATAATCAGCCTATAAAGTTCCCACTGCTGGGACACAGGCCTCTCTGTGAGAGGGCGTGGGCCGTAATCCACCACGTGGGCCCAGTGCAGGTTAGTAGATGTCACACGAATTCCAATTTTCCCCAGCTCCCGGCGGAAGTGTGCAGCGCATGAGATGGACACGATCTATCAACGAGAATGTCATGCGCTCATACTGCGGGGATACAGAGGGGGGAAACAATCTGATTGCGTACCGTGTTCGGATGCTCTCTCTTTTTCACCTGCTTGAACCTGCTGTCAACGTTTCGGCACAACGACTGTCGGATCAGGTACGGGTTATTCAGCGTAATCATATGTTAGATGACACTGTACTTTATCGCCTACGAAGTGAAATGGAGAGTAGCCATGTCATCGCCCCCCCGTCGCAGACTATTGTAGTTTCACCTCAATTAAGCACAAATCAAGCTGACGAGGGGAGTGATGACAGGGCTAAAAATGTAAGTACCCAGTGCAATGTGGAATTGAGGAGTGCTTTGGAGGATGCGTTTCGAGAATATCGGTTCATGTCGCCCGAACTACTCGTAAGACCTTACCTCGTTTGCCCATACATAAGAAAACAGGGCGCTGGTGGCAGTTCTAGATTCGTAGTTGTCAAATTATTTTGATGACTGCGAAAACCTCACTGATACTCATTCGATTCTGTGCTGCGCGGCAGTAGCGGTATGTCGTGTAGCTCACGTGAATTTTGTTAAAGACTCTAGAGCTACACGACCGAAACCAACCGTACGAGCTTGGCAGCGCAGAATTGAGCGCCGTATTGGTGGGGCCAGAGCGCTCATCGGCAAACTAATCTGTTTCAGGAAGGGCAATGGCGAGTATTGCCCTTCCTGAAACAGATTAGTCTAGAGTGATGCGTTTTGTGAGGCGGGCGTTCTCTGCGGGACTGATATCGGCCCTCAGGACTATATGTCCCGTGTCACAGAGCGCATCGACTTCCTGAAGCAGAAAGTGTATACATGGGCGAACCGTATTCGTAGGTATAAGCGGCGAGTAAAGCGATACACTCAGAATCGTACCTTCCAGAGCGATGAAAGGTGGGTTTATAGGGGTTGGGAGTGACCGGACCAAGGTGTGACTGACACGCGCCTGCCGGATGATGATGTCATGTGTTCTTTCTGGCGAAGTATCTGGTCGGTGCGTGTCAGTCACACCGAAGGTGATTGGGCTCGAGAAGTCGAGCGAGTCTGCGATCTAATACCAGGAATGGGGGCTATTACCATCTGCCCCCAAGGTGTAGCTCGTGCACTCCGTCCGTTATCTAACTGGAAGTCCCCAGGGCCGGACGGGCTACACAACTTCTGGCTCTAATGGTTTTTAAGGTCGCACGCTCGCTTGGCGGCTCAGTACCAGACTGCTTTGGAGTCTGGATCGCTACCCCAATTCCTAACGACAGGAGTTACCCACCTGCTCCATAAATTAGGTAGCACCGCGGAACCCGAAAATTATAGGCTGATCACGTGTTTACCGACGGTCTATAAAATTATTACATCTATTTTGAGAGCTAAAATTAACAAACATATACGAGTAGACACCAACTCCATCATGTCTGCCTTTCAAAATGGATGTAGGAACGGGTCCCGCGGTACTAAGGAGTTACTCCTCATTGATATGACCATTAGCCAACAGGTTCGTCGTTCCCGAAAGAATCTGTCGACATGTTGGATAGATTATAAGAAGGCCTATGACTCGGTGCCACATACATAGCTCATGAGGGTGCTGGAGTTGTATAAAGTAGATGCAACTCTGCGCACCTTCCTGATGTCGTATATGGGGCAATGGAGGACGATCCTTCGCTATCCAGGGTGTCAACATATCCAGAGGAATAGCGAACCGATAAGGGTCGAGCGAGGCATATTTCAGGGCGATAGTTTCAGTCCGCTTTGGTTCTGCTTAGCCTTGAATCCTCTAATCACACTGCTGGAGGATTCACGTCTAGGCTATCGGTTGAGGAGAGGTGATCAGGTTATATCTCACCTCCTCTACATGGATGACCTAAAACTCTTTGCCTCCAATAATTTGTGATACATGCTAAGGACAAAACCAAATGGAATATTGGCTTTATTCAACATTAAAATACAGCATGAGAAAATAACACGACAGTAGTGACAAACATAGAGTATGACAATCTATCATAAAATCTTCTAAGTAAGCAAGAAGTACGTAATCATGGAGGTAGCCTGGAGGTCTACGTTCGCGTGTGGAGTGGCGCACTTGAGAGCGATTCGCTTCTAGGTTATCAGGCGAGTCTGTAACCGTAATAGGCTGCTCAGGCTCCTCTTCATCCGAGGAATCATCGTTTAAGGTCCTTGGCAGTGGTGCTAGAGACTCTAACAGGTCTCTAGCACCACTGCCAAGGACCGTCGTTTCACGACCATCTGGTAAACGAACAAAGGAGTATTCAGGATTGCTCTGTAGTAGCTGAACTTCTTCTACAGCTGGGTCGTATTTAGAGGTCCTTACATTTTTCTTCATATAAACGGGTCCAGGCGAATGAAGCCATGATGGTAAAGATTGGCCATTTATCGAGCGGCGAGGATGGTTGAACATACGCTCATGCGGGGTCGCATTGGTTCCTGTACACAAAAGAGATCTAATGGAGTGTAGCGCCGGTAGTAGAGCTTTCTCCCAGTTTGCGATATCCTCGTTAATGGATCTGAGATATAATTGGATTGTGCACCACAGTGTACCATTTAAGCGCTCTAGTCTTAGTTTTAACTATGTATTTGTTAATTTTGATATATTTTTTAAGTTTTTTTTTACTAGTTACTACCCTCACTGATTTACTTGATTTTGAATCATTATGACCTGTTAAATCTATTGTGTAAGAGGGGTTTATTACTTACAGAAACCATTGATGGGGCTATAGGCACCAATTCATTGAAGACTTTGATTCAACGAGGCGGTAATGTTAAGATTGTAGTCTCAAGTTGTTCAATCTGACTTTGAGCCACATGTAGCTGCTGTTGTAGTAAATATTTGTGACTAAGAGTTTGTTCATACTCATTGCTACATTGGCTGAACCCGTCCACAACAACTTGGAGCCTATCCCGGGCTGCTATGGCATCAGTGTGTTGAATATATAACTGAGCCATTTCTGTTTTCAACTTGCTATTCGTTTCAAGGACACCAAAGAACTCTATTTCATTTTCATCTCTTTCCCTAATCAGTTGGACACAGTGCTTGAGGTTGAGATTAAGGGCTTGATTCAGAAAGCGGTACTTCTGAACAAGGCTGGCATTGTTAGGAGGTTCCTCTCTCTGGAGCCCTGACCACCGGTAGCTTGGACCCTGTTCCCGATACCGGTGGGCTACCATTTTTTATATTTTTAATTATTTTTGTATATTTTTTATATTCTAATATTTAAAAAATATAATTTATATTGTGTATAAAATGAAATAAAAGAAAATAATAATAATAAATTTGTTTTATTTGGGACAACATAGGAACCATTGTTGTTAGTAAAACTTAAATACTAAAACTTACACACTAGGATTAGTAACAAACATAAGTACATCAGCTAAACCTAGCGAGTCATGTACTTACGAGGCACTTCATGTGGACAATGGTTTCGCATGAGACAGGAGCTCTCGGGTCCTAAGCTACGACTTTCAAGATGCTATTGCCTATCAATTAATGACAATATAATAAAATCAGACTCAAGTCGCTGCGGCTTTTGAAAATTTATTTTCAGATATTCCCGTTTCAACTACTAAACTCATCACCTTCTGTTGCTGTGTTTTTGCTTAGTCAAAATGTTAATGTTTGCGATTCGGAATTTCATTTTGAACATATTACCTGTAGAGATATTACAACCTTTCACACTTTAAATGTAAAAGTCTGCAGATCTGTGGGGTAATTCTGTTCAAGACTATTGACATTGTAGCACCTACTTTAGCTCGTATCATTAATAGTTGTATCGATTGTGGGGAGTTTCCTGACCATATGAAAAATATAGTAAAATAATACCTTTTACCTAAATCAAGTCATCAATCAGACTCCACAAATTATAGACCTATTTCAGTACTATTAGTAAATATTTTGAAATAATGATTTTAGAAATTCCTGCACAGCAAACAGTTCATTTTTACAAGAGGTCGGTCGACTACTTATGCGATGTTCAACTTTTAGGACATATAAAATGCATTAGGATTCAGAGCGTTGACGTTAATGGGAAAGAACTCCCGGATCTATAGTAACAATGGGAGTCCCACAGGGCTCAATTCTTGGTCCTTTCTTGTTTCTTATTTAAATTAATGATTTGCCGTACCTCATAAAGGATAATCACGATATAGTGATGTTTGCGGATGACACTTCACTTTTGTTTAAACTTAAACGTCAGCAGCTGGTTACTGACGATGTGAATAGTGCGATCTCAAAAGTAGTTCACTGGTTCAATGTTAATAATTTACTTCTTAATGAATAAAATATTTATTAAGCATTAAGTTTACGCTACCTCACGTTAGGCAGGTGAAAACTAATGTGTTGATAAAGGGCGAAGCATTGCATCCTGAAGATAGCACAGTATTCTTGGGCTTAACTTTGGATGCTAAGCTTCAGTGGGGCCCACATGTAGATACATTGACAAAAAAGCAGGGCTCCGCAGCATACGCTGTTAGAAAAATTCGTAGAGACCCATAGCTAAAATACACAAAACGGCTCCATTTAGTGTATTTTAGCTATAGTTTTTTTTCTTAGTTAGCTTTAATGATAATCTGGCAGTTTGAGTACTTTATGCAGCCTACCCAAATGTCCTTTCTTTGGTATTGTTGGACAAGTCCGTGAGCTCCTTAAGTTCTGAGTTGAGCTGCAAGATTACTCACAAATGCATGCACTGACAGATCCACGCAATCTGTGTGGTTCTCTCCTCAAAAGACCATTGCAGACACCAATCTACATGGCCTTTGCCTAATCTGACCAAGATTATGTTTGGACTTTAAAAGAGACTGTGACCTCTGAGTGTGTTTCGGCCTTTCTTCTCAGAGCCATAGATCAATTTTGGATCAAACCCCAGAGTAGTCAGATGGGAAACGCCGACCTCATCTATGTAGTTTTAAAAATATGTTTGTCGTGTAAAAGTGTTTGTACAAACCTACTTACATAAATAATAATAATCGATCGTTTATCGACATTGTGATGTGCAAACAGAACAATATTTTACAGGTTTTTTAATATACTAGTGTTCGCCCCGCGGCCTTTTTCCGCGTGGACCTATACACTGTGCAAGGTCTTGGCCGTGGCGTCATACATTTTGTAAACGTCTCCATTGTAGGAATGCAAAGTATCTATAGTGAGTATTCGTAAGCGACTCCTAATCCAACGTGACCACAGCCTTTTTTGAGGACTAGATCCGCTCCTATAGCCGATGGGGCTGAAAGGTTCTGGAGTGGCGACCACGTACTGGAAGGCGTAGCATTTGAAGGACTCCCACAAGATGGGCCGATGGGATGATGTAAAGGTTGCAGGAATTCGCGGGTTGCGTGAAGCGCAGAACCGGTCGAAGTGGCGGTGCTTGGGGAGGCCTATGTCCAGCAGTGGACGTCTTTTCGGCTGTAATGAAGATAATAATGAAAACGAATGAATCTAGGAGTGAAATTCGTACACTAACTGTGGCATAATGTCAATATAATTACGTAAATCATAATCCTAACTTCCTCACTAATAGTATAAATGCGAAACTGAGTTTGTATTGAAAACGGCTGAATGGATTTGGATGAAATTTGGCACATGAGCAGAACATGACCCGGATAGGACATAGGATAGTTTTTATCCCCATATTCCTACGGAATCGAGACTTTGCGGGTGTAACTGCGGGATGCAGCTGGTGTTTATGTAAACATCATTGTAAGTTTGTGTGAACCGTTACTTGATTATCTGTCGGTATTATTTCCGTTACATTTTATTAGTCGGAAAATTATGAACTGGGTGAAATGGGTTAGGTCAGGTTAGAATATTGTAACAACCGCGCGCGAGCCGAACGAGCGAAGCGAGCGGTGCCTCCAAGCGAGCGGAGCGCTACTTCCAAGCTGCTCGCAGCTAGGCAGGCTATTTAGTATTAGAGCAAGGGGCGTTACGTCGCAAGCAAGTTTGATACCAGTTCACAATTTATCGGTTTCCCATGGATATATTAGAAACTATCTAGCGTTCAATTGTAAATAGTTTGTTGCAGTTCATAATTTTAGGACAGTTAATATATAACATAACTAACTATTTACACTAGGTACTAAGTTAAATGAATAACTAAAGAAAAAACGATAATTCCAGAAATATTTAATTGAGGTAAAATTATTACTTGTTAAAACTTCGGCATAAGATCTTTGACAGCGTCGGTTACGGTACTGGTGGCGCCATCTACAGCGTCTTGCATCAACTTGTGACAACATTCAGCCAGCTGTTTATACTATCCCATCGGAGTTCGTATTAAGTTCCCCAGCTACTTTATCCGAGACTCGTTACATTGTTTTGGTTAGTGACATTATTAAAAAAGCCGCGAATTTTCTCTACCAGTTTCTTTTGACTAGCTTACTGCCACTGTAACAAAAGATAATCATCATCTGCCTGCCTTGTCCCAAAATGTCACGGTCGGTTACCAGTCTAACCGGAAGCAGATGAATACTAGTAGGTATGTAAAATACTGGCTGTTTACGCCAAAAGTGTATGAAATATTTTAAAGGAAATGTGTTCTCTAAGCTAACAAATAATGCAATAATATTTTATAGGTATGCGACAATGAGTTTGTTTGTTACAGCTGAACGGTTTGCCCCAGGGCGGACGACATCCATGAGGATTTTCCACCCCAGAACAAAATTGCCGATTTAAAAATTGCCTAAAATTATTTAGGCAATTATTAAATCGTGTGTACATAGCCTTATGATTTTAAGACTTCCATTTAATCACTGTCCCTTCAAATTGATGGAGTTAAACCTATGAACTGATTTCATAGGTTTGTGATTTCAAGTGTTTTAAATCTGTGCGGCCAGAAATATGTTTACAGTACCTAAATGTCTTTTTCTTTAATGTACTTTTCGAAAAAGCTACACTTCAGTAAAATATTACATATGTTTTTAGAGTAAAATTAAAGAACCAAGTAAAAAGCGACTGCGTCACAAAACCGAATAAAAAACAATAATTTTGTGTTAACCCTTGAAACTAAGGCCATTTTCTTTGATTCCTGACAAGAGGCAAATGATCAAAATAGGCTTGTCTTAAGAAAAAAAATTGCCAAATTTGTACAGTTTGTGGTAGCGGAAAAAATATATGTTCATTTTGAAAATATTTCTCAGAACTTGGTTGTTACCAAAACACGTTTTGAAAAAAAAAAATCTCGATACAAACTAACGTTAAACTAACCCTTTATCTTGAGTTCCAATCCAAAATATCTGTTTTAAATATCAACATTTACTTAATAACAAGAACGTCTTATTTGAACGCAGAACTTTGTGGTTTTTTATTTTCGATTACTTAACTCAATTTTGAGTAAATAGATAATATTGCTATAAATTTTGCAACAAATTACAAGCGTTGTGTCATCGTTTTTCTCTTTCTTTTCTATGCTTCCTGTCAGTGACCGCGGTTTAGGTGTTGTCAGCGCCTTAATCAATTAATAACACGTATTATTCATTTCAATAAAGAAAGGCTTATTAATTTCATACTTTCTTTTAATTTTGTTTTTAAATCTAGTCACACAAGGGAACCAGTTCAGCCACAAAGTCGTTTTGTTTCGATATTATAGGGAAAATGCCTCGAATTCCGCGTTCCTTTTTCTTTTTCTATATTATAAACTATATTTCCTATTATATTATGGTCAAATTTGTAAAAAAAAAACACATAATAAAATCGAAGTTTACGGCAGAGTACACTTTATTTTGAAATTGCTCACCTACCCCACACAATTTCGAATACCACTAACTGATATGTGAATAACACTAACATGAAGTTATTATAACATCATTCACTTTAAAGAGTAAGTGTGAAAACTACGTATTATTGAAGCTAACTCCAAAAATATTCAAGAAAAGTTAATAAAATGTATAGGGGAGACCACATGAAGCCTTTCATACAAAAAACAATTTTCGAGTAATCGGGGAACATACACATAAAAAAAAGAATCCGAAGTACTAAGACTTCCTCTATTTTAGGGTTCCTTAGTAAACAAGGAACCCTTATAGTTTCGCTATGTCCGTCTGTCTGTCTGTCCGCGGCTTAGCTCAGACACTCTTCACTCAGAAAGCTGTAATTTGGCATAAATAGTAGGTAAGCCTCGAGTACTTGCTATGTTTCTCAGCTTATGTGTGAGTCATTGTTACCTACCGGATGAAATAAGTTCATAAAGGCTCCTACATACTGGCGCGACTTGTCGCGCGACGCGTCGCGATACAAAGGCACCGCTTGTAGCGCTACACGCGGTGTCTTTGTGTCGCGTCGCGTCGCGCGACAAATCGCGCCAGTATGTAGGAGCCTTTAGTTGGAACAACCACGGTATGTATAAACATACCGTGGTTGTTCCGGTTATAAAAAACAAGACCAGGGATGTCTCAGACCTGGCAAACTACAGGCCCATCTCGCTGGCTACTGTGATAGCAAAAGTACTGGACAGTCTGCTTGACAAACAGATAGGCACATTGAACTTCATGATGCTCAATTTGGCTTTAGACCTGGCCTTTCGACTGAGAGTGCCGTCCTGTGCCTCAAGCAGACTGTGCAGTATTATACAGCCAGGAAGACCGTCTATGCCTGTTACCTGGACCTGTCCAGGGCATTCGATTTAGTATCATATGATGTGCTGTGGCAAAAGATGAACTATGAAACAAATGTGCCACGTGATGTTGTTGCAATGTTGAGATATTGGTACTCGAGTCAAAGGAATGTTGTGCAGTGGGCAGGCTCGCACTCGGACGTGTATGGGTTGGAGTGCGGGGTAAGGCAGGGAGGGTTAACTTCTCCCCGTCTCTTTAACCTGAACGAGCTGATCGGCGAGCTCAGCAGAACAAACATAGGGTGCCATATAGATGGACGGTGCGTCAATAATATCAGCTACGCGGACGACATGGTGCTGCTGAGCCCGTCGATCAGTGCCATGCGCAGACTGCTGCATATTTGTGGAGAGTATGCACGGACCCACGGACTCAGATATAATGTGAGGAAGATTGAAGTGATGGTGTTTAAAGCTGGTAATAAATCATTCGCTAATGTGCCTCCCTTGTATCTTTGTGGTGCTAGCTTAAACAGAGTGTCTAATTTTAAATATCTTGGGTTACTGGGTCTTAGAGGATATGTGTGACAATATTGATTTAGAGAGGGAACGCAGGGCGCTGTCTGTGCGCTGTAACATGCTGGCCCGCAGGTTGGCACGGTGTACCGATGTCAAGTCAAAGTGACATTATTTAAGGCCTTCTGTCAATCTTTTTACACCTGCAGCCTGTGGACTAAGTACGCATAGCGCACATACAGTGCTCTTTTTTTTTTTGAGGGTGGTTAATCATCAAATAACTTCTCCCGCTCTGGGCGGAGCGGAAGGGTGTGTCAGACTCTTACTGACTAAAACCCACCCGTATTCCTTCCTGTTGCCTGTGTTGCCAGGGGACTCGGTGACCCATAAGTGGCTTCCCGCGACACCTACAGTGCTCTGCGAGTGCAATACAATAACGCGTGCAGGGTGCTGTTCGGACTGCCGCGTCACTGCAGTGCTTCAGGAATGTTTGCGGTGAAAAACGTGGATGGCTTTCATGCCATCATGCGGAAGCGCTGTGCATCTGTGATGAAGCGCATGCGGGCCAGCTCGAGCAGCCTTCTGAGCGTGTTTGTGGGCCGATGGGAGTCGCCGATGTGGCGGCACTGGATGCGACTACACACTGCGGGTGGTCGCGTCCAGGGCTTGGCGTAGACTAGCATTCCTGTACGGTGCCATTTTGTGATTTTTATTTCTTCCTGTGATTTTTGTATGTACTTACTAACAATAGCTTTATAAGATTTTAGTGTTACTAACAGTATATGGACTACGTCTGAAATAAATGTCTTATTATTATATTATTATTATTTTCTTTTATTCCATTATTTACACAATATAATTATATTTTTAAATATTAGAATATATAAAAACATTTAAAAATATAAAAAAATGGTATCCCACCGGTATCGGGAACAGGGTCCAAGCTACCGGCGGTCAGGGCTCCAGAGAGAAGAACCTCCTAACAATGCGGGCCGTGTCCAGAAGTACCGCTTTCTGAATCAAGCCCTTAATCCAGCCGTCCAACGTGAGCCTCCTTAGGTGTTGGTCGAGGCTCTTGGCAATTAAGCCATTGGCTGATACGACTATCGGCACAATGATTGCTGAATCCACATCCCACATGTCGACAACCTCGCGAGCCAAGTCAAGATACTTGATCTGTTTATCTTTCTCGGCTTTCACGAGGTACCCGTCATGAGGGACGGGAATATATATTATTATTATTATTATGTTTATTTATTTTTTTACATATAAAATATATTTTTAAATATTTCTTGAAAAAAAGGTATAAAAAAAAAAACATTTAAAAATATAAAAAATAGTGGTCCGCCGGTGTCGGGAGCAGAGTCCAAGCTACCGGTGGTTAGGACTCCAGAGACAGGAACCTCCTCACAATGCGGGCCGTATCGAGGAGTACTGCCTTCTGAATCAGGCCTTTGATCCAGCCGTCTAACGAGAGCCTCGAGAGATGATGGTTGAGGCTTTCAGCCATCAGGCCATTGGCCGTAACGACAATCGGCACAATGACAGCCGAGTCAACATTCCACATGTCAACAACCTCGTGTGCTAAGTCGAGATATTTTATTTGCTTCTCTTTCTCAGCTTTCACGAGGTTTTCGTCATGTGGAATGGTAACATCGACTATCATTGCGCGGCGCGCTAATCGATCTATCACCACTATATCAGGCTTATTGGCGACAATAGTCCTGTCAGTAATGATAGACCGATCCCAGTACAACGTGACATGGTCATTTTCGAGAACTGGGTCGGGCGCATACTTGTAATACGGTACCTCAGAGTTCACAAGTTTATATTTCAAAGCAAGTTGCTGGTGAATAATCCTAGCCACTTGGTTATGTCTGTGCAAGTACTCGCCGTTAGCCAGACGAGAACAACCAGAGATAATATGTCTGATAGACTCACCCGGACGGTGGCATGCCCGACACACGTCAACCGTCCCGTCCTTCATAATATGTCTCCGGTAGTTATTCGTCAAGATAACTTCGTCCATAATTGCACAGACGAAACCTTCAGTTTCCCCGAAAAGGTCCCCAAAACGTAGCCAGGATACGGACGCTAAAAAATCTACATCGGGCTCATGAAGAGCCCGATAGAAGCGTCCGTGTAGCTCCTTGTTTTGCCATATCTCCCTGCGGTCATCCGTTGTAAGTATTACAGGTTTGCACCAGTTCTCTTTAGCCATGGAAAGTGGGGTGAGCCCCTTGTCCACTGCGACCACATCACGGTGCATACCCACTTCGGTTTTCAAAAAATATTCCCTGAGACTGCATATCTCGCGGTTGTGGAGGCTCTTCGCATTTAAAAAGCCTCGACCCCCGCACTTCCGCGGGATGTACAGTCTCATCACCGATGATCGTGGGTGATGCATCCGGTTTGCGGTCAACAGTGTACGGACCCTCCTATCCAGGGCGTCGAGTTCGGTCTGAGTCCATTTGAGTATGCCGAAAGAGTACATCAAAACCGGCATGACCCAACCGTTGAAGGCACGCACCTTGTTTCCGCCTGAAAGAGGACTAATCAATACCTTCTTCAGACGGCCAAAAAAGCGCTCCTGCAATGATTGCTTCATGTCAGTAACGTTGATGCCTAACGCTTCCGACATACCCAAATACTTATAGCTTTCGGGTGAGGAGAGGGATCTAAGGTGTATGGGATCCGAAAGTTGAATTCCCTCGGATTCCATTATCTCCCCTCGCTTTACATGCATGACTGCACATTTGTCCACACCAAACTCCATTCTGATGGCGCTACTGAAAGTTTCAGTTACCTTCAGTAGCTCCATCAGTTGCAATTTGTTGGGGGCAAAGATTTTCAAGTCATCCATGTAGAGGAGGTGAGATATGACCTGACCACCTCTCCTCAACCGATAGCCTAGACCTGAATCCTCCAGCAGCGTGCTTAGAGGATTCAGGGCTAAGCAGAACCAAAGTGGACTTAAACTGTCACCCTGAAATATTCCCCGTTTAATCCATACAGGCTCATCATTCCCCTGGATCTGTCGACACCCCGGATAGCGAAGGACTGTCCTCCATTGCCCCATACACGATTCAAGGAAGGTGCGTAGAGTCGTATCTATTTTGTACAACTCCAGCACCCTCATGAGCCATGTATGTGGCACCGAGTCGTAGGCCTTCTTATAATCTATCCAGCAAGTCGACAGATCCTTGCGGAATCGACGAACCTGTTGGCTAATGGCCATGTCGATGAGAAGTAGCTCCTTAGTGCCACGGGACCCGTTCCTACATCCATTTTGAGAGGCTGACATAATCGAATTACTGTCAATGTGTGTGTTAATTTTCGCTCTCAAAATGGATGTAAAAAGTTTATAGACCGTCGATAAACACGTGATCGGTCTATAATTCTTGGGTTCCGCGGGACTACCTGACTTATGGAGCAGGTGGGTAATGCCTGTCGTCAGAAACTGTGGTAGCGACCCCGACTCTAAGGATGACTGGAACTGAGATGCCAGGCAAGTGTGTGAACTAGTTAGCCATTTCAGCCAAAAGTTGTGCAGTCCGTCCGGTCCTGGTGATTTCCAATTCGGTAACGGACGGACCGCTCTAGCTATATCTGATGGCGTGATAATTACTATTTCCATTTCTGGTATAGTTTCACACACTCGCTCGACATCCCGCATCCAGTCAGCCTCAGCATGGCAGACAGGTACCGACCAGATGCTGCGCCAGAACGCAGTCGTGGTGGCATCATCGGGGCGGCACACGTCTGTCTCGTTTTGTTCAGGTCGCTCCCAAGATCTATATACCCACCTCTCATCGCTCTGGAACATGCGATTTTGCGTGTATCGATCAACCCGCCGCTTATACCGCCGAATACGGCTCGCCCATGCACAAACTTTCTGCTTCAAGAAGTCGATGCGCTCTGTGACATGAGACATGTATTCTCGAGGGCTGATTCCAGTCCCCGAGAATGCCCGCCTTACAAAGCGCATCACTCGTGGTCGTGTATTTCCCTCCCTGAAGCAGTATAGTTTGCCTATGAGTACCCTGGCCCCATCAATACGACGCTCGATCCTGCATTGCCAGGCTGGTACGGCTGGTTTTGGTAGCGTAGCTCCGTCACAGTTTGGGAACTTCACGTTCGCTAAACGACATGCCGCAACAGCCGCGCAATATAGGATCGAGTGTGTATCAACGAGATCCTCGCTGCTCTCGAAGAAATCCTTAAGCAGCGAGTCCAAGGCACATACCAGCGCCCTATTTTTCTTGTGCATGGGTAGGCGTGGTAGTCGGGGTCTAAGTTCGGTCGGAGTGGACCTATACTCGCGAAACGCATCTTCCAGTGCGCTTCTCAATCGGACGTTGCACTGGCTACTTACTGTGGCAACCCTATCATCCTCCTCTTCAACATCGTGATTGGACCGCGGCGGGATTGCATTAATGATTGGTGCATGTATCGCGGTTTGTGCCGGAGTTGAGACGATATGGTTGCTCAGTACCTCTGAGCGCAGCCTATCAAGTGCGGCATCGTCCAACCTGTGATTGCGTTGGATGACTCGCACCTGATCCGATAGTCGTTGGGCTGAGACGTTGACGGTTGGCTCTAGTTTCTGGAACAGAGACAGCATCCTAACACGGTACGCAGTGAGGTTAGTTCCCCCCTCTGTAGACCCGTAATATGCGCGCATGACGTTCTCGTTCATAGACTGAGTCCATCTCATGCGCTGCACACAACCACCGGCAGCGGGGACCCGGCTCGGGGCCAGTTGGCCCCTAAGTCCCAAGCTCTTCGGTGGCCGGCCTCTCCCCTGCCGACGTACAGGTGTTGGCGACGTCGGCGGGGAAAAATACTCGTCGCTCGAGCTCGACGCAACTACCGCGGCCGGTGTCGTCACAGCGCTCACGGTGGGGCTGGGTACCGGCGGCGGCGAGGCGGAGCTGAGCGAAGAGTCCGGAGGTGGTGGGCGTGCTCGTGCAGCAGATCTCGTCAACATATTTTAAATTTGATTTTCTTCTCCATCATTTTTGTTTTGTCGGAGATGACATGACAGATGTCACCGTCCTCTGATTCGGTATTATTGTAATAAATTTCATTGATTTTGCTGTTGTTGTTGTTGTATTTTTTTATTATATTGCGATCATGAGTTTCAGGCTTGTTTTGGGTTTATCAAACAAAAAACTGCGTCTAAAATTAATAAAAATATGGAAATTGTGAAAACAAATTTTTGACGTTCTGTTGACGTGAGTGTTTATTTATTATTATTATTATTATTATAGTCATCATCTGCCTTCCATTTCCCAACTATGTTAGGGTCGGCTTCTAGTCTCACCGGATGCAGCAGAATACCAGTATTTTACATGGAGTGACTGCCTATCTGACCTCCACAACCCAGTTACTGGGTAACACGATACCGCTTGGTAAGACTGGATGTCAGATTTTCGAGCTTCTGACTACCCGTAACGACTGTAAAGATATAAAAATAACAATCGGGACCAACGGCTTAACGTGCTTTCCGAGGCACCGATGGGTCTTGGTATGCAAAGATGGTCACCCATTCACGGACCAACCGCGGCAAGCGGACCTTAACCTGATCGATCCACCCGTGCAGCTGCCACAAGCCCCTAGGTAGGTAGTAGGTATAGGTATACTTAATAATCACGCCAAAAAAAGTAGTAAAACAAAATCCTGAACAAAAAAAAACCCGTCTATCCCATGGCATGCAGTATCATTGGATAGGCCGTTCAAGAATATTGGGGTCTGTGAAAACCATGTTTCGATTCAGGGATCGATTTGCATAATATTAGGCTTTAAAGGGCAAATTTTTGTTAGAATCATGTGTGTCCCCCCCCCAAGTTAGATTTGTTCTATTGAATGACGTTCGAGATCAAATCTACCTTAAACATATGTATTAATGATTATAATTCTGTAATACATATTTGTTATGGTCACGAATCCTATTTTGATCAAGATAAAATCTGACACTAACCTGCAAATAGAAAAAAAACCTAAGAAAATTCTGGCTTCCTTTGCGGATCCACCTTAATGGTCTTGATACTAAGTGATTTCTACAATATCAGAGGCATTGCAGATGATTTATCATCCCAGCCGCGAAGCTAAAATGTCTCATGAGCTTGTTATGCCGGCACCCATCAGCTTAAGTATAATATTCCCACCGCTGGGACTCAGGTCTCCTCTCTGTGAGAGGGATGCCGAAATCCACCACGCGGACACATTGTCCAGGTAATACAGTCAGCAAGTTCACTGGTTAACACCAAGTTGAGATGACGTGAGTAGTTTAAAATATTACCTACAGCTACAATATAATTATTTGCCAGTGAGCCCAAAACTAGACAGTAAATCTGTTCCATGAGGCTCGGGGTTGGAACTCGCATGTCTTCGAATTTTTGGTTCTAGGTTCAATGTTTTCGTTCACCGTTTTGAGAGCAGTGGTGATGAAACAATTTACACAAAGCACCTACAACTCTTATTAAGTCGTGGCCGTTTCCACTGGGCTCCAAAATCTATGTTTATAAAGAGCTTACGAGTGGTACTTTACAATTCATCAACCAATTCACTAAATTTTCCCTTGCCGCAGACTGACGAAAACGGATTTAATTATTTTCTTCTTGCATTTTTGGTTTTTGCTACAAAATAATAATTGTAACAAAAAACAAAATGACAATTTTTTGGTTGGCATTCTCCAATGTCGAAAATATTGTTACAGATATCTATACGTAGACAGATAATAAGGGGGGACAAGTCCTCAGCGTATGCATTATGAGATAGCGATAGTTCGACGTAGGTACATTACTACAGCTAAGTGCAATTAATATTGCCATACTTAGACTTTTACCCCTATCGTGTGGGTAATCTGGTATTTATTCGAGAATTTCTTTCATTCATTCATTGTCATCATAGTTATAAATTCGCCACTCCCTCAAAGGTTAACCTTTCAGGGATGACCAACTCTGAAATAGCAAATAAAAACATCAGTTTCATGCATTTTTGAATGAAACTGCAGATATTTATTTAGATATTTCAGGTTCACATAGCAAAACGTTATAACCAAGAGTGCTTTCAACGCCTGAAAGATAATTGGATAATAGTAGTGTGGCAAATAAAAACAAGACTTAGACGACGCGTGAACGAATGCGTCCGGGGTGAAGGTGAAGCGCGGAAACAAATGAGTTCTAATTGTTATTTTATTACAATTTAATAAGACATTTATTTTCACATCAAGATGTCAATAGTGTAGTTAGATAAATCATAATTAATACATTTATTTACGCGCTTTATCTCAGGCCCCGAATGCATTCAGTTCGCGCGCGTAGACTTGCTCTAATTTTATAGATGCAATAAAAAAACTGTGGATTAAGTATAGTTTAACATTAAAACTGGTTGAGCAGATTCGGGAGTGACGACTTGGATGCCAGTTATTTCGGCCCGTACACTCAGTCCACTTATTTCTTAAAAATGATTAATTCGGAAAACTAAAAAAAAAAAATATATAATATACGTTTAGTGGTAAAAAAATCAAGTGCTGGTAACCCCGTCAAGTTATTATCCGACTATTGACAAATGACCCTTAGTAACATAGATAACAAACTAACATAAAATGCCTCACACTTTGGGCGGTTAGTGCAAAAAACAAGTTAGGATTTTATCGTCTTTTTAGATGTAATTACCGATAAATGTTGCTTATTATTGACAGAAAATAGTCATGAATACAATAATCTTTTGATTTACTTGCTGTAATAGATAAAAAATGCTGCTTACCGATGAAAGGTTATGTTTGGTTGATTTCGTTCGCTACGGCTATTACAGCCATATATACAACAATTCACCATCACTACACACTAAATATTACCTTTTGGAATATTAATTAAATCAAAAATTACACGAAATAAGTGTTTCACAGCAGTGGCGTGCCTAGGTTTCAAAATAACGCAAGCCCAATAAAATTTTAACCGATTTCAAAAATGGAAAGTTCAGTTTTCGACTGAGTATGTACCTACGTATGTATCATCGCAATTTTCTCATAAACTACTGGTTAGGTACAATAAATTAAAAGAATTTATCCATCCATCTTCTTCTTTCCTCTTCTTTCTTCAATTTCACTCTTGCTTGTCGTGCGGTGAATGAGGTAACCAAAGCACACTGAAGGCATGCTAGTGCTAGATTGAATATAATGAACATATCAGCAATTGCATACCTCCGGTGGCTTTGAAAAAGGCCGTTTGGTTTGCTTCATTGCTTGAGGGAACAAAGTTATGGTAAGTAGTTGCTTCCTTCGTAATAGGACCCAGGTTACAGACAAAAAAAAAAAACAAAACAAAAAGTTACAAAACGAAAGTTAAATAATAGCTAGATAGAATGTAATAAGGAATTTAAATAAATTATTTATATTCTAATTGGAATCGTCTATCTTTCTTAAGAAATCATTTAATTACATCAGAGTAAAATGTTGGTGATCTCAGATAGGTATGGATACGTTTAAGAGACGAAAAAGCACGTTCCGCGGAAGAATTTGTAGCCGGAATAGTTACAACAAGATACGCTAACTTTAACAGCTCGAGAAAGGCATCTTCGAGGTTATTCTCATGAATGAAATCAATTAATTCGAAAACATTACGATCTTTCAGATCAGGACTAGAATACAAGCAAATCAATTGGCGTCGGTTTTAATGAAGAAAATAACTGTTTTTTCTGAGCAAAGTTTAAAGATTTTACCTTATCTTCGCCAATCAAAACTTGAACGCATTTTAAATCCTCACAAGGTACAATTACCTCCATTGTTGTAGGTAAGTCACCAAAACACTTGTATCACTGAGGAAATCTAAGAAAACATACAAAAAACTTTAACAACAAAACCTTTTTCCACTCAAGCAAATGAAACTGAAGTTAGTTGCACTCTCGGATGTCGGGAACTACTCAGTGTTGTCATTTAGGCAAAAAAAGTCGCCAGGTATATGAAAAATCTAGCTAGATGTCGCAATTTTTTTTTTTATGATATTGCTTGAATATTTAATTTCGTTATTTTAAAAACTCGCTAGTTTTTATTGTTGCTAAATGTTAAAAAAGTTTCCAAACTCGTTAAAAATCTCCAAGATCTCACAACGTGGCTTTGTTTTTTTTTTGAGGGTGGGAAATCATCAAATAACTTCTCCCGCTCTGGGCGGAGCGGGAGGGTGTGTCAGACTCTTACTGACTAAAACCCACCCGTATTCCTTCTTGTTGCCTGTGTTGCGGGGGCCTCGGTGACCCATAAGTACCTTCCCGCGAAACGTGGCTAAAACGGCAACACTGCAGAGTTGGCAAGCTGACAAGGTCACGCATACGCGTGCAACTTCATACCGAAAGCCCTGCTTAAATCTGCCATAGTGATCGATTTGTTCTATGCACAAAGGTCTAACTCGTTATACGGCACATCGCTATAAGTGCGAAAGTGACAGATATAGTATTTGAAAGCCCGGTAAAAGCCGGTGCGTGTAAGCGAGATAGCTATATTTAGATGCTACAAATGCGAAACTCTGCGCGCGAACAATCGCGATGTGTAGTAGTGTAGCATAGGTAGATACTTTGTGTTATTTTGATAAGAATTAAGCGCGCGAACTTTTAAATAGTTCGGGTTTGATATTGATCCTCTATCGAGCATTTTAGTAAGGCATGCCGAGCTTTTGGGCTTATATGAAGGTACCGCCACTGTTTCACAGTTATCAATGAAAATCTTTTGACACCACAACTTGTCTGCCATCAATGACTAGTGATGGCAAACAATAAAAAACCGATACGCAAATAGAGATAGAAAACTTATGCTATGTCCTGCTCACACATCTCACTTTCGTAATTATTATTATTCTATGAGCATGTTAGAATATCTATGACCATGGGTTTGACCAAAAAGGCGGATAATGTACATTTCATTTCACATACTCATTTAATGTGTTGTTTGTTCTTCAGATAGGTCATGTGCATGGTCGACTCCATGGTCGGCAGCCAAGGAGTCCTGGGACCCGGTGCTATCCTTCTGCGAAACAGTCATGTCGCAGAAGGTGGCGGCGGAAAGGGAGCAGGAAATCTCTTCCACTCACCCTGCCCGAAGCAGGCACACCGGGCGTCAGCGGAAGGTGGACAACGCCCTCTTCCAGCCCACCTAACCGCAGGTGTGGGAGGGGAACGGGTGCATGGTTTTTAGTCAGTAAGAGTCTGACAGACCCCTCCGCCCGCCCTAGGGCAGAGGACATCCATGAGGATTTTCCACAACATATCAATGAATGAATGAAATGCACTGACCCCAGCGTGGTTAAACCAGACTCGATTGCTCGAATGAACCCAAGGATTCGCACTAGTCCCTGGAGCCTCATGTTTCATGGGACTACAGAGACCATTGCATATCAAAGAGTAGACGGGGGCGCGGTAATGGTCAGGACGACGTGCCCTTAGGATAGGAAGGATTATTAGAGCCTACCGGATATGCATCCTTGAGCAAGCAATGGAATAGTGGAGAGACGGGTAATTTATCTTGACTCCATTCATCCATCCATTAGACCCCCCCCTCTAATGGATCTTTAAACAACGTCGCCGCCAGGTTGGCTCAAGTCCAGTTGCTTCCACGCTATATCGCGGGTGAGAGTCCTGGCGGAGGAAGCTGTGTCCCGGGGCGGCTCCCTGTCGTTTCGGTTGACGCAGGTGCTCTCGGGCATGGTTGCTTCGGGAGGTACCTGTGTCGCATAAACAGGGAGCCGGACGCCCGGTGTCACCACTGCGTCGACTGTCGGGAGGACACTGGCAGAGTATGCCGCTTGGGAGGAGCCACGCCGTGCCCTCATCTCAGGAGTGGGCAGTGACCTGTCACTGCCGGCCGTGGTCGAGTCGATGGTCGGCAGCGAGGAGTCCTGGGACGCGGTGGTATCCTTCTGCGACACGACTGTTTCGCACGAGGCTGCGGAACGGGAGCGGGAGATCTCTTCAGCCAGGCAGACAACGCCCTCTTCCGGCCCCCCTAAATGGGTCCAGGGACGGCGGACTTGGGGACGTCCGCCGCCCCCAATCACACTGGACCCCAGGTGGCGGCGCGTAGTGATCCACGCGCGCCCCTTTCAGACGTCGCGGGGGGTTCGTGGAAGTCGCATTAGATCCCATGATCGCCGGTGCAAGTGTGGGAGGGGAACACCGGGGTGGTTTTTAGTCAGTAAGAGTCTGACAGACCCCTCCGCTTACCCCAGGGCGGAGGAAATCCATGAGGATTTTCCACACCGGAACAAAAAAAAAAAAAGGTCCAGTTGCTTTCTCGACTCTTTTCTGTGTCACTGCTATGTTGTGCTGCCTGCTATGCTGCCTAATCTTATGTCGGTCTTCAGCCGTGTCCATCCAAAAGTTGATTTCCTTGTCGAAGTAAGTCATGTCCTGCTTTATGTTGTCATTCTTTTAACACCGTTGCCGCCAGGTTGTCTCAGGTCCGGCGTTACCAGATTTTGAATGAATGATGAATGAATGAATCTTTTGGCGCGATGTAACTGCACTAACTGCTTTTTCGAAGCTTTTCCGTCACTGCTATGCTGTGTTACACGTTGCTGTTTCCAATGTCTTCGTCTGAGGTCTCGTTACTATCCGTTTCAGGTTTTTTAAACGAAGTTTTGACGGGGCTTGTGGTAGGAGTTGACTGGTAGAAAGCAGCACGTAATGAAAAGCGCGTCCATACTTCCGTGGAGTCTACGATATTCCGAATATCGCCAAGTTGGAATCCTCGGTAAGACGAAAACATTGCGTAGACTTCGCATGTATCAACCTATAATAACGTCTTATTCGGAATTCACAGACTGTTGACTTACGCCTTTGTTGTATCCTCACGACCCCTTTTTTGCAATATGCTGGGTACTACCGGCTACCTGAGCACTTGAAGCTCGTCTATGGCAATGTCTAAAACTCATTCTAATTTTAGACATTGCCATAGACGAGCTTCCTAGGTAGCCTTCACAAAAACTAACGATTTTGGGACACTATAATATAAAACTGCACTGCACATAATATTATTATAGTTGTCACACACTTAATGTAGGTTAAAGTTAGGTACACTATTTGTAAATATCACACATAAATTATTAAGCCGGTATGGACAGTATAACTAGTAACTAAAAGTGTTGGACCTAACACACTTTACTGGCTGCCAAACGCCAACACTTGGTAGGATACCCAGGCCACCCGGTACCTGGGTCAACCCTTCGCGTGCCCGTGGCACGTTTATTGTTTGTTATCTGGCCGAGGGTCCGTACAAAAATTCTATTTCCTGCACGCCGTTCTTCGTCCAAGACCCTTTTAAGCGTACGGAATGTGGTTCTCTGTTGGTTGGCCTATTGTTTAAAAAGACAGCTTGGTAGTTGCCTAATGCTTTTATTATTTCGTCAATTTTTTAATGTGGCTTGCGGTTGCTTTTCTTCCTTGTGTTTGGCCCTGTTTCTCTTGTTCTTTGTCTGCCCCAGATTATTTTATTGTCGGAGGTGCCCCTATTAGCCCATTCACCTTTAATGAGGTGGAAGTGGTTTTCCTTTTGCATGTGGTGTAATAATGTGATCCAATTGGGATTTCTGGGTGCCAATTGACCATGTTATCGTTTCGCTTTTGTCGTGTGTTGGCTATATCCATTAACCTTGTAGCGTTGCCCCGTTGTAGTTGGAATATTCATGGTATATAGATGGTTTGAATAACTCCTGTGAAAGATCTGGTTCCTTTAGAAATACAACTGTTGATATGAGAGTTGATTATATAAAGAAAAACATACTTGTCACTTCCCGCACCAACTTCAGTTGATGTCATTTTTCTAATTAGTATTGGTTAATTGTGTGTTTTCCCAGTGGATGCCAATCGTAGTGCGTAGAATTGTATGTTCCTAAGTTCATCTCTGTTTCTTGTAGGCAGGCTACATGAATCTTCCTTTGTGGAAGTTCACCGTCTATTTTATAATTTTGGCCGGTTTCGAGCCGCATCGGACTTTTCAAGTTGCAATACGCAAGTCTGGGCAAGTGTACTTAATTGCGGCAGAAGGCGGATTTCTAAGTATTGTGTATCTATATCTATACTATATATGTTGTGGTGTTTTGACGTTGATTGATTACTGCTTTGGAGCTTGCGTATTATCGTTATATTGCTCAACCTCGATTGCGACCCAGCCATCAGAGTGCTGGTCTTTGTTGAACACGTGAAGGTTGCCGGGCACTGCTATGCTGGCAGGTGAATACACCAGCGTGTTTCCGATTATTTACACGTGCACCTTTCTGAGATAAGATTCGGACGCAGCGATATGGATATCTTCTCCTCACCAGCCCGTCTCGCTAAGATAAGCGGTTATGTATTTTGATATCCTTTGTTCCTGGGAAAGATTGCTATTAGGAAGGAAGTCTCGAATATTATTCTGAAATGTTGAGTGAATTCTGTCACCATCACGGCTCACCGAAACATATGTAGCAAGATCTCGTCCTACAGACAAGTGGACAAGCTTCTGCATGGTACCTGTGGTGCATTTTTTGTGAAGAGATGTATCTTGTTATGAAGTTTTAAAATACAGGGTAGGGTTTTTTTGGGTTGTTACTGGAATTCAACTGACCTTTTTCGGCCTTTCACGCACGGCGCAGATGGGTATAATACAAATTGATTTACGACCTCTCAAAAGGATCGGTAATTTGCTTAGCTAGTGACTTATTGTAAAGCTAAAGAAGCCAAATAATAAATTTGTTTAGGTACAGTATTTTCTGGGAATTTAGTTCAATGTTATAATTATAAAGTACAGGGAATTCCTTAGTTAGTTGGAACAGTTATATTATCATCCCTATACTGCACAGGCTAAATGTTGAGTGTTGAAGGACTAAAGAATATTAAAGAGTATTAAATTGACACACACGTATCATAGTTTAAGCGGAACTGTTCAGCAGATCCCTAAAATACATGGAAAGATCTCACCAGATTAGCTTGGACGGGGTCAGGATCGTCCTAAGTGTGCACTGGGTCGCTCGCCTGAGATCAAGAGCGCTCACAAGCCTAGTCCACCCTACCTTTGCACAGCTCTAGCAATTTTATTTAACGACATGAACACAGCAAAAACAAAAACACTGATCAAAAACACAAAATTTACACCATGTCTACCGAACGACCCATGAGGATTTTCCACAACATAACAAAAAAAAAAAGGTGCGTGGTACTCACAACCGGTGTGCGTGTATGACCAGCATTGCTATTCACAAACGTACGATACTCCTTCGAGCCGTATCGAGCGTACGGCTAAATAAACGTACGCAACATTGTGATGACGCATCGCGTCCTACAATGGCAGGAGAATGATGATGATTATCTTCATTCTCCTACCCTTATACCAATTTATTTGGGGTCGGGGGCGCAACATGTATATTTCTTCCACACTTCCACACATTTATCAATATCATCCTAACTATACATGATTTTTTTAAACCAATGCGCAAATTTTGACAAAGTAAACTTAAACGGTGTAATGGTCTGGCAGTTTGTGTACTTTATGCGGCCTACCCAAATGTCTTTTCTTTGGTATTGTTCGTCAAATCATTGAGCTCCTTATGTTTTGAGTTGAGCTGCATGATAACTGACAAATGCGTGCACTGACTGGGTAGGTCAACTCAAAGCTGTGTGGTTCTTTACTCAAAAGACCATTTCAGACACCAACCTACATGGTCCTCAAATGATCTGACCAATATTATGTCCTGATTGTTACGTATTGACATTGATGAATATTATCTATACCTACAATGACATGAATATTTACTCTGTGAAGTATTTATTATAATTATTGTAAATGTGAAGACTATGTGGGTCATTGTTTTTTTTTTAATTCTCAGATAGTTTTTAACATGGTCTGGCAGTTTGAGTATTTCGTGCGGCCTAGCCAAATGTCCTTTCTTTGGTATTGTTTGTTGAATCGTTGAGCTCCTTAAGTTCTGAGTTGAGCTGCACAACTACTGACAAATGCGTGCACTCAATCTTTCAGGTTCTTTCATCAAAAGACCATTTTGACACCAATCTATATAGATTGAGTTGAGATTGGCGGGCCTGTGTGAAGACCATATGGTCTTCACACAGGCCCGCCGCTAGGTGTTTGGTCGCCCGCGTGCTATACCGATTATGCCACCCTACGACTACTTACTCTGACTCAAAAAAAGGATAATTAATGTTTTCTCATTATGGTGGGAAAAAGAGAAACAAGTTAACGAGGATAAAAAACTTATTTTAATTAATTAACTACTATTTTTTTTTTTACTGATGAATAAAACTATATACTTAAATATGTATCTACTAAAATTTAACTCTTTTTGCCTTAACATTTGCGAAATCTTATATCAACTTTCTTGTATCCAAACTGTCTAAAATTTCAAATGTTTGCAAATTACGACACCTTTGTACAGTGGCGTAGCTAGGCGGGGGCGGCCCGCACCGGGTGTCACCCATTTAGGGGTGACACCCGACCGTGAACATCAGTAGTGCCACCTATAAAAATTCGTAAAGCTGTGGCAGTTTGCATAACCGCCACTAATAAAATAATATATGTAGGTGCCTAGTAATTTTTTTTTTCATTCAGGACCGTTGCCGCGTTGTAACGGTTTTTATTTGCTTTCACGGTGAGTTCAATAGGTGTCACGAGGACAATAAATTGATAATTACCATTTTTCAATGCCACACTGTCGGTCGATTGGGGATTCCCCAAAATGTAGTTGTTTTTATCTTCGAATTTCGCTGTAACTATAACTACTCGCTAGTCAGGGGTTTCCCCGGAAATAGCAATTGATCGTCACCTGTGGGCGTTAAGTTATTATAAACAACAATTCTTATTATAAAAGCGTTCTTAAGGAGTTAATATGCTCCGTATTCGACCTCCTGATACGGAAGCCATTCAGGCGGAGCTGTACGAGGAGCACAGAGCGGCGAAGACCGCCCCCCAAGCGGAGATCCTGCGGGCCAGGGGCTGGCCCGCGAGGAGTCGTTGGAGACTTTCAACAGGGACCCGTGGGGACGCCCGTACAAAGTGGTACAGGATAAAATCCGCCCATGGGCTCCCCCGCTGACGCAGAATATTCGGCCCCAGCTTGTGGAGGCTGTGGTGAGCACTCTGTTCCCTTCTAGAGGGAACTCACCTCCCCACCCATGGCTCCGCCTAACGCGGTGCTCGATGCGGACCACACCGCCGACGAAGACGACGATGCTCCAGAGGTGACCTCGGTCTACCTCGGTCACCACTCTCATTTCTAAATGAGAGTGGCGGACGCAGGCTGAATGCCAAAAATACCGCTCCAGGACCCGACGGCTTACCTGGGAAAGCCTGAGTCTTGGCCTTGGAGGCTCTCAGGCCTCGACTAAGGGGTCCCTAAGCGCATGTTTGGAGAGGGGCCAGTTCCCGCTTCGTTGGAAGACTCTCCGTTCGCTTATCGGCCCATCGTGCTGCTCGACGAGGTGGGCCGCCTCGTCAGCCAGCTTGTGCGGGTGGGGCTGGATTTGGCGGAGAGCCAGTTTGTTTTCCGCAGGGGGCGCTCTACGGTGGACGCCACCATGCGCGTGTGAGCCCTCACGATGGGGAATGCTGTGGCACAGGGTGGGGTCGTCTTGGCGGTGTCTCTAGACATCACCAATGCCTTCAATACCCTGGAGATTTTTTTTTCTGATTTTTCCTTTTCTGTATAATTCACGCCTTTTTTTTTTTTTTTGATGGTGGGAAATCATCAAATAAGTTCTCCCGCTCTGGGCGGAGCGGGAGGGTGTGTCAGACTCTTACTGACTAAAACCCACCCATATTCCTTCCTGTTGCCTGTGTTGCGGGGGCCTCGGTGACCTATAAGTACTTTCCCGCGACCCCGGCAGGCATCCCTAGTGGACCCCTACTTTTGTGCTGACGAAATCTCTTTGAGGCGCGCGTGGAATACGACGCGCCGTCGACCCGGGCCTGGTCCTTACCGGACGGTGAGCCATTGCTCACCGTCCGCAAGCCCGCGCCTACGGTGGCTGGAAATCCGCCCGAGATTCCCGACGCCCAGGGCGTCTCCTGCGGCGGCTAGGGGCGAGAGGGCGCGAAACGTGCCTTTCCCTCAACCGTCCCGCCTCCTCCTTCGCGAGCATTACTGCTTCGCAGAAGGAGGTGACGGCTGCCCATGCCCTCTCGCTCCGTACCATGGCCTGAACCAGGGCCGGACGCGAGAGGTCTCTGCCGCCGATCGCCTCCACGAGGACACGGCGGTGCACTGCCCAAGCCGGGCAGACCTCCACCGTATGCTCCACCGTGTCCTCCGGGCGATCCACACAGTGGTGACACCCGGACGTTTCCTCCCGCCTTATCCGACACAGGAACCTCCCGAAGCTGCCGTGTCCGGTGAGGATAATTCACGCCTTAGATGGCATACCTACACGAGACCTACACAAACGTTGCAGACTCCATACATAATATTATTATTTGTTTAAATACCCAAAATGTCCTTTCTTTTGTATTTTTCATCAAATCGTTGAGCTCCTTAAGTTCTGAGTTGAGCTGCACGATTACTGACAAATGCGTGCACTGACTGGACAGGTCCACTTAATCTGTGCGGTTCTTCCTCAAAAGACCATTTCAGACTGCCGCAGATCTGCCGACAAACTGTTTTGCAGTTTGGCAGACTTTATGTATGTTATTGTTAGTACAAGTTTTGAATAAATAAAAAAGAAAAAAAAAAGACACCAATCTACATGATCTTCATTTATGATCTGACCAAGATTATGTCTGGACTTTAAAAGAGACTGTGACCTCTGAGTTTGTTTCGGCCTTTCTTCTCAGAGAGTCAGATAGGAAACGCCGACCTCATCTTTTTTTTTTATTTGATTGACGTGTAAAAGTGTTCGTACAAACCTACTTACAGAAATAAAATCATTTTATTTCATATTCCGCGTAGGTACTTACCTAGTTAGTAAAGTAAAATATAATAAATAATGTAGGTAAATAATAATATTGTCAAACCAGCCTTACCTTTCGGTTTATTCAGCTTTCGTAGAGCCAGCGATGACAACTTTTTATTTTTGCCCATTTTTTTTTACAAAATTGTATCTACCTAATACGTTAAAACTAAATATATTACAACTATTTAAAAACTAAACTTTACACAGGTATTATTATTATTTCACAAGCTAATTTTGGTTACGCCGGTAACAGAAAATAGCAGGGGTGGCGCGTTCGCAAATCTTGGCCGACGTCCGACCTCCAACATATACCGCTCAGGACTAAACAGTACACAGGCGGGGGGAACGTCTGATTGGGTAAACGTAGGAATGCCTACGGTGCTGGACCTGTGTTACCAAGTTCTCCTCTATTATGTGAGACCTATAAACTTCGGTCTTCAATAAAGACGTTTTCAAGGATGGCAACATAACTAAAACTGAAAAGGTGCATACATATTAAAAAGCTACCATTTGGTACAGTACGATTCACGAAAGATGACCACAAATGGCGGCCGTCTGCGCACGTACACTCATGAAGAAAAGACTTAAGACAAAATAATACATAATGCACAAGGGCATACCGTGTGCATACCGAGACCCCAAGCCGCAGACCAGTCGCCAGACGAAGCGAGGTTGGATCCAGGAAGGTACCGGTATATGGAGAAGGATGGGCATGTAGCCAATGACCAGCCTCTCTGGCTCCGACCGCCAAAAGTCTTGCGCGATCCGGACCTGAACTAGCCCCGCCCTACCCTAGTATGCTTTTTTAATTATTAATATTTGCTTGAGTTTAAATAACAATAGTCTGAACCGCGGCTCAGAATCGATTTGTATGTTAAATCGCAATAAATATCGTCCCAGCTCCTTTGAGATTTTGGGTTTTCTGGAAATTCTTTACCCGGGCAAGCAATTTGAAAAGCATTCTTGGCATCCTCCAAGCCCGCAGTCTCATTGTTTGTGGGCAAAGCCCTTAGGACATTACCTATGAGATGTGACGTGCTATGGGTGGACGACAAAAAGGCTGGGGAAGCAACACTCGAAATTTTGCGGATTCCTAAGCCGCCAAACCGAATAGGGAGGGATGCTTGTAACCAAGATGGTTCATTGAGCTGAATATTTAAAATCATTTCTAAACTATATTTGACTAAATCGACTATTGGTGAAAGCAAATTAGGATGTTTCCAAAAAGGGCTACAGCGAAGCACATAAGTAAATTTAGGGACAAAAAGGCAAAACTTTAGAATTACAAGAGCATAATGGTGCCAATTCCCTTGTTCACAAACTAAACTAAATTTAAGTTCAGTGCATCTTTTCTTTCTATTTCATTAAGAAGAGGACAGAAGATAAATTTTAGTTTAGTCCTGTCAAATTAATCAGCGCCTGTCACTACTCCATACAAGTTTAGACGTGATTAAAAACTTGCCTACTAAAATTACGTCAATTTACGTCAAGCGCTGATTAATTTGACAGGACTAAACCAAAATTTATCTTCTGTCCTTTTCTTAATAAAATAGAAAGAAAAAGATGCACTGAACTTAAATTTAGTTTAGTTTGTGAACAAGGGAATCGGCACCATTGAGGACTGATTTCGAGTAAACAATTTGCGTGACTTTGTGTAATGTTTTTTTATTTTTTTATTTGAATCGGTGATATCTACGAATAAAACACAATACAAAACGATGATTATCGGCTATCCTCGCCTTAAGTATAATATTCCCACTGCTGGGAACCCTTTTAATGAAACCGATTTCATTAAAAGGGTTCACGAAATGAACATCAAATGTTTTCTGCTAACTTTTTAGACCTATTTATCTTGCTTATGTGTGTGAAGTTTAATTCAAATCGAAAAAGAAAAGTCAAGTCGAGTCATTTCGAAAAAGAAGGACTTGAAAATTTGTACGAAATGCCGTACGGCGTACACGCTCTTAAGTCGAGGCCGTTTCCACTGAGCTACGAGAAAGAGCATAAAGAGGTACTCACAATTCATCAACCAATTCACTTGCCGCAGATTGGCTAAAATGGCTTTCATGATTTTCTGCTTGCCTATTTGTTTCTTACTACAAAATAATAATTGTAACAAAACACAAAATGACATTTTTTTGGTTGGCATTCTTCAATGTCGAAAATTTTATTACATCTATGCCATAGAGTATAGTAATATCTATGCACTATACTTATATGTCTATGGCACTATGCCATATATAAAAAAGTACTCTGTGGCACTATTGTGTATTTGACAATAATTAGTTATATTGTAAAAGTTAGAATATCTATGACGCCATGGATTTGACCTAAAAAGGCGGATAATGTAGACGCATAAGTACATTTCATGTCACATACTTACTTATTTTATTTTGTGTGTTGTTCTTCAGATAGGTCAGGTGCGTGGTACTCGCAATCGATGTGCGTGTTTGACCAGCAAAGCTATTTACAAACGTACGATACTCTTTCGTGCTGTATCGAACGTACGGCTAAATAAACGTACGCATTTTCTAGTTTTTAGTTCCAAATACCATTTCTGCGACCAACTTAACACTTTCACGGACACTGAGATGAAGTTGACATTCTGAAAATGACACTAAACATTTTCATATAAAATAATACCACGCCTATAGCCGGACTGTCGTAAAAAAAAACCAAGGTACCTGTAATATGACGGTCCGTCGATAACCGGTACCGTTCACAGGCGGGCTGTCATGTCAAATCAGTCCGTTTACCTGTATCATGACGGTCTACAGGCGGACTGTCGTATCAAAGGTGTTATTTTACCTGGTATATAGCGGTCCGCCCGTAGCCGGTACCGTCTACAGGTGGGCTGCCGTATCAAAGGAGTTAGTTTACTTGGTATATGGCGGTCCGCCCATAGCCGGTACTGTCTACAGGTGGACTGTCGTATCAAAGGAGTTAGTTTAGTCTCGTCTGTAGCCGGATTGTCTAATCAAATATGTCTAGGAACTTGCAATGCGACGATTCGTATCCATATTCTTGAATAGTGGTATTTTCAATGATATCAACGAGGGGGCCAGTTGCTGTATCGTCAAAATTAAAATTGGGAATATCAGATACAGAATTTTCGCAACACTCACTTTGTGGAAGTGGTGTACTGGAACGAACAGGTTTTCGAGCCTGCCCCCGTACCCCGTTGACTGCTGTAAAACTATATCTCGATGTGCTTGACTAGCACTGTTAGATTGGTGGCGCTCGATAGAAGCTGGTAGTAGGCGTGCACCTACAGGTTCACTAGGGGAAATAGAGGGGCGACGACGCTCCTCGGAAACACAACGTCGATATGGCAGATTGTGAGGGCGTCGGCGCTCTTCAGAGGCAGATATTGTTTGTGGCAGCTCAACAGACTCACCGTGATGGCGTCGGCGTTCTTCAGAGGCACATCTAGTTTGCGGCAGCTCAACAGACCCATCGCGAGGGCGTCGGCGCTCTTCACAGTCAGATCTTGTTTGCGGCAGCTCAACAGACCCACTGAGAGGGCGGTGATATTCCTCGGAGGAGCATTGGTTCTGTGTGAGTGTGTGAGGCCTACAAAAGAGCGTTGGCTCTCCTCAAAAGTAGCGCGGTGCTCTACAGGGCTATCAGGAAGCAGTTCTTCTGTTGAAGTATCAGAGCAAAGACTCTCTGACATGCGGCAATGTTGTGAAATTCGAGCAGTTTCAGGCTTACTAAATATATCCAGGCTTGAATCTCTGCTGATACCGTCTCCGTTCTCTGGTTCGTAATTATCCTCAGCGTCTTCATCACTGTAAGGGTCGTGCAAAGCCTCACGGACGGAAAATGTGTCACTACGATCTTCAAATAATTTTGGGCATTTTTGAGAACAAGTTCTTACCCGTTTAGCTACGAAGGTACTCTTGGGTAGTGTATTCGAGCATTCGCCATCGCCGTCAGATGTTTTTGATCTATAATAGCCATAGAAAAAATAATACAAGCAGCACTATACCTATCTATTTCGTGATTTATTCATCTAAATTGATAATAAAAAGGTACAAATAATATAATATAACAGTAGAAATACGAAAAGTAGCCCGTACTATAAAAACAAGCAAGTTTCTTACCTCTTTGAGCCCGCTACTAGGGCATTTTCATTTTAAATGGCGCAGGTTATAACAAACAGCCTTTAAAAAAAAATTTATTGTTTTAAGACTTTGAACTTTGAATTATTGTAAAAAAAATATATTTTTGTGATTCAATGTAAAAATTCCGTGCAGAAATGTTTATTTTATTTTCTAAAATTATTTTTTTAAAGTAGGATGGGCTAAAAATGTCTTTTTAGTAACAAAAATCAAATCGCGACAAAAATTCAACTGCTGGAAATGAAATGAGAAAAACGCTCGTTAATAAGTTTTTTATTATCAATTAATGAAATTAAATATTAATACTTGGTCATTAGATATATATTTTTTTTTATTTCAACAATTTGGTCAGTATCGTAACATATTGTCCAAATGCAAGTTTTAATTTTCGTGTAACTTATTTGATCAGTCAAGGAATGATAAAGTTGGAATATAACCTTAATGTAGTTTTTTAATCTTCATTTATAATATTCTAATAATAATATTCCGCATAATATTTAAAGTTTTATTAAAAAAATAAGGCAAAAATATTTTGGGACAGAAATTTGAGTGCAATACGACACTGGATCACGTGGCTTCATAGTAACGTATGCAAATTGACACGAGTATAGGCGGTTTGTCTGTTTTGACTTGATAAAATTAACCGCCTGTGGGCGTAGTGTCATATCAAACACGAAAAAAAAATACGCCTCTGGCCGTGACGTCAGTGAAAGAGTTAAATGTAGCGCTCGCTCGGCTCGCGCACTGTTTGTTACAGTTCTAACCTAACCTTTTTTTATGTTCCGAGGTGGAAAATCCTCATGGTTGTCCTCCACCCTGGGGCGGGCAGAGGGGTCTGTCACACTCTTACTGACTAAAAACCACCCCAGTGTTCCCCTCCCACACTTGCACCGGGGATCATGGGATCTAGTGCGACTTCCGCGACATCCAATAGGGGCGCGCGTGGAACACTACGCGCCGACACCCCGGGTCCTGCTATGTGGGGGGCGACGGATGTCCCCGAGTCCGTCCGTTGTCCGCCCTCTGCACTCACCCGGTGCGCCTGCCCGCATAGGGTGAGTGGAAGAGATCTCCTGCTCCCTTTCCGCAACCTCCTTGACCGTGACCAGACTATGGAGTCGACCACGGCTGGCAGCGACAGAAACCTCATCTTAACAGTAGACAATCTGAAATTATTAATAAATAAAATTTAAGTACGACTCCATGGTCGGCAGCGAGGTGTCCTGAGACACGGTGGTATCCTTCTGCGAAACAGTCTTGTCGGTGAAGGAGGCTGCGGAAAGGGAGCGGGAGATCTCTTCCACTCACCTTGCCCGCAGCAGGCGCACCGGGCGTTGGCGGAGGTCAGACAACGCCCTCTTCCAGCCCCCCTAAATCGGCGAAGGACTCGGGGACATCCGTCGCCCCCCACATACCAAGGCCCGAGGTGGCGAGGCGTAGTGTTCCACGCGCGCCCCTATTGGACGTCGCGGGGGGAATTTTACATCTTTTAGTGTGGCGTGTATCGGTAGTACGTTATATGATATATATTGTACGTTATACGTTATATATCATAGATATGTATGCCTTTCACCTTGATATGTGGTAAGTAGTTAGAATTCTTGTGTGCCAGGAATGTACTGTGTCACTACAACCTCATTCCCCCCGCGAGCCTGAGGTGACCCGCAACGGCGGGCCACCTCAGGCTCGTGGACCACCGGGGATCGCGGAAGTCACATTAGATCCCATGATCACCGGTGTAGGTGTGAGAGGGGAACACCGGGGTGGTTTTTAGTCAGTAAGTATCTGACAGACTCCTCCGCCCACCCCAGGGTGGAGGACATCCATGAGGATTTTCCACCCCGGAACAAAAAAAAGTTATGTTAGAACCACCCGCCCCAGGGCGGAGGACATCCATGAGGATTTTCCACCCCGGAACAAAAAAAAAAGGGTTAGGTTAGAACTGCGAAAACCGCGCGCGAGCCGAGCGAGCGAAGCTAGCGGTGCCACGGCAGCGGCCAGCGAGCGCTACATCCAAGTTGGTCGCAGAAATGGTGTTTGGAACTAAAAACTACATTTAAAAAAATCAAAATCAAAAGTCATTTATTCAAACTAGGCTGAGAATCAGCACTTTTCGAACGTCAAAATTACATAAGACAGTCCCCCAAAACGCCCACCCTTCACCACTTCTTGTGCTTTAGCTGGGAAGAAGAAGTGGTCAACAAACTCCCCAGCAGCACAGCTGTCTCTTCAGTTAGAGGGAAAAAAAAAATGGATTCTATACAACAGTATGCAAAACAATTTACATTACGTGCAACATAAAACATTAAATTATTAGCCATATGTCAGCTAGCACACCACTATACCAACAAAAAAAGAAAAGGAAAACACCGAAAACTATTAATTCTCAAGCAGAGATAAAAACGTAAACAGAACTTAATGCCCAAATAAAAGCCTCCAAGCATAAAGGGCGTGCCCGCTTACATATAGCTATAGCTGTAACAGTCAGAAATGATGAACTAGGACCATCAAAGAAAAATTATTAAACAATTAATTACTAATAACAAAACAAAACAATGGTCAGCACGACGACCGGTCACCACAAGCAGCACGCGTCGCAAAGCGACGTGCCTAGTCGTGTTAAAGCGGAGCGTTGATCAGCCGCATCGTAGGACGCGATGCGTTATCGCAACTTTGCGTACGTTTATTAAGCCGTAATACGGTACGAAGGAGTATTGTACGTTTGCGAATAGCAATGCTGGTCATACAAGCACACCGGTTGCGAGTACCACGCACCTGACCTATCTGAAGAACAACACACAATATAAAAATAGTAAGTATGTGATATTAAATGTACTTAAGCGTCTTTATTACCCGCCTTTCTAGTTCAAATACATGGCGTCGTAGATATTCTAACTTTTTTGAGTTATATTGTCAAATCCGTGGTCCCATAGATGCATAATAGTTATTATACTCTTTGAATAGATGCGAATAGATGTAACAATATTTTCGACATTGAAGAATGCCAACCAAAAAATTGTCATTTTGTTTTTTGTTACAATTATTATTTTGTAGTGAAAAACAAAAAGGCAAAGCGAAACGTAAGAAATTCATGAAAACCCTTTTCACCATTCTACAGCAAGGCGGACATAGAAATATCGAAGCTTTAGTGGGTTGGTTAATGAATTGTAAGTACCTCTTTATATGCTCTGTCTCGTAGCCCAGTGGAAACGGCCACGACTTAGGTATTTGAGTTGTGTAAATTATTTCATCACCGCTGTTCTCAAAACGGTGAACGAAACATCGAACTCGGCATGTCCTAGAACTAAAAAATCGAAGACATATGACATCGTACCCCGAGCCATCGTACAGATCACCAGCAAATAATTAAATTGTAGCTGTAGGTAATATTTTGTGCTACTCACCGTCGTCTAAGATGGTGTTAATCGGTCAAAGACAGCCTTCGATCAATAATATTGATCGAAGAAGACAGCTAATGAGACACGGTTGATTTTCCATTGTTTGGCACCACATGGGGTACGTGCAGAGCTTAATGAGTTCAACTGTGAACCTGCTAACTGTATTACCTGGACAATCAAATATTTTCCATTTTTATTTTCTGTCCACCAACCTGCACTGTGTCCGCGTGGTGGATTTCGGCATCCCTCTTACAGAGAGGAGGCCTGAGTCCCAGCGGTGGGAATACTTAAGCTGATGGGTGCCGGTGTCATGACAAGCACGTGACTTGTTTTAGCTTCGTTACTGGGATGATAAAACATCTGCGATGCCTATGATGTTTTAGAAGTCACTTAGCATCAATACCATTAATGTGGATCTGCAATGGTAGCCCGCGAGCTTAAAATTTTCTTTCATTTTTGCAATTTGCAGGTCAGGTTGTATCTTGATCAAAATATGATTCGCGACCATAACAAATATGTATACAGAATTTATTATAATATTAGGTAATGCGTGTTGCTAGTGATGATCTATGGCACTAAAACGTGGACGCACACAATGGGCCTTATTAGAAGGCTGACAGTCACCCAAAGGGCAATGGAGAGGGCTATGCTTGGAGTTTTCCTACGTGGTCGAATCAGAAATGAAGAGATCCGCAGGCAAACCAATGTCACCGACATAGCTCGAAGAATTGCAGTGGGCAGGGCACATTGCTCGCAGAACAGATGGCCGATGGGGCCGAAAGGTTCTGGAGTGGCAACCGCTTACCGGAAGACGTAGCATTGGTAGGCCTCCTACAAGGTGGACCGACGACCTTGTGAAGGCCGCAGGAATCCGCTAGATGCGAGAAGCACAGAACCGGTCGAAGTGGCGGTGCTTGGGGGAGGCAGCAGTGAACGTTTTTCTGCTGAAATGATGATGATGAATATTAATACATCTCTCTAAGTTAGATTTGTTCTCGAAATTCATTCAATAGAACAAATCTAACTTAGAGTCAAAAATCAGCCTTTAACCCTCGCCTTATTTGAGGGAAGGAGGCAACCCAACCCCTGACGCTACCGCAAGCAGTAACATATAAGGAAGCATGACGAACTTGTTGCTGGTTGCTCCAGTAAGGATAATATAATCAATTATCGAGGTTGCTAGCTAACCACATATCAATACAACTCAACAAAAAACATTGTAAAGAGTAGATTATGTCAATAATAAACAAAAATAAAAATTAAATTGATTTATACAGCCAAATAAAATAAACAATTATATGAACTCTTAAAACGTCGCGCGTCCTCGTTTTCGGGCTAGCAATCAAATCTACGCGGCGGACCGGGTTTGCGCTTCTCTCTCACCCTTGAATAGATTTGGTCCGTTTCAAAGGACATATTAACAAAACGCACACAAATGTCATTAGAACTAACTCTCGCACGATTCGTGTGTTGCCGAACATTAACTAGGCTATCTCTTTCTAACCTATGTAGTGAGAGCGAACGCGTAATAGACGCGTGACAAGCACCGGTCAGTCAGTTTGAAGGCGAGTGTGACACCTAAACAATTTTATTATACTAAAGACTTCATGATGATTTCCGCACTTGTAACCGGGTCACCGCGGTGGCCCCATGAAGTTATGGCACGGGTGGCCCCGAATGCACTGCGACGTTGATGTTGTGATGCGTCTGCAAAATACTCTGAACTAGAGCACGCGCGTGCGATCGGTACGTCCGTTCACAATAGTATCTGAACACTCACTGAAATTAACTAAGGTAAAAAATCCAGCATAAGCAAAAATCACGAAAAGCCTTTTTTGTCGATCTACACGTACGAAATCATTTTATTTAATCAAACTAAATAGACGTTTTTATTTAAATACAGTGGTGCCGATTCCCTTGTTCACAAACTAATCTAAATTTAAGTTCAGTGCATCGTTTTCTTTTTATTTCATTAAGAAAAGGACAGAAGATAAATTTTAGTTTAGTCCTGTCAAATTAATCAGCGCCTGTCACTACTCCATACAGGTTTAGACGTGATTAAAAACTTGCCTACTAAAATTACGTCAATTTACGTAAAGCGCTGATTTATTTGACAGGACTAAACTAAAATTTATCTTCTGTCCTTTTCGTAATGAAATAGAATGAAAGAGATGCACTAAACTTAAATTTAATTTAGTTTGTGAACAAGGGAATCGGCACCAATGTGTACTAAAAAGTTTATTTTGATATATTTTTTTACCTTTAACTTTTTTTTCTCAGTACCTTCTGTAAATACATTGCCGTAACTAAGGCGGTGATAGCGGTGCCCAGGCACAGGGTGCTGACTCTGGCGGGCGCAGAAATGACCAGACTAGGACCAAGTTTTGGGTCATGCATGGTAGCTATGAACACTTTTTTTTTACCTTACAAGCAGTAGACACGGCTGATATAATACAATATCTTCTTACAAGCAAATAATAATAATGATAATAGATGACGATATAGTAAACGTTAACATTACACGCGGCTGTAGGCCATAGAATACTAAAAACTAGGTATTCTACTAAAAGGAATTTTGGCGTAAACAACTACTCTTGTAGAGGTCTCTAGAGGTATTACCAAGTAACTGGGTAACAGAGGGCAGATTGGCAGTCGCTTCTTATAAAAAATATACCTACTTGTATTCATCTGCTTCTGGTTATACTGGAAGCCGACCCTGACGTTGGTAAAAGGCAGATGATGATTATTAATTTTTGTTACAGGAAATGTAATACCAAGAGCAGTAAAGGAACACGAAACTAAAATCGCAGCATTTTCAATGATGTCGTTGACAAAAACAAAGTAACCATAGACGAGTTTAAAGGAGTCATGAATGAAGTAACTGATGAATTTAAAACGAATATAGAAGGGTTAACAAAACAGCTGGCTGAAACCAGTCCCAAGTTGCTGCGAGACGCTGTAGGTGGCGCTACTAGTACGGTAACTAGTGTTGAAAAATCTTATTCGGAAAAAATTACAAATCATATTTTTTCTTAAATAAAATGTTACTGGATATATTTGAGGTTTTCTTCAATTCTTATTTTGCTTGCCACGTTGGTCAAGCGCTAGGTACTGCTGAGTATGAGGCCTTGGGTTCGTTTCCCAGGTCGAGCAGTATTTGTTTTTTGGAGGAATTTCTCAGTAGCACATTGCAGCATTGGAGTCTGGATTTGTGTCCAGTTTGATGGCAATAGGCTCGTCTCACCGGCACCAACCTGACTCATTCAACAATAAACGAAATAATGTAATGTATTAGTTTGTAATTTACTGTTAACATGTCAAAGTTATTTATATTTATTTTCCTAGTTTATTAGTCTAGCTAACCATGTCTGTCTACAAACATTTTGCGTTAATCACGAAAAGTTCTTTAAAGACAAGTCCTTTTGTTTAATACTTTATACAGGAATAAAATTTAACCAGGGCGCAAATTTAGACAAAAACTTGATATGTTTAGTGCAAAAAAAATTGTAATGGTAACGAAAAATGTTTACTTTGAAACTGGTTTATTAAAAGAAAGAAAGAAGAAAGAAAAATACATTTATTTGTCACAGAAACACTTGCATTTATAAAACTATGATAATTCAAATAAAAAATATAAAACAACACAGATTGATATACCTGTAAACACAGAACATAATATATATAGTCGGCAGCTACACGCCGTCAATTTGACAAGAAGGCTTCTACTCAGCGTGATGCTGTGCTATGGGGAACCCATAGCAGAGAGCTGATTTTCAGTAGTCTCCCGAAAACGACGTACGGAAACGCAAGTCAGGTTTAGAGATTTTAACAGATTAGACAAATATAGTTTATAAAGTAAAATAAAATAAAATAAACCGTACTTAAAATGTAAAATATCCGTACAAACAATAAGATCAATCAATACTACACAATAACAACTTGCGACCCACGGATGCCCCTCAAGTTAAAGGAGAAAAATTACAAGTCCGTGATAAGGCCTGTCGTACTATATGGATCGGAGTGCTGGGCCGTGAAGAAGACGGACAAATAGAGTGCATGCAGCGGAGATGAGAATTTTAAAGATAGATGTGTGGAGTAACGAAAATGGATAAAGTAAGAAATGAATATATAAGGGGCAGATTGAAAGTGGCGCCAGTGACAGAAAAGTTGAAAGGAAATCGTTTGGCTTGGTATAGGCATGTGATGAGGAGGGATGAAACGCATATGACTAAAATAGTAATGCATATGAATGTTGATGGGTGGAGAGGGAGAGGAAAGCCAAAGAAAAGATGGATGGATTGTGTGAGGAATGATATGAAAGAGAAGGGAGTGAAAGTGAAGCATGACGGCTGACAGGGGAGGGTGAAAGAAGATAACGTGTTGTGCCGACCCCAAATAACATGGGACAAGGGCCGGAAAATGATGAATGGTGAATACTATACAATAACAGAAAAAGTAGTTAAGTAGGCATCACCATACAAAAATAATTTAAGTGTCTTACCTACCCAAAACATAGTACGTACACAATAATGTTCCGTGTTTTGTCTCGCTCTCACTATAACCTTCGCGTCGCCTGCGCGTGCCCTTACAATATAATAATGTACTTTATTGATTTAGATGCACCTCATCCGTCCCAACAAGAGCGTCGCTTTCGCCAACCCCGACAAGGCTGAATGCCCAGCCGACTGCCTAGAGTCCCAATGTTCTCCCACCTCGCAACAAGAAGACCAAGCGCACCTTGACAAGGTTGATGCCGAAATCGAACGTAGAGTTTCCCTCCCTCCCGTTGAAGACCCTGATCATCATCTGACGCCCGTTACTCCGGACGAAATGCATGACATCGTAACAGGGCTCCACGCTCGGAAAGCCCCCAATCCGGACGGAGTCACCAATAAGGTATACAAACTCCTCCCCGCTCCTCTCATTATGCTCATGACCGCCATCTTCAATGGCGCCTTGAGCGAATATATTTCCGCAAGCATGGAAAGAGGCCACCATTATCGGTATCCTTAAGCCAGGCAAGCCCAAGTCTGAGCCCACGAGCTACCGCTCGATCAGTCTTCTCAATGTCTTCGGTAAAATCTACGAGCGGTTTATTTATAAGCGGCTCAAAGGCTACGCCGAGGCAAAGAGCCTCATCCCCAACGATCAGTTCGGTTTCCGAACCCAACACTCGTGCATCCAATGAGTCCACCGCATCGTAGAGCAATTAAGCGCTTCCAACGTAGTGCGATGACGGGCGTGTTGTTCTTCGACATAGTGAAAGCATTCGACACAACGGCTTATTATACAATATGTAACAAAAGCCCTGTTGTTCCTTCTACCTACGTTTTAAGAATCAGTTTACTAAGCGACAAAGCAAGTCATTTATAAAAAAACTGTTCAATAAAATCAATTAAAATAAATATTTAATTAATAATATTTGTAATGTTTAATTGGTTTGTTACGATGACGCGAAACCAGAAGTAGATAGAACGTTCCCGCCGTTCTTTGATAGGTGCCGCCGCACCGGTACACCGCCGCCGCATATCTACCTATTTTTCTACACAAGTTCGTGACCTTGTCAGCTGTTGTTTATCAGTATCACTTTAACGAATTTTTGAAAATCTTGGTTTACACTATTTTTAAGCACAATTGATAATTGTTAAAACTACATTTAACACATCACTACGTTAAAAAAAAATCGTTACGTCTGCAACATAAAATCTGATGTACCTATTTACATTTTAATGCATTAATTTATTATGATATCTACTTGACGGCCACGGAGTTGCTGTTCGATATGACCACCTTGTACCTCTACACTTCTTGGCTCATAGTCGGAGGGAAGTAGTGATTGGACGCGACAATAGTGAAATGGGTGCTGGCCATCTTCTATAGAATGGGTCCTCGTGAGTCCCTTAGAAATAAATTCAAAGAAATTAATGTACTAACTCTGCCTTCTCTTTATATCTTAGATAGTATTTTGAATGTTCGCAAGAACTTATGTCTTTTCAAAACAAGAAGTGATTTCCATAATATAAATACACGTAGCAAACATGAAATTGTGATACCCAAATTTAGATTAACAAAAACAAGCAAATCATTTGTTATCTCAACAGTATCCGCTTTTATAACAAGTTGCCAAAGTCAGTTACAGAACTTAGCGATGGAAAGTTCAAAACCCACATCAAACGTGTCCTTATCAAAAACGCATATTACAAGATTAAAGACTACGTTGAAGACAAGGAAGTTTGGCAATAATTCCTTCTGCACATGTGGCTTCCCTGGTACATCAGTAACGGCATGACTATGGAAATATCTATTAACTGCTCCCAAATTACGATGTTTATTATTATTATTTTTTAGACATACATTTTTGACATTATATTTTCACTATTTGACATTATATACCTACAATTTATATTTCAGACTTAATATTATTAATATTATTTGACATGGATTCTTGTGTACGTTGTGAATGTGAGAACGTTGTAGGCTTAATAGACTAGATCTTTTTTTCTTTAGACCATTTCCTTTTCTCTTTTTTTGTTAAGTACTTCTCGACAGGCCTACACTGTTCTCCCATACCTAATTTGTGTAATTTGAAAACATTGTAAAAGCCAATTATTTTTAAAAGAGTAACCGTGGAGTTTCTTGCCGGCTCTTCTCCATAGGAAACGACCATTGGAACCGTGCACCTAGCTTCTGACGTTTCATAAGTGCCCATGTAGGTTTATGTGAAATAAAAATATTTTGTTTTTGATTTTTTTGATTATGTGCAAACGTTGGAATGCCATCGCCGACGGTAATGGTAGACTCGCAAAACGTTCTTGGTAGAGTCTGCGTGCTTCTGCATAATTGCAGTCACATTTCCGAAGACACATCAACGTATTAAAATATTCTACGTTAGAATAAGACATGGTCAACGTTTACGTAAACAAAACACAAGTCACTCACTACGTAGGTCAACAATAACATCCATTCGGAAGTAAGCTGTGTGGGAAGCTAAGGAATTGATTCCCAGGGCGACGGGTGGCGGGGTGGCGGGGTAGGTAGGCACGTGGTACCGACCCAGGGCACGTGCGCGGCGGTAGTTTTTGGCGGCATCTTAAGCCGCCGAGGTCGTAGGCTATTTAGCGAAATAGAGATGTACTTGTAAAATCAGATACTCTAAACATTTTTTTGAATGTGTCGATTTTAATAGTTATTTGATTTTGACCTCTCGACTAGCCAATGGTTAATTTTTTTAAATTATAATTTTATCAACGTTCCGCTTATAGGTAAATGTATACGTTCCTAAAAGGAACAACAGGGTTTTTGTTACATATTGTATAAGCTCTACCAACTCGGAGTGCCAGACCGTCTCGTGCTCATTCTAGGAACCTTTTTGTCGTACCGTGCTTTTTGCTATCGCATTGAGGGTTCACTCCCCTCATCTTCACGCTGTTCACCAGTGACATTCCCAAAAGTTAAAAGGCTCAGTTGGCTCTATTGGCCGACGACGCTGCCATAATTACTACAGCGGTTGCTGTCAGAACTCTATCGCTCGCACTCTCTCAATTTTGTTTGATATTAACATTAATATGACATGTAACTTAATCTATTTGACATTTATTGAAATTGATTGTATTTTAAATTTGTATTGATGTGCATGTATCTATTAATACTGACTTTACTAGCGATGTGAAAGTTACGTAATTCTACCACTTTATGATATTTTAAAAGTAAAATGTGTGTTATAAAGTAAAAATTTGATAATGTTAATTAAATATATTTGTACGCCTCTGGGCAAAACATAGAAGATCTACCTATCTGTAACATCTCACACTCTGTTGTTAATTGACCTATGTATACAAATAAAGCATTCTGATCCTGATTCTGATTCTCCAGATCTCCGCAAACGTCTTACTTAGGCATTGGTTCCGGAAATGGAGAGGCGGTTGTCTTCTCCAGACAGCAACGTCTCCCTCTCCCCTCCCCAGCCCAATCTCTATGTATGCCAAGCCGATTCCTTGGGAGAAGCGGGGATCCATGACCACCACCTTACTTTCAGTGAACACATTATAATACGGCTCGTTGGTACGCCTCTTTCGCTCTCGGTAGGCTTCATTTTATATTGACCGGATGCAGAAAATTGTCACTCAAGTGCAAATTGCGCCATCTGCAAAGGATGCAGACTCTCCAGAACCGTTTCCTTAGAAAGGTCACGGGTGCCCCCCTTCTATATTCGTAATTTGGATCTACACTTAGATCTCAAAATGCCCACCATCTATCAGTTCAAGAAACGCCTATCAAAGCGTTTCTTTGATTGCCATCAAGCACCACGACCCCCTGATTGCGGCGGCCACCCTATACACTCCCTCCCGCATTAGTAGGATTCGCCTACCAAAGCATACAATCACCACCCCCGCTGACGCTATTACCCTCCTCCAGGAGAGTAGCCACCACTATCACCGTCCTTCCGTCCTCACCGCTGCGGCCTGCCGCGACGTTCCCATCCATCTCCGCCCAAAGAGCCAGCCCGCGCCACTGAGCCTGTAGCTTTAAATTTCCCTAATAATAATATTGATTCGTTCTAGCCTGTCCCTTGCTGTCCTCCCCAGCGATATCCTATGCCGAGGTTTGTGCCCCACAGAAGAGTTTAGTCGGTTAGTTTGTAAGATTTATTAATGATTGAAATACTATCTTGAATTCATGCATGCCTAGTACTTTTTGTTAGGTTACCGCTCAGAAATTGTGCTCACCGTATCGTGAACAGAATACCATCTTGTATGCACATGCATGCAACGTACTACCAGAATAAAAATTTATGAACTATCTGTGTGCCAAATTTCATCAAAATCCGAACTGCCGTTTGCGAGATTGAGTAACAAACATCCAAACATCACAAACACACAACTAATATTATAAATTATTACAGGAAAAGTTTTTAACTAGAGCGCTAATATTATAAATACTTATTTTTATTTTTTTGTCCGTCTTGAAATCAGCTAATTGTGGACACAATCTATTCGTAATAATTTAAATGGGCGCGAGCGACGGCTGGGCGTACGTACGGGTGTCGGCGGGGGTGCAATCTTCTCCTCCCGGGCGACAGGACGGCGCCAAGGCCCCTAGCCGACAGTCTTCTCGTACGCACACTGTCGTCACGTCACGCCGCTTTCCCGCGGAAACGCTGCACCCGTGCCCGCGCCTTGCACGTTTCGTACCTACCGAACACGATACAGTTACGACTTTACTAACCGCAAGTTTTACCAGATGATGCAAGTGTATGTCTTAAGTGGTGAAAACTTACGAGCAACTTGAAGAATGTATGCGAGCCAATGGGATCCGTAACCCCACGGTCCCTAAAGGAAGATGTACTTTAGCAGCCTATCATGTGGTTCATAACTCATTCGTTGGGCTTGGTATAACTATTTATAATATGCTACCCTCTTCTTTGCTAGATTTGCCTTTTAATGCGTTTAAAACTAAAGTAGAATCCACCCTTTGATCAAAGACATACTATTGTATAAATGACTACTTAAACGATAAGAATAGATGGTCGCTGTGATTAAATCAAAACAATGTTTATGTTCTTTCTCCAGAATTAGCTTTCCTACTGACAGGTTACATGAGTTCGCGGGAAGGTACTAAAGGGTCACCGAGGCCCCTGGTAACACAGGCAACGGGAGGAATACGGGTGGGTTTTAGTCAGTAAGAGTCTGACACACCCACCCGCTCCGCCCAGAGCGGGAGAAGTTATTTGATGATATCCCACCCAAAAAAAAAAAGGTTATATGAGTTCATATAATTTTTTATTTGAGTCAATGTATTTTAACTTAATTTTAATTTATTAGTGACATAATCTACTCATTACAATGTGTTTTTTTATGAGTTGTATTGCAATAAGTGGTTAGCTAGCGTCCTCGACAATTGATTATACTATTCTTGCCTGAGCAACCGGCAGCAAGTTCGTCATGCTCCCTTAGATGTCACTGCCTGCGGTAGCGTCGGGGGTCGGGTTGCCTCCTTCCCTCCAAAGGACACAGAGAAAAATTTTAGTTTTGTCGGGTCAAATTAATCAGCGCTTGACGTAAATTGTCGTAATTTTAGTAGGCAAGTTTTTAATCACGTCTAAATTTGTATGAAGTAGTGACAGGCGCTGATTAATTTGACAGAGCTAAACTAAAATTTATCTTCTGTCCTCTTCTTAATGAAATACAAAGAAAAAGATGCACTGAACTTGAATTTAGTTTAGTTTGTGAACTAGGGAATCGGTACCATTCTCGGTTAATAGTAACGCTTCCTTTAGTGACTGGGCCACCATTGGTATACATAAAAGTAGAAAACGATTATATAGTCGTTTTCTTTCCTTGTGTTTTTTTTCTTAATCCATATGAGTTGTATGATGAACGGATATATAAACACTGCTGAATTTAATTTATATGTTAAGAATTATTCTAGATTGTTTAAAAAAGTTTATCTACACATTCTACACTCATGCTATAAATCCTGTATAAAAGTTTCTGAAACATTAAGCTTATTGCCAACATTAAAACCACCAGAAGTGTCATCTGCGAACAATACAATCTTGTGATTATCCCTTATGTGATAAGGTAAGTCATTTATATAAATTAGAAACAAGAATGGACCTAGAATTGAACCCTGCGGAACGCACATAATGACCGCAGATCCTGCAGATCTCTTGCCATTTATATCAACCCTTTGGATTCTATTGTTAAGATAGGAAGTCAGAAGGTCGAAAGCCCTGTCCCTCATACCATAGTGGTGCAATTTCCTGATGAGAGTATCATGATGGACGCAATCGAAGGCCTTAGACAAGTCGCAGAAAATGCCAAGAGCATCCTGCGACTCTTCCCAAGCCTCGAAAATGCTCTTCAGCAATTCCACGCCCGCGTCTGTAGTTGAACGACCCTTCGTAAAACCAAACTGTTGCAGATGAAATAAATTATACGAATTTAAATGTCCTAACATTAATTTTAAAATTATTTTTTCAAAGATTTTGCTCAATGTAGGTAATATCGAAATAGGCCAAAAATTCGTGGGATCAGTTGTGCTGCCAGATTTGAACAGTGGAATCACTGCTAAGTTTCATCAGATCAGGAAATATGCCAGATGCAATACAAGAGTTAAAAACAATTGCTAAAAAGGGTGAAATAACATCAATTATTGAAGACATTGTATGTACTGATAATCCCCAAAGATCAGTTTTTTTTATCACATGTTTATCACATTCTGGTACACATTCTTTTAGTATTGAGTAAGCAGAAGTGGAGGACGACGATTACAGAATTTAAAAAGGGAATATTAGTGAAGAAATTTTCAAACTCTGTTGCCACCTCCACGTCTGCCCTAATATCTACGTCATCGATTTTTAGATGGAAGTCACGATTCCGTACTGTCGTTCTTCCCGTTTCAGAATTAATAATATTCCAAGTTGTTGTAATTTTATTTCCAGAAGATTTTATTTTATTTTTAATGTGTATGGCTTTTGCTGAGGAACAGGCTCTTTTAAAAGTTTTAGAATAATTCTTAACAAATTCTTTAAAAGTTTCATCATGGTTATATATTTTTTCATGATACTTGAAGGAGACTGCTAGTGCTGCCCCGCACTCTGCTTAGTAGGGAGGCGGTCCGCTTGCGCATTATAGCATGGAAGCCATCAACCCGAGCCTCCACAAACATACCCGAAGCGCTACAAAAGCGGGGCAGCCCTAGCAGCATCCTGAATCCATTATTGTACTGGACCCGCAAGGCATTGATCGACCTTTGAGTACAGCTGACCCACAGGTTACTCGTGTGAAAAGTTTGGCAGTAAGCTTTAAAAAGTGTAACCTTTACCTGTTTACTGCAGCGAGCGAACCTGCTTGCCAGCATATTACTTTTGACCGCCAATGCCCTGCGCTCCCTTTCAATGTCAACTTGGTCATCAAGATCCTCAGTGACATAGTGCCCTAGGTATTTGAACTGGTAGACCCGTTTTAGTTCAACACCATTCAGTTTTATGGCGGGCACACTAGACGGACACTTGCCAGAGACCCTGAAGACCAAGAACTCACTTTTTTAGCAGTTATAAACAAGACCATTTTTATGGGCATACTTTTCACAGACCAGTAAGAGCTGCCTTAATAAACTGACAGCTGGGCTCAGCAGCACCATGTCATCCGCGTAGCTAATATTATTAATGCATACATTATCAATTGAGCAACCGACATGAGTGCTGCTGAGCTCAGCTAGTGGGTCGTTAATGTACAGGTTAAAGAGCTAGGGAGGTCAAACCACCTTGCCTCGTCCCGCACTCCAATCCGTACACTTCGGAGAGGCTGTCTGCCTATCTCACATTATTGGTCTGGTTGGCATACCAGTAGTAGAAGTTGCATTATTATTGATTATTGTGCTCTAAATAAAACCTTACCAAAGGAGACTGGGCAAATTACTTAGCCACAAGCTCCTCCCTCTTCCCCCATTATTTGTTAAAAATTATTCAGTGTAAAATGTATACCAACTTTTAATTAAAACTATCTGTAGCTATCAAGCTATAGAAGTTTCATCGAAATCGGTTCAGCAGTTTAATCTAGATGTGATGTGCAAACAAACTTTTGTAATTTTCGTGAGCAAACAGAATAACATTTTACAGGTTTACTAATTTACTAGTGTTCGCCCCGCCGCTTTGCCCGCGTGGACCTATACACTGTGCGAGGTCGTGGCCGTGGCGTCATACATTTTGTAAACGTCTCCGTTGTAGGAATGCAATGTGACGACAGTGAGTAATCATGAGCGACTCCTAATCCATCGTGACCACAACCTTTTTTGAGGGCTGGATCCGCTCCTGCAGCCGATGGGGTCGAAAGGTTCTGGAGTGGCGACCGCGTACGGAAAGGCGTAGCGTTGGAAGGCCTCCCACAAGATACGAAGACCTTGAGAAGGTCGCAGGAATCCGCTGGATGCGAGAAGCGCAGAACCGGTTGAAGTGGCGGTGCTTGGGGGAGGCTTATGTCTAGAAGTGGACGTCTTTTCGGTGGAAATGAAGATGATAATGATGAAAATGAAACGAGAGTGAAATTCGTACACCAACTGTGGCAAAGTGTCGATTTCATTACGTAAATCCTAATCCTAACTTCCTAACTAATTGTATAAATGCGAAAGTGAGTTTGTTTGTTTTGAAAACGGCTCATCGGATTTGGCTGAAATTTGGCACATCGGCAAACCATGACCGAGTACAAAGGTATACTTTGTATCCCGATATTCACATGGGATCAAGACTTATGCAGGTGCAACCGCGGTACGCAGGTAGTGTTTATACAGCGTTCTGGTACCTCGACGTATTCCTTGCAGAAAATTGCTTAGATTATAAACTGTAGTAAGTGCTGAGTTTAGTTGCATGATAACTGACAAATGCTTGCATTGACTGGACAGGTCCACTCAAATCTGTGTGGTTCTTTCTTCGAAATATCATTTCAGATCATTCCCTTCTCGTGCTCGTCCTCGGGGACTTCAATGCCAAGAATTTGGCTTGGGGTTCCCGGTATACGGACACACGGGGCAGGATAGTGGAGGACTGGGCTCTGGAGACAGGCCTGGTCGTCCTAAACCGGGGTTCTGTCCCCACGTGGGTGCAGATGCGGGGTGAATCAGTGGTGGACATCTCGTTCGCCAGCCCCGCTCTGTTGCCGCGTGTTGTTGACTGGCGCGTCATGGAGGGGGTGGAGACCTATTCCGATCACTGGTACATCCGGTTTGACGTCTTCGCCCAGACCTCGAGCGCGCCGGGCCGACGGGCCCCAAGTGGTCCGCGGTGGGCTGAAGCAGCTGGATCGGGAGCTCCTCCTGGAAGCCTCTATCGTGCAGGCCTGGGTGTCATCACCGGACAGGCCTGCTGACATTAACGACGAGGCGGAGTGGTTCCGGGTGGCCATGTCCGAAATATGTGACGTGGCAATGGGTCCAACCTGAACGTGCCTCTCGCCAGGTGTACTGGTGGTCGGAAGAGCTGACGGCTCTGCGCACTGCATGCGTTGCTGCGCGACGCCGGTACACCAGGCACCACAGGCTCCGTATTCGACCTCCGGATACGGAAGCCATACAGGCTCCGCCTACCGCGGTGCTCGATGCGGACCACACCGCCGACGACGACGACGATGCTCCAGAGGTGACCGAGGTCGACTCACCACTCTCATTTCTAAATGAGAGTGGCGGACGCAGGCTGAATGCCAAAAATACCGCTCCAGGACCCAACGGCTTACCTGAAAAAGCCTGGGTCCTGGCCTTGGGAGGCTCTCGGGCCTCGACTAAGGGGGCTCCTAAGCGCATTTTTAGAGAGAGGCCAGTTCCCGCTTCGTTGGAAGACGGGGAAACTGGTCCTCCTAAAGAAGGCAGGGCGCCCTGCGGACTCTCCGTCCGCTTATCGGCCTATCATGCTGCTCCACGAGGTGGGCAAGCTCTTTGAAAGAGTAATTACAGACCTCGTCGGTCATCTTGTGAGGGTGGGGCTGGATTTGGTGGAGAGCCATGTACCGGGGATACCGCATGGTCTCCGGTGAGGCGGCGCGCCTCCTTGCCAGATTGCCGCCATGGGATCTGGAGGCAAAAGTCCTCGCGCACGTATGGGAGCGGCGCGAGGAGGCGAAACGCCGGGGCGTAACTCCGCTGCCGCGAGAAATTGCGGCACAGCGGACAGAGCTCCGGCGGGATCTCATGGCGACATGCAGAGTGCGATTGTCGCAACCCAGTGCTGGGCACGCCACAATTGCGGCGATAAGTCCCTTCTTTGAGGAGTGGCTAGAGAGGCGTCCTCACCTTCTGCCTGATGCAGGTCCTCACCGGACACGGCAGCTTCAGGAGGTTCCTGTGTTGGATAAGGCGGAAAGGAAACGCCCGGGAGTCATCACTGTGTGGACCGCCCGGAGGACACGGTGGACCATACGGTGGAGTTTTGCCCGGCTTGGGCAGAGCACCGCCATTTCCTCGTGGAGGCGATCAGCAGCAGAGATCTCTTGCGTCTGGCCCTGGTTCAGGCCATGGTACGGAGCGAGAGGGCATGGCTAAACATCACCTCCTTCTGCGAAGCAGTAATGCTCGCAAAGGAGGCGGCGCGATTTCGTGCCCTCTCGACCCTAACCACCGCAGGTGACACCCTGGGCGTCGGGAACCCCGGGCGTTCGATTAGGGCCGATGCCTGTCGGAGTCGCGTGGAAGTTCAAAAGGTTTACCGAGGCCCCTGGCAACACAGGCAACGGAAGGAACACGTGGGTTTTAGTCAGTAAGAGACAGACACACCCTCCCGCTCCGCCCAGAGCGGGAGAAATTGTTTGATAATTTCCTAACAAAAAAAAAAAACCAATTGGATCTACATGGTCCTCACATGATCTGACCAAGATTATGTCTGGATTTTAAAAGAGACTGATCGTTGAGAGTTTGTTTCGCCATTTCTTCTCAGGGGTAGTCAGATAGAAAAGGTCGATTCCATCTAGCTTATTTTTTAATATGACGTGTAAATTCGATTCGTAATTTTGATTATGATATCCTATTTACAGAATAAATAATTTTATTTAATTTTATTTCAATCGGATAATTGTGAACTGGGTGAAATGGGTTAGGTTAGAACTGTACTCAATCGCGCCCGAGCCGAACGAGCGAAGCGAGCGGTGCTACGGTAGAGGCCGGCGAGCGCTACGTCCAAGCAGCTCGCAGCTAGGCAGGCTATTTAGTATTAGCGCAAGGTAAGTTGCGTCGCAAGCAAGTTTGATACCAGTTCACAATTTATCGGTTTCCTATGGGTAGATTAGAAACTAAACATAATGCGTTAATTGTAAATGGTTTGTTACATTTCACAATTTTTGGCAGTTTATAATGTAACGAAAATAATAGGTACAGATAGATTATAAACCAACGAAGTGCATAATATAATTATGTTCATTATATAACAGGACTCGATTTGTTTTGGGTGGGAAATTATCAAATAATCTCTCCCGCTCTGGGTGGAGCGGGAGGGGTTTCAGACTCTTACTGGCTAAGACCCACCCGTGTTCCTTCCGTCGCCTGTGTAGCCAGGGACCTCGGTAACCCTTTCGTACTTTCCCGCGACCCCGGCAGGCATCGGCCCTAGTGGACCCCTACACTTGTGCTGACGGCATCTCTTTGAGGCACGCGTGGAACGAGCCGGGCCTGGTTTTTATCGGACGGTGAGCTACCCATTGCTCACCGTCCGCAAGCCTAAAACGAGTAACTATTTACACTAGATACCAAATTAAATGAACAACTAAAATAAAAAACAATAAAATCCATTAATATTTAATTGAGGTTAAATGATTACTTGTTAAAACTTCGGCATAAGATCTGCGACGGCGTTAGTTACGGTACTGGTGGCGCCACCTACAGCGTCTTGCATCAATTTGGGACCACTTTCAGCCAACTGTTTTACTATCCCATCGGAGTCCGTATTAAGTTCCCCAGCTACTTTACCCACGACTCCTGTAAACTCGTCTAAAGTTACGTTGCCTTGGTTAGTGACGTCACTAAAAAAGCCGCGAATTTTGTCTACCATTTCGTTTGACTGGCCTCCTATTGCTGTAACAAAAGATAATAATCATCATCTGCTTGCGTTTTCCCAATATGTCGGAGTCGGTTACCAGTTAGGGAAGCGCAAGAAGCGCAAAAAATATCGATATTTTAAATAAATATTGATATCGATTTCGACATATCGAAAACAAAATATATTTGTACTTTATGTTTATGTTTTATTCATCTAAATACCAAACAAGGAACATAATTTCTGATGAACAAGCATAATTTGATGGGTGAAAGGCTATTTGTTTGAAGCGACATCTTACGAACTTTACAGTAGAGCCATTTAAAGATTCATAATTTGGAAAAAAAAATCATTATAAAATAACTACTGCTCTTACTTTGATGGGGATCGAGGATCTTTACTGCAAAAAATCCTTTAATGATTTCGTATTATTTTCAATAAAAAAAGTAGCAATTCATTTGGAGAAATCTGAAATAAATTATTATGATAATAATAATTTATTTCAGATTTCTCCAAATGAATTGTTAGTAAGTAGGTAACATGAAAATACCAGTAACAAAACAAATATAAGAAAATATAGAACATAAACATATAACAAAAATATGATCTGTATCACCTTATTTCTAGAGTAAAGAAAAATGATTCAACTTGCAACAGTGTCACCAATGCCTGCTACTGAACAGGCAAAATGGTTTAAGTGACATTACATTGCTTATACAATAGAAAGCAAAATTATTTCATCGACGTAACTCAATGTTTATAGGAATATGCTATTTCGTTTAACTACCAATTGGGTTTTGATAACGATACAGGCAAGTTGACTTAAGCACCGATGAACCACCAACGCACAACACACAGAACCTTACTCAAGACTCAAGTATTACTTAAAACTAGTTTCAACCAATCAAATCGCTTTGAACGAGTTTTAAGTACCTGCTGCTTAAGTTTTAAAGTAAGGTTCTATAACACGGCCCTAAGAATGTTCATCGTTGCTTAAGTCAACTTGCCTGTGTCGTTATCTAATTATTATGTCAGGAATAAATAAAAAAAGTTCTATTAATTATAAAACTTTTTATTATGTAAATTAGGTAGGTACGTAATAAAAGATTTTCTAAATTTCTTTACTTAGAATTAAAGTACTTCTAGTTTTTAACTTAATGAACATTCAGTCTGTTTAAAGCTCCAAACAAAGTGCAAAACAGTTGCAGCGAAAAGGGTTGAACCGACATGTCTTATTCAATTTGGCTGACGGCAAATTGGTTGAAGCGATATTGCATAGTGTTAGTAGTGGAAAGCATAATGTATGAAGGGACATTTCATCTAAAGTTAGTTATATCGAAAAACGCTTTATCTGCCATTCAACCGAGATTTTAACACGACAATAACCCCTATGCTATGTTATTCTTTATTGTTATGTACAGCTTAAATGAAGTACTAAAAAAATATGCCTAATTAGATGTCGGATCATATGTTTAAGAATTATGCCCTAAAATTGCATTGTCTTAAGCGCCAAAGTGCTCAAAATTGTACGAAACCCAGCTCATCCGACGCAGAAAAAATCGCTGAATCTGAATATGTATATAACCCAATATCGTCCAAAATGTCGCTTCAATATTAATAAAACATTAATAATAAATAACATGTCTACTTTTTTACGGCTCTGAATTCCAGCGATTTTAGTCAGCGACGACAACGGTGTTGCTATTGGAAAGATAGTTTTAATTTTTTTTCCAATTTCAAGTTTTTTTTGTTTAGGTAAAGAATTTTTATTTTGAAAATATTTACATCATTCAAAAACTAACTTATATAATTATTATTATATATTATATGTACAATTATATAAAAAAAGTACTTGATACATTTTACATATTGTATTTGATACATTTTCGATAATTGATATTTTATATCGATGTATCGAAATAATATACATATAATATCGCCAAAAAGTATCGATACATGGATATTTTTTCTACAAGCCTTAGGTTAGACTGGTTAACCGGAAGCAGATGAATATGAGTAGGTATGTTTTTTACAAGGCACATCTGACCATCGCAAACCAGTTACTGGGTAACACGATACTTCTAAGTAAGACTGGTAGTGTGCTACGCTGACGACACGTTAGATCTGGCGCAAGGGCGGTCGCACCAGGCGGCGGCCGAAGCAGCGACACGCGGGGTTGCGATAATCGTCAACAGGATCCGGCAATTGTTACTCGAGGTGGCCCTGCACAAGTCCAAGACCATGTGTTTTCATGGTCCTCGGAACGCGCCACCATCGGGATCCCAAATAACGGTCGGAGGGGTTCATATCGGCGTCGATTTGACGATGAAGTACCTGGAACTCGTCCTTGACAGCCGGTGTAACTTCGCTGAGCATTTCCGACGTTTGGCTCCCAGAATGGAGAGGGCCGGGGCTGCCTTGAAGCGGCTCCTGCCTAATCTAGGGGGTCCAGATGCCTCCTGCCGGAGGCTCTACGCGGCGGTCGTGCGGTCCATGGTCCTTTACGGGACACCGGTGTGGGGGCGTCCCCTGGCGCGGTGGCCTGCCCACAGGTTGAACGCAGCCTAAAGGGTCATAGCCATCCGGCTGGTCCGTAATTTGCCACCAAAAAAAAAGGTAAGACTGGCTGTTTATGCCACAATTAATTTAATTTAAATAATTTAAATGTAAATATATACAATTAAATTAAATTAATTTAATTTAATTATAAATAAATACATAAAATTAATTCTGTAAACAAAAATATGGACTAGAATTATGTCCCAGTCCATATTTTACAAAAATAAATTTAAATTAGACTACTACATAAAAAACAGATAAAAACCCAAAATAAAATTACGATTAATTAAATTTAAATATTACAAAATGTCAAAATAAAATTGTCAAAATGTTAAATGTTATGTAATGTCAAAATATAAAAATTGTATAAATTACAAATAAAATAATAATATTACAAAAAAAAACTAATTTCTTTTTAAATTTTACCTGCCCAAAGCCCGATATACGGGTGCATGTACATATGTAAGGCCTGCCAGTGCTGCATGAAAAGCCCGGCCAACCTGTTGGCAACAACGGTAAGAAGACTGTCGCCGCTGCTCACACTCTACTCGCTATCGAGGTCGCCCTCTTGCGCATGCTGGCATAAAAACAGTCAATGCGGACACTCGCGAACATTCCCGATGCGTTGTAGAAGCGAGGCAGACGCAGCAGCGGCTTCAGCGCGTTATTATATTGAACGCGGAGAGCGCTGTAGAATTTCTGCAAATATGACACCCACAGACTACTCGTACAAAAAGATGTACAGTAGGCTCGAAACAAGGTGATCTTCACATCCTTGGAGCTACGAGCAAACCTGCGGGCAATCATATTCGCCTTCACCGACAGCGCCCTTCTTTCTCTCTCAATATCATTGTCGTCCTTCAGGTCGGACGTCACAATATGGCCTAGATACTTAAGTCTCCAAGGGCACCATAAGGTTGCTCTTTTTGACGTTGTATTTTAGGCCATGTGTATGAGAGTACGTCTCGCAAATGCTTATTAGTTCTCCGAGTCCCCCTACTGACGCGCTCAGCAGCACCATATCATCAGCGTAGCTGATGTTGTTATAGCAAACATCATCAACATGGCGTCCAACATGGCGGCTGCTGAGTTCGGCAACAAATCCATCGATATACATATTGAAAAGCGTTGGTGAGCTCAATCCTCCCCCAAAAATGTATGAAATATTTTTTTAGCTCACCAACACAAAAAAAATAGATCGAGTATTGTGCAGTTTGGGTTTTTCAACTAAGTTTAGGTACGCATCGACTTTTTGTTCAGTGTTTTTTTTTCTTATAATTAAAGAACGAAATTTTCAAAGGTGTTTTAAATGGTCAGTTTGTCTAGGAATGAAACAAACTAATTAAAATATTTAAAATGTTTATTATTTAAAAAAATACAAAAGCAAAGTAGGTACATACTCAGTTTTTTTTTTATTTTTATTAAATACATTTATAAAAATCCTAACTAATATTATAAATTCGAAAGGAACTCTGTCTGTATGTAACCTTTTCACGCCAAAACCACTGAACGCATTTAGATAAAATTAGGCATTTATTTTGGTAACAAATAAAGAATTACGTGTTAAAGCATTTTTCTAAAATCCAATTTATAAAAAAAAAATATTAAAAATGTAAAATGGGGATTTTTTAAAATTCTTATGTGAAATTGACATTTTTGTGTGACCCTTTTCAAAAGATTTAAAGTCTACTATCATCTGACGTCACAGCACAGGAGAGCCATAGCAATTTCGCGCCATTCAGTACAATGATCGTTTTGTGTGACAAGGATAGAAGAATAATTTCTATAACTTCTCCATTTTTCCACTGATTTTATTTGCTTTTTTTACAAAACTTTTTAGTAACATATTTAAAATAAGTATTAATGAATGTATTTCTTTGATAGTAGTCAAATACCTTATTCTCATAGTTAGCACTTCGGTGGGGTCTGAACTTAAAATTATTTAACCCCATACGTTTTCATCTATTCTCCAGAACAAATGACTCATGGGGCCGTAAGGTTCTGGAGTGGCGACCGCGTACCGGAAGACGTAGCGTTGGAAGGCCTTCCACAAGGTGGACAGCTGACCTTGTGAAGGCCACAGGAATCTACTGAATGCGAGAAGCACAGAATTGGTCGAAGTGGTGGTGCTTGGGGACGCCTATGTCCAGCAGTGGACGTCTTTCGCCTGGTATGATGATGATATGTTTACTATAGGATTCAAGTCGAGACTTTTCGATGGCCAGACAATAACTTTTACACTTTCTTGAGCTGGATATTCTTCATAACTTTTCTTATTAGTAATCTGACCGTATTTTTCTAAAACAATAAAAATATTTGATAACCTAAGGATGAAAAATTGACCAAATGCACAATAGCTAGGTTGTAAAAAAATATCACACGCCATTTATGACATATTCATTTTATTTAAAAACACTTACCTGTTAAGAGTCGATAAACAAAAAAACTTAAAAAAACAACAACCGACTTCCAAAAAAAAACACTACATTCAACGTCTTTGGATCTGTACTTTAGTTTTCTGCCGCTGACTTCCGAGAACCACTATGTAGTGTATTTGGAAGTCGGTTGTTTTTTTCATTTTCTCTTTTAAATATTGTAAATTAGATAACTTACAAACTGGCCCAGTTTGTAATTTATCTAAGTTACAATATTAAGCCCATATTATACATGTGTTACATACATATTTATCTAAGTTATAATGTCATCTGTTCATCACCTTTTACAAAATATTGCTTTTCCCGAAGCAGGGACATTATTTGTTCAGGAGTTCTCCTGGTTCTTACCAGGAGAACTCCTCAACCAATAACGTCCCTGAACTGGAGCTGATGGTGACTTCACCACCAGCTCCAGTTCACCATTGCATTGTGACGAGCATAAATTGCATAGCAACCATATTAAAGTAACTAACCGAACCGCAACCCGTTAAATACTTAAGGCTCCTACATACTGGCGCGACTTGTCGCGCGACACAAAGACACCACGTGTAGCACTACAAGCAGTGCCTTTATGTCGCGTCGCGTGTCGCGCTTGTTTGTAAGAGTCTTTATTATAGTTCCGGTGGCTATCTGTGGTCTTCATCATAAGTTCCACTTCACCAAATGGTGCTCCGAAAGAAAATACACGAGTTAATATAAAAAAAACAATAAAAATACATACATACAGACAAAAATATAACCTTTTTGGAAGTCGGTTAAAAATCACAACAATCTTTAATTCCAACATTTTTTTCTATTTTGTAAAATACTTAGTTGCGACAGCTGATTTGGAAATTTATACACAATATAACCAAAAGGACTTGTCCAAAAGTTACTTTTGATTTAAGGTAAATGGATACCTACAAATGTTTGTGTGCGTAGACAGACATGGTTTGGTTAGCTAGACTAATAAACTAGCTAAATATAAATAACTTTGACATGTTAACAGTAAATTACAAACTAACACATTACATTAATTTGTTTATTGCTAGCGGGCCCCATCAAAGCGATCGGCGGCGGAGATCTCTCGCGTCCGGCCCCGGTCCAGGCCATGGTACGGAGCGAGAGGGCATGGGCAGTCATCACCTCCTTCTGCGAAGCAATAATGCTCGCAAAGGAGAAGGCGGGTCGGTTGAGGGAAAGGCAAATATCGCGCCCCCTCGCCCCTAGCCGCTGCGGGAGACGCCCTGGGCGTCGGGAATCCCAGGCGGATTTCCGGCCACCGCAGGCGCGGGCCTGCGGTTGGTGAGCAATGGGTAGCTCGACGTCCGATAAGGACCAGGCCCGGGCCGACGGTGCGTTGTGTTCCACGCGCGCCTCAAAGAGATGTCAGCACAAGTGAAGGGGTCTACTAGGACCGATGCCCGCCGGGGTCGCGGGAAAGTACGAAAGGGTTACCGAGGCCCCTGGCAACACAGGCAACGGATGGAGCATGGGTGGGTTTTAGTTAGTAAGAGTCTGACACACCCTCCCGCTCCGCCCCGAGCGGGAGAAGTTATTTGGCATTTTCTCATCCATAATCAAAAAAAACTTCGCCATCCATCACCGAGTGCAGCCGATCGCACGACCGCACATCCCATTAAGGCGCACATCTATTACTGTGTGCCACCTCTTTGAGCCTGACCGCTCGAGCGACGACAACAGCCCCAATTTCACCGCCCGCAGGCCCCCCCCTTTATAGTGGCCGGAGATGGTTAAGCACCCTTCGATGCCCGGCTGTTTTTCTGGTGCGGGTGAAATGAGAGGTATGCTCTCTCTCCCTCTCCGCCGCCTCCTTTGTATGCATCAACTCCTCGCAAAAAGAGGCGACACCAGCCCACGCATTTTCGCTTCCGAACATTGACTGAACCACGGCAAGAAACAAAGATCACCCGCACCAATTGTGGCGACGAGAGCACAGTGGGCCCAAGATGACTAATCCTCCAGCGTATTTTGCGCCGCGTCCTCGTGGCAGTCCACACAGTGATGACAATGCCCGCTTCCGACCTATGCGACGCAAGTACTTCCCGAAAAATCCGTGTCCATTAAGCACCTGCGTCAGCTGGAAACTGAGGACGCCATGCTGCCTCTCCAGCCATTCCTCCATAATAGGCTTACCGCCACTATTGTGGCGAGCCCTGACCTGGAATACTGCCCGACCTGGGAAACGAACCCAAGACCTCATGCTCAGCAGCACCTAGCGCTTGCAACGACTAAACCAACGAGGCAAGCAAAATTAGAATTAAAGAAAACCTCAAATATACCCAGTAATATTTTATTTAAAATCAAATATTATTTGTTTTTTTTTGGAAGAAGATCTTTCACAACACTGGTAAGGGTACAAGTAGCGCCACCTACAGCGTCTCGCAGCAACTTGGGACCAGCTTCAACCAGCTGTTTTGTTAACCCATCGACATTCGTTTTAAACTCATCAGCTACTTTATTCAAGACACCTATAAACTCGTCTATGGTTACTTGGTTTTTGTCAACGACATCGTTGAAGAAGCTGCGAATTTTAGCTTCGTGTTCCTTTACTGCTCCTGGTATTATATTTGCTGTAACAAAAATTAATAATCATCATCTGCCTTTTACCAAAGTTAGGGTCGGCTTCCAGTCTAACCGGAAAATGAATACCAGTAGGTATATTTTTTTATAAAGAGCGACTGCCTGTCTGACCTCCGCAACCCCGTTACTGGGTAATACGATAACTCTAGTTATAATGGTTATTTATGCCAAACCTTTATCCACCAATTACAGGCACTTTTGAATTGTCAAGGGGTCGGTCAGTCAGAAAGATGAAGCTAGTTGTATTCATATTATTGATGGAAAATATGTATTCTTATTATTTATTGAAAAGTACCTATTAGATGAAATCTAAATTTATTTTACCACGAATAAACGTTTTGTTTTTTTTCATAAGGCGGCGCTCCAAGCAATGGAGGACATTAATCCGATCCGGCCTGTCCCTTGTTGTCACTCCCCAAGACCCGTACCACACAGGGGGTGCCCTTAGAGTGTAGTCACTTAGTTTATAAGTTTATGCCCTGGCTGGTAATTTATTGAGGCACCCACAGGAGAGTCCAGTTAAGCAGAGGATAACCTCTAAGGTTGACCTGCAGAATCCAAAGAAAAAAAAAACAGTCGAGGACAGATCGAGTCTAGTGATGAGCGCCCCGTCCATCTAATTTTGACACGTCACAATTAGAATTGTGGACTGGACGCTCTCTGCTGAATCACAATATCAAAACGTTTTATTGTTAATTATTGTATTCATAATTTAGTTATAAAATTAAATTAATTTTGAGTTAAATATTGAGTTTCTTTTAAATAATGGCGAACGAAAACGCTCAAGACCATGTAGAACTTGTAAAAAGCAGGTCTCCTTCAAAAATACTTCAATATCAGCCATGTATCCTGCTGATATAAAGCTTAAAAAAAATGTTCTACTAACTACCATGCATGAACCAAACTTGGTCCTGGTCTGGTCATTTCTGCGCCCCTCCAGTCAGCGCCCTGTGCCTGGGTACCGCTAGCACCGCCATAGTTACGGCACTGAATTGATATTACTGAAAAATAAAAAAAATAAAGTAAAAGGAAAAAAATAAAATAACTTTTTATTACTTCATGTAACAAACTCAATTTAGAAAGTTTTACTCTAATTCATTCAGCGAAAGTTGAGTGTTCAGAAGGGTCCAAGTGCACAGAAGATTTACGCTCTTTCGAGATTTTAGGTTTCTGGGTTGCCTCCGCGGTCCCCGCGGACTTCCCTGGGACAATATTTTTCAAGACGCTGCCGCCGGTAACAGCGTCAGCGTCTTTCAAAAACTGGGGACAATTTTCCGTCAGCTTGCTTGCCAACCCTTCGAAATTCGTTTTAAGATCATCAGCAAAATTATTTAAGACTGCCTTAAACTTGCCTAAGGATACGTCGTTTGGGTCAGCGTCATTGTTCATTGTGTGCTGGGTTGGTGAAGAATACAGCTGTTTTCCTTGTAGATCTTTATTTCAGAGTGTTCTTCTTACTGCTATTTCCCGCCGACTGTGTCGACACCCAAAAAGGCTACGGAATTTATTCAAAACATTGTAGGCCCTGTGATTGGTCAGCCAATCAGATCACAGGACTTTTAGCCAATGAGCGCGAAGTGGATGTCGGCGCAGTAAGCTTAACTATGACGAAACTTTACCGTAACGAGAGCCATACGACAATTTTCTCGTTTTTTCCTTATGTTTTCTTATTCTAATATACTATAATTTTATGTTTTTAGTTTCCACAACTAATAAACTATACAAGAAAAATATAAAACAGGATATAAAACATAATCAAATAGGCAATCTAATACAATCAATTACTCAGTAAAGTATAATGAAAACTATAAAAAAATAATAACGTAAACTATTATGTACTACTATCAGTTCGTGTTATCACTATACACTTTTACTGTTCACTTGTCCCGCACAAATTTTATGCTCATTTTCCCTAACTGCCCTGGTATTATATTTGCTGTAACAAAAGTGAGTATACATGATCTGCAACTCCTTTTCCCAACTATTTTGGGGTCTGCTTTCAGTTTAACTGGAAGCAGCTGAATACCAGTATTTTTTTTACATGGAGCCACTGCCTATCTGACCTCCACAACCCAGTTACTGGGTAACACGATACCCCTTGGTAAGACTGGTGGTCAGACTTTCGAGCTTCTGACGACCCGTAACGACTGTCAAAGATCTACAAATGACAGCCGGGACCAACGGCTTAACGTGCTTTCCGAGGCACGGAGGGGTCTTGGTATGTAAAGATGGTCACCCATCCACGGACCAACCGCGGCAAGCGTAGCTTAACCTGATCGATCGACCCGTGCGGCTGTTATTACTTAGCCACAAGCTCCAAAACGCATAGCTATCGACACTATTTTATTTTGGAAAATAAACGGTTACACATTACAATGTTAGGGTATAGAACTTAAAACTAAAATAGGAGTATAAATGTATAACCATCAACATTTTCCACATACCTAATATTTTCTTGCTCGAGAAACATACAATAGAGAGAGTTCACGCCGGCGGCAGTGTGAACAGTCAACGATGAAGTATCAATATTTATCAATTTATTTAAACAACAATTGCTTGCTGCACTTAGTATACACCAAAGCTTGCCACCAAGCCAACAATAAAACATTTAAGACACTGACAACATCTTAATCGCGGTCACTGTCAGATTGCATAGAAAAGAAAGAAGCGCGATGACACAACTCTTGCAATTTATTGCAAAATATGAAGTTGAATACCTGTATGTTACATTGAGCGACTGCCTATCTGACCTCCACAACCCAGTTACTGGGTAATACAATACCCCTTGGTAAGACTGGTTGTCAGACTTTCGTGCTTCTGACGACCCGTAAAAACTGTCAAAATCCCCGGTTGACAGCCGGGTCTAACGGCTTAACGAGGCTTTCCGAGGCACGGAGGGGTTTGCTGTATGTAAAGATGGTCACCCATCCAACGACCAACCGCGGCAAGCTTAGCTTAAGACGCTGACAACACCTAAACCGCGGTCACTGTCAGATTGCATAGAAAAGAAAGAGAAGCGCGATGACACAACGCTTGTAATTTATGGCAAAATATGAAGCAATTATCTATTTACTCAAAATTGAGTCGAGTAATCGAAAATAAAAAAACAACCAAGTTCTGCATTCAAATAAGACGTTCTTGTTATTAATTAAATACGTAACGTATGTTGATATTTAATACAGATATTTTGGATTAGAACTCAAGATAAGAGGTTAATTTAACGTTAGTTTGTATCGAGATTTTTTTTCAAAACGTGTTTTGGTAACAACCAAGTTCTGGGAAATATGTTAAAAATTAACATATATATTTTCCGCTACCACAAACTATACAGATTTGGCATTTTTTGTTTCTTAAGAGAAGCCTATTTTGGTCAATTGGGTCTTGTCAGCGCCTTAACTAAAAAAATTCACGCAAACACTTAACATAGGCGTACGTTATACACAAATATGTCACAACCAGCTGCTGAGCAAACAGGGCGTAATATAATATAGAACAGCAAACCTTACCGGCCCGGTGGCTTTAATTAATTGGAACTAACTAAATCAATAAGAAAATTGACAAGTTCTGTCATTTGTTGTTCACCGAGAGCGCCACCGCCACCGGGTCAGATGGACTTTCTACACTTTATATCGTTTACTGACACGTGAACTACATCTATTATACGTTTTTGAGTTAGAAAATAGTCGATGGCGAGGTAGTCGCTACCTCGGCGGCGCCGGTAGTGGGACAGGTGCCCAAGTCCCGAGTTCTCATATCTCGCTCTTGCATCCAAAGTTCTCCTAGTAATAATATGTTTTTTACCAAGTTGATTTTTGTATAGTATACTGGTGTGATGTGTATTATGTAAACATAAAAAAAAAAACACAAAAGTACATACGTTTAATGACAACTGACGAACATTGACGTTAAACGTGACTTACATCAGATGCAAGAAATTACGTTTAGTAACCCACGATATTTTAAATACTTATAAAACTTTTTAATTTTTGATCTCATTATTAATTACCTATATTATTAATTTGCTTCATGTTTGAATTGATTAACAGTAACAGCTACTTAAAAATAAATTAAAGTTAAAAGTACAACATTTATAACATAACATTACGCCTTGTTTCCCCGAAGGGTTGGGCACAGGTGTACCTGTAGTACAACCACATTTCGCCAGTTATGTTTAAGTCCCATGTAATAGGGGGCGAGCCTATTGCCATCAACCGGGCACACATCCAGACTTCGGGCTGCTACTGAGATATTCCAAATAGAAAAACCCAATAACACACAATATTTATATTAAAAGCCTTTGTTTGAGCGTAAAACGAAACAATGTCGGAGTGTGGTAAAATGTCAATTTATTACGTAAATAAGTTGTAAATTATTAAAACTTTATGGAAAAAATATTCTCTAAAACTATGCGGTTATATGCATAATTATGCATGTCCCGTGGAATTTTGTGAAAGCAAAGAGATTTACACGTAAAAAAATATTGGAACTCACTCATAGTAGAGCCAAAAATGGTAAATAAAAGATGGAACTTCTCCTTCAATTTCTCCGTAACAATATGGTTTGCCTCCCAGGTACGGTAGTAAAAAAAAACACAAAGGTAGTCATGGGGCTTGCCGACAGAACTGAAAACTTATCGTTTAACGCGCCTAAAGACGTTTTCACTTCAATAAAATAATGATTATACAAGGTTTTGTTTTGGATCTGCAAAACATTTTAGGAGGTAATTATTTATTTATTTATTTATTTAATACTTTATGCACACAAATGTACAGAGGCGGACTTAATGCCGTAGGCATTTTCTGCCAGTCAACCTTTGGGTGATGCAGAGACAAACAGTGGTAGGTGCAATAGCGAAAACTATGGAATAAATATTTATTTAAATATAAGGATATACATACACCTATTAAAAACTTTAAATATATACCTAATTATACATAAATATAAGACCTAATAAATACACATAAATACACGAATATACTAAAACAGATGAGACAAACAATGGGAAAACATTACCATTGTGATGATACTGCCAGCTTCTTACGAATATGCTCGCGAACTTTGACTTTAAAGGATAATCGGTTGGTTGCCATCCTGATTTCCTGGGGGAGCGCATTCCACAGAGAGATAGACTGAACGAAGAAGGAAGAGTGAATGAAGTCAGTGCGGTGAGTGGGACATTGAAGAAGACGATTGTGTGATGAACGTAGGTTTCTATTGTGGTTCGCGCAAATGTACTGAAAGTGGGGGGCCAGATAACTAGGGGAAGAGGGCGAGTCAAGAAATGAAAACAATGTGGTCAGCGCCCTTTGCTCTCTGCGCTGACGTATGGGCAACCACTTTAGAAGCGACCGATGCGCAGAGACATGATCATATTTACGCAGATTGAAAATGAATCGAATGCAGTTATTGAGAAGACGGTCAAGTTTGTCGAGGAGATCCGCATTCAGGTCGTAGTAGCACACATCACCATAATCGATAATAGGGAAAATTAAGGACTGCACAAGCATTGTCTTGGTATTTGATGGTAATAAATGTTTTAGTCGGTATAGAGCCCGCAGCGTTCCTGTAACCCTCTGGCTCACCCTAGTGACTTGCGTACGCCAGTTCAGGGTACAATCGATGTGCAAGCCTAGGTCTTTGACGTCAGTGCTAAATGGAACGATCATACCATTGAAGAGAACTGGTGGCAAGGTTGAACCATCCACCCTACTAATACTACGATGACTCCCAATGATGATCGCCTGACACTTGTTAGGGTTTACTGCAACACCAAATTTATCAGACCAGGTTTTAATGGCTGTCAAGTCCCCATTTAACTTAATTATGTTAGTGATTCTCGACCCGAATCAATAATAAAATGGGCAAGTATTTTTTTTTCATTTTATTCTTATTTACGGAAATCGGTAAGTGTGAACTCCCCTTTTTAAAACGCGGCCAGTCAGTACGTGTCTTTAAACTGCGCTTTCACACACACACAAACAAACGCAATCGACATTTCTTTCATAGATCTTAGATAGGGTTATTAATAGAGTTATTCTGAAAAACAATAAAATTTAAAAATCTAAAATAGAAAGTATTATTGATTATTGGCTTAGTATCGTATTGTTATATGATTAATTACGAGTTTCATAACAACCTCCTGAAATGTTTTGCAGGTTCAAAACTGCATCTTGTATAAAACAATTTAAACAATGCACAGTATACACAAATTAAACTGTTCACGTGGTCAATTTAACTTCACTACTGCCACTACAGCATGTCGATGCGGGCGTGTCGGTGACGCGAACCATAAGTTTTTCACCTACCAAAAATCGCTCAAAGCGCCTAAAAAAAATTCACTTCAAAAAATACCGTGTATAACAATTTTCTCACCATTGCTTGTCAGACTTTCGGGCTTCTGACTATCCGTAACTATTGACAAGAACGGTGAACAGCTGTTCAATTATCAGCCTATAATGTTCCCACTGCTGGGACACAGGCTTCTCTATGTGAGAGAGAGTGGGCCTTAATCCACCACGCGGGCCCAGTACGGGTTGGTAGATAATATGTCACTTGCTAGTTTCGATGTTTTCGCTCACCAATTTATTTGAAGGAACTCGGTCCTCATCAGCGATATTACTTGGATCCATGATCTTAATTAACAAGTTGCACTTTCTTTATAGGTAGGCGAGGATTGTCGGGCGAAGAAAATAGAGGCACTAGTTATCACAATCACTTTTATTCCAAACTTATTTTCCTTTTAAAATAATCACCACTAATTACCGTTAAAATAAAATAACAAAATAGGTAGCAGAAGTAAGACACTCCACCGAACGTGTAGCACGCCTGTGCGATCCCGACCGAGTCTCAAATCATACTGCCAGTAAATCGTCGCCCCCCCCCCCCCCCGCCCACTAGCGCTCGGTGTTGTGTCAGTGTCGTGATTGGATGTAACGTAGCAGACACAGATAATTCATGTTCACGACACTTAGACTAACAGCGACATCTATGAAATCTAACTAACACTAATTTAAATGTTAAAACGCCGTCATATTTATTTATTTGGTTCACCAACAATTGTTTACACTAACATTTTGATAACAATAACGTCTTAAAAACTTTGAACAGTGTAACAATTACCTAAAGGTAACCACAAGAACTAAAATTATGCTAATTTGTAAGCCTAGGTACAGTCTACAAGCCAACTTAAAACTAAAGAAAAAATATGTAGTCTAAATAAAGTCATAGTTTTGAATTAGATTGCTAAAATCATATAAGTAACAAAATAATTAACGCTTTACAACACCTCTGATAAACAACTCAAGATTTTAGATTTCTGCTTAGTCAGAGAATTTGAGAGCAGTGGTGATGAAATAATTTACACAAAGCGAAGACCTACAACTCTTGAAATAGTGGCCGTTTCCAGTGGGCCACAGCTGCCACCGAGACCCTATAAAATCTTTGTTTATACAAAGGTACTTACCATTCAACAACCAACTCAATAGACCTTCGACATTATTCTGCCCGCCTTGCTGCAGGCTGGCGAAAATGGCTTCCATGATTTTCTGCTATTTCTTCTCTTCTTTCTGCTTGTTCTTGCCTTTTTATTTTTTACTACAATATAATAATTGTAACAAAAAACAAAATGACAGTTTTTTGCTTGGCATTCTTCAATGTCAAATATTTTGTTACATCTATGCGACCACGGATTTGTAAAAAAAGTTAGAATATCCATAACTTCATAGATTTGACCTAAAAAGGCCGATTATGTAGACACGTACATTTGGGCGCAGTGGTGGCCCAGTGGTAATGACCCCGACTTACGAGTTTAGGTCGTGGATTCGAACCCATGGGCCATGCAGGCGCTTTACTTTGTGCAAATAATTTCTTTAATGCTCTCATAATGGTTCTCTGTTCATAAAGGTGTGCTGGTGCCTACACTTATGTATGGAAGTGAATGTTGGGTGTAGCAAAAGAAGCATGGAAGTAGAGTAAATGCTGTGGAAATGCGTTCCTTGAGAAGCATGTGTGGTGTGACTATAAATGATAGATGACGTGTAAAAGTGATTCTCATATCCTATTTACAGAATAAACAATTTCATTTCATTTCATTTCATTTCATAGGCTGAAAAATGATGTGATAAGGCAACGGTGCGGTTTAAAAGAAGATGTAGTGACAAAAATTTAAAAAAGTATGCTTAGATGGTTTGGTCATGTTCAGAGGATGAAAGGCGACTAACAAAAGGTATTTACAAGGCAGATGTGAGTGGAAATACCGGGACGGGACGCCCCGGAAAGACATATGTATAGTGACCTCATTAACGATGTTCTTCAAAAAGGTCAGGTGCGTAGTACTCGCAACCGGCGTGCGTGTATGACCAGATGTATGAACGTAAACGAAGCAAAAGGAGTATGTAAGGAGCGTAGCAGGTGGCGTTCTATAGTTTCTGCCTATCCCCATGGGAAGGAGGCGTGAGTTAATGTGTGTATGTATGTATGTACCAATGCTCTCAAAACGGTGAAGGAAGACATCGTGAGGAAACGTGCACGTCGTAGAAACAAAAATTCGAAGACATGTGACATCTACCAACGCACTGGGCCCGCGTGGTAAATTACAACTCACTGCCTCTCGAACAGAGGAGGCCTGTGTCCCAACAGTGGGATCTTTATAGGCTGATTATGTACATTTTATATCACATACCAATTAGCTATTGTTTTTATGTTTTGCACACACGAGCTATTGTACCATACACGGCAATCAAGATGACATACATACATTCATGCACTTTGGGTGCCGCTCTGCGCGTAGCAAATTATTGAAATTTAGAATTTTCGAGATATGATTTTTCAAATATTTGATGTGGTTAAATGGAGTCCCGATCGATTTACTTTCAAAATAATGTTGATTATATATTTTTTTTTACAAAATTGCATTCAAAGAACTCATTTAGTAATCACCGTGAATATGATGGAGTTATAATTCAACCATAATCTCGAACTCACAAGATGTTGATGTTCAAACACTGCACGTCTCCGGTCTGTAGGATGTTGAAGCACCCTTATTTACACCAAAGTCAGAACTGGATCATGTTTGCTGCTCCACAGACACTAAGGAAGGGTCATCTTTTCCCTCACGACCTCAGACCATTTTATGTCGCCGGGGTCGCGGGAAAGTCCGAATGGGTTACCGAGGCCTCTGGCAAAACAGGCAACTGAAGGAACGCGGATGGGTTTTAGTCAGTAAGAGTCTGATGATTTGCTCCTCCCAGAGCGAGAGAAGTTATTTGATAATTTCCCACCCAAAATTAAAAGGCCATTTTATGTAATTTAAATAAATTAAGTAATTTTTTTAAATTTTTATTCCTTACTTTAAGTTTCTATGAGTTTGGAGCTCGATTTTAGACCACTGTGCGCGGTGCCGACGCCGTCTGCCATAGAACCGGTGGATTGCCGTATCGTATATACTCATAGATTTATATATATACATATATATGTCACCGTACAATTATAAAATTCGTTAGTTTATAATCTATTGGTACTACTTCCATTAGATTATAAACTGTCGCAAAATCGTGAACTGCAACAAACCACAAACCATTTACAATTTAATGCATTATTTTTCGATAGTTTATAATCAATCCATGGGACACCGACAAATTGTGAACTGGTATCAAACTGGCTTGCGACGTAACCGACCTTGCGCTAATACTAAATAGCCTGACTAGCTGCAACTTGGAAGTGGCGCTCGCCGGCCGCTACCGCGGCACCTCTTGCTTCGCTCGCTCGGCTCGCGCGTGGTTGGTCACAGTTCTAACCTAACCTGACCCATTTCACCCAGTTCACAATTTTTCGACAGTTTATAATGTAGAAATAATACTGATAGACTATAAACTAACGGTTCCTACAATCTTACGGTGACATATATGTACAAGCTCACACGATGATTCTGCGGTGCGGCATGTGCGCCGTACCTTAAAGAAACCATGCCGTGGATAACGGGTTTAAGGGTGTGGGCAGTCCGCCCCGGGCCTTGAATCCTCTTTTGTACCATGACGCAGTCGTCATTGCCGCTCGTCTCCTATGTCGCCTATAAAATGGCCAGTACAAGTCAAAAATGTTGCCACTATGTGTCGCACGATGTAATCCATTCCAGATAACAATGCTATTTATTTTCGCAACTGTCGATGTCGTGTTAATGTTTCTATGTCACCATAAGATTGTGAGCACCGTTAGTTTATATGATTATAACACACAATTATAATATTAGTTATATTACACAATTTTTTGATAGTTTAAAATCTCGCAAGATAAGTATCAAAAAATTGTGAACAGTTAGAATATCAGGCATTCATTTTCGGTAGTTTATAATGTATTAAAATGTCAAATCATCAAATTGTGAACTGGACTTATCGACAGGGTCGTATTTTGGCGGCTGGCGCCCAAGTTGTTGGGCGCGGCTGGGGCGTTGTCAACGCTGCTTCCCAATCTAGGGGCCCGAGCGGCTCTACGTGGGGATCGTGCGATCGATGGCCCTGTATGGGGCCCCGATCTGGGCGGCTGACCTGACGGCCGGCAGCATCGCTGTCCTGCGAAAGCCGCAGAGAGCGATGGCCGTCAGAGTCATCAGGGGAAATCGCACGATCTCCTACGAGGCGGCTTGCGTACTAAAAAAGTTTGTTGTATGGCCAAGTCACGTTACTTGAACTCAAAAATTAAAAATAGTGGTAATGTGATTAAGATGACATGGAATATCATTAATAGTGAAACGGGAAGGTCATCCAACCGAAGTAGTGACTACAGCCTTGCTATTGATGACAATATAATTAAATCAGATTCTGAAGTCGCCATGGCATTTGAAAATTTCTTTACAGAGATTCCCATATCAACTACAAAATCTCTAAACTCATCACCCACTGCCGCAGAGTCTTTACTTATAGAAAACGTTCCAGTTTGTGATTCAGAATTTAGTTTCCAATATGTCACCTGTAAAGATGTAATTAAAACCTTTCACACGTTAAATGTTAAAAAGACCGCAGATCTATGGGGTAATTCTGTGGACGTTGCTAAGTCGATTATAAACATTGTCGCACCTACTTCAGCTGTTATTTTTAATAATTGGTTTGACTGTGGTGAGTTTCCTGATCTTATGAAAAACAGTAAAATAATACCGTTGTTTAAATCGGGTAGTACATCAGACCCTACTAATTATAGACCTATTTCAGTACTACCTACCTTTAGTAAAATTTTCGAGAAACTTATTTTAGATCAAATCCAAATATTTTTCAATAAACATAAATTAATGCATAACAAACAGTTCGGTTTTACAAGGGGTCGTTCGACTACTGATGCCGGTGTTGAACTTTTAGGACATGTTTATAATGCATGGGAGGATAAATGCGATGCTTTGGGTATTTTTTGCGATTTGTCCAAGGCATTCGATTGCGTTCTTCATGAAACTTTGGTCAGAAAACTGCACCACTACGGAATCCGAAACTCCTCTCTGGATCTTCTTACTTCATATTTGAGTGATAGGATTCAGAGAGTTGATGTTAACGGGAAAAGATCACCCGGATCTGTAGTAAGAATGGGGGTCCCCCAGGGCTCAATTCTCGGCCCATTTTTGTTTCTTATTTATATAAATGACTTGCCTTGCCTCATAAAGGATAATCATGATATAGTGCTGTTTGCTGACGACACTTCACTTTTATTTAAACTCAAACGTCAGCAGTTGGTTACTGACAATGTAAATAGTGCTCTCGAAAAAGTAGTTAACTGGTTTAATGGTAACAACCTACTTCGTAACGAGAAAAAAACCAAATGTATTAAGTTTACAATACCTAATGTTAGACAAGTAAAAACTAGTGTTCTCATAAAGGGTGAAGAGTTGAACCCCGAAGATACCACTGTGTTCTTAGGCATAACTTTGGATGCCAAGCTTCAATGGGGCCCCCATATAGATAAATTGTCAAAAAAGCTTAGCTCTGCAGCATACGCCGTTAGAAAAATTCGTGATTTAACGGATTTAGACACAGCCCGTTTAGTATACTTTAGTTATTTTCATAGCGTAATGTCGTACGGTATTTTGTTATGGGGAAATGCCGCCGATATTCAGACAATTTTTGTTTTACAAAAAAGGGCAATCCGTTCAATTTATAAATTAAGTCCCAGATACTCCCTCAGAGAAAAATTTAAAGAGATTAAGATAATGACTGTAGCTTCTCAGTATATTTATGAAAATCTTTTGTACGCACATAAAAATATCAATTTGTTTAAAAAATACAGTGATATCCATAATGTAAATACTAGGAACAAACACAAATTTGTTGTTCCTACAACCAGGCTCAAAAAAATAGGCAGCTCGTTTAGATGCCAATGTATACGTTTTTATAATAAACTTCCTAGCCACATTCAAGAACTAAGCCTTAATAAATTCAAATGTTTTATAAAACAGAAACTGTGCCTAAAAGCCTTTTATACTGTTAAAGATTATATTGAGGACAAAAAGGCTTGGGATTGAGCTGCTCCAATAAACTTACAGTGAATGTTGTTTTTTTACTCTTTTTATTTTGCCAGCCATTTATATTTTCTTATTCTATATAACATTCTATATAAACAATGACATGAATATTTACTTTGTATAGTATTATATTATATTATTTTAATTATTAGGAATGTGAGGATTATATGGGTTTTTTTTTTTTTTTTTTGTCTTTTACTTTTAATGTTGGTCTGGCAGTTTGAGTACTTTATGCGGCCTACCCAAATGTCTTTTCTTTGGTATTGTTCGTCAAATCATTGAGCTTCTTAAGTTTTGAGTTGAGCTGCATGATAACTGACAAATGCGTGCACTGACTGGACAGGTCCACTCAAATCTGTGTGGTCTTTCCTCAAAAGACCATTTCGGACACCAACCTACATGGTCCTCAAATGATCTGACCAAGATTATGTCCGAATATACACATTGACATTGATGAATTTTATTTATGCAATGACATGAATATTTGACGCATGACGGGCGGGCATTTTTGGGGGACTGTCTTATGTAACTTTGACGTTCGAAAAGTGCTGATTTTCAGCCTAGTTTGAATAAATGACTTTTGATTTTGATTTTGATTTACTCTGTGTAGTATTATATTGTTTTAATTATTGTAAATGTGAAGACTATGTGGATCATTGTTTAATTTTGTTTTATTCTCAGTTAGTTTTTAATATGGTCTGGCAGTTTTGAGTATTTTTTGCGGCCTAGCCAAATGTCCTCTCTTTGGTATTGTTCGTTGAATCGTTGAGCTCCTTTAGTTATGAGTTGAGCTGCACAACGACTGACAAATGCGTGCACTGACTGGACAGGTCCACTCAATCTGTGTGGTTCTTTCATCAAAAGACCATTTCAGACACCAATCGACATGGTCTTCACATGATCTGACCAAGATTATGTCTGGACTTTAAAAGAGACTGTGACCTCTGAGTTTGTTTCGGCCTTTCTTCTCAGAGTAGTCAGATAGGAAACGCCGGCCTCATCTAGTTTAAAAAAATATGTTTTGACGTGTATAAGTGTTTGTAAAAACCTACTTACAGAAATAAAATCATTTATCATTTATCATTTTACTGGCCGGATCCCCCGCCCTGGGACTTCAAGGCGAAAGTACTCGCGTCGCTGTACCGGTGGCGCGAGGAAGCGAGGGCGCGGGGCGAGTGGCTGATGCAGCGACATACGGAGTTCGTCGGCCACAGCTCCGCGCAGCCCTGGTGGCGGAATGGCGGGACAGGCTTTCACGTCCTACTGCCGGCCTCGCCACCATCGAGGCGGTCCGGCCAGTGGTCGAGCCCTGGCTCGGGAGGAGGCACGGCTCCCTGTCGTTTCGGGTGACGCAGGTGCTCTCGGGGCATGGTTGCTTTGGGAAGTACATGTGTCGCATAAACAGGGAGCCGGACGTCCGGTGTCACCAGTGCGTCGACTGTCGGGAGGGCACGGCGCGGCATACGCTGGCAGTGTGTGCCGCTTGGGAGGAGCCACGCCGTGCCCTCACCTCAGGAGTACCTGCGTACCTGTTGCTGCCGGCCGTGGTCCAGTCGATGGTCGGCAGCGACGAGTCCTGGGACGCGGTGGTAACCTTCTGCGAAACAGTCGTGTCGCAGAAGGAGGCTGCGGAACGGGAGCGGGAGATCTCTTCCGCTCACCCGGCCCGCAGCAGGCGCACCGGGTGTCGGCAGAAGGCAGACAGCGCCCTCTTCCGGCCCCCCTAAATGGGTCCAAGGACGGCGGACTGGGGGACGTCCGTTGCCCCCATCACACTGGACCCGTGGTGGTGGCGCGTAGTGTTCCGCGCGCCCCTTTCAGACGTCACGGGGGGGGGGGGTTTAAACACCTCACCCCCCAGACTTGAGGTAGCCCGCAGAGGCGGGCCGGTACTAGCCGGGGATCGCGGAAGTCGCATTAGATCCCATGATCCCCGGTGCAAGTGTGAGAGGGGAACACCGGGGTGGTTTTTAGTCAGTAAGAGTCTGACAGACCCCTCCGCCTTCCCCAGGGCGGAGGACAACCATGAGGATTTTCCACCCCGGAACAAAAAAACAAAGGTTAGGTTAGGTTAGGTTTGGCGAGTGGAGTTCCTGCTCGCTTGCCGGAGCGCGACGTGCGGGATCGATTCTCGTCGGTTTCCCGACCCGATGTATATATGTATACATCGAGGGTATGGTCAAATGTCAGATTTTAAAGATGTACCATCACCGTATGATGATGAACATCATTAGATTACAAGCTATCGAAAAATTGTGAACTGCTATAATACAATACAATAGAATACAATTTGACACATTATTTTTCTATAGTTGTAATCTCGCTAGATAGATTAGAAACTAATGATGGTCATCATCATACGGTGATGGTACATCTTTAAAAACTCACATTTGACCATGCCCTGGGTAGGTTAGCACATAGGATACTTTTATCCTGGTAAACGCAGGCGAAATTGCGGTCAGAAGCTATTTATCAATATTGATTTTGTAAATCCATTTGTTACTTTGTTAATAACATTACAATAAATTCTCCTTACTATTTGCTACAACAGAATCCTTATTTGTGAATGTCAACGACATTTTTCACGTCAAATTAAAGTAATATTTTATTGTTTGTTTACATCTACATAGTTACGTAATTAAATCAAAGACACTTACTAATTAAATAAGAACAGTACAACTGTACTAATAAGTAACCTGATGACTACTACAATAACATCAAGGCTTATCAAGATGGAGAAGAACAAGAAGAAGTGTGATTGTCGTAAAGGGTGTGGTACTGCACCAACCGTAGATGGACTAAGTAAAAAAGATACACAAACTTCCATTTTAAATGTGACTTTGGACGACCGAGCGTGGTGGCAAGCCATACTACCCATCAGTTTTGGTGGCCTCGGTGTCCGTAAAATTACCAATATTAACTTACCGGCCTCTATCCACAGCACTTAAAAGCTGACCGAGAAAATTTTAGCTCCATGATCCCAGCTAAAATTTTCCCGGTCTCTCCGGTTGACTCTGAAGTGACGTGCTTGACCGACGCGGTGAACGCCTGGAAAATAGCTTGCCCGGATACAGATCGGCCCGTGAACCCATCTTCCCAGAGGCAGTGGGAGGAGCCGCTCTGCAGGTTGGTACGGAATAATCTTATTAGTACGTCCACCAATACTGCTGAGCGTGCCCGCCTGCTGGCTGTGGGTGAGTGGGAGTCGGGCCTGTGGCTTCAGGCGCTACCGTCACATAACAAAGTGACACCACCTACCGGCTCGCTACTTGTCTGCGTCTGAGCGCTCCTTGCATGATTCCGCATCGCTGCCAATGCGGTGAAGGTGTCAACTGCGTCGGACACCATTACCTATCCTGCAGTAAAAGCGCAGGCCGGATAGCACGGCACGCCAAGATCAACGACATCATCGGCCGTGCTCTAGTCACCACCGGGATGCCCGCTGTTTTAGAACCCAATGGCTTGGCACGCGACGATGGGAAGAGACCATACGGAATAACCATAATGCCTTGGAAGGTAAGTAGGCCTTTGGTGTGGGATGCAACGTGTGTAGGCATCGCGCGCCGACATCGCACGACATCGTGTGCCATCCCATCTTCCTAGCACGGCGAGCTGTGCTGCGACGGCTTCTGCAGGTGCGAAAGACCTCAAACGGCGCAAATGCTCCAATCTTATTAGGACTTATATGTTCGAGCCGTTTGGGGTTGAAAGACTATTTAGTTTTATTACAGCAAATATAATACCTGGGGCAGTAATGAAACACGAAGATAAAATTCGCAGCCTTTTTAACAATATCGCTGACCGAAACAACGTAACCTTAGACGAGTTTAATCCTGCCGGGTTCACGGGAAGGTACTTATGGGTCACCGAGGCCCCCACAACACAGGCAACAGGAAGGAATACGGTTGGGTTTTAGTCAGTAAGAGTCTGACACACCCTCCCGCTCCGCCCAGAGCGAGAGAAGTTATTTGATGATTTCCCACACCCAAAAAAAAAAAAAGACTAGTTTAATGCAGTCTTACATAACATTTAGCTGGTGATCTTAAAATGAATTTCGAAGGGTTGGCAAGCAAGTTGACTGAAAACTGTCCTCAGTATTTGCAAGACGCTGTAGGTGGTGCCGTCTCTACCGTTATCGGCGGCGTCTTGAAAAATATCGTCCCATCCACGGTCCCCGCGGTTATATGTACCATAACGTTGAACTGATGTAACCAATATTTTTGTAACAATATTTTAATTTAAAAGAGTGTCCGCGGAGTTTCCGGCCGTTCTTCTCCATAGGAACCTACTACGCTTTGGAATGGGCTAGAACTAGCTTCATCTTTCTGACTGACCGACCCCTTGACTTCAAAAGTGCCTGTATTTGGCTTATTTGAAATACATGCTTTGAGTTTGAGTTTGTAAAGACCTTAAACATTCTGAACACTGAACACTCTGCACACTGAATTAATTCATGTGAGATCTTCTGAATTGTTTTTGTTACATAAATTATTAAAAAGTTTTAAAATGGTTATGACTTCTTTTTTTTTGTTTTGCAGTAATATAAATTCAGTGCCGTAACTAGGGCGGTGACAGCGGTGCCCAGGCACAGGGCGCAGACTCTGGAGACGCATAAATGACCAGACCAGGACCATTTTTTGGGTCATGCTTGGTTGTTAGTAGCTGTATACAATACCTAGGTATTTCCTATCACGTAATACAGGTGTAGACACGTCCTACTGTCAGCAGTATACACATACACGGCTGATATAATAAATTCTCTTACAAGCAGCGCCGGCCCTGGGGTGGAGCGACAGGATCGTTCGCTCTAGGCGACAGATGGCAAGGGGCGCCAAGAAGCCAAACGCGAAAGACAATTTCCAGCACTAAATGTAATTTTGATGGCGCCTTTTGAGAGGCACGGGAGCAGTGTTGCCAGATCATTTTTTTTTAATCCGTGGATGCTGCCGAAAAATCCGTAAATCGCCTCTAGATAAATCCGTAGATCTACAGTCTTTTTTAAAAGCTAAATCTGACTTTTTAAAAGCTAAATCTGACTTTAAAAAAAGTTAAATCTAACTGTTTGGAGCGGCTAGATTAGCCTTGAACCTAGTCCGTAAACAGCGTTTCTTTTAAAACGTATCACGTTTTTTTTTCTGACAAAGAATTTTGTTTAAGTATTGTATAGTGTTTTTTGTTAAGAATTTTGTATATATAAAATGTGTGGTAGTTAGTGATCTATACAAGTTGTGATCTAAAACTCTTACAAATACAAATACAAAATGTTTTATTTAAGAAATTTGTTACAACAATGGGTGGTTGTGTTTGGGGACTCTTTTTAAGCAATTTTTGTCTGTGTTAGGAGGACCCCGCTCTTCCATAGCAAAATAATTACATCAGTAACAAATATGTGGGTAATTAGACTTATACTTAATTACTTCTTTCTATTGAACATATTTAATTTTTAATTGAATAGAAAAGAATAAAATCTAAATCTAAAACTAAAATCTTCAATGTATCTAATGTATAATTCCCTTTATTTTTTCAGCGTCAAACTATAACTTTTGCATGCCTGTTGGTAAAATATGGCTGAACCTATCTGTTATCCAATTATCACCATGTACTGTACCCAAACCCATATTTGCAAAATAAATGACTTACTTACTTATACAAGGTGTCGTTTTGCATCCTCGTCAAATTCAAGTAGGTAACTATGCTAATGATTCTCGACATGAATCAATAACAAAATAGGTAGTCTTTTTTTTTTCTTCTAATTTTCGGAAATTAGCTTTGTTTGGGACACGCATGTTAAAACGCGGCCCGTGTGATACCGCACTGTAACTGCCCTTTTACACACACACTACCGCATACGCAACGGGTGATTCTGTTCTGTGAAAGTGGTGTATTCTAAAATACTGTCAAACTTAAAATAACTAAAAAAAAAGTATGTATTAATTGTTGAGCAGGTATCGTAATTTTATTTGATTATATGTCTTTCATAGCAGCGTCCTGAATCTTGACGAGGATGCAAAATGACACCTTGTATAAAAGCGTGATGTGAAAGCGTCGACCGAAGGCCGCCGAAAGACAATCTCGCTCTACCTTGATCTGAAGGGCTAGGGACGGCGCTGTTCACAAGCAAATTACATTAATGTTATTATACAAGGAGATCGTATATGTTAACATTACGTGCTGCGAGATAGGACAATTACTTAATCGTGGCCTTAGTTCCATATATATGCACGGAGCGCTAGTGTCGCAAAGGTCGTAGTGTTTGCGGCAAAAAACGGATATTGTATCGTTTTCGTACTGATAGTGATGTACCATGGTCGATAAAGAGAGTTGTTTTGATGAATTTAATGATTATTATAATTTTGGAAAGACATTGGTTACGGTGGCGGATCATATTTTATTTCTCCTCACAATGACTAGCTTATTATAGGTTACATATATTATTTGTTTTTTTTAGCAATGTGACGGCACGGAATAACAGAAAGTTTTACTTAAAAAAAAATTGATATTACAATTTAACGTTATAGATATGGAGATTTAAGGCTAAAACTTGAGTTATAATTTTAGGGGTAGAACTTAAGAAGAAACTATAAACAAAAAGTTACTCAGGGCGCCTGTATATGTGTGTATGAGTGTGTCTATGAGAGTGTATGCTGTTAGTGTGTAGTGTTGAGTGTCAGGTGTAGTGTGCCGATGTGTACGTGAGAGGGGTTTGGTGCACGTTATAAACTAACTATCGTACCTACTAATTTAATTTGAATGAAGTAGACTAACTGGATTTTTATTTTTATTTCTGTATATTATTTTTACATACTTTTAAATATGGATGTGACTAGAGGAGTCAGCATGGATAAAAAAATAGAAAGTACATAATAAATATTTTATGATTATTAATTTTGGCCTAAAGGTGTCGTGTTACCGGGTTCCGTCGCTCCTTCTAAAAAAATATACCTTCCTACTGATATTCATCTGCTTCCAGTTAGACTGGATGTTGACCCCGACGTTATGAGAAAAGGCAAGGCTGCCGCACGGGTCGATCGAAGGTTAAGCTACGCTTGCCGCGGTCGGTTCGTGGATGGGTGACCACACATACACACATATCGAAACCTCTCCGTGTCTTGGAAAGCACGGTAAGCCGTTGGTCCCGGCTGTCATTCGTAGATCTTTGACAGTCCTTACGGGAAGTCAGAAGCTCGAAAGTCTGACAACTAGTCTCACCAAGGCTGAAGGTCAGATAGGCAGTCGCTCCATTTAAAATACTGGTATTAAGCTGCACCCGGTTAGACTGGTGGCCGACCCAGACATGTTGAGGAAAGACAATGCTCATGATGACTTTCTTTTGTTACAGTAAATGACCAGACAACGGAAGAAGAAGAAAAAATTCGCAACTTTTTCAACGACGTCACTGACAAAAACAAAGTGGACATAGACGAGTTTAAAAGAGTCGTGAACGAAGTAGCTGATGAATTTCAAACACATTTCGATGGGTTGGCAAAGCTGCTGGCTGAAAATGCTCCCAACTTACTGCAAGACGCTGTAAATTGCGCTACTAGTACCCTAACTAGTGTTGTGCAAGATCTTGTTCCGAAAAAATAAGAAATAATCATTTTTCTTCCATAAAATATTCTGGAATTATTAATTTTTTTCTTTTATTCTTATTTTGTGTGCCGCAAAAGCGGTCCGCCCCGGTTCTCGGCACTGAGGGGCTCTCAAAAGTTGAGAGGTACTTTTTAATCGAATTCCAAACAAGGCCAAAATATGTTTAGTAATAAACAGTTGGAGACCCCTTGCAATATACAATGTGTCTGTATACGGTGTGGCGAAAATTGAGGGCGTAGTACAGACCATCAAACTGAAGTAACTTTCTCCCGGGACCAACGTCGTAATCGCGAAAAATTATCAATCGATTTGGTCGAGTAGGTATTGAAGTTTTGTATGGGACGACAGATTTTTTGTTCACGATTACGACGTTGGTTCCCGGGAGAAATTTGTTCAGTTTGATGGTCTGTACCACGCCCTTAATTTTCGCTACACCGTATACAGACACACTGTATAAATGTTAGCACGGCAAGTTATGAAGACTAGAGCGAATGGCCCTTGTATAAGTAACTTTGAAATAAATGCTTTGAGTTTGAGTTTGACCTTGGTTTCTTGAAGGGTGCTTGTTGGGTTGCTGCCATTACCAAGTCTGTCAAATTTACACTGGTCTTTATTTTCGTTGCGTTAAGGTTGCTATTTCTGGCAGTCGTCGAGTTAAGATATAGTGCTAGTGTCGCAAAGCTGTAGCGTAGTGATGATAAAATTCTATAATTAAGTTATTTAATGATATTACTATTATTATAATTCTTTATTATCGCAGCATTATGCTGAGATAGGAGCCTTTTTGGCATCGCACAAGTCGTTCTTATTGGATATTCTTTGTTGTTTTTTGTTTATTCGAAGTTTAGTTTTAAATGCTTCTTTTTTTAACTTTTGTATTTCTTGTGCGTGTCCCAAATAAAATATTTTTCTTTCTTTCTCTCATCTACATCAACATTGCCTCCCTAATTATTTGACTATAGTACATCGTAATTATGCATAATACTATTTCGCCTATCCCTATTAACATGTCGGATGTGAAAATCAGCAACATTACAAGAGAGCGTGTCAAAGTTTGAATTGCAATTTTTTTTTCATATAGAATCTAGATTGTCAAAATCAACAGAATTTTAATAAATGTTCTTGACTCCACTAAAACAAGGGACTTTTTAAGAGGGATTTATGAAATAAAAAGAAAATGGCAAAAATACATATCCGACAATGTTAATAGGGATAAGCGATTTATTAACTTGGCTACATAATTTAATTTGATTGTATTATATTTTTTCTTTTCAATTTTTTATTTTATTTACCTAATGATTTTTTTATCATATGACTTAATTTGACATTTTTATTGTTTTGTATGCCTTCGTATGGCACTATAATTGTACTGAAGATCCTGTAACCACCTATGTATCACAAATAAAAGCCTATTCTATTCTATTTTGTTCTAGCAGCAAAAAAAACGGATATTGTATCGATTTCGTGCTGATAGGGATGTAGATATGCTCGGTAAAGAGTTTTTTTTTATGAATTTACATACATACATAAGCACACGCCTTCTTCGTAGGCAGAAACCCACAGAACGCCCTTTACTACGATCCTTGCATACCTTTTGCTTCCTTCTGTTTTTGAATTTAATGATTAGTTTCACATACTTTTAAATATGAATGTGACTAGAGGAGTAAGAATGGTTTAAAATAAATAAATTAGAAGGTACATAAAAAAATATGAATAAATTTACAAGGCAGATGTGAGTGGAAACACCGGGACGCCTTAGGAAGACATATAGTGACCTCATTGGTGATGTTCTTCAGAAAGGTCAGGTGCGTAGTTCTCGCAACCGGCGTGCGTGTATGACCAGATGTATGAACGTAAACGAAGCAAAAGGAGTATGTGAGGAGCGTAGCAGGTGGCGTTCTATAGTTTCTGCCTACCCCCATGAGAAGACGGCGTAAATTTGTGTAATAAATATTGTGTATGTTAATTTTGGCCTAAACAATCCGTCTTACCTAGAAATATCGTGTTACCGGGTTCCGGAGGTCAGACAGGCCGTCGCTCCTTTAAAAAAAAAATACCTGCCGGTAATCATCTGCTTCCGGTTAGACAGGAAGCTGACGCCGACATTGTGAGAAAAGGCAAGGCTGCCGCACGGGTCGATTGAAGATTAAGCTACGCTTGCCGCGGTCGGTTCGTGGATGGATGACCATCCATTGCATAACAAGACCTCTCCGTGCCTCGGAAAGCACGTTAAGCCGTTGGTCTCGGCTGTCATTTGTAGATCTCTGACAGTCGTTACGGGTAGCCAGAATCTCGAAAGTCTAGACTAGTTTTACCAAGGCCTCCTGGAGGGCCGATAGGAAGAATTTCATGTAAAATACTGGTATTAAGCTGCACTCGCTTAGATTAGAAGCCGACCCTGACATGTTGAGAAAAGACTATGCTGATGCTGACTTTCTATTGTTACAGTAAGAGACCAGACAAAGGAAGAAGAAGAAAAAATTCGCAACTTTTTTAACGATGTCGCTGATAAAAACAAAGTGGAAATAGACGAGTTTAAAAGAGTCGTGAACAAAGCAGCTGATGAATTCCAAACGCATTTCGATGGGTTGGCAAAGCTGCTGGCTGAAAATGCTCCCACCTTGCTGCAAGACGCTGTTCATTGCGCCACTACTACCCTAACTAGTGTTGTGCAAGATCTTGTTCCGGAAAAATAACAAATAATAATTTTGCCTCCATAAAATATTTGTGGAATTATGGATTTTTTTTAAATTCTTATTTTGCTTACCTCGTTAGTCTAGTGGACGCAAGCACTGGTGGACTAAGGCCAGCAGGAGCGATCCGCCCCGGTTCTCCCTAAATGTTGAGAGGTACTTTTTAATCAAATTCCAAACAAGGTCAAAATATGTTTAGTAAGAAACAGTTGGAGGCCCCATATGCAATATATAAATGTTAACACGCCAAGTTATGCATACAAGAGCGATGCTTTGAGTTTGAATTGGAGGTTGCTTGAAGGGTGCTTGTTGGGTTGCTGCCATTGGCAAGTCTGTCAAAATCACAGTGGTCTTTATTTTCGTTGTTTTAAGGTTGCTATTAGATTGCTGCTGTTAGAGTTAAAATAACTCTCAAGGTCTGCACATCATTTCTCACCTACCTAGGTTACAAGTAGCAATAACTCGTTGTGGAGCTGCTCTATCTTTCCCATACATATTTCTGCCACGAAGCAGCGTTGTTGTGTTCTGGCCTGTAACTTTGTAAGGTACGGGTGCTGTTGTAATGGGGCATTTGATTTTATTTATTTTATTAGATATTTCGAAACCTTAAAAAAAAAAGACATGATTAAAATGCGTTTTAACATTATAGAGGCATGAGGAACAGGGTGTAAAGTTCACTCATCCTCCATAGAAAAGGGAGGATCCTCCGACCAGACGGGTGTTGTGTCTGGTGGGCAACTGCCCGACGGTTGATGTCGGGATGTTGTATATATGCTAGTTGCGCGGTAAACTCTGCTTGCGCGATGCAGGATTTTGCGTGACGTCAGTGTGATGCGTAGTTTTGTATGTGGCGCTGTAGATGCCGCCACATCACTCCCCTCCGGAGACCGGAGGTCGATAGTGGGCTGAGTCGTGTATCTTGCGATGCTTGCCAGTGCCAGGTGGGGTTCCAGTGGCTCGGAACCGGTTGTCGCATAGTTCGCGGTGGGTCGGAACTGTCTGCGGTGATGCCCCAGTGAGTCGGGGTGGCGCTGCGTTATGCTCCAGTGAGTCGGACGTGGTACAGCGCCGGGTTGAGGGCTGACTGCTGGCGTCGACCAGGAGAGCGTTGAAGAGCTCTGCTTGTTGACCGGCCGAAAGTGCAGTGTGCTGTGCCAAGGTTGCTGATGAGGCTTAGGGTGATGACCAGGTATGCGCGGTCGCTGCATGCTGGTGGTCAGGATACCCGTTGAAGCCGTGGGTGCTGGCTGGCTGTGTGACTCGCCGCTCGAGAGCTTGAGGAAGTGATGATGATGACGTCACGCTGATGTAGTTGCACGAAGGCTGCGCTGACGTTCATACTCGGGGTCACCAGTATAGAGGCATGAGGAACAGGGTGTAAAGTTCACTCATCCTCCATAGAAAAGGGAGGATCTTCCGACCAGACGGGTGTTGTGTCTGGTGGGCAACTGCCCGACGGTTGATGTCGGGATGTTGTATATATGCTAGTTGCGCGGTAAACTCTGCTTGCGCGATGCAGGATTTTGCGTGACGTCAGTGTGATGCGTAGTTTTGTATGTGGCGCTGTAGATGCCGCCACAACATGTAAGCTAGAAAGACACAGCGCTATTGCGACCTGACGTCACAACGCAGGAACGCCATAGTAACTTCGCGCCATTCAATACAATGATCATTTGCGTGACAAGGATAGAAGAATTATTTCAAAAGTGAATAACTTCAAAATTTTTCCACCGACATCATTGTTTTTTTCATAAATCGTATTTTTAGTTACATACTATTTATAATAAGTATTGCAACGCGGCCTTAATAGAATGTGTCTCTTAAGAGCGTTCATCCCGCGCGAGCTTGCAACGTCGCGTCGCATTTCTAGAGGATTTATTCAAACAAAATATTTTATAAAAATCAAATCAATGTCCCTAATATAAGATCCTTGATATTTATTAGTATGTATGCTATTTTTTTTAGTTATTTTTTTATTTAGTCATACAAATTGACATAGTTATTACATTGCACATTCTATTTCAGTCATCAGTCATCATCATCATTTTAGCCGAAAGACGTCCACTGCTGGACATAGGCCTCCCCCAAGCACCGCCACTTCGACCGGTTTTGTGCTTCCCGCATCCAGCGGATTCTTGCGGCCTTCACAAGGTCATCGGTCCACCCTGTAGGAGGCCTTCCAACGCTACGTCTTCCGGTACGCGGTCGCCATTCCAGAACCTTTCGGCCCCATCGGCCATCTGTTCTGCGAGCAATGTGCCCTGCCCACTGCCATTCTATTTGCAGTATTACGATTAAATATCCATGTTATTTACTATAGACTAAATATTAAAAATAATTACAAAAAAAACAACTATGACTGCGGGCTGTATCCTCCACGTTGCTTATGAGCGTTCCACCCGCGCGAAATGGCGTCGCTCATTTCTTTTTTCTTTCGTCTAGAGGTTTTCGTGATTATATTAGTAAACTTAAATCATAGGTAGTGCAATAATTTTTTTTCAAGTCTGGTACTTGAATAAAAAATAGTACTTCTAGTCATAAGCAACGTGGAGGATACAGCCCGCAGTCATAGTATAAAGAGAGGAAGTAGTCTATCTCCGGCCCAATCCGCGATATAATTGCCTACTGTCTCAGGGTTGTCAGTTTTAGCTAATGTTTAATTCAGTGCCTATAAATTGGAAAGGGTCGGGAAGTTGTATTTTTTACTTGTATTGTCCGGGTACAGGGTTTGTAAGGTTTTACCTAAACGATGATGAAAAAAAAAACATCGTAAAGCAACATACAAAAACTAACGCCTGCCTCTTAGACTATAATCAAATGTTTGTTCTGTTGTTATGATTCGAACTTTGCTCTATTTATTCACAATTAGTCAATTATTTATTTTTAATTACGATTTTATAACTGTAAGTAGGTACTTAGTTACTATACCTACAATACTGAGAAATCGGCATGACTAAACGTAAACAAAGTAATAGCGGCAAATCAATTGACATAACAAAAGTACCTAATACATTCTAGTGGGAAAGTAGGCCTACCTACTTCCTCTGTCTGATAGAAAACTAATATAACAAAAAATAAGTAAGTAGGTATCTCATCATCAAGTAAAAATTATATGCCAGAATAAGTGACTTGCTTACCTTTCCTGTTCAATAGGTAATCTGATAAGAGACAATTCTGGAATCGATGAATTATTAAGACACCCAAACACACAGCAATATGTTCTCCTGCGATTATCACATTTTTCATTCATTTAGCGGTGCCGAAAAGCCGTGACGCACAAACCTCGTGCGGTGTTAGCCCCTGGCGGCGGACTGGCGGACTGAGAAACGGGTCGAGATTTTGTTTAAGTGTGCGTGCGGCAACGCATAGGTACTTTGGCGCACACATGCAAGCGCGCGCGCGGTGCGTTTGTATGAAGATAACTTACTTCCCCTCTTTATACTATGCCGCAGTCCTGCGCTAATCGCCGTGGACGAAACATCGCGTCACGCTCACGAAACGCTCATAAAAGTCTTCATTGTTTAAAAAAATTACTTATTTGTTCTCCCTAAACCGTGTTTTACAATAATTATATAATAGTTTTACTCATAAGATGGATCCGCAGTGGTAGCCCGCGGCGTCGGGAATCCCGGGCGGATTTCCGGCCACCGTAGGCGCGGGCTTGCGGACGGGGTGCAATGGGTAGCTCACCGTCCTTTAAGAACCAGGCTCGGGTCGACGGCGCGGTATATTCCACGCGCGCCTCCAAGAGATGTCGTCAGCACAAGTGTAGGGGTCCACTAGGGCCGATGCCTGCCGGGGTCGCGGGAAGGTACCAAAGGGTTACCGAGGCCCCTGGCAACACAGGCAACAGGTGAGTTTTAGTCAGTAAGAGTCTGACACACCCTTCTGCTCCGCCCAGAGCGGGAGAAATTATTTGATGACTTCCAACCCAAAAAAAAAAAAAAGTGGTAGCCCGCAAAATTCAATTTTTTTCCGTTTTTTTTCAATTTGCAGTTAAATGTCAAGTTGTATCTTGATCAAAATATGATTCGCGACCATAACAAATATGTATCATACATAAGAATCATTAATATGTCTCTCTTAGATTTGTACAATCTCATAAGGAAAAATTCTTATGGAACTAATTAGTTCTGATTTCAACCACGCGTCAAAAGAACGTTTTTTTTCTATTAAAAACTGCCTTTGAGACCATAGAGTAATGACGTGGATGTCAACTGTGCTTATTCTTAAAGCAAAAATTGATAAAAACATTTTGTAGTAAAAAAACACAAAAATATAAAAATATGGGAGACATGGATGAAGTATTTAGAAATCTGGAAAAGGCTGGAAAAACTGATGTCGAAAATTTAATAAAATGGATGAAAGCATGTAAATATAACACCATTTATTATCTTACTAGGTAATTAACAGCTCTTTTGGGTCTCTTAGTCGCAAGCACGACTACTGAGCGTGGGGTCCTGGGTTCGATTCCCAGGTCGAGCTGTGTTATTGGGTTTTTCCATTAGCAATTTCTTAGTAACAGCCCGGTATTTAAAAGTTAGCGGTATGATACCCCCGTGCCGCCTTTGGCCCTGCTTGATCTCTCTGTGGTCCTGTCGGATTGCCTTCCCATCGGACAATGAGAGTGAGGAAAAAGAGAGTTCACCTGTGTCTGCGCACACACTTGAGCACTATAATATCTCCTGGGTTGATGGCTAGTCTCCACTGAGATTTGCCACTATGGCCGAAATTCGGTCTGAAGCACTAATGTTTATTATTATTGTTATTACGGAAAGTCAGAAGTCCAAAATTCTGAAAGCCAGTCTTATCAAGGGGTATCGTGTTACCAAGTAACTGGGTTGTTGAGGCCAGATAGGCAGTCGCTCCATGTTAAATACCGGTATTCAGTTGCATCCGGTTATACTGGTAGCCGACCCCAATATGGTTGGGAAAAGACTAGGCAGATGATGAGTTACCGTACCGAAAGGCGCAGCGTAGGTAGCCTTCCATAAGGCGGACAGGCGACTTGGTGAAGGTCGCGGGAATGCGCTGGATGGGGGAAAAATGGGGGTTAAATTTTCGTTCAGCAGTAGACTTCGTTTGACTGAATTGATGATGATATCGTTAATAATTCGGCAAAAGTAAGAGGTTCTCATTTTTTGGAGTCGATTTTGTTTTTAGGCGCTCAGTAGGTAGATACGCTCAGTGACGTTCATTATAGCCTCAAAAGTGCAGGTTTATGGACACTTGGGACATTCCCCGGCAAATGGGTTATTTCTCGACAGCACCGCACTCACATTGGGTATTGGACGGGTCTGTAATCCCCCATTTTACTAAGGTGGGTTTTCATCAGCCTACCTGGGAACGTAATCTTTTGAGTACTTTCTATATAAGCCAGAGGTTTTAAAGAGTCAGCTTGCGTCTCACTTTTAGTGGTTGATCTTGGATAACTTGGTGATCTTTGCGTTATGCTCGTGAACGGGTGCTGCTTGTGGTGACTGATCGTCTTGCTGACCATGGTTTGATTATTGTTATTAGTAATTTATGAACTGTTTATTTATTTCAAAATCAAAATTGAAGGTCATTTATTCAAACTAGGCTGAGAATCAGCACTTTTCGAACGTCAAAATTACATAAGACAGTCCCTCAAAACGCCCACCCTTCACCACTTCTTAGTGCTTTATCTGGGACGAAGAAGTGGCGTAACAAACTCCCCAGCAGCTCGGCTATATGTTTAGTTATACATATAAATTTAATTTTATGCAAATCGTATGCAAAGTAATTAACGCTACGAAACACAAAACAAAACAAAACAATGAAAACTGTACTCAAGCAAATTACTACATAAAAACAGAACTTAATACCTAAATAAAAGCCTCCAGACATAAAGGATGTGCCCTCTTACATAAGGCTATAGCTGTAACTCGAAGTGAGAAATGATAAACTAGCACCATCGAAGTAAAATTACCAGCTATGTGCCAGAGTTTCTCTGAGAGATTTTTTTTAAGATATTGGTATTCTCACGGTGACTAGTTTGAATAAATGACTTTTGATTTTGATTTATAATGAAGAAAACTCTTCCGACCATCAAGTCTACCCAACTGTTCTGTTATAGGGATGATGACAATTTTTTTTTGCCCGTTTGGTACCAAGATTATTAAAATATATTGGACTATAGGTTTTTTTAATCGTAATCAAAAGATAAAAAAAAAAAACACGTAGTCACGCCTTGCTAGATTTTTTACTGAATTGTGACGTAACGAGCCCCCACTCCCCAACTTTAATGCGTTTTAACTAAGTCATTTCTTATTAATATGATAAAGCAAAAAATACGTGTCTAATATTTTTTTATTAGCTGACTGATGGACTAAATAGGACTTATTTTTCTTTAACCAGGCATCATCCATTTCATCAGTAGAGAGTCGGATGGTTTTATTTTATTTTGAGCCTGTTGTGTCTCACTGCAGGGCAAAGCCTAAGATGTTTTACTTCATCTGAGCTCAAAACAATAAAAATTACGTGATGGCCCAGTGGTAAAATCCGAGCCAGTACCAATGTGACTTTTTCAATTCATATGAACTTTCTGAGTTAATCTCGGACATTGGCGCCAATTCCCTTGTTCACAAACTAAACTAAATTTAAGTTCAGTGCATCTTTTTCTTTCTATTTCATTACGAAGAGGACAGAAGATAAATTTTAGTTTAGTCCTGTCTATTTAATCAGAGCCTGTCACTACTCCATACAACTTTAGACGTGATTAAAAACTTGCCTACTAAAATTACGTCAATTTACGTCAAGCGCTGATTAATTTGACAGGACTAAACTAAAATTGATCTTCTGTCCTTTTCTTAATGAAATAAAAAGAAAAGGATGCACTGAACTTAAATTTAGTTTAGTTTGTGAACAAGGGAATCGGCGCCATTATGTCATTATGCCAGGCCTAACAGGCCTTTGCTAGTTGGCTTCGGCCCTTCAGACGCCTTCCAAAGGGCCGGGACCCCAGGGTCCCGAGTTATGTCAAAGACATAACAATAATATAATTGTTTCTATGTTAATTATTATCATTGGTGTTGTGCCGTTTTAAAGCTCGTGCAGATTGGTGCGACTGGTCACGCGACGCGACACCTGTAGAACAACTCCCATGAAGTTTTCATAAAAACTGTTCTACCCGTGCCGCGTCACGCCGTCGCGTCGCGACAGTCTGCACGAGTCTTTAGTTAACTACATATGAATAAATAAATAACAATAAATAATTAAATGTCCGTTGTGTTTAATTATCCGTTTCTTTTCGTTTAAATAAAACGTAAGTGTAACTGAAAATACTACATCGATATTTTTATCGAGCATGGTACATTACTATCAGCACGAAATCGATACAACATCCGTTTTTGCTGCAAACACTACCAGCTTTGCGACACTAGCGCTTTTTGCGTATCTATGGAACTAAGGCCACGATTTAGTAGGTGTCCGAATCCGTAGAATATTTAGTTTAAATAAAGTAGGTAGTTAGAATTCGTTTTGTTTAAAATTTACAAAACAAATAAACTATAACAATTACCTAAATGCAATGAAATAATCTAAATGACTTTAAATCACATATTTTATAAAAATAAGTACTAGAAATGGTTTTTTTATTATATTTTCAAACAAGGTAATAGGGTAGAGAAGGGAGGGTACGCCCCAGGAGGACATAATAATGACCTCATTGGTGATGTTCTTCAGAAAGGTCAGGTGCGTAGTACTCGCAACCGGCGTGCGTGTATGACCAGATGTATGAACGTAAACGAAGCAAAAGGAGTATGTAAGGAGCGTAGCAGGTGGCGTTCTATAGTTTCTGCCTACCCCCCATGGGAAGAAGGCGTGAGTTTATGTATGTATGTATGTATGTATGTATGTAGGGGAGTTGGGGGAATTGGGAGTCACTTAAGGAAAACTCGTTATTGTAATCACTAATGATCACTCTTATAATTTTTTCACATTTACTTATCATTAAAAACTAATCAGGTATCGAGATATATAAGTCTTTTTGGATAGCCAAAAAGAAGAAGAGAAGAAGAGAAGAATTACCATAAACATAATTATAATTAAAAAACAAAAAGTAGTTTTGACTCCAATATGTAAGGGAAATGAAAGCCAGTCCATGGGGGAATAAGAGTCAAAATTATCAAACAAATAAGAATTGTTAGAAATGATAACCCAATGGAATCATAAGAAAGAATAGTTTAAAAGTCGAGTTGACTTGAATCATCACATCCTGTACATCATGGGCCCATCCCATGGGCACAGAGACGGCAACGGTACCAGATTTCTCTAGGTTTTCTTGATCTTCATTAAAAACGGCATGCCTTCCTAATGTTGGAGGTTTGAATTCATCTTTCTTTATCCTTCTTTGTAACGTGCTGAAAGGAATACCAGTTTCCTTGGCAACTTTGCTTATTGACACGCCTTGTCTAATGCGCACAGCAGCTGCCTCCAGGTCACCTGCAGTCCAACTCGCTTGAGAGGCCTTTCTTGTCCAGTTCCTTGGCATCTGAAATGAACAAAAAAGTTTTATCATAAAAGACGATGCAGGGAATGGGAGTCAATTGACTCTCATTACTCCAATGACGGTTTGTTTGCTAGATTTGAATTATTACACAATAAACATGACAAAATCTAATAATTTGCATTAATAAACATAAGATTAGTTCCAGTACTACACTTTAAGATTATTTTATACGCAAAATTAACAAATGTAGATCTACTCACGTTTTCGATCGAAATTTCGGAAATTTTACAACGGCTCCTCCCCTGTGACAAGCGTGTCGCTCCCGGTGATGCAAGTCTGACTGGCGGGCATTGGCCAGTGCGGGAGGGGTGCAGAGCTAAACCCCGTGCGACATAGCCGTATTCTGTAAAGCTTTAGGTTCAATTAATTTTGAATTGACCCTCATTGCCCACTGACCCCCATTCCCCCCCCGGCTCCCCTAATAGTGTGGTTATCTGGGGTTCCTTAAGTTGCAGGATGAGTAAATGAATATATGGACAGAGAATTCGCTTGTGGTTTTATTTGATCATCCAAAAGTTACACATTTATTATTTTATTAATATTTTACATAGAATCTTATGTATTTTGTGAATCTGAGAACGTTGTAGGCTTAATAGACTCGATTTGTAGACCATTTATTTTTTGTTAAGTACCTGGTACGTCTTGACAGGCCTACACTGTCCTCCCATACCTGTAATTAGTAAACATTGTAAAAGCCAATTATTTTTAAATTATTATAAAAGAGTAATCGTGGAGTTCCTTAACGGCTCTTCTCCATAGGGAACTTCTAATTGGAACCGTGCACCTAGCTTCTGACGTTTCATAAGTGCCCATGTAGGTTTATGTGAAATATATTTTTTTTAATTTTGTTTTGCCAAAGAATCAGCATTGCCATACCACGTGGCATGCTGCCAGCATTTTGGGCACTTTTCCTGTTGACACCGATGTGGACGGATTTTTTATGCCCTATGATTCTTTCCCCTCGTTTTATATAGATATACATATTATTACCTACCTTACCTTACCCTAAAATACGCTATTATATTCTGGGGCAACGCCGCAAATAAAGAATCAGTGTTTAAAGCGCAAAAAAGATGCGTTCGCGCAATTGCTGGTATCTTTGTTCCTGATTTTTGCGATCCATACTTTAAAGAGTTTAATACTCGTATTTTGACCTTTCCATCAGCTTATATCTAGACACGCGGAAGCGTGTCAAGCCAAGTTGAAGTAACAGAACTGGCGAGAGCAGCACCCTGTGTAATATTACACGAGCCATTTGGAGCCACTTTTGACCCTCTCATAACTCAAAAACTATTGCACATAAACGTGTCAAATTTGGCTCATATATTGAGACTTGCGACATCTCAAACGGTTATTTAGATATTAACGTCCATAAATCGTCATTTTTATCACTGACTGACCTATAGATCAAAACTCTAACCCAGTTCGAGATGACCTAGAAAGCAAATTTGGCATGCAGATAGGTAATTAGGTGAATACAAAGGAATAAATCAGAAACTGGTAAATTGTTATAATTTTATTACAGTTTTTCACTTAATTGATTCTATCAATAACACTTAACTTATACTTAGTGCTACTGGTTTGACTTTGCTAGTTTTCATATACGAATTATGTTATAGCCTTCGCAAGTTCTAAACCTGTTACCATTTTATTATTCCGAAAATTTGTCTTGCTGGTAGAAACTAGGCATCCAACATAATAATTCGTTTATGAGAACTAGCCAAGTCAGACCTTAGACTACAATATATTATCCTAAGTTATAAGAAGAAATGTTATTTTATGTTGTTATAAATAAATTTCAGGACTGACCATTGAACTTGGCACCCATTTAGATCTCACTTCTTTTGTCGTTGAAGTCAACAACCAAGGCATATATCATAATATTGAACTTGGCTCTCATTTCACATTTATGTTTTTGATGGGATCTATGAAGTTACAGTATTTGTTAAAACAAATAAAAGTCTATTCGGTGAACTAAAATCAAAAAGATATACACTTAAAATATCTAGTATACCACATAGAACTGCTCTTCTGGGCAAAAGTTTTGGAATGGCATCTAAAATTTACAATAAAATACCTGTAGACATTTTAAACACCAAGGAACTCCCACTATTCAAATATAAATTGCGTAATTTTTTAATTGACAAAGCTTACTACACGATCCTAGATGTCCTTAATAATTAGTACCTGCTACAATCTGTCACCAATACTACAATCTGTCACCAATATTACAATCTGTCACTAATTATTTTTGTAAGATTTGCTTTTTAAGTGATAACTAATTTTTTTATATTGCACGTTGACATAATTTATTATTGTATGCCTACTAGGCAGGACATAATGGATCTGTAATTTACCTAACATCTGTATGTATTACCTATTTGATTTATTATGTTAGCTTTTATATTATTTAAATAATTACTTAAATTATTATAATTATGGTATACCAAGTTGGTATACTATGCCAACTAATTAGTCAAATTAAAGCCCGCTTCCTCTCCTAGTTTACTGTGTCCGACAGGGTCCACAATGATCGTGTTTTTGTAAACCTACCACCTAAGTTCACATTGTGGAATGCGATAAATATATTTAGTATAGTACCTACTGTGGTCGGCCTGCGCCGACCCTTAATCACCTGTAAGCATGTTACTTGAAATGATTTGTTTAGAAAAAAGTAATAAACTTTGACCATGTTTAAAATTTGAATTTCGTTGGCTCAAAATTTGAATTTCGCGCATCTACCGATGCGCTGAGGTAGCCCGTGGAAATTCAGATTTTATTTCATTTTTTTGCACTTTGCACGTCGGTGTTAGATTGTATCTGACGAACATTGGTGCTGATTCCCTTGTTCACAAACTAATTCTATTTCATTAAAAAAAGGACAGAAGATACATTTTAGTTTAGTCCTGTCAAATTAATCAGCGCCTGTCACTACTCCATACAAGTTTAGACGTGATTAAAAACTTGCCTACTAAAATTACGTCAATTTACGTCAAGCGCTGATTAATTTGACAGGCAGGCACGTATACAGAGGGGGGGATAGTTGGGATTTATCCCACCCCGAAATCTGACTGAAAAAAAGAAACGTTTTAAGCCATCTGTTTATTTATTCGCTTGCGTGTTCTTTCAATAAGTAGGTAAAATAAAAATATAGATAGATCTTGATCTGATTATGTAAGCGACGTTACTAGTAGCGCCATCTAACCTATTTAGAGAGAAACCGAGAACGAAAACAGTAATGAACGACATCTATCGTCGAGTAGAAAAACTAATAGTAGAAAGATCGTCGCGTTGAGTAGCGAAATATCGAGAAGCTTCCATAACTTTCTGCTACCAGGTAGTAGATGGCGCAATATTCCACAGTGTTCCAGAATACGAAAATGTAGTATAAATACGGCGGGGGCGGGAGTCCGGGAACCTGCATGTCAGTTTATTTCGAGAGCGATTCAAGTGAGAATCGAGAGCGACAAGCGAGAAGAAAAGTGAAATACCTCTGCAATAGTGACAGTATAGTGCAATAGACCAGTTTATTTTGATATTGGTTTCAGTTTCATAGAGAGTAGAGTAAATTCCTTCCGACTTGGTTCACCTGATACTTTGCCCGTGCCGTGAAATAAAGGAAAAAAACTTCAAAACCACTGTTTTCATTGGATTCGCCAAATCGCCAGTCCGTTACGTACGTGAGATAGTGTTGGACAATTTTGGACCTGCAGACGTCATAATTTGTTGGACCGTTCGCCCTATCCATCACAGATTACTTAAATAAAGTAAAGTAATGTGTGAAATGTGAGTGCTTCTTGATTTGTGCTTGTTTGAACGTATATATATTGCTGCTGCTAAAATGAAGATAATTGACAACTTTTTCAAGCGAGTGGCAAAAAAAATTATTACTACTAGCGAGGAAAAATCTACTCCAAGCATGGCTTCTGCTGTTGATAGTAGACAACTAGAAACAACTTCGTCAAAATTTACAGAAAAAAATGTGATTTCAGCCGAACCGGCTGGAAGATGTAGAGATGAAGGAGAATGTTCAACTTCAAAAACGTGCAGTTTAGATACAATGATTATAAGTGAAACTTTTCCTGATATCGGCGTGGTTTCTAATGCCTTGGAAGTTTTGTCAGCAAACCATTTGATAATTGGAAAGATGCAACAGAGAGATTTCGCGAACATTCTGCTGCTAAATATCACCAGTTTTCTAAGTTATGCGCAGAAAATTTCTTACGTGTAATGGATTCAGCAGCTATAGACGTTGCATCGCTGCTTAATGATCAAAGGCTCAAAGAAAAGGAAAGAAATAGAACAGCACTAAAACCTATAATCGAAACTATCATCTTCTGTGGAGAGCAAGAGTTGCCGCTTCGTGGAGACAAAGACAGTGGACCATTGACTTTAGAAAAGCCACTTGGTAAAGATGGAAAATTCAGGGCTCTGCTACGATACCGAGCAAGCTATGATAATATCCTGAAAGATCATATCATTACAACCCCTAAAAATGCAACGTATTTTAGCCCTATTATTCAAAATGAAATAATAGATACTTGCGGAAAGATAATTCAGAAAAAAGTTGTGACACAAATAAATAGTTCAGAGTGTTTCGCAATTCTTGGCGATGAAACTTTAGATGTGAGTGGAACTGAGCAATTGTCTTTATGTGCGAGATACGTTTATAAAGGTATTTTGAGGGAGGACTTTCTCAGTTTCATTGAAATACACGACCTAAGTGCCGAAAATATAAGTGCAGAAATTTTAAAGAAATGTCATGAGATTGGTTTGAATCTCGATAAACTAGTTGGTCAGGGGTATGACGGAGCTGCTACCATGGGAGGACACATCAGTGGTGTGCAGACGAGAATCAGAAAAGAATTTCCTAAGGCCACATACGTACATTGCTCAGCACATCGTCTGAACCTAGTTCTTTCAAAAGCTCTTTCAGTTCCCGAGGTGAGAAATTCAATAGGCGTTGTGAAGGAAGTCTGCAATTTACTTCGCAACAATGCAATGGCCGGGAAACAGTTCAAGGAAAATGTGGAAAAGCTCACACCAGAAAGTAAGAAAAAAAGACTGGTCGGCATGTGTGACACTAGATTTATAGAACGTCACGACTCTATAAATGTATTTGGTGAGTTACTCGAACCTATTGTCATTACATTAAGAGAACTATCCTACACAAACAGAACTGTCGCCCAAACTGCCTCTACACTCATAGCTGCGATGGAAAAGAGTAGTTTCTTGATTTCTCTAAAAACCTGTGAAAGATTTTTCAGTTATACTTCCCACTGTCAGCATATTTGCAGAACCCTACACACGACCTGGCCTCTGCTATGAAATTTTCCGATGACATTATCGGAAAACTAAAAGAGATACGTGACGATGTTAACCCGGTATTCTCAGAAATATATAACGCATGCTGCAAAATAGCGGAAGATGTCTTGCAAATAGAAATTCAGCGTCCTCGAGTTACTGCCCACCAAACTGCACGAATCAACCCTCCCAGCGATACTGCTGAAGAATACTTCAGAAGAACTATTTTTATACCGTGCTTGGACGATTTGATATCTGGCATGAATGATAGATTTGCGAATCAAAGAGAGCTGCTTTCTTCTTTAGAAATTATTCTTCCGAAAAATGTGGACGAGAGGAAAATAAGTGAATTAGAAAATATGAAAATTTATTGGGAAGAAAGTGTTGGAGAATCACTAATAAAAGCAGAGTACAGTATGTGGTGTGCCAAGTGGAAAAACACAGATAAGAAACCAGTCGAAATTATGGAAATTTTAGACACGTGTGACAAAGTTTTCTTTCCTACCATTAACAGACTAATACATATTCTGGCCACCCTTCCGGTTTCAACGGCATCTGTGGAGCGGTCATTTTCATGCCTAAAGAGAATAAAATCCTTCATAAGGAATAGAATGGCGGGCGAAAGGCTTACTGGTCTCGCTCTATTGTCTATTCATTCCGCTTTGGCGCCAGATCCTGATATGGTACTAGACGTAATGGCTGCCAGCGGAAACAGAAAAATACTTATATAATTATAGTATAGTACAGTGAAAATTATAGTACAGTGATTACAGCGATTTTCACACAGTTCACATGGTTGTTTCAATGTTTGTCCCCCCCCGAACCAAAAGTCTAAAAGTCTGGATACGTGCCTGTTGACAGGACTAAACTAAACTTAATCTTCTGTCCTTTTCTTAATGAAATAGAAAGAAAAAGATGCACTGAACTTAAATTTAATTTAGTTTGTGAACAAGGGAATCGGCACCATTATTCCAGGGCGCCAACCATCAGTATTATATATATATATATATATATATTACTTCAGCGTGAGAAAGCGATGGGGCTTGTGGCTAAATAATAACAGCCGCACGGGTCAATCGATCAGGTTAAGCTACGCTTACCGCGGTTGGTCCGTGGATGGGTGACCATCTTTACATACCAAGACCCCTCCGTGCCTCGGAAAGCACGTTATGTCGTTGTTCCCGGCTGCTATTCGTGAATCTTTGACAGTCGTTACGGGTCGTCAGAAGCCCAAAATGACAACCAGTCTTACCAAGGGGTATCGTGTTACCCAGTAACTGGGTTGTGGAGGTCAGATAGGCAGTCGCTCCATGTAAAATACTGGTATTTAGCTGGTTCCGGTTAGACTGGAAGCCGACCCCAACGTAATTGGGAAAAGGCAGGCAGATGATGACTTCAGCGTGAAAAAGAGATGGAGCTATAAGTCCTGTATAGCTCCATCACTTTCCCACTGTGAAGTAATATTATAATAATACTGCTTTAAGAGGTGATGGTTGGCCCCTGACCGTAAAAAAATATGTATTTACAGAATTACAATCGTTAAAATCATCAATGCAATTCAAGTAAGTTTAAATTACTTTATTGAACGACTACCTATTTCATTAAACAATTATATTTAATTCTAATTTTAACGTAGAGAGTTGTTTTGATCATTATACTTAATTCTGTAAATACACACATAACACAACATTACGCCTTGTTTCCCTGAAAGGTTGGGCAAAGGTGTACCTGTAGTACACCCACATTTCGCCAGTTATGTTTCAAGTTATTGTATAGTTGCACAGCACATTGTTATGTGAGTACTATGTACTATAAAGCTGCCATTTACCGGATACGTCTTTCATTGACTTGAATGTGCCCTGGCCCCTGGCGGCTGGGAGTATGTCGTGCTCACTCTAATGTCTCGCTGATGGTGGCGCGTGTGTTGGATCATTTAGCTCCTAGCTAATGGTGCTGATCCACGCGTCATGTTCGTGAACGGGCGCCGTCAGTAGAGACTGGTCATCTCTTAGCTGCTACGGCTTATTTTAATTTTTGAATAGTTTTTTTTTTGTTAATCTTTTTATTACGGACGCTTTTACGTTTTGCATCGTTCTGACATGTATAATTTCCAAGTGAATGATGTAAAAATATTTTGTAACCATAATACGTTGATTTAAAAGAGTGTCCGTGGAGTTTCTTGCCCGTTCTTCTCCATAGGTACCTACTACGCTTTAGAATGGGCAACTAGCTTCATCTTTCTTAGTGACCGACCCCTTGACAATTCAAAAGTGCCTGTAATTGGTTTATTTGAAATAAATGCTTTGAGTTTGAGTCCATGTAATAGGGTGCGAGCCTATTGCCATCAACCGGGCACAAATCCAGACTCCGGGCTGCTACTGAGAAATTCCAGATGGAAAAACCCAATAACACTGCCCGACCCGGGAATCGAACCCAGGACCTCATATTTGTTATGATGGCATATTCTGAACAACATACAACCTGACAATGACCTGCAAATTGGAAAAAAAATAAGATTCGGGCTACCTTAGGGCATCGCTTTTTAAGATACGGTTTTCTAGAAGAACAGTGGCCGCTACATAACGATATGTTGGCAACGGGGTAAATTGCGGACGCTATGTGGCAGCCACCACAGTCTTTCCTAAGACCCTAGTTAAGGCGCTGACAAGACCCAATTGACCAAAATGGGCTTCCCTTAAGAAAAAAAAATTGCCAAATCTGTATAGTTTGTGGTAGCGGAAAAAATATACGTTAATTTTGAACATATTTCCCAGAACTTGGTTGTTACCAAAACACGTTTTGAAAAAACATCTCGATACAAACTAACGTTAAACTAACCTCTTACCTTGAGTTCTAATTCAAAAGTGGGGTCCCAGTGCGCATAAGTTATTTGCGGAAATCGCGGAACGTCTAGTTGATGTAACTGGTGACCGAAAAGCTGGCGGGTTTCTCGCGCAACGCATCAGCATTGCAATTCAGCGAGGAAATGCCGCCAGCATCCTCGGTACAATGCCCCGAGGGCGTTTTTTAGGCTTAACTTAGTTTTAATTTAATTTAGTTGATGTTAATAATCATCTTGTAATTTGGTTATGTAAATAAATATACTTTTTTTCAAAATATCTCTATTCAATATCAACATACGTTACGTATTTAATTAATAACAAGAACGTCTTATTTAAATGCAGAACTTGGTTGTTTTTTATTTTCGATTACTCAACTCAATTTTGAGTAAATAGATAAATTGCTTCTTATTTTGCAATAAATTACAAGCGTTGTGTCATCGCGCTTCTCTTTCTTTTCTATGCAATCTGGCAGTGACCGCGGTTTAGGTGTTGTCAGCATCTTAAGATGAATGCTTAAGCTAGGGTCTTAGGAAAGAGTGCGGTAGCTGCCACATAGTAACTTTCCAACAACTTCCAGCTAAGTTAATCGAAACTGCAAAGGATGAGAATGTTCGCCAGCTCTTCAAAGACGCCGCCAACCAAAAACGTGTAGAGTTGGCGAAGTTCAAAGAAATCGTCACTAAATTAGCTGAAGATCAGTCGAAGACTTTCGACCAGTTCTCGAAGCAACTAGCTGCTGAGGGGCCGAAGATTATCGATGCAGCTATAATAGGCCTCCAGGCTTTTAAAGACGCTTTGAAGGCTGGGAGGGGCTAATGGCTTTTGAATATTTGAATTAAATTCTTTGTTGAACTGAACCGTTGTTTTTCTTACAGACTCTCAGACTGGCTGCTTCTTTGTCTAGTGGACTGGGTAACACGGATGTGTGTTACCTAGTCCGGGGGGAAAAGACAAATCGGATAATCAATGTGTCGTTTTCAACACGACAACCTGCCGGTTAATAGCTATACTGGCGAAGGTCGCGGGAATCTTCTGGGTGGGGGAAGCACAGGACTGGTCGTCGTTGTGATGCTTAGGGCAGGCCTATGTCCAACTGTGGATCTCTGGCATAATTTGAAGGACTTGTGTATCTTGGGTTTTTTATATTTATCATCATCTACTAGCCTTTTTTCACGTACGTTGGGGTCGGCTTCTAGTTTCATCTGATGCAGCTGAATACCAGTATTTTACATGGAGCGACTGCCTATATGATCTCCATAATCCAGTTACTGGGTAATACAATACCCCTTGGTAAGACTGGTTGACAGACTTCCGGGCTTCTGACTACCCGTAACGATTGTCCCGTACCTTGTCAGTGAAGCCATTCGACGATAATTTGCGACCGTTCTAGGAAACCGTAGCTTTAAGCATCAATATCATTTCTTCAGTTAACTTCCAGCTAAACTAATCGAAACTGAAAAGGATCCGAAGGTTCGCAAGCTCTTCAAAGACGCAGCCGACCAAAAGCGTGTCGAGCTTGCGCAGTTCAAAGAAATCGTTGCTAAATTAGCAAAAGAACAGTCTAAAACTTTCGACCAGATGTCGAAGCAACTAGCTGCTGAAGCGCCGAAGATTATCGATGCAGCCATAACAGGGTTTCAGGCATTTAAAGAGGCTTTAAAGACCGGGAAATTCTAGCTTTTAGATTATGAATTAAATTCTTTGTTAAACTAGTGTTGTTTTTGTCAATTTTGTTTTTAGAGTACGAGTCATGTATGATTGCGTTCTAAAAGTGCTTCTAAACGGGATATATTTTACTGTGATATGTAGCTGCAACAGTGGCCGGCCACTCTCCCAGCAATACGAACCAGACATTGCAATATTGCAGTAATGTCCATATAACCACACGTTTGGTATGGCCAAGCATTTTCTCGTGTAGCTGGCAATATTGCCAAACGATCGCTACACATTCGAAAATACCAACCAAAATATTGCAGGGCCAGTTATATTGTTGTTTCGTTTTCCGGTATAAGTACATCCCTTTCTGAAATATAGAAATCTATCTGAAATATACGAGTATATATAAATTATCTAACGTTTCACGCGTATTGCAGTAAGGTATTATCCACAATCTTGTCTTTTTCTTTTAAAACAATATAAGCCGCTGCGACGAGTGTCATTTGGTTAGCCATTGTTGCCTGATTGTGTGAATCATGGGCCATATAGTTGCAGATATATTGCAATACATGGCCCAGCAATAAATTGCTCAGCCATAAGCTGCAATAAAATATTTTCGAGATAGCCGAGCAATAGTTGCCATTAGTACCTACAGCCACACATTGCTGGGAAAGTATAGCCCTTTTAGAAGCACCTTAACGAATTTACTTTGCTAAGTAAGCTCCGTATACGGTGCTTCTCCTGACGTTACGCGTAGGTACTACTGGGCTGGTGCTATCTTTTACTCCGCGTAAATTTGCGTGCCCCGTGTCCTTTTGCCCATACATTTACTTTACTTCGATCGGCACGCCCTTTATGCCTGAAGGGTTTTATTTAGTTATTAAGTTCTGTTTACGTTTTTATTTCTGCTTGAGTATAGTTTTCGAGAGCGCAGTGGTGGCCCAGTGGTAACGGCCGTGACTTAAGTTGTAGGTCGTAGGTTCGAACCCAAACAGGTGCTTTGCTGTGTGTAAATTATTTCATCACCACTTCTCTCGAAAACGGTGAAGGAAAACAACGTGAGGAAACCGGCATGTCCTAGAGAACCAAAAATTAAAAGACATGACATCTACCAACCCGCGCTGAGCCCGCGTGTGGATTACGGCCCACTGCCTCTCACAGAGAGGAGGCCCGTGTCCAAGCAGTGGGAACATAATAGACTGATTAAGTGTGTGTGTGTGTGTAGTTTTCGATGTTGCTTTTTGTTGGGCTTTACAAACAAAAAAAAAATACCACTAGTGTTCTAGCTGACATATGGCAAATAATTTAAATTCATTTTTTGTGTTGCGTAATGTAAACTATTTTGCATACAATTGTATAGAATCAAGTTTTTCTAACTGAACGAGCTGTGCTGCTGGACAGTTTGTTGCGCCACTTCTTGTCCCCAGCTAAAGCACTAGGAAGGGTGAAAGTTTCTAAGGGCGATTTTGGGGGACTGTCTTATGTATATTGAAAATCGAAAACTGCTGATTCTCAAGCCTAGTTTGAATAAATTACTTTTGATTTGATTTTATTTGCAAAGTTAGTGGATACAGCTTTGAATTAGACGTGCCGTATCATCACTGGTTATCTAAAACCGAACCTGGCTCAAATGCTGTATCCATTAGCAGGATTAGTGCCACCAGAAGTTCGCAGAGCGGTGGCAAGCTTCAGCGAAAGAGCCAAAATAGTCTCCGACACACGACCAGGGACCACCAGTGAGTGGCACAAGGATGTCGGGGACAACATCCTTGTGTCACTCACTGGCGAACGATCAAAAGAAAGACTGAAGCTGTGGCTAGACAGTACTTCCTTACCCATAACATTCGTTCAACATGCTAAAGATGTCTAGCCTGGACATGAGTTGCTTTGGCTAACCTGGAAGTCTTTAAACATACTCCAGACCCAGGTTGGCCAAAGCAAGGAAATCCTGTTTAGGTGGGGATTTATAGAAGACTCGGGTGTAAATGTGGTGCTATTCCATAAACGATGGGACAGTTAGTATCTCGTGTCCTGCCTGTCCTGTCGTCTGCATGTTACGGGAACTGATGGACGCTAGTGATGGCGCCAAACACGTAACCGCATCCATTCCCGGTTGATTGCCCGAATCCATTTAGATTGTCATCGTCACGCTAACAAGAGATTACTGTAATACGAATAATGTTCATAATAGTATATGACGCATACTTTTCTAAACCAATTAAAGTCAAAATACGACAGTTGAATCTAGCCACACACACACACTCTTTTGAGTGAGTGTTACGTTCACAATTGACATACATATATTTTTAATCTTTGAAGTTCTCGGGAACTTTAAAATCGACAGTTTCGTTGGAACCAGGCGCGCTCGCCCAAGATTAGGGGCTCAAGGTCCAAAACTAGTAAAATAAGTACTTAAATCATCTATTATTCTGTCGCAAATTTGGATGATTTCGGGGGGAGGGTCATGAAACATTTGCCACCATCGAACCCTGTAGTACCTACTGTGCTAAGGACTTTCTCTACCTCTAATAGTTTTGGGTTTATCCATACGGAGCCACCTGAATGTATCAAACTGCAGACCATACCACTTTTAGCCAGTTATGTTACAAGTCCCATGTAATAGGGTGAGCCTATGCCATCAACAGGGTGTGCAAATCTAGACTCAGGGCTGATAAAAATAAGGCTGCCTACTTGAAACATCAATTGAAATAAAAACCATTTTTTTGTAAATATTTCGTGATCGGTGTCAATATCTAGATACAATAAAACAAAAACTACCAAGCGGTCGTTAACCGGAAAAAAAATCTTCTTTATTGTAGGCTGATAATGTATTAAATATATAAAATTGTAGCCTACCGGTATCGGGAACAGGGTCCAAGCTACCAGTGGTCAGGGCTCCAGAGAGAGGAAACTGACCATGTCTAGAAGTAGGTACTGTTTTCTGAAGCAAGCCCTTAATCCAGCTGCCCAACGAGAGCTTCCTCAGGTGTTGGTCGAGGCTCTTGGCTTATAAGCCATTGGCTGTCACGACTATCGGCACAGCGTCTACATCCTACAAGTCGACAACGTCGCGATAATTATCATTAAGCTTATTTCGGTAAGTACGTACTGGGTACTTGCTAAAACTCAATTAAGTATGAACAAAATACCAAAGAATCTATTTTATAAGTAATTCTATAAATAATGTAATTAAAGTTTTAATGTAAGTACCAACAGACTTATTTAAAGTTGTAATTATTAAAGTAAAACTATTTTGTAATCTTTAAATACAATGATTTATTACAAGAAACCCTTTTTTTTAACCTATGAGCAATATACTCTCGCATTTAATTCAATTACACCATTTACAAGCACTTTTGAATTGTCAAGGAGTCGGTCAGTCAGAAAGATGAAGCTAATTGCCTGTTCCTCAGCAAAAGCCATACACATTAAAAATAAAATAAAATCTTTTGGAAATAAAATAAAAACAACTTGAAATATTATTAATTCTGAAACGGGAAGAACGACAGTACGGAATCGTGACTTCCATCTAAAAATCGATGATGCAGATATTAGGGCAGACGTGGAGGTGGCAACAGAGTTTGAAAACTTCTTCACTAATATTCCCTTTTTAACAACCAAAACTCTGTCATCGTCGTCCTCCACTTCTGCTTACTCAATACTAAAAGAAAGTGTACCAGAATGTGATAAACACTTTAAATTCAGTTGTTAGCGCTAAAGACAGTTTAGAATCTTTAAAGATCTTGATGTAAAAAAGTGCTGATCTTTGGGGATTATCAGTACATACAATGTCTTTAATAATTGCTGTGATTTCACCCTTTTTAGCAATTGTTTTTAACTCTTGTATTGCACCTGGTATGTTTCCTGATCTGATGAAACTTAGCAAAGTGATTCCACTGTTCAAATATGGCAGCACAACTGATCGCACGAATTTTCGGCCTATTTCAATATTACCTACTTACATTGAGCAAAATATTTGAAAAATTAATTTTAAAACAAATGTTAGGACATTTCAATACACATAATTTACTTCATTTAAAACAGTTTGGTTTTACGAAGGGTCGTTCAACTACAGACGCGGGCGTGGAATTACTGAAGAGCATTTTCGAGGCCTGGAAGGAGCGCAGGATGCTCTTGGCATTTTCTGCGACTTGTCTAAGGCCTTCCATTGCATCCATCAGAAAACTGCACCACTGTGGTATGAGGGACAGGACTCTCGACCGTCTGACTTCTTATCTGAACAACAGAATTCAGAGGGTTAATATAAAAGGCAAGAGATCTGCAGGATCTGCGGTCACTATGGGCGTTCCGCAGGGTTCAACTCTAGGTCCATTCTTGTTTCTAATTTATATAAATGATAAGTCATTTATATAAATTCACAATTTTGTGATTGTGAATTTAATTAAGTAATGGCGCCCACACATAGAAACCCTTGAGTTTGTTCGCCATTTCTTCTCAGGGGTAGGTACCTAGTCAGATAGGAAATGTCGACTCCATCTAGCTTATATTTATTTTATTTCTTTTAATATGAAGTGTAAAAGTGATTCTGATATCCTATTTACAAAATAAACAATTTCATTTCATTTCATTTTCATTTCTTTCTAAAGCGTAGTAGGTTCCTATGGAGAAGAACGGGCAAGAAACTCCACGGACACTCTTTTAAATCAAAAGATGGTTACAAAATATTGGTTAAGTACATCATTAATGTTGAAATTATATGTGAGAACGATGCAGAATGTTAAAAGCGTTCCTAATAAAAAAATAAAAACAATTGAACATTTTTTAATTGGCAGATGCAACGGGCAAAAACTCCACGGACACCTTTTTAAATTATATTGTACAGAAATCAACTTAATATACACTAGCATAAAGTTGATATTTCGTCTGGAAAAAACATCAATTGGAAACATGGATATGACGAGCATTGCCCCATAGATTCATACGTAGCTAAAATCAAACATGTCTGAGACACAACTCCTTTTTATATTTTTCAATTCAATCTTTTGTTAATCATACAATCATGATAAATATATCTATAATAACTAGCTGACCCGACATACATTGTCCTGTCCTTGAATCGTGAGTTAAGTTATTGAGTTCAAACAAAAATATCATAGAAAAAAGTACGTTCAGTTTTTCCCGAATTTGAACATTTTTTGAGAAACTTTTCCAATTATTCTTTCCATGAAAACCTAATTCGTACTGTTACGGACATTTTTAAACTAAAAACAGCCAAGTCAGTCCAGCCGTTCTTAAGTGATGTACTTAGCCAACGAGCAGCATTTCATTTTCATCTAAAAACAAGATACATTAATTATATAATCAACCATGGATTTGGAAGAAATGTACACGACTTTACACGGAGCAAGTAAAACGGTTGAAGGAGCAAAATACCAAATCGTGAAAAAATGGTTCAAAGAATGTGAAATCATTGACGAAAAATATATCACAAGCAAATTATTTGACACCTCTTACAAAAGGGTTAATCCGAACAAGCATGCTTTAAGTTTAGTTCAGTTTGTGCAGTTACTTGGCATATTGTCGAGAGAAACTCACCAAGACGTGAATTCTTTTGGACGGAGGTTTCAGACTGTTAATCGAAAAATTATTGAGGAGATTCAGGATTCTTATAATTGATGTTTGATGATTTTAAGCTGAAAGTCGATCCTCTTACTCCCGCAGTCAGAGATGTTAAAATAATCAACCAATATAGGTACCTACAATCCTTACACCATTTCATAGTTTTGCATGACAAAACTGCGAAAACTAACTAGTACTTTTACTGACAAAATCACAGTGATCTTTATTCTCATTTTCATAAGGTTGCTGTTGGGTTGCTGCCACTGACAAGTTTGTCAAAATCACAGCGATCTTTATTCTCGTTTCAATAATGTTCTATTCTATTCTATTTTCTATGGCAATGGTGCCGATGTCGACAATTCTGTTTATGACAGATGTGTTTAGAGAAAGCGTGCGGAGAAAAAAAATCGAAATCCAATAATAAGTTGAGAATTTAATGTGAAACTTGTTGACGAGTATTAGTAATGAAACAAAAAAATAAAAACATAACATACACACATAACATCACGCCTCGTTTCCCTGAAGGGTTGGGCAGAGGTGTCAAAGTCAAGTCAAATCATTTATTTCAAATAGGCACATATAGGGCACTTTTGAACGTCAAAATTTACAAAAAAATAGAATTGATTCTAGTGTACCTGAAGTACACCTACATTTTGCCAGTTATGTTTAAGTCCCATGTAACAGGGGGCGAGCCTATTGCCATCACCTGGCACAAATCTAGACTGCGGGCTGCTACTGAGAAATTCCAGATAGATATACCCAATAACACTTTGCCCAACCTGGGAATCGAATCCAGGACCTCATGCTCAGCATAGCGCTTGCAACCACTAGACCAACGAGACAGTCCAAAGATAAAGCTGTCAGAAATAAAAAAACTGAAAGAAAGAAAGAAAGGTGTTGATAATAATAAGGCAGAATAAGATCATTTTATTTTTGTTGATGTACTAAGGATGCTGGTTTAAGTTAGGAATTGATTGATTATTTTTAAATTTTGTCTCTGAATGCGGCAGTTAAGGTATCTTCGTAGGCGTTGACGTCGCATAAACACTGCGTTGACGTCACGTTTCTCATCGACATGTACAGTCGGCGTCTAAATTAAGTTAGAATACCCATTTTTTTGTCATTAGAAGAGATAAATAAAATGTTGCTGATTGTGTCAATTACTTGTTTCAGACCAATTCTTGAACAAATTGAACAAATTCTTGAATTCTCTTGCGTATAGAATAGGTACTTAAAACTATTTCGTTACTTACGTAATTTGCACACGAAGTCACGTTGTCCATTCGCAAAGTTTTTTTGCCACTTTGTCCATTTGTTAACATTTTTGTCATGTAGCATTCATACCAATTAATATAAAATAAACAAAGTATAATAAAACACAAAAATAAAAATTAAATCTTTATATTTTGTTACAAAAATATTATTCATATTAAAAACTACAATATTAAAACTGTATAAATACAATACACGATTAAAATGATAAGTGTATAAACAAAACATTTAATAACGTATAAATGTATCGATCATGTATAAACGCAAAAATATCTTAAGTTTTCATACACTGTACTTAATTCCGTTATATATAACATCACGCTTGTATTCTCTAAAAGGGCAGGTAAGGGCAGTACACATTTTGCAAGTTATGTTTAAGTCCCATGTAATAGGGGGCGAGTGCTATTGCCATCGACCGGGTAGAAATACAAACTTTACGAAATTATGTGGCAAAGAAAAAGGCGGCCTACCTGTAGTCATATTCTGTAAAAATCTCACCATAAATATTAAACTGAAGTGGATGAAAAGTGTGTGGTCATTCCAGCTAGATTGACACTATTGACAGGTCACTTCACTTGTTTTCACGGTGAGATTTACACAGGCTAGCATCGCTGATGGAGGGGCTTGTGGCTAAGTAATCACAGTCGCACGGGTCGATCGATCACGTTAAGCTAGCTTGCCGCGGTTGGCCCGTGGATGGGCGACCATCTTTACATACCAAGACCCCTCCGTGCCTCGAATAGAACGTAAGCCATTGGTCCCGGATGTTATCGATGTATCGTGGATCTTTGACAGTCGTTACGGGTTGTCGGAAACCCAAAAGTCTGACCACCAGTCTTACCAAGGGGTATTGTATAACTCAGTAACTGGGTTGTGGAGGTCAGATAGGCAGTCGCTCCATGTAAAATACTGGTATTCAGCTGCAACCGGTTAGACTGGACGCCGACCCCAACATAGTTGGGAAAAGGCCAGGCAGATGATGATGAGCACCGCTGATGGTCAGTGGTCATCTATGGACATTTGCATTATCAAAGACATCGTAGATGCGTTGCCATTCCAGAAACTAGGCTGAAATGTCTCATGTACCTGTTAATACACCGGCACTCACCTCACATACCCTTCAAACCGAAACACTGCAAAGCTTGGCGGAAGAAATAGGTGTTGTATTATTTATAACAGAATTAAATACAATGTTACTAATTTTTATTATAGAAAATATAATGTCACTTTTAACAGCATAGCTACTAACAAAGTCACTGGCACTATCGGAATTTTAAGTTTTAAAATATAGTGCAATATAAAATGAAAGTTATTCTTCTATAAGAGGATAGCTCATGCCGTGGTTAAAATATTATCCAGTCAGCAAGGTGGAAGCGGGACTGACTATCCCAGGGGCGCCACACGTACATTTAAGTATCGATCGAATAAAAACTATTGCCTGGCGGTTTTTTATTGGTAAATCGTGAATACTGGCGATTATAAACTGGGATCCAACAAAAGGAACCAAGTTTTTTTTTAAAAACTTAGATTTTTCCAGTGTCAATGACAATGTTAATAAAAATATTAAAATAATACTAAATTGAATTGTATAGTTTTCGCCTTTTCTTTTAAGAAGTAATAAATAAATGGAATATTGTCAATTTTTTTCACATTTCAATACCTACTTAATATTTCACTGTTTTTAGAAGGAACTATAGATATACAATACATTTGGCTCAGGACATTACGAATACACTGCGAATCATTTCATTTCCCAGTAACTGGGTTGTGGAGGTCAGATAGGTAGTCGCTCCATGTAAAATACTGGTATTCAGCTGCATCGGGTTAGACTGTAAGCTGACCTGAACATAGTTGGGACAGGGCTACACAGATAATGATGATGATGATGTGGGCCAATTTTTTGAGATTTCTAAAAATATACGTTTTGATTCCATTCCATTTATTTATCAAAATGTGTGTGTCAGCTAACAATTCGAGAACAGCTGATCCGATATTGATGTTCTAGGTACATTTTCAAATTGTATTTTCTTCTAGTTTTGTCATATTTTAACAGTGTACAATTTCGTTGATTTTTCAGAAATATTATGTTAAAATAAAGGTCAAAATATTATCAAAATATTGTACATTATTAAAATATAATACTTAATTTTTGTACAAATGGTAACTATTGATTTATATAATAATGGAATAACATTGCAACATATTATAATACAGCTTGAAAAAAGGAAGAACATAGTTTTTGGCTTTTAGAACCAAACAACTGGCGTAGCTAATATATTTGACTTATTTCTAAAAGTGACAAATCTTGTGTCACTTAAGTGGATATTTTGGCTACGCATAATTTTATTCTTTAGAATTGCCAATTTGGCGTGCTAATCAAAACTGGGCGAATTTACTATAACTGTCAATTTTTCAAATAATTAAGAGCTTTTAAAGCAAAATCACTGCATTTGACAATAATTTATTTTATAGGAGTTTTGTCACAGCAAAAGAGAATTGTCGCAAGATTTTTTTATGATTTTTGAAATAGCATGTTAATTGTACTGAGAGCGTTTTTTACAGGAATAATATAATAGGTCCCTATAACCTATGCTATGTATTAGCTAAACATTGGAAGGTAATAATATATTTTATACATTTTACACATACATTTTGTACGAATTTAAAATTAATATAAAATACAAAGCGATACATTTTGTTTTAGTTTAAAGCCGTGTTAGCTTCTAAAGGCTAGGTAGTAACAACGCTCGGAAATTAGGGATTTTGTGAATACTAGAAACCCCTGTAAAAAAAACTGTTTGGAAATACCTGTTCGAAGATTTACAATTAGTTTTAAAGGTGAAATATTTAAAAATTCTTTATTTTTTCACATACACCTACATGGGCACCTATGAAACGTCAGAAGCTAGGTATACGGTTCAAATTGGTCGTTTCCTATAGAAAACAGCAAGAAACTCCATGATTACTTTTTTTAAGTAATTGGCTAATGTTTTCAAATTACAGTCAATGTTAATAGGTATTGGGAGGACAGTGTAGGCCTGTCAACAAGTACAGGTATGTGAGTCTTACTCTAACGCACAATAAATTGTACTTACATAACATTTAACTCCAAAATAAATTAAAAAAAAACTGTAGGTGATATCAGATTGCTAGTATTTAGCTACGTAAGAAACGTACGTACGTACGTACGTTATAAAAAAAACATAAACAATAAACGGTACACAAACTAAAGCAAATATTTACAAAATCTAGCCAAAATACTTCAAACATTATCAAAAAAATATTACCTAGTAATTTCACAAAACCACAAATTTCCAACTTCGCCTGACACTTATTATTTACACATACACATCAGTCTTTATTCTTAGTTTCACTGTAACACTGCTCTTTGTCCATCGAACATTTAATCAATTTGGGAATTTGTCCATTATTAGAACAATTTGTCCATTCAATACCTTTACAAGGACATTGTGTCCATAACGTTCTTTCAATAGATGGCGCTATTAACAATGATTGTTTCTAGTCAGTTTAAGATTTCTTAATTAATAAAATTACTTTGTTTAATAGTGAAAGCATTAATGGTCGTTACTTCTCTGTATAAGAAGAGGATTTTGGCCTACAGTCGAACAGTTATATGCTAATTATATTGTACTTGAAAAGCTGCTCAGAATCTAATAGCTGTGGCAATAAGTTGGCAATAGCGGTCATTACTCCTCCCTTCTTCGTAGAAATCCGAACAACAAACTATACATCACTTTTCTTTCGTCAAAAATGTGAAGGACGACGAAAGCAATAAAGTAACAGACAAAAACTTTTCTGTTTTTGTTCTAGAATCCTTAAAATACAATTAATTTGCGTCAATGACCGTTCTTGACGTCTTATATAGTATCAACCAGACATAAACAAAGATGTTTTGGCGCCAAAATCGGACGTCTCTTGTTTTTTTTAATACATGTCACAAAATAATAAATTGCACTCATGGGCGCTGGCAAGTTTATTTTCAGGGGAGTGCATCTTCAGCTCCACGAAGCGAGATCGATCATTTTTGCAGTTCTACTCGGATATGTTAGGCTTTATTTTGTCCATTCATACAGAAAGGGGACTAACTGTGTCGATTTATACAAAGAAGCTTAAGAATTAAGATCGAGTAGGATGCAAGAACGAGAGAAGCAAGCTCGATAATGTTAGCGCTCCGCCCGACCCCCTAGGGTCGACTTCGCACCCCTTGCACCCCGCTCCCGGCGACTATGATTGCACTAATGTATAACAGCGCCCCCTGCCAACGACATTTGAGCGCCGAAAGATCTTTGCAACAGTGTATTACAGGTTTGACGTTACAGTTTCTTAAATTAGCGCCATCTATCGCACCACTTCACGTACCCAGTTTATCCGCGGGACGTTTGCCCAGCGCTGGGATGACATCATCCGTTGATGCTGGGCTCCTGACGTCTTTTGGGAATGAAGGAGACTGTCATCAAGTCATCCTCTTCTTGGAGGAGGCAGCCTTCTGCTGGTTTGCTGCGGTGGAAGAGTCTGGGGAGGAGAATTAGAGATTTTTATTTAAGTTTTTTTATAGGTGTTTTCTAGGAATTCTGGGGTTGGTTTTCGGGACAGAATGCTTGCTCATAATCTGAAATTGTTACATTAATTAAATGAAAACATTTTTGCAGCGTGGTTAACGGAAATATAACAAAAATGTAAGAAAATAAATATTACAATTTAGTTTTTAAAACATAAAAAATGATTCTCTAAAAGATAAACGATAAAAGACAGTTAATATGAAATAAGAAATCGTAAAAGTTTGCACGAAAATTCGTTGAAAATCACAAGAATAAAATAAACCACATGCAATATAAGAATCACACAAATAACAGATGTCACCACCACCAGAAAATAATAATTATATCACAAAGCAGACAACAAACGAATCGAAAACACTAAAAAACTCTTGCCAAAAAACTGAATACCTACTCAAAAAATTGAATAAGAAACTCAAAACTGAAACTCAAATTCAAAGCATTTATTTCAAATAAACCAATTACAGGCACTTTTGAATTGTCATGGGCTCGGTCAGTCAGTCAGAAAGATGAAGCTTGTTGCCCATTCCAAAGCGTAGTAGGTACCTATGGAAAAGAACGGGCAAGAAACTCCACGGACACTCTTTTAAATCAACGTATTATGGTTACAAAATATTGTTTACATCATTCATTTTGAAATTATACATGTGAGAACGATGCAAAACGTAAAAGCGTCCGTAATAAAAAGATTAACAAAAAAAAAACATACATAACATGTTATGATAATCAAATACAGTCGACATTTTATGTTTAATATCACGCCTATATTTCTTAAAGGGTTGGGCAGAGGTGCACTTATAGTTCACCCACATTTCGCCAGTTATGTTTAAGTAACCCAAGAATCGAACTCAGGACCTCATGGACGTGAGTTTATGTATGTATGTATGTTCGAACAAATAATGTACTTTCAAAGATGGCATAGTAAATTGAGATACACGAAAAAATTGTAAAATAGATGGAAATATGAAGATAAACGCTTAAAAAAGTTTTTGGTAGGGATTCTTCCCGTTCTTGTCGCGCAGTACGGACCTTGTCTGGCGCTAGTATGAAATTACATAGTCGTGACGTCACTTCTGTGATACAGTCTTTGTTTAGCAGTTATTTTAAAACATCTATAACTTGGTAATTTTTTAAGCTTTTACACTTTTTTTACGAACATAATATAACATCACGCCTTGTTTCCCCGAAGGGTGAGGCAGAGGTGTACCTGTAATACAACCTACATTTCACCAGTTATGTTTAAGTCCCATGTAACAGGGGACAAGCCTATTGCCAATTTGCCATTAATCAGAAGATAATACATTATTCATTATGTTTTATGCTTAACTTCTTTGTATAATTAGCAAACAAATCTGTTTTAGAGTTTATAATAAAAAAAATTGTCGTCATCCCTACTTCTGTGACACAATTTCACAAAAGTTTCAGGCGGAAAAATATCTTTGTAGCACTCTATGCAAGCCATTGTGACCTTCATCATGCATAACCATAATCAGCTTATAATGTCCCCACTGCTGGGACACAGGCCTCCTCTTTCGAGAAGGAGTGGGCCGTAATCCACCACGCGGGCCCAGTGCGGGTTGGTAGATGTCACATGTCTTCTAATCTTTGGTTCTAGGACATGCCGGTTTCCTCACGATGTTTTCCTTCAACGTTTTGAGAGCAGTGGTCATGAAATAATTTACTCAAAGTAAAGCGCCTGCCTGGGTTCGAACCAACGAATTACAACTTGTAAGTCGCGGCCATTGCTACTGTGCCATCATTGCTCTCCGGTAATAAACGTTCAAAATGTAGTCCTCATCTCATATTAGTCAATCAATGTCAAAAATGCAGGCCAAAGCTATAAAATTTTTGGTAGATTGACTTGATTGATTGAATTGTCCGTTAGAAGTTTAAGTCACAGTTTCATGCAAGCTGCTTGCATACTTTTGAGCAAGCTACTGGCACATTTATTCTTCTTGGTTCTGTAGTCAACAAGAAACCCTTATAGTTTCACCATGTCCGTCTGTCTGTCTGTCCTCGGCTTAGCTCAGTGAATCTTAGTACTAGAAAACTGTAATTTGGCATGGGTATATACATATTAATCACGACGACAAATAAAATCTTGAAAAAAAATCATTTTTTAGGGTACCTTAAAAAAAATGTTTTTTACCTCCCTTGTCGCGGGAAGGTACTTATGGGTCACCGAGGCCCCCGCAACACAGGCAACAGGAAGGAATACGGGTGGGTTTTAGTCAGTAAGAGTCTGACACACCCTCCCGCTCCGCCCAGAGCGGAAGAAGTTATTTGATGATTTCCCTACCTCCCTTACACGTAAAATGGGGATGATATATTTTTAATCGTCGATAAATGATCCCATAGTGTGGGGTATCCAACGATATTAAAAGGAGAACTATCACAGCTAAGTAGGCTTTACAAGTTAACGAGTAATAGCCGACCAATATACATTTGCAGTTGGAGAATTGACCGTGACGTATATCGATGTTTGGGAGAAACTACAATATTAAGTTTATTTTTTTAGAGATAAATTCCTCCCAATTACGGAACCCTTCATTGCGCGTGGTCTGACACGAACGTGGCCGGTTTTTTTATTAAAACAAACACAGAAACTCACACACAGACAAGTACAAACACAAACCACCACATCTATAAGAAACTACATACTTTATACTTCAACTTTCAATAGAGCAGATTTCCAAGAGTCCCGGTTTTTGCTGCGATGGAAGAAATAGAGGGTTAGAAAGAGATAGCAAATTCAATAAACGATGGAATAGAGAGAAATGTAAAATTGAATTCAGGATCTTATATAACTGTCATATTTAGGAACAACACACTCAATGTTTTACATGATAAAGTTCAAATTCCGTTACCACCATGTTTTTTATACCTTATTACAATGGTCTCTCAAAAATCAACTTAGTCTACATAACGTTATAGTTGATAGTTGAGTAAGTGGCAACTAATGTGAACTATCTAAGATTCTGAATTTAGGTTTAAATGAATAGAGCTTAAAACAAGTTATACTAAACGCCCAAGACTCGTGACAGTCGCGGTCTTTACAGGTGCGAGTAGGACAGCGAGTCTCGTGTCTCGCTCTTTCGTTTTATGACCAATACTGTCAGGAATATTGATTTAAATTAAGTTAGTAAATCTATGAAATTTTTTTACGGCAAGCCAGAAAAAGGAGAAAAAATGATTAAAATGAAAGCAGAATTGTTTGCCATAGAATTTAGTTAAGTTTACTCTAGAGCAACGCTTCCCATTCGGTAGGTCGCGACCTGGTACCGGGCCATCAAAATAAAAATAATACTATCTATAGACACATCGCATCTCGCAAATGTCTCCCACTTATGATACAATAGTTAGCAGAAATTTGACAGTTTATAAACTGAACTATTGAGAGGGTCACAAAGGAGCAGTATGAAAATTTTCCGGCCATAGCAGAACAATGGTGCCGATTCCCTTGTTCAGAAACTAAACTAAATTTAAGTTCCGTGCATCTTTTTCTTTCTATTTCATTAAGAAAAGGACAGAAGATAAATATAAGTTTAGTCCTGTCAAATTAATCAGCGCTTGACGTAAATTGACGTAATTTTAGTAGGCAAGTTTTTAATCGCGTCTAAACTTGTATAGAGTAGTGACAGGCGCTGATTAATTTGACAGGACTAAACTAAAATTTATCTTCTGTCCTTTTCCAGTCATGAAAATATTTTTTTTATGAAAATGCATTGTTTATTTAGTGCCAATTAATTAGTTTCTGTATGTTTGTAGTACGTTCAAAATGCTTCTTTGTAACTTATAGTAAACCTTTGTGACTTTGTGAGAGTGGGACAGAGTAATTCTTTGTAACTTATGATGTGAGAGGGGGACAGAGTAATTCTTTGTAATGTATGTGAGAGTGTTACAGAGTAATTCTTTGTAACTTATGATGTGAGAGGGGGACAGAGTAATTATTTGTAACTTATGTGAGAGTGGGACAGGGTAATTATTTATAGCTTATGTGAGAGTGGGACGGAGTAATTATTTGTAACTTATGATGTGAGAGGGGGACAGAGTAATTCTTTGTAATGTATGTGAGAGTGTTACAGAGTAATTCTTTGTAACTTATGATGTGAGAGGGGGACAGAGTAATTATTTGTAACTTATGTGAGAGTGGGACAGGGTAATTATTTATAGCTTATGTGAGAGTGGGACGGAGTAATTATTTGTAACTTATGTGAGAGTCAGAGTAATTATTTGTAGCTTATGTGAGAGTGCGCAGAGTATATTCCACACGACAATAGAGTGACTTAATTTTAAGCCTGAAAATAATGTCAACTGATACTACTGTTAAGTTAGTCAATATTTCGAACTAAATATTGAGTATTTATTTTATTTATTATTTATATTTCATTGTATCTCAGCGCTGGGGCTCTGTCTCGCATAGGGTCGCAGCCTGAGACCAAATAAAAAACCAAGACTTAGCGCTGTCAACAGTGACGTGAGGCCGTATATACACAGAGCGAGGTGTAGTTTTGTATTTGTATGTTGTATTTGTGTAGTCTTGGTTTTTATTTGGCCTGATGTTGCAGGATTATGCTGAGCGATGGCCGTTCTGCGTAGATGTGACGCATTTTTACCCCCAACTTGTTATTTTTGTGTTTGTTTTTTCTTTGCGTTATGTTTATCCCAAATAAAAGTATTTTCTTTCTTGTGGCGGTCAGATATATGAATAGGCGTAGCACAACTTCTTAACCACTGGCGTTCTGTATCTCCTGCCCACGTTTTTGGGAAAAATTCGTAAGTTTCACATGATAAGTTTACTAACTTGGCTAAGGGCGACGCGCCTCGTTCACTGGGATCTATTCGTTCGTCGAGACCGCGGTGAACTGAGACTGAGTCTAACTCCTCTAGGTGAATAGATTGAAGATATTCGGCTGTACGGAGTTTTTCTAGTGTTGGTTTTTTGAAACTGTAAAAGAAGAAAAATATCTTGGTTTTTAACAAAAATATGAATAAATTCATCTTAAATTGTTAATAATATAAAATATTCAGTTTGTATTATTTGTTTTATTATTAATGAATACTTATAATTTATTTTTAATTATTAATTTTATTATAAATAATATAATGGTATTGTTAGAGTGGGGAATTATTTCTTTCAACTCGATAACAATTTATTATATGCACAACATATAATTATCTGTTGGCTGGTACAAAATAAATCGAGAAGATGTTTTTGTCAAATAACCAAGCAAGGAGATACTGTTAACATTGCTGTTAATTAAAGTAATATACATATTAGTGTTATTAAAGTAATACTTACGTTTTGAGCAATAAACTGGAACACACGACTGACACCGAACTCATCGCCATTGCTGCCGACGCCATCCATGGCTAAAGGATAAACAAACAAACATACAATAGATTAATAACACTGTGGCGGCATCTACATCGCCACATGCGAACTACGCAACACACTGAGGTCACGCAAAATCCTGCATCGCACAAGCAGAGTTTACCGCGCGACTAGCATATATACAACGTCGGGCAGTACCCACCAGACACGACTCCCGTCTGGTCGGAGGATCTTCCCTTTTCTATGGAGGATGAGTGAACTTTACACCCTATTCCTCATGCCTCTATAATACATTCTCGTCCTTATTACAAGAGACTTATAACTGGCGAAATGTGAAACTAAAACTAACTAACTAGAAGGTAAAATGAGGGAATGGGTTGAGGGTGTTATAAATAAAAAAATAAATATAATTAATTAAATTCAGGCAAAACCCATATTTCAGGCAAACTAAAAATTTCACAATACTGCCACAGAATAGCTCAGAATAAAATGTCAATACAATTAAAATAAACGGAGATTAAAAGATACAAATTGTCAGGGACAGAGAATAAAAAAAAAAAAATATGTAAGAGGTATGTAATAACTAATGAGAGAAAGGGTTGAGGGTGTAATGTGAGTGTGGGTGTTATCACACCCCAGACAGGCATACTGCGATGAACTGTCCAGCCCAGCGTACCTGGGTCAGTGTGGTGGTGTGTTTGTATGTGTGTGTGTTAAGTGTGTTGTGGGTGTGATGTGATGTCATGTAATTGTGTGTGTTGTGTGTTTCATCATCTGCCTGCCTTTTCCCAATGGGGTCGGCCTCCAGTTTAACTGGATGCAGTTGAATACCAGTATGTTACATTGAGTGACTGCCTATCTGACCTCTACAACTCAGTTACTGGGTACGACAATAACCCTTGGTAAGACTGGTTGTCAGACTTTCGTGCTTCTGACGACCCGTAAAAACTGTCAAAATCTACGGTTGACAACCGGGTCTAACGGCTTAACGAGGCTTTCCGAGGCACGGAGGAGTGTGGTGTAGTAAAGATGGTCACCCATCCACGGACCAACCGCGGCAAGCGTAGCTTAATCTGATCGATCAACCCGTGCGGCTGTTGTGTTGTGTGATTGTGGGTGTGTATTGTTTTGTTTTTCAGAAATCAAATGTTTTGTTAAGGTCTCACCTGTAACTGGAGTCCAAACATAGCAAACGCTCCACTCGCTAGCGGTATCCCCAGCAAGTTATAAACGCTAGCGAACAGAAAGTTGAGGCGAACGCGACGCACTGTGGTCCGGGAGAGCTCCAAACAGGCCACTACGTCTAGGAGATCATTCTGTAAGAGACAAAAAAAGAATATTTAGGATATTAAATTATATTAATTTCGTAAGTGCGAAAATACACGATTTAAAATCATTGAGAAGAATTCAGAAAATAATCAAAACGGTGAAGGAATACATCGTGATGTCCTAGAACCAAATATTCGAAGACATGTGACATCTACCAATCCGCACTGGGCCCGCGTGGTGCAGTACGGCCCACTGCCTCTCGAAAGAGGAGGCCTGTGTCCCAGCCGTGGGAACATTTAAGGCTGATGATTATGCAGAAGAATGCAGTTTATTTATCAAGAAACCATTCTTTTGTAAAATATAATATGCGTTAGAAATAAATTAAATGAATAAAAAATAACATGACACACACTACCATGCGTTTGACACACACACATAGTACAGGGCCTCATCATCTGCCTATCCTTTTCCCAACCATGTTGGGGTCGGCTTCTAGTCTTACCGGATACCGCTGAATACCAGTATTTTACATGGAACGACTGCCTATCTGACCTCCACAACCCAGTTTCTGGGTAACACGATACCCCTTGGTAAGACTGGTTGTCAGACTTTCGAGCTTCTGACGACCCGTAACGACTGTACATAGTACCAGGGCCTCATGACTTGAATATAGCTATGAAAGGTTGAGCATGGAATTAGTAAGTAGTTTTTAATAGCATGGAATTAGTAAGTACTTTATAATCGCATGGAATTAGTAAGTACTTTAAAATAACATGGAATTAGTACGTACTTTAAAATAACATGGAATGAGTAAGTACTTTATAATAACATGGAATTAGTACGTACTTTAAAATAACATGGAATGAGTAAGTACTTTATAATAGCATGGAATTAGAACGTACTTTATAATAGCATGGAATGAGTAAGTACTTTATAATAGCATGGAATTAGAACGTACTTTATAATAGCATGGAATGAGTAAGTACTTTATAATAGCATGGAATTAGAACGTACTTTATAATATGAAATGAAATGAAATGAAATTGTTTAGCAATAGCATGGAATGAGTAAGTACTTTATAATAGCATGGAATTAGTAAGTACTTTATAATAGCATGGAATTAGTACGTACTTTATAATAGCATGGAATTAGTGTACCTACTCATGGAATTTGTATGTACTATATAGATTGTAAGTAGAGGGGGTCGAATTTCAACCAGTGGGCCACCACCGGTCGAAATTCGACCCCCAGTGGTCATATGTAATGGCTGAAACTTGAAATAGTTCCGTGTCTACCCGCATGAGCACCAGGTCGGCGGCCTCCACGGCCACGTCGGTGCCGGACGCGATGGCGATGCCGACGTCGGCCTGCGCCAGCGCCGGCGAGTCGTTCACGCCGTCGCCCACCATGGCCACCTTCTGCCCTTCTTCTTGCAGCTTCTGGATCTTAGCTACCTTGTGCGACGGGAGGACTTCGGCGTACACTTTGTTGATACCGACCTGTGTCAGAAAAAGTATATTAAACACAAAGGCGTATTTGCTCTAAGTACTGTATTTTAGCACTAACAGCGTCAGAAGTATATGGCCAAGCAAAAATATGTATTTGTGAGTGTATATTGTATGGTAATTGCCATACCATAAAATATACAAAATTATGCTGCCTACCCAAATTTTATTTCTCTGACATTGTTCATCGCATTGTTGAGCTCCTAAGTTATAAGTTGAGCTGCACGGTTACTGACAAATGCGTGCACTGACTGGATAGGTCCACTCAATCTGTGGTTCTTCCTCAAAAGACCTTTTCTAACACCAACCTACATTATTCTCTATACACATCGGCATTGATGAATTTTATATATAAAATGACATGAATATATACTTGCAAAGTATTATATTGTTTTCAATTATTGTAAATGTGAAGACTATGTGGGTCATTATTTTTTTTTCTCATTTAGTTATAATTATGGTCTGGCAGTTTGAGTAATTTATGCGACCTACCCAAATGTTCTTTCTTTGGTATTGTTCGTTGCATCGTTGAGCTCCTTAAGTTCTGAGTTGAGCTGCACGATTACTGACAAATGCGTGCACTGACTGGACAGGTCCACTAAATCTGTTTGGTTCTTTCCTCTAAAGACCACTTCGGACACCAATCTACATGCCCATTGTGTCACCCCTTGTAAAATTTCAACGTTTGTATCTGTAATTTTTATGGTGTACATAATAAAGAGTATTCTATCTATCTATCTATCTACATGGCCTTCACATAATCTGACCAAGATTATGTCTGAATTGGGCATCTCTTAGCTGCCACGGCTTATTTTTAATTATTTTATTTCGAAATTGATTTTTTTTTGTTTATTTTGCTACCATGAACGCGTTTTTTTTTACATCGTCCTCACATTTAGTTATAAATTCAACATTATTTATACTAAGCTTTATGTAACAATGCCATTTAAAAAAGTGTCCATGGAGTTTCTTGCCCGTTCTTCTTCATAGGTACCTACGCTTTGGAATGGGCAACTAGCTTCATATTTCTAACTGACCGACTCCTTGCCAATGGAAAAGTGTCTGTAAATGGTTTAATTAAAATAAATGCTTTGAGTTTGTTACAAAGCGCGGTAATACAACATTTAGAAGCTTTGCCCCTGTGAGGGAGTAACTTACTCGTTCGTGCTCATTCGGAAACACGAAGATTATCGAAGCGATTTTCTTTTCTGGTTTAACTGTACACACCTCTGTTTTTTTTTGTTCCGTGGTGGAAAATCCTCATGGATGTCCTCCATTCTGGGGCGGGCATAGGGGTCTGTCAGACTCTTACCGACTAAAAACCACCCGGTATTCCCCTCCCACACTTGCACTGGGAATCGTGGGATCTTATGCGACTTCCGCGACCCCCGGCTGGTGCCGCCCCTCAGGCCCGCGGGGAGTCAGGTGTGCTCGTCCCCCCGCGACATCCAACAGGGACGCACGCGGGGCACTACGAGCCGCCACACCCTGCCTAGCCCCACTATCTCAAGTAACTTACTTGTCTGGCTATAGCCACAGCAGTCTTCCTGTTATCTCCGGTCAGCAGACACACCTGTAAGCCCATCTTCTTCAAACAGTACACAGCTAAATGTGCTTCCGGTTTTACTTCGTCTGCGACTCCTATTGTGCAGACTAGTTGGTCTGTTGGCGAAGATAATATTTATGACTAGGTTAAGTTAGTCGTAACTAGTGGAAGAGCGGAACTTCCTAACACAAGTATATTTCTTACTTAAATGGAAATTCCTTAATGACCTAATGTCTCACACACACACGCCGAGTAATTGATGGTGTGTGTGACAGACACCATCAATTACTCGCAATTGTACCACGTTGACAACCTCTACTATGTGGTATAATGGGGGGCCTGGAGTTCTAAAATACAGGCTTAGGCTTAGTTTAGACTCCCAGATCTCCCCCCACAAATTACAAAATGTTCTCAAAATACCTGTCAAGTAAATATATATAGCTAATGAATTTGTGGAGATAAATTAACATAATTTTTATTTATTTTGTTATTTATTAATGTAATCGTATTTTTAAGTTATAGAAATAAACATTTTGATTTAGATTTTTTTCCCGCGACTTCGTCCGCACGTGCATATAATTCTGTTTTAAGAGGTATTTCTTTCCGACTTGCTAGATAAAAATTGTGATAGCTCGGCTAGTATGCATGATATAAATATAATTTATAACTTTCTACCAGTGATTTTTTTTTTAATTGGATCATCAGTTCCGGACATTTTCCCCCTACGTATGCCGGTTTCCTCACGATGTTTTCCTTCACCGTTTTGGGAGCAGTGGTGATGAAATGATTTACACAAAGTAAAGTGCCTGTTGGGTTCGAACCTACGACATGTAACTCGAAAGTCGCGGCCGTTACCACTGGGCCACGCCAGACTTACCGTTAATAGCGGCCAGCACAGCAGTTCTGCCCAACTCCTCATCTTGCTGCATAGCTTCCTGAACTCTGCGGGGCACTGTGACTCCGTTCCTGGACATCCACTCGCGATTGCCTATGAGAACTACTTGTTCTACGTCCTGAGAATAAAATGGCGATGATTTTAGTAAAATACAAAGATTTAATTTTAAATCGTTGGTGTTGCCATAACCGTACTTAAGAGCGTGTACGCCGTACGGCATTTCATACAAATTTTCTAGTCCTTGTTTTTCGATTTTAATGAAACTTCACACACATAAGCAAGATACATAGGTTTAAAAAGTTAGTAGAAAACATTTTTTTTTCCATATAAACAGAAATTTCCAATTATATTTTTTTTTAATAATGCATTTCGGTAATGTTTTCTACTAACATTTTAGACCTATGTATCCTGCTTATGTGTGTGAAGTTTGTATGAAATGCCGTACGACGTACACGCTCGAAAAAGTGGCAAGCATGGAACGATACATACGATTTTTATTGCGAGTGAGCGAGACAACACTAGTCAACAAAACAGAAACGTGACCATCTTTTGGCGTGGTTGAGCGAATCTAGCCATTAAAATCGTAGGTAATACATATACTGCCGGGGTCACCAGGCTGTATCTCATGAACCGTGCTAGTTAGACTGTTGAAATTTTCACAGATAATGTATTTCTGTTGCCGCTATAACAACAAATACTACAAAACAGAATAAAATAAATATTTAAGGCGCTGACAAGACCCAATTGACCAAAATAGGCTTCTCTTAAGAAAGAAAATTGCCAAATCTGTATAGTTTGTGGTAGCGGAAAAAATATATGTTAATTTTGAACATATTTCCCAGAACTTGGTTGTCACCAAAACAAGTTTTGAAAAAAAAATCTCGATACAAACTAACGTTAAACTAACCTCTTACCTTGAGTTCTAATCCAAAATATCTGTATTAAATATCAACATAAATTACGTATTTAATTAATAACAAATACGTCTTATTCTAATGCAGAACTTGGTTGTTTTTTATTTTCGATTACTCAACTCAATTCTGAGTAAATAGATAATTACTTCATATTTTGCAATAAATTACAAGCGTTTTGTCGTCGCGCTTCTCTTTCTTTTCTATGCAATCTGACAGTGACCGCGGTTTAGGTGTTATCAGCGTCTTAAGGGGGCTCCTATACAACAGACATGATTTTTTTGCCGTTTCTGTAGATAATGGTACGGAACCCTTCGTGCGCGAGTCCGACTCGCACTTGGCCGGTTTTTTATGTTTCTACGAGTCTTTTTTAGTTTAATTTGTGATCTCCTTTGCGAGTCTGCCGTCCTTCTTTCTTTGATGTATTATGTGGTAATAAGGAAACTAACCTCGCCAGCCCCCGGTTGGTCTGTCCGGATCAGCGTGTGCAGGCGCGCGGCCGCCTGCGCCGAGCTCAGCGCCGCGTCGCCGCCCGGAGACACGACCTCCACTGGGACGCCTTCTACCAAGAAAGTGCTGCCCGATCTGTGAAAGAAATTATGTTATTTACTGATCATTTTTAGGGTCCCGTAGTCAACACGGAACCGAAGAGTTTCACTATGTCTCTCTGTCTGTCCGCGGCTTAGCATGTTAATCGCCTCCCGGGGTCGCGGGAAGGTACTTATGGGTAACCGAGGCCCCCGCAACACAGGCAACAGGAAGGAATACGGGTGGGTTTTAGTCAGTAAGAGTCTGACACACCCTCCCGCTCCGCCCAGAGCGAGAGAAGTTATTTGATGATATCCCACCCTCAAAAAAAAAAAAGCATGTTAATCGCGCCGACATTGTGGTAAAATTACGTAAAATTACACGCCGACAAAGTATTCAATTGCTTGCACAATAATTATGAATTCTTCCTAACCTAAATCGCCTACGGAGGCGATTTAAGTTAGGAAGAATTCATAATTCTTCCATAAAAGATTATTCTGCGGTGTGGGTTACATGCCTCTATTACCCTATTCATTTATTTACAAAAATTGTAACGTGTAACTTTTTATGTCGCAATAAAATAATATAAATAAATAAAATCTTCAAAAAAAAACTTTTTTGGTGCCTCTCTTTCCTCCCTTTTGTGGGGGGAGGGGGGATTTGTCAAATAAATTCTCCCGCTCTGCGCGGAGCGAGAGGGTGTGTCAGACTCTTACTAACTAAAACCCACCCGTGTTCCCTCCGCTGCCTGTGCTGCCAGGGGCCTCGGTATCGTACCGTTCGAACTTTCCCACGACCCCGGCAGGAGGGTGCCTCCCTTGAGCGGCCTTTCAAAAATATTGCGAGTCTGTGACCACTATTTTTCGATCCAAGGATCCGTTTACGTAATATTAACCTTTAAAGTGCTTATTTTTGTTAGTCAAGTGTCCCCCCCCTGCTAACTGAATGGTTGTTTTTGAATATGTGAAAAAAATCATAGCAGTAGCGTATATAACGAAGTTAAAAGGAAAACTATCACAGCTATGTAGGCTTTACAGGTTAACGAGTAATAGTCGACCAACTTACAATTGCAGTTGGAGAATTGAGTGACGCATCGATATAGGAAACGCCGAACTCGTCTAGTTTTAAAAAATATGTTTGACGTGTAAAAGTGTTTGTCCAAACCTACTTACAGAAATAAAATCATTTATCATTTAATTGAATTTAAAGCTTATTCACTGTTATTATTTTATGTGACTATTTTTATCATTTGACATAAATTCCGATACCGAGTCTAAACATTTTTTCCAACAAGAAGGCTTTTCATTTCGTTTTAAAGGAGTAAGAGCTTTAAATTAATATTTTTTAAATCAGTAGGTAATCTATTAAATAACTCCACTGCTTGGTACCTGGAACAATGCTTAGCTATATTAAAATTTGTTGCCATTTTGTGTTTAATTAAATTCCTTCCTTCTTGAGGTTTCTGGTATTTTACGTTCCTCTTGTTATTCATACTCACGAATATACTTAGCAAGGTGGTGTAGGATTACTAATACATATATAAACTTGGTACTGTTAAAATGTCTAACTCTTTAAAGTGATCTCTACGTGAGTCTCTTTGTGAGGTCCTTACTATAATCCTTATGGCACGTTTCTGTAAAACAAACGCTTTCTGAATTATAACTATAGCTGTTACCCCAAAGCATTGTGCTGTACTTTAATCTAGATTCTACCAGCCTTTAGTTGCTTTAGATCCAACATATCTTTACGGCCTGCCTAGTGCATAGCATGCTGATGAAATTGAAGGGTCTCTAGCAGCTAGGTCCTTCCGATTCCAGTTTAAATGCACATCTATGTTAATCCCTAAAAAAATGTGTGAACTTTTTCCACTAACTCAATCTTGTCTCCTTTGGTTTGTACACCTAAATTGCCATGATGGCGAGTTGTAGTCTTAAATAAAATGATGTTAGTCTCATTTGTATTTAGCAAAAGGTTATTGGTTGTAAACCAATCGCAGAGATTTTGTAGGCTTTTATTCACATTTTTGGTAAAATCTTTTAAGTCATTCGCCACAATTATTATATTTGTCTCATCTGCAAAACACCCAAAAAGTTTTACATCAGGCTGGCAGTTAAGCAAGTCGTTTGTAAATAAAATAAAAAGTACTGGTACTAAAATGGAGCCTTGGGGGCACACAACGTTTTATATTTGTAATTTTAGAGGTGTATATGACTTCACGACTACTTTCATCGATGCTTTTTATTTCGACAAACATTCGCCTATTTTGTAAGTAGGATCTTAAAAATTATAAGGAGTTGCCTCTGATACCATAATATTCATGTTTAGTTAGTAGTAACTTATAATCAATCGTATCAAAAGCGGAGCTAAGGTCGATGAATAGCCCTGCCACTTTGATTTTGTCATTTAATTTATTAATTATGTCATTTATAAGTGTGTTTATTGCATCTGAGCAACCGATGCCTTTCTGATACCCAAATTGTCTTAAATTAATGATGATGAACCATCAGCCTAGTTTTTATGATTCTTTCAAATACTTTTGATAAGGTTGGCAAAAAAGATATGGGTCGGTAATTTTTCAGATCAGTCTTAATACTTTTTTTGATTATTGGAACTACTTTAGCCAGTTTCAAATGGCCAGGAATTCCCGACCCTTCGAAAAATTTATTAAAAAAATCAGAAAGAGGGAATGCCAAGGAGTCTATATTCTTCTTCAAAATCGATATCGGTAAATCGTCAAAACCCCAAGATTTTTTACTGGCCATTTTACTATTTTTTTTACTTCAACACATGGCAAGCAAGGAGGTAACTAATCAAAAATTTTATTTAAATTTCAAACTGGCCCAAATAGAAATGTTTAACCGATAAAGCCCCAATGGCTCCGAATAGGAGCCCTCGCGGCGCGCGATTTGAAAGTAGTTATCGAATAAAAATGTTTTTTTTGAGATTGAGAGATGACGTTATTGAGCCACGGGCCTGAGCGGTTAAAATAAAAAATTAAAAAAAACAAATGAACCTATTGGCGCGTGAAAAATGATTGTTGTTCGTCGTTGATTCTGGAATGTATAATTGATTTACTTAGTTTGAATTTTCGCGCATTATTTGAGAAAAGTACTATACTAGCCTTGACAGCAACCAGGTATTGATGGACTCATGTGTATGTGTGTTATATATATACTGTTTACCTAACTGACATATTTTAAATTTAATTATTTTATTAATGTAATTTATTGGCATACCACCTTAATTGTAATTGCTTGCTTATGTTAATTTTGTACGCCATATATTGGCATAACATAGTGCACATTTTTTAAGACACTAATTATATTATCTGTAACCATACCTATGTTTAACAAAATAAATGATTGATTGATATATTTGTATTTTTACATTCGTCCACCAATGCCCCATTTTCAGGCTGCGGCAGTAATGTACTACACTTATTATTAAAATGGTAGGTTTATTCTGGGAAGACTTATAAAAGTTTAAAAAAGTTCACCCAGTATCTACGCAGTCAAAAAACCACACAGAGTCTACACACTGTCCACCCAGCGTCCATACAGAACCCACGCAGTGTCAATTCAGTGTCTATGCTGTATCTAAACAGTGTCTATGCACTCACCACGCTGTGTCTATTCAGTGTCTACAGCTCACCTCGTCTGGTTGTTAAAGTTGGCCATGTTGAGCGGCTCCCGCTCGGCGATACTCTTGAGGCGCGCGCGCAGGCCGCAGCCCGGCGCCGCCACGAAGCTCACGCACGTGAGGCCGCTGTGGCCTCCTAATGCTGCACTGCACCATCGGACTATGGCTGTAAGAGAAACCAATAAATAATTAAAATATTATTAGTCAGGTTTTATCACAATCACAATAATTCAAATAATGTAATTCTATACAATAATAGATTGTGTCACAAAGGACCAAAATAATGTATTGAGGGCGAGGGATTCAAAGTATGTCGCTCGAGGTTAAATAATTTTGGTACCGTGTGGCACTCTGCTTTTCATCCCCCTCTATGAGAAAAATAAATAAGAGATGCTTTTAGTAGTGACGAATATTTATATTTACATAACCAAATTACAAATTTATATTAATATCAAATGAAAATTATACGTATTTTTTTTTTACTAACCAATGCCGCGTCGGTGGGCGCACTTTTTTTATTAGCGGCCTTTAACGAAGCAAATTGCGTTCAAAATTTTTAATTAAATTGTGTTCCAAATTCAAGTCATTTTGTCACTGTTATTAAGTGCGCCGCAATGACCCATTTTGCTCGCACTTATCGAGGAACCCTTCGCCTCTTTTCGAATAGATATAAAGTAAATATCATGTCATTGTATACATCATTTATAAATCAATGTGCATATAAAAATCCAGTATATAATCTTGGTCAGCCAGGTTTGATAACCCATGAAACAACATTACTTACATTGTTTGCCCATAACTTATGCATTTTGCGGTAATTCTCACCTTAATAATATAAATGCTAATTTCAACATTTATATCTGTAATGGTGTTTAAAATAAAGAGTATTCTAATCGATTCTAAAGAAGAACGTAAAATTGATTTTTTTAGCTTTATTTTGTCAGTGCTTTTTGCGATAACTGACAAAAGAATTGGCATTTTATTAATTCCTTCAAAACGAAGAGTTTGGTATATAGCTTACAAAAAATACTAGCAATGTGGAACCTACAAAGTAAGGAACACATAAAAATAATATAACATAATATCACGCCTTATTTCCCCGAAGCGATGGGCAGAGGTGTACCTGTAGTACACCCACATTTCGCCAGTTATGTTTAAGTCCCATGTAATAGGGGGCGAGCCTATTGCCATCAACCGGGCACAAATCCAGACTCCGGGCTGAGAGATTCCAGATAGAAAAACCCAATAACACTTTGGCCAACCCGAGAACCGAACCCAGGACCTCAAACTCAGCAGTAGCGCTTGCGACCACTTGACCAACGAGGCAGTCAAAGTAAGGAATCCTTAGTAAAAGGAACTTTTAGCTCACCTGATGCCACCGGATGCTCAGAGTTGAGCTCAGCGGTGAGCAAGCACGCGAGCACTGAGCCCAGCGTGCTCGCCGAACCGGTCAGCAGGGAGAGCTTCGCTACGGTCGCGCTGCCACGAGTTATAGTGCCAGTTTTGTCGAAGATCACTGTTTTTACCTGCGAACAAAATTTTTAAAATTAGCGCTAAAAAACCGGCCAAATGCGTGTCATGAATTTATCCCAGGAACAAACTTAACATTCTAGTTGAAAAACATGTTCTTCGCATACATCGATATCGTCGGTGATATTCTGAAACCGCGGATCTAACAGTGTTTAAAACCGCGTATTTACAAAAGTAGCAAAATCGAGATTTCGGACATTCTAATTCATTCATACATATTTTACACAATTGAATATTGTAATATTCAGAGGAATTTGACGACTTAAAAGTTTAAACAATAGAAAGACAAGTGGTTTAGTAAATATTACGTTTTTCCTCGTTCCTGTAAAATTCACTGCACCTACCTTACGCGGTTTTAAACACTGCAGTTTCAGAATATCACCGACGATATACGACACGGTCAATTCTCCAACTGCAAATGTAAGTTTGTAATCGCAATTTTTAGGGTTCCGTAGTAAACAAGGAAGCCTTATAGTTTCCCCATATCCGTCTGTCTGTCTGTCTGTTCCCGCGGTAGCTCAGAGACGCTTAGTAGTAGAAAGCTGTAATTTAGCATAGGTATACATATTAATCACGCCGAGAAACTGCTAAAACAAAAACTTGAAAAATATTTTTTTAGGGTACCTCCCTTGCACGTAATGTGAGGATGATATTGTTTTTTCAGTATTTATACTGCCTATAGGATTCACGCAGTGCCTACAGGAGCTATGCAGCGTCTATAAAGTCTATGAAGTGTCTTAAAGTGTCTATGTAGCGTTTACGCAGTGTCTACATACCTTGTGAGCGTCTACACAGTCCATGCAGAGCAGATGCAGTGTCCATAGTGCCTATAGGGTTCACGCAGTGTCTACATGATCTATGCAGCGTCTAAAAGGGCTATGCAGTATCCAGAAAGCGTCTATGAAGTGTCTAAACTATCTATGCAGTGTCTATGTAGCATCTAAACAGTGTCTACATAGCTTGTGAGCATTCTCTAAAGGCTCGGCGCCTTTAATGAGCAGTCCCATCTTAGCGCCCACGCCCGTGGCGATCATGACAGCAGTAGGAGTATCCAGGTCCAGTGCACACTGATACACTATGGCGAGCACGAACAGGGTGAAGTGGAACATATCTTGTGAGCGTCTACACAGTCCATGCAGGATAGATGCAGTGTCCATAATGCCTATAAAGTTCACGCAGTGTCTACAGGATCTATGCAGCGTCTATAAGGACTATGCAGTATCCAGACAGCGTGTCTAAAGTATCTATACAGTGTCTAAAGTGTCTATTCAGTGTCTATGTAGCGGCTACGCAGTGTCTACATACCTTGTGAGCATTCTCTAAAGGCTCGGCGCCCTTAATGAGCAGTCCCATCTTAGCGCCCACGCCCGTGGCGACCATGACAGCGGTAGGAGTGGCCAGGCCCAGTGCGCACGGGCACGCTATGGCCAGTACGGAGAGAGCGAAGTGGAAGGCTGTTTGGATTATTAGTTCCCAGTCCGCGTAGCCTGCGTTTAGATACATTTCCTGGAAGAGAAAATTGTGAACTTAAAAAGGGGTAATTTAGCGAAAACAAAAAATCTGATCAAAAAAGTTAAGCGAACATAAATTTACTGATCGCCTGTTTTTTTGCTTTTCTATGTTTTCAAAGAAGTCCGTAAAATAAAATGTGTTAAGTATATTAAAATGAAATGAAACTGTTTATTCTGTAAATAGGATAAACACTTTTATACGTCATATTAAAAAAAATATAAAAAAATAAGCTAGATGGAGTCGACATTTCCTATCTGACTACCCCTGAGTCAAAATGGCGAAATAAAAATCAGAGGTCAGTCTTTTTTAAAGTCCAGATATAAACTTGGTCAGATCATGTGAGGACCATGTAGATCCATGTCTGAAATGGTCTTTTGAGGAAAGAACCACACAAGTTTGAGTGGACCTCAGGAATCGTGTAGCTCAACTCAGGAATTAAACTCACCGGTGTAATAAGTTTGATTCTATTAATATCCAGGGCTCCACTTATGATCCAGCAGACGAGGGTCAGCAGAGAAAGAAACACTACCAGAGGCACGAAGTATCTAAATAGAAAGGCAAAAACGTGTTAGTTGAATCCCGACTATTTATTTTTGTGAAAGTGTTTGAAAGTATATGATTATTTAGATAATAATCTGTTTTAGATTTGCTCATGTAACTTACCCGGCAATAGTATCAGCCAATCGTTGCACAGGCGCCTTGCTAGCTTGAGCATCTTCTACTAGTCTCACTATCTGAGCCAAAGTGCTCGCTTCGCCCGTGTGAGTCGCTGAGACTACAAGAGCTCCGTGTTGGTTTATACTGCCACCGATTACAACCGAGTCTGGGGACATAAAAGAAAAATATTAGTTTAGCATTTTTTTTAAGGTACGTTTTGAAATAAAGGAAAAAAAAGAAAGAAAGAAAAGAAAGAAAAAGTTAGAAAAGAAAGAAAATACATTTATTTAGCACAGACTACAAGGCACACAAAATAATATACAGAGGATAAAAAAAGAATTAAAAAAATGGAAAGTGCGCCACTGTCTTACATAATTTTGACGTTCAAAATGTGCTAATTTTCAGTATTTTTTGAATTAATGACTTCATTTTTGATTTACAGGAAATAAAGTACCATTTTGTTTTAGCTTTGTAAATTGTGATTTTTTTCATTTTATCTCTTTGTATCGTGGTATTTGAGTGAGGAAGCCACTCATTGTTTAAACGCAAGTGTCGGAATCGCTTTCATAAGACAGCCAAAATTGAATATTTCTTTGCTATTTCTATACAATCTTGGTATTGCCATAAATTACTCGGTGTTGCTAAGATGTCTTATTTATCTAACAATATGCGCCCCGCGGTTTCACCCGAATAAGTCTCGATCCCGTGAGAATATCGGGATAAAAGTATACTGTGTCCTAACCCGGGTCATGGTCTACCCATGTGCCAAATTTCATCTAAATCCGTGCAGCCATTTTAGCGTGAAAGCGTAACAAACAAACCAACTCACTTCCGCATTTATAATATTAGTTAAAGTCTGTTTTTTAATCTCGGAGACTAAATTGACACATGCAAATGTCAAACATACAAATAAAGTACAAACAAACAAACTCATTTTAGTATTTATATTAATTGCCCATGAATGCGTATTTTAAAGACGCTAAGAAGAAAGAAAAGTATCATCTTTGTTAGAGACACTTTAATGTTTGTTGATATTTGAAAGGTTGTTATTCTGAGAGGAAATTAGATAGTGTTGCTTTTATGGCCACACTTCAATAACATTTTAAAGATTTTACAATGTTTGTAAATATGTGAGCACCATGTATCTATCACATAATTAATTTATCTGTCATTGCTTCATTTTTAATTCTTTATACCTTTGTGGTATAGTAATTTTATTCTAGGTGCATCGTCTTCACTTACAATTATATAATTAATGTACCTATACAAAATATTGTAAAACATTTAAAAAAAAGTACGGTGGAGTTTCTTGCCCATTCTTCTCCATACGAAACTAAATTTAGGAAGGGGCTACTAGAACTAATTATTTTTTTTTTTTTGTAAATTTTGGTGTTCAAAGTGCCTTTTATGTGCCTATTTGAAATAAATAATTTGACTTTGAAAGCTCAATTTTTTCTTTTAAAAAGAAAGCGCAATGTATTATTATTAAAAGCCCTGTTACCTACTATCTACTGGGCTCAATTAATCTAGAAACTACTATCGACTAAAAAAGAAGAAGCGCTCCTAAATAACTGTCCTTGATAATATTTTTCACACATACTGAGATTCCTCCGTCCCTCGGAAGGCACGTTAAGCCGTTGGTCCCGGCTGTCATTAATGGATCTTTGACAGTCGTTACAAGCCCGAAAGCCTGACAACCAGTCTTTCCAAGGGGTTATCGTATTACTTTAATTACTGTGAATGTGAGCACTATGTGGGTCATTTTTATTTATTTCTTGTTGTTTTTTTCTCTTAGTTTTAATGATGGTCTGGTATTTTCAGTACTTTATGCGGCCAACCCAGTTGTCCTTTCCTTGGTATTGTTCGTCGAGTCGTTGAGCTCCTTAAGTTTTGAGTTGAGCTTCACGATTACTGACAAATGCTTGCACTGACTGGACAGGTCCACTCAAATTTGTGTGGTTCTTTCCTCAAAAGACCATTTCAGACATGGATCTACATGGTCCTCACATGATCTTACCAAGATTATGTCTGGACTTTAAAAGAGACTTTGACCCTTGAGTTTGTTTCGCCATTTCTTCTCAGGGGTAGTCAGATAGGAAATGTCGACTCCATCAAGCTTATTTTTTAATATGACGTGTAAAAGTGATTCTCATATCCTATTTACAGAATAAACAATTTCATTTCATTTCCCAGTAACTGGGTTGTGGAGGTCAGATAGGCAGTCGCTCCATGCAAAATACTAGTATTCAGCTGCGTCCGGTTAGACTACGACGGAAGCCGACCCAAACATAGTTGGGAAAAGGCAGACAGATTGATTGATAATATTTTTCACTCTCTTATTTCCCTTTGCAAATCCAACTTTTGAAAATAAGATGACCCTGTAAAAGACAGATTCAAGCTTACCTTTAGTCTTGGGTACCGGCATGGACTCTCCGGTGATGAGCGACTCGTCACACGTACTCTGTCCGAAGATCACCTTCCCGTCTACCGGGACCTTGGCTCCTGGCACTACCTGTGAGCAATGATATTTTGTTCTTTAATAAATAGTTCTTGTAGTAACGAAACGGTCAACATATTTTGCAGGAGCACGCAGTACTCGCTGACTGGCGGCGTGTACCAGCGGTGGCCACATCACACTAGACTTCAATGTTCTAAGAAATTTGTGCCGCCTTGAGAGAACGTGTGGTATTTAACGTTCCCGCCCCGTACAATAGGAAATACGCAAGTAATATAAAACCTATCCATTATTTAAATATACATTGTGTAGGAGTTAAGAAACAAATTCCTGTTCTTTTTACATTTTTAATGCATTACTTGTTTTACAATTCATTATTTTATGTTGCGTTTTGGTGTTGGTGTTTGGTGTTGGTGGAACGGAACGCAAACTCAAAACGCGTCGTCTTCGACAATGCCGGAAGTGACGAAAGAAACTATGTTAATAAAAATCTATTCCTTGCGGTTTCTGCTAGAATAACGCACAAAAATATATTTAATTTATATGATTTGGGGCTAAAAAACAGAGTAAATGACGTCACATCATGCCCGCGATAGAAACGGTCGTTTGAACTGTAGTAGATGGAGTTTCACATTTTTAACAGTTTAAGCAGTAATTGAATTTAACTTTTAATACCTTTCTTGAGTTTATATTAGTGTCTATTATTGATTTAGTGAAAAAAAATATTACATACATGTTCCTTATTGACAAATATTCATAGTGTAGCTCAGGAGTTGGACATTTTTAGGCAGGACTTTTGGTTTACGGGGCGATGATGTACCACCAGTGGCCATGTAAAGATTTGCCCCGTAGGACAGTATATACTGCCGGGGTCGCGGGAAGGTACAAAAGGGCTACCGAGGCCCCTGGCAACATAGGCAACGGAAGAAACACGGGTGGGTTTTAGTCAGTAAGAGACACCCTCCCGCTCCGCCGAGAGAGGGAGAAGTTATTTGATAATTTCCCACCAAAAAAAAAAAAGGACCACATATTAGACTAACTAATAGACCAACAGTTCATGTGGTCTCGGTCTGAACGTGTTAAAATCTTACCTTCAGAACATCTCCTCGTTCCACCAGATCCACTGGTATGCTCTTCTCACTGATGGGATGTCCGTTGTCATCTAGAGTCAGTAGGACCGCTTCTGTAGGTTTGAGGGACAGTAGTTTTGATAGAGCTTCTGATGTTTTGCCCTGAGGAAGAAAAAGAAGAATTAATAAGTTGTTTACTGTAAGTGTACCTCTGCCTAACCCTTCGGGTATTACCGGTGTGATGATATGATTTTTTTTAATAAATAATATATCAATCATAGGTCAATAAGTTTTTAGATGATCAATTAAATACACCATTTAATTGATCATCTAAAAACTTATTGACCTGTTAATGATGTACGCTTTTTTTAAAATAAATGTAACTCTTGAAACTTTTTGGTCTCCGTATAATGATAGCGTCTTTTTATCTTTCTGACCTTTTTCTAAGTTAGTCACAGTAACTAAACAGGCATCTCGACGAAATGGGTTAGGTTAGGTAAGAACCGTGTGCGAGCCGAGCGAGCGAAGCGAGGTGTGCCGCGGGAGCGACTAGCGAGCGCTACATTTACGTTGGTCACAATTATTAGGACGATCGATACGATAGGACTATATGAAGACTCGGGGACATCCGTCGCCCCACACACAGCTGGACCCGAGGTGGCGGCGCGTACTATTCCACGCGCGCCCCGCCAGGACGGCGCGGGGGGTATCTAACACGTCACTCCCCTCGCGAGCCTGAGAGCCACTAGCCGGGGATCACGGAAGTCGCACTAGATCTCATGATCCCGATGTAAGTGTGGGAGGGGAACACCGGGGTGGTTTTTAGTCAGTAAGAGTCTGACAGACCCCTCGGCCCGCCCCAGGGCGGAGGACATCCATGAGGATTTTCCAGCCCGGAACAAAAAAAAAAGTATATTAAGCGTATCAATTTAGATGAAACCAAAATGGAAATTGTTTGAGGATCACAAAAAGAGGCTCATCCCTAATATTATAAACTAGCTTTTGACCGCGTGGAGGACGAAAATTATCCCACGGGAACGTCCTCACTATTGAGATAAGTAGTACCCTATGTCCTTTTCCAGGTATATTATGTAGCGTCCTTGTCCATTACAGAAAATAAAATATAGAAACAAAACATTTGAAAATTTAGAAATGGCATGCTAAACAAACCACAGACTATCAAGACACCGAATTGCCATAGATTATGGTGATTAATTCATATAGAAGTTTTCAATAATACTCTCTTTGACTTATTTTGCATTAGCTACGCCCCGCGGTTTCACCCACGTAAGTCTCGATCCCGTGGGAATATTGAGATAAAAAGTATTCTATGTCCTAGTCCAGGTTATGTTCTATATGATAAATTTCATCAAAATTCGTTCAGCCGTTTTAGCGTAAAATCGTTACAAAAAAATAAACTCACTTTCGCTTTCTAATCCTCAATAATATTATAAATACTAAATGGAGTTTGTTAATATATTTGTTTGTTTGTTACGCTTTTATGCTAAAACGGCTGAATAGATTCGGATCAAAATCAAAAGTCATTTATTCAAACTGGGCTGAGAATTGCCACTTTTCAAACGTTAAAATGACAAATCTAAGACACGCTCGCCCTTCGCCACTTCCTAGTGATGTAGCTGGGGAGAACTGGCGCAACAAACTGTCCAGCAGCACAGCTGTCTGTTCAGTTAGAGAAAAAAAATGATTCTATACAATAGTAATATGCAAAATAATGTACACTACACGCAACACTAAACATTCAATTACTAGCCATATCGCACCTTTGGTAGAACAAGGGCATAATTGTCATAAATTGCCAAAATGACTTAAATATGCAGAAATGCTTTAAAAAGGCCCTTTGAACTGGAGGGACAAAGACATTCGTTTAATTCCTTCAAAAAACATTATTAACATTATTAACATATTAGAACATTATTAACATAGCTAGACCACATTAAGTACAAAAAATATCTTAAAATTACTCTCCTGTAAAATTGCAAAAACTGCAATTGTGCCCTTGTTCTACCAAAGGTGCGATATGTCAGCTAGCTCACCACTATTCCACCAATTACATTGGATAGGCATTTTTAACCTGATTTACCCACGGGATCGAGACTTATGTGGGTGCAATTAACCTTTTCCTGGGAATTCTTACCTTAGCGATATGTTCAAGCCACCGCCCCAGAGACACGAACACTAATAACATCGGCGGCGTGTCGAAGAACGTGACGGGGCTGGTGTCCTGTTGCATGGCCATTGCTGCTATCACCACTGCCAGGGAGTAGGCGTAACTGTTGACAAAAGAGTACTTCAGTTATCCGACTGTGACACAGGAAAGAATGGTTATGGATTATATATTTAAAGAAATAAAGAAAGAAAAGAAAATAAAGAAAGAAAAGAAAGAAATAAAGAAATGAAAGAAAGAAAGAATAACATTTATTTGGACAGAGCTCGTGAAACAAATACAAATAACAAAATAAAAATGTGAAAATAATGTTTTAACAACAATAGGCACTTAAGGCGCTGACAAGACCCAATTGACCAAAATAGGCTTCTCTTAAGAAAAAAAATTGGCAAATCTGTAAAGTTTGTGGTAGCGGAAAAAATATATGTTAATTTTGAACATATTTCCCAGAACTTGGTTGTTACCAAAACACGTATTGAAAGAAAAATCTCGATACAAACTAACGTTAAACTAACCTCTTACATTGAGTTCTAATCCAAAATATCTGTATTAAATATCAATATACGTTACGTATTTAATTAATAACAAGAGCGTCTTATTTGAATGCAGAACTTGGTTGTTTTTCATTTTCGATTACTCTACTCAATTTTGAGTAAATAGATAATTGCTTCATATTTTGCAATAAATTACAAGCGTTGTGTCATCGCGCTTCTCTTTCTTTTCTATGCAAACAGACAGTGACCGCGGTTTAGGTGTTGTCAGCGTCTTAAGGGAACTTTTGAACGTCAAAATTTCCAAAAAAAAATTATTGATTCTAGTCGCCCCTTCCAAAAGGTAGTTTCGTATGGGTAAGGATGGGTTAGAAACTCCACCGTTACTCTTTTGAAAATAATTGGCTTTTACAATGCGCTCAAATGAAGTAAGTTCACGAAAAGATGTGTAAGCTGAGTTAGTCTTTTTATACTAAAATACAATTCGGTTTTATGTCGTCGCGTTTCGTTTTTGGTTAAGAGTTCTTGTTGTTTTCGTATATTATATTTTTCTTGTGTGTAACATCATTTATCTCGCTTTCTGAATCTGGAATGATTTCTTGAAAGGGACGGATGTGTGTAAACAAGAAGTGACAGCTTGAGCATGGAATAAGTAAGTACTTTTAATAGCATGGAATTAGTTATTACTTTATAATAGCGTGGAATTAGTGTACTCATGGAATTGCAAGCTGAACTGGCAGTGGGCTGGCCATGTTTGTCGAAGGACCGATGGCCGGTGGAGCAGATGAGTTCTGGAGCGGAGACCGCGTATCGGCAAGCGTAGTGTGGTACGCTCGCCACCTAGATGGACCGACGACCTTCACAAGGTGGCTGGGGCAGACTGGATGCGGAAGGCGGAGGACAGGGTGTTGTGGCGCAGCCTGGGAGAGGCCTATGTCCAGCAGTGGACTGTTATAGGCTGAGTTGATTGATTTATTGGAATTAGTAAGTACTATATAGATTGTAAGTATGGGTCGAATTTCGACCAGTGGGCGACCACTAGTAATGAATAATTATTCGAATAAATATTTTAGTATTTAGATTTTTTAATTCTGAGGTTAGTTTCTGTCGCTGCTCAGTTACTTATTACCAAGGTGAGATGTCAGATGTTACACATCAAGTGCGACTACTGTAGGTATCGCTCGTTATTTTGCTCTTGTTATTATATTTAATTACTATTCAATTTATTTATTTATAAGTATAAAAATTGTCTTTTAGTCCTTTGGTTTAGGGTTGATTTTTTTCCATCGATCCTTCGACAAACATAGCCAGCCCACTGCCTGTTCAGCTTGCAATTCCACGCTATTAAAAAGTACTTACTTATTCCATGCTTAAGCTGTCACTATCTGTTTACACACTTCCGTAGCTTTTCAAGTCGTGAAAAGGGTTTTTATAGATGACATTTTATTCATAATTCATTTATCTGTCATTGCTTTATTTTTCATTCTTTTTTTAACTATTTTGGTATAGTAATTTTATTCTAGGTGCATCGTCTTCACATATAATTTTAAAATGTACATATACAAAATTTTGTAAAACATTTTAAAAGAGTAACGGTGGAGTTTCTTGCCCATTCTTATCCATACGAAACTACCTTTTGGAAGGGGCAACTAGAATCAATTCTATTTTTTTTTTGTTAATTTTGACGTTCAAAAGTGCCTTTTATGTGCCTATTTGAAATAAACAATTTGACTTTGACTTTGACTTTGACAATTTCTTGTTTAAAAATACTTTGAAACTATAATCAAATTATTTTTTATTTTTTACGATAGTGTAAATGTATGTTAAACTTTAATAAGTATTCTTAAACTATAACTCTTCGTAGATGTAACGATGTTGAGCAAATTTATTTTTGTTACATTTACAGTAATACTTTTAATATTTTTATCGACAGGTTCTCTAAACGTCAACGAATTATAACGTTGCTAAATTGAAGAGTACAACTGTGACGTAGCATGACAACTGAAGTGATAGGTATTACTTTTAGTAGGTTAGTTGCCAACTCTCTCGTCAAGTGGTTTTTTTGTTTACATTTATTTAACTACCTACTTACTACCTATTATACCAACGGATTATAGGTAGGTATGTTGAAACTTGTACTCCCGTCACTAGTCCCTAAAGGTTCATTAAAAAACCAGCATCAGACAGCATCTGTCTGGCATTAATGCTGAAATGAACCTTTTTGGCGCAACCGTAAGGCTGACACTATTGTTGTTAGAACATTATTTTCATTTTTTTATTTGTATTTTGTGTTTCACTAACTAAAAAAATAATAGTACTATTCTTTCTTTCTTTAGGAACCTTAGAATAACAATAATACATATTTTTTTCTTTGTTTCTTTAAACTACAAATCTCCAACCGAAACTTCATAAAATAAAGAGTAATTTTAATTTGTATTTTGTGTTTAACGAACTAAACGTACTATTCTTTCTTTCTTTCTTTAGGGACCGGAGAAATTTGCTTTATTTTTGATCATATTATTTTATGTATTTTTTTTAAATGTGCGTTTTGTTTGTGCAGAATAAAAAAAAAATCTTTCTTTTCTTTCTTTAAACTACAAATCTCCATCCGAAACTTTATTCAATAAAGAGCGATTTATCAGAAAAAAAAAATACTATGAAGGAGCCCTGCAATGGGCGTCTTCCTGCAGGCTTAGCACAAGATCGTAGAGAATCGTTTTGTCGATGGAAGAGTACAGAAAAATGACGTTTCCGTGTAGACAGTTGACAGTTTTCTATCGAGAAATGTAGACAAGCGCTTTCTATTATACAGTAGAGTAGAAGGAGCAGTGGTGGCCCAGTGATGACGGCCACGACTTACGAGTTGCATGTCGTAGGTTCGAACCCAGACAGGCGCTTTACTTTGTGTAAATTATTTCATCACCACTGCTCTCAAAACGGTGAAGGGAAACATCGTGAGGAAACCGGCATGTCCTAGAACCAAAAATGCGAAGACATGTGACATGTACCAACCCGCACTGGGACCGCGTGGTGGATTACGGCCCACTGCCTCTCATCGAGAGGAGGCCTGTGTCCCAGCAATGGGAACATTATAGGCTGATTATGTGTAGAGTACAAATGGAAAGCGTCATGCTAAGTCTGCTGGTAAAGACGTGACGTTTCAAAAATACACATTAATAACTCGTAACTCACCTGATTGTAGTTGTCATAGAAATTAAAACGTCCATGTTGGATGTCCCGTGCCGTAAGGCCTTGTACGCTTGCTTGTAGAAATGCCAGCCACCGATGAACTGTGGAAGAAATGGAGATATTAGACTTACTCTTAGGTGAAGGGCGGGCGTTTTTGGGGGACCGTCTTATGTAACTTTGACGTTCGTAAAGTGCTGATTCTCAACCTAGTTTAAATAAATGATATTTGATTTTTTTGATTTTACTATCTTCTGCCGGGGTCGCGGGAAAGTCCGAAAGGGTTACCGAGGCCCCTGCACGGAAAAAAAGGATCGCTTCAGCGAAGACTATCAATATTCTCAGAAAAATTGTTTCAATCCAAGTAAATATTTTCTTAACGTAAGTAAATGTACTCAGTCTAAGAAAACCTGTTTACTCAAATTAAGAATAATAAATTCTTGGTTTTTATTCTTGAATTAAGCAAATATTTTTGATTCAAGACTATAATAATCTTAATTGAAGAAAATATCTAGTTTTAGAAATAATATTCTTAAAATTAAAGTTAATAATTCTTCATTTAAATATAATGTCTTCGAAGAAGACAATAAAACTAAGACAAAATTTTACTTCATTCAAGAATATATTGTTTTCCCCATATATGAATCAATATTTGCCTTGACCAAAAGGATATTGTCTTAATTTAAGACATCCTTTTTTTCCGTGTGGCAACACAGGCTACGGAAGGGACACGGGTGTTTTAGTCAGTAAGAGTCTGACACACCCTCCCGCTCCGCCCAGAGTGGGAGAAGTTATTTGACTCTATCTTATGCCCGTGGCTTCGCCCGGGTGGAGGTCGGAAATTGTCCCATGGGAACGTACTAGCAAGTAAAAGTATCCTATGTTCTAGCTAAGGTCATGGTCTCCCCATTATTTATTTATTTATTTTTTTGTATTTAATACTTTAAGCACAAAAGTGTACAGAGGCGGACTTCATGCCGTAGGCATTTTCTACCAGTCAACCTTTGGGTGATGCAGAGACAAACAGTGGTAGGTGCAATAGCGAAAACTGTGGAATAAATATTTATTTAAATATAAGGATATACAAACATATACCTATGAGAAACTTTAAATATATATACCTAATTATACATAAATATAAGACCTAATAAATACACGAATATACTAAAACAGATGAGACAAACAATGGATAAACATTACCATTGTGATGATACTGCCAGCTTCTTACGAATATGCTCGCGAACTTTGACTTTAAAGGATAATCGGTTGGTTGCCATCCTGATTTCCTGGGGGAGCGCATTCCACAGAGAGATAGACTGAACGAAGAAGGAAGAGTGAATGAGGTCAGTGTGGTGAGTGGGACATTGAAGAAGACGATTGTGTGATGAACGTAGGTATCTACTGTGCCCATGTGTGTCCCCACGTGCCAAACATCGAAATATTATCAGCCTTATAATCTTAGTTCATGTTAGTATTATTTATAGCTTCTGTCCGCGACTTCGTCCGTGTGATGTTTCTTGTTCCCCCGACCCGCTGCGTCGCATTGCATCGCCCGCCCGCTCTATTACTTCGTTTTCGCTAAGCGTTGTTTTTGACTTCTTTTTTTATTTTTGCTCGGTTTCTAAGGATCGTAGCGTGATGTTAAATAGCCTATAACCTTCCTCAAGAAAGCTGCATTCTTGAGGAAGGTTATAGGCTATATCAAATGTAAAAATAATTTTCATTCCATCTATTCGAAAAGAGGCGAAGGGTTCCTAGATAAGTGAAAGCAAAATGGGTCATTCAGTCAGTGACGAAATGACTTTTGAATCGGGAACACTCATCATCTGCCTAGCCCACAACCCAGTTACTGGGTAACACGATACCCCTTGGTTAAGACTGGTTGTCAGAATTTCGAGCTTCTGACCACCCGTAACGACTGTCAAAGATCCATGAATAACAGCCGGGACCAACGGCTTAACGTGCTTTCCGAGGCACGGAGGGGTCTTGGTATGTATAGATGGTCACCCATCCACGGACCAACCGCGGCAAACATAGCTTACCCTGATCGATCGATGCGTGCGGCTGTTATTACTTAGCCACAAGCCCCCTAAAAAGTTTGAACGCAATTCGCTTCGATAAAGTCCCAGCCGGTAATAAAAAAAAGTGCGCTTGCCGACGCGGCATTGAACAAACAAATAAAAAAAAACTACACGGGTACTTCTTATTAGTTTTTTCATTAAGTACTTTTTGTCAAAATATTACAGACAATTTTAATTTGATATTAATATAAATTTGTAATTTGGTTATGTAAATATAAACATTCGTCACTGCCAAAAGCATCGCTTATTTATTTTTCTCATAGAGGGGGGTGAAAAGCAGAGTGTGCCACACGGTACCAAGATTATTTAACCTCGAGCGACGTACTTTGAATCCCTCGCTACGCTTAGGATTCTCCTCTAGAATCCTTCGCTTCGCTCTGGATTCAAATAATCGCTCTCGCCCTCAACACATTATTTTGGTCCTTATGACACAATCTACTATTTCAAATCCGACCGGTAGTTCCAGAGATTACTTCCTACATAATAGATATTATATAATATAATGTTATTATATAATATAATGTTATTATTAATTATTCAGTTAGAATTCATGGGAAAGAAAATTGTGTCAAGATTTTTAGACAAGTATGTAGGTTGTGGATGTGTGTTCGAGAGAGGATGTGGCTGTATGTATGTTCGACTTCTTCTCGACGGTTCTTTGAACGAGAGTGGACAGTAGTACTTGTTCCGCGAATTAGTTTCCAAACATGTAAACAAATATTTGTTTTTGGATATACCATCTTAATTCCCACATAAAGTTTTGTGGGGGTGTAAGGTGGGGATGTGTGGGTAGGGTGTATTGTATTGTAAAAATGATCTTTTAGAGCCACTACGCACTGACGACTGGTCACCGGCACACGGTCGACAGCGACTGCTACTATGTGTAGTTTATATGATTGTCGCAGTGTGTATACGCCGCCCGAGCTCAAACTCAAAGCATTTATTTCAAATAAACCAATTACAGGCACTTTTGAACTGTCAAGGGTTCGGTCAGTCAGTCAGTCAGAAAGATGAAGCTAGTTGCCCATTCCAAAGCGTAGTAGGTACCTATGGAGAAGAACGGGCAAGAAACTCCACGGACACTCTTTTAAATCAACGTATTATGGTTAAAAAATATTGTTTACATCGATTCATTTCGAAATTATACATGTGAGAACGATGCAAAACGTAAAAGCGTCCGTAATAAAAAGATTACAACAAAAACAAAAGCAATTCAGAAATTAATGTTAAAATAAGCCGTGGCAGCTAAGAGATGACCAGTCTCTACTGACGGCGCCCGTTCACGAACATGACGCGTGGATCAGCACCATTCAGCTCAACCATTTTGAAGGGAGCTAAATGATCCAACACGCGCCTTCATCAGCGAGACATTAGAGTGAGCACGACATACTCCCAGCCACCAGGGCACATTCAAGTCAATGAGCGACATGGTAACTCGCCGCGCAGTAGCGACGCACAAGCCACTGGCATGGATGTATATAGGAGCGTTCACACGACGAGCTACTTTTGAGGCGACCGATCAGAATTTCTTGGACGTCCATACTACACTAATATACAAGAAACACTTCTTAAATTCAGTAGCTCGGCTTGGTTTCCCAGCCTACTTGACGATGTTTTAGTCGCCCGTTGCCGGTGACCAGTCGACAGTGCGCAATGGCTATCATAAAAGGGACGTACGACGCGAGAACTGTTAGAGCTTTAAAAATTACCCTTCCTTTTCTGTAGTTGGTTAAAAATGGATCCCTTCTTTTTAGAATTACCTCATGTGACATCAGGTGTTGGTGTGGGGGTGTGTATATGAGAGTGAGAATGGGGGTGGGTGTGGGTGTATTGTAGGGGTGTTTGGGAGTGTATTGTAAGGGTGTTTGATAGTGTATTGTACGAGTATTTGCGATTGTATTGCAAGAGTGTGTGGGTGTATTGTTAGACTGTTTGTGGGGTATAGTCAATATTTATTTTATACCTGTACGGGTGTGGACAGTTGGAAAATGAGCAGGTCCTTAACGCTGTGTCCGTGCGACATGAATGCCATGAAGTATGCCATAGCTATCATACAGTACCGTACTATTGTACAAAACAATGACCAATTATCATTCCTTTTCTGTAGTTGGTTAAAAATGGGTCGCTTTTTTTTTAGAATTACATCATGTGACATCAGGTGTTGGTGTGTGGGGGTGTGTATTTGGGAGTGAGAATGGGGGTGTGATGATGTTTGAGAGTGTAATGTATGGGTGTTTGAGAGTGTATTGTAAGGGGTTGAGAGTGTATTGTAAGGATGTTTGAGAGTATATTGTAAGGATATTTGAGAGTGTATTGTAAGGTGTTTGAGAGTTTCTTATAAGGGTGTTTGGGAGTGTATTGTTAAGGTTGTTTGAGAGTGTATTGTAAGGTTATTTGCGATTGTATTGCAAGAGTGTATGGGTGTATTGTTAGACTGTTTGTGGGATATTGTAAATATTTATTTTGTACCTGTACTGGTGTTGACAGCAGGAACATGAGCAGGTTGTCCAGACTGAGCCCGGGCAGCACGCAGCACATGTCCTTAGCGCTGTGTCCGTGCGACATGACGACCATGAAGTACGCCATGGCTATCATACAGGGGCCGCCGAATATGAGGGAGATTAGGAACGCGTTCCGCCATTTTCTTATTTCTTCTCTGTGTACAAAAGATTGTAGAGATTAATCTTGTGTGCTCCTGTTATGGTAAATGATTTAATGTTAGAAAAGCTTTCTTTTATTTTTATATTACAATTTGAATGAAGTGCTTGTACGTTGGCTTGTGTGTGATGACCCTCAGCCCTGTGTACCTGTGATACCATCAGCCCTTACATTTGCTGAAGTTTTTCCTCTCGTAACGAAGTCTATGTGTAAAGAGCAGCTCATAACATAATCAGCCTATAATGTTCCCACTGCTGGGACACAGGCCTCCTCTCTTTGAGAGGCAGTAGGCCGTAATCCACCACGCGGGCCCAGTGCAGGTTGGTAGATGTCACATGTCTTCGAATTTTTGGTTCTAGGACATAGCAGTTTCCTCACGATGTTTTCCTTTACCGTACGATATTCATTCATTACGATATTCCTTCTTTACAATATTTATATATAAAACAAAATAAACGTTATTTTAATTTAAATTACTTATACTTGTTTATGTGTGTGGCGACATCTACATCGCCACATGCGAACTACGCAACACACTGAGGTCACGTAAAATCCTGCATCGCGCAAGCAGAGTTTACCGCGCAACTAGCATATATACAACGTCGGGCAGTTGCCCACCAGACACGACACCCGTCTGGTCGGAGGATCCTCCTTTTTCTATTGAGGATGAGTGAACTGGCATGAGGAACAGGGTGCAACCCCCCCCGTTCCCCATGCCTCTATAAGTACTTACTTGTGTTCTAAATAATTAGTTGTCCCTCTGTTGTGCGGTGTGACCACACTGGACTCGAAACCAAGGTTGTTGATGGCTTCACAAATAGTGCGCGGACCAATCTGTTCTGCGTTGTATTTTATTTTGCCTCTGCGAATAAAAACATTAAAGATTATTGCTTGTTCAAACACAAAAAACCTTCAAGTGAATTATGAACTTTATTCCGATAACGGTAAAGATCTAAATGTAAAACGGACTTTGGAACCGAATCTAAATTGCCAGTTTTGTATTGAGAACTTCACGGATGTCAGAATAAAGATCAAAATACAATAACTGGCTCGAAGATTTAAGCTTGAACTAAAGTAAAGCTTGACTTAGTTCACAAGGGCTGTTTTAATGCTAAAAACAGCAAGCATGAAAATCTTATAAAACTTAGATTTCTTGTGCAGTGGTTGTTTTTATAAAGATTTTTTTATTTAAATATTTTTCCTTGATAATCTCGTTTTCATTATATCTCAAAAACTAAAGCTGATACAAAAATCTGACTTCAGATCAAAAATCAGCACCCCGAAAACGTATGATATTAGTCATAATATTTCATGCAACAAAAATGCTGTTCCCTTGTGTTATAATTGTGTAAACACATATTTGTTATGGTCGCGAATCATATTCTGGACAAGATACAACAAACTCACTTGCTAGTAGTCAACGCGACAGTACACGACACGACTCCGGTCAGCTTAAGTACACTCTTCTCTATCTTACTGACACACGACGCGCACGTCATGCCTGTTATCTGAAACAGAACATTTATCATTTTAAAAATACCTTTTTTGAAGGCCTCTATCTTCAAAAGAAATAGTGATTTGTGCAACAACTGGTGGCCCAGTGGTAAAGGCCCCGACTAACGAGTTGTATGTCGTGGGACCGAACACCGAACCCAAGCAGGCACATTTATTTGTGTAAACAATTTCATCACCACTGCTCTCAAAACGGTGAAGGAAAACATCGTGAGGAAACTGGCATGTCCTAGAACCAAAAATGCGAAGACATGTGACATCTACCAACCCGCACTGGGCCTGCGTGGTGGATTACGGCCCATTACCTCTCGATGAGATGCCACATTATAGGCTGATTATGCAACAAGAGAGCAAAGTTGATTTTTGCTGGGAGTGTATTTTGAATCCCGAATAAGCGAAGGATTCTATAATTGAATCACGAGCGTACCGAGTGATTCTAGGTCGCTGCGCTCAGGATTCAAAGATACGAGATGCAAATAACTTTGGTCTCGTGTAACACATACAACTTTTCACCTCAGCAGCGAGAACATATTACCTAAAGGTAAAAAAATACAACTTGTTGAAAATTAAACCACATGAATATTTTTGGAAGTGCGGGAGATTTCTGTACCGCATGCCATGGGGCCCGCAAGCAGGCAACCGTTTTCATTAGTCGTTAGGGCCCGCATGCGGGGGTGCTGGATATTTCCTTAAAACTCCCGCGCAGCAACAATTCACGTCTAAGAAACAGTCGTGACTGAGGTCAGAGGTGTGTGTGTGTGCGAGAGGCACACTTTTTACCGACCAATGAATATAATTGGTCGCTACGACATAAAGAAGCTGTTACATTTCAATTGAAATCCTGACTAGCCTGTCTGCCTAGGTGTGTTACAGAATCTTTTCTTTTTCTTGTGGATAGTGACTAACCTGGAGTCAGAGTTTTTAAGCCGCCCATGGGCCTCTGACTTGGCTTCACATGCCGACGAGAAATATGTCTCAGGCATCCTCACGATGTTTTCCTTTACCGTTTTTTAAGCAAGTGATAATTATACAATACGCACATGAATCCGAAAAGTCAGAGGTGCGTGTCTTGGGTTCGAACTCGAGATCTATGACTTGGCAGTCCGACGGTCAAACCACTAGGCTATCACAGGTCAAATGACGGGGTCCGATAGGAGCCGATGCCTGCCGGGGTCGTGGGAAAGTCAGAAAGAGATACCGAGGCTCCTGGCAACACAGGCAACGGAAGGAACACGGGTGGGTTTTAGTCAGTAAGAGCCTGACGCACCCTCCCGCTCCGCCCAAAGCGGAAGAAGTTATTTGATGATTTCCCACACAAAAAAAAAAGGCTATTAAAGCTATCATTGAGTCAGTGTTAATGGATGATTAAAAAAAAAAAAACTTACAGCAACATGCAGGTCCCTCTGCCCGCTACCATCACAGTCGCTGATCACGCTCGAAGGGAACCCTAATTCCGTGATACAGTTGGCTACATCTGCAGCTGATATCTTGTTAGGAGCGTACTGAACTTCGGCTTTGGCTGCTAATAAGGCTACGAGGATTGAATGGACTCCTGGAAAAGAGAAGAAGAATATTATGATCAATAGAATCTGTGTGGTTTTTTCCTCAAAAAAACATTTCAGTCCACAATCTACATGGTCTTCACATGATCTGACCAAGATTATGTCTGGACTTTAAAAGAGACTGTGACCTCTGAGTTTGTTTCGGCCTTTCTTCTCAGAGTAATCAGATAGGAAAAAACGAACTCAATTAGTTTTTTTTCTAAATATGATTGACGTGTAAAAGTGTTAGTACAAACGTACTTACAGAAAATAAAATCATTTTGAACGTTTTTAATTACGGGACAAATTCTAAGTAATTCTAAAATATAAGTAGGTTAAAACCTAAAAGCTTGAGGCATGAACGTCCTTCTTACACTTTAAGATCTGTCATTCGTGGATCTTTGAAGCCGTTACGAGTCGTCAGAAGCCCGGAGGTCTGGCAACCAGTCTTACCAAGGGGTATCATATTAACCAGTAACTGGGTTGTGGAGGTCAGATACGCAGTCGCGCCATGTAAAATACTGGTATTCAGCTTTATCCAGTTATACTGAAAACCGATCCCAACACAGTTGACAATTGAGAAAAGGGTAGGCAGATTATGATGTTTACGATACTTTCAGTTATTATTTTTTAGTTCATTAAAAGCTTGTTTTAAAAACGTTTGTACTTGGATTTTATTAATTCCAAATAAATTTCTGATCAAGGCAGCATTTTGGGATAGAATAAAAATAAAACTTTGTGATTTCATTTAATTTATGTTATCATCAATATCTGTATAGCCTCTGCCCAACACGGCCCCAGACCCCGTAATCCCAGTCAGCTTCCAGTCTTACCGAATGCAACTGAATACCAGTATACATGGAGCAACTGCTTATGTTTATTCTTTAGTTAAAGCTTTATGTAAGTTGGCACGCCCTTTATGCCTGGAGGCATTTATTTATGTATTAAGTTGTATTTACTTTTTCATATTGTAATTTTTATTTCTGCTTGAGTACAGTTTTCATTGTTTTGTTGGTATATTGACGTGTGCTAGCTAACATGTGGCAAGTAATTTAATTTAATGTTTTGTTTCGTAGCGTTAATTACTTTGCATACGATTTGTATAGAATCAAGTTTATATAAATAACAGACAGCTGTGCTGCTGGACAGTTTGTTCCACCACTTCTTCTCCCCAGCTACAGCACTAGGAAGTGGTGAAGGGTGGGCGTGCCGGGGACTGTCTTATGTCATTTTGACGTTCAAAAAGTGCTGATTCTCAGCCTAGTTTGAATATAGTAGATTGTACAACTAGTGCATAAAATAAGCCATTCTACCCCGAGACGTTTATATCCACCCGGGCCGCAGGCGAGGGTGGATAGTTAAGTCGAGGGGTAAAATGGCTCGTTCATGCCCGAGTTATACACTTTGCTTCTCACTTCGATTGCGAGAAAATGAAATAGGCATAAAGTATATAACATCTCATCACCAACGCATGAAATTGTCGTACGCGTTTTGATAAAGTCGCTTGGATTTCGGCGGTAATATTTCTTCAACCACATTTTTCCCATTCTGCTCCATAAGCGTGTTAGGCTAGAGTGTCTCTTCGTCACATGAATATTCCATTGTTTTAGTTTAATCACTATTCACCGTTCAAAAATGTTGCAAAATTGAAGAAGAGAGTAGCTGATTCCCGCCCCGAAACTTTTTAAAAGTTTTTTTTTTTTAATATTGAACATGTGTCATTCGACACGGGTACTTCATACTGCCAAGTCATAAAAACGTTTCTTTGCATTTTGAAATAGGTAAACATTACAACTATTTTATCTGGTTTTATTAAATTAACGATAGAAAACACGGAAGTGATATAAATAAAAGCAAATGAAATAAAATAACGACTTTAATCTGCAATGTTTTATTGTGCGTGTGAGCTATTGGGCCTGATTATCTTAGTCTTAGAAAAAAAAAATACTTTATGCACTAGAGCATAAAAAGCGGTTTTATTTCGCTTGCGCACAACATAGAGTCTGGGGAAGAAAGAATAGTCAGGGAAAACACTCGGAGAAATGACTTTAAAAATAGAGTTGTACCTAATTTGAACATTGTCAAGCATAGCCCTCATTACCAAGCTGCACATATTTTTAATAGACTGCCAGCGGATTTAAAAATTTTGTTATACACTAGCTCTTTTAAGGCGAAGCTCCGAGCATTTTTGTTGGATAGGAACTTATACTCAATTGACGAATTGTAATTTAATAATCCCATTATGAGTTCATGACTATTGTGACTTTTTTGAAGACATGTTTATCATTGTTATATTTGAATGTAGATTTTTTTAATTTTGTATTATTATCAGGACAAGACATGTTTTATTATTTTTTTTTATTTTGGTATTCTTTTTATGTGTTCTTTTATGTTTTTATGTATGATTATAATTATTATTATTTTTTTTGTTATTATTGTCATTGCATGATTAATTTATAAATTAGTATTAATGTATCATATATCAAATACAATGTAAATTGTTCCTGATAAAATAAATAAATAAAGACGAACTTTTAGAGCATGAGAAGTGAAAAATTGCTTTTCACTTCTCATGCTCTAAAAGTTCGTCTACAGAAACGTCGCAGATTAAAGTCGTTATTTTACCATCTTTACATACCAAGACCCCTCCGTGCCTCAGAAAGCACGTTAAGCCGTTGGTCCCGGCTGTCATTTGTAGGTCTTTGACAGTCGTTACGGGTCGTCAAAAGCTCGAAAGTCTGACAACCAGTCTTACCAAGGGGTATCGTGTTGCCCAGTAACTGGGTTGAGGAAGTCAGATAGGCAGTCGCTCCATGTAAAATACTGGTGCTCAGCTGTATCCGGTGAGACTGGAAGCCGACCCCAACATAGTTGGGAAGGAAGAAGCATAGGCTAGGCAGATGATGAGTTAGCTATTCTCGTCTTCAATTTTGCAACATTTTTGAACAGTGAAATACTGTTATATAGTCTATGCCTGTTTCATTTTACTCTGCTTTTCACTTTAAAAGCAGAGTGTATAACTCGGGCATAAACGAGCCATGTTACCGCCTCTCGCCAGCGGCTCGGGTGCATATAAACGTCTCGAGGTAAAATGGCTTCTTTTATGCACTAGTTGTACAATCTACTATTTGGTTTTGATTTTTCAAAAGTTTCGTTCTTTGGCGACGAGCTCCTCGGCGTGATTTAATGTCATAAAACTTACCATATAATTTAGTACAGTGTTTTTCTATGGCGGCGACACAGGACGCGCACGTCATTCCACGTACTTCTAGCGTACAGCGTGCGAGCTCGCTGTCCGGGGTGGGCGATACTGTGCCCTGTAAAAAGAAAAAAAAACATATTAAATTATTTAATAACCTACTACAGTCAAAAGTGAGGAGAAAGTAGCCTGTTTACGAAAGGATGGGTCAAATCAAGTCATTTATTCAACTTTTTATCCTTATATTCCCACGGGATCGAGATTTATGCGGGTGAAACCGCGGGGAGTAGCTAATTCAAAATAATTCTGAGTATAATTGGATCAATAGCCAGGTGGACGATCTACAGAAGATCGCGAGGAAGACCTGGATGAGCCTCGCACAGACCACGGAAGTATGGCACAAAGGGAGTAGGCCTGTCTTTGGTTGGATCAATGGCCAGGGTCGATCTATATACCTATATTGAACTATTGAACTTAATATTTTTTTGTAAAAGTTCGTCAATTACAATCATAAATTAAGTTTAGCTATAAGATATCACTACATTCATTGACTATTAGGCGGTACGAAGTTCGCCCGGTCAGCTAGTACCAATCTACATGGTCTTCACATGATCTGACCAAGATTTATGTCTGGACTTTAAAAGAGACTGACCTCTGAGTTTGTTTCGGCCTTTCTTCTCAGAGTAATCAGATAGGAAACGCCGAGCTCATCTAGTTTTTTTTTTTTTTTTTCTAAATATGATTGACGTGTAAAAATGTTTGTACAAACCTACTTACAGAAAATAAAATCATTTCATCATTTCATTTCATCATCATTTCATTTCATTTCATAATTTAGTGAATTAATAAAAAGAGACAATTCGTCACCAATCTAGAGTCACTACAGTCTATGGTAAAGCGTTATCTTGATAGTCTGTGGTTTGTTTCGCATGCCATTTTTAAATTTTCAAATTATATATTTCTATATTTTCTTTTGTGAAATGGACAAGGACGCTACGTCTTAATAGAGCAGTGTTTTCTTTTAATTTCGATACATATGAGATCTATAATTACGACGAAATGTTTTGGTTAATTCAGTGTATGTATTTAGTTGGTAAGCCTTTATAATAACGTGCCGCTTTAATGATGACATTAATTTAACACACATAAACGGTGTCGCGTTTTCATTTTATTAAGATATTTTAATTTAATTAAACGATAATAAGTATTTATTGATTTATTTACAATTTACTAAAATAGCATCTTGTACTTAAAGAAATGACTGCGCTACAGGCAGCCATATGATGATCCGTAACCCCGGGTTACGGATCATATCATCGCATCAATGAAAACTTGCAAAAGTACGCGAATTGAAGGAAAGGGCTCTCTCCTGTCGCAGCACAGGCGGCTTGCGCCCACCCCTCCACCCGCCACAAAATCAAAATCAAAATATTTCATTCCACATGAACCTACATGGGCACTTATGAAACGTCAGAAGCTAGGTGCACGGTTCCAATTGGTCGTTTCCTATGGAGAAGAGCCGGCAAGAAACTCCACGGTTACGTCGCCATTGTAGCGGCACGTTGTATAAATAAAGACTCACATTAGCCTGCGTTCGACTCTTGACAGGAGTAGGGGGTTTGATGCCGTCGCCTGAACCTTCCTCGCTTCTACTTTGTGGTGTCGATTCTGTAAAAAAATTTAATCATCATAACACACGAGAAGAATTGAAGGCTACGGGGAAGACCTTTGCCCGGCAGGCTTAGCATGGCGCTTTCTATTTCTACATTTCTCGGTAAAAACTGTGAAATGTCTACACGGAAACGTCATTTTTGTCTACTCTTCCGTCGACAAAACCCTTCTCAACGGTTCTCGTGCTCAGTCTGCTAACTCCTTTTTCTGACTATTGGTCGACGGGTTGTTCTTCGGCATTTTTATAGGTGTCTTCTGAAGTTAGCTGACTTACCAGAGTGCACCTCAGGGTCGGGCACGGTGACGGAGAAGCCGAGTCCATACACGGTGTCCACCAGATGTCGCGCCGACGTGGCGCCGCGCACGTGCCGCACGCGCGCCGAGCGCTCTGCCAGGGACACTGTGGCTGATGTTACGCCTGATATCTCGCGGAGGGCTCCTGGAAGGGAAGAAAGAAAGAATTTGATTTTTATCTTTTTAGGGTTCCGTATCAGAAGTGCCAAACGGAACCCTATTACTAAGCTTCCGCTGTTCGTCTGTTCGTCCGTCTGTGTCTGTCTGTCAGCGTGCTGTATCTCAAGAACCGTAGCTAGTATAAAGTTGAAATTTTCACAGATTGTGTTTCTATTGCCGCTATAACAAATTAAAACAAAGTTAAAAATGAAAGGGGTCCCCCATACAAGAAACGTGTTCTTTTCGACGTTTTTTTGTACGGTGGTACGGAACCCTTCGTGTGCGAGTCCATCTCGCACCTGGCCGGCTTTTTTAAAGTTAGAGGCAAGCGTTTGAACACTCTGTTAAATTACAGGCCGAGTAACTCTATCATGTTCCAAATAAAGTTCAAACTACAAAAACTGGCTCGAAGGTATCGACATCGACCTTATTACAAAACAAGATTTATCTTTAGACACAGGTATACAGATTACCCAAGAAAAGTATGCACTTCGGCAATCATCGTCTATCTTCGGAAATACGAAGCGCGAAGGTGAGTCGAATAAAGAGCCGTTATAACCATGAGAATACTTGCCTATTTTGTATAACCACAATTAGCAATGAAATAAAACACGGTGAATAGATTAATAACTCCATAGGTACAATTCTAAAAAACTTCTCAAAACTTTTGAGTGACAGACGAGCTGCGACCGGAGTTGATAACCCAACAGACAGTCAATGATTGGTGCACTACCACAAAGCGAGCCGGAACAAAACATAGAAGCATTGCCTCTGCCCTCATGGGGGGAATACTCTGTGGCGCGATGTTCATACTAGTTAGGAGACACGAAGATTACTGACGCGCATACCATTTCTGGTTTAATTGTACAAGTCTTACATGAACGTACCTTCAATAGTATTGACGCAGGACTGACAGGTCATGCCGACGACTGAAAGCAGTACTTCCTGCTCGTCCACCTCGCCTGTTCCAGACGACATGTCTATTAAGGTGTCTGTTGGGATTTCTTTAGGTAATAAATTTCTGGAAAAAGGAGAAAGTCTAGTGTTAGAAGATTTAGATCAACTAGAAAACGTACAGTGTGGCAAAGCATTGTTTACATACGGCGAAGGCGCAAGGAGGTGATTATATTTTTTACTTGGCTAAAAAGTCTGTATTCAACAAGATCTATGGTCTACCAAGTTAAACGTATAATTGTTAAGTCAAGATTGTTTTTAATTTAACAAGAGCACAAATATTGTGTATTTATATTGGGTAGACTTAGTAGCGTAGCAAATTCTTGTCATTTTAGTGAAAACACAGTGTTATTCATCTGTTTGCACGCTGGTGTACTGCGAGTAGACCGAGTAGACCTACTATCATCTACTATCAATACCGAGTAGACGAAGTAGACTGACCTAGTTTCGTGCTCCGTGGTGTCGCTGGGCACCTCGAAGCCCATGTCTTCTATATGAGACCGGATAGCCTCCTCTGTGATGGTGCGCGGCTCATATCTGAAGTAGCCTGCGTTTTCTGATAGTTCCACCTGCAAATTAAAAGGATGATGATTAGAGCTGATAATTCGTTTATTTATAGCACCTGCCATCAGAATACGTCTAGTAAAACCCTGGACACTCAGCCTTGCTGAGTGGTTTATCCTTTTACAACGAGATGAGCTGGAAAGAAGATTCTTAGATAGGGCTGATCGAGAGAAATAGACCAAGACACCAAAGGTTGAGAGTCCAAAACACCTCACATTGCTTATATAGCATGATCCTCTGTTATATCGAACATAATGCAGCATTAATCGCGAAACGTCTAGTTGATGTAACTGGTGACCGAAAAGCTGGCGGATTTCTCGCGCAACGCATCAGCCTTACAATTCAGCGAGGAAATGCCGCCAGCATCCTCGGTACAATGCACCGAGGACTTTTTTTAGGCTTAACTTAGTTTTAGTTAATGTTAATAATCATCTTGTAATTTGGTTATGCAGCATTAATTTTAAAATGAATATATGATAAAGTTGAGGATTAATCAAATCAAAAGTCATTTATTCAAACTAGGCTGAAAATCAGCACTTTTCGAACGTCAAAGTTACATAAGACAGTCCCCCAAAAATGCCCGCCCTTCACCACTTCCTAGTGCTTTAGCTGGGAAGAAGAAGTGGGGGAACAAACTCCCCAGCAGCACATCTGTCTGTTTAGTTGTATAAACATGATTCTATACAAATCGTATGCAAAGTAATTAACATTACGAAACACAAAACATTAGATTAAATTACACACTTGCCATATGTTAGCTGGCACACGCCAGTTAATGTTAAGTACTATGTTTTACGTTTTTTTTAATTACCTAAACTATCGGCGCCTTGGAGCCGCCCTATCTAACAAGCTCGCGTGATCGCGAGCTGTAGTGTGCAAGAGAGATAAAGGGTAAGGTGGCGCTGAGGTATTAAGGCTCGTGCAGACTAGCACGATATCGCGGGCGCGACAAGCAGCAATACGCTTGTCGCGCCCACGATATCGTCCCAGTCTGCACGAGCCTTTATTGACTCTTAGCAAGAAATATAATAACACATTTTTTCGCGAGACCTAGTTTTAACGATAACAACTAGATTAATTAGCGTTATCAATTATCACTTTGGATTAATAAAATTGAGGACTTGATAACGATGATAACATTATTTACCAATAGACTAACAGTAGTAAGGAGTTGCAACAGATCTTTTTATTGATGGGCCATGTTATATCAGCCTCAAGGCAAAATCTCTAACAGGAGGAAAAGGATTGACTAATAAATATAATTAAAAGAACAAACTGAAACCCTGACACACTGACGGGGTCGCAGACTCGCGGCAGAGGACGAGCGAGATAGCGGTGCAATCTATCCAAGATTCTAACAAAACTGGAAAGAATTAGCGGCGGGTCGCAAAAGATGCAAGAAGTGGAGGAAGGTCTTTGCCCAAGAGTGCAACAATAAAGACATATAAAAAAAACCGGCCAATTGAGTGTCGGACCACGCACAATGATGGGTTCCGTAATAGGGTTTTACACCCATTTTAGAAAAGTGTCTTAATTAAATTCTATAGTGCTAATATGCCCCAAAAAGAAATCACAAAATTTTTATTCAATCGATTAGTGCCATAAAAATGCATCTATAATTTTACATTTTCAAATTTCGCGCGTAGGTTGACGAAAACGCTGGACGCATTGGACGCCATGTTGCTCTGTGGTCATGACGTCACTGGGCTATGAAAACAAATGCGCTGATCTTTATATGATAACTGACACGTTTTTGTTAACATAGCCGTATGATGTAATAACATGGCGGCTACTATCTCATGGTGTTTTTTAACAGATTAGAAAAACTGAAATGAATTTTATATTTATTTTGTTATTTTATGAACTAAAACTAACATTTTCCGACTCCTGTTTGCCTAAACTATCTCAATAATATATTTATAGATTTTTTCTCGTATATAGTAAAATACCCTATTGGGATGAATTTATCCCAAGAATAAACGTAAATAAATGAATTGTTTGGGTCACCAAATTTCAACCTAATCGGTGCAGTAGATTCGGAGCAAATCGACTGTGACACACGGACATACAGACAGACACACGAGTGATCCTATAAGGGTTCCGTTTTTTTCCTTTTCAGGTACGGAACGTTAAAAAATAAGAACATAGTACATCAAGTTACTACAAACTATCAAATTTCTCCAAATGCTTTTCATCAGCCTATAATGTCCCCACTGCTGGGACACAGGCCTCCTCTCTGTGAGAGGGAGTGGACTGTAATCTACCACACGGACCAAGTGCGGGTTGGTAGATGTCACATGTCTTCAAATTTTTGGTTCTACGTCATGCCGGTTTGCCAATATAAGATACAAATTCTCAATGTGCATGTTTACAACCGATTTTTTAAATGAAGAAATCATACATTCAAAAGAAATTGACACAGTTCAAAAGACCTGTTTATTAGCATTATAAAAGACATCAATTGCAAGCAAACTATTCAGAAACAAAGTCATAAATCATGTTTGTTTGCAGCATGTGCAGGCCCATTGCGCTGACGTAAATGGCTTAGCCACTTGACGCGTAAAACGCGTTGCGCAGGTGGAGTGGTCATTTGAGCGGATACCTCTATAAATTCGTTGACGTTAATTTAATTTTAAAATAATAGTCGCATATAAATTAATTTCATATTATTATATTTTTACATACATATTTAGAACGAGAATCGAATACTGAATCCTTCAATATTTCTAGCGTTTATTTATAAAGTAGGTACTGTAGGTAGATATGTAGGTCTCTCTTTCTCTCTTGCTTACCTTAACATACTCAATGCCAGGCAGCTCCCTGACTGAACACTCTATGTTGCGCACACGCAACTGGCATGTCATGCCATTGAGTATTCTTATTCTAAATATTTGTCTGATGATCAAAATAGGCACATTTATAATTTAAATATGTTAATTTATAACAGGACCTGTCGTCACAGTGACGCTATTTTATATTTTGATTGTAATCAATTTATTACTGACAACAAACTGACAAATTATACAATGTATTTGCCACCTAGTTGTAGGAGACATATTGCTAATCTTTTAGCATACAATATACACAGTGACACGGGTACCTGTAGTGTACCATCAACTATTAGGTGCGACAACGGGTCAGCCGCACATGATAAATTAATGTTGTACATCAAAATATGCAGGGTCTGTCCGGCAAAGAGCTAGAGTTAAGTTTATTTATGGAGAACTATGATGTTCAGGTGTTATGTTTAACTGAACACTGAAATCTATGCTGATTTCAGCAAGGCATTCCATAAAGTGGATTACAGTTTTCTTAATAACAAATTAGCCCAACTGGGTGTGGGCAGAACGTTGATAGGGTGGTTTAAGTCTTACCTAGAAAAGAGAGAATCAAAAGTGGTAGTGAACGGTCATTTCTCTGAAAGCTATCTAGCATCCTCTGGAATCCCGCAAGGCTCGCATTTGAGGCCGATTCTCTTTAATGTTTTCATTAATGACATAACTGAGTGCTTCAAACACTCCCGTTTTTATTTGTTTGCGGACGATTTAAAGATAATGAAGCCAATTCAGAGTAACTTAGACTCCGATATGCTACAGGACGACATCAACAGACTTGTAGAATGATGCAAAGTAAACAAAGTGCTTTTAAATATTAGTAAATATCACTACATCCAGTTCACTCGTAATAAAAAAGTGGTTGAGAACAAATAATACATAGAGGGAGTTGAAGTAATGAAACTGAGCAAAATTCGCGACCTGGGAGTTCAACTCGATCAAGCCCTAAAGTTCGATCCTGAATATTGTCTCAAGATCTTTCAAGGTACTCGGATTCGTTTTGCGAAATAGTAAGGAATTTAAAAGGCCCGCTACAATAATAAAGCTTTTCTATACTTTAGTCCGTCCCATCCTAGAATGTAGTTCCTTGGTATGGAATCCGCATTACGAGGTTTACTCCAAGCGATTAGAGAGTGTCCAAAAGCGGTACCTTTACCATCTGTGCTACGGAGATCACTTGGCTAAACAACTCACTAGCTACACTGACAGGTTGAAACATTACCACATGGATACACTATCCAGTCGTAGGAAGAAACTGGACTGGGTCATCCTTCACAAAATATTGAGTGGAACAATAAATTGCAGTGAACTTCTGAGTTTATTAAAGATTAATTTTCCGTCTCGAATTCCCAGGCATAACACATACAATTTAGTCATTAAGCCGCTGTACCAAGACTTTGTAGGCTATATAATACGAGTATGTTAGCCAAAGCTTAGACATCTGCGAGTCTCTGTCTACATATAAGAATTGCTTAAAAGATTTAATTTAATTTAAGTATCTCTAAATGTTGTATTTTCTTTTATTTATGTCCTTTAATTATGTTTTAACTGTTTCCTAATTATACCTTTCATTAATATTTTAACTTTGTTAGCTTAGTTGTTAACGTTATTGTGCATGCTGTGGTTTCCTATAATTGAAGGAGTACGCCTACTTAATACCTGATGTTGCCCTTTATTTATGTGTCATGTATTGTGTACATCTTTTGTTGGAGATCCTAAATAAATAAATAAACACTGGTTGAAGGAACATGAAGTAGTGTTTATGAATGATGATCATTTTACTGTACAAAGTGCATTTGTAAGAAAAAGTGCTATTCGCGGTGGATCTTTAGTTCTTGTTTCAAACAAGTTGAAATGTAAACAACGCGCGTTTAGATTTAGTTAACCTTTCTATCGAGCGCACTATTGAGTTGCCTTGTGTTGAACTAGAGCGATACGTCATTATTTGCGTTTATCGACCCATCTGGGGATTATATTCGTTTCTAATCGGTAATGGAGGATTTACACAATAGATTAAAGTCTAGTAATAAAAGTATAGTTTTATGTGGAGATTTTAATATTAATATTTTAGATGTTACTCCAGTATGTATTAGACTTCTGAATCTATTTAGATCTTACAATCTAATTAACTTTTTTTTGAACTAGGATCACGGCATCTTCGTCGACCTGTCTTGATAATATGTTTAGTGATTGTCACACCAAAAATTAGTTTTAAGTGACTTAACGTCTGACCACTGTAGTTTATTAGGTAGCTTCCCTATGACATTACATAAAAAGCCGCATAAAATAGAATGCAGGCCTTATACAGCTAGTCGTTGCAACAAGTTTAAAAATAATATACCTCATAGAATTACACCATCTATAATAGAACACGAAAATCCTAATGAATTCTATGTAGCTCTTTTACGAGTATCAATCTACTATCAAGACCAAAACCATTAACATTAATGGCACCCCCGTTGGCTTTAACCAATGGGCTACTCCAGGTATTTATAAAAGAAAAGCGAGGCTATACGAGCTATATGGTTCCAAAAATACAAGTTTGATACTCCTTTCCTAGAGTATGTCAAAAATTATTCAAAATTATTTTAAAAGATTAGTTTTTTGCTAAATCTAAATTGTTAAGCGATACAATTAAAAATTCCAATAATAAAGTAAAAATAACTCGATCCACACAGTGGTGACACCCGGGCGTTTCCTCCTGCCTTATCCGACACAGGAACCTCCCGAAGCTGCCTTGTCCGGTGAGGACCTGCGTCACGCGGAAGGTGTGGACGCCGTGGCGCTCTCTAGCTACTCCTCAAAGAGGGGACTTATCGCCGCAATTGTGGCGTGCCCAGCACTGGTAGCGATAATCGCAAATGTCTGACCTTTGCGTTATGCTCGTGAACGGGTGCTGCTTGTGGTGCTCCGTACTGGTCGTCTTGTGCCATTTATGCCTGGAGGCTTTTATTTAGGTATTAAATTAATTTCTGTTTCCCTTTTTATTAAATTTCTGCTTGAGTATAATAATAATAATAATCTTTATTGTCATAAACTAAGGACACATTTTTATGAATTCCCTAGGTCCTGCGCTAGTGTACACTGTATTACAGGAGCTAGTGTCATCACTTAATTTTATGTTACATGTTATTTATGGCATCCAAAAATATAGTTATCGATGTTTTTTTTTTGTTGTTGGTATAGTGGTGTGCTAGCTGACATATGCCTAATAATTTAATGTTTTGGTGTTGTGTTATTTTTTTTTGCATGCAATTGAATATAACTATTGTTTTTCTAATTGAACAGACAGCTGTGCTGCTGGGGAGTTTGTTGCGCCACTTCTTCTTCCCAGCTGAAGCACTAGGAAGTGGTGAATGATGGTTGGTTTTGGGGGACAGTCTTATGTAATTTTGTCGTTCGAAAAGTGCTTGTTCTCAGCCTAATTTGAATAACGACTTTTGATTTTGATTGATAGCCGCTCGGACTGCCAGCAGTTCTGAACTGTTGCATTATAACCAAGTGTCTTACCTTAACATACTCAATGCCAGGTAGCTCCCTGACTGAACCCTCGATGCTGCGCACACACGACTGGCATGTCATGCCATTGATAGCCACTCGTACTGCCAGCAGTTCTGAACTGGACTCTCTGTGGACAATAGATGAGATATGGTTAGTTATGAGGACAAAAAAACAAACGCCAAAAGCATAGTACATAACACTTCAATACTGGGGAGTTTATTGCGCCACTTCTTTCCACCTAAAGGACTAGGAAAGTGGTGAAGGGTGTTTTTGGGTGGTGTTTTTGGATACTGGGCAAACATGTGATTTGGTTTAAACAAGTTTTTATTTTTATTATTTTATTAATATTTTACATAGATTCTTATGTACCTTGTGAATGTGAGAACGTTGTAGGCATATTAGACTAGATATTTTGTAGACCTCTTTCTAAGTACCTGATACATCTCGACAGGCCTACACTGTCCTCCCATACCTATTAACACGGTAATTTGAAAACATTGTAAAAACCAATTATTTTTAAAAGAGTGACCGTGGAGTTTCTTGCCGGCTCTTCTCCATAGGAAACGACCAATTGGAACCGTGCACCTAGCTTCTGAGGTTTCATAAGTGCCCATGTAGGTTTATGTGAAATAAAATATTTTGATTTTGATTTTGATTTTTGACTGTCTTATGTAATTTTGACATTCGAAAAGTGCTGATTCATCAGCCTAGTTTGAATAAATGACTTTTGATTTTGATTTTTTGATTTCATTATAAAACCACAGAAAATCCATACAGTATTGTTTGTAAAGAAACTTAAAAATAATGTAAATATCTAAATAATAATGTTATGGTAGATAAATTCTGGAGCCGAACTTCACGCTTATCTCATAATAACTAAACATAATCACCGCCAATCCTCCCCTCCTAACTAATATATTTAATAATGCGAAAATGAGTTTGTTTGTTACGCTTTCACGCTAAAACGGCTGAGCAGATTTGGATGAAATTTTGCACATAGGTAGACCATGACTTGGATTAGGAAATATGATGCTTTTTATTCCGAGATTCTCACGGGGTCGAAACTTATGCGGGTAAATCGAGGGGCGCAAATAGTCTTCTCATAATATTCTACCCGCAGAATTTTCGGTGACGGAGGCGGGTATCGGCCTGTCTCAAAGGAGACTAGCCAGGAGATACACAGGGGATAATTATAGTGCAAAAGTGAGTGCGATGGTACCAACTCAATAAATTCTTTTTGGCTGCTAAACTTGTGACTGGTCCAACGAGGCAGTTGATATTCCAATATTTGGTGATGTTTTACGGAAAGCCTTTCAAGAAACCATTGATCAATGCCCTTCTTGACGCATCAGTTAACGGCGAACCTTGACAACACTGGATATAATAAAGGTGTACACCATATTCTCTCATGTTCAAATACAGAGACTTCGCTTCTATCTTACCGGTTAATATGTCATTGATTTGAATAGGCCCTGGCGGCTGAGAGTATGTCATGCTCACTCAGATGTCTCGCTGATGGTGGCGCGTGTGTTGGATCATTTAGCTCCCTTCAAAATGGTTGAGCTGAATGGTGCTAATCCATGCGTCATGCTCGTGAACGGGCGCCGTTAGTTGGGACTGGTCACCTCTTAGCGTCCTCCGCTTATTTGTAATTATTTTATTTAGAAATTGTTTTTGTTTCTCTTTTTACTATGGGCGCGTTTTTTTATTTTACATCGTCCTCACATTTAGTTATAATTTCAACATTATTTTTGTACTAATCTTTATTGTATCGATTTAATTTAAAAGAGTGTCCGTGGAGTTTCTTGCCCGTTCTTCTCCATAGGTACCTACTACGCTTTGGAATGGGCAACTAGCTTCATATTTCTAACTGACCGACTCCTTGACAATTCTGTGTGTCAAAAGTGCCTGTAAATGGTTTAATTAAAATAAATGCTTTGAGTTTGAGTTTGAAAACAGAGCTCATTTCAAGTTTTCAGCAAAACGTGATACATTCACCAATCAATATACAGAGAACACGCTAAATAAGTCAGTAAAAACATCCAGACTTTGAACAAACATCTAAATATATATCAAAATAGCGTTGCAAAATATATCTATTTAGATAAAGATACATAATCAGCCTATAATGTTCCCACTGCTGGGACACAGGCCTCTTCTCTGTGAGAGGCAGTGGGCCGTAATCCACCACGCGGGCCCAGTGCGGGTTGCTAGATGTCACATGTCTTCGAACTTTTGGTTCTAGGACATGCCGGTTTCCTCACGTTGTTTTCCTTCACCCTTGAGAGCAGTGGTGATGTAATAATTTACACAAAGTAAAGCGCCTGTAAACCGTCTGTCCTGTCTAAACCTACGACATACAACTCGTAAGTCGGGGCCGTTACCACTGGGCCATCACTGCTCTACATAAAGATAAGAATATAATAATAAGAATACCTAATACAATTGCTTAGGTACAAATACAACACGTATTTATGTTAGCACAGTAAAGGAAAATCGTTAAGAAAATCAATGAACACTTAAGAAATATTCGAAAACGCAAGCTATAAATAAATAAATACCAGCGCTGCGACACTTATTTTTTAATGACGCAGAATGCTGAGATAGGAGCCTTTTGGCCTCGAACAGGACTTTCTATTTTTATTTTTGTTTTACGGACCGGCACTATATAAAGGTATAAAATGTTTTATCGGCATGAGAGGGCCATGTTACTTGTGCAGTGCTATTGGAAAGTAAATAACTACATTTCAATGTGTTTAAACTTGGGAACAACTAAAAAAGAAGCAAGTTATGTAGTTTTCAACCGACTTTAAAAAGGAGGAGGTTATATGTTCGTCTGTCGTGTTTTGTGTGTTTCTATGAGTGTATTTTCGTTAATTTATGATCTCCTGTGTGAATCCCAATAGATACTTTTTGTTTCTTTTTTTCCATGCAACTAATGGCATCATACATAAAAATAAGCCACATAGACTGGCCTCGGAAAGCAACATTCCAATTATTTTTAGGGGCCCAAATCTCTTAAGAAAGTGAGCATTCTCCTTTGATGAAGACGGAAACAAGGCTGTCAATTGTTTATAAAACTTCAGTCGCAAAAAAATGGGAATTGAATGCAGTCGAATTTATACATTTTAGACTTCTATTTTTAAATTGTGCCAAGTGAATTTTACTGTTTATCCTTTGCCTTGATTCCTGTTAATGGTTCGAGCTTATTATGTTCTGCTATCTGCAGTCAACCAAGTTATACTGTTAAGTTTTGCACACTTCCGGACTATTCAACAGGCTTGCGTGCTTTGGTGTGCTTTAACCAGCCGCCTTGTGTTCTTGGAATTCGAGACCGGCAAAGAGCAGCGGTGGCCCAGTGGTAACGGCTGCGACTTAAGAGCTGTAGGTCGTAGGTTCGAACCCAGACTGTTTACATAGACTGTTTACTGCATTACTTTGTGTAAATTATTTCATCACCACTGCTCTCAAGACGGTGAAGGAAAACATCGTAAGGAAACCGGCATGTCCTAGAATGGTGGTGTCCTAGAATCCGCGTGGTGGATTACGGCCCACTCCCTCTCGAAGAGAGGAGGTCTGTGTCCCAGCAGTGGGAACATTATAGGCTGATTATGTACTTATACGTTTTAAAGTGGTGAATTTTCATATTTATTTCGCTACAGTACGCAAAGCATTTGTAAAGACTAGGTACGACATTCTGTTATCAAAACGTTTTTAGTATAAAGGTACTATATAAGAGCAAATAATTAAATTAACAAAACGATGTTTTTTTATATAAAACTACAGAAAAATTATCAAACAAACACCTTTTTTTTTTTGTGTCAGACTCTTACTGACTAAAACCCACCCGTATTCCTTCCTGTTGCCTGTGTTGCCAGGGGACTCGGTGACCCATAAGTACCTTCCCGCGACCCCGGCAGATCAAACAAACACCTGCGTTTTCAATAAACAGTATTAACAACAATGTAGAGTTAATAATATTATTATGCCTATAGTATTACACGGGGTAAGTTTATAAGAAGTGCGGAAGTGTGGATCAACGGCTAGTACCCGACCCTTTACAGCTGGATTAACTGGATCCAAGATTAGTTGACATGGGATTCAATTTCTATAATCGTCAAACCAATAGCCTGAAATATGGTGTAACTTATGTTTGTCCCCGCCTGCCATACCAAAATTCTATAGATTTTAAAGCTTGTTTTTCTCTTTTCAGTTATGTGTTTTACCAGTCGGGTTTTTTGTTTTTTAAATAATTTGTTTTATTTCAAGCTTTTTAGCTTTATTAATATATATATATATATATAAACATGGAATTGACTAATTACTAGCTATTATTTGATATCAATATTGTTGCAATTTAATTAAAAAAAAAAAACCTTTCCCTCCCTTTTTTGTATTTTCAGTTGCAATATATTATATAAATACTATATAGCCCAAGTCACTCCCACAATTAAGACGAATCTAACGACACCTCTTAAGTTAAAATCCATCAAGCCGGCGTGCAAAAGAAATAGACATACATACATACATACATACATACATACATACATACATACATACTAGAAAAACATTACCCTCCTTCTGGGGCAGTCGGGTAAAAACAACCAAGTTCTGCATTCAAATAAGACGTTCTTGTTATTAATTAAATACGTAACGTATGTTGATATTTAATGCAGATATTTTGGATTAGAACTCAAGGTAAGAGGTCAGTTTAGCGTTACTTAGTATCGAGATTTTTTTCTCAAAACGTGTTTTGGTAACAACCAAACTTTTGGGAAATATGTTCAAAATTAACATATATTTTTTCCGCTACCACAAACTATACAAATTTGGCAATTTTTTTTTTCTTGAGAGAAGCCTATTTTGGTCAATTGGGTCTTGTCAGCGCCTTAACAGACGAAATATGGGTGTACTATTACCTCAGACTACCCGTCCCGGGGACACAGGCGTGATGGTATATTATCTTAACGCTTCATATTTAGTCTTTCTGTGTAAGACAATTAGCACAAACACTATTTCCTTTATCTTTACAACTAGTAATGAGCACAGTCTAATCAGCTATTTCCCGGTTAGACACACATAAGTATCACTGTGAAATTAACTAATTCGTTATGGTCATTTCATGCTCAGGTATTTTTTACGGACAGCCTCGTTGGTCTAATGATCGCAAGTGCTACTGCTGAGCATAAGGTCCTTGGTTCGATTCCCGGGTCGGGCAAAGTGTTATTAGGTTTTCAAAAATAAATTTTGTTGGATGGAGAGTGGGAGGAAGGCCAAAGAAAGAATGGATAGATTGTGTGAATGATATGAAAGAGAAGGGAGTGAATGATAGCGTGACGGTTGACAGGTGAGAGTGGAGGAAGGGAACGTGTTGCGTCGACCGCGAGTAACATGGGACAATGCAGGAGAATGAGGATGATGACGTCAATTTGTTTGGAATAATTTATTATGTTCCCCATTACTGTTACTAGTGGTTGATACTACCGTTTCCGTACACATTAAAGTTTACGTTAACGCAATCGGATAGGTATAAAAACCGCACTAGGCCCACAAAGCAGAGCAGATATAACAAAACGTATTTACCCGACTGATTCAGAAAGAGGGTAATGTTTTATTACAATATCTTGATATACATGGTGTTGTTTTGGACCTGCAAAACATTTTAGGAGGTAATTATGTTAGTGATTCTCGACCCGAACCAACAAAAAAAAAATAAAAAAAAAAGAAAAAAAAAAGAAATAAAAAAAAAAAAAAAGAATAGATAAAATTTAAAAATCTAAAATAAAAAGTATTATTGATTATTGACTTGGTATCGTATTGTTATACGATTATTTACGAGTTTCATAACAACCTCCTGAAATGTTTTGCAGGTTCAAAACAACAGCTTGTATAGCAGATGTTGAAGAAATCCGATTACATAATATTATGAAAATTGAGCTGGTAGGTTTTGTTTTTACTCGGAATGTCAAGATCAAGTGCACGTTTTTCCGTGAACAAAAAAATACATCCCATCACTAAACAAATATTTTACGTAAGTGCCGTTCGGGGACTGAAAATAATATTAATAAACTGTTCTACCGAACCGCAGTTAGCAAACTTTTGTTTCAACGCGGTTAGTGGAAGTACTCAGGTCAAGTGCTGCTGAAATCAGTGTTCTGAGTGGGTGAGAAATTATCAAATAACTTCTCCCGCTCTGGGTGGAGCGGGACTCAGCGGGAGGGAGTGTCAGAATCTTACTGGACCCACCCGTATTCCTTCCGTTGCCTGTGTTTCCAGGGGCCTCGGTAACCCTTTTGAACTTCGTGACCCCGGCAGGCATCGGCCCTAGAGGGCCCCTACACTTGTGCTGACATCTCTTTGAGGCGCGCGTGGAACACAACGCGCCGTCGACCCGGGCCTGGTCTTTATCGGATGGCGAGCTACCCATTGCTACCGTCCGCAAGCCCGTGCGTACGGTGGCCCAGGTGGACGCCCACGGCGTCTCCTGCGGCGGCTAGAGGCGAGAGGGCGCGAAATTTGCCTTTCCCTCAACCGTCCCGCATCCTCCTTCGCGAGCATTACTGCTTCGCAGAAGGAGGTGATGGCTGCCCATGCCCTTTATGTTATGCTAAAGCGCTTTATGTTATGCTAACGTTGCTAGTTCTAAATACGTGTAAATTTGTGCAGAAAATTAAGGAGGTAGGTATTCCACTCTTTGAGGAGTGGCTAGAGAGGCGCCACGGCATCCTCACCTTCCGCCTGACGCAGGTCCACACCGGACACGGCAGCTTCGGCAGGTTCCTGTGTTGGATAAGGCGGGAAGAAACGCCCGGGTGTTACTACTGTGTGGATTGCCCGGAGGACGCGGTGGAGCATACGGTGGTCTGCCCGGCTTGGGCAAAGCACCGCCGTGTCCTCGTGGAGGCGATCGGCGGCAGAGATCTCTCGCGTCCGGCCCTGGTTCAGGCTATGGTACGGAGCGAGAGGGCATGGGCAGCCATCACCTCCTTCTGCGAAGCAGTAATGCTCGCGAAGGAGGATGCGGGACGGTTGAGGGAAAGGCAAATTTCGCGCCCTCTCGCCCCTAGCCGCCGCAGGAGACGCCCTGGGCGTCCACCTGGGCCACCGTACGCACGGGCTTGCGGACGGTGAGCAATGGGTAGCTCGCCATCCGATAAGGACCAGGCCCGGGTCGACGGCGCGTTGTGTTCCACGCGCGCCTCAATGTGATGTCAGCACAAGTGTAGGGGCCCTCTAGGGCCGATGCCTGCCGGGGTCACGAAGTTCAAAAGGGTTACCGAGGCCTCTGGCAACACAGGCAACGGAAGGAATACGGGTGGGTTTTAGTCAGTAAGATTCTGACACACCCTCCCGCTCCACCCAGAGCGGGAGAAGTTATTTGATAATTTCTCACCCACTCAGAGCACTGATTTCAGCAGCACTTGACCTGAGTACTTCCACTAACCGCGTTGAAACAAAAGTTTGCTAACTGCGGTTCGGTAGAACAGTTTATTAATATTATTTTCAGTCCCCGAACGGCACTTACGTAAAATATTTGTTTAGTGATGGGGTGTATTTTTTTATTCACGGAAAAACGTGCACTTGATCTTGAAATTCCGAGTCAAAACAAAACCTACCAGCTCAATTTTCATAATATTATGGAATCAGATTTCTTCAACATCTGCTATATATAAGTATATACATTGTAATAAAACATTACCCTCTTTTAGAGGCAGACGCGTAAACACGTTTTGTTATATCTGCTTTGTGGGCCAAGTGCGGTTTTTATACCTATTCGATCGCGTTAAGGTAAACTTCAATGTGAACTGAAACTGTAGTATCGACCTCTAGTAACAAATTGACGTCATCATCCACATTTTCCTGCCTTGTCCCATGTTACTCGCGGTCGACGCAACACGTTCCCTTCCTCCACTCTCCCCTGTCAACCGTCACGCTATCATTCACTCCTTTCTTTTTCATATCATTCACACAATCTATCCATTCTTTCTTTGGCCTTCCTCCCACTCTCCATCCATCAACATTTATATTCACCACTCGTTCAGTCACATGCTTTTAATCCCTCCTCATCACATGCCCATACCAAGCCAAAGGATTTCTTTTCCACTTTTCTGTTACTGACGCCAATTTCAAACTTCCCCCCGTAGGTATACTATTTTTTTTAATTTATCCATTTTCGTCACTTCATACAAATTGACGTTAGTGTAGACAAAACATCGTGTAGGAACCGGCATGTCCTAGAACCAAACATTCAAAGACGTGACTACCACCAACCCGCACTGGGCCCGCGTGGTGGATTACGGCCCACTCCCTCTCACAGAAAGGAGGCCTGTTTCCCAGCAGTTGATGAATGTTTCCAGTTGTTGAATGTTCCCAACATTATAGAATTACGAGTGCCCACTCCCTCTCTAACGGGATTTCCGCCGTGCACATCATCATCTGCTAAACCTTTTCATTCTTTGACTTTAGATCAACATCTGCCTACCCTTTTACCAACTATATTGGGGAGCTTCCAGTCTAATAGGATGCAGTTGAATACCAGTATTTTACATGGAGCGACTGCCTATCTGAAATTCTATAATTGTACATTGGTACTGGCCTTGGTGGATTTGATTTTATTTGCTAAGCAAGAATTCTTGCGGGTTTTTCCATTAGTGCAGTACAGTCCTACTCATGCCCTTTGGGCAATAATTAAGTTTAACAAAATATATATATACATATATATAATGAAAAAATCTAGTCAAACTACCTAAAATTTTCCTAATACTGTTTTTTACACTTAGTTAAATTGTTCCACACTATTTTTAAGTCCATCATCGACCAACATACATCTTATTAGTGTCTGACGGAAAATAGTCTGCGCTAGTGAATCAAAAAACTGAATTGCGAGCGAAGCAAGCTCGAAAATTATAGCATTTCGGATAGGTTAAGTTTTCTTTTGACCATTCGTACAGAAATATGTAAGAGTTACTTTGATGACTCATGCAGAAAAGCTTTAATTAAGAAAACCCACGATGCTAGACCGACCAAAAGCGAGGTCGAATATTTTTGCATCTAGCTTTAATAGGTTATAATAACGCAAAACCTTAATAACGAAACTAGTTAGATGACCTGCCGCGCGGCGAGTGATCGGTCAAAGTTGATTGACTGATCAGTTTTAAAGTCTATGCTCATGGGTGCTCCCCACCCCCTATTTATCTCTAGTGGGCGCAGGAGCCCCCGAGCACCCACGGAGTCGGCGCCCCTGATTCTCCGTACAAACGAGAACTCCGTACTACGCCAGGCCAGCTCAAGGTCAAACTGTTACCATTGACGTGCGGCCTACTGCATCAGTATGATTATTTTGCTTCCGAAAACACAGTCAAGGTTTAGGTTAAGACCTCTATCTGGCGAGTTCTGCAGAAGATAATATAATAATCTTTTAAGATTTTTTATCAGTGTTATCAATTTTTCAACACATACAAAATGATTAGCTCCAAACCATATGATGTAATCTCATCATCAGCCTAGCCATTCCCCAACTAAGTTGGGGTCAGCTTCCAGTCTAACTGGATGCAGCTAAATACCAGTAGTTTACATGGAGCGACTGCCTATCTGACCTCCACAACCCCGTATCTGGGTAACATAACACCATATCTAAGTAAGTAACCTTCAATCGACCCGTGTGGCTGTTATCATTTAGCCACGTGCCCCTCAATATTAATATGATATAATCTAAGCAATTAAATTATGATACAACAAAATTAAAACATTGGGTTAGTGAGTCAGTTTCAGTAATGATAAGGCCGGTCAATGATCCCTTCACGGTATCGAGGAGCAAAGCAACTAGATTAATCTTTCTGACTGACCGACTCGGTATGGAGAAGAACTGGCAAGAAACTCCATGAAATCTCTTTCAAATCAAAATATAAATACTAGAAACCACAACATTGACTCACAAGACTGCATAATTTATATACCAACCGGTGCAAGCAGACAAACAGGTTGATCTTATAATAAAAAAGCAGCATAGGAACGCTAGCAACCAGTACCTACAACGTAAGTCCAGTAAAACGCATGAAAGGAGTTTGTTTTTGTAGAGCGTCATCTCTGTCACTCATACATGTGTGACAGACTCTAAAAGCTCCTACATACTGGCGCGACTTGTCGCGCGACGCGACGCGACACAAAGACACCGCGTGTAGCGCTACAAGCGGTGCCTTTGTGTCGCAACGCGTCGCGCGACAAGTCGCGCTAGTATGTAGGAGCCTTCATGTGTCATATTAAGGCTCCTACATACTGGCGCGACTTGTCGCGCGATGCGTCGCGACACAAAGGCACCGCTTGTAGCGCTACACGCGGTGCATTTGTGTCGCGTCGCGTGTCGCGCATGTTTGTAGGAGCCTTAAGACGTTCTTGTTCTTAATTAAATACGTAACGTATGTTGATATTTAATACAGATATTTTCGATTAGAACTCAAGGTAAGAGGTTAGTTTAACGTTAGTTTGTATCGAATTTTTTTTTCAAAACGTGTTTTGGTAACAACCAAGTTCTGGAAAATTTATATTCAAAATTCGCTATATATTAAAAAATCGCTACCACGAACTATACAGATTAGGGTATTTTGTTTTTCTTAAGAGAAGCTTATTTTGGTCAATTGGGTCTTGTCAGCGCCTTAATCCTCAACTTTACCTTATATTTATATCAAAATGAATCTTGCAGTATTTTTGATATAACGAAGGACCGTGCTAAGCAATTTGAGGTATTGCTAACGCCCGGTGCTTTTGTTGTTAGTCAACAGACAGCTGTGCTGCTGGAGAGATTGTTGTGCCACTTCTTCTCCCCAGCACTGGGCAGTAGTTATTTTCGAAGCTTTTTTACCGGTATTATATTAATTGGTCAAGGACAGCTAATGAGACTCAATTGATTTTCTATTGTTTGACTCCGAATCGGTGTCGCGCGGGCTTAACAGGTTAAAAATGAAATCCATATTCAATAATAGTAGATTGTACAACTAGTGCTCTCGACTATACTATCCACCCTCGCATGCGGCTCGGGTCAAACTCAAACTCAAAGCATTTTTTCAATTAAACTATTTACAGGCACTTTTGAATTGTCAAGGAGTCGGTCGGCCAGTTAGAAATATGAAGCTAGTTGCCCATTCCAAAGCGTAGTAGGTACCTATAGAGGAGAACGGGCAAGAAACTCCACGGACACTCTTTTAAATTAAATAGTTACATAAAGATTAATATAAATAATATTGAATTTATAAGTAAATGTGAGTACGATGTAAAAAAAACGCGTCCATAGTAGCAATATAAACTATTTCAAAATAAAACAATTAAAAATAAGCCGAGGCAGTGGATATTTAAACGTCTCGTGGTAAAATGTCTCGTTTATTCCCGAGTTATTATACACTGCTTTTCACTTCGATTGCGACAAAATGAAACAAGCATAACGTATAAAACCATATTCCATAGCTCTAGTTTAATGAATTTTCACTAATCAAAAATGTTTGTTGCAAAATTGAAGAAGAGAATAGCTAATTCCCGCCACAAAACTTTTTAAAACATTTTTTATTTTATTTATCATTCGACTTGGGTACCTACTTCATACTGCCAAGTCATAAAAACATTTCTTTGCATTTTTAAATAATAAATGACAACTATTTTATCTGGTTTTATTAAATTAACGATAGAAAACACGGAAGTGATATAAATTAAAACAAATGAAATAAATAACGAATTTTAATCTGCAACTTTTTATTGTGCGTGTGGCTATTGGGCCTTATTACCTGTCTTAGAAAAAAAAATACCACTTTGTGCACTAGAGCATAAAAACCGACTTTATGTCGCCTACGCACAATATTGAACGAACTTTTACAGCATGAGAAGTGAAAATATGTTATGTAAATTGGGCATTTAATTACATTAAAATATGCCTTTGCATCATATAATTTAAATGAATGCTTTAAAAGATATCGCAGATTCAAAATGAAGCGTAACAAAATAATTATGGTTGACGCGGCGGGCGCAGCGCTCGTCTATGAGGGTATGCGATCGCTTTCGTTACCTTTTAATCCCGGTAGTAGGTTCCCGTGGGATATTTTCCGACATCCACGCGGGCAAAAGCCATTTTTACATAAAGGGACTGCCTATCTGACCTGCACAACCCAGTTACTGGGTAACACGATACCTACCCCTTGGTAAGACTTAATTAAGGGTCGGGTAATCGCCATTGACCTTACCACACCACCACCATTTACAAATTGAGCATTGATAAATACGTGCACGTGCGTTTTCATAGGGGATATTTATTTTTAGTAAACAAAACATGAATATTTAAAAATAATCACAGATAGAATTATAGATAATAAAATAGTCTGTTCATACAAAAAAAATCATGACAATATCATAAGCAGTTTGAAAGTAATATCGTTTTTTATGGTTTGGGTAGACATTACTTCCTGAATTTATTTCATAAAGTATTTTAATACAATACTTAAATATTCACATACAGAACTGATGTGTACGCGTTCTAGTTTAGCATATATTTTTTGCATAACTTTCTTGCATTAAATGAAGGTGTAATAACAGATTTAAGTCACTAAAATCATATATCTGCGCAAGCTATACCAATAATTATTGTGTGATTCTACAAACCGATCATTTCGAAAATGTCACAGTGCAAAAACTGGTTTACTAGTAAAAGTTAGTGGCATTAACCTACAAAGATTGTGGGATTAAAGACTTATTCAGTCTTTATTGTCAGACTTATTTTCTTTGACTGCCTCGTTGTTCTAGTGTGTCGCAACGGCTACTGCAGAGAATGAGGTCCTGGGTTCGGATCCCAAGTAGGGCAAACTGTTATTGGGTTTCTTTTTTTTATCTGGAATTTCTAAGAAGCAGCCTTTGTTTTTGGGTGGGAAATTATCAAATAACTTCTCCCGCTCTGGGCGGAGCGGGAGGGTGTGTCAGACTCTTACTGACTAAAACCCACCCGTGTCCCGTCCGCTGCCTGTGTTGCCAGGGGCCTCGGTAACCCTTTTGTACCTTCCCGCGACCCTGGCAGGCATCGGCCCTAGTGGACCCCTCCACTTGTGCTGATGACACCTCTTTGAGGCGCGCGTGGACTACAACGCGCCGTCGATCCGGTCGGTAGCCGTGAGTCTGGACTTGTGCCCGGTAGATGGCAATAGGCACGCCCCTTGCATGGGACTTAATCATAATTGCCAAAATGTGGGTGTACTATAGGTACACATCTGCCTTTAGGGAAACCATGCGTGATGTTATTTTATATGTAAATATTATTTTATTGACATTAAGGATGTGGTTTTATTTACATTTGAAATTATGCATGTGACGTTTTTCCGATCGGTCACATTATGCGGTCTGCTGTTTTTTCAAAACTATGTCTTACGCACGTTAAACTTTTATGTCGTCTAAATCCATTCTATTACGCTTATTGCCTTTCATATAAAATACTGTTTTTCTATTTCATTCTATAATTTTGATTTGTATACGTTTACATATTTTGAACAAGCTTAGTAACTTAAGGGTACTACAGGAGCTAAACGTAAATTTTATAAGTTTTGTAATGCCTAAAAGTATATCCACTACAGTAAACAAAATCAGAAGCGTGAATGTGTCATCGCGCTTCTCTTTCTTTTTTATGAAATCTGACAGTGACCGCGGTTGTTTAGGTGTTGTCAGCGTCTAAGTCGCTTTGTCTGTCTGTGTGAACGCGTTATTTTTACACAACAAATTTTGATGCAGTTTGACTAAAATACTATAAAACTCGATGTTTTGTCAAGCCGTAAAAAGCCGTGCGAAGCAGGAACGGGTCGCTAATTACAAGTAAATAATAAATATGAGGCCTGCTGACTGAAAACAGAACCTTAAGGACCGTGTTCTAGAAAGACGTTCAATCATCAATCTCGATTTTTATCTGATTGAACAGAATCTGTGAATCAATTGATAATTTCTTCTAACTGAACAGACAGATGTGCTGCTGGACAGTTTGTTGCGCCACTTCTTCTACCCAGCTAAAGCACTATGAAGTGGTGAAGGGCGGGCATTTTGAGGAACAAAGGGAAAAAGTGCTGATTCTAAAGGTGCGTAATATGCCTGTCGCGCCCGCGATATCGCCTCAGTATGCAGGAGCCTTTAGTTTGAATAAATGACTTTCGACTTTGAATTAGAAACTATTTAAAACTTTTGGCAAATAACTATAGGGAAGGCTTTAATTTCTACGAGTCCATCAACTTAAATAATACGACAAAATAACATTCATACCATTTTAATTGTATCAACACAAGGTTACTCAATGACACTGGTCACTAAGTCACACGGTACTAATTAGTACCGGCCACTTACGTTAGCTGACGACACTGTGACGTGGATAATACATAAAGTACCGCGGCAGTCATATTTATTACGTGGATTCCACTAAAAGTTATGTGCAGACGGCACAAATTCTAGAATGACTCTTAAAAAAAGCACGGCTTACGCCATAATTTCGTAAATCACTGAAAGTACCACGCCAATGACACACTTTTTTGAATGACATTAAAAGAACTGCTGCAGACGACACTATTTCTTGAATGGTACTTTAAGTACCACGAAACACGATACTTGTTACAAAAAACAAACAGTCAAAAACACAATATAATATTAATGACAGCTGCAAACGTTATTACATCTCTGTGTTACTAAAATACCGCGGATGAATATACTTACATAAATGGCGGTACTATTCCATCGGTGATTCTAAAACTACCACGGCAGTGGACACTATTTCATATGGCACTAAAAGTACCATGACAGGTGTCATTATTTAGTGCCGTCTGACATAGCACCAAACGCCATCGTGTGCATAAAAAATGTATGGGGAATGTGTAGAGACTTGTCTCTTATGATTTGCTGTCAAATCATATGTCACCTCGCTTATCCCTATTAACATTGTCGTATATGTATTTTTGCCATTTTCTTTTTATTACATTAATCACTCTTAAAAAGTCCCTTGTTTTAGTGGAGTCAAGAACATTTATTAAAATTCTGTTGATTTTTGACAATCTAATTTCTATATGTAAAAAAAATTGCAATTCAAACTTTCGACACGCTTTCTTGTAATATTGCTGATTTTCACATCCGACAATGTTAATAGGGATAGGCGACCTGTCTGTACTGATTGTTTGACAGAGCATTAGCAATCGCTAATGTTGTCAGATTTGAAATGACAGACAGACAGCTGACAGATTACAAGTGATCGTTAGAAACCAGGAGATTTTTTTTTACTTATATCCAAAAATATTGCATCTAACACTAAATCTCGCAATAAATAAAACATTATTATAATAATATTTGCTCGTTAATTCAATACTTACTGCATAATCTGCGAAACTTGACGCAAATGGCTCAATCTAAATATATCCATTGTTGAAAAATGACGTTAACTCGAAGAAAAATTGACACAGTAAAAATTGTTATCACAATAATGACACTGAACACATTAAATTCCGCGGGAACTACCGAGTAGGCAAAAAAGTCGTTCAAAAATTAACATTTATTCGAATGGAAGATAAGATAATGTAACCACAACCCAACGTAACTCTATCACTTATTTCACATACGTTTTGCACCAAAACTAATCAAATTCAATCACAGACAAAAAATAACGCAATAAAAACAGCATTTCCCGCCTCATTCGCGTTCGAAATTTGAATAGTATGACACAGACAATGCAAAGAGCGCGTTCGGTTTAAGCGAGCGGAGTGCAAATTGTTTCTACTTCCAAGCGCTTACAGCGCTGCGTGCAATAAACGGGTGTTGTTACGCGTATTATTAGAAGCGTTAAAGCGCTTTATGTTTATTCAATTCTTTGTAGTAGTGTCGTGTGACTTGCTATAGCAAGACGGTGTTCGACATTATATTACTCATGACATGGATACATTTTAATTGGAATACTTATTGGAATTACGTACTTACTAACTATTGCATATCGTATATGCATTCTCAATTAATTAGTTCCCGCTTTTAAGAAATACGTTAACAGTTAATTTACGTTTATCCAACTACAATAATATATCGCTATGAGCTTATTAAAGATAAGCGCGTTTATTTTAAATATCATAATGTTAAAAATAGCTAACGCGGTAAAAATAGACATTGTAATAATAGATTAAATAACAGTAAAGGTTAATGAAATTGATTGTTTTTTTTTATAGCCAGTATGGGTAACTTCTAAACTAAAGGACATAGAGAAAAACGCTGAGAGGAATTATGAGCTGAATTTAAAATAAAATAAAAGCTACTACACTAAAAATTATTTAAAAAATACGGCCAGGGGCGTGTCGGACCACGCACAATGAAGTATTCTGTAGTTGAGATGAATTTCTCTCAAAAACAAACATAAAATCGTAGTTGAAAAACCTGTTCTCCCATACATCGTAGGTTTACGTCACGGTCAATTCTCCAACTGCAAATGTATGTTTGTACGCGTTTTTGTCTATGGCTTATTGGTGGAGATGACAATAAAAAATAAAATAAATTATTTAAATAACAAAAAACCTTACTGCAAAAACACATAAGTAACTGGAAAGGGAAAAACAAGCATTATAATCTATATAATTTTGGTATCGCAGGCGGGGCCAATCAAAAGTTACACCATTTCAGGTTATTCGACTGTCCCCCCGCCTGCAAGACCAAAATTATATAGATTATAATGCTTGTTTTTCCCTTTTCAGTTATGTGTTTTTGCAGTCGGGTTATTTGTTTTTTAAATAATTTATTTTATTTCAAGCTTTTTAGTTTTGTTAACATATATATTTGAAAATTACTCATTACTAGCTTTTATTTGATACCAATATTGTTGCAATTAATTTAAAAAAAAAACCCTTCCCGTCCTTTTATTTTGTATTTTCAGATGCAATTTATAAATATTAGCCTATGTCACTCCCACAATTAAGACGAATCTAAGGACACCTCATATGTTAAAATTCATCCATCCAAATAGACATACATACATACTCTCGAAAAACATTACCCTCCTGAGGCAGTCGGGTAAAAAGACTGTCAATACTGATCCATAGGAATATTTTGAAACTACAATATATATAATAAATCCTAACATCGAAATTGAAAACGTGTTTTTTTTTTCAAATTAACGAAACAGTAGTAATCGGCTATGGGTTTTGCCAGTCTTTGACTAGCTGTAATGACGAAACTATAGGATATATTTGGTTAAATTTTTGTATACAGACTGGGAACTTCATGAGATATACGAAGTTTAATTTTTGTTTTAACGTCGTCTCCACCTTGTGTGGCTTGAAAGAAAACAAATGGCAGCTGACAGTGTATAGTCTCCACCTTGTATAGTTCAGAATTGACACAGTGGCTTGAAAGAAAACAAAATTGGCAGCCAACAGTGTATACAAGGTGTCGTTTTGCATCCTCGTCAAATTTCAGGAGGCTGCTATGAAAGACGTATATTATAATCAAATAAAATTACTATACCTGCTCAATAATTAATACATACTTCTTTTTTTTAGTTATTTAAGGTTGTCAGTATTTTTTAGAATACACCACTTTCACAGAACAGAATAATCCCGTTGCGTATGCGGTAGTGTGTGTGTAAAAGGGCAGTTACAGTACGGTATCACACGGGCCGCGTTTTATGTCGATGTCAATTTCCGAAAATTGGGAAAAAAAGAAGAAAAAAAAAGACCTACTTATTTTATTATTGATTCGTATCGAGAATCATTAGCATAGTTACCTCCTTGAATTTGACGAGGATGCAAAACGACACCTTGTGTATGCGTATACATGTACACAGGCTTCTGTGAGCGTGAGAAAGAGATGGAGATATAAGTACTGTATAGCTCCATCACTTTCCCACTGTAAAGTAATATTCTAATAATACTGCTATAAGAGGTGATGGTTACCCCCCTGCGCGTCGCCAGTCTGACGCAACACGTCACGGGACCATGTCGGTGACGCGAAAGAAGTTTTCACTTCAAAAACCGGCACTGTTTTAGACAGAAGACAGGAAAATAGCAATATAATGTCGGCCGAGACCCACATAAAGCCGCCTTGTATGCTATGTTATAATAGAGGTCACAGTCAATACGAAAGACATGATATAATAGATCGTGATAGTGAATGAAAGCAGTTCTGTAATAGTTGGGAAAACCTGGCTTGCCTCGTTGGTCTAGAGGTCCCAAGAGTATGAGGTTCTGAAGTCAATGTTATTTCGTTTTTGCATCTAAAATTTGTCAGTAGCAGCCAGGAATCTGGGTTTGGAACATGGGACTTGAACATAACTGGCGAAATGTCGGTGTACCATAGTTACCTATACCTCTGCATACATAACCCTTCGGGGTACATGATGCGGGATACAGGCGCGATGTTAAGTATGATGTTACTAAATGATCTAACCAAGGTCATTTACTCATTGACATTGATGATTTTGTTATATATACAATGACAAGAATATTTACTTTTTATTTTTATTATTTTTTATTTTGAACTAGATGCGCCCCGCGGTTTCACCCGTATAAGTTTTGACCCCGTGGGTATATCGGGATAAAAACTCCTGGTTATAAACTATCTGTGTGCCAAATTTCGTCCAAATCCGTTCAGTACTTTTTGCGTGAAAGAGTGACAAACATCCGTCCATCCTTACAAACTTTCGCATTTATAATACTAGATGCGCCCCGCGGTTTCACCCGCATAAGTTTTGACCCCGTGGGTATATCGGGATAAAAAGTGTCCTATGTGTTATTCCTGGTTATAAACTATCTGTGTGCCAAATTTTATCTAAATCCGTTCAGTACTTTTTGCGTGAAAGAGTAACAAACATCCATCCATCCATCGATCCATACAAACTTTCGCATTTATAATATTAGTAGGATGTGAAGACTATGTAGGTTATTGTTTTTATTTTTTCTCTCAGTTAGTTTTAATCTTGGTCTGGCAGTTTGTGTCATTTAAGCGGCGTACCCAAATGTCCTTTCTTTGGTATTGTTCGTCGAATCGTTGAGCTCCTTAATTAAGTTCTGAGTTGAGCTGCACGATTACTGACAAATGCCTGCACTGACTGTATAGGTCCACTCAATCTGTGTGGTTCTTTCCTCAAAAGACCATTTTAGACACCAATCTTGCAAATGAAGTCAAAGTCTTCACATGATCTGACCAAGATTATGTCTGGAGACAGACATAATCTTGACTGTGACCTCTGAGTTTGTTTCGGCCTTTCTTCTCAGAGTAGTCAGATAGGAAACGCCGAACTCATCTAGTTTTTTTTTTTCTAAATATGATTGACGTGTAAAAGTGTTTGTACAAACCTACTCACAGAAAATAAAATCATTTCATTTGATTTCATTACGAAACTGGATAAGGAAGGAAATACACCGCGAAATATGGACATTATCCATAGCTTTCCAACAAGCGCGATCATGGTTAAGAGCAGAAGGATCCCGAAATAAAATAGAAAAAAAAACAGACCTCCACGTTTTTAGATGTAACATTTGTCACATTGATTTTGTTCGTATAAAATGTACCCTATGTCACCCGGACCATAATAACGAATCGATTGACACCTCATTAATCAAAATCGGTTCAGTAGTTTAAGCGCTACGGGGTGGAACATACGTAAATACAAACAAACATACATACACCTTTCTTTTGGCTTCGCCGTAGTCGGGTAAAATTTACTTACAGGAGTGTGAATAAATGCTTGGGGCAGCTGGGCAGCTGCCCCCTAGAGCAGACCAGACCGTGACTGATAGTGTTATGTGTGTTACACAATTAGAGTGCGGGTCAGTAATAAATGTTGCTGGTGGCGGAATCATCATCTGCATGCCTTTTCCCAACAATGTCGGGGTCGGCTTCCAGCCTAACCGCATGAAGTTAACTATTTTACATGGAGCGACTGCCTATCTGACCTCCACAACACAGTCACTGGGTAACATAATATCCCTTGGTGAGACTGTTTGTTAGACTTCTGGGCTTCTGACTACCTGTAACGATTGTCAAAGACAACCTGCCGGGGTCGCGGGAAAGTACGAAAGGGTTACCGAGGCCCCTAGCAACACAGGCATCAGAAGGAACACAGGTGGGTTTTAGTCAGTAAGAGTCTGACACACCCTCCCGCTCCGCCCAGAGCGCGAGAAGTTATTTGATGATCTCATGAAGTCATTTCTTTTGGCCTCGTACAGGACTTTTTGTTTTATTTTCATTTTAGTTTGTTTTTTATGTTTCCCTGAGTGTTTGTGATCTCCTGTGCGAGTCCCAATAAATACTTTTTCTTTATTTCTTTCTTTCAAATTACAGATAATTTAAAACTAAACTCGCCTATACTTTGTTTTTCCTTCATTCATTATTCTCTTGAGATAGAGGGAAGAGAATAACGATGATTCAAAGAAGCACAGTCAAGTAAATTATACATTTTAATATTTGATAAAAATAAAACATGACCTATGATTTTTTCATCCACGCACACTCGTGTAATTAAACCTGTATACATTCGTTCAGTACCGAATAAACGAAGGACGTTCCCATAATTAATAAACTTAATTTATTTATTTACAGGTAATTTAAACCCATATCCAAACGTAAAATTAGCAATCCAAAATAAAAATGAAATAAAATCATAATCTAAAATCATTAATTTAAACCAAGGTAAATATGTATCAATATGAACTTAACACAATAGTGATCGTACATGAAACCCCTAACCAAAACAAAACCAAGTTGTCTCAAAAACACACCCAAAAATAAAAGAAAAGACACTACTCACATGACCAAACCATCAAATCCAATTAAAAAAAAAAAAAAAAAAGAAACTAGACAGCTCCTGATAGACAACCGACCAATAGCGCACTAGCGCGCGAAGTAAAACAAACATGGTTGCCATTGTTTTTAAAAATCACAGTGCTTAGATCGTATAATGCAAAGTTTATTTTAGATATAATAATGTTTGTAATAGAGGTATTATAAACGATATTTGTGTTCATTAAACAGTTAATATTGTGTTAACATTGATCGGTTTAATAATATGAATAGGCACTATGGGCAGGTGTGGAACGAAAACTATCTTACATAACTTGACCGTGTGTAAAGGATGTACCTACCTACTTTGTTACACGTGTAGTGATGCCAGATGAACTACCTTCCCTTCCCCCTCCCTCCCTTTAAGAGAACTTTGCTGCAGTAGTGGCCCGCGAAATTCAAATTTCCAAAGTTTTTTTTTTTAATTTGTAGGTTGTATCTTGACCAAAATATGATTCGCGACCATACAAAATATGTATTTACAGAATTATAATCATTAATACATCTATCTTAGTTAGATTTGTTCCTTCAAAATCATACAAATCTCATAAGGAAAAGTTCTCATGGAACAAATCTAAGTAATAATCTACTCCACAACTTAAATTCTCAGTCAATTTCTCACGTGCGAGAACAGTCTCGAGAAAGTTTTCAAGCAACTTTCAATGTTAGATTAAGAATCCTGTTTAAAACAAACTTTATGATTTACAAATAATATTGGCTTAAATAAAATGCATAAAAATGTATTACAGGAAAGGTCATCATCATTCTCCTGCCCTTATTCCAATCTATTTGTGGTCGGCGCAACATGTCCATTTCTTCCATACTTCTCTATTAGTTGTCGTCTCAGTAGTCACCCCCTTTCTAGCAATACCATCTTTCACACAGTCCATCCATCGTTTCTTTGGTCTTCCCCTACTCTTAAAGCCATCGACATTCATAATCAAGTTTCCTCACGACATTTTCCTCATTCCTCCGCATCACATGCCCATACCATGTCAACCGATTTCCGCACAACTTTTCAGTCACCGGTGCCACTTTCAGACTTCCTCTTATGTCCCTTTCTAGCCATATCATCTTTCACACGGTCCATCCATCGTTTCTCTGGTCTTCCCCTACTCTTATAGCCATCGACATTCATACTCAAGACTTTCCTCACGACATTTTCCTCATTCCTCCGCATCACATGCCCATACCGTGCGGAAATCGGTTGTCATGGACAACCGATTTCCGCACTACATTTCAGTCACCGGTGTCACTTTCAGACTTCCTCTTATGTACTCGTTTCTTATTCTATCCATTCGTGTCACACCACACATCGTTCTTAACATACTCATCTCAGCTGCATGCAATTGCCTTTCATTCATCCCTTTTGTGGCCCAACATTCTGATCCATACAAGACAGCAGGACTTACCATTGTTTTATATAATTATCTTCCTTTTAAGTTTAAGGGGAATGCGGCAATCGCAGATTGTTCCCGTGACCTGCTGCCATTTCATCCATCCAGTGTTAACTATAATGCTTAATTTAAATAATGAAAAACAAAAAATAACTCTAACGATTTCTTTGGAACGCACTTTGATTTTGTAATTTAACTTGTTTTTTTGGCTGTACGAGTATGAGCTGTAACTTGATTTAGTAGTTACATTGCCACTGCTGATCATAATTAAGACATAAGTACTTTTAAATTATTTCCCTGTTCCAATTATATTGGAGAATATTTTCGGAACATGGAAAATTTTGAAATTGAAAAGAAAATTGCAGAATATTCTCGATCGGAGAACGTTCTCCGTGAGAGAACCATCAATATACCCGGACGGTTTAGGTAGGTAATGAGCCAGTTTTGTATTAGCTAGGTTCTAATTATAGAGCTCTTTGAGGGGCTCGTGGCTGAATGATAACAGCCGCACGGGTCGATCGATCAGATAAAGCTAACCCTGCTGCGGTGGGTCCGTCGATGGGTCATATTTTCATACCAAGACCCTTCCGTGCCTAGAAAAGCAAGTTAAGCCGTTGGTCCCGGCTGTCATTTGTCAGTTGCTTGTATTTTTAGTTTTTTTTTTTTTTTGCTTTGACAGTTGTTACGGGTCGTCAGAAGCCCGAAAGTCTGACAACCAGTCTTACCAAGGGGTATCGTGTTACCGAGTAGGTAAATGGGTTGTGGAGGTCAGATAGGCAGTCGCTCCATGGATGGGTGATCACCATCCATTTCATACCGAGACCCCTCCGTGCCTTGCAAAGCACGTTAAACCGTTGCTCCCGGCTGTCATTCGTAGATCTTTGACAGTCGTTACAGGTAGTCAGAAGTCCGAAAGTCTGACTTCCAGTCTTACCCCAGTAACAGGGTTGTGCAGGTCAGATAGGCAGGCGCTCCATGTAAAATATTGGTACTCAGCTCTATGCGATTTGACTGGAAGCTGACCCCAAGATAAAAGATAAATGATTTATTTCTGTAAATAGGTTTGTGCAACACACTTTTACACAATTTAAATTATGTTTTACAACTAGACGAGTTCGGTCTTTCCTATCTGACTACTCTGAGAAGAAAGACCGAAACAAACTCAGATGTCACAAAAGTCCAGACATATATCATGTGAGGATCATGCACTATGCAGATTAATGTTTGAGATGGTCTTTCTAGGAAAGAACCACACAGATTTGAGTGGACCCCTCCAGTCAGTGCACGCATTTGTCAGTAATCGGAGCTCAACGATTCGACGAACAATACCAAATGTATTCAGATGCATCCAGTCAGTCGACCCCAACGTAGTTGGGGAAAGCCTAGGGTGATGATGGTACAACTGCATATGTTCTGAGCTGGTCAGCTCATTTCGCGTGTGTCCAGAAATTGATATCACTTATAAAGACCGGGAGGCAGTTACATACATAACATAATCAACCTATAATGTCCCTTCTGCTGGGAGACAGGCCTCTTCTCTATGAGACGGAGTGGGCCGTAATCCACCACGCGGGACCAGTGAGGGCTGGTAGACGTCACATGTTTTCGAATTTTTGGTTCTAGGACATGTCGGTTTCCTCACAATATTTTCTTTACCGTTTTAAGAACAGTGGTGATGAAATAATTTACACAAAGTAACAGGGTCAGGGTTCGAGCCTCCGCAGGAGACGCCCTGGGCGTCGGGAATCCCGGGCGGATTTCCGGCCACTGTAGGCGCGGGCTTGCGGACGGTGAACAATGGGTAGCTCGCCTCCGATAAGGACCAGGCCCGGCTCGACGGCGCTTGTGTTCCACGTGCGCCTCAAAGAGTTGTCAGCACACGTTTAGGGGTCTAGAGCCGATGCCTGCCGGGGAAGCGGGAAAGTACGAAAGGGATACTGAGGCCCCTGACAACACAGGCAACGGAAGAAACACGGGTGGGTTTTAGTCAGTAAGAGTCTGACACACCCTCCTGCGCCGCCCAGAGCGGGAGAAGTTATTTGATAATTGCCAATCAAAAAAAAAAAAACGGCCACCACTGCTTCTGCTGCTGCTGAGGCAGATGACGAAGATGATTTAATAAGACCCTAGTAACAGTACTAACAGTACACAACATCATCTCACAGCATTTCTTCTCTTGGCCTCGTTTAGACAATCATTATTGACATTTCACATTATATAAATATTATAGCCAACAAACATAATTGTTTCATTGTCAGCTAACAGCTCATAAGTCTACCAATTGTCTAGTAACGATACATAACATGGGAATATTTCTTTGTGTATTTTTTTTGTGAACGAGCTCAAGATACTCTTCAAAGTTTTAAGAGTCTCGATGATATCATCATCTGCTTTTCCCCAGATATATTGGGGTCGGCTGCCAGTTTCACCGGATGCAGCTGAATACCAGTATTTTACATGGAGCGACTGCCTATCAGAACTCCAAAACCCAGTTACTGGATAACACAAAACCCAATGGTAAGACTGGTTGCCAGACTTTCGGGCTAATGGTTACTCGTAACGACTGTGATGACCACGAGGCAGGCACTCCAGGGTCTTGATATGTAATGGATATAAGTCACCCATCCACAAACCTACCGCGACAAACGCAGCTTACAATTCGATCGATTCGAACCGCTAAGCTTTGTGATGGGCAGATAGCTTCATGTTTCTGACTGACTAACTTCTTGACAATAGGAATGATGCCTGGGTAAAACCCGGTGATACCGGTGTCTACATCTCTTTGTCTACTGTCCTATCGCAGGTATGCTGGCAGAGATTTCTTTAGAAATAAATGCTTATTTCTAGTATACCACCTTTGTACGTATTTTTCTGTGCCTTTCTTCTTATCTGTTTATATGTGTGTACATAAACTGTTAAATAAATAAAATAAAAAATATATTTCGTCCGTCAGTCAGATAATAATAAAATAATATTAGTCACATTTTTTGCTTAATCATATTAACAAAAAATTACTTCGTTAAAATGCATTAAACGAGTAGCTCGCTACATCCCAATAATCTATAGTAATAATATTATAAAGAGGAAAGATGTTTTTGTTTGTTTAATTAGCTCCAAAACTACTGCACCGATTTTAACCATTTATTCACCAATAGAAAGCTAATTTATCAGGAAGTAACATAGGCCATAATTTATTATAAAAAAAATAGTGATCCCTACGAAAATTACAATAACGTAACCCAAGGTACCAAAAATTTGCTTATAAAATTCACTATTTAGCGTGCGCTACGAAAATTATTAACGATACATAAAAATAATGTAGTACATGTTTATAGTACTTATCATTACCCACAAAAAAATCCGCGTGATATATGGCTAACTATTATAGTTAATTCACAATAACCGTTTTTGTTCAAATTAGCCAATCAAAACACGGGTAAATCGAAAGATGATGCGCGATGATCTCTGGGACTGCCAGTCGGATTTGAAGGATGCTTTTTGCATTTTATAGCCCAATTCTTGAGAAAGGTTAAAGACTATTTAACATCACGCTACGACCTTTGGGAGCCGAACAAAACGAAAAAAAGTCAGAAAGAACGCTAAGCTAAAACGAAGTAATAGCGCGGGCGGGCGATGGGATCATGTTCATGAGATGCGACGCGGTGGGTCGGGGGCCGAAATTTTACGCGGACGAAGGCGCGGGCTGAAGCTAGTTCAGTATAAAATCTAGCAAGGCATCATGCCACATTTTAACTCAATGTATCGCCGTATTTTTTTGATTACGTAAAAAAGAAAAAAATACGTGTCCAATATTTTTTAATAATCTACCTGACGGACTAAAAACATTGTTAGTCATCATCCTTATTCAAAAGTGTCTGTAAATGGTTTAATTGAAATAAATGCATTGAGTTTAACTTAGGTTTCAATTGTTCAACCTGAAATGAACACGCCTTGTCAGTACGAATATTCCTGTATTTATATTCTTGCATACATACAAACTTGGTATATGTAGAACAATATTTAACAAACGATTTAATATCACTCAATATAATATCAGGTACTCAATATAATATCAGTATATACTTTAGACTTCTTGAAGACAAGACAACCTTTAGATTCCGAGGCTCGAAGATAACTAACTCAGCAACTACGCGGCACACCAAATATATTTATTTATTTATTAAAACTTTAAGCAGAAGTAAAAAAAAAATACAGTACAAAGGCGGACTTAATGCCTGAGGCATTTTCTACCAGTCAACCTTAGGGTGATGCAGAGAAGACACATGGCAGGTGCAACTTAAGGGATAGATAACACGAAAATAACTATACAATACAAGAATACATACGTAGATACATACATATAAACATAATAAACTTTGTCAGGAGAAATAACGATCAGTAGAGGAGAAAACGAATCCAGCAAAATATCAGCGCTGGGATGTTTCTGCCAACTTCTTACGTATTTATGTTCACGTGCCTTCAGTTTAAAAGACAACCGACTGGTCGCCGTCCTGATGTTCAGAGGGAGCGCATTCCAAAGAAAGACAGCCTGGACAAAGAAAGAAGAGTGAATGAAACCAGAGCGGTGAGAAGGACATCGAAGAAGACGATTGTTGGTGGAACGAAGATTTTTACTATGGGCAGAGCACAAGTATTTAATATGGGAAGTCAGGTAAGAAGGAGAAGTGGGTTTGTTGAGAATAGAGAACAACATAGACAGAGCCCTCACCTCTCTGCGCTGACGAATAGGGAACCATTTGAGAAGCACACGGTGTGCGGATACATGGTCATAAAGAAATATTATATAACATGTTTTCCATTCGGTTGTATTAAGGTAACATTCAAATTAGATACTTTTAAACTTCATGACTACCCACCCTAATACAAAAATAATTTGAAGCAAATCACATACTTTCAATTTTATATTTACTATTTAAAATCAGACAACGTAACTATAAGAACTGGTAGTTGCAACGAGGTAATAGCAGCACCTTTCACTTTGAAGTCAACATGCAATCATGCAATTGATGTATCATGTGGCTTTGATCAATAATTGGTAACGTAAATACGCTTGAAGGCGTTGTGGAAGCCAACTGAAGTATGAGCACCGGTTGCTACACACTCAAAGCAATTATATCAAATAAACCAATTACATTGTATATTTTGTAGTGTTTGATTTATTTTTTGTCATGTATTTTTGTGGTGTACAATAAAATATATATAAATACAGGCACTTTTGAATTGCCAAAGGGTCGGTCAGTCAGAAAGATGAAGCTAGTTGCCCAATTCAAAGAGTAGTAACCTATGGAGAAGAACGGGCAAGAAACTCCACGGACACTCTTTTAAGTCAACGTATTATGGTTACAAAATATTGTTTACATCATTCATTTGACATTATACATGTGAGAACGATGCAAAACGTAAAAACGTCCGTAATTAAAATATTAACAAAAAAAAAGACATTAAAAAATTAAAATAATCCGTGGCAGCTAAGAGATGACCACTCTCTACTGACGGCGCCCGTTCACGAACATGACGCGTGGATCAGCACCATTCAGCTCAACCATTTTGAAGGGAGCTAAATGATCCAACACACGCGCCACCATCAGCGAGACATGAGAGTGAGCACGACATACTCCCAGCCACCAGGGCACATTCAAGTCAATGAAAGACGTATCCAGTAAATGGCAGCTTTATAGTACATAGTACTCACATAGCAATTTGATTTTTAGTATTTTTTTTGAGCCAATCAATCTGCCTACCCTTTTCCCAACTATGTTGGGGTCGGCTTCCAGTCTTACCGGATGCAGCTGAATACAATATTTTACATGGAACGACTGCCTATCTGTCCACCACAACACATTTACTGGGTAATACAATACCCCTTAGTAAGACTGGTTGGTTGTCAAACTTTCGGGCTTCTGACGACGCGCCCTTCACCACTTCCTAGTGCTTTCGCTGGGGAGAAGAAGTGGCGCAACAAACTCCCCAGTAGCACACCTGTCTGTTTAGTTATATAAACTTGATTATATACAAATCGTATGCAAAGTAATTAATACGACGAAACACAAAACGTTAAATTAAATTACTTGCCATTATGTTGGCTAGCACACGCCAATATACCAACAAAACAATGAGAACTGTACTCAATCAGAAACAAAAATTACAACATAAAAACGTAAACAGAACTTAATACCTAAATAAAAGCCTCCAGACATAAAGGGCGTGCCCGCTTACATAAGGCTATTGCTGTAACTCGAAGTGAGAAATGATGAACTAGGACCATCGAAGTAAAATAAATAAACAGTTAATTACTAATAACGATATTAAAACCATGGTTAGCAAAACGACCAGTCACCACAAGCAGCACCAGTTCACGAGCATAACGCAAAGATCAGCCATCACCCCCCTCGCCATATTGGAGGGAAGGAGGCAACCCGACCCCCGACGCTACCACAGGCAGTGACATCTAAAGGAGTATGACGAACTTGCTGTCGGTTGCTCAATGCTCAGGCAAGAATAGTATGATCAATTGTTGAGGTCGCTAGCTAACCTATTATTGCAACACAACTCATAAAAAAACACATTGTAATGAGTAAAAGGAACCCCTAAAGTTTCACTATGTCCGTCTGTCTGTCTGTTCCCGGCTTAGCTCAGAGTCTTAGTACTAGAAAGCTGTAATTTGATATACATATTATATTAATCACGCCGACAAAGTAGTATTTAACTAAAATATAAAGAAAAAAAATATTTTTCTCGTCTATCCCGTGGTGTGGACTGTGGGGTATGGTTGGATAAGGTCAAAAATATTGTGGGTCTGGGTGAAAACCATTTTTCGATTCAGGGATCCGTTTGCGTAATATTAAGCTTTTGATAGAATCAAGTGTCCCCGCCTGTCGTCTAAATGGTCGATTTTGGATATATGAAAAAAATCACGGCAGTAGCATATACAACGAAGTTAAAAGGAAAACTATCACAGCTAAGTAGGCTTTACAAGTTAACGAGTAATAGTCGACCAACTTACATTTGCAGTTGGAGAATTGACCGTGACGTAAATCGATGTATGGGAGAACATGTTTTTCAACTACAATTTTAAGTTTGTTTTTGGGATAAATTCATCCTAACTAGGGAACCCTTCATTGTCCGTGGTCCGACACGCAACTGGCCGGCTTATTATTTCTTTCGAGTAGGTACAGTCAGTGACTTGCATAACCCAACCCCTCTTCCCCTCTTCTTGTTTGTAAGAGGGGTCAGGTAATTAATGCAGGGCACTGACCGTACCTATGTGAGTTTAACGATATAGAACAAAAGAAGCCCTGAACTACACTGAAAATGTTGTGCAAAGAATTTTAAACATCCCAACACTAAGATGCAAGTCAATGGTACCGATTCCCTTGTTCACAAACTAAATTTAAGTTCAGTGCATCTTTTTTTTTGTATTTCATTAAGAAGAGGACAGAAGATAAATTTTAGTTTAGTCCTGTCAAATTAATCAGCGCCTGTCAAAACTTCTTACAAGATTAGACGTGATTAAAACTTGCTAACTAAAATTACGTCAATTTACGTCAAGCGCTGATGAAAAAGATGCACTGAACTTTTAAGATTAGTTTGTGAACAGGGAATCGGCACCAATAAATATTTTTATTCGTCATATCTCCCTAAAGTTAGTGCACAGACTAAGTATGACCTTTAATTCAGTCTCACGTTAACGTTTAGTGTATCGGCGGGGCTCGTGGCTGAGTGGAGGGGCTTGTGGCAAAGTTATAACGCTCGTAGCGTAGCTAAGTAAGCCACACGGGTCGATCGATCACGGTTAATCAATTATTGCTTCCAAGGTCAGCCCGTTGATGGGTGACCATCTATTTGATGGGTCCCCTGCTGTCAATCGTAGATCTTTGACAGTCGTTACGGGTAAGTCAGAAGCCCGAAAGTCTGACAATCAGTCAGTTAGGGGGTATCGTATTAATTACCCAGGTTGTAGAGGTCAGATAGGCAGTCGCTCCATGTAAAATACTGGTATTCAGCTGCAACCGGTTAGACTGGAAGCCGACCCCGACATAGTTGGGAAAGGGCTAGGCAGATGATGTTAACGTTTAGTGTATCAGACCACTAAATTTTATTGAGTGTACAGCCAAACGTTTAGTGTATCAGACCACTAAATTTTATTGAGTGTACAGCCAAACGTTTAGTATATCAGACCACTAAATTTTATTGAGTGTACAGCCAAAGATCACTGTTACATCCAAAATGAGTGACAGCATAGCTTAACTATTAACTCATTTCCAAAAAAAAAAATCGTAGGTGTACCTACGATATTTTTTTTTGAAAAGTCGCTTTCCGTATCTAGTTACCACAAACTGTAAAATTTTCTCATTCAATCAAAATCAAATATTTTATTTCACATAAACCTACATGGGCACTTATGAAACGTCAGAAGCTAGGTGCACGGTTCCAATTGGTCGTTTCCTATGGAGAAGAGCCGGCAAGAAACTCCACGGTTACTCTTTGAAAAATAATTAGCTTTTACAATGTTTTTAAATTACAGTGTTAATAGGTAGGGAGGACAGTGTAGGCCCACATATTGTAAAACATTTGAAAATAAAACTTTTTTAAATAGTTTTTCGACAAATTGGACGAGAATTGGGAGTGAAATTTGTAGGTTACGTCACCTAAACGTGACGTTTCGTTACATCAGAGAGAAGAAAGATATCTATCAGTCTCTCACTAAATCTCTCTTATTTTTTTTTTTTGTAAGTTTCACTTCTATCATGTGTAAAGTGCTTACGCAATTTTTGTTTGCCCGTTCTTCTCCATATGAAGGCGACACAAGTAGCACAATTCCAAACCCAAAAACAAAAAAAAACCAATGAAAACATCGAACAAAACCAATCATCGAACGTGTCGCGCTGCCTGCACGAGCCTTGAAACTAACTTTTGGAAGGAGCATCTAGAACAAATTCTGTTTTATTTTGTATTTTAACATTCAGAGTGCCTACTTGAAATAAATGATCCGACATTGACGTCACTTTCATTCACAATCACTCACGCACACCGTTTATCATCGCAAAATAGTAACCGCACTGCAATTACGGGAACCATAAAACCGTTTCATAATCTTTGTTGATACAACAATGGCGGCGTTGTTTTTGGCGGGAATATTTACGCGGGAAGTGACGAAAGTGTAAAACGACCGTTACGATTCGCGCGTGTGCGTTTGAATTTAAAAATGAGTGAGGAAGTGACTAAGTGTAATGAGGTCGAGTTGTATTTTTTTAAAGGGGCTCATTCTCATAATCAGCCTATAATGTTCCCCCTGCTGGGACACAGGCCTCCTCTCTGTGAGAGGGAGTGGGCCGTAATATAACACGCGGGCCCAGTGCGGGTTGGTAGATGTCACATGTCTTCGAATTTTTGGTTCTAGGACATGCCGGTTTCCTCACGATGTTTTCCTTCACCGTTTTGAGAGCAGTGATGATGAAATAATTTACACAAAGTAAAGCGCCTGTCAGGGTTCAAACCTACGACCTAAAAGCAACTCGTAAGTCGCGGCCGTTACCACTGGGTCACAACTGCTCTCAGGGGCCCATTATCAGCCTTTATTGTTCCAACTCAATCAAAACAATCAAAATATTGAATTTCACATAAACCTACATGGGCACTAATGAAACGTCAGAAGCTAGGTGCACGGTTCCAATTGGTCGTTTCCTATGGAGAAGAGCCGGCAAGAAACTCCACGGTCACTCTTTTACAAATGATTGGCTTACACGATAATGTTTTCATATTTCAGTGTTAATAGGTATGGTATGACAGCGTAGGCCTGTCAACAAGTACCAGGTACTTAACAGAAAGGAAAATGGTCTACAAATCTACATTCTACAAGGCCTAACTGCTGTGACACAGGCCTTAACTCCGTGAGAGAGAGAGTGTACCGTAACATAATCCACATTCACGTGATGGATTTCGTTACGGCACAGTACAGTGCGCATGAGAAGTTAAGAGAAGAATGGATATGGCAAGCAAAGAAGCAGTTGTTGTGCTGCCGTTTCTGCTTGAATGATGACCATAATATAAGCGAGATAAGATTCAAAATTACATAAGAAATCTTACATTGTTACAATACTTGACGACAAATTCAAAAGTATGGGCGCATTCCAGCTCAGAAGGCCTTACACGTGTTGCAGACGACTACCGTCCGTAAGGCATTATTGACGTTACATCTGTTCTCTCGTTTTATGTGGCAGTCTTACCAAAGGGTATCGTGTTACCCAGTAACTGGGTTGTGGAGGTCAGATAGGCAGTCGCTCCATGTAAAATACTGGTATTCAGCTGTATCCGGTAAGACTGGAAATCGACCCTAACATAGTTGAGAAACGGCTAGGCAGATGATGATATATAGATTGTAAGTAGAGGGGTCGAATTTCGACCAATGGGCGGCCACTACTAGAAATTAATAGAAGAAGAAGGCCATGCTGCGCCGAACAATAACAAATTGGAATAAGGACAGAAGTACGATGATCTTGAATTAGATTAAGCACTCGAGATATATATTAATCTCAGCATCACGATCCCTTGCGCGATCGGATGCGCAGTTTTGTAGCGTTATCGCGTCGTGTGCACAAGTCAAATTGTTTTGCAAATAAAATGTGACTTTTACCACGTGTGCAGATAAAATCTAATCTATGATTGTATTAGCATTGGATTGTTAAGTGAAATGTTATGTTAGCGCATCTCGTTACAATTTATTATATTTATTTACATAACCAAATTACAAGATGAATATTAATATTAACTAAATTAAATTAAAACTAAGTTAAGCCTAAAAAAGGCCCTCGCGGCATTGTACCGAGGATGCTGGCGGCATTTCCTCGCTGAATTGCAATGCTGATGCGTCGCGCGAGAAAGCCGCCAGCTTTTCGGTCACCAGTTACATCAACTAGACGTTTCGCGATTTCCGCAAATAACTTATGCGCACTGGGACCCCACGGACCGAGGGTCTCGACGCCAAAGGGCACAAAGTTGTACTCTCTGCCAAGGCCTCCATATTTAATAACTTTCAATCTCGTTACATATTTACGCATTTTTGTATCTACCTCAATATAGGGATGATGACTAATATTAAAAATGTTGGAAGAAATAACGTTATTTCAATGAAGGCCATAGGAAAATCGGATAAATGAAAATTCTAAAAAATCGATGGAAATATGGAGAAGCTACACGCTTTAAAAGTTTTTCGAAGAAATTATTCCCGTCCTTGTCGCGGCGCGGACGGACGATGAATGGAGCTATCGCTAGTATGAAGTTAGAACTGTCTGGATTCGAACCTCAGACCTATAACTCTTGGACGGTGAGCAATGGGTAGCTCACCGTCCGGTAAGGACCAGAGGGCCCGGGTCGACGGCGCGTTGTATTCCACGCGCGCCTCAAAGAGATGTCGTCAGCACATATAGTAGGGGTCCACTAGGGCCGATGCCTGCCGGGGTCGCGGGAAGGTACTTATGGGTCACCGAGGCCCCCGCAACACAGGCAACAGGAAGGAGAAAAAAAAAAAAAAAAAAGACCTACAACTCTTAAACACCTAAAGCGCGTCACTGTCGGACTGCATAGAAAAGAAAGAGAAGCGCAATGACACAACGCTGGTAATTTATTGCAAAATATGAAACAATTATCGATTTACAAAAAAGCTATAGATTGTATAAAAAAAATAAAATACTATTAAAATCAGAATGATTGCATGTACGAGTATATTAGTATGGTTTTTAATCGTTAAAAGAAATTTTTAGAGGTATGTTAGTGATTTTTTCTATCATATCAAATTAGTTATATTATGTTTCCAACACACTATCTACCTAGCATACTCGTATATCCTTAAGAATATCATATATTTTTTCTGATTTTGTTTACTGCAGTGGATCGTATACTCGTAAAACTTATAAAAATTGCGTTTAGGTCCTGTAGTCCCCCGCGGCCGTTACCACTGGGCCACCACTGCTCCCTGCCATATTTTTCTTTAAATAGAGAATTATATAGTAACCGTGGAGTTTCTTGCCGGCTCTTCTCCATAGGAAACGACCAATTGGAACAGTGCACCTAGCTTGTGACGTTTCATAAGTGCCCATGTAGGTTAATATTAATATATAAACATAAAAATTAATTGACGTTTGTTAGTCCCACAAAAACTCGAGAACGGCTGAACCGATTTGCCTAATTTTAGTTTTGAAATATTTGTAGAAGTCCAAGGAAGGTTTAAGGCGCTGACAAGACCCAATTGACCAAAATACGCTTCTCTTTAGAAAAAAAAAAAAGCCAAATCTGTATAGTTTGTGGTAGCGGAAAAAATATATGTTAATTTTGAACATATTTCGAAGAACTTGGTTGTTACCAACACAAGTTTTGAAAAAAAATCTTGATACAAACTAACGTTAAATTAACATCTTACCTTGAGTTCTAATCCAAAATATCTGCATTAAATATCAACATACGTTACGTATTTAATTAATACCAAGAACGTCTTAATTGAATGCAGAACTTGGTTGTTTTTTATTTTCGATTGCTCAACTCAATTTTGAGTAAATAGATAATTGCTACATATTTTGCAATAAATTACAAGCGTTGTGTCATCGCGCTTCTCTTTCTTTTCTATGCAATCTGTCAGTGACCACGGTTTAGGTGTTGTCAGCGTCTTAAAGGTGAGAAATAATAGGGTAGGTAGGGTAGATAGGGTAGGTACTTAGGGTAGGTACTTACCCGCGCGAAGCCGGGTCGGGTAAAGCTAGTGTGAAATAAAATACTTTGACAGGACACGGAAGGAACCTTACAGACGGCAATCATTTTGCTTTGCTATTTTCCCTATCAGTGCCTGATTAATAGACTAATTTAACACAATCAGATACATTATTATCAATCAACATTCTGACAATGTAATTGACTACCCAAAAACCTTTGGAATTTCGTATGTTACCTTGGACCTATTAGAATTTGTATCTTCAAATGAAAGAATACTACAGGGTCAAATTTAATTAGCTAGCGAACTCTGGAGACATGATGGGTATCGAGATCTCAAAATCTGAAAGAAAAAATTATATTTTTTACGGAATACGTCATTGGTCTAGTGGTAATAAGGTCCTTTTTTTTGGGTGGGAAATCCTACTAATATTATAAATGCGAAAGTTTGTAAGGATGGATGTATGGATGGATGTTTGTTACTCTTTCGCGCAAAAAGTACTGAACGGATTTGGATGAAATTTGGCACACAGATAGTTTATAACCAGGAATAACACATAGGATTCATTTTATCCCGATACACCCACGGGGTCAAAACTTATTCGGGTGAAACCGCGGGGCGCATCTAGTTATCAAATAAATTATCCCGCTCTGGGCGGAGCAGGAGGGTGTGTCAGACTCTTACTGACTAAAACCCACCCGTGTTCCTTCCGTTGCTTGTGTTGCCAGAGGCCACGGTATCACTTTGAGACTTTCCCGCGAACCCGGTAGGCATCAGCCCTAGCTTATGCTAGGGTCCTTGGTTCGTTTACCGAGTCGGGCAAAGTGTTATTTGGTTTTTTCATTTCGATTTTATCAGTAGCAGCCCGAAGAGGCCCCGAAAAGTTAGTGGGGGCATGTGAAAAATGATACAATTTAAAAAGGTATTTTGTGATTGTGAACTTTTTTTTCTCTGATAGACACAAATAATGCATTTATCTTATCTAAAAATAATCAAATTGTGGAGGCCCCTTCTTTGTGGAGGCCCGGGGCCAGTGCCCCTGTTGCCCTGCCCTAAATCCGGCCCTGGTTGATGGCAATAGGCTCGCCCCCTGTTACATGGGACCTAAACATAACTGGCGAAATGTGGGTGTACTACAGATACACGTATGCCTTACCCTTCCGGGAATACAGGCGTAACGTTACACAGAACATCAAACAACTAAATCAAAAAGCGTCTGCTCGGTACTAAATTCTGAACTCAAATTATTTAAATAAATCAATACAGTGCACAACGTGGGTAGATTTGACGTCAATGCGTGGGAGGGGAAGGGATAGCACTCCCTGTACGCGTAGGCGGCGTGGGAGTCCCACGCCGCCTATGCGTACAGTCAACAATAGTATAAGTACAGTACAACAATGTAACTAGTTTTTTTTTTTCCACCAGGGCGGCGCCACTTTCAAGTAGGCTGTCATTAGATACACCAGCAGGCTTAGCACGAGCCCTGTTTTGTCTACGGAAGAATAGACAAAAATGACGTTCCGTGTAGAAAGTACGACGGCAGCAAAATCGAAAGAGTCAACTGCACTTTTTACGAAATTCACTCTTTTACATAATTCGACTCAGAATTCTTAGTTTTGTCATAAGATTTTTTTTCTGTTTGATTCTCAATTTTTACTGATATTAAGTCACGTATTTAAAGACAACTAGATTTTTTTTCTCAAAGTGTCGAACACCTTATTTTGGAACAAAAAATTATAATAGTAATATTGGCCTTCACCATTGCCTTGGTAATGCCCTATTAACAAAATGATGTAAAATAGGAGAAGATAGCCTTGTTCTTCTATTAATTACCATAGTTTTGCGTTTAAAACGCTCTCCTGTGAAATCATGATTTTGTAGATAACCATATATACCTTGTGGCCGTCGACTAGAAAAGTGCAAATTGTCTTCACTGCCTTAGACAACTGTCAGTTGTCAGTGTGATTTTGACAGTTGGGTATAGAAACTTTCTTCTGAAATAGTCTACATAAAAAAGGACCTAGACAAGAATCGTTAGAAACGAAAGACAAAGTGACAGATTGCAGAAGGATTTCTACAGTGCGATGTCAAAAATGGAGAAACGAAATGTCACTTTGTATAGAAAGAGCCATGTCTATTCTTCGAAGAAATAGAGAGTGTCATGCTAAGCCTGCAGTTAGTCTAAACATTGACATTTTAACTTTCAGGAAGGTCAGGTGCGTAGTACTCGCAACCGGCGTGCGTGTATGACCAGATGTATGACCGTAAACGAAGCAAAAGGAATACGTAAGGATCGTAGCAGGTGGCGTTCTATAGTTTCTGCCTACCCTTTTGGGAAGAAGGCGTGAGTTTATTTATGTATTGACATTACTTTAGTTCTGTCATATCTCTTTACGTGTAAATATTCTCAAAACTGTCAAAGTCTAAGTCAAAACATTTACTTACAGGTACATGGCACTTATGAACGTCAAAATTTACAGAAAAATAGAAGTGATTCTAGTCGCCCCTTCCAAAAGGTAGTTTCGTATGGAGAAGAATGGGCAACAAACTCCACCGTTACTCTTTTAAAATGTTTTACAATATTTTTTATACATTAATTGCATAATAATTATACAAGGTGTCGTTTTGCTTCCTCGTCAAATTCAAGGAGGTAACTATGCCAATGATTCTCGACACGAATCAATAATAAAAAAAGTACTTAGGTCTTTTTTTTTTCTAACATTCGGAAATCGGCATGTGTGGGACTGTGGGACACGCATGTTAAGACGCGGCCCGTGGGATACCGTACCTACTGTAACTGCCATTTTACACACACACTACCGCATACGCAACGGGATGACATGATTCTGTTCTCTGAAAGTGGTGAATTCTAAAATATTGTCAAACTTAAATAACTAAAAAAACAAGTATGTATTAATTATTGAAAAGGTACCGTAATTTTATTTGAGTATATATGTCTTTCATAGCAGCCTCCTAAAATTTGACGAGGATGCAAAACGACACCTTGTATTGTTATTTGAAAACGCTCCACCTAGAACAAAATTACTACATCACAATAGGTAAAAATTATTAAAAATGAAGCAATGGCAGATGAATTAATTATGTGATAGATACATATTTACAAACATTGTAAAAGTAGACGATTTTGTACAGTCAGAAGACTTTTATCTTAAGGATAAATATGACAGTTTTACATAATTATTTCTTATACAAAAAAGAAATGCTGTCCAACCACAATATTAATCCCTCGGATAAAAGTTAACTGACTATTGAAAAACCGGCCAAGTGCGTGTCGGACCACGCATGATGGGTTCCGTATTTGAGATGAATTAAAAAAATATTCCGAAATCCTTACGACAAGCACTTTTATTTGATATGTCACACGGTAAAGTTTACAAAACTTTTTAAAGTGAATCTCAATTTTTTTCGTTCGTCTATCGCATGTCGCATTACAGTCGTCCGCGGCGTAGGGGTAAAGTGAAAGGCGCTCGGCATAGTAGCCAAGGCCAATATGGCGGCGCCCATGGCTCGCAACAGCTAACCGTGTAGCATTTATATTCTCACTCATTCGTGCAAGTACTATTTGTGTTTGATCAGTGTATTGATGTAAAAACGAGGGAAAAACCGAGAATAGTGCCAAAATATCCGACGAAAAACAGCTTCACTTGCATCGTGGTTTCATAAAACCACACAATGTTTTTTTCTTCTAATTAGGCCCCAAAAGTAACCCACCCCCATATTCAAGTGATTGGGTCACGGAAATTAAAAATTAATCAATCAAAATAAAATATTTTTATTTCACATAAACCTGCATGGGCACTTATGAAACGTCAGAAGCTAGGTGCACGGTTCCAATTGGTCGTTTCCTATGCAGAAGAGCCGGCAAGAAACTCCACGGTTACTCTTTTAAAAATAATTGGCTTTAACAAAGTTTTCAAATTACAGTGTTAATAGGTATAGAAGGACTGTGTAGGCCTGTCAAGAAGTATCTAGTACTTAACAAAAAATAAATGGTCTACAAAATAGGTATCTAGTCTATAAAGCCTACAACGTTCTCACATTCACAAGATACACAAGAATCTATGTAAAATACTAAATAAAAGTAAAAACCTATTTAAACCAAATGACATGTTTGCCATTACAACAAGTCTGAATTAATATCTTGTCCACAAAAGCCACTAGCAAATCATATGTGTATCAAATTTCATCTCAATCGGTCTAGTAGATTCGGAGCAAAATGACTGTGACAGACAGACACTCGAGTGATCATATAAGGGTTCCGTTTTTTCCTTTTGAGGTACGGAACCCTAAAAATCAGTCATTTACTTCGCGTCACGAAGTAAATATATCGTAATATTTAGTACAAAACGTAGTAATTTGGAAGTATTTTATTGAAGGGACACTGACAGATAAAGTCAAAGTCAAATTAAATAATTTGAGTTCAAATAGTTCAAATAGGCACATAAAAGGCACTTTTGAACGTCAAAATAAAAATAAAATAAAAAAATTGATTCTAGTTGCCCCTTCCAAAAGGTAGTTTCGTATGGAGAAGAATGGGCAAGAAACTCCACCGTTACTCTTTTAAAATGTTTTATAAAATTTTGTATAGGTACATTTTAAAATTATATGTGAAGACGATGCACCTAGAAAATTACTATACCAAAATAGGTAAAAAAAATAAATAAAGCAATGACAGTTAAATTAATTTTATGTGATAGGTACATGATGCTCACATATTTACAAACGTTGTAAAAGTATATAATCAATAGTATTTGTATCAAATAATAAATTGTATAATTAAAATAGCAACCAGTTTGATTTTGTCTAGACTCTAGATTGTCCTACGGAGCTGGACCAGCATGTTTCCAAGCATTCTTATCTTGGATATAATCCTCTAATTTGTAATATGCTTGTTTACAAAGTGTACTTTTAACATGAGTTTTAAATTTTCTTTCATTTAATTGCATGTCGATAATGTCAGCCCAGTTGCCAATGAAGCGACATCTCGTGAGCTGATTATTTTTTTGCCCCCATCAGACATTGACCGGTGATGAAACCTTTATTACGTAGCAGTTAAGAGTTGTTTTCGTAGTTCAAATGCCACGCGGATAATCGGACGTCTGTACCCGAAGCAATGGGAGGAATTTTTCATTAAAGGTTCATTGTGAAGTTCAGTCGCATCGTGTTTGAGATCGACCTCAATATTTGAAGGGAATTGCTGAGAGGTTTCTCTTTATTTGAACTTTTGGTATTTGGGTCGTAGCTAAATAATAACAGCCGCACGGGTCGATCGAAGGTTAAGCTACGTTTGCCGCGGTCGGTTCGTGGATGGGTGGCGATCTTTACATACCAAGACCCATCCGTGCCTCGGAAAGCTGTTGGTCCTGGCTGTCATTCGTAGATCTTTAACAGTCGATACGGGTCGTCTGAAGCCCGACAGTCTAACAACCAGTCTTACCCAGTAACTACGGCGGCAGAGATCTCTCGCGTCCGGCCCTGGTTCAGGCCATGGTACGGAGCGAGAGGGCATGGGCAGCCGTCACCTCCTTCTGCGAAGCAGTAATGCTCGCGAAGGAGGAAGCGGGACGGTTGAAGGGAAGGCATGTTTCGCGCCCTCTCGCCCCTAGCCGCCGTAGGAGACGCCCTGGGCGTCGGGAATCCCGGGCGGATTTCCGGCCACCATAGGCGCGGGCTTGCGGACGGTGAGCAACGGGTAGCTCACCGTCCGGCAAGGACCAGGCCCGGGTCGACGGCGCGTCGTATTCCACGCGCGCCTCAAAGAGATGTCAGCACAAATGTAGGGGTCCACTAGGGCCGATGCGTGCCGGGGTCGCGGGAAGGTACTTATGGGTCACCGAGTCCCCTGGAAACACAGGCAACAGGAAGGAATACGGGTGGGTTTTAGTCAGTAAGAGTCTGACACACCCTCCCGCTCCGCCCAGAGCGGGAGAAGTAATTTGATGATTTCCCACACTCAAAAAAAAAACCCCGTAACTAGGTTGTGGAGGTCAGATAGGCAGTCGCTCCATGTAAAATACAGGTATTCAGCTGCCTTTGGTCAGACTGGAGGCTGACCCCAACATAGTTGGGGAAAAGGCAGGCAGAATATGATGATGCTTTCACAGTTTACGTAATTATCTGATGTGTGGTTGACTGTACTAGAAGCAATCTCAGCTAAAGCACTTTTCCCAACTAAAGCACTAGGAAGTGGTGAAGAGCGGGCATTTTTGGGGGACTGTCTTATGTAATTTTGACGTTTGAAAAGTGCTGATTCTCAGCCTAGTTTGAATTAAACATTAATACTTAAAGACTCGTGCAGACTAGCGCGATAACGCCAGCGCGACAGGCAGCAATATGCCTGTCGCGCCCAAGATATCACCCCAGTTTGCACGAGCCTTAATACAGATAATTGTGAAGTTCCGTCGCATCCGCGTCTTGAAGGTATTTGAAGAGAATTGCTGAGAGGTTTTTCTATATTTGTATGTTTGGTATTTGGGTCGTGGAGCTAAGAATTTTAGTGATAAGAGTCTAGGAAACGCTGGCGTGACGACTTGGACCCATCCAAGTATACAAACCATCAAAGTCAAAGTCAAATTATTTATTTCAAATAGGCACATAAAAGGCACTTTTGAACGTCAAAATTTACAAAAAAATAGTATTGATTCTAGTTGCCCCTTCCAAAAGGTAGTTTCGTATGGAGAAGAATGGGCAAGAAACTCCACCGTTACTCTTTTAAAATGTTTTACAAAATTTTGTATAGGTACATTTTAAAATTATATGTGAAGACGGTGCACCTGGAATAAAATTACTATACCAAAATAGGTAAAAAAAAAAGAAAAATAAAGCAATGACAGATAAATTAATTATGTGATAGGTAGATGATGCTCACATACTCGTATTTACAAACATTGTAAAAGTATACGTTTTCCTAAAAATAATAAATAAAGTAATAGGTCAGTGTGTGAGTTAAAGTAATCACAGAATTTAAAGTCAACATTGATTAATTATTTGTATCAAATAATAAATTGTACAATTAATATAGCAACCAGTTTGATTTTGTCTAGACTCTAGATTGTCCTATGGAGCTGGACCAGCATGTTTCCAAGCATTCTTATCTTGGGATATAATCCTCTAATTTGTAATATGCTTGTTTACAAAGTGTACTTTTAACATGAGTTTTAAATTTTCTTTCATTTAATTGCAACATATCACAAGGTATTTTATGGAGACTAGGCCTCGCCTTCGCCCTGTGAAATTTCTTGTTTTAGCATCACATCGAACGCTATTGCTTCGTTGTGTGTGGGTCGGGCATTAAGGATAATGCGCAAAGTCGCCGTTTAAGGGTCGAGACATCGCCGTTGACCTTGGCTATATACTTTCACGTCGCGCTGCGGTTTGGTTTCATAGGTTATTGTTCGTCGAATCGTTGAGCTCCTTAAGTTCTGAGTTGAGCTGCACGATTACTGACAAATGCGTGCACTGACTGGATAGGTCCACTCAATCAGTGTGGTTCTTTCGTCAAAAGACCATTTCAGACACCAATCGACATGGTCTTCACATGATCTGACCAAGATTATGTCTGGACTTTAAAAGAGACTGTGATCTCTGAGTTTGTTTCGGCCTTGCTTCTCAAAGTAGTCAGAGAAACGCCGAGCTCATCTAGTTTTTTTAAAAATATGATTTACGTGTAAAAGTGTTTGTACAAACCTACTTACAGAAAATAAAAAATCATAGGGAATATTTATTTTTAGTAACGAAAATTGAAAAAATCACAGATATAATTAAAGACAATAAATTAGTCTGTTCATACTAAAAAAAAACATGCATCTTGGGCTTGCGGACGGTAAGCAATGGGTAGCACCGTCCGGTAAGGACCAGGACCGGCTCGACGGCGCGTTGTATTCCACGCGCGCCTCAGAGATGTCGTCAGCACACGTGTAGGGGTCCACTAGGGCCGATGCCTGCCGGGGTCGCGGGAAGGTACTAAAGGGTTACCGAGGTCCCTGGCAACACAGGCAACGGAAGGAATACGGGTGAGTTTTAGTCAGTAAGAGTCTGACACACCCTCCCGCTCCGCCCAGAGCGGGAGAAGTTACTTGATGATTTCCCACACAAAAAAAAAGTATGTAGTTTGAAAGTAATATCGTTTTTAAGCTTTGGGTAGACATTACTTCCTGAATTTATTTCAGGCAGACTTGACAGTTTGTGGTAATTGACGTGCTGACGGCTGTACCTGCCTAAGTACCACAGATTAAATTAATCTAAATATTTGTATACGTAAATAAATGTCCTACAGAAATGCAGGGTAAGGAGAATTTCTGCGACCGATAGCGATTATATTATAATACAGCAGATAAACAAGCGTAAAACGAGATTGTGGTATCTAGACACAGTATTAAAATACTTGAAAAATTATGCTTTTACTTTGAAAAGCATAATTTTTCAAGTATCGTGTTAGCAGATGTAAGAACTAGAACGTGAAAGGCTTTGAAGTACTAGCTTCATTTGATATTGATTGATTGTTTTCGCTTAGCGTTCTTTTTCTTTTTGCTCGGCTCCCAAGGGTCGTAGCGTGATGTTAAATAGCCTTTAACCTTTCTCAAGAATTGGGCTATTAAATGCAAAAAAAATCATTCAAATCCGACTGCCAGTTCCAGATATCATCGCACATCATCTTTCGATTGACTAATTTGAACAAAAGCGGTTCAGTATTATGAATTAACTATGAAAGTTAGTACTCCATGGATTTTTTTTGTGGGTAATGATGATGAGTACTATAAACATGTAGTACATTATTTTTACGTATCATTAATAGTTTTCGCAGCGCACGCTAAATAATGACTTTTTAAGGCGACAAGACCCAATTGACCAAAATAGGCTTCGCTTAAGAAACAATATTGCCAAACCTGTATAGTTTGTGGTAGCGGAAAAAATATATGTCAATTTTGAACATATTTCCCAGAACTTGGTTGTTACCAAAACACGTTTTGAAAACAAAATCTCGATACAAACCAACGTTAAACTAACCTCTTACTTTGAGTTCTAATCCAAAATATCTGTATCAAATATCAACATACTTTACGTATTTAATTAATAAAGAGAACGTCTTATTTGAATGCAGAATTTGGTTGTTTTTTATTTTCGATTACTCAACTCAATTTTGAGTAAATAGATAATTACTTCCTATTTTGCAATAAATTACAAGCGTTGTGTCATCGCGCTTCTCTTTCTTTTCTATGGAATTTGACAGTGACCGCGGTTTAGGTGTTGTCAGCGTCTTAGGGCAAATTTTTGATACCTTGGGTTACGTTATTGTAATTTTCGCAGGGATCTCGTAACTTTTTTGAAAATAAAATACTGCCTATGCTACTTCCTGAAAATTTAGCTTTCTATTGGTGAAAAAATTGTTTAAAATCGGTCCAGCAGGCTTAGCATGACGCTTTGTATTTCTTCGAAGAATAGACACGGCTCTTTCTAAACAAAGTGACATTTCGTATCTCCTTTTTTGACATCCTACCGTAGAAATCCTTCTACATAAAAAAGGACCTAGACAAAGCTCGTTAGAAACGAAAGACAAAATGACAGATTGTAGAAGGATTTCTACGGTGAGATGTCAAAAATGGAGAAACGAAATGTCACTGTATAGAAAGAGCCATGTCTATTCTTCGAAGAAATACAAAGCGTCATGCTAAGCCTGCAATAGTTTCGGAGCTTATTCGGTACAAACTAACAAACAAAAAAGTCTTTCCTCTTTATAATATTAGTACTGATTAGTTTTTGAAATATGTGAAAATCTGTGCATTTATACTATGCTAGACGTGTCCTTAGTCTTCAGATAGGCGGTCGCTCCATGTAGAATACTGGTATTCAACTACATCCGGTTAGAATGGAGACCGACCTCAACATAAGAAAGAAAGAAAGCTTTATTTGCATAAATTGTAGGTACATGACATAAGATATTAAAATAAGTTGTGATCCTTGTACAATTTACCTTAAAATAGGCATGCAAAAATAGTTGGAAAAAGGCTAGACCTGATGATGTGTTCTTAGAAATGGAGTTACCAACATAGCTTGAAGAGTAAGCAAACTGAAGTGGCAGTGGGCCGGCCATGTTTGTCGAACGGCTGATAACCATTGGAACAGAATGAATCCGTTTTATTGTGAGCTTGAAGTGAGCTCACTTCACCTAAGATTTCACGTTGGGATTTTTAAAGAATCGGCTGGAGTTGATACCGCGTATTGGCAAGCGTAAGGCCCGGTATCCACCAAAGCGGAGAGGAAAGGAGACGAGATAAGATGTGTTTTGAATAACCAACCAGATTTCGTTATTTCCACATCTCCTCTCCGCTTAGCTTCGGTGGAAATTGATCAAGCGGAGAGGAGAGAAGATGTCTGATTTTTCTATAGAATTTTGTGCCGCAAGTGAGCAAGCGGCGCAGCAGAGCGAAGATGTGTGCGACTTTGACTACACACAGCTCCGCTGACCAGGCGGCGCCCATGCTAGCGCGCTTCTTTCCCCGCTGCTTTCTCCCCGCGCCTCGCACACCCGAAAGCGTCAGTCGATTGACTGACCTTAAATGCAAGAGTCGGCCCGTCCGTATTTTTATATTTTCAGTTAAGTTTGCAAAATATCAATGTCTTCGGAAAACACTTTTGAGTACTTATAAGCATGGCATCTTCCTTTCGTAGACAGCATTTGACTGATTTCGTCGAGCACACAGCTCACATCTCCTCTCCGCTACGCATCTCTTCTCCGCTTTGGTGGAAATAACATGCCAGCTTCGTAGCACATCTCCTCTCGTCTCCTCTCCTCTCCGCTTTGGTGGATACCGGGCCTAACAGACGCCCCCCAGCGAACCCAGACAGGCGCTTTACTTTGTGTAAATTATTTCATCACCACTGCTCTCAAAACGGTGAAGGAAAATATCGTGAGGAAACCGGCATGTCCTAAAACCAACAATTCGAAGACTTGTGACATCTAACAACCCGCACTGGGCCCGCGTGGTAGATTACGGCCCACTCCCTCTCACAGAAAGGAGGCCTGTGTCCCAGCAGTGGGAACATTATAGGCTGATTATGTATGTTTAAGGTGATGTCGAGTCAGGGGACTACTCTCTAAGTCCGGTAACGGAGATACGGGCCCGTCCGAAAGTGGTTGATCCGTCAAAACAAGTGACGAATGCAATTTTTCGAACGGAAAAAAACACATTGCGACAACTGTCAAATTGTGTTGTCATTCAGTCTCAATTCGGGCTCCGAAGTAATCTTATGTCCGTAGGTGATACGGAGTAGGAAACGACCGTTACTTCGGCCGAAACTACGGATTTAGTGCTTAGGGAATAGACCCCAGAAATTTGTACTTATTGCTTCAAAAAGTGTTGTGTTCAATATTCTTTTAAATAAATTCAATATCTTACCCAATCTCCTGGTCATCCAACCGCTGGTACTTAATTCCGCGCATCTTGCCGTCTATTTCGCACTGTCTCACTCACACAACACTGTCACTATTTAAACACTGAAATATACAGCTGTGTTTGTGTTCCTTTTCCGAAACTTTTTGAAACGTCAACTTTGACAGAAAAGGTCGTTATTTTACTGCTAGTAATAAAAAAAATACATAAAAATCACAACATAATACTAGAACAAGAGTTGTATTTTTTTGGAAAATTCACATTTAAGAAATCGTCCATATTTTTTTTTTTAATTAAATGACGTTATCTGAATGAAGTGTTCAGATGTGTGACTATCGAATGTCAATAATTCAATTGTAATTAATAGGTAAGCACACTTTAAGTCCTTTATCATACTCGTGTGTTTAAGTTTTGCACACGCTTTGTCTCGTGTGCACACGGTGAAGTTCCTTTTTACCCGACTGTGCGGACGACTGCAAAGACAAGGTTATGTTTTTAAGCCCTATCTTATTTACATTCCGACATGGCTCACGATAAACGTGGCTTAATAGACACCTTTTTAGAGTTCCGTAGTAAACAAGGAACCCTTATAGTTTCGCCATGTCCGTCTGTCTGTCTGTCCCCACTGTAGCTCAGAGACGCTTAGTACTAGAAAGCTGTAATTTGGCATAGTTATACCTATTAATCACGCCGACAAAGTGCTGAAATAAAATCTTGGAAAAATTTTGTTTTTACCTCTCTTGCACGTGCAATGTGGGGATGATGTTTGTTTTTCTCGTCTACCCCATGGTGTGGGGTATCGTTGGATAGGCCGTTCAAAAATATTGCGGGTCTGTGAACACCACTTTTCGATTCAAGGATCGGCTTGCGTAATGTTAAGCATTAAGTGCTAATTTTTCTAGAGTCAAGTGTCTCTAAGGGGCCGGCTAAATGGTTGTTTATGGAGATGTGAAAAAAATCATGGAAACAGCTAAGTGGGCTTTACAAGTTAACGAGTAATAGTCGACCAACTTAAATTTGCAGTTGGAGAATTGACCGTGGCATATATCGATGTATGGGAGAACATGTTTTTCAACTACAATGTTAAGTTTGTTTTTGGGACAAATTCATCCCAACTACGGAACCCTTCATTGTGCGTGGTCCGACACGCACTTGGCCGGTTTTTACCATAGCCTCAATTTTTTTCGTCCATCTATCGCATGTCGCATTACAGCCGGCCGCGGAGTAGGGGTAAAGTGAAAGGCGCTCGGCAGAGCAGACTAGGACAATATGGCGGCGCCCATGGCACGCATCAGCTTCACTAAAGTTACACTTGCATCGTGGTTTCATAAAACCATACAATTTTTTTTTTGTGTGGTAAATTATCAAATAACTTAGCCCGCTCTGGGGGGTAACCATCACCTCTTAAAGCAGTATTATTTCAATATTACTTCAGCGTGAGAAAGAGATGGAGCTATGAGTCCTGTATAGCTCCATCACTTTCCCACTGTGAAGTAATATTATAATAATACTGCTATAAGAGGTGATGGTTACCCCCCTGAGCGATTCTGAACAAACTACTTTCATACATAACTTCACGCCTTTATTCCCCGAAGGGTTGGGCAGAGGTGTACCTATAGTACACCCACTATTGCGCCAGTCATGTTCAAGTCCCATGTACTCGTAATAGGGGGCGAGTCTATTGACATCAACCGGGCACAAATCCAGACTCTGTGCTGCTACTGAGAAATTCCAGATGGAAAATCCAATAACACTTTTGCCCGACCCGGGAATTGAATCCAGGACCTCATGCTCAATACTCAATTCTTTATTGCATTCCATATGTATTACTTAGATAGTATAAAAAGTAAAAGACCACCAATATGGACCCTGTCGGGCACAGCAACATTAGGAGAGAGGAAGTGGGCTAAGTAGCAATTCAAGCAATTCTATATTATTATAAATTATTACATGTGTTAATTTAATTGTTGGTAGTTCGTTCAGCAGAGTAAATGCTATACACGGTGGCTCATTAATTTTAGTAAGTAATCAGCTTAAATTTAAGGACCGTAAGGATATTGTGAGCCTATCTGTTGAGCGGACAGTTGAAATAGCCTGTGTAGAATTGGAGCAGTTTATTGTATTAAGTGTGTACAGACCCCCTTCAGGATTGTATGACTGCTTTGAAAAGGTAATGGATGAAGTGTTACATAAGATTTGTGACTCAAACAAGTCTATTATCACTTGTGGTGATTTTAATGTTAATTTATTAGAAAACTCAGGTTCTTGTAGTAAAATAATAAGTCTGTTTCAGTCCTACAATCTTGTAAATCTATTTCTAGAGCCCACAAGAATAAGCCCTACGAGTGCCACATGCCTAGATAATATTTATACAGATATTATACCAAGCCACAAAGAAATTATAAATTTACTAGACTCAGATCATTGTGGGCAAAAGTTTACTATTCAAAACCAAAACAATAAAGTGGCTAAAAAAGATATCATTGTTAACCCTAAAACTGCAAGTCGCTTGGAAGCTTTTAAAGTTAAACTCATAAATAAATTACCAGTTTTGTCTATTCCTGCTGATCCTAATCATCGATATGATGATTTCTTTAATATATACTGTAAACAATTTCATTCCATTTTTATTCCCAAGACTATCTCGATTAATAATAACGCATCTTTCAGTGATTGGGCTACCATTGGTATTCATAAAAGTAGAACACGGCTTTATGAGCTGTACAATGAAAGGGCATACATAAACACTGCTGAATTTAATTTATATGTTAGAAACTATTCAAAATTATTTAAAAAAGTTTGTTGTATGGCCAAGTCGCGTCATTTGAGTTCGAAGATTAAAAATAGTAGTAATGTAATCAAAACGACTTGGAATATTATTAATAGTGAAACGTCCGGTCTAGTAACCGAAATACTGACTATAGCCTGTCAATTAATGACAAAATAATAAAATCAGACTCGCAAGTCGCCGCGGCCTTTGAAAATTTATTTTCAGATATTCCCGTTTCAACTACTAAATCCCTAAACTCATCACCTTCTGTTGCTGAGTCTTTGCTCAAGGAAAATGTTAATGTTGGCGATTCGGAATTTCATTTTGAACATATTACCTGTAGAGACATAATTAAAACCTTTCACACTTTAAATGTAAAAAAGACTGCAGATCTGTGGGGTAATTCTGTAGAAGTTGCTAAGTCAATTATTGACATTGTAGCTCCTACTTTATCTCTTATCTTTAATAATTGCATTGACTGTGGGGAGTTTCCTGACCTTATGAAAAATAGTAAAATAATACCTTTGTTTAAATCAGGTAGTACATCAGACCCCACCAATTATAGACCTATTTCAGTACTACCTACCTTTAGTAAAATTTTTGAAAAAATAATTTTAGTCCAATTACAAAGATTTTTTAATAAACATAAATTATTGCACAATAAACAGTTCGGTTTTACAAGGGGTCGTTCGACTACTGATGCCGGTGTGGAACTTTTAGGACATATTTATAATGCATGGGAAGATAAACGCGATGCATTGGGCATCTTTTGTGATTTGTCCAAGGCATTCGATTGCGTTCTTCACGAAACGTTAATCAGGAAACTCCGCCACTACGGGATCCGGAACACCGCTCTGGATCTTCTTACTTCATACTTGAGTAATAGGATTCAGAGCGTTGACGTTAATGGGAAGAGATCTCCCGGATCTATAGTAACAATGGGAGTCCCACAGGGCTCAATTCTTGGTCCTTTCTTGTTTCTTATTTATATTAATGATTTGCCATACCTCATAAAGGATAATCATGATATAGTGTTGTTTGCGGATGACACTTCACTTTTGTTTAAACTTAAACGTCAGCAGCTGGTTACTGACGATGTTAATAGTGCGATCTCAAAAGTAGTTCACTGGTTCAATGTTAATAATTTACTTCTTAATGAAAAAAAAACCAAATGCATTAAGTTTACGCTACCTCACGTTAAGCAGGTGAAAACTAACGTATTGATAAAGGGCGAAGAATTGAACCCTGAAGATAGCACAGTATTCTTGGGCTTAACTTTGGATGCTAAGCTTCAGTGGGGTCCACATATAGATAAATTGTCGAAAAAGCTAAGCTCCGCAGCATACGCTGTTAGAAAAATTCGTAATTTAACTGATATAGAGACAGCCCGTTTAGTGTACTTTAGCTATTTTCATAGTGTAATGTCGTACGGTATTCTGTTGTGGGGAAATGCCGCTGACATTCAGACTATCTTCGTTTTGCAGAAAAGAGCTGTTCGGTCAATTTATAGATTAAGTCCGAGACACTCTCTCAGAGAGAAATTTAAGGAGATTAATGTAATGACTGTGCCCTCCCAGTATATTTTTGAAAATCTTTTATATGCCCATAAAAATATAAAATTGTTTAAAAAATACAGTGATATCCATAATATAAATACTAGGAACAAACACAAATTTGTTGTACCTACAACAAGGCTCAAGAAAATAGGTGGCTCATTCAGATGTCAATGTATACGTTTTTATAATAAACTTCCAAGTCACGTTCAAGATCTAAGCCTTAATAAATTCAAATCATTTATTAAAAGTAAGTTGTGCCAGAAAGCCTTTTATACTATTAAAGATTATATTGAGGACAAAAAGGCTTGGGATTAAGCTGCTCCAATTATTGCATACTGAAACTTTTATTTTATTTATATACCATTTTGACATATTTACTTTGTGGAGTTCAATATACTGTTTGGAACTTAATATTTACTTGTAAAGTATTATATTGTTTTCAATTATTGTGAATGTGAAGCCTATGTGGGTCATTATTGTTTTTTTTTTTTTTCTCATTTAGTATTAATCATGGTCTGGCAGTTTGAGTAATTTATGCGGCCTACCCAAATGTTCTTTCTTTGGTATTGTTCGTCGAATCGTTGAGCTCCTTAAGTTCTGAGTTGAGCAGCACGATTACTGACAAATGCGTGCACTGACTGGACAGGTCCACTCAATCTGTGTGGTTCTTTCCTCAAAAGGACTATTTCGGACACCAATCTACATGGCCTTCACATGATCTGACCAAGATTATGTCTGGACTTTAAAAGAGACTGTGACCTCTGAGTTTGTTTCGGCCTTTCTTCTCAGAGTAGTCAGATAGGAAACGCCGACCTCATCTAGCTTTATTTAAAAAAAATATGATTGACGTGTAAAAGTGTTTGTACAAACCTACTTACAGAAAATAAATCATTTATCATTTAATTGGTTGTTTGATTATGTATATGTCGGAAACACGTTAGTCACTCGTTTGACTTATCGGTACGCCAGCGCCACCAAGCGGCGCTCGACAGAGTCTACAACATAACGCTCGACCGGACTACCGGAGTTGTTCAGTTTGTCGGAGGCGGTCAAGGAATGAACCCGTTAAGAAACTGTCGCGCGTTCCGTATAGTTGTGTCGTGTACCTACGGTGTGTGAATAGCTAGTGTGATTATTTGATAGTAAATTATAATTTGTTTTAAACTGCAAACGGTTTTTCTATTGTGCAATAACCAAGACTTCCCATTGTACGCCCACAATAGTTAAAATATGGCTGATGATAACGAGCGAGACGTACCTTCTCCGTCATATATATTATTAGGCTTGTGCCCATAGGTCTAAATAATAGTTATTTTTAATTAACAGTAACTACTTTCATATTGTGCATTAATTCAGTTTGACATTGTATTTTGTACGGCAAATTAGCCATGAATACTAAATTAAGTTTATCATTGACAGTCTTGTCTTTTCACAGAAGCGTGAAGGAGAGTAAACCGAAGGCCACGGAAACGATACAACAAATGAGGCACCTGTGTACATATAGCAAAAACTTGAATTTTTATTACTTAATTGAATTTCTGTCAAAACTAAATTCTCATGCAAAAGTATTGTCTTTTTGGAACGAAGTTCCTTATCGCGCGTTGCGAAAGGGGGATAGACAGAAAAAATTAAGACCAAAAGTTGTAACGACACTTTTTGCTATAGTTGCTATAGTTGTTAGTCGTGCGGCGTGCGCGTGTCTGTCTCTCTCTCTCATAGAAAGCAAGCCAGTTATTTTCGTTGCGTCTTTCTATTTCGCATTCAACAGTGTGGTGTCGCGACGATTATTTTTGTTGAGTATACAGGTTTTTTGTAAAAAAATATTATTTTATCTTAAAAAAAATAAAATTTTATTACAATTCCTTCACTAATTCATCGAAAGGAACTTCGTTCCATCCGAGTGTCCCTTGACACCTCTCAATTTTTTTTTTCTATTTTTTCTGCCTGGTAGGTACAAAAGAGTTATCGAGGCCCCTGGCAACACAGGCAACGGAAGGAATACAGGTGGGTTTTAGTCAGTAAGAGTCTGACACACCCTCCCGCTCCGCCCAGAGCGGGAGAAATTATCTGATGAATTCTCACCCAAAAATATAAGCCTCATGGAAAGAAGGCGTGAGTTGATGTATGTATGTATGTATGTATGTATGTAAGTTTTTTAAGTCATGTCCGAAAACTCAATTTGGGTTAGTCTCATTTATAATTACAAATATATACCCACACTTGCTTCGCACGGTTTTTAAGACTTGACAAAACATCGAGATTTCTTTCAAAGTCAAAATCAAAATCAATTTTATTTGTGTAGCATAGGTAGTGAATACAGTTCTTAAATTGAAGATAGGTCGCTATGTTATGCCAATAAACGTACAAATATAAGGTTCCATGTGAAATAAAAAATAAATATAAAGAATTATCAATCGTGCCAGAGGTAAACACAAATTATTTGGTAGCTATGTCAAAATTAATAGAATGATGTTAAATTATAAATGATAAATGTCAAAAATTTTAAAGGTCACAATATGGAGTAATTTCTATAGTCAATGCTTAAATTAATAATCATAAATAACAATTAGTCTCATTATTCAACTAACAATGGTTTATTGTGTCCAGTCGAATAAATAAATAAGTCTACGTTAATTTATCATTCAGAAATTCATCAATAGTATACCTAATAACATTTTTCATTTAAAAACAGTTTCAATTTTTTTTTTATTTGATTATTTTTTTTATTTTTTCATGACATCTGGTAATTTATTGTAAATGCGCGGTGCCATACCTAAAACGCTTTTTCTCACTAAGGCAGTCCTCCAAAAAACACAAAATTCAATAATATACAAGGTGTTGTTTTGGATCTGCAAAACATTTTAGGAGGTAATTATGTTAGTGATTCTCGACCCGAATCAACAAAAAAAAAAAATTAAAAATCTAAAATAAAAAGTGTTATTGATTATTGACTTGGTATCGTATTGTTATATGATTATTTAAGAGCCATTTCACGTTTTCGCGCGAATATCGCAGATTTCAGTCGCCTAATTTACCATCTTAGGTAATACTCTGACATTGGTGGATACATGTAAAAAATAGACTAATCCTTCTTTTTGACACTTCATGTAACACATTTACAAAAACTTATTTGTTTACTTTGTGGTGATTAATCTCCCACAACCAGTTTACTGAAATATCATCGCCGAGTCAATTTCAAACTCCTATATCTATCATTAATATTTATAAATTTAACTGAAAAAAATACATAAAGCATCAGAAATATAATTTGATCGACACATACAGTACTAGAATATCGATTCTTAATAACATTAATTAGTAAAAAAATAAAGTCTTATGCCAATTTTTAGGTTTTGTATCGCTAATAAATCGTGATTTTTTGGTTTAAATAAAGCGTAATTACATTTTTTTTTATTGGCGAAATAAACTATGGTTTTTAACAAACCGAATTCTAAAGTTTTATTAAAATCCCTTCATTTAATTAGACATAATATCGTTATTAAAATCACTCTAAATTAGAATAAATTCCGATGCTAAGCGGGCAACCGTTTAGTACGGCGTGAGTGCCGGTCGAGGTAGGACCTGCGCCAAATTTTCCCGCGTCTCGATTTTCGAGCGCACGTATTGTGAACGAATTATTATACTACGACTACAACATTTTGATTCACTTCGTATTTATTTTGCATAAGGTAAGAGTTTAATTTATTATCAAGTTAAGTATTAGTTTAGTAGTTTGAGAATAATTACATATTTTTGTTTTATTAGTTTTAGCAATGGAGCGAAAGGGTTGTGTATACCATTGTGTCAAAAAAAGGAAAAATAAAAATTCTGCAGCCTTAAAGAAAGCAACAGAAGCGAGATATATATAATTTGCGATTCGATTGCGATATTATGTACACAGTAATCGATCAAATAAGTACATATCGACATGAACTATAAAACCGTAATTACAATTTTAAGGATTTGTATACACTGACACTTCGACATATAAAAATATTGATGTTTTTGATAATCATTTATTGATAAAAAAAAATATTTATTCGTAGATATTGAAACTTGACAGCTATTTTGTTTTCATTTCAGAATGAGAAATCGCATGAATCGAGTAGAGGAGGATAGTACCTTTAGAAGACACGCCACCACCGTACCGGGTACAAGTGGAACGTCAGATTCGATAACAGAAATTGTATGTTTGTAACTTGCTACTTCAAAAAGATACAGCTATACCTCTAAACGAACGTAAACTTTTAAATATCGACCGACTGAAAAGGTTTTACCAAAGTTTTACCAAGATTGTGTATTGCTAGAATTTTTTTTTTTTAGGGTGGTAAGTCATCAAATAACTTCTCCCGCTCTGGGTGGAGCGGGAGGGTGTGTCAGACTCTTACTGACTAAAACCCACCCGTATTCCTTCCTGTTGCCTGTGTTGCGGGGGCCTCGGTGACCCATAAGTACCTTCCCGCGACCCCGGCAGGCATCGGCCCTAGTGGACCCCTACTTTGTGCTGACGACATCTGTTTGAGGCGCGCGTGCAATACGACGCGCCGTCGACCCGGGCCTGGTCCTTACCGGACGGTGAGCTACCCATTGCTCACCGTCCGCAAGCCCGCGCCTACGGTGGCCGGAAATCCGCCCGGGATTCCCGACGCCCTGGGCGTCTCCTGCGGCGGCTAGGGGCGAGAGGGCGCGAAACTTGCCTTCCCCTCAACCGTCCCGCCTCCTCCTTCGCGAGCATTACTGCTTCGCAGAAGGAGGTGACGGCTGCCCATGCCCTCTCGCTCCGTACCATGGCCTGAACCAGGGCCGGACGCGAGAGGTCTCTGCCGCCGAAATCATAGACCCTAGAAAGGCAAAATCAATGCTTTTACGAATTCATATAATGTAAATGATATGTGATTTTTCCCAGTTCATTTTTATTACATACTTTAGATAACATATATTTGTGTTTTTTTTATTAGTCTAGAAAGCTTTAGTAGACTGAATAAATAAAACAACTTTTTTCATAAATCTCTAACCATGGTGCATTACGATTATAAAGGCTCAAGACCGTTTAGTCCATCTCAACACTCGCGCTACACTGCTTGCATTGTGTATGTGTGGATAGCTGCGCACACATACACAATACTGCCGTCTTTTACCTAAACTCGAGCGCAATAATTTTGTGAAATGGCTCTTAAGAGTTTCATAACAACCTCCTGAAATGTTTTGCAGGTTAACTGCATCTTGTATAATGATGGTAAGGTAAGTACTTTGTTATACAGGTTCAAAATAGATTAGCTAGAAAACTCCGCAACTTAACATGATAGAACAAATAAGAAATTTTTGGGGTCATCAACCGCCGGTAGCGTAGTCACTTGAAATACCAGTTTAAAAATCAGTTTTTTTTGGTGATGGTATCGATAACTACACATAATCAGCCTATAATTTTCCCACTGCTGGGACACAAGCCTACTCTCTGGCCGGAGGGAGTGGGCCGTAATGCACCGCGCGGGCCCAGTGTGGGTTGGTAGATGTCACATGTCTTGGAATTTTTGGTTCTAGGACATGCCGGTTTCCTCACGATGTTCCTTCGCCGTTTTGAGAGCAGCGGTGAGTGATGAAATAATGTACACAAAGTAAAGCGCCTGTCTGGGTTCGAACCTACGATCTACAACTCTGTAAGTCGCAGCCGTTACCAGTGGGCAACCACTGCTCTGATTCTTACACCACTTCTCTGCGTAAGATCCTTTTTTTTTTGGGTATGAAATTATCATTTGATATTTATTTAATTTCGGCAGAAATTATTTAATTTCTGCCGCTCTGGGCGGGGAGGGAGGGTGTGGCAGACTCTTACTGACTAAAACCCACCCGTGTTCCTTCCGTTGCCTGTGTTGCTTGCTCACCGTCCGCAAGCCCACGTCTACGGTGGCCGGAAATCCCCCTGGGATTGCCGAAGCCCAGGGCGTCTCCTGCGGCGGCTAGGGGCGAGAGGGCGCGATATTTGCCTTTCCCTCAACCGTCCCGCCTTCTCCTTTGCGAGCATTCGCGCCGTCGACCCGGGCCTAGTCCTTTTTGGACGGCGAGCTACCCATTGCTCACAAATAGACCTAAGATACCATATTTTTTTTAATACTTTTCAACTTCGAGTCACATTATTTACAGCCCTTCTGTCAACGAGAGAGATAGTCAACGTAAAATATTATAACAACAAATAACTGTGGAATTCATTAATTTGTGGTCGTGGTAAAGAAGAATGTAAAATAAGGTAAAAAAAAGTTTGTATTTTTTCTATAAAATCTAATGTAGGTAGTACTAGTGTAGGTAGTATTATTATTTTGTGTATAAAATCTAATGTAGGTAGTACTAGTGTAGGTAGTATTATTATTTTGTCTATAAAATCTTATGTAAGTAGTACTAGTATAGGTAGTATTATTATTTTTTATATAAAACCTGATGTAGGTAGTATTAGTGTAGGTAGTATTATTATTTTTCTATAAAATCTAATGTAGGTAGTACTAGTGTAAGTAGTATTATTATTTTGTGTATAAAATCGAATGTAGGTAGTACTAGTGTAGGTAGTATTATTATTTTTCTATAAAATCTAATGTAGGTAGTACTAGTGTAAGTAGTATTATTATTTTGTGTATAAAATCTAATGTAGGTAGTACTAGTGTAAGTAGTATTATTATTTTTTTATAAAATCTAATGTAGGTAGTACTAGTGTAGGTAGTATTATTATTTTGTGTATAAAATCTAATGTAGGTAGTACTAGTGTAAGTAGTATTATTTTTTTTTTATAAAATCTAATGTAGGTAGTACTAGTGTAGGTATTATTATTATTTTGTGTATAAAATCTAATGTAGGTAGTACTAGTGTAAGTAGTATTATTTTTTTTTTATAAAATCTAATGTAGGTAGTACTAGTGTAGGTAGTATTATTATTTTGTGTATAAAATCTAATGTAGGTAGTACTAGTGTAAGTAGTATTATTTTTTTTTTATAAAATCTAATGTAGGTAGTACTAGTGTAGGTATTATTATTATTTTGTGTATAAAATCTAATGTATGTAGTACTAGTGTAAGTAGTATTATTTTTTTTTTATAAAATCTAATGTAGGTAGTACTAGTGTAGGTATTATTATTATTTTGTGTATAAAATCTAATGTAGGTAGTACTAGTGTAAGTAGTATTATTTTTTTTTTATAAAATCTAATGTAGGTAGTACTAGTGTAGGTATTATTATTATTTTGTGTATAAAATCTAATGTAGGTAGTACTAGTGTAAGTAGTATTATTTTTTTTTATAAAATCTAATGTAGGTAGTACTAGTGTAGGTATTATTATTATTTTGTGTATAAAATCTAATGTAGGTAGTACTAGTGTAGTAGTACTAGTGTAGTAGTACTATTATTTTTGCTATAAAATCTAACGTAGGTAGTATTATTATTTTTTCTATAAAATCTAATGGAGGTAGTACTAGTGTAAGTAGTATTATTTTTTTTTTATAAAATCTAATGTAGGTAGTACTAGTGTAGGTATTATTATTTTTTTGTGTATAAAATCTAATGTAGGTAGTACTAGTGTAAGTAGTATTATTTTTTTTTTATAAAATCTAATGTAGGTAGTACTAGTGCAGGTATTATTATTATTTTGTGTATAAAATCTAATGTAGGTAGTACTAGTGTAAGTAGTATTATTTTTTTTTTATAAAATCTAATGTAGGTAGTACTAGTGTAGGTATTATTATTATTTTGTGTATAAAATCTAATGTAGGTAGTACTAGTGTAAGTAGTATTATTTTTTTTTATAAAATCTAATGTAGGTAGTACTAGTGCAGGTATTATTATTATTTTGTGTATAAAATCTAATGTAGGTAGTACTAGTGTAAGTAGTATTATTTTTTTTTTATAAAATCTAATGTAGGTAGTACTAGTGTAGTAGTACTAGTGTAGTAGTACTAGTGTAGTAGTACTATTATTTTTGCTATAAAATCTAACGTAGGTAGTATTATTATTTTTTCTATAAAATCTAATGGAGGTAGTACTAGTGTAGGTAGCATTATTATTTTTTCTATAAAATCTAACGTAGGTAGTATTATTATTTTTTCTATAAAATCTAATGGAGGTAGTACTAGTGTAGGTAGCATTATTATTTTTTCTATAAAATCTAATGTAGGTAGTATTATTATTTTTTTTAGAACGGCCATAAGGTCTATTATATGCTATGTCAAGGTTATCTATTCTATACCGGCCACCTTGTATAATGTATATAGCTTCTGTACGCGGGTAGAAGCTAGTATGTAAATAAACAAACAAAGATTAATTACCAGCACAACAATGACGTTTGGGTATTTACTTTTCATAGCATTATCATTAGAACAAAAACAATGATGAACAAAACAAATTAATCGGTTAAAGATTAGTTTACGTACTTATTTAATCCTTAGCAAGAATTTATTTGATTTGTGACATCTACAACCCGCCCTGGGCCCGCGTGGTGGATTACGGCCCACTCCCTCTCACAGAGAGGAGGCCTGTGTCCCAGCAGTGTGAACATTATAGGCTGATTATGTTATGTAAGAATTATTTTTTTTAAATTATTTTTTAAATTATTTTTATGTATTTTATTCTTTTAGAAAGCAGGATTGTCGAACATACCAGGGTTGCCAAAATTTTGATCGCCTCGCTTTCTGTGGGAGAAATTTCGTGAAAAGGGACGGAAGTGTGTAGACAGAAAGTGACAGCTAGAGCATGGAATTAGTGTACTCATGGAATTAGTAAGTACTATATAGATTGTAAATAGACGGGGTCGAATTTCGACCAGTGGGCGACCACTAGTAATGAATAATTGTTCGAATAGACTTTCAGTATTAAGCTTTTTAAGTTCTGAGGTTTATTTCTGTCGCTGTTCAGTTGCGTATTACCAAGGTGAGATTTCAGTTGTTAGTTTCTTACACATCATATGCGACTACTGTAAGGCTCGCTTGTTTTTAGAAGCTAAAAAAAAGTAGTAGATGGCGAAAAAATAAAAAAAAATATATATTTATTATGTTTCTCTTTTAAACACTCAAAATTAAGGTTACAAAATCTCATTAATTCAGCTTTTATGAGATTAATTATAATACTGGCCCTATTACGATCATCTCGCCATTTTGTATTGAAATAAAAATATTGTAGCTTCACCTACCCACCACCTACTCTTACTGCCCCATATCAAAAATTCACCCCGTAAAAGAGCTTTGAAATGTTTTATGGAAGTTCGAGTTCGTTGGAAGTTTTTGCCGATAGGATATTTAATCAGACACACGGCTTGTATCAAACAGAAATTCATTATTTACCATAGTTGCACTAATTTTTGCAATAAATTCTTCAATTTTTCAAGCACTAATACAAAATCAATTACACACTAAACCAAAATGAACAACAAAGAATCTATATATAAAAGCCCTCATAATGATAAAAACTAAACCAATATGACATGAGCTGCCAAAGTGGCGCCACTTGCAACTACATCCGTCAATCTAATGTCAAATACAGTACATTTTAATTTAGTTCCCTTTTCCGCCGCTGTTATAATAGTAACTCCGAAGCAGTGTCGGGTGCAATATGAATTTCTACGTATGTCGCTGAAAGTGCTTAAGACTGATGAGTATGTACTTGAAAAACTGATAAATATTATAGTGACGAGTAGTTTTAATTAACATTACTATGATGCGTAATACCGCGGTCGTTTCGTGGACCATCCATTACATATCGAGACCCCTACGTGCCTCGGAAAGCACGCTTTTTTTTAGGGTGGGAAATTATCAAATAACTTCTCCCGTTCTGGGCAGAGCGTGTGTCAGATCTTACTGACTAAAACCCACCCGTGTTCCTTCCGTTGCCTGTGTTGCCAGGGGCCTCGGTAACCCTTTCGAACTTTCCCTCGACCCCGGCAGGTCGGAAAGCACGCTAAGCCGTTGGTTCATTTGTAGATCTTTGACAGTCTTTACGGGTAGTCAGAAGCCCAGTCTGTTAACCAGTCTTACCAAGGGGTATCGAGTTACCCAGTAACTGGGTTGTGGAGGTCAGGTAGGCAGTCGCTCCATGTTGAATACTGGTGTTCAGCTCGATCCGGTTAGACTTGAAGCCGATCCCAACATAGTTGGGAAAAGGCTAGGTATCTAATGATTACAACAATAGCTCCCAGATCTTCATGACACACGTGTTATGAACGCGTACGATCTTGAAAAGGTACCGTTTTAAAGACTATCGGTAATTACAAGTATGTATATTATTGCAAAAACATGGAGATAGGGAATAGATTACAATCTACATACTTAACTGATTATTGTTTATTAAAGACTTTCAAAACGAAAGTCGTATAACAATAGCTTGTTATCAAATGCGACGTGAATTTTAATTTTCTTCTCTAAATGAATCTTATGATTAAATTATAATGATCTGTAGTGCTATTCTGTAAAGCATCTCACCGTGAAAACTTAGGTGAAGTGAGCTTAAAGTGAACTGCCAATAGTGTCAAACCCTAGCATTGGATGGGATGACAGTACGCTTCAAGCTCACTTTACCTAACTTAGGTAAGTGAAATGAGCTTGAAATGAGCTGTCAATAGTGTCAATCCCTAGCATTGGATGGGATGACAGTACACATCACGTAACTTAGGTAAAGTGAGCTTTAATAGTGTCAATCTCTAGCATTGGTTGGGATGACAGTTCACTTCACCTAACTTAAGTGAATTGAGCTTCAATAGTGTAAATCCTTAGCATTGGATGGGATGACAGATCACTTCACCTAAGTTTTTACGGTGAGATTTTTACAGTATACACCGGCTGAAATCGCTAACAGTGAGCAAGCGTGGTGATCAATTCTCGATCCTTCTCTGTACGAGAAGAGGCCTTTGTCCAGCAGTGGCGATGTATTGCGCCTAGTAATTCTATTTAGAATGCGAGCATAGCAGTGGAAAGGAGCCCGTTGCTGGTAAACATTTATAAAATTGTAACAGAAATAGTATTGAACAATTGGGATTGATTTTGATTTTGTGTTTCGTAATGTTAATTACTTTGAGTACGATCTGTACAGAATCAAGTTTATACATATAACTAAACAGACAGTTGTGCTGCTGGACAGTTTGTTGCGCCACTTCTTCTTCCCAGCTAAAGCACTAGGAAGTGGTGAAGGGCGGGCAATTTTGGGGGACTGTCTTAAGTAACTTTGACGTTCGAAAAGTGCTGATTCTCAGCCTAGTTTGAATAAATGACTTTTGATTTTGATTTTTGAGAAACCGATTAAAAACAAGATGGCGTCGTTAGTTCTGATTTTCGCCTCCAAAACAGCCTTGTGGGGTTATATCAGCAAACCATTTAAATGAAGGACCAAGGCTTTTGTGGATCGTAGGACCAACACCAAAAACCAATAAAACATACTCTGAATACCACTTTTATTTATTCAATATGTCCTACTTTATCCACAAACAAATGACAAAACAACATCACTTTGAACAACAAACAATTCTGAGAAATACTGCCTTCTCTTTTTAACATATTGCTATCCTTGTCGCGCGCCGAACTTTCACCGCAAAGCAAGGTTTTTCGTAAGATATTACCAGTCTCACGGCTTGCATTATGTATGGTATATGTAGCTTTATATAGTTCCGTCATTGACAACGCAGAGCCTAATTAGCCCTCGAAAACTATACCTAAACAAACGTGCGAGTCTTACAGTAGTCGCTTAAGATGTGTAACATCTGACATCTCACCTTGGTAATAAGCAACTGAGCAGCGACAGAAATTAACCTCAGAATTTAAAAAGCTTAATACTGAAATAATTATTCATTACCAGTGGTCGCCCACTGGTCGAAATTCGACCCTCTCTACTTACAATCTATACAGGGTGAAATTGAAAACATGCGACAAATCTAAATGGGCGATTGTACTCATCATTATGAACAACTTTTACTAAGGGACCACACCTGAAATCGCGGAAAAAAAATCAGGTGTTCCCTACATTTATGTCTGCATAACTCGACAAAATGTAGGAAACAGCTGATTTTATTTTCGCGAATGCAGCTTTGGTCCCTTAGTAAAAGTTGTTCATAATGATGAGTACAATCTCCCATTTCAGTTTGTCTCATGTTTTCAATTTCAATCTGTATAGTACTTACTAATTCCATGAGTACACTAACTCCACGCCATTATAAAGTACTTACTTATTAGAGGACGGAAGTGTGTAGGACAGGAAGTAATAGCTTGAGCATGTCAAGCTGTTACTTCCTGTCCTACACACTTCCGTCCTCTTTCACGAAATAACTCTCACAGAAACGAATTTAAGAAGAGTTTTTACTGTTATAGTTAGCGAACATGCAATTCGCAATACCAGGATCCCAGAGACGAAGCTGATACGTCCCATTTGCCTGTTATCCCACCCATACCCACCCCACCGGACAAAAACAACACAGCTTGGCGGCAGTTGAGGAGCATCAAATCAAATCAAAATATTTTACTTCACATAAACCTACATGGGCACTTATGAAACGTCAGAAGCTAGGTGCACGGTTCCAATTGGTCGTTTCATATGGAGAAGAGCCGGCAAGAAACTCCACGGTTACTCTTTTAAAAATAATTGGCTTTTACAATGTTCTCAAATTACAGTGTTAATAGGTATGGGAGGACTGTCAAGAAGTGCCAAGCACTTAACAAAAAATAAATGGTCTACAAATCTCGTTCTCACATTCACAGAGAAGTGGAAATACGAAATGGAGACCTTTGACCTGGATTGGGACAGCAAGATTAAAATAAATAAGGACCATAGATTCTATGGCCCTTAAATTACACGTATAACTGAAGCATTTCTTACTTGAATACAGTGCAAAATTTAGTAAATTAAGAGTTTTGAGTTAACATAAATATAAAAATTAAATCCATACCCAGACAGGCGCATTACCTTGTGTAAATTATTTCTTTACCACTGCTTTCAAAACGGTGAATGAAAACATCGTGAGGAAACCGGCATGTCCTAGAACCAAAAACTCGAAGACATGTGACATCTACCAACCTGCACTGGGCCCGCGTGGTGGATTACGGCCCACTGCCTCTCCCAGAGAGGAGGCCTGTGTCCCAACAGTGGGAACATTATAGGCTGATTATGTATGCTGTAATAGTGAAATAAATGTTTACGATAAGTTCCCCAATTTATTTTGGTATTGCCTCAAGTAACGTTAATTAATCTCGGCCTGTCTTTCTGTATGGTCACAACTGAGCCACCATTGTCTCTATGTCAAGGTCTTACCACGGCGTCCTAGTAAGCTACTTACATGACGCAATTACAAAAATACAGCATGGTTATTGCGCCATGCCCTTAAAGCTGTACTCGTTACGACCAGTTGTAATATGTACTTGTGAATGGAATCAATGTCAAATGTCGGAAATAAGCGTAATGCGTAGCTTGGACAGACCATTTTTAATAAAATGGCCTCCGAGAATGAACTTGAATCTTCATCATCGTCATCATTTCAGCCGAAAGATGTCCACTGCTGGACATAAGCCTCTCTCAAGCGTCCCTTAGTTTAGTATTGTATAATTGCATGGCACATGTGTGAGCACTTGGCTACCATTTACTGGGTACGTCTTTAATTGACTTGGATGTGCCCTGGCGGCTGAGAGTATGTCATGCTTACTCAAAACTCTCGCTGATGGTGGCGCGTGTGTTGGATCATTAAGTTCTCTTCAAAATGGTTGAGCAGAATGGTGCTGATTCATGCGTCACGTTCGTGAACGGGCGCCGTCAGTAGGGACTGTACATTTCTTAGCTGCCACGGCTTATTTTAATTTTTCAATTGTTTTTATCTTTTTATTACGGACGCTTTTAACGTGCATGTCTTTCTACATTGTTCTCACATGTATAATTTCAACATGAATGATGAAACCAATACTTTTGTAACAACATTCTAATTTAAAAGAACCCTCGTTTTAAATTAAAATATTGTTACAAAAATATTGTGAGGCCTGTGTCCCAGCAGTGGGAACATTATAGGCTGATTATGATAATTATACATCCAATTAAACACATCTATTGCTAGTTAGACCTCTTCCCCCTCTCCTCATTTTGCTGTGCCCGACAGGGTCCATTATTGATATTTTACTTTGGAATACCATGTATGTAATACATATGGAATGCAATAAAGAATTGAGTATTGAGTAAGCTTTTGCCAATACGAGGGAAGAAGACGAATTAGGTGAAAATAAATTGCTTCTGATAGGGAAATGTCAGCAGCAGCCCGGGCCCGGGTCGACGGCGACGGCAAGTTGTGTTCCACGCGCGCCTCAAAGAGATGTCAGCACAAGTGTAGGGGTCCACCAGGGCCGATGCCTGCCGGGGTCGCGGGAAAGTCCGAAAGGGTTACCGAGGCCCCTGACAACACGGGCAACAGAAGGAACGCGGGTGGGTTTTAGTCAGTACGAGTCTGACACACCCTCCCGTTCCGCCAGAGGGAAAAGTTATTTGATAACTTCCCAGCCCAAAAAGAAAAAAAAAACCCCATTCTGGATTTTTTTTTGGCACATAGGTCCCTAACTCCCGATGATGCATTCGACATTTATTATATTAAGGGTTTTATACCAATTTGGGCGGTGTCCAAAACTAACCTCATTCAAATTGGTTCAAACCAGGTCTTGAACCTTTGTATCTTCTGCCTGCTGATATTATTCCTGATCTTTGCCAGAATCAGGTTGCCATCTGGCATCAATCCACCCATACTAATAAATGGAAAATATTATAAATGCGAAAGTAACTCTGTCTGTCTGTTACCCGTGCAAAGGTAACAAGACAGACAGAGTTACTTACACTTAGACAGTTCTTTACACAGATTTCGTTGAAATTTGTTACACAGGTATACCAAGACTTCGGTTAGGACATAGAATACTTTCTACATTCCCGTGGGATAATTTCAGACTCACGCGGGCGAAAACGCGGGCAAAAGCTAGTTACCCGTAACACGTAATTTCGCGATTTCTGTTTACGGGAATGCATTCTTATTTTCGGGCCCTCTCAGAATACCAGCGCTGCGGTATTTATATTTCAAATATCACAGCATTATGCTGAGATAGGAGCCTTTTTGGCGTCGCAGGACTTCTGCGACGCCAAAAACGTTTTTATTTATTTTCTTTGTTTTTTGTTTTAATCGAACAATTATGTAAATTTTGTTAGTTTTAAGTGCTCCTTTTTTACTTTTTGTATTTCTTGTGCATGTCCCAATTTTTTTTTTTTTGTGTGGTTTCTCGGAGTTGACCTTGAGAGGTCGTCACTACTCAACCGGATTATCCTGTGGCTGCTTTAAGCGGACTCAAAGCCTCCAGCCAGGGGCGAATTTCTTACGTTACTAAGCGACTGTACCCGCTGTGGGGTACGGACCTCGGCTTAGGGCGTCGCTGAGGACAGCAAGGTGGGACAGGCTGGATCAGAACTGGATAATTATTATTACCAGGGGAATTTAATGCTACGGGCTCAGCTACGGCGCGGGCTGGCACTTCGTCGAGCAAGGGTCGGGGGGATTTTCAAAATCCTAAAGCAGCATTGTTTATAGATACAATCATCATATCCCTGCTTTTTCAAGTAGGTTGGAGTCGGCTTCAAGTCTAACTGGATGCAGTTGAATCTCACATGGGGCGACTGCCTATCTGACCTCCACAACCCAGTTACTAGGTAATACGATACCCCTTGGTAAGACTGGTAGTCAGACTTTCGGGTTTCTGACGATCCGCAAGTACGCATAATATTATCATTATTTGATATTATACAGGGTGACATTGAAAACATGCGACAAATCGAAATGGGAGATTGTACTCATCATTATGAACAACTTTCACTAAGGGACCAAAGCTACAATCCCAAAAAAAAAAACTGCTGTCCCCTACATTTATGTTCGCAATACCTCATCAAAATGTAGGAAAAGCAGATTTTTTTTTTTGGGATTACAGCTTTGGTCCCTTAGTAAAAGTTGTTAATAATGATGTATACAATGTCCCATTTCAGTTTGTCGCAAGTTTTCAATTTCAACCTGTATACCTACAATTTTGATATCAAACTATTTTTTAGTGGCTTTTGTGGACAGGATATTAATTCAGACTTGTTACAGTTGTAATGGCAAACATGTCAGTTGGTTTAATTAGGTTTTTATTATTTTATTAATATTTTACATAGAATCTTTTATATTTTGTGACTGTGAGAACGTTGTAGGCTTGATAGACTAGATTTGTAGACCATTTATTTTTTGTTAAGTACTTGGTACTTGTTGACAGGCCTACACTGTCCTCTCATACCTATTAACACTGTAATTTGAAAACATTGTAAAAGCAATTTTATTTTAAAGAGTAATCGTGGAGTTTCTTGCCGGCTCTTCTCCATAGGAAACGACCAATTGGAACCGTGCACATAGCTTCTGACGTTTCAAATGTGCCCGTGTAGGTTTATGTGAAATAAAATATTTTTATTTTGATTTTGACTGTCAAAGATCCACGAATGACAGCCGGGACCAACGGCTTTACGTGCTCTCCGAGGCACGAATGGATCTTGGTATGTAAAAATGGTCATCCATCAGGTCAGCCAATGAGGATTTAAAAGCAAATGGAAGTCATGAACTATAACATGACGACTATATTCCCGAAAGAGGAAGGTAGAGGTGAATAGTACACCAAAAGTGGTGAAGGTCTTACTAAGGGGTAACGTGTTGCCCAGTAACTGGGTTGCGCAGGTAAGATAGGCAGTCGCTCCATGTAAAATGCTGGTAGTCAGCAGCATCCGGTTAGACTGGCAGCCGAACCCAACGTAGTTGGGAATAGGCTAGACAGATAATGATTTGGATAGGAAGAAAAATTCATAATCTCTTTGTATCGAAATCATCAGTTCGACTGTTGAGGTGACGGTCTAGTGAACCGACACCTCAAGAGTCGAACTACAAAAATATATCAATTATTGTGACTTGTCTCACAATAAATATTTTTTGTGATGACCTATAGCACTGAAACGTGGTCGCTCACAATTGTCCTTATTAGAAAGCTAAAAGTCACCCAAAGGGTAATGGAGAGGGCTATGCTTGGAGTTTCCCTACATGATCGAATCAGAAATGAAGAGATCCTGAGACGAACCAAGATAACCGACATAGCCAAACTTAAGTGGCAGTGGGCAGGGCACATTGCTCGCAGAACAGATGGCCGATGTGGCCGAAAGGTTCTGGAGTGGCGACCGCGTTTCGGAATTCGTAGTGTTGGAAGGCCTCCTACAAGGTGGACCGATGACCTTTTGAAAGCCGTAGGAATCCGCTGGATGCGGGAAGCACAGAACCGGTTGAAGTGGTGGTGCTTGGGGAAGGCCCAATAGACCGGTGCCACAGTGGACGTCTTTAATGATGATGAAATATTTTTGTAGCACAACGGTTGGTCTCATGAAGTCATGATCAATTAATGATTGAGAGGTTTTTTCTCAACTTCTATTTGACTAATTCAAAGACAACAGCAAGACAATAGTAGCTATTTTATAAATACGGATAAGAAAACGAAGTTATTTTGATTTTACGTTTGTATTAATATGATTAATCTTTAGGCTGATTAAAGTCAAAAGTATTCATCTATTGTGGGTGAGTGTAGTACTAAGTTTCGCCACTAGAGGCGCTAGTAGTACAAACAGTGAAGAAGAAAAAAAAAAAAAAAACATTGTTCAAATCAAATTAAATATTTTTATTGTGGGCATAGGTTATACATGCAGATGTTAGGTAAATTACAGATCCATTATGTCCTGCCTAGTAATAATAATAATAATAGTGTATTTCCCACAAAAATTACAATATAGAGGTGTTTCAACATTGGAGGTACAAAGGTTTGTGGGAGTCAGGAATCCAAACTAGGATACCCTGTGCTATGGACAAAGACCTACACAAAGCCTAATAGGCACAATAATAAATTATGTCAACATGCAGTATAAAAAATTTTGTTATCACTTACAAAGCAAATCTTACAAAATAAGAATTAGGTGTATGGTGACAGATTGTAGTAGGTACTAAATTTTAAGAAATCTTGGATCGTGTAGTAAACTTTGGGAATTAAAAAAATACGTAATATATGTATATTTGAATAGTGGCAGTTCATTGGTGTTCACAGGTATTTTTTTGCAAATGTTAGATGCCATTCCAAAAATACTGACGGACTGTTTTCTCATAATAATGTCAACTTAATAGACTTTGGAGCTGTGGAGGCTCAGTGGTAAAGGCCGCGAGTTGACTTACGAGTTGTAGGTCGCAGGTTTGACAGGCGATTTACTTTGTGTATTTTTTTTTTTTGTGGGCAATGATGAGTTCTATAAACATGTAGTACATTATTTTTATGTATCATTAATAGTTTTCGCAGCGACCGCTAAATAGTGACTTTTATAGGAAAATTTTTGATACCTTGGGTTACGTTATTGTCATTTTCGCAAGGATCTCTATTTTTTTTCAATAAATCACACACACAGCTTATGTTGTTTCCTGATAATTTAGCTTTCTATTAGAGAAAAAATTGTTAAAATCGGTCCAGTAGTTTTGGAGCTTATTCGGTACAAACAAACAAAAACATCTTTCCTCTTCATAATATTCCTAGAGATATACTTAGATAAAGTTTGGTCTATTATTTTGTTTAATCACACTGTTTTTTTATCTGCACAAGAAGAGGCCTTGCCTTACAATTAAACGAATACAGACACCAACCTACATCAAAATACCGGTACAGTCTACGTCGTCAATATTTTCCCACTATTTACCTAAGTATAAGTACTTATTCTTAATCTGAAAGATAAACAGATAACTCGAGTACATAAGGACCAAAATGTCTTGACACTACAAAACGGCGCCAACCGCTAACGCCACTATGAAAGTTAGAACATTCAGAATTAGTTCGCTTTTTAGCCGCGGTTCAGGGTTTTCTGGGTCTATCGCTACATACTCTGATATCTATGAGACAAAATTTGTTCAAACATTATTAGATAAGCTTATCAGTGTTTACATTTAATTTATTTGTTATGGTGAAGGTATTGGTAAATTTTATGGCAATATTTTGGGCGCATTTCGTAATTTTTATCAGTGATTGGTATTACATAGCAATTGCTTCGATGATTTACTGATTTTTAGTTATTTGATTTCACAACGAATATTTTCAATTTCTAGTAGAAACTTATTAGTCGAATTATAATTGATAGCAACAAGACAGCTTTTTTTTGTGTGGGAAATCATAAAATAACTTCCCCCGCTCTGGCCGAAGAGGGAGGGTGTGTCAGACTCTAACTGACTAAAACCCACCCGTATTCCTTCCTGTGGCCTGTGTTGCCAGGGGCCTCGGTGATCCTTTAGTACCTTGTGGACCCCTACATTTGTGCTGATGACATCTCTTTGAGGCGCGCGTGGAATACAACGCGCCGTCGTCCCGGGCCTGGTCCTTACCGGACGGTGAGCTAACCATTGCTCACCGTCCGCAAGCCCAGCAACAAGACAGCTTAAAGTGAAAATCATAAAAAAAATATTGGAAAATAATCTCAAGGTGCAGCAGTTCGCGGGAAAGTCCGAAAGGGTTGAAGGAAGGAATACGGGTGGGTTTTAGTCAGTAAAAGTCTAACACACCCTCCCGCTCCGCCCAGAGCGGAAGAAGTTATTTGACAATACCCCAAAAAAAAAAAGTGCAGAAGTGGTTTTTGCAGGACATATTTTTGGTCCTTCAAAGCAATTCAAATTGTGCATAAAAGAGGGTAATATAATTGAATGCCACTAATTTCCAAGCAACAAAACAACTGGTTTTTTTTAATAACTGAACAGTTTGGGACTGATATACGGCAAAAACCATAATCGTCTAGCATTAGTATATGGACATGCCAAATTTTTTCGGGTACTTGGTCTTTATTTCTGCAAAACGGGCTATTTGAAAATCTACACGGTCGTCCAAGTCACCCTTATTATATTAGAGGGGAAAATACAAAAAAAAAACTCATTAATAATTACAAGTTAAAATGTCAGAGTCAAAATTAGCATTTGACTCTGACATTTTGCACTTTAAATCGCATAATAGCACTTATTTTTGTAAACAAAACGACGTATGAATAAGTAATTTATTGATAGGACAGCACTTTTAAAACTAATAACTGTTTCAGTATCTCTTTGCAATTTTTTCAGTTTAACATCACCTTGCATATATATTTAAAAATACTTCTAAATGGACAGCACTATTCCTAGTTTCTTTTTACATTAATCCATAGTAATAATCGGAATCCGGGCTCGAAGGACCAGTTTTTAATTAAATGAATAGACAATCAATCAGCCTAGTCTTGTCCCAACTATACTATTCTGGGCTCGGCTTCGAATCTAACCGGATGCAGTTGAATACAAATATTTTTCATGGAGTGACTGCCCACAAGCCAGTTACTGGCTAACACGATACCCCTTGGTAAGATTGGTTGACTAAACTTAAACTTAAACTTATGGGCTTCTGACTACCCGTAACGACTGTCAAAGATCTACGAATGACAGCCGGGACTTACGGTTTAGCGTGCTTTCCGAGGCACGGAGAGGGTCTCGATATGCAAAGGATGGTCACCTAGCCACGAACCGACAGCGCCGAGCGTAGCTTAACGCTTAACCTTCAATCGAATCGTGCGGCTATTATTATTTAGCCACGAACCTCTCAATGGACAGCATAATATAATTATCTTTAGGCCTTTCACATTATTATAGTATTGATCCGGAATCCGGTTCGAAGGACCAATTTTTCACAGAATAGACAAGGATCTAAGCCTTCAAATCAAATCAAAAGTCATTTATTCAAACTAGGCTGAAAATCAGCACTTTTCGAACGTCAAAGTTACATAAGACAGTCCCCCAAAAATGCCCACCCTTCACCACTTCTTAGTGCTTTAGCTGGGAAGAAGTGGCGGAACAAACTCCCCAGTAGCACATCTGTCTGTTTAGTTATATAAACTTGATTCTATACAAATCGTATGCAAAGTAATTAACATTACGAAACACAAAACATTAGATTAAATTACGTACTTGCCATACGTTAGCTAGCACACGCCAGTATACCAACAAAACAATGAACAAACTGTACTCAAACAGATAAAAATTACAGCATAAAAAAACGTAAATAGAACTTAATACCTAAATAAAATCCTCCAGGCATAAAGGGCGTGCTCGCTTACATAAGGCTATTGCTGTAACTCGAAGTGAGAAATGATAAACTAGCCCCAACGAAGTGAAATAAGTAAACAATTACTAATAACAATTAAAACCATGATCAGCAAGACGACCAGTCACCACAAGCACCACCCGTTCACGAGCATAACACAAAGATCAGCCATCACCCCCCTCGCCATATAGGAGGGAAGGAGGCAACCCGACCCCCGACACTACCGCAGGCAGTGACATCTAAGGGAGCATGACGAGCTTGCTGCCGGTTGCTCAGGCAAGAATAGTATAACCAATAATCGAGGACGCTAGCTAACCACTTCTTATGCTGATCCACGTAACAAAAGGAACCTCATCTCCCTCATTGAAGTAACATGTACCGAAGATTGGAAATAAAATGACTAGTACTATCCAGACCATACAATTTCCTCATTGCCTCGTGTCTTGATAAAATGAAAAGTAAATAATATCACTTGCGGCGTACAAAATGTCATTGGTACAATAATTGTTTAATTAGCATTATGTACCTATACATGACGTGTCTCCTTTTAAATGGTAAGATGTCTTAAACAGTCTATTAATTAAAAATTAAATGTATATAATTTGTCTGTATTATAACAGCTGGTGGAAATTTCGGTATTTTTCTGCATTTTGACCTTGAATTGTAATGACCAATATTTTCAATGTAATTTTGCGACACGATATAAAGAAATGGCTGGAATAGCTGAGTGGAGGGGCTTGTGGCTAAGTAATAACAGACACACGGCTCGATCGACCAGGTTAAGCTACGCTTGCCGCGGTTGGTCCGTGGATGGCTGACTATCTGTACATACCAAGACCACTACGTGCCTCGGAAAGCACGTTAAGCCGTTGGTCCTTGCTGTCAATCGTGGATCTTTGACTGTCGTTACGGGTCGTCAGAAGCCCGAAACTGACAACCAATCTTACCAATTGGTATCAACAACTACAAACAACTTGTGATGCCTACTTAGATAGTTTTCCTTTAAATTTCGTTATATTAACTGTTGCCATGATTTTTTCACATACCCAGAAAACAACGGTCCTCTTGCTGATCATGGTTTTATTAGTAATTGTTTACTTATTTTACTTCGATGGGGCTAGTTTATCATTTCTCACTTCGAGCTACAGCAATTGCCTTATGTAAGCGGGCACGCCCTTTATGCCTGGAGGCTTTTATTTAGGTATTAAGTTCTAGTTACGTTTTTTATTTATGTTGTAATTTTTATGTGCTTGAGTACAGTTTGTTCATTGTTTTGTTGGTATACTGGCGCGTGCTAGCTAACGTATGGCAAGTGTGTAATTTAATCTATGGAAGTGAATGTTGGGTGTGGCAATAGAAGCATGAAAGTAGAGTAAATGCTGTGGAAATGCGTTCCTTGAGAAGCATGTGTGGTGTGACTATAAATGATAGGCTGAAAAATGATGTGATAAGGCAACGATGCGGTTTAAAGGAAGATGTAGAGACAAACATTGAAAAGAGTATGCTTAGATGGTTTGGTCATGTTGAGAGGAGGAATGAAAGGCGACAAACAAAAGGTATTTACAAGGCAGATGCGAGTGGAAATGCCGGGAGGGGCCGCCCCAGAAAGACATATAGTGACCTCATTAATGATGTTCTTCAAAAAGGTCAGGTGCGTAGTACTCGCAACCGGCGTGCGTGTATGACCAGATGTATGAACGTAAACGAAGCAAAAGGAGCGTAGCAGGTGGCGTTCTGTAGTTTCTGCCTACCCCCATGGGAAGAAGGAGTGAGTTTATATATGTATGTATGTAGGTATCCATTTCTCAGAAATTATACTTTTGAAGTCACCGGTCGTATAAAAGACCCATTATACTTTTATGATTTCACAGTAATTTAGAATAATCAGTAATATTATTGAGGGTGTATAATAATTAATCAGTCAGTTTTAAATGTATTTTTTTTGTGTTTTTAGTGACTAGCGCACATCACATGCACGAGATTGTGGGTCCAAATCCGGGCTAATACAGCCCGATTCAAACTTTATGTCTGCTCGGAACATGATGCAATTCGCATCGCAGTAACGAATTCAGGTGTCAGCGGGGGTGAGGGGTGGGGTACTGCGCAGCGAGTAGCGCACTTCAGAGCCGCCATTAAGTTTGACGTGTACATCAATGTCAATGTCATTTTCTAATGTAATATCATATGTACTTTCTAAGTTTAGAACTTAGCGATGGAAAGTTCAAAACCCACATCAAACGTGTCCTTATCAAAACGCATATTATAAAACTAAAGACTACGTTGAAGACAAGGAAGTTTGGCAATAATTCCTTCTGCACATGTGGCGTCCCTGGTACCTCATAAACGGCATAACTAATGTCTATTAACTGCTCGCAAATTACGATGTTTTTTTTTTTATACATTCTTTTTTGACATATTTTCTTTATTTGACATTATATACCTACAATTTTGATATCAAACTATTTATTAGTGGCCTTGCGGACATAATATTAATTCAGACTTGTTACAATTGTAATAGCAAAAATCGGTGAAGGAAAACATCGTGAGGAAATCGTTCTGAGAGATATTTCTCGACGGCATGTGAAGCCAAGTCAGAGGCCCACGGGCGGCCCGAGTTGATTTTGAACGGGACACCATATTAATAGGATGTTAACTTTTAAATACTTGGGGCATTGTCTTGCCGCTGACCTCAGGGAGAGGGACCGCAGGGCTCTAGCGGTCCGGAGCAATATGTTGTCCCGTAGATTTGCGCGGTGTACTGACCAAGTAAAAGTAACACTTTTCAAGGCTTATTGCCAAAATTTGTACACGGGCAATCTATGGGTCAATAATAATTGTACAAAGAGATCGCTGGATGCTCTGCGCATCCAATATAACGATGCTTTCAGGATGTTGTTGACGCTGCCTCGTTACTGTAGCGCGTCGGAAATGTTTGCGCAAGCCCGCACCGACGGCTTCTATGCAATTATACGCAAAAAAACTGCGTCGCTACTGAGGAGAGTGAGTAGCAGTCGGAACCGCATCCTGAATACTGTAGCCGAGAGCTTCGGCTCTCCGATTGTACAGCAGTTTGTGCGGAGGTTGATTTTGACTAACATTAGGCAATAAGTTATTTTTTGTATGTTACTAACACTATAATATGGATATTTGGTGTCCGTAATAGAGTTTCTATTCTATTCTATAAAACTGTGACACCAGCTGGCTTAGCATTACACTCTCTATTTCTTCGAAGAATAGACACGGCTCTTTCTATACAAAGTGACATTTCGTTTCTCCATTTTTGACATCTCACCGTAGAAATCCTTCTACGATCTCAACGATCTGTCATTTTTTCTTTCGTTTCTAACGATCTTTGTCTAGGTCTTTTTTTATGTAGAAGGATTTCTACGGTGGGATGTCAAAAAAGGAGAAACGAAATGTCACTTTGTATAGAAAGAGCCGTGTCTATTCTTCGAAGAAATAGAAAGCGTCATGCTAAGCCTGCAGGTTGGTCACTAACCACACGCAAAATCAACGGAATAAAGGCCTTGTTACGAGTGTTCGTACAGAAGGACCAAGTTATGACACAGGTAGGCACAACATATTTTCCGTAATACCGTCATCCATTTGATAATTACAAGAGATGAGCTGTCCAACACAGACAAGCTTTGGGATTTTCGAAACAAAACCTGTTTTGCGTCATTACTTTTAACGTTAATATTTCCTAGGGTTTTCCTTATGTTATCTATAATTTCCGGATGCAAAAGCTGATTTATTTAAGCAATCTAATAACTGAGCTAGGATATCCCACGTACAGTCTTCGCTAGATACAATTGATCAATCTAAATCGAGTCAGTTAGCTCAGGAAAAATCAATCAAGCCAAGCCTTTTCATCAATCTAAATCGAGTCAGTTAGCCCAGGAAAAATCAATCAAGCCAAGCCTTTTCATCAATCTAAATCGAGTCAGTTAGCCCAGAAAAATCAATCAAGCCAAGCCATTTCCCAACTGTGTTAGGGTCGGCTTCCAGCCTAACCGAAAGCAGCTCAATACGAGTATTTTACATGGAGCGACTGCCTATCTGACCTTCTCAACCCAGTTACTAGGTAACACGATACCCCCTGTTAGAACTGGTTGTCAGACTTTTGAGTCTCTGAATACCCGTAACGACAGTCAAAGATTTAAGATTGACAGTATAAGATGTTTTTCTTTTATATTGTTTACACCCCTAGTGGGATTTATAGGTATTTTTTTCTAGTCTGCCCCATGGTGTGGGGTATCGTTGGATAGGCCGTTCAAAAATATTGCCGGTCTGTGAACGACACTTTTCGATTGAAGGATCCGCTTGCGTATTATTAGGCATTCAAGTGCTAATTTTTGTTAGAGTCAAGTGTCCCCCTGCCAGCTAAATGGTTGTTTATGAAGATGTGAAAAAATTCATGGCAGTAGTAAATATAATGAAATTAAAAGGAAAACTATCACAGCTAAGTAGGCTTTACAAATTAACGAGTAATAGTCGACAAACTTAAATTTGCAGTTGGAGAATTGATCGTGGCATATATCGATGTATGGGAGAACATGTTTTTCAACTACAATGTTAAGTTTGTTTTTGGGATAACTTCATCCCAACTTCTCAACTACGGCACCCTTCATTGTGTGTGGTCCGACACGCACTTGGCCGGTTTATTACTTTTTATATTTCTTGTGCGTGTTCAAAATAAAATATATTCTTTCTTTCTTTCTTTCTTTCTTTCTTTCATTCATTCTTAGATCTTTGACAGTCGAGCCCAGGATTGTTACGAGATTACACTAGGTAAAAAATCTCACAAAGAATGAGTCTTATTGGATTAATCTGTGAGTTCTGTAGCTTCATTGTGGATTGTGGACGATGCTTTATAAGTAATCACTCATATCCTAAAGGAACCACACAATTTATATTCAAGGATAACATGTTATAGACAAACTAACGGTAGTAGGTAATATTCGCATCACATCTCAAACGACCATTTCAGACACCAATCTACATGGTCCTCACACATGATCTGACCAAGATTATGTCTCGACTTTAAAAGAAACTGAGTTTGTTTCGGCATTTCTTCTCAGAGTAGTAAGATGGGAAACGCCGCCCTCATGTAATTATAAAATATAATTGACGTGTAAAGTGTTTGCACAAAACTGTTAACAGAAATAAAATCATTTATGATATTTCATGAGATGTGGAAGTTATCCGGAAGAGAACCGGAGTTACCGACATAGCCTGCAGAGTCAGCAAGCTGAAGCGGCAGTGGGGTGGTCATGTGTGTCGAAGGACCGATGGCCGGTGGAGCAGACGAGTCCTGGAGTGGAGACCGCGTATCGACAAGCGTAGTGTGGGACGCCCCCCAGCTAGATGGACCGACGACCTTAAAAAGGTGGCTGGGACAGACTGGATGCGGAAGGCGGAGGACAGGGTGTTGTGGCCCTGCCGGGGTCGCAGGTAGGTACTTATGGGTCACCGAGGCCCCCGCAACACAGGCAACAGGAAGGAATACGGGTGGGTTTTACTCAGTAAGAGTCTGACACACCCTCCCGCTCCGCCCGGAGCGGGAGAAGATATTTGATGATTTCCCACCCCCAAAAAAAAAAAAAGGATTTGTGGCGCAGCCTGGGAGATGCCTATATCCAGCAGTGGACTGTTATAGGCTGAGTTGATTGATTGATGAGATGTGGATTAAAATAACCTCCATACTTAAATAATTGCGTAGAGCACCTTCATCATCTGCTTGGCTTTACCCAACTATGTTGGGATCGGCTTCCAATCTAACTTGACGCAGCTGAATACAAATATTTTACATGGAACGACTGCCTATCTGCCCTCGACAACCCAGTTACTGGATAACACGATACCACCTTGCTTAACTGGCTAATATTTTTACTAAGGCAAGAGATATTCACATCGAGTTGATGCGAAAGATGAAGCCGACCTTAATATAGTTGGTGTTGAAACGGACGATATTGATGAATCAATTGATGTGCAGACAAGTCCAATTGTTAAAGACACAATCAAGCTTACTCATATTGAATCTAATAGCTAATTGTAAGACTTAGGTCATTGAATATTGCACGCGCAAAGAGTTCAGGAAAAAAAATTCAATTGAAAAGTGTATAAGGGGGAGAAGACCAAAGAAACGATGGATGGACTGTGTGAAATATGATATGGCTGGAAAGGGGGTGACTACTGAGATGAAGACTGATGGAAAAAGAAGTATGGAAAAAGACATGCATTGGGATGAGAAAGATGATCCGTTAGACCGTAAAATGCTGAGAAAAAGACTTATAACTTAAGACTTATAGACTTGCTCAAAAAATTCTAAACTCTATTAATCATCCTAATGAAGAATAGTTTTTATTAAATTCTTGGTAGCGGATATTCCTTAAACCAGATAAGAAATTTTATCCATTTATGGCTCTTACTGAATAAAACAAAGACTTTAAGGCGCATATATATATATGATTTTAGTGACTTTTAAATATGTTTTTACGTCTTCATATAATGCAAATAAGTTATGCAAAACATGTATGTTAAACTAGAAAGCATACACGTCAATACTATATGTGAATATTTAAGTATTGTAGTAAAATCCTACTAATATTATAAATGCGAAAGTTTGTAAGGATGGATGGATGGATGGATGGATGTTTGTTACTCTTTCACGCAAAAAGTACTGAACGGATTTGGATGAAATTTGGCACACAGATAGTTTATAACCAGGAATAACACATAGGATACTTTTTATCCCGATATACCCACGGGGTCAAAACTTTTGCGGGTGAAACCGCGGGGCGCATCTAGTACTTTATAAAATAAATTCAGTAAGCAATGCAATTCAGTAACACAAAGCATAAAAAACGATATTACTCTCAAACTGCTTAAGATATTTTCATGATTTTTTTTTGTATGAACAGACTATTTTATTATCTATAATTCTATCTGTGTTTTTTTTTCAAATGTTTATATTTTCTGTAAACTAAAATAAACTAAACAATTTAACTAAATAATTATTCCGTATGAACATTAAAGGCGGCGCGGCGTGAGCTCGACGCGCATATAATCATTAAATCATATATTAAGGGTCGGACCCAATAATGATTTTATCTTAAATTTCTTTGGAACAAAACAACACAAGCAAACAAAGAGGGGCTTGTGGCTAAATAATAACAGCCACACGGGTCGATCGAAGGTTAAGCTACGCTTGCCGCGGTCGGTTCGTGGATGGGTGACTATCCATTACATATCGAGACCCCTCCGTGCCTCAAAAAGCAAGCTAAGCGAGGTCTCGGCTCTCATTCATAGATCTTTGACAGTCGTTACAGGTAGATGGAAGCCCAAAAGTCTGACAACCAGTCTTACCAAGGGGTATCGTGTAACTGGGTTGTGGAGGTCAGATAGGCAGTCGCTCCATGTAAAATACTGGCATACAGCTACATCTAGATAGACTGGGAGCCGACCCCGACATAATTGGGAAAGGCTAGGAAAATTTATTGGGAGACAAGTGTATTTCTGTCTCAAGTTTAAATCTATGTTAGTTCAATATTAAACGCTACATTTTTTAGGGTCCCATAAAGTGACCCATACATGGAGCAACCGCGGCAAGCGTAGCTGACTGCTGGGGTCGCGGGAAGGTACAAAAGGGTTACCGAGGCCCCCGCAACACAGGCAACGGAAGGAATACGGGTGGGTTTTAGTCAGCTAGAGTCTGACACACCCTCCCGCTCCGCCCAGAGCGGGAGAAGTTATTTGATGATTTCCAACACAAAAAAGAAAAGACAGGCAGTCGCTCCATGTAAAATACTGGTAATCTACATCCAGATAGACTGGAAGCCGACCCTAACAGAGTTGGGAAAAGACGAGGCAGATTGATTTGACTTGGCAGTGAACAATATAACAGAGAACTGACGTATTCTAAAGGTTTTTTCCCTTACAGAAACGGAACCAGCACTGATCTCTGTTAATGGTGATTCCAGAATATTGAGTCCAGGTTTTTTTATGTTATTGGATGAGGAAACCTTCGGCGCACCCGATGTAATTCTAACTAATATTATAAATGCGAAAGTGAGTTTCACGCGAAAACGGCTGAACGTATTTGGATGAAATTTGGCACATGGGTAGACTATGACCTAGAGAAGGGCATAGGCTACTTTTTATCCTGGATCGCAGACGAAGTCGCGTGCAACGGCCAGTAACATTATAAGGCATCGCGGATGCCTTGCCATCCCAGAGACATGTGCATGTAATTACTCCCGCAGGAATCTCTCTCTGTCTTTGGAATAGACAACTAGCTTCATCTCTCTGACTGACCGCTTCCTTGACAGTTCAAAAGTGCCTGTTAATGGTTTAATTGAAATAAATGCTTGGAGACTTTGATCTGAACAGAGCAACGATGCTTAGAGGCTGAAATAGGTATGGGTTTTCCATCGCGATACCTCAATGTGTGACATTGAACAAGGATTTTTTTCGGCGAATTGGAACAAATAAATGCATGTTCATTGTATTGAACATAAACAAAAACATATCAAGTCCGTAACAAGCGAGTAGTTTAGCATTATTATTTACCCAATTTCGCGCTAAATCGTAATTTGTAACACATAATCAATTTAGTGAAACCGGAGCGTTGTATTGAGCTATAACTTCGCCGCTTACCGCATCTAGTCTACCGTTTACAATAACTTTCACTTATATAGAACCAACAGAATTACGCAGATTACTTAAAAGCTTTTAAAAGATTTGATTACTTAAAACCTTAAAATCTAAAAAGTTATAAAAACACGGCTTTATAAATTCAACTTGTTACTTAAGAAAAACTTACGACAGATGAAATCTATCAACAACCAAAAAAAAACAGTTTGAAGATCGAAATATTAATTTCGAATTCTATTCGAAAAAAGAACACAGCACACTGAATTTTTCACAAATAAAAAAAAACTGGTAGTATTACCGAATTACCGGAAAAAAATCACAGCATTTTGAATTTGGAAAGTGTTCCGAATCGCTTCGTGCGAGTTCGGCAACTTTCGCTATACATAACGACTGGTAATTCGCGAGCGCGCGCGTGCACTGCCGTAGAGCCGACGAGATACCTTCAATGGAAGAGTTCTAGTGATGGGAAAAGGTGGACTATTATCATTTATCGATGTTTATTTTTTGCTATTTTAGTTTTTGTGGCGATAAAGATTTTGCGTAAAAGGAAACTTCCATGTGGTCCTAAGGTACGAATATTTACACCACCTCGTGATTGACAGTTGTGGCAGCCAAAATATAAAGGGAATCAGGGCCTGCAGTCTCAACATAAATAGCGATCGCTTTACGACCGAATTCGGTTAGACAGTCAAAATTGCTTGAAAAGCACGAAAAAGTTACAGAGAGAGTTTCTTTACACTGCAATATTACGAAGAGTAACGTTTTCCCATGACCTGGAACACTGAAAAAGTCAAAAATCATAGACAAACAAAAAAAACCAAAGAAACCAAGACTAAATGAACCTTAACACTCCCTAACAAACACTAGCGATGATGGTCCGTATGAAATGAGGGTTTTACCCCGTAGTGGAACAGCAGTCTGATATTGATGTTTTTTATGCAATCTGATTCGTTATGAACATAAAAAGGATCAACTTATTGTCACCATTATTCACCATTGCCTTTAGTAAAAGTATGTTACATAACGGTGCCTTTGCCGGAGAAATCTTTAAAAATTTACATTACTTGTGGCATTTTATTTATTGAAATGGCAATACGTACCGGTTCTACTTATTTAAACGGGGTTAATGCCCCTCTTTCATATCTTTATTCCGCAAAAAATCTTGTTTTCACAACCAACTATTTAACTTCTTTACTTTTCTTTATATACAGTTTTATTTTAGAATCCCACGTAAATATTAAGGGTGAAGGAAAACTAAATCTCTAAACTGATCAAAAACAGTTTCTTTCCTATGCGAGAAGTGGCCTTTGCCGAGCAGCAGGACAGACACTGACTAATATTCCATCATGACATACAAACAGTTTCAAGTAACATTAAGAGAAAAAACCACAAAGACTTACTTCTCGATCCACGTGTGCTAAAACGTGGGCTTATTTCCTCAAAAATAAGCAGCTGTATACAGCATAACCGTTTAAAGAAGGTCAAACAGACTTAAGAGGCCGACAACACCTAAAGCGCGGTCACTGTCGGACTGCATAGAAAAGAAAGAGAAGCGCGATGACACAACGCTGGTAATTTATTGCACAATATGAAGCAATTATCGATTTACAAAAAAACTATAGATTGTATAAAAAAAATAGAACACTATTATGCTAATATGTTGCTTGTAGAATAATCTGACAAAAAATCAGAATGATTGCATGTATGGTTTTTAATCGTAAAAAGACATTTTTAGAGGTATCTTCGTGATTTTTTTCTTCGTTTCAAATTAATTATATTATGTTTTCAACACACTATCTACCTAGCATATATCCTGAAAAAATCGTAATCCTTTTCTGATTTTGTTTAATGAACTGGATCATATACTTTTACGCATAAAATAGTCAAACATCGACAACCTCTACCGATAACAACCCATCACTAAACCGATTACGCTACTTAGATCATAGTATTGCGTCAAAACTGATAGCTGATGCAATACCAACTCTATCACGTTGGATTAAAGTTACAAATCAAACGTTTTTAGAGACAATTATTGCTATCCGTTTGTCTCGAGTGCTCAATGATAAAGATACTGCAAGCGGATTTGTGAGTAAACGAACTATATGAAATGTACACAAGAGGTAGGCAGAGGTGTAAAGTACACCCACATTTCGCCAGTTATGTATAACTCCCATGTAATGAGGCGAGCCTATTACCGTCAACCAAGCACAAATCCAGACTCCGGGCACCAGACAAATACTGGTATTCAACTACATCTGGTTAGAGCCTGCCCAGATGAAGAAGATAGGAGCCTATAGTCCGCTTGTGTGGGCGTTAGCAGATCGGACAAGATCTGTTTTAGCTAAGTAAGATTGTCACTAAGACAATGGACCACATTTGTAGTCTTATCAAATAAATGAGTTGAGTATTCGAAAATATAAAACAACCAAGTTCTGAATTCAAATATGACGTTCTTGTTATTCATTAATTATGTAACGTACGTTATTTAATACAGATATTTTGGATTGGAATTCAAGGTAAAAAGGTTAGTTTACCGGTAATTTGTATCGAGATTTTTTTTTTCAAAACTTGTTCTGGTAACAACCAAGTTCTAAGAATTATGTTCAAAATTGGCATGTATTTTTTCCGCTACCACGAACTATACAGATTTGGCAATTTGTTTTCTTAAGACAAGCCTACTTTGGTCATTCGCCTCTTATCAGCGCCCTAATAAAAGTAGCTGACACACTTCACCTGTGCCCAGACACCTTATCTTTTTAAACAAATCAATTTATCTCTGCAAGAACAAAGGTCACATTTACTTATCTACTCCAGTCTCCATATTATCATTAAAATCCTTTACTAAGCCCTGATTAGATATTGATTTGGGGAAATTATCTGTCAAGCAAATTTTTTTTTTTTTTTTTTATTTGTGATGGGTTTGCTCTTGACCTTAGTCTATGTCAGAGGTGACAGAAACAAAGTCGACGATGGAGCGAGCTTACCCAGAAGAAGCCTGTTCACTCTCACTTTGAAGAGATTATCATCATCATCTGCCTGCCTTATTCCAACTATGTTAAGGTCGGCTTCCAGGCTAACCGGATGCAGCCGAATAGCATATTTGTCTGGTGTCCGGACTTCCGGAGTCTGGATTTGTGCCTGGTTGATGGTAATAGGCTCGCCCTGATAACAGGGGACTTAATTCAGCGAGGCAATGCCGCCGGCATCCTCGGTATAATGCCTCGAAGGCCTTTTTAGGGTTCCGTATCCAAAGGGTAAAAAACGGGACCCTATTACTAAGACTCCGCTGTCCGTCTGTCTGTCTGTCCGTCTGTCACCAGGCTGTATCTCATGAACCGTGATAGTTAGACAGCTAAAATTTTCACAGATGATGTAAGGGGGCTCCCATACAACAGACATGATTTTTTTACCGTTTTTATAGATAATAGTACGGAACCCATCGTGCGCGAGTCCGACTCGCACTTGGTCGGTTTTTTAGGTTTAACTTACTTTAATTGAGTTAATTTTAATAATCATCTTGTAATTTGTTTTTTTTTAATAAATGACTTAAAGCCTTTATTCCATGGCTATAACACGGCAAATTGACGTAGTGTGTGACTTTACTCAACAATATTTTTTTCCTGACTGTATGAGTGAGATGTTAGCTGATAGACGTGTATGGAAGAAAGAAAGCATGCTGTGCCGACCGTAAACAAATTGGGATAAGGGCAGGAGAATGATGTGATACTGAAATATCTTTTAATACAATTTACCTTCATCTGTTTTCGGTGGCGCCTGAATTGACATTAAAATAAGAGCGCCTACCATTATTTTCATAGCAAAGTGTTAATGTCGTGTATCAGCAGCATACTGCTTTTACAATTGCAGCAGGCATTTCATTACGAGCGCGCTTTTTTTTTTCTGGGTGTGAAATCATCAAATAACTTGTCCCGCTCTGGTCGGAGCGGGAGGGTGTGTCAGGCTCTTACTGACTAAAACCCATCCGTATTCCTTCCGTTGCCTGTGTTGCCAGGGGCCTCGGTAACCCTTTAGTACCTTTCCGCGACCCCAGCAGGAATCGGCTCTAGTGGACCCCTACACTTGTGCTGACGACATCTCTTTGAGGCGCGCGTGGAATACAACGCGCCGTCGACCCGGGCCTCGTCCTTACCGGACGGTGAGCTACCCATTGCTCACCGTCCGCAAGCCCGCGCCTATGGTGGCCGGAAATCCGCCCGGGATTCCCGACGCCCAGGGCGTCTCCTGCGGCGGCAAGGGGCGAGAGGGCGCGAAATTTGCCTTTCCCTCAACCGTCCCGCCTCCTCCTTCGCGAGCATTACTGCTTCGCAGAAGGAGGTGACGGCTGCCCATGCCCTCTCGCTCCGTACCCTGCCCTGAACCAGGGCCGGACGCGAGAGATCTCTGCCGCCGATCGCCTCGCGCGCTTACGATTCGTTTCCAATTTTTCTCATTGTTCTAGGTACAGAAAATACTTTCCTCTGTATTCTATTAGTACACTATCAGTACGACTATGAAATTATATTGTACCCAGCCGCAGGAAAATAGCTTGGATTCGTGCCCGGTTGATGGCAATTGGCTCAAATGCCATTACATGGTACTTAAATATAATTGGCGAAATGTGAGTTTACTATTAGAAACTTAGTTTTAGTTTAGCTTAATCTTGAAAAGGGGCCAATGTATTATAGACAACTCTTACTATGGGACACCTGAAATCACGTAAAAAATCAGCCACTTTGTTCATTTGTTCACTAAGAACGATAAAATGTAGCAAACATAACATAACATGATTTTTTTACGATATCAGTGTTGGTCCTATAGAAAAAGTTATTCTAATAATTATGGATACAACAGTGAGCATCAGTGGTGGCCCAGTGGTAACGGCTGCAACTTCGAGTGGTAGGTCGTAGGTTCGCATCCTGACAGGCGCTTTACTTTGCGTAAGTTATTTCATCACCACTGCTCTCAAAACGGTGAAGAAAAACATGATGAGGAAAGCTGCATGTCCTAGAACCAAAAATTCGAAGACATGTGACATCTCCCAACCCGCACTAGGCGCGCACACTCCCTCTCTGTGAGAGGAGGCCTGTGTCCCAGAAGTGGGAACACTATAGGCTGATTATGCTAAAAGCCTGCTGGTACAATATTTTTATGCTTCTAGACCCAGCGGTAAGCTGAGCGTTGTCTGTTTGTGAATAAATGAATTAAAGGTCCACTCCTCTCCACTCCACCCAGCTCCGCGTCAGTGGAAACGCACCCTTAGGCCCGGTATCCGCCAAAGCGGAGGGGAGAGGAGACGAGATAAGATGTGTTTTGAATAACCAACCAGATTTCGTTATTTCCACATTTCCTCTCCGCTTAGCTTCGGTGGATACCGGGCCTTAAGTTTGAATCGTGCTGCAGGCTTAGCATGGCGCTTCCTATTTCTTCGAAGAATAGACACGGCCCTTTCTATACAAAGTGACATTACGTTTCTCCATTTTTGACATCTCACCGTAGAAATCCTTCTGCAAACTGTCATTTTGTCTTTCGTTTCTAACCATCTGTGTCTAGGTTCTTTTTTATGAAGACTATTTCAGAAGAAAGCTTCTATCCCAAACTGTCAAAATCACACTGACAACTGTCAGTTGTCTAAGGTAGTGGAGACAATTTGCGTTTTTCTACTCGACGACCACAAGGTATATACGGTTATCTACAAAATGATGATTTTACAGGAGAGCGTTTTGTACGCAAAACTTTGGTAATTAATAGAAGAACAAGGCTATCTTCTCCTATTTTACATTATTTAGTTAACAGGGCATTTGCCAATGAAATGGTGAAGGCCAATATTACTATAATATTTTTTGTTCCAAACAACGGTACTCGTACTTCGACACTTTGACAAAAAAATGATGTAGTTGTCTTTATACATATACGTGACTTAATATCAGTAAAAATTGAGAATCAAACAGAAAAAAATTCTTATGACAAAACAAAGAATTCTGAGTCGAATTATGTAAAAGAGTGAATTTCGTAAAAGTACAGTTGACTCTTTCTACTTTGCTGTCGTCGTACTTTCTACACGGAACGTCATTTTTGTCTATTCTTCCGTAGACAAAACGGTGCTCGTGCTAAGCCTGGAGTAATAGGCGGCGGATGCGATATTGTGTTGTAATTAGTTGCTATGCGCGTACGCATACCAGGACAATCGGCCTTATTATTTATCTGTCTAACTTAAGAGATAGTTTCAGCTCATTGACTATCGTTCAGATAGCAGTCTGATTGGAATGCAATAAATCAGAAATGAAACATTTTCATATTAATCAGGCATTTATTAAAAACAAGATGCGCCCGCGGTTTCACCCACATAAGTTTTGACCCCGTGGGTATATCGGGATAAAAAGTATCCTCTCAGCGGTGTGCCAAATTTCATCCAAATCCGTTCAGTACTTTTTGCGTGAAAGAGTAACAAACATCCATCCATCCATTCTTATAAACTTTCGCATTTATAATATTAGTAGGATTAGTAGGATATAAGTATAGGAGGCCCATGTAAGGGGACGCATTTGTTTTCAACATGGTTGATGTATATAACCAATATTTTGTAACCATACTTTGAGTGTCCGTGGAGGTTCTTGCCTGTTCTTCTCCATACGAACCTACGCTTTGGAATGGTCAACTACCTTCATCTTTCTTATTGACTGACTCCTTGATACTTCAAAAGTGTCGGCGCCCGCGGCAGGGCACGGCAAGGGATTTTTATGCGACAAATAAAAATATAGCAGTAAAATTGAAATTTAAACGGCAATGAATGCCGCGGTATCTTTACGTCAAACTATTAAGGCGCTGACCAGAGGCAAATGACCACAGTAGGCTTGTCTCCCTGCCGTGGTCGCGGGAAGGTACGAAAGGGTTACCGAGACCCCTGGCAACACAGGCAACGGAAGGAACACGGGTGGGTTTTAGTCAGTAAGAATCTGACACACCCTTTCGCTCCGCCCAGAGCGGGAGAAAATTATTTGATAATTTCCCATAAAAAAAAGGCTTGTCTTAAGAAAAGGCTTGTCTAAAAAAAAAATGCCAAATCTGTATAGTTTACCACAAACTATACAGATTTGGCATTTTTTTTGTCTTAAGACTAGCCTTTTTATTTTTTGCGGAACAAATATATGTTAATTTTGAACATATTTCTCAGAACTTGGTTGTTACCAAAACACGTTTTGAATTAAAAAAAAACTCGATACAAATTAACGGTAAACAAACCCTTTATTTAACCTTGAGTTCCAATCCAAAATATCGGCATTAAATATCAACGTACGTTACATATTTAATTAATAACAAGAACGTCTTATTTAAATGAAGAACTTGGTTGTTTTTTATTTTTTTCAATTACTCAACTCAATTTTGAGTAAATAGATAATTGTTTCATATTTTGCAATAAATTACAAGCGTTGTATCATCGCGCTGCTCTTTCTTTTCTATGCAGTCTGACAGTGACCGCGGTTTAGGTGTTGTCAGCGTCTTAAGTTACTTACATAATCAGCCTATAATGTTCCCACTGCTGGGACACAGGCCTCCTCTGTGTGAGAGGGAGTGGGCCGTAATCCACCACGCGGGCCCAGTGCGGGTTGGTAGATGTCACATGTCTTCGAATTTTTGGTTCTAGGACATGCCGGTTTCCTCACGATGTTTTCCTTCACCGTTTTAAGAGCAGTGGTGATGAAATAATTTACACAAAGTAAAGCGCCTGTCCGGGTTCGAACTTACGACTTACAACTCGTAAGTCGCAGCCGTTACCACTGGGCCACCACTGCTCTGCTTAAGTTACTTATACAGGTTCAAATTAGATTAGATAGCGGAACTCCAAAGACGTGATGGGTGTCTATATCTAAAGGATATAAAATAAAACTAGGTACTTAAAGATTTCATGTTTTTTAGGGGGTCTACGACCACTGGTAGTGTTGTTACTTCAAGTATTAGTTTAGACTCATGGCCATCCGGAAGGTCCGGGGATACCGCACGGTCTCCTGTGAGGCAGCGAGCCTCCTTGCCGGATTGCCGCCATGGGATCTGGAGGCAAAAGTCCTCGCGCACGTATGGGAGTGGCGCGAGGAGGCGAAACGCCGGGGCGTAACTCCGCTGCCGCGAGAAATCGCGGCACAGCGGACGGAGCTCCGGCGGGATCTCATGGCGACATGGAGAGTACGGTTGTCGCAACCCAGTGCTGGGCACGCCACGATTGAAACGATAAGTCCCCTCTTTGAGGAGTGGCTAGAGAGGCGCCACGGCGTTCTCACCTTCAGCCTGACGCAGGTCCTCACCGGACACGGCAGCTTCGAGAGGTTCCTGTGTCGGATAAGGCGGGAGGAAACGCCCGGGTGTCACCACTGTGTGGATCGCCCGGAGGACACGGTGGAGTATACGGTGGAGGTCTGCCCGGCTTGGGCAGAGCACCGCCGTTTCCGCGTGGAGGCGATCGGCGGCAGAGATCTCTCGCGTCCGGCCCTGGCTCAGGCCATGTATGGAGCGAGAGGGCATGGGCAGCCGTAACCTTCTTCTGCGAAGCAGTAATGCTCGCGAAGGAGGAGGCGTGACGGTTGAGGGAAAGGCAAATTTCGCTCCCCTAGCCGCCGCAGGAGACGCCCTGGGCGTCGGGAATCCCGGACGGATTTCCTGCCACCGTAGGCGCGGGCTTGCGGACGGTGAGCAATGGGTAGCTCACCGTCCGGTAAAGACCAGGCCCGAGTCGCCTGCGCGTTGTATTCCACGCGCGCCTCAAAGAGATGTCGTCAGCACAAGTGTAGGAGTCCACTAGGGCCGATGCCTGCCGGGGTCGCGGGCAGGTACAAAAGAGTTACCGAGGCCCCTGGCAACACAGGCAACGGAAGGCACACGGGTGGGTTTTAGTCATTGACACTAAGAGTCTGACACACCCTCCCGCTCCACTCAGAGCGGGAGAAATTATTTGACGATTGATGACCCACCCAAAAAAAAAAAGTATCAGTTGAGAAAACTGTTTTTTTTTGTTTTATCTCGTCTAAATATCGATACCGATCACTTTTGTAAAGTTTACTCGAAAAAAAAAGATTTTTAAAGCTGATTTTTCAATTGACTACATCACTGCGGTCGATGACTCCACAAAGAAAAATCATGCACTTAACCACTCTATACATACACTTATCGTATTCCGACGCTCAGGGAATACGACCGGTGCCGAACAATGACGATGATTTCTATGCAATGCGCATAGAAATCATCGTCATCACTTTGGGAGACCTGTAATTCGGTTCGACAAATTCGTTTCAGCAGTGAGCAGTATTTGTTGAACAACAAAGCCGACCCGAAGCAGTTACACATATTCGACTTTCATTTGGCTCCTGCCGATCGGCAAATTCCGTTCGTTATCTACCCTCGCTGTATCATATTCGGGTCAGCTCGGCACAATTCGAGCAAGTTTTTCCCGATATCTACATTTATTATTATTTACATGCAGCTGAGATGGGAATGCTAAGAGGGATGAGTGGTGTTAAGGCTCCTACACACTGGCGCGACTTGTCGCGCGACGCGTCGCGACACAAAGACACCGCTTGCAGCGCTACACGCGGTGTCTTTGTGTTGCGTCGCGTCGCGCGACAAGTCGCGCCAGTATGTAGAAGCCTTTACGCGAATGGATAGAATAAGAAATGAGTAGGTACATAAGAGGAAGTATAAAACGCACACTATGCAGCCAAGCATATTATAAATTGGGGGATTACATTGCTGATAAAAATGCTTGGCTCAACGCTGGTCCTGCTCCACAAGGGCGCAAAAACTAATTGATCAGGTATTGAAAATAGTGTTGGAGCTGCTGAAGATTTTAAAAACTCTCTTTGCATTGTATAAATTCAATCTCTTAGTATTGTATAGCTGCACATTGTTATGTGAGTACTATGTACTATAAAGCTGCCATTTACTGGATACGGCTTTCATTGACTTGAGTGTGCCCTGGTGGCTGGGAGTATGTCGTGCTCACTCTAATGTCTCGCTGATGGTGGCGCGTGTGTTAAATCATTTAGCTCCCTTTAACATGGTTGAGCTGAATGGTGCTGATCCACGCGTCATGTTCGTGAACGGGCGCCGTCAGTAGAGACTGGTCATCTCTTAGCTGCCACGGCTTATTTTAATTTTAATTTTTGAATTGCTTTTTTTTTTTGTTGTAATTTTTTTTTTATTACGGACGCTTTTGCATCGTTCTCACATGTATAATTTCAAAATGAATGATGTAAACAATATTTTGTAACCATAATACGTTGACTTAAAAGAGTGTCCGTGGAGTTTCTTGCCCGTTCTTCTCCATAGGTATCTACTACGCTTTAGAATGGGCAGCTACGAGTAGCTTCATCTTTCTGACTGACTGACCGAACCCTTGACAATTCAAAAGTGCCTGTAATTGGTTTATTTGAAATAAATGCTTTGAGTTTGAGTTGTCTGAAAGTGACACCGGTGACTGAAAAGTTGTGTGGAAATAGGTTGTCATCATGGTATAGGCATGTGATGCGGAGGAATGAGGGAAATCTCGTCAGGAAAGTTTTGAGTATGAATGTCGATGGCTATACGAGTAGGGGAAGACCAATGAAACGATGGATGGACTGTGTGAAAGATGATATGGATAGAAAGGGGGTGACTACTGAGATGACAACTAATAGAGAAGTATGGAAGAAAGAGACATGTTACGCCTATCGTTAGTTATTCTGTGCACAATATAAATTTTAAGAGTTATATATCAGTAACACATTAACATTATAATTATTTAATATTGACATTATCTCACCTCGATAAATATTGATATTAGCTGACATTACAAATTGCGGACATTGAGACTACTGAATTATTATTAATTAATTTACTTAATTGGCAAGAGAATCCCATAAATGCATACCTTTACGCCAAATGGCAAAACATAGAGAAACTGTAATATAACAATATTGTAACATCTTGCAGAATTTGCTTGATTGATTGACCCCAAATAAATTGGGATAAGAGCAGACGAATTATGAATGACGGTCTAATTTTTTATTTAACTTGTAATGCATACAGTATGTTCGGGTCAAATCTTGCAACCGAATTTTAAAGCAGTTATCCTCAACCGATTGAGATGAAATTTTGCATACACGTTTAGTTTGAATGACAATGCATGGTTAGCTAAGTGACGTCATTTTAAATCCAATATGGCCGACTGCCCAAGATGGCGGACTAGTTATTTTTTGTGCACCCCCATGATATGGGTATCAAATGAAAGGGTTTGCTGAGAAGAATCAACTACCCTGCATGTGAAGATGATAGAACAGATATTTAAACAAATTCTAGTGCTAAAAAGTACAAAATAAAATCATCATCATCTGCCTAGCCTTTTCCCAATTATGTTGGGGTCGGCTTCCAGGCTTACCGGATACAGCTGAATACCAGTATTTTACATGGAGCGACTGCCTATCCAACCTCCACAACCCAGTTACTGGGTAACACGATACTCCTTGCTAAGACTGGTTGTCAGACTTTCGAGCTTCTGACGACAAAGTACAAAATAAAATATAGGTAAGTATTTTTTTAAAATAAGTACAAGCTTTTAATTAACTAAAAAGTACTAAATAAAACTTACGAAAACAAGAACTTTAATATTTTCTTGAGGTGTGAACGTCCTTCTTACACTTAAAGCGTCAAGCTTTTAAGAAAATATTTTTTTCCACTTTATCAGTGAGATTAATATGTATACCTATACCAAATTACAGCTTTGTAGTCCTAAGATTCTCTGTTAAGACGGGGACAGACAGACAGACGGACATTTTTTTTTTTTTTTGTGGGAAATCATCAAGTAACTTCTCCCGATCTGGACGGAGCGGGAGGGTGTGTCAGACTCTTACTGACTAAAACCCACCCGTATTCCTTCCTGTTGCCTGTGTTGCGGGGGCCTCGGTGACCCATAAGTACCTTCCCGCGACAAAACGGAGTTTGTCAGAAATTGTTAATAAAATCTATGTAGTTCCAATAACGTCAACTATGGAACAGTTTAAAAAAAACGCAGTCTGCAGGCTGCTGTCTGTTTGAAAAATAAAAAGAGGGCGTGCTAATGACACACACGATTTTACTTCGTTTTGAGATGTTGTATTTTTGACATGTCTTTTATAATCTGTTGTATTTTTTTGAATAATTGTAGAATTGAAACGTTAATGATAGTATTTCATATTTATATTTATATAGTAATTCATCATGCGTCGCGCTCTTGGCACCGTCGGGGTGCCCGCTGTTTTAGAACCTAATGGCTTGGCACGCGACGTTGGGAAGAGACCAGACGGAATGACCATAATGCCTTGGAAGGTAGGTAGGCCTTTGGTGTGGGATGCAACGTGTGTCGACACCCTTGCGCCATCCCATCTTCCTAGAACGGCGGGCTGTGCTGGGGCGGCTGCGGTAGGTGCGGAAAACCTCAAACGGCGCAAGTACTCAAATCTTATTTGGACTTATATGTTCGAGCCGTTTGGGGTTGAAACACTAGGACCATGGGGTCCGAGTGCCCACTTAGTTTTTAGAGACATCGCAAGCGGTTGGTCAACTCCTCACGTGACCAGAGGGCTGGTCTATTTTTTGGCCAAAGAATCAGCATTGCCATACAACGTGGTAATGCTGCCAGCTTTTTGGGCACTTTTCCTGTTGACAACGATGCGGACGAATTTTTTGACGCCCTGTGATATTTTGCCCTCTCTTTTTACATAATTGTACATATTATTATTATTATTTTAAGTTTGTTAGTTTTTAAATGATGTAGATATTTATATTGACTAATTTATGACTACTTTGACATTTAATTTTATCTAAAAAATACGCTTGCCTAATTGTAATGATACCTAATCTTTAATGAATAATGATGATTTAATAAGTACCCACGTAACTTCATATTGTTTGATGAATATTATCAGGGTTTATGTACCATCTCTTCCTGCCAGTTTGTACGCCACGATATGCGGCTGAACATGTTAGAAACTTTCTGTATTTCTTTATTATCTTGCATGCAATGTATTATGTACACCATTTTTAAACAAATCAGCGCCGAGTATACGCAATTCAGCGCCGAGTATACGCGATTCAGCGCCGAGTATACGCGATTCAGCGCCGAGTATACGCGATTCAGCGCCGAGTATACGCGATTCAGCGCCGAGTATACGCGATTCAGCGCCGAGTATATGCGATTTAGCGTCGACGACCTAGTGGAGCTGAGTATACCCGATTCAGCATCACCGACCCGTCAAACGTGACGGTTCAGTTCTTTCAATGTTTCGAAAGAATTTAATTAGTTAGACAAATTTGGTGTATATATATATATTCTTGCAAACTAGATGGCAAGTTATTTTTTTTAAAAGACAAAACTCTAACGGCTACAATAGTAATTTTAATAAATCAAATAATAAACAAAACAAAAGAAAATGGCACGAAATTAGAAAAAATAAATGTCGGTCGCTACGACGTGTTGACGGTCCGATGGTTCTCGAGCGAAAAAGGGGCGCGCTGTGTGACAGCGCTTCCTTTTATACGAATTGGTTCTCGATTTCTTATGTATTCACAATACGGCCTCTCCTGACAGGAGGCCGTCCCGGGCTCCTTCATGATGTCTTCAGCTCTGGTGGTCGGTCTCCAGCACAGGCATGGAGAACTCCACTTCTGCTGGTGGCCTCTCAGATTCGACGTGAAGCTGCAGTGGCTCAGGCTCGGCGTGAAGCTGCGGTGGCTCAGCCTCGACCTGGAGCTGCGGTGGCTCAGGCTCGACGTGAAGCTGTAGTAGCTCGGGCTTGGCATGAAGCTGTGATGGCTCAGGCTGGACCTGAAGCTGTAGTGGCTCAGGCTCGAAGAGATGCTGCGACGCCTCAGTCTCGGTCCCAGAGGTACTAGGTTGTGGCTGGGAGACAGACTGGTTGGCTGACGAAATTAACTTGGCAGTAGCAGGTGTGGACTCCTCACCCTCATGGTCTGCATCTGCACATGACATTAAAAACATATGCTCTATGCACAACGCTACGCATTGTGCATACGCACATAATTGACCGTTGTCTGGCGCACACTAAGCTATCGAGATAGAGGCACGACGTGAAGCTTGTCTCGACACATTAGCGGGCAAATCATATATCAAGACGCATCTTGATATTCAGCTAAGAAAAAGCCCCGAAGTGTGGCATAACTTAGCGGAGTCAGAGGCTAGCCGCGAGGCGTACTCGTAACTCGGTTCGGTCAGGATAGAGGCACTACGTGAAGCTTATCCCAACACACCATAATACAACACAAACACCATATGAAGCTTCATATATAAGAGGCATAAAGCACTCACCATCGAAGTAAGCAGCACATACTTCAGGAGTCCACTCTCCACGCCAAGGAATCATGTACTCCGCAGCCGCCTGCGTGTACTTCCCATACGAGCCGGCCAGGAGTTGGAGCTCATAGCGCCCTTGTGGCAGCGTCTTCACAATGCGGTAAGGGCCCCGCATACAGGAGTCTAACTTTCCAGTTGATTGAGCCTGCTTTCGCACAAAAACCAAACCGTTTAATTCAAAAATTCGGGAAGGCTTCCTCCCTTGGTTAACATAGGCATCTTGCTGGTGCTGATTCTGCTTAAGTCGTTCCGATGCTCTCTGTCTACTCATTTCACGTAAGGTCTCTCTATTAGGACTGGAGCCCTCGAACGCAACATCGCGTACCAAACTTCTTATAAGCGGAGTTGCTGCTTCAATACCTGCCAGTAGATTGAGGGCAGAGCATTGCGTAGTTCTGTGCTTGGTAATATTAAGAACCAACTGGATTTTCCAGATAACAGTCGGCCATGCGTTTTGTCGATAGTTAGTTTCGACACGTATCATATTTAAAACCGTTCGACAATAACGCTCGACTTGCCCATTAGATTGGTGCATCTCAGGCGTTATAAAGTGTGTATCACAACCCATACTTTTAACCCAATTAAGAAATTCAGCACTTTGAAACATGCGGCCTCTGTCGGCTACTATTAATTTAGGGGTCCCAAATAGGGATATCACATTGTTAAAATGTTGCTTTAACTCATTTGCATCCTGCCGATACATAGGGTAAAGGAGGCAAAACTTGGAAAATGCATCAATAACTATTAAGACATGACGGTAGCCATCGGCTTCAGGGAGAGGTCCCAAGGCATCCATGTGAATGGTTTCAAAGGGTAGGTCTGGCTTTTCCCAAGAACTAATAGGTTGGAATGGGGCTCGTGCGACCTTTTTATGCGCAATGCACACTAGGCAATGTGAAATATATTTTAAAACAAAATTTCGCAAACCAGGGAACCAAAAGTGCTTTGTAATCAAATCAACAGTTTTATCAACCCCAAAATGATTATGTTCATCGTGAAACACACGAAGGAGACTAAGCCGATGTCCTTTAGGGATATAACAAAGGAAACGGGAAGATTCGCCAGTGGGGGAATACTTTACGTAAAGGACGTCATTCTTGACAATATATCTCGTGGCATCTAGTTGCCCGTCATTGAGTCTTTGTATAAGAACCTGGGCTTCTTCGTCGGCAGCCTGTGCAATCCGTGCCCAATTCTGAGGTTTCTGAATTGTACACACATTGACAGGGTTCCGACTCAGATAATCTGCGTGGGACATAAGTGTGCCTTTGCGATACTCCAAGCCAAAATTAAAATCTTGAAGGTAGACCCACCATCGGGCTACCCTAGGTAATAAATCTCTCTTGTGCTGTGTGAGCTTCAGAGCATTACAGTCTGTAACAACGATGAAACGCACACCCACAAGATAAGGTCTAAAATGTTGCAAAGCTTTGACCACAGCGAGGGTTTCTAACTCGTATGAGTGATACTTATTTTCCGCGCCTTGTGTGAGCCTGCTAAAGTAGGCAACTACTCGCTTGTGACCACCATCGTGTACTTGGAACAAGACAGCTCCGTAACCAATGGAACTAGCGTCCGTGTGGACCTCAATCGGCAAGGAAGGATCATATATCGCTAGGACAGGTTCATTAGTGAGACATTCAACTATTTCTTTACGAGCAGTCTGATGTTCTTTTCCCCAATTAAATTCTATCCCCTTTTTTGTAAGGGCAGCTATACAAGCAGCTCTCTGAGCGAAACTCGATATATACCTACGAAAGTAGCTGGCTAAGCCCAGAAATTGGCGAATCTGTCTCACGTTTTTTGGTTCAGGGGAATCTATCAGGGCCTTAATTTTGCTGGGGCTCGGTCGTACCTGACCTTGGCTAATTCTACGTCCTAAATACTCAATTTCAGTCGTTAAAAAGAAACATTTTTTCAAATTGACAGAAAACCCAGATTCTGTTAAAGCTCTAAGCACCTGGTGCAAAAGATCGAAACCCTGGTCCATTGTTTGGCTCAAAATCAAAACGTCATCTATGTAAACAAGTACATCACCAGAGTCGATAAATTTGCGCAGTGTTTTTGAGATAACGCGTTGATACACCACCGGAGCATTTGCCAATCCATAAGGCATTTTCAGATATTCAAAATGGCCTTCAGGCGTGACGAATCCGGTGAGTGGAACAGACTCCTCATGAAGCGTAATCTGGTGGAAGCCAGTTGCCATATCGAGGCTGGTGAAGTACTTATTACGTCCCAATCGATCTATGTAATCATCAATTCGCGGTAGCGGAAAACGATCCTTAACTGTGACTTCATTCAACTTACGGAAATCTACACACATCCTATCCGATCCGTCTTTCTTTTTAACCAAAAGAATTGGGCTTGCATAGTCAGATTCTGATTCGCGAATAACACCTTTTGCTATCAAATCTTTAATTATCTCACGAACACGAAGTGTTTCTGCATGGGACATTCGATACGGTCGATAGTTGACGGGAGTATTGTTGCTAAGTCTAATCGTCATACACCCTGTATTGACAGTCGATGTCGCGGTACCGGATATGAAATATGTAGAAAACTCATTTATCATATTGAGCAAGCGCTGTAACTGATCACCTACGAGAGGCGTGTTAATTGGTATTGACTCATCGTACTGAACACTCATCACATTTTCCGCACTGTCTACCTTTCTAGTAAGTGATTGAAAATTGCGCGTGCGAATGTACCGAACACCCTCCCTATTGAGCACGTCGGTTCCCACAATAATTGGCGTATTCATAAACTCGGGTGCCACGACAAATAAATCTACTTCAAGTGTTAAACCATCAAACTCAATTGGTAAGGTGACATATGAAGTGCTTTCGATTTCTTGACTTCCCAATCCCCGTAATACGCGAAATGCTGGCTTGTGCGCACTATTAAAATGTTTCAGCAGTGACGATGATATAAGCGATATGGTTGACCCACTATCGATTAACACATCCACCGGTATACCCTGAATAACGGCTACTACAACGTCGTTATTGTGGGTAATCTTATTTTCTAGACAAAAATTAACGTTATTTTTGTTGCGCGACTCTGATTTTTGTTTTGCGAAACAGTTATCTACCTTGTGACCAGGTTTTTTGCAAAAAGAACAAGGTTCAGATTTTAACGGCATGAACACTGGTTTGGAGACGGAATTATTTGAACTACTAGGGTTCAAACTCTCATTTGAATCTATTTTGGCTTTCTTATTGCAAGCTGCCTGTTTATGTCCGACCACACCACACGAAAAACACTTGCCCTCCTCAAGCCTACGCTTTCTAATTACATTACTCGCATGATTACTTTTAACATAATTATTTTGTGAGGTAGGACGCGAACTTTGTGTCTTAGAAGTAGACGGTTTTACATAAATCGACAAAAATTCAACTATGTCGTTGGGTGACAACTTAGCATTAGTAGCTGATGCTCTAATGTGAGGGTCTACAATACCACGAACAACAATCGCAGAAATAAGCTCGTCACTGAGTCCGCGCACTATACGTAATCGAAGTAACGAGCGTCGGGCGTAATCCGCATACGTAGAGTAATTATCCGAATTTGTGTTCATTACTTCGAATAGAATATTTGCAATGTCTGGCGTTTTCGGACACAAAGGCGTAAATTCCTTTTTGAAGTTACTCCACGTACGATCACTCGTAACCCACTCGCGTAACCACGTACGAGCATCACCTTTTAAACAATTGCCTATTCGCGAAAGACATTCATGATCGCTCCAGTTATTTAAAAGTTTTGCCCGATCAACTTCGTCACACCAATCACTAATATTATTCAGACTAGGATCGAAACTAGAAATAAAAAAATGTTGGTCAGATCTCACCCGATTATTGATGGAACGGATCGCGTCCACTATGCGATCCGTTGCGGTAATATCACTAGCTGCACCATGTTCCAACAAAGACTCTGCCATATGGCCTGCATGAAGCACGCTAGGCGGCGCAGACGACAGGGGTGGCGTACGTGACCGCGGCGCTTGCGCCGATCGCCCTAGCAACGGCGACTCGACGCGCTCGGCATGGCGCCGTGATGTCGGGGTCGTCTGGCGCCGGCCAGGCGGCGGCGACGCGCCACGCTTGGACGATTCATGTTGAGATACCCTCCGTTTACGCGATCGTTTCGACTGTACAAACGATGCTTGATCCTCTAACGTCTGCAAACGCGCTCGCATGACGTGCAGTTCCCGCTGTAGGTTGCTCTCCGGGGTCTGCGCACGATCCTGGTGTCTGCTATGTCGCTTACCTGGCTCACGGCTATGGTGACAACTTCGAGAGCGATCCGACATTTTAATTTTTAAAATAAGCACAAACCCAATTAACAAAAACAGAAATTAGATCGAATCCCACTTCTGATCTTGCAAACTAGATGGCAAGTTATTTTTTTTAAAAGACAAAACTCTAACGGCTACAATAGTAATTTTAATAAATCAAATAATAAACAAAACAAAAGAAAATGGCACGAAATTAGAAAAAATAAATGTCGGTCGCTACGACGTGTTGACGGTCCGATGGTTCTCGAGCGAAAAAGGGGCGCGCTGTGTGACAGCGCTTCCTTTTATACGAATTGGTTCTCGATTTCTTATGTATTCACAATAATATATTATATAATAGACTAACTTTAATACAATTAACACAAATATCTTGTACTTACGGCGGCTTTTTCTCCAGCATTTCAGTAGTTTCAACTGCAACAAAGTAATCATTAAAATAAGTATACTTCAGTTTGTTCTCCACCACTCACAAGGCAAGTATTAAGCGCAGGCCACACCGCGACAGCTAGCGAACGAGCTGGCTGTCGATGTGAGGCGAGAGAAACTATATAAATTAAACGAAGCTTTGGCAAGCTAACCGTCCTTGGTTAAAGGCTTTGAGTTAGCTTTCAACCACAGGATAGTCCAGTTAAGTAGTCACGACCTTTCAAGGACAGCTACGAGAAGCAATTCAAAAAAATTAAAATGGCGATAAACTATGTGTTTCACACCGAAAACTATATGCACGGACGGGCGAGCGACTAGTCCAAAGAAGATCGCCAAAGAGGGCGAGCCTAGCGAGCATCACTAAATTCAAAGTCAAATGATTTATTTCAAATAGGCACATAAAAGGCACTTTTGAACGTCAAAGATCTCTTTTCATACTTAGGTTTACACCGCGAACTACAGAGCTAAGCTACGCTAACGAGGTGGACGAATAGCATCGGTGGCATCGTCGGATATTTCGTTCGCATCGTTTGTATCGCTGTCGTAGCTGATCTCTGTAGTTCGGGGTGTAAACCGAAGTAAGAAAAGAGGTGAAGCGATGCTCGCCCGGCTTGCTCGCTCGCTCGCTAGCTGGCGGTGTGGCCGCGCTTTAAACCGATATAAGAAGTTTCACTCGAGTGAATGTTCATTTTTAATTCATTCCAATTTGACAAAATTATATAAATATGAACCTTCATCCGCTGCATTAATGTAATTTCTCGATTATTCCGGTAGGCGGCCGGTAGGAGTGCCGAAATCCAACATCGTTGGATAGGTTCACAAATTAATTATTTTTTCTCTTTTAATTTATTCTTTGTTCAGACGTTTTCTTCGAGTGTAAGATGCCGAAAGAAAGGTAAAAATTAACGAAAAGCAATGTGTCTGACATCGGCTTTAGGGCGGTGTAATAGTGATCGTTGAGTTTAATCAATTTATGTAAGTGTAAATGTCTAGAATACAATAATTATGACCATTTAATTACACAAAGTGACAGATAGCACATGACAGATTACTCCAGTGGATTAATGGAATTCTATAATCGCATCGCACCATCACGTCGCTCCTGTCTGCGGGAGCCTTTACTAAGTTGACTTCAACTTAAGACGCTGACAACACCTAAACCGCGGTCACTGTCAGATTGCATAGAAAAGAAAGAGAAGCGCGACGACAATTGTAATTTATTGCATAATATGAAGTAATTATCTATTTACTCAGAATTGAGTTGAGTAATCGAAAATAAAAAACAACCAAGTTCTGCATTAGAATAAGACGTACTTGTTATTAATTAAATAAGTCATTTATGTTGATATTTAATACAGATATTTTGGATTAGAACTTAAGGTAAGAGGTTAGTTTAACGTTAGTTTGTATCGAGATTTTTTTTTCAAAACGTGTTTTGGTGACAACCAAGTTCTGGAAAATATGTTCAAAATTAACATATATTTTTTCCGCTACCACAAACTATACAGATTTGGCAATTTTCTTTCTTAAGAGAAGCCTATTTTGGTCAATTGGGTCTTGTCAGCGCCTTAAGACGCTGACAACACCTAAACCGCGGTCACTGTCAGATTGCATAGAAAAGAAAGAGAAGCGCGATGACACAACGCTTGTAATTTATTGCAAAATATGAAGCAATTATCTATTTACTCAAAATTGAGTTGGGTAATCGAAAATAAAAAACAACCAAGTTCTGCATTCAAATAAGACGTTCTTGTTATTAATTAAATACGTTACGTATCTTGATATTTCATACAGATGTAACAACCAAGTTCTGGCAAATATGTTCAAAATTAAGGCTCCTACATACTGGCGCGACTTGTCGCGCGACGCGTCGCGACACACTTGTAGCGCTACACGCGGTGTCTTTGTGTCGCGTCGCGCCAGTATGTAGGAGCCTTTAACATATATTTTACCGCTACCACAAACTATACAGAACTGGCAATTTTTTTTTCTTAAGAGATATTTTGGTCAATTGGGTCTTGTCAGCGCCTTTAATAACCGGTAACTCCCCATTGAATCCGAATAGGAGTCGCACTCCCGAAGTCCCTTCAGTCCCCACTGACACCGAATAGGAGTTTTGGGCCACGCGGTTTGCAACACTATTATAATGCAATAAGGTGCTCATCCGTTAAAATAGAGTTGCAAACCGCGCGCCAGAGGTGATCGGCGCGCCGGCGGGGCTTGACGGTTTGGGCTAACTGGCATACCGCGCGCCGTTCGGGGGTTTAATGAATAGCTGGATGTGTCGTCAGGGCCCCAAGTCTGCTATTACAATAGTGTCAGAATGGTCTATCATTGATTTTATAATTGTTGATTTTGATAAGTTTGGTAATCTACTAATATAATGGCGTCATTAATGAGGATCGGAACAGACCATTCTGACACTATTGTAATAGCAGACTTGAGGTCGTGTGTACTTTATTCCCATCTCTCTCTATCGAGATGGCGTAGGTTTTTATAATTAAAATGACTCAATCAAACACATTTGCATACAGAGTATATCCGCCCACAGCCGATCGAAGGTCTCGCTCCGTTATCGAAGTAAACAAGTTGTATTTAATTACAAAACTGTGTATTTAAGTACAAACACCTAAATTTATTACGAGCTTGATTTTAGTGACAGATAAATCTGTTATTACACCTTCATGTAATGCAAGTAAGTTAGGCAAAAAATGTATGTTAAACTATAACGCATACACATCAATTCTTTAAGGCGCTGACAAGACCCAATTGACCAAAATAGGCTTCTCTTAAGAAAGAAAATTGCCAAATCTGTATAGTTTGTAGTAGCGGAAAAAATATATGTTAATTTTGAACATATTTCCCAGAACTTGGTTGTCACCAAAACACGTTTTGAAAAAAAAATCTCGATACAAACTAACGTTAAACTAACCTCTTACCTTGAGTTCTAATCCAAAATATCTGTATTAAATATCAACATACATTACGTATTTAATTAATAACAAGTACATCTTATTCTAATGCAGAACTTGGTTGTTTTTTATTTTCGATTACTCAACTCAATTCTGTGTAAATAGATAATTACTTCATATTTTGCAATAAATTACAAGCGTTTCGTCGTCGCGCTTCTCTTTCTTTTCTTTACAATCTGACAGTGACCGCGGTTTAGGTGTTGTCAGCGTCTTAAGTGAATATTTACGTATTGTATTAAAATACTTTATGAAATAAATTCAGGAAGTAATGTCTACCAAAGCATAAAAAACGATATTGCTTTCAAACTACTTACAAATTTCATTTTTTTTTTGTATGAATAGACTATTTTATTATCTATAATTCTATGTTATTTTTTTCAAATATTCATATTTTTAACCAACTTCAAAAAGGAGGAAGTTATCAATCACAGATGTTTTTTTTTAATGAAGTTCACCGATTTCTCCGTTAATTGTGGACCGGTTTTAAAAATTATATTTTTGTTTGAAAGGGTATACTCCCAAGGTGGTCCCGTTGTTATCAAGTCATAATCTGATGAGGGAATCCCATGGAAATGATGAGGGAAATCCTCAAATTTTAAAGGCACACCTATAGCGATTTAGATATTTTCTATAGCAACTTGTGCATTTGCTCTCGGAAAGCATCATTTGCTGGAGTGGAATTGATGATGAAGACCACAGATGACCACCGGAACTACTTAATAAGAAGTATTTAACGAGTTGGATTCGATTAGGTACTTTAATATGGTTGCTAAGCCATTTATGCTCTTCACAATGCATATGGTGAGTGGCAGTTCTCCTGGTTCTTACCAGGAGAAGTCCTCAACAATTAACGTCCCTGCATCAAGAAAGGCAATGTTTTGTAAAAGGTGATGAGCAGTTGACATTAGGCTATTGTAACTTAGATAAATTACTGACCGGCTAAAAAGTGAAAAAAAAAAACAACAACCGACTTTCGAATTTCGGAAGTCGGTGGAAAAAACTAACATACAGATCCAAAGACACCGACTTCCGAAATTAAAGTTATTTTTCACTTTAATTTCGGAATTACTGCCGGGGTCGCGGGAATGTCCGAAAGGGATACCGTGGCCTCTAGCAACACACAGGCAACGGAAGGAACACGGGAAGTTATTTGATAATTTCCCAATCCAACAAAACAAAAAGTAGTCTACTCCGGAGCGATAAATCCGAAGTATCGGCCGAATGTTCCGACATTATTTTCCTGATACGAACTTAGTTCTATTTCGGTCGGTCGGTTCGGATCCGAACTTAGTCGTTACGGGTCGTTAGAAGCTCGAAAGTCTGACAACCAGTCTTACCGAGGGGTATCGTGTTACCCAGTAACTGGGTTGTGGAGGTCAGATAGGCAGTCGCTCCATGTAAAATACTGGTATTCAGCTGTATCCGGTAAGACATGAAGCCGACCCCAACATAGTTGGAAAAAGGCAGGCAGATGATGATGGTTCGGATCCGAACTTCGACGTTCAAAAGTGCCTTTTATGTGCCTATTTGAATAGGTACTTTGACTTCATTATATCGTTTGTTGTATCGTAAACCCTACTCTGAACGAGAAAAGTCCGATCGATAATTTGAGTTTAACAAGAGATACATCGTGATATTAAATCTCAAAATAGGGTATTTGACTGTTATTTTTTTCAACTTAGAAAAAAGATAAGTTACAGTAAAGAAAAATTGTTGAAATATCAAAAAAACCGGCCAAGTGCGAGTCGGACTCGCGCACGAAGGGTTCCGTACCATTATCTATAAAAACGGCAAAAAATGATGTATGTCGCCCCCTTAAATATTTATTTTATTCTGTTTTTTAGTATTTTTTGTTAAAGCGGCAACAGAAAAAATACATCATCCGTGAAAATTTTCAACTGTCTGACTATAACGGTTCATGAGATACAGCCTGGTGACAGACGGACAGCGGAGTCTTAGTAATAGAGTCCCGTTTTACCCTTAGGGTACGGAACCCTAAAAAATGGCGAAGTTGTTTGCCTTTTAAAGTCTATGCTAGACAGAAACAACACTACTAGCCTCTGACGACTCAGGAGAGCCATAGCAACTTCGCGCTATTCAGTACAATGATAGTTTTGTGTGACAAGGATAGAAGAATAATTTCAAAAATTATTTGTTTTTTCACAAAACGTCTCTTTTTGGTAAGTTATCTATACATATATGAGTCATAAAGAAGCAAAGGTTAGCAACATCCAGTTATAACAAAATGGCGGTAAACAATATTTTTGGTTTCAAAGCAGTTCAGTTACTCTAGGATAGCTATTGCTGTTTCTGCTGTAAACTTATTAACTCAAACAATGAAGCTGGCTTGAAAAGGTTTTTAATTATAGTAACTTTGAATACAGTCTTAATTCAAAGTTACTATAATTGAAAACATTTTTACAAAAAAAAAAAAAAAACAACCGACTTCCACAAAACACAAAATGAGAAATAACTTTGGTTTTGTGTATTAATTTTTTGCCACCGACTTCCGAAATTAAAGTTATTTTAAAGTATGCAGGTTTTTTTTTTTTTCGGAAGTCGGTTCAAATACCACTATCTGCTATGTAAATAAGAGTGACAGGAAGTTATTATAACATCATCCACAAACACTAAGTGGTAACTTAAAAAAAAACTACATACAGACGAACATGGAACCTCCACCTTTTTTAAATTCGGTTAAAAATAGGATGTTGCTGCCTTTGCACCTATATGCCTCTTAAGGCACTAACAAGACCCAATTGACCAAAATAGGCTACTCTTAAGAAAAAAAAAATGCCAAATATGCATAGTTTGTGGTAGCGAAAAAAAAATATGTTAATTTTGGACATATTTCCAAGAACTTGGTTGTTACCAAAACACGTTTTGAAAAAAAATCTCGATACAAACTAACGTTAATCCAAAAACACGTTATCTTGAGTTTTAATCCAAAATATCTGTATTAAATATCAACATACGTTTCGTTTTTAATTAATAACAAGACCGTCTTATTTGAATGCAGAACTTGGTTGTTTTTTATTTTCGATTACTCAATTCAATTTTGAGTAAATAGATAATTGCTTCATATTATGCAATAAATTACAAGCGTTGTGTCATCGCGCTTCTCTTTCTTTTCTATGCAATCTGACAGTGACCGCGGTTTAGGTGTCAGCGTCTTAAATAAAAATGAATCCCTATTTCCTTTGTTTCCTTTCCATCACGCGTGAACGGCTGGACCGATTTCGCTAATATTTTTTTTTTGTGTTTGTTATTGTCAGGAGAAGGTTCTTAAGTAAGAAAAAAAAACCTCCACGCGGGCAAAAGCTAGTTTAAAATAAATATTAATTCATGACGTATTTCTTTAATAGTACTCAAATACCCTTTTCACGACAGCAAAATTTTGAGTATCGTAAGTATCGAATTTAATTAATTACTATGACCACTACGCCAACGAGCCAGTTATTTAATTATAAACTGTGTTATATACAAATCGTATGCAAAGTAATTAACACTACGAAACACAAAACATTAAATTAAATTACTTCCCATATGTTAGCTAGCACACACCAATATACCAACAAAACAATGAAAGCTTTACAAACAAACTGCAAGTTATGCATTCATCGAGTTTTTCCGTGATTACTGGGCCGATTTGATTCTTATTTCATTTGGTAGAGGAAGCTCGCGAAGTGGTCCTATATACGTTAATCAGCCTATAATGTTCCTACTGCTGGGACACAGGCCTCCTCTCTGTGAGAGGGAGTGGGCCGTAATCCAGCACGCGGGCCCAGTGCGGGTTGGTAGATGTCACATGTCCTTGAATTTTTGGTTCTAGGACATGCCGGTTTCCTCACGATGTTTTCCTTCACCGTTTTGAGAGCCGCGCACAGAATAAAAGAGTTTTTAGAGCAAGAAAACATAGAATTATTAGACCATCCGCCGTACAGCCCCGACCTAAGCCCTAATGATTTCTATACTTTCCCTAAAATAAAGAATAAATTGCGTGGACAGAGATTTTCATCACCTGAAGAAGCTGTGGAAGCCTACAAAACAGCCATTTTGGAGACCCCAACTTCCGAATGGAATGGTTGCTTCAATGATTGGTTCCATCGTATGGAAAAATGTGTCAAATTTCGCGGAGAATACTTCGAAAAGCAATAAATACATTTTTAAATAGTAATGTTGCGTCACTTCCTTGATTCCCGAAATTTTCAGTGCCGCCCTCGTATATAAATTGTATTAACTTTGCTTCAGTAGTTTTTTAGTTAACTTCAGTAATACGTGTTTCTTCCACTTTAGTTTAAGTATGTTGATGATATTACTGTAAGTTCCTGTCACTGTTATTGACGTAGCAAGTAGTGTTATACGAATTATAATGCGTTAAAAAATAAAAAACATTTTTACAAAAACAAACTTTAATTTCGGAAGTCGGTGGCAAATAACGAAAATACAAAACCAAAAACATGTTCTTAAGACGCAGATATATGATTTTAGTGACTTTTAAATCTGTTATTATGCCTTCAATGAATGCAAGTAAGTTACGCAAAAAATGTATGTTAAACTAGACCGCATACACATCAACTCTATCTGTGAATATTTTAGTATTGTAGCAAAATACTTTATGAAATAAATTCAGGAAGTAATGTCTACCCAAATATAAAAATCGAAATTTCTTCCAAACTACTAAAGATATTTTCATGGTTTTTTTTTGTATGAATAGACTATTTTGTTATCTATAATTCTATCTGTGATTTTTTTCAAATATTCATACTTTTATTACTAAAAATAAATATTCCCTATAAAATCGAACGGAACGGCACGCGGCGCTCTGCGCGGGCGATGGGCGGCAGTGTACCGCTGACCACTGTCACGGGTAGACGCTGACACTTTGCGCGACCGCTGAACTTACGTATTTTTTCGACAATATGGGTAAAACAACTAAAGTTCTGAAAGAGAAATGACGTATACATGAAAGAAACATGATACTGAGGTAAGTTTCTCATATATTATCATAATATAATGAGGTTAGCGAAATGTTATTTTGATAATAATTTGTGCGCGAGTATATCCATTATTTATTTACGAGTAAGTACAAACATAACTTCAGATCCGTATCATTTTTTTTTTTAGTAGGATAGGAAATAATACAGATTCCCGAAACGAAAATGCGGAGAGCAAGTAAGTACCTAATAAATTGTAGATTACCATTTATTATGGTTTTTTGAGGACAATCCCGTTACAGCAGCTTTGAAACTTACCTAGCTTAAAAAAAACAGGTGTAGTACATTAATACGATTATGTTTTAATATTTTAGTTTTTGCGACCCGACGGAAATAAATAATGATAAAAATAATTAAACAACTGACAATGATTCCCAACATGAAAATGCGGAGACAAAGTCAGTATGAATTTGTAGATTGTAGGCATACCATTTATTATGGTTTTATGGGGACAATCCCGTTATAGTAGGTTAGAAACTTGTCTAGTTTAAATAAACAGGTGCAGCTCATTATAAAATTATGTTTTAATATTTTGGTTTTTGCGACCCGACGGAAATAAATATTGACGAAAATAGTGAAAGAACTGACAATGGTTCGTTATTTATTATATAAAATGTAGATTAACAGGTTTTGTTTATATTTCCAGGACCACAACTGGAATGGAATTAATGATTTTGGTTCAAGGCAAAATACAGACAAAGAAGAGACAGAGAAACAGGATGATCAAGAGAAACATTTCGAAAAATGACTACATTTCTACGAAATGTAAATAAAGTAATTAGTACAAACATAAACACGTACATAAATTCACGCCTTCTTCCCAAGGGGCAGGCAAATACTATAAAAAAAAAACAACCGACTTAAAAAAAAAACACTACAAAGTGAAAAATAACTTTAATTTTCGGAATTCGGTGGCAAAAAACCTAAAATACAAATCCAAAGGCACCGACTTCCAAAAAAGTTTTTTATTCAAACACCATGTCACCTTCCACATACCTTATTCACATTTCCTGCCACCTACCACCTTCGTCGTATTCACATTTATATTCATCCCATTCATCTTATATGCGTCTCCATCACAGTCACTATGTCTTGCAGCTGTTCTGCTGACGCTGCAAGTAGAACTTGCATCTGCGTAAAGAAGGCATTTGACAACCCACTCATTAATTCTCTATCCACACTCACCTTCTTCTAAATCTATCAGACAACTATCCATATACAAGTTGAACAGCCACGGTGACGCCACACAACCCTGTCTAACACCCCTTAACATGCAGAACCAGTCTGTATATGCCCCATTTATCCTAACACAAGCATTGGAATCCTTGGATAAAGATATCAGTGCCCGTACCAAGCGCCAGTCCACACTATACATGGATAGTGTTGACCACACTGTCATAGGCATTTTCTAAATCAACGAAAGTACAGTAGACTTTCTTGTGCTTTGCCAGATGTTTTTCGGCTATGCACCTTAAGGAGAAGATCTGTCCATACAGCCCATTCCCTCTCTTAATCCTGCCTGCACATCTCATATTTTCTCATCTGTCACTAAAGAAATGAATTGTTTTATTTTGGAATTAAAGGTGAACGGCAGATTTCGTACCGCTTACTTTTTTCGTTGTTTTGTTATAGAATTTGTACCACATATTAAGACAACTAAGCCATTTATTTTCATGTAAGTGTACTATTTTTAGAAGTTCTGATTAATTAATAATATAAAAAAAAAAGATTTTAATAACTACACGTAATTTAGTCGTAAACTTAACGCAGTTATGTTGGTATTTAAGCTATGCTCGCCATGAGGGTATTACCCGACCTGCCCCCTTCTTAGATGAAGTACTATTAAGAATTAATTATAAATAAATAATGTACTTATTAAAACTATTTAGGGTATTGTTTTATTTACCTACACTCAAAACCCCATCAGGACTTCATCATTATCAAACTGTTGCAGTCAGCTGCTGGATATAGGTATCTCCTAATGCAATCCGCTGAGTAGGTGCGATCCTCATCTCAATTTACCTACTTGATAGTAAGTAAAACACTACAAAAATAGCGACGACCAATCTAGAACATATACTTTGTTACGGAAACAATGTTTATGTGCCTTTAAGGAACAATCTAAATTGGTACACTAGTACATAACCTTAAAAAATAAAACTGGTTATAACTTTTACGTCCCAAGTTCTAAAAATCCAAGAATTTAAAAAGGGCTTGTCTATAATATTAACTACCAATTAAAACAAAAAATATCCCGAAACATGAAATTTTACTAACGGTACGAAATTCCCATACATGCCTGCCGTTCGCTTTTGTTTATTTAGATTTTTGGCTTTTTATGTGAAATAAAAAGCCAAAAATCTGTATATTGTTTCTATAGCTAAGGAGCTCGTTAGTCTCATCACAGCCGCACGGGCCAATCAATTAGATTAAGCTGTTCTTGCCGCAGTTGTTACGTGGATGGGTGACCATCTTTACGTACCAAGACTCCTCCGTGCCTCGTAAAGTTGCGAAAAAAAAAATCTGCTGTTCCCTACACTTATGTTCGCTTAAATAAGTCAAAATGTAGGGAACAGCTGTTTTTTTTTTCGCGATTTCATGTTTCGGTTCCATAGTAAAAGTTGTTTATAATGATGAGTACAATGGTTGATGGTGTTTAAAATTGATGATATGATATTATTGATGGTGTAAAAACCAACTTATTCAATGCAAACTATTAAAATAATATAATATATTACAATCTTATTTTATTATCTGAATATTAACTCATTTATTAACAATACATAAAAAAAAATTGGATGATGATAAAAAATTAGGCAGGACAGTCCTCACCAACTGAAACGTATGGTTACCCTACGTTACGTGCGTATGATTGCAGGGTCGCGGGGGGTGACGCAAGCTCCTCCCACCCGCTCAAGGTCGCTGGTATTTACCGTCCTCTTAAGGCGCAGATATATGATTTTAGTGACTTTTAAATCTGTTATTACGCCTTCATATAATGCAAGTACGCAAAAATAAATATGGTAAACTAGAACGTATACACATCAAAATCAAAATCAAAAGTCATTTATTCAAATTAGGCTGAAAATCAGCACTTTTCGAACGTCAAAGTTACATAAGACAGTCCCCAAAAATGCCCGCCCTTCACCACTTCCTAGTGCTTTAGCTGGGAAGAAGAAGTGGTGGAACAAACTCCCCAGCAGCACATCTGTTTGTTTAGTTATATAAACCCGACTCTATACAAATCGTATGCAAAGTAATTAACATTACGAAACACAAAACATTGGATTAAATTACAGACTAGCCATATGTTAGCTAGCCAGTATACCAACAAAACAATGAACAAACTGTACTCAAGCAGATAAAAATAACAACATAAAAAAACGTAAATAGAACTTAATACCTAAATAAAAGCCTCCAGGCATAAAGGGCGTGCCCGCTTACATAAGGCTATTGCTGTAACTCGAAGTGAGAAATGATAAACTAGCCCCATCGAAGTAAAAAAGTAAACAATTACTAATAACAATTAAAACCATGATCAGCAACACGACCAGTCACCACAAGCAGCACCCGTTCACGAGCATAACGCAAAGATCAGCCATCACCCCCCTCGCCATATTGGAGGGAAGGAGGCAACCCGATCAATAATTGTATATGTGAATATTTAAGTATTGTAGTAACATACTTTATGAAATAAATTCAGGAAGTAACGTCTAAGTCTAAAGCAAAATAACGTATTACTTTCAAACTACTTAAGATATTTTCATGATTTTTTTGTATGAACAGACTAATGTTCTATTTGTGATTTTTTTTAAATATTCATATTTTTGTTGGTAAAAATAAATGTTCCCTATGAATCCGAACGGCGCGGCGTGAGCGCGACGCGAATTTGTATAGTCAAGGTCAACGGCGATTACCCGATACTTAATATTTATCTTGCGGATAGTGCCGATTGGGTGAAACATGTCCACTCAAAGAGTGGGACAGTTCATTCTATCTTTAATAATCGACCTGAACTTAAAATATTAGTAAAATAGACTACTTACATGAGTTCGACATGGTGATGTTTGTTCCTTACAGTGTAAATAAAATCACAAAACTTCACTTTAGGTCCAGTCCATTATTATTTTGCTAAACCTGAAACAAAGAAATTAAAGGTTTTATTGATTTTACGTAAATACTAACAAAGATAATAAATGCGAAAGTTTAGTAGAGTAAGTTAAGTAGAGTTTGTTTGTTTGTTTGTGTGTTACGCTTTCGCGCTTAAACGGCTGAACGGTTTTGGATGAAATTTGGCACATGGGTAGACCGTGACCTGGGTTAGGACATAGAATACTTTTTATTCCCATATATCCAAGGGATCGATACTTGTGCGGCTGAAACCGAGTAGGAGGTATCGAGTTGAAATTAAAACCATAATACAAGTCCACAGTCCCTTGAAGCTGTGAAAAAAAACTTCTAAGTTAAAGTCAAAAAAAGATGCGACCATTTATGCCGCAAAAAGCGTATATTTCGACACTCTCAAGGGAATCAAAATTTATAGGGTACGTTCCGTTGACCTAGAACTATGAAATTTGGCAGTCTTTAATTTTTTTTTTCCTTTTAAATCTGCAATCGGCTTTCAGCCATAATCAGATGTTTTCTGGGACTAATTTGGGTTGGGTGCGGTAATGGAACCGCACCCAACCCAAATTAAAAAGCAGCACCGTATCAGTTGGTAGAGACAAAATTGTTAGTTTCTCTGGTCTATGTTTAGTATTTGCCATCTTTTTAGGCGAGTTACATCTTTATGCCGAGTTAATAGGTTCTTAGCCAATTCATTTGTGTGTTTATTGAGTCTTTCTTTGTATCTCTTGCTTATTTTACAGGCTTCCTCCTTTACGGTCGGTATCACCAGATATTCATGAATTTCCGTGTTTCTCACAAACCAGTGTGCACTTGAGATAGTTATTAGAGCAATGTTTTGAAATCTCTGGAGGATCTCGATATTGGAGTTGCTAGCACAGCCCCAAAGCTCTTTACCATAGGTCCAGATTGGCTTTATGATAGCCTTGTAAACAAGTAGTTTGTTACTGAGCGATAGCCGGGATTGACGCCCCAGTAACCAAGATTTGAATTGCAAGACTGAATTACAAGGGGTGGTGGTGGTGGTGTAATATGGTTAGCCTAGGTAAGTCTTCTATCCAGGTGTAGACCGAGATATCATTTACACGCTGTTATTACTTGGTAGCGATTTGTCTTCCATACGCACAGGTGGACAGTCGCCTTTCCAGAGTGTGAATGTTACTTGTGTCGATTTAGTTACGCTAGGTTTAATTCTCCACTTCTGAAGCCTCACGTTAACTTTATTGAGCTGTTCCTGTATTTTCAGCGATGCGTTGTTCGGGTTTATATCACTTGCAAGGCATGCAGTGTCATCTGCGTGTGTTGCTGTTACAACATTTTCTGTTTCAGGCAAGTCTGCCGTATATATTGAGTAAAGGACTGGGCCAAGTACTGATCCTTGTGGAACTGAGGTGGTGATGTAGTACAGTCTTTATTTAATACTACTTATGTGGTCTTTATTTAATACCTACAAATTTGTACGGAACCCTCGGTGGGCGAGTCTGACTCGCACTTGCCCGGTTTTTTTTAAAAGAACTTACTAAAGAATATAAATTTTCTAGCTCACTTTCCTTCACTGTAGCACAACGAGTTAGAACTATAAACATACAACTACTTTACAATGAAAAATGTTGTTTATTGAGATTTCCTTTGAACAAAGATATTAAAGTGTTTGTTGACATTCACGGTTTCCTGAATACAATTTATTTATTTATCAAAGAACACGAATAGCATACACATACATTCAACATTGGTTTACAAAAGTATTATGGAAAGGCATTACTGCTAATATACAGGGCGTCCCACGACTTTGCCACATGGAGGTAAAGTACCTTAGATACTGTATGTAGATAGAAAAATCTAGAAAAAGGAAGACTTAATTTTTAATTTAAAAACAAAACGAACTGCATTCAAAATTTATTAAATAATCGCCTGTCTGAACTGGCAATCGAACCCTCTAAATGTGAAAAAAAACCTGTAATTTTACTATAATTATGAACTTCGTTAGTTTATAATGTATCGGTATTATTTACGTTACAATAAGAAATTTTGAACTGCAACAAACCATTTACAATTTATTATTTTTTAGATAGTTTATAATCTATCCATGGGAAATCAACAAATTGTGAACTGGTATTAAACTTGCTTGCGACGTAACGCACCTTGCGCTAACCTGCCTAAAGTTCGTTTTTTAATACCAGAGACTAATTTGACATTTCAAATTATTGTTGTTTGGTTTTTCAATATGGAGTTTGACATTACCACCTGTCAAATTAATCTCCGTGATTAAAAAACAGACTATAACTGCGAGCGACACATTATAGGATATACACAAATTATAGGTGTACTTTTTTTTTTTTTTTGTGGATGGAAAATCATCAAATAACTTTTCCCGCTCTGGGCGGAGCGGGAGGGTGTGTCAGACTCTTACTGACTAAAACCCACCCGTATTCCTTCTTGTTGCCTGTGTTGCCAGGGGCCTCGGTGACCCATTAGTACCCCGGCAGGCATCGACCCTAGCGGACCCCTACATTGTGCTGACGACATCTCTTTGAGGCGCGCGTGGAATACAGCGCGCCGTCGACCTACGCAAACGCACCTTGCTCTAATATTAATAGCCTGCCTAAAGTTCGTTTTTTAATCCCAGAGACTAATTTGACATTTCAAATTATTGTTGTTTGGTTTTTCAATATGGAGTTTGACATTTGTACCTGTCAAATTAGTCTCCGTGATTTAAAAAACAGACTAGCTGCGAGCAACACATTATAGGATATACACAAATTATAGATGTACTTAACATTTAAGGAGAAAGGACATTGGACAGAAGCTGTTAAAAAATTTAAAGTAAAATTTAAACAAAAATTTATTGACATCAATAAAATACAGGATACAAATAAATTAAGATCATGTCGTGGAGTTGTCAAAGCACGTAATTCTAATACAACAAGTAATTCTACTTTAAGAGAAATAATATGACAAAAAGAAAGAAAACCACAGATCACCAGCAGGCTTACCACGATAACTGTAGAGAAGCGTTTTGACAACAAAAGAGTAGACAACAGTTGACAGTTTTCTACCGAAAAGAGTAGACAAGTGATTTCTAGTCTACCGTAGAGTAGAAATAAAAAGCGTCATGCTAAGCCTGCTGCAGTATTCTCTCCTTCTCCCTATAATTCACCCAAAGGTTGTCTGCAAAAGTTCGCTTTTAGCGATAAGACCACCCATTGTGTCACCCTATGTAAAATTTCAACATTTATATCTGTAATTTTTATGCTGTACATAATAAAGAATATTCTATACATCTAAATGATAATTGTCTAGTATTTTTTTCCAAATATCATCATCATTCTCCTGCCCTTATCCCAATTTATTTGGGATTGGTGCAACATGTCTTATTCATCCATACTTCTCTGTTAGTTGTCATCTCGGGAGTCACTCCTTTTCTAGCCATATCGTCTTTCACACAGTCCATCCATCATTTCTTTGGTCTTTCCCTACTCAAATAGCCATCCACATGCATACTCAAAATTTCCTGGTGACATTTCTCTCATTCCTCCGCATCACATGCCCATACCATGACAACCTTTTCCCACACAACTTTTCAGTCACCAGTGTCACTTTCAGTATTTTTCTGAATACAATGCAGATAAATGAGATATTTAAAAATTATAATGATTCTGATACTTTGTATTAATCAAGACTTGCTTTATAATTTAATTTTTGGTTGAAATAACATTTTAAATGATATGTACTTACCCCTTGTAATCACTATAATACGTAATTAATAGATATTTACAATAAAATCTCAATATTTAAATATTCCACTGATATATCCAGGTCTAATTAACTAAGTACGGTCCAATACACTCTCATTAACATATCTAGGTCACTAACTGCTTACAATAACGATAGTATCCCTATGCTATCGTATGTCCCTACATAAAGAGAATTATTTCTGATTTCTTATCTTAAACCTGCTAATCCTTCAAAATTGTGTAATCTCTGCGAATTATGCACAATATCTACAGATAAATCCAACGATAGACCATCTTAACTGAAGTTTGCATTAAATAAATTCAATAAAATCAACTATGCAATGAGAAAGTTGCGTACGACACAGACTTCACAGAAATCATTGTTATGTTACTTTGCTCGATGTTTATGTCAGAATTATCGCTAAATACAAGTGGTTAACAATACTTACAAGCACCGCAGATTCCTCCACAATGCTGTTGACCTTTATTTAGGCCGTCTAAACAAACACTATTGCAGAAAACTGATATAATTGTAAATTACTTTTTATCACGGACTAACACCTCACAGTATTTCACGTTTTTACACCAGAATTAAAGATAAAAATTATATAAAACACTAAACGGAAGAAGCTAGTTTACTGTAAATTTATTAAAACTATTTTTTATAGTTTATTTGTTGATAATTTATACAAAATAATCCTATTCCAGGTAAATGTACTTTTCATTTCAATATGTCATGTTGACGTTTGCGTTCCGAACACCATAACTATCAAAAACATGTGTGAAATCATTACGTAACTTTTAATTAAATACTAAAATGTAACCAAATCATGAGAAAGGAGCTGCATAGAACTCCAACTTTTGTATTTAAGCGAGTAGAAACTGTTTAATATAAGAAAATGTTTTAGGTTTTTGAACAAAACAGTAGGGTGGTTCTAGTTCTAGTCGGGTAACGAAGAAAAAATACCATTGACATTATTCAAGCGTTGTAACTTTTATCAGGTTACAACGTCGCAAAAAATGTTCTGTTTATCAATTTTTTCATTCAATTCAAGGTAGATTCTTTTAATAAGGAACGCAGTCATCACTACGATACCTACTACTCTACTACCACTTACCACTACGACGTCAATCATATTTAAAAAATTAGATGAGATCGGCGTTTCCTGACTACTCTGAGAAGAAAGTCCAGACATAATCTTGGTCAGATCATGACATATAGATTGGTGTCTGAAATGCTCTTTTGAGAAACGAATCAGACAGATTGAGTGGACCTGTCCAGTCGAGTCCGCGTATCACTGGTCAGTTTCCCTCAGCTGTCAGTTCATTTAATTCGCTATTTTCGTTGATTAGTCAGTTTCACTGATTGGTCAGTTTTACCGATTAGGCAGTTGCGTTAACTCGACATTTTCCAGTGTTTGCCAGTTTTCGTCGATTCGTCAGTTTGGTACACTTAAGGAAAAAAGTTTCTACGTGTTGAATAAACAGATGTGGATAATTTAATCTGTTGTAAGAACCTTATTAAAATCAAACTTCAGTTTATACTTTTAACATAACATAAACAATATTAAAAAAAGTACTTATCTTCTAACATTACTTAATTGAAATCTGAATATAATACGTAATATACTCCTCTATAAATACCGCATACGTTGACGATGCTCAACGCGTTCATGTGTAGAGCAACTCTAGATTAGACTTGTTTGCTTATCGATTTAGTATTAGTGGCGAATTTGCTGTACATACATATGAAATGATAATAAATATCAATCTACACTCCATAGTCTGGTAAAAAGCATCAAGATGATTTTTTAAACATATTATTTATTATTTTTTATTATGTAGCACTGATTGTTTTCTTTATGTAGGTATTTTGTTTTCTCTTCCCCACTTACACACGTTGTTTACGTCTCTTTTTATCTACTTTCCTATCGCAGGAAAGAGATTTCTTTAGAAATAAGCATCACCTTTGTACGTATTTTTAGTTCCTTTTTTCTCGTCTGTTTATATCTACAATACCTGTAACAAATAAATGAAACTACTGTAATTCCGAGTTTATTAATTATTCTAGCAAGCTGGGCTTACTTTTGTTGAAAATTCAGTCGTCTTTTTATACTTAATCAAATTAATTACCATCTGGTCGACGCTTCTCATGACCAGAGGGCTGGCTTGTTTTTTGGCAAAGAATACGCATTGCCATTCAAAGTGGCAGCCAGTCTTCCGAGCACATTTCCGGATGACAGCAATGCAGAAGTGTCCTTTTGTTTTTGTATTTATTTGTATAGTTAGTAATTTAATTTAGTTCCTAGTGTAAATATGTAGTTGTGTTGTATATTGTATATAAGCATTTTAAGTTAATAATAAAAGTAACAATATTATCTTCTACAAACGAATCAACTAATCAACCATGAACACTTCCACCTCTATCGTTGTCAAGGGCGTCGACGTCACATGTCAAATTGTCGACGTAAACAATCCTACAGAGATTTCCTGTATTTATTGTTTATTTTTATATTAAAATCAATTAAGAAACATGTCGGCACACAACGTGAACGTTTGCGACATCACAGACGACGTGAAGGAAGTGTTAAAGAAGTTCAGATTTCAGAAACACACATCTAATTCTGCGCTTATACTAAAGGTATTTTGGATATACACTTTTCTATTTTATTTTGTCATTATTCCTGTTCTAACTATCTAAAAAGTTCGTATATCTTTTCTTCTTCATATAACCTGGGTATTGATGGTAATTTTCCATAATTATATTGAATAGATGAGCTTCAATGGGTCTGAGTCATTGAACCGTATCTCCTGCCGTACTTACGTCATATAATTGATATTAAAGTACATGCTGAGGATTTGCTTATTATTTTATTAGTTCGAATGATTCACAGTGAACTGGCAATATAGGAAAACATCAATCATATAACATTTTGGTCAATCAAATATCTTGGTGTTACTTTTGTCAGTAACACCAAGGCGTTGCTGGCTTTCCTTGAGGAGCTGGGGTGGATTGCATAATCAGTTTCCCACCCGTACGCAAAATACGCACATTGACGTGGATTAATCAATCAATCAAAATATTTTTATTTCACATAAACCTACATGGGCACTTATGAAACGTCAGAAGCTAGGTGCACGGTTCCAATTGGTCATTTCCATTGAAGAAGAGCCGGCAAGAAACTCCACGGTTACTCTTTTAAAAATAATTGGCTTTTACAATGTTCTCAAATTACAGTGTTAATAGGTATGTGAGGACAGTGTAGGCCTATCGAGAAGTACGTAACAAAAAAAAAAAGAAAAGAAAACGGTCTTGTCTATTAAGCCTACAACATTCTCACATTCACAACATACACAAGAATCCATGTAAAATAATATTAAAATAATAAAAATAAATACCTATTTAAACCAAATGACATGGTTGTCATTACAACAAGTCTGAAATCAAAATTGTAGGTATGGAAGACCAAAGAAACGATGGATGTAGTGTGTGAAAGATGATAATATGGCTGGAAAGGGGGTGACTACCGAGATGACAACTAATAGAGAAGTATGGAAGAAAGGGACATGTTGCGCCGACCACAAATAAATTGGGATAAGGCAGGAGAATAATGATGATATTGTACAGTACATACAGCCCCATACAAATGGCGTTCGTGAAATGCATCAACTATACCAGTTGTTGTTTATAATTTCCAGGTGAACAGAGAGAAGCAAACCCTGGAGGTTGATGAGGAGTTGGAGAACGTGGAGCTCGAAGAACTGCAGGATATCTTGCCATCGCACCAGCCGCGGTTTATTGTTTATAGGTGAGCATATGGCATCTCCTAAGAATCTGAAATAATTATCATTTTTCGGAACTCAAACTGTTTCAAAACAAAATATTTTATTTCACTTATACCTACATGGGCACATATGGAACGTCACAAGCTAGGTGCACGGTTCCAATTGCTCGTTTCATATGGAGAAGAGCCAGCAAGAAACTCCACGGTTACTGTTTTAAAAATAATTGGCTTTTATAATGTTTTCAAATTACAGTGTTAATAGGAATGAGAGGACAGCGTAGGCCTGTCAACAAGTACCAGGTACTTAACAAAATAGAAAATGGTCTACAAATCTACAGTCTATTGTTCGTTTTCACATTCACAAAATATAAGAATCTATATAAAAATATTAATAACATAATAAAAATAAAAACCTATTTAAACCAAATGACATGATTGCCATTACAACAACACAAATCTGAATTAATATCCTGCCCACAAAACCCACAATGTTTGTCGGTAGTACACATGGTTGAAATTAAAATTTTAGGTAAACGTTATGGGTACTCAAATTCCATTACAAATAATTTCGAGTTTATAATATTTTTGAGGACACACACCACAGCACTGCTTAGCGCTAAAGTGCGCTAAAGATGAGTAAGTGACAATATATTATGTAAATTATATATTAAACGCCCGATGAGAGAACGCGTTCCTGGGGGCCCCTATTATCCATGGAGTTTCTTGCCCGTTCTTCTCCATAGGTACCTACTACGCTTTGGAATGGACAACTAGATTCATATTCCTTACTGACCGCCTCCTTAACAATTCAAAAGTGCCTGTAAATGGTTTAATTGAAATAAATGCTTTGAGTGTGTTGAAGTATCTGGATAGTCTTACGCGACAGTTTAAACATGTTTGTTTGTACTTTTTCAGTTACAAACTGGACCACGACGACGGGCGTGTTTCGTTCCCGATGTGCTTCATATTTTATACTCCACGGGACGCGCACATGGAATTACAGGTATAGTTACATATAACGAGCTTCTTTATTAACTTAACGAACTAACCCATATCAAAATATCACCCGTTTTTATTTTTATTCATTAAGGCGCTGACGCTGAGAGCATTGGTGACCCATGCAGGCACATTTCTTTGTATAAACAAATTTCATCACCACTGCTCTCAAAACGGTGAAGGAAAACATCGTGAAACCGGCATGTCCTAAAACCAAAAATTCGAAGACATGTGACATCTACCAATCCGCACTGGGCCCTCGTGGTGGATTACGGGCCACTGCCTCTCACAGAGAGGAGGCCTGTGTCCCAGCAGTGGGAACATTATAGGCTGATTATGCAAGGCGCCGACAAGAGGCAAATTATCAAAGTAGGCTTGTCTTAAATAAAAAAATGCCAATCAAATATATAGTTTGTGGTAGCGCAAAAAATATGTAGTATGTTAATCTTGAACACGTTTCCCAGAACCTGGTTGTTACCAAAACACATTAATAAAAAAAAAAAACTCTGTACAAATTAAGGTAAACTAACCTTTTACCTTGAGTTTCCATCCAAAATATCTGTATTAAATAGCAACGCACGCTGGTATTTAATCAATAACAAGAACGTCTTATTTGAATGCAGAACTTGGTTGTTTTATTTATTTTCGATTACTCAACTCAATTTTGAGTAAATAGATAATTGCTTCATATTTTGCTACAAGAGTTGTGTCATCGATGCAGTCAGACAGTGACCGCGTTTAGCTGTTGTCACCGTCTTAAGGATTTAAAACTTAGTTAAGTTAGAATTAGCACGAACGTCGCGCCTCAGATTAACGCCCTGAAAAAAGGGTACCTAATGTTTTATGAGAGTATGTATGTATGTCTATTTCTTTGGCACGGTCTGTAGCCTAAACGGCTTTTGATGGATTTTAATATTATGAGGTGTCCTCTTAATTGTGGGAGTGACATAGGCTATATAATATTTATAAACAAAAAGGGAAGGGAAGGTGTTTCCAAATATACAGGACGTCCCACGACTTTGCCACATGGAGGGAAAGTACCTTAAATACTGTAGATAGAAAAAAATACTGAATGAATACTTCATTTTCATTTTAAAAACAATACGAACTGCATTCAAAGAATTTTTCATCAATTCACCCAGCCCCCCCCCCCCCCCCACATAACGTGAAAAAACAATCTGTACCTAATTTTACTTTGCCGAACGAAAGGCTCAATCATATACATTTATTTCTTCTAAGTAACATAGAATCTAAAATAAAAGGAAGTCCATGAAATTTAACGTTTAATTAATTTTGTTCTGAATGATGAAAAGGCTTTCCTTCATGTGGCAAAGTCGTGGGGTGCCCCGTATATATTAATAAATCTAAAACTCTTTAAATCACGCAAATTATTAAAAAAAAACAAAAACCCGACTGCATAAACACATTACTGAAAAGAGTAGAACAAGCATCTATATCATCTATGTTTTTTAGGGTTCCGTACCCAAAGGGTAAAACGGGACCCTATTACTAAGACTCCGCTGTCCATCTGTCTGTCTGTCTGTCACCAGGCTGTATCTCATGCACCGTGATAGTTAGACAGTTGAAATGTTCACAGATGATGTATTTCTGTTGCCGCTATAACAACAAATACTAAAAACAGAATAAATTAAATATTTAAGGGGGCTCCCATACAACAGATATGTTTTTTTTTTTTTGCCGTTTTTATAGATAATGATAGGGAACCCTTCGTGCGTGAGTACGACTCGCACTTGGCCGGTTTTTCTCTTTACAGTAATTTTTTGTACAGTCGGTTGTTTTTTTTTGCTGGATGTAATACAAATTTAGATAACTGGATTAGAATTATTGAGAGATTGTGACTTATTTTGGCTCATCATTCTCCTGCCCTTATACCAATTTATTTGTGGTCGGCGCAACATGTCCCTTTCTTCCATACTTCTCTATTAGTTGTCATATCGGTAGTCACCCCGTTTCCAACCATATCATCATTTACACAGTCCATCCATCGTTTCTTCGGTCTTCCCCTACTCTTATAGCCATCCACATTCATACTCAAGACTTTCCTCACGACATTTTCCTCATTTCTCCGCATACATACCATGACAACCGATTTCCGAACAACTTCATAACAAAAAACAATTTGTTTATTATTATTTCAATTAGAAGATTGCCTCGTTGGTCTTAGTGATCACAAGCACGACTGCTGAGCGTGAGGATCTGGTCCCCTCAAATCCCAGGTCGGGCAGTGTTATTAGGAATTTCCATCTGGAATTTCTCAGTAGCAGCCTGGAGTCTGGATCTGAGCCCGGTTGATGGCAATATGCTCGCCACCTATTTATTACATGGGACTTAAATATAACTGGCGAAAAGTGGGTGTTATTTACACCTCTGTTGGCAGAGGTATAGTGTATACTGCCTTGTTGAGCATAAAGGTCTTATCTGACATTTTTAGGTATTTTTACTTCTTGCTTATTTGCCACCATGGCAACACCATTGAGGTACCTACAAAACAAAAACGTCCTAAAGTAAATGCTGCGTCCGTAAGTAAATGCACTGGACATTTACTTACTTACTCATGTTTCAAATTTGTCCTATCTGCCGTTTAGCATTCTGTTACAAACTTAGAAAGGCTTAAAGCCATATCTAACAATTTTCTATCGAAAGGAAATACATTAATTATGAGCAAAACTAAAACAGTTTTTTATCTAAATAATCATATACTTTCAAACACTTTCACAAAAACATAACTAGTCGGCATTCAACTAAACACGTTTTTGCCTTTCCTGCAAAAAATACATTTGGCAGATAGGACTTATACGCTTAGCAGGGCATTTCTATTTCATATTGTATATCTTTTCAGGGAATAGAAATGAGATGTTATGTTTTTTTAAATTTTCAGGTTATGTACGCTGGCACGCAAAGGGCATTAGCAGCGACTGTCGGCGCCCCTCGTTTACTGGAAGTAAGAGAAATAGACGAGCTCACAGCTGATTGGCTGAAAGAAAAGTTGAAGAAGTAGACTGAAAAAAGTTGCCATTACTAATATTTCCAAAAAAAAAAAAAATATGTAGTTTGTATAAAAATATCTGTGAAATAATATTTTAGGTCTGTTTTATGGTCTCTGTGTAAGCACTATTTGAGACAGCACAGAGATGCATCGGCGGCCGCTGCTAAGAGCGACATTGTCAACACTTCCACCCTGACCAATTTTTTTAAAATCTGTGAATGCAGATCTAATTGTCTCAAAAAGTTAAGGACAGTCTCCTAAGACCATTTTCTTGTAGCGACAACGGTTAAGGTAGCTGCCCTTACTGCCCATCTCAAAAATCCACCCTGTATATAAAGTCCATTAAATAATTCGTAATTTAATCCCGGGATTATAACGTCATTATCCACTCTATGTTACTTGCTCGAAGTTTAGGTAAATATATTCAACCTATTTCGATCTGACGGCTATGAAAGCGGCCCGTGATAGAAGTTGTGCGCTCAACGCACTTTCGGTGCCACGAATTTTATTAGTTCTGCCATATCTTAATTGGCGCTGATCAATAAATTACAAAAATTCATGAGGTTATCTGACCGATAAGTTAACCGAAACTTATCCGGAGGTAATGAAACAGACCTTGAGTATTGTTTAAATACTGCCATTGTATGTAATGTTTAAAAGTAACAAGTTTTTGAGCAATATTTATAAAAGACAACATAGAATAATTAATATTGTGTGAGAAATGATAATTACTCGAAATCTAAAATACGCACGGGCGGCGGGATTTTATCGCGCACTCGGTTTTCAACTCTCGGTGTTCAGCCGAATATTGAGAATCCAACAGAGTGCATCCCAGCGTGTCGAAAAAACACTCGCGGATTGTCAACTCTCGGCGTTAGGCAGTACGTCAAAATCCAGTGCACGATAAATAATTGCGGGGGGAAAAATCGCATGTGCCAACTTGGGGTCTCTGATCAGTAAAACTGTTGTAAAATCGCATGTTCAAAGTCACTGTTCCACGTATCTTTTGGTGCTCGAATGACCTTGACAGGTGCCCCCTGTCAATTGTTGGTAAAAAATTAAGATGGCGCGCCACAAGATCCATGCACAGCTATGGGCCGTTGCAGTTCCATGACTTAAATAATAATCATTGATATAAGTTGACATTCGATTTGACAACAGACTGAATGAGGGCTATCGTTTTTGTGCTCACTAGTTGGCGCCACTGGTGAGTGGCCTGTTAGTACTTTTATTTGATACTAGCTGTTGGCTGCAATTTCGTCTGCGTGCGTTTTGTATTTCCTAATTTATATACAAATATCCAGGATGACAAGTAGCCTATATTCTACTCTCTGGAGAACCACTGAACCGGTCGTTCAGATCTAGAATCTGTTCTAGATCTGAACGACCGGTTCACTGAACCGGTTTAGGCATGAACAGAGAGAGTCGCTTTCGTCATAATCATATTAGTGGGGATATTTCAAATGAATATTTACGTTATATCCTAAAATTGGCATGCATGAAGCAGACAATGTTATATTATTTTTCCTCCAAGTACTAATTAGATCCTAAATTGTTACTAAAAAACTTAAGCCATAATTAATCAAGAATGGCGCAATCTTTTCAACAATAATGAATCTATACAAATAAATAAAATTGAAGTATCAGTTTGTAATGTCAAAATACCAGCTTTTTACTAAATGCTTAAGAAAGAATATACGGTACTTGTACAAAAAACAATCTTACATTTTTGTCTGTCTGTGTTCCGGCTAATCTCCGAAACGGTTGAACCGATTTTAACTTAGGTTACTTTTATTTTAGATAAAGCTGGGCTAAGCCGCGGGCACAGCAGCGAGTAATAATTAAAAATCCCGCTAACGGTATATGTTCAATGATTTTGACATTTCTAGAGAGATCACTCTACACTAGCGCCTCTAGCGGCGAATTCAAGAACGGTAACCCCCATTGAATAGGCTTTCGGTATAAAAGGGAAAAGCTAAAATATCTTGAAATTGTTTTAAGTATTATCAATTAATCTCGCTTTTACTTCGGATTATTCCCTATTACAAGATAACTGTATTTTATTGCCATTTAAGATTTTAAGTAATTTAAACTAATGATAATGAAGCAACAAAATAAAGTCTCGAAATTAACCATAATGCCGGGTGTAGATTGGTGAAACGTAACAAGATGTGTGACACAAAAAATTCGGCGTAATGGGGAAGGCAACTGTCAAAATGGCGCTGTCGTAGCTAGTTCCCAAGACAGCTAATAATACAAGGCGAAGTGGGGTTTTCTTTTATTTTTGCGAAAATTATTCATTGCTGTGTTTCTAAATGCTCCGAAATTGGAGTCCACCATTTTCCGAAAGACTTTAAAATTAGAAGATTGTGGCTTAAAGCCATTCAAGAAAAAAATACAATTAAACAGAGTTTGAGGTTATGTCGTAAACATTTTGAAGAAAGTGAGTAAGAGAACAAAAAAGCAATAATTACTGTTTTAAATTCTGACACATTCCATGTCGAATTTAAATTGATGTAAACTATTAAAATCACTGGAAATAACGAAATAGTGTAGTAAAACCAAATTAATGAATGAACCATTGAATGAACTCGAAATGGAATGAAAGGCATTGAATGGACGAAATGTCAAATTTAGTATAGACTGCAGGGACCTAGCTATGGTCAGCGTCACACCATCTACAAATAGCTTAGACCGGTGTTCCCCATTAACGCAATGCAACATGAAATGTAACAGCAACTAGACGAATTCGTTGCAACGTGTGTTACATTTCATGTTACGTTTCTTTAAGGTGGATCCGCAGTGCAGTTTTTTACAATTTGCAGGTGAGTGTCAGGTTGTATCTTGGTCAAAATATGACTCGCGACCATAACAAATATGTATTTACAGAATTATTATCATTAAAATCATTAATACATCTCTCTTAGTTAGATTTGTTCCATAAGAGATTTGTTCTTATGGAGCAAGTCTAAAAATAAGAGAGATGTTTTAATAATTCTAATTCTGTAAATACATACCTATTTGTTATGGTCGCAAATCCGCCTACATGGCATTAGGGTTGTGACGTGGGTCAAAAATTGTCTTTTTATGTATAAATGGGTTATTACAACGTTAAAAGTTAATTATATTACAACAAAAGTAGTCTATTTAGACGTCAAAATATCCTATTTTAGTAAAATTATTCTTTGCATATCTATAATTAAGTGTAGCGTTTTGATATACAGTATTTTGTATAAAAACGTAGGTTTGTGTACGTATGTAGATGCATAATAACGTCGTTTGGTTAGTGTCGTGTATAATGTCAAAATGTCAAGGTGCCGACGAAACAAATAATGTAAAGCATTTTTATCCATGTTTGCAAATCAATGTTTTGAATTTGCAAATATGACACAAATACTGTGTCTAGTCGCTGCGACAAATGGCGAGAGCGTGCGACTCCCCTCCCCAGCTTGTCATTGCGACTCTTTTTTCGAGACCCCCTCTCCCCTTAGTGACCTGTAGTTAGATTTGACTCGAACCCCTCCCCCTCTAAACTCCTCACGAAATAATGGACGCCATTTGAACATTTCGTTCAAATCTCCGCCGACATTCAAATATTTTGTAATTAATTCCATCATTATAAGTTTCTGTGTTGGTTCATATTGATATATCAGCAGGCTTAGCACGCGAACCGTAGAGAAGCGTTTTGTCGACGGAAGAGTAGACAAAAATGTCGTTTCCATGTAGACAGTTGACAGTTTTCTACCGAGAAATCAAAGCGATCGATTCAAGCGATTTCTATTTTTCAGCAGAGTGGAAATAGGAAGCGTCATGCTGAGCCTGCTGGGCTGATGATTATATTGGACACGTAATTGACAGACTTCTCCCATAGTGTAAGAAAAGACGAATAAGCTCGTCAATGCGTGAGAGTCATGTATTCCCTGACGCGTATAAGCGTTTTAGGTATTCCAAGATGTATTCCAATTAGTCTGTAATTTATTCCTTAATTTATTCAAGTTATTAGTAATTTTAATGTATGTTTTTATCACTCTTTTTGTTTTTAAAAGCCAATGATTTGAGGTCGGCAGTCGATAACCAGTATTTTACATGGAGCGACTGCCTGTCTGATCTACACAACACAGTTACTGGGTCCAGTCTGATTCAAACTTTAGGGTGGCTCGGAATATGTCGCGAGTCACTGCTCAGTAACGAATTCACGTGTTAGCGGGGGTGAGGGGTGCGGTACTGCGCAGCGGGTAGCTTGCTTCAGAGCCGCCATTAAGTTTGACGTGTACTCTAACAAGATACCAAGCGGTACTGTCTTTCTTCTCTCGTATCGACACGAACTATATGAGAATATCTCATGCCGTGGTTAACATATTGTCCAGTCAGTAACATGTTAGCGGGCTGACTGTCCAGAGGGCGCCACACGTACATTTAGGCAGGTGCATTATATCTTCATCTCTGCTCCCATAATAGTGAATGAAAAACGTTGTGAGGAAACGGGGTTTCCGAGAAGACCGGCAGCCGCACTTAAGGCGCAGATATATTGAATCTCTTATTATGCCTTTAAAAAATGCAAGTAAGTTATGCAAAAAATGTATGTAAAACTACATAGAAAGAAAGAAAATACGTTTATTTGCGATAAACACATGAATTATATATGTGAATATTTAAGTATTGTAGTAAAATACTTTATGAAATAAATTCAGGAAGTAATATCTACTCAAGTCATAAAAAACGATATTACTTTCAAACTACATAATATATTTTTCTTTTTTTTTTTTGTATGATCAGACTCTTTTATTATCTGTATTTATTATATCTGTGATTTTTTTCAAATGTTCATATTTTCGTTACTAAAAATAAATATTCCCTTTGAACCCGATCGACGCGCGACGGAGTGGCGTGTGCGTGACACGCATTTGTATGGCCAAGGTCAACGGCTTTTACCCGACCCTTAACGTGAGACCGTCGCGGCTGTCACGAAAATGACAGCGGCAAAGATTTAAATCGTCCTACCGCGTCAAAAGATAGTCGCGTTTCTGTTTTGTTTTGACACCTCTTTTTTTTTTTTTGAGGGTTGGAAATCATCAAATAACTTCTCCCGTTCTGGGCGGAGCGGGAGGGTGTGTCAGACTCTTACTGACTAAAACCCACCCGTATTCCTTCCTGTTGCCTGTGTTGCGGGGGCCTCGGTGATCCATAAGTACCTACCCGCGACCCCGGCAGGCATCGGCCCTAGTGGACCCCTACCTATGTGCTGACGACATCTCTTTGAGGCGCGCGTGGAATACGACGCGCCGTCGACCCGGGCCTGGTCCTTACCGGACGGTGAGCTACCCATTGCTCACCGTCCGCAAGCCCGCGCCTACGGTGGCTGGAAATCCGCCCGAGATTCCCGACGCCCAGGGCGTCTCCTGCGGCGGCTAGGGGCGAGAGGGCGCGAAACTTGCCTTTCCCTCAACTGTCCCGCCTCCTCCTTCGCGAGCATTACTGCTTCGCAGAAGGAGGTGACGGCTGCCCATGCCTTCTCGCTCCGTACCGTGGCCTGAACCAGGGCCGGACGCAAGAGATCTTTGCCACCGATCGCCTCCACGAGGACACGGCGGTGCTCTGCCCAAGCCGGGCAGACCTCCACCGTATGCTCCACCGTGTCCTCCGGGCGATCCACACAGTGGTGACACCCGGGCGTTTCCTCCCGCCTTATCCGACACAGGAACCTCCCGAAGCTACCGTGTCCGGTGAGGACCTGCGTCAGGCTGACACCTCTGACACACAATTACGCAGTGAATTGATTTGATATCAGCAGGCTTAGCACGCGAACCGTAGAGAAGCGTTTTGTCGACGGAAGAGTAGACAAAAATGACGTTTCCATGTAGACTGTTGACAGTTTTCTACCGAGAAATCAAAGCGATCGATTCAAGCGATTTCTATTCTTCAGCAGAGTGGAAATAGGAAGCGTCATGCTGAGCCTGCTGGGCTGATGATTATATTGGACACGTAATTGACAGACTTCTCCCCTCGTGTAAGAAAAGACGAATAAGCTCGTCAATGCGTGAAAGTCATGTATTCCCTGACGCGTATAAGCGTTTTAGGTATTCCAAGATGTATTCCAATTAGTCTGTAATTTATTCCTTAATTTATTCAAGTTATTAGTAATTTTAATGTATGTTTTTATCACTCTTTTTGTTTTTAAAAGCCAATGATTTGGGGTCGGCAGTCGATAACCAGTATTTTACATGGAGCGACTGCCTGTCTGATCTACACAACACAGTTACTGGGTCCAGTCTGATTCAAACTTTAGGGCGGCTCGGAATATGTCGCGAGTTAGTTAGTAACTGCTCAGTAACGAATTCACGTGTTAGCAGGGGTGAGGGGTGCGGTACTGCGCAGCGGGTAGCTTGCTTCAGAGCCGCCATTAAGTTTGACGTGTACTCTAACAAGATACCAAGCGGTAAAACTGTCTTTCTTCTCTCTTTTCGACACGAACTATATGAGAATATCTCATGCCGTGGTTAACATATTGTCCAGTCAGTAATATATTAGCGGGCTGACTGTCCAGAGGGCGCCACACGTACATTTAGGCAGGTGCATTATATCATCATCTCTGCTCCCATATTAGTGAAGGAAAAACGTTGTGAGGAAATGGGGTTTCCGAGAAGACCGGTAGCCGCACTTAAGGCGCAGATATACCTATTGAATCTGTTATTATGCCTTCAAAAAATGCAAGTAAGTTATGCAAAAATGTATGTTAAACTACATAGAAAGAAAATACGTTTATTTGCGGTAAACACATGAATTATATATGTGAATATTTAAGTATTGTAGTAAAATACTTTATGAAATAAAATCAGGAAGTAATATCTACTCAAGGCATAAAAAACGATATTACTTTCAAACTACATAAGTATTTATTATACAGGGTGTCCAAGAACCTGGCGTCCAACTGGATTCCCACGATGCCCCAAGTTCTAACAGTACTCAGAAAAATATTTTAAAAAATCCACCCCATGTACTTACAGAATTATACTGATTTCAAAAAAAAAGGGGAAATGAGCACCCTGTGACATACTTTTGAATGCTGTGACTGCTAATGCTGATAATTTCGATATTTCTTGGAGGTTTTGTAATCTAGGGTATTGCTGTGTCTAAATAGAATGTAAAAATAATGTACTTATTGTACCATTTTAAAATAAAATATTATTTTAACTAAAGGTGATATGGAAAACTATTGAATTTCGCAACTTTGACCGACTGTAGTGTAAAAAAAATGTACCAAAATAGTATGGCAAGTGACGTCAAATTTTGACGCGTTTATTCCTCTTTTTAAAAAGGTATAATACTTACACATTAATTTGAAAAAAAAAATTTTGATAATATTTTTACTCAACAACCCAATTTTTACGAAGTGCCTACCTACTAACGGTAACTGTCGGACCCTTTCTTATCTTAGAAACTGTTATGTTACTACTATTATTTACTTCGGTTCCAAGAGTGAGCAAGAAGGAAATACACACAGGTAGATGGGTTCCCAGTAGAATAAAAGCAAAGAATGTTAGTTTAAAGATATTTTATTACAATAAATGTTCAAAATGTTGACCACCCGCGGCAATACAAGCTCTCACTCTCCTTAAAAAGGACCGCTTTATGTTTCGCGAGTAACTTTTTTGACGTATCACCTGCACTGCTTGTGTTATCTTCTCACGAAGGTCAGCGATGTCATTAATGGGCTTCGCATAAACGAGCTCCTTCATAGTTCCCCAGAAAAAAAAATCCAGCGGATTTAAGTCAGGTGAGCGGGCTGGCCACGGGATTGTTCCTGATCGCCCAATCCACCTGTTCGGGTATTGCTCGTCCAAAAACTCTCTAACGGATACGCGAAAATGTGCTGGACAGCCGTCGTGTTGGAACCACATATCTGGTGGGGTCTCTTCTAGTAAGTTTGGCAAATCATTTTGAAGAAAATTTAAATATGATTCGCCAGTCAAATTCTCGGGCATCTCAAATGGACCAATAATATTCCCACAGAGAATACCGGTCCACATGTTCACTTTGAACCGGTACTGGGATCTATCTTCTCGCATCAAGTGCGGATTTTCCACATGCCACTCGTGCAAGTTGTGTAGGTTCATGTAGCCATCCTTCTTAAATGTTGATTCATCTGACCACAAAATTTTGTCGATAAAGTTTTCGTCTTCTCGATGTTTTTGCAGGATTGTTTCACAAAACGCGACTCGGCTCGGATAGTCTCGAGGTAAAAGACTTTGCACTCGCTGTACGTGGTACGGATGATATTCTTCTTTTTGGAGAATACTGTGTGCTGTGCTCTTCGGTATCCCCGTATCAGCTTCTATTCCTCGCACAGAGATGCTTGGATTTGCCGACACCGCCTCTAAAACTTCATCGCGTATGAAGTCATTTACGGGTCGTCCTTCACCAGCTACTTGATTGGGGAACCGCCCGTCACATAGTGATCTGTGCACATTAATGAAAACTCGATGGTCGGGATATCGCGTAGCCCTCGGATACCTTTCTCTGTAAAGTCTCGCTGCAGCTCGTCCATTACCTCTACATTCTCCATAAATGTAGTGCATATTTGCGTATTCTTGCGGAGTGTAGGTCGCCATGGTAGCACACACAAAACACAAACTGTCCAAACACAGGCAAAGGTCGTCGTAAAGAGTTCGTTTCAAAGTCCAGAGCACAAAGAGTAATCGAGTCCAATAAACAAAGCTTTAAATCGTAGTACGTGATCAATGGTAACAATAAGAGAGAGGTGCGTAGTAACGGCAGGAGGCAGTGACGCGTACTGACCGTACTGTTATCCTAAATAGCACGATCCCAGATAGCGTCACTATCTATCTCACTCGCACCTCTAACCTTTTTCTCCCTCACTCTTACCTGAATAATGGGGTACCATAAAGAAGAACCAGCAAATCGCAAAGATAGTTTCTGTCTTGCTCCCTCCTGTTGTAATAACGAATCACTATGGTGAGATGCATGCACATACCGTCCCTTACGGTCTAACCTGTTTTTTGAGAGGCCTGTTGTTATTTTTATGAGCATACAATAGTAATTCTTTAGAGGTTAGATTCAATTCGTCGTAAATTTTTCTTTCTAAGAATTCTGTAAGACATCGTAAAAATTGGGTTGTTGAGTAAAAATATTATCAAAAATTTTTTTTTTCAAATTAATGTGTAAGTATTATACCTTTTTAAAAAGAGGAATAAACGCGTCAAAATTTGACGTCACTTGCCATACTATTTTGGTACATTTTTTTTACACTACAGTCGGTCAAAGTTGCGAAATTCAATAGTTTTCCATATCACCTTTAGTTAAAATAATATTTTATTTTAAAATGGTACAATAAGTACTTTATTTTTACATTCTATTTAGACACAGCAATACCCTAGATTACAAAACCTCCAAGAAATATCGAAATTATCAGCATTAGCAGTCACAGCATTCAAAAGTATGTCACAGGGTGCTCATTTCCCCTTTTTTTTTTGAAATCAGTATAATTCTGTAAGTACATGGGGTGGATTTTTTAAAATATTTTTCTGAGTACTGTTAGAACTTGGGGCATCGTGGGAATCCAGTTGGACGCCAGGTTCTTGGACACCCTGTATGTGATTTTTTTCAAATATTCATATTTTCGTTACTAAAAATAAATATTCCCTTTGAACCCGATCGACGCGCGACGGCGCGGCGTGTGCGTGACGCGCATTTGTATGGCCAAGGTCAACGGCGTTTACCCGACCCTTAACGTGAGACCGTCGCGGCTGTCACGAAAATGACAGCGGCAAAGATTTAAATCGTCCTATCGCGTCAAAAGATAGTCGCGTTTCCGTTTTGTTTTGTCACCTCTTTTTTTTTTGAGGGTGGGAAATCATCAAATAACTTCTCCCGCTCTGGGCGGAGCGGGAGGGTGTGTCAGACTCTTACTGACTAAAACCCACCCGTATTCCTTCCTGTTGCCTGTGTTGCGGGGGGCTTCGGTGACCCATAAGTACCTTCCCGCGACCCCGGCAGGCATCGGCCCTAGTGGACCCCTACCTATGTGCTGACGACATGTCTTTGAGGCGCGCGTGGAATACAACGCGCCGTCGACCCGGGCCTGGTCCTTACCGGACGGTGAGCTACCCATTGCTCACCGTCCGCAAGCCCGCGCCTACGGTGGCCGGAAATCCGCCCGGGATTCCCGACGCCCTGGGCGTCTCCTGCGGCGGCTAGGGGCGAGAGGGCGCGAAACTTACCTTTCCCTCAACCGTCCCGCCTCCTCCTTCGCTCGCGAGCATTACTGCTTCGCAGAAGGAGGTGACGGCTGCCCATGCCTTCTCGCTCCGTACCATGGCCTGAACCAGGGCCGGACACGAGAGATCTCTGCCACCGATCGCCTCCACGAGGACACGGCGGTGCTCTGCCCAAGCCGGGCAGACCTCCACCGTATACTCCACCGTGTCCTCCGGGCGATCCACACAGTGGTGACACCCGGGCGTTTCCTCCCGCCTTATCCGACACAGGAACCTCCCGAAGCTACCGTGTGGGGTGAGGACCTGCGTCAGGCTGACACCTCTGACACACAATTACGCAGTGAATTGATTTGATTGTCATTAAAACGATATGTAATAATGTGTGAGCTCAATATTCTCAGTATGGACACTTTCGCGTGACTAAGTACGTATGGTGAGGGCAAATATAGTGATTTAAATATTTGACAAAACGATCTCTAGGAAAACAACTTACTTTTACAAATAACGTTTCAATGACGTCATTGGGCCGTAAATTGCGGACATTATCTGGCCGCTACCGTTCTTCTAGGAAGCTGTAATATTAGAATAAAATATTCGAAGACATGTGACATCCACCAACCCGCACTGTGCCCGCGTTGTGATTACGGCCCACTCCCTCTCACAGAGAGGATGTATGAATATTGTGTGCCTTAAAACTGGGTCAATTTTTTTTCTTTCTGTTTTATTTTTCAGCAGTGGGAACATTATAGGCTGAATATCGTGGAGGCTATTTTAATTTAATGCTAAAAGACGTGGTAACTACATACATTAAGATATTATATTTAAATACACGACAAGACTATCTTGCCATAATATAATATAATTTCATAATATATAATATAATAATGGACAATTTATTATTATAGTGCTGTTGTCATAATATATTTTTTTTGTAATATTTAATTACTTTTTACGGAAGGCTTTATTTATTTTTCTTTAGATGCTTTATATACGACTAGAGTGATAACGATTACGCTTGTTGAGTAACCCACTCAACAAGTTTATCCGTTTTCACTAGTCTTCTCGTCCCTTCCGTTACAATAAAAAAAAAACCGGCGAAGTGCGTGTCGGGCCACGCTCAATGAAGGGTTCCCCGTTCTTTGAGCGTGACCCGACCCGGACTTGGCTGATTTTTCCAGCCGGTTTTTCGGTTTGTTCCAGTTTCTTGAACATTGAAGTTGAAAAACATGTTCTCCCATACATCAGTATACGTCACTGTCAATTCGCCAACTGCAAGTGTAAGTTTGTAATTGCATTTTTTCTTTTTGAGGTACGGAACCCCAAAAAAAAGAGAAATGCAAACATGTAGGTAATTCATTCTTCTTCTCTTTGATCTCTAGAACACCTAATTTAAATCAGATCATGCATTTCATGAACGAGCGCCAACCATTATTTTTTTAACCACCAATTTATACCTCATTACAATGATATAAGAGTTACATTCTTTTGAATAAAAATACGTAAAAATTGTGTACAAATAATTTGGATGCTAAAAATTGTATTTAATTAAAAGTCACACTATATTAAACCCTGTTATGTATTAAAAAATTGAATGCAAGTTGTATATTAGTTAACCAAGCCTTCCGTAAATAAAATTAATTATATTTTTATTAAAAATAAACTATGTATTGTAACTAGGGTTTGCCAACCATACAAATATACTGTTTTCACTGTCAACAAGAACTACAATTACATAGTTCCATCTCAGCGTAGAACGTGGTACATGCAACGGGGCATGGGCGCGAAGCCTTAAGGAGACTACAGGAGCTAAACGCAAGTTTTATAATGCCCAAAAGTATATGATCCACTGCAGTAAACAAAATCAGAAAAAATATGTGATATTCTTCAGGATATATGCTAGATAGCTATTGTCTTGAAAATATTATACAACTAATTTGATACGATAGAAAAACATCACGAATATACCTCTAAAAAATCTTTAACGAATAAAAACCATACTAATATACATGCAATCATTCTGATTTTTTGTCAGATTATTCTACAAGCAACATATTAGCATATTAGTGTTTTTTGTAAATAAATAATTGCCTCATATTTTGGAATAAATTACTTACCAGCGTCGTGTCATCGCGCTTCTCTTTCTTTTCTATGCAATCCGACAGTGACCGCGCTTTAGCTGTTGTCAGCCTCTTAATTGCATTACATTAAAATAATACATAAAGTACTATTTATTTTTCAGAAATACTGATTATCCCTCTCTGACCATAATATAGTTATAGTAAAAAGTTGGCAACCCTAATAATTGTAACATGTAACGTACATTAAACCAAAGCTTTCTATAATAAATAATTATTTCTAAAATAAATTATTATAATTGCTTATGATTTGTGTTAAATAAATAAACTTGTAGATGGCGACACTGTAATGTAGTTTAGCAACTATTAGGAAATCGGAGTACTAAGTGTAAGGCTGCGTCCTAACCAAAGCGATGGTCGCGAGAACACGCGTCTGTCGCGTTCATCTTATTCAACGTAACCAAACGCGTCCTCGCGCCGACAGAAGGCGCTTTTCGGTTTTCCAAACAAGTAAGAGACATTATGACCGAATAACCCGACCGATCGCTTTGGTTAGTGGGTAAGGCGATATCAGATTGAGCGTGAGCACTGGAAAAAACAAGGCTGACCTCGGCAGCCCCGTCCATTTCCAGGCACCCATTTTGTGGACACTTCCTCGCGATCATTGTGCATACGGCTGTATGTACGTAAAATAGATTATCTTTTCATTCTTGGGAAGCAAAAATGTGTATTCTAATTAATAGTCCACCCATACGAAATCATCCATCTGATATCGCCTTAACGTGAGTTACCTTAAGGCCGGTTGTCCACCGCCACGTCAACGAGACGTCAATGAGAATGCGATGACGGCACCAAAGTAGCGATACATACATTTACTATAACCGCATGTTCGGTTCGTTTCTCGTTGACGTTGTGCGATGGATAAACAATGTAACCGCTATAAACCGCTGTACCTACTAATAGAACGCGTTTACGCAATTACCGCAAATGTCTGATAAGAATTTGAACCCATTAGATCACGGGTACGATGCGTTGTACGACCAAAACTCGCGTGAACCCGCGATGGTCGCGTTATGCTTTCTGTTAGAACAGCGATGCACAGACCGCGGCCCGCTGCGGGTACGCGTGCGGCTCGCCAACAAATTAAAAAAAATGTGGAAAATTATAAAATAAATGTTGAAAATTTGTATACTTAATTACCTAAATTAACAAGCATGTGTTGCGAGGTTGCGATCAGAACTATTCGGGTAGCACTTGGGTGAGTTCTAGCGAGAGGCGTGGGGCGCGGCGCGCATAAAAATGTCAAATTAAATATTGTAAGTTTTACAAAAAAGGTACCTAATTCAATTCTTTTAAAAAATTTACCTAGTTATGAGCCCCCGCCTTTGGCTCATAATGTGCTCGAGTGGCTCCTATTCTCTATAAGTCTGTGCATCCCTGTATTAGAACATAGCCTTGAGTAGATATCGTGTCTTGTGTGGAGAATTAATGCGCACAAAATGGGGTTTCCCCTCCACATGAATTTAAATCAAGAATAAGATTTTTCTATCAAATAAATTAGCAAATAAAGTGTAATTTTTTCAATGCTAAAAATTTTTCGCTCCGTTGATAACATTCTACCTATTTCGCCACACAAATAATAAGGCGTCATCTCCACGGGCGAGCTTATCGCGGCGATAGCCACGCCGTGGCACCAAATTCAATAGTAACTGCATGAAGCAATCTCCACATGGCGATATCATCGCGGCGATAATTTGTTGGCACTGCGAGACTAGCCGCGATTCTCACGCTTGTGGAGATGGCGCCTTAATAAATTGTAATAAGACGTACATATTACACAGTGATTTAAAGCATTTTTAATATTTTGTAACGTTTGTATTAAAGACAACTTAAATAATAAATTATGATTCATATGAAAATGTGTTTTTTACTTTATTTCTTAGTGGCTCGTTGGTGTAATGGTAGCAAGAGCGACTGCTGAGTATAGGGTCCTGGGTTTGATTCCCGGGTCAGACAAGTTGTAGTTCAATTTTGTAAATGTGAGTACCATTTAGCCGTTTATTAAGTTATGACTGATGATGAATGTTGACTTGAAACAGCTTGGCAGTTGAGAGGGTTATTTATTCATGTGGTTGAGAGTATGTCATGCTTACTTAAATGCCTCGCTGATGGTGGCGCGTCTGTTGGATCATTCGGTTCCATAGAAACATCAACATGCATGAACATTCTTTTTCGATTCAAGGATCTTCTTGGTAATATTAAACATTAATGTGCTAATTTTTGTTAGAGTCAAGTGTCCCCACATCTGCCAGCTAAATGGCTGTTAATGGAGATGTGAAAACATTCATGGCAGTAGTACATATAATGAAATTAAAAGGAAAACTATCACAGCTAAGTGGGCTTTACAAATTAACGAGTAATAGTCGACCAACTTAAATTTGCAGTTGGAGAATTGACTGTGGCATATATCGATGTATGGGAGAACATGTTTTTCAACTACAATGTTAAGTTTGTTTTTCGGATAAATTCATACCAACTTCCCGACTACAGAACCCTTCATTGTGTGTGGTGCGACACGCACTTGGCCGGTTTTTTTTGGCGATTTCAGAACATAGAAGAAATGCCTAGGTGCCTACCACAAAATAAAACTACACACATACAAAAAAGCCAGCTCTATTTAAACTTAATTCCCATTAGTTTGGCAGACGACGTGGGGCACCCTGTCAGGTCGATTCCTTGCTTCTTCATATCTGAATAGTCCAATTCCGCTAGTACTTCGTAGCCGCATTTAGCTGCCAGGACCTGGGAAGCTGTTGCTGTGAAGACTGTGGCGGACGCTTCAAGACCAAAGGCTTTGGAGAGTGGCGCTCTGGGAAAAATGATCATGTGTCAGACTTTTTTTCTTGTATAATATTTTTTGATTGACTCGTTGGGTTAGGCGACTCTAAAGCCGGGAGGACACGGCGCGGCAAACGCTGGCAGAGTGTGCCGCTTGGGAGGAGCCGCGCCGTGCCCTCGTCTCAGGAGTAGGCAGTGACCTGTCGCTGCCAGCCGTGGTCGACTCAATGGTCGGCAGCGAGAAGTCCTGGGACGCGGTGGTATCCTTTTAAAAAACAGTCATTTCGCAGGAGGCTGCGGAAAGGGAGCGGGAGATCTCTCCCACTCACCCTGACCGCAGCAGGCGCACCGGACGTCGGCGGAGGGCGGACAACGCCCTATTCCAGCCCCCCTAAATGGGTCCAGAGGCGACGGACTCGGGGACATTCGTCGTCCCCCACACAGCAGGACCTGAGGTGGCGGCGCGTAGTATTCCATGTGCGCCCCTATTGGACGTCGCAGGGGGAGTCTAACACCGCACTCCCCCCGCGGGCCTAAGATGGCCCGCAAAGCGCCGCAACCGGGGATCGCGGAAGTCGCACAAGATCCCATGATCCGGGGTGCAAGTGTGGGAGGGGAACACCGGGGTGGTTTTTAGTCAGTAAGAGTCTGACAGACCACTCCATCGGAGGACATCCATGAGGATTTTCCACCCCGGAAACAAAAAAAAAGTGTGATTGTAAAGCGAGGGATCCTTGGGTTGAGCGTTGGGTGAGGCAGTGATATTGTAGTTTTTTTTACTAATAAAGTCCCAGTAGCAGCTCGGAGTCTGGATTAGTGCAAGATCATGGTAAAAAATTGATAGCACAGTCTTTTGTTGCATCAGTAACGACGGTTTTACGAGTACTAGTCTAAAATGTGTTACCACAGCTGACGTGGGTTGACTGAACCTACTCTGCCAGCTCCTTACAGGAATACAGGCGTTAAGTCATATACTTCTTATTAAAACCTCGTCATGTAATGAAATGAAATGAAATGAAATGAAATGAAATGAAATTGTTTATTCTGTAAATAGGATATGAGAATCACTTTTACACGTCATATTAAAAAATAAGCTAGATGGAGTCGACATTTCCTATCTGACTACCCCTGAGAAGAAATGGCGAAACAAACTCAAGGGTCAAAGTCTCTTTTAAAGTCCAGACATAATCTTGGTCAGATCATGTGAGGACCATGTAGATCTATGTCTGAAATGGTCTTTTGAGGAAAGAACCACACAAATTTGAGTGGACCTGTCCAGTCAGTGCAAGCATTTGTCAGTAATCGTGTAGCTCAACTCAAAACTTAAGGAGCTCAACGACTCGACGAACAATACCAAGGAAAGGACAATTGGGTTGGCCGCATAAAGAACTCAAAATGCCAGACCATCATTAAAACTAAGAGAAAAAAAAAAAAACAAGAAATAAATAAAAATGACCCACATAGTGCTCACATTCACAATAATTAAAGTAATATAATACTTTTAAAGGTACATAAATATTCACTTAATTTTGCTTATAATATTCATCAATGTCAATATGTACATATAGTTGTATATAATAATGATTTTGCATAATTTTAATATCAAATTTTATGGTTTTAGCACAAAGCTTATCAGAGCGAGCAGCTCAATCCCAAGCTTTTTTGTCTTCTAAATAATCTGAAATTTTATAGTACCCTTTTTTACAAAGTTTGGTTTTAATACAGCTTTTAAATCGTTTAATGGGTAAATTTCGAATAGCAATAGGAAGTAAAAGCGTATACATTGACCCATGAACGAGTTGCCTACTCTGTGGAGGCGAGTGTGAAGTACAGCAAGATTATGTTTATTCCTGGTATTTAAACTGTGGATATCGGACATTTTCTTAAAATTTGATATATTTTTATGTACATACATAAGATTATCAAATATATATTGAGAGGCTACAGTCAGAATATCTATTTCTTTGAATTTTTCTCGAAGGGAATCTCTTGGACCTAGGTTGTAAATGGCTCGAACAGCCCTTTTTTGTAAAACAAAGACGGTATTAATGTCCGCACAGGTTCCCCAGAGAAGAATCCCATATGACATAAGACTATGAAAATAACTAAAATAAACAATTCTGGCCGTATCTACATCGGTTATCTGTCGAATTTTTTTAACAGCATAGGCGGCCGAACTTAGCCTTCCTGACAATTTTTCTATGTGTGGGCGCCATTGTAATTTAGCGTCAATTGTTATTCCAAGAAAAACTGTCGACTCAACAGGGTCCAACTCTATTCCATTAAGTTGAACATTGGTAGTTAGCTGCCTGACATTTGGCGTTGAAAATATAATAAGTTTAGTCTTTTTTTCGTTCAGGAGAAGATTATTTACATTAAACCAATGGACAACTTTAGAGAGTGCATCTTTAACATGTTCAAAGTTGACCAGCAGTCGTTTGATTTTAAAAATGAGGGAAGTGTCATCTGCGAACAATACAATCTTGTGATTATCCCTTATGTGATAAGGTAAGTCATTTATATAGATTAGAAACAAGAATGGACCTAAAATTGAACCCTGCGGAACGCCCATAGTGACCGCAGATCCTGCAGATCTCTTGCCATTTATATCAACCCTCTGAATTCTATTATTAAGATAGGAAGTCAGAAGGTCGAGAGCCCTGTCCCTCATACCATAGTGGTGCAGTTTCCTGATGAGAGTATCATGATGGACGCAATCGAAGGCCTTAGACAAGTCGCAGAAAATGCCAAGAGCATCCTGCGACTCCTCCCAAGCCTCGAAAATGCTCTTCAGCAATTCCACGCCCGCGTCTGTAGTTGAACGATCCTTCGTAAAACCAAACTGTTTCAGATGAAATAAATTACATGAATTGAAATGTCCTAACATTTGTTTTAAAATTATTTTTTCAAAGATTTTGCTCAATGTAGGTAATATCGAAATAGGCCGAAAATTCGTGGGATCAGTTGTGCTGCCAGATTTGAACAGTGGAATCACTTTGCTAAGTTTCATCAGATCAGGAAATGTACCAGATGCAATACAAGAGTTAAAAACAATTGCTAAAAAGGGTGAAATAACATCAATTATTGAAGACATTGTAAGTACTGATAATCCCCAAAGATCAGTAGTTTTTTTTACATCAAGTTCTTTAAAAGATTCCAAAATGTCTTTAGGGCTAACAACTGTGAATTTAAAGTGTTTATCACATTCTGGTACACATTCTTTTAGTATTGAGTAAGCAGAAGTGGAGGACGACGATGACAGAGTTTTGGTTGTTAAAAAGGGAATATTAGTGAAGAAGTTTTCAAACTCTGTTGCCACCTCCACGTCTGCCCTAATATCTGCATCATCGATTTTTAGATGGAAGTCACGATTCCGTACCGTCGTTCTTCCCGTTTCGGAATTAATAATATTCCAAGTTGTTTTAATTTTATTTTCAGAAGATTTTATTTTATTTTTAATGTGTATGGCTTTTGCTGAGGAACAGGCTCTTTTAAAAGTTTTAGAATAATTCTTAACAAATTCTTTAAAAGTTTCATCATGGTTATATGTTTTTTCATGATACAGTTCATATAACCTCAACCTACTTTTGTAAATACCTGGTGTTGCCCAGTCACTAAATATAACGCGATCATGAACAGGCAATGTTTTTGAGGTGAATACCTTCCTAAATTCACAATTGATGAGGTTAAATAGTAAAGTATATGCTTGGTCCGGGTCAGTGTGATAAGGCAAACCCGGTAGTTTTACCATTTAACTATTTTTAAATTGTTCTAAGCGACTTTTGTTAACAGGAACAAAACTCATAAGTTTTCTTTGAACTCTGATTATTTTCTGAGGGAAAGTGACCAACTGGCCACAGTGATCAGAGTCCAACTCATTTACAATTGAAAGGCTAGAAGGTCTTAAATTTGTAAAAACATTGTCAATACAGGTAGCGCAAGTGGCAGTTATTCTAGTTGGCTCAAAGAATGTATTGTACAAATTATAGGATTTTAATAAAGTTATAAATTTATTTACTGCAGCAGATTTTTCCAATATATTAATGTTGAAATCTCCACAGACAACAAGTGTTTTATTACTGTTACAAGTCTTTAATAATACTTCTTCCATATATTTCTCGAAAATATCATATGAAGCACATGGGGGCCTGTACACGCTCATTACAATGAACTGCTCAAGCTCAATGCAAGCTATTTCAATAACTCGCTCAACAGAGAGGCTCACAATATCCTTACGTTCTTTAAATTTCATATTGTTACGAACAATTATTAGAGAGCCACCACGTATCATATTAACTCTGCTGAACGAGCTGGCAACCTGGTGGTTGTTAAAGCTGAACATGAACTGGTGGACTTTTAACCAATGTTCAGTTACACATAGGATATCAATATAATTACAGTTCATGAACAGCTCCAGTTCCAATTCCTTACCTATCACACCCTGTATATTTTGATGAACGATTTTTAGAGTATTATTATTATATTTATTTAGGTTACTGCAATTTGATGGGTGTGATATTAAAGAACTTTGTGTAACATTAAGATTGTAATTGAGGGCATAATTGAAGTATATAAATGAAGGGTTAAATTGAATAAGCTAGCTAAACTCCATAAACGGTTCGATAACTAATGGCGATAAAACTATTTGTTTTTGCCTTACTCGTTATTTCAAGTAACTCTGTACTCTCAGCGGTCATTGACTCTGTAATCAGCTCTTGTTGCTTGAAAGGTGAACGGCAACAATATGTTTGATTTTTTCGTCCAGAAGTACCCCTATAAATATACAATCCACAAAAGTAGACTGTTTTTTTAAACGATGCAAGTTGTCTGAGATAGCTATCTTACTATCTTATCTTAATAACACATAAATACAAGACTTTCATATTTAAATAATATATCGTCTACGTGATATTATTATGTTTTAATGTAACATGATTTCTGGACGAAACCAGTAGGTATAATAATATAATAATAATAATATCGTTTATTTATAAAAATGGTGCAGATTTACAATAACTTATCTTAAAGATAATAAAGAACACATTTGCTCATTTGCCTGAACTAGGTAGGACCTGTGTTTCAGGCTAGAAAGGAGCTTAGAAATTTAAAATATATAATTAACAACTGAGAAAACTAATTAAAAACTAATATTAACTTAAAAGACTAACATGTTTTATTTACAGACAACGAGTAAATCCTCTGTCTCACTGTATGATATGCTAAGTAAAAATTGCAGAATAACTTTTTACAGTCGTAGTTATTTAATTTATAGATATTTAATTTCCTATTTAATTTATTGTATAGAAATGGGCCTAAAAATGTATAAAATCTGTTTACAAAGACATATTTAGAGGATGCATTTGACTCACATACAATATCATTCCGTCTCTTATTAGTACTTTCAATGTTATAGGAGAGCATGGTGTGCTGTTTTAATACCAAGTGCGTTATAAAAAGCTGTCGAACAGTCAGCACGTTACAGGATTTGTATAGCAGTTCTGTAGGATAGAGAAAGGGAAGGAAGTTTGCTACTTTTAAAAGGAGTATGCAAGTAAGAGGACGCCATGATCATTAAAATATGGCAATAATTTAAAAAACTATTATTTTTTGTGCCGAAGTAATCAGGGGAATATTCAGGAAATAATATTTTTCCTCAGTTCGTGGATTTTTTTCCTCTTTTTTCATTACCGTACACTTTATGGCCGAAAATGAAACATCTCCTTTCGTACCGCTTACTTTTTTTGTCGTTTTGTTATAGAATTTGTACCACATATTAAGGCAACTAAGCCATTTATTTTCATGTATGTGATGATGATTTTTAGAAGTTCGGATTAATTAATAATATAAAAAAAAAGATTTTAATAACTACACGTATTTTAGTCGTAAACTAAACGCAGTTATGTTGGTATTTAAGCTATGCTCGCCATGAGGGTATTACCCGGCCTGCCCCCTTCTTAGATAAAGTAATATTAAGAATTAATTAATTATAAATAAAATAAATATACTTACTTAAAAAAAAAAAAACTATTAACGGTATTGTTTTATTTACCTACACTCAAAACCCCATCAGGACTTCATCAGTTCATCATTTTCAGTCAGCTGCTGGACATAGGTATCTCCTAATGCACTCCGCTGAGTAGGTACGATCCTCATCTCAATTTACCTACTTGATAGTAAGTAAAACACTACAAAAATAGCGACAACCAATCTAGAACATATACTTTATTACCGAAACAATGTTTATGTGCCTTTGTGTAAATAGCGTAGTGTCATCTCAATTATGTATCTCTTTTCCTTGAATTTGTATGTATATATATATGTATAATGTAGGTATATATTGTATTTTATGCTTGTAACCTATTTATGTATTTCTGTACTTATTCTATTTATAATCTATTATGTTATCTTTAATATTTTTCGTTATTTTTATTTCCTCTCAGAGCACCTGCCATCTTATCTCTTCACCACCCTTGGTTGACTGGTAGAGAATGCCTAAGGCATTAAGTCCGCCTTTGTACTTAATTGTGTGCGAGAAGTTTAAATAAATAAATAAATCTACATTGGTACACTACTTAGTACATAACCTTAAAAATAAAACTGGTTATAACTTTTACGTCCCAAGTTCTAAAAATCCAAGAATTTAGAAAAGGCTCATCTATCATATTAACTACCAATTAAAAATATCCCAAAACACGAAATTTTATGCCGTTCACCTTTTATGCTAACATATTTTTATTGTCATATAAATCGATATCCATCACGTCTATAAAGTTTCTCCGGCTATTTTAATTTGACCTTGTCTACACTATACCAACCCGTACCGGGCCCGCGTGGTGGATTACGGCCCACTCCCTCTCACAGAGTCCTCTCTGTCCTGTGCCCCAGCAGTGGGAACATTATAGGCTGATTATGTTAATTACACTATTACCTTGCTTCAAACAGCTTCGCTCCAATATTCTGCCCTCTATACTCAGGCAAGACTGTCAGTCCGCTCGATGTCACATATCTGTCGACATTGTAATGTTTGAAGACGTCAACCATCTCCTCAGCAGTGATCAGGGTCCGCAGGAGTTTCTTCCAGGATTCTCCTTGTACCTGGATCGAAAATTAAGAAAAGTGAGAATTTTTGTTAAAATAATAATTTTATTGGACATCTAATTTCTGTAAGTAGGTTTCTACAAACACTTTTACACGTCAATCAAATCTTAAAAACTAGATGAGGTCGGCGTTTCCTATCTGACTACTCTGAGAAGAAAGGTCGAAACAAACTCAGTGGTCACAGTATTTTTTAAAGTCAAGACATAATCTTGGTCAGATCATGTGAAAACCATGAAGACACGTGTCTGATGGTCTTTTGATGAAAGAACCACACATAATGAGTGGACCTATCCAGTCAGTGCACGCATTTGTCAGTAATCGTGCAGCTCAACTCAGAACTTAAGGAGCTCAACGGTTTAACAAACAAAACCAAAGAAAGGACATTTGGTTAGGCCGCATAAATTACTCCAAGATTAAAACTAACTGAAAGAGAAAAATAAAACCAACAATGACCCACATAGTCTTCACATTCGCAATAATTAAATAATAAATACTTTACAAAGTAATAATGTGATAATCTAGTGAAATTTTATTTTAATGACCATCCAATTTTATATATTTTTTTTAATGATGTAATACATAATTAATCAGCCTATAATGTTCCCACTGCTGCGTCACAAACATCCTCTCCTCGAGAGGCAGTGGGCCGTAATCCACCACGCAGGCCCAGTGGGGGTTGGTAGATGTCATATGTCTTAGAATTTTTGGTTCTAGGACATGCCGATTTCCTCACGATGTCTTCCTTCACCGTTTTGAGAGCAGTGATGATGAAATAATTTACATAAACTTAAGCGCCTGCCTGAGTTCGAACCTACGACCTACAACTAATAAATCGCGGCCGTTACCACTGGGCCACCACTGCTCCACAAAAATAACATGGTAAACTCTCAATATTGTGCGTACAACATGTTTTTTAACTACAATATTAACATTGTTTTTGGGATAAAGTCATCCTAACTACGAAAGCCTTCATTGTGCGTGGTCTGACACGCGGGTTTTTCCAATTATGTTGTGGTTGGCTTCCATACAGCCGATGAGTCATGGCTGGTGTGAACATAGGTTCTCCGAACTTACGCGCATGTTGTCTCACTCACACTCGCCTCATGTCACCATTTGGTTCCTAAAAAATGTTACTGCGCAGCCTTCTGCGCAAACTTCGGACCAGTCATGACTCATCGGCGGTATTGTATCAGCATTTTACATGGAGCTACTGCCTATCTGACCTCCACAAACTAGTTACTGGGTAATACGATACCCTACAAGTCTGACATAATAAACACATAAAATAATATCAAGCCTGAATTCCCCACCTCCTTCTGTCTCCACATATATATATATATATATATATATATATATATATATATATATATATATATATAGCAGTAATGCTCGCGAAGAAAGAAGGAGGCGGGACGGTTGAGGGAAAGGCAAATTTCGCGCCCTCTCGCCCCTAGCCGCCGCAGGAGACGCCCTGGGCGTCGGGAATCCCGGGCGGATTTCGTACCGCCGTAGGCGCGGGCTTGCGGACGGTGAGCAACGGGTAGCTCACCGTCCGGTAAGGACTAGGCCCGGGACGACGGCGCGTTGTATTCCACTTGCGGCTCAAAGAGATGTCGTCAGCACAAGTGTAGGGGTCGATTTCACTAGGGCCGATGCCTGCCGGGGTCGAGGGAAGGTACTAAAGGGTTTCCGATGCCCCTGGCAACACAGGCAACACGGAAGAAATATAGGTGGTTGATGATTTCCCACCCAAAAAAAAAAAAGCCTGAATTCTCCAAAGTGTTGAGCAGAAAGAATCGTACTTACAGAATTTTATCACCCAAAAACTGCAGAAAAAAACAATGCATGTATTTTTCCTCCAATGTACTTAAAATTCTTATCTACCTAGTATCAAATAGCCTTGTAAATATTACCTATAGGTAGATAAGCTATACCTACTGATATACATATGATATAACAGGTGCAGATGATCGAAAATGATATCTCAATAATACTGATAGTAAAGACTTATGGTATAAATAACAATAATCAAGCATTTGATTTTGTTTATCGTTATTGTGACTATGTTGATAAAAATATGTAGGTACAGCACCGTACACGTGATAGAAGTGATACTTCTTAAAAAATAAAGATTTAGTGTGAGAAATATATCTGTCTTCTAGCTCACGTAACGAAATGTGCCTAAACGTGACGCGTCCTAGTTTCACTTTCAATTCTAGTCCAATTAGGCGTCTGGAATCCCGGGCGGAATTCCGGCCACCGTAGGCGCGGGCTTGCGGACGGTGAGCAATGGGTAGGTCTCCGGTAAGGACCAGGCCCCGGACGACGGCGCGTCGTATTCCACGCGCGCCTCAAAGAGATGTCGTCAGCACAAGCGTAGGAGTCCAATAGGGCCGATGCCTGCCGGTGTCGCGGGATGGTACTAAAGGGTTACCGAGGCCCCTGGCAACACAGGCAACGGAAGGAATACGGGTGGGTTTTAGTCAGTAAGAGTTTGACACACCCTCCCGCTCCGCCCAGAGCGGGAGAAGTTATTTGATGAATTCCCACCCAAAAAAAAAATTACCGAATCGCCATCCAAAAAGGTTAACTTTAAAAGTCATCAAATACTACTAGAATTCAGCTGCATCTGGTAAGCCTAGAAGTCGAACCCAATATACCTAGTTATGAAAAAGGCTACGCTTCGCTATCATGATGAATCATTATTAAAATTATCATGATTCTCCCGCCCTTTATAGGTCTCCACAACCCAGTAAGTAACCGCCTGTAGTAAGTGCCTGTATCATTCAGTTTTATGGGTTCTGTTTATTCTTAATTGCAATTTCAGACTTTTATTATACCTATAATATCTTGATTCTAACTATTTTGTAAATTAACATGTCCTATCTAAGAGAGCCGGGTGATCTGTAACTCAGGACCCTTCTACCTCAGACACCCTTATCTATTTAAGATTGTGCATTTTAATAACCAGTGCCTGTAATTATGATATTGAGATAATTAAAGATTTATGATTATGATTATGATTATAACCCTTAAAATTTAAGCTCTACTCTTACAGCTCCAATAAAATAACCTAGACCCAATCAATCAACTCAGTCTACAGCTTGTCCACTGCTGGACATAGGCCTGTCCTCCGCCTCCCGCATGCACTCTGTACCATTTATCGTTTTATTAAACGTACGCGCTTAATAAGAGAGATACATGTGTTAACCCAAATGTCTTTTCTTTGGTATTGTTCGTCAAATCGTGTAGCTCCTTAAGTTCTGAATTGAGCTGCACGATTACTCACAAATGCGTGCACTGACTGGACAGGTCCACTAAATCTGTGTGGTTCTTTCTCCAAAAGACCATTTCAGACACCAATCTACATGGACTTTATATGATCTAACCAAGATTATGTCTGGACTTAGAGACAGTGTTTGAGTTTGTTTCGGTCTTTCTTCTCAGAGTAGTCAGATAGGAAACGCCGACCTCATCTAGTTTGTTTTGTTAAATATGATGGACGTGTTAATGTTTGTACAAACCTATTACAGAAAATAAAAATCATTTCATTATAAGCTTTTTATCCAAACGCATAAGATTGTATAGGTAGCATTTTTTTTTGGGTAGGAAGTTGTCGAATTCGTTCTGGAGTGGGAGGGTGTGTCAGACTCTTACTGACTAAAACCCACCCGTGTTCCTCCCGTTGCCTGTGTTGCCAGGGGCCTCGGTATCCCTTCTGGACTTTCCCTCGACCCCGGCAGGTATAGCTACCATAACAAATCTTTACATCAATAATTTTGTATAACGCATATCGTCATTTGGACGAGCTCGTGGCTAAGTAATACTCGTAACAGCCACACGGGCGATTCATCAGGTTACGCTATGCTTGCCGGGGTTGGTCCGTAGATGGGTCTTTACATACGAGCATTGTATAGTTGCACAGCACATTGTTATGTACTATCAAACTGCCATTTATTGGATACGTCTTTCATTGACTTGAATGTGCCCTGGCGGCTGGGAGTATGTCGTGCTCACTCAAATGTCTCGCTGTGTTAGATCATTTAGCTTCCTTCAAAATGGTTGAGCTGAATGGTGCTAATCCATGCGTCATGTTCGTGAACGGGCGCCGTCAGTAGAGACTGGTCATCTCTTAGCTGCCACGGCTTATTTTAATTAAAACACATGTATAATTTCAAAATAAATGATGTAAACAATATTTTGTAACCATAATACGTTGATTTAAAAGAGTGTCCGTGGAGTTTCTTGCCCGTTCTTCTCCATAGGAACCTCTACGCTTTGGAATGGGCAACTAGCTTCATCTTTTTTAGTGACCGACCGACCCCTTGGCAATTCAAAAGTGCCTGTAATTGGTTTATTTGAAATAAATGCTTTGAGTTTGAGACTCCTCCGAGGCTCGGTAAGCACGTTAACCCGTTAGTCCCGGCTGTCATTTGTGGATCTTTGACAGTCGTTACGGGTAGTCAAAAGCCCGTAACTCTGACAACCAGTCTTATCAAGGGGTATCCAGTTACTGGGTTGTGGTGGTCAGATAGGCAGATAGGCCCCATGTAAAATACTGGTATTCAGTTGCATCCGGATAGGCTGGAAGCCGACCCGAACATAGTTGGGAAAAGGCTAGGCAGATGATGAGTCTTTAGAGTTTGGGACCACTGGCTGGCCCATGAGGTTTCAGGCCACGTTTTTGAGTCTCCTTACAGTTCGACCGCAACATAGTTGGGAAAAGGCTAGGTTCGGATTGATTGTATGTCGTCATTCTGGAATCCAATTGGACCCACTAACAAGCCGGCTGAGGTTCATGCGTTTGGGACCTTCCGGGGGCGCTTCTGGACTATATGGTTAACATCCTCATCCTACCTAGCTGAGGCTCTTATTCTGGACTCACCTGATCAAGATCCTCTTCCTCATCGTCCTTGCTTTTGACAATGACTATGTTGAACCCGACCAGGTCTTTGGGCTGTCCATCAACCTCAGTGAAGCAGGCCAGACTTGTGTTTAACGAAACATACGCTTCCCAGTTCGATCTGATTGTTGCTATCGATACTGGGTCTTTGGTTATTCCTGTAATGGGAGAAAAAGATGGGTTATTACCAGGGCCGGATTTAAGGCAGGGCATGATAAAAAATAGACTTCGGACTACAATGACACAAACCCGCCTCAAAGTTATTCTTCCGAGTATTAAAAATGAGTTACTCCGAGAGTTGGATTTTTCGACGAAAAAGCTCGCAAAGTTCCATATTCCTAACATTTATCTTTTTTCTTTTATTTATTTTTATTATTAATGATTAAAAAATGTGAATTATTTTTCGTCTGTCTCAAATTTTTTTCGGGGTTGGTTGGTTTCCACTTCTTGGTTGCTCCAGGACCATATTGGCGCCGATTCCCTTGTTCACAAACTAAATTAAATTTAAGTTCAGTGCATCTTTTTCTTTCTATTTCATTAAGAAAAGGACAGAAGATAAATTTTAGTTCAGTCCTGTCAAATTAATCAGCGCTTGACGTAAATTGACGTAATTTTAGTAGGCAAGTTTTTAATCACGTTTAAACTTGTATGGAGTATTGACAGGCGCTGATTAATTTGACAGGACTAAACTAAAATTTATCTACTGTCCTTTTCTCAATGAAATAGAAAGAAAAAGATGCACTGAACTTAAATTTAGTTTAGTTTGTGAACAAGGGAATCGGCACCATTGTCAAATCTTGGGCCTGACTAGGCTACTTTATGTTTTCATTAAGCGCGAGCTCAAAAATTGGAGCATTCCGACTTGGATTGATTGCTTAGCTTTTGATTTGAGCTGTGTGATTTTGCTAAATTAATGAAAGAGCTTGAGAATTGGACCGCGCTTGTAACTTGACACGTTTTTAAGCCACATAATTCATTTTTATATCTTTAGGTTAAGTTAGGTTTATTTATTCATTCATTAATAAATTACTCTTATCAATAAGAATATGTGGTGTTGGAAAAATTTTACGAATTTTTTCTTACGCACTTCGTACACCCTGTCGATTGGGGGCCCCCGTATCTTTTACACGGCTGATATGACGACCTATGCCCCTGGAGTCCAGGTTTCCAATGCATTCCTCCACAATAAGGCAGTGGTCGTACTTACCCAAAATTTCACAAAGCGGTTCGTCTCTTAAAAACGTTTCCTCCATCATGTCTAAGCACATTTTTCTTGTGCTTTCGTCCATGTCTCTAATTTGGTACCTGAAAAACAAAGAACACTCTTATTCAAATGTTTTCTCGATAATTTTGATGGGCACATAATATTAATAAAAAACCGGCCAAGTGCGAGTCGGACCATGCACAATAAAAAAGGGTTCCCTAGTCGGGATGAATTTATTCCAAGTACAAGCTAAGACCATAGACTTTTTTATAGATTTTCCTGTTTTATAAGGTATAGTACTATTTTCTGTACTTTAAAAAAAGTCAGTAGTTACGGAGATTAGGGGGGTGTAGGGTGTATCACTAACATAAGTAATGCCAATATAAATGTAAAATGCCAATTTAATGCAGAATGTCAATTTAAACTGAAATGCAGAAAATGTCAGTGAATGCTGAACGGGATGAATCTAAATAAAAATGCAAGTTGTCCGACTCAAACCACGTCTAATTGAACACTAAATGTAATATACATAACATGCATAGAATAATGCAATATGTCAGTGTCAATGCACTGCCAAATGTAGGTCGCGTCCAAAGTGAAAATACGCGAGCCTACTGGCTAACTTATTGCAATAACAATATTTTAAAACCCATGTACAGTTAAGTACGTGCACGGGTGCACCGTACAGGGGGAAATGGACAACTTTCATCTATTTTCTCAAATTATAAAGCTATGCATTGGTGGGTACACAGCAAGCTCTTTCATTTAATTTGTCACACGGTACAGTTAATAAGACTTTTTAAATTTTCTAATTTGTCCCCCAAAAGTGGGGGTCACTTTTGGGGAACAAATTAGAAAATTTAAAAAGTTTTTATTAGCATTAGCAAAATTCATTTATTTACGTTACACGGTCGTGTTTGGGTCACATAAATTCATAGGTATGTGTACCAAATTTCAACTCAATCGGTCCAGTAGATTAGGAGCAAATCAGCTATCATAGACGGACAGACACGAGTGATCCTGTAGGGTTCCGTTTTTTCATCTTGAGGTACGGAACACTAAAAATCTAAGATTGTTTCATTCAAAGACCGACAACACACAGCCTAGACCACTGAGTCTAGAAGATTATGCAAAATAAGCTTCAGCTTCTCAGATACCGTTTGTCAAAAATATTTGTCTTAAAGATTATATTGCGGACAAAAAAGCTTGGGATTGAGCTGCTCCAATTATTGCATACTGAAACTTTTATTTTATTCATATACACTTTTGACATTTAATGATTATTCAAAACACAATGACATATTTACTTTGTGGAGCTTAATATATTGTGTGGAATTTAATATTTACTTGTGTGAAGACTATGTAGGTCATTGTTTTTTTTTCTCATTTAGTATTAATCATGGTCTGGCAGTTTGAGTAATTTATGCGGCCTACCCAAATGTTCTTTCTTTGGTATTGTTCGTCGCATCGTTGAGCTCCTTAAGTTCTGAGTTGAGCTGCACGATTACTGACAAATGCGTGCACTGACAGGACAGGTCCACTCAACCTGTGTGGTTCTTTCCTCAAAAGGACCATTTCAGACACCAATCTACATGGCCTTCACATGATCTGACCAAGATTATGTCTGGACTTTAAAGGAGACTGTGACCTCTGAGTTTGTTTCGGCCTTTCTTCTCATAGTAGTCAGATAAGAAACGCCGACCTCATCTAGCTTTATTTTATAAATATGATTGACGTGTTTGTACAAACCTACTTAGAGAAAATAAATCATTTATCATTTATAATTTATTTGATACCTTACATTAGTGCTGGTTTTCCGTTTCTCTCTCTGCCTTCAAACCGACTCCACACCTGCCCAATTGGCACACTAGCTGGTCTCTTCCACGGCATCTGAAAAAGAAAACAATTCTGATGATTGACCACGACTTGAATACTTCCTTGGACTAGTGGTCGCGACTGCTGAGCATCAATCAACTCAGCCTATAGCAGTCCACTGCTGGACATAGGCGTCTCCCAGACTGCGCCACAACACCCTGTACTCCGCCTTCCGCATCCAGTCTGTCCCAGCCACCTTTTTAAGGTCATCGGTCCATCTAGCTAGGGGCCGTCCCACACTACGCTTGCCGATATGCGGTCTCCACTGCAGGACTCGTCTGCTCCACCGGCCATCGGTCCTTCGATACACATGGCCAGCCCACTGCCACTTCAGCTTGCTGACTCTGCAGGCTATGTCAGGCTACTGCTGAGCATGGGGACCTTTTATTTTTGGGTGGTTAATTATGACAGGTTGTGTCTGACTCTTACTGACTAAAACCCACCCGTGTTCCTTCCGTTGCCCGTGTGTTGCCAGGGCCACTATATCCCTTTCGGACTTTCCCGCAACTGCGGCAGACATCGGCCCTAGCAAACCCCTACACTTGTGCTGACATCGCTTTGAGGCGCGCGTGGAACACAACGCGCCGCCGTCGGCCCGGGCCTGGTCCTTATCAGATGGCGAGCTACCCATTGCTCACCGTCCGCAAGCCCGTGCCTACGGTGGCCGGGAATCCGCTTGGGATTCCCGACGCCCAGGGCGTCTCCTGCGGCGAATAGGGGCTAGAAGGCGCGACTTTTGCCTCTCCCTCACCCGTTCCGCCTCCTCCCTCGCGAGCATTACTGCTTCGCAAAAGGAGGTAAGGAGCATGGACTCCTGTGTTCGATATTATTGGGATTTTCTGAGGAAAATGTACAAGTAAAGGTCTGGGTTTATGCATAGCGTAAGTATAGCTTAGTATCATCAGCCTATAACGTTCCCACTGCTGGGACACAGGGCTCCTCTCTGTGAGGGAGTGGGACTTAATCCTCAACGCGGGTACCGTGCGGGTTGATGGATGTCACATGTCTTAGAATTTTTGGTTCTAGGACATGCCGGTTTCTTCACGATGTTTTCCTTCATCGTTTAGAGGGTCAAGGAGTCGGTCAATCAGAAACATGAAGCTATTTGTCCACTCCAAATCGTAATAGGTTCCTATGGAGAAGAACAGTGAAGAAACCCCATGGACACTCTTCGGGGCCGTTACCACTGGGTCACCACTGCTGCTTATATTTTGTTTTATTATTGTTATCAATAATTGTTTATTTATTTTACTTCGATGGTGCTAGTTTATCATGTCTCACTTCGAGTTACAGCTATAGCCTTATGTAAGCGGGCACGTCCTTTATGTCTGGAAGGTTTTATTTAGGTATAAAGTTTTATCTGCTTGCGTACAGTTTTCATTGTTTTGTTGGGGTATTGGCGTGTGCAAGCTAACATATGGCAAGTAATTTCAATTAAAGTTTTGTGTTTCGTAATGTTAATTACTTTGCATTCAATATGTATAGAATTAAGTTTATATAACTAAACAGACAGCTGTGCTGCTGGACAGTTTTGTCGCCACTTCTTCTTCCTAGCTAAACCACTAGGAAGTGGTGAAGGGCGGGCGTTTTTGGGGGACTGTCTTATGTAACTTTGACATTCGAAAAGTGCTGTTTCTCAGCCTAGTTTAGAATAAATAACTTTTGATGTTATTATACTTTATAGTATAATAAAATCAAAAATCATTTATATATTTTATACTTCAAAAACTATAGTTTTACTCAGTCGATGCAGAAACAGTGCTCATTACAAAATAGTGTCGCGTCATTTTGTCTTACGTAATGTCCATTGACCGGTAAAGGCAGTTACCGACTTGGTATTACGGTAATGTTGACAGTAATTTCTTAGTAGGAGGGTGGATCTGAGGCTGGTATATTCTCATCACTTACAATATTATAAAACTATACAACTATGGCGGCGAAGAGGAGAGAAGATAAATTTTAGTTTAGTCCTGTCAAATTAATCAGCGCCCGTCACTATTCCATACAAGTTTAGATATGATTAAAAACTTTCCTACTAAAATTACGTCAATTTACGTCAAGCGCTGATTAATTTGACAGGACTAAACTAAAATTTATCTTCTGTCCTTATCTTAATGAAATAGAAAGAAAAAGATGCACTGAACTTAAATTTAGTTTAGTTTGTGAACAAGGGAATCGGCACCATTATATTGAGTACCAAATTAAATAGTTTGAAAGAATATAATTACAGAAATATTCGTACGGACAAGGCGTGTTCATTTTATTTGGTTATGTGAATAAACGAAAATTATTGTTTTTTTATTTTACAGTTATTATGGCTTATAATGCCATATCACACACTATGTCGACATCTCTTTTATCAACTTTCCTATCGCAGGTATGCTGGAAGAGAGATTTTTTTCTTTAGAAGTAACCCCAGAAATAACCTTTGTTCGTAATTTTCTGTTCTTTACTTCTTGTCTGTTTATAGGTGTGTACATAAATGGTGAACTCAATAAATTAGATAAGGCTGAAAACCGACCACAAAAATATTTGGTGAAATCTTAATCACCCACAGCAATATGACTACCGCACTCAAGAGACTGAGAGTGCTACATACAACTTGTTTTTTTTCGATATCCCATAACTCTGGGGTTATATTCTATAAGTAAAATTAATACAAAAAGTCCTAGAATATGTGGTCCAAAAATGTATAGTTTTGAAGATATCATAGTATTATGATATCTTCAAAACTATGCATTTTATACTGACACACATCGAGAGTCTAGTGTTAGTGTTAACAGTAGACTCTCGATGTGTGTCAGTATCTAAGTTTCATTGATAAATACGAGCAATTAATTTATTCAAAGCAATCATTCGTATTTAAAGCTAAGAAAATGCGACGTTGTCATACTTCATATTTTAAGAGTGTTTTACATTAATAAAATAAATAGAATAAAATAATTTATTTATTAATATTATTTTTATTATAACATTATTATTAATAATCGTGACTTTGCCGAATTATTTTGTATGAAAAATAAACACAAAAAAAAAAGATAAATGAAAAATAATTCATATGCCATTTGATTCTTTGATATGGTCTCATTCATACCCTATAGTTATGGGATATCAAAAAAAACACCATGTATATCAACAAATTTGAAATGTTCTATTACAGCGAGGTAATTAAATGATAAATGATAAAATTGATAAATGATTTATTTTCTGTAAGTAGGTTTGTACAAACACTTTTACACGTCAATCATATTTTTAAAATAAAGCTAGATGAGGTCGGCGTTTCCTATCTGACTACTCTGAGAAGAAAGGCCGAAACAAACTCAGAGGTCACAGTCTCTTTCTCTTAGAGCGACCTTAAGCGAGTGGGAGGACCTTGAGCGAGTGGGAGGAGCTTGCGTCACCCCCCGCGACCCCGCAACCGTTCGCACGTAACGTAGGGTAACCATACGTTTCAGATTGTGTGGACTGTCCTGCCTGATTTTTTTATCACAATCCAATTTTTTTTTATGTAGTGTTCACAAATAAGGTAATATTCTGATAATAAAATAAGATTGTAATATATTATATTATTTTAATAGTTTGCATTGAATAAGTTGGTTTAAACAGCGTGTAATTTTAAACACCATCAACCTATCTCGTCATTGTACTCATCATTATAAACAACTTTTACTATATTGGACACAACATGAAATAACTTGGATTAAACATGAAATCGCGAAAAAAAAATCAGCTGTTCCCTACATTTTGACGAATTAAGCGAACATAAATGTAGGGAACAGCAGAATTTTTTTTCGTGACTTTACGAGGCACGGATGAGTCTCGGTACGTAAAGATGCTCACCCATCCACGGAACAACCGCGGCAAGAATAGCTTAACCTAATTGATCGGCCCGTGCGGCTGTGATGCGACTAACGAGCTCTTTAGCTATGGAAACAATATAAAGTGAAATAAAAAGCCAAAAATCTAAATAAATAAATTTAATTCCAAAATAAAACAATTAATTTCTTTAGTGACAGATGAGAAAATATGAGATGTGCAGGCAAGATTTAGAGAGGGAATGGGCTGTATGGATCAGGGGGCCGATTCTACTAATTTGCAAAGTTATACGCTCTGTACCGTCTCATCAATGGTTCGGTTTCGTTCGGCCCTCGTTCGTCCCCCATAAATCGATTCTACAATTTTTATGACAATAACTGAAACTGTAACTGACTGTAACCAAGTCGAACCCCAACTCAATCACTACGGGAATAAATGGCAATGAGTGTTACCTATAGTTCAATTAGTAAGTTTATAATATTACTATAACAAAAATGGTTAAATAACAAATAAATTTTATACGAATAATAAACCCATTAAAACTTATTTTCCGTTATATTTACCACGAAAAGTAAATGATTTTTTCCATATATTTTAATAATTGTAAATTAGCAGATTTTCTTAAAGGAAACAGTCTGGGCGGTTCGAATTGCCATTTTAGAACAATGTTGTTAGTAGAATCGCCCCCCAGAGTAAGTTAGTATATTTGGGGAGTCAGTTTACAAGGGATGGAAAGATTGATGAAGATGTGGAAAGGAGAGTGAATGCGGGAAATAAAGTGAATGGTACTATACATGCGACTGTAACCAACTAGTCGATGCCTAAAAAGGCTTGACTGGCTGTTCATAATGGTGTGCTGGTGTCTAAGCTTATGCATGGAAGTGAATGAATTTTGGGTGTGACAAAATAAGCATAAAAGTAGAAAAAAGGCCGATTTTTCAATCACCAGATAACTTTTATGTGAAGAATATGTTTGACGTTTTGACAGCTTTTGTATAGAAAATATGTCAAAGCGCCATATTTATTCCTCAGATAGAAGTTAACTGATGATTGAAAAATCGGCCCTAAATGCTGTGGAAATGCCTCTTTGCGAAGCATGTGTGACGTGACTATAAATGATAGGCTGAAAAATTATGTGATAAGGCAACGGTGCGGTTTAAAAGAAGCGTGCAGCTGGCCTTCTATAGTTTTTGCCTTCCCCTTGGGAAGAAGGGGTGAATTTGTTTGTACTAATTATTTTTTTTACATTTCGTAGAAATGTAGTCATTTTTCGAAATATTCCTCTTGTCGAGTGTCTTGATCTTCCTGTTTCTCTGTCTCTTCTTTGTCTGTATTTTGCCTTCAACCAAAATCATTGATTCCATTCCAGTTGATGGTCCTGGAAATATAAAAAAAACCTGTGAATCTACATTGTATATAATAAATAACGAACCATTGTCAGTTCTTTCACTATTTTCGTCATTATTTATTTCCGTCGGGTCGCAAAAGCCAAAATATTAAAACATAATGTTATTAATGAGCTGCACCTGTTTATTTAAACTAGACAAGTTTCTAACCTAATATAACGGGATTGTCCCCATAAAACCATAATAAATGGTATGCCTTGAATCTACAATTTATTTAATACTCACTTTGTCTCTGCATTTTCATGTTGGGAATCATTGTCAGTTCTTTCATTATTTTTATCATTATTTATTTCCGTCGGGTCGCAACAACTAAAATATTAAAACATAATCTTATTAATGAGCTGCACCTGTTTATTTAAACTAGACAAGTTTCTAACCTACTATAACGGGATTGTCCCCATAAAACCATAATAAATGGTATGCCTAGAATCTACAATTTATTTAAGGGGACTACAGGACCTAAACCCAAATTTTGTAAGTTTTATAATGCCTAAAAGTATATGATTCACTGCAGTAAATAAAATCAGAAAAATATATGTTATTCTTCAGGATATATGCAAGGTAAATAGTGTGTTGAAAACTTAATACAACTAATTTGATACGATAGAAAAAAATCAGGAAGATACCTCTAAAAATTTATTTTAACGATTAAAAACCATACTAATATACATGCAATCATTCTGATTTTTGTCAGATTATTCTACAAGCGAAATATTAGCATAATAGTGTTTTATTTTTTTTATACAGTCTATAGCTTTTTGTAAATCGATAATTGCTTCATATTTTGCACTAAATTACCAGCGTTGTGTCATCGCGCTTCTCTTTCTTTTCTATGCAGTCCGACAGTGACCGCGCTTTAGGTGTTGTCGGCCTCTTAATACTCACTTTGTCTCCGCATTTTCATGTTGGGAATCATTGTCAGTTCTTTCATTATTTTTATCATTATTTATTTCCGTCGGGTCGCAACAACTAAAATATTAAAACATAATCTTATTAATGAGCTGCACCTGTTTATTTAAACTAGACAAGTTTCTAACCTACTATAACGGGATAGTCCCCATAAAACCACAATAAATGGTATGCCTAGAATCTACAATTTAATACTCCGCTTTTTCATGTTGGGAATCATTGTCAGTTCTTTCATTATTTTTATCATTATTTACTTCCGTCGGGTCGCAACAACTAAAATAGTAAAACATAATCTTATTATGTACTACACCTGTTTTTTTTTAAGCTAGGTAAGTTTTAAACCTGCTGTAACGGGATTGTCCTCAAAAAACCATAATAAATGGTAGTCTACAATTTATTAGGTAGGTACTTACTTGCTCTCCCCATTTTCGTTTCGGGAATCTGTATTATTTTTTTAGCCTACTAAAAAAAAAAAATTGATACGGATCTAAAGTTATGTTTGAACTTACTCGTAAATAATGGATATACTCGCGCACAAATTATTATCAAAATAACATTTAGCTAACCTCATTATATTTTAATAATATATGAGAAACTTACCTCAGTATCCTGTTTCTTTCATGTATACGTCATTTCTCTTTCAGAACTTTAGTTGTTCTACCCATATTGTCGAAAAAATACGTAAGTACAGCGGTCGCGCAAAGTGTCAGCGTCTACCCGTGACAGTGGTCAGCGGTACACTGCCGCCCGTCGCCCGCGCAGAGCGCCGCATGCCGTTCCGTTCGATTTTATAGGGAATATTTATTTTTAGTAATAAAAGTATGAATATTTGAAAAAATTCACAGATAGAATTATAGATAACAAAATAGTCTATTCATACAAAAAAAAACCATGAAAATATCTTTAGTAGTTTGCAAGTAATTTCGATTTTTATATTTGGGTAGACCTTACTTCCTGAATTTATTTCATAAAGTATTTTACTACAATACTAAAATATTCACAGATATAATTGATGTGTATGCGGTCTAGTTTAACATACATTTTTTGCGTAACTTACTTGCATTAATTGAAGGCGTAATAACAGATTTAAAAGTCACTAAAATCATATATCTGCACCTTAAAGTCCAGACATAATCTTGGTCAGATCATGTGAAGGCCATGTAGATTGGTGTCTGAAATGGTCCTTTTGAGGAAAGAACCACACAGATTGAGTGGACCTGTCCAGTCAGTGCACGCATTTGTCAGTAATCGTGCAGCTCAACTCGGAACAAAGAAAGAACATTTGGGTAGGCCGCATAAATTACTCAAACTGCCAGACCATGGTTAATACTAAATGAGAAAAAAAACAATAATGACCCACATAGGCTTCACATTCACAATAATTGAAAAACAATCAAAATCAAATTGCGACTCACTATCAGTAGCAATGGGTTTAATTTGACAGTTCAACAACAATCATTGCGTAATCTAAGTTGCTGAGCAGACAAATTTTTCGAACATATGGAGCAATGGATTAGCAATATACTTCAAAATCATTCAGGTTGGAATTGATAGTGTGTTGCGCAAGTGCTCGTATACAGTGCCGGATTAAGGAAGCGTGGGCCCCGTAGCGAATTCTATCGAGGGGCCCTTGATCAGGGTTCTTCAGTACAAAGTGGTAAAAAAAATGAGTAATAGAAAATACATTTTTGGTATATGATTACTAACTTAGAATATAAATAATGTAGACTGTAAGAGCTCATTCACACGGGTTCCGTCATTGACGATTCGTCATAAAACACGATACGTCATGACGGATGGACGTTCACATTGCGTACGGAATCTAGTTTTATCACGATTCGGCCAAATATTCGAATTGATGTTCACATTCGCAACACGTGTTTACAAGTCAGACGTACTCGTATGTACTGAACTGTGCGGGCGCAGGCGGGCGGGCGAGCGCATCAGCAAATCCGTCACAAAAAAAAAACACGATTCGTGTTTTAAAACGAACGTGTTTTTTAAAAGACAATACGTGATTTAAGACATATCCGACATTTTTCACGATTCGTGATGCGTGTGAACACGAGCATTTAAAAAGCACAGCCACCATCAAAAAAAAAAAAACGGATCGTGAAAAAGATGATGTGAATGAGCCCTGAAGTCTTACAAATAAATGGACCATTCGAACATTTTGAATTCGAACGTTTCCATTCTTTTACGCATCCACACTATAATAATAATAATAAATCTTTATTGATCATTTAAGTATTGCAGTACATGGGTATATAGTTTATACTTTGTAAAATTACAGTCTTGCTACAATCATAGTGGGTGCAGTTCTGATCTCCTAACTAGGTTATTGTAAAACCTGTGTGAAGGACTGACAGTTCCGATTCCCCATGGATTATAATAATATGGAATTTTTACTATTTACGTACATAGGTATTTTACTGCTACAAAATATGATATAAAAATAAAAAAAAAACTTAGCACAAAAATATTGAGTAAAAAGAATTTTGAAATAAGATGTGACTAAAAACTATTGTATGTGTGTGGGGGTGGGTGTGTGTGAATGAAGAGTGTGTTAGGGTGTCTGTATAAGTGTATGTATGTGTGAATGTTGTGTGAAATAATTATGTTGAGTGTTCTAAGTACAATTTTGCTTACCCTTACATAAGCATTTTTTCTGTTGCTTCATATGAATAGTCGAGAAGAAACGAGTACACCATTTTTTTACAGTTGTAGTGAGTTAAGTTGTATACTGGACAAAGTTTATTTATTTCATTATACATATAAAGAAGGGCGAACACGAGTGTCGAGTATGGGTGCTCGCACACATCAGCCTTTTTGTAAAGCCGATTATTGGGCCGATTTAAATTCTATACATAAATACGAGCATTTTTTGTAGAACTTGTGCGTTTACCGTCTGAAATTCTGTGTTTTATTTTCAGCAATGAAATAATCGGTTATCGATTGTCTTAGTAGTCCTACGTTTCACGTTTATATGACATCAAATAAATTCAATATACCACGTCTTAATAAGTTTCACTCAAAAAATTTCGCTCAGGCGGAGGTGGGGCCGGTTTGGATACACGGGGCCCCCTTCTGCGCGGGGCCCGTAGCAATTGCTACTCTTACTACGTGGTTAATCCGGCTCTGCTGGTATATTATTGACTGGCAACGTTCCAATATAAGTATAACGTATACCTACCTAGTTGTTCATTAAAGTTAATGTTTAATTATTTTGTTGCGGTTTCCTTATTGTGTATTAATAGTAGCTAAACAAATTTATAAATTTGGGGAACACCTAATTTTAAAGAATTTTTAATTATAAATATTTGAAAATAATAATTTAATTTACCATATATTGGTACTATTTATTAATCTCCATTGTGATATCGATAAGGCCAACCGTTGTAAATATTGTAGTGTATAATTTGTCTTTGCGTAATGTATAATCTGGTGTACAATAAAGTATATACAAGTAAATAATACCTCACACACTGACCTATTACTTTTTTTTACGAAAAAACGTTTAATTTTGCAACGTTTGTAAATATGTGAGAATCATGTACCTATCTATCATATAATTAATGTAGCTATACAAAATATTGTAAAACATTTTAAAAGAGTAACGGTGGAGTTTCTTGCCCATTCTACTCCATACGAAACTACATTTTGGAAGGGGCGACAAGAATATTTTTTTGTAAATTTTGACGTTCAAATGTGCCTTTTATGTGCCTAATTGAAATAAATAATTTGACTCTGACTTTGAATATTTATTCAAAGTAAGAGTTTTTTCTATGACTTTAATAATGCCTATTTAGGCATTATTAAAGTCATAGAAAAAAGAAAAACTGATTTTGAACTTTTTAAATAAATATTGTCAATTTCTGATTCGAAAAACAAATGAATTACACAGAAAAGTACTCAATAGGCACTAAATACCCAATTCTTTATGGCATTCCTTATACAGTATTGCAAAAACCCCGTGTATTATCATTCCTAAGCCCGCGTATTATATTAAGTTAGCGTATTATTATATTTACTTACAATATTAAACGAGTAATGTGTTCACTATAACAAGTTTTCCACGTGACTGGATGTATTTGAACGTCAAACCCAAGAGTGCTTCTATTACCAACATATAAATACACAGAAATAATCTAAAATCAACCTTAGCACATAGAGATAAGGATACCAACGATAGCAGATGTTAGGAGGTAAATTTTGATGTAAATATATCAGTTGGATGTATGTGTGCGTGTGTGTGTGTTTCCATTGAAAACAGATGATTCATAATTTATGTTAATTGATTTGACATACATCGCATAATAATAACATCCGCACGGGTTGGTCGAAGGTTAAGCTGTGCTAGCCGTGGTCTGTTCGTGGATGGGTGACCATTCATTACTTATTGAGAGCCTCCGTGCCTCATAAAGCCGTTGGTACAGTTGTTATTCGTAGATCTTTGAGTGTCGTTACGGGTAGGTAATCAAACGCCCAAATGTCTGACAACCAGTCTTATCAAGGGATATTGTGTTAGCCAGTGGTGCCGATTCCCTTGTTCACAAACTAAACTAAATTTAAGTTCAGTGCATCCTTTTCTTTCTATTTCATTAAGAAAAGGACAGAAGATAAATTTTAGTTTAGTCCTGTCAAATTAATCAGCGCTTGACGAAAATTGACGTAATTTTAGTAGTTTAGTAGTTTTTAATCACGTCTAAACTTGTATGGAGTAGTGACAGGCGCTGATTAATTTGACAGGACTAAACTAAAATGTATCTTATGTCTTCTTCTTAATGAAATAGAAAGAAAAGGATGCACTGAACTTAAATTTAGTTTAGTTTGTGAACAAGGGAATCGGCGCCATTAACTGGGTTGTGGAGGTCAGACAGGCAGTCGCTCCATGTAAAATACTGGTATTCTGCTATATCCGGTTAGATTGGAAGCTGACCCAACATAGTTGGGAAAAGGCAGGCAGATTGATTTGAAATACATAAACACATGCTTTTATTATGGCTGTATAATTTTGGTTTTGTTTCGATTAATGCCGTGATTGCTTGCTCATTGATAAGAGCTCCGTTCGAGTCCGACACTAGTCGGATGATCCCGAAACAAACCTGGGAGTAAATGTAGTGTTAAACATACCTATTTAAAACTTGCTGCTGCCCACGGCTTCATATATAAAATTAGGTACCTTACGTGACTTCTCATATAACATCTGGGAGCCAACCACGAGCAGTATTATTTCAATAATGCTTCACAGTAGGAAAGAGATGGAGCAATACCTCCTGTATAGCATCATCTCATTCTCACAAGGATGTAATATTAAAAAAAATACTCCTTTATGAGGCCGTGGTTGCCCCTCAGCTATCTGCCAGTGAAAAATCCCGTCAATATTGGTCTAGCCTTTTCGGAGATCAGCCGGAATAAACAGACAGTTAGACACACACAAACAAAAATTTAAAAAATAGTTTTTTTGTTAAGTACTGTTTATACTTTCATATGTTTTTAGTACAAAGCTGTTATTTTACATTACATTACAAATAGACACTAGGGACTGCAGGGGATAAGCAGAGGTAACCTTTAGATAAAAACTTTTTACAAAGAAAAAACAACTTAAAAAACCAATTGAAAAAGCGAACGTTCGGTCTTTGGTGGTCTTGAGTTTTTGCCGACTTCGAAACTATAACTACTTATATGATCACTCGTCTGTCTGTCTGTCCGTCTGTCAGCCAATTTGCTTCGAATCTATAATGGAATTTCTGTGACCCAAACATGGACCTGTAACGTAAATATTTTGAATATGATAGTCACTTTTGGGGGACTAATTAGAAAATTAAAAAAATAATCTTTACAAACTCTACCGTGTGACACATCAATAAAGAGCGTATAGTGAGGGTCTCAAATATTTTTTAAATAATTTTAAAATATATAGTTTTTAAGTTATTTAAGAAAATAGAAAAATAGTATATCTTGTAGGTATTTTTTAAGACTAGTCATCATCATCATCATCATTTCAGCCGAAAGACGTCCACCGCTGGACATAGGCCTCCCCCAAAAGGGGGGGGGTTGCCATAATCGCCACGCTTGGCAGGTGGGTTGGCGATCGCAGTATGGTGTTAATATGCATAGAGAACGCTGCTGCCCATTCTCTAGTAAGTCCCTTAGTCGCCTTTTACGACACCCACGGGAAGAAATGGGATGGTACTATTCTTTACGTCCGGCACCACACGGACAACACAAGACTAGTATACGTGTTTAAATTTAATGAAATATGATTATTTGGTAGTTAAATAAAGCATATTCTAAGAAAATAGATGAAAATTGACCATTTCGGGCCTAATCTCTGAAACTACTGAGTCTACATACATGTAAAAAAATACACACCCAGGTTCTAGTTTGCTTTGAAAAACTAGCATCGTGTATCTCAAGTTACTTACCTAATTTTAATGGTGCTGCTGCCATTTTGATTTTTATATCTGTCAAATTGCGATTTGAACGTTTTCTGCTTTCAGTCTACTTAAAACTGCCTGCGGGGATGTACTCGATAGTTTGCTTTTTTTCAATCTGAAACATTAAAAAATTTATATTAAAGTACTTATTTACATTTTTAAAACTATACCAAAACTAAAAGAAAAATTATCAACTTATGATTGTCCCTTAAGAGGACAAAGGGTTTTACTTACGGCATTAGCATTGATCACGCTTGTTAAAGGCGCAATTTAAAAAAAAAGTTTTTTGAAAAATTAAAACCGACTGCGTAAAAAAGGAAATTTAAAAAAAAAATAAACAAGATGACTTATTTCTATATCCATATAAAAAATCTCATGCAGTAGACGATCTTCAAATATCTATTCAATGATACCCCACTTGACATAGTTCGTCGACTTAATTTTTTTCTTTTTCCCAATATGGCGTCTGGTTGTCGCTATATTAAATTTTGATTACTGTTATGTCTTTAGTGACACTCACAAGATTCAGACAATTTGATTGACATACATACATAAGCTGATAAACACATTACCCTCCTTTGCGTTGCGCAGTCTGGTAAAAAGGGCTACTATTAACATAGGGTTGCCATCTCTAAAATTTGGCAACCAGGACGAAAAGCGTAAAATCCCCGGATTTTGGAGCACAGAACCCGGACACCTCAACAGTTTTTTTTTTTTAATTTAATTTAGTCAGTATCTATAATAAAAAATAGTTCAAATTGTCATAATTAGGTTATTTCTTTATTTTCAAACAAACTTTTAACTGAATTAAGTAATCTTTCTTCGTAATAAGTGACAAAACAAAACATTCTTAAAGTTTTGAAAAACCGTTTCGAAATAGTAGTATACTTTTGACAATCTTAAATTATTATTATTAAGTTAAACAATTCTGTCAACAACAAAAAAATCTTAAAGTTACAACTTGTAAGGGACCATTTCAGTATTCAGTGTTACGTTTTTTTACTCTTTTAACACAGTAATAATTATCTTCTTAAAGTTTTCATCAGCGGCCATATTATGAACATAAAAAATCCCTAAGAAACTTAAGCTAAATATAGTCTTCTTAAAAGTTAAGAAAAAATCTCAAGTCGCGCTGCCGCCCAGCGCCGACCAAAACCCAGAAAAATTCAAACACGGACTACAAATGAAACCCCGCCCGGACGCTCCCCGGACGCCCTCTAAACTAGGACAAATCCGGGGAAACCCGGACGGATGGCAACCCTATATTAACATAATTATCTATTTTAAAAAGAGTACTCGTGGAGTTTCTTGCCGGCTCTTCTCCATAGGAAACGACCAATAATTGGAACTGCGCACTTAGCTTCGGACGTTTCATAAGTGCCCATGTAGATTTAAGTATGTGAAATAAAATATTTTGATTTTATTTTATCCCCCTTTAATAATAATAAAGAAATAAAAAATATTTATTGGGACTCGCACAGGAGATCAGAAATAAAACTAAGAAACACTAATAGAAAAAAAAACAAAAACAAGGTATAATGAAAATAAAACAAAGTCCTGTATGAGGCCAAAAGGCCTATATCCTATCTTAGCATGAGCTTCGACATTTAAAAATAAGTGCTGGTAGCGCTGGTATTCTGTGGAATAAAATCAGTTATTAACAGCACCCGTCAAACAAGATACCGTATCATAACGACAACGGACACGCACACCACACCATCACGTACAGCGTAAAACCGATATCTATATATAATCTATTTCCTTATCATTACAAATTATACCAAAAAAATATCGCGAATCACACAAGTTTGTTTGGTAAGGCTTATCTCTAAAATTACTGCGTTTTTTTTGTTGTTATTTCAATGACAGATGACTGAATGGTATTTATAGAGAAAAGAGGAAGAATATTGAGCACGCCTCCTTATCGACACGGGCAAGGCATTCCATTACCGTACTGCTTGAACTGTAAAAGATTTGTCATAAAAGCTGGTGGAATGCATCGGCATCTTTAGTCTTAAGTTTTCCGATGACCTCAGGTATCTAGTATGTGTGTCATGAAGGAACTTGAAACGTTCTATAGATAAGAGGGGGTTATAGGATTGAACAGAATACTGTATAGCTGAAATAAGATATGAGCATTCCGGCGAAGACGTATGGGAAGCCACTTGAGTTTTGTACGAAATTCAGAAATGTGATCATACTTGCGCAAGCCAAATATAAATCTTATGCAAAAGTTTTGAAGTCGCTCAAGTTTATCTAGTTGTGCCTCAGTGAGGAGTTTATCAGGTAAAAGGGATTGTGCAAGCGCAGAAAGAAAGTTCCGCATTCGTCTCAGGGACTTACCAGATGCAAAAATTTTACGACTTACGTCTTTTAGCTGGGGACCCCAAGAAAGATGTTTGTCGAGCCAAACTCCAAGGTTTTTAACCTTTTCGCTTACTGGAATAGCAGTTCCGTTAAATTGAAATTGGGGAAGTCTCGACCAGTTTATCTTAGGGGTCATCCTTGAGCTGCCAACAACAATGACCAGAGTCTTCGATGGATTAACCTGCAACCCATGTGCCTCACTCCATTCGAAAATTGAACCCAAATCCTTGTTTACGATTTTAATTGCATCAACCAAATCTGCAGGGGCAGTTTGTTTGTAAATCATCTGCATAAAGGTGGTAGGAAGAAAGAAGTTTTTTGGAAATTGAGTTTATAAATATTGCGAAGAGTAAAGGAGATAAAACGCCACCCTGGGGTACACCGGCAGAAGTATAACACCAAGAAGAGCAAGTCTCTTCTATGCATATAAGAGTACGTTGCCGGCGGCCATACAGGTAACTACGAAACCAGTCAATCACCAGCAGCAGGATATCGAAATCAACAGTATTAAATACGTTACTAAAATCCAGCAAGCAAAGAACCGTCAGATTTCCTCCTTCCAGGAGGAAGTTGTAAAGAATAGCTCATTTTTTATTTGTTACAAACGTAAGTACATTATTTTCTCTCTTTACAGATTTACGAACTTACAAACTTAATCCTTTGATGGCGAGAAGCGTTTTTATTTTACAAAATTCATATTCTTATAAAAACTAACCTTAAAAACTACCAACTACGTACTATTTCACTCAAGGATCAGTCACACCGGCACGAATAGATTGCGGACGAGCCGTGGACACCGCATACTGATAGATTCTAAGTACACACGGCCACACACCAAGCTACACATTCCCAGCACAAGCTAATCTCGCATTGTGTAGGATTTCCGTACAATGAGAGGTCAGATTATGCAGTCAGTGTTGGTTGGTATAATAGCCGGAAAACGACTTTAATAAGCGCGAAAACTAATATGAGAAATATTGTATTGATCCTCTAAAAACTTATTGGTTTTCTAATGATGTACGCTTTTTTTTAATAAATCAGTATCTTTTTACCTTTTTGGCCTTTTCTAAAGGTAAACTTTCTTCGTAACTTCGTAACTAAGTTATGGCACCTTGACCAAAAGGGTTAAGTTAGAACTGTGCTGCAGCAATCCGTGAAAAAACTAGTCGCAATTACTTAGCTATTTAGTATTTTTTGGACACTAAAATGAAGATTATTTGAGGCTCACACAAAGAGGCACATTTATTATAATATAGTGTCCATTTATATTTTTAGGAAATCAAAATAAGATCATTTGATGAACGTCAGGGGGTCTGGTCCGGGGATACCGCACGGTCTCCTGTGAGGCAGCGAGCCTCCTTGCCAGATGGCCGCCATGGAATCTGAAGGCAAAAGTTCTGGCGCACGTATGGGAGTGGTGCGAGGAGGCGAAACGCCGGAGGGGTCCACTAGGGCCGATGCCTGCCGGGTTCGCGGGAAGGTACTAAAGGGTTACCGAGGCCCCTGGCAACACAAGCAACTGAAGGAATACGGGTGGGTTTTAGTCAGTAAGAGTCTGACACACCCTCCCGCTCTGGGCGGAGCGGGAAAAATTATTTGATAATTTCCCACCCAAAAAAAAAAACTCTTCTATGAAATTGCTACCAGGGGGGTAACCATCACCTCTTATAGCAGTATTATTTCAATATTACTTCAACGTGAGAAAGAGATGGAGCTATAAGTCCTGTATAGCTCCGTCACTTTCCCACTGTGAAATAATATTATAATAATACTGCTATAAGAGGTGATGGTTGCCCCCCAGTTCCGGAAAATAATTGGCATTAAAAGCAGCTTAATTAAACCCTTTACAAATCCCGTTAAAAAAGTCAGGTTAGTAACAAAGACAGCTAAAATGCAACTGACCAACCAGAGAGCTCCGTTGTCCTTCTTTCAGTCTTATTATTATTTTATTTGGCAAAATATATTGTAGAACCCTTTTTTTTCATCTCTAACACTCGTCTCGAACTAACTTTCACACGTGATCGTACTACAATTATTGGATTATTCCAGAAATCCCCACCGACAAATCCCCACCAGTGGGGATCGCTATTTTTTTTTCCAGAAATCCCCACTAGTTATATAAACTCAGCCTAGTGGGGATTTTTGGAAAAATAAGTACCAATCCCCACCAGGCGTTGTTTCTAAATTATTAAACAAAAAATATTAAATTATTATAATCAACTTTCATTATAAATTGTCTGCATTGAAGCGAAAATTAAAAATATTTGCAACTATTAATTAGATTCAACCCAAAGTTATTTAAACAATAATCACATAAATCGCGATTGTGAATTTATCTCATTATTTCCAAAAAAAGTGGCACTGTAATGCTGCCATGCATTAACTCTAGTTGAGCATCTAAGATAAACTGGTCTTTTTCTTTGCTTGTTTGTGATCGCGGGTTCCGACGGTTACTTTCGTTAGCACTTCTTTCATAAAACAATGCGTCTTCATGCAAAAAATGTAGGAGTTTCAGTAAACTTGGTTTTTTCTTCGATATAGCTGCATTAAGCTTATTATGCCAGCCTTCCAAAAAGTTTGTGGTTCTGTGCCTCTCTCCGTAAACACATAATACTTTTATGAAATCTTCTTTTATCCATTGGCTTAACATATACCGGCGAAAACGGTCACTGTTTTGATTGTCTGGACTTTGGCGGGCAACATACAACCAGCCTTCCATAATTAGATTTTCCGGTAAAAGTGGTAGTACTGCAGCAAGTTCAATTTGCCTCTTCAAAATTTTGGATTTCGTCAGATTCAATTCTCGCCCTTTTTTCCAAATAGCTTTTTTATAATGAAAAAAGCAACCTCTAACAGTTACTTCTGGGAAGACCTCTTGAATAGCATTAATCGTGGCCATTTCAAAATCGCATCTGAACGTTTGTGGGTTCCACATGGGTATAATGGATTTTATCATGGAAAAAACTATGTTATAAGACTTCTGTGTTTTGTCACTCATCAAAACGTACAACAATGGTACGATATGTGTCTTCTCATTGGTGCTACCATGATCACCATGAACTGTATAAAGTTGATAAAATGGAAAACAACAGCTTTTGAACGTCCCATCTCCAAAAAAATGTTTTATAGTTTTCATGCGACTACGAGCGTTTTCGGTAGCAAATATTAATATGCGAGTATTATTATCGTTAAAATCTGCTATGAGAAATGATTTAAATTGTAGCGGAACTGTAACTTCAGCCAGATTCCTGAATTCAATTTTTTTAACTTGTGACGTTGTATTTCTGTGGTTATACAGATTACTCTTTATGTTTTTAAAAAGAGGGAATTGTGACCCACTCAACTGAAAACCTGAATCGTTGTACGATGCTGCTGCCGAATTATATGCTGTGGGAACATTCGGTAAGTCTGGAGTGGATATAGTGTTCTTCAGTTTTTGTATTTTTAAAGCTATATCATTTTTTTCGAAATCCGGAATGCATTTATGTGGCTTCTCCTTGACAATATTAGAATTCTATAACAAATAAAAAAACATACAATTAAAAAAATATAAATGTAATTTTTTGATTACCGGTCTTATTATCAGACTATCTATTTACGGAAGTGTATGCCTGAAGTAAGCAGACACTAATTCTTTCAGTTAGAATGTCATTATAAAAGCTTGTTACGCTTTCACGCTATAACGGCTGAACGGATTTGGCTCAAATTTGACAAATGGGTAGACCATGACCTAGAATAGAACATAGGATACTTTCTGCCCTGGTTATACGGGATACTTTTCAACCTCTACGCGGGGTTAGCCGCCGGCAAAAGCTAGTGGTTTAATAATATGAACTTACTTGAATAGTAATAGATCCATTACACTTTTCTTTTTTTCTTTTTACACATTCCCATATGTTTGCACCATTTTTATATTTCTTTTTAAGACAATATTGATGTCCCGCACGAATAAGTATTTTACTATTTTGTTTATGTATGTAATCAAACATAGAACTTGAAGAACTTTCTTCCATTATGGTTAATTTACATTTACTTATTACACTCAGTAGACGATTGCAATTCACTAACGTAATAACTGATTTCCCACATAAGAGTCTTAAGCAGAATCACGAGCCCTGCCTATAAAGCTGTCATGACCCGCGACTGACAGACCTAAAACACTCTTTTGTTTTAATTCGACCGTTTGTCTTATAATCTACTCTGGTAAACCGAGAAGGTTGTATACCTACGATGAGGTGTATACAGTATCCACAATATAGATTTTGTTTAAGTACCCTGAAGTAACAACTATTTTGTCTAACTACCCTACACGCGACTGTTAAACCAGCAATAAAAAATTACCAGTAGAACTATGCATTATCTCTGGATTCATATTGCATTTATGATAAACCAGATTTCCGGTGACTCAAGTTTTGCAATATTTACTGTGCAAATAATAATATAATTAATTCTGAAATAATGAAATTGTTTAACGTTTTTTTGTTTAATAATTTAGAAACCAACAACGCCTGGTGGGGATTGGTACTTATTTTTCCAAAAATCCCCACTAGGCCGAGTTTATATAACTAGTGGGGATTTCTGGAAAAAAAAATAGCGATCCCCACTGGTGGGGATTTGTCGGTGGGGATTTCTGGAATAATCCCAATTATTGTAGTACGGGTTTAGTCTAGCACTTTGCTAGCTTTTCTTTGTTGTGTTGTTTGGCACCGCGCAGGTCAACCTAGGAGCTTGTCGGCTGTTTAACCGGGCTATCCTGTGAATGTCCTAATACATGTAGGCCTCCAGCCAGGGCATAGAACTTATAAACTAAGTGACGACACGCTAAGGACACCCCCTTGAGAGGTACGGACCTCAGCTTATTGAAGCAGTAATGCTCGCGAAGGAGGAGGCGGGACGGTTGAGGGAAAGGGAAATTTCGCGCTATCTCGCCCCTAGCTGCCGCAGGAGACGCCCTGGACGTCGGGAATCCCGGGTGGATTTCCTGCCACCGTAGGCGCGGGCTTGCGGACTGTGAGCAATGGGTTTGGCTGGTTTGGCTCACCGTCCGGTAAGGACCAGGCCCGGGTCGGCGGCGCGTTGTATTCCACGCGCACCTCAAAGAGATGTCGTCAGAACAAGTGTAGGGGTCCACTAGGGCCGAGCCGGGTTACCGAGGCCGGGTTACCGAGGCCCCTGGCAACACAGGCAACGGAAAGAATACGGGTGAGTTTTAGTCAGTAAGAGTCTGACACACCCTCCCGCTCCTCGGAGAAGTTATTTGATGATTACCTACCCAAAAAAAAAAAGAGCATTACTGGGGGAGGGCAGCAGAGGCCAGGCTGGATCGCATCAAACTTTGCCAGCGACTTCGTCTGCCCTTATATTTCCAATACCGTGCTTATTTTGAAAAATCCTTATTCCTTGTTTACATCATAAGAGAACCTCCGTGCAAAATGTCACTTTCCAATTGAATTTCTGTGTCAAACACGGAAGTACAACGTAAATAAATACATTTTGAATATAGGGTCACTTTTGGGGGCAAAATAGAATTAAGACATATTAAGGGCGCGTTTGCAAATCAGACAAAATTGTGCTGTTTTTCGGTACATATTGTGACAAAATTAAACCAAATCAAATACAACTAATCACTACCGCATATAAATTGGCTCTTCATCTTCAAATAATAGTAACCATTTTGTCGAAAATTATAGATTTTTATAATGAGAAAAACGATTTTCTGTTCCCATTTTTCACAAAATTAACGATACCGGGTTGAGTTTAGGTACATTTTTTGTTTTATTATCAACATATTTTAAGGTTTCTAAAAATACTAGAAGTAGGCAGATATATTCAATTCCAAAATCTAGTACAAAAAATATCAAAATGTCACACATAGTCGCAGAAAAAATTAAAAACTGAACTTATTTTTTCACATATTTTTGGTATTACGGATGAATCTTAATCGGTTGCATTAGGGGTTATTTTATTTTTGATCCTGTCTTGCTACATACATATATTGCGCAAACGTTTCGAATGCAACCTCAGTCCGCGCTTGGCCGCCGTCGTGAGTGGACACTGTATCTCCTGTTAGCCGCGCCTCGTGTTGAAAAAGATCGGTGTATACTTTGTATATGACAAAGTATTATTATTTTTTATTATTTCAGGTCAGTCCATCAAGTCCGGAGGTAAGGTCTCATAATAACTAATAAAACTTGCCTAAAGTCCGCAGCCCACATCTCTCTACTAGTAAAAGGCTTCCAGTGCCTAGGAGTCACTGAAGTATTTGTATCTTAGAATTATTTAGTAAAATTATAAAGAGCAATACGAAATATTTTTTGTAAGTACGAATATAACGAAATAAGAAAAAAAAAACTCAAAGTATCAAAATTAGTTCACATGACTACTATTCCCGCAGCTTACCGTGCGTACACTTGTGTGTGACCCGTGTCAGTGTAGTAGTTGGATTCTACCTACAAATCTTGCAAACACGTCCTTAAATGAAACAGCTAGTTGTGTTAAAAAAATAAATCAAAACAAATACTTTAAAGTTATTAAGAAAATAGATGATTATTGGCCATTCCTTCATATTTACAAAACAAATGAGGCAATTTTTTTTTTCAATAGTTCTTTACTTATAAAGTCGACTAATTCACTGAAGTAATCCGACATGTGCTAGCTGTCACTTTGTGTAATGAAATGGTCATATTTATTGCATTTATTGTGTTCTAGACTTTTATATTATTATTATACATTTATTTTACATTTATATAAATCGATAAAAAAACCGAATCGTTACTCTAAACGATCACCATTACATTAGATTACAGGAAAACCTATAAGAAGTCTATGGTCTTAAAATAACACGGTAAATCTCTCAATATTGTTTGTACAAACTTACATTTGCAGTTAGAATGTATGGGAGAACATGTTTTTCAACTACAATCTTAAGTTTGTTTTTGGGATAAATTCGTCCCAACAACTCGGCCGGTGTTTTTTTCTTTTTCTTGTTTTCTCGGATCCGTCACGACTACGGTAAGGTAATGTAACGTAAACAGTATCCCAATTTCATCCGTCATATTACCGTACCGTGTCAAACACTGGACACGCACATCTGAACTCGCGTAGTCAAGTGTAACGTGCTTTCAATGACGCATGGCTCACGATATCTGTTTGTGATATATCTTAAGACCATGACAACTGATGTATATCGCTAGGAACAATTATCAAAATATTACCTATCCGATTTTTATCAGCTGTTGTGTTGTTCATATAAAATATTACAGTGTTTTTTTTCACTTAAGACGCTGACAACACCTAAACCGCGGTCACTGTCAAATTCCATAGAAAAGAAAGAGAAGCGCGATGACACAAAGCTTGTAATTTATTGCAAAATATGAAATAATTATCTATTGACTCAAAATTGAGTTGAGTAATCGAAAATAAAAAACAACCAAGTTCTGCATTAAAATAAGACGTTTTTGTTATTCATTAAATACATAACGTATGTTGATATTTGATACAGATATTTTGGATTAGAACTCAAAGTAAGAGGTTAGTTTAACGTTAGTTTGTATCGAGACTTTGTTTTCAAAACGTGTTTTGGTAACAACCAAATTCTGGGAAATATGTTCAAAATGAATATACATATATTTTTTCTGCTACCACAAACTATACAGATTTGGCAATTTTTTTTCTTAAGCGAAGCCTATTTTGGTCAATTGGGTCTTGTCACTTGTCAGCGCCACAGAAATATTTTGACAAATCTTAAATACAATGTACAATCTAACTCTAAAATACAGGGTGGATTTTTGATACGGGGCTGTAAGGGCAGCTACTTTAAGGCTCCTACATACTGGCGCGACTAGACGCGCGACGCGACGCGACACAAAGACACCGCGTGTAGCGCTACAAGCGGTGTCTTTGTGTCGCGACGCGTCGCGCGACAAGTCGCGCCAGTATGTAGGAGCCTTTAACCGTTGCAGCTACAGGAAAACGGTCTTAGGAGACCGTCTTTGACTATTGAGACATTTAGATCTGCATTTCCTGTTTTATTCAAATAAACGAATTAGACTCGCTAAACGTAACTCTTTCACCTTTAGTCCAGAGGACTGCCTAAAGTTTGTAAACAATACCGACAGCATGTGAAGTACGGATCCTTAATGGATATCGCCAACCTTGCAATTCCTTCAGTTTACGCCGAGTGCATAGAAACTGCATCGATGACGTCCGGCCAGCCACGAGCCGCCGACGCGGCGAAATTCGACATTAGCAATTAGTTATTTTAATAGATATTTTTGTCATTTCATATTCTAGCATCAAATAGGTTTCACCAATTTTAATTGTAATAATTTCCTTAAAATAAATTAGTTTTAAAGTACCTTTAGTTTTTTTTCGATCCATTGTCTGCAGTTTACTTAATTAGCAACTAAATAACAATAATAAAAAAAAATATTTATTATTATTTAATATTTATTTTATAAATGTCATACACCTAAATAGCGGGCTTGCGGTCCGGTAAGGACCAGACCCGGGTCGACGGCGCGTTGTATTCCACGCGCGCCTCAAAGAGATGTCAGCACAAGTGTAGGGGTCCACTAGGGCCGATGCCTGCCGGGGTCGCGGGAACGTACTAATGGGTCACCGAGGCCCCCGCAACACAGGCAACGGAAGGAATACGGGTGGGTTTTAGTCAGTAAGAGTCTGACACACCCTCCCGCTCCGCCCAGAGCGGGAGAAGTTATTGGATGATTTCCAACCCGCAAAAAAAAACACCTTAACATACGCAGTATTAATAAAAATTTCGACGAATTGCAAGTTCTGCTTCACTTAACAAAAATCTAATCTGATGTCATAATATTGACCGAATGTTGGCTCAGTAAGGTTAGTAGTTTACCGATGTTGCAGGGTTTTAAATCTTATTTCACAGCAACAAATTCCAACCAGAACGATGGAATAGTCATTTACACAAAGCAGAGCTCTCGATGGCAATAGGCTCGCCCACGGTTATATGGGACTTATACATAACTGGCGAAACGTGGGTGTCAGTGCTCTGCATAACCCAACCCCGTTTTCCCTCTTCTTCTTTGTAGAAGGGGTCAGGTAATGTAGAGCACTGACCGTACTATAGGTACCTACACCTCTGCCTAATCCTGTGAGGAATACAAATTATTTTATGCGTAATTTCTTGCTTCATTTGACGACCTTGAAAGCTCCTCCATTCCTTTGAACCCATATTTATCTCTCAAGCAATCAATAAAGATCCATCCAGAGTTTCGATCCATTAACTTTCTTGATTGATTCAATCAATATTTATTGATCAATACATACTGATGTCGAGACAATTGACTTTCAATCAGGATTCAGGACATTCTAATTATGCATCTTGAGAATATTCTTTTTGTTATTGTGTAGGTACTTATATTAATTTCAGCGTGTGTGTGATACTCAGGGACAAGAGTCGATTCAGCTTTTTAAAGCTTATAATTCTTCATCTGCCTAGCCTTTTCCCAACTGTGTTGGGGTCGGCTGTCAGTCCTACCGGATACAACTAAATACCAGTATTTTACATGGAGCGACTGCCTATATCTGACCTCCACAACCCAGTTACTGGGTAACTCGATATCCCTTGGTGAGACTGGTTGTCAGATCTTCGGGCCTCTGACGACCCGTAACGACTGTCAAAGATCAAACTCAAACTCAAACTCAAAGCATTTATTTTAATTAAACCATTTACAGGCACTTTTGAATTGTCAAGGAGTCGGTCAGTTAGAAATATGAAGCTAGTTGCCCATTCCAAAGCGTAGTAGGTACCTATGGAGAAGAACGGGCAAGAAACTTCATGGACACTCTTTTAAATTAAATTGATACATAAAGATTAGTACAAAAATAATGTTGAAATTATAACTAAATATGAGGACGATGTAAAAAAAAAAACGCATCAATAGTAGAAAGAGAAACAAAAACAATTTCTAAATAAAATAATTACAAATAAGCCGAGGACGCTAAGAGGTGACCAGTCCCAACTAACGGCGCCCGTTCACGAGCATGACGCATGGATCAGCACCATTCAGCTCAACCATTTTGAAGGGAGCTAAATGATCCAACACACGCGCCACCATCAGCGAGACATTTTATCTGAGTGAGCATGACATACTCTCAGCCGCCAGGGCCCATTCAAGTCAATTACATAACCGGTAAATGGTAGCAGTACATAGTACTCACACCTGTGCAATGCAATTATACAATACAAAGACATCAAATCATCATCACAATACAATCCACGAATCACAGCCGGGACCAATGGCTTAACGTGCTTTCCGAGGCACGGAGGGGTCTTGGTATGTAAAGATGGTCACCTATCCACGGACCAATCGCGGCAAGCGTAGCTTAACCTGATCGATTGACCCCTGCGGCTGTTATTACTTAGCCACAAGCCCCTACTTAAAGCATATAATTATTGAGCTGAATATTAAATAAAATTGGAACAGTAATAAGATTAAAAGAATATTAACTCTTAGCCATTAGGTAGGTATGAAATGCTGTAATACAATATAGGGTCTAGTTAAATTCGTTGGTGAAACTCCGTGGAGGTGATGTGTATCGAAATCTAACCAAGACATTTTTCCCAAAAACCAACTTAACATTGTAGTTGAAATGTTCTCTCATACATCTATATACGCCACGGTCAATTCTCCAACTGCAAATTTAAGTTGGTCGTCTATTACTCGTTAACTCGTAAAGCCTACGTAGCTGTGATAGTTTTCCTTTTAATCTCATTATATGTACTACTGCCATGATTTTTTTTCACATCTCCATAAACAACCATTTAGCTGGCAGGGGGGGGACACCTGACTCTTACAAAAATTAGCACTCTAATGCTTAATATTACGCAAGTGGATCCTTGAATCGAAATGTGGTGTTTACAGACCAACAATATTTTTGAACGGCCTATCCAACCAACCAACGGCAATACCCCACACCATGGGGAAGACGAGAAAAAAAGTATCATCCCCACATTACGTGCAAGGGAGGCACCCTAAAAATGTTTTTCAACGTTTTATTTTAGCACTTTTTCATCGTGATTAATAGTGGCAGTGAGAACAGCGGGGACAGACAGACGGACATGTCGAAACTATAAGGGTTCCTTGTTTACTACGGAACCCTAAAACTTTGCTCACTGTCTGTAAACAGCAAAACCTGCTTGTTTGAGGTGCTGAGGTGAAAATTCTGCAAGTGCGGCGGTAGTTTAATTATAAACACGAGTTTCCTCTATAATTTTCCTTATCGTTGGTACTAGATGACGGATATATTTGCTGTGTATGAAAATAGACAATATTACTCTAAAGAAGGTTGTTTGAAGTTGACGTCTTATTTCAATGCTTTTCCGGTGCAGTTTCGTTTGTTCTGTTTGTCATGCAAGATGGATACATTCATAATCAGCCTATAATGTTCCCACTGCTGCGACACAGGCCTCGTTTCTCTGAGAGGCAGTGGGCCGTAATCCACCACGCGGGCCCAGTGCGGGTAGATGTTACATGTCTTCGATTTTTGGATTCTAGGACATGCCGGTTTCCTCACGATGTTTTCCTTCACCGTTTGGGGAGCAGTGGTGATGAAATAATTCATAACTCGTAAGTTGGGGCCATTACCACTGGGCCACCACTGCTCTCAAGATGGATAGTGCTTTCATTATCACCTTACTTAAGGGGACTACAGGACCTAAACGCAACTTTTATAAGTTTTATAATGCCTTCAAGTATATGATCCACTGCAGTAAACAAAATCAGAAAAATATATGATATTCTTAAGGATATGTGCTAGGTAGACAGTGTGTTGAAAACATAATATAACTAATTTGATACGATAGAAAAAAAATCACGAAATTTATTTTAACGATTAAAAACCATACTAACATATACATGCAATCATTCTGATTTTTTTGTCAGATTATTTTACAAGCAACATACTCGTATTAGCATAATAGTGTTTAATTTTTTTTACACAATCTATAGCTTTTTTGTAATTCGATAATTGCTTTATATTTTGTAATAAATTACCAGCGTTGTGTCATCGCGCTTCTCTTTCTTTTCTATGCAGTCCGACAGTGACCACGCTTTAGGTGTTGTCGGCCTCTTAAGTTGGATCCGCAGTGATAGCTTGCGAAATTCAAATTTTCTTTACGCTTTTTGCAATTTGCTGGTCAGTGTCCGATTGTATCTTGATCAAAATATGACTCGCGACCATAACAAATATGTATTTACAGAATTATAATCATTAAAATAATTAATAGTACATTTCTATATATTAGATTGGGAAAAGTTGTTATGATTGTTCCATAACAATTTTTCCCTAAGAAAATTCGAATATCGCGGGTTACCACTTACCTATCCACCTTAAGGCGGTGGCAAGACCAATGAAGGATTGTCTTAAGAAAAAAAATTGCCAAATCTGTATTAGTTTGTGGTAGCGGAAAAAATATATGTTAATTTTGAACATATTTCTCAGAACTTGGTTGTTACCAAAACACGTTTTGAAAAAAAATCACGAAACAAACTAACGTTAAACTAACCTTTTACCTTGAGTTCCAATACAAAATATCTGTATTAAATATCAACGTACGTTGCGTATTTAATTAATAACAAGAACGTCTTATTTGAATGCAGAACTTGGTTGTTTTTTATTTTCGATTACTCAACTCAATTTTGAGAAAATAGATAATTGCTTCATATTTTGCAATAATTAGAGCGTTGTGTCATCGCACTTCACTCTAGGCTGCTACAGCTACCGTTCCGCCCGGAGTGTTTGGCGGAGGAGAAGTTATTTGATGATTTCCCGCCCAAAATAAAAAAGAAGAAAAAAAAAGGCTGCTACTGAGCAATTCCAGATAGAAAACCCCAATAACACCTTTGTTCGTTTTGGAAATCAAACTCAGGACCTCATGCTCAGCAGTAGCGCTTGTGATCGCGAGACCAACGTGGCAGTCGAGGCAGTTTATATACTTATGACAAAAACTAACCCACATAATATGTAAAAGAAAAAAATATTTTATATTAATTTATTTTCATTTAAAACTAACAAAATTTACATATTTGTTCGATTATACAAAAAAAGAGAGAGCAGTGGTGGCCCAGTGGTAACGGCCGCGACTTACAAGTTGTAGGTCGTAGGTTCGAGCCCGGACAGGCGCTTTACTTTGTGTAAATAATTTCATCGCCACTGCTCTCAAAAAACGGTGAAGGAAAACATCGTGAGGAAACCGGCATGTCCTAGAACCAAAAATTCGAAGAGATGTGACATCTACCAACCCGCACTGGGCCCGCGTGGTGGATTACGGCCCGCTCCCTCTCGCAGAGAGGAGGCCTGTGTCTCAGCAATGAGAACATTATATTATGTTGTATACAAAAAAAAGTTGGCATTCGAAGATATGTCGTCAACGCCGGCTATCGCTGAAAACCAGCGCTGAGGCTCTGTCTCGCATAGGGTCGCAGCATTATGCTGAGCGTTGGCCGTTTTGCGTGGATGTGACGCATATACTCCCCCAAATTGTTTCTTTTTGTATTTGTGTTCCTTCTTTGCGTTATGTATACCGCACTTAAACGTATTTTCTTTCTTTCTTTTCTTTTACATGTGACATCTACCAACCCGCACTGGGCCCACGTGGTGGATTACGGCCCACTCCCTCTCACAGAGAGGAGGCCTGTGTCCCAGCAGTGGGAACATTATAGACTTAGATTTATGTAGCTGAAAATTTGTATTTTACATGGAGCGATGACCAACCGACCTTTCCGACCCAGAAAATGGATTTTTCGCTATACAAAGGTTACTCCGTTCCACGACTTATTGAAAAACAATTGCGAGTCGGACTCGCACACGAAGGGTTCCGTACCACCGTACAATATTTAACACTACATTTTTTTTAAACACGTTTCTTGTCCGATCGCCCTTTAATTTTTTACGTAAAGTAAGTAAGTAAGTTGTTTTATTTTTATTATTTGTTGTTATAGCGGTCATAGTAGTACACACTCTGTGAAAATTTCAAGTGTCTACCCATTACGGTTCAATAGATACTCGTACAGCCCTGTAACAGACGGACGGACGGACGGACACCGGATCCTTAAGGATGATTTCCACCAAACGGCTCGCATAGCATCGGATCGGAACGGATTTTACAATCTTTAAACGATATTAAATCGTGTACAATCAATCAATCAACTCAGCCTATAACAGTCCACTGCTGGACGTAGGCGTCTCCCAGGCTGCGCCACAACACCCTGGCCTCCGCCTTCCGCATCCAGTCTGTCCCAGCCACCTTTTTAAGGTCGTACGCTTGCCGATACGCGGTCTCCACTCCAGGACTCGTCTGGTCCACCGGCCATCGTTCCTTCGACAAATATGGCCAGCCCACTGCCACTTCAGCTTGCTTACTCTGCTGGCTATGTCGGTAACTCCGGTTCTCTTCCGGAAACTTCATTTCTGATCTTATCCTTCAAAGAAACTCCGAGCATAGCCGCCCGCTCCATGGCGCGCTGAGCGACCTTGAATTTGTGGACCAGCCCGACTGTCAGTGTCCACGTTTCGGCACCGTACGTCATAACGGGCAGGACGCACTGGTTGAAGACCGCACAGCAGCTTGACCGCGGGCGTGTTCCACGACACGCGATCGTAGCCGAAAGTATGCTGCGACGCGCGATCGGCTCCGTTCGCCTGTCGTCGTATCCGATCAAATCCTTTCGGCTGTCGTCAATTTTTTCTTTTCCTCTTCTGTGTTTGATGATTTTTTCTTCTTATAATGCAATAGCCAACAATAATATGTCAACTTCAAACATTTTCAACAATTAGAACATGTCAACACGGTAGGAATGAAACTATTTGACTAGGCGCAGAAACGGATACGTTCGCAAGCGACGGTAAGGAGCCGATCGTGTGCGTCGACATCCTGCCGGACGCGATCGGCTGTCGCCGCATACGTTCGTGTCCTTTCCGATCCGATGCGAGCCATTTGGTGGAAATCATCCTTTGATGATAAATGATAAATGATTTTTATTTCTGTAAGTATGTTTGTACAAACACTTTTCCACGTCAATCATATTTTAAAATCTAGATAAGGTCGGCATTTCCTATCTGACTACTCTGAGAAGAAAGGCCGAAACAAACTCAGAGGTCACAGTCTCTTTTAAAGTCCAGATATAATCTTGGTCAGATCATGTGAAGGCCATGTATACTGGTGTCTGACATGGTCTTTTGAGAAAAAACCCACACAGATTGAGTGGACTTATCCAGGTCAGTGCACGCATTTGTCAGTAATCGTGCCGCTCAACTCAGAACTTAAGGAGCTCAACGATACGACGAACAATACCAAAGAAAGAACATTTGGGTTAAATAGGGTCCCGTTGCCACCTTTTGGGTACGGAACCCTGAAAAACAATGAGATATACAAAAGACAGTAGAAAACAAAGCTGTATACATGTTGTTGCTAAAACAAAATATACACGATGTTTTTAAAATAAACAATCGGTTCTGGGAATGTGCGCCGGGCAATGCCAGGTGCTAGGCATTTAGTGATGGGACATGTCCATAGATTCTGTGTCGATAAAAGAAAAAAAACCGGCCAGGTGCGTGTCGGACCACGCACAGTGAAGGGTTCCGTAATTGGGAAGTTGGTATTAATTTATCCCGTTAACAAACTTAACATTTTAGTTGAAAAACATGTTCTCCCATACATCGATATATGCCACAATCAATTCTCCAACTGCAAATTTAAATTGGTCGACTAATACTCGTTAACTTGTAAAGCCCTCTTAGGTGTAACAGTTTTCCCTTTTGTTTCATTATAATGTACTACAATGATGAATTTTTTCACAACTCCATAAGTGACCATTTAGCTGACTGGATTTGACTCTAATAACAATTAGTACTTTAATGCTTAATATTACGCAAGCGGATCGTTGAGTCGTAAAGTGGTGTTCACAGACCCGCAATATTTTTGAACGGCTTATCCAACGATACCATGGGGTAGACAAGTATGACGCATAAAATCTATATAAATAAAAATAAATTGCCACGTGTATGATAGATGTGAAGGAAGAACAAGAACAAGACAGAATGGGCAGCACAGATTCGGTCGAAGTGGCGGTGGTACTTGGGGAAGGCCTATGTCCAGCAGAACAGAAGGCCGATGGGGCCGAAAGGTTCTGGAGTGGCGACCGCGTACCGGAAGACGTAGCGTTAGCAGGTCTCCTACAAGGTGGACCGATGAACTTGTGAAGGCCGCAGGAATTCGCTGGATGCGGGAAGCACAAAACCAGTTGAAATGGCGGTGCTTGGGGAAGGCCTATGTCCAGCAGTGGACGTCTTTCGGCTGAAGTGATGATGTATGAAAGATCATCACTTGAAAATGGCTTGATCGGTTTGGTTGTTATTCGAGCTGAAAACTTCTTTAGACGCGTTGAGCAATTTTTAGTAGGGGAAAACTTATGGGTTTGCGTTACCGCCATGCCCGCGCTGACATGCTTTTTTTTTTTTTTTTGGGTGGGAAATCATCAAATAACTTTTACAACCCACTCGTATTCCTTCCGTTGCCTGTGTTGCCAGGGGCCTCGGTAACTCTTTGGTACCTTCCCGCGACCCCGGCAGGCATCGGCCCTAGTGGACCCCTACACTTGTGCTGACGATATCTCTTTGAGGCGCGCGTGGAACACAACGCGCCGTCGCCCCGTGCCTGGTCCTTACTGGGCGGTGAACTACCCATTGCTCACCGTCCGCAAGCCCGCGCCTACGGTGGCCGGAAATCCTCATGCTGTGGTAGCAATAAGTGAATTATTTTTTTGAATTGATAGCTTCTTTAGGTGTGATCCCTTCTGTCGGCAGTCCCCATGACTGTTTATGTTTTTTTATTGTATTTGTAATTGTTAGGACAAGGTTTGTATAACAGATATATTTTTGGAATGACTCCAGGAACTATGGATATTTGGATGGTATTTTGTGTATAAAAATTCTGACTGATCAGAACACATACTGCAAAAACCGTTGGCGATACATACGTACATCACGCCTTGTTTTCGCGAAAGGCTGGGCCAGAGGTGTACCTATAGTACACCCACATTTCGCCAGTTATGTTTATAAGTCCCATGTAATAGGGGGCGAGCCTATTGCCATCAACCGGGCACAAATCCAGACTACCAGCTGCTACCGAGAAATTCAAGATAGAAAAACCCAATAACACTGACCTGGGAATCGAACCCTGGACCCCATGCCCAGCAGTAGCGCTTGCAATCACTAGACCAACGAGGCAGACCCTTGGACCATTGGACCACTAGACCATTGCAGAAAGAGATATAAAATTCACCCGGGCGACGACGCCGGGCACGAACAGCTAGTTTAAAATAAAATACTAAAAACTGTCCTCCCATATATTAACAGTCTAATTGGAACTGTGCACTTAGCTTTTGACGTTTCATATGTGCCTACGTACGTTTCATATACCATTACCCAGTAACTGGTTTGTGAAGTGGATAGGCAGTCGCTCCATGTAAAATACTAGTATTCAGTCGCTCCAAGTAAAATACTAGTATTCAGCTACATCCAGTTAGACTGGAAGTAGTTGGGAAAAGGCAGATAATGATGAATATCTCAGCAGGTCTATCCCGTAAAAGTCTCTCCGTGAAATCTTAGGTGGCGTGACTGCTACCTGATGCTATGGATTGATACTCTTGACAGCTCACTTCACCTAAGTGTTCATCACGGGGAAATGCTTAAATGTTTGTTGTTTATGGTTGGCTCATCATCATCAGCCTACAGCAGTCCACTGCAAGACATAGGCTTTCCTACTGCACGCCATCCAACTCGTTTTGGCAACTCTCATCCAGCTGCTACCAGCCACCCTTTTTGTTGTTCCGGGGTGGAAAATCCTCATGGATGTCCAGCATGTCGTTTCAGAAAAAGTCTCACCGTGAATTCTTGCGTGGAGTGAGCTGTCAGTGTCATCCTTCTAATACTAGGGATTGACCAAGGATTACATTAACAATCATAATGGAGATTTTAATAATATTTTGTATGCTAATTCCATTGATCATTTTATATTATTTCAAAGCTAGTATTTAAGTATCTAAACATATATTAGGGGATTTTTAAATAAAATAGCCAAACAGAAATTCAGTCGGAAACGAATTTTTTATATCCCAACATTTTGGTTTGAAAAATAATTTGAGCTTCTCTCTGAATCTCTGTTTCGTTATTTTATTTAGAAACCCCATAGGTATAGTAAATAATATAAAATTGTCAATAGAATTAGCATAAAAAATATTTTTAGAATCTCGATTAAGATTGTAAATGTAATGCTTGGTCAAACGCTAGTGTCAGCAGTGCTATTCTGTAATAATAACACCGTGAAAACTTACGTGAAGTGAGTTCAAAATGAGCTGTCAATAGTGTCATCCCTAGCATATGGCGGAATTAGAGCTCACTTCATGTTCACTTCACCTAAGGTTTCACGGTGAGATTTGTACAGAATAGACCGGCAGGTGGGATGACACTGACAGCTCACTCCACGCTCACTTCACCTAAGTGTTCACGGTGTGATTGTTACACAATAGCGCTACTGGTCTGTCAGACTCTTACTGACTAAAAACCACCCCGGTGTTCCCCTTGCATACATGCACCGGAAATCATGGGGTCTAGTGTGACTTCCACGATCCCCGGCTGATGGAATTTACACCTCAGGTCCGCGGGACGACTGAGGTGTAAAACTCCGCCCGTGTCGTCCAATAGGAGTGCGCGTGGAACTCTACGTGCCGCCACCTCGGGTCCTGCTGTGTGGGGGGCGACGGATGACCTCGAGTCCCTCGCCCCTGGCCCCAGCCACCCTGTGAAGATCGTCGCTCCACCTAGCCTGAGGGCGTTCTATCTTACGTTTGGCGATTCGCGAACACGTCTATCCCAATGGTCTTCAGTTCTACGGCTTAGGTCGGCTAATATATCGATATATCCCAACCCCATCACTACGGGAGTAATTTTATATTTCCCCAATTCGCTTCAGTTTCTCTTGTCTGTGGTTTCAGATGTATTTGAGCCGGAGCGCGGATCGGTCGCGGCCGAGCTAAAATTACTCTCGACAGTAATTTGTGATATTTCGAGTTAAAAATAAAACGTATCTATTTTCAGTTCTGTGTTTTTTTTTGTGTGTGTGGAATATGATTTTGAATTGGTAAGTAAGGAGTTTTTTTATTTTGTCGGTTGTCTTTTAGAATGTCGGTTTCATTTGTTTAATTATCAGCTGTTTATAAGTTTGCGTTTCCTAGGAAAGGGATCGCGTCCCCCGCCATGGAAATCTGTCATTTTCACTAGTATTTGACATGAAGGTATCAAAAAATGCTCTGTATTTGGACAGCCATTACTGTGTGATCATTCAGGAAACCAAAGCTTATCGGGAAGTTTTCAGAAACTTTTCTTTATGTATTTTTTATTTGAACTTTTCATAATTTTATCCGTGTACCTACTTGTTTTATGTACGTTCAAAAGTTATATACGACATTCTTTTTAATCTTAACTAATATTTTAAAGAGGTAATATTTGTAAGTTTGGATGTAGAAGGTAATCTCTGGAACGACTGATCCGATTTCTAAAATTCTTTTACTGATAGATATCTACGCTATTGCAGAGTGCCTTAAGGTATGTTTAATAGGAAACTTGACTATTATACCGGAGAAGTCGCAGGCAGAAGCGATGTGTGCTAAAACTTTAGTTATATAGTAACGGACAGGCGCGTCATAATAATAATTATCTTGCACACGGTTCTCTCTCTTCAACACGCCCCCTTAATACGTTGAAACGTTTACTGTTTTGCAAATATACAGGGCGTTAGGTTAGACGAGGATCATACTTTAGAAGTAAAGTACTTGTGAATATGGAAAACTTCTGCTATGGGACCAATTCTTGAAACATGAAAAAAAATATCAGCTGGCCTCTACAAATTGTTTACTTGACTAACTAACAGTCGTTTATTTACATAATCAAATTACAAGATGGTTATAACCATTAACTAAATTAAATTAAAACTAAGTTAAACCTAAAAAAGGCCCTCGAGGCATTGCATCGGGGATGCTGGCGGCATTTCCTCGCTGAATTGCAATGCTGATGCGTTGTGTGAGAAAGCCGCCAGCTTTTCGGTTACCAGCTACATCAACTAGACGTTTTGCGATTTCCGCAAATAACTTATGCGCACGGGCACCCCACGAACCGAGGGTCTCGACGCCAAAGGGCACAAAGTTGTACTTTCTGCCAAGGCCTCTATATTTAATAATTACAAACTGTAACTGTGTAACTGTATATTTTGTAGTGTATATTCTTTATTTTTGTAATGTATCTGGTGTACAATAAAGTATGAGTATATAAATAAATAAATAAATAATAAATAAATACAATAAATTATAGGTACCTATGAGATCAAAATGCAGGGAACAGCTGTTTTTGAAGTGAAATCTTTAGGCGCGATTTTTTATAGAGGAAAGTCTTATGGATTCATCGTCACCGACATGCTAATATTAACAGTATATCTGTAGTTATAAGGAGACCACTGTTATGGTGGATAGAGGAAAATCTTATGGGTTCGCGTCACCAACATGCTAATGTTAACTCTATACCTGTAGTTATAATAGTAAGGTGACCACTATTATGGTGGATAGTGGAAAATCTTTTGGGATCGCGTCACCGACATGCTAATCTTAGCAATACATCTGTAGTTTTACAGTTTTTAAGTTTTCTGTCGACAGTTCCCATGACAGCCAATTTTTTTATTTTCGTTGTTTGGTTTCGGTAAAAGTTGTTTATTTTCATGAGTCTCATACTTCACTTTCTTAAAGTATGTCCCTCGTTTAAATTATTACCCTGTATAGATGATTTGTGCCCGGTTGATGGCAATAGGCTCGCCCCCTATTACATGGGACTTAAAGCGCAGATATACGATTATGATTTTAGTGACTTTTAAATGTGTTATTACGACTTCATACAATGCAAGTGAGTTCTGCAAAAAATGTATGATAAATCGTTAATTCGAAGCATTTTGTTTGTGTTTCCGAAAAGATCATGAGGACCTTTTTTTTTTTTCTTGTGAATACTCGTATTCGTTTATTTTCGTAGGTACCTTCTAGTTTTCTTTACGCTAATAAACATGTAATTCAAAATACACTGGGACACGAAACGCCCATAGACGCCAATGGATAAAATTTAAAAACTTTTATTACTTGAATACGTTGAATTTGTTTTTGTTTCAATCAATACCAACGCGTAGCGTAAGAACTTTTATTTCTACTACGAGTATATGACGACAAACTGAAAATATATTTTTTTCATTTTTAACCTATTTGTCTGTATAAATATTTCTACAATATGTCTTTTGTCTGCCATTTCTTGTTTCTTCGGTAGCCATGTTCTTCGTGCTACGGATGTAGTTGATTCTAGTAAGGGGTTTTGTGTCCCAAAACATAGAAATTAAGAAAAAAAAGAAAGTACCTACGTTTCATTTCGTTTTGTACGTTTCGTTTCGTTTCATACATTTTGTCTCGTTTCGTACGTTTTGTTTCGTTTCGTTTAATTATTATGTCGATTACAAAATTTACAGTTTTGCTACACATAAATACTACCCATGTTCATTTAGTTTCATGTGTACATTTACCTCGGCACAGGCTCAGGTTTGCGTAACCACGTAACCACGGTGGTCCCAACGCCGGCGCCGGTATCAACGTTGGTTGAACAAGCAGCCAACGTATGGACGAATCTCGAACGTTGGCTTAGATTCCTTTGATAAAACCAACTGCTAACGCTCGCACCAACCTTGGGGCCAATGCAATTTTCTAGATCCATACGTTAGGCGAGCGATATTGGGGCCAACAGTGGTGATAACAGTGGGGACCAACTTGGCCACTGAGCATACATTATATATTATGATGCTTGGTTCATTTCTGGGCGAGTTGCTATGCTTTGGTTTAAATGTAAACATACAACGTCTCTACGATAGGTTACTATTTTTGGGTTTGTTAGTTATTATTAACCGACTTCAAAAAAATAAGAAGGTTATCAATTCGGTAGTTTTATTTTTAAATTCTGTACTTAGTGAGGTTTTGTTTATTTGAGTAAGGAGTTTTTGTTAGGGAAATTTCATAAAAAAATATAAGTATTCATCAATAGATCGGATCGGATTAATAGCTATGTACTAACAAAACAAAACAAAAAACGGACCCTGTATTATATAGGGTCCGTTTTTAGGGTACCGTAGTAAACAAGGATATAAGGGTTCCTTGATTACTACGGAACTTGTTTCGCCATGTTACGTTTTTACAACAAACCCCCAAGCCATGTTAAAGAACTGAGTCCCAATAAATTTAAATCATTTATGAAACAGAAACTCTGTCAAAAAGGTTTCTATAAAGTTAAAGATTACTTGGACGACAAAAAGGCTTGGGATTAATTAAGCTATTCCAATGTTCCCCAAGCAACAAACTAATTTTATACTAAAACTATTTATATTGGCGCCGATTCCCTTGTTCACAAACTAAACTAAATTTAAGTTCAGTGCATCTTTTTCTTTCTATTTCATTACGAAGAGGACAGAAGATGAATTTTAGTTTAGTCCTGTCAATTTAATCAGCGCCTGTCACTACTCCATACAACTTTAGACGTGATTAAAAACTTGCCTACTAAAATTACGTCAATTTACGTCAAGCGCTGATTAATTTGACAGGACTAAACTAAAATTGATCTTCTGTCCTTTTCTTAATGAAATAAAAAGAAAAGGATGCACTGAACTTAAATTTAGTTTATTTTGTGAACAAGGGAATCGGCGCCATTAAGTGTCTTAGAATTAATTTTGACCATTTTATTTTTATTTACATGTATGTGAGGACTGTGTGGATCATATATTTTTAAAATTTTACTTTTTCTCCGTTAGTTTTAATTAAAAACTGGCAGTTTGGGTATTTTATGTGGCCTACCCAAATGTCATTTCTTTGGTTTTGTTCGTCGAGTCGTTGAACTCCTTAAGTTCTGAGTTGAGCTTCACGGTTACTGACAAATGCGTGCACTGACCTGGATAAGTCCACTCAATCTGTGTGGGTTTTTTCTCAAAAGACCATGTCAGACACCAATTTACATGGTCCTCAAATGATCTGACCAAGATTATTTACTCATTGACATTGATGATCTTTTTATATATACAATGAATATTTACTTTTTAAAGTATTATATTTTTTTTAAATTATTATGAATGTGAAGACTATGTGGGTTATTGTTTTTATTTTTTCTATTAGTTAGTTTTAATCTTGGTCTGGCAGTTTGAGTCATTTAAGCGGCCTACCCAAATGTCCTTTCTTTGGTATTGTTCGTCGAATCGTTGAGCTCCTTATGTTCTGAGTTGAGTTGCACGATTACTGACAAATGTGTGCACTGACTGGACAGGTCCACTCAATCTGTGTGGTTGTTACCTCAAAAGACCATTTCAGACACCAATCTACATCGTCTTCACATGATCTGACCAAGATTGTGTCTGGACTTTAAAAGAGACTGTGACCTCCGAGTTTGTTTCGGCCTTTCTTCCCAGGGTGGTCAGATAGGAAACGCCGAGCTCATCTAGTTTTTTTTTTCTAAATATGATTGACGTGTAAAAGTGATTATACAAACCTACTTACAGAAAATAAAATCATTTCATTTCATTTCATCATGTCCGTCTGTCTGTCCCGCTGTAGCTCAGAGACGTTTAATACTAGAAAGCTGTAATTTAGAATAGGTATAGCTTATTAATCACGCCGACAAAATGCTCTCCCTTGCACGTGGTTTGGGGATGATATTTTTTTGTCTAGTGTACCCCATGGTGTGCGGTATCGTTGGACAGGCCGTTCAAAAAGATTGTGGGTCTGTCAGCACCAGGTATCGATTCAAGGATCCGCTTAAGTAATATTAAGCTTTAAAATGCTAATTATTATCAGAGTCAAGTGTGTTTTCCCCTGAACCAGGGCCGGACGCGAGAGGTCTCTGCCGCCGATCAGGTACGGAGCCGTCACCTCCTTCTGCGAAGCAGTAATGCTCGCGAAGGAGGAGGCGGTACGGTTGAGGGAAAGGCAAGTTTCGCGCCCTCTCGCCCTTAGCCGCCGCAGGAGACGCCCAGGGCGTCGGGAATCGCGGGCGGATTTCCGGCCACCGTAGGCGCGGGCTTGCGGACGGTGAGCAATGGGTAGCTCACCGTCCGGTAAGGACCAGGCCCGGGTCGACGGCGCGTCGTATTCCACGCGCGCCTGTCGAGATGTCGTCAGCACATATAGTAGGGGTCCACTAGGGCCGATGCCTGCTGGGGTCGCGAGAAGGTACTTATGGGTCACCGAGGCCCCCGCAACACAGGCAACAGGAAGGAATACGGGTGGGTTTTAGTCAGTAAGAGTCTGACACACCCTCCCGCTCCGCCCAGAGCGGGAGAAGTTATTTGATGATTTCCCACCCTCAAAAAAAAAAAAAGTGTGTTTTCCCCTACCAGCTAAGCGGTTATTAATAGAGATGTGAAAAAATTCATGGCAGTAGTACATATAATGAAATTAAAAGGAAAACTATCACAGCTAAGTGGGCTTTACAAGTTAACGAGTAATAGTCGACCAACTTACATTTGCAGTTGGAGAATTGACCGTGGCATATATCGATTTTTGGGAGAGCATGTTTTTCAACTACAATGTTAAGTTTGTTTTTGGGACAAATTCATCTCAACTTCCCAACAACATTATTTATTGTTTTTTTGTTTTAATGTGTTTAGATATCGATAGTCTCTTCACGTTTGTGGAGTTACTCTAACTAATTTAATTTGACCCTGCATAAAGGTCAAATACCTATGCACTAAATAATATGCATTGCACAAGAGCATACTTTGCATGGCTCCAAAAAATTTTAATGAGCTACCAAATGACATAAAAGATTTAAACTTGACACGATTTAAACGTAAACTTAATACATTTTTAATTGACAAATGCTATTATACCATTGAAGAATTCCTAGTTGACAAAATTTCATGTATGACCATTTTATGTATTTATATTTTTTCATGTAATGTTTAACTTAATTTTTAATATTGTAATTTAACAATGCATGCCTTAATAGATAGATTTTTGAGGTACTATAAAATATATTTAAGACCCTGTTTTATCACCAAAAATCGCATTAATAAAACACTTTGACTTTTGAAACTTTGACTTAACTTTGACTATTGTCAAAATGCAAATTTAAATTTAAATTTTCGTTGTTTTTTCAGTCAATAAAAAATGTTCAAAATTACAAGGGATATAATAATGAACAATTCTATTTGTACTACTTCCTTACTAAAAATAAGACCATTTCTACTAAATTCTAATAAACATATAATACTGTTAATTCGGAGTTAAAATCACTCATAATTTCTTCTTCAATAAAAAAAGATTTTTGTCCAAATTGTAACAATATTTTTGAACATATCATTCTGTGGTTCGGCGTAGCACTTCGTAGCACGTCGTAGTAATCTCGTAGCCCGTAGAGGCTGTACGAAAACTTCATTTTTCTTTTTTATAATTTTTGGAAAACTTAGGTACAGTATGAAAAATAAATAGTTCGTAAATTTTAATAACACGAATATGGCCAAGAGCAGTGGTGGCCAGCAGAAACGGCCGAATTACGAGTTTTAGGTCGTAGGTTCGAACCCAGCCAGGCACTTTACTTTGTGTAAATTATTTCATCACCACTGCTCTCAAAAAGGTGAAGGAAAACATCGTGAGGAAACCGACATGTCCTAGAATTAAAAATTCGAAGACATGTGACATCTACCAACCCGCACTGGGCCCGCGTGGTGGATTACGGCCCACTCCCTCTCACAGACTCCTCTGTATCCCAGCAGTGGGAACATTATAGGCTGATAAAATTTTGTCGTTTTTAATTTACGTAGACAAAGTTAAAACCATTTTAGGCAATTGTAGCACAGCTACACAATTGGAGATGTCACTTATTTATAATCAGTCAATTAATTTTAATTGATTAATTATTATATTAATAATGAGGCCTGAGTTTATATATACATACATACACACATAAACTCACGCCTTCTTCCCATGGGGTAGGCAGAAACTATAGAACGCCACCTGCTACGCTCCTTACATACTTCTTTTGCTCGACTGTCTGTTCATAATGGTGTGCTGGTGCCTAAACTTATGTATGGAAGTGAATGACGGATGTGGCAAAAGAAGCATGAAAATGAAATGCGTTCCTTGCGAAGCATATGTCGTGTGACTATAAATGATAGGCTGGAAAATGATGTGATAAGGCAACCGCACCGTTGCCTTATCACATCATTTTCCGTTAAGGCACTGACAAGACCCAATTGACCAAAATATGCTTCTCTTAAAAAAAAATTGCCGAATCTGTATGATTTGTGGTAGTGGAAAAAATATATGTTAATTTTGAACATATTTCATCGGCTCGCCCCCTATTACATGGGACTTAAACATATCTGGCGAAATGTGGGTGTACTACAGGTACACCTCTGCCCAACCCTTCAGGAATCAAGACGTGATGATATGTTATGTGTAATTATTAAATTACTTCTCTGAGAGTGGCAGTAAGTCCCAGTTTTTCCTAAAATATCACAAATACGTTCACTGTCTGTATTTACAAAGAATCATAACGATATTTGGCGGAAATTATCCGTGCCTCGGAAAGCACGTTAAGCCGTTGGTCCCGGCTGTCATTTGTAGATCTTTGACAGTTGTTACGGGTCGTCAGAAGATCGAAAGTCTGACAACCAGTCTCACCAAGGGGTATCGTGTTACCCAGTAACTGGGTTGTGGAGGTCAGATAGGCAGTCGCTCCATGTAAAATACTGGTATTCAGCTATTTCCGGTAAGACTGGAAGCCGACCCCAACATAGTTGGGAAAAGGCTAGGCAGATGATGATTTGGTGGAAATTATGAATCATTACAGTCTGGGTGATCAACTTGCAGCGTTGGTACTGCATACACGTCATTTTCTCCCAAGGGTGCCAATGTTCTAACTAGAATTCATGAGTTTTGCTAAATTTCAAACAATACACTGACATGAACTCACGCCTTTTCCCCAAGGGGGTAGGCAGAAACAACAGAACACACGAACGACAGGTTTCCTTCAAGTTCATATTTAAATCAGCGGGGTAAGCCCAGGGCGCACGAGCGATTTTTTTCGCGCACTTAATTTTCAACACTGCTTGGCGCCAAGAGTTGAAAATCCAACAATGTATGTTTTCGACGCGCTGAGATTCACTCTGTTGGATTTTCAAGGCTCGGCTCAACACCAAGAGTTGAAAATCAAGTGCGCGACATCTTTACATCCGTGCGAACGTGGGTTAAGGCGCTGACAAGACCCAATTGACCAAAATAGGTTTCTCTTAAGAAAAAAAATTGCCAAATCTGTGTAGTTTGTGGTAGCGGAAAAAATATATGTTAATTTTGAACATATTTCCCAGAATTTGGTTGTTATCAAAACACGTTTTGAAAAAAATCTCGAAAGAATCTATCGTTACATTAACCTCTTTTTTTTTTGGGTGGGACATCATCAAATAACTTCTCCCGCTCTGGGCGGAGCGGGAGGGTATGTCAGACTCTTACTGACTAAAACCCACCCGTATTCCTTCCGTTACTGTGTTGCCAGGGGCTTCGGTGACCCTTTAGTACCTTCCCGCGACCCCGGCAGAAACTAACCTCTTACCTTGAGTTCTAATCCAAAATATATGTATTAAATATCAACATACGTTACGTATTTAATTAATAACAAGAACGTCTTATTTGAATGCAGAACTTGGTTGTTTTTTATTTGCGATTACTCAACTCAAATTTGAGTAAATAGATAATTGCTTCATATTTTGCAATAAATTACAAGCGTTGTCTCATCTCGCTTCTCTTTCTTTTCTATGCAATCTGACAATGACCGCGGTTTAGGTGTTGTCAGCGTCTTAATTGCGTACGCATTACAATGACAATGCCTTTCGTAATAACAGTTCAACAACATTCATTGGGTTATTTCCTTTGATGAGCTGACGAATTGGATTAGCAATTTCCTTCAAAGTCCTTCAGATGTTAGGGAGCTGGTCATCTCGTGCCGATTCCAGGTACTTTCTATGCAATGCTTACTAGCTTGAGGAATACGTAGCCTACCATTTGGTAGTGCATGCCTCGTGCTATCTGTATGCGGCATTGGCCCTTCAGATAGACTTAAGCCTCGAATTCACTACAGAGACCGATGTCCCTCGACATGTGTCATTAGAAATGTTAGGCGACGTCAGGCAATATCGACTAACGTCGTCAGACATCGCTTAACTTGAATCGTTGTGCTCCTTAAGTTCTGAGTTGAGCTGCACAACTACTGACAAATGCGTGCACTGACTGGACAAGTCCACTCAATCTGTGTGGTTCTTTCGTCAAAAGACCATTTCAGACACCAATCGACATGGTCTTCATATGATCTGACCAAGATTATGTCTGGACTTTAAAAGAGACTGTGACCTCTGAGTTTGTTTCGGCCTTTCTTCTCAGAGTAGTCAGATAGGAAACGCCGACCTCATCTAGTTTAAAAAAATATGTTTTACGTGTAAAAGTGTTTGTACAAAACCTACTTACAGAAATAAATCATTAATCATTTATCATTAACTTCGTCCGACATCCCTAGCGACACGTGTTGATACATTTATCACTTAGTGAATACTTGGCTTTAAACTTGAAGTCTCATACCACCTGTAATGTGACAAGCACCCATACCCTTTTAACCAGAACAGAGCAATGCTTGACGACACAGAATAAGTAGTTCCCCATTGTGTTTTCCATTAGGAATTCCTCAGTAACAGCCCGGAATATTGAAGTTGGCGATGTGATACCCTCGTGTCTCGGTGCGCACGTTAACCCGTTGGCCCTGCGCCTGATCTCTCTCCGGTCGTGTCGGATTGCCGCCCCATTTAAACATACTCGTACTTTAGTTTTTATTATATTAGACATACATACATAAACTCACACCTTCTTCCCATGGGGGGTAAGCAGAAACTATAGAACTAACCTGCTACGCTCCTTACATACTCCTTTTGCTTCGTTTACGTTCATACATCTGGTCATACACGCACGCCGGTTGCGAGTACTACGCACTTGAATTTTTGATCACATCACCAATGAGATCACTATATGTCTTCCTAGGGCGTCCCCACCTGGCGTTTCCACTCACAGCTGCCTTGTTCGTTCATCCTCTCAACATGACCAAACCATTTAAGCATACTCTTTACAATTTTTGTCATTACATCTTCCTTTAAACCGCACCGTTGTCTTATCACATTATTTTTAAGCATTTCCACAGCATTTAGCATTTTTTTACAAATTCAAGCATTTATTGGAATCAAAATTAACGAAATAGCGCATTTTTTCCATCTATTAAGAAGAGAAAAAATTTAAACAAACACAGGACCTCAAGTTTTACTAATCAATCTGTAGTGATTTTTGGTGATGCTATGCTAACGTCATTTTCATAATCACTATTTTCCCCTATACGTTACGTTAAAATAGAGTGCATAGAAATAGCCTGCACCCAATAGCTTTAAGGCTCTTCTCCTAGCAAACGACCTTAAGGTTCGGTCTTTCTCTGTCCCGCCACTCTGTCTCGCTCTGTCGTTCTCTGGTTTTACCATTAGAAATTTATTAGTATCATCCCGGAGTTTTGAAGTTGGCGGTTTGATACCCTCGTGCCTCGGTGCGCACGTTAACCCGTTGGCCCTGCGCCTGATCTCTCTCCGGTCGTGTTGGATTGCCTCCCCATCTAAGCATACTCTTTTAAATTTTTGTCACTACATCTTCCTTTAAACCGCACTGTTGCCTTATCACATCATTTTCAGCCTATCATTTATAGTCACACCACACATGCTTCTCAAGGAACGCATTTCCACAGCATTTACTCTACTTTCATGCTTCTTTTGCCACACCCAACATTCACTTCCATACAGAACAGCCAGTCGAGCCGCTTTGCGCATCGACTGGATACCTATGTATAAACTATAAATGAATTTAACGACATAAAGATTCGTGCAGACTGACGCGACACGACACCGGTAGAATAAAGTCACACCACACATACTTCGAAAGGAACGCATTTCCACAGCAATTAGCTTTTTTTTCAAGTTCAAGCATTTTTTGGAGTTAAAATTAACGAAATACCCTGTGCCTGATCTCTCTCCGGTCGTGTCGGATTGCCGTCCCTGAGGACTATGAGAGTGAGGGAACAGAGAGTACACCTGCGTCTGCGCACACACGCCTGCACTATAATATCTGTCGCGCCGAAGGCTGGTCTCCGCTGAGCTTGGTCGCCATGGCTGAAATTCGGTCTGGAGGACTGTTAGCAATCCACCGGACGAATTGTTTCACAAGAAAAATGCATCCAAATAATTATCTAAAACTCACCTACTTTCGCAAAAATATCAAAAGTTTTACATTCAACAATGTTTTAGCCAGTTTGTTGATCTATTTTTACTTACTTGTTAAATGACTTTTGGCAAATATCACATGTTTTTTTTCTTTAGAGTATCATTCAACACATCTTTATTATGCGAGGCAGAAATAGGGACAATTCCTTCAGGAATTTAGGTACGTTTTATTATTCTTCCGTATTGTTCTGCCCAGTTAGGAAGGTCCCTGTAAAATACCATTGCTTCGTTTTCTGAGAATATTTATATTTTTTTGTGGAATTACATGTCGGATTGTCTACAGATAACACTACATTTATAATAATCAATCATCAACCTAAGTTGACTAGCATAGTATTGGAACGCTGTTACTCAAAAATACCGTTGTCCTAGAGTTAATACTCTAGGACAACGGTATTTTAAAGTAACAGCGATTGAGAAAATGTTATTATATCTTGCCATTTGCAATGATTGATTACTACAACTGTCAGAAGTCTCATAACCAGTAACTGGGTTGTTATGGTCAGATAGACAGTAAAATACTGGAAGTCAGCTGCATTCGGTTAGGCTGAATGCCGACCAACATAGTTGGGGCAGACGATCCCTGAGTGCGGTAGTTAGAGTTACATTCAAGATACATATAATATTTTAGTTTGTGAATTGTTTTACTTAAGTTAGGATATCATTTTGTTATTTTTATCAATTAATTAGGGACAAAATGTATATTTATACATAACATAACATAACATTACATCACGCCTTGTTTCCCCGAAGGGTTGGGCAGAGTTGGACCTGTAACACACCCACATTTCGCCAGTTATGTATAAGTCCCATGTAATAGGGGGCGAGCCTATTGCCATCAACCGGACACAAATCCAGACACCGGGCTGCTACTGAGAAATTCCAGATAGAAAAACCCAATAACATTTTGCCCGACCCGGGAATCGAACCTAGGACCTCATGCTCAGCAGTAGCGCTTGTGACCACTAGACCAACGAGGCAGTCTATTTATATATTATACATTTATTTTACACTTATATAAATCGATTATACTAAAAAAAAATAAGATCGATGCCACTTACCATCAGATTTGATTTGTGGTTGGCACAATATGTCTCCTTCTTCCATACTTGTCTATCAGGCGTCATCTCGGTAGTCACCCCCCTTTCTAGCCATATCATCTTTCACACAATCCTACACAACGCTTTCTAGACATGTTTGCCGACTTAGCATGACGCTTTCTATTTCTACGAAGAATAGACACAGCTCTTTCTATACAAAGTGACATTTCGTTTCTCAATTTCTGACATCGCACCGTAGAAATCCTTCTACAATCTGTCATTTTGTCTTTCGTTTCTTACGATCTTTGTCGAGGTCCTTTTTTATGTAGAATGATTTCTACGGTGCGATGTCAAAAATGGTGAAACGAAATGTCACTTTGTATAGAAATAGCTGTGTCTATTCTTCGTAGAAATAGAAAGCGTCATGCTAAGCCTGCAGCTGTATTATTTACCAACACGATGACGTATTATAAGCCGTCACGCAAGCCACAAGAAATTGTTTTGAATTTGATAGATTAAAAAGAAGATAGCAGCTGACTTTTAATTGTACTTACATACAGTAGCGTAAGATTTGGCATAGAAAGCCAGGTCCATATATCGAGCAAAAACACCGGCACGCAAACATAGACGCGCTGTAAGGGGGAATATGATGGCTCGTAGGTTTGCTTAGCAGGCAAAACAAATTGTTCACAGCATATTGTACATCTTCGAGCAGCCTGTGGGTCTCTATGTTCTATGTTAGAGGGTTTGGTTTCCGCACTTAGTCCTTCTGGTGGACCATTGTGCGTGGGCCATGGCGGCCGTTTGGTGGTTATTCCAACCAGCCCACCTCCCTCCATAAGTTGATCACATCTGTGTAGGATCTGGGTGCCCGAGGGTTTCTGTTCTAATGTGGGTGACGTCTGTGCATTCAAAGAGCCCATGCGCAACGGTTTCTTCTAGGCAGAAGAACAGCCCTCTGTGCAGGGCTTGCATGGAAGCCCTGCACAGAGGGCTGTCCGTTATGCCTATTGTGTGGAAGTGTTTGTTTAGCGAGCAGTGGCCCGTGATGGTCCCCGTCAACAGGTGCAGGCCGGTCCTGTCCAGCCGTAATAAGCGCCTGGTTAACTTACTATCCAAGTATGGCATAGCCTCCTAGGACTGTCTGTGTCCCGGTGCCGAGGACCACCAGCTTTCCGCTTGGGTGTGGGTGAGCTACTGTAGCCACCTGCGTAGTTGGTTGGAGAGGAGCTTGTGGGTCTAATACACGAGCAGACAGCACAACGTGAGTGCAATATAATAATGTATTCAGGGTGCAGCGCATCAGGGATGTTCGCCGAGTCGCAAGTAGACGGTTTCTATTCTACTATGCGAAAACGATGCCCATCCCGCGTGGTGTGCAGAGTTCGGGTTATCTCAAGCGGCATCCTGAGGGCATTCTCGCAGAGGTTCGATGGTCAGTACCTGAACCAATGCTGTATGGTTCACATACTGAGAAATCGAAGTCTGTAATATGTTTATGTGGTATTTTTAATGTGTGATTTTATTTATTTTAATATTTTTATGCGTATGACCGTTTGTTGGTCGAAATAAACGTTTTATTATTATTTTCTTTTATTCCTTTATATACACATACAATTATATTTTTAAATATTAGAATATAAAAAAATATATAAAAACGTTTAAAAATACAAAAAATGGTAGGCCACCGGTATCGAGAATAAGGTCCAAGCTACGCGGTCAGTGCCCCAGAGAGAGGAACCTCCTAACAATGCCAGCTGTGTCCAGAAGTACCGCTTTCTGAATCAAGCCCCTAATCCAGCTGCCCAATGAGAGCCTCCTTAGGTGTTAGTCGAGGCTCTTGGCAATGATTGCTGAATCCACACCCCACATGTCGACAACCTCGCGAGCCAAGTCAAGATACTTGATCTGTTTATCTTTCTCGGCTTTCACGAGGTACCCGTCATGAGGGACTGTTATGTCAAAATCATTGCGCGCCGCTCTGTTCGATCCACCACCACTATATCAGATTTATTGGCAACAATAGTTCTGTCAGTGATGATGGATCGATCCCAGTACAATGTGATATTTCCATTTTCGAGAACTCTCAAAAATGGAGTACGGCACTTCAGATTCCACAAGGCTGTATTTCAGAGCAAGTTGCTGATGGATAATCCTGACCTGATGATAGAGAACAGTGGTGGCCCAGTGGTAACGGTCGCGACTTACAAGTTGTAGGACGTAGGTTCAAACCCAGGCAGGCACTTTACTTTGTGTAATTTATTTCATCACCACTGCTCTCAAAACGGTGAAGGAAAACATCGTGAGGAAACCGGCACGTCCTAGAACCAAAAATTCGAAGACATGTGACATCAACCAACCCGCACTGGGCCCGCGTGGTGGATTACGGCCACCTCCCTCTCACAGAGAGGAGGCCTGTGTCCCAGCAGTGGGAACATTACAGGCTGATTATGTAATCCTGAACACAAGGTTGTGTCTATGCAAGAACTCTTCGTTAGCTAGACGAGAACAAATTATTATTATTATTATTGACGCGTACGTGCGGCGATCTCAAACAAATGCCGCTCATGAGTGCGCTTGCACTCGCTGTACGGAATTGTCTATGTGAGCGTGCGTGTTCGCTCGTTGAATGGAGCCGATTCGACCTTCTGTGTTAGTTATTCTGTGATTCTGCTTGCTTAAAGTATTGTTGTTTGTGTATTTTAAAGCTGTTGTGTGTTGTCAGAAGTGAAGTATGACAGTGATTTATTATTGTAATTTGATTTTGTTTTTTTTTATTTTTTCGGATTCCTTTATTGAAACTGTCGTTTGCGAAGTATTTTAGCTGTTTTATTTGGAAGCGTTGCCTGTTGCATATTGAGGGCCTCGCGGCTAAATGATCACAGCCGCACGGAACAATACGTTACGGGTAGTCCGAAGACCAAAATTCTGACAAACAGTCTTACCAATGGGTATCGTGTTACCCAGTAACTGAGTTGTGGAGGTCAGATAGGCAGTCACTCCATGTAAAATACTGGTATTCAGCTGCATCCATTTAGACAGGAAGCCGAGCACAACGTAACTGGGAAAAGGCTAGGTAGAGTTGTGGCCTGTTGCATTATGTAGTATAAACACTCGATCCTCCGCTACTTTCATCCTGAAACTGCTATCAGCTACCCTGAGATAAACTTCATAGTTCTACTTCATTAGTTTTCGTAAAAACGTGACTCTCTGCCCCTGGGAAAATCAGACATATTAAAGGCAAATCTGCGAAATAAATCCTAATGAAGATTTCTCATTGGAGTTTTTTTTTATTTAAACTTTTAAGGTACAAAGGCGGTTTTAATGCCTTATGTTGTCTTAGGGTGCTCGCACACGTCAGACTTTATGTAGAGCCGATTATCGGGCCGATTCAAATTCTATAAATTTATACGAGGGACTTTTTGTAGGACGTGTGCGTTGCACTATTGCCATCAGTACGTTCTATTTTTCTCCTACAAAATTCGGTCACAGATTATCGGACGTAGGCGGGCAGCCTTTAATTAGGCTTTCGAAAGACTGTGAAAAGCTCATGGCGATACCAAAGCAAATAAATCGACTGTCCATGGTCCCGAAACCCAGGTTTTAGGAGAATTTATGTTCATTACGGGTTTATTCGTTAACCACGTTTGCACGGACGAAAAATATCGCGGTGGGATTTTATCCCGCACTGGATTTTTAAATCTCGGTGTTGAGCTGAGCGTTGAGATTTCAACAGGCTGTATCTCAGCGCATCGAAAAAACACACCGTTGGATTTTCAACGCCAGGCGCTAAGCAGTGCGATAAAAAAAAAATCACCGCGGGAAATATCGCCCGTGCTAACCTGGGCTAATTCTGCACAAAATTTTCCTTAAGACGCTGACAACGGAGGACACGGTGGAGCATACGGTGGAGGTCTGCCCGTCTTGGGCAGAGCACCGCCGTGTCCTCGTGGAGGCGATCGGTGGCAGACATCTCTCGCGTCCGGCCCTGGTTCAGGCCAAGGTACGGAGCGAGAGGGCATATGCAGCCGTCACCTCCTTCTGCGAAGCAGTAATGCTCACAAAGGAGGAGGCGGGACGGTTGAGGGAAAGACAAATTTCGCGCCTTCTCGCCCCTAGCCGCCGCAGGAGACGCCCTGGGCGTCCGGAATCCGGGGCGGATTTCCGGCCACCGTAGGCGCGGGCTTGCGAACGGTGAGCAATTGGTAGCTCACCGACCTGCAAGGACCAGGCCCGGGTCGACGGCGCGTTGTATTCCACGCGCGCTTCAAAGAGATGTCATCAGCACAAGTGTAGGGGTCCACTAGGGCCGATGCCTGCCGGGGTCGCGGGAAGGTACTAAAGGGTTACCGAGGCCCCTGGCAACACAGGCAACGGAAGGAACATGGGTGGCACGGGTTTTAGTTAGTAAGAGTCTGGCACATCCTCCCGCTTCACCCAGAGCAGAAGAAGTAGTTTCATAATTTCCCAACCAAAAAAAAAATCGTTTGAAACGAAAGACAAAATGACAGACTCTGGAGAAACGAAATATCAATTTGTATAGAAAGAGCTGTCTATTCTTCTTAGAAATAGAAAGCGTCATGCTAAGCCTGCTGTTGGGTCTTTTTACATACGTTATATACATTAAATCTATGTACACATGTAACATCGCCGCGTATTATCTCAGCCACGAATCAGTTTCAGTCGCATGTTATTGCCAAAACTATAAACAGCCGTTCTTCAATTAATTATAACGTTTCGAGTGACATTTTTCTGCCCTTTCATAAAACCTTTTGATGTTTTTATACGAGCTTATCTCTTTTATTAAAATCTGTTATAATTTGTGGGAGTTATTGGACAACTCTTGGCAATCTTATTTTTTATTTTCTTTTTTTTTGGTAAATCATCGTAAACCTGTTATGAGTAGGTATTTGAAACGTCTAGTTGATGTAACTGGTGACCGAAAGCGAAAGCTGGCGGCTTTATCGCGCAACTCATCAGCATTGCAATTCAGCGAGGAAATGCCGCCAGCATCCTCGGTACAATGCCCCGAGGGCCTTTTTTAGGCTTAATTTAGTTTTAATTTAATTTAGTTAATGTTAATAATCATCTTGTAATTTGGTTTTGTAAATAAATAAATTATTACTTATGAGTACAATGTAAGAACGACAGTAAACTATAATCCCCGAAAGGTTAGGCAGAGGTAGACCTATAGTACACTCATATTTTGCCAGTTTGTTTACCGGGCTGCTACTGAGAAATTCCTGATAGGAAAACCCAATTAAATTAATAGTCGGCCGATCACTACTTCATTCTAATTTAATTTAATTTTTGTTTTTTTTTTAATTTCTAATGTAATTTTGACTTTAATTTTAAATTTGATTTTTGTTTTTTTTTTTATTGTAAATTTGTTTTTGAATTTGATTGGAATACTGTTTTATTTTTTTTTATTTCAATGCTACTAACATATTTTTCTAAGTTTTAATACTAATATAATATGGATGTTTTCCAAAATAAATAATTGAATTGAATTGAATTGAATTACTATTTGGTTTGTTTGAAAAAAGCTTTTTTTTTTAAATCTGATATTAAGATTATTTGATACGTAGTTTTAAAACTCCTACGCACTAGTTATTGCCAGTAATTCCATATAATTATTGTTTCATAATTATATGTAATGCTTCTCTCTCTAAAAACTGATGATCATCATCATCTGCCTACCTTTTCCCAACTACGTTGGGGTCGGCGTCCAATCTAACCGGATGCAGCTGAATATCAGTATTTTACGTGGAGCGACTGCGTATCTGACCTCCACAATCCAGTTACTGGGTAATACGATACCCCTTGGTAAGACTGGTTCTCAGACTTTCGGGCTTCTGACTACCCGTAACGACTGTCAAAGATCCACAAATGACAGCCGCGACTAACGGTTTAACGTGCTTTCCGCACGGAGGGGTCTCGATATGTAATGGATGGTCACCCATCTACGGACCAACCGCGGCAAGCGTAGCTTAACCTTCGATCGACCTGTGTGGCTGTTTATTAAGTATATCGTGAATTGGAAATTTGTAGAGTCCTTTAAAAATATGTTGAGGTAAATATCCGGTTTTAAGGGTCAGGTAATCGCCGTTGACCTTGGCCCTACAAATACGGGTCGCGCTCACGCCGCGTCCCCGCCGTTCGGTTTCACAAGGAAATATTATTTGTAGTAACAAAAATGAATATTTGAAAAAAAATCATAAAAATATCTTAAGCAGTTTGAAAGTAATATCGTTTATTATGCTTTGGGTAGACATTACTTCCTGAATTTATTTTATAAAGTATTTTACTAAAATACTTAAATATTCACATATAGAATTAATGTGTATGCGTTCTAGTTTAACACACATTTTTTGAATAACTTCCTTACATATTTAAAAGTCACTAAAATCATATATCTGCGTCTATTTTTTTTTTTCGGGTTCCCAAATCATCATATAACTTCTCCCGCTTTGGGCGGATCGGGAGGGTGTGTCAGACTCTTGCTGACTAAAACCCACCCGTATTTCTTCCGTTGCCTGTGTTGCCAGAGGCCTCGGTAACCCTTTAGTACCTTTCCGCGACCCCGGCAGGCATCGGCCCTAGTGAACCCCTACGCTTGTGCTGACGACATCTCTTTGAGGCGCGCGTGGAACACAACGCGCCGTCGACCCGGGCCTGGTCCTTACCGGACGGTGAGCTACCCATTGCTCACCGTCCGCAAGCCCGCGCCTACGGTGGCCGGAAATCCAAATATTAATAACAGATTTAAAAGCCACTAAAATCATATATCTGCGCCTTAAGAGAATGGACGCTTCTCTGGACGGAACCGGTTGGCTAATGATACTATTTGTTTATTTACAAACGTACTCAATAATTAATCATTTCAAATACGTGTTTAATCTTCCAGCCAACTATATTTAATTAGTCTTGCACGTTTTCAGTGCGTAGTATGTATCAGAAAACATTTACTAAGGGAGATTTTACACTACCGTGTATCACAGATCTTTAGTTTATGATGATGAAAGATCTGTGATACACGGTAGTCTAACGTACGTGTGTAAGGGCCGCATGGACTCTACTAAGTACATAAATGTACTAGAAAGTGCGTTGCTGCCTTTATTCACGAAACTTTTCGGCGACACGAACATGGATGGTGTTAAATTCCAGCAGGATAACGCGCCATGCCACGGTTTCGGTTTCGGGAAAATAATACAGAGCTTCTTGACTGGCCTGCCCAGTCGCCAGATCTGAACCCCATAGAACATTTATGGTTTATTAAAGCGTAGAGTTAGGCGCCACACAATTAACAACAGAAAAGATTTGAAACGCTACCTGCGCCTAGAATGGAACGCGATTACTGCTGAAGACTGTAAAAATCTTGTTAGCTCTTTACCAAAAAGAATTTCTGCCATAATTAAGGCAAAGGGTGGACCCACAAAATATCAATTTTCAATTAATAAATAGTAAAATAAACCTATATAAAACGTTTTGTTTTATTTCTATTTGATACTCCTCATAAAACTGAAAGATGTCATGGGTGCTCAATACTTTTGTCCAAGGCTGTAGATATATGACAAAGATATGATTATTGGGTAGATGGTGAAGATAAGGAGGTTGTGAGGAAAAAGAAAGAGGCCTGGCTTAATATGTTAGCCTGTCAAGCCCAAAATAGGATGAATCTGGCAACGACTGTGGCAGATGATTTGGAAAACGTGAAGAGGAAATACAGCGAAATGAAAACGAAAGTAAAAGAGATTGTAAAAACCGGCCAAGTGCGTGTCGCACCACACATAATGAAGGGTTCCGTAGTTTGGAAGTTAGGATGAATTTATCCCAAAAACAAACTTAACATTGTAGTTGAAAAACATGTTCTCCCATACATCAAATATGGAGGCCTCGACCAACTTCCTTATATGGGCTCCGCATGAAGCTAAATACAGTCTCATGATGGAGCGCATACAAAATAAATTTACTAGGTTTCTGTACCTAAGGTGGTATGGTGTATATCCATTTTATCCATTGATGTATCCAACTTTGTTTGTTATAGGCATGGTGGGATACAATAAATTGGAAACAAGGACGGACGTAGCTCTTGCTACCTATATTTTTAAATTATTGCGTGGCAAGACTTTAAACCCAGGTATATTGTAAGAAATAAACCTGTGCGTGCCCGACAATTATGTATTGCGAAGGCGACGGCCACGTCTATTGGTGGTGCCCAGTAGTAGGACCAATCTAGTGAGTAAAGCCCCTATAACGCGTACCTTGCGTGTACGCAGACAACATAGATATTTTTACTTGTTCTCTGAGTGAGTTCACGAAAACCACAATCATACTATGTTAGGGGAAATAATAAAACGGTAACTATGACCACACTATTAAATTAGGAAATCCCTGTAATGATAGTGATGATGTGTGAATAAATAAATAAATAATAAAAAAATAATAAATAAATTTGATTTGCTATGAATGCAGGTACAGGTATAAGATGTTGTACTTAAATTAATGAGATCGGCTACAGTCTACCTTACGGCCTACCTTACCTTACTTATGATCCTATTTATGCAACTAGATAAAGTTAATATAGTATTATAGGTATCCCTTTAACGCATCACACAGTTATACATAATGTGACAATCTACAAATTGAAAGAAAGCAGTCGTTTATACAAAACATTTTTTTCATACCAAAATACTTGTTATTTCTTTCATTAGATATGTTCAGTCTGGCAAATGAATAAACTAACAGATTGACATATTGCGTCAATTTGACGCGACATAGCCATTTTAACTGTCCCATAATGACAGCTGTGATTTGAATTTACGGACAATTTAAATTGACGTGACCAGAGGGCTGGCCTATTTTTTTGCCAAAGAATCAGCATTGCCATACAACGTGGCATGCTGCCAGCCTTTTGGGAACTTATCTTGTTGACTGCGATGTGTACGAATTTTTTGATGTCCTATGATTATTTCCCCTCCTTTTTAATATAATTGTACTTACATAATAATAATTATTATTATTTTAAGTCTGTTAGTTTTTAAATGATGTTTATATTTTCAAAATAAAATCTTTATTCGAATTTGTATTATTTAAAACCAAAATACAAGATGATTATTAACATTAACTAAATTAAATTAAAACTAAGTTAAACCAAAAAAGAGCATCGAGGCATTGTACCGAGGATGCTGGCGGCATTTCCTCGCTGAATTGCAATGATGCGTTGTGCGAGAAAGCCGCCAGCTTTTCGGTCACCAGCAGGCTTAGCATGACGCTTCTATTTCTTCGAAGAATAGACACGGCTCTTTCTATACAAAGTGACATTTCGTTTCTCCTTTTTTGACATCCCACCGTAGAAATCCTTCTACATAAAAAAGGACCTAGACAAAGATCGTTAGAAACGAAAGACAAAATGACAGATTGTAAAAGGATTTCTACGGTGAGATGTCAAAAATGGAGAAACGAAATGTCACTTTGTATAGAAAGAGCCGTGTCTATTCTTCGAAGAAATAGAGAGTGTCATGCTAAGCCTGCAGTTACATTAACTAGACGTTTCGCGATTTCCGCAAATAACTTATGCAAGAACTGAAATAACTTATGAAATTTTTATTTACTTCAAACTTCACGTAGACAGACAAATAAAAAAAATTGCGCGTTGCTTAACCTTAAAGATCGACACGTGTGGTTGTTCTGATATAGCCACAAGCCCCTCCTCATAAGCTCATTATTCACAGATAGTCTGAAATCACCAACACCAGTTCTGCTGATCAAGCGTAATGCAAAATCACTGAGGAAGCAAGCGTGGAGATCAGTGCTCGTCCCTTCCCTTGTATGGCAAGAGGCCTTTGTACTGCAGGTTTAGCACGAGAACCGTAGAGAAGCGTTTTGTCGACGGAAGAGTAATCAAAAATAACGTTTCCGTGTAGACAGTTGACAGTTTTCTACCGAGAAATGAAGACAAGCGATTTCTATTCTATTTATATACAATAGGGTAGAAATAAAAAGCGTCATGTTAAGCCTGCTGCAGTAACACAATTCCTCACGTAAATTCCGGTACATACACTACAAAAGATCTACATATATTCTTGGAGATAATTTCGTCTCAGTTAAATGGAGACAATACCCCACGCTCACACGTGCGTCTGCTACATAAAACTAAATTTATACTTGAGTAATTATGTATAGGTATCTTGTGCTGCTTGTGCACATTGCAATTATAATATATAGCGTTCGCGATTTGGTTTTCAACCTTGTAAACAAAAATATTTTTTTAAGAAAGATACATTAAAACCTACACATAAAGTTTAGTTTGCACTACAGCTTCTATAGTGCTTGACATTCTGAACTGAAATTACACTTCCTTAAAGTTGATATTCGTTTTGGTGGAAATTACACCACATTTTTTTTTTTCGTTGGGAAATTATCAAATTACTTCTCCCGCTCTAGGCAGAGCGGGAGGGTGTGTCAGACTCTTAGTGGCTAAAACCCACACGTATTCCTTCCATTGCCTGTGTTGCCAGTGGCCTCGGTATCCCTTTCGAACAGTCCCAGGATCCCGGCAGGCATCGGCCCTAGTGGACCCACCCGCGCCTGAAAGAGATGTCGTCAGCACAAGTGTAGGGGTCTACATTTGTGCTGACGACATCTCTTTCAGGCCCGGGTCAACGCGCCGTTGACCCGGGCCTGGTCCTTATCGGACGGCGAGTTACCCAATGCTCACTATCCGCAAGCCCGGCCTACTGTGGCCGGAAATCCGCTTGGAATTCCCGACGCCCAGGGCGTCTCCTGCGGCGGCTAGGGGCGTGAACTTTGCCTCTCCCTACATAACTTGGAAACTTGGATTTGAACAGACTCTAGAATTTTCTCTAGAGCAAAATATGCACTGGAAAAGATTGTTCCAGTAATTTCTACGCATGTATGGAAAAGCAGATGATTTTTCCTGATTTCGTCACAGCAGGCTTAGCACGAGAGCCGTAGAGAAGCGTTTAGTCGACGGAAGAGTAGACAAAAATGACGTTTCCGTGTAGACAGTTGACAGTTTTCTACCGAGAAATGTAAACAAGCGATTTCTATTCTATAGAATATACATAGAAAGCGTCATGCTAAGCCTGCTGGTAACTTAGTAAAGTTGTTCATGTTGTTTGTTGTTTTTGTTGTTGGTAGTGTACTCAGTATGTTCTGTAAACCTTGTCCAGGACTTTACTATATTTAATTGTAAATTACTTGATTCTCCGACCTTATAAAAATATTTTGATGGCCTTACTAAGTTATATTTATATAGGCGAATGAAATGATATATGTTTCATCAAGTTACGTTTTGTTAGATTTTACTAGTCCAAGCATGTTAGCCGAGTGACCATTGTTCTTTAATTATTTATTATTATTAAATATAAAGTGATGTCTCTCAATGCGGTAGTAATTAGACTTTCAAAACGAAATACACAAATGAAATCAAATCATTTATTTCTTTGCAAACATGGGTATAGTACATAGGTGTTTTTATAATAAAGTTCTCCATATTTTACCGTCACTTAGGCATGGAAAGGATTACAATTAAATTTTAAAAAAATATATAAGATATCAAAAATAAGTATAGTAATATTTAAATAGATCTTTGTAATTATAAATAAAAAATAAACACATAACATCACGCCTTGTTTCCCCGAAGGGTTTGGCAGAGGTGTAGGTAGGTACCTGTAGTACACCCACAACGAAAAGTCAAAGTCAAATTATTTATTTCAAATAGGCACATAAAAGCCACTTTTGAACGTCAAAATTTACAAAAAAAAAAATAGAATTGATTCTAGTTGAAAACGAAATACAAATTCTATACTTAAAGATTACAGGAAAACATAGGAACCAAAATATAGGAACCACGAATTGGACCACCCTTATTAGTGACGAGTAAAGAAGAGTTTTGAAAGTTCATCCCGTAAGGGGAAAACAAAGGATGAAAAGTTTGTATGGAAGTTCTTCATGTTTGCCGATGGGAAATTTCTTCGGGAACACGGCTTTTCATTTGATAAATCAATTATGTGTTTCTATTGATCAGCCTGTATTTTGGCTCTTCTCAAACTCTCGATGCAAAGTGCATAATATTTTCAGCTAGTTATGCAAAATATGCAGTTTATTCTCGATTCAGATTTTATTCATTTACGTCAGTAATGTGTCGTTATGCGTTTATGTCATGGCCACTCATGGCTCGTGGCTTGTGGCTCGTGTAACGTTAATTATATCCTAATCGAATACTTGACTGTCTATATAAACTAATCATATTAGTTGTTACGAGTATGTCCACGTTAGATGCGGAAAAATGACAGATATATCGAGAAAAGTTTTGAGAATTAATACTTCAACTGAATGAAATGAAATTCAAATCTTGTATCAAACGCACACTATGCAGGCAGGCATATTATAAGTTGGGTGATTACATCGCTGATAAAAATGCTTGGCTCAATGCTGGTCCTGCTCCACAACCACAACCAATTGAATAATTAACATTTGAAAATACTGTTGGAGCAGCTGAACATTGTAAGACTATCTTTGCATTGTATAAATTCGACCTACGTTGTATTGTATAATTGCATTGCACAGGTGTAAGTACTATGTATAATGGAGCTACCATTTACCAGTTATGTAATTGACTTGAATGGGCCCTGGCGGCTGAGAGTATGTCATGCTCACTCAGATGTCTCGCTGATGGTGGCGCGTGTGTTGGATCATTTAGCTCCCTTCAAAATGGTTGAGCTGAATGGTGCTAATCCATGCGTCATGCTCGTGAACGGGCGCCGCCGCTGTTAGTTGGGACTGGTCACCTCTTAGCGTCCTCGGCTTATTTGTAATTATTTTATTTAGAAATTGTTTTTGTTTCTCTTTCTACTATGGACGCGTTTTTTTTATTTTACATCGTCCTCACATTTAGTTATAATTTCAACATTATTTTTGTACTAATCTTTATGTACTTATCAATTAATTTATCCATGTGTCCATGGTGTTTCTTGCCCGTTCTTCTCCATAGGTACCTACTACGCTTTGGAATGGGCAACTAGCTTCATATTTCTAACTGACCGACTCCTTGACAATTCAAAAGTGCCTGTAAATGGTTTAATTGAAATAAATGCTTTGAGTTTGAGTTTGAGTAATGTCAAAGTCAAAGTCAAATAATTTATTCCAAATGGTACTGAGAAGGCACTTTCAAAATAAACATTTACAGAAAAAAAAATTGTGTTCAACATTGATTTATTATTTGTATCAAATAATAAATTGTACTGTTTGATCTTGTCTAGACTCTAGATTGTCCTATGGAGCTGGACCAACATGTTTCCAAGCATTCTTATCTTTGATATAATACTCTAATTTGTAATATGCTTATTTACAAAGTGAACTAACTTAAATATGAGTTTTAAATTTTCTTTCATTTAATTGCTTTGGTCTTCCCCTAATCATATAGTAATAATACCACATTACATCGTAGCGCAATACAAAATATTGTAAAACATTTTAAAAGAGTAACGCTGGAGTTTCTTGCCCATTCTTCTCCATACGTAACTGCCTTTTGGAAGAGACAACTAGAATCAATTCTATTTTTTTTTGTAAACGTTGACGTTCAAAAGTGCATTTTATGTGCCTATTTGAAACAAATAATTTGACTTTGAAAGAAACAATGGATGGATTGTGTGATAAATAGGGAAAGAGAGTCTAATCATAAAATTACGCAAACAATGGTGCTGATTCCCTTGTTCACAAACTAAACTAAATTTAAGTTCAGTGCATCGTTCTTTCTATTTCATTAAGAAAAGGACAGAAGATAAATTTTATTTTAGTCCTGTCAAATTAATCAGCGCCTGTCACTACTCCATACAATTTTAGACGTGATTAAAAACTTGCCTACTAAAATTACGTCAATTTACGTCAATCGGTGATTAATTTGACAGGACTAAACTAAAATTTATCTTCTGTCCTTTTCTTAATTAAATAGTAAGAAAAAGATGCACTGAACTTAAATTAAAACGCAGTGATCAAGCGTTTCAACAATGGTCGTTCATTCTCTGTATAAGAACAGACATTTGCCCAGCACTGGGACAGTTACAGGCTGGTATAATATTATTTGACTGCCTCGTTGGTCTAGTGGCCGCAAGCGCTACTGCTGAGCATGAGTTCCTGGGTTCAATTCCCGGGTCGGGCAAAAGTATTATTGGATTTTTCCATCTGGAAGTTCTCAGTAGCAGAGGGGCTTGTGGCCAAGTAATACCAACCGCACGGGTCGATCAATCAGTTTAAGCTACGCTTGTCGCGGTTGGTCCGTGGATGGGTGACCATCTTTACATACCAATACCCCTCCGTGCCTCGGAAAGCACGTTAAGCCGTTGGTCCCGGCTGCCATTTGTAGATCTTTGACAGTCGTTACGGAAGCCCGAAAGTCTGACCACCAGTCTTACCAAGGGGTATCGTATTACCCAGTAAATGGGTTGTGGAGGTCAGATAGGCAGTCGCTCCATGTAAAATACTGGTATTCAGCTGCATCCAGTAAGACTCGAAGCCGACCCCAACATAGGCTAGGCAGATGAGTTCTCAGTAGCAGCCCGGGGTCTAGATTAGTGCGCGGTTGATGGCAATAGGCTCGCCCCCTATTACATGGGACTTAAACATAACTGGCGAAATGTGGGTGTACTAAAGGCCTCTGCCCAACCCTTCGGGGAAACAAGGCGTGATGTTACGTGTATTGTGTGTATAATATTATTGTTAATACATAGACTTACAAACAAAACTATACATTAAATACAATAACACAGGCGCCATGCTAACTGGTTGGCGAAAGACAACCTGGCATGCGCTTGAGTGTAGCAGCTATATTTAGGAATCGATAATGACACTTAAAATAGAAAAGAATAGAACATTTTTATTTTGTATCGTATGTTTAGTTCTTATTACATTAGACATACATAAACTCACGCCTTCTTCCCATGGGGGTAGGCAGAACCACGCCACCACGCCACCTGCTACGCTCCTTACACATACTCTTTTTGCTTCGTTTACGTCCACACTTCTGGTCATACACGCACGCCGGTTGCGAGTACTACGCATCTGACCTTTCTGAAGAACATCACCAATGAGGTCACTATATGTCTTCCTAGGGCGTCCCTCCCGGCGTTTCCACTCACATCTGCCTTGTAAATACCTTTTGTTAGTCGCCTTTCATTCATCCTTTCAAAATGACCAAACTATATATAATTTATATACATACTATATATAAACTATATATATTTATATATATAATTTGCATACTCTTTTCAATTATTGTCTCTACATCTTCATTTACACCGCACCGTTACCTTATCACATCATTTTTCAGCCTATCATTTATAGTCACGCCACACACGCTTCGCAAGGTACGCATTTCCACAGCATTTACTCTACATTCGTGCTTCTTTTGCCACACCCAACATTTAATTAATTATATTAGTTGTCGGATAATATCCTATGGAAAAGTACCTTAAGTGTTAATCCAGGTTATTAAATATATTGGTTTACGCGGCGCTCGCCAGTAAAGCCATAGTATAAAGAGGGGAGTAGGCTATCTCCGGCCCAATCCACGATATAATTGCCTACTAAAAAATTAAAATTTGCTAAATTATTAATTTAGCAAAATTTTAATTCAGTGCCTATGAATTGGCAAAGGTTGGAATGTTGTATTTTTTACTTGTAAAAACATCGTAAAACAATATAAAAAAACTAACGCTTGCCTCTTAGACTATAATCAAAATTTTGTTCTGTTGTTATGATTCGAACTTTGCTCTATTTATCTGATTTACAATTAGTCAATTACTTATTTTTAATTACGATTGTAAACTGTAAGTAGGTACTTAGTTACTATACCTACGATATTGAGAAATCGGCATGACTAAACGAAATAATGCAATAGCAGCAAATCAAGTGACAGATCAAAAGTACATTCTAGTAAGAAAGTAGGCCTACCTACTTACTCTGTCTGATAAAAAACTAATACAACAAAAAATAAGTAAGTAGGTATCTCACCATCAAGTAAAAATTATATGCTAGAATAAGTGACTTGCTTACCTTTCCTTTTCAATAGGTAATCTGAACAGAGACAATTCTGGAATCGATGAATTATTAAGACACCCAAACATACAGCAATACGTTCTCCTGCGATTATCACACATTTTTCATTTATTTAGCGGTACCGAAAAGCCGTGACGTGCGAACCTCGTGCGGTGTTAGCCCCGACTGGCGCACTGAGAAACGGGTCGAGATTTTGTTTAAGTGTGCGTGCGGCGACGAATAGATACTTTGGCGCACACATACAAGCGCGCGCGCGGCGCGTTTGTATGAAGATAACTTACTTCCGCTCTCTTTATACTATGGTAAAGCTCCCAGTCGGCATTATTTTTCCGACATCGTCAACAATCATCGTTATATTTCAGCCAAATTATACAAAACCTTAATGAATTATATACCGTAACCTTCCTCATGAATTACTCCGTCCATTGGTGAAAACTGTATGAAAATCCATTCGGTAGTTTTTGAGTTTATCGCGTTCAGACAGACAGACGAATTTTATTTGTCGTGATGTTACATTCGGTTAGACTGGACACCAAGCCGACCCCAATTTAGTTGGGAAAATGCATGGTACGAGTAGATGGACTAACTAATGACTTTAAAACGATGTGTATTGTTTTACTGATATTACTCTGACTGCTTTTCCAAACATGTAAACAAGTATGTGTTTTTGGAAAAACAACTTTAAAACCTAATTCATAAAGTTTCATTTGCGCTACAACTTTGAACAATTTTATGGATTCTGAAATTTTAATTTATTTTATTTTATTTGAAAGGTACAATAAAACATTACATAGGCATTGAGTTATGGTGAATAAATCACTGACTACACAGAACTTCCATACAAAATAGCTTCTTAAATATTACTTGTAGTGAGGATAGAAAAATTAATTAGAAACAGAACAAAACATTAAGTAAAAAACAAAATCATAATCAAAATTAGAATCATAAATTAAAATCAAACTCAAAATTATTATTAGAATCGATAAATGATAAATGATAAATGATTTTATTTCTGTAAGTAGGTTTTTACAAACACTTTTACACGTCAAAACATATTTTTTTAAACTAGATGAGGCCGGCGTTTCCTATCTGACTACTCTGAGAAGAAAGGCCGAAACAAACTCAGAGGTCACCGTCTCTTTTAAAGTCCAGACATAATCTTGGTCAGATCATGTGAAGACCATGTCGATTGGTGTCTGAAATGGTCTTTTGATGAAAGAACCACACAGATTGAGTGGACCTGTCCAGTCAGTGCACGCATTTGTCAGTCGTTGTGCAGCTCAACTCATAACTAAAGGAGCTCAACGATTCAACGAACAATACCAAAGAAAGGACATTTGGCTAGGCCGCAAAAAATACTCAAAACTGCCAGACCATATTAAAAACTAACTGAGAATAAAACAAAATTAAACAATGATCCACATAGTCTTCACATTTACAATAATTAAAACAATATAATACTACACAGAGTAAATATTCATGTCATTGCATAAATAAAATTCATCAATGTCAATGTGTATATTCGGACATAATCTTGGTCAGATCATTTGAGGACCATGTAGGTTTGTGTCCGAAATGGTCTTTTGAGGAAAGACCACACAGATTTGAGTGGACCTGTCCAGTCAGTGCACGCATTTGTCAGTTGTCATGCAGCTCAACTCAAAACTTAAGGAGCTCAATGATTTGACGAACAATACCAAAGAAAAGACATTTGGGTAGGCCGCATAAAGTACTCAAACTGCCAGACCATCATTAAAAGTAAGAGACAAAAAAAAAAAAAAAACTAACAATGACCCACATAGTCCTCACATTCCTAATAATTAAAATAATATAATATAATACTATACAAAGTAAATATTCATGTCATTGTTTATATAGAATGTTATATAGAATAAGAAAATATAAATAGCTAGCAAAATAAAAAGAGTAAAAAAACAACATTCACTGTAAGTTTATTGGAGCAGCTCAATCCCAAGCCTTTTTGTCCTCAATATAATCTTTAACAGTATAAAAGGCTTTTAGGCACAGTTTCTGTTTTATAAAACATTTGAATTTATTAAGGCTTAGTTCTTGAATGTGGCTAGGAAGTTTATTATAAAAACGTATACATTGGCATCTAAACGAGCTGCCTATTTTTTTGAGCCTGGTTGTAGGAACAACAAATTTGTGTTTGTTCCTAGTATCAAAATTAAAATTAAAACATAATGATTAAAATTAAAAAATAAACAGTTAAACTGAAATTAAAAATTCTAAATGGTAGGTAATTAATAATTGACACCAACAGAAGTTAACATCAATTAGAATCAAGGATTAAATGGACTTTACTTACATCAATTCCTGTACAAATATACGTATAATATTATATAGAGGTAAAATGTGTTAGTGTGTATGTAGGAGGTAATCTTCGGAACTACTGATCCGATTCCGAAAATGTTTTCACTAATGGGAAGCTACAGTATTACCAGTCGCGGTCAGAAATAAAATAGTAGTGTCCGACCGAAAATGGTTTTTTAGCTGAAAACAAAACCGAAAAAGAAGCTTCGGCTTTAGTCTTATTTTTGGCCGAAAACGAAAAAGATTTAGACATTGAAAAAATTAAATTAAATCTTGTTTCTTTTCTTTTACACCTAGGGAGAAAAAGAGCAAATATAGGCTTTAAAAGATACAAAACACGATAATTCAGAGATAATTTAATAAGATTTCACAAAACTTTGTCAATTTGAGTTAAAAACGTTCAAAACCCATTCATATATGCGCGTGAAGAAAAAATACAGCATAACCTCGCTTCAAAACTTCAAAACAAAATCGCATCCGTTTAAGTCATCAAGAGTGGACCCGATTCACCCCGAAGTTAGCCAAACGTAACCTGACATTGCCAAACTCTACGAAGTAGGCCGAATGACGCACGACAATTCACGATCTTCTGATTTTCGGCTAGTTTATGGCCGAAAACAAAATATGGCCGAATCTTGATTTTTTGGCCGATTATGGCCGAAAACGAAAACGAAGCTTCGGTCGGTCACTAATAAATCAGTTATAGTTAATACTAAAAATAATTTGACGCGCTGCCACGATCCATCAATACAAAAAGGTCATCGCACTAACAATATAGGTCACGATATTAATAGAGAGCCTAGGTTACTGCATCGAATTACTAAGATTCAGATACGGATACAGTGAGTTGTGGAGGTCAGGTAGGCAGTCGCTCCATGTAGCATACTGGTATTCAGCTGCATACGTACTCGTAACACTGGAAGCCGACATCAACATAGTTGGCAAAAGGCAGTCAGAATCAGAATCAGAATTTATTTATTTGTAAGAATGTTGGTTTACATAGTACGGTGTTAATATGTTTTAAGTTCTATACATACCTCAACATACGTTGTACAAATATTCATTAATACCATTCTTAATTAACTAAGAACAAATAATGCAAGCAGATGACGTGCTGAACTTTGTGATTGACTCATAGGACTTACAAGGTTATATCAACCTGTAGGAGCTGAAGGGACTCGTGGCGAAGTAATAACAGCTACATGGTTCGATCGATCAAGGTTTTATAAGCTATGCTCGTCGAGAATGGGTGACCAAATCCATTACCTATGAGACTCCTCCATCGTAAATCTTTGATAGTCATTACAGGTCGTCTGAATTCGAATGCTCGAAAGTCAGATAAACAGTCTTATCAAGTGGTGTATCGTGTTACCCAGTAACTGGTGGGGATTGTGGAGATCAGGGGGCAACCATCACCTCTTATAGCAGTATTATTATAATATTACTTCACAGTCGGAAAGTGATGGAGCAGTACAGGACTTAAAGCTCCATCTCTTTCTCACCCCGAAGTAATATTGCTATAAGAAGTGATGGTTGCCCCCCAGAATCAGAACCACGAATCAGTACACAATTCAGTAGTTAAAAACTAAAATTCATTTGAAAAACGCACACTCACGCGCATTGATATGATTCCAGACGGTTTATTTTGGTTATTGTGTCAGAATGAAGAGACAATGACCTTACAGGTGACCGCTCCCAGGAAGCACCTAATTTTAAAACTAGGACAAACAAACATAAAAAGCTTTGTTCTAAGATGAGTGTCATTGTTTCTAGAAGTGTTGATGACGTAGAAAGCTCTGTGATGTTGTTGGCTATCTTGGTTTTCGTTCTATCATCTGCGTAACCTTTTCCCAACTATGTTGGGGTCGACTTCAAGTCTAGGGTAATACAGCTGAATACCAGTATTTCACATGGAGCGACTGCCTACCTGACCTCCAAGACATAGTTACTAGGTAACACGTAATAATTTCCAGCTAAGATCCGCGCGGGCTTAAAATCTAAGACTGCCATACGCTGAAGTAAGAGATGGTGAAAAATCCTGGACTGAACAGTTTGAAATCACCATCATACTGTGAGCAAACGGTGTTAGTTGTGTGGTTTTAATCTTCTGTATTTTAAATAAGCTTCAACCAGAATTCGGTCACTTCGACAGCGTTATCGTTGGCCTCGCAAAGGTCTTCCACAGTGTCAGTGTTATTGACACAGAGAGCATGACAACATGCGTGCACTGACTGGACAGGTCCACTCAAATCTGTGTGGTTCTTTCCTCAAAAGACCATTTCGGATACCAACCTACATGGTTCTCAAATGATCTGACCAAGATTATGTCCGGATATACACATTGACATTGATGCATTTTATTTATGCAATGACATGAATATTTACTCTGTGTAGTATTATATTATTTTAAGTATTGTAAATGTGAAGACTATATGGGCCATTGTTTAATTTTGTTTTATTCTCTGTTAGTTTTTAACATGGTCTGGCAGTTTGAGTATTTTTTGCGGCCTAGCCAAATGTCCTTTCTTTGGTATTGTTCGTTGAATCGTTGAGCTCCTTTAGTTCTGAGTTGAGCTGCACAACTACTGACAAATGCGTGCACTGACTGGACAGGTCCACTCAATCTGTGTGGTTCTTTCATCAAAAGACCATTTCAGGCACCAATCGACATGGTCTTCACATGATCTGACCAAGATTATGTCTGGACATTAAAAGAGACTGTGACCTCTGAGTTTGTTTCGGCCTTTCTTCTCAAAGTAGTCAGATAGGAAACGCCGAGCTCATCTAGTTTTAAAAAAATATGTTTGACGTGTGAAAACCTACTTACAGAAATAAAATCATTTATCATTTAATAGGAGAGTGAGAAATCGTCTGTGATGTGGCTTCACGGTCGCATTGTGGCTCATCGGAGTAGCCTCACCTAAGTAGTACCTGCAGTGGCCCACCTCGCTTCCTAGTCAGTTAAAAGACTTCCACCTGTACCTGCAATGGCCCACCTGGCTTCTTAGTCAGTTAAGAGAGTTCCAGTTGTTTCCTTTTCCGCATGAGAAGAGGAATGGCTTCTGTTTTCAGTTGTTTTTAGACACTTGTAAAAATAAAGTTATTAACCCCCATAAAACAATGCAATTTTGTCAACGGTTGTCAAGCAAAGACGATCCACGTTAAAAGGACAATGTATCGTTTGGCAAGATATTGAGGGCAACAGGCGTTAATGGAGCACAAACTTTGCCGAACAGACCGTGGGATTAGTGAAGAAGATATTTCCGAAAGCTGCATCTATTTTTGGGAGTAAATAAAGTTTGTTTTTTCCTATTTGAATTGTCAAATAGGAAAAAACAAACTTTATTTACTCCCAAAAATAGATGCAACCCTAAGCTCACTACTAGGACTAACATATTGATGTTAGTCCTAGTAGTGAGCTTAGGGTTGCCAGGGTCCATTCTCTTAAGCGTCCATTCTCTTAAGGCGCAGATATATGATTTTTGTGACTTTTAAATCTGTTATTAAGCCTTCATATTTGGATTTCCGGCCACCGTAGGCGCGGGCTTGCGGACGGTGAGCAATGGGTAGCTCACCGTCCGGTAAGGACTAGGCCCGGGTCGACGGCGCGTTGTATTCCACGCGCGCCTCAAAGAGACGTCGTCAGCACATAATATAGTAGGGGTCCACTAGGGCCGATGCCTGCCGGGGTCGCGGGAAGGTACTTATGGGTCACCGAGGCCCTTGCAACACAGGCAACAGGAAGGAATACGGGTGGGTTTTAGTCAGTAAGAGTCTGACACACCCTCCCGCTCCGCCCAGAGCGGGAGAAGTTATTTGATGATTTCCCACCCTCAAAAAAAAAAGGGTTGCCAGGGTTGGCAACCCTTTTAATTTTATTATAATATAGCAGGATATTTTATTGTGTAGTAGGGTTACTACACAACAAAATATCCAGCTATATTATAATAGAATAGAATACTTTTATTTCAGACTAAGTCCATAGTCCATAGTAGATTGTTATACAAGGGTCGAAAGGAATCAATTTCCATACGAGGTATTTAGACGCCAGATCGCAGCGAGGTCGGCTATAGTCCTTTCACCCGGGTTAAACTTTTCGTTTCGAATATAAGCAAACTAAAAAATAGTAGTTGGGTAACCATTTCGGAATCGTTTGAACTCATTTTTAGTCAATTTTTTGTCTATAAAACCGATACTTTGAATTTTTGTACAGCTTATAGAGTCAGTATCCCGCCAAATTAAACAGTATTTTTAAATTTTAAATAACTCTGGAATATCCCGCATCACCACCGCGGGCAGTCCGGCTTAATATGTATTTTTTATGCACACTGGCTGTTTTAAATACACTTAAAATATACTCACAAAACCACCAGCATTTTTTGTTATTTAATCGACATTTTTCTTAATTATGTAAAATTTTTTACAAGCCGACTACCTAACCAAATTTAGCTCTTTTTTTAAACATCATTCCCGCCCCAGACAGGGAAACCATTACTGTGAGTCTTTCCCACCCAAAGGTGGGAAGCAGCGTATTCCACCCGCTACTCGGATCAAACAAACACTATTTTCAGAGTAGGTATGAGAAATGAAAACAATTTTACTTATCCTTTAGTACTCGTATTAGTAATGGTAATGACACAGATTAACAAACAATTAAAATTGCTTGCGGACGAGCAATGGGTAGCTCGCCGTCCGATAAGGACCAGGCCCGGGTCGACAGCGCAACGTGTTCCACGCGCGCCTCCAAGTGATGTGGTCAACACAAGTATAGGGGTCCATTAGGGCCGATGGCTGCCGGGGAAAGTCTGAAAGGGATACCAAGGGAGGCTGGCAACACAGGCAACGGAAGGAACACGGGTGGGTTTTAGTCAGTAAGAGTCTGACACACCCTCTCGCTCCGCCCAGAGCGGGAGAAGTTATTTAATAATTTCCCACCCAAAAAAAAAGTCGGGTTGAGAGATTTTAACAGTTTAGACGAAAACAGGTAATAAAGTAAAATAAAATAAACAGTACTTAGAAAATAATATACCTATAATACAACCATTATGATCGAGCGCAGCGTCAGTGCATTATTATATTGAACGCGTAGGTCGCTGAATGAAGTCGACCTACAGACTGCACATGTAGAAGGGCTGACAGTAAGCTTTGAAAAGCGTTACTTTAACTGCCCTCGTACATCGTGCAAACCTGCGGGCCAGCATGTTACATGTATATATTAGAGGCCCAAATACTATATAAAAAAACTGACCAAGTGCGTGTCGGACTACGAACAATGAAGGGTTACGTAGTTGGGATTACTTGGGACGAATTTATTTCAAAAACAATCTTAACATTGTAGTTGAAAAACCAGTTCTCCCATACATCGATATATGCCACGGTCAATTCTCCAACTGCAAAGGCGAACGGCAGGCTTGTATGGGACTTTCGTACAACTAATAAAATTTCGTGTTTTGGGATATTTTTTTTTAATTGGTAGTTAATACGATAGACAAGCCCATTTTAAATTCTTGGATTTTTAGAACTTGGGACGTAAAAGTTATAATCAGTTTTATTTTTTAAGGTTATGTACTAGTGTACCAATGTAGATTGTTACTTATATACATAAACATTGTTTCAGTAATAAAGTATATTTTCTAGATTTCTTGTCGCTATTTTTGTAGTGTTTCACTTACTATCAAGTAAATTGAGACTAGGTAAATTGAGATGAGGATCGTACCTACTCAGCGGAGTGCATTAAGAGATACCTATGTCCAGCAGCTGACTGCAACAGTTTGATAATGATGAAGTCCTGATGTGGTTTTGAGTGTAGGTAAATAAAACAATACAGTTAATAGTTTTTTAAGTACATTTATTTTAGTTTATAATTAATTAATTCTTAATATTACTTTGTCTAAGAAGGGGGCAGGTAGGGTAATACCCTCATGGCGAGCATAGCTTAAAGGCTCCTACATACTGGCGCGACTTGTCGCGCGACGCGACGCGACACAAAGGCACCGCGTCGCTCTACAAGCGGTGCCTTTGTGTCGCGACGCGTCGCGCGACAAGTCGCGCCAGTATGTAGGAGCCTTTAATACCAACATAACTGCGTTTAGTTTACGACTAAATTACGTGTAGTTATTAAAGTCTTGTTTTTAATATTATTAATAATTCCTAATTTCTAAAAATACACACTTGTGCACTTACGTGAAAATAAATGGCTTAGTTGCCTTAATATGTGGTACAAATTCTATAACAAAACAACAAAAAAAGTAAGCGGTACGAAATCTGCCGTTCACCTTTAAGTTGGTCGACTATAACTCGTTAATTTGTAAAGCCTACGTAGCCGTGATAGTTTTCCTTTTAATTTCATTATATGTACTACTGCCATGAATTTTTTCACATCTCCATAAACAACCATTTAGCTGGCGCGGGGGGGACTTGACGCAAGTGTACCTATATGTAAATTCATGGCAGTAGTACATAGTATACCGGCTATAATGACGGCTATCTAGGCTTTACAAGTTAACGAGGCTCACCCTTAGTGCAATAATTACATAGGAATTATATTTACATTATTGTAACAAATTATTAAGATTTCACGTAAAATATAAAAAAGATAAAGATAAAACGGAACGAATTAAGGTCACACATCAGTGGGCCACCGAACGCATCATGACTGAGAGAAGGTAGAATTTGATAGGAAGTATTTTATAGAGTAGTAGCATTTATTTACTAACAGGTCATAGAGACTACTTTTCAACTATGCAAATGATTCTAGAAAGGCTCCAGAGAGCGTAGACAAATTGAAATAAGCTACCGAAAAACTGTTGTAAGTCGTAGAAATACGAAACACTTTGAAAGCAATTTTTACTCGTCTAAGCCCCCACATGCTCTGCAAATGACTGGTTGGGCTCGGTCCACCTAAATGTCTACCAACAGGCTTAGCACGAGAAGCGTTTTGTTGACGGAAGAGTAGACAAAAATGACGTTTCCGTGTAGACAGTGGACAGTTTTCTACAGAGAAATGTAGACAAACGATTTCTATTCTAGAAAATAGAATAAAGATATAAATAGAGTAGAAATAGAAAGCGTCATGCTTAGCCTGCTGCAGGCTTAGCACGAGAACCGTAGAGAAGCGTTTAATCGACTGAAGAGTATGAAATGTGTAATTGTAGTTGAAATACATGTTCTCCCATATCGATGTATGGGAGAACATGTTTTTCAACTACAGTTGCGTCACGGTCAATTCTGCAAGTGCACATTTAAGTTGGTCGACTATTACTCGTTAACTTGTAAAGCCTACTCATGATTTTTTTCAAATATCCGAAAACAACCATTTAGCTGGCAGGGGGCGGGGGACACTTGACTAACCAAAATTAGCACTTTAAAGCTTAAATTCCTGCCGGGGTCGCGGGAAGTTACTAAAGGGTTATCGAGGCCCCTGGCAACACAGGCAACGGAAGGAACACGGGTGGGTTTTAGTCAGTAAGAGTCTGACACACCCTCCCGCTCCGCCCAGAGCGGGAGAAGCTATTTGATGATATCCCACCCAAAAAAAACCTTAATATAACGCAAACGGATCCCTGAATCGAAAAATGGTTTTCACAGACCCGCAATATTTTTGAACGGCATATCCAACAATGTCCCACACCATGGGATAGACAAGACAAAAAAACCCCATTTTACGTGTAAGGGAGGTACCCTAAAAAATATTGCTTTTAAGATTTTATTTTACCAGTGTGTCGGCATGATTAATTAATACGTATACCCATGCTAAATTACAGCTTTCTAGTACTAAGCGTCTCTGAGCTAAAGCGGGGACAGACAGACGGACATCGCGAAACTTTAAGGGTTTCTTGTTGACCACGGAACCCTAAAAATGACGTTTGCGTGTAGACTGTCGAAAGCTTTCTACCGAGAAATGTAGACAAGCGATTTCTATTCTAAAATAGAGTAGAAAGCGTCATGCTAAGCCTGCAGGACGTGATAACCACTCAATGCGCTGCACCCAAGTCAATCCCCCGACACACAGGTACATAACCCTAGTTACAATCAACAGTTGCATCTATTTTCAACCAGAGTCCACTATCCAAATATTGGAATTGGCACGAGCACAATTCAACGTTAAGACGATATTCCTTTGAATCAAAATAAACATGAATTACTTTCATAATTATGTTTTTTTTAACAGCTGACGTCTACTGCAGTGTTATGCATATTTTCTGGTAATTTTGAAGAAATTTACAAGAAATTTGCTATGGGTCTTCAACATACATACATATATAATCAGCCTATAACGTTCCCACTGCTGGGACACAGGCCTCCTCTCTGTGAGAGGGAGTGGGCCGTAATCCACCACGCGGGCCCAGTGCGGCTTGGTAGATGTCAAATGTCTTCGAATTTTTGGTTCTAGGACATGCCGGTTTCCTCACGATGTTTTCCTTCACCGTTTTGAGAGCAGTGGTGATGAAATAATTTACACAAAGTAAAGCGACTGTCTGTGTTCGAACCTACGACCTACAACTCGTAAGTCGCGGCCGTCACTGGGCCCCCACTGCTCTCAAATAACATGCTTCACCACTCAATATTGTGCGTACAAACTTACGAGTACATATTCATTGAATGTATGAGGGAACATGTTTTCAACCACAATGTTTAGTTTGTTCTTGGGATAAATGCATCCCAACTTCGAAACCGTTCATTGTGCGTGGTCCGACACGCACTTGGAATTTTATGGTGTACATAATAAAGAGGATTCTATTCTATTCTATTCTGGTCGCGTTCATTTTTCGGTGAAATCCGCCCTGAACCGTCTGATATCAACTTTACGTGACAAATCTCTCCGTGCGCATCCAACGTAGCGGTGGACAGTCGACTTAATGTTACAATGCCCTTAGGATGTCGTGTCTCAGCCGGACACATACTACGAACGTGTCGAGTGCCAACAAAATTACAATCTTAGTACGTTGTAGGAACTTGAGTGATACTTCCTGTTTAAACAGTTTTTGTCTGGGCATTTCTTAAAATCTGTGCTGTATTTGATGGCCTATTTGGCTGAATACTTAAAATGCAACGACTAATAGGAATTGTAGGTAATTTCTACAAAAGTTACGGGCACAATGATCTAAAAAGCTTCCTAATAAAAATCTTAAGGCGCAGGTATAATTATGATTTTAGTGACTTTTACATATTATGTTACGTACGCCTTCATATAATACAAGTAAGTTATGCGAAAAAAATGTATGTTAAACTAGAACGCATACACATCAATTCTATATGTGAATATTTAAGTACTGTAGTAAAATACTTTATGAAATAAATTTAGGAAGTAATATCTACCCAAAGCATTTAAAACGAAATTACTTTCAAACTACGTAAGATATTTTCATGATTGTATGAACAGACTATTTTACTATCTATAATTCTACCTGTAATTTATTCAAATATTCATATTTTCGTTACTAAAAATAAATATTCCATAAGAAACTGAACGTCGCGCGTCGGCGCGGCGCGCGGCGTGTGCGCGACGCACATTTGTATGACCAAGCTCAACGGCGATTACCCGTCGCTTAAATTCATTCATTCACCGACAGACAACGCTAACCCTAAACCACTGGGTCTAGAAGTATGAAATTTTGCGCAAGAGTTCTTTAGATAACTAAAGGGAGCCCTTTTTTTTTGGGTGGGAAATTATCAAATAACTTCTCCCGCTCTGGGCGGAGCGGGAGGGTGTGTCAGACTCTTACCGACTAAAACCCACCCGTGTTCCTTCCGTTGCCTGTGTAGCCAGGGGCCTCGGTTAATGTGAGCACTAAGAAAGGATTTTTGTAAATACATCCTCTAAAAGTAAATTATTTTTTTTGCATAACCTTACAAGATGATTATTAGCATTAACTAAATTAAATTAAAGCTAAGTTAAGCCTAAAAAAGGCCCTCGGGGCATTGTACCGATGATGCTGGCGGCATTTCCTCGCTGAATTGCAATGCTGATGCGTTGCGCGAGAAAGCCGCCAGCTTTTCGGTCACCAGTTACATCAACTAGACGTTTCGCGATTTCCGCAAATAACTTATGCGCACTGGGAACCCACGGCCCGTGGGTCTCGATGCCAAAGGGCACAAAGTTGTGCTCTCTGCCAAGATTGAATAGAGGATGAAGTTTGTACGGATGTCCATAATTTTTTCCAATAGTAAACTCCACAGGGCCAAAAGGTTTGTAATATAATTAGCTTAGTTGGAGTGGTAAATAGGAATATCTTAGATTCATAGCACTGGTGGCCCAGTCAGTGGTGTCGGCCCCGACTTACGAGTTGTAGGTCGTGTGCAGTTCGAACCCATTCAGGCACTTTTCTTTGTGTAGGTAATTAATTTTATCACCAATGCTCTCAAAACGGTGAAGGAAAAATTCGAAGACATCTGACATCAGTAAGATCTAACAAAAGGTATTTACAAGGCAGATGTGAGTGGAAATGCCGTGAGGGGAAGCCCCAGGAAGACATATAGTGACCTCATTGGTGATGTTCTTCAAAAAGGTCAGGTGCGTAGTACTCGCAACCGGCGTGCGTGTATGACCAGATGTATGATCGTAAACGAAGCAAAAGGAGTATGTAAGGAGCGTAGCAGGTGGCGTTCTATAGTTTCTGCCTACCCCTTTTGGATAAAGACGTGAGTTTATGTATGTATGTATGTGACATCCGCCAACCCGCAATGGGCCCGGGTGGTGGCTTACGTACCACTCCATCTCACAACGTTCAAACAGTTCTCGTCGGCCTGTGTTCCAGCAGTGAGAACGTTATAGGCTGATTATTCTTACTAGAACTTTCTGAAAACCCGTGTATTTTTTCACACAGAATAATTTCTGGATAACCGCGCCCATTCATTTGTATTTCAAATCTGACTTATCCAATTTATCTATCTACAAATCAGCTGTCACGTTCCCTCCATTATTCTTCCTAATTTTAAGTGTATTGGCGCCAAACCATTATTAAAGATGACGCTTTGTTTTACTGTAGTGGATGAACATCTTTATCAAAGAATTGCCTGTATTTTAAGAAAGCATGCCATCATCATTTGCTTATTCTTTTCCTAATAAAGTCGGGGTCGGTCTTCAGTCTAACCGGATGAAGCTGAATACCAGTGCTTTACATGGAGCGACTGCCTATATAACTTCCAAACCCCAGTTACTGAGTAACACGATACCCTTTTTTTTTTGGGTGGGAAATCATTAAATAACTTCTCCCGCTCTGGGCGGAGCGGGAGGGTGTGTCCGACTCTTACTGACTAAAACCCACCCATATTCCTTCCGTTGCCTGTGTTGTCAGGGGCCTCGGTAACCCATTAGTACCATCCCGCGACCCCGGCAGGCATCGCCCCTAGTGGACCCCTACACTTGTGCTGACGACATCTCTTTGAGGCCCGCGTGGAACACAACGCGCCGTCGGTCGCCCCGGGCCTGGTCCTTACCGTACGGTGAGCTACCCATTGCTCACCGTCCGCAAACCCGCGCCTACGGTGGCCGGAAATCCGCCCAGGAACACGATATTCTTGGAACCTGATTGTTGTGTTTTTGAAGAAAAATTTAGTTCATAAATCAAGTCTGTTTACCCCAATGGGATAGCTGTGATTCAATACGCGAGCAGTGGTGTCCGAGAGGTAACGACCTCGACTTACGAGTTGTAGGTCGTAGGTTCGATGTAATTTATTTCATCACCACTGCTCTCAAAACGGTGAAGGAAAACATCGTGAGGAAACCGGCATTTCCTAGAACCAAACATTCGAAAACATGTGACATCCCGCACTGGGCCCGCGTGGTGGATTCCGGGCCGCTCCCTCTCACTGAGAGGAGGCCTGTGTCCCAGCAGTGGGAACATTATAGGCTGATTATGCTCTCTCTGCTTTAAGCTATTTCTAGTTGAAAGTTTTGTTTCTCAGATAATTCTCGCATTAACTTTTCTGCTGTTGATTGTAACATTCTTAGAATAGAAAGACTTGCCAGGAAATTAGAAAAGTGGATATTTCGTTATTGTGTTAATAATCTGTTGGGAATGAATGGGCGGTCACCAACCTGGTTTTTTTGACAGTGGTGAATGTGGTGGGTGGTGTATTTCCATTAAGGCGCTGACAAGACACAATTGACCAAAATGAGCTTCTCTTAAGAAAAAAAAATGCCGAATCTGTATAGTTAAAATAGCGGAAAAAATATATGTTAATTTTGAACATACGAGTATTTCCCAGAACTTGGTTGTCACCAAAACACGTTTTGAAAAAAAAATCTCGATACAAACTAACGTTAGACTAACCGTCGCGTCGTCTTATTTGAATGCAGAACTTGGTTGTTTTTTATTTTCGATTACTCAACTCAATTTTGAGTAATAGATAATTGCTTCCTATTTTGTAATAAATTACAAGCGTTGTGTCATCGCGCTTCTCTTTCTTTTCTATGCAATCTGACAGTGACCGCGGTTTAGGTGTTTACAGCGTCTTAATAGCCTCTTGCTTATGGTCTTAGAAATAATGAGACTAGCATTCAAGTGCTGTCAGAAAACAATGTTGACACTGACAGAACGATGTTGTTCTTTTTTTTTTTTTTTTTGTCTTTGGCTTCGCACGGTTTGTGCATTTAGCCAATGTCACGTTTAGATGTTGTTCTTGAACGATGTTTAGATCTACTGATCGCGTTCAGATTGTTGGAATTCGCCCTTAGTGGACTACTGAAACTGCCGACACCTAAACCAGTTTTTAACCGACTTCAAAACAAGAGGAGGTTCTCTTTTCGATTGTATTTCTTTTTCTCTTGTGTAACATCTTTCCTGTAGCATTCTGTGTGATTTCGTGAAAAAGGACGGAAGTGACAGATTGAGCATGGAATAAGCATGAAGTTATAGATAAAAATCTTTTTATCTATAACTTCATGTCTTCTTAAGTACCTAAGTACTTTTTAATAGCATGGAATTAGGTAGTGTACTCATGGAATTAGTAGGTACTATATAAATTGTGTAGGGTCGAATTTCGACCAGTGGGCGACCACTAGTAATGAATAATTATTGGAATAAATATTTCAGTATTTAACTTTTTTTTATTCTGAGGTTAATTTCTGTCGCTGTTCAGTTGCTTATAATATGCGACTACTGTAAGGCTCGCTCGTTGGTTTATTTGTCTTCACTTCACTTTCTCCGTCAATTGATGAGCAACTTCATCCAAATGTATTTTTTTCATTTGATAGAGGATTTGATGATTTGAAGAGGCTTGCACGCTGGTGCCATATTAATTGTATTAACTTTGCTTGGGTAGTTTTTGAGTTAGCTTCAATATAATACGTGTTTTATCCACTTAGTGTATGTTGATGATATTATAATAATTTTCTGTCACTGATATTTACATAGCAAATAATGGTGAGTATACTAATTTGTGTGGGGTAGGTACCACAACTAAAAAGTAAAAAATAAAAAACTGATTTTACAAAAAAAAAAAATAAAACAAAATACATCGACTTCCAGAAACACTACAAAGTGAAAAATAACTTTAATTTCGGGAGTCGGTGTCTTGGTTTTGTATTTTGGTTTTTGCCATCGACTTCCGAAATTAAAGTTACATTTCACTTTGTAGTGTTTTTTGGAAGCCGGTTGTTGTTTTTGTGTTCAACACTGTTTTCAGACTTATAACTATAAGTCTTATCGCAAAGACTATATATACTAAGTACTTAATAGCTGTTGCTAATACGTACTCAATGTACTCAAAGCTATGTTATATAATTTTTCGATCTATTCGAAAAACATACTATTTTTTTACATTTCTAAAGCTCGTCAACATTCAAAGATGTGGCAATGTTATCGTGTTGGCTAGAGAGCTCTTCAAATCCAATAAAAACTTGCAAAAAATCTAAAAAGTCTAATAACCTCAAAACCGAGTACCGAGTAACGCAAATTAGATTAAACTTTCCCGCGTATTTTGGTCGATTTAAAATGGCGTCCGTGAAGGTCAATGTCAGGTTAAAAACGTTTGAGTTACGCATAGAGTCTGTAGTTCAGGGTTGTCTGTGGTTTTAGATAACTGATTTTGCTTTGGAAATACAGATAAACGTTTAATGGTATTTAGCATTTAGCTAAATCGCGTTTATAGCGCCATATCTGACACGGTGGCTGAAAGTGGAACTAAAGAAACTGCTGTCAATTAAATTGCTTTAAACTAGATTTATGTAGGTAACGCTTGTTCTAGACTGGGGTTCTGTAAACACTATCACTACATGTTATAAAACAAAGTCCCCCGTCGCGACTGTCTGTCTGTCTGAACGCGATTAACTCAAAAACTACCGAACGGATCTTTATACGGCTATGTCATCATCATCTACCTAGCCTTTTCCCAACTATGTTGGGGTCGGATTCCAGTCTAACCGGATGCAGCTGAATACCAGTATTTTACATGGAGCGACTGCCTATCTGACCTTCACAACCCAGTTATTGGGTAACACGATACCCCTTGGTAAGACTGGCTGTCAGACTTTCGAGCTTCTGACGACCCGTAACGACTGTCAAAGATCTATAAATGACTGCCAGGACCAACGGCTTAACGTGCTTTCCGAGGCACGGAGGGGTCTTGTTATGTAAAGATGGTCACCCATCCACGGACCAAGCGTAGGTTAACCTGATCGATCGGCCCGTGCGGCTGTTATTACTTAGCCACAAGACCTCAACGGCTATGTATTTTATACCAATGGATGGACTCATTCATGAGGAAGATTTAGGTGTATAATTCATTAAGGTTTTGTGGAAATAGTCTGAAATATGAAGATAGTGTATGCAAGTAGGATGAACATCAGTCAGTACATTTTAATCTAATTTACATGTTAGATACAAAATGCTGATACGACACTACGAAAAAAATGTTGGCATATATGCTCTGCTACCCGTGTGAAGCTGGGGAGGGTTACTAGTACGTAATATATATTTTTTGCTTTGGAAAAGTATTAAATACCTATTACCTATGTCGTCCATACAGGCGTCCACTCCACGGAACTGCAGATAACCCAAAAAAATACACTTGTGGCAAATTAACATGTTTACAACACTCTTTTAGTCTGTGAATCATAATGACAGGAAGAACACGTTTGAAATTAAACGCATTAGAATAGAATAGAATAGAATAGAAATAAAATAGAATAGAATAGAATAGAATACTCTTTATTGTGTACACCATAAAAATTACAGATATAAATGTAGAAATTTTACATAGGGTGACACAATGGGCGGTCTTATCGCTAAAAGTTATCTTTTAAAGACAACCATTAATTAGTTTCTTGGCTTATTTGGGACCGGAGACACTACATCTTTATTTCTGATAAGAGAGAAAGACGTAGATAGGTACGTATTTCTCCATCAATAAGGTAGTTTCATAACCACGACTCGTCCATCACTTTCCACCGAGGTCAAGAACAGACCCAATTTGTAAAAAAAATATTTTTAATCTGTACACAAAATTGCTTGCTTTAGCAGACCCATTTCTCTGTGTTGGCAGCCCTGCATCATAGAACATGTAACGTATTAGTCTCCCTGATTTATTCTCTTCTCGGTAAAAAAAAAACGTTTATAAATATAATGATATTATTGTTTTTATGAACATTTTCCTGTGACAGTTCTTTATATTATTATTGCTTTATTTTCGTATGGTTTCCTGTTGTCTACCTTGGCGTTTAATCTTGTAGTTTAGAACTTAAATAAATTTTGTAAATGACAAGTCTGTCCTTTTGTATTATATTTTCTTTTTGTTTTCATGTAAGTAGTCTACATTATTATTGTTATTCTCTTGCTCTTATTCCAATTTATGAATTGTCGACATAACATGTTTTTTTTTCATACTTCTCTATTAGTTGTCATCTCGGTAGTCGCCCCCATTCTGGCCATATCATCTTTCACACAGTCCATCCGTCGTTTCTTTGGTCTTCCTCAGTGTGGTAGTAATTCGTGTAGTAGGTAAATAAATTGAATTAACCCTATAAGAATTTTCCATGGCATATCACTATGCTATCGATATTCTATGCCTGATGGTCATTGTCACTTTTCTATTACGCTGTGGGTAAGGCGCTGACAAGACCCAATTGACCAAAAATGGGCTTCTCTTAAGAAAAAAAAATGCCAAATCTGTAGGGGAAGTCCCGTAGCGCCGGACGGCACCTACCGCCGGACACTCGTCCTATTCAAGCAAGTATAAACCGGTTCGATTCAAAGTACAAGTGAAAGGGGCGCGGGGGGCACACAGCAACAGGATCACGCGCCGCGGCTCGCCAGTGACGCGCAAGGCGACGGCAGGAGCGGGAGTTTGCTGCTTTTGGCGGGGAATCACGGCGTCAAGTAAAAATCGATGTAAGTAATTCTGGCACATTTATGCGTTTACATTTTAATGGTATTCAAAAATAAATGTAGTACTTGATTGTTATCCGTAAACTGATAGAATGTTATTAGATTATTTAACTAATTTTGGTAGGTACCACCTAATGTACGAAATCATCTGTCCCTTAGTACCGGACACTAAGTTATCCCTTAGCACCGGACGGTAAACATATTGATATATCTCGTAAGAATTAACGTTATTCATTCTAATTGTTTAATTTTGTTTTAGAACATAGAAGAATGAATAGAATTGAAATGGAAGAGAAGAAAAAGAAAGGATCGTGGGAGCCACAGAGCTTACAAACTGCTATCAATAAAATTTTGTCCAAACAATTGAGTGTAAGGCAAGCTGCAATGCGATACAATATTCCAAAAAGCACTGTACATGACAAAATAAAGGCGCTAAATCGAGGAGAAGAAGAAACGCCGTACAAAAAAGTGGCAGAAGAAAAAGAAAATGAAAAGAACATAAGAGACAAAAAGAAGGAATTAGGATCTAAGTTTAAAGCAGTAATTGGAAGCAATGGAAAGCAAACCAAAGGAAAGAGCGTAGATAAAGGAAAAGAAGCGGAAGACGTGGAGCCCAAAGAAAACATGGAAATAAAGTGAAACCATTAACTGAAACATCTAAAACAAACACAACAATTTGCGTGGTTTGTTTAGAAGACACTGAGGAAGACCGGATCCAGTGCTCCTCCTGTCTTGGGTGGGCACATGCAGCATGTGCAGACGTCCCAGAGTCAGGAGATGGCTACATATGTGATTGATGCAGGCTATACTGAGATGGCCAGTGCTTTTGGTATGGCACAAATATCCGTCCGGTACTAGGTGCCACTTTTATAAATTACATTTTTTGTAACCAGTCTGATTAATGGTGTTAATTATTTTTAAGCAGAGGTTGTGTTTTTTTTAGTTTAATTTGATTTCTAACTTTGTTATCTACTGTAAGTCATAAATAAGTAATCATTCCTTAAAATATTTTTTATTTATTTCTAAAAAACCTTAAGTGTCCGCCACTAGGGGACTTCCCCCTATAGTTTATGGTAGCGTTAATTTTGAACATATTTCCCAGAACTTGGTTGTTACCAAAACACGTCTTTAAAAAAAATCTCGATACAAACTAACCACTTACCTTGAGTTCTAATCCAAAATATCTATATTAAATATCAACATACGTTACGTATTTAATTAATAACAAGAACGTCTTATTTGAATGCAGAACTTGGTTGTTTTTTTTATTTTCGATTACTCAACTCAATTTTGAGTAAACAGATAATTGCTTCATATTTTGCAATAAATTATAAGTGTTGTGTCATCGGGCTTCTCTTTCTTTTCTATGCAATCTGACAGTGACCGCGGTTTAGGTGTCACGACGCTGACATCGTGATTGGTGGTCATTTCTACACTAGCGCTCGGCGGCTCACTAGTAATCGTCAACCATTGTACTGTTCTATCTGTCTCTGATTAGTCTATAGTTATCTGTGGCGCGACCACGCGTTCGGTCACGCTTAACAAATGGTGACATAATATCATGAACGCGATGATCGCTTACTCGCGCGACGATTGCTTTTGGTTAGGACGCAGCCTGACTCTCAGGATGAATTCGAGCGGACCAAATTCGAAACTTTAAGATAAAAATCTAAAATAATTACCAATAGTTAATGAAGTAACCATCGATAAGATCTACGATCCGTTATAAGAACGTCAATTCTACAAATGGTTAATGACTGAACAATCGGTAACTTTTACGATCCGTTATACGTCAAACGGTTACCTAAAGTATCTTCGTAAAAAAATTCTTACAATCTGTTAGTCTACCGTTCAGTAGGAACATAAAAAATAATAATAGAATGCGCGAGTTTCGTAGAAAGATGTAAATATTTCTCGAAATAACAATGTTTATGTTTTTAGTAGGTAGCGTGAGAGATGGCTTATATTGTAGGTATCTGTTGCATTTTATTGTCGAATGAAAGTGAAGTGTTAACGTAACTTTTGAGGAAAGTGTAATAAATAATTGAACTTAAAGTCTTCTTCTGTCAACGATTCAAATTTTGTCCGACCAGTACTTATGTCCTGGATAGGATGCAGGTAATTCTGCACGACGCGACGGGCATGAGAGAAAATGCAACATTTTCAGTAAAGGGGTAATTGCCAGTTTTTAATTTTTGTTTTTTTTAGGGGTAATTTGCGGAAAATGCCAGTTTTTGAACAGATCAGCATAAATCGCCATGCTTGCTTCATCTTCGTCTGTCACAGATATTTCTGTGCTTCGTGTCGAAATAGAAATAGGAAATTGTTTAAATTATCGAGGTACACTTAAGCGACACAGGTTAAACACTAATAAAATACCGGCAAGAAACTCCACGGTAACTCTTTTAAAAATAATTGGATTTTATAATCTTTTAAAATTACAGTGTTAAGACGCTAACAATACCCAGTTGACCAAAATCTCTTAAGAAAAAAATTTACCAAAACTATGGTTCGTGGTAGCGGAAAAAATATTTGTTAATTTTGAACATATTTCCCAGTACTTGATTGTTACCAAAACACGTTTTGGAAAAAAACTCGACACAAACTGACGTTAAACTAACCGCTTACCCTTTTTTTTTTTTTTTTTTCACTTTTAAATATCATTTATTTACATAACCAAATTACAAGATGATTATTAACATTAACTAAATTAAATTAAAACTAAGTTAGGCTTAAAAAAGGCCCTCGGGGCATTGTACCGAGGATGCTGGCGGCATTTCCTCGCTGAATTGCAATGCTGATGCGTTGCGCGAGAAAGCCGCCAGCTTTTCGGTCACCAGTTACATCAACTAGACGTTTCGCGATTTCCGCAAATAACTTATGCGCACTGGGACCCCACGGACCGAGGGTCTCGACGCCAAAGGGCACAAAGTTGTACTCTCTGCCAAGGCCTCCATATTTAATAACTTTCAGATTTTCGGCATTTTCTGCCGCTGCACCCGCTTTAGAAGTAGTCCGTTGGAGGTGGGACGGTGCCAGTGTGTCTACACAGGTAGCGTCCCACACAAGCATCCGTCCCAAACTCCACGGGACCAAAGACACACCATCAGGTCTTTTGCCATCATCTCTGACAATGCCAGTCGGCTCAAGAAGAGCAGGCACATTGATGCTGGCAAGAGACCGGCGGATTATGTCATTAAGTGTTGCATGTCTTGAAAAGCGGCCTGCACTTTTTTGACAACAAAGTCCGTGGTGACCCAGTCGGTCCACGTCCGTGCCACAAGGGCATGTGTGTGGAGTGCATACCGTGACCCCAAGCCGCAGACCAGTCGCCAGACGAAGCGAGGTCGGATCCAGGAAGGTACCGGTATATGGAGAAGGATGGGCATGTAGCCAATGACCGGCCTCTCTGGTTCCGACCGCCAAAAGTCTTGCGCGATCCGGACCTGAACTGCGGCTCAGAATCGATTTGTATGTTAAATCGCAATAAATATCGTCCCAGCTCCTCTGAGATTTTAGGTTGTCTGGAAATTCTTTACCCGGGCAAGCAATTTGAAAAGCATTCTTGGCATCCTCCAAGCCCGCAGTCTCATAGTTTGTGGGCAAAGCCCTTAGGACATTACCTATGAGACGTGACGTGCTATGGGTGGACGACAAAAAGGCTGGGGAAGCAACACTCGAAATTTTGCGGATTCCTAAACCGCCAAACCGAATAGGGAGGGATGCTTGTAACCAAGATGGTTCATTGAGCTGAATATTTAAAATCGTTTCTAAACTAGTTTTGACTAAATCGTCTATTGGTGAAAGCAAATTTGGATGTTTCCAAAAAGGGCTACAGCGAAGCACATAAGTAAATTTAGGGACAAAAAGGCAAAACTTTAGAATTATAAGAGCATAATGAGGACTGATTTCGAGTAAACAATTTGCGTGACTTTGGAATTTAGAAATAGTGTTAGTAATGTAATCAGGAAAAGATTCTTCAAAGATGGGAGAACCCAGGAGGCAAAGTGACTTTCTGTCTACTATTTTGATATTCGGTGCCAGAAAATTTAATTTGGATTTTAAATTATCCAAACCGTAAGAAGTTTTTTGAATGTTCACATTTGCTAAAATTTAATTCTAAACCAATATTTTCGAAATTTGTTTTAATATCTGATAAGTCAGATAGCACAGTGTCCACATCGCCTCCCAGGGTTCCGTCATCCAAATACCAAACGTTAAATTTTGATTTTAAATTTTGAATAATCGGATTTATAGCCAAGCTAAAAATTGCTGGCCCGAGGGGATCGCCCTGCTGACAGCCGACCTCCGAAGAAAGTTCATGGGAACGGTAAATTAATTTTGAAGGTTCTGCGTAGCAGGTAAGCAGGTATTGATAGAGTTCCGGAATTTTGTTCTTAACTTCTGTCAGCATGGCATCCCTGTTTACTGAATTGAAAGCATTTTTGACGTCAATTTTGACTACAATTTCGCAATCATCATACGAAAGGTAGGTTCTTAAGGCATGGACGGCTGCCTCACACCCACCTTTCGTGCCAAATCCTAATTGTATAGGTTCGAAAACAGACTGTAATTTAGATTTGATATGTCTCACCGCAATTTTGGATGCCAAACGTCTTAAAGTTGACCCCACAGCAATGGGTCTCACCCCTCCGTCCTTTTTAGTTAGGGCGATCAAATTAGCACCAAATAAAAGTGAGGCAATATCAGCGTTGATTTTGCCTGAAAACATAAAATTTATTAATTTTGTAATAGAGCAAATAAGCTGCACACCTGCATCACCCACAGAATAAGAAGTTAAATCTTTTAAATGTTGGGGTGAGATTCCGTCCAGGCCGGCCGCTGAACCGGTTTTAAAAGAAATTATTGCGTCAATAACGTCTTTGCCTTCGATTTCGAGGCAGGCCTGGTCTGCTGTAGGAGAGTCGAAAAAATACGGGATCACGGGAGCCGGGGGATGTTTCGAATGCAAAGCCGAAAGGGTATCAGGAGTATCAGGCGACAACACGTCGTTAGTAAAAAGAAGACGTGCGGCGCCTTTGAGATCCCCGTCGGCAATTTTACCTTCAATTAATTTAATTCTAGATAATGTTCCCCTCTTGGGAGAATCAAAAGGTGAAGATGTTTTTGTTAAACAGTTATTTTTGATTTTTTGGGTTAGAGAAATAGTAGCCTCATCTTTTTTGACATGCAAAGTGGTATACGAAAAAAGGAAGAGATTATGCCAGTCTACAATTTGGTTGCTCTCCACACATTTTTTAATCAAGCCTGAAAGGTGGTTTGCGACGGAGATCCTGGCGCCGCGCGGGACTCGTTTGATAACAGGCACATTATTTTTTAGGTAACTAAGGTACAAATGGAATGGGGTAGAATTTGGACTGTCGGAAACAGGTGCCGGTAAAGAAACTGGGTCTAAATTTAGAGCAGGGCCGTTCTGGCTAATACAAAGACGATGTTTTTTTGAAATATGAATGTTAAGACCCCTTTTTGATTGAAAAGATCTATCGCAATGTAAACAAATGTAATTTTGATTTAACGTGCCATCACCGGATTGGGTTGCGGTATGCATCCACTTACCAGAAAACAACACTTGAATAGAGAAAAACACTCAACTAAACACAAAATAGAAATTATCACTAAAATATAACTATTTTAAAGTCTTTCAGAAGCGTTGACATCGGACGTCAGGACGACACGCCATAACGTTGCCAAGGAGGACCGCAACGTCTGAAACAAAAATATATTTTATTATTTGTTCAAAATTGGGAGCTGCCTACACTTTGGCACAGCAGTTAAGCCTTGATTAACAAGAAAAAGATCAAATTTGGACATCTAGGGCCACGTAAAATATGTAAATTTAAATAAATATGAGCTGTGAAAAAGTGACAGACAGTGACGTGACAGATCACCCTTAGTTCTAATCCAAAATATCTGTATTAAATATCAACATACGTTACGTATTTAATTAATAACAAGAACGTCTGAAGAACGCAGAACTTGGTTGTTTTTTAATTTCCATTACTCAAACTTAATTTTGAGTATATAGATAATTGATTTATATTTTGCAATAAATTACAAGCGTTGTGTCATGGCGCTTCTCTTTCTTTTCTATGCAATCTGACAGTGACCGCGGTTTAGGTGTTGTCAGCGTCTTAATAGGTATAGGAGGACAGTGCATGCCTGTCAATAAGTATCAGGTACTTAAAAAAATAGAAAATGGTCTACAAATCTACAATTTATTAAGCCTACAACGTTCTTACACTCACAAAATATAAAAGAATCTACTTTTATAAAATATAAATAAAATAATAAAACTAAAAACCTACTTAAACCAAATGACACAATTTTTGAGAAGGACGCAAGTTCTCGGTTAAAAGTCCAACACAATCTGTTATTCTTTTAGCCAGCCATTGCATAATTTTATAACATTGCAACACAAAACACGGGAAAACGTCCAACTGAACGATGTATACGAGAATTTAAAACAAACTCGAGTATTTTCGGAACAATCTTCAAAAACAACGTGTCGTTTTGCATCCTCGTCAAATTTTAGGAAGCTGCTATGAAAGACATATATAATGAAATTAAATTACGATACCTTCTCAATAATTAATACATACTTGTTTTTTTAGTTATTTAAGTTTGACAGTGGCGCCGATTCCCTTGTTCACAAACTAAACTAAATTTAAGTTCAGTGCATCTTTTTCTTTCTATTTCATTAAGAAGAGGACAGAAGATAAATTTTAGTTTAGTCCTGTCAAATTAATCAGCGCCTGTCACTACTCCATACAAGTTTAGACGTGATTAAAAACTTGTCTACTAAAATTACGTCAATTTACGTCAAGCGCTGATTAATTTGACAGGACTAAACTAAAATTGATCTTCTGTCCTTTTCTTAATGAAATAGATAGAAAAGGATGCACTGAACTTAAGTTTAGTTTAGTTTGTGAACAAGGCAATCGGCACCATTATTTTAGAATACACCTCTTTCAAAGAACAGAATCACCCCGTTGCGTATTTTATTATTAATTCGTGTCGAAAATCATTAGCATAGATACCTCCTTGAATTTGACGAGGATGCAAAACGACACCTTGTATGTATACAAGGTGTCGTTTTGCATCCTAAAAGGTTTACCGAGTCCCCTGGCAACACAGGCAACGGAAGGATTACGGGTGGGTTTTAGTCAGTAAGAGTCTGACACACCCTCCCGCTCCGCCCAGAGCGAGAGAAGTTATTTGTGATTCCCACCCAAAAAAAAAAGCCAAGTGTGTGCCCCCCCCCCCCCCCTGCCAGCTAAATGGTTGTCATTGGAGAACTATGTCAAAAAATTAATGGCAGTAGTGCAAAATAACGAAATTAAAAGGACACACAGCTAAGAAGGCTGTCAATTGAACGAGTAGTAGTCGACCAACTTACATTTGTAGTTGGAGAAGTGACCGTGACGTATATCGATGTATGGGAGAACACGTTTTTCAACTACAATGTTAAGTTTGTTTTTGGAATAAATTCATCCCAACTACGGAACTCTCATTGTGCGCGGTCAGACACGCATTTGGTCGGTTTTTTTTTTTGCATTCAAAGCCTTCATACCTCGTGCATTTTTGCGTAAGAACTAAAAAATCGAAAACTATATACTATGATATGGCTAGAAAGGTGGTGACTACCGAGATGACAACTAATAGAGAAGTATGGAAGAAAGCGACATGTTGCGCCGACCACAAATAAATTGCGATAAGGGCAGGAGAATGATGATGATACAATGGCTAACCAGCCAGTAGAAAGATTTGTTTTGGACACGAGACAGTAAAAAAATTCAATAAAACATTCATTTGAACTGTTCTTAAATGAATACAATAGGTGTCTAACATTTGGCAGGAGTTTAAAGAAATTATAAGCATATTTATTTTCTGACCGTTGTTGTAAACGTCAAGTTTTTCTTTTCTTTTGAAATGAAAGTAACTAGGTCAACAAACCCAAAACACTTTTTTATAGCGACAGGTACAAGTCTACTGATTAAGTTCAAAACTAGAAAACAAGAAACGAATAGAATATAATAGAATACTCTTTATTATGTACACCATAAAAATTACAGATATAAATGTTGAAATTTTACTTAGGGTGACACAATGGGCGGTCTTATCGCTAAAAGCTTTATTAAATTTTACGCACGCAGGAATCAAGAAGAAAAATAAACTTCTTTATAAAAATATATTTCAGGCGTCCTGCGTGCTCTCTGTAAGAGGGAGAGGGCCGTAATCCACCACGCGGAAACAGTGTGAGTTGGTAGGTGTCACATGTCTTCGATTTTTTGGTCCTAGAACATGCCGGTTTTCTCAGCATGTTGCCCTTCACCGTTTTGAGAGCAGTGGTGATGAAATAATTTACACAAAGCAAAACGCCTGTCAGGGTTCAAACCTACGACTTACAACACGTAAGTCGCGGCCGTTACTACTGGGCCACCAGTGCTCTCAGTATTATTATGAGTCCAATCTGCAGGAGTAACCTAGCTACTTATGTGAAGCAGTCAGGCTGTCCTTGGCTAAAGATCCCTCTGTTAAAAATAATCCCTTCTACAAGCATAGTAACTGACAGGGAAAACCACACCGTGGGAACCAAAACACACGATGACCAACAAAAACATCCAGCTGATCCAGCTGTAAACGAAAATCTAAACAGTTTTCCCTACGTATCGAACGTTTAATGCTAATTCTTTGAAATCTGCGCCGCTCCGCTGTTTTAATTATAAAACTATTTATATCTCGCTAAGTCATTAAGAAGGTAGGCAGAGCAATGTTTATGTACGTTTGATGTTGGTATTCTGTTAACGCTGTTCTTCCTTAGGGGAAAATAACAAGATATATTTTGCTGTTTTGTTTTTAAGTCTTAGTTAGTACCTAGGAGCTCTTTGTGACGTGGGAGCTCGTCTGGGGGAGTGGTAGGTACCACAATACCAATTTCTGCTGCGAAAGCAGCGTTAAGGTTTTTACAGACTGGGGCGATATCGCGGCAGCGACAGGTATATTGCTGCCTGTCGCGCCCGCGATATCGCCTCAGTTTGCAGGAGCCTTTACTGTATTTCAAATTTTATGGGTACGGGTGCGGGTGTCACTGCGTGTACCTACAAGCACATGAAACATTTCAGTTTATAAGCTGCTACAACAATCTTTTGCCGCTCGAATGACGTTGACAGGGGGGCGTTTATGTCGGTAGATATCCACTGTCACTGCCGATACTTTTGTCGTCTCGTGACTCGTAATCCCACAAAATGTACCTAAATCAAACAGCCTCTTTAAAATAATCAGTTCATTCAAAATGGCGCGGGCCATAACTCGAATTAACCAAAATATTAATCTCGTTGCTTACCAATACAAGAACTAGGAAGTAATACATCAAATATCAGGTGCTATTACATTATACTATATCAATCAATTTATATAATAGTCTCTTATCAAAATAGGTACTTAAAGTTTTGACATGCAATTTGTAAAATGAACGCGCTTGGAACGAATCCAAGATGGCTGCGATTGTTACTGGCGATTGTTTATGGTATGGTACGTCGAGAATATATTGAGAAATGGTGAAATTATGTGAATTGTTGTATTTTTACTTTCAAATAGTTATTTGGAATGTTTAAAATTATTTTGACGTTTGTTTGGTTAGCTGTGAATCATCCATTATCGAGACCCCTCCATGCCTTGGAAAACACGTTAGCCCCTTGGTCCCGCTGTCATTCATAGATCTTTGATAGACGTTAATTAGAAGTCCAAAAAGTCTAACCACCAGTCTTACCAAGGGATATCGTGTTACCCAGTAACTAACTGGGTTGTAGAGGTCGGATAGGCAGCCGCTAATCAGTTATCATCTCATTAACTGAAGGAGATTTTTGACACCTCTTTGAATGATGTTGAGTAGATTTTTTTTTGCGAAAAACATTAATAAAATTCAAGTGTACCTAAGTAAATCTACAAACTTCATCTCTGCGTTAGTGCGTCAAGCGAATAGCGAGCCAGCGCGCAAAGCGTCTTTGCTTCATGTCGGGCAAAATTTGCTTTATTCTGTCACTTTGTTGGTATACCTCTACAGGTCGTATTTTACAACCGATCTGGGCCTCAAAACTGCTATTACAATAGTGTCAGAATGGTCTATCATTGATTTTATAATTGTTGATTGTGACAAGTTTGGTAATCTATTAATATAATGGCGTCATTAATGAGGATCGGAAAACACCATTCTGACACTATTGTAATAGCAAACTTGAGGCCCTGGACGAAACTTGGTATACAGGTTGTACGACTTCACAGAATTTTTGTGTCGTCGGAAATTTTTGTTTGGATCCCTCCAACTTCCTCCAAAAAGAGGCAAAACGGGAGCTACTGAATATCTGCGCCTTATGAGATCCGAAAAGATTGTGCTCGCGAGGTCTACTTAACTGTTCGCAGAACTACTAGTGATATGTATTATTATAAAGACTAGACCGGGTTAGACCCTAGGGCTGTAATGACTTTCTTTAGGTAAGGTTAGTTTGAAGGAGCCGGTGTGATTACTGGCAATTGTCTTCAAAACCGTTGGTTACCGTTGGCAGCTCAAATAGGAATATTTTTTTTTACAAAATAACAATATTTACACGAATCCACTGACCTCTATATCCAAAACAAATTACGTAAATAGATATAGGTTAAATCTTACGATAAGTTTACGTTAAACCACCATCTGCTACTTTGCAAATAACAGAAAGCATCGATGGACGAGAATCAGAAACTAATATTTAATACTGGCAAGGTTAAACGAGTGTTGCCAGCTATTACTGTTCATAATTAGGTCATTGTATTAAATTAAGTGTTGAGAGATGGACGGTATGCTGGCATTCTTGGGACGTTTGGCGGTGATAATCGACATTGGATTATTTGAATTGTCTGGTATCACGTTCTGTTATGATTACAATGTTTCTAATTGCTATTTAAGGTGGATGGAGCTGTGGCAGCCCGGTAAATTCAAATTTTCTTACGTTTTTTTGCAATAAGCAGGTCAGCGTCAGGTTGTATCTTAATCAAAATATGATTCGCGACCATAACAAATATAATACAGAATTATAATCATTAAAACAATTAATACATCTCTCAAGATAGATTTGTTCCAGGAACATTTTCATAATTTTTTTTGGGTGGGAAATCATCAAATAACTTCTCCGAAGGGTGTGTCAGACTCTTACTGACTAAAACCCACCCGTATTCCTTCCTGTTGCCTGGCGACCCCGGCAGGCATCGGTCCTAGTGGACCCCTACCTTTGTGCTGACGACATCTCTTTGAGGCGCGCGTGGAATACAACGCGCCGTAGACCCCGGCCTGGTCTGAGCTACCCATTGCTCACCGTCCGCAAGCCCGCGCCTACGGTGGCCGGAAATCCGCCCGGGATTCCCGACGCCCAGGGCGTCTCCTGCGGCGGCTAAGGGCGAGAGGGCGCGAAACATGCCTTTCCCTCAACCGTCCCGCCTCCTCCTTCGCGAGCATTACTGCTTCGCAGATGGAGGTGACGGCTGCCCATGCCCTCTCGCTCCGTACCATGGCCTGAACCAGGGCCGGACGCGAGAGGTCTCTGCCACCGATCGCCTCCACGATGACACGGCAGTGCTCTCCCCAAGCCGGGCAGACCTCCACCGTATGCTCCACCGTGTCCTCCGGGCGATCCACACAGTGGTGACATGACACCCGGGCGTTTCCTCCCGCCTTATCCGACTCAGGAACCTCCCGAAGCTGCCGTGTCCGGTGAGGACCTGCGTCAGGCGGAAGGTGAGGACTCCGTGGCGCCTCTCTAGCCACTCCTCAAAGAGGGGACTTATCGCCGCAATTGTGGCGTGCCCAGCACTGGGTTGCGACAACCGTACTCTCCATGACGCCATAAGATCCCGCCGGAGCTCCGTCCGCTGTGCCGCGATTTCTCGCGGCAGCAGACTTACGCCCCGGCGTTTCGCCTCCTCGCACCACTCCCATACATGCGCGAGGACTTTTGCCTCCAGATCCCATGGCGGCAATCCGGCAAGGAGGCTCGCTGCCTCACAGGAGACTGTGCGGTATCCCCGGACCATCCGGATGGCCATGACCGTTTGGGCCGCACTCAACCGGCGGGCTGGCCGCAGCGCCAGAGAGCGCGCCCATACAGGAGCCCCGTAGAGGGCCATGGACCGCACGACCCTCGTGTAGAGGCAGGAGCCGCTTCAATGCAGCGCCCGCCCGCTCCAGTTTGGGAGCCAAACGTCGGAAATGCTCCATGAAGTTCCACCGGCTGTCGAGGACGAGTTCCAGGTATTTCATCGTCGAATCAACGCCGATGGAAACCCCTCCTACCGTTATTCGGGACCCTAACGTTTTCATGGTCCTCGGAACGCGCCACGCGTTCCGAGGACCATGAAAACACATGGCCTCGGACTTGTGCAGGGCCACCTGGAGTCCCAATTGCCGGATCCTTTCGACGATTGTCGCAACCCCACGTGCCGCTAATTCGGCCGCCGCCTGGTGCGACCTCCCCTGCGCCAGGACCAACGTGTCGTCAGCGTAGCACACTACGCTGAAGCCGCTAGGGAGGTCGGCGCGCAGCACCTAGTCGTATCCGATGTCCCACAGATGCGGCCCCAGGACCGATCCCTGTGGGACACCGCACAACATCTCTTGCCGGTTCCACACTCCCTGGTGACCGGGGTAGATGACGGCCCTGTCCGTCAGATAGGCCTCGACCACACGACAGAGGTAGGTCGGCATCCGGTGGTACCGGAGTGCCTCCCTGATGCAACTCCAGGGCAGGGTATTAAAGGCATTAGCGATGTCTAGAGACACCGCCAAGACTACCCCACCCTGGGCAACAGCATTCCCCGTCGTCAGGGCTCGCACGCGCATGATGGCGTCCACCGTAGAGCGCCCCCTGCAGAAACCAAACTGGCTCTCCGCTAAGTCCGGCCCCACCCGCACCAGCTGGCCGACGAGGTGGTCTGCAATGACTCTTTCAAAGAGCTTGCCCACCTCGTCGAGCAGCACGATGGGCCGATAAGCGGACGGAGAGTCCGCAGGGCGCCCTGCCTTCTTTATGAGGACCAGTATCCCCGTCTTCCAACGAAGCGGGAACTGGCCCCTCTCCAAGCATGCGCTTAGGAGCCCCCTAAGTCGAGGCCCGAGAGTCTCCAAGGCCAGGACCCAGGCCTTCCCAGGTAAGCCGACGGGTCCTGGGGCGGTATTTTTGGCATTAAGCCTGCGTACCGCCGCTCTCATTTCTACCTCGGTCACCTCCGGAGCATCGTCGTCGTCATAGGCGGTGTGGTCCACATCGGGCACCGCAGTAGGCGGAGCCATAGGCGGGGTGTGTTCCCCTCGCGAAGGGAACAGAGCGCTCACCACGTCCTCCACAAAATGGGGCCGGAGACTCTGCGTCAGCGGGGGAGCCCATGGGCGGAGTTTATCCCGCACCACTTTGTACGGGCGTCCCCACGGGTCCCTGTCCAGAGTCCCCAGCGACTCCTCGCGGGCCAAACCCCTGGCCCGCAGGATCTCCGCTTGGAGGGCGGTCTTCGCCGCTCTGTACCCCTCGTACAGCTCCACCTGAATGGCTTCCGTATCCGGAGGTTAGATACGGAGCCTGCGGTGCCTGGTGTACCGGCGTCGCGCAGCCACGCACGCAGTGCGCAGAACCGTCAGCTCCTGCGACCACCAAAGAGATTTGTCCTTAAGGAACAAATCTAACTATGGAAAAGTTTTATTTATAGAGTTGTGTTAAATATTTTAATTATTATAATACTGTAAATACATATTTTTTTACGGTCGCAAATCTTACTTGGATCAATATACAACCTGACAATGACTAAATAAAATTTGAATTTCGCGGGCTATCACGCAAAATCCAAACATCAGTTACCTAGGTAGGTACATAATATTTATTCATTAAACTTTGTGCAAAGTACAAAGCTGAACTTAATGCCTTAGGCATTCTCTGTTGTCGCGGGAAGGTACCTACTTATGGGTCACCGAGGCCCCCGCAACACAGGCAACAGGAAGGAATACGGGTGGGTTTTAGTCAGTAAGAGTCTGACACACCCTCCCGCTCCGCCTAGAGCGGGAGAAGTTATTATAAGTTTAACGTTAGTTTGTATCGAGACTTTTTAGGAGCCGACCTAAACATGGTTGGAAACAGGCGGCCAGATGATAAGTCTCCAGGGGTAATCTCTACGCAGGAAGGTGCAAAAGGGTTACCGAGGCCCCTGGCGACACGCGGGAAGGTACAAAAGGGTTACCAATGCCCCTGGCCAACACAGGCAACGGAAGGAATACGGGTGGGTTTTAGTCAGTAAGAGTCTGACACACCCTCCCGCTCCGCCCAGAGCGGGAGAAGTTATTTGATGATTTCCCACCCTCAAAAAAAAAATTGGCATTCTCTGTTAGTCAACCAGGCAGGTGCATTATTTGTGAGTGGAAAACAAAAAAAAAGTATTAAATAGATTTTAATTACAAATAAAATGTGTTTGAATTGGGCTGAGAATTAGCAATTTTGTAGATCAAAAGTTACAAAAGACAGGCTTCACTTATCTACCTACTGTTAATTCCTAGAGATTAGTGATAATTTGATAAATGACTGGATTTATGATCGTATTCCTGTGTCTCTAATTAGAAATAAGTATGTTCACAGCAATAATAAATAACTGTCAAAATAAAACGGTAAATAATAATATAGTACAGCTAAAACAACAATACAACAAAGCATTCAAAGTAGGTATTGTCGTGTCTCTTATTAATAATATCTTATTCTTCAGAAGTCACAGATAAATCATTTTATGTTCGTTCAATAGTTCAATCATCTCAACAATTTTAAAGGCGTAAATAATCCAAGATGGTGGACATCAAATAAATTACAATTATTACATGAAAAACATGACAAATATATGTTTTCACAAACGGGAGACAAGCAGACCGAAGCCATTATTATTATTGACTTTTAGTTATTTTCAATTTAAAACTCATACAAGTCAACGAACTCACTGCGAGTTTCGGGAAACACAAAATTAAAATAAAATGTGCGAATCATTTTCGGGAAATGCCTTTTTATTTCAGCTGTAAGTCATTTGAGCACTATATTGAAGATAAAACTAGTGTAGCTTGTTATGCAGTTTACAAAAGAGTTCTATTCCGGAGACTGGCAGTCACACACAATTTTTGAAACAACATTAAAATAACATCTCACCTGTATATCTCCGAAGTGGCTAAGGCAGAGGTTAAAAGTAAGTACCTACTTGCACATTCTGACAGTTATGGTTCAAGTTCTATAATGCTACGGCTACACTGTCGCTGTAACGCGAATTACATTTCGCGCGTTCTGTTGTACAGCGAAACGACGAGCGGTTTGCCAGAGAGAGCGCACGAAGTGTAGTTCTCGTTATCGCGGACATTGGTGCCGATTCCCTTGTTCACAAACTAAACTAAATTTAGAAAAGGACAGAAGATAAATTTTAGTTTAGTCCTGTCAAATTAATCAGCGCCTGTCACTACTCCATACAAGTTTAGACGTGATTAAAAACTTGCCTACTAAAATTACGTCACTTTACGTCAAGCGGTGATTAATTGGACAGGACTAAACTAAAATTGATCTTCTGTCCTTTTTTTCTTGAAATAGAAAGAAAAAGATGCACTGAACTTAAATTTAGTTTAGTTTGTGAACAAGGGAATCGGCACCATTATTTTGGTTTGTCTTAGTCAATTTTGTAAACGATGTAAGTAATTTCCCTGACTTTACTTATCATGGGCTCAGAATAGCCACATTATTAGAAGGCTAAAAAGTCACTCAAAGGGCGAAGGAGAGGGCTATGCTTGGAGTTTCCCTACGTGATCGAATCAGAAATGAAGAGATCCGCAGGCGAACCAAGGTTACCAACATAGCCCGAAGATTTGCCAAACTTAAGTGGCAGTGGGCAGGGCACATTGCTCGCAGGACAGATGGCCGATGGGGCAGAATGGTTCTGGAGTGACGACCGCGTACCGGAAAACGTAGCATTGGAAGGCCTCCTACAAAGTAGACTGATGACCATGTGAAGGCCGCACGAATCCGCTGGATGCGGGAAGCACAGAACCGGTCGAAGTGGCGGTGCTTGGGGGAGGCCTATGTCCAGCAGTGGACGTCTTTCGGCTGGACTGATGATGATGATAGACACATTTAGCGAGTAATGCTTACTTAACTGAATGTTGTGTGTATTTTCAGCCATATTTCAAACTCAAACTACTTCAAATAAACCAAATACAGGCACTTTTGAATTGTCAAGGGATCGGTCAGTCAGAAAGATGAAGCTTGTTGCCCATTCCAAAGCGTAGTAGGTTCCTATGGAGAAGAACGGGCAAGAAACTCCACGGACACTGTTTTAAGGGGACTACAGGACCTAAACGCAAATTTTATAAGTTTTATAATGCCTTAAAGTATAAGATCCACTGCAGTAAACAAAATCAGAAAAATATATGATATTCTTAAGGATATATGCTAGGTAGATAGTGTTTTGAAAACATAATATAACTAATTTGATACGATAGAAAAAAATCACGAAGATACCTATAAAAAATTTCTTTTAACGATTGAAAACCATACTAATATACATGCAATCATTCTGATTTTTTGTCAGATTATTCTACAAGCAACATATTAGCATAATAGTGTTTTATTTTTTTAATACAATCTATAGCTTTTTTGTAAATCGATAATTGCTACATAGTTTGCAATAAATTACCAGCGTTGTGTCACCGCGCTTCTCTTTCTTTTCTATGCAGTCCGACAGTGACCGCGCTTTAGGTGTTGTCGGCCTCTTAAACTAAAATATTGTTGTAACGCATGGATCAGTACCTACCTTGTACGTGAAAATGAAAATTACATGCAGCGACTGCCTATCTGACCTCCACAGCCCATTTACTGGGTAACACGATACCCCTTGATAAAACTGGTTGTCAGACTTTCGGGCTTCTGACGACCCGTACCTAACAACTGTCAAAGATCTACAAATGACAGCCGGGAGCAACGGCTTAACGTGCTTTCCGAGGCACGGAGAGGTCTTGCAATGAAAAGATGGTCACCCATCCACGGGCCAAGGCGGTAAGCGTAGCTTAACCTGATCGGCCCCGTGCGGCTGTAATTACTTAGCCACAAGCGCCCCCAAGAGCAGATGATGAGGTCTGTAAAAATCACAAATATATAATATGACAGAAGAGCGTCGAAAAAACAGTTAAACCGCGCCAAAAGATTAATTCATTCATCATTCATTCAAGATCCGGTGAAGCTTGACCCGAGCCAACCTGGCGGCAACAGTGTTATAAGAATGACAACATACAAGCAAGACATGACTTACTTCGACAAGGAAATCAACTTTTGTGTGAAGATCGAGACAATATTAGAAAGGCTTTTTTTTTTTTGGATGGGAAATCATCAAATAACTTAACCCGCTCCGGGCGGAGTGGCAGGGTGTGTCAGACTCTTACTGACTAAAACCCGAGAAAGGCTGCTAGCGAGATTTACAAGAATTCAGAAACGGATAGTAGCGAGACCTCAGAGGAAGACATTGGAAACAGCAACGTGCAACACAGCATAGCATGTGACACAGAAAAGAGTCGAGAAAGCAACTGGACCTGAGCCAAACTGGCGGCGACGTTGTTAAAAGATCCCATAGATAAATTACCCGTCTCTCCACTATTCCATTGCTTGCTCAAGGATGCAGATCCGCTAGGCTCTAATAATCCTTCCTGTCCTAAGGGCACGTCTTCCTGACCATTGCCGCGCCCCCCGGTCTACTCGTTGATATGCAATGGTCTCTGTAGTCCCATGAAACATGAGGCTCCACGCAGGCACGTATACAGAGGGGGGGATAGTTGGGATTTATCCCCCCCCGAAATCTGACTGAAAAAAAAAACGTTTTAAGCCATCTGTTTATTTATTCGCTTGCGTGTTCTTTCAATAAGTAGGTAAAATAAAAATATAGATAGATCTTGATCTGATTATGTAAGCGACGTTACTAGTAGCGCCATCTAACCTATTTAGAGAGAAACCGAGAACGAAAACAGTAATGAACGACATCTATCGTCGAGTAGAAAAACTAATAGTAGAAAGATCGTCGCGTTGAGTAGCGAAATATCGAGAAGCTTCCATAACTTTCTGCTACCAGGTAGTAGATGGCGCAATATTCCACAGTGTTCCAGAATACTAAAATGTAGTATAAATACGGCGGGGGCGGGAGTCCGGGAACCTGCATGTCAGTTTATTTCGAGAGCGATTCAAGTGAGAATCGAGAGCGACAAGCGAGAAGAAAAGTGAAATACCTCTGCAATAGTGACAGTATAGTGCAATAGACCAGTTTATTTTGATATTGGTTTCAGTTTCATAGAGAGTAGAGTAAATTCCTTCCGACTTGGTTCACCTGATACTTTGCCCGTGCCGTGAAATAAAGGAAAAAAACTTCAAAACCACTGTTTTCATTGGATTCGCCAAATCGCCAGTCCGTTACGTACTCGAGATAGTGTTGGACAATTTTGGACCTGCAGACGTCATAATTTGTTGGACCGTTCGCCCTATCCATCACAGATTACTTAAATAAAGTAAAGTAATGTGTGAAATGTGAGTGCTTCTTGATTTGTGCTTGTTTGAACGTATATAAATTGCTGCTGCTAAAATGAAGAGAATTGACAACTTTTTCAAGCCAGTGGCAAAAAAAATTGTTGTTACTAGCGAGGAAAAAACTACTCCAAGCATGGCTTCTGCTGTTGATAGTAGACAACTAGAAACAACTTCGTCAAAATTTACAGAAAAAAATGTGATTTCAGCCGAACCGGCTGGAAGATGTAGAGATGAAGGAGAATGTTCTACTTCAAAAACGTGCAGTTTAGATACAATGATTATAAGTGAAACTTTTCCTGATATCGGCGTGGTTTCTAATGCCATATATAACACACAGTATCCTCCTCTTGTACTCACAGATGAACAGAAAAAAAATATTATTACACAACCGTTTGTCCCAGATGCGTCATTTTCGTTTCCGGCTAGTAGCTTTAAAAAGAGGAAACTTAGATTTCGAAGAGAATGGATGGGATCATGGGAATGGTTAACATATTCGCCGAGGAGGAATGGTGTGTTCTGCAAATATTGCGTTGTCTTTTCATCAGGCACCGCTGGAAAAGGTTCCCACCAAACACTTGGAAGTTTTGTCAGCAAACCATTTGATAATTGGAAAGATGCAACAGAGAGATTTCGCGAACATTCTGCTGCTAAATATCACCAGTTTTCTAAGTTATGCGCAGAAAATTTCTTACGCGTAATGGATTCAGCAGCTATAGATGTTGCATCGCTGCTTAATGATCAAAGGCTCAAAGAAAATGAAAGAAATAGAACAGCACTAAAACCTATAATCGAAACTATCATCTTCTGTGGAGAGCAAGAGTTGCCGCTTCGTGGAGACAAAGACAGTGGACCATTGACTTTAGAAAAGCCACTTGGTAAAGATGGAAAATTCAGGGCTCTGCTACGATACCGAGCAAGCTATGATAATATCCTGAAAGATCATATCATTACAACCCCTAAAAATGCAACGTATTTTAGCCCTATTATTCAAAATGAAATAATAGATACTTGCGGAAAGATAATTCAGAAAAAAGTTGTGACACAAATAAATAGTTCAGAGTGTTTCGCGATTCTTGGCGATGAAACTTTAGATGTGAGTGGAACTGAGCAATTGTCTTTATGTGCGAGATACGTTTATAAAGGTATTTTGAGGGAGGACTTTCTCAGTTTCATTGAAATACACGACCTAAGTGCCGAAAATATAAGTGCAGAAATTTTAAAGAAATGTCATGAGATTGGTTTGAATCTCGATAAACTAGTTGGTCAGGGGTATGACGGAGCTGCTACCATGGGAGGACACATCAGTGGTGTGCAGACGAGAATCAGAAAAGAATTTCCTAAGGCCACATACGTACATTGCTCAGCACATCGTCTGAACCTAGTTCTTTCAAAAGCTCTTTCAGTTCCCGAGGTGAGAAATTCAATAGGCGTTGTGAAGGAAGTCTGCAATTTACTTCGCAGCAATGCAATGGCTGGGAAACAGTTCAAGGAAAATGTGGAAAAGCTCACACCAGAAAGTAAGAAAAAAAGACTGGTCGGCATGTGTGACACTAGATTTATAGAACGTCACGACTCTATAAATGTATTTGGTGAGTTACTCGAACCTATTGTCATTACATTAAGAGAACTATCCTACACAAACAGAACTGTCGCCCAAACTGCCTCTACACTCATAGCTGCGATGGAAAAGAGTAGTTTCTTGATTTCTCTAAAAACCTGTGAAAGATTTTTCAGTTATACTCTCCCACTGTCAACAAATTTGCAGAACCCTACACACGACCTGGCCTCTGCTATGAAATTTTCCGATGACATTATCGGAAAACTAAAAGAGATACGTGACGATGTTAACCCGGTATTCTCAGAAATATATAACGCATACTGCAAAATAGCGGAAGATGTCTTGCAAATAGAAATTCAGCGTCCTCGAGTTACTGCCCACCAAACTGCACGAAGCAACCCTCCCAGCGATACTGCTGAAGAATACTTCAGAAGAACTATTTTTATACCGTGCATTTTGATATCTGGCATGAATGATAGATTTGTGAATCAAAGAGAGCTGCTTTCTTCTTTAGAAATTATTCTTCCGAAAAATGTGGACGAGAGGAAAATAAGTGAATTAGAAAATATGAAAATTTATTGGGAAGAAAGTGTTGGAGAATCACTAATAAAAGCAGAGTACAGTATGTGGTGTGCCAAGTGGAAAAACACAGATAAGAAACCAGTCGAAATTATGGAAATATTAGACACGTGTGACAAAGTTTTCTTTCCTACCATTAACAGGCTAATACATATTCTGGCCACCCTTCCGGTTTCAACGGCATCTGTGGAGCGGTTATTTTCATGCCTAAAGAGAATAAAATCCTTCCTAGGGAATAGAATGGCGGGCGAGAGGCTTACTGGTCTCGCTCTATTGTCTATTCATTCCGCTTTGGCGCCAGATCCTGATATGGGACTAGACGTAATGGCTGCCAGCGGAAACAGAAAAATACTTATATAATTATAGTATAGTACAGTGAAAATTATAGTACAGTGATTACAGCGATTTTCACACAGTTCACATGGTTGTTTCAATGTTTGTCCCCCCCCGAACCAAAAGTCTGGATACGTGCCTGGCTCCACGGACTAGTGCGAATCCTTGGGTTCATTCGAGCTATCGAGTCTGGTTTAACCACGCTGGGGTCGGTGCATTTCATTCAGTCATTCATTCGTGAAATCTACATATTTTAATCCTTAGAGCCTTTACAAACAAGCGCGACACGCGACGCGACACAAAGGCACCGCTTGTAGTGCTACACGCGGTGCCTTTCTGTCGCGTCGCGTGTCGCGCCTGTTTGAAGGAGCCTTTATAATACCATTGGGTATCATTTGCTGGGCGTATTTTGAAATAGGCACACTACACGACGAAAAAATTTTGTTGTTTACATTTTCACTCCGCGTGGGCGTGAATGCGTGAATCTCTTTTGTTTCGTGACTGAAAACGTATTGTTTTGCAACAACAGTGAAGTTTTGTTTAATTGTGACGTAAGATGGAACTCGAGTAGGTACTTTTACCGCTCCCAAACTCAAAGCATTTATTTACAACTAGCTGTTGCCCGCGGATTCGACGCGTGGCGTTTTTTTAAAATACGTTACTCCTTATAACATCAGCTATCTGCCAGTGAAAGTCCCGTCAAAATCGGTGCAGTCTTTTCGGAGATTTGCCGGAACAAACAGACAGACAGACAGACAAAAATTGTAAAAAATGTTATTTTGGTATATGTACCGTATATACTTTCATATGCATCTAATAGTTGTTATTTTGTTAAATTGTTATTTTGACATTACAAACAGACACTTCATTTTTTTTTCTTATAGTTCATATATTAATAACTATAAATAAAATTTCTAAACTAAAAGCAGCCTAAGTTACTCCTAAAATATAAATTACATCAGCTATCTGCCAGTGAAAGTCCCGTCAAAATCGGTCCAGTCGTTTCAGAGATTAGCCGGAACAAACAGACAGACAGACAGACAAAAAATGTAAAAAAAAATATTTTGGTATACATATGCGTTTAGTAAAAAGCGGTTAGATTAAACCATTTACAGCCACTTTTAGGCAGAGGTGTACCTATAGCAGCCCCACATTACGCCGAGAGCAGTGGTGGCCGCGACTTACGAGGTGTATGTTGGTTGTAGGTTCGAACCAACGCAGCCGCTTTAAGTTGTGTAAATTATTTCAGCACCACTTTTTTTTTTTGAGGGTGGGAAATCATCAAATAACTTCTCCCGCTCTGGGCGGAGCGGGAAGGTGTGTTAGACTCTTACTGACTAAAACCCACCCGTATTCCTTCCTGTTGCCTGTGTTGCCAGGGGACTCGGTGACCCATAAGTACCTTCCCGCGACCCCGGCAGGATTTCAGCATCACTGCTCTCACACCGGTGAAGGAAAACATCGTGAGGAAACCGGCATGACCTAGAACCAAAAATTCTAAGACATGTGACATCTATCAAGTCGCACTGGGCCCGCGTGGTGGATTACGGCCCACTCCCTCTCACAGACAGATTGGGGGGAATCCCCCAAATTTGTTTTTTTTAAGTTATGGGGAAGAATTGGGGGACAATATTTTTGGGGGGATATTTGGAGAGAGAAAACTGCGTGTGGAAGGAATTGGGGAATTTTTTATTACCAAAACTGTAATCCTGGAAAAGCCACGGCTCGCAGTGATGATTAAATTGGTAGTTTCAAAAGACATTTAGCGCAGCGTTATCAATTACGTTTGTACAGCTTCCCGCTGTTTCTAATTTATGATTTTGATCATTCTTTGACACGAAAAAACACATTACCAAAACAAGTTATTAAAATCTTCAGGCATCCATCGATCCAATTAAATTAATAAATATTCTAAAACCTTTAACAAAAATAAACAGTAATTGAATCTATTGCTGAAATAATATAAAATCTATGTGTGGGGGATTTTTACATAAAAACCGTTTTTTGGGGGGATTCCGGGGAAGGTTTGGCATGTAAGCTGTTAATTGAATAGTATAAAATTATATGTCATTACATCACTAAATTATTATTGTTCCATTTGTAGGGGATTTTTTCTTCAAAACCTACATTTTGGGGGGATTTTGACGCGAGACGGTCATCTGACAACACTGCTAACAGAGAGGAGGCCTGTGTCCCAGCAGTGGAAACATTGTAGGCTGATGATATTTATATTGGAAAACCTAATGGCACTTTGCTTGACCTGAGAATCGAACCCAGGACCTGATGCTCAGCAAAACTTAGCGCTTGCGATCACTAGATCAAGGACGCAGTCAGTATTTAGATTTTTTCAGTATTAAAGATAAATAATAATGATTGTGATCATTGTGATTGTTACTTGATTGTAATCAACTTTGAATTAAAGAAACAAGCATACTGTACCCCACTTTCAATTTATCTGAGCTTTCTGGTCTAAAACATTTTAATTACATTAATTATTTTCTACGTCTCTTGACATTTCTTGAGACCCAGGGGTCCCGGACCTTTGGAAGGCGTACGAAGGGTCGAAACCCGAATTAGTCGAAGCCCGTTAGACGTTTTTAGAGGTCCATAGTCAACAATTAACTCTTATAGTTTCGCCATGTCCGTCCATCGCCGCGTCGGTCCCCGCTTCAGGTCTGAGATGCTTAGTACTAGAAAGCTGTAATTTGGCATGGGTATACTCGTACATATTAGTCTCGTCGACAAAGTGGTAGTCCTCTGCAGCAACCTCTGCATAATGTGGGGATGATATTTATTTTTCTTGTCTATCCCATGGTGGGGGTATCGTTGGATATGCCGTTCAAAAATATTGCGGGTCTGTTAACGTCATTTTCCAATTTAGTGATCAGTTTGCGTAATACTAAGCTTTAAAGTGCCACTTTTTGTTACAGTCAAATGTCCCCCAGCTAAATGGTTGTTACATAATGACGAAATTAAAATGAGAACTATCACAGCTAAGTAGGCTTTACAAGTTAACGAGTAATAGTCGACAAACTTACATTTTTGTAGTTGGAGAATTGACCGTGACGTAAATATATGGGAGAACATGTTTTTCAACAACAATGTGAAGTTTGTTTTTGGGATAAATTCATCCCAACTACGGAACACTTCATTGTGCGTGGTTTGACACGCAATGGGCCGGTTTTTAATGAAATGAAGCACCAACAGATTCTCCCTGTATGCACTATGCAAGTACACCCAAGGACAACCTCCGGTTGGTGCTGGACTATTGCAGGATATGGAATCAAAGATAGGGGTCATCCCCTGCCTGACTACTGATTTATATACAATACACAGATAAAATGGCAGGGTCACCCCCTGCCATTTTATCTTGCACACTCAAGTGTCTTGTAATGTAATCCCGGAAGTAAGGCCAAGAAACATACCAGCATTCTATGTTCTAAACCAAGTCATAGTCTACCCATGTGCCAAATTTCATCCAAATCCGTTCAGCCGTTTTAGCGTAAAAGCGTAGTAAACAAATAAAGAAACAAATTCACTTTCGGATTCCATCATTAGGATAGGCACAGGTCTGCCAACTATTACGGATATCGTAGCTGGTAATCAAACTAAGTTATAGTTACCTAGGTGTCCCTACCTACTTAAGTATTATCTCAAGAAACAACAGAAGAGTAATTTACATAAGTAGACGTTTCTTTAGGTAATATTAGCTGGGTACAAAAACATCATTTTGATGATCAATCCTAGTTAAAAAGCGATCTTCATCTTGTATTATGGGTGTTTGTTACTTAGATCTTTATACAGCGTGTGTCAGAGAGGTGTGGTCATCGAAAAATAATCAACTGTCCCATCAATCACAGAGTAAATATTACGCAATGTAAATTGTCTTTGGGCCCTGGCCCTGACATCAAGCAATGGACAAGATTGTCAAACGTTTGAATACGAGGCTTTTGGTTGCTTTGTAAGTGTGTATTTTATGTAATCTTTTTTGTAATATGCTTTTTGTTTGTGCAGAATAAGTAAACAATTTTCTTTCTTTTTTTTTTCAATCTATCAATCAACTCAGCCTATCGCAGTCCACTGCTGGACATAGGCCTCTCCCAGGCTGCGCCAAAACACCCTGTCTTCCGCCTTCCGCATCCAGTCTGTTCCAGCCACCTTTTTAAGGTCGTCGGTCCATCTAGCTGGGGGGCGTCCCACACTACGCTTGCCGATACACGGTCTCCACTCCAGGGCACGTTTACTACACCAGCCATCGGTCCTTCGACAAACATGGCCAGCCCACTGCCACTTCAGCTTGCTTACTCTGCAAGCTATGTCGGTAACTCCGGTTCTTTTCCGGATAATTTTATTCCTGATTTTATCCTTCAAAGAGACTCCGACCATAGCCCGCTCCATAGCGCTGGGTGACGATGAATTTGTGGACCAGGCCGACAGTCAGTGTCAACGAAAACGTGTTTGGAAAACTTCGTCAAGTCTTCTCGTCGCCTATCCCGCAGTGTCTGAAGCCTAAGGTCTTCAACCAGTGCGTCCCGCCTGTCATGACATACGGTGCCGAAACGTGGACACTGTCCCATACAAAACTTCAATTAATAATAATAACATCTTTATTTCAGGCAACTAAGGCCTATAAAAACAATAACTATAAACTAATACATACTTTATACAACAAACTTAAAACTACTGGCGTCGTGTTACGCCGCCAGGTGTCGTGTAGTCGACCGCGGAAACGCCGATACAGCACACCTTTCGGCCAACTCTTCCTTGAGGAAGGTCACCAAATGATGAGTCGGAACACGCACCACGAACGACTTGAAATTGGTGTTATGGCGCGCCTCCAACTTCTCCACCTTCAAGCTCCAGTTGGTCTACGATGTCCTCAGTCTTCGTAGAGTGGTTCAATCCTACTTCACCCGAATGTATGGGACGGCTGATATTTTTTTCGCGGTTACGATGTTGGTTCCACGGAGCTGGATGTTCAGATTGATAGCTTGTGTCCACCCTTAAATATGACCACACCTGACACCTTTCTGATACTATCGTGTCGAATAATATCGTGTATTACTAGCTGCGCGCCGCGATTTCACTCTCGTAAGTCTCGATCCCGTGTAAAACAAATTATTTAAAATACAAAAAACCCGACTGCAAAAACACATAACTGAAAAGAGAAAAACAAGTATTATAATAATATAATCTATAGAACTTTGGCATCGCAGGCGGGGGGACAAACCTGCAACAACCTGTAATATGAGGTAACTTTTATTTGGCGATACCAAAATTCTATAGATTACAATGCTTGTTTTTCTCTTTTCAGTTGTGTTTTTGCAGTCTGGTTTTTTTGTTTATTCAATAATTTGTTTTTTGTTTTTATCATGTTTAGATATATATTCATCGCGTCTGTGGAGTTTAGCTAGTCAATTTTAGATAACCCTGTATATGTAGGTATGTACAGCCAGGGAAATGTTGTTAAGTCACAGATATATGATTTTAGTGACTCTTTTATCTGTTATTACGCCTTCAATAATGCAAGTAAGTTATGTAAAAAATGTAGGTATATTAAACTAGAACGCATACACATCAATTATATATGTGAATATTTAAGTATTGTCGTAATATACTTTATGAAACAAATTCAGTAAATTATGTCTACCCAAAGCATAAAAAATGATATTGGTGCCGATACCCTTGTTCACAAACTAAACTAAATTTAAGTTCAGTGCATCTTTTTCTTTCTATTTCATTAAGAAGAGGACAGAAGATAAATTTTAGTTTAGTCCTGTCAAATTAATCAGAGCCTGTCACTACTCCATACAAGTTTAGACGTGATTAAAAACTTGCCTACTAAAATTACGTCACGCGCTGATTAATTTGACAGGACTAAACTAAAATGTATCTTCTTTCCTTTTCTTAATGAAATAGAAAGAAAAAGATGCACTGAACTTAAATTTAGTTTAGTTTGTCAACAAGGGAATCAGCACCACTGCCTGTCACTACTCCGTACAAGTTTAAACGTGATTAAAAACTTGCCTACTATTATTACGTCAATTTACGTCAAGCGCTGATTAATTTGACAGGACTAAACTAACATTTATCTTATGTCCTTTTCTTAATGAAATAGAAAGAAAAAGATGCACTGAACTTAAATTTAGTTTAGTTTGTGAACAAGGGAATCGGCACCACTACTTTCAAAAAACTTAAGATATTTTCATGATTTTTTTTGTATGAATGGACTATTGTATTATCTATTTTATATCAAATATTCATATTATCTTTACTAAAAATAAATATTCCATATGAAACCAAACGGCGGCGCGGTGTTCACGCGACGGGCATTTGTATGGCCTAGGTCAACGGCGATTACACGACCCTTAAGCAAACCAACCTGCCGGGTTATAGCCAGCCATTACATACTGCTGTCAACAGACAATTTAATTTGTTAGTAATTTGGTTTATCAATTTCCATGACTTTACCTACCCACTTAAATAAAAACTATTATTTAACTTCCAATTTAAACACAATGTTTTTCAAATAAACGCTTTTATTATAGCACAACAATTGATATTTAAAAGGACTCCAACACTTTAAGTAATCTGTCATAAACCAACGGTTTCACATCTTTCGCTATAAAAAAGTCCACGTGGTTAAACTGTTCATAGGGAACTTTATAAAAACCCACCACATTACTTAAACTAGTGAATAATCTAACCACATCTGTAGGATGAGCCAGCCAATCAGATTCACTCCAAAACATTGACACAGGAGCCACAACATTCTCTAAAGCATAACTCGGAGGGCTTGTAGCGCCATATCTTAACAAATTCTCCTCAACACCGTAGTCAAATTTTCGAAAATCATTCGACAAAATTCCTTGGCCGAAGTGTGCGAATTGTTTCATTGAAGCTCCTGAAGGTATATGTCCAAGAATCACTGGCAAATTCGTCATATTTAGCTGAGGAAAGTCATATCCGGACATGAGAAATAACGTGTTGCTGCACAGAATCTCTGCTAGAGGTCCGGTACCGCAAATCAGGAGTTTTAATGTCCGGATCAAATTGTTGTCTGGTAGAAACTCGTGTAAGCCCAAACTCTTTGATAATCCGTCCAAAATGAATGTTCCCGGAGACATGAGACGCACTATTGGTGATCTGACGTTTGACATGTAAGCTACTGGAGATAATGCAATCATTAGAGCTATCTTCTCGATATAATCTGGTCTTTCCGAAGCCATGACGAAAAATGATGTCGTTCCCTGTGAATGTCCGATGTATTTCAAAGATTTCTCTTCCGTTTTATTCAGTACGTAATCAATCATCGCTGGTAGATCGTAGACACCAATTTCATGCCAAGAAAAGTCCCAAAATTTAGCGTTTGAGGGTTCCAAAATGATATGCTTTCTGGAATGTTTGTTGCCGCGAGCATTACCCATCCAGACGTCGTATCCTGCATCAGCTAGCAAATAAGCCAGTGCACTTTCTCGTCCTGCTACAACGAAGTCATCAGCACTGCCCAACAGTCCATGCATGAGGAAAACAGCTTGCCCATTCCCTGGAATCCTGAACACCGTCAACTCATATCCATCTTCAGTTTCCACTTCGTGAACTTCAACTGTAAACCCATATTTATGTATTAAATCAGCTATTCCTAACTTCGCGTCTTCATTTACTGTTGCTTCACTGAAATCGATTATGAATTGGTTGATCACGTCTCCATTATTTGTGTCACTGATGGAATTTGGGAGTGCAACAGGACCTAAAGCCCTTGCTATAGCATGAGGCATCCAGGTCACTGCGTTCACTGCTGCTGCGAACGCGTTGGTATAAGCGTGTGTTGTAAAACTCAAAACAGAATATTTGGTAATTCCTTCAATTATATTACTAGACATTCTTTGTATTATAGGTGGGAATAAATTATCAGTTACTGCTCCATTGCAGATGTGTAATACAGCGATGATTATCAGGTATTTTTTGGCCATGTTTGTGCAACGAGTTTTCCGGTTGCCAACTATTTGTAAACTGAAGAATATATGGCACGATACTGCTGACCATGGGCTCGTTTTTGCTCGCTCATTTTCCGGTTATTTGTGTGGTTTTTGTGAATACTTAATGATCGTTCTAACACCTCAATTAGATTTTATTGTGGTAGTGTTCGTTAAAGTTTTTTGCAATTCAAGTTATGAAAATATATTATTTTTATTATGAATATTCTCTAACAAATAAATTGGAACAAGGGGTTCCATTTTACTATTGGTATTCATCTCAGTAGTCACCCTAGCCTGGTTCTAGCAACATCACCGAAATTACCTTTGTTTTGCTAGTCGTTATTTAAACTGTCGTCAGTTTTTCGTTCGACCGTCGTCCGTTTCAGGGGGTCTACTCCCTAAGCCCGAAGTCCGTAGTGTCGGCTGAAGTTACGGGCATCTGCGTTTCGATTCACTTACGGATAAATGATTAGTTCGAGGCCCGAACTAAGAATTAATGACAACACGATCTGACAGTTGTCCCTACATCCAATATTTATTTACATAACATCACACCTTGTTCCCCCGAAGGGTTGGGCAACCTGTAGTACATCCGGTGTAGGTACCTGTAGTACACCCACATTTCGCCAGTTATGTTTAAGTCCCATGTAATAGGGGGCGACCCTATTGTCATCAACCGGGCACAAGTCCAGACTCCGGGCTGCTACTGAGAATCTAATCTATCTTTCTATTTCTATTTGCATATTTATTTGCTTGTTCTAAAAATGGAATTTGGTACTTGTTTTGACGATTCAATTAATTTTGGACGGGCCCGTATCTTCGTTGACGGACTTAGAGAGTAGACCCACAGGGGACTACCCTCTACGTCCGTCAACGAAGATCCCGTCCAAAAAATAAGTGTCAAATATTTTTTTTCGGACGGGAAAAAACACTGCATTCGTAGGGATAACTGTTAAACTACGATCTAATCTTATGTCCGTAAGTGATAAGGAGTAGGAAAAACCCGTAACTTCTGCCTAAACTACGGATTTCATGCTTAGGAAGTAGACCCCTGATCTTTGAAAGTCGTTACGGTTAGACAGAAGCTTGAAAGTCTGAAAACCAGTCTTACGCTTGAGGTATCGTGTAACCCAGTAAGTTGGTTGTGGAGGTCAGATAAGCATTCGCTCCATTTAGAATATTGGTATTCAGCTGAATCTAGTCAGGCTGACATCTGCTTCAGATAATGACAGTCGCTAATTATGTAGAGACACAGCCTTTCTTTGCATAACTTACCAAGTTAAGGGGACTACAGGAGCTAAACGCAAATATAAGTTTTGTAATGCCTAAAAGTATATGATCCACTGCAGTAAACAAAATCAGAAAAATATATGATATTCTTCAGGATATATGCTAGGTAGATAGTGTGTTGAAAATATAATATAACTAATTTGATATGATAGAAAAAATCACGAAAATTTCTTTTAACGATTAAAAACCATACTAATATACATGCAATCATTCTGATTTTTTATCAGATTATTCTACAAGCAACATATTAGCATAATAGTGTTTTATTTTTTTTATCCAATTGATGGATTTTTTTGTAAATAGATGATTGCTTCATGTTTTGCAAAAAATTACCAGCGTTGTGTCATCGCGCTTCTCTTTCTTTTCTATGCAGTCCGATAGTGACAGCGCTTTAGGTGTTGTCAGCCTCAATATTACTGAGTAAAACCAACTTTTGAGCATCACTGGTCGTTGATAACTGTGTACCAATTGGATTTTGCGTTCATATCGTTTTAACCTTTAATATTGCGTAATACAATGGTGCCGATTCCCTTGTTCACAAACTAAATTTAAGTTCAGTGCATCTTTTTCTTTCCATTAAGAAAAGGATAGAAAATAAATTTAAATATGCACTATGCACTGTACGAAACATATTTAATGTACATAGACTGCCTACCTGGTCTAGTGGTTGCAAACGCTACCGTTGAGTGTGAAACCTTGGGTTCGATTCCCAGGTCGGGCAAAATCAAAATCAAAAGTAATTTATTCAAACTAGGCTGAAAATCAGTCAGAATTACATAAGACAGTGCCCCAAAAATGCCCGCCCTTCACCAAACTCCCCAGCAGCACATCTGTCTGTTTAGTTATATAAACTTGATTCTATACAAATCGTATGCAAAGTAATTAACATTACGAAACACAAAACATTAGATTAAATTACATACTTGCCACATGTTAGCTAGCACACGCCAGTATACCAACAAAACAATGAACAAACTGTACTCAAGCAGATAAAAATTACAACATAAAAAAACGTAAATTGAACTTAATACCTAAATAATAGCCTCCAGGCATAAAGGGCTTGCCCGCTTACATAAGGCTATTGCTGTAACTCGAAGTGAGAAATGATAAACTAGCCCCATCGAAGTAAACAATTACTAATAACAATTAAAACCATGATCAGCAAGACGACCAGTCACCACAAGCAGCACCGGTTCACGAGCATAATGCAAAGATCTGCCAGATCAGGGCAATTGGGCAATTGGGTTTTTCTATCAAGAATTTCTCAGTAGCAGCCCGAAGTCTGGATTTGTGCCCGGTTGATGGCAATTAGCTTGCCCCCTTGGCGAAATGTGGGTGTAAAGTTCACTCATCCTCCATAGAAAAGGCAGGATCCTCCGACCAGACGGGTGTCGTGTCTGGTGGGCAACTGCCCAACGGTTGTCGGGATGTTGTATATATGCTAGTTGCGCGGTAAACTCTGCTTGCGCGATGCAGGATTTTGCGTGACGTCAGTGTGTTGCGTAGTTCGCATGTGGCAATGTAGATGCCGCCACAGTACTATCGATACAGTAGACGAAGACGCGCCCCACTCTTTCCTAATCGTTTGTTTACAGTGCACGTGTGCATCCTTTCGCTAGTGTTGTAGTGCTGTCGATACGTACGAATTGCCTATGAGTACGCAAGCACACTGATGAATAAATCATCTCGGATCAAATACCCCGCGGCCCCTTCGACCATAAAATTGTGGGACGCGTCTTCGTGGATGGCACTATCTATTACACCTCTGTCTAACCCTTTGGAAAATACAGGGACTTTGTTAGGTTAATCATTAAGTATGCACCTACATTATTCTTAATGTAAGTACGTTGACTATGATGAATTTCTCATTTAAATAACCTGTTTTTTTTGGGTGGGAAATTAGCGGAGCAGAAGGATTTGTCAGACTCTTACTGACTAAAACCCACCCGTATACCTTCCGTTGCCTGTGTTGCCAGGGGCCTCCTGCCCCCTGGTCAGTCATCCCCGCCACCACCTTGCTCACTGGCTATTATTGCTTCCTCGACTTCAGCTATTTTCAGTTATTCCGTGTCGTCGTGTTGTTTTTCCACAACATTGGGTCCTGAATTTTACACATTCCTTTCAACTTATTATCTTACAGCTGAGATGGTCCAACGGCTCCGACTTACCGAGTTGTCGCGGTTACGTATCTATGCAGGCGTGCACTTTTCTTTGTGCGATTTATGTTACCGTCACTGCTCCCAAAACGGTAGGAAGAAAAACAATGGGAAGAAATCGGCTTGCCCGAGAAACAAACATACCTACGAAAATATGAATTTGATCATTCAGCACAGTGCCCGCGTGGTGAATTACGGACGGCCCACTCCGTTTCACAGAGAGGCGGCCTGAATGTCACCAGTGGGAACATTATAGGTGGATAATAATCCTTCTTCGGGTCGTTACCCTCAATACACGTAATTAGTGCTATAAACTTTCCAAACTATCTCTCTGACAAACAAAACAACTGAAAAATAAACTCTGCTTTCTTGAAAGTTATTTTGAGAATAATGGTTCTCAAAAACATGTTTGGAACTGTGCTTACTGACTTGGAAATAATGAATCAGCTTCAGCTGACACGTTTTAAACTCTACCATAAAGTTTTATTTTTATTATTCAAAAGTTTTCTTTTTTTTATATAGCGCCTGGCATTTTGTCACTGCAATAGTTGGCTTTACCTGTATAGTAAGTAGGTAGTAACAGGCGTTTAATAAAACGTTTTTTAAATCTCTTTTATTAAATAAAATTGAATGTTTAAAATAACAACATAATAACTTAATTCTAACATTCATTCCAACCTTGCCCGCGACATATCGTGTAATGTGAAAAGTAAAAAGCGCGCGAAAATAAATTTCTTTAACTCTGACCGCCATTTTGCAATTTTGACACAACACAGAGCGTTCAGAATTTCAGAATCATTTGTAGTCAAATTCTATTTGCGTTTCACGTAGGCGTCACCTGCTGGAAGCTAATGCAAGAATACTTCGTCCCAAATATTATTATTGTCCTAAATATCTTGATGAGTTGACTGCTGTTTGTGTGTTTAATCCATAAAAGAATATCTATAAAATAAAACACATGATGATGGTAGGCCACGATTGGCCGAAGGGAAAGGAGAGTACCGCGAACTTCTAACCAGCTAAAGCACTAGGAAGTGGTGAAGGCCGGGCGTTTGACAAAAAATAAGTTATTTTTAACGTTCGAAAAGTGCTGATTCTTAGCCTAGTTTGAATAAATGACTTTTGATTTTGAAGTTCAAATTTTCTTACGATTCTTGCAATTTGCAGGTTCCTACCACATAGAGAGTTGTATTCTTGATTTTAATGACTGTTTAATTCTGTAGACACATATTTGTTGCGGTCACGAATCATATTGTGATCTACATACAACCTGACGATTATGAAAAAGGATATCAGCCTATTGCCATTACAGCATAATCAGCGTATAATATTCCCACTGCTGGGACACAGGCCTTCTCTCTGTGAGAGGGAGTGGGCCGTTATCCACCACGCGGGCCCTTTGCGGGTCGGTAGATGACGATGTCTTCGAATGTTTGGTTCTATGACATGTCGGTTTCCTCACGATGTTTTCCTTCACCGTTTTGAGAGTAGTGGTGATTAAAAAATTACACAAATAAAGCGCCTGCCTGGGTTCGAACATACGACTTACAACTTGTAAGTCGCGGCCTTTACCACTGGGCCACCACTTTGTGTAATAAAATGGTCATATGTATTGTATTCATTGTATTCTAGACTTTTACACTTATTCATAGACATTTATTTTATACTTATATAAATCGATAAAACTTAACGATCACCATACACTATAACTATAATCTGACATGTGCTATCTGTCATAAAGTGACAGCTGTCACGAAGTGACAGCTAGCACATGTCAGATTACTCCAGTAAATTAATAATTCAACTTTAGATCAATTCTATTTGTTTGTAAACTTTGACGTTCAAAAGTGCCTTTTTAAGTGCCAATTTGACTTTGACTTTGACTTTTTAGCAGTCTTTTTTGCGACCAAAGCATTGAAAACAAAATTGTGCATTATTCGTATTCAGCCAAAACCTATTAACTAAAAATATTGCTTCTACAATTTGCGTCGCAGAATAAACGATGACATTGACATGGTTGTTAGATTATTTATTTTTTCAACGGCTACTAGACTAAATAATATTTACAGCTCGTATTTTTTAGACTGCCTCGTTGGTCTAGTGGCCGCAAGCGCTACTGCTGAGCATGAGGTCTTGCGTTTGATTCCAGGGTCGAGCAAAGTGTTATTGGGTTTTTCCATCTGGAATTTCTCAGTAGCAGCCCGGAGTCTGGATTTGTGCCCGTTTGATGGCAATAGGCTCGCCACCTATTACATGGGACTTAAACATAACTGGCGAAATGTGGGTGTACTACGGGTACACCTCTGCCTAACCCATCGGGGAATACAAGCGTGATGATAAGTTATTTTTAAACTCGATATATTTTGAGAGGTTTTTTTTAACTCCGATTACGCTATGTCATTTATTAAGAGACTAGCTTCTGCGCGCAACTTCTCACGCGTGAAATTTGTTGTTCCCCCGCTCCACTGCGTCGCATTGCATCGCCCGCGCTAGTACTTCGTTTTCGCTTAGCGTTCTTTCTGTTTTTTTATTTTATTTTTGCTCGGCTCCCAAGGGTGGTAGCGTGATGTTAAATAGCCTATAACCTTCCACAAGAATTTTGCTATCGAATGCAAAAATATTTTTTGAAATCCGACTGGATTAACTGTTCCAGAAATAACCCCCTACATACACACTTACAAACAAAAAAATTTTACCTCTTTATAGTACGAGTATTAGTAGGACCCACCTACCCACCCCTGCTTCGCGCGGTTTTCACAATGTGACAAGTTTAATATTAATGTATACGCACATAAAGCTTCCGGAAAAAAATCTCTAGATTATGTTTAAATACTTATCAAAATCCGTTGCGTAGTTGCGCACAGACAGACACGAAAGCCCGCGTAGAGGTCGGAAATTATCCCACGGAAATAGGGTTGCCATCTCTAAAATTTGGCAACCAGGACAAAAAGCGTAAAATCCCCGGATGTTGGAGCTCAGAACTATAAAAAAAAAATGTTTGACGTGTCCGGGACGTCAACCATTTTTTTTATAGTTCAAATAGTCACGTAAATAGTGTAGGTATTTATTTATTTACACATAGAGTTACAAAAATTCAAACCCGGACTACAAATAAAACCCGCCCGGACGCTCCCCGGACGCCCTCTAAACTAGGACAAATCCGGGTAAGCCCGGACGGATGGCAGCCCTACACGGAAGCATACTACCGTAACGTGTACGCCAGTAAAGCTCCCAGTCGGCATGATTTTTTCCAACAATCATCGTCAATCATCTTCAATAATCATCGTCATATTTTAGCAAATTTACACAAAACCTTAATAAATTATGGTAAGATTTAAACCTTAACCTTCCTCAAGAATCACTCCGACCATTGGTGAAAACCGAATGAAAATCCGTCGGTAGTTTTTGAGGTTGTTGCGTTTATACAGACAGACGCGGCAGGGGAACTTTGTTTAATTATATAGTTAGAGATGCCAATGTTTTCGGTACCTAGAAATCTCACCGTGAAAACATAGGTGAAGTGAGTTGTCAAAAGTGTCAATCCCTAGACTGTCATCGTGGAATGACAGCTGTCACGGTGAGATTTATAAATAATATCGGCTGGTAAAAAATATAGTATCCATTCAGTGTTTTTATCATGTTCTAAGTTGTGCTTCTATTTATTCATATTTTTTTTGTTACAGGTATGACAGATCTACCAAGCATATTAATTCCCGCAAAAAATAAAAAAAGCTACTTTCTAATAGAAGCTATAGCTAAATAAATACTCATTTGCACATAGACAGAAACATCAACAAGTAAATAAACGAAAATAAATGGCATTTCAGAAGAAATAATAAAATAATTAAGTGTTTGTGCGGTAGTGATAGAGAGATATTGAGTGTGGCTGATAGAAAAGGACAGAAGATGTCGCTGGTTGCTCCAAGGAGAGTCCAACTGGACTGGGCTCCTTCGATAATACCGTGGTAAGATTCAATAGTTTATAAAAAGAAGCACCTTATTCACAATACAATGATCCTGAACATTGATCTTTTGGTGAATGGCCAAACTCGGAACTAACGCCGCCATCTTGTTTTTTTAACAATTACACAAATTCTACCAACAGCCTGAGTTTCCTGTGCTGTCAATGACATTTGAGTGCCATAAGATCCATGCAGCATTGTACGAAATGGCATTCCTAAATAATTTTATTAGGTATTCTAAAAGAGATCGCCGTAAAAGTAGGTAAGTAATTAAACAATCAATATTTCTGAACGAAACGAAGAGGTATGCTCAGTGAAAGGAGAAACCGCATCATACACCAAATCGTTGCTTTCAGTTTTTCACGTTTACATAATTCTGTCTCCATCTTCTTCAAACGATTTACAGCAATAGTACGATGTTTTAAATTCGTTTTGCGCTAAACGAATTTAGTGATTTGTGCCCAAAGAAAACTGGATTATTCAAAAAATGTGACTGCTAGCGCCATCTGTCTTGAAAGTGTAGCACTCACACGTGTGTAGTGTTGATTGAAGGCTTGTTTTCTTTATAGGCAAGAATAGAAAGTACAGAAAGTTCCCACTTTTCTCACAAAATCTGAAAACTGTAGGGAAACTGGCAATCGTGCGTGAATATTTTCCTGCCATCTATTAGCGGTTTACGTAAAACTTTTAAATTTCTGAAGCAATAAGTATTTGCCACTCATTCGTGCCTACATTCATGGTTTCCCTTGGTCCTATTTGAACGTTAGTTTTACTCACAGTTGGATATGTTTTCTACTATTACTTAGTATATTCCCGAAAAACAAAGAAAAAAAGCTTCACAAATGCTTGCAAAAAACAAATAGTTTAGTAGAGATAATTATCTTGGAGCCCATAACTTGCCACTATAAGGATTGAGGAGTCCAGCATGGGCCATTATAGATACTTCATCATCTGCCTAGCCATTTCCCAACAATGTTGTACTCGGCTTCCAGTCTAACCGGATGAGAAAAAAAAGAAAGTAGAAAAATACAAATTATTTGACCCAGGTCAAACAGAAGATAAATTTTAATTCAGTCCTGTCAAATTAATCAGCGCCTGTCACTACTCTATACAAATTTAAACGTGATTAAAATTTGTATAGAGATCTATTGATTTGAAAACTTGCCTACTAAAATTACGTCAATTTACCTTCGTCAAGCGCTATTATTATATTCTATCCTTTTCATAATGAAATACAAAGAAAAAGATGCACTGAACTTAAATTTAGTTTAGTTTGTGAACAAGGGAATCGGCACCAATATTCACACAAAAAAAAAACAAAAAAAAATGGTATTGTGTGCCTCACGGCTGCGCCAAATAGGCCCAGTTCAGCATAAATGCTAAACAACTAGGCCCTGACGATGGTTGCAGCTGAATACCAGTATTTTACATGGAGAGACTGCCTATCTGACCTCCACTACACAACACTGTAACTGGGTACCGCACAGTACGTCTTGGTAAGACGGTTGTCAGTCTTTCGGGCTTCTGACAAACTAACCGTAACGACTGTCAACGATCTACGAATGACAGCCGGGACCAACGGCTTACTGTGCTTTCCGAGGCACCGAGGGATCTTTACGTAACGGATGGTCTCGTCCATGGATCGACCTCGGTAAGTGCAGTTTGGACCGAACTATGCGACCAATTTGAGAAATTCCAAAGGGCCGCAGAAGGGTAGTTAGAACTAACACAAACGGCCATCGGGTCTTCAGATAAAGTGGGTCAAGGCATCTCCTAGTTCCCTGTATTAGTCCCTGTCCCTGGACATGCGCAGTAGGTAACTGGTCAACTTTGAAAAGCTTTGAAGGGATCAGGGTTGAAACCTGAAAGTATGGGATAACATGAAGAGAGTGAGCAGCTTTCTTTGATTTGGTTTGGTTTGACTTTGATCAACTATTGAAATAAAAAGAAAAAGAAGAGAGATTTTTTTCATACGTTGGACATGCACAGGAAATGCGACAGAAAAAAATGGACAGTTAAAAAAAAACTGTTTCATAAAATAATTTTAAACTTTCATGATTTACGAGTTTTTTCCTCGTACTAACCACAGACCCACGATTTTTGAGGAAAGTAGGGAAAATGCCAAATTTTTTAACAAATTAAGTGCATTCTTTTAAACAATACAAAATATTAAGAAGAGAGTGAGTGTGAGACTGAGTTTAGTATTTAATAAATATAGTCGTGCCCCTCTCTGTTTAATGATAGTGGGTATACATAAACAGTCTTTAATCCATCCAACCATCATCAGTCCGTCCGCTAGACATAATACGAGAATCGAATCCATGATCCGGAGAAACCCGCAGAAACCGTCCTTTCCACCATAAACCACCGTTGGAGCCGTCATAAGTAAAACAAAGACTACTTAAATTACGTTTGCTTTTTGAATAATATAAAAAATCGAGCTATTTCGTTTTTAAAACATTTTAATTTTTAACTTATCAAACACAAGACATCGATATTAATTTTATTCTTTACTGATTAATCCTATGTCAATAGCAACCGTCCAATGCTGAAAGAAGGCCTCGGATCTCTTTTTCTGCTAGCTAACAACAAATCCACGACCCTCAGCAGCTCATGTTTGAGTGAGACATCTGAAAGATGGGACATAATTCAAAAGGATTTTTGGAAGAACAATGTTTATTTACCGTTTCTGTATATAAAACTTCTAACAATAACATTAGCAAAACATACAAAAAATGTCTTACATAATTTCGCACAAATGTCACCTGCAAACCATACATTGGAGTACCGTGCGGAACCCTAATTTTACACCGCATAGGTCACTAACCTTCTTACAGCAATACCCGCTCACTTCATTGCGTCAACCAGAAAAAAAAAACTTGTCCGTCAGCTGAGCGACCGCAGCCAACTTCATTCAGTTGAAAATGTATCTGTCATGGCTACGCGATCGATGTTAGTCCCCAGTTAAAAATTACTGGAAAACATTAAAAATATGTCGCGGCAAACGCTGAAGGACGTCGGTTGCGCCTTCGCAAAACTATAATAATTATATTTAACGTATCGCTACACTAGTAAAGTGTTTATTGTGTGAATTTCGAGCGTATCTAAATTTGTTCCTTGTCAGACGGGACCAGTCGTGAAAATTTTCACGGTGAGTATTTGTGTTTTTTTTGCGACACTCAGGTGTGAGTAGGCGGTCATTTTAAAAGATAGTAATGTGTTTTATTTGTGAATATATGTATGTAATAGAAAAAAAAAAACATTTGCTTGAATAAAAATCGATTTTATGTGGGTGGGATTGCTGGGATCTGTCCCTATCTCACTTGTGTATAACCCGGCTGCGTGTGAGAGTGACGTAACAATGCGACGTCTGCATCGCGTCGCAGTTCATTCAAATCCGCCGGGTAACCATATCTGTTCCTTTCCAGCGTAATGTCTTATTAATTTTAGTTATTTTTTTCGGGATTCTTTCACAGTTTTCTAAGTAAAACTCAAATGAATCACGTTACGAATGTATTCTACGGGAGTTTGCGCGTCATTCGCGATAGACAGACCGGAAGTTTTGTTCATAAATAATGTTGTATTTAATCGATAATGTGTGTTCATCTAATCGGACGAAACTCCCGTAAGAGCGAAAGTTGCGCGATATTTTTAATATTGGAAAATGTCGCGAGTGCAAAAACTAATAAATTGTAGACGGTTTTGGCGTCGAATTAATTAATTTGCGGTGAGGGAGTGACGTATATTACAGGTGTGTCTCTCCACCCTTTAGAAATAACAATTAAGTAGGTACTTACGTGATAAGATTCCAATACGAGTTTATTGGCTGTTTAATCCACTTGCCTTGTCCTGAAACTGAAATTAAATAAATGTAAAACTCAACTCAAATAACTGTGTGCATGCAAAAACTGTTTTTGTTGACTACAATCTAAAATTAAATAATAATGATTGAGCCTATATCTGTTACTTGTTTAAGGAAATAATGTTTGAACAGTTTTTGTTGTTCAAACACCGGTAGCTTACTAACATTAACATTTTTTAATATTGGCAAAATCTGGTTTGTTTTTATTATTAGGAAAGTATCTGTACAGACCACAGATACAGACTGATTCAAAAAGTCTGGTGTGGAAAAAAACATCTTTTCTTTATAGTTATTTGCTACAATATGGCTAGAGCTGTAGAAGTTTTTTTTATGTTAAAATCTGAAGTTCAGCCACATCTGGATAAACTATAAACCTTTCAAAATAACCACAATATTTAAAAGTTAGGCTAATGGTTAAATCACCTATGAATATGAGTTTGGATAACACAGAAAAAAAATGAAATAATTCTTGATCTATCATCATCTGCCTAGCCTTTTCCCAACTATTCTATTGGGGTCAGCTTTCAGTCTTAGGCAGCTGAATTCCAGTATTTTACACAGAGTGACTGCCTATCTGACCACCACAACCCAGTTACCAGGTAACACCTCACCCCTCGATAAGACTGGCTGTCAGAATTTCCGGCTTCTGAGTACTGTAACAACTGTCAAAGGTCTATGAACTACAGCCGGGACCCAAAGTCATTAACCTTTTGACCGCCAGTCATGTATAGATGACAAACCAAAATGTGCCCAGCACGCCACGGTCACGACTACATGACATTTATAAGGAATAATGCGTAGCTCGGCACCGACGGCATGTTTTTGCATTTTTGTCAAAACATCAAGCCAGTAGCTCCAAATTGCACTGGGCTGGATGGATTACGGCCCACTCCCTCCCACAAAGAGGATGCCTGTGTCCCAGGAACATTATAGGATAAATGTGCTAAGCTGTGCAATGAATCATCTATGTATCATCCATAAATAAATTCAAATTTATTTATTTGTACACATAGGTATAGTGTAATGTCGTTACATTATGTAATAAAATAAAAATATTGTGTCACTATGTGCTGCCCCGCAAGGCGTACAAACATTTCTTACACAGTAGGTAATAAGTGTACAAGTAATATTGCCTATAAAATAATAAAAATACTGCTAAGTATCAGGCTTAAATCTTTAGCAATAAACATAAACCATTAACAAAATAATAAAAATTAAGGTACCTAACAATCATATTGACTAAACTTATTAACTAAAGTATGTAGGTAAAAAATAAGCCTGAGAAGATAATATGTTTTTGTTTTTAATATTCATTTATAGTGTAATATGCTTTCTGTATTAACAACCTATGGAGTGTTTTTTTTAAAGTGTTTAAGACTTTTGAAGCTTTGATCGATTTAGGTACCTAGTTTGTTAAATATTTTTGGAGCCATTCCTAGGAAGCTTTTTGAGAATAGGGTGGTTTGATGGATTTTTGACTTAAAAGCATCTGTATGGCGTTTAGTGGTTAGGGTTTCAAATTGGTTATGGTTATTTTTGATAAACATGGCAACTTCATAAGTAGATTTTGCTTACTCTGCTGTAAACTTAACCTTTTAGAAGGTCAATGGTGGTTAGTATCTCCTTGAAATGTTTACTCTCCTGGTATTTTAGTCATTATTCATAAAAGGTTGTGAAAAAAGTTTGAGTATGAATATAAATGGCTTTATGAGTAGTGGTCCAGCCATATAAAACATTATAGATAAACACTTAGCATTGATTTTAGGGGATATTTTTAAGATAGATACCCACTAGTGTAAAACCGATTTTGCTGCTTCAAAAGACGTGTGCTGACTGTGTGGTGCCAGAAAAACCTCGAAATTTTCAGACTTCTTTTGGTTTTTTTTTGGTCATAATTTCAAAAATGTGCATTCTATGGAGAAAGTCATCATTACATTTTTAAAGTGTACATAGTTTTATACAATTTGCCCGGTAGATGGCTATTATTACATGGGACTTAAACATAACTAGTGAAATGTGGGTGTACTACAGGTACACCTCTGCCCAACCCTTCAGGGAACAAGGCGTGATGTTATGTTTATACAATTTGAGCAGCTGTAGCTCTGTAGTCCAATGAAACCTGAGATAAAAATTTTCAAAATTGTAGTCATATCAGCCAATTTTATAGTAATAAAACAGTAAATAATAAAAATATATGGATGATCTGTCTTTCTTGTATGTATCTTCGTCTAGTTCTCTTACCTCTCTAATGTTCCTATATTGTGGTGAGAAAATAAATCATTATTATTATTATTATTATGTCCTTAAATATCTCAGGGCCATGGAGTCCCGAACCTTTGGAAGGCATACGAGGAGCCGAAGCCAACTCACAGAGGCCCCTTGGACAATTGTAATGGAATGAGGCACCAACCGACGATTATCCCTGTTTGCTCTATGAAGGTGCACCCAAGGACAACCCCCGGTTGATGCAGGACTATTGCAGAACATGGGAACAAAACATATTGGGCTATGGGTTTGGGAGGTTATAGTGGATCGGTTTCCTAAGAATATGGAAATGCTATGGCCCCTATCTGATCAATCTATACTTCTGTACTAATATTATAAATGCGAAAGTTGCACACTCAATAACGGGCTCCCGGCTAGCACATAGTGACGTAACGACATATTATTATCTTTCAAGTAATTACGTGGGAAACTTAATAATAGAAATAAGCTGTTCACTCCTAAGAATTAAATTGGAAAAAGTAGCACAAAAAACTCACCAGCAAGAAATAGCTTAAAAGTAAAAAAAAATGTTTTAACCTGTTTTGTCCAACTGCTGGGCTAAAGTCTCGTCAATAGCCTTCAATCATTCTTTGAGGATATGTATGAATCAGTAAGAATCAAGAATAATTTATTTGCAGATAATGCACTTATAAAAGCTGGTGGTTTCTCTGCGGTCAATATTTCGCCAGTTTATGGCATACAATTTGTTTTACCTAATAGGTACAATAAGCGTCAAAAATATCGGGACAGACCGACTGTTCAAATTTTGAACAGTCTGTTCGTCCCGATATTATTGACGCTAACTGTACTTATTTTCTGAGGGGCTTGTGGCTCTGTAATAACAGCCGCCCGGGTCGTTCGATCAGGTTGGTCCGTGAATAGGTGACCATCTTTACATACCGAGACTCTTCAGTGCCTCAGAAAGCACGTTAAGCCGTTGGTCCCGGCTGTCATTCGTTGATCTTTGACAGTACTAGATATTTGATAGTACTAACTAGAACTTTCACCAACCACGCGCGCCGAAGTGGTAGCAGTAACTCAGCCAGGGCACTCCAATCAAATCAAATCAAATGGGTTAGGTTAGGTTAGAACTTAGACCAAACGCGCTACTTCTAATGGTAAGGCTGTTAACTAAACGGCTAATTAAGCTAGTTGGCTGCGACTTCGGTAACGGCGTTTAATGACCGGCCTAGGCATCCAATTAGCTGGCTAATTTAACCAGATGGCTGCGACATATGGATGAAAAAGACCACAAATCAATTGGGATAAAGGCAGCAGGATGACTCAATCTCTTTGAAAAAAAGCCATATAATAGGTCGTGTTATTTCTGTATACAATAACCATATGTATACAAATGTATATTTGTGTGTGCAAACACAATAGGGGTATTATATTCTATCATCAATGAGCATGGTAAGGTTATTTGTGTTGTATGAAACAATTGATCAGATGATTTCTGTTTTTACAAAGGGCAAAGATTTTGAGAGGTTTTTACCAAGCAAAGAGAGTCATATCCCATTAGATCATTCAGACATATCCCCATATTCACTAGTCATGTTCATAGTATAAGCACATTCAGCCTATAATGTTCCCACGGGTGGGACACAGAGCTCATCTCTGTGGGAAGGAGTGGGCCGTAAAGTAATCCACCATGCGGCCACAGTGCGGGATGGTGGATGTCACATTCTAAGACATGTCGGCTTCCTCACGATGTTTTTCTTCTCCATTTTGACAACAGTGGTGATAAAATTATTGCTCCATCCGTCATGATATAAGCTTGTCTTCTCCAGTCAGGCTTCTAGTCAGGGCTGCTATTGAGATATTCCAGAAGGAAAAGCCTAATAACACTACCAACCAGATCGAACCCAGCACAGCCGTGGCCTTCGTGACCATTAGACCAACAAATCAGTAAAAACTATAATATCCATCATCTGTCTAGCTTTATCTAACAATGTTATAGTCGGATTTAAGTCTAATCGGATGCAGTTGAATTTATCAGTATTTTACATGGATCGACTGCCTATCTGACCTGGGTGTCACGATATCCCTTAGTTAGACTGGTTGTAGGTTCAGACGGATAGTAACGACTGTCAATCTACGAATGACAGTCGGGACCAATGGCTTCACGTATGTTGCGTATGGTCCCAACCCATCCACTGACCGACGTCAGCAAGCGTTACTTAAGCTTGAACCCGTACGGCTGTTATTACTTAAGACACGAATCCCCCTAACAAACGCTATTGTAATATTGTCGCCAAATCAATTAACATGGGAACTAAATCAAAAGAATTAAGGCTCCTACATACTGGCGCGACTTTATTTATTAGAAGTTAGTTTGTGATTGCCAAATATTTGCTAATACTTTCTCCATAATATAATGTAGTAACTGGAATGTCAAGGGCATTTAAGTTATTTTCTATGCACCTTGAAGTGAGCTGACCTTGAAATTAATTTCTGTTTGCAATGAAGTTATTTTAATTCGCTTTTAATTGTCTGTCAGTTCAGCAACTTTGATGAAATTAATTGTGAGAAAACTTGGACGGTCCAAGTTTCTTAACAGAGGTTTGGACCTATATGGTCTGAACTTATCCAAATCGGTAATAAATTATCTTCTAATAACATTAGATATAACCTATGTAGACGAATAAGTCTCTCTCCTACTACTTTGCTGTGGCCGTCAGGATCCATAATGATCTCCATTATATTTTAAGTTGCCACCTAAGTACACATTGTGAATTTGGACAAGACGAAAGTCATGTACAATTCGCACGTCTTGCCGAGTCCAATCCACATCGAAGGGTCGTTTCTCGAAGTTGTGAAGGAGTACGTTTACCTGGGACAAGTTATCCAGCTCGGTAGACACAACTTTGAGAAAGAAGCCGACAGGAGGATCCGATTGGGTTGGGCAGCGTTTGGAAAACTTCGTCAAGTCTTCTCGTCGCCAATCCCGCAGTGTTTGAAGACTAAGGTCTTCAACCAGTGCGTCCTGCCCGTTACTACATAGTACATACGGTGCCGAAACGTGGACACTGACAGTCGGGCTGGTCCACAAATTAAAGGTCGCTCAGCGTGCCATGGAGCGGGCTATGCTCAGAGTTTCTTTGAAGGATAAGATCAGAAATGAAGTTATCCGGAAGAGAACCGGAGTTACCGACATAGCCTGCAGAGTCGGCAAGCTGAAGTGGCAGTGGGCTGGCCATGTGTGTCGAAGGACCGATGGCCAGTGGAGCAGACGAGTCCTGGAGTGGAGACCGCGTATCGGCAAGCGTAGTGTGGGACGCCCCCCAGCTAGATGGACCGGCGACTTAAAATGGTGGCTGGGACAGACTGGATGCGGAAGGCGGAGGACAGGGTGTTGTGGCGCAGCCTGGGAGAGGCCTATGTCCAGCAGTTATAGGCTGAATTGATTGATTTCTACGGTGAGATGTCAAAAATGGAGAAACGAAATGTCACTTTGTATAGAAAGCGCCGTGTCTATTCTTCGAAGAAATAAAAATAGAAAGCGCCATGCTAAGCCTGCTGGTAGATAATTCCTGGAAAAACGTAGGTACCTACTGATAGTTAGAAACACTACCAGACTTTTCAGCTAACATTAACATAAAATCATGAGTCGTTACGGGTAGTCCGAAGTCAGAAAGTCTGAAGCAGTACTTAACTGGGTTGTGGAAGTCAGATAAGCAGTCTCTCCATGTAAAATATTGTTATTCAGATGCAGCCGGTTAGACTATGAGCCGATCTCAAGATGGTTGGGAACAGGAGGGCAGATGATGTCTCCAGGGGTAATCTCTACGTGGGAAGGTACAAAAGGATTACCGAGGCCCCTGGCGACACGCGGGAAGGTACAAAAGGGTTACCGAGGCCCCTGGCAACACAGGCAACGTAAGGAACACGGGTGGGTTTTAGTCAGTAAGAGTCTGACACCTGACACACCGTCCCGCTCCGCCCAGAGCGGGAGAAGTTATTTGATGATTTCCCAACCAAAAAAAAAGGGGGTACTCTCTAGGCATAGGTGTATATTACATTAATATCTAAATAAATATGGACTGCCTCGCTGGTCTAATTTCTCAGTAGCAGCCCGGAGTCTGGATTTGTGCCCGGTTGATAGCAATAGGCTCGCCCCCCTATTACATGGGACTTAAAAAATAACTGGCGAAATGTGGGTGTACTACAGGTACACCTCTGCCCAACCCTTCGGGGAAACAAGGCGTGATGTGTATTTTATGTCTAAATAAATAATATTTATGTTAAATGGAACGGCCGTAGCACTATTTAAATACATTAAAAGATCCAAAAAAGTGTAATAGTTGGCGAGCCTATTGTCACTTACCAGATTCTTTGAAATGAAATGAAATTGTTTATTCTGTAAATAGGATATGACAATCACTTTTACACGTCATATTAAAAAATAAGCTAGATGGAGTCGACATTTCCTATCTGACTACCCCTGAGAAGAAATGGCGAAACAAACTCAAGGGTCAAAGTCTCTTTTAAAGTCCAGACATAATCTTGGTCAGATCATGTGAGGACCATGTAGATCTATGTCTGAAATGGTCTTTTGAGGAAAGAACCACACAAATTTGAGTGGACCTGTCCAGTCAGTGCAAGCATTTGTCAGTAATCGTGTAGCTCAACTCAAAACTTGGAGCTCAACGACTCGACGAACAATACCAAGGAAAGGACAATTGGGTTGGCCGCATAAAGAACTCAAAATGCCAGACCATCATTAAAACTAAGAGAAAAAAAAACAACAAGAAATAAATAAAAATGACCCACATAGTGCTCACATTCACAATAATTAAAGTAATACTCGTATAATACTTTTTAAGGTACACAAATATTCACGTAATTTTGCTTATAATATTCATCAATGTCAATATGTACATATAGTTGTATATAATGATGATTTTGCATAATTTAAACTTCAAATTTTATGGTTTTAGCACAAAGCTTATCAGAGCGAGCAGCTCAATCCCAAGCTTTTTTGTCTTCTAAATAATCTGAAATTTTATAGTACCCTTTTTTACAAAGTTTGGTTTTAATACAGCTTTTAAATCGTTTAATGGGTAAATTTCGAATAGCAATAGGAAGTTTGTTGTAAAAGCGTATACATTGACCCATGAACGAGTTGCCTACTCTGTGGAGGCGAGTGTGAAGTACAGCAAGATTATGTTTATTCCTGGTATTTGAACTGTGGATATCGGACATTTTCTTAAAATTTGATATATTTTTGTGTACATACATAAGATTATCAAATATATATTGAGAGGCTATAGTCAGAATATCTATTTCTTTGAATTTTTCTCGAAGGGAATCTCTTGGACCTAGGTTGTAAATGGCTCGAACAGCCCTTTTTTTGCAAAACAAAGACGGTATTAATGTCCGCACAGGTTCCCCAGAGAAGAATCCCATATGACATAAGACTATGAAAATAACTAAAATAAACAATTCTGGCCGTATCTACATCGGTTATCTGTCGAATTTTTTTTAACAGCATAGGCGGCCGAACTTAGCCTTCCTGACAATTTTTCTATGTGTGGGCGCCATTGTAATTTAGCGTCAATAGTTATTCCAAGAAAAACTGTCGACTCAACAGGGTCCAACTCTATTCCATTAAGTTGAACATGGGTAGTTAGCTGCCTGACATTTGGCGTTGAAAATTTAATAAGTTTAGTCTTTTTTTCGTTCAGGAGAAGATTATTTACATTAAACCAATGGACAACTTTAGAGAGTGCATCGTTAACATGTTCAAAGTTGACCAGCAGTCGTTTAATTTTAAAAATGAGGGAAGTGTCATCTGCGAACAATACAATCTTGTGATTATCCCTTATGTGATAAGGTAAGTCATTTATATAGATTAGAAACAAGAATGGACCTAGAATTGAACCCTGCGGAACGCCCATAGTGACCGCAGATCCTGCAGATCTCTTGCCATTTATATCAACCCTCTGAATTCTATTATTAAGATAGGAAGTCAGAAGGTCGAGAGCCCTGTCCCTCATACCATAGTGGTGCAGTTTCCTGATGAGAGTATCATGATGGACGCAATCGAAGGCCTTAGACAAGTCGCAGAAAATGCCAAGAGCATCCTGCGACTCCTCCCAAGCCTCGAAAATGCTCTTCAGCAATTCCACGCCCGCGTCTGTAGTTGAACGACCCTTCGTAAAACCAAACTGTTTCAGATGAAATAAATTACATGAATTGAAATGTCCTAACATTTGTTTTAAAATTATTTTTTCAAAGATTTTGCTCAATGTAGGTAATATCGAAATAGGCCGAAAATTCGTGGGATCAGTTGTGCTGCCAGATTTGAACAGTGGAATCACTTTGCTAAGTTTCATCAGATCAGGAAATATACCAGATGCAATACAAGAGTTAAAAACAATTGCTAAAAAGGGTGAAATAACATCAATTATTGAAGACATTGTATTTACTGATAATCCCCAAAGATCAGTAGTTTTTTTTACATCAAGTTCTTTAAAAGATTCCAAAATGTCTTTAGGGCTAACAACTGTGAATTTAAAGTGTTTATCACATTCTGGTACACATTCTTTTAGTATTGAGTAAGCAGAAGTGGAGGACGACGATGACAGAGTTTTGGTTGTTAAAAAGGGAATAATAGTGAAGAAGTTTTCAAACTCTGTTGCCACCTCCACGTCTGCCCTAATATCTGCATCATCGATTTTTAGATGGAAGTCACGATTCCGTACTGTCGTTCTTCCCGTTTCAGAATTAATAATATTCCAAGTCGTTTTAATTTTATTTCCAGAAGATTTTATTTTATTTTTAATGTGTATGGCTTTTGCTGAGGAACAGGCTCTTTTAAAAGTTTTAGAATAATTCTTAACAAATTCTTTAAAAGTTTCATCATGGTTATATGTTTTTCCATGATACAGTTCATATAACCTCAACCTACTTTTGTAAATACCTGGTGTTGCCCAGTCACTAAATATTACGCGATCATAAACGGGCAATGTTTTTGAGGTGAATACCTTCCTAAATTCACAATTGATGAGGTTAAATAGTAAAGTATATGCTTGGTCCGGGTCAGTGTGATAAGGCAAACCCGGTAGTTTTTCCATTAAATTATTTTTAAATTGTTCTAAGCGACTTTTGTTAACAGGAACAAAACTCATAAGTTTTCTTTGAACTCTGATTATTTTCTGAGGGAAAGTGACCAACTGGCCACAGTGATCAGAGTCCAACTCATTTACAATTGAATGGCTAGAAGGTCTTAAATTTGTAAAAACATTGTCAATACAGGTAGCGCAAGTGGCAGTTATTCTAGTTGGCTCAAAGAATGTATTGTACAAATTATAGGATTTTAATAAAGTTATAAATTTATTTACTGCAGCAGATTTTTCCAATATATTAATGTTGAAATCTCCACAGACAACAAGTGTTTTATTACTGTTACAAGTCTTTAATAATACTTCTTCCATATATTTCTCGAAAATATCATATGAAGCACATGGGGGCCTGTACACGCTCATTACAATGAACTGCTCAAGCTCAATGCAAGCTATTTCAATAACTCGCTCAACAGAGAGGCTCACAATATCCTTACGTTCTTTAAATTTCGTATTGTTACGAACAATTATTAGAGAGCCACCACGTATCATATTAACTCTGCTGAACTCTGCTTTGCTTCTACTGGGCCATTCCTGTCGGAAAAACCAATTACACTTTACCGGACCTGGAGATCGAACCATGCTCCTACTCAGCAGCTTGCAACCAGTAAACCACCATTTCTTATTTTTTAACTAACTAGTTAAAAAAAAAAAAACCGGCCACGTGCGTCTAGGACCACGCACAATGAAGGGTTCCCGTAGCTGGGAAGTTGGGATGAATTATCCCAAAAACAAACTTAACATCTTAGTTGAGAAACAAGTTCTCTCATACATCAATATATGCCACGGTCAATTCTCCAACTGCAAATTTAAGTTGGTCGACTATTACTCGTTAACTTGTAAAGCCCACTTAGTTGTGATAGTTTTCCTTTTAATTTCATTATAATTATGTACCTACTAGTGCCATGATTTTTTTCACATCTCCATAAAGAACCACTTAGCTGGCAGGGGGTGGGACACTTGACGCTAATAAAAACTAGCACTTTAATGCTTAATATTACGCAAGCGGATCCTTGAATAGAGAAGTGGTGCTCACTGACCCGCAATATTTTTGATCGGCCTATCCAACGATACCCCACACCATAGGGTAGACGAGAAAACAAAATATCATCCCCACATTACGTGCAAGGGATGCCTCCCTAAAAAGATGTGTTTCTCGATTTTGTTTTAGCACTTTGTCAGTATACCTATACGAAATTACAGCTTTCTAGTATTGCGTCTCTGAGCTACAGCGGGGACAGATTATTCCGATCTGTCACCCCGCTTTGTCCCCTTTTTTTTTTTTTTTGAGGTTGGGAAATCATCAAATAACTTCTCCCGCTCTGGGCGGAGCGGGAGGGTGTGTCAGACTTACTGACTAAAACCCACCCGTATTCCTTCCTGTTGCCTGTGTTGCGGGGGCCTCGGTGACCCATAAGAACCTTCCCGCGACCCCGGCAGGCATCGGCCCTAGTGGACCCCTACTTTGTCCCCTTAGGGTGACAGATAGGAAAAAAAAGTTTGATCTGTCCCCCTGTTAGCAATGAGGGGACAGTTCGAACTTTATTCACTCCTTAACGGTTTCATCTGTCCCCCTATCACTGACAGGGGGACAGATGAAACTTTTTATTCCTGTTTGTCCCCACAGAATTTAGGATGCAAGAGCGAGCGAAGCGAGCTCGGGACTTGGGGCACCCCGACTCGGATAGGTTAGGTTTGAAGGGGCTTCGAGGTTATTTATTTTTAAACCCTAGAGGCCCGCTTCGCGGGCCTCATACTACGCCTTTTAATCGACAAGTGTTTTGAGGTTAGGTTAGGTTCAGATAACGCCCTCTTCCGGCCCCCCTAAATGGGTCCAGGGACGGCGGACTTGGGGACGTCCGCCGCCCCTCATCACACTGGATCCGAGGTGGCGGCGCGTAGTGTTCCACGCGCGCCCCTTTCAGACGTCGCGGGGGGGGTTTAAACACCTCACCCCCCCAGACTTGAGGTGGCCCGCAGAGACGGGCCGGCACTAGCCGGGGATCGTGGAAGTCGCATTAGATCCCATGATCCCCGGTGCAAGTGTGGGACGGGAACACCGGGGTGGTTTTTTGTCAGTAAGAGTCTGACAGACCCCTCCGCCTACCCCAGGGCGGAGGACATCCATGAGGATTTTCCACCCCAGAACAAAAAAAAAAAAACAGGTTAGGTTAGGTTACCTAAACCACTAGTCTTTAATTTAATGTAATGTTGCAGTATGTGTGGCATTAGTTTTAAGAATTAATATATTAAATTCTGTGGGGGACAAACAGGAATAAAAGTTTCATCTGTCCCCCTGTCAGTGATAGAGAGACAGATGAAACCGTTAAGGAGTGAATAAAGTTCGAACTGTCCCCTCATTGCTAACAGGGGGACAGATCAAACTTTTTTTTCCTATCTGTCACCCTAAGGGGACAAAGCGGGGTGACAGATCGGAATAATTCGCGGGGACAGACAGACAGACAGACATGGCGAAACTATAAGGGTTCCTTGTTTACTACGGAACTTTAAAAACCTGGACAAGGTTTTGTTTGAGCTAAATGCATAAAATTTTCAACTTTTAGAACTTTTAAAGGCTGTTTGCGTTTATTTCATTCTTCTATAAATATATGTTTATTTTTTCTTTAGGTGAAGCCTACACCTTGTTTCGTTGATAAGGATGAATACCAGGTGGATTCTTTATAACCTGTGTTATCCCACTGCTGGCCAAAGGTGTCCCCCATAGCCTACCACCGACTGTGTTCATCCATCTGGCCAATCACCCATGAATTTTTTCAAGTCATGACGTCTGCGTTTGCTAGGCCTCCCTCGGCGACGACGACTGTCTTCTGGCACCGTCTGCACAATGACTGGTCCAGCTGTCCCGATACATACATGGCCCACCCAATCCCATTTCAGCCTAGCAGACTTTATTGCCTAATCGGCGACTCTTGTAGCGGAGCATGGTGTTAACGCACTCAGTGTTAGAAAATATAAATCTCACACCTCTGCAGTCGGCATCCGTACCTACATTGTTAATTTGTCACACACTGTGTCCAACTTTTTCTTGACCTTTGACTCTTTAGGCTATACCACTTCCTATTGAAAACATTGATAGATACGAAAACGCTGATCGCTTATTTATTTCATCTTTCTCATTACTTGAGGAAACGGGGGCAGAAATGTCGCAGCCAACGAGCTTAATTAGCCGTTTAGTTAACAGCCTAACCGTTAGAAGCAGCGCTGTAGGCACCGCTCGCTTCGCTCGCTCGGCTCACGCGTGGTTGGTCACAGTTCTAACCCTTTTTTTTTTTTTGTTCCGGGGTGGAAAATCCTCATAGATGTCCTCCTCCCTGGGGTAGACGGAGAGGTCTGTCAGACTCTTACTGACTAAAAACCACCCCGGTGTTCCCCTCCCATACTTGCACCGGGGATCATGGGATCTAATGCGACTTCCACGATCCCCAGACTTGAGGTGGCCCGCCTCTGCGGGCCACCTCAAGTCTGGGGGGGGCGTGAGGTGTTTAACCCCCTCCCCCCCCACGACGTCTGAAAGGGGCGCGCGTGGAACACTACGCGCCGCCACCTCGGGTCCAGTGTGATGGGGGGCGGCGGACGTCCCCAAGTCCGCCGTCCCTGGACCCATTTAGGGGGGCCGGAAGAGGGCGTTGTCTGCCCTCTGCCGGCGCCCGGTGCGCCTGCTGTGGGCCGGGTGAGCGGAAGAGATCTCCCGCTCCCGTTCCGCAGCCTACCACTGCGTCCCAGGACTCCTCGCTGCCGACCATCGACTCGACCACGGCCGAGCGGCACACTCTGCCAGCGTATGCCGCGACGTGTCCTCCCGACAGTCGACGCAGTGGTGACACCGGGCGTCCGGCTCCCTGTTTATGCGACACAGGTACTTCCCGAAGCAACCATGCCCCGAGAGCACCTGCGTCACCCGAAACGACAGGGAGCCGTGCCTCTTCCCGAGCCAGGGCTCGAGCACTGGCCGGACCGCCTCGATGGTGGCGAGGCGCCGGTAGGGCGCACAGTGGAACGAATGTATGGGAGCGGTTGGACGTAGACATGTCCGAAAAAAAAGAGTAAAATTATGCCAAACTAATGATGCCATCTTATTCGATTACTTAATGCCTTCATAACTTGTGGTGATGAATTTCTTCATAACTCCCATATTTCGGGAGTAATTTGAGAAAATGTGAAATTTTACTATGAAAATGAGTGTATCGAGCTCTCTCCCTCCTGATTCCGGGCTTGTTTCAAGTAGCGGTCTCTAATATCATAATGCTAATACTAAGAGCTATATTTAATACTAAGACACATAGTGCGCCAAATGTGCACTTTCTGGGATAAAGAGTGATGTTTATTTTATAACACAATTTTTTTATTTTTTGTTTATTTTGTTGATTAAAACCGTTTTTCTAAAGGTTTACCTTATTACAATAACATTTCTGAGCAGCCAATTAGAGAAGATATAAGCTAATTAGGATATATAATTAGGGACTTAAGGTTTACATATAAAACTGATGCACTAATGATTACTGATAAGAACATTGCTATTATTTAATTACTAAATGGCTCTTAATACACTAATTTAGCATGCATCATTTACTAATTATCACAATAACTAATTACCTTGCAATATTTAACAAAGGATACCTGGGATACCTGGATTTTATATAAATAGGTCACTATTAGTAACTTTAAAATCAGTGTTGATTTACACCTCGTTGTATCCAAGCTAATCTCGCAATGTATTTTCCAAATTTTAATACAAATCTTGATATTCACGTTGCTTTATGCGCACGCGCACATAAAGATTTACGCGACTTTAACTATTTTTTCAGTGTTTTAAAAGATAGCAGTTGTGTTCAGTTATGTGAAAGTGCTGAAACAAGTTTAAAAGACTGGTGTCGTCGATTTTGCTACCGCATTTATGCAAAATGGACACAGTCTGGAAGAAGCACAGATAAGTTTCGGAAGAAACATGAGATTTGGCTACAGGCTGCAATTCAATGGCCGGAATTACAGAATGAAAATATGGAACCTTCTACAGAAAATATAAGTGACGTCATCGAGCCCATAATTTCTCCTGCTAAATCTGATGCTTCAACTTGTACACATCCTAGTCCTCGTAAATCTTTTGAGGACCTTAGTAACCGGCAAAAAAGAAGACGCACTGAAGATAGTCTTTCATGCAGCAGTAGCAGCGCTGAAATTATGTTTTCGGCCGAAAGGGCGCTTCAAAAGGCAGGACAAAGCGATACAGCTTATGTTATGAAATACTTGACGGAGAATCCAGAAGAGGCCTCAAAAATCAAAGCCTTCATTGAAGGTAAATCAATTCAGGTACGGGAAATATCCCCTTTGAAGGCATTGGCTCTTTATGTATCGATGAACTTATCGAAATGGCGCTATAACACTCTTCGGGATTTCAACACTCAAGAAGGAGCTCTTCAATACCCGAGTTACTACATGTTGGTTAAAGAAAAAATTAAGTGCTATCCGGCCAAAGAAGATCTCACAGTTACAGAGAGCTCTGCAAAAATCAAATTACAAGCCTTGATGGATTTAACCTCAAGAAGACTTATTAGGTCGTTAGAAACCCCTGTTGATCCCAATCAACAGCTCGTATTGACCAGCAAATGGGGTTTTGACGGATCATCTAGCCAAAGCATTTATCATCAAAGGACGAGTGAAGATGAGCAAATCGATCTTGCTAGTAATTTTATGATTAGTCTTGTACCACTGCGGCTCGTCTCAAAAGGTGTAACAATTTGGGAAAACGAGCGACCATCTTCCACTTCATTTTGCCGGCCAATATTGTTTAAGTTTATAAAGGAAACCAAAGAAAATGTGCAGAGAGAGATGGCTGAAATCGAAGCAGAGATTGAAGCCTTAACTCCATCCACCATCACTGATGGAATTAGTGTCAAACACCAACTGCTGTTGACAATGATTGATGGTAAAATTCATTCCATTATATCCAATACAGCAGCTTCAGTGTGTGACATATGCAAGGCTTGTCCTAAAGAAATGAATAATTTAGAGTTAATCAAAGATAAACACGCAAACGAGGACATGTATAAATATAGCTTAAGCACCCTTCACGCTTGGATTCGCTCAATGGAATGCTTATTACACATTTCCTACAAATTAGACATAAAATCATGGCAAGTAAGGGGTGATATAGCAAAAAGGCAAGTTGATGACAGGAAGAAAAGAGTTCAAGAGGCTGTAAGAAGAGAAACGGGCTTACTTCTCGATGTTGTGAAACAAGGCAGTGGATCCACCAACAATGGCAACTCGGCAAGGAGATTTTTTGAAAACTACACTAAATCTGCTGAACTGACCGGAATAGATGCTATGCTTTTAAGAAAAATCTGTGTGATCTTGCAGTGTATTTCATCAGGAGAGAAGATCAACGTAACTAAATTCCGAGAGTTCTGCTTTGATACTGCTAAGCTTTACGTGGAGTTATACCCATGGTATTATATGCCTTCTTCACTTCATAAAATTTTAATGCATGGGCCAGACATAGTTCAGAACATGTCAATTGTGCCCATTGGTTTTCTATCCGAAGAGGCATCTGAGGCTAGAAATAAAGATTTTAGAAAATATAGAGAGGGGCATTCTCGAAAGCATAGCAGTATCTCATGCAATGAAGATATTATGCACAATCTTTTACTGTCTTCTGATCCACTTGTTACAAGTATCCGTCCAAAAGGAAATAAGTTTGTAAAAAAATCTTTTAAGGAATTTTATGAGCTTACGGATTCTGAGAAAAGTGATATCGAATTTGTTAACATAAATGATTTAGCGGACATCGATTCTGAATTTGAATTAATTGATGATGATGATGATGACGAAGATAATTAAATGATGTTATTGTTTTAAAATGTGTAACTTAGTAAATTAGAGCTTACATCTTAATTATTTATTGTACTTTTAATGAAACTAGGTAATTTATTATCAACTTACTTAAAAGTCATACTCTCATCAGTTCTTGTGAATATTTTTGTTAATATATATTTCTGTATATATATAATATATTTATAGACCTCTTAATAAGTCTGTCTGCGGTTTAAAGTAAATACAAATGGGGAAAAAACGTTTTTTTTTTTAAATTTTCATTTCCTTTTATCCCAGAAAGTGCACATTTGGCGCACTATGTGTCTTAGTATTAAATATAGCTCTTAGTAATAGCATTACGATATTAGAGACCGCTACTTGAAACAAGCCCGGAATCAGGAGGGAGAGAGCTCGATACACTCATTTTCATAGTAAAATTTCACATTTTCTCAAATTACTCCCGAAATATGGGAGTTATGAAGAAATTCATCACCACAATTTATGAAGGCATTAAGTAATCGAATAAGATGGCATCATTAGTTTGTCATAATTTTACTCTTATTTTTCGGACATGTCTACGTCCAACCGCTCCCATACATTCGTTCCACTGTGGGGCGTGAAAGCCTGTCCCGCCATTCCGCCACCAGGGCTGCGCGGAGCTGTGACCGACGCAACTGTTAGAAAGTAGTTAGCATAACGTGGCAACACCAAATAAAGTTATGGTTTATATTAAGCTCTATAGAATATTGTGTGGTTTATGATTCCGTATCCGTTGTAATAAAAAGTACACTGTCAATTAGTTTTCACAGAACACGTTGTTTTTATTTAATATTCCCGTTATATTAGGTTATGGGCCCAGCACGCTTCCACTGCGCTTCCCCGCGCCCTCGCTTCCTCGCGCCACCGGTACAGCGACGCGAGTACTTTCGCCTCGAGGTCCCAGGGCGGGGATCCGGCCAGTACGCAAGCCGCCTCGAAGGAGATCGTGCGATATCCCCTGATGACTCTGACGGCCATCGCTCCCTGCGGCTTTCGCAGGACAGCGATGCTGCCGGCCGTCAGGTCAGCCGCCCAGATCGAGGCCCCATACAGGGCCATCGATCGCACGATCCCCACGTAGAGCCGCCTACAGGCGGCGCTCGGGCCCCCCAGATTGGGAAGCAGCGTTGACAACGCCCCAGCCGCGCCTAACAACTTGGGCGCCAGCCGCCTAAAGTGGGGGCCAAAATCCCACCGGCTGTCGAGCACCAATCCTAGGTACTTCATGGTGGACTCGACAGCGATTTGAGCCCCCCCCGACCACGATGTGTGATCCCGGCGGCGGCGCCCGCCGGGGGCCATGAAAGATCATGGCCTCCGATTTGTTGAGGGCAACCTCCAGGCCCAGGCGCCGTATGCGGCTCACCGCTTGTGAGACCGCAGCCGTCCCCAGCAACCCTGCCTCCCTGTACGAGCTCCCCCGGGCCGTGACCAGTGTGTCGTCTGCATAACACGTCAGGTCCACGCCCGGCTGGAGCTCGCCCCGCAGCACCCAGTCGTACCCGATGTTCCACAGGAGCGGGCCCATGACCGAGCCCTGTGGAACACCGCATGACATGCGGCGCTGGATTCCGCCATCACGTCCCGTGTAGGTGACACACCTCTCCGCTAAATAAGCCCCATCTATGCGGCGGAGGTAGGAAGGCACCCGATGATAACGCAGTGCCTCCCTAATACAGCTCCAGGGCAGGGTGTTAAAGGCGTTGGAGATTTCCAAGGACTCCGCCAACATCACCCCGCCCCGGGACACAGCTTCCTCCGCCAGGACTCTCACCCGCGATATAGCGTGGATGGTGGAGCGCCCGTGCCGAAAGCCGAACTGGCTCTCGGCCAGGTCAGGCCCCTCTCCGCACAAGTGGCTGACGAGGCGGGCAGCGATTATACGCTCAAACATCTTACCCACCTCGTCTAGCAGCACTATGGGCCTGTACGCGGGCCTGTTCCCTGTAGATGCGCTTACGCGCCCAGCGCGGACCATCCCTTCGCGGGGCCGATGGACTACGGCCGTCGGTGGTCTGGGCGGAGACGTCGAATCGGATGTATCGGTGATCCGACAACGTCTCCACCTCCACGGTGACATGCCAGTCGTGGACACGGCTCGCGACAGCAGGGCTAGCGAACGAGACGTTCACTATAGACCCGCCCCGCTGTCGCACGCACGTGTGGACCGAGCCCCGATTTAAGACGACCAGGCCAGACGTGACCGCCCACTCCTCCAGCGCCTCACCCCTGGCATCGGTCACCGGAGATCCCCACGCCGCAGACTTGGCGCTAGCAACAGCACCGGGTGAGGGTGGAGTCGGCCTACGACGGCACCCAACTCGACAAAGAAGTTCTCGAAGTCGGCGAGGCTCTTGTTGGGCGTGAAATACGGTCCAACCGTGCCAATGCCGTCCGCGAAGGCGGCTACCCTGCCGTGCCCTCGGGACGGGTTGACGAGAGCCCCGCCAATGATAGCCACCAAACCATCCAGGTCTCCCACCCAGTTATCCCTGGGGGGGACAAAGTATGGCTCGGCGACCACAGCCACGTCAATCGACCACTCTGCCATGCTCTGGAGTAAGAGATCCTGAGCCCTGGCAGCGTGGTTGATATTGCCCTGGAGGAAATGGTAGAGCGCCATTATGCGCAATCCATTCCCTCCAGACCATTCCTAGGCCGGGAGTCGGCAGTCGGCTGAGGGGGGGGGGGGGGGCTGTAAAGAACCCCCGGCAGCCTTGGCACCCCTTCGCTTCTTTTGGGCGGGCGCGCCACAGGCACTTCCGCCCGCTCTGTGCTCAGCGGACCTCCTGCAGCTGTACAGAGGCTGCAGTTTGGCGCCGCGGAGCACTGGGCCGCTTTGTGGCCGGGCTGACCGCAGCGATAGCACTGCTCGCTGCGGTCTATTTCGGCAGTGCACCGTGCCCTGACATGCCCAATGTCCAGGCACCGGTAACACCGCAAGTCCCTGGGTTGCAGCAACTTGACCCTCGCTGCAACCCAGTCCACCAACAGACGCCCACCGCGGGCGATCTTGTTCGCCGCCGCCACCGGGCACCGCACCCAAATCACGCCGAGCCCGGAAGCGTCGGCGCGGATTTCGCCCGTCCGCACGTCCTCAGGTGGACATCCACCGGCTCCGGCGACGGCCGCCACAACCTCAGCCGGGGTTGCTGAGTCGTCCAGTCCGTCGACGCGCAGCTCAGCGGTCTTCATCGGCCTGGACACTCGAACGTCTTCTCGTTGTTGAAGGTTGAAGACTTCCCTCAGCTTGGCGGCCAGAATGTTCGCCTTCTCACTACTAGAGGCACCCCTTGCGACGGCTCTAGGCTGCAGTGTGATTACCACAGCCGCAGAGCGTGGGGCTCTCGTCGTAGGCGGCCCCTGTGTCCTCCTCGTTGCCGGTGCCGGTGCTCTTACAGGTGCCGGCGGCGCCACCTTTTTTTTTTTTTTCCCCCTCTTCACGACCGTCGTCCAGGTCTCCGAGGTAGGCCCGGGTGCGGTCGCCAGGGGAGGAGCAGCCGCCGTCCGGGAAGTGGGCGCAGACTTAGCCTCCGCAGGCTTTCTAGCCCCCACCGCGGGCTTTTTGGCCCCTTTCCCGGACTGGCTCGACTCAGCCGTCGCGGTCATTGGCCTCGGTTTTGCGGGTCCCTCCTTCCTCCGCTTGTCTGCAGCGAGCGGTGGGCGGACGATTTCGGCCGGGGGGAGCCTTAGCTCCATGGCCTCTAACCGAGCCCCCACCATCTGCCCGCACTGGATCATGCAGATGCGAACGATCTTCTCGACCTCTGCATCCGCAAGTGCAGGAGCCGACGATGGGGCTTGCAATGGAGCCGACGACGGGATCAGCGTTGACTGACCAACGGTGGCCGCTGGAGATGCCCTCTCGGCGGCAAACTGCCGCTTTAGCTCCTCAAACTCGGATCGGAGACGGCTATTCTCCTCCCATAGCTTCGCCGTCTCCTCCGTGCTCGTCCGAGTGAGGAGGACTTCAGCTGCCTCCCTGATGTCAGCCGCCTCCTTCAGAGCGCGCGTGAATGTGCCCTTCAGGTTGCCCGATTTGGTGGCAACCTTCAGGACGGCGCCAATTTAATTGGGTGCCAGCGTTGAATGAACTGCCTAGGCGTCCAATTAGCTGGCTAATTTAACCAGATGGCTGCGACAGATACATCTCATACATTGCTCCCTATAGCAGAATCTACTGACCAAATTAACACTTTATTTGGCGTACCCGTCGTTGGATTTGCTATTCACAATTTGTCCACCTTCTTCATGATTCTAATCTCCTAGTACTCCGTACCGCCTTACCACTATTATATACAAATCTTAAAACTACATTCCCAGTAGTTATGTAGTTATGTAGTTATTAATGACAATATATGTAGTTACGAGGTGCATTCAATAAGTACCTAGCCTCATCGCCAGAGGGCGCTGTAGTTTCAAAAGAGTTTTACCACAGTGTAGCACATTCTTTTTTAATTCTTTTTTCAAATTTTCATTCCAATCCCTTCATTTGTTTTAATTTGACAACTTATGGAAGCGAACGTGTCGATCGGTTTTACAAAAATGGAAAAAGAGCAATATCGTTCGGTGATTCGATTCCTATTTTTGGAAGGGAATACGCGCATCGAAATCAAAGAGCGCTTGGATGCTGTGTACGGTGGCTCTTCTCCATCGATGGCCACCGTCAAGAATTGGTTCAACGAGTTTGCACGTGGCCGTACGTCGGTTTTTGATGAACCACGTCCAGGTGCACCGAAAACAGCTGCTACGGAGGAAAACATTAAAAAAATCCATGATTTCGTATTGGCAGATCGCCGATTGAAGGTTCGGGAGCTAGCTGAGACTGTAGGCATTTCAGAAGGAACAGTGCATCATATTCTTCACGAGGAACTCGGCATGAGAAAGCTGTCGGCGCGATGGGTGCCGCGTTTACTCACACCAGAAAACAAGCGCAACCGTGAGACCACATCGGAGACGTGTTTGGCGCTGTTTAAGCGGAATCTAGCGGAGTTTTTGCGTCGTTTTGTGACCGTCGATGAAACCTGGATCCACTGGTACACACCAGAGACCAAGGAGCAATCAAAACAATGGATCCAGACCGGGGAACGTGCTCCAAAGAAGGCGAAAACTGTAAAATCGGCCGGAAAAGTTATGGCCACCGTTTTCTGGGATTCACAAGGTGTGATCTACATCGATTACCTCGAGAAGGGTAAAACAATTACAGGGCTTTACTATGCCGATTTATTGGGCCGATTCGACGCCGAATTAAAGAAAAAACGACCCCCATCTGGCGAAGAAAAAAGTGCTGTTTCACCACGACAACGCACCGGTTCACACGTCTGCCGTTGCCATGGCCAAATTGGTCGAATTACGCTACGAATTGTTGCCCCATCCACCGTATTCTCCAGATTTGGCCCCTTGTGACTTCTTTCTGTTTCCTAATCTGAAAAAATCACTCGCCGGGAATAGATATGGATCGAATGAGGAGGTCATCGCCGCCACGGAGGCCTATTTTGCAGAGTTTGACAAAAACTATTTTTCGGACGGGTTAAAAAAGTTGGAGCATCGCTGGGCTAAGTGTATCGAACTAAAAGGAGACTTTGTTGAAAAATAAATTGCCACTTTTCCAAAATTTTCGTTTACTTTTTGTAGGCTAAGTATTTATTGAATGACTTTCGTACTCGTCTTGTCATTTTTTAGACGAAGTAGCAGACGGAGCAGTTTAGACGAATTTTGCTAACCTAATTATATAATTAGGTTAGCAAAATTCGTCTAAACTGCTCCATAATTCCTGAATAGGCATTATCAACTCCCGAGGGATTACGTGTTTTTGATCAATAGCCCCCGACAAGCATACGAACGGCATCAATACTCATATTATACACGCGAAAGTAACTCTGTATGTCTGTTACTTTTGACGCAGATAGACCATGGCCTGGGTTAAAACAGGATATTTTTAATCCCGATGGGACATTTCCGTGGCATAATACCCGACTTCAACGACTTTAATGCTTTGAAGTTTAGTTTGAGACATATTTCCATCTTCGAATATCCGCTCTATGTTACCAGAAAAAAGCATAAACAAGGTGTCCTTTATTTCGTTCAGGGGCAAAATGTCCAATTCTCAAAATGTCCAACGGTGTCAAAATGTCCCTCAATTGGACATTGGGCACGCTCGCTTTGCTCGCTCGCCTTCACGCGTTAGTGGTCACTGTTCTAACCTAACGTAAGCCAAATGATTTTATACTTAAAATGCTACTTCAATGTAGCTGCCAACCTATTATTTTTGCTACCCACTCGTTTTGATGAGTTATTGAACAAATTTGCTACATTCTCAAAGATTGGATATTTTGGAGGTTGGACATTTTGACAATTGGACATTTTGACACCGTTGGACATTTTGTTAATAGGACATTTTGCCCCTGAACTCTTTATTTTACTAGTATTTCGCCACCCCACCAAAATTCCCAATCGTCTAAATTGCCCCATATATCCCGAAGAGGCATTAACCCCGAGGTATATTACATGCCAATGATTAATACCCTCCCGACAGGCGTCCTAACGACATTACCTATTAAGTCCACGATGCAAACTAGATTAGACCATTACACATAACTGCCATGGTTCAGGAATCCTATATAAGGTGACTAATGGAGTTCTTAATGTCAGCCAGTAATGTTCTTGTAATGTAGTAGACCACATATGGTTTGTTTTCTTCAGTTATGGAAGGAAAATGAACTGTACAGCGTGTGATTAGAAAGTTGGCAACAACGTAAATAACTGTCAAATATATATTTTTTTATTATTCCCGTAGTGGGGTTTATATGTGTCCGTGGCATCACAGCGGGCCCTATCAGAATATCAGCGCCACGGTATTTATTTTTTAAATATCGCAGCGTTATCAGAAATCGCACTTACTTTTTATAGAAAGTCCTAACCAATCACAACACTTCAATTTTGCACACGGCACTAACCCTTTTTCTGTCAACCAATCAGAGCGCTTTAAGTTTGCACACGGCACTAATGTGACTTTTGTATGAGAAACTTACTTTGGCAATTTTCTATGGTAAAACGTCCCTTACAATGTTTTTCTTAATTTTCTAATATAGGAATGGACCTATTTTAACTATATACAAAAAACTGTATCAAAAAACCTTAATTTAAACCTTAAAAATAGCGAAATTCTATAACGGTTCTCGTTACGGTAAAGTTTCTCAGTACTTAAGATTATTCATTAACATGGTACAAGTGGCGCCTCCTAGCTTTAGGAATGCGCAACAATTCAATGTCATTACTACATAATTTCTGGCCTATTTTAATACAGTATCAATCTAAAAAATTAGTAACTTAATAATAGTATTAGGTATCGTCGCTAACAGACGTTATAACGGTAGGTCACTGATCAAAGGAACTGTCAAATTTTTTTGCAGATTACCGTACGTCAGTCATTCATTTGTCAGTATGTACGAGATTACCATTCTATGCCATTTCTTTCAATGGAGTGTCAGTGTTTGACCATTGGAAAGTCTTAGTGACGCCATTATCTAGACACGCGGTAGCGTGTCAAGCCAAGTTCAAGTAACAGAACTGGCGAGTAGCACCGTATTACACGAACCATTTGGAGTCACTTTTGAACCCCTCATAACTCAAAAACTATTTCACATAAACGTTTCAAATTTGGCTCATATATTGAAACTTGCGAGATCCAAATTTCATAATCACATCTCAAACGGTTATTGAGATATTAACTTCAAAAAATCGTCATTTTTATCACTGACTGGACCTATAGATCAAAACTCTAACCCAGTACCAGATGACCTAGAAAGTTCAAATTTGGCATGCTATCTGCATGCCAAATTTAGTAAATGGCTAATTAGGTGAATACAAAGGAATAAATCAGAAACTGGTAATTTTTTATCGTTATATTATAATTTTTCACTTAATTGATTCTATTAAGAACACTTAACTTATACTTAGTGCCTGTAACTGTAATAATGTAAGAATCAGCAATCAGCAATCAAAACTTATGACAGACGTCTTTATGTGGATTTAAAGGTCTTCACGTGAATATATAACGAGTTGAATACCACCCTTATTTTGTTTTAATCCAAATATATCCGTTTTGGTACTTATAACCAAGAGTATAGTCAACTTTCGTATTTATTACGTTATTAACTGGGATTTAGTATGTGAGGCAACTGTCGCCGTTCGAAAACTTGAAGTCGTCTGATGTCCTTAAATGTTTAGGATCCCTTAGTGCTCCAAATTTATGGAAATAACTATTTTGTTATGAGGAATTAACTGTAAATATGAGGCAAAAAAACGCCCAACTTTTCAGCGAAATGTTGAATCGTTTAAGAATGGGTAAAGTAACAAGTCAAGACAGTTGCACTTTGTCTAATCGACTCCTCAAATTAACAGCTAAAAATCAAAACGACCGGCTTAAAGAAATCATATCTTATTTGAGACTGCTGTCCGATGATACAGTATGTTTATTTTCCACTAAAATATGTGTAAACAGTTTAATACTGCAATGTTGGCGTAGCCTTCGCAAGTTCTAAACCTGTTACTTGTCGGTTCTTATTTTATTATTCCGAAAATTTGACTTGCAGCAGGCTTAGCATGACACTCTCTATTTCTTCGAAGAATAGACACGGTTCTTTCTATACAAAGTGACATTTCGTTTCTCAGTTTTTGACATCTCACTGTAGAAATCCTTCTACAATCTGTCATCTTGTCTTTCGTTTCTAACGATCTTTGTCTAGGTCCTTTTTTATGTAGAAGGATTTCTACGGTGAGATGTCAAAAAAGGAGAAACGAAATGTCACTTTGTATGGAAAGAGCTGTGTCTATTCTTCGAAGAAATAGAGAGTTTCGTGCTAAGCCTGCTGGTAGAAACTAGCAATCGAACATAATAATTCGTATATGAGAACTAGCCAAGTCAGACCTTAGGCTACTATATATTATCCCAAGTTATAAGAAGAAATGATATTTTATGTTGTTATAAATAAATTTCAGGACTGACCATTGAACTTGGCACCCATTTAGATCTCACTTCTTTTGTCGTTGAAGTCAATAACCAAGGCATATATCATAATATTGAACTTGGCTCTCATTTCACATTTATGTTTTTGATGGGATATTAGTAGATTACCAAGCTAGTCAAAATCAACAAATAAATAAGTGACTATTCTGACACTATTGTACTAGCAGACTTGAGACCCTGTTAATAGATTCATCAGTTTAGCGCTCTCGAAAAAATATTTAATTTCGCCTTTGATTTACTTAATGGCTGACTGGTGCAGGCCTCTGCGGGCTCCGTCTGGTCAAACGGGGAGAGTGAGGTGTTTGACTCCCGATGTTCACATCGGTGGAGTCGGTATTCATGGGCCTCAGCAATTTTTAAGGGTTTAGTAAACAAGGAACCCTTATAGTTTCGCCATGTCCGTCTGTCTGTCCCAAGCCCAATACGGAACCCTTCATTGTGCGTGGTCCGACACGCATTTGGCCGGTTTTGGATTTTGATGTGCCAGGTTCCATTTTTAGGTCACGATGGAGGCCGTCATTTCTTACACCAGGGCATTAACAATACTCCAGGGTACCTTATTCTCCTGCCGGGGTCGCGGGAAGGAACTAAAGGGTCACCGAGGCCCCTGGCAACACAGGCAACGGAAGGAACACGGGTGGGTTTTAGTCAGTAAGAGTCTGACACACCCTCCCGCTCCGCCCAGAGCGGGAGAAGTTATTTGATGATTTCCCACCCAAAAAAAAAGGGTACCTTATTGTGAAATATTTGTATAATTTTGATGTTGGTCTGGTTAGTACAGTTGGATGCCATAATATGTCCATATTGACATAAGAATATTCTTATACAAGGTGTCGTTTTGCATCCTCGTCAAATTCAAGGAGGTAACTATACTAATGATTCTCGACACGAATCAATAATAAAATAAGCAGGTCTTTCTTTTTTCTAATTTTCTGAAATCGGCATGTGTGGGACACGCATGTTAAAACGCGGCCTGTGTGATACCGCACTGTAACTGCCCTTTTACACACTCACTACCGCATAGGCAACGGGGTGATTCTGTTCTGTGAAAGTGAAAAAAACTTAAATTACTAAAAAACCAAGTATGTATTAATTATTGAGCAGGTATCGTTATTTTATTTGATTATACAGAATGTCTTTCATAGCAGCCTCCAGAAATTTGACGAGGATGCAAAACGACACCTTGTATAATAAAATTTTGTTATGTACCGATAGGCAGGAATCCCGTCCAATTAACCATATTTTTGAAACTTAATTTAAAAAATCCCTTGCAACCTAAGAACACGACTTTTCAAATCGCAAACATTTTGTTTAAATAATATTTCATCTATTTTCTTAATTAAATATCTTTAAAAATATTATTTTTAAATTATAATAAAATATATATTTGAGGCCCTCACAACAAGCCAAATTGCACAATTTGATATGTCACTCGGTACAGTTTGAATGTTTTTTTTTAATATTCTAATTTGCCCCCAAAAGTGAAAAATCATATTCATGATTCATTTATTGGACAGACAGACGAGTGATCCTATAAGGGTTCCGTTTTTTTCTTTTGAGGTACGGAACCCTAAAAAGCATTTGGAAAGTTTCCAACTTCCAAACACTTTTCGAACGTCAAAATACATAAGACCAGTCCCCCAAAAACGCCCGCCCTTCACCACTTCCCAGTGCTTTAGCTGGGAAGAAGAAGTGGCGCAACAAACTCCCCGAGCCTCACCACAGCCTTAAGAATTGTCTGAAGTTTGATGCAACCAGCTGTTAGCACTTTGTACCGTATTCGGTATTGATCTGTAAGATGCTGCGTCTTAGGTTGTCCTTGTCCCGACCTAGACCGACACAAGGTCGTTCTCGCAATTCTAGCTCAGTCTCGATTTCAACCTACTATATTTTAATCTCTGTCTCAATTTCGTTTTACGCAGAATTTTAGGTTGGGCATGTTTCACCTCCAATTAGTAAGTTCCCTTAAAAAAATTACTCAACATTACGCCTGTATTCCTCGACGAGTTAGACAGAGGTGCCTTTAGAAATTATAGGCCAGTCACCGTGGACACAAATACCGCGTTAGATCGCAAAAATGGCACTGTACTGATTTATTGGGATGTTGTTAGGTCAAACCAAGTTTGCAGCTTCCTTTCTTCGACCAGTGCTTACTTCGTCGTGCTCGAAAAACCTCAGTTTTGAACTTAAAACTTCTAAAATTCTATATTCTTAAGTACGTATGGCAGAGTGCATGTTAAGCAAAATGTATATGAGCGAGACGTATGGACGAACGGGCAGTGACTGTGCATTGGCCCGAGCGAACGGTTCTCTCACGGGGTTTCAACGCGGAAATAAATTCGGTATCCAAGATCCGTCTATCATTGAAATTCCGAGACCCCAGGGCCAGACGAAGCACTACTCATAAATAGGGTTTAGTAACCTCGCGAACCACGAGACGTTAAACCCTAAAATTCTATTCGTATGTCACCTTTAGCGGTGGATGTGTCCTGAACATAACTGTACTAACCATTTTTGTACCTACCATATCCGTCGAATAAATGTCTTTGTCTTTGAAAAGGGCTTATCCTACGTATAAGTCACCAGTATACAATTTAAAGTATACAAAATTTTCTACAATTTGAGCACAATCGTAGCTCTGTAGGTCCAATTAAACCAGGTGACTTCGTAGGTAGGATAGGCCTTTTAGAAGTTATAAGCTAAAAACTGAAAGAAGTCCGAACATTTTAAGGATTTTCGAACACCACGCAGTTAGGCCAGGTCTTTCGAAGCTCCGGGGATCGCGGAAGTCGTACTAGATCCCATGATCCCCGGTGCAAGTGTGGGAGGGGAACACCGGGGTGGTTTTTAGTCAGAAAGAGTCTTGACAGACAACTCCGCCCGCCCCAGGTCGGAGGACATCCATGAGGATTTTCCACCACGGAACAACAAAAAAAGGTCTTTCGAAGCTGCAAACTTGGTTTTAAACTATTGGTATATCCTAAAACAAAATCAGTACCTAGTGCATTTTTTTGCGACTTACGATGTAAACGGCTTATTTATTACTTGACATAGAATTTCAATATTCTGTTACATTTTTTTATACATTTTGTGAGTAATGGCTGTTCGAACGTTGTTAAAATAAGCCATAGACACATATTCATTTGCTATACATTCGCCACACCCAAGGCAGTCAGTCCCGCTATCACCTGCCCGGCTTTTGGCAATAGGCTCGCCTTGTCTTACCTGGGAATTAATCACCATTGGCGCCTGATTAAGTTCCTATTGCTGGGACGCAGGCCTCCTCTGTGTGAGAGGGAATGGACTGGTTAGCAAATTTCACGTGTCTTAGAATTTTTTGGTTCATTTTTGAAGACATTTTTTGTTGTTTTATTAGTCAAAATAAACTCAAGATTTCTTCATAAAATCTTTACGTCCTAAAGTAGCGTGGTGCTATACTTTATACTGCATGCGACTGCCCACCTATAAGCAATTTCATCCAGCATTTTTTCACGATAGATTTTTTCAACTACCCACGCTATGTTTTTGCCAAATACGGTCGTGTTTTATTTCACTGCAAGGAAAATTTAAAGTGATTGGACTTTTTAAGTAATTGGATAAAAATTTTGTTTGGTTTACTGGAATAGTGGACGTCTGCTGTGTTAAGTTTTTCCATGGTAGAAATATAACCTCCACGAGTGTTGATTGTTGATACTCTTTCGTAGATCTTAAGCCGTTGGTCCCGGCTGTCATTCGTAGATCTTTGACTGACGTTACGGGTAATCAGAAGCCTGAAAGTCTGACAACCAGTCTTACCAAATGTGTGTTACCCAGTAAATGGGTTGTGGAGATCAGAAAGGCAGTCGCTTCAAGTAAAATACTGGTATTTAGATACATCCAAAGCTGACCCCGACCGATGATAAGAGGTGCTGGTGGTACTTCTGGCGCTCCCTGGACAGTCTGGCCCGTTACCACCTTACTAACTAAATAATATTGTAACTACGGCATGAACTTTTCTGTATATTTCGTCGTGATACGTTGCTTTCGGGGGTATAACCTGGATGAGGCCGGCACAGTAGCTTGGGGATTGGCACAAGGAAAAAGAGGCCAATGCCCAGCAATGGGGGAAGTCGCCCTGTGGATGTTGACGTTGATGATACGAGAGAGAGAAGTCGTAATCACTTAATCAGCGCTTCTCCTCCACTGTCATCATGCACACGGCCAAAGTGTGAGACTCTGTGTCAGTGGCTGTGTTCGCCTATATATATGAAGTTGTATGGAAGTTCGTAATTTTTGCCGACGAGAAATCCCATCGGGCACATGGCTTGCCCCGTAATAAGTAACTCAGTCGTAGGACTGCACGTCAGAAGCGGAAACTTCTTAGCTGCACAAACTTGTAAACATCTGTATGACGGACGTCTCGCTCGTTATCATCATCCATGTTTTAACTACTGTGGGCGTACAATGGGAAGTGTTGGTTATTGCACAATAGAAAAACCGTTTGCAGTATAAATCAACTTAAATTTACGATCAAATAATCACACTAGTTATTCACACACTGTAGGTACACGACACAACTATACGGAACGCGCGACAGTTTCTAAACGTGTTCACTTCTTGACCGACTCCGACAATACTGAACTTAACTCTGGTCAGTCCGGTCAAGCGTTATGTTGTAGATACTGTCGAGCGCCGCTTGGTGGCGTTGGCGTTCCGATTAGTCAAACGAGTGACTAACGTATTTCCGACATGTATATATGTATCTGAGCGTGACGTCACGTGAGTTCAGTGCTTTTTCCCATCCCAATAGTACCCAACGTACCTCTGCTGAAATGATAATCCTAGTTCACCGGCTCACCGCTGGCCTTAGTAATATAGAGCGCCTTTGTTATCCAGTTGAAATCCTAATCCGACTGAGCCTTTTAAAAGGTCAGATGGAAATCTTATTTTTCTCTGTTATTCGGCCATATTTTTAATTAGATTTCACTTGCTAGGCTTCTATTTTAAATTTCATCTTTATTTGACTTTATTAAAGCGTCATATATATTGTAAAAAAGTGCCTTGTTATACTGAATGTTTCAATATAGCAGGTAAAATAAGCTCTCTACATTATCACCCTATAATTTTCCCACTGCTGGGACACAGGCCTCCTCTCAGTGAGAGGGAGTGGGCCGTAATCCGCCACGCGGGCCCAGTGCGGGTTGTTAGATGTCACATGTCTTCGAATTTTTGGTTCTAGGACATGCCGGTTTCCTCACGATGTTTTCCTTCACCGTTTTGAGAGTAGTGGTGATGAAATAATTTACACAAAGTAAAGCGCCTGTCTGGGTTCGAACCTACGTCTTACAACTCGTAAGTCGCGGCCGTTTCTACTGGGCCAACACTGCTCTCTAGTTGCCCGCAATTTCGTCTGCGTGTATTTTGTGTTTCATAATTTTTCAATACAAATAACCAGGATGAAAAGTAGCCTATAATGTCATTCTCCAGGTCCCAGGCTACCTATTTGACAATTATAATGATTGGTTCAGTGGTTCAAGACTTGAAAGGGTAACAGACAAAGTACTTTCACATTTATAATATTATTTATTAATATATATTTTTTAGTCCTTGTTGTGCCGGACGTGAAGAATAGCACCATCCTATTTCTTCCCATAGGTATCGTAAAAGGCGACTAAGGGACTTACTAGAGAATGGGCAGCAGCGTTCTCTATGCATTTTAACCGCTCAGGCCCGTGGCTCAATAACGTCATCTCTCAATCTCAAAAAAAACATTTTTATTCGATAACTACTTTCAAATCGCGCGCCGCGAGGGCTCCTATTCGGAGCCATTGGGGCTTTATCGGTTAAGACCATACTGCGGTCGCCAACCCGCCTGCCAAGCGTGGCGACTATGGCAACCCCTCCCCCTTTTTTCGGGGTGGCTTATGTCCTAGTTGTGGACGTCTTTCGGCTGAAATGATGATGATGAAGGGTGTATCAATCTGTGTTTGTACTAATATTTCTGCTTTCTACCCGTCAGTTACAATTTTCATACTTATTTCTTGCTTTGGAATTTATTTCTGATTCTCTATACAATACTTTTGACTTTCAAAAGTCATCATCTGCCTAGCCTTTTATCAATTGTGTTGGGGTCGGCTTCCAGTCGTAACTAAATGCAACTGAATACCAGTATTTACATGGAGCGACTGCCGATTATCTAACTTTTGAAAAGTATCAGCATACTAATTGAGTAACACACTTAATCACATTCTGAATGATTTTGAAGGAAACTGCTAATCCATTGCTTCATATATTTGAAAAAATTCATCTGCTCTACGACGTACCTAAATACCGTATTACGCAATTGCCCCGCTGGTCTTATCGAAATAAAATACATAAATCATTGTACTTCACAATTTATGACACAGTTTAAATTACTTTGTCATAGGTATGCTTGAAGAAAGTCATGTTTTAATACGGACTTTCAGCAATTTGTATAATCGATACATTTTAACGTAGTCCTACTTCCTATGTTAATTTAACTTCGGAAGGGGAATATTAAGTGGTATAAAACATTTGAAAATTTGTAGTCTGATAACCCAGTTGCTAAGGATTTTAGTGTGTGGATATCAGTGCACCTGTTATGACTCACGGAGCTGAAACGTGGACACTCACGATACTGCTGGTCAATCAATTCAAGGCTCAGCTTGCAATGAAACGGGCTATGCTTGGAGTCTCTCTGACCCAAGAGAGACTCCAAGCATAGCTTGAGAGAGCCAAAGTTGTTGACATAGCTCACAGAATAAGCAAGCTGAAGTGGCAACGGGCCGGTCGTATACTGTAGAACCGATGACTGTTGGGGTAGACGTGTTCTTGAGTGGAGACCGCGAATCGGAAAACGTAAGGTAGGACGCCCTCAGGCTAGGTGGGGCGACGATCTTCACAGTGTGGCATCTGGATGAGATTAGCCGAGAATCGAGCTGAATGGCGTGCAATGGGAGAGGCCTGTGTCCAGCACTGGACTGCTATGGGCTGATGATGAATGATTTTAAAAGAACTTGCTGAAGCAAGTAGACTAGAAATCTTTGTGAAGTAATGTAAGTTCTCAACAGGGAAGTACTAACACCATACGTATTTCTGCAACCAATCCGCGTTGCTGTACTGGACCTGGAACCAGTTTGAAGGTTATGGGTGCAATTACAGGCATTTAAGACGTGTGATGGCCGGAGGAATCCGCTGGATACGAAAAGCACAAGACCGGTCGATGTGGCGTTTGGAGGAGGTCTAAGTTCAGCAGCAGACGTTTTTCGGCCGAAAAGATTATGATGACATTTTAAGTTTTTTCTCTAGGATAAGATGGCAATGGCCCCTGCCGGGGTCGTGGGAAGGTACTAAAGGGTCACCGAGGCCCCTGGCAACACAGGCAACGGAAGGAATACGGGTGGGTTTCAGTCAGTTAGAGTCTGACACACCCTCCCGCTCCGCCCAGAACGGGAGAAGTTATTAGACAATTTGTCACCCCAAAAAAACAAGATGGCAATGGCCACTTACCTGTATTTCTGGTATTATAGATTACCGCAAGTCCTATTATTTCTTTTACTCTTCGTCCACCATTATGACAGTCAATATTCCAGATCAATGTATGATTTTGGTAGTCAGAAGCTCGAAAGTCTGCCAACCAGTCTACCATAGGGTACCGTGTACCAGTAACTGGGTTTTCGAGGTCAGTATGCAGTCGCTCCATGTAAAATACTGGTATTCAGCTACATCCGGTTAGACTGGAAGCTGACCATAACAAAGTTGGAAAAAGGTGAGGTAGATGAGGATGCTGATAATGTATGATTATTTCTCAATAGGGTCTTACACCCATTTTTGAAAAGTGTCTTAATTAAATTCTATAGTGCTAATATGCCCAAAAAAAATCACAAAATTTTTATTCAATCGATAAGTCCCATAAAAATGCATTTAAATTTTACATACAAATTTCGCGCGTAGTTTGACGAAAACGCTGGATGCAGTGGACGCCATGTTGCTCTGTGGTCATGACGTCACTTGGCTATTTAAACAAATGCGCTAATCTATTATCTAACTATCAGTTGACAGTTGACACGTTTTTGTTAACATAGCCCTATGACGTAATAACATGGCGGCTACTATTTCATGGTGTTTTTTAACAGATTAGAAAAACTGAAAACGTTGAATTGAATTTTAAAATTTATTTTGTTATTTTATGAACTAAAAATAACATTTTCCGACTCCTTTTTGCCTAAACTATCTCAATAATCTATTTATAGATTTTTTCTCGTATACGAGGGCTGCACTAAAAGTATCGGGAATGGAATATTTCCACTGTTCCTGTCATATTAAAATCTTTTTAATTGAAAACACCTTGGTTTTAAAAACCGAATACCATTTATTTATTTAAAAAAAGATTCTCGGTCTTGTCACAAATTCAAATTCTTTATTACAAACTAAGTGTACACAAGGTTTTGTCAAACTTGTTTAGTCGTTGAGAAAATGGAATTGACTCGAGAAAATTCAAGAGCGATGATTTATTATGACTTTCGAAGTGGTTTAACACAAAAACAGTGTGTTGACCGGATGATTTCTGCATTTGGTGATGAAGTCCCATCCAAAACCACAATTTATCGCTGGTTTGCTGAATTTCAACGTGGACGTGTCAAGCTCAGTGATGAACCCCGTCAAGGTCGTCCAAAAACTGCAGTCACCCAAGAAAACGTTGATGCTGTGCGTAAGCTGATTGAGGAAGATCGACATGTGACATACCGCGAAATTCAGGCAACTTTAGACATTGGCATGAGTCAAATACAAATAATCTTGCATGAACAATTAGGTGTAAAAAAGTTGTTTTCCCGATGGATACCGCATTCGCTCTGTGAAGAGCAAAAAGCGCGTTACTTGGTGCGTCAGAACTCTCGAAAGATTCCACGCAGGATCCTCAAATGCTGTATACAATATCGTATCAGGTGACGAATCCTGGATATACGCGTACGAACCCGAAACAAAAATCCAGTCACGAGTTTGGGTGTTCGAAAATGAGTTAAAGCCAACAAAAATTGTTCGTTCACAGAGTTGCAAAAAAAATGGTGGCCACGTTTGTTTCCAAAACCGGCCATGTTACGACTATTCCTCTTGAGGGACAAAGAACGGTTAATGCAAAATGGTATGCTAGCATTTGTTTGCCACAGGTCGTTTCTGAACTCCGTAAATAGAACTGCAACCGCCGCATCATCCTCCATCACAACAATGCGAGTTCTCACACCGCGCACAGAACAAAAGAGTTTTTAGAGCAAGAAAACATTGAATTATTAGACCATCCGCCGTACAGCCCCGACCTAAGCCCTAATGATTTCTATACTTTCCCTTAAATAAAGAATAAATTGCGTGGACAGAGATTTTCATCACCTGAAGAAGCTGTGGACGCCTACAAAACGGCCATTTTGGAGACCCCAACTTCCGAATGGAATGGTTGCTTCAATGATTGGTTCCATCGTATGGAAAAATGTGTCAAATTTCGCGGAGAGTACTTCGAAAAGCAATAAATACATTTTTAAATAGTAATGTTGTGTCACTTCCTTGATTCCCGTTTTCAGTGCCGCCCTCGTATAGTAAAATACCCTATTAATGAAGCTAGATACTACTTTGTTTTTTACGTTAGTGCTGCAATCTGTAATACTAACTTATTTTTGAATATTCGAGAACATCGTGTATATAGGTCAGACAGTTATCTGGTACCATCGTTTGGAACGAAATACATTTATCTGACATTTAACGTACTTTTTTTTTCTTGGACTTTTTAATAGACTTTATATTAAGATGGTGAGCAGTGGTGGCCCGGACTTTTGAGTTTTAGGTCGCGAGTTCGAACCCATGCAGGCACTTTACTTTGTGTAATTTATTACATCACCATTACTCTGATAACAGTGAAGGAAAACATCGTGAGGAAACCGGCATGTCCTAGAACCAAATATAAGAAGACATGTGACATCCACCAACCCGCACTGTGCCCGCGTGGTGGAATACGTCCCACTCCCTCTCGAAGAGAGGAGGCCTGTGTCCCAGCAGTGGGAACACTATAGGCTGATTAAGAACTATCTTGTGCAGTTTCTTTTAAGACGCTGACAACACCTAAACCGCGGTCACTGTCAGATTGCATAGAAAAGAAAGCGAAGCGCGATGACTCAACGCTTGGAATTTATTGCAAAATATGCAATTATCTATTTACTCAAAATTGAGGTGAGTAATCGAAAATAAAAAACAACCAAGTTCTGCATTCAAATAAGACGTTCTTGTTATTAATTAAATACGTAACGTATGTTGATATTTAATACAGATATTTTGGATTAGAACTCAAGGTAAGAGATTAGTTTAACGTTAGTTTATATCGAGATTTTTTTCCAAATTGTGTTTTTGTAACAACCAAGTTCTGGGAAATATGTTCAAAATTAACATATATTTTTTCTGCTACCACAAACTACAGATTTGGCAATATTTTTTCTTAAGAGAAGCCTATTTTGGTCAATTGGGTCTTGTCAGCGCCTTAATAGCAAATGTAAAATTTCTATGCATTGGGTACACCCACATGCTACACAAGCGCGATAAACTAAAAATGCGAGTGATATGCGTTCGTATAAACAAATAACATACCGTTCTAATAATACTCTAGCATTTTTTTTTGCATATAACGTTACGCCTGTAACCCCTGAAGAGGTAGGCAGATAAGGCAGAGGTACACACTTCAACTTGTTTAAGGCGCTGACAAACCAATTGACCAAAATAGGCTTCTCTTAAGAAAAAAAAAATGCCAAATCTGTATAGTTTGTGGCAGTGGAAAAAATATTTGTTAATTTTGAACATCACCCAGAACTTGGTTGTTACCAAAAACACGTTTTGAACAAAAATCTCGATACAAATTAACGTTAAACTAACCTCTTTCCTTGAGTCCAGTCTAGTGTATTAAATATCAACATACGTTACATATTTAATTAATAACAAGAACGTCTTATTTGAATGCAGAACTTGGTTGTTTTTGTTCTGGATTACTCAACTCAATGTTGAGTAAATAGATAATTGCTTCATATTTTGCAATAAATTACAAGCGTTGTGTCCTCGCGCTTCTCTTTCTTTTCTATGCAATCTGGCAGTGCCCGCGGTTTAGGTGTTGTCAGCGTCTTAAATCCCATTTAATAGATGGCGAGCCTATTTTCATCAATCAGGCACAAATCCAGACTCCTCGCTGCTACTGAGAAATTGCTTGTGGGAAGCCAAATAACACTGCCCGGTTCAGGAATCGAACTCAAGACCTCACGCACGATAAGCGTGGAACAAAACTATTCATGCATTTAGTCTCGGAACCATTTACTAGACTCGTACTAAAACCACATTTTGCCAGTTACCACGAGAGCCTATTGTCATGCACCAGTCACCACGAGCTGTAAGTTCGGAATTCCTAATGGAAAACCCAAAAGCACTTTGCTGCAACCCCGCAATCGAATCCAGGAGCTCGGCATTCGTGACTCCGACCACTAAACCAACGAAGTAGTTCTTAACTTAGCATAACATAATCAGCCTATAATGTTCCCACTGCTGGGACACAGGCCTCCTCTCTATGACAGGGAGTGGGCCGTAATCCACCACGCGGGCCCAGTGCGGGTTGGTAGATGTCACATGTCTTCGAATGTTTGGTTCTAGGACATGTCGGTTTCCTCACGATGTTTTCCTTTACCGTTTTTGAGAGCAGAGGTGATGAAATTATTTAGATAAAAAAAAGCGCGCCTGCCTGGGTTCGAACCCACGACCTGTAACTCGTAAGTCGGGTCTTTTACCACTGGGCCACGACTGCTTTTCAGAGAAATTGCGAATTTTAAAGCTACGTCGTTGAGAGGAGAATGGCAGGAGTAAGAGAGACGCTCTATGGTTGAAAATCCTTTGTGTGCTGATGAGGTCACGATATATTTTCGTCTCATATCAGAGTCCATTTATTTGCAAAGAATGTATACTCCTTTGGTTTAGGTAATTTAATTGGTCAAGGACAGCTAATGAGACAATTGGTTTTCTATTGTTTGACACTGAATCGAAATCGCGCGGGTCTTTACAGACCTGTTAAGCCCCGCGCGACACCGATTCGGAGTCAAACAATAATAAATCAATTGTGTTTCATTAGCTGTTCTTGACCAATTAATACTACTTTAATTTCCAATCCTTACTAATATTGTAAATGCGAAAGTGAATTGTTTGTTTATTACGCTTTCACGCTAAAACGGCTAAACAGATTTGTATGAAAGGCTCTTGGCTAGACCATGACCTGAGTTAGGAAGGACATAGGATACTTTTAATCCTGATATTCCCACGGAATCGAGACTTAAGCGAGTGTAACCGCGGGGCGCAGCAATTAAATATCCGTCTTCTACGAGTAGTGATTTTGACTGGTATTCCGTTGAATCCGGTAAGACTGGACCTCAACATAGTTGCGAAAAGGCTAGGCAGTTGATGACGAAGAGTGAAGATTTTGCGTCAAACCTCGGAGATGTTGCTATGTCAAAACAATAACATCAACCAGATGTGGGGTTATCGGTATCAACCGTGGTCCGTGACACATTATTTACTTGCTAACTGATATTAATTTTGTGTATCATTAATAATCTAGTTTTGGGTTCAGTTCGTATATAAACACATTGATTTATCTATAAATGCACTGAATGTGTCTTCTCTCGCAGTACGACCTTTAAATATTTTTAGTTGCATACATACATACATACATACATACATAAACTACGCCTTCTTCCCATGAGGGTAGGCAGAAACTACAGAATGTCACCTGCTACGATCCTTACATACTCCTTTTGCTTCGTTTACGTTCATACATCTGGTCATACACGCATGCCGGTTGCGAGTACTACGCACCCTGACCTTTCTGAAGAACATCACCAATGAGGTCACTATATGTCTTTCTGGGGCGTCCCCTCCCGGCGTTTCCACTCACATCTGCCTTGTAAACCTTTTGTTAGTCTCCTTTCATTCATCCTCACGCACGCCAGTTGCGAACTAGCTACTATATTTTAAGTTTTCATGTGAATATGTCCTTCAGTTACAAATCTATATCTCTGCATAGAGTATAGATAGTATAGAGTTGGCTTGGTAGTTTTGATTTGGAATTGTATCTAACAAACGGAGAGATGAAGGGACTCACATTATTTACTGATGATTCTTTACCGATTACTGGCTGATGGGCTTGGTAGTTTTGATCTGGTATTGTATGTAACAGACGGAGAGAGTAAGGGACTCTCATTATTTACTGATGATTCTTTACTGATTACTGGAGATGGGCTTGGTAATTTTGATTTGGAATTGTATGTAACACACAGTTAGATTAAGGGGCTCGTATTATTTATTGATTCTGCACTGATTACTGGTGATCCCTCATTTAAGTTCTTGTTAGAGATAACGTGACATGATTAGTTACTAGCTAATTATCATTTCAGCCCTAATCGAGTCTCCAGTAAAACTGCTATCAAACCTCGTGTTAGTTTTTGTGATTGTTTGATCAAGTAGCTTAACCTCGCGTCCTATTGAAAAGCGATCGTCGCGCGAATACGCGATCGTCGTGGTCATAATTATGTCACTTTGTGTTTGGTGAACCTGAACGCGTGGTCGCGCCGACAGAGTGCGATTTTCGGTTTTCTTCAAACGATAATGTAATTATGAATAATTTCAGCTGTTTCTCTGAGTTGACAAAGTACCTGCGATGCCCCTTGCTTTGCAGATGCCCGTAGATAGCGGTTTTCCTGCCCTTATATAAATTTAAAGGAAGATGTAGTGACAAAAATTGATAAGAGTATGCTTAGATGGTTTGGTCATGTTGAGAGGATGTATGAAAGGCGACTAACAAAAGGTATTTACAAGTCAGATGTGAGTGGAAACGCCGGGAGGGACGCCCTAGGAAGACATATAGTGACCTAATTGGTGATGTTCTTCAAAAAGGACTGGTGCGTAGTAATCGCAACCGGCGTGCGTGTATGACCAGATGTATGAACGTTAACGAAGCAAAAGGAGTATGTAAGGAGCGGAGCAGGTGGCGTTCTATAGTTTTTTGCCTACCCCCATTGGAAGAAGTCGTGAGTTTATGTATGTATGTATGTATGTATGTATGTAACAAGAACTATGCAGATGCACTACAACGCACAGATAAACTCACAGCTAATTAACAAATAACTATCAATGAATCAATAAATTTGGCCTAAATAGATACTACAGAAATAAACGATATTCATTGGTAATTTATTGCTATATTATGGCCCAGCGTTGTGGACTACGGCCCGCTCGCTCTCACGGAGAAGAGGCTTGAGTCTCAGCAGTGGGAACATTATAGGCTGGTCATAAAGAGATGTCTTATTTTTATTTAATGAAAGCCTCATTGAGAATGGTTATAACGTTATTTTTTCCCATTATTAATAAGAACTAAAGTTCTTCATAATTTATTACAATCTAGCTCAGGGATTCTCAAAGTGGTCAGTATCGATCATTCCCAACGAATCACGCTGTAACATGTCACAGTGTGACTCGTTGGGAAGAATAGTGAATAAAAATCTCAACCAGTCACACTGTTACTAGATAGGACAACTGTTTGTGTTTATTCCCAACGGATGACGGATGTGAAGAGTGTGGATCGTTAGGAACAAAATATTCTCATGCAGTAACACTGTGACATATTGGAAGTATTGGAACTACTACCCAATCAGTAAAGATGTCCTATAGAGTAACAGTGTGACTGGTTGGGATTTTTATTCACTATTCTTCCCAACGAGTCACATTGTGAAATGTTACAGTGTGACTCGTTGGGAACAATCGGTCAATATCGACACCTTTTTTATTTTTTGGGTTATTGGCCCCTTGGGGTCGAAATCGGTTTCCCGGGGGTCGACATAAACTAAAACTGATTTTGGGAATCAACGACGTCTAAAAATCGACCCCTACTAATTATCACAAGTTCTTATTTGAAACTTTCAAGATATTGTGTTAGGTATACCAACTTGTTATAAAAATGACTAATATTTTAGTAGGAAGTATCATTGGTGTACTTTAAAAAAAACTCAACAATTCGATAAGCGTGCACAAGTTCGTACAAGATGAGAAAATTTGGCTATGGGGGTCTGAGGCTCAGACCCCATAGCCAAATTTTCTCATCAAAATGTACAGATACCTCAGAGTCTGATGTATCAGTAAGTACATTTTGGTAAAGGGGTCTCATGCCCAAAATAGTTTGGGAATCCCAGATCTAGCCTAATAAAGTAATTAGCAATTTAACTCTTTATTGTACGTGATTAATTACGTTATAACCAGAGATCGGATATTCGGATGCATATTTACCTAAAGTTAATTTTTAGCTATGAAAGTATGGAAGCGGCTTCTTAAAAATCTTTTTTTTTAATAGAGGCCACGAACAACGAGAATGCATAACTAGTCCGGTGTATAGTATGGAAGCGACTTCTAAAAAAATATTTATTAAAAAAAAACCCGGGAGTATTGGATTGCATGTTTATTTAAAATTAATGTTTCTACCTACTTTACATCATAATATTAAGTAGGTACATATACATCCAATTACATATGTAGTCAGAAAAAAACATAAAAAATTGTCGATTCGGGTATGGCGGGCGGGATTTTTACGATCGATATAAAAGTGCATTCCATATGCTAACATTTGAAAGTAAGTTAATATACATTCGATTCTATAATCAGAAACCTAAATTTGTATTCCCAGAGCCGCGGGATTTTGCTATACAAAAGCGCATTCCATATTAGCCAACATCTCAACTTTAGGTGAATATATGCATCCGAATATCCGATCTCTAGTTATAACTAAGAATAGTGTCAAAATGCACTTTTACGTTATAACCACCGCGCGAGCTTCCTTTATTTACCAAATGAAAAAGAGTCTAGTAAATCGGAGTACAAGGAGAAATCGGTGTAGGTATACCAGGTACCTACATTATGAAAAAATCTCTTTTTCGTAGTCTGTAAAAAAGACGTATCTGGGGCGCTGAACCCCAAATAAAAGTTACTGGTCCCGCCCCTATCTAAATGCATAATACATAAGTTATAAACTTATAACAAGGGCCGGTACATACATGAAAAAAAAACTCCTTTTTTTGAGGTCGGTAAAAAAGATGTATCTAGGGCGCCGAACCCTTAATAAAAAGTTTCTGGTTCCGCCCCTATTTACATGCGTCATACATATAAGTTATAAACTTATAACAAGTGGTACTTACATAAAAAAGACCTTCTTTTTTGAAGTCTGTAAAAAGACGTATCTAGGGCGCCGCCGTGTATCCCAAATAAAAAGTTTCTGGTCCCGCCCCTATTTACATTATACGTTATGAACTTATAACATAACTGACGAATTCTAAGGGTGCGTTTCCACTGACGCGGTGCTGGGCGGAGTGGAGAGGAGCAGACAGTGAACTGGCCAATCACAGTGCTCGAAATCTCCACTCAGCAGATTTGTGGAAACACACCCTACGTTAACTACAGAAAATCCTCTCTGAGTACTTGTTATTTGTACTAGCTTATGACCGCGACGTCGCCCGCGTTGAGTTCGAAAAAACAATAATAAATATATGTGCCGAAACTGCCATGAACTTTCATGGTGATAGATCAAACGGTGTTGGAGTTTATCAGTCTCATATATAGGGTCAAATTAATATTAGTATTTTTATTAATATTAATTATTATTATTATTTTTCAGTGTGTACTTTTGTAGTGTTTTTTTGGAAGTCGGTTGTTTTTTTTTTTTGTAAAATGGCTTTTTTTTTAATTATATTTTTTTTTTAATAATTATATGTAGATAGTGATGGCGAATTTCTTACTTTACAAGGACGAAAACAAAGCTTCTATGAATAAATATTACTTTTAGTAGGGCAACCAATAACGGCTGTGGCGAAGAAACATCCAAGGCTGCTTTGCACAGCTGATTAGACAGCTGATATTGTTCACGTGACTAGTTCTAATATTTTTTTATAAAAGGCTTTCGTATCTAGACATAACAAATTAGATACTTGCCTACTTATTTTACGTACTCAAAAAGCCTATCCCAAAAAGTCAACCAATTTTCTCTCTTCACTCGAGTGAATGTTAATTTTAAGAGTTCCGTAGTCAACAGGGACTTATAGTTTCGCCATGTCCGTCCCTCTGTCCCCGCTTTAGCTCAGACACTCTTCCACCGTAGATGCGGGCTTGCGGACGGTGAGTAGCTCACCGTCCGGTAAGGACCAGGCCCGGGTCGACGGCGCGTTGTATTCCATGCGCGCCTCAAAGAGATGTCGTCAGCACAAGTGTAGGGGTCCACTAGGGCCGATGCCTGCCGGTGTCGCGGGAAGGTACTAAAAGATTACCGAGGCCCCTAGCAACATAGGCAACGGAAGGAATACGGGTGGGTTTTAGTCAGTAAGAGTCTGACATACCCTCCCACTCCGCCCAGAGCCGGAGAAGTGATGATTACCCAACCAAAAAAAAAAACTTAGAGACTCTTAGTACTAGAAACCTGTAATTTGGCATGGGTATACAAAATGGTAAAATAAAATCTTAAAAACAATTTATTTTAGGGTGGGTACCTTCCTTACACGTAAAGTGGGGATGATTTTTTTTTTCTCGTCTATCCCATGGTGTGGGGTATCTTTGGGTAGGCTGTTCAAAAATATTGCAGGTCTGTGAACACCATTTTTCGATTCAGGAATCCGTTTGAATGTTAAGCTTTAACTCTTGCACGTAATGTGGGGTTGATATTTATTTTTCTCATCTACCCCGTGGTGTGGGGTATCTTTGGGTAGGCTGTTCAAACATATTGTAGGTCTATGAACACCATTGTTCGATTCAGGAGTTAGTTTGCGTAATATTAAGCTTTAAAGTGCTAATTTTTGTTAGATTCAAGCGCACCTGTCTGTTTTTGAATATGTCAAAAAAAACCATGGCTATAGTGTATCACAACTAAGTAGGCTTTATAAGTTAACAAGTAATGGTCGAGCAACTTACATTTTTCAGTTGGGGAATTGACCGTGACGTATTTCGCTGTAATACTCGTATTATGTCATATATCCATTATGTCTACGGTCGTACACCTATGCATGACATTTTGAGACTCACAACGCTAGACGATAAAACCAGTATCTGTGGTGATATTTAGCTTGCAATATCTACCAGCATAGCTATTCACAAACATTCAATTCGCTTCCGTGCCGAATCGAATATCAATCATGCCGGTAGCACACCTCCGCCGCGAAACTCGAATCGGATTCGAGTAGCGGAACATGACGCAAGCCAGTTGTATTGAACTACTGCGGGTCGCGGTGGAGGTGTGCTACCGACGTCAATGTTATCGAAGCAATCCTCTAAATGCTGTTCACAAATCCGAAACACGAAAATTTTGACAGTTCAACTGTCAACATTTTCGGGTTTAAATTTTAATGAATTTGTTCAATAACATTTTTTACATTGTGTCTGAATTTCTACAACTAAATTCATAAGAAGCATCATGCATGCAATCTATATTTAAATCATTACAATTATCCAAATTACATTAAAATCAGAATATTTTTTAATTTATTTATTTAATTCAGACACAAGTGATCCATATTTTTGTTAGTACCTACCTACTTAAGAATTATGTTAGTAACCTAAATATCTAACACACACCAAAGTTATACAATAATAATAAAAATTAAAAAAAAAATAAAGTACCTAGTCAATTAATAAAATTCAATAAAATTTTCATTTCAAATCAATAAAATTATGTTACTTTCGACTTTTGTATTAATATAAAACCAACCGCTGTTCTTCCGACAGCTATTTGCTGGCCAGGCAAATCGGGTAACCGAAAATGTGTCATTTTCGATTCGGAAGCTTGGCGAATGGCTCTGCTGGAATGATTTTTTAACAAGGGAAGAAATTGTACTATTTTATTTACATATTTTTATAAAGAATCTATTAAAGCATCCAGTACAATTCCAAAAAAAGTTAGCTTGTTAAAAATTGGAAAGTAAATTAATATTATCGTAAAAAACTTGGTTTATGTCCGTCCAAGTCTCTGATCAGCATCCCAATTGCGTAACATGGATCCTTCGGATCAATCTTTCGGATTATGAAAGAAAGCGTTCTTTCATAATCCGAAGGATTTTGAAGGAAATTTTTAATTAATTACTTCTTTAGTCTTAAAAATCGTCTGCTCGACAACGTAAATTTCGCGCTGAATGTTGTTGAACTGTAAAAATTAATTGCATTGCCATTGCACCTAAGTCCAATCAATCTGCCTAGCATTTTTCCCAAATATTTTGGGGTCGGCTTCCAATCTAACCGGATGCAGTTAAATACCAGTATTATACATGGAGCGACTGCCTATCTGACCTCCACAACCCAGTTACCGGGTACTACGATACCCCTTGATTATACTGGTTGTCAGACTTTCGGGCTTCTGACTGGGTCACCCATAACGACAAATGACAGACAAAGATTTAGTAATGACAGCCGGGACCAACGGCTTAACGTGCTTTCCGAGGCACGGAGTGGTCTTAATAGATGTAATGGATGGTCCCCCATCCATGTAACCTGCGTAGCTTAACCTTCAATCGACTTCGGTTGTTAACATTTAAAGTGTGTAACACAATGACCCCGCTGGGATGTTACCATACACTCTAAAAGCTCAAGGTTGACCCCCAAGATAAACTGGTCACAACTTCCCCAAGTTCAATTTAACGGAACTGCTATTCCAGTAAGCGAAAAGGTTAAGAACCTTGGAGTTTGGCTCGACAAACATCTTTCTTAGGGCCCCCAGCTACAGGACGTAAGTCGCAAAATTTTTGCATCTGGTAAGTCCCTGAGACGATTGCGGAACTTTCTTCCAACTGCCACTAAAACTGCGCTTGCACAATCCCTTTTACTTCCCATCCTTGACTACGCTGATGTCAGTTATCTCGATCTCACTGAGGCACAACTAGATAATCTTGAGCGACTTCAAAACTTTTGCATAAGATTTATATTTGGCTTGCGCAAGTATGATCATATTTCTGAATATCGTACAAAACTCAAGTGGCTTCCCATACGTCTTCGCCGGAATGCTCATATCTTATTTCAGCTATACAGTATTCTGTTCAATCCTACAACCCCCTCTTATGTTAAAGAACGTTTCAAGTTCCTTCATGACACACATAATAGATACCTGAGGTCATCGGAAAACTTAAGACTAGAGATGCATTCCACCAGCTTTTATGACAAATCTTTTACAGTTCAAGCAGTACGGTTATGGAATGCCTTACCCGTGTCGATAAGGCGTGCACAAACTTTGTCCACTTTTAAAATTCAGGTATAAAAACACTTTCTCTCTCCCTAAACATCATCATTACTTATAGTTATATAGTTCTTGATCTTGTTTCATGTTTATGGCATATATATATATATGTGTATGTATGTATGATATATGTTATGTATAGTATATGCTTTATGTATTATATGTATTTATTGTATATGTAACTGGTACACCACTGACTACCTGCAGTATTGTCTCTCCTCCCCCTTTAATCCATCCAAAGGTTGTCTGTAAAAGATCGCTTTTAGCGATAAGACCGCCCATTGTGTCACCCCTTGTAAAATGTCAACATTTGTATCTGTAATTTTTATGGTGTACATAATAAAGAGTATTCTATTCTATTCTATTCTATGCTAAAAGGAAGTAAATTTTTGGCAATAAGTCGTGGATTTTGCACTTTGTACGTTGCAATTACTGACGTCTTGACCTGCCTGGTGCTTAAACTGCCCTGTAAATCAGTCGTCAATTTCTTTAGATTTAGTAAAATAACAACAACAAAAATAATTCGGGAATTTAGATTTTCCGGTGCTTTTTGGTTTAATAGTTTAAAAAAAAATGAAAATGCTAAGATTTTTGTAAATAAATCCTCATAAATCTACCGAACTTGGCTATATTTTTCAACGTTCGTTTCATTTTGTTGCAGGGAACAAGAGCCGACGTGCGAGAGAAACTCATCTTTCAAACAACAGGCGCCACACCAGTCTCATAGATCAGGTACATAACATACATAATCAGCCTATAATGTTCCCACTGCTGGGACACAGGCCTTCTCTGTGAGAGGCAGTGGGCCGTAATCCTCCACGCGTAGATGTTACATGTTTTCGAATTTTTGGTTCTCGGACATGCTTCATCGCGATGTTTCCCTTCACCGTTTTGGCAGTGGTGAAGAAATAATTTACACAAAGTAAAGCGCCTGTCTGGGTTCGAACCTAAGACCGGCAACTCGTAATTCGCGGCCGTTGCCACTGGGCCATCACTGCTCTATATCCCCATTATTGTGAAATAATTACGTTATCACAGTGACCTGTGCAAAAGTGTGGGAATCAGTAAGTACATCTAGCTTTTTCCCGCGATTTCGCCAGCGTGGAGATCGGAAATTATACCACGGGAACGTACCACCGGTATAAAAGTATCCTGGGTCCTAATTCAGGTCATGGTCTACTTGTGCTAAATTTCATCGAAATCCTTTCAACCGTTAAGGTGTGAGAATGTAAAAGACAGACAGTTACTTTCGCCTTTATAGTAAACTATCTGCGCTCCGCGGTTTCACCCGCATAAGTCTTGATCCCGTGGGAATATCGAGATAAAAATATATCTTATGTCCTAATTCAGGTCATGTTCTACCCATGTGTCAAATTTCACCCAAATCCGTTCAGCCGTTTTAGCAGGAAAGCGTAACAAACAAATAAACAAAAATAAATGTTAGGTTTAGTACGGAAGTGGATAAAAAAAAAAGTCCTGACTCACTCATTTCAAATCAAATCAAATTATTATTTTTTGCCAGAATGTAGGTTTACAATGTTAAAACTACTACCGCAGTGGTACAATTCAACTGGCTCGCGTCATGTTCCGCTACTCACATCCGATTCGAGTAGCGGAACATGACTCGAGCCAGTTGAATTGAACTACTGCGGTTTCGCTGCTATGGTTTCGCAGCAGAGGTGTGCTACCGGCTTAATAGACGTTAGAAAAACGCTGCTGCTAATTCTCTTGACATTTTCTTAGTTGCCAGTTACAACCAAGGAGGTCTGCAGTTCCTGTTGACTTTCAGATTCCGCCTACTTAATCACAACCGGGCCATATTTATTGAACCGGTTTATAATTCGTCGAAAGTAACCCTGACAAGTACTTCAAAATTAAGGTCTACCTTCAGCAACCTTTTGCTTCGGTTACAGAATCCTCCACATCATCAGCAGACACAGCGTCCCAGGGTTCAGGCTCAGCTGCAGCTGCCCCCGCACAGCGAGCGCGACGACATGAACCACAGGTAACCAAGCAGTTCTAGCAACCTTAGATTAAGGCGCCACCTCCACGAGTGTGTGTATCGTCACGAGTCTGCCCTGCAATCGTCGGGTAATCTCCACAACCACTCGTTTCACAGTTGTTCAGACACCCGCGCGGTAGGAGATAGCGGGGCAGCCGGTCGCGTCTCGCGGCGAGCGCACGCGCTGCGAGCAGGTTGTGTCTCGCGGCGAGCGCGCTGCGTGTAGTCCCGCGAAGGCTGCACGGCAAGTCGTTGACGTTTTGCTCGTCAATGTTACTCGCCGCATCGTCGCGATAGTATCGCCGTCGGTTGTGTCTCGCGGCGAGCGCGCTGCGTGTAGTCCCGCGAAGGCTGCACGGCGAGTCGTTGACGTTTTGCTCGTCAAAGTTCCTCGCCGCATCGTCGCGATGGTATCGCTGTGTGGAGACACGTTCATAGAATTGTTATAGAATGAAGTGGCAGGACGATAATATCGCTGTGATTTTCTCGCTCGTGGAGCTGGCGCCTAAGATAACCATATTATAGGTAACCCGTGTGCTTCAACAATTTTTAAAATCTGTGGTTATTTCCTCAAAAGACCATTGCAGGCACCAATCAACATGGTCTTTACATGATCTGACCAAGATTATATCTGGACTTTAAAAGAGACTGTGACCTCTGAGTTTGTTTCGGCCTTTCTTCTCAAAGTAGTCGGATAGGAAACGACGGCCTCATGTAGTTTTTAAAATATGATTGACGTGTAAAATTGTTTTTACAAACGAACTTACAGAAATAAAATCATTTATCGTTTAAAAGTTAGTAAAACATTTAAAAACACACTTATCTATCTAACCGTTAATTATATGTAGCAATCATAATTAGCAGCAATTATAATTAGTAGCTATCATAGAAAGAATAGGTTTATTTAAGGGTTGGGTAATCGCCGATGACCATGGCCATACAAATCCGCGTCGCACTCACGCCGCGCAGCCGTTCGTTTTCATATGAAATATTTATTTTTAGTACCGAAAATATGAATATTTGAAAAAAATCAAAAATGGAATTATAGATAATAAAATAGTCTGTTCATACAAAAAAAAAATCACGAAAATATCTTAAGCAGTTTGAAAGTAATGTCGTTTTTTATGCTTTGGGTAGACAACATTACTTCCTGAATTTATTTCATAAAGTATTTTACTACAATTCTTAAATATTCACATGTAGAATTGATGTGTCATGCGTTATAGTGTAACATATTTTTTTGTATAACTTAATTGTATTATTAACAGATTTAAAAGTCACTAAAATCATATATCTGCGCCTTAAGTCGTAAGCGTCAGGGCGACCGCCGATATTAAGGGGATTACAGGACCTAGTGACCTACCGATATTAGTTTAAGTATGTATGTATGTATGTACTTTTTATAATCATAGTTGTGTGGATACTAGGTAGTAGGTTCGGATCTTCGGATAACCAGGAACTTCCCAAAGGTTACCAGAGGTGAAATTAGGAGTCTGCCCTTTAAAATTCCGACTTCCTTGAACGAAAATGTATTAAAATGACAGTAATTCCAACGAAAACACTTATTCACTTTAAAACTATTGGTTCGCCGACCGACATACGATCACAATCATAGATCGTACCTGATGGATCATACGAAACGTATACAGGGTGATTTTTTGCTTCGAGTCAGTAAGTGTAAGTTTTAAACTACAGATCCTAAAGACACACTAAAAGGAACCATGAGTTCAGTTTAAAAATAAAATAAATTTTACATTAAAAGGGATTTATAAAGGGTTAATTTCGCAGGTTTTTAAGTACTTACAAGTGTAAAAAAATCTCTCAATTCCGCCTCTACATCATGTTAATTTAGATAAATCTAATAACAACCAAAGTTGCTAGCTGCTATTTACATTATTCAATCAATCAATGGTTATTCGTGAACACAGGTATTACAATAAACCTGCCGGGGTCGCGGGAAGGTACTAATGGGTCACCGAGGCCCCCGCAACACAGGCAACGGAAGGAATACGGGTGGGTTTTAGTCAGTAATAGTCTTGACACACCCTCCAGCTCCGCCCAGAGCGGGAGAAGTTATTTTGATGATTTCCCATCCAAAAAAAAAAAGGTATTACAATAAAGGCCTATATACATTTTAGTCGAGCTCTATCTATGTCCTACCGATGAAATTGGTGTATAAATATATTAGTTTTTTTAGTAAAAAGTCTGAATCTATACAATAAGAAGTCACGTTCGAGTAAATAATATCAGTTAAATGTATTATTAATAAATAATTACTGTATTATAATTTATTATTGCATACATGTCAATGGTAAATTACGTATATCTGGGGGGTTACCATCACCTCTTATAGCAGTATTACTTCAATATTACTTCAGCGTGAGAAAGAGATGGAGCTATAAGTCCTGTATAGCTCCATCACTTTCCCACTGGTTACCCCCTGTACCATGATCCTATAAGCAGTTCAAAGTGGCCACCATTTTGTTCTGAGCACAGCTGGACTACACATTATATTTGCCTAGGCACATAAAAAAAAAATTGCTCTTTAATTTAATTTCTTTTTTTTTGTCCCTATAATTTTCTTTTAAAAGCCCATGGGGTGCTTTCAGCGTTTTTCTCTTAGTAGGACCCAGCATATAAAAAAGTTGGCTCGACTAAAAAATCACCCTGTATACAATGTATGCGATCGACATACTAATTCATTGTTTATTTCCATTCTCTATAACGAACTGTCAAAAGGATGTCTTCAGTATTTGATATATTAAGTGATACATAACACGTGTCGACTGCGGTCTGTAACAGTGCGGTTGAAAACAAGATGTAGTGACAAAAATTGATAAGAGTATGCTTAGATGGTTTGGTCATGTTGAGAGGATGAATGAAAGGCGACTAACAAAAGGTATTTACAAGGCAGATGTGAGTGGAAACTCCGGGAGGGACGCCCTAGGAGGACATATCGTCGGTGATATTCTGAAACCGCGAAACTAACAGTGTTTAAAACCGCGTATTTACAAAAGTAGCAAAATCGAGATTTCGGATTTACTAATTCATTAATACATATTTTACATAATTAATACCTACAATATTAAGAGGAATATGTCAATTTAAAAGTTTAAACAATAGATAGTCAAGTGGTTTAGTAAATATTACGTTTTCCCTCGTTCTTGTATAATTCACTGCACCTAGCTTACGCGGTTTTAAACACTGTTAGTTCCGCGGTTTCAGAATATCACCGACGATATAGTGACCTCATTGGTGATGTTCTTCAAAAAGGTCAGGTGCGTAGTACTCGCAACCGGCGTGCGTGTATGACCAGATGTATGATCGTAAACGAAGCAAAAGGAGTATGTAAGGATCGTAGCAGGTGGCGTTCTGTATTTTCTGCCTACCCCCATGGGAAGAAGTTGTGTGTTTATGCTATTTATTTATGTAACATGTGTCTTCAAAGTTTGTGTACTTATAGTAAAGTTTTAAGCCCGTTTTCAGTAACACTTGGCGACTCAAAACGCGCTGTTTGATTTTCCCCGCTTGGCAGAGCGCCGAAAGTTGAAAATCCAACAGCGCACAATGTTTAGTAATTCGTTTAAGTCTCTTCTGTCTTCCTAATCGCTCTCTCATTGCTGAGAATAGTGACTCCGTTTCAATTTGTCTACGGCTTTTTTCCATCTGTTACGATCAGTCGCCTGGGGGAGTGTGGCGCTGATCTTCAGGTGCTTGGCTATTTGATCCAACCACCGTTTTGGACTTCGGGCTTTATGTCTTCTGCCCTCAATTTTTCCTGTCACCATCAGATGTTAAATGTTGTTGGTACCTCTGCGTGCAATGGCCCAAGTATCTCACGACAAGTATCTTCTAGTGTTAGCGAAAACGGGGATTATTGTTATTGTAATCTTAACATTACATAACGCCTGTAATCCCCGAGGGTTTAGGCAGAGGTGTACCTGTAGAACACCCACATGGGCGAGCCTATTTCCACCAACCGTACCGTAACCGTCAAATCTAGACTACGGGCTGCTACTGAGAAATTCCTTATGAAAAAACCCAATAACACTTTGTAATCTTAGGTTACAATATAACTTACTGATAAAAGAGTACTGCTGATAAATAACAATGAAGTCTTTTGAGCAAGCTGTGTTGCAGATTATACAGTGTGTCACAGTTCCAGTAAGTTTAATTTAGTTGAAGCAACATTTTTTACGTCTGCCTTCCTCTTCGGGGAATATAGGCCCGATATTGCGCTATGGTATAATAATATTTTTTTTTTTTGTTTTAGAGGGAAGTGCGTCGGCAGGAAGCGGCTAGCGCCCCGCGCATACAACCAAACCCTTTATTGAGGTAAGTCGTAATTTCCTTTATTGATGATACGCACCTGATCTTCAAAAAGGTCAGGTGCGTAGTTCAGTATTTTTATCTCTCGAAGTGACGCGCGCTTTACTTGTGTTACCGAGTGTACATACACGTTGTGTCTGTGTGTTTATGTGCTGACGCTACTCGTCTTCGCGCACACATTGACAGCGTGTATGTTCACTTGGTAACCACAAGTGAAACGCGCGTCGCTTCATGAGATTAAAATACTTTAAGAGACGTATAAAAGTCATAAAATGTAAATCATTACTTAACTATAGGAAACATTCATTAATAAGGGGTATGTGTGTGTAATGGGGTGTCTGTTATAACTAAACACAATATCATCCGGGATTGTTGAAAGAACAAACTTTGGATTAAAATATCTAAAAACAACCAAGCACTGAGAATGATAATAGTCCATCGATAAACTCAGTCTATCGCAGTCCACTGCTGGACATAGGCCTCTCCCAGGCTGCGCCAGAACACCGTGTCCTCCGCCTTCCTCATCCAGACTGTCCCAGCCACCTTGTCAAGGACGTCAGTACATCTAGGTGGGGGGCGTCCCACACGACGCATGTCGATACGCGGTCTCCATTCCAGGACTCGTCGGGATCGGCGCCTCAAAGAGATGTCGTCAGCACAAATGTAGGGGTCCACTATGGCCGATGCCTGTCGGGGTCGCGGGAAGGTACTAAAGGGTCACCGAGGCCCCTGGCAACACAGGCAATATTAAGGAATACGGGTGGGTTTTAGTCAGTAATAGTCTGACATCCCCTCCCGCTCCGCCCAGAGCGGGAGAAGTTATTTGATGATTTCCCACCCAAAGAAAAAAAAAGTGGTAACGGTCGTGACTTACGAGTTTGTAGGTTGTAGGTTCTAACTCAGACAGGCGCTTTACTTTGTGTAAATAATTTCATCACCACTGCTCTCAAAACGGTAAAGGAAAACATCGTGAGGAAACCGGCATGTCCTAGAACCAAAAATTCGAAGACATATGACATCTACCAACCCGCACTGGGCCCGCGTGGTAGATTACGGCCCACTGCCTCTCACATAGAGGAGGCCTGTGTCCCAGCAGTGGAAACATTGTAGGCTGATTATGATACATATTGGGGCATCCACAGGTACGTTTTTTGATCCATTTGTTAACATTTTCATCAGGTACTTTAGGAAATGGTCCATACATTAAGCCTAGCTCATATACACTCTCAAACCCTGAGTTTTGCCCGAGGTCTCTCTTTCACATTCGACAAACGGCGCGTATGAAAAGAAGCGTCCATGAATAAATGAGACGAGGTGTTGAAAATAGCACATTGCGTTGTGTAGGTTCTGCTTACCTTAGTGGGAGTATACCTTGATGATATTATGTATATCGGACCACCGTAAAGACTATGCCTGCTTGCAGCGCTCGGCTGCTATAGTAACGGTTACCTACGGTCATCAACCAATAGCATCGCTGCATCAGATTTTTGCTGAACTCCTTGTTTTTATAATGAAAAAAAAAAAAAAGAGCAAGTCTTACAGTAGTCAATGATGTGTAACATCTGACATCTTACCTTGGTATTAAGCTACTGAGCAGCGACAGAAATTAACATCAGTATTAAGAAAAGCTATGTACTGAAATCATCATCTGTCCAGTTTGATGCAGCTGAAAATCAATATTTTACATGGAGCGACTGCCTATCTGACCTCCACAACCCATTTACTCGGTATCACGGTGCCCCTTGGTAATACTGGTTGTCGGACATTCGGGCTTCTGACGACCCGTAACATCTGTCATAGATCTATAAATGACAGCCGAGATCTTTACATACCAAGGACCCCTCGTACTTGGCATGTAGAGATGGTCACCCATCCACGGACCAACCGTGGCAAGCGTAGCTTAACCTGCTCAATCAACCCGTGCGGCTGTTATAACTTGCCTATATACTGAAATATTTAATCGAATAATTATTCATTGCTAGTGGTCTCGCATTGGTCGAAATTCGACCCCCTCTACTTACAATGAATATAATACTTACTAATTCTATGAGTACACTAATTCCATGCTATTATAAAGTACTTACTTTTTCCATGATAATAAAAAGTACTTACTGATTCCATGCTATTAAAAAGTACTTACTTACTCCATGCTCAATCTGTCAGTTCTTGTGACACTTCCGTCACTTATCACTAAATCACTCCCACAGAGAGCCAGAGGAAACATGTTACACATAGAAAAAACCATAAAAAATAACAGCTAAAGGGTGTCGATACGTGGTTATTGTAACAGAGCTTGAGAAATTTATTTAAATAAATGAAATTATTTTTTGTTGGTCCACGCAAAAAGGGGAGGTAAACAGATGTGGTCATCGTGAGCACGGGATTTTGTTTTCAAAGTGGTCCGATCTGTACACCCGCCATAGTACAAGATAGCACAACGCCTGTTCGCGAAGGACTACGTAAAGGTGAACAGAGCAGACAATGTTCACCAGCAGGATTAACATTCACGCCCTTCTATTCCTACTATACTGTAGAATAGAAATCGCTTGTCTTCATTTCTCGGTAGAAAACTGTCAACTGTTTACACGGAAACGTCAATTTTGTGTCTACTGTTCCGACGATAAAACGCTTCTCGTGTTTAAGTCCTATGTAATTGAAAGCGAGCCTATTGCCATCAATCCGGCTTTAAATCAGACTTCTATCTGCTACCAAGCAATTTCTGATTGAAGTGTGGCATCTACATCGCCACATGCGAACTACGCAACACACTGACGTCACGCAAAATCCTGCATCGCGCAAGCAGAGTTTACCGCGCAACTAGCATATATACAACATCCCGACATCAACCGTCGGGCAGTTGCCCACCAGACACGACACCCGTCTGGTCAGAGGAACTTTACACCCTGTTCCTCATGCCTCTATAGAAGAATAAATGTCACTTTGTCCGACTTTATCTCATGCAGCATCAGCAGTAGGGCTTGCATGCACTAGACCAGGGATTCCCAAACTATTTAGGGCATGAGACCCCTTTTTCAAAATGAACTGATACTTCAGACCCCATAGCTTATTTTTTTCATCTTGTACGAACTTGTGCACGCTTATCGACTTGTTAAGTTTTTTTAAAAGTAGGTACAACAATTTCCTACTAAAATATTAGTCATTCTTATAACAAGTACACGGTACACGTTAACACGTAACACTACTTATACAGTATTTTAAAAGTTTCAACGAAGAACTTGTGCTAATTAATAGGGGTCGGTTTTTAGACCTCGTCGACCCCCAAAATCAGTTTTCGTTTATGTCGACCCCTGGGAAACCGATTTCGACCCCAAGGTGTCGATATCGACCACTTTGGGAATCCCTGCACTAGACCAACGAAGCAGTCTATGTGTGCGTGAATTTGCGCTCGTTGTATGGAAGAAATCTTCAGTATTTACGCCATCTTGTGCCCTTGAGCCGACGAGCGTAAACTTACGCTCAGGTACACATTAAAGTGATGTGGTTATGAATAGAACCACCCGATATATTAATAGCAAAAATATAATAACAAATAAACAATAAACGCATATGAATACGGATTTTTGTCTGACAAATGCGCCTTAGCAAAAATGAGAGTAGTAAATAATTACGAGACTGGACGCATACAAATAATTTACATAACATCACGCCTGTTATCCCCAAAGGGTGTGGCAGCGGTGACCTGCACACCCACCCACATTTCGCTTGTTATGTTTAAGACGCTGACAACACCTAAACCGCGGTCACTGTCAGTTTGCATAGAAAAGAAAGAGAAGCGCGATGACATAACGCTTGTAATTTATTGCAAAATATGAAGTATATTGAAAATAAAAAACAACCAAGTTCTGCATTCAAATAAGACGTTCTTGTTATTAATTAAATACGTAACGTATGTTGATATACTCGTATAATACAGATATTTTGGTTTGAAACTCAAGGTAAGAGGTTAGTTTAGCGTTAATTTGTATCGAGATTTTTTTTCAAATCGTATTATGCTAGCAACCAAATTCTTAGAAATATGTTCAAAATTAACATATAATTTTTCCACTACCACAAACTATACAGATTTGACAATTTTTTTTCTTAAGACAAGCCTATTTTGGTCATTTGCCTCTTGTCAGCGCCTTAAGTCCCATGTAATAGGCTTGTCCGGCTTATTGCCATCAACTGGGCAGAAATCCAGAGTCCGAGCTGCTACTGAGAAATTCCTCATAGAAAAACCCTTACCATCCTTATTTTGTTTAACCATGTCTATGCTAATCGCGCGGATAACTCCGCTTGCGAGATGCAGGATTTTGCTTGACGTCAGTGTTATGCCTAGTTCGCATGCAGTGTTGTAGATGGCGCCACAGCTCCGTAAAAAAACATAAATACAGCCGCATTTGCGTAGGCGAAGCGCTCATCATAATATTAAATCGAGATGTTGCCGGTTAAGGTCAAAGGTTAAATGAGACCTGTTTGAACTTTAGAAGAGTTCGTGTGATAAAGGTTTAACGTTTTATTAGGGTATGCTCGGTTGAACTTTAAGCCTTGGCCAAACAGGGTTGGTATATTTATTTATTAAAACTTTATGAACAAGTAAAAAAAATACCGTTCAAAGGCGGACTTAATGCCTGAGGCATTTTCTACCAGTCAACCTTAGGGTGATGCAGAGTGGCGGAGATCTCTCGCGCCCGGGCCTGGGTCAGGCCATGTTACGGAGCGAGAGGGCATGGGCAGCCGTCACGTTCTAGGCCCCTGGAAAACAGGCAACGGAAGGAACACGGCCCACCCGTGTTCCTTCCATTTTAGTCAGTAAGAGCCTGACACACCCTCCCGCTCCGCCCAGAGCGGGAGAAGTTATTTGATAATTTGCTATCCAAATAAAAAAGGTGATGCAGAGAAGAAACATGGCAGGCATACGAATAAATACATAGATATATACATATAAACAGAATAAACATTGTCAGGGGAAATAACGATCGGTAGTGGAGAAAACGAATCCAGCAAATCAGCGCTGGGATGTTATATATGTATATGTTCACGTGCCTTCAATTTAAAAGACAACCGACTGGTTGCCGTCCTGTTCAGAGGGAGATTCCAAATAAAGACCGCCTGGACAACGGAAGAAGAGTGAATGAAACCAGAGCGGTAAGAAGGACATCGAAGAAGATGATTGCTGGTGGAACGAAGATTTTTACTGAGCACAAGTATTGAATATGTAAAGTCAGGGAAGGAGAAGTGGTTTTGTCGAGAATAGAGAACAACGTAGACAGAGCCCTCACCTCTCTGCGCTGACGAATGAGTATGATGGGCACCATTTTAAAAGCAAACGGTGCGCGGATACATGGTCATACGTACGAAGATTGAAAACGAATCGAATGCAGTTATTGAGAAGCGGGTCAAGTTTATTGAGGAGATCTGCATTCGGGTCATAGTAACACACATAGGGATGACGACAATTTTTTTTTTGCGGGTCATGTACCAAGATTATTAAAAAATATTGGACGTGTTTTTTTCTATTTTTACGTAATCAAAAGATTACGGCGATACATAGAGTTGAAGTGTGACATGACGTCACGCCTTGCTAGATATTTATATATACTGAGTTGAGACGTAGCGAGCCCCCACTCCCCAACTTTAATGCGTTTTACATGAGTCATTTTTTATTAATATGATAAAGCAAAAAGTACGTGTCTAATATTTTTTTTATTATCTGACTGACGGACTAAACCCAGTCGTCATCCCTATTTTAAGAAAGATTAGGGGACTGTACAAGCGTTGCCATTGTGTGTGATGGGAGATTTATCAAACAATAGAGCTTGCACGATTGAACTTGCAGCCTTGGTCTAATAGGGTTGGGATAATGAAATAAGGTTTATAAAACACAAAGAGTTTTGCTTTTATTGTATCGTCAGTTTTACTTTTTAACGGCTTTTCTAGTCTCTACTTTCCTCACACCTAAATACGGACATACTGTCCTACTAAAATAGTTACGAGGGTCATTCAATAAATACTTAGCCTACAAAAAGTAAACGAAAATTTTGGAAAAGTGGCAATTTATTTTTCAACAAAGTCTCCTTTTAGTTCGATACACTTAGCCCAGCGATGCTCCAACTTTTTTAACCCGTCCGAAAAATAGTTTTTGTCAAACTCTGCAAAATAGGCCTCCGTGGCGGCGATGACCTCCTCATTCGATCCATATCTATTCCCAGCGAGTGATTTTTTCAGATTAGGAAACAGAAAGAAGTCACAAGGGGCCAAATCTGGAGAATACGGTGGATGGGGCAACAATTCGTAGCGTAATTCAACCAATTTGGCCATGGCAACGGCAGACGTGTGAACCGGTGGGTTGTCGTGGTGAAACAGCACTTTTTTCTTCGCAAGATGGGGTCGTTTTTTCTTTAATTCGGCGTCGAATCGGCCCAATAAATCGGCATAGTAAAGCCCTGTAATTGTTTTACCCTTCTCGAGGTAATCGTAGATCACACCTTGTGAATCCCAGAAAACGGTGGCCATAACTTTTCCGGCCGATTTTACAGTTTTCGCCTTCTTTGGAGCACGTTCCCCGGTCTGGACCCGTCTCTGGTGTGTACCAGTGGATCCAGGTTTCATCGACGGTCACAAAACGACGCAAAAACTCCGCTGGATTCCGCTTAAACACTGCCAAACACGTCTCCGATGTGGTCTCACGGTTGCGCTTGTTTTCTGGTGTGAGTAAACGCGGCACCCATCGCGCCGACAGCTTTCTCATGCCGAGTTCCTCGTGAAGAATATGATGCACTGCTCCTTCTGAAATGCCTACAGTCTCAGCTAGCTCCCGAACCTTCAATCGGCGATCTGCCAATACGAAATGATGGATTTTTTTTAATGTTTTCCTCCGTAGCAGCTGTTTTCGGTGCACCTGGACGTGGTTCATCAAAAACCGACGTACGGCCACGTGCAAACTCGTTGAACCAATTCTTGACGGTGGCCATCGATGGAGAAGAGTCACCGTACACAGCATCCAAGCGCTCTTTGATTTCGATGCGCGTTTTCCCTTCCAAAAATAGGAATCGAATCACCGAACGATATTGCTCTTTTTCCATTTTTGTAAAACCGATCGACACGTTCGCTTCCATAAGTTGTCAAATTAAAACAAATGAAGGGATTGGAATGAAAATTTGAAAAAAGAATTAAAAAAGAATGTGCTACACTGTGGTAAAACTCTTTTGAAACTACAGCGCCCTCTGGCGATGAGGCTAGGTACTTTTTGAATGCACCTCGTAAGTGTATGACCAGATGTATGAACGTAAACGAAACAAAAGGAGCGTAGCAGGTGGTGGTGGTCTATAGTTTCTGCCTACCCCCATGGGAAGAAGGCGTGAGTTTATGTATGTGTGTAAAATAGTCATCATCACTACACTTTATACAACAAAGTCCCCTCGCCGCGTCTGTCTGTCTGTCTGAACGCGATAAACTCAAAAACTACCGAACGGATTTTCATACGGTTCACCAATGGACGGAGTAATTAATGAGGAAGGTGTTTATTTCATTAAGGTATTGTGTAAATGGCTGAAATATGACAATCATTGTTGATGTCGGGAAAAATCATGGCCACTGGGTGACCAATGACAGTGCTCGAAATCTCCACTCCGAGATTTCAAGCACGGTGATTGCCCAATTCACGGTCCGCTCCTCTCCACTCCGCCCAGCTCCGCGTCAATGAAAACGCACCCTTACTGGTGTGTGCCGCGTAAAACAATCGAGTTATTATATGAAAACAATGGATGAACATCAGTTAAATTTTAATCTATCCCACATGCTCGACGCAAAGGGCTGATACGACAACACGACACAAAAAAATAATTGCCATATATGCTCTGCTACCGGTGCGAAGCCGGGGTGGATTGCTAGTCAATACGTATGAAAAGAAAAGTCCTGACTGACTCATCACCGCCCAGCCCAAACCCTTAGACCTAGAAATGACTACCAGAAGTGTTTTGGTAACAACCAAGTTCTGAGAAATGTGTTAAAAATTAACATATATTTTTTCCGCTACCACAAACTATACAGATTTGGCAATTTTTTTTTCTTAAGACAAGCCAACTTTGGTTTCCGGCCACCGTAGGCGCGGGCTTGCGGACGGTGAGCAATGGGTAGCTCGCCGTCCGATAAGGACCAGGCCCGGGTCGACGGCGCGTTGTATTCCACGCGCGCCTCAAAGAGATGTTAGCAAAGTGTAGGGGTCTACCAGGACCGATGCCTGCCGGGCTCGCATGGATGTTCGAAAGGGTTACCTGGCAACACAGGCAACGGAAGGAATACGGGTGGGTTTTAAGTCAGTAAGAGTCTGACACACCCTCCCGCTCCGCCCAGAGCGGGAGAAGTTATTTGATAATTTCCCACCTAAAAAAAAAAAGCCATCTGGTCATTCGCCTCTTGTCAGCGTCTTAAGTAAATTCGGCTGCGTTTCGGCCAACCTTATGCTCACAAATCGCTTATTGAAGCTATTATTGAGCCTTATATAACGGGTCAAAATAAATTATCTAGAGAAACGCAAACTAAACACGATAAAATAAAAATGATTTGAAGTTTTTTTTTTGGCGGTCACTCAGTGAACGGAAAAAACATGGAAGCATTACTTCAAGGGAACTAAGCGCGCATCTTGACACAAAATCCCAAACAAATTCACACATCGAAAACCCGTCGCTGATTCGCGACAATACACAAACAATATTATTACTACTCTCGATGCACAGTTAAAAATGAACCTTATTTCGTGATTGTTTGGGTTTAAATTAACATGTAACGTATAGGCCGCTAACGACATTTCTACGACGCCCGCTTCGCCCACCATTCGTCGCCCGGGATGTTTTATGTAATAAGGTGCAACGCAAATAATTAATCGTGATATTAATGGTATTAAAATGTAGAATTATGATAAAACATATCTTTTATGAACTGGTTATGAGGTCTGTAAATAGAGCAGTGTTTAGGAAGTAATAGGTAGGTGTATGCTAAAATTTATTATAAGGTAAATAAAAAATGTGTAGTCTATTTTATATTTATTTACAATTTAGGTATCTATACATTAACATTATATCACTGCTTATTATTTGCTCAGTGTTACGTACATACATAAACTCACGCCTTCTTTCCATGGGAGTAGACAGGAACTACAGACATTGTTATTGCTCAGTGTTATCATGAACATAATGAACGTGAATCCCAATGTTATTACCGTCTTCGACATTTGACTATTACCTAAGTTTACCATTACTTACAATTTTCCGAGGCACGTGCCTCGGAAAATTGTGAGTTTAACGAATTTTAAGGAATTCTTGAACAATACTTTTGATAAACGGTATGTCGTGGGATGGGATATCAGTAGAGTGCTTTTAAAAAAAGTTTAATATGTCATTATAGCCGGTCACATATTTAAGCATTTGTTTGATATTACAGTCAGGTTATGCTCGCTGGTTAAACATTTTCCTGATTAAATTTTCATAATATTTCGTAGGATACACTCAGAACGGTAACATATTTTAAACAAAGTTACTGAGGGATACGCCAATCCACCAAAGTCTTTAAGACATATTAATTGGTGAAAATAAACATTTTGCATAATGCCGTTCCCCATAGAAACAAAAAGGTTATGTCTAATAAAATTTGTCATTATTGTCAGGTAAAAAAGTAAATTGTTTGGTTGGCATAACATCATCCCCATAGACTTCGTGTCATAATTCAAACCGACTTCTTTTTTCTTCTTTTTAATAGAAATATAATAAATAGCGACACGTGAAAACTAATTCCAGCATTATTTTTATGCAAATGTGATTTATTTATACACCACTTCACTGCACAAGAAGGCATTTTTAAATATTTAACACGTAAAAACCGGTAAATAATAGTCGACCGCCGCTGTTGCCTACTGCGGAGGAACTAAAAGCGTGAGCGGCGCAATCGGTAAGCCCCGCCCACCGCGGCACAATCTGCTTTGGGTCATTTTTTAAAGCTAGGAATGCTTTCATGTTTTTTCCGTTCACTGGGGTCAATGACAGCCGGTAATGTTGTTACTTGAAGCATGAGTTGAGAAAATCTGTTTTCTTTTGTGTTATCGTATATAAGTATCTATACTAATCACGTCTGTAAAGTTTATACAAAAAAAAACAACTGATATTTCAAGTGACTACACTAATTGCGGTCATGACTGAGTTGAGCTGCATGATTACAGACAAATGCGTGCACTGACTGGACAGGTCCATTCAATCTGTGTGGTTCTTTCCTCAAACACCATTTCTGACATTTCTTCTCAGAGTAGTCAGAAAACAAAATAAGTTTATTTCATATATCTTATTTGGCTTACATAGCGTGTCGAGGACTCTCCATTCAGGCATAGAAAAAAAAAACAAAAATAAAAATACGATCAATTGTTACGAGTGAGTGTGTGTGTGTATGTATGTATGTATGTATGTGTGTGTGTGTGAGAGATAGAGAGAGAGATCAGATAGCAAACGCCGACCTCGTCTAGTTTATAAATATGATTGACGTGTAAAAGTGTTTGTACAAACCTACCTACTTACAGAAATAGAAATCATTTATCATTTGTGACCCCACAAAAAAATCAGTTATAAAAATAATTTGCTTTTTGTTTTATCATGTTATAGATCCATAGATCCATTAATTTGTATTATAATAATAGTATAATGAAGTAGCTAATAAAGAGTACCTTCTAGTCATCTAAACAAACTCCTCACTTCTCTTTCCAGGTCCAGAACCCTCCCGAATTTCGGAGGCCGTCAGTCGCGCGAGGCGTCGAGGTGTGACACCTCCCGCCGAGCTCACCACATCACCATGGCGTCCGAGGATCTGCTGCAACCGGGGCACGTGGTCAAGGAGCGCTGGAAGGTAAGCAACTGTGACTCTCAAAAAGATTATTTTAGTATCCTTGCAAAAACTCGAAGTGCAGACTTTTGCCTTCTCGAAGCATCGCGACAACGAATAGTCCTGGGATTCCTCGCATGATTCTGGTTCCCATAACCTTCACCAGGTGGACGGTCCACCTTGTGGAGGGGTTTTAGGGGAGTCGCAAGAAATCTCATAAGTTACTCTGCTGCCAAGTCTCAAATCAAATCAAAGTATTTACTTCACATGAATCTACATGGGCACCTTTGAAACGTCAGATCAGCCATTACCCCCCGCGCCACATTTGAGGGAAGGAGGCAACCCGAACCAAATTCAAAACCTTCAAAATCCCCAAACAAATAACTTTACCCCTTCAACTCCTCAGGTGGTAAAGAAGATCGGTGGCGGTGGTTTCGGCGAGATCTACGAGGGGTTGGATCTGGTTACCCAGGAACAGGTGGCTCTGAAGGTGGAGTCGGCACGGCAGCCGAAGCAGGTCCTTAAGATGGAGGTGGCAGTGCTCAAGAAGTTACAAGGTGCGTAGTTTGTCTTCTTCGTATCGTGTCGATGACAATGAGTCGGCCCAGGGGGTCTACTCTCTAAGTCCGTCGACGAATATACGGGCCCGTCCGAAAGTAGTTGATTCGTCAAAACAAGTACCAAATACAATTTTTAGGACAGGCAAATACATATTGGATGTAGGGGCAACTGTCAAATCGTATTGTCATTCATTCTTATTTCGAAATTTTCCTCCACATTGTTTGCGAGCTAATTTAAATTATCGTGTCTCATTAAAAAATGGATCTGCGCCGGGAACATTTTCGCGCTATGATTTTTTACGATTTCAAGTGTCGCCTGAAACAGGTCGAATCGTACTGTATATCCTTAAGTGATGAGTAGGAAATGCCCGTAACTTCCGCCGAAGCTACGGACTTCGAGATTAGGGAGAAGACCCCCTTAATTTGGCTGCGAGTCTTTATTTTTTTTGGGTGGGAAATCATCAAATATCTTCTCTCGCTCTGGGCGGAGCAGGAGGGTGTGTCAGACACTTACTGACTTGTGCTGACGACATCTCTGTGAGGCGCGCGTGGAACACGTTGTGCCGTCGTCCCGGGCCTGGTCCTTACCGGACGGTGAGCTACCCATTGCTCACCGTCCGAAAGCCCGCGCCTACAGTGTCCGGAAATCCGCCCGGGATTCCCTGGCTACGAGACACCTTCAGTAAAGTCCATCAGTTCCTGTATCGTAAAAGTGGTAAACCCAAGGAAAGATGGTAAGAATTGTGTGTAAGATAATGTAGAGATGTGTGGAAGATAAAACTTAAAGCGAAAAAATATATTTTTGTTGAATTGCGTTTAAGGCGCTGACAAGACCCAATTGACCAAAATAGGCTTCGCTTAAGAAAAAAAATTGCCAAATCTGTATAGTTGGTGGTAACGGAAAAAATATATGTTAATTATGACCATATTTCCCAGAACTTGGTTGTTACCAAAACACGTTTTGAAAACAAAATCTCGATACAAACTAACGTTAAACTAACCTCTTACTTTGAGTTCTAATCCAAAATATCTCTATCAAATATCAACATACGTTACGTATTTAATTTATAACAAGAACGTCTTATTTGAATGCAGAACTTGGTTGTTTTTTATTTTCGATTACTCAACTCAATTTTGAGTAAATAGATAATTACTTCATATTTTGCAATAAATTACAAGCGTTGTGTCATCGCGCTTCTCTTTCTTTTCTATGGAATTTGACAGTGACCGCGGTTTAGGTGTTGTCAGCGTCTTAAGAGAGCAGTGGTGGCCCAGTGGTAACGGTCGCGACTCACGGGTTTGTAGGTCGTAGGTTTGAACCAAGACAGGCGCTTCACTTTGTGTAAATTATTTCTTCACCACTGCTCTGAAAACGGTGAACGAAAGATCGTGAAGAAACCAGCAAGACCTAGAACCAAAAATTCGAAGACATGTGACGTCCACCAACCCGCACTGGGCCCGCGTGGTGGATTACGGCCCACTCTCTCTCACAGAGAGGTCTGTGTCCCAGCAGTGGGAACATTATAGGCTGATCATGCTATGCTATGTGTGTAGGGAGATAAGTAGAGATGTGTGGAAGAAACAACTTTAATTGAAATAGTAGATTGTGGCATAAGGGACCAAAATAATGTATTGAGGGCGAGAGCTATTGTTTGAATCCAGAGTGAAGCGAAGGTGTGTCTTCTAAGACCGTTTTCCTGTAGCTACAATGGTTAAGGTAGCTGCCCTTACTGCCACGTCTCAAATCCAGCCGGTATAGTGTTTGTTCATTTTGTGCGAATTTAAAAAGTTATTTCGTCACTGTTATTAAGTGCGCTGGAATGACCTGTTTTGCTCGCACTTATCGAGGAACCATTCGCGTCTTTTCGAATAAATGGGATGATTTTTTCTTTGTTTCGGGTTTCTGTGGCTGTGTTTGTATTTCTGTTTTTTTTTTGGTCGCGTTATGCCAGTTTTATTTTTTTATTAAAGTATCCGATTCTACATTCCAGGCAAAGAACACGTGTGCCGTTTCATCGGCTGCGGACGAAATGCTCGCTTCAACTACGTCGTGATGCAGCTCCAGGGTCGCAACCTGGCCGAACTGAGGCGAGCTCAGCCTAGAGGCGCCTTTTCTCTGTCTACTACCCTTAGGTAAGGAATTCAAAGCAATTACTTCAATTAAACCACTCACAGGCACGTTTGAATTGTCAAGGAGTCGGTCAGTAAAAAAGATGAAGCTAGTGGGGTCAGGACCAAATTTTTGACATAATTGCACAACGGATATGTATCACGCTGCAAAATAAATGCAGCGCAATATAATTATTAGGGTGTGTGATTTTTTTAGGCAGGTGTAATCAAATTGATTGCACTTGCCTAAAATATTCCGACGATTTACACACACCCTAATAATTATATCTCTTTAAATATATATATATATATATATAGAGATATACGTTTTTATTTTTATTATTTTATTAATATTTACATAGATTCTTTTGTATTTTTTTGAATGTGAGAACGTTGTAGGCTTAATATAGACTAGATTTGTAGACCATCTATTTTTTGTTAAGTACCTGGTACTTGTTGACAGGCCTACACTGTCCTCCGCTACCTATTAACACTGTGATTTGAAAACATTGTAAAAGCCAATTATTTTTAAAAGAGTAACCGTGGAGTTTCTTGCCGGCTCTTCTCCATAGGAAACAACCAATTGGAACCGTGCACCTAGCTTCTGACGTTTCATAAGTGCCCATGTAGGTTTATGTGAAATAAAATATTTTGATTTGATTTTTACACACAAAAATGTACAAAGGCAGACTTAATGCCTTAGGCATTCATGCCTTTTTTTGGATTTTGGTGTGTTTTATATAAAAATTCTTTTGTTTCAGGCTGGGTCTACAAATACTCAAAGCAATAGATTCTATTCACTCCGTAGGATTCCTACACAGAGATATTAAACCTGTAAGTATTACACTGATTAAGACGCCGACAACAGCTAAACCGCGGTCACTAACAGATTGCATAGAAAAGAAAGAGAAGCGCGATGACACAACGTTGGTAACTTATTGCAAAATATGAAGCGATTATCTATTTACTCAAAATTGAGTTGAGTAGTTAATCGAAAATATAAAACAACCAAGTCCTGCATTCAATTAAGACGTTCTTGTGATTAATTAAATACGTAACATACGTTGATATTTAATACAGATATTTTGGATTGGAACTCGAGGTAAAAGGTTAGTTTACCGTTAGTTTGTATCGAGGTTTTTTTTTTCAAAACGTGTTTTGGTAACAACCGGGAATTATGTTCAAAATTAACATATATTTTTCCGCTACCACAAACTATCCAGATTTGACAATTCTTCTTCTTAAGATAAGTCTGTTTTGGTCAAATGGGTCTTGTCAGCGCCTTAATACATAATAAAAATAATAACTTTTTAATTCAGACTTATTAAACCATACATAATCAGCCTATAATGTTCCCACAACTGGAACATAGGCCTCCTCTCTGTGCGAGGGAGTGGGCCGTAATCCACCACGCGGGTTGGTAGATGTCACATGTCTTCGAATTCATGGCTTTTCTTCACCGTTTTCAGAGCAATAGTGATGAAATAATTTACACAAAGTAAAGCGCCTGTCAGGGTTTGAACCTACGACCTATAAAGTCGCGGTCATTACCGCTGGGACACCATTGCTCACATCAAATAAGTTGGGCAAGAATTCCCACTGCTGGGCTTAAGTTGCCCACGTGTAGCCCACGGCTTCACATCGTTTACCCGTGAATAGTTCACTGCTGGGCTTAAGTTGCCCACCAAATTTTGGTTTAGGAACTGTTAAATTAAACCATACTTAATTTGTTTTCAGAGTAATTTCAGCATAGGCCGCCATCCCTCCAACTGCAGGAAGGTGTACATGCTGGACTTCGGGCTGGCGCGCCAGTACACCACCAGCAACGGCCAGGTGCGCCCCCCGCGCGCCGCCGCCGGCTTCCGGGGTACGTGCGGTAGTGGGACCCCCAAACTAGGCGCTTTTTTTTGGGAATTTTCAAATAACCTCCCGCTTTGGGCGGAGCGGGACCCTCCCGCTCCGCTAATCTACGCTTCGACTTCGAGTCGAAGCGTAGATTTAACAAACAAATAATGAAGATCGAATCAAGCTGCCATCATATATTATATTTGGCGCCTTCGATGTTCAATGTTAGAGGGTTTGGTTTCCGCGTTTAGTCCTTCAGGTGGGCCATAGCGGCCGTTCGGTGGTGATTCCAACCAGCCCACCTCCCTCCAGGAGTTGATCACATCTCTTGGTCTGTTTAGAATCTCTGTGTAGGATCTGGGTGCCCCGAGAGTTTCTGTTCTAATGTGGGTGACGCCTGTGCATTCGAAGAGCACATGCGTAGCGGTTTCCTCTGCCTCCATGCAAGCCCTGCACAGGGGGCTGTCTGTTATGCCTATTGTCTGGAAGTGTTTGTTTGATGGTCCCCGTCAACAGACGCAGGCCTGTCCTGTCCAGGCGTAATAAGCGCCTGGTTAACTTACTGTCCAAGGATGGCATAGCTTCCTTGGACTGTCTGCACCCCGGTGCTGAGGATCACCTGCGTAGTTGGTAGTTTAGCCCCTTTTTGTTTGATTAGCGCCGTCTCAAAATTATCGCCGACACTATATCAGCCTCGAAATGAATGATGTTCATTCATTTCGAGGCTGATTTAAGCTGAAAGGATTTTTGAAATATTTTTTTTTGTGAATTTTTCGTCGGTTGATTGTTTTGTTAAAATATTTTATTGACTTTAAAAGGCCGCCTTGTTACATGGAATTGATACATAAGACTGACGAAATGTGCATATTATACTGTACACCTCTGCCTACCCTGTCTGCAGAAACATGCATGATATTATATCAATAATTGTAATTGATTTCAGGAACCGTCCGCTACGCGTCAATAAACGCGCACAAGAACAAAGAAATGGGTAGACACGACGATCTATGGTCCCTGTTCTATATGCTCGTGGAGTTTGTCAACGGGCAACTGCCGTGGAGGAAGATCAAGGACAAGGAGCAGGTGAGTAGACCGCCAGTAGACCGAGTAGACCGCAGACTACTGCACACAATAGACCCGTGCGCCGTATTTTACATATGAGTCGTTTGTGAACGGACAGCTACCGTGGAGGAAAATATATGAAAATGTGTTTATTCTGCACAAAGAAGTAATACAAATCTTCTCATTCAGGCCTCTTATTCAAAAAATAAAACTTCAAAGTTTGATAATGTTTTCCATTGCTGTATGTCAGGACAGGTCACAATTTAATGCTCACACCAAGACCAAAGACAATAAACATTCAGGATTTTTTGGAGTGTAAATGGATCCAGTTGTCTTTATAAATAAATTATTATTATTATTATTGCGTAATTACTCTGTATCAAGGACAAGGGTCAGGTGAGTAGACCGCCAGTAGACCATCAATAGACCGAGTAGACCAGGGCAAAATAACAATAGACTGACTTGTCAAGACAGTAGACCGGAAAGAGCATAACAAAAAGCAGACCGAAAGTCGTTACAGTAATTATTAATTAGTTAGTTCGTTTTTAATTGGTCAAGGACAGCTAATGAGACGATTGATTTTCTATTGTTTGACTCCGAATCAGTGTTGCGCGACGCTTAACAGGTTCCCAGATACATTAGTATAATATAAATTAGTAATTTGGAGTTTGACATTTGCACCTGTCAAATCATTGGCAGGTGCAAATGTCAAACTTCAAATTGAAAATACTAACAACAATTATTTGAAATGTCAAATTAGTCTCTGCGATTAAAAAACGAACTTAGAAGACTTAGGAATCGTGCCGAATGACTAGACGGGAAAATAGGTCCCGAATTCCAAAGAGCAAGGACCGACTGGATAGTCGTATCTAAACCGACAGATCAAAAATACCATAAAATAATGAATGGCATTTTTTTTTCAGGCACCAACTTTAATGTAATTTGGTTTTTTTGTGATCAGACCAAGATCATAAAAACTTGCCTCCCATCTAAAAAATTACCTCATTAAATGCCCTAATGCCCCGTACAAACCAAAAAAAAAACGGCAAAGTGCGAGTCGAACGCACACGAACGGTTCCGTATCACTGTACAATATTTAATACTACATAACCCCTTTATTTTTCAACTTTATTTTATTTTTGTATTATATTTGTTGTTTTAGCGGCAAGTAGTACACACTGTAATAATTCAAACTCAAACTAAAAGCATTTATTTTAATTAAACCATTTACAGGCACTTGAATTTTCAAGGAGTCGGTCAGTTAGAAATATGAAGCTAGTTGCCCATTTCAAAGCGTAGTAGGTGTCTATGGAGAAGAACGGGCAAGAAACTCCATGGACACTCTTTTAAATTATATACTAATTTCAAGTGTCTACATATGACGGTTCAAAAGTTACAGCCCTGTAACAGACGGACGGACCGAAGGCCCGTCCCGAGGCCGAGCCTCGCAACATCAAATGTTGTGCGATTATCGTTCAACATTGTTTCCGTTATATACCTAACAACCGTTCTCAACAGGTCGGCCTCATGAAAGAGAAATACGACCACCGTCTGCTCCTCAAGCATCTGCCATCCGAACTACGCCAGTTTCTAGAACACGTTCAACAGTTGGAGTACGCCGACACGCCAGACTACGCCATGCTGACATCACTGCTTGAGAGGTGCTGCAAGAGACGAGGTATAAGGGATACTGACCCTTATGATTGGGAGAAAGATGTGAGTAGCATTTTGATCATGGATTTTAGTGTGGGCGTTAATATGGTAGACGAAAAGACAAGGAAAAATACCGCTAAACAGGGGGTCTACTCTCTAAGTCCGTCAACGAAGATTCGAGCCCGTCCGAAAGTAGTTGATCCGTCAAAACAAGTGACAAATTAAATTTTTCGAACGGGCACAAACACATTGCGAGTAGGGACAACTGTCAAATCGTGTTGTCATTCAGTCTCAGTTCGGGCTCCGAAGTAATCTTATGTCTGTAGGTGATACGGAGTAGGAAACGCCCGTTACTTCGGCCGAAACTACGGATCTAGTGCTTAGGGAGTAGGCCTCTGGTAAGAGTGACAGAGATGACGCTCTATAAAGACGATTTTTTACCTGAAATGTGTCATATTTCACGAATGATATACAGGGTGTCAGAGACATCGACGGACAAAATGTGACCATGAATTCAGCACATGATTCTAGACCCCTTAGCGTAGATTTTTTTTTCAATTTTAAAAAAAAACAGCCTTTAGAAAAGTACCAAAACCTACGCGGCTGAAATGTATGGAACAGAAATTTAAAAAAAATAACATTCCATGAATTTTTTTAACGTAGCGAGGTTCAGAATCATTTACTGAATCCATGGTAACAGGTTGCACGTCCCTGCCACCCTGTATAAATTATTTTTTTGGATGAAGAAAATTATTTTTCAACCACCGAACAATATCAGTAAACAACGCTTTGCCTGAGATTTGAAAAACAACAATTTTTTTATAGCTACATTTTTATATCAGTTCAATATTGAGTTTTGAACCTGTCGGTACACACGGCTACATATGAAGCTATACGTGTGTGGGCGGTTTAGGGAACTGTCTTACGTAATTTTGACGTTCAAAAAGTGCTGAATCTCAGCCTAGTTGAATGACTTTTGATTTTGATACATTTCCAGTATAAGCTGACCTCTCATTGTACGGAAATCCTATAGAATGCGAGATCAGCTTATACTGGAATAATATAGCGTGATATGTACCCGTGTGTACATATCTAACTGACGTTCAATCCGGTTCTATAACTTCTTGTTAATAAAGACGAGTATTTCTCCTTTAGACTTTGATCGCAAATAATTCGGATTATATTATAAATTATTTCGGAATAGATTTTGAAGTTTGAGCGACGTTAGGTTTTACTCCAAGTCGAAAATAAATCTAAGAAAATTATATTTCAGGCATATTTGTTTTGACAACAACTTTAAAATTGAATAGGTGAGAATTATATAATAAAATAAACGCCATAGGTATATCATTATTTGTATTGTATTTACATTGTATATGTTTTTAGTTACATTGTCTATGTTTGTCCAAAATGTCTGGGGTTACCGTAAAATGGGGTGAATAGGGATGCATTAGTAATTCGGGACGAAACTTTAAAATTGATTTTAATGTTGAAATAATATCATCATCTGCCTGCCTTTTCCCACCTATGTTGGGGTCGGCGTCCAGTCTTACCTGTTACAGCTGAATACCGGTATTTCACATGGAGCGACTGACAGTGACCTGCAAATTGCAAAGTTTAAATAATATAGTGTGTTGCCAAAAAGGACCCTAATGTGTTTACTGTACAATAATTAAGGCGCTGACAAGACCCAATTGGCCAAAATAGGCAACTCTTAAGAAAAGTAACTGCCAAATCTGTATAGTTTGTGGTAGCGAAAAAAATATATGTTCATTTCGAACATATTTCCCAGAACTTAGTTGTTACCAAAACACGTATTGAAAAAAAATCTCGATACAAACTAACGTTAAACTAACCTCTTAACTTGAGTTCTAATTCAAAATATATCAACATACGTTACGTATTTAATTAATAACAAGAACGTCAGAACTTGGTTGTTTTATATTTTCGATTACTCAGCTCAATTTTGAGTAAATAGATAATTGCTTCATATTTTGCAATAAATTACAAGCGTTGTGTCATCGCGCTTCTCTTTCTTTTCTATGCAATCTTACAGTGACCGCGGTTTTGGTGTTGTCAGCGTCTTAACGACTAACTGTATTATTTCAACGTTCATCACCATTTATGCAATAAAGTGGTATTATTATTATTAAAACAAAAAAGTTTCGTCCTGATTCACCCTTGCATTCCTGTTCACCCCGTTTTACGGTACATGTTTTTCGTTCAAAATGATGGGCGTTGTGTATTGTCCGTTTTTTTGTGGAGTTTTTGAGAAAATTGGGGATGTTGGATTGGGATTCTTTCATGATTTATGCTAGACTGTGTGACGGAGAAGCCGTTTCAGAATTAAAACGTTACGAAAATTTTATTTGAAGAAGTTCATGCTAAAATGTTCAACGTGTCTCCAGACTGAGGAAGATGAAAATACAGGGTCAAATTAAATTAGTTGACGAATTCTCACAGACCTGACGGGTATCAATATCGGCAAATGAATGGAAAACAAAAAATAAATTTTACTCATAATTTAAGGTTCTACACTACCAGCGGCCATTGACCTCGTAATCGGCTGTAGTTACTCGAAAATATGAACAGACAAAATCTTTTTGTTTGTTTGCTCGTCATTAAGTAACAATGTTCAACAAGTCTGTGAAGTTTCGTCAGCTTATTTTAATTTGACCCTGTATAGTGGTTTACTGAGTCTTTTAAGATAATTTGACGCGAACCACGCCAAGCACTCTAGAATAAATCATCCTTCATTGTTAGTATTAGGGACCATTCAAGTATTACGTATTTTAGTAAGCAAAGCTCTTACCCCCTCCCCCCTCCTCGATTACGTAAATATTGTTGCGAAATGTGGGTGTTACTATAGGTACACCTTTGCCTAACCCTTCGGGGAATACAGATGTTATTGTATGTTATTTTATTTTTATCTGGTTAGATTTGGTTAGATAAGTTGAGTTGTTGGTCTTTAATGTAATTATAATTAATAATAATTCTAAAAATAATTATAATTCTTTACATAAAATAGTTTATTGTTATTCATGAGTCTAGAAATAAGGAATTTATAGACTATAAAGGAATTTTATGCCCATTTGAATTATTACCCTATTTCGGGTTTTTTCTAACTTAATCATAAAACACCGCTTGAGAGCGATTTAGCAATATCAATTATTTTGGGGAATCCCTGAACATGCTTTTCGCTTTCGAGCATAGACAAGTTGGGTTGCCATATTTGCCGGGGTCTCGGGAAAGTCCGAGAGGGTTACCAAGGCCCCTGGCAACACAGGGAACGGAAGGAACAAACCCACCCGGGGTTTTAGTCAGTAAGAGTCTGACACACCCTCCCGCTCCGCCCAGAGCGGGAGAAGTTATTTGATATTTCCCAAAAAAAAGGGTTGTGAAAAATCTGATAAAGTAAATAAATAAATATTGCTGACGTAATCACCACGCAAAACGCGTCCCCCATGAAATTAAAAATAAGCAAAGACCCCCTACACTCTCCAACCCCCCCCTCCCCCCTTTGGTGCTCACGTAATACTTGAATGACTACTCATGGAATATTGTTTGGGGACACCATCGAAGCATTATCTCATCACCAAGCAACATTATTGTTTCCTAGTTTCTAGTGATATTACAACGCCTCTCTGTCCCAAATATCATGCAAAACACAATTGTTTAAGGGGCCGTGCACGAAATCGGCTGATTTTTTTTTTTGAATTTGATCAATTTTGTTCATCGGTTGGTTTAGAAAGGGAAGATGAATTTAAACAAAATTATGTGTAATTTGAAAAGTTGAGTTCTTTGTTTTGCATGTGGCTGGAAGGGATTTTTCAAATAAATGAAGTATTTATGGAAAATGTGTTCTGACGCGACACTGACGTTTCATCATATTTTTACAAGAACTATTTTTGTTTTTGAACATTAAAAAATACTACACCATTGTATGGTCTACTTGCAAGTGGGTGAAGCACTTTTTTCAACTTACAAAATAATGTTGAAAAACATATTTTTTTTTAACCCAGTCAGTAATGTATTGCTTCCTATTATTTAGCAAAACATAACAAAAAAAAAAAAATCACTAGGATTCAGTTATCCTTGAGATAAAATCAAAATTTTATTTTTATTATACAACATCTTCATTAAGTAAATCAAAGGCGAAATAAACTATATTTTCGAGAGCGCATAAGTGATGGAACTATTGAACTAGTGAAAACTGTACTTTTATAGTTACACAGACATGTTTGAATTTTTTCAAGCAATTAGATATACAAAATTGACAAAAAATGTTTTTTTTTCGTGCACGGAGCCTTAAGATCGGGCTCGTTATTTTTGTGACGTGGGGTGTTTTATACCGTGTGCGCAGGCGGTGGCGGTGTCGCGCACGCGCGCCGCCGTGCACGCCGCGCCCGAGCTCGCCGCGCCGCACGACGCCGCGCCCGACGCCGTGAGTCTCGCTTTATACTGCCTCATGTACTTCTGCCTTGATGCATGCTGTACTACTGACCACCGGCAGTATAGTCTCTTCTTGTCCCTTCAATTCATCCGAAGGTTGTCTTTAAAAAATCGTTTTTAACGATAATACCGCCGATTGTGTCACCCTGTGTAAAAAATTCTAAGTATTTTTTTTGGATGGATTTAGATGACTGAATGGCAATTGTATGCAGCACACTTAGCACGAACACAGTTTTGTTGACGGAAGAATAGACAACATTTATGTTCTATGTAGAAAGTACGACGGAACCAAAGTAGAAAAAGTCAACTGCACTTTTTACGAAATTCACTCTTTTACATAATTTGACTCAGAATTCTGTTTTGTCATAGGATTTTTTTCTGCTTGATTCTCAATTTTTACTGATATTAAGTCACGTATATAAAGGCAACTACAACATTTTTTCTCAGTGTCGAAGTACCGTATTTTGGAACATAAAAATATTATAGTAATATTGGCCTTAACCATTTCCTTGGTAATGCCCTATTAACTAAATGATGTAAAATAGAAGAAGATAGCTTTGTGGTTTTAATTATCACAGTTTTCGTTCAAAACGCTCTCCTGTAAAATCCTGATTTTGTAGATAACCGTATATACTTTGTGGCCGTCGAGAAGAAAAATTCAATTGTCTTCACTAACTTAGACAACTGTCAGTTGTCAGTGTGACTTTGACAGTTTGGGATAGAAAACTTTCTTCTGAAATAGTCTACATATAAAAGGACCTAGACAAAGATCGTTAGAAACGAAACACAAAATGACAGACTGCAGAAGGATTTCTACGGTGCGGTGTCAAAATTGGAGAAACGAAATGTCACTTTATGTAAAAAGAGCTGTGTCTATTCTTCGTAGAAATAGAAAGCGTCATACTAAGCCTGCTGCTGAGATGAGAATGTTTAGAGGGATGTGTGGTGTGACACGAATGGATAGAATAAGAAATGAGTACATAAGAGGAAGTCTGAAAGTGGCCCCGGTGACTGAAAAGTTGTGCGGAAATAGGTTGTCATGGTATGGGCATGTGATGCGGGGGAATGAGGAAAATGTCGTCAGGAAAGTTTTGAATATGAATGTCGATGGCTATACGAGTAGGGGAAGACCAAAGAAACGATGGATGGACTGTGTGAAAGATGATATGGCTAGATATAACTAGATGACAACTAATAGAGAAGTATGGAAGAAAAGGCATGTTGCGTCGACCAAGATGTCTCAAATCTACAGTTTAAAATCTTCTAGCTACCACGGCACAATTTAATTTTTCAAGGGCTACAGTCTCGACGTAGACAGCGATCGCTTTACAACCGAATTCGGCTGCAAAGTCCTAATGGTGGACCCCATGACGGCTCCTAGACGGTCAAAATTGCTTGACAAGATTGTGATTTTTTCGTGCACGAAAAAATAACGGGATAGAGACCCCGTTAGGATTTTGCGACCGAGTTCGGTCGTAAAGCGATCGCTATCTACGTCGAGACTGCAGCCCCTGAAAAGTTAAATTGTGCCGTGGTAGCTAGAAGATTTTAAACTGTAGATTTGAGACATCTATTTGAGGTCGGCGCAACATGTCTTTTCTCCTATGTCGAGACTGCAGCCCCAAGGTCGATCATTTCCTTTGCTACTTCTTCAATGATCATTGTTTCAATTTGTTTTTTTTTTATATTTTTCTACAGACACGCCGACGTTTAGAAACGGAGGCAACAACAGCGGTCGCAACAGACACACAGACAGGCGCACATAAAGACAAACATACAGACAAGAGAGTGCATCCCGCCTCGCCGAGACACGCACCCAACCATTTGAATGGATATGTAAGTATGGTTATACTTGTGGTTACACTGTTGGGCCAATAATGCGTGGGAAAAAGTCGCCCACTGCTGGACATAAGTTGCCCACATATTGCTCTCTGCTGGTCTTGGATTGTCTTTATATAGTCCACTGTTGGGCAAAAACAGCAGTCGCAACAGACACAAACAGACACGAAGACAAACATACAAATAAGAGAGTGCATCCCGCATCACCGCCTAAGCATCTGAATGGATATGTCAGTAAAACCTACTATTGAACTAACATAACATCATATGAGCATAATCAGCCTATAATGTTTCCACTGCTGGGACACAGGCCTCCTCTCTGTGAGAGGGAGTGGGCCGTAATCCACCACGCAGGCCAGCGCGGGTTGGTAGATGTCACATGTCTTCTAATTTTCGATTCTAGGACATGCCGGTTTCCTCACGATGTTTTCCTCAATATAATTAAACGAAACTTCATTTAATATAATTAAAATATCTTGTTTATTTACAGTCAACCACAGACAAGCCAATCACGGACAAGGAAGCGGAACCTAGAACGACGCCCGCGCCTTCTCCCGACAGACATGCCAAGGTCAGTCAGTCTAACAAAAATAATCGATTTTGTATATTTTAGGAGATAAATCAGTTTTTGCATTATAAACTCTTCCCTAGTCGGATTAAGATAAGATATTATTATATTTATTTGGCCGATGACCGATGGGGCCGAAAGGGTCTGGAGGGGTGACCGCGTACCAGGAGACGTAGAGTTGGAAGGCCGACCGAAGGTGGACCGATGACCTTGTGAAGGCCGCAGGAATCCACTGGATGCGGGAAGCACAGAACCGGTTGAATGGCGGTGCTTGGGGGAGGTCTGTGTCTAGCAGTGGAGGTCTTTCTTCTGGGATGATGATGATAATATTTATTTTCTCAAACATACACGAATAAAAACGTGCAAGCAGATAAAAAATACAGGTTATGACGTGCAAATAATAATATGATTGTTAAAATTCAAAAGTGGCTGTCGTTAGATATCCTTTTTACTCGATTTCGCGACGCAAAAGAGGGTAATGTGTTTATTAGCCTATGTGGCGTTCTAGAGACCAAACGCGTGGGCCGATTTTGATGATTCTTACGCCAATCGATATAGTCTTAATCTAGTGATTAAAATGACAATAATAAATGACAACTATTTTATCTGGTTTTATTAAATGAACGATAGAAAACACGAAATATAAAATATATATATATATATATATATATATATATATATAAATAAATAAAGCAAATAAAATAATAATTTATTATTTAATTTAAATTAATTAATTATTTATTTAAATAATAATATAAATGAAAGCAAATGAAATAAAATGACGACTTTAATTTGCGACGTTTTATTGTGCGTGAGGCTGTTGGGCCTGATTATCTTAGTCTTAGAAAAAAATACTTTATGCACAACATAAAGACAAACTTTTACAGCATGAGAAGTTAAAAAGTCATTTTTTCTTTGTGTTATTAAATTTAACATTAAAAACCTATCGCCTCCGACTGCATGAAATTGTTTATCTAAAATAAGAAAATCAAAAACCCGACTGCGTAAAAAGTAAACCATCCATCTTTTTTTAAATTTCACTTTTTCAGTCGCGATTTTTCATTTTTTTAATTAACTTTTTGTAATAATAATTATGTCTGTAGAAATAATTCTAGAAACACTTATTTTCAGTATGGATTTGTAATTAATCAGATATGTTTGTCCGCAGCAACAAGAGACCAGCAACTCTGCGCTGACAGGCACGACGCGGCCCGAGCGCCAGAGCGTGCCGCCCTGCAAGCCGCGCCCGCCCGCGCCCGGTATGTCCACTTATTACTGCTTCTCACTGTCCCACTGCTGGACAAATTCCTCTTCTCAAACAGAGAGGGAACGAGTGATCACCAGTCTTCTTCAGAATCTTTAGAATCTAGAGGACTTCTCTAATAAAAAACTGTTATTTGAGAGATCCTCTGCCAATGAAACTGAACCCAATGAAAACAGTGACACTGACTGCCCCTAAACTTAGTTTATGCGCTGATTCCGTTCAATTTCTTTGGTGAAATCCACCCTTAATAGATTTGTAGATCAATTATATTTTGTTAAGTACCTGGTACTTGTTGATAGGTCTACACTGTCCTCCCATACCTATTAACACTGATTTGAAAACATTGTAAAAGCCAATTATTTTTAAAAGAGTAACCGTGGAATTTCTTGCTGGCTCTTCTCCATAGGAAACGACCAATTGGAACCGTGCACCTAGCTTCTGACGTTTCATAAGTGCCCATGTAAGTTTATGTGAAATGAAATATTTTGCCTACATGGGCACTTATGAAACGTCAGAAGCTCTGCACGGTTCCAATTGGTCGTTTCTTGTCTCTATTTACAATACATACAGGGTGGCCAAAAAGTCTTGGATCAAACACAACTAGGGGCTAGATGGGGTCATCAGCTGCAAAAAAATGTTTTACGGGAGGTCCTTAAGGTCAACTCCTGCAGAATTATAGTTTATTTTGTGTTTTTTTATGAGAAAATTGACTTTTACTAATTCTTATTAAAATTCGAAAAAATGTACATTCTGTATCTTTTTTATAATTTTCACTAGATTGGTACTGATGAGTCCTTGCGATAGACATGCTATTTATGGTTGTTTATTGGGTGTGTTAAAGATAATATTAAGTTTTACGAACATTTTTTTTCTCAAATCATAACTTTTTATTTCCCCACTGTGAAACAAAAATGCTCTATCGAAAAGTGACCCTGTGTTACAAGTTTTGGCGCATTTAATAGGGATTTCCGTCCTTTTTCACGAAATCACCCACACATAAAGCAAGAGGACATACGTACAGATCCATAAATAAATAGTTAATTAATTCGTACCAAAAACTGTCCTTCATTAAAGTAATTTGTTGAAAATCAAAAGTCATTTATTCAAACTAGGCTGAGAATAAGCACTTTTCGAACGTCAAAGTTACATAAGACAGTCCCCCAAAAACGCCCACCCTTCACCACTTCCTAGTGCTGTAGCTGGGAAGAAGTGGCGCAACAAACTGTCCAGCAGCTATCTGTTCAATAGTATGCGAATTATTTACATTACGCAACATAAAACATATTGAGCAGAAACTGGGAACTGAGCAGTTAAATAAATATTTTATTTTTATATGTTAGTTCACAAACAATTTTTTTTTTTTTTTGTATGTACCCGTAATTCACAGCGGGCCCTATTAAAATACCAGCGCTGCGACACTTTTTTAAATGTCGCAGTATCATGCTGAGATAGGATAGGATAGCCTTTTGGCCTCGTACAGGATATTTTGTTTTATTTTCAATATATTTTGTTAATACAAGATGTTGTTTTAGACCTGCAAAAACATTTAGGAGGTAATTATGTTAGTGATTCTCGACCCGAATCAACAAAAAAAAATTAAAAGAAAAGATAAAATTTAAAAATCTAAAATAAAAAGTTTTATTGATTATTGACTTGGTATCGTATTGCTAAATGATTATTTACGAGTTTCATATCAACCTCCTGAAATGTTTTGCAGGTCCAAAACAACACCTTGTATGAGTGTTTCAGTTTAATTTGTGAGACTCGCACAGGAGTGCGAGTTCCAATAAATATTTTCTCTTTTCTTCATCTTATAAATTAAATAATTTGCCATTATGTACACGCCAGTATACCAACAAAAAAAACATGTGTTATGTAACGTCCCCGCAGGCGGCGGGCCCACGCTGGCGCGCCTGCGCGTGGTGACGGCGCCGCCCACGTGCGTGCAGGAGCTGGCGCCCGCCACGCCAGGTAGCTATTGTATGTTGGAGCTAGTTTGTAGCTGCACTCCTTTCACACTTATTTTTACATCCGACAACAGCAACACAAAAGTAACTATTATAATTATATAATATAGTTATTATTAAATAATTATATTATATCATTATAATTAACTAATTATATAATATAATTATAATTAACTAATTATATAATATAATTATAATTAACTAATATAATATGTCATAATTGGAACAACAATAAATACCATTGTAATTTTGACAGTAAATCATAAGCAGAGGTAGAATAACTATGTAAAGACTGTATTTACCATTCATTTTCATTTAAATATGTTTTTGAAAGACCAAACAACGAAAACTGATTCTGCAAGGTCACATTAAATTCACTAATTAAACTCCACAGCACATGTGTAGAGTTTTGCTAGATAATTTTATATTTGAGAACCAACCACCGTAGGTAGTGCAGTTACTTTGAAGTACGAGTTTAAAAGACAAGTTTTTCAACTTTAAGGCGCTGACAGGAAGCAAATGACCAAAGTAAATCTTAAGAAAAAAATTGCCAAATCTATATAGTTTGGGATAGCGGAAAAAAATATATGTTAATTTTGAACATATTTCTCAGAACTTAGTTGTTACGAAAACGTGTTGAAAAAAAAAATCTCAATACAACTTAATGGTGGACTTGGTACCTTCACTTCCAATCTAAAATGTCTGTATTAAAATATCAACTTACGTTGCTTAATTAATAACAAGAACGCCTTATTTGAATGTGGAACTTGGATGTTTTTTATTTTCGATTACTCAACTCAATTTTGAGTAAATAGATAATTGCTTCATATTTTGCAATAAGATACAAGCGTTGTGTCATCGCGCTGCGCTTTCTTTTCTATGCAGTCTGACAGTGACCTCGGTTTAGCTGTTGTCAGCGTCTTAAACCAATTTACACAACTTGATTTATTAATCAAAATTACTCCCTCTCACAGAGAGCAGGCCTGTGTCCCAGCAGTGGGAACATTATAGGCTGATTATGTAATCAAAATTGTAAATTGAAATGATAATCTGCTATTCCATATATTTTGACGATTTATGTGACCACAAATGCATGGAGCAGCTGAACATTTTTTCACGATGCCAGCAGGGCTAACATGACACACGCGACAATTACTCACTCTCGCGTGAGTAATTTTTGTCTATTTCTGTCAATTTTCTCGTTTTCTGACAGCGCTGCCATACAAAATACTCGACTCGTTCTGTCAAACTCGATATTTTCTCGACAAACTCTAACATGGCACCTAAGTTATCTCGAATTTTGACAATTCAACACGAGATAATCTTCGATTCTGCTGTCATTTAGTCGTCCTCGATTTTGACGACGAGAAGAGTAGACAAAATTATAATACAAAAAAATATGGCATTCATGGGGACTGGTGACAGAAATGAAAACTTAAAACTTTGGAATAACATATATAAGTACGAGGGTCATTCAATAAATACTTAGCCTACAAAAAGTAAACGAAAATTTTGGAAAAGTGGCAATTTATTTTTCAACAAAGTCTCCTTTTAGTTCGATACACTTAGCCCAGCGATGCTCCAACTTTTTTAACCCGTCCGAAAAATAGTTTTTGTCAAAATCTGCAAAATAGGCCTCCGTGGCGGCGATGACCTCCTCATTCGATCCATATCTATTCCCGGCGAGTGATTTTTTCAGATTAGGAAACAGAAAGAAGTCACAAGGGGCCAAATCTGGAGAATACGGTGGATGGGGCAACAATTCGTAGCGTAATTCGACCAATTTGGCCATGGCAACGGCAGACGTGTGAACCGGTGCGTTGTCGTGGTGAAACAGCACTTTTTTCTTCGCCAGATGGGGTCGTTTTTTCTTTAATTCGGCGTCGAATCGGCCCAATAAATCGGCATAGTAAAGCCCTGTAATTGTTTTACGCTTCTCGAGGTAATCGATGTAGATCACACCTTGTGAATCCCAGAAAACGGTGGCCATAACTTTTCCGGCCGATTTTACAGTTTTCGCCTTCTTTGGAGCACGTTCCCCGGTCTGGATCCATTGTTTTGATTGCTCCTTGGTCTCTGGTGTGTACCAGTGGATCCAGGTTTCATCGACGGTCACAAAACGACGCAAAAACTCTGCTGGATTCCGCTTAAACAGCGCCAAACACGTCTCCGATGTGGTCTCACGGTTGCGCTTGTTTTCTGGTGTGAGTAAACGCGGCACCCATCGCGCCGACAGCTTTCTCATGCCGAGTTCCTCGATTTCGATGCGCGTTTTCCCTTCCAAAAATAGGAATCGAATCACCGAACGATATTGCTCTTTTTCCATTTTTGTAAAACCGATCGACACGTTCGCTTCCATAAGTTGTCAAATTAAAACAAATAAAGGGATTGGAATGAAAATTTGAAAAAAGAATTAAAAAAGAATGTGCTACACTGTGGTAAAACTCTTTTGAAACTACAGCGCCCTCTGGCGATGAGGCTAGGTACTTATTGAATGCACCTCGTATATAAATGCGTATACATGTACGTACACAGGCCGCTGCGCGACGCCAGTCTGATGCACACGTTACATTAGCGTGTTGGTGACGTGGTTAGGATGTCGGTGACGCGTGTGCATGTTGGTGACGCAAATTGCATCTCAAAAAGTGCTTTCAGAATGTCGGTGACGCGGTTATCACGGCGTAAGTCGACTGGCATTTCGTAAATCTGCTAGCATTTCGGTGGCGCTGCTAGCAGATCGGGCTCGCTGTTAGCATGTCGGTGACGCTGTTAGCATGTCGGTGACTCTGTTAGCATGTCGGTGACTCTGCCAGCACGTCGGGCACGCTGCTAGCAGGTAGGGCACGCTGTTAGCATGTCGGTGACTCGGTTTTTTTTTTTTTTTTTAATTTGTGATGGGTTTGCTCTTGACTTTAGTCTATGCCAGAGGCGACAGAAACAAAGTCGACGATGGAGCGAGCTTACCCAGAAGAAGCCTGTTCACTCTCACTTTGAAGAGATTAGGGTTATATGCGTTCGGAAACACAGACGCAGGCAGAGAGTTCCATTCCTTTGCTGTGCGCATTATAAAAGAAGTTTGGAAACGCTTAGTGCGAGTTGGTGGGATAGCCACCAGGAAGGGATGGTAACCTGAAGTGCGCCTAGATGACCGATAATAGAAGGGGGCCGGTGGAATGAGGTCGTGGAGTTCCTGAGTTCGGTTAGCGTGTTGGTGACGCATTGAGCATGTTGATAACGCATTGAGCATGTCGGTGACTCGGTTAGCATGTTGGTGACGCAGATTGCATATTCAAGGGATGCTGTTCATATGTCGGCGACGCGGCTAGGATGTCGGTGACGTGGTTAGTATGTCGGTGACGCGGTTAACATATTGGTGACGCGAACCCACAGGTTTTTCCCCTAACAAAAATGGCTCAGTCATTTTCATTTCCGTCATTTTGTATTTTAATTTCGGCATGCCATAGAAAAATATAAAAATTTTAATAAAGAAAGTCGGTTACACAAAAAATTACAACATAAATTAATAGAGGTGGATGTAAAATCATTATAGTACATAATAATTCCATGCGTAAAATTTAATTAATGAGCCGATGTTGCTAAAATAAAAATGATTTGTTTTTAATAATTTGCTACATTGGTCTCTCGAGATAAAGAACTGTCAAAGTGCCTTTCTCGAGTTTACTCGAGCTTAGCGGTCATGTTAGGCATTCGGATGACGTCAGAATTGTAGACAAATTTCGACAAATCGAGAAAGAGAGCGTTCTCGCGCTTGTCATGTTAGCCCTGCAGGATTGGTCACTTAGTATAGAATTTTCGTGATGAATGAGTAGGTACCCTCTTCCAGATTTTGGGGTTTACAAAAACTAAGCTTATATACTTGTGTCATTGATATACATATAAGCTTAGTTTTCGTAATAAAAAAAAACAAGGATGAAAATACGCTACTAAAATACACCTTTCTAGCCTTTTCACAACTATGTCGGGGTCGAATACCAGTATTTTACATGGAGCGTCTGCCTATCTGACCTCCACAACAAAGTTACTGGGTAACACGATACCCCTTGGTAAGACTGGTAATCAGACTTTCGACAGCCGGACCAGCAGCTTAACGTAGTTCCCGAGGCACGGAGGTGTCGTGGTATATAAAGATGGTCACCCATCCACAGACCAGCCGCGGCAAGCGTAGCTTTACCTGATCGATCGACCCGTCCGGCTGTTATTACAACCACAAGCCCCTATAATTACCCACGGGTAGAAAACAATCCAGCCAGCCAGTAGCTGCTTGGTATCGTGTTACCCAGTAACTGTGTTGTCCATCTTTACATACCAAGACCACTCCTTGCCTCCTGAACCACGTTATAAGCTGTTGGTCTCGGCTGTGATTCGTGGATTTTTAACAGTTGCTACGGGTCGTCAGAAGCCCGAAAGTTGTAAGTCATCATCATTATTCCAGCCGAAAGACGTCCCCTGCTGGAAATAGGCCTCCCACAATTTGTTGCCATAATTGCCACGCTTGGCAGGCGGGTTGGCGATCGCAGTATTGTGTTAAAATACATTGAGAACGCTGCTGCCCATTAATTTTTTTTTTCCTTAGTCGCCTTTTACGACACCCACGGGAAGAAATGGGATGGCGCTATTCTTTAAGTCCGGCACCACACGGAAAGTTGTAAAGTGTTACTCAGTTAGGGTTGTGGAGCCGACCCCGACGTAGTTGGTAAAAGGCTAGACAAGCGATGGGTATAAAACAGATGCTCTTTCTTAGCAGATCTTCTCTGTAAAAATATGTTCACTGCTGGATATAAATCTCCCCAAAATCCAAAGTCGATTATTCAAACTGGGCTGAGAATCAGCACTTTTCGAACGTCAAAATTAACATAAGACAGTCCCCCGGCACGCTCGGTCTTCACCATTTCCTAGTGCTTTAGCTGGGAAGAAGAAGTGGCGCAACAAACTGTCCAGTAGCACACCTGTATGATTAGTTAGAAGCACATAATCATCATCACATCAACTAATCTTAACCCCATACATTCCGCAGACTATTTTTAAGAAATTATTGTTTTCAACAGGTGAAGCGGTCAGTCCCAGGATAATGGCTGCCGACGTGGACAGCGTACATTCAGACACGCATTTCAAGAGAGGTCAGTTCTATTAATTATTTACTTTTTTGTATAACTAGCTACGCCCCGCGGTTTCACCAGCATTATGATAAAAGTATCGTATGTGCTAACCCAGGTCATGATCTACCCATGTTCCAAATTGCATCCAAATCTGTTCAGCCATTTTAGCGTGAAAGCGAAACAAACAATCTTTCGCATTTATAATATTACTAAGGATTAACATATCACCACGCCTTGATTCCCCGAAAAGGCAGAGGTGTACCTGTAGTACACCCACATATCGCCAGTTATGTTTAAGTCCCAAGAAACAGGGGGCGAGCCTATTGCCATCACCTGGCAACAAATCCAGTCTCCGGGCTGCTACTGAGAAATTCCAGATAGAAAATCCCAACACACACTTTGTCCGACCCGGGAATCGAACCCAGGACCTCATGCTCAGCAGTAGCGCTTGCATCACTAGACCAATGAGGCAGATACTAAGGACTAGAATAATTAGGTTTCCAAGTTAATTAATTATATATCTAAGAACGTCATACACTTCAAAATCAAAATCAAAAGTCATTTATTCAAACTAGGCTGAGAATCAGCACTTTTCGAACGTCAAAGTTACATAAGACAGTCCCTCAAAACGCCCACCCTTCACCATTTCCTAGTGCTTTAGCTGGGGAGAAGAAGTGGCGGAACAAACTGTCCAGCAGGACAGTTATGTGTCACTTGACGCTTGAGGTGGGGGTAAACTTCTGGACGTATTTGTTATTCAAAATAATTTGCAAAAATTACTATACGGTTACGATTTTTAGGGTTCCGTACCTCAAAAAGAAAAACGGAACCCTCATAGGATCACTCATGTGTCTGTCTGTCATAGCCGATTTGCTCAAAATCTACAGGATTAAGTTGAAAATTGGTGCACATATGAATTTCTGGAACACGGACACGGACGTGTAATGTAATGTAATGTAATGTAATGTAATGAAATGAAATGATTTTATTTTCTGTAAGTAGGTTTGTACAAACACTTTAACACGTCAATCATATTTAGAAAAAAAAACTAGATGAGCTCGGCGTTTCCTATCTGACTACTCTGAGAAGAAAGGCCGAAACAAACTCAGAAGTCACAGTCTCTTTTAAAGTCCAAACATAATCTTGGTCAGCTCATGTGAAGACCATGTAGATTGGTGTCTGAAATGGTCTTTTGAGGAAAGAACCACACATAATGAGTGAACCTATCCAGTCTGTGCACGCATTTGTCAGTAATCGTGCAGCTCAACTCAGAACTTAAGGAGCTCAACGATTCGACGAACAATACCAAAGGAAGGATATTTGGGTAGGCCGCTTAAATGACTAAATGAGAAAAAAAAAAACAATGACCTACATAGTTTTCACATTCACAATAATTGAAAAAACAATATACCTAATACTTTACAAGTAAATATTAAATTCCACACAATATATTAGGCTCCAGAAAGTAAAAAAAAAGTAAAATGTAAATGAAATAGTATTGATCAATTCAATATTATTTTATTTACGTTACACGTTCGTGTACACTGTACACGAAAAGAAGTGAAACGGGCTTATTGAGAAGGTCAACCTACTTTTTGCTTGTTTTTTTTCGCCACTAGTTTAATTTTTATTTTTTATTGATAAAGTAGATTTTTTAAATTGAAAAAAAAAAGGCAGTGGGAATGGTATTTCAGCATCGACGCCATACTAATACTTGTTCAGGTTGACCTTCCCAACTAGCTCGTACAACTTATTTTCGCCAACCGGTAGTTTGGTCATTGGTAATTTTTTAATGGTTTTCAAATGTTTGAAGCTATTACTGGCATGACTTTAGCAAAAAACATCAGCTGTTCCTTACATTTTTGTCGAGTAATGTGAATATTTCATTATTTTTTTGCGATTTCAGCATTTGGTTTGCAAAGTTGCAAAGTGCATGTTATGAATACAATGACTCCTTTTCAGGTTTTAAAGTATTTCAATAAATTAACACGTGCTATTAGGCTTCATACAATGATACCTACATACTCATGCTTTTATTTTTATTTATTTAACAGTTTATGTACACACATATAAACAGACAAGAAGAAAGGAACAGAAAAATACGTACAAAGGTGATGCTTATTTCTAATGAAATCTCTTCCAGCCTACCTGCAATAGGACACTAGACAAAGAGATGTAGACACCGTGTGTTCTAGTAAAAGAGAAAACAAAATACATAAAAACAAAAAAAAAAAACTATTCTCTAATTTAAATATACAATAAGAGAATATACTTACATAAATACATACTTCTGCAATAAATATCACTAAAATACTTATATACTTATAATTAATACACTACATACCTACATACATTTTTTGACATACTTTTTTGACATTATATAGGTACCTACAATTTATATTTCAGACTTAATATTATTAATATTATTTTTCATGGATTCTTGTGTACGTCGTGAATGTGAGAACGTTGTAGGCTTAATAGACTAGACTAGATATTTTTTTCTTTAGACCGTTTCCTTTTCTCTTTTTTTGTTAAGTACTACTCGACAGGCCTACACTGTCTTTCCATACCTAATTTGTGTAATTTGAAAACATTGTAAAAGCCAATTATTTTTAAAAGAGTAACCGTGGAGTTTCTTGCCGGCTCTTCTCCATAGGAAACGACCAATTGGAACCGTGCACCTAGCTTCTGACGTTTCATAAGTGCCCATGTAGGTTTATGTGAAATAATAATATTTTGATTTTGATTTTTGATTTTATAAAATAATAAATACATAATATGCAACTATGGCAAAGTGGAAAGATAGTGTTCTTTCACTCTTCTTTTATAAACAGCAACAGTTTCGCAGTCCCTAATGACCTGCTAATGTCCTAATGTGCTTTTCAAGAATGATTATCTCCAAAAACCAATCCCGCTTACGGAACCCTACAAAATAACTCCGACATGCACTTGACCGCTATTGTCACAATAATGTGAAAAAATCAGTCAAACAGCTGACCTCGTTCTAAATAGACGTGTTTTATAAATAAATGGTTAATTAGTTAGACGAAGGTAAAACGTTTTTGCAAACAGTTCGGTAGCTAAGATGTTGAGTGGTGAGTGTTGTTTGAATTATCAAATAATAACAATAGGGAGTATACATGTAATATTTTTTTTCACTAAATCAATAATAGACAGTAATATAAACATAAGAAGAAAAAAAAGTCAACTGCTGCTTGTGGCTCAAAAAAAAAAAAAATGAAACACCATAAATTTTCTACTACAGTTCAAACGTCAAAAAGATTTAACTGTCAGATAAACACATGTTTGTCATGTTACTGTTGACATAACTGAAAAAAAAAAACTATTTACTGTTTGAATACGCTTGCAAAATTAACACACACTATCATCGAATCTTCCTTCCAATCTCGTATCAGAGATTAAATGAAATTGTATAATAACTAGAGATCGGATATTCGGATGCATATTCACCTAAAGTTGAGATGTTGGCTAATATGGAATGCGCTTTTGTATCGCAAAATCCCGCGGCTCTGGGAATTCAAATTTAGGTTTCTGATTATAGAATCGAATGTATATTAACTTACTTTCAAATGTTAGCTTATATGGAATGCACTTTTGTATCGATCGTAAAAATCCCGCCCGCCATTCCCGAATCGACAAATTTAGTTTTTTTTTCAGACTACTGTAATTGGATGCATATGTACCTACCTAATATTATGATGTAAAGTAGGTAGAAACATTAATTTGAAATAAACATGCAATCCAATAATCCCGATTTTTTTTTAAATAAATGTTTTTTATAGAAGTCGCTTCCCTACTATACACCGGACTAGTTATGCATTCCCGTCGTTCGTGGCCTCTTTAAAAAAAAAACATTTTTAAAAAGCCGCTTCCATACTTTCATAGCTAAAAATTAACTTTAGGTAAATATCCATCAGCATCCGAATATCCGATCTCTGATAATAACCAAGTAGGACATTAGAATCAGTTTTACACGACATTATTTTTTCATTTTCAATCTGGGCCACCAAGATACAGGCTGTGCCTAGTTTGGGGCCCACGGCGATTTCTACTTTGTGCAGTTATCATTTCCATTGTATTTTCTATGTCTGTATGTTATTTTACTCTTGTGTTTGTAAATAAAATTATTCTATTCTATTTCCCGGAGTAGACACTTGGCTTCCCCCCTTCTGATAGCACACTTCTACCTAACCCCCCTTTATTTACTAGTCTACGCCTTCCCACTCCTGGGTAAAAGCCTCCCTCCACTCCTTCCATCTTTCGTGAGCCCGCGCGTCTTCCTTCCAGTTTTATCGGAACCTATCGAGCTCGGTAACCTACTCTACCCCCTATTTTATTTTCTTAATCATTGTGCTGAAAAAGAGTTCCTGAATGGACTTGGGGAGGCCTTTGTCCAACAGTGGGACATTATGGACAAATTAAAAAAAATAACGAGTGAGCCTTACAGTAATCGCTTATGATGTGTAACATCTGACATCTCGCCTTGGTAATGAGCAAATAAGCAGCGACAGAAATTTACCTCAAAATGTTATTAAGCTAAATACTGTAATATTTATTCGAATAATTATTCATTACTAGTGGTCGCCCACTGGTCTAAATCGACTCCCTCTATTTATAATCTGTATAGTACTTACTAATTCCATGAGTTCACTATTTCCATGCTATTATAAAGTACTTACTGCCTCGTTGGTCTAGTGGTCGCAAGTGCTACTGCTGAGCATGAAGTCCTGGGTTCGATTCCCGGGTCGAGCAGTGTTATTGAGTTTTTCTATCTGGAATTCCTCAGTAGCAGCCCGCAGTCTGGATTTGTGCCCGGTTGATGGCAATAGGCTCGCCCCCTATTACATGGGACTTAAAAATAACTGGCGAAATGTGCGTGTACTACAGGTACACCTCTGCCCAACCCTTCGGGGAAACAAAGTATGATGTTATGTTATGTGTTACTAATTCCATGAGTACACTAATTCCATGCTATTAAAAAGTACTTACTAATTCCATGAGTACACTAATTCCATGCTATTAAAAAGTACTTACTAATTCCATGAGTACACTAATTTCATGCTATTATAAAGTACTTACTAATTCCATGCAATTAAAAAGTACTTAATTATTCCATGCTCAAGTTGTCACTTCCTGTTCCACGCACTTCCGTCCCTTTCGTGAAAACGAGAAGACAGATGATACACATACAAAAATAAGACTAGTTCGAAGCCCTTCCCCCCTCAAATCGTCTTACGTTATAAATGAACAGCCCCAATGTGATGGCAAGAGTAAGTGACCTCTGATAAATGATTTATTTTCTGTAAGTAGGTTTGTACAAACACTTTTTACACGTCAATCATATTTTTAAAATAAAGCTAGATGAGGTCGACGTTTCCTATCTGACTACTCTGAGAAGAAAGGCCGAAACAAACTCAGAGGTCAGTCTCCTTTAAAGTCTAGACATAATCTTGGTCAGATCATGTGAAGGCCATGTAGATTGGTGTCTGAAATGGTCCTTTAGAGGAAAGATATTAAGGGGACCTGTCCAGTCAGTGCTCGCATTTGTCAGTAAGCGTGCAGCTCAACTCAGGACTTAAGGAGCTCAACGATTCGACAAACAATACCAAAAAAAGAACATTTGGGTAGGCCGCATAAATTACTCAAACTGCCAGACCATGATTAATAAAAATGAAAAAAAAAAACAACAATGACCCACATCTGTATTGTATTGTCACCAGGAGCGCGGCGCACGGCCCGCGCACGCGCCGACCAGAGCTTCACACAGTTCGCCGTCATGGACGACGAGAACGTGTCCGCTTTGCAGCAGGTAAATATTATGATGGACACACAATATTTCAGTTAAGACGCTGAAAACACCTAAACCGCGGTCTCTGTCAGATTGCATAGAAAAGAAAGAGAAGCGCGAGGACACAACGCTTGTAATTTATTGCAAAATTGAGTTGAGTAATTGAAAATAAAAAACAACCAAGTTCTGCATTCTAATAAGACGTTCTTGTAATTAATCAAATACGTAACGTATGTTGATATTTAATGCAGATATTTTGGATTAGAACTCAAGGTAAGAGCTTAGTTTACCGTTAGTTTGTATCGAGATTTTTTTTCAAAACGTGTTTTGGTAACAACCAAGTTCTGGGAAATATGTTCAAAATTAACATATATTTTTACCGCTACCACAAACTATACAGATTTGGCAATTTTTTTTCTTAAGACAAGCCTATTTTGGTCAATTGGGTCTTGTCAGCGCCTTAATATAATAGCTATCTGCTCGAGGGGCTCATGGCTAAATAATAACAGCCGCATGGGTCGATAAAGATTAAGCTACGCTTGCCTAGGTCGGTCCGTAGATGGGTGACTATCCATTACATATCGAGACCCCTCCGTGCCTCGGAAAGCACGTTAAACCGTTAGTCGCGGCTGTCATTTGTAAATCTTTGACAGTTGTTACGGGTCGTCAGAAGCCTAATTGTCTAACAACCAGTCTTACCACGGGATATTGTCTTACCCAGTAACTGGTATTCAGCTGCATCCGATAAGACTGGACGCCGACCCCAACATAGTTAAACTTTTTTGGAAAAAAATTGTCATCATCCATATTCTACCACTCGTATGTAACTGAAAAGTACTTTTTATTGAAACACCCGTTTAATAAATCTGTTAGTGAAAAGTCTTACCTAAATGAAAATTATCATTTATTCAAATATTTTAGCATAAAACAGCTTGACTGATTTTAAGAAATGTGGTATATTTAATGGTATATTAATTATTTAATTAATGCGTAGTTTTGACGTCACGACTACAAAGATTTGAGCAGTGAATCAGTTCCTTGCTCTTGTTTCATGTTTATTATTGTATATATATTTATATAGATAAGTATTATGCTTTATGTATGTATGTATGTATTTATTTATTTATTGTATATGTAAATGTTACACCACTGACTACCTGCAGTATAGTCTCTTCTTCTCCCTTTAATTCATCGAAAGGTTGTCTGTAATAGATCGCTTTTAGCGATAAGACCGCCCATTTTGTCACCCTATGTAAAATTTCAACATTTATATCTGTGAACTTTATGGTGTACATCAGGAATTCCCAAACTATTTTGGGCAAGGGACCCCTTTTCCAAAATGAACTGATACCTCAGACCCCCATAGCAAAATTTTTTCATCTTGTACGAACTTGTGCACGCTTATCGACTTGTTGAGTTTTTTAAAAGTAGAACAATGATACTTCCTACTAAAATATTAGTCATTCTTATAACAAGTTGGTACACGTAACACAACTTATACAGTATCTTGAAAGTTTAAAATAAGAACTTGTGTTAATTAATAGGGGTCGATTTGTAGACCTCGTCGACCCCCAAAATCAGTTATCGTTTATGTCGACCCCTGGGAAACCGATTTCGACCCCGAGGGACCACCACTTTGGGAATCCCTGGTGTAATAAAGTGTATTCAAAACCACGCGGTCTAAAATCGCGAACGAATGCTCTTATAATTAATATTGCAGCTTAATCCACATTTTACAAATGAAATAAACTTACAGAAATTGTCCCCTTTGAATTCGTGTTGTAGAAAAGCTACATATATACCTGTATAATGTTTGTTTTAGGTCACAAAAGGCGGTGCCCTGACTCTGGTATCACTATGGAAGTCACAATTCGACGATTCGGAAGAAACCACAGACAACGAATGGAAACAAGAACAGTTACAGGTCAGTCATAGACAAAGTCTTTGTTTATTTTTTTCTTACATAGGACTTAAACATGACTGACGATTGTTGTAGGTGGTGGTTGTGGGTGTAGGTTGTATATATCTATCTACCCCTTCGAGGGATAAAGGCGTGATGATATGTTATTTTACAATAACCGTTAGGACAGGCGCTGCAAATCTGCAAATGTCTGTATATCTGAGGCTAAGTGGAACGTGGACTACTTTAGGCGCCATCTCCACCGGGAGCTCGTGGCTAAGTAATAACAGCCGCACGGGTCGATCCATCCAGTGGCGTGCCTAGGGTTTCAAAATAACGCAAGCCCAATAAAATTTTAACCAATTTCAAAAAAAGAAAGTTAAATTTTCGACTGAGTATGTAGGTACCTACGTATCTACGTATGTATCATCGCAATTTTCTCATAAACTACTGGTTAGGTACAATAAATTCTCTATCGAGCATTTTAGTAAGGCTTTTGGGCTTATATGAAGGTACCGCCACTGGATCCATCAGGTTAAGCTACACTTGCCGGGGTTGGTCCGTGGATGGGTTACCATCTTTACATACCGAGACTCTTGTGTGCTTCGGAAAGCACGTTAAGCCATTAGTCCCCCTGCCGGGGTCGCGGGACCTGCCGGGGTCGCGGGAAGGTACTTATGGGTCACCGAGGCCCCTGGCAACACAGGCAACAGGAAGGAATACGGGTGGGTTTTAGTCAGTAAGAGTCTGACACACCCTCCCGCTCCGCCCAGAGCGGGAGAAGTTATGTGATGATTTCCCACCCAAAAAAAAAAAAAGCCATTAGTCCTGGCTGTCATTCGTGGATATTTGACAGTCATTAGGGAACGTCAGAAGCCCGAAAGTCTGACAACCAGTCTTACCAAGGGGTGTCGTATTACACAGTTACTGGGTTGTGGTATTCAGCTGCATCCGGTTAAAAACTAGGCAGATTGAGGCTCGCCATCAAATTCTTGCCGCAATGATATTGCCGTGTGGAGATTGCTCCATACAGTTTCTGTGTCTGAATCAGAATCTGATGTCTCTATACATTTTTTGACAGAACGCGAACGTTATTAAAAATACAGGATTTTCGGTGTAATTTGAAAAGAGAAATTTCATAGACCATCGATAACGTTAATGCACTAGAGCAGTCGTTCCCAGAGTATGGGTCACGATCCACTTATTGCTCGAGCGATTATTGGCTCGGCCCTGAAAAATAGGACGACAAATCGACCAACCGGGCCAACGGGTGGACGACCACACTACTGACTGACCGCTGACGGTGGTGGACGGCAATCGCAGTGCGGGCCGCTTGGTCTATGATTTTCGTAGTAGCGCGGGTGGAGGGGACGACGGAACGCACCGAAATAAATATGACGTATTAAAGTCATTGCGATTTCCAGTTATAATCCAGCCTGTCCCAGCTTTCACCTTCCGCCTGATGCAGGTCCTCACCGGACACGGCAGAAGGCGGGAGGAAACGCCCGGGTGTCACCACTGTGTAGATCGCCCGGAGGACACGGTGGAGCATACGGTGGAGGTCTGCTCGGCTTGGGCAGAGCACCGCCGTGTCCTTATGTGTCCTTATGGAGGCGACCGGCGGCAGAGATCTCTCGCGTCCGGCCCTGGTTCAGGCTATACGGAGTGAGAGGGCATGGGCAGCCGTCACCTCCTTCTGCGAAGCAGTAATGCTCGCGAAGGAGGAAACGGGACGGTTGAGGGAAAGGCAAATTTCGCGCCCTCTCGCCCCTAGCCGCCGCAGGAGACGCCCTGGGCGTCGCGAATCCCGGGTGGATTTTGCGGCCACCGTAGGCGCGGGCTTGCGGACGGTGAGCAATGGGTAGCTCACCGTCCGGTAAGGACCAGGCCCGGGGCGACGGCGCGTTGTGTTCCACGCGCGCCTCAAAGAGATGTGAGCACAAGTGTAGGGGTCTACTAAGGCCGATGCCTGCTGGGTCGCGTGGCCAAAAGGGTTACCGAGGCCCCTGGCAACACATCCGTTGCGGCAACACTTCCGTTGCCTGGAAGGAATACGGGTGGGTTTTAGTCAGTAAGAGTCTGACACACCTTTCCGCTCCGCCCAGAGCGGGAGAAGTTATTTGATGATTACCCACCTAAAAAAAAAATTGCCTGTCCCACATTGCTGTCCTTCCACCAGTGACGGGCCCCATAGGGGATGCCGTTAGCGTGCAGTCGCTTAGTAATGTGAGAAGTTCGCCCCTGGCTGGAGACTTTGAGTTCGCTTAAGGTAGCCACAGGATAGTCCGGTTAAGTAGTCACGACCTCTCAAAGTCAACTACGAGATGCCATACATAAAAAAACATTGCCATTAGAAGTAACTAAATTTGAAGTTGATGCTAAAGCTATAATGACAAAAAAATAGGTAACAAATGCATCATTCTCATTTAAAAAAATCACAATATTAAAAGTTTGGGTCGGAACTGAACGTTTTTTTGTTGTTTGAACAGTCCTACTTCATATAGTTATGCCCCTTTTTCCTCCATGAAAACCAAGAGGTGAGTCCCAAATTTAAAACTGTTAGGTGAGTCGCGGTCCAGTCAACTTTGGGAACCACTGCACTAGAGTTTCATTTGTCATAACAAAAATTAATCAATTCGCGCTCGGAATTGCCGTTGACGATAAAAATGGCACGGTGTAATTTATGGTAGCGTTACGTATACTTAATTCTGAAAAAGATGGAGTCATAAAAAATCCCTTATTGGCATACATACTCGTAAAAGAAAAAGCAAATTATCCGCAAAATAAACTATGTCTGGCGTATAAAGTTTGTTTCTATTTACACTGTTGAAATTGAAACTGCCGTCTGAAAGTTGTATCGCGCTCTGATTCGCTTCGCTTCGCTTGAAAGCTTAGTTAGGATAATAAGAGGTTCGTTTAAATAATAAAATCCTATTTAAAACTGAAAAAACTGACCAATCAATTTGCTGTCAAATGTTAATTAGCTGTTGACAAAACTGTGCGCTTGCACTGGCGATACATTGACATAAAAACATGTTGAAAACTCTGTTATTAGGGTTCCGTACCCGAAGGGTGTCAAACGGAACCCTGTTACTAAGCTTCTGCTATCCATCCGTCCGTCCATCTATCTGTCAGCGGGCTGTATCTCATGAACCGTAATAGATAGACAGTTGAAATGGTCACAGATTGTGTATTTCTATTGCCGATATAACAACAAATCCAGGTTTATATCTAGCAATAATGAATGTATGCTATTTTAGAAAGGATAGCTGCTGTTAACTTCCTATTTTCATTAGTCTTCTCCCGACGCGACGACGTTTGGACCAAAATATTGCCTACAACTTATACGAAACTTAAAGGTCCAATACATATTATTATTTGACTACTTTTTAAAGGTTTTTATTGTGTTGGGACTTTTATAATTTTTATAAAATTAACAACACTAAGCAATTTAAAGAAACTTTTCAAAACCTTTGACTGATAGATGATGATCTGCAACCAGTGGGTAACCCGACAGAGATAAAACTTCATAAAAACTACAAAGCGTAGCAATAAAAAACTTAAACCTTTAGCTCTGTGGCGCAACGTTTGTGCTAATTCGGAAATACGAAGATTACCGAACCGCATATCTTTTCTGGTTTAACTGTCCGTAGTTTACGTGTCGATTTTGAAGTTTTCATTTGCATAATGTGACATGGTTCTAAGTTTGGTCAAGGTTTTCACACAGGCTAACTAATGTTAAAAAATAAATATAAGTATCTCCGATAAAAAAATCCTTATGTCACCGATGTCACTTACAACTGTACAACGGTTTTTCGGCGCCACCTCCACGGACGAGATAATTGCGGCCACTTAATTATATAAGTAGACACGTGTATAGAGTTCTATGAACGGTTCTCCACGATGCGGCCAGGATCATTGACGAGAAAAACGTCAACGACTCGTCATGCACCCTTTGCGGGACACTACCTACACACAATGCGCTCGCCGCGAGACAATCTGTTAGGACCGTGCGCCGTCGCCGCGAGATGCGACGAGCCGCCCCGCTAACCCCTACTTCGCGCATGTCTGAACAACTGTGAGAATAATAGTCTTGTGGAGATTATCCGATAGCAGGGCGGACTTGTGGCTACACACTCGCTCGTGCAAAAGCACAAAAGCTTACCAAAAACGCCCCCTGTCACATTTAAGCGGCAAAACATCACTGTAGTACCATGGCTGTCTTTTCATGTAAATTACGTAATTGACGTTGACATTTTCATCGCAACTTATCCTAGTTTCTAAGTATGTATGGTTGTGGTTTTCGTAGGGTGACTGGTGGGTAAAAAGGGAATATTATATGTAAGGTCCAAAAAAAAAAACTCCTTGCACCATCCATATTTACAAGAATGAAAGTGAATACTTTATTCTCGTGCTACCGGTTGCCCTCAGTCGCCGGAGCACCGCGCGCGCGCTGCGTCCGCGGTGTCGTCGTGCTCGCACGGCGCGCGCACGCAGCTGCACACCACTACCACCACCCACCACACGCAGCACACCGTGCAGCACGCACATCTACACCAGGTATCATCTATATTACGAACAGTTATCAAATCAATGTCAAGCAAAAATCACCAAAATATTCCGCAATTATCGTCAAAATATTCAGTAGTTATCACTGAAATCACGAGCAGCTATTACAAAAATATTCAGCAGCTATCACCAACATATTCAGCAACTATCACCAAGATATTTAGCAGCTGTCACCAAAATATTCAGCACCTATCACCAAAATATTCAGCAGTTATCACCAAAATATACAGCAGCTATCACCAAGACATTCAGCAGCTATCACCGAGGTATTCAGCAGCTATCACCAAAATATTGAGCACCTATCACCAAAATATTCAGCAATTATTACCAAAATATTCAGCAGCTATCACCAAGATATTCAGCAGCTATCACTAAGATATTCAGCAGCTATCACCAAAATAAACAGCACTTAACACCACAATATTCAGCAACTATCAACAAAATATTCAGCAGTTATTACCAAGATATTCAGCAGCGTTCACCAAAATATTCAGCAACTATCACTAAAATATTCAGCAGTTATCACCAAAATATTCAGCAGCTAACAATGATCCAAATCGGATATACTTCGAGCAATAATACTTTGTTAAGCGTCTGATTTTTACGTATTTTTTCCAACTTTGTTTGGCGCGTTTTAATAAATGACTGCAATATTTTCGTAAATCCAGCAAGATTACGCTTGATACAGTATTTTTATTTCACGTAGCCACACGAGCTTTACCTGTAATAACCAAGTGTACAATCACGCTGTGAATGTGTATAAGCGCAGGAGCTCGCGGTATCTTTCGATACCGTGAGCAAAATTTTTATCTCAAGAAGCGTCTTGAGGTAAAAATATTATGCTATTACTGGTATCTAAATTGTAAACATGTTATTTTAACGTTGTCTCAATGCATTTAAACTCTTTAAAACTATTGATCAGTTGTTAAATCTCACGTATTCAAACTTATATTATTTTTTATTGTTATTTCTGTCAACCAATCATAATAGCATACCCGAGATTTAGCATGAATTCAGAACTGAATCACTGAAGATTTCGTTTTAGGTATAAAAAACTAAGTACTAAAAATTTTGTCTCTGCATCGCCCTAAGGTTGACTGGTAGAAAATGTCTAAGTCCGCCATTTTACAGTCTTTTTTTTACTTGTGCATAAAGTTTTAATAAATAAAACTAAACCAGTGAAACGCAATTCATCTATACAAATAAATAAAATTGATGTGTCTGCTTGTAATGTCAAAATAACAGCTTTTTACAAAATGCATATTATAAAAGTATACGGTACATAAAATTATTATTTTTTATTTTTCTGTCTGTTTCTTCCGGCTAATCTCCGAAACGGCAGGACCAATCTTGATGGAATTTTCACTGGCAGATGGCTGACGTTATAAGAAGTAACTTAGGTGACTTTTAGAAAAATCACTCTGGTTACGGCGCAGGCAGCAACTAGTAATTAATATTGTTTTGTTGTGTAATATACACAACAAAACAATCTGCCTGGGGTCAGCTTCCAGTGTAACCGGATGCAGCTGAATACCAGTATTTTACACGGAGCGACTGTCTGCCTATCTGACCTCCACAACCCAGTTCCTGGGTAACACAATACCCCTTGGTAAGACTGTTTGTCAGACTTCTGGCTACACGTAACGACTGTCAATGATCTACGAAGCGAATACACTACACAACGATATTTCATAATTTAATACACAAATATTTGACACCCAGTTGTGAGGTTCTCAACTCTCAGAATGCACCGTCTAGATTCAAGATTATTATATTAACTTGATCAAGCTTTTTTCAACCCTCATGGATTTGTGAAATTTCTGTCCAATCTAAAGTTATCTGCCAAAAATCGCGAATTAGGAAAAGACCACCCTTTATTTGATTACGATTTTTATGCCCCTACTTGCTCTTGCCCGCGTGGTTTGTTCTAAAATAAAAATTATTTTCTCATTATAACCTCAGTTATCTAATAGGTCCAGCCGTTTCGGAGATCAGCCGGAACAAACAGACAGACAGAAAAAAAAAGATTTGTTGTTATAAGTAGTAGTTGATAAGTCTAGTTGATGTAACTGGTGACCGATAAGCTGGCGGCTTTCTCGCGCAACGCATCAGCATTGCAATTCACCGAGGAAATGTCGCCAGCATCCTCGGTACAATGCCTCGAGGGCCTTTTTAGGTGTAACTTAGTTTTAATTTAATTTAGTTATTGTTAATAATCATCTTGTAATTTGGTTATGTAAATAAAAGTATATCTTTAGTGAGCTGTTATTTTGACATAATAAACAGACACTTCAATTTTATTTATTCGTACAAATTTGGTTTAAAATAAACAGTTTACACTATTTCATAAATCTAACTACCCTCCCCTTGTTACAGGTCGCCCAACCGCCAGAAAAGACATCACCACCTGCCACTTCTACAGCTCCAGCCCCACCACCAATTGCCGCAGCCCCAATCCCACCCCCACCGGTCCCATCTCCCATCCCCACCCCCACTCCCACACGGCCAATAACTGCCAGACAGCATAGCGAGCCTGCCCGAAAGGCAGAGCCTACTGCTAGAAGGAAACAGCTGCACTGTCTGTATATACCAGGGATTGATGCCTATCCGAAACTGCAGCCTAGTTTACCGAGGTGTTGGTCATTGCCTGCTATCGGTGAGTTTTAGTAATTGTAACATTATTCCTTTCAAGTCCAAACCCCCGAGAGCTTTCCGCTCGAACTTCAGAATCGTTTCGAGGCCTGGGGAGCTCCTTGGACGATGCAAACTGTCCATACGGTCGGGTCTAAGATCTTCAAGACCCCTCGTACAAATAGAAACAAAAAGCTCTCTGATCCTACTATACAGCTCATGGAGGAGAGGCTAGAGATGATCCTGCAGTCTTCAGTCGATGCGCTCAAGTACCGCCAGCTCAATAGACGGTTCTCCAAGTCCTTAAAAAGTGACCTTCGCCGCTTTAATGTAGACCGCATTAAGGAGGCGATACAGCGGAATCTCATGCAGGAGAGGCGCGAGATGATCTTGCAGTCTTCAGTCGATGCGGTCAAGTACCGCCAGCTCAATAGACGGTTCTCCAAGTCCTTAAAAAGTGATCTTCGCCGCTTTAATGCAGACCGCATTAAGGACGCGATACAGCGGAATAAGGGCTCCAAGGTCTTTACAAGAGATCTGTCTATAGGGAAGAAACTGAAGACCAATGACGGCAGGATCGTATCCGCCAAACCTGAGCTGTTGAGAGAGATCTAGAGGTTCTATGGACAGTTATACACGTCAACAGGTAACCCCGGTAGGAATCTGGCAAACGATCTAAGAGCTAGATTGACCCGATACTACACGGAAGACATCCCGGACGTCAGCTTGTACGAGATTAAATTTTCTAATAATAATGTTATTATGATCAAACCTCACTGATGTTTAGATTATAGTAACATTATTGTTATTAGAAAAATTTACTTTGTAGCTGGGAATCTGTGTACCGATAGTTAGTTTGTGTTTTCAATTATCGAGTGTATAGGTATATAATACTTGGCTAGAAGTACTAGACAAGTATGCGCTATCGTTGACCGATTTATATCTCAGTCTGTTGAAACAGTGCCCAAACGTGAGTCTATTTATATTATAAAATGGCACGCCTATTTTTTGGGACTGACAAAATGTGCATTTTTTACAACACATTTGCCTATGATATTGAATTCTTAGTTAATCTGTGAACGATCGTTTGCGGCAAATCCTTTTCATTTAAGTTCCGTCATTGTGGTTTTTTAAAAAAATCGTTGCATCTGACATGACGGCGTCCAAAAACATTATTGACGTGATAAAGTCTTATAAATCGATGAACGCCGGCTGCACGCACGAAAAAGCATGACTCATTGTCACGTTCCGCCTGAGCAAGCGAGAGCGTGGAACTAGCGATAGAGAGGCACGATTTGTCGAAGCGTTCGGCTTGTGATGCATGTCTCTCTCGTTATCACGTAAAATCATCGTCCGGAAACCGACTTTATAGATAACTATTTTTTTTTTATTACGATACAGCTTTCCTGTTAAGCCCCGCGCGGCATCGATTCGGTGTAAAACAATAGAAAATCAATTGTGTTTCGCTAGCTGTCCTTGACCGATTAAGAATCCACAATGTCGTACCCCGGTAACACCGCACCCCGCCCCCGCAGGTAGCCGTGTGCGCGCCCTGCGCGCGCCCCTGCTGCAACAAGCGTCGTTCGACGGCAGCGGCGGCTCCGTGCGCTACCGCCTGGACGTCATGCGCGGCGTGGGGGCGCGCCTGCACGACGAGCCCGCGCCGCCGCACAGGGCGCTGAGTGCACCTGTAAGTTTTAATCATAAAAACTCTTTTTTTTTTGTAACTAGGTGGAAATCCTCATGGATGCCCTCCCCTGATGAGCTTACTGTATGTCATAGGTTTTAAAAAGCGCCCGTCCCGTCTGCAGGCTTAGCATGACACTCTCTATTTCTTCGAAGAATAGACACGGCTGTTTCCATACAAAGTGACATTTCGTTTCTCCTTTTTTGACATCCCACCCTAGAAATCTTTCTACATAAAAAAGGACCTAGACAAAGATCGTTAGAAACGAAAGACAAGATGACAGATTGTAGAAGGATTTCTACGGTGAGATGTCAAAAACTGAGAAACGAAATGTCACTTTGTATAGAAAGAGCCGTGTCTATTCTTCGAAGAAATAGAGAGTGTCATGCTAAGCCTGTTGGAGACAGGCGCTTTGCTTTGTGTAAATGATTACATCACCACTGCTCTCAAAACGGTGAAGGAAAACACCGTGAGGAAATAGGATGGTGCTATTATTTACGTCCAGCACCACACAGACTAAAAAAAAAAGATTACTAATATTATAAATGTGAAAGTACTTTGTCTGTTACCCTTTCACATATTGAATCACTGAACCAATCATTACGTTACAGATAGGTAGCCTGGGACCTGGAGAATGACTTTATATTATAGACTACTTTCATCCTGGTTATTTGTATTGAAAAATTATGAAACACAATATACACGCAGACGAAATCACGGGCAACTAGAGAGCAGTGGTAGCCCAGTAAAAACGACCGCAACTTACGAGTTGTAGGTCGTAGGTTCGAACCCAGACAGGCGCTTTACTTTATGATAGTTAGATAATAGATTAGCGCATTTGTTTACTAGCCAAGTGACGTCATGACCACAGAGCAACATAGCGTCCACTGCGTCCGGCGTGTTCGTCAAACTACGCGCGAAATTTGAAAATGTAAAATTTAAATGTATTTTTATGGCACTTATCGACTGAATAAAAATGTTGTGATTTTTTTGGGCATATTAGCACTATAGAATTTAATTAAGACACTTTTCAAAAATGGGTGTAAGACCCTATTAATGCAAACAGAATAATGTTCAACCATTTTTTTTTTGCCCATTTTTTCTTATACGAAGCTTCCTTTTGGATGGGGCAACTAGAATAACATATTATTTCTTGTAATTTGTTAAATTCAAAAGTGTTTTTTAATGTTCTAATATATACATATAAACAGTCTTAAAAGTCGAATCGTATATTTCAATATACGATTTGACTTTCAAGACTGTAGGTTGTCAGACTTTGACAAGCCGTAAGGACTGTCAAAGATCTACGAATGACAGCCGGGAACAACCGCTTAACTTGCGTTTGGAGGCACGGTTCTTAGTATGAAATGGGTGGTCCTTCAGCGACTTGGATCGAGGTATTGTGGCTGTTACTTAGCCACGAGCTCCTCTTTTTAAGCCGATCTGTTTTTATTATTACAATTGTGATTGTTTGTCCCCCAGAGCCTGTCCTGCCCCGCGCCGCCCGCGTCCCCGCCGGGCGCCACGGTGTCGTCGCGGCTGGAGATCCGCGTGCGGCCGCCCGCGCGGGACGAGCCGCCCACCTCCGGTACAACGTACACTAGTTATTATTAGTACTTCACTTTCTGTATACATGCACACGTAGGGCGTACAATGAAACGGCTAAAATAAAAAAAAAATCGAGCAAGCCTTACAGTTGTCGCATATAATGTGTAACATCTGACATCTCACCTTGGTGATAAGCAACTGAGCAGCGACAGAAATTAACCTCAGAATTTAAACAAGCTAAATACTTAAATATTTAATCGATTAATTATTCATTACTAGTGGTCGCCCACTGGTCGAAATTCGATCCCCTCTACTTACAATCTATATAGTGCTTACTAATCCCATGCAATTATAAAGTGCTTACTAATTCCATGCAATTATAAAGTACTTACTAATCCCATGCAATTATAAAGTACTTACTAATCCCATGCAATTATAAAGTGCTTACTAATTCCATGCAATTATAAAGTACTTACTAATCCCATGCAATTATAAAGTACTTACTAATCCCATGCAATTATAAAGTACTTACTAATCCCATGCAATTATAAAGTGCTTACTAATTCCATACAATTATAAAGTACTTACTAATCCCATGCAATTATAAAGTACTTACTACTTCCATGCTATTGAAAAGTACCTACTTTTTCCATGCTCAATCTGTCATTTCTTGTTACACACTTCCGTCTCGCTATAGGAAAGATTCACAACAAAAATAAAAAAAATCTTAAAAAAAAATATATCAAAACATATATTAAAACATTACATCCCAAACTGTCATAGTATAGTTTAAGTTATGAAGGGCGTAAGAGACATCAACACACTATAGTCTATTTTTTAAATAAATGAGTACTGAGTATGTCTCTCACACATTTCCGATATTGACAGAGTGATATGGGTCATTGCTCGGGGTGGGGACAACGCCTTTGTTCTTGTTTTTTTTTTCTTTTCTTTGTTCTTTGACTTTATGTTGATTACGTGGCCCAATAGAAACGCAGTCAAAACTTTCGGTAAGTACTCGTTTGTTAAAAAAAACTGTTACCATGAATTCAGCATGATTGATTGAATTGATTGAATTGAACAAAAGCGTTGAAATTTATCGTCAGACCTTAAAAAAAAAAACAAGTTTTTTTAATTGGATCAATGCTCTCTGAGATTCTCCTTTAGGTACAAACAATGTTACCACTTTATATTATTAGATAAGACAATAACCCGATGCATTTTTTAGGGTTCCGTACCGCAAAAAAAAAACAGAACCCTTATAGAATCACTCGTCTGTCTGTCCGTCAGTCGCAGCCGATTTGCTCCGAATCTACTGGACCGATTAAATTGAAATTTAGTACATATATGAATTTCTGTGACCCAAACATGGACGTAAAACGTAGTTTGAATATTGCGGTCACTTTTGGGGGCAAATTAGAAAAAAAGGTTTTATATACATATCAAATGAAAGGGCTTGTTACGATGTCAGATATATATATTTATTTATAATTTTAAAATGAACACTATTAAAATTATTTAATAAAATAGATGAACATTTACCATTATTTACTGAAATTGCTGAGCATACAATGTTGAAATACAGAAAATAGTTATCTACTTATAGATCACATGAAAACCTGTAAGAAGTCTATGGTCTTAAAATAACATGGTAAATATCTTAATATTGTGCGTACAAACTTACATTTGTACTTGGAATGTATGACGGAACATGTTTTTCAACTACAATGTTTATTACATAACCAAATTACAAGATGATTATTAACATTAACTAAATTAAATTAAAACTAAGTTAGGCCTAAAAAAGGCCCTCGGGGCATTGTTCCGAGTATGCTGGCGGCATTTCCCCGCTGAATTGCAATGCTGATGCGTTCCGCGAGAAAGCCGCCAGTTTTTCGGTCACCCACTACAATGTTAGGTTTGTTCTCAGGATAAAGTCATCTTAAGACGCTGACAACACCTAAACCGCGGTCACTGTCAAATTCCATAGAAAAGAAAGAGAAGCGCGATGACGCAACGCTTATAATTTATTGCAAAATATGAAGTAATTATCTATTTACTCAAAATTGAGTTGAGTAATCGAAAATAAAAAACAACCAAGTTCTGCATTCAAATAAGACGTTCTTGTTATTAATTAAATTCGTAACGTATGTTGATATTTGATACAGATATTTTGGATTAGAACTCAAAGTAAGAGGTTAGTTTAACGTTAGTTTGTATCGAGATTTTGTTTTCAAAACGTGTTTTGGTAACAACCAAGTTCTGGGGAATATGTTCAAAATTGACATATATTTTTTCCGCTACCACAAACTATACAGATTTGGCAATATTTTTTCTTAAGCGAAGCCTATTTTGGTCAATTGGGTCTTGTCAGCGCCTTAACTACAGAACCTTTCATTGTGTAGGTATTTTTTTTAGACATAGCATCAATTTTGGATGCCCTTAGTCCTGTACCTCCAGTTACCGTAAACAAAAAACATTGTAAAGTAAATTAAATTAATAATGTGTGTTTTTGCAGTGAAGATTCAGTCGGTGATAAGTGGCGAGACGCGACCGAACCACGACGAGGCCTCTGTCTACTACGACGCCACGGAGCATCACCGGGACAAACGGTAAGCATCCTCATCTGCCTAGCCTTTACCCAACCATGTCGGGGTCGGCTGCCAGTCTAACCGGATACATCTGAATCAAACTCAATCTCCAAGCATTTATTTCAATTAAACCATTTACAGGCACTTTTGAATTATCAAGGAGTCGATCAGTTAGAAATACGAAGCTAGTTGCCCATTCCAAAGCGTAGTAGGTACCTATATATATACAAATAAGCCGAGGCAGCTAAGAGGTGACCCAGTCCTAACTGACGGCGCCCGTATGTTGAATACCAGTATGTTACATGAAGCGACTTCCTATCTGACCTACTGAACAGTGTTACTGGGTACCATTATACCCTTTGGTAAGAATGAAATAAAAAAAAACATCACGTAAACCTACATGGGCACTTATGAAACGTCAGAAGCTAGGTGCATGGTTCTAATTGGTCGTTTCCTATGGAGAAGAGCCGGCAAGAAACTCCACGGTTACTCTTTTAAAAATAATTGGCTTTTACAATGTTTTCAAATCACAGTGTTAATAGGTAGCGGAGGACAGTGTAGGCCTGTCAACAAGTACCAGGTACTTATCAAAAAATAAATGGTCTACTCGTACAATGATTCCAATTGAGCGCTGTATAAAAAACTACATTCTGCCGGCGACTTGTTCCCCCGGCCCACTGCGTCGCATTGCATCGCCCGCCCGCGCTATTACTTCGTTTTCGTTTAGCGTTCTTACTGACCTTTTTTCCCTTTGCTCGGCTGTTAAATCAAAATCAAAAGTCATTTATTTAAACTAGGCTGAAAATCAGCACTTTTCGAACGTCAAAGTTACATAAGACAGTCCCCTAAAAATGCCCGCCCTTCACCACTTCCTAGTGCTTTAGCTGGGAAGAAGAAGTGGTGGAACAAACTCCCCAGCAGCACATCTGTCTGTTTAGTTATATAAACTTGATTCTATACAAATCGATGCAAAGTAATTAACATTATGAAACACAAAACATTAGATTAAATTACATACTTGCCACATGTTAGCTAGCACACGCCAGTATACCAACAAAACAATGAACAAACTGTACTCAAGCAGATAAAAATTACAACATAAAAAATAGCCTATAACCTTCCTAAAGAATTGGGCTATCAAATGCAAAAAGATTTTTCAAATCCGACTGGTAGTTCCAGAGATTACATACAAACATACAAATATTTTTTTTTTCGTCTTTACAATATTAATACTTATACGAGATAAAACCTTTTTCCAAAACATAAAACAAATTGTCTTTGGTTACAGGTCATCAACGCGCAGCGGAGAGAAGAGTCAGAGTCCAGCGGTGGAGAGGACACGGTTAGACGCTATACCGGACAGGTAAGCAACGCTTAATATCGGCCACTAACCTAAATACAACTGATTTTATCATATTTTTATGTTGTGCCGGATATTGAATAAGGAAAAGTTAGCGTTGAATGCTATACCGGACAGGTAGACAACACTTAATATCGGCCACTAGCCTAAATATTATCATTTTATGTAGTGCCGGATATGGAATTGGGAAAAGTTATCGTTTCACGCTATACCGGGCAGGTAGGCAACGCTTAATATCGGCCACTAGCCTAAATATTATCATTTTATGGAGTGCCGGATATGGAATTGGGAAAAGTTATCGTTTCACGCTATACCGGGCAGGTAGGCAACGCTTAATATCGGCCACTAGCCTAAATATTATCATTTTATGTAGTGCCGGATATGGAATTGGGAAAAGTTATCGTTTCACGCTATACCGGGCAGGTAGGCAACGCTTAATATCGGCCACTAGCCTAAATATTATCATTTTATGTAGTGCCGGATATGGAATTGGGAAAAGTTATCGTTTCACGCTATACCGGGCAGGTAGGCAACGCTTAATATCGGCCACTAGCCTAAATATTATCATTTTATGTAGTGCCGGATATGGAATTGGGAAAAGTTATCGTTTCACGCTATACCGGGCAGGTAGGCAACGCTTAATATCGGCCACTAGCCTAAATATTATCATTTTATGTAGTGCCGGATATGGAATTGGGAAAAGTTATCGTTTCACGCTATACCGGGCAGGTAGGCAACGCTTAATATCGGCCACTAGCCTAAATATTATCATTTTATGTAGTGCCGGATATTGAATTAGCATATGTTAGTGTTAGATGCTACACCGGACAGGTAGGATATTGAATTAGGATAAGTTAGCGTTACTCGCTATACCGGGCAGGTAGACAACGCTTAATACCGGCCACTAGCCTTAATACTGCATATTTTATAGAACATAGACAACATGAACATTGGGTTATGCAACGCCTAATATCGGCTACTAGTTACGCACCCCTATTCCGCATTCGAATGTTGGGTAAGACAGCGCCTAATACCGGCTTACTTGGTATAGCAGGTTGCTTTTTGTTGTCCTGCCGAACATTGGGTTTAACAGTGCCTAATTTCGGCACTCTGTACATATGTTAGACTGTATTATGCATTTCAAACTGGGCCTAATAACGACACTTGATTCATTAGCTGTCTTTATATGCCAGGTTTGGACTTGCCCAACGCCTAATACCGGATCATGATTTAGCAGGTGGTCAAATTTATTTATCACTAGCTGCGCTCCGCAGTTTCACCAGTATAAGTCTTGATCCCGTGGGAATATCGGGATCCTAACTGCTAACCCAGGTCATACTCTACCCATGTGCCAAATTTCATCCAAATCCGTTCAGCCGTTTTACCGTGAAAGCGTAACAAACAAACTCACTTTCGCACATATAATATTAGTTAGTGTTGACGACCAGCAATCAACCTTTTTTTATACCCGTATTTGTTTCTTTTTATAAAATTCCTCCTTATGTTTCAGTGTGTGTCATTGTCTAGGTAAAAAGAAAATATACGTCAAAAACTGTGATCGTGTTTCCTTCATAACCATCCTCAACAGCTTAGAATATAGAAAGACCTAGAATCCGCGTTAAATTGTCATTGCAAGCCGCACGCTGTGTCCAAAATCAAGACAAGCGTCCCGCGCCCGCCTCACTTCCCACCCGCGTAAAGTTGCTAGCTCGGACATTATGAACCCGTTTTGGGGTAAACGTTGAGAGTATTGGTAAGATAATATAAATAATAAAATCACAATTGGTCTTTTCATAGATACATAATTTCATACCCCCCCCCCCCCCCCTAGAAATCCTAATAGTCTAACATAGTACCTATTATGAATGTTATGCAATTCTAACAAAATCATATATACATACGGGTTGCATTGATAACCTTTCTTTTGCAAGTTGGGTTTTTTTTATGTAAGTTGTTATTAATTTAACACTACAACGAATAAATGCCCTCAGTAGGTAATAAAAAGAAGGGAAAATCAAAACTCTTATACTGGCAACACTAACAAGATGGATGCATCATTCTCTATGACAATTACAAACTGAACAATTTATTCAGTAATTAAATAAGACGATATTTGATTACGCTATTTACACGTACAATGTAATCCCATCCTGTTTATTTTGTAGCCCCGCTGCATTTTTACAGGTATGAACGACACAAGACGGCATAATTAAATAAAATTACACACCGGTAAAACACGTTACGCGAGACGACGTTCACAGAGTAACTGAGCGCGTCAAACTACTCTATTTAGGAGTAGTTTTTGACGCGTCAGTATTAGCCGTGTTCGCGGCTTCTGGTTCTTTCTATATTCTAAGCTCAACAGTTAGAATTCCATTATTTTGCAATTTCTAAATATTTTTATAGTATAGAATTTTATTTTACACAATCTGAATGATTTTGAAGAATATTGCTAATCTATTGCTTCATATATTCGAAAAAATTGTTAGCTCAACAACGTAATTAACGTATTGAATATTGTTGAACTATCAAAATAAAACTCATTGCTACTGATTGTGTGTTCACAATTACCCCGCTGGTATGTAATGTTTCATGAGAGGTCATCCATAAAGTACGTCACATTAATTTCGTATGACCCCTCCCCCGTCTTTGTCACAGTTGATCACATTTGTAAGACCCTCCCTAGTGTGACGTCACATATTTTGCAATTTTTCATCGAGAAATTATTAAATTAAAACAGTAGTTCCGAAATTAGTTTTATTTCCAATTAAATTATTTTTTTATTTAATGGAAGTTAATTATATTAATGGAGGTTACAAACTTAATTATATTGAGTTCATGGACTTTGGACCCGCTCTTTCAAATTATTTATAACCGGCATAGCAGTCACTTAGTTCGTAAGTTTTTCGTTAATAGTTCAAATTGAGCATTTTAACACTTGGACGTCAAAGTCTTAGGACCCCTCCCACCTCTTGTCACACAATGTCACACTTTTTCGACTCACTTAACGTGTGACGTACTTTATGGATGGTCCCTTTTTTTTTTTTTGGGTGGGAAATCATCAAATAACTTTTCCCGCTCTGGGCGGAGCGGGAGGGTGTGTCAGACTCTTACCGACTAAAACCCACCCGTATTCTTTCCGTCCCCTTTTTTTGCCAGGGGTCTCGATAACCCTTTAGTACCTTCCCGCGAACCCGGAAGGATGGCCACGGACTAAAAAAAAAATATATTCATTTTGTGAAAAGGAACTTGCTCAATTGCTTTTCTTTCTTTTGCAGAAGCATCATAGCAATTAGTAAGAAAGACATCACCAGTGCTGGTGGCGATGGATCCCAAAGCTTGCGAGACGTAAGTGTTTATTATAAGTATGTATTGAAGACTGTTATTTATTTATTTATTTATTTAATACTTTACGCACACAAATGTACAGAGGCGGACTTAATGCCATAGGCATTTTCTACCAGTCAACCTTTGGGTGATGCAGAGACAGACAGCGGTAGGTGCAATAACGAAAACTGTGAAATAAATATTTATTAAAATATAAGTATATACATACATATACCTATTAAAAACATTATATATAATAGATATACCTAATAATACATAAATATAAGACCAAATAAATACACGAATATACTAAACAGTAAGACAAACAATGGAAAACATTACCGTTGTGATGATACTGCCAGCTTCTTACGAATGTGCTCGCGAACTTTAATTTTAAAGGATAATCGGTTGGTTGCCATCCTGATTTCCTGGGGGAGCGCATTCCACAGAGAGATAGACTGAACGAAGAAGGAAGAGTGAATAAAGTCAGTGCGGTGAGTGGGACATTGAAGAAGACGATTATGTGATGAACGTAGATTTTTACTGTTATGTTAGGAGTTTATCCGATTTCTGTAATTCTGATCAGAATCTCATGTTTACCAGTTATTACTACAGGGTCAAATTAGCTAGAGACTCCGCAGACGTGGTGGGTACCGATTAGGGTGGTTCTTATTTTTTAGGGTTCCGTACGGTTACCAGAGGGTTAAACGGGACGCTATTACTAAGACTCCGCTGTCCGTTCGTCTGTCACCAGGCTATATCTCATGAACCGTGATAGTTAGACAGTTGAAATTTTCACAGATGATGTATTTCTGTTGCCGCTATAACAACAAATACTAAAAAACAATAAAATATTTAAGGGGCTCCCATACAACAAACATGACTTTTTGCCGTTTTTATAGATAATGATTTATCCGTAACCCTTCGTGCGCTAGACCGTCTCGCACTTGGCTGTTTTTTAAGCCTTACCTTTTTTTCGACTTTTTAATTGTCGTTCGATTATATACATTTAAATATGAAACAGATTTTTTTTCTTTCAATAGGGTCTTACACCCATTTTTGAAAAGTGTCTTAATTTAATTCTATAGTGCAAATATGCCTCAAACAAAATCACAAATTTTTTATTCAATCGATAAGTGCCATAAAAATGCATTTAAAATTTTACATTTTCATATTTCGCGCGTAGGTTGACGAAAACGCTGGACGAAGTGGACGCCATGTTGCTCTGTGGTCATGACGTCACTGGGCTAAGAAACCAAATGCGCTGATCTTTGTATGATAATTGACACGTTTTTGTTAACATAGCCGTATGATGTAATAACATGGCGGCTACTATTTCATGGTGTTTTTTAACAGATTAGAAAAACTGAATACAGTGAATTGAATTTTAAAATTTATTTTGTTATTTTATGAACTAAAAGTAACATTTTCCGACTCCTTTTTGCCTGAACTATCTCAATAATATATTTATAGATTTTTTCTCGTAAATAGTAAAATACCCTATTGTTCAATACGATTTAGTCGCTATCAGTCATTAAAATATAAATGAAAAATAATACTGAAATAATTTCGTATGGCACAGAATCAAATTACGTGGTGAAAAATATTATTTTTCTTGGGAGTAAGGATCCTAATATCAACATTTAAACACGCTCGCTCTTCCCCACTTCCTAGTGCTGTAGCTGGGGAGAAGAAGTGGCGCAACAAACTGTCCAGCAGCACACCTGTCTGTTCAGTTAGAACAAACAACACATTCTGTAACTTAGGAAGAAAATAAACTAAATATATCAAAGATGGATCATTTAGTTCCCTTCAAAATGGTTGTGCTGAATGCTGTCCTGGCGGCTGGGAGTATATCATACTCACTGAGATGTCTCGCTGATGGTGGCTTGTGTGTTGGATCATTTAGCTCCCTTCAAAATGGTTGAGCTGATGGTGCTGATCCACGCGTCATGTTCGTAAACGGGCGCCGTCAGTAGAGACTGGTCATCTCTTAGCTGCCACGGCTTATTTTAATTTAAATACTTTTTAAATTGTTTTTTTGACGTGATAATGACTAAAGGCTCCTACATACTGGCGCGACTTGTCGCGCGACGCGACGCGACACAAAGACACCGCGTGTAGCGCTACAAGCGGTGCCTTTGTGTCGCGACAAGTCGCGCCAGTATGTAGGAGCCTTTATAAATCGATGAACGCCGGCTGCACGCACGAAAAAAGCATGACACATTGTCACGTGCCGCCTGAGCCGAGCGTGCAAGCGAGAGCGTGGAACTAGCGATAGAAAGGCACGATTTGCCTAAGCGTTCGGCTTGTGACGCATTTCTCTCTCGTTATCACGTAAAATTATCGTCCGGAAACCGACTTTACAGACAACCAATTTTTTTTTATATTAGTGAAGCTTTTGGCTTTTTGCATCGTTCTCACATGTATAATTTCAAAATGAAAGATGAAAACAATATATTGTAACCATAATATGTTGATTTAAAAGAGTGTCCGTGGAGTTTCTTGCCCGTTCTTCTCCATAGGTACCTACTACGCTTTGGAATTGGCAACTAGCTTCATATTTCTAACTGACCGACCCCTTGATAATTCAAAAGTGCCTGTATTTGAAATAAATGCTTTGAGTTTGAATGTTTATTTTCTTGTCCCCAGAGATCCACAGGCAGTGCCAGTACGTCCCGCATCCCGGTAGCCTGCGGAGCTGAACAGAGACTGGCCAAGTGCGCCAGCTGGAGCGGGGACGGGCCCTTGTCTCCCGACGTGGCGGATCTTACACCCGGTTAGTGCATACACGCACAGTTACGAGTCCACAATACCTCAAATTGCTTAGCGTGATCCTCTTTTATATTGAAAATACTACAGCATTCATTTTTAAATTAATATATGGTAAAGGTGAGGATTAATTTTAAGTACTGAGTTAAGTGATGAAATGATTTACACAAAGTAAGGCGCCTGCCTGGGTTTGAATCCACGACCTACAACTCGGTAAGTCGGGGGCCGTTACCACTAGGCCACCACTGCTCCTAGTACTTACTAATTCCACGAGTACACTAATTCCATGCTATTATAAAGTACTTACTAATTCCATGCTATAATAAAGTTCTTACTAATTCCATGCTATAATAAAGTACTTACTAATTCCATGCTATTATAAAGTACTTACTAACTCCATGCTATTATAAAGTACTTACTAACTCCATGCTATTATAAAGTACTTACTAATTCCATTCTATTATAAAGTACTTACTAACTCCATTCTATTATAAAGTACTTACTAATTCCATGCCATTATAAAGTACTTACTAATTCCATGCTATAATAAAGTACTTACTAACTCCATGCTATTATAAAGTACTTACTAACTCCATGCTATTATAAACTACTTACTAACTCCATGCTATTATAAACTACTTACTAACTCCATGCTATTATAAACTACTTACTAACTCCATGCTATTATAAAGTACTTACTAATTCCATGCTATTATAAAGTACTTACTTATTCCATGCTCAAGCTGTCACATCCATCCCTTAAATCACGGTGACAGAAAGCGAACGGAAAGATGTTACACAAGATGTTAAAAACTAAAAACGTAAACAGAACTTAATACCCAAATAAAAGCCCCCAGACATAAAGGTGCTATACTAGGGTGCGAACAGCCAGACCTATGACCACGACGATCCAATATTTATCGCTCATTGGTGTGACATAACAATATATCGCTCATTGGCAAGAAGTGTGACATAACAATATATCGCTCATTGGCAAGAAGTGTGACATAACAATATATCGCTCATTCAATCAAAATCAAAATATTTTTATTTCACATAAACCTACATGGGCACTTATGAAACGTCAGAAGCTAGGTGCACGGTTCCAATTGGTCGTTTCCTATGGAGAAGAGCCGGCAAGAAACTCCACGGTTACTCTTTTAAAAATAATTGGCTTTTACAATGTTTTCAAATTACACAAATTAGGTATGGGAGAACAGTGTAGGCCTGTCGAGAAGTACTTAACAAAAAAAAGAGAAAAGGAAACGGTCTAAAGAAAAAAAGATCTAGTCTATGTAGCCTACAACGTTCTCACATTCTCACATTGGCAAGAAATGTGACATAACTGTATTTCGCTTATTGGCAAGAAGTGTGACATAACAGTATTTCGCTCATTGGCAAGAAGTGTGACATAACAGTATTTCGCTCATTGGCAAGAAGTGTGACATAACAATATATCGCTCATTGGCAAGAAGTGTGACATAACAATATATCGCTCATTGGCAAGAAGCGTGACATAACAATATATCGCTCATTGGCAAGAAGTGTGACATAACAATATTTCGCTCATTGGCAAGAAGTGTGACATAACAATATATCGCTCATTGGCAAGAAGCGTGACATAACAATATATCGCTCATTGGCAAGAAGTGTGACATAACAACATATCGCTCATTGGCAAGAAGTGTGACATAACAATATATCGCTCATTGGCAAGAAGTGTGACATAACAATATATCGCTCATTGGCAAGAAGTTTAACATAACAATATATCGCTCATTGGCAAGAAGTGTGACATAACAATATATCGCTCATTGGCAAGAAGTGTGACATAACAATATATCGCTCATTGGCAAGAAGTGTGACATAACAATATATCGCTCATTGGCAAGAAGTGTGACGTAACAATATATCGCTCATTGGCAAGAAGTGTGACGTAACAATATATCGCTCATTGGCAAGAAGTGTGACATAACAAAAAAATCTGCAATTTAGCGTTGGCTGCAGTTGCCTCTGCGGCTGCCTTCGACCTGTGTCGACGGGTGCAAGTAGCCTCTGCCGTTGGGGTATACGAGATGAGCACTAACAATAAGGGAGCTAGAAAGCTGAGTTTATGCTTCGTCGTTTTAAATCATCATAATAATATCCAAAAATTGCTCTTTTTGAATTACGTCAAACTTCTCGCAAATTAACGATATGTATTTAATGTCACAATGTCGAACGATCGTGGTCTGCTTCCACCCTTACTTTTGTTCGCCGAAGTGCGACACAGAGTTTTTATACAGGCTGTGGCTTAAGTAGTGGTCCACCGTTCAGGATTCGATGAACCAAATAATTAACTATAACAATTAAAAATTTTAACCATTTTTACCCTAGGGTTACGAAAATATTTCCTTTTTGTCTTTTATTTACGAAATTTCTATCTTTTTTTACAAATTTGTTTGTAGTTTCAACAAAAACCATTATTTTTTCATTTTGATTTCTGTTAATTACTGCTGAATACTAGAGCTATCATGATAAATTATGATTTTTTATGTAAATTCAGCTCTTTTGAAGAAAAAGTTGGTTCTTCTCTAATTTTAACCCTAATTTTTAAAACACCTTCAAGTTCAAGAGCGATTTTTGTAAAAAAAACGTACTACATTGTCAGTGCCCATGCATTTAATAATATGCCTACTAAATACCGATTTCAAAATGATATCACTATAACAGATCCAATTATTTAACAAAAAGATATTCAATTTTAATTGAAGAAAAGAAAATTTTCATGAAACTACTTTTTTAAACTTTGTTGCGTTAATACTATTACAAAACGTATAAAAACTCAAAAAACGGATACAATGTAACTTTTCACAATTCAAATGTGATTTGTGTTAAAGCACAAACATGTCAGGTAAAAAAACCCTTACCCTTTTTTTACCTGAGACATGTTTGTTTTGTTAACAAAAACCGGTTGAAGCTCTCGCAATCGAGTTACGCACAATAGGAGTGATAAGGAAGAGATATGGTAGGGTATTGCTATCTCTTTCATTACTAACGTTGAAATCTTCAGAAATCTCGAAATGATTTAGTACGATCTCGTCACTCGTGTCGTGCGTCGCATGCGTTTCGTTTTTATTCTGCCTGTGTTTACCTCCGCCATTTTTTTACCCCTGCCTGCCCCCGGACTCTGTTTAATTTGCCTACTGATTGGACTTGTTGGTTTGGTGATCTCTGCGATATTGACTACGTGTACTGGTGACTTTGGCTTGCTCAACGATTTGGACAAACGTGCAGTGCAGTGACAATTAAAAAATGTCTCGGTACACACCGCGCGAATATGCTGACATGCATTTTATTTATGGCGAATGCAGAGGTGTGGGTAGAGAAGCAGCTCGACTTTATCGGGAGAGATATCCCGATCGAAGACATCCAGATAGATAGATAGAATACTCTTTATTATGTACACCATAAAAATTACAGATACAAACGTTGAAATTTTACAAGGGGTGACACAATGGGCGGTCTTATCCAGACCACCGAGTTATTGGAAGAGTGCATAACGCATACACCGAGGGAAGGATACCTGGCACAGGCGTAGGCGGTGCAGGTGAAGGACGACCGCGACGATACAACGATGAAGAGGTAATGAATTTAGTTACAGAAGATCCTTCAACATCGGTCCGTGTCTTAAGTCGCAGAACTGGCATATCAACTAGATCTGTACATCGAATACTCAAAAGACATGAACTGTACCCATACCACTATCAAAGGGTACAGTCATTGCTACCAAGAGATTATCAATTAAGAGTAACATTTTGTAGAGTAATGCTACGCAGAATAAGAGAAGACCCGCAGTTTTTTTAATAAAATACTATGGAGCAACGAGTCATCCTGCAAAAAAGATGGATATTTAAATCTACATAATTTGCATAACTGGCAGCTAGAAAACCCGCATCTCATAAGGCAAGACAGATCACAGTATCAATTTAAAATAAACCTTTGGACCGGAATCATTAACGGACAAATAATCGGTCCACACGAGCTGCCAGAAACATTAAATGCAGAAAGATATTTAAGTTTTTTGCAAATTGACTTGCCCTTGCTTCTGGAAGGTGTCGTTCCTGAAGTCCAAGAAGACATATGGCTGCAGAACGATGGCTGTCCCGCTCACTACGATGTTAGAGTACGATAGCACCATGATACAGCGTATCCAAATAGGTGGATAGGGCGCTTAGGTCCAATATTGTGGCCACCACGCTCGCCAGATCTAAATTCCCTAGATTTCTTTTATTGGGGTTGCCTAAAAGAAAAAGTCTATAGCAAAGAAATCACTAGCATTGACCAATTGAGGACTAGAATCCAGGCAGCAGCTAGAGAAGTCAGCGAAAGCGGGTTTGCCCGACGAATTAAACGGTCGTTTATTCGACGTTGCAGAGCGTGTATAGCTGCGAATGGTGGCCATTTTGAACATTTTGTTTAATTTTAATGATTGTAATCAAGACAAAGATAAATAATAAATGATAAATAAAGTGATTTGTTTTTTTTTTTTAATTCTTTGTTCAAATACCTAAAGTAACAAGTTAGGTCTAGATAACTCTGCAATAGTAGTTTTTTTTATACAAATGGGCACTGACACTGTAGTGTATTTTTTTGCAAATATCGTAAGTATTAACGCAGTAAAGTTTAAAAAAGTAGTTTAATGAAAATCTTCTTTTCTTCAATTAAAATTTAATATCTTTTTGATAAACAATAGGATCTGTTATAGTGATACCATTTTGAAATCGGTATTTAGTAGGCATATTATTAAATAAATGGGCACTGACAGTGTAGTACGTTTTTCTTACAAAAATCGCCCTTGAACATCGATGGTATGTAAAAATTAGGGTTAAAATTAGAGAAGAACCAACTTTTTCTTCAAAAGAGCTAAATTTACATAAAAAATCATTATTTATCATGATAGCTCTAGTATTCAGCAGTAATTAGCAGAAATCAAAATGAAAAAATAATGGTTTTTGTTGAAACCACTAACAAATTTGTAATAAAAGGTAGAAATTTCGTAAATAAAAGACAGAAAGGAAATATTTTCGTAACCCTTCGGTAAAAATGGTTAAAATTTTTAATTGTTATAGTTAATTATCTGGTTCATCGAATCCTGAACGGTGGACCACTACTTACGCCACACCCTGTATATACAATGACATGAATATTTACTTTTTGAAGGATTATTTTTTTTTAATTATTGTGAATGTGAAGAGTATGTGGGTTATTGTTATTATTTTTTCTCAGTTAGTTTTAATCTTGGTCTGGCAGTTTGAGTCATTTAAGCGGCCTACCCAAATGTCCTTTCTTTGGTATTGTTTGTCGAATCGTTGAGTTCCTTAAGTTCTGAGTTGAGGTGCACGATTACTGACAAATGAGTGCACTGACTGGATAGTTCCACTCAATCTGTGTGGTTCTTTCCTCAAAAGACCATTTCAGACACCAATCGACATGGTCTTCACATGATCTGACCAAAATTATGTCTGGACTTTAAAAGAAACTGTGACCTGAGTTTTTTTCGGTCTTTCTTCTCAGAGTAGTCAGATAGGAAACGCCGAGCTAATCTAATTTTTTTTTTCTAAATATGATTGACGTGTAAAAGTGTTTGTACAAACCTACTTACAGAAAATAAAATCATTTCATCATCATTTCATTTCATTTCAGTCACATTGGTAATTTAACTTCATGCTCCAAGTACATAATACTGTTAGGGCCTTATCACACTAGCGAGATTCTACTCGCTCGCAACTCGCTAGTGTGATAAGGCCCTTAAACCGAACTCAGAAAAGAGGAGTTTATTTTCTAAATTACTCCCCTCCCCCTCCCCTGGATAGACTCGTAACACAATAAAGACCCGTAGTTTCACCCCGCCAGCACTGCGCCGGCGCCGCCAGAACGCGGGCGACAAGTACGCCGTAGACCCCGCGCGGGAACTGAACCTGCGTTTTGCGCGCCCGAGGCACCGACAGCCGCCGCACCATCACTCTAGGTAAGTACAGAGAATACTGAAAACTAATCACGTAACACAATCGAATCAAGACGAATCTATTGTTAATAGGGAATATGCATGTATTTTCTTTTTTCACTAAATCAATAATAGACGGTAATATAGACACAAGAGAAGTATTTAAAGTTAAATTCAACTACTGCTTGTTGCTCAAAAAAATTATGAAACTCCAACAATTTTCTACTACAGTTCAAACGACCGTTTCTGTCGCGGGCATCATGTGACGTCATTTGTCACAAAACTTCTTTGTTTACATCTGTTTGTAGCCTCAAATCATATAAATTAAATTATTTGTTGTGCTTTATTCAAGCAGAAACCACACTTACTTACTTACCTTAGTGAGATTTCAAGCACTTTGCTAAGAATAGATTTTTATTAACATAGTTTCTTTCGTCACTTCCGGCATTGTCGAAGACGACGCGTTTTGAGTTTGCGTTCCGTTCCACCAAATAAACGCAACATAAATTAATGAATTGTAAAATAAGTAATTCATTAAAAAATGTAAAAAGAATAGGATATTTTTTCTTGACTCCTACACAATGTATATTTAAATAATGGATAAGTTTTAAATTACTTGCATATTCCCTATTCACTGGACTAATCTGAAATGTGCTAGCTTGTGACTTTGTGTAATAAAATAGTCATATTTATTGTAATGGTGATCGTTTAGATTACCTTCTTCTTTCTCTTTCTCAAAAGACCATTTCAGACATGGATCTACATGGTCCTCAAGATCACATGGTCTCATGATCTGACCAAGATTATGTCTGGACTTAAAAAGAGACTTTGATCCTTGAGTTTGTTTCGCCATTTCTTCTCAGGGGTAGACAGATAGGAAAAGTCGACAACATCTAGCTTATTTAAAAAATAAATAAATAATATGACGTGTAAAAGTGATTCTGATATCCTATTTACAGAATAAACAATTTAATTTCAATTCAATCTTTATTTAAGTGTAAAACAAACGTATAATAATGTGTAACAGTCTAGAATACAATCAATATAATAAATTATGACCATTGTATTACACAAAGTCACAGCTAGCACATGTCAGATTTTTTCAGTGAATGAATAATTCGACTATAGATAGAAATAAACATAATTTCATTTTAATCGTTCTCCCTGTAATAAATAATCTCCTATCATTTGTCTGTTCACATCTTTGATCAAGAATACACTAGATTGTAGGTTTTAAAATTTGCCAAAGATGTAAAGAACAATGGCCGCTCGAGATTGTCTATGGTTTAGGGATGCAGTAGTAAGAATTTTATCACTATAACTTGACGCATGATGCTATTGGTAGCATTGAATTTTGCAATCTTAATTTCAATACTAATAAGAGTTCAAAATGGCGACTCACAGTACAGAGCTACCAATTTTTTTTATGTATGGCATCTCGTAGTTGACCTTGAGAGGTCGTGACTACTTAACCGGACTATTCTGTGGCTGCCGTAAGCGGACTCAAAGCCTCCAGCCAGGGGCGAATTTCATACATTACTAAGCGACTGCACGCTAAGGGCACCCCCTGTGGGGACGAACCTCAGCTTAGGGCGTCGCTGGGGGAGGATAGCAAGCTGAGAAAATTCAGTGCTACCGACCGCGTCACAAGTCAAGTTATAGTGAACGCACAGTATTTCAGGTGTTATCGATGTGACAATAGGCTAGTTGACAGTAAGAAAAATACCATATTTTTAAAAATATAATAAAAATACAATACCATATACAGGGTGGAATTTTGTAATGCCACCTGGAGGGAAAGTACTCTTAATACTGCAGATAGAAAAGTTTACTCAAAGGAAACATTCCTTTATTTTTGAATAGAAAGCAAACTGCATTCAAAGATTTTCGAAAATTCTCTTCTCCCACACCCGGGAATCGAACCGGCTAAAATCTGAAAAAATTATACCCTGTACTTTTATTGCATCGATCGTTAGGGTCAATTATAAGGATGAAATCTCTCTAACAAACATGATAAATTAAATGAAAGGAAAACCAGGAAATCTGAAGTTACAAATTCAATGAGTCAAGTTAAAGCTCTCTAACATCCATCTTTTGTAATGCAGACTCCTTTGCGACATACTCGTAGCTGCGTGTATGAGGTAATTTAAATATGGAATGTTAGATTAAAATTTGAAAATTAGATTGTCATAGTTGTTATTCACATTTGATTGTTTTTACAACTCATTTCACATTTTGTCTCACGGTGAAAATGGCTTATCAAGAACAGTTTGATTTAATGGAAGCTTATTTTTTAAATAACAAAAACGTGAATCTAGCTCTGCGGTGGTATGGAGAGAGATATCAAGACCGACAGGCACCAACTCGGTTCGTATTGAAAAGAATGGTAGAAAATTTAAAGAATACGGGTGGTTTCAAGAAGAGACGGCAAACTATTCAGCAAAACTATTTCGATTTTGAACTAGATGTTTTAACATACTTTGAATCATTTCCAAAGGCTTCAAGTAGAGATGCTGCCGATGAATTAGGAACAACCCACACTCGCGTACTTAAAGTGCTGAAAAAGTATAAGTATAAATGCTATCGTGAAGGTCGGTTGGTGCAAAAATTGCATATTGGGGATCGTGACAGACGATTACAATTTTGTGAAAACATGCTTGGAGAAATTGACCGAAACCCTAATTTTTTGAGTAACATTGTATGGTCTGACGAAACCAACTTCAGCAATAATGGCATGTATAATCGCCGCAATGACCATTATTGGTCTCGAGTGAATCCTGTTCGTGTTCATGAAACTAACAATCAAGTAAGATTTTCTTTCAACGTTTGGTGCGGAATTATGAGAAATAATGTAGTGTTAGTCCACGTGTACGAAGGTCATTTAAACACTGTCAAGTATATTGAAATACTGGATCTCTTAAGAAACGAGTTAAATGGTTTCCCCGAGGAAGAGCGAAACCAAATTCTACAGCAAGATGGTGCTCCAGCACATCACTACTGCCTACATTAATAACCATTTTAATACCTGGATTGGTATAAACGGCACAATCAGATGGCCTGCGAGATCGCCAGATCTCACCCCATTAGATTTTTTTTTTGTGGGGATATGTAAAAAATCAAATTTACATGAAATCTTATGCGAATGACAACGAGTTGAAAGTTGAAGTTCAGAATACGATTTATAATATTCACCACAACACTGTATTAAAGGTTACTAGAAATGAATTCGTTAAAAGAATAAATTTGTGTATCCAAGAATATGGAGCCCATTTCGAGCAACTAATTAGTTAGTTTACCATTTTTTGTAAATAATTAAACTAATTTAAGATTTCCTGGTTTTCCTTTCATTTAATTTATGTTTGTTAGAGAGATTTCATCCTTATAATTGACCCTAACGATCGATGCAATAAAAGTACAGGGTATATTTTTTTCAGATTTTAGCCGGTTCGATTCCCGGGTGTGGGAGAAGAGAATTTTCGAAAATCTTTGAATGTAGTTTGCTTTCTATTCAAAAATAAAGGAATGTTTCCTTTGAGTAAAACTTTCTATCTGCAGTATTAAGAGTACTTTCCCTCCAGGTGGCATTACAAAATTCCACCCTGTATAGGTACCTTGAGTTTGTTTCGCCATTTTGTCTCATGGGTAGTCAGATAGGAAATGTCGACTCCATCTAGCTTATTTTTTAATATAACGTGTAAAAGTGATTCTCATATCCTATTTACAGAATAAACAATTTCATTTCACCTTATGAATTTGGTTTTGTATAATGGTTATAACCTAAAAATATCAAAACTCACCTTAATTTTGTAAATAACTTTATCTATCTACGGCCATGCTATAAATCCTCTATAAAAGTTTCTGAAACAGTTAGCTTTTTGCCAACATTAAAACAACCAGTGTCGTACATAGTAACCACAATATCATCCAAACGAGTGTTATAATGTTGTACTAAATTTCATTGTGCAACTCCTTTTCAAAAGAAGAACATTGTCATGCACGCGCGTCTCAATACCACAGCGCCGTAATTAAAAAAAAAAACTTAAAAGTTATTCGAATTCACGTCGTACCCCGCCATTTTTTGTTCGATGTTAGTATTGCAAAAAAATATTACTTTGTTGTTTACAAAAATGTGTAATACAAGCTTTGATAACACACCACCAGATATTTCTAATGCAGCAAAGGACATTTCTAACCAATTATTACCAGAAACGAAAGAAGTTCTTACAATACTGTACAACACCCTATGGTTTCAGAACCTTTTATATGTTATTCCAAAGTTTCAAAGTTTTTATTTTTGTCGGCAGTCCTCATGACTGCCTTTTTATAACTACTGAGCCGTACAATATAATAAAATAGATGCAATTAATACATACATACATACATAAACTCAAGTCTTCTTCCCATGGGGGTAGGCAGAAACTATAGAACGCCACCTGCTACGCTCCCCACATATTCCTTTTGCTTCGTTTACGTTCATACATCTGGTCATACAGGCACTCCGGTTGCGAGTACTACGCACCTGACTTTTCTGAAGAACATCACCAATGAGGTCACTATTTATGTCTTCCTGGGGCGTCCCCTCCCGGCGTTTCCACTCACATCTGCCTTGTAAATTCCCCGTTGTTATTCGCCTTTCATTCATCCTCTAATATAAAATAACATTGGTAAGTTAAAATTTTAGACAAAACGTCCATTGGTTTCTCGAAAACTGTCAACTAACGTTTTTTATAAAACTTGAATACCTCAGGTATAAGTTGAAAATACCTGAGTTGTAAAAGTTTTTTTTTAAGTCAGATAATGTGTGCTTAATCATCCTTAACGTGACGATATTATCGTTGATGTCCACGTCCATTAAATGTATAGAAATACGCAATAACGTTGCCGTGGACGGAATTTTAAAAGCGCCTTCATACATTTCCATACATTTTATTTCCCTGTTTTTGTGATGCCGTGACGTGAACATGGACGTCCACGATATAAGGTATAACTTTCTAGTATTTTTTTAAACAGGTGTAATAATTTGTTATACAGCGTGTAACTGGTGTATTATTTATATAGGGTTATACTGGGCTAACTTTGTATACAGGGTTACACTTGGGTAATAGTTTATACAGGGTTATACTGGTGTATTTTTTATACAAGGTTATACTGGTGTATTTTTTTATACAGGGTTATATTTGGGTAATTTTTTTAAAGGGTTAGACTTGGGTAATTTTTGTACAGGGTTATACTGGTGTATTTTTTTTACAGAGTTATACAGGGCTAACTTTGTATACAGGGTTACACTTGGGTAATAGTTTATACAGGGTTATACTGGTGTATTTTTATACAAGGTTATACTGGTGTATTTTTTTATACAGGGTTATATTTGGGTAATTTTTTTAAAGGGTTATACTTGGGTAATTTTTATACAGGGTTATACTGGTGTAATTTTTTTACAGGGTTATACAGGGGTATTTTTTGTACAGGGTTAGACTGGGGTATTTTTATACAATGTGCAGCTGGGGTAGGTTTTCATATAACGTGTAACTCTGGTTATTTCCTGTCCCGGGTTTAACGGGCATTTGTCTGACCACAGCCGCAGCACGTCGCGCGGCGTGCCCGCGCTGCTGCTGTCGTCGCCGCCGGCGTCGGGCTCGTCGTCGTCGGGCTCGCCGCCGCCGGGCGCGCCGCCGCCGCCCGCGCCGCCCGCGCCCGCGCCGCAGCACAACGCGGCGCGGGCGCGGCGCTTCCGCCCGCTCTCCATCGCGCCCTAGCACACGCATGCCATGTGAGCAGACTAGCTGAATACATGCATACACTACCGTACTACATATTTTGGGTTTATTGAAAAAGTGTATTTGTTCAAATTACTTCCAAAATGACACTTTTTTTATTCAAACGTACGAAATATGTAGAAGATTAATGACTTGGACCTATAGGGGGTCGCAATTGCATTTCTTCTCCACTATCACGCCTTAAACGAGTCACCCTGTATATTGTGTTAGAAATTGAAAAAAAAAAATATATTTTGTTTTGTAAATATTGAGTTAATTTTAAAAAAGCGGTGCGTTATTTATTTTATCGTGTGTGTGTTTTTATGTGTCGATTTGGTACTTTTTAGCCATACATTGAATCGGGATCATTTAGGACACCGAAAACAGAAAAAATCTGCCAAACGACCGGATCATTACAACTTTAAGTAATGTTTACTTACTATTTTCATAATTACCACTGAAAGTACCACATTAGGCACCTAATAAACATCACTAGGACATTAATTTGCTATAAAATGCTTAATATAGTGTTGTATCTCTTAATTATTTATTAGTTACATTTAAAAAGCCACGCTGACACTAAAAGCGTCCGCGTGCATACAAAGTGACATTGAGTAGGTATTCATTATGCCGTAAGTACACAACTTCGGCTGTTAGAAAGAGAAGATCGGGTAAACTTCGTATTTGTAGTGCGCTATCTCTGTCTCGAAAATTATTTTTTTATAATATAAATTGTGTTACCCAGTAACTGGGTTTTGATCAGATAGGCTGTTGCTCCATTTAAAATACTGGTACTCAGCTACATCCAGTTAGACTGGAAGCTGACCTCAACGTAGAAATGGTCGTTTAGTTTTATTAATTAATTATGTGGTTTAAAAAGCTCTCTATATGGTATGGTAATGGTATTTTTAAGTTATTTGAGGGGACAACGACTTAACCATGACAACGACATAGACAGCACTATACAAATACGATTTCATACGACCATCACTTTTTAATAGACGAAGTTATATGGTTGTACGATGTAGATAAAATGAATTTTCATTGAATATGGAGATAAAAAAACAAGGGAAAACGTATAAAAGTCACTTTTCTTAAATCGATAATGCTCAGAAAAGTCAATAAAATATATCTTCTCTCGTGTTATAATTATAAGTCAGTCAGCAAGCTGGTAGCGAAGCTGACTGTCCAAAGAGTGCCCTGCGAACGTATAAGTATCGCTACTCGCAGAGGCTAGTACATATGCAAGAAACGTCGGAAAACGTTTATTGTTATATAAGGGCTTCCTAAAATACAGCTACACAAAGCAACTGCCACTAACACCTTTGTTTTAAGATTGGTAGTCACATATCAATGAACGTAGAATACTGTGATAAATGCCACGACTTGCAAACTTTTGGTGATTTCGACTAAAATCACGAACTGGTCAAGAGATTGGTGATCTCAAATGGCAGCTTACGCCAAAACACTGTGTATAAATCACACGGTACAGAGACGCCTCGGCGGCCGCTGCTAGAGGCGACATTGTCAACACTTTCATCCTAACTAAGTGCGTCAGTGTTTACTGGCACTCCGACACCAATGACGTATACAAACTGTCGGCTTTGAAGGCAGTTCGTGACAGATCTTAACTAGCACTGCCGACTCTAAATGCTGCCGTCGCGGCGACTTCGTGCTCTGAGGTATAAGATAATATTTAGAATTTAATGGCTTTTCTAAGCAATACCGATATTTAAAAGTGTTATTATCTGTACAATTGAAAGATTATGGTAACTCGCTTGGCAAAAAAAATGGTTATCTAAGGACGGTGATTCTCATTATAGTAATAATTTCAAGCTGAAAGTAATTGCTTGGAATGCAATGTGTTTTAATATGTATTTTATCAATAACTTATGGACACATCCTGTTTCTGAAATATTAGTCAATACAGGGTAAGTTTAAAAGGAATGCGGATATTTAAGGAGATCATCAGTTGCATAAAACTGTACTACTATCCCCAAGGAACATAGATCGAAATCTTAAAATCGACTTTTCATACAAAGTTACTTATGTTTGTATGAGAAGTTGAATTTTATTTTTTAGAGATCGACCTATGTTCCTTGGGGAAAGTTGTTCAGCTTATGCACCTGATTTCCTCCAAAAATAACCGCACTCCTTTTAAACTTATCCTGCATAATCTGTTGTCTATTGGGTATGATTGGCTGTTGTGATTGTTCAACAATTTGAATAGGTAATACGAGACGCAGATAGCAGGTTTGCTTGAATTAATTCAGAAACTCTGCTTAGATATGTGTTTTTAACTAAAATGTCACTTGACAGTTGCATTCACACTATGCCAGTACGTGTTACTTAGTTTTAGTGACAAGATGTTCTAACAGCTGGCTGTTTATACGATTCTAATAACTAAATACTAAGTTTGTGTGAAAGGGGTTCTGGACTCAATAAAAATGTTATCGTAATAATAAGTTATGCTAAATATTGTCGAACTAAGATTTAATTCGAAGACTTTTCTTAACTCAATTAAATATCTTAGCTACTGAAGTATAAGTGAATAGTTTTAGTTAAAAACACATATTTATGAAATACAAGTTGTTTGGTTGGCTAATGTTAATTCTTAAAGGGTAAATGGAGTATGTTTAGACAGGTCATTTTAACCCAGAAGTACCTTTGCATTTAAAAAATCCGAATTTTAAAGTCAAAGCATTTATTTCAGATAAACCAATTACAAGCGCCTTTGGTTTCTCAAAAATTTCGTCAGCAAGTCTGACGAAATTTAAGTTACTAAGAAAAAGCTTATGTTAATACCTCGAAAAATACTACAAAGCGATGACATATATAAACTCACGCCTTCATCCCATGAGGGTAGAGCGCTACCTGCTACTATCCTTACGTACTCCTTTTGCTTCAATTAATTTTGGGTTAAAAAACATTTTCTAAGCCCACTCCGACACAGCCGATCCGCTCAGATGCCGCTTACATAATCAGCCTATAATGTTCCCACTGCTGGGACACAGGCCTCCTCTCTGTGAGAGGGAGCGGGCCGTAATCCACCACGCGGGCCCAGTGCGGGTTGGTAGATGTCACATGTCTTCGAATTTTTGGTTCTAGGACATGCCGGTTTCCTCACGATGTTTTCCTTCACCGTTTTGAGAGCAGTGGTGATGAAATAATTTACACAAAGTAAAGCGCCTGTCTGGGTTCGAACCCACGACCTACAATTCGTAAGTCGCGGCCGTTACCACTGGGCCACCACCGCTCTCAGATGCCGCTTAAGAATTGACATTACAAAACCAATTTGTATAATTGTAATATACAAAAAAAAAACGAGCATGTCATGTACAAAATTCGTTTCTACCCTCTTATCAAAAAAAAGTTATACTATTTTACAAAATGGGTGCAACATAGTTCAAAATTTGTTAATATATGTATGTATCGGCTGATTGGAAAATAATATTTTAATACTTCTCTATCCTTTACGTCGATATATCGATAGTTCGAAAAGTATCGACATATCGATGAAATGGTGGGATAGCGTAATTTTAAAAATACTTAGATATGGTTAAGGTATAATATTGTTTATGCTTTTGAACGTATCGACTGGGCTATATTGTTATTGTGTTTCGAATGATCGATGTATTTGGTGTTTTAAGATGCTAGTTTAAAAACTATCCTCAAACGGAGAGTGGAGAGGTTAAAATAACATTAGTTACTCAGATTATAATCTATAATACTACCATATCAATCTATTTACCTCTTTTACATATCTCAAGAAAAAATCAGCCGGCAGCAGTCTGATAACAGAGACTCTCTCTAATGCCGTCAAATCGCAAAAAGAATAGTTAGATATGATAAAAAACAAAATACATCGACATTTGAAACATTTACAAAACAGAAAATAAAATGTAGTAGATTTATAAATGATTGTCACAAGTTTATGTTGTAATAGTTATTTTATAGGGCATTGTGCGGCGATGTCACATTTTAAAGGGTAAAAAGGGGTCATTTTGACCCGAGACAAAACTAGTCTCTCTAAAAATTGACATCACTGTACAAATCAGCCTGTATACATCGCTCAGAGAGAAAGTGAAAATATTAGTTTAAAATCCAATTCAGTGGTGTTAGTACTATTACATAAGTATCATCTCGCCTGTGTTCTCCGAAGGGGCAGGCAGAGGTGTATAGTACGCCCACATTTTGCTAGTTATTTAATAGTACTGCACTATTAAATAATAATAGTATGGACGAGTTTAAAACGAATCTATCAGGCGTATGTTTAGTTTGATGATCTCGGCATGACTTTTTAAAGGTATTATTATAATATTGTTTAAGTAACTGGCAACACAAGCTTCATAGACAACATAGAACGTTTAAAAAGTTAAAACTATCTATGGTTTAGGCAATAAAAGAGAGTAAAATAACACTGAGACTGTATTTCCCGAAGGGGTAGGCAGAGATAAATAGCAAAGGTCTTATTGTGGAGTCTAGTTGCCAGTTATCTGTTGAATATTATAACAATATCAACATTATGTGTGATGATTTGTGTGCGTGTGTATATAAACAGTTATATAACTTAACGCCTGTATTCCCCGAGAGGGGTGCGCACAGGTGTATATTGAACTCTTTCGTTATACATTAGTAGGTACTCACACGCACACAAATGCCCACACGATACTGTATAAACGTATATATATGAATAAATATATACATATTAAGTAGACGCCATCGCCATTCAATTCTAGTCTTGCCGCTTAGTTACTGCTATGTAATGATTATTATTAAAATATTAATAGAAATAAGTATTACAATATTATTAAATATAAAAAAGGAATATCTGAAGCTGGGCTCAGCTTCGCTCTTGTTTTAAGCGTGGAACACACTTGTAACACGCTTACGTTGCCGTCGGGTGTCACAAGTGTAGCCTGACTTGTAATGGAAAACACTTGTGACACTTTAAGGCGAACGCGAAGGGTAGCCCGCGAACATTAAATTTTGTTAAGTTTTTTGCAATTTTCATGTCTGGTAGTATGTTGATTAAAATATGATTCGCGACCGTAACATTTGTATTTACATAATTATATTAATTAAAATCATCAATCCAAGTTTCTTAAGTTCAAGTTACCTTATTGAATGACTATTTCATAAAATCATTTATCGTGTGTATTGATGTTTCTAATGATTATAATTCTGTCAAAAACATATTTGTTGCAGTCGCGGATCATATTGTTATCAACAAAAAATATGACACTGGCAATTAAAAAAAAACAACGAAAATTTGAATTTCGCGGGCTTTTTTAACGCATCATACTTATAGTATCGTCAGGTGTGACAAGTGTAGCCTTGCCTACAATGTCGTCTCGATTTGCAGACACGCTGCCGTCTCACGATCGTACGTTAATATATTTATAAACTAAATCATACATGTATCTAATAGGCCCGATGCCACTCGCACGCCTTAATAATGTTAATTTGCCATTTATTTTATATCTACCGAATGCACAATGAACTTTAATAAAAGGTAATTGTCCTTGTTTATGTGTTTTATTTATTTACTAGATCTTTCCCGCGGTTTCGCCCGCATGGAGGTTTTTTTTTTGTTTTTCTTACATTAAGGCTCAATTTACACCGCCATGTAATGGAAGTGACTTTTTGCAACGAAATTGTATAATGAACTTTATGTCAATAATTGTATAAAAACTAAATAGGAGCCTAAAAAAGGTCGCGTGGTTTCCGGGGAATACTCGCGCATTCTCGAGAAGTCCCCTAGCTACTGTCGGCGCCGTCTGTGGAATCCGCGGGAAGTGGCGCGAACGGGGAATCGGTTGGGTCGGGCACAGCAGTGCCGTGCCAAGCGTTTACGAAACATGCGCGAGAATACTCGAGCATTCCAGCGAATACGCGCGCCTTCTAACGTCATGAGGCGAAATTGACGCTTCCATTCCATTCCGCGGCGGTGTAAATTGAGCCTTACAAGATCCTTCAGCTGACAATGGTGCCGATTCCCTTGTTCACAAACTAAACTAAATTTAAGTTCAGTGCATCCTTTTCTTTCTATGTCATTAAGAAAAGGACAGATGATCAATTTTAGTTTAGTCCTGTCAAATTAATCAGCGCTTGACGTAAATTGACGTAATTTTAGTAGGCAAGTTTTTAATCACGTCTAAACTTGTATGGAGTATTGACAGGCGCTGATTAATTTGACAGGACTAAACTAAAATTTATCTTCTGTCCTCTTCTTAATCAAATAGAAAGAAAAAGATGCACTGCACTTAAATTTAGTTTAGTTTGTGAACAAGGGAATCGGCGCCATTATCAAACAAAACAAAAAAATTATTAGCGATAGCTGTTCACGCGTGATGCCCGTGACCAAGGGAAATAGGGATTCATTTTTATATAATATATAGATTTACAAACCAGGGGGCGAACCTTTTGCCACAAACCGGGCACAAATGCAGACTCCAGACTGTTACGGAGTAAATGAAATTCTAATGGAAAAACCCAACAAACACTGCCCGACCTAAGAAGGGAACCCAGTTCTTCATGTTCCTCAGTTAGCGCCAGCGACCGCTTGACCAATGAAGCAGTCGTACTACTTCGTCCATTTTTAGGGTTCCTTAGTAAACAAGGAACCCTTATAGTTTCGCCATGTCCGTCTGTCTGTCTGTCCCCGCTGTAGCTCAGAGACGCTTAATACTAGCAAGCTGCTACGGCATAATAATTACGCCGACAGTGCTAAAATAAAATATTGAAAAAAAAAAAAATTAGGGTACCTCCCTTGCACGTAATGTGGGAATGATCTAATTTTTTCTCGTCTACCCCATAGTATGGGGTATCGTTGGATAGGCCGTTCAAAATTGCGGGTCTGTGAACACCATTTTTCGATTCCAGGATCCGTTTGCGCAATATTAAGCTTCAAAATTTTTGCAAATTTTTGTTGTGTACGTTACTTCAGCAAGAAAGTGGTTGCTAGTCATATGAGTGGTACGTATAATTAGTGCGTAATCTGCTGTAAATGTGCGCCGCATAAATAAATGTGTGCTTTGTCGTTTTGGAAAAAAAAACGGAAAAACGATTCCTGCTGGAGTAACGTTGTTCCAGCAGGAAAATTCTAAACGAATGATCGGAGAGAAAAATATTGAGCATGGGCAGAGAGGCTTATATTTGTGTAAAAATTTTCGCCGAAAATATAATTTGTGCGTCGTCAGGTTTTCGAGATATTGCGTTTCTTGCTGGAGTAACGTTTTGCAGAATCGTGTATCTCTAAAACCATTGTATGTGCGCCTGTAGAATTTTGTATGTACCTAGCTTAAATCCTTAAGAATATCATATTTTTCTGATTTTGTTTACTGCAGTGGATCATAAGTATACTTTAAGGCATTATAAAACTTATAAAAGTTGCGTTTAGGTCCTGTAGTCCCCTTAATTGCTCAACATCGTTTCTCAAATAACTTTGGCGATTTTTGGAAGGCAACAAGTAAGTTAAATCCTAGGCAGAGCATCCCTGTGAGCGTGGGAGGTGAGTAAGGGCGTTGCTGATCTGCTTAGAAAACACTTTATGGTGAGTTCCCCGCTTGGTCCTTCAAAAGTGATGCCTGATGCTGGATCAGTCGTGACCGGTAACTTTTTTAATGTTACAGCCAAACAAGTGTCGGGTATAATAATGAAGATATCCAGAGGTAAGTCACCCGGTCACGACGGGCTCAGCATTGAGCATCTAAAGTATGCAGGCGTTCATTTCCCGCGCGTTCTGGCAATGTTCTACACACTATGCTTGAGTCACTCATACCTGCCCCCCGACCTCTTGTTCCCGTTGTTAAAAAAAAACGGGTGTTTTATCTGACAAGAAAAATTACAGGCCAATTTCATTGGCGACAGTAGTAGCTAAGGTGCTGGACGCTGTGCTTGACTCAGAACTCGACAAGCATCTCAGCATTCATGATGCGCAGTTTGGGTTCCGCCCCGGACTTTCTACTGAAAGCGCCTTTCTGAGCCTCAAGCACACCGTGCAATATTACACGGAGAGGCGTAACCTGTGTATGCATGTTTCACTGACCTTTCAAAGGCTTTTGACCTAGTGTCATATGACTTGCTGTGGTCTTAGCTTAAAAAAACGGGAGTGCATGCACAGGTGCAACGCATCTTCCACTACTGGTATGCCAACCAGACCAATATTGTCAGATGGGCAGACAGCCTCTCCGACGTGTACGGATTGGAGTGCGGGACGAGGCAAGGTGGTTTGACCTCCCCTAAGCTCTTTAACCTGTACATTAACGACCTACTAGCTGAGCTCAGCAGCACTCATGTCGGTTGCTCAATTGATAATGTGTGCATGAATAATATTAGCTACGCGGATGACAAGGTGCTGCTGAGCCCAGCCGTCAGTGCATTAAGGCAGCTCTTACTGGTCTGTGAAAAGTATGCCCATAAACATGGTCTTGTGTATAACTGCAAAAAAAGTGAGTTCTTGGTCTTCAGGGCCTCTGGCAAGTGTCAGTCTAGTGTGCCCGCCATAAAACTGAATGGTGTGACCTAAAACGGGTCTACCAGTTCAAATACCTAGGGCACTATGTCACTGAGGAACTTGATGACCAAGTTGACATTAAAAGGGAGCGCAGGGCATTGGCGATAAAAAAGTAATATGCTAGCACGCAGGTTCGCTCGCTGCAGTAAACAGGTAAAGCTTACACTTTTTAAAGCTTACTGCCAAACTTTTTACACGAGTAACCTGTGGGTCAGCTGTACTCAAAGGTCGATCAATACCTTGCGGGTCCAATACAATAATGGATTCAGGATGCTGCTAGGGCTGCCCCGCTTTTGTAGCGCTTCGGGTATGTTTGTGGCGGCTCGGGTTGATGGCTTCCATGCTATAATGCGCAAGCGGACCGCCTCCCTACTAAGCAGAGTGCGGGGCAGCGCTAACAGTCTCCTTCAAGTAATTGCTGAGAAGTATGACTCGGCAGTCATGAAGGCTTTCGTTCGGATTCTGGTTGGATAGCGTGGCAATCTATCCTGAACTTGAGCGAGAGGTTTCATGACTACATTCCAACCTTGTATCCCACCTTTTTTTGTATTGTCTGTACTAACATAGTTTGTAAGATAATTTTTGTGACTAACAATTATGGACTTTGTCTGAATAAATAATTTTATTATTATTATTATGTCCTTACATATCTCGGGACCATGGGGCCCGGACCTTTTGAAGGCGTACGAGGGGCCGAAGCCAACTCGCAGAGGCCCCTTGGACAATTGTAATGGAATGAGGCACCAACTATTATTATTATTATTAATAGCTTTCCTTGTTTCGCTACGCCACCGCTGCTTGTCTCTGGCCCCGCGCCATCTGCTGACGTCGCGTATAATTCAATAACGCATGCATGTACACTTTTGAAGCTTTTTATGGTTATTATAAGCGTCAAGAAGGACCGAATACAGTTTTCAGCGAGCTTATACGTTTTCTCATTTAGGCGCTGCGATATTTAATCCGGTTTTCAAAAAAGCACTAGTACTTGGAAATTATAAATATTTTCTTAAATCTAATTCTGTCACAAATACGCACAAATTAAGAGCTACTCGTGTATGTTTATTCTACAAGCGTACATACAATATTTTAAGAGATTCACTATTCTGCAAAACGTTACTCCAGCAGGAAATGCAATATCTCGAAAACCTGAAGACGCACACAAATTATATTTTCGGCGCACATTTTTGCACAAATATAAGCTCTCTGCCCATGCTCAATATTTCTCTCTCCGATCATTCGTTTAGAATTTTCCTGCTGGAGCAACGTTACTCCAGCAGGAATTGTTTTTTCCAAAACGACACAGCGCACAATTTTTTTATTTGGCGCACATTTACAGCAGATTACGCACTAATTATACGTACCATTCATATCACTCTAGGAGCCACTTTCCTGCTGGAGTAACGTACACATTTTTGTTAGTCAAGTGTCGTCGTCGTCGTCGTCCCCCGTTGTTATGCAGATGTGAAAAAATTCATAGCAGTAGTACATAATTATAATGAAATTAAAAGGAAAACTATCACAGCTAAGTAGACTTTACAAGTTAACGAGTAATAGTCGACGAACTTGCAGTTGGAGAATGGACCGTGACCTGACGTACGTGACGATCATGTTTTTCAACTAAAAGGTTGTTTGTTTTTGGGATATATTCATCCCAAAATTCCCAATTACGGAACCTTTCATTGTGCGTGGTCCGACACGCACTTGACTGGTTTTTAAATAGTACCAGTATTTCAAATCAAATCAAAAATCATTTATTCAAACTAGGCTGAGAATCAGCACTTTTCGAACGTCAAAATTACATAAGACCAGGGCCGGATTTAGGGCAGGGCAACAGGGGCACTGGCCCCGGGCCTCCACAAAGAAGGGGCCTCCACAATTAGATTATTTTAGATAAGAAAAAAATACTTCCTTTGTGTCCATCAAAGAAAAAAGAGTTCACAATCATCACAGAAAAAAAATTCACTACCAAAACTAAGCTACTAACAAGCTACTTTTTTGAATTTTTTTTTCATCTTTTCCACAAAATTTACGGGGCCTCCACTTCATGATTACCCGAGGGCCTCCACACCTATAAATCCGGCCCTGCATAAGACTGTCCCCCAAAACGCCCACCCTTTACATTTCTCACGACTACCTTCTTTGTCGCACCAAAACTAGGGATACCAGTGTCAGCAACAAAAGAATTGCCTTAATAAAAATAAAACTACCATTTTGGAAAAGCAAGAAATATTTATTATGCGTTTACTTACAGATTGAAACAAAAAAGAAACATTGTTATCAAAACAAAATAAAAAAAGATTTTTCTACTGTTCTTTTAATTAATGTTTACTTTATACAACCATATTCTTATAACAAATTCACTACAAACATTTCTCATGCTATGAAATAAAGGCACTCTCTCAAATTGTTACAAAACCGATTTAGATGAAATTTTTCAGATTAGCTAATTACCGTCCAAACTTCCATGGTAACAACTTGTCCTGGACACCGCCTTTATTCCGTAGCAATAAAGGCGGGTTTCATACTTTGAGAAAGACATTAGAATACTTTACAAACAAAAATATAATAATCTTGGAGCAGAGCCGCAGGATAAAGATTCCTATCATAGTGTTACCCAGTAACTGGGTTGTGGAGGTCAGATAGGCGAGCCGGTTAGACTGGTAGCCGACCCCAACAAAGTTGGGAAGAGGCTAAGATTTGAGAGCTGCAGGACAAAACTATTTAAAGGTACAAACTATAGGAGTCCGTTACCAGTTTGTTGTGCAGAATTCATAATAGCAGCAAAGTCTTTTACATCCGGCGAATCCATGATGTCCTCCAATGAAATATTCTGCTCTCTAATATTTTGAATGATATCTTGACTATTAATTTTACCTCCAATGGGTATTTTTAGAGACTCAATTTTATTATCAGCAACGATCACGGGATTATGACTAACGTCACTATGGTGCCTCTTCACATGATTATCCAAAAGCGATTTTCTAACTGACTTGTAATCACAGAACTTACATTTGAAAGGTTTGTTACCGGTATGTATGGTTTCATGGCAAAGTAAACTCTCTTTCCTCGTCGCCTTGTAATCGCAAAACCGACATTTTAAACCATTCCCCATGTGCATGGTAGATACGTGTTTCTGAATTTCGTACTTATGTTTGCAGGAGTAATTACATTCTTTGCATTTGTGTGGGTAGTGAAACTTTTGATGAGTTACAAATTGACATTTGAACAGCGTTGTAAATGGGCATTCTCGACAGTTTAACTCTGCTTCTGATTGGCTGCGTTTATTGTGCAAAGCAATTTGGTCTTTAGTTTTCGTGGAAAACTCGCAGTTGACACATTTGTAAGGTCGATTTTGATTTCCAGTATGATGCCTTTGAAAATGACGTTGCACGGATGCTTTGAATCGAGATGTGTATTTACACATAATGCATTGGTACGGGCGGTCTTTAGAGTTAGATTCGATGACTCTAATACTCTTCCAATCTATTTCGCAGTTCGGATCCAACATGTAATTATTACTTTTCTCGTGAACAGTTAAATTTGCTTCATCTATATGGTTTGGTGTTGGTTCAAAATCAGGTAGATCATATTCACCGCTAGTTTCATTCAATTTGAAATCAGGAGCCTCGTCATAATGGGTTGATTTATGTTTTTTTGACTCACACATGTAAGTTGTTTCAAAGTCACAGCTGGAACATTTTATTATATTGTTCTGTTTGCTTCTCCGTTTGTGAACGTTCAATCTCCATCTTACTTTAGTTGAAAAATCACACAGGTCACATTTATTTGCTTTCTCCGACACTTCATTATGTATCTTAGCTAGGTGCCTGGAAATATGTCCTTCATATTTAGTAACAAAAGGACATTTATCACATTTAAAAATTACTTCTTCCTTATTGTGCACTTTACTATGCTTCATGTAATTATGCCTGTACGCAGTTGCATAGTTACAATGATCACATTTGTATTGCTTTTCCAACTTATGCTTTCTCTTATGTGCTTTTAAATTCCATTTGAAATAGGTAGTGTAAGGGCATTCATCGCATTTGAAACTTTCAAGTTTATCATGTAATGTCTTCAATTCGTGTTGGATCATCATATGCCTTTGCAAAGATGTCGGATACTTTGTGGTGTAATCACAAATGTTGCATGAAAATGGTTTAGCGTTGGTGTGACCTAATATATGGAGGTTCAAGCAATTTCTGTAGATTGTAGTGTATTCACAAGATTCACATTTTAGAGTTTTTTTGATGCGATGCGTCTGTGTCTTCTTTTTCTTGTAGGGTCTGAAATTTCAGATTGACATATTAGAAAGTGTTCAAGATTCTGACAGAGGGGTCACAGACAGAATGAAGTGTAACACATGCTTTCTGAAATGAAAATCAGCGACTTGAAACTACGACTTAAAAGTCGTAATTCGTAGTTTTCATGATTGACTGTTGCTATTTCAGTTAACCAATCACAGCATGAGATGATTTTGATTCATTTTTACTTAGTTTTTGTGTTGATTTTTGTTATAAGTCTGTATATTTAATAAATAAGTGAGAATAATACTCACACATGCTCAGTATCAAGTTGATTCTCAGAGTTGTTTTCATCATCCTCGTCAACTTCCACCTTCACCCACACGCTGGCAAACATATTAAGCATGTCATTCTCATGCAGGTCTTTTGAGTCTTCTGACATGGTGCGCTGAAAGATAAAATAAAAATGAAATGCTGTTTGTTGGTAAGCCCATCACTTGAGAACGGCTGGAGATTTGTTATTTTTTTTTAATGTTACCATTATAGTCCGTAGATGTTTGGGGAAGGAAAATTTGGAAAAGTTGCCCGGAAACCCCTGTTGGGTCAGCTAGTAGTAAATAAAATGAGTAAATAAAAGCATTATCAACTAGAGCAGATTCCCAAACTATTTTGGGCAAGAGACCCCTTTTCCAAAATGAACTGATACCTCGGACCCACATAGCCAATTATTTTCATCTTGTATGGACTTGTGCACGCTTACCGACTTGTTAAGTTTTGTAAAAGTACAACAATGGTACTTCCTACTAAAATATTAGTCATTCTTATAACAAGTCGGTACACATAACACAACTTAAACAGTATCTTGAAAGCTTCAAATAAGAACTTGTGTTAATTAATTGGAGTCGATTTTTAGAACTCATCGACCCCCAAAATCGGTTTTCGTTTATGTCGACCCCTGGGAAACCAATTTCAACCCCAAGGGGTCGATATCTACGATTGTCGCAACCCAGTGCTGGGCACGCCACGATTGCGGCGATAAGTCCCCTCTTTGAGGAGTGGCTAGAGAGGCGCCACGGCGTCCTCACCTTCCGCCTTTCCGGTCCTCACCGGACACGGCAGCTTCGGGAGGTTCCTGTGTCGGATAAGGCAAGAGGAAACGCCCGGGTCACCACTGTGTGGATCGCCCGGAGGACACGGTGGAGCATACGGTGGAGGTCTGCCCGGCTTGGGCAGAGCACAGCCGTATTCTCGTGTAGGCGATCAGCGGCAGAGATCTCTCGCGTCCGGCCCTGGTTCAGGCCATGGTACGGAGCGAGAGGTCATGGGCAGCCGTCACCTCCTGCAAAGCAGTAATGCTCGCGAAGGAGGAGGCGGGACGGTTGAGGGAAAGGCAAATTTCGCGCCCTCTCGCCCCTAGCCGCCGCAGGAGAAGCCCTGGGCGTCGGGAATCCCGGGCGGATTTCCGGCCACCGTAGGCGCGGGCTTGCGGACGGTGAGCAATGGGTAGCTCACCGTCCAGTAAGGACCAGGCCCGGGTCGACGGCGCCTTGTATTCCACGCACGCCTCAAAGAGATGTCGTCAGCACAAAGGTAGGGGTCCACTAGGGCCGATGCCTGCCGGGGTCGCGGGAAGGTACTTATGGAAGGAATACGGGTGGGTTTTAGTCAGTAAGAGTCTGACACACCCTCCCGCTCCACCCAGAGCGGGAGGGTGTGTCTTGATTTCCCAACAAAGGTGGTGGTGCCACCTTGTCTAGAAAATGCCACAATTGTTGATTGTGGCATGTTTCTAGATGTTTTGTGGCATGATCTATTGTGGCATGATTCTAGGTTGATCAATACATTCATGTGTTTTTGTTATCTATACAAATACATAAAATTGGAGTATATGTTTGTGCATATGAAAATATATGGCACTTATAACAAAAAAAAAACTATTATTAACATATTTGTCTGTTTGTTCTGGCTAATCTCCGAAAAGGCTGGACCGATTTTGACGGGACTTTCACTGGTAGTTAGTTGATGTTATAAAGAGTAATTTAGGCTACTTTTATTTTAGAGAAAGCGGCAGCAGCAAGTTTGAATCCTATTATTTGATTTAGACATCTCAGTTGTCATGGTATGGGCATGTGGTGCAAAGGTATGAGAAAAAGGTGTGAGGAAAGTTTTGAATATGAATGTGGAGGGCTATAAGAGTAGAGACCATATAATCTATAGATGGACTGTGTGAAAGATGATATGGCTAGAAAGTTATGCTGATCCATGCGTCATATTCGTGAACGGGCGGCGTCAGTAGGGACTAATAATTTCTTAGCTGCCACGGCTTATTTTAGTTTTTTCAATTTATTTTATCTTTTTATTACGGACACTTTTAAAAAGCATGTTTTTCTACATTGTTCTTACATGTATAATTTCAACATGAATGATGTAACCAATATTTTAATTTAAAAGAGTGTCCGTGGAGTTTGTCGTTCTTCTCCATAGGAATTTGGAATGGGCAAATAGCTTCATCTTTCTGACTGACCAACCTCTTGACAATTCAAAAGTGGCTGTAATTGGTTTATTTGAAAAAAAAATGCTTTGAGTGAGTGACTAGAGAGAGAGAGATGGCGACTAAAAGAGAAATATGGGAGGCATGTTTGCCAACCCCTAATCAATTGGTATAAGGGCAAGAGAATGATGATAATGGTGAATTAGATTTCGACATAGTTTTCAAACAAATTGAAACTATTTTGGTAAAATACTTGCTAATGAAGGAGCCTGTAAGGTTACATGACTATACAAAGGTTATCTGAAAAGCAGATTTAAACTTAACACAGCCATCCCTGTATCGTGTTGTTAAGCTTTGTATCAAGTAGAAGCTAAGGATTCACTATGGAATGGACTGATCATAGAGACTAATAAGATATTTCACAAACATTGTATCAACCTGCATATATTTACTGCTAAACAGTTTCCCAATTACAACTACAGATAACAGTACATAAAATATTTCAGAAATGCCGAAAATATAAGAAAAGAATTATATTAAATGCTGGTGTTGTGTGCAATGACCGGTTTTGCCGAAAGTGCAGCCTTAACAAAAACGATATTAACAATTCAAGCAAGCGATGACTTACAGTGTGTTATCAAAAGTAATAAAAGCGGTTACGGCCTAGAGTCTTAGCATATCAGCGATTTTTCAACGGGCCATATCTATTTTTGGATACCATAAAAAAACTGGACGCGATATCGCCAAATTTGAGCGTAACACGTTCCTTTTAAAGACGGAACCATGTGTGTTATTGTTCATTAAGATTAAAATGTGTACTTACACATATAACTCATGAAGATAATAACTAAAAACTAAAAAACAATACTTTTTCATAAATTTCCACAAACGGCTCACGAAAAAAATCAATCATTCATTATTGTTTTACGTTCGGAAACTAGAGTATCATTAGTTCAGATCAGAAGCGTCTTTAGTTCTCATTCTTTTAAAGTCTATGAAATACGTTTTACGTGTTAATTTTAGAGGTCTAAAGCAATCTCATTTATTTATTAATTTGAGTAATCTCATTGTTCACTAATAAAAAATAAGTATAAGTTCAAGAACTTATCATAAACATAAAAATTACTTTTATTTTCTGAACGTACTTTCCGCTGTCAGCAGTACTTGTTGCTAACTTCACTCTGCAATGTAAGGTGAGGATACACGATCTTTGATAAATTACGGTTGTCTTTTTAATTTTTCTATGTAGGCAACACGATTATAGCTTAGCTCGTTAGCTGCCACTGCCAGTGTCAAAAACATATTTTGATCGAAAATCGTCGTATTTCAGGTTGCGAAAAATAATAAAAATAAACAGAAATGTACACAGAAGTGGATGTGTTTGTCAGTAATTACACTTTAATTGATCCTGAGATATATCAGCTGTGGATTGAAGGATGTTCTTGTGAGTAATTGTCCAATAAACGTAATTTTTGTTATCATTAATTATCTCTATAAAATCTAATATTAATTCTATATTTAGGGTTTGTTTTTGGTTACTACACAAACGTCTAACATTAGGTTTGTGGTCGTTTTCTTGCTAGATTGTGTTCAGTTCGCCTTCTGAAGTAAGTACCTACGTACTACCTTGAAAACGTTATATTAAAGGCAGAGAAGTATCTAAATTTTAAGATGGAAGAGGTAGCAACATCCAATATCACATTACCTGCTAGTAATCCATGTGTGACGGCTTATAATTTAACTAAATTCAATCAATCAATCTGCCTATCCTTTTCCCAAGTTGGGGTCGGCTTCCAGTCTAACCAGATGCAGATAAATAACAGTATTTTATATGGAAGGACTGCCTATCTGACCTTCATTCTTGGTTACAAAAATGTAACCTAAACTTTTTTTCACCTACTATTTATGTTGATATGATGTACAAAAATGAGACACAATTGATCACAATGTTGGCATAATACCAAATTTAATAATATCTAGTAATGTTCACCGCATCTGCCTGCCATTCTTACTTGTCTGGTGAATATTAAACTAACAAAAATAACTGCTGATAAAACTGTTTATTTGGTGTAAGATTTAAATTTTCTTTGGAGACAACTAAGGGCTAATTTCACCAATGGGAATAAATGTGGCTAAGAGATGCTGCTAACATTCAGATTAACCTATTGACCGCCACATCAAAAAAGCAAAAACATGCCCTTGGTGCCAAGCTACAAATGATTCCTTAAAATCTGTCTTGTAGTCGTGACTGTGGCATGCTGGGCACATTTTGGTCTGCCATCTATACATGACTGTGGCGGTCAAAAAGTGAATTGGTGAAATTCGCCATAACTAGTGTTGGCTTGCTAGAAGTACAGTCAAACAAAGATAAAGGTAGGTAGGTATAGAAAGAAAGGATGAAAAATATTTTATTTGGGACATGCACCAGAAATACAAAAAGTAAAAAAAAATATGTGGTTTTTATGAAACCATGATGTAAGTGAAACTTTTTTTCGCCGGATATTTTCGCACTATTCTTGGTTTATCCGTCGTTGACCGCCTTATTTGACTCACTAGGTATTGTTGTCCATCAAGAACAAGTGAACAACAACATTTACATCAATACACTGATCAAAACACACAAATACCGCGGAGCACTTGCACAAGTGAGAATATAAATGCTACACGGTTAGCTGATGCGAGCCATGGGTGCCGCCATATTGACCTTGGCTGCTCTGCCGAGCGCCTTTCACTTTACCCCTACTCCGCGGCCGGCTGTAATGCGACATGCAATAGACGGACGAAAAAATTGAGGCGATGGAATAAAAGTTTCACTTTTATATAATAAATAGGAGCAATTAAAACTAACAAAATGTACATATTTATTTGATTAAACAAAATACAAAAAAAAAAGACGTGCGAGTCCAAAAAGGCTCCTATCTCAGCATAATGCTGCAGTATTTAAGAAATAAATACCACAGCGCTGGTATTCTGGTATAAAAATGTTTTGAGTGTGCTAAATAGTCCAGTTTTTAAAATCTCGCATTTATGTGTCTCTTAAGCACACAATAAAACATTAAATTAACACTTCGTCCCCGTATAACGAAAAGTTACTAAGTCCAAAAATGGTCAAAATGGTTTTAAATTCCATCAAACTCACTGTATTTTCTGCAAGTTTCTGTCTAACTATAATTTCAATAAGTTATATAGTTTTCGTTTTAGCTTGTGCGAAAACGCATCATGTTGACATGTTGAAACTTAAAGTTTGGGGAACAAATACCTAAGTTACATCATTATTGTATAACTACCTAAAATCAGCAAGACACAATACTTAAATGAACTTAGTTATATTTTAATGTAATTAATAAAAATAAAATGAATAATTGTGGATAATTTTCTTATCCACAATTATGACTACTAGGAGCGATAAAATACTTAGTCATTATTTTTAGAATATTATGTTGCTCTCAGGAAGAAGTTACAACATAACTTAATCAATTTAAATTCTATCAAATCGAAAGATCGAAAAATCACTTACTTCGGAACTAAATGATTCAAGGGTCAAAATTAATTACTTTCGTTTTTCCTAATTATCTTTAAAACAAATGATTTTCTTTTAATATTTTAAGAAATAAGAAATATCTAATGTCAAATGAAAGCTCACGTCTTCAAACGCACGTCATTTTGTTTTTTTTTTCTTTGAGGCGTTGTATCTCATTTTGGTCATTTTCGACTTATTGCTTTACTTTTCGCTCTAAGGGGACGAGTTGACTGGAAAGATGTAAAGAATATTGGAAAGAATATTTTTCACCCTATACTTAACTCTTTGACTGACATTTATAGAGCTATATTATTCTGACAATGATGTTTAGAATTTATTTCACAACTTTCAGCAAGCGAAGCCGTCTCAACATTACATAAGAGAGACTTTGCCAAGCAGCATGGAGCTACAGTGGAACTTATTGCTAGTGATGTGCTGGACCATTACAGGTAAATTAAGCAACTAACCAACCCGCACTGGGCCCGCGTCGTGGATTAGGCCCACTCCCTCTCACAGCGAGGAGACCTGTGTCCCAGCAGTGGGAACATTATACGCTGATTATGTATGCACGTTTTACAGACGGGACTCTTAATAACATCATTAAGCCACGCCTATATTCCCGAAGGCTTAGGCAGAGGTGTACTTCTTAGTACACCCACACATTTAGCCAGAAATTTGTAAGGCCCATGTAAGGGGACGAGCACATTGCCATCAACCGGGCACAAATCCAGACTCCGTGCTGCTACTGAGAAATTCCAGATGACTACCCGACCAACGAGGCAGTCGATAATAAACTTATTACAAGCTCGAAATTTGGAGATCTACTCCCTAAGCATGAAATTCGTAGTTTCGGCCGAAGTTATGGGCGATTCCTACTCCTTATCACCTACGGACATAACATTACTTTGACACCCGACCTATGAATGAAGGAAGGACACCACGATTTGACAGTTGTTCCTACTCCGGATGTTTTTTCGTCCGTCCGAAATAGTTAATTAATCTCCGAAGTTTCGAATTTTTTTCGGATGGACTCGTATGTTCGTTGAAGGACTTAGAGAGTAGGCCCTCTCTACCCGGGTCAGGATATACACTGAAATGTCGGGGTTGGGGAAATATATTTTAAAAGGCGTTTACTGATTCGTTGTTTTTTTTTTAACATACAAAAAGTAATCGTAATAATTCCTCAGTTTTCTGTGTTTGTAAAATTTGTATGAACTGCAAAAGTTTTATGTCGTTGGTGTAAAATGTGACATTCTGGATTTCAGGACATTCGCCCTTCTGGAGCGCCTGCTCACAGTACCATCGAAATTATCAGAACAGATGATATTCCAGATCGACGAGGCTACCAAGCAAATGCTTATTGAAAAGTAAGTTATTTGTTTATCTTTTTTTTTTTTTTTTGGGTGGGAAATCATCAAATAACTTCTCCCGCTCTGGGTGGAGTGGGAGGGTGTGTCAGACTCTTACCGACTAAAACCCACCCGTATTCCTTCCTGTTGCCTGTGTTGCGGGGGCCTCGGTGACCCATAAGTACCTTCCCGCGACCCCGGCAGGAATCGGCCCTAGTGGACCCCTACTTTGTGCTGACGACATCTCTTTGAGGCGCGCGTGGAATACGACGCGCCGTCGACCCGGGCCTGGTCCTTACCGGACGGTGAGCTACCCATTGCTCACCGTCCGCAAGCCCGCGCCTACGGTGGCTGGAAATCCGCCCGAGATTCCCGACGCCCAGGGCGTCTCCTGCGGCGGCTAGGGGCGAGAGGGCGCGAAACGTGCCTTTCCCTCAACCGTCCCGCCTCTTCCTTCGCGAGCATTACTGCTTCGCAGAAGGAGGTGACGGCTGCCCATGCCCTCTCGCTCCGTACCATGGCCTGAACCAGGGCCGGACGCGAGAGGTCTCTGCCGCCGATCGCCTCCACGAGGACACGGCGGTGCTCTGCCCAAGCCGGGCAGACCTCCACCGTATGCTCCACCGTGTCCTCCGGGCGATCCACACAGTGGTGACACCCGGAAGTTTCCTCCCGCCTTATCCGACACAGGAACCTCCCGAAGCTGTCCGGTGAGGACCTGCGTCAGGCGGAAGGTGAGGACGCCGTGGCGCCTCTCCAGCCACTCCTCAAAGAGGGGACTTATCGCCGCAATCGTGGCGTGCCCAGCACTGGGTTGCGACAACCGTACTTTCCATGACGCCATGAGATCCCGCCGGAGCTCCGTCCGCTGTGCCGCGATTTCTCGCGGCAGCGGACTAACGTCCCGGCGTTTCGCCTCCTCGCGCCACTCCCATACGTGCGCGAGGACTTTTGCCTCCAGATCCCATGGCGGCAATCCGGCAAGGAGGCTCGCTGCCTCACAGGAGACCGTGCGGTATCCCCGGACCATCCGGATGGCCATGACCCTTTGGGCCGCGCTCAACCGGCGGGCTGGCCGCAGCGTCAGAGAGCGTGCCCATACAGGAGCCCCGTAGAGGGCCATGGACCGCACGACCCCCGCGTAGAGCCTCCGGCAGGAGGCGTTTGGACCCCCTAGATTGGGCAGGAGCCGCTTCAATGCAGCGCCCGCCCGCTCCAGTTTGGGAGCCAAACGTCGGAAATGCTCCACGAAGTTCCACCGGCTGTCGAGGACGAGTCCCAGGTACTTCATCGTCGACTCGACGCCGATAGAAACCCCTCCTACCGTTATTTGGGACCCCAACGGTGGCACGTTCCGAGGACCATGAAAACACATGGCCTCGGACTTGTGCAGGGCCACCTCGAGTCCCAATTGCCCGATCCTTTCGACGATTGTCGCAACCCCGCGTGCCGCTAATTCGGCCGCCACCTGGTGCGACCTCCCCTGCGCCAGGACCAACGTGTCGTCAGCGTAGCACACAACGCTGACGCCGCTAGGGAGGTCGGCGCGCAGCACCCAGTCGTATCCGATGTCCCACAGATGCGGCCCCAGGACCGATCCCTGTGGGACACCGCACGACATCTCTTGCCGGTTCCACACTCCCTGGTGACCGGGGTAGATGACGGCCCTGTCCGTCAAATAGGCCTCGACCACACGACAGAGGTAGGTCGGCATCCGGTGATACCGGAGTGCCTCCCTGATGCAACTCCAGGGCAGGGTATTGAAGGCATTGGCGATGTCTAGCGACACCGCCAAGACGACCCCACCCTGGGCAACAGCATTCCCCGTCGTCAGGGCTCGCACACGCATGATGGCGTCCACCGTAGAGCGCCCTCTGCGGAAACCAAACTGGCTCTCCGTCAAATCCGGCCCCACCCGCACCAGCTGGCCGACGAGGCGGTCTGCAATGACTCTTTCAAAGAGCTTGCCCACCTCGTCGAGCAGCACGATGGGCCGATAAGCGGACGGAGAGTCCGCAGGGCGCCCTGCCTTCTTTATGAGGACCAGTTTTCCCGTCTTCCAGCGAAGCGGGAACTGGCCCCTCTCCATGCATGCGCTTAGGAGCCCCCTAAGTCGAGGCCCGAGAGCCTCCAAGGCCAGGACCCAGGCCTTCCCAGGTAAGCCGTCGGGTCCTGGGGCGGTATTTTTGGCATTAAGCCTGCGTACCGCCGCTCTCATTTCTACCTCGGTCACCTCCGGAGCATCGTCGTCGCCGTCGTCGTTGGCGGTGTGGTCCGCATCGGGCACCGCAGTAGGCGGAGCCATAGGCGGGGAGGAGTGTTCCCCTCGGGAATGGAACAGAGCGCTCACCACGTCCTCCACATGCTGGGGCCGGAGACTCTGCGTCAGCAGGGGAGCCCATGGGCGGAGTTTTTCCCGCACCACTTTGTACGGGCGTCCCCACGGGTCCCTGTCCAGAGTCCCCAGCGACTCCTCGCGGGCCAACTCCCTGGCCCGCAGGATCTTCGCTTGGAGGGCGGTCTTCGCCGCTCTGTACCCCTCGTACAGCTCCGCCTGAATGGCTTCCGTATCCGGAGGTTTGATACGGAGCCTGCGGTGCCTGGTGTACCGGCGTCGCGCAGCCACGCACGCAGTGCGCAGAGCCGTCAGCTCCTGCGACCACCAGTACACCTGGCGCGAGGCACGTCCAGGCTGGACCCGGGGCATTGCCACGTCACATATGTCGGACATGGCCTCCCGGAACCACTCCGCCTCGTCGTTGATGTCGGCAGGCCTGTCCGGTGGTGACACCCAGGCCTGCACGATCGAGGCTTCCAGAAGGAGCTCCCGGTCCAGCTGCTTCAGCGCCCACCGCGGACCACTCGGGGCCCGTCGGACCGGCGCGTCCGAGGTCTGGGCGGAGACATCGAACCGGATATACCGGTGATAGGAATAGGTCTCTACCCCCTCCATGACACGCCAGTCAACTACACGCGGCGACAGAGCGGGGCTGGCGAACGAGATGTCCACCACTGATTCACCCCGCATCCGCACACACGTGGGGACAGAACCCCGGTTTAGGACGACCAGGCCTGTCTCCAGAGCCCAGTCCTCCACCATCCTGCCCCGTGTGTCCGTTAACCGGGAACCCCAAGCCATATTCTTGGCGTTGAAGTCCCCGAGGACGAACACGGGGAGGGAACCAAACCCGACGACGACGTCTCTCAACTCCGCAAGGGAGTTGTGGAACTCGGCAAGAGTTCGGTTCGGAGAGAGGTAGACCCCTACCACGACAATCTCCCCGAACCGTGCTGCTACGCAGCCCCGTCCTCTCTTGACGGCCTCGAGGGACGGGGTACCGGCGGCGGCCGGTACCCCGGTATTTGTTTATCTTGACATAACTACTTGGCAACATTCAAACCATACCAACACTCTATTTCTCTCGCCAAGCAAAGTTGGCTGTGTGTATTGTTGTTTTTTATTGTTTTCTTTTTTAACTTCTTCATCTTAAACTTGCAGATATTATGATCTTGATGATGCTGTGATTAGAGAATTGCTTGGAAGGAAACTATCTTCGAGACACAGGAAAGACCTAGATGAGGTATAATTTTTTTTTTGACATTTAGCTATCATTGAGGTACATGTTGCACCGACCCCAAAGAAATTGAAATAAGGGCAAGATAATGATATACTAATCTTCTACTAATCTTAACTAATAAAACGGCGGAACGGATTTGGATGAAATTTGCCACTTGGGTAGACCATGGCCTAGGTTGGGACATAGAATAGTTTTTATCCCTATATTCCCACGGGATCGAGACTTATGCGGGTGAAATCGCGGGGCGCAGCTAGTCTGCTATAACTGGCATAACGGATTGACCTCATAAGGAAACAGCGTAAACAACCAACAATATATTTAGTAATAATTTTATTACTACACAGCAATCTACTTTTTAAAAGTAGTTATAATATCATATTTTACTTGCCAACTAAATTCCTTTCTAATGATCATTGCTATGTCAAATAAATATTGGTATATTTATTTTTATTTATTTATCATTCATCTGTCCCCAATATTTCCATTAAACCGTCATTTCCCTGTTACATGTTTATCATTTATCTGCCACCGAATAAAATATATTTCTACATTTATCATTCACCTTTCCCCAATATTTCTTTAAATTTTGCATTCTTCTTTCCCCAATACTCATTTAATTATTCTCTAGAAAGAGAATTGGGAGAAATATTGGAGACTGATAAATAATCTGAAATATTTGTTCTCAAATATTTCAGATTATTTATCAGTCTCCAATATTTCTCCCAATTTATAAAATTATTTGTCACTAATTTGTCATTCATCTGCTACCTGGCTTAGTTGTCTATACATCATTCACCTGTCACCAAATACACCACTATCATTCCCCTGTCCCCAGGTAGCGGAACGCTCAGGCGCTCCGCTGCGTTGTTGTCGCCGACAGTTCGACAACGTTCGTCGAGTGTTCAAGGCAGTTGAAGAAATGCCCGGGAATGTGGTCGCTAATATTAGAAGCACGTTCCTGCTATCTGAACCTTTGGCTAAGTAAGTTGTTATTTAGAAGATAAGTTTGTTCTCAATAAGCAAGTAGAAAAATATTTAAGTTCATTCACTTACCTACGGTTTTGACTAAATACCAAATCGAAATCAAAATCAAGTCATTTATTCAAACTAGGCTGAGAATCAGCACTTTTCGAACGTTAAAATTACATAAGACAGTTTCTTAAAACGCCCGCCCTTCACCACATCCTAGTGCTTTAGCTGGGAAGAAGAAGTGGCGCAACAAACTGTCCAGCAGCACAGCTGTCTGTTCAGTTTGGAAAACTTGACTCTATAAAATAGTATGCAAAATAATTTACATGACGCATCACAAATTATTAAACTAAATTATTTGTCGTATGTCAGCTAGCACACGCCACTATACCAACACAAAAACATCGAAAACTATAATATACGTGATGTATCATCAGAGAGAAAAAACAAATTGGATTCTATACAATAGTATGCAAAATAATTTACACTATACGCAACACAAAACATTAAATTTTTAGCCATATGTCAGCTAGCACACCACTATACCAACAAAAATGAAAAAGAAAAGAAAATGAGAGTTATAATAATGAATATAAATTAATTCAATTCTATATTTAAATAAATGTATAGCACTGTGGCGGCATCTACAGCGCCACATACGAACTACGCATCACACTGACGTCACGCAAAATCCTGCATCGCGCAAGCAGAGTTTACCGCGCAACTAGTATATATACAACATCCCGACATCAACCGTCGGGCGGAAAGCAGTAGGGCAACGAGTACAGTGAACAAAACACACCGACCTACGTTCCGACCTCGCCGTCGAGGTCCCTCGCGTAAACCCCGACGTAATTATCCCCCCCAACCCTTGCTCGACGAAGCGCCAGCCCGCGCCGCAGCTGAGCCTGTAGTTTTAAATTCCCCGATTAATAATAATAATACTAACCAGATCCAGCCTGTCCCACCTTGCTGTCCTCCCCCCAGCGACGCCCTAAGCCGAGGTCCGTACCCCACAGGGGGTGCCCTTAGCGTGCAGTCGCTTAGTAATATAAGAAATTCGCCCCTGGCTGGAGGCTTTGAGTTCGCTTAAGGCAGCCACAGGAAAGTCCGGTTAAGTAGTCACGACCTCTCAAGGTCATCTACGAGATGCCATACATAAAAAAAAAAAAAAAATCAACCGTCGGGCAGTTGCCCGCCAGACACGACACCCGTCTGGTCGGAGGATCCTCCCTTTTCTATGGAGGATGAGTGAATTTTACACCCTGTTCCTCATGCCGCTATAGCACTGTATGACCTAAACCAGCCCTTTAGCCACGCTTCTCCGTGTCTTAAGTAATCCATCTTTTAACCGAAGTTTATAAAAAATATGACCAATGGTATCCCCTTTTTGAGTTTTTAGCAAATATCTCAAAAACTAGACGTCCTAGGTCAAAAATAATGAAATTTTCATGAGTGAACACCCCTCTTGAGTGAACACCCCCGGGATTCTTGAGTACCTAACCTATAGGATGACCTAACGAACTTCACGCCGTGCAATAAAGGACTACTTAAGTCACTCGTATCGTAATGTACTATCTATTGTAAATTTTCCTGCCGTAATGTATCAGGATTATTTATATACATTCCACGTTATATGTATACCTACATTATAAGCAAATAAATTATTTCTATTTAAATACATAGCTTAAGAAGAGGGGCTTGTGTCTAAATAATAACTGCCGTACGGGTCAATCGATCAGGTTAAGCTACGCTTGCCGCGGTTGGTATGTGGATGAGTGACCATCTTTACATACCAAAACCCCTTCGTGCTTCGTGGTACCGGTTGTCATTTGTGGATCTTAGACAGTCGATACGGGTCTATATGATAAGGCAACTTTGCGGTTTAAAAGATGTAGTGAGAAAAATTGAAAAGAGTATGCTTAGATGGTTTGGTCATGTTGAAAGGATGAAGGAAAGGCGACTAACAAAAGGGTTAATTTACAAGGCAGATGTGAGTGGAAACGCCGGGAGGGGACGCCCCAGGAAGACATCATTGACCTCATTGGTGATGTTCTTTAAAAACGTCAGGTGCGTAGTACTTGCAACCGGTGTGCGTGTATGACCAGATGTATGAACGTAAACGAAGCAAAAGGAGTATGTAAGGAGCGTAGCAGGTGGCGTTCTGTAGTTTCTGCTTACCCCCATGGGAAGAAGTCGTGAGTTTATGTATGTAGGTTGACCTTTAAGCTCGGGCTAAACTGAGGCGCATCCGGCGCGGACCCTACAGCGCGCTTCGATCGTTTAATTAATTAGAAAATCACGCGACTATTCGCGCCAGTTTGAACACCTCTATACAAGTTACTTGAAACAATCGTCGCGAGCGAATTTTGTCTCTCATCCCACGCGGGATTCGCTTCAGTTAGGCCAGAGCCTTACGGCCTGTAATTGAACCCATAAACATGAACAAATTCAAGCTGGTATAATTATATTTATTATTTTATACTTTGGATTTGTGCCCGTTTGATGGCATTAGGCTCGCCCCCTATTACATGGGACTTCAACATAAAATAACTGGTTAAATGTGGGTGTACTACAGGTACACCTCTGCCCAACCCGTCGGGGAAACAAGGCGTGATGTTATGTTATGTTATACTTTGTTTGTTTCTTCACCTTTATATATAAAAAAAAATATCATCAAAAGCAATTATCTATTTACTCAAAATTGAGTTGAGTAATCGAAAATAAAAAAACAACCAAGTTCTGCATTCAATTAAAACGTTCTTGTTGTTAATTAAATACGTAACGTATGTTGATATTTAATACAGATATTTTGGAGAACTCAAGGTAAAAGATTAGTTTAACGTCAGTTTGTATCGAGATTTTTTTTTCAAAACGTTCAACCAAGTTCTGGGAAATATGTTTAAAATTAACATGTATTTTTTCCGCTACCACAAACAATACAGATTTGGCAATTACTTTTCTTAAGAGAAGCCTATTTTGGTCAATTGGGTCTTGTCAGCGCCTTAATACGATTTATTAAATATTTTAACACTTAAAACAATTTCCAGAAAGTACGGGGCAGTGGTCTTCATCGCCTGCATGCGGTTCGAGACTGCGAAAAGGAAGCTTACCTACTTGACATTCAATGATTTCTATCATTGCGCACAGGTAACAAATATAACTAACTCGCTTTTGCTTCTCCCGCGTAGGTATCGAAAAATATCCCACGGGAACGTACTGGTACCTGGGATTAAAATCAAAAGTCATTTGTTCAAACTAGGCTGAAAATCAGCACTTTTCGAACGTCAAAGTTACATATGACAGTCCCCCAAAACGCCCGCTCTTCACCACTTCCTAGTGCTTTAGCTGGGAAGAAGTAACTCCCCAGCAGCACAGCTGTCAGTTCAGTTAGAAAAAAAAGGATTCTATACAATAGTAAGCAAAATAATTTACACTGCGCCCAACACAAATCATTAAATTATTAGCCATATGTCAGCTAGCACTATACCAACAAACAAAATAAAAAGAAAAACACCGGAAACTGTACTCAAGCAGCTATAAAAACGTAAACAGAACTTAATACCTAAATAAAGCCTCCAGGCATAAAGGGCGTTACATATAGCAATACCCGTAACTCAGTCACAAATGAGCCATCACCCCCTCGCCATATTTGAGGGAAGGAGGCAACCCGACCTCCGACGCTCTACCAAGCATTGACATCTAAGGGAGCATGACTCTCCTGTGAGGCAGCGAGCCTCCTTGCCGGATTGCCGCCATGGGATCTGGAGGCAAAAGTCCACGCGCACGTATGGGAGTGGCGCGAGGAGGCGAAACGCCGGGGCGTAAGTCCGCTGCCGCGAGAAATCGCGGCTCAGCGGACGGAGCTCCGGCGGGATCTCATGGCGTCATGGAAAGTACGGTTGTCGCAACCCAGTGCTGGGCACGCCACGATTGCGGCGATAAGTCCCCTCTTTGAGGAGTGGCTGGAGAGGCGCCACGGCGTCCTCACCTTCCGCGTGACGCAGGTCCTCACCGGACATGGCAGCTTCGGGAGGTTCCTGTGTCGGATAAGGCGGGAGGAAACGTCCGGGTGTCACCACTGTGTGGATCGCCCGGAGGACACGGTGGAGCATACGGTGGAGGTCTGCCCGGCTTGGGCAGAGCACCGCCGTGTCCTCGTGGAGGCGATCGGCGGCAGAGACCTCTCGCGTCCAGCCCTGGTTCAGGCCATGGTACGGAGCGAGAGGGCATGGGCAGCCGTCACCTCCTTCTGCGAAGCAGTAATGCTCGCGAAGGAGGAGGCGGGACGGTTGAGGGAAAGGCAAGTTTCGCGCCCTCTCGCCCCTAGCCGCCGCAGGAGACGCCCAGGGCGTCGGGAATCCCGGGCGGATTTCCGGCCACCGTAGGCGCGGGCTTGCGGACGGTGAGCAATGGGTAGCTCACCGTCCGGTAAGGACCAGGCCCGGGTCGACGGCGCGTTGTATTCCACGCGCGCCTCAAAGAGATGTCGTCAGCACATAGTAGGGGTCCACTAGGGCCGATGCCTGCCGGGGTCGCGGGAAGGTACTTATGGGTCACCGAGGCCCCCGCAACACAGGCAACAAGAAGGAATACGGGTGGGTTTTAGTCAGTAAGAGTCTGACACACCCTCCCGCTCCGCCCAGAGCGGGAGAAGTTATTTGATGATTTCCCACCCTCAAAAAAAAAAAAAAGGGAGCATGACGAACTTGCTGGAAAAAAAAAGGAAACGAAGCGATCGCATACCTCATAGCCGAGGAAAAGGTCATTGACTCCTAGCGCTGCGCCCGCCGCCGTCAACCATAATTACTTTGTTACACGTAATTTTCAATCTGTGATATCTTTTGAAGTATTCATTTAAATGATATGATGTAATGGCATATTTTTATCTAAATTAAATGCCCAATAACATATTGAAATTAGCACTGATTTATTATTGAATATATTTTAAAGATAATTTCAATATGTTTTATATATGTATGTATTTATTGTATATATGTAAATGGTACACCACAGACTACCTGCAGTATTGTCTCTCCTTTCCCCCCTAATCCATCCAAAGGTTGTCTTTAAAAGATCGCTTTTAGCGATAAGACCGCCCATTGTGTCACCCTGTGTAAAATTGCTACATTTATATCTGTAATTTTTATGGTGTACATAATAAAGAGTATTCTATTATAATCTATTCTGTAGTCGTTATAACCAAAAACAATGTTAACTAAACTGAAATGCTGGACCTCAAAATTTCGTCGTAACTGTACTCTTCTCTTTAGATTTCAATACAAACAGCCCAACAATTGGCATAGGTATACATATTACATATTAATCACACCGACAAAGTGCTAAAATAAAAGCTTGAAAAATTTTTTTTTGACCTTCCTTGCACGTAATGTGGGATATTTTTTTTTCTCGTCTACCCCATGTTGTGGGGTATCGTTGGAGAGGCTGTTCAAAATTATTGCGGGTCCGTGAACACCACTTTTCGATTCAAGGATCCGCTTGCGTAATATTAAGCATTAAAGTGCTAATTTTTGTTAGAATCAAGTGTCCCCCCCCACCCCCTGCCAGCTAAATGGTTGTTTATGGATATGTGAAAAAATTCATGGCAGTAGTACATATAATGAAATTAAAACGAAAACTATCACAGCTAAGTGGGCTTTACAAGTTAACGAGTAATAGTCAACCAACTTAAATTTGCAGTTGGAGAATTGATTGTGGCATATATCGATATATGGGAGCACATGTTTTTCAACTACGTTTGTTTTTGGGGTAAATTCATACGTTGATATGAATTGAGATGAGAAGAGCTGTATTTGAGTTGGAAAGTTGTTCCCAAATACGGAACACTTCATTGTGCGTGCGCACTTGGCCGGTTTTTTGCAATGTGCGTTTTGTTTGTGCAGAATAAACAATTTTTCTTTTTCCTTGTACGCCAATACTTTTAAATCTACGAAATAAGACATTCTATCTTTGTGTATTGTATCTTTGCCAGGCTATAATGACAAGCTGGACGTACAGCTGCACGGGCCCCGAGTACTACGACACGGAGATGGACAGGGAGTTCCTGTTGGAGCTGCGGGAGCTGCGCATACTGCTGGATAAGGAGAAGGAGCATAAGCAGTGAGTATGCTCTTGAGATATACGTCGTCATCAGCCCATAGCAGTCCACTGCTCTGAACTGCAGCTCGGTTCTCGGCAACTCCTAACTAGCTGCCACCAGCCACCCTTTTTTTTTTTTTTGGGTGGGAAATCATCAAATAACTTCTCCCGCTCTGGGCGGAGCGGGAGGGTGTGTCAGACTCTTACTGACTAAAACCCACCCGTATTCCTTCTTGTTGCCTGTGTTGCGGGGGCCTCGGTGACCCATAAGTACCTTCCCGCGACCCCGGCAGGCATCGGCCCTAGTGGACCCCTACTATGTGCTGACGACATCTCTTTGAGGCGCGCGTGGAATACAACGCGCCGTCGACCCGGGCCTGGTCCTTACCGAACGGTGAGCTACCCATTGCTCACCGTCCGCAAGCCCGCGCCTACGGTGGCCGGAAATCCGCCCGGGATTCCCGACGTCTGGGCGTCTCCTGCGGCGGCTAGGGGCGAGAGGGCGCGAAACTTGCCTTTCCCTCAACCGTCCCGCCTCCTCCTTTGCGAGCATTACTGCTTCGCAGAAGGAGGTGACGGCTGCCCATGCCCTCTCGCTCCGTACCATGGCCTGAACCAGGGCCGGACACGAGAGGTCTCTGCCGCCGATCGCCTCCACGAGGACACGGCGGTGTTCTGCCCAAGCCGGGCAGACCTCCACCGTATGCTCCACCGTGTCCTCCAGGACCAGCCACCCTGCGAGAATCTTCGCTCCGCCTAGCCTGAGGGCGTCCTACCTTACGTGTGCTGATTCATGGTCTCCACTCCAGACCACGTCTACCCCCAACGGTCATTGGAGTTCCATCCCCATCGGTTTCGTTGATGCACCAAATTTTTTTTTTTTTTGTGTGTACATTTTCATGGATTTAAAATTTGCCTACAACCACGATGAGTTGGAACATCACCAATTAGGTTATTAAATGTCCTCCTAGGGCGTATAGGGGGCTTGTAGCTAAGTAACAACAGCCTAACGGGTCGATCGATCAGGTTAAGATTCTTACTGCGGTTGGTCCGTGGATGGGTGACCATCTTTACATACCAAGACCCCTCCGTGCCTCGGAAAGCACGTTAAGCCGTTGGTCCCGGCTGTTATTTGTAGATCTTTGACAGTTGAAATGAAATGAAATGATTTTGATGATGAAATGATTTTATTTTCTGTAAGTAGGTTTGTAGGTACTAACACTTTTACACGTCAATCATATTTAGAAGAAAAAAAACTAGATGAGCTCGGCGTTTCCTATCTGACTACTCTGAGAAGAAAGACCGAAACAAACTCAGAGTTGTCAGAGTTACAGTCTGTTTTAAAGTCCAAACATAATCTTGGTCAGATCATGTGAAGCCCATGTAGGTTGGTGTCTGAAATGGTCTTTTGAGGATAGAACCACACGGATTGAGTGGACCTATCCAGTCAGTGCACGCATTTGTCAGTAACCGTGCAGCTCAACTCAGAACTTAAGGAGCTCAACGATTCGACGAACAATACCAAAAAAAGGATATTTGGGTAGGCCGCTTAAATGACTCAAACTGCCAGACCTAGATTAAAACTAACTGAGAGAAAAAATAAAAACAGTTGTTACGGGTCGTCAGAAGCTCGAAACTCTGACAACCAGTCTTACCAAGGGGTATCGTGTTACTCAATAACTGGGTTGTGGAGTTCAGATAGGCAGTCGCTCCATGTAAAATACTGGTATTCAGCTGCATCTGCTGATACTGGAAGCCGACCCCGACGTAGTTGGGAAAACAACATAGCTACACAGAAGATGATAGTAGATGGGATTCCCCGGTTTCAGAACATGGGAAGTGGGGTGAGGGGGTGACCGGTCAATCCTAGGGTTTTGGGGTGCGCTGATTCCATATCTGTGGTCCTTTTTTACCTAGCATGTTCTGTTGCAAAGATACGCCAATCAATAAGGGATCTGGCTCGGTTGTATTGTTCTGCATTCGTTAATGAGGTACCCTCATTACCGTTATTGTCACGTCGCATATCATTACTTCTATACCTCATCTTTACAATGGTTTGCTAATGAGGCTTAATGCTCTATGTCTCATCCACAATAAAACTACACACTTCTTCTTTATTCGTAACTTTATTACATATCAGTCTTATTGCTTAAAATATGTATGAAATATTTCATCTATTAAAATATCATTATATACAGTATCCCTTGTGAATAATTTTAAAAAACTCAACATTATACCTCCATAAAATTTATATAATAAATACATTAAACAGTACTCGCCACAAACTGATGTAAAATCGTTTTGGATTCTATCCGTATTCCAGTGCCATTTTTTACAATTCCTTTTTAAAAATATTTGATAATATCCTTCAGAAGTTTTAGATTAGATTAGATTTATGTATTTACCAACAATGTAGGTAAAAGTATAAGATGGTACAATAGTGTTTCCGCTGCAAAAGTTTACCTTACGGCATGCAAAAGTCTGACAATATTATTATACCAGATACAATATTAATACAAATCATAACTAATGCTGTGGCATACAAATACCGGCCATAAATTGCTTTGTCTTATGCGCATATCGTACGCCTGGTAGTAGAACTGAAATATTTCTACAAAATCTGGACTTGCTGTTACATAAACTCACGATAAAAAAAATATATAAAATTGTTATAGCAGGTGACTTCAACATAAATATTCTCAATAAAAATCAGCTGACTAATAATTTTGACAACTTGTTATTAAACTATAATCTTAAATTCCATATTAATGAATGTACGCGACAAGCAACCTGCATAGATAATATAATTAGTTATTATGATGATGGAGAAGGTAAGGTACATCAACTATATCTTTCCGACCATAATACTGGACAAACACTAACTATTCCTGTAACATCAAAAAAGGAACTTTTAAATTATTATTACATGGCTTCTAGAAACTATTGCGAAGAAAATATGATTAAATTCAAAAACTGCATTGAAGCACTTACATGGTCGGAGGTGTTAAAGGAAAATAACGTAACGCCTTCGATACATTTTATGACACCATTAAATTATTTTACAACCTATGTTTTCCGATTGATACAATTAAAATAGACTCCAGTGTAAAATCCCCTAAGTGGATAACAAAAGGAATTAAAAGATCTTGTAGAAGAAAGAGAGAACTTAGACATGGGTACTATAAGCATTTATAGTACCCATGTCTAAGTTCTCTCTTTCTTCTTAAGTTCTCTCTCTGTCTAAGTTCTCTCTTTCTTGACGAAATTGAATGTATCAACGTAAATAACTGTCTGGTTACAGACCCTTTAGCAATTGCCAATGCTTTTAATAGCTGTTTCATTGAGACGGAAAAAGCGAACTCACAAAATACCCATGTAGGTAGCCTGCAACTAAGCAAAATAGACCGCGTAAGCTCTAGTGTATTTTTAAGACCAATGGCTGAAGAAGAAGTATTTAAAATAATATATTCACTAAATAACACAAGTTCTGTAGGGTTAGATGGTATATCAACACACGTATTAAAATATTGTGCTAGCACACTTTCACCCATCCTTACACACTTAATTAACCTGTCATTTACAGAGGGAACATTTCCGGAGCAACTTAAAGTATCTATAGTCAGACCGCTACACAAAAAGAACTGCAAACAGGAAATAAAAAATTATCGCCCAATAACCCTCATAAACATTACATCTAAAATATTTGAAAAGGCCATGCACAAACGTCTTACAGGTTTTCTTGACAAACATAACGTTATAAAAGAAGAACAAAACGGTTTTCAAAGGAAAAAGTCAACTACTTTAGCAGCCTTTAACTTAATCAAAAACATAACGCAGACTATCGATAAACGAATCCCTGTTTCAGTTATATTCTTTGACATGACCCGTGCTTTCGATTTTGTTAACCACGACATTTTAATAAATAAATGTGAACTGTATGGTATTAGAGGACCTGCATTAGACTGGCTAAAAAGCTACCTGATAGGACGGAAACAATGTGTAGAGATTAAAAGAATTGATAAAGACTCCAAGTTAAGTGCGTATAGGTCTGAGTTTCAACCCAATAAAACCGGGGTACCTCAAGGCAGCATTCTAGGACCTTTACTCTTTCTGCTATTCATAAATGACCTGCCTAAAGCTTCCAATCATCAATGCGTACTGTTTGCTGATGATATATCCCTTGTTGTGAAACACAACTCCAATGCAATCACTCAAAAGGCTCGGTTAAAGCCTGCGGTGGAATCTGTACTAAATTGGTTGGATAGCAATAAATTATGCGTCAACCTCTCCAAAACGAAATACATGAACTTTTCAAACTATAATAATTCAAAAACAAGCGAGGGTGTTTCAAGTTTAACATGCCGGGGGCATAATATTGAACTAGTTAATGAAATGAAGTTTCTCGGCATTGTATTGGACAACCATTGTAACTGGAAGGCACATATTAACCACATAGGTAAAAAAATAAACAAATTTGTATTTGCATTAAAAAGGTTAAAACTGACTTCATCATAGAAAACTGCATTGTTAGCGTATCATGGCTTTGTTGCCTCCTCTTTAAGGTATGGACTTCTTTTGTGGGGAAATTCAACTGATATTAAACGAGCGTTCATTATTCAAAAAAAATGTATAAGAGCAATATGTGGAGTGGGACCCCTAGTATCATGTAGACCACTATTCAAAAAACTTAAGTTACTCACTTTAACTGGTCTATACATTCTGCAAGCTGGTATATTTGTCAAAGAACAGCGTAGGCTCTTCCCACAAATGTCCGATAAATTAAACTCGATTGTAAAAAAAAGAGACCCCACTCTTCTATTGATGCCACCATGTAAGACAGCCTACTGTAAAAAGAACTGCTCTATAATGACCGTAAAAATATTTAACAAAATTCCAAGATGTATTAGAGAGCTGCCTTTGAATCGGTTTAAAACTAAACTTTATAGGTGGCTAATAGAACAGAGTTTTTACAACTTGAATGACTTCTTAAGGTGACATTGTAATCTACTATAATTTTGACATTGAATAATAAAATATAGACATTTGTTGTATACTTTGTAAACTTGACTTTCATAATAACTTGACTACTATGTTAATATTAATTTTTCTACTGGTATGTCAGTTTGTATTTCTTGTGTTTTTGACATTCAATTGTTTAATTATTCTGCGCGTGTAATTGGTATTTTATTAGTATGTACCCGCCTCATGATAAATTTTTGCATGCCATTTATATTTGGCGAAGTGTGAAGTTCACTGTTTAGCTTTAAGATCTTTCTGTACCATGCTTCTTGCAAATAAATCTATTCTATTCTATTCTATTCTATTCTAACATGTCAACAAAATTAATGAAAAATGTAAATAATTCAACTTAGATATTAATTAGCATTATTCTGTGTTATAAAGTTATTTATATATTTTTATCATTTAAAAAGCCTTGTATACAATAATAACATTTTTCTAATAATAATGAGGTCAATCTTGATTTAAATATTCGTAAGGGGTTTTCTTTAATACTGCTCGTAATTTTAATGTATATGGTAGGCCCCAAGGACTTAATATTTTTCTTAGCAGTGTCGTTTTGTATTTGCCTGTATGTATATATTTTTATATTGTTGTCTCGTAGAACCTGAACGAGTTCTAATATCCGCTAGTGACGGAAACTGATATAAATTTGTTTTAACAAAAATTGCAACTTCCAAAATGTACAAAGACGGGAAGGTCAGTATTTTCTGTGACTTAAACACAGGCTCGCAAATGTCTGTAGTTTTCAGACCTGACATAGACTGAATACAGCGTTTTGGGCTTTAAAATCTCTTCCCTCTCACTACAATTATCCCAAATTATTACTCCAAACCTAGTATTCGCCACTAGACCATGGTAAGCTATCAGGAGTGTATTGTTCCTTACTTTACGGGATAGGTTATACAGCACATACGCTGACTTGCTTAGTTTATTACAAACTTCATCGGCATGAGGTTTCCAAATAATATTGCTCAATGTCAATTAAGATGCCAAGGAATTTAGCAATATTTGTTGAGTCTACGTTTTGCCCATTGTGGCTAATCATCATGTTGCGTGGGCACGTCCTTTGATAAAAGCGCATTACTTTTGTTTTATTAAGATTAATAACTAAGTTATTTATTTCAAGCCAGCTAATAGTACTATTTAATGCTTTATTAATGTCATCTTCATAATCTAATATGTCATTACATTTTATTACCATGGTACCATCATCCGCAAATAATACCATAGGATGTTGAGTTTGACTTAGTAAATCATTTATATAAAGGAGAAACAATAGTGGCCACAAAACGCTATCTTGTGGCATACCATATTTGACTTCTCTACAGCCTGATGTATGTTTAAGCTCGCGCTTAGTCTCAAAACATATTCTGGATATTTCGGTAAACTGCTTTCGGCCACTAAGGTAAGAGGTAATAAGTATGAGTGAAGCTTTCTTAAAAGGGCGTCATGTCTTACGTAGTCGAATGCCTTAGTCATATCAGTCAATATAGTGCAAACAGGAATTTCATTGTCAACATTTGAAATAATAAAACTAAAAAGCTTGAAATAAAATAAATTAGTAAAAAAACAAAAACCCGACTGCAAAAATACATAACTGAAAAGGGAAAAACAAGCATTATAATCTATGTAATTTTGGTCTTGCAGGCGGGGACAATCAAAGGTTACACGATATTTCAGGTTATTCGACTGTCCGGGGGCCGCTAACTAAAAAACTAAACTAAAAAGCTTGAAATAAAATAAATTATTTAAAAAACAAAAACCCGACTGCAAAAACACATAACTGAAAAGGGAATATATATATATATATATATATATATATATATATATTTATTTGAAAATAAGTCATAACTAGCTTTTATTTGATACCAATATTGTTGCAAATAATTTAAAAAAAAACTTCCCCTCCTTTTTTTGTATTTGCAGATGCAATTTATAAATATAATATAGCCTATGTCACTCCCACAATTAAGACGAATCGAAAGACACCTCATATGTTAAAATCCATCAAGCCGTTTAGGCTACAGAGCGTGCCAAAGTAATATACATACATACATACATACATACTCTCGAAAAACATTACCCTCCTGAGGCAGTCGGGTAAAAAGACTGTATATTGCCATATTAATATTTTTTTCGTCCATATGAATCGAAATATGAGCCAACGCCATTCTCATCAATATGTATGGCTGCCCAATGCGACCCTGGCTTATCATCGTTATCCAAATTGCTTATCATATACGTTGGTACTTGAGTATATATTGGTGATCTGTTTGCTGCATATACATTACTTTCTAGACTTGGATGAATTTGTTTTAAATGTTTCAGTATTTCTATTGTATTCATGTTATGTCATTGATATGAACCAATTACACTACCAATCTACCAAGTGGATCGTATAGGAATGTTCTTGTGATTAAGACGCTGACAACACCTTAACCGCGGTCACTGTCAGATTGCATAGAAAAGAAAGAGAAGCGCGATGACCCAACGCTTGTAATTTATTGCAAAATATGAAGCAATTATCTATTTACTCAAAACTGAGTTGAGAAATCGAAAATAAAAAACAACCAAGTTCGGCATTTAAATAAGACGTTCTTGGTATTAATTAAATACGTAACGTATGTTGATATTTAATACAGATATTTTGGTTTAGAACTCAAGGTAAGAGGTTAGTTTAACGCTAGTTTGTATAGAGATTTTTTTTTCAAAACGTGTTTTAGTAACAACCAAGTTCAGGGAAATATGTTCAAAATTAACATATATTTTTTCCGCTACCACAAACTATACAGATTTGGCAATTTTTTTTCTTAAGAGTAGCCTGTTTTGGTCAATTGGGTCTTGTCAGCGCCTTAAGCATGATTAAACAACATGAAACTAAAGATGGTGTCCTATCATTAAAAATCACTTAGTACATGGTATAAATAAACCCCTGCAATCGTTAAAACCATATAGTTGAGTCGACGGAAGAAGACAGTTTGGATTACTAACAGTGCAACAGTCAATAGTAACTCTCAACATACAGCAATAGCAATGGAGGTAAGTGAGTCATTTCCTTCCATATTTCTAACTGAATGTGTAAATAACTGTTTACCTGATGTGTGTTATGAGTCTAAAATGATCATCGTGTTGTTACAGAATTAATTCAACCTCGGTGATGATAATACTTACAAACATTATTACTATCCACTCTCCCTTCGCGATGAAGAAGTCAGTGGAGAAATGGTGATTAAAACGAATAGTGATACAAGGAAAAGGAAGTCTTCAGTAAGCAATTTAGAAGAATTTTTCGAAGTACAATCGAAAAACAAAAAGAAAAAAACACTATCATCTACAGTGGCTAGAGCTGTAGCTGGAGGAGTGTCGTATCTATCAACCAATACAGATAAAATTCCAATAACGGCGCATTAGAAACATGCCAATTTACGGATAAAGTACTATGTCAAAACGATAGCAAAATATTCGACAACACCAACAAAGTAGTATATAGCATTACGAAAGAAATTGCCGAGAGTGATAACGTAAAAAAGTATTTTTTTAATCATGACAAATCAATTTAAATAATAAAAGTAAATATATCATTCACTACAGGAATCTAAAACAATGTATTGCAATGGGGGATGATATTAATTAAAGTTCATAGAATATTCAAATTTAAACAGAGCTCTTGGTTAAAAAAATACATTAGACTTAAATACTAATTTGAGAACGTTAGCTACATCAGACTTTGAAAAAGACTTTTATAAGTTGATGAACAATTCTGTCTTCGGTAAGACAATGGAAAATATTGAGAAAAGAGTAAATTTAAAACTACTAACTCACTAGGATAATCATGGTAAAGTTTTAGGAGCTCAGGATTTGATAGCAAAACCAGAATTCCATAGTTAATCAATATTTTCAGAACATTTAGTCGCAATTCAATTACGAAAAACAAAATTAATCTATGATAAACCAATTTATTTAGGATTTTGTATTTTAGATATATCTAAAACCCATAATACGAATTTCATTATAACTATATGATTAAAAAATGTAATAATAAAATGAAGTTATGGTGTACCGATATTGATAGTTTGATATACCAAATTTTTACAGACAATTTTTATGAGGATATAAAACCAGATCTACTTCACTATTTTGATACATCGGATTATCCAGTAAATAATATTTTCGGTTACCCAAATATTAGCAAAAAAAGTTAGGTTTTTTTAAAGCTGAGAATAATGGTAAAATATTAAAGGAATTTGTAGGGTTACGATAAAAAATGTATGCTTTTGAAGTAGAAGACAAATTTACAGCTAAGGCAAAAGGTGTTAACAAAAGTGTCACCAAAAAATGAATATGGACAATTATAAATCGTGTCTCTTTCATAAAAATGTCCAGCATTGTAGCATGCTACAATTCAAATCATTGAAACACAATTTTTACCCAAAAAATAAATAAAACATGTTTGTCATATAATTATACCAAACGGTGTATTATGGACAACAATATTGATACATTGGCTTGGGGCCATTATAAATTACGATAACTAGTTACAGGTATTAGCTTTAAGTATACAACAATCTTTAATTACTTCTTTTTGATTTACTGTTGTATGCTAGTTTTTTTTAATTTAATATTGTTGAGTATTGTGTAATATATTTGAACTGATTGTATTTGTTTTGTATAGATAATGTATACCTGACATTATTTGTGTGTGTATATTGTTGCCCCACTTTTTTATCTTTTTCTTTTATTTTTCTTGTATAGATGATGTAAGATTCTTAAATCAAAATATACTTGACATCATTTGTAAATATTAAGAAAAAGTAAGTTACCGATATTGTTCTCTTTTTTAATTTTTAATAAATATAATATTTTTACACTAAATCCATTACTTTCATTTCATACCTCCAAACAATGTATTTACTGCAATAGTGGCTGGACCGAGTGGATGTGGAAAATCAATTTTTGTAACAAATTTTATTAATTCCTTCAAGGAAATAAGTAATTGTAATTTCACCCAAATTACATGGTGCTTTGATGAAATGCAACCTTTATATAATTTACAAAGGGTAGTATTTAAACGCAAATCAAAAAATATCCTTTTTCTATGCAATAAGATTCCGAATTCCCATCAAAATTACTGATTGCACAGCAAAATATTCAACTCAAAATATCACTAAACACACTACAAATTATTTTCGCAGCGTACAGCGATTTTTCCTAAAGCAAAAGCTTTTTTATCAATGCACAGCTAATAATCTTAATGCACATTATACATGTTAACTCTTTTTCTTTTAAATATAGCTTCTATTTTTATATTATGTACAGCAGTTTTTCTAAATAAAACAGCATTTTATTAGTCACAGTCGTTACGGGGACAGCGGGACGTGATTAAATTTATTTCCCGTTGTCCCCATAACGTACATATAAGTAAAATGTAGCAGCTTAATAATCAGTTGTTAGCTTTGTTTTAATTTAAACTGGCATCGAATTTTTGTTTTGGTAATAGAGGGCATCTGGTCACTGTTCTAACCTAACCTAACCCAACAACTGAAAAATTTGCTGTGCAGTCAGTATTTATGCTATGTATGTAGTATTTTTGTACAAAAATAATTATGAGGAAAAAAGTAATGTTATATTGATGTATAATTTCGAATTATCTGCAGTTTGAGTTTTGTTAAACATTTAGTTTATTTGTAGTGAAGTAAGTTATTCGATGTAAATAAGAATATAAATGATGAGTATGTATTGATAGGCGATTATTTATTTGATATGCAATTTATAATATCCCATTTACAAAACGTCAACTATCATAAAGGAATTCCAAACATTAATATGTTTGATGGAGAAAGGACACATCTTGTTACTATCGATGATCTAATGAGAGAATCCGATGGAAGAAATGTTTATATATTTACCAAAGGTAGTCATTATAGAAATGTTAGTGTATTTTATAGAAAGAGATCTTTGAATTCAAGTTACATTATTTATTTTAAAAATCCCCGTGATAAGACACAGATACGATAATTAGCACGACAAGTATCTCCGGACAACACAAAATTTATTGAAGATGCATACAAAGATTACCACTACAGAAGCCCATGGATATTTAATGGTAGATTTAAAACAGGATACTAATGACTTGTGTCGTATCAAAACCAAAACTTTTCCATTTAACGGGTGTTGTACAGTATATGTCCCCGCGCAAACGGTTAAATACTCAAAGAATCAAACAGTTGAAATCATTTGTAAACAATGCAGCGTAGACTAACAACGCATAACAACTTGTTACAAGCTTTGCATACACTTAAACCAAAATATCAAAAAGCGGTATTAAAATCATGCAATGAAGAAGAAATCAATTGTATTTGTGAATGTATTCATAACGTTCTACAAGGAAAAGTACCTCGCAAAGAACAAGACAAGAAAAAAATTCATAAATATAAAAACATACTTCGAAAATTGGTGCGTACGTGTGAGTCTAAACCGAGAAAAAATATTATCATACAAAAAGGAGGAGCTTTCTTACTAATAATATTAGGTTCAATTCTGAGTGGATTAGTTGGTTCTTTAATAGGGAATTAACACGGAAAACGCAAAGAAAATGTTACTCATTGATCCTGGATTAATAGAGAAATTGAAACAAGAAAATACTGTAAATAGTAATTTATCTCGATTAGACACGGAAATGCAAAAAAAATATTAAGTAGCAATGAAGAAGATCGAAAAAAATGGATGCTGTATTTACAAACTTTACAAAGATCTTTACTGAGGAGAAACGTCTTCCTTACCAATTTATACTGATACCTCTATCGACGATAAAGATGAATATACAATTTGTTATAAAAATAAAGACACAAACGTCAAAAATACAAAAATATAGTTGCTACTGAAGCTTTGAATAAAGCAGTTAGATAAGAAGATAACTTATTCTGTACTATAAACCAATAACCTGAAATATGGTGTACTTATGTTTGTCCCCGCCTGCGATACCAAAATTCTATAGATTATAAAGCTTGTTTTTCTAGTTATGTGTTTTAGCCGGCAGGTTTTTTGTTTTTTAAATAATTTGTTTTATTTACGTAGAAGGATTTCTACGGTGGGATGTCAAAAAAGAAGAAACGAAATGTCACTTTGCATAGAAAGAGCCGTGTATTTTCTTCGAAGAAATAGAAAGTGTTATGCTAAGCCTGCTGATATCAAGGCCAGCATAGTAGAATGATTTCAAAGAACATTAAACATGAAAATGTGGCGCAATTTTACGTATAAAAATACACATCGATATACATATAGATGTTTTACAAGATTTAATACTTTCTTATAAAAACAGCATTCATTCGAGTATTAAGACGTGCCCCTGTGATGTGAACTCTAAGAATATTATGACAGTATGGAATAATCTTTATGATAGAGGCGTAAATAAACTTTCTTTGGATAATCCTAAACCAAAATTGAATGTTAGTGATTATGTTCGAATAAAAAAATATAAACATATTTTCCAAAAAAAGGTTACGAATCAAACTGGAGTGGCGAAATGTTTATTATATCCTCAATAATCGATAGATCTCCATGTGTTGTATATACGTTGACGGACTTACAGAACGATGTAATAGTTGGAACTTTTCATATAACCCCACTTCAAATTATAAAATAAATAAAATAATTCGTTCGCGATACTCAGGTAACAGAAAATAATTGTTAGTGAAGTGGAAAGGTTATCCAAATAAATTTAATAGTTGGATATTAGTGCCGATTCCCTTGTTGACTAACTACACTAAATTTAAGTTCAGTGCATCTTTTTCTTTCTATTTCATTAAGAAAAGGATGAAGACAAATTTTAGTTTAGTCCTGTTAAATTAATCAGCGCTTGACGTAAATGAACGTAAAAAAAAATGTATCTTCTGTCCTCTTCTTAATGAAATAGAAAGAAAAAGATGCACTGAACTTAAATTTAGTTTAGTTTGTGAACAAGGGAATCGGCACCATTAGCTAACAATTTAAAAGAATTTTTTATTTAACCCTGCTCAGTAAAAGTTCAATAGAATACTTCCCTGATAAAAAGACAACACCTTATTCAACGAAATTTCCGAAGTCCGTAAAATTGGAAGGTGAATGGTCCGTTGGAATTGTTGAGTTTCAGTTTCCATGCACCATATTTACCGTTCAAGACCATGAAAATGTGGTTTACATCACAAAAAAGATGATAATGCCTAACGAGGAAAAACTATCGACAGTAAACAAACATATTCCAGCCACGAATTATGATAACATTGATCATATATTAACAGCTTTATATGATATTAAGACGCTGACAACACCTAAACCGCGGTCACTGTCAGATTGCATAGAAAAGAAAGAGAAGCGCGATGACACAAAGCTTGTAATTTTATTGCAAAATATTAAGCAATTATCTATTTACTCAAAAATGAGTTAAGTAATCGAAAATAAAAAACAACCAAGTTCTGCCTTGAAATAAGATGTTCTTGTTATTAATTAAATACGTAACGTATGTTGATATTTAATGCAGATATTTTGGATTAGAACTCAAGGTAAGAGGTTAGTTTAACTTTAGCTTGTATCGAGATATTTTTTCAAAACGTGTTTTGGTAACCACCAAGTTCTGGGAAATATGTTCAAAATTAACATATATTTTTTTCCGCTACCACAAACTATACAGATTTGGCAATTTTTTTTCTTAAGAGAAGCCTATTTTGGTCAATTGGGTCTTGTTAGCGCCTTAAAGAGAAAATAAAATTTCGCTATGATGAGATATCGAAATTTGTAATTTTAAGGAATCTACGAATCTTAAACTTAAACTCCTATCTCACGAAAGAAGTCTTGTAGACGCGTAGTTACAGTCATGGAAAGTAACAGCCACATATCCACCGCGTCACATCGAGGAACTACCTAGTGGGACTACCAAATACTATTAAATACGACTGGTAGTTCCAGAGATTAGTGTGGTCAAACAAACAAACTCTTCAGCTTTATAATATTAGTATATAATATATAGATTTAGTTTACTTCCACTTATTGCTGCGGGACTTCTCTCGTGAGACAGACTCTACTTGTTGATTATTAATTGTAATCTTTTTTGAAAATGAGATGTATCTTTCTTTATTTTGAGGAATGACTTCAACTTCACCATCATCAAAATTTAATGCGTGAACAATAAAATGGTCATCATAGTGACTGAGGTTATGTAAAAATATTGGAACAAGACGAGGGGCTCTGAACTTAGAACTACACACTTAATGTGCAACACCCCCAAAACTACCAGTGTACCAATCGAAATCGTAAAAAGGATCTTCATTTAAATCTGTTTCACAAATATGACATATGTTTGAATTAGAAATTTTAATTTTATCTTCATTCGATAATGGAACGGGACATTTTTATAAACTATTTTTTTTTAAAATAACTGTTTTCATATCATTACACAGACGTTCCATAAACACTTCTGCACAGTTTGGTCCACTATACGTTTCATATTTTGATATGACACCCTTTGTAATTCTCTTTCATAAAAAGTTCCAACTAACGTATATACAAACACATGGAGATCTATCGATCATATGAAAATTTAATATAATAACCGAAACTTTCTACATTTATGTTGGTTATTTTTATGAAGTACATAATAAAAAGTATTCTATCTTCTACCAAATTACAAGATTCATAATTATATAATTAATTAATAAAAATAACAAAATGATATCCTATCTTAACTAAAACTATACACAAACAAAAAGGCGGAAGAGCTCATTGGGCATCAAAAAATTCGTCCGCATCGCTGTCAATGGGAAAAGTGCCCAAAAGGCTGGCAGCATTGCCACGTTGGATGGCAATGCTGATTCTTTGGGCTAGAAAAAGGCCAGCCCTCTGGTCACGTGAAGACTCTACCAACCTTTTGGCGATATCCCGAAATACTCGATGGGCACTCGGACCCCAAGGCCCTAGTCTTTCAACCCCAAACGGCTCAAACATATAGCTCCCAATAAGGTTGTTATATTTGCGCCGTTTGAGGTTTTCTGCTCCTGCAGCAGCCGCCCCAGCACAGCCCGCCGTGCTAGGAAGATGGGAAGGCGCGAGAGTGTCGACACAGGTTGCATCCCACACCAAAGGCCTACCCAACTTCCACGGCATTATGGTCATTCCGTCTGGTCTCTTCCCATCATCACGTGCCAAGCCATTGGGTTCTAAAACAGCTGGCACCCCGGTGGTGACAAGAGCCCGACGGATGATGTTGTTAATGCTGGCGTGCCGTGCCATTCGACCAGCACTCTTACTGCAGGATAGACCATGATGTCCGAGGCAGTCGACTCCTTCACCGCATTGACAGCGATGTGGAGCCCCGCAAGGAGCGCCCAGACGCAAACATGTAGCGAGCCGGAATGTGGTGTCACCCAGCATGGTGCCTATGTTGGGTGACGGTAGCGCCTGAAGCCAAAGGCCCGACTCCCATTCACCCACAGCCAGCAGGCGGGCACGCTCAGCAGTATTGGTGGACGTATTAATGAGTTTATTCCGTACCAACCTGCAGAGCGGCTCATCCCACTGTCTCTGGGAAGATGGGTTCTCGGGCTGAACCGTATCCGGGCAAGCCATTTTCCAGGCGTTCACCGCATCGGTCAAACACGGCACTTCAGAGTCAACCTGAGAAGGAGCTAAGATTTTTGTGGTTAACTTTTCGGTGCTGTGGACCGAGGACAGGAACGCCGGTAGGCTTACACTTGAAATTTTGCGGACGCCGAGCCCACCAAAACGAATGGGTAGTGTGGCTTGCAGCCACGCGCGGTCGTCCAATGCCACATTTAAAATGGATGTGAGAGTACTTCGAATAATATGATCAATTTTGTCTAAAAGGTGTGGCTGCTTCCATAAAGTGGAAGAGCGGAGAAAATACATAAAATTTGGACTGAAACAGCAATATCTGATAAGAGTGAATGCCGAGTGTAAATTAATTTTAGAAAGTCTATCCGAAATATCGTTAAAATGTTTAATTTTTTCCTCGACGAATGGTGAAAAACTGTCTTCTAAAATTGGAGAACCTAGGAGGTGTAGTGAACTTTTTTCCAAAACTTTGATACCTGGGGCTATTGAATTGAATTTTTGTATGGTCGATTGTCTGTCGGTATTGTCACAAAGGTAAATTTCGCATTTGGAGTAGTTGAGGTCAAGGCCAATGGATTGGAACTGCTGCTTTAGTAATTGAAGATCTTTTAGAACGGTGTCTACGTCACCTCCTAGTGTTCCATCATCTAAATACCACACATTAAATTTTGAATTTAGTTGTTGTATTATGGGATGGATAGCCAAACTGAAAATGACTGGCCCGAGAGGATCACCTTGTTGGCATCCGACTGCAGATTCCAAAACGTTGTCTTTATATAATAATTTTGAAGGGTGCCTGTAGCACTGCCACATAAAGCTATAAATTTGTGGTAACTCCTTTTTTACTTCAGCCAACAATGTGTCCCTGTTAACAGAGTTGAAGGCGTTCTTGACGTCAACCTTGAGGATGACCTCACCTTTATTGGCATTCAAAAAACTAGAAAGGGCATGTACGGCAGCCTCGCAGCCCCCTTTGGATCCAAAGCCAAGCTGTAGGGGCTGGAATTTGTTACTTAGAGTGTCGCTGTACAATTTGCAGCATATTTTGACTGCCGTACGCCTGTAGGTGCACCCAACGGCAATGGGACGAATGCCGCCGTCTCTCTTGCGCAGGGCACATAAGTTGGCCCCATACAAGACATCAACGACGGCATCATTCACATCGCCGTTGAGCATCAGGTTAATTAGAGCTGCAAGCTCCTTCAAAAGCGACTCACCAGCTTCCCCGGCGCCTGAACTCAATAAATCTTTTAAATGCTGAGGAGTCAGGCCGTCGAGGCCGCCGGCGGAACCACTTCGGAAGGAGCTCACGGCTACAATCAGCTGGGGGGCAGTAACATTAAGAGGATTTGAATCCGGATCGGGAGGGAGAGGGGGGTCGGGGAAGGTGAGGCCATCCGCAGGCGCCGGATGTTTACTCTCCAGGGCTGAAAGAGTTTCTGGAGAGTAGGGCGCCACCACATCACTACTGAACAGGAGCCTGGCCGCTCCTCTGATGTCACCTTCACTTAATTTGGATTCTACATGTGAGCATAAGCCTTTTCGTGAAAGGTTATTGGAAGCAGGTAATTTTGGATCTAAAATAAGGGTCGAATTGTTACAGTTATCTTTAATTTGGTTGGTCAATGTTTTTTTGGTTGCCAAATTTTTTTGGACATGCAGAATCCTATAAGGGAAGGTAAGTAATTGCTCCCAGGCACTTTGTGAGTTCTCCTGGGTCGCAAGACGGAGACATTGTGCCAGATTCAGTGCAACATACCGTCTCGCGCCCCGGGGAACTCTCTTTAATACAGGGGTAGAATTTTTGAATTTTGCCAACGTTTTCCACAAACTTTGATCAGGAGTTGTTGATGTTGGGGATGTGGCTGGGGGGCACAAAGTTACACTATGAGGTTTGTGAACCTTGCCATAGTGTATCCGTAGCCCCCGTTCGCCTTTAAAGAAGCGTGGCTGGGAGCAATGGGGACATCTCACCTGGACATCAAGCGATGTGGCAGGTTGACTGGCACTATATCCGGTGTCGCTACAGCCGGCATTGAACATAGATGTAAAACGACTTACCTAAAATAAATAATAACTATGCACAAATACTTAAATAATTATTTACAAGTTTCACATTCACATTCACACAAAAAAAAAAAACAACTATAAAACTGTCTGACAACTTGGTGTCAACGTGAAGGCTGTGACACACTGGCGCAGACGCGCGGACCTAGGGCGCCGCGGCGCTGCGCGTGCAGGTTGCAGCCTTCTTTTTCGTAAGATTCTTTAAGGCCCTTTTGCTTCTGAAGTGCTCCAAATAAATATCTATGTCGGAGCCATAAGGAAAGCCTGCGACACACGCGATAATAGTGCGATTTCAGTTTATATTGTTAGTCTGCGGTCGCTTCCCTGACCTTTGGCTCGCGAATCCGACAGTCAAATAACTAGGAGTTATATCGGTAAGGCTAGTTGCAAGCTCTCACTTAGTATTGACAAGTTTACTTGAATAAGGCTTGAAGTTATTATGGTTACGGTATTTTGTTCAGTGCGTTGCATACTTATTAATATCAAATTTGTATTATTTCGAATGCATTATTGTGTTTTATTTTTAGTTTTTTGATTTTATTGAAATTTAATTATTGGATTGATGATATAACCAATGTCACGTTGACAGCGATTTTTTTTTTTATGCGCTTGACGTAATTTTAGTAGGCAAGTTTTTAATCACGTCTAAACTTGTATGGAGTAGTGACAGGCGCTGATTAATTTGACAGGACTAAACTAAAATTTATCTTCTGTCCTTTTCTTAATGAAATAGAAAGAAAAAGATACACTGAACTTAAATTTAATTTAGTTTGTGAACAAGGGAATTGGCACCGATGCCTTGAAATTTGCAAACTAACTAATCGTGATAAGTTTTTTATATAGCAGTAATGATGGTTAGTACCATTTGATATGTACGAGTAAAATAGGTTGATATGACTAGACGTACGACATGTTGTTAAATACAAAGGACCTACAATGGAATGACACTTTTTCTCTTTATTGTATTCTAACCCAAAAACATTTATACTTATATTATTTAATTTCTCTACTTTAGTTAAATCTGTCATTTTTACCGGAATAGAAATGCCAGTGAATTTAAGTTTATTTCCATGAATAACGTAAGATGTTACCGATCCACACTTCGATTCACAGGATACAAAACCAGATAGTAAAGCCCATTTAAAACATAAATTGTCAGCATTTTTAGCAATAATTACTGCTTTTTTTTGTTTTTATATCGTAAGGAAGGTCGATATATGAGCTACCGCGTAGAGGGTTGAATTTATTAACATTCATATCTATGTATTTAATTTCTTTAAGACTCCAACCACTATCTTTTTTTTCAAATTTACAAATTTTACTGACTATAGTTTCAATTAAAGATGAGTAAAAAATATTTAAGTCATCACCCCGATGAATTATATAATTTATCGTTTGAAAATCAAATGTATTTTTAATCTCTTTAGTTGGTTGAACAAAATGAGCATGCAATACGAAGTTAACTTTAAAAATGGTATGTTGTTGAATACTTTAATTAATCAATAATAAAATATCAGTTTTTAATGTACTTAAAAACGATTCCGGTGTTTCAAAATGTAATTGTTCCGATTGAGTTATTTTACTTTTAATTCTATACGTTAAAATTCTGTTGCCAAAAGCGGATTCGACAACTGTAACATTTGTTAATGAATGGTGGGATTTTAAAAGATTATTTTTATGAGCACTGCTATTTAAATGATTTGTTAGGTACCTTTTATTAATAAATACATGACATATGTATCATTCCACCTTATGGTTGTCCACTTTGTTGGTTCCAGCTGATGATGTAGACGCTCCTTCATCCAATCTTGTTTTCTTGGCAATTATATTTTCATCAGTATTGATACTTCGTTTCATGCCTCGTCCAACTTGTTGCGGAATACTGTAAAAAAAAAAAATATAGGATAAATATTAAAACAAAAAAAAAAACATCAGAAAAATTACGTTTCTTGTTAAGTTTTGTACTTCTTATACTTACACCGACTTGGAATCTATTATTGCACATTGATTGTATAACTCATCATCATATGATGAATCAAACAATTCCCAATTTTCAATTTGTTCACAAACTTCAAACAATTCTTGGTTCATATCGTCATTAAAGAGTTCGACTCTCTCACGGGGCGAGGAGGTGAGAAAGAAATCACTGACGCAAACATCACCAGCATTTTCGTTTTCAATTTTTTCACAAACTTCAAACAATATTTGCTCCATACCATCGTTTAAAAGTTCGACTCTCTCACGGGGCGAGGAGGTGAACAAGAAAGCACTGACACAAACATCACTAACATTTTCCATTTTTAAGGAAAGAAGAAATCGATAGCTTAGTAAGTAACAGCAAAGGGTTGGTAGACCAACTGCCGCTCAAATATATTTACATTTGGTATTTATGTATTGAAAAGGTTGTACAAAACAGGTAAATATACTAAGCTAATTTACACACACATTAGTCCCACTAATTACAAATTTAATGATTAGGTACCTGGACTTAGCAGAATGTTTAATTAAGATCAATAATTAGTTCATTAAGATTGGTAACTTAATGAGCCACAATAGTTATCCATTAAGCTACCAATTAGGTGAATTTTTGTCCTATTTGTCATGATTAAAAAAACACTTTTTCACGTTATCGCTTTCGGCAATTTCTTTCGTAATGCTATATATTACTCTGTTGGTGTTGTCGAATATTTTGCTATCGTTTTCTTTGACATAGTACTTTATCCGTAAATTGGCATGTTTCCTATGCTCCGTTATTGGAATTTTCGTCAGTATTTTCATGTCGTAAACTTCAACCTTGATTAGGTGCGTTGACTGGTCCCCGTCATCTGTATTGGTTGATAGATACGACACTCCTCCAGCTACAGCTCTAGCCACTGTAGATGATAGTGTTTTTTTCTTTTTGTTTTTCGGTTGTACTTCGAAAAATTGTTCTAAATTGCTTAATGAAGACTTCCTTTTCCTTGTATCACTATTCATTTTAATCACCATTTCTCCACTATCTTCTTCATCGCGAGGGGAGAGTGGATAGTAATGATGTTTGTAAGTATTATCAACACCGAGGTTGAATGAATTCTGTAACAACACGATGATCATTTTAGACTCATAACACACATCAGGTAAACAGTTATTTACACATTTAGTTAGAAATATAAAAGGAAATGACTCACTTACCTCCATTGCTATTGCTGTATGTTGAGAGTTACTATTGACTGTTGCACTGTTAGTTAATCCAAACTGTCTTCTTCCGTCGACTCAACTATATGGTTTTAACTATTGCAGGGGTTTATTTATACCATGTACTAAGTGATTTTAAATGATAGGACACCATCTTTAGTTTCATGTTGTTTAATCATGCTTAATCACAAGAACATTCCTATACGATCCACTTGGTAGATTGGAAGTGTAATTGGTTCATATCAATGACATAACATGAATACAATAGAAATACTGAAGCATTTAAAACAAATTCATCCAAGTCTAGAAAGTAATGTATATGCAGCAAACAGATTACCAGTATATACTCAAATACATGATAACGTATATGATAAGCAATTTGGATACCGATGATAAGCCAGGGTCGCATTGGGTAGCCATACATATTGATGAGAATGGCGTTGGCTCATATTTCGATTCATATAGACGAACACCTGAAGGATATTATCAAATATTTTCAAAAAGGAATTGTAAAAGATGGCACTGGAATACGGATATAATCCAAAACGATTTTACATCAGTTTGTGGCGAGTACTGTTTAATGATAAGTGATCTTTATTTCTGTAAACTAAGTAGGTTTTTACAAACACTTTTAGACGTCAAACATATTTTTTTAAACTAGATGAGGTCGGCGTTTTCTATCTGACTACTCTGAGAAGAAAAGCCGAAACAAATTCAGAGGTCACAGTCTCTTTTAAAGTCCAGACATAATCTTAGTCAGATCATGTGGAGACCATGTCGATTGGTGTCTGAAATGGTCTTTTGATGAAAGAACCACACAGATTGAGTGAACCTGTCCAGTCAGTGCACGCATTTGTCAGTAGTTGTGCAGCTCAACTCAGAACTAAAGGAGCTCAACGATTCAACGAACAATACCAAAGAATGGACATTTGGCTAGGCCGCAAAAAATACTCAAACTGCCAGACCATGTTAAAAACTAACTGAGAATAAAACAAAATTAAACAATGTCCCACATAGTCTTCACATTTACAATAATTCAAATAATATAATACTACACAGAGTAAATATTCATTTCATAGCATAAATAAAATTCATCAATGTCAATGTGTATATCTGGACATAATCTTGGTCAGATCATTTGAGGACCATGTAGGTTGGTGTCCGAAATGGTCTTTTGAGGAAAGAACCACACAGATTTGAGTGGACCTGTCCAGTCAGTACACGCATTTGTCAGTTATCATGCAGCTCAACTCAAAACTTAAGGAGCTCAATGGTTTGACGAACAATACCAAAGAAAAGACATTTGGGTAGGCCGCATAAAGTACTCAAACTGCCAGACCATCTTTAAAACTAACCAAGAGACAAAAAAAAACAAACATGACCCCATAGTCCTCACATTCCTAATAATTAAAATAATATAATACTTTACCAAGTAAATAAACATGTCATTGTTTATATAAAATGTTATATAGAATAAGTAAATATTATATATATAACTAGCAAAACAAATGAGTAAAAAAAACAACATTTACTGCAAATTTATTGGAGCAGCTCAATCCCAAGCCTTTTTGTCCTCAATATAATCTTTAACAGTATAAAAGGCTTTCAGGCACAGTTTCTGTTTTATAAAACATTTGAATTTAACGGCTTAGATCTTGAATGTGACTAGGAAGTTTATTATAAAAAGGTATACATTGGCATCTAAACGAGCTGCCTATTTTTTTGAGCCTGGTTGTAGGAACAACAAATTTGTGTTTGTTCCTAGTATTTACATTATGGATATCACTGTATTTTTTAAACAAATGAATATTATTATGTGCGTACAAAAGATTTTCATAAATATACTGAGAAGCTACAGTCATTATATTAATATCTTTAAATTTGTCTCTGAGGGAGTATGTGGGACTTAATTTATAAATTGAACGGCGTGTGCTGCAGAGCTAAGCTTTTTTGACAATTTATCTATATGGGGAATGTATTTATTACATAAATTTAATGGATATACAATCTTGAGTTTTGTAAAATTATTTACAAGAGATACTGTATATAATGATATTTTAATAGATGAAATGTTTCATACATATTTTAAGCAATAAGACTGATGTGTAATAAAGTAACCAATAAAGAAGAAGTGTGTAGTTTTATTGTGGATGAGGCATAGAGCATTAAGCCTCATTAGCAAACCATTGTAAAGATGAGGTATTGAAGTAATGAGATGCGAGGTAACAATAATGGCAATGAGGGTACCTCATTAACGAATGCAGAACAATACAATCGATCTAGATCCCTAATTGATTGGCGTATCTTTGCAAAAGAGCATGCTACGTAAAAAAGGACCGCAGATATGGAATCAGCGCACCCCAAAACCCTAGGATTGACCGGTCACCCCCTCACCCCACTCCCCATGTTCTGACACCGGGGAATCCCATCTACTATCATCATCTGTGTAGCTATGTTGTTTTCCCAACTACGTCGGGGTCGGCTTCCAGTCTCAGATGATGCAGCTGAATACCAGTATTTTACATGGAGCGACTCCACAACCCAGTTATTGAGTATCACGATACCCCTTGGTAAGACTGGTTGTCAGACTTTCGGCCATCTGACTACCCGTAACGACTGTCAAAGATCTACAAATAACTGCATTTATACTATTTTGCAGTTGGAATGTATTGAGGAACATGTTTTTCAACTACAATGTTATGTTCAGATAAAAACGTGGTACTTAGATAACATATTCATTGTACGGAACCCTCACCACGCGAGTTCAACTCGCACTTGTCCTCTCATTTGATATGTCAAACGGTACAGTCTGCAAAAGTTTTTTAATTTTCTAATTTGCCCCCAAAAGTGACCCTCATATTCAAAATTAATTTATTTACGTTACACGTCCGTGTTTGGGTCACAGAAATTCATATGTGTACCAACTTTAAACTTACTCGGTCCAGTAGATTCGGAGCTAATTGGCTGAGACAGACAGAACGCCAGCCAGACACAGACGTGATCCTATAAGGGTTCCGTTTTTTCCTTTTTAGGTACGGAACCCTAAAATCTAACAAAATTCAGAACTACCAATCGCGTTACGCGTCAAATTACAGTAAACGCACAGACAGACACAACATTGAACATTATAGAGAGACAATATTGAAATGCCTCACGTCCCTGTAATGACACCGTTAGAAAATTATCTCTGTATCACTTGCTGAACCAAAGAGACATAGTACCTTTTAACGATTCATCTTTTTAATTTAAATTTTTATTTACAGTTTGATCTGTATGCGTCTCAGACCGAAACTATTGGAGAAGTCGTATCAAGAGTTGGAACTCAATTTCAGGTAAGACAACATAAATGTCAACATATCAGCTTATACACAGCCATAGAAGAATCTGCAGTTACTAAAGTCACTTGTAGAATACAGATTAAAAATATCCAATGGATACTTTCCAAGATTACTAATCTTGAAAATCACTACACATTATAAAACAAAGTCCCCAGCCGCGTCTGTTTGTCTGAACGCGAAAAACAAGAACTGCCGAACTGATTCTCATATGGTATCCACCAATGGATGGAGTGATTCCTGAGGAAAGTTTAGGTGTATTATTCATTATGGTTTTGTGTTCATTGGCTGAAATATGACGATTATTGTTGAAGATGTCGGAAAAATCATGCCGACTGGGAAGTTTACTGGCGTGTGCGTTATGGTAGTATGTATCCATGGGAAAACTTAATTACGCACTTACACATTATTATTGTTTAATTACCATACCAAATTTTTTTATTTTATTTATTTATTTGGTTCACCAACAATTGTATACACTGGTATAAGCAAATTAAACAGAAGCATCAAATCAGAATAAAGTGTAACAATCACTTATAGGTAAACTCTGCATGCACACAAAACGTTGTTGTAACTTACAAAAATGAAATAGAAACAAAAGACTATATTATAAAGTTGCACTGAATAGAATCTAATAAATAACTTAAATTAAGTTAAAACAAAATTGAAACAAACTAATTAAAACAAAATCAAAACAAACTAAGGTAACAAAACTAGTTAATACAAAAAATAAGTATTGAGTAGTCTAAATTCACCCACCCAGCGAGATAACGCAGGGCCGAGAAACTCAATGTTCTAGGAGACACTTATAAAAGCTGGCTTTCAATTTGCCTAAACTGTCAAAATGGAGGTCGATTCGATCACTGCAATCGTTCACAGCCCTGCAAAACCTCGCGTAGGGAGAATTAGCACCCAGAACTGTTCTTCTCTGCGGAGGGCAGAGTGGCGTTATAGGATTGCGAGGAATTCTGGAGGGGGCGCGGAAGTTAAAATTATTTAATATTTGCGGACAGTCAATTTTATGTGCCATAACTTTGCACATGAACATCGCGTCATTCAGCCGTCGACGTTTGTCAAGAGAAACCATTTTAAAATGTTTGAGCCTATCACTATATGAACGTATTTTCTTGGATATACCGCTAGCATAGGCCAGGTGCCCCAGAAAACGTGTTTGTACTCGCTCAAGACGCAATGAGTGAGTAGCATAGTGTGGCCGCCAGACCACGCTACAATACTCTAACATGCTTCGACACAAACAATTATAAAGAATAATTTTTGTTCTACAGTTTTTAAATTGTTTTGTGTTTCTGATAACAAAACCCAGCATTTTAGAAGACTTTTTCACTATATTATCTATGTGAGGGATAAATGTTAATTTCTGATCAAATATAACACCTAGGTCTCTTATTGTGTCCAATTCCTTTATTTTATCTCCATCAATATAATAATCCTGGTCGATGAGATGATGTTTCCTAGTAAATTTTATATGATAGCACTTGCTAGGATTTAGGAGCATCTGGTTTATTTGGCACCATATCACCAATTCATCCAAATCACTTTGTAATTCAGAGGCGTCATGTTTAGATTTAACTATTTTGACGAATTTTAAGTCATCGGCAAACATAAAAAATTACAGTAGCGAAAGCAGTTCGGAATATCATTAATAAAAAAGTTAAATAAAACTGGCCCCAAATGAGAACCCTGTGGCACGCCTGAGGATAAGTGTCTGACGGTTGATCGAATGCCATTGAGTACTACAAAGAAAGTTCTGTTCTCAAGATACGAACTCAACCATGAGAGTAAAGATCCGGCTATACCATAAGTTCTTAATTTGTCAATGAGAATTTGATGCGAGACCCGATCGAACGCTTTGCTGAAATCTGTGTATATGACATTAGCTAGATGGCCAGAATCTATTGCTGTCGTCAATATCTCAGTAAAAAGAGTCAGATTGGTATTTGTGGATCGAGACTCCACGAAGCCATGTTGTCCCTCACTTAAGTAGATCTTAAGATGATTTTGAATGTGAGGGCAGATCATAGACTCAAAGATTTTACAATTGAAATGGGTCTATAGTTCGAAACTAAGTCCTCATTGTCGGATTTATGGATGGGGACGATCTTTGCTTCCTTCCATTTTGAAGGAAAGACTCCACTAGACAAAGATTTATTACAAATAAGCAGCAATGGCGTGACCAGCTCGTACTGGCGGCGGCAAGTACACAGCGCAGAAAGCTATTCGATGAAAACATTTATTGGGAGGAAGGTCTAACGTAACCCAGAGATCTTCACATCCACTCTCAAAATGTGCAGCACGTTTAGGATTGAATTTCTTTTTGGCAGCTATTAAAACTCCTCCACCCTCTTTACCAGCTAGTTGACTAGTTTCTCTATCTCTCCTATGGACCGTATATCTGTCATCGAATAGCTCACTGCTCTGGATAGAATTGTTAAGCCAGGTCTCCGAAAAAATTATAACATCATAATTATTAATACTAACATTGCGGAAAATCATATGCGTTTTTGTTCGCAGGCCTCTGCAGTTCTGATAGAATACATTTAACTTATCGAATTATGGACATTATAAATTTCACAGGAGCGTGCATTTTATAGATAAGAAAGGAAAGGAACCTCTTTTTAAAACTAAACTAACCTATTTAAGGAATCTAAATTCTTTATCAAAATATGTTCGGCGTCGGTACTTTTCCTAACAAAGATCCTGCTGTTTCTCACCCAGACAAATGTATATCCCTTGTCCTTTGCTTTTGTCTGGTGGCTGCATGCAGCGCTTTATTAGCAGGTGATAGATGTTCAAGCACGAACACCGGCCTTTTATCGCCAGCAATACCCAGATCTGCAGTATTGAGTTTCTCTGAGTTAATCTTCTTATCCTTGTTATGATTTATAACTGACGCCAGGAGGGTATCACGAATTTTTGGGGAGGCGAGCTGGACGACGATGGATCGGGGACGGGTATTAGCGGCTTGCTGCTTGGCAACACGGGTACTATGAAGAATGTCATTGTCACTCAGGCTGCATCCCACCACAGATCCCAGCTGCTTAACGATAGTGTAGAGGTTCTCCTGCTTGTTTTCGGGCAGGCACTGAATTTCGAGGTTGTTTGAACGAGTCTGTTGTTCCAAGTAGTTTATGCGTAGACTTTGGTCCGTCATTAATATTTTTAGACTAGAATTTTGTTCAGTTAATTCCTTCACCGTCTTTTCTAGTAATTTATGTTCTGTTTGGTACTCTTCGAATTCATTCGTGTGAAAGGATAATGATGCCGTTAACTCACTGATTTCATTTTTAATAGGTGCAAGTTCCCTGTTAACAACGCTTAGTATGGTGCTGTTGAGTTGTTGAAGCATGGACGTGAACTCAGTTTTAACAACCTCTTGATCTATGGTACGCACATCCTCAGTAGTAATAGCTGCAGCCTGAGGTGGCGAGTTCAATGCAGGCCTTTTGCTTCCTCTTGTAGTGGAGACATTCCGGTTCGGAGTAGCGGTCTTAGAAGCGTTTGCAACGATAGTCGTGCAGCCTGAACAATTCCACTGGCAGTAATCTTCCGCCTCAGAAGAAATTTCCGGGATAGATAGACAGACGAAATGAAAAGATCTTTTGCATTTCATGCAATTTATATATGCTTTGCTGTCCTCCAAATAAAAATGATCTTTGGTACAACAACCCCAGGACTGCGTTGAAGTCGTCATATTTTAAATCAATTTATTGTATATGTGTATGTAATCTTCCCCACTTAATTCAGCCAGTACACAAAATCAGTTCAGAAATAAAGGCACTCCCACCAGTTAGGAACAAAAATGTTATTTAATCTGTTGTTCACAATAAAAAAGTGCACACTAATAAATGCCCCGCGGCCTACAGAGTCGGCGAGCTCGCGAGAATAACGTCGTAAAGTCCGTATAATACCCGCTTAGGCGCTAAATCACAACGCACAGATATTAAATAAGCGACGGTAGGCTGGATTATTTTCAAAGTTATATTTGGACTATATTTCTAAAACTATGCACTGAAACACAAGATAATTGTTACAAGTTTATGACAGTTATCTCCATCTAACAGGTTTACACTTTCAATAGCACTTTTTGTAAGTTTATGCACTGATTTCTAATACTTTAGTGGAGCAACAACAAGTGGCAGTTACACGCACAACGTCCCAACTCGTAGTTGATGATATTGGTTTACATTAAAGTCTTACTACTTCCTTTTGCGCATAATAGTTACCATGTCGTCAAGATAAATAGAACATGATGTCGGTCAGCAACCTTCAACTAATGATACGTTAATGCGCCTAGACGGCGAATCTATGAAAATAATGATCAAATATCTTTTTTTTAGGTTATATACGCGCGCATTGGTCGGTCTGGCTTGCAACTTACATCGAGGCAGAGAACTGAGGTCCCTATTCATTGATCTGCTTGAGAGGTAAGAATACCAATAATACGCTAGAGAAGAATAATTTCATGTATTTAATTCTTGAGTAAGACAAAAAAAAACATGTACTTTCTTGAGAAAGAGAGGGGCTTTAAATAAAACAAATTATTTAAAGCTTTAAATAAAACAAAAATCCGACTGCTAAAACACATAACTGAAAAGAGAAAAACAAGCATTATAATCTTCAGGTTATTGGTCCGTCCCCGCCTGCGATACCAAAATTCTATAGATTATAATGCTTGTTTTTGATGTGGCCTACCCAAATGTCCTTTCCTTGGTATTGTTCGTCGAATCGTTGAGCTACTTAAGACGCTGACAACACCTAAACCGCGGTCACTGTTAGATTGCATAGAAAAGAATGAGAAGCGCGATGACACAACGCTTGTAATTTATTGCAAAATATGAAGCAATTATCTATTTACTCAAAATTGAGTTGAGTAATCGAAAAGAAAAAACAACCAAGTTCTGCATTCTAATAAGACGTTCTTGTTATTAATTAAATACGTAACGTATGTTGATATTTAATACAGATATTTTGGATTTGAACTCAAGGTAAGAGGTGAGTTTAACGTTAGTTTGTATCGAGATTTTTTTTTTTCAAAGGTATTTTGGTAACAACCAAGTTCTGGGAAATATGTTCAAAATTAACATATATTTTTTGCGCTACCACAAACTATACAGATTTACCATTTTTTTTTCTTAAGAGAAGCCTATTTTGGTCAATTGGGTCTTGTCAGCGCCTTAAGTTCTAAGTTGAGCTACACGATTACTGACAAATACGTGCACTGACTGGATAGGTCACTCAAATCTGTGTGGTTCTTTCCTCAAAAGACCATTTTAGACACCTACATGGTCTTCACATGATCTGACCAAGATTATGTAAAAGAGACTATGACTTCTGAGTTTGTTTCGGCCTTTCTTCTCAGAGTCTTTTTTTTAATATATTTGACGTGTAAGTGTTTGTACAAACCTACTTACAGAATTATTTCTGTAAGTAGGTTTGTACAAACACTTTTCATCATCAAATCATTTCATTTCGGTTTCTACCAGTCAACTTTTACCGAAACTTCGTTCCAATTCTATATTTTTTATAAATTTCAGGTGTGTAGAGCCTCTAAGATTGGGTTCGTGGCCCAAAACTGATTTGGCGCAGTTCTTGAGTGCTTACGAGCAATGTGCGTTGCAGATGGATGTATTGAGGTAAATTCGATTATATTATATTTTTTTTTTATAATATTTAGTTACTGAAAGCATATTTGACATGGAACAAAATCAAAATCATTAGTCATTTATTCATTTATTTGATTTTGATTTCGACGAGGTCTAAAAATTGACTCCAATTAATTAATCTTATTTGAAGCTTTCAAGATACTGTTTAAAGTTTTGTTATGTGTACCAACTTGTTATAAGAATGACTAATATATTAGTAGGAAGTATCATTGTTGTACTTTTAAAAACTCAACAAGTCGGTAAGCGTGCACGAGTCCATACAATATGAAAATAATTGGCTATGTGGGTCCGAGGTATCAGTTCATTTTGGAAAAGGGTTCTCTTGCCCAAAATAGTTTGGGAATCTGCTCTAGTTGATAATGCTTTTATTTACTCATTTTATTTAATACCAGCTGACCCAACTGGGTTTTCTGGGCAACTTTTCCAAATTTTCCTTCCCCAAACATCTACGGACTATAATGGAAACATTAAAAAAAAATAACAATAGAGTCAGCTAGCACATGTCGGATTCCTGCAGTGAAATAATAATTCGACTTTACGTACATGAGTGTTGCAAGACATAAAAAGGTTTTTTATTGCGTCAGTGTTACATGCCGAAAAAAAAACATTGTGTGGTTTTAGGAAACCACGATGCAAGTGAGACTTTTTTTGTCGGATATTTTCGCACTATTCTTGGTTTTTGCCTCACTAGCTGTATCGCTGTCCATCATGATCAAGTGAACAACAACATTTACATCAATACATTGATCAATACACACAAATACCGCGGAGCAATTGCACAAGTGAGAATATAAATGCTACACGGTTAGCTGATGCGAGCTACACCTGGTTCGTTCGTAACGACATCCTCCATATCGACCTCAAAATTCCCACTATACAGAAGTATATGAAACGCATTACCAAGCGTTTCTTAGACTCAAACGCAACCCTCTGGTTGTGAATGCCGCCAGTTATGCCCAGTGTGACTGACTATAAGCTCGGTTCGTCGTCCAAGGCGTTAATATACAATAAATATACAATAAAATTCCGAATGACATTAAGCAATTGAATTTTAATTTATTTAAGAAACACTTAAAAAGCTGCTTACTGATAAGTGCTACTATAACATTGTTGATTTTTTAAATGATAAATTTTGAATTTTATTATATATTGACATATTTTGTTTGTAATTAATATTTGACTACATTTTGTACAGACTCTGATTGTATATTGAATTATTGACTATATTTTGCACTGACTCTAATTTTATATGAAACTGACATTAATTTAATTCATTAATAACATATTTATAAACATTTTGTACGCCGAGTGAGGCAAAACATGTTGGTCCGGTAAAATTATGTTTTCATCTATATGTGCATATTCATGTATCATGTTACACATGTTTGAACAAATAAATTTATCTAAGGCATGTTCTCACCGACCTCGATGACCCCATTACCCTCCTCCAGGAAAGCAGTAGGGCCACGAGTACTGTGCACAAGCCGACATTCCGACCTCGCCGGCGAGGTCCCTCGCGAATACCGCGACGTAAGTCCCCCCTAACCCTTGCTCGACGAAGTGCCAGCCCGCGCCGTAGTTGAGCCCATAGCTTTAAATTCCCCTGATAATAATAATTATCCAGTTCGGATCCAGCCTGTCCCACCTTGCTGTCCTCCTCTGAGCGACGCCCTAAGCCGAAGTTCGTACCCATATTAGCCTTGGCTGCTCAGCCGAGCCCTTTCACTTTACCCCTACTCCGCGGCCGGCTGTAATGCGACATGCGATAGATGGACGAATTTATTTTAATTTTCCCGTTAGTTTTGAAATGCTGTTTTTTTTATAATCACGCATTGCAAGTTTTTTTCAGACTTCCTTTTCATAGAGTCAACCTTACTACAGAATATTTTAGAATAAAATTAATTTTGGTGTTACAGGGAAGCCGATTTGAAGAGCGTTTGGGAGAGATACATGAGAGTCATCAGCCAGTGTTTACTTACCATGTACCATATTTAATTATATTGTATTTTATTACTATACAACGCGTAAAAAAAACCTGTTCGATCCGGAAGGGGCGCATAAGTACCGCAGTAACATTACCAAAAAGTAACAAAAAAGCTTAATATTATTGAAAATAAAAAAATTATTGCTGTTTTAAATTCACATTTTTTGTATCAAAATTAGCAAATTTGCAACTGGGGTCATAAGTTATGACTTGTTGACGCCCGGTAATCGACGGCCGCCCGCGCCCCATGTCATAAACCTGTAAAAAATCCCCATAAAAAAAAAGATGGCGTATTTTTTTTTTAATTTTCCACATAAGACTAGGATACTTAACAACACCCTCACGCATCGGACAGGGTTTTTGTTACACCCTGTATTAATATACTCTAGTCTTTGAATAAGCAGGAATCTAAAGGGTATATAGCTACTCAAAAAAAAACATCCTTGGTGTATTCTAAGGGGTGCCCTACACACATGATGTTCGGTTCGGCACATCTGACTCTGCAGTATATGTTGTACAACAAAGCTGACCTGTACCGTACTTCAAAAGCGTGGCAATTTCCCGCAAACGCTGTCTTGAATTTAACATGGAAAGTGAAATACGCTACACGGCTCCCCCCCTCTATCTTAACCTTTTGAACGCCAGAGCGTAAACACATCGGCGCCCCTTCTACGCCAAGCCACAAATTCAGTACAAAAACCTACAAAAAAAAATAGTGATTCCAACATCTTAACGAAAAGTTATCGATAACCAATGAATCCGTGCTTTTCGTTCTATATTTTTTAAATAAATATTATTCGTTGCATTGGTCTTTTATTTAACTTGACCCTATTTGGTATCATACTATCATTAAACAGCAGTTACTAAGTTCTAAGCAACCTAAAAGCAAACATTAGATAGAACTACAAACGAATAAATCAATAATAAGGTACATCACTAATCTGGTTCGTGACGTCATCCGCCGACGTGAAGACACGTCTCTGGCGTGGCTGGCACGACTTTTGACAACTTTCTCGCATGCGAGTAGGGATGTGATCATGTGATATTGTGGTACATAAAAAATAATAATATTTTATTATTTAAAACAATTTAATCATTTTACATATAATTATTAGTCGGATTCTTCGAAACTTGGCAAACTTATGTCATCCAAGTCCTTTTGCTGTCTTACTTTTCTTATTACGTTCAGTATATTGACATATGTGACTGACCGTTTTTCTTCTGGCACTCGATCCAATTCAAAAGCGACCAGTCTTGCGAACGCCGCATTTCGTGGGTCGCTAGGTCCTGGTTGGGCAAAATCCAACGGAGGTAAATTAGAAACGTCACACCTTAATTCATTTGCGTCCCATACGCTCCGTTGATAAGTGTTTGCACTCGTTATATCTTCTGCAGAAACTTGTATTTTTATAGTTTTCTTTGTCGTTTCTTCATTTGAAGATGCCTTCCTTTTGCGACTTAGGTCACTTATTATGCTTGGTGAGGAAGGTCCAGCTATATCCTCAGGAGAAGACATAATTATCACTTTTATAAACTTAACAAACTTTTTAACTTGTCGTAACTTGTAATTACGGCAACTACCTACTTTATGATTACTCTATGATCAAAACTTTTCTGGTATTCTATCTTTTTTAGTGTTGCCAACCAAAATGAAAAAATATAATGAACGAATGAAATCACTACATAATATAATTTATGGAAAGGATCTGCTGCAGATGTAAGCTAGTATGCAATAAGTTTCATTCAATTAAGATTTTCCTGAATCTGAAATTAAACTAGTTAGTAAACGAAAAAAAAAAATACAAGTAAATAATCAGTCTTTTAATTGTGTTATTCTCGGAATTACTAATAATATTATTTAAAAAAATAAAGCATCAGTAGTGAGTGCTAATCTCTATGGATACTGTTTTGTGCCAGCACGACCTCAGCGTCGAAACTAGTCACAGGTAATCAAAACACTTAAGGTGATAACGTCAGGGTAGCCCGCGAAATTCAAATTTTCTTTGTTTTTTTGTAATTTGCCGGTCAGTGTTAGGATATATATTAACCAAAATATGATTCGCGATCGTAACACGTATGCCTTTATATGATTATAACATTAGAATCTTCAAAACAACCTTCTTAACCCAATGATGGTCCGATTCATAATATTTTCATGAATCGGACTATCATTGGGCTTAAGAACTAGGAGGGTTGTATTTATGATTTTAATTCTTTAAATATTTATGATTTTAATTACTGTGCCTTAGGTGCCGGTTTCATATTTATTAGTGTACCTACCTATAATACTTACTTTGTATAAGTATACCTACTTTTTTTAGCTAAATTCGAAATGGAATTAAAAGAGAAAATATACAAAATAAATGTAAGTAGGTATAATAATTTGTATCGTTAAAAGTAATAGACGGAACCATTTACCTTTTTAATATTTTATATTCGCTTTTGTTTTCCTAACGCATCATTTAATATTAAACAAAAACTACGTACCTATCTATATATGAAAAGTTTGATCATAAATAAAACTTACCTCTAAATCGTCCTCGTATAGAGATATTGCTTCGGAAAATTCGTCATCCTCTTCTACATTTCCTAACACACGAAGGAGTTCTTCAGTAGTCATTTGACTGTCAGTATAGCCTCGCACAATAATAATGCTTCAAATTTTAATATTACCACCGATCATAATAATAAATGTAGTAAAGCACTAGCAGACTCCCGTAGCGCTAATGACGTCACCGCTTGAAGTCCATTCCCGTCTGTGGCGTACAGGTAACTGTCTATGAGCTCTTACATAGGGATGCGCGAGAGTGGACAGTAAACTATCGATTTAAGGATATCAATTATAAGTTCTTTTCCACATTTTTTTAAATATTATACATTAGGAATATTCAGATACGAATATTTGTCAGTAAAAAGTAATTGTCAAAGTAATAGTAAGCTACTTTCAATAAAATATTTCATAAATTTGGAATATAAGTTACCTTACCTACCCATCACTAGCTGACGTGTCTTGACGTCTGTGGCGTGGGGAAATACACAATTTTACGGATTTCGATTAGCAATATTTGACGATTGTTTTTTCTTGTGAATTCAAATAATGAATATATCTTTGTGTCAATTTACAATATTTCACTAAAGTAGTTTGAAATAATAGGAAAAAGAAACACAGAAAACTTAATTTAGTATATTTATTTTGTATTTAAAAAATGTCGTTTTCTTGACGTCTATAGACGTCGGTGGCGTGTTTGGCACGATTTCGTTAGACGTCTATAAACGTCCGTGGCGTTCAAAAGGTTAAGGGACTTACGCTTTGGTCTCCTATTTTAAGCTGTATGCGACGTCTGACTTCAGCGTCAAGGTTCCGATTGTCGTCTGAACGCAACGCACAGCGTCAGCGGTCAATACTTCCGCCGTGGACGACGCTGCAGTCGTTGCTCGCGAGCGTCTAACAATGAACACGTAGACGCGACGCAAAGCGTTTGAATGCCGCGTACAACGTCAAGACGCCGACGCGACGTCGATGTGTGGCCCACGACAGTACATTTCTATAGTAAGCAGCCGATGGTTTTATTCCTAGGCTAGACCATTAGCTTAGCCATTTAGATTTCTGTTTAGTAAATTATTGCCAAGGTTTTAACTATTAAATCATAGTATGTAATAAGTACATCACAAGTTTAATCAAAATCAATGTATCACTAAAAGTACTGTTAAATCAATTAAAAACAACTTTTATTCGAAACAATGTTTTATTTTATTAATTCATTATTTATTACAAAAAAACAACCTTAAAAATATATAAAATAAACTAAAAATTACAAAATAATTACATAAAATCATTATTTCTTGTATCACAAAACTATTTACAGTATTTCATTGTAATATAATTATAGACATTTATTTTAAGGTACAGAATTTTAGCTGTCATTTAAAAAAAATATATGTTATCAAAATAATATTATACTGTGCGTTCGCTATAACTTGACGCGTGACGCGATTTGTAGCTCTGAATTTTGCAGTCTTAGTTTCAATACGAATAAAGAGTTCGAAATGGCGACTGACGGAACAGAACGACCAATCACATGACTGCAAATTTCAGTGCTACCAATCACGCCATGTGTCAAGATAAAATGGATGCACTACAGAATCGACTTTGGGCCGTGACGAATCGGAGATTAAAAAGAGACCGTCGTCACACAGGTATGAGTGACAGACGACGCGAGACAAAGCCGAAGTTTTTCTTAATATGGATCCGCAGTGCTGCCGCGCTAACGAAGAATACAATAACTCGATTTTGGACGATTTTGAGTTATATATAGATTCGGAATTCGCTAAATTCGCTGATTCCGAATAATTCTATCGAATAATCGAAATCGAATCGAAATTCTTTTCTTTGTATCTAAAATGGATAAATAAATTCTATTCATTCTAATTATATAACTCAAAATCGTCCAAAATCGAGTTATTGTATTCTTCGTTAGCGCGGCAGGATAGTGGTAGCCCGCTAAATTCATATTTTCTTTCCCATTTTTTGCAATTGAATTTCCAGGTCAGTGTCAGGTAGTATATTGATCAAAATATGATTCGCAGCCATAACGATTATGTGTTTACAGAATTATGATCGTTAATACATCTCTCTAAGTCATTTCTCTAAGTTAGATTTGTTCCATAGGAACTTTTCCTATGAGATTTGTTCATGTTTTTTTATGGCCGCGAATCAATCAATCAATCAGCATAATCATCACTAAGCGTAAGTGTTAGTAATCGCATTCAATCACCCACAAGTAGGTGTGACTAATTATTTAGCGAAACTTAATTCCTTTGAATTAACATCAATGTTATCAACATTCCTTCAAGAATGATATTCTTCTTACAAAATCTATGCCAGGGATTCCCAAAGTGGACCCTGAAAACTGATTTTGGGCGTAGACAAGGTCTAAACATCGACCCCTATTTTGATCAAGATACAATCAGACACTGATCTGTAAATTGCAAAAAACGCAAGCAAAATTGAGATTCGCGGGCTACCACTGCGGATCTACCTAAATCGATGGGTCTTACTGTCGGATACTGTAAACTGCTACAAGTATCCGTTTGGCGCTCGAATGTCGTTGACAGAGGGACGTTGTTGAGAAATTGGCCACGCGCCAAAATACATTTTTTTTTAGGGAATGTGACACGTTCTGAAGGGAAATTAATACATTCAGTCATAGGTTTTACATTTTCAATACAATACTTTGATTAGTTTAAAGTTACTAAGCATTTCTTTTACAGTATTTTTTGGTTCATCCATTTTTTTTTCAAATTCATTTTTTTTTAATTTTTTTTTGGATTACACTTTTATTCTTTTTTTAATAAAATGTCTGCGTTAGTTATCGTCATTTTTTAAGTCGATATAAGGAATTGTCAGGTGTTTTAAGTCTCCACGAGTGCGATACTTAAATGTACGTCGGGCGCACCCTGGTCAGTCAGCGTCGCTATTATCTTGCTGACTGGATAATATTTTTTACCACGGCATGAGCAATAATGACTCGTGCGGACACGAGATACAACCTGTGCCAACACGAGATACAACGCCAGTAAGACATCAAAGTTAAGTAACCAATATTTTTTTTAAGTACAATTTTGACTTTTTTTTTCCAATATCTACTCAGTCATTACATGCCTCTGCTTACCCCATTTAGTATTAAGCTTCATTATAATCAAAGGCACAGGAATTTAATACTAATTAGCAAATACAATACTAGGATATGATTGATGTGCCTTTGTAGCGCAACTGTCGCCCAAGAGTTGCACGATAGTTGGCCGATTTTTTTGTTGTCAAACCAGTATGCTATGGGCATTTTACATTTATTTATAAAAAACTTCACAGTATATAAATACTATGTCCCTGTTTTTATGAGAATTCATTAAGAGGGTAGATTATATAAAACTATGGAATTAAAAAGGGGAGCAAATTACAAATTCATTTCACTTTATTACTTCGACGAAAAAGTGAATAACGATGACGTTTAACAGACTCGACATAACAAACCATTTTCAAAATGGCGGTTTGCGAGCAGAATGAGGAAGAAAGTGACAGCTGTCAAAAATGTATGTGTCATTTTTTTTTTATGTCGAGACTTGGGTAAAGCCGATCTCGTAATTAGGCTGCATTCCGAATTACGCTGTAATCGATGTGAGTGTATTTACACCCGTTCCGAATTAGCGTGAGCGCGATGGATGTCTTGTGAATCGTCATAGATGACGTCATGACATACGCCATCTTGCGATAACGCCGACAATGCCCTAAAATATTATCATTGTTGACAGCTCTCAGCTGTCATAATCGTTTTATCTAAATCGGAATGCAGCCTTATACTTTTGACAAAAACTCCCAGTAAAATTGAAACTTCAATAAGGTTAGTATCGAACTGTAACATAGACCTTGACGTTTTATGACGTGCAAGTGACGTTCAGCATTTAATTTACCGAGCGGTCCGCTCTGCAGAAGGCCGCATAACTTGGAGACGCGTCGTATGTGGTCGCGATCCTCAGCATTGAGGGAACAACGAAGAAAGTGACGTTCAACCTTTGGGTGATAATACGATTACAATGTCGATCTATACATAATTCTTTAGCAAATTGTACAACACAAATTCTTAAGTAAAGTACTGGACCGATTTTTTTTAAGTATCATCAGTCTATTAAACATTTAAATACCTTTTATTTCTGAAAGAAATCAAATCTGTCAAATGATTGGTTGCTGATTTTACCCGACTGCAGCAGAGCTTCAAAGGAGGGTAATGTTTTTAACATAAGATTTGATAGCAAATTGACTTGACATTTCAGAAATTTCAGGCAAAACCATACTGTGACAAAAATCAAGCGATTTTTTTATATAAGTAATATGTATTAATAAGTTATTAATTATTTTGGATAGGAATGTTATTTTTCTAAGAGAAATTCATTCGTTCCAATGCCTCGCAGGACACAGACTTATAATTCTAGAATCACATCACTTATGAACTAGAAATTTTACATTTAATAGCTGGGAAATAAACATTTTTAGGTGTTGACCCTTATAGAAGCTACATTATAACTTATATTTTTTGAAGATTTCTGTCGATACCGAATTATATACCTTGACATAAAATAGTAGTGGACTTTGTTTCTGTGATTTAAGGCGAAGCACCAAGGTAGTCCGCGAAAATATTTTTTTTTTAAAGTTTTTTCGAAATTTGCAGGTCAGTATACAACATGGCCTGGAATATATGTTATAATCATACACTGAATTTTTATTATCCATACAAATATTATATAGAGGAAAGATTGTTTGTACCGTATTCGGTACAAACAAACAATGTTTCCTCTTTATAGCCTATGGAGCGGGTTCGCAAATCAAATTAATAAGCGCTGGACGTAAATTGACGTAATTTTAGTAGGCAAGTTTTTAATTACGTCTAAACTTGTATGGAGTGGTGACAGGCGCTGATTAATTTGACAGGACTAAACTAAAATTTATCTTCTGTCCTTTTCTTAATGAAATAATAAGAAAAAGATGCACTGAACTTAAATTTAGTTTAGTTTGTGAACAAGGGAATCGGCACCATTAAAAATTGTCCCTGACAAATAAATAAATACTCATATAGAAGAAAATGAGCTTGTTTTAATGTAACTTCTATAATAATGTCGTTTGATTATACAGGGTTAAATTAAATTAGCTTGCCCGTTCTTCTCCATAGGAACCTCTACGCTTTGGAATGGGCAAATAGCTTCATCTTTCTTAGTGACCGACCGACCCCTTGACAATTCAAAAGTGCCTGTAATTGGTTTATTTGAAATAAATGCTTTGAGTTTGAGTTTGAGCGAAACACCGCAGAGGTAATGGGTATCGTCAACCAAAGACGATAAAACAAAAAATAATAATTTGATGGTTTTTTTTGTGGGATCATCGGCCGCAGTTCTTGAAATATCAGTTTAAAAAACCGTTTTTATTTGCAAACATCACAGACGAAATGAATTTTGGTATCAGCGGTCATTGGCCCCCAAAAAAAACATCGTTTAATTTTATCGTTTTGATACCCATCAGATCTGCAGTTTCTCTAGCTAATTAAATTTGACCCTGCAGACTCGTTAACATTAACTTGTGTTTCCCGACTTCACCTGTTTACTTAAGAGTAATTATGTACATCATTGAGCCAACAAACACTTTGAGCTTTTTACACAGCTATGCTAGAATCACTTTAAGGAACCAAATATGACTTTAATCTAGCAAATTGAATCTTATTCATATAAAGTTAATGTTCAAATTCGTATAACACGCTTGATCATTCGCTTTATAAGGGTGATCTTCGTATGAAATGCTGCTGTATTTATCTTAAGTAAAGTCGTAGGTTTGCTCTATGTCGCGGGAAGGTACTAAAGGGTCACAGAGGCGGCCTGTTGCCTTGTTGCCAGAGGCCTCGGCGAGGCCTCTAGCAACAAGGCAACAGGAAGGAATACGGGTGGGTTTTAGTCATCAAGAGTCTGACACCCTTCCGCTCCGCCCAGAGCGGGAGAAGTTATTTGATGACTTCCCATCTAAAAAAAAAAGGTTTGCTCTATAGATTTCAGGAATATCCTAGAACTAAAAATTCAAAGACATGTGACATCCACCAACCCGCTCTGGGCCCGCGTGGTGAATAGGGATGATGACATCTTTTTTTTGCAACGATTATTAAAAAATATTGGACATGTGTTTTTTTTTTTTAAGTAATCAAAAGGTTAAGGCGATACATTATAATGTGACATGACGCCACGCCTTGCTAGATTTTATACTGAATTGTGACGTCGCGAGCCCCCACTCTCCATCTTTAATGCGTTTTATCTGTCATTCTTTATTAATATGATAAAGCAAAAAATACGTCTAATATTTTTTGATTATCTGACTGATGAACTAAATAAGATTTCTTTTTTTTTTACCCAGTCATCACCACTATTACGGCCCACTCCACACAGAGTGGGAGGCCTGTGTCCCAGCAGTGGGATCATTATAGACTGATTACGTTATGTAGTCGAAAGTCATGTTTGGTAAACGAAAAGGATCATTTTGAAGGAAAGTCGGGATTTAATAGAATTACTATAAAATTTTGTCATTTTAATAATAATCTTAGCTAGCTTTGTCCATCTCAATATTTAACTTTTTACAATAATAAATATCAATAATTTTTAAGTCTGTCATAAATTTTAGACAATTTTTTTTTTATCATACAAGGGCTTTTTCTTACATTTTTTTACGTTTATTTGGTTTTTTTTTTTAAGCTCTCGGCTATCTAAGAGATCCTCATAGGTAACATGAAGTAAGAATAGGCGCAAAGTAGACAACATTTGGCAATTTTATTATGTAATCGATAGGGAATATAAATCAACAAAATTTGGTCTAAATATTGCCTATAAATTGCTAATATGTTGCTCAAAACGTACAATTCGCTTATCCCTATTAACATTGTCGTATATGTTTTTTTGCCATTTTCTTTTTATTTTATTAATCACTCTTAAAAAGTCCCTTGTTTTAGTGGGGTCAAGAAATTTTTTTAAAATTCTGTTGATTTTTGACAATCTAATTTCTATATGAAAAAAACATTGCAATTTAAACTTTGAGACGCTCTCTTGTAATATTGCTGATTTTCACATCCGACAATGTTAATAGGGATAGGCGAATTAAGTACAAGTACTGCTCGATACATAAGCAAGAAAAGATTGCCGTATTCTGGTGTTTTTTTAATATATTTAGATTGGTAACATTTGGTGATGTGGTAAGCGACAAGTATTAGAATTACAAGTTGCCAGTAAGCTGCAATATTTAAACAAATAAATGTAGTTTAAGTCGGCCAACTGTGTCCCCACAGTTGCGCAACATTTATGATGTAACTCTCTGTACTTTTTCGAGACTACCGACTGTTTCGAACTCAAACAGAACTATCATCTACTACCCTATTACCAATATGTCGCCTATTGTGCACCTAATCATATACAATCAGTCGATTTCTTCATCCAGTATCGAAGAGCGACCTCAAAAAACAATATTTTGTACTTACATATTCGAGTTTACCCCAAAACGACTAAACTGTTTTTGATGAAACTCTTGTCTGTCTACAGATCTGCATATTCTAGATGCAGATCTCAATATTGAGTCTTGAACTAAAACCCCGTATTTATTGGGAATAAAGTTGCAGCAACAAGTTGCTGGCAACATAGAATGTCACTGTGTTGCTAGCAACGTGCTCATGTTTCGTGCTCACGATAAACAAAATTTGCGCGACTTTTGCCGGCAACATTTAATGTTGCGGGCAACAGTTGCGCAACTTTTTCTAAACTTTGTTTACAAAATATGAGGTTTAATGGGTTAATATCTCAGATTGAAACATTGAAATCACGATCACTTATAAAGTGTTTGGATTTCGCAAGTTCTAAAATATGGACCTAAAAATGTCCATTTATTTTTCTGCAAATTTAATTCGAAAAAACAATACTGGATTTAAGGAACCAATGATTGACTTTTTTTATTAACACCTCTACTCTTAGACATGTAGAAATTCAGTTTGGATTTTAGGTAAGCTACGTTCGCCTCGGTCGGTCCGTATGGATAGGTGCCTCAAAAAGCACGAGAAGCCGTTGGTCCCGGCTGTCAGTCGTAGATCTTTGACAGTCGTTGCGGGTGGTCAGAAGTCAAAAAGTCTGCCAACCAGTGCCAAGGGGTATCGTGTTACCCAGTAACAGGTCAGATAGGCAGTAGCTCCATATAAAATACTGGTATTCAGCTGCATCCGGGTAGACTGAAGGCCAATCCTTACATCGTTGGGAAAAGGATAGGCAGATGATGATAGTTTTAACACTGGACCCAAAAAATCCAAACTAGACTCCTACCACTAGACCTATTTGGATATTTAATCCAAATAGGTCTCATAAAACACCTCCAAAATCAGTCTATAACACTTTTAACTCCGAAATTTAACAATCTCCCACACAAAACCGGTTACCTTCCAAAAACGGACCACAAAAAATTGTCCATCACTATTTTCGACACTAAAAACGTAGTTTTTAATATTTTCATCCGAAAACTAACAGTTCAAACTTTAACCTCAAATTAGTACATCACTACACGGTTTTTTGACACTCAGAAACTCAATCCCAGACTCTATTGATCAGTTCCACACAAACCAGTTTTGACTTCACAAGTGGACGTCAAAATTGTCCACTACAACTCAAATTCGGAGTTCTTTTCTTCAGAAATGAAAACTGGACCTCTTATAGGACCTTAAGTGCTCGTCCAGGTTGAAAGCGTTGATTAGGGCGGTAGCGGGCGCGAGGAAGTGGTCACACTGTATAGTGATTTGTTCCAGCATTTTAGGGATTCTGCATCGCTCGCTGAGTCATGTAAGGGGGTAATTAGCATGTTTTTATCTTTATTTCTTGATTGCTAGTCTCGCTCCCAAATCAATATTTATCTTTTTTGATTTTCTTGCTTTGTAGATCTGTAGGTATGAACCACAACGAGCGTACAGGTTTTAAACCCTGCCATCCACAGGCGCTTCTCAATTCAGCAACAGCAAAACGCAGTTTGATATTTCGCCCCCTTATTGCTGGGACTTAACTGGCGAAATGTGGCTGTAAGGTACCTTTCGAGAAGAACAGGAGTTATGTTGTTTTAAAAATCGCGCCCGCTCCCGCTTCCGCTTAACGCTCACCCTGGAACTAGCCTTATAGGCCCGATTCGCTCGCTGCTAACATCTTAGTCGTGTAGCGCGAGGCTGGCCACTTCATCTCATATGTCAACCTCGCAGATTTTCCTCTTTTGGGGGAGTCCATATTTGTCCTTTTTTATCACTTCTTGTTTTAATCGGAGGTAGGTGTCGAGACGGGCGAGGGCGTATTCCTGAAAAATAATGGGTAGAATTTAGGATTATTTTCAATACACACGAGCTATTTTTAATTTGGTAGAGTAATATTAGAGGTTTATAAGGTCTCTAAGAGGAATTCTGAGGAGTTAAATAGCTATGTTATTGTAAATGTGAAGACTATGTGGGTCATTGTTTAACAGGTTCACTGTCCAGGCTCCAGAGTGGGAATGGTCCATAAGTCCAGTTATGTTTATATTTAAAGTCAGTTTATTTGTGATTAAAATGTATGCATATATGTGTTACAAAATTTTTATACTCTACTGAAATAGTTTTTTTTAACACAGACCACATATGGTCTGTGGACTCGTAGCGCTTCAATGACGGGAAAAAATCACCTCGTGAGTCACAAGTCCATGTATATTTTTTGTCCTATATAGTAAATTTTCTATTAATTTCCCGTATTTTGTTATCTACTTACCCATTGATTAGCTTATTTCTAAGTAATGAAACAATAAAACCTCGAAAAAAAAATTATGCTGACACTTTTTACTTTAGAAAAAAAATATCGACTTTTGCCCTATGTCCCAGCACTTTTTATAATCCTTATGATGTGTCCTGCCAAGTCCGCATTAAATATGAGACTTTCTCCTTACGTCCACAGTATCAGATGGCTTAGAAATTGTACGGGCGAACATACCACATACGGTCTGTGGACTGATATGGAAGTCTCTCTACAGACCGTATGTGGTCTGTGGACAGTGAACCTGTTGTTTTATTCTCAGTTAGTTTTCAACATGGTCTGGCAGTTTGAGTATTTTTTGCGGCCTGGCCAAATGTCCTTTCTTTGGTATTGTTCGTTGAATCGTTGAGGTCCTTTAGTTCTGAGTTGAGCTGCACAACTACTGACAAATGCGTGCACTGACTGGACAGGTCCACTCAATCTGTGTGGTTCTGTCATCAAAAGACCATTTCAGACACCAATCGACATAGTCTTCACATGATCTGACCAAGATTATGTCTGGACTTTAAAAGAGACTGTGACCTCTGAGTTTGTTTCGGCCTTTCTTCTCAGAGTAGTCAGATAGGAAACGCCGACCTCATCTAGTTTAAAAAAATATGTTTTACAAGTAAAAGTGTTTGTAAAAACCTACTTACAGAAATAAAATCATTTATCATTTATGAAATGAGATTTGGAGGACTTCATATTGCAAGACAGTTTCGGTTCTATATATTATTTAGGTATTAAGTTCTGTTTACGTTTTTATGTTGTAATTTTTATTTCTGCTTGAGTACAGTTTTCATTGTTTTGTTGGTATATTGGCGTGTGCTAGCTAACATGTGGCAAGTAATTTAATTGAATGTTTTGTGTTTTATAGAGTTAATTACTTTGCATACGATTTGTATAGAATCAAGTTTATATAACTAAACAGACAGGTGTGCTGCTGGACAGTTTTTTGCGCCACTTCTCCCCAGCATGCTGGATTTATAATGTGTCCACTTGATAGTGGACACATTATAAATCTACGCACGCACACAGTCGCACACGTTTAACCTTTTGACCGCCACAGTCATGTTTAAAAGACAGAGCAAAATGTGCCCAGCACGCCACGGTCACGACTAATTTTAAGGAATAATAGCTTGGCGCCGTGTGCACGTTTTTTTGACGTGGCTGTCAAAGGGTTAGTCCCATTATTTTCACCGTAAAAACAAATTAATTAAACTATCGGCGCCTTGGAGCCTTCTCCCTGCCGCCCTGTCTCGTAACTAGACGCATGTTGTATAATCGATTCGAAAAGAAGGAAGAGAATAATTAGATATTATTCACTTACCCAATATCCAAAGGGAATCTGACTCTTCGACGCATTGACAATGGACCATAAAGTCCAGAACAAATGGCTGACGCAAGCGAACGCTTCGACCTCGTCTAGCAACTTGTTCACATCGTCCAGTGTAACATCAGGTTTATCCTGGTTGTTTGAATGGTAGTACTTTAAGTATTCGCGAATGAATATTTCCTGTAAAATAATGAGAAATATATTTGAAAATGGTCAAATTCATCATTTGCCCAAACTGTTCCAACTACGTTGGGATCGGTCCAGTTGGTTCCAGTCATAATCAGCCTATAATGTCTCCACTGCTGGGATACAGGCCTCCTCTCTGTGAGAGGGAGTGGGCCGTAATCCACGACGCGGGCCAGTGCGGGTTGGTAGATGTCACATGTCTTCAAATTTTTGGTTCTAGGACATGCCAGTTTCCTCACGATGTTTTCCTTCACCGTTTTGAGAGCAGTGATGATAAAATTATTTACACAAAGTAAAGCGCCTGTCTGGGTTCGAACCTACGACCTATAACTCTTAAGTCGCGGCCGTTACCTTTACACTGGGCCACCACTGCTCTCAGCTATCATGTAGGTGAATACCAGAATTTTAAGTGGAGCGACTGCCTATCTGACCTCCACATCCCAGTTACTGTGTAATACGATACCAAGGGGTAAGACTGGTTGTCAAATGACCGTAACGACTGTCAAACATCCATGAATGACAGTTGGGACCAACGGCTTAACGTGCTTTCTGAGGCACGGAAGGGTCTTGGTATGTGAAGGTGGTCACCCATCCACGGATCAACCGCGGCAAGTTGGGTAAAAGTATTTTCATTTATTTGCTACATAACATATTGGGAGACTTGTACTCAACGCGGACGGCGAAACCAGCGGGGCATAGTGAAGATGACCATCGAGCCGAACTAACGCGCCACTACACGGAAGACATCCCGGATGTCGACCAGTGCGAGATTAGGGCGGCTCTCGAGCAGCTAAAGAACAACAAGGCACCTGGTGATAACGACAGAGCTCCTTAAAGCGGGCGGGGCTCCAGTCCTGATAGAGCTAGCGAGTCTCTTCAACTCCGTCATCCAAGAGGGTACAACGCCGGAGGCGTGGAGCAGAGGTGCGGTGGTTCTGTTCTTCAAAAAAGGCGACAAAACCTTGCTGAAGAACTATAGACCCATCTCACTTCTGAGCCACGTTTACAAGCTGTTCTCGAGAGTCGTCACGAACCGTCTCACCAGAAGACTTGACGAGTTCCAGCCACCAGAACAAGCTCGCTTTCGAAAAGCCTTAAGTACCGTGGACTACATCCATACGGTTCGCAAATTGTACAGAAGACCGAAGAGTACAACCAGCCGCTGTGTATGGCATTTGTGGACTACGAGAAAGTCTTCGACTCCATCGAAATATGGGCAGTTCTGGCCTCTCTGCAACGATGTCGAATTGACTGGCGTTATATCGAAGTGTTGATATGACGGTGTTTGTATGACGCTGCAACGATGACTGTCCAGATCCAGGATAAAAAAACCAGCCCTATCCAACTGCTCAGGGGGGTGAGACAAGGGGATGTGATATCCCCGAAACTTTTCACCAATGCGTTGGAGGACGTTTTTAAGACGCTGGACTGGACTGGACAGGGTATCAACGTAAACGTACATCTCACATCTTCGTTTTGCCGATGACATCGTCATAATGGCAGAGACACTGGAACAGTTAGACCAGATGCTGCACAGCCTAAATGGAGCCTCTCGGCGGGTTGGCCTCGGCATGAATTTGGACAAGACGAAAGTCATGTACAATTCGCACGTCTTGCCGAGTCCAATCCATATCGAAGGGTCGCTTCTCGAAGTTGTGAAGGAGTACGTCTACCTAGGACAAGTTATCCAGCTCGGTAGACACAACTTTGAGAAAGAAGCCGACAGGAGGATCCGATTGGGTTGGGCAGCGTTTGGAAAATTTCGTCAAGTCTTCTCGTCGCCAATCCCGCAGTGTTTGAAGAATAAGGTCTTTAACCAGTGCGTCCTGCCCGTTATGACATGCGGTGCCGAAACGTGGACACTGACACGGGCTGGTCCACAAATTCAAGGTCGCTCAGCGCGCCATGGAGCGGGCTATGCTTGGAGTTTCTTTGAAGGATAAGATCAGAAATGAAGTTATCCGGAAGAGAACCGGAGTTACCGACATAGCCTGCAGAGTAAGCAAGCTGAAGTGGCAGTGGGCTGGCCATATTTGTCGAAGGACCGATGGCCGGTGGAGCAGACGAGTCCTAGAGTGGAGATATATGTATTTTTCGGCGTTTTTGATAGCCGGTAAGGAATATAATAATATTAACTAAAGATCTTACCTTCTGCTCCAAACTGGGCGTAAAATCTTGATTCTCATAATAGAACGGGTGTTCCGGATTCGTATAATCAAACGCCCATTCCTGGAAATGATTGGCAATATCGAATCCCCTATAATTGTATGCACAGTACTCAAAATCGATCAGCACGATTTTAGGCTCGCCCGAATCCGAAAAATGGCTCAGAACTGTGTCAGAAGTATTGGCGTCTTCATATTGTAGTCTTTCAAAACTTTCTTTTGATTCACTTTCAATGTTTGAGAGAGTTTCTTCCGTCTCAAAGCTGTGGACGAAACCTGCTGAAATGTCGTCTTCGGGGACAGTTTGGGGTGCGTCTTCTATAAGCAGGATGTTGCCTGTTGAGAAATGAGGGTGGTTAGTGTTGCCATGTAATAGAGAATAAAAATATTTGCGTTTGGTGTTGCTATTTAAAAAAAAAACCAAGAAAAAAAAATGCTGTTGCCAGAAAAAAAGGTAAAAAATATTTACCACTATTTTTCCGTTATTTGGACCTGTTTTTAAATAAGTACCAGGTCGCAGATTAGAAACCTGTTATAAGAGTACCTTTTTAAATGTCTTATACAATTTCTAAATCTCAAATATCATTGAATTACGGTGAATCTACTGAAGTCATCGTATTTTACACTATTATCAAAATCAAAAGTCATTTATTCAAACTAGGCTGAGAATTAGCACTCTTCGAACCTCCAAAATTACATAAGACAGTCCCCCAAAACCCGCCCTTCACCACTTCCTAGTGCTTTAGCTGGGAAGAAGTGGCGCAACAAACTGTCCAGTAGCACAGCTGTCTGTTCAGTTAGAAAAACTTGATTCTATGCAAAATAATTTACATTATTCAACACAAAACCTTAAATTTAATTATTTGCCATATGTCAGCTAGCACACGCCACTATACCAACAAAAAAAAAACCATCATCTGCCTAGCCTTTACCCAAAGGCCCCAGTCTAACGTTAGATGATTGGGATGCAACTGAATACCAGTATTTTACATGGATAAAGTGACCATACGTCCCGTTATGAACGAGACTGTTCCTTTTCTCGGTCACCTGTCCCATTGTCCCCGAACAAATCTCCGGGATGCAAAATAGTCCCGTTTTACGAAACCGCGTGAAAATTCCTCTGACAAATATAAATATAATTTAAAAAAATATGTTGCATATAATTTAATCATTACTGTCAGAGGAACTTTGCTTTATTATTTTTATTAAGGCGCTGACGAGACCCAATTGACCAAAATAGGCATCTCTTCAGAAAACAAAATTGCCAAATCTGTATAGTTTGTGGTAGCGGAAAAAATATATGTTAATTTTTAACATATTTCCTAGAACTTGGTTGTTACCAAAACCGGTTTTGAAAAAAAAAAAAAATCTCGATACCAACTAACTTTAAACTAACCTGTTAGTTACCTTGAGTTCTAATCCAAAATATCTGCATTAAATAACAACATACGTTACGTATTTAATTAATAACAGGAACGTCTTATTTGAATACAGAACTTGGTTATTTTTTATTTTCAATTACTCAACTCAATTTTGAGTAAATAGATAATTACTTCATATTTTGCAATAAATTACAAGCGTTGTGTCATCGTGCTTCTCTTTCTTTTCTATGCAATCCGACAGTGACTGCCGTTTAGGTGTTGTCAGCGTCTTAAGCTGATAAACCGGTGATTGATTTGTTTTTCAGAGTTTGCTAAAGTAAAAATAAATATAATTACTTAATCTGAATATAATTATAGTGTACATTTTTTATACATTAAAAAGTTGTGTTTTCTTCAATGTTAACCTGATAACTGACCTATATAAACCCATGTCCCGTTTTGAGTTAAAAAAATAAATGGTCAGTTTATACATGGTGCGACTGCCTATCTGACCTCCACAACCCAGTTACTGGGTAACACGACACCCCTTGGTAAGACTGGTTGTCAGAATTTCGGGTTTCTGACTACATTTAACGCCGACACTTCATTTTACTTTGATGGTGCTAGTTTATCATTTCTCACTTCGAGTTACAGCTATAGCCTTATGTAAGCGGGCACGCCCTTTATGCCTGGAGGCTTTTATTTAGGTATTAAGTTCTGTTTTTATGTAGTAATTTGCTTGAGTACAGTTTTCATTGTTTTGTTGGTATATTGACGTGTGCTAGCTAACATGTGGCAAGTAATTTAATTTAATGTTATGTTTCGTAGTGTTAATTACTTTGCATACGATTTGTATAGAATCAAGTGTATATAACTAAACAGACAGGTGTGCTGCTGGGGAGTTTGTAGCGCCACTTCTACTTCCCAGTTAAAGCCCTAGGAAGTGGTGAAGGGCGTTTTTGGTGGACTGTCTTATGTAACTTTGACGTTCGAAAAGTGCTGATTCTCAGTCTAGTTTGAATAAATGACTTTTATTTTGACACAACTGCTTAAAGTGCTTTCACCTTGTTATGAAAACTATATTTTATTTCTGTAAATTTGTTATAAAAAAACACTTTAAACCGACTTTATAAATCAACTTATTTTTTACTTTAATCCGACTATAATTTTTTTAAAGAGACTTACAGGAGAAAATGATAAATGATATGTTTGCCTTACCTTCCTGCATATCATTATGACAGAACACAACCGGAGAATCGACAGAAGCTAGGAATTTCTTCAACCATTCTATTTCCTTCTCCAGATCTGTTTCTTTCAGATGCTTTATAATGCGCTGTTCTTCTTCGTTCTATAATGTAAAAAGAAGTAAATTAGTAGCTGCAAAACAATCGGCGAACCTCTGGGGGTAAGCAAAAACCGTTGAACTCGCGTGAGGGTTCCGTACAATGAATATGTTTACTACCATGTTTTTTTATCCCAAGAACAAACTTAACATTTTAGTTAAAAACATGTTTCTGCCATACATTCCAACTACAAATGTAAGTTTGTACGCACAATATTGAGAGATTTACCATGTTATTTTAAGACCATAGACTTCTTATAGGTTTTCCTGTAATCTTTAAGTAAAGAACTATATTCTGTATTTTATTCAAAAACATATTTGGGACCCTCACAACAAGCCCTTTCATTTGATATGTCACACTTTTCTGATTTGCCCCCCAAAAGTGACCCTCATATTCAAAATTCATTTATTTACGTTACACGTCCGTGTTGGGGTCGCAGAAATTCATGTGTACCAAATTTCAACTTAATCAGTCCAGTAGATTCGGTGCAAGTTGGCTGCGCCAGACAGACGGACGGAAAGACAGACAGACAGACAGTTTTTTTTTCCTTTTGGAGGTACGGAACGCATATAATGTCATTAAACTATTAAAACGAACAAAATTCAGTCCTAACGACCGCGTCACGCGTCAAGTTATAGTATTGCACACACTATTGTTCCAAATCGAGTCCAACAGACAGGCGTCAGGAACGCACTTAATCACGCGTTATCTCTGTGGCAGGATTATAGGTGTTATTGCACAATCTATACTCAACAATAAAGCTGAAGATTTTGTTTGTTTGTTTGAACGCGCTAATCTCTGGAACTACCAGACAGATTTGAAAAAAATGTTTTTGCAGTTGATAGCCCAATTCTCGCTACGACCCTTAGGAGCCGAGCAAAACGACAAAGAGAAAGAGCGAAAACGAATAGCGAAGGCGGGCGATGCGATGCAACTGCAACGGGGCCGAAGGTAAGTATTTCATAAGATTTTGTGTCGTGTATGTTCACAGGCAGATATTAAGACATACCTTCCCCTGAATATTCCCCGACAACCTCTCATCCTTGACAGTCTTCAGCCACTTATACATGGTCTTCCAGATCCAGTTGGGTTCCTTGCTCAGAGGCACCTCCATGGAGTGTATGGCCGCCATCTTCTCCGCGATTTTCATTGAGAGCGACGGTTCCGCTAATTCTTTTGTAACTAGAGGACGGGCCTGAAAAATGGGGGTAGATTTAGAAGGGTGATTTATGACGGTGGGGTGAAATAGGGGTGGGCCTGAAATTGGGGATAGAGTGAAAATAGGGTGAAGTAGGCCTGAAGTAGGGTGTGATAGGGCTTATAGTGAGTTTTATGGAATGGGTCGTGTTTTCCTAATTATGCCGAAGGGTCCAAATACCGGCCATCACCTTATATCAGCCAAAAATGGTGAGTGGCTTTTATGTAGTGCAGTTTTGAATTCTAAATATCGGCTTTTATCAAATATCAACTTGAAAATTGGAGTGCCTGTTTTGGAATGTTATGGAAATGGCTCGTGTATTCCTAATTCCGGCTAAGTGCAGCTTTGAGTTCTAAATATCGGCCATCACCCTAATATCGGCCGAAGATTGCAAATGTAGATTTTGGCCGATTGTTGTAGTCGAAATAATTGTTTTGAGCCCGTTTTTAATTACAATAAAATTATAGGTTTTAATAGACCAATTTTTTTTTTTCTCACAATAATTTTGTCTGACTACAGAGTCCATATAATTATTTTCGGTATAGAACAGATAAGTACAAATTATCCCTGTAAATCTACTACTAACAAAAATCAACCATATTTCTTAGACATTAAATGTCAAATTACATACCACGCGTGCGTTTCCTGCATAGGACGTACTTCCGGTGTCCGGTATTAGGCCTCACTCGAAAGCGGGTCTATGCCGATATACCTGGGCTGCAACTGAGAATTTCCTAACAGAAATACCCAATTACCGGCATTGATAGCCGAACATACGATCTTCGTAGACAACCAATGACATAGTACCAAAGATAAAATAGAAATAGAACGAATTACATAATTGAAAAAAAAAAATATTGTATAAAATGTTTTTATATTTTAAGTATGTTTTCTTCATATTAATTACGTTCTTTTTTAATCTTAAAATACCTACGTATTTATTGCTTACCCCAAAACCATTTTATTTGAATCCAAATGTCGAAGAAAAAAATATAAAAATATTTATATTTAGCGCCTAGATCCTTCTGGCAAATAAATGACAACCACATTTTTCTAGAATCTGTGGAAATGTCTGTTTGTTAGCCACAGAGAGCTATCTCCGTAACAATACAATGTGAAAAGGATCCTTTTGCGCTCGAATGACGTAGATAGGGGGACGCTTAGGGTAAACATTTGTGCAATTGTTTTGTGAAATGACACTTGAAATTAGGGTTGCCAACCCTACTATATAATATAATGTCCTGCTATATTAGAGACCTAATTACAATATTTCTGAAGAAAAAAATTGTAGGTGAAGCTACAATATTTTTATTTCAATTCAAAATGGCGATATGTTCGTAATAGGGCCAGTATTATAAATAAACTCATAAAAGCGGAATTAATGATATTTTGTAACCTTATTATAGTGTGAAAATAGTTATGAAACCTTTTAAAAAAAAAATCCTGATGTGGATTCATAGTAGCAAAAATATGCATTTAAAGAAAGAGGTATCATCATCAATTACCATGTGTTTGAAACATAGGTACCTACTATTTATTTATTTTTTTAAATTTCGTCTTCTATAGTTTCTGCCTACCCCCACGGGAAGAAAGCGTGAGTTTATGTATGTATGGCATCAAAGATACTATATTTGATATTATAAAAGTTGGCAACCCTACTTGAAATGTATTCAAAAAACAAGATGGAGGCTTGGTTCCGATTTTGGCCACACGTCAAAATAACCTCGTGGCGCTAAAACAGCTAATGACATATTTTTTCCGTCGTAATGACATGAATTAGAAAAATAATAATACAATATGTCCCAAACTTTTAAGATTATATTCCGATAATGTTTCAAAAAAGAACATTATATTATATGCCAAAGTGGTATTTAGAACTGAGTTATTTTATCTATGGTCAACAGGACCACTACCTCACCTGATGGAAAGTGATGATGCGGTCGAAAATTCATTATACAGAGTGTAAAAAGACACATCACATAGCCGATAACTACGCATTTTGAATTGAATTTGAAGATGTAAACATGTACAATAAAATACCCATGAAAATAAAAGAAGCGAATAGTATGTCTTGTTTTAAAAATCAACTTAATAAATCATATACAAGAAAAAAAAATAACCAGACGCAAATTTTGAAAAATTAAACTTAATCGAGTTTTATTAAACATTTATTTTTTTATTTTGATGTCTTAGTACGAAAAAAATAAAATTATCGTTAACAAAAGATTTACTTAGAATTTTTTACATTTGAAACTTGAAATTTTGACGGTGACTTACCGGCCGGGTAGCAGAACGCGCGATTGTACCAAACGCTCGCTCGATTTGAGTAGGTTTCAGGTATTTTATTAGAATTTCAAGTAGGAGAAAACTATTGAACAAATCATAGAATTGTGTTTTATTACTGATGCTGGAACAACCAAAAAATACTTGCGCACTGATTATATTTTTCCTGTATAATGTGTCAATAATAATATAAAAATACTAGCTTTGCTAGCAAGAGTTCACGCAAACAAACGAAATAAAAGAACTCTATTTATTAGTCAGTATGCTGCCATGTATGCCACGTCTAGTAATACATCATATTTTACTTTAGATCCGTGTTTACTCGGTTGGTGATTTCCTTTCGCTGATTTCGTGAAAAGGGAGGGAAGTGTGTAACAGTGACAGCTAGAGCATGGAAAAGTAAGTACTATTTTAATAGCATGGAATTAGTAAGTACTTTATAATAGCGTGGAATTACTGTTCAAGCGTTGATGTAGCGTCGGGTGTGGGTCAGTCATACTTGTAACATCTGAGTTATCGTAAGAAATACGGTTTTCATTTACTTAATTAATTAAATTATTTATTTTTCTAATTTATTGTTTATTTTATTTATTATTGTTTTTACCGCATCCTCTATTGGGATTTATTTTGTGTCCGTAGGTGTGTCCGTGGCATTACAGCGGGCCCTATCAGAAACCAGCGCTGCGGTATTTGTTTTTTTTTTTTAAATAAATATCGCAGCATTATGTTGAGATAGGAGCCTTTTTGGCCTCGCACAGGTCTTCTATTTTGTTTTGTTTTCACTATTATATTATTATTTTTTTTATGTTTTCATGCTTTTGTTAGTTTTATGTCCTTTTTTTACTGTTGTATTTCCTGTGCGTGTCCCAAATAAATATTTTTTCTTTCTTTATTTCTTTCTTTCTTTCTTTCTATAGAATTAGTAAGTACTTTAAAGATTGTAAGTAGAGGGTCTAATTGTGACCAGTGGGCGACCACTAGTTGGCTTTTTAAATTCTGAGGTTAATTTCATTCGCTGCTCAGTTACTTATTACCACGGTCAGATGTTACACATCATATGCGACTACTGTAAGGCTAGCTCGTTTTTTTTTATCAATACCTTCTATAGAAGGAACACAGCTTCCTATAGGAAGCTGTTTTTTTATATCCCTTATCACTAGGGTATGAATGAGACCATACCAAAGAATCAACTGGCATATGAATTATTTTGCATTTATCTTTTTTTTTTGTTTTCATTTTCCATACAAAATCATTCGACAAAGTCACGATTATTAATAATAATATATAAATAATATTAATAAATAAATTTATTTTATTTATTAATTTTATTAATGTAAAACACTCTCGTGAAATATGACAACGTCGCATTTTCTTAGCTTTAAATATGAATGATTGCTTTGAATGAAAATCAATGAAACTTACATACCGACACACATCGATTATGATATCTTCGAAACTATGCATTTTTGGACCACATATTCTAGGACTTTTTGTATTATTTTTACTTATAGAATATAACCCCAGTGTTATGGGATATCAAAAAAACAAGTTGTATATTATTATAAATGTAATTTTAACGTCGTATTTGTACGCTCGCTCATAAACATTTTATTTAAATCTAGTTTCCGGGTAAGTCTATTATTGTTAATTTTGAACGAGGAACCATACAGTTCTTATACCATTCTGTATATCAAACTAACTAGCATTGAGCAACAATGATTGTTGGAAAACGACTTTTATTTTTGCTGTGCAAATCGCTGTTTTCGGCAACGCGCAATGTAACGAACGCGAATCATTGTGGTGTTGGGTGCATACAAGGGGGTATTTAAAGTTAAGTTATAACCAGACATTGGATTTTATGCATTAGAAAATGCCTAAGTATGCATGTAATAGGCACTAAAAAGGGCGAATATGCACAATCAAAATACATACAATGTATTATTAGAATTTACGTTTATTTTCTTTTGGTGTACCTGTAGTACACCCACATTTCGGCACATATGTTTAAGTCCCATGAAATAGGGGGCCAGCCTATTGCCATCAACTGAGCACAAAACAAAATATGCAATATCGCCATTTTAAATAGCGTTTTATGCATTTGCATATGCAAACATGCAAATGCATATAATCCGATGACTAGTTATAACATTTAGCAATAGTATTCGTGAAAAAAAAAAGAAAAATGTTGGAATTTTGACCTTCAATGTCTCCACACCCAGAAAGTTCCCAGTTATGGTTACAATGTCGGGGACTACAAGTGACTCTCGGCTTCGATAAGCGTATTTTTACACCTGATATTTCTCATTTCAACACGTTATCAATCCAATAAAATGTATCATACTTACAGGAGAACAAACAAAAATATACAAAAGAAACTCACAGGAATATACTCCTCAATCCTGCCTCCAGAGAAGACTCCATGTAACCTGGGGCCGAGCCGCCTCTCCGACAGTAACGTAAATATAACGGACTCCGTGACGATCGCGTCCATTGCGCGCTCGCCGTGCACCTGGCCGTAGATACGGATTAGTACCTGAGGGAAAGGAGCATTGTATGGAATAAATAAATTTAATATTTGTATGGTCTACAAATACATATAGTGCCATTGACGAGATGCGCTCCACTATTTTTTGGTAGAGGGGGTTGTAATTGACCGTAACGCTCTCTCGTGATTAGTCTACTCATCATAGTGCGCGTGCGCACTCATAGGTACGTATCAACAGCACTACAACACTAGCGAAAGGATGCACACTTTTTTTTTGGGGTTGTGAATTATCAAATAACTTCTCCCGGTCTGGGCGGAGCGGGAGGGTGTGTCAGACTCTTTCTGACTAAAACCCACCCGTATTCCTTCCTGTTGCCTGTGTTGCCAGGGGCCTCGGTGACACTTTAGTACCTTCCCGCGACCCCGGCAGGCATCGGGCCTAGTGGACCCCTACACTTGTGCTGACATCTCTTTAAGGCGCGCGTGCAACATAACGCACCGTCGACCCGGGCCTTGTCCTTATCGGACGGCGAGCTTCCTATTGCTCACCGTCCGCAAGCCCGCGCCTACGGTGGCCGGATATCCGCCCGGGATTCCCGACCAGGGCGTCTCCTGCGGCGGCTAGGGGCGAGAGGGCGCGAAATTTGCCTTTCCCTCAACCGTCCCGCCTCCTCCTTCGCGAGCATTACTGCTTCGCAGGAGGTGACGGCTGCCCATGCCCTCTCGCTCTGTACCATAGCCTGAACCAGGGTCGGACGCGAGAGATCTCTGCCGCCGATCGCCTCCACGAGGACACGGCGGTTCTCTGCCCAAGCCGGGCAGACCTCCACCGTGTCCTCCGGGCGATCCACACAATAAGGATGCACACTTGCACTTGCATTTTGTGTCCGTAGGTGTGTCTGTGGCATTACAGCGGGCGCTATCAGAATACCAGCGCTGCGGTATTTGTTTTGTTTTAATAAATATAGCACATCATGCCAAACTAACAAAATCATAAAAAAAATATAAAATAAAAAAAAAATAACATATTAGTGAAAACAAAAACAAAAAAGAAGACCTGTGCGAGGCCAAAAAGGCTCCTAACCTATCTTTTTGTTTTTGTTTTCACTATTATGTTATTTTTTTTTTTTTGTTTATGCTTTTGTTAGTTTTGTCCTTTTTTATTGTTGTATTTCCTGTGCGTGTCCCAAATAAATATTTTTTCTTTCTTTCTTAAAGTAAGCGATTGGGAAAAAGAGTGGGGCGCGTCTTCGTGGTTGGTACTATCTGTAGTTACATAACATAATATCACGTCTGTATTCCTCGAAGGTAAGGCAGAGGTGTACCTTATAGTAGATATTGAAGCTGGGTCTAATAGATATTTGTTTTCGGCGGAACCCATTAGATAAAACCGAAAGAAGTTTAATGGGTTCCGCCTGCTACTGAACTTAATGCGAGTATTTAACTTTCAACTCACTTAGGCCTCAATTTTTGAAGTCAGTTTATAAATATCTATTAGACCCAGCACAAATATCTTACGAACTCAACTCGAACTTATTACGTTCGCAGCTTTGACTGGCTACATAATCAGCCCATAAAGTTCCCACTGCTGGGACACAGGGCTTCTCTCTATAAGAAAATAGAGTAAATTACTAACGTACCCAGAACAGTCGGAAATGAAGACTGGATCTGTCCCAGTTCATGACAATAGTCTTCCTCTATTACCTACATGGAGGGCTCTCGGTGAAGAAACACATCGCAAGGAAACTGGCTTGTCCTACTCGTAGAGCCAAAACTTCGCCCGTGTGGTGTATTACACCACGCGACTTCTACTCTCTCTCAAAGAGAGGAGGCCTCTGTCCCAGCTGTGGGAACGTTACAAGGGGATTGTGCTACTACATGGATCTTAAGCACAGCACACATCCATACAAACTGCCACCCCGATGTGAAGGGGATAGCATAACCAGCGTATAATGTTCCCTCTGCTGGGACACAGGCCCCCTTTCTTAGAGAGGGAGTGGGCCGTAATCCACCACGCGGACCCAGTGAGGGTTGGTAGATGTCACATGTCTTCGAATCTTTCGTTCTAGGACATGCCGGTTTCCTCACGATGTTTTCCTTCACCGTTTTGAGAGCAGTGGTGATGAAATAATTTACACAAAGTAAAGCGCCTGTCTGTTCGAACCTACGACCTACAACTCGTATGTGATTACAAGCGTTGTGTCATCGCGCTTCTCTTTCTTTTCTATGCAATCTGACAGTGACCGCGGTTTAGGTGTTGTCAGCGTCCCAAAATGGTGGGTAGTTGTATTTTCGATTAAAACATCGTTCGCATATACTCGTATGTTACGTAAATGACATCGCGCATCGACGCTACGGCGTCAGTAAAATCAACGCCCTATAACTCACCTTCCTAGGTTCCTCAAGCGAAGTAAAAGAGAAGCTCTTCACGACGCTTTTGCGCCTGGGTTTACCCTCCACGGTATCTGAGGAGTCGGTATCATCGGGAGAGCTCTCCCGTTTCTGGTAACCCCCCCATTTGGAGGTGTCGTCGGGGAGGGCTACGTAGTAGAGGAAGTTGGAGAGGCCTCCGCTGGAGAGAGAAAGAGAAGGCAAACTTTAGTAAAAATAAATAAATACAATGTTTTTTAGGGTTGCGTAGTAAACAAGGAACCCTTATAGTTTCGGCATGTCCGTCTGTCTGTCTGTCTGTCCCCGCTGTAGCTCAGAGACACTTAGTACTAGAAAGCTGTAATTTGGCATGGGTATACATATTAATCACGCCGACAAAGAGCTAAAGTAAAATCTTGAAAAAGGTTTTTTTAGGCTACCTCCCTTGCACGTAATGTGGGGATGATATTTTTTTTCTCGTCTACCCCATGGTGTGGCGTATCGTTGGATAGGCCGTTCAAAAATATTGCGGGTCCATGAACCACTTTTCGATTTATGGATCTGTTTGCGTAATACGAGAAAGTGCTAATTTTTGATAGTCAAGTGTGCCCCCTCCCCCCCTGGCAGCTAAACGGTTGTTTATGGAGATGTGAAAAAAATCATGGCAGTAGTACATATAATGAAATTAAAAGAGAAACTATCACAGCTTAGTGGGCTTTACAAGTTATCGAGTAATAGTCGATCAACTTAAATTTGCAGTTGGAGAATTGACCGTGTGATGTATGGGAGAACATGTTTTTCAACTACAATGTTATGTTTTTTTTTTAGATAAAGTCATCCCATCTTCCCACCAACGGACCCTTCATTGTGCGTGGTCCGACACGCACTTGGCCGGTTTTTTTTTTCTATGTAAGTTATTTGGATGGCCACAAGCAGGCGGCCAATCCCAATGGTTAGCGTTGCCAGGCGCCCGGATAAATCCGAACACAGTCAGGCTTTTTGGTTGGGTGTGCGGCCAAATTAGACGGTGTCGGACCTGCCCGGCTTTTGTTAGGCTTTTTAAATTTGACCTTTTTACACGACTGCCCACAAAAAGGAGTGCTATGTTTTCAGGGTTCATGTATGTTTGTGAGTTTCTTTATTCCACCATAACTTCTAAACTGTTTAACCGATATCAATGTATGTGGTATCGTTAGAAGCGTTGCGTTATTCCGGGTAACACGGGCTGAAAATGTAAACAGTATAACGGGGGGAGCCATGGGCCATGAAAAAAAAAATTTTTTTTTTTATAAAAAATTTACTACTTATACTATCATTGTCTAGAGCTTGCTTAGTACATAACAAAATATAACAGTAGGTAGTAAGTACTATTCAATATCCCATAAAAAAAACTTATAAAAAAAAGAATCGTTTTATCATTAAATGGTATAAAATAAAAACAAATACATAACACAAATTAAAAACACGTCTGCCTTGTCAAAAACTCGATTACAAAAATTGAACTAAAAAATTAAAAACAAGCTAAATGATTTTGAACTGAATATCAAGATTGGTATTCAGTTCAAAATCATTTAGCTTAACCGTCCCCCGACTGCAATGATTATTTACAAGTCCGGACTTCGCTGAAAAGATTGGTATTCCCTTCTTTTTAATTTTTATTTCTGCTTGAGTACAGTTTTCATTGTTTTGTTGGTATATTGGCGTGTGCAGCTAACATATGGCAAGTAATTTAATTTAGTGTTTTGTTTCGTATTGTTAATTACTTTGCATACGATTTGTATAGAATCAAGTTTATATAACTAAACAGACAGGTGTGCTGCTGGGGAGTTTGCCACTTCTTCTTCCCAGCTAAAGCACTAGGAAGTGGTGTAGGGCGGGCGTTTTGGGGGACTGTCTTATGTAATTTTAACGTTCGAAAAGTGCTGATTCTCAGCCTAGTTTGAATAAATGACTTGATTTTGATTTAAAAAACATCGTGTTTAAAAATAAGAATGAAACATATTTGATGATTGCTTTTAGGGTCAACGGCGCTGGTAGTCTTGTTACTGGAACTAAGAGTTGAGTTACAGTTTTATTTTTATTTTTTTATGCATTATTTATTTTAAAATTCATTATTTTGTTGCGTTTTTTTTTAGGTAGAGAACGAGAACCTCGTGGCTAAGTAATAACAGCCGCACGGGTTAATCCATCAGGTTAAGCTACGCTTGCCGCGGTTGGTCTGTGGATGGGTGACCATCTTTACATACCAAGAATCCTCCGTGCCTCGGAAAGCACGTTAAGCTGTTAGTCCCGGCTGTCACTCGTCGATCTGTGACCGTTGTAAGCCCGAAAGTCTGACAACCAGTCTTACTAAGGGTTATCGTGTTCCCCAGTTACTGGGTTGTGGAGGTCAGATAGGCAGTCGCTCCATGTAAAATACTGGTGCTACTGCATCCAGTTAGAACTGGAAGCCGACTGCAAAATAGTTGGGAAAAGGCAGGCAGATTGATTGCGTGTTTTATAGAACGGAACGCGAACTCAAAACGCGTCATCTCCGACAATGCCGGAAGTGACGAAACAAACTATGAGAATAAAAATATATTCTTTGCAAAGTGATTGAAATCTCACTACGGTAAGGAAGTGCGAATTTTGCTTGAACAAACCACAAAAAACAGATGTAATCAAATCAGATTCGTGGTAAATGACGTCACATCACGACCGCGACGAAACGGATGTAGAAAATTGTAGGCATTTAATTTTTTTTTTTTGAGCAACAAGCAGTAGTTGAATTTAACTTTTAATACTCTCCTGGGTTTATATTAGTCTATTATTGTATTGATACGAGTGAAAAATTCTCGTATTTTTAAACCACATTTTAATCAAGTCTCTAAATGATACTATGTTAAAGTTATGGTTTTATTTAATGACATGGTAAAATTAGTGCACAAAAGTGTGTTGTATGAGCGTATTTATAATATAATAATTGAAATAATATTTAAAATTTTAAATTAATAAGATGCAAATAATGTAAATTGATAATAATTAATGTACCTATCTCTTTGATTTTATGTAATTTTAAATTGATTTTGCATACCTTTAAAGCGGTGAGACATGTAGCACTATTGCAATTTCAAGAACACCTGTGTAAACATACCATGTTTCTGGCAAATAAATATTCTATTCTATTCTCGCTGAGATGAAATTTTAACATGAACTACAAGGTTTTGTTGAGTAGGAGATCTTTGACAGTCGTTACGGGTCGTCAGAAGCCAGAAAGGATGACAACCAGCTTACTGAGGAGTATCGTGTTACCCAGTAACTGGGTTGTGGAGTTCAGATAGGCAGTTCCTCCATGTAAAATTCATCATTCAGCTGCATCCGGGTAGACTCAAACCATTTATTTCAATTAAACCATTTACAGGCACTTTTGAATTGTCAAGGAGTCGGTCAGTTAGAAATATGAAGCTAGTTGCCCATTCCAAAGCGTAGTAGGTACCTATGGAGAAGAACGGGTAAGAAGCTCCATGGACACTCTTTTAAATTATATTGATAGATACAAATAGTATAATGTTGAATTTATAACTAAATGTGAGGACGATGTAAAAAAACACGCGTCCATAGTAGCAAAAAAAAACAATTTTAAAATAAAATCATTACAAATAAGCCGAGGAAGCTAAGAGGTGACCAGTCCCAACTGACGGCGCCCGTTCACGAGCATGACGCTATTTTTTTTTTTTTTTAGATGGGAAATTATCAAATAACTTCCCCCGCTCTGGGCGAAGCGGGAGGGTGTGTCAGACTCTAACTGACTAAAACCCACCCGTATTCCTTCCTGTTGCCTGTGTTTCCAGGTGCCTCGGTGACCCTTTAGTACCTTCCCGCGACCCCGGCATGACGCATAGATCAGCACCATTCAGCTCAACCATTTTGAAGGGAGCTAAATGATCCAACACACACGCCACCATCAGCGAGACATCTGAGTGAGCATGACATACTCTCAACCGCCAGGGCCCATTCCAGACTGGAATCCGATCCCAAATAAAATAAATAATTGGGTAAATTAGGTAGATTGATGATATTTGGGTACGAAATTGGCCTTATAATTAACTCAAGTGTCGCCACACGTGGAAACGTTTTCAAATTATTTTTATCAACTTGAGTACTTACAAAACAAGATGGTTGACAGCTCAAAAAAGAGACGTAGACGCATTAAATAATTCGTTATCAGTACTCACTAAACAATGCGTGGGTTATCAACGGGTAATTTTCCAGTGTTCCACTAAGTAGTCGATAAATGCGTTGTTATTTTTAATTTCAAATGCTTTTTGTAACATCATCATCTGCCTGCCTTTTCCCAACTATGTCACGGTCAGTTTCCAGTCTATCTAAATGCAGCTGAATACCAGTGTTTTATTTACATAGAGCGTCTGCTTTATCTAATCTCCACAACCCAGTTACTGGTATATATTTCTTATTATTAGGACTTCTCTTAGCCCTATTGATTAGTATTCTGCACAGCATTTCTTCTGCTATGGAAGTAGAAAGTACTTTTGTATTAGCTGTCATCTCAATAGTCATCCATCCCTAATTAAAAAGTACTTTAGCAATGTAAGGAATAAATTGTCATAAGCAAACTAAAAAAGGCACTTTGCTCTTTATTTAGAGAATCATCATCTGCCAGACTTTTCCTAACTATGTTCGGGTCGGTCCAGTCTAGCTGGATACCAGCATTTTACATGGAGCGACTGCCTATCTGACCTCCTCAACCCAGTTACTGGATAACACGATACTACCCTTTTTTTTTGGGTGGGAAATCATCAAATAACTTCTCCCGCTCTGGGCGAGCGGGAGGGTGTGTCAGAATTTTACTGACTAAAACCCACCCATATTCCTTCCTGTTGCCTGTGTTGCGGGGGCCTCGGTGACCCATAAGTACCTTCCCGCGACCCCGGCAGGCATCGGCCCTAGTGGCCCCTACCTTTGTGCTGACGACATCTCTTTGAGGTGCGCGTGGAATATAACGCGCCGTCGACCCGGGCCTGGTCCTTACCGGACGGTGAGCTACCCATTGCTCACCGTCCGCAAGCCCAACACGAAAGTCACAGAAGCCCGAAAGTCTAACAACCAGTCTTAGCAAGGGGCTAAGACTGGTTGTCAGACTTTCGGGCTTCTGACGACGTAACGCCGAGACTAAGCTCTTTCCGAGGCACGGAGGGGTCTCGATCTCGGTATGTTATGGATGGTCACCTATCCACGGATCGACCTCGGCAAGCGTTGCTTAACCTTGAATATCGACCCATGCGGCTGTTATTATTTAGCCACGTGCCCCTCATTTTTTATGATCTCCATATTTCATTAAAATTTATTGAGAAGACATACGCTCTAAAATAAACAAATTATTTAAAAAACAGAACGAGGAAGGACCAAAAATAGATCCACCATATTTCAGGTTATTGGTTTGTCCCCGCCTGCGATAACAATATTTATAATGCTTGTTTTTCTCTTTTCATTTATGTGTTTTTGCAGTCGGGTTTTTTATTTTTTATTAAATAATTTGTTTCATTTCGAACTTTTTAGTTTTTATTAATATATGTATATGGAATTGACTCATTACCAGCTTTTATTTGATATCAATATTGTTGTAATTTATTTTAATAAAACTCTCTTTTATTTGTATTTGCAGATGTAAATAAATATTATATAGCTGTCACTTCCACAATTAAGATGAATCTAGAGACACCTCATGTTAAAATCCATTAAGCCGTTTAGGCTATAGAGCGGGCCAAAGAAATAGACATACATACATACTCTCGAAAAACATTACCCTCCTTCTGGGGCAGTCGCGTAAAAAGGAATTAACACAATATGCAGTTTTTCTTGAATAATCTTTTTACCTCACCAACTCAAATTACTTTGCCTCAAGAAATGTGTAAAAAACTAGAGGTTTTTACCTTGTATGCAACTAAAAACCGACACGTTTTATAAAAGAGAAGTTATGTAAAAAATAAAGTAATTTCATTCTGTTTAGTGGCATTATCTTTATCATAAAAGTTGTCACGAAGCCAACGATATTTTTTGCAATACTGATTTCGGTGTGTGGTCTAAGATAAAAACTGTCATTTTGACGCCAAGGACAAGGACGTATTTTATTTATTTTAGGCCACAGACATACATGTATGCGGAAACCGGCATGTCCTAGAACCAAAAATTCGAAGACTTATAAATGATAATAAATTATTTTATTTCTGTAAGGTTTGTACAACCACTTTTACACGTCAATCATATTTTTTTAAACTAGATGTGGTCGGTATATCCTATCTGACTACTCTGAGAAGAAAGGCCGAAACAACTCAGATGTCACAGTCTCTTTTAAAGTCCGGACATAATCTTGGTCAGATCATGTCAAGACCATGTACTCGTAGATTGGTGTTTGAAATGGTCTTTTGATGAAAGAACCACCAATTGAGTGGACCTGTCCAGTCAGTGCACGCATTTTTCAGTATTTGTGCAGCTGAACTCAGAACTAGATCATGTGAAGACCATGTAGGTTGGTGTTTGAAATGGTCTTTTGATGAAAGATCCACAGATTGCGTGGACCTGTCCAGTCAGTGCACGCAATTGTCAGTAGTTGTGCAGCTCAACTCAGAACTTAAGGAACTCAACGATTTAACGAACAATACCAAAAAAAAGGATATTTGGCTAGGCCGCAAAAAATACTCAAGCTGCCAGACCATGATAAAAAAAAAATGAGAATAAAACAAAATTAAACAATTAACCCCATTGTCTTCACATTTACAATAATTATGACATTGTGACATTTACCAAACCTCACTGGGCCCGCGTCGTGGATTACGGACCACTCCCACTCACAGAGAAGGCCTGTATCCCAGCAGTGGGAACATTATGCTAATGTTGCACAAAAATTGAAAACTAAGAAGAATGAGCTCACACATCCCTTGTATGGCGTTTCCTTAACAATATGCGACATTGTGAGTGTCAGAGGCGTCAAAACGAAACAGAAACGCGACCATCTTTTGTGGCGGTAGGCGAATCTAACGATACAATTTTTTGTTTGTGGTATTTTTAAAGCAATGTCACCTTTGCTGTGTTACCTAGTATTTTTATCAACAAATGTTTCTTTTTTATAAATTCTATTGTAATATGCTTTTTTACTCCAATTCTTCAGCGAGATTTGTATAAAATTACACAAAATTAGAATCATTAATTCGGCGAACGAGACTGTTTTTGCCAAAACACTTTTGTCGGTTACTTGTCCGGTATTTATTACCTATTTTTGTACCTTTTTAAATAACTGTGGTTTTGTGTTGTGTTTTTTGTTCCATTTTATCTATCTATCAATCTCAGTAAGCCATATATCTAAAATATAAGTGCAAGTTTAACACCCGGCTTCTGAATTGAGAATTTGAGGTTGAGAACTTGTCAAACTGTACTTTAGAATTGCTTATGGTGATTCCTTTTACAGTAGCCCGCGACATTTAAAATTTCTTAGGTTTTTTGGAAAGAAATTTTTAATTCGGAGGAATCACCACCGATAAGTCCCTATTGACTCCGGAATGGAGTTCCACTGCGGAGTCAATGACCACGCGGACCACGCACAATGAAGGGTTTCTTTGTTGGGAAGTTGGGATGAGTATCTCAAAAACAAACTCAACATTGAAGTTGAAAAACATGTTCTCCCATACATCGATATATGCCACGGTCAATTCTCCAACTGCAAATTTAAGTTGATCGACTATTACTCGTTAACTTGTAAAGCCCACTAAGCTATGATAGTTTTCCTTTTAATTTCATTATATGTACTACTGCCATGATTTTTTTCACATCTCCATAAACAGCTATTTAGCAGGCAGGGGGGGGGGGGGGGGGCACGACGACACTTGATTCTAATAAAATTTTGCACTTTAATGCTTAAGGCGCTGACAAGACCCAATTGACCAAAATAGGCTTTACTTAAGAAAAAAAATTTGCCAAATTTGTTTAGCTTGTGGTAGCGGAAAAAATATATGTTAATTTTGAACATATTTCCCAGAACTTGGTTGATACCGAAACACGTTTTGAAAAAAAAATCTTGATACAAACTAACGTTAAACTAACCTCTTACCTTGAGTTCTAATCCAAAATATCCGCATTAAATATCAACATACGTTAGGTACGTATTTAATTAATAACAAGAACGTCTTATTTGAATGCAGAACTTGGTTGTTTTTTATTTTCGATTACTCAACTCAATTTTGAGTAAATAGAGAATTGCTGCAATAAATTACAAGCGTTGTGTCATCGCGCTTCTCTTTCTTTTCTATGCAATCTGACAATGACCGCGGTTTAGGTGTTGTCAGCGTCTTAACTATTACGCAAACAGATCCTGAAATCGAAAAGTGGTGTTTACAGACCTGCAATATTTACTACGGCCTATCTAACGATACCCCACACCATGGGGTAGACAAGAAAACAAAACATCATCCCTACATTACGTGCAAGGGAGATACAAAAAAAAAATGATTTTCAAGATTTTATTTCAGCACTTTATTGGCGTTATTAATATATCAAATTACAGCTTTCTAGAACACCTATATCAAATTACAGCTTTCTAGAACTAAGCGTCTCTGAGCTACAACGGGGACAGACAGACAGACGGACATGGCGAAACTATAAGGGTTCCTTGTTTACTACGGAACCCTAAAAAATACTGACAATTTCTCAACTATTATTATTTATATTCATAAAGCGGGTTGATTCACTACGATTTTAAAACGCTACCGCTCATAACATGTCTCTCGGCCGAAACAACAGAACTTGTCTGGTAAAGTCAAGGTCCCTTGTATTTATTTACATTTTTTGCGACTCTGTCTTTATATAAAAGCTTATGTAATAGACTTCTTTAAATTCATAGCCAACCTGGCCTTGGATATCGATGGAAAATTAAACGCAGTATCGCGATGTCGCCGGTTTGATACAAAACGATAAAAAAAATGCGTTTTTAAAAAGGTAATGCATAAATTTATCCCTGCCTTTACATCCGTATACAAGTTGTGATTCGATGGACGATCCTTGTATGCACAAATTATAATTTTATGTATTTTTTAAAATATGTTTTAATTTGTTAATCATTTTAAATTCAAATGTTGAAATAAATTGAATTGAACGTAATAACAAATGTTTTTTTACGTTGTATTATTGTAATGTAAAATACTTTAATTTGTTAATAATTTTAAATTTAAATGTTGTATTAAATTCAATTGAATTAATAATGTTTTTTTTTATTTGGTTTAACAGATTGTTACGATAATTGACCGTAATAACATTTTTTATGTTGAAATGTTGTAATGTAAAATACTTTAATTTATTAATAATTTTATATTTAAATGTCGTATTAAATTCAATTGAATTTTTAATGTTCTTTATTTAGTTTAACATATTGTTATGATAATTGAACGTAATAACGAATGATTTTATGTATTCATATGGAATTGTTGTAATGTAAAATACTGGTATTCAACTGTAAAGGAACATCATCTGCCTAGCCTTTTCCCAACTACGTTAAGGTCGGGGCTAGGCAGATCATGATGGTGGAATTCTTATAATTAAGTTTTATTTATTAATTTTTGAATGTTTTGCTGTAGTTATTACTAATTAATTAAAAAATATAATTATAATATTTGTGGGCCGTTGACGGCAAGACATAGCGTTCATTTTATTAATATTGACATCTTTACTTTATTGTTTTGTTCTACAAATAAACATATTTGAATGAAACACTTTTTTACAAAAAGATGAAGTTGGTTGTTTTTATTCTGTAAAGTTTTAATTTTTGAATTTATACTTGTGGTAGTACCTACTCCACACAAATTCGTAATCCACCTCATGCTATGTAAATAAATAGTGAAATATAAATATAATAACATCATCAACATAATTATTATTGAAGTTTACTCAGCAGGCTTAGCATGATGCTTTCTATATTACGAAGAATAGACACAGCTCTTTCTATAAAAGTGACATTTCGTTTCTTCATATTTGACATCGCACCGTAGAAATCCTTCCATAATCTGTCATGTTCTCTTTCGTTTCTAACGATGTTTGTCTAGGTCCTTTTTTATGTAGGAGTATATATACCCATTCAAAAAAAAAACAAAAACCGGTTCATTATAGACGAAAACATCGATGAAAATAAAAAAAAAATCATGACGAACATAGAACCTCCTTTTTTTAAGTCTGTTAATAATACATTTTCTTTTCAGTGGAAACTCTGAATCTGAATTTGAGCTCCGTCAATATGATTGCCCCAAGAGACTTATGATTTGCAAACTGTATACTACGTGCCCTCCTAAGCTGGCTTCCCACGGTGCGTGATATAGCCGAGGGACGCGGACAAGCACGTACCGACGCACCATGGGAAGAGTGTCCGTGGAAGCGCAGACACGTCCGTTGCAGAACGTCCGATCCCCGGCAGTCGGTAACTTCGGTACGGTGCGAGCTCTCTCTGCGAGTTCTCTTTCACTTTATATTTTGGAATAAAAATGGATCCAATCTCAAGACCCACACCGACCGACACACACCGTTGGAAGAACCTTGCAGGCTAACCGCCGCGAAGAAATAGAGGCGTCATGCTACATGACGCCTCTATTTCTTCGAAGAACAGACATAGCTCTTTCTATACAAAGTGAAATTTCGTTTCTCCATTTTTGACATCGCACCGTAAAAAGCCTTATGCAATCTGTCAGTTTGTCTTTCGTTTCTAACGATCTTTGTCTAGGTCCTTTTATAAGTAGACTATTTCAGAAGAAAGTTTATTTCCCAAACTGTCAAAATCACACTGACAACTGAGTGAGACTGTCTAAGGTAGTGACGACAATTTGCGTTTTTCTACTCGACGGCCACAAAGTATATACGCAAAATTGTGATAATTAATAGAAGAACAAGGCTATCTTCTCCTATTTTACATCATTTAGTTAACAGGGCATTACCAAGGAAATGGTGAAGGCCAATATTACTATAACATTTTTTTGTTCCAAAATACGGCACTTTAAGAAAAATTGTAGTAGTTGTTTTTATATACGTGACTTAATATTAGTAAAAATTGAGAATCAAACAGAAAAAGAAAAGTATGACAAAACAAAGAATTCTGAGTCGTATTATGTAAAAGAGTGAATTTCGTAAAAAAAAGTGCAGTTGACTCTTTCTACTTTGCTGTCGTCGTACTTTCTACACGGAACGTCATTTTTGTCTATTCTTTCATAGACAAAACGGTGCTCGTGCCAAGCCTGTTGGTGTGCGGTGTCCGCATAATCCGCAATGTTACAGTGGGAAGCCGCCTTTACAGAGAACACTATAAGCTGATTTTTGTATCAAGTACATTATTTTATAATGACAATTTCCACTCGTGTTTCTTATAATGCAATTACGTATTATTGTGATATGATAACTTATCAACATACTCCCGTATAACTAACAATGAATGAAAACCGGAAAGTACAAGATTTTAACTGGTTTAAATCGATTAAGGAATCGACTTGTAAAGAGGTCAATATGTTGTGTTTAATATAAACTTGAACATAGCATCACGGCTGTTTTTTTCTGAAAGGGTAGTCAGAAGTGTATAGTTCTTACAACATTTCCCCCGTTATTATTAAACTCCCATGTATATAATATGGGGCGAGTTTATGGCCATTACATAATCAGCCTATAATGTTCCCACTGCTGTGACACAGGCCTCCTCTTTTCGAGAGGGAGTGGGCCTTAATCCACCACGCGGGCCCAGTGCGGGTTGGTAGATGTCACATGACTTTGAATTTTTGGTTCTAGGACAAGCCGGTTTCCTCACGATGTTTTTCTTTACCGTTTTGAGAGCAGTGGTGATGAAATATTTTACACAAAGTAAAGCGCCTGTCAGGGTTCGAACCTACGACTTACAAGTTGTAAGCCCTTACCACTGGGCCACCACTGCTCTCCATGTATGTCCAGTATCTGGGTACAAATACAGACTCCAGAATTACTGTGGACTTTCTAATGGCACACCCAATATCACTACAGTCATTTGGTAGTTTAAATTGGGAAAAAAATCGGGAATTTGAAAATTGGTGATGTTATTGAATAACATGGTTTTCTCGAAGTTTTCAAACGAAAAGTTTTTTTGACAATATCTCCTTTTAGACTCGTTTGACATGGCGGCGCGACCGGCAAAAATACGAGGTGAAAGAAATTTTTCTTAAGAGATTTGTTCGTATGGAACAAATCTAACTAACCAGAGATGTATTAATGATTCTAATTTAGAATCATTAATACATCTCTGGTAGTGTTGCCCAAATGCAAGAACAAGACGAGACTTAGCCAGTCTTGGTCTTGGTCTTGCGCCAATACACCTGGTCTTGGTCTTGGTCTTGGTCTTGCGCTCCCAATCTTGGTCTTGGTCTTGGTCTTGCAGCAAGAGTCTTGCAAGTCTTGCAATTACCTATTAGTCTATTACTATTTATTAAAGTTTACTTTAAATCTTAGAAAAACGTATTAGAATTGGAACATTGTGAGCTTGAATTAACATAGCCATAGTAAAGATCAAGCAGATTAATAAATAACTGAAGATTTGATAAGAAATTCGAAAAATCAACTGACCTATATGTCGTTTTCCATGGAAGTAACTGTTTCTTAATAAACATTTATGATTTATAAGCTTACATTTGCTAAAACATGTAAAAAAACAAATTAATTACAATAACTTGACTGTATTTTAAAGAACAATACTTATCTGTCTAGAAAGAGATTGAACCGTCAACTTATAAGAAATTTAATAAAAGAGTTTTACGATTTATCATTTATTTGAATAAAAAATAAAATACAACACAAATTCAACAGCTTTATCATTAGGTTATGATACTTTATATCAATTTTTTTGACCAAGAATTAATACAAAGTAACCATCTGGCTGACTCATCACTTAACCTATTTCTATGTTTTCTAATTACTAATGATGCTTTAGAAAATAACCTCTCAGCAGGTACTGAAGTTGCAGGTATTGAGAGAAAATCACGGGCCATTTTCGATAAAATCGGATACTCTGTCTCATGCGTCCTCCACCAATCTAAAATGTCTTCCGAGCTGGCAGTTCTTGGTTTTCTCAGGTACTCCTCCAACTCGTCTATCACTAAGCCTTGAAGACAAGATCCAGATGACGTCGAGGGACATTCATAGAGTTTATCAAAGTCTATTACGTCTTCATCTTCATCACATACTTTATTTTCTTTTTCTGGTAATTCCAGAGATTTGTTCAGTGAGTGTAGACTTTTATATTCTTCATAAAGTTCATTGAACTTGCGCAGACTTTCTGTTTTAAGTTGCTTCCCCCACATTGTCAGGTCAAAAGTCTGAGCCTTATGCCTTGGGTCTAAAATTAAAGAAGTACAATAAATCCAGTTGCTCTTCTTGTAATGTTTAAGCATTTTGTCTCGAGCTGCTTGGAAAGGTAGAATGAGCCTTTCATCCACTTCAGATCGATTAGGTTTCTCATCTAACTGTTTTACCATGGATTCAATTTTATCTAGCAAGAGATTGAATGATACAATGACTAGCGGTAATGTAACATATTTGTCTCCACCAAGTTTTGTACTTAAAAGTTTAAAGTTTATTAGAAATTTATGTAATTTTTCGAGTACCTGCCAATCATTAGCTGTGATTTGAAAATCATTTAATTCAGTGACAGAACTGCACAATATGTCAATGCCCGCTCTCACTTTTAAACCAAATCCAATCATATCATGTGTGGAATTCCATCTCGTTGGACAGTCAAGAATGGCATTTAGATTTGATGGCACGCCAGCTGCTTCACAAGCAGACTGAAACTTCTTCTTCACTATCTCACTTCTTTTTATTTTACTGGAAATACTGCGTAACTTTGTTACAGATGTACGCGAGTCAGCAATATTTGGTGCAGATTCTTCATCTTCCTCATCCTCAGTTTCGTCTGCATAGTCTTCGTACTGCTGATCTTGCGCGTTAGTGTCAGACTCACAGTGTAATGCTAAGGTCTTTAATAAATCTTGTACACCAAGGTTTAAAATGTGAGCAAAGCACCGGAAATGTTGATTGTCTGAATCAAAGTGTGGTGGCAGCTGTTTGCCCAGTTCATACATAAATTTGGTATTTGCAGTTGCGTTGTCGACCGTGATACCTTGTATTTTATCAATTATGCCATATTCCAATAAACATTCATGGAAAATCGTTGCAATATCTTCCCCAGTATGTCGACCGCGTGATGGTATAAAATCAAGAACTACAGATTGATACTACTAACTACTCAGTGAAATAGCGCTAAGTCCTAGCTGCAAGACGCAAGAGTCTTGCAGGCTATGTCTTGTTCTTGCTCAAGTCTTGCACGGTCAGTCTTGGTCTTGGTCTTGCTAAAAATACGCGGTCTTGTTCTTGGTCTTGGTCTTGCAAAAACGCAAGAACAAGACCAAGACTGCAAGACCAAGACTGAATTTGGGCAACACTATCTAATGATTATAATTCTGTAAAAAGTGTCTTAATTAAACTCTATAGTGCTAATATGCCCCAAAAAAATCACGAAATTTTTATTCAATCGATAAGTGCCATAAAAATGCATTTAAAATTTTACATTTTCAAATTTCGCGCGTAGGTTGACGAAAACGCTGGACGCAGTGGACGCCATGTTGCTCTGTGGTCATGACGTCACTGGGCTATGAAAAAAAAAGCTGATCTTTGTATGATAATTGACACGTTTTTGTTAACATAGCCGTATGACGTAATAACATGGCGGCTACTATTTCATGGTGTTTTTTTAACAGATTAGAAAAACTGAAAACGAATTGAATTTTAAAATTTATTTTGTTATTTTATGAACTAAAGTAACATTTTCCGACTCCTTTTTGCCTAAACTATCTCAATAATATATTTATAGATTTTTTCTCGTATATAGTAAAATACCCCATTGGCTACCACTGCGGATCCGCCTTAACTCTTGAAATGTCCTGTGGAGCGTGCACGCCGTACGGCATTTCATAGAAATTTTCAAGTCCTTATATTTCGATAGGACTGAACCGATTTTAATGAAACTTCATACCTATAAGCAGGATAAATAGGTTTAAAAAGTTAGTAGAAAACATTTCCGAAAAATAGTTTTTTAATTTTCCATCTTTATCTGCCTGCCTTTTCCCAACTATGTCGGGGTCGGCTTCCAGTCTTACCGGATACAGCAGTATTTTTACATGGAGCGACTGCCTATCTGACCTCTACAACCCAGTTACTGGGTAACACGATACCCCTTGGTAAGACTGGTTGCCAGACTTTCGAGCTTCTGACGACCCGTAACGACTGTCAAAGATCTACAAATGACAGCCGGGACCAACGGCTTAACGTGCTTTCCGAGGCACGGAGGGGTCTTGGTATGTAAAGATGGTCACCCATCCACGGACCAACGGCGGCAAGCGTAGCTTAACCTGATCGATCGACCCGTGCGGCTGTTATTACTTAGCCACAAGCCCCTTTTTTAAATTTTCCATACAAACAGAAATTTCCAATTATCTTTTTTTTAAATATGACATTTCGAAAATGTTTTCTACTAACATTTTAGACCTATGTATTCTGCTTATGTGTGTGAAGTTCTATTAAAATCGGTTCAGTCATTTTGAAAAATAAGGACGTTAAAGAGATCGCGTGTAACTTGTCCATCAAGATTTGACCTCGTAAGGAAATCGATAATTGAACAAACAATGGCCTTCGACACAAAACAAATAACCGATATGTGCATTTAAATTTTAAAGAGCCAATAAGTCGTCCATTAATTACGTGTGGGTCGAACCAAATCTCACCCAATTTCATGTGTTCCCCACACATGAAATTGGGTGAGAGGGGGGTCTCGGTAAATATCATGTCATTTTTTTCCGCATGAATCAGTGTAAAATTGCGAGAAAACTGGGTACCTAATTGTTATAAAAAATAATTAAGCGAATTATATTTAGTAACACTATTTTTCGGAAATGGTTCTACTAACATTTAAACCTATTTATCCTGCTTATAGGTATGAAGTTTCATTGTCTGTATAATTTTGGTCTTCCAAGCGGGGGACAAACGAATAACCTGAAATATGGTATGGTATGGTATGGCGTGGTATGGTATGGTATGGTATGGTATGGTATGGTATGGTATGGTATGGTATGGGTATAGTATGGTGGTGTAGCTTTTGATTGTCCGGCCTGCAAGACCAAAATTATACAAATTAAAATGCTTGTTTTTCCCTTTTCAGTTGTGTTTTGCAGTCGGGTTTTTTAGTTTAATTTTTATTGTTTATTTCTTTGTTTTATTGTGTTTAAATATCGGCACCCATCACGTACATTTTAGTTTTCGATGTGTTTTTGTTGGTATCATGGCGTGTGCTAGCTGACATACGGCAAATAATTGAATTTAATCATTTGTGATGCGTCATCGAAATTATTTTGCATATAGAATCAAGCTTTTCTAATTGAACAGATAGCTGTGCTGCTGAGGAGTTTGTTGCTCCACTTCTTCTTCCCAGCTAAAGCACTAGGAAGTGGTGAAGGGTGGGCGTTTTGGAGGACTGTCTTATGTAATCTTGACGTTCGAAAAGTGCTGATTCTCAGCCTAGTTTGAATAAATGACTTGATTTTTATATAGCCTCCTAGCATCCTAAACAGTCCCGTTACCATCTTGCTGACTAGCAAATATTTTACAACGGCATCAGTATTCTGTATGTAGTTCGTGCGAAACCAGAGATGAAGCCGGCTTCCCACCAGCCTAACAGAATAGAACATACCGGCTGATTTTTTTTACCGTCTCGAAAAACATAGGGTATAGTAGGTGAACGGAGTAGAAGCCTATGGCATAGTCAATTTTCAACCTGTAAAGAAATTTATTTATCAATAAATACTGCCCATTTGAAGTAAACTTTTCATACTAAAACAATAAAAACAGAAAAAAAAAAACAAAAATAAATCGATGAAAAAATATTATTAGTTTTACGCACGGGCTGTAGGATGGATAGTTTCATGATTTTTTTTAGGAAATTCCGAACCTTGTCAATCTCAATGGTACTAAGCAAATATTCTCAGGTATGGCTTCTGTTCCTCTTACACAACACACCTTAATATTCTCGAGACGGTAAAAAATGTCATCCGGTAGAATAAAATATTGATTTATTTTCTCAGAATGTAGGTATTTACAATAATATTAAAAACTCCTTGTACATTCTACCATTTTGGCATGCAAACATTGATGCAGTTCATCATCAAATATACAAACACAACTAAAATTTATCAGCTGTAAAATCCGATACAGAGTAGTAACATTTATTAAATAAATAGACATACAGTTAGCTACTGCATTGGGTTACTATCCCTTTTTCATCATCATCATTTCAGCAGAAAGACGTCCACTGCTGGACATAGGCTTCCCCCAAGCACCGCCACCTCGACCGGTTCTGTGCTTCCCGCATCCAGCGGATTCATCGCGTTTTAATTGAAGTAAAATAAATCATCATCATCATCATCATCTCATCTGCCTGCCTTTTCTCAACTACGTTGGGGTCGGCATCCTGTCTTACCGGATGCAGATGAATACCAGTATTTTACATGGAGCGACTGCCTATCTGACCTCCAAAACCCACAGGGTAACACGATACCCCTTAGTAAGACTGGTTGTCAGACTTTTCGGCTTCTGACGACCCGTAACGACTGTCAAAGATCCACGAATGGCAGCCGGGACCAACGGTTTCACGTGCTTTCCGAGGCACGGAGGGGTCTTGGTATGTAAAGATGGTCACCCATCCACGGACCAACCGCGGCAAGCGTAGCTTAACCTGATCGAGTGACCCGTGCGGCTGTTATTATTTAGCCACAAGCCCTACATTGAAGTAAAATAAATACCCAAAAAAAAACGAGCAAGCCTTACAGTAGTCGCTTAATTATGATGTGTAACATCTGACATCTCACCTTGGTAATAAGCAACTGATCAACGCCAGAATTTAGCCTCAAAAAAAAAAAAACTGAAATCTGAAATACTCACCGGCACGGAAACTTGGCCACCAATAACTTGCCGATAATTTCTATTTAAATATTTAATTTTCACTATATTATGGGTTTATGCACTAAATTAGGGTTTTTTATGGTTTTGTAACTCAGTTATTGAAAAAATGATGCACCAGCAGTAATCTTTAAAAAAATAAGCAGTTTCACAAAAATATTGGTTTTAACACTGGTGCCGATTCCCTTGTTCACAAACTAAACTAAATTTAAGTTCAGTGCATCTTTTTCTTTCTATTTCATTAAGAAAAGGACATAAGATAAATTTTAGTTTAGTCCTGTCAAATTAATCAGCGCTTGAAATAAATTGACGTAATTTTAGTAGGCAAGTTTTTAATCACGTCTAAACTTGTATGGAGTAGTGACAGGCGCTAAATAATTTGACAGGACTAAACTAAAATTTATCTTCTGTCCTTTTCTTAATGAAATAGAAAGGAAAAGATGCACTGAACTTAAATTTAGTTTAGTTTGTGAACAAGGGAATCGGCACCATTGTCAATTTAAAAAGAACACAAAATGAAAATGTATTTATTTGAATAATTATTCATTACTAGTGGTCGCTCACTGGTCGAAATTCGACTAACAATCAATATAGTATTTACTAATTCCATGCTTTAAAAAGTACTTAATTATTCCATGCTCAAGCTCTCATTTCCTGTTACACACTCCGTCCCTTTTCATGAAATCACTCCCATGGAAGCGAGAGGAGAGATTTTACACATCAAAAGTTGCTGCATCATAAACCCTTACCTGATCCTCTTGAAGTCCAGCTCCTTAGGGTCTACGGTCTGCCAAGGCCCGTGGAGGTAGTTCCGACAGATCCTGCCGGCCACTTCCCTCATCTCCTCCTCCGTACCACACATTTGAAGTTTCTGTAATAAAAGAGAAGATACTTTCAAAACCAAAATTTTTCTAATAATAATAATAATAAATAAGAAACCCGCAGGGCAGCATGTGGCGAGCTGTTGGGCAGTAGCGACCCCACGGACCCTATCTCCTGGGAGAAGTCTTGTTCCTCATCTCTGGCTTGCCTTTATTGGCCGGCTGGCGTGAACACTGACGAGGAACAGAGCTCCCACCTCATTCTTGCCTTTATTGACCGGCTTGAGTGTTGATTCGCAAGAGCAAACGTACTCGGAGGAAGGAAATATTCCAGTAAGATGCTGGTAGGGATCTTGACCGTACTTCCGGGATTGTCCTGATAGCCGTGGAATACCTCTCCACTCCTCAAGCACCTCAGGAAGTGTTGCCCCCTTGTCACTACGTCACTATGTGCTAGCGGCCGTTTTCGGGGGCCCATTATTGAGTGTGCAAGTCACCCCCTGCCATTTTGTCGGTGTATTTTATATGAAGCATTGGTCAGGTAGGGGCCATAGCCTTTCTATAGTCTTAGGAAACTGATCCACTATAGCCTCTCAAACCCATAACAATATGTTTTGTTCCCATGTTCTGCAATTAGTCTTGCATCAACCGGGGGTTGTCCTTGGGTGCACCTTCATAGAGCAAACAGGGATAATCGTCGGTTGCCTCATTCCATTAAAATTGTCCAAGGGGCCTCTGCGAGTTGGCTTCGGCCCCTCGTACGCCTTCCAAAGGTCCGGGACCCCATGGTCCCGAGATATGTAAGGACATAAAAAAAAAAAAATAATAATAATGTTTATTTCCAGTAAAATTATTACAAGGTTACAAGTACAGTAATATGATACAACATAAAGTGCATTAAGTATTATCTCCTGGCACCCAAATTAGGTTTATAGCCTGTGACTTGGGGACTTGGGACTAAGATGGCAGAGGTCACATTTCGCCATTAATTGTTAAGATCCAGTGATTGAGAGCAGTGGTAATGGCCCCGACTTACGAATTATAGGTCGTGGGTTCGCACCCAAGCAGGCGCTTTACTTTGTGTAAATAATTTCATCAACACTGCTCTCAAAATGGTGAAGGAAACAGCGTGAGGAAACCGGCATGTCCTAGAACCAAAAATTCGAAGTCGTGACATCTACCAACCCGCACTGGGCCCGCGTGGTAGATTACAGCCCACTCCCTCTCGAAGAAAGGAGACCTGTGTCCCAGCAGTTGAAACATTATACGCTGCTTATGCTATCCCCTTTACATCGGGGTGAAAGTTTGTATGGATGTGTGCTGTGCTTAAGATCCATGTAGTAGCACAATCCCCTTGTAACGTTCCCACAGCTGGGACACAGGCCTCCTCTCTTTGAGAGGGAGTATAGGCCGCGTGGTGTTAGTAGATGACTTTGAATTTTTGGTTCTATGAGTAGGACAAGCCAGTTTCCTTGCGATGTGTTTCTTCACCGAGAGCCCTCCGTGTAGGTAAGTAATAGAGGGAGACTCTATTGCCATTAACTAGGTCAAATCCAGAGTCTTCATTTCCCACTGTTCTGGGTACCTAAAATAGTAATTTACCCTATTTTCTGACACACCTCTTTGAGGGCCTCGCCAGGTTTTTCTACGTTACATACTATGAATAAATTTAGATTTTTCGTATGTTTGTTCGTTACACTTCCCGCAATATCGCACACCGTGGGAAGCCAGCTTTAGACAAGAATTGGTCTTCAGGTAACATTATAATATAACCAATAATATGTACTGAATTCAACACAAAAGATGAATGTAGACAAGTTTAAATATAAAGTTGTTTAATAAATAACTTTAGACTATAAATCTTGTGATTTAGGCAGGATGCCAGCTGATGAAATACGCCTTATTGAATGTATTGTGACGTGTTGATTTTCTTTAGGCATCTGTCATCCTGCCAGGGTCGCGGGAAGGTACTTATGAGTCACCGAGGCCCCCGCAACACAGGCAACAGGAAGGAATACCGGTCGGTTTTAGTCAGTAAGAGTCTGACACACCCTCCCGCTCCGTCCAGAGCGGGAGAAGTTATTTGATGATTTCCCCACCAACAAAAAAAAGGCATCTGTCATACCGTTGACCAGGAAGCTATCAACGATTTTCTCAGTCAAGAAATTTACGATTTTAGGTCCCGTGTGAGTGTAGTAGAGATACTCGCTGACTGAACACACTTTGGCGCGAGTACTCGTTTGTCGCTAGAGGTAGCAAAGAGAGTACTCGCTCAGTAACGCTCGCTTGGCCGGCAGAACACTCACTGAGACTCACGCTTGGTACATACGCGTACCAGCGAGTAATTGCTGGTTGCTGTAGCACGTCTGCTCGCCAACGTTTTTAGTTGCTGGCTCTACTCGTTTCTTGTTAATCGCCATAAGTATCATCGGCCTAGCCCTTTCTCAACTGATATCTCCCTAATTCCAATTGTGTGGTCGCAAAAACAAAATCCCGCATCGCGCAAGCAGAGTTTACCGCGCGACTGGCACATATACAACATCCCGACATCTATCGTCGGGCAGTAGCCCATCAGACACATCACCGTCTGGTCGAAGGATCCACCCTTTTCTATGGAGGATGAGTCCAGCATGAATAAAAAATCGATGCAATATAGATAGATAGAATACTCTTTATTATGTACACCATAAAAATTACAGATATAAATGTAGAAATTTTACATGGGGTGACACAAAGGGCGGTCTTATCGCTAAAAGCGATCTTTTAAAGACAACCTTTGGATTAGGGGGGGAAGGAGAGACAATACTGTAGGTAGTTTGTGGTGTACCATTCACATATATGCAATAAATACATATCTTTATAATATATTCAATAATAATTAATCATAAAACTAGCGCTAAGAACCAAAACACGTGCAAAGAACAAATAAAACAAATATATGTTTAAGGAGAGTGTTTTTTACCATAATTTTCAAATGGACAAAGATTGAGCACGTCTTATCGACACGGGCAAGGCATTCCACTACCGTACTGCTTGAACCGTAAAAGATTTATCATAGAAACTGGTGGAATGCATCGGCCATCTCTAGTCTTAAGTATCGATTACGCGTGTCATTTAGGAACTTGAAACGTTCCTTAAGATAAGAGGGGGGATTTTACATGGGAGAAAACCAGTATGTTAATATTGACGACACCTTTTTTTGTATGCTGGTCCTTTGCGCATGCGCGAGGCCTGGGTCGCCAGGGTTTGTTTGTTTCACTGTTCGACATATTGCACCACGAGTCCGTACTAAATGTTTATTCGATTTGTCATCTCCAACGACACATGCGAACTACGCATCACGCCTGACGTCACGCAAATCCGTAATCGCGCAAGCTGAGTTATCCGAGTGATTAGTATCTACATAATAAAATCCGCATTTCCATACAACGTGGTAATGCTGCCAGCCTTTTGGGTACTTTTCCTGTTGACAGCGATGCGGACGAATTTTTTGACGCCCTAAGATATTTTGCCCTCCCTTTTTATATAATTGTACATCTAATTATTATTATTTTAAGTTTGTTAGTTTTTAAATAATGTATATATTTTCAAAATAGACATAAAATCCTAAATTCACTGACATACAACGCACAACTTAAACCACTGGATCTAAAAGTTTTGGACTCGAGTTTCTTTAAAACGAAAGTCAGTATTACGAGTCCGTAATACCTTAGCGCCTTCTCGTTCGCACACTACTGCTCTCGGTCACGCGAGCAAGCCAGACAGGGCGACAGGGAGAAGGCTCCAAGAGGTTTATACAGGGTGACATTGAAAACATGCGACAAATCGAAATGGGAGATTGTACTCATCATTATGAACAACTTTTACTAAGGGACCAAAGCTACAATCCCAAAAAAAAAAAAACTGCTGTCCCCTACATTTATGTTCGCAATACCTCATCAAAATGTAGGAAAAGCAGATTTTTTTTTTTGGGATTACAGCTTTGGTCCCTTAGTAAAAGTTGTTAATAATGATGTATACAATGTCCCATTTCAGTTTGTCGCAAGTTTTCAATTTCAACCTGTATAACTAAACAGACAGGTGTGCTGCTGGGGAGTTTGTTGCGCCACTTCTTCTTCCCAGCTAAAGCACTAGGAAGTGGTGAAGGACGGGTGTTTTTGGGGGGACTGTCTTATGTAACTTTGACGTTCGAAAAGTGCTGATTCTTAGCCTAGTTTGAATAAATTACTTTTCAGGCCGATAGTTTAAGTAACTTTACGGGGAAAATTAAAAAAATATATACATAGTATCTGCTTTATATTTAGTTCAGTTAATGCAGTGTCAAGGCTCGTGCAGAGTACCGCGATATCGCGGGTGTGTTAGGCATATTTACGATCGTACCACGACATAATATATACTCGTAATCAAACTTCGCGTTAGGCAGTAACCCACCAGACACAACACCTGTCTGGTCAGAAAATCCTCCCCTTTCAATTGAGGATGAGGAACTTTCCACATACCTGTATAGTTCCATCTACAAATTCAGATCTCAACAGATATCTGTGCTGCTGGACAGTTTGTTGCGCCACTTCTTCTTCCCAGCTAAAGCAGTAGGAAGTGGTGAAGCGTTTTGGAAGAATTTTTTAAGTAATTTTGTTGTCTCAGCCTAGTTACAATAAATGACTTTTGTATTTGATTCGCTTACGCATGTAGTAACACTTCCATATCTTGATTCATAATATGTAATCAGAATTCAAAATGGTTGAGCTTTATGGTGCTGATCCCTGCGTCATGTTCGTGAACGATCGCCATCAGTTGGGTCTGGTCACTTCTTAGCTGCCTCTGCTTATTTTTAATTATTTAATTTTATAATTGTTTTTTTTTTGTTTATTCTGCTACTATGGACGAGTTTTTTTTTACATCGTCCTCACATTTAGTTATAAATTCAACATTATTTATACTAATCTTTAAGGCTCGTGCAGACTAGCGCGATATCGTCAATTTGCCTGTCGCGCCCACGATATCACCCTAGTCTGCACGAGCCTATATGTAACAGTATAATTTAAAAGAGTGTCCATGGAGTTTCTTTTCTCCATAGGTACTTAGTACGCTTTGGAATGGGCAACTACCTTCATATTTCTGACTGACCGACTCCTTGTCAATTCAAAAGTGCCTGTAAATGGTTTAATTGAAATAAATGCTTTGAGTTTGAGTTTGTACAAAACAAAGTCGATTAACGTGTCTGCCTGTGTTATCGCTTAGATCTTTTTAAACTGCACAATGGATATTGATACAGTTCTCGCCATTATTTAAGGTATCTATTCCGGAAGTTTTATGTTCATTAAACAATAATATTTAACTTGGATATAGCACAGGAATCTCGATGTTTTGACATGTCGCCATTGCTTGCGTGCGAAGCAAGTGCTTCTGGCTATTATAAAACAAAGTTGCTTTTTTTCTGTCTGTGTGATCGCTTAGATATTATAAACTTAACAAAGAACATTGATGCGGTTATCACCACAATTCAGAGTCCCCGGAAACCCGGAAGGTTTATGTCAAACAATCTGCCTAGCCTTTTCCCAATCAGGATGCAGCTGAATACCAGTATTTTACATAGAGCTACTGTCTATCTGACCTCCACAATCCAGTGACAAGGTAATACGTTACCCCTTGGTAAGACTGGTTTTATGAGACTTTAAAAAAACTGACAGAGTAATTAGTTTAATTTACATTTGTTTTATAAGGGACTTAGGCTTCTTTTATTTAACAAAAAGACAAAAATCAAAATCAAAAGTCATTTATTCAAACCAGGCTGAGAATCAGCACTTTTCGAACGTCAAAATTACATAAGTCCCCAAAAAACGCTTACCCTTCACCACTTCCTAGTACTTTAACTGGGATGAAGAAGTGGCGCAACAAACTCCCCAGCAGCACACCTGTCTGTCTAGTTAGATAAACTTGATTCTATACAAATCGTAAGCAAAGTAATTAACACTACGAAATACAAAACATTACTTGCCATATGTTAGCAGCTAGCACACGCCAATATACCAACAAAACAATGAAACCTGTACTCAAGCACAAACAAAAATTACGACACAAAAACGTAAACAGAACTTAATACCTAAACAAAAGCCTCCAGGCATAACGACACGCAAAAATTTCAAGCAGACGAAGTCTAAATTAAGTTATAGGCATAAAGCCATATACACATAATCTGTTGGACATTAGTTAATTATGCTATCGTAAACCGCCTATATTATCGTTTATCTGACAATAACCTTGCATTAGTAGATTAGTGATAAGACGTTCACTTGTATTTTTATTCGATAACTTAAATCCTGCACGATTATTTACTCGGCCATCGTTCCATATAGGGTTCTGTCAAGAAAGAAAGAAAGAAAGAAAGAAAGAAAGAAAAAATATTTATTTGGGACACGCACAGGAAATACAACAGTAAAAAAAAGGACATAAAACTAACAAAAGCATGAAAACATAAAAAAAAAAATAATATAATAGTGAAAACAAAACAAAATAGAAGACCTGTGCGAGGCCAAAAAGGCTGCTATCTCAGCATGATGCTGCGATATTTATTTAAAAAATAAATAAATACCGCAGCGCTGGTATTCTGATAGGGCCCGTCAAGCTAAGCTTTCAATATGGTCCGTTTATTTACATAACCAAATTATAAGATGATTATTATCATTAACTAAATTAAAACTAAGCTAAACCTATAAAAAGGCATTGTACCGAGGATGCTGGCGGCATTACCTCGCTGAATTGCAATGCTGATGCGTTGCGCGAGAAAGCCGCTAGCTTTTCGGTCACCAGTTACATCAACTAGACGTTTCGCGATTTCCGCAAATAATTTATGCGCACCCTCGGTCCGTGGGGTCCCCCACGGACCGAGGGTCTCGACGCCAAAGGGCACAAAGTTGTACTCTCTGCCAAGGCCTCTATATTTAATAAGTTTCAGTCAAGCTTGAGTCAAGTTCCTAATTTTGGATTTATACTAAGAAACGGCCAATTGGAACCGAGCACCTAGCTTCTAAAGTTTATATGGATGATGTTCTCATTCTAGCACGAAAGTTTGAGTAAGGTCTCGTTAGGCTTCAGGAAGTGCTGACAATGCCCATGTAGGTTCATGTGTAATGAAATACGGCATATCCTTAATCGAAACTCAAATAATTCCTATTTTGGTGTTCTAAAAATACTAGAAGTCAAGTAACTGCGACCAAATTGGATGCAGCGCTCGCCGGCCGCTGCCGTGGCACCGCTCGCTCGGCTCGCGCGTGGTTGTTGGTCACAGTTCTAACCTGACGCATTTGGTCGAGGTGTTCTATCTTAGTTACTGCGACCAACTGTGAGAGAGGGTCAGAAAGTTAAAGATGAACATTTATTAGAAAAAATGTGCATCATTAGAAGCCCAAAAACTTTTTAACAGGTCAATTCATTGGTCAAAACTGAACAGCATTAGAAGGTGAATAAGATTTTAGAGGATCAGTTTATTTTTTCCCATATTTTTTTATGTGCAACATCTGTCCTCTCGCTTCATGGGAGTGCTGTTGTGGAAAGGGACGGAAGTGTGTGGAACAGGAAGTGACAGCTTGAGCATGGAATAAGTAAGTACTATTTTAATAGCATGGAATAGGGTATTTTACTATATACGAGAAAAAATCTATAAATATATTATTGAGATAGTTTAGGCAAAAAGGAGTCGGAAAATGTTAATTTTAGTTCATAAAATAACAAATAAATTTTAAAATTCAATTCAACGTTTTCAGTTTTTCTAATCTGTTAAAAAACACCATGAAATAGTAGCCGCCATGTTATTACGTCATACGGCTATGTTAACAAAAACGTGTCAATTATCATACAAAGATCAGCGCAATTGTTTTCATAGCCCAGTGACGTCATGACCACAGAGCAACATGGCGTCCACAGCGTCCAGCGTTTTCGTCAACCTACGCGCGAAATTTGAAAATGTAAAATTTGAAATGCATTTTTATGGCACTTATCGATTGAATAAAAATTTTGTGATTTTTTTTGGGGCATATTAGCACTATAGAATTGAATTGACAAAAAGACACTTTTCAAAAATGGGTGTAAGACCCTATTAGTAAGTAGTATATAGATTGTAAGGAGGGGCTTGTGGCTAAGTAAGAACAACCGCACGAGTCGATCGATCAGGTTAAGCTACGCTTGCCGCGCTTGGTCCGTGGATGGGTGACCATCTTTACATACCAAGACCCCTCCGTGCCTCGGAGAGCACGTTAAGCCATTGGTCCCGGCTGTCATTTGTAGATCTTTGACAGTCGTTACGGGTCGTCAGAAGCTCGAAAGTCTGACAACCATTCTTACCAAGAGGTATCGTGTTACCCAGTAACTGGGTTGTGGAGGTCAGATAGGCAGTCGCTCCATGTAAAATACTGGTATTCAGCTGTATCCGCCATCCGGTAAGACTGGAAGCCGACCCCAACATAGTTCGGAAAAGGCTAGGCAGATGATTTTACACATAATATGCGAATACTGTAAGGCCACTCGTTTTTTTTTTTATCGTAAACCGCCTATATTATCATTTATCTGACAATAAACCTTGCATTAGTAGATTTGTGATAAGCCGTTCACTTGTATTTTTATTGGATATCATAAATAATATTGCAACAGTATTAAGTCGGCCATTGCTCTACATAGGGTTCGGGAGGGGCTCGTAGCGAAATCATAACAGCCGCTCGGGCCGATCGAAAGTTTTAAGGTACGCTTGAAGCGGTAGATTCTTGGATGGGTGACCATCGATTACATATCGAGACGCCTCCGTGCCTCGGGAAGCATAGCCCTTGATCCCGGCTGTCATTCGTAGATGTTAAACAATCGTTACGGGTAGTCGAATGTCAAAAAGTCTGGCAACCAGTGTTACCAAAAAAACAAACTGTCAGTCTACCCATGTAAAATACACATGCACATGCACAGATTTATAGAGAATACTCGCCCAATTTTTTTTGCGTGGCGCGCCCTGCCTCTCTCCCGAACTCACCCAAGTGCTACCCGAATAGTTCCGATCGCAAGCTCAACATAATGGATTAGGTATACAACATTGTCAATATTAGTTTTTTTTTTTTTGTTTTCCGCTACACATATTTGTCGGAAATACGTTAGTCACTCGTTTGACTAATCGGGACGCCATCGCCAGCGCCACCAAGCGGCGCTCGACAGAGTCTACAACATAGCGCTTGACCGGAGATACTAAACTGCAAACGGTTTTTCTATTGTGCAATAACCAACACCATTTGTTGGCCGACCGCACGCGTCCCACAGCGGGCCGCCTGTGCTTCGCTGGGCCTGTGCGCCGCTGCTCGTCATCTGTCTAGACAGATGACGAGCGGCCTTTTCCATTCGGCGAAACAATTATAAGCTGATATTATAAGAAGTGATAATTACACCTTGTCTGCATTTTGACAAGAAAATAACAAGAAAATTAACACCAATTAAAACTGTTTTAAATACCATTTATTATCTCAAATTGTAATTGATAGTCTTCACTTGGCAGTGATTGCAATAATAATTCACAATTAAAATGCATTTAGCATCACCACTGATTATTTTAAAGTAGTCTTTCATTTGCCGAATGTGGTTTTGGGCATGAAGACGTTATGGTAGTGGTAATGGCACGTAGTTTTCGGGCAATAATATAACAGCTTCATCAGTCCCTTAGTTCCCTTAACCTGCCATCTAACACCTATAAGGTATACTGTTAAGACGCTGACAACGCCTAAACCACGGTCACTGTCAGACTGCATAGAAAAGAAAGAGAAGCGCGACGACACAACGCTTGTAATTTATTGCAAAATATGAAGCAATTATCTATTTACTCAAAATTGAGTTGAGTAATGGAAAATAAAAAAAAACAACCAAGTTCTGCATTCAAAAAAGAAGTTATTGTTATTAATTAAATACGTAACGTATGTTGATATTTAATACAGATATTTTGGTTTGAAACTCAAGGTAAGAGGTTAGTAACGTTAGTTTGTACCGAGATTTTTTTATCAAATCGTGTTTTGGTAACAACCAAGTTCTTCGAAATATGTTCGAGATTAACATATATTTTTTCCGCTACCACAAACTATACAGATTTGGCAATGTTTTTTCTTAAAACAAGCCTATTTTGGTAATTTGCCTCTTGTGTGCCTAAAATACAGTTTTTTTTTAATCTATGTCAAGTTCACCCATGATTTGTGCCTGAACTAGGTAATCCTGTTTCAGGCAATGTTATACGGTTCAAGATTTAATTTTGATTGAAAAGCGAATAAAGGGGGGGACAAATGTTACGGAGGACGTGTCTTAAGACTCAAAGCTGAAGCGTGTCATATAATATCGCGGGTGCTCAAATCAGACCACTTTGAAAACAAAATCCCGAGCTTGCGATGACCACATGTGTTTACTGCCCCTTTTTGCGTCGACCAATAAAAAATCATTTCTTTTGTTTAAGGGGACTACTGCTGGCTTAGCACGAGCTGCGTTTTGTCTACGGAAGAATAGACAAAAATGACGTTTCGTGTAGAAAGTACGACGACAGCAAAGTAGACAGAGTCAACTGCACTTTTTACGAAATTCACTCTTTTACATAATTCGACTCTGAATTTTTTGTTTTGTCATACGAGTTCTTTTCTGTTTGATTCTCAATTTTTACTGATATTAAGTCACGTATATAAAGACAACTACAACATTTTTTTCTCAAAGTGTCATAGTACCGTATTTTGGAACAAAAAAATATTATAGTAATATTGGCCTTCACCATTTTCTTGGTAATGTCCTATTAACTAAATGATGTAAAATAGGAGAAGATTTTGTAGATAGGTAATCGTATATACTTTGTGGCCGTCGAGTAGAAAAACGCAAATTGTCTTCACTACCTTGACAGTTGTCAGTGTGATTTTGTCAGTTTGGTATAGAAAGTTTCTTCTGAAATAGTCTACATATAAAAGGACCTAGACAAAGATCGGTAGAAACGAAAGTCAAACTGACAGATTGCACAAATATTTCGACAGTGCGATGTCAAAAATGGAGAAACAAAATGTCACTTTGTACAGAAAAAGCTATGTCTATTCTTCGAAGAAATAGAAAGCGTCATGCTAAGCCTGCAGGAGCTAAAAGCAAGTTTTATAATGCCTAAAAGTATATGATCCTCTGTAGTAAACAAAATCAGAAAAATATAATTATGATATTCTTCAGGATATATGCTAGGTAGATAGTGAAAACATAATACAACTAATTTGATACGATAGAAAAAATTCACAAAGACACCTCTAATATTTTTTTTTACGATTAAAAACCATACTAATATACGTGCAATAATTCGGATTTTTTGTGAGATTATTCTACAAGCAACGTCATAGATCTAAAGTACTAATAGTGTTTGAATTTTTTATGCAAAGATTGCACGTATATTAATATGGTTATGAATAGTTAAAAGAAATTTTCAGAGGTATCTTCGTGATTTTTTTTATTGTATCTAATTAGTTGTATTATGTTTTTAACATACTATCTAACTAGTACATATCCTGAAGAACATCATACATTTTTCTGATTGGATCATAAACTCTCGAGGCGTTATAAAACTTGTGTTTAGCTCCTGTAGTCCCCTTAATACATATTATAATTAAGTTGAATTGACGCGGCTAGGTCGCAGGTCAAGGTTACATTAGTGGCGAATACTTCCGGTGAGGGAGCGCCTTTACGAGAACACAGTAACGTTGCTTGGCGACAGAAATAGGCGTGGAGCAAACACATAAACATGTCTAGGTAGACCGACAAAGCTCCTGCCGGGGTCGTGGGAAAGTCCGAAAGGGATACCGAGGCCCCTGGCAACACAGGCAACGGAAGAAACACGGGTGGGTTGTAGTCAATAAGAGTCTGGACACACCCTCCCGCTCCGCCCAGAGCTGGAGAAGTTATTTGATAATTTCCAAAACAAAACAAAAAAAGAAAGACCGACAAAGAAAATTATTGCGTCCAACTGTTGGCCGCAAAATGCACGCACCTTAGAATAACACAATGACAGAACAATGTCGTGGCGCGAGTGTAAGACGTAGCTGTCACGCACACCAGCAGAACAAAGCTGGCCTGTTTGTTTTATTTCTTTTGCAGCGTGAAACTATCTAGACTATTCTAGACATACATAATCAAAGCCGTGGGTGGTGGCAGAATCACTCTTTTACGAAGAAATTTACTGTACGAGTACCTAAGGACTGTTCCAAAATTAGCTGACGAAAGTATAAACAAACTCTGTTCAGGCTAAATTCTCACACAATGGCGCCGATTCCCTTGTTCACAAACTAAACTAAATTTAAGTTCAGTGCATCTTTTTCTATCTATTTCATTAAGAAAAGGACAGAAGATTAATTTTAGTTTAGTCCTGTCAAAATAATCAGCGCTTGACGTAAATTGATGTAATTTTAGTAGCCAAGTTTTTAATCACGTCTAAACTTCTATGGAGTAGTGACAGGCGCCAATTAATTTGACAGGACTAAACTAAAATTTATCTTTTGTCCTTTTCTTAATGAAATAGAAAGAAAAAGATGCACTGAACTTAAATTTAATTTAGTTTGTGAACAAGGGAATCGGCACCAATAGCTTACTAAAATGAATTAGTAACACATTAATTCGTATTTAGACGGTATCAAACTTTATATTTCACCACTTTTGGTGTCTTTGGTTTTCTATTTTCGTTTTTGCCACAGACTTCCAATATTAATTTTCACTTTGTGGTGTTTCTGTGTGAAATCGGTGTATTTTGTTTTCCACTTTTTTGTTGTTTTACCTACCCCATACAAACTCGTATACCGCTACTTGCTATGTAAACAACAGTAGAACTTATAATAACATCATCAACATACACAAAGTTAATTAAATACGTAATATTAAAGCTAACTCAAAAACCACTCTTCAAAACTTCACCAAATTTGTATGAGACCACTACACGGGTATGCCCTTACAAACGAAAAATATTTTTCATAATCGGTTCACAATTGTTCGTCGTTCGTCATTTGTGGTTTTTGTTCAATATCGATGAACATTCAAAAATGCATACAGACGAACATAGAATCTCCTCCTTTTTGAAGTTGATTCTTAATTAACCTCAATTTGTCTGTGTTTATCATTAAGGTGATATTAAATTCGAATTTCAGGTTTAAATATTGAAATTATGAATCCAAAGCACTCAATTTGTGAGAGGCACTACAACGTGTTTACATTTTTACCAGATTCTTTTTGAACAGAGTTTAATTAGGTAGTTTTTATTGTGCAGTAGACCGCACGTGTGTGGTAACACTTTGACCTTGAACTGGCCTAGTGTATAAGGGAGTTCCAATATAATAAGAAGCCAGCTTGTACTGGTTTTGTTACGACTTACGAGGTTACAGGTGTGGATTAAAAATTCGATAGATTGATGGTCGACCCAAAATACTTGACAAAAATGCTTGAGACGTGTGAAGATATCACCTACACATAATAACACGAATTGAATTCTTAGACTTGCAAACTGCAACTCCGAAGAATGACCCTGTTTACTTGAAGAGGTTATAATAATTATGACGTATCTCTGTAATTACCAGTATTCGCAGTAATTAATAATGAATTATTGCACTAATAGTAACAACAATGCTGATTATTGAGGTAAGTATTATTAATAGATTTACTTCGACGTCAGTTGTTGAGGGACTAAATTATTCTCTCTCTTATAATATTCTTGTTCTTTTCGCGTGAAAAGCGTTATGTTCAGAAATTAGGTATCTGATAAGGAATTCTTCAGTAGCAGGAATTCGTGGCCGGTTTAATGTCAGTAGTAAGTCCCCCATGACTATGACTTTAACATCATCTGCCAACTTTTTCCCAACCATGTTGTGATTGGCTTCCAGTCTAATCGGAGGCAGCTGAATACCAGTATTTTTCATGGAGTGACTGCCTATCTGACCTCCACATCCCAGTTACTGGTTAACACGACACCACTTGGTAGGACTGATTGTCAGACTTTTGGGCTTGTGACTACCCGTAACAACCAAAGATCCACAAATGACATAACTAGCCAAATGTGGGTGTACTGTACACCGCTGCCGACCCCTTCGTGGAATACAGGCGTGATATTTATGTGAACTAGGCCAGTGTCATAAATGATCGATCATTACAAGTCTTGCAATTCGCTGGGGGTGATGGTGATAACTACAATTTTTTCATGACAGTTTTTTTAAGTCACGCGACAAAATATTTCATCGCTCGGTATCAGATAAGTAAAGGATTACGGCCTATAGGGTATCTTTTACGATAGTTTGAGACTTAAGACTGTCGACAAGATAAAGTTATCTTTGTTTTATACAACTTGTGTAAATGGGATGATTAATGCGCTTTGTTTCGATGTATGAAAACAGGCTTTTGCTTTGCAGTGGGACAGAAATACCCTTTGCACAAGGTACGGTGTCTTTAGGTCATCACTAACTATAACCGCATCGCTCCAACACAACAAATAACTTGTCATTCAAGTTTGGATTTTAAGAAGCTGACAACAGCTAAAGCGCTGTCACTGTCGGACTGCATAGAACAGAAAGAGAAGCGCGATGACACAACGCTTGTAATTTATTGCAAAATATGAAGCAATTATCTATTTACTCAAAATTGAGTTGAGTAATCGAAAATAAAAAACAACCAAGTTCTGCATTCAAATAATACGTTCTTGTTATTAATTAAATACGTAACGTACGTTGATATTTAATATAGATATTTTGGATTGGAACTCGAACTTGGAGCTCGTAATTTATTGCAAAATATGAAGCAATTATCTATTTACAAAAAATCTATTGATTGGATAAAAAAATTAAAACACTATTATGCTAATATGTTGTTTGTAGAATAATCTGACAAAAAATCTGAATAATTGTTTGTATATTAGAATGGTTTTTAATCGTTAATAGAAATATTTAGAGGTATCTTCGTGATTTTATTCTATCGTATCAAACTAGTTGTACTTATTATGTTTTCAATACACTATCTACCTAGCATATATCCTGAAGAATATCATATATTTTTCTGATTTTGTTTACTGCAGTAGATCATATACTTTCAGGAATTATAAAACTTATAAAACTTGCGCTTAGCTCCTGTAGTCCCCTTAAATCAAATGCATTTGAGGTATTCTACGATGATTATACAGAATAGTGGACAGCTCGCGGGCAGTGCCCTGCCCGCGAATAGTCACAGGGCGCGTCGACCGCGCGCTTCTTGCGAGAAGCCCGCTTCCCGGCGAAGAAACGCCTGCAAGCGATATGCATGCTGGCGCCTCGCCGTCCACGCGGTGACCTCTAGTCCAAAAAACTAACCAACTAGTAAGCGGCGTGTGAACAACAAGCTGCCACCTCACTGGTGGCGTGCCAGCAGCGAGCGATCGTCTTGGTAACTGCGTTGGCGACAAGCGGGTGGATCGAGGCGGTGCCAGGCCGTTACTGCGCTGTAGCGGTGCGGTTATAGTGACCTTTACAGCAAGGAGTGTTAACCGCGCTGTAGAAAAACCGTGTGACCTTGTATAGGACACGATTCTATGGTATACGGCGACGGCGCAGTGCCGTAGTGCCGCCGTGACGTCAACAAACGTCCATAGTGATCCATACAACAAAAACCGTTCCTACACAAGGGGGGCGTAAGGCTGGCATTCTACCAACGCTGTAAGAAGCTGAGGAGAAAGAAAACTTTATAAATTATTAAAATTTATAAATGGGGTAAACTCTACATTTAATATCTGTCTATATTTAGGGCGCTGACAAGAGGCAAATGACCAAAATAGGCTTGTCTTAAGAAAAAACATTGCCAAAATCTGTATAGTTTGTGGTAGCGGAAAAAATATATGTTAATTTTGAAATTTTTTCCCAGAACTTGGTTGTTACCAAAAAACGTTTTGAACAAATATCTCGATACAAACTAACGTTAAACTAACCTCTTACCTTGAGTTCCAATCCAAAATATCTGTATTAAATATCAACGTTACATATTTAATTAATAACAAGAACGTCTTATTTAAATGCAGAACTTGGTTGTTTTTTATTTTCGATTACTCAACTCAATTTTGAGTAAACAGATAATTGCTTCGTATTTTGCAATACATTACAAGCGTTGTGTCATCGCGCTTCTCTTTCTTTTCTATGCAATCTGACAGTGACCGCGGTTTAGATGTTGTCAGCGTCATAACGTGTTTTCCGAAGCACGGAATGTAATCGATGGTCACCCATCCAAAAATCGACCGTTGCAAGCGTACCTTAAAACTTTCGATCGACTCGTGCGGCTGTTATGATATAGCCACGAGCCCCTCCCGAACCCTGATGTAGAGAGCAATAGCCGACTTAATACTGTTGCAGAATTATTTATGACTAGATGCGCCCCGCGGTTTCGCCCGCATAAGTTTTGACCCCGTGGGTATATCGGGATAAAAAGTATCCTAGGTGTTATTCCTGTTTATAAACTATCTGTGTGCCAAATTTCATCCAAATCCGTTCAGTACTTTTTGCGTGAAAGAGTAACAAACATCCATCCATCCATTCTTACAAACTTTCGCATTTATAATATTAGTAGGATATCCAATAAAAATACAAGTGAACGGTTTATCACACATCTACTAATGCAAGGTTATTGTCAGATAAATGATAATATAGGCGGTTGCTGATAAAAATATGGAATAAATTTAACTGGACCTACCCATCCACGGACCAACTGCAAAAAGCGTGGGTTAAGCTGATCGATCCACCCGTGGCAGAGGGGCTTTTGGCTAAGTAATAACTTAGCCAAAAGCCCCTCTGCCACGTGTACCTAAATTATGACTATACATCAATATTTGTTATTTAAAAAAAGAAAAATATTTTATTTGAGACACGCACAAGACATACAAGTAAATAAAAAAAAGAGCATTTAAAACGGGTCAGTTCACATCTGACGGAAGATGCGTCGAGCGTATCATCGGCCGCGTCTATACGGTCAAATAGGGTGTCTTGATATCTGACGGAAGATGCGTCGAGCGTATCATCGGCCGCGTCTATACGGTCAAATAGGGTGTCTTGATATCTGACGGAAGATGCGTCGGGCATAACTTCGTTTTGCCACGTTATTACGCGTCTATTCAGTTCTATGTATTCAGCATCTACAGAGCGGTTGTGTTGTGTGATAATTAATTCTAAAATTAAGCCCATCGAAATAATAGCTATTTGGGTGGCTTTAGAACAAGATCGAAAAAGGCGTTGACGGAAACGGAACAGACGCTGTACGCTCGACGCACTAACGCATCATCGGTTAAGTGTGAAAGGTTGAATGTGTTATGCATTTTTTTTTCTATAATTTAACAATTTTGTAGAATTAGTTTTAAAACTTTTATCCGCCGGCATTTCCTAGCTGACTCGTCTCATTTAAAGTCCAAATTTTATATCTGTTTAGAAGTGTCTTTTGAAGAAAGAGCCATTGCATTATATTGTTAAGATTATGTGAGTCTAACAATGCAGTGCCATGTCTGGAAAGGCCTTATAACGAAAGATCCATTGCATTATATTGTTAAGATTATGTGAGCTTACCAATGCAGGGCCATGTCTTGAAGGGCCTTTTGAAGAAATTGCCATTACATTATATTGTTAAGATTATGTGTGCCTACCAATGCAGGGCCATGTCTTGAAGGGCCTTTTGAAGAAATTGCCATTACATTATATTGTTAAGATTATGTCAGCCTAACAATGCAGGGCCATGCCTTAAAGGGCCGTTTGAAAAAAGCGTAATTGCATTATATTGTTAAGATTATGAGCTTAACAATGGAGGGCCATGTCAAGAAGTGACTTTTGAAGTAAGAGCCATTACATTATAATGTTAAGATTATGTGAGCCTAACAATGCAGGGCCATTTGAAGAAAGAGCCATTACATTATATTGTTAAGATTATGTGAGCCTGACAACGCAGGGCCATGTCTGGAAGGGACTTTTGAAGAAAGAGCTTTTGCATTATATTGTTAAGATTATGTGAGCCTTACAATTCAGGGCCATGTCTGGAAGAGCCTTTTACAGAAAGAGCCATTGCATTATATTGTTAAGATTATGTGAGCTTAACAATGCAGGGCCATGTCTCGAAGGGCCATTTGAAGAAAGAGCCATTACATTTTATTGTTAAGATTATGTGAGCCTAACAATGCAGGGCCATTTGAAGAAAGAGCCATTACATTTTATTGTTAAGATTATGTGAGCCTAAAAATGCAGGGCCATGTCTGGAAGAGCCTTTTACAGAAAGAGCCATTGCAGGTTTGAATTGACCTGTCCCGACAGACGGCACTGGTGTTTATTCCTTGCCTGCATACCAGACTCTCCTGTTGAGCGTACAATGTACAAGTATTTTATTTGTTTGCGTAGAGACAAGATAACATTAATTACTACTACAAACAAGATTACAGGATACAATCTGACACATATTTTTATTTATTGACGATGTTATGGAATTTTTTCATTGATATTACGCATCCATCTGATATTATTGACGTTAGTTTCGAAATCGGATTTTTTTAAAGCAAAAATACCTTGAATTTTATTAGGCTTTTAACCTTTTATTGATCTTAGTCTCGCAATCGTTTTTTTTTTAAACCAAAGTAAAAACCTTGAATTAGGCTATAACCTTTTGATAAAGAAAAAACCGGCCAAGTGCGAGTCGGACTCGCGCACGAAGGGTTCCGTACCATTATCTACAAAAACGGCAAATAACTCATGTCTGTTGTATGGCCCCCACAAATATTTATTTTTAAATTCTGTTTTTAGTAAGTATTTGTTGTTATAGCGGCAACAGAAATACATAATCTGTGAAAATTTCAACTGTCTATCACGGTTCAAGAGATACAGCCTGGTGACAGACAGACAGATAGACAGCGGAGTCTTAGTAATTGGGTAAAAAACCCTAAAAAGGATACATACATACATACAGAAACTCAAACCTTCTTCCCATAGGCGTAAGCAGAAATTACAGAACGCCACCTGCTACGATCCTTACATACTCCTTTTGCTTCGTTTACGTTCATACATCAGCAGGCTTAGCATGACGGATTCTGTTTGTAGAATAAAAATCGTTTGTCTACACTTCTCGGTAGTAAACAGTCAACTGTCTACACGGAAACGTCTAATCTTCGACAAAACGCTTCTCTACGATTATCGTGCTAAGCTTTTTTTTTTTTGGATTGGAAGTCATCAAATAACTGCTCCCGCTCTGGGCGGAGCGGGAGGGTGTGTCAGACTCTTACTGACTAAAACCTGTTGCCTGTGTTGCCAAGGGCCTCGGGCATCGGCCCTAGTGTCGTGCTAAGCCTGCTGGTCATACACGCACGCCGGTTGCGAGTACTACGCACCTAACTATTCTGAAGATCATTTTTTATTTTATTTTTTATGTATGGCATCTCGTAGTTGACCTTGAGAGGTCATGAATACTTAACCGGACTATCCTGTGCTTCCTTAAGCGCTCAAAGCCTCCGGCCAGGGGCGAATTTCTTACGTTACTAAGCGACTGCACGGCTTAGGGCGTCGGGGTGTTCATGTGAATCAAGGTGGGACAGGCTGGATCAGAACTGGATACAGTTAGTATTATTCGGGAAATTTAAAGCTACGGGCTCAGCTACGGCGCGGGCTGGCACTTCGTCGAGCAAGGGTCGGAGGGGACAATTACGTCGGGGTCTTCGCGAGGCACCTCGGCGGCGAGGCCGGAAGGTCGGTCTGTGTGTTTTGTGCACAGTACTCGTAGCCCTACTGCTTTCCTGGAGGAGGGTAATGGGGTCAGTGAGAGCATGCCTTGGACGGCGAACAGAGCTAATAGTGGAGGGCCTATAACTGGCGGCCTTCACAACCAGAGGATTGCGGTGGGTGACGGCAGAGTCTGAAGGACATCACCAATAAGGACGCTTAGATGTTCTTCTAAGGCATATCATCGAAAAAAGGAAAAGTCGACGTCGGAGTCGTCCCGTTTCAGAAAAATAGGATATTATTCATTATCCTCGATGAAACTTTATTAGAATACAATAACGGGAAAATAATAAAAAAAAAACAGTGCCAGTGTTTAATATTCACGATTAAAAGGAAAAGTCGACGTTTAACTCTTGAGTTACAAATTCTAAATTTCCTCGTATGTTTAACGAGGAACATCACGTCTATCTTCATCAGGGGGTAGGCAGAGGTGTCGAGGACACCCATATAGATAGAATACTAATAATATTCTTTATAATTGACTGCTCTCAAAAACGCTGAAGGAAAACATCGTGAGGAAACCGCCATGTCCTAGAACCAAAAATTCGAATACATGTGACATCTTCCAACCAGCACTGGGCCCGCGTGTTGGATTACAGCCCACTCCCTCTCTAAGAGAGGAGGCCTGTGTCCCAGCAATGGGAACATTATAGGCTGATTATGAATCTTTATAATGTACACCATACCAATTAGATACCTATAAATGTAGAAATTTTACATACGGGGGACACAATGGGCGGCATTTATAGTATTTGTAAAATGGAGACAAGCCTAGTTCTCAAGTAGAGTAATTATTAAGAGTGTCTCATTAAAATAACATAGGAATTTGTTATGTTTTTTTAATTTTCCTAAATACAGGAAAATGACAAAAGGAAGGAAAACTTGTATATTAAAGAAGACTGTATTTATAAGGAAATAAATAAAAATGCAGGTGCAGAAATTTTGTGTCTGTGTTTCAAATATCAGTTTATAAAAATATCATCATTATTAACTGTAGAAATCTGCTTCTCCCTCTATATTCCCACACAATTTATCACAATCTTCTCTTATCCAGCTGCTACCAGCCACCTTGCCATGATTCTCCCTCCAACTAGCCTGAGGTCATCCTAGACAATGTTTGCTTGCTCATTTAGGCTTTACCAATTACACACCTTTAACGCAATCCTCGGATACCCTCATCCAGCTCCTACCAGCCACCCTGCCATGATTCTCTCTCCACCTAGTCTGAGGTCATCCTATACAATGTTTGCTCATTTAGGCTTTACCAATTACACACCATTTGAGGCAATGGAGAGGGCTATACTTAGAGTTTCCCTACGTGATCGAATCAAAAATGAAGAGATCCGCAGGTGAACCAAGGTTACCGACATAGCCTGAAGAATTGCCAAACTTAAGTGGCAGTGGGCAGGGCACATTGCTCGCAGAACAGATGGCCGATGGGGCCGAAAGGTTCCGTACCGGTTGCGTACCGGAAGACGTAGCGTTGGAAGGCTTCCTACAAGGTGTACCGATGACCTTGTGAAGGCCGCAGGAATGCGCTGGATGCGGGAAGCACAAAACCGGTCGAAGTGGCGGTGCTTGGGGGAGGCCTATGTCCAGCAGTGGACGTCTTTTGGCTGAAATGATGATGATGATGATGACGCAATACTCGGATACTCTCATCCAGCTGCTAACAGCTACCCTGCAAAGATTGTCCCTCTACCTAGCCTGAGGTCATCCTAGCATATGATGGCTCATTTAGGCCTTCCCAATTACACACCATTTAACTCTCTACCTACCCGTCTAGCTCGAGAGTGACCTAGCCCATTTATTGCTCTATATATGTCTATACTCAAGAACACATACATCTACCCCAACAGTGATTGGTTGTACAGCTAATATTTTGATTTAAAAGAGTGTCTATGGAGTTTCTTGTCTGTTCTTCTCCATAGGTACCTACTACACTTTAGAATAGGCAACTTTCATCATCTTTCTGACTGACCGACCCCTTGACAATTCAAAAGAGCTTGTATTTGGTTTATTTGAAATAAATGCTTTGAGTTTGAAAATATTGCCAGCTTATTGCCACTTACTTACATAAACGATTACTAGATGATGGCTGTACAAGTGACAAGTCATTTTAATATAATTAAAGTGATAGTGAGTTTATAATTGGTGTAGAAACTGGCATGACCGAGAACCAACAATTTTACAACAAGTAACACCATGGATTGTGCTTGAATAGTGGATGGCCCATTGTAACAGAGAGGAGACCTGTTTCTCAGCAGTGGGAACATTATAAAATCATTTTAGTTCGAACAACTAAAAGATCCATTAAATGTTTGTAACAGGTTTGCACTTAAAAAACAATTTTATTGATAACCATCTATTACATATCGAAACTCATTTGTACCGCAGAAAGCATGTTAAGCCGTTGGTCCCGGCTGTCATTCATAGATCTTTAGACAATCATTATGGGTAGTCAGATGTTGAAAAGTCTGACATCCAGTCTTACCAAAGGGGTATCATGTTAACCAGTGACTGGGTTGTGGAGGTCAGATAGGCAGGCGCTCCATGTAAAATACTGGTATTCAGCTGCATCTGGTTAGACTAGAAGCCGCCCGCAACATAGTTGGGAAAAGGCTAGCCAGATGTTTTTTCTTTCTTTCCTTTTTATTCTATTTGTTCTGCTGAACATAAGGTTGTGGGTTCGATTCCCAGGTTGAGCAGTGTTATTGGGTTTTTTTGTCTGGAATTCCTCAGTAGCAACCTTTTTTTTTTTTTTGAGGGTGGGAAATCATCAAATAACTTCTCCCGCTCTGGGCGGGGCGGGAGGGTGTGTCAGACTCTTACTGACTAAAACCCACCCGTATTCCTTCCTGTTGCCTGTGTTGCGGGGGCCTCGGTGACCCATAAGTACCTTCCCGCGACCCCGGCAGGCATCGGCCCTAGTGGACCCCTACTATGTGCTGACGACATCTTTGAGGCGCGCGTGGAATACAACGCGCCGTCGACCCGGGCCTGGTCCTTACCGGACGGTGAGCTACCCGTAGCAACCTGGAGTCTGGATTTGTGACCGGTTGATGGCAATAGGCTTGCCCCCTATTACATGGGGCTTAAAAAAACATAACTGGCGAAATGTGGGTGTACTAAAGGTACACCTCTGCCCAACCCTTCAGGGAAACAAGGCGTGATGTTATGGTATGTGTTCTATTTGTTCTGAGGCACAAGCAAGGTTGGGGAAAAAGCTAGTCTTCATTTTAATATTATGCAATAAACAGATAACTGTTAATACTTTTACTTAATCTAGTAAAGATGATATTATATTGATTTTGTCATATGACATCACAACCTTTGACATTATGATTATTTGTACACTACCACATAATAACCAGGATACAGAGATCACGGCAGAATTATCTTAAAAAGAGACGAACATCGGTATATCGTGACAACTAGATTATCAAAGTGAAATCTTACATATTTTTAGAGGAAATTAGTCATGTAATTGGCGCCAATGGTATTGTTTACGTTCACATCTAACCGATTACATACTTTCGTGATTCTTGACGGCTAAAAGACTAAACTCGTGCAATATTATTTTATCGCTCATAAATGGAAAAACACACGAATAACCTACAAAACGCCTCAAATTGTTACCAAATGTATTGCACTCTTATCATTTGCTAACACACTCAAGGCAAGAACAAGGTAAATTAATGCTAATTAGAGGTTTTTTCCGACTGAAAAGCAAAGAAGTTTACGCCCTTTTGAGAGAGCTATCTAAAAACACGCCATATTACTAAATAATTAATGGACACTCACCAAGTAACTGCTTTTATTAATATCTAGGAACCTCTTGTAGCTATTTCTAGCCTGCATCAGTAAATTCTTTATTGTGCACGACATTATAATGTATTAAAATCGATCGATCTCGCGTAAAAAATATGCGCGACCGACCGGTCAACCATATGACAGATGGGGTTGCCATATTAAACTTATGAATACCCGGGCCGATGGCAGTCAAATGTAAACTGCCTACTTGAAAAATAAGAAACCAAATAATTACGTTATTATTGTAACTATTGTTATTATTGAAACGCATTTCTTTTAGCGATTACTGGCGTTAACTAACGTTTTATTGGCGTAACAAAACCAACGTAACTAAATAAGTATTTTATGTAAGTATGAAACAAACCAACAATATAACATGTAGTCTTAGGAAATATGTCCACTAATGATTTATTGTTAACACTTTATGGCTTATAAATGGTGACTATTCGCGCGCAGTATGTTTTATTGCAATACCTCAGTGCATACATACACAGACATAATGGAAAATCATGAAGTGAATGTTATGTTTGAGAATCCCTTATCTTAAATACGTGCTGTACTTATATAAACATATAAATCTGTAAACAAATAACTACTGTTCAAACCTGACACATTTGAATCTTCAAATAAATAATGAATATGATGCACGAACAACGATAGTTATGTAGGAAAGTTTTTTTAACGTAGGTACGTCACAATTATAATAAAAGAACATACCAGTTAACCTTTCTTCTAATGAATTCATTATAATTATTCAAGTTCCTTGAATTACGGGAAGTGATTGGCATGGCAATGTTGTTATGACATTCTTTTTTTTTCAATATCTGCCTAGCCTTATTGATTTTGACAGTGATAAGTCCGAATTTTTAATGGTTTGTTCAGAAACGAAATAAACAAAACCAAATGTAAGAGATTGGATAAATACAAATCGTATTTATATTGTTAGCTATGCAACTGTGCAACGGAATTCGCGGTTAATTTATCTGGCGTGACTAATGTTTTGTTATTTTCTGATTTATTATTGTAAAACTGTTTATTTATGCCAATTAAATTATTGTTACAAAGTAGGAGCTTGTTTGTTTGGTTAGATGCATAATTTATTGCTAATTGTTATATGTACTAAGAATAAAAAAGTAAAAAAAAACTGATTTCTTTATGAAATATCGTTGGAGTTATCTTCCGAGACAATAACGTCACAGATGGTTCGACGATCAAGCAAAAAAAAAAACATGTTTTTTGAGTAATCTCTCCAGTTCACCTTTTTAACTTAACTGAAAACCAAACAAAAGATTACCTTTGCCATTTCAACACGAGTATCACGTCCAATACAGTAAATACAGGTTTAATTCTTTAATTTCGTTTTAAAATACACCGATATAATGTTTATTCAAATACGTCCGCACTTCACAATCTAAAAATATGTACTGACGGAGCCAGCATAAAGTGAAGAGCACGGAAATTCGATAGCGTGACGTGATTGGCGTTCTCACGGGTGCGAAAGAGACGAAGCATCGCGAATACAGCCGATCGTTACCGATATTCTGCGAAATGCTGTCCTTGTTACGTGTGCACAGGGTTCGTCATGATAAGGCGACCAAATGCTGAAATCATTCGTTTTATTCGTTCCGTCGCACAGTGGAACGAATGTATGGGAGCGGTTGGACGTAGACATGTCCGAAAAATAAGAGTAAAATTATGACAAACTAATGATGCCATCTTATTCGATTACTTAATGCCTTCATAAATTGTGGTGATGAATTTCTTCATAACTCCCATATTTCGGGAGTAATTTGAGAAAATGTGAAATTTTACTATGAAAATGAGTGTATCGAGCTCTCTCCCTCCTGATTCCGGGCTTGTTTCAAGTAGCGGTCTCTAATATCGTAATGCTATTACTAAGAGCTATATTTAATACTAAGACACATAGTGCGCCAAATGTGCACTTTCTGGGATAAAAGGAAATGAAAATTTAAAAAAAAAAACTTTTTTTCCCCATTTGTATTTACTTTAAACCGCAGACAGACTTATTAAGAGGTCTATAAATATATTATATATATACAGAAATATATATTAACAAAAATATTCACAAGAACTGATGAGAGTATGACTTTTAAGTAAGTTGATAATAAATTACCTAGTTTCATTAAAAGTACAATAAATAATTAAGATGTAAGCTCTAATTTACTAAGTTACACATTTTAAAACAATAACATCATTTAATTATCTTCGTCATCATCATCATCATCAATTAATTCAAATTCAGAATCGATGTCCGCTAAATCATTTATGTTAACAAATTCGATATCACTTTTCTCAGAATCCGTAAGCTCATAAAATTCCTTAAAAGAAGATTTTTTTACAAACTTATTTCCTTTTGGACGGATACTTGTAACAAGTGGATCAGAAGACAGTAAAAGATTGTGCATAATATCTTCATTGCATGAGATACTGCTATGCTTTCGAGAATGCCCCTCTCTATATTTTCTAAAATCTTTATTTCTAGCCTCAGATGCCTCTTCGGATAGAAAACCAATGGGCACAATTGACATGTTCTGAACTATGTCTGGCCCATGCATTAAAATTTTATGAAGTGAAGAAGGCATATAATACCATGGGTATAACTCCACGTAAAGCTTAGCAGTATCAAAGCAGAACTCTCGGAATTTAGTTACGTTGATCTTCTCTCCTGATGAAATACACTGCAAGATCACACAGATTTTTCTTAAAAGCATAGCATCTATTCCGGTCAGTTCAGCAGATTTAGTGTAGTTTTCAAAAAATCTCCTTGCCGAGTTGCCATTGTTGGTGGATCCACTGCCTTGTTTCACAACATCGAGAAGTAAGCCCGTTTCTCTTCTTACAGCCTCTTGAACTCTTTTCTTCCTGTCATCAACTTGCCTTTTTGCTATATCACCCCTTACTTGCCATGATTTTATGTCTAATTTGTAGGAAATGTGTAATAAGCATTCCATTGAGCGAATCCAAGCGTGAAGGGTGCTTAAGCTATATTTATACATGTCCTCGTTTGCGTGTTTATCTTTGATTAACTCTAAATTATTCATTTCTTTAGGACAAGCCTTGCATATGTCACACACTGAAGCTGCTGTATTGGATATAATGGAATGAATTTTACCATCAATCATTGTCAACAGCAGTTGGTGTTTGACACTAATTCCATCAGTGATGGTGGATGGAGTTAAGGCTTCAATCTCTGCTTCGATTTCAGCCATCTCTCTCTGCACATTTTCTTTGGTTTCCTTTATAAACTTAAACAATATTGGCCGGCAAAATGAAGTGGAAGATGGTCGCTCGTTTTCCCAAATTGTTACACCTTTTGAGACGAGCCGCAGTGGTACAAGACTAATCATAAAATTACTAGCAAGATCGATTTGCTCATCTTCACTCGTCCTTTGATGATAAATGCTTTGGCTAGATGATCCGTCAAAACCCCATTTGCTGGTCAATACGAGCTGTTGATTGGGATCAACAGGGGTTTCTAACGACCTAATAAGTCTTCTTGAGGTTAAATCCATCAAGGCTTGTAATTTGATTTTTGCAGAGCTCTCTGTAACTGTGAGATCTTCTTTGGCCGGATAGCACTTAATTTTTTCTTTAACCAACATGTAGTAACTCGGGTATTGAAGAGCTCCTTCTTGAGTGTTGAAATCCCGAAGAGTGTTATAGCGCCATTTCGATAAGTTCATCGATACATAAAGAGCCAATGCCTTCAAAGGGGATATTTCCCGTACCTGAATTGATTTACCTTCAATGAAGGCTTTGATTTTTGAGGCCTCTTCTGGATTCTCCGTCAAGTATTTCATAACATAAGCTGTATCGCTTTGTCCTGCCTTTTGAAGCGCCCTTTCGGCCGAAAACATAATTTCAGCGCTGCTACTGCTGCATGAAAGACTATCTTCAGTGCGTCTTCTTTTTTGCCGGTTACTAAGGTCCTCAAAAGATTTACGAGGACTAGGATGTGTACAAGTTGAAGCATCAGATTTAGCAGGAGAAATTATGGGCTCGATGACGTCACTTATATTTTCTGTAGAAGGTTCCATATTTTCATTCTGTAATTCCGGCCATTGAATTGCAGCCTGTAGCCAAATCTCATGTTTCTTCCGAAACTTATCTGTGCTTCTTCCAGACTGTGTCCATTTTGCATAAATGCGGTAGCAAAATCGACGACACCAGTCTTTTAAACTTGTTTCAGCACTTTCACATAACTGAACACAACTGTTATCTTTTAAAACACTGAACAAATAGTTAAAGTCGCGTAAATCTTTATGTGCGCGTGCGCATAAAGCAACGTGAATATCAAGATTTGTATTAAAATTTGGAAAATACATTGCGAGATTAGCTTGGATACAACGAGGTGTAAATCAACACTGATTTTAAAGTTACTAATAGTGACCTATTTATATAAAATCCAGGTATCCCAGGTATCCTTTGTTAAATATTGCAAGGTAATTAGTTATTGTGATAATTAGTAAATGATGCATGCTAAATTAGTGTATTAAGAGCCATTTAGTAATTAAATAATAGCAATGTTCTTATCAGTAATCATTAGTGCATCAGTTTTATATGTAAACCTTAAGTCCCTAATTATATATCCTAATTAGCTTATATCTTCTCTAATTGGCTGCTCAGAAATGTTATTGTAATAAGGTAAACCTTTAGAAAAACGGTTTTAATCAACAAAATAAACAAAAAATAAAAAAATTGTGTTATAAAATAAACATCACTCTTTATCCCAGAAAGTGCACATTTGGCGCACTATGTGTCTTAGTATTAAATATAGCTCTTAGTATTAGCATTATGATATTAGAGACCGCTACTTGAAACAAGCCCGGAATCAGGAGGGAGAGAGCTCGATACACTCATTTTCATAGTCAAATTTCACATTTTCTCAAATTACTCCCGAAATATGGGAGTTATGAAGAAATTCATCACCACAAGTTATGAAGGCATTAAGTAATCGAATAAGATGGCATCATTAGTTTGGCATAATTTTACTCTTTTTTTTCGGACATGTCTACGTCCAACCGCTCCCATACATTCGTTCCACTGTGCGTCGTAAGACAGATTACTATGTATTTTAATAGTGCGATAATTTTAATCAGCTGTTTAAACACTTATTTTATAGTACTGTATGATGTGATTAAGGTGTTATTTACGGTAAATTCGACTTGAATATCCTCTGTTACTGTTATGAAACTAAAGAAGACGCCTATACCTAAATTGTTTTGATCTGTAAGTTGCATTGTTATCAAAATATTTACGTCTAGCGTCCAACTTAGGTTTGAGGTATTCTTCGTATACTATGAACGGAAATTGTAATCATTCTTTTAACTGTATAACTTTGCTTGTTCATAATGAGATACAAACGGGCACGGTAAGTCAAAGATCACGGCGAAAAAAAATATATTAAGAAAAATAAATTGTTTAGGTTTTATCGTAGGTAATACAATTATTTTTTAATCTACAGGGTTATTTTAAAATGACTATAGTTAATCTCAGCATACCTACGCGATGGGTATCGGAAGTGTCTGTTTGCAATGTCAAAATTACAGCTTTTTACTAAATACATCATCATCTGCCTATCTGACCTCCACAGCCCAGTTACTGGGTAACACAATACCCCTTGGTAAGACTGGTTGTCAGACTTTCGGGCTTTCGGACTACCCGTAACTACTGTCAAAGATCTTTATATGACAGCCGGGACCAACGGCTTAACGTGCTTTTTGAGGCACGGAGGGGTCTTGGTATGTAAAGATGGTCACCCATCTACGGACCAACCGCGGCAAGCGTAGCTTAACCTGATCGATCGACCCGTGCGGCTGTTTTTACTTAGCCACAAGCCCCTCATCCCCCCTTTTTACTAAATTCATATTAAAGTATATTTTAAACGGTACATATAACAAAACCAATTTTTTTTATTTTTTTGTCTGTGTTTATTCCGGCTAATCTCCGGAATAGCTGGATCGATTTTGACGGGACTTTCACTGGCAGATAGCTGATGTTATAAGGAGTAATTTAGGCTTGAGAAAAAGGCACGCGGGTGAAGCCGCATGCAGCAGCTAGGTAGTAATACAATAATGCTGAGTAAGTTTGAACGCGCTAATCTCCGGAACTAACTATCAATCGGATTTGAATAATTCTTTTTGCATTAAATAGCCCCATTATTAACCTTTTGACCGCGACAGTCATGTATAGATGACATATCAAAATGTGCCCAGCACGCCACGGTCACGACTACATGAAAGATTGCGCGTTATATATGGACGCGTTTTTTATTTTACATCGTCCTCACATTTGGTTATAATTTCAACATTATTTTTGTACTAATCTTTATGTATCAATTTAATTTAAAAGAGTGTCCATGGAGTTTCTTGCCCGTTCTTCTCCATAGGTACCTACTACGCTTTGGAATGGGCAACTAGCTTCATATTTCTAACTGACCGACTCCTTGACAATTCAAAAGTGCCTGTAAATGGTTTAATTGAAATAAATGCTTTGAGTTTGAGTTTGAGTTTGATTTTAAGGAATAATTTGTAGCTTGGCTTGGCGCCGAGGGCACGTTTTTGCTTTTTTGATTGGCGGTCAATAGGTGGAAGGTCGAAGCTATTTCGTTAGTAGGTAGGCCGTTTCGTTACTACAAGAACTATTGTATAACAGAAAAATAATGAATAGTGAATAAATTTTTCACCTTACGCCCATGTGAATGTAGCGAAATGGCCAAGCCATATATTTTGACCAAGGCGTAGAGTTTGTGAAGTTAGGGCTTGTAGAGTTAGAAGCTTGGCTCTTTATAAGATTAGATAACTTTTTGACAGTGCGAGCCATGTGTTCTCGTCTTGGCAACATTTTACATGAAAATGTTTTTGGTGCTAAGTATAACATATTTCTCAGAACTTGGTTGTTGCCAAAACACGTTTTGAAAAAATAGCTCGGTACAAACTTACGTTAAACTAACCTTTTACCTCGAGTTCCAATCCAAAAAATCTGTATTAAATATCAACGAACTTTGGTAATAAAAAGAACGTCTTATTTGAATGCAGAACTTTAGTCGTTTTTAGAGTTCCGTAGTGAGCAAGGAACCCTCATAGTTTCGCCATGTCCAGACAGACCTGTCTGTCCCCGCTGTAGCTCAGAGACTCTTAGTACTAGAAAGGTGTAATTTGGCATATACATCGCACGCTGAGAACGAAAGTGACTAACTCAAAACGACAACTCACGGTGCAACACTGATTTCGTCACTTTCATTCGGGCGCGGGGGGAGGAAACGGTTGAGTGACAAAGAGACCGAAATATACCTCTATCCTTTTCTTACCTTTATTGGCCAGTTTTCTAATATAATTATGATAGAATATACTTTTTAAGTCATTCTGTATACTTAACTCATTTAACCAAAATTTTGAATTCGGTCACTTTCGTTCTCAGCGTGCGACATATTAATCGCCGGCAAAGTAGTGAAATAAAATCTTGAAAAATATTTTTTTAGGGTATATAAACCTTGCACGTAATGTGGGGATGATATTTATTTTTCTAGTTTACCCCATGGTGTGGGGTACCATTGGATAGGCCGTTCAAAAATATTGTGGGTCTGTGAACACCACTTTTCGATTCATGGATCAGTTTGTGTAATCTTAAGCATTAAATTGCTAATTTTTGTAGAGTCAAGTGTGCCTGCGATGTGAAAAAAATCATGGCAGTAGTACATTGCAGTTGGAGAATTGACCGTGACATATATCGATGTATGGGAAAACATGTTTTTCAACTACATTGTTAAGTTTGTATTTGATATAGATTAATATTATCTACGGAACCCTTCAATGTGCATGGTCCGACACGCATTTCGCTGTTTTTTTTATTTTCGATTACTCAACTCATTTTTCAGCAAATAGATAATTGCTTCATATTTTGCAATAAATTACAAGCGTTGTGTCATCGCGCTTCTCTTTCTTTTTTATGCAGTCTGACAGTGACCGAGGTTTAACTGTTTTCAGCGTCATATTAAGGTAGTAAAATTAAAAGGTAAACAGTATATCTACCTAAACAATGGTGTACCCATTCTTTAGGTGTAGGTAGGTATATACATGTCGCAACCATCTGGTTAAATTAGCCAGCTAATTGGACGCCTACGCCGTTCATTAAACGCCGGCACCAACGTCGCAGCCAACTAGCTTACTTAGCCGTTTAGTTAACAGCATAACCGTTAGGAGTAGCGCTCGCCGGCTGCTACCGCGGCACCGTTCGCTTCACTCGCTCGGCTCGCGCGCGTTTGGTCACAGTTCTAACCTAACCCATTTGATGGGAGTGTCCTTGCTTAGTTACTGCTACCACTTCGGCGCGCGTGGTTGGTCAAAGTTCTAGTTGTCCTTCAGCTCTTAAATTGGGTGCCGGCGTTTAATGAACGGCCTAGGCGTCCAATTAGCTGGCTAATTTCGCCAGATAGCTGTGACAGAGTTAGGATGTTAACGAAACGGCTAATTAAGCTAGTTGGCTTTTATTTTGGGTGGGAAATCATCGAATAACTTCTCCCGCTCCGTCCCCGAGGCCCCAGGCAACACAGGCAACGGAAGGAATACGGGTGGGTTTTAGTCAGTACTCTTACTGACTAAAACCCACCCGTATTCCTTTCGTTGCCTGTGTTGCCAGGGGCCTCGGTAACCCTTTAGTACCTTCTCGCGACCCCGGCAGGCATCGGCCCTAGTGGATCCCTACACTTGTGCTGACGACATCTCTTTGAGGCGCGCGTGGAATAAAACACGCCGTCGACCCGGGTCTGGTCCTTAGCGGACGGTGAGCTACCCATTGCTCACCGTCCGCAAGCCCGCGCCTACGGTGGCCGGAAATCTGCCCGGGATTCCCGACGCCCAGGGCGTCTTCTGCGGCGGCTAGGGGCGAGAGGGCGCGAAATTTGCGTTTCCCTCAACCGTCCCGCCTCCTCCTTCGCGAGCATTACTGCTTCGCAGAAGGAGGTGACGGCTGCCCATGCCCTCTCGCTCCGTACCATGGCCAGGACCAGGGCCGGACGCGAGAGATCTCTGCCGCCGATCGCCTCCACGAGGACACGGCGGTGCTCTGCCCAAGGCAGGCAGACCTCCACCGTGTCTTCCGGGCGTTTCCTCCCGCCTTATCCGACAAAGGAACCTCCCGAAGCTGCCGTATCCGGTAAGGACCTGTGTCAGGCGGAAGGTGAGAACAAAAAAAAACAAAAGAAAGAAAGAAAGAAAAGAAAGAAAGAAAAAGAAAGAAAGATAAAAGAAAACATTCGTTCACATTTATTTACAGTCAACCAATGTAGGTACATAATTATTTTTTGCATAAAAATGGGGTCACAACTTTTTTGGGCATCTATCCAACATTGGGGGTAAGACAACTGTGTTTTAGAGTTCCGTATCTCAAAATGAAAAAACGGAACCCTTATAACATCACTTGTGTGTCTGTCTGTCTGTCTGTATGACTGTCCATCTGTCATACCCGATTTGCTCCGAAGCTAATGGAACGATTAAGTTAAAATTTGGTACACGTATTAATTTCCGTGACCCAAACACGGACGTGTTACCTACGTAAATAAATGAATTTTGAATATGAGGGTCACTTAAGGGCAAAAAAAAATGTTGCGCAAACTGTAGGTACCATGTGACATATCAAATGAAAGGGTCTCATTTTTTTTTTTGGCATTTTAAAATAATGATAATAATTTTAATAATTTTATTCATAAGTTCACATAGAAATTACTAGAAGTTACATCATTACAAAGTTACATATTAATATTAGTAAGAAAATGTTAAACTATGTCTAAAATAAATCTAGTGTATAACTTATACAGATTGGTTAGGGGTCTAATTGAATACAATAGCGACCTGCCTGATGTAGGTTTATTCAAACCTGTGTTTCAGGCCATCACTTAACAACGCTGAGTGATTTAGTGGACAATATGTTACTGTACATAGAGCTAGCTTTGATACATATTAATTATATAATTAATATATAAATAAATGGTTGTGGTAGTGGATGGCCCATTGTAACCGAGAGGAGGCCTGTTTCCCAGCAGTGGGAACATTATAGGCTGATTGTGCATTGGTAGATCGTATGTACAACTCATTAAACCTGACTTGGATTCCGTACGTCTGTTTTAGGTGACCACTGCAAATCAGAGCTGTTCTGTGGGTCCCCCATAGCACAGCATCATGCTGAGTGGTAGCCTTTTTGTTACGACGTGTAGCTACAGACTATTTGTGATTTATGACCCAATTGACCAAAATAGGCTTGTCTTAAGAAAAAAAATAGCCAAATCTGTATAGTTTGTGGTAGCGGAAAAAATAGTATGTTGATTTTGAACATATTTCCCAGAACTTGGTTGTTACCAAAACACGTTTTGAAAAAAAAATGTCGATACAAACTAACGCAACTAACCTCTTACCTTGCGTTCTAATCCAAAAAATCTGTATTAAATATCAAAACATACGTTACATATTTAATTATTAACAAGAACGTCTTATTTGAATGCAGAACTTGGTTATTTTTTATTTTCGATTACTCAACTCAATTTTGAGTAAATAGATAATTGCTTCATATTTTGTAATAAATAACAAGCGTTGTGTCATCGCGCTTCTCTTTCTTTTCTATGCAATCTGACAGTGACCGCAGTTTAGGTGTTGTCAGCGTCTTAAACCTGACTTTGATTCCGTACGTCTGTTTTAGGTGACCACTGCAAATCAGCGCTGTACTGTGGGTCCCCCATACCACAGTATCATGCTCAGTGGAAGCCTTTTTGTCAAGACGTGCAGCTACCGACTATTTGTGATTTATTCTCGTGATTATATTTAGATCTAGGCGCTAAAAGACTCGTCAAGGAACATTACTTGTCGTTGTGATCTTGTTCTCGTAACTGTAAGGCTGCATTTATTTTCGTTGCTTATACATTTTAATATAGCTTGAGGGGCTTGTGGCCAAGTAATAACAGCCGCACGGGTCGATCGATCAGGTTAAGCTGCGCTTGCCGCGGTTGGTCCGTGGATGGGTGACCATCTTTACATACCAAGACCCCTCCGTGCCTCGGAAAGCACGTTAAGCCGTTAAATCTGACAACCAGTCTTACCAAGAGGTATCGTGTTACCCAGTAGGTAAATGGGTTGTGGAGGTCAGTTACGCAGTCGCTCAATGTAAAATACTGGTATTCAGCTGATACATGTATGTATTTATGTATATAGGTATTATTTAGGATATGTATATATCCGTGTATCTATTCTTGTATATTGTATACTTATTTTTTGCACCAACGACAGCCCCACTTTATGTCCAGGCAAATCACTGTCCATTTCATGTTAGCCTGGAAGAGATCGCAGAAAGCGACAAGGCCGCCCGTTGTATATTTTTGTAGTGTTTGATTTATTTTTTTTATGTATTTTTATGGTGTAGTTCAATACAGTATTTATAAATATAAATAAATTTATCTATCTTGTTTTATTTTACTGTTTACTTACTCGAGATCTTTTTGCATATGCACGTGATTCTGTGACAAATGAAAAATAACAAATGAAAATGACAAACTTATTCTTCTTTCTTGTCTTTTATCTTTGACAGTCGATAAGAGTAGTCAGAAGTCCAAAAATCTGACAACCAGTCTTATCAAGAGTTATTGTATTGCCCAATAACAGGGTTGTGGATGTCAGATAGGCAGTCGCTCCTACTATAAAATACTGGTATTCAGCTACATCCGTTTAGACTGTAAGCTGACCCTACATAGAAGGGAAACTGCCAGGCAGATGATTATGCTCTTAAGGCCGGTTCCACACGTTGGCCCCAATGCCACTCGTCCAACGTTTGGATCTAGAAAATTGCATTGGCTTCAGCGTTGCCATCCATACGAGGTTTCTCGTACATGTACGAGATTTAGTGGTCCTGGTACGAGGCACAAGCTCACATAAATCCTCGTACGATTTTGTACGAGATTCGTTGATACAAGTCATATTTTGGAACGCCCCTCTGATTATACGAAATGAATGAATGGTGTGTATGTACGAAACGTTTTATTTCATTCATTTTACTTGTTTTGTTTCTATATGATGTTAAGTTAACGTAGAAAATATAAAAAAAAATATATAAAAAAAAACAAGACATTTCTAAAACTTATGTAAAACGATATAGTGATAGGAAGTAACTTTTTAAGTAAAAAAATGCTTGTATTAGGTACTTCCGTTCTTCCGGTTTACATTAACAACACATAAGTGAGAAATACAAACAATCTTATATATAAAATTCTCGTGTCACAATGTTCGTTCCCGTACTCCTCCGAAACGGCTTGACCGATTCTCATGAAATTTTGTGAGCATATTGAGTAGGTCTGAGAATCGGCTAACATCTATTTTTCATACCGATATTACCATGGGATCGAGATTAACGCGGGTGAAACCGCGGGGCGCAGCTAGTATTTTGTAAAATTTCAAATCAAGACTATAATTTTAAATAAAAATAATATGTCTATGTTAGTTCCACTCTACTCCACGTCCACTATAGTAGGCACAGTTCGGATACTACATACAGTATCCAAAGCTAAATTCCGGTTGTACGACCTGCCACCTGCGACCATGGACACTAGATTGTCCAGAGCGGGGTGTAAGGTGTGTTTGAATAACTTGTACAAACTGCCCTGTAGTACTTTTTGACGAAACTGCATTGTAGAGTGCTTGGTTATGAGATAGCTGACTAGAAAATCAATAGATTATAAGCAAATTATTAAATAAATGGTATGTACGAGGTTGTGTTGACGAGATTTCAGACTATATCTGTACGAGGACACGCCTTGGGCGTCTGGCAACACTGATTGGCTTCAACACGAACGTCAGTGTGCGCGTTGGCAGTTGGCGTGTCAGTTTTATCAAAGGAATCTACACCAACGCTCGCGATTCACCCAACTAGCAAAATAATTTCATATAAAATTAAATGGTACAATCTTTTTTTTATTTACATAACATAATCAGTCTATAATGTTCCCACTGCTGGGACACAGGCTTCCTCTATATAAGTGAGAGGTAGTGGGCCGTATTCCACCACGCGGGCCCAGTGCGGGTTGGTAGATGTCACATGTCTTCGAATTTTTTGGTTCTAAGTCATGCCGGTTTCACTCACGATGTTTTCCTCGTTCCGTGAACATTTTTTATTTAACTTTAGTTTTTATACGTAAATATAACGCGGGTCTAGGCGCAGATTATATAACATTTAAATCGTGACGGGTGGGTCGCTTTGCGGTCGCGTTAGCGACAATTACATTGCGTAAAAACCACATAGACGCGTTGTAAGTTTAACTAGTAAGTTTTGTAATCGTTTCTAGTAATATTCTTACATAACTATAACATCGTATAGTCGCATAAATGTTGTTATGCTAGTGGTCAGCAACTAACGTTGATACCGGGACCAACGTGTGGGTGTAAACCTGGCGTAATAAAGATCCAAGTGTCTTTGGTTAGCTTGTATATGACAATTTAATCGTGTTACTGGTGAATAAGTTTTTAATTAGTTCTGGGAAAATCACAACTAAGTAATTATCAATATATATGAAGGTTATTGGCTTATTGGGTTTTCCAGCAGGAATTTCTCAGTAGCAGCCCGGAGTCTGAATTTGTGCCTGGTTGCTGGCATTATGCTCGCCCCCTATTTCATGGGCCGACAACACCTAAAGCGCGGTCACTGTCGGACTGCATAGAAAAGAAAGAGAAGCGCGATGGCACAACGCTGGTAATTTATTGCAAAATATGAAGCAATTATCGACTTACAAAAAATCTATAGATTGTATAAAAAAAAATAAAACACTATTATGCTAATATGTTGCTTGTAGAATAATCTGACAAAAATCAGAATGATTGCATGTATATTAGTATGGTTTTTAATCGTTAAAAGAAATTTTTAGAGGTATCTTCGTGATTTTTTTCTATCGTATCAAATTAGTTATATTATGTTTTCAACACACTATCTACCTAGCATATATCCTTAAGAATATCATATATTTTGCTGATAATGTTTACTGCAGTGGATCATATACTTTAAGGCATTATAAAACATATAAAACTTGCGTTTAGGTCTTGTAGTCCTCTTAGACATAACTGGCGAATTGTGGGTGTACTATCGCGGGCGTCCAAATCCACCGTAAGGTCTATTCCAGCTTGCAGCAGGCTTAGGCTTAGCATGACGCTTTGTATTTCTTCGAAGAATATACAAGGCTCTTTATATACAAAGTGACATTTCCTTTCTCCATTTTTGAAATCTCACCGTAGAAATCCTTCTACAATCTGTCATTTTGTCTTGCGTTTCTTTCTCTGGGTCCTTTTTTATGTAGGAGGATTTCTACGGTGGGATGTCAAAAAAGGAGAAAAGAAATGTCACTTTGTATAGAAAGAGACGTGTTTGCTAAGCCTGCAGCGCTCGGCCGCTATAGTAACGCTTACCTACGCTCATCAACCAAAAGCATGGCCGTATTAGATTTTTGCTGAGCCCCTTGTTTTTGTAAATAAAAAAAAGAGCGTAAAGAACAGGTAAAGGGCGGTCAGACATCTGTGATCATTTTTACAGAGCCTGAGAATTTTAACAAAAGAAATGATTTTTTTATTGGGTGATTGACGCAAAAAGGGACAGTAAACAGATGTGGTCATTGGTCAACGTGAGCAGCTTTTTATGTACCTTGCAGCAGTTTATGTACCTTGAAAAGTATTATATTACTTTAATTATTGTGAATGTGAGCACTATGTGGTTCATTTTTATTTATTTCTTGTTGTTTTTTTTCTCTTAGTTTTAATGATAGTCTGGCATTTTGAGTACTTTATGCGGCCTACCCAAACGTCCTTTCCTTGGTATTGTTCGTCGAGTCGTTGAGCTCCTTAAGTTTTGAGTTGAGCTACACGATTACTGACAAATGCTTGCTCTGACTGGTCAGGTCCACTCAAATTTGTGTGCTTCTTTCCTCAAAAGACCATTTCAGACATGGATCTACATGGTCCTGACCAAGATTATGGCTGGACTTTAAAAGAGACTTTGACCCTTGAGTTTGTTTCGCCATTTCTTCTCAGGGGTAGTAAGACAGGAAATGTCGACTCCATCTAGCTCATTTTTTAATTATTTTGTTTAATATGACGTGTAAAGTGATTCTGATATCCTATTTACGGAATAAACAATTTCATTTCAGCGAGATTTTGTTTTGAGAGTAGGCCGATTTGGACGCCCGCGATAGTAGGTACTATAAGTACACCTCTGCTTAACGCTTCAGGGAATACGGGCGTGATGTTATGTATATAGTAATGGCGTAGGGACTACTAATGAACTCAGACAAAACAAACAAACAGTTGCCTTGGAAATTAAAGTCAACAAGAAAGTTCTTGAATATCTCGAAGACGGCCCAAGTCAACTCACACAAAGACCAAACTACAAAGGAAATTGGCAGACGAATAATTAGATAATTGTCTTCCAATTGAAAAAATACAGCTTGTATTAAACGCACACTATGCAGCCAAGCATAATATAAGTCATTTTTGTAGCATACCTACTATACGTTGGGGGATTACATCACTGACAAAAAAGCTTGGCTCACCGCTGGTCCTGCTCCACAAGGGCGCATAAACTAATTGATTAGCATTCGAAAATATTTGTTGGAGTTGCTGAAGATCATAAGAAATATCTTTGCATTATATAAATTCATTCTCTTAGTATTGTATAATTGCATGGCAGATGTGTGAGCACTTAGTATCTACTATAAAGCTACCATTTACTGGGTACGTCTTTAATTGACTTGAATGTGACCTGGCGGCTGAGAGTATGTCAAGCATACTCAAATGTCTCGCTGGTGGTGGCATGTGTGTTGGATCATTAAGTTCCCTTCAAAATGGTTTAGCTGAATGGTGCTGATCCATGCGTCATGTTCGTGAACGGGTGCCGTCAGTAGGGACTGGTTATTTCTTAGCTGCCACGGCTTATTTTAATTTTTCAATTGTTTTTATTTTTTTTTTACGGAAACTTCTAACGTGCACGTCTTTCTACATTGTTCTCACATGTATAATTTCAACATGAATGATGTAACTAATATTTTTGTAACAATATTTTAATTTAAAAGAGTTTCCGTGGAGTTTCTTGCCTGTTCTTCTCCATAGGTACCTACTACGCTTTGGAATGGGCAACTAGCTTCATCTTTCTGACTGACCGACCCTTTGACCCGTGAAGCAATTCGCGGGAAGAAAGAAAGAAAGAAAAAAATATTCAATTGGGACACGCACAGGAAATACAACAATAAAAAAAGGACATAATGGTGAAAACAAAAACAAAATAGAAGACCTGTGCGAAGCCAAAAAGGCTCCTATCTCAGCATGATGCTGCGATATTTAATAAAAAAAAAAACAAATAGGTACCGCAGCGCTGGTATTCTGATAGGGCCCGAAGGTACAACACAGGCAACATAGGCAACGGAAGGAATACGGGTGGGTTTTAGTCAGTAAGAGTCTGACACACCCTCCCGCTCCGCCCAGAGCGGGAAAAGTTATTTGATGATTTCCCACCCAAAAAAAAAAACTATAAATCAATGGATTACCGATATCCTTCAAAACTCTCGGATTGTGGTTCAAACTTTGTTACGCAATTATAATGCTGGTCATTGAAGGAGGTCATGATAGAAACTGTTCTAAGTATTGGATTAACACGGAAGATCTTCAACGCATGTACGGAAGGGCCTATTTGTCTTGGCCGGTCTGAACATAGACTCTCCGAACTTTATCTTGGCCAGTCTGAACATAGCCTCTCCGAACTTTATCTTGGTCAGTCTGAACATAGCCTCTCCGAACTTTATCTTGGCCAGTCTGAACATAGCCTCTCCGAACTTTATCTTGGCCAGTCTGAACATAGCCTCTCCGAACTTTATCTTGGCCAGTCTGAACATAGGCTCACTGAACTTTCACGCATGTTCTCACACTGATACCCGCCTCATGTCACCATTTGGTTCCTAAAAAAACCGACCAAATGCGTGTCGGACCACGCACAACGAAGGGTTCCGTAATTGGAGTGAAATTATCCGAAAAACAAACTTAACATTGAACGTGTTCTCCCATAGATCGATATACCCACGTCACGGTCAGTTCTCCAACTACAAATGTAAGTGGGTCGGCTATTACTCGTTAACTTGTAAAGCCTACTTAGCTGTGATAGTTTTCCTTTTAATTTCGTTATAATATATGTACTACTGCCATGAATTTTTCACTTATCCAAAAACAATTTTATTTAACCTCTTTATCGGCGTGATTAATATGTATATTCATGCCAAATTACAGTTTTCTAGTTCTAAGCGTCTCTGAGCTACAGCGGGGACAGACAGACAGACAGACGGACATGGCGAAACTATATGCAGGGCCTGATTTACCCATGGCTAGTTAGGCTAGAGCCTAGGGCGCAAGGACCGCGGGGGCGCTGAGAAAGAACGTTGATTTTCACTTTTTTTTTCGCATTTTTATTAATTTATAAATAGTTCTACTTTCTTGACTTTTTTAATGCATTTACATTAATTTCAAAATAATTCCAAAATAATATTCCAGCGATACCTACCGACCACTTTAAATACTAAAACGACATTTTTAGAGTTCCGTAGTAAACAAGGAACCCTTATAGTTTCCCGTCTGTCTGTCTGTCTATCTGTCCCCGCTGTAGCTCAGTGACGATTAGTGCTAGAAAGCTGTAATTTGGCATAGGTACATATTATACACATTAAGCACGCCGACAAAGGTGTAAAATAAAATCATGTAAAAAATAAAGTATTTAAAAAACAAAAAACCCGACTGCAAAAACACATACCTAACTGAAAAGGGAAAAACAAGCATTATAATCTATAGAATTTTGGTATCGCAGGCGAGGACAATCAAAAGTTACACCATATTTCAGGTTATTCGACTGTCCCCGCCTGCAAGACTAAAATTATATACCTAGATTATAATGCTTGTTTTTCCCTTTTCAGTTAGGTATGTGTTTTTGCAGTCAGGTTTTTTGTTTTTTAAATAATTTATTTTATTTCAAGCTTTTTAGTTTTATTAACATATATATTTGAAAATTATTAATTACTAGATTTTATTTGATACCAATATTGTTGCAGTTATTTTTTTAAAAAACCCTTCCCCTCCTTTTTTGTATTTGCAGATGCAATTTATAAATATTATATAGCCTATGTCACTCCCACAATTAAGACGAATCTAACGACACCTCATATGTTAAAATGCCTCAAGCCGTTTAGGCTACAGAGCGTGCCAAAGAAATAGACATACATACATACATACATACATACATACATACATACATACATACATACATACATACATACATACATACATACATACATACTCTCAAAAAACATTACCCTAGGGCTGTCAGAAGTCTAAATCAGGCACTGACTATATGGGTTCCTTGTTGACTACGGAAATCTTAAAATGTTACTGCGCAAGCCAGTTATTTCGGCCGTAGTGTATACTGCCTTGCATTACCTATGGCAGCGAAACTTGCTGTCTTATAGAACACCACAGACAAATGCTGGCACATTGCCAAAGATTAATTTAATTATTGTGAATGTGAGCACTATGTGGGTCATTTTTATTTATTTCTTGTTGTTTTTTTTTTTTCTCTTACTTTTAATGATGGTCTGGCATTTTGAGTTCTTTATGCGGCCAATCCAATTGTCCTTTCCTTGGTATTGTTCGTCGAGTCGTTGAGCTCCTTAAGTTTTGAGTTGAGTTACACGATTACTGACAAATGCTTGCACTGACTGGACAGGTCCTTTGAGGAAAGAACCACACAAATTTGAGTAATTTGTGTGGTTCTTTCCTCAAAAGACCATTTCAGACATAGACTGGACAGGCAGACTGGACAGGTCTTTTGAGGAAAGAACCACACAAATTTGAGTAATTTGTGTGGTTCTTTCCTCAAAAGACCATTTCAGACATAGATCTACATGGTCCTCACATGATCTGACCAAGATTATGTCTGGACTTTAAAAGAGACTTTGACCCTTGAGTTTGTTTCGCCATTTCTTCTCAGGGGTAATCAGATAGGAAATGTCGACTCCATCTAGCTTATTTTTTAATATGACGTGTAAAAGTGATTCTCATATCCTATTTACAGAATAAACAATTTCATTTCATTTCATTTCATTTCATTATGACATTGCAAAGGAGTAATATGACTGTTATTAAAAAAACCTGACAAATGCGAGTCGAACTCGCGTAGTGAGGGTACCGAGGGCTTGTGGCTAGTAATAACAGCCGCACGGGTCGATCGATCAGGTTAAGCTACGCTTGCCGCGGTTGGTCCGTGGATGGGTGACCATCTTTAGATACCAAGACCCCTCCGTGCCTCGGAAAGCACGTTAAGTCGTTGGTCCCGGCTGTCATTTGTAGATCTTTGACAGTCGTTACGGGACGTCAGAAGCTCGAAAGTCTGACAACCAGTGTTACCAAGGGGTATCGTGTTACCCAATAACTGGGTTGTGGAGATCAGATAGGCAGTCGCTCCATGTAAAATACTGGTATTCAGCTTTATTCGGTAAGACTGGAAGCCGACCCCAACTTAGTTGGGAAAAGGTGGTGGTATGTCATCTACCAAGTTTTTTATCCATATGGCATATTGTAGTGGAAAAACATGTTCTCCCATACATTCCAACTGCAAATCAAAATCAAAAGTTATTTATTCAAACTAGGCTGAGAATCAGCGCTTTTCGAACGTCAAAATTACAAAAGACAGTCCGCCGGCACGCCCGCTCTTCACCACTTCCTAGTGCTTTAGCTGGGAAGAAGAAGTGGCGCAACAAACTCCCCAGCAGCACACCTGTCTGTTCAGTTAGAGAAAAAAATAAATGGATTCTATACAATAGTATACAAAATAATTTACACTACGCGCAACACAAAACATTAAATTATTAGCAATATGTCAGCTAGCACACCACTATACCAACAACAAACACCGAAAACTATACTCAAGCAGAAATAAAAACGTAAAACCTAAATAAAAGCCTTCAGGCATAAAGGGCGCACCCGCTTTCATATAGTACATATAGTACTGTAACTCAGTCACAAATGATAAACTAGTACCATCGAAGTAAAATAAACAGTTAATTACTAATAACAAAACAAAACTATAGTCAGCAAAACGACCAGTCACCACAAGCAGCACCCATTCCAAAGGCTCATGGCCATCCGGCTGATCCGGGGATACCGCATGGTCATGGGATCTGGAGGCAAAAGTCCTTGCGCACGTATGGGAGTGTCGCGAGGAGGCAAAACGCCAGGGGGTAACTCCGCTGCTGCAAGAAATTGCGGCACAGCGGACAGAGCTCCGGCGGGATCTCGTGGCGACATGGAGAGTACGGTTGTCGCAACCCAGTGCTGGGCACGCCTCTATTGCGGTGATAAGTCCCCTCTTTGAGGAGTGGCTAGAGAGGCGCCACGGCGTCCTCACCTTCCGCCTGACGCAGGTTCTCACCGGACACGGCAGCTTCGGGAGGTTCTTGTGTCGGATAAGGCGGGAGGAAACTCCCGGGTGTCACTGCTGTGTGGATCGCCCGGAGGACACGGTGGAGCATAAGGTGAAGGTCTGCCCAGCTTGGGCAGAGCACCGCCGTGTCCTCGTGGAGGTGATCGGCGGCAGAGATCTCTCGCGTCCGGCCCTGGTTCAGGCCATGGTACGGAGCGAGAGGGCATGGGCAGCCGCCACCTCCTTCTGCGAAGCAGTAATGCTCGCAAAGGAGGAGGTGGGACGGTTGAGGAAAAGGCAAATTTCGCGCCCTCTCGCCCCTAGCCGCCGCAGAAGACGCCCTGGGCGTCGGGAATCCCGGGTGGATTCCGGCCACCGTAGGCGCGCGGGCTTGCGGACGGTGAGCAATGGGTAGCTCATCGTCCGGTAAGGACCAAGCCTGGGTTGACGGCGCGTTTTATTCCACGCGTGCCTCAAAGAGATGTCGTCAGCATAAGTGTAGGGGTCTACTAGGGCCGATGCCTGCCGGGGTCGCGGGAAGGTACTAAAGGGTTACCGAGGCCCCTGGCAATACAGGCAATAGAAGGAATACGGGTGGGTTTTAGTCAGTAAGAGTCTGACACAACCTCCCGCTCCGCCCAGAGCGGGTGAAGTTATTTGTTGACTTCACACCCAAAAAAAAAAGCACCCATTCACGAGCACAACGCAAAAATCAGCCATTACCCCCCTGGCCATATCTAGGGAAGGAGGCAACCCGACCCCCGATGCTACCGCAAGCAGTGACATCTAAGAGAGCATGACGAACTTGCTGCCGGTTGCCTAAGTAAGAATAACATTATCAATTATCCAGGTCGCTAGCTAACCACATATTGCAATACAACACATAAAAAACACATTGTAATGAGTAGATTATGTCAATAATAAACGAAAATAAAATTAAAAATAAATTGACTTATACAGTCAAATAAAATAAACAATTATATGAACTCATATAGCCTGTCAGTAGGTAAGCTAATTTGTAAGTTTAAATGTAAGTTTGTATCGACAATATTGGGAGATTGACCATGTTATTTCAACACCATGTATTTCATATAGGATTTCCTGTAATCTACATAATATAAGTAAAGACCTTTTTTCTGTATTTTTTTTTTCAAAATTTTAGGCTCGGCAGTGTATTGTATCTATTTTCTTAAATAACTGTAAAACTGTGTATCTTAAAATTTAAAAATATATGTATTTGAGTCCCTCACAACAAGCCCTTTGATATGTCACACGTCACATATTTATTTATTTTTTTATTTGCCCCCAAACGAGAACCTCATTTTCTCATTTATTTACGTTACACGTCCGTGTTTGGGTAATATGTGTACCAAGTTTCAACTTAATCGGTCCAGCAGATTCGGGGCAAATTGGCTGTGCCTGAAAGACACGGGTGATCCTATATGGGTTCCATTTTTCCTTTAGAGGTACGGAACCCTAAAAACAAGACAGGATACGAAATACCCTGATTAGAGAAAAGACAAAAGTTATTAATGTTATAACCAAAACTGACCAACAAAAGTGGAGATGGACAGGTCGCATGTTAAGAGGCATTCTTAGGAAAACGTATACTTTTACAATGTTTGTAAATATGTGAGCATCATGTCATCATTTCAGCCGAAAGACGTCCACTGCTGGACAAAGGCCTCCCCCAAGCATCATGTATCTATCACATAATTAATATATCTGTCATTGCTTTATTTTTCATTCTTTTTTTACCTATTTTGGTATAGTAACTTTATTCTAGGTAAAATAAAAAGGTAATTTTCAAATTAAAAATTAAAATAAAAAGAGTAACGGTGGAGTTTCTTGCCCATTCTTTTCCATACGAAACTACCTTTTGGAAGGGGCGACTAGAATCAATTCTATTTTTTTTGTAAATTTTGACGTTCAAAAGTGCCTTTTATATGCTTATTTGAAATAAATAATTTGACTTTGACTTTGGCATTCAAGACAAGTGGAGTAAAGTCGTGACAGAATGGTACCCCAGAGATGATAAAAGAAACAGAAGAAGACAATATACAAGATGGGAAGACGAATTGAAGCTCACAGCAGGCCCAAATTGGAGAAGGGTTGTGAGAGATAGGATTCAATGGAAGTTGTAAGAGAAGGCCTTTGCGAAAAGGCACACTGAACTAAGAGACATTCTGTAAACTACTGAAAATACCACAACGCAAGGATGTTCAGAATACGGGAGTATTTGGGATAAATATATCCCAAAAAAAAATAACATTGTAATTGAAAAACATGTTCTCCCATACATCGATTTACGTCACGGTTAATGCTCCAACTGCAAATGTAAACTGGTCGACTATTACTCGTTAACTTGTAAAGCCTACTTAGCTGTGATAGTTTTCTTTTTAATTTCGTTATATACACTACTGCCAAGAATTTGTTGACATATCCAAAAACAACCATTTAGCTGACAGGGGGTGGGGGACACTTGACTCTAACAAAAATAATCCCTAAATCGAAATGGTATTCACAGACCCGCAATATTTTTGAACGGCCTATCCAACGAAATACCCCACACCATGGGATAGACGACAAGAAAACTATCATCCTCACATTACATGCAAGGGAGGTACTCTAATATTCGTCCATCTCCTAGTCACCACCCATCTAGGAGAGCAGCGGTTCACCCAACAATTCCTTGTACATCCTTACATATTACAAAATGAAGTACCCCCGCCGGATTTTCAAAGTTTTCAACATATGACGGGGTGATTCGTGAAGGTTTGAGTGTATAATTCATTAAGGTTTTGTAACGATTATTGTTGAAGGTGTCGGAAAAATCATGCCGACTGGGAGTTTTACTGGCGTGGGCCGCGTAAACCGTACGACATACATAAAATTTATGTTCTACAGGATTGTATATCTTAAAATGTTCAGCTAAAAAGTCCTGGATAGTATATGTCTTTATTTTGAAGATGATCCACAGTAACCATTTTTATCTTTCAGAATTTGATAAAAATATAATAGTTGTATGTATTTTAACAGGTAATTGTATTAATTCTTATCCATTAAAATGTTCTTTAAATTGTGCATTTAGTTTAAAACAAAATATGCCTTTACATCATACCATTTAAATAAATGCTTTAAAAGATATCAAAGATTAAAAAAACGCGCTTCCATCCGAGTGGAAAAACGCCAAAATCGTTCCGCTACACAAGTCTTACTAAAAAGAGAAATGAAATGAAATGAAATTGTGAATTCTGTAAATAGGATATCAGAATCACTTTTACACGTCATATTTAAGAATAGAATACAGAATAGAATACAGAATAGAATAATTATTTATTTGCATAGAAAGTAGGTACAACAAAATGCAGATGTTATATAAATTAGAGATCCTTATACAATCTACCTTAAATTAGGCATGCAAACATTTCGTAAAAGTGCTTAAGTCTAAAATACTGTCAATATGAAAATTCTTAAATATGGTCAGTTAAATATAAATAATTAAAGATGTCATTAAGGTAACTATACATTTTCATCATTTAGAAATTCACAAGCGGAGTAATATCATTTATCAATTAATAAGGCTGACAATTTCTTTTTAAACAGTGGAATGGACTCATTTTTTATTCCATCAGGTATTTTGTTAAAGACAATCGGGCACATACATATAACACTTTTCTTTAATAATGCAGTGTTATGACCACTAACACGTAGCATATTTGTATACTGCTTTCTAACTGGTCGTGTTCTATTGTCAGATGATTTAATAAAAAGATGCATAATGATGCAAAAAAAAAGATGCATTAAAAAAAATATTATTAACAATAAGCTAGATGGAGTCGACATTTCCTATCTGACTACCCCTGAGAAGAAATGGCGAAACAAACTCAAAAATGATATCAAGCTATCGGCCCATCGCGATCCTCTCCACTTCGCCAAGGTATTCAATGCCATTTCTGGCTTTATCTTAGCGATAACCAGCATGGCTTTGTAGCGTCAGTCTATCGCCACAAATTTAATGTCTTTTACAGAGTTCCTGATAGAAACTATTGACTCAAATAAGCAGTTTGATGTGATATATGTACATCGATTTTAGTAAGGCGTTTTATAACATCTTCCATTCCATACTGATAAAAAACAGGGTATCACGGGACCTTTGGTGATATGGTTGGAATCATACTTCATCACTTGGCCCTCATTTTATTTATATTTTTTTATAAATGATCTTCCCCACTGCCTTCAATTTTCAGAGTGATTTTTGTGCGCGGATGATTTAAAGATTGCAAGGAAAATCCAATCATCAAATGATATTGACCTTCTGCTGGATGATCTGAACAGAGTAAATGAATGGTGCAAGAACAACAAAATGGAATTGAGCTTCAATAAATGCTACCACTTAACTGTTTAATTTTCAACTATCCTATCCTACATATCTAACACTATAAATGTTAACGTTTGTTTGTTACGCTTTCACGGTAAAACGGCTGAACGGATTTGGATGAAATTTAGCACATAGGTAGACCATGACCTGGATTAGGATATAAGATACTTTTATCTCGATATTCTCACGGGATCGAGACTTATGTGGGTGAAACCGCAGGGTGCAGCTAGTAATATTATAAATGCGGAAGTGAGTGTGTTTGTTACTTACGCTTTCATGCAAAAACGGCTGAACGGATTTGGATGAAATTTGACAGATAGGTAGCTTGGGACCTGGATAAGGACATAAGCTACTTTTCATCCTGAATCGCAGATGAAGTCGGGGGCAACAGCTAGTAATATTATATTATATGAACCCGCTACTAGAATTTTGTTTAATTATATTGTACTGCTACTGCTGGAAGCTGGAATTCCTGGAAACCCCGGGATCCTGTTTTATAGGTGACCTATATTGCATCAAGGCCGGATTTAGGGCAACAGAGGCCAGGCCTCGGACCTCCTAATTGGAGCTCCTTCTTATCTAAAAAAATCAAATTGTGATTTTTTTAGATAAGAAAAATATCATCCTTTGTTATAAGAGAAAAAAAGTTCACAATCACAAGATACCTTTTTATATTGTTTCTTTTTTCACTTGCCCCACAAACTTTTCGGAGCCTCCACTTCTTGGGGTCTCCTCAACTTTAAATCCGGCCCTGCATTGCATAATAACTAGTAAATGGTTGAAACTGTTCTGTGTTCGGAAATAAATGGCATATATCTAATCGAACCTCAAATTCCTCCCATTCTGCTTTCCTAAAAATATTATTGAACACTCTAATATAATGATTGCGCCTCTTTTTGTGAACCTCAAATAATTCCAGGGGTCCTAAAAATATTATTTAACAATCATCTGCCTGCCTTTTCCCATATATATTGGAGTCGGCCTCCAGTCTAACCAGAGGCAGCTGAATACCAGTATTTTGCATGGAGCTACTGTCTATCTGACCTCCACAACCCAGTAACTGGGTACTACGGGTAACTACTGTCAAAGATCCACGTATGACAGCCGGGGCCTACGGCTTAACGTGCTTTCTGAGGCACGGAGGGGTCTTGGTATGTAAAGATGGTCACCCATCCACGGACCAACCCCAGCAAGCGTAGCTTAACCTGATGGATCGACTCGTGCGGCTGTTATTACTTAGCCACGAGCTCTTCCTAAAATATTATTGAACACTCTAAGGTGATGATGCAAATGACAGCACCTCTTTGTGTGAACTTCAAATACTTAGGTCATTTCTATTCTGGGATTCTAAAGTCAAAGTCAAAGTCAAAGTTAAATTATTTATTTCAAATAGGCACATAAAAGGCGCTTTTGAACGTCAAAATTTACAAATGGTAGTTTCGTATGGAGAAGAATGGGCAAGAAACTCCACCGATAAGGCTCATGCAGACTGGTGCGATATCGCGGGCGTGACAGGCATATTGCTGCCGCATACCAAATACTAAAATTATATAGATTATAATGCTTGTTTTTCCCTTTTCAGTTATGTGTTTTTGCAGTCGGTTTTTTTGTTTTTTAGATAATTTATTTTTGTCCTCAATATAATCTTTAACGGTATAAAAGGCTTTCTCTCACAACTTACTTTTAATAAATGATTTGAATTTATTAAGGCTTAGATCTTGAACGTGGCTTGGAAGATTATTATAAAACGTATACATTGACATCTGAATGAGCCACCTATTTGCTTGAGCCTTATTGTAGGTACAACAAATTTGTGTTTATTCCTAGTATATTATAGTATATATTATGGATATCACTGTATTTTTTAAACAATTTTATTTGATTATATAATATATGTCTTTCATAGCAACCTCCTGAAATTTGACGAGGATGCAAAACGACACCTTGTATAAGTGAAGAACTATTTTTTGTATTTTTTTAATTTTTTTTAGCGTCAGTAGTTTCGTAGGGAAGGGGTGGTCAATTTTCATATATTTTCTTAAATAACTTTAAAACTATTTGTGTTTTTTAAAATTATGAACAAAATTAAAATTGCTGAGACCCTAACAACAAGCCCTTTCATTTGATATGTCACACAGTACAGTTTGCAAAACGTTTTTTTCTTTCTAATTTGCCCCCTGAAATTGAGCCTTATTTTTCTAAAATAAAATTATGTCTCTGACCCAAACACGGACGTGTAACGTATTACACGTCCGTGTTTGGGTCAGAGACATAATTTGTTGTCGACCATAATCTCAAGTTGTTTAACCGACTTACCCGTTTCATTGCTAATCGTTTTCCAAGTGATTTTTACTTTATTATTGGAATTTTTAATTGTATCGCTTAGAAATTTAGATTGAGCAAAAACACTAATCTTTTTAAATAATTTTGTATAATTTTTGACATACTAGGAAAGGAGTAACGTGTATTGTTTCAAACCGTATAACTCGTATAGCCTCGGTCTACTTTTATAAATACCTGGGGTAGCCCATTGGTTAAAGCCAAAGGTAAGGTAAGCAAACTGTATCTTGTGCAATTAATATTAAGGCGCTAACAAGACCCGATTCACCAAAAAAGGCTTCGCTTAAGAAAAAAAATTGCCAAATCTATATAGTTTGTGGTAGCGGAAAAAAAGTATATGTTAATTTTGAACACATTTCCCAGAACCTGGTTGTTATTAAAACACGTTTTGAAAAAAAAAACTCGATACAAACTAACGTTAAACTAACCTCTTACTTTGAGTTCTAATCCAAAATATTATCTGTATTAAATACGTTACGTATTTCATTAATAACAAAAACGTCTTATTTGAATTCAGAACTTGGTTGTTTTTTATTTTCACTCAATTTTGAGTAAATAGATAATTACTTCATATTTTGCAATAAGTTACAAGCGTTGTGTCGTCGCGCTTCTCTTTCTTTTCTATGGAATTTGACAGTGACCGCAGTTTAGGTGTTGTCAGCGTCTTAATGGTTTTGGTCTTGAAAGTAGGTTGGTACTGTTTTTGCACAACATCAAAAAGGGCTCCATAGATTTCAATAGGATTCTCGTGTTCTACTATCGATGGTGTGATTCTATGAGCTATATTATTTTGTTTTTGTTTTTTAGGTGGGAAATTATCAAATAACTTCTCCCGCTCTGGGCGGAGCGGGAGGGTGTGTCAGACTCTTACTGACTAAAACCCACCCGTGTCCCTTCCGTTGCCTGTGTTGCCAGGGGCCTCAGTAACCCTTTTGTATCTTCCCGCGACCCCGGCAGATATTATTTTTAAAACTTGTTGCAACGACTAGCTGTATAAAGAGAGTATGTCATGCTCAGTTAAATGTCTCGCTGATGGTGGCGCGTGTGTTGGATCATTCGGTTCCCTACAAAATGGTTGAGCTGTATGGTGCTGATCCACGCGTCATATTCGTGAGTTGAGACTGGTCATTTCTTAACTGCCAGAGCTTATTTTGAATCTTTTATTCTGAATTGTTTTTAATTAATTAATTTTTGTATTGTTTTTACATATCCAAGGATAATGTTCCCAGGATTTGTAATATCTTGATTTAAAAGAGTGTCCTTGGAGCTGCCAACAATAAACAATATTTATTTGTTCAAGACTTAAACCTTGTAATTATTTTACCTTAAATTAGACTTTAAAACTTAGTGGCAAGATACGACTTAGTGACACGTGCAACTAAATAAATAATAATAATAAAATAAAATTGTTTATTTGTCCAAATAATACACACATACACAGTTCAAACAAAAAAAAAAGTGGTAGAAAACAATAGCATAAAACAATATAGCTAGTGCACAGAAGATTTGGGTTTACAAAAATAAAAAGTCTATGCGTACAAAAAAATAATGAACCCTGTCTCTTAAACACTGGGCTTAAACTAGGAGGACTCCTGTACTATAAGCACTAGTTACTTCCGTTACCACCGTGATCGAGCTGCCATAACAGTACTGCTATGACTTTTTTCATATCTCCTTAAACAACCATTTAGCTGGCAGGGGTGGGAGGGACTAGCACTTTAAAGCTTAAATCGATATATACCACGGTCAATTCTCCAACTGCAAATTTAAGTTGGTCGACTATATCTAGTTAACTTGTAAAGCCCACTTAGCCGTGATAGTTTTCCTTTTAATTTCATTATATGTACTACTGCCATGAATTTTTTCACATCTCCTTATACAACCGTTTAGCTGGCAGGGAGGGGGGCACTCAACTCTAAACAAAAGTTAGCACTTTAATGCTTAATATTACGCAAGTGGATCCTTGAATCGGAAAAGTGGTGGTCCACAGACCTGCAATATTTTGATTGAACGGCCTGTCCAACGATAGCCCACACCATGGGGTAGTCGAGAAAAAAAAATATCATCCCCACATTAAGTGCAAGGGATACCTCCCTTGCACGTAATGTGGGGATGATATTTTTTTTAAAAGTCGCTAAAAGTCTATTTTTTTATTTTATCACTTTCTCGGTGTTATTAATATGTGTACCTATGCCAAATTACAGCTTTCTAATACTAAGCGACTCTGAGCTACCGTGCGGTCAGACAGACAGACGGACATGGCGAAACATATAGAGTTCCTTGTTTACTTCGGAACACTAAAAAGGAGTCCGACAGGGTGATCCCATCTCACCGAATCTGTTCAACGATGTTCTTTGTTATTGGGATTGGTTTCAGTGGACCAGCATGTGGGCCATGGCGGCCATCGTTGGTCATTCCAACCAGCCCACCTCCCTCTAAAACTAGTTTAGGTCTCATAGTCTGCTCGGGTCACCCAAATCTTTTGCAGATGGCAAAAGATCTGGGTGAACCGAGGGCTTTTGTTCTAATTTGTGTGACGCTTGTGCATTCAAAGACACATGCGCAACGGTTTCTTCAGCCTCCATGCATGTTCTGCACAGAGGACTCTCCGTTCATCCGTTCCGTTCTGTTCAATAAAATGTTTTAATCTTTTAACGTTTAGTTTATTCCAGCCAATCATATACTTATTCTTTTTAAGTTTCCGTACCTAAAAAGGAAAAAACGGAACCCTCGATCATCGTGTGTCTGTCCCTCTGGCACAGCCGATTTGCTTCGAATCTACTCGACCGATTATGTTGAAATTTGGTACACATTTGAGTTTTTGTGACTCAAACACGGACGTGTATTTATTTATTTATTTATTTAATACAGAGGCGGACTTAATGCCACAGGCATTTTCTACCAGTCAACCTTTAAGTGTATCGTAAATAAAGGCTAAAAAATGGGCCAAAGGCATATTGTGCCTGTCGCGCCCGCGATATCGCGCTAGTCTGTACGAGCCTTAAATTCATTTTTAATACGAGGTTCACTTTTGGGGGACAAATTAGAAAAAGAAAAAGTTTTTCAAACTATATCGTGCAACATATAAAATGAAAGGGCTTATTTTTTTTTTAAAGGGAAATTTTTTTTTTGAATCATTTTAACATAAATAGTTTTAAAGTTGTTATAGAAAATAGATGAAAATTTATCACTTTTATCTCCGAAACGTTTTTATTTTACTTATATATTACAGGAAAACCTATAAGAAGTCTATGGTCTTAAAATAACATGGTAAATCTCTCAATATTGTGCGTACAATCTTACATTTGGAGTTGGAATGTATGAGGGGGGAACATGCTTTTCTGTAAAGTGTGTTCTTGAGATAAATTCATCCTTACTACGGAACTCTTCATTGTGCGAGGTCGACACGCCGGTTTCTTTTTTTAATAAAAAAATAGGTATATATATAAGTAAGTAATAAGTTTTCTATTATTTTAATTGTTTGTTTAATGTGCCTCCGACAGCACGCTAAGCCGTTGGTCCCGGCTGTTATTCGTGGATCTTTGACAGATGTTACGGGTCGTCAGAACCCCGAACGTCTGACAACCAGTCTTACCAAGGGGTATCGTATTACCCAGTTACTGGGTGGTGGAGGTCAGATAGACAGTAGCTCCATGTAGATACTGATATTCAGCTGCATCCAGTTAGACTGGAACTTGACCCCAACATATGTAGTTGGGATAAAGCAGGCAGATTGATTTATTGTGTGTGTGCACTGTGTTTGTGTGTATTTATTTAGAGAGGAGAAATAAAAATAAATGAACGATACATTTTAAAATTATTTAAGAATGAAAACATTTATTTTAATAAAAACATTAGTAAATATTTCACAAAACATAAAAAAAATTGACACAGTTATTATAGATAGGTCCAATCTGTTGCGCCGACCCCGAATGATTTGAGATAAGGGCAGTAGAATGCTGATGATGAATATAGATCACTTGCAGTATCCAGCAACCCAGCCAGGTTCCTTGTGGCAAAATCCGGAGCAGCAGTTTCCTTGGCTGCCATCGGGTTGACATCCATCACGGTTTTTAATGCAGGCAGCAACTTGGTCCGGGATGAACATGGCCGCGACCACGAAGATAGCGATCAGGATGAACAGATTGAATCTCATTTTGGTTTTGGTACTTTGTTGAATCGTAAAGACGAAGAACTGTTTGCTGCAGTAGTGCTGGCTACTCTGTGAGTTGATTACATTTTGCGACTGTTTATATACTTCTGAAGAGCTCGAGTTTTCCTTATTGATATGATAATATTATTCTAAGATAACCCGTTTGACCGCGCAAATGCAGTCAGGTTTATCCATATATTGTGTTTACTTTGCCATGAGGAAAATAATAATGTTTTTCCTTAACGCATTGTCGTTTTTGAATCCATAATAAGATTAATATACAGGGTGACTTGTAATTTGACGTATTCCTTCCAGCAGGCTTTGCATGACGCTTTCTATATCTACAACTGGTGTCAAAGTTCATGTACGTAGATGATTTTTGAAAATAGTTAATAAAATTATTTTATTTCTGTAAGTAGAAACACGAACACGTTGTGTGTGTACATACACTTTTACACGTCAATCATATTTTAAAATCTAGATGATGTCGCCTTTTTTTTTTTTTTTGACGGTGGGAAATCATCAAATAACTTCTCCCGCTCTGGGCGGAGCGGGAGGGTGTGTCAGACTCTTACTGACTAAAACCCACCCGTATTCCTTCCTGTTGCCTGTGTTGCGGGGGCCTCGGTGACCCATAAGTACCTTCCCGCGACCCCAGCAGGCATCGGCCCTAGTGGACCCCTACTATATGTGCTGACGACTACTAGATTGGTGTCTGAACTGGTATTTTGAGGAAAGAACCAAAGAAGGGGGTAATGGCTGATCTTTGCGTTATGCTCGTGAACGGGTGCTGCTTGTGGTGACTGGTCGTCTTGCTGACCATGGTTTTGTTTTGTTATTAGTAATTAACTGTTTATTTATTTTACTTCGATGGTCCTAGTTTATCATTTGTGACTGAGCTATAGCTATATATATGTAAGCGGGCAGGCCTTAAGGCGCTGACAAGACCCAATTGACCAAAATAGGCTTCTCTTAAGAATCAGAATTGCCAAATCTGTATAGTTTGTGGTAGCGAAAAAAATATATGTTAATTTTGAACATATTTCCCAGAACTTGGTTGTTACCAAAACACTTTTTGAAAAAAAAATGTCGATACAATCTAACGTTAAACTAACCTCTTACCTTGAGTTCTAATCCAAAATATCTGCATTAAATATCAGCATACGTTACGAATTTAATTAATAACAAGAACGTCTTATTTGAATGCAGAACTTGGTTGTTTTTTATTTTCGATTACTCAACTCAATTTTGAGTAAATAGATAATTACTTCATATTTTGCAATAAATTACAAGCTTTGTGTCATCGCGATTCTCTTTCTTTTCTATGCAATCTGACAGTGACCGCGGTTTAGGTGTTGTCAGCGTCTTAACGACTGGAGGCTTTTATTAAGGTATTAATTTCTGTTTACGGTTTTTATTTCTGTTTTAGTTTTCGATGTTTTTCTTTTGTTGGTATGGTGGTATGCTAGCTGACATATGGTTAATAATTTAATGTTTCGTGTTGCATGTAGTGTAAATTATTTTGCATACTATCGTATAGAATTCAATTATTTTTCTAATTGAACAAACAGCTGTGCTGCTGAGGAGTTTTTTGCGCCACTTCTTCCCAGATAAAGCACTAGGAAGTGGTGAAGGGCGAGCGTTATGAGGGACTGTCTTATGTATTTTGACGTTCGAAAAGTGTTGATTCTCAGCCTAGTTTGAATAAATGACTTTTCATTTTAGAACCACACAAATTGAGTGGACCTATCCGCATGTATTTGTCAGTAATCGGGCAGCTCAACTCAGAACTTAAGGAGCTTAACGATTCAACGAATAATATTCCAAAGAAAGGACATTTGGGTAGGCCGCATAAATTACTCAAACTGCCAGACTAAGATTAAAAGTAACTGAGAGAAAAAAATGAAAACAATGATCCACATAATCTTCACATTCACAATAATTTAAATAAAATAATATAATATTTTACAAAGTAATACAAATAAACTTCTTAACCTGTTTGATGTTTTAGAAAATTAGGTTTGTTAAATTATAAGGAACCCAATGGCAAAGCGATTAAGGCCATTCAATTTGAGAAATTAGAGAAAAGTCATGTTTAGTTACGATTTCTGGAAAACTTAAAAAAAACAAAAATCGAATTTTCTCGAATCGCATGAATTTTCGCCTAGGCTTTGTGGGTTGCTTAATAGGGATGACGACATGTTTTTTGCCCGTCAGGTACCAAGAATATTAAAAAATATTGGACACGTGTTTTTTCTTTTTTTACGTAATCAAAAGATTACGGCGATACATTGAGCTAAAATGAAACATGACGTCACGCTTTGCTAGATTTTATACTGAATTTTGACGTCGCGAGCCCCCACTCCCCCACTCCCCAACTTTGATGCGTTTTATCCAAGTATTTTTTTATTGATATGATAAAGCAAAAAATACGTGTCTAATATTTTTTTTTTATTGTCTGACTGATGGACTAAATAGGATTTCTTTTTTTACCCAGGAATCATCGCTATTGTTGCAAATGGGTCACATTATCACGTCCTGGATGGAATATATTAAATCACAAGTCACCCTGTATAGGTAACGTATGTAAATGTCAATCATTTATATTTATGTAGGTACCTATCCAAATTATTTATTTATTCAAAAAACATGAAGCAAGTAACTTTAGCTTACCCTGCTAATATTAGAAATTTGAAAGTTTGTATATCTGGATGTTTGGAGGTTTGTTAGTCAATCACGCAGAAACGGCTGAACGGATTTTGAAAAAAATACCCAGCGTCGATAAAAAAAATATAGGAAAATTGGTTTCTCATAAATTAATCACTATAAGCGCCACAACGTACACACAGGCAACAGAAGGAACACGGGTGGGTTTTAGTCAGTAAGAGTCTGACACACCCTCCCGCTCCGCCCAGAACGGGAGAAGATATTTAATAATTTCCACCCAAAAAAAAAGATCGTACACAAAGTGGCAACATTGCAAAGCGTTCAATAAGTGGTCAAAAGTCGGTTGTTTTTTTTTATGTAAAAAGTGTTTTATTTTACTTTTTAGTGGGTCAGTTAGTAAATTAATTATCTAAGTTACAATAGCCTAAAGTCAACTGCTCATCATCTTTTACAAAATCTCGCTTTTCCCGATGCACGGACGTTAATTTTTGAGAAGTGAACTGTTTCTTTCTCTAGTTCTCCTGGTTCTTCCCAGGCATTGTGTCAAGTAGGGCATGTAATATCGGAAGGTTTTCAATTCCGATATTGATTTCCGATATTAGATCTCAATATCGGAATTCCGATATTAATATCGGAATTTCGTTATTTCGTTAGAAATTCCACATTTTATTAATAAATTGCACAAATCCGGTATGATGTTGGATTGAGTACAATAAAAAACATTTCACTTGTTCAAGAACCATTTTCACAATAGTATTTGGCGTTTTCGGTAAGTCGTATCCAATTTTTTTGAAGTGTTGCCGAAGATCTTGACTTTCAGCAAAGAATCTGAAACTTGCACCATTTAAAGCGGTCATTCGAAAAACAATAGCTTCCATTGGTTCTGAAGACCGATCTGTTTCCGTTTCTTGAGCTTTGTCGTCTGCTCTTGTGATGTTGATTTGCTTAGAGTACTCTCCGATGAAGGGGGTCCAACTGCAGTGATGTTTGAGTGCACAGTTCATAAATGTGTGTGCAAGCCCGTAGTAGACCCACCACTTACAAGTAGTTTTTAGTTTTTTATAACATATCTGGCACTTAGCAGTTTGGCCGTCATCCGATCGATGAAAATGATCCCATACCTACATTTGATGAGCGTTTCTTGAGAAATTCTGAGTCTGTGACTTTCTTTTTGATGAAGCCCTGCAAAAAAGAAAATGTTTTATGTAATGCAGCTAAATAATTGTACAAACTTTTTTTTTAGTTTTCTGCTTTATTTAATAAATTATTAAGTTCTGTTTACAATTTTAGTTTTGAGAATTGATGAAAACCATTTAAACATTTGAATTGGAAAACAACAATTATATAATCATTTGTACTTACATCTTTTAAAGCGACGACGTTGCATGTAGCCACATAAAACACAAACACGTAGCGCGATATCACGGGCGCGATAGGCAGAAATATGCCTGCCGCGCCCGCGATATCGCCCCAGTCTTCACGAGCCTTTAACTTACACAGTTCACGAGCGCAAATGATTGACAGGATATTTTGTTCGTTTGTGCGAATAAACAAGACGTACACGCGCAGATAAAGAGTGAGCGAGACAGACAACACTATTGTATTGTAGCTCTTGTATCGCATGATTAGCGAGCTGGCAACAGGAAGGCACAAGGAGTTAAAATATAGGTGTAGTTTAAAAATGAAATAGAAAAAATTGTCTGATTCCGACATTGGATCACTTAGTATCGGAATTGTAATATCCGAACTTGCGTTCCGAGATTCCGATATTACGATATTCCGAGATTCCGAGATTCATGCCCTAGTGGCAAGCATAAATGATTTTATTTCTGTAGGTAGAAGTAGGTTTGTACAAACACTTTTACACATCAAAAATATTTTTTAAAACTAGATGAGGTCGGCGTTTCCTATCTGACTACTCTGAGAACAAAGGCCGAAACAAACTTAGAGGTCACAGTCTCTTTTAAAGTCCAGACAATATCTTGGTCAGTACATGTGAAGACCATGTAGATTGTATTGCAATAAGTGGTTAGCTAGCTACCTCGACAGTTGATTATACTATTCTTGTCAGAGGAACTGGCAGCAAGTTCGTCATGCTCCCTTAGATGTCACTACCTGCGGTAGCGTCGGGGGTCGGGTTGCCTCCTTCCCTCCAATATGGCGAGTGGGGTGATGGCTGATCTTTGCGTTATGCTCGTGAACGGGTGCTGCTTGTGGTGACTGGTCATCTTGCTGACCATGGTTTTATTATTGTTATTAGTAATTGTTTATTTATTTTACTTCGATGGTGCTAGTTTGTCATTTCTCAAAGTGAAAGAAAGTGGTGAAGGGCGGGCGTTTTTGGGTGACTGTCCTAAGTAACTTTGACGGTCGAATGGTGCTGATTCTCAGCCCAGTTTGTATAAATAACTTTTGATTTTGATTTTGTTTGGTGTCTGAATGGTCTGGTCTTTTGATGAAAGAACCACACAGATCGAATGAACCTGTCTAGTCAGTGCACGCATTTCTCAGTATTTGTGCAGCTCAACTCAGAACTTAAGTAGCTCAACGATTCAAACAAACGAACATTTGGCTAGGCATGTTAAAAACGAAACTGATAATAAAATAAAATTAAACAATGACCCTCATAATCTTCACATTTACAATAATTAAAATAATATATCGGATAATGCAGTGGACTGCAACATTACTACTTAAGGTTTTGTTAACCTTACTTATTATATATGTTGCAGTTGTTTATTATCCCTTATTAAATAAAATAAAATAATAATAATTAATAATATAATAAATAATAATATAATACTTCGCTTATTATTTTAATTATTATAATACTTTGCACATAAATTGCTTAGCAACCATATTAAAGTATCTAATGGAATCACAACTCGTAAAATACTTATTATTACTTTGAGGCCATCTGTGGTCTTCGTCATTAGTTCCACTTCACCAAATGTTGCTTTCCGGGAGCAACTAACGAGTTACTTAAAAAAAAAAACGCACAATGAAGTGTTTCGAAGCTGGGATGAAATTTCCCAAGAACAAACTTAACATTGTAGTTGAATAGCATGTTCCCCTATACAATCCAACTGCAAATGTAAGTTTGTAGAGAGAGATGTAACAAGGTATTTTAACACCATCGACTTCTTATAGGTTTTCCTGTAATCTATAAGTAAAGAACGACTTTCTGTATTAAAAAAAAATCATAGGGTCAGTAGTTTCGGAGATAAGGGGGAACTATGGTCAATTAATTAGGGGGAATTATGGTCAATTAATTATTATGGTAAATTTTCACCGAATCTTCTTAAATAACTTTAAAACATTTTATTTTAAAATTATAAAAAAATATATACCTACAGGTATTGAAACCCTCAAAACAAGCCCTTTCATTTGATATTACAAACGGTACAGTTTGCAATTTTTTTAAATTTTTGTTTTCTAATTTGCCTCCAAAAGAGACCCTCATATTCAAAGATCATTTGTTTACGTTACACATCCGTGTTTTGGTCAGAGAAATTTATATGTGTACCAAATTTCAACTTAATCGTTTCAGTAGATTCGGAGAAAATCGGCTGTGACAGATGGACAGACAGACAAGACAGACACACGAGTTATCCCATAAGTTATCCTAAAAATCAATTTTTTTTTATTCAAACTAGGAGGATCAGCACTTTTCGAACGTCAAAATTACATAAGACAGTCCCCCAAAACGCCCACCCTTCGCCACTTCCTAGTGCTTTAGCTGGGAAGAAGAAGTGGTCAACAAACTCCACAGCAGCACAGCTGTCTGTTCAGTTAGAGAAAATAATTAATTCTATACAATAGTATGCAAAACAATTTACACCACGTGAAACACAAAACATTAAATTATTAGCCATATGTCAGCTAGCACACCACTATACCAACAAAAAAGAAAAGAAAAAGACCGAAAACTATTCTCAAGCAGAGATAAAAACGTAAACAGAACTTAAAACCTAAATAAAAGCCTTCAAGTATAAAGGGCGTGCCCGCTTACATATATCTACAGCCGTAACAGTCACAAATGATGAACTAGGACCGTCAAATTAAAATAAATAAACAGTTAATTACTAATAACAAAACAAAACAATGGTCAGCAAGACGAACAGTCACCACAAGCAGCACCCGTTCACGAGCATAACGCAAAAATCAGCCATTACCCCCCTCGCCATATTAGAGGGAAGGAGGCAACCCGACCCCCGACGCTACCGCAAGCAGTGACATCTAAGGGAGCATGACGAACTTGCTGCCGGTTGTAAGAATAATATAATCATATAATAATATAATCAATAATAAACAATATAATAATATAATCAATAATAAACATACGCCTATAAAATTTGAGGAATCCCTCGATTTCCCTGGGATCCCTTTCCCCTCATTAGATTCTGACTTGGTTCCAATGTAACCACCTGTTTATTCTGCACAAACAAAACGCGATGTACTCGTACAGATGCGGTCAAAATCACGCTTTTTAAGGTACTCGAGCGCTCTATGGGTCAGCTGTATTAGACGTGCCGTCAATGCGTTGCGTGTTCAATACAACAACGCTTTTAGGGCGCTGTTGCGACTGCCACGTTATTGCAGTGCATCTGCAATGTTTGCTCGAGCCAGAGTAGATAGCTTCTCAGCTGAAGTGCGGGAAAAGAATGCATCTCTTCTCAGCAGATTGCGGGACAGTAGCAACAGCCTCCTGAAAGTTATTGCTGATGGGCCTGATGAAAGCCCCATAATTAGGCATCTTATAAACACCACCCTGTCAGTATTAGAATCTATGTACTTAACATAGAAAAAAAGTCAAATTGATTACTAACATCTAGAATTGTAAGTATTTCTGGAGCGTAATTGGATCCAGTTGTCTTCATAAATAAATAAAATAAAATAAATTAAAACGCATTCATTAATAACTAAATAAAATAACTACACACATACAATATAGCCAAAAGCCTAGTAATCAAGCCATAAAAGTTTGACAATCTTGTCCATTGCGTAATATTTACTCTGTGTTGCGACACTGGCAGATGACAACATACAAACAAACAAACAATCAAAACAAAAACAGAATGCCGATTGCAGAGTGGGGAAATAACTACTTTTGTAACAAATAAACAACTATAACGCTGATAAGAGCTACTTTAAAAATAGGTCATTTTTGCCGCTGAATATGAATTATACTGATACTAAAATAGCTTCAAAATACATAAATACAATGAGAGCAAGTAGGCTAATCCCTAAGGAAATACTTCTTTTAAAGTACAGAAATGACTATTTAGAATAGGTATGTTAAAATTAAATCTGATGAAACTGAGAGAGAGAATCAGAAAGACTGAAAGAAGAAAGCAGAGAATGAAACTGCGTCAAAGCATTACAAACCAGTTACTGATAGTAGGTATTGGAATACAGACAGATGAATGTGATTTTTTCGATTTTAAATTACTCATTAATTCAAATCAAATCAAATCAAATCCATTTATTTGCCGGAATGTAGGTATACAATCACGTACGATCTTAAAAACTTTAACGGTCCATTCTACCATTTTATATGCTGTGCAAATATTTAATTTTGTACTGCACGATGTTATTATTACATAAAAAGACAGCAAAAACAAATATGGGCTCATGCATTAAGATTTTCATGGAACAAATTAATTAATTGATGTCAAAGTTACTTATACCTATGTCAGCTCAAGAGAAAAAAAAAATAAAACGTCATATTATGAATACATAAATAATATTGTAATTGATAATGTCGTAACTATTATAGTTTCAAACTGTCGATTCAGTAAACTTTAATTAAATATTATAAGGTATATACCAATAGTATTGATTTCAGTTTCCGTCTCCGAGATCTGACATGTATTCATTAAGATTGTAAAAACATTTTTTTTTAACCATCGCGTTACCTTTATTTTAAACATGGTGAAAGGTAAATCTTTAAAGGCGTCCGGTAATTTGTTATATACCTTTACAGAATATATGTACGAGTTCCTCTTATAGAATTCGAGCCTGCATTGCGGTAAACAGAGTTCATGTTTAAATTTATTTTTATTTCTACGAGCTACATTTTATTTGGTTACATCTTTGTGTTTAGGAAAATATTCCGGATGCTGTTTTACAAATAGGCATAATTCTCTAATGTACTATCGGCCAATCTTCCGCATGCTCACCTCTAAGGCGATAATCGTATAGCACGGCTCACGACTCGATCGCCCGATGCAAGCGTTTTGGCCAATGGGATGCATGAAGCGTATTTTAGCCGTGTTTGTATTAATGTAATTATGTATAGTGTGTGTGACAGTCACACTAGGCGCGTGCTATGCTCACTTGTTTGTAAGACATTTTTTTAATGGGCACGGCCAGCGAGAGCGCTTTATGAATTGTTATTGTTGACAAGAAGTAATTTCGTACTAATATCTTCCGTTTGGTTTAGAAAATGTATTATTGGTATTGCTATACGCGTACCCTAAAAAAACTTTATTTAGCATTTTTGTTTACCACTTTGCCAAATTACAGCTTTCTAGTAAGAGTCTGTGAGCTAAGCCGGGGACAGACAGACAGACAGACGGTCATGGCGAAACTATAAGAGTTCCTTGTTGACTACGGAACCCTAAAACGAAGCAAGTTACGTAGTTTTGTTAGAAATTGTCATTTGCTATCTCTTTCTTTTATTGCTGTTTTGATTAAAATAGCAAAATTACTTACAGTAGTATTTGAACCATTACTTGGCGCAGTTTATACAATGTTATCAGATTTTTTTATTATTGCTGTCGCAACTTTTGCAACTGCAATAAAAATAAGTTCATTATCTAAGCACCATTGTTATTCAGTGGGAACGTCAGAACATCTGGTTAAACAATAGATCGGCTTTATAGAACGGCCATAAAATACGGTCGCAAAAAAATACGAAATATTTCTTCAACACACTTGCTTGTAAAGTGACTCAGAAATTCAGCTTATTATATAGAAGTATTTTTACTTTACATTTCTTTTTTCAATATACGCAGTTTTTGTCCAAAAACAATGAATATTTTTGAGAAAAAAAAATTCGTTACATCAGATAAATCAATCATCAAAATTATCATAATTTCATAAAATTATATATTTTTCACTACATATTAACCTTAATTTGCTTATTCAAAACATTATTTTGTTTATTATATTTTTTATATAGGCTGTTTAGCGGTTTTTCCAGCGCCTTTATTTACACCTGCGGCGCGCGGGATAAACAAAACAAGCGCGGTATTTTCCAGAAATACTTGTTAACGTTTTCATTGTGTGGTTAATTATTATCAAAAATGTTGACTTCAATTAGGAAAGAAGAGCGAAGAGCAACGCGTAGATTTAACCCCCCGGAAATACTAATCTAGGCACGAAACGCTAGTGACAGCCTGTTGCCTGCAAAATCTAGAGAGAAATACCTAGCGGCGTACGAAACTAATAACAATACCAGTCTCTTTTTTTCCTCTCAAGTTGAAAACCGTCGTATGAAACGCGCACACACTCGACTCCCTTATCGCGCTCGCTCGCCCTCGGCTCGCGCGAATAATACCGGCTCGTGCAGTGAGTAACCAACATACCACACATATTTATATTTTTTGTTACACGCCCTATACTCACACAAATTCATATTGTCTCTAATTGGACGAAACCAGGAAAGGGTGTGGTTTGTCACTAGCTGCGCTTGCCGCAGAAATATTTTCTAAAGTGAGCATGCTTAAGTTTTGCCAATAGTACATACACGGTAATGGCAGAATATTGTACTTTTTAAACAAGGGCTTACAACTATCCGTATACCAGGCTCCACAGATTGCACGTACACATTTTTTGTACTCTAAACGCTTTTATAATATCAACCGAATTACCCCACAACAAGAGACCATAAGCGAGTACGGACGAAACGTAAGGTAGAAGTACGTGTTCCCGTTAACGTCCCAGTACTCGTTAACAAGTCAGTTTTTATTATTATTGCACTCTTCTACCAATAATAAATTAAGTTTTGCGAATGGCAATACATTCCTAGTAATATTTTGTACAATATTAATAGCAACATTGACTAAAAAGTTTATTGGCGTCAAAACTGTGCAATCACAAAAGTTTGCTATATGAAAATATTATGTAAGTTCAAAGTTCTGTGAGTGAACTACCAAACCGCCACGTCCCAGTGATCAGCTAGCCATACTGCGACGGATAACCTTTAGGTAAGAGTGTTAATATTCTAAAATATTTGAGTGTAGGTATTATTTAGCGATATAACCTATAAATTAAGGTGAATCTAATTGGAAAGTAAATATTTTTGCATGTTACATCTATTGGTACTCACAAACCCCTACTTGACCTAGTACCCGTTAAAATCGTATTTTTTTTACCGGATATTGGTACACGATCTACCCGGTAATACACGGAGCACCAAAACCCGTTATTGTATACTTATTGCCTTGAAATAAGTCTAATTTTCCTTTAAAACTGACTACAGTTTTTTTTTTAATAAACGTTTTTACGTGGAACACTCAAGAGAGTTTTGCGAAAATTAAAAAAAAATGTTTTTATGTAAATATTTTTTTATTAAACCTTTTCAGTACTTTCCACTAGCATCTAGTTTCATGCGTCAGAACCAGTTTTCGAAAAACTTTTTCCAGTCCGCCGCAGACACTTCGTTTACAGCCTGCTCGACCGCTGACAGCGCATCTTCCGGCGACGAAAATTGTATCCCTTTGAGCAGATTTTTTATTTTCAGGAATAAAAAGAAGTCACACGGTGCTCTGTGGTCGTCGGTGATGGACCGACGACCTTAAAAAGGTGGCTGGCACAGACTGGATGCGGAAGGCGGAGGACAGGGTGTTGTGGCGCAGCCTGGGAGAGGCCTATGTCCAGCAGTGGACTGTTATAGGCTGAGTTGATTGATTGATTGATTGACACGGTGCTAGGTCAGGGCTGTAAGGAGGGTGACCCAGGAGTTTTACCGGCGTTCTGTCCAGGAAGTCCCTCGTTTTGAGCGCGGTGTGCGAAGGCGGGTTGTCGTGGTGGAGCAGTAGCCCGCGGAGCCCTGTTTGGTCGCTTGTTGCTCACATCAGAGAAAACTTCTGCCAAGCATTTGGTAATATAGCATTCAGTGTTGATGCTTCTTTGGTTCCGTAAAAGAATTGGCACCAAGTAGCCAGTCAAATTAAAAAATTTCTCGATCGAAATCTTCCCCGCTTCTAGATTGCTTCACTTTGGTAGGCGTTGATTCGTTTTGAAACACCCAAACCGTCGACTGGCGCTTCGTTTCTGGATCGTATTGATAAATCCAAGACTCATCAGTCATCACCTGTAATGATGTCATAAACACGCCGAGACGAGCCTGCTTCAAATTTGTTTATCATATTACGGCACCATTCCACAAGGGCCTGGTTCTGAGCATCGGTGAGGTTGTGCGCCACCCAGCGTGAAACTATCCTCCACCCGCGAAGATGCACGTGTAGATTTTCGTGAAAGCTTCCCGATCCAACCTGCAGTATGTGCTGAATCTCCATGAATTCAATCCATGAATCTGACGATAGTGATGGATTAATTTTTTCCCTGCTAGCACGTTTTCTTCCGTAACAGCCGTTAAAGGGCGACCCCTTCTTTCTTCATCCCCCAAAGTTAGTCGACCGCGCTTGAATTCGTTATACCAACGATACACGGTTGCCTTAGAAGGGTCTTCATTCAATGCCATTTGAAGTCTATCGTACGATTCGTCCGGTTTTAGCCGACACTTGAAATCGTAAGCGTGAAAATGTTCCCGGCGCAGATCCATTTTTTAATGAGACACGATAATTTAAATTAGCTCGCAAACAATGTGGAGGGAAATTTTGAAATTGGAACGTACCTATTTTTATTAACAAATAATCATATTTTCAAAATAGGTTATAACTGGCCAGTTTCTCATACATAAAAACTTTTTAAGCAATACTTTCTGAGTGGCCTGATATGTATAGGTTAGTGATATTTTTGTTACCAAAGTTTAAGGGTTACTTTTACAGGTGAGACCAAAATATTCTTAAAAAGTAGTTAAAAACAATGTGATTCATAATGATACTATAATAATTAATACAAAAAATTAAGTATAAACAATTTACTGATGTTGACCTTTAATTTATATAAAATACATTTAAAATTTTCATAACTAAAATGTCTTTTATTTGGATAAGCCCTCTTTTATTTATTTTACACAGAATGCAAGAAAAGTATTTCTGTGAACTTTAACGTAAAGAAATAGAGTTCAAATTCGCGGTGAAAATTACTGGATTTGGGGACAATTTACTGGTACAAATCTACCGGGTACTGGTACAATTAGCCCTTTATTATTTTTTTTTTGTATTATTGTTATTTAACATTTATACTAATTTAAAAAAAAAATATATTACACTAAAACTTGATTAAATTATCTATCTAGTCATGTAAAATTTGTTTTTGTAAGTCTGCTTGTTTTAGCACAGCAGACCTGCAATGTCAGTGAAATTCAAAACATCACGGTTACTGGGCCGCTTACTTTATCCGTGATATGCACAAAGAGCCGTTTCTGTTGATACCGTGACTCTTAATCATTTTATTGCGTAGTATTCTTGTAACCTACCAAATTTATCTGATCTTATTAAAGCTTAATATTGCCTAAACGGATCCCTGAATTGAAAAATATATATTTAACATTTATACTAATTTAAAAAAAAAATATATTACACTAAAACTTGATTAAATTATCTATCTAGTCATGTAAAATTTGTTTTTGTAAGTCTGCTTGTTTTAGCACAGCAGACCTGCAATGTCAGTGAAATTCAAAACATCACGGTTACTGGGCCGCTTACTTTATCCGTGATATGCACAAAGAGCCGTTTCTGTTGATACCGTGACTCTTAATCATTTTATTGCGTAGTATTCTTGTAACCTACCAAATTTATCTGATCTGATTAAAGCTTAATATTGCCTAAACGGATCCCTGAATTGAAAAATGGTTTTCACATACCCTCAATATTTTTGAACTATCCAACGATATTCGCCATAGTCGCGCGGGGCTAACTTACCCATCATTAAACAACAGTTGAATAAATAATATCATTAATATCAGACTCAAGAAAGTGGAACGGACTTGTGTAAAGTGCAATCAAAAATTAAGTTAGATTAAAATTACTTATTAGTCTTAAAGGCTACATTGTAATTAATGATTAAGAACCTGGTTCTTTTTAATAAAGCATAAAATAAAAACGAACGCTGAAAACGATAAAGGTTCTGCCTTCCAGTGGGCGTCGAAATATAAATCCATAGCTAAAAATAGCCATGTCTGACCGCGACGGTCAGGGTGACCGACGATGGTGGGCGGAAAATCGTTAGGTAGGTACCTATATGAATAATATTGAATATCAAAACAGCCCTTCGGGATAATGTTCTGCACCCACATCCTTCTATTACAAGTTCTAACTGGAAAGGAGATTATAACCTACTTTTCTTATTAATATTTTTGAAAAGAATGATTAGGTTTTGGAGGGGCTTGTGGCTAAGTAATAACAGCATCACGGATCGATCGATCAGATTAAGCTACGCTTGCCGCAGTTGGTGCGTGGATGGGTGACCTTCTTTACCTACCAAGACCCCTCCGTGCCTCGGAAAAAATGTTAAGCCGTTGGTCCCGGCTGTGGTTTGTAGATCTTTGACAGTTGTTACAGGTCGTCAGAATCCCGAAAGTATGACAAGCAGTCTTACCAAAGGGTATCGTATTTACCGAGTAACTGGGTTGTGGCGGTCAGATAAGCAGTCGTTCCATGTAAAATACTGGTATTCAGCCGCATCTGTTTAGACCGGAAGTCGACATATAGTTGGGAAAAGGCTAGACATTTTCATGGTAGATAACATATTCATTGTACGGAACCCTCACCACGCGAGTTCAACTCGCACTCGTCCATTCCTTTTTTTTTCACTTTTATTATTATTTCCATTTGTAATTGTTTTATAATGTACAATCCGTGTTTTCATAATACAGACATAAGTGAGTGGGCCCGCGTGGTGGATTACGGCCCACTCCTCACAGAGAGGAGGCCTGTGTCCCAGCAGTGGGAACATTATAGGCTGATTATGTATGTATACAACACGCCTACAAAGTGCTAAAACAAAGCTTGAAAAAATAATATATTTTTGAGTACTTACGTACCTCCCTTGCACGTAATGTGGGGATGATATTTTTTTTCTCGTCTACCCCATGATGTGTGTATATCGTTGGATAGGCCGTTCAAAAATATTTCTGGTCTGTGAACATCACTTTTCGATTAAATGATACACTTGCGTAATAAATAATAAGCATTAAAATGCTAATTTTTGTTAGAGTCAAGTGTCCCCCCCCTGCCAGCTAAATGGTTGGTTATGAAGATGTGAAAAAAATCATGGCAGTAGTACATTATAATGAAATTAAAAGGAAAACTATCACAGTTAAGTAGGCTTTACAAGTTAACGAGTTACAGTCGACCAACTTAAATTTGCAGTTGGAGAATTGACCGTGGCATATATCGATGTATGGGAGAACAGGTTTATCAACTACAATGTTAAGTTTGTTTTTGGAATAAATTCGTCCCAAGTAGGTAGTTCCAACTAAGGAACTCTTCATTGTGCTTGGTCCGACACGCACTTGGCTGGTTTTTTTTTATGGATTCGTATACATGTAAAGGCTTTGTTTCATATTGCATAACCGAAATTGAAAAAAAAAATGCTAAAAACATTTAAAAAAACATGTTGTAAAACATAATACCAGTGCCCGCCTATGGGCACGCCACGAATGCGATGATAAGTCCCCTCTTTGAGGAGTGGCTAGAGAGGCGCCACGGCGCGGCGGCGCGCGTAGGCGCGGACTTGCGGACGGTGAGCAATGGGTAGCTCACCGTCCGATAAGTACCAGGCCCGGGTCAACGGCGCGTTGTGTTCCACGCGCCTCAAAGAGATGTCAGCACAAGTGTAGGGGTCCACTAGGGCCGATGCCTGCCGGGGTCGCGGGAAAGTCCGAAAGGGTTACCGAGGCCCCTTGCAACACCGGCAACGGAGCGAAAACGGGTGGGTTTTAGTCAGTAAGTCAGACAGTAAGAGTCTGACACACCCTCCCACTCCGCCCAGAGCGGGAGAAGTTATTTGATAATTTCTCATTCAAAAAAAAAAGCTGAACCGACAGATGTTGTCCTGTCCAATCCAAATTCAGTTTTTCTAAAACTGTGAAAACCATTTTTCGATTCAGGGGTCCGTTTGCGTAATATTAAGCTTAAAGGTGAAAAATTTTGGTAGAGTCAAGTGCCCCCCGCCCTCTGCCAGCTAAATAGTTGTTTTAGGATATGTTAAAGAAATCATGGCAGTAGTATATATAACGAAATTAAGAGGAAAACTATCTCAGCTAAGTAGGCTTTCAGTGAGAACATATCGCACGCTGAGAACGAAAGTGACCTATCTCAAAATTTTAGTAAAATGAGTTAAATATACAAAATGACTCAAAAAAGTACACTCTATCAGACTTATATTAAAAAACAGCCCGTTTATGGTCTGAGAGGGATAGAGGTATTTTCGGTCCCTTTGTCTTTGAGCATTTCACTCTCCCTGCGCCGGAATGAAAGGGACGCAATCAGTTCTTGTTCAACCAGTTCAATTTCGACTTGAGTCACTTTCATTCTCAGCGTGCGATATCACAATCAGCCTATAATGTTGCCACTGCTGGGACACGGGCCTCCTCAAAGAACTTGATTGGACTATTGCGAACATTTTAAAACAGAAATTTGCCATAGCGGTCCAGTCGTTCTAAAGTGATGCGCTTACCAACGAACAGCATTTAATTTTTATTAATCCAGAGCGAAGCGAGGGATTCAAAGTACATCGCTCGAGGTTAAATAATTTTGGTACCGTGTGGCACACTCATACCATAACTTACTTAGAAATTGTTACGTCCTTGTATGCGGGAATTGAACCCACTATCATTAGCGTCGGAACCAAAGCCCTAGAATCAACTATCCATGCGGGAAGTTTTTCATTCCCCTCTATGAGAAAAATAAATAAGAGATGCTTTTAGTAGGGACGAATATTTATATTTACATAACCAAATTACAAATCAATATTAAAATTGTCTGTAATCTTTTGACAAAAAGCATTATAAGAACGAATAAGAAGATCCCCCGTATTTTTTTTTTTTTATTTGGTTAACCAATGCCGTGTCGGCAGGCGCGCTTTTTTCTACCGGCTAGGACTTTATCGAAATGAATTGCGTTCAAACTTTATAATTAAATAGTTTTCCAAATTCAAAAGTCATTTCGTCACTGTTAATAAGTGCGCCGGAATGACCCATTTCGCTCTTATCGAGGAACCCTTCGCCTCTTTTTGAATAGATGGGATGAAAATTATAGTAAGGATGTTACAATCAAGCATTAAAGTTCGTGCAGACTGGTGCGACCCGACACCGGCAGAACAATTTCTATGAAAACTGCACGAGGTTTTATTACAAAATTGTTTTGTTTTTTTTTCTCAATAATTGTTTTTCTGTAGTCTGGGTATGTTACCTCACTATACCCTTACACAAAAACATACCAAGGCTACATAGATACAAAAAGTAGAATTAGATTTTCTCATTTTAGGTTGTTATTATCTAAGTTTCTACAAGACGCTTAAGTTTTTCTAATAACTATAAAAGGATCGCTTTATAAATCTTTTAGTGTCATGAAATATTAACGAAAAAATGTTGTTAGCAACATCTGCTACCAGTTAGGGGAAACACGCTTAAGTAAAAATGCTTTCCCGAAGAAAATAATTGTTAGGCTTTCACTTCTTTAGACGGCAGTCATTTATAGATCTTTGACAGTCGTTACGGGTAGTCAGAAGCCCGAAAGTCATCGATGGTAGTCAGTCTTTCAGGCTTCTGACTACCCTTAACGACTGTCTTCTTACCAAGGGGTATCGTATTGCCCAGTAACTGGGTGGGATCAGATAGGCAAATGGACGTCGCGAGGGGAGTTTTGCACCTCATTCTCCCCCGCGGGCCAGTCGGGGATCGCGGAACTCGCACTTGATCCCATGATCCCCGGTCCAAGTGTGGAAGGGGAACACCGGGGTAAACTTTAGCCAGTAAGAGTCTGACAGACCCGCCCCAGGGCGGAGGACGTCAATGAGGATTTTCCACCACGGAACAAAAAAAAAAAAGTATTACGAGTATGCAAACACAATTGAGCGCATGAGAAGTTATTTCGTCAGGGTTATTCCGAAATTCTTACTAGTTAGGAACAACGGCCGTCTGAGGTCTGACCCTGGCAAACACATAGGACATCCGGGCACGAGGCATTATACGTGATATACATTGCTTCATAATCAACAAACTCACATATATAGCATAATAAGCCTACAATGTTCCCACTGCTGGGGCCTCCTCTCTGTGTGAGGGAGTGGGCCGTAATCCACCACGCGGGCCCAGTGTGGGTTGGTAGATGTCACATGTCTGTCGAATTTTTGGGTCTAGGACATGCCGGTTTCCTCATGATGTTTTCCGTCACCGTTTTGAGAGCAGTGGTGATGAAATAAAATACATATAAGTAATGTGCCTGCCTTTTTTTTGGGCGGGAAATTATCAAATAACTTGGGGGTGGGTGTGTCAGACTCTTACTTTCGTTGCCTGTGTTGCCAGGGGCCATGGTAACCCTTTTGAACTTTCATGCCACCCCGGCAGGGTGAGAGGGCGCGAAATTTTCCCTCAACCGTCACCACCACCTCTGCCACCGCCACCTCCTTAGCGAGCATTACTGCTTGGCAGAAGGAGATGACGGCTGCCCAAGCCCTCTCGCTCCATACCATGGGTTGGACCAGGGCCGGACGAATGTGCCTGACTGGATTTGAACCTACAACCTACCACGTAAGTCGGGGCGGTTACTAATGGTCCACTACTGCTCTAATTGATGTTATCTTTAAAGTGCAGCACATTTATTGTTAAGGTGCTGATATATGATTTTAGGGACTTTTAAATCTGTTATTACGCCTTCATATAATACAAGTATGTCATGCAAAAAATGTATGTTAAACAACAATGCATACACATAAATTCTATCTGTGAATAATTAAGTATTTCGGTAAAATACTTTATGAAATAAATTCTGGAAGTAAAATCTACCTAAAGCATAAAAGACAATATCACTTTCAAACTACTTAAGATATATTCATTTTTTTTGTATGAACAGACTATATTATTACCTATATATATATATCAATAATTATATCTGTGATTTTTTTTCAAATATTCATATTTTCGTTACTAAAAATAAATATTCTCTATGAAACCGAACGGCGCGGCGTCCTCACCTTCCGCCTGACGCAGGTCCTCACCGGACACGGCAGCTTCGGGAGGTTCCTGTGTCGGAAACGCCCGGGTGTCATCACTGTGTGGATCGCCCGGAGGACAGGGTGGAGCATACGGTGGAGGTCTGCCCGGCTTGGGCAGAGCACCGCCGTGTCTTCGTGAATCGGCGGCAGAGATCTCTCGCGGCCCTGGTTCAGGCCATGGTACGGAGCGAGAGGGCATGGGCAGCCGTCACCTCCTTCTGCGAAGCAGTTATGCTCGCGAAGGAGGAGGCGGGACGATTGAGAGAAAGGCTGTAGCCGCCGCAGGAGATGGCTGGGCGTCGGGAATCCCGGGCGGATTTACGGCCACTGCAGGCGCGGGCTTGCGGACGGTGAGCAATGGGTAGCTCACCGTCCGGTAAGGACCAGGCCCGGGTCGACGGCGCGTCGTATTCCACGCGCGCCTCAAAGAGATGTCGTCAGCACCATGTAGGGGTCCACTAGGGCCGATGCCTGCTGGGGTCGCGGGAAGGTACTAATGGGTCAACGAGGCACCGCAACACAGGCAACGGAAGGAATACGGGTGGGTTTTAGCCAGTAAGAGTCTGACACACCCTCCCGCTCCGCCCAGAGCGGGAGAAGTTATTTGACGACTTCACATCCAAAAAAAAAAAAACATGCCCGCCTATAGATTGACATTGACTTATAAATGAAAATGAGTTTGTCATTTCAATTTAGTTGAATAAAGATTAATATGATGATGATTAATTTGATTCACTAATTTGAACAAAAACGGTTAATGGTGCCGATTCCCTTGTTCACAAACTAAACTAAATTTAAGTTAAGTGCATCTTTTTCTTTCTATTTCGTTAAGAAAAGGACAGAAGATAAATTTTAGTTTAGTCCTGTCAAATTAATCAGCGCTTGACGTAAATTGACGTAATTTTAGTAGGCAAGTTTTTAATCACGTCTATACTTGTATGGAGCAGTGACAGGCGCTGATTAATTTGACAGGACTAAACTAAAATTTATCTTTGTCCTTTTCTTAATGAAATAGAAAGAATAAGATGCACTGAACTTAAATTTAGTTTTGTTTGTAAACAAGGGAATCGGCACCATTGTGACTTAACTACTCGTATAATAATTAGACGTATAGTCTCGCTGACTTGTATGGGTTATGATGTGTACTATAAACATGTAGTACATTATTTTATGTATCATCGATAGTTTTTCCAGGGCACGCCAAATAATGTCTTTTATAGGCAAATTTTTGATACCTTGGGTTACATCATTTTAATTTTCGTAGGAATCTCTATTTTATTGCAAATAAATTACAGCTCATGTTACTCGCTGATAATGTAGCATTCTGTATGTGAAAGATTTTTTACAATCATTTAAGTACTTTTTGAGGTTATCCAACAAAAACAAATAAAAAATCAAATCATTTCTCTCTCTCTCTATTTTCACGGACGGGTTGTTAGTTTCTACTAATCCTTATCCTTAAGTTCTGAGTTGAGCTGCACGCTTACTGACAAATGCATGCACAGACTGGGTAGGTCACTCAAATCCCTGTTGTTCTTTCCTCAACAGACCATTTCAGACACAAACCTACACGGTCTTCACATGATCTGATCATGATTATGTCTGGACTTTAAAAGAGACTGTGTTTCAGCCTTTCTTCTCAGAGTAGTCAGATATGTTTTTATTATTTTTTTTAAATATGTTTGGCGGGTAAAAGTGTTTGTGCAAAACTAATAAAATCATTTCATTTCATTTAATATAATAAGGCCGAAGAGTTTATTTGTTTTAACGTGCTAATCTCTGGAATTCATCATCATTCATCATTCTCCTGCCGTTATCCCAATTTAATTGTGGTCGGAGCAACATGTCGCTTTCTTCCATACTTCTCTATTAGTTGTCATCTCAGTAGTCACCACCTTTCTAGCCATATCATCTTTCACACAGTCCATCCATCGCTTCTTTCCTTTACTCTTATTGACATTCATACTCAAGACTTTCCACACGACATTTTCTTCATTGCTCCGCATCAACCGATTTCCGGACAACTCCTCAGTCACCGGTGCCACTTTAAGACCTCCTCTTATGTACTCATTTCTTATTCTATACATTCGTGTCACACCACACATCCCTCTTAGCATTCTCATCTCAGTTGCATGCAATTCTGCCGGGGTCGTGGGAAAGTACGAAAGGGTTTCCGAGGCCCCTGGCAACTCAGGCAACGGAAGGAACACGGGTGGGTTTTAGTCAGTAAGAGTCTGACACACTCTCCTGCTCCGCACAGAGCGGGAGAAGTTATTTGATAATTTCCCACCCAAAAAAAAAGTTGCATGCAATTGCTTTTTATTCATCCCTTTTGTGGCCCAACATTCTGATCCAAACAAGACAGCAGGTCTAACCATTGTTTTATTTAGCTTCCCTTTAAGTTTAAGGGGAATGCGGAAGTCGCAGATTGTTCTCGTGACTCTGCCATTTCATACGTCCAGTGTTAACTCTATGCTTAACCGTTCGCCATCGCTTTGCACGAGTGAACCGAGATACCGAAAGTCAGAACAGACTGGGAAAAGCGCGCCATTAAGCGCTATGGCTCCAGAACTGGAGAGGCCGCCGAAATCGCAGAACAGATTCAGTTTTAGTTCTGCTGATTTTCAAGCCAACATTCTCCAGCTTCTATTTCCATTTGTCCAATCTGCTCTGGATCTCAGGTCCATCTTCATCGACAAGAACAATGTCATCGGCAAACAGCATGCACCAGGCTACCTCTTCCTGTATATCCGGCGTCAGATCGTCCATAATCAACAGAAAGTGGTAAGGACTTAAAGCCGACCCTTGGTGTAAGTCTACAGCCACACTGAACCCGTCGGTATTGCCAGCAGCCGACCGGACGTAGGTACAAGATTGGCTGTATAGCACGAATTAACTCTACATACTTCCTGGGCGCTAATCTCTGGAACTGCCGGTCACATTAGAAAAAACCAGTTCTTGAGAAAGGTTATAGGCTATTTAACATCACGCTGCGACCCTTAGGAGCCGAGCAAACATAAAAAAAGGTCAGAAAGAGACCTCAATTTATAAATAATCCGATTTCTTTAAAATTTAACGGCGGGTGAAACCGCGGGGCAGAGCTAGTCTTTAGATAAAAATGTGAATGCCTAAGTATCACAGCACGGTATACAGTTGATTCGATAATTATCAGAAAGGAGATGGCCAATTTACTTAGGGCACTCTGCCTAGCATCTAAAAATTCATAATTTGTTTATTTGTAATAAATTTTGGTTTATTTTGAATTTAGTATGCTCTTAAATTAACTGCAAAAGTTACAAGGCTCAGTAACTTCAGATTTCTTGGAAATTAACAAAAATATGTCTTGTTTATGAACCTCCTCGGGCTCATAAGTAAGTAGTAGCCAGATTATTCTGCATGTGTAAGCTACGCTTGTCATGATCAATGGATGGATGACCATTAAGCCAATTATTAACTCACATGGTGTCTGAAGTCTTTGTGACTTCAGAAACCATGTGAGTTAATAATTTTCTTTACCGTGAAGGAAAACACTGTTAGAAATCCAGGCCTCACACTTGTCTGATGTGATGTACCATGTATAATCTAAACTTTGCGAGAGTAGTGGGACAGGAATGGAATGATTAGGTACCCAAGATATATATATTATTGTATGAAACGAAACGACAGGACAGGTTCGACGTTCGCCGACGGTTTTTTTATTGCAACTGCTTGGTCGGTAATAGCCGTACTATTACCGACCAAGCAGGGTGTTGTTGCCACGACGTAATGACATTGATCTGGTATTTAGGCTGGGCAAGACACCAGACCAATATTACTCCCCCAGCATCAGTTTTAGATGACATTTTTGTAAGAATTATTGAATTCTAGCTGACCCGACAGACGTTGTCCTGTCCCTATTGACCTATCCTTCCTGCCTACCTACCTACAATTTTATTATATACAAACCTTCTCCGACAATGACGAACACAACAAAAAAAGAATTATTCAATTTGGTCCAGCCGGTCGGAAGTTATGCGCTTACATACATTTCGGCGATTCATTTTTTTATACATACTCGTATATTATAATTATAGATTAAATAATTCATTCAAAAATTCATTCAAAAATTAATTCAATGTTTGTTTTTATTTTAACACTGCAATCCTTTAGGACAACCTAACCTAACCTTTTATCAAGAGTCTATGAGTGATTTATGATTTTTTAAATTGTTTTTTCAATGGGAAATATTATGAGTCATTAGTCAGTTTAATTCTTAGTATTTGGTACCTATATTCCAGTTCAACTGAGTGTTCCTTATTTATACATTATTTTCACGAGTAAATAAAAAAAAGTTGATATATTTAAGGGAAAAACTTTAGCTCTTTTTTGATCTTAATATTTTAGAGATACTTCATTTTTTGGTGTGAGCTGTCCATAAAATGAATGTAATTGATTATAAAAATTGTATGAAAAAATATTTTGCAACATTTTTTTCTTCTGATACAATGAAATGATCCTTACACAAAACAGAGTCGAAAAGCAACAAAAAAAAATATTGGTGGATTTCACTCATTCTTATGGACAACTCTCACTTGACCAAAAAAAATAGTATGCCAAAATTGTTAACATCAAAAAAGAACTAAAATTTTCTAAGAAAATTTTCTGATATCTCTTATGGATTCCGATTTCCACCTGTTGGCCAACTTAAAAAAAAAAACACTCTCTCCAATATCACAAAATATCGCAGCCTACTAGATTAGATGGAAAAATATGAATGAATGAATGAAATACACCGACCCCAGCGTGGTTAAACCAGACTCGATTGCTCGAATGAACCCTAGGATTCGCAATAGTCCCTGGAGCCTCATGTTTCATGGGAGAACAGAGACCATTGCATATCAACGAGTAGACCGGGGGGAGCGGTAATGGTCAGGAAGACGTGCCCTTAGGATAGGAATGGTTATTAGAGCCTACCGGATATGCGTCCTAGAGTAAGCAATGGAATAGTGGAGAGACGGGTAATTTATCTATGGGATCTTCTAACAACGTCGCCGTCAGTTTGGCTCAGGTCCAGTTGCTTTCTCGACTCTTTTCTGTGTAACTGCTATGCTGTGTTACACGTTGTGTACACACTAGATTAGATGGAACAATAGGGTAATAATTTGTACTATTCAAATCTTCAATCCGTTGTTTGAGAAAACTTGAGAATAGCGAGATTTTCATAAATTTATGTTTTTCTGCATACAAAAAAAAACTTTGAATATTCAAAGCTTTAAAAATAAAAGTCATAAAACAATATTATATTGTATTTGATAGTAGATTTCATTTTTGTAATATTTTTTTTTTTAATAATTCAATCGGTTTTTTTTATTCCAAAGTCAAACTCAAACTCAAAGCATTTATTTCAGTTAAACCATTTACAGGCACTTTTGAATTGTCAAGGAATTGTCGGTCAGTTAGAAATATGAAGCTAGTTGCCCATTCCAAAGCGTAGTAGGTACCTATGGAGAAGAACGGGCAAGAAACTCCATGGACACTCTTTTAAATTAAATTGATACATAAAGATTAGTACAAAAATAATGTTGAAATTATAACTAAATGTGAGGACGATGTAAAATAAAAAACGCATCCATAGTAGCAAAAGAAACAAAAACAATTTCTAAATAAAATAATTACAAATAAGCCGAGGACGCTAAGAGGTGACCAGTCCCAACTGACGGCGCCCGTTCACGAGCATGACGCATGGATCAGCACCATTCAGCTCAACCATTTTGAAGGGAGCTAAATGATCCAACACACGCGCCACCATCAGCGAGACATTAGAGTGAGCACGACATACTCCCAGCTACCGGCACATTCAAGTCAATTACATAGCCGGTAAATGGTAGCTCTATTATATATGGTACTCACACCTGTGCAATGCAATTATACAATACAAAGTAGATTGAATTTATACAATGCAAATATAGTCTTACAATGTTCAGCTGCTCCAACAGTATTACGATTGAATTGAACTTAATCTTAGATTCTTAATGAGTTGACATTGATTTATTATTTTTTTTATTTTTTGTAGGTATTTTTTATATTTATCATGCATGATGTTAATTTCTAAATGTGTTAAGTATTTATATTATGAATGAACTTATTTTTTTTTTGTGTCATTTAGAGTATTTCAAACACAATGTTAATTGTTTGTGAAAAAATTAATTGAAATTGAAATTGTGTATGCGTTCTAGTTCAACATACATATTTTGCATTATATGAAGGCTTAAAATCTTAAATCATATATCTGCGACTTAATAAAGTTCAACATACATATTTTGCATTATATGAAGGCGTAAAATCTTAAATCATATATCTGCGACTTAATAACTTTAAGTCGACAACGATATTGTTTTCTCATTGTTTGTTTTACACAATGTACCTATATTAAAATAATGGATAAATTTTGAATTATGTGCATGTTTTCTATTGGTCGCAGTAACTAAGCCTGGGCACCCCGACCAAATAGGTTATATTAGGCGACGATGAAGTGGCAAGAACTACCTGACATTTTGGCGATTTTTCTTTTCACGTAGATTATACTTCTAATCGATGGCGTGAGCTGGTAAAAACATCTAACTTTAAACCTTATTTTTAACGACTTACTGACAACTGACAATAACTACACATTAGGTAAGCAACTGTGTACTGTAAAATTATGTTTTGGTAGATAAAGGTTCTTGTCACTTCATCGTGGTAGGTTAGGTTAGAACTGTGACAACCGCGCGCGAGCCGAGCGAGCGAAGCGACCGGTACTGCAGCAGCGGCCGGCGGGCGCTTTTTCGAAGTTGGTTAGTTGGTAGTTTCGCCTGTCATTTCACGTGTCATGTAGCGTAAAGGTCATTTCGCGTGTTGGTTATTTAGCGATTGGTCATTTCGTGTATTTATGACGGTAGGGGAATCCCTCTAGCGCTGGACATCACCTAGTACCGGACAAAACACGCGAAACTTGAAATAACGCTCATAATAACATTCGTGTAATCGAAGACGTCAAACACAATGACGGTTTTTATTTTTATTTTATTTTTTTGTGTAGGAAATTATCAAATAACTTCTCCCGGTCTGGGCGGAGCAGGAGGGTGTGTCAGACTCTTACTGACTAAAACCCACCCGTGTCCCTTCCGTTGCCTGTGTTGCCAAGGGCCTCGGTAACCCATTTGTACCTTCCCGCGACAACGGTCAGATCCCTGCAGGCTTAGCATGACGCTCTCTATTTCTTCGTAGAATAGACACGGCTCTTTCTATACAAAGTGACATTTCGTTTCTCAATTTTTGACATATCACCGTAGAAATCCTTCTACAATCTGTCATCTTGTCTTTCGTTTCTAACGATCTTTGTCTAGGTCCTTTTAAATGTAGAAAGATTTCTACGGTGGGATGTCAAAAAAGGAGAAACGAAATGTCACTTTGTATGGAAAGAACCGTGTCTATTCTTCGCAGAAATAGAGAGTGTCATGCTAAGCCTGCTGGCGTCAGTTTCGTTCGATACTCCTTACAGGTTACGCGTTAGAAATTTTGCGCAGGAATTTGTTGCGTCGAGTACCTTATATTCCGAACGGCATAGATTATATTTTAAAGCGAATTAATTGTGAGTGGTGCTTTTGATTCAATCATTAAGATAAGATAAGATAAGTCTTTATTTGCCTTAAACATGGTATAAAGTTGTTACAGTCAGATATTAATCTAAAGTCCGCATGTTTAGCTATACAGGATATTTGTATCAATTGCATGCAAAATAATAATTATAAGTAAATTTAAAGTACAATGTCACAGATACAAGGTTAATACAATAATAATAGTTTTCGCAATGACATAAGTTCAGAAATTATAGATTATTGTTAAGTAAATCTTTAATGTCATAAAACATGTGTTCTTTCAACCATTTCAATAATTTGTTTCTAAATGAGTTAATATTAAATAACAATTTTAATTCTTTGGGTATTTTGTTATAAATGCGTATACACATGACTAGGAAACTTTTTGCGTACTTGGCTGATTTAGGAGTATCCTGCAACACAAGTCTGCATGGATCTCTATTTCGAGAATTCAATTGATAGGCTCTTTTGAACAATCCCTTATTATTATAAACATAATTACAAATTTCAAAAATGTACAGTGACGGAAGTGGTAATATACCTAGCTTTTTAAAGAACGGTCTACATGACTCGTCAGGACGGATACCACAAATGGCTCTAATGCATTTCTTTTGCGCAATAAATGCTCTGTGTCTATCTGTACTGTTACCCCAAAGGATAAGCCCGTATCGTAAGATAGATTCTATGTAGGCGTGATATGCTGTAATTGCTGTTTTTTTATTGGTTATGTTCTTTATTTGTCTGAGAGCATACACAAACTTATTAATCCTACTGCACAAACTATCCAAATGTACTTTCCAATTCAGATCTTGGTCTAAGAGTACTCCTAAGAATTTAGTTTGTGGAACTTCTTTTAACCTGTCAATATGAAGTTTGAAATTGTATTTGGTGTGTTTTGATTTATTAAACTGTATAAAATTAGATTTGTCTAAATTAATTTTCAATTTATTTGCTTGTAACCATTTTATAATGTCTTCAATAGTATTATTAATGTCCACCTCATGATCAGATTTAGTTTTATACTTTTTGTCAGATGTCACAATAATTGAAATGTCGTCTGCAAATAATACACATTTATGATTAGTCACTAGCGGTAAGTCGTTTATGTATAATAGAAACAATATGGGTCCCAACACACTCCCTTGGGGGATGCCACACTTATTAACTCTATAGTCAGATGAATACGAGGTTAACAAATTTTCATTTACTTTATTAATAACAACGTATTGATTTCGGTTGCTTAGATAAGACGCGATCCACTGCAGTGCTAAACCTCTTATTCCACAATTTTCTAATTTTTTCAACAATATGCCATGTGCCACAAAGTCGAAGGCTTGTGACAGGTCGAAGAATAATCCTGTCGTTAAATAATTTTTATTTAGGAAATTATGGATATGCCCTAAAAGATTAGCAATTGCTAGTGTTGTTGACTTGTGCTTTTGAAATCCATACTGTTCTTTTGTTATGATATTGTATTTTCTACAGTAGTCGGAAAGTCTCTTTTGCATACATTTTTCAAATAATTTAGATATTATGGGTATAAGAGTTATCGGACGATAGTTTTTAACATCATTTTTATCGTTTTTTTTGTAGAGAGGTTTAACGACTGATAATTTTAACGCATCAGGAAAAGTTCCAGATGAAAATGAAAGATTAATTAAATAAGTCAAAATAGGAATTAATTCTGTACTGCAAGTTTTAATGACTTTTGTACTAATTCCATCGTAACCTTCTGAATTAGTGTTATTTAAAGCCATTATTTCTTTTTCAACTTCGTCTTCAGTCATAGGGCTAAGAAACATGGAATTTGGTATTGTCCTGGTTTTATTAGGCTCGTCATTATTATGTAAATTATTGAATTTCACAGTGCTGGTCGAATTAATAAAATAATCATTAAAAGCATTTGCTATGTCAGAGGGATTTGTCAGTATTCGCTTATCTAATACTAGTTGAGAAATATTATTGTCACATTTTGTATTTCCAATTTCACGGTTAATGACTGACCACGTTGCTCTGCATTTGTTTTGACTGTTATGTATGTATTTAATGTTTGAGTTTATTTTGGATTTAAAGATACATTTTTTCATTATTGATGAATATTTTTTATATTTAAGTTTGTACGTTAGGGTTTTATGTTTATAATAGAGATACCGTAAACATCGTTTAGTTTTGCAACTATTTCTAAGACCCTTGCTTATCCATTTTTGTTTATGTGCATTAGAATTGTTTATTTTAATCTTAATGTTTGGAAAGCATAAATTATACAATAAACACAAAAATTCGTGAAATTTATTGAATGCATTATTTATATCACTTTCGAGATGTACCTCTGACCATGTTAAACTTGCAAGGCATTTTTTGAATTTACTTATATTTTCACTACAATAGTCTTTTTTATACATAAAATATGATTTGGACTTTAAACTTTGCTCTTTTACTGGGAAATCTAAGAGTTGTGCGGTGTCGTGGTCTGATAAATATAGGGATAAAACCTCAGTAGAAGATTTTTTTAAATTACTTAGTATGTGGTCTATACACGAGTCTTTACGTGTGGGAACATTAACGTGAATCTGCAAGTTATAGTTATTGCATAGATCCTTCAAGTAGTTGGTGACTTTCCCTTGTTTAAAGGTATTTATATTGAAATCACCGGCAATAACTATTTTTGTACTTGATCCATATTTTTTTACCGTTTCGCACATAAATTGATCAAGTTTATCCAAAAATATGTTAGGATCAGACTTAGGCGTTCTATAAAGACACACGATTAGTAATTTGTGCAATGGAATTTCAACGCCGCAGGCTTCAAATGATTTTTGGGTTGAGTACTTTTTAATGTGGGAAAGCTCGTTATAAACAATACCCTGTTTAACGAGTATACAGGTCCCCCCTCTCTGTGTGTCTCTACTAAATGCAGCTGCTACGGTGTAGTTATTTAATTTTAAATATTTCTCATTTCCAGCACGCATAAAGGTTTCAGACAAACATAATATGTCTGGTTCTTTATTTATGTCTCGTAACTCCAGCAACGTTAGTTCTAAAATTTCCTTTTTTGAAAGAATACTAGCGATATTTTGGTGCAATATTTTAAAAGTTTTAGGTTCAGTTGTTACGACGTTGTTGTTCACGAAAAAGCTGTTTATCTATAACTTTAAAATAGTGTGGAATTGTACCTTTTTTTGTATGAGTAGAGTTTTCAATATCAGGACCATTTGTAGCAGGGCATTTCGTTTGATGACGTGCAAAATAATAAGGGATTGTACCTTTTGAAGCTATTACGACATGTTTGCGATCTGGTTTTTCACAGTTAGTTTGATTACGCAGTATTATTTTCTTTAATTCTTTAACATTTAAATACTTATTTTCGTAATCGTAACAGTCAATAGCATAGTTTATAGATTTACATGCATTGTACAATTTGTATTCAGAATCAATATATTTACAACATTTGTATTCACTGCAAATATTACGTATAGTTTGTTTCAGATCATTTATATTTATATACATATTCTTAAGTGGGCTTAAAACAATTATAAAATTATTACTGAATACGTCGAGGAGTTGGCGTAATTGCACAGATAAGATTTTTGTATCATAGTCATTTTCACCCACACAAATTATAAGTTTGTCGCCACTTGATGCTGAAATATTTTGACAATTCTTAATGATGTCACAAGTAAGCGCGTGTGGTTTTGTTTCCGCCATCACAGTATATTTTATATAAGGTGTAGCCGCTCTCGACTTCATCAATGCAGACGAAAGTCCAACACATTGTTGTGTGCCAAAGATAAATATCTTGTTAGTGCGTTCTTCTTGTAGTCCTTCAGTTGTTTTCTTTTCGTTAAATATTTTACCGCTCTCTTTTAAATCTAATAGCTTCTGTAGTTGTAGAATTTGATCCTTGAGGTATGCTATATCGTTTCCAGCCTGTATCAACTGATCCTCCAAGTCGGCGATGTTTTTTTGTAGGCTTAGGATATTCCCGGTTAGGTGTTTTTTTGTATGTGTATCTGTTGTGTTATTTGTAGTTCTAGGCAAATATCTAGGCGGTGTAAAGAATGCCTGCATATCTGAATGTAATAAAGAGTACGACGCATTTGCTTTTTTTGCGCCTTCATTGCTGTAAAATACTTTTTGTGGGGACTGGCCTAAGAATCCTTTTAAAGTGATATTATCTTTAAGGAGTTTTTCATTTTGTTTACGGAGCTCAATATTGGCTAGTATGACATTATCAAGTTCGTTTTGTGAACTTTTAAGTTCCATCTGGAGGTTTTCAATTGATTCTTTGAGCTCAAGATTCTGCATAGGATCAATTGTTGTATAGTCCATACTTCTTGACAGTGTTTTATCGGAAATAGCAGTTGAATCATCGTACATATGTTCCATTGTTAGTATATGTGAGTCATAAGCTTCAGAAGTTGTGCTCTTTGGGGTAGACCAAGGTGTATTCCCTTCTGGTTCGTTTGGTGTGACACATCTACTTGATTCTGCTTTAGGTGATGAGTGTTTTTTCCTCAATGTCACATTGGATACTCCAGGGGTAGGTATATTCTGCTCTTTTGCTTTTTGAGAGCATGATTTGCACACCCACCTAAATGTTTTTCTCTCCTCTAAGTTCTTCAAGCGATACACTTTCTCCGGATAACCAGCACAATCAAATTCAAAATGGTTTTTACAAGAAGAGCAAATTAGCGTATTTCTGTGTACCACTAGTTTCTTGCATTTATTACAAGTGACTAGTGGCTGCTCTTTTCGGCCGCTGTTGGTGCACTTAGTTTTCGAACTCATGTTAAATTTCTGTCTGGACTGGTCCTAAATTGTATTTAATTCCCCGAATCCGTTCGTTCCGTTCGTTGGCAACTCTAATATTTGGTTACTTCACTATTCATTTCATTTAACTATTCATTTATTATTGTCTTTGTTTCTTGCTTTTTGTTTTTTAAATTGAAAGAATTAAACTTCCAAAAAGTGCTGCTAGATGCGGGGCTCGAACTCGAGACTTGACGCGCTGTCGGGTGGCGGCCGGCTTACGCCTTTAGACCACCGAAGCATTGGTAGGTAATTTACATTGATATTATTTTTATGTGGATTTATTAATAAACTTTATAATAATTGGAACTTTAATACTGTACGTTATTCCCGTAAGTCCGAACAGTAACAGATTCCCTAGTACCGGACAATATATTTTGACAAAACAGTATGCCGGTTATATTCTATAAGTATAACATTGTAATGCTGTTATTTATCTTTTTAGATCATTTGATATACCTAATGGAGACGAAGAAAAAAGGTATCTGGGACCCAAGTAAATTAAAATTAGCAATTGAAAATGTTTTAAACCAAACAGAGAAAAATAAAAAAATAAGCAAAGAAGGCAATCGTAAATTTATACAAATTTATACAATAGTGACAAAACATAAATAAAAGAACTAAACTAAAACCTACAGAAAAGAAGCTGGAGAAGTATTATTGTGTTGTCTGTTGCGAAGACTACGACGAGGACTGGATCCAGTGTGGACACTGTAAAGGATGCTCATGAAGCCATCCGAGTATCCATCATCATCCATAAGAGTGTTCAGACGTTTATTTTTGTGATCCTTGTAAGATTTTTTTTTTTTGAGACTGGTATTATTACTTATTATCTCGATCTCCAATTATGTAACATTATGTTGAAATGGAGGATTATTTTCTCAAAAACTATTTAAATTTTCACGTAGTTAAAAGACATATGTCATTTATTTAGATTTGTATAATATTTATAAGGCGTTTATAGTATGAATGTAAGATTATTGTGTAACTTAAAATTTTTGTAAACCTATAATTACCAGGTTCTGTCCGGTCTTAAGGGTAGGAATTTATACTTGTCCGGTACTAGGTGCCAAATTTCAATGAAACCAAAAACTAAACCAATCAATGATTGATTCCATTTTAAGTGGCTAAAAATGTACAATGATTTAGTTTAGTTTGTGAGCAAGGGAATCGGCACCAATGTTCATCTTTGTTGATTTATTTGAATGATCTTTGTTGATTGTTTAACCTGTTCAGAGATCTCTCGCGTCCGGCCCTGGTTCAGGCCATGGTACGGAGCGAGAGGGCATGGGTAGTCTCCTTCTGCGAAGCAGTAATGCTCGCGTAGGAGGAGGCGGGACGGTTGAGGGAAAGGCAAATTTCGCGCCCTCTCGCCCCTAGCCGCCGCAGGAGACGCCCTGGGCGTTGAGAACCCCGGGCGGATTTCCGGCCACCGTAGGCGCGGGCTTGCGGCTGGTGAGCAATGGGTAGGTCGCCGTCCGATAAGGACCAGGCCCGGGTTGACGGCGCGATGTGTTCCACGCGCGCCTCAATGATATGTCAGCACAAGTGCAGGGGTCCACTAGGGCCGATGACTGCTGGGGTCGCGTGGAAGTTCGAAAGGGTTACCGAGGCCCCTGGCAATACAGGCAACGGAACGAATACGGGTGGGTTTTAGTCAGTAAGAGTCTGACACACCCTCCCGCTCCACTCCGCTCAGACCACTGATATTTGATAATTTCCCACCCAAAAACAAAAAAAAAAGCCCCGCGCGTCACCGATTCAAACAATAGAAAATCAATTGTGTCTTATTAGCTGTATTTGACCAATTAAACGAAAATGTTAAGTATCGACATAAACCATATAATTATTCCATTGTTTGTTTATTAAAAACCATAAGTGTCCGTTACTCAGGGGACTCCCCCTAACTATTATTGATTAAAATTCGTATTACTCCATGTGCGTCGTAACGGTTTATTTGTATGCAAACCGTGTTATTCTATCCTATATTGCATTCTGGTCTTGAGAAATAAATGTCTTAAACCATCCATACTTTTGCAAAATACTGGCGTATTTATTACGTGCTTGAAATGAAAAATTATCCTTATTTACAAAGTTTATGATAAGGAAAATGCTTTTAAAAACAAGATACCAAGTCCGGTTCAGACTTTTATAAATAGATATTCCCATACCAAGGCGCAGTGAACTCGTCCTTCGTAAAATAAAAATCGAGAGGTGACGTGGGACTACTCTGCAAGCGTTCTCCGACAGTCATTTCTCCTTTGGACTGATCACCGACAGGACGTTTCGTTTTTGAGAGATTCGTCGATAGAACGTTTCACCTATGGACGTTTCGCCGACAGAACCTTTCATATGTGTCACTTTCGTCGACAGCCGTCGGTAGCAAATATTTATTTATTATTTATTTATAACAATCTTACCTACACTATCATTACAGATCTATGATGCAATGCGACAGAGTGGCCTTACTAACTAAATCCTAAATCTACACCTTATACCTAGTTAAAAAATATCTTAATCTAAATAACTTATTACATATAGTGTAACTTTTGCGAATTCCCTCAAGTTGCACCACAATACATCAACCCTCCCGTGAACCTCATTCACCACGCGTATGGCTCTAGTGAGAGGAGTTCTCGCCAGTAGGTTGGTCCTGGCCGCAGGTACAGCGAGCAGGGGCGGACGTTGCCGCCTCCACACGTACCGGTCGGGCACGTACAGCTGTAGGTGCCGCAGCACTCCCGGGTTATGCGCCAATATAGTAGGTTGGCAGCTACAGCGAAGGATAATGTTGGGTTAGGTTCGTTAAAACAGTGACAATTAACGATCCCCTCTATTACTGTCGTCGAAAGTGACGCATATGAAAGGTTCTGTCGGCGAAAAGTCCATAGGTGAAACGTTCTATCTACGAATCTCCCAAAAACGAAACGTCCTGTCGGTGATCAGTCCAAAGGAGAAATGATTGTCGGAGAACGCTTGCAGACTCACGTGGGACAACTGCAGGGTAATTGTGTAACGCACCATTTTAGATTCTGAATGATTTTGAATTATATTGCGAATCCATTGCTTTATATGTTCGAAAAATTTGTTTGCTCAACAACGTATATAAAGTTATAAATGTTGTTGAACTGTCAAAATATTGTTCTAATCCCTTTGGTACTGATAATGTGGTACGTAATTACCCCGCCGCCTACCGCCGCGCTGGTTGGAACAAACTTCATTTAACTATAAGTAGATATATACCTACGTTTGCAAACACACGAACGTTTTATACAAGGTGTTGTTTTGGACCTGCAAAACATTTTAGGAGGTAATTATGTTAGTGATTCTCGACCCGAATCAACAAAAAAAAAAAAAAAAATTGAAAAAAATAATTTAAAAAAAGAGAATAAAAAGAAAAGATAGAATTTAAAAATCTAAAATAAAAAGTATTATTGATTATTGACTTGGTATCGTATTGTCATACGATTATTTACGAGTTTCATAACAACCTCCTGAAATGTTTTGCAGGTTCAAAACAACACCTTGTATATTGCTTCTGCAAATCCAAAAAAAAGAGGGGAAGGTTTTTTACCCGACTGCCCCAGAAAGAGGGTAATGTTTTTCGAGAGTTTGTATGTACATATGTCTATTTCTTTAGCACGCTCTGTAGCCTAAACGGCTTGATGGATTTTAACATAAGATGTGTCGTTAGATTCGTCTTCATTGTGGGAGTGATATAGGCTATATAAAAAACTAAAAAAAAAACTGACTGCTAAAACAGATAACTGAAAAGAGAAAAATAAGCACTGTAATCTATAGAATTTTAGTATTGCGTGCATGGACAAACAAGTTACACTATATTTCAGGTTATTGGTTTGTGCCTGCGATACAAAAATTCTACAGATTATAATGCTTATTTTTCTCTTTTCAGTTATGACTTAAGAGTTTTAGTAGACGGATTTTTAGTTTTTTAAATAATTTGTTTTTAAGTCAATAAATTATTTTTTATTTTTATGGTAAGTAAGTACAAGTAAGTAAGTTAAAACCGTCTTCGTATAGGCTTTTCTCTTACAAAAACCTCGCTACTGGTCGATAGCCAGTCGAGCCATTTCGGACATCGAAAATGTTTACAAAAAAAATCAAATCAACTTTTTACTAACACACTGTAAGTCATTTATAGAGCAAAAGATTTTCCGTTTTTAGGTAAAAACTAGACAAGAAATAAAAAGTTAATACTTGTATAACAATAGTCTGTGGATACAATAGAAACATTAGGTAGAATGTTATTTAACTTGACTTAGGTACCTTGAAAGGAGATCATTAATTTTGGGCTAAAATATGAAGGATAAACAAAAAAAAAGTTATATTCAGTTAGAATTATGGTATTCTCAGGAGCAGTGCCAGTGGTAATGTCCGCAATTTACGAGTGTAAGTCGTGGGGTCGAACCCAGACAGACACTTTACTTAGTGCAAATTATTTCATCACCACTGCTCTCAAAACGGTGAAGGAAAACGTCGTGAGGAAACCGGCATGTTCTAGAACCAAAAATTTGAAGACATGTGACATCCACCAACCGGCACTGGGCCCGCGTGGTGGATTACAGCACACTCCCGCAGAGAGGAGGCCTGTGTCCCAGCAGTGGGAACATTATAGGCTGGTTATACTGTTATTTTCTTTACTATCAATGATGGCATCAAATCTGTAGGGTCATTCCCTGCGGTGTTAAATGAGTTTGAAAAATGTTGTGCCCTTTGGCGTCGAGACCCTCGGTCCGTGGGGTCCCAGTGCGCATAAGTTATTTGCGGAAATCGCAAAACGTCTAGTTGATGAACTGGTGACCGAAAAGCTGGCGGATTTCTCGCGCAACGCATCAGCATTGCAATTCAGCGAGGAAATGCCGCCAGCATCCTCGGTACAATGCCTCGAGGGCCTTTTTTAGGTTTAACTTAGTTTTAATTAGTTAACCTTAATAACTATCTTGTATTTTGTAATAAATTGTAAATATAATGCTATATCCTCGTAAGGCCCAACGACCTAATTTAATGACAAAAAAATTTTGACACTCCGGCCCGAGACACTATTTAAAATCATTAAATTATATATCTAATCATAAAAATATATATCGACCGGTTGGGCCTTACGAGGATATAGATCTTTTGGCGCCTGAATGACATCGACAGGGTTGTTTATAGACATTTGTAAATTGGTATTAAAAAAACAAGATGGTTAGTTCCGACTTTGGCCACGCCATAAGATCCTGTACGTGAAAAATATATTGGTCTTTACCTATGAAATTGCCGTTTAGTATACAGCAAAATATGCGCCCATGCTATCGATGCATCTCTGCCAGTGCAGTGGTAATTTTTCAATGCCCTTCTTGAAGATATCAGGTGTACGGGAGCCAAAAAACTCTTCAAAGGGATTTTGTACTGCCTCTCGGGTATTGACTTTTTCCCTGCCAAGAAGCTGGTCAAATTTTGGAAAAAGTAAAAGTCTGTTGGCGCAAAGTCTGGTGAGTACGGTGGATGACGCAAAACTTCCAACCCCAGCTCTTGTAGCTTAGATAACGTCTGTTGTGCCGTATTATACCGGCATTAGACCACCAAACGGTGACCATGACTTTGTAGGGGTATGTTTTCGTTTGGGGCATAGCCTGGGCGCTGAACCAGGGTCTAACCAACACAATGACCGCTTACGATTATTAAAAAGAATCCATGCGGTTCAAAATCCCTTCGTTTTTGTGTTTGTTAAGCAACGCAAGGCATACCTCAACGCGTTCGTCGCGCTGGCGATCGTTCAGTTCGTTCGGCACCCACTTATCAAGTTTTTTTACCTTGCCAATTTGACGCAAATGGACCAATATTGTTTTGATACTAACGTTGAAAGCTGCTGCTAACTCAGCCGTAGATTGAGTATCGTCAGCTTCCACTATCGCCTTTAATTCATCGTTGTTGACTTTAGTTTTCGGGCGACCACGGGGTTCATTTTTTTTGAGTCTTGGGTTCGTTTTTAGTGTTCACTCCATACACGTAATTAATGTTGCGAGCCGTTTGAGCGGCATTGCTAGCGCGAAGGAAATCGTGTTCCATAATTACTCGTATTTTATCGTGTCCATGTTGATGAAAATGATACAAATGTAGTGAAAAAAAAAAACACTAATCAATAAACAAATGACTGAATTTGAAAATAGAATGCCATATTTTAAAAATGATATTATTCGAATTTAGAATTTATTGCCAGCCATACATAAAATACGTTTCAAATGGCTAGTGTTGTAAAACGGCAACTTTATAGGTAAAAGACTTATTATAAATACCTTAATGTCTTTCTTTGACTTGTGCGCTAGTAACTTGTTCTTCTGGATGATCACCGAGTAATTACTCGTCTTCTGAAACAAAAAAGTGTATGTGGTCAATTTTGGAAGCGTCTTTCTTTTTTTTTTCTGTGGATAGTGACTTACTGGTGTCAGAGATTTATGCCGCCCATGGGCCTTGGCTTCACATGCCGTCGAGAAATATCTCTCAGGCATGCCGGTTTCCTCACGATCTTTCCCATCACCGTTTTTTAAGCAAGTGATAATTATACTATATGAATCTGAAAAGTCAAAGGTGTGTGCCTTTTTTTTTTGGGTGGGAAATCATCCAATAACTCCCGCTCTAGGCGGAGTGGGAGATTGTGTCAGACTCTTACTGACAAAAACCCACCCATATTCCTTCTGTTGCCTGTGTTGCCAGGGGCCTCGGTGACCCTTTAGTACCTTCCCGCGACCCCGGCAGGAGAGGTGTGTGCCTTGGGTTCGAACTTGAGACCTATGTGACTTGGCAATCCGACGGTCACAACACTAAGCTATCACTGCTGTTTAGAAGCTTATCAAAAGCTGTCAAATCATTTCTATGAATCAATCAGACAATTATTACAGTATTGCATTTATTCTTCCAAACTCATCGGCGTGCTCCATTTAAAGTACCAACTGGTATAGTTGCGTTATGCTCGTGACGGGTGCTGCTTGTGGTGACTGGTCGTCTTGCTGACCGTTGTTTTATTATTAGTAATTAACTGTTTATTTATTTTACTTTGACGGTCCTAGTTCATCATTTCTGACTGTTACAGCTATAGCTATATGTAAGCGGTCACGCCCTTTATGCTTGGAGGCTTTTATTTGGGTATTATCTTCTGTTTACTTTTTTATCTCTGCTTGAGAATAGTTTTCGGCGTTTTTCTTTTCTTTTTTTTTGTTTGTATAGCTGACATATGGCTAATAATTTAATGTTTTGTGTTGCACGTAATGTAAATTGTTTTGCATACTGTTGTATAGAATCCATTTTTTTTTTCTCTAACTGAACAGACAGCTGTGCTGCTGGACAGTTTGTTGCGCCACTTCTTCTTCCCAGCTAAAGCACTAGGAAGTGGTGAAGGGTGGGCGTTTCGGGGGGCTGTCTTATGTAATTTTGACGTTCGAAAAGTGCTGATTCTCAGCCTAGTTTGAATAAATGACTTTTGATTTTGATTTTGAAGTCCACACGCGACTGCTAGTCACCGTCTGAGGTATGTGATTGGTGACACGGGGGGAGGTAGACAAAGGCCAAGCTAACTCAGTCTACCAATCTTATCAATTGCGCCCTTGTGTATTTGAATAGCTACTGCTCTCAAAAGGGTGAAGGAAAACATCGTGAGGAAACCGGCATGTCCTAGAATCGAAACTTCGAAGACGTGACATCCACCAACCCGCACTGGTCCCGCGTGGTGGATTATGGATTTACGGTCCAATCCCTCTCACAGAGAGTAGACCTGTGTACCTGCAGTGGGGACATTATAAGCTGGTTGGGTTCAAATCCGGGCAAGTACCATATTGACTTTTATAATCCATATGTATTTTCGGAGTTTGTCTTGGAAGTTGTGTTTGTGGACAGGATACTAATTAAGACTTGTTACAGTTGTAATGGCAAACATGTCATTTGGTTTCAATAGGTTTTTATTATTTTATTAATATTTTACATAGATTCTTTTATATTTTGTGAATGTGAGACGTTGTTGGCTTAATAGACTAGATTTGTAGACCATTTATTTTTTGTTAAGTACCTGGTACTTCTTGACAGGCCTACACTGTCCTCCCATACCTATTAACACTGTGATTTGAAAACATTTTAAAAGCCAATTATTTTAAAAGAGTAACCGTGGAGTTTGTTGCCGGCTCTTCTCCATAGGAAACGACCAATTGGAACCGTGCACCTAGCTTCTGACGTTTCATAAGTGCCCATATAGGTTTATGTGAAATAAAATATTTTGATTTTGAAGTTTTTCACATCGGTGAAGGAAAAATAAACTCTTTATTATGTACACCATGAAAATTACAGATATAAATGTAGAAATTTTACATAGGGTAGCACTATGGGCGGTCTTATCGCTAAAAGCGATCTTTTGAAAAACAACCTTCGGATAGATTGAGGGGAAAGGAGAGACAATACAGCAGATAGTCTGACAGTAAATACATACATACATAACACATATTAAAATTATGTATATAATTATATTCAATAATAATCATGAATCTAATGTTAAAAACAAAAACAGGTGCAAAGAACAAAGAAAATAAAAAAATATGTTTAAGAGAGATAGTGTTTTTTTACCATAATTTTAAAAATAGGCAGAGATTGAGCACGCCTTATCGACACGGGCAAGGCATTCCACAACCGTACTGCTTGAACTGTAAAAGATTTATCTTAGAAACTGGTGAAATGCATCGGCCACCTCTAGTCTCAAGTTTTCCGAAGACCTCAGGTATCTATCCACCACGAGCTCCTCTCAATAAGCGGTCGGAAGGAAAACATCGCGAAGAGCGTTACGGGTCGTCAGAAGCCTGAAAGTCTGAAAGCCAGTCTTACCAAGGGGTATCGTATTACCCAGTTACTGAGTTGTGAAGGTCAGATAGGCAGTCGCTCCATGTAAAGAACTGGTATTCAGCTGTATCCGCGTAGTTGGGAAACGGCTAAGCAGATTGATATACCTAATGACATTATTCCAGATTGTCTACGAAAATTCAATCGAAGATATCCAATATTTCATAGTCACTATACGTATAGCTAGACGGCTGATCGGCAGAACCCATTGTCGGCCCATCACTAGTGCGTTTCCACTGACGCGGAGCTAAGCGGAGTGGAGAGGAGCGGACTGTGAATTGGCCAATCACAGTGCACGAAATCTGCGTAGTGGAGATTTCGAGCATTGTGATTGGCTAATTCACGGTCCACTCCTCTCCACTCCACCCAGCTCCGAGACAGTGTAAACGCACCCTCAAATCACTTTTTTGTAAGTCGGTTGCAAACGAAAATCTAAAGCTAAGTTAGTTTAGCATAGCTCGCATAGCTGACGTTTTCCTAACAATAAAGGGTAAAAAAAAATTGCTAGTGCAACTGTGCAGACAAGATGGGTATTGCTATCTAAACATGATCAAGCAAAAAATTAATTTATTTGATGAGATTTTTTGGGGTCGTCATGTGTCATCAAATATCTTTGCCTTATGCTCGTGAACCGGTGCTGCTTGTGGTGACTGGTCGTCTTGCTGATCATGGTTTTAATTGTTATTAGTAATTGTTTATTTATTTTACTTCGATGGTGCTAATTTATCATTTCTCACTTCGAGTTACAGCAATAGCCTTATGTAAGCGGGCACGCCCTTTATGCCTGGAGGCTTTTATTTAGGTATTAAGTTATGTTTACGATTTTATGTTGTAATTTTTATCTGCTTGAGTACAGTTTTCATTGTTTTGTTGGTATATTGGCGTGTGCTAGGTAACATATGGCAAGTAATTTAATTTAATGTTTTGTGTTTCGTAGTGTTAATTACTTTGCATACGATTTGTATAGAATCAAGTGTATATAACTAAACAGACAGGTGTGCTGCTGCGGAGTTTGTTGGCCACTTCTTCTTCTCAGCTAAAGCACTAGGAAGCGGTGAAGGGCGGGCATTTTTTGGGAGACTGTCTTATGTAACTTTGACGTTCGAAAAGTGCTGATTCTCAGCCTAGTTTGAATAAATGACTTTTGATTTTGATTTCAGTTAAAAATAAAAACAATTTTTTGAAACTTATATTTCAAGTACAATATCTGCGGTCGACGACCCCACAAAAAAAAACATCAAATGAATTATTTTTTTTGTTTTATCTTGTTAAGATATCAATATACCCATCGTATTTGCGGAGTTTAGCTAGCTAATAAAATAATCCTGTAGAGCAGCGATGCACAGCCCGCGTCTCGCCTAAAAGTTAAAAAAAAATCGGAAATTAATAGAAAATTATAAAATAAACGTTGAAAATGTTGAATTGTAATTTGTATACATAATTACCTACACACATGTGTGGCGAGCTTGCGATCGGAACTATTTGGGTAGCACTTGGGTGAGCTCGGGTGAGAGGAGTGCGGTGCTCACAAAAACTGTCACGGCAATGCAATGCCATGCATCAAACTAAACATATAAAGTTTTACAAAAAAAGGCACATAATTAAATTCTTTTAAAACGTTTACGTAGTTATTTTTACCTTTGGGCACTTTATGAGCCAAAGGCGGGTACAAGCCGGCCTTTGGCTCATAATGTGCCCGAGTGGCCACTATTCTCTATAAGTCTGTGCAACCCTGCTGTAGAGGCAAAGGAAGCCACATCCAGTTATACCAAAATGGTGGTAAATAATATTTTTGGTTTCAAAGCAGTACAGTTACGATGTTGCTATTTTTGCTGCAAACTTATTAAGGCAAACAATGAAGCTCATTTGACATTGCCTGCATTCAAAGTTGCTATCAGGATGTTGCTGTCTTTGCACATAAATGACTCGTGTTAGCTACTTGCGACGTTGCCAACTTTTAGAATGCACGCTGCATTCTAAAAGTTGGCAACGTCGCAAATAGCTGTCAAATATTTACCTGTTTTTATTAATTAATTCATTTATTTAACCATTTAAGGTACACACATATAAACAGAAAAGAACAAAATTTAAAACTTGTCCTTTATTTAAATATACATTGGCGCCGATTCCCTTGTTCACAAACTAAACTAAATTTAAGATCAGTGCATCTTTTCTTTCTATTTCATTAAGAAAAGGACAGAAGATAAATTTTAGTTTAGTCCTGTCAAATTAATCAGCGCCTGTCACTACTCCATACAAGTTTAGACGTGATTAAAAACTTGCCTACTAAAATTACGTCAATTTACGTCAAGCGCTGATTAATTTGACAGGACTAAACTAAAATTTATCTTCTGTCCTCTTCTTAATGAAATACAAAGAAAAAGATGCACTGAACTTAAATTTAGTTTAGTTTGTGCACAAGGGAATCGGCACCATTGTGTAGGAGTCAAGAAACAAATTCCTATTAAAAAAATGTAATAGCTTAAAATAGAATTCTCTTTATTCGAGTATCCAGACTCAAAAGCTGTTAGTAAAACTTATGACTATGTTAGTAAACACTGAAATATACAAACAACACAACAAATAATGGTGGATCATTGCTGCAACAACCCATGAGTAATTGCACAGCAGCGACCCACATAAACACAGTCCAGGCGACTTGCAATCATGCTTAGGATACTGTTGGTGCAGCCCCACACCCTGCGCAACAGGGAAGCGCATCTTTTACGCATTGTTGTGTAAAAACAATCTACATGCGCATCCGCGAACATCCCCGACGACGCACTACAGAAGCGGGGCAGCCTCACCAGCATCCTAAACGCGTTATTATACTGAACGCGGAGAGCACTGTACGATCTTTGCGTACTCACACACACAACACGCTGCACAGGCTGCACGTGTAAAATGAAGTACAGTACGATCGAAATAGCGTGATCTTGACTGGAAGTGAGCATCGTGCAAACCTGCGAGCCAACATGTTCGCTCTAACCGACAATGCCCTCCGGTCACGTTCAACGTCATCATCGTCTTTAGGACGCTGACAACACCTTAACCGCGGTCACTGTCAAATTCCATAGAAAAGAAAGAGAAGCGCGATGACACAACGCTTGTAATTTATTGCAAAATATGAAGTAATTATCTATTTACTCAAAATTGAGTTGAGTAATCAAAAATAAAAAACAACCAAGTTCTGCATTCAAATAGGACGTTTTTGTTATTAATTAAATACGTAACGTATGTTGATATTTGATACAGATATTTTGGATTAGAACTCAAAGTAAGAGGTTAGTTTAACGTTAGTTTGTATCGAGATTTTGTTTTCAAAACGTGTTTTGGTAACAACCAAGTTCTGGAAAATGTGTTCAAAATTAACATATATTTTTTCCGCTACCCAGATACTACATAGATTTGGCAATATTTTTTCTCAAGCGAGGCCAATTTTGCTGAATTGGGTCTTGTCAGCGCCTTAAGGTCAGGGGTTAATATATGACCAAGGTATTTAAAATTCTGTGCTCTCTGCAGAGGTGTGCCATACAGTAGTACAGGAGGCACTTTGTCAGGGCTTTTACCCCCAGCCTTAAAGACCATGACCACAGATTTTTTACAGTTATACGCCAAACCATGTACTTTGGCGTACGCCTCACACTGGGCGACCAATTTTCTCAAGCCGCAGACTGACGCACTCAGCAGCACCATGTCGTCAGCATAACTTGATATTATTGACACAGATACCGTCCACGTAGCATCCAACCCTGGTACTGCTGAGCTCGGCAATTAGTTCATTCACGTAAAGGTTGAAAAGCGTTGGTGAGGTCAACCCGCCCTGCCTCACCCCACACTCCACATCACTTATTTTACAATTCATTAATTTATGTTGCGTTTTTTTGGTGGAACGGAACGCAAACTCAAAATGCGTCGTCATCGACAATGCCGGAAGTGACGAAAAAAAATATTTTAATAAAAATCTATTATTAGCAAAGTGCTTGAAATCTCACTAAGGTAAGTAAGTAAGTGCGATTTCTGCTTGAATAAAGCACAACAAATAATTTAATTTATATGATTTGAGGCTACAAATAGATATAAACAAAGAAGATTTGTGGTAAATGACGTCACATCATGCCCGCGACAGAAACTGTCGTTTGAACTGTAGTAGAAAATTGTTGGAGTTTCATAATTTTTTTGAGCAACAGGCAGTAGTTTAATTTAACTTTTAATACTTTTCTTGTGTTTTCATTACCGTCTATTATTATTGATATAGTGAAAAAAAGAATTACATGCATATTCCTTATTGTGATTTTAATCTATGTAAATAGGTTGTAATAAATACTTAGGTATACATGCTTAAGTTCACATGTCCAGACAAAAAGCACAAATGCATCAGTCATCGTGTAACTCAACCGCCGACACAGCCTACGGGCGCAGACGGCGCGGGGCCGCGGGCGTCCGTTACAAATCAATATTGCGTTATTCCTCGTCGACGGGTATATCTGCGCGCCAAACTAATTGGCTTTAAAAGCCCTCTCACAAAAGCATTGACAAAAGGGGCCAAGTGCGAGTCGGACTCGCGCACGAAGGGTTCTGTACAACCGTACAATATTTCATCATCATCATCACATAGGCCTCCCCCAAGCACCGCCACTTCGACCGGTTTTGTGCCTCCCGCATCCAGCGTATTCCTGCGGCCTTCACAAGGGCATCGGTCCACCTTGTAGGAGACCTTCCAACGCTACTTCTTCCAATACGCGGTCGCCACTCCAGAACCTTTCGGCCCCCTCGGCCATCTGTTCTGCGAGCAATGTGCCCTGCCCACTGCCACTTAAGTTTGGCAATTCTTCGGGCTATGTCGGTAACCTTGGTTCGCCTGCGGATCTCTTCATTTCTGATTCGATCACGTAGGGAAACTCCAAGCATAGGGCAATGGAGAGGTCCATTGCCCTTTGAGTGACTTTTAGTCTTTAAGCCATTAATAAGGCCCATTGTAACCGACCACGTTTCAGTGCCATAGGTCATCACTAGCAACACGCACTGGTCAAAGACTTTCGTCTTGAGACACTGCGGTATGTGGGATGAGAAGATATTGCGTAGCTTCCCGAACGCTGCCCAGCCGAATCGGATTCGACGATTGACCTCTTTCACGAAGTTGGACCTACCTAATTGGACAATACAACACAATACAACAATATTTAACTACACTACTATTTTTTTACTACAATATTTAACACTACATATTTCCTTAACACGTTTCTTGTATGAACCCCTTTAATTTGAAACTTTATTTCATTTTTATTATTTCTCTGTATAGGGTATTTACTTCCTTCTGGAACTCATACGGGCTGGCCGTGGGACGCCTCCTAGCTAGATGAACCGAAGACATTAAAAAGGTGGCTGGTGAAAACAGACTGGATGCAGAAGGCCGAGGACAGAGTGTTGTGGCGTAGCCTGGAAGAGGCCTTCTGCATCCAGTCTGTTTTCACCAGCCACCTTTTTAAGGTCTTCGGTTCATCTCGGTCGGCACTGCCTGTAGGCGGCTCTACGTGAGGATCATGCGATCGATGGCCCTGTATGACCACCGGTAGTATCACTGTCTTGCGTAAGCCGCAGAGAGCGATGGCCATCAGAGTCATTGGGATATCGCACGATCTCCAACGCGGCGGCTTGTGTACTGGCCGGATCCCTGCCCTAGGACCTCGAGGCGAAAGTACTCGACAAATGGAGTTGCGTCGGTCGCAGCTTCGCACAACCCTAGTGGCGGAATGGCGGGACAAGCTTTCACGCCCTAGCGCCGGCCTCGTCACCATTGAGGCGGTCCGGCTGGTACTCGAGTGCTGGCTTGGGAGGAGGCACGGCTCCCTGTCGTTTCGGGTGACGCAGGTGCTCCTGGGGCATGGTTGCTTCGGGAAGTACCTGTGTCGAATAAACAGGGAGCCGGACGCCCGGTGTCACCACTGCGTCGACTGCCGGGAGGAAACGGCGCAGCATACGCTGGCAGAGTGTGCCACTTGGAAGGAGCTGCGCCGTGCTCTCTCAGGAGTAGGCAGTGACCTATCGCTGCCAGCCGTGGTCGACTCCATGGTCAGCAGCGAGGAGTCCTGGACCGAGGTAGTATCCTTCTGCAAAAAAGTCATGTCGCAGAAGGAGGCTGCGGTAAGGGAGCGGGAGATCTCTTCCACTCACCCTGCCCGCAGCAGGCGTACCGGGCGTCAGCGGAGGGCAGACAACGTCCTCATCCAGCCGCATAACTGGGTCCAGGGGCGACGGACTCGGAAACATCCGTCGCCCCCACATAGCGGGACCCGAAGTGGCAGCGCGTAGTCTTCCACGCGCGCCCGTATTGGACGTCGGGGGGAGTTATACACCTCATGCCCCCCGCGAACCTGAGGTGGCCCGCAATGGCGGGCCGGCACCAGCCGGGGATCGCGCAAGTCGCACTAGATCCCATGATCCCCGGTGCAAGTGTGGGAAGGGAACACCGGGGTGGTTTTTAGTCAGTAAGATCTGACAGACCCTTCCCTTCCTTCCTTCCCTTTCCTTCCCTTCTTTCTTTCTTTCTTTCCGCCTGTCCCAGGGCGGAGAGCATCCATAAGGATTTTCCACCCCGGAACAAAAAGAAAAAGGCTTATGTCCAGCAGTGGACGTCTTCCGGCTGAAATAATGAGCGATGATCCTAGTGAATAAACTTTGTTTTTCCATAAAATGAACAGTCTTTTATTTTAATAATTAAAGGTTGAAAAGCTCTGATGTGATACAAAAAGCGCAACCTTTTGGGTGCGCTTTTTGTATCTCATGTGTTGGCTGTTGAAATTGTTTTTTTTATGTTATGACATTACTTGTCGTTTTAACAGACAATGGCAAGGTAAAAAACAGGAAATCAAGTGGCTGTTACCTTTATTTTTTGTTATAGTTGGTTTTGTTATATTTTTTTCGGTAGACGGTTTTTATAGATTTTTAACTGACTTCAAAAAAGGAGGTTTCTCAATTCGACCGTATATTCTTTTTTATGTGTGTTCACCGATTTCTCTCGTCAATTGTGGACCGTATTTAAAAATTACGTTTTTGTTTGAAAAACAAACATGTTTACGAAGTCATCCTATTGTTACCAAGTCATAATCTGATGAGGGGATCCCATGGAAATCGAGGGAAATCCTCAAATGTCAAAGGCACACCTATAGCGGTTTAGTTATTTTTTATAGTAACTTGTGCATTTGCTCTCGGAAAGCACCATATGGTGGAGTGGAATTGATGATGAAGACCACAGATGGCCACCGGAACTACTTAATAAGATATTAGGTACTTTAATATGGTAGCTAAGCCGTTTAAGCTCTTCACAATGCATATGGTGAGTGACAATTCTCCTGGTTCTTACCAGGAGAACTCCTCACCAATTAACGCCCCTGCATCAAGAAAAGCAATATTTTGTAAAAGGTGATGAGCACTTGACATTAGGCTATTGTAACTTAGATAAATTACAAACTGACCCACTAAAAAGTGAAAAATAAAAACTTTAAATACAAAACAAACGACTTCCAAAAAAAAAAAACGCTACAAAGTGAAAAATAACTTTTTCGTACCACTTGCTCAAAAAAGTGACATTCTATGCCACAAAAAGCGAACATAACAATAGTAATTTTTAATCTGTTAAAAACAGGGAAAGAAAATTGTACTGAATTTCATTCATCCTCTAGGGGAAGAATGTGATTTAAATTTGAATACTTACCGAAATTTATACTGAACTACATCTGTGTTTACACCATTGAGTTTGTATATAAAGCATTAGACATCTTTTTGAAAAAGGAATACGCATTTATTATGCAGTTATGATTATTAAATAAAATTACGAAAACCGACAGGGCCGTATGAGCTTGATGCTTTTGCTTTTCCGACAAAAAAATGTTAGTCTAGGAATTTGCCGCGTTTTTGTTTTCTTCAAATACATAAACGTTAAGTTTATTTTAATTTATTTTTATAAATAAGTTAATGTTCTAAAAATACGTTACCATGTTAAATCAAAGCGACAGTGACAGTGAATTGTCGGATTCCATCAGTGCAAATGCTGCCGCAATTATAAATAATTTGCTTCCAACAAAATCCAAGGAAAATTATTTAAAAACTTATGAAGAATTTTCATCGTGGAGAAGTGCGAAAGGCCTATCAATTTCAGAATCAGTACTTCTTGTCTATTTTGATTATTTATCCAAGACAAAGAATCCGAATACACTTTGGTGCATATACACAAAACTGAAAACTACAATAAGCATCAAACACAGCATTGAAATAAATAGATTCACGAAATTACTGGCTTTTTTAAAAAGAAAATCAGAAGGGCATTGCGCAAAGAAGTCTAGAATTTTTACGACTCAAATGTGGAAAAATTTCTTAATGAAGCTCCTGACGAAATTTTTCTGGCCACAAAAGTAAGTATACATGATTTAACTATGAATATTTCGTATCTTAGTAATGGTAATTATTCTATATATTTACCTGTTTTTTATCTTTGTTATAGGTGGCCTTAATTTTTGGACTCAATGGTGCTTGCCGCGGATGTGAACTTGTAAACTTAAAGGTGGAGGACGTTGAAAATTATTCCAATGAGTTGCTGCTGATTAATGTAAAAGAAACTAAGACAAAGAAAAATCGGTCATTCATTGTACAAGGACAATATACTAAAATCATTCATAAATACCAAGCATTACGTCCCACCAACATGGAAAACAATAGATTTTTTATAAACTATCGGAATGGGAAATGCACTCGACAAGCCATCGGCAAAAATAAAATTAGCAATATGCCAAAGGAAATTGCTAAATATTTAAAACTTAAAGATGTTGAAATCTACACCGGTCACTGCTTTAAAAGAACTTCGGCGACTTTCTTGGCGGATTCATTATTACGTCAGTAAAAAGACACGGTGGTTGGAGCTCTGATGGAGTAGCTAAGGGTTATATCGAAAGCTCAATGGCGAATAAAACCATATTAAATTAATAAAAATATAAAACTTAATCCTTCAGAGCCACAACCATCAACCTCCGGCATCTTATCTTCGTCCGTAATTCACGATGCACCACCACCACTATCTCCGACATATACTATCTACAATGAAACGCAAGTTCCTCAGACGCAAGAACAGAGAAATACTCAAATCAACTCATCAACAATAAATTGTACCAAACAAAAATGTAACTCTCTCTATCAATAACTGGACCAATGTTTCCAATGTTAACTTTACTTTTAATTGTCATTATTTTTAATAAATGCTTATCTCATATTATTAATGTGTTTTTTTTTTCGCAAATGGTACGAAAAGTAGAGTATTTTCCTCGGTGATAAAGCTGTCTTAGTCTTGGGTGAACTTAAATCCCTCGCTACACTCAGGACTCGTCTTAAATCCCTCGCTTCGCTCGTGATTTAAGTTTTTAACACCCTCGCTACGCTCGGGAGTAAACCTCGAGTCCTTCGTTACGCTCGCGATTTTAAATCGTCACCCGCGACAGAAGACACTGCTTTATCCCCTTGTTAATAATCTACTATAATTACGGAAGTCGGTGGCAAAAAACTAAAATACAGATCCAAAGACACCGACTTCCGAAATTAAAGTTGTTTTTTTGGAAGTCGGTTGTTTTCTCGTAAAAGTGATTTTTACACATAAGAGGTCTTAAAGTCGCAACGACGATATAAAAGCTGGTATTTATTTACATAACCAAATTACAAGATGATTATTAACATTAAGACGCTGACAACACCTAAACCGCGGTCACTGTCAGATTGCATAGAAAAGAAAGAGAAGCGCGACGACAAAACGCTTGTAATATATTGCAAAATCTGAAGTAATTATCTATTTACTCAGAATTGAGTTGAGTAATCGAAAATAAAAAAACAACCAAGTTCTGCATTAGAATAAGACGTACTTGTTATTAATTAAATACTTAATTTATGTTGATATTTAATACAGATATTTTGGATTAGAACTCAAGGTAAGAGGTTAGTTTAACGTTAGTTTGCATCGTGATTTTTTTTTCAAAACGTGTTTTGGTGACAACCAAGTTCTGGGAAATATGTTCAAAATTAACATATATTTTTTCCGCTACCACAAACTATACAGATTTGGCAATTTTCTTTCTTAAGAGAAGCCTATTTTGGTCAATTGGGTCTTGTCAGCGCCTTAACTAAATTAAAACAAAGTTAAGCCTAAAAAAGGCCCTCGGGGCATTGTACTGAGGATGCTGGTGGCATATCCTCGCTGAATTGCAATGAAAGCTCCTACATACTGGCGCGACTTGTCGCGCGACGCGTCGCGACACAAAGGCACCGCTTGTAGCGCTACACGCGGTGTCTTTGTGTCGCGTCGCGTCGCGTGACAAGTCGCGCCAGTATGTAGGAGCCTTGATGCGTTGCGCGAGAAAGCCGCCAGCTTTTCGAAAGCTTAGTATCACTCACTAATACTCGTATACTTTTCCATACATTCATCTAGCTCAACAGTAAAACTATTTATTAAAAACTTTTTGAAAGCATAACATACGAGTACATACCTTTCTAAGGGATACCTAGATTTAATTTTAAAACTTGTTGTTTTTTTATTGTGACCGTTTCGTTATTTTCTTAATTTTAATATTTTTTTTAATGACTCGTCGGACACAATGGTATGGTATCGTCACCAGTCAAATCTATTGTTACGGCTGGCTCACACACTGATTTTGACTTACTATACCAATTCATAATATCGACGGTTAAAAGGTAATAATAAGGCATATTAAGCGACATATTGTTCGAAAATGAGTTATAAATGCCATCCTACTTAAAAATAGAGATTAGGTAGGATGGCATTTAGAACTAATTTTCGAACAAAATGTCGCTTATGCCTTATTACCATTTAACCGTCGATATAGATAGGTTATTGGTGCTATCAACCTGTTCACTGACCTTGACAGACAGAGAGATAGGGCCTTAAGGGCTTCACATACCTGCCGGGGTCGCGGGAAGGTACTTATGGGTCACCGAGAACCCCGCAACACAGGCAACGGAAGGAATACGGGTGGGTTTTAGTCAGTAAGAGTCTGACAAACCCTCCCGCTCCGCCCAGAGCGGGAGAAGTTATTTGATGATTCCATCCAAACAAAAAAAAAAAGGGCTTCACATAATTTCTATTTCAGTTCTGAAATATGGTTCAAAGCCAGTTCGTGGATGTTACTGCACTCTTGCCATAAGAATAACTATGTATACAATGTGTCTTTATACGGTGTGGTATAAACAAACAAATACATTTGGCAAATACAAATACATTTAGCTGAGTGTTGAAGTTTTGTATGGGACGACTGATTTTTTTTTACGATTGAGATGTTTGTCCCCGGCAGGGCCGGATTTAAATTTCTGACGGCCCTGGGGCAACCAAGAAGGCCCCGAAAAATTGGTGGAGCAGATGAAAAAAAAAAAACAATTCAAAAAAGGTTACCTTATGAAGTTATGATTGTGGACTCTTTTGTCTTTAATGGACACAAACGATGTATTTTTTTTCTTATCTAAAAAAATCCAATTGTGGAGGCCCCTTCTTGGTGGAGGCCCGGGGCCAGTGCTCCTGTTGCCTTGCCCTAAATCCGGCCCTGGTCCCCGGGAGAAAGTTATTGAGTTTGATGATCTTGTACCACATCCTTAATGTTCACCACACCGTATACAGACACACTGTTTACAGAATAAACGTACCTACTATTTCCGTGACGTCAGAAACAATATGGCGCCGCACGTGCTGTCTTTCATTTTAAAGACAATGTGTCAAACTTGAACAATACTCACATCTATTACCGGTCATTGTTGTCGAAGAATTAGTTTACTTTGAATTTAAAAGAACCAGTTTTTACTTCATAAAAAAATAGACAATGAAAGAAAAGTGACTTCTTCATTGCCAAACAAACCGATGCGCATGCGCTTGCGTAACGACCGACGCGGCATCGGTCCTTATGAAGAAACATATTTATCATTGTCGCCTTTTTTTTCGGATGGGAAATTATCAAATACCTAACTTCTCCCGCTCTGGGCGGAGCGGGAGGGTGTGTCAGACTCTTACTGACTAAAACCCACCCGTGTTCATTCCGTTGTCTGTGTTGCCAGGACCTTGGTAAACCTTTCAGACTTTCCCACGACCCTAGCAGGCATCGGCCCTAGTGGACCCCTACAATTGTGCTGACATCTCTTTGCGCGCGTGGAACACAACGCGCCGTAGACCCGCGCCTGGTCCTTATCGGACGGTGAGCTATCCATTGCTCATCGGCCGCAAGCCCGCGCCTACGGTGGTTGGAAATCTGCCTGGGATTCACGACGCCCAGGGCGGCTCTTGCGGCGGCTAGGGGCGAGAGGGCGCGAAATTTGCCTTTGCCTCAACCGTCCCGTCTCCTCCTTCGTGAGCACTATTGCTTGATAGAAGGAGGTGACGGCTGCCCATGCCCTCTCACTCCGTACCATGTCCTGGAGCAGGGCTGGACGCGAGAGATCTCCGATCCACACAGTGGTAACACCCGGCGTTTCCTCCCGCCTTATCCGACACGGGAACCTCCCGAAGCTACCGTGTTCGGTGAGGACCTGCGTCAGGCTCAAGGTGAGGACGCCGTGGCACCTCTCTGGCCACTCTTCAAAGAGGGGACTTATCGCCGCAATTGTGGCGTGCCCAATCATTGTCGCCTTGCGAGAGCAATATAATAATGTGCTCAATAATTATGTAATCTTTGTTCAATAATGTTTTTTATTTTGTGTGTTTTTTTATTATGTTTTTAGTTTGTTATTTAATTCAATCTTTTTAATTTAATTTAAGTAAATTTTAAGTACAAAAGATTATTTATATTAGTTCTAATTACATAGCTATCCACCTTTTTAATATTAATTATCATTGTACTGTGAGATCTAAATAAATTACCTTTAATTTAGATGCATGCAATGCAAATAATAATATAATGCAATGTAAATGATATGTACTATGAATGTCTTTGTGTGTATTTAGCTGGTTTGCCTAAATAAATATATAAAATAAAATAATGCGTTCAGGTTGCTGATGAGGCTGCCCCGATGTGCTACAGCATCAGGGATGTGCGCAGAGTCGCAAGTAGACTGTTTCTATTCTACTATGTACAACCCTGGTGCGCAGAGTTCGGGCTAGCTTCAACGGGATCCTGTGTGTTTTTTTATTGTATTTGTTTTTGTGCCTACTATGTATCCATTGTTGGTCGAAATAAACATTTTTGGAATGAAGTACTTTAAGGGCCGATTCACACCGAAACGGGAGAACCCGACAGCGGCCGGCAGCGATGCGTTAGGCTCGCGTCACCGCCGCCGGCGGCGCCCGCGTGCGGTCTCCCGACACCACGCGCCTATTCTTCTCTTGACCAATTTAGTTTCTACATTTGGCAAGGAAACTCGTGTATTTGGAGTAAACATGATGGGATTGGTTATTATAGCACTTATTTGTGAAGAAGAAAAAGAAACAAAGGGAAAAAAGAAAAAGGGTTAAGTGGGTCCATGATTTATGGAAGAAACGACGACTGTTGGGAGAATTTCCGCGGCGCCGCGAACGACCTCGTGTCGCCGCGAGCGTCCTCTCTTAGCCGCGGGCAGTCGCGCTGACAAGACGCGCGTGCCCACGAGGCTGCTCTAGGCGACGCGAGCGGCCTCGCGGCATCGCGGGCGTCCGCTTGACCTTTTCAAGCGATACTGGTCTTTTAATTATGTAGATAATGATTTCATACTGAAAGTGCTCGCCGCGCCGCTGCCGGCCGTGTGTATCAGCCCTAACGCGGCTTGCGGTAGGAGTAAACTGGCAGAAATCATCACGTCAAGAAAAAGTGTTATGCCCGAAGAAACCAGTTGCAAGTGTAAAAAGTTTTTTTTTTAATACAGAGCCATCTAGTACCTATAAGTTTTTAAGTCAATAAAAACTTCTCGTACATCTCGTAGTTGACTGTGAGAGGTCGTGACTACTTAACCAGACTATCCTGTGGCCACCGTAAGCTAACTCAAGGCCTCCAGCCAGGGGCGACTTTCTTACATTACTAAGCGACTGCACGCTAAGGGCACCCCCTGTGGGGTACGAACCTTGGCTTAGGGCGTCGCCGGGGGGCAGCAAGGTGGGACAGGCTAGATCCATGGGTGCCGGCAAGTTTATTTTCAGGGGGGTGCATCTTCAGCTCCACGAAGCGAGCTCGGATATATGTTAAAGTTATCGTTTGCTCATTCATGCAAAGGGTAACTTTACTTTGTCGACTTAAGCAGGAAAGCTTATGTTATTTGCATCTGCCTCGAATGGGATAGGTTTTATTTTGTCCATTCGTACAGAAAGAGGACTAACTTTGTCAATTTATGCAAATAGGCCTAAGAATTAAGAAGAGTAGGATGCAAGAGCGAGCAAAGAGCAAAGCAAGGTCGATAATGTTAGCACTCCGCCTAGGCTCGATTAGATTTTCGGAAATAGGAGTTCGGTTATTTGTCGACTAATGCACTGAAGCTTTAGAATTGAGAGGAACATTTAGGATCTCGCCTCGAATAAGTTAAGTTCTCTATTAATGTCTCAGATTATATTAATGTATTAGGCGTTTTCGGCTATTTTTATAGTTTTGATTATTTTTACACTTTTATTTTATTTTGAAGCCAGGGAGGTGCAAGAGATGTCGTCAGCACAAGTGTAGGGGTCCACTAGGGCCGATGTCTGCCGGGGTCGCGGGAAGGTACTAAAGGGAGGAAGCCCCTGGCAACACAGACAATAGCAGGCTTAGCATGACGCTTTCTATTTCTTCGAAGAATAGACATGGCTTTTTCTATACAAAGTGACATTTCGTTTCTGCATTTTTGACATCGCACCGTAGAAATCCTTCTACAATCTGGCAGTTTTGTCTTTCGTTTCTACCGATCTTTGTCTAGGTCCTTTTATATGTAGACTATTTCAGAAGAAACTCTCTATACCAAACTGTCAAAATCACACTGACAACTGACAGTTGTCTAAGGTAGTGGAGACAATTTGCATTTTCTACTCTACGGCCACAAGGTATATCTACAAAATCAAGATTTTACAGGAGAGCGTTTTGAACGCAAAACTGTGATAATTAATAGAAGAACAAAGCTATCTTCTCCTATTTTACATCATTTAGTTAATAGGACATTACCAAGGAAATGGTGAAGGCGAATGAGAATAAAACAGAAAAAAAATCAACAAAGATTCTGAGTCGAATTATGTACCTAAAAGAGTGAATTTCGTAAAAAGTGCAGTTGACTGTCTACTTTGCTGTCGTCAACTTTCTACACGGAACGTCATTTTTGTCTATTCTTCCGTAGACAAAACGGTGCTCGTGCTAAGCCTGCAGGAAAGAATACGGGTGGGTTTTAGTCAGTAAGAGTCTGACACACCCTCCCGCTCCGCCCAGAGCGGTAGAAGTTATTTGATGATTTCCCACCAAAAACTTAAAATAAAAGGGAGGTGCAAGTGCACCCTCTTGCATCCCCGGCACCTAAGGCCAGAACTGGATAGTTATTATTATCTAGGGAATTTAAAGCTACAGGCTCAGCTACGGCGCGGGCTGGCACTTCGTCGAGCAAGGGTCGGGGAGGGGCAAGCTTAAAGAAATAGATTTACATTTTATACTATACTGACGATATTATACCTGTATATACCTACGAGTGTTTTTTTTATTAAACTAATTATTTAATTCATAATCTCTGTTAACGTTTACTGCATATTAAGTCAGAGGGTTTTCCTGTCTGTCGTGTAATACTTATTTTTATCTAATCGTTTTCCTGTTATTACCCACTAAGTTACATTCAAACTGGAAAACCATTTGATACCTTGCATATTTTTTTATAACAATGTGTTTATTTACATAACCAAATTACAAGATGATTATTAACATTAACTAAATTAAATTAAAACTAAGTTAAACCTAAAAAAGGACACCGAGGATGCTGGCGGCATTTCCTCGCTAAATTGCAATGCTGATGCGTTGCGCGAGAAAGCCGCCAGCTTTTCGGTCACCAGTTACATCAACTAGACGTTTTGCGATTTCCGCAAATAACTTATGCGCACTGGGCCGCACGGACCGAGGGTCTCGACGCCAAAGGGGACACGCTTGATTTTGTTATTATAATATTGTTAACTAGCTTTTCCCGGTGGCTTCGCCAGCCTGGTTGTCGGAAAACACCCCACGGGAACGTATTACTGGGATTAAAGTACCTTATGTGTTAAAATGGATGTGAGCTGGACATATGGCGCGCCAACGAGACCAGAGGTGGACCAAAATGGTGACCGCATGACCAGGTCCACAAGGCAAAAGAAGGAGAGGTAGACCTGTAGCTAGTTGGGAAGATGAGCTCAAAAAAACAGCCGGCCCAAACTGGATTCAAGTTGCCCAATCTAGAGAGGACTGGCAATCTTTGGAGGAGGCCTTTCCCCAAAGAGGGGTTCTTGCAGATAACTAAGTAATACAATAAATTTAACATACGATTAATTAACATATATGTAAAATGAACTGTATAATGAACTAAATGAACAACTAAAGGAGACGGGCGAATCGGGGTCTAACGTTACATAAATTAAATATTTATAAATATTTCTTTCAGTTTTTTTTTTTGTAGGTATTCAGGAAATGATAAGCAGTTTTATCATGGCATTATAAATTAAATATTTAATAAAAAATACACTGACTTCCCTTATTTTCCACTTGTTGCCAGATGAAATAAGTTAATCGATTTATAGAATTCATTCATAATAATATTTCTTCTTTAGATAAGTGAGAAAAAACATATTTTTAAATAATGGTTACCCAGTCACATTTATCAGTTTCTAAAAAAAATGTAAAAATAAATTGATTGAATTGATAAATAAATCGATTTCACAATCGATTATCATATTTTATTATACAGGCAACAAAGTGGAACTCATGTCAATGTCAGATCAAACGTCAAACGAACAAATTCGCTTTGCTTGCTTATCTCTCCTACCTTTGTGCTGACGACATCTCTTTGAGGCGCGGGTGGAAAACAACGCGCCGTCGAAAAATAGGGTCTACCCTTTATGGCAGAACTTTTTTTGTCATATTATTATTATGCTAAATAGCGGACAGCACAAACATTATTTCGCAGAAAATCGTTTGGCAGACACTCATTTATCATACATTCAAAACTCATAAGTGTATAAGTCAGAATCATCTTTAGGCATTATATCCATTATAATTAAAAAGTAGAACCATCACATCGCAGAAAGTTCACAGTCAGAATCGTCTTTTGGTATACATTTCATATCGACAGACATTATATCAAAACGTCCGTTAAACGGTCAGGGGATATATTTTTAAACAAGCATACACCATGCATGCAAACAAGCATACACCATGCGTGCAACAAGCGTGCAGCATGCAACAAGCATGCAGCATGCAAGTAAGCATGGTTTCTGTCACGGCTCCGGCGTTGCGGGGCTCCGGCGTTGCGGGGCTCCAGCGGTCCCACGCGAGCTTATCGTCGCAGATGGTTTTAGCGCTCACCACCTGCCCCTCAGCTCGCGGGCCACCTCGCCCCTCCGCGCCTACGCGGGCTTAAATTACACTCTAGGGGTAGGGCAGACAAGACTACGTGGAGTCGGTTTTGCAGCGATTCCTTTCTGTCACTAACATATTAACTATTTTTCATAGTATGCCAAGTGAAATTGTACCAAATAATCGTCGCTTTAAATAAAAGTTATGCTAAATGAAATTATGCGGAATTTCAACTTTGTACAAGGTAATTATGCCAAATAAAATTCTGCCATCTTAAAGGTATGCCATTGTAAATTCGGACATATAAACATTCGGCCAAACAATAATTATATTAAATATTTTTTATGCCTTAATAATATTCGTTCAAAGAAAATTATACCAAGTGTGTTATGCCAAATAAATTTCGGAGCATCAAGATTCTGCCAGATAGAGGGAACCCATAAAAACATTTATAGTCTTCATAGATAGATATTGATAATTACTTAGTTGTGATTTTCCCAGACTCCATTAAAAACTACTTCATCAATGTAACGATTAAATTGTCATAAGCAAGGTAACCATATACCCTTGGCTACATATGATAACAGCATCACGCCCCGACGAGTTAGGCAGAGGTGTACCTATATTATACCCACATTTCGCCAGTTAAATTTAAGTCCCATGTGAGGGGGGCGAGCCTATTGCCATCAACTGGGTTCGGCAGTCTAGACTCCGGGCTGCTACTGAAAAATTCCAGATGGAAAACCCAACAAGCCTTCATAAATATGTGATTTTCCCGGACCATTAAAAATAACATTGAATGAATGATATATTTATTTGCATTAGCAATGTAACGATTAAATTGCCATAAGCAAGCTAGCAAAGTCACTTTAGCTTACTTTTGCTCTTTATTAAGAGAATCAAAATCTGCCAGACTTTTCCTAACTATGTTCGGGTCGGTCCAGTCTAACTGGATGCAGCTGGATACCAGCATTTTACATGGAGCGACTGCCTATCTGACCTCCACAACCCACTTACTGGGTAACACGATATCCCTTGGTAAGATTGGTAGTCAGACTTTTGGGCTTCTGAAGACCCGTAGCGACTGTTAAAGATCCACGAATGACAGCCGGGACCAACGGCTTAACGTACTTTCCGAGGCACGGAGGGGTCTTAGAATGTAAAGATGGTTACCCATCCACGGACCAAACCCGGCAAGTGCAGCTTAACCTGATCGATCGAACCGTGCGTACGGCTATTATTACTTAGCCACAAAGCCTTGTTTCCCCGAAGGGTTGGGCAGAGGTGTACCTGTAGTACACCCACATTTCGCCAGATATGTTTAAGTCCCATGTAATAGGGGGCGAGCCTATTGCCATCAACCGGGCAGAAATCCAGACTCCGGACTGCTACTGAGAAACGTCTTATTAAGAAGACTACTGATGTTATTTTTTAACTTGATATTTACAACTGCGCTTTATGGTAGTATTATCAGATAAGATACTAATTACTCATAAAAATACAAATATTGGATTATTTTTTACGACTTGTGGCTTAAGGACGTCAACGAAGCTATGTTTACGTCAAAGATAAACACGCCCACGGCCATGTGACTAACAATTTCAATTTTGCATTAAATCGTGGTAAAATTTCCCACGTGGCAACACCGTGAAGAAATTGCAATGGTATTTTTTCATTCGGCCATAAATGTCAATAACTTTTTTTCTGATAAATTTTGAACTCTTTAGTACCTACCTAAGTTTATATAAATTGAGACAATTATTATGATAAGCAGCAATATCTATAGCTATACACACAAATCAATGAACTCGCCAAGCGTGTACAACATGTACCTACCCTACTTATCTCTAATAATATTATATTATAAAGAGATAAAATTTGTTTGTATGTAAGTTTGTACAAATAATAATATGACTGCTCCTAAATAAGCCTTTTTTTTTGCTGGGAAATTATCAAATAACCTCTCCCGCTCTGCGCCGAGTGGTAGTGTGTGTCAGACTCTTACTGACTAAAATCCACCCGTGTTCCTTTCGTTGCCTGTGTTGCCAGGGGCCTCGGTATACCTATCGGACTTTTCCACGACCCCGGCAGGCATCGGCCCTAGTGGCCCCTACAGTTGTGCTGACATCTCTTTGAGGCGCGCGTGGAACAAAACGCGCCGTCGACCCGGGCCTAGTCCTTATCGGACCACGAGCTACCCATTCCTCACCGTCCGCAAGCCCGCGCCTACGGTGGCCGGAAATGGGTTGATAGGATACTACTTTTAATTTAATTGAATTTTTTTTTGTTTATTTTTTATTACGGACGCTTTAACGTTTTGCATCGTTCTCACATGTATAACTTCAAAATGAATGATGTAAACAATATTTAGTAAACATAATATCTTGATTTAAAAGAGTGTCCGTGGAGTTTCTTGCCCGTTCTTCTCTATAGGTACCTACTACACTTTGGAATGGGCAACTAGCTTCATCTTTCTGACTGACCGACCCCCTGACAATTCAAAAGTGCCTGTAATTGGTTTATTTGAAATAAATGCTATTGAGTTAAGTTGAGATACTTTTTAATTTCCGACCTCCACGCGAACAAAGCCTCGGGCAAAAGCTAGTTAATAAATATTTTTATAAGTACCAGAGCAATTTTTATCTTATCGGAAGCTGTTTGAGAAGTAAAATAAACTCTTCATAGAACTGCCTCGTTGATATAGTGGTCCGATATAAAATATTTGATGACGTTCATCATTCATTTCTTTCATACAAAGTCAAAGTCAAATTATTTATTTCAAATAGGCATATAAAAGGCACTTTTGAACGTCAAAATTTACAAAAAAAAATAGAATTGATTTTAGTCGGGTTCCAAAACGTAGTTTCGTGTGGAGAAGAATGGGCAAGAAACTCGACCGTTAAGGCTCCTACATACTGGTGCGACTTGTGGCGCGACGCGTCGCGACACAAAGGCACCGCTTGTAGCGCTACACGCGGTGTCTTTGTGTCGCGTCGCGTCGCGCCAGTATGTAGGAGCCTTTACTCTTTTAAAATGTTTTACAATATTTTGTATAGGTACATTAATTATATAATTTTATGTGAAGACAATGCACCTAGACTAAAATTACTGTAAAAAAAAAGAATTAAAAATTAAATGAATTATGTGATAAATACATGATGCTCACATATTTAAAAACATTGTAAAAGTAGTAAACGTTTTCCTAAAAAAAGAAATAAAGTCAGTGTGTGAGTAGTAATCACAGATTGTAAAATCAATATTAATTTATTATTTTTACCAAATAATAAAATTATACAATTAAAATAGCAACCAGTTTGGTTTTGTCTAGACTCTAGATTGTCCTACGGAGCTGGACCAGCATGTTTCCAAGCATTCTTATCTTGGATATAATCCTCTAATTTGTAATATGCTTGTTTAAAAAGTAGTACCTACACTTTTAAATTTTCTTTCATTTAATTGCAATATATCACAATGTATTTTGTTGTAACATTTGACACAGTACCCCATAAAAGATGTATGTACTTTCGATAATCTGAAAAATGGTTGATCTATTTTATCTTTATTCGTTCATCATTCAGTCACGAGTGATGACTGAAGAAAATATAGTCGCATTGACACTTTTGACAGATCCTGACCTGACGTCTCGTAAGTATTAATCAGCCTATAATGTTTCCACTGCTGGGACACAGGTGTGTCCTGACGTCTCAGTGCTGCCAGAAAACCCTCATCCCTGGCCCAGTGCGAGATGATGGATGTCACATGTCTTCGATTTTTTTTGGTCTAGGACATGCCGGTTTCCTCACGATGTTTTCCTACACCGTTTTGAGAGCAGTGGTGATGAAATATTTTACACAAAGTAAAGCGCCTGTCTGAGTTTGAGCCTACAACCTAGTGCTGGACAGTTTGTTGCGCCACTTCTTCTTCACAGCTAAAGCACTAGGAAGTGGTGAAGAGCGGGCGTTTCGGGGAATGTCTTGTGTATATTTTTAGCCTAGTTTTGATATCGATTTTTCAATACATTTCAAAAAACGATCACAATATATCCTACTTAATAATATTATAAATGCGAAAGTTTGTAAGAATGGATGGATGGATGGATGTTTGTTACTCTTTCACGCTAAAAGTACTTAACGGGTTTGGATGAAATTTGGCAAACAGATAGTTTATAACCAGGAATAACACATAGGATACGTTTTATCCCAATATACCCAGGGGTCAAAACTTATGCGGATTAAACCGCGGGGCGCATCTAGTTTAAAATAAAATAAGATTTGCTTTATGGTGGGTCCGCAGTGGAGACAGTAATAACTTTTCCATAAGAGATTAGCGATCTAAAGCGCGGTCACTGTCGGACTGCATAGAAAAGAAAGAGAAGCGCGATGACACAACGCTGGTAATTTATTTCAAAATTATGAAGCATTTATCGATTTACAAAAGAGCTATAGATTGTATAAAAAAAATAAAATACTATTATGCTAATATGTTGCTTGTAGAATAATCTGACAAAAATCAGAAATATTGCATGTATTTTAGTATTGTTTTTAATCGTTAGATAAAGATTTTTTTAGAGGTAATTTCGTGATTTTTTTCTATCGTATCAAATTAGTTGTATTATGTTTTCAACACACTATCTACCTAGCATATATCCTGAAGAATATCATATATTTTTCTGATTTTGTTTACTGCAGTGGATCATATACTTTTAGGCATTATAAAACTTATAAAAGTTGTGTTTAGGTCCTGTAGTCCCTGGAACAAATCTAACTAACAGATTAATAGTTTTAATGATTATAATTTGTTATGGTAGCGAATCATATTTTGATCAAGATACAGCCTGATACTCACCTGAAAATTGAAAAAATCGTAAGAAAATATAAATATCGTGGGCTACGACTGCGGATTCACCTTAATGTGCTTAATTTTCATGTAAGTCAGATAGAGCATATAAATAAAAGTTGAACTAAATTGTATTCCGTTACATTTTTGTCTGATTTTTGCACGAGGTCCTGGGTTCCCGGGTCGGGCAAAGTGTTATTGGTTTTTCTATTTGGAATATCTCAGTAGCAGCCCGGAGTCTGGATGTGTGCCCGGTTGATGGCAATGGCTCGCCCCCTATTACATGGGACTTAAACATAACTGGCGAAATGTGGGTGTACTACAGGTACACCTCTGCCCAACCCTTCGGGGAAACAAGGCGAGATGTTATGTTTTATGTTTTTGCCTGAACCGCTATTACACATAAACTTAAAATAACGTCTTGCGCTAGTACAATATACTTAATTTTGTTGCTAGCATTTGTTTTTGTTTGCTGACCTCAGCGACGATGTAGACATTGAGAAGGAGCGCAGGGCTCTAGCAGTCCGAAGCAATATGTTGTCCCGTATATTTGTGCGGTGTACTGACCAAGTAAAAGTAACACTTTTCAAGGCTTTTTGCCAAAGTTTGTACCAAGAGATCGCTGGATGCCCTGCGCATTCAATATAACAATGCTTTCAGGATGTTGTTGAAGCTGCCTCGTTAATGTATCGCACCTTTTTTATTCTTAATGGCTTTTTTGCAGGGATCCCTCGGGGGATCTTGTCTGCTTCACCGGGCTTTGGTGGGGCCAGAAGGGCCTCCTACCTCCTACTTATCCTACCACCTAGTTAAAAATAAATAGTTAGGTAGTACAGCTAAGGACGTCCCATAGTGGGACTCGAACCTAGGCTTAGGGCGCTACCGATTATTGAGCAAGTGGGGACTTGCCATATCTGAGAATGTAGCGCACCGACGTCTTCTGTGCAATTATACGCAAAAAAACTGCGTCGCTACTGAGGAGAGTGAGGGGCAGTCGGAACAGCATCCTGAAAACTGTAGCCGAGAGCTTCGGCTCTCCGATTGTACAGCACATTGTGCGGAGGTTGATTTTTACTGACACTAGACTAAGTTATTTTTTTGTATGTACTAACACTATATGGATATTTGGTGTCCGAAATAAAGAGATTCTATTCTATTCTATTCTATTCTATTCTATAGCGTATTAAAATATGTAATTACGGAATTTAATGTAAAAGAACCTCTGTTAATATTTTCTTGAAGTACTTACAATAAGAAAATTTCGTAATTTAATTTTTATCGGAATTTCCGTGAACTCAGTTTATTAACTTACTGACCTACTTGGAATCTAATCTCTACGACAAATACTCTGTAGGAACAAACATGTCTGTTAATATATTTTTTTCTACCAAGTAAAATTAAAATTAGATGCGCACTTTAAAGAAAACACGTAGTCACGATTATAAATATGTCGGAAATACGTTAGTCACTCGTTTGACTAATCGGGACGCCAGCGCCACCAAGCGGCGCTCGACAGAGTCAACAACTAATAATAATTTAATTTAAACTGCAAACGGTTTTTTTGTTTTTATTTTTAATCTACATTTTATTCTAATTTTGTTTTTGATTTAAGTTATGAGATTATTTTATTTCTTTAATTCTAATTTTCGTTTTTTATTATTTTTTAGTGCTTAAATTAAAATGTTTACTATACTATACTACGTTTCCGGATGACAGCGATGCGAACGAGTACTTCGACGCCTAAGTGTCCTTTTGTTTTTTGTATTTAGTTAGTCATTTAATTTAGTACCTAGTGTAAATAGTAGTTAGTAGCGTCATATATTGTATATAATTACACCAAATATATATGTCACGTAAATCAATAAAAATAAAAATGTATCAATAAAAAAAATAAAAAGTGAGATAATTGTATCACCTTTGCTGTTATAGGTACTTGCTTAACTGTAACTTAAAAGGAAGAAGTCACTGGCTCTTGAAATACAGATACTCTAACCTAGCTCTGAATCCAGAAGAAATTATATTTTTTTTTTAGTTTATTTAAATACATTTTTCGTTTTATCTAGGATAATATATTTTTCTTAAATTCTGTGGGTGTGTAGGATGTGCGGAGTGTGTGATGTGTGAGGGGTGTGTGAGTTCTGTCGAGTGTGTATGGTGTGTGATGTGCGTGGGGTGTGTGATGTTTGTGGTGTGTGAGGTTTGAGAGGTGTGTGATTGGTGTGGATGCGCATGTGGGTGTGGCGGTGCCAGTATAAATAAGTCCTACTTATTGTAACAATAATTCAATATCTGCATAAGTGAGTGATTTTAACCATTCTATTAGCATTTATATTATGTTATACGACTTTTTATATTTATTAGCCTAAGTTATTAGCTAACCTACCAACTTTTAATATTGTTGATTTAATAATACATTCAAATATCCGAAAATTTTGAATGTGGTAAGATAAAATGTATTGGAACTATCTGTAAAAATCCATCTTATCTGTAGACATAAAATGTTGCGAATAAAATGATTTATATTAATTATATTTGTTTGTTTGGTCATGTTGAGGGGATGAATGAAGTGACTCACCCTACGGCTACATTGTAGCGATAACGCGAAATTCACTTCGCGCGCTTTCGCACACCGGTCAACGTCTCGCTGTACAACAAAGAGCGCGCGAAATGTAGTTCCACTCAACATGACCAAACATACAAATATAATAAAATTAATATAAATCATTTTATTCGCAACATTTATGTCTACTGATAAGATGGATTTTTTTCAGATAGTCCCAACACATTTTACAAAATTTTCGTATATTTGAATTTATTATTAAACTCTAGCGGTTAGAACGACCTAACTCGCCAACCGCTACAAAACCAACAATATTAAATGTTGGTAGGTTAGCTAATAACTTAGGCTAATAAACATAAAAAAAAGGTTACCAAAAGGTATTTTCAAGGCAGATGTGAGTGGAAACGCCGTGACGTTGGTATTGGTAGGTACTTACTTTGAATACTTTCTGTCTTCTTTCCAAGGTAGCCAGTCTTTTTTCCATTTTATCCAGTTTGTTTCTATAGTTGTCTGACAGACAACGACATAAGTGTAAGGATTCGCCAAATACTCGCATCTTGCATTTTAACGTTTCGAAATCGCCTCGGAATCTGCAAGAACAATCATTTATCTATTTCAAGGCCTTCTGAGTCCTAAATAAAACGATCGGTCGCGCGAATGCAGTCCTTTCACAGTTAATATTTTAAATCAAATCAAATCAAAAGTCATTTATTCAAACTAGGCTGATAATCAGCACTTTTTGAACGTCGAAATTACATAAGAATGACCCCCAAAAACGCCCGCCCTTCACCAGTTCTTAGTGCTTTAGCTGGGAAGCAGTGGCGCAACAAACTGTCCAGCAGCACTGCTGTCTGTTTAATTAGAAAAACTCTATTTTATTAAGTACCTGGTACTTGTTGACAGAACTACACTGTCCATACCATACCTATTAACACTAATTTGAAAACATTGTAAAAGCCAATTATTTTTAAAAGAGTAACCGTGGAGTTTCTTGCCTGCTCTTCTCCATAGGAAACGACCAACTGGAACCGTGCACCTAGCTTCTGACGTTTCATAAGTGCCCATGTAGGTTTATGTGAAACAAAATATTTTGATTTTGAACCTATTTACATTACACAACACACAACATTACATTAAATTATTTGTATATATCAGCTAGCACACGCCACTATATCAACAAAAAAATATCGAAAACTATACATATATCAAGCAGAAATAAAAACATTAAAACTAAAAACGTAATCAGAACTTAATACCTAAATAAAGCCTCCAGGCATAAAGAGCGTCTGCCGGGGTCGCGGGAAGGCACTAAAGGGTCACCGAGGACCCTGGCAACACAGGCAACAGGAAGGAATACGGGTAGGTTTTAGTCAGTAAGAGTCCGACACACCCTCCCGCTCCGCCCAGAGCGGGAGAAGTTATTTTATGATTTCCCATCCAAAAAAAAGGCATAAAGAGCGTGCCCGCATACATGTAGCTACAGCTATAGTTCGAAGTCACAGATGATAACCTAGCACCATCAAAGTAAAAAAAATAAACAGTAAATTACTAATAACAAAACAATGTTCAGGAAGACGACCAGTCACCACAAGCAACACCCGTTCACTAGCAAAACGCAAAGATCAGCCATCACTCCCCTCCATATTTGAGGGAAGGAGGCAACCTGACCTCCGACGCTACCGCTAGCAGTGACATCTATGGGAGCAATGCGAACTTGTTGCCGGTTGCTCAGGCAAGAATAATATGATCGATTGTCGAGGTCGCTAGCTAACGCCGTATTAAAAAACATTGTAATGAGTAGATCTCGTATGTGATTAAATACATTGACATATACAGCCAAATAAAACAAACAATTATATGAACTCATATAACCTGTCAGCAGTTAAGCTAATTCTGGAGAAAGAACATAAACATTGTCTTGAGTTAATCACAGCGACCAACTATTCTTATCGTTTAAGTAGTCGTTAATAGAATAGTGTGCCTTTGAACAAATGTTGGATTTTACTTTAGCTTTTAACGCATTAAAAGGCAAATCTAGCAAAAAAAGAGGGTAGCTTGTTATAAAAAGTTATACCATGCCCAACAAACGAGTTACGAACCTTGTGAAGCCGGTGAAATGGAGCACGTAATTTGTCCTTATTTCTGGTGTTAATATTGTAGATATCACTGTTTTTAGTGTAAGTGTATATTTTACCTAATGTATAAGAAATGGCGAAGATGAATTGTGATGCCACCGTTAGAACCGTCTTCTTCGATGTCCTTCTCACCGCTCTGGTTTCATTCGCTCATCTTTCTTTGTCCAGGCTGTCTTTCTTTGGAATGCGCTTCCTCTGAACATCAGGACGGCGGCGGTTGTCTTTTAAACTGAAGGCACGTGAACATATACGTAAGAAGTTGGCAGAAACATCCCAGCGCTGATATTTTGCTGGATTCGTTTTCTCCTCTACCGATCGTTATTTCTCCTGACAAAGTTTATTCTATTTATATGTATGTATCTACGTATCTATTCTTGTATTATGTAGTTATATTCGTGTTATCTATCCCTTAAGTTGCACCTGCCATGTGTCTTCTCTGCATCACCCTAAGGTTGACTGGTAGAAAATGCCTCAGGCATTAAGTCCGCCTTTGTACGGTATTATTTTTTTTTACTTGTGCATAAAGTTTTAATAAATAAATAAATACCATTCTCTCAGAGAAACTCTGGCATCAAGCTGGTAAATTGCTCGAAAAGCTCGTTTTTGAAGAACAAATATTATTTTGAAAGTCAGCGGCTGTGCCCCACATCAGAACTCTGACACGTCTTAGAGAAACGAAAATGTACGCAGTGGGCTGGCCATGTTTGTCGAAGGACCAATGGCCGGTGGAGCAGACGAGTCCTGGAGTGAAGACCGCGTATCGGCAAGCGTAGTGTAACAGGCCCCTAGATGGAACGACGACATTAAAAAGGTGGCTGGGACAGACTGGAGGCGGAAGGCGAAGGACAGGGTGTTGTGGCACAGCCTGGGAGAGGCCATGTCCAGCAGCGGACTGCTATAGGCTGAGTTGATTGAATGATGTTGACAGGGGGGGGCAAGTTGGTAAACATTTATGCAAATGTTTTGTGAAACGTATTGTAAAAACAAAATGGCCGATTGTGGCCACGGCAAAAGAACTTAGCGCTACTCGTGCAAATGAATTCGCGGGCAATAGCTAGTATTACATAACATCACGCTTGCATGCCCCGAAGTCAAAGTCAAAACATTTATTTCAAAAGCACTTGTGAACGTCAAAATTTCCTGAAAAATAGTACTGATTCTAGTTGCCCCTTCGTTCTAGTTGTTCCTTGCCCAGATAGCATTTTTTGGTAGCCGTTACGAAACTAGTCGACACTGAAAAGACGACACCAGTAACATTTTTGGTCGCTGCTACGACTTTGTTTCGGTCGCTGCGACTAAAGTGGGGCACTTCTCGACACGGTAACATTTGGATTTTAAGTTACGACGCCGTATGGTAACATTGCGCCGACTTTTTCAGAAATCATTCGTTCATTCGTCAATTCTCTTCATTCTTTGCAACCTTTAAGAAACAAGTAAAATGTCAAAGAAAACTGTGCAATATGAAGACAAATTGAAAGGTTCGCCATAATTATTTTGACAGCGTAGGTTTATTTTTGAAATTAATTAGTTTTAAATGTGATATTGTGATATTAGTGGGAAAAGAAATTTGTCGTATTATTTAATAAAATACATTGAAAATCATCGATGGGCCATCATATAATTGCAATTTAATCAGTTTATTGAATTGTTTACATGGTTTTCACTACAAGTTTTGTTCATTTTCTGGACTCCTGAATTTATAATATGATGTCTCTCACTTTATTCTTTCCAGGGGTTGTGAAACTGTTGACAAAACTTGATATCTAATTGCCCATTGCTGAATTTTTTCTTTTTTTTTGATAGTAGAATCATTATTGTCAGTATCTGATGACTCGTTGGTCAGTGCAGCTTCAAAATCTTTGGCTTCTACAGAAAAACTGTTAGAATCGGAACCGTCATCGGCAGAAATATTTGAAAATTCGGCACCACTTGAATCTGGGTTATTTATTTGATTTACAGAAGCTGCATCAATGGCGTTAGAAGGTATCAAAATTGTGTCGTAGGTGAATTATTTGTATTATTATTTACATTGTCAGATGCTGAAGACCGTGCATTTTATATATTACCTGAAATTTATTGATATAATATGTTTTTTAACCAAACAATACGTAAATTTATTTACCTACATGTTTACTTTTACTAGACTATAAATATCCTCAAATAAAAAAAATAACTACAAGATTTTTTTTATTAATTATGTTTTAAGAAGAAAAAGATGATCTACGTGTATTATATTATAAATGAAGCAATTACTTGGAGCTTCATTTTGTCTTACTAATAAATCGTTGATTTTCCTGTAGTAAGTCGATGTGGTCCGGAAATTACGTTTTTTTTGGCTGCTTACTCATGTTTAGTTGGCATACAATTCAGAAATATTTAAGAACCAGGTGCAGCTGGTTGATATTTTTATGCTAATTTTGGTAAAATTTTGTTTTGGAACTATGACGTAACATTACGAAACTTTGTGTACATGAATATTATTCCAGTAACAAAGTTGCCACACCGTTACAACACAGTTAATCTTTGATCGTTCGCTTGTTGAAAACTCAACGCAATGTGTATAAAATAAAGTCGACACAAATCCGTACATATCGTGTTGACTCATCGACTACAAAGAGTTACTGAAACACTTTCCAGTCAAACTGTGTAAACACTGTTACAACACATGCAAATCAAACTGAAGTCGTCACAAATGCATACATATTTTGTCAACACAACGACTACAGAGTTTCTGAAACACGTTCCGGTCAAACTGTGTAAAAACTGATACCACACATATAAACCGAAACGCACACAGTCGCGTTGTTTCGAAACAATAACGGAACTTTGTCAATTTGTTACTGACTCAATGGAAGTCATATGGAAGAAACTCCATTGTTACTCTTATAAAATGTTTAACAATATTTTTTATAAAAGTACATTAAATTATTATAAAGAGTAAAAATAATTAAAAATGAAGCTATCACAGACAAATGTATTATGTGATAGATACATGGTGCTCACATACTTACAAAACTTGTAAAGTAAAGGATTTTCATAAAATTTTAACAAGTAATAAGTCAGTGTGTGAGGTAAAGTAGTCAAAGAATGTAAAATCAATGTCATATAAATAATCCGAACTATACAATTATATAATCATAATAATATGATATTAGAATTATAAAATATTATCAATGTGAAAGTCAGTTTGTTTGTTACGCTTTCACGCTAAAACAGCTGAACGGATTTAGATGAAATTTGGCACATGGGTAGATTATGACCTGGGTAAGGACATAAAATACTTTTTATCCTGATATTCCAACGGGATCGAGACTTCTGCCGCAGGGATCGAAACCGCAGGGCGCAGCAAGTAAATTAATTATACAATTAAGTTAGCAAATAGTTTGATTTTGTCTAGAGATGGGTTAGTCAGATGAACCTACGATACGTCCAAAACCACTATTTACGAGTTGTTACTTCTATTTGTTTAAGTCGTACCCACCTACGTTACTGAAAAATGCGTGCACTGACTGGACAGGTCAACTGAAATCTGTGTTGTTCTTACCTCAAAAGACCATAGCAGACACTAATCTGCATGGTTCTCATTATGGCCTGACCAATAATATGCCTGGATTTTAAAAGAGACTGCGACCTCTGAGTTTGATCCGGTCCTTCTTCTTAGAGTAGTCGGATAGGAAACACCGAACTACTCGGTTTTAGAATATAATTAGGTTGAGCTGAATGGTGCTGATCCACGCGTCATGTTCGTGAACGGGCGCCGTCAGTAGAGACTGGTCATCTCTTAGCTGCCACGGCTTCTTTAATTTTTGAATTGCTTTTGTTTTTGTTGTAATCTTTTTATTACGGACGCTTTTACGTTTTGCATCATTCTCACATGTATAATTTCAAAATGAATGATGTAAACAATATTTTGTAACCATAATACGTTGATTTAAAAGAGTGTCCTTGGAGTTTCTTGCCCGTTCTTCTCCATAGGTACCTACTACGCTTTGAAATGGGCAACTAGCTTCATCTTTCTGACTGACTGACCGAACCCTTGACAATTCAAAAGTGCCTGTAATTGGTTTATTTGAAATAAATGCTTTGAGTTTTTGAGTTTTTTGAATTTATATTTGACGCGTAACCCCGCGTCCTAACCAAACTGATTGTTCGCGGGAATACGCGATCGTCGCGTTCATTTAAACCCTTTTTGTCGGAATATTGGAAAGTGCCCTTTCTCGCAGTGACCTCGCGTTCGGATTCGCTGAACAAAATAAAGGCGATGTCGATGTCCCCCGCGTCCTATTTAAAAACGATCGCCGTACGAACTCGTTACGACTGCGTCAAGCGATCGTCGCGCAAATTAAAAATGATTTTTTTTACAAATTTACAGAAATAAATATCGTTATGATAAATGATTACCGCGAAGGCTAGTTCGTGGTGGCGTGAGAAATGAGTTCGTGAAAGGACTTGGGCGTTTGCCCAACAGTGGGACAGAACAAACTAAACAAAAAAAAGTCCCATTTAATAGGCAAGCAGAGGTGGCACAATACCTTGGCACATATCTTGACAGACGCCGTACAGGGAGACATATATATATATCCACGAACCTCACAGCCCTAGGGTAAAAACTCCGTATCTTGACCAACAAAAAATCCCATATGTCTCTGGAAAGCAAACTGGGGATGTAACGGAGGCCATCTTAGCAGAGCCGGAGGCGTAAATGGACCAAAAAATGTTAGAGAAAAGAATCGACAAGGCTGGACAAAGTGCGGAGAAATCCCTAACCCCAAGAACAACTAAATAGAACTTCCTTCATGAATGAGCTCAATGTGCTGTAGTATCGGTCGGGCGAAGCAATGGCATTCGTTGCAAGATCAGTATCATCCTCTACCTATCGCTGATGCCAGGATATCCCAGGACAGATTGCATTAAATATTTCGTCAGTGGAAAGCTGAAAATGCTAAAGCGCCAAAATGGTACTTTTGGGAAATGAGGTTTAAAGTTTTTTTTTTTGTTTGTTTTTAATTCATCTTTTTTATTTTTATTCCGATTTTATTAATGTAAAAATATAAAATTATAAAAAAAAAATCTGTTGTACATGTACAAGTATTTATCTCTGTTTCGCGAAATAATAGTCGCTTTAGCAAAAGTATTTTGAATAATAAAAAATGTTAGTCAAGAAAAAAAATGCTAATCTACCTCAAATGTATGAATCGAATTTTTAGAAAATGCTTATAAGTGGTAAAACCACTTCTCTTGGAAACAAACATGCTTATGTAACTCAGACCGTGTAAATCTTGTAAAGAAAAATTGCTAACGATTGCTTATTATGGTTTCATGCCGTGAAGAAGAAGTACTAAAGAAGCGATATACGCAAACAGTTATATAGTATATGCAAACAGTTTTGCTAAAGCGACAAACGGTAAATAAAAAACAGTAATGAATAATAACTAACCAGACTGTTCAACAATAAAATTCAAAAATTTTAAATTGCTAATGTAACAATGTCATCCAAATACAAAAATGATAAAATGTTGCTGTTGTAAAGATAATGTTGAAAGGAAAAGCGTTCTAAAGGGCCTCTAGTCTGTCCTAAAAAATGTGTTGGTAAAGTGACGTTTGTTCAAAAATCGTCGGAAAACCGTTGCTAAAAAAAACAGCGAAGAGCGACTAAAATTGGGTCAGATTGTCTTGAAACTTAGACACATCGACGCAGAAAAAAAAAAGAATCCAACGATATATATATATAACTCATTTTGGCCAAGTGCGTGTCGGACCACGCACATTGAACGGTTCCGTAGTGGGGATGAATTTATCCCAAGAACAAACTTAACATATTAGTTGTAAAACTTGTCCCATCATACATTCAAACTGCAAATCTAAGTTTGTACGCACAATTTTGAATGATTGACCATGTTATTTTAAGACCATAGATTTCATAATATTGGTTTTCTTGTAATCTATAAGTACCTATAGAATTAATTAATAATTAATTTTTTTATGGTATGAATCTGGCAAACGACCTAAGAGCTAGATTGACCCGACACTACACCGAAGACATCCCGGACGTCAGCTTGTACGAGATTAGGATGGCTCTGAAGCAGCTCAAAAACAACCAGGTGATGACGGAATTACGGCTGAACTTCTGAGGGCCGGTGAAAAACCCGTTCTCAAGGCCCTCCAGAAGCTGTTTGGTTCCGTCATACTCGAGGGCAAAACGCCACAGGCATGGAACAGAGGTGTGGTGATACTGTTCTTTAAGAAGGGCGACAATACCCTCCTTAAGAATTATAGGCCCATCTCACTTCTGAGCCATGTCTACAAGCTGTTTACAAGAGTCATCACGAACCGTCTCGCGCGCAGGTTTGACGACTTCCAGCCTCCCGAACAAGCCGGATTCCGTAAAGGCTTTAGTACTGTAGATCACATACATACGCTGCGGCAGGTTATACAGAAGACCGAGGAGTATAACCTGCCTCTCTGCTTAGCGTTTGTGGACTACGAAAAAGCCTTCGATTCGATCGAGACATGGGCTGTACTGCAGTCTCTTCAACGGTGCCAGACCTCGAAACCTATCCTTCTACAGCGAGGTGTGAGGCAGGGAGACGTTATCTCTCCGAAACTGTTTACCGCTGCACTGGAAGATGTCTTCAAGGTTCTGGACGGGAGAGGACCAGGCATCAACATCAATGGCGAGTACATCAATCACTTTCGGTTTGCCGACGATATAGTTGTCATGGCTGAGACTATGGAGGACCTCAGTACAATGTTCGATGACCTCAGTAGAGCTTCCGAAAGAGTGGATCTTAAAATGAACATGGACAAGACAAAGATCATGTCAAATGCCCATATTACACCCACTCTCATGAAAATCGGAGACGCTACGCTCAAAGTTGTGGACGAGTATGTTTATCTAGGACAAACAGTCCAGTTAGGTAGGTCCAACTTCGAGAAAGAGGTCAATCGTCGAATCCGACTCGGCTGGGCAGCGTTCGGGAAGCTACGCAATATCTTCTCGTCCCACATACCACAGTGTCTCGAGACGAAAGTCTTTGACCAGTGCGTGTTGCCAGTGATGACCTATGGCACTGAAACGTGGTCGCTTACAATGGGCCTTATCAGAAAGCTAAAAGTCACTCAAAGGGCAATAGAGAGGGCTATGCTTGGAGTTTCCCAAGTGGCAGTGGGCAGGGCACATTGCTCGCAGAACAGATGGCCGATGGGGCCGAAAGGTTCTGGAAGGGCGACCGCGTACCGGAAGACGTAGCGTTGGAAGGCCTCCTATACGGTGGACCGATGACCTTGTGAAGGCCGCAGGAATCCGCTGGATGCGGGAAGCACAAAACCGGTCGAAGTGGCGGTGCTTGGGGGAGGCCTATGTCCAGCAGTGGACGTCTTTCGGTTGAAATGATGATGATGATGATGAATTTTTTTAGGATATATTAAAATTTTAGGCTGAGCTGTTTCGGGGGGAATGGTCAATTTTCATCCTGTTTCTTAACTTTAAAAATATTTATTTTAAAAAATTATAAAAAAATGTATATTTGAAATCCTCATACGAAGTCCTTTCATTTGAAATGTCACACGGTACAGTTTGCAAAACTGTTTTTTTTTATTTTCCAATTTTTCCCCCAAAAGTGAACCCCATACTCGAAATTCATATATTTACGTTACACGTCCGTGTTTGGGTCACAGTAATCCAAATGTGTACCAAATTTCAACTTAATCGGTCTAGTACTTCGGATCAAATTGACTTTGACAAGAGGACTGACAAACAGACAGATAGACACCCGAGTGATCCTGTATGGGTACCGTTTTTTCAGTTAATTCACTGACGGTTAACAAAAACCTTTGATAATTATTTATGTGTCTAGATGGTGTCGCACTGAAGAACTAAAACAAACAGGTCAACAATGTTAGGCTGCTGTGCGTGACAGCTACGTCTTAGAATGTTTTTACACTGTCCGATACGATATCGCATCCGATTAAAAAAGCATATGACACTTACATATGATATAAACGTAATATTAAAAAGAAGACAGGATATTATTGCGCAAGTCCCACAATATAAAACCAATTTTGCTGCTACACAATATAATAATCAATCAGCACGGTTATATAACAAAACAAACAAACACATACTATGTGTCTAGATAGTGTCGCACTGAAGAACTAAAACAAACAGGTCAACTGTGTTAGGCTGCTGTGCGTGACAGCTACGTCTTAGACTGTTTTTATACTGTTCGATACGATATCGCATCCGATTAAAAAAGCATATGACACTTACATATGATATGAACGTAATATTAAAAAGAAGACAGGATAGTGCAATCAAAAACTAATTTTGCTGCTACACAATACAAGTTGTGGTTTTGCACACTCGTCAAATTTCAGGAGGCTGCTATGAAAGACATAATTATATAATCAAATAAAATTACGATACGTGTTCAATAATACTTGTTTTTTAGTTATTTAAGTTTGACAGTATTTTAGAATACACCACTTTCACATAACATAATCACCCCGTTGCGTATGCAGTAGTGTGTGTTTATGAGGGCAGTTACAGTGCGGTATCACACAGGCCGCGTTTTAACATGCATGTCCCACACATGCCATTATCATAAATTTAGAAAAAAAGTGGAATAAAGATCTCCTTTTTTATTATTGATTCGTGTCGAGAATCATTAGCATAGTTACCTCTTTGAATTTTAGGAGGATGCAAAACGACACCTTGTATAATAATCAATCAGCACGGTTATATAACAAAACAAACAAACATATACATTTACACTAAACATCTTCAAATGTAAGAAAATGCTAATGGAATGGTTAAAATCACTCACTTATGCAGATATTGAATTATTGTTACAATAAGTGGGACTTAGTTATACTGGCACTGCCACACCCACACGCACATCCTCCCTCATACACACATCCACATTAACCACACACCTCTCACACCCCTCACACATCATACACTCCGCATACTCAACACACCCACAGAATTTAAGAAAAATATATTACTCTAGATATAACGAAAAACAATAAAATAAAAAGTTGTAAGTTGTACAAACAGCAAAAGCCATGGAAGTGCGGAGTTTCATAATACAGGCGTCATCAATTCATCATGCTTAAAACGAGGCTCCAATCGTAAACTAATGTAAACTAAGTAGTTGGTACAGAAATAAACATTTTGTATTTGTATTGTATTTTTATTTTTTATATCGGTACGGAATATAAAACGGATTTTAACGTTAAAATAATTATAGTTTGTTGCCAAAAAGGACTCTAATTAGTTTACTTCATAATAATTAACGACTAATTTTCCTTGTTGGCAGCAAACTGTAGGTATTATTTTAACGTTAAAATCTAATTTATAGTTTCATCCCTATTCACCCCGTTTTACGCTATCAAAAAACAAGGTTTTAGAATGGCTGTGGCTGTGTTAAAGAAATACTATGGCGATCTAGTTTCCACAAGTTCCATCAATGTATTTCCTATTTAAATTATGACGACGCCATGTTTATAAACAAACTTGCACAAAATGGCCGCCGCGCCACGGCGTCGCCGGCTCAGCCACACACACAGAGAAAATGTAGATACACCTATGGCATACATATACAAACAAACATTATCGTCCGACAGCTCACGGGCATTCGATGGTGCCGTCAATATATCAGTATCTGATCCGATATCCGATATGGGGACGGACAATCTGAAAGGCAGGTACATAATTCATACATTTTACTTGCCCCGATATCGTATCGACGTTCGGCACCGATATCGTATCGACGTTCGGTACCGATATCGTATCGGACATCGAGAAAACGCTCCTATGTACTACGTCATTGTGCTGTCATTGAGTTATTCTAAAGTGCGTTCATTTGTCGGCCAACTGTTGGACGTTTTAGGGTTCCTTAGTAAACAAGGAACCCTTATAGTTTCACCATGTCCGTCTGTCTGTCTGTCCGTGCCCAGCTTAGCTCAGATACTCTTAGAACTAGAACTCTGTAATTTGGTATGGGTACATGTTAATCACGCGGCAAAGTAGTGAAATAAAATCTTGAACGTAAAGTGAGATTCTCTTCTAACCCATGGGTATCGTTGGATAGGCCGTTCAAAAATATTACGGGTCTGTGAAAACCATTTCTCGATTCAGGGATCCGTTTGCGTAATATTAAGATTTAAAGTGCTATTTTTTGTTAGGTGCAAGTGTCGTCCTCCGTCCCCCCCTGCCAGCTAGATGATTGTTTATGGGTATGTGAAAAATGCATGGCAGTAGTAGGTATAACGGAATTTAAAGGAAAACTATCACAGCTAAGTAGGCTTTACAAGTAACGAGTACCTAATAGACGACCAATTTACATTTGCAGTTCGAGAATTTACCGTGATCCGACATATAGCGATGTACGATGGAATAAGTAGGTACACGTTTTTCAACTAGGTACAATGTTAAGTTTGGTGTTGGGATAAATTAATCCCAACTACGGAACTTTGGCTGTCTATCTAGAAATAATATCTTTGCGTACAGCCTTAACCGCTGGGTCTCGAAGCATTACACTTTGCGCAAGAGTTCCTTCCTTATCGAAAGTGAGCACTAAGGAGAATTAAAAAAACAAAAATTCCCTAAAGAAGTTGAATACAGGATGAAAGTTTGCATGGAAGTTCGTCATTTTTTACCATCCATCGGTTGCACGGCTTGTTCATACATATAAGGTCAACCAGGGCATTTGCGTCTTCGGGGCAATTGCGTTTATTTTAAATAATTTAAAATCCGTTTGAAAACCAACCTCTCCTGCTTTTGTTTATTTTGATTAAAATCGTAACGCACAGTTTCAATAGATGGCGTTGTAACCCATAAATTTGAAATATCGATCATCGCACGCCTATTCGAATACTAGCTACTCAAAAAACGAAGTTCTTGGGAAATCGCCGTTAAATGTTTTGCAATCGGGGTCTAGTCGGCTTATTAGCCATTTTTTAAAGTATGTAATGAACAGTTATATATAAATATATATTGGTGCCGATTCCCTTGTTCACAAACTAAATTAAATGTAAGTTCAGTGCATCTTTTTCTTTCTATTTCATTAAGAAAAGGACAGAAGATAAATTTTAGTTTAGTCCTGTCAAACTTTCACTACTCCATGCAAGTTTAGACAGGATTAAAAACTTGCCTACTAAAATTACGTCAATTTACGCCAAGCGCTGATTAATTTGACAGGACTAAACTAAAATTTATCTTCTGTCCTTTTCTTAATGAAATAGAAAGAAAAAGATGCACTGAACTTAAATTTAATTTAGTTTGTGAACAAGGGAATCGGCACCATTACCTACTTTTTCTAAAACCATTAAGTAATAAAGTCTGTGCAAAAAAAAATGTAGAAATCCTAACATTGACTCAAGCTCTAATAGGTCAGTATTCTATTATGCGTGCGACATGTTTGTCAATACATACATTAATGTACTTAATCTCTTTTACTGACACAGGTTTACATTTATTATAATTGTACGTTTCTTGAGGTTGTCTTTAAAAGATCCCTTTTAGCGATAAGACCGCCCATTGTGTCACCCTATGTAAAATTTTTACATTTATAGCTGTAATTTTTATGGTGTACATAATAAAGAGTATTCTATCTATCTATCTTGAGCGAAAAAAAGTCGATAGCTAACGTGCACTTTTATGAATTCTAACGTGACGTTATTAATGTGAACGTCAAGATAACACGGGGAAGTAAAATGTATGGAAATATAATGAAGAAGCTTATTTTAAGAAGCTTATAATTCCGTCCATGTTATCGTTATAAAAACATACACGTACCAGTTCCCATACATTTTATGGACTGGACGTGGACATCTACGATAATATCGTCAAGTATGAAACTATTAAAGCGCACTGTTGCCTCCTGGGGGGTAACCATCACCTCTATAGCAGTACTCACGCTGAAGTAAATTTGAAATAATACTGCTATAAGAGGTGATGGTTACCCCTCAGCAGGCTTAGCATGACGCTTTCTATTTCTTCGAAGACAAGACACGGCTATTTCTATACAAAGTGACATTTCGTTTCTCCTTTTTTGACATCCCACCGTAGAAAACCTTCTACATTGAAAATGACCTAGACAAAGATCGTTAAAAACGAAAGACAAGATGACAGATTGTAAAAGGATTTCTACAGTGAGATGTCAAAAATGGAGGAACGAAATGTCACTTTGTATAGAAAGAGCCGTGTCTATTCTTCGAAGAAATACAAAGCGTCATGCTAAGCCTGCTAGTCGGCGACGCACGGTGGGGCATTTATTCAAATTAGGCGGCCAAAAATATTTTCTCTGCTTTATGTATTCTAAATAGTTTATTATTATTTTATTTCAATTATAAAAGCTTTTGGTGAACATATATTCAAGTAAAACACAATTGTTGATGAGAAAATTACGGTTTATTGAAAAAAAAACACAACTTTTTATTTTACAATGAGGAGTCTCACGTCTCTTCATCAGATTTTTAATCCATTTGCATTTTAATGTATTTCACTGTCAGACTCTTCTGGGGCCGTTTTCTCGTCCGAGGAATTCTCTTCAACCGTGTGGGCCTCAGCAGGCATAAGCATTTGTATTGCTTCTTCACTATGTGGCGTAGACCTCTTTTTAGGTTTTGATCTTATGCTAGATATCAAGGGATCTGAGCTGAGCAATAATCTGTTCATTATATCTAAATTGCATTGCTCTCTAGAAAATTTTCTAGCGTAATCTTGCCGGTACAGTCGAATATGCTTGTTACGCGCCTCTGCTGATTCTTCTGACAGTAAACCAATAGGCAAAAGTGCATTTTCCATAACAGTTGCGCCATGTATTAGTATTTTATGCATTGTGGGAGTCATCGGATGCCAGGGATATAAATCAATGTACGTCTTCGCAGTCTCATACCCATATAGAGCAAACTTTTTTAAATCAACTTTATGAGAGCTAGATACATGTGACTTCCAAAATCACTTTCAGGCGTTTTATTAGGTTTGAATCCACACCGGTAATTTCAGCAGCAATTTATGGATTGGCAAAAAATCTTCTACTAGTATTGCTAAAACCAGCTTTCGGCACATCAACTAGTAGCCCCATTCTCTCTAATTTTTGTTTGTATTTCTGCCTTCTTCTTTTTGACAATGCTTTTGTCATTTTCGGACCTTAACTGCCATTTTTTACAGGAATCTTGTATGCCAAATGATGTATGCCTTCGAAAAACCGAATCCTAGCGTGCAACACAGATAGGCCAGACTGCATTGCATCGATATCGACAGTTTTCTTTATGTTGAGGTCATTAAATTCTTTTAATGTAGCACCACAGATGCAGCACCTCATGGTTGAAGTCGTTGAAGTTGCAGCGTTACACACTTTTGCATCAACCATAGTTAGAGTCATAATATGTTTTGTACTTAAGAAAATTTCGCTCAGTACGAATTCACTGGGTTCTAAAGCATTTATAGCCTCTTCGACATCTGCGATTTCAGACTTAGTAATATCCAGTGTTTCTTTGACAAATTGGATCCTTATTAGTCGACAGAATCATGGCGAAGAAGGAGTTGGATTTTGCCAAACCACTTTTTTGTTTGACCCGCATACTAATTGTAGCGGAACAAAGCAGCTTTGGAAAATGTTACTGTCACTCGCGTCCAAATCTTGCATCCCCATTTTGAAATAAGGGTCAACGATTAACGCTCTTTTGGACTTAAGGGTTTTAATATGTCCTCTAAATATGTTGCCAAGCATTTAGCTGTATGGTCCATTAGGTCCTGCAGGTTAATTTCAGCACATGTTTCAGTTATCCGATAGGCATCTTTCGATAACAAGTCTGTTTAGCTTGCTGTAACAATTTGTAGCTCGGATAAAACTTCCTGTTGCTATTTCTTATTATTTCATATTGTCGCCTTGAAAGATCAGCTTGCACAAACATTGAAAGGGCGGTTGTTGGATCTTGTTGTGATGGTTTTTCACACTGCTTGGTTATTTTGTATGCTTTTTGATATACTTGAGCTGTCTGTGGAGAGTTGGTAATGTCTTTTAGAATATTGGATGCAATTCTCTCTCCCGAACTTTGAAGGCATGTCTGAGCAGCCTGTATTAACAATTCTTTATCAACAGCACTGCGTACTTCCTGTGTTTTTCTGCGTTTACTCCTTTCACTTGATTCTAAAAATGACTTTGTTGGTCGACCAGAAGAACGCCGTTTAACCCTCGGTATTTCGAATGTTCCTTGTAACAACTTATCATTCTTTTGAAGGAAAAGCTGTGGTTTTTTATGAGCTACCATCCACTTTTTCTTAAATTGAGACTTCAAATAGGATAATTTATGCTTTACTTCCTTCTTTTGTTCCTCACAATACTCATCTTGTGATAAAACAAATCTCTCGAGATAATTCAACTTTTCGTCAAAATTATGCAAGTTTTGTTCCTGCATTTTGTTAAAAAGGTATCTACGCGTTACTACTCGCATCCCTGAAGTACCCCCAGCTTCTGGAACAAAAGGAGAACTAGCTTAAACAAAAATTATAACAAATTGCAAATTCGATGAATTTGTACAATATCTTTCATTGATGTTGAAACCTTTGTTTTCACGGGAGATCACGGCCAATTTTATCGTTTTTAATTAGTTTAAATAGGTACCCTTTTTTATACTACAACTGACAAAACCGATGGGACAAACCCTGAAGTACAACAAAAACGTTTTAACTACAAAAAATAAGAATTTAATACAACAAACACGAGCATGTTTTTGTAATCTGCCTGTACGCAATATATTTTTTTTACCATTGGCTTAAAACGTATTAATATGTATGTATTCTTACCCGTTATACTTGAATCCATCACAATTTTCTTTTGTCTTCACAACACACTCCAAAATAAAAATATTCAGTTTTAAAATAACAGTTTTGCACGAAATGTCTAAAAGCAATAAGAACACTTAGAGCGACGATCAAGTTTAGACTGGCACACCTTTGTTTTTTTTTTTGAGGGTGGGAAATCATCAAATAACTTCTCCCGCTCTGGGTGGAGCGGGAGGGTGTGTCAGACTCTTACTGACTAAAACCCACCCGTATTCCTTCCTGTTGCCTGTGTTGCGGGGGCCTCGGTGACCCATAAGTACCTTCCCGCGACCCCGGCAGGCATCGGCCCTAGTGGACCCCTACTTTGTGCTGACGACATCTCTTTGAGGCGCGCGTGGAATACAACGCGCCGTCGAACCGGGCCTGGTCCTTACCGGACGGTGAGCTACCTATTGCGCGCGAGGTGATGGCTGCCCATGCCCTCTCGCTCCGTACCATGGCCTGAACCAGAGCCGGACGCGAAAGATCTCTGCCGCCGATCGCCTCCACGAGGACACGGCGGTGCTCTGCCCAAGCCGGGCAGACCTCCACCGTATGCTCCACCGTGTCCTTCGGGCGATCCACACAGTGGTGACACCCGGACGTTTCCTCCCGCCTTATCCGACACAGGAACCTCCCGAAGCTGCCGTGTCCGGTGAGGACCTGCGTCAGGCGGAAGGTGAGGACGCCGTGGCATCTCTCCAGCCACTCCTCAAAGAGGGGACTTATCGCCGCAATCGTGGCGTGCCCAGCACTGGGTTGCGACAACCGTAAGACTGGCACACCTTGGCGCGCGCTCCGAGTGGGGAAGCGGGTTGGGTCGCCCATTGTTCTACGGTTATTTACCAGTCGCAGGTAGTCGTTTTTTTACCTAAGACAAATTTTAGGAATTGTATTTTTGGCCGCCTAATTGGTAGAATTGCCCGTCCGTGCGACGCGACGGTGAGACAGGGTCCTTGAGTCTGATTTACACGGTAAGTGTTTAGACGATGCAAGTCATTAGTTGCTTAATTTTTTTTGTATGCCACTGTGTAGAATTTTGCATCGTGTAAATAGGGCATTAATTTGATATAAGTATCATACCTTGTAATAGAAGACGTTAAAGAAGTATCAGAGAGTGCATCTGGTGCATTTATATAGGTAATTCGACTCATACTACTTTTCTCTGCTTTAAGCCGTGCTCTGGCATGTTCTTGAGGAACCATCCCATAACAAATAGTTCCATGTTCACTGCTGTCAGACGACGATTCTTCAATTGCTGCAACATTATCTTCCTGGTTCATCAGAGACCGTTTGAAAGGACTTTTCTTAGTTGCCGACATTTTTTTTGGGGTTTTTATAGAAAATTATAAAGGATTTTTTGTTTACGTTGACTTGTAATAGATAAGTCAATTTGATAAATTTGAAAACGTTATTTTCGTGGATTTTTGACAGATGTGTTCGGTTTCACGATGAAATTTCGATACGAAATGGTTTTGATTATAAAATGGTCAAAAGTTATTTAGTTTTGCTGTAATATTATCGGTAATTAAACTAGAAAAAATCGGCAACGAATTTCTATAATTCGACTAATTAAAGCAAATGACTGCCATCTGTTGATAATAATAGTAAACATTTTGTCGTCTGCTGAAATCGCTGTAAATCTTTAGTAGTACACTACTCGCCACAAGAGAGATGCTTAGTACTGGAATAATAAAATAGATGGCGTTAATAGTATATAATGTTTTGTTTTTGCTGTATAATTTTAATTAATTTTGCGCTGATTAGCAAATCTACAGTAAATTAATGGCAAATTGTAACTGTTAGCAAATTAAGGCAAATGAGTGCCATCTGTTAATAATAGTAAACATTCGTCTGCATTTTGAAGTAATACTGCCAAATTTTTTTTGTAGTTTCGTTACTCGCAACAAGAGGCGCTGTTTGGTACTGGGTTAATAAAAATATAGACGGCGCTATAGTTCGTTTGACTAATTTGACATTTCTAATGATTGTTGTTCGTTTTTTCAATTTGGAGTTTGACATTTGCACTTATTCTCCGAGACATTGACAATTTAGTCTCCGAGATTAAAAAAACAGACTTTAGAAATACAGTTTTTAGGGTTCTAGTTAACAAGGAACGTCATATCCGTCTGTCTGTCTGTCTGCGGTTTAGTTCGGAGATTCTTAGTAGTAGAAAGCTGTAATTTGGCATGGGTAATGCATATGCATGGGTAGGGCCATATTAATCACGCGGTAATCAAGTGGTAAAATAAAATTTTGAACGTAAAGTGTGAATTATATATTTTTTCTCGTTTATATAACGGCCTATCCAACGATACCCATGGGGTATCGTTGGATAGGCCGTTCAAAAATATTGCGGGTCTGTGAAAACCATTTTTCGATTCAGGGATCCGTATGCGTTATATTAAGATTTAAAGTGAACATTTTTGTTAGTGTCAAGTGTCCTGCCAGCTCAATTGTTGTTTTGGATATGTGACAAAATTCATGGCAATAGTATAAGTAACGAAATTAAAAGGAAAACTATCACAGCTAAGTAGGCTTCACAAGTTAACGAGTAATAGTCGACCAACTTACATACATTTGCACTTGGAGAATTACCGTGACGTACCGATGAATGGGAGAACATATTTTTTTGTACCTACCACATAAACGGCATAACTATGTAATTGTCTATTAAGACGCTGACAACACCTAAACCGCGGTCACTGTCAAATTCCATAGAAAAGAAAGAGAAGCGCGATGACACAACGCTTGTAATTTATTGCAAAATATGAAGTAATTATCTATTTACTCAAAATTGAGTTGAGTAATCGAAAATAAAAAACAACCAAGTTCTGCATTCAAATAAGACGTTCTTGTTATTAATTAAATACGTAACGTATGTTGATATTTGATAGAGATATTTTGGATTAGAACTCAAAGTAAGAGGTTAGTTTAACGTTAGTTTGTATCGAGATTTTGTTTTCAAAACGTGTTTTGGTAACAACCAAGTTCTGGGAAATATGGTCAAAATTAACATATATTTTTTTCCGTTACCACAAACTATAGAGATTTGGCAATTTTTTTTCTTAAGCGAAGCCTATTTTGGTCAATTGGGTCTTGTCAGCGCCCTAACTGCTCCCAAATTACGATGTTTATTATTATTATTTTCTAAACATACTTTTTGACATAATATTTGCATTATTTCACATTATACCTACAATTTTGATTTCAGACTTGTTGTAATGGCAAACATGTCATTTGGTTTAAATAGGTTTTTATTTTTATTATTTTATTAATATTTTACATAGATTCTTGTGTACCTTGTGAATGTGAGAACGTTGTAGGCTTAATAGACTAGATATTTTGTAGAACCTTATCTATTTTTTTTTTGTTAAGTGTCTGGTACTTCATGACAGGCCAACACTGTCCTCCCATACCTATTAACATTGTAATTTGAAAACATTGTATAAGCCAATTATTTTTAAAAGAGTAACCGTGGAGCTTCTTGCCGGCTCTTCTCCATAGGAAACGACCAATTGGAACCGTGCACCTAGCTTCTGACGTTACATAAGTGCCCATGTAGGTTTATGTGAAATAAAATATTTTGATTTTAAAGGATATGTTTTTGTAAGTTAAGAGGCTTACAACACCTAAAGCGCGGTCACTGTCGGACTGCATAGAAAAGAAAGAGAAGCGCGATGACACAAAGCTGGTAATTTATTGCTAAATATGAAGCAATTATCTATTTACAAAAAATCCATTGATTGGATAAAAAAATTAAAACACTGTTATGATAATATCTTGTTTTTAGAATTATATGATATAAAATCAGAATAATTGCATGTAGTATATTAGTATGGTTTTTAATCATTAAAAGATTTTTTTCGAGGTATCTTCGAGATTTTTTTCTATCGTATCAAATTAATTATATTATATTTTCAACACACTATCTACCTAGCATATATCCTGAAGAATGTCATATATTTTTCTTATTATTTTGAAAAGAGTAACCGTGGAGTTTCTTGCCGGCTTTTCTCCATTGGAAACGACCAATTGGAACCGTGCACCTAGCTTGTGACGTTTCATAAGTGCCCATGTAGGTTTATGTGAAATAAAAATATTTTGATTTTGATTTATGATTTCAACAACGATGTTAAATTTGTCCCAACTATTGAACCTTTCATTGTGCATGGTCCGTCACGCGCTTGACCGTTTTTTTTTAACGAAGTTCCATAACGCGGCTTGCGGTAGGAGTTCACTGGTAGGAATCGTTGCGTAAAGAAACGTAAACGTTTTTGTTATGCTGTAGATTTTTAACTGATGGCAAACCCACCAAAAGGTGCCTTCATTTATTTTATAGCAACACCTCGACATCCGAATCCACACCTTGAATGATATTTGAAAAGCAGCGAACGTCAAAAGCTCCTTTTGTTGTTGCCAGGGCTGGAGCTAGACCTGACTTTAAGATAAGGCCAGTGGTGAAGCGTGTATTTGTGCAACCCGGGGCAAATCTTAAACTTGTCCACCCCCGGTCCTCCGCTATGTTTGCAGCGAGGAGTCCTGGGACGCGGTGGTATCCTTCTGCAAAAACGTCATGTCGCAGAAGGAGGCTGCGGAAAGGGAGCGGGAGATCTCGCCCACGCACCCTGCCCGCAGCAGGCGCACCGGGAGTGGCTGAGGGCGGACAACGCCCGTTTCCGACTGGGTCCAGGGGCGACGGACTCGGGGACATCCATCGCCCCCCACACATCACCAGCAGGACCCGAAGTGGCGCCACGTATTTGTTCCACGTGCGCCCCTATTGGACGTCGCGGGGGGAGTCTTACATCTCACTCCCCCCGTGGGCTTGAGGTGGCCCGCGAAGGTGGCACCAGTGGGGGATCGTGGAAGTTGCATAAGATTCCATAATCTCTGGTGCAAGTGTGCGAAGGGAACATCGGGGTGAAGTTTGAATTAAAAAATAAACCCAATGCCGGAATCAATTAGACTCTTTTGCAGTATGCTGCACCATTTTTTTTTGGGTGTGAAATCATCAAATATCTAACGCTCTGGGTAGAGCGGGAGGGTGTGTCAGACTCTTACTGACTAAAACCCACCCGTATTCCTTCTGTTGCCTGTGTTGCCAGGGGCCTCGGTAACCCTTTTGTACCTTCCCGCCACCCCGGCAGGCATCGGCCCTAGTGGACCCCTACACTTGTGCTGACGACATCTCGTTGAGGCGCGCGTGGAATACAACGCGCCGTCGACCCGGGCCTGGTCCTTACCGGGTGGTGAGCTTCCCATTGCTCACCGTCCGCAAGCCCGCGTCTACGTGTTGCACCCTTGGACGCGCGAACTCAACATTAAACTCTTGTCTGTCAATATCTTGAGGACCTTGGTCGAAATTGCATTCGTCGTCATCGACGCCCAATAATTATTAGAGTATTGCAGGCTTTAGGATATTTTTCGGGCCAACTCCAAAGCCACTGGAATGTTTCTCGAATTTCAGTAGTTACTCGATCTAATGGAGAAAACAATTTTGTTTAAAACTGTCTTTGTGGGATAAGCCAATATCCCTACTTTCGTCGTAAAAATGTGCCTTCTTCGAAATGTACCTCCAAGACTGTCTTGGACGGATTTCCGGCCACCGTAGGCGCGGGCTTGCGGACGGTGAGCAATGGGTAGCTCACCGTCCGGTAAGGACCAGGCCCGGGTCGACGGCGCGTCGTATTCCACGCGCGCCTCAAAGAGATGTCGTCAGCACAAAGTAGGGGTCCACTAGGGCCGATGCCTGCCGGGGTCGTGGGAAGGTACTTATGGGTCACCGAGGCCCCCGCAACACAGGCAACAGGAAGGAATACGGGTGGGTTTTAGTCAGTAAGAGTCTGACACACCCTCCCGCTCCGCCCAGAGCGGGAGAAGTTATTTGATGATTTCCCACCCTCAAAAAAAAGACTGTCTTGGAGGTTCGATTTCAGTTTCCACTCATAAAATTAATGTTAGTTTCATAATTTGAATACTTTACAAGCTTATTTAACTTTACATAATGTAATAAATGAAACTCTAATGTATTTGTATGACGTCAATCTTGCAATTATATTTTGAACTACTTTCACTTTCTATTTTTCTTAAATAAGTACCTACTTATATAGTCCCGATGACAATACAGTTACCTGATCTGATGATGACCTGACGCCAACGCCCCCTACACCTGGGCCGACGAGGGCCATGGCGTTACTGGATAGGGTAGCCGTTCTTACAAGTAAGGTTATTTATTTTACTTTGATGGTCCTAGTTCATCATTTGTGACTGTTACGGCTGTAGATATATGTAAGCGGGCACGCCCTTTGTACTTGGAGGCTTTTATTTAGGTTTTAAGTTCTGTTTACGTTTTTATCTCTGCTTGAGAATAGTTTTCGGTCTTTTTCTTTTCTTTTTATTTTGTTGGTATAGTGGTGTGCTAGCTGACATATGGCTAATAATTTAATGTTTTGTGTTGCACGTGGTGTAAATTGTTTTGCATACTATTGTATAGAATCCATTATTTTCTCTAACTGAACAGACAGCTGTGCTGCTGGGGAGTTTGTTGGCCACTTCTTCTTCCCAGCTAAAGCACTAGGAAGTAGTGAAGGGTGGGCGTTTTGGGGACTGTCTTGTGTAATTTTGACGTTCGAAAAGTGCTGATCCTCAGCCTAGTTTGAATAAATGACTTTTGATTTTTGATTTTGGTGTAATTAAAAATGTTACTAGATCTGTTCTGGTCAATAGATTTCAATTTTGGCTTTCTTGACTTGTGAATATGTCTGACTAGTACTTAAATGTCGGGGGTGATGTTGTATCTAAGATAAAATAGTAATTTACTCTAGTTTATATTATTATTTGTCCATTATATTCAAACATAACAAAATAACAATAAAAAATCCTTCCTTAAAAAATGTGAGTTCTGCGTTTGGACATCATCATCTGCCTGCCTTTTCCCAACTACGTTGGGGTCAGCTTCCAGTCTAACCGGATGCAGCTGAGTATCAGTAAGTATTTTACATTGAGCGACTGCGTATCTGACCTCCACAACCCAGTAACTGGGTAACACGATACTCCTTGATAAGACTGGTTGTCAGACTTTCGGGCTTCTGACGACCCGTAACGACTGTCAAAGATCCACGAATGACAACGGCTTAACGTGCTTTCCGAGGCACGGAGGGGTCTTGGTATGTAAAGGTGGTCACTCACCCACGGACCAACCGCGGCAAGCGTAGCTTAACCTGATCATATTAATAAAAATGCGAAGGTCTTCAATCAGATTAACTGACATGGTTCTTCTCTTTTCAAAGGCCAGCAACACCGGAATACAGTATTCTTTTAATGTTAAGTCAGGGAGATCAGGTTCACGGGAAAATCCGAAAGGGATACCGTGGCCTCTGGCAACACAGGCAACGGAAGAAACACAGGTGGGCTTTAGTCAGTAAGAGTCTAACACACCCTCCCGCTCCGCCCAGAGCAGAAGAAGTTATTTGATCATTTCCCACCTAAAAAAAAAAAAGAAAAAAAAGGGAGATCAGGTTCGCGGGAAAATCCGAAAGGGATACTGTGGCCTCTGGCAACACAGGCAACGGAAGGAAAACGGGTGGGTTTTAGTCAGTAAGAGTCTGACACGCCCTCCCGCTCCGCACAGAGCGAGAAAAGTTATTTGATAATTTCCCACCCAAAAAAAAGGGAGATCAGTTTCGCGGGACAACACAGGCAACTGAAGGAATACGGGTGGGTTTTACTCAGTAAGAGAGCAGAAGAAGTTTTTTGATAATTTCCCACCCAAAAAAAAGGGAAGTCAGGTTGTTAACGAAAATGACTACAACTTTAATTGTCCATATTATTCAAATCACAAAAGTCATTCATTCTTTGACGGTTGTATGAATTGGGTATAACACGGATAATTGATGTTGTGTAATTCATCTTTGTCTGTAGGTACGTACAAAACTACTCTGCCTACCTCTTTCGAGATTGCAGGCGTAATTTTATGTGTAAAAGATGGACAGAGAAGGATAATTCTTTTGTGGACAGGATATTAATTCAAACTTGTTACAATTGTAACGGTAAACACGTAATTTGGTTTAAATAGGTTTTTGTTTTTATTATTTTATTAATATTTTACATAGATTCTTTTTTATTTTTAATGTGAGAACGTTGTAGGCTTAATAGACTGTAGATTTGTAGACCATTTATTTTTTGTTAAGTACCTGGTACTTGTTGACAGTCCTACACTGTCCTCCCATACCTATTGACACTGTAATTTGAAAACATTGTAAAAGCCAATTATTTTTAAAAGAGTCACCGTGGAGTTTCTTGCCGGCTGTTCTCCATAGGAAACAACCAATTGGAACCGTGCACATAGCTTCTGACGTTTCACAAGTGCCCATGTAGGTTAATGTGAAATAAAATATTTTGATTTGAATTTAATTAATTGTTCAAATCTGCAACCAGCTTGCAAAGAACACACCACCTGGGCCTCAAGTCTGCTATTACAATAGTGTCAGAATGGTCTGTTCCGATTATATTGAAATGTCACTGCAGGTGGCGTTCGCAGTTTCTGTCTACCCCATGGGGAAAAAAAAAAGCGTGTTTTTATGTATGTATTTGTGTATGTAAATCAAATTCCAATTTTATTATTTGTAAATTCCATTTATTTCAATTATTTAAATCTAAATTTGTAGACAATAATTAGAAAGAAACAGTTTATATCAATATATAATAATTATACGTATATTGACTAAATACTTATTTTGAATATTTTTCTTTATATAAAAAGTACTTATTTTATTTTGAAAACTCGCTGATTTCAATTTTAAATTCAAAAATGATTTTGTTGTTTAAAATCGATCTAAAAGTTTTAAGTTTTCTTTTCTTATTAAGATTCAAATCAGCGAAGTTCGATTTTTACGACTAAATACCAATTGTATTAGATAGTCGACCATTTTGGCCAATAGGGATCATCCAATATGGTCAAATTTCTAATTCTTGACAATATTTTTCTTAAAAAACATTACATATATTTATTGTGCTATACTTAGTCAATGTATTAAAAAATACAAAGCAAGGGGCGGGGTGAATAAGAAATTAATACTTTTAAAGATTAAAAAATTGTCAGTTTTTAAATATAAAGTTTAAAAAATTTAAAGCCCTTTTAAAATAAAAGTAAAAAATGTCGAGGAATAAAAATGAACGATAAATATCTTTCGTAAAAAATATTAGGTTCGTGAAAATTAAATATATCCTACCTATTTACAGATCTTTAATATTTATAAATTAAAAAAAAGTAATATCAGAATTATTACGCTGGCAGTTTCCGAAAAATAAAACTCAATTTTTAATGACCAGAAAAACGGTAACTATTTTAGCAACTGGAGTATGTTTTGTACTGTGTCAAAATATAAAAAACAAACAATATTTTTAGAAAAAGTTGCGAATAATAATTTTATGGCACTTGTTCTCCATAACTTTTGTTACCAATTTTATATATTTTTTAGTTAAAAAATCGTTTATTTCTTTCCTTCGAGACATTTGCAGTTGGCGTCATGAGTGTGTTTGGCTCCTACCACTTCTGAGAAGGATGGATTAAAAGATACTCCTGGGGCTACTACCTGCTGGTTTGTCTGACTTCCAGAAGTCTGGTAATCATACCTGATAATCTGTGGCTTAGTTGTATACGTCACTATCTTGGGTTTAGTGGTATAAGTAAATATCTCAGGCTTAGTAGTGAAGGTAACAATTTCGGGTTTGGTTGTATAAGATACAATTTCGGGTTTGGTTGTATAACTTATAATCTCGGGTTTAGTTGTATAAGTAACGTATTTAGGCTTAGTTGTGTAAGTGAAATATTCGGGTTTAGTTGTAAAGGTTACTATTTCGGGCTTCGTCGTGTAGGTAATAATTTTAGGCTCAGTCTGGAAGTACTTCTTTTCCGAATAAGTTGCGCTGAAAGTATTCTGGATAGGTCCTTTGACTTCTGTTCCGAACTGCCCAGATTCTGAGAATTTGGTGGAACCAGTACCGGCACCGAATTGGCTGTACTCTCCTGATTGACTTTGGCCTCCGATTCCGAATCCTTTAATGCCTCCTGAGCCAGAGATGGCTCCTGATCCAGATGTGACAGATCCCTTAATACCAGATCCTGTGGATCCAGAACTGAACTGGCTGTATTGTCCTGACTGGCCAGAGCCTTGGACGCCGAATCCTTTGATGACTCCTACTCCTGATCCAGAAATAGCTGTGGCTCCTGAGGAGACTGATCCCTTAACTCCACCTCCTGTAGTCTCCTTGACTCCAACACCGTAGGATCCCTTGATACCAGAACCGAAGGTTCCCTTAACTCCTGACCCCTGGCTGATGATCTTGTTCTTGGTTATTGTGGTGGTGGTGAATTGAGCGAAGCGAACGCTCTCAACCAAACCGATGGCCCATTCGTACCATTCCAGGTCGAATTTGAAGAATGAAGCTAGCTGGTTACCGGTTTGGCAGCCTGTGGGAGAGATTGATAATGTTAGTTTTGTATACTTAATACCAGTATGAGGATAATAGATGCAATTGGTGAATATAGAAGGCTATCATCAAGCGAGACTTTTCAAATGTGTGAGAGACTAGTAATTTTGCATTTTTGAATGGGGAGCACTGTTATTTCTACTCTCGCTTTGCAGTATGTTTTTTTTTATTGTGCTTATCTACGTCTGACTTATCTGAGGGAAAGTGAACACCATTTGAATCTTTGACTTCAGATACAATGTCGCAATGACTCATGTGTGTTGTATTACTGTTCAAACCGAAACGCAGTAATGCTTAAAGATAATGCCACAAAAGATAATGACCATAGTGCTTCTCCGCACAAAGCTCCTTCACAAAGTTTTAATACTATTATTTATGTTTTCGATGTCGGCCTTTGCCAAGACATTTTCACCTCTATGAAACTATACTATCTAACTGCACTAATGAATAGAAAGAAGTAGAAGATGCTTACCAGAGTCCCAAGAGTAGATTCCTCTGAGAACGAAGTGGTTGTCGCCAGTTTTGCACGCGAGGGCGCTTCCGATGTCCACCTGGAAATAGAAAGGTGATGTTATTAGAAGGATAATTTGATAGTAAATTGATTAGCCATTCATCAAGGTTAGCTAGACTGGTTTAAGTGTGAATCTTTTATTAACTCCAATACGACTATCATCCAAAATTTGTTCAGAGAAGTAACTTTTTTAAGACGTCGATTTGATTATGTGTTATATTCAATATAGATTCATAAAACTATTATCTTATTTCTGTATGAAAAAATCTAGGTGTGGCTGTGTCGTGGACACGGCTGTGTGTTTTACGTGAATATGTGTACGTAACGGGTAATATTATCTTTGTATATTTATTATACGATTTCTTTGATCCTTTAGCTGTCGAGTGGTGTAATTATATTTTGGGTGTAGATAATAGATCTGTAGCTGCATCAACAAACTGTATCCCCGATTACGGTTATCATCAGTTTTCTGAATTGCCTCCCAATATGGAAGCAAATTTAAAGACCAGTTTTGCTTTAAATAGATACATCTTTTTCATTACTTGTCGTTGTGATCTTGTTCTGGTAACTCTATAGTCTTCATTTATTTTCATTGCGAACATTTAGTATGTATGTATTTATGTTTATATTATATATTATATGTGTATCTATTCTAGTTTATTGTATACTTGTTTTTTGCACCAACGACAGCCCCACTTTATGTCCAGGCAAATCATTATCCATTCCATGCTAGCCTGCAGTGGCGTGCCTAGGGTTTCAAAATAACGCAAGCCCAATAAAATTTTAACCGATTTCAAAAAAAGAAAGTTCAGTTTTCGACTGAGTATGTAGGTACCTACGTATCTACGTATGTATCATCGCAATTTTCTCATAAACTACTGGTTAGGTACAATAAATTCTCTATCGAGCATTTTAGTAAGGCATGCTGGCCGGGCTTTTGGGCTTATAATTATGAAGGTACCGCCACTGCTAGCCTGGAAGAGATCGCAGAAAGCGATAAGGCCGCCCATTGTATATTTTGTAGTATTTGATTTAGTTTTTGCTATGTGATTTTGTGGTGTACAATAAATTATATATAAATATATATTTAAAGGTCTTCCTTGTTTCTTAATCTTTTATCATCAGCATATTGCAGATCATTGTTCCTTGCACCAGTGGTTTCATTTCTTCATTACTAATGCCTCGTCCGTATCCATGCACTTTACAGGCCTCGACACAAGACTCAAAATTAATTTTAATTTAAAATAAAATTCAAGTTACCTTGCAGATATTGTTAGCTGGGTTGGTAGGTTGTCCACAGACGCAGCTGTCCTGGTCGTAGTGCTCCAGAAGGTGGGGGTAGTCCTGCGTGATCTTGGACTGGCAATCGCCAGGGTTGAGGAGTGAGACGTTCATGCTATGCATAATGCTGCCTAGGAGATGAGCTAGAATGAGAAGAGAAAGAATATTGTTAGAATGTTTTTTGTAATAAGCTAACGGAGGTAAAGATCAAGTGTCATTTTGTACGAAAATAATTATGTATTATGAGGAGTATGTTTGGGGATAACTGTGGGATAGCTTCAGTCCTGAGCAAAGAAAGAAAGAAAATACATTTATTCGCGGTAAACATGACGCAAAGAAGGCAAACAAATACAAAAAAGAAACAATTTGGTAGAGAATATGCGTCACATCCACACAAAACGGCCAACGCTCAGCATAATGCTGCGACCCTATGCGAGACAGAGCCCTAGCGCTGGTTTTCAGCGATAGCCGGCGTTGACGTGATGACATCGACCGGTGCAGCACACAGTGAGATTGTAATAAAAAAAAGGGAATAAAATAAATAAAAATATTTAAAATGGCAACATTCCGTACCGACGGGAACGACATACGCACCGCCACGCGCTGGCCTAAAGTAATTTGTGTGCGCAGCTGTCAGAAAATTATTTGTTTGACGTTTTGATATGCTGGTGTTACATAATTCAAATGCTACTTCTCTTACAGAGAAGTCTACATTTACTCAATGTATGTTGACAGTTCCATATGCACGACGTTTTACGTATTACGACGAGCGATAATAACTAATATTATAAATGCGAAAGTGAGATTTTTTATCTATGTATTTGATTGTAGGTTTGTTACGCTTTCACGCTAAAACGGCTGAACGGATTTGGATGAAATTTAGCACATGGGTAGACCGTGACCTGGATTAGGACATATAATACTTTTTATGCCATTATTGTTATGGTATCGGGACTTATGCAGATAAAACCGCGGGGCACAGCTAGCTATTACAATAGGCTCGCCGCCTATTACATGGGACTTAAACATAACCGGGGAAAAGTGGCTGTTCTATAGGTACACCTCTGTCTAACCCTTCGGGGACTACGGGCGAAATATGGGTGTCACTAAAAGGTACCGTTCTAGGCAGAAGAGAACCTTTTCTAGGGCAGAGGGGTTTACAGGCGTGATATTATATATTATATATGTGTTGTGTTATACAATAAACATATATAGATACGTATTTGTTTGAACCATAATTTCGTATAACCCAGATGAGCCTTTATTTTGACCCTAAGCTTTCCTTACAAAGCTGTTTCAAGGCTGTATTAAAATCGACCCACAGTTTCGCAAATCCGATCTAATAACCTCAAAAACTGTGGCAAATCTTTAAAATTTTTCTTAATATAAGAGCTCCAAATGTTCTGAATGAATAAATTATAAAAGAATTAACATAGAAACTATAGGAATTATATGAGTATGCTTAGAGGTTTGGTCATGTTGAGAGGATGAATGAAAGGCGACTAACAGAAGGTATTTACAAAGCAGAGGTAAGTGGAAACGCCGGGAGGGGACATTGGTGATGATCTTCAGTAAGGTCAGGTGCGTAGTACTCGCACGCCCGTGCATGTATGAACAGATGTATGAACGTAAACGAAGCAAAAGGAGTATGTAAGGATCGTAGCAGGTGGCGTTCTGTAGTTTCTGCCTACATCCATGGGAAAATGGCGTGAGTTTTTGAAGGTATTTGTCAATTTTCTTAACAATTTATGCAACAGCAAACATAAGATTAGACAACAATTACTGGACTTGATTATGCTTATAAAATTGCAATCAGCATTTTACAAGAAGGTATATAATTTTAAATGAATAAATATCCAAATATAATGAATTATTTTCCATTATGCATATATTTAATCTTATGATTTACATTTTTATTAATTTGTCAATAGCCCAAGGCGATTGCAAAGTTTATGTCATCAGTGATTTATTGTGAATAACTAATAAATAAATAAATAATTAATGTTTATCAATGACAACATTTAGTGAAGCAAAACATGATCATCAACGTAGCTTTTTTCCCAATTTGGTTAGGGTCGGCTTGTAGTCTACCCAGATGCATCTCATTACCAGTGAAGGAAAACATCGTGAGGAAACCTGCAGGCTAACCATGACAGTCTCTATTTCTTCGAAGAATAGACACGGCTCTTTCTATACAAAGTGACATTTCGATTCTCAGTTTTTGACATCTCACCGTAGAAATCCTTGTACAATCTGTCATCTTGTCTTTCGTTTCTAACGATCTTTGTCTAGGTCTTTTTTTATGTAGAAGGATTTCTACGGTGGGATGTCAAAAAAGGAGAAATGAAATGACACTTTGTATGGAAAGTGCCGTGTCTATTCTTTGAAGAAATAGAGAGTGTCATGCTAAGCCTGTTGGACTGAAACAGTATTAAATCGTCAACACGCAGCAAGCGTGGTGAGCAAAAAAAAAAAAACAAATGAAAGTGTTCCTTCTTCAAATTAGGAATGACTGTCAAAAGTGACGTTTAATTTTAATAAAATGGCCGGGTTTTAAGATACGTATTATTATTAAGTTAATAAATTAGGATATTTATTATAATTAGACTCATAAATTTTATTAAAGCCTACATGTATAGGTATCGAATTAACATAATTTGATATGTATCTATATGCCTATTAAAATTTTGCGATGGATATAATAAAATATTGGCGCGAAATCGTCAACACACAGTGAGCAAGCGTGTTGATCAGTGCTCGATTCTTCTCTGCATGAGGTGATTTGGGGTCGGCTTCCAGTGTAGCCGTACCTATGCAGCTGAATACCAGTACTATATATGAAGCAATTACTCATCTGACCGCCACAACCCAGTTACTGGGTAACACGATACCCCATGGTAAGACTGGTTGTCAGACTTTCGGGCTTCTGACTACCCGTAACGACTCTCAAAGATCTACGAATGACAGCCGGTAAACGGCTTTTTTTTTTTGGGTGGGAAATCATCAAATAACTTCTCCCGCTCTAGGCGGACCGGGAGGGTGTGTCAGACTCTTATTGACTAAAACCCACCCGTATTCCTTCCGTTGCCTGTGTTGCCAGTGGCCTCGGTAACCCTTTAGTACCTTCCCGCGACTCCGGCAAGCATCGGCCCTAGTGGACACTACACTAGTGCTGACTACATCTCTTTGAGGCGCGCGTGGAATACTCGTACAATGCGCCGTCGACCGGTAAACGGCTTAATGTGCTTCCCGAGACACGGAGGAGTCTCGATATGTAATGGATGCACCCATCCAGGAACCGACCGCGACAAGCGTAGCATAAACTTGGATGGGCGGCTGTTACTAGGTATTAAGGCACGGAGCCCCACTGTCCAACCAACATATTCATGTATTAGGCAACTGGAATGTGGCGCCACTTGTTTAGAACTTACGATTATTGCTACGTATAATCAATTTTAAAATTGCCCTTTTAACAAGCCAGACATAACCACAATTTATGATCGTCGATCGGCAACCTTAACGAGTCGTTAGCGAAATAGGAACCGGACTTAAAAACGTTTTAATTTGTAATTTCAATGGAAACTGCTAACATTAGAAGCGTTTTAAATGTTGAGTGTCAGTAATGTTATGCTAATAATATTCAATGATCAGCTTATTTACTAAGATACGGTTTGCTAAGGAAATTGACGACATTTTGATACTTGAATTTAGTAATTCGGAAAACGACCTTTCGAAATATAACCTAGGTATTCAGTTTTTTGACAATATTAATGTTTTTTAAGTAGTGAAAACACTCCTGAATATGGATTTAAAGGGCAATTTGGGTATTAAGTTCTGTTTACGTTTTTAGCCCTGCTTGAGAATAGTTTTCGGTGTTTTTTTTTGTTGGTATAGTGGTGTGCTAGCTGACATATGGCTAATAATTTAATGTTTTGTGTTGCTCGTAGTGTAAATTATTTTGCATACTATTGTATAGAATCCATTTTTTATTCTCTAACTGAACAGACAGCTGTGCTGCTGGGGAGTTTGTTGCGCCACGTCTTCTTCCCAGCTAAAGCATTAGGAAGTGGTGAAGGGCGTGCGTTTTGGGGGACTGTCTTATGTAATTTTGATGTTCGAAAAGTGCTGATTCTCAGCCTAGTTTGAATAAATGACTTTTGATTTTGATTTTGGACAACTTTTAAAACCAAGTCTGGAATGTCGGAAAAGATCTGCTGTTTCATCTTAACTAATAGGTATTATAAATGTGAAAGTGAGTTTGTTTGTTACGGTTTTGGATGGCTGAACGGATTTGGATGAAATTTGGCACATGGGTAGAACATGACCTGGATTAGGAGATAGAATACTTTTATCTCGGTAGTACGTTCCCTATGGCATGATTTCCGCCCTCCACGCGGCCGAAGCCACGTAGTACAAAAATGTAGTAGGAAATATACCTAATCAAATGAAAATTTTGAAAATAAATTATCTGTATATTACCCGACTTAGGCGAATTCATAATTAGTATAGGTACTCATCATTATTTTTGATGTGTAAAATCTTTCCTCAAAACTTTTCTGTGGGAACGACATCACGTGTAAAGGGTCGCAAGTGTGTACTCGTCCTGCCGGGGTCGCGGGAAGGTACTGATGGGTCACCGAGGCCCCTGGCAACACAGGCAACAGGAAGGAATACGGGTGGGTTTTAGTCATTAAGAGTCTGACACACCCTCCCGCTCCGCCCAGAGCGGGAGAAGTCATTTGATGATTTCCCAACCAAAAAAAAAAAAGTGTGTACTCGTAATAGGAGTGACAGCTTGAGCATAGAATAAGTAAGTACTTTATTATAGCATGGAATTAGTGTACTTATGGAATTAGTAAGTACTATATAGATTGTAAGTAAAGGGGGTCGAATTTTGACCAGTGGGCGACCACTAGTAATGAATAATTATTCGAATAAATATTTCAGGATTTAGCTTTTTAAAATTTTGAGGTTAATTTCTGTCGCTGCTCAGTTGCTTATTACCAAGGTGAGATGTCAGATGTTACAGATCATTTGCGACTACTGTAAGGTTCGGGAGTTTTTTTAAGTCCCCTCTTCTTCTCATAGGTGCAGAAAAGGAATTTGCACTCTTGCTCACTGCGTGTTGGCGATTTCAAACTATTAAGTCCAGAGAATCCAAACAAGTGACAAACGGATTGACCCTTACGACAGCTCAATTCAAGTTCACTTCGTTTAAGTTTTCAAGATATATTTACGGAATAACTTGGCTGATTTCCTACGATGTTTCTTCCACAGTCAGTCAGTAAATTTACTTATAACGGTCTTAGGTACCAAGTTATAGATGTGACTTATTTTGCCGTGTAAAATTAGTATGGAAAATGTTAAAATTAACATGACCTGTGTGCAAAGGAATATTCTGTGTCGACTTAAAGGAATTTAAGTGTAGTCAAAACAATTATTAAGGTAAATAAAATTGACAATTTATGTTTAGATTCGTCTCGACTACTCTGCAATCTGTCTAGCCCTTTCCCAATTATGTTGGGGTCAGCTTCCAGTCTTACTGGAAGCAGCTGAATACTAGAAATACATGAAGTGACTGGCTATCTGACCTCCACAACCCAGCAACTGGGTAATACAAAACCCTTAATAAGACTGGTTGTTAGACTTTCAGGATTCTGACGTCTCGTAGGTAACGACTTACTCGTAAAGATACCCGAATGACAGTCAGAACCAACGCCTGGATAACACGACTAAGACCACTCTGTAATCATTGGTTACAAAAGTGAGCCGCATGTGATGCCGAGGATTGAGGAACAAGTCGTGAAGAAAGTTTCGAGTATGGATAGTTAAAAGAGATATATAAACGATAAGAGATATATATAGATATAGAAACGATGGATGGATTGTGTGATAGAAGATATGGATATATATAGAGGCATGAGGAACATGGTTTGAAGTTCACTCATCCTCTATAGAAAAGGGAGGATCCTCCGACCAGTCGGGCGTCGTCCCGGGCGGATTTCCGGCCACCGTAGGCGCGGGCTTGCGGACGGTGAGCAATGGGTAGCTCACCGTCCGGTAAGGACCAGGCCCGGGTCGACAACGTGTTGTATTCCACGCGCGCCTCAAAGAGACGTCGTCAGCACAAATGTAGAGGTCCACTAGGGCCGATGCCTGCCGGGGTCGCGGGAAGGTACTAATGGGTCACCGAGGCCCCTGGCAACACAGGCAACAGGAAGGAATACGGGTGGGTATGGGTCAGTAAGAGTCTGACACACCCTCCCGCTCCGCCCAGAGCGGGAGTAGTTATTTGATGATGTTCCATCAAAAAAAAAAAGACGGGCGTTATGTCTAGTGGGCTACGTCCGGCGGTTGATGACGGGATGTTGTATATAATTATGCTAGTTGCGCGGTAAACTCTGCTTGCGCGATGCAGGGTTTTGCGTGCCGTCAGCGTGTTGCGTAGTTCGCATGTGGCGATGTAGATGGCGCCACAGATAGAAGGGAGGTAATTACTGAGATGGTGGCTGATAATGATGTATGGAAGAAGGAGAGATGTTGCGCCGACCACTAAATTGTGATAAGGGTGGGGAGAGTTCGATGTTATATATCTGTACTAATTAAAATCAAGCTGAAGAGTTTGTTTGTTTGAACGCGCTAATCTCTCGAACTACCAGTCGGATTCCAAAAAATCTTTTTGCATTTGATAGCCCAATTCTTGAGAAAGGTTATAGGCTATCATCACGCTACAACTCTCAGGAGCCGAGCAAAAAGGAATCAATTCAGAAAGATTGATACAAAAAAAAAACGAAGTATCGGGCGGGAGATGCGACGCAGTGGCTCGGGGAACAAGAAATTTGTCGCGGACGAAGTCGTGGGTAGAAGCGAATTTTGTGAGTTGGGTATACGTTGAGGGTAATTTCAGGATCCATAGCGTCTATTTGATAAATTCTTTCACTATGTAAAAGGTATATTATTCCAAAGATAGATGTAATATATTATATAAATGTATACAAAAATAATTACTTAAGGCGCTGACAAGACCCAATTGACCAAAACAGGCTTCTCTTAAGAAGAAAAATTGTTTGAAAAAAATTTGAAAAATCTCGAACATATTTCCCAGAACTTGGTTGTTACCAAAACACGTTTTGAAAAAAAAAAGCGTGATATAAACTAACGTTAAACTAACCTCTTACCTTGAGTTCTAATCCAAAATATCTGTATTAAATATCAACATACGTTACGTATTTAATTTATAACAAGAACGTCTTCTTAGATTTTTTATTTTCGATTACTCAACTCAATTTTGAGTAAATAAATGCGTTGAAACGTTGTGTCATCACGCTTCTCTTTCTTTTTTATGCAATCAGACAGGGACCGCGGTTTAGGTGTTGTCAGCGTCTTGATAATCTTGAATTCATGCAAGCCTAGTACTGTCGTGATCAGAATACCGTCTTCACAATTTCACATGTAAATTGCACCCGTGCGAAGCCGGGGCGTGTCGTTAGTGATATAACCATGTTGTTTATCCTACGTGTAACGCGTGGTACTGATTAAATGTTACAAAATAACGCGGTAACACTCGCGAAGTATCAACCGGTTGGTTTGTGTAGCGTTAGCAGAAACATTTTGGTTAAATTGCGTTTTTTTTTGCTTTTGCTATTTTGAGAGAGCAGTGGAGGCCCAGATGTTGATAAGTCGTAGGTTTAAACTCAGACAGGCGCTTTACTTTGTGTAATTTATTTCATTACCACTGCTCTCAAAACGGTGAAGGAAAACATCGTGAGGAAACCGGCATGTCCTAGAACCAAACATTCTAAGACATGTGACATCTACCAACCCGCACTGGACCCGCGTGGTGGATTACGGCTCACTCGCTCTCGAAGAGAGGAGGCCTGTTTCCCAGCAGTGGGAACATTATAGGCTGATTATGTATTATGTATGTAATGAAATAAAAGCTTGTAATAAAAAGGATATTTTGCAAATAAAAGTATTGTATATTGTTTTGTTTTTGGGTCAAGTTCGTTCGAGATAAAAGTAAAAGGATCTAGGTTTTTGTCATTATTATTTTAATAATAAAGTTGAAAAAAAAATGTTATCTTGATTGTTTTTTGGGTTAACTCTAAATCAAAATATTTTATTTCACATAAACCTACATGGGCACTTATGAAACGTCAGAAGCTAGGTGCACGGTTCCAATTGGTCGTTTCCTATGGAGAAGAGCCGGCAAGAAACTCCACGGTTACTCTTTTAAAAATAATTGTCTTTTACAATGTTTTCAAATTACAGTGTTAATAGGTATGCGAGGACAGTGTCAAGAATTATCAGGTACTTAAACTTTTTTTAAATGTCTGCAAAACTAGTCTATTAAGCCTACAACGTTCCCACATTCACAAAATATAAAAGAATCTATTTAAAATATAAAAAATAAACAGATAGTTAAACCAAATAATTAAAAAAAAATTACTGATCAATCTGTCTAATCAGATGCAGCTGAATACCAGCATTTTACATGGAGCGACTCCCTATCTGACCTCTTGGTAAGACTGGATGTCTGACTTTCGGGCTCTTGACGACCCATAATGACTGTCGAAGATCTAGCAATGACCAGCACAATGGCTTAACGTAAAAAGTAAAAATGGCTTATGTCATTGCAAATACATAGTTCCAAATTCCAATGCAAATTGCTTGCAAACAATTAAAAATATGCAAATATTTCAACAATCACCGAATTCCTTTAAAATCGATGCAGTTCCAATATCATGATTTTAATTGTTATTAAAACAATTATCTGTCGTGAATAAAAAAATTGTATACAAGAATAATGCCAAATCGAGAAACAAAACTAATGATTGACATTCAAGTTATTGTTCTAGAATATTAATTAATAATACAATGTGATCACGATTTTATACTGATTTGGGAAAATGCAGGAAGGTTGGATTAATTATGCAAAGATTTTATTCTAATAGATTTTGGGTATTTTTTTTTCTTTTTGAGACAACGTCGTTGGTCTTGTGGTCTCAAGCGCTACTACTGAGCACCAGGTCTTGTGTTTGATTCTCAGGTCGGGTAAATTGATATTGGGTTTTTCAATTAAGATTTTTTCAGTAGCAGTTCGGAGACTGGATTTGTGCCCGGTTGATGGCAAAAGTCTCGCCCCCTATTATATGGGACTTAAATATAACTGGTGAAATCTGGGTGTACCATAGGTACACCTCTGCCTAACCCCTCGGGGATTACAAGCGTCATGTTATTTCATGATGAGGGAGACACGCACAGATAGTTTCGCGGCAATTTTAAGGCGCAGATATATGATTTTAGTGACTTTTAAATCTGTTATTACGCCTTCATATAATGCAAGTAAGATATGCAAAAAAATAATATTAAACTAGAACGCGTAAACATCAATTCTATCTGTAAATATTTAAGTTTTGTAGTAAAATACTTTCTGAAATAAATTCAGGAAGTAATGTCTACCCGAAGCATAAAAACCGATATTCCTTTCAAACTACTTAAAATATTTTTAACCCCCGACGCAAAAACGACGGGGTGTTACAAGTTTGACGTGTCTGGCTGTGTGTGTGTGTGTGTCTGTCTGTGGCATCGTAGCTCCCGAATGCATGTGGTGACTTAATCGAGAGTGTTCTTAGCTATGGTTCAAGAAAATCAGTTCAGTCGTTTGAAGATTATTAGCACTTTTCTGGTTGATATTTAACTCGCTCACCCACTTACAGCGCAGGTATCGTGTTTGGGCTCATTGTACTGGTCTCAGTGAATAGGTTATAGCTAGATGGTGATCAGGGTCTGATGATGGGGAAGGAAAGAGAAATGAGGGTAAATTAGTAAGTACCTTCACTTTGGGAAAAATACCTACAGGGGCGCAGATTTCGGCGAGGTACGTATCGGTGGCAGCGTGTCTGACCTACTAGTTACCTAAAGATAACGTCAAACAGACGAGGCTTATACCTAGCAATAATGAATGTATGCTATTGTAGAAAGAATAGCCGCTGTTAACTTCGTATTTTCACTAGACGACGCTTGGCTTAAAATATTACTTAAATTAATATTAAATTGAAAGGGCCCAATACGTATTACTTTGTTATTTTTAGATGTTTTTGTTAGTGTCAGGGGTTTTTTAAATTTTAAATTTTTGATAGAGATTTCTCATTATTCTTTTTGTATGAACAGACTATTTTATAATCTATAATTCTAAGTATGATTTAAAAAAAAAAACTGATACCATCACAACAAGCAAGCACCCATATTCAAAATTCATTTATTTATGTTGCGTTCGTGTTTGGGTCACAGAAATTCGTACCTGTACCAAATTTTAACCTAATCAGTCCAGTAGATTCTGAGCAAGTTGGCTGTGATAGACGAGTGATCCAATAAGGGTTCCGTTTTTTTCCTTTTGAAGTACGGAACTCTAAAAAAACAATAGTTCACCAAAATCGTGCTCCATTGACGCACCTATCTAATCTAAATACCTTGGTTCCTATAAGGGAAATCAAGTTTGAACATAACCTCTCAGAATTTTAATTTAATTTATTCAATTTTAATATTTGTGTGCAAATTCTTGTTCTGTGGATCTTGAAGTTAACCTTGAATTTTAAAATTCATAATCTTATGTAACTTGAATATCGAGGGGCTCGTGGCTAAGTAATAAGGCTATTATTACTTAGCCACGAGCATTAGTTGGTCGATCAAGGTTAATCAACACGGTGCGTGGATGGGTGACCATTTATATCATACCGAGACCACTTCGTTCCTCGGAAAGCGTTAAACTCAAACTCAAAGCATTTATTTCAAATAAACCAATTACAGGCACTTTTGAATTGTCAAGGGGTCGGTCATTTAGAAACTTGAAGCTAGTTGCCCATTCCAAAGCGTAGTAGGTACCTATGGAGAAGAACGGTCAAGAAACTCCACGGACACTCTTTTAAATCAACGTATTATGGTTACAAAATATTGTTTACATTATTAATTTTGAAATTATACATGTGAGAATGATGCAAAACGTAAAAGCGTCCGTAATAAAAAGATTCAAAAACAAAAAAAGCAATTCAAAAATTAAAATAATTCGTGGCAAGCAGCTAAGAGATGACCAGTCTCTACTGACGGCGCCCGATCACGAACATGACGCATGGATTAGCACCATTCAGCTCAACCATTTTGAATGTAGCTAAATGATCCAACACAGTGAGACATTGGAGTGAGCACGACATACTCCCAGCCACCAGGGCACATTCAAGTCAATGAATGACGTATCCAGTAAATGGCAGCTTTATAGTACATAGTACTCACATAACAATGTGCTGTGCAATTAAACATGTTAAGTGTTGGTCCCGGCTGTCATTAGTAGATCTTTGACAGTCGTTACGGGTCGTCAGAAGCACGAAAGTCCAGGACCAGTCTCATCAAAATATCGTGTTATTCAGTAAAAAGGTGGTGAAGGTCAGATAGCCAGTCGCTCCATGCGAAAAGACTGTTTTTCAGCTCAATAGGGATGATGACTTAATTTGTTTTTGTCCGTCTGGTAGATTATAAAGAAATATTGCACAGGTATTTTTTCATTTTTTACGTAATCGTAAGATTACGGCGATACATTAAGTTAAAATGTGGCATGACGTCACACTTTGCTAGATTTTATACTAAATTGTGACGTAACGAGCTCCCACTCTTTAACTTTAGTGCGTTTTTTGATGTAGATGTAGTAACAAAAATTTAAAACAGTATGCTTAGATGGTTTGGTCATGTTAAGAGGATGAATGAAAGGCGACTAACAAAAGGTATTTACAAGGCAGATGTGAGTGGAAAGGCCGGGAGGGGACGCCCCAGAAAGACATATAGTGACCTCATTAATGATGTTCTTCAAAAAGGTCAGGTGCGTAGTACTCGCAACCGGCGTGTGAAAATACGTGTATAATATTTTTTTATTATTTCAATGACGGGCTAAATAGAATTTGTTTTGTTTTTACCAAGTCATCATCCATAATCTGGAAGCCGACCACAATATATATGCGAAAAGGCTTGCAGATGATGAATTATCTTAAGCTAAGGTTATCGTTTTAAATGACTTTCGGGACGAATCGACATGATTTGTGGTTGAAGTTATTTAAGCCTGACTGTTGGAGCTTCACGCTTTTAGGAGCGTAAAAAATTTTGAATGATACCATTACGGGATTATGTATGTTTAATTTAAGAATCATTATTCATGCTAAATACTGATTGATGTTCTTTCGCTTAAAATATGATAATGTAAACAGACTGTAAACCATCTAGAAAGTCCTTTTGAGCCTTGAATTATGTGTTGGATCATTAAGTTCCCTTCAAAATGGGTGAGCTGAATGGTGATCCATGCGTCATGTTCGTGAACGGGCGCCGTCAGTAGGGACTGGTCATTTCTTAGCTGCTTTTAATTTTTCAATTGTTTTTATCTTTTTATTACGGACACTTTTAACGTGCACGTCTTTCTACATTGTTCTCACATGTATAATTTCAACATGAATGATGTAACCAATATTTTTGTAACAATATTTTAATTTAAAAGAGTGTCCGTGGAGTTTCTTTTCTGTTCTTCTCCAGAACCTACTACGCTTTGGAATGGGCAACTAGCTTCATCTTTCTGACTGACCGACCCCTTGACAATTCAAAAGTGCCTGTATTTGGTTTATTTGAAATAAATGCTTTGAGTTTGAGTTTGAATTATTTGCTCACTAGTAGAGAATGTATGCCTTATACTCATAAGAAATATGCTTTTTAGAGACGATTTAAAACCTTCTTAAGAATCTAAAGTCTACGCAGATCAAGTCGCGAGAAAAGACCTAGTTTCAATAACTGTGAATGTACCCAATACCATGACTTTACGCAGCCTTTTTCGGAATTATGTCGGCGGGTCGGCGTCTAGAGTCTAACTGGATGCAGCTGAATGTGGCTATCTGACCTACACAACCCAGTTACTGGGTAACACGTTACCCCAGGGTTAGAACTGTTTGATTAAAATCTTTGACGTTTATTGGAGGTCTTGGGTGGTAATTGCTACTTTCCTAACCGAGAGAGTTTTTCTCATTTCAATTAATATTGGTCGTGCGTGCGTGATACTAATTTATTTATTTTGATTAGTCAATTATTTTTGACATATGAGATCATTCAAGTTAAGAATGATCTCATAAGTCAAAAATAATTGACTGTGGTTTTAACTATTGCTAGGATGGTGACTGTTAAGGGCAGAAAATACTATAAAACATTGTTTTATTATAGATATAGTCAGTGCCAAACCATCTGATGAGAATGTAAACAAACGGATCATAAAAGATATTTATGGATTGGCATCCACAGATACGTTTTATGATCCGTTTGTTTTGTAATCACTCAATTCGTAAGTGGCATTGCAAATTGGCATTTTTAGTGCCACTTACAAGGCCTGAAATTCACAGTTGCAATCACCTTAGAGATGTTTTTCATTTGACAATTTATGTTAATTTTGTATTTTAATAAATAATTAATTGCTTTTCAAACAATAGTTGTTGAAAAAAGCGGTGAGGTATAGTAAGTTGAAACCTTCTCAATAAAGAAGAATTCACAATAGTGAGTTTTTGCGTAAGAACTTAACTTGAATAGGTTTGTTTACAATTTCATCAGTTACTTTTAGAACAGAGTATAAACTATAATGTTTTTTTTTATAATATAAAAGGATGGTCTTATCGCGATCAACAAAATGGTCATAAAGGAAAATTCAGTTGCTATGTTCAAAACTAAATCTGTTTGTTTAACCAATGGCGGAATACTTTACTGGGTTTTTTGCGGAACCGCAAAAAAGATTGAGCCAAAAGTCAAAACATTATTTTGTCATTCTATAATCATTTTAGTCTATGCCGAGGTCCAGGTTCCTCACGTAGATAATCTTGGATATAACAGGCTTATGATAATGGAGCTGAATTTGTCATAAGTCTTTGGTTCCGTGGAGTTTGGGACGGATGCTTGTGTGGGACGCTACCTGTGTAGACACACTGGCACCGTCCCACCTCCAATGGACTACTTCTAAAGCGGTTGCAGCGGCAAAAAATGTCGAAACTCTGAATTTTATTAAATATGGAGGCCTTGGCAGAGAGTACAACTTTGTGCCCTTTGGCTTCGAGACCCTCGGACCTCGGTGCGCACAAGTTATTTGCGGAAATCGCGAAACGTCTAGTTGATGTAACTGGTGACCGAACAGCTGGCGGCTTTCTCGCGCAACGCATCAGCATTGCAATTCAGCGAGGAAATGCCGCCAGCATCCTCGGTACAATGCCCCGAGGGCCTTTTTTAGGCTTAACTTAGTTTTAATTTAATTTAGTTCATGTTAATAATCATCTTGTTATTTAGTTATGTAAATAAATATTTCATTTATCATAAGTTTATCTTAAAAACTACATAAATTAGGTAAGTTACGAAATTGATGAATTCACATAATAAATTAATCCACCACAATTTATTAAACAATGGTCAGCAAAAAAATCTGATACTATAAAATTACAAGGGGCTTAAATATTTCGTGGCTAAAAATAAGAGCCGCACGGGTCCATCGAAGGTTAAGCTACGCTTGCCACGGTCGGTCTGTGGATGGGTGACCAATCATTACATACCGAGACCCTCCGTGCCTCGGAAATAACGTTAAGAAGTTGGTCCCGGCTGTCATTCGTAGATCTTTGACAGTATACTGATACATCACAAACTACCTGCAGTATTGTCTCTCCTTTCCCCCCTAATCCATCCAAAGGTTGTCTTTAAAAGATCGCTTTTAGCGATAAGACCGCCCATTGTGTCACCCTATGTACCATTTATGTACAATTTATCTCGTCTGCTCGACGTCCGTATGTCACTGCAGGGATCCAGCAGAATATCAGCGTCAGGTATATTTGCCTGACACATGCTGAACTGGACTCCCATTTGGTGCAACCTTGAGACGCACACGGCACCTTGTTCGATAATGAATTGAAGTATGTCATAATGTCACTCAGAGTAGTGGTGTCCCAGTGGTAACGGCTGCGATTTATAAATTGTAGGTCGTAGGTTCGAACCCAGACAGGCGCTTTTTCCTGCCGGGGTCGCGGGAAGGTACTTATGGGTCACCGAGGCCCCCGCAACACAGGCAACAGGAAGGAATACGGGTGGGTTTTAGTCAGTAAGAGTCTGACACACCCTCCCGCTCCGCTCGAGCGAGAGAAGTTATTTGATGATTTCCCACCCTAAAAAAAAAAAAAAAAAAAAAGACAGGCGCTTTACTTTGTGTAAAATATTTGATCACCACTGCTCTCAAAACGGCGAAGGAAAACATCGTGAGGAAACCGGCATGTCCTAGAACCATAAAATTCGAAGACATGTGACATCTACCAACCCGCACTGGGCCCGCGTGGTGGATTACGGCAGTGGGAACATTATAGGCTGATTATGTGTGTGTGTAACGTTACTCTATTTCTTTAAGAAAGTATTTTTTTTTTTTTTGTATATTGGCACCTTGTTTTTATATATATTCCTGTAATTTGTTATCCATTAATTGTGCTATTGTGTGGTGTGCTATGTCTTTTGTGTGCAAGGAATAAATGTTTTATCTATCTATCAAAAAATTCAAATACATTCTAGATATCTGTAATTTTTATGGTGTACACAATAAAGAGTCTATTCTATTCAGCTGTACCTATCCGACTAGACTGGAAGCCGACCTCAACATAGTCGAAAAAAGGCTTGATGATAATGACAATAGAATTATCATATTACGTTGAGCTTCCGACTGCTTCTACTATTTATCTTCAAATAGTTCTCCGAAGCAATGCGGTTCACAAATCAAATAATTAATATTCATCGGTCAAATAATTATTGTGTATAAATCAGTGTATGTACCTACGACCACGCGATGTTAAAAAAAAAACTTTATTTGTTCTACCAAGGCTGTTTGGATATTTGTTTTGTGAGCAAAACACGTGTTTTTAAAGTTAACGATTTGTGAAAAAAAAATGTGTTTTTACATTGTCAAAAAAAGAAGCGAATGGTTTGACTGACATACATACAATCACGCCTTTATTGGACAAAAGTTTAAAGGCTCTCGCAGACAAGCGCGACGTGGCGATGCGACACGATTCTAGGAGAAAAAAATCCATGAAGTTTTTATAGAAATTGTTCTACTAGAGTCGCGTCGCGCCTGTCTACGGAGCCTTAAGTCACATGTAGTAGGGGCGAGCTAATTGTCACTAACCGGGCACAAATCTAGACTCCGGGCTGCTACTGAGAAATTCCTAATGAAAACACTTTTGGTCTCAACAAATCCGTGTGGTTCTTCCCTCAAAAGACCACTTCAGACACTAATCTACATGATCCTCACATCATCTGACCAAGATTATGCTGGGACTCTAAAAGAGACTGCGACCTCTTTATTTTTTTTTTTTTGGATGGGAAATCATCAAATAACTTCTTCGCTCGAGCGGAGCGGGAGGGTGTGTCAGACTCTTACTGACTAAAACCCACCCGTATTCCTTCCTGTTGCCTGTGTTGCGGGGGCATCGGTGACCCTTTAGTACCTTCCCGCGACCCCGGCAGGCAGACTGTGACCTCTGAGTTTGTTTCGGCCTTTCTTCTCAGAGTAGTCAGATAGGAAACGCCACCTCATCTAGTCTTAAAAATATTAATGAAGTGTAAAAGTGTTTGTATAAACTTACTTACATAACATTACGCCTTGTTTCGCCGAAGGGTTGGGCAGAAGTGTACCTGTAGTACACCCACATTTCGCCAGTTATGTTTAAGTCTCGTGTAATAGCAGGCGAGCCTATTGCCATCAACCGGGCATCAATCCAGACTCCGGGCTGCTACCGAGAAATTCCTGATAGATAAATCCTATAATACTTTTCTCGACCTAGGAATCGAAACCAGGGCCCCAAGCTGACCAGTGGCGCTTGCGACCACTAGATCATAATCATTAAATTATTTTTGAAAGAAGGAAAGAAAGATATTTTTTTTACGCACAAAAAATACAAAAAGTTAAAAAAGGAGCATTTAAAACTAACAAGATTTACGTATTTGTACGAAAAAAACAAAAAACAACAAAGAAAATCAATAAAAAAACGACTTGTGCGACGCCAAAAGGCTCCTATCTCAGCATAATGCATAATTTTTCAGAATATAGTACATTATAATTGTCATCATAAGAGCGGTGGTAGCTCAGTGGTAACGGCCGCGACTTACGAGTTGTAGGTCGTAGGTTCGAACCCAGACAGGTGCTTTACTTTGTGTAAGTTTCATTACCCCTGCTCTCAAAACGGTGAAAAGGAAAACATCGTGAGGAAACCGGCATGTCCTAGAACCAATAATTCGAAGACATGTGACATCTACCAACCCACACTGGGCCCGCGTGGTGGATTACGACCCACTCCCTCTCACAGAGAGGAGGCCTGTGTCCCAGCAGTGGGAACATTATATGCTGATCATGTATATGATCTTAAGATGAGGCGTTTAAGGTTATTTATAGAGATTTAGCATAATTATGTATGTTTTAGGGCAACGTTTTAACGACAATGTATAATTAAGCAGTAAAATTCAATAAAATTGGCCAAGATGACATTGATTCATCGAAATATTACTAAAGATGAATGTTAATGACTCTAACCGAATGTAGGAAAATTTTGTCAGCCCATTAAATTCTTTATGTTTGACTCGTTTGAATTTCTTGTTTTAACATAAAATATATACGAATAAATAAAATTTAAGTATCTGTTTGTAATGTCAAAATAACAAATTTTTACTAAATGTATATGGAATTAAAAATATGGTACATAAAACAAAAAGACAATTTTTTTAAAATTTGTCTTTTTGTTTTATGTACCATATTTTTCTCTCTCTCTGTTTGTTCCGGCTAATATCTGAAATCGCTGGACCGATTTTGACGGGACTTTCACTGGCAGATAGGTGATGTTATAAGGAGTAACTTAAGCTTTTTATTTTTGAAAAAGTTACGCGGGCGAAGCGGCGGGCAGCAGTTTTATTATGACACTCTACAATACTGTAGCTTCTCATTAGTGGAATGAATATCCGGGGTCTGATCAGTAGTTCCACAGATTATCTCCTACATACGGACTCATAAATTTTAATTCTTTATAATTTTAAGTATAAGTTAGGATATTTAATAGATTGCTCTGATCCTTCCATCGCCATCGCTTAGAGAAATTTCTTTTAAGCAAAGAGTCTCAAAAACAAAGGGTATTTTTACATACGTTTGATTGTATACGTTTTATCGTATGACTTATAGCATAACATAATCAGCCTATAATGTTCCCACTGCTGGGACACAGGCCTCTCTGTGAGAGGGAGTGGGCCGTAATCCAAAACACGTCCGGTTTGGTAGATGTCACATGTCTTCGAATTTTTGGTTGTAGAACATGCCGATTTCCACACGATGTTTTCCTTCACCGTTTTGAGAGCAGTGGCGATGAAAATTCACACAAAGAAAAGCACCTGTCTGGGTTCGAACCTACGACCTACAACTCGTAAGTCGCGGCCGTTACCACTGCAGTGGTGGCCACCACTTCTCTTAAAATAACACTTAAATATAGGTAACTGAAGTTGACTGTGTCATTGCTAATTTTGAACATCAATTTCCTGTTATAATTAATTTTTAACTTAGCAGTAGTGTGTTTTTACACTCTCATCTAAAAGTTACCCAATTTATCAGATGTACCCCGCAATAGACGCGATAATACTGTGCTATTTCTGGAGTCAGCCAAGACAGCAGTTATGCGCTAAAGTGTCTACTGCATGGCTCCAGTAATTTATAACAAATTGCCAAAGACATGGAAAGTGCTTCCTCTTTTCATTATTTAAAAAGAGACTCCGAAGCTTTTTAGTGGCCAAAGCATATTACAATATTAAGGAGTTCCTAATTGAGGAAGATTTTTTAAGCTAGTGATATTATTGTTCGTACTTAGTTCATTGTGTAATATTTTAAAATTGTATTTAATTTTGTTATAAGTTGAATGTTTTAAATCTTTTGTATGCCCACGTGCTAAAATATGGCTGAACCCTTATATGTTTTGTCATCATGTGCCGTTACCCATATTTACCAAATAAAGTCATCTTTATTTTTATCAATCTTAGTAAAGTTTCCAAAAGTTTTTACTAAGACTCTCCTGACCAAATTGCCGTAATCATAAATATTCACAGTTTATTTATAAGTACAAGTTATAATTAAAAACAAGCTACCGTATAATAATAATTTACACCTGTATCACAGTGTTAATTGCAAATTATGACTAATTACTTCGCATGGTTTTAATTAAAACTAAATATCCGGTTGCTACTATTTGAATTTTTTTACTGTCATGCATGACGTTGTGTTTTGTTAATTTAATGAGTTTTTTTACTGTGTCCATGGCTTATTATTACATCTTGTTTTTATATATTTTTTGTGATTTTATATTTTTAGCTTTTTAGGCCCACTGATGAATTTATGTGTGCATGACCAACGAAGCGAATGGAGTATGGGTTACTCACGCCTTCTTCCCATGAGAGTAATATACTCTCATGGGCAGAAGGCGTGAGTTTATATATGATGATTTTTTACTAAGATAAAAGGTATCCTATAAGAACACCTGTCACTAATTTGTATAGAAAAAATATAATAACCGACTTAAAAATACGAGGTTATGCATTCAATGAGATTTTTTTAATATTAAAATGGGTGGTCCTTGTACTGAGTATTTGACTTTTAAAAGTAACCGTTAAAAATTTAAATAAGTTCCTAAATGAATATTATTATAATCTCTCGAATATAATAATCTTCTCCGAACGCATTTGATTTTGACCCTGACACGAAATCCAAGTTCGTGGAAAAAGCTTCAATTTACTTATGCATTTATTTTAATTAAGCTACCTCTCATTTTCAATTTTTATTAACAAATTGCCTGAAAAAAAAAAAATTACCTCTCATTTTTACGTAAAAACAATATCAAACAACCTTTTTATTAACAAAAAATGGAAAAAAAACAATATAAATAAAAAATCAATAAAATGTAAATTGTTTTGGTGACGCTACGTATCGGCATTGGCCTCAATACTCTCAAACTTTCCTTTCGGAGCTATTCGTAAAACTTCGTGCCTCTTGGGGTCACTACATTATACCACGACCTCCCCTTATGGGATGAGCAGAAGTGTCATCACCATCTGCCTAGCCTTTTTCCAATAGGGATGATGCTTGAGTAAAAAAAAAACTATTTAGGCCATCAGTCAGATAATAAAGAAAAAATAGACACGTATTTTTGCTTTGTCATATTAATAAAAACTTACTTAGATAAAACGCATTAAAGTTGGGGAGAGGGGGCTCGCTACGTCACAATTCAGTACAAAATCTAGCAAGGCGTGACGTCATGACAAATTTTAACTCAATGTATTGCCGTAATTTTGCAGTCTAACTGGTTGCAGCTGAATACCAGTATTTTACTTGGGGCGACTACCATACCGGAATTAACACCTAGGCCTAAAAAGGCCAAAAAGAAACTTCCTAGATTTTAAGGTTACCTGAGGTCAAATAAGCTATTAAGATCACTTAGCAAATGCTAATTATGAAGACAAATAACGCCCCAGTTGACACGAAAACTGGTTAAATACAAATTTGTAATAGGTTGAATAATCTGTTGTGGCGTATCGATTTTTTAAAATTACGCAAGTGGGGTTAAAAGTTAATTATATTGTTTGTTGGTCAGTATTTCTTATGAGTTTTTGGGTTTTTCCAATTGGCAATACTACTACATAACATATCAACACGCGCTATGTCCACGTGGGAGGAAACATTATAACATAATCAGTTTATAATGTTCCCACTGCTGGGACACAGGCCTCCTCTCTGTGAGAGGGAGTGGGCCGTAATCCAGCACGCGGGCACAGCGGGTTGGTGGATGTGTGCAAAATTTACGTCTGATTTCAAGTATTTTTTGGACAGGAATAAAATAAACTATATCTCGCAGGTTGGACGTTTCATAACCTTTTTTATAGGTTTGACTTACGGTGAACCGTGAGGAAACCGTGACTTAATAATCTGATGACTTAATAAATTGAAATCGCCAAGACGCAGTGCGCAAGCGTGGTGATCAATACTCGTTCCTTTTCTGTACGAGAAGAGGCTTTTCCCTGCAATGGGACAGCTATACGATAGCAATTTCTTCACTTCTATCGGGAAGAACTACATAAAAATAACTGATGCCGTAGTTAAAATATTAGCCAGTCAGCAAGGTGGTCAAAACGGTGAAGGAAAATATCGTGAAGAAAAAGTACTAGAACCAAAAAAATCGAAGACATGTGACATCTACCAACCCGCACTGGGCCCGCGTGGTGGTTTACGGTCCACTTCCTCTCACAGAGAGGAGGTCTGAGTCCCGGCAGTGGGAACATTATAGGCTGATTATGTAGTTAGGTGGTACCGAGGCTGAGTGTCTAAGTACCTAGGTACATTTAAGTATTGCCGAATAAATGTCTTTGTCTTTGTCATTCATCATTGATTGCCTGGTTGGTCTTGTAGTCACAAGCGCTACTGCTGAGCATGAGGTCCTGGGTTCGATTTCCAGTTCGGGCAAAGTGCTATTTGGTATTTCCAATAGAAATGTCATAGCAGACTCCCGGAGTCTGGATTCGTGCCCGGTTGATGGCAATAGGCTCGCCCCCAATTACATGGGACTTAAACATAACCGGTAAAATGTGGGTGTACTACAGGAACACCTCTGCCTAACTCTTAGGGGAATACAGGTGAGATGGTAGCGAGGCTGACTGTCTGTTAGGTACATTCAAGTATCACCACTCGTAAAGGTCATTTATAACGACATAATTAAGTAATTCTCTGTATATTAATAACTAGCTGTTGCCCATGACTTCGTCTGCGATCCAGGATAAAAAGTAGCCTATGTTCTTCTCCAGGTCATAGTCTACCCATGTGCTAAATTTCATCCAAATCCGTTCAGCCGTATTAGCGTGAAAGCGAAACAAACATACTCACTTTCGCTTTTATAATATTGACCGATTCAATTTCTCAATAATAGCCCAAAACTGTCATGGAAAAAATGACACAACTTTTAAAATTCATTGTCACCATCTTTAAACGATGTCACATACAGTGTGAAATCATTTTACCTTCCACATAAACCACTTTCGTCTCTATTTCTGAAACTATAAGATCTAAAATGAGAATTGACTCTATCGACAGCAAAATCAAGTTTGTTCGAGAGATTTGTCGGCCATTTTAACTTGGTCTCTCGCATTAGTGTTGCCACAGTTCAACTATTTTCTGCCCGCGACTTATCTACGTGAAATTTCGGCCCCCGACTCATAGCGTCGCATTGCGTGGCCCGCCCGCGCTTTTACTTCGTTTTCGGTTAGCGTTCTTACTGACTTTTTTCGGTTTTGCTCGGCTCCTAAGGGTTGTAACGAGATTCCAAATAACTTATAACCTTCCTCAATAAGTGGGATATCAAATGAAAAAAGATTTTATTAAATCCGTCAAGCAGTTCCAGAGATTAGCGTGTTCAAACAAGAAATAAACAAATATGTATATTCGTTTATTCAGATAGTTATTTTTAAGTGTCTAACTATTGTGGCATGTAATCAGATTACGTATAGATACATGGAATGTTGTCAATATGTCTTCGTTTACACAATTTGGGTTTTGGAAACTGGCATTCTAAATGATTCTAAGGTCAATTGTCAACAAGTTTGATGTTACATCTTTATCACGCTGTGACCACGACTTTGTTTGATATTTGACATATGTAGTTTTATGTTGAAAATATATCACTTAAGAAATTATAATGAGATAATATGAAGGTTGGCTGTAGATGTTTTGTAATGAACTAATGCCACCATATTGTTTTTTTTATGTTTTATGTGAATGCAAAGAAAATTATTAAAACATTATTATGTTTGCAAAGAAATGATTAAAACATTGTTAAATGTTAATAATTACTTTGCATAGGTACTATTGTATATAATTAAGATGTTCTAAATAAACAGACAGCTGTGCTGCTGGACAGTTTATTGCGCCACTTCTCCCCAGTTAAAGCACTGCCGAGGAACTATCTTATGTAATTTAGTTGAAAAAGTTCTGATTCTTAACCTATTTTAATAAATGACTTTTGAATTTGATTTTGAATGCCTATAGCATTAAGTAAGTTATGTTTAACCTTTATGCATAAATGTGTTCTGGTCACATCTGCCTTGTATATAAAAATACCTTTTGTTAAGTCGCCTTTCATTCTACTATCAACATGACCAAACCATCTAAGCATACTCTTTTCAATTTTTGCGACTATATCTTCTTATAAGTCTCGTTCCCGTGAGAATATCAGGATAAAAAGTATTCAATGTCCTAATCCATGCTATGGTCTACCCATGTGTCAAATTTCATCAAAATCCGTTCAGCCGTATTAGCGTGAAAGCTACAACAAATCAAATCTTTTCTCTACATATATAATACTAGCTGCGCTCTTTGGTTTCACCCACACAAGTCTCGATCCCGTGGAAATATCGGGATAAAACGTATTTTATATTCTAAGCCAGGTCATGGTCTATCCATGTGCCAAATTTCAATGAAATCCATTCAGCCGTTTTAACGTGAAAGCGTAACAAACAAACAAACTCACTTTCGCATATATAATACTATTAGTTATGATGAGCGTAAAGGTTTAAAAGTATTAAGCAAGTAGATTAAATCCCGGCTGCAGGCTTAGCATGACGCTTTTTTTTCGACTCTACTATCGAATAGAAATCGCGTGTCTACATTTCTCGGTATCAACTGTCTACACGGAAACGTCATTTTTTGTCTACTCTTCCGTGGACAAGACGCTTCTCTACGGTTCTTGTGTTAAACCTGTTGGAAACACGTTACTTATATCTATAAACCTTCCTAGCACAGGTATATCTTTTACTTAAAAGGAGGTCCCTACGTAAGATTTATTGTAAAAGTTGTTTAAGTTTCTACAATAAACCTTTTTATTATTTATTCCTAGAACAAGAATCCATGAAAAAAGCTAAAAATTCTTACCTTGCAGCACAGATTTTCCCCATCCAGTAACAATACATTCCCCGGCACCATTGTAGAACGAATCCAGGGTATCAGTGGAAGATGGAAGGCAAATAGGCCAGATATTTTGCGCTAGTCTCAAGTTTTCGCTCAAAACCAGAATGGCAACGTCGTTGGTGAAGGTTCCAGCCTTGTAGTAAGGGTGTCGGAGGATGCTCTGGACCTGGACGATCTGGAATGGTAGGGGTTCTTCGTCGATTCCTAATTTCCATTCTCCTCCTTTGATTAGGATGTTCTTGGCTTCGAGACTGCGGGGTGAAAGGGAGTTGGTTAGATTTTTTAGTAGAAGGAAAATTCTAGTCTCTTTACAAGGCGTAGCAAACACTCTGTCCGATCCGTGAGAGTGTTATCGTACTGAGAGTCTATTTATGTGGTAATTTGCAGAAAAATACTTTTTTTTGGGGAGTTTTACAGATTTATTACATGGGGCGCGGGCGACAGTCATTTAGCAGGTCTATAAGTCATTACTTATGATCTCTGTTGAAAGGTGAACGGCAGATTTCGTACAGCTTACTTTTTTGTTGTTTTGTTATAGAATTTGTACCACATATTAAGGCAACTAAGCTATTTATTTAGAAGACAAAAAAACTTGGGATTGAGCTGCTCGCTCTGATAAGCCTTGTGATAAAACCGTAAAACTTGACATTTTAATTATGCAAAATCATCATTATATACAACTATATATACATATTGACATTGATGAATATTATAAACAAAATTACGTGAATATTTATGTACCTTGAAAAGTATTATATTACTTTAATGATTGCGAATGTGAGCACTATGTGGGTCATTTTTATTTATTTATTGTTGTTTTTTTTTTCTCTTAGTTTTAATGATGGTCTGGCATTTTGAGTAATTCATGCGGCCAACCCAAATGTCCTTTCCTAGGTATTGTTTGTCGAGTCGTTGGGCTCTTTAAGTTTTGAGTTGAGCTACACGATTACTGACAAATGTTTGCACTGACTGGACAGGTCCACTCAAATTTGTGTGGTTTTTTCCTCAAAAGACCATTTCAGACATGGTCCTCACATGATCTGACCAAGATTATGTCTGGACTTTAAAAGAGACTTTGACCCTTGAGTTTGTTTCGCCATTTCTTCTCAGGGTAGTCAGATAGGAAATGTCGACTCCATCTAGCTTATTTTTATTTTATTTATTTAATATGACGTGTAAAAGTGATTCTCGTATCCTATTTACAGATTAAACAATTTCATTTCATTTCATTTCAATAAAATGGATAGATAGTGCTTATGTAAAATTCATTAAGGACTGACATTTTCAACAGCAAGATAACTTGTAACTGAAGAATAAATGTGACAGTTTGACATATTGTCTGTACAAAAGCTGTCAAACCGTAACATTTATGCCGCAGATAAACGTAAAACGAAATAATTGTAAAATCACTTTGTCGTCCGTGTGTCCGTCCGTCAATCTATTCATCAACAATTTAATTTAAAACTCACCCTTCAACGCAGCTAGCGGATGTGATGACCACATCAGGTCTGGTAATGACACCTCCGCATAGAAGACTCTTGTTCGTTTGCAGGAGTACCATCGCTTGCCAGGGGATCTCTGCGAAGTCTACCTCCAGATCCTTGTGGTTGCCGTACGGTTTCTGAGGCTGTTGGAGGGAAGATGAGGTTATAATGGTTTCTTGTAAGATAAGATTTCTTTATTTATTTGTTGAACATTGTCTACATACAAGAGCATTAGATATTACAGTCATCGTTTGAGTCCAATCATGTTTAGCCGTAAGTATCGGCGTACAAATATTTCCTTAGCATTGAAAATAATTAACAATAACAAAATCAAAAATTTACCTAGAATAGGCACTAACAAAGTTTATAATTAGAAACTTAATAAATTAGAAATTATTTTGTGTTATAATATATATAATAATATTGTATTCTACAAAGGATTCACAGCGGGCCCTATCAGAACACCAGCGCCCCGGTATTTTTTTTATTAATATCGCAGCATTATGTTGAGATAGGAGTCTTTTTGGCCTCGCACAGGTCATGATTTATTTTTTGTATTTTTTATTCGAAAAAATATGTCCATTTTGTTAATTTTAAATTCTTTTTTACTTTTTGTGTTTCTTGTACCTGTCTCAAATAAATTATTTTTCCGCTTTCTGTGTGAGTGATATCGAGAAAAAGGACGGACAAGAGTACCTAACAGGAAGTGACAGTTTGAACATTGAATAAGTACGTACTTTTTAATAGCATGGAATTAGTTTAATCATGGAATTCGTAAGTACTATATATATTATCAATAGAGGGTGTCGAATTTCGACCAGTGGGCGACCACTAGTCATTAATAATAATTATTCGAATAAATATTTCAATATTTAGCTTTTTCAATTCTGAGGTTTATTTCTGTCGCTGCTTATTACCAAGGTGAGATTTCAGATATCGTCGCTTAAGTTCTAACACCGCGGAAGTCAAAATACGCAACTTTTCAGGAGAGCAAAAAATCCGTTTTATTTAGCCTCAAACAACTGTTCATATTTAGGTTTATTCAATATAGAAATTAAAATATGTTTAATTCATGTAGACACATACAATTTTAAAATTCGTCAAACGATGCGCCTTGCGATTCTCTATCGAATGACATACAATACGTATTTTGTCAAAAAAATGACTTCCGCGGTGTTAGAACTTAAGCGACGATATTACACATCATAAGCGACTACTGCTCGTTTTTTTTCTCTCTTATTTTTCCTTCAAGAAGCTGGTAGATGTGTATTCGCCGGGGTTGTGGGAAATTGCGAATGGTTACCGAGGTCCCTGGCAATACAGGCAATGGAAGGAACACGGGTGGGTTTTAGTCAGTAAGAGTCTGACACACCCTCCCGCTCTGCCCAGGGCGGGAGAAGTTATTTGATAATTTCCCACCCAAAAAAAAATGGCAACTGTCAAATCGTTGTCATTCAGTCTCAGTTCGGGCTCCGCAGTAATCTTATGTCCGTTGGTGATACGGTGTAGGAAACTACAGATTTAGTGCTTAGGGAGTATTTACTGCCCCTTTTTGTGTTAACCAATAAAAAAAACATCTTTTGTTTAGATAAATACTGAGATACCTACAGATAATTCATTTATCTAGGTCGGACACCGATGTCTTGTCGAATTTTTGCTAGTTTATGTCTCATTTAAAATTGTTCTTAATTTATAATGTATGCACCTTATTGAATTGAATTGAATTGAATAAATTCCTCAGGCTCTGTTACTGTGATCACAGATATTTCTTTGCGATCTTTTTTTTTCATTTACAAAAAAGGCTCCTGCATACTGAGGTGATATCGCCCCAGTCTGTAAGAGCCTAAATAAGGGGATCAGCAAACATCTTATGAGGCGATGCTATTGGTTGATGAGCGTAGGTAAGCGTTACTATAGCGACCGAGCGCTGCAAGAAGGAATAGTTTTTACTGCGGTTGCTATGTACTATCGCGGGTATTATGTACACCCGCGATAGTACATAGCAGCTCTCTGACAGTTTAAAAAAACATAGTCTGAAATAGGGTATTTTACTATATACGAGATCTATAAGTAATAAATCTATAAATATATTACTTATTGATATACTTTAGGCAAAATGGAGTCGAAAAATGTTAGTTTTAGTTCATAAAATAACAAAATAAATTTTAAAATTCTATTCAACGTTTTCAGTTTTTCTAATCTGTTAAAAAAACACCATGAAATAGTAGCCACCATGTTATTACGTCATACGGCTATGTTAACAAAAACGTGTCAAATATCATACAAAGATCAGCGCATTTGTTTTCATAGCCCAGTGACGTCATGACCAGAGAGCAACATGGCAAAAAAGAAACAATTTGGGGGAGAATATGCGTCACATCCACGCAAAACGGCCAACGCTCTATGCGAGACAGAGCTATAAAGCTATATAATATATATAGCTACATTATCAGCGAGTAGCGTAGACCATTTTAATATAAAAAAAAAAATTAAAGATCACTCCGAAAATTACAAAAATGTAACCCAAGTATAGTATCCAAAATTTGCCTCTAAAAGTCATTATTTGTCGTGCGCTGCGAAAACTAATGATAATACATAAAGTAATGTACTATGTGTCAATAGTACCCACAAAAAAATCCGTGAGGTTATATATGTCTAACTATTATAGTTAACTAACAATGTTTTGTTCAAATTACTCAATCAAAACAGGGGTAAAATCGGTAGATCATGACATTCGTATCACAATATGAATTCTTAACCAACGAAATAGTTTAACGTGGGATAATTTCCGATATCCACGCGGGCGAAGTCGCGGCTAGGCTTAAGACGCTGACAACACCTAAACCGCGGTCACTGTCAAATTCCATAGAAAAGAAAGAGAAGCGCGATGACACAAAGCTTTTAATTTATTGCAAAATATTAAGTAATTATCTATTTACTCAAAATTGAGTTGAGTAATCGAAAATAAAAAACAACCAAGTTCTGCATTCAATTATGACGTTCTTGTTATTAATTAAATACGTAAAGTATGTTGATATTTGATACAGATATTTTGGATTAGAACTCAAAGTAAGAGGTTAGTTTAACGTTAGTTTGTATCGAGATTTTGTTTTCAAAACGTGTTTTGGTAACAACCAAGTTCTATGGGAAATATGTTCAAAATTAATATATATTTTTTCCGCTACCACAAACTATACAGATTTGGCAATTTTTTTTCTTAAGTGAAGCCTATTTTGGTCAATTGGGTCTTGTCAGCGCCTTAAATGATACCATATCCACTAACCCGCACTGCGCCCGCGTGGTGGATGTGGACTGTGTCCCAGCTGTGGGAACGTTTCAGGCTGATTTTTATCTTACATAAGTAATTCATAAAAGTTGAATCTTTAACCTTCACGTGTTGACAACTTTTAGTTAATTTATCACTATTGATAGAACTACAAAATTACCTTGGATTACATAAAGAGCTGCTTGCCTTTGATAAGGTCTAGCTGGGGTCAAAAGGTTATTATTTTGACCTGTAGCGACATTGTAATTATTATATAATATCTTTGTATGGCCGTTTTATAATACCTACCTAGCACCAACCTACCCAGTACCAACGGTGACATGGGCGGTTTCTGGGTGTTAGTCTCTGCGTTTGATTCTCGGGTCGGTAATCAGTTTAGTTTGCGACGGATTGTAAGAAATGAGTATATAAATGATAAATGATAAATGATTTTATTTCTGTAGTAAGTACGTTTTTACAAACACTTTTACACGTCAAAACATATTTTTTAAACTAGATGAGGCCGGCGTTTCCTATCTGACTGCTCTGAGAAGAAAGGCCGAAACAAACTCAGAGGTCACAGTCTCTTTTAAAGTCCAGACATAATCTTGGTCAGATCATGTGAAGACCATGTCGATTGATGTCTGAAATGGTGGAATAAGAGGAAGTTTGCGATGACTGAACAGTTGTGTGGAAATACATTGTCATGAAAATTTCCCTCATTTCTCCGCATCACATGCTATGCATACGGGCAATGTAATGCGGAGGAAAGGGAGAAAATTCATCAGGAAAGTTCTGAATACGAATGAGGATGGCTATTCGAGTGGGGAAAGACCAAAGAAACGGTGGACGGACTGTGTGAAAGATGATATGGCTAGAAAGGGGGTGACTACCGAGATGACAACTAATAGAGAAGTATGGAAGAAAAGACATGTTGCGCTGACCACAAATAAATTAAGACAAGGACAGGAGAATGAAGAATGTTTTGCGATATATTGTTTTCCTGTAAGGGTTAGGCAGTGATCTTTAGTAAACCCAAATTTTGTCAGTAACATAATAATTCCCATAGGAATTTAGCCATTAACAAGGCATAAATCCAAACTTAGGTGGATTCCCGGCCACCGTAGGCGCGGGCTTGCGGACGGTAAGCAATGGGTAGCTCGCCGTCCGATAAGGACCACGCCCAAGTAGACGCTGCGTTGTGTTCCACGCGCGCCTCAAAGATATCGTCATCACGAGTATAGGGTCCACTAGGGCCGATGCCTGCTGGGGTCATGGGAAAGTCCGAAAGGGTTACCGAGGCCCCTGGCAACACAGCCAACGGAAGGAATACGGGTGGGTTTTAGTCAGTAAGAGTCTGCACCCTCCCGCTCCGCCCAGAGCGGGAGAAGTTATTTGATAATTTCCCACCCAAAAAGAAAGGCCTACACAAAGTGACATTCTACGTATATCAGCGACAACGATGGTGGAAAAGTCACAAATAGCAAGCTTCGGAAAATCTTATGTCAATCATGTTGTAAGTCTTTGTAGAAATACGAAACGCTTTGGAAGCGATTACCACGTCTAAGCCCTCAAGACAGTGACCAAGGTAGACGCGCTTGCGACTAAATCTCAGATGGTGACTAGCTCTTGCGCGCGGATCTGCAGTGAGACGGGGGAGGCCCCATTGACAAGATTGGCAGACTGAGATAGCTTCACCATTGTCTACCACCCCCGTCTCATCGCTCACATACCTCAGGAGGACTAGCACTTGTGAGCAGACTATACAAGATCAACGCTGCTTATATTACGCACTATCTTTTATGTTTTTTCTTAAACATAACTGGTGAAATGTAGGTGTACTATAGGTATCTCTGCCTAACCTTTCGAGGAATATAGGCGCGATAATATGTTTAGTAATTTCTTCTTCTGTTAAATCAAAATCAAGAGTCATTTATTCAAACTAGGCTGAGAATCAGCACTTTTCGAACGTCAAAGTTACATAAGACAGTCCCCCAAAAATGCCCGCTCTTCACTATCGAGGAACAACTCGAACATCTATCTTTTCTTTTACCAATTACAAATTGACGTTCAAAAAACCACAAAAGCCACAAATCGTTACACACAAAACTAAAACCTTTAATTAGCTACAAGAATTTGGTTTCCCAATCATATAGATGAGTGTATAAATATTTTTAAATGTCATCGTTTGATGATACCTGTCCTTACAACATCGTTATCTGTTAGGCAAGTTAACCTTGTATCTGTAGGGTTTAAAATTACACGGTGTTTGTGTTTTAACTAATAAATAGGACCATTTAAATAAAAGTAGCCATCTCGAATGTCGATATTTAAATTTTATGTTAGGCGCACCTTATTTGTTTTTTTTTGTACACTAAATGTCGATAATTTTATTGTATCGATAAAATTTATCATCTTTAGTTTAATTTTACCACCTTAAAGATGTTCACATTAACATAACGCCTGATTTCCCGGAAGGGTTTGGCAGAGGTGTAGGTACTTATAGTAAACCAACATTTCGCCAGTTATGTTTAAGTCCCATGTAATAGGGAGCCTATTGCCACCAACCGACCACAAATCCAGACTCCGGGCTGCTACTGAGAAATTCCAGATGGAGAAACCCAAAAAAACTTTGCCCGACCCGGGAATTGAAACCAGGTCGGGTCAGCAGTAGCGTTTGCGTCCACTAGACCAAAGGGGCGGTTAAAGACGTTCGTTACAAAATAATAGTTTCTTTTAAATATTATTTACCATCAAAAGGTACAAGGCAGATGTGAGTGGAAACGCTGGGAGTCCCACGCCCTAAGAGGACATATAGTCCTCATTGGTGATGTTCTTCAAAAAGTCAGGTGCGTAGTACTCGCAACCGGAGTGCGTGTATGACCAGATGTATGAACGTAAACGAAGCAAAAGGAGTATGTAAGGAGCGTAGCGGGAAGAAGTTATGAGTTTGTGTATGTATATATGTAAATATTATTTATTACTAATAACGAGAATAAAAACTTGATCTCGGGTCATAAATAATAATTCAGAAGCCAGTTATGTTAATAAATAAGTTATAATTGGACATTTTGCAAATGCTAATCTTATATAATCATTCAGATGTGTGTCTATGGTAATTTGAGGATTAATTCTGATCAGAGATAATTATTATGATTATTAGTGTTGTTGTCTATGCTTCTATTAAAACATTTAGGTGTGTCTAACCCCACCTGCGTATAACGTAACCTTTGAGGAGCAGTGGTGGCCCAGTGGTACTGGCCTCAACTTACGAGTTGTAGGTCCTGGGTTCGAAGCCAGACAGGCGCTTTACTTTGTGTAATTTATTTCATCACCACTGCTCTCAAAACGATGAAGGAAAACATCGTGAAGAAACCGGCATGTCCTAGAAGACGTGACGGTTTCTGCACGCCGGTTTCTGCATGGCGGTTTCTGTTTTATTTTATTTTATTAACAACAAACAGCAGTATATTAAATATTACACATGATTGATGTACTAAAATAATAGAATTAACAAATACACTACTCACGACGTTATCCACAGATTACCATATAAAATACTTAGCATAGGTAATGTTAATAATAACAAGGGCAAGCTAAAAGGCACTCAATACAAAGTTTTAATCATTACTCGGTTTATTATTAAAATGTATCTCGGAGAACATAGTTATGTTTATGTTTCGGTCATGCCTGTTTTTATTTTGGTTTTTTGTAGTTTTGGTTCTAACCAAAACTTCAGATACATTTGACATCTATCAACCCGCACTGGGCCCGCGTGGTGGATTACGGCCCACTGCCTCTCACAGAGAGGAGGCCTGTGTCCCAGCAGTGGTAACATTATAGGCTGATTATGCTATTCGACCTTTAACATAAAAATATTTACTCAAATAATATTAACTTCTAACTGTCCTATTAGAAGACAAATGTCTCATCTCATACAAAGGAGGAAGGAGTATCATTGATCACAACGTTTGATTACTGCGTGTTGGCGATTTAAATTTTTTCAGTCCAATTTTTTACAATATTTTCCGCCATTGTCCAATTGTTGTATGTATGTATTTATTGTATAAATGGTAGATAGATATATAGATAGATAGATAAAACATTTATTCAGGGCACACAAAAGACACAGCACAACACACAATAGCACAATACATGGATAACAAATTACAGGAATATATATAAAAACAAGGTGCCAATATACAGAAAAAAAAAGAAAAACATGCTTAAAGAAATAAAGTAACATTACGACATACTTCAATTAATTATCGAACAAGGTGCGGTGTGTGTCTCAAGGTTGCACCAAATAGGAGTCCAGCTCAGCATGTGTCAGGCAAATATACCTGACGCTGATATTCTGCTGGATCCCTGCAGTGGCACTACAGACTACCTGCTGTGTTGCCTCTCCTTCCCCCTAATCCATCCAAAGGTTGTCTTTAATAGATAGCTTTTAGTGATAAGACCGCCCATTGTGTCACCCTATGTAAAATTAGGACATTGATATCTGTAATTTTTATGGTGTACATCATCATTCTTCTGCCTTATCCCAATTTATTTGTGGTCGGCACAACATGACCCTTTCTTCCATACTTCTCTATTAGTTGTCATCTCGGTAGTCACCCCATTTGTAGTCATATCATCCTTCACACAGTCCATCCATCGTTTCTTTGGTCTTCCCCTACTCTTATAGCCATCGACATTCATACTCAAGACTTTCCTCACGACATTTTCCTCATTCCTCCGCATCACATGCCCATACCATACCATGGTGTACATAATAATCTATTTTATCATCTGCTTGCATTTTACCCGGCTACGGCGAAGCAAAAAGAGGGTTATGATTTTGACCTGTATGTTTGTGTGTCTCATAACTCTTTTTAGTTGGCGTTTTTGTCATAGACGGGTTTAAGTTTTTTCCCAAATATATTGAGATTGGCTTCCAATCTAAATGGATGTAGCTGAATAGCAAGTAATTTATACGAAGCGACTGCCTATCTGACCTCTACCCAGTTCCTGGGTAACATCGATCTAGCTAGCAATTTATCACTTAATTTTATGAACTCTAAAATCATCTCGTTAAGGTTGAACAATATTTAAGAGGTGTTCAAACAGTAATTTCAAATAATAAACTTGAATTTAGCTGTTTATGTTAATTTGTAGAACGTTTAAACTAAAATTAGAAGTCCATGACTTGATTCGGGCGTTTATCGAGAAAACTAACTAAGAAACTGAACTCGCTTCCTGTAAATACTTAATTAAAAAGTAAATTGTTCTGTTCTTATTCTTACATAACATAAACATACATAAAACTCACGCCTTCTTCCCATGGGGGTAAGCAGAAACTATAGAACGCCACCTGCTACTCTCCTTACATACTCCTTTTGCTTCGTTTACGTTCATACATCTGGTCATACACGCACGCCGGTTGCGAGTACTACGCACCTGACCTTTTTGACGAACATCACCAATGAGGTCACTATATGTCTTTCTGGGGCGTCCCCTCCCGGCGTTTCCACTCACATCTGCCTTTTGTTAGTCGCCTTTCATTCATCCTCTCAACATGACCAAACCATCTAAGCATACTCTTATCAATTTTTGTAACTACATCTTCCTTTAAACCGCACTGTTGCCTTATCACATCATTTTCCAGCCTATCATTTATAGTCACACCACACATACTTCGCCAGGAACGCATTTCCACAGCAATTAGCATTTTTTTTAGTCTTACATGCTTTCATTTACAACTTCAAGCATTTTTTGGAGTCAAAATGAACGAAATAGCACATTGTTTCCGCCTAATATCACAGGACCTCAAGTTTGACTAGTTAAAAAAATAATCTTTACTAATTTTTGTTCATGGTGATAACGTCATTTTTATAATCATTATTTTCCCCAATATTACGATTACTTCTACGAGTATCTTAAAATACAGTGCATTCAAATAGCCTGCACCCAATAGCTTTAAGGCGCTTCCCCTAGCAAACGACCTTGAGGTTCGGTCCTTCTTTGTCCTGCCACTCTGCCTCGCTCAGTCTTTCTCTGGTTTTCCATTAGGAATTTCTTAGTATCAGCCCGGAGTTTAGAAATTGGTGTGATACCCCTGTGCCTCGGTGCGCACGTTAACCCGTTGGCCCTGCGCCTGATCTCTCTCCGGTCGTGTTGGATTGCCGTCCCTGAGGACTATGAGAGTGAGGGAACAGAGAGTACACCTGTGTCTGCGCACACACGCCTGCACTATAATATCTAACGCGCCGAAGGCTGGTCTCCGTTGGGATTGGTCGCTATGGCCGAAATTCCGTCTGGAGAACTCAACATCATCATTCTCCTGCCCTTATCCCAATTTATTTGTGGTCGGCGCAACATGTCCCTTTCTTCCATACTTCTCTATTAGTTGTCATCTCGGTAGTCACCCCCTTTCTAGCCATATCATCTTTCACACAGTCCATCCATCGTTTCTTTGGTCTTCCTCTACTCTTATAGCCATCGACATTCATACTCAAGACTTTCCTCACAACTTTTTCCACATTCCTACGCATCACATGTCCATACCATGACAACCGATTTCCGCACAACTTTTCAGTCACCGGTGCCACTTTCAGACTTCCTCTTATTCTATCCATTCGTGTCACACCACACATCGCTCTTAGCATTCTCATCTCAGCTGCATGCAATTGCCTTTCATTCGTCCCTTTTGTGGCCCAACATTGTGATCCATACAAGACAGCAGATCTGGAGAACTATTATATTAATATTTTTACCATGACATGAGCTAACATAATCTATGAACAAACCAGAAAACACACATAGCGTCCCTTAGCTAAGAACACCGCGTAAGTCATTTTTACCTACTTTACAGGAGACGAAAAACTTGTGTGGTGTTCTCTAAAGGGCAATCGAATTACGGCTTCTGGTTGGCTGAAATCTATATCATGTGACCAATGGTTCGACACGCAATAAGCAGCGCCATCTAAAGGCATTCAAATGTAAAAACCACCAATTTTCGACTTGAGCGGTGTTTTAAGCTAAGGGACGATAGGCATCTCTCCTCGATACGCAGAATAAAGTTAAACAAGTATTAATTAACTCCGGTTTGTGTTAACTTGTTTCAACAATACATTTTTCGAGAGATTATTTTAGCTTAAACATAACTGGTGAAATGTGGGTGTAGTGAGCAGGTACACCTCTGCCTAACCCTTTCGGGATTACAAGCGTAATGTTATGTTAATTTTGTTATTTAAGCTTAACTTTACTCCGGGTTTGTAAATAAGCGGCTTAAGGCGCTGACAAGAATTGACCAAAATAGGCTTCTCTTAAGAAAAAAAATTACCAAATCTGTACAGTTTGTGGTAGCGGCAAAAATATATGTTAATTTTGAACATATTTCCCAGAACTTGGTTGTTACCAAAACACGTTTTGAAAAAAAATCTCGAAACAAACTAACGTTAAACTAACCTCTTACCTTAGGTTCTAATCCAAGATATCTGCATTAAATAACAACAAACGTTACGTGTTTTATATTAATAACAAGAACGTCTTATTTGAATGCAGAACTTGGTTGTTTTTTATTTTCGATTACTCAACTCATTTTCGAGTAAATAGATAATTCTTAATAATAAATACTTCATATTTTGCAATAAATTACAAGCGTTGTATCATCGCGCTTCTCTTTCTTTTCTATGCAATCTGACAGTGACCGCGGTTTAGGTGTTGTCAGCGTCTTAAGGGCTAACCAAAAGAAATATATTTTTAAGAAATACTCACGTTAAGATTACCACATTCAGAACCGCTGTATCTCGGCAGGTAGACCCTCTGGACAGATTCTCCAAACTCATTCTCCACTCCGAATCCTCCTCCCTGGATCAACTTTTGACCCTGACCCTGGAAGACTCCTTGGCCTTGGCCTTGCTGTACTCCAAAGCCAGTTCCTTGGGATACTCCGAAACCACCTCCCTGTTGAACTCTAAAACCACCGCCCTGTTGTACTCCAAATCCACCGCCCTGTTGTACTCCAAAGCCAGAGCCTTGCTGTACTCCAAATCCTGAACCTTGTCTGACTCCAGAACCTTGTCCTTGGCTAACTCCGAATCCAGAGCCCTGAGTAACAGTCTGTCCTTGTCCAGTGGTCACTGAAGAGCCCTGTCCTTGGGTGGTGTACTGTCCTTGTCCACTAGTAACGGCGAAACCTTGTCCACGGTTAACTCCTACACCACCTCCTTGAATAACACCCTGTCCCTGTCGGATTCCTGTTCCAAATCCTTGGGAGACTGTCTGGCCTCCTCCCTGAACTACGCCAAAGCCTTGTCCCTGGGTCACTCCGACTCCTGAGCCTTGGCGAACTATTTGCCCTCCTCCTTGGGTGATGCCGAAGCCTGTACCTTGTGTGACTTTGGTGCCCTGTTAGGAGAAGAACGTTTTTGTAAGTATAATCTTCTAATGGTACAGATTTTGAGTAGAATGATAGTAGCATTTGGTAGGACTAGATACTGAACGAATATACTTGTATTAAACAGCGGTATATTTAATTTACATGTAATTGAGGGGCTTTTGGCCAAGTAATAACAGCCGCACGGGTCGATCGATCAGGTTATGCTACGCTTGCCGCGGTTGGTACGTGGATGGATGACGATCTTTACGTACCAAGACCCCTCCGTGCCTCGGAAAGCACGTTAAGCCGTTGGTCCCGGCTGTTATTTGTAGATCTTTGACAGTTATAACAGGTCGTCAGAAGCCCCAAAGTCTGCCTAGCCTTTTCCTAACTATCTTAGGGTCAGCTTCCAGTCTAGCAGCAGCAGGATGTAGCTGAATACCAGTATTTTAAATGGAGCGACTGACTATCTAACCTCCACAACCCATTTACTGGGTAACCCCTTGGTAAGACTGGTTGTCAGACTTTCGGGCTGTTGACTACTCGTAATGACTGTCAAATCAGTTTATATACACTGCGAAAAATTGTTTTTTTGTTCGGTTTTCGTTATTCTACAAATCATGGAGTTCTAGACATCAAAAGTTCTCCTAGTAATTTTCCAAAAATCAAGCAAAATGTAACCGTTATTCTCACCTGTCCATTCTGAGAGTAGGATCCCTGGCCCTGGGTCACAGCCAGTCCACTACCGCTGGTCTGGCCCTGACCAAATCCTTGGGAAGTTTGCGTGTATGTAGATCCTGAGCCTGTGGGTAAGATGGACATTTAGATTTTGAGCTATGGAGAAATTGGATGAGGAAGAGTTTCCACAAGCTGGAACGGTAATTCTGCAGTTACATGTACATACATAAAAGCAGCGAACTATAAAAGTTATCGTGAGATCTGACAATATATTATGAAAAAAAACACACTTTCAAAGCCACAGACAAAAAAAAAACAACTATTGCTACTTGTATTTGGAAATGATACAGAATAATATTTTCTGTGTATGTATACTCTTTAAATTTTTTACAGACCGCACAATAATATAATCTAGATTATAAAAGAAGATGAAGTGAGTCTAGAACGCATTTATTGACTGGCATTATTGCCTATACAGATAGATGACAACAAATTGATCGTCAGTGAATATTAGTCGGTTATGGTTTCCAAAATGACTTTTTCAGCAGGCATATTAAATGCAATAAATCTTTATAGAAATGGAAGCACACCTTTATTAACTTGTCCAGCTATTCCATACTGCCCTTGACCTTGGATCGTCACCTGTCCCTGTCCTCCCGTCTGGTAAGAACCCTGACCTCCTGTAGCATAAGAGCCTTTTCCTCCTTGAGAGTATGAGCCCTGGCCGAACTGGTTCTTCTGGATGAAGGAGCCAGGTGAAGGAGTTGTGGGTGTGGGGTATCCTTGGGTTACCTGGTTGGGGCCTTGTGGTTGAGTCGGTTTGGTGGTAGTTCTGGAAAGATGGTTCTGATTATTATCAGGTTTTGGGGTGCAAAGTAAAATTATAGGTTCTTTGTAGTGATTGGCCTTAAAATAAGCTCTTTATTAAATGATATATCTGATATATTTGATATCTGATGATATATTAAATTTTTGCAAGATAAAATGTGACAATTAAAAGTGACTGACCACTGAGTTTATTTCGACATGACTCCATTTAGCTCATTTTTTTGCTATTTACAGAATTTAATTAAGGGTGAAATTAGTTGCGAGGGTTCAAAAAGTTGGTCCACTTATGAAAGAGACAAGTGATATATATAATAAAAAATACGAATTATTTTAAGTAAGAACACAATGTTGTTTAGATTAAACAACGGAGCAGGAAATTAGATAATAGTAGATTATACAACAAGTGAAAAAAAAGGGAAGTTAATTCAAGGGACTAAGTTGAATCCCGAGAGCTGCGAAGGATTCAGAATCCTGAGCGGAACGAGAGATAAAGGGACCAAGATGATTTTTTTTTCACGAGTTGTATACTTCTTTACCATTGACTGCTAGAAAATAAGTAGTAGTATAGTATTTATATTTATTACATTTTATTATGCAACAAATTATCTATCTATAATCGCTAACTATAATGTTATTCGATTTTCCAATATATAAAACAACCACGATATCAAATAGAAAAGATCCTAACTAAAATTAGCGGGATATTTTTTTTTTAATTTAAATGTTTAGCTCTATGGAATAGCTCCATTCAGCCAGCCGTGCTGAAAGTACTTACTACTTTCGGCACGTTTTATTTTTTTTTTCTACATACTTCGTATAATTCGTGCTTCCAAATTTAAAATGTATTTATTCAGTCAGTGATTAAGAGTTTTATTCACGGTATATTGATTAATCAAATGGCATTTTTCGAGGTACTGGTAATTTTTATCGGGACTTTTTCTAAACTTTAATGTATAATGCATGTGCTGATATTCCAATGCTTGCAAACGGATGCTAAGTCATAAGTACAAACATAATAAAACACCAATATTTGTACATTATTGACGTTCACTTAGACAAAATATAGAACATGTTCTAATTCTCACCTGAAGTTATTCAAATAAACCGATCCAGTGACTGGCGGCCTCACAGAGACTCCAGGTGGGTTGTTAGGGCTGCCACGACTGTCGGGCACATATATGCCGTCGTTGCCTCCGAAGACACCGGGAACCCACTTGCCGAGCTGGTTGGCTGGCCAGGGGTCGGTGTAGAACGGATCACGGCAGCACTTGCCGATGCGGCCGGAACCTAAGTCTTTGCAGTCCTGTTGGAAGGTATGGTGGGGTTAGCTCCTTAAGTTGAGTTGAGCTGCACGATTACTGACAAATGCATGCACTGACTGGATACGTCCACTGTGTGGTTCTTTCCTGAAAATACTATTTCAGACAAATCTACAGGGTCTTCACATAGTCTGACCAAGATTATGACTGGACTTTAAACGAGACTGTGACCTCTGAGTTTGTTTCGGCCTTTCTTCTCAGAGTAGTCAGATAGGAAACTCCGACCTCATCTAGTTTTTAAAATATGATTGACGTGTAAAAGTGTTTGCACAAACCTACTTACAGAAATAAAATCATTTATCATTATCATCGGATCATGTCTAATGCATGAGGAACAGGGTGTAAAGTTCATCCTCCATAGAAAAGGGAGGATCTTCCGACCAGACGGGTGTCGTGTCTGGTGGGCAACTACCTGACGGTTTATGTGGGGATGATGTATATAATTATGCTAGTTGCGCGGTAAACTCTGCTTGCGCGATGCAAGATTTTGCGTGACGTCGGTGTGTTGCGTAGTTCGCATGTGGCGATGTAGATGTCGCCACACATGTGTGTAGCAGAAAATACGTGAGACAGTTGAGGACCAGAAAATGTATAAGATATTAAGCATTTTATGTACAGGTCTTTTCTAGCTCAGAAGCCACACAATGAAAATCAACAATCTCAATTATATCAAAATGCCAACCAAGAAAGTAAGGGACAATCTTACAAAAAAAAAATGGCTAATACGTAAAAATAGTGGTTCTTTAAAATGTAAAGATGTAATGTTTATTTTGAGTCCAGTGCTTGGACAGCTTTGGACTCAAAATGGAACTCCTTCAAGAGTTTTCTTGCTTCAATGGCTATAAAAAAAAAAATACAGCGCTTAGCAAACAGATTAAAGTCGAATTATTCATTCACTGGAGTAATCTGCCATGTGCTAGTCACTCTGTGTAATAAAATGGTCATATTTATTGCAATGGTGATGCTTTAGTTTAATGCCAGTTTGTTTTCATCTTGGTCTGGCAGTTTGAGTCATTTAAGCGGCCTACCCAAATGTCCTTTCTTTGGTATTGTTCGTCGAATCGTTGAGTTCCTTAAGTTCTGAGTTGAGCTGCACGATTACTGACAATTGCGTGCACTAACTGGATAGGTCCACTCAATCTATGTGGTTCTTTCCTCAAAAGACCATTTCAGACACCAATCTACATGGTCTTCACATGATCTGACCAAGATTATGTCTGGACTTTAAAAGAGACTGTGGCCTCTGAGTTTGTTTCGGCCTTTCTTCTCAGAATAGTCAGATAGGAAACGCCGAGCTCATCTAGTTTTTTTCTAAATATGATTGACGTGTAAAACTGTTTGTACAAACCTACTTACAGAAAACAAAATCGAGTAATGTAAGTGTAAAATGGATAATAATAAGTGTAAAAGACAATAACACAATAAATATAACAATTTTAATACACAAAGTGACAGCTAGCAAATGTCAGATTACTTCCTTCAGTGAATTAATACGAGGATTTAAGTGATTGCATAGTACGTTGACACGCAAGATAGATTGCCCATCCCCTGGCAAAATACGGTCACCTATAGATAACACAGTCTTAAATCTACAAATAGGTATTACTTATACAGTTACTTACAGTCAAAGGCACTCTGTAAGCTTCCTGGTCCCTGGTGAGAGCGATAGTCGTGTTGGAGATAACTCCCTCCGCGGTACAGAACTCGATGGGTGTGCATTTCAGGGCAGCAGCGCAGCCGGATGGGATGTCATCTGGTGGAAGATAAAGCAATGTAGCTTTTGTAATAATATCTTTTTTTAGTTCAGTCACCAAACTTGGTAGATCTGTGCGTATTCTATATAGGTTAACTTTTTTTTTTTCGGGTGGGCAATCTTCATATAACTTCTCCCGCTCTGGGCGGAGCGGGAGGGTGTGTCAGACTCTTACTGACTAAAACCCACTGTATTCCTTCCGTTGCCTGTGTTGCCAGGGGCCTCGGTAACCCTTTGGTACCTTCCCACGAATATAGATCATTTTAAGGTTACGTAAAGGAAGGAAAGTGTACAAATGTTCAGATAAATTATTAGTTTGCCAAGCTTATGACATTTAATTGAGACTAAAAGAATGGCTTCCAAAACGACTACGAACGCGAACACATTTTAACTGCAGCTAAGTCCAATTTTCAGAAAACTGACAAAGTAAAAAGTTATTTTAAAAAACCTGCGTGCGGGTCGGACTCGCGCACGAAGGGTTCCGTAAATCTATAAAAACGGCAAAAATATCATGTCTGTTGTATAGGAGCCCCCTTAAATATTGATTTTATTCTGTTTTTTAGTATTTGTTGTTATAGCGGCAACAGAAATACAACATCTGTGAAAATTTCAAGTGTCTAACTATCATGGTTTATGAGATACAGCCTGGTGACAGACGGACAGACAGATGGACAGCGCAGTCTTAGTAATAGGGTCCCGTTTTACGAAGAGAAAGATAAGGAGAGCAATGGTGGCCCAGTGGTGGCCCAGTGGTAGCCCAGTAGTAGCCCAGTGGTGGCTCAGTGGTGGCCCAGTGGTAACGGCCCCGACTTACGAGTTGTAGGTCGTGGGTTCGAACCCAGGCAGGCTTTAATTTGTGTAATTGATTTCACCACTGCTCTCAAAACGGTGAAGGTAATCGTGATAAAACCGGTATGTCCTAGAACCAAAAATTCGAACACATGTGACATTTACCAACCCGCACTGGACCCGCGTGGTGGATTACGGCCCACTCCCTCTCACAGAGAGGAGGCTGTGCCCCAGCAGTGGGAACGTTATAGGCTGATTATACTAAGGAATTAAAAAAAAAACGACTTACTGTTCTGTATTGGTGGTGGGCTAGACTTGGGCAGAAACTCATTAAGAAGCAGCCCCCCCTCCACATACTGCTTGTCCAAGGTGCTGCCAGATCCAGTAATGCCATCAATTGGGGGCAAGTACTCCGGAGCCTTGGTCGACGTAGATGAAACGTATGCTGGTCTAGGAGTCGTGTAAGGTCGGGGAGTTGTAACAGGACGAGGGGTTGAGAATGGACGAGGGGTAGTAACGAAAGATGGAGTGTAAGCTGTAGATACTATGTTGGATCCGCTGGTGGAAGTGTCAATTGGAGGAAGGTAAGGTACACCAGGTTTGAGCCCCGATCCGATCCCGCCAGGACGGAAGACACCAGCGTTCTCTGAACCAGATGAGAAGGAATCTGTTTCTACGAAATTCGATTGGCTGGTTGACTTGAAGACTTCGTTATTGAAGTTTCCAGCGTTGGATCCAAAACGACTAGGCGTTGGTGCTACGGTTGATCCGAAACCAGAAGCTGTCGATCCAAATTTGTTGCTGTTAAAAGCAGATCCTGTTCCGAATTGGCTTCCGAAGCCCGTGCTTGAGCTTCCTCTATTGGCGTTCGCGTTAAAACCAGTATTGGTGTTGGTCTGGCCTGTTCCAAAAGCTGTGGATCCGAAGGTGCTTTGGCTTCCTTGGCTTGAGTCTGATTGGCTAAACAGACCCTGGCCGTTGGTGCTAGATCCTTGGAATGTGCCAGATCCGACTCCAAGAGAACCTTGGAGGTTTTTGTTACCAGCGAGGGAGGAGGTCTCGATTCTGCAGCAGATTTCAGTCCTGGTGTTGCAGTACTGCTTCTGTGACAAATGAAACGGAATTGGTTAGATTTCATAGTTTTCATTACTGGCATAGTTAATAAATATTTATATTTATTTACATAACCAAATTACAAGATGATTATTAACATTAAATAAATTAAATTAAAACGAAGTTAAGCCTAAAAAAGGCCCTCGGGGCATTGTACCGAGGATGCTGGCGGCATTTCCTTGCTGAATTGCAATGCTGATGCGTTGCGCGAGAAAGCCGCCAGCTTTTCGGTCATCAGTTATATCAACTAGACGTTTCGCGATTTCCGCAAATAACATATGTGCACTGGGACCCTACGGACCGAGGGTCTCGACGCCAAAGGGCACAAAGTTGTACTCCTGCCAAGGCTTCCATATTTAATAACTTTAATAAATTAATACATTGGACTGACATTGACGTTTCAATTAAAACCACATTCTAAAAGCCATTTATTATTTAAAACTTTTCAATAATAAACGAATTGCTAAATCAATTCTTGTTTTTAGGGTTCCGTTGTCCATAAAAAAGTTACACCATATTTCAGGTTATTCGACTGTCCCCGCCTGCAAGACCAAAATTATATAGATTACAATGCTTGTTTTTCCCTTTTCAGTTATGTGTTTTTGCAGTCGGGTTTTTGTTTTTTAAATAATTTATTTTATTTCAAGCTTTTTAGTTTTATTAACATATATATTTGAAAATTACTCATTACTAGCTTTTATTTGATACCAATATTGTTGCAATTAATTAAAAAAAAAACCCTTCCCCTCTTTTTTTTTGTATTTGCAAATGCAATTTATAAATATTATATAGCCTATGTCATTCCCACAATTAAGACGAATCTAAGGACACCTCATATGTTAAAATCCATCAAGCCGTTTAGGCTACAGAGCGTGCCAAAGAAATAGACATACATACATACATACATACATACATACATACTCTCGAAAAACATTACCCTCCTGAGGCAGTCGGGTAAAAAGGTTACCCAGCTAACGTCTGTTTCTCTGTTATAAACAACTGACATAGCAACTTTTTTATCATACACACAAAGTAAAGTGTCTGCCTGGGTTCGAACTCACGACTTACAACTCGTAAGTCGTGGCCGATAGCACTGGGCCACCACTGCACTTTTTTATCATGATACCCAGGTACTATTGAGGATCTCGTGGCTAGGTAATAACAGCCGCACGGGTCGATCCATTAGGTTAAGCTACGCATGGCCGGGGTTGGTCATCTTTAAATACCCAGACTAATCCGTGCCTCGGAAAGCGTGCACTGACTGGACAGGTCCACACAATCTGTGTGGTTCTTTCATCAAAAGACCATTTCAGACACCAATCGACATGGTCTTCACATGATCTGACCAAGATTATGTCTGGACTTTAAAAGAGACTGTGACCTCTGAGTTTGTATCGGCCTTTCTTCTCAGAGTAGTCAGATAGGAAACGCCGACATCATCTAGTTTAATAAAACATGTTTGACGTGTAAAAGTGTTTTTAAAAACGTACTTGCAGAAATAAAATCATTTATAATTTATCAAGCACGTTAAGACGCTGACAACACCTAAACCGCGGTCACTGTCAGATTGCATAGAAAAGAAAGAGAAGCGCGATGACACAACGCTTGCAATTTATTGCAAAATATGAAGCAATTATCTATTTACTCAAAATTGAGTTGAGTAATCGAAAAAAAAAAACAACCAAGTTCTGCATTCGAATAAGACGTTCTTGTTATTAATTAAATATGTAACGTATGTTGATATTTAATACAGATATTTTGGATTAGAACTCAAGGTAAGAGGTTAGTTTAACGTTAGTTTGTTTCGAGTTTTTTTTTTTCAAAACGTGTTTTGGCAACAACCAAGTTCTGGGAAATATGTTCAAAATTAACATATATTTTTTCCGCTAGCACAAACTATACAGATTTGGCAATTTTTTTCTTAAGAGAAGCCAATTTTGGTCAATTGGGTCTTGTCAGCGCTTTAAGCCGTTGGTCCTGGCTGTCATTCGTGGATCTTTGACAGTTGCTAGGGGTCATCAAAAGCCCAAAAGTCTTACCAAGGGGTATCCTATTACCAAGTTATTGGGCTGTGGAGGTCTGATAGGCAGTCGCTCCGTGTAAAATGCTGATATTTATTTATTTATTTATTTAAACTTCTCGCACACAATTAAGTACAAAGGCGGACTTAATGCCTTAGGCATTCTCTACCAGTCAACCAAGGGTGGTGAAGAGATAAGATGGCAGGTGCTCTGAGAGGAAATAAAAATAACGAAAAATATTAAAGATAACATAATAGATTATAAATAGAATAAGTACAGAAATACATAAATAGGTTACAAGCATAAAATGCAAATACATACATATTTACTACAATATATACCTACATTATACATATATATATACATACAAATTAGAGGAAAAGAGATACATTCTACGCTATTTGTTTTGAAAATAACTCTGCAATTTCCGCTTAAATGCATACCAACTGGTGGCCGTCCTGATATCAAGAGGAAGCGCATTCCAAAGAAGAACGGACTGAATATGAAAGGAAGAATGAACAAAGTTGGAAGTATGAGAAGGACAGAGTAGAAGAAGATTGTTGGAAGAACGCAGACTTTTAGCGTGCGAAGAACATAGATATTGGAAGTGAGACATAAGATAAGAAGGAGGGGTGGGAGAGTTGAGAAGGGAGAAAAGAGTGGTCAAAGCGCGCAAGCTTCTTCTTTGGCGAATGGACATCCATTTGAGCTCAGACCTGTAGCTCGAAACATGGTCATTTCCTTAGGTAGGATATTCAGCTGCATCATGCTCATATTCCCAACATAGTTGGGAAAAATCAGGCAGAATGATACCCAGGTACTATTACCTATTCTGCGGAAGAAAGCAAGGTCTTCAAAGGTCCGGTGCTTAGTACTTGCAATTGGCGAGCGTGTATGACCAGATGTATGAACGAAAACAAAGCAAAGCAGGTCCTGTGATCCGTTTAATTTTTTTATATATAAATAGGCGGAAACAATTTACTATTTTGTTCATTTTGACTCCTAAAAATGCTTTAAGTTGTAAATTAAAAGCATGTAAAATTTCAAAAAAAATCTAAATACTGTGGAAATGCATTCCTTGCGAAGCATATGTGCTGTGACTATAAATTAAAAGAATAAGGTTTAAAGGAAGATGTAGTGACAAAAATTGAAAAGAGTATGTTTAGATGGTTTGGTCATGTTGAGAGGATGAATGAAAGGCGACTAACAAAAGGTATTTCAAGGCAGATGTGAGTGGAAACGCCGGGCGGGGACGCCCCAGGAAGACATATAGTGGCCTCATTGGTGATGTTCTTCAAAAAGATCAGGTGCGTAGTACCCCACCCCATAGGAAAAAGGCTTGAATTGACGTATACATGTATGAATTCAAGTAAGCTGAAGATAAAATACATGTAACTTTGGCGTCTATCATGGCAATAAATAAAAAGTCTAAACACTCTAAGGTTTCAACCAACAATAAGCCCGAATAAAAACATGTCATATTTCAACGTTTCTTTGTTCTTACTTTAATTATACCTACGGAACCTTGACTGCGTGAGTCTAACTCGCACTAAGGGTTTTTTTTGGGCAAACAAGAGTGTGTCATATTTTATTTTTAGCTAACGGTATTTGATAGTTAATCGATGAAAGGTTACGGCCCTGCGACGAGCGGTTGTGGAAAAAAACTGGCTTAGACATGTGACAATGTAGTGACTATTTTTTTTTTTGGATGGGAAATCATCAAATAACTTCTCCCGCTCTGGGCGGAGCGGGAGGGTGTGTCAGACTCTTACTGACTAAAACCCACCCGTGTTCCTTCCGTTGCATGTGTTGCCAGGGGCCTCGGTAACCCTTAAGTACCTTCCCGCGACCCCGGCAGACAATGTCGTGACTATGACATTGCTGTCATTATTTGTGGTCGGCGCAACATGTCCCTTTCTTCCATACTTCTCTATTAGTTGTCATCTCGGTAGTCACCCCCTTTCTAGCCATATCATCTTTCACACAGTCCATCCATCGTTTCTTTGGTCTTCCCCCTACTCTTATAGCCAGCCAGCCCTACTGCTGAGCGTGGGGTCCTGGTTTCTATACTCGGGTCAGGCAAAGTGTTATTGACATGACATTATATACCTACAATTTTGATACCAAACTATTTATTAGTGACCTTTGTGGACAGGATATTAATTAAGACTTGTTACAGTAAGTTGTAATGGCAAACATCTCATTTGGTTTAAATAGGTTTTTATTATTTTATTAATATTTTACATAGATTCTTTTATATTTTGTGAATGTGAGAACGTTGTAGGCTTAATCAAGTAGATTTGTAGATCGTTTATTTTTTTGTTAAGTACCTGGTACTTGTTGACAGGCCTACACTGTCCTCCCATACTTATTAACACTGTAATTTGAAAACATTGTAAAAGCCAATTATTTTTAAAAGAGTAACAGTGGAGTTTCTTGCCGGCTCTTCTCCATAGGAAACGACCAATTGGAACCGTGCACCTAGCTTTTGACGTTTCGTAAGTGCTCATGTAGGTTTATTTGAAATAAATTATTTTGATTGATTGATTGGGTTTTTCCATTAGGATTTCCGTAGTAACAGCCCGGAGTTTGGAAGTAGACGGTGTGATGCTCCCGTGCCTCGGAAAGCACGTTAATATATAATATCTTCCTCACCAAAGGCTGGTCTCCGCAAAGATTGGTCGCCATGGTCGAAATTCAGTTGGAAGGACCAAATTTAGGCCATTCAATATTATTGTTGTCTCTATCCACATCCATACTCAAAACTTTCCTCATGACATGTTCATTCCTCCGCATAGAATTGCCAATATTTGTTATTTCATAAGCAAGCATAAATTACCTCAATGCCATTATGACCTGCGTTTAGATAATGCATTATCTTTAATTAATATTTCTCTATACGGCAACCGAAACTATTTAAGTGACATTAACAAAATTAACAATCTTCTAGTCCATATAGGAAATATTATAAATGAGTAAGTTTCTAGGTTTGTCGAAATCAGAGGATTATTTGAGACTTACAAGAATAGGGTACTTTCCTATATACGAGAAAAAATCTATAAATATATTATTGAGATAGTTTAGGCAAAAAGGAGTCGGAAAATGTTACTTTTAGTTCATAAAATAACAAAATAAATATTAAAATTCAATTCAACGTTTTCAGTTTTTCTAATCTGTTAAAAAACACCATGAAATAGTAGCCGCCATGTTATTACGTCATACGGCTGTGTAAACTAAAACGTGTCAACTGCCAACTGATAGTTAGATACTAGATCAGCGCATTTTTTTACATAGCCAAGTGACGTCATGACCACCGAGCAACATGGCGTCCACTGCGTCCAGCGTTTTCGTCAAACTACGCGCGAAATTTGAAAATGTAAAATTTTAATGCATTTTTATGGCACTTATCGACTGAATAAAAATTTTGTGATTTTGTTTGGGGCATATTAGCACTATAGAATTTAATTAAGACACTTCAAGAATGGGTGTAAGACCCTATTGTGTAAAATATTTAAAAGGGTTCATATCTGGTACATATTAATAAAACTTATAGAAACAAATTTTATTGTATCTATCCCAGCGATGCACGGACCGCGGCCCGCGGGCAGCATGCGGCCAACTATGCGTGCCGCCCGCCAACAATTAAAAATCAATCGGAAATGTTGACAATGTTCAATTACCTACATCATCAAGCATAGTGTTGCCAGCTTGCGATTGGAACTATTCGGGTAGCACTTGGGTGAGTTCGGGTCAGAGGGGCGCGGCGCTCAAACAAATTGTCACTGCAATGCAATGCTATGCATCAAACTAAATATTAAGTTATTAAGTTTTACAAAAAATGGTACATAAGTAATTAAATTCTTTTAAAACGTTTACCTAGTTATTTTTCTTTGGGCACATTATGAGCCAAAGGCGGGTGCCAGGCCCATCTTTGGCTCATAATGTGCCCGGGTGGCCCCTATTCTCTATAACTCTGTGCATCCCTCATCTACGCCATGTGTTTGTCTGTCTGTCTGTCGGGCTGTTCATTTTTCTCTGCCTCATAGGGCTGCAAGTATCTTTCCACCGTTAAAGGTAGCCAGCTGGGTACTGGCTACCGTTTATCTTTATTTATTGATTTATTACATTTGGGAAAACAAATTGTAGTATATTAAGCATAAACAGTGTTTTCTTAAAATTAAACTATAACTTTTATAGCTTCATTCATGGAAAACAATGAAAAAAAAAACTACAATAATTTTGGTGGTACGGAACCTTTTTTGCGCGACTCGTCCTTGTCCAGTTTTTTTTTTTTTTTAAATAAACCCTTTTCAGCAATCAAGTGGCGTAACGTTATTTTTTATAGACGTAGACGAAGCCACAGGAAAGCATAGCATAACATAGCATAACATAGCATAACATAGCATAACATAGCATAACATAGCATAACATAGCATAACATAGCATAACATAGCATAATCAGCCAATAATGTTCATACTGGTGGGACACGGGCCTCCATTATTCGAGGGGGAGTGGACTGTAATCACATCACACACGGGCCTAGTGCGGGTCGGTAGATGTCACATGTCTTCGAATTGGTTCTAGGATATGCTGGCTTCCTCACGATGTTTACCTTCACCGTATTGAGAGCAGTGATGGTCACAAGAAAGCACTACAGTTAAATTAAACTAAAGAGCTTGTTGTACAAGGCGATACCAAAATAAATTGGGGGCATATGGATCAAATTTTTGGATGTATGTTTATTGAATATTTGATTAATACTCTGAGTGAAGGAAAACGCGATTGGATTAAATTTCCTCAATAGAATTTAATTCCGAAATCTACTTTTTTATATTTTTTTCGGTAATTCTAAAATCCTAAGTAATTTCATTGAATAATTGCGTTCAAAACATGTGTTTAAGGTAATTGAAAACTCTGTCTGAAAATATTTTTGATGCATAGCTTATTTATATTTATTTATTTATATACAAGGTGTTGTTTTGGACCTGCAAAACATTTTAGGAGGTAATTATGTTAGTTATTCTCGACCCGAATAAACAACAAAAAAAAAAAAAAAAAAAAAAAAAAAAAATGGAAAAAAAAATTCAAATAAAAAAATAAAAAGAAAAGATAAAATTTAAAAATCTAAAATAAAAAGTATTATTGATTATTGACTTGGTATCGTATTGTTATACGATTATTTACGAGTTTCATAACAACCTCCTGAAATGTTTTGCAGGTTCAAAACAACACCTTGTATAATTTATTGTACACCACAAAAATACATAACAAAAAATAAATCGAACACTACAAAATATACAATGGGCGGACTTATCGCTTTCTGCGATCTCTGCGATAGCTTAATTTATTTTTAAACAATTTTGGTTTGTCGCTCTTACGTTGTTTAATTTTGATTCCAGCGCATTGTAGCGATCTCTTTTTCGCATGTGGAAGTAATTGACTCTGTCACTTTCTTATGCCCAGTTCCGCTTTGATTTATTTTTAACGTATCACCTTAATTCAAAATTGCAACTTAAACCGCTGAGTTTATGTAACTTTAAATGCAAACCGTACACAGTTACTACTCAGTAACGGCGACAAAGCTTGGAGATACATCATTTAGTTAATGCCTAGGCTTGGTTCCTTATATGGTCTGCCTTTTATAAATGCTATGTCTCTTATATGTCACACGTAGTGTGTCAATTTATTTGCGGAAGATAAGTCTCGTTTACATGGGATGAAAAGTTGGGCAATTGTTGCTATCAATAGGAACTTTGAGGCAACGCAACCATTTGGGACCTAATTAACGCTTTAGTAAGTCGCGTTGTGTCCGGACCGCCAATCAAATACTATTGTGCTGTGACGTTCTGGCTCTTCAACCTCCTTTTCCCAACCATATTATGGTCTGATTCCAGTCTTACCAGATGTAGCTAAATACCAATAATTTACATAGAGTGACTGCCTATCTGACCTGACTGATAGGGGCTTGTGGCTAAGTAATAACAGCGGCACGGGTCGATCGATAAGGTTAAGCTACGCTTGCCGCGGTTGGTCGGTGGATGGGTGACCATCTTTACATACCAAGACCTCTCCGTGTCTCGGAAAGCACGTTAAGCCGTTGGTCCCGGCTGCCATTTGTAGATCTTTGACAGTCGTTACGGGTCGTCAGAAGCCCGAAAGTCTGACAACCAGTCCTACCAAGGGGTATCGTGTTTCCCAGTAACTGGGTTGTGGAGGTCAGATAGGCAGTTAGACTGGAAGCCGACCCCAACATAGTTGGGAAAAGGCTAGGCAGATGATGACTGCCTATCTGACCTCTACAATCCAGCTACTGGGTAAGACGAAAACCCTTGGTAAGACTGGTTGTCAGACTTTCGTGCTTCTGACGACCCGTAACGACTATCAAAGATCTACGAATATCACCCGATTCGTTGTTATTGTGTAACCAGCTTAAGATCCGCCATTTATAAAGACGATGTCTTTAAGACATCACCGATTGTCAATTTATTTGCGACAGTGACATGTGACATTATGTTACATTCTTTTGTGTAGTGTTCTTTTCAAATACTTTCTTTAAACTTACGAGTAGGTGGTGATTGCAAGACGTATCCATCAATATAATTGCCTTGGTATTTAAAAAGATTCTATTGCTTCATGAATGCTCTCAAAACGGTGAAGGAAACTGGCATGTCGTAGAACCAAAAATTCGAAGACATGTGACATCTCCCAACCCGCACTGGGCTCGCGAGGTGGATTACGGCCCACTGCCTCTCACAGAGAGGAGGCCTGTCCCAGCAGTGGGAACATTATAGGCTATTGCATAATAGAACTCTTTCTGAAGGATCTCGTCCAGGGAAGTGCTACCACCAAATATATATGTATGCCAGAGACATAACAGGGTTTTCGTGAACATTCCGCCACCAGTAGGCGCCATTTTGAAAGAGGTGTTCCATTTCCACAACTTTCTAATGTCATTTGGTTTAAGTAGGTTTTGTATTTGTATTAATTTATTAATATTTTACTTTTATTATTTTATATTTTGTGAATGTTCGGTGTAGGCTTTAATAGACTGTAGTTTTGTACCATTTATTTTTTGTTAAGTACCTTATCGACAGGCCTACACTGTCCTCCCATACCTATTAACACTGTAATTTGAAAACATTGTAAAAACCAATATTTTTAAAAGAGTAACCGTGGAGTTTCTTGCCGGGTCTTCTCCATAGGAAACGACCAATTGGAACCGTGCACCTAGCTCCTGACGTTTCATAAGTGCCCATGTAGGTTTATGTGAAATAAAATATATGATTTTGATTTTTGAATGCATACACAATTATGTGATGACGTTCATTATTCGTTCTATTCATTCGTTCATCATTCAGTTACGGCTAAGAAAAATATAGGTGCTTTGACACTTTTGACAGGTCCTGACCTGCCGTCTCAGTGATGCCAGAAAACCCTCATTCGGACAATGTATCGTTGTGAATCCACGATGATTGACTTTAAAAATAAATGAATTCGATTTCAAATAGGGTTTTACACCCATTTTTGAAAAGTGTCTTAATTAAATTCTATAGTGCTAATATGCCCCAAAAAAAATCACAAAATTTTTATTCATTCGATAAGTGCCATAAAAATGCATTTAAATTTAACATTTTCAAATTTAGCGCGTAGTTTGACGAAAACGCTGGACGCAGTGGATGCCATGTTGCTCTGTGGTCATGACGTCACTTGGCTATGTAAACAAATGCGCTGATCTATTATCAGTTGACAGTTGACTCGTTTTAGTTTACATATCGGTATGGCGTAATAACATGGCGGCTACTATTTCATGGTGTCTTTTAACAGATTAGAAAAACTGAAAACGTTGAAGTGAATTTAAAAATTTATTTTGTTATTTTATGAACTAAAACTAACATTTTCCGACTCCTTTTTGCCTGAACTATCTCAATAATATATTTATAGATTTTTTCTCGTTAAAGTAAAATACCCTATTGTGTGTGGTCACTTCGGTGAAGTTACAAGTGAACTTTAAACAATAGCATACTTTTTAGACAACATAACTAGGTTGGTTGTTAGTTTCGTGGTCAGAAGTGCTACTGCTGACCATGAGGTAAAGAGTTCGATTCCCAGGTCAGACAAAATGTCATTGGGTTTTTCCATCAGGAATTTCTCAGTTGCAGTCTGGATTGGTGCCCGGTTCGTGGCAATAGGCCCGTCCTCTATTAAACAGGACTTAAAGATAACTTGCGAATTGTGGGTTTACTATCGGTTCACCTCTAGGCACAGGCCTCGGAGGCAGACGATGATATAATTACCTTATTATGTCTCTATTCTAAGATAATCTAAGTCATAAATAACTTATAGCGAAGGAAAAAATCGTGAGCAAGCGTTGTGATCGATGACAGTTATTTTTAACCAAGAATCTGCCATTTAAGTGTCACTTAACCAACGAACTCAAAATACAAAGTTGAGATGTAATTTACACCGTACTTAAGGTAATGTTAAGGCAATTTGATAATAATATATCAAAGTTAAAACCATTTACTAGGCAAGTTTACATTTATATTAAATTACAGCTACTAGTTATTATTGAAATTAATCGGAATCGTTTAAGGTCTTATTAAAATATTTGCGTAAATGTTAATTGGAGGATGTTTGAAATATGTATGTACTCGTTTTACCCGGCCCGGCTTCGAACGGGTAGCACTAAGTATCTACCCTACCTAATCTACCTACCCTACCTACTGCCAGATTTCATTCCAAAGTTCAATTAATTTTATATACTAGGTACTATTTTAAGAACTATAATGATAATAATATATTTTCAATAGAGGTAATGCCGTGTCGATAAAGCGTGCTCAATTTCTGTCCATTTTTAAAATTATGGTAAAAAACACTATCTCTCTCCTTAAACATATTTTTTATTTTCTTTGTCCTTTGCACCTGTTTTTGTTCTTAGTGTTTTATGATTATTATTGAATATATTATATAGATAATTTTAATATGTTTTATCTATGTATGTTTTTATTGTATATTATATGTAAATGGTTCTCCACGGAATACCTGCAGTATTGTCTCTCCTTTCCCCCCTAATCCATCCAAAGGTTGTCATTAAAAGATCGCTTTTAGCGATAAGACCGCCCATTGTGTCACCCTATGTAAAATTTCTACATTTATATCTGTAATTTTTATGGTGTACATAATAAAGAGTATTCTATTGTATTCTATTCTATTCTAGTAATAATATAACTCAATCATGATTCGAAAGACACGTGGCGCCATCTATTATCAGAAGAACGTCATTGTTGTTTTCCTCGGAAACAGTACTTTTTCGGGATTAAAGGTACCCTATGTCCGTGTCTGTACCCCTGATAACTTATATGCAAAATTTCAGGATGATCGGTTCAGTGGTTCAGTCGTAAAAAGTTAACAAACAAACTTACTTTCGTATTTATAATATTAGTTAGATTTCCATTGGGAATTTATCAGTAGCAGCTCGGAGTTTTAATGTGTAAATTTAAAGTGAATGGCAATAGGTTCGCCCGTATTACATGGGACTTAAACATAACTGGCGAAATGTGGGTGTACCAACTACAGGTACACCTCTGCCCAACCCTTCGGGGAAACAAGGCGTCATGTTATATTATTCTTAACAAAAACACAGAACGTGGAATATTATCCTCGCATATAATACTTGTTATTGATGCTAATTACAAAAAAAAACTCATAGAAAAACTGTTAGGATTCTCTCAACAATGGGACAATGGGTCGCACGAGGAAAAAACTTAATAAGACCACCGACAAACTGCGTTATTTCCTTGAAATAACGTCATGGAGAAAAAAATACTGATATCCGGAAACGATACGTTAACGTAACTTAGCTAATTATCATAGTCTTAGGCCAGGTGTATGAAAGACTATCACATCGATGCCTGCCTCGTCCCAACTACGTTAGGGTCGGCTTTAAGTTTATCAAGATGCAGCTGAATACCAGTTTTTTTTATAACAACACACATCAGAAAAAGTTTCTAGTTTTTAAATCAGTCAGTATGTTTCCGAGAACAAAAAGATTCTATACCAATCTGGTTTGTTAAGAAAAAAGTAAAGTATCAATCAATAAAACATGCAATTTCTGTAAATGATGCGTGTTGCTTAGACTTTTTTGTTGTGTGTAGATAACATCAAAGACTGTATTTCTTGAAGGGTTAGACACAGCTGAGGTGAGTATAATAGGAGGCGAGCCTATTCCCACCAGCCGGCCCCAAACTCAGGGTTGCCACTCAGAAATTACTAACAGAAAACCCAAAAACACTTTGCCCTGCTTTGAAATTAAACTCAGGACCCCATGTACAACAGTCCCCCTTTGAACACTAGACCAACAAGGTAGCCACCTTAATTAAAACCAAAAAAATACTTCACACTTAAGGTGACAGACCAACAAGGCAGTCACCTTAATTAAAACTAAATACTTTACACTTATGGTGACAGACCAACAAGGCAGTCACCTTAATTAAAACAAAAAAATACTTCACACTTAAGGTGACGTCTCTGACATTTCCCTTAAAGACTTAGCTGTCAATTTAGAACTGAAGTTTATATGTCAAGATAAGGATCATATTATCATATATCTAAGTTACCTATTGCGTTTGCGCCGTTCTAGAAGTTAGGTCAGCTAGCTGTCAAAGCATAACGCAACTTTGACCTTTTGCAGTCGGATAAAGTGTTGCCCTTTTGACGTTTCGACATTTCTGTTCTATTTTAAGGATGATTTTGTAACTTTAAGGGCTTGAAGTTAAAACTTGGTGTTGCTATATAGAAAATGTTATACGGACGATTTCAGAAAACTAAACTAAAGACTTTCTTTGCTACTGAAACTGTTTACTAAAGTCGAATTATGAATTCACTGTAGTAGCACATGTCAGATTACTCAATCTGACATGTGCTACTTTGTATAATGTTGGTGCCGATTCCCTTGTTCACAAACTAAACTAAATTTAAGTTCAGCGCATCTTTTTCTTTATATTTCATTAAGAAAAGGACAGAAGATAAATTTTAGTTTAGTCCTGTCAAATTAATCAGCGCTTGACGTAATTTTAGTAGGCATGTTTTTAATCAAGTCTTAACTTGTATGGAATAGTGACAAGTGTTGATTAATTTGACAGGACTAAACTAAAATTTATCTTCTGTCCTTTTCTTAATGAAACAGAAAGAAAAATATGCACTGAACTTAAATTTAATTTAGTTTGTGAACAAGGGAATCGACACCAATATATTCATTTTTATTGTAATGGTGATCGTTTAGTTTATTAAAAGTGTAAAATAAATGTATAATAATAAGTGCAAAAGTCTAGAATACAATAAATACGACCATTTTATTACACAAAGCGACAGCTAGCACATGTCGGATTACTCCAGCAAATAAATAAATTCACTTGATATTGTTTATAAAGTGTGTTTAAAATAAAGAAGATATTTTACATTAGTGGAATATCCGAACAAAATTTTTGGAAAAAGTCCACATAATTTCTACTTGGAATATTGGGACGATTGGGTTCTAAAAATGTATGTTCTATTTTCACGGCTACGTAGTAAGTATTTATTGAACTATTTCAACAGTTTTAATAGGATTACCTTCTAATAAAATTAATTGCAAAACATAAGCGCCAAGACCATGCAAATGTTTGATGAAAAAATACGTCAACAAATTTAGATATTTACCCGACTAAGCGGAGCGCGTGTTTTATTACGCAATGCATATATCGAACCAATTTCGACAACCTTAGATAAAATATCGCGTTCTTTTTTGTGCAACTGAGCAAATATATTAAAGATGACTTCGACGTTAGTTAAATATTCATAAAAATCTAGCTCGCCCCTAATACATGAGACTTAAACACATAACTGGTGAAATCTGGGTGTACTGTCGATCTCATCTGCCTAGCCTTTTCCCAATTAGCTTGGGGTCACCTTCCAGCCTAACCGGATGCTGAGTACCAGCATTTTACATGGAGGGACTGCCTATTTGACCTCCACAATCCAGTTACACTATACCTCTTGGTAAGATTAGGTATCAGACTTTCGGGCTTCTGCCGCCTGTAACGACAGTCAAAGACCTTCGAAAGACAGCCGGGAACAAAGGCTTAACCTTGCTTTCCGAGGCACGGAATGGTATGTAACGATGGTCACCCATCCACGGACCAACAGCGGCAAGCGTAGCTTAACCTGATCGATTGACCCGTGCGGCTGTCATTACTTAGCCATAAGCCCCTCTCTAGTGTTAGTATTCTGTCGATGAATACTGTAAAAATCTCCTAAGTGAATACTTAAGTGTAGTGAGCTTGAAGTGACCTGTCAAAAGTGTCAATCTCTAGCATCAGATGGACACAGTTCACTTCACTTAAGATTTCACGGTGAAATTTTTACAGAATTGATCGCCTGTACACCTTTTAGAGTACCTATACTGGCATAATTTTCTATTTATCATTAATCTGGTAGATATAGCGCTAGATATAGATCTTGATATGTTATGTAATCGTATTGATAACTGGAACAACCCTAAAACCCGTAAAAAGTTGCTATTTCAGCTTTGTGACAGATAACCAGACGTTAGCTTAGTAACCTTTGTATGGACAACGGAACGAAAAATTGTCAATGGTGCCGATTCCCTTGTTCACAAACTAAATTAAATTTAAGTTCAGTGCATCTTTTTCTTTCTATTTCATTAAGAAAAGGACAGAAGATAAATTTTAGTTTAGTCCTGTCAAATTAATCAGCGCCTGTCACTACTCCATACGAGTTTAGACGTGATTAAAAACTTGCCTACTAAAATTACGTCAATTTACGTCAAGCGGTGATTAATTTGACAGGACTAAACTAAAATTTATCTGCTGTCCTTTTCTTAATGAAATACAAAGAAAAAGATGCACTGAACTTAAATTTAGTTTAGTTTGTAAACAAGGGAATCGGCAGCAATCTCTAGCATCAGGTATTCTCAATTATACCGTAATGTATATACGAGAAAATAATTATACATATTTGTCACAGTTAACGACCCTGTCGGGCACAGCATAGATCAAGTAGGGAGAGGAGGAGCACTGGCTGCTTAATGTGATAACTGATAAATATTATTATTAGTTAAGGAGTTCGTAGGTTATATAAACCATTTTATTAATACAGAACTGAATTTAAGAATTATAATTATATTATTATATACATTTATTTATTAAGGCGCTGATAAGACCCAATTGACCAAAATAGGCTTCTCTTAAGAAAAAAAATTGCCAAATCTGTATAGTTTGTGGTAGCGGAAAAAATATATGTTATATTTGAACATATTTACCAGAACTTGGTTGTTACCAAAACACGTTTTGAAAAAATAATCTCGATACAAACTAACGTTAAACTAACCTCACAAAATATTTGCATTAAATATCAACATACGTCACGTATTTAATTAATAACAAGAACGTCTTATTTGAATGCAGAACTTGGTTGTTTTTTATTTTCGATTACTCAACTCAATTTTGAGTAAATAGAGAATTGCTTCATATTTTGCAATAAATTACAAGCGTTGTGTCATCGCGCTTCTCTTTTTTTTCTATGCAATCTGACAGTGACCGCGGTTTAGATGTTGTCAGCGTCTCAACATTGTAAACCTTTATTTTTTTAATTATTCATTATTGTTTTATTTTTTATTATTATTAAAGTTCTAGATTATAGTTATTTTATTATTGCTGTGATACACAGCGTGAGTGGGATTTTTACAGAATTGATCGGCTGTACACCTTTCAGAGAAAACTGGCATAATTTCCTATTTATCATTAATCTGGTAGTTAATAGCGCCTATCCAGACATAGCTAAGCAGGCCCTATTACTTATTTTGTTCTTAAAACGATGAAGTTAAACATCGCCAGGAAACCGAAGCTAGTATTTAATATTTATTCGGTACAGTAATTTATCTAAATAACGTTTTAAACAGACATACACACTTTCGCAGTCATGTCAATTATGCTCTCAAAACGGTGAAGGAAAACATCGTAAAAAAACCATGTCTTAGACCAAACATTCGAAGGCACGTGACATCTAGCAATCCGCACTGTACCCGCATGGTGGATTACGGCTCACTCCCACTCACCGAGTTGAGGCCTGTGTCCCAGCAGGGGGTACATTATAGGCTGATTATGTATTAAACATATGCTTCTTTATTAGGTAACTTAAAGACTTGATGTTAACATGACCTCTTCTTTACCTCCATAAATCATAAGTCTTGCATATTTTGACGCAGATCATTTATCATAGTGCATTTAAACGGTAGGGTCCTATTATGTGTAATATAATCATGATGATAATAATAATACTATGATAATAGCGATATTTAGCCGCACCTGGTTAGGATGGAGACCTTTTTTTTGAATGTCCTCCGCCCTGGGGTGGGCGGAGGGGTCTGTCAGACTCTTACTGACTAAAAACCACCCCGGTGTTCCCCTCCCACACTTGCACCGGGGATCATGGGTCTTGTGCGACTGCCGCGATCCCCGGCTGGTGCCTGGACGTCAGGCCCGCGGGGAGGAATGAGGTGTAAGACTGCGACATCCAAAAGGGGCGCGCGTGGAACACTACGCGCCGACACCTCGGGTCCTGCTATGTGGGGGGCGACGGATGTCCCCGAGTTGGACACCTTCCTCAACATGGTCAGTAAAGTTTATAATTTACTTTGTTTTTTCTTGTTTTTACTAGCTTACGCTGTCCCACTCCTGGGCAAAGGTTTCTCTCCACTCCCTCCATCGTTCGCGAGCTCTCGCGTCCTCCTTCCAGTGTTGACAAAAAGCGATGTATTGAAAAACAATGAATAAGTCTATTGCCACCAACCGGGCACAAATCCAGACTCCGGTCAGCTACTGAGAAATTTCTGATAAAAAAACCAAATATCACTCTGCCTGACCTGAGAATCGAGCCCAGGACCTCATGATCAGCAGTAGCACTTGCGACCACACGACCAACGAGGCAGTTAAATAGTAATTTGAAGTCAAAATGGCGCTGTCGTAGCTAGTTCCCAAAACAAGCTATTAATACAAGGCGTGAGGTGGTTCTATTTTATTTTTGAGAAAATGATTAATTTTGACGTTTCTAAAGGCTCCGAAATTGGAGTCCACCATTTTCCGAAAGATTTTAAAATTAGAAGATTGTGGCTTCAGAAAAAATCTAATTAATTAATTAGTTTGAGGTTATGCCGTAAACTTATTGAAGAAAGTGATTACCTACGAAGAAATAAACAATATAACAAATAATTGAAACATTAAGTTTTAATTTCCGACTCTTTCTATGTCGAATATATATTGATTTAATCTATTACACACGAAGTAGTAAAGTAAAACCAAACTCATGAATGAACACGAAATGGAATGAAAATCATTGAATGGACGAAGTGTCAAATTTAGTATAGGCCGGAGGGACCTAGCTGTGGTCACGCCATCTATGATCCTTTGTTGGTGCCTGAATAACATTGACAGGGGGGGGCGTTGTTTTCATGAAAATTCAAGCCACCAGTTAGCACCACTTTGACAAGAAGTCTTCTATTTCGAGAATGAATATTAAAAAATATATAATGACGTTCATCATTAATTTCATTCGTTCATCATTCAGTCACGACTAAAGAAAATATAGACGCTTTGACACTTTTGACAGGTCCTGACCTGACGTCTTAGCGCTGCCAGAAAACCCTCATTGGTGCAGACATTCTATTGACAAAACAAGATTTATCGATTTTGGCCGCGCGCCAAAGCAAGCCAGTAGCGTTGTACTTCTAATATTTTGAAATACCATCTAAGTATAACTATATTTTATCTAAATATACGATAATATTCGATATTGTAATACGTGAACTGCCATTTATCATCTCGTCGTGTACTGTCAAGAACACAAGTGTAGACATGTACCGAGGTACAGTCGCTTACGCAAGCTGTTTGTTTATTTCGTAAGTACAAAGCTAAAATATGAGCATGTTATGACCTTTTTCCTGACCTTTGTGACTTGGTGGCAGTAGGCTCGCTCCCTTTTACATCATCATCTGCCTAGCCTATATTGAGATCAGCTTCCAGTCTTATCGGATGCAGTTAAATAGTAGTATTTTACAGGGCTTGCTTTATTTTACATGGGACTTAAATGTAACTGTTAAAATGTGGGTGTTTTACATTTCTGTAATGATTTTTATGAGCTTGATGGTCCTCACGGCTTTTCACGGCGGGGTTTCGTGACTAAATAATAACAGCAACATTTTTATAAAACTCTCTCGGCCCCCGACCCATCGCGTCGCATCGCATCGCCCGCCCGCGCTATTACATCATTTTCGCTTTTCGCTTTCTGGCATTTTTCTTTTTACTCAGCTCCTAGGGGTTGTAGCGTGATATTAAATAGCCTATAAACCTTCCCCAAGAATTGAGCTCACGAATGCAAAAAAAAAGTTCGAAATCCGACTGGTAGTTCCTGCAGAGATTAGCGCGTCCAAACAAATAATTCATCAGCTTTATTATATTCGTTTATCCGACTGACGATGTCATGTCCAAATTTCAATAATTCATACAGCATCCAGCACCATCCTCATAGAAAATGCACTTTAATTTTCCCAATTTTCTCGGAAACTTTTCAAAATTTTCTTCCAAAAAAACCTGATTCGGACTAGGATCATTTCCGAACGAAAAAACAAAATGGCGGTCATGGGGACTACAGATAGAAGTGAAACCTTCACATTAGGATGTCGGTGACCCCCTAAAGTATTCTCCTACCCGCGGCTAAAAAAGTTTTTCCTTCAAAAATTGCCAAATCGGTCCAGCCGTTCTAAAGTAATAAACTTAACAACGAACAGCATATAATTTTTGTTATATATATACATAAACACACGCCTTCTTCCCATGGGGGTGGGCAGAAACAACAGAACGCCACCTGCTACGCTCCTTACATACTCCTTTTGCTTCGTTTACGTTCATACATCTGGTCATACACGCACGCCGGTTGCGAGTACAACGCACCTGACCTTTTTGAAGGACATCACCAATGAGGTCACTATAATGTCTTTCTGGGGCTATGTTACAGACAGATGTATGTATTTATGTATGAGATGCAAGACTAACAAGATTTATATCGCCGGAGGCACTATTTGATTGTTTCCATTCAAGATAATGTTATAATCATAATGTTTTGAAGTAGCTTTGAGGCGTGGTTGAGTAACGAGTCAATATACTCGTACAGGTATTATTAGAATAAAATAGAATCCTTTTTTTTTTTTTTTTAAAAACGTTGCCCCACACTAGGAATTTCTTCCTGTATTGTGGGTGCGTTTACAAACATAGAAACTCACAAACACAAACACCCAGACCCAGAACAATTACTTGCAGATCATACAAATACTTGTTCCGTGCGGGGATCGAACCCGCGACACGCTGCGTAGCAGTCGATCGCTCAGCCATTACGCCAACCGTGTCGTCTAATCCTAATTTCCTACTTATCCTACTAATATTATAAATGCGAAAGTTTGTAAGGATGGATGGATGGATTTTTTTTTTTTGGGTGGGAAATCATCAAATAACTTCTCCCGCTCTGGGCGGACCGGTAGGGTGTGTCAGACTCTTACTGACTAAAACCCACCCGTATTCCTTCCTGTTGCCTGTGATGCCAGGGCGTCGGTGACCCATAAGTACCTTCCCGCGACATGGTTGGATGGATGGATGTTTGTTACTCTTTCACGCAAAAGTTACTGAACGGATTTGGATGAAATTTGGCACACAGATAGTTTATAACCAGGAATAACACATAGGATGATGACGTTTTATCCCGATGTACCCACGGGGTCAAAACTTATACGGGTGAAACCGCGGGGCGCATCTAGTAATATTTATTTGCTTAAAAACATGGTTCATCATAATCAGCCTATAATGTTCCCACTGCTGGGACACAGGCCTCCTCTCACTCCGAGAGGTGGGCCGTAATCCACCACGTGGGCCCAGTGCGGGTTGGTAGATGTCACGTCTTTAAATTTTTGGGTCTAGGACATGCCGGTTTCCTCACGATGTTTTCCTTCACCATTTTGAAAACAGTGGTGATGAAATAATTTACACAAAGTAAAACGCCTGTCAGGGTTCGAACCTACGACTTAAAACTCGTAAGTTGCGACCGCTACCACTGGGAAAAAATTTCTTGTAAAATGTGTTTGTAGTATGTTTTAAAGAGAGCAGTGGTGGCCTAGTGGTATCAGCCCCGACTTACGAGTCATAAGGTCGTGGGTTCGAACCCTAGCAGGCGCTTTGTCTACTTTATTTCATCAGCACTGCTCTCAAAACGGTAAAGGAAAACATCGTGAGGAAACCGCCATGTCCTAGAACCAAAAAATCTAAGAAATGTGACTACCAACCCGCACTGGGCCCGCGTTGTGGATTACGACCCACTCCCTCTCTGATACAGGCCTGTGTCTCAGCAGTGGGAACATTTATAGGCTGATTATTCTTATAATTATGTCAATTATGTCAAACAAAGAAACATTAATCATAATGCAACGTGGGTTTAAGTGATGTCAGTGAGTTGCGTGGGAGTTAATGAGACATTAACTAAACATTGTTAAAGCATTTTGTTGGATAAATGACCAGAGGCTATTGTAGAGATCTGAAAACATCCATTGATAAACAGTGTAAAATAAATTTACACTGGTGCCGATTCCCTTGTTCACAAACTAAACTAAATATAAGTTCAGTGCATCTTTTTCTTTCTATTTCATTAAGAAAAGGACAGAAGATAAATTTTAGTTTAGTCCTGTCAAATTAATCAGCGCGTGACGTAAATTGACGTAATTTTAGTAGGCAAGTTTTTAATCACGTCTAAACTCGTATGGAGTAGTGACAGGCGCTGATTAATTTGACAGGACTAAATTAAAATTTATCTTCTGTCCTTTTCTTAGTGAAATATAAAGAAAAGATGCACTGAACTTAAATTTAGTTTAGTTTGTGAACGAGGGAATCGGCACCATTATTAACTAAATTTAATTTCAAGCAAGACAAACTCCCTCCCACTCTCATCTTTCTTCAAAAAAATTGGTTGTCTGTAGAGTCGGTTTACAGACGACAATTTTACGTGATAACGAGAGAGAGATATGTCACAAGCTGAACGCTTAGGCCGACCGTGCCTCTCTATCGCTAGTTCCGCGCTCTCGCTTGCACGCTCAGCTCAGGCGGAACGTGACACATTTTCGTGCGTGTAGCCGGCGTTCATCGATTTATAAGTCGTTATCACGTTAAAAAAAATATGTGTATGACTTCTCGTCTTAATAACGGTACGGTTTTGAATAAAAATAAGCAGTGGTAATCAATGTTCTTGAGGAGCTCGTGACTAAGTAATAATAGCGGCACTGGTCGAACAACTGATCGAATTTAGATAAAATGCGGTTCCTTAACCTTTCTTTTGCGTGAGGAAACCACCATCTCCTAGAACCAAAAATTCGAAGACATGTGATATCTACCAACCCGCACTGGGCCCGCGTGGTGGAATACGGCCCACTCCCTCTCACAGAGAGGAGGCCTGTTTCTCAGCAGTGGAAACATTATAGGCTGATTATGTATGTATGTATGTATGTATGTATGTATCTATGAGGTTCCTGAAGCAACCACTTGTAACAGCTTGTATTATGCAGACGTTTAGGCTAGTTGAATCATTCTACCTATCCTCTTTTTAGATGTTTACCGTGAACATACACATACTATCCTGAGCCAGGCAGGTCATCAGGTTTAGTACTTATGTCGCAATAAGTAGGTATGTACCTACATACGACTCGACGACGTCGAACCAAAGGACATCGAGATAAAAGAACGTCAGCAAAAATGTCAGGCTTTAAAGTATTGTTTGTTTTGACATTTTGTTGGACGCCTGCTGTGAGGGTGAGAGTTTGTTTGATCTTGTTGGTAGATACATAATATATTGTTGTGAATTGGGATGATGAGTAGGTATTTAGTCCGTCAGTCACATAATAAAAAAAAAAATTATACACGTATTTTTCATATTAATAAAAAATGACTTAGATAAAACGCATTAAAGTTGGGGAGTGGGAGCTCGCTACGTCACAATTCAGTATAAAATCTAGCGTGATGTCTGTCCATGATGTGAATGCCTAAGGCATTTAGTCCGCCTTTGTACCTAATTATGTGCGAGAACTTTAAATGATTGAATAAATAAATAATCTTTTGGTTACGTAAAAAAAGTAAAAACACGTGTCCATTATTTTTTAATAATCTTGGTACCTGATGGGCAAAATAAAAGTTCTCATCATCCCTATTATTTGTGATCTTTTAAGGGGTTACAATACTTAATGAACGGAAATATGTGGACTTTACTTTCAGAAAAAGTCTGGAAAATCGAAAAAAATCTGCTGTTTGATATGAAAAGGCAATATTATGTACTTTCCCAATGAAAATGTACGACAGATATCTGCGGGGTACTTGCGTATCATACTATCAGTAGCAATAAGTTTCATTTTGACAGTTCAACCAAATTCATTGCATTATTTGCGAATTTAATTGGTCAAGGACAGCTAATGAGACACGATTGATTTTCTATTGTTTGACTCCGAATCGGTGTCGCGCGGGGCTTAACAGGGCAAAGGTGGGTCGCTAAATAAAGTAAATTAAAGTTATAATGTAAAAAAATACGGAAAACTGATGATTTCTAATCAAAATACTATTATTAATTACTTCGATAATTAATATTATATAGTTATAATAATAAGGATAGCTAGAGGCTCGCCTCTAGAAAGAAAAAAGAAAGAAAATACGTTTATTTCCGGTAAACATGACGTAAAGAAGGAACACAAATACAAAAGAGAAACAATTTGGGGGAGAATATGCGGCACATCCACGCAAAACAGCCAACGCTCAGCATAATGCTGCGACCCTATGCGAGACAGAGCGTACATAGTGAGATTGTAATATGAATAACATAAATACAAATATTTAAAATGGCAACATTCCGTACCGACGAGAACGACATACGCGCCGCTGGCTTAGATTAATCTGTGCGCGCTGCTGTCAAAAAACTAGCTAGTTTTCTAGCTATCCTATACTTATTACGTTGCTAAGTAGACAAATTTTTCAAACATATGAAGCAATGGAATAGCAATATGTGTTATGTAACACACTATTACAGTGCAGGTTCTCATAGTAAAAATCGCTGAAATTGATTAGTATTTTCACCCCCTGAAAAATAACTAATTAATTCCCCAGTCAGTATGAGATTTTTTTTTAAGGCGCTGACAAGACCCATTTGACCAAAATAGGCTTCTCTTAAGAAAAAAAATTGCCAAATCTGTATAGTTTGTGGTAGCGGAAAAAATATATGTTAATTTTGAACATATTTCCCAGAACTTGGTTGATACCAAAACACGTTTTGAAAAAAAGTCTCGATACTTACTAACGTTAAACTAACCTCTTACCTTGAGTTCTAATCCAAAATATCTGTATTAAATATCAACATACGTTACGTATTTATGTAATAACAAGAACGTCTTATTTCTTTGCTTCATATTTTGCAATAAATTACAAGCGTTGTGTCATCGCGCTTCTCTTTCTTATATATGCAATCTGACAGTGACCGCGGTTTAGGTGTTGTCAGCGTCTTAATACTGGCTTTTATGCAGTGGTCCCTCGGGGGACCTTGACTGCTTCACCGGGCTTCGGTGGGGCCAGAAGGGCCTCTCACTTAGTTAATATAAGAGTTTAGGTAGCACAGCTAAGGGCGTACCGTAGTAGGACTCTAACCTAGGCTTAGGGCGCTACCGATTACTGAGCAAGCGGGGACTTGTCGCATCTGTGTATTATTATTATTGGGGATATTGATTGGATTAACTTGCGCCGCGCGGGCGGGTTCAAGGGACTGGGGGAGCGGTATTAGAAAAAATAACTTGAGCTTTTTATAGTCTAGGAAATAAAATTATATACCGTAAAACAGGGTGAATAGGGAAGCAGGGGTGAATGGGGATGAAACTTTAAAATGGATTTTAACGTTAAAATAACATAGTTTATTGCCAAAAAGGACTCTAATGTGTTTACTGTATAATAAATAACGGCTAACTTTCCACGTTAAAATCCATTTTAAAGTTTCGTCCCGATTCACCCCGTTTTACGTTACCAAACTATTTTGCGAACCGTACTTGCCTTGTTTCGCTAGATGGACATGGAAATATATTCTTTACAATTGCATAAGTCCATGTGGACAAACGTGTTAGCTTTTTATGCTGACCTTAATTTAGGCACACATGGTAAATTGCACCTTTTCTTGGTAAAATCTTAGTGGATTTTTCATTAAGAAATTGGGCAAAGGTCTAATCACGCTTGTTATCTCTACAGGGTTAGGTTATGTTCTAGCCGAGGATCGCGGGAGTCACACTAGATCCCATGATCCCCGGTGCAAGCGTGGAAGGGGAACACCGGGGTGATTTTTGGTCAGCAAGAGTCTGAGAGACCCCTCCGCCCGCCCCAAGGCGGGGGACGTCCATGAGGATTTTCCACCCGAGAACAAAAAAAAATTGGCCCAATAGTAAAGGCCCCGACTTACGAGTTGTAGGTTCGAAACCAGGCAGGCTGTTTACATTGAAAAAATAATTTTATCACCATTGCTCTCAAAACGGTGAAGGAAAACATCGTGAGGAAACTGGCGAGTACTAGAACCAAAAATTCGAAGATATTTGAAATTTACCAACCCGCACTGGGCCCGCGTGGTGGATTACGGCCCACTCACTCTCGCAGAGAGGAGGCCTGTGTCCCAGCAGTGGGAACATTATAGGCTGATTAAGCTAAGTCAGACATCAGCTGCTGAGAAATTTTAACGGAAAATCTATGCCCGACCCAGGAATTGAATTCGCGAATACTAATTTATAAAGAGTAAAAACGTGTGAGTTTGTATATGACGGTAATCTTCGGAACTACTGAGCTGATTCTGAAAATTGAGAAGCTACAGTATAGCCGAGTGTCAGAGAATATATTTTATGTTCAACCGAGAAATTTCATGAAGATGAAGTCGCGAGGAGAAGCTAGTATACAACAATATATAAACTTATTGACATTGATGAATATTAGAAACATAAAATTACGTGAATATTTATGTACCTCAAAAAGTATTATATTACTTTAATTATTGTGAATGTGAGAACTATGTGGGTAATTTTTATGTATTTCTATATATTTTTTTTTTCTCAGTTAGTTTTAATGATAATCTGGCATTTTGAGTACTTTATGCGGCCTACCCAAATGTCCTTTCCTTGGTATTGTTCGTCGAGTCGTTGAGCTCCTTAAATTCTGAGTTGAGCTACACGATAACCGACAAATGCTTGCACTGACTGGACAGCTGGTCCACTCAAATTTGTGTGGTTCTTTCCTCAAAAGACCATTTCAGACATGGATCTACATGGTCCTCACATGATCTGACCAAGATTATGTCTGGACTTTAAAAGAAACTTTGACCCTTGAGTTTGTTTCGCCATTTTTTCTCAGGGATAGTCAGATAGGAAATGTTGACTCCATCTAGCTTATTTTTTAATATTTTTTTTTTAATATGACTTGTAAAAGTAATTCTGATATCCTATTTACAGAATGAACAATTTCATTTAATTTCATTTCTCTATGCATGTATTTTTTTAACAAATATGGTCATAAATGTGCCTTCTTTGAATCCAAAACGAATCAGTCTAGTAATGTTTCCGTATTGTAACTTAACTATGTGTACGTAACTTAAGATGATTCATTTTTATTAAATCTTCACAATCACGATTTCGACTCTTAGTGCACTTCCTAGGTAACTGCTAAACTGCAGAGAAGTGTTAATTTATTATTTATATATTTATTTAAGGCGCTGATATATGATTATAGTAACTTTTAAATCTGTTATCACGCCTTCATATAATGCAAGTAAGTTATGCAAAAAATGTACGTTGAACTAGAACGTCGGTATATGTTTGCGAACGCGTTCTAGTATAACATAATTTTTTTAGATATAGCATGTCGTGATGAGGAGTTTATTGCGCCACTTCTTCCCAGTTAAAACACTAGAAAGTGCTGGCAGAGGTTGAAAGTCAGAAGTTGCTAATTTGGATAAAATATTTTTGATTTAGAGTAAAATTATGCAAAACATACAAATATAGATACTAAGTTCACAACACAAATGAACTAGGCGCAGATATATGATTTTAGTGACTTTTAAATAAATCTGTTATTACGCCTTCAAGCAATGCAAGTAAGATATGCAAATAATATACATATGTTAAACTAGAACACATACACATCAATTTTATATTATTGTACATATAATTATTATTATTTTAAGTTTATTAGTTTTTAATTTTGTGTGTAGTATTTAGTTTATTCGATTCTTTAAATAAATAGAACTGTCCTATAAGAAAATTGATGATAATTAATCATCAATTATATATGTAAATATTTAAGTATTGTAGTAAAATACTTCATGAATTAAATTCCGTTACTAATGTCTACACAAAGCATAAAAAACGATATTACTTTCAAACTACTTAAGATATTTTCATGTATTTTTTCTGTATGAACAGACTATTTTATTATCTATAAGTATTTTTGTGATTATTGTCAAATATTCATATTTTCGTTACTAAAAATAAATATTTGCTTTGAAACCGAACGGCGGCGCGGCGTCAGCGCGACGCGCATTTGTATGACCAAGGTTAAGGACGTTTACCCATCCCTAAAACATTGTTTGTAATAGATACAAAAGTCAAGTGACCGGTATACCTAATGCACTCACATTACGCCAGTTATGTTTAAGTCCCATGTAATAGGGGGCGAGCCTATGCCAGGTTGCAACCTGGCAAATCCACGAGTCAAGACGAAGACCCCGGGCTGCTACTGAGAAATTCCAACAGGAAATCCCAATAACATTCCGCGACCTGAGAATTGAACCCAGCTCAGCACTTATAACCACTAGACCAACGACATCTACAGATGCGTACAAGAATAAATTATCTTTTATTTAAATTATACGCATGTTTGCGACAAAGCCTGCGAATGTCAAGGTCTAAATTAAAATGCCACAACCGAAAATCGAACCCGGATCCTTCCAATTACAAATCATGTTTTATTAATATGTATTTGTTTGTCTGTCTGTTTATAGAACTGATGGATTCATTCTGACGAGACTTTTGTTAACGAACAATAATAAATTTATGATGATTGTTAAGATTTTAAATTAATTAATTAATTGAAAACTGGTTTTCAAGGTATTTAAGATGTGCTTGAAAAGTTACGAAATTGAGGAAATAATTTATTATTGTACAGTCAGGGGATTTAATTGTTAAGCAAGCGGACACAGCAGTGGTGGCCCAGTGGTAACGGCCGCAACTTCGAACCCAGGCAGGAGCTTTACTTTGTGTAAATTATTTCATCTCCACTGATCTCAAAACGGTGAAGGAAAACATCGTGAGGAAACTGGCATGTCCTAGAACCAAAAATTCAAAGACATGTGACATATACCAACCCGCACTGGGCCGCAAAGAGTAACCGTGGAGTTTCTTGCCGGCTCTTCTCCATAGGAAACGACCAATTGGAACCGTGCACCTAGCTTCTGACGTTTCATAAGTGCCCATGTAGGTTTATGTGAAATAAAATATTTTGAGATATATTTGAGTTGAAATTTGAGTTGAAATTTGAGTTGAAATTTCAAGTGGTCTAAAATCTGGGGTTCTGAGTTCGATGAAAGTGTTGTTAGGTTATTCATCAGGTGTGTCCGGTTGATGGCAATAGGCTCGCCCCCTATTACACGGGACTTAAACATAACTGGCGAAATGGGGGTGTAGGAATATTTTATATTCCTCTGCCCTTTGAGGAATGAGGCGTGATGTTATAATATATGATGATTCAACTCATTAGAACAACCTTTATAATTATTATGACACTTAAGTTAAATATTAGATACTTGACCTTAAGTCACTGTAACTTCTTAAGGTCAAAGCACAAAACATTTTTTTATTTAAAACTATTTGTAATACTAATATTTCCTTGATACTTGACGGGTATTGATTAATGATTTGCAAAGATTGCGCTTGCGCATAATAATGCTTAATCTTTAGGTTAAGCTGTGTTTGTCGCGGTCGTTTTTAGGATGGGTGACCACTTTTGCAAACGATTATCAAATTAATCAATTGTACAGCGGTTTTGAGAACAATAATTGAAATTTTAGATTACTCTTTTTCCTTGCACGATGGTCAAAAGTGGAACTCTCAAATACACTATGATGAATTATGAAATGAAATCATTATATTTCTGTAAGTAGGTTAGTACAAACACTTTTACAAGTCAATCATGGTTTTAAAAATATCTGACTACTCTGAGAAGAAAGGCCGAAACAAACTCAGAGGTCACATTCTGTCGCGGGAAGGTACTAAAGGGTTACCGAGGCTCCTGGCAATGCAGGCAACCAAAGGAGTACGGGTGGGTTTTAGTCAGTAAGAGTCTGACACACCCTCTCGCTCCGCCCAGAGCGGGAGAAGTTATTTGATGATATTCCCACCCAAAAGAAAAAGAGGTCACATTCTCTTTTAAAGTCCAGATATAATCTTGGTCAGATCATGTGAAGACCATGTAGATTGTTTTCTGAAATGGTCATTTGAGGAAAGAACCACACAGATTGAGTGGACCTATCCAGTTAATGCCCTAAATTCCCAGGAATCTTCTAGATTATATGGGCACCAGAGAAATCAAAGGCTGTTTTTTTTTAAGAATCTGAACTGGTTTCATTAGCGTACGCATTATGCATTATGCGAAAAGGAGTTCCAGTTTTAAAAATCTGTAAATTTTATCGTCCATCACGCCTGTTTTCCCAGAAGGGTAAGGCAGACTAAGCAGTCCCTCGCGAGAAAGACCAAAAGGGTTACCGAGGCCCCTGGCAACACAGGCAACGAAAGGAACACGGGTGGATTTTAGTCAGTACGAGTCTGACACCCTCCCGGTCCGCCCAGAGCGGGCAAAAAAACAAAGCCTAAGCACTCCTACGTTTTTCCAGTTATATTTAAGTCTGATGTTATAAAGGATGACCCTTTTACCATCAGTCAGGCAAAATTCCAGACTCGGGACTGCTACTGAGAAATTCCTGATGGAAAAACCGAATAACACTAACTAACGGTAATATTAATGGCTCTTATTTAGACCCGTCTTATGTACACTGCTTTAACCTTTTAAACGCCACAGTCTTATATAGATGATAGAGCAAAATGTGCCCAGCACGCCACGTCTACATGACAGATATTAAGGAATAATTCGTAGCTTGGCGCCGAGGGCACGTCTTTGCTTTTTTGACATGGCGGTCAATAAGTTAAAAAAAACATAGGCAATCATTGGGACAACCAATAGAAGAGAAAACTTATCGCTCAACGCGCCTAGAAATGTTTTTACTTCAATAAAATTGTGATTATCTAAAACACAATTTAAACAATGCACTAATACACAATAACTTCTCACGTGGTCAATTCAACTTTACTCACTGCTACTACTGTCGTTGACGTGAACCCATAACTTTTTCCCCATATCAAAAATCACTAGACGCGCCTAGAAGTTTTCATTAAAAAAAAAACTGCAGTCCTTTTTTTTGGGTGGGAAATCATCAAATAACTTCTCCCGCTCTGGGCGGAGCAGGAGGGTGAGTCAGACTCTTACTGACTAAAACCCACCCGTATTCCTTCCGTTGCCTGTGTTGCCAGGGGCCTCGGTAACCCTTTGGTACCTTCCCGCGACCCCGGCAGGCATCGGCCCTAGTGGACCCCTTTTTTTTTTTTGATGGGAAATCATCATATAACTTCTCCCGCTCCTTGTGTCAGACTCTTACTGATTAAAATCCACCCGTATTCCTTCCGTTACCTGTCTTGCGGGGGCCTCGGTGACCCATTAGTACCTTCCCGCGACCCCGCTAGTATACCCCTACGCTTGTGCTAACAACATCTCTTTGAGGCGCGCGTGGAATACAACGCACCGTCGACCCGCTCATTTGTAGGTTAAGTTATTAATAATATCTTGCATAAAAAAAACAGCTACATTTTTTTTATAATCAACTGGTCTTAATCATCACGTCTAATTAAAACATCCAGTTTCCGGACCCGGAAGTAACAACTACGTAATCATTACGTAAAACAAGAAGCTTGTAGTATAAACCAATGACTTCACAAGTCGAATCTAATACATAAATCTTCTAAACTAGTAAAAAAAAACTACGTAGATGAAGTCGGTGTTTTATAGGCGACTACTCTGAGTAGAAACACCAAAACGGACTCAGTTTTATAATTTCAAACATTATCTTGGTGAGATCATATAAGGACCATGCAGATTAGTGACTGTGATGGACTTTTAAGGAAAGAACCACAAAGCTTTGAGTGAAACTGTCCGCATCGGTGTCACATTTGACAGTACTCTTGTAACTCAACTATAGAAGAGAAGCTTAATAAGAATTATAAATCAGAATCGCACAACGAAAGAACAATACCCTTATATATTAATCATTTGAAAAGGTTAATGTTACAACAATACATAATTTGTAAAAACTTCAACTGGTTGTCTATTAATGAGATTCTGATATAGCCCGCGACAGACAGACATTGTAAGCTTTGTGAAATCACAAGGCAATATTTTATCTAATGATTGATTGCTGTTTACAACTAACAGCATATTTGACATCATAAAATGTTAGAACAGTTACTGATACACCAGTAGATATACCAGTAGTAGAATAAACATATTATTATACGTACAGGGATCCACATAAAGTTATAGTTACGTGTTTCCCGCTAGCCATATTTATATATAGCCATATTGCCAAGTGTCATTGGATGAAGCAGGAATGCTCGCGAAGGAGGACGCGGGACGGTTGAGGGAAAGGCAAATCTCGGGCCCTCTCGTCCCTAGCCGCCGCAGGAGACGCCCTGGGTGTCGGGAATCGCAGGCGGATTTCCGGCCACCGTAGGCGCGGGCTTGCGGACGGTAAGCGATGGGTAGCTCGCCATCCGATAAGGACTAGGCCCGGGTCAACAGCGCGTTATGTTCCACGCGCGCCTCAAAGAGATGTCAGTACAAGTGTAGGGGTCCACTAGGGCCGATGCCTGCCGGGGTCGCGGGAAAGTCCGAAAGGGATACCGTGGCCTTTGGCAACAGACGGGCGACGGAAGGAACACGGGTGGGTTTTAGTCAGTAAGAGTCTGACTTACTCTCCCGCTCCGCCCAGAGCGGGAGAAGTTATTTGATAATTTCCCACCCAAAAAAAAAAGGCCACTTCTAACTACATCATGCTCTTGCACTAATCTAAGTATATTTGTCGCATTTGGCGCAGCATGTCGTTTTCTTCCATATATCTATCTATTAGCCATCTTCTCAGTTATCAGCTTTTCAGTTGATTTTGTAACTGCTTTAAAAATTTAACATACAAATCGATTCTGAGCCGCAGTTCAGGTCCGGATCGCGCAAGACTTTTGGCGGTCGGAGCCAGAGAGGCCGGTCATTGGCTACATCCTTCTCCTTATACCTTCCTGGATCCAACCTCGCTCCGTCTAGCGATTGGTCTGCAGCTTGGGGTCACGGTATGTACTCCACACACATGCCCTTGTGGCACGGACGTGGACCGACTGGGTCACCACAGACTTTGTTGTCAAAAAGTGCAGGCCGCTTTTCAAGATATGTGACACTTAATGACATAATCCGCCGGTCTCTTGCCAGCATCAATGTGCCTGCTCTTCTTGAGCCGACTGGCATTGTCAGAGATGATGTCAAAAGACCTGATGGTGGTTTGGTCCCGTGGAGTTTGGGACGGATGCTTGTGTGGGACGCTACCTGTGTAGAGACACTGGCACCGTCCCATCTCCAACGGACTACTTCTAAAGCGAGTGCAGCGGCAGAAAATGTTAAAAATCTAAAAGTTATTAAATATGCAGGCCTTGGCAGAGAGTACAACTTGGTGCCCTTTGGCGTCGATACCCTCGGTCCGTGGGGTCCCAGTGCGTATAAGTTATTTGCGGAAATCGCGAAACGTCTAGTTGATGTAACTGGTGACCGAAAAGCTGGCGGCTTTCTCGCGCAACGCATCAGCATTGCAATTCAGCGAGGAAAGGCCGTCAGCATCCTCGGTACAATGCCCCGAGGGCCTTTTTTAGGCTTAACTTAGTTTTAATTTAATTTAGTTAATGTTAATAATCATCTTGTAATTTGGTTATGTAAATAAATTATTTCAAAGAAAGTGACAACTTCACTAAAGTTTAATCTATCAAACTGTCACACACAAATAGACTGTATCATTTTATAACGTGCAAGTGCCATTCTGAACCAAAAAAAATCAAAACTTTGCATAAAACTATCGCACAACCCACACGAGTCGACACCTCATGTATGATGATCCATTCAGCCGATAGAATGCTTCGAGGGTATAAAGCGTCACAAATCAGACAAACAGATCCTGTCTTTGCTGTCGCACAGTCGGGTTTGTATAAAATAATATAATAAAAAACTCACCTGAGTATTAGCCTGCAGCAGACCACCTCCGTTTGTGTTCACGACACCATTATTGCACTGTGACTTGTGAACACAGACGTATCCTTGCCCAGCACAGGTTTGCTGCAGATCTCCTCCAGAATTATCATGAGCATTGACATTTCCAGTGCTCTGGAAGATTTCATCTATGTTCTGTTGTGTCTGCTGCTGTTCGAAGTCGTATTCGTTCTTCTGGGTGTTCTGGATGCGGTTGACGTTGGCACCAGTGGCTGTCGCGAAGGGTGCGGGAGAAGAACCAGTGTAACCAGCACCTGAGTTGAATTTGTTGTTGGAATTTGTGAATGCGTTGAAGCCGGTTCCTTGGGTACCTTGGGCGCTGCCGAAAGCATTTTGACTGCTCTGAGCACTGCCGATGGTGGTTCGACTGCCTTGGGAGCTGCCGAAGCCAGTTTGACTACCCTGAGCTCCGAAAGCGTTTTGACCGCCTTGAGCTCCGAAAGCGTTTTGACCGCTCTGAGCTCCAAAACCACTCTGACCACTTTGAGAGTTAGAACCGAAGGCGGTTTGAGATCCACTACCAAAACCGCTCTGTCCATTGAATCCGGCACCACCGGCAGGTACACCACCACTTAAGAATGGATTGCCCGAGATATCAATCTCCTTTGTTGAAGAAGATTCGAAGGATTGGCGGTTAGCGAAGTTACCACCAGCTCCATTAAATCCTGCACCACCAGCACCATTAAATCCTGCACCACCAGCTCCATTAAATCCTGCGCTACCAGCAAGCTTAGAGAAATCTCCATTCAAGAAAGGATTGGCACCCAAATCAACACCTCCAGCACCATCATTGCTCGAGCTGGTAAAACTAGACGAAGACTTGCTGAACTTCTCAAAAGAACCACCATTGCCCGCTGCACCAGCCTTGAATGGAGAATTCTGGTTCATCCACCAGAATGGACCACCATTGGGTGCGCCACCTTCAAAGACGCTATTCCCAGCTGCTTGGAACTGGAATTCGTTACCAGTATCAGCATTAGCTGCTGCATTAAAAGCTTGTAGGTTTCCGAATTTCTCTATGATTTTACCGTCTTTTACTTTGAGTCCAGCACATCCTTTCTCTGAGGAGCATCCTTCGAAGGATTCCTGTGTGTGTACTTCAGCATTTGGTAATGTTTTCAGTGCTGCTAGGAATTCTTTAGGTGATTTAAGGTTATGCGTGCTGGAGCAGGCTGTGCAGCGTTCAGCTCTTGCCTGTGGCTCGCTGGCCTCTGCCTCTAGGATTGGCTCATTGCTTTGAGCCAGTTCTTTAACATCTTCGATGTTTTCAGGGTGAGCGTTGACCGCTATTACCAGTATGGCAACCACTATTGAATATAGTGGCTTCATGGTTCTGTAACAAAAAGAAATAACGTATGTTAGTTATTGAGATAAGGTAATTTTTTAATTTGCTGAAATGGAAAGTAGTACCCTTGATGAATTTTTTTGGTGTTTTTGGCAATACGTTTTAACTTAATTATATTCGTGCCATTAGAGGTTTTCTGTAAAACGTAAACAAAATCAGACAAAAATATTAAAATTTAAAAACTTTATATATTGTTACATAAATTGCTTCGCTTGCAGATAGTAAAAGCGAAAGTAGCGTGAAAAGAAATCCCTATTGGCACGTTGATGTCTTGTGTAGAACATAATATCGGTCTAAGTCTACACATACGTCATGTATCAGAAAGGCATGTCCTTCCCATACAAAACTTACTCAACCTAAATGTATGGGACGGATGATTATTTTTCGCGATTACGATGTTGGTTCCATGGAGAAACTTGTTCAGTTTCATGGTCTGTACAACACCCTTTGCGATATGCTCGTGAACGGGTGTTGCTTGTGGTGACTGGTCGTCTTGCTGACCATGGTTTTGTTATTATTATTATTAGTACTTAATTAACTGTTTATTTATTTTAATTCGATGCTGCTAGTTTATCATTTGTGAATTCGAGTTACACCTATAGCCTTATGTAAGCGGGCACGCCCTTTATGCCTGGAGGCTTTTATTTAGGTATTAAGTTCTGCTTACGATTTAATGTTTTTATTTTTTATTTCTGCTTGAGTACAATTTTCATTGTTTTGTTAGAATATTGGCGAGTGCTAGCTAATATATGGCAAATGATAGAATTTCATATTTTTTGTTTCGTAATGTTAATTACTTTGCATACGATTTGTATAGAATCAAGTTTATATAACTAAACAGACAGGTGTGCTGCTGGGGAGTTTGTTGCAACACTTCTTCTTCCCTTGAACCAGCAAGGTTGTTGCACTAGGAAGGGGTGAAGGGCGGGTGTGTCTTATATAATTATGACGTTCGAAAAGTGCTGATTCTCAGCCTAGTTTTAATAAATGACCTTTGATTTTGACCCTTATAGAACACACATTTTTGATAGACGCTGTATTATATCAATGTACTTAGTAATTTAAACATTGGGATCATAAACGATTTCAAGATGATTTTCATGTCATAATGAGAAACAGAGCCGCGTCAATTATGGGTACCTTGCGCGGAAGCTCCAACAGCATCCTAAAATCATTAATGACAAAGTGGACAGCTCCATTATAAGGCACTGGGTGCGGATACACGTGCAGACAATTTTAAATATTTTATTTTTTAGATATCGCAGCATTATGCTGAGTCTTTTTCGCACAAGTCGTTTTTATTTGTTTTTTTTTTGTTGTTTTTTGTTTATTCAAACAAATGTGTTAATTTTGTTAGTTTTAAATGCTTATTTTTTTGTATTTCTTGTGCATGTTCCAAATAATATATATTTTTTTTCTTTTTTTCTTTCTTTCTATCTTTCTTTCAGACATGTCTTGAGCCACGTAACTATTAGTCGTAGTTCGGTTAATTTGTATGTTTTACTAACATAGTTTTTAAGTCGTTGTTACTAATATCATATGGATTGTGTGTATTTTTATATACGATCCACAATAAATGTGAATATAATTTAAATAATGCAGCCGACTTTGTAATATATAGATGGAGGTTATCGCATAAAATCAGAACCAACTCCGTCACCAACCCAAATAGAAAAAAAAACAGATGACACAGAGCACAAATCGACACAGAATAAAAAATCCCAGCTCAACAACTATTCTGGTCCCAGAATTAGCATATAAATGGTACGTTTTATTACCTGCATCTACAAAATCCACTTGTTTGACAGTTAAGACACGTTTGTCTAGTATTAAAATACGGAAATTCCTGTCTGAACCCTTCACTCAATCTACAGATACTGACTAGATTTTTTGTTGCTAATCGATTTTAAGAAGTTCTAAATTTAGCAGTGCAAATATCAATCATTTTAGCTTAGCTGTGACCGCAGCTATGCTCACGTTGACTATAATAATATATATGATAGCTTCTGCGTGAAATTTCTTGTTTTAAGGCGCAGATTATATGATTTGAGTGACATTTAAATTTGTTATTCCGTCTTCATACAGTACAAGTAACTTATGCGAAAAATGTATTTTGAACTTGAATGCATAGACATCAATTGTATATGTGAATATTTAAGTATGTGTGTAAAATACTTTATGAAATAAATTCAGGAAGTAATGTCTACTCAAAGCAAAAAAAACGATATTACTTTCAAACTATTTAAGATATTTTCATGATGTTTTTTTTATATGAATATACTATTTTATTATCTATAGTTGTATTTGTATTATTTTACAAATATACATATATAATCTTTACTAAAAATAAATAAACCCTATTAAACCGAATGGCGGCGGCGCGGCGTGAGCGCGACGCGCATTTGTAAGGTCAACGGCGATTACCCGAAACTTAACATGAAATACTAAATCCTTTGAGACTCTGTGGCTCCCATTACTAAAACAATGTACATACAAACTCACAAATTTAACCTCTTTATTATAATTTGGTATCGATATCATCTGATATATAAATCTTAAGAAATCATTTTGAAACGCATTAATAGGGATGATGACTTATTTTTTTTTGTCCATCAGGTAGATAATTAAAAAATATTGGACACGTATTTTTTCTTTTTTTACGTAATCAAAAGATTACTGCGATACATTGAGTTAAAATTTGGTATGACGTCACTCCTTGCTAGATTGTATAATGGATTATGACGTACCGAGCCCCTACTCTCCAACTTTAATGCATTTTATCTAAGTATTTTTTTTTAATATGACAAAGCAAAAAATATGTGTCTAATATATTTTTATTATCTGACTAACGGACTAAATATATTTTTTTTTCCTAGGCATCATCTCTATTAAACGATGGTTCTCGAGTTAAGTGCACTTACGGATGGACAGACAGAAGTTATAATACATTTATATTTAATGATAAGGAAGATCAATGTGCTATTTTTTGCCGCAGAATTCTCGTTAAGTATAGGTTAACAAATCTCTGCAAAAAGGTGTCATAAATGATACAGACGATGATATTATTACGTCAAAAATATTAGCAGCACTGTTCTCTGAATAATATTCCACAACACTAAGTAAAATGGTTAATATTTCAAGAGGAATATTTAATACCATAGCAGCATCAATGTGCCTGCTCTTCTTGAGCCGACTGGCTTGTCAGAGATGATGGTAAAAGACCTGATGGAGTGTCTTTGGTTCCGTGGAGTTTGGGACGGATGCTTGTGTGGGATGCTACCTGTGTAGACACACTGGCACCGTCCCACCTCCAACGGACTACTTCTAAAGCGGGTGCAGCGGCAGAAAATGCCGAAAATCTGAAAGTTATTAAATATGGAGGCCTTGGCAGAGAGTACAACTTTGTGCCCTTTGGCGTCGAGACCCTCGGTCCGTGGGGTCCCAGTGCGCATAAGTTATTTGCGGAAATCGCGAAACATCTAGTTGATGTAACTGGTGACCGAAAAGCTGGCGGCTTTCTCGCGCAACGCATCAGCATTGCAATTCAGCGAGGAAATGCCGCCAGCATCCTCGGTACAATGCCCCGATGGCCTTTTTTAGGCTAAACTTAGATTTAATTTAATTTAGTTAATGTTAATAATCATCTTGTAATTTGGTTATGTAAATAAATATTTTATATACCATAGCTAGATGGATGGATGGGACTAACTAAACAACAGCTGCGTACTGTCACAGCAGCTATAACAGGCCACGGGTCATTTAACAAACACCTCTTTGTCATAGGAGTCACAGACAGTCCGCTGTGCAGGGCCTGCATGGAGGACGACGAGACAGCAGCACATGTGCTACTAAACTGCCCGGTGGTCGCCACATACAGGGCGTACTTCGGTAACCCAGGTACCCTCCGTGAGATGGTCAGTAACACCAAGGCGTTGCTGGCCTTTCTTGAGGAGCTGGGGTGGATCGAATAATCAGTTTCCCACCCGTGCGCAAAATGCGCACATTGACGTGGAGTTGCGGACACCATCCCGTATTACCTATTACGTATTAGCCAGATGGATTGAGGACCTTAAAAAGAGGTTGGGAGAGGTGGGGAGACTGGACGCGAAAGATGGATTTTAGAATAAACCACTTTCACTGAACAGAATCACCCCGTTGCGTATGCGGTAGTGTGTGTAAAAGGGCAGTTACAGTGCGGTATCACACGGACCGCGTTTTAACACGCGTGTCCCACAAATACCGATTTCCGAAAATTAGAAAAAAAGAGACCTACTTATTTTATTATTAATTCGTGTCGAGAATCATTAGCATCTACCTCCTTGAATTTGACGACGATGCAAAACGACACCTTGTATGTATACGCCTTAACATGAGATTTGGCGGTACTTTAAACGGAAGATTTTATTACGTATTTCATAGTTGGATTATGATAACTGAGAAACATACGAAATGTGGACACGGACGAAGCGTTTTTCAGGGTTACGTAGTCAACAAGGAACCCATATAGTTTCGCCATGTCCGTCTGTCTTTCTGTCCATCCTAGGCTTAGCTCTAGGTACTAGAAAGCTGTAATTTGGCATGTGTATACATATTAATCACGTTGACACAGTGGTAAAATAAAATCTTGAAAAATATCTGACAACCATTTTTAGATTCAGAGATCAGTTTGCGTAATATTAAGCTTTAAAGTGCAAAAAGTAGTATATATAACGAAGTTAAAATGAAAACTATCACAGCTAAGTAGGCTTTACAAGTTAACGAATAGTCGACCAACTTACATTTGCAGTTGGAGAATAGGGTCTTACACCCATTTTTGAAAAGTGTCTCAATTAAATTCTATAGTGCTAATATGCCCAAAAAAAAAAACTCAAAATTTTTATTCAATGGATAAGACCCATAAAAATGCATTTAAATTTTACATTTTCAAATTTCGCGCGTAGTTTGACGAAAACGCTGGACGCAGTGGATGCCAGGTTGGTCTGTGGTCATGACGTCAGTTGGCTATGTAAACAAATGCGCTGATCTATTATCTAACTGTCAGTTGACAGTTGACTCGTTTTAGTTTACATAGCCGTATGACGTAATAACATGGCGGCTACTATTTCATGGTGTTTTTTAACAGATTACAAAAACTGAAAACGTTGAATTGAATTTTAATATTTATTTTGTTATTTTATGAACTAAAAGTAACATTTTCCGACTCCTTTTTGCCTAAACTATCTCAATAATATATTTATAGATTTTTTCTCGTATATAGTAAAATACCCTATTGACCGTGACTTATTTCGATGTATGGGAGATCATGTTTTTCAACTACAATGTCAAGTTTGTTTTTGGGATAAATTTATCCCAACTGCGGAACCCTTATTGTGCGTGGTCCGACACGCACTTGGCCGGTTTTTTTATTCTAATATTTATCAAAAACATTATTTTTTCTTTTAAATGTCATTCTATTTATACTAAACCATTGAAATTATCTTCAACACAACTCATCATTCTAAAACAACTCTTAATTATCAACACTTAAGATGTAAATTACCTATTTTTCTTTAAAAACCCACTGCTTTTCAATGTCAAACCTTTTGACCATAAAAATAAGGTTCTTTTTCATGTTTTTGGTGATATAATAGGTATCTGATTAGGTATTCAACCTTGGAATAAAGCATAATAAAAATCAATAGCTTTTGTTTGTGAATCAGGTGTTTTTCGACGGAAATGCCAAGTTTTTGTACTGGCTTACCGCAAAATGTATATTCAAAAATGACCTCAGTCCTATTTGAAATAAGATACCTTTTTCATCAGGCCTATATTCCCCGAAGGGCAATATAGGCCATATAGAGGTGTACCTATACTACATCCACATTTTGCCAGTTATATTACAGTCCCATGTAATAGGGGGCTAGGGATGATGACAATTTTTTTTCCCGTCAAATATTGGACACGTGTTTTTTCTTTTTGTACGCAATCAAAAGATTAGTTAAGCACACAGTTAACACTGGATGGATGAAATGGCAGCAGGTCACTGGAACAATCTGCGACTCCCGCATTCCTCTTAAACTTAAGGGGAAGATATATAAAACAATGGTAAAGCCTGCTGTCTTGTATGGATCAGAATGTTGGGCCACAAAAGGGATGAATGAAAGGCAATTGCATGCAGCTGAGATGAGAATGCTAAGAGCGATGTGTGGTGTGACACGAATGCATAGAATAAGAAATGGGTACATAAGAGGAAGTCTGAAAGTGGCACCGGTGACTGAAAAGTTGTACAGAAATCAGTTGTCATGGTATGGGCATGAGATGCGGAGGAATGAGGAAAATGTCGTGAGTAAAGTCTTGAGTATGAATGTCGATGGCTATAAGAGTAGAGGAAGACCAAATAAACGATGGATGGACTGTGTGAAAGATGATATGGATAGAAAGGGGGTGACTACCGAGATGACAACTAATAGAGAAGTATGGAAGAAAGCGACATGTTGCGCCGACCACAAATAAATTGGGATATGGGCAGGAGAATGATGACGTAATCAAAAGATTACGGCGATACATTGAGTTAAAATGTGTCATGTCGTCACGCCTTGCTAGATTTTATACTGAATTGTGATGTAACGAGCTCTCCCCAACTTTAAAGGCTCCTACATACTGGCGCGACTTGTCGCGCGACGCGACGCGACACAAAGACACCACGTGTAGCGCTACAAGCGGTGTCTCTGTGTCGTGACGCGTCGCGTGACAAGTCGCGCCAGTATGTAGGAGCCTTAATGCGTTTTATCCAAGTCATTTTTTATTAATTTGATAAAGCAAAAAATACGTGTCTAATATGTTTTATTGGTGCCGATTCCCTTGTTCACAAACTAAACTAAATTTAAGTTCAGTGCATCTTTTTCTTTCTATTTCATTAAGAAAAGGACAGAAGATAAATTTTAGTTTAGTCCTGTCAAATTAATCAGCGCTTGACGTAAATTTTAGTAGGCAAGTTTTTAATCACGTCTAAACTTGTATGGAGTAGTGACAGGCGCTCATTAATTTGACAGGACTAACTAAAATTTATCTTCAGTCCTTTTCTTAATGAAATAGAAAGATGCACTGAACTTAAATTTAGTTTAGTTTGTGAACAAGGGAATTGGCACCATTATCTGACTGATGGACTAAATACGATTTCTTTTTTTTACCCTGGCTTCATCCCTATCCTCATCAACTGGGCACAAAACCAGACTCCGAGCTGCTACTGAGAAATTCCAGATGGAAAAACTTAATAACAATTTGCTCAACCCGGGAATCGAACCCAGGACATCACGTTCAGCAGTAGCGCTTGCGATCGCTATACCAACGAGGCCACAAATCTTTGCTTTTTAAGTCAGGTGCGTAGTACTCGCAACCGGCGTGCGTGTATGACCAGATGTATGAACGTAAACGAAGCAAAAGGAGTATGTAAGGATCGTAGCAGGTGGCGTTCTATAGTTTCTGCCTACCCCCATGGTAAGTTTATGTACCTATGTTTGAGTATGTATGTGTCTTCCTTACAGTCGCAAATAGGCTCCTGGCTAAGTAATAACCCCGTGCTTCGAATAGTACGTTAAGCCGTCAGTCTTCCTTCTGCGAAGCAGTAATGCTCGCGAAGGAGGAGGCGGGACGGTTGAGGGAAAGGCAAATTTCGCGCCCTCTCGCCCCTAGCCGCCGCAGGAGACGCCCTGGGCGTCGGGAATCCCGGGCGGATTTCCGGCCACCGTAGGCGCGGGCTTGCGTACAGTGAGCAATGGGCAGCTCACCGTCCGGTAAGGACCAGGCCCGGGTCGACGGCGCGTTGTATTCCTCGCGCGCCTCAAAGAGATGTCGTCAGCAAAGTGTAGGGGTCCACTAGGGCCAATGCGGGCCGGGGTTGTGGGAAGGTACTAAAGGGTTATCTAGGCCCCTGGCAACACAGGCAACGGAAGGAATACGGGTGGGTTTTAGTCAGTAAGAGTCTGACACACCCTTCCGCTCCGCCCAGAGCGGGAGAAATTATTTGATGATTTCCCACCGAAAAAAAAAAGCCGTCAGTCTTGGCTGTAATTCGCGCTGGGGCTCTGTCTCACATAGGGTCGCAGCTTTAGCGATGGTCGTTTCGCGTGGATCGGACGCATATTTTACCCAACTTGTTCTTTTTTGTGTTTGTGTTCTTTCTTTTTCTATTCATAGATCTTTGTCAATCCTTACGGGCAGTTAGAAGCCTACTCAGGTATTGCGTTACCCAGTAACTGGGTTGTAGAGGTCAGATAGGCAGTCGCTCCATGTAACATTCTAGTATTCAGCTGTATCCAGTAAGACTGGAAGCGAACCAAAACACAGTTGGGAATGGCTAGGCAGATGATGATGAGAACTTCAGGATGTTATAAGAAATGTTTACCCGAGTGTAAATATGACACATCAAGCTCTACAATGCAAATATGTTCCTTATATGGCTAAAGCACGTGTCCCATGCGTAGCTGCCTAAGAGAAGTGGTAACAGCCGCGTCTTACCGGGTTGTAGGTCGTGGGTTCGAACCCAGGCAGGCACTTTACTATACGTTAATAATTTCATCACCATTGCTTTCAAAACGGTGAAGGAAAACATTGCGAGGAAACCGGCATGTCCTAGAACCAACAATTTGAAGACATGTGACATCTACCAACCCGCACAGGGCCCGCGTGATGGATTACGGCCCACTCCCTCTCACAGAGAGGAGGCCTGTGTCCCAGCAGTGGGAACATTATAGACTGATTATGACATGATGTAGCTGGAAGTGCCCACTTTCCCATCAACATCCAAGTCTCGGGATCCCCCAGCTTAACCTCGCTAATTCTTCACCAAACATTCTTAAAACAACATGACGCTTAACAAACATAAGGTAGGTAGAGGTCAAGCGAAGATAAACTAATATTTATTTTAACCAGATTCTTTACTGATGAAGAAAAACCTTGAAATGAGGTGCGATATCAAATAAATAAGTGATAAATAGGTATAATTGAGCTTGTTAGAACTTTGAGGTGGAGCAGGAAGGTAGTTCCGTTTTCCTGGCGATGTTTCCGGTTTAAATGACAAACATGTTACTTAAGTGTGATGGTAAGAACATCATCATCTGCCTAACCTTTTCCCAACTACGGGTCGGCTTCCAGTCTAAAAGGATGCAGCTGAATACCAGTATTTTACATGGAGCGACTGCCTATCTGACCTCCACAACCCAGTTACTGGGTAACACGATACCCCTTGGTAAGACTGGTTGTCAGACTTTCGGGCTTCCCGTAACGACTGTCAAAGATCCACGAATGACAGCCGGGACCAACGGCTTAGCGTGTTTTCCGAGGCACGGAGGGGTCTTGGTATGTACCTAAAGATGGTCACCAATCTACGGACCAACCGCGGTAAGCGTAGCTTAACCTGTGATGATAAGAACATCATGTTAGCTACAATTTTCCTTCTGCTGGGAGTCAGGCTTCCTCTCTTTGGGAACTGGGCCGAAATCCACCACGCGGGTCCAGTGCGGGTTGGTGGATGTTATATATGTATTCGAAATTTTGGTTTGGTTAAGTTTCTTCACGATGTTTTTCTTCGTTTTTTTTAGAGTAGTGTTCGAGTTTAAATTCACCACTCAGCGAAAATGCATAATTGCATCCAACGCGAGTATTCACATTCGCTCGTCCACCAAAATGTGGTCCAGTGCGCGTTCAGATCTCATTAGAGACACCATGTTCTCAAAATAAGCAGTAGACAACACAAAAATCAGTAGGTATTCCATAAAAATCTCCTAGGAATGGCACCACAGATATACAAGGTGTCGTTATGCATCCTCGTCAAATTCAAGGAGGTAACTATGCTAATGATTCTCGACACGAATCAATAATAAAATAAGTAGGTCTTATTTTATTTTTTTTCCTAATTTTCGAAAATCGGCATGTGTGGGGCACGCATGTTAAAACGCGGCCTGTTTGTTACCGCACTGTAACTGCCCTTCTACACACACACTACCGCATACGCAACGGGGTGATTCTGTTAAGGCATTTACATACTGGCGCGACTTGTCGCGCGACGCGACGCGACACAAAGACACCGCGTGTAGCGCTACAAGCGGTGCCTTTGTGTCGCGACGCGTCGCGCGACAAGTCGCGCCAGTATGTAGAAGCCTTTATGTGAAAGTGGTGTATTCTAAAATACTGTCAAACTTAAATAATTAAAAAAACAAGTATGTATTAATTATTGAGCAGGTATCGTAATTGTATTTGATTATATATGTCTTTCATAGCAGCCTCCTTAAATTTGACGAGGGTGTAAAACGACACCTTGTATAATAAATTACCTAATGCTTTGTTAAGTTTTAACGATATTAATGTATTTAAGAAGAAACTCAATAATCTACTGATAAGTAAGACATACTGAACAATAAATGAAAAATATAAATTTGGGTGTATAATGAAAATAATACATACCTATAACTTGAGTCCGATTTATTTTATTAAGATTATTTTATTTGTAATTATCTTATTACACATATCTTAACATCACGCCTTGTTTCCCCGAAAGGTTGGCCAGAGGTGTACCTGTAGTACACCCACATTTCACCAGTTATGTTTAAGTCCCATGTAATAGGGGGCGAGTCTATTGCCATTAACCGGGCACAAATCCAGACTCCAGGGTGCTACTGAGAAATTCCAGATAAAAAAACCCAATAACACTTTGGCTTGCCGGGAATCAAACCCAGGACCTCATGCTCAGCGGTAGAGCTTGCGACCTAGCGGCTTTATGTTCTCATGACTTTGTATAATTTTAGTGATAACTTCGCATGCTTGAATTGGTGCAACACACTGGACTGCGCATTCTTGACGATTATGTACTGTATTGAGCAATTAACATAAAAACATTAATTTTATCATACATTTAACCAATAAGTTAGTTATATAGTTTACCATTTTTAACCATTTCTTGTAACTGAATATTAAAGTGATTCAATATAGCTATTTCCCTTATACTCGTAATTCGAGAATTTATCTTTTAACATATTCTCTGAATACAAGAAAGGTTTGTTTGTTCACCACAGCGCCGACCAAAATTTTCTACAAAGTCAAATCTCAAAAGTCATTTATTCAAACTAGGCTGAGAATCAGAAAAATCGTTCGTCAAAATAACATAACACAGTCCCCCAAAAACGCCCGCCATTCACCACTTCCTCGTGCTTTAGCTGGGAAGAAGAAGTGGCGCTGTGTGCTCCCCAGCAGCACACAGGCAGATTAATTGTTTTTGTTTTGATTGTTTGTTTGTTTGTTTGTTTGTTTGTATATTGTCATTTGCCAGTGTCGCAACCACAGAACATATATGTATATATACTCTAAAGGGGTCGCAACACAGAGTAAATATTACGCAATGTAAATTGTCTTTGGGCCCTGGCCCTGACATCAAGCTATGGACAAGATTATCAAGCTTTTATGGCTTGAATACGAGGCGTTTGACTACTTTGTTAGTGTGTTTTTTTTTTTGTAATTTGCGTTTTGTTAGTGCATAATGAACTATTTTTCAATTATTCTTTCTTTATTAATGATATTTTATGATTTTAGAGGTCTAAAGTAGATTGAGTGGCTGCCTGAGTGGTCAGCATTTCACACTACCATTCAAGTTTTTAAACGGGCTGAACTATTCAAATAATTACTAAAGTTATTTCAAACTTAACACGTTCAGACCACATGAACTGTTACATCGATGTATTCTGTTCTAATGGTATTTGTTTCAACTCGTAATTATTTTCTATTCCACACGCCGATTTCCTCACGATGTTTTCCTTCATCGTTTCATTGCAGTGTTGATGAAATAATTTACACAAAGTAAAGCGTCTGTCCGGGTTCGAACTTACGCCTTGCAGGTCGCAGCCGTTACCACTGGGCCACCACTGCTCACCGGCCTGAACGTGTAACCTATATTCATCAACAATTATTCATGTTGATTTTGACTCAGTAATGACCTTGAATACAAAATAAAAAGAACTGATTTCAAATGGCTTTTGAGTTCTCATGACTCAATGAATTCTTGAATCACTTCTTGAGTAGGCGAAGGTGCGAACAAGACACAAATGATGATATTATAACGCTACATGCCTAGAAACACCTCAAAGCATTACTTTGTTTGCTGACTGGTTATGCATCCAACTATTACCAATATCTGCCTAGCATTTTCCCAACTAGGTATGTTAGGTTCAAAGGGGTGTAATGACTGTCAATGATCTACGAATGACAGCCGGGACCAACGACTTAACGTGCTTTCCAAGACACGGGGTTATTACTCAGCCACGAGCCCCTTAGTGACTGATAAGCAAAGAGCTCAATTTAAATAGGCCTGCGGTCATCTTTGCAAATTAATTTTGCGGTAATCCAGTATTGTACACGAAGCGACTGCCTATCTGACCTCCACAACCCGGTTACTGAGTATAAAAATACCACTTAATATCTAAGTACCTACTAGAAATCTGGGACCTATTTATTGAGGTCATAGGCCATTTACACCTCAGTAACTTTAAGTTCCATCAGTAATTTAAACACAGAAATATTACAAAAGCATTACACATCCTTTTTCCTTCACAATCTGTGAAAAAAGTGAAAATTATTTGCATTTTTATTTAGCGACGAAACCGAATGTGAATTGACTTAATATCAGCCGTGAATCTTGTATGTACCGTCATTGTGTGGATGTACTTGTATCTACCTACGTGATAAGGATCGTTGTATACTGCAAGGCTATGGTAGGACAGGAATACCCACATAGATCAATTTACTATAATAATTAGCTAACTAGTATTTTATCTGCGAAAGTGATTTTGTTTGTTACGCTTTCACGCTAAAATGGCTGCACGGATTTGGATAAAATTTGGCACATGGGTAGACGATGACCTAAGTTAGGACATGTGATAATTTTACCCCGACATTCCCACGGAATCGAGAGTTATGCAGGTGGAACCGTGGAGCGGAACTAGTGATATTATAAAGAGTGAGTTTATATGAAAAGTGAAAAATAAACGTTTTAACGACATTAAAACAACCGACTTCCAAAAAATAACACTACAAATTGAAAAATAACTTTAATTTCGGAAGTCGGTGTCTTTGGTTTTGTATTTATTGTAGTGTTATTTTTAAAAGTTGGTTGTTATTTTGTTTAATTAAAGCATTTCTCAATGATTTTTCCTCACAGTTTGTAAAGTAATAAATTAATATTCAAAGTGGTCAATCAAGCACAACTTACAACTTATTTATGATGGGTGATCATTTGGTAACCGTAAATTCTTAAGTGATCTGCGGGGTGATTGCGTAACACACTAAATGAATATTATATAAGTATATTATATATTATATTATTAAATTAATATTATTTATATATTATATTATTTATTTGCGCAATGAATTTGATTTTGATAGTTCAACAATATGTATAGCGTTGTTTAAAAAATAAAAGTTTATTTCGACCAACAAAAGGATCATAGGCACACAAAAAATACAAAATAAGAAATAAATAAATAAATAAAAATAAAATAAAAAACACAATAATAAATACCACACAATATGAAAATGATGAAATAGACTTATTACAGACTTCGATTGCTCAGTATGTGAATGTGAACCATACAGCAATGGTTCAGGTACTGGCAATCGAACCTCTGCGCAAATGCCCTCAGTATGCCGCAGCAGCCAAACAAAAAAAAACATTTTTTTCTTAATAAATGAAGGAATGAATTAGAAATATACTTAAAAATCATTCAGATTGTGATCCAAACTTACGCAATTAGGGTGCTGGTATTTCAGAAACATTGATTGCGATGGTATTTTAAATATGCGTAGGTCAGATACACGATTGATTATGTTCGAGTTACATTGGGCAAAGCGGCGATAGAAAATTAAGGTTAATACCGTGTCATAATATAAGCTAATATGGTCGCGATCATTTGTCTCTCATTTGTTCGGTAAACTAGAAGTGCTCCCTTAGATTTACTCACTTCCTGCGGTAGCGTCGGGGGTCGGGTTGCCTCCTTCCCTCCGATATGTCAAGGGGGTGATGGCTGATCTTTGCGTTATGCTCGTGAACGGGTGCTGCTTGTGGTGATTGGTCGTCTTGTTGAACATGGTTTTATTATTGTTATTAGTAATTGTTTATTTATTTCGATTTACAGCAATAGCCTTATATAAGCGGGCACGCCCTTTATGCCTGGAGGCTATAATTTAGGTATTACGTTCTGTTTACGTTTTTATGCTGTAATTTTTATTTCTGCTTGAGTATAGTTTTCATTGTTTTGTTGGTATATTGGCGTGTGCTAGCTAACATATGGCAAGTACTTTAATTTAGTGTTTTGTGTTTCGTAATGTAAATTACTTTGCATACGATTTGTATAGAATCAAGTTTATATAACTAAACAGCTAGGTGTGCTGCTGGAGAGTTTGTTGCGCCACTTCTTCTTCCCAGCTAAAGCACTAGGAAGTGTGAAAGGGAGGGGCGTTTTTGGGGGACTGTCTTATGTATCTTTAACGTTCGAAAAGTGCTGATTCTCAGCCTAGTTTGAATAAATGACTTTTGATTTTTTTAGAAGGCGCGAAGTTTCTTTTTAAATTTATATTCATACGCGCGACGACGCGTTCGATTATTATGAACAAAAAAATGAACGCGACAATCGCGTATTCCCGCTTATAATAATTAGGACACAGGGTTTATAGATTTTGCGTCTTAACTGAATACGCAAACTCATACACTCTGTGTCAACGGCCCCGACTGACGAGTTGTAGGTCGTAGGTTCGAATCCAGTCAGGCGCTTTACTTTGTGAAAATTATTTCATCACCACTGCTCTCAAAACGGTGAAGGAAAAATCGTGAGGAAACCGGCATGTCCTAGAACTAAAAATTCGAAAATATGTGACATCTACCAACCCATCCTGGGGGTTGGGTTTAGAAACGTGCCGCTTCGCTGGAGGAAATGTGAGAATATTAGGGGGTTTTAGGGGTTTTCTGATACCCCTGCAATATTTTTTTTTGCCGGAGACGCAGTTTTCAACAAAAAAAAAATAAATCAGGGATTTTTAGGTTATGAGCGGACTTACTCGTATTTACACCAAAAATATGTAGATAATATATAAAAATAATCAGAATTACGTGAAACTAAACGCAAATTAAGTGAAACTAAACGCAAATTAAGTAAAACTTAACGCAAAACTGGAGGAGTCGGCAAAATTGTGTAAATAGACGAATCAAAATTTGGGAAAAGGAAGTACACCAAAGGTAAATATAACAGGTAGGGGTATATATTTGCCCCAATTCTTTAGTGTAGGTTATGAATATTTTTAAGAACTACGCAGAGAGGACATATTGTCAGAACCTACACAGAGCACGGACCCCACGTAGTCTTGTAGTCCCTACCCCTAGAGTGTTTTTTATAAAGGCGGGAGCCAGATGCTCAAGGGAGCACCTGAGTGGTTAGTCCGTGGTATAAAATGGTCGGGCAAAATCGATAACACGGAACGTAAACAAAAAACCAGGAATGCCATTTGCGTCATGTGCCACTGTCATGCGTTTTCGATCATTCCGTTTCTCGTCGAGTTGCGTGAATTTGTTCTCTGTGTTTGTACTCCCACTGATCGTATGTGTGTACAAAAGGCAATGTTACTACTGTTACTAGGAGTCAAGAGCTAGCGAAGCGAGCTCGGGACTTGGGGCACCCCGACTCATACTGGTTAGGTTCGAAGGGGATGACGGGGTCTAGTGAGCAAGCGGAGCGAGCGAACTCAGACCCCGCCACCTCTCCCCTCCCCCACTCCCACTCCATCCCCCCATTCTCCTGCCAAACGACTAGATTTTTACCAAAAAAAAATCATTTCCGGCAGTCGGAATGAGGTAGGATGGGGTCCCCCCGCTTCACGGAACCCTATCGAGGCGGCACGTTTCAAAACTTTAACCCACCCTGGGCCCGCATGGTGGATTACAGCCCACTCCTTCTCACAGAGAGAAGGCCTGTGTGCCAGCAACTAAGCTTCTCTTAAAGAATTTCTCAAGCTATACGATATTTTACATCTTCCCCACACTGTACCACAATCCTAATACCCAACAGTAACTTTCGCCTCACCTTGCGCCTACGCAGCACTTATTTAGACAACCTAGGACAAATGGCGACCTGTTTAGATGACGCCTATATTCTAGGCTATTATATTAACGCCTTGGTTCAAAGATGACCGCAGAGCTATTTAAATTGAGCTCTTTGCTTATCAGTCACTAAGGGGCTCGTGGCTAAGTAATAACTCCTTCCCTCGGAAAGCACGTTAAGCCGTTGGTCCCGGCTGTCTTCTGTAGATTTTTGACAGTCGTTACGGGCAGTCAGAAGTCCAAAAGCCTGGCAACCAGTCTTACCTAGGGGTATCGTGTTACCCAGTAACTGTGTTGTGGTGGTTAGATGGCAGTTCCTCAGTAAGAAAGGAAGTTGACATCAAGATAGTTAGGAAATGACTAGGCTGATGATGAATGGTTGATGTAAAATTGAGGTTTTCTGGTCTTTGTTAAGGGTTTAGAATAGAAGCTTTAGGACACAGGTGTTTTTGCATATTTCTATGTGGACTGTTTAAAAAGCGGATTCAATGAACGTTAGCTAGGGATAAAGACTTATTTACCAGAATTACTATTGGCAAACGTGTCTTTAAAAGTTGTAGTATAAAAATAAAGCATATTTTTCCGTGTTTCCCGATGGATACAAACTAAAACAAAATATTCTCAAGGGGTATCGTATTACCCAGTAACTGGGTTGTGGAGGTCAGATAGGCAGTCGCTCCATGTAAAATACTGGTATTCAGCTGCATCCGGATAAAGGGAAACCGACCACAACATAGTTCGGATACAGGCATAGTCGGCAGACAGCCGCATAACTTTGTGTAAATTATTACATCACCACTGCTCTCAAAACGGTGAAGGAAAACATCGTGAGGAAACCGGCATGTCCTAGAACCAAAAATTCGAAGACATGTGACATCTACCAACCCGCAATGGGCCCGCGTGGTGGATTACGGCCCACTCCCTCTCACAGAGAGGAGGCTTGTGTCCCAGCAGTGGGGACATTATATGCTGATTATGTAAAAAAGAGGAGGTTCCGTGTTCGTCTGTATGTACTTTTTTTATGTATGTTCGTCGATATTTTTGTGCGGTGTTCTCATATAAATGTTATTAACTTTTCAAAAGTAGCTAGTGTTTGAATTTCTATGGGGTAGGTAAAACTGCTAAATATTTTAAAATAAATACAGTAAACAAAAAAAAAAAACAACCGAATTTCAAAAAAAAACACTACAAATAGAAAAAGAACTTTAATTTCCGAAGTCGGTGGCAAAAAACGAAAATACAAAACTAAAGACACTGATTTCCGAAATCAAAGTTTTCACTTTGTAGTGTTTTTTTTGGAAGTCGGTTGTATTTTTGTTTGTAAAATGTTTGTAATATTCCTGTAACATGCATAGCATATACACACATAACATCATACCTTGTTTTCTCGTATGGTTGGGCAGAGGTGTACCTAAGGTACACCCACCTTTCGCCAGTTATGTTTAAGTCCCATGTAATAGGGGGCGAGCCTATTGCCATCAACCAAGCACAAATCCAGACTCCAGAAATTCCAAATGGAAAATCCGAAAATCCCAATAACACTTTGCCCGACCCGGGAATCGAACCCAGGACCTCAGCAGTAGCGCTGCCGACCACTAGTCCGACGAGGCAGATTGAATATTGAATATACTTAACAGAAAACAACTTTCACATAAAAACGAAAGTGATAATGCCGTTTTAAAAGTCCTTTATCCATAAAACCTTCACTTGAGAGCCTTAAATTACAATAAAAATTGACTTTCGAAAACTTGTAAGCTTGTATGAGCACTCACTGTACGTTATTCTTTTAGGTAAGATTGTTATAATCTTAACGAAAGTCTTTGCGAACTTGACTAATCGTTCTAATTTTCCAAATTACGAAATTCTCCTTTAAAGAAAAATGGCAGTTAGAAGTGAAAACATCACGAACTTGTTAACATCTGTGTATACCGTACGCTTAATAGAATACTGGCTTAACACAAAAAAGTAGATTTCTGGGAAATCAGCGTTAAATGTTTTGCAATTGGGGTCTAGTCGGCTTACTAGCCAATATAATAAATATGTAATCGACAGTTAAATATAATACCTACTTTTCAAAAACCATTGAATAAATCTGTGCAAAAAAAATTGCAGAAATCCTAACTTTGACTCAAGCTCTAATTGGTCAGTATTCTATTAAGCGAGCGATATGTTTCTGAGCATGACGGTCACGTGAGTCCAGTTCAGCGTCAGATCCAGTCAAAAACCAGCGTCAGGCACTAGTTGTTTGGCTTTTTAACTGAACTGGGCCTTTTTGGCGCAGCCGTGAAGCACACTTCCCTGTCAATTTCTTACATCGTACTTTACACTTTTGATTTGATTTCTGTACATTTTATTTTAATCTGCTGTATATTATACGAGTATTGTGTGCATTTTAGTCTGTGCTAAATATATGTATTTTATTTTTAGTTCAGTGCTTTTTTCCCATCCCAAATGTGCCTAAAGCTTGCATTATTTTATGCTTATTATCTTATCAATCAGAAGTTCACATGACATGCAAGCTTCCTGCTTACTTTGTGCAAGTCATTGGGATATTCTGTACTAGCTGCGCCTCGCGGTTTCACCCATATAAGTCTCGATCCCGTAGTAGGTAATGTCGGAATAAAAAGTATCAAACTCAAAATATTAGTCGGATAATTAGTCATATCATATTAAAATTTATCCAGTAACAGCATTGTGGAGGTCAGATAGGCAGTCGTTGCATGTAAAATACTGGTGTTCAGCTGCATCCAGTTAGACTAGCAGCTAACCCCAACATATTTGGGAAAAGGCTGGGCAGATGATGACCTGCCATGTTTAGTAGTAAAATAAGTTTAAGTCACAGATAATGTAATACTAGTATTGTTATGATAAAGTGTTGGATACATAGTTTTAAAGGTAGATGTAGATTTCAAATGAAACATTAAAATTGTCACGCACTGTCTTTGGAGACAGTGCTTTACAATTTTTTTAATTTTTGTTAAGTTTTGGATGGCAAAAATTGTAACAATTAGATTTAGCAGCCATAAGGCGTCAACGTTGTTAAAAGATCCCATAGATAAATCACCCGTCTCTCCACTATTCCATTGTTTACTCTAGGATGCATATCCGGTAGGCTCTAATAATCCTTCCTATCCTAAGGGCACGTCTTCCTGACCATTACCGCGTCCCCCGGTCTACTCTTTGATATGCAGTGGTTTCTGTAGTCCCATGAAACATGAGGCTCCAGGGACTAGTGCGAATCCTTGGGTTCATTCGAGCATTCGAGTCTGGTTTAACCACGCTGGGGTCGGTGCATTTCATTCATTCATTCATGTAATATACCCGGTATTTTACATGAAGCGACTGGCATCTGACCTCCACAACTCATTTACTGGGTAACCCAAAACCCCTTGGCTGACTACCCGTAACGACTGTCAAAGATCTACGAATGACAGCCGAGACCGACTGTAAATGTGCTCTCAGAGGCACGAGAAATTCTAACATCAATAATTCATCATAGTTTAAAATATTTCATTGTGTTACGCCCACAATAGGTTACCTACGTGTAATAAGTACGTAAGGGCACTCAAGGTTTTGATGTCAAGGTCATTTTAGACACGGCATAAGAAATTATGAAGTGGTTTTGCAGTGAATACTTCTTTAGGCATGCTTGCGCTCCTTCTAAAAAGTGAACGAAAATAAACCGCCACGCTCGGGTTTCGGTCTACTCTCTAAGTCCGTCAACGAAGATACGAGCCCGTCCGAAAGTAGTTGATCCGTCAAAACAAGTGACAAGTTCAATTGTTCGAACGGGCACAAGCACCTTGCGAGTAGGGACAATATTGTCAAATCGTGTTGTCATTCATTTTCAGTTCGGGTCCCGAAGTAATCTTATGTCCGTAGGTGATACGGAGTAGGAATCGCCCGTAACTTTAGCAGAAACTACGGATTTAGTGCTTAGGGCCCCCTGTGACGCTGAATCGGGTACACTGGGCTCCAGTCGGTCGGCGACCCTGACTCGCATATACCTACTCGGTGGTGAATCGCGTATACTCGGCTCCAGTTGTAACTTTTCGTTTCTATCGTGTGATCATAAGCACACGCCCTTGTTTTTTTCATTTTGACAGATATTTGTGACATCTACCAACCCGCACTGGGCCCGGATTGGTTAAATGGTTTTGAATGTGGCAAAGTGGAATAGAAAGGCTTGCCTATCTCTCTTCCTAACAATTATTTTTGTGTAGACTTTTATACTACTATGATTTTACCATTGCTGCTTATTTTCAAATCGATATAGCTTTTTTTTGTCTTTGTAATAAAAAAATGGGCTGTTTGAAGACTTTCTTAGGCCATATGTAAAATCGAATTTCGGTCTCCTAAATATTTTGACCTCTAAGTTTGTTTCGGCGTATATTTTCGGGGATCTGCGGGGGTAATTGTGTAACACACAAAATTACAATTATTATATTATATATTATATACGGGCTGGCGTCCGCAACTCCACGTCAGAGCGCGTATTTTGCGTACGGGTGCAAAAAAATAAAAATAACGAAATATCCTTAAAAACATTCGGATTGTAATTGAAACTGTGTTACTCAATTAGGATACTGGTCAGCTAGGAAACGCCGGGGCCAACTAGTTTTAAAAAATTACCGGATTTTTTCATGCATAAGTGTCTTAGCATATCTATTTAGGTTCTTACAGAAATAAACATGGTTTCATTGAATTATCCTAGCTCCACCACAGACATATAATATTATTGACATACAGAGATTTCTTTGGTTTTACATAATTACCCTATAATATTCCCACTGCTGGGACAGGCCTCTTCTTTGAGAGGGAGTGGGCCGTAATTCACCACGTGGGCCCAGTGCGGGTTGGTAGATGTCACATATCTTCGAATTTTTGGTTCCAGGACATGCCGGTTTCCTCACGATATTTTCCTTCACCGTTTTGAGAGCAGTGGTGATGAAATAATTTAAACAAAGTAAAGCGCCTGTCCGGGTTCGAAGCTACGCTCTACAACTCGTAAATCGCGGTCGTTACCACTGGGCCACCACTGCACCGGAAAGGAAAGGAAAGGTTCCGGTTTTAAATTTCAAAAATCAATTTTAAACTTTAGGCGTAATCCTTTAATTTTTTTTTACCTACATTTTCTGAGTGTATCTCATTAGTTCGACAAACAAATGTGTGACATGTCATTAGGTCGACAGGTCGTTAGGTCGAAAGGTCGTTAGTTCGACAGGTCGTTAATGCGACAACATCTTTCTACATATCTCTACCTACCAATCATCACATAAAAAGAATGAAGTATACATAAGTAATATGGCGGCTAAAGAATTCGGTGGCGTCAAACCAGTTTGATGACCGGATCTCGTTTACCTTTGCGCTTACGCAAGCGGTTGCGCGTGCGTCGAAACTTACTGATTACACAATACATTTGTTTGTCTCCTGGGTTGAGGGTTAACGGTTTAAAGTTAACTGTAGTATCGATTTTGGGGGGTAACTTTTTATATTGGTAGAAAGAAATGTACGGCGTGCGAGTATGACCAGATAGATGTATGAACGTAAACGAAGCCAAAGGAGTATGTAAGGAGCGTAGCAGGTGGTGTTCTGTAGTTTCTGCTTGCCCCCATGAAAAGAAAGCGTGAGTTTTTGTAATGTGTGCATATTATATTTTATTTGGAACACGCACTTACAGGAACGTCAAGAAATAAAAAATGGACATTTAAAATTAACAAAATAATGCATAACATTTCAGCATAATACCGATATTTAATAAAAAATGGATACCGCAACGCTGGTAGTTCTATTCTTCATCTTCCTAACCTTTCCCGATTATTTTGGGGTCAGCTTCCAGTTTCACCGGATGCAGACGAATACCAGTATGTTACATGCAGCGACTGCCTATCGGACCTGCACAACCCAGTTACCAATTAACACGATACCTCTTTGGTAAGACTGGTTGTCAGGTTATTGGTCTTCTGACGACCCGTAACGAATGTCAAAGATCTACGAATGACAGCCGGGACCAAAGGTTTAACGTGCTTTCCAAGACGCGGAGGTGTCTCGATTAGTCATGGATGGTTACCATCCACGAACCAACCGTGGCAAGCGTATCTTAACCTTCGATCCAAGAGCCACTCTGTGAATCTTTGGGTCATGGAGATAAAATTAATGTGACATGTGATCAAGTCGGATTCACATTTTTTTTAAGTTTAAAAACCAGTTCAGAATACCTATGTGTCTAGGAGCTACAAGATTTCTAGAAATACTAGTTCTAATATTAATTATGTTAATTAAAGTAAAAGTTTTTTTTTAATGTAAAGTTCCAACACTCGTGGAGTTTTGTAATATAATGCATAAGATTTAAATAATCATTTTTTTTTTTTTTTTGTAATTTTGTCTAGATTTGTCTAGTTACTTTATAAGTTACATAACATTAATTTTGTAACGTTTATTTTTATTTACACTGCGTAATTGTTCTAGTGGTCGCAAGCGCTACTGCCGAGCATGAGGTCCTGGGTTCGATTCCCAGGTCGGGCAAAGTGTTATTGGGTTTTCCATGTGGAATTTCTCAGTAGCAGCCCGGAGTCTGGAATTTGTGCCCGGTTGATGGCAATAGGCGGGACTTAAACATAACTGGCGAAATGTGGGTGTACTAAAGGTACAACTCTGTCTAATCCTTCGGGATAACAAGGCGTAATGTTATGTTGTTTTATATTTATTTTTGTGCAATATTTAAAACTCTGGTTAGACTAGAAAAAATATTATTTTTACGGTACAAGTTGAACAGCTGGTTTATAATTGAAATAAAAGTATTGGTCTTTTTATTTCTGGTTATTTTTTATTAATATCTTTATATGGATAAAAATGTTTTGATTTTTTGCGAATGTTACTAGTTTTATTTGCATAGAAAAATATCAAATTTGTAAGAAGTTGACAAACAGTTTAACTAAATTAATAATTCTTCTTTTCCCATTTTTAGTCTTATTTAGTCATTTGAAAAAAAAAATAGCCAAGCCATTTTTTCCCTATTTTTGTGTAGGAAATACTACTGTAAAACCTAATAAAAACCACAATCTAACACTTAGCCTGTCCCGAAAACCGAACCGCCAAGCAATTGCACGGACGACTACTAGACCAACATACTGACCAAAGCTTTTACGAGTACTTCTAAAAAAACTTGTCGATTACGCCATCTTAACGTAACATCGACATTTCATCGAATCGATAGGCAGGCTCGACTCGATAAGTAGCAACATTCGACCTCGTGCCTCAATGTCGTATCTTTTGGAAATGGAACCAAAAACTTGTACACATGCCAAAGTTTACATCCATAATCTAACTAAGTCTAGGGACTTATTCATATTAATTACTAATTAATTTGAACACTTTTATGTTACTTATTTTATATTAATACAACGTGTCGTTTTGTATTCTCGTCAAATTTCAGGAGGCTGCTATGAAAGACATATAGGTATAATCAAATAAAATTACGATACCTGCTCAATAATTAATACATTCTTGTTTTTTTAGTTATTTAAGTTTAACAATATTTTAGAATACACCACTTTCTCAGAACAGAATCACCCCGTTGCGTATGCGGTAGTGTGTGTGTAAAAGGGCAGTTACAGTGCAGTATCACACGGGTCGCGTTTTAACATGCGTGTCCCACACATGCCGATTTCCGTAAAATTGAATAAAAGACCTACTTATTTTATTATTGCTTCGTGCCGAGAATCATTAGCATAGTTACCTCCTTGAATTTGACGAGGATGCAAAACGACACCTTGTAGAAGCATAATTAAATACAGATATTTAAATAAATAACAGGTTTATTAACGAAAAAGTTAGAAAAAAAATATCTTATTTTCTTTCTTCTTTTCCTGTGGTTAGTGACTAACCTGGTGTCATAGTTTTTATGCCGCTCATGGACCTCTGACTTCACACTCTGGCTTCATATGCCGTCGAGAAATATCTCTCAGGTAAGCCGTTTCCTCACGATATTTTCCTTTACCGTTTTTTAAGCAACTGATACAATACGCACGTGAGTCCGAAAAGTCGAACTCGAGACCTACTCGTATGACTTGGCAGACCGACGGTAACACCACTAGGCGATCACTGCGTAATTATGAAAATCTAAAACGGTACCAGAAAATAAAAAATAACTTATATGAAAACGCACCGTTGGTAATATCGACCATTCGGTATTAGGTTATAAGAACCGAATTATTTACTTAGAACGTTCCGATGAAGATCGTAGGTGTAATTAAATTTATAATAGGTATGACCTTTGGTAATACTGTGATAGCTAAAACCATTGAAATTATTCAATAGATTCTCGTTAGATTACATTTGAATAGAATTTGCTGACTCATACTTATTTCGGTCGCATAGTAACGCACTTTGGTTTGACTGCATTAAGCCAGGGATGGTTATATCTGGAAAGCACGTTAAGCCGTTGGTCCCGGCTGCCTTTCGTGGAACTTTGACACGTTACGGGACGTCAGAAGCCCAAAAGTCTGACAACCAGTCTTAATAAGGGATATCGTGTTACCCAGTAACTGGGTTGTGGAGGTCAGATAGACAGTCACTCCATGTAAAATACTGGTATTCAGCTGCATCCGGTTAGACTGGAAGCCGACCCCAACGTAAATGGGAAAAGGCTAGGCAGATGATAATGGTATATAATCACGAAAAAAAAAAAATTAAAAATATTTGGATTTTTTTTTGTTAGGGTATCTGCTATGGCCAGTTACTATAGCATGGCTAATTACTATAGCAGTTACCCTACAATCACCATAATAATTTATTTTTGTTTTATTGAGTTTTGCTAGCTATTTCTATTTCACCCTGTATACATGTCTTGTTGAGTTGTTACGCCATTTCTTCCCAGTAAAAACACTAGGAAGTGGTGGCAGAGGTGATCAAACGTGTCCTTATCAAAAACGCATATTATAAGATTAAAGACTACGTTGAAGACAAGGAAGTTTGGCAATAATTCCTTCTGCACATGTGGCTTCCCTGGTACATCAGAAACGGCATAACTATGTAAATGTCTATTAACTGCTCCCAAATTACGATGTTTATTATTATTATTTTTTAGATATAGTTTTTTGACATTATATTTTTATTATTTGACAATACACCTACAATTTTGATTACAGACTTGTTGTAATAAACATGTCATTTGGTTTAAATAGGTTTTTATTTTTATTATTTTAATATTATTTTACATGGATTCTTGTGTACGTTGTGAATGTGAGAACGTTGTAGGCTTAATAGACTAGATCTTTTGTAGACCTTTTTCTTTTCTTTTTTTTTTTGTTAAGTATTTCTCGACAGGCCTACACTGTCCTCCCATACCTATTAACACTGTAATTTGAAAACATTGTAAACGCGTGCGTGCGTGCAGTGTTGGTTATTAGTGTTATGCTCAGCAGGCTTAGCATGACGCTTTCTATTTCTACGTAGAATAGACACAGCTCTTTCTATACAAAGTGACATTTCGTTTCTCCATTGTTGAAATCGCACCGCAGAAATCCTTCTACATAAAAAAGGACCTAGACAGACAAAGATCGTTAGAAACAAGACAAAATGACAGATTGTAGAAGGATTTCTGCGGTGCGTTGTCAAAAATCGAGAAACGAAATGTCACTTTGTATAGAAAGAGCTGTGTCTATTCTACGTAGAAATAGAAAGCGTCATGCTAAGCCTGCTGAGCGTAACACTAATAACCAACTTTGTACCTACCATATCCGACGAATAAATGTCTTTGTCTTTATCAGAAGTGATCAAGTGACAGTCAAAAAGTGTTAATTTGATTTTTTTTTTTGATTTAGTGAAAAGTTATGCATAAAATACAAATAAAGATACTAAGTTCACAACACAAATGAACTAGGCGCAGATATATAATTTTAGTGACTTTTACATCTGTTATTACGCCTTTATATAATGCAAGTAAGTTATGCAAAAAATGCTATGTTAAACTAGAACGCATACACATCAATTCTATATGTGAATATTTAAGTATTGTAGTAAAATACTTTATGAAATAAATTCAGGACGATTCGATATTACTTTCAAACTACTTAAGATACTTGGTTCATGTTTTTATACGAACCTCCCGTGCGTTTTTTGTTCCCAATTTGACGGCGTGATTAATATACCCATGCCAAATTTCAGCTTTCTAGTACTAAGAGTTTCTGAGCTAAGCTGTGAAGAGACGGACATGGCGAAACTTGTTGACTACGAAACCTTAAAAAGCTTGCGTACAAAAATATGATAAAAACATCGAAAACTAAATTTTTTCCTCCAAAATCCGGTACACATTATGTTTATAGGTTTTGTATGCAAATGTAATGCCCTTGGTATATGCTATATGGTATATGTCTACTAATGCTGTGTGGTAATAAGATTTATGATATACTTAATATGATATGATGTGTCCATAATATTTCTTGGGGTTGACGAAATAAGTTTTTACTCCATTTTTAGGATTCCTTATCTCACAAGGGAAAATGGAACCCTTATACGATCACTTGTGTGTCTGTCTGTCAGCCAATTTGCTCCGAATCTACTGGACCGAGTAAGTTAGTACACATATGAGTTTCTGTGACCTAAACATGGATGTGTAACGTAAATAAAGTAATTTTTAATATGAAGGTCACATTTGGGGGTAAATCGTAAAATTTTAAAAGTTATGCAAGCTGCACCTTGTAACATACCAAATATCAAACGAAAGGGCTTGTTAAGAAGGTCTCAATTTTTTTTTTTAATTTCAAATGGAATAGTTTTGAAATTATTTAAGAAAATAGGTGAAAATGTACCCCCCCCCCCCCTCTTATCTCCAAATCTATTGAGCCAAAAATTCAGTCTTCGAATTTTTGGTTCTAGGAAATGCCGGCTAGTATAAAAAACGATAAAGCTTATGAAAATATATACGGTACTTATAACAAAAAAACCGTTTTTTTTTATTTTGTCTGTCTGTCTGTCTATCTGGTTATTCCAGCTAATCTCCAAAACAGCTGGATCGAATTTGACGGGACTTTCACTGGCAGATATCTGATGTTATAAGGAGTAACAAACGCGTGCGAAGCTTTGGGCAGCTAGTCCTACACACGGCTAGATATCAAGCTATACATTTTCAGCTGACCTCTCGTCATTGTACGGAAATCGTATACAATGCGAGATCAGCTTATTCTGGAAATGTGTAGCTTGATATGTAGCTACATAAAATAATAATAAATTATTCAAATTTTACCTACAATGTTTATGTACAAAGCGAACTGAATGCTGTGAGTCAGAGTATATCAGTCAAAGATCTTTGTAGACGGCAAAATAGGTAATTAAAGTTCATTTGAAATATTATTATTGTATGTTTCAGCAACAAAGTCGGTGTAAATACTGAGTGTTACTAAATAGAATTCAGAAAATCTAGAATCAAGTTTTTCTAACTAAACAGACAGGTGTGCTGCTGGGGAGTTTGTTGCGACACTTCTTCTTGCCAGCTAAAGCACTAGGAAGTGGTGAAGGGCGGGCGTTTTCGGGAGGACTGTTTTATGTAATTTTGACGTTCGAAACGTGCTGATTCTCAGCCTAGTTTGAATAAATGACTTTTGATTTTGATTTAAAAAAAAACAGACATTGTACTAAAAACCTATTTATTATTTTGTAAGGCAGAATTAAAATAATGTGTTTAGCTAATTTATAAATAAAAATAACTAAACTAAAACTATATGTTTGTATGACAAAGATTCTTAAAGTTCATTCTTGTATACCCAAATCACTTTAGCGTGGCAACAAATGTCATTGCCCTTTCCCTAATATCTCTCTATAGGAACCCAAACAATATACTATGTGTGGTTTTTCGTTATTGGAACATTTTGAAGATCACGATAGATATTGATTCAGGACGTCAACGGACTTTATTTCATTTTTTTAAAATGAAGAATGCTAGAAAATTTATGTAGGTCAATAATCTCTATTGCCACGCTAACGCGATTTGGGTATACGAGTATCTAGTGTCACTTGGTAACAAAATCATGTTTTATTCAATAGTCAACAGCTGATGATTTGAACAAAAAAAGAAAGAAAATTAGGTTTATTTCCCACAGAGACACGTGCATATGAAAAAATCAGTAAACTTGAATAATAAAGAAATAAAAAATAAAAAAAAATAGATATATTATAATCTCGAGCCAAGAAAATAATTAGTCGGCGGCGTCACGCGTTGTAACAGTGACAAGAAGGCTTCCACTCAGCATAATGCTGTGCTATGGGGGACCCACAGCACAGTGCTGATTTTCAGTGGTCACCCGAAAATTAAGTACAGAAATCAAGTCAGGTTTAAAGAAAATATTTGATTTGTTGGGTGTTTGTTTGTTACACTTTCACGATAAAACGGCTGAACGGATTTTGATGATATTGGGCACATGGGTAGACCATGGACTGGGTTAGGACATTGAATACTTGTTATCCCGATATTCTTACGGGAACGAGAAATATAAGAAGATGTAGCGCCAAAAATTTAAAAGAGCATGCTTAGATGGTTTTGGTCATGTTGAGAGGATGAATGAAAGGCGACTAACAAAAGGTATTTACACGGCACATGTGAGTGGAAACGCCGGGAAGGGACGCCCCAGGAAGACATATAGTGACCTCATTGGTGATGTTCTTCAGAAAGGTCAGGTGCGTAGTACTCGCAACCGGCGTGCGTGTATGACCAGATGTATGAACGTAAACGAAGCAAAAGAACTATGTAAGGAGCGTAGCGGTAAAAAAACAATACTTAAAATATTATGCTCAATAAAATGATAATGATGGTTGATTTATTGTTGTATCTGGTGTATTTCTTTTTACCTAAATCCTTAGTTAGATAAGCCTTAATAATGTCTATTATTATGCAAAATAACACGTTAACATATTATGTAGTCTCAGCCTTTCCTAGAATTCAACAAAAAAAACCTGTTATTTAAAATTATTTAGATAATAGATATTGGCATAATATTATTATTTCATATGACATAAAAATTATAGTTTATTTTTATGTCAGACACGTTTTTGTTTGCACGTGGTTTGCACGACGACTTTGGAAGCTATACATTCACAGTATAAGCTAATCTCTTAATGTAAAGAAAGCCTACAAGTATGTTTTATGTATGTATATATTTATTGTATACTTTAGTATACAATTTTGACAGGGCAGTGTCCAAAATTCAATTCAATTCCTACAAAACACCCATAGAAAAATGACGTTCGGAGTTATATTAAATTAAAATTAAATTTTATGGGATTTTTTCTAATTTTTCTTTCCATATAACCTTTTTATAAGTTATAAATAAAACGAATGGATTAACTTGTTACGAGAACAGTCCAGTGCAAAGTTTTTTAATAAAAAATAGAAATCGATTCAGTACCGTGTCAATTCTGATCAACTTAGTTTCAGGATTTCAGTTATTTCAATTACTTACTTCTAATAAATTATTTAAAATACATTAAAATGATAATATACAATATATGACAACATACAATATAAGCTGTAACATTATGGGAAACTACAGTTTTGAGCTGATTGGGGTCGAAACGCCGGACACCACGCCATTCAACGTGGCAATGCTGACGCAGACGAGTACTTCAACGCTTAAGTGTATTTATTTGTATATTTAATTACTTTTGTATATTTTTTTTTTTTTGAGGTTGGGATATCATCAAATAACTTCTCCCGCTCTGGGCGGAGCGGGAGGGTGTGTCAGACTCTTACTGACTAAAACCCACCCGTATTCCTTCCTGTTGCCTGTGTTGCGGGGGTCTCGGTGACCCATAAGTACCTTCCCGCGACCCCGGCAGGCATCGGCCCTAGTGGACCCCTACTTTTGTGCTGACGATATCTCTTTGAGGCGCGCGTGGAATACGACGCGCCGTCGACCCGGGCCTGGTCCTTACCGGACGGTGAGCTACACATTGTTCACCGTCCAGTTAGTTTTGTATATTACGAATAATAAACTAGATTGTAGCCATTTAAACACATTTCTTATTTATTAATTTCACAGAGGGCATATGACGTAAAAGCACGAAAAGAAGTTCACTAGCAGAAAATAAAATTATGCCAGACATTAAAAAAAACATTAATATATGTATAAAAATATTTACATACTATAATAAATTTACAAATAATAGTTCCCGAGCAAAGGTTAATGGTGTAACCCAAATATATTCACTTTTTAAATGGTTTTCTATATAATGGATATAACGTCTAAAGCGTGTTCGTTATACGTAATCGAGAAAAAAAATGTTACTGAGTAAGTATTGAAATTTGTATGGGACATTTGATCTGGTACATAGTGATTTTTTTAAATAAAAGCGGGTTGCTTTTTTAAACCTACCCGAAAATAAGTATAAGGTTATACTTAATTTTGTTCAATCACCCTCAGTTTTCGTTAAACATTGACTGAATTAATTACGCGTCTTTTGTTTACCAACGTGTGGTTGCGATAAATTTACATTAATTTATTGAAATTGAACGGTTATTTCTTGTGATTAGTATTTCTATACACCGTAGTTAGATGCCCAAAGTGCGTGTAAATCATCCTGATAACTTTTGATATATGTATATGCGGTCAACTTACTGTTAAAAGTCAATATCGTAGTTTGACAGCATTAGTTAAAAACTGTTATTTGAATTATTTTAGCTTTCAGTTGCTAAATTTGGACGAAACCTGCACTCCTAGTGTTTGCTGTGCACAGTTTGTTAGTTTATTAACATCATGGGCTAAAGGATTCTCGTCATATACCGAATAAAATTAAAAAAAAATTGCTGCTGTTACAAAAAATCTGAGGGTGACTGAATTTTCTTTAAAAATGCAAAATAGCCCATTCAATTTTATTTAACTTTCATTAGTCATTTTTGTCTATCAGTGTTATTTTATTTACGATGTTGATCCTTTGTAAAAAGTTGTTCAATTTGATGGTCTGTAGTGTACCGCACCCTTAAATTTATGACAACACATTTCTGACACACGCTGTATATGTTTTTTATTAGTAATATAAGTACATATACCTGTATACTGCCTTAGCAACACGTAGAAGCAACCAGTTAGGAAGGACATGGTTATATTATTAGTTTTATTTACATAACTCGTTTGTAATGTGACCCTTGATTTAAGGTTCCATAAATCAAAATATTTTGAAAGAAATATATATTATCATATATTATATTATCATTATTTATTATTATTATTTTTGTTTTTGTATCACTTTATAAATTATGAAGAGTTTTGTTTAAAAAAATATTCCATTTATAGACAATTACCAAGGAGTATCCGTGTTACCCAGAAACCGGGTTATGGAGTCGCTCCATATAAAATAGTGGTATTCAGCTGCATCCGGCTAGACTTGAAGCTGACCCCAAAATATTTGGGAAAAGGCTAAGCAGATGATGAGATCATTGGGAATGTACAAAAAAATCTGCATTATTAAGTTTCGTTGTGAACGCCATGCTTATTTTTTCCAAATAATCTTATTTATTACAAATTAAAAATATATATATATACATATATATGTAAGAACTTTATTTCGATTATAAATATTCAACATGATAATATGAACATTCAAAACTTTTTCCTAATATAGTGTTGACAAGTCAAAGGTCAATTAAGTAACCAAACCATCTTTTTTCAACACCCAATAATCATCAATAAATATCTAGCATGTCAACATCAAAATGATTGTATTATTATCTGATGAGGAGCTTTTATATTTATAACAACCCGCAATGTGTGGATTACGGCCCACTCCTTCTGACCGAGACGAGGCCTTAGGTCGAGCAGTGGGAACATTCTAGGCCAATTATATTACTTTTGGAAAATATATTCAAGCTGGTTTTTTTTTTGCAAAAGTCCCACACTGATATCAACTAACGTAATTATATCAATAAGCAAATAAATCAAATAACCAAAAATCTATACACCGTTTTCGTATACGGCACTCCGAAAATTAATAAATAAGGTGTACATAATAAAGAGTATTCTATTCTATTCTATTCTAATATATTATTATCTATGATTCTAAACGTTTCCACAAATTTGGTCGTCAATAAATATTTGACAATAACAATATGATTTATATTATAGGATGTTGAGTGGTGGCTTTATTTAATAATATATTTATTATAATACATATATATAATATATTCACGACGTTTCCTTGTAGGGACAGTTTTAAAACATAGTCACTTGTTTATCGAATGTTTTAATTGGCTTAGTAACAAAAGCATCAATGGTGACTAAGAGTATTCCAAATATGTATGTTTGGGTGCTAAACTATTGGGTGCGTATCCCAAACATGGCTGAAAGCTGCAATGTATCTTTTTAATTCAATTAGAAGCGGCACCTCAAACATTCACGGTGCCTCAACATTCTTAAAATACATGTATGGATAAAAAACACACAGTAAATAATAGTAGATTATTCACTAAGGGTATAAAGCAGTATTTAATGTCACGGGCGCTATATTCGCCCAAGAGGAAGACATTTTTATACCAGAGCAGAATATTTTACCTTTCACACTTTTGCGACAATTAATAGCAATTTGATTTTCCAAGTTTTTTTTTGTAAAAGTTATCAAATGAATTTTTAGTTGAGGTTCCAAATTCAAATCACATTATTGAACAGCGGGCTATAATGAAATTCAGTGCAATATTATAGACAATAGGGCTATAATCACTTACTTTACGTTAGGGTTGCATGACATATAACTTGACATAATCGAGCAGGTGGTGTGAAAATCAATTTCGTATATCGAGTTATCGACAGGAGCACATCACTAGATCACAGTGTCAAAATGGCCGGTCAATCCGGTACATTTCACAACACATTGGGAAAGTATACAGCTGATAATACTTGTAAAGTTAAAAACTAGCTTCACACCTCACGACAAAACGTGTACGAAACATCACGCCTGTATTTATCGAAGGGGGGAGGCAGAAATGAAAAGTAGGTAAATTTTGTCACTAAAGTTACAAGTCCCATGAAATAGGGGTCGAATTTAATGCCATTAACCGGGCACACTCGGGGCTGGAGGCCTACTCTCTAAGTCCGTGAACAAAGATACGGGCCCGTCCGAAAGTAGTTCGAAACTTCGGAGTAAATCCTACACTCCATTAGTTAACGTTTTGGGACGGGCAAAAACACATCGGGAGTAGGGACAACTGTCAAATCGTTGTGTCGGGCTCCAAATCTTATCTCCGTAGGTGATACTGAGTAGAAAACACCCGTAGCTTCGGCCGAAACTATGGATTTAGTGCTGACGAAGTAGGTCCCCAGCTACGGAAAAGTTGCTTATTGAAAACACAATGAAAAAATCAAGTCATTTATTCAAACTAGGCTGAAAATCAACACTTTTCGAACGTCAAAATTACTTAAGACAGTCTCCCGGCACGCTCGCCCTTTACCTTGCTTTAGCTGGAGAGAAGAAGTGACGCAACAAACTCCGCAGCGGTACAGCTGTCTGTTAAGTTAAAAGAACACTTTGCCCTATCCGGGGATCAAATCTAGGACAGCTCAACAGTTGACTGCTAGACCAATGAGGCAGTACACATCACTATTAAAAAGTCTAATTTACTTAACTTTATAAATTACACACAAACAACATTGCACCGAAATCATTTGACCATAATAACTTGCAAATTGACCAACCCATCTAAGAATGTGGCCACAAAAAATCTGGGGTACCAAGCCGTTTAAGATTAAAAACGAGGGCAATCCTAATGAATACATTGTAATATACTAGCTACACTTGCTTTTGCTTGTGAGTTCGCCCGCGTGTTGGTCGGTAATTATTCCAAGAGAACGTAGGTACTAAAAGTATCCTATGTACCCAGGTCATGGAATAAAATATCCTATGTCCTAACACAGGTCATAGAATATAGTGTCTTATGTCCTAATCCAGGTCATGGAATTAAGTATCCTATATTCTAACCCAGGTCATGGAATTAAGTATCCTATATTCTAACCCAGGTCATGGAATTAAGTATCCTATATTCTAACCCAGGTCATGGAATTAAGTATCCTATATTCTAACCCAGGTCATGGAATTAAGTATCCTATATTCTAACCCAGGTCATGGAATTGAGTATCCTATGTTCTAATTCAGGTCATGGAATTAAGTATCCTATGTTCTTATCCAGGTCACGGAATTAAGTATCCTATGTCCTAACACAGGTAATGGAATAAAGTATCCTATATCGTCACCCAGGTCATGGAATTAAGTATCCTATGTTCTAACACAGGTCATGAAATAAAGTATCCTATATCGTCACCCAGGTCATGGAATTAAGTATCCTATGTTCTAATCCAGGTCATGGAATTAAGTATCCTATATTCTAACCCAGGTCATGGAATTAAGTATCCTATATTCTAACCCAGGTCATGGAATTGAGTATCCTATATTCTAATTCAGGTCATGGAATTAAGTATCCTATGTTCTTATCCAGGTCACGGAATTAAGTATCCTATGTTCTTATCCAGGTCACGGAATTAAGTATCCTATGTCCTAACACAGGTAATGGAATAAAGTATCCTATATCGTCACCCAGGTCATGGAATTAAGTATCCTATGTTCTAACACAGGTCATGAAATAAAGTATCCTATATCGTCACCCAGGTCATGGAATTAGGTATCCTATGTTCTAATCCAGGTCATGGAATTAAGTATCCTATGTTCTTATCTAGGTCACGGAATTAAGTATCCTATGTCCTACCACAAGTCATGTATTGAATTATTCTATGTCCTAACACAGGTCATGGTATAAAGTATCATATGTCCTAACACAGGTCATGGAATAAAGTATCCTATGTCCTAACACAGGTCATAAGGTCATAAATTATTCGAATCGGACCTTTCATTTAGAAGTTACGACGGTTATAAAAATGGCAAAAGTAAGAAAAATGCCGCGGTGTGAGCGAACAGCCCTACGCTTAGTTAGTAGTAATTTGATTTAAATTTAATTTAATTTTGATTTGACTTTGGTTTAATTTTGTTTTGTTTCTAATTTAATTTAATTTTTGTTTTATAATTCTAAAATAATTTTGACTTTAATTTTGTATTTGATTCTGGTCTCAATTTTGAATTTGTTTTAATTTTATAATTGTAATTTTGATCTTAATATTGACTTTAATTTCATTTTGGTTTTTGATTCGCATACTGTTTTTATGCTACTAATATATTTTTCTAAGTTTTAATACTAATACAATATGGATTTTTTCCGAAATAAATAATCGAATTGAAAAAAAAATGAATTAGTCTATTACCTACACATTTTATTTTTTTGTGAACACAGGAATTACTACTTTAATCCCGATTGTACGTGCCCTTGGAATATTTTTCGACATCCACGCGGGCGAAGCCCCTGCGTGTAAAATATATAATAATATTTATTAAGATGTATGGATTTGATTGTTTTCAGCGACCAAACAAGAAGATGTGTTTTGTGTATTCACATACATGACCGCGATATATCCGCCTTGACGTCACATATTGCGTAATATACATTCCTTTGGCTCGCATTCAATAGTGACAAATACGATGTTTATGTAAGATTATTTCTGTATATTTTTGGCTTGCATTGATTGCGTTTGAGCTTCTGTGCTTACTACACACTTGGCAAAAAGAACACAACACTTGGGACACTTGGGAAAAAGATAGCAGATGCTAAGGCATCTGCTATCTTTTTCTCAAGTGTTTTGGGGTCGGCTTTATCTACCCGCAGCTGAATACCAGTATTTTACATGGAGCGACTGTCTATCTGACCTCCACAACCCAGTTACTGGGTAACACGATAAGCCTTGGTAAGTTCTTCTTCCCAGCTAAATCACTAGGAAGCGATAGAGGGCGGTCGTTTTTGGAAGACTGTCTTATATAATTTTGACGTTCGAAAAGAACTGATTCTTAGCCTAGTTTCAATAAACGACTTTTGATTTGATTTGATAAGACTGGTGGTCAGACTTTTGGGCTTCTGACTACCCGTAACAACTGTCAAAGATCTACGAATGACAGCCGGCACCCAATGGTTTAACGTGCACTCCCGACGGAGGGGTCTCGATATGTAATTGATGATCACCCATCCAGGAACCGACCGCGACATGCATAGCTTAACCTTCGATCGACCCTTGTGGCTGTTCGGTAATCACAGTTCGTTGTATGTAGATGCTATGACTACCCGTAACGACTGTTAAAGATTATAGTCACTGATTTTATTTCACTAGATTATACATAAGGAATAGTTAGTCAGAAACTTATTAAATATGGAGGCCTTGGCTTACAGTACAACTTGCACAAAGTTGGCGTCGAGATCCTCGGTCCGTGGGGTCCCAGTGCGCATAAGTTATTTGCGGAAATCGCGAAACGTCTAGTTGATGTAACTGGTGACCGAAAAGCAGGCGGCTTTCTCGCGCAACGCATCAGCATTACAATTCAGCGAGGAAATGCCACCAGCATCCTCGGTACAATGCCTCGAGGGCCTTTTTTAGGTTTAGCTTAGTTTTATTTTAATTTAATTAATGTTAATAATCATCTTGTAATTTCGTTATGTAAATAAATGAAATCTAGGAATAGTACAAGAAAATGTGAGGAGAATTTTTAGTGAATGTGGACGAAGAAACGATGGATGGACTGTGTAAAAGATGATATGGCTAGAAAGGGGGCGACTACCGAGATGACAACTAATAGAGAAGTATGGAAGAAAGGGACATATTGCGCCCACCCCAAATAAATTAGAATAAGGGCAGGTGACCCAATTGATGTTAAGTGAACTCTACTTAGTACAACTGTAATGCTTTCTTTCTCAGATTTCCATCTAGGATGTAATCTTAATTATATTTATCAAAGCCGGATAAATAAAAACACGTTTCAAAATGAGCGCGAGATATTCATTAATATTTAATTATTATGTCGATTAACTAATATGTAAAGTGATTCTGAGTTACATCCTTAAGGCGCAGATATCGCACGCTGACAACGAAAGTGACCTATCTCAAAATTTTAGTAAAATGAGTTAAATATACAAAATGACTCAAAAAAGTACACTCTATCAGACTTATATTAAAAAACAGCCCGTTAATGGTCTGAGAGGGATAGAGGTATTTTCGATCCCTTTGTCTTTGAGCATTTCACTCTCCCTGCGCCGGAATGAAAGGGACGCAATCAGTTCTTGTTCAATCAGTTCAATTTCGACTTGAGTCACTTTCATTCTTAGCGTGCGATATATGATTTTAGTGACTTATGAATCTGTTATTTATTATGCCTTCATAATAATATAATTCAAGTAAGTTATGCAAAAAACATATATTTAACTAGAACGCATACACATGTATTCTATATGTGAATATTTAAGTATTGTAGAAAAATACTTTATGAACTAAATTGAGGTAGTAATATTCACAATGAAAAGTTCCGTAGTTGAGAAGTTGGTACTTATGAATTTATCCCAAAAACAAACTTAACATTTTAGTTGAAAAACAAAAACATTCTCCCATACATCGATATATGCCACAATCAATTCTTCAACTGCAAATTTAAGTTGGTCGACTATTACTCGATAACTTGTAAAGCCCACTTAGCTGCGATAGTTTTCCTTTTAATTTCATTATATATACTACTGCCAAGATTTTTTTCATTTTAATGCTTAATATTACGCAAGCGGTTCCTACCATGGGGTAGACGAGAAAAAAAATATCATCCCTACATTACGAACAAGGGAGGTATCCTAAAACATTTTTTTTCTAGATTTTGTTTTAGCACTTTGTCGGCGTGAATTGTATGTATATATTTGGGCTACAGCGCGAACAGACAGACAGACAGACGGACATGGCGAAACTATAATGGTTCCTTAAGAGTACTTCTAAACCATTTTATTATCTTTAATTCTATCTGTGTTTTTTTCAAATATTCATATTTTCGTTACTAAAAATAAATATTTCCTATGAAACCGAACGGATGAGCGACGTGAGCGGGACGCACATGTGTATGGTCAAGGTCAACGGCGATTAACCGACCCTTAATCTTTGGTAAACACTAGGGTTGGTCGAGTCAAGATTCAGTATCTATCCCTCGGGAACAGTAGGTACTTTCTTTCTGGATGAAAGGTACCATGTCATTTTCTGTAACCCTGGCAACGTGTATGCAAAATTTCAAACCATGGTTCACACAGTCACTATTGACAGATGTTGTAACAGTAAAATTCCTTGACAGTTAGCAAGTTTCTTTTATAGTAAGTGATAATAGGAGTTGCGGTTACAGTATGCGCAATAGTTAGTTAAAATTGACAGTGGCAGTACCTACATGATTTTATGTAGGCTCTTTCTAAAACTAAGATCATACTCACGTGAAATGTGAAAAAAAAATGGTGCAATAGAAGAGCATAATAATTGTTAATAGAATCTATCTACACATAACTTCAAGCCTGTCTTGGCCAAGGGGTGAGACAGAGATGCATAGTGCATACATTTTGCTAGTTAATTATATCTGCTACCGTATAATTAGGAACTTCGTTAGTTTATAATCTATCGTTATCGATAAAAATTGTAAACTGAAAAAAAAAAACCATTTACAATTTAATGCATTATTTTTCTATAGTTTGTAATATTTAAATGACAAATAGTGAACTGAACAGGTATCAAACTTGCTTCCGACGTAACGCACCCTGCGCTGATACTAAATAGCCTGCCTAGCTGCGAGCAACTTGGACGTAGCGCTCGCCGGCCTCGGCTGTGGCACCGCTCGCTTCGGTCGCTCGGCTCGCGAGCGGTTGCTCACAGTTAACCTAACCTATTTCACCCAGTTAACAATTTTTTGACAGTTTATAATCTAACGGAAATAATACTGATATATTATAAGCTTACTTTATTGACATATCTAATACTAATATTATCATAATCAGCCAATAATGTTCCCACTGCTGGGACACGGGCCTCCTCTCTGTAGGAGGGAGTGGGCCGTAATCCACCACGCAGGCCCAGTGCAGGTTGGTAGATGTCACATGTTTTTGAATTCTTAGTTCTAGGATATGCCGGTTTCCTCACGATGTTTTCCTGCACCGTTTTGAGAGCAGTGGTGATGAAATAATTTACATAAAGTAAAGTGCCTGTCTGGGTTCGAACCTACCATCTACGACTCGTAAGTCGCGGCCGTTACCACTGCCACCAATATTATAAAAAGAGGTACAATTTGTGAGGTTGTATGTTATGTATTTTTTTTTTTTTTTTAGGGTGGGAAATCATCAAATAACTTCTCCCGCTCTGGGCGGAGCGGGAGGGTGTGTCAGACTCTTACTGACTAAAACCCACCCGTATTCCTTCCTGTTGCCTGTGTTGCGGGGGCCTCGGTGACCCATAAGTACCTTCCCGCGACCCCGGCAGGTATGTTATGTATGGGGTAATCTCCGGAACTACTGATCCGATTTCGAAAATTCTTTTACTAATAGGAAGCGACAGCATTGCCGAGTGTCAGATATTATTTTAGTGTTAAAACAAGAAATTTTAGGAGGACGAAGTCGTGGGTAGAAGCCAGTGTAAGTACCTATAAGTTATGTTGGCAAAAAGGCTTGCCTCATAATGCGTGGGACTTAGTCATATATCTGACAAAAAATACATTGCTTTTGTTATCGGCTTTTTCCATTAGAAAATTGTTAGTAGCGGTCCGGATTCTGAATTTGTAATATACTCATCGTCTAATAGATACATGGGCTTATAAACGTTCTTAAAAAAATCTGGGATTTATAACAAAATTGGCGAAATGTTATAAATTACGTTTTTCATCAGGAATTTCTGAGGTTGATGGCAATAGGTTGGCCCCCTATTACATGGGTCTTAAACTTATCCGGCGAAATGTGGGTGTACATTTAATACATCTCTGCCTTTCCCCTTTTTTGTTTTGGGTGGGAAAATATCAAATAACTTCTCCCGCTCTGGGCGGAGTGGCTCTTACTGACTAAAATCCACCCGTGTCCCTTCCATTGCCTGTGTTTCCAGGGGCCTCGGTAACCCTTTCGGACTTTTCCGCGACCCCGGCAGGCATCGGCCCTAGTGGAGCCCTACACTTGTGCTGACGTCTCTATGGAACACAACATGCCATGAAACCGGGCCCGGTCCTTACCGGACGGTGAGCTATCCATTGCTCACCGTCCGCAATCTCGCGCCTACGGTGGCCGGACGTCTCCTGCGGAGGCTAGGGGCGACAGGGCGCGAAGTTTGCCTTTCCTTCAACTGCCCTGCTTCCTCCTACCCTCTCTACCTACTCCTAAGAAGAAAACAAGCGTGATGTTATGTTGCGAGGCAAAGTAACTTATAGATGATTCTTTGTATCTAATCTTGGGGAAATCCTAATGTTACTATGTATGCCTGTGAAGTAATACTTAGATTATTTAACAATAAGTAGCGTTTAATAAAATATATGTGTCTGCAATAAAATTTATATTCTCTGTGAGCAGAATAATAATAAAGACTATTATAGTTGGACGACGAACGTCACGTAATTTGTATTTTTTTTTTACATGCATGCATTAACTCATGCCATCTTCCCATGGGGGTAGGGAGAAACTAACGCCACCTGCTACGATCCTTCCATACTCCTTTTGCTTCGTTTACGTTCATACATCGTTCGTATATTTTTTTTTAATTTTTAGGAATTAAATCGTTTATCGATATTGATATTTTATGTCCTAATTTTATAGTTATTAAGCTTATTTAAATAATTATATAAATTATAATGTGGTTCTCAAAACTTGCGGTTTTTTTAATTCTGTTGATTTTAAAGTTTAATTTAATCATTTGATGCTAGCAATATTATAATTGGCTATTGAATTAGAAAATTAATAAAAAAAAAACTGAAGGACCACAGTCTAATTGATTGTGGTTCTTCAGTTTTTTTTTTTATTAATTTGGTAGACTTAATTTTTTATCTGTGCAAAATTGTTAGACTCAATGAATCTGCCTACCGTTTTCCTGACTATGTTGGGGTCAGCTTCCGGTCTAAACGGATGGAGCGACTGCCTATTTTACCTCTACAACCCAGTTATTGTGTATCGCGATACTTTTTTATAAGACTGGTTGTCAGACTTTCGAGCTTCTGACGACCCGTAACGACTGTCAAAGATCCACAAATGACAGCCGGGACCAACAGCTTAACGAGCTTTCCGAGACACGGAGGGGTAAAAAATATTTATGTAGTGAAAAAAAATATGATCATTTATTGACGAGGTTTTTTTTTGATATATCCTTTTTTGCAGGGGTCCCTCGGGGGACTTTAACTACTTCACCGGGCGTCGGTGGGGCCAGAAGGGCCTCTCACCTAGTTAAAATAAATTAAATTAGATAGCACAGCTAAGGGCGTCCCATAGTGGGACTCGAACCTAGGCTTAAGGCGCTACCGATTACTGAGCAAGCGGAGACTTGTCGCATCTGTGAGTTATGTTAACGATGTTCTTCTTAATGCTTTTAAATACCTAGGTCATCTTGAAATTCTTGAATCCAATTAGCAGTTATTATATAAATCTCTTTAATTGCTATGCTAAATACAAAATAATAAAACACTCATGTATTATTAAAATATTCCGGACGGATGTAGATTTACTGAAAAGTCTTACTCATCTCAGAATATTTTATTGCAAAGAAATTTATTAAAGAGTTTTTGTCTTGTCATATTTTAAATATACGGCTAAATCATGTATAATTCAAGTATATTGTATAACATAGCACTTCACGCCTGAATTCCCCGAAGGGTTGGGCAGAGTTGTACCTGTAGTACACCCACATTTCGCCAGTTATGTTTAAGTCCCATGTAATAGGGGTCGAGCCTATTGCCATCAACCGGGCATAAGTCCTGACAAAGAAATTACAAGTAAAAGAAGAAGTAAATAATATAATTATCTAAAATAAATTATATTATTTTATTTATATTTTATATTCTAAATAGGTTTTAGTGTTACAAATGGCATGGATTACTATTAATGTGACATTTAGTTTTTTTTGTAGTTTGTTTTAATATTGTATAATAAAATATAAATAATATGTAGTTAATATTGTGCATAACATATTATTTAAATCTGACATATGATGTATCGTCGTTATTATATAATATTGTGTAATGTAAAATCTACCTACTCAAGAAAGCTAGGCTTATTTTTTCATAAAAGTGTCAAACTCGCTTGTTGTTAGGTTATTTTAAAACCGAAGCTTGAAAATATCCTGATTATAATTTAATAAAAGTCCAACTGACTTAATGGATATTCATGAAATATTGTAAAAAAAAAAAAACATTTATTTTTAAAGCAAAAAAAAAATAAATAATAACATTGCCTATTTAAAATTAATTCACTATTCATTTAATTAAGTAAAAACTAAACCCGTTTATTTATTACCATAATATTATTATTCAATAAAACCGCATAAACTCGAAAACATTAAAAAAATTCAAATCCCTAAACATTAGACATCAACGCGCGTCCCTATCCCAACAAAAAAAAAACAATGTTTTTTAACACTTAAATAAAAATAATAAATAAAAAAAACTTACATTAAAAAATTCACGGCAACCACTCCACACTGAATACCACACCACACTGAAATGAACCACGACGGAACTTTGCTTAATACGTCTTTTTAATCACAGATGAGATTTTTTTTAAATTTAACTGTGTTTTTTAGCGCGCGTGGCACATCACTTTCGTTCGTCGGATATGAACAACCGCTGTTAAGATGCGACGGACGCTTTTATACAACTGTTTATGAAATTACCGTGACCTCGGTTTTCATACTGCATGCCTTGGAACTGAGTGCTGAATCATTGTAATTTTCCTTTTTTTTAGATTTAGTTTAAGGATGTAGGGATGGTCTGTTTTAGTAGTTGTTTTTTTTTAGTTTAGTGTTAAAAAATTAGTAGTGATTTTTTTTCATTTAAATGTGCCATAGTCAATAGTGTCTTCAAAATATGTATTTTTTTTGTATTTATGTAATTTGTTTTTGTAAGTTATGCAATGACTTTTATGTGCACCAGATAAACGATTTCACTACCTATCTAATAATGTATGATTTGCAAATTGTACTTCAGTTGTTCTATTGACTATTGACATTAATAATTGTAATATTCTATTGTTTTTTCTTAATGTCAACTCATGTTGCTAATGACCATCTCGACAGGATGACATCTCAATAACCATGCTTGTTATACGGATTGGTGATAGCGATTACCGTTTGTTGGTATTAGTAATAATTTTTTCATACTATCCCTTCATTCTTTTTCGCCATCATTAATTTTTAGATGAGGTCCTGGGCTCGATTTGTGGGTCGGGCAAATTGTTATCGGGTTTTTCCATATGGAATTTCTCTGTAGCAGCCCGGAGTCAAAATATGTGCCCAGTTATTGTTATTGCCTCGTTGGTCGCAAGAGCATGAGGCCCTGGATTCGATTCCCAGGTTGGGCAAATTGTTATTGGGTTTTTCTCAGTGGCAGCCCGGAGTCTGGATAAAAGCCGGGTTGAATCTTGCTCTTGCTTGCTCTCTATACATATACGTAGGTCTTGAACAATGTGGGTATAACATTATTAGGTGCATCTCTGCTTATCCATTCGACGATTGCAGGTGTGATTATATGTATGTGATGTTTATTGTTGCAATGGTAACCTTTTGACACAATCCCTTAATGGCATACTTTTTTGACATTATTAGCTTTTAGAAAAATAGTTTTTGTTAAAGAATAAAAAGTGATACACTCTATCCTTCTCTAAATCAGAAGAGGCGTTAGTTCTGCAGTGTTTATGAATTTACCAAGACCTCGTTTTTTATACTGTATGCCTTGGGAATGAGTGCTAAATCATTATATTGCATTAGGTCTAGCCTGTTGTATTTGTATGTTTGTAGTGAATAAATAAATACATAAATAAATATTTGAATAAATAAATAAACAAATAAATAAATAAATATTTTCCTTTTTTTAGTTTTAGTTTAAAACTTAGGGAAGAGCTGTTTTAAGAGTCGTTTTTTTTAGTTTAGTGTGTGGTGAAGTTGGTAGTTTTTTTGTTATATAATTTGCTAATTGTACTTTAGTTGTACCTACTACAAAATTTGAAATGAGTGCTGAATAATATTTTTCAGACCAAGAGTGATGAAACCTGGTCTGAAAATGGTGGAAAACGTCGTGGGCATAAGGACTTTTAATGAGGGGCAATTCGGTGGATATCCTAAGGGTGTTTAGAGTACCAAAAAAATGTGTGCGTGAAATGAAATGAAATGAAATGAAATGAAATTGTTTATTCTGTAAATAGGATATCAGCATCACATTTACACGTCATATTAAAAAAAATAAGCTAGATGGAGTCGACATTTCCTATCTGACTACCCCTGAGAAGAAATGGCGAAACAAACCCAAGGGATGGAATGGCGAAACAAACCCAATCTGTTGAGCCTGGTATACCGATAGCTGTAAGCGACGCGGAGGTGAGGGTGGGAGAGAGACAAAACATTGAATATTCTCGCATAATTAAATGTTTTTAAGTGGGCACATTATTTATTTATAAACTCACGGTAACGGTAATTTAATAATATTTATTCTTTTGATAGGTCGTGTAGTTGCATTATATTCTAAGTACTATTTATTTATTTATTTTATTTTATTTGGTTACCTGCATATGTACAACTCATTAAACCTAACTTGGATTTCGTACGTCTGTTTCGGGTGACCACTGTAAATCAGCGCTGTGCTGTGGGTCTCCCATAGCACAGCATCATGCTGAGTGGAAGCCTTCTTGTCCCAGTCATGACGAGCAGCTGTGTGTGTTTTATGATTAATGTGATTATATGTAGACCTATTTTGTTTTATTTTACTGTTTATCTACTCTAGATCTTTTTGTATGCACGTGTTTCTGTGACTACTTATTTTTCTTTCTTTCTTTTTTAAGCCCTTGTTAGAAAAGTATAATATTTTGCATTTACCGTGCATGTACATTAAAGAATTATGCCTATTTGTAAAAAAAAAATCTGGTATATTTGACGAAGCATAAAGACGTAATTAAAAGTAATTTAGCTCCTAGGAACAAAAATAAGCATAAACATATGCTATGGGTACCTATGTAGGCTATAAAGGTGTATAGTAACTGTTTTCCTGGGGATTACGCTCGACTCAAGGCTTCAATGGGGGCCTCATTTAACTTCCCTTGCAGGACGGCTAAGTTCAGCAGCATATGCTGTGAGAAACATCCGTCAATTTACTGATGTAGATACCGCACGGCTAGTATATTTTAGTTACTTTCATAGTATTATGTCGTACGGTATTTTACTATGGGGACGGGCTGCAGACATCGAGTCTATTTTTATTCTACAGAAAAGAGCCACCAGAGCCATATATGGCCTCCGCAGGTGCGACTCTCTGAGGGAACTGTTTAAAGAAATTAACATCACGACGGTACCTTGTCAATATATCTACGAAAACATCATGTACGTAAGGAAAAATCTACATCTTTTTAGTAAAAGAGGTGAAAGACACAATTATATCACTAGAAATAGGGACCAATTAGTTCAGCCAGGTTTCAGGCTGGCTAAAGTAGACTCATCTTTCATGGGGTACTGTTTAAAATGTTACAATAAAATACCTCCCCACATACTTCAACTGAATGAAACAAAATTTAAATCTAGTATAAAACGCACACTATGTAGCCAAGCATATTATAAGTTGGGGGATTACATCGCAGATAAAAATGCTTGGCTCAACGCTGGTCCTGCTCCACAAGGGCGCAAAAACTAATTGATCAGGTATTGAAAATAGTGTTGGAGCTGCTGATGATTTTAAAAACTATCTTTGCATTGTATAAATTCAATCTCTTAGTATTGTATAGCTGCACAGCACATTGTTATGTGAGTACTAGGTACTATAAAGCTGCCATTTACTGGATACGTCTTTCATTGACTTGAATGTGCCCTGGCGGCTGGGAGTATGTCGTGCTCAGTCTAATGTCTCGCTGATGGTGGCGCGTGTGTTGGATCATTTAGCTCTCTTCAAAATGGTTGAGCTGAATGGTGCTGATCCACGCGTCATGTTCATGAACGGGCGCCGTCAGTAGAGACTGGTCATCTCTTAGCTGCCACGGCTTATTTTAACTTTAATTTTTGAATTGCTTTTGTTTTTGTTGTAATATTTTTATTACGGACGCTTTTACGTTTTGCATCGTTCTCACATGTATAATTTAAAAATGAATAATGAAAACAATATTTTGTAACCATAATACGCTGATTCAAAAGAGTGTCCGTGGAGTTTCTTGCCCGTTATTCTCCATAGGTACCTACTACGCTTTGGAATGGGCAACTAGCTTCATCTTTCTGACTGACCGAGCCCTTGACAATTCAAAAGTGCCTGTAATTGGTTTATTTGAAATAAATGCTTTGATTTTGAGTTTGAGTATAATAAGTTACCAGACAGGCTCAAGGTTACCTTTGACTATGTTCAAAAGATGACACAGTGGTTAAAAGAAAATTGTTGTTATGATTTTAACGAATTTATGTCATATCGTGCAGAAGTTCAATCTAAATAACATTGATATAGTACACACCTTATTATAATTAATTTAATGTTTAATATGATTGAATCGTGACATCACAAGGACTTTGACTATTCGTAATTTGACATTTCATATTTTTTTAATTTGAATATTTTCTAGTTTGTCGTTAATTAACGTATGTTCCTGAAACTTAATTATTTAAATCGCATTTTTAAATTACCTGCTAATAAATTCAATGTTATTATGACATATTTGCACTCCATATGTAATGGTAGAAAGTAATTGGGCCACGATATTCTTAGATTCTTGATTGGTACCTACATTCTAGCAAATAAATTAATAATACAATTTAATATCTAGTCTAATCTTTTTAATACCTGTGTGTGTGACTTACGACTGGCCCTCCGGCCAATCGTAACGTTACAGTTTGGCGCCCTAACATTACAGTTTGGGGCTCGAATGTTACAGTTTGGCGCCCTAACGTTACAAACCCACCCGTGTACCTTCCGTTGCCTGTATTGCCAGGGGCATCGGTATCCCTTTCGGACTTTCCCGTGACGTCAGCAGGCATTGGCCCTAGTGGACCCCTACACTTGTGCTGACGACATCTCTTTGAGGCACGCGTGGACCAAAACGCGCCGTCGACCCGGGCCTGGTCCTTAACGGACGTGAGCTACCCATTGCTCACCGTCCGCAAGCCTGCGCCTACGGTGGCCGGAAATCCGCCTGGGATTCCCGGCGCCCAGGGATTCTACTGCGCCGGCTAGGGGCGTGAGGGCGCGAAATTTGCCTTTTCCCTCAACCGTCCCGCCTCCTCCTTCGCGAGCATTACTGCTTCGCAGAAGGAGGTGGCGGCTGCCCATGCCCTCTCGCTCCGTACAATGGCCTGGACCAGGGCCAGAAGCGAGAGATCTCTGCCGCCGATCGCCTCCACGAGGACATGTATGGGTAATTAAGTAATCTTATTAAAATAACACAGTAATAAATTGCTTAGTTTTTTTTGTAATAATCAACTTTTTATAGTAATAGGAAGTTACTAATTATCATTTTGTAATTGAAGTCATTACCAACTCAACTCAAGTCTCTTGCTTTTTACTCGACTGCAAAGAAGAGTTATGTGCGAATGCTTGCTGCTTCGTTGGTCTAGTGATCGTAAGCGCTACTGCTGAGTATCAGGTCCTGGGTTCGATTCCCAGGTTAAGCAAGGTGTTATTGGGTTTTTCCATCTGGAATTTCTTAGTAGCAGCCCGGAGTCTAGGTTGTTGCCTGGTTGATGACAATAGGCTCACCCCCTATTAAATAGGACTTAAACATAACTGGCGAAATGTAGGTGTAGGCATTTATTTCAAATAAACCAATTACAGGCACTTTTGAATTGTCAAGGGGTCGGTTGGTCAGTCAGAAAGATGAAGCTAGTTGCCCATTCCAAAGCGTAGTAGGTACCTATGGAGAAGAACGGGCAAGGACACTTTTAAATCAACGTATTATGGTTACAAAATATTGTTTACATCATTCATTTTGAAATTATACATGTGAGAACGATGCAAAACGTAAAAGCGTCTGTAATAAAAAGATTAACAAAACAAAAAAAGCAATTCAAAAGTTAAAATAAGCCGTGGCAGCTAAGAGATGACCAGTCTCTACTGACGGCGCCCGTTCACCAACATGACGGATGGATTAGCACCATTCAGCTCAACCATTTTGAAGGGAGCTAAATGATCCAACACAGCGAGACATTAGAGCGAGCACGACATACTCCCAGCCACCAGGGCACATTCAAGTCAATGAAAGACGTATCCAGTAAATGGCAGCTTTATAGTACATAGTACTCACATAACAATGTGCTGTGCAACTGTACAATACTAATCCCTGCCTAACCTTTTGAAGATTAAAGGTGTGATGTTATGTCATTATACGTTTAATTGGCATCAAATGTCTTGATTTCATGAATTAATCATTTAATAGAGCATCAACTTATATTTCTGACACTTTTCAGTTGGACGAGATTAGGAACTAAAAAAGTTTAAATTCGTAAAACACGTTTTCTTTTGTACTCGGCCGACAAGTGGCAGCAGGAGCATTCTTTCATCGGCCGGACTTTAGGCAGTTGTATTAATAATTTTAATTATCATACAAGGTGTCGCACAGTGGGCCCATACTGAAAATTAGTGGACTTAGGCAACAAAGTTACCATATCGATGCGATTTTTTTTTATATGACGTGTTATAATATTCCTGACAACTTTTATTCATATAAAATTTCTTCTAAACTTGATAGTTTGTCTTGAAAAAATTTTATTAGATTTTTTTTGTATGGAGCGAATCACGTTTAATTTTTTTTCTTCAATTGTACTAATATGTTGGGTGTGTGGCGTGAGTATATGATAGCTAGGGTCATTCTCTATCCACGAAAAAAAAAAATCAGCGCCGGCCATCTGCGGCAGCGCGAGTAATCATTCGGTAAAAAAATAATAATTTGGAAGAATTTTTTTTGTCATTTAAAATAAATTCAAAGCATATTTTTTGTCTCATTTGGCTGTTTTCACCTTCTTTTTAGTTAAATAACTAGTTTTAATAGCGCATACGTACTTAGAACTAGTAATTCTGGTAGAGATTTAGTTATTATTGCATGTTATCGGTACAAATGAGTCATCAATCACAATGCAGGTGCATTGTGATTGATGACTCATTAGTTTGTGCGCGCATAACTAATGAGTCATCGAAAACTGCTCGTCTCTGATTGGCTGTGTTATTTTTTAACTGCACGTTATCTATTGTTGAATAAATATATCGTAATGTTTCAGGTTATACTAATTTTGTTAATGATAGGTGAAATAATTTAAATTTGTACGGGCAAGTCGTTGATAATTATCTACATTATCATCTGTATGTATATTATTATAGTATAAGTTATCGTACGTATGATCAATATGAAACTGTGAAGTAATTGTAGCCCTGAAAAGGGCTGTTTGTCATATTCCTAACCCTGATGGGCTTTTGTGGGAATAATTTAGAGCCGGATCACATTATTTCTTGTTCCAGAAGTGCTAGTGGGTCCGGCAAATTTTCGGACTCTGCTATGAGGCATTCTTCTTCCTCCATAATTTCACTGTCACAGGGAGGCTCAGTAGTCTGTAACAACTGAGTTGCTTCAGGCAACAACTCATTATGAACCTGTTTCATTATTTTAGGCCTTATGTAGGATATGTGGGGATCAGAGCTTATTAGAAGTCCATGGAGGATGTCTTCGTTTGTTGCTATTCTCCCCGTTTTCCGAGTGTGCCTCTCCCTGACGTTTCTGAAGTCCTTATTACGGGCTTCCGAAGCTTCTTCAGATAAGGTACCTAAAACGAATAAGTACATACATTTTAATTTCAAAACGCAATCGAGTCAAATAATACATCAAACTATATTTATTTTTTACTTACCGATTGGCAAAACACCAAAGTGGTTACAGATGTCTGCACCGTGCATTAGAAGTTTATGTACACTAACTGGCATGTAGTACCACGAATAGTGTTGCACGTACACATCAGCTGTTTCTCTACAGTATCTTCTAAATTTTTCACAGTCAATGTTTTTGCCTGATGTTATGGCTAAATTGTCTAAATAAAGCGTCTAAATTATTCATCTCACTCGGTTTTGCCAAGCAAATGGGACACGTTGCATATGATGGTACTCCAGCAATAATATTGGCCACTTTTCCATCAATCATGGTCATATGCAATTCATGTGATACAATAATATTTCCACACTGTGTAGATATTCGTTCATCAATTTGTTTTTTCATCTCAGACTCTTCAGACTTTATAAAGTCAGCTGTCTCCGAAGTGAAAGTGAACTTCACTGGTCGACAGTACAGAGTTGAGCAAGGTGTGGGGTTCTCCCAAACTAGATTTTCATTCCCAGATGATGGCCTAGTAGACACTAGCCGAAGAGGGACGATGCTTATCATGACTACTGATGAATCATCGAACTCTGTAGCTGTGTTTGACGTTTTCTGTTTATAGTTACTCTGCGACGAAGAACCATCAAGTCCCCATTTCCAGGTCAACTTGAGTTCTTCATTTTGAGACCTATCAACAGTATTTATATCAAGTAATATCCTCTCCACAGTGTGGTCCAATAGCGCTTGCAATTTAATGTGAGCTCCGTTTTCGGTAATCTCCATACTCTCTTGTGGTGGGTAACATCTTTTCTTGGCATTTACAAGCTTTGGATAAGATAGAAAGGCAGCACAGTTTTCTTCTTTCAGAAATTGTCGAAGAGCTAAGTACTTCCATTTCGAGAGCGCAACTGATGTATAAAGAGCTAAACACTTATCTTCAGAGACAGTACTTAAGCTCTGCTTTTTGAATAGTCTCTCTTCTACTTCGGATAGCGCATCTGGATTACTGGAAAGGTATTCGACCACTTTTGCCAGATTCGTTTTGCCGTTGTCTTTCAATTTTGTTATGTACCAGTGCTGCAACTCTTCCTCGGAATTTTCTTCTACTATGGAAGTAGAACGTCTTTTCTTTTGCTTATTACTTAACTCTTCGAACGGTTTTCTGTGCTCCTTTTCTGTAGATGTTCCCGCTTCCGCAGTACATACTGCAAGAGTAGGAACATGGCAATCTATATCCACAAGCTCAGATAAGGCTGCGTCCGAAAAGCCCATCACACTTCTCAGATCAACACTGTCACAAACAGGCCAGTTGATGTTTTTTTCCAACCACTTGCGATTAATTACACGATTCATAAAAGTTTTTTGATTTCTACTTGACTCTATCCACTTTTTATTTAAATTTACACAAAAAAGTCGACAGAACTCCTTGATTCGGTTCTTGTCTTCTTCAGAAACTTCGGTAGTCAAGACAGAAATGATACTTTCATACAGAAACATATGATTTTTCAGATCACCGCCACTTCTTAATTTCACAAAAAGATCTAGGTTGGTACAAAATCCAGCCATAGTTCTAATGTAAATATAAAAATACAAGTATTTCACTGTGTTCACAAACAAGCGACAAGAGCGAAACTAGATGGACTTAATGAATGTCTTTATATTTATAGTTAGTGTTAATTACTCAAGTAGTGGACATAACAGTGAGTAAAAATTATTCAGCCAATCAGAGACGAGCATTTTTCGATGACTCATTAGTTATGCACTTAGCCAAGTGCACAAACAAATGAGTCATCAATCACAATGCAGGTGCTACCGATAACATGCAATAATAACTAAATCTCTACCAGAATTACTAGTTCTAAGTACGTATGCGCTATTAAAACTATTTATTTAACTAAAAAGAAGGTGAAAACAGCCAAATGAGACAAAAAATATGCTTTGAATTTATTTTAAATGACAAAAAAATTCTTCCAAATCAATTTTTTTTTACCGAATGATTACTCGCGCTGCCGAAGATGGCCGGCGCTGATTTTTTTTTCATGGATAGAGAATGACCCTAGCTATCATATACTCACGCCACACACCCAACATATTAGTACAATTGAAGAAAAAAAATTAAACGTGATTCGCTCCATACAAAAAAATCTAATTAATTTTTTTAAAGACAAACTATCAACTTTAGAAGAAATTTTATAAGAATAAAAGTTGTCAGGAATAATATAACACGTCATATAAAAAAAAATCCACTAAGTCCACTAATTTTCAGTATGGGCCCACTGTGTGTCGTTTTGCATCCTCGTCAAATTCAAGGATGTAACTATGCTAATGTTTCGCGACACGAATCAATAATAAAATAAGTAGGTCTTTATTTTTCTTTTTTTTTTCTAATTTTCTGAAATCGGCATGTGTGGAACACGCATGTTAAAACGCGGCCCGTGTGATACCGCACTGTAACTCCCATTTTACACACACACTACCGCATACGGCAACGGGGTGATTCTGTTCTGTCAAAGTGGTGTATTCTAAAATATGTACTGTCAAACTTAAATAAATTAAAAAAACAAGTATATATTAATTATTGAGCAGGTATCGTAATTTTATTTGATTATACGAGTATATGTATTTCTTAGCAGCCTCCTGAAATTTTACGAGGATTAAAAACGACACCTTGTATTCTTGTAAATGCATATTTGGTATGGTCGCGAATCATAATAATTATTGTAACTCTAAACTCACTAACTAAAGGGAATTAGTAACACATTCATCTGTATTAAGAGGGTTTTGCTGCCATTGGTGACTGGTCGTCTTGCTGACCATGGTTTTATTATTGCTATTAGTAATTAACTGTTTATTTATTTTACTTCGATGGTGCTAGTTTATCATTTCTCGCTTCAAGTTACAGCTATAGAATTATGTAAGCGGGCACGCCCTTTATGTCTGGAGGCTTTTATTTAGGTACTAAGTTCTGTTTACGTTTTTACGTTGTAATTTTTATTTCTGCTTGAGTACAGTTTTCATCGTTTTGTTGGTATATTGGCGTGTGCTATATAGCTAACCTAAGAAAGCAATTTTATTTAATGTTTTGTGTTTCGTAGTGTAGTTACTTTGCATACAATTTGTATAGAATCAAGTTTATATAACTAAACAGACAGGTGTGCTGCTGGGGAGTTTGTTGCGCCGCTTCTTCTTCCCAGCTAAAGCACTAGGAAGTGGTGAAGGGCGGGCGTTTTTGGGGGACAGTCTTATGTAATTTTGACGTTCGAAAAATGCTGATTCTCAGCCTAGGTTGAATGACTTGATTTTTTTGATTTTTTAAATCTCAATTTCACACTTTCTCGAATAAATATTATATCAAAAGGTAGATTAAGCCTTTCGTGTGGGATGCAACGTGTGTCGACAGTCTTGCGACATCCCATCTTCCTAGCACGGCGAGCTACTGCAAGTGCGGAAACCCTCAAGGCGTGAATTTATGATTTTAGTGACTTTTAAATCTGCTATTACGCCTTCATATAATGCAAGTAAGTTATTCAAAAAATGTATGTTAAACTAGAACGCATAAACATCAATTCTATGCGAATACTTAAGAATTGTAGTAAAATACTTTATGAAATAAATTCAGGAAGTAAGATCTACCCGAAGCATAAAAAAACCGGCCAAGTGCGTGTCAGACCTCGCACTATGAAGCGTTCTGTAGTTGGGAAGTATATCCCAAAAACAAACATTGTAGTTGAAAAACATGTTCTCCGATACATCGATATATGCCACGGTCAAAACTCCAACTGCAAATTTAAGTTAGTCGACTATTACTCGTTAACTTGTAAAGCCCACTAAGCTGTGATAGTTTTCCTTTTGATTTCATTATATGTACTACTGCCATGACTTTTTCACATCTCCACAACCATTTAGCTGGCACACACACACTTGACTAACAAAAATTAGCACTTTAATGCTTAATATTACGCAAGCCGATCCTTAAATCGAAAAGTGGTGTTCACAGACCCGCATTTTTAACCCCCTATTTTCAAGCGACATATCCAACGATACCCCACACCAAGCGGATCCTTGAATCGAAATGTGGTGTTCACAGACCCGCATTTTTAACCCCCTATTTTTAAGCGACATATCCAACGATACCCCACACCAAGCGGATCCTTGAATCGAAATGTGGCGTTCACAGACCCGCATTTTTAACCCCCTATTTTTAAGCGACATATCCAACGATACCCCACACCAAGCGGATCCTTGAATCGAAATGTGGTGTTCACAGACCCGCATTTTTAACCCCCTATTATTAAGCGACATATCTAACGATACCCCACACCAAGCGGATCCTTGAACCGAAATGTGGTGTTCACGGACTCGCATTTTTAACCCCCTATTTTTAAGCGACATATCCAACGATACCCCACACCAAGCGGATCCTTGAACCGAAATGTGGTGTTCACAGACCCGCATTTTTAACCCCCTATTTTTAAGCGACATATCCAACGATACCCCACACCAAGCGGATCCTTGAATCGAAATGTGGTGTTCACAGACCCGCATTTTTAACCCCCTATTATTAAGCGACATATCCAACGATACCCCACACCAAGCGGATCCTTGAACCGAAATGTGGTGTTCACGGACTCGCATTTTTAACCCCCTATTTTTAAGCGACATATCCAACGATACCCCACACCAAGCGGATCCTTGAACCGAAATGTGGTGTTCACAGACCCGCATTTTTAACCCCCTATTTTTAAGCGACATATCCAACGATACCCCACACCAAGCGGATCCTTGAATCGAAATGTGGTGTTCACGGACCCGCATTCTTAACCCCCTATTTTTAAGCGACATATCCAACGATACCCCACACCAAGCGGATCCTTGAATCGAAATGTGGTGTTCACGGACCCACATTTTTAACCCCCTATTTTTAAGCGGCATATCCAATCATAACCCACACCATGGGGTAGACGAGAAAAAAAATATCATCTCCACATTACGTGCAACTACGGTACCTACGTTAAAAAATGTATTTTTTCGAGATTTCATATTAGGACTTTGTCGAGGAAACTATAAGGGTTCCTTGTTTACTACGGAACCCTAAAAACAATACATACATACATACATACATACATACATACATACATACATACATAATCAGCCTATAATGTTCCCACTGCTGGGACACAGGCCTCCTCTCTGTGAGAGGGAGGGAGTGGGCCGTAATCCACCTCGCGGGCCCAGTGCGGGTTGGTAGATGTCACATGTCTTAGAATTTTTGGTTCTAGAACATGCCGGTTTTCTCACGATGTTTTCCTTCACCGTTTTGAGAGCAGTGGTGATGAAATAATTTACATAAAGTAAAGCGCCTGTCTGAGTTTGAACCCACGACCTACAACTCGTAAGTCGCGGCCGTTACCACTGGGCTACCACTGCTACTAAAAACAATATTACTTTCAAACTACTAAAGATATTTTCTTGTTTTTTTTTTGTATGAACAGACTGTTTGATAATTTACTCGTATAATTCCATCTGTGATTTTTTTCAAATATTCATGTTCTCGTTACTAAAAATAAATATTCTTACTTAATTATTCACTTAAGGACACAGGCGTGATATTAAACAATTATTTAAAATACTACACTCACATTTTAAAATATTTTGACAGTTCATCCACGTCCATTGCGTTAATTACATTGTCGAGCAAATTAATTTTTCAAACCTAAGAAGCAATGTGCCTGCAATTCTTGAGCCGACTGGCATTGTCAGAGATGATGGCAAAAGACCTGATGGTGTGTCTTTGGTCCCGTGGAGTTTGGGACGGATGCTTGTGTGGGACGCTACCTGTGTAGACACACTGGCACCGTCCCACCTCCAACGGACTACTTCTAAAGCGGGTGCAGCGGCAGAAAATGCCGAAAATCTGAAAGTTATTAAATATGGAGGCCTTGGCCGAGAGTACAACTTTGTACCCTTTGGCGTCGAGACCCTCGGTCCGTGGGGTCCCAGTGCGCATAAGTTATTTGCGGAAATCGCGAAACGTCTAGTTGATGTAACTGGTGACTGAAAAGCTGGCGGCTTTCTCGCACAACGCATCAGCATTGCAATTCAGCGAGGAAATGCCGCCAGCATCCTCGGTACAATGCCTCGAGGGCCTTTTTTAAGCTTAACTTAGTTTTAATTTAATTTACTTAATGTTAATAATCATCTTGTAATTTGGTTATGTAAATAAATATATCTCATATTGAAAAAAAAAGAAAGAAAAAATAAAATTTCACAATACTGCAACATAATAAATCAGAATAGAATAAATGTCAATACAATTAAAATAAATGAATAAATTATAAATGTCACTGAATTATAAAATAAAAATAAAATATCATAAGCAATTAAAATAAAATGTCAAGAGCAATTAAAATAAACGCATGAGTTTACGCAAGTAAACGCAGAAATTCTAAGGTGACAGAATTGAAATTAAAATAAAATTTCAAGGGTTCACATAATTAAATAAAAAAATAAAATAAAACAATCAGTTTAAGTGCCCTTTTTTTATCGTGTGGAAATCCTCATAAATGTCCTCCATCCTGGGGTAGGTGGAGGGGTCTGTCAGACTCTTACTGACTAAAACCACACGGTGTTCTGCTGCTACCTTTAGCCGGGGCGCTGGAGTGCTTGCGCATTTCGTCACGCTCCCCCAGCTAGGTGTTGGTCCGCATTACTTCATGCAGACCCCGTCACCCTCAGCAGCCGCATATGGCTGCAATTCCTCAAGAGAGGCGCGCGTGGAACACGGCGCGCCACCGTCTCGGGCCTTTCACTGTTCAGGTAACAAACTCCCCAAGTCTGTTGCCTGCAAGCCTCTCCCTAAGGCGGCCGGAGATCGTTCCTCACCCTCCGGCACCCGGTGACTCTGCTACAGATTGGTAGGGAGGTTGTATCCTCCCTCTCCCTTTCCACCGCCTCTTTAGTTTAAGTGCCCTGGCTGTCTGTTACAGCATTGTCGTGGGTAGGGGCAGTCAAACGCTCAGCGATCATTACCAGGACAGCATTGGGGCTGGTCCGCACCCTGCGCGCTAAGGACGCGCATCGCTTGCGCATGGTGGCGTGAAAACAGTCGGTACACGTTTCCGCAAACATGATCGAGGCGCTGCAGAAGCGGGGCAGCTCCAACACCGCTCTGAAGGCGTTGTTATACTGGGCGCGGAGGGCGCTGTAGCACGCTTATGTGTAGCGAGTCCACAGGCTGCACGTGTTTAATGAGGTGCAATATGCCTTGAAAATGCGGATCTTCACTTGATCGGAGCAACGTGTAAACCTGCGAGCCAGCATATTCGCTCATTTCGACAAGGCCCGCCGCTCGCGTTCAATGTCAGCATGATCTTTGAGTTCAGCCGTGACTAAATGCCCTAACTATTTAAAATGGTCCATCCCGTCTAGGGGAACACCATTGGGAAAGACTGGTGGTACATTTTCCAGGCATTTTGCACCGCTGCTGGCTCCAAAGACCATGCATTGCCAACATTATTTTTGAGCCCATGCCTACCCGCGTACTCCTCACATACCAGTACCAGCTTCCTTAGGCTATAGACCAACGCGCTCAGCAGCACCATGTCATCAGCATAACTAAGATTGTTGACGCAGATATCATCAAGGTGACAGCCGACATGCCGACTGCTGAGCGCGACGATCAGCGCGTCCATGTAGAGGTTGAAAAGGGTTGGCAAGGTCAATCCACCCTGCCTCACTCCACACTCAAGCTGATATGGTTCCGACATAGCCTCCGCCCATCTGACGCTGTTGACCTTATGCGTATACCAATACTTGAAAACAGTCACAAGTTCACGCGGCAGATTAATACTATTCAACTTGTCCCAAAGAATGTCATAGGCAACCTGGTCGAAGGCCTTAGAGAAGTCGAAGATACACGCATATACTGGGTCTTACGATCCGTATAGTATCTGCGATGGTATGCTTAAGACACAGTATAGCACTTTCTGTAGACAGTTGAGGTGTAAAACCAAACTGGTTATCGTGCAGTGCAGGCTTACATATTTATCCAATAGGGTCTTACACTCATTTTTGAAAAGTGTCTTAATTCTATAGTGCTAATATGCCGCAAAAAAATCACAAAATTTTTATTCAATCGATAAGTGCCATAAAAATGCATATTTTTACATTTTCAAATTTCGCGCGTAGTTTGACAAAAACGCTGGACGCAGTGGACGACATGTTGCTCTGTGGTCATGACGTCACTTGGTTATGTAAACAAATTCGCTGATCTATTATCTAAATATCAGTTGACAGTTGACACGTTTTAGTTTACACAGCGGTATGACGTAATAACATGGCGGCTACTATTTCATGGTGTTTTTTTACAGATTAGAAAAACAGAAAACGTTGAACTGAATTTTAAAATTTATTTTGTTATTTTATGAACTAAAAGTAACATTTCCTGACTCCTTTTTGCCTAACCTCAACATCTCAATAATCTATTTATAGATTTTTTCTCGTATATAAAATACCCTGCAAACCATCACAATTTTTGCTTTGATGGTGGCTAGGGAAATAGGCCTGTAGTTTGTTTTATCGGCAAGGACACCCGTCTTATTTTTCACAACAGGCACAACCACAGCCTTCATAAGATCTGACGGCAGGTAAGAGTGGCTCACGCACAGTGAGAAAAACATTGCTAAGACTCTAGGGATATGTTGCAGGTGTTCAATGCTGAGGCCGTCGTGCCCCGAGGATTTGCGTCTCTTCGATTCCTTAATAACTTTATCCACGTTTCTGGCAATAAAACTTACCCCGCAGGCCCCAGAGGGGATTGTACAGAAGAATGACCTTTATCCGCAATGAACTTATGGTCAATTACTCCATCGCTGCTCACTAGAAGACCCGGTCTAACGTTAGCTTTACTTGTGCTTTTCCAAACACCACGAAAGTCACCCTTTTTTTTTTTGAGTGGTAAATTATCAAATAACTTCTCCCGCTCTGGGCGGAGCGGGACGGTTGGCAAGCCTTCAGTCGTGACTTAAACACCTATGCTTACCACACGCTACGGGGTGGCGGGAAAGTCCAAAAGGGCTACCGAGGCCCCTAGCAACACAGGCAACGGAAGGAACACGGGTTGGTTTTAGTAACTAAGAGTCTGACACACCTTCCCGCTCCACCCAGAGCGTTCACTCCAGTTATTTAATAATTTCCAACCCAAAAAAAAAGGCTTACCACACGCTACCTACTCCGTAAACTTTGAATGCCTTTCATTCCATTTCGTGTTCATTCAGTGGTTCATTCATGAGTTTAGTTATAATTCACTATTTCGTTATTTTCAGTGATTTTAATAGTTAATATTATTATATATTCGACATGGGAAGTGTTAGAACTTAAAATCTTAATTATTGCTTATTTCCTCGTAATTACTTTCTTCAAAATGTTTACGACATAACCTCAAACTCTGTTTAACTCCATTTTTTCTCTGCGAATAGCTTTAAGCCACAATCTTCTAATTTTAAAGTCTTTCGGAAGATGGTGGACTACAATTTCGGAGCATTTAGGAACACAACAATGAATTATTTTCGCAACCATGAAATAAAACCAGCTTTCGCCTTGTGTTATTAGCTTATTTTGGGAACTAGCTGCGACAGCGCCATTTTGACAGTTGTCTTCCCAATTAGGGTGTGAGATGTAGCACGCTTAATAGAATACTGACCTACTTACGAGTATTAGACCTTGAGTCAAAGCTAGAATTTCTGCATTTTTTTTGCACAGATTTAATCATTGGTTTTTAAAAAGTAGGTATTATATTTAACTGTAAATTACGTATTGATTATATTGTCTAATAAGCCGACTGACACCAATTGCAAAATATTTAACGGCGATTTCCCAGAAATCTACTTTTTAGAGTTCCGTAGTAAACAACGAACTCATAAAGTTTCGCCGTCCGTCTGTCTGTCTGTCTGTCCCCGCTGTAGCTAAGATACGCTTAGTACTAGAAAGCTGTATTTTGGCATGGGAATGCATGTTAATCACGCCAACAAAGTAGTTAAATAACATTCTGGAAAACAATTAGGATACCTCCCTTGCGCGTAATGTGGGGTTGATATTTTTTTTGTCGTCTAGCGCATGGGGTGGGGTATCGTTAGATAGGCCGTTCAAAAATAATGCGGGTCTGTAAACACCGTTTTTCGATTCAACAATCAATTTGCGTAATATTAAGCTTTAAAGTGCTAATTTTTGTTAGAGTCAAGTGTCCCCCTCCCCCGCTGCCAGCTATATGGTTGTTTATAGAGATGTGAAAAAAATCATGTCAGTAGTACATATAACGAGATTGAAAGGTAAATTATCACGGCTAAGTGGGATTTACAAGTTAACGAGCAATAGTCGACCAAATTAAATTTGCAGTTGGGGAATTGACCGTGACGTATATCGATTTATGGGAGAACATGTTTTTCAACTACAATGGTAAGTTTGTTTTTGGGATAAATTCATCTCAACATTTCCAACTACGAAACCCATCATTGTGTGCGGTCCGACACGCACCTGGCCGGTTTTTTTTTAGTTAAGCCAGTATTCTATTAAGCGTGCGAGGTGTAAACGAAGCAAAAGGTGTACCTATGTAAGGATCGTAGCAGTGCATTCTGTAGTTTCTGCCTACCCCGATGGAAGAAGGCGTGAGGTTATGTGTATGTGTTTAAAGTGTCTATACCTACATTTGAATTTAAATGCGAACAGAGTACAATTGTTGGAATATAAAATCTTTTTAATGTCTTCGACAACCTTGAGAGCTTATGCTTCGATTCCTTTGTCGTTGTAAAATAATAATGACTTTTAAGTATTACATATAACATCACGCCTGTATTTTCTGCAGGGGAAAGCAGAGGTGTATTATTTCACTCATATTTCGCTAGTTCTGTTTCGGACCCACGTAATGAGGAGCGAGCCTCTTGCCATCAATAGTGTAGAAACTCAAGCTGGTACTGACAAAGTCCTATTCTAAGGAAAAACTTATTAAGGCGCTGATAAGACCCAATTGACCAAAATAGGCTTCTCTTAAGAAAAAAAAATGCCAAATCTGTAGGTATAGCTTGTGGTAGCGGAAAAAATATATGTTATATTTGAACATATTTCCCAGAACTTGGTTTTTACCAAAACACATTTTGAAAAAAAATCTCGATACAAACTAACGTTAAACTAATCTCTTACCTTGAGTTCTAATCCAAAATATTTGCATTAAATATCAACATACGATAAGAACGTTTTATTTGAATGCAGAACTTGGTTGTTTTTTATTTTCGATTACTCAACTCAATTTTGAGTAAATAGAGAATTGTTTCATATTTTGCAATAAATTACAAGCGTTGTGTCATCGCGCTTCTCTTTTTTTTCTATGCAATCTGACAGTGACCGCGGTTTAGGTGTTGTCAGCGTCTTAAGAACTTGGTTTTTACCAAAACACATTTTGAAAAAAAATCTCGATACAAACTAACGTTAAACTAATCTCTTACCTTGAGTTCTAATCCAAAATATTTGCATTAAATATCAACATACGTTACGTATTTAATTAATAACAAGAACGTTTTATTTGAATGCAGAACTTGGTTGTTTTTTATTTTCGATTACTTAACTCAATTTTGAGTAAATAGAGAATTGTTTCATATTTTGCAATAAATTACAAGCGTTGTGTCATCTCGCTTCTCTTTTTTTTCTATGCATCCGCGGTTTAGGTGTTGTCAGCGTCTTAACTGATTTAAAATTCACTAAAATCATATATCTGCGCCTTAAGCCGTTGGTCCCGGCTGTCATTTCTAGATCTTTGATAATCGTTACGGGTCGTCAGAAGCCCGAAAGTCTGACAACCAGTCTTACCAAGGGGTATCGTGTTATACCCAGTAACTGGGGTGTGGAGGTCAGATAGGCAGTCGCTCCATGTAAAATACTGGTATTCAGCTGTATCCGGTAAGACTGGAAGCCGACCCCAACATAGTTGGGAAAAGGCAGGCAGATGATTAATATTTTATTTGCAATTTATATAATTTTTATATTTTAACATTTCATTACATTTTAAAATTTGACAATTTTATTTTGACATTTTATAATCAATTTAAATTTAATTAATCGTAATTTTATTTTGGGTTTTCATCTGTTTTTTTAAGTAGTCTAATTTAAATGTATTTTTGTAAAATATGGACTAGAATTATGTGTGAAATAAATAATTACCTAAATTAATATTACAGATTTTTTGAAGAGTGCGCGCACTTTCGCTCTCTGGTGCTTACTTAACTTACTAACGATTACAGCGAGAACTTACCGTTGCCATAATAACATTTACATTCTGCCACACGCTATAGTTGACATTTAACCAACGATATTTGTAAACTTTTAAAATACTAATAATATCTAATTCCATCCTTTTGTATTTTTTCGGTCATCAAATTGTCCGTCTACTTCTTTCCATAGCAACTTATAGAATCGTTCAAATATATATATCTTAATGACGCATAATATACAAAATGTTTTGTTTTTTTTTCCAAAAGTGGAAGTTCAACATTCGGTGTTGTTTTATTTTATTTTTTACATTTATGTTTGTTACTCCTTACATTATATTGTATAGAATCAAGTTTTTCTAACTGCACAGACAGCTGTGCTGCTGGACAGTTTGTTGCGCCACTTCTTCTCCCCAGCTAAAGCACTAGGAAGTGGAGAAGGGCGGGCGTGCCGCGGGACCGTCTTATGTAATTTTGACGTTTGAAAAGTGCTGATTCTCAGCCTAGTCGGAACAAATTAGTTTTTATTTTGACTATCAACTTATAACCTTAAGACGCTCAGGCAACAGGAAGGAATACGGGTGGGTTTTAGTCAGTAAGAGTCTGACACACCCTCCCGGTCCGCCCAGAGCGGGAGAAGTTATTTGATGATTTCCCACCCTCAAAAAAAAAAAAAAAGACGCTGACAACACCTAAACCGTGGTCACTGTCAGATTGCATAGAAAAGAAAGAGAAGCGCGATGACACAACGCTTGTAATTTATTGCAAAATATGAAGCAATTATCTATTTACTCAAAATTGAGTTGAGTAATCGAAAATAAAAAACTACCAAGACGTTCTTGTTATTAATTAAAGACGTAACGTATGTTGATATTTAAGGTAAGAGGTTAGTTTAACGTTAATTTGTATCGAGATTTTTTTTCAAAACTTGTTTTGGTAACAACCAAGTTCTGGGAAATATGATCAAAATTAACATATAGGTTTTTCGCTACCACAAACTATACAGATTTGCCAATTTTGTTTCTTAAGAAAAGCCCATTTTGGTCAATTGGGTCTTGTCAGCCTTATTACATAATACTTTTAATCTGTCAACTTTTAACATTATTTTTGAATAAAAAATGATGTTCCATCAATGTGGCTATGGAATCCCATGGGCTCCAGGAATGGTGGTACTTTAATGCACGTGTGGCATCCTCTGGACAGTCAGCCCGCCACCATCTTGTGACTGGATAATATTGTTACCACAGCAGAGATATTCTCGTTTAAGTAGTTCAAGCCGATACAAAATCAGAATAATCCCTTTCCATTAGATACACTCGAGCTGTTTACCATTATAACCTATAAATATTGATATGTAACCGAACCCGGTGTCTCAAGGCCCTACAATAAGGGTGCGCAAAAGATTTTATTATAAAAAGCAAATTATAAAAAAAAACAAAACCCGACTGCAAAAACAAATAAATGAAAAGAGAAAAACAAGCATTATTATCTAATGAATGAACTATGTTTTTGTAAGATCTCGCAAGCGGGGAGGACAAAAAAGTTACACCATATTTCTGGTTATTGGTTTGTGCCCGCCTGCGATATCTTACAAAAAATTAAGTTCATTCATTAGATAATAATGCTTGTTTTTCTCTTTTTAGTTATGTGTTATTTGTTTTTTTTTAATAACTTAATTTATTCTAATCTTTTTAGTTTTATCAATAAATGGGTTGAAACGCACTTTTATTTAGTTTGTGTCGTAATGGTAGATAAAATGTTATAATATATACATAATTATATATTTGATATTAACTCATTACTAGCTTTTGTTTAATACCAATATTTTTGTATTTTTTTTTCTAATTTGCAGATGGAACTTAAAAGCATTATACGTGTATAGCCTATGTCACTCATACAATTAAGACGAATCTAACGACACCTCAAATTTTAAAATCCATCAAGCTGTTTAGGGTACAGACGCGCCAAATACGAGTAAATACACATAGGTACATACTCTCGACAAAATTACCCTTTGTTTTTTTTTTGGTGGGAAATTATCAAATCAAATCAAATCAAATCATTTATTTTTGCTTGAATATGGGTACACGGATGAAAACAACAAAAATATAGCTCAGGACCATATCCTACCCTAACAGGTGTGCAAAACTAGTACATATTATAATTAAAATTAAAATTTAAAATATCATGAGGAATTGGAATGTCAATAATTAAAATAAAGCACACCTTACATACAATAATCACATTACATTATGATGTCAAAAATTAATTACATTTATCATTTATGTCAAGAATACAGAGATGTCATATTATCCATTTAAATTCTTATCGTTCAAAAATTCGTCAATTGAGTAATAACTTTTGTTAATTAATACATCTGTCAATTTCTTTTTAAAAAGTGGAACTGTCTCTTTTTTTATTACATCGAGTACTTTGTTAAAAAAATTCGGACCCATACGTATAATACTTTTCTGTAATAGGGCGGTGTCGGAACCACTAACAATTAGCAAATTTTTATACTGTCTCCTGATTGGCCGGTTTCTATTTTCGGCCACTTTATTAAAAAGATGCATATTTGACACATAGCTCTTATACAGCGTTTTTGAGCCTTGAACCCCTGTTCCCTCAGACTACAATTTCCCCCAAATATTATGCCGAATCTCAAAATTGACGCGACTAACCCATGGTATGTATTTAACCTTGTGGCCATATTCACTTTTTTAGATAAATTAAAACATACATATGCAGCTGCATTAAGTTTTTTGCATACTTCTTCTGCTTGTGACTTCCAAGTCTATCATAATACCAAGGAATTTCGCAACTAGTACTTGATCAACTTTTTGTCCATTATAATGTAGATATAAGACTTCTGGTGGTATCCGTTGATAAAAATGCATTACATTAGTCTTTGGTAATTATTTCATTAACACCTCAAGAAATAAATCGAAAGCATCAAATAAATCAAAGGCAGGTTATAAATAACAAAACCCGAATCACTGAGCCTATTTCCAAAATAAAAGTTCAAAACACTACCATTACTAATCCGACAGACATTGCAAACGCTTTTAACGACTATTTTATTGACCAGACACAAGATAACATGACGAAACCACCGGACACTCAGTACTTGACAAGTAACCCAAACTCACTGTTTATGCATCCAGTTGTACCGCAAGGTATTATGAGAGCGATACAATCATTAACAAACAAAAGTAGCACTGGATATGATGGTATATCAACAAAGGTTGTAAAACATCGCCTTGCATTTGTGTCATATACTTAACTTATGTATCAGTACTGGAGTATTTCCGGATAGTTTAAAAACAGCTATAGTGAAACCACTTTAAAAAAAAAACAATAAAGAAGATCTAGCAAATTATAGACCAATTGCTTTAATACCCATTTTTTCTAAGGTTATAAAAAAAAAAATTATGACTCCGTTAGTATTTTTTTTATCCAAATATAATATTTTAAGTGCGGAACAAATGGGTTTCAGAAAAAATAAAGGTATAGATACGGCCGTTTACGATTTTTTTATTTCTTTATTTATTAAGGACTTTTATACATGTCAGTCCATTAGGCCTAACCTTAAATTAAACTTAAAATACAAATAATCTTAACTTTATGTATTATTACCATAGAATGCTAACTCATAAAGTGGTGCTGATCCATGCGTCATGCTCGTGAACGGGCGCCGTTAGTTGGAACTGGTCACCTCTTTGCGTCCTCGGCTTATTTGTAATTATTTTATTTAGAAATTGTTTTTGTTTCTCTTTCTACTATGGATGCGTTTTTTTATTTTACATCGTCCTCACATTTGGTTATAATTTCAACATTATTTTTGTACTAATCCTTATGTATCAATTTTCGCTTTGGAATGGGCAACTAGCTTCATATTTCTAACTGACCGACTCCTTGACAATTCAAAAGTGCCTGTAAATGGTTTAATTGAAATAAATGCTTTGAGTTTGAGTTTAAAGCCCAAAAGCCCGCTCCGATGTCGGTTCAGCCAAAATACTTTGGATAATACCGACATCTAGGCGATTAACTCCCAGCTGCTCCATAATCACACTCCTTTTGTTTTGGTTTTTGACACATTCCATCAACAAGTGTTGCACATCATCCAAAACGCCGCATGAATCGCAATTTGATGAAGTTGCTCTTCGCATAAGATGTTCAAATCTTTTCGATGGAACGTGCCCGGAACGTAATCTATGAGCCATTGTAACGTAACTTATTTTAATCTTAATGTTACAGAACCATGGTATATGAGGCTCTGACTGCATGCTCTTGTACCAGATCCCTTTTGTTTTAGAAGTCTCATCAAAATATTCTTTCCAGCTATTGTAACATATATTTTTATAGTTACGTAGTGTTTCTGAATAGTTTGGTACAATATTAATATTTTGACCTTCAGTAATCGCTAGTTTGGCTAATCGGTCGGCCTCCTCATTCCCTCTTATGTTAATGTGCGATGGAATCCATTGCAATCTCACATTTTTAATGTTACTGATATCTAGCATTTGCTTAATAATAGTATAGGCTATCGAAACACCTCTGACTCCAGAGGCGCATCGAGCCAAATGCTGCAGAGCACTTTTACTATCAGTAAGAATAACAAAATTTTGCCCGTTTAATCCACTGATGCAATTTAAAGTCTTCGATATTGCAATTAACTCCAGCGTCATTATTGATACATATGCAGATATTTTGTACATAGCCGAGAAATCTCCATTTATACCATAATACGCTGCCCCACTGCCATTGGAACCTTTAGACCCATCAGTATAAAATTTGTACCATCCGTTATATTTAGAATTCAGCTCTTCAAGTACATCCAATTTTAACAAGTTTAATTCAAAGTCACGTTGTGATTTCTTAACACACTCTAAATTACAATTAATAATGTCGCCTATATTTATATATGATATCCAAGTATTGAAACCAAACATTTCCAATGGATAAGAAGAGTGTATATTAACACTTTTGACGTCAGTACAGGCGGATAAAAGCAATGGAGTTCTTTTTGTTCGCCAATAAGTATTATTTATTTTACGTATTAGGCTAATAGTTGGATTATTTGTAAAAGACATCGCCTTCACACAGTATTTATAGGATAAGCCTTCTCACAAACAACGGTGGTATACATAATTCACTTTCCATAATATATAGGCGATGTTTTGATAAAACCTCCCACTATTCTTAATGCTCGATTTTTTATTTTTTCTATGTTATACATATGGGTTTTAGCACAACTCCCGTAAAGATAACAACCATAGTCAAATCTACTTCTTATCAATGAGAGGTAAAGCGTGCGTAAGTGTTTGGTATGAGTTCCCCAGGTAGGTCCCGCAAGTATTTTAATTATATTTAAAAACTTTGAAGCTTTTTGACATGTTTCATTAATGTGTCTTTTCCATAAGAGACTTCTATCGAGCCATAATCCAAGGTATTTAACACATTCTACTGAGGTTAAGGAGTTGTTTTCGATCTTTAAATGAATTTGTTTTCTAAGACGCCCTCGACTAAAAATACAAAATTTTGATTTGATTGGTGATAGTTGAAGGCCAATATCATTCAAATTAGAAGCCATCGAATCGAGCGAAGCTTGCAATTTTACCTCAGAATAGTGTAAGTCTTTATTACTAATGAAGATTACAAAATCATCTGCGTATTGAGTAAATAATACCTCTGTTTATTGTTTACAAACCTTGTATGTTGCAATATTAAATAACAAGGGTGCTAATGGATCGCCCTGGGCCAAACCTCTCTTTGTCCTTCTAGTATAACAAGCCGGTATCTCTGTCTGATGGGTAGTACTTTTAATCATTAACTGTCTGTCGCTCAAGAAAGACCAAATATAGTTACAAAGATTTTTACCTACCCCCAAAACTCATCTAAAATACAAATCAATTTATCTACTAAAATATTATTATACTCGTCAGAGATATCGAGAAAACAAGCAACTGTAGAAATGTTTTTGAGAAACCTTTTTGAACATGAGTTACAAATCTTGTGAGACAATCCAAACAGGAATGAGACTTTCTGAATCCGGAAGTATAGGTATGGGGATAAGATTGTATTTTTTTCAATAAACCAATCGAGTCTGTTTACCAGCATACTGTGAAATATTTTGCATAAACAGGATAAAAGGGATATTGGTCGCAGTTTGGGCTCTTGATTAGCATTATTACCAGTTTTCGGAATTGGTACAATTAAAATAGTTCGCCATTGATTAGGTAAACTGCCTGATCGATATATTGTATTATATAATTCAATTAGATATTTTTTGGCAATAGAAGGTAGTTTGTATACCATTGAATAAGTAATACCATCGCTGCCCGGAGCAGTATCTTTTTTTTTAAGCATATATTTAATTCTTGTAAACGAAAGGGTATCAGTAATACATTATTAGACTTAAAACTAGGTGGCATGTTGCTAGCAACATGCCACCTAGTGGCACCCGGTGCGAGATTATGTAATAACTCCTTTAGTTTGTCTTCAGACGGCATAAATCGCGACGATTGACCGTAACCCTTAGTCCAACGCATCTTTTGCCACATCTCAGACACAGACGTTTTCTCATTAATACTATTACAAAATGATTTGCTTGTTGAATTAATGAACGAGAATGTTCAACTTTATTTTCGAGAATGGTCAAATTGTCAGGAGATGGATTTTTTCTAAATGTGCTCAAGGCTAATCGCCGTTCAGCTACTGCTCGAGACAGAGACGCATTCCAGTACTCTTCAGGTTTAAATTTACTTGTTGGATTTGTGCATATTTTTTAAGTGGAATATTATTGCTTGCCGATAAGTTTATCTGTGTTTCTAAGTAATTGTACATAGTTTGAGCATCTGTTGTTAAAGAATCACTATTTCCGAATAATGAAAATTAACTAATAAGGTCTTTTTTATACATTTGCCAATTCGCCCGTTTAAAATTACGTTTCTTTGTAAAAGTTAACGTGTCACGAAAGTTTACAGTCATTTTAATTATTAAATGGTCACTACCTAAATTTTCATTTAGTACTTGCCATTTAGTCATCATTGCTATGTCTGAAGAAGCGAAAGAGATATCCGGTGAAGATTTTTGAAGAGTATTATTAGTATATAAATATTAATATTATTATTATTTTCTTTTATTTCATTATTTACACAATATAATTATATTTTTAAATATTAGAATATACAAAAATATATAAACGAATACTACGGTATTCTGCTGTGGGGCAAAGCCGCTGACATTCAAAATATATTTGTTCTTCAAAAACGAGCTGTTCGAGCAATTTACCAGCTAGGTGCCAGAGTTTCTCTGAGAGATTTTTTTAAAGATATTGGTATTCTCACGGTGGCATCACAATTCATCTTCGCCAACATCTTATATATTAGGCAAAATATACACTTATACATTAAAAACAGTGATATTCACAATATTAACACCAGAAATAAGGACAAATTACGTGCTCCATTTCACCGGCTTCACAAGGTTCATAACTCGTTTGTTGGGCTTGGTATTACTTTTTATAACAAGTTACCCTCTTCTTTGCTAGATTTGCCTTTTAATGCGTTTAAAACTAAAGTAAAATCCAAACTTTGTTCAAGGGCATACTATTCTATCAACGACTACTTAAATGATAAGAATTGTTGGTCGCTGTGATTAACTCAAGACAATGTTTATGTTCTTTCTCCAGAATTAGCCTACCTAGTGACAGGTTATATGAGTTCATATAATTGTTTATTTTATTTGACTGTATAAGTCAATTTATTTTAAATTTTATTTTCGTTTATTATTGACATAATCTTCTCATTACAATGTTTTTTGTTGAGTTGTATTGCAATATGTGGTTAGCTAGCGACCTCGATAACTGATTATATTATTCTTACAATCGGCAGCAAGTTCGTCATGCTCCCTTAGTTGTCACTGCTTGCGGTAGCGTCGGGGGTCGGGTTACCTCCTTCCCTCTAATATGGCGAGGGGGGTAATGGCTGATTTTTGCGTTAGGCTCGTGAACGGGTGCTGCTTGTGGTGACTGGTCGTCTTGCTGACCATTGTTTTGTTTTGTTATTAGTAATTAATTGTTTATTTATTTTAATTTGATGGTCCTAGTTCATCATTTGTGACTGTTACAGCTATAGCTATATGTAAGCGGGCACGCCTTTTATGCTTGGAGGCTTTTATTTGGGCATTAAGTTCTGTTTACGTTTTTATCTCTGCTTGAGAATTAATAGTTTTCGGTGTTTTGCTTTTCTTTTTTTTTTTTGTTGGTATAGTGGTGTGCTAGCTGACATATGGCTAATAATTTAATGTTTTATGTTGCACGTAATGTAAATTGTTTTGCAAACTGTTGTATAGAATCCATTTCTTTTCCCTATAACTGAACAGACAGCTGTGCTGCTGGGGAGTTTGTTGACCACTTCTTCTTCCCAGCTAAAGCACTAGGAAGTGGTGAAGGGTGGGCGTTTTGGGGGACTGTCTTATGTAATTTTGACGTTCGAAAAGTGCTGATTCTCAGCCTAGTTTGAATAAATGACTTTTGATTTGATTGATTTTGATTTAAATCATTTAAAAATATAATATTAAAAAAATATTTATTATTATGTCGTTTATTATATTGTTTGTCTTATAAAATACATTTTTAAATATTTCTTAGAAAAAATATTAAAAAACATTTAAAAATATATAAAATAGTGGTCCGCCGGTATCGGGAGCAGGGTCCAAGCTACCGGTGGTTAGGGCTCCAGAGACAGGAACCTCCTCACGATGCGAGCCGTATCGAGGAGTACTGCCTTCTGAATCAGGCCCTTAATCCAGCCGTCTAACGTGAGCCTCGAGAGATGATGGTTGAGGCTTCTGGCCATCAGGCCATTGGCCGTAACGACAATCGGCACAATGACAGCCGAGTTCACATTCCACATGTCAACAACCTCGTGTGCTAAGTCGAGATATTTTATTTGTTTCTCTTTCTCAGCTTTCACGAGGTTATCGTCATGTGGAATGGTAACATCGACTATCATTGCGCGGCGCGCTAATCGATCTATCACCACTATATCAGGTTTATTGGCGACAATAGTCCTGTCAGTAATGATAGACCGATCCCAGTACAACGTGACATGGTCATTTTCGAGAACTGGGTCGGGCACATACTTGTAATACGGTACCTCAGAGTTCACAAGTTTATATTTCAAAGCAAGTTGCTGGTGAATAATCCTAGCTACTTGGTTATGTCTGTGCAAGTACTCGCAGTTAGCCAGACGAGAACAACCAGAGATAATATGTCTGATAGACTCACCCGGACGGTGGCATGCCCGACACACGTCAACCGTCCCGTCCTTCATAATATGTCTCCGGTAGTTATTCGTCAAGATAACTTCGTCCATAATTGCACAGACAAAACCTTCAGTTTCCCCGAAAAGGTCCCCGAAACGTAGCCAGGACACGGACGCTAAGAAATCTACATCGGGCTCATGAAGAGCCCGATGTAGATTTCTTATTATTATTATTATTAGTATTGTTATTACTATTGACTAGCTTGACTCTAGTGGGCTCACCGTTGTTTAGGGAAATAAAGCCAGTTTCTAGTGACGAATCTAATAATTGAGTACCCCTACTATCAGTCTTATATGACCAGTTGGAATGATGGCCATTAAAATCCCCCAAAATCAAGGCCTTTATCGATATTCTTGAAAATACGCCATCCCAATCTAAAGCATCTGTACGAACCGATGATGGGCAGTAGACACAAATAATGTTTTGTAGAACACTACAATTCAACAATTTAACCGGTATAGCTTCGATACCGGTATTATGCAAATTTATGGGACATACCTGAGTATTAAAAGACTTATGAACTATAATGGCTACACCGCCATAAGCATCCTGTCTATCTTTTCTATAAATATTCTAGCCACTTAAATTAAAATAGTCTATATCCGAGTCCAGCCAAGTTTCACATATTGCAGCAATGTGGATGTTTTCCCTGTTAAGAAGTAACTTAAAATCAGCTACTTTGGGTTTCAAACTTTGAGAATTCCACTGAACTATATTAATCTCGAAATCTTTATATGACCTATCCATCAAATAATTGTCCTAATCTCTGAAATAATTGCTCACTACTAAACAAATTAAAAATAAATGATTTTAACTCTTCGACGATCATTTCAAATATCGAAAGAACCTTATCTTCAATTTTATTTTTTGACATAAATATCTGCTTCAACTTGTTGTAAATAGCTCTTATTCTGACTTTTGTTTCATATTTTCTTTCATGCTCTCTAGTTTCACTTCTTTGTACAGATTTGTTTTTTTATTTATTTAGAAATTATTAATGATATTAATAATTTAATGATTTAATTATTAATGTTTAATCATGAAATAATTTAATGATATTAATCATTAAATTATTAATGATATTAATCATTAAATTATTTTGGTGAAGCCAGCGTATAATATTTATAAGATCATTTATGTCCTGTTCATATGTTTTTTTTCAATACATTTAATCAAGGCAGTACTATCGACAGCGAATAAGACCATAGGATATTCAATGTAGCGAGGTAAATCATTTATATATAGCAAAAATAATAAAGGGCCTAGCACACTACCCTGTGGTACGCCATACCTAATAATTCTAGCATTAGATACATATTTTTCTTTGCGCTTAGTTTTAAGACATATTCTAGATATTTCTGTGTGCTGCTTACGATTGTCAAGGTATGATTTTAATAGATTAAGTACATTTCCTCTGATGCCTATGATGTCTAGCTTTTTTATAAGAATTTCGTGATCGACACAATCAAGTGCCCTCGACATGTCCGTAAAAATTGCGCAAACTGGTACTTTTTTATCCATTTTTTGCAATATGACATTCATCAAATCGTAAACGGCGGTATCTATACCTTTATTTTTTCTGCAAACCCATTTATTCCGCACTTAAAATATTATATTTGGATAAAAAAATTATTAACGGAGTCATAAATTATTTTTTACCTTAGAAAAAATGGGTATTAAAGCAATTGGTCTATAATTTGCTAGATCTTCTTTATTGTTTTTTTTTAAAGTGGCTTCACCATTGCTGTTTTTAAACTATCCGGAAATACTCCAGTACTGATACATAAGTTAAGTATATGACACAAATGCAAGGCGATGTTTTACAACCTTTGTTGATATACCATCATATCCAGTGCTACTTTTGTTTGTTAATGATTGTATCGCTCTCATAATACCTTGCGGTACAACTTTTTTTTTTTTTGGGTGGGAAATCATCAAATAACTTCTCCCGCTCTGGGCGGAGCGGGAGGGTGTGTCAGACTCGTACTGACTAAAACCCACCCGTATTCCTTCTTGTTGCCTGTGTTGCGGGGGCCTCGGTGACCCATAAGTACCTTCCCGCGACCCCGGCAGGCATCGGCCCTAGTGGACCCCTACTATGTGCTGACGACATCTCTTTGAGGCGCGCGTGGAATACAACGCGCCGTCGACCCGGGCCTGGTCCTTACCGGACGGTGAGCTACCCATTGCTCACCGTCCGCAAGCCCGCGCCTACGGTGGCCGGAAATCCGCCCGGGATTCCCGACGCCCTGGGCGTCTCCTGCGGCGGCTAGGGGCGAGAGGGCGCGAAACTTGCCTTTCCCTCAACCGTCCCGCCTCCTCCTTCGCGAGCATTACTGCTTCGCAGAAGGAGGTGACGGCTGCCCATGCTCTCTCGCTCCGTACCATGGCCTGAACCAGGGCCGGACGCGAGATTGCGGTACAACTGGATGCATAAACAGTGAGTTTGGGTTACTTGTCAAGTACTGAGTGTCCGGTGGTTTCGTCATGTTATCTTGTGTCTGGTCAATAAAATAGTTGTTAAAAGCGTTTGCAATGTCTGTCGGATTAGTAATGGTAGTGTTTTGAACTTTTATTTTGGAAATAGGCTCAGTGATTCGGGTTTTGTTATTTATAACCTGCCACGATGCTTTCGATTTATTTCTTGAGGTGTTAATGAAATAATTATTTTGTGCTCCTTGCGTTAAATTAATAATTTTCCGAAACCTGCGCGAGTAATTTCTGAAGTTATTTTTATTACAATTTGAAGGTTCGCGTCTGTATTTCCATAGTAAATACCTTTGTTTTCTACTACACACTCGGATACCATTTGAAACCCATTTAATATTGTTATTAGACCTAACTGTTATTAATTTGTAAGGAAAGCAAAGATCGTACAGCATGCAAAAATGCTCTAGAAAAAAATTATATGCTTCATTGGCATTTTCGGTTTGGTAGATTTCGGAGAAAGAAAGACATTTTAAATAGTTTTTGAATTTAGACATATTTTCATTTTAGATAGGTCGCGTTTTTAATCCGCCATGAATTTATTTTATATGATTTAATAACCTTAACTTCTAATAGCTGAGCAGTGTGATCAAACAATGCAAAGTCCAATACTTCGGATTTACATTTCAGTTTAGAGTTGCATGCAAAATTATCCAAACACGTATTACTGGCCAGCCTGGTGAGCTGTCGTAGTTCTAGTTTGAGATTGTAGCCCAAAAGAAAGTATTCAAAGTCTAGTGTCAAGTTATTTCTTTTAAGCGTAAGTATCTATATTGAAGTCCCCACACATGACTATTTTCTTATAAGATTTGGTACAAGGTTTCTTCAAAATAATCTCTAACTTTTCATAAAAAAACATTTAAGTTATTTAACTTCCGTGGCCTATAAATACAAATAATAATTACACTTTGGTTCGTAAGTTCTATGCCGCAACATTCAATAACATTAGGTATGGAATGACGAGAAACATCCGAAATCTCTTTGTATTCAATACAAATTTTAACTAAAATACATGCTAAAATGAATATCAAATAACTTCTCCAGCTCTGGGTGGAGCAGGAGGGTGGGTCAGACTCTTACTGACAAAAACCCACCCGAGTTCCTTCCGTTGCATGTGTTGCCTAGGGAGGACTCATGCAACGGTCAGTAAGAGTCTGACACACCCTGCTCCACCCAGAGCGGGAGAAGTTTCCTCGGTAACCCTTTTGGGCTTTCCCGCGACCCCGGTAGGCATCGGCCCTAGTGGACCCCTACACTTGTGCTGACTCCATCTCTCTGAGGCGCGCTTGGAACACAACAAAAAAATTACCCTTACTGGGGCAGTTGAGCAAAAAGAAAATGACTGTGTTTTTCAAAGTTATCTAATTATTTAAGACTTTGTTTATTGACCATGGGTCAAAGAGACCCGTTTTCATAAAAACACGGACTATTGTGACATATTTGTATGCATAAGCATAATCAGCCTATACCTAATGTCCCCGCTGCTGAGACACAGGCATCCTCTCTGTGAGAAGAAGGAGGCCGTAATCCACCACGCGGGCCCAGTGCGGGTTGTTAGATGTCACATGTCTTCGAATTTTAAGTTCTAGAACATGCCGGTTTCCTCACTATCTTTTCCTTCACCGTTTTGAGAGCAGTGGTGATGCAATAATTTACACAGAGTAAAGTGCCTGTCTGGGTTTGAACCTCGTAAGTCGCGGCCGTTACCACTGGGTCATATTTGTATGATTGAAACTAAATTGTTTAAATTAGAAAACGAGCGAGTCTTAAAGTAGTCGCTTATAACATCTGACATCTCACCTTGGTAATAAGCAACTGAGCAGCGACAGAAATTAACCTCAAAATTTTAAAAGCTAAATACTGTAACATTTATTTGAATATTATTCATTACTAGTGGTCCCCCACTGGTCGAAGTTCAACCCCCTCTACTTACAATCAATATAGTACTAATTCCAGGAGTATACTACTCGTAATCAATCAATCAATCATTTATTATTTGTAAAACATAAGTAACAAAAAATACAGATCTTATAGGTAAATAACAGTGCGCTATGTTTTGTCTATGGTAAGACATACAAATAGGTTTTAAAGTTTACAGTAAAAAAATAAAAAAAAATAAATAAAGTCAAAAAATTGGCACAGAAATCATATTATTATCTATAATGTTGAAGTTACCAATTTGTTTGATATGCTTTCACGTCTTAACTTCGGAACCGATCATCATGAAATTTTGCATACATGTTGTTAGGGGTAGAAAAAATGACCTTCCATCCAGAAAGAAAATACTGTTCACAAAGAGATGGACACTGAACGAGAGCGAAGTCGAGGGTCGCTAGTTTTAAATAAGAATCGTGACTCGACCAACCCTCGTGTTTACCAACGATTAAGGGTTGGTTAATCGCTGTTGACCTTGACCATACAAATGTGCGTCATGCTCACACCGCGCCGACGTTCGATTTCATAGGGAATATTTATTTTTAGTAACGAAAATATGAATATTTGAAAAAATCATAGATTGAATCAGGATAACTTCATTTCTGATCTTATCCTTCAAAGAAACTCCGAGCATAGCCCGCGTGAAGTTATCCGGAAGAGAACCGGAATTACCGACATAGCCTACAGAGTCAGCAAGCTGAAGTGGCAGTGGGCTGGCCATGTGTGTCGAAGGACCGATGGCCGGTGGAGCAGACGAGTCCTGGGGGGTAACCATCACCTCTTACAGCAGTATTATTATAATTTTATTTCACAGTGGGAAAGTGATGGAGCTATACAGTACTTATAGCTCCATCTCTTTCTCACGCTAAAGTAATATTTAAATAATACTGCTATAAGAGGTGATGGTTACCCCCCTGGAGCGTAGTGTAGGACCCCAGCTAGATGGACCAATGACCTTAAAAAGGTGGCTGGGACAGACTGGACGCGGAAAGCGGAGGACAGGGTGTTGTGGCGTAGCCTGGGAGAGGCCTATGTCCAGCAGTGGACTGTTATAGGCTGAGTTGATTGATTTGATTTGACAGATTGAATTATCGACACTAAAATAGTCTGTTCATACAAAAAAAATCATGAAAATATCTTTGTCATTTTTTTATGCTTTGTGTAGACATTACTTCCTGAATTTATTTCATAAAGTATTTTACTACAATACTTAAATATTCACATATAGAATTGATGCGTTTGTGTTCTAGTTTAACATACTTTTTTGCATAACTTACTTGCATTTTTATGAAGGCGTAATAACAGATTTAAAAGTCACTAAAATCATATATCTGCGCCTTAATGCGAAGTCTCATTCATAACATTCTTTAAAAAGATGACACATTGTCACATCATGGCCTTCAAGTAATTAAGTACTTTAGTTATTACCCCTATTTTGTTCAACGCAGACTTGAACCCGGATACATGCCGCGGTGGGCGACCCGCATAGCTACATGGTTAGTTTTATCTCAGCTGGGGACTTGACATGAGTTCTGACAAATGTTATGAGTAACAGAATACAAGCCAGTCCTGAACACAAACACACATACATAAACTCATGCCATCCACACGGGGGTAGATGCCTACTACGGAACGCCACCCGCTACGATTCTTACATACTCCAGTTGCTTCGTTTACGTTCATACATCTGGTCATACACGCACGCCGGTTGCGAGTACTACGCACCTGACCTTTCCGAAGAACATCGCCAATAAGGTCACTATAATTATGTCCTCCTAGGGCGGCGAAGTTATAGTTATTACCGCTATTATGTTCAATGCAGACTCGAACCCGGATACGTGCGGCTGTGGGCCGCAAAGCTACATGGTAACAGTTTATATCAGCTAGATGTCTGAGAAATGGGGTCCGAGTGCTCATGGCCTCTTTAATGAAATCTCCAAATGGCTGGTTGGATCCAGGGACTGGAATTTCCTTGGCCATGCCGCCAGTCTCTTGGGTACATTTAATGATAAATAATTTTATTTCTGTAACTAGGTTTGTACCATCACTTTTACACGTCAATCATATTTTAAAAACTAGATGAGGTCGACGTTTCCTATCTGACTACTCCGAGAAGAAAAGCCGAAACAAACTGAGAGGTCACAGTCTCTTTTAAAGTCCAGACATAATCTTGGCCAAATCATGTGAAGGCCGTGTAGGTAGATTGGGGAATCTGAAATGGTCATTTGAGCAAGGAACCACGCATTTGTCAGTACCTAACTGATTTGTCAGTAATCGTGCAGCTCAACTCAGAACTTAAGGAGCACAATGTAACGAACAATACCAAAGAAAGGACATTACCAGTAGACAGAGATGCGGATCAATTTTTCGACGCCATATTTTAAATTGTTAATAGTTTTAATTATGTAGAAGTCCCATGTAATAGGGATGTCTGTATGGCATGAGAAGCCATGCCATATTTAAACGCGGGTACTACCAATAATTTAGTAAATTAGCCGATTTTGTAGGCCCAATCCTGGAATTTGTAGTAAAACCCTTAAAAAGTTACAGGAAGTTTAAGGTGTCTGAATTCAGACGTCTGAATTGAGGAGCCACTTTAGAATTCGAAAACTTATCGATCAGATATTTTTTAAAATTTAGTAGGATTTAGTAGTGTTTATGGGTAATCTGTACAAAAAAATGGGTTTTGTGTCGCTGAATTTGAGATAGCTACGAGTACTATGCTTTGATTTTTCATAAAAATCCATAAATTTCACTGCGCTCTTTCTCGGAAAGTTATCAATTAATTAAAACATTTTTTTAGTATAATTTAATAGTAAATGTGTTCTAATTTGTAGTATAAAAATAAACTGGATAAACTATGTACTAAAAACTATATTTTGGGGAGGGGGTGGACCGTAATCCAACGCTAGATGTCACATGTCTTCGAATTTTTGGTTCTAGGACATGCCGGTTTCCTCAAGATGTTTTCCTTCACCGTTTTTAGAGCAGTGGTGATGAAATTATTTTTACACAAAGTAAAGCGCCTGCCTGGGTTCGAACCCTCGACCAACAACTCGTAAGTCGCGGCCGTTACCACTGGGCCATCACTGCTCTGCTGTGCCACTAACCAGGTACTAATCTAGAATCCGGGCTTTTTTTTTTTTTGGGTGGGAAGTCATCAAATAACTTCTCCCGCTCTGGGCAGAGCGGGAGGGTGTGTCAGACTCTTACTGACTAAAACCCACCCGTATTCCTTCCGTTGCCTGTGTTGCCAGGGGCCTCGGTAACCCTTTAGTACCTTCCCACGACCCCGGCAGGCATTGGACCTAGTGTACCCCTACACTTGTGCTGACGACATCTATTTGAGGCGCGCGTGGAACACAACGCGCCGTCGACCCGGGCCTGCTACCGGACGGTGAGCTACCCGTTGTTCACCGTCCAGAGAATCCGGGCTGCAACTGAGAAATTCCGATAGATTTTTTCCGATCTGAGGATCTAACCCAGGAAGTCTTACGACCACAAGGCAGTCCACTACGAGAGAAGAAGTCGATCACACATCTTTTTAATAACCGCGGCATCAGCAGCTTAACCTCGATTAGCTTTTAGCCATTAGAGAAAGTAACGTTATAAACTCAGTTTGAGGTCTAAGGTCAAAGCCACATAACGTTTGAACTAAAGACCTAAATTCTTTACTTATATAATCATTATAACGTTCAACACATTTTTCATGTTTAAAAAAACAGGCCAACAGTGCCGTAAGTTGTTATTCTGCTCTCGTATCGGCACGAGGGGCTCGTGGTTTCAATGTTATGCAACGCTTCCCGAGGTCATTCTATGGTTGGGTGACCATCTTTAACATACCGAGACCCCTTCGTGTCTCGAAAATTTCCGTAGTAAACAAGGAACCCTTATAGTTTCTCCATGTCCGTCTGTCTGTCTGTCCCCGCTGTAGCTCAAAGACACTTAGTACTAGAAAGCTGTAATTTGGCAAGGATCATCATCTGCCTAGCCTTTTCCCAACTATGTTGAGGTCAGCTTCCAGCCTAAATGGATGCAGCTGAATGCCAGTATTTTACATGGAGCGACTGCCTATCTGACCTCCAAAACCCATTTACTGTGTAACACGATAGCCCTTGGTAAGACTGGTTGTCAGACTTTCGGGCTTCTGACGACCCGTAACGACTGTCAAAGATCTACAAATGACAGCCGGGACCAACGGCTTAACGTACTTTCCGAGGCACGGAGGGGTCTTGGTATGTAAAGATGGTCACCCATCCACGGACCAACCGTGACAAGCGTAGCTTAACCTGATCGATCGACCCGTGCGGCTGTTATTACTTATTATAGATATACATATCAATCACGCCGACAAAGGAAAACTATCTCAGCTAAGTGGGCTTTACAAGTTAACAAGTAATAGTCGACCGACTTAAAATTGCAGTTGGAATATTGATTGTGGCATGTATCGATGTATGGGAGAACATGTTTTTCAACTACAATATTAAGTTTGTATTTCGGATAAATTCATACCAACTTCCCAAAAACAGAACCCTTAATTGTGCGTGGTCTGACACGCACTTGGCCGGTTGTTTTTTGTTTGGTTGGTGAATAACCTGGTGTCAGAGTTCTTATGCCACCCATGGAACTCTGACTTCACACTCTGGCTTCACATGCCGTCGAGAAATATCTCTCAGGCATTTTTCTCACGATGTTTACCTTCACCGTTTTTTAAGCAATTGATAATAATACAATACGCATATGAATCCGAAAAGTCAGAGGCCTTGGGTCGAGACCTATGGCGTGGCAGTCAGACGGTCACACGACTAGGCTATCACTGCTGTAACTGGGTTGTGGAGGTCAGATAGGCTGTCCCTCGATGTAAAATACTATTTATTTATGTATATTATATACTTTATTGTACACCAGATTATACATTACAAAAATAATAATAAATTATACACTACAAAATACTACAATCGGCGGCCTTATCTCTTCCAGTCAACCATGGAATGGACAATGATTATCCGGACATAAAATGGGGTTGTCTTTGGTGCAAATAAAAGTATATAAGTACAATATAATATGTATAATAATAGATACACAGAAACGAAACAAAAAAGATATTCTAAAACGTATTAAATATAGAGGCCTTGGCAGAGACTACATCTTTGTGCTTTGGCGTCGCGACGTTCGGTCCGTGGGGTGCCCGTGCGGATAAGTTATCTGCGGAAATCGCGAAACGTCTAGTTGATGTAACTGGTAACCGGAAACCTTGCGGCTTTTTCACGCAACGCATCAGCATTGCAATTCAGCAAGGAAATGCCGCCAGCAACCTCGGTACAATGCGTCGAGGGCCTTTTTTAGGATTTACCTTAGTTTTAATTGTATTTAGTTAATGTTAATAATCATCTTGTAATTTGGTTATGTAAATACACAGACATATGCTATATAATAGATACCAACATACTAACTATATAAGCAGCGAAATTAAATGAAGACTATAGATAGTTTAATACAGCATTATACTATTCTTGCCTGAGCAACCGGCAGCAAGTTCATCATGCTCCCTTAGATGTCACTGCCTGCGGTAGCGTCGGGGGTCGGGTTGCCTCCATCGCTCCATTATGGCGAGGAGGGTGATAGCTGATCTTTGCCTTATGCTCGTGAACGGGTGCTGCTTGTGGTGACTGGTCGTCTTGCTGACCATGGTTCTATTATTGTTATTAGTAATTGTTTATTTATTTTACTTCGATGGTGTTAGTTTGTCATTTCCGTGTTACACCAATAATCTTATGTAAGTGGGCACGCCCTTTATACCTGGAGGCTTTTATTTAGGTATTAAGTTCTGTTTACGTTTTTATGTTGTAATTTTTATCTGCTTGAGTACAGTTTTCATTGTTTTGTGCTAGCTAATATATGGCAAGTAATTTAATTTATTGTGTGTTTCGTAATGTTAATTACTTTGCATACGATTTGTATAGAATCAAGTCTTAGATATAACTAAACAGACAGGTGTGCTGCTGGGAAGTTTGTTGTGCCACTTCTTCTTCTTAGCCAAAGCACTAGGAAGTGGTGAAGGGCTGGCGTTTTTGGCGGACTGTCTTTGACTTTGACGTTCGAAAAGTGCTGATTCTCAACCTAGTTTGAACAAATGACTTTTGATTTTGATTTTGTTTTTGACAGCTAACAACGAGAACAAAATCTCAACGACAAGTAATGCTGCTAAGTAGTAAGTTCTTTCACGAGTCTTTTAAACACAGGCAGCGATTGCGCTCGTTTTATTGGACCTGGTAATGCATTCCACAAACGAGCGGCATGGACAGTAAAGGGTTTGTCGAAGAAAGTTGTAAATGATAAATGATTTTATTTCTGTAAGTAGGTTTGTACAAACACTTTTCACGTCAATCATAATATATTTTTTAATACTAGATCAGGTCGGCGTTTCTAATCTGACTACTCTGAGAAGGAAGCCGAAACAAACTCAGGGCCACAATCATGTGAAGACCATGTAGATTGGTGTCTGAAATGGTCTTTTGATGAAAGAACCACACAGATTGAGCGGACCTGTCCAGTCAGTGCACGCATTTGTCAGTAGTTGTGCAGCTTAACTCAGAACTTAAGGAGCTCAACGATTCAACGAACAATACCAAAGAAAGGACATTTGGCTCGGCCGTAAAAAATACTCAAACTGCCAGACCATTTTAAAAACTAACTGAGAATAAAACAAAATTAAACAATGACCCACGTAGAATAGAATAGAATACTCTTTATTATGTACACCATAAAAATACAGATATAAATGTTGAAATTTTACATAGGGTGACACAATGGGCGGTCTTATCGCTAAAAGCGATCTTTGGATGAAAGGAGATACTGCAGGTATTCTGTGGTGTACCATTCACATATATACAATAAATACACGCATACATAAAACATATTAAAATGATCTGTACTTATAATATATTCAATAATAAACATAAAACTAGCGCTAAGAACCAAAATAGGTGCAAAGGACAAAGAAAATCCTACTAATATTATAATTGTGAAAGTTTGTAAGAATGGATAGATGGATGGATGGATGGATGTTTGTTACTCTTTCACGCTAAAAGTACTGAACGGATTTGGATGAAATTGGCACACAGATAGTTTATAACCAGGAATAACACATAGGATACTTTTTATCCCGATATACCCACGGGGTCAAAACTTATGCGGGTGAAACCGCGGGGTGCATCTAGTAAAACATATGTTTAAGGAGAGAGATAGTGTTTTTTTTAACATAATTTTAAATATGGACAGAGCCTGAGCATGCCTTATCGACACGGGCAAGGCATTCCACAACCGTACTGCTTGAACTGTAAAATATTTATCATAGAAACTGGTGGAATGCATCGGCCATCTCTAGTCTCAAGTTTTCCGATGACCTCAGGTATCTATTATGCGTGTCATTTAGGAACTTGAAACGTTCCTTAAAATAAGAGGGGGTTTTAGGATTGAACAGAATACTGTAGAGCTGAAACAAGATATGAGAATTCCGGCGAAGACGTATGGGAAGCCACTTGAGCTTTGTACGGAATTCGGAGACGTGATCAAATTTGCGCAAGCCAAATATAAATCTTATGCAAAAGTTTTGAAGTCGCCCAAGTTTATCTAGCTGTGCCTCAGTGAGATTGATATAACTAAAATCAGCGTAGTCAAGGATGGGAAGGAAAAGAGATTGTGTAAGTGCAGTTTTAGTGGCAGTTGGAAGAAAGTTTCGCAATCGTCTCAGGGACATGGCAGATACATATGTGACGTGGCAATGCCCCGGGTCCAGCCTGGACGTGCCTCGCGCCAGGTGTACTGGTGGTCGCAGGAGCTGACGGCTCTGCGCACTGCGTGCGTGGCTGCGCGACTCCGGTACACCAGGCACCGCAGGCTCCGTATCAAACCTCCGGATACGGAAGCCATTCAGGCGGAGCTGTACGAGGGGTACAGAGCGGCGAAGACCGCCCTCCAAGCGGAGATCCTGCGGGCCAGGGGGTTGGCCCGCGAGGAGTCGCTGGGGACTCTGGACAGGGACCCGTGGGGACGCCCGTACAAAGTGTTGTCTCCGGCCCCAGCTTGTGGAGGACGTGGTGAGCGCTCTGTTCCCTTCCCGAGGGGAACACACCTCCCCGCCTATGGCTCCGCCTACTGCGGTGCCCGATGCGGACCACACCGCCAACGACGACGACGTCGACGATGCTCCGGAGGTGACCGAGGTAGAAATGAGAGCGGTGGTACGCAGGCTTAATGCCAAAAATACCGCCCCAGAACCCAATGGCTTACCTGGGAAGGCCTGGGTCCTGGCCTTGGAGGCTCTCGGACCTCGACTTAGGGGGCTCCTAAGCGCATGTTTGGAGAGCGGCCAGTTCCCGCTTCGTTGGAAGACGGGAAAACTGGTCCTCATAAAGAAGGCAGGGCGCCCTGCGGACTCTCCGTCCGCTTATCGGCCCATCGTGCTGCTCGACGAGGTGGGCAAGCTCTTTGAAAGAGTCATTGCAGACCACCTCGTCGGCCAGCTGGTGCGGGTGGGGCCGGATTTGGCGGAGAGCCAGTTTGGTTTCCGCAGAGGGCGCTCTACGGTGGACGCCATCATGCGTGTGCGAGCCCTGACGACGGGGAATGCTGTTGCCCAGGGTGGGGTCGCCTTGGCGGTGTCCCTAGACATCGCCAATGCCTTCAATACCCTGCCCTGGAGTTGCATCAGGGAGGCACTCCGGTATCACCGGATGCCGACCTACCTCTGTCGTGTGGTCGAGACCTATTTGACGGACAGGGCCGTCATCTACCCCGGTCACCAGGGAGTGTGGAACCGGCAAGAGATGTCGTGCGGTGTCCCACAGGGATCGGTCCTGGGGCCGCATCTGTGGGACATCGGATACGACTGGGTGCTGCGCGCCGACCTCCCTAGCTGCGTCACCGTAGTGTGCTACGCTGACAACACGTTGGTCCTGGCGCAGGGGAGGTCGCACCAGGCGGCGGCCGAATTAGCGGCACGCGGGGTTGCGACAATCGTCGAAAGGATCCGGCAATTGGGACTCGAGGTGGCCCTGCACAAGTCCGAGGCTATGTGTTTTCATGGTCCTCGGAACGCGCCACCGTTGGGGTCCCAAATAACGGTAGGAGGTGTTTCTATTGGCGTCGAGTCGACGATGAAGTACCTGGGACTCGTCCTCGACAGCCGGTGGAACTTCGTGGAGCATTTCCGACGTTTGGCTCCCAAACTGGAGCGGGCGGGCGCTGCATTGAAGCGGCTCCTGCCCAATCTAGGGGGTCCAAACGCCTCCTGCCGGAGGCTCTACGCGGGGGTCGTGCGGTTCATGGCCCTCTACGGGGCTCCTGTATGGGCGCGCTCTCTGGCGCTGCGGCCAGCCCGCCGGTTGAGCGCGGCCCAAAGGGTCATAGCCATCCGGATGGTCCGAGGATACCGCACGGTCTCCTATGAGGCAGCGAGCCTCCTTGCCGGATTGCCGCCATGGGATCTGGAGGCAAAAGTCCTCGCGCACGTATGGGAGTGGCGCGAGGAGGCGAAACGCCGGGGCGTAAGTCCGCTGCCGCGAGAAATCGCGGCACAGCGGACGGAGCTCCGGCGGGATCTCATGGCGTCATGGAAAGTACGGTTGTCGCAACCCAGTGCTGGGCACGCCACGATTGCGGTGATAAGTCCCCTCTTTGAGGAGTGGCTGGAGAGGCGCCACGGCGTCCTCACCTTCCGCCTGACGCAGGTCCTCACCGGACACGGCAGCTTCGGGAGGTTCCTGTGTCGGATAAGGCGGGAGGAAACGTCTGGGTGTCACCACTGTGTGGATCGCCCGGAGGACACGGTGGAGCATACGGTGGAGGTCTGCCCGGCTTGGGCAGAGCACCGCCGTGTCCTCGTGGAGGCGATCGGCGGCAGAGACCTCTCGCGTCCAGCCCTGGTTCAGGCCATGGTACGGAGCGAGAGGGCATGGGCAGCCGTCACCTCCTTCTGCGAAGCAGTAATGCTCGCGAAGGAGGAGGCGGGACGGTTGAGGGAAAGGCACGATTCGCGCCCTCTCGCCCCTAGCCGCCGCAGGAGACGCCCTGGGCGTCGGGAATCTCGGGCGGATTTTCAGCCACCGTAGGCGCGGGCTTGCGGATTGTGAGCAATGGGTAGCTCACCGTCCGGTAAGGACCAGGCCCGGGTCGACGGCGCATCGTATTCCACGCGCGCCTCAAAGAGATGTCGTCAGCACAAAAGTAGGGGTCCACTAGGGCCGATGCCTGCCGGGGTCGCGGGAAGGTACTTATGGGTCACCGAGGCCCCCGCAACACAGGCAACAGGAAGGAATACGGGTGGGTTTTAGTCAGTAAGAGTCTGACACACCCGCTCCGCCCAGAGCGGGAGAAGTTATTTGATGATAACCCACCCTCAAAAAAAAAAAAAAGGGACATGGCAGATGCGAAAATTTTGCGACTTACGACCTGTAGCTGGGGACCCCAAGAAAGATGTTTGTCACATTTATAATAATTCAAATAATATAATTCTTCACAGAGTAAACATTCATGTCATTGCATAAATAAAATTCATCAATGTCAATGTGTATACCCGGACATAATCATTTGAAGACCATGTAGGAAATGGTCCGAAATGGTCTTTTGATGAAAGAACCACACGGATTTTAGAGGACCTGTCCAGTCAGTGCACGCATTTGTCAGTAGTTGTGCAGCTTAACTCAGAACTTAAGGAGCTCAACGATTCAACGAACAATACCAAAGAAAGGACATTTGGCTCGGCCGTAAAAAATACTCAAACTGCCAGACCATCTTAAAAACTAACTGAGAATGAAACAAAATTAAACAATGACCCACGTAGAATAGAATAGAATACTCTTTATTATGTACACCATAAAAATTACAGATATAAATGTTGACACAGATTTTAGAGGACCTGTCCAGTCAGTGCACGCATTTGTCAGTTATCATGAAGCTCAATGTGGAGTGCACTGGCATTTTATATACTGCACCTATATAAATACTTGAAACTTGAAAACAATGTTGTAAGCAATGTTAGTGGACAGAAATAGATACTTCTCCGAACAGACTGTTTTTTATAGAGTTCTGCAACTTTTTTGTTTGGGTAATAAAATACTTACTAAAAGTTGAAAGTTCAAGCGGCCATGATTTTATTGGATTGGTTTTTAGGGATCATTATGTCCGAATTAAAAAACGGAACCCTTATAGGATCACTGGTGTGTCTGTCTATTGGTCTGTCATAGTCAATATGCTTAGAATCTAATAGACTGATTAAGTTGAAATTTGGTTCACATATTTGAATTTCTTGTTTCGCAAAATAAATGACTTTGAATATATGGGTCACTTTTGGGGAGTCGAGAAAGCAACTGGACCTGAGCCAACCTGGCGGCGACGTTGTTAAAAGATGCCCTCCTATAGATTAATTACCCGTCTCTCCACTATTCCATTGCTTGCTCAAGGATGCATATCCGGTAGGCTCTAATAATCCTTCCTATCCTAAGGGCACGTCTTCCTGACCATTACCGCGCGCCCCGGTCTACTCTTTGATATGCGATGGTCTCTGTAGTCCCATGAAACATGAGGCTCCAGGGACTAGTGCGAATCCTTGGGTTCATTCGAGCTATCGAGTCTGGTTTAACCACGCTTGGGTCGGTACATTTCATTCATTCATTCATTCATTGAATATAGGGGTCACTTTAGGGAGACAAATAAAAAAATAAATTTAAAAGTTTTGCAAACTCCACCGTGTGAAAAAGAGCTTACTTTAAAACTATTTATTTTAAAATTATAATCGCTAATCTCCACAAGTGCAGGGCCAAACAACTGAGCCACAAATTTTAAAAAAAAAATACAAAAAATTATTCTATACTTACAGGAAAACCTCTAAAAAGTCTATGGTTTTAAAATAACATGGTAAATCTCCCAATATTGTGCGTACAAACTTACATTTGTGTGTGAGATGTTAAGTTTGATCTTGAGATTAATTATTATCTTGGGATAAAATCGTGGTAGCCGTCAAACGCTGCAACATTGCCTCGCAGACCCAACTTTGCCTATTATATGAATTTACCAATATCTTTTTAAATATTGGTTGTAGCAACTTCAAATTGTTGGTAGTTATTTAAATCATTACCTGGCAATACGAAAAACCCACCGCCATGTTTCTTTTCTTTGAAACCACATGACAGTGAGTTGTCAAACGCAATGAGTGATAGCCGAACACAACATTGCCTAGCATTGTTTCTAGTGGTATAAGCAAAAAGTGGCTGTTTTGCAATTCTTATCCCTAAGTCCTACTAATAAGGGTTAACTTCCAGTGCAAGAATGATGTACTTAAGTCGTTTAGACGGTCAAAATTGAAGCAGGCAATGTTACAGTTTTATGGCCCAACTTTGCCTAGTGATTAAGACTGTTATATTTCGAAAACGAAACAGAATAATCGTAGTTCTAAGTACACTGCCAATGACCATTAATATAAGCTTCATCCCCAACCTGACAAGGGTGAACATTTATTGTATTTTTTCGAAATATATCAATGTTACTATAAAACTACGGCAAAGTTGCAGCATTTTACCGGTACATAGATAGATTCATTCTACTGAAAACTCGCCTCGCGAGTTCAACTTGCACTTGTTCGGTTTTTTTTTTTATTTTTCATTGCCATTCTATTAGTAAATAGGCAATTTTTCGATGTTGTATAGTGCATGTGCAAGTCACCGTCTGAGGTATGTAAGCGGTGAGACGGGGGAGGTAGACAAAGGCCAAGCTAATTCAGTCTGCCAATCTTGTCAATTGCGCCTTCCCCTGTCTCACCGCTCACATACATTATTTAAGTATTAATTTCTGTTTACGTTTTTACTTCTCTTTTAGTATAGTTTTCGATGTTTTTTGTTTGTTGATACAGTGGTGTGCTAGCTGACATATGGCTAATAATTTAATGTTTTGTGTTGCACGTAGTGTAAATTATTTTGAATACTATTGTATAGAATCCATTTTGTTTCTAATCGAACAGACAGCTGTACAGCTGGCAAGTTTGTTGCGCTACTTATTCTTCCCAGCTAAAGCACTAGGAAGTGGTGAAGGGTGGACGTTTTTGGGAACTGACTAATGTAATTTTGAGTTTCGAAAAATGCTGATTCTCAGCCCAGTTTGAATAAACGACTTTTGATTTTGATGTTGACTACGAGTATAATATGACTTACTTAAGGCGCAGATATATGATTTTAGTGACTTTTAAATCTGTTATTACGCCTTCAAATAATGCAAATAAGTATGCAAAACAAATATGTTAAACTAGAACGCATACACATTAACTCTATCTGTGAATATTTTAGTATTGTAGTAAAATACTTTATGAAATAAAAAGCATAAAAAGCTTTTTTTTTTAATGAACATACTATTTTATTATCTATAATAATTATGTCTGTGATTTTTTTAAATATTCATATTTTCATTACTAAAAATAAAAATTCCATTTGAAACCAGACGGCCGCGGTGGCGCGGCGCGATCCCGACGAACATTTGTATGACCAAGGTCAACAGCGATAACCGGACCCTTAAAAGGCTATTTTTTACGACAACAATTATGGTGATGTTGTCAGAATTACCACATTTAGCAAATCAATTGGTAAAGAGTACAATCCTAAAATCCGAAAGATTCACTCTTTTTTTTTTTTTTGAGGGTGGGAAATCATCAAATAACTTCTCCCGCTCTGGGCGGAGCGGGAGGGTGTGTCAGACTCTTACTGACTAAAACCCACCCGTATTCCTTCCTGTTGCCTGTGTTGCGGGGGCCTCGGTGACCCATAAGTACCTTCCCGCAACCCCGGCAGGCATCGGCCCTAGTGGACCCCTACTTTGTGCTGACGACATCTCTTTGAGGCGCGCGTGGAATAGGACGCGCCGTCGACCCGGGCCTGGTCCTTACCGGACGGTGAGCTACCCATTGCTCACCGTCCGCAAGCCCGCGCCTACGGTGGCCGGAAATCCGCCCGGGATTCCCGACGCCCTGGGCGTCTCCTGCGGCGGCTAGGGGCGAGAGGGCGCGAAACTTGCCTTTCCCTCAACCGTCCCGCCTCCTCCTTCGCGAGGATTACTGCTTCGCACAAGGAGGTGACGGCTGCCCATGCCCTCTCGCTCCGTACCATGGCCTGAACCAGGACCGGTCGAAGTGGCGATGCTTGGGGGAGGCCTATGTTCAGCAGTGGACGTCTTTCGGCTAAAATGATGATTATGTCTAAGTACCAGCTGCGCCCCACGATTTAACCCGCATAAGTCTTGATCCCATCAAAATAAATGTTGACAGAGAATGTCGGGTTAAAGGCTCTTGCAGACCGGCGCGATATCATAGAAATTGTGTTACTAATTTCGCGTCGCGCCTGTCTGCGGGAGCCTTAAAAAGTATCTTATGTCCTTCTCCAGGTCATGGTCTATCCATGTGCCCAATTTCATCCAAATCCGTTCAGCAGTTTTAGCGTGAAAGCGTTACAAACAAACAAAGTCACATTTTCATTTCTGAGATTAGTTAGATTAATAATATGTACCTATGTATATACTCGTATACCTAGTTAGAATTGCATTATAGTTGCCAGACAGGACGACACTCCCTTTTTACTATAATCACTGTTAGATCACCGATTCTTTATATTTCACAAAAAATCACTCAAATTTATTCAATATTAGTCACGATTTTTAAAGATCATCTTAATAATACAACAATTATGTGGGTAAGGTCCTGCCCCAGGGCCGACGATTAGCGAGAAGTAAATAGAGACTAGAAATTAGTTGGCGTGAAGCGAACAGCGAGTGTGTAGTTTTATCGCTGGGCTACGAGCGAGTGTGACGAGTAGAATGACTACCGAATCACTTGCTGGTAGAGTCCGACCAAAGTTTCGGTTTCGGCCAGTTTCGGCCAGAGGTTCAGTTTCGGCCAAAAGCTGCCGAACCTTTCGGCCGCGCCGAAACTTACAACATCGTACTTTTGGGTTGCGTTTGGCTAACGTCGGGTGCGCTCGGCATGGCTGGCAATATGGCGTCGCTCGCCTAACTCCGCGGGCCACTGAATCAGTGCTCTTTGCTCGTGTAGTGACGCTTGTGTATAGCGCGCACCCGACGATAGCCAAACGCGACCCGAAAGTACGATGTTGTAGGTTTCGGCGCGGCCGAAAGGTTCGGCTTTTTTTGGCCGAAACTAAACCTCTGGCTAAAACATGTTTTTTGTGCTGAAATTGGCCGAAACCGAAGCCGAAACAGAAACTTTAGTCGGATACTACCAGCAAGTGATTCGGTAGTCATTCTACTCGTCACACTCGCTCGTAGCCCAGCGACAAAACTACACACTCGCTCATCATTTCAGCCGAAAGACGTCCACGGCTGGAGATCCTCCCCGAAGTACCGCCACTGCGACCGGTTCTGTGCTTCCTGCATCCAGCGGATTCCTGCGGCCTTCACAAGGTCACTGGTCCACCATGTAGGAGGCCTTCCAACGCTAAAAATAAATACATACATAAATTATAAATAAATAACAATAATAAATACAATAAATTATACTATAATTGTTTATTTATTACAATAAGTATTTATGCACATTCTTGCCTGAAGCACAGGTTCAACCTAATTCAGGCAAATAAGAAACTGTGCTCTATTTCCTTTAGTTTCGCCATGTCCGTCTGTCTGTCTGTCTCTTTGCCTGTCTGTCCCGCTGTAGCTCAGAGACGCTTAGTACTAGGCAGCTCTAATTTGGTATAGGTATATTAATCACGCCGACAAAGTGCTAAAATAAAATTCCAAAACACATTATTTTTTACCTGCCTTGCACGACACGTAATGTGGGGATGGTATTTTTTTCTCGTCTACCCCATGGTGTGGGGTATCGTTGGATAGGCCCTTCAAAAATATTGCGGGTCTGTGAAGACCACTTTTCGATTCAAGGATCCAGTTGCGTAATATTAAGCATTAAAATGCTAATTTTTGTTCGAGTCAAGTGTGTGGCCCCTGCCAGCTAAACGGTTGTTTATGGAGATATAAAAAACATGGCAGTAGTACATATTATAATGAAATTAAAAGGAAAATTATCACAACTAAGTGGGCTTTACAAGTTAACGAGTAATAGTCGACCAACTTAAATTTGCAGTTGAAGAATTGACCGTGGCATATATCGATGTATGGGAGAACATGTTTTTCAACTACAATGTTCTTTACTAAAATTTATTTATTTACATAACCAAATTACAAGATTATTATTAACATAAGTGCAGTTGGTTGGAGGCGGTCAAAGAGTGAGCACGTTTAGAAACTGTCGCGCGTTCCGTATAGTTGTGTCGTGTACCTATAGTGTGATTATTTGATCGTAAATTATAATTTGATTTAAACTGCAAACGGTTTTTCTATTGTGCAATAACAACACTTCCCATTGTACGCCCACAGAAGTTAAAATATGGCTGATGATAACGAGAGAGACGTACCTTCTCCGTCATATATTTAGATAACCAAATTACAAGATGATTATTAACATTAACTAAATTAAATTAAAACTAAGTTACTCATAAAAAAGGCCCTCGGGGCATTGTACCGAGGATGCTGGCGGCATTTCCTTGCTGAATTGCAATGCTGATGCGTTGCGCGAGAAAGCTGCCAGCTTTTCGGTCACCAGTTACATCAACTAGACGTTTCGCGATTTCCGCAAATAACTTATGCGCGCGGGCACCCCACGGACCGAGGGTCTCGACGCCGAAGGGCACAAAGTCTCTCTGCCAAGACTCCATATTTAATAACTTTCAGATTTACGGCATATTTACTACAATGTTCAGTTTAATGCATCCCAACTTTCCACCTACAAAACCCTTCATTGTGCGTGGCTCGACACGCACTTGGCAAGTTTTTTTATGTGTAAAATCTTTCCTCTCTCTCTGTGGGACTGATTGCATGAAAAGTGACGGAAGTTTGTAACATGAAATGACAGCTTGTACATGGAATAAGTAAGTACTTTTAATAGCATGGAATTAGTAAGTACTTTAACGTAGCTGTGGTTCATAAATTAAGTAAGCCAAGACCTTCTAAATTAAATGAGATGTGTCTAGGTCACAGAAAATCAATTGTCTCATTAGCTGTCCTCGACCAATTAAATACAGATTGTTATATCTTATTAAGACGCTGACAACACCTAAACCGCGGTCACTGATCTAATATTATCATCGAACCTTTCTCAACACGCGTAAAGGCTGCACTACGACACTTTCGAGGAAGAGTTTTATCTTAAAAAGAGTTCAAAAGCATGGTAATAGTGTACTCATGGACTTAGTAAGCACTATAGGTATAGATTGTAAGTAGAGGGGGTCGAATTTCGACCAGTGGGCGACCACTAGTAATGAATTATTATTCGAATAAATATTACAGTATTTAGCTTTTTAAATTTTGAGGTTAATTTCTGTCGCTGCTCAGTTGCTTATTACCAAGGTGAGATGGCAGATGTTACACATCATATGCGACTACTGTGAGGGTTTTTTTTTTTTATTTTTTGGGTGGGAAAATATCAAATAACTTCTCCCGCTCTGGGCAGAGCGGGAGGGTGTGTCACACTCTTACTGACTAAAACCCACCCGTGTTCCGTTGCCTTCTCGGACTTTCCCAAGACCTCGGCGACTACTGTATGGCTGGCTCCATTTTTTATGAGAGTGAGGGTAGAGGGAGTTCACCTGTGTCTGCAATATCTCCCGCGCTGAAGATCTCCGCTGAGATTAGTTGCCATGGCCGAAATTTGGACTGGAGGACTGTTATTAAATTTGGACTGGAGGACTGTTATTAAATTTGGACTGGAGGACTGTTATTAAATTTGGACTGTAGGACTGTTATTAAATTTGGACTGGAGGACTGTTATTAAATTTGGACTGGAGGACTGTTATTAAATTTGGACTGGAGGACTGTTATTAAATTTGGACTGGACTGTTATTAAATTTGGACTGGAGGACTGTTATTAAGTTTCTTGAGCGTCCAAATAGTCGATAGCTATCCGCTTCCTCAACATCGGCGGCGGCGGTGGGACTTGTTCCTTAATCAAATAACAATGTAGATATATAGCCAAACAAAACTTTTGAATTAAGAACAACGACATATTTGTGTTTTTATGCACACCCATCTTTTTTAAGACCGGTTCGACGACTGCTTACCGAGACGGATGCAATTGACCTTTGACCCCATATAAGAAAAATCACTTTAAATATTTTTATCAGATTATTCATTTATCATGATTATAATAATGAAATGCCGCGCGTTGTTCTAAAGTCTGTGTTTTAATCTCGGAGACTAATTTGACAGGTGCAAATGTCAAACTCCATATTGAAAAACCAAACAAAAATAATTTGAAATGTGAAATTAGTCTCTGGGATTAAAAAACGAACTTTAGTGGTCGCGCAAACGCTACTACTGAGCATGAGGTCCTAGGTTTCTTTCCCAAGTCGAGCAGTGTTATTGAAATCAAATTAAATCAAAATATGTTGTTTCACATAAACCTACATGGGCACTTATGAAACGTCAGAAGCAGAAGCACGGTTCCAATTGGTCGTTTTTTACGGAAAAGAGCCGGCAAAAAACTCAACGGTTTTCAAACTACAGTGTCAATAGGTATGGGAGGACAGTGTAGGCCTGTCAAGAAGTACCAGGTACTTAACAAAATATAAATGGTCTACAAATCTAGTCTATTAAGCCTGCAAAGTTCTCACATTCACTAAATATACAATAATCTATGTAAAATATTAATAAAATAAGAAAAATAAAAAGCTATTTAAACCAAATGACATGTTTGCCATTACAACTGTACCAAGTCTGAATTAATATCCTGTCCACAAAAGATACTGATAAATAGTTTGATATTAAAATTGTAGGTATATAATGTGAAATAATGTTAATATTAAATCAAGGAAGTATGTATAAAAAAAAACATCGTAATTTGGAAGCACTTAATAGAAATTTACATAGTTATGCTGTTTATGAGGTACCAGGAAAGCCACATGTGCTGAAGGAATTATTACCACACTTCCTTGTCTTCAACGTAGTCTTTAATCTTATAATATGCGTTTTTGATAAGGACACGTTTGATGTGGATTTTCAACTTTCCATAGCTAAGTTCTGTAACCGACTTAGCCAACTTGTTATAAAAGCGAATACTCCTGATAACAAATAATTTGTTTGTTTTTGTTAATCTAAATTTGGGTATCACAATTTCACGTTTACTACGTGTATTTATATTATGAAAATCACTTCTTATTTTGATAAGACCTCAGCTTTGCGAACATCCAAAATACTTTCTAAGATATAAAGAGAAGCCAGAGTTAGTACATTCATTTCTTTGAATTTGTTTCTAAGGGACTCACGAAGACCCATTCTATAGACCGCTCGGATTTGCACTCTTTTGTAAAATGAAAATTGAATCTACATCAGCTGCCGATCCCCACACCATAACACTGTGAAAATAAACAAAGTATTACTAACCTAGCTGTGGCTATATCAGTCAACTGCCTAGTTTTTCTTACTGCATATGCAGCTAACCTTAATCTACCTGAAAGAGCTCTAATGTGGGCATCCCATCACAATTTCTAATTTAGAGTAATTTCTAGAAATACAGTTTCCGTAATAGCATCTGGTTTCTTGCCATCAAGTTTTAAATTTAGACCCACTTTTTTATTTTTTTTTTTATTTTTTTTTTTTTTATTTTTTTTTTTAGGGTGGGAAATCATCAAATAACTTCTCCCGCTCTGGGCGGAGCGGGAGGGTGTGTCAGACTCTTACTGACTAAAACCCACCCGTATTCCTTCCTGTTGCCTGTGTTGCGGGGGCCTCGGTGACCCATAAGTACCTTCCCGCGACCCCGGCAGGCATCGGCCCTAGTGGACCCCTACTTTTGTGCTGACGACATCTCTTTGAGGCGCGCGTGGAATACGACGCGCCGTCGACCCGGGCCTGGTCCTTACCGGACGGTGAGCTACCCATTGCTCACCATCCGCAAGCCCGCGCCTACGGTGGCCGGAAATCCGCCCGGGATTCCCGACGCCCTGGGCGTCTCCTGCGGCGGCTAGGGGCGAGAGGGCGCGAAACTTGCCTTTCCCTCAACCGTCCCGCCTCCTCCTTTGCGAGCATTACTGCTTCGCAGAAGGAGGTGACGGCTGCCCATGCCCTCTCGCTCCGTACCATGGCCTGAACCAGAGCCGGACGCGAGAGGTCTCTGCCGCCGATCGCCTCCACGAGGACACGGCGGTGCTCTGCCCAAGCCGGGCAGACCTCCACCGTATGCTCCACCGTGTCCTCCAGGTGATCCACACAGTGGTGACACCCGGACGTTTCCTCCCGCCTTATCCGACACAGGAACCTCCCGAAGCTGCCGTGTCCGGTGAGGACCTGCGTCACGCGGAAGGTGAGGACGCCGTGGCGCCTCTCCAGCCACTCCTCAAAGAGGGGACTTATCGCCGCAATCGTGGCGTGCCCAGCACTGGGTTGCAACAACCGTACTTTCCATGACGCCATGAGATCCCGCCGGAGCTCCGTCCGCTGTGCCGCGATTTCTCGCGGCAGCGGGCTTACGCCCCGGCGTTTCGCCTCCTCGCGCCACTCCCATACGTGCGCGAGGACTTTTGCCTCCAGATCCCATGGCGGAAATTTAGACCCACTTGGGGTATATTTCGTTATGGGAACTTAAGACATTTTGTTTTGTTCACATTAAGTAAGAGATTATTAGCTGCGAACCATTTCAAAAGAACAGCCAGAATATCGTTGACGTGTAAGACGTCTGTATCTTTTCTACCTATTTTAAAATTATTGTTAATATTTTTGTTTCTAATTATCATAAGCGAATAGAATTATATCCGATAAATTAGCCATCATGTTAGGAAGATCATTAATATAAATTAGAAATAGGAAAGGGCCAAGAATTGAACCTTGAGCCACGCCCATATTTACTAGAGACCCCCAGGACGTCGCCCCGTTAACGATTGCTTTTTGCTGCCTGTTTGATAGGATAGGACAGAACAAGATCAGCAGCTTGTCCACGAATTCCGTAGTGGTGTAATTTGCAGGTCAAACGCTTTTGAGAGGTCACAGGGAATGCCAATAGCATTCTGGGATTTCTCCCAGGATTCCAAAATGTGACTGATGAGTTTTACTCCTGCGTCAGTCATCGACCTACCTTTCGTGAAACCAAACTGGCAACTATGTAAAATCTCATTTGAATTGAAATATGATAACATCTGGTCTAGCATTGATGATGTTTCTTGCTCGTTCGCTTTGGTGCTCTCTAGTGCAAGTGTTCACACTAGAGACCGAGAGACGGTAATAGCATGCATTAGATGATTTCACAACCAAAGCACGTCATATCGATTAAATATTAACACTGCATTAATAAGGTAATTTATAATCAATGCGACATAAAAGTATTTCATGACTAATGCGTCATTTTTAGTAATAAAAAAGTATTAAGTAGCTACAGCCGATCGCACGTTCATAGTGCCAGTTTAAAATTGACAGCGCCTTATTACCCGAATGCCCCAGAAGGAGAGTTATGTTTTTCGAGTATATGTGTGTAGGTATGTATGTATGTATGTACAATGTCTATTTCATTGGCATGCTCTGTAGCCGAAACGGCTTTATGGATTTGAACATAGGAGGTATTATTAGATTCGTTTTTAATTAGCGGAGTGACATAGGGTGTACCATTTTAATATGGCATCTGCAAATCAAAAAGGTAAGGGGAATAAAAAAAAATATTTTGTGATTATAATATATATATATAATAGGGGTCATCATCATCTGCCTGCCTTTTCCCAACTATGTTGGGGTCGGCTTCCAGTCTAACCGGATGATGCTAAATACCCCTTGGTAAGACTGGTTGTCAGGCTTTCGGGCTTCTGACGACCCGTAACAACTGTCAAAGATCTACAAATGTCAGCCGGGACCAACAGCTTAACGTACTTTCCGAGGCACGGAGGGGTCTTTGTATGTAAAGATGGTCACCCATTCACGGACCAACCGATCGATTAACCTGATCGATCGCCCCGTGCGGCTGTTATTACTTGGCCACAAGCCCCTCCCCTCCAAGATCATAATTATATGTGTATCACTTTTAATCTACTATTTTGATACAAACTACAAAAAGTAAATGTTCTTTTCTAAAACCTATCCTATTCTATTTTGCTGCCCTTACTTTACCTTATAGCTTATTTACTTACACCTAAAAAGCTTAAAATAAAACAAATTATTAAAAAAAAACCGACTACAAAATAACGAACTGAAACGATGAAAACAAAAACGAGTATCCTTTAAAAGTTAAAAAAAATGCAGTCGGAGGCAAATTTTAAAGAGTTCGTTACATCCTGGTTGCCTCCAACTGCATTTATTTATGTTTGGTACTTAAAGGATACTCGTTTTTCTTTTCATCTTGTTTCCATCTTTTCGTTTCGTTTTTTTGCAGTCGGTTTTTTTTTTATAATTTCTTTTATTTTCGTAGCAGTATGTAAGGGCTCCCACACAAAACCGCGAATTCGCATCGCATTACAAAAATCTGCAAGATCGATATTATTTTATTATGTTACGTATATCGCTGTTTTGTGTGGGAGCTCTTACAGTGCTTTTCGTAAAACATTAGTCGTAACACTACAAAATTGTATTTCCCGGATGGTTAGGCAGAGGTGTACCTATAGTAACCCCACATTTCGCCATTTACTATTATTTAGAGTCTATTGCCATCATAAGCATAATCAGCCTATAATGTTCCCACTGCTGGAATACTCGTACAGGCCAAATCTAGAATCCGGGCTAGCTGTTGAGAAATTCTTGTTACTGAACCCAACAACATCGAAGTCAGGACCTCACGCTTGGAAGTCGTACTTGAGCCCACTACACCAACGTCGCAGTCAACCTTATTTGCCAAATAGCTCTAGAACCAGGTTAATAGTTACTTAGTGTCATATACTTAACTGATGTCAGCAAATAACGCTTTCTGGTCATATTTTGATGACGTTATTATTCTAACCTTTAAATGGTACCCTCTAATGAGCGTGAAAGAATAAATTCCTATAAAGGTGTATTTACATGAATTATCTGCCAAGCCTTGTCCCCTCGATGTTGGTATCGGCTTCAAGTCCAATCGAATGCAGCTAAATATTAGTTTTACATAGAGCGACTGACTATCTGACCTGCATAACCCGTTTGCTGTAATAAGATACTCCTTGGCAAGACTGGTTGTCAGAATTTTGGGCTTCTGACTAGCAAAGATCTTCAGGCAATGGTCTCTGTAGTCTTGGGTTCAATCGAGTAATCGAGTCTGGTCAAACCACGCTGGGGTCGGTGCATTTCATTCAGTCATTCTGACTATCAAAGATCTTCAGTAATATCTCAATGTCTCTGAGTATGAACCTAAATGATTTAGTTACACTTAGTGTGATGATGTAACGCTATACCCTTGGCAAGACTGGTTGTCCGAATTTTGGGCTTCTGACTAACGATTAACTACAAAGATCTTCAGGCAATGGTCTCTGTAGTTTTGGGTTCATTCGAGTAATCAAGTCTGGTCTAACCACGCTGGGGTCGGTGCATTTCATTCAGTCATTCTGACTAGCAAAGATCTTCAGTAATATCTCAAGGTCTCTGAGTACGGACCTAAATGATTTAGTTACACTTAGTGTGATGATGGTTTGGACTCATTTCCGTCGAATAGAGGGATAGACTGTTTAAAAAGTACCTGATCAAAGTGTAAACAAACCATGTTATTCAAAGAATAATTATGAGTTTTTTTTTTGGATGGGAAATTATCAAATAACTTCTTCCGCCCTGGGCGGAGCGGAAGGGTGTGTCAGATTCTTACTGACTAAAACCCACCCGTGTTCCTTACGTTGCCTGTGTTTCCAGGGGCCTCGATAACCCTTTCGTACCTTTCCGCGACCCCGGCAGGCATACACTTGTGCTAACGACATCTCTTTGACGCGCGCGTGGAACACAACGCGCCGTCGACCTGGAGGGCGAGAAATTTGCCTTTCCCTCAACCGTCCCGCCTTCTACTTCGCGAGCATTACTGCTTCGCAGAAGGAGGTTACGGCTGTGCAAAATGTACAGAGATACAAAGTTGAAACCTTTTAAATACATTCATCTGTATTAAGAAGCAAATATTTAACATTATTGAATTGTAAACTATCGATGAAAAAGGTTATTAAAGTAACATCAATTGTCTAATGAATGTGAGCAGTGGTGGCCCAGTGGTAATGGCCGCAACTTACGAGGTGTAGGTCGTGGGTTCGAACCCAGGCAGGCGCTTTACTTTGTGTAAATTATTTAATCACCTCTGCTCTCAAAACGGTGAAGGAATACATCGTGAGGAAACCGGCATGTCCTTAGAACCAAAAATTCGAAGACATGTGACATCTACCAACCCGCACTGGGCACGCGTGGTAGTTTACGGTCACTCTGGGAGAGAGGCCTGTGTCCCAGCATTGGGCACATTATAGGCTGAGTATATGTCTAATGAATAAATATCTTTAAAATCAGAATTAGTCATATAATTAAATCAAAGCACTCTTAAGTGGCACTACAAATTGACGTCCACAGGTACGGTCCATCTGTTTAAATTTTCATCAGAAAATTGTGGAACAGTCCACACAGAAAATGTATTTTAGACCTATGTATCTTGTGAGTGTGAAGTTTCATTAAAATCGGTTCAGTCATTTCGAAAAATAAGGTACACGCTCTTAAGTCATTGAAAATATTATATCTTCTTTTTAATTTAGCTTTTAATACATTTATTGTTATCTTGCTTTTAAATTTTTGATGTAAATTGATGACCTGAAACACAGGTTTTCATAAATCTAGATCTGGCTGGTCTACATTACAGTTAGGATACAATTTTTCACGGTTATAATTAATGTAAATAATAATTTTACTTTATCATCATCTGCCTAGCCTTTCCCCAACTATTTTGGGGTCGGCTTCCAGTCTTTACGGAACCGGCTGAATACCAGTATTTTACATGGAGAGACTGCCTATCTGATCTCTACAACCCAGTTACTGGGTGACACGATACCCCTTGGTAAGACTGGTTGTCAGATTTTCAAGCTTCTGACGACCCGTAACGACTGTCAAAGATCTACAAATGACAGCCGGGACCAACGGCTTAACGTGCTTTCCGAGGCACGGAGGGGTCTTGGTATGTAAATATGGTCACCCAACCACGGACCAACCATGGCAAGCGTAGCTTAACCTGATCGATCGACCCGTGCGGCTGTTATTACTTAGCCACAAGTCCCTCATTATTATACTTTATACCTGAATAAATTGTATTATTATTATTATGATATTTTCTTTGAAAATATGCCTTGGCGACACAAAATGAATATACCATAGTGTAAAGGATATCTTACAAGTAAATAAACACGACGGTTTGCCCTTTAATAAGAAACATGAATTATTCAAATAATGTCCATCTTTGATGTCACGTATTTGTCATCGTTTTTAGTACTACAACCTTCTCAGCAGGGTTTTCCAAGTTTTAAGATCCGCTTTCATTGAAGTACCTATTTGAATGATCTGTTCATCCTTTTCTTTTTTCGTTATGCTCCCTTAGATGTCACTGCTTGCGGTAGCGTCGGGGGTCGGGTTTCCTCCTTCCCTCAAATATGGCGAAGGAGGTAATGGCTGACCGTGCGTTATGCTCGTGAACGGGTGCTGCTTGTGGTGACTGGTCGTCTTGCTGACCATGGTTTTGTTATTGTTATTAGTAGTAACTGTTTCTTTATTTAACTTCGATGGTCCTAAATTATCATTTGTGACTGAGTATAGTTTTCGATATTTTTTTTTGTTGGTATAGTAGTGTGCTAGCTGACATATGCCTAATAATTTAATGTTTTAGCGTTGTGTAAATTATGTTTGCATACTATTGTATAGATTTTTTTTTTTCTAATTGAACAGACAGCTGTGCTGCTGGGGAGTTTGTTGCGCCACTTCTTCTTCCCAGCTAAAGCACTAGGAAGTGGTGAAGGGTGGGCGTTTTGGGGGACTGCCTTATGTAATTTTGAAGTTGGAAAAGTGCTGATTCTCAGCCTAGTTTGAATAAATGAGTTTTGATTTTGATTTAAGTTTTCATTAATAATTAAATTATTTAAATCTTTGCAAACATGGGTACCTAAATTTGTGCATAGGTGTTGTCATAAAATTAGTTCGCCATGTTCTGACGTCACATGGGTATGCATATCATAATCAATTAATACATACATACATAAACTCACGCCTTCTTCCCATGGGGTATGCAGAAACTATGAACGCCACCTGTTACGCTCCTTACATACTCCTTTTGCTTCGTTTACGTTCATACATCTGGTCATACACGCACGCCGGTTGCGAGTACTACGCACCTGACCTTTTTGAAGAACATCACCAAAGAGGTCACTATATGTCTTTGTGGGGCGTCCCCTCCCGGCATTTCCACTCACATCTACCTCGTAAATACCTTTTGTTAGTCGCCTTTCATTCACCCTCTCAACAAGACCAAACCATCTAAGCACTACATCACATCACATCTACTCTTTTCAATTTTTTTCACTACATCTTCCTTTAAACCGCACCGTTGCCTTATCACATCATTTTTCAGCTTATCATTTATAGTCACACCACACGTGATTCTCAAGGAACGCATTTCCACAGCATTTACTCTACTTTCATGCTTCTTTTGCCATACCCGACATTCACTTCCATACATAAGCGTAGACCAGCACACCATTATGAACAGCCAGTCGAGCCTCTTTGGGCATCGACTGGTTGGTCACCATCGCGTGTATAGCACCATTCACTTTATTTCCCGCATTTACTCTCCTTTCCACATCTTCATCAATTTTTCCATCCCTTGTAAACAAACTCCCCAAATATACAAATTCACTTACTTGCTCTACACTCTTATCAGTTTTTTCACATCACACACCGATTTATCTTCATCTCTTTTAAATACCATGACCTTCGTCTTATTCTTTTTATCTTATCAATTAATATCATTTTAAATAACATTATGAATATTTTTATGGTCCCATTTTACAAATTTTACAAATTAATGACAAATCATTTAAATCACAATAAATAGAAAATGTCATAATATTACATCAAATGTCACTGGCTACAATGTTAATGTCAATAACAATACAAGCATGTCAATTTAACTATGTAAAAATAAGAAAAGAAATTATGTATTTTATCAAAAGTCAATAATAACCAATTAGATTTTAATTTTAATTATTATTATTTCGTCTATCGAGTCGATCGATTAAGGTTAAGATTAAGTTACGCTAGCCGTGGTTGGTCCATGGATGGGTTACGATCCATTTTCTGACACCCCTTCTTTTTTTTTTGGTTGGGACATCTTCAAATAACTTCTCCCGCACTGGGCGGAGCGGAAGGGTGTGTGAGATTCTTACTGACCAAAATCCACCTGTATTCCTTTCGTTGCCTGAGTTACCAGGGGCTTCGGTAACCCTTTAGTACCTTCCCGCGACCCCGGCAGGCATTGGCCCTAGTGGAGCCCTACACTTGTGCTGACGACATCTCTTTGAGGCACGCGTGGAATACAACGCGCCTTCGACTCGGGCCTGGTCCTGACCGGACGGTGACCTATCCATTGCTCACCGTCCGCAAGCCTTCGCCTACGGTGGCCGGAAATCCGCCCGGGATTCCCGACGCCTAGGTCGTCTCCTGCAGCGGCTAGGGGCGAGAGGGCGCGAAATTTGCCTTTTCCTCAACCGTCCCGCCTCCTCCTTCGCGAGCATTACTGCTTCGCAGAAGAAGGTGACAGCTGCCCATGCCCTCTCGCTGCGTACCATGGCCTGAACCAGGGCCGGACGCGAGAGATCTCAGCCGGAGGAGGCAGATACGAGATACGAGGACACGGCGGTTTTCTGCCCAAGCCGGTCAGACCTCCACCGTATGCTCCACCGTGTCCTCCGGGCGATCCACACAGTGGTGACACCCGGACATTTCCTCCAGCCTTATCCGATACAGGAACCTCCCGAAGCTGCCGTGTCCGGTGAGGACCTGCGTCAGGCGGATTCTGACACCCCTTTGTTTCGGAAAGCATGTTTAGCCGTTGCTCCCGGCTGTCATTCGTAGATCTTTGACAGTCGTTACGGGTAGGAAGCCCGTAAGTCTGACAACCAGTCTTACCTAGGGGTATCGTGTTACCCAGTAACTGGGTCGTGGAGGTCAGATAGGCTGTTGCTCTATGTAAAGTACTGGTATTCAGCTGCATCCAGTTAGACTGCCGACCTCAACATAGTTGGGAAATGCCAGGCAGATGATGATAGATAAAGAAAGAAGAAAGAAAATACGTTTATTTGTGGTAGACATGACGCAAACAAAGAAGACAAACACGAAAAAAACAAATTGGGGGAAAATATACGTTACATCCACGCAAAACGGCCATCGCTCAGCATAATGCTGTGACCCTATGCGAGACAGAGCCCCAGCGCTGGTTTTCTGCAATAGCCGGCGCGGGCGTTGTCGTGATGACTTCAACCGGTGCTGTGCCAAGGTTGCTGATGAGGCTGCGGGTGTTGACCAGGTTTGCGTTGTCGCTGCATGCTGGTGGTTACAGGAAACCCGTTGAAGCCGTGGAGCTCGAGAGCTTGAGGAAGTGATGATGATGACGTCACGCTGAAGAAGATTTTTTTTTAACTTAATTTAAAGGATAAATGATTTTATTTCTGTAAGTAGGTTTTTACAAACACTTTTACATGATGTTGTCGGCGTTTCCTATCTGACTACTCTGAGAAGAAAGGGCGAAACAAACTCAGAGGTCACTGTCTCTTTTAAAGTCCAGACATAATCTTGGTCAGACCATGTGAAGACCATGTCAATTGGTGTCTGAAATGAAAGAACCACACAGATTGAGTGGACCTGTCTAGTCAGTGCACGCATTTGTCAGTAGTTGTGCAGCTCAACTCAGAACAAAAGGAGCTCAACGATTCAACGAACAATACCAAAGAAAGGAAATTTATCTTACAGACTTACTGCTACTACAGTATTTATTTATTTATTTATAGTTAATTAAAACGGTACAGTACCAATTACATTTATTAACATAGAAACTATTATTAATATATCCAAATTACAAGATGATTATTAACATTAACTAAAGTAAATTAAAACTAAGTTAACCTTAAAAAAGGCCTTCGAGGCTTTGTACCGAGGATGCTGGCGGCATTTCCTCGCTGAATTGCAATGCTGATGCGTTGCGCGAGAAAGCCGGTTATGTAAATAAATATATTATTAATTTATTAACAATAATTACGTTGTATATAATTTAATTTAAAAATAACATGGAACAGTGGACTCCTTTGTATACTTTCTCTCACAGAACACCGGACATACTCGTATACGCATAATTTTACTCAATTCATCCGCAAACACATCACATTCAGGGTTGGCAGTCAGAAGGACATTTGACGGTTCTGATTCGGTAGTTGCACTAAAGCTGCGCTGACGTTCATATAATATTCGGGGTCACCAGTATAGAGGCAAGAGGAACATGGTTTTAAGTTCACTTATCCTTTCTGAGGGTCGTGTCTGGTGGGCAACTGCCCGACGGTTGTTGTCGTGACCTTGTATATATGCTAGTTGCGCGGTAAACTCTGCTTGCGCGATGCAGGATTTTGCGTGACGTCAGTGTGTTGCGTAGTTTCGCATGTGGCGATGTAGATGCCGCCACAGTATAATGAAATAAAAATAATAAAATAGGAAATAAAAAATACAAAGATTATAAAAGTTGAGCGATAATAGTCTCTCAATTGATTATTGTAGTACTAAGGTGAGGGTAAACGCCGTGACGCGCCCGCTAGAGGGGGCGGAACGTGAGCAGACCCGTGGTAAGGGAAGCGGCTAAACGACGGGTCAATCTTGTGAGGAGAACGAACGGATGCAGACCTCCACTTCTCCTATGCGAAACTGTCAGTTTGCCCGAACTTACAAAATAGTGCTGAACGTTATTAGTATTGTACTGTGTTAACTATTGCGAAAGTAAATAATACTAACTGATTTGCTGTATCATCGTGTTTGATTGTAAACCTGCACTATGGATTCCGTACTACCGAAATGAGATGATGCCGTCATCTCATTTCGGTACGCACTGTCGCTCAGCCATTGCTGACGCTGTCAAAATCAAAATCAAAATATTTTTATTTCACATAAACCTACATGGGCACTTATGAAACGTCAGAAGCTAGGTGCACGGTTCCAATTGATCGTTTCCTATGGAGAAGAACCGGCAAGAAACTCCACGGTTACTCTTTTAAAAATAATTGGCTTTTACAATGTTCTCAAATAACAGTGTTAATAGGTATGGGAGGACAGTGTAGGCCTGTCGATAAGTACTTAACAAAAGAAAAAGGTCTACAAAAGATCTAGTCTATTAAGCCTACAACGTTCTCGCATTCACAACGTACACAAGAATCCATGTAAAATAATATTAAAATGATAAAAATAAAAACCTATTAACCAAAAAAACTAAACTATAAACCAAATGACATGTTTTCCATTGTAATATAATGTCAAATAATGAAAATAATGAAAATCAAATACAGTATTTGATTATTTAAATATCTAGATAGAATGTCACGCTGCAAAAAAACTAAAACAAACTGGCCATCTTTGTTATGCTGGTGTGCGGGACAGCTACGTCATACACTCGCGCCGCATTATTGTGCTGTCATTGTGTTATTCTAGTGTGCGTGCATTTGGGGCCAACTGTTGGACGCTATTTTTTTAGACGAGTTCACAGCTTTGACTGTCTATCTAGACATATTTATATCACTGAATAAAATATTTAAAATGGCAAAATTCCGTTCCGTCGGCAACGACTCACGCGCCGCCGGCATCATGTAATCTGTGCGCAGCTGTCCTAAAACTATTTGTTAGACGAGTTCTTCTATTAATTATAATCACCACTAGATTTGCCAAGCATGGTGATATGTACCTTTGGCCGATAATTAGGTATGTTTATTCCCGGTTCACACAGGTGCTTATCTAAAATTCATTGATCGCAGTTCGTATTGTTTTTAAAATGAAAAGGTACTTTCCCGCAATGTGGCAAAGTCGTGGAACACCCTGTATATGTACCTGACCGTGACGCTCACGCGAGCTCAGTGCTTTTTCCCTAAAATTAAATAAACAAGTTGGACACGTGCCTAAAGAAATTTTCACTCCAAAAAAGTGTGCATCATTAGAAGAGCAAAAAGTTTTAAGTTCATTCATTTAAGAAAAAGTGTCCATCTTCAAACGGTCAATAAGTTTTTAGAGGATCAGTTTATTATTGTTATTAGTAATTAACCGTTTATTTATTTTACTTCGATGGTGCTAGTTTATCATTTGTGACTTCCAGTTACAGTTACAGCTATAGCTATATGTAAGCGGGCACGCCCTTTATGCTTGGAGGCTTATATTTAGGTATTAAGTTCTGTTTACGTTTTTATGTTGTAATTTTTATTTCTGCTTGAGTTTTCATTGTTTTGTTGGTATATTGGCGTATGTTGTGTGTGTTTTGTGTTTCGTAGTGTTAATTACTTTGCATACGATATGTATAGAATCAAGTTTATCTTATTAAACATACAGGTGTGCTGCTGAGAAGTTTATTGCTCCACTTCTTCTTCCCAGCTCAAGCACTAGGAAGTGGTGAAGGGCGGGCATTTAGGAATGTTTTATGTAATTTTGACGTTCGAAACGTGCTGATTTTCAGCTTAGTTTGAATGAATTACTTTAGATTTTGATGTTGAGTTAAATATTTATCTTGAGGGAATTCCACCATTAGACGATTATGAAAACATAAGTATGTAGTTGCAGTATTTAGATGAAAGAATCTTTCCACTTCTTCATAGTTGTTAGTTATTTTAGTGACATTTACTTTAGAAGTATGTATGTATTATATACTCGGCCTTCTTCCCATGGGGGTAGGCAGAAACCATAGAACGCCACCTGCTACGCTCCTTACGTACTCCTTTTGCTTCGTTTACGTTCTTACATCGGGTCACACACGCATGCCGGTTGCGAGTACTACGCACCTGACCTTTTTGAAGAAAATCACCAATAAGGTCACTATATTATTATGTCTTCCTAGGGCGTCCTCTCCCGGCGTTTCTACACACGTCTTCCTTGTTAATACCCCTTTCTCAAACATGCATGGACATATTGTCATTATTTTAGAAAAAAGAACACGCGAAGTATCGAATTTACGGACAAAGAAAACCAAATCCATTGCTGGAGCGTTTTTTAAATTTGGAACATTACAACGCTCCAGCAATGTTGTATGAAGCGGCGTGCAGAGTGAGAATGATAAAAGAGATAAAAAAAGAAAAAAGAAAGAGATCCAATCAAAGAGTATTTAATAACCCCATTATTAAATACTCTTTGATTGGATCTCTTTTATCATTCTTAGCATGCCAATGTAAGTCTCTTTGTTTAGTACAAATTCCGTTCACGTGGCTGTATAGATAAATGCGTTTGCCTTTCGACACTGGTGATAAATAAAAAAATTGGCGGCTAATCTGAAAATTCTTCTTGATTTGTTATTTACATACTTAATAAATATAAATTTAATAATTAAAATTGGCAATGGAAAACCGGCTTCCAGCGAAGTCAAAAATATGAATTAAAATAAATGTATAATATAAAAAGTATGTTTTATTTCCCTGCATTCTTTTGAGTAAAGCACTATATATCGCCTCGTGCCGTGAAATAGGCAATTGCCTGTCTCGTATTAGTGAAGTCCTCGCCTACGGCTCGGCCTTCAAACTCATACTCGACCTGCAATTGTCTATTTCACGGCCTTTGCAATAATGTACTTTTGTCAATATGTATATATATAATGTTTTATTTAATAATTGAATTGTTTTTTTTCTCTCTTTTGATGTGTAACATCTTTGCTCTCGTTCCTGTGGGAGTGATTTCGTGAAAAGAGACGGAAGTGTAAAACAGGAAGTTACTGACTACCCGTATTCCTTCCGTTGCCTGTGTTGCCAGGGGCTTTGGTAACCCTTTAGTACCTTCCCGCGACCCCGGCAGGCATGGGCCCTAGTGGACCCCTACACTTGTGCTGACAACATCTCTTTGAGGCGCCGTCGACCCGGGCCTGGTCCTTACCGGACGGTGAGCTATATAGCTATTGCTCACCGTCCGCAAGCCCGCGCCTACGGTGGCCGGAAATCCACCCGGGATTCCCGACACCCAGGGCGTGCCCTGTGGCGGCTAGGGGCAAGCGGGCGCAAATTTGCCTTTCCTTCAACCGTCCCGCCTCCTCCTTCGCGAGCAATACTGCTTCGCAGAAGGAGGTGACGGCTGCCCATGCCCTCTAGCTCTGTACCATGGCCTGAACCAGGGCCGGACGTGAGAGATCTTCCGCCGATCGCCTCCACGAAGACACGGCGGTGCTCTGACCAAGCCGGGCAGACCTCCACCATGCTCCACCGTGTCCTCCACACAATGGTGACCCGGGCGTTTCCTCCCGCCTTATCCGAAACAAGAACCTCCCGAAGCTGCCGTGTCCGGTAAGGACCTGCGTCAGGCGGAAGGTGAGGACGCCGTGGCGCCTCTCTAACCACTCCTCAAAGAGGGGACTTATCGCCGCAATTGTGGCGTGCCCAAGGAAATGACAGCTTGAGGATGGAATAATTAAGTAATTTTTAATAGCATGGAATTAGTAAGTACTTTATAATAGCACGGACGTCGTTGAGCTTCTTAAGTGAAGTCAGTAATAAGTAATCGATAAGTAGTAGTAGTAAGTCAGTAATCGTGAAGCTCAACTCAGGAGTTGAGCTTCACGATTACTGACAAATGCTTGGTTCTTTCCTAAAAGGCCATTTCAGACATGGATCTACATGGTCCTCGCATGATCCGACCAAGATTATGTCTGGACTTTAAAAGAGACTTTGACCCTTGGATTTGGTTCGCCATTTCTTCTCAGGGGTAGTCAGATAGGAATTTTCGACTCCATCTAGCTTATTTTTAATTTTTTAATATGACTTGTAAAAGTGATTCCGATATCCTTTTTACAGAATCATTATCTGCCTGCCTTTTCCCAACTACGTTGGGGTCGGCTTCCAGTCAACCAGATACAGCTGAAGACCAGTATTTTACGTGGAGCGACTGCCTATCTGACCTCCACAACCCAGTTACTGGGTAATACGATACCCCTTGGTAAGACAGGTTGTCAGACTTTCGGGCTTCTGACGACCCGTAACGACTGTCAAAGATCCATGAATGACAGCCGGGACCAACGGCTTAACGTGCTTTCCGAGGCACGGAGGGTCTTAGTATGTAAAGATGGTTACCCATCCACGGACCAACCGCGGCAACCGTAGCTTAACCTGATCGATTGACCCGTGCGGCTGTTATTATTTAGCCGCAAGCCTATCCTATTTACAGAATAAACAACTTAATTTCATTTCAGTGTACTCATGAAATTAATAAGTACTATATCGGTTGTAAGTAGCGGGGGTCGAATTTCGACCAGTGAGCACTAGTAATTAATAATTATTCGAATAAACATTGCAGTAAGTATTTAGCTTTAAAATTTTGAGGTTAATTTCTGTCGCTACTCAGTTGCTTATTACCAAGCTGAGATGTCAGATCAAGTCAGATATTACACATCATATGCGACTACTGTTAGGTTCGTACGTTTTATTTTAATATTTTGTATTCTCTTTATCTACGTTCCTATCGCAGGTATGCTGGAAGAGATTTCTTTAGAAATAAGCATCACCTTTGTACGCATTTTTCTGTTCTTTTTTCTTGTCTGTTTTTATGTATGTAGTACATAAATGGTTAAATAAATGAACCTCCAAAGTATGTGCCTAAGTCCAGCTGTTTTATAGGCTTTTAAGATCACTTAATTATCTAGTTTAAGAGTTTTATAATAAGCTGGTTTGCTTGTTTTAACGACATTTACAATGTTTCCACTATAAAAGGTACGTGAAAGATATTATTAGTTAATAATGTGCTTGAATAATGCTTGTTTATTATTTGTTCTAGCTTTTTTACATTACATAAACTCTCGCCTGTAATCCCCGAAGCGTTAGGCAGAGGTGAAACTATAGTATATACCCACTTTTCGCCAGTTAAGTTTAAGTTCCATGTCATAGGGAGTCTATTGCTATCAACCGTCAAAATTCATAAGAAATTCATAATGGAAACCCAATAACACTTTCCTCAACCTGGGAATCAAACCCAGGTCCTCGTGCTCAGGAGTAGCGCTTGTGACCACTAAACCAGCGCGGTAGTTCGAGGCTGGTGAAGATATTAACATCTCACTTAGTTAGATTTGTTCTATAAGAACTTTTCCATAAGAGATTTATTCATAAGGAACAAATCTAACTAAGAGCGTTGTATTAATGATTCTAATGATTATAATTCTATAAATACATATTTGTTATGGTCGCGAGTCATATTTGATCAAGATACAACAAGACACTGGCCTGCAAATTGCAAAAATCTTAAGAAAATTTTTATTTCGCAAAAAAAAAAATAAAATAAAAAAAAAAAAAATTCTGTAAAAAAATTTCGCTACAGCTGCGGGTCCACCATAACAGTCAGATAGAGTTACATTTGCATTTTTTATATTAAAAATGTATGCATACTATGAAAATGGAGAAGGTATAATTAGGTATGTCCTTCTTCCTTTTTAACATCATTAATGAGGTCACTATATTTCTTTCTGGGGCGTCGCCTCCCGGCATTTCCACTCACATCTGCCTTTTAAATACCATGTGCATTTAAATAGTCCATTTCTCGAGTAAAACTCTAGGCTATTTAACATCAGGCTACGATCCTAAGGAGCCGAGCAAAACAAAACAAAAAAAGCGCGGTCGGGCGATGCGATGCGATGAAGTGGGTTGAGGCCGAAATTTCACGCGGTCGAAATTGCGGGCAAAAAGCAGAAATGAAAGGAAATGTCGCCAAGAGTAAAAATATTTAACGATTAAGAACTTCACAAATCTTTGACCTTAACATTACATTCTTTTTGTTTTCTTTTTTTACTATCCTTGTAATTTTATGACAATTTATTTAAGTATTTCCTTATTTTGTTAAATTCTTGTTCTGTTTCTCATAGATACAAATTATTTTGAATTTATTTTATTACTGGCTTCTGCCCGCGATTTCGTCAGCGTGAAGGCATCTGCAGACTGGGGCGATATCGCGGCCGCGACAGGCAGCGATATGCCTGTCGCGCACGCGATATCGCCCCAGTCTGGAGAAGCCTTGAAAGTCAACGATACCATAAAATATGTATATGCTTTAACACTCGGCAATACTGTAACTTCTCATTAGAGAAACAGATTTTGGTATCGGATCAGTGGTTCCGGAGATTACCCCTTACATACGTAATCAGCTTATAATGTTCCGACTACTGGGACACAGGCCTCTTCTATTTAAGAGGGAGTGGGCTGTAATCTACCACGCGGGCCCAGTGCGGGTTGTTTCGAATCTTTGGTTCTAGGATAGGCCGGTTTCCTCACGATGTTTTCCTTCAACGTTTTGAGAGCAGTGGTGATGAAATTGTTTACACAAAGTAAAGCGCCTGTCTTGGCTCAAACCTACGACCTACAACTCGTTAGTCGAGGCCGTTACCACTGGGACATCACTGCTCGCTGGGCCATCCCCTACATACAAACTTGCAGCGGTAACGGCCGCGACTTACGAATTGTAGGTCGTAGGTTCGAACCCAGGCAGGCGCTTTACTTCGTGTAAATTATTCATCACCACTGCTCTCAAAACGGTAAAGAAAAACATCGTGAGGAAACCGCAATGTCCTAGAACCAAAAATTCGAAGACATGTGACATCTACCAACCTGCACTGGGTCCGCGTGGCGTATTACGGCTCACTCCCTCTCACAGAGAGGAGGCTTCTGTCCCAACAGTGGGAACATTATAGGCTGATTACTTATTCCATGAGTACACTAATTTCATGCTATTATAAAGTACTTACTTATTCCATGCTCAAGCTGGCACTTCCTGCTACACAATTCCGTCCCTTTTCACAAAATCAATCATACAGAGACTCATCATCATCACCATTTCAGCCGAAAGACGTCTACTGCTGGACATAGGCCTCCCCCAAGCACCGCCACTTCGACCGGTTTTGTGCTTCCCGCATCCAGCGGATTCCTGCGGCCTTCACAAGGTCATCGGTCCACCTTGTAGGAGGCCTTCCAACGTTACGTCTTCCGGTACGCGGTCGCCAATCCAGAACCTTTCGGCCCCATCGGCCATCTGTTCTGCGAGCAATGTGCCCTGCCCACTGCCACTTAAGTTTGGCAATTCTTCGGGCTATGTCGGTGACTTTGGTTCGCCTGCGGATCTCTTCATTACTGATTCGATCACGTAGGGAAACTCCAAGCATAGCCTTCTCCATTGCCCTTTGAGTGACTTTTAGCCTTTTGATAAGGCCCATTGTAAGCAACCACGTTTCAGTGCCATAGGTCATCACTGGCAACACGCACTGGTCAAAGACTTTCGTCTTGAGGCACTGTGGTATGTGGGATGAGAAGATATTGTGTAGCTTTCGGGAAGCTACACAATATCTTCTCGTCCCACATACCGATACCGCTGCTCAGCCGAGTCGGATTCGACGATTGACCTCTTTCTCGTAGTTGGACCTACCTAACTGGACAGTTTGTCCTAGATAAACATACTCGTCCACAACTTCGAGCGTAGCGTCTCCGATTTTCATGAGAGTGGGTGTAACATGGGCATTTGACGTAATACTACAGAGACTATCCAATAATAAAAAAGAAAAATAAACAAAGTTTATACAATAACCAACAATCATAAAAAACAATGGTCGAATAGTAATTAAAAACAGAAGCTGCTCGGAACATCGTTTTGTGAATTATTTATAGATTTTATTAACAGTCGTATCGTAAAATATAATCACCGGTGCAGAGAATTATGATTTTACGATGATAATTTATATGGGGATTGTTTAAAAAGTAAAGGAGTGTTTTACGTTTCTGACAGTAGCTTTTTAGAAACAGCTAGCAACAAGTAGAAACGAGTTAGCGAGTGATGAACAGTTAATAAGGTGATTATGACGGAAGGTTTAATAAATTTGTATCAGTTTGTATAGACAACACAATCAGCGCGCGCTAAAAATTAAAAACGCGGGTGGACGATGCGACGCGATGCAGTGGGTTGGGGCCGAAATTTCACGCGAACGAAGTCACTATTCAGGGGGCCTAGACAAAATCAAAGCGTTTTCCGTTCACGCGTTTTCCTTATACGTTAAGGAGTTGACGTTAACGTGACGAAAATGGTAGACAAGTTACACATGGAACGCGATGCATCTATTCCGCAGCGTCGTACAAAACACTCTAAATCAAATAAAAATAAAAATCAAAAGTCATTTATTCAAACTAGGCTGAGAATCAGCACTTTTCGAACGTCAAAATTACATAAGACAGTCCTCCTAACGCCCGCCCTTCACCAGTTCCTAGTACTTTGGCCGGGAAGAAGAAGTGGCGCAACAAACTCCCCAGCAGCACACCTGTCTGTTTAGTTATATAAACTTGATTCTATACAAATCGTATGCAAAGTAATTAACTCTATAAAACACAAAACATTAAATTAAATTACTTGCCATATGTTAGCTAGCACACGCCAATATACCAACAAAACAATGAAAACTGTACTCAAGCAGAAATAAAAATTACAACATAAAAACGTAAACAGAACTTAATACCTAATTACAAATATGTAAAAGTTTCTAGGCATAATGGACGTACCCGCTTACATAAGGCTATAGCTGTAACTCGAAGTGACAAATGACAAAATAGCACCATCGAAGTAAAATAAATAAACAATTAATAATAACAATAATAAAACCATAGTCAGCAAGTCAATCAGTCGCCACAAGTAGCACCCCTCGCCATATTAGAGGGAAGGAGGCAACCCGACCCCCGACGCTACCGCAGGCAGTGACATCTAAGGGAGCATGACAAACTTGCTGCCGGTTGTTGAGACAAGAAAAATGATTAATTGTCGAGGTCGCTAACTAACCACTTATTGCAGTCAGTGGGGACAATAGTGTTGCTATAGGAAATATATCGTATTTGATTATTGATATTTTATATCGATATCTCGATGTATCGAAATAATATATAACGGCAAAAATTATCCATATATCGAACAAAAAATATCGATGCATCGATACACCGATAGGTATTTTTTTCTACAAGCCTAATACCGACTGCTAAAGCATCCGAATAAGCTCGCGGGGCACCTTACAGGGGCGTGCCGTCCATAGAGGCAATTAGGCCTAGCCTACCCTACCAACAACGCCAAATGCATTTATTTTAACTATGTAATACAATAATATAAAATATTAAAAAAAAATGTTAAACTCCTGTTAAAACTCTTATAGCAACTTGTCGCAGACGCCACGTGACTCACAGTTCGACGGAGCTTACGTTATACGTAGGTAGGTATGCGCGATCTATCAAGCAAGAAGCAAGCATTCGTTTGGCCTACATGCCATTCATAAATTTACGCACACTCGTGTATATTTTCGTGTGTATGAACGACACACAATAGTGACATGGTTTAAATTAGGGGCGTAGCTCCTGCGGCAGGAGCTTGGTCTCCATTGGTTGTGTGTAAAGTGAAGATTTAATGAATGAAAAATATTGAAGACCAGAGTTCCCAATTTTTGGACAATTCCCCGAATTGCGGGGAAGTTTCCTTCATGACTACCAGACTACTAGAGACAATAAAAAAAAGGGTGGTATTCTTGAATTTTTACCTTCCAAAAAAATATAAGTTGTAAGGAATAGCAAAAGCCCTATAAAAATAATTAAAAACTTTTTTGGGGAGTTAGGAAAATAAGTTTCGTTTGTCGTTTAATGATAAGATTCAAGTAGTGTCTAAAGGTAGATGTGTGCCCGAATTACGAGAATTAATCCAAAAATATGATAATTCATGACTTCGGATATCTTGCAAGTGACGTGTTCTGTAATTATCACCCACCCACTTGGTTATGATATTTGAGGTGGCCGAATCTTTCTTCTGTTTGCATCGTTAGAAAATCGTGTTTTAAACCTTGAATAATATGGTGAGTTCTTGCATTTAACTATTGTTTTTACAGGATTATTTTCAATGGTTTTTCTTTTTTCAAATATTATAAATCAATAATGACTACTTTGAGGGTATCATATGTAGAGCCGCGGTGTAATGTTGCGCAAATTAGTTGTTTTTTTTTGTGTCAGTATGCATGGCCTACCCTCTGTGGAGAACCACTGCACGCCACTGGCAGCTTACTATTCCAGAAAGCATCCGAGGATTAAAATAGCGGCGGGTCTGTTTTGCTGAACAGTCAGTGCAAAGAATGAGAACGAAAACATGGGGCAGACTCTACTGGGAGCTATAGCGCCCCACACTCACGACAAAATAAAAGACTGACCACAATATAAAATCGAAAAACAGAAAGTATGCCACGAATGCAGGCCCCTTATACTCGTAATTCAGGAATGATATTTTGATAAAACTGTGCACTTTAAAAGAAGATGCTAGTGTTTCGACCGCAAGCGGCTCAAACATAGCTCCCAATAAGGTTGTTAGTTGATTTTATCGATAAACGGAACCTGTCAATTTGTTACGATGTTAATGCTTGATCATCTTGTATGATGGTCCTTAGTATGTAAATAAGTTTATTAAAAACAGCTCGACAAACTCCAAACACCTTGGGAAAAACACAGAATTGATTGATGGAACAATATAAACAACGTATTTTTTATCCGTCGTTAACGGAACTTAAATACCGGATGTATTATGTACGACATAGGGAAATACGTCCCTGATGACGAAGGAATGTTCCTTAGGATGTGATCTGAAGATTAGGAATCTTCACCAGCTTCGTTGGATAAAAAAAATAACCTTTTTTATCTTATGACTATGTTAGCTTAATATTATTTCTTTGCGACAAGATTATTATGAGAGATACATCTCTTAATAATGCTGTGCATTATCAAAGAATCGTATCTCCCAGCTATGATTTTCAGGATGAAGTTGGGGCTCGCCCGCACTCTGCAGAGCAATGAGGCAGATTTCTGTCTTTTTTTTTTTTTGGGTTGGATATCATCAGATAACTTCTCCCGCTCTGGGCAGAGCGGGGAGGGTGTGTCAGACTCTTAGTGACTAAATCCCACCCGTATTCCTTCCGTTGCCTGTGTTGCCAGGGGCCTCGGTGACCCTTTAGTACTTTCCCGCGACCCCGGCAGGCATCGGCCCTAGTGGACCCCTACATTTATGCTGACGACATCTCTTTGAGGCGCGCGTGGAATACAACGCGCCGTCGACCGGGGCCTGGTCCTTACCGGACGGTGAGTTACCCATTGCTCACCGTCCGCAAGCCCGCGCCTACGGTGGCCGGAAATCCGCCCGGGATTCCCGACGCCCAGGGCGTTTCCTACGGCGGCTAGGGGCGAAAGGGCGTGAAATTTGTCTTTCTCTCAACCGTCCCGCCTCCTCCTTCGCGAGCATTACTGCTTCGCAGAAAAGGAGGTGACGGCTGCCCATGCCCTCTGCCACCGATCGCCTCCACGAGGACACGGCGATGCTCTGCCCAAGCCGGGCAGACCTCCACCGTATGCTCCACCGTGTCCTCCAGGCGATCGACACAATGGTGACACCCGGGCGTTTCCTCTCGCCTTATCCGACACAGGAACCTCCCGAAAATGCCGTGTCCGGTGAGGACCTGCGTCAGGCGGAAGGTGAGGATGCCGTGACGCCTCTCTAGCCACTCCTCAAAGAGGGAGATTTCTGTCTAATGATGGCATCGAAGCCATCAACGTGACTTTTCGCGAACATAGCAGATGCACTGCAGAAACGAGTCAACCCCAATAGCATCCTGAAACCATTATTATACCATTGCACCCGTAGGGCGCTGATGGCCCGCTGGGTATAATTAGTCCACAGGCTGCACGTGTAGAACACTTGGCAGTAAGCTTTGAAAAGGGTTACTTTAGCTTGTTCACTAAACCGTGCAAACCTGCGCGTCAACATAGACTAGACTAGACTAGACTGTGCAGGCTGTCGGTCAATCAATCAAGATATTTCCTCCATCTATTTTAACAAAACTGATACAATCTACAGTAAAATCATTGTAAAAAGTATTGCCATCACAGAAATCGATTTATTGTCGACAACGATTGTTCCAGTCGCGTGTTTTTAATAAGACTAATTAGTCATAATTGTGATTTACAAGAAAAAATCTTGACATGTCAATGTAACGTGTACTAAGATTTAGTTCCTACAGAGGCTTTATCAGTTTTTTTAGTATTTCGAAATCATATTATTGGATGGCTTGTGGCTAAGCAAGAACAGCCACACGGGTTGATCGATCAGGTTAAGCTACGCTTGCCGCGGTTGGTCGTGGATGGGTGACCATCTTTACATACCAAGACCCCTCCGTGCCTCGGAAAGCACGTTAAGCCGTTGGTCCCGGCTGCCATTTGTAGATCTTTCTTCTTTCGTCAGAAGCTCGAAGTTCGGACAACCAGTCTTACCAAGGTGGTATCGTGTTACCCAGTAGATGGGTTGTGGAGGTCAGATAGGCAGTCGCTCCATGGAAAATACTGGTATTCAGCTATACCCGGTAAGACTGGAAGACGAGCCCAACATAGTTGGGAAAAGGCTAGGCGATGATGATTATTGGGTGGCTATAAGAGCAACGAGGGGAAGACCAACGAAACGATGGACTGTGTGAAAGATGATATGGCTAGAAAGGGGGTGACTACTGAGATCAGAATTATGAGTAATTTATCTGTCAGTGCTGCATTTTTAGGGTTATGTACCTCAAAAGGAATAAAACGGAACCCTTACAGGATCACTCGTGTGTCTGGCTATCTGTTCATTTATCACAGCAATTTGCTCCGAATCTACTAGACCGATTGAGTTAAAATTTGGTACACAATGAATTTCTGCGAACCAAACACGGACGTGTAACGTAATTTTTTTATTTTTATTTAAGTGAAAGAAAAAGTTTCGCATACTGTAGCGTGTGACAAATCAAATGAAAGGGCTGTTGTGAGGGTCTCAAATATATTTTCTTATAATTTTTAGATAAATATTTTTAAAGTTATTTAAGAAAATATATGAAACTGACCATCCCCCCCCCCCCCTTATCTCCGAAAATAATGACCATAAAAATTTGAAAAAAAAAGGAAATAGTTTTTTTTTTGTTGGGAATTTATTTTGACAATATCTACATCATTTAAAAACTAACAAACTCAAAATAATAATAATAATAATATGTACAATTATATATTTACCAACCCGCACTGGGCCCGCGTGGTGGATTACGGCCCACTCCCCCTCACAGAGAGGAGGCCTGTGTCCCAGCAGTGGAAACATTATAGGCTGATTATGTATGTATGATGTATGTATGTACAATTATATAAAAAGGGACGGCAAAATATCACAGTGCTTCAAAAAATTCGTCCGCATCGTTGTCAACAGGAAAAGTGCCCAAAAGGCTGGCAGCATTAGCAGTTCTTTTCTTATAGATTACATCAAAACCTATAAGAAGTCTATTGAGTTAAAATATCTTGATACATCTCTCAATATTGCGCGTACAAACTTACATTTGCAGTTGGATTGTATGTGGGAACATGCTTGTCAACTACAATGTTAATTTTGTTCTTAGGATAAATTCATGCGAACTACGGAACAATTCATTGTGCGTAGTTCGACACGCACTTGGCCGGTGTTTTAATTATTTTTACCTATTGTGATATGGTAATTTTATTTTAGGTGCATCGTCTTTACATATAATTAATGTATCTATACAAAATATTGTAAAACATTGTAGAAGAGTAACGGTGGAGTTTCTTGCCCGTTCTCCTCCATGCGAAACTGCGTTTTGGAAACCACTAGAATCAGTTCTATTCTTCTGTAAATATCGACGTTCAAAAGTGCCTTTTATGTGCCTATTTGAAATAAATGTTTTGACTTTGACTTTGATGATGACTCATAGAGCAACTATAATGAAGAACAATACGTTTTACATCGACCCCAAATAAATTGGGATACGCCGTATTTAACTGCAGAAGAATGATAAGTATTGCGTGGCAAGCAGGCGGCTCATCCTATGGTAAGTGGTCACAGCCACCTGAGGATATCTCCAATACCAGAGACATCGCAGATTCGTTGCCAGCTCAGAAACAAAGCTGAAATGACTCCATGTATAGAAAATCATTCAAACTGAAACACAGAGACGCTTGATGGCATCCAGCCTTTTCCCAACTAACAAGGAGCGACTGCCGATCCGACCTCCACAACCCAGTTACTGGGTAAAACGATACCCCTTGATGAGACTGGTTGTCATACTTTTGGGCTTCTGATCGATAACGACTGCCAGCTAGCAGCTGGAGCTAGCCCTAATGACTTCCAGCTCTATCGACCCAGGGCTAATGTGGACACTGATCGTTTGTCGTTTATTTTGTCCAATTCGTTCCGCCTTCTTCTTCACATTGGGGATAGAGCCAATGTTTTTCTTCAAAACCATCTATAGATCGCAAATTTATGTCAAATGAGACATTTTTGAACAGAAAAGTTTGTAATTGAATTCTAAAGAGACTCACGAAGCCCGATTTCTGATATTCCATAAATCTCGTACTCCATCCCAACCCACCAAACCCAACGTAAAGCGAGTTTTACCCTGTTTTGTTATATAAATAGCAAAGAAACTTGAAAGCCCAAAGCTCTAAACCCACTTAACCCCACCAAGAGTAAGTTTGACCCCGTTTTAGGATTAAAAAAAACGATTAATCGTGCAAGCCCAAAACCTAGAACGAGTTTTACAACAATTTAACTTTGCATATCGGGCTTCGTGAGTCTATTTGGAATTTAATTTTAAACGGTTCTGTGCAAAAATGGTTTAATTTGGTTAACATTTGAGGTCTGTAGGTGGTTTTGAAGTTTTTGTCTGCAATGTGCGACGCCTTTTGGCTGTGTTAAGGCCCCACTTAGCAGTCATTTTGGCTCACAGCTCGTGTAGTTTTCAGACTTAAATCTCACATCGTGTGTATATGTAACCAGGATCAACCACCACGCTGTTTCGTGTAGGAATTGAAACCGCAAACTGTCTAACTAAACAATATAATAACATTTTTTCCTCGAATACCCACTCGAATATCCCACATACTCGTAGGTACTCATTAAAGAACTGCTCTTTTTTTACTCTGTAGCTTTCAAACAAACATATACGTAAATCTTTGTATTAAAACCAGCCAAGTGCGTGTCGGACCACGCCCAATGAAGGGTCGAAGTTTGGATGAATTTATCCCATGAACAAACTTAACATTGTGTTATTTTAAAACCATAGACTTCTTATAGATTTTTCTATAACCTACAAATATCTGTATATACAAGGTGTCGTTTTGCATCCTCGTCAAATTTCAGGAGGCTGTTATGAAAGACATATATAATCAAATAAAATTACGATACCTGTTCAATAATGAATACATACTTGTTTTTTAGTTATTTAAGTTTGAAAGTATTTTAGAATACACCACTTTCACAGAACAGAATCACCCCGTTGCATATGTGGTAGTGTGTGTGTAGGAGGGCAGTTACAGTGCGGTATCACACGGGCCGCGTTTTAACATGCGTGTCCCATACATGCCGATTGACGAAAATTTGAAAAAAAAATATCCTACTTATTTTATTATTGCTTCGTGTCGAGAATCATTAGCTCCTTGAATTTGACGAGGATGCAAAATGACACCTTGTATAATAATAATAATATCTATCTATTTCTGTTTAAAAAAAGTTGACTCAGCAGTTTCAGAGATAAGGGGGGACCAAAAATTACAGCCGTGACCAACGGCTTAACGTGCTTTCCGAGGCACGGAGAGGTCTTGGTATGTAGAGATGGTCACCCATCCAAGCATTGTTTTACCTTGAAGATCCCTGTGGGACTGAGAGTGGCTGTTATAACTTAGCTACGAGCCCCTCCAGTGGCAGATAGACATTCACAAAGAGATCTTAAAACTAAACATGTATTTGAATAATATTTAATTGATCCTCTAAAAACTTTGTGTTCTTCTAATAAATGAGCCACTTTTTAAAAGTTGGTTGCAGTAACTAAGGTAGGCCCGCCCAAATGGGTTAGGATATGTTAAAATTTCGACCAACATTGCGCGAGCTGAGCGAGCGAAGCGAACGGCACCCCGGTAGCGGCCGGCAAGCGCTAAATCGAAGTTAGTCGCGGTTACTAATCTAGGGCACATCACAAAAAGGCGATCTAGTATAATGAGCTCATCGATTTAGTATTTTAGGTAACCTTCCTCAAGGTTATCACAAAAAAATGATGTTTTAATATTAGCGTGTCCATTAATGTTGTTAGATTTAGTGGAGACTCCCACCTAGATGGACCGACGATCTTAAGAAGGTGGCTGGGACAGACTGGATGCGGAAGGCGGCGGACAGGGTGTTGTGGCGCAGCCTGGGAGAAGCCTATGTCCGGCAGTGGGCTGCGATAGGCTGAGTTGGTTGATTGATCAAAATGGGAATTATTTGGTGTTCAATTAAATAGGTTTTGAATAAACCCTTAGTCACTTCTTGCGTCATTCAGGGAGAAAGGGCGGCCTCATTCAAGCAAACGGACATAAATATAAGATTATGACGTTCGCATTATTATGGGTTTTCAAATTTCGCAAGCTATGGAATGATTCAAGTTACTTTCATAATATTGTATCATGTTATTTTATTTTATTTTACGGAGTTTATGTGTTAACGTTGCTTATAGTATTAGCGACTGTTTAACCATAGATTTTTGACATTTCAACGTCTCTTAACTATAATTGACATAACATAATATCACGCCTTCTATCCGAAGGGCTGGACAGAGATGTACTAATAGTACATCTCTAGACAGAGATGTACTAATAGTACAAATCAAAATCAAATCAAGTCATTTATTCAAACTAGGCTGAGAATCAGCACTTTTCGAACGACAAAATTACATAAGACCCCCAAAAACGCCCACGCTTCCACCATTTCACCTCGTGCTTTAGCTGGGAAGAAGAAGGGGCACAACAAACTCCCCAGCAGCACACCTGTCTGTTTAGTTAGATAAAATTGATTCTATACAAATGGTATGCAAAGTAATTAACACACAGTAACACTACGAAACACAAAACATTAAATTAAATTACTTGCCAGATGTTAGCTAGCACACGCCAATATACCAACAAAACAATGAAAACTGTACTCAACTAGAAATAAAAATTACAACAAAAACGTAAACAAAACTTAATACCTACATAAAAGCCTCCAGGCATAAAGGGTGTGCCCGCTTACATAAAGCTATAGTTGTTACTCAGTCACAAATGATAAACTAGCACCATCGAAGGTTAATTACTAATAACAATAATAAACTGATCCTCTAAAAACTTATTGACCTTTTGAAGATGGACATTTTTTCTTAAATAAATGAACTTCTAAAAACTTTTTGCTCTTCTAATGATGCACACTTTTTTGGAGTGAAAATTTCTTTAGGCACGTGTCCAACTTTTTTATTTAATTTTAGGGAAAAAGCACTGAACTCGCGTGAGCGTCACGCTCAGGTACATATACAGGGTGTTCCACGACTTTGCCACATGGCGGGAAAGTACCTTTTTATTTTAAAAACAATACGAACTGCGATCAATAAATAAACATGGAAGGATTTCTACGGTGAGATGTCAAAAATGGAGAAACGAAATGTCACTTTGTATAGAAAGAGGCGTGTCTATTCTTCGAAGAAATAGAGAGTGTCATGCTAAGCCTGCTGGACCGCTTAAGTTTAAATTTGGTACACATTATGAATTTCTGTGACCCAAATACGGACGTGTAACGTAAATTAATTAATTTTGAATATGAGGGTCACTTTTGGGTAAATTAGAAAATAATAATAAATAGTTTTGGAACTGTACCGTGTGACATATCAATTGAAAGGGCTTGTTATATGAGGGTTTCTAATATTTGTTTTATAATTTTAAAATAAATAGTTACAAAGTTATTTGAGAAAATAGATGAAAATTTACCATTCCTCAATCAAAATCAAAATCAAAAGTCATTTATTCAAACTAGGCTGAGAATCAGCACTTTTCGAACGTCAAAATTACATAAGACAGTGCCCCAAAACGCCCACGCTTCACCACTTCCTAGTGCAAACTTATCTCCGAAACAATTGAGCCTAAAATTTTAACAAAAAATAAAGAAAATAGTTCTTCACGGTTACAGGAAAGTCTCTAAGAAGTCTATGGTCTTAAATTAACATGTTAAATCTCTCAATCTCTCAACGTTGAGATTTAAAGTTGACTCGCTCCAAGGCACTATATATCACAGATATGGCGAAACACACATAAAATTACTTTTGAAAATTCAGCCACGTTCATTACTTTGTTGAGCATACAAATTTTTCAAACCTATGAAGCAATGTATAGTTTTCTTCAAAACCCTCGGATTGTACGCCTTGACCCTGGGGGCTACTCTCTAAGTCCCTCAACGAAGATACGACCCGTCCGAAAGTAGTTGATCCGTCAAAACAATTGACAAATACGGGCACGAACACGTTACGAGGACAACTGTCAAATCATGTTGTCATTCAGTCTCAGTTCGGGCTCCGAAGTAATCTTATGTCCGTGGGTGATAAGGAGTAGGAAACGCCCAAAACTTCGACCATGAGACTGTTACAGACCGATAATAATTATAATATCCTCATTCTGAATGATTTTGTCCGTTGTATGAGTCAATTTGCCTTGAATTAGCTTAGTGAGTCATAAATCGTCAACAATGATTCAAATACGGTTATATAATTTTCCCTGAAGTGCAAGTGCCAAAAATTTCAAGGTTTTATTGGAGAATACGTGCCAGCGTCACGTATGTATATACTTGTGATACCTTGAGATTGAAAGACTAGCGTTGTATTACCTAATCTAAATACATGTGTACCTGTGTTTTTCATTGTCAAAAGCCTTTTATAGTTCCGTAGTCAACAAGGAACCCTTATAATTTCGCCATGTCCATCCGTCTTTCCCCGTGCTTAGCTCAGAGACTCTTAGTACTAGAAAGCTGTAATAAAATGGCAGGCGTATACATACTCCGCCTGACGCGGGTAACTCACCGGACACGGCAGCTTCGGGAGGTTCCTGTGTCGGATAAGGCGGGAGGAAACGCCCGGGTGTCATCACTGTGTGGATCGCCCGGAGGAAACGGTGGAGCATACGGTGGAAGTCTGCCCGGCTTGGGCAGAGCACCGCCGTGTCCTCGTGGAGGCGATCAGTGGGAGACGCCCTGGGCGTCGGAAATCCCGGGCAGATTTCCGGCCACCGTAGGCGCGGGCTTGCGAATGGTGAGCAATGGGTAGCTCACCGTCCGGTAAGGACTAGGCCCGGGTCGACGGCGTGTTGTTTTCCACGCGCGCCTCAAAGAGATGTCGTCAGCACAAGTGTAGGGTTCCTTGAGGGCCGATGCCTGCCGGGATCGTGGGAAGGTACTAAAGGGATATCGAGGCCCCTGGCAACACAGGCAACGGAAGGAATACGGGTGGGTTTTAGTCAGTAACAGTCTGACACAAAGAGCGGCAGAAGTTATTTGATAATGTCCCACCCAAAAAAAAAGGGGGTATTATACCTACATATTAAAAAGTGGGAATAATATACCACTGACTACCTGCAGTATTGTCTCTCCTCCCCCTTTAATCCATCCAAAGGTTGTCTGTAAAAGATCGCTTTTAGCGATAAGACCGCCCATTGTGTCACCCCTTGTAAAATTTCAACGTTTGTATCTGTAATTTTTATGGTGTACATAATAAAGAGTATTCTATCTATCTATCTATCTATATAATTTTCGTCTATCCCACAGTGCGGGGTATCGTTGGATAGACCGTTCAAAAATATTGCATGGTTGTCAAAACCATTTTTCGGTTCAGGGATCCGTTGCGTAATTTCCAGTTGTTTTTGGATATAATACGAAAAAAATTATGGCGGTAGTACTCGTATATACCTATAACGAAATTAAAAGGAAAACTATCACAGCTAAGTAGGCTTTAAAAGTTAACGAGTAATAGTCGACCAACTTCTCAAGTCTGACAGACCCCTCCTTTCCGTCAGGGCGGAGGATATCCATGTGGACCACCCCAATACCAAGACAAAAAAATAATCCAGCCTAGGACCTCAACACCGATCACTAGACCAAGGAGGCAGTCTTAACAATACATAAGGCAATATTGCTCGTCAGCAAACACATATGGCGCCTATAATCTTACACTCTAAGGTCAGATAGTCATACGAGTATCTAAACTCTCGACTTATTTCTAAACTATAACCTAGCCTTTTCCCAACAATATTGAGGTTGGCTTCCAGTCTAACCGATTGCAGTCGAATACCAGTATTTTCATCATCATCATCATTTTAGCCGAAAGACGTCCACTGCTGGACATAGGCCTCCCCCAAGCACCGCCACTTCGACCGGTTTTGTGCTTCCCGCATCCAGCGGATTCCTGCGGCCTTCACAAGGTCATCGGTCCACCTTGTAGGAGGCCTTCCAACACTACGTCTTCCTGTACGCGGTCGCCATTCCAGAACCTTTCGGCCCCATCGGCCATCTGTTCTGCGAGCAATGTGCCCTGCCCATTGCCACTTTGGCAATTCTTCGGGCTATGTCGGTGACCTTGGTTCGCCTACGGGTCTTCAGTATTTTACTTGGAGCGAATGCCTTTCTGACTGCCACAATCATAGTTTCTCGGTAACACAATACCCCTTGGTAAGACTGGTTGTGAGACTTAAGGGCTTCTCACGACCCGTAACAACTGTCAAAGATCTACTAATGACGGCCGGGACCAAAGGCTTAACGTGCTTTCCGAGGCACGGGGTTCTATGTTAGCTTGTTTGGTTTCCGCACTTAGTCCTTCAGGTGGACCATTGTGCGTGGGCCATGGCGGCCGTTTGGTGGTTATTCCAACCAGCCCACCTCCCTCCAAAAGTTGATCACATCTCCTGATCTGTTTAGAATCTCTGTGTAGGATCTGGGTGCTCCGAGTGTTTCTGTTTTAATATGGGCGACGCCTGTGCATTCGAAGAGCACATGCGCGGTTTCCTCTGCCTCCATGCAAGCTCTGCACAGGGGGTTGTCCGTTATGCCTATTGTGCGGAAGTGTTTATTTAGCAGTGGCCCGTGATGGTCCCCGTCAACAGGTGCAGGCCGGCCCTGTCCAGGCGTAATAAGCGCGAGGCACGGGGTTTTGGTATGTAAACATGGTCACCCATCCACGGACCAACCGCAGCAAGTGTAGCTAAACTTCGTTTCTGGGTAACACCAAACCCCTTGGTAAGACTGTTTGTCAGAATTTAGAGTTCAAAAAAATCAAAATCAAAAGTCATTTATTCAAACTAGGCTGAAAATCTTGTCAGTGCCTCTACAATAAACTCACGCAAAGCAATTATTTCAAATAAACCAATTACAGGCACTTTTGAATGCAAAAGCTAAAGTCGAATTATAAAGTCACTTGAGTAGGTAATCTGACAAGTGCTAGCTGTCACTTTGTTTAATAAAATGGTCATATTTATTGTAATGGTGATCGTTTAGTTTAATCGATTTATATAACTACCTAACCAAAAATACGACTAACAACAACAGCGAGAAAACGATACTTGATACAACAATGATGAGCATTCCCGATAGTTTCCATGACACAATCGACGACGTTCGTGAGTTAACTGAAGAAAACAAAATACTTAAGAACCAATTATTAAGCGCACATAAAGAAATAGAAGATCTAAATATGGAGAACTTTCGTCTCAAATCGGATTTACAAAATATGAGTGAGACCGTTAACACATTTAAGAAAATATGCTCGACTCCAGAGAAAAAAAGTGCGACTCTGACATGCAAACACAAATCTTTGCATGGAATAAGCTCACCAAAGTACATAATCAAGGAACATGAACAACAACCACTTCGTAGTGAGCGTGCGGCTAACAAACAAAATAAAGAGACACAAACTATGAGTACATATACACCAAATAAAGTGAAAGATATTATGCCTACCCCTATAGCACCATCAAGTGTAATATCGAAGCCTATGACAGAGAATAATCAACCTTTCAAGAAGATTACTAGAGAGGATACAAAAAATAGAAAACTCTGCGTACTCAGTAACAACACACAACACGGCATGCTACAAGCTATTGAAGAAAATTTTGCAAGGGCCTTTAATTATTGTAGTTACACTTCACCAAATTCAAACATTAAAATATTATTAGCGGGTATAAAATCAAAGTTAGAACATTTTACAATGAATGATTACTGTGTAATTATATTAGGGGCGGCTGACATTACAGCCCATGATAACCAATAAGGTTATCATGGGATCTAGTAAAAATAATAAAAGAATGCTTAATGAATGTAACACACACTAACATAATAATATGCGCTCCCACATATATCTGTGGGGCACTCATTTATAATCATAAGGTTGAAATGTTTAATAACCTACTGTGTATGGACATCCAAGATAATAAGTATGCATATTTTTTTGACTCCAACTATGGATTAACATTTGACATGTTTTCAAATTTAACAGGCAAATTAAATAAAAATGGAATACAATGCATATTTAGGGACATTATGAACAGAATTAAAATTGACATGGAATTATTTCCAGGTGACTTGACCAGTGACGTGAATATCCAAAACTCACAGTTTTTTCTTTTATAATAATATACGTATTCTCCACCAAAACATAGCAGGTCTCATTAACAAATCTGATATCCCGACGGTACATTTAGAGGAATTAGCACAAAATAATAAACCCATAGACGTTATCTGTATAACCGAACATTTTATGACGACTGACCAGGAAAACACACTTGACATACCCAACTTCCGCCTAGCATCAAGTTATTCTAGAGACGTAAAGAGGGGAGTATACTAAGAGGATGTATACTAACTAGGATTGGACATGAATATACAACACTTAAAACTAACTGCTCTATTAAAGGTATTATTGAATGTAGCGCCGTAGAACTAAAAGAACATGGGCTCATAATAGTTTGTATGTACAGAGTGCCAAATTCATGTTTAAATCTATTTTACGATAATTTAGAGAAATTATTACGTCAGATATGTGACAATACTAACAAGAAAATTGTTCTATGCGGAGATTTTAACATAAACATACTCAAACGAAACCGCCATGCTCTAGACTTTGAATATATTTTGGAAAGCCACAATTTAAAGTTAGAAATTAGACGTCCTACAAGGCTTAGCAGTAAGTCTTGTATTGACAACTTTGCACACAATCTTGCTAGGTGTAAAAGTGAAATAATTGAATTTGGTTTATCCGACCACACAGCTCAACTGTTACAATGCCCTGTCAAAAAAACCTGTGTGATAAAATCTTGGCGTATTAAAAGACGGGATTATAGTACTGAAAATCTGAATAAATTTAAAAAATGCATAAAAAGCTTGTCGTTTACCGACATTTACAATACAGATGACCCTGACGAAGCTTATAATTATTTTATAGACCTATTCTTATGTTTTTATAATTTATGTTTCCCTATCAAAATTATAACAAAATCGCTACACAAAAAATCAAAATGGATATCTAAAGGTCTTAGAAACTGTAGTAAAATTAAAAGAAAAATGTTATGGCAGTATAGGATACATCCAACAAAAAAAAATAAAAACATATTTAAGCAATACGCAGCTAGATTTAAAAAAGTAATATCACTAACTCAGAAGTCACAAAACAATTATTACATAAATACATCACAAAACAAATCAAAAGCGACATGGTCAATTATAAACAAGTCTAAATATAACTTTCCCAAAGAGCCTATTACAGAAATACTTAAAGATGACATCAAGATAACAGATCCTAAATCTATTGCGAATAATTTTAACGACTTCTACATTGGTAAACTTCTACATTGCTTCAGAACCAGACCAAACAAATAATTTAAGGAATGACAGTCAAAACAAAACCCGTCCCTCAAATCATAAAATCAACACTAAAATTAATTCAATTTTTCTTACTCCCACAACACCTACAGAGGTAGACAGAGAAATAAAGCAGCTGAAAAATACCCATAGCGTGGGCAACGATGGTGTCTGCACCAGAGTCATAAAATATGTATCCCCGGATATTTCAGCTCATCTATGCTACATAATTAACTTATGCATTTCTAACGGAATATACCCAGAAAAACTTAAAACGTCTGTAGTCATTCCACTACACAAAAAAGAAGACAAACGGAAAATGGGAAACTATAGACCCATAGCGTTGATACCCATTTTTTCAAAATTATTTGAAAAAATCATATATAGCCGACTATACAGTTTTTTAGAAAAATATAATATTTTAGTAGATGAACAGAAAGGCTTTCGCAAAGGGAAATCAATTAATATTGCCATTTATGACCCACTGAAAACAATTCTGGTTGCCATGGACAAAAAAATACCAACATGTGCTATCTTTATGGATATGAGTAAAGCCTTTGACCGAGTTGACCATACGATACTAATGCAAAAATTAAGCATGTATGGCATAAGGGGTAAAGCACTAGATCTCATCTTTTCATACCTGCATAATAGAAAACAAATAGTTGAAATAACACAAATATGTCAGAAAACACGAAATGAGATTAAACATAAGTCAAACTCGAAAACTATAAAATTCGGAGTTCCACAAGGTAGTGTTCTAGGGCCTTTACTGTTCTTGATATATATCAACGATCTTGCTAAACATATTAACCAACAAATGGTACTATTTGCAGATGATAGCACAGTTATAATAAAAAACGACAAAGAAAATGATTACGAGCACGTAGTCAACCAAACATTACATACGATAATACAATGGTTAACCGAACATAATCTTAAAATAAATATGGATAAAACGAAGATTATACACTTTCACCAGAGAACTCCACTGACAAATATAAAAGTTAGTTACCAAGGCGAATTAGTACATCCTGTGACAGATACAAAGTTTCTAGGAATTAATATTGACAATAAACTGTCATGGAAAACACATTTAGAATATGACTGCAAAAGAATTAATAAATCCTCATTTGCTCTCTACAAACTCTCAAAAACTGTTAATAGAGAAGCCGTATTAGCTGCTTATCACGGTCTTGTTGCACCTGTCCTAAGATATGGTATTCTATCTTGGGGCAACGCAGTCGATAAGGAATCTGTATTTAAAGCTCAAAAGAAATGCATTAGAGCAATGTGTAATGTAGACAACACTACCAGCTGTCAACCCTACTTTAAAAGCTTGAAAATTCTGACTCTGCCTTCATTATACATATATGAAATAAATGTTTTTGTTAAATTGAATCCTAATTATCATAAGACTGCTTTTAAAAGCTACTATAGACAACTACGTGACAAAAAAAGATTAGAAATTGATATACCATACGGGAAAACAGCACTAATCAATAAAAGTATTATTTGTATGGCATCATTGATTTACAACAAGTTGCCTGATGATGTCAAAAATTTACCTGTTCATCAATTCAAGTCGAAGCTGCACAAATTCCTGGTGACTAAATGTTATTATAGTGTCAAGGAGTACTTACAGGATAAAAATATAGATAAAAAGTTATAAAGTAAGAGTAATTTATTGACACTGAATAGTATGACAATATATATAGTGTGACATAATTTAATAATTTTAATCGACATCTGTATAATTATATTTTAGTTTGGACCATAATTTTAATTTTAACTTACTTTATTTGATTTTAAGTGATGATGAGACATGTATATATTCATCTGACAATTTTTAATTTTTATTTTTATTTTTAAACCGACTTTTGCAGTGTTCTGAATTTATTTTATTATTGTTTTATTTTCTTTTTGAGTATAATAATTTTATAATGTTTTTTTTTTTTTATAATTATCTAATGATGTAGCCAATAATATTAATATTTGCACACCTTGTTAGGTAATGATACAGTGTACTTTATATTTATTTGTAACATCAGTTTATACATGCACCTGTATTAAGCAAATAAATAATTTGATTTGATTTGATAAGTCAAAAATAAAAGTTTATCATACATAATCAGCCTATAATGTTCGCACTGCTGGGACACAGGCCTCCTCTCTGTGAGAGGGAGTGGGCCGTATGCCACCACGCGGGCCCAGTGCGGGTTGGCAGATGTCACATGTCTTCGATTATTTGGTTCTCGGACTTGCCGGTTTCCTCACGATGTTTTCTTTCACCGTTTTGAGAGCAGTGGTGATGAAATAATTCTCTTAATCGTAACTCGCGGCTCGTAAGTCGCGGCGGTTACCATTGGGCCACCACTGCTCTCAAATGTACAATATGGTGTGTAAAAGTCTAGAATACAATAAATATGACCATTTATTACACATTTATTGACAGCTAGCACATGTCAGATTGCTTCAGTTAATTATTAATTCAACTTTAGTGGCCCGTTCCAAAGCGTAGTAGGTTCCTTTGGAGAAGAACGGGCAAATACGTTAGGCAATATTAGTCGTCAGCAAATAAATGTGGCGCCTATAATCTTTTTCTCTAAGGTTAAATAGTGGGTGACTCAAATATTGACCCAACCACAAAAATGAACAGTCGCCATATTGGAATATCGATATTTTTTTAAGTGTTTGTATTTGGAGTTCTAATGAGTAATGATATTATTGACTTAACCTGTTTTTAAATAATATTATGTTGTGTTACTGATTTAAATGGATTTGGGAGAATTTCTGTATATTTATGAAGGTCTCTTCATAAAAAATATAGACATTCTCGACCTGTTGTGCACCTGGCCTCTAAAAATGTTGTTGCCGGGGACAGAGTATTACTAACTAGCTAACCTTTTAGACCAACAAAACTTTTTGTTGTTAGTTTGGAGAGCAGTGGTGGTCCAGTGGTAACGGCCTCGACTTACGAGTTGTAGGTCGTAGGTTCAAACCAAGACAGGCGCTTTAGTTTGTGTCAATTATTTCATCAGCACTGCTCTCAAAACGGTATAAGAAAACATCGTGAGGAAATCCGCATGTCTTAGAACCAAAAATTCTAACACTTGTGACATCTACCAACCCGCACTGGGCTCGCGTGGTGGATTACGGCCCACTCCCTCTCACCAAAAGGAGGCCTGTTTTTCAGCAGATGGAACATTATCTATCCCCCAGCAGCACAACTGTCTTTTCGTTAGAAAAACTTGATTCTATACAAATCTTATGCAAAGTAATTAACATTACGATACACAAAACATTAAATTAAATTCTTTGCTATATATTAGCTAGCACACGCCAAAATATATTAAAAAAAACCAATGAAAACTGTACTCAAGCAGAAATAAAAACATAAAAACTTAAACAGAAAACAATACCTAACTAAAAGCCTCCAGGCATAAATGGCGTGCCCGCTTACATAATGCTATAGCTGTAACTCGAAGACACAAATGATAAACTAACACCATCGAAGTAAAATGAATAAACAGTTAATTACTAATAACAACTACAAAACCATAATCAGCAAGACGACCAGTCACTACAAGCAGTACCCGTTCACGAGCATAACGCAAAGATCAGCCATCACCCCTCGTCTTATTTGAGGGAAGGAGGCAACCCAACCCCCGACGCTACCGCGAGCAGTGACATCAAAGGTAGCATGACGAGTTTGCTGCCGTTTCCTCAGGCATGAATATTATGATTGATTGTCGAGGTCGCCAGCTAACCAGTTATTGCAATACAACTCATAAAAGCCACTTCCCATACAGAGATGGAACGAGCATTAACTACCTCGGTCATTAACTTTACCATTTAACCTAAAAAGTACGTCTTCATGATCCTCCTGTCCTTTTTCTATTTATTAGTTGTCCGCGCAGTTAGTCTTCTTTTTCCATTGTCTCATCTCCATCAGTCGTCGTCTCAGTACCAGTCACCCCCTTTCTAGCCGTACCATCTCTCACACAATCCATCGTACTTATCTTACTTTTCAGATTCTAAACTATGATTGAACCAACCGACTAACTAAACAACAACTGCGTACAATTACAGCAGCTATAACTGGCCATAGGTCATTTAATAAGCACCACTTTGTCATAGGAGTCACAGACAGTCCGCTGTGCAGCGCCTGCATGGAGAACGACGAGACAGCAGCTCATGTGCTGCTTAACTGTCTGATGGTCGCCACATACAGGGCAAAGTACTTCGGTAATCCAGACACCCTCCGTGAGATTGTCAGTAACACCAAGGCGTTGCTGGACTTCCTTAAGGAGCTGAGGTGGATCGAATAACCGATTTTTCCACCCGTACGTAAAATACGCGCTCTGACGTGAAGTTTCCAGATTAGACTCATGACCTAGTAATCAAAAGTCATCTCAACACTTATAATGCTAATGACCTTTAAAAAACAACAAAGCACCCATCTTGTTCTATGCCTCATCAACGCAACCTCAAATACTAGTCTTATTTTCCCTAAGCAACCTTGACGCTCAGAATCCTGTCAGTGTGTCATTTAGAAATGACTCACAATATCTAATAAACTAACTAATATTATGAAATCATAACCAATGACTGTCTGTACATTGTGAACAATCTTCTGCTCGCAACTCCGTCCGCGAGAAACGTATTGGTTTAATTTATAATACTTCGATGGTGCTAGTTTATCATTTAGTTTATCGTTTAGAGTTACACGTTCAAGATCTAAGCCTTAATAAATTCACATCATTTATTAAAAGTAAGTTGTGCCAGAAAGCCTTTTATACTATTAAAGATTATATTGAGGACAAAAAAGCTTGGGATTAAGCTGCTCCAATTATTGCATACTGAAACTTTTATTTTATTTATATACCATTTTGACATATTTACTTTGTGGAGTTCAATATACTGTTTGGAACTTAATATTTACTTGTAAAGTATTATAGTATTTTCAATTATTGTGAATGTGAAGCCTATGTGGGTCATTATTGTTTTTTTTTTTTCTCATTTAATATTAATCATGGTCTGGCAGTTTGAGTAATTTATGCGGCCTACCCAAATGTTCTTTCTTTGGTATTGTTCGTCTAATCGTTGAGCTCCTTAAGTTCTGAGTTGAGCTGCACGATTACTGACAAATGCGTGCACTGACTGGACAGGTCCACTCAATCTGTGTGGTTCTTTCCTCAAAAGGACCATTTCAAACACCAATCTACATGGCCTTCACATGATCTGACCAAGATTATGTCTGGACTTTAAAAGAGACTGTGACCTCTGAGTTTGTTTCGGCCTTTCTTCTCAGAGTAGTCAGATAGGAAACGCCGACTTCATCTAGCTTTATTTTAAAAATATGATTGACGTGTAAAAGTGTTTGTACAAACCTACTTACAGAAAATAAATCATTTATCATTTACAACTATAGCCTTATGTAAGTGGGCACGCCCTTTATGCCTTGGAGGCTTTTATTTAGGTATTAAGTTCTGTTTACGTTTTTAAGTTGTAATTTTTATTTCTGCTTGAGTACAGTTTTCATCGTTTTGTTGGGATATTGGCGTGTGCTAGCTAACATGTGGCAAGTAATTTAATTTAATGTTTTGAGTTTCGTAGTGTTAATTACTTTACATACGATTTGTATAGAATCAAGTTTATCTAACTAAACAGAAAGGTGTGCTGCTGGGGAGTTTGTTGCGCCACTTCTTCTTCACTAGGAAGTGGTGAAGGGTGGGCGTCTTTGGGGGACTGTCTTAATAATTTTGACGTTCGAAAAGTGCCGTTCTCAACCTAGTTTGAATAAATGACTTTTGATTTTGATTAGTGAAAGAATTTTCGGAATCGGATCAGGATTTCCGAAGATTACGCCCTACATACAAACTCACAAATTTGATTCTGACCATCCATTACATACTTAGACCTACCTCCGTGCCTCGGAAAGCACGTTAAACCGTCGGTCTCGGCTGACGTTCGTAGATCTTTGACACTCGTTACGGTCGCCCGAAAGTCTGACAACCAGTCTTACCAAAGGATATCGTATTATATATGTCGCAGCAGGTTAAATTAGCCAGCTAATTGGAAGCCTAGGCCGTTCATTAAACGCCGGCACCTAATTAATTAGCTGAAGGACAACTAGAACTGTAACCAACCACGCGCGAGCTGAAGTGGTACAGATATTCTATTTCACGAAGTCCGTTCGGCTTTGATTGTAGTAGTGACGTATCCCGACAAGCGCACTTGTGTGTGTAAAAGTAGGTAACGTTAGCAAAAAAATCTGATATATATTCAAGTCGAGATTTAATAATCTAAATAAAATTTTGGTTTTAAAAGTATATACATTTTGTAAATAAATTAGATTAGGTTGCAATAAATACAAAAATATTAAGAATATTTACGCATTTAATTAAGCATTGGTGTTACAGAATGGAAACGAAACAAGTAGGACTATTCAGTATTTTCAATCACTATCAGATAAATTTTCGATTTCCGATTCCGTTTTGCTGTCGTCAGAATCATCTTGTACATTGATTATAAATTCAAAATCGAGATCAAAATATTTCAAGTAGTCTTTTTCAATTTTTTCAACATGAGCACAAGTTTTTTTGCCACGTTTCACTGCTAACTTGGCCCAAACTTTCATTGATCAGTCTTTCCGTATTCGTCATGTTTTGCTCGATATTTTTAGATGCGACATAATTTTTAACGATCCCCCAAATATTTTCAATCGCATTTAATTCTGGGTGATAAGGGGGAAGGCGTAAGACATCAAAACCCTTGCTTTTTATAAAATCGTCAATCTTGTAGATTACGTGTTGGGCTTTGTACTTCTTTATTGTATCGTACAATTCCAATTTAAGAAGAGATTCATCAAATGCTATACCCTTATCCCTGAGCCATTGCTGCATATCGGCTTTCTTTGTAGATTGCGTCGGTAGTCGTTCAGCCCGTGTGTTGTGATAAGATGCATTGTCTAAGACAATGACAGAGCGCGGAAGTAAATTGGGTAGCAACTTTTCATTTAGCCATTTTACATAGTTATCATAGCTCATATTTGAATGATAATCACCAGCTGTTGAGTTGGCCTTATAAACCAAGGAAGCATTTTCAATAAAACCATCCTTGGTTCCCGCGTGCACTAAAATAAAGCGAGTGCCTGTGCTAATTTTTTTTAAAAACGGAGTTCTTTCCTTTTTTTTTGCCCAGGTGTTGTTTCGCACGTGTGTCGAAAGGACGTAGCTCTCATCGGTGTAGACAATGGGCCGACTTTGAGAGCGGTACTCTGTTATTTTTTTTAAATATTTTAAACGCCACATTTGTATATCATGACGCTCCGTCAAGACTTTACAGTTGTTCTCTGTTTTGCGCCACTTGTAGCCTAATTTCAACAGTAACTTGCGAACAGTTTCTAAACAACCTTCGAATCCGATTTCTTCATTCAATGCTGTTCTTAACTTAGCTAATGTTGGAATTTCTTTATGGACAATATGGAAATCTTGTACAGTACTGCGAACCACATCGGCTGTAAAATTATCTATATCCACTTTATTATCTCGCTTTCTCCTTTTCTTCATAGGTGAAGTGAATTTTGATGAAGTGGATGGCAATTCCTTCTCTTCTTTTAATATTCTTTGAACTGTTTTTTGGCTCACACCCGTAGCTTCAGCTGTACGGCGTGTAATGTCTCGTAAATGAGACAAATCACAGTTGAGTTCCATTAATGATTTTGTAAATTCATATTCTTCTCGCAGAAAATGATAAAAACTAGCTATCATTTTTCGACCCTAAAACAAAATGTAATCAAAATAATTAAGTAATATAAACATTTTATAACACAAAAAAACATTCATTTTATAAATACTTCTATTGCTATATTAAGTATCTTTGTATAACATTTTAATTGAAAACGTATAAATAAATATTACCTCACTATGGACAACTCTTCTTCGTTTTGTTGCCATGCTAACCTTACTCCGTGAAACAATTTGGTGCGAACTAAAAACCACTACTGATCCGGACCGTGTCCCGATCGACACTGAGCGCTCTCGAGGTTACGCACACAAAAACAATGTGCATGTGCACGCTTGACAACATTCATAGCCAAACGGACTTCGTGACATAGAACATCTGTAGCAATAACTAAGTCAGGGAACTCCGATCAAATGGGTTAGGTTAGGTTAAAACCGGGACCAACCGCGAGTGAGTCGAGGGAGCGCTATTTCCAACGGTTAGGCCGTTTACTTAACGGCTAATTAAGCTAGTTGGCTGCGACATATATACCTCGTTGCCTCTAGTGGTGGCAAGCGCTACTATTCCTGGGTCCTGGGTTCAATTCCCGGGTCGGGCAAAAGTGTTATTAGATTTTTCCATCTGGAATTTCTCAGTAACAGTCTGGAGTCTGGATTTGTGCTCGGTTGATGGCAATAGGCTCGCCCCCTGTTACATGAGACTTAAAAAACATAACTGGCGAAATGTGGGTGTACTACAGGTACTCTTCTGCCCAAACCTTCGGGGAAACAAGGCGTCATGTTATGTGTTACTCAGTAACTGGGTTGTTCCTATAGGCAGTCGCTCCATGTAAAACTGGTATTCAGCTGGATCCGGTTAGACTAGAAGTGAAAAGGCAGGTGATGATGGGTCTATGATATACGAGAGAAGAACTGACGCTGTTTCGTTATTCTTTTTGTCATCTAGGCTTTTACAACATTTTTTTTTTTTTGGATGTGTTATCATCAAATAACTTCTCCCGCTCTGGGCGGAGCGGAAGGGTGTGTCAGACTCTTACTGACTAAAACCCACCCGTATTCCTTCCGTTGCCTGTGTTGCCAGGGGCCTCAGTAACCCTTTAGTACCTTCCCGCCACCCCGGCAGGCATCGGCCCTAGTGGACCCCTACACTTGTACTGACGACATCTCTTTGAGGCGCGCGTGGAACACAACGCGCCGTCGACCCGGGCCTGGTCCTTACCGGACGGTAAGCTACCCATTGCTCACCGTCCGCGCCTACGGTGGCCGGAAATCCGCCCGGGATTCCCGACGCCCAGGGCGTCTCCTGCGGCGGCTAGGGGCGAGAGGGCGCGAAATTTGCCTTTCCCTCAACTCTAGCACGTGACTTGAACCTTGTAAGGGCACAGCAATTTTATTTACTTTTAATAAAAAATAATTTAAAAATATATATATCTTTGGTATGAAGCAGTTTAGTATATTTATACACTTGCAGAATAAACAATTTTCCGTTCTCTCTTATATTTCTTTCTAAACTCAATATTTAAAACTCATAAGCAGAGCCATATGCAATCACTTGTAAATAACGATGAACATATCATAATACTTATGTAGTTATTGTATTAAGCTCTCGGCATGTCCGTAGGCGTAGGGCGTATAGGTTAAGTCACTGCTAGTGCATATAATAATAGGATGGGTGGGCCGCGTCAATTGTCAAGCCAACTGATGATTTCATTATTATGGTAATGCTTGGGTTAGACGATTTAATTATAATATTTAGTGGCAAAATGTTTAGGAACTTCTATCTCTCTTCTACCACGAACGGACATACATACCTAACTCTCTGTCTATTTTTTAAACGTATTTTTATAGATATTTTCGTCAATTGCAAACCGATTTTAGAATTTCTTTTTTATTTGGTAGGAAAAGCTTGCTTGGTGGTCCCATATAAATTCACTTAAGGCGCTGACAAGACCCAATTGACCAAAATAGGCGTCGCTTAAGAAAAAAAATTGCCAAATCTGTATAGTTTGTGGTAGCGGAAAAAATATATGTTAATTTTGAACATATTTCCCAGAACTTGGTTGTTACCAAAACACATTTTGAAAACAAAATCTCGATACAAACTAACGTTAAACTAACCTCATACTTCGAGTTCTAATCCAAAATATCTGTATCAAATATCAACATACGTTACGTATTTAATTAATAACAAGAACGTCTTATTTGAATGTAGAACTTGGTTGTTTTTTATTTTCGATTACTCAACTCAATTTTGAGTAAATAGATAATTACTTTATATTTTGCAATAAATTACAAGCGTTGTGTCATCGCGCTTCTCTTTCTTTTCTATGGAATTTGACAGTGACCGCGGTTTAGGTGTTGTCAGCGTCTTAATTCACTTTGCTCTGGCAGTTTTTGAGTTAGCTTCATTAATACGTATTTTTCAACATCATCCACATAGACAGTCTATGTGGATGATGTTATAATAACTTCCTGTCAGTTTTTTACATAGCAGGTAGTGGTATTCGAATTTGTGTGGGGTAGGTACCACAACTAAAGACTTTCACAAAAAAAAAAAAACAATTGACTTCCAAAAAAAAACACTTCAAAGTCATGTTTAATTTTGTAGTGTTCGCACTGTTCTTTTTTTTTGTAATTTTTTTTTTTGTACTGATGCTGTTGTCATCTTGCTTACCTCTGTCAGGAACCAAGCAGCAACTCACCAGCAACCTTATTGCTAAAACGAGACAGATCACTTTGATTTTGTCAGTAATGCAACATCAGAGGTCAAATGAGAATGGTGGAGATTCATAGGTGACTCCGCCTTAGAGTGTAATGTGGTGTTGTTCCACAAACGATGAGACACTAAGCGTCATGTCCTGCGTTTCTTGTTAGCTGCAGGATACAGGAAATGATGAACGCTAGTGATGGCACCAAACACGTAATAGAATTCTGGGCTGAGTTCATTGAGATTACCATCGAAGAAGAAGAAGATGCAAAACAGTAAAAGATTGTACCATCTGTAATCTTGTCTCTCGTTTCTACGGTGGTCATACTGTGCGTGCTTGTTGCTGATTTGATACAGCTATTTGTGAAGGAGCAGAGAGGAACTCATGGCTAAATAATTACAGCCGCACTGGTCGATCCATCAGGTTAAGACGCTGACAACACCTTAACCGTGGTCACTGTCAAATTCCATAGAAAAGAAAGAGAAGCGCGATGACACAAAGCTTGTAATTTATTGCAAAATATGAAGTAATTTTCTATTTACTCAAAATTGAGTTGAGTAATCGAAAATAAAAAACAACCAAGTTCTGCATTCAAATAAGACGTTCTTGTTATTAATTAAATACGTAACGTATGTTGATATTTGATACAGATATTTTGGATTAGAACTCAAAGTAAGAGGTTAGTTTGACGTTAGTTTGTATCGAGATTTTGTTTTCAAAACGTGTTTGGGTAACAACCAAGTTCTGGGCAATATGTTCAAAATTAATATATATTTTTTCCGCTACCACAAACTATACAGATTTGGCATTTTTTTTTCTTAAGCGAAGCCTATTTTGGTCAATTGGGTCTTGTCAGCGCCTTAAGCTACTCTTGCCGGAGTCCTCCGTGCTTCGGAAAGCCGTTGGTCTCGGCTGTCATTCGTGGATCTTTGACAGTCGTTACGGGTCGTCAGAAGCCCGAAATTCTGACAACCAGTCTTACCAAGGGGTATCGTATTCCCGAGTTATTGGGTTGTGGAGGTGTCAGATAGGCAGTTGCTCCATGTAAAATACTGGTATGTGGGTGAAGCTGACCCCTAGGTTGGGGTAGGCTTCACCAATATCCCCCCCAGACTTGAGGTGGCCCGCAGAGGCGGGCCGGCACTAGCCGGGGATCGTGGAAGTCGCATTAGATCCCATGATCCGCGGTGCAAGTGTGGGAGGGGAACACCGGGGTGGTTTTTAGTCAGTAAGAGTCTGACAGACCCCTCCGCCTACCCCAGGGAGGAGGATATCCATGAGGATGTTCCACCCCGGGAACAAAAAAAAAAAAATAGGCTTCACCAATATACGGCGCGGCATACGCTGGCAGTGTGTGCCGCTTGGGAGGAGCCACGCCGTACCCTCATCTCAGGAGTGGGCAGTGACCTGTCGCTGCCGGCCGTGGTCGAAGCGATGGTCGGCAGCGAGGAGTCCTGGGACGCGGTGGTATCCTTCTGCGAAACAGTCGTGTCGCAGAAGGAGGCTGCGGAACGGGAGCGGGAGATCTCTTCGGCTCACCCGGCCCGCAGCAGGAGCACCGGGCGTCGGCAGAGGGCAGACCCCCCTAAATGGGTCCAGGGACGGTGGACTTGGGGACGTCCGCCACCCCACATCACACTGGACCCGACGTGGCGGCGCGTAGTGTTCCACGCGCGCCCCTTTCAGACGTCGCGGGGGGGGGTTTAAACACCTCACCCCCCCCCCAGACTTGAGGCGGCCCGCAGAGGCGGGCCGCCTCAAGTCCCGGCACTAGCCGGGGATCGTGGAAGTCGCATTAGATCCCATGATCCCCGGTGCAAGTGTGGGAGGGGAGCACCGGGGTGGTTTTTAGTCAGTAAGAGTCTGACAGACCCCTCCGCCTACCCCAGGGCGGAGGACATCCATGAGGATTTTCCACCGCGGAAAATCCCGGGGTCTGTCCAGTATTTTGTTGGCAAAAGGCTAGTCAGGTTGATTTGTGAAGGAGCTTTGGGGAAGTCAATATGCCTAATTCGGCCGCCAAGTAGCGTTGCTGTGTTTTGAATTGAAGGGTATAACAGCACAAAGCATATAATCGCCACACCGGCAGTGTCCAAGAAACGATAATACCAATAGATTCGTGGCGCTGCCTGAAAGCGAGTTGAGTTCACTACTTCTGTCATGAACCGCAAATAAAAGCCGTCAGTTTTTATACGTCATTTATAAATTTATTTAACATTGTAATTGAAAAACATGTTCTCTGATACATTCCAACTGCAAATGTAAGTTGGTCGACTACTACTCGTTGACTTGTAAAGCCTACTTAGCTGTGATAGTTTTCCTTTAAACTTCGTTATATGTACTACTGTCGTATTTTTTTTCACATCCAAAAACAACCATGTAGCTGGCAGAGGGAGACACTTGACTCTAACAAAAATTTGCACTTTAAAGCTTAATATTACTGCATATGCAGATTAAGTTCAGCTGCATATGCAGTAAGGAAAATAAGGCAGTTGACTGATATAGCCACAGCTAGGTTAGTAAACTTTGCTTATTTCCACACTATTATGTCTTATGGCGTTCTGCTGTGGAGATTGGCAGCTGACGCAGATTCAATTTTTGTTTTACAAAAGAGGGCAATCCGCGCGTTCTATAAAATGGGTACTCGGTGAATCCCTTAGAAACAAATTAAAAGAAATTAATGTCCTCTCTATGGCTTCTCTATATATCTTAGGAAGTATTGTGTATGCTCGCAAAAACATTGAACTTTTCAAAATAAGAAGAGATTTCCATAATAAAAATACACGTAGTAAACATGAAATTGTGATACCCAAATTTAGATTAACAGAAATAAGGAAATCATTTCTTATCAACAGTATTTGCTTTTTATAACAAGTTGCCAAAGTCGGTAACAGAACTTAGCGATGAAAAGTTGGAAACGAACATCAGTCGCGTCCTTATTAAAAAAGCGTATTATAAGATTAAAGACTACGTTGAAGACCAAGGAAGTTTCGCAATAATTCCATCTATTCCATCTGCCGCGAATAAGGTACCAATGAAGCCACATGCCAGCTTCCTTGGCACCTCATTTATTTATTGAAACTTCTCGCACACAATTAGGTACAAAGGCGGACTTAATGCCTTAGGCATTCTCTACCTTTCAACCAAGGTTGGTGAAGAGATAAAATGGCAGGTGCTCTGAGAGGATAATGGAAAATATTAAAGGATAACATAATAGATTTTAGATAGAATAGGTACAGAAGTACATAAATGTTACAAACTTATAATACAAATACATACATATTTACAATATATACCGACATTATACATATTTATATATTTATTTATATATACACATACAAATTCAAGACAATAATTCAAGACAGTAATCCATGAGACAGACGAGAAGAAGAAGACTTTACGTACAAGGGATACCTCCATAGAAAAGATTTATTTTCAAAAATTATTTTAGGCGTGATTAACATGTATACCCATGCATACAAATTACAGCTTTCTAGTACTAAGAGTCTCTGAGCTAAGCCGCGGACAGACAGACAGACGGACATGGTGAAACTATAAGGGTTCCTGGTTGACTATGGGACTTTAAAAATTTAAGCTTCTGATTACAGCTCTATGGTTAGCAATCCCCAACACGCAGTGAGCAAGCATGGCGATCAATGTCCATTGCTTCTGTGTATGACAAGATGTGAAATCCTTAAGTGCGAATGAAACAAGCTGATAATTAATGTTATAATTTAAGCAGTAATCCAAGGTGAAATTCTTAGAACGAATACTATTGGAATAACCATTAAATGCGTCAGAGAATAGAAGGTTATTTTGTCGGTAAGATGTGTGTAAAAAGATCAAAAGTAGTTATGTTGATGAGCGCCTTACTAAATCTACATATATATCTATAATATTAACATAACATCACATCTTGTTTCCCCGAAGGTTTGGACAGGGCTGTACCTGTAGTACACATTTCGCCAGTTATGTTTAAATCCCATGTAGTAGGGGGCGAGCGTATTGCCATCAACCGGGCACAAATCCAGACTCCGGACTGCTACTGCGAAATTCCAAATAGAAAAATCTAATAACACTTTTGCCCGACCCGGGAATTGAACCCAGGACCTCATGCTCCGGACGGTGAGCAATGGGTAGCTCGCCGTCCGATAAGGACCAGGCCCAGGTCGACGGCGCGTTGTGTTCCACGCGCGCCTCAAAGAGATGTCGTCACAAGTGTAGGGGTCCACTAGGGCTGATGCCTGCCGGGGTCGCGTGAAAGTTCAAAAGGGTTACCGAGGCCCCTGGCAACACAGGCAACGGAAGGAATACGGGTGGGTTTTAGTCAGTAAGAGTCTGACACACCCTCCCGCTCGGCCCAGAGCGGGAGAAGTTATTTGATAAATTCCCACCCAAAAACAAAAAGGACCGAAAATTCTTCCACTAATGGGACGCTACAGTATTGCCGCGTAACAAAAAGTATATTTTATGTAAAGACCGACCGAGGCTTCGTTTTCGTTTTCGGCCATTTTCGGCCAAAAAAAACAATTTTGGCCATATTATCTAACTTAACATTGCAGTTGAAAAGCATGTCCCCTCATACATTCCAATTCCAACTGCAAATGTAAGTTTGTACGCACAACTTTGAGTGATTTACTATAGACATCTTATAGGTTTTCCTGTAATCAAGAATTTATTATATGCTGTATTTTTTTCAAAATTTCCAGCCGTTGGGGGGGTTGCCCAGGGGGGAAGATGGTCCATTTTCATTTAGGTTTTTTAAATAAATTGTATACTATTTATTTAAAAAATATTGCTCACTCACCTCTTGTTACAAACTTCCGTTCCTTCTCACGAAATGACTGCCACAGAAAGCGAGGGGAAAGATGGTACACATCAAAAGACAATGGACTTCCAAAATAAAAAATACTTTCATTTCCCTTTATTTAACTTTTTTTTGCCACCGATTTTCGAAATTAAAGTTATTTTTTACTATGTAGTGTCTATATGGACCCCAGCGCAAGCTTCCTCTACCAAATAAAAAAAAATATTTTAAATCGGGCCACAGGTGACGAAAATATTTAAGAAAATAAAAGTAACAAAAAAAATATGTATGTATTTTTGTATGTATGTATTTTTTTTTTGTTACTTTTATTTTGTGAGGAGGAGGTTATCCTCCTCCTTTTTTGAAGTTGGTGAACAATGTTAACATGTGCAAATAAGTGGTAGGCTGGTAATTCTCTCACGTCTTCCAAATTCCAAAACAATGACATTTAAAAACAAAAAAAAATATCTTGTTATCTACAGATCACACGAATTTTGAAGCTCAAATCAAATATGTCTGACATGACTATCTCAAACAATATGAAATGTCAAGGTGAAGAAATAGTACAATGAACTACTTCCATTTATTGTGTTATACGAAGATTTTTATGACCCAATAAATATTAAAATAATCGATAGTTTAAAATCATGTTTGAATTAAAGAGAGCATATTGCTGATGTCACTCGGTAAGCTTCCCAGTTATAAGTGAATAGAGCTGGATACGTCTTTTTTTTTTTCAAATCATCATTTGGAAATCATCAAATAACTTCTCCCGCTCTGGGCGGAGCGGGAGGGTGTGTCAGACTCTTACTGACTAAAACCCACCCGTGTTCCTTCCGTTGCCTGTGTTGCCAGGGGCATCGATAACCCTTTCGTACCTACAGCTGGATACGTCTGCCACATGTCAAGCGAAAATGGGCCAAACTCACGATCCAATAGGTCCCTCTTTTTTTTGGGTGGGAATTTATGAAATAACTTCTCTCGCTCTGGGAGGAGCGGGAGCGTGTGCCAGACTCTTACTGTCTAAAACCCACCCGTGTTCCTTCCGTTACCTGTGTTGCCAGGGGCCTCGGTATCCTTTTCGGACTTTCCCACGACCCCGACAGGCATCGGCCCTAGTGTCCCTACATTTGTGCTGACGACATCTCTTTGAGGTGCGCGTGGAAAACAACGCGCCGTCTACCCGGGAATGGAACCCTCTTCAGGCGCAGATGTATGATTTTAGTAACTTTTAAATCTGTTATGACGCCTTCATACAATGCAAATAAGTTATGCAAAAAAGTATGTTAAACTAGAACGCATACACATCAATTCCATCTGTGAATATGTAAGTATTGTAGTTAAATACTTGATGAAATAAATTCAGAAAGTAATGTCTACCCAAAGCAGGTACCCGCGACCCCGGCAGGCATCGGCCCTAGTGGACCCCTACAGTTGTGCTGACATCTCTTTGAGGCGTGCGTGGAACACAACGCGCCGCCGCCGGCGACCCGGGCCTGGTCCTTATCGGACGACGAGCTACCCTTTGCTCACCGTCCGCAAGCCCGCACCTACGGTGGCCGGAAATCCGCCTGCGATTCCCGATGGCCAAGCCGTCTCCTGCGGTGGCTAGGGGCGTAAGGGTGCGAAATTTGCCTCTCCCTCACCCGTCCCGCCTCCTCCTTAGCGAGCATTACTGCTTCGCCAAAAGAGGTGACGGCTGCCCATGTCCTCTCACTCCATACCATGGCCTGGACCAGTGCCTTTCGCGAAATATATATTAGGTATTGTAATAAAACCAATGATTCAGCGGATAATGATAATTTTACAACGCCATCTATCGCTACATCAGGAACTAAAATATCGTTTACAGTATCTAAACGCAAGATTGTACAGGTATCAACATAATCACATAATCAGCCTATAATGTTCCTACTGCTGGGACACAGGCCTCCTCTCTGTGAGAGGCAGTGGGCCGTAATCCACCACGCGGGCCCAGTGCGGGTTGGTAGATGTCACATGTCTTCAAATTTTTGGTTCTAGGACATGCCGGTTTCCTCACGATATATTAGGTATACTTAACATTCATTCTTAACTTTACCATATATTTATTTAAAAAATAATGTTGCAGTATATTGGATATAACGGCGGATCATGCTAAGCAATTTGAGGTATTGTAGACTCTTATTTACCAGATAACATAAATGGGAACAATATTTGGATTTTCAACAAAATGATTTACCCGATCTAGTGGAAGAAGTTTTCCAGGAAAACGGGCCCATTGTGTTCCAACACGACGGTTCAAACCAAATCAAAATATTTTATTTCACATAAACCTACATGGGCACTTATGAAACGTCAGAAGCTAGGTGCACGGTTCCAATTGGTCGTTTCCTATGGAGAAGAGCAGGCAAGAAAATCCACGGTTACTCTTTTAAAAATGCCTAGTGTGAAGATTATTACCTCGTAGGACAGCATAGAACAATTCATGTGGTCCCGGTCTGGACTTGGTAAAAAGACACCTCTGAGTTTGTTTCGGCGTTTTTCTCAGGGTTTCTTTCCGACAAAGTATAAAAACATTGAACTCACCTCGTTTTAAAACATAGTATATTTTTGACGTGTAAAAGAGTTTGAAATAATTCACATGAATCAATCAAAATATTTAATTTTTATTTCACATAAACCTACATGGGCATTTATGAAACGTCAGAAGCTAGGTGCACGGTTCCAATTGGTCGTTTCCTACGGAGAAGAGCAGGCAAGAAACTCCACGGTCACTCTTTTAAAAATGCCTAGTGTGAAGATTTTTACCCCGTAGGACAGCATAGAACAATTCATGTGGTCCCGGTCTGAACTTGGTAAAAAGACACCTCTGAGTTTGTTTCGGCGTTTTTCTCAGGGTTTCTTTCCGACAAAGTATAAAAACATTGAACTCACCTCGTTTTAAAACATAGTATATTTTTGACGTGTAAAAGAGTTTGTTTGAAATAATTCACATAAATCAATCAAAATATTTAATTTTTATTTCACATAAACCTACATGGGCATTTATGAAACGTCAGAAGCTAGGTGCACGGTTCCAATTGGTCGTTTCCTATGGAGAAGAGCAGGCAAGAAACTCCATGGTTACTCTTTTAAAAATAATTGGCTTATGTTTTCAAATTACAGTGTTAATAGGTATGGCAGGACATTGTAGGCCTGTCAAGAAGTACCAGGTACTTGACAAAAAATTATTTGTGTACAAAACTAGTCTATTAAGTCTACAACGTTCTCAAATTCACAAAATATAAAAGAATCTATGTAAAATATTAATAAAATAATAAAAACCTATTTAAACCAAATGACATGTTTGCCATTGCAACTGTAACAAGTCTGAATTGCGGCCTGCCCAGTACATTGGAGCTTAAATAGCAAGCCACATCGTGGAAGGCCCTGATGGAGATGGTGGGATGAGCTGGACTCCTTCAACAAGAACTGGTCCTTACCTCTACACTACTGGTCCTTAGGTTTAAACAGAGAGAAGTGGAAAGCGTAGAGAGGCCATTGCTCTGCAGTGGGATATCACAGGCTTATAATAATAATATTGTTGTCGTCAAGCATTTCTGCTTCCCGCATCCAGCGGATTCCTGCGGCCTTCACAAGGTCATTGGTCCACCTTGTAGGAGGCCTTCTAACGTTACGTCTTCCGGTACGCGGTCGCCACTCCAGAACCTTTCGGCCCCATCGGCGATCTGTTCTGCAAGCAATGTGCCCTGCCCACTGCCACTTAAGTTTGGCAATTCTTCGGCTATGTCGGTAACCTTGGTTCTCTTGCGGATCTCTTCATTTCTGATTCGATTACGTAGGGAAACTCCAAGCATAGCCCTCTTCATGGCCTTTTGAGTGACTTTTTTAATAAGGCCCATTGTGAGCGACAACGTTTCAGTGCCATAGGTCATCCAGTGATGACCAGTGCGTGTTGCCAGTGCAACACGCACTGGTCAAAGACACTCGTCTTTCGTTTCGGAAAGCTGGTCGAAGTGGCGGTGCTAGGGGGAGGTCTATGTCCAGCAGTGGACGTCTTTCGGCTGAAATGATGATGATGATGATGATGATGCATGTCTGTGTGCGTTGGTGTTTGTTTTGTGTGTGTGACATCTCTCTGGTCAGGGAATGGGTCTCAAGCCGTCTTATAGACATAAGTTAAATTTAAAAAAAAAACCGGCCCAGTGCGTGTCGGACCACGCACAATGAAGGTTTCCGTAATTGGGAAGTTGGGATGAATTTATCCCAAAAGCAAACTTAACTTTGTATTTGAAAACATATACTTCGATATAAGCCACGGTCAATTCTTCAACTGCAAATTTAAGTTGATCGACTAAACATCGTTAACTTGTAAAAGCCTACTTACCTGTGATAGTTTGCCTTTTAATTTCATTATATGTATTACAGCCATGAATTTAGCTGGCTAACAAAAATTTGCACATTAATGCCTAATATTACGCAAGCGGATCCTTGAATCGAAAAGTGATGTTCACAGACCTGCCGTGTAAACAGCCTATCCAAAGATACCCCACACCATGGGATAGACGAGAATAAAAATATCTTGCCCACATTACGTGTACCTAAGGGTCCCCTTTAAATTACAGCTTTCTAGTACTAAGCTTCTCTAAGCAGTAGGGACAGACAGACAGACAGACGGACATGGCAAAACTATAAGAGTGCCTTCTTTACTACGGAACCCTTAAAAGCACTTTTTGAAGTCAACATTTCCAATAAAATGGAATTGATGATTCTAAACAATAGTTTCGTATGGAGACAAAATGGTCAAGAAAAGCTATGGTTACTCTTTTAAAATGTTTTACAATATTTTGTGTTTAATTATAATTATAATGTCAAGTCATGTCCCCTTCATGGGCCACCAGAATGCAGTGGTATCCCAATGGTAACGGCCGCTACTTACGAGTTGTAGGTCGTAGGTTCGAACGCCAACAGGCGTTTTACTGTACTTAGATTATTTCATCACCACTGGAGGCGATCGGCGGCGGAGATCTCTCGCGACCGGCCCGGGTCCAGGCCATGGTACGGAGCGAGAGGGCATGGGCAGCTGTCACCTCCTGCGAAGCAGTAATGCTCGAGAAGGAGGAGGCGGAACGGTCGAGAAAAAGGCAAATTTAGCGCCCTCTCGGCCCCTCGCCGCAGGAGACGCCCTGGGCGTCGGGAATCCCAGGCAGATTTCCGGCCACCGTAGGCGCGGGATTGCGGACGGTGAGCAATGGGTAGATCACCGTCCGATAAGGACCAGGCCCGGGGCAATGGCGTTGTGTTCCACGCGCGCCTCAAAGATGAGAGATGTCCTCAGCACAAGTGTAGGAGTCCACTAGGGCCTATGCCTGCCGGGGTCGCGGGAAAGTACGAAAGGGTTACCGAGGCCCCTGGCAACACAGGCAACGGAAGAAACACGAGTGGGTTTTAGTCTCTCCGAGAAGAAGTTATTTGATAATTTCCCACCCAAAAAAAAAAGCCTTTAACTTATCCTTTAACACATCTGAAATCAACACCGGAGCGTGACTTGTTTACCGGGAGATGGATAGATGTGATTTTTGTAATATCTTGATTAAAAGGACACTCCATGGAGTTTCTTGACAGTTCTTCTCCATAGCGATCTACATTTTTGAATGGGCAACTTGCTTCAACTTTTCAACTAACTGACCGACTCCTTGAAAATTCAAAAGTCGCTATCATTATCTGCCAAGCCTTTTCCCAACAACACTGGGGTCAGCTTCCGTCTAACTGGATGCAGCTGAATACGATAACCTTGGTTAGACTGGTAGTCAGACTTTCGGGCTTCTGACGACTATCAAAGATCCACGAATGACTGCCGGAACTAAAGGCTTTCCGTGGCTTCCGAGACACGGAGGGGTCTTGGTATGCAAAGATGGTCACCCATTCACGGACCAACCGCGGCAAGCTTAGCTTAACCTGATCGACCAACACGTGCGGAAGCCCATAAATTCAGAAGTGCCTGTAAATGGTTTAATAGAAATAAAAGCTTTGAGTTTGTCGTGAATGTTTAAGATTCTGGCAGAAGATGGAAAAACATGATTAGATAAGTATAAATAATGTTTTTTTTTTACTTCATTGCATTTTGTTTATTTATTAAGCCAGTTTTATTTCGTTTGTTAATGTTATTTTCCCGTGTTTATATAAATATGTATCTGTCTGTTTGTAAAAATAACATCTTTTTAGGGTTTCCTAGTAAACAAGGTACCCTTATAGTTTCGCCATGTCCGTCTGTCTGTCTGTCCCCGCTGTAGCTCAGAGACGTTTAGTACTAAAAAGCTGTAATTTGGCAGAGGTTTACACATTAATCACGCCGACAAAATAGTAAAATCAAATTTTGAAAAGAAAATACTTTTGGTATCTCCCTGGCACGCAATGTTGGGACAATGTTTTTTTTTCTCGTCTTTCCCAAGGTGTGGAGTACAGTTGGATAGACCAAAAATATTGCGGGTCTGTGGACACCATTTTTCAATTCAAGGATCCAGTTGCGTAATATTAAGCTTTAAAGTGCAAATTTTTGTTAGATTCAAGTGTCCCCCGCCCCCCTGCCAGCTAAATGGTTGTCTAAGGAGATGTGAATAAATTCATGGCAGCAGTACATATAATGAAATTAAAAGGAAAACTATCACAACTAAGTAGGCTTTACAAGTTAACGAGTAATAGTCGACCAACTTAAATTTGCAGTTGGAGAATGGACCGTGACGTATATCGATGTATGAGAGAACATGTTTTCCAACTACAATGTTAAGTTTGTTTTTGAAAGAAGACACGCGGGCGAAGCCGCGGGCAGCAGCTGTTAAATATAATAATAATTAATCATAATATTTCACAATATTTGATGAAGGCCATACTCAATCGGATCTTATCACTATCGTAAATCAATATTAATGTCTACATTTTGGCACTACGTTGTTGGCTTAAGACGCTGACAACACCTAAACCGCGGTTACTGTCAGATTGCATAGAAAAGAAAGAGAAGCGCGATGACAAAACGCTTGTAATTTATTGCAAAATATGAAGCAATTATATTATTTACTCAAAATTGAGTTGAGTAATCGAAAATAAAAAACAACCAAGTTCTGCATTCAAATCAGACGTACTTGTTATTAATTAAATACGTAACGTACGTTGATATTTAATACAGATAATTTGGATTAGAACTCAAGGTAAGAGGTTAGTTTAACGTTAGTTTGTATCAAGATTTTTTTTTCAAAAACGTGTTTTGGTAACAACCAAGTTCTGGGAAATATGTTCAAAATTAACATATATTTTTTCCGCTACCACAAACTATACAGATTTGGCAATTTTTTTTCTTAAGAAGAGCCTATTTTGGTCAATTGGGTCTTGTCAGCGCCTTAATGGTCGCAAGCGCTACTTCATGTCGTTTTATTTTTTGATTTTGTTTATTCGAACAAATATATATTTTTTTTTAGTTTTAAAAGCTCCTTTTTTTGTACTTCTTGTGCGTGTCCCCAATAAAATATATTTCTTTCTTTCTTTCTTTCTTGCTTTCTTTCTTTACTGCTAAGTGAAGCGGTTACCCGTGTCGAGAATTATTAAATTGGGTTTTTCGTCAGGAATATCTCAGTAGCAGCCCGGAATATGGATCTAGGGTGGTTGATGGCAATAGGCTTGCCCCCTACTACATGGGACCTAAACATTACTGGTGAAATGTGGGTGTGTATATATTTATATAATATACAAATAAATTAAATTGAAGTCAACTCAGTCTATCGCAGTCCACTGTTGGACATAGGCCTCTCCTAGGCTGCGCCACAACGCCCTGTCCTCCACCTTCCACATCCATTCTGTCCCAGCCCCCTGTGGCATTTTGCTACACAAAGCCACATCTTTTTATTATATTTATAAATTTACCTTCAAAAAGGCTATTATATTTATAAATTTACCTTTAAAAAATTCGTGTTATAAACTCTAGACTGTTTTCCTTGCTTCAAACATGAAATCATATTGTTATGCCTCTCACTTTCTTACATATCTTTGAACACTACAGCTGAAAAGCAAAACTTTAGTCACAAGTAGCTGTTTTTAACACTCAAAACTGTATTTTATATCTCTTGTTGTAAAAATATTAGTATATTTTTATCCATTGACATCTTTCATCATAAATTGTCATCTTTCAGGTTTTTCTTTCTCAATGCATTTTAGCTGCTATGATAATGCTAGTTTCAGATTACATTTAGTTTGGCTATGTACTCATGTAAACCGTTTTTATTGACGCTGCCAAGCATTCAAACAAATAATTTGAATAACGCTTAACAGAAGAAACTTCTAGAACTTTTGCCAGAATTTATAAAAGCTAGTTGAGTCTAGTTCATCTGTTCAATCTATTATGCTTCTTAAGAGTATTCAGTCAGACTAGATCCTTAACCCTTTTCAGTATTTTTTTATTCTAAGTATTTTACTTCAAGTGTGTATGTATATTGTGCTCAAATAATAAACTCCTCTAAAAAGAACAAACCCAGAGCGTGATTTGAGTTTCACCTCCATTGTCTTCCGGCCCTCTCACCTACATCTTTGGGAGGCCTCTAATGCCGGAGGCGTTATAGTTGTATAGAGTGTGGAGATACAACAGATCCCTACCGTCTACCGTGGGAGGTCTAGACACTCCTTCTGTATAGCGTCAGGTGCTGTAAGGCGCCCCTGCTGTGTACCATATTGGCTGATTCAAGACAAAACCGCCCTCTTACCTGTCCATTCCTGGACGGAGGACACTAGTGCAACTCTCCTACTAGTGTGAAACAGCTCACACCCATTACACTCCTTTACACAACCAAATCAACATATAACAATACTTTTGGCTTACAGAAGAACATTTTACTTCTAGGACAGAGTTGCTGTCTGCCGCTACATGTCCTCAATACTGTGAGAAGGACTAGCCTCGTCTTCGTGCTCCGCCTCATCTGCCAGCCCTATTTTATTATTGATCCAGTTCCACTATTGCCTGCCAATCCTGTATCCTGCCGTCCAATCGTCCCGATCTACGACACTCGAACTGGAAACCTGAAACTCTAACACTTACACTAACCTTTGTAATATCTACTAATAACTCATGTTTGTCTGTCTGTTTGCTCCGGCTAATCTCCGAAACGGTTGGACCGATTATGACGTGACTTTCACTGGCAGATCGTTGATGTTATAAAGAGTAACTTAGGCTACTACTTTTATTTTAAAAAAAGAATAGGGTTCCACGCAAAAATATTAAAACCCATGAAATTGTGAATAAAATCTGATTCAAATAAGGAGAAATTGACATCCACGCGTGCGCAGCTGTGGGTAACAGCTAGTCTAATATACAATACAGCTCTGCCAACCCCTCTGATGAAAACAGGCTTAATGTTATGCTATCGGCTAGTCGCATAAGAAACACCGAACTCATCTAGTTTAAAAAAACAATGTATTGTTGACGTGTAGAAGTGTTTTTGAACCAACTTACAGAAATAAATATAATTTATGATCATCATTTCAACCCCTTTGAGCAGCCTATGGCAGTCCACTGCTGGACATAGGCCTCTCCCAGGCTACGCCACAACACCCTGTCCTCCGCCTTCCGCATCCAGTCTGCCCCAGCCACCTTTTTAAGCTCGTCGGTCCATCTAGCTGGGGGGCGTCCCACACTACGCTAGCCGATACGCGGTCTCCACTCCAGGACTCGTCTGATGGCCGTGGCCATCGGTCCTTCGATAAACATGGCCAGCCCACTGCCACTTCTGCTTGCTTACTCTGCAAGCTATGTCGGTGACTCCAAATCATTCCCGGATAGGTTCGTTTCTGATTTTATCCTTCAAAGAAACTGCGAGCATAGAGAGCGCTGAGCGACCTTGAATTTGTGGACCAGCCCGACTGTCTGTATCCACAGTGTGTATGGGGTGCGTACCATATGATATAATAACAAAAGTTCTATTGATCACATGATCTTTTTTTATTTAATATACTTTTTTTTAGTATAACGATGAAATAATATAACGAATTATTGATATAATTTCAGTTTACATAATTATGAAGGAAAAGAAGAAAAATATTTTATTTGGGACACGCACAAGAAATACAAAAGTAAAAAAGGGGCATTTAAAACTAAAAAACGAATAAACAAAAATCAACAAAGAAAATAAAAAAAACGACTTGTGCGATGCCAAAAAGGCTCCCATCTCAGCATAATGCTGCGATATTTAAAAAATAAATACCGCAGCGCTGGTATTCTGATGCCACGGGCACATCTACGGACACAATATATATATCCCACCAGGGGAATAAAAATTAAATAAAAATACAATTTATAATTAATAAAATACAGAAATAAATAAAAACCGTAAATATGTAGATGTCCAGTAAATATTACGATTGACTACTTTTATTTTATTGGTTTAATAAACATTTTCTATAATTCACAAGTAAACTAGTATTTAGCTAGTATAATATTTAGCTAGTATAATATTAAAATTCTATGGTTGCTGCTAATTCTCTATGGTTGGCGAATCATGTAGGTTAGGATAGGTGAAAACAGTGACCATAAGCGATTCACCATGACCAGATCCCCTTTATTGTTGGTGAATAATTTGGGATAGATGAGGTTATAACAGTATCATGTTTCCTATTATTTACTTATTCATTACAGAGTTTTGGCTGAAAATGAGTAAAATTAAAATTAGGTCAACTGAACTTTATATAAAAAGAGCATTATGCAAAATGAAAATTATAAGAAATGAACGTTATACTAAATGTTATTAGAGCTAAAGAAGTTTATATGAAATGTAACATTAGATCACATGAAATTAGGTTATTCTTTATAGCACATAGAAATTATACCATGTGAACATTATTTCAAATGATAATATACAGGGTGACATTGAAAACATGCGAAAAATCGAAATGGGAGATTGTACTCATCATTATGAACAACTTTTACTAAGGGACCAAAGCTACAATCCCAAAAAAAAAAACTGCTGTCCCCTACATTTATGTTCGCAATACCTCATCAAAATGTAGGAAAAGCAGATTTTTTTTTTGGGATTACAGCTTTGGTCCCTTAGTAAAAGTTGTTAATAATGATGTATACAATGTCCCATTTCAGTTTGTCGCAAGTTTTCAATTTCAACCTGTATAATATACAGGTATGTGTATACTATCTATTGTTATGCCATATATGACACACCTGTGTGTAAGAGCATAGTATGGAGATGAAATCATAGATAATTATCTAAACAATGGTTGGTCTCTGACGAATTGAATTTACTATACAAATGCTAATATTGTAGTGTGACCATGGTTTTGGGATTAACGAAAACAAAAACACGATAGATTTTTTGTTCCGATAAATATTTTTTAGGTCAATGTGTAAGATTTTTTTTGATAAATAATCTATACTTAAGAGGTGACGTTTATAAGTTTGTATGTGAGAGGTAATCTCCGAAACTTCTGATTTGATTTCAAAAATTATTTTACTGGCAGAAAGCTACATTATTGTCGAGTGCCATAGGATATATTATATGTATGGTATAGTTGGCTTCTACCCGGACGAAGTCGCGGGAAAAAACTAGTTTATAATAATTACAATATTTTATTTTCTAAGTTTTATTTGCAAAGGATTTTTTGTGTGTATATATCCTCTAGCTTTCTGTGTGAGGGATTTTGTAAAAAGGGACGGAAGTGTGTAGACAGCAAGTGATAGCTTGGAATAATGAAATACTTTTAAATGGCATGAAATTAGCAGTAAGTACTTTATAATAACATGGAATTGGTAAGTACTTTGTAATAGCACGGAATTAGTAAGTACTATATCGATTGTAAGTAGAGGGGGACGAACTTCAACCAGTGGGCGACCACTAGTAATGAATATTATTCGAATAAATATTTCAGTATTTAGTTTTTTTTTATTTTGAGGTTAACACTTTGACAGCCGGCCGGTTTTTAGCACGCATTCCCTGGTATGCCAGGCATTTCTTAAGACATTGTAAGATTTAAAAAAAAAACTAAGTTCTGTATCGAAACTATATGAAAGTTTATCACGTATTCCGTACGTGATCGGCGTCCTGTGGAATGAGCGGCATCACGTGGTGACTACGTGAGTGGCTGTCAAAGTGTCTGTCGCTGCTCAGTTACTTATTACCAAGGTGAGATGTCAGATGTTACACATCATATGTTTGTTGGGACTGGTCACCTCTTAGCGTCCTCGGCTTATTTGTAATTATTTTATTTAGAAATTGTTTTTGTTTCTCTTTCTACTATGGACGCGTTTTTTTTTATTTTACATCGTCCTCACAATTAGTTATAATTTCAACATTATTTTTGTACTAATCTTTATGTATCAATTTAATTTAAAAGAGTGTCCATGGAGTTTCTTGCCCGTTCTTCTCCATAGGTACCTACTACGCATTGGAATGGGCAACTAGCTTCATATTTCTAACTGACCGACTCCTTGACAATTCAAAAGTGCCTTTAAATGGTTTAATTGAAATAAATGCTTTCAGTTTGAGTTTGAGTTTATGCGACTACTGTAAGGCTCGCTCATTCTTTTTTTTTCATACAGGCAAGCGTGGTGATCAATGCCCGTTGCATTGATCACCACGCATCCTAAATACGCGACGAGGATTCCCACCCATTACTGACTACCCCGTTGGTTTCGTGTTCGCAAGCGCGACTGCTGAGCGTGGGGTCCTGGGTTCTATTCCCGAGTCGGGCAAATTGTTATTGAGTTTTTCCATTAAAATTTCTTAGTAACAGCCTGGAGTTTGGCAGTTGGCGGTGTTGATACCCTCGTGCCTCGAAAAGCACGTGAAGCAAGGCCAAGACCCAGACTTTTCCAGGTAAGCCATCGGATCCTGGTGCGGTATTTTTGGCATTCAGCCTGCGTACCGCCACTCTCATCACTATATATCCAGACCATCGTCGTCGTCGTCGTCGGCGGTGTGGTCCGCATCGGGCACCGCAGTAGGTGGAGCCATGGGTGGGGCGGCGTGTTTCCCTCACGAGGGGAACAGAGCGCTCACCTCGTCCTCCAAAAGCTGGGCGGGAGACTGCGTCAGCGAGGGAGGCCATGGGCAGAGTTTATCCCGTACCACTTTGTATGGTACCTTGCCAATTCATTAATGAAAATATTGCCCTGCGCCTGATCTCTCTCCTGTTGTCTTGGATTGCCATCTCTGAGGACTATGAGAGTGAGGGAAGATAGTGCACCTGCGTCTGCGCACACACTTCATCTGCCTGCCTTTTCCCAACTACGTTAAGGTCGGCTTCCAGTCTAACTGGATTCCGCTGAATACCAATATTTTACATGGAGCGACTGCCTATCTGACCTCCAAAACCCAGTAACGCGGCAATACGATACCCCTTGGTAAGACTGGTTGTCACATTCGGGCTTCTGACGACCCGTAACTACTGTCACAGATCCACGAATAGCCGGAAACAACGGTTTAACGTGCTTTCCGAGGCACGTAGGGTCTTGGTATGTAAAGATGGTCACCCATCTACGGACCAACCGCGGCAACCTGATCGAGTGCGGCTGTTATTATTCAGCCACAAGCCCCTGCAAGTCTGCGCACACACATGTGCAGTATAGTATTTCTCGCGCCGAAGGCTGGTCTCCGCTACGATTGGTTACCATGGCTGATTATTTATTTATTTATTTAATACTTTAAGCACACAAATGTACAAAGCTGGACTTATGCCATAGGCATTTTCTACCAGTTAACCTTTTATTTAAATATAAGGATATACATATACTTATTAAAAACTTTAAATATAATAAATACTCGTATACCTAATATATTCATTTACATATCCAAATTACAAGATGATTATTAACATTAACTAAATTAAATTAAAACTAAGTTAAGCCTAAAAAAGCCCTCGGGGCATTGTACCGAGGATGCTGGCGGAATTTCCTCGCTGAATTGCAATGCTGATGCATTGCGCGAGAAAGCCGCCAGCTTTTCGGTCACCAGTTACATCAACTATAATAATATAAATAAAAATAATTATAGATGTTTCGCGATTTCCGCAAATAACTTATGCGCACTGGGACCCCACGGACCAAGGGTCTCGACGCCAAAGGGCAAAAAGTTGTACTCTCTGCCAAGGCCTCCATATTTAATGACTTTCAGATTTCCCGCTTTAGAAGTAGTCCGTTGGTAGTGGGACGGTGCCAGTGTATCTACACAGGTATAATCCCAATATACCTAATTATACATAAATGTAAGACCTAATAAATACACATAAATACACGAATATACTAAAACAGATAAAACAAACAATGGGAAAACATTATCGTTGTGATGATACTGCCAGCTTCATATGAATGTGCTCGCGAACTTTGACTTTAAAGAATAATCGGTTGCTTGCCAACCTGATTTCCTGGGGGAGCGCATCCCACAGAGAGATAGACTGAACGAAGAAGGAACAGTGAATGAAGTCAATGCGGTGAGTGGGACATTGAAGAAGACGATTGTGTGATGAACTGTGGTTCGCGCAAATGTACTGAAAGTGGGGGGCGAGATAACTAGCGGAAGAGGGAGAGTCAAGAAATGAAAACAAGGTGATCAGCGCCCTTTGCTCTCTGCGCTGGTGTTTGGGCAACCGATGCGCAGATACATGATCGTATGTACGCAGATTATTGAGAACGCGGTCAAGTTTGTCGAGGAGATATGCATTCAGGTCGCAGTAGCACACATCACCATAATCGATGGTAGGGAAAATTAAGGACTGCTCAAGCATTGTCTTGGTACTTGATGGTAATAAATGTTTCAGTCGGTATAGAGCCCGCAGCGTTCCAGTAACCCTTTTTTTTGGGTGGGAAATCATCGTGTCAGACTCTTACTGACTAAAACCCACCCGTGTTCCTTCCGTTGCCTGTGTTGCCAGGGGCCTCGGTGAACCTTTAGTACCTTCCCGCGACCCCGGTTCCAGTAACCCTTCGGGGTGCATTTATGAAGCTGCGTTGTATTGGCACAAACCAGGTGCGACGGCACGGCCGGCTTTACGGCTGGACATGCTTTCCCACGGGAATACACATTAAGCCGTTGGTCCCGGCTGTTATTTATAGTGTCTTTGACAGTCGTTACAGGTAGTCAGAAGACCAAAAGTCTGACAACCAGTCTCACCAAGGGGTATCGTGTTATTTAGTAACTGAGTTGTGGAGGTCAGATAGGCAGTCGCTCCATGTAAAATACTGGTATTCAGCTTCATCCGTTTAGACTGGAAGCCGACCACGACATGGTTGAGAAAAGGCTAAGCAGATGATGATTGACAATAATAATCGTGCAGACGAAATCAATAAATTAATATAATGATTTATGAGTAGGTAATCTACAGTGTGTAACAAAAATGTATCGGACGTCATATTTAAAATGATCAGCTGTCCCATACATTTGGGTCTAGTAGGCATTGAAGTTTTGTATGGGACAACTGATATTTTTTTCGCAAATACGATGTTGGTCCCATGAAGAAAGTTATTCAGTTTAATGGTCTGTACCACACTCTTGAATATGACCACACATTTCTGATTCACGCTGTATAACAGTTTATAGATTAATAAATTGAAAATCATAAGTAATAACTTATATGTGATATACGATGTTAAATTAGTAATAAATCCAATTATATTAACATTAATATAGATTAGATCCACAAATAAAGGTTGTTTTGTGGTCAGCTTCTGTTTTTTTAAAGTTCATCATAATAAATTACGAATTTGATATTTAATTAAAATTTAACGTCACTGTAATATTTTAATATAAAATTAAATAGTTAAAATATTTACATCACTTAAAAACTAATAAAGAAAAGAAGAAGGGAAGAAAAAGAAATGAAGGGAAAACTAAATACAAAAAAAAACAATTTAAGTATTTAATTATTATTCGCCTTTAAGGCTCGTGCAAAACAGTCATGTCACAGAAAGAGGCTGCGTGAAGGGAGCGGTAGATCTCTTCCACTCACCCTGCCCGCAGCAGGTGCACCGGGTGTCGGCGGAGGGCGGATAACGGCTTCTTCCAGCCCCCCTAAATGGATCCACGTGTGATGAACTCGGAGACATCCATCGCCCGCCACATAGCAAGACCCGAGGTGGTGGCGCGTAGTGTTTCACGTGCGCCCCTATTGGACGTCGCGAGGAGAGTTTTATACCTCATCCCCCCTGACGCACGTGAATCCATTCCTAATATAAATTAATCATTAGCTAAGTTTTAGGAGTTAACAGTCATCTAAAAAGCTATACAGAATGAGCCTATAATGTTCCCACTGCTGGGACAGAGGTCTCCTCTCTGTGAGAGGGAGTGGGCCGTAATCCACCACGCGGGCCCAGTGCGGGTTGGTGTACAAGCTGTACAACCATTCACAAACTGTACGTACAGAGCTAATGGAACTCCGCAGACGTGATGAGTATCAATAAGAAACCTCCACAACCCAGATACCGGGTAACACGATACTCCTTTGTTAAAACTGACTGAGTTTAGGTCTTCTGACTACCCGTACGACAAAAAACTACAAACAAAAGCCTGGACCAACGGCTTAACGTGCTTTCCGAGGCACGGAGGGATCTCAGTATGTAAAGATGGTCACCCAACCACGGACCAACCGCGGCAAGCGTAGCTCAACCTTCGATCGACTCGTGTGCAGTGGCGGTACCTTCATATAAGCCCAAAAGACTGCGGCATGCCTTACTAAAATGCTCGATAGAGAATTTATTGTACCTAACCAGTAGTTTATGAGAAAATTGGGATGATACATACGTAGATACGTAGATACATACTCAGTCGAAAACTGAACTTTCTTTTTTTGAAATCGGTTAAAATTTTATTGGGCTTGCGTTATTTTGAAACCCTAGGCACGCCACTGCTCGTTTGGCTATTATTATTTAGGCACAAGTCCCTATGATATTAAAATCGAATCCCAAATAATTCCAAAATAATGGTTACACTAACATAAAGTTCACGAAATATAGTGACGGTTAAAATCAGCAATTATTTCATTATTTTTAACTAGGAAATGGTTGAGGTCAACAGGTTAAACTATAGGGTTCAATTTATTCAGAAATGTATCTTCGCATGCTGCCTCGTTGGCATAGTGGTCGCAAGACTCCCAGGTTCACCATGGGATCTGGAGGCAAAAGTCCTCGCGCACTTATGGGAGTGAAGCGAGGAGGCAAAACCGGCCGTAACTCCGCTGCCGCGAGAAATCATGGCACAGCGGACGGAGCTCCGGCGGGATCTCATGGTGACATGGAGAGTAGGATTGTCGCAACATTGTTATAAGTCATAGTTATTATTATAATTGGTTAAAAATACAGGAATGCGGAACTATCCATAATCATATAGAATACAGTGTAAATATAAATAAACAAAAGGATTTATTTGTATATAATTTATAATAAGAAGTTTGATAAATGCTAAGGTTTTATGACGTTCAAAAGCCTATTCGATTTATACTACAATGGTACAACTTCTGACGCGTGGCCAAAATCTGAACTAACGCAGTCATCTTGTTTCTTCAATACTCGTACAATTACTGTGACAATTTCTCACAATATGTTTACTGAAAACGCGCCCCCCTGTCCATTGACAGGGGGGCGTTGTTAGTAAAAATTGTTAGCCATTTCTAGGTTTAGTTGTTGATAACTGCTAAGTAAGAGTTTATTCTGTATAAAGAAAAAGAAAGAAATAAAGAAAGAAAAAAAAATATTTATTTGGGACACGCACAGGAAATACAACAATAAACAAAGGACATAAAACTAACAAAATCATGAAATAATAAAAAAAAATAACATAATCTTGAAAACAAAAAAGAAGACCTGTGCGAGGCCGAAAAGGCTCCTATCTCAGCATGATCCTGCGATATTTAATAAAAAAAAACAAATACCGCAGCGCTGGCTGTATGGCACCATTCATTTATAATAAATTACTAAAATATTGGAGGGAAGATAGAGCCTCAAAATTAAGAATCAGGTTCAAAAAGGTTTTGTTAGAGAAAGCTTACTAAAGCACTAACAAGATTTTGACTAATAAACTAACATAACCCTGACTGGTATATGAAGCATTTGGACTATCCTCATTAGTTATTATTAGTAATCTTTGATTATGATTCAAGTAACAAACTTTGACTTATAAGACATATTTGAATCATTCTTATTTTTACCGGACTGCCTCAGGAGGGTAATGTTTTTCGAGAGTATGCATGTATGTATGTATGTATGTATGTATGTATGTATGTATTCTATTTCTTTGGCACGCTCTGTAGCCTAAACGGCTTGATGGATTTTAACATATGAGGTGTCTTTAGATTTGTCTTAATTATGGGAGTGACATAGGCTATATAATGGCTGATTTTTGCGTTATGCTCGTGAACGGGTGCTGCTTGTGGTGACTGGTCGTCTTGCTGACCATTGTTTTGTTTTGTTATTAGTAATTAATTGTTTATTTATTTTAATTTGTTGGTCCTAGTTCATCATTTGTGACTGTTACGGCTGTAGATATATGTAAGCGGGCACGCCCTTTATACTTGAAGGCTTTTACTTAGGTTTTAAGTTCTGTTTACGTTTTTATCTCTGCTTGAGAATAGTTTTCGGTCTTTTTCTTTTCTTTTTTTTGTTTTTGTTGTTGGTATAGTGGTGTGCTAGCTGACATATGGCTAATAATTTAATGTTTTGTGTTTCACGTGGTGTAAATTGTTTTGCATACTATTGTATAGAATCCATTATTTTCTCTAACTGAACAGACAGCTGTGCTGCTGGGGAGTTTGTTGGCCACTTCTTCTTCCCAGTTAAAGCACTAGGAAGTGGCGAAGGTTGGGCGTTTTGGGGGACTGTCTTATGTAATTTTGACGTACGAAAAGTGCTGATCCTCAGCCTAGTTTGAATAAATGACTTTTGATTTTGATTTTGATTTTGAATATTTATAAATTGCATCTGCAAATACAAAAAAAAGGAGGGGAAGGGGTTTTTTTTTAAATTAATTGCAACAATATTGGTATCAAATAAAAGCTAGTAATGAGTAACTTTCAAATATATATGTTAATAAAACTAAAAAGCTTGAAATAAAATAAATTATTTAAAAAACAAATAAAAAACCCGACTGCAAAAACACAACTGAAAAGGGAAAAACAGGCATTATAATCTATATAATTTTGGTCTTGCAGGCGGGGGACAGTCGAATAACCTGAAATATGGTGTAACTTTTGATTGTCCGGCCTGCGATACCAAAATTCTATAGATTGTGTTTCTGTGTTGGTCCAAGACGTCCTATAATTCTTGACTTGTAGTAGACCCATCGTGTCGCCCTACACCACGTATATTTGAAGCTAAGTTAAAAAATGAAACGCTTCTTACGTAGACTGGAACGCGCCCAAACTCATCTGTCATTCGACTTATTCGTGCGCGCCAAAAATCCACGCTTTTTTCTTCTTGCTCCTATAAAAATTTATTTCAGGTTTTAACTACTAAAAATACATATTTACAATGGGAAAACATAAAAGGAAAAGGAGGAACGAAGATGAAGAATTATATTCGTTATTTAAAAAGTTTAAGAAACGAATGAGAGAAAGACACTCTTCCACTTCGAGTGAAATCGAAGTACAGGACGATATTCTAGGTAAATACAAATACTTAACATACCGTACTCTTATTTCGTGATCATAGTTATCACTTATGTGCCTATCCGTTATTCTCACGCACGCGGTGCTTGTTGTGAAAAAACAAGTCCATACTTGTTTAAAAATCCGGTGTTTGGTCTAATTAGAATCATAATTACTCAATATGTGGCGAATTCTATAAAGAAATATAACAATGGTACGAGGATATACTCGTGTGGTAGCACTGCGAGTGCTATTCGTGAGGTATATCCCGACCGGAAATAAAGGTTAGAGGTTATGCTCGTGTGGTGGTACTGCGAGTACCATTCGTGTGGCACATCCCGACCGTAACCCCTTAAGGTTTGCGGATATACTCGTGTGATGGCACTGCTGGTGCTATTCGTGTGGTATATCTCTCACCTCAATAAAAGGCTCCTATATTACGAGAGTAATAGTATAAAAATAATTTTTAGCCCCAGAGAATGTAGAAGAGTTTCAAGAGGAAACAGATTTAACCAAACAGGCTACAGTTGAGTTGGCTCCTGAGAATCAGCATCCTGAGCTTCCTGCCACTGAAATTTTACCAGAAAATTCCTCAGAGTCCTTGCCGTTAGATGAGGACATACTCAGTATTTTAGGAGAGGACCCTAATAAAAAGACTTATGCAGAAGCAATTCACAAAGACATCACCATGAGATGGAATCATATAATTACCAATGGATTAGAGAAGGACAGCAAAACAGAACTCCTGAAGTTGTATCCAATCCCTGACAATTGTATTTTTTTGGAGGCCCCCAAAATAAATCCGGAAATTAAGGCAGCTATCTCAGAGCAGGTCTTAAAAAGAGACCGGGCAATGGAACAGCAACAAAACTGCCTGGGCCAAGCTACGGCTTGCATCGGGAAGGCACTTGATATTTTAATTAAAAGTAAAGAGTGCAAGGAAGTTACAAAGATTGTAAGCGACGCCGGACGTATGCTGTGTGATTTATTCCATTCTGAGTCATTATCTCGCAGATACCTTTTACAATTTGCACTCAATAAAGATACAAAGGATATTGTTACTCAAACAAAAGTGGGAAAATACATATTCGGTGAAAACCTTCATGAGGATTTAAAAGCTGGGAAAGCTATTAACAAGACTGGATCAGAAATCAAATATAATCAACCACAATCATCAAAAAAACAAGCAAATCCAACTAATTTAAACTCACGGGGCCCGCCTCGGAAGTATCAACATCACCACACACCGAGCGCGGGCAGGCAGCACAACCCCAGGCCTCGACCAGCAGCTCAGAGGTGGCCAGCACCTCAGCGGTGGTCAGCTCCACAGCGGTGGCCAGCTCCTCAGCAGAGAAGTGGCCCACCACACAGAAAAACTTAGAAGTAACACTCCTTTCATCTCACTATAATAACTGGTTAACCATTACCAAAGATATGACCGTTTTGTCCTGGGTTACAGGTTACAAATTGCCATTTTTAAATATACCTAATCAAACACTTGCACCAGCAAATAAATTAAAAGGTAAAGAGGCTCAAGAAATGCAACAATCAATATCCCATCTTACTACCATAAAGGCTATAAGGGAATGTGAGCCATGTAATAATCAATTTCTTTCACATATTTTTTTGGCCCCAAAACCTAATGGTGAAAAAAGATTCATTTTAAACTTAAAGAAGCTCAATAAGTTTATGAGTACATCCCATTTCAAACTCGAAGACATTAGAACTGCCACAAAATTACTTTCAGCTGGTTCCCTAATGGCAAAAATCGATCTTAAAGAGGCATACTACTCTGTGCAGATACATGAGCATTATAGAAAGTACCTCCGTTTTCAATGGCAGGATAAGTTATATGATTTTAATGTATTACCGTTTGGTCTCTGCACAGCGCCATATGTTTTCACTAAAATTATGAAACCTGTCATAGAACACCTCCGGTCTCAAGGAATTTTGTGTTCTGTTTACCTCGATGATATACTTTTAATTTTTGACAACATGTTAGAGGCAAAAGATGGTATTGAAAAAGTGTGTAGCCTTTTAGAATACCTAGGGTTTACAATTAATTATGACAAGTGTATACTTTTACCCCAACAGAAATGCAATTTTTTAGGTTTTGTGTTAAATTCACTAGACATGACAATAGAATTACCACCTGAAAAATGCTTAAAGATTCGGCAAGAATTATTATTTTTTTATAGTAAGAAAAACTGCAAAATAAGAGAGTTTGCCCATTTGTTAGGATTACTCACTTCCATTTGCCCCGCTGTTAAATATGGCTGGGTATATACCAAAGCTTTTGAAAGACTGAAATACCTGAGTTTGCTTAATAATAATGAAAATTACAATAAAACTATGAAATTACCCAGCTATTTAAAATCAGATTTTGATTGGTGGTTTAAAAACTTAAAAGCACCTAGTAACAACATTCGGTCAGACTGCTATGCATTAGAAATTTTTTCAGATTCGTCCTTAACGGGTTGGGGTGTTGCGTGCAATGATAACTCTTTGGGAGGCTCATGGTCAATTGAAGAGTCTAAGAAACACATTAATAACTTAGAACTCCTTGCTTCTTTTATTGGACTAAAAACTTATGCAACTAACCTCAGGGATTGTCAAATACTACTCCGAATAGACAACACAACGGCTATATCGTACATAAATCGTATGGGAGGAGTACAGTTCAATCATCTCAATACACTGGCAAGGGACATTTGGCAATGGTGTGAGTCTAGGAACATTTTTGTATTTGCTTCTTATATCCAGTCAAAAGACAACTTTATAGCAGATGCAGAATCTAGAAAGACTCAAGCTAACATAGAATTTGAATTAGCAGACTATGCATTTCAGCAGATAATTACAGCTTTTGGCAGACCCAATATAGACTTATTTGCCTCTAGAGCCAATACAAAATGTAACAAGTTTATATCTTGGCACAGGGATCCAGAAGCTTATGCTATAGATGCTTTTACCGTTTCATGGTCTCAGTATTTTTTTTATGCCTTTCCACCATTTTCAATGTTACTAAAAACTCTCCGAAAAATTGTTAATGACGAGGCTACTGGTATTGTTGTTGCACCCCATTGGCCCACCCAACCTTGGTATCCTCTATACCAAAAATTACTATCTTCAGAGCCAATCTATTTCCAACCTAATAAGTCATTATTAACTTCTATCAACAGCAGGCCGCATCCTCTTCACGAGCGGCTTACCCTGGTTGCAGGGGTCTTATCAGGAAAGCTCTAGAGAGCCGAGGTGTTCCTGATATGTCAATTGACGTCATGCTAGCTTCCTTAGCAGATAATACTGTGTCACAGTATAACACATGTTTAAAATCATGGTGGACTTATTGTTTAGATAATCCAATAGATTGTTACAGTGCTGGCATCCCAGATATATTAAAGTTTTTAACCAAAATGTACAACAATGGCTCAAAATATGGAAGTCTGAACTCATGTCGATCTGCAATTTCACTATTAGTAGGTCCACAAGTTGGTACCAACGAGCTAATAAAAAGGTTCTTTAAAGGAGTCTTTCGGCTAAGACCAAATAACCCAAAGTACGATGTTACCTGGGACACCAACACTGTTTTGAATTACTTAAGTAATTTATATCCTAATAATAACATTTCATTGGAAATGTTATCAAAAAAATTAGTAACTATTTTAGCCTTAATAACTGCACACAGGGTCCAAACCTTAAGTCTGATTAGATTAGAAAATATTAAATGTTGTAAAGAAAAAATTATCATAAAAATTACTGATCTCATTAAAACATCTCGAGTAGGTGCAACCCAACCTGCCCTAATCATTCCATTTTTTCTCGAAAGGCCCGAAATCTGCCCTGCGCAGTCACTAGTTGACTACATCAAAATAACTGAAAAATTACGACCCAGTAATTCAGGACGGCTTCTTTTAAGTTTCAAAAAACCATATAAAGTTATAGGATCACAAACTATAAGCCGTTGGATCAAAGATATGATGACCAAGAGCGGCATAGACACCGACATGTTCACAGCACATAGCACGCGACATGCATCTTCATCAAAGGCGAAAGCTCTAGGAGTCAACCTAGATATCATTCGAAAAATGGCAGGTTGGGGTGAAACCTCTTCAGTGTTTGCCAGGTTCTACAACAGACCTATTGTACAATCAGAAACTTTTTTCGCAGAAACTATTTTTAATTCAAGTGCTTAACCTTATCCATTAACGATTATATGAATCTCAATTTTAGTTTTAATTAAGATTGATTAGTTGATTGTTATCAAAAAGTTATTAAAATCTAAGTTTTAATTGTTACTCATTAATGAGTGTTTTGTTGTTTCTGTTTGAATGATTAATTCAAACTTTATTGATTTTTATTAATACACTATATAAAAATGAAATTATTTGTTATATTTCACGACTCTTTGAACATCCTACAAGTCAAGAATTATAGGACGTCTTGGACCAACACAGAAACACAATTAGAAATCAAACGAACTTACCAAGTGAAGTTCGATGTTAATTGTGTGAAGGTGTTGGTCCAAGACGTCCAAGACTCCCACCCGGACCCTAATGCTAGTGCATGAGTACCCTAAGTTACAGGTCGTGAAATAGGAACTTCAAACTAAATGACAGATGAGTTTGGGCGCGTTCCAGTCTACGTAAGAAGCGTTTCATTTTTTAACTTAGCTTCAAATATACGTGGTGTAGGGCGACACGATGGGTCTACTACAAGTCAAGAATTATAGGACGTCTTGGACCAACACCTTCACACAATTAACATCGAACTTCACTTGGTAAGTTCGTTTGATTTCTAATTATAATGCATGTTTTTCCGTTTTCAGTTAGGTGTTTTTGCAGTAGGGTTTTTTATTTGTTTTTTTTTTTAATAATTTATTTTATTAACTATTAAAATTAAATCTATATTTGACTATGATTATGATTATTTATATAAGAAACCAGTTTTGACATAATGCAATCTTTTTGACCGTTAATTATTGTTGTTCAGTAATGCATGTTTGAGTAAATAGCATTGTGATGATTTAGATTTTCTTAATTAGTCATATTTTGCACACCTAGCCTATCCTCCTATCCTGCCTATTTGACCTCCACAACCCAGTTACTGGGTAACACGATACCCCTTGGTAAGACGACCCGTAAAGACTGTCAACAATCTACAAATGACAGCCGGGACCAACGGCTTAACGTGCTTTCCGAGGCACGGAGAGGTCTTGGTATGTAAAGATGGTCACCCATCCACGGACCAACCGCGGCAAGTGTAGCATTAAAGCAAAACATGACAGTGACTAAATTTAAGTTTTTATGTAACATCTTGCATTTATGTGTATACTTATGTTTTTAGCAAAATAAATATCTTGTATAACTAGGCACGCTTAAACTGTGCACAAAAATGACTTTTAAGGCGCTGACAACACCAAATTGACCAAAATAGGCTTCTCTTAAGAAACAAATTTGCAAAATCTGTATAGCTTGTGGTAGTGGAAAAAATATATGTTAATTTTGAACATATTTCCCAGAACTTGGTTGTTACCGAAACACGTTTTGAAAAGAAAATCTCGATACAAACTAACGTTAAACTAACCTCTTACCTTGAGTTCTAATCCAAAATATCTGCATTAAATATCAACATACGTTACGTATTTAATTAATAACAAGAACCTCTTATTTGAATGCAGAACTTGGTTGTTTTTTATTTTCGATTACTCAACTCAGTTTTGAGTAAATAGAGAATTGCTTCATATTTTGCAATAAATTACAAGCGTTGTGTCATCGCGCTTCTCTTTCTTTTCTATGCAATCTGACAATGACCGCGGTTTAGGTGTTGTCAGCGTCTTAACAGCAGATTTTCTAAGCAGAGACCTAACTATCCTAACTATCCTGACTTAATATTATATTATATATGCGAAAGTAAAATCTTTGTTTGTTTCGCTTTCATGCTAAAACGGCTGAACAGATTTGGATGCAATTTGGCACATGGGTAGACTATGACTTAGATTAGTATCACTTTTAATACCAATATTCCCACGGAATCAACACTTATGCGGGTGCAACCGAGGAGCGTAGCTACAAAATAATTAAAAAAAAGGAATAACTTTTCAAACTCAAACTCAAAGTATTTATTTCAAATAAACCAATTACAGGCACTTTTGAATTGTCAAGGGTTCGGTCGGTAAGTCAGAAAGATGAAGCTAGTTGCCCATTCCAAAGCGTAGTAGGTACCTATGGAGAAGAACGGGCAAGAAACTCCACGGACACTCTTTTAAATCAACGTATTATGGTTACAAAATATTGTTTAGATCATTCATTTTGAATATATACACGTGAGAACGATGCAAAACGTAAAAGCGTCCGTAATAAAAAGATAAACAACACAAAAAAAAAGCAATTCATAAATTAAAATAAGCCGTGGCAGCTAAGAGATGACCAGTCTCTACTGACGGCGCCCGTTCACGAACATGACGCGTGGATCAGCACCATTCAGCTCAACCATTTTGAAGGGAGCTAAATGATCCAACACACGCGCCACCATCAGCGAGACATTAGAGTGAGCACGACATACTCCCAGCCACCAGGGCACATTCAAGTCAATGAAAGACGTATCCAGTAAATGGCAGCTTTATAGTACATAGTACTCACATAACAATGTGCTGTGCAACTATACAATACTAAGAGATTGAATTTATACAATGCAAAGAGAGTTTCTAAAATCTTCAGCAGCTCCAACACTATTTTCAATACCTGATCAATTAGTTTTTGCGCCCTTGTGGAGCGGGACCAGCGTTGAGCCATTGTCAATTGAAGCCCTAAGTCCTGAACTAGGTCGCACCAGAAGTCAGTCTTCATGATCTATAAAACCATTTTGTTGATCAGATTAATAATAAATACAATTTTTATAGTTTCTAATTAAAGCAACATACCTTTTTAACCGGTTCATAGATTGTTTTTATATAAATAACTAGTGCTATTTACTGCAATAAATAAATAGTGATGAGTACCGCACTCATGAGGTCCCTCGCTTGAGGTACTCATGATCGCAAATTGAAAGAGTTACTCGAATTTCAACCACATTTGAACCACCTCACTACACCTCACTCGTTCACGCGTCCTCAAAAATTGACATTGACAATATGAAATCGTGGCGAGGGGTGAGCCGAACGAGTTCGTGACTCGCGAGTACTCGCGAGTCCCGAGTGAGTAGAGACTCGTCAGTACTCGTGAGTCGTCGTCGCGCCCGTCCGCCTCGCTCCTTCTTACGTTCGGCTTAATTCGGCTCGGGCTCACGAGTCGTGAGGTGAATACGCCGTTGACGATTCCTCACCTCAAATGAGGGGTGCCTCGTGAGGACCTCACGAGGTAAAATGAGGTCCTCCCTCAACTTCAAATAAAACTGATGAGTTACCCATCACTATAAATAAACACTGCTTACGACATCTTTAGCCATTTGCCGCCCACAGGCAAGTTGGTAAATTGTACCAGAAATGTACAAATTTACATTTGACATTTTATACAAATGTCATACTTAGCAACTATTGATTAAAAATGTTTAATTATAATGTGTAATGTTATATATCCATAATTAATATCTATATTAATGCATTTGATAGTCGTCCAAGTCTTGAGGAAGGAAGAAAAACATCACGTTACAACCCTTAGGAGCCGAGCAAAAAGAAAAAAATAACTAACTAAACGAAAACAAAGTAACAGCGCGGGCGGGCGATGCGAGAACGTGGGTATGAGGCCGAAATTTTGCGGGAAGTCGCGGGCTGATGCTAGTTTATTGTAAATGCGGAAGTAACTGTGTCTGTCGGGCTGCCTATTATCTTTTTACAAGTAAACCCCTGAACCGATACTTATGTTTGTTTATATCTTTTGGTTACTTTACATCCTGAATTGGAATAACAAATGATGAAATACCTACAAAATACACGTAGACGAAGTCGCAAGCAACAGCTAGTGTAATATATTAAGACATTTGCCGCCCACAAGCAAGTTTGTAATTGTACCAGAAGTCTAGAAACTGACATTTGACATTTTATACAAATGTCATACATGACAAATGCCAGAAAATTTTAATTAACTTTTTTTATTAAAGCAAGTTCATTTGCAACTATCAAATTCGTTTGCAAAAGAGGTTCTACAGTTTACGTAATAGCAATCTGAAATCAGGAAACGCTCAACTTTTTATGACATGCTTCGTTTTAATGCAACCGGGTATTCATTAAATATATTTATATTTAACTAGCAACCCGCCCCTGCACGGTTTTTACAACTTGACTAAACATGAAGATTTCTTTATTATCCTACCTTCCGGAACAAAAAAAAAACAACTCACTCTCTCAAAAAAAGGAATTCTCAAAATTATTGTGAATATCTCATCAAAATCCTTTACATAACATATATAATCAGCTTATAATGTTCCCACTGCTGGGACACAGGCCTCTCTGTGAGAGGGAGGGGGCCGTAATCCACCACGCGGGCCCAGTGCGGGTTGATAGATGTCACATGTCTTCGAATTTTTGTTTCTAGAACATGCCGGTTTCTTCACGATGTTTTCCTTCACCGTTTTGAGAGCAGTGCTGATGAAATAATTTACATAAAGTAAAGCGCCTGTCCGTCAGCTACAACTCGTAAGTCGCGGCCGTTACCACTGGGCCACCACTTTAAAATATCAACGCGGGCACACAAACCGACACCAAATAAGACTTTAATTTATAATGCTATGAATCTATGTACCAGTGCGTCCTGCCCGTTATGACATACGGTGCCGAAACGTGGACACTGACAGTCGGGCGGGTCCACAAAAATACGGTCGCTCAGCGCGCCATGGAGCGGGCTATGCTCGGAGTTTCTTTGCAGGGTAAAATCAGGAATTCAATTATCCGGAAAAGAACCGGAGTTACCAACATAGCCTGCAGAGTAAGCAAACTAAAGTGGCTGTGGGGTGGCCATGTTTGTCGAAGGACCGATGGCTGGTGGAGCAGACGAGTCGACAAGCGTAGTGTGAGACACCCCCCAGCTAGATGAACCGACGACTTTAAAAACTGTGGCTGCGATAAACTGGATGCGGAAGGCGGAGGACAGAGTTTTGAGGCGCAGCCTGGGAGAAGCCTATGTCCAGCAGTGGACTGCGATAGGCTGAGTTCATTGACTCGTATGTATAAATTAGAGGCAGGCATAATCAGCCGATAACGTTCCAACTGGGACACAACTCACGTCTCCTTTCTGTGAGAGGGAGGGGGTCGTAAACTCTTGTTCAACCACGCGGGCCCAGTACCGGTTGGAAGTTGTCACATTCACATAAAATCTTCGAATCAAGTCTAACAAGGTCAAGGTAAACGGTTCTAGGACATGCCGGTTTCCGCACGTTGTTACTCTTTCCGTTTTGAGAGCAGTGGTGATGAATAAAATGATTAATATAATAATAATCGCTTTTTTATAAAAGGTTCACATATACATTATGATAGAGCAATGGTTGGCCAGTGGTAACGGCCACGACTTTCGAGTTGTAGGTCGTAGGTTCGAACCCAGACAGACGCTTTACTTTGTGTAAAATATTTCATCACCACTGCTCACAAAACACTGAAGGAAAACATAGTGAGGAAACCGGCATGACCTAGAAACAAAAATTCGAAGATATGTGTCATCTACCAACCCACACTGGGCCACCGTGGTAGATTACAGCCCATTCCCTCTCGAATAGAGGATGCCTGTGTCCCAGAAGTGGGAACATTATAAGCTGACTAAGCTAAATATTTGAGTATGATCTTTTTTACCGCTAAAGTAGTTTAATTTCTAAATAAGTTCTTCTAATCTATTGTACAGAAATGGGCGTAAGAATGTAAAAAATCTTTCTACAAAGACATGTTTTGAGGTTGTATTAGATGTGCATTCTATAACATTCCGTCTCTTGTTCGTATTGTCAGAATTGTAGATAAACATGGAGTACAGTTTTAATACTAAGTGCATAATGATAAGCTGGCGAACCATCTTTTTTTTATCTATGACTTCTCGTAGTTGACCTTGAGAGGTCGTGACTACTTAACCGGACTATCTTGTGGCTGCCTTAAGCGAACTCAAAGCCTCCAGCCAGGGGCGAAACACTTACATTACTAAGCGACTGCACGCTAAGGGCACCCCCTGTGGGGTACGAACCTCTGCTTAGGGCGTCGCTGGAGGGAGGAGAGCAAGGTGGGACAGGCTGGATCTGAACTTGATAATTATCTTTATCAGGGGAATTTAAAGCTACAGGCTCAGCAACGGCGCGGGCTGGCATTTCGTCGAGCAAGTGTCAGGGGGACAATTACGTCGGGGACTTCGCGAGGGACCTTGGTAGCGAGGTCGGAATGACGGTTTGTGATGTCTGTGCACTGTACCCGTGGCCCTACTGACGACCACATACTCCTCCAGGAAAGGATTCCTGGAGGAGTATGGGGTCATCGGGGTCTATGAGAACATGCCTGGGACGGCAAACTAAGCTAATTTTTGAGGGCCTATAACTAGAGGGCTTGACAACCAGAGGGTGCGATGATTGACGGCTGAATCGAAGAAACGCTTGGCGTTTCATGAACTGCTGGATAGTGGGAATTTTGAAGTCGAGATGGAGAATCTCGTTTCCATCGAACCAGGGGGATCCCGTTGCCTTACGGAGATAACGGTTTTGAAGGCGGTGAACCATCACTACGTTTCAAGATTTATATAGCAGATCTGTGGGAAAGAAGAAGAGATGGAAGAAGAAAAAAAACAAAAAAAAAATCAACCGACTTCCAAAAAAACAATACAAAGTGAAAAATAACTTTAATTTCGGAAGTCGGTGGCAAAAAACTAAAATACAGATCCAGAAGCCACCGACTTCAGAAATTACAGTGATTTTTCACTTTGTAGTCTTTTTTGGACGTAGGTTGTTTTGTAAAAAGTTTTTTTAAACACATATTACGCATACACTACTCAACTAATAATTGTTTCACAAGAATCCGTGACTCAAAATGATGATATTATTGATGTTACCTAGATTATAATTGTTATGTTACACGGTTCAAAACGGTATCAACCATAACATTCATAATTTACAACGTCTAGTTTAAATGAAGCGGTCAGTTATTAATATAATTTGCATAGTTATTGCAAAAATTAATTGAATGCGGAGTAAACATTCACTAGGTAATTGACCTGGTTTTGAGCGCAATTTCAGTTTGTTTTTTGACCTTAAAATCTTGATTTTAGAGGGGAGTTGGATGTAGGTAGGAAATTTTCAGTTTCCATGTGATAAGACCCATACATTTATTTATTTATTTATTTGAAAGGTACACCAACGACCTATTCACTAAAAACATTAACATAATAAAAAAGATACATACTCGTAAGCATTGCATTTTGGTGAATTAGTCACTTAAAGGCGTACACAGCACTTACATAAAAAATAGCTTCTTAAATATACGTTTTAACAAGGTTTTTTACTCGTAGTAAGGATAGAAAAAATAATTAGAAACAAAGAACAAAACATTAAGTAAAAAACAAAAACAAATAAAAATTTAAATGAAAATCAAAAACATTATTAGAATCAAAATTAAAATTAAAACATTATGATCAAAATTAAAATTCAAAATAAACAATAAAATTGAAATTCAAAATTCAAAACTGTAAAAAGCGCTAACGAGTGCAATAAGAGAACATTCCAAAATTGTTAAAGTGGCAAAGTTGGTATTTGACAAAAACCAAATAAATAAAACAGTAAAAAAAAAAATTAAAAAGTAGGTTATAGTAGGTTATAAAATTATGATTCGTCGCTAATAGTTGAAAGTTTTTTACGAAATCGGGAAAATGTGTCTGTAAATATATCTATATTGTTATCTATTTTATTATAATTAGCCATTCATCGATTCAAGCGGGCATTGAGACCAAGGTTGGTCCTTGATGAGGACGGTGCAAAGGTATTTATTTTACGTAGAGATCTAGTTACGGTACGCCTAGGTACAGCTATATTAACACCTGATAATAACTCGGATACATCACCATAGTGAGCGGGTCTATTGCCATTGACCAGGCCCAAATACAGACATCAAACAATTAATTTCCCTGGCTATACCTTCTTTTTTTGGGTGGTAAATTATCAAATAACTTTTCCCGCTCTGGGCGGATCAGGAGGGTGTTTCAGACTCTTACTGACTAAAACCTACCCATGTTCCTTCCGTTGCCTATTTTGCCAGAGGCCACGGTATCCCTTTCGGACATTCCAGCGACTCCGGCAGGCATCGGCCTTAGCTAGTCAAACTGCGCAGACGTGATGGATCTACATTACACTTCCTAGTGCTTTAGCTGGGAAGAAGAAGTGGCGCAAAAAACTGTCCAATAGCACACCTGTCTGTTGAGTTAGATAAACTTGATTCTATACAAATCGTATGCAAAAAACACAAAACATTAAATTAAATCACTTGCCATATGTTAGCTAGCACACGCCAATATACCAACAAAACAATGAAAACTGTACTCGAGCAGAAATAAAAAAAACGATCGATGTTTCGTCGATCCGCCCGACTTTCGATTAGACGCATCGTGATATAACAGGCCATTTCATGAAATGGCGGCGTATCGTAAAATGGCCAGACAGATTACGATGTTGTATGTATTATTGTTTTTTACCGCATTCTCTATTGGGATTGTTTTTGCGTCGGTAGGTGTGTATGTGGCATCACAGCGGGCCCTATCAGAATACCAGCGCTGCGGTATCTGTTTTTTTTATATATTTTTATATCGCAGCATTATGCTGAGATAGGAGCCTTTTTGGCCTCGTACAGGTTTTATTTTTTGTTTTTGTTTTCACTATTATGTTATTTTATTTTTATTGTTTTCATGGTTTTGTTAATTTTATATCCTTTTTTTATTATTGATGTATTCCTTTGTAAGTCCCAAATAAATATTAACACAGCACACGTCATATATTTAATATAGCTTACTTAGTGACCCGGTTCTCATCTAATAGAAACACAAGTTGACCTTAACTTAACTAAGTATTGATGTTCTTAACTTATAATGAAAGATTACGAAATGTTTATCATTTACATAATATATCGATTAGGTTCCTTGATGAATAAGGTCCGACTTGTCGATAGCAGTCACAAACAAGACATTACTAATAGAGAACCTCACTTATCTTGAGACGTCCATGCTAAGATTATTAAAAGGTAAAATTGTTTGTTAGTAAGTCTGTGTGTCTGGAACTACCAGTGGGATTAGATTTTTTTTTTGCCTAACTCAATATATTTTATACAAATGTCATACATACATACATAACTCACGCCTTCTTCCCACGGGGATGTAGAAACTATAGAACGCCACCTGCTACGCTCCTTAAATACTCCTTTTGCTTCGTTTACGTTCATACATCTAGTCATGCACGCATGCCTGTTGCCAGTACTACGCACCTGACCTTTCTGAAGAACATCACCAATGAGGTCACTATATGTCCTCCTAGTGCGTCCCTCCCGGCGTTTCCACTCACATCTGACTTGTAAATACCTTTTGTTAGTCGCCTTTCACTCATCCTCTCAACATGCAATTTTCAGTTTTTGTCAGTACATCTTCCTTTAAATGTCAAAAATGTCATACTTAGCAATTATTGGTTAAACATGTTTAATTATAATGTGTAATATTATTTTCATCCCATGCATCTATTCGAAAAGAGGCGAATGGTTCCTCGATAAGTGCGAGCAAAATGGGTCATTTCGGCGCACTTAATAACAGTGACAAAATGACTTTTGAATTTGGAACACTATTTAATTAAGAATTTTGAACGCAATTCGCTTCGATAAAGTTCAGACCGATAGTAAAAAAGTGCGCCTGGCGACGAGGCATTGGTTACAACAAATAAAAAAAAAAAATACACGGGAACTTCTTATTCGTTTTTTCATTACTTTTGTCAAAATATTACAGACAATTTTAATTTGATATTAATATAAATTTGTAATTTGGTTAAGTAAATATAAATATTCTTCACTATTAAAAGCATCTCTTATTTATTTTTCTCATAGAGGGGGATGAAAAGCAGAGTGTGCCACGCGGTACCAAAAATATTTAACCTTGAGCGACGTACTTTGAATCCCTCGCTACGCTTAGGATTCTCCTCTAGAATCCTGCGCTTCGCTCTGGATTCAAACAATCACTCTCGTCCTCAATACATTATTTTGGTCCCTTATGACACGAATATCTGTACTTAAGTTGAAGAGTGTGTTTGTTGTGTGTTGTTTGTTTGAACGCGCTAATCTTTGGAACTACCAGTTGGATTTGAAAAAATATTTTTGCAATTGATAGCCCACTTCTTGAGGAAGGCTTAACATCACGCTAGGACCCTTCAGAGCTGAGCAAAAAAAAAAAAGTCAGAAAGAACGGTAAGCAAAAGCGTAAAAGTTACAGCGCGGGAGGCATTGCGAAGCGACGCGGTAGGGAATAAGAAATTTTAGGCGTACGAAGTCGTTCATATAGAAGTGATGTTTCGATTTGTTTCATTGCTACAATCAGCCGGTCTAATCATCTGCCCGCCTTCCCAATTATGTTCGGGTCGGCTTCCAGTCTTACCGGATACAGCTGAATACCAGTATTTTACATGGAGCGACTGCCTATCTGACCTCCACACCCCAGTTCCAGTTACTGGGTAATACGATACCCCTTGGTAAGACTGGTTTTCAGACTTTCAGGATTCTGACGACCCGTAGACTATCAAAGATCCACGAATGGCTGCCGGGACCAGCGGCTTAACGTGCTTTCTGAGGCACGGAGAGGTCTTGGTATGTAAAGATGGTTACCCATCCACGGGCAAGCGTAGCTTAACCTGATCGATCGACCCGTGCGGCTGTTACTACGTAGCCACAAGCCCCTCTACCACCAGGCAGTCTATTCCGTAAAATACTCACCTTCAAAACTTAGGTGAAGCTTAAAGTCAGGTGTCATTCCACCTTTTTTTTTTGGGTTGGAAATCATCAAATAACTTCTCGTGCTCTGGGCGGAGCGGGAGGGTGTGTCAGACTCTTTCTGACTAAAACTCACCCGTATTCCTTCCGTTGCCTGAGTTGCCAGGGGCCTCGGTAATCCTTTAGTACCTTCCCGCGACCTTTAGTACCTTCCCGCGACAGGTGTCATTCCACCTGACGTTAGGGACTGACACTATTGATCACCTAAGTTCAGCAGACTTCTGAGATGTGAATCAAATCAAATCAAACCAATCATCAAGCTGACCACAACATATTTGGGAAAAGGCCAGCAGATTGTAACTCAATCAGCCTATATTTACAACAAGATCAATGCTAAACTAGAAATCTACCCTAAAATCCTGCACGTATGCAAAAAACTTATAACAGAGTATCGAGAACTTACACACCTACCTCTTCAGTTATCCATAAACCTATATCACACACACCCAACACACTACACAATACACCCACACACACACTCCCACGTACCCAGACATACACTTCCACAAACATCACATACACAAATATTGTGGGAGACAGACATTCTTTAAGCTGCTTCCTCTAATAGATAATTGTTTTTTCCTTTTTATATTTTTAATTTAAGTTGGTTTTCATTTTGTTTTTATTTTATTTTCATTTTGCACTATGTCACAGTCTCAACATTGTTACCAGTGAAGTATTTAATGGGAAGATGCGAGACAGCCCCAACACAAGTATTGTTAATTACTTACTGGGGCTGCCTCAATTTTCATTTAGTTTGATGTAATAATTTGAGAAACAATAAACATTTTGAATTTTTTTTTTTTTTTAATTTTTGAATTTTGAAGATTACCAAATAAATAGGCATCTTTGGAATGTAGCCAGTCTGGCGCAGCACGGCACGCAAGTCAGTGACGCGGTAACATTCACATGTCGGTGACGCGGTCACATTAGCATGTTGGTGACGCGGTTACACTAACATGTCGGTGACGTGGCCACATTAGCGTGTTGGTGACGCGGTTACATTGACATGTCGGTGACGCGATCACATTAGCATGTTGGTGACGCGGTTACATTGACATGTCAGTGACGCGGACACAATAGGATTTTGGATTTTGGTGACGCGAACTCATATGTTTTGCCCCTATCAAAAACGTTCAATGCGACTAAAGAAATGTTCACTTCAAAAATGATTTTAAATACAGCCAGGATATTTTTCCGTTTTTTTTTGTGGGAAATTATCAAATAACTTCTCCCGCTCTGGACGGAGCGGGAGGGTGTGTCAGACTCTTACTGACTAGAACCCACTCGTGTTCCGTCCGTTGCCTGTGTTGCCAGGGGCCTCGGTAACCCTTTCGTACTTTCCCGCGACCCCGACAGGAAACGGCTAAATTAGTATCTTCAGAATTGTTATTACCTCGATAGTACGAAATAGTATCAAAATACAAAGGTCACCTATTTAAAAAGACCTTTAACTTCGTTCATGTTATTATTAATAAAGTTTTAACCTTTACCAGTAACTAAAAATGCATTGGTGCACAATGATTTTGGGATTATCTGTTATTTAAATTTTTTTAAGGCGCTGACAAGACCCAATTGACCAAAATAGCCTTCTCTTCAGAAAAGAAATGCCTAATCTGTACAGTTTGTGGTAGCGAAATAATGTATGTTAATCTTGAACATATTTCCCACAACTTGGTTGTTACCAAAACACGTTTTGAAAAAAAATCTCGGTACAAACTAACCTTGAGTTCTAATCCAAAATATCTGCATTAAATATCAACATACGTTACGTATTTAATTAATAACAAGAACTTCTTATTTTAATGCAGAACTTGGTTGTTATTTATTTTCGATTACTCAACTCAATTTTTAGTAAATAGATAATTGCTCCATATTTTGCAATAAATTACAAGCGATGTGTCATCGCCCTTCTCTTTCTTTTCTATGCAATGTGACAGTGACCGCGGTTTAGGTGTTGTCAGCGTCTTAAGTGTATCCGCAGTTAGCCCGCAAAATTAAAATATTCTTACGATTTTAATGGAATTTGCAGGTCAGTTTCAGGTTGTATTTTGATCAAAATATGATTCGCGACCATAATGAAAATGTATTTACAGAATTATAATCATCAAAATTATTAAGACATCTCTCTCTCAAGTTAGATTTGTTCCCTAAGAACTTCTCCATAAGAGATTTGTTTTTATTGAACAAATCTAAGTTGGAGAGATGTTTTAACGTTTTGATTTAAATTTAATTTAATTTTGTTTTGATTTTGGTTTAAGTAATTTTGTTTTGTTTCTAATTTAATTTAATTTTTCTTTTTTAATTCTAATGTAATTTTGACTTTAATTTTGAATTTGATTTTGATCTGAATTTTGAATTTGCTTTAATTTTATAATTGTAATTTTGTTTTTGAGTTTGATTTTAATTTTGATCTTAATATTGACTTTAATTTCTTTTTTTTTTGGGTTTTTGATTGGAATAAGTACTGTTTTCTTTTTTTGATTTATATTCTACTAACATATTTTTCTAAGTTTTAATCATCATCATCATTTCAGCTGAAAGACATCCACTGCTGGACATAGGCCTCCCCCAAGCACCGCCACTTCGACCGGTTCTGTGCTTCCCGCATCCAGCGGATTCCTGCGGCCTTCACAAGGTCATTTAATCCTTATACAATATGGATTTTATTTCGCAGGCTACCACTTTTAATTCACACCTTGAGACTTACAGAAGGTCGCTAATAATATCAACTTGTAACTGTCTCACTTCTTACAGTGTGCTGTGTGAGCTGAGCAGTGTTTTGGTGATTTCTGATCAGCGAGGTAATTACGTCCGAATGGGTTACCGAGGCCCCTGGCAACACAGGCAACGGAAGGAACACGGGTGGGTTTTAGTCAGTAAGAGTCTGATACACCCTTCCGCTCCGCCCATAGCGGGAGATGTTGTTTGACAAATACAAACCCAAAAAAAAAAGGAAAGGGGTAACTGCGTAAAACACTATCAGTAGCAATGACTTTCTTTTTGACAGTTCATCAACATTAATTGCGTTATTAACGTTTTCGAGCAGACAATTTTTTCGAACTTATGAAGCAATGGTTTAGCAATATACTTCAAAATTATTTAGATTGTGATTATTAGTGTTTACGCAATTAAAGTCCCCGTCACGAGAAGCTATAAATTTTGTAAACACACATTCAGGGGTTCGCAACCTTTGGGTAAAATAAAATAAAAACAGTTTTGTACGGATATTGATAAGACGGCCAAGTTTCTTTCACATACATAAATACGTTAATAACCATGTTTTTTTCATTAACCGTAAAGCTCGTTACCTGTTAAAAATATTATACAAATGTACAAATAACAAAATTTATACACTCGAAAAACCATTACTCTCTTTTTGACGCAATCAGTCAAATAAGCACATACCTTTTGACGTTTTTTTCGTGGCGAAATAATTTCTTTATGTTTTCGGATCCATTATAGGTAGTAAAAAACTAACAATTCCTTATACAATAATTAACAATATCAACAATAACAAACAAATAGTATAGGTAACCTAATCCGCGAAAATACCACAAACAAACAGACGCATTCGAAACTCGAATGACAGCAGAGACAGCGTCCGCGTGAACTTACTTCAAAATCGTGGCCCAAATGTTTACGTTCCATGAATCAGATGAGTTCTAGTACCACAAAACATTAGACGACAGCGCTTTATATCGCTAAAATATAACCCGATCAAGTGAAATTGCTCATTAGTTTCGTATAACACGTATGTTACTTTGAGTTCATTGAATTTGGGATTATTTGTTGTTGATTAAATTGTCGCTACGTAACTTGGTAGAAGTTCTTTATTTACAAAATTTATAGCTTCTCGTGACGGGGACTTTAGGGTGCAGTTTTCCTCGCGATAATTTTGTATAAAAACCGGCCAAGTGCGTGTCGGACCAAGCAAAAAGCAAGGATTCTGTAGTTGAGATGAATTTATCCCAAAAACAAACTTGACATTGTAGTTTCAAAACATGATCTTCCATACATCGATATGTAACGGTAGGAATACATCGATATACGTCACGGTCAATTCTCCAACTGCAAATGTAAGATGGTCGACTATTAAGGCTCCTTCAAACAGGCGCGACACGCGACGCGACACAAAGGCACCGCGTGTAGCGCTACAAGCGGTGCCTTTGTGTGGCGTCGTGTGTCGCGCTTGTTTGTAAGAGTCTTTACTCGTTATCTTGTAAAACCTACTTAGCTGTGATAGTTTTTTTTTTAACTACACTCACTACTGCCATGATTGTTTTACATATATCAAAACAGCCATTTAGCTGGCAGGGGGAGACACTGGACTCTAACAAAAATTTGCACTTTAAAGCTTAATATTACGCAAACGGATCCCTCAATCGAAAAATAGTTTCGACAAACCCGTAATATTTTTGAACGGCCTATCCAAAGATACCCCACACCATGGGATAACGAGAAAAAATATCCATCCCCACATTACGTGCATGGGAGGTACCCTATAAAACATTTTATTTTAGCACTTTGTCGGCGTCATTAATATGTATACCTACGCCAAATTACAGCTTTCTATTACTAAGCGTCTCTGAGCTACAGCGGGGACAGACAGACAGACGGACATGGCGAAACTATAAGGGTTCCTTGTTTACTAGGGAACCCTGAAAACCAAGGGTTTTTAAAGGAGGTGAATCTGTGCCTGCCCGGCAACTTTGTGCTGTGGCGGAGACGGCCACAGCTGCTGGCTATGCCGCGCGGCAGGACTAACTTGCTTCTAAACGCGCCAGTTACTGGCGTCTTAAGTACACTAAGTGAAATCGCCGAAAGGATTGACATCTTCTCCTGTTCATGGAATTAATTGCGTACCGAAAGACGTAGCGTTGGAAGGCTTCCTACAAGGTAAACCGATGACCTTGTGAAGGCCGCAGGAACCAGCTGGGTGCGGGAAACACACAACCGGTCGAAGTGGCTGTGCTTGGGGAAGGCCTATGTCCAGCAGTGGACGTCTTTCGGCTGAAATGATGATGATGATGATTGAATGAATTCGCAAGAAAAACTGCATACCATTTGTATGGTTGGAGTGTAGCCTTTTTTTTTTTTTTTTGAGGGTGCGAAATCATCAAATAACTTCTCCCGCTCTGGGCGGAGCGGGAGGGTGTGTCAGACTCTTACTGACTAAAACCTACCCGTATTCCTTCCTGTTGCCTGTGTTGCGGGGGCCTCGGTGACCCATAAGTACCTTCCCGCGACCCCGGCAGGCATCGGCCCTAGTGGACCCCTACCTATGTGCTGACTACATCTCTTTGAGGCGCGCGTGGAATACAACGCGCCGTCGACCCGGGCCTGGTCCTTACCGGACGGTGAGCTACCCATTGCTCACCGTCCGCAAGCCCGCGCCTACGGTGGCCGGAAATCCGCCTGGGATTCTCGACGCCCAGGGTGTCTCCAGCGGCGACTATGGACGCATAAACCTACATGGGCACTTATGAAACGTCAGAAGCCAGGTGCACGGTTCCAGTTGGTCGTTTCCTATGGAGAAGAGCCGGCAAGAAACTCCACGGTTACTCTTTTAAAAATAATTGGCTTTAACAATGTTTTCAAATTACAGTGTTAATAGGTAATAGCCTTAGGGGCGCTAGGCGCGAGGACTTAGAAAAAAAAAAAAAACCGAAAAATTTACTAAGTCCCAAATTTTTTATTGAAACTTTTTTTTTTTAATTTTCTTTGCTGCTCATAGTGCCCTAAGGGTATACTCCAACTCCTACATCTCCGCCCCTAAGACGACTCACTGACCATTTGTATGTATAAGCTAAGTATCAGTTATCGCTTTGGGAGATCCTGTAAAGATAGAAGTGTTCTGTTAAATAAATAAATAAATGTCAGGGTCGGCTTCCAGGCTAACTACATGAAGCTGAAAACCAGTATTTTACATGGACTGACTGCCTATCTGACCTCCACAAGTCAGTTATATTTTTTTCAAAAAGAAATTCCTGGCGTTCAAATCTGGTCAGTGAATCTACTGTCAAATCAGTTGGGGTGATTGGTTTTTGTTGACAGCAATGACAACAACCATTAATATTTATTTCAACATGAGATTTTACAACAGATTAAAAATGCAAACACTTTACTTTGTGTATATTTGAGGTTCTCTGTTCATCAGAGCCATTTTTTTAAGTTAAAACTTCTTTAGCCACGTTGAGCGATTTTGGTAAGTAATCAAAATCAAAAGTCATTTATTCAAACTAGGCTGAGAATCAGCACTTTTAGAACGTCAAAATTACATAACACAGTCCCCCAAAACGCCCACCCTTCACCACTTCCTAGTGCATTAGCTGGGAAGAAGAAATGGCGCAACAAACTCCCCAGCCTCTCTATTGAGTTAGAAAAACTTGATTCTATACAAATCGTATGCAAAGTAATTAACACTACAAAACACAAAACATTAAATTAAATTACTTGCCATATGTTAGCTTGCACACGCCAATATACCGACAAAACAATGAAAACTGTACGGTGAGCAATGGGCAGCTCACCGTCCGGTAAGGACCAGGCCCGGGTCGACGGCGCGTCGTATTCCACGCGCGCCTCAAAGAGATGTCGTCAGCACAAAAGTAGGGGTCCACTAGGGCCGATGCCTGCCGGGGTCGCGGAAAGGTACTTATGGGTCGCCGAGGCCCCCGCAACACAGGCAACAGGAAGGAATACGGGTGGGTTTTAGTCAGTAAGAGTCTGACACACCCTCTCGCTCCGCCCAGAGCGGGAGAAGTTATTTGATGATTTCCCAACCTCAAAAAAAAAAAAAAGACTGGCGACACGCAGCTGCCTGTGTACATGTATATACATAGGTACATAAATGTATGTATCGCTACTTCGGCACCGTCATCTCGGTAGACAAACGGCCTTAGTGTGAGCACAACTTAAGCGGATGTAACAAATGACTTTTGTTCTCGACCTTACTCACAAAATGGGCCTATGAGCAATGACCTATAATGAACTGATCTAATCTTATTAAACTATTCAGATGATCTAACTATGCAAAATAAATTACACACCGATTGGAGCATGACATTACAATCCAAGCGTATTTACTAAGGCTTTGTTCAGAAGGCGCGTGTTCACGAACATTAAGCAATCAAATCAAAAGTAATTTATTCAAACTAAGCTGAGAATCAGCACTTTTCGAACGTCAAAATTACATAAGACAGTCCCCCAAAAACACCCGCCCTTCACCACTTTCTAGTGCTTTAGCTGGGAAGAAGAAATGGCGCAACAAACTCCGCAAACTGTCTGTTGAGTTAGAAATACTTGATTCTATACAAATCGTATGAAAAGTAATTAACGCCACGAAACACAAAACACAAATTAAATTACTTGCCATATGTTAGCTAGCACACGTCAATATACTTTTAATACAATATTTTTTTATAAAACAGCATGATAATTATTTAAGGCTCGATTAAATACACGCCTATACTAAATAGTATTTTTCATCCCATCTATTCAAAAAGAGGCGAAGGGTTCCTCGATAAGTGCGAGCAAAGTGGGTAATTCTGGCACACTAAATACAGTGATGAAAAGACTTCTGTATTTGGAATACTATTGCACTGATAATATGAAAGTTTGAACGCAATTCGCTTCGATAAAGTCCTGGCCGGTAGTAAAAAAGCGCGCCCCCACGCTGGCATTGGTTAACGAAATTTAAAAAAATACGCGGGAACTTCTTATTCGTTATTTCATTACTTTTTGTCAAAATATTACAGACAATTTTAATTTTATATTAATTATTATAATAACTTGTAATTTGGTTATGTAAATATAAATATAAATATTCGCACTACTGAAAGCATCTCTTATTTATTTTTCTCATACACTCTGCTTTTCATCCCCCTCGGATGAAAAGCAGAGTGTGCCTCACGGTTCCAAAATTATTTTACCTCGTCCTCAATACATTATTTTGGTCCCTTTTTTTTTTTTTTTTTTAGGGTGGGAAATCATCAAATAACTTCTCCCGCTCTGGGCGGAGCGGGAGGGTGTGTCAGACTCTTACTGACTAAAACCCACCCGTATTCCTTCTTGTTGCCTGTGTTGCGGGGGCCTCGGTGACCCATAAGTACCTTCCCGCGACCCCGGCAGGCATCGGCCCTAGTGGACCCCTACTATGTGCTGACGACATCTCTTTGAGGCGCGCGTGGAATACAACGCGCCGTCGACCCGGGCCTGGTCCTTACCGGACGGTGAGCTACCCATTGCTCACCCTCCGCAAGCCCGCGCCTACGGTGGCCGGAAATCCGCCCGGGATTCCCGACGCCCTGGGCGTCTCCTGCGGCGGCTAGGGGCGAGAGGGCGCGAAACTTGCCTTTCCCTCAACCGTCCCGCCTCCTCCTTCGCGAGCATTACTGCTTCGCAGAAGGAGGTGACGGCTGCCCATGCCCTCTCGCTCCGTACCATGGCCTGAACCAGGGCCGGACGCGAGAGGTCTCTGCCGCCGATCGCCTCCACGAGGACACGGCGGTGCTCTGCCCAAGCCGGGCAGACCTCCACCGTATGCTCCACCGTGTCCTCCGGGCGATCCACACAGTGGTGACACCCGGACGTTTCCTCCCGCCTTATCCGACACAGGAACCTCCCGAAGCTGCCGTGTCCGGTGAGGACCTGCGTCAGGGGGAAGGTGAGGACGCCGTGGCGCCTCTCCAGCCACTCCTCAAAGAGGGGACTTATCGCCGAAATCGTGGCGTGCCCAGCACTGGGTTGCGACAACCGTACTTTCCATGACGCCATGAGATCCCGCCGGAGCTCCGTCCGCTGTGCCGCGATTTCTCGCGGCAGCGGACTTACGCCCCGGCGTTTCGCCTCCTCGCGCCACTCCCATACGTGCGCGAGGACTTTTGCCTCCAGATCCCATGGCGGCATTATTTTGGTCCCTTGTGACACAATCTACTAGTCCTCTATACATTTTTCTTGCACAATTTATTCACGACGCGACATATAAACAAGCCCTTACACAAATCCTGTGACTAACAAATGTCACTTCACAAAATTAATAGCCTTCTGGGTTATTTGTTCATTGTGTCATGATGAATAGGTGCCCAAAACAGGCTCATTGCAGCCTCCTATAATAGGCAGAGGCGTCGAATTGTGACTGAGGTCGAGAGTTCATACCACACATATAGAGTTATTGAAGAGAAACTCCTGCTATTTATGTCCATTGAGATTCATTACGAACCGTGTGCCCGATGTGATTTCCGATAGTCAATCAAAATCAAAATATTTTATTTCACATAAACCTTTTTTTATGTGGTAAATTATCAAATAACTTCTCCCGCTCTAGGCGGAGCTCAATGTGCGTCTCTTTCTGACTAAAACCCACCCGTGTTCCTTCCGTTGCCTGTGTTGCCAGGGGCCTCGGCATCCCTTTCGGACTTTCCAACGACCCCGGCAGGCATCGGCCCTAGTGGACACTTGTTCTGACGACATCTCTTTGAGGCCCGCATGGAACACAACCTTCCGTCGACCCGGGCCTGGTCCTTATCGGATGGCGAGCTACCCATTGCTCACCGTCCGCAAGCCCACGCCTACGGTGGCCGGAAATCCGCCTGGAATTCTCGACGCCCAGGGTGTCTCCAGCGGCGGCTATGGACGCATAAACCTACATGGGCACTTATGAAACGTCAGAAGCTAGGTGCACGGTTCCAGTTGGTCGTTGCCTATGGAGAAGAGCCGGCAAGAAACTCCACGGTTACTCTTTTAAAAATAATTGGCTTTTACAATGTTTTCAAATTACAGTGTTAATAGGTATGGGAGGACAGTGTAGGCTTGTCGACAAGTATTTAACAAAATAGAAAATGGTATATAAATCACCAACATACAACATTGTTTGCAAAACGAAATAGTTTTTCAGTCAGGCAGTATTAAATGTATGAAAGATTACTATTTTAAATTAATTATTACAAATTGTATTATGTCATTATTAATATCCGTCCATCGATCAAAAAGGATGTCTAAATTCATCAATCAATCAAGTTTAGATAGGATCGATAAATTAAGATTAAATCATTCTTCTAAATATTAATCAAATCGTTGCAAAATAGTAAGAGTCGGTTACCGTCCTACTGCAGAGTAAAGTCATCTTCTTATACAAAGAAGAATAACCACTCTTGCTCACTGAGTGTTGACGATTTCAGTCTATTAAGGCGCAGATATTATGGTTTTAGTGACTTTTAAATCTGATAATACGCCTTCATATAATGCAAGTAATTTATGCAAAAAATAAATGTACTAAAACGCATACACATCAATTGTATATGGGAATATTTAAGTATTGTAGTAAAATACTTTCTGAAATAAATTCAACAAATAAAAAACAATATTACTTTCAAACTACTTAATATACTTTTATGATTTTGTTTTGTATAATCAGACTGTTTTATCATCTATGATTCTATCTGTGAGTTATTTCAAATATTAATAGTTTCGTTATTAAAAATTAATATTTCCTATGAAACTAGTGATGGGTAACTCATCAATTTTATTTGAGGTTCAGGGAGGACCTCACTTTACCTCGTGAGGTCCTCACGAGGCTCGTCATTTGAGGTGAGGAATCGTCAACGGCGTATTCACCTCACGACTCGTGAACCCGAGCCAAATTCAGCCGAACGTACAAGGAAATAAGGCGAGTGGGCGCAACGACGACTCACGAGTACTCACGAGTCTCTACTCACTCGCAACTCGCGAGTACTCGCGAGTCACGAACTCGTTCGTCTCACCCCTCGCCACGATTTCATATTGTCAATGTCAATTTTTGAGGACGCGTGAACGAGTGAGGTGTGGTGAGGTGGTTCAATGAGGAAATTCGAGTAACTCTTTCAATTTGCTATCATGAGTACCTCAAACGAGGGACCTTATGAGTGAGGGACTCATCACTATATGAAACCGAACGGCGCGGCGTGAGCGCGACCCGTGTTCGTATGGTCAAGCTCAACGGCGATTATCCGACCCTTAAGGCGCAGATATATGATTTTAGTGACTTTTAAATCTGTTATTACCCCTTCATATAATGCAAGTAAGTTATGCAAAGCCTTTTCCGAACTATGTCGTGTAGCTTCCAGTATAACTAGATACAGCTGAATACAATTCTAACATCATGTCCGCATACATCCTCACAAAGGGCTGGTCCACAAATTCAAGGTCGCTCAGCGCGCCATAGAGCGGGCTATGCTTGGAGTTTCTTTGAAGGATAAGATCAGAAATTAAGTTATCTGGAAGAGAACCGGAGTTACCGACATAGCCTGCAGAGTTAGCACGCTGAAGTGGCAGTGGGCTGGCCATGTTTGTCGAAGGACCGTTGGCCGGTGGAGCAGACGAGTCCTGGAGTGGAGACCACGTATCGGCAAGCGTAGTGTGGGACGCCCCCCAGCTAGATGGACCGACGACCTTAAAAAGGTGGCTGGGACAGACTGGATGCGGAAGGCGGAGGTCAGGGTGTTGTGGCGCAGCCTGGGAGAGGCCTATGTCCAGCAGTGGACTGTTATAGGCTGAGTTGATTGATTGATTGATACATCCTCATGATCATTTGATTGCCTCGTAAGTCTAGTGGTTGCAAGGGTTACTGCTGAGCATGAGGTCCTGGGTTCGATTCCCAGGTCGGGAAAAGTGTTACTCTGCTTTTCCATCAAGAATTTCTCAGTATCAGCCCGGAGTCTGGATTTGTGCCTGGTTGATGGTAATATACTCGCCCCCTGTTATATGGGACTTAAACATAACTGGCGAAATGTGGGTGTACTACAAGTACGCCTCTGCCCAACCCTACGGGGAAACTAGGCGTGTTGTGTATCGTGTTACCCAGTAACTGGGTTCTAGAGGCCAGATAGGCAGTCGCTCCATGTAAAATACTCGATCGAAAAGAGTCGATCCCAACATAGTTGGGAAAATTAATTAAGCTACTCCAATGTACCCCCAGGCAACAAACTAATTTTATTTTTATACTAAGTGTGACATTGATGATTTTGTTATACTTATACACTATGACATTAATATTTACTTTTTGAAGTATTATATTCTTTTTTTAAATTATTGTGAATGTGAAGACTATGTGGATTATTGTTTTTATTATTTCTCTCATTTAGTTTTCACCTTAGTCTGGCAGTTTGAGTCATTTATGCGGCCTACTCAAATGTCCTTTCTTTGGTATTGTTCGTCGAATCGTTGAGCTCCTTAAGTTCTGAGTTGAGCTGCACGATTACTGACAAATGCGTGCACTGACTGGATAGGTCCACTCAATCAGTGTGGTTTTTTCCTCAAAAGACCATTTCAGACACCAATCTACATGGCCTTCACATGATCTGACCAAGATTATGTCTGGACTTTAAAAGAGACTGTGACCTCTGAGTTTGTTTCGGCCTTTCTTCTCAGAGTAGTCAGATAGGAAACGCCGAGCTCATCTAGTTTTTTTCTAAGTATGATTGACGTGTAAAAGTGTTTTTATAAACTTACTTACAGAAATAAAATCATTTCATTTCATTTCATTTCAAAAGGCTCGGCAGATGTTGACATTTTTATAAGCTTTTATCTACACCCATGCTATAAATCCTGTATAAAAGTTTCTGAAACAGTTAGCTTATTGCCAACATTAAAACAACCAGAGTCATAGTAACCATAATATCATCCAAACGAGTGTTATAATGTTGCACTAAAGGAGATGTTTGATTTTGGGCTACGAGTACCACCATGTACACTACCTAGATAAATATGAAAGAAATAGGGGATTTTACTAAAAATACAAAAACAATAATTTGAGGAAGAGTACAGCCGTACAAAAAGATTATTTGGGAAGATTTTTAATATGATAACCCTATTTTTATGGCAGCTATGACAGTTGTGTTTGTCATGACGTTTAACGACTGACAGTTTTAAGTTTCGTGACGTGACGTCTTTTTTTGACTTTGGCAGTTGGCTTATATATTGTAGTCTGTGGTTGGCTTTGAAACGTTGAATCGTTGTATTCGCGCGTTTTGGATTGGACGTGTTTCGGAATTTCTAGTGATTTTTTTTATTTTGCGTGATTGTGATTTGCGTTTGTGACTTTTTTAAATGTCAAAACACATGACATTTCGTTTATTCCTGATCCACCATATTTATGTTGTATTGCTCTCCTTGACAGAGTTAATTTCAATTTACATTAAAACGAAGTAAAATTATATAAAATTAACATTACAAAACGGTAACTATATTGTATAGCAATATTTACTTAAAGTGTACATAGAGCTGGCCCAGGCTCCATACATTTCTGGAACATCTCCTTTCATTATGCAATTCCTTTTAAAAAAAAAGAACATTGTCATGCACGCGCGATTCACTACCACAGCGCCGTAATTTAAAAGAAAAACTTAAAGGTTATTCGAATTCACGTCGTATCCCGCCATTTTTGTTCGATATTAGTATTGCAAAAATTTATTACTTTGTTGTTTACAAAAATGAGCGATACAAGCTTTGATAGCACACCACCAGATATTTCTAATGCAGCAAAGGACGTTTCTAACCAATTATTACCAGAAAAATTTCCATGAATTTACATAATTCTTACAACACTGTACAAGACCGGTTTCAGAACCTTTTAAAGAGGATTCATATCATGTGTGTAGATACAGTCTACACACATGATATGAATCATGTATGCAACTGTAGATAATTAGGTATTAAAACACTCATGTAATACTATTATCACACTCGGCTTCGCCTCATATCATAAACCCACGTTCGTGTTTTATAATACTCCATATTATTATAAAAAGTTGCCAAAGTCGCTTACAGAACTTAGCGACGGAAAGTTCAAACATCAAATAGGTCCTTGTCAAAAACGCATATTATAAGATTAAAGACTACGTTGAAGACAAGGAAGTTTGGCAATAATTCCTTCTGCACATGAGGCTTCCCTGGTACCTCATAAACAGCATAACTATGTAAATGTCTATTAACTGCTCCCAAATTACGATGTTTATTTTCTTTTCTTTTGTTATATATGTTTTATTCTTCCTTGACATAATATTTTCATTATTATTTTTAAATTATATACCTATAATTTTGATATCAAACTATTTATTAGTGGCTTTTGTGGACAGGATACTAATTCAGACTTGTTACAGTTGTAATGGCAAACATGTAATTTGGTTTAAATAGGTGTTTATTATTTTATTAAAATTTTACATAGATTATTTTATATTTTGTGAATGTGAGAACGTTGTAGGCTTAATAGACTAGATTTGTAGACCATTTATCTTTTGTTAAGTACCTGGTACTAGTTGACAGGCCTACACTGTCCTCCCATACCTATTAACACTGTGATTTGAGTACCTTTAAAGCCAATTATTTTTAAAAGAGTAACCGTGGAGTTTCTTGCCGGCTCTTCTCCATAGGAAACGACCAATTGGAACCGTGCACCTAGCTTCTGACGTTTCATAGATGCCCATGTAGGTTTATGTGAAATTAATTTTGATTTTGATTTTATACAACAGTTGCATAAATAACTGTTATTAAAATATCTTACTAACCACAGACTACCTGTAGTATTGTCTCTCCTTTCCCCCCTAATCCATCCAAAGGTTGTCTTCAAAAGATCGCTTTTAGCGATATGGCCGCCCATTGTGTCACCCTATGTAAAATTTCTACATTTATAGCTGTAATTTGTATGGTGTACATAATAAAGAGTATTCTATTCTAAACTATAAACACTTTTACTTGCTCGTATGTCGCTACTCGTCTTCACGCACACATTGACAGCGTGTTTGTACACTTGGTTACCACAAGTAAAGCGCGCGTCGCTTCTTGAGATAAAAAAAACCTAACAAGTGCGATTCGGACTCGCGCACGAAGTGTTCCGTACCATCTATAAAAACGGCAAAAAAATTATGTTTGTTGTATGGGAGACCCCTTAAATATTTATTTTAGTATTTGTTGTTATAGCAGCAACAGAAATAAATAATCTGTGAAAATTTCAACTGTCTAACTATCACGGTTCATGAGATACAGCCTTCTGACCTAAAAACCTAACAAGTGCGATTCGGACTCGCGCACGAAGTGTTCCGTACCATCTATAAAAACGGCAAAAAAATTATGTTTGTTGTATGGGAGACCCCTTAAATATTTATTTTAGTATTTGTTGTTATAGCAGCAACAGAAATAAATAATCTGTGAAAATTTCAACTGTCTAACTATCACGGTTCATGAGATACAGCCTTCTGACAGACGGACAGACAGACAGACAGACAGCGAAGTTTTAGTAACAGGAATCCTAAAAATACTGTAAGATGGAACAAAGATCTTGCAAGCTAATTTTGCAAAAGTTCCTCTTAGCTTGTTAAGTTCCTCGCCGTGTCCTCGTGGAGGCGATCGGCGGCAGAGATCTCTCACGTCCGGCCCTGGTTCAGGCCATGGTACGGAGCGAGAGGGCATGGGCAGCCGTCACCTCCTTCTGCGAAGCTGTAATGCTCGCGAAGGAGGAGGCGGGACGGTTGAGGGAAACGCAAATTTCGCGTCCTCTCGCCCCTAACCGCCGCAGGAGACGCCCTGGGCGACGGGAATCCCGGGCGCATTTCCGGCCACCGTAGGCGCGGGTTTGCAGACGGTGAGCAATGCGTAGCTCACCGTCCGGTAAGGACCAGGCCCGGGTCGACGGCGCGTTGTATTCCACGCGCGCCTCAAAGAGATGTCGTCAACACAAATGTAGGGGTCCACTAGGGCCGATGCCTGCCGGGGTCGCGGGAAGGTACTAAAGGGTCACCGAGACCCCTGGCAACACAGGCAACAGGAAGGAATACGGGTGGGTTTTAGTCAGTAAGAGTCTGACACGCCCTCCCGCTCCGCCTGGAGCGGGAGAAGTTATTTGATGATTTCCCATCCAAAAAAAAAAAAGCTTGTTTAGTTAACATTTTTAATTCGTTTCATTTGTGTTGCTGCCTGCCCCGTTGGTCTCGTGGTTGCAAGCGACGGCTGAGCGTAGGGTTCTGGATTTGACTCCTTGGTCGGACAAATTGTTAACGGGTTTATCCATTAGGAATTTCGGAGTTTGGAAGTTGGCGGTGTGAGGCCCTCGTGCCTCGAAAAGTACGTTTAGCTGTTGGCCCAGTGCCTGATCTCTCTCCGGTCGTGTCGGATTGCCGTCCCTGAGGACTATGAGAGTGAGGGAACAGAGAGTACACCTGCGTCTGCGCACACACGCCTGCACTACAATATCTCTCGCGCCGAAAACTGGTCTTCGCTGAGATTAATCGCCATAGCCAAAATTCGGTCTGGAGCACTATTGTTACAGTGTTGCTAGCAACGTGTTGTCAAGTTGCCTGTTTAAGTAAAATGGCAATGAGAAATAAAAAAAACCGGGGCGAGGGTTCCGTACAATGAATATATCTACGTATATCTACCACGTTTTTTATTCCAATGTAATTAAGCCCAAGAACAAACTAAACATTGTAGTTGAAAAACATGTTCTCCCATACATTGCAAATGCAAATTTAAGATTGTGTTCACAATATTGAGGGATTTACCAAGTTATGTTAACACCATAGACTTCTTATAGGTTTTCCTGTAATCTATAAGTAAAGAACTATTTTCTGTATTCTTTTCAAAATTTTTGGGCTCAGTAGTTTTGGAGATAAGGGGGGGATGGTCAATTTTCATAAATTTTCTTTAATAACTTTAAAACTATTAATTTTACAATTATAAAAATAATATGAGTGAGGTTCTCACAACAAGCTCTTTCATTGCATATCTCACGCGGTACAGTCAGTTACCGAAAATTTTATTTTCTAATTCACCCTCCAAAACTAAACCTGATATCAAAAATGTATTTATTTACGTTACACGTCCGTGTTTGAGTCACAAAAACTCTTATGAGTGCAGTATTGTCTTTCATCCCCCCTTTAATCCATCCAAAGGTTGTCTGTAAAAGATCGCTTTTAGCGATAAGACCGCCCATTGTGTCACCCCTTGTAAAATTTCAACATTTGTTTCTGTAATTTTTATGGTGTACATAATAAAGAGTATTATATTCTATATGTGTAACAAGTTTTAACTAACATGGTCCAGTAGATTCGGAGCAAATTAGCTGTGACCGACGGACAGACAGACAGACACACGAGTGATCCTAAAAGGGTTCCGTTTTTTCCTTTTGAGGTACGGAACCCTAAAAATAAAATACCGACCCCAGCATAATAATTGAAAAAAGGCTAGACAGATGATTACATTCTAATAAAGGTAAATCATACGTGTTTATCCGCAGAGGTTACATCCTCATGATATTTAGATTTAGATCAAACAACAAAGAAATATTGAAAGTATCTGACCTGGCATTTTAAATCGATCGTCCCAAGGTTTTTCTGCACATTAATCATTTGTTTGGTAGCCAGTAAACAGACAATATTTTTTAAGTTATACGAGGTGCATTCAATAAGTACCTAGCCTCATCGCCAGAGGGCGCTGTAGTTTCAAAAGAGTTTTACCACAGTGTAGCACATTCTTTTTTAATTCTTTTTTCAAATTTTCATTCCAATCCCTTCATTTGTTTTAATTTGACAACTTATGGAAGCGAACGTGTCGATCGGTTTTACAAAAATGGAAAAAGAGCAATATCGTTCGGTGATTCGATTCCTATTTTTGGAAGGGAAAACGCGCATCGAAATCAAAGAGCGCTTGGATGCTGTGTACGGTGACTCTTCTCCATCGATGGCCACCGTCAAGAATTGGTTCAACGAGTTTGCACGTGGCCGTACGTCGGTTTTTGATGAACCACGTCCAGGTGTACCGAAAACAGCTGCTACGGAGGAAAACATTAAAAAAATCCATGATTTCGTATTGGCAGATCGCCGATTGAAGGTTCGGGAGCTAGCTGAGACTGTAGGCATTTCAGAAGGAACAGTGCATCATATTCTTCACGAGGAACTCGGCATGAGAAAGCTGTCGGCGCGATGGGTGCCGCGTTTACTCACACCAGAAAACAAGCGCAACCGTGAGACCACATCGGAGACGTGTTTGGCGCTGTTTAAGCGGAATCCAGCGGAGTTTTTGCGTCGTTTTGTGACCGTCGATGAAACCTGGATCCACTGGTACACACCAGAGACCAAGGAGCAATCAAAACAATGGATCCAGACCGGGGAACGTGCTCCAAAGAAGGCGAAAACTGTAAAATCGGCCGGAAAAGTTATGGCCACCGTTTTCTGGGATTCACAAGGTGTGATCTACATCGATTACCTCGAGAAGGGTAAAACAATTACAGGGCTTTACTATGCCGATTTATTGGGCCGATTCGACGCCGAATTAAAGAAAAAACGACCCCATCTGGCGAAGAAAAAAGTGCTGTTTCACCACGACAACGCACCGGTTCACACGTCTGCCGTTGCCATGGCCAAATTGGTCGAATTACGCTACGAATTGTTGCCCCATCCACCGTATTCTCCAGATTTGGCCCCTTGTGACTTCTTTCTGTTTCCTAATCTGAAAAAATCACTCGCCGGGAATAGATATGGATCGAATGAGGAGGTCATCGCCGCCACGAAGGCCTATTTTGCAGAGTTTGACAAAAACTATTTTTCGGACGGGTTAAAAAAGTTGGAGCATCGCTGGGCTAAGTGTATCGAACTAAAAGGAGACTTTGTTGAAAAATAAATTGCCACTTTTCCAAAATTTTCGTTTACTTTTTGTAGGCTAAGTATTTATTGAATGACCCTCGTAGTTGTGCTAACAGATGGTTTATGGTCTTGCATATATTATTCTGGTTTTATATAAAGTATTCTCCCCTCAAATATGGCGAGGGGGGTAATGGCTGATTTTTGCGTTGCTTGTGGTGACTGGTCGTCTTGCTGACCATTGTTTTGTTTTGTTATTAGTAATTAATTGTTTATTTATTTTACTTTGATGGTCCTAGTTCATCATTTGTGACTGTTACAGCTATAGCTATATGTAAGCGGGCACGCCTTTTATGCTTGGAGGCTTTTATTTGGGCATTCAGTTCTGTTTACGTTTTTATCTCTGCTTGAGAATTAATAGTTTTCCGTGTTTTCCTTTTCTTTTTTTTTTTTGTTTGTATAGTGGTGTGCTAGCTGACATATGGCTAATAAAATTTAATGTTTTGTGTTGCACGTGGTGTAAATTGTTTTGCATACTGTTGTATAGAATCCATTTTTTTTTCTCTAACTGAACAGACGGCTGTGCTGCTGGAGAGTTTGTTGACCACTTCTTCTTCCCAGCTAAAGCACTAGGAAGTGGTGAAGGGTGAGCGTTTTGGGGGACTGTCTTATGTAATTTTGACGTTCGAAAAGTGCTGATTCTCTGACTAGTTTGAATAAATGACTTGATTTTGATTTTGATTTCAAAATTAATGTTGACGTAGCAAGAGGAGTAGGTTCTTCTCCATAGGAACCTACTACGCTGTAGAATGGGCATCAGCTTCACCTTTCTGACTGACCGACTCCTTGACTTGATTTATTTGAAATAAATGCTTTGAGTTTGAGTTTATGGAGAAGAATGGGCAAAATACTCCACGTACATTCTTTAAATCAAAATATGGTTACAAAATATTGGTTATATCATTCATGATAAAATTTTTTGGCTTTTATTTAGGCATAAAGTTCTGTTTACGTTTTTATTTCTGCTTGAGTATAGTTTTCGGTGTTTTTCTTCTTTTTGTTGGTATAGTGGTGTGCTAGCTGACATATGGCTAATAATTTAATGTTTTGTGTTGCGTGTAGTGTAAATTATTTTGCATACTATTGAATAGAATCATTTTTTTTCTCTAACTGAACAGACAGCTGTGCCGCTGGGGATTTTGTTGCGCCACTTTTTCTTCCCAGCTGGAGCACTAGGAAGTGGTGAAGGGCGGGCGTTTTGGGGGACTGTCTTATGTAGTTTTGACGTTCGAATACTGCTGATTCGCAGCCTAGTTTGAACAAATGGCTTTTGATTGAGAGAACGACGCAGAACGTTAAAAGCACCCAAAAAGATTTAAAAACACAATTAAATTAAATTAAAATAAGCCGAGGCAGCTAAAAGACGACTGACGGCGCCCGTTCACGAACATGACGCATGGATCAGCACCATTCAGCTCAACCATTTTGAAGGGACCTAAAATGATCCAAGACACGCGCCACCATCAGTGAGGCATCTGAGTGCGCACGACAGCAGAGCCGTCAGGCACATTCGAGTCAATGAAAGATGGGTTCTTTCAATAAATTACACGTAAATGGTAGCTTTATATTAAGACACTAACTTCTATTTAGATTTCCTAATTAATGTTACAGATATTTTGTACCTACCTTTTTACGGTTCAGAGACGCTTAGTACTAGAAAGCTGTAATTTGGGACAAAGTTCTGAAATAAAATCTTGAAAGAAAATTTTTTTTAGGGTACCTCCCTTGCACATCATGTGGGTATAATATTTTTTTTCTCGTCTACCCGATGTTGTGGGAAATCGTTGGATAGGCCGTTCAAAAATATTGTGGGTCTGTGAACACCACTTTTTGATTCAAGGATCCGCTTGCGTAATAAAGTGCTCATTTTTGTTAGAGTCTAGTGTGTGTCTTCTCATTAGTCTGCCTGCTAAATGGTTGTTTATAGAGATGTGAAAAAATTCATAGCAGTAGTACATATAATAAAATTAAAAGTAAAACTATCACGGCTAAGTGGGCTTTACAAGTTAACGAGTAATAGTCGACCAACTTGAATTTGCAGTTGGAGAATTGACCGTGGCATATATCGATGTATGGAACAACATGTTTTTCAACTACAATGTTAAGTTTGTTTTTGGGATAAATTCATCTCAACTACAGAACTACGGCACCATTCATTGTGCGTGGTCACGCACACACGCACTTGGCCGGTGTTATTATATTTCATTTTATTTTATTTAACAGTTTATGTACACACATATAAACATACAAGAAGAAAGGAACAGAAAAATACGTACAAAGGTGATGCTTATTTCTAAAGAAATCACTTCCAGCATACCTGTGATAGAACAGTAGACAAAGAGATGTAGACACTGTGTGTAAGAGTAGAAGAGAAAACAAAATACATAAAAACAAAATAAAACTATTCACTAATTTAATTATACACTATGAGAATATACTTACATAAATACATACTTCTAAAATAAATATCACTAAAATACTTATATACTTATAATTAATAGTATAAAATAATAAATACATAATATGCAACTATGGCAAAGTGGAAAGATAGTGTAATTGTTGTAATTTGTTTAAAAAAAAACTATTCACTTTAGTTTTTATCCGTCGAAAGGCGAACGGTAGGCTTGTATGGGACTTTCGTACAGCTAATAAAATTTCGTGTTTTGGGATATTTTTTGTTTTAATTGGTAGCTAATACGATAGACAAGCCTTTTTTTAAATTCTTGGATTTTTAGAACTTGGGACGTAAAAGTTATAGCCAGTTTTATTTTTTAAGGTTAAGTACTAGTGTACCAATGTGGATTGTTACTTATAGGCACATAAACATTGTTTCGGTAATAAAGTATATGTTCTAGATTGCTTGTCGCTATTTTTGTAGTGTATTACTTACTATCAAGTAGGTAAATAGAGATGAGGATCGTACCTACTCAGCGGAGTGCATTAGGAGATACCTATGTCCAGCAGCTGACTGCAACAGTTTGATAATGATGAAGTCCTGATGGGGTTTTGAGTGTAGGTAAATAAAACAATACAGTTAATAGTTTTTTTAAGTTCCTTTATTTTATTTATAATTAATTAATTGTTAATATTACTTCATCTAAGAAGGGGGCAGGTCGGGTAATACCCTCATGGTTGCATAGCTTAAATACCAACATAACTGCGTTTAGTTTACGACTAAATTACGTGTAGTTATTAAAATATATTTTTTTAATATTATTCATTAATCCGAACTTCTAAAAATAGTACACTTACATGAAAATAAATGGCTTAGTTGCCTTAATATGTGGTACAAATACTATAACAAAACAACAAAAAAAGTAAGCTGTACGAAATCTGCCGTTCACCTTTGTAAATGGCCTTCAATTTCATATTGTATAAGTTAGCTATAAGTTTCCCGAATAGAATAAACAAAATGTATAAAGAAAATAACTGTATTTAATCTATATTGTAATCAATATCTGCCTAGCCTTTTCCCAACTGTGTTGGGGTCAGCTTCCAGTCTTACCGGATAAAGCTGAATACCAGTATTTTACATGGAGCGACTGCCTATCTGACCTCCACAACTCAGTTACTGGGTAACACGATACCCCTTGGTAAGACTGGTAGTCAGACTTTCGAGCTTCTGACGACCCGTAACGACTGTCAAAGATCTACAAATGGCAGCCGGGACCAACGGCTTAACGTGCTTTCCGAGGCACGGAGGGGTCTTGGTATGTAAAGATGGTTACCCATCCACGGACCAACCGCGGCAAGCGTAGCTTAACCTGATCGATCGACCCGTGCGGCTGTTATTACTTAGCCACAAGCCCCTCCAAGCCTTGATCTATATTGTAATATATATACAAATAAATATATTTGAATACAGTTGATCAAGTGGTTCGTCGACTTATTCAAACAATCTTAAAATAGAAAAAATGCTGACCACCGTGTCCAATCTCCTACCCGGATCAGACCAAACACGTTAAATATTGCGGTGTAGCTAAAAACCCATTTAAAATAATAGGCTACACAAACATTTATCTTGAACCAAATAGTTTGGTAATTCCCAAAAGAATGATTCATTGTTATAGATATTTTTTCCTTATACGAATAATTATGTTGTGTTGTATGTAATGTTTGATTTCGGACATAAGAATTAATGCCTGTATGTATATTCCCTGGCTGTATATAAAAGGTGTCGTTTTGCATCCTCGTCAAATTCAAGGAGGTAACTATGCTAATGATTCTCGACACGAATCAATAATAAAATAAAGTTTTTTTTTTTCTAATTTACGGAAATCGGCATGTGTGGGACACGCATGTTAAGGCGCTGACAAGACCCAATTGCACAAAAACGGCTTCTCTTAAGAAAAAAAATTGCCGAATCTGTGTAGTTTGTGGTAGAGGAAAAAATATATGTTAATTTTGAACATATTTCCCAGAACTTGGTTGTTACCAAAACACGTTTTGAAAAAAAAAATCTCGATACAAACAAACGTTAAACTAACCTCTTACCTTGAGTTCTAATCCAAAGTATCTGTATTAAATATTAACATACGTCACATATTTAATGAATAATAAGAACATCTTATTTGAATGCAGAACTTGGTTGTTTTTTATTTTTGATTACTCAACTCAATTTTGAGTAAATATATAATTGCTTCATATTTTGCAATAAATTACAAGCGTAGTGTCATAGCGCTTCTCTTTCTTTTCTATGCAATCTGACAGTGACCGTGGTTTAGGTGTTGTCAGCGTCTTAAAACGCGGCCCGTGTGGTACCGCACTGTAACTGTCCTTTTAGAAACACACTACCGCATACGCAACGGGGTGATTCTGTTCTGTGAAAGCAGTGTATTCTAAAATACTGTCAAACTTAAAAAAACTAAAAATCAAGTATGTATTAATTATTGAGCAGGTATCGTCATTTTATTTGATTATGTATGTCTTTCATAGCAGCCTTCTGAAATTTGACGAGGATACAAAACAACACCTTGTATATGATGCTCTGTGCCACTGTAAAAAACTAAAGTGTCGCTGGACTGGTCACGTAGCTAGGTTGACAGATAATAGATGGACTCACAGACTAACATCTCGGAATAGGCCATCAGGCACTAGACAAATACGTCGACCAACTGCCCGGTGGGCAGACGACATGGTACAAGTGGCTGGCGAACAGTGGATGAACACAGCGAAAGAAAAAAAACAAAGAAGAATGGAAATCTCTAGAGGAGGCCTTCACCTTCTTAATGAGGGGAACTTTATAGAATTTAAGAAATGCTAGATAATTTATGAAAAAGTATATTTTTTTAAATATAAGGCTTTTTTATTATGTATATTCCCATGCTGATTTCAGAGACGGTGATTCTGTTCTTGGTGGCTATGGGTTACGACCTTGTAATCTTATGTCGCTAATGTAGCCTATCTTGGCTGAGAAATATATTATGGTAAACACGTTCAGGCTAGGGTGTACCACCGGTAGAGCACCGAGTACTCGCTGACATGGCGGTGTAACCACCAGTGGCCACATCGCCCTAGAATCAATGTTCTAAGAAATTCGTGCCGCCTTGAGATAACGTGTTGCAGTGAACATTCCCGCCCTGTACAATTGACAAATATTCATCGTGTAGCTCACCAGTTGGACATTGTTTGGCAGGACTTCTGGTTTATGGGGCGATGATGTACCACCGGTGGCCATCTGAAGATTTGCCCCGTAGGACAGCATATTGTTCATGTGGTCCCGTACTGAAAGTGTTGTCTATGTAGATGTTGCCAAAGTCAGTTACAGAACTTAGCGATGGAAAGTTCAAAACCCACATCAAACGTGTCCTTATCAAAAACGCATATTATAAGATTAAAGACTACGTTGAAGACAAGGAAGTATGGCAATAATTCCTTTTGCACATTTGGCTTCCCTGGTACCTATGAGGTACCAGGTGTTTATGAAACGGCATAACTATGTAAATGTCTATTAACTGCTCCCAAATTACGATGTTTGTTATTATTATTTTAACATACTTTTTTGACATAATATTTTGATTGTTTGACATTATACTCGTATACCTACAATTTTGATTTCAGACTTGTTGTAATGACAAACATGTCATTTGGTTTAAATAGGTTTTTAATATTTTATTAATATTTTACATAGATTCATAAGTACCTTGTGAATATGAGAACGTTGTAGGCTTAATAGACTAGATATTTTGTTGACCTTTTTCTTTTTTTTGTTAAGTACCTGATACATCTCGACAGGCCTACACTGTTCTCCCATACCTATTAACACTGTAATTTGAAAACATTGTAAAAGCCAATTATTTTTAAAAGAGTAACCGTGGAGTTTCTTGCCGGCTTTTCTCCATAGGAAACGACCAATTGGAACCGTGCACCTAGCTTCTGACGTTTCATAAGTGCCCATGTAGGTTTATGTGAAATAAAAATATTTTGATTGATTGATTGCACCAGTGACTGAAAAGTTGCGTAGAAATCAGTCGTTATGGTATGGGGATGTGATGCGGAGGAATGAGGAAAATGTCATGAGGATAATTTTGAGTATGAATGTGGATGACTACAAGAGTAGTGTAAGACAAAAGAAACGATGGATGGACTGTGTGAAAGATCAAAATGGCTAGAAAGGTGATGACGACTCATAGAGAAATATAGAACAAGAAGACACCGCCTCTGTGGTCTAGTGGTAAGACCACCTGTCTTAGACCCAGAGTTGCCGGGTTCGTTTCCCAGCGGGGGCAAAATTTTCTGCTCGGTTTGGTTGGTGGTAAGGATTGTTCTAAGTCCGCCTAGCTAGCTACCACCATCTAGGTAAGCAAAAGTAGTCTTTAAAAGATCGCTTTTAGCGATAATACCGCCCATTTTGTCACCCGATGTAAAATTTCCACATTCTTTTCCACATTTATTTAATTTTTATGGTGTAAATAATAAAGAGTATTCTATTGTATTCTATTCCAAGTGAGATTGGGGTCAAACGCGAGCCTTCCCAAAAAAAATGTCAACATCTAATTAGATGTTTCGCATTATGCCTAAGTATATTTTCTGTTTACCTGCAACATTCATTCCTTACATTGTTATATAATCGAGAAGAGTTTTGATATAATATTATAATATATTTCTTTCTTAATAAAAAATTGCGTTTTAACACCATTCTTATGAAGATGTAGAGTCCAGCTGTATACACTATATAGGTTGTTTCAAATAGAAATGGATATTCAGACGCAAGGACTCAATTTTTATTAAATTAAATCAAAAAATCAGTGGTGGCCCAATGATAAATGCCCCGACGTACGAGTTGTATGTCGTGGGTTCAAACCCAAATAGGCACATTTCTTTGTGTAAATAATTTCATCTCCACTGCTCTCAAAACGGTGAAGGAAAACATCGTGAGGGATTCAGCATGTCCTAGAACCAAAAAATCGAAGATATGTTACATCTACCAACCCGCACTGGGCCCGCGTGGTGGATTACGGTCCACTCCCTCTCGTAGAGAGGAGGCCTGTGTTCCAGCAGTGGGAACATTATAGGCTGATTATGTGACCAAGCTCAGCGGAGACCAGCCTTCGGCGCGGGAGATATTATAATGCAGGCGTGTGTGCTCAGACACAGGTTTACTCTGTTCCCTCACTCTCATAGTCCTCAAGGATGGCAATCCGACACGACCGGAGATAGATCAGGCGCAGGGCTAACGGCTTAACGTGCGCACCGACGCACGGGGGTAACACACCGCCAACTTCCAAACTCCGGGCTGTTACTGAGAAATTCCTAATGGAAAAACCCGGAAACACTTTGCCCGACCTTTGGGAATCGAATCGAGGACCTCACGCTCAGCCGTCGCGCTTGCGCACACGAGACCAACGGGGCAGTTCACCCTAATGGGGAAAACAAGTTTTATAAAATTTGGTTTTTCTAAGATGACCACGTGATTCATTCAGTCATTTTCGGAGTAGGTATGAGTACTGTGATTTCCATAATTAGTTAGGTGTGAAGTAATAATAACTCGAAAGGTTTTATGACACATTGTATGTTTTTTTTTTCAGTATTTCTGACTACATTTAAAGTTTGTTTTCCTAAATACTCGACTTGGCCTACTATACTGCGTTTTTTGTGCTGTTTCCAAATATGTAAATAATGATTTTAAGTAGTCTTGTTTAATTTTAAGAGGCTGACAACAGCTAAAGTGCGGGCACTGTCGTAATGCATAGAAAAGAAAGAGAAGCGCGATGACATGAAGCTGGTCATTTTTTGCAAAATATGAGGCCATTATCTATTTATAAAAATCCATTGATTGGATAAAAAAAATAAAACACTATTATACTAATATATTGGTTGTAGAAAAATTTTACAAAAATCGGAATGATTGCATGTTGCATTGGTTTTTAATCGATAAAAGAAATTTTTGAAGGGCGGGCATTTTTGGGGGACTGTCTTATGTAACTTTGACGTTCGAAAAGTGCTGATTTTCAGCCTAGTTTGAATAAATGACTTTTGATTTGATTTGATTTTAGAAGTATTTTCGTGATTTTTTTCTGTCGTATCAAATTAGCTGTATTATATTTTCAACACACTATCTACCTACATATATCCTGAAGAATAACATATATTTTTTCTGATTTTGTTTACTGCAGAGGATCATATTATACCTTGAGGCATTATAAAACTTATAGTCCCATGAAACATGAGGTTCCAGGGACTAGTGTGAATCCTTGGGATCATTCAAGCAATCGAGTCTGGTTTAACCACGCTGGGGTTGGTGCATTTCATTCATTCATTTTAAAACGAGGTGAGTTCGGTGTTTCATACACTTAGTCGATAAGAAACTCTGAGAAAAAGACCTTGTTACGGTCTTTTTCTCCCTCAGAGATGTATTTTAACACGTTCAGCCCGGGACCACATGATCTCTTATATATGCAGTGGCGGTACCTTCATATAAGCCCAAAAGGCATGCCTTACTAAAATGCTCGATAGAGAATTTATTGTACCTAACCAGTAGTTTATGAGAAAATTGCGATGATACATACGTAGATACGCAGGTACCTACATACTCAGTCGAAAACTGAACTTTCTTTTTTTGAAATCGGTTAAAATTTTATTGGGCTTGCGTTATTTTGAAACCCTAGGCACGCCACTGTATACAGTGTGGAATTTTGTAATGCCACCTGGAGGGAAAGTACTCTTAATACTGCAGATAGAAAATTTTACTCAAAGGAAACATTCCTTTATTTTTGAATAGAAAGCAAACTGCATTCAAAGATTTTCGAAAATTCTCTTCTCCCACACCCGAGAATCGAACCGGCTAAAATCTGAAAAAATTATACCCTGTACTTTTATTGCATCGATCGTTAGGGTCAATTATAAGGATGAAATCTCTCTAACAAACATGATAAATTAAATGAAAGGAAAACCAGGAAATCTGAAGTTACAAATTCAATGAGTCAAGTTAAAGCTCTTTAACTAACATCCATCTTTTGTAATGCAGACTCCTTTGCGACATACTCGTAGCTGCGTGTATGAGGTAATTTAAATATGGAATGTCAGATTAAAATTTGAAAATTAGATTGTCACATTTGATTGTTTTTACAACTCATTTCACATTTTGTCTCACGGTGAAAATGGCTTATCAAAAACAGTTAGATTTAATGGAAGCTTATTTTTTAAATAACCAAAACGCGAATATAGCTCTGCGGTGGTATGGAGAGAGATATAAAGACCGACATGCACCAACTCGGTTCGTATTGAAAAGAATGGTAGAAAATTTAAAGAATACGGGTGGTTTCAAGAAGAGACGGCAAACTATTCAGCAAAACTATTTCGATTTTGAACTAGATGTTTTAACATACTTTGAATTTTTTTGAGTAACATTGTATGGTCTGACGAAACCAACTTCAGCAATAATGGCATGTACAATCGCCGTCAAGTATATTGAAATACTGGATCTCTTAAGAAACGAGTTAAATGGTTTCCCCGAGGAAGAGCGAAACCAAATAATTCTACAGCAAGATGGTGCTCCAGCACATAACAGCAGAATCACTACTGCCTACATTAATAACCATTTTAATACCTGGATTGGTACAAACGGCACAATCAGATGGCCTGCGAGATCGCCAGATCTCACCCCATTAGATTTTTTTTGTGGGGATATGTAAAAAATCAAATTTACATGAAATCTTATGCGAATAACAACGAGTTGAGAGTTGAAGTTCAGAATACGATTTATAATATTCACCACAACACTTTATTAAAGGTTACTAGAAATGAATTCGTTAAAAGAATAAATTTGTGTATCCAAGAGAATGGAGCCCATTTCGAGCAACTAATTAGTTAGTTTACCATTTTTTGTAAAAAATTAAATTAAATTAAGATTTCCTGGTTTTCCTTTCATTTAATTTATGTTTGTTAGAGAGATTTCATCCTTATAATTGACCCTAACGATCGATGCAATAAAAGTACAGGGTATATTTTTTTCAGATTTTAGCTGGTTCGATTCCCGGGTGTGGGAGAAGAGAATTTTCGAAAATCTCTGAATGCAGGTTGCTTTCTATTCAAAAATAAAGGAATGTTTCCTTTGAGTAAAACTTTCTATCTGCAGTATTAAGAGTACTTTCCCTCCAGGTGGCATTACAAAATTCCACCCTGTATATGCTATCCTACGGGGGGAAATCTTTACACAGCCACCGGTGGTACATCACCGCCCCATAAAATAAATTTAAAAACAAATTATAAAAAGCATTGGCTAACCCCAGGCATCAGGCTTTCATGTAGGAATAAAAGGCTAGAAAAGATACTTACACTTAAAACTAATAATACACTTATTAAACAGAACTACAAAAAATATGAAAAAACACTAATGAAAACAGTTCTAACTGCAAAGAAAATACAAAACATAAATAAAATAAAGAGATCGAATAACAAAGTTAAAACTATGTGAGGTATTATAAATGAAAGGACAAATAAGAAAATAAAAAGAGAGAAAAACAACATTAATTTACAAATAAATAATATAAATATCACTAAACCTAAACAGATAGTTAACATCTTCAACGATTTTTTTGCGTCCATCGGAGATGGGAGCCACAAAACTCCTGGCAATGAGCCGCGAGGTGCCCCAGTACTCTGTTCCACCGAAAATACAATGTTTCTTAGACCAGTAGACCCCGGCGAGATAAACACACTGATAAAAAAACTTAAAAGCAAAAAAAGTCATGGAATAGACGAACTACTACCAATGTGAATACGACAATGTGCAAACAAACTCACGTTACCATTCTACTTGCTAATAAACCAATCTTTCGAAGACGCCGCTTTCCCAGATTACCTAAAGAAAGCGCTAATAAAACCAATCTATAAAAAAAGGGTAGTATTTAAACGCAAATCAAAAAATATCCTTTTTCTATGCAATAAGATTCCGAATTCCCATCAAAATTACTGATTGCACAGCAAAATATTCAACTCAAAAGATCACTAAACACACTACAATTTATTTTCGCAGCGTACAGCGATTTTTCCTAAAGCAAAAGCTTTTTTATCAATGCACAGCTAATAATCTTAATGCACATTATACATGTTAACTCTTTTTCTTTTAAATATAGCTTCTATTTTTATATTATGTAAAGCAGTTTTTCTAAATAAAACAGCATTTTATTAGTCACAGTCGTTACGGGGACAGCGGGACGTGATTAAATTTATTTCCCGTTGTCCCCATAACGTACATATAAGTAAAATGTAGCAGCTTAATAATCAGTTGTTAGCTTTGTTTTAATTTAAACTGGCATCGAATTTTTGTTTTGGTAATAGAGGGCATCTGGTTAATGGTCACTGTTCTAACATAACCTAACCCAACAACTGATTATTAAGGGGATATTATAAATTGCATATCAAATAAATAAATATTCTTATTTACATCTAACAACTTACTTCACTACAAATAAACTAAATGTTTAACAGAACTCAAACTGCAGATATGGAAAAGAACAATGGCAGCCACCCATACATTAATTTAGCTGAGATTAAACTCTTGCGTCTTTAAATGAAAAATATCTTGTTAAACTCGGCGTCAATTTCTGAATTAGTTGGTGCAAGAATTTTTGTTCGAGAAAGCCGGAATTAATAGAAATTCAGTCGTGAACTTTTGTAGGTTATGTCAATGGTAATTTCAATTCGAGAAAGTTAGAAGGGCAATATTACATTAGTTTTTCCCTTACCCAGTTATTTTAGCATGCAATTCCTTGTAAAAGGTATAAATACTCTTTGGTAGGCTTTACCTTAGGTATACTTACTACATGACTGTGTACAATTATAGGACTGACTGACTGAGGCTGCCAGTCACCGTCAGCATTTTTTTAGGTATTGAAGCAATAGGATTATAATAGTATTCTGGGATTTTATAAATACTTGCTAACATTCAGATAAATAAGAATGTATAAAATCCTAGAATGCGTCTGGAATATGTTGAGTATGTTCATAACAATCAATAAAACAAGTTTATTTTTATATTAAGTAATGTTTATTCTTCGTCATCCACTCTTATAATTATTTCATCCAGAAATTCTGCAGGTGCTGAAATATTTTGCTGATGTCTGGCCCATCCTAAATACCAGACTAGCGTCATGACATGAGCGCAACATCCTACTGTGCGCCGACCAACTAAGCAATTACAACATTACTCGCTGATTCCTGTCCTACCAGGAATATCATTTTCTATTAAAATATACACATAATATTGACCCCAGTCCGGGTCAAGTAAAAATTAAAGAAAACGGAAAGAAAACAATCGAGAACAAATACACACGAAGAACAAGCGCAAGCGTCTGTGACATGAGTAATTAACCAAACCATTGTCAAAGTCAAACCAAGTTTTTTTTTTGGGATAATAGTCTTTTTACCCGTCATTAGTTGAAAGTAATTAATTTATTTTTATTTTTACACTACAATATTTTTACTTCCCTGCAAAGAACACTTCCACTTAGAAATAAACAGTATTGTTAATTCATTTACTCCATTTAATTATAATAACAAACAAAAACTGATTTTAATACAATAATGCTGTATGTACTTGCTGTCACTTGGCAGAAAAAAAACTTTTCATTTCAAATATCTTTTTTATCCGGCTTTAACTAGTTAATGTGATACTTTGAAAAAACGTAGAAAAATAATAGAAATGCCTTCGTATATTAATTACTTTTAGACGCTCCAATAAATATCAGCTATGATTTCGCCATTGTTCTTTGCTGTGCAGTCAGTATTTATGCTATGTATGTAGTATTTTTGTACAAAAATAAATTTAACTGTATTGCATTATGAGGAAAAAAGTAATGTTATATTGATGTATAATTTCGAATTATCTGCAGTTTGAGTTTTGTTAAACATTTAGTTTATTTGTAGTGAAGTAAGTTATTAGATGTAAATAAGAATATAAATGATGAGTATGTATTGATAGGCGATTATTTATTTGATATGCAATTTATAATATCCCAAAAAAAAACTCTATAACAGACCCTAACAATTATCGCCCAATAGCTCTTTTGCCAACCGCCTCAAAAATTTTTGAGAAAGCTATGTGCAATCGTGTATAATCCTTCTGCGAAAAATACAAAATATTTAACGAATGCCAGAACGGCTTTCGCAGAAACCGATCCACTATTCTAGCAATTTTTAAATACATACAGGAAGCTTTAAATATAATAAATGACAAAAAATACGCCGTAGGTCTACTGTTTGATATGACCAAAGCTTACGATAAAGTGCAATATGACATTCTACTACATAAATTACAAGGCATAGGGATCCGCGGTAAAAGTCATGACTGGTTTAAATCTTATTTAACAAGTAGAGAGCACCAGGTCGAAATAGAATTTTATAATGAGAATACCAAAGATATTCAAAATATTCGGTCTGACAGTAAAACAATTCCCCAAGGAAGTGTAATTGGTTGCCTCCTATTTCTAATTTATATAAACGAACTTCCAAAAACCATTGAAGGGCCTTGCGTCTTATTTGCTGACGATATTTCGCTTCTTACTTCATGCCGTAACAATGTTGGCTTGACCGAGGACCTAACCAATACATTAAATAAAACAATAACTTGGATGAATAATCATAACCTTGAAATCAATTTCTCAAAAACTAAAATAATGTCCTTCCACCCCCGTCAAAAATCTCCACTAGATATAAACTTCATTTACAACGGCTCTACAATAGAAGTCGTTAAAGAATTTACTCTACTTGGCCTGTCCATAGATACTAACATTAATTGGAAATCTCATATCAACAAGATTAGATCAAAACTATCCAAATTTGCATACGTCCTTCGAGAAGTCAAAAGGAGCACTAACCTTAAAACTGCACTTGTTACCTATTATGCCTACGCATATGCGTGGCTCAGCTATGGCGTGATATTGTGGGGAAACAGCACAGACGCACCGACACTTTTCACACTGCAGAAAAGACTAATAAGAATTTTAGTAAATGTAGAAGACACCGACAGCTGTAAACCTCATTTTCAAGAACATAAAATCCTTACCCTCCCATGCTTATACATCTTAGAAATATGCAAATTTCTTCGAAAGTACCAACAATTCTATACTACAAGAGAAAATATACAGTCAAGATACACATTACGCCATAAAAATAGACTGAACCTTCCGAGCTCTAAGCTAAAAATGCACTCAACAAGTACCCTAGTCATATCAATTAAAGTGTACAATAAACTACCGGAAACAATTAAAAATGAATTAAAATTGTATACATTCATAAATAAATTGAAACAATTTTTATTATATAAATGCTATTATAATATTAATGAATATCTAAATGACAAATTTTAAATTACATGTTTTATCAATGGATCTCGATAATATTGATAAATGCTATTAAAAGTTGTAATTATCTAATCTTGACCTATATTCCTTGTTTTATTGTTTAATAATTTGATACCTAGTTTTATATTTTTTTGATTAGTAGTAGTTTTAATTTAGTTTTTTGTATTTTTTATTACTTTTTAATTAAATTTTATCCTGTTGCTGTGCTCTAACAGGGTTCATATTTTTGTACCTAGCTTTAAGCCTCAAGCAAAAAGTCTTACCTAACTCCTGAGCCTACACTATGAATATTTGTTAATTCTACAGGGCCGAAACGTTAAGTACAACACGTTCTCTCAAGGCGGCACGAGTTTCATAAAACATTGAAAATCTAGTGTGATGTGGCCACCGGTGGTACACGCCGCCATATCCACGAGTCAAAATCAAAACAAAATCAAAAGTCATTTATTCATACTAGGCTGAGAATCAGCACTTTTCGAACGTCAAAATTACATAAGACAGTCCCCCAAAAACGCCCGCCCTTCAGCAATTACTAGTGCTTTAGCTGGGGAGAAGAAGTGGCGCAACAAACTCCCCAGCAGCACAGCTGTCTGTTCAATTAAGAAAAAAAAAATGGATTCTATACAACAGTATGCAAAATAATTTACCCTACGCGCAACACAAAACATTAAATTATTAGCCATATGTCAGCTGGCACACCACCATACAAACGAAAAAAAAAAACATCGAAAACTATACTCAAGCAGAAATAAAAACGTAAACAGAACTTAATACCTAAATAAAAGCCTCCAGGCATAAAACGCGTGCCCGCTTACATATAGCAATAGCTGTAACTCATTCAGACATGACAAACTAGGACTCTGTGCTCCACCTGTGGTACACCTCGACCTGAACATGTTAAAGTCCAGAGATGATCTTGGTCAGCCCATATAAGGACCATGCAGATTAGTATCTGAGATAGTCTGCTTAGGAAATAAACACACAGATAGTGGGTGATCGCAATACTTTTTTTTTTTTTTTGAGTTTGGGAAATCATCAAATAACTTCTCCCGCTCTGGCCGGAGCGGGAGGGTGTGTTAGACTCTTACTGACTAAAACCCACCTGTAGTCCTTCCTGTTGCCTGTGTTGCGGGGGCCTCGGTGACCCATAAGTACCTTCCCGCGACCCCGGCAGGCATCGGCCCTAGTGGACCCCTACTATATGTGCTGACGACATCTCTTTGAGGCGCGCGTGGAATACAACGCGCCGTCGACCCGGGCCTGGTCCTTACCGGACGGTGAGCTACCCATTGCTCACCGTCCGCAAGCCCGCGCCTACGGTGGCCGGAATTCCGCCCGGGATTCCCGACGCCCTGGGCGTCTCCTGCGGCGGCTAGGGGCGAGAGGGCGCGAAACTTGCCTTTTCCTCAACCGTCCCGCCTCCTCCTTCGCGAGCATTACTGCTTCGCAGAAGGAGGTGACGGCTGCCCATGCCCTCTCGCACCGTACCATGGCCTGAACCAGGGCCGGACGCGAGAGGTCTCTGCCGCCGATCGCCTCCACGAGGACACGGCGGTGCTCTGCCCAGGCCGGGCAGACCTCCACCGTATGCTCCACCGTGTCCTCCGGGCGATCCACACAGTGGTGACACCCGGACGTTTCCTCCCGCCTTATCCGACACAGGAACCTCCCGAAGCTGCCGTGTCCGGTGAGGACCTGCGTCAGGCGGAAGGTGAGAACGCCGTGGCGCCTCTCCAGCCACTCCTCAAAGAGGGGACTTATCGCCGTGATCGCAATACCTAATTGTTATTTCAGCGAACGGCTGAACGCTATGACTTTTGATTTTAGTCAAAAGTCATGTATTCAAACTAGGCATCAGCACTTTTCGAACGTTAAAATTACATAAGACAGTCCCCCAAAAACGAAAACGTCGGTTAAAAAAGAAAAAAAAGGATAGAATTTTATTATAGATAATAAGATAGTCTGTAAATTAAAAAAAAATGCCTTATGGAGTTTGAAAGTAATATAGTTTTTTTTTTTTTACTTTGGGTAGACAATGGTGCCGATTCCCTTGTTCACAAACTAAACTTAATTTAAGTTCAGTGCATCTTTTTCTTTCTATTTCATTAAGAAGAGGACAGAAGATAAATTTTAGTTTTGTTCTGTCAAATTAATCAGCGCCTGTCACTACTCCATACAAGTTTAGACGAGATTATAAACTTGCTTACTAAAATTACGTCAATTTACGTCAAGCGCTGATTAATTTGACAGGATTAAACTAACATTTATCTTATGTCCTTTTCTTAATGAAACAGAAAGAAAAAGATGCACTGAACTTTAATTTAGTTTTGTTTGTGAACAAGGGAATCGGCACCATTACCTACTTCCTGAATGTATTACACCAAGTATTTTACTACAATATTTAAATATTCGCATATAAAATTGATGTGTATGCATTCTTGTTTAAAATATATTTTTTGCATAATATGTATTAACAAATTTAAAAGTCACTAAAATCATATAACTGCGCCTTAAGTCTTTGGTCCCGGCTGTCATTTGTAGATTATTTTCAGTTGTTATGGGTCGTCAGAAGTCCGAAAGTCTGACAACCAGTCTTACCAAGTGGTATTGTGTTACCCAGTAACTAGGTTGTGGAGGTCAGACAGGCAGGCTTCATGTAATATACTGGTATTCAGCTGCATCCGGATTGACCGGAAGCAGACCCCAACATAGTTGGTAAATGGCTAGGCAGATGATTTGCACTGCCGGGGTCGCGGGAAAATTTCCGAAAAGGTTACCGAGGCCCCTGGCAACACAGGCAACGGAAGGAACACGGGTGGGTTTTAGTCAGTAAGAGTCTGACACGCCCTCCCGCTCCGCCCAGAGTGAGAGAAGTTATTAGATAATTTACCATCCAAAAAATAAATAAAAAATGCAGATTATTTGCGTGGAATAGTTTTTCTGTCTCGTGGATCTGGAGGTACGAAGCGTGACTGTGGGTCATGTGGGTCCTGGGTTTTATCTCCATTTCCGACAAAGTCTAATAATGGTTTTTTCAAATATTGATGGCAACGGTCGCGTCCCCTATTAGAACTAAATATAACTGGCAAAAAAGGTGAACAAATACACCTCTACCTGCCAATTCTTTCGGGAAATACAGGCTTGTTGTTAAACTGTTTTTAATCTGAAGGTATTTGTAAAAAGGCTGAGTAAAAATATACAACATGTCCCGGAATTGACGCACGCCACCAAACACGCCAATTAGAACATTATGTTATTATAATTATAATACATTCACTGAATTTTTACTATCATGTATAAAACATTGTTTTATTTATCTTATTTTATTTTATTTATTTATTTGCATAATGTATACTCAGTTACAGGCTAGGCTAAAACATATGAGTAGGGTAGCTACATGACCCTGTTAGGGCGTAGCAAGTATTACATTTAACGTATACCTAGGTTAAATATATAGAAGTTAACATTACATTGCATACCTACTAGATAGTAATATCACGACATTAATTATGGTTACTAATATCTTATTTATTTATATTAATTAAAGTCATTTGAACTATACAAGATGCAGTTTTGAACCTGCAAAACCTTTCAGGAGGTTGTTATGAAACTCGTAAATAATCATATAACAATACGATACCAAGTCAGTAATCAATAATACTTTTTATTTTAATATTAATATTTATTTACATAACCAAATTACAAGATGATTATTAACATTAACTAAATTAAATTAAAACTAAGTTAAGCTTAAAAAAGGCCCTCGGGGCATTGTACCGAGGATGCTGGCGGCATTTCCTCGCTGAATTGCAATGCTGATGCGTTGCGCGAGAAAGCCGCCAGCTTTTCGGTCACCAGTTACATCAACTAGACGTTTCGCGATTTCCGCAAATAACTTATGCGCACTGGGACCCCACGGACCGAGGGTCTCGACGCCAAAGGGCACAAAGTTGTACTCTCTGCCAAGGCCTCCATATTTAATAACTTTCAGATTTTCGGCATTTTCTGCCGCTGCACCCGCTTTTGAAATAGTCCGTTGGAGGTGGGACGGTGCCAGTATGTCTACACAGGTAGCGTCCCACACAAGCATCCGTCCCATACTCCACGGGACCAAAGACACACCATCAGGTCTTTTGCCATCATCTCTGACAATGCCAGTCGGCTCAAGAAGAGCAGGCACATTGATGCTGGCAAGAGACCGGCGGATTATGTCATTAAGTGTCGCATGTCTTGAAAAGCGGCCTGCACTTTTTTGACAACAAAGTCCGTGGTGACCCAGTCGGTCCACGTCCGTGCCACAAGGGCATGTGTGTGGAGTGCATACCGTGACCCCAAGCCGCAGACCAGTCGCCAGACGAAGCGAGGTCGGATCCAGGAAGGTACTGGTATATGGAGAAGGATGGGCATGTAGCCAATGACTGGCCTCTCTGGTTCCGACCGCCAAAAGTCTTGCGCGATCCGGACCTGAACTGCGGCTCAGAATCGATTTGTATGTTAAATCGCAATAAATATCGTCCCAGCTCCTCTGAGATTTTAGGTTGTCTGGAAATTCTTTACCCGGGCAAGCAATTTGAAAAGCATTCTTGGCATCCTCCAAGCCCGCAGTCTCATAGTTTGTGGGCAAAGCCCTTAGGACATTACCTATTAGACGTGACGTGCCATGGGTGGACGACAAAAAGGCTGGGGAAGCAACACTCGAAATTTTGCGGATTCCTAAACCGCCAAACCGAATAGGGAGGGATGCTTGTAACCAAGATGTTGCATTAAGCTGAATATTTAAAATCGTTTCTAAACTAGTTTTGACTAAATCGTCTATTGGTGAAAGCAAATTTGGATGTTTCCAAAAAGGGCTACAGCGAAGCACATAAGTAAATTTAGGGACAAAAAGGCAAAACTTTAGAATTATAAGAGCATAATGAGGACTGATTTCGAGTAAACAATTTGCGTGACTTTGGAATTTAGAAATAGTGTTAGTAATATAATCAGGAAAAGATTCTTCAAAGATGGGAGAACCCAGGAGGCAAAGTGACTTTCTGTCTACTATTTAAATTTGTTTTAATATCTGATAAGTCAGATAACACAGTGCAGTCCACATCGCCTCCCACAGCAGTAGTCATATAATGAAATTAAAAGGAAAACTATCACAGTTAAGTAGGCTTTACAAGTTAACGAGTAATAGTCGACCAACTTAAATTTGCAGTTGGAGAATTGACCGTGACGTATATCGATGTATGGGAGAACATGTTTTTCAACTACAATGTTAAGTTTGTTTTTGGGATAAATTCATCCCAAGTATTTCCCACAACGGACCCTTCATTATGCGTGGTCCGACACGCACTTGGCCGGTTTTTTTTTTTATATACATTTCAATCAGGATATAATTGAATACCTCATATTTTGCATCGTTTATCACACAATGACAATAAATCTATTAACTTTATAGATTTCACATAAAGTTTTTGATTTATTGAAAGATAAGTTAATATTTTTAAGTGTTTCATACAGAAATGGCGATGTAGAGATAATTTTAAAATGTTTTATGATCTCGAGGCAAAGAGGAAACTTTAAATCTTGATACTCACACAAGTTATCTATCAGGCAGATTTTCCAGAATTTTAGAAAAAAAACACAATAATTCTCTTCTGGATGGTGCATAACAGGAGCCATTAATTGAATAACACAATGGCATGCCTTTAATTTTGACAATTCATCAACATTCATTGTGTTATTTGAGAATAGGATTTTTTAAGTAATACTTTCTTTTCTTCAGTGGTGTGAGGACCTGGCGATTTGTAATACATTTTACGCCTAACTCAGACACCAGCTCCTCTCATTGCAAAAAAATACGTGAAATCTAGAATAAGCTTATCATTGTGAGGAGAAACAAAGAACTTATTAACTTAGCTGGCGGCTTTCTCGCGTAACGCATCAGCATTGCAATTCAGCGAGGAAATGCCGCCAGCATCCTCGGTACAATGCCCCGAGGACCTTTTTTAGGCTTAACTTAGTTTTAATTTAATTTAGTTAATGTTAATAATCATCTTTTAATTTGGTTATGTAAATAAATGTAGTTCATTAACGACGGTAAGTTTGTCTGAAGTCACAGCATTTTGCTGAGTAACGACCTGTTCTTACACAGAGGAGACCCATGGTTTAATATTCTTGTATATACTAAAATTATAACGAGGAAACATTATTTTGTTTGTTTGTTTGTACCCGAAACTACTGGACCGATTTTAACCATATTTTTTACCAATATAAAGCTAAATCATCAGAAAGTCACATAGGCCGTATTTTGTTTTTATTTAATTGAGATCCCTACGAAAATTACAATAACGTAACCCAAGGTATCAAAAAATTTGCCTTTTAAAAGTAACTATTTAGCGTGCGCTGCGAAAACTATTAATGATACATAAAAATAATGTACTTACTACATGTTTATAGAACTCATCATTACCCACAAAAAACGTCCGCGGGGTATACGTCTAACTATTATAGTTAAGTCACAATAACCGTTTTTGTTCAAATTAGTCAATCAAAACACGGGTAAAATCGAAAGATGATGCGCGATGATCGCTGGAACTGTCAGTCGGATTTGAAAGATTCTTTTTGCACTTTATAGCCCGGATCTTGGGAAAGGTTAAAGGCTATTTAACATCCCGCTACGACCCTTGGGAGCCGAGCAAAAAGAAAAAAAGTCAGAAAGAACGCTAAGCGAACACGAAGTTATAGCGCGGGCGAGCGATGCAACGCGGTGGGTCGGGGGCCGGAATTTCACGCAGACTGAAGCGGGCTGAACCTAGTTGTTACTTATAAGTTGTTTGTTTGTTACAAAAGTAGTTATTTTACCACTCAGCAAACGGCATTTTGTTTTTGTTTTGATTGTTTGTTTGTTGTCATTTGCCAGTGTTGGAACATAGAGTCACAGAGTTGTTAGTGTTGTTACGCAATGTAAATTGTCTTTGGTCCTTTTTTAATGTCGTGATATCACTATCTAGTAGGTATGCAATATAATGTTAACTACTAAATATTTAACCTAAATATACGTTAAATGTAATAAATACTTGCTGCGCCCCAACAGAGTCATGTACCTACACATGTGTTTTAAGCCTAGCCTATAACTGAGTGTACATTATGCAAATAAATAATAAATAAAATAAAATAAGATAAATAAAACAATGTTTTATACATAATAGTAAAAATTCAGTGAATGTATTATGATTATAATAACATAATGTTCTAATTGGCGTGTTTGGTGGCGTGCGTCAATTCCGGGACATGTTGTATATTTTTACTCAGCCTTTTTACAAATACCTTCAGATTAAAAATAGTTAAAAAACAAGCCTGTATTTCCCGAAAGAATTGGCAGGTAGAGGTGTATTTGTTCACCTTTTTTGCCAGTTATATTTAGTTCTAATAGGGGGACGCGACCGTTGCCATCAATATTTGAAAAAACCATTATTAGACTTTGTCGGAAATGTCGGATAGTACCCAGGACCCACATGACCCACAGTCACGCTTCGTACCTCCAGATCCACGAGACAGAAAAACATATTCCATGCAAATAATCTGCATTTTTTATTTTATTTTTTGGCTGGGAAATTATCAAATAACTTCTCCCGCTCTGGGCGGAGCGGGAGGGTGTGTCAGACTCTTACTGACTAAAACCCACCCGTATTCCTTCCTGTTGCCTGTGTTGCCAGGGGCCTCGGTGACCCTTTCGGACTTTCCCACGACCCCGGCGGAGTGACCTAACATATGCATCTTCTTGCTTAAAAGGTGATCTCCAAATCTCGTATGTTAAAGCTCTATGTAATTTAAATCAACATTTTTTTTTAATTACATGAATACGAGGGTTTCGGCTACCTTGTATGTGTATGTGTGTATTTTATGTCTTTTTTTTTGGGGTGCCGTAGTAAGCAAGGAACCTTATAGTTTCGCCATGACCGTCTGTCCGTCTGTCTGTCCCCACTGTAGCTCAGAGACGCTTAGTACTAGAAAGCTGTAATTTGGCATAGGTACGAGTATACATCCGCCACACCGCATCCTCTATTGGGATTCATTTATTTTGTGTCCGTAGGTGTGTCCATGGCACTACAGCGGGCCCTATCAGAATACCAGCGCTGCGGTATTTGTTTTTTTTTTAAATAAATATCGCAGCATCATGCTGAGATAGGAGCCTTTTTGGCCTCGCACAGGTATTTTTTCATGCTTTTGTTAGTTTGATGTCCTTTTTTATTACTGTTGTATTTCCTGTGCGTGTCCCAAATAAATATGTTTTTCTTTCTTTCTTTCTATACATATTAATCACGCGGACAAAGTGCTAAAACAAAACCTTAAGACGCTGACAACACCTAAACCGCGGTCACTGTCAGATTGCATGGAAAAGAAAAAGAAGCGCGATGACACAACGCTTGTAATGTATTGCAAAATATGAAGCAATTATCTAACTCAAAATTGAGTTGAGTAATCGAAAATAAAAAACAACCAAGTTCTGCATTCAAATAAGACGTTCTTGTTATTAATTAAATACATAACGTATGTCGATATTTCATGCAGATATTTTGGATTAGAACTGAAGGTAAGAGGTTAGTTTAACGTTAGTTTGTATCGAGATTGTTTTTCAAAATGTGTTTTGGTAACAACCAAGTTCTGGGAAATATGTTCAAAATTAACATATATTTTTTCCGCTACCACAAACTATACAGATTTGGCAATTTTTTTTCTTAAGAGAAGCCTATTTTGGTGAATTGGGTCTTGTCAGCGCCTTAAAAAAAACATTTTAGGTTACCTTCCTTGCACGTAATGTGGGGATGATATTTTTTTTCTCGTCTATCCATGGTGTGGGGTATCATTGGATAGGCCGTTCAAAAATATTGCGGGTCTGTGAACAACACGTTTCGATTCAAGGTTCCGTCTGCGTAATAATAAACATTCAAGTGCTATTTTTTGTTAGAGTCATGGTTGTTTGTGGAGATATGAAAAAATTCAAGGCAGTAGTACATAATAAAAGGAAATTTATCACGGCTAAGTAGGGTTTACAAGTTAACGAGTAATAGTCAAACAACTTAAAGCAGTTGGAGAATTGACCGTGGCATATATCGATATATGGGAGAACATGTTTTTCAACTACAAAGTTAAGTTTGTTTTTGGGATAAATTCATCTCCACTTCCCAACTCCGCCTTCATTGTGCGTGGTCCGACACGCACTTGGCCGGTTTTTTGTGATGTGTTTGATTTTGTAATACGTTGTCGAGCAGATAAATTATTCAAACATACATATGAAGCCATAGATTAGGAATTTTCTTTCAAAATTTGTCGGAATGTGAAATTGTGTTATGTCATTAGGGGTGCTGGATGCATTTTAAATGTCAGTGCCAAAAATGCAATTTAAACCGAAATCAGTTCAAAAATCAATGTAATTCTCCATCGAAATAAAAAATTTAGAAAAGTACAAAAAAACTCAGCTCGTGAGGGATTTGAACCCCCGACCACCACTTCTTTCAGCATGAGACGGGCGCTCTAACCACTGAGCTAACGAGCCTGTGTCTGGAATTACGAAATTGGCCACCTGTATCGAGTTGGTGACGTCAGCTTAACAGGAAAGTCATAGCTTGCATTGGTTCGTTTTCAAATGTAGGACCAAAACAGTAGGAATTTTATGAGTGAAATTGTATGATATTTTTGTATTTAGGTGCGTTCAGGTTTTTTAATTACTGAACACTGCTGAAAAAAAACACATAAAAATCAATGACCACGCGGGGTGAGAGGTAGAGTATTAATCCCAGGTGTTTATTGTCGCGTTTACGTACAGTTACACATTGAGATTACACAGACAAACTCTTTTAATAAAATCAAATTATTTAAAAAACAAAAAATCCGACTGCTAAAAAAGAAATAATTTTGGTATCCCAAGCGGGGATAAACATAAGTTACAGCATATTTCAGGCTATTGGTTTGTCCCCGCCCTGAATCACTAACTCTGTGCGACCTTCTAAAGATATGCCAGCCCATACATGTACATTGCCTCCGCCGTACTGGACTCTTTCTGGGAGCAGGCTTAAAGGTATCACTCACCAGGTCGCCTGTAGACACTTCGTCTGCCATCAGAAGTGTAAAGTGACAATCGAGACTCATCTGTAAACAATATTCTTGACCATTCTTCTTGATCCCACTGTATGTGTTCACGGGCGTATCGCAGTCTCGCTACTCGATGCTCTCTCTCGAGTTTGGGGCCACTCGCTGGTCTTCGGGGCTTAGGTTTGCTTCAGCCAGTCTTCTTCTCACTGTACTGTCACTAATGTAGTCCCTTCAGGTCTGAAGAAGCTGTTGCTGGACTTCAAATGCATTTAGGTGGCGATTTCTCAACACAGTGGAAACAATATAACGGTCTTCTCCGGCACTAGTACACCTGGGTCTGCCATTACCAGGTCTCCTCAAATGGTTTCCAGTCTCTTCGTACCTTCGCTTCACCTTCTGGACCGTTCGTAACGTCACACCCACCATTCTTTCAGTACGACGCATTCTGATGCCTAGTTCCAGAAAAGTCATGATCCTAGCACATTCTTCAGGTGAAAGAGGCATGGTAAATATGTTTATGTGCTGTTGCCTACCTTAGCTTTTGTAACAAAACTCATCGATCAAGAAAATATTTGAAAACAAAAATGGAAACAAAAAATGAATGGTAAAATTGTAATTCGAAAAGGATTATTTTTGATTTTAAAGATTTTTTCAGCCATTTCTTAAAAGAAGGTTACCGACTATGAAGTTTTTATGTACAAAATCAAACTATCTTTCGAATCCTTTTTGTTTCGAAAGTATATCTTGTGTACTTATAAAGTTATTGCAATTTTAAAAGTGTGATACTTACTCGTAGTTTTGCAGGCCAGTGTACTTATACAGGTTGAAATTGAAAACTTGCGACAAACTGAAATGGGACATTGTATACATCATTATTAACAACTTTTACTAAGGGACCAAAGCTGTAATCCCAAAAAAAAAAATCTGCTTTTCCTACATTTTGATGAGGTATTGCGAACATAAATGTAGGGGACAGCAGTATTTTTTTTGGGATTGTAGCTTTGGTCCCTTAGTAAAAGTTGTTCATAATGATGAGTACAATCTCCCATTTCGATTTGTCGCATGTTTTCAATGTCACCCTGTATATAATGCTTTTTGGCCCCAAATTTAAAATCGACCCATTAAACTATGTAACAGGTAATAGTCATTATATCGTGAGATCATTGCCTCTTGGAATGTAAAATAACATTACACCACGCCTTGTCTCCCCGAAAGGTTAGGCAGAAGTGCAACTATAGTTCACCCACAATTCGCCAGTTATGTTTAAGTCCCATGTAACAGAGGGCGACCCTATTGCCATCAACCGGGCATAAATCCAGACTACGGGCTGCTACTGAGAAATCGCGATGGAAAAACCCTATAACACTTTGCCCGTCCCGGGAATCGAACCCAGGACATTATGCTCGACAGTAGTGCTTGCGACCAACGAGGCTGCGAAGGTATTTTAAGGCTTCGTTCAGTTATAAGCGATATCGCTGTCGCGCTCGGTAACAAATCGGTATCGTCGCTGTCGCGATTCTGGTAGCCGCGCCACTGCACCCTCAGGCAATATCGTCTACCGAGTGGTGACGGCGATATTGGTTACCGAATCGGTATTGCTACCGAGCGCGACAGCGACATCGCTTGAAACAGGCCTTTAGTAAGAAGTTTCCTTATATACCTACTTAGATAATTTTCTTGGGTATTTTTTTTTCTCAGAAAGTAGTTAAAGAAAAGAAAGAAACAGGTAAAGAAAAGAATAAAATAGGTAAGCGCTTTGTGCTCAGAAACCGCAGTGTCAAGATCAGATTTTGATCAAAAACAAATACCTTGATATACTCTTGTTACGGAGAATACACTATCTCTCTCCTTAAACATATTTTTTATTTTCTTTGTTCTTTGCACCTGTTTTGATTCTTAGCGCTAGTTTTATGATTAATTATTATTGAATATATTATATAGATATTTTTAATATTGTATGTATGTATTTATTGTATATGTATATGTGAATGGTACACCACAGACTACCTGCAGTACTGTCTCTCCTTTCCCCCCTAATCCATCCAAAGGTTGTCAATAAAAGATCGCTTTTAGCGATAAGACCGCCCATTGTGTCACCCTATGTAAAATTTCTACATTTATAGCTGTAATTTTTATGGTGTACATAATAAAGAGTATTCTATTTATATTCTATCTAATACCTCAAAAACCGCACATAAAATAACATAACACTGTTCTTGCTGTCGGATAAAAAGTGTTCTTCAAATCTGAACTCCTATCACGATCATCTGCCTAGCCTTCACATCTATGTTGGGGTCAGCTTCCGGTCTAACTGGATGCAGCTGAATACCAGTATATTACATGGAGCGACTGCCTATCTGACCTCCACAACCCAGTTATAATAACTAGATCATATGAACATCCATGATTGTTAAAATAATATACAGTCTAAACAATATACAGGGTGACATTGAAAACATGCGACAAATCGAAATGGGAGATTGTACTCATCATTATGAACAACTTTTACTAAGGGACCAAAGCTACAATCCCAAAAAAAAAAAACTGCTGTACCCCACATTTATGTTCGCAATACCTCATCAAAATGTAGGAAAAGCAGATATTTTTTTTGGGATTACAGCTTTGTTCCCTTAGTAAAAGTTGTTAATAATGATGTATACAATGTCCCATTTCAGTTTGTCGCAAGTTTTCAATTTCAACCTGTATAACGACACTGAAGGGACTGTGCATTTTATGGCGTTATAAAGAGTTGTCGTTAAATGGAGAGAAGAAAACTCAGAATTAGAAAAATAAATGTTTTTCCATATTGTAGACACGGTAGAGCGACTTAATCCAAAGCGTTTGCCAACATCACTTATCTTCTCTCCCGTTTCTATTGCGCGTATCAGTAAAACTTTTTCGTCAATACACAGTGATTTTCTTTTACTAGCCATGTTTACAGCTTGAAAGTTTGTAAGCAACTGAGAATAATGATACATAGATAAGGTATAGATGATCCATGACTCCTTTTTATTAGTCATTCTCAATTTGTAAAGAAAAGAATGAATTTCTTAGAAATTTCGGAATATATGATGCCGACAGTAGTTTATTGCGGACTAGGATAACAAAGCAACAAAAAAACGTACGCAGCTGCGTAGTTTTTACTAATTTTAGCAACTTAAAAGGTACTTTTTATTACTCAATTGTTGTCGTTATTGAGAGTGAGTGTGATGCTATGTAGAGGGTATCATTGTATGGTAGACAAGCTAAACCAACCAAAGTCGATTGATTTCGACGTTTTAGAGAGTTTGTCGTTAAATCGAGTCACGTTATGTGGAGTTTACACTGTATATCATTTTAGCTCAGGTGCGTACCCCACACAAATTCGTATATATACGACTAATTGCTATATAAACAACATCAACAGTAAGTTTCATAACATCATCAACATACACCGAGTGGATTAAATACATAATCAGCCTATAATGTCTCCACTGCTGGGACACAGGCCTCCTCTCTCTAGGAGGCAGTGGGCCGTAATCCACCACGCGGGCCCAGTGCGGGTTGGTAGATGTCACATGTCTTAGATTTTTTGGTTCTAGGACATGCCGGTTTCCTCACAATGTTTTCCATCACCGTTTTGAGAGTAGTGGTGATGAAATTATTTACACAAAGTAAAGTGCCTGTCCGGGTTCGAATCTACGACTTATAGAAATATTATTGTATCATTGAAACTAACTCAAAATCTACCCAAGCAAAGTTACTAAAATTTATATGGGACCACCTCGGCATAATACTCTTTCCAAAAAAACAAAATCATCGAAACCAAACATCGAACAAACTTAACATTGCAGTTGAAAGACATATTCTGTCATAACATTCCAGCTGCAAGTGTAAGGTTGTACGCACAATATTGAGAGATTTACCATGTTATTTTAACCTTTTAAGCCCCGCGCGACACCAATTCGGAGTCAAACAATAGAAAATCAATTGTGTCTCATTAGCTGTCCTTGACCAATGAAGACCATAGACTTCTTATAATTTTTCTGTAATCTATAATTATAGAACTATTTGTTGTTTTTTTTTTTAATTTTAGTGTCAGTAGTTTCGGAGATCAGGGGGAATGGTAAAGCTTACTTTTTCTTAAATAGCCTAAAAACTATTTATATTAAAATAATAACAAAAAAAATATTGAGACCCTCCCAGTAAAGGCTCCTACATACTGGCGCGACTTGTCGCGCGAAGCGACACGACACAAAGACACCGCGTGTAGCGCTACAAGCGGTGCCTTTGTGTCGTGACGCGTCGCGCCACAAGTCGCGCCAGTATGTAGGAGCCTTGAGCCTTTTCATTCGATACGTCACACGGTCCAATTTCCAAAACGTTTTTGTTTATTATTTCTGATTTGCCTCCAAAGTGACCATATTCAAAATTCATTTTTATTTACGTTACACGTCCGTGTTTGGGTTACGGAATCTCATATATTTAATAAATTTCGACTTAATCGATTCGTTGGATTCGGAGCAAAATGACTGTGACAGACAAAAAGACAGACAGACAGACAGACACCCGAGTGATACAGACAGACGTAGGCAATCCAAAAAATACATACAGATAGATAAAAATACATAGACAAATAGAACTAGATTGAAGTTCGTAATCGAACGAATTTACAGACATAATCTAGGTTTTTTCATATGATTTTGATCCTAAAAGACATGCCACTAGAATCATTAAATTCATTTCCGTATTACAAACAGTTATTGTCTCTGATACATCCACTTTGTATTCTGAAACAATAACATAATCACGTATTACAGCAATGGGTAAACTGAACACATGATTCTAATTATATTTGCATAGAAAAACTGTAATTAATGTCTATTGTTAATAAAAGATAGTTCACTTTATGTTGGAGGCTTTAAATCAGCGGGTTTATAAGTGGCAGCGATCTCAATAAATAATACCATCACCTCGGTTGAAAGTCTGACAACCAGACTTACCAAATTATAGGGGGAGGCCAGAGCCCAGGGTTTTTCAACAAGCATATTTAGCACGAAAACCTGATAGGCGGGGTAATGAGAGAACAAATATATTTGAAAATATTCAGATAGGAGCCACGCGGGCACGGCCCTAATGTCGCTGCCGTCAATCGTTGAACTCCATAAGTTTTGAGTTGAGCTGCACGATAAATGACAAATGCGTGCACTGACTGGACAGGTCCACTCAATCTGTGTGGTTTTATCATCAAAAGACCATTTCATAATTCATAATTCATTTATTAACTTTTAAATAGAGTAAGTACAATCGGTGGTTTAACATGTTACATTATTTGGTCTTATTTTCTATTTAGCCTAATAATGTGAAGTTTTTTAGAAAAGAATAATAATATTAATAAAAAAAATGAAATAATGTTAGATAAAAAAGGATGGGTATGTCATGATCAATTCATGTCTCTAAAATTCAAAGTACCTAATGTCAAATATATAGTACCTGGCCAAATACAGTGTCCAGTACAAGTAAAAAGTCATTTTTTTACATTAAACAATGTCACATTTATACAATAAAAATAAAAATAATAACCATAATTAATAAAATTGAATTATTCCTGTAACCATTCATTTATTGAGTAAGTCATCTTTTTAAGAAGTAGCTCTTTAAGTTTTTTCTTAAATTTTGGCAGAGGGAGATCTTGGATGGCTGTTGGTAACCTATTATAAATTTTAACACACATAGCTGAGCAATTTTTTTTAAACACCGCAGTCCTTGGTGCAAATTCTAGCACTAGTCGCTGACTATGTCTTGATTTACGAGGATAGGTATTGTCACGTGTATACATATATATCACGAGCTTTCACAAATAGGTTAGGATTCGATTTTACAAACCCACAAATTTCAAAAATGTACATACTCGGTAGGGGTAATATTTTGAGTTTATTGAAGTGAGGTTTACGAGACTCATATGGAGGAATGCCAACAATTGCTCTTATGCAACGTTTTTGGGATAGAAAGGCCCCTGGTAGTCTGTTGAGTTTCCCCACAGTATTAACCCGTAACGTAACACAGAAGCCACATAACCATGATATGCCAACAATACCGTACGTTGTGTTGATGTAGTTCTCAATCTATTTAAAACATAAACGAAACTATTAACTTTTTTGCAGACCCCATCAACATGTGCTTTCCAATCTAGGTACTTGTCCATGGTGAATCCTAGAAATCGCACATTGGTAGATTCATTGATTTTTGTACCATCATATGAAATTTGCCTTGGAACGATCTTTGATCCACGGGTTTGGAATTGCATAAAAGTCGTCTTGCTGATATTCACCTGTAAATTATTCCTTACCAACCACCCTATGACTAGGTCAATAGTGTTATTTATATCAATGTCAAGATTATTATTAATTATATTGTCGTATGTTAATACTATAGAGATGTCATCAGCAAATAATATACATTTATTAGTAATAATGTCAGGTAAATCATTAATATATATAAGAAAAAGAAGGGGTCCGAGAATACTTCCTTGTGGGACGCCGTAACTGTTGACACTATACTTAGACCTCTCTTGTTTTACTACTGCATTTTGCTAACAAGTTATTTCGACACATTGTTCACGATTATCCAAGTATGTTTCTAACCATAATAACGCTGGGCCTCTGATACCATAGTTATCTAACTTTTTTATAAGCAGTTCATGAGAAACAAAGTCAAATGCTTTTGACATGTCAAAAAATATTACCATTGTCTGCTTTTTCTTATCAACATTTACTACGATACTGTGCACTAAATCAAATGCAGCAAGTGTCGTTGATTTTCCCTTTTGAAAGCCATATTTTTCCTTTTTAATTAATTTGTATTTATCCAAATACGAAGATAATCTATTATGCATAGCCTTTTCAAATATTTTAGAGATAATAGGGATTAAGGATAGATTAGGTTATGGGTCTATAGTTGCTCATTTCTGTTTTATCTCCTTTTTTATGCAATGGCTTGACTACTGACTTCTTTAACCGGCTAGGAAAACTTCCTTGTTCGAAGGATAAATTTACTAGGTATCCTAGCACGGGGACAATACTGACTACGCATTTTTTTAGAATTTCAGTTGTGATACCATCATAACCAACAGAACTAGTATTATTTAGGGACATAATAATATTTCTAATTTCAATGTCTTCTATTGGTGTAAGAAATATACTATTATTTGCACGGTTTTTATTTGTGTTTTCTATGTTCCCATTATCGCTGTTCGATAATTGTATTAAGTAGTTATTGAATTTGTTCGCTATTTCATAAGGATTAGTTACCATACCACTGTCAGTTTTTATTTCATTTATGAATTCTTGATGGGCATTACATTCTAGATCATTGTTGATGACTTTCCACGCAGCTTTACAGATATTCGTAGATTTATTAATAAAATTATCATTGGAAATTTTGTGCGACTTTGATATACAGCGCCGCAGTAAATTTGAGTATTTGTGATACGTAGCTTTATTCTCTTTTGTTCGTTTTTTATAAAAACTAAATCTTAGATTTCGTTTGGTTTTACAGCTAAGTCGTAATCCCTTAGTGATCCACTTTATATTACGGTACTTTGTGATAATCATTTTTCTAATCCTTGGGAAACATAATTTAAAAAAAAAACATAGATCTTCATAAAAAGTAATAAAAGCTAAATTCAGGTTGGATTATTTGTAAACACTATCAAATGTTAAGCTTTCTAGACTTTCCCGAAATTTCCGAATATTTTCCTGACAGAAATCTCTCTTTGATATATAATATTTTGATGACTGAGCGATTTTGGTTTTTATTGTTAAGTCTAACATCTGGGCTGTGTCGTGATCGGAAAGTCCTAGTTTCAATATTTTACCAAATGCCTTTTCCACGTTACTAATTATATGGTCTATGCAGGTATTTAGTCTTGTCGGCCCGTTAATATGTAATGTCAAATTATAATTATGTATTATGTCAAATAATGTTTTTACCGCTTTACATTCCTTGAGCGTGTTAATGTTAATATCACCAGCAAGTACAATTTTGTGTCGGCAGTATTTGCTGTGAAATAATATTTTATTTAACAGCGTATCAAAGTGCTTTAGAAACATTTCAACATTTGATTGAGGTACACGATAGATACATATGATTACAATTTTTAAACTTAGCACCTCAATCCCACAGTATTCGAAAATCTTTTCACGAGCAAAACTTTGTATAATATTTATTTCTTTATACTTTATACCTTTCTGAATATATAAACAAGTACCCCCTCGCCTTTTCTCCCTACAGTATGTTGATGCTAGGTCATATCCAGTTATTTTGGCATTTTTTATGTCACCTTTTCCTAAGAATGTTTCACTAATACACAAAACATGTGGGATGATTTTTGTTATCTGTAAATTAGTGAGAGTTATTTCAAGAATATCTTTTTTGCATAATAAGCCAGCTATATTCTGGTGCAAAATATGAAAAAGCGGTGTATTGTTTTCATTGGGAACGAAAAAAACTATCAATATTTGACTCGCTTATTGGCAGTTTTCTTACTTTTACAAAGTAATAGGGGATTGTACCCTTTTTAGGTTTAATTTCCGATGATGTACTACAGTTTACTTGTCTTGTGGTGCGTTTATCATGTTGAGTTCGTGGTTGAAAATAATAGGGTATGGTACCCTTCTTTGGGCAATTGCTTTTATTTTTGTTTTCATAGGCCGAGTTATTAACCGTCTGCGTAGTATGTACATTTTTGGGATTTTTATTATTGTATGTCAGATATTTTTGTTTGTAGTCACTATAGTCAATTGCTAAATTTATTAGTTTACAAAGTTCGTCAAGGTTAACCTTGCCATAATAATCAAAGTATGCGATAATATTGTCCATATCATATCCATTTTCTATACCTAAGTCTATAAATTGACAGTTTTTGAATTCATTACAGACCATTTTTAACATGTTGTTCAACATTTTTTCATTTATATATTTACTACTTATAATACTTGTTACAAATACATGTCTATCTTCCAAAAGTTTTAAAACAGCCGAAATTTCTGTCATCACATGTGTGGGATTTACATCGTGTTCTCCTATAGATAAAATGACTCGATCGTCTTCTTGAATTTGAGAATAGTGTTCATGAATTGGTTTTAGTATGTCTTCGGTTGTAGCCCCAGGTTTTATTAATCCAATTATATGATATTTTTGATATTTCCCATTCTGACGTGAATGTATAAGATGACTTGATAGTTCGCGGTATTGTTCCCCTCCAAATATGTGAATTTTGTTAGAATTGTCGGTACTCTTCCGATTAATTAAAAACTCAGTGGAATTCCTTTCAGCAGATGTGTCATTGCTCGCTATCTCCGATCTCCTGTGTAGTACGGATGTGTCGCTGGTAGCGCCATCTGTTATCGCTTCTGCTTTCGTGGTGTCTGCGTGTTCAAGTCCAAGGTCCACGCAACTACTGTTGATTTCCTCATTACAAGATTGCCTCAGCTCTCTTGAGATTCTTTTCCTTCTCTTGCTTTTACTCTTATGGCTATTTGTTCCTCTACTTTTTGTTTCTGAGCATATTTTTTGTGTTTGAATTTATTTATTTCCTTGTTTAAAACGGTTTTTAATGCCATGTTCTCCTCAGTAAGGTTCTCTATTTCCGCATGTGCACTATCTAACTCTCTTTTAAGCTGTGTTATTTTTGTTTTTAAATCATCTGTGTCACTGTCATAAGCTGTCGATGGCATTTCGAAATGTATAAAGTTTGCCTTGCCAAATGTTAGGAATCTAGGTCCCAACATCGTCTTAGATAATGGGGTGCTTGAAATTGTAGACTCGGCAGTTTTTCTTGGTATAACAGTAGATGCCAAACTTCAGTGGGGCCCTCATATATCAAGCCTAGCGGGCAGGCTCAGTTCGGCCGCCTACGCCGTCAGAAAAGTAAGACAATACACTGACGTTGATACAGCTCGATTAGTTTATTTTAGTTATTTTCATAGCGTTATGTCCTACGGTATTCTGCTGTGGGGCAAAGCCGCTGATATTCAAAATATATTCGTTCTTCAAAAACGAGCTGTTCGAGCTATTTACCAGCTTGGTGCCAGAGTTTCTCTGAGAGATTTTTTTAAAGATGTTGGTATTCTCACGGTGGCATCACAATTCATATTCGCCAACATCTTATATATTAGGCAAAATATACACTTATACACTAAAAATAGTGATATTCACAATATTAACACCAGAAATAAGGACAAATTACGAGCTCCATTTCACCGGCTTCATAAGGTACATAACTCATTTGTTGGGCTGAGTATAACTTTTTATAACATGCTGCCCTCTTCTTTGCTAGATTTGCCTTTTAATGCGTTTAAAACTAAAGTAAAATCCACCCTTTGTTCAAAGGCATACTATTGTATCAATGACTACTTAAACGATAAGAATAGTTGGTCGCTGTGATTAACTCAAGACAATGTTTATGTTCTTTCTCCAGATTTAGCTTTCCTACTGACAGGTTATATGAGTTCATATAATTGATTATTTTTTTTATTTTTGACTGTATAAGTCAATGTAATTTAATTTAGTTAAATTTTAATTTATTAGTGACATAATCTACTCATTACAATGTGTGTTTTATGAGTTGTATTGCAATAAGTGGTTAGCTAGCGTCCTCGACTATTGATTATACTATTCATGCCTGAGCAACCGGCAGCAAGCTCGTCATGCTCCCTTAGATGTCACTGCCTGCGGTAGCGTCGGGGGTCGGGTTGCCTCCTTCCCTCCAATATGGCGAGGGGGTGATGGCTGATCTTTGCGTTATGCTCGTGAACGGGTGCTGCTTGTGGTGACTGGTCGTCTTGCTGATCATGGTTTTAATTGTTATTAGTAATTGTTTACTTATTTTACTTCGATGGGGCTAGTTTATCATTTCTCACTTCGAGCTACAGCAATTGCCTTATGTAAGCGGGCACGCCCTTTATGCCTGGAGGCTTTTATTTAGGTATTAAGCTCTATTTACGTTTTTTTTATGTTGAAATTTTTATCTGCTTGAGTACAGTTTGTTCATTGTTTTGTTGGTATACTGGCGCGTGCTAGCTAACGTATGGCAAGTGTGTAATTTAATCCAATGTTTTGTGTTTCGTAATGTTAATTACTTTGCATACGATTTGTATAGAATCAAGTTTATATAACTAAACAGACAGACGTGCTGCTGGGGAGTTTGTTCCACCACTTCTTCTTCCCAGCTAAAGCACTAGGAAGTGGTGACGGGCGGGCATTTTTGGGGGACTGTCTTATGTAACTTTGACGTTCGAAAAGTGCTGATTTTCAGCCTAGTTTGAATAAATGACTTTTGATTTTGATTTTGATTTTTCAGATACTAATCTATGTACATGATCTGAAAAAGATTGTCTGGAGTTTAAAAAAGACTGACCTCTCAGTTTGTTTCGGCCTTTCTTCTCGGAGTAGTCAGATAGGAAACGGCGACCTCATCTAGTTTTTAAAATATGATTAACTTGTTTGTGCAAACCTACTTTACAGAAATAAAATCATTTATTTGAAACATTGTAAAAGCCAATTATTTTTAAAAGAGCGTGGTGTTTCTTGCCGGCTCTTCTCCGTAGGAAACGACCGATTGTTACCGTGCACCTTAGAATATAGAAAGAAGCAGAAGCCGCGAACACGCCTAATACTGAAGCTTCAAAAACTACTCCTAAATAGAGTAGTTTGAAGCGCAGTCGATCAGTTACTCTGTGAACGTCGTATCGCGTAACGTGTTTTACCGGTGTGCAATTTTATTTAAGTATGCCGTCTTGTGTCGTTCATACCTGTAAAAATGCAGCGGGGCTAAAAAATAAACAGGATGGGATCACATTTCACGTGTAAATAGCGCATTCAAATATCGTCTTATTTAATTACTGAATAAATTGTTCAGTTTGTAATTGTCATAGAGAATGATGCATCCAACTTGTGTTGCCCGTATAAGATTTTTGATTTTCCCTTCTTTTTATTACCTACTTAGGGCATTTATTCGTTGTAGTGTTAAATTAATAACAACTTTAAAAAAACCCGACTTGAAAAAGAAAGGTTATCAATACAACCCGTATGTATATATGATTTTGTTAGAATTGCATAACATTCATAATATGTACTATTTTAGACTATTAGGATTTCTAGAGGGGGCGGGTGTGTGAAATTATGTATCTATGAAAAGACCAATTGTGATTTTATTATTTATATTATCTTACCAATACTCTCAACGTTTACCCCAAAACGGGTTCATAATGTCCGAGCTAGCAACATTACGCGGGTGGGAAGTGAGGCGGGCGCGGGACGCTTGTCTTGATTTTGGACACAGCGTGCGGCTTGCAATGACAGTTGAACGCGGATTCTGGTTCTTTCTATATTCTAAGCCGTGCACCTAGCTTCTGACGTTTCATAAGTGCCCGTGTATGTTTATGTGTAATAAAATATTTTGACTTTGTAGGTGTTTCTTGAGCGAAAAAAATAGTCGTGAGCTAGTCGCTTCCTCGCATCCCATGGGTATCATCGGGTAAGCCTGATTGGGACCCGCTAATCTTATAGCTTGTGTAGCGTCACCGTAACTGCTCAACTTGTATGTGGATAGATTTGAAAGATGGTGAGTGCAGATTGAGAATTAATGAGTTGCCCGTCAAATGCCTTCTTTACGCAGATGATCAAGTTCTTCTTGCAACGTCAGCAGAACAGCTGCAAGACATGGTGACTGTGAATGGATGAAGCATATAAGATGAAAGGGATGAATATAAATGTGAATAAGACGAAGGTCATGGTGTTTTAACGAGAAGAGGATATATTGGTGTGTGGTGAGAAAATAAATGAAAAGAGTGTAGAGCAAGTAAGTGAATTTGTATATATGGGGAGTCTGTTTACAAGGGATGGACATATTGATGAAGATGTGGAAAGGAGAGTAAATTCGGGAAATAAAGGGTATGGTGCTGTACATGTAATGATGACCAAGCAGTCGATACCCAATGAAGCTCGACTGGCTGTTGATAATGGTGTGCTGGTGCCTACACTTATGAATGGAAGTGAATGTCGGGTGTGGCAAAAGAAGCATAAAAGTAGAGAAAATGCTGTGGAAATACGTTCCTTGCGAAAAATGTGTGGTGTGACTATAAATGATAGGCTGAAAAATGATGTGATAAGGCAAAGGTGCGCTTTAAAAGAATATGTAGTGACACCAATTTTAAAGAGTATACTTAGATGGTTTGGTCATGTGGAGAGGATGAATGAAACACTAACAAAAGGTATTTACAAGGCAGACGTGAGTGGAAACGCCGGGAGGGGACGCCCCAGAAAGACATATAGTAAGCTTATTGGTGATGTTCTTCAAAAAGGTCAGGTGCGTAGTACTCACAACCGGCGTGCGTGTATGACCAGACGTATGAACGTAAACGAAGCAAAAGGAGTTGGTAAGGAGCGTAGCAGGTGACGTTCTACAGTTTATGAGGCACCCCCATGGGAAGAAGGTGTGAGTTTTTGTATGTATGTAATCTTATGGCCCCACTAAGAAACAAGATAGATTGAATGGTTAATAATCATAATTAATGTAATTAAAACAATTACTTACTACATTATTGTTACATTACGACACGTCACATGATTAATCATTGGGTCTATTGTGTGTCTTGTTATTATTATACATGCGAAAAATCTAATAATATTAGTTTTTTCTTATTACCTATTTCTGCTGATTAAAAAATAAGATGGCTGCCATTCGCGGAGCGTTACGTTAGGTTAGTTGACATTTTCGGGAGGAGGCACGGCTCCCTGTCGTTTCGGGTGACGCAGGTGCTCTAGGGGCATGGTTGCTTCGGGAAGTAATCTTCTGTGTCGCATAAACAGGGAGCCGGACGCCCGGTGTCACCACTACGTCGACTGCCGGGAGGACACGGCATACGCTGGCAGAGTGTGCGGCTTGGGAGGTGCCGTGCCGTGCCCTCGTCTCAGGAGTAGGCAGTGACCTGTCGCTGCCAGCCATGGTCGACTCCATGGTCAGCAGCAAGGAGTCCTGGGGCGCGGTGGTATCCATCTGCGAAACAGTGATGTCGCAGAAGGAGGCTGCGGAAAGGGAGCGGGAGATGTCTTCCGCTCACCCTGCCCGCAGCAGGCGCACCGGGCGTCCGCGGAAGGCCAACAACGCACTCAACTCAATTTTTTAGTAAATCGATTGTAAATAGGCGCTGATAACGGGTAAAGCGTGGTCATTGTCGGACTGCATAGAAAAGAAAGAGACACGTAATGACACGACGCTTGTAATTTATTGCAAAATATGAAGCGATTATCTATTTATTTTATTTCAAAAATGAGTTGAGTAATCGAAAATAAAAAACAACTAAGTTCTGCATTCAAATAACACGTTCTTGTTATTAATTAAATATGTAACGTACGTTGATATTTAATACAGATATTTTGGATTGTAGCTCAAGGTAAAAGGTTAGTTTACCGTTAATTTGTATCGAGATGTTTTTTTTTAAAAACGTGTTTTGTTAACAACCAAGTTCTGGCAAATATGTTCAAAATTAACATATATTTTTTTCCACTACCACAAACTATACAGATTTGCCAATTTTTTTTCTAAAGACAAGCCTACTTTGATCACTTGCCTCTTGTCAGCGCCTTAATAGCAATGTGCTATTCAGCAAAGCACATTTCGAGAGCCCAACGTGCCTCAGAAAGCACGTTAAGCCTTTCTGAAGATCTTAGACAGTCTTATCAAGGGGCCAGTAACTGGGTTGTGGAGGTCAGATAGACAGTCGCTCCATTTAAAATACTGGTATTCAGCTACACCCTATTAGACTAGAAGTCGATCCCAACATTATTGGGCAAAGGCGAGGCACGTAATGAGGCAGATGATGACACCATTCAAATTTCAAGAGATAATCTCATGAGATCAATCCGTTGTCAAGCGTAGTTATTAAAACAACACTGCCTCCTTTTGGATGACATCTAGTAACCTTTCACGACACCTACAGGTAAAAACGATGTCATTAAGACCTATTATTAACAGGGAACCCATCACAGATACATTGTAGATAATTTATCATTGTTGAAGACGACCTTTGCTTAAAAAATGACGCTATTGTTATTTTTCATCGAAGTTCAAGAGTACACAATATACCAGAGACTAATAGTAAAACTCTTGAAAATTAGATTAGTGTATTTGCAACTGGAATGAGTGAGACCAGACGGAATGACCACAATGCCTTGGAAGATAGGTAGGCCTTTGATGTGAGATGCAACGTGTGTCCTTTCTTTGGTATTGTTCGTTGAATTGTTGAGCTCCTTAAGTTCTGAGTTGAGCTGCACGACTACTGACTAATGCGTGCATTGACTGGATGGGTCCACTCAATCTGTGTGGTTCTTCCATCAAAATACCATTTCAGACACCAATCTATATGGTCTTCACATGACCTTACCAAGATTATGTGTGGACTTTAAAAGTGATTGTGACCTCTGAGTTTATTTCAGCCTTTCTTCTCAGAGTCAGATAGGAAACGCCGACCTCATCTAGTTTTAAAAAATATGATTGACGTGTAAAAGTGTTTGTACAAACCTACTTACAGAAATAAAATCATTTATCTTTTACCCTTGCGCCATCCCATCTTCCTAGCACGGCGGGCTGTGCTGGGGCGGCTGCGGCAGGTGCGGAAAATCTCAAACGGCGCAAGTACTCCAATCTTATTGGGACTTATATGTTCGAGCCGTTTGGGGTTGAAACACTACACGGAAAAAAAGGATCTCTTCAGCGGACAATATCAATATTCTCAGAAAAATGGTTTCAATCCAAGTAAATATTTTCTTAACGTAAGTAAATGTACTCAGTCCAAGAAAACCTGTTTACTCAAATTAAGAATAATAAATACTTTGTTTTTATTCTTGACTTAAGCTTTTTGATTCAAGACTATAATAATCTTAATTGAAGAAAATATTCTAAGAGAGAAATAATATTCAAATTAAACTTAATAATTCTTCATTTAAGTATAATGTCTTCGAAGAAGACAATAAAACTAAGACAAATTTTTACTTCATTCAAGAATGTTTGTATAGAAAGATGTTTTCCCCATATATTAATCAATATTTGTCTTGACCAAAAGGATATTGTCTTAATTTAAGACATCCTTTTTTTCCGTGTAGGGCCATAGATTCCGAGTGTCCACTTAGTTTTTAGAGAAATTCGTCAAGCGGTTGGTCGACTCCTCACGTGACCAGAGCTGATCTATTTTTTTGGCCAAAGAATCAGCATTGCTATACAACGTGGCAATGCTGCCAGCCTTTTGGGCACTTTTCCTGTTGTTTCGGACGATTTTTTTGATTCCCTGTGATAATTTCCTGTCCTTTTTTTATAAGTGTACATATCATTATTATTATTTTAAGTTTGTTAGTTTTTAAATGATGTAATTATTTTCAAACAAAACATGATAAAATAAAATTTGCAAGTATACAAATGAACCAAAAGAGTTATATTAATTTATTGGAAACTTTCGAATTATTTCAATGTCTTTTTTTTTTAATTCCTCAAAACTGCGATTTAATTAAAATAACTTCCACCATCTGCATCAGACTGCTTGAAAACTGATCATGTTTTGAAATTTTTATTTGCAGTCGGGTTTTTGTTTTTTTATTATTTTATTTTACACTTTTTAATGTGATATACTTTTGGAATTCTCTCCTCAAACCCTTTATTTTGATACTCCAAATGGATCGTTATTTTCACAAATTAACTTATATATTAAGACGCTGACAACACCTAAACCGCGGTCACTGTCAAATTCCATAGAAAAGAAAGAGAAGCGCGATGACACAACGCTTGTAATTTATTGCAAAATATGAAGTAATTATCTATTTACTCAAAATCGAGTTGAGTAATCGAAAATAAAAAACAACCAAGTTGTGCATTCAAATAAGACGTTCTTGTTATTAATTAAATACATAACGTATGTTGATATTTGATAGAGATATTTTGGATTAGAACTCAAAGTAAGAGGTTAGTTTAACGTTAGTTTGTATCGAGATTTTGTTTTCAAAACGTGTTTTGGTAACAACCAAGTTCTGGAAAATATGGTCAAAATTAACATATATTTTTTCCGCTACCACAAACTATACAGATTTGGCATTTTTTTTTTCTTAAACGAAGCCTATTTTGGTCAATTGGGTCTTGTCAGCGCCTTAAGAAGATAAGAATAAGAACACGAAGATAAGATTATTACAGAAAACGAGTAGTAGACTCTTTTTCTGTAATAATCTTATTTTCCAAAAATTTTGTAAAATGACATTTTTCCATTTAATCGACGATATGTTTAAAATCCGCCATTTTGTTTTATAAAACAAAATGGTGATGACCTTGCGATATAACCATCGTGCGACCTAGACGCGTCGATTGACACCTCGCGTATTAAGGCGCAGATATATGATTTAAGTGACTTCAAAATCTTTTATTACGCCTTCATGTAATGCGAACAAGTTGTGCAAAAAATGTATCTTAAACTAGAACGCATACACATCCATTCTTTATGTGAATATTTAACTATTGTAGTGTACTACTTTATGAAATAAATTCAGGAAGTAATGTCTACCCAAAGCATGAAAAACGATATTACTTTCAAACTACTTAAGATATTTTCATAATTTGTTTTATATGAACAGCCTATTTTATTATCAACATATAATTCTATCTGTGATGTTTTCCAAATATTCATAGTTTCGTTACTAAAAATAAATATTCCCTATGAAACCGAACGGAGGCGCAGCGTAAGTAAGCGCGACGCACATTGTGATTACCCGACCCTGAAAATCCAACCAGCCGATAAGATGCTGCGAGGCTATAAAAAATCACACATACCTACACACAGAAATCCTAATTAATTTATTATAAATGCGAAAGTGAGTTTGTTCGTTTGTTTCTTACGCTTTCACACTAAAACTGCTGAACGGACTTGGATGAAATTTGGCACATGGGTAGACCATGACCTGGATTACGACATAGAGTACTTTTTATTCCGATATTCCCACGGAATCAAGACTTATGCGGGTAAAACAGCGGGGCACAGCAAGTAAATAAAAAAAAAACATGGATAGGCATGAAAATCATAACCTTGTCTTTGCTGTCGCGCAGTCGGGTAAAAATGAGAAATATAGTGATATAATAATTAAGACTTAAACACCGTACCCTTGGTTTTTTCTTAAGAGCAGTGAAAGAAATGTACCAACGAACCACCATAATAAAAATCAGCCAAGTCGTGTCAGACCACACACAAAGAAGGGTTCCGTGGTTGGGATGAATTTATCCCAAAAACAAACTTAAGACGCTGACAACACCTAAACTGCGGTCACTATCAAATTCCATAGAAGAGAAAGAGAAGCGCGATGACACAACGCTTGTAATTTATTGCAAAATAAGAAGTAATTATCTATTTACTCAAAACTGAGTCGAGTAATCGAAAATAAAAAACAACCAAGTTCTGCATTCAAATAAGACGTTCTTGTTATTAATTAAATACGTAACGTATATTGATATTTGATACAGATATTTTGGATTAGAACTCAAAGTAAGAGGTTAGTTTAACGTTAGTTTGTATCAAGATTTTGTTTTCAAAACGTTCAACCAAGTTCTGGGAAATATGTTCAAAATTAACATATATTTTTTCCGCTACCACAAACTATACAGATTTGGCAATTTTTTTTCTTAAGCGAAGCCTATTTTGGTCAATTGAGTCTTGTCAGCGCCTTAACATTGTAGTTGAAAAACATGTTCTCCCATACATCGATATATGCCACGGTCAATTCTCCAACTGCAAATTTAAGTTGGTCGACTATTACTCGTTAACTTGTAAAGCCCACTTAGCTGTGATAGTTGTGATAGCACGCCACGATTGCGGCGATAAGTCCCATCTTTGAGGAGTGGCTAGTGAGGCGCCACGGCGTCCTCACCTTCCGCCTGACGCAGGTACTCACCGGACACGGCAGTTTCGGGAGGTTCTTGTGTCGGATAAGGCGGGAGGAAGCGTCCGGGTGTCACCACTGTGTGGATCGCCCAGAGGACACGGTGGAGCATACGGTGGAGGTCTGCCCGGCTTGGGTAGAGCACCGCCGTGTCCTCGTGGAGGCGATCGGCGGCTGAGACCTCTCGCGTCCGGCCCTGGTTCAGGCCATGGTACGGAGCAAGAGGGCATGGGCAGCCGTCATCTCCTTCTGCGAAGCAGTAATGCTCGCGAAGGAGGAGGCGGGACGGTTGAGGGAAAGGCAAGTTTCGCGCCCTCTCGCCCCTAGCCGCCGCAGGAAACGCCCAGGGCATCGGGAATCCCGGGCGGATTTCCGGCCACCGTAGGCGCGGGCTTGCGAACGGTGAGCAATGGGTAGCTCACCGTCCGGTAAGGACCAGGCCCGGCTCGACGGCGCGTTGTATTCCACGCGCGCCTCAAAGAGATGTAGTCAGCACATAAGTAGGGGTCCACTAGGGCCGATGCCTGCCGGGGTCGCGGGAAGGTACTTAAGGGTCACCGAGGCCCCCGCAACACAGGCAACAGGAAAGCATACGGGTGGGTTTTAGTCAGTAAGAGTCTGACACACCCTCCCGCTCCGCCCAGAACGGGAGAAGTTATTTGATGATTTCCCACCCTCAAAAAAAAAAAAAAATCTGTGATAGTTTTCCTTTTAATTTAATTATATATACTACTGCCATGAATTTTTTCACATCTCCATAAACAACCATTTAGCTGGCAGGGGAGGGGGGACACTTTAACAAAATTTAGCACTTTAATGCTTAATATTACGCAAGCGGATCCTTGAATCGAAATCTAGTGTTCACAGACCCGAAATATTTTTGAACGGCCTATCCAACGATACCTCGCACCATGGGGTACACGAGAAAAAAAATATCATCCCCACGTTACGTGCGCGAGAGGCACCCTAAAAAAAATGTAATATAAAATAATAAAAAATTAAGCTAAGTCTCTGTAGGAATATTTACTCTTGTAGTTCGAGTCTGAGAGTTTATTTATTAATATTACACGCATATTTTAAAATGTGACCTTTGCAAAGGAATGTACTGATGGGTACAGAAGTGTTATGAGTTTATAATATTTCTAGAATTTACAGAATAGAATTTGATCATTCACCGCAGCAGGTTGGCGTGATGTCCGAAATCTACATATTCATGTTCATTTATTGCGTTCCGTTTATACTAATAGTATTATAAAGAGGGAAAATTTGTATGTAGGAGTTTTCTTCGGAACTACTTGTCCAATTCTAAAAATTCTTCCATTAATGAGAAGCTAAAATATTGCCGGGTGTCATAGGATATATTTTATGTGAAAACAAACAATTTCGTACGAAGTCGTAAGTTTTATTTCTTCCTTTCCTTCTTTCATATTAATATTTTTATTTTTTATTTATTATTATTTACATAATATTTAATTTGTGATTAATTTTCATTGTTTCCGTATTATATCTTGTTTATAAATAGGTCACAGGTACTTAATATAAAAAAATAAGTTATGACCAACTTTTTACACTCTTTTTAATTAAAAATGATTATAAACGGCTGGTCCCTCCACCATATTATCTTTAAACTTCATCGTCTGCCTTAACTTTTCCCAAAAATGTTGGGGTCGGCTTCATGCAGATGAATACCAGTATTTTACATGGAGTGACTGCCTATCGGACCTCCAAAACCCAGTTACTGGGTAATACAATACCCCTTGGTAAGCGACACATATTATGGCTGCACCCTTACCTAAATTGTATTAGTACTTTAGTATACCTAAAATATTTAAATATTATGTAATCTTATATTTATGTATAATATAATATCATTTATTTACATAACCAAATTACAAGATGATTATTAACATTAACTAAATTAAATTAAAACTAAGTTAGGCTTAAAAAAGGCCCTCGGGGCATTGTACCGAGGATGCTGGCGGCATTTCCTCGCTGAATTGCAATGCTGATGCGTTGCGCGAGAAAGCCGCCAGCTTTTCGGTCACCAGTTACATCAACTAGACGTTTCGCGATTTCCGCAAATAACTTATGCGCACTGGGACCCCACGGACCGAGGGTCTCGACGCCAAAGGGCACAAAGTTGTACTCTCTGCCAAGGCCTCCATATTTAATAACTTTATGTATAATATATATATTATATAATCTTATATGGATGCATACCGTAACCCAATCCGGTGATGGCACGTTAAATCAAAACTACATTTGTTTACATTGCGATAGATCTTTTCAATCAAAAAGGGGTCTTAACATTCATATTTCAAAAAAACATCGTCTTTGTATTAGCCAGAACGGCCCTGCTCTAAATTTAGACCCAGTTTCTTTACCGGCACCTGTTTCCGACAGTCCAAATTCTACCCCATTCCATTTGTACCTTAGTTACCTAAAAAATAATGTGCCTGTTATCAAACGAGTCCCGCGCGGCGCCAGGATCTCCGTCGCAAACCACCTTTCAGGCTTGATTAAAAAATGTGTGGAGAGCAACCAAATTGTAGACTGGCATAATCTCTTCCTTTTTTCGTATACCACTTTGCATGTCAAAAAAGATGAGGCTACTATTTCTCTAACCCAAAAAATCAAAAATAATTGTTTGACAAAAACATCTTCACCTTTTGATTCTCCCAAGAGGGGAACATTATCTAGAATTAAATTAATTGAAGGCAAAATTGCCGACGGGGATCTCAAAGGCGCCGCACGTCTTCTTTTCACTAACGACGTGTTGTCGCCTGATACTCCTGATACCCTTTCGGCTTTGCATTCGAAACATCCCCCGGCTCCCGTGATCCCGTATTTTTTCGACTCTCCTACAGCAGACCAGGCCTGCCTCGAAATCGAAGGCAAAGACGTTATTGACGCAATAATTTCTTTTAAAACCGGTTCAGCGGCCGGCCTGGACGGAATCTCACCCCAACATTTAAAAGATTTAACTTCTTATTCTGTGGGTGATGCTGGTGTGCAGCTTATTTGCTCTATTACAAAATTAATAAATTTTATGTTTTCAGGCAAAATCAACGCTGATATTGCCTCACTTTTATTTGGTGCTAATTTGATCGCCCTAACTAAAAAGGACGGAGGGGTGAGACCCATTGCTGTGGGGTCAACTTTAAGACGTTTGGCATCCAAAATTGCGGTGAGACATATAAAATCTAAATTACAGTCTGTTTTTGAACCTATACAATTAGGATTTGGCACGAAAGGTGGGTGTGAGGCAGCCGTCCATGCCTTAAGAACCTACCTTTCGTATGATGATTGCGAAATTGTAGTCAAAATTGACGTCAAAAATGCTTTCAATTCAGTAAACAGGGATGCCATGCTGACAGAAGTTAAGAACAAAATTCCGGAACTCTATCAATATCTGCTTACCTGCTACGCAGAACCTTCAAAATTAATTTACCGTTCCCATGAACTTTCTTCGGAGGTCGGCTGTCAGCAGGGCGATCCCCTCGGGCCAGCAATTTTTAGCTTGGCTATAAATCCGATTATTCAAAATTTAAAATCAAAATTTAACGTTTGGTATTTGGATGACGGAACCCTGGGAGGCGATGTGGACACTGTGTTATCTGACTTATCAGATATTAAAACAAATTTCGAAAATATTGGTTTAGAATTAAATTTTAGCAAATGTGAACTCTTTATTCAAAAAACTTCTTACGGTTTGGATAATTTAAAATCCAAATTAAATTTTCTGGCACCCAATATCAAAATAGTAGACAGAAAGTCACTTTGCCTCCTGGGTTCTCCCATCTTTGAAGAATCTTTTCCTGATTATATTACTAACACTATTTCTAAATTCCAAAGTCACGCAAATTGTTTACTCGAAATCAGTCCTCATTATGCTCTCTAAAGTTTTGCCTTTTTGTCCCTAAATTTACTTATGTGCTTCGCTGTAGCCCTTTTTGGAAACATCCAAATTTGCTTTCACCAATAGACGATTTAGTCAAAACTAGTTTAGAAACGATTTTAAATATTCAGCTCAATGAACCATCTTGGTTACAAGCATCCCTCCCTATTCGGTTTGGCGGTTTAGGAATCCGCAAAATTTCGAGTGTTGCTTCCCCAGCCTTTTTGTCGTCCACCCATAGCACGTCACGTCTCATAGGTAATGTCCTAAGGGCTTTGCCCACAAACTATGAGACTGCGGGCTTGGAGGATGCCAAGAATGCTTTTCAAATTGCTTGCCCGGGTAAAGAATTTCCAGACAACCTAAAATCTCAGAGGAGCTGGGACGATATTTTTTGCGATTTAACATACAAATCGATTCTGAGCCGCAGTTCAGGTCCGGATCGCGCAAGACTTTTGGCGGTCGGAACCAGAGAGGCCGGTCATTGGCTACATGCCCATCCTTCTCCATATACCGGTACCTTCCTGGATCCGACCTCGCTTCGTCTGGCGACTGGTCTGCGGCTTGGGGTCACGGTATGCACTCCACACACATGCCCTTGTGGCACGGACGTGGACCGACTGGGACACCACGGACTTTGTTGTCAAAAAAGTGCAGGCCGCTTTTCAAGACATGCAACACTTAATGACATAATCCGCCGGTCTCTTGCCAGCATCAATGTGCCTGCTCTTCTTGAGCCGACTGGCATTGTCAGAGATGATGGCAAAAGACCTGATGGTGTGTCTTTGGTCCCGTGGAGTTTGGGACGGATGCTTGTGTGGGACGCTACCTGTGTAGACACACTGGCACCATCCCACCTCCAACGGACTACTTCTAAAGCGGGTGCAGCGGCAGAAAATGCCGAAAATCTGAAAGTTATTAAATATGGAGGCCTTGGCAAAGAGTACAACTTTGTGCCCTTTGGCGTCGAGACCCTCGGTCCGTGGGGTCCCAGTGCGCATAAGTTATTTGCAGAAATCGCGAAACGTCTAGTTGATGTAACTGGTGACCGAAAAGCTGGCGGTTTTCTCGCGCAACGCATCAGCATTGCAATTCAGCGAGGAAATGCCGCCAGCATCCTCGGTACAATGCCCCGAGGGCCTTTTTTAAGCTTAACTTAGTTTTAATTTAATTTAGTTAATGTTAATAATCATGTTGTAATTTGGTTATGTAAATAAATATATTTCATCTTATATTTTAGATAAAACAAAAGTGTTAATATAGGTAGGCTTTTCAATTGTATTTGAAGTTGATTAACTTATGTATATAAATGCAATAATGTTTTCAATAATGTTTAGTGTCGAGACATGGGCTGTACTGCAGTCCCTTCAACGGTGCCAGATCGACTATCGGTACATCGAGGTGCTTAAGTGTCTGTACGAAAACGCCACTATGTCGACTCCAGAATCAGACCTCGAAACCTATCCTTCTGCAGCGAGGTGTGAGGCAGGGAGACGTTATCTCTCCGAAACTGTTCACCGCTGCACTCGAGGATGTCTTCAAGGTTCTGGACTGGAAAGGGGCAGGCATCAACATCAATGGCAAGTACATCAATCACCTTCGGTTTGCCGACAATATAGTTGTCATGGCTGAGACTATGGAGGTCCTCAGTACAATGCTCGATGACCTCAGTAGAGCTTCCGAAAGAGTGGGTCTTAAAATGAACATGGACAAGACAAAGGTCATGTTAAATGCCCATGTTACACCCACTCTCATGAAGATCGGAGACGCTACGCTCGAAGTTGTGGACCTAGGACAAACTGTCCAATTAGTTAGGTCCAACTTCGAGATAGAGGTCAATCGTCGAATCCGACTCGGCTGGGCAGCGTTCGGGAAGCTACGCAATATCTTCTCGTCCCACATAACGCAGTGTCTCAAGACGAAAGTCTTTGACCAGTGTATGTTGCCAGTGATGACCTATAGCACTGAAACGTGGTCGCTTACAATGGGCCTTATTAGAAGGCTAAAAGTCACTCAAAGGGCAATGGAGAGGGCTATGCTTGGAGTTTCCCTACGTGATCGAAGAAATGAAGAGATCCGCAGACGAACCAAGGTTACCGACATAGCCCGAAGAATTGCCAAACTTAAGTGGCAGTGGGCAGGGAGTGCTCGCAGAACAGATGGCCGATGGGGCCGAAAGGTTCTGGAGTGGCGACCGCGTACCGGAAGACGTAGCGTTGGAAGGCCTCCTACAAAGTGGACCGATGATCTTTTGAAGGCCGCAGGAATACGCTGGACGCGGGAAGCACAATACCGGTGGAAGATGAATGTATAGTTTTAAGGTACTGAAGAAAAGAGTGAAACCGGGATTAAGGTAGGTTCCTACCTTCTTATTACGCGTAGTAAACTAAACCAAGTTAGTTAACTTTAACCTCAATCTGAAGTTTATACTGGTTCTCATTTAACTCCGCGTTTATTAATAAGAGGACACTGATTCGTGACGAAAAATCTGAAGAAAAATACGCAAAATAAATATTACACAAATCAGTTTTCTACACAACGATACGCAGAAACTCCGTCCATTTTAAAATATTAATGTAGTACTTAATACTACAGAGTAGAGGAACATCTTTATCTTAATGATTTACATAAAACTTTGGTAGAATTGGAGTGTGCTTGCGCAAACGCATAGTTTCGCTTTGTGGTGAAATAGTTGTTTTGATAAATGTGTAATAGGTATTGGTTTGATATTTTTATCATCTTGAATAATAATGGAATTGGGCTGGAAACTGCCGCATGTCAGACGATCAAGTGAAGACTTACGACCCAGTGGGTAATCGCTGTTGACCTTGGCCATACAAATGTGCGACGCGCTCACGCCTTGCCGCCGTTCGATGTCATAGGGAATATTTCTTTTAAGTAACGAAAATATGAATATTTGAAAAAAAAAATACATAGAATTATATTTAATAAAATAACCTGTTCGTACAAAAAAAATCATGAAAATATCTTAAGTAGTTTGAAAGTAATACCGTTTTTAGGGTTCCGTAGTAAACAAGGAACCCTTATAGTTTCGCCATGTCCGTCTGTCTGTCTGTATGTATGTCTGTCTGTCGGTCCCCGCTGTAGCTCAGAGACGCTTGGTACTAAAAGCTGTAATTTGGCATAGTTATACATATAAATCACGCTGACAAAGTGCTAAAATAAAAATAAAATTAAAAAAAAATTTTCGTCTACCTCCCTTGCACGTAATGGGGGACATTACGTGCAAGGGAGGTAGACGAAAAATTTTTTATAGATATTTTTTTTCTGGTCTACCCCTTATGTGGTATCGTTGGATAGGCCGTTCAAAAATATTGCGGGTCTGTGTACACCACTTTTCGATTCAAGGATCCGCTTGCGTAATATTAACGAGTAATAGTCGACCAACCTAAATTTGCAGTTAGAGGATTGACCATGGCATATATCGATGTATGGGAGAACATGTATTTCAACTACAATGTTAACTTTGTTTTTGGTATAAATTTAACCCAACATTCCTAATTACGGAACCCTTCATTGTGCGTGGCCCGACACGCACCTGGCCCGTTTTTTTAAATTTCTGATTTGACTCCAAAGTGACCATATTGAAAATTCATGGTTCCATCGACAAAAATGACGAACTTCCTTAGAAACTTAAAAAAACATAACGTAACATTACTTCTTGTTTTCCTGAAGAGTTGGGCAGAGGTGTACCTGTAGTACACCCACATTTCGCCAGTTATGTTTAAGTCCCATGTAATAGGGGGCGAGCCTATTGCCATCAACCGGGCACACATCTAGACTCAGGGCTGCTACTGAGAAATTCCAGATAGAATAACCCAATATAACACTGCCCGAACCGGGAATCGAACCCAGGACCTCATGCTCAGCAGTAGCGCTTGAGTCTCTTTAGGGGTGAACTTTAGTAAATTCTTCCTTAGTTCGGACTTTTATACACAGGGTGTAATTTTAAACACCATCAACCTTTTAAGGGGTCATTGTAGTCATAATTATGAACAACTTTTACTACGGGACTAAACATGAAATCGCAAAAAAAAAAAATCTGCTGCGAATATAAATGTAGGGAACAGCTGATTTTTTTTATGGTGTTTAAAACTACACCCTGTATAAGGCACACTTGCGCAAAATTTTATGATTCTAGACAGTTCCAGTAGTTTTAGGCTGTGTTATCTGACAATTAATGAATTTAAGATTTTTATGGTAGAAAGTGGTAGGTTGTTAGTTGCAGGAGGGAAATGGCCTCTTTCTGTGAGACCGTGATGGTCCAGAAGGAGGCTGCCGAGCGAGATCGTGAGAGAAGAAGGCGTCGGGGAGGCAACCGCAACAACGCCTAACACGCTGAAACCCCGCTTGCAACCTTTAAAGCAGTCGGGAATTTGGGATCACGGGCGCTCAGAATGGGGACTCTGCCCACTTAGTGACCTCAGGGAAGACGGCGCACAGTGGTCACGTGCTGGCTTGCATATTTGCACAGTTAGGTTTCAGGGAGACCCCTTTACAGTCTCCCCAGAGATGTGCCCTAACAGGCATTGCATAGAGGGGTTTTCGGATCGGTCTTTTGAGAGGTAACGATGCCCCCTTCCATATGCAGATCACCGGGGTGGTTTTAGTGAGGTAAAAATCCCACACTCCCCTGTCTTATCCCCAAAGGCCGGGTGCCTTCCGAAGGTTTCACCCGGAAAACAAACAAAAGGTGTTAGTTGCAGCCAATTATATTTTCCATAAGTTACGTTCATAGTCATCATTTTCCTGCCCTTGTCCCATGTTATTTGGTGTCGGCGCAACCCGTTATCTTCTTCCATCCTTCCCTGTCAGCCGTCATGCTATCATTCACTCCCTTCTCTTTCATATCATTCCTCACACAATCCATCCATCTTTTCTTTGGCCTTCCTCTCCCTCTCCACCCATCAACATTCATTTTCACCACTCTTTTAGTCACATGCGTTTCATCCCTCCTCATCACATGCCCATACCAAGCCAAACGATTTCCTTTCAACTTTTCTGTTACTGGCGCTACTTTCAAGCTGCCCCTTATATATTCATTTCTTACTTTATCCATTTTCGTCACTCCACACATCCATCTCAACATTCTCATCTCCGCTGCATGCACTCTTTTTTCGTCCGTCTTCTTCACGGCCCGACACTCCGATCCATACAGTACGACAGGCCTTATCACGGACTTGTAAATAACCGCCGTTGTAAGTAACCGCCGTTTAAAATCTGGTCGTGACACGTGTCTGCTCGTCGCTCCTACTTGACGCGCGGACTAAAGACAAAACGTCCCAGTTTTCCCAACTATTTTTGGATCGGCTTCCATACTAACCGAACGCAGCTGAATACCAGTATTTTACATGAAGCCTATCTGACCTCCACAACCCAGTAACTGAGTAACACGATACTCTTAGGTAAGACTGGTTATCAGACTGTTGGGCTTCTGAGTACACGTAATGACTGTCGAATGACAGCCGGGACCAACGGCTTAACGAGCTTTCCAAGGCACGGAGGGCTCTCGATATGTAATGGATGGTCATTCATCCACGAACCGACCGCGGCAAGCGTAGCTTAACCTTCGACCGACCCAAGCGGCTGTTATCATTTAGGCACGAACCTCGGCCTACCAAGATATCACACAAAAACCAACGTAACCTTCCTTATCTCAAGAGCAATTGAAATAATATCTTCTCATTACCAGGATCTCTCTTGGACCTCTATGCTCGACTGGATAAATACCTACTAAAAAGTTTTGCTATGCACGCAATTCTTTAATTTTACGTATACAATGGAATACACAGACTTAAACCGAACAACTTGCACCCACTTTCCTATATCTATGCTTGCACCCGACATTGTGTAACGTTACGATTGGCCGGAGGGACAGTCGTAAGTCACGTTGTAAAATTCTAGAGAGTTATTCTAGATATTAAAAAAGTTAGAGAGTTCCAGGCTTTAAGTTCGAGTGTCGTAGTACGGGGCGCTTGGACGGAGGGATACAGGATCAGCAAGCAACAGCTGGACAGGATCGGCAGGTAGTTGTGAGACTGGATCGGCAGGCAGCAGTGGGACAGGGCTGGCAGATAAGGCGGAGCACGAAGATGTGGCTGGTCTTTCAAACTCCATAGTAGGCCGGCAACTCTGTCCCAAGGAGTAAAAGTCCTTTGAGGTTTTGTTTTATGTTGGTGTGTAATTGGTGTGAGTCGTTTCACACTAGCAAGAGAATTGTGTTAGTATCAAATGCCACGTTGATAGCCCTGGTATTAGAAGGGCTCTCCGTCCTGGAGTGGACTTGTAAGGCGTTGTCTAAATTCTGCTGATATGATTGACAGCGGAGGCCCTACTGCACCTCAAATTCCACGGGACGAGTGTCTGGACCTCCCATGACATTGAGTGGTCGGCTATGGCGTCCCATGCTGCGCGACTATAAGGCCTTCGGCATTAGAGTCCTCACAAAGGCGTAAGTGACAGGCCTGGCCAGGCCAGGTTATGTAGGATGAACCACAAATTACACACTTTGCAAGTTTCTTTATATGATTATATTTGAACACATTACAATAACAAGTTATTAGTATATAATAGGTTTCAGACTGAGTAAGACTGAACCAAACTAAGCCAAACTGAGACAAACTCAACAAGACTGAACCCTTGTCAGGTCTGATGACTGCTTTTCTAGATTCTAGCAAAAGTTCTAGAAGTTTCTATTAAGCATTATTCAAATTATTTGTTTGAATGCCTGCCAGGATCAATAAAAACGGTTTAAATGAGTAAGAAAAACCTAACAGATGACAATTTATGATGAAAGATGTCAATGGATAAAAATATTCTAAGATTTTTACAACAAGAGAAAATTAACGACATAAAATACAGTTAGAGTGTTAGAAACAGTTGATTGTGACTATAGTTTTGCCTTTCAGCTATGATGTTCAAACATATGTAAGAAAGTGAGGGATATAACAATATGATTTCATGTTTGTAGCAAGGAAACAGTATAGAGATTATAACAAGAATTGTTGGGCATAACAGCCTTTTAAAAGGTAATTTTATAAATATAATATAAAGATGTGGCTTTGTGTAGAAAAATACCCAATTGTCATAGAATAATTAACCGACAACTTAGGTTAGTTGTCGGCAACTAACCTAATTATCCTCATCAGTAAGTTGCAGCTGCAAAATAATAATGCAATCATATTGTCTCCACGTATTTACATAATACCGAAAGAGAAGGATCAGGTAATTCAGGATCGCGGAAGGGCTAATTGTTATGGATACCCTGAAAAAACCAGTTCGACATAATGCTTCTTATAACAAGCGCAAAGTTTGACCTGTTTTAATATACAAGGTGTCGTTTTGCATCCTCGTCAAATTTCAAGAGGCTGCTATGAAAGACTTATATGTATAATCAAATAAAATTACGATACCTGCTCAATAATTAATACATACTTGTTTTTTTAGTTATTTAAGTTTGAGGGAATTTTAGAATACACCACTTTCACAGAACAGAATCACCCCGTTGCGTATGCGGTAGTGTGTGTGTAAAAGGGCAGTTACAGTGCAGTATCACACGGACCGCGTTTTAAAATGCGTGTCCCACACATGCCGATTTCCGAAAATTAGAAAAAAAAGACCTACTTATTTTATTATTGATTCGTGTCGAGAATCATTACGATAGTTACCTCCTTCAATTTGACGAGGATGCAAAACGACACCTTGTATTTAACGATGATTAAGAAGGATAACATTTTTACATACTATGTTTACTTAATTATTTTTTAATGGTTAAATAAAATATTACTGTAACAGTTTTCTTCATCACTGCCCGCGAATGTGATTTCTTGCATAGCGAAACTTTTAGTAGGTATTTTACGAGTCGATCATAGCGGGAATAGAGCATAGAGGTTTTAACCGATCAGGATGTTAAGAAGCGTTTAACAATTGCGTAGGCGCAGGCGCCTATACACACTTTTGAAGTAGGTTAAAGATTCGAGAAGTCTTAGACTGAGGTATTGTGTTTGTGAATAGGTTATCGTTAATGTGGGTGTCAATAAAGGTGATAATTGTATCCAGGTTGAATTAGTAAATCTAGTATTATAAGTAGCATCGTTTTCGTTCCACAGCTCTGAAACATACTTAAAATAAAATACACAGTACCTACCTACAATATGAAATGTTTCATCAGGAACTGAACCCGCCAGCCAACCTTTTTTTTTTCGTTGGGAAATTATCAAATAACTTCTCCCGCTCTGGGCGGCGCGGGAGAGTGTGTTAGACTCTTACTGACTAAAATCCACCCGTGTTCCTTCCATTGCCTGTGTTGCCAGGGGCCTCGGTAACCCTTTTGTACCTTCCCGCGACCCCGGCAGGCATCTCAGGCTCTTTTAGGCGCGCGTGGAACACAACGCGCCGTCGACCCGGGCTTGCTCCTTATCGGACGGCGAGCTACCCATTGCTCACCGTCCGCAAGCCTGTGCCTACGGTGTCCGGAAATCCACCCGGGATTCCCGACGCCCAGGGCGTCTCCTGCGGCGGCTAGGGGCGAGAGGGCGCGAAACTTGCCTTTCCCTCAACCGTCCCGCCTCCTCCTTCGCGAGCATTACTGCTTCGCAGAAGGAGGTGACGGCTGCCCATGCCCTCTCGCTCCGTACCATGGCCTGAACCAGGGCCGGACGCGAGACGTCTCTGCCGCCGATCGCCTCCACAAGGACACGGCGGTGCTCTGCCCAAGCCGGGCAGACCTCCACCGTATGCTCCACCGTGTCCTCCGGGCGATCCACACAGTGGTGACACCCGGACGTTTCCTCCCGCCATATCCGCCGGTTTTTTGACGTTCACAAAAAGAAGCGCAAATATAATATTAAAGTGTTAAATAATATTCTTAGGGGCGCAAAATGTAAATTGATAGGTGCCAAATATAATGAATACAACATAATCAGCCTATAATGTCCCCACTGCTGGGACAAAGCGTGGTGGACCCACGCGGGCCCAGTGCGGGTTGGTAGATGTCACATGTCTTCGAATTTTTGGTTCTAGGACATGCCAGTTTCCTCACGATGTTTTCCTTGGCTAAGTAATACCTAACAGCCGCACGGGTCGATCGATCAGGTTAAGCTACGCTTGCCGCGGTTGGTACGTGGATGGGTGACCATCTTTACATACCAAGACCTCTCCATGCCTCGGAAATCACGTTAAGCCGTTGGTCCCGGCTGTCATTTGTAGATCTTTGACAGTCGTTACGGGTCGTCAGAAGCCGGAAAGTCTGACAACCAGTCTTACCAAGGGGTATCGTGTTGCCCTGTAACTGGGTTGTGGAGGTCAGATAGGCAGTCGCTCCATGTAAAATACTGGTATACAGCTGCTTTCGGTTACACTGGAAGCCGACCCCAACATAGTTGGGAAAAGGCTAGGCAGATGATGACATGTTTTACGGGATTCAAGTCTGGGCTTTTTCTCTCCAATTTGGAAATTCTAGCGTCTGAGGGTAATAACAGTAATAATCCACGCAAATAGCACATTTGAGTGGATTTGGGTCTGGGCGGTCATTATCTTGAATTAAAATAAATTCCTCACCACCAATGAACGCCATGTATGGTCATCTATGATGATGATAATGATGATGATGATGATGACGATGATGATGATGATGATGACGATGATGATGATGATGATGATGATGATGATGATGATGGTGATGATGATGATGATGACGATGATGATGATGATGATGATGATGATGATAGAATAGGAAGACCGGAACGAAATTTTCGTCTTTTATCGACAAAGCTCGACATTGCTCAATTAAACGAGTCTTAAAATATGTCAGATAGTTTCTTACGACAGAAAGGGTTGTCAGTTACCTTATCAATAAATGATTGATAAAATAAACATAAATTTAACAGGAAATTAAGAAACAACCTCTCGAACGAACGGAACAGCGCGACAAAACATGTTAATTTAAATTAATTTAGGTAAAGTGTCGCAAAAATGACATTGAGAAAATAACTGTCTGACAAATTCATTATAAATTCACAAGAATTGTGTAATTTTTTAATAATCTTATTGAAAAGCAAACCTTTTATTCTTGAACGATTTGACACATCTTAAAAGTTATGAATAAATAAATGTATTTCATTCATTGAAAAAATCAATTTTAATAATGAGTTTGATTAAAATATTTGGCTAATTATTTTTGTGTTGTGATTTTGTCAAATAAATCTGTTTTTCAATCATTATTGGCATAATTAGGTATGCTAATAAAGGCTAGGAATTTCGAAATTAATATTATGCTAAAATGATGCGACATATTGCGATTTTGAATGGATGAGAACTATGTATCATCTGTCATTGCAATCTTTAGACATAAAACTGCATAAAACGCTCTGTCAAAACGCTACTGCGGCGTTTATTCTATAAAAAGTTAAAAAAAAAAACAAAATAAAACTATTTCATTTCACATAAACCTACATGGGCACTTATGAAACGTCAGAAGCTAGGTGCACGGTTCCAATTGGTCGTTTCCTATGGAGAAGAGCTGGCAAGAAACTCCACGGTTACCTACTGTTTTCAAAATAATTGGCTTAGATAGATACATAGATAGATAAAACATTTATATTTATTCAGTGCACACAAAAGACATAGCACAACACACAATAGCACAATTTATGGATAACAAATTACAGGAATATATAAAACAAGGTGCCAATATACAAAAAAAAAGAAAAACATGCTTAAAAAATTGAGTGACATTATGACATACTTCAATTAATTATTTACATAACCAAATTACAAGATGATTATTAACATTAACTAAATTAAATTAAAACTAAGTTAAGCTTAAAAAAGGCCCTCGGGGCATTGTACCGAGGATGCTGGCGGCATTTCCTCGCTGAATTGCAATGCTGATGCGTTGCGCGAGAAAGCCGCCAGCTTTTCGGTCACCAGTTACATCAACTAGACGTTTCGCGATTTCCGCAAATAACTTATGCGCACTGGGACCCCACGGACCGCGGGTCTCGACGCCAAAGGGCACAAAGTTGCACTCTCTGCCAAGGCCTCCATATTTAATAACTTTCAAATTTTCGCCATTTTCTGCCGCTGCACCCGCTTTAGAAGTAGTCCGTTGGAGGTGGGACGGTGCCAGTGTGTCTACACAGGTAGCGTCCCACACAAGCATCCGTCCCAAACTCCACGGGACCAAAGACACACCATCAGGTCTCTTGCCATCATCTCTGACAATGCCAATCGGCTCAAGAAGAGCAGGCACATTGATGCTGGCAAGAGACCGGCGGATTATGTCATTAAGTGTCGCATGTCTTGAAAAGCGGCCTGCACTTTTTTGACAACAAAGTCCGTGGTGACCCAGTCGGTCCACGTCCGTGCCACAAGGGCATGTGTGTGGAGTGCATACCGTGACCCCAAGCCGCAGACCAGTCGCTAGACGAAGCGAGGTCGGATCCAGGAAGGTACCGGTATATGGAGAAGGGTGGGCATGTAGCCAATGACGCCGCTCTTTGGTTCTGACCGCCAAAAGTCTTGCGCGATCCGGACCTGAACTGCGGCTCAGAATAGATTTGTATGTTTATGTTTTATTAATTATCGAACAAGGTGTGGTGTGCGTCTCAAGGTTGCACCAAATGGGAGTCCAACTCAGCATGTGTCAGGCAAATATACCTGACGCTGATATTCTGCAGGATCCCTGCAGTGGCTTTTGCAATGTTTTCAAATTTCAGTGTTAATAGGTATGGGAGGACAGTGGGTGAGTAAGTCAGCTGTCGTTCTACCATCGGGTGACACGGATTGACATTATTGACAGCTTACTTCACTTAATTTTCAAGGTGAGATTTTTTAAAGAATAGATCGAATGGTCCGTGTTATTGGTGTTTTTTTTTTCCATTAGAAATTTTCTAAGGTCAATATTATGGCAATGGGCTCATTCCCTATTAATGGGAACTATTTTTAGGTCTGTACCCAAGGGCGTCGCCGTGGATAAAAAAGTACCCAAATGCAAAGCAATCAAAGCTCACTTGAATTCATCCAATTTTATGATTTACCGAACATAACAAATTAAATCGAAATTTGGCAGCAATTGTATATAAATCTAACCGTTGTTGATGTCCTAAAAGGGGCAAACACCTTTCGGAAAACAGGAAGAACGTTGAAAATTTTGATGGTATCTACCGTGCACAACGTGTACAATTCATAGTTTTCCCATCCTCTATATATCAATTTGCCCTCCCCTGTTTCATCGGCTGGCGAAGCCCTTGTCTACCTACTTCAACATTATAAAACGTGGGTATTGGAACCCTTCGGGAATACAGCGTGATGTTATGTTATCTATACAAGGTGTCGTTTTGCATCCTCGTCAAATTTCAGGAGGCTGCTATGAAAGACATATACATATAATCAAATAAAATTACGATACCTGCTCATATATAATTAATACATACTTGGTTTTTTAGTTATTAAAGTTTGACAGTATTTTAGAATACACTACTTTCACAGAACAGAATCATCCCGTTGCGTATGCGGTAGTGTGTGTGTAAAAGGGCAGTTACAGTGCGGTATGCACATGCCGATTTCCGAAAATTTGAAAAAAAAAAAAGTCCTACTTATTTTATTATTGATTCGTGTCGAGAATCTTTAGCATAGTTATCTCCTTGAATTTGACGAGGATGCAAAACGACACCTTGTAACTAGGTAGATACTAATCTATACTACTTACATAATAATAATTAAGTTGTTGAGAGAGTTTGTTTGAACGCGCTGATCTCTGGAACTACCAGTCGTATTTGAATTTTTTTTTTGCATTTGATAGCCAAATTCTTGAGGAAACCTTTAGGAACCGAAACAAGAGGTAAAAAACTGTCAGTCGTAGGACTGAAGTCAGAAGTGAAAATTTCTTAGCTTCAGAAACTTGTAAACTATATAAATATTTTTTTATTTTTTATTTTTTTATCACCTGAAATTTTTCCTTTGCCGATTACAGATAATAAATCTAATGCGACAAAGTAACTTAAAATATACTTAACTAAGCTACACAGTACGTGGCCCTTGTGAACTCATCCAGTGTACAGGCGAATATCTCTATGGCATCTAAACATCTGTATATGTATCTGAGCGTGACGGTTACGAGAGTTCAGTGCCCAAAGTGCCCAACGTGCCTAAAGCTGTTTGCACTTCAAAAAATTCAGAAAGAACGCTAAGTGATAGCAAATTAACAGCGCGGGCGGGCGATGCTATGCGACGCAGTGGGTCGAGGGAGCAAGAATTTTCACGCGGACGAAATCGAGGACAGAAACTAGTAATTATTGTTAATGAATACGGTAACACCAACGGACATTGAAACAGGTATAGTAAACAAAAATATTTCAAATACTAACATAATAGAGGACAACCTAGCATGCATATTATTTTTTTTAATGTTTGTTTTGTATGAGCTTTTTTTATATTATCACCTTTAATTTCACCTCTTAATTAATTAAAAGCGGGCACACACTTCCCTGTGTTCTAGCGTATTAGTGTTCTAGCATTTATTATTCTAGCGTATGGCACTCGTGGGTTGCAGATGAAAATCAACGTCAGGTAGTACATCTTGTGTGTCATCTGATATTATGCTGATCTGAGCTGAAGCCCTTTTGGCATTATTGTAATTGTTTTCTGTTTTTAATTAGTTTTAAGGTGTATTTCTTTTTTGTTGTAATGCCAAAAAACGCATTTTTCTTTCTTTCTTTCATACTTACTCTCGCAATACATCAGACATACACGCATAATTCTGCTCCATTCATCAGCAAACAGATCACATTCAGGATTGGTGGTCTGGTATATAGAGGTATTTGTGAGTTTGTATGGAAGGGATTTGTATGTAATCTTTGGAACTACCGATCAGCGGGACTATCGTGTAACACTTGTATCAGTAGCAAGAAAGCAGTGTAGGTTTGAACCCATATAGGCGCTTCACTTTGTGTAAATTATTTCATCACCACTGCTCTCAAAACGGTGAAGGAAAACATCGTGAGGAAACCGGTGTGGCATCTACATCGCCACATGCGAACAACGCAACACGCTGACGTCACGCAAAATCCTGCATCGCGCAAGCAGAGTTTACCGCGCAACTAGCATACAACATCCCGAAATCAACCATCGGGCAGTTGCCCACCAGACACGACACCCGTCTGGTCGGAGGATCCTCCCTTTTCTATGGAGGATGAGTAACCCTCTTTCTCATGCCTCTATACCGGCATTGCCTAGAAACACATGACAGAAGACACATGGAGAAGACATGTGACATCTACCAACCCGCACTGGGCCCGCGGGGTGGATTACGGCCCACGTCCCAGCAGTGGGAACATTATAGGCTGATTATGCTTTCAGTAGCATTTAGACAGTTCAACAACATTCATTGCGTTTTTCAAACATATGAAGCAATGATTAACAATATACGAGTACTACTTCAAAATCATTCAGAAATTTCGGAATTAAGATTTCTCATGGCTTGAACTTGACATAGTGTTGTAAGATTCATATCTCTAAAATTTCTAAACGCTCATTAAAAGTAATTGGTAAAGTTGTCAGCTCATTAATAAGATTCGTAGTATAATTAGTCAACTTTTAATTAGTACCATGTTATATGTAAATAAAGGTTGAAATGCAAAACTAACCGCATTGATGAACCTAGCTATTATTTTAAGCCTGTTCGCTTATAAATTACAAAAATATCTTGTTTGAAAATACATTATTAAATATTTAAAAAAAAATTGTCATTGATGAATCTAAGGCTTTATAAATAGGGAAAGATCAAAAAAGCAACAGAGGCATGAGGAGGAGGGTGTAAAGTTCACTCATCCTCCATAGAAAAGGGAGGATCCTCCGACCAGACCGGTGTCGGGTCTGGTGGGCTACCCCGACAGTTGATGTCGGGACGTTGTATATATGGCGACTGGCCCCGTGGTAAACTAGCTTCCGCGATGCAGGATTTTGCGTGAATTCAATCAGTGTGTTGCGTAGTTCACATGTGTTGATGTAGATGTCGCTACAAAACGATGGACTGTGTGAAAGATGATATGGCTAGAAAAGGGGAGATTGCTCTCTGATAGAGAAGTCTGGAAGAAAAAGACATGTGGCGCAGATCACTAAAAAAATGGGATAAGGGTAAAATTAGATAAGATAAGATAATATTTGTGTCATATATACAAGAAAAGACATACATGCAAGATGGTAACCACATTATAAGGTACAGCTATTGCCTGATGTAAGCGGGCACGCCCTTTATGCCTGGAGGCTTTTATTTAGGTATTAAGTTATGTTTACGTTTTTCTGTTGCTATTGTTATTCCTGTTTGAGTACAGTTTTCATTGTTTTATTGGTACATTGGCGTGTGCTAGCTAACATATGGCAAGTAATTTTATTTAATGTTTTGTGTTTCGTAGTGTTAATTACTTTGCATACGATTTGTATAGAATCAAGTGTATATAACTAAACAGACAGGTGTGCCGCTGGGGAGTTTGTTGCGCCATTTATTCTTCCCAGCTAAAGCACTAGGAAGTGGGGAAGGGCGGGCGTTTTTGGGGGACTGTCTTATGTAATTTTGACGTTCGAAAAGTGCTGATTCTCAGCCTAGTTTGAATAAATGACATTTGATTTTACAGAGATAGGAGGTAGGACGATGGTTGATGAACTTAAGCTTTACTTGGGTTGGTCTCAAATCAGACTGCTGACACGCAGTGAGTAACCGTACTCATCATAGTTCTCGATTTGTTACGTTCACGTTCGGTGATGATCAGTACGACATTTCTATTATATTTTTTTTTATTTATTTATTTTACTTTTGTTCCACCAACATTGGTATTCTACGATGTCCTTCTTACCGCTCTGGTTTCATTCACCATCCTTCTTTGTACAGACGGTTTTTCCTTGGAATGCACTCCCTCTGATCATCAGGATCGCAACCAGTGGATTATTAAGAAGTTGGCGGAATCATCCCAGCGCTGGTTCGCTTTCTCTCCTACCAATCGTTATTTCTCCTGACACTTTCTATTTTGTTTTTATGTAGGTATGTATTAGTATATATTTTGATTTTCGAGTTACCTATCCCTTATGTTGCACCTGCCATGTTTTATCTCTGCATCACCCTTTTTTTTTTTTTTGCTTCGGTAATCATCAAATAACTTCTCCCGCTCTGGGCGGAGCGGGAGGGTGTGTGAGACTCTTACTGATTAATCCACCTTTGTTCCTTCCGTTTCCTGTGTTGCCAGGGGCCTCGGTAACCCTTTCGGAGTTTCGCGTGACCCCGGCAGGCATAGACCCTAGTGGTCTCTACACTTGTGCTGACATCTCTTTGAGGCAAGCGTGGAACACAACTTGCCATCGACCCAGGCCTAGTCCTTATCGGACGGTGAGCTACCCATTGCTCACTGTCCGCAAGCCCGCGTCTACGGTAGCCGGAAATCCGTCTGGGATTCCCGACGAGCCGGGCAGTGCTCCACCGTATGCTCCACCGTGTCCTCCGGGCGATGCACACAGTAGTGACACCCGGTCTGCATCACATCCATCACATCCCTAAGGTTGACTAGTAGCAAATGCCTCAGGTATTAAGTCCGCCTTTGTACTTACGGTATTTCTTTTTACTTGTGCATAAAGTTTTAGTAAATATCTAAATATTTTACTGTATAATTTTGGGATCCGCACGGGTCGATCACCATTGTTATTGCTGATAGAATGTAATTTGGTCTAGGCCCTCCTGCCATCCAAAATATTTAAGTGATTAGGAGATTTATTTTGGTTTAAAGTTATTCGTTATTAACCATTATCTTAATCATTCCAGGTGACTGTCCCACTGCACATAGAGAATTCTAAAAAGGCATGTATTTAATCGAACGTCTAATAATTCCCATTTTGAGCTCCTAACACTCTAATATTATATTTATTATATATTGAATAGAAGCGCAATAATGAAAAAAACCGGCCAAGTGCGTATTTGACCAAGCACAATGAAGAGTGCCGTAGTTGTAGTTCGTAGTTCCGGATTTATCCCAAGAACAAACATGAAAAACATGTTCTCCAATACATTCTAACTGCAAAATGTAAGTGTGCACGCACAATATTGAGTGATTTACCGTGTTATTTAAAGACTATAGACATAAAGGTTTCTAGTAAACTATAAGTATAGAAATATTCTTTGTTTTTTTTTCAAAAATTTAGGATGGCAATCTCGGAGATAGACCGCAATGGTCAATTTGCATATATTTTCTTTTATAACTTTAAAACTAGTTAATTATTTTAAAATTATAAATAAAATTATTTAAAATCCTCATAATAGTTCCTTTCGTTTGATATGTCACACGGTACAGTTTGCAAAACTTTTTTTTTTCTAATTTTATCCCCGAAATGTGAACCCCATATTCAAAAATCTTTTATTTACGCTACACGTTCGTGTCTGGGTCACAGACGTTCATATACCTACCAAATTTTAACTTACTCGGTCCTATAAATTCGGAGCAAAGATTTGCTCCACAGACACACAGAACCAACCCAGTGCTGGGCACGCCACGATTGCGGCGATAAGTCCCCTCTTTGAGGAGTGGCTGGAGAGGCGCCACGGCGTCCTCACCTTCCGCCTGACGCAGGTCCTCACCGGACACGGCAGCTTCGAGAGGTTCCTGTGTCGGATAAGGCGGGAGGAAACGTCCGGGTGTCACCACTGTGTGGATCGCCCGGAGGACACGGTGGAGCATACGGTGGAGGTCTGCCCGGCTTGGGCAGAGCACCGCCGTGTCCTCGTGGAGGCGATCGGCGGCTGAGACCTCTCGCGTCCGGCCCTGGTTCAGGCCATGGTACGGAGCGAGAGGGCACGGGCAGCCGTCACCTCCTTCTGCGAAGCAGTAATGCTCGCGAAGGAGGTGGCGGGACGGTTGAGGGAAAGGCACGTTTCGCGCCCTCTCGCCCCTAGCCGCCGCAGGAGACGCCCAGGGCGTCGGGAATCCCGGGCGGATTTCCGGCCACCGTAGGCGCGGGCTTGCGGACGGTGAGCAATGGGTAGCTCACCGTCCGGTAAGGACCAGGCCCGGGTCGACGGCGCGTCGTATTCCACGCGCGCCTCAAAGAGATGTCGTCAGCACAAAGTAGGGGTCCACTAGGGCCGATGCCTGCTGGGGTCGCGGGAAGGTACTTATGGGTCACCGAGGCCCCCGCAACACAGGCAACAGGAAGGAATACGGGTGGGTTTTAGTCAGTAAGAGTCTGACACACCCTCCCGCTCCGCCCAGAGCGGGAGAAGTTATTTGATGATTTCCCACCCACAAAAAAAAAAAAAAAAAGACACACAGAACTCGACACAGACACACAGAAAGACAGACACACGAGTGATCCGATATGGCTTCCGTTTGTTACTTTTGAGATACGAAACTCTAAAATTTACCCTATTATTATGACGTTCGTGTTAACCAGGCTTATACTGCCATCTGTCAACGTGATTTGGCAACAAGACTTCATTAAATAGTTCCGCTACTCCCCGTTAGATGTCTCTACCTGGAAAAGATCAATAACTCTTGGTATAGATACCAAGAGTTATTGATTTTTTTTTTGTTTTATTTGCCAATTTATTGTACTTACTCATTATTCTTGCAAACAAATTAATTCTTACATATTTTACACAATAAAAAAAAAACAATGGTGCCGATTCCCTTGTTCGCAAACTAAACTAAATTTAAGTTCAGTGCATCTTTTTCTTTCTATTTCATTAAGAAGAGGACAGAATATAAATTTTAGTTTAGTCCTGTCAAATTAATCAGCGCCAGTCACTACTCCATACAAGTTTAGACGTGATTAAAAACTTGCCTACTAAAATTACGTCAATTTACGTCAAGCGCTGATTAATCTGACAGGACTAAACTAAAATTGATATTCTGTCCTTTTCTTAATGAAATAGAAAGAAAAAGATGCACTGAACTTAAATTTAGTTTAGTTTGTGAACAAGGGAATCGGCACCAATGTCACTTAATGTAGTAACATTGTTTTTGTGTAATGTGTATTAGCTGTCCGTGACCTATTAATGTACAAAGTCAGAATTGGATTCTCCAACAGCAAACCTCAGAGAGATTCTTAGGTACTCATATAGTTAACTGATATTTGCATTTAGTTTTCGCCAACGTCCATACTACGTTGAATACACCGGTTCTCGTACGATCACCGAAGTTAACCGCTCAGGCCCGTGGCTCAATAACGTCATCTCTCAATCTCAAAAAAAACATTTTTATTCGATAACTACTTTCAAATCGCGCGCCGCGAGGGCTCCTATTCGGAGCCATTGGGGCTTTATCGGTTAAGCAACATCGGGCGTGGTCAGTACTTGGATGGGTGACCGCCTGGGAACACCACGTGACGTTGGCTTTTTGGGCTTTTTGATGTTTTGGAACTTCTAGACCGGAATATTTTTACATATTCTTTGATAATCAAGAAGTAGACGAAAAACATTTAAAATCTCTAAAAAATCATTTATATTTATTTTGACAAAATAAATATCAAGGAATAAAACTGGCCAAGTGTGTGTCGGACCACGCACAATGAAGGGTTCTGTAGTTGGTATGAATTTATCCCAAAAACAAACGACATTGTAGTTGAAAAACATGTTCTCCCATACATGCAATGACATGAATATTTACTCTGTGTAGTCTTATATTGTTTTAATTATTGTAAATGTGAAGACTATGTGGATCATTGTTTAATTTTGTTTTATTCTCAGTTAGTTTTTAACATGGTCTGGCAGTTTTGAATATTTTTTGCGGCCTAGCCAAATGCCCTTTCTTTGGTATTGTTCGTTGAGTTCCTTTAGTTATGAGTTGAGCTGCACAACGACTGACAAATGCGTGCACTGACTGGACAGGTCCACTCAATCTGTGTGGTTCTTTCATCAAAAGATCATTTCAGACACCAATTGACATGGTCTTCACATGATCTGACCAAGATTATATCTGGACTTTAAAAGAGACTGTGACCTCTGAGTTTGTTTCGGCCTTTCTTCTCAGAGTAGTCAGATAGGAAACGCCGGCCTCATATAGTTTAAAAAAATATGTTTTGACGTGTAAAAGTGTTTGTAAAAACCTACTTACAGAAATAAAATCATTTATCATTTATCATCGATATATGCCACACTCAATTCTCCAACTGCAAATTTAAGTTGGTCGACAGGAAAACTATCACAGCTAAGTGAGCTTTACAAAGCCCACTTAGCTGTGATAGTTTTCCTTTTAATTTGATTATATTATGTACATGAATTTTTTCACATCTCCATAAACAACCATTTAGCTGGCAAGGGGGGGGGGCACTTGACTCTAACAAAAGTTTGCACTTTAAAGCTTAATATTACGCAAACAGATCCTTGAATCGAAAAGTGGAGTTCACGGACCCGCAATATTTTTGAACGGCCTTCGCCTTGGCCGTAAGGCAGGGGCGTAATATGTGTATTAAACACACATTTCACGTAAGGTCTTAACACAATTTGCGCCGATTTTAACACAATTTGAAACAATCAAAGCAATTGCCTTATGTAAGCGGGCACGCCCTTTATGCCTGGATGCTTTTATTTAGGTATTAAGTTCTATTTACGTTTTTTTATGTTGTAATTTTTATCTGCTTGAGTACAGTTTATTCATTGTTTTGTTGGTATACTGGCGCGTGCTAGCTAACGTATGGCAAGTGTGTAATTTAATCCAATGTTTTGTGTTTTGTAATGTTAATTACTTTTCATACGATTTGTATAGAATCAAGTTTATATAACTAAACGGACAGACGTGCTGCTGGGGAGTTTGTTCCACCACTTCTTCTTCCCAGCTAAAGCACTAGGAAGTGGTGAAAGGCGGGCATTTTTGGGGGACTGTATTATGTAACTTTGACGTTCGAAAAGTGCTGATTTTCAGCCTAGTTTGAATAAATGACTTTTGATTTGATTTTGATTGATTTTGAATCAATATTTACAAAATATTAATTTAAAATAAAGCAAATTATTAAAAAAATAAAAACTCGACTGCTAAAACACATAACTGATAAGAGGAAAACAAGCATTATAATCTATAGAATTTTGGTGTCGCAGAGGACAAACAAAAGTTACACCATATTTCAGGTTATTTCAGGCGGGGGCCTGCGATACCAAAATTCTATAGATTTTATTGCTCTTTTCTGTTATGTGTTTTAGCAGCCGGGTTTTTTTTATTTTTAAATACTTAATTTGTTTTGCCTGCGATACCAAAATTCTCTATATTATAATGCTTGTTTTTCTCTTTTCAGTTACGTGTTTTAGCAGTCGGGGTTTTATTTTTAAATAATTTGTTTTATTTCAAGTTATTATTTGATATCAATATTGTTAAAATTGCAAAAAAAAACCTTTGCATCCCTTTTTTTGTATTTGCAGATGCAATGTATACCTAAATATTATGTAGCTTAAGTCACTTCCACAATTAAGACGAATCTAACGACACTTATGTTACACTTATGTTTAAATCCATCAAGCCGTTTAGGCTACAGAGCGTGCCAAAGAAATAGACACATACATACTCGTACATACTCTCGAAAAACATTACCCTCCTTCTGGGGCAGTCGGGTAAAAAACAGGCGTATCCAGCGGCGGATAGGATCGTGAGGGCGCGAAATTTGCTCTCCCTTACCCTTCCCGCCTCCTCCTTCGCGAGCATTACTGCTTCGCAGAAGGAGGTGACGGCTGCCCATGCTCTCTCGCTCCATACCATGGCCTTTTTTTTTTATTGAGGGTGGGAAATCATCAAATAACTTCTCCCGCTCTGGGTGGAGCGGGAGGGTGTGTCAGAGTTTTGCTGACTAAAACCCACCCGTATTCCTTCCTGTTGCCTGTGTTGCGGGGGCCTCGGTGACCCATAAGTACCTTTCCGCGACCCCGGCATGCATCGGCCCTAGTGGACCCTTACCTATGCGCTGACGACATCTCTTTCAGGCGCGCGTGGAATACAACGCGCCGTCGACCCGGACCTGGTCCTTACCGGACGGTGAGCTACCCATTGCTCACCGTCCGCAAGCCCGCGCCTACGGTGGCCGGAAATCCGCCCGGGATTCCCGACGCCCTGGGCGTCTCCGGCGGCGGCTAGGGGCGAGAGGGCGCGAAACTTGCCTTTCCCTCAACCGTCCCGCCTCCTCCTTCGCGAGCATTACTGCTTCGCAGAAGGAGGTGACGGCTGCCCATGCCCTCTCGCTCCGTACCATGGCCTGAACCAGGGCCGGACGCGAGAGGTCTCTGCCGCCGATCGCCTCCACGAGGACACGGTGGTGCTCTGCCCAAGCCGGGCAGACCTCCACCGTATGCTCCACCGTGTCCTCCGGGCGATCCACACAGTGGTGACACCCGGACGTTTTCTCCCGCCTTATCCGACACAGGAACCTCCCGAAACTGCCGTGTCCGGTGAGGACCTGCGTCAGGCGGAAGGTGAGGACGCCGTGGCGCCTCTCTAGCCACTCCTCAAAGAGGGGACTTATCGCCGCAATCGTGGCGTGCCCAGCACTGGGTTGCGATAACCGTACTTTCCATGACGCCATGAGATCCCGCCGGAGCTCCGTCCGCTGTGCCGCGATTTCCCGCGGCAGCGGACTTACGCCCCGGCGTTTCGCCTCCTCGTGCCTATACGTGCGCGAGGACTTTTGCCTCCAGATCCCATGGCGGCATTCCGGCAAGGAGGCTCGCTGCCTCACAGGAGACCGTGCGGTATCCCCGGACCATCCGGATGGCCATGACCCTTTGGGCCGCGCTCAACCGGCGGGCTGGCCGCAGCGCCAGAGAGCGCGCCCATACAGGAGGCCCGTAGAGGGCCATGGACCGCACGACCCCCGCGTAGAGCCTCCGGCAGGAGGCGTTTGGACCCCCTAGATTGGGCAGGAGCCGCTTCAATGCAGCGCCCGCCCACTCCAGTTTGTGAGCCAAACGTCGGAAATGCTTCACGAAGTTCCCATGGCATCATACCATGGCCTGGACCAGGGCCGGACCCGAGAGGTCTACGTCGCTGATCGCCTCCACGAGGACACGGTGGTGCTAGTGCTTGGTGGTGTATTTATTTTGGTATAAAGTTATTCGTTATTAACCCTTTGACCGCCATGTCAAAAATGCAAAAACGTGCCCTCGGCGTCAAGCTACGAATTATTCCATATAAATCTGTCATGTAGTCGCGACCGTGGCGTGCTGGGCACATTTTGGTTTGTCATCTATACATGACTGTGGCGGTCAAAAGGTTAAGCATTATCTTAATCATTCCAGGTGACAGTCCCACCGTACATAGGGAAATGTAATATGGCATGTATTTAATCAAACGTCAAATACCTAATTCCCATTTTGCGCTCCTAAAAATTTTAGGATGGCAGTTTCAATTTCCAAATATTTTCTTTTATAACTTTAAAACTAGTTAATTATTTTAAAACTATAAATAGAAATATTTGAAGTCCTCATAATAATTCCTGTCGTTTGATATGTCGCACGGTACAGTTTGCAAAACCTTTTTTTTTCTACGTTATCCCCCAAATGTGAACCCCGTATTCAAAAAACTTTTATTTACGTTACACGTTCGTAATTGGGTCACAGAAATTCATATGTGTGAATCGATCCTGTAGATTCGGAGCAAATCAACTGTGACAGACGTACAGACAGACAGACAGAGAGAGAGACAGACACAAGAGTGATCCTATAAAGGTTCCGTTTTCCCTTTTGAGGCACGGAACCCTAAAAAGGTCCTCATCGTTTGAAGTTCAGAATTTTATTTGACGCGCAGTAAATTATACTTACCTATCCCGTTCTATATTTATGTGAACACGATGTACCTAGAATAAAGTAAGTACAACTGAGCCACCACTGCTCTGAAACTCTGAACGTAACAACATCATCACGCCAGTATTCCAGTAAGAGTAAGGCAGAAGTGTTAAGAGGGGAGAGGTAGTAAGGCTTTTGAAAATAACCGTGTTCAAATCCAGCCTCTAATCCGGGTCACTAACGAGCGCAAGATTCACAGATCGCGCTTTGACTTTGTTAAGTAAAGGTAGCGTTTCATTCGACTATGTACCAGATAAGGTTTATATTTGTTTAAAATGCAAATCAAAAAGATATACACTTAAAATATCTAGTATATATACCACATAGTACAGCTCTTCTGGGCAAGTTTGTTTTAAATGAATGGCATCTAAAATATACAATAAAATACCTGTAGACATTTTAAACACGAAGGAACTCCCACTATTCAAATATAAATTGCGTAATTTCTTAGTTGACAAAGCTTACTAGACGATCCACGAGTTTTTTAATAATTAGTAACTACTACAATTTGTCACCAATACGAGTACTACAATCTGTCACTAATTATTTTTGTAAGATGTGCTTTATAAATGATAACATTTTTTTTATACTGCATGTTGACATAATTTATTATTGTATGCCTACTAGGCAGGACATAATGGATCTGTAATTTACCTAACATCTGTCTGTATAACGTAAGCCCAGGAACTCCACGACCTCATTCCACCGGCCCCCTTCTATTATCGGTCATCTAGGCGCACTTCAGGTTACCATCCCTTCCTGGTGGCTATCCCACCAACTCGCACTAAGCGTTTCCAAACTTCTTTTATAATGCGCACAGCAAAGGAATGGAACTCTCTGCCTGCGTCTGTGTTTCCGAACGCATATAACCCTAATCTCTTCAAAGTGAGAGTGAACAGGCTTCTTCTGGGTAAGCTCGCTCCATCGTCGACTTTGTTTCTGTCGCCTCTGGCATAGACTAAAGTCAAGAGCAAACCCATCACAAATAAAAAAAAAAAAAAAAAAAAAAAAAAAAAAAGCCCACAATAAAAAGATTTAATTTGATTTAACTTAGCAAAGTCAAAAAATAATCTGTGAATCATGCCCTCAGAGTCACGCTTGCTTACCATTAATCGACAAATCATGATTTATTTATTTATTTAACATGGAAGACTTACAGTTTAAAAACTAAATACAAAGAGACCCATAGCCGACAGGAAGCCAATTACAAGTCTTCGCGTGTAGAATTAGACTGGAAATGTAGTGAGCTTAAAACAGTAACACGTAATAATACATAATGGCGCCGATTCCCTTGTTCACAAACTAAACTAAATTTAAATTCAGTGCATCTTTTTCTTTCTATTTCATTAAGAAAAGGACAGAAGATACATTTTAGTTTAGTCCTGTCAAATTAATCAGCGCCTGTCACTACTCCATACAAGTTTAGACGTGATTAAAAACTTGCCTACTAAAATTACGTCAATTTACGTCAAGCGCTGATTAATTTGACAGGACTAAACTAATATTTATCTTCTGTCCTTTTCTTAATGAAATAGAAAGAAAAAGATGCACTGAACTTAAATTTAGTTTAGTTTGTGAACAAGGGAATCGGCGCCATTAATACATAATTGTCTAAAACTATTTGGTTTACATTATAAGGAGATAAAGTAACATATTTTGTGATGTTATCAGTATCAGAGAGAAAAAGTTGAATAAATGACAAGTAAGTAATAAATAAATCCTATATGTTCACGGCTAAACTTAAATCGCGCCATTTTATTATGACGTTCATGTGTTAACCAGGCTTATACTGCCATCTGTCAACGTGATTTGGCAACAAGACTTCGTTAAATAGTTCCGCTACTCCCCGATAGATGTCTCTAACTGGAAAAATTCAGTTACCTAGAACTCATCTACACCAAGAGTTATTGATTTTTTCTTGTTTTATTATATGCCAATTTATTGTACCTACTCATTATTCTTGCAAATAAATTAATTCTTACATATGGTACACAATAAAAAGTTGTCACTTAATGTAGTAATATTGTTTTTGTGTAATGTGTATTAGCTGTCCTTGACCAAAGTCAGAATTGGATTCTCCAACAGCAACCCTCAGAGAGATTCTTAGGTATTCATATAGTTAACTGATATTTGCATGCAGCTTTCGCCAACGTCCATACTACGTTGAATACACCGGTTCTCGTCCGATCACCGAAGTTAAGCAACATCGGGCGTGGTCAGTACTTGGATGGGTGACCGCCTGGGAACACCACGTGACGTTGGCTTTTTGCTGTTTTAAAAAATTTTGTAGACCGGAATATTTTTACCTATTCTTTAATAATCAAGAAGTAGACAAAAACATTTAAAATCTCTAAAAAAAGCATTTATATATATTTATTTTGACAAAATAAATATAACAGACCTCAAAGTCTATAATTTCTTTGAAATTCAAGGAAGAAAACTGGCCAAGTGCGAGTCGGACTTCGCACAATGAAGAGTTTCGTAGTTGGTATGAATTTATCCCAAAAACATACTTGACATTGTAGTTGAAAAACATGTTCTCCCATACATCGATATATGCCACACTCAATTCTCCAACTGCAAAGGAGATGGGAAATTCTGGGCCCAGCAGTTAACTAGTTGAAATGTGTATTAAAAAAACCGTTATATTTTTCTAAAGGAAATCACAAAATACAGTACCATGTTTCTATCTAGGAAGCGAGTAAAGTTAAATTAAGTTATGAAACTAAATAATCGATTAAATAGATGCCTGAATTCTTAGTAATCGATATCAATAATCGGTAAAATCTCAAAATATGTATGAAAATCGAGTGACAAGTGCTTATCAATCTTTTCGTGGAATCGATTCATAGCGAATCGAGTTCCTTTTTATTTTTTTCAGTTGGCAATACTAGTCACCGACTGACAGATGACAGGCAGAAATAATCGGCAAGCGTTTGTTTTCTTTCATTCTGTCTGAGTGTGCACGTATTTTCCACGTATAACTCCATGACCTCGGCTTTCCATATTATAAAGGACTATTCGACGGATCTACTTTGAATTACCTGACTCTCTATTTTGGACAACTGATTACGCCTATCGATCGGATATTGACATGGATCACTGTGTGAATTGTACCATTGCGAATGGTCGCAGTAACTCTTATTGGCAGAAGAGTCTTGGACGTTGAGGCGATTTATCAGTTATTCGTCAGTGGCGTGCATCTCAGCCTGTAAGTACATATTCAAGTCGAGATTTTAGCCTATCAAGCGAACAAAACCAGAGTTATGTACCTACTGTTTACGGTCACCAGTGTCATGTCTGTCGGCTGTCTCTTTGTTGGATAGCATAATAATATATTAAAACAATACTTAATAGCTAATTAGCCATACGAATCTATGGAATGCGCTGTTTGACCGATTTACTCATAAACGGTAACGATCAAATCCCGATGGGACCGATTCGGTCCCAGACTTAGGTGCTTTGAGGTATTGACAGTTATTGGGACAATTTCGGTCTTGGCCGGGACGTAGCGATTTGGTTGTTCGAACATGCATTAGGATGTAATGAAGCTTTTTTATGGTTAAACATGATTTAAATAGTTAACTTATTTCAGGTAACCAGTAAGAACTATGTATGCCCAGCATGTTGGAACTTGGCCCAAGATGTGGTTCTTGGAAGACGTCCGATTAAAGCACCAACCCAAGTTGGCCATTCCAGTGTCTGTGTCCGCTGCCGCAACCACCTTCTTCGCAATGAGTCTGCTCGTGATTCATTCAATGTTAGGCTTTTATTGTAATTGTATTGAAGGTAGAAGGACTGTAGGTGCTTTGCCTATGTAATGTGCATAATATATGTTGGGAAAAATACCAAGAAACTATCATACCTCCTGCAGTAAACTTAGGTAACATTCTCATAGTTATTGAAGATGAATAATGAATATTTTATACATACCTATAATATGTATATTGGTGTTTTATTTTACTTCCTCTTCTCCCTTTTTTAAAAGGTACCTACTGCTTCTAAGTTCAGGATATTGGATGTAGAGACTTGTCTTCGACTGTAGCGATTGTCCAGGGCGTGCCAAACGTGTCAGATCTTCGACACGTTACAGTTGAAGACTCTTCTTGAACTCCATGCATAAAACTATTACACAAGCGAAGCCATTCAAAAATATTTCGCAAATAACACCAAAAAACTACAATGTTATTAATGTAACCTCAATTTTACAATACTTCATATAACTTGATTCCTGGATAGCCAAATTTCACCAAACTTTCAGTGAGGCCTTGTTATTATGTCCTCTTACTAATAAGGCTAGTATGATTTAGTTAAGGCGCTGACAAGACCCAATTGACCAAAATAGGCTTCTCTTAAGAAAGAAAATTGCCAAATCTGTATAGTTTGTGGTAGCAGAAAAAAAATATGTTAATTTTGAACATATTTCTCAGAACTTGGTTGTCACCAAAACACGTTTTGAAAAAAAAATCTCGATACAAACCAACGTTAAACTAACCTCTTTCCTTGAGTTCTAATCCAAAATATCTGTATTAAATATCAACATAAATTACGTATTTAATTAATAACAAGTACGTCTTATTCTAATGCAGAACTTGGTTGTTTTTTATTTTCGATTACTCAACTCAATTCTGAGTAAATAGATAATTACTTCATATTTTGCAATAAATTACAAGCGTTTTGTCGTCGCGCTTCTCTTTCTTTTCTATGCAATCTGACAGTGACCGCGGTTTAGGTGTTGTCAGCGTCTTAACACCTGGGCCCAGGAGACTATGGAGTCCTTCCCTTCTCCTTTAAGTTGGTCGACTATTACTCATTAACTTACAAGTTAACGAGTACTTGATTTTATTATGTAGGTACTACAGCTATGAATTTTTTCACATCTCCATAAACAACCATTTAGCTGGCAGGGGGGGGGGGGGGGGGGCACTTGACTCTAACAAAAATGTGCACTTTAATGCTTAATATTACGCAAACGGATCCTTGAATCGAAAAGTGGAGTTCACAGACCCGCAATATTTTTGAAGTATCTTTGCTTTGGCCTTCGGCAGGGGTGAAATATGTGTATTAAACACACATTTCACGTCAGCAAGTCTTACTGCGCCGATTTTAACACAATTTATAACAATAAATATTTTTTTAAATTAATTTAAAATATAACAAATTATATAAAAAATCCGACTGCTAAAACACAACTGAAAAGAGGTAAATAAGCATTATAATCTAATTATAATATAATATAATATAAGAATTTCGGTGTCGCAGGAGACAAACAAAAGTTACACCATATTAAAGGTTATTGTCCCCGCCTGCGATACCAAAATTCCATAGATTATAATGCTTGTTATTCTCTTTTCAGTTATGTGTTTTAGCAGTCGGTTTTTTTTATTATTTCAATAATTTGTTTTATTTCAAGCTATTATTTTGATATCAATATTGATAAAATTAAATAGATAAGGTATATATCTAAAAGATATACACTTAAAATATCTAGTATAGGTACCACATAGAACAGCTGTTCTGGGCACAAGTTTTTTGGAATAGCATCTAAAATTTACAATAAAACACCTGAAGATATTTAAAACATGAAGGAATTCCCACTATTCAAATATAAATTGCGTATTTTTTTAATTGACAAAGCTTTTTCTTAATATTTAGTACCTACTACAATTGATTTGCTTTATATGTGATAACAATTTTTTCGTACTGCATGTTGACATAATTTATTATTGTATGCCTACTGGGCAGGACTTAATGGATCTGTAATTTACCTAACATCTATCTGTATAACCTAAACCCACAATAAGATTTATTTATTTATTTATATTTTACGCACACAAATGTACAGAGGCGGACGTTATGCCACAGGCATTTTCTACCAGTCAGTGTTGCCAACTGTACTATCATCTCTGTAGCTAGATCTTTTGCAAAAAGTTGCCAGATTCCCACATTATCTTACCCCCAAAAGTAGCTAGAAGTTGCCAAAGTTAAAAAAATTAAACTAATCGTTAAAATCGTTTTTCTACACTAAAACTAATGTATGTAATGGATAACTTTATTTTCGTAATATATTTACAGGTACATGATATGGTAAAAAAAATTTAATATTAATCTAGGGAAGATGACGTAGATGGTTGTGCATCCTGAGAATCCAGTGATTTTGTATATTTCTCCAGGGTTCCCATTTGTTGCAGAACTGTTGAAGGTACAGTTGAAGCAACATTTGCCTTTTTTCCTGAGCGAGTCTCTTATACATAGAATAGAATTTAGAGTTATCAGACTCCCTGCTTATTTATAACTAAATTTATTTGAGAGATTAATGTTTGAACGATACCATTATTTTTTTCTCAATTTTTGGTAAGTACTATAATTTCAACAGTGGCAACATTGTTTGTATCAGGAATTTATGCCATCAACAGTATTCAAATGAAAAACTTTCAAAATTATTGAATCACTCTAAAAATATGTTTAATTATAATGTCCTTTGGACTAGACTAGTACAAAATTATCATGACCTGAAAGGCTTAACCTAAACTATAGGTACTAATCGGTCTGAGTGTCTAAAAATAAAGCTATATGTACGTATCTGTTCTGAACTCCAATTTTTGCTTGAATGTTTTTTAGTCTCAGCATGTTTCTTAATGTCAAATAGTTTGGCCAGAATTTCCACACAACAATAACTGCAAAATACTTTGGACGAGTTTCCACTTGCTGCCTTTAACCACCCTTTAATTTAAATTCCTTAATGTTCTCCCACTCAGTTCTCTGTATTTTTGGGAATAAGTCTTAGGTTTCTTGAGTAGATCCATTTTTCATTACAATAATTACGACACATACGATGACTAAGTTTTCCGAACGCAAACGGTTAAAATAATAATTACGCGGAATATATATGTAGGTATGTCAGTAAACCATCTACGACAACAGACAAAACTAACAAAACGCGTGAAATGTAGACGAAGCTAATTATATTATGAGAGTGAGACAGAATAAAAACAATCACAATGTTCCAGCAAGCGAAACTATTGGGGTAATCCCCTCTCTTGGGCGTCTTCCATAAAGCGCGCCCTTTGTGCTCTATAACACTATGGTCTTTCTTTTACATTACTACAAGACTCAAAATGCTGTCGACTCTACAAAATGCTTCCACAGATAAACAAATAAAACTGAAAATCACACAAGCACCGATGATAGTGTGTAGATGAAGTCGCTATGTTGAAAAATTGCTAAAAAAAGTAGCTAAATCTTTTAGCTACAATTTTTTAGAAATTGTCGCTGACAGGGGTGCAAAAATAGCTAGATCTAGCTATAAAATAGCTAAGTTGGCATCACTGCTACCAGTCAACCTTTGGGTGATGCAGAGACAGATAGCAATAGGTGCAATAACGAAAACTGTGAAATAAATATTTATTAAAATATAAGTATATACAATGAACGTGATCTGTCACGTCACTGTCTGTCACTTTTTCACAGCTCATATTTATTTAAATTTACATATTTTACGTGGCCCTAGATGTCCAAATTTGATCTTTTTCTTGTTAATCAAGGCTTAACTGCTGTGCCAAAGTGTAGGCAGCTCCCAATTTTGAACAAATAATAAAATATATTTTTGTTTCAGACGTTGCGGTCCTCCTTGGCAACGTTATGGCGTGTCGTCCTGACGTCCGACGTCAACGCTTCTGAAAGACTTTAAAATAGTTATATTTTAGTGATAATTTCTATTTTGTGTTTAGTTGAGTGTTTTTCTCTATTCAAGTGTTGTTTTCTGGTAAGTGGATGCATACCGCAACCCAATCCGGTGATGGCACGTTAAATCAAAATTACATTTGTTTACATTGCGATAGATCTTTTCAATCAAAAAGGGGTCTTAACATTCATATTTCAAAAAAACATCGTCTTTGTATTAGCCAGAACGGCCCTGCTCTAAATTTAGACCCAGTTTCTTTACCGGCACCTGTTTCCGACAGTCCAAATTCTACCCCATTCCATTTGTACCTTAGTTACCTAAAAAATAATGTGCCTGTTATCAAACGAGTCCCGCGCGGCGCCAGGATCTCCGTCGCAAACCACCTTTCAGGCTTGATTAAAAAATGTGTGGAGAGCAACCAAATTGTAGACTGGCATAATCTCTTCCTTTTTTCGTATACCACTTTGCATGTCAAAAAAGATGAGGCTACTATTTCTCTAACCCAAAAAATCAAAAATAACTGTTTAACAAAAACATCTTCACCTTTTGATTCTCCCAAGAGGGGAACATTATCTAGAATTAAATTAATTGAAGGCAAAATTGCCGACGGGGATCTCAAAGGCGCCGCACGTCTTCTTTTTACTAACGACGTGTTGTCGCCTGATACTCCTGATACCCTTTCGGCTTTGCATTCGAAACATCCCCCGGCTCCCGTGATCCCGTATTTTTTCGACTCTCCTACAGCAGACCAGGCCTGCCTCGAAATCGAAGGCAAAGACGTTATTGACGCAATCATTTCTTTTAAAACCGGTTCAGCGGCCGGCCTGGACGGAATCTCACCCCAACATTTAAAAGATTTAACTTCTTATTCTGTGGGTGATGCAGGTGTGCAGCTTATTTGCTCTATTACAAAATTAATAAATTTTATGTTTTCAGGCAAAATCAACGCTGATATTGCCTCACTTTTATTTGGTGCTAATTTGATCGCCCTAACTAAAAAGGACGGAGGGGTGAGACCCATTGCTGTGGGGTCAACTTTAAGACGTTTGGCATCCAAAATTGCGGTGAGACATATCAAATCTAAATTACAGTCTGTTTTCGAACCTATACAATTAGGATTTGGCACGAAAGGTGGGTGTGAGGCAGCCGTCCATGCCTTAAGAACCTACCTTTCGTATGATGATTGCGAAATTGTAGTCAAAATTGACGTCAAAAATGCTTTCAATTCAGTAAACAGGGATGCCATGCTGACAGAAGTTAAGAACAAAATTCCGGAACTCTATCAATACCTGCTTACCTGCTACGCAGAACCTTCAAAATTAATTTACCGTTCCCATGAACTTTCTTCGGAGGTCGGCTGTCAGCAGGGCGATCCCCTCGGGCCAGCAATTTTTAGCTTGGCTATAAATCCGATTATTCAAAATTTAAAATCAAAATTTAACGTTTGGTATTTGGATGACGGAACCCTGGGAGGCGATGTGGACACTGTGCTATCTGACTTATCAGATATTAAAACAAATTTCGAAAATATTGGTTTAGAATTAAATTTTAGCAAATGTGAACTCTTCATTCAAAAAACTTCTTACGGTTTGGATAATTTAAAATCCAAATTAAATTTTCTGGCACCGAATATCAAAATAGTAGACAGAAAGTCACTTTGCCTCCTGGGTTCTCCCATCTTTGAAGAATCTTTTCCTGATTACATTACTAACACTATTTCTAAATTCCAAAGTCACGCAAATTGTTTACTCGAAATCAGTCCTCATTATGCTCTTATAATTCTAAAGTTTTGCCTTTTTGTCCCTAAATTTACTTATGTGCTTCGCTGTAGCCCTTTTTGGAAACATCCAAATTTGCTTTCACCAATAGACGATTTAGTCAAAACTAGTTTAGAAACGATTTTAAATATTCAGCTCATTGAACCATCTTGGTTACAAGCATCCCTCCCTATTCGGTTTGGCGGTTTAGGAATCCGCAAAATTTCGAGTGTTGCTTCCCCAGCCTTTTTGTCGTCCACCCATAGCACGTCACGTCTCATAGGTAATGTCCTAAGGGCTTTGCCCACAAACTATGAGACTGCGGGCTTGGAGGATGCCAAGAATGCTTTTCAAATTGCTTGCCCGGGTAAAGAATTTCCAGACAACCTAAAATCTCAGAGGAGCTGGGACGATATTTATTGCGATTTAACATACAAATCGATTCTGAGCCGCAGTTCAGGTCCGGATCGCGCAAGACTTTTGGCGGTCGGAACCAGAGAGGCCGGTCATTGGCTACATGCCCATCCTTCTCCATATACCGGTACCTTCCTGGATCCGACCTCGCTTCGTCTGGCGACTGGTCTGCGGCTTGGGGTCACGGTATGCACTCCACACACATGCCCTTGTGGCACGGACGTGGACCGACTGGGTCACCACGGACTTTGTTGTCAAAAAAGTGCAGGCCGCTTTTCAAGACATGCAACACTTAATGACATAATCCGCCGGTCTCTTGCCAGCATCAATGTGCCTGCTCTTCTTGAGCCGACTGGCATTGTCAGAGATGATGGCAAAAGACCTGATGGTGTGTCTTTGGTCCCGTGGAGTTTGGGACGGATGCTTGTGTGGGACGCTACCTGTGTAGACACACTGGCACCGTCCCACCTCCAACGGACTACTTCTAAAGCGGGTGCAGCGGCAGAAAATGCAGAAAATCTGAAAGTTATTAAATATGGAGGCCTTGGCAGAGAGTACAACTTTGTGCCCTTTGGCGTCGAGACCCTCGGTCCGTGGGGTCCCAGTGCGCATAAGTTATTTGCGGAAATCGCGAAACGTCTAGTTTGATGTAACTGGTGACCGAAAAGCTGGCGGCTTTCTCGCGCAACGCATCAGCATTGCAATTCAGCGAGGAAATGCCGCCAGCATCCTCGGTACAATGCCCCGAGGGCCTTTTTTAAGCCTAACTTAGTTTTAATTTAATTTAGTTAATGTTAATAATCATCTTGTAATTTGGTTATGTAAATAAATGATATTATTGAGTATATACATACATATAGGTACCTATTAAAAACATTATATATAATACATATACCTAATTATACATAAATATAAGACCAAATAAAGACACGAATATACTAAACAGTAAGACAAACAATGGGAAAACATTACCGTTGTGATGATACTGCCAGCTTCTTACGAATGTGCTCGCGAACTTTAACTTTAAAGGATAATCGGTTGGTTGCCATCCTGATTTCCTGGGGGAGCGCATTCCACAGATTTGATTTTATTTCTTAGCAAAGTCAAAGAATAATCCGTGAATCATGCCTTCAGAGTCACGCTTGCTTACCATCAGTCGACGAATTATGATATTATGAGACAGAAAGACTTAAATAAATGACTAGCAAGTCATAAAAAAATCCGCCATAAACGTTCACGGCTAAACTTAAATCGCACCATTTTATTATGACTTTCTTGAGTTAACCAGGCTTATACTGCCATCTGTCAACGTGATTTGGCAACAACGCGCAAAGTAGTTCCGCTACTCCCCGTTAGATGTCTCTAACTGGCAAAAATTCAGTTACATCTATACGAAGAGTTATTGATTTTTCTTGTTTTATTTGCCAATTTATTGTATCTACTCATTATTCTTGCAAATAAATTAATTCTTACTTATTGTACACAATAAAAATAACAATGTTACTTAATGTGCAAACCTCTAGTCTCGAGGTTTGCCGTTGGAGAATCCAATTCTAGAGTCTAGAGAGAGATTATTAAGTACTCATATAGGTAGTTAACTGATATTTGCATCTAGCTTTCGCCAACGTCCATACTACGTTGAATACACCGGTTCTCGTCCGATCACCGAAGTTAAGCAACATCGGGCGTGGTCAGTACTTGGATGGGTGACCGCTTGGGAACACCACGTGACGTTGGCTTTTTGCTTTTTTTTGGAACTTTTCTAGACCGGAATATTTATTATACTTTAAAAATCTCTATAAAAACCATTTATATTTCTTCTGACAAAAACTAACAGACTTCAAAATCTATAAGTTCTTTAAAATTCAAGGAAGAAAAAGAAGCTTGCAACGGATAAAAATTACTTAAAATCAGTATAATACAATTTATTACAAATAAAAATAACAAGTATCTTGATAAAAAAAAACATGTTTAGAAACATAACATCAAGGCACATTTTCAACTTATAAGGTAGACTTTTACATAAACTACAGTTACTTAGTAAATATTGGTGCCGATTCCCTTGTTCACAAACTAATCTAAATTTAAGTTCAGTGCATCTTTTTCTTTCTATTTCATTAAGAAAAGGACAGAAGATAAATTTTAGTTTAGTCCTGTCAAATTAATCGGCGCTTGACGTAATTTTAGTAGGCAAGATTTAATCACGTCAAAACTTGTATGGGGTAGTGATAGGCGCTGATTAATTTGACAAAATTTAGTTTAGTTTATGAACAAGGGAATCGGCACCATTGTCCAACTGACAGCAGGCTTAGCATAATGCTTTCTATTTCTACTCTACCAGTATAGAAAAAGCTTGTCTGCATTTCTCGGTAGAAAACTGTCAACTGTCTACACGGAAACCTCATTTTTGTCTACGCGTCCGTCGACTAAAGGCTCTCTTCGGTTCTCATGCTAAGCCTGCTGGTGTCTGGAACGCATGCTCTCAACGACCGGCCTGTAGTGCAACAGTTTTGTTACAAGCTGTACAGGACTTATAGCTCCATCTCTTTCTCACGTTGAAGTAATATTATAATAATACTGCTTTAAGGGGTGATGGTTGACCCTGGGCGAGGTTGACTGTACAGGGTCAAATTAACTTAGCTAGCGAGTTTTAGCTATTATTGCAAATGTTTATGTATTTTAATTAAGATATCAAAAATATTTAAAAAAATAACACAATCTTGTTTTGATTAAATAAAGTGTCATTTGATTTGTTTAAAATTCTAAAATGGCGCCACCGGATATTAAGACCTCAACTAACTATTTGAGTCTGATAACGTGAAGGGGTTTTATAGAAAGTTACCTGATAGCGCCATTTTAGCAAGTAGTGTCGATTATGGTGTGAAAGTGTAAGGATCTTGTGATACCCATGTAAGTACTGAGAATTGTAATTATAAATGTATTGCCGTTATTTGTGCTTTTATTCTACCCAGTGTTTGAATCCACTAAATAAAACATGGTTTGTTTAAATCAACGCTTTTATTTCCCTTTTGCTCTGACTAATCTTACACGAGACTCTGCAGACGTGATGAGTATGCATATCTAAACACGATAAAATAAAAATAAAAATGGGGCGCTTGTGTGGGACGCTACCTGTGTAGACACACTGGCACCGTCCTATCTCCAACGGACTACTTCTAAAGCGGGTGCAGCGGCAGAAAATGCTGAAAATCTGAAAGTTATTAAATATGGAGGCCTTGGCAGAGAGTACAACTTTGTGCCCTTTGGCATCGAGACCCTCGGTCCGTGGGGTCCCAGTGCGTATAAGTTATTTGCGGAAATCGCGAAACGTCTAGTTGATGTAACTGGTGACCGAAAAGCTCGCCAGCTGAATTGCAATGCTGATGCGTTGCGCGAGAAAGCCGCCGCTTTCTCGCGCAACGCATCAGCATTGCAATTCAGCGAGGAAATGCCGCCAGCATCCTCGGTAGGGCCTTTTATAGTTTTAACTTAGTTTTAATTTAATTTAGTTAATGTTAATAACCATCTTGTAATTTGGTTATGTAAATAAATATTTTTATATGCAAAAAATAAAAAAGATTTGTAGTTTTTTTTTGGGGTCAACAATAGCACTGGTAATGTTGTTACTTGAAGTATGACTTAAGAAAATTAATATTATCGCTTTTAGGTACCGCCACTATCAGGTCTGCGAAGTTTACCCAAAAAAAAAGTTAGTTCTCTTCAAGCCTCGGAATCTAAAGATTGTCTTCAAGAAGTTTTGTCTATTCTGATATTATATTGTTAATATTGCTATATACCAAGTTTATATGTGTGCAAGAATATAAATACAGAAATATTCGTACTGACAAGGCGTTTTCATTTCAGTACTCAAAGCATCTCTAATTTTTTTCTCTCATAGGGATGAAAAGTAGGGTGTGCCACACGACACCAAAATTACTTAACCTCGAGCGACGTACTTCGAATCAAAGCGAATTGCGTTCAAACTTTTAAATTACGTAATAGTGTTCCATTTTCAAGTCATTTCTTCACTGTTATTAAGTGCGCCGGAATGACCCTCGCTGCGCTTAGGATTCTACTCAAGAAACCCTCGCTCCGCTCTGGATTCTACTCTAGAATTCTTCACTTCGCTCTGGATTCAAACAATCGCTCTCGCTCTCAGTATATCATTTTGGTCCCTTGTGACATAATCCACTATTGTTGTCGTTTCTTTTTATGTTTCTATGATGGTATCATTCTATTTAGTTTGTGATCATCCTGTGCAAGTCCCAATAAATACTTTTTCTTTCATTCTTTGTCAAGAAAAACAATTTAAAGACATTTCAAAGTTTAAAAATGTAATTATTATAAGTTTACATAACATAACGGGTAGGCAGGGTCGAAATATGTGTATTAAACACATTTCACCTCAGCACGTCTTACTACGCCGATTTTAACACAATTTATAACAATAAGTATTTACAAAATATTAATTTAAAAAAAAAAACAGTCGAGACATTTGAATAAGTACTAATTGTATTTTAAACAAATATTTTTTAAGGAATGTTAAAACAAAATTCATTTTTTAATTTCAATAAATACAAATAATGCGGCAGTGCACTAAAGAGAGGTTTGTTGCAAATGAAAAATGGTTTTTGTATTAAAACAAAAACAATAAATAGATTAATTTATGAAAAATGTTTTTTGTATTAAAACTATAAGTAAAAATGATTGTTTTTTCTACTACATTGTAAAAATTATAACAATTACGTTACATAATATTTGTATCTAATTTTATTTAATTATTTACAACTTAAAACATAACTGTTATCGCATTTATGTATTTTAAAGAAAAATATCAAATACAAAACATTTTCAAGATCTTTGCTAGAGATGTTGAACTGTTTTTAAACTATTGACTGCCACGTCAAAAAAGCAAAAACGTGCACTCGGCGCCAAGCTACAAATGATTCCTTAAAATCTGTCGTGTAGTCGTGACCGTGGCGTGCTGGGCACATTTTGGTCTGTCATCTATACATGACTGTGGCGGTCAAAAGGTTAAACCTTAACTTTTTAATTCGTACCTTGGCGCAGAGTGCTAGTTTTTGCTTTTTTGTCGTGGCGGTCAATAGGTTAAAAGTGTGAGGTTCGGAGTGGTTTCAAAACTCGTACGATATGTTCGGAAGATCTTCATGATTTAAGTATGATACACCTCGGCTACACAAAATTAAAGTTTTCAGAACGTTATCATCTAAAAGTCGATTTCATAGCGTAGTGTACGAGGTAAGGTAAGGTGGCTCAACCTTACCTAACGGTGAGAATATTGATAACATAACATTACGCCGTGTTTCTCCGAAGGGTAAGGCAGAGTTGTACCAATAAAGGTCTCATGTAATAGGGGGCGAGCCTATTGCAATCAAGCGAGCACAAAAATATAAAAGAAGTAATAAACACCGAACCAACTGCAATTAAAATTGATCTTGTTATTTTCAGTTTCGAGTACATTTGTTGAACAATATGGCTAGAACCGGGATTTATATTTTTTTAAATAATTTCCTTATTAAAATACCTATCTAGCATTTTTGGAAACATTATTATCTGTTTTTAACAAAATCAAATAAACTTTTTCGAGGTTCAAGTTAACTGCGCGTAATAACAAGGAAGGAAATTACTAAATCCCGGTTGAACTAATATTTAAAACACAATACATAAGTACCTTAAAACTATATATTATTGCATTTATATACATAAGTCAACCTATTTCGTATATAATAAAAATACAACGTATATTTACAGTTTAAAAAAAAAAAACTAAAATATGAGATTACATAATAGTTAAATAGTTTAGCGATACTAAGTTACTAATACAATTTAGGAAAAGATACAGCCATAATGTGTCGCTTATCAAGTGGTAACGTCTTACCCAGTATCTGGGTTGTGAAGTAAAACCTAAAGTAATCTGTGCGCGCAGCTGTCAGAAAACTATTTGTTTGACGCATTGCCCGTGTGGCAATTAATGTGTCGAAATTACGCATTGGCAACGCTCGTGTGGTCTCGCTCTTAGACTGAAAGACGACCAACATACTTGGAAAAAGTCGTCATTCCACAAATTATTGTGTTGCAAGTTATTTTGTGGCTTTCGATTTTTATTTTTTATTTTGGAACAGTGGAAAGAGATTACTCTGTAGTTTTGGGGCGTATGGTACGCCCCACGATCTAATATAAACTCTATGTTTATAGGAACACGGCATAATATGGCTTTACCTTTATCAGGGTGGGGAATATACTAAAATCTAAACACTGGATTCTTTATTAAATAATTAATATTAAGAAGTGTTTTAAATATCACTTCAGGCATTTTGTCTTAATTCATAAAATTAAGATATTTTTTTAGATGATTCCAAGTGATTTGGAAATTATCGTGTTATTACTGGAATTTACAAACGGCACTAATAATTGATGTGGCCTTATAAAATATTCTTATAGAATAACCACGATCATTAGGGGTTCCATGAACCCTAGGGGTGTATTACGCTGGGGCTCAAAACATCTAAAATAGGGTTCAAATGTAACCCAACACTGGGTTTTAAATACACCCCCACGACCAAAGATTTAATCCCCCCCATTCTGGGGGTTATAGCCAGAGATCGGATATTCGGATGCATATTTACCTAAACTTAATTTATTGCTGTAAATAAATATCTTGGAAGTGGTAGCGTGAAAGCGGGGCCTATTTTTTGTTTTTTAGAAATCCCGTGATGCCGGGAACAGCGGGAATGCATAACCGACTAGTTATGCATTCCCGTGTATGGAAGCGACTTTGAAAAAGTAATTATTAAAAAAGACCTGGGATTCTTGGATTCCATATTTATATAAAATTAATGTTTCTATCTATTTAACAATATTAGATAGGTAGATATGCATCCAATTGTATAGTCAGAAAAAAAATTGTCGAATCCGGAATGGCGGGCGGCATTTTTACGATCGATACAAAAGTGCATTTCATATAAGGTAACATTTGAACATAAATAGGTCTGATGTTTTTAAACTGTTAAAATTGTCCATAAAATTATCCTTACATCAACAATGCTAATCATCTTTTCGATTCACAGCAGACTCAATTCAAGCCTTTCAGGTTTCTCAAAACAATTCAACCGCCATTTTACTTATCCGCCATCTTGAGTTCACGTTTACGTCAAACATTTCCTCGACTACATTGACGTCAACTCTACGTAAGTGCACTTAAACGTCATCTTGACGTAACGTCAACGTCAAACACAACGTAATTTTGACATCAACTCTACGTCATTTCGACGCGTCAACATTACAAGTTCCAAATTCAAAAATTCATTTCAAAACTACTACGCAACTAACTCTCTTAACTTACTCTTCAGAAATCTAACTTTTTTATTAACAGCATTTTTATAATTATTCTTACTACTGCTTGAGTCTAAATTCTTGGTACCAGTCTTAGTTCTACTCCTAACTCTTTCGTCGAAAAGTTCGTAGAAATTTGGGAGTGGTGTGTCCACTAAATCTGGTGGTCGGAGTGGTGCTTCTGGTGACAAATGGTGGTGATAACTCGCTGCCATGTTCTGTATGAAATGGGTGAACATTGCTGTCTCCGTGAACCATTCTAGGAAGTACTGGTTCTGTTTTGATGTAGCTGCTTTAATGAAGGATTCTTTCTGTAAAGAGAAATGTGAGAACGTTACTAACATGATTAGTTATGGGAAATATTTAACTAATCGTCTTAAAAATCATTCACTTTGTAATGAAGAAAGTTAAAAAGTTTTTAGAGGTTCATTCATTTAAGAAAATGGATAATGAAAAACTTTTTGGGCTTCTAATGATGCGCATTTTTTTTTATAAATGCTATTTTTAACTTTCTGGCCTTTTCTCACAGTTGGTTGCAGTAACTAAGCTCAGGCTCCCCGACCAAATGCGTTAGGTTAGGTTAGGTTAGAACTGTGTCCAAAAGCGCGCGAGCCGAGCGATCGAAGCGAGCGGTGCCGCAGTTTTAAAAAGTTTAAAATTTTCACCTTTTCATCAGCATAACTATGAAGTTACAGCATTTTTTTTTTTAATAAATAAAAATCTATTCGGTGAACTAAAATCAAAAAGATATACACTCAAAATATCTAGTATACCACATAGAACGGCTCTTCTGGGATTTTTTATTTTATTTTAGATGTCATTCCAGATATCTATAATAAAATACCTGTAGACATTTTAAACGCCAAGGAACTCCCACTATTCAAATATAAATTGCGTATTTTTTTAATTGACAAAGCCTACACGATCTAAGATTTTCTTAATAATTAGTAGGTACCTACTACAATCTGTCACTAATTCTTTTTGTAAGACTTGCTTTATAAGCGATAACTAAATTTTTTATACTGCATGTTGACATAATTTATTATTGTATAACTAGGCAGGACATAATGGATCTGTAATTTACCTAACATCTGTCTGTATAACCTATGCCCACTATAAAAAGATTTGATTTGGTAGCGACCAGCGAGCGCTACATCCAATTTGGTCGCAGTTACTTGGCTATATAGTATTCTTAGGACCCCAAAATTGGAATTACTTTAGGTTCATAATAAGAGGCGCATTCATTGTATTAGAGTGCCAGAGTAAAGAGGAGCATTCAATAATATTTATAAGAACGCAAAATGGGATTTATTTGAGATTTGATGAAACACATGCCCCAGAAATATAACAAAAAAGCCATACTCACATCAAACACAACGCCATCTCTCCCCAAACAGCCATCCTTAACTTCTCCCACAGAGAAGAATCTCCAGAAGTCACCCAAAATATCGACAAAAAACCTTAGAAAAGCTTCTGAAATCATCACGTTTCTTGTCTTGGTATCTTCTGAACGGTCCTTGTTCTTGCTGGTCTCCATTTGTAGAGCAGTTTTTAGGGTTTTATAGCAGGGAGTAGGCAGGATTGTTGATTCGTCTCCTTGGTAGAATAAGACTTTTGATGGGTGTGTTAAGTCTATTAACATGCCCTGCGGAAGAGAGAAATAATTTATTAAAAGAAGCGAAAATTATTATTAAAAACAAATTATTTAAAAGACAAAACTGCAATAACGCATAACTGAAAAGAGAAAAAAAGCATTATAATCTGTAGAATTTTGGTATCGCTGGCGGGGACAAACCAATAACTTGAAATATGGTGCAACTTTTGTTTGTCCGGGGGCCTGTGATACCAAAATTTTATACCTATGTAGATGCTTGTTTTTCTCTTTTCAGTTGTGTTTTTGCAGTCGGGTTTTTGTTTTTGAAATAATTTGTTTTATTTTAAGCTTTTTAGTTTTATCAATATATATATATGGAATTGAGTCATTACTAGCTTTTATTTGATATCAATATTGTTGTAATAGATATATTTTAAAAAAAACTTCCTATCCCTTTATTTGTATTTGCAGATACAATATACAAATATTATGTAGTCTATGTCACTCTCACAATTAAGAAGAATCTAACGACACCTCTTATGTTAAAATCGATCAAGCTGTTCAGGCTACAGAGCGTGACAAAGAAATAGACATACATACATACTTTCGCAAAACATTACCCTCCTTCTGGGGCAGTCGGGTAAAAACAATTCATTAATTAAAATAAGCCGTGACAGCTAAGACATGACCAGTCCCAACTGACGGCGCGCGTTCCCGAGCATGACGTATGGATCAGCACCATTCAGCTCAACCATGTTGAAGGGAGCTGAATGGTCCACCATCAGCGAGACATTTGAGTGAGCACGACATACTCTCAGCAGCCAGGGCACATTCAAGTTAATGAACAACGTACATAAATAAATATTTTAAGCTAATAAACTTAAAATAATAATAATTACATAAAAAGAAGGCCAAATTATCACACCGCATCAAAAAATTCTTCCGCATCGCTGTCAACAGGAAGAGTGCCCAAAAGGCTGGCAGCATTGCCACGTTGTATGGCAAAGCTGATTCTTTGGCCAAAAAATAGACCAGCCCTCAGGTCACGTGAGGAGTGGACCATTCGCTTGGCGATGTCTCTAAAAACTAAGTGGGCACTCGGACCCCAAGGCCCGAGTGTTTCAACCGCAAACGGCTCGAACATATCCACAGTCCCAATAAGATTGGAGTACTTGCGCTGTTTGAGGTTTTCCGCACCTGCAGCTGCCACGTGCTAGGCAGATGGGATGGCGCCAGGGTGTCGACACACGTTGCAACCCACACCAAAGGCCTACCTACCTTCCAAGGCATTATGGTAATTCCGTCTGGTCTCCTCCCATCGCCGAGTGCCAAGCCATAGGGTTCTAAAACAGCTGGCTAGGCCGCTATTGCAGGACAGCGGTGTCCGAGCCAGTCGACACTTTCCCCGCATTGGCAGCGATGCGGGGCCACGCAAAGAGCGCCCAGACGCACACAAGTAGCGAATCCTTACCTCTTCAAAAACAACGCCCGTCATATCCTCGTCGTGTGGTGTATTCAACATGCCTGCCAGTATCGGCAGGGGAGCCTCTAGCACATCGCGTTGTATCTCCGACGGTATGGACGATATTAGGGGCTGTTGCCACACGAACGGATATAGGGAACTTTGGAGGGCTTCCACGCAGGATGAGACGGATCTGTAAATAAGTGAATTATGATTATTTTATGAAAAATCGTTTATTTACATAACCAAATTACAAGATAGTTATTAACATTAACTAAATTAAATTACAACTAAGTTAAACCTATAAAAGGCCCTACCGAGGATGCTGGCGGCATTTCCTCGCTGAATTGCAATGCAGTATAGAATTAAGTTTATATAACTAAACAGACAGATGTGCTGCTGGGGAGTTTGTTCCACCACTTCTTCTCCCCAGCTAAAGCACTAGGAAGTGGTGAAGGGCGGGCATTTTTGGGGGACTGTCTTATGTAACTTTGACGTTCGAAAAGTGCTGGTTTTCAGCCTAGTTTGAATAAATGACTTTTGATTTTGATTTTTTTGAAGCGTTGCGCGAGAAAGCCGCCAGCTTTTCGGTCACCAGTTACATCAACTAGACGTTTCGCGATTTCCGCAAATAACTTATGCGCACTGGGACCCCACGGACCGAGGGTCTCGACGCCAAAGGGCACAAAGTTGTACTCTCTGTCAAGGCCAATTTATTTATTTAATATTTTTTTTTATTTTAAGTTTTATCATAATTAGATATCGACAGTCGATACCAGTTTCGCTGGCTAATTTATTTTTAATTTGCACAAGAACTAAATACCTATGTATGAGCGTAAGCATAATCAGCCTATGTCGTTCCCACTGCTGGGACACAGGCCACTCCGTGAGAGGGAGTGGGCTATTATCCACCACGTGGACCCAGTGCGGGCCATACTAGGTATTTAAAACTAGAAAATCGTTAAGTTCAATAATAATAACGTGATACTTCTTCTGATCACCGATGATTATCCAGTAACAGAGACCCGAACACATTGATCACCAGTCCGGCGACTAGTAAGTCTAGTAACACTGATATATTGGTGACATGCACAAATGACACTTACCTCAACTGATCACCGATGATTATGACTTTTCTCTTCAGTAACAGAGCCCAAACACTTTGATCACCAGAGCGGCCCTAAATAAGTGTAGTAATACGGATATATTGGTGACATACACAAATGACACTTACTTTAGCTGATCACCGATAATCATTACTTTTCTCTCCAGTAACAAAGACCCAAACACTGATCACCAGAGTGGCCCCAAATAAGTGTAGTAATACTAATATATCGGTGACATACACAAATGACACTTACTTCAGCTGATCACCGATAATCATTACTTTTCTCTCCAGTAACTGAGACCCAAACACTTTGATCACCAGTGCGGCCCCAAATAAGTGTAGTAATACGGATATAATGGTGACATACACAAATGACAATTAATTCAGCTGATCACCGATGATTATGACTTTTCTCCAGTAACAGAGACCCGAACACATTGATTACCAGTCAAGTAAGTCTAGTAACACTGATATATTGGTGACATACACAAATGACACATACCTCAGCTGATCACCGATGATTATGACTTTTCTTTCCAGTAGCAGAGACCCAAACACTTTGATCACCAGTCCGGCGCCTAGTAAGTCTAGTAACACTGATAGGTTGTCTTCGTCTACTCGAGGCTCGATGGGACGTTTTATTATTTTTAGCCTGGAATAATGGAAAAAAGTTTTAATTAGTTAAGTTATAAATACATAGCACCTGTTTTACCCGGAAGGGTTCAGCAGAGGTGTATCCAAGAACACCCACGTTTCGCCAAAAGGTCCCATACGCAAGTAACTCAAAACTTATGCATTATTTAAATATACATTGTGTAAGAGTCAAGAAACAAATTCCTATTGTTTTTACATTTTTTAATGCATTAGTTATTTTACAATTCACTATTTTATGTTGAGTTTTTTTTTGGTGGAACGAAACGCAAACTCAAAACGCGTCGTCTTCGACAATGCCCGAAGTGACGAAAGAAATTATGTGAATAAAAATCTATTCTTAGCAAAGTGCTTGAAATCTCACTAAGGTAAGTAAGTAAGTCAATTTCTGCTTGAAAAGGGGCTAAAAACAGATGTAAACAAAGAAGATTCGTGGTAAATAACGTCACATCATGCCCGCGATAGAAACGGACGTTTGAACTGTAGTAGAAATTTGTTGTAGTTTCATAATTTTTTGAGCAACAAGCAGTAGTTGAATTTAACTTTTAATACTTTTCATGGGTTTATATTACTGTCTATTATTGATTAAGTGAAAAATAAAGTTAAAAAACTTCAGATTATTTATGTTCTCAAAGAATAGTTTGCAGGTTCAGAGGTTCTTTCTTCAAAAACCATTTCAAACACCAATCTACATGATCTCACCAAGATTATGTCTGGACTTTAAATGAAACTGTGACCTCTTGACTTTGTTTCGGCGTTTCTTCTGAGAGTAGTCAAATAGGAATCGTGTAAAAGTATTTGTACAAACCTACTTACAGAAATAAAATCATTTAAAAATAAGTATCTGGCTTCTGAAAGACAGCAGAGAAATAAACAGAGTGTAAATTTTATGATAACTGCATTGAATGGCTGACTGCAACAACAGACTATCAAATCACTTTATATGAGTTAAACAGTCCGTAACTTATTTTATTTTATGCTTATTTTAAGCTTTTCAGAAACCAGAAGAAACATTCTCGTAATTGATTATCGAATTCACTGTATGCCAAAGGCAAGGATTAATTTGTAATATACCTATTCAGTAATTATTTAAACAAAAAAAAAACGATTGGCTTTTTAGTCCTATATAAATTAAGACTATAAATTAAGAAGCACAATCATCATTAATAATAAAAGGTAAAACCAAACCACTCACCTAGGCATATCAAAATTAACAGTAACATTCTTCACTCCATTATTATTTTCTAAATCATAGTAGTCTGGTATCCCACTCTCATTGACCGACACTTCCCTCCTTACCACAGGCAGCGTTTTACTCTTCGGCGAGATCTCATAATCACCGCTAGGTACACAGTAATCATTCGGTTTCTCGTAATCATTACTGGGTATATCGTAATGATTACTGGGAATATCGTAGTCGTGATGTTGGTTTTTTGTGTAATGTATGGTGATTTCTTCACCTGGATTCGGGAAGTCAGTTTCGAAGAGTTGCTGGAGTAATGAGTGTATTTCCACGTCGGAGCTTCCGTGGTGAGATTCGATTTCTTCCAAGACCTGTAAATGTTGATTAAGGTGGGTAAGTAATCATATACATTATATTATATTATATCACGCCAGTTTTCTTCAAAGGGGTACACAGAAGGGGTACAGTAAAACTAAAGTATATACAAGCAAAAATGTTCATCAGTCTAATACACTGCCAACATTTATTATTTTACTAGCTTCACCCAGTGAGAGCAGTGGTGGCCCAGTGGTAACGGGCCCGACTTACGAGTTGTAGGTCGTGGGTTCGAACCTAGGCAGGGGCTTTACTTTGTGTAAATGAATTCATCACCACTAATCTCAAAAACAGTGAAGGAAAACATCGTGAGGAAACTGGCATGTCCTAGGGTTCTAGGAATTAGGGATTAGGAATTATTGGTTAATAATTCGAAGACATGTGACATCTACCAACCCGCACGGGGCCCGCGTGGTAGATTACGGCCCACTCCCTCTCACAGAGAGGCCTGTGTCCCAGCAGTGGGAACATTATAGGCTGATTATATGTTATATGTACCCAGTGGGTTCTCCCGCATAAGTCTCAATCCCATGGGAAAATCGGGATAAGAAGTATCCTATGTCCTAATCAAGGGCATGGTCTACCCATGTGTCAAATTTTTATTTTTTAAGCTTAGAACACACTGACGAGGATTTTAAAAACTGGACTACTTAGTCCACTCAGAACTTAGTTCATAAGTAGCAATTACTTAACTGTTTGTTTGACTTAGAGGAAGATCGGCAGTGGTAGCCCGCGAAATTCAATTTTTCTTGTGTTTTTTGCAATTTTCAGGTCAGTTTCAGGTTGTATCTTGATCAAAACACGATTCGCGACCATAACAAATATGCGATTACGGAATTATAATCATTAAAGTCATTAATACATCTAAGTTAGATTTGTAGCCAGTGGTAGCCAACGAAATTCAAATAATAAGTCCCATGTAATAGCGGACGAGCCTATTACTTTTAAGCGGACACAAATCCAAACTCTGAGCTGCTACTAAGAATTTCTGAACGGAAATTCCCAACAACACTGCTCGACTTAGGGATCTAACCTAAGACCCCAAGTTTAGCAGTCGCTCTTGCAAAAACGAAACCAGAAGTTTTGATTCTTAGATAAATTAGAAATAGTATAACATTAAAATGATGTAAAGCGGCAAAATATAGACTACCATTACGCTGATAAGACTAATTATTTCTCTTATTGACTATAAGCGAATGATTGATTGAGTTAAGTTATCACAAGGTGGGTTATAAATGTCAATCTTGAACTTTATTGAAGTTCCGCTACGTCTAAGTTTTTAACGATGTCTGCGCGGAATTCCTATACGTAGGGAATGATTCTGTTCGAGAATCATGACTCTTAGGCTGAGATGAATAAACGTTACATAAGACGTATTTTCGCTAAGCAGCATTCCTGTCATTATCGCACAAATGTCAAATTCCAAGTGCAACATAGAGACGGGAACATAATTATGTAAGCCATTTTAGTGTAAATTTAATTTTGATTTTAATCTAAGTATGGATTTAGATTTTAATTTAAATAATGATTTTGATTTAAATTTTGATTACGATATTGATTTTAATTTTGATTTTAGCTTAGTTTTAATTGTATTTTGATTTTAATTTTGATTTTGACTGCATGTGATTTTAATTTAGAATTTTTGTCGAGAACATAATTATGCTCGGTGAGTATAAGAACTCGTCTAATTTAAAGTATCTCTCTATCAAATAGATATGAGCGCCGCGCCGGCGCGCCGCCGTCGCCGTGAATTCATGTCGACGCGTCGTCGCCGAGTGGAGCAAGCGGCGCGCCGTCGCAACGAGTCGCGAGTTCGCGACTTGCTATCCCACTCGTACGCACGGCCCGCCCGTATTATGCCTTGATCACACGTACCAAGTAGATGGATGAGACAGCAAAATGATACTAGGCCCAGAGAGTTAGGTGGACGAGTATGTGTTTACACGTATTTTTTAACTTGGCAACGAGTTAGTCAGTTCAGTTTCGACGCTGTAGACTAGCGAGACAGTGGATCGCAAAAACATAATTAAACATTGTACGGTAGCGTGCTGCGCGAGTGTGCCGAGTGGTAGCGAATACGTACCAAGGTTTATACATGCCGAGTGGGCAAGAAAGTGCAAGCAGTGCGGGGAAACGAGGGGGTGGGCACTCAGTCTAGTAAATAGAACAGTGTCCGAGTGACTCTCGCTCTTTAACTCGGCTGAACGTTCGGCCAACCACTCGGTGATGTGTTTAGACGTACCGAGCAGAGTGCTCTCGGCCGAGTGGCCGAAAGCACTGTCTCGCCCTTCTACTCGGTACGTGTGATCTATGCATTAGTTCACATAGTCACCTGCTCGCCACGTTCGCTCAGTCGAATCGAATATTTCACCAAGTTAACGTGTGATGTTAACAATAGCAGCAACTTCGACCACTATTGATATAATTAGAAAACAAAAATAAAGAATATTTATGCGATCACGAAAGTTTTAACGTCCTAGGACAGATTCGTATTAAGTGCTGTGATTAAAAAGTATGAAAAGTGACGATAGAGATGGTAGTGTGTATGTACCTGCTTACTCACTTAGATATGATATGATTTATGTCTATTTTTAATTAAAAGTGTAATTTGTTTTTGTTAAAAAGAGTGTGACTATCAAGAATTAACGATTACGATCGTGTATATCCTCCGTTCGTTAATTAAAGAATATAAAGTTTTTTGGTAACAACAATATGGTGTTATTTAAGTTTTTTTTCAAGCCAGCTATCCCTGATAAAAAATCTAAGGCCCACGGCCACGCCGCCGCGACGCCGCCGTCGCCGTGGAAATTTTCAGACCACGCCGCCGCCGTGGAATTGGCCATCGGCGCTCATATCTACTATCAAAGCAAAAGCAAACAACAACAACAAACAGCAAAGTACGTGCTAAGAGTAATCAACGAACGTTTATCAATCTCGGTCTTAGATCACTTAGGCCCAACCTCCACGGACGAGAGAATGGCAGCGATAGTCACGCTGTGCCTTCAAATTAGCCCGCGACTATATCGCCGTGGGGAGATTGATTCATAGATTTTCTATTGAATTTGATGGCACGGTGAAACTGTCGCCCCGATTTTCTTGCCCGTGAAGATGGCGCCTAAGTCAGAGACTGATAACCATTCTTAGCGATCAGGGTCATAATAAAGGAGGAGGTGGACCAATAGGCTGATGAACCAGCTAATGGTAAGTGGTTGCTATTTTCTATTGATATCGCTGAAGAAATTATGATTTCACTTTGAAAAAAATACTATGTAGAATCAAAACACATTTCATTAAAATCAAGCTTTTTCAGGATAGGATCAGTCTTTTTTATACGTCAAAAGATGGTCAAAATTGACAAACGATCCATTACTACTTCCTTGAAAAATAAGGTCAGATCTTTTTCAGATTTTAGTCAACTTATCACCGAAGAAAACAGATTTACTGATCGGAGACAAAGACTTGATCAGGTTTACAAAAAACACGGTAGATGAATGATCTGTTAACAATGCCGTGGCAGCGGCGAATTTCTGGGCCAACAAGATTTGATAAATTGTCGTGCCAGCGACTCAAAGAAGAAGAAAGAACATACCTTATAATAAAATCCAGGAGCTCTGTATCTTCCTATTAAGCAGTAGCAGAGTGGAAGACACGTAGTAGCGCCCTCTGGAAGTACTCGTCGGCAATAACTGCAAAGATAGAAATAATTGTATGTCAAAATATGAAGGACAACATAGTGAGGGAACTTGGATTTAATGTTTTTATATAAATGAACACGCAGTAATGAAAGATCCTTTTCTGTATGTAGTAAGGTGATTGCACTGCACTGGAAACTGGAAAATTGGAAACTTTTGTGTTGTCTACACGTGTTGGTGACATTTCTGTTATTCCCCTAAGTCGTCAAATAAAACGGTAAACTAATGTCGGGAGAAAAGTTAGTGACTTTTTGGAGAGTTACAAACACAGTTATAGTTGCCAATTTTTTCGGTGGAAACGCACCTTATGATTTGTGTAAAGGCTTCGACTAACTTCACCATGACAATTTCATTAGTAAATGGCTCCACAAACGAATAGGCAACCAGGTTCACTGTCTAAAAGCGATCTAACATTATTTTAGATGGTTGCTAACCTTTTTTTATATTTAAGAATATTTTATTACTACAGACTGGAATTTAACCTTCGTGTACCACAAGGTTCAATTTTAGGCTCACCTATGCTGGCTCTACAGTGGAAATTCTGTACATACAAGGTCTAATGGATATCCCCAATTTGTTGTTTTCGTGTTCTTTCTTTGCGTCATGTTTACCGGAAATAAACGTTTTTTTCTTTCTTTCTTTTCTTTACATTGTCGCGCACGAACTGTTACCATTAATTCAGTACATGATTGTAGACCAACCAGCGTAGTTCATCAGTTATTTAAAAAATAATCTGCTGTTCAATACACTTTCAGCGTCTAGGTGTTGCATTTTGTATAAAACAGTAGATTTTGCTTTTACTAATAGGCGTTCTAGAATCATGGGCTGAATTCATGGTAACAGTTTGCGCCTCGATGTCCCTTACACTGTGTATATCTTTTAATTCGATTGTTCGAATTCTTACCGCGACAGATATTTATATGGCATATAAATACAAAGTTGTTTCAGTTCTGTGTGTGTTGAACTCACCCGTAAGCCCTCTCTCCTCGTTCATCAGTAAGTACGAGCGAGTAACATTGTAAACTGCGCGCGTCCACTGACCACTCACTGCGCGGGGAAGAACTCATTGTCTCTGGGAAGACTAGATTCTCTATGTGCGGTGGGACTGTCACCTGGAATGATTAAGATAATGGTTAATAACGAATAACTTTATACTAAAATAAGTACACCACAGGGAACTATAAAAATTCTCCTAAACGCTTAAATATTTTGGATGGTCTTGCCATCCAAAATGTTAACATCTGGCTAAGACCCTTAGGATCTGAGCAAAAATAAAAAAACCTGAAGAAGCGAAAACGAAATAAAAGCGCGGGCGGGCAGTGGTATGGGACGCGGTGGGTCGGGGGCCAAAATTTAAACACGCAAACGAAGTCGCCGGGAGAAGCTCTTATAAGCTTCTCCCGGCGACTTCGTTTGCGTATTAAAAATAAGAGTGATAACTACAAGATTTGACAAATAAAATTAACAGCTTTTAGGCCCCGCTGCACCGCAAATCACTAAACATTTAACACTACACGAATTTAAAACATCGTTCTATTTCTGTCAAACGTTTGAAGATGACAGAGACAGGACGATGTTTTAAAGAAGTTTAGCACTACACTGATTTAGTGATTTGTGGTGTAAGTAAGTAAATAAAGTTATATAAAGAGTCAATGGTGGCCCAGTGGTAACGGCCACGACTCACGTTTAGTTTGGAGGTCGTGAGTTCGAACTCAGGCAGACGCTTTACTTTGTGTACATCATTTCATCACCACTGTTCTCAAAACGGTGAAGGAAATGATCATCTGCATGTCCCAGAACCAAAAATTCGAAGACATGTGACATCTACCAACACGCACTGGGCCCGCGTGGTAGATTACAACGTAGTGTCCCAGCAGTGGGAACATTATAGACTGATAATTCTTATTCTTATTTTAAAAACAAAAAAAAAATAGAACTCACCTGACTAGGAAACACACTCTTCACATATGCCTGTCCAGTCATATGATTCAATCCAACCAGCAGACACAAATTAAACAGGCCCCGTTCCCTTGGCTCAAAAGGCAAGTCAATACATCCAGCTTTTTCATCAATACTCATATTATCGAAGCTATCAGAACTGGCGTCGAGTACGTCTTTCATTGAGAGGACGTTGCCGTGGGAATCGGTCAGGTTGAATTTGGAATCGGTGTCCATCTTTGTTATGTTGCCTTGAGAAGTTCTGAAACTTTTCCAGGACCTGGAATTAAGGAATATATATTTTATTTACGTCTCTATAGTCATCATCATTTTCCTGCCCTTGTCCCATGTTTTGTTATCTTCTTCCATCCTCCCCTGTCAGCCGTCATGCTCTCAATCACTCCCTTCTCTTTCATATCACGACTCAATCTATCCATCTTTTCTTTGGCCTTCCTCCCCCTCTCCACCCATCAACATTCATATGCATCACTCTTTTAGTCACATGCGTTTCATCCCTCCTCAGTACATGCCCATACCAAGCCAAATGATAGTAATTAGTGAAAACAACAGCATAACATGGTATTCCCTGAAGAGGTAGGCAGGGGTTTTTTTTTTTGGATGGGAAATCATCAAATAACTTCTCCCGCTCTGGGAGCGGTAGGGTGTGTCAGACTCTTACTGACTAAAACCCACCCGTATTCCTTCCTGTTGCCTGTGTTGCCAGGGGCCTCGGTGACCCATTAGTATCATCCCGCGACCCCGGCAGGCATCAGCCCTAGTGGACCCCTACAATTTTGTGCTGACGACATCTCTTTGAGGCGCGCGTGGAATACAACGCGCCGTCGACCCGAGCCTGGTCCTTACCGGACGGTGAGCTACCCATTGCTCACCGTCCGCAAGCCCGCGCCTACGGTGGCCGGAAATCCGCCCGGGATTCCCGACGCCCAGGGCGTCTCCTGCGGCGGCTAGGGGCGAGAGGGCGCGAAATTTGCCTTTCCCAGGTAGGCAGGGGTGAATCGTAAACCCATATTTCGCCAAATATGTTGAAGACCCTTCCAATATTGGGCTTGCTAGCCTTTTCCCAACTATGTTGGTGTTGGTAGCTTCCAGTCCAAACGGATGAAGCTGAATACCAGTATTTTACAAGGAATGTCTGCCTATCTGACTTCCACAACCCAGTTACTAGGGCACTGGGATCTCCATTGGACGCTAACATCAGCAGTGGGAATATACGTGCTTACATAATGAATAAACAATAATGCTGTGACTTACCTAAAGGTAGAATAAGGGTTATCGACGACTTCAGACTTGTAAGAACAAACGGAGGTCTGATGTCTGAATCGTTTGATGTTCTTCGGGTCTAAGTACGCGACTCTTGTTGATACTCTTCTCACGTAGTTCTTACGTTTTTCTGTTAAACTTCTTGTTAGTTTTACTGATTCTGTGGAAAGGAGTAGAGGTAAGGTTATTTAAAGGTTCTAGTGTTTAATTTTGTAGGCGCTCGACATAGGACTTTCGCATTTTGTGCCACACAATAATCTTCAATAAACCAGATGCAGCTGAATACCAGTATTTTACATGGAGCGACTGCTTATCAGACCTCCATAACCCAGTTACTGGGTAACACGATACCCCTTGGTAAGACTGGTTGTCAGACTTTGGGGCTTCTGACGACCCGTAACGACTGTCAAAGATCCACGAATGACAGCCGGGACCACCGGCTTAACGTGCTTTCCGAGGCACGGAGGGGTCTTGGTATGTAAAGATGGTCACCCATCGTCTTATATCTTTGAGCGACACTATTAAAAAAAACCACATTCTCTCTAGCAAATACGCTGTCCTCCCATACCCATCAACACTGTAATTTGAAAACATTGTAAAAGCCAATTATTTTTGAAAGAGTAACCGTAGAATTTCTTGCCCGTTCTTCTCCATAGGAACCTACTCCGCTTTGGAATGGGCAACTAGCTTCATCTTTCTGACTGACCGACCCGTTAACAATTCATAAGTGCCTGTAAATGGTTTAATTGTAATAAATACTTTGTGTTTGAGTTTAAAAGTATGCACGGTATTACAAAAAAACATTTTTAAACATGTCATCTGTCTGTCCGTCTGTTTGTTCCGGCTAATCTCCGAAACAGCAAACTAAATATACATTGACAGGAATTTATTATAACATCATCCATATAGACCAAGTAGGATAAATACAAGGTGTCGTTTTGCATCCTCGTCAAATTCAAGGAGGTAACTATGCTAATGATTCTCGACACATATCAATAATAAAATAAGTAGGTCTTTTTTTTCTAATTTTCGGAAATCGGCTTGTGTGGGACACGCATGTTAATCCGCGGCCCGTGTGATACCACACTGTAACTGCCCTTTTAAACACACACTACCGCATACGCAACGGGGTGATTCTGTTCTGTGAAAGTGGTGTATTCTAAAATACTGTCAAAACTAAATAACTAAAAAAACAAGTATGTATTCATTATTGAGCAGGTATCCTAATTTTATTTGATTATATATGGCTTTCATAGCAGCCTCCTGAAATTTGGCAAGGATGCAAAACGACACCTTGTATATACAGACGAACGTAGAACCTCCGTTAAGGAGGGTACCTAATTTTAACGGTAATATCTAAAACACGATACTAAAGAAAAACTCCTTACCTTCACTGGTGCTGCCATCTGATTGTTCTGTGGGAAAGCTGCCAGGCTTACTGTTCTCGTCCATGTTGCATACAGCTGTGACCGTCTCGAAGAGTTCGTTCATCAGGTCGTTTAGCTGTAATAGATAGAGAAATAGACGTAAGAATACTGTTCAAAAATAGAATAGAATACTCTTTATTATGTACACCATAAAAATTACAAATATAATCGCGGTCTTATCACTAAAAGCGATCTTTTACAGACAACCTTTGGATGGATTTCCTCGTGGAGGCGATCGGCGGCAGAGATCTCTCGCGTCCAGCCGGATTCAGGCCCTTGGGGCCTTGTGTAAGAAAGAAAAAGGCCTAGCCCGCACTGGAAATTCTCACCGCGCGATTTTTACTCTCGCAGTTTATATTCAGTGTACGAATTGCAACGAGCGTGATTTTTAAAACGCCAGTACGAGTAGATCCTGCCGGGGTCGCGTGGAAGTTCGAAAGGGTTACCGAGGGCCCCTGGCAACACAGGCAACGGAAGGAACACGGGTGGGTTTTAGTCAATAAGAGTCTGACACACCCTCCCGCTCTGGGCGGAGCGGGAGGGTGTGTCAGACTCTTACTCTTACCGTTAAAATTAGTACCTTCCCGCGACCCCGGCAGGCATCGGCCCTAGTGGATCCCTACATTTGTGCTGACGACATCTCTTTGAGGGGCGCGTGGAATACAACGCGCCGTCGACCCGGGCCTGGTCCTTACCGGACGGTGAGCTACCCATTGCTCACCGTCCGCAAGCCCGCGCCTACGGTGACCGGAAATCCGCCCGGGATTCCCGACGCCCAGGACGTCTCCTGCGGCAGCTAGGGGCGAGAGGACGCGAAATTTGCCTTTCCCTCAACCGTCCCGCCTCCTCCTTCGCGAGCATTACTGCTTCGCTGGAGGTGACGGCTGCCCATGCCCTCTCGCTCCGTACCATGGCCTGAACCAGGGCCGGACGCGAGAGATCTCTGCCGCCGATCGCCTCCACGAGGACACGGCGGTGCTCTGCCCATGCCGGGCAGACCTCCACCGTACGCTCCACCGTGTCCTCCGGGCGTTTCCTCCCGCCTTATCCGACACAGTAACCTCCCGAAGCTGCCGTGTCCGGTGAGGACCTGCGTCAGGTAGAAGGTGAGGACGCCGTGGCGCCTCTCTAGCCACTCCTCAAAGAGGAGACTTATCGCCGCAATCGTGGCGTGCCCACGTTTTACGTACCTTAGCATTGATTTAGGAACAAAACTTAAACAAAAAAAGGTTAGAACTTGTTGAATGTAACCATTTAATTTGACTGTTAACAATTTCACAACTTGTATAACACCTTTTGAAAACTGTTCCACCAAAATACACCTCACAAAGACCTCCACACTATTTCAACGTCCAACTATGAATGACTGAACTCAATTTCCCTCCAATTGAGTCCAAAAACTGATTGTTTGAAAACATTTCAGTGCAAAATTTACCGTTATACTGTGACCTTGATTTACACGATTGAGTTATGGCTGACTAAGCATTTAGGAGATTCAAATTGGCATAGGATTTATGGTTTCTATCTTACCAAGGGGTAATCGTGTTACCCAGTAACTGTGTTGTGGAGGTCAGATAGGCAGTCGCTCCATGTAAAATACTGGTATTCAGCTGTAAGCCAACCCCAACATAGTTGGGAAAAGGATAGGCAGGATGATGATGATGCCCTAAATTAATGAACAAAAGAAGTGTAGTCTTGCTTTCAACGTGTGACGTCCACTCGTCACGTAAACAACTCTTTTAAAGACACTGGTGCCGATTCCCTTGTTCACCAACTAAACTAAATTTAAGTTCAGCACATCTTTTTCTTTCTATTTCATTAAGAAAAAGACAGAAGGTAAATTCTAGTTAAGTCCTGTCAAATTAATCAGCGCTTGACGTAAATTGACGTAATTTTTCGTAGGCAGCAAATTAATTAAGCAAATTAATCAGCGCTTGACGTAAATTGACGTAATTTTTCGTAGGCAAGTTGTTAATCACGTCTAAACTTGTATGGAGTAGTGACAGGCGCTGATTGATTTGACAGGACTAAACTAAAATTTATCTTCTGTCCTTTTCTTAATGAAATAGAAAGAAAAAGATGCACTGAACTTACATTTAGTTTAGTTTGTGAACAAGGGAATCGGCACTAATGTCAACATTAATTAGCAAGGCCACGTGGTTTTCCATAAAGATTGCTATCTGTGTAGATGTAGAGATTAAGAGCTATACCTCACCGGGTCGCTATGGCGACGTTGCCAGGTCGCGTTGCCGCCTAAATGTATACAGCATATTTATGGTGGGTCCCTCACCTGGTGTCCGCTTGGTTACGTAGCCATCCATACATTTTGTAGGCGACGCGACCTGGCTACGCCGCCATGGCGTCTCAGTAAGGTATGGCTCTAATGAAATTACCGTAGCGGTGAAAAACATACCTGTGATGATATGGCACTGGGATTTTGCCGCCAAAGAAAGATGCTTTAAGGCGCAGATATATCGTGGGAAAGTCTGAAAGGGATAGCGACGCCCCTGGCAACACAGACAACGGAAGGAACACGGGTGGACTTTAGTCAGTAAGTCTGACATATCCTCCCGCTCCGCCCAGAGCGGGAGAAGTTACGAGTATTTGATAATTTCCCACCCAAAAAAAAGGCGACGATATAATTAAGATTTTAGTGACTTTTAAATCTGTTATTACGCCTTCGTATAATGTAAGTAAGTTATGCAAAAAATGTATGTTAAACTAGAACGCATACACGTCAATTCTTTATGTGAACATTTAAGTATTGTAGTAAAATACTTAATACAATAAATTCAGGAAGTAATGTCTAACCAAAGCATAAAAAACGATATTACTTACAAACTACTGAAGTTATTTTCATGTTTTTTTTTTGTATGAATAGACTATTTTATTATCTATAATTCTATCTGTGATTTTTTCAAATATTTTCATTAGTAAAAATAAATATTAATATGAAACCGAACGGCGGCGTGGCGTGAACGCGATGTACATTTGTATGGCCAAGGTCAACGGCGATTACCCTACCCTTAAATTGGGTTTACATCAAACGAACACAGAACCACAGCATTATTTTCTTTATATTCGAGACATTTTAGTATGGAAAGACCAACGAAACTGTTAGAATACACACAAATACATAATCAGCCTATAATGTTCCCACTGCTGGAACACAGGCCTCCTCTCTGTGAGAGGGAGTGGGTCGTAATCCACCACGCGGGCCCCGGTGCGGGTTGGTAGATGTCACATGTCTTCGAATTTTTGGTTCTAGGACATGCCGGTTTCCTCACGATGTTTTCCTTCACCATTTTGAGAGCAGTGGTGATGAAATAATTTACACAAAGTAAAGCGTCTGGGTTCGAACCGCGTAAGTCGCGGCCGTTAACCACTCGGCACCAGTGTTAAAATATATATATGTAAATCTGTTTACATGACATTAGAATGTTCTTTTCTAATCTGTGGTCACTGTCATATAGCCGACTCTTTTTTGATGTGCTATCTCGCTCTTCCCCTTTGTTCGCGTGTGTCGCTCTTGTAGTTTTAATATTTTTCAATATACTGTTATTTTATCAAAAACCTCGTTTAACTGCCTCGATGGTGTACTGGTGGCAAGCTCTACTGCTGAGCATGAGGTGCTGGGTTCGATTCCCGGGTCGAGCAAAGTGTTACCGGGTTGTTTTTTTTTTTTAAACTTCTCAGTAGCAGCCCGGAGTCCGGATTTGTGCCCGGTTGATGGCAATAGGCTCGCCCCTATTACATGGGACTAACACAACTGGCGAAATGAGGGTGTACTATAACAGGTACCTACACCTCTGCCCAACCCCTCGGGGAAACAAGTTTAAAACAATTTATGTTTATCAAAAACCTCGTTTAATTTAACAGAAAGAATGATCTGGCTCCGTACACAAAAATAAAATGATAGTAGGGATAGAATCTCCGTTCACTTATTTGGACTAAATCGACCTTTAGACGCTTACTTTAGATAAGAAACAAACAAACAGCAGTATTCAATTCCTAGGTCTTTCTCATAGTTAAAATAACTAATTATCGAGCCTTTGTAACTTACTAGCTGCGCCCCCGGTTTTACCCGCATTAGTCTCGATTCCGTGGGTATATTGGAATAAAAAGTATCCTTACTGCTAACCCAGGTCATGGTCTGCAAATGTGCCAAATTTCATCCAAATCCGTTCAGCCGTTTTAGCGTGAAAGCGTAACAACTCATTTCCACATTTATAATATTAGGATGACTCAAAATCAAAATACGAGTATTTCATTTCACATAAACCTACATGGGCACTTATGAAACGTCAGAAGCTAGGTGCACGGTTCCAATTGTTTGTTTCCTATGGAGAAGAGCCGGCAAGAAACTCCACGGTTACTCTTTTAAAAATAATAGGCTTTTACAATGTTTTCTAATTACAGTGTTAAAAGGTATGGGAGGGCCTGTCACGAAGTACCAGGTACTTAAAAACAAATGGTCTAAAAATCTAGTCTATTAAGCCTACAATGTTCTCACATTCACAAAATATAAAAGAATCTAAGTAAAATATTAATAAAAACCTATTTAAACCAAATGACATGTTTGCCATTACAACTGTAACTAGTCTGAATTAATATCCTGTCCACAAAAGCCACTAATAAATAGTTTGAAATCAAGAGAGTATGTATAATAAAATTATAGATGTACTCGTACAGGCTTTTTTTATTTTTTTTTCCAATTTTTTTTGGCGAACAATATTGGTCTAGTTTCACCCATTTTCGTTTGTGCACTTTATCCAGGGACACACTGTATTTGGACGTATGAACGTATCTTAACTTAAAGCAACGATTATAATTATAAATAAAGGGGAATATGTGAGCATTGACATGAATGCATGTATTATTTACGCCCTGTTCTTAAGCAATAAACTCATCGGTTTTCCTACCTATTGTTGCTATTATTAACTTCCAATTCTCGACAGAAAAGACTAAGCCAATTTGAATTCAACTTTACTTAGTTATTTATTTCCAACTTACATCTATCCTTACAGAGAAACCTATTGCGATAGTGTACATCAGAACTCTTATCCTAACTTATTTACCAACACATTATTTTAATTAAATTTTGTAAGTTATTACAAATAATGCATTCTTTGTGAACTAACTCAGAGAACAACAGAATAGGTCTGTGTCACTAGCTATGAGGTTGAGAGTGCGGAGTGCGCGAGTCAGTGGCGCCTCACTTAAAAGATTGGTGCTCGCGCGCGGCTCCGTCAGCAGCCGTGGCTGCCGTCGCCGCCACACGAACCTGTCCGGAACACACAAACCTATGTGCCCTAATATTTTCGCATTATGCACCTGCCCTCTAAGTACTTTGAATATGTACGAGGTAAGTGCGAGATCCCTCCTGACCCTCAGTTCGTTATATCCAACCATACCCAAATTAAATAAAGTTGGGTACATAAGCGGATAAAATGGGTAAACACCATACAGGCGCAGGTACAAGTACCTCACAAACTTGTTTTGTACTCTCTCCAGCATGAGCCTATATTTAGATTCGTGTGGAGCCCAAATGACTGCGTTACATTCCAATTGACTTCTAACTAAAGCATTATATAAAGCGATGACCGCTTTAATGTTATTAAAACCACGCCCCATACGTAACATAAAACCCAAATTACGGTAAGCTTTTCTGCAGCAGCTTGTGACGTGATCACGAAACGTAAGCCCAGTGTTGAATTTAACCCCTAAGTCCCTAACTTCCGTGGCCCTAGCCATTGGCAACCCGTCTAACCCGTCATATTATAAGTATATAGAATAGGAGTGCGCGCAGAGAAAGTGATTGTTACGCACTTTGAGATGTTGAACTGCAAGATGTTGTCCTTGCTCCAGGTCACCACTCTGTCTATGTCTCTTTGAAGCCTGTCACAGTCCTCCAATTTACTTATCTCCAGCGACAGCTTGAGGTCATCAGCAAACAGTAAACATTTGGCGTCTTTGACAATTTCTGGCAAATCATTAATCATAAGAATGAACTGCAAAGGCCCAAGATTACTGCCCTGACTCACCCCCGACCGGGTAAAATATGGCTCTGACTTGTGTCCCGCATACTCTACGTACTGTTGCCTACCCGCTCAACTAGCAAAAAACTTTAGTAGATGTGGAGTGAAACCAATGGCCGCTAACTTTTTCAACTTAATTATGGCTAAATAATAACAGCCGCACGGTTCAATCCATCAGGTTAAGCTACGCTTGCCGCGGTTGGTCCGTGGATGGGTGACCATCTTTACATACCAAGACCCCTCCGTGCCTCGGAAAGCACGTTAAGCAGTTGGTCCCGGCTGTTATTCGTGGATCTTTGACAGTCGTTACGGTCGTCAGAAGCTCGAAAGTCTGACAACCAGTCTTACCAAGGGGTATCGTGTTACCCAGTAACTGTGTTGTGGAGGTCAGATAGGCAGTCGCTCCATGTAAAATACTGGTATTCAGCTGTATCCGGTAAGACTGCGAGCCGACCCTAACTTAGTTAGGAAAAGGCAGGCAGATGATGATGATGTTACTTAATGATGGGGACACAATGCTTAGTCACAGCTTAGGACAGTAGCTGTTTTTAAAAGAGTAACCGTGGAGTTTCTTGCCGGCTCTTCTCCGTAAGAAACGACCAACTGGAACCGTGCACCTAGCTTCTGACGTTTCATAAGTGCCCATGTAGGTTTATGTGAAATAAAATAATAGGTTGGGGAAAAAGTTTCTTCGCATTTTTTAAGAAAATTCAAAACATTGTTTTTATTTACATTTAATTTATTTACATTTAACTAAAGTATGTAGGTACCATTTTGTTCGATAACTTTTTGCCATTTTGTAGGTAGGGACATGATCCCATTGCTATAGAAATTATGGGACTTCTGATCAAAATACCGCGACAAGTGGTTTTGGCAGTCCTCTCGTGATGTCAACCTGACACTGCCTAAAGAATTTTGAAGAGACCGAAACAGATGGAAATCTGAAGGTGCAAGGTAAGGACTATACGGCAGATGCATTAACACCTCCCAGCCAAACATGATGGAAAACCACACCCCTTCTGTTGATTAATTTTGGCCGCTTTCTCTCAACTTCTTGCTTTAATCTCATCAGTTGTTCGCAGTAGAGTTCAGAATCGATGGTCTTGACTGGTGGTAACAACTCATAATGAATAATGCCCTTCCAATCCCACCACACACACAGCATCACCTTGTTGCGAGTTAACCCGGGTTTCGCCACAGTCTGTGAAGCCTGACCGGCCTTTGACCACGACCTTTTTCGGACGTTCTTGTCGTACGTGATCCACTTTTCATCACCAGTTATCAGCTTCTTCAAAAATGGTTCGGTTTCATTATGTCGTAATAAAGAATCACAGATGAGTACACGGTTCATTAGGTTTCTTTCAGTGAGCTCGTGAGGTACCCAAATATCGAGCTTTTTTGTGTACCCAGTTTTTTTCAAATGCGCCAAAACTGTTTTGTGGTCAATTCCCAGTTCTTCAGCTACGTCGTAACTACTGATATGCCGATCTTGCTCCACTTTTTCAAAAATGGCATCCATTTTATCCGTAATAGGGCGACCAGAGCGACGTGCATCTTTGACTTCAAAATTTCCGGATTGAAAACGCTTAAACCATATTTGTGCTACTCTCACAGACACTGCACTAGGTCCATAAACATCGCAATTTTTTTTCGCGGCTTGCGTTGCATTTTTACCTTTTTTGTAGTAAAATTTTAAAATGTATCGAATTTCTTCATTAGATTCACTGATCTTGACGGTACGAAAAACAAATGAAAGTCACACATTTTCCTAATTTGAATTTGGAATTATGTTCTTTAAAATTTAAACTTTCAATGATACCAAAACCAGCCAGATACAAATAGTATACCCAAAGAGATTTTATTACAAGTTCATACATACTATAATGCGAAAAGACTTTTTCCCCAACCTGATATTTTGATTTTGAACTCGACATCTTGTGGATCAAGAGAAAATTTGAAACAGATCAGAAAAGTTAATTACCTTCTTCCGCCATTTTGAATAGGTAAATGTAACACTGACGCACAGAATTAATACTTGGTTTCTTAAACAAGGTTTTCCTTCTTTTTATGCTTTATTTCCTCACCACACTAACACTTTACCGATTCACCCCTATTTTTTGAACACTCATAAAGAAAGTCTTTTGAATTGATCCTTATTTTTTTTTGGATTTTATTTTACTTTTCCACCACACTTAACCACTTTATCCATTCACCCATATTTTTGACACAAAAATTACAAAAACTTTTTTTTTACGATGTTTAGTTAATGTCTTTTTTCTCCGTAATATATTAACGTAAGCGTTCGGAGCACTAGCTATGCAGAATGGTCTAATTTGTAATAATCACGAAAACATTGTTTCTCGTACAGATAACTTCTTGTATAAGTAACGCCGCGCATGGGTTTATGTGGAATGGCACAATTTCTGTATTATTTTTCCTTGTTAATTATTTTTAGTATGAAAATATTAATAGGAATTGCGTTACCACGGGAATTAATAATCTCATTCTGAAGTCTATACAAATATCAAAATTACTTTATAGAAAAATTATTTGATTTTTTGTTTGTTTGTAACGGATAATCTCAAAAACTACTAAACTGATTTTAAAAAATATTTGACATATAGAAGGCTACATTATCAGCGAGTAACATGGGCTGTATTTTATTTTCAAAAAAATTTGAAAGCAAACTACAAATAAATAAATAAATAACTGTAGGTATTTGAAAGGTTAAAATAATAATTGTGACAGTTTAAGGTCAATTATTGTTGCATAAAAACTAACAGTAATTACAGAGACAACAGCAAAATCTTGCGAATCTTGCTATTTGGAAGCGTATCAAAATGTGTGAGGAAGCATTTATTTTTATTTGTTTTGTAGTGAATTCACATGAAAATTACTCACATCAATGTCTGAGAGAGACGTATTGCATTGTTGAGATAAGTAGGTAATCATTGTGGAAATGGAGTGAAGAAGTACATGCTTTAAAGTATATTGACGACTTTGTTTCGACACTCTTGAAAAAGAGGCAAATAAAAAATACACAACTGAAGGATTCCCGAAACGATAAATTGCAATTGTCAATGTTAATATAATTGATACACATTGATGCGCAAGTTGATCGTATACCAAATGCAATTGACGCGTTTGACAATATTACTACAATACAAATTGATGGCAATTGATTGTTTCGGGGGCCGACTCCAAATAAGGGCAAGAGAATGATGATGATGATGATGTATCATCCCATCAACAACACAATTACTTGTATGATCTTCTTTTTTTTTAGTTTCGACGGTATATCTATGTACCGTTCTTTCTTACCAACTAAAGACTCTTGTCTATTTTCATGTAAACCTTATTTTATGATTGTATGTGTATTGACCGATAACTTGTATGTGTGGTGTAAACTGTAAATATTTGTTGATTAGGTACATACATCATCAGTCTTCAATGTTCCCACGGCTGGGACACAGGCCTTCTCTCTGAGAGGTAGTGGGCCGTAATCGAAGACGCGGGCCCAGTGCGGGTTGGTAGATGTCACATGTCTTCGAATTTTTGCTTGTGGTTGACGGTTTCCTCACGATGTTTCCCTTTACCGTTTTGAGAGCAGTGGTGATGAAATAATTTACACAGTGCCTGTCTGGATTCTAGCCGATATAAGTTAATCAACCTATATCGGCTTTATAAATAAATAAATATGTTTCCTATATTATTTGGGCCCAGTGGCCAGTGGTGGCCACAATTATTGGTACTGATACACTTATAAATGTAATAGTACACATATTTTATTTCATATCATTAGGGAATGAACTCATTCGGGATAGCAGATACAAGTCCCCTATATGCTCTGTTGATTACACAAGAGGTTACTCATTGTTTATTTTTGATTATGTAACAAAGGAACGAATTGCATGCAGATTCGTTTACATTCAAGTTCAACTCATTCAAAGATCTGTGTTATACGGAAACTTGTTTACGTACTTTGACAGCTGAGTCCGTGTATCGAACTAACACTTGTTCATATATTTTGTAACCTATCCTCAAAACATTATAATCGAAGCCCAATTTTTTGTAATACTCGTACGTCCAATATTTAGTTTATCTTTGTGATTATGTCTAGTTTAAATATTCTCATGTAAGTGAATTGTAATTCTTATAAGAATATATTATCTCAAACCCCAACTCATCTTTTTAGTTCTGGGAAGTGGACTTTAGAAAATTGTTTCATTTGCCACTATTAATTCACACTAGATGCGGCGCGCTGTTTCACCCGCATACGTTTTGACCCCGTGGGTATATCGGGACAAAAAGTATCCTTTGTGTTATTCCTGGTTATAAACTATTTGTGTGCCAAATTTCATCCAAATCCGTTCAGTACTTTTTGCGTGAAAGAGTAAACATCCATCCATTCTTACAAACTTTCGCATTTATAATATTAGTAGGATAAACCTACATGGGGCATCCCTCTCGTAGAGATGAGGCCTGTGTCCATTAAAGGCTCATTATGTTATGCTATATGGGCCCTTATGAAACCTCAGAAGCTAGGTGAACGGTTCCAATTGGTGGTTTCCTATGCAGCCGGCAAGAGACTATACGTTCAGAATTCTGATTATTGATCAATTTTATACTTATACTTAAATGTACGTTGGTCGCACCTTGCCACTAGTGGGTGATTTTTGCGTTATGCTCGTGAACGGGTGCTGCTTGTGGTGACTGGTCGTCTTGCTGACCATGGTTTTGTTTTGTTATAAGTAATTAAGGCGCTGACAAGACCCAATTGACCAAAATAGGCATCTCTAAAGAAAAAAAATTGCCAAATCTGTATAGTTTGTGGTAGCGGAAAAAATATATGTTAATTTTGAACATATTTCCCAGAACTTGGTTGTTACCAAAACACGTTTTGAAAAAAAAATCTCGATACAAACTAACGTTAAACTAACCTCTTACCTTGAGTTCTAATCCAAATTATCTGTATTAAATATCAACATACGTTACGTATTTAATTAATAACAAGAACGTCTTATTTGAATGCAGAACTTGGTTGTTTTTTATTTTCGATTACTCAACTCAATTTTGAGTAAATAGAGAATTGCTTCATATTTTGCAATAAATTACAAGCGTTGCGTCATCGCGCGTCTCTTTCTTTTCTATGCAATCTGAGAGTGACTGCGGTTTAGGTGTTGTCAGCGTCCTAACTGTTTATTTATTTTACTTCGATGGTCCTAGTTTATCATTTGTGACTGAGTTACGGCAATAGCTATATGTAAACGGGCACGCGCTTTATGCCTGGAGGCAATAAGTTCTGTTTACGTTTTTATTTCTGCTTGAGTATAGTTTTAGTTTTTGTTTTTTCTCTTTGTTATATTTGTGTGCTAGCTGACATATGCCTAAAAATTTAATGTTTTGTGTTGCGCGTAGTGTAAATTGTTTTGCATAAAATTTAATAGAACCTTTTTTTTTTTAATAGAACAGACAGCTGTGCTGCTGGGGAGTTTATCACGCCACTTCTTCCCAGCTAAAGCACTAGGAAGTGGTGAAGGGCGGGCATTTTGGGGGGACTGTCTTATGTAATTATGACGTTCGAAAAGTGCTGATTCTCAGCCTAGTTTGAATAAATGTCTTTTGATTTGTATTTTGATTTTAGTGGAGGTAATATACAGCCCAAAAAAATATAATCATCATCTGCCTAGCATTTTTTCTAACAATGCCGGGGTCAGCTAGCACCAGCTAAATACCAATATTTTACATGGAGCGACTGCCAATTTGACCTCCACAATCCAGTACTCGGTAACACGATACTTCTTGGTAAGACTGGTTGTCAGACTTTCGGGCTTCGGACTACTCGTAACGACAGCTAAGACCAAAAAATTTTAATTACTGAAATTAATAATTTCTTGGTTCTATCTTTCATAGGGGACGTGCTTACAAATGAGGCTAGGTCATTACTAGTATTATTATGACGTTAACGATAGTGATTTATTGCGCTAGTGATGTGCTTGTTATGTTTACCGATATCGACATATTTAAGGCCGAAGTTGTGTCGTTGTGGAATTTTTGCCAGGGTCAGGATTTTACCCGGAATTAGTATATCAAATATATGTCAAAAATAAATTGATAGTGTGTAATGGCATCCATGACATAGTTTTAATGGACCCTGGGGTCAGGATATCCGCCATTTTGTTTACAAATATTATAACCGCCGTTATAGTTGGGGGTCTTTTCGAATGTCCAAAGATAACTTTATAACCAAAACAAGTCTAAACGGTTGTTTCGACTTGTTTTGGTTTTCGCATGTGAATCATATTTTAGTGAATACATTAAAAGCCAGTTCACGGATAACGAGGTTTCCATCACGGTTTTGCAAAAAAAACAAGCTATGAGTGTGAGAACATTTCTAAAAGCTTCAATAAGATGCAAATGCAGTGAAAGTGACACTATCCGCCGAAGTCTCAAACAAAAGTTAACTTTAAGACGTTCTTGGAAGTTTAAATTACGTCGTGAAGCGATGAAAAACTTCAAAGAATGAAAACACACATAACTAAGGCATCTTATAAGCGACAGTGATAGACTAAACGGCCATTTTGAATCGAAGTTCATTTGAGAATTCGAATTCATAGGACATTCGGTTTTCAAACATCGTTCCCCAAAATTATCGATACCCCACACCCCATCTTTTCCCTTCCCTAAAAACTCACTAATTAGTTTAGAACAATTTCGCGCTAACATGAGACGGCCCGACGCCTGTCACATGTAAAATTTTAACACATTTTATAATTACTTTGAGCCAATTTTACTGCGACGTAGAAATTGCTATCGGTTGACCAAATTATTTACAAATTGCTCTGTTATCTTGGGTCTTCAGGCGTATCTATTTATATTCTATATTTAAGTCGTGTCTGACGGAATTTCCCATCGACAAAGGCGATAAACTTCCATTCAAACTTTCACCCCCTATTTAGCCTATTTAGGGGATGAATTTTCAAATATGAAAGAATTAAAATACATTTATTTGCGGTATACATAACATAACGGCTACCGCTCAGCATAATGCTGCGACCCTATGTCTCATTTATTTATCAGTATTTTTATTTGTTATGTTATCAATTTTATTTAAATCACACTATTTATGTACATATTCGTTGTTATTTTTATCTGATACAAGTTTGTTTTATTTAAGTATGAATACACACGTTGCAGTATAAAATTGGTTTACATCTGTCGCCTCACACTTCAAGTCCAGTTGAAAACCAGCGTCAGTTTTCTGAAATCTCATTTTCTTTTCCTGCTAATTTCTTACATTGCTCTTACACTTTTTATTAGATTTTTATATACAGGATGGATTTTTGAAACGGGGCAGTAAGGGCAGCTACCTTAACCGTTGTAGCTACAGGAACACGGTCTTAAGAAACCATCCTTAACTTTTTGAGACATTTACATCTGCATTTGGGGATGGATGTTTCAGTTAACGACGTTTGATAGCCGAAAGTCTTATGAAAAAGAAAGAAAGAAAAATTGTTTATTCTGCACAAACAAAACGCACATTATAAAAAAATTACGAAAAATAGACACATAATATACAAAGTAGCTAAAAGCCTCGTAATCAACCCATATCATTTTGACAATCCTGTCGATTACGTAATATTTACTCTGTAATATTTACTGGCAGATGACAACCAATGAATTCGAATTCTCGAATGCAACTCAATTCAAAATGGCCGTTTAGTCTCAAGCTATCACTGTCAATTATAAGATGCATTAGTTACGTGTGTTTTGATTCTTTAAAGTTTTTCATCGCTTCACGACATAATTATAAACTTCCAAGAACGTCTTAAGGGGACTACAGGACCTTAAACGCAAATTTTGTAAGTTTTATAATGCCTAAAAGTACCTATATGATCCACTGCAGTAAACAAAATCAGAAAAATATATAATATTCTTCAGGATATAATGCTGGGCAGATAATGTGTTACAACTAATTTGATACGATAGAAAAAAATCACGAAGATACATCTAAAAAATTATTTTAACGATTAAAAACCATACTAATATACATGCAATCATTATGATTTTTTGTCAGATTATTCTACAAGCAACATATTAGCAAAATAGTGTTTTATTTATTTTTTATACAATCTATAGCTTTTCTGTAAATCGATAATTGCTTCATATTTTGCAATAAATTACCAGCGTTGTGTCATCGCGCTTCTCTTTCTTTTCTATGCAGTCCGACAGTGGCCGCGCTTTAGGTGTTGTCGGCCTCTTATAGTTAACTGTTGTTGGAGACTTTGCCGGATAGTGACACTTTCACTGCATTTGCGTCTTATTGAAGCTTTTAGAAATGTTCTTACACTATTCTAAAATAGATTTTGACATTACTTGGTTCATCTACAATACCATACTTCTTCTCAAACTCGATGTGCCATATACTGCCGGGTACGTTACAAAGTGCATTCATACTGACATTTAACAATTTCTATGAGCAATTAACCCACATCCGACTGTTGACTCATAATTTGCCCGTTTGATAACGACTTGATTCAATGTATTTAAATATTTTGTCAGTTGAAATGTGGAAAAATACTAAAGTTTGTGTAAGTTTTGTGTCAATGCCAGTAATGTGTTTGATATTAATTTAAATTCTTTGTAATGATGATAGATCTGTTTGAAAACATTTGGTGAGGCGGAATGTTTATGAAGAACAACAGGAGAGGAATCTCGACAGCAGGCGAGATCACCTCAAGAGTAAGCCACCCTCCAACATACAATACAATCACTAAAATGGTATACTATGGTGTCCACTGTGTACTACCCTCACATCTAAGATAGGCTACGTTAGTCACATAATCATCAGTAATAACTTGAGTATAGTTTTCGATATTATTTATTTTGGTATAGTGGCGTGTACTAGCTGACATATATGGCAAATAATTTAATTTAATGTTTTGTGTTGCCTAATGTAAATTATTTTGCATACTATTGTGTAGAATCAAGTTTTTCTAACTGAAAAGACAGCTGTGCTGCTGGATAATTTGCTGCGCCACTTCCTCCCAGCGAAAGTACTAGGAAATGGTAAAGGGTGGGCGTTTTTGGGGGACTGTCTTATATATTATTGACGATCGAAAAGTGCTTATTCTCAGCCTAGTTTAAATAAATGACTTTTGATTTTGAATAGTCGCCGTAGTCAAAATCGGCATGGGAATGTCTATTCGGGGTGGCAGGGACATCTATGCGAATCCAGAATCACACACTGAATCCATGGTAACAGGTTGTGAGTCTGTAGCGACATCTACATCGCCACATGCGAACTACGCAACACACTGTCGTCACGCAAAATCTTGCATCGCGCAAGCAGAGCAGAGCTTACCGCGCGACTAGCATATATACAACATCAAGCAGTTGCCCACCAGACACGACACCCATCTGATCGGAGGAACTTCCGTTTCTATGGAGGATGAGTGAACTTTACACCCTGTTCCTCGTGCCTCTATAAGTCAAGGTCCCTGCCACCCCGTAGAAAAAAAAATCTACTGCCGCATCTATCAAGGATCATCACTTGAGAAGCCGACCCCAACGTAGTTGGGAAAAGGCAGGCAGATGATGAATCATCATTAAATATAAAACAGGACGGAGGTCAACGAGACTAAACAAATTTTAACTTACAGACGCTTACGAGTACGCGTGTACGAATAGCGCTATAAAAATTTTGACTTGAATTCAAACAATTTTCTTTCCAACTGTAGGTACCTTCCATTATTTTCGTAGAATCGAAGAATTTCGTGCATAGAGAAACTTTTTAGTAGGTATTTTACTAGTCGAGCATAGAGGGACTAACCGGATATTAAAGACGTGAAATTCACCCGGGTGACGTATAATATAATACGCAAGTATAATATAATTTTATCAGTTGAAATCTGGATTTTTTTTCATGCAGTTGAGATGGGAATGCTAATAAGGATGTATGGTGTGACACGAAGTGAAATAAGAGGAAGTTTGAAAGTGGCACCGGTGACTGAAAAGTTGTGCGGAAATCGGTTGGCATGGTATGGGCATGTGATGCGGAGGAATGAGGAAAATGTCGTGAGGAAAGTCTTGAGTATAAATTTCGATGGCTATAAGAGTAGGGGAAGACCAAAGAAACGATGGATGGACTGTGTGAGAGATGATATGGCTAGAAAGGGGGTGACTACCGAGATGACAACTAATAGGTATGGAAGAAAGGGACGTATTGCGCCGACCGCAAATAAATTGGGATAAGGGCAGGAGAATGATGAGTTGAAATATGGAAAAAAACAAAAGTTTGTGATGTTTTGTGTTAATGTGGTAACGTGCTTGTTTTAGAATACGTTGCAACATCATGGAACTAATGTTGCAATGAATTCTTACCTACACAAATAAATATAATTGAATCGGCTGTTTTTAATGTCAAAATAACAGCTTTTTACTAAATACTTATATATAAAAGTATATACGGTATTTATAAAAAAAAATATATTTTGTCTGTCGTTCTGTTTGTTCCGGCTAATCTCCGAAACGGCTGGACCTATTTAGACGAGACTTTCACTGGCAAATAGCTAATGTTATAAGGAGTAACTAAGGCTTCTTTTAGAAAAAGCCAAGCGGGCGAAGCAATTTTCTATATGGAAATTGCTTGTCGTGATTTTGAACCATACTGACTCCGTACAGAATACGCCGCCCACAAAGTTTGATAAAGGGAGTTACCAGATTCCTCTGGAACCCCCTATTTAACTGATAATCGACCAATGAATAATAGGGTGTATTTAAATTATACAGTCAGCTACGCTAACACCTTGCTGACTCGTTAATATTTTTACCACGGTATGAGCTGTTTTCATAGAAAGAAAGAAATAATAAACTATTTATTTGGGACAAATACAACAATAAAAAAGGACATAAAACAAAAAAAAAAGCATGAAAACAATAAAAAAAATAACATAACAGTGAAAACAAAAAAAAGACCTGTGCATTTTTAAGTTAAATATTTTATTTATTTGTGTACAATAAGTACTTTTCAATACATATTTTATATATTAATGTGTGCAAATATTTTAATTATTAGTTTTGTTGTCGGTTTTACTCGAATTATAGTTTAAATAAATTATAATCATTTTTCATTATTAATAAAATAATGTGTATACCTACTGAAATTTCACTTTTGTTTTTTTTTTTTTTGTCTAGATCTAGAAGATTAAAAGTTAAGTGACTCGCACAAAATGCGATCCGTACCTTATTAACTGTATTAAGATCAAACTAAAAACGCCGAAAAAAAAACACGTTTCCCTTATGGGGATTATGGGGACCCCTTTAATTGTTAACTGTGTTAATTTTTATTATTTGTTATTATAGCGGCAATAGAAATACACAATCTGTGTACATTTCAACCATCTACTTATTACGTATGGTTTATGAGATACAGCCCGGTGACAGATGGACTGACGGAAGCGGACATTTAGTAATAAAACCAGGCTTAGTTCCAGCATTGGACTTCTTTCGGCTAAAAGATGATGACATTTGTGGCAATTCTTAAGTCAGGGTCCATAAACTTTAGGACAACGACATTTCATAAGCTTATGTCATTAGCTCACTAGATAAACCTCATCTCCCAGCTCTTTTTTAGGGTTGCGTAGTAAACAAGAAACCCTTACAGTTTCGCCAGGTGTCTGTCTGTTCCCGGCTTAGCTCAGAGACTCTTAGTAGTAGAAAGCTGTAATTTGGCATGGCTATACATATTAACCTATTGACCGCCACTTCAAAAAGCAAAAACGTGCCCTCGGCGCCAAGCTACGAATTATTTCTTAAAATCGGTCATGTAGTCGTGACCGTGGCGTGCTGGGCACATTTTGGTATGCCATCTATATATGACTGTGGCGGTCAAAAGGTTAATAATGTCGCCAGAGGTAAAATAAAAACATGAAAAAATAAATTGTAGGGTACCTATAAATGCCGGCATTTAACTTTAGCTCTCGGCGGAGTGGTGGGGGTTTATGTGCTCGTCGTATTGTCTTAGGAGTAAGGTCCAAAATCGCTTAAAGTAATTGAGGATCAGCGCTAAAGATAAATGCCGGCATTTATACCTCTCTTGCACGTAAACTGGTGATGATAATTTATTTCTCGTCTATCCCATGGTGTGGGGTATCGTTGGATTCAGGGATCCCATTGCGAAATATTTTAAATATTAAGCTAAGCTAAGTAAGTACTAATTTTTGTTAGAGTCAAGTGTCGTCGTCTTTGCCAGCTAAATGGTTGTTTTTGTATATATGTGAACAAAATCATGGCAGTAGTACATAAATAACGACACAGCTTAGTAGGCTTTACAAGTTAACGAGTAATAGACGATCGACTTACATTTGCAGTTGGAGAATTGACCGTGACGTAAGTTTCTTTTAGATAAATTCATCCCAACGACGGAACCCTTCATTGTGCGTGGTTCACCACGCACTTGGCCGGTTTTATACAGTTTTATAATTATAAATATTACAATTCGGCATGATAAGATGATGTATACCTACTTCCTTATCTCGACGTATACCGAACAAAGAATCATTATGATGGCATCGTTTGTAGACTAATTATAATTAGCGTATGTTTCGTACATGTGCTTTAGTTTCTTGAGTCGGCACGAGATTTCGAAGGAAATCGCAGGGACAGACTTTTTTTTTGGGTGGGAAATCATCAAATAACTTCTCCCGCTCTGGGCGGAGCGGGAGGGTGTGTCAGACTCTTACTGACTAAAACCCACCCGTATTCCTTCCTGTTGCCTGTGTTGCCAGGGGCCTCGGTGACCCTTTAGTACCTTCCCGCGGACCTTTAGTGCCTTCCAGTGGACAGGCTGGGAAAACAATATTATGATACAAATATATTATGAAACCAGTCACTAAACTCAGCCTAGGACTGCACGCAGTTAGTATTGATGACCTTAGCGGAGTCTTTTGTTCCTTGGACTTGCTTCTGTCACTATGTTTTGGTTGGTGATAGAATCTTTTTCTTTCGACTCAGACTGCACAACAGCACAACACACTCAATCAAACACAACAACGATACATTTTACTACATATTTGCACTACTTTCTTGTCTCATCTTTTAATATTCACTCGAATCTCAGCTAGTGTTATTCTAATGCTGATAATTATTGTACGATATTTAGGAATGTTTTTAATTTTCACAAGTACTTTATCATCGACAGCCGATCGCATTATTTATTTACTTTACTCTTTGGATTACATCGCCTGCGCTCGCGTCTCTTCGTTTGTCATAGACAATAGACAATTTTATAGTCTGTAGCATGGACAAGCGTTGATGTAGCGTCGGGTGTGGGTCAGTCGTACTCGTAACATCTAATGAGTTATCGTAAGAAATACGGTTTTCATTTACTTAATTAATTAATTTATTTATTTTTCTAATTTATTGTTTATTTTATTTATTATTGTTTTTTACCGCATCCTCTATTGGGATTTATTTTGTGTACGTAGGTGTGTCCGTGGCATTACAGCGGGCCCTATCAGAATCAGCGCTGCAGTATTTGTTTTTTTTTTTAAATAAATATCGCAGCATCATGTTGAGATAGGAGCCTTTTTGGCCTCGCACAGGTCTTCTATTTTGTTTTGTTTTCACTATTATATTATTATTTTTTTATGTTTTCATGCTTTTGTTAGTTTTATGTCCTTTTTTTACTGTTGTATTTCCTGTGCTTGTCCCAAATAAATATTTTTTCTTTCTTCTTTCTTTCTTTCAATATGGAAAAAAAATATTTTTAGATTTTTGGCTCTCCCAGTAATCTTACGTCAGTGGGTCCAGGACAGTTTATCATTATTTTTACGCTACTACATAAATAATAATAATAAATAAATGATTTTATTACCGACTTCTTTTTTTTTTGTTGACTGCCACGTCGGTCTAGTGGCCGCAAGCGCTACTGCTGAGCATGAGGTTCGATTCCCAGGTCGGGCACAGTGTTATCGGGTTTTTCTATTAAGAATTTCTCAGTAGCAGTCTGGATTTGTACCCGGTTGATGGCAATAGGCTCGCCCCCTATTACATGGGACTTAAACATAACTGGCGAAACGTGGGTGTACTACAGGTACACCTCTGCCCAACCACTCGGAGAAACAATGCGTGATATTATGTTATTTTATTACTGTAAGTAGGTTTGTACAAACACTTTTACACGTCAATCATATGTTTTTAAACTAGATGAGGTCGGCGTTTCCTATCTGACTAGTCTGAGAAGAAAGGCCAAAACAAACTCAGAGGTCACAGTCTCTTAAAGTCCAGACATAATCTTGGTCAAATAATGTGAAGACCATATAGATTGGTGTCTGAAATGGTCTTTTGATGAAAGAACCACACAGATTGAGTGGACCTGTCCAGACAATGCACGCATTTGTCAGTAGTTGTGCAGCTCAACTCAGAACTTAAGGAACTCAATGATTCAATGAACAATACCAAAGAAAAGACTTTTGGCCGCAAAAAATACTCGTAGGTACCTAGGTATAGTATTTAGGCCTCTAGTAATATTGTTTGGTAGGGTTGACAACCCCACTTGTAGAGACCATTGCAATACCAATTCAAGTTTAGCTGAGACTAGTATAAATCCCTAAGCACTGATAGGATTTGAACTTGAAGGCATGATTCAAAATAAAACTGTGTAGGCGTAAAATAATCTCTCTGCGACGGATGCAGTTTTATAAATATTTTTTTTATCAAATGCAACCTAACGTACCTAACCTTCGTACCTAACTGCACTTGGAATAGAGGATCAAAACAATGTTTCTGCTTGGAATGTTTATTTAATTATAAACAAACCAGCTGCGCTCTGCGGTCTCACCCGCATAAAGGCTTCTACATACTGGCGCGACTTGTCGCGAGACGCGACGCGACACAAAGACACCGCGTGTAGCGCTACAAGCGGTGCCTTTGTGTCGCGACGCGTCGCGCGACATGTCGCGCCAGTATGTAGGAGCCTTAAGTCTCTATCCCGTGGGAATGTCGGTATAAAAAGTATCTGTTCTAAGCTAGGTCATAGTCTACCCATCTGCCGAATTTCATCCAAATCCGTTTAGCCATTTTAGCGTAACAACCTCACTTTCGCATGTTTAATATTAGTTACATTCAGAGTATCGTTGCGATGTGGAGTCTTTAAGGCGCAGATATATGATTTTATTTACTTAAATCTGTTATTACGCCTTCACATAATTCAAGAAAGTTATAAAAAAAAATATATTAAACTAGAACGTATACACGCCAATTCTATGTGTGAATATTTATGTATTGTAGTATTTACTTTATGAAATAAATTCAGGAATTATTATTAATAATAATAATAAAGTTTAGTGCTAGCGGCCATTTTCGGGGGCCCATTATTGAGTGTGCAAGTCACCCCCTGCCATTTTGTCGGTGTATTTTATATAAAGCATTGATCAGGTAGGGGCCCATAGCCTTTCTATAGTCTTAGGAAACCGATCCACTATAGCCTCCCAAACCCATAGCCCAATATTTTTGGTTCCCATGTTCTGCAATAGTCCTGCATCAACCGGGGGTTGTCCTTAGGTGCACCTTCATAGAGCAAACAGGGATAATCGTCGGTTGGTGCCTCATTCCATTACAATTGTCCAAGGGGCCTCTGCGAGTTAGCTTCGGCCCCTCGTACGCCTTCCAAAGGTCCCGAGATATGTAAGGAAATAATAATAATAATTTCCTTTATTTCAGGCAACTAAGGCCCATAAAAACACAATACATAAATAAGTATAAAAAACAATAACTATAAACAACTCTTAACTATAATATCGGTACATAGCACAAAAAAACGATATTACTTTAAAAATACTCTTACTGACTAAAACCCACCCGTATTCCTTCCGTTGCCTGTGTAGCCAGGAGCCTCGGTAACCCTTTAGTACCTTCCCGGCAGGCATCGGCCCTAGTGGACCCCTACACTTGTGCTGACGACATCTCAGCGGAATACAACGCGCCGTCGACCCGGGCCTGGACCTTACCGGACGGTGAGCTCCCCACTGCTCACCGTCCGCAAGCCCGCGCCTGCGTGAGTGCTCGAAATTTGCCTTTCCCTCAACCGTCCCGCCTCCTCCTGTTACCCGACACTTAAAGGACAAATTGATCGACGTTGGCGATTGGAAATAAGAAATTTGGAAACAACCTGGTGTAGGTACTAGTCTGGCTGTCTTAGTTGATTTTCCTATTATGCAACTAACATTCATTCATTTGAACAAAGGTTCATTAGGACACCAGCGTCAGACAGCCTCTGTCTGGTATAAATGCTGAAATCAACCTTTTTGCCGCAGCCGTGAGGCACACCTTATTATTGTGAAAAAAAAAAAAAACTTTTTGACGTGATAACGTCTTATATATCGATGAACGCCGGCTGCACGCACGAAAAAGCATGACTCAAGTCACGTTCCACCTGAGCCGACCGTGCAAGCGAGAGCGTGGAACTAGCGATAGAGAGGCACGATCGGCCTTTGCGTTCGGCTTGTGACGCATCTCTCTCTCGTTATCACTTAAAATTATCGTCCGTAAACCAACTTTTTTATTTTGTTTTGTTATCCGTTTGTTTGTGATTCACGAACTGTGTCCAAATATACGTTATTCTTTCTTTCTTTCTTTAATTTTAACATAATTCTATCCTTCTATCTCCTTTTCTTTTCTTAATTTCGTCTATTATTTTCTTATCCTGAATTTAGCAAATGGATACGAGTGCAGCTAAATATAAAAGTAGGACTTTGATTCTGTTGGGAGCCTTGATTTCAGATAATTGGGAAAAATATACAGAGTGGATTTTTGAGACGGGGCAGTAAGGGCCTTAACCGTTGTAGCTAGACTGTTTTCCTGTGAAAACAGTCTTAGGAGACCGTCCTTAACTATTTGAGACATTTAGATCTGAGTTCACAGGTTTTGAGAAAAATCGGCCAGTCTATCCATCGTAAAAAAGTAAGTTGCGAGTCTCATTTCCTACAAAATGTATGGGAATAGTTTTTGCAATTTCTGACTTTTCTAGTACTCAAACCTCTGTTGGTCTAATAAAGTTTTTGATCCCTGTAAGAAACAGGATCCCTGCCCATTTTCTTGCTGACTGTACATTTTTTTCAAAATCTGTGAATGCAGATCTAAATGTCTCAAATAGTTAAGGACGGTCTCCTAACACTGTTTTCGCAGGAAAACAGTGTAAATGTCTCAAAAAGTCTCAAAAACGGTCTTTAGAGACCTTCCTTGCGGTCTCTAAAGACCGTTTTCCTGTAGCTACAACGGTTAAGGTAGCTGCCCTTAATAGCCCGTCTCAAAAATCCTCCCTGTATAGTCCACATCCAAAAATATATTCTTAAAGTGATTAAAATATTTACACTCGCAGATACATTTTTTTTGCATCCATGAAGCACTTATTTACAAAATGTATGATATTTTTTTTCATTCCTTACAGCAAAAAATAACCTGACTCATCTTTGATAGGTCTAACGAAACCGCCATACTACCACCATCGCTAAAAATACGCCATAGACACACAACATTTCATGAGTCATGGCGAGCCCATGGCGCCCGCCCATAAGGAATGGCGATCAATCACGATAATACTCCACTTCTGCCGGGCTTGGCTATGGGGCCCATAAAGGTCACACCACGCCTTGTAAAAGTAGTGGCTATTTTTATACAGGCTTTGTAATATAGGGTAGATTTCAGGGCGTCAACAATACTGAAATACTGACATCTTTTTAGAGTTCCGTAATCAACAAGGAACCCTTATAGTTTCGCCATGTCCGTCTGTCTGTCTGTCCGCGGCGTAGCTCAGACTCTTAGTACTAGAAAGCTGTAATTTGGCATGGGTATAAATATTAACCACGCCGACAAAGAGGTGAAATAGAAATTTGAAAAAATTCCTCTCTTGCACGTAAACTGAGGATGATATTTTTTTTTCGTCATGTGATGCTGTGGGCTGTGTTGGATAGGCCGTTCAAAAATCTTGCGGAATTGTGAAAACCATTTTTCGATTCACCTAATAATCATCTGCCTGCCTTTTCCCAACTATGTCGGGGTTAGCTTCCAGTCTTACCGGATACAGCTGAATACCAGTATTTTACATGGAGCGACTGCCTATCTGACCTCCACAACCCAGTTACTGGGTAACACGATACCCCTTGGTAAGACCGGTTGTCAGACTTTCGAGCTTCTGACGACCCGTAACGATTGTCAAAGATCTACAAATGACAGCCGGGACCAACGGCTTAACGTGCTTTCCGAGGCACGGAGGGGCTTGGTATGTAAAGATGGTCACCCATCCACGGACCAACCGCGGCAAGCGTAGCTTAACCTGATCGATCGACCCGTGCGGCTGTTATTACTTAGCCACAAGCCCCTCATTCACCTAATAATATTAACATTTAAAGTGCAAATTTTTGTTAGAGTCGTGTCCATGCCAGATAAATGGATGTTTTTGGATATGTGAAAAAAATCACGGCAGTAGTATATACAAGGGCTTGCGCCGTAGGCGCGGGCTTGCGGACGGTGAGCAATGGGTAGCTCGCCGTCCGATAAAGACCAGGCCCGGGTAGACAGCGCGTTGTGTTCCACGCGCGCCTTAAAGAGATGTCAGCACAAGTGTAGGGGTTCACTAGAGCCGATGCCTGCCGGGGTCGCGAGAAAGTACGAAAGGGTTACCGAGGCCCCTGGCAACACAGGCAACGGAAGGAACACGGGTGGGTTTTAGCCAGTAAGTCTGACACCCTCCCGGTCCGGCCAGAGCGGGAGAAGTTATTTGACAACTTCCCACCCAAACAAGAAAAAAAAAAATAGTATAGGTGTACAAACGAAGTTAAAAGGAAAACTATCAAAGCTAAGTAAGCCTTTCAAGACAACACGTAATAGTCGACCAACTTAAATTTGCAGTTGGAATGTATTGGAGAACATGGTTTTCAACCATAATGTTAAGGTCGTTCTTAGAATAAATTCATCATAAAAACTACGTGAAATGAACACGCCTTTGTCATTACTAACTAATATGTCTGTATTTATATTCTAGCACACATATAAACTTGTTATATATAGCAAAATTTAACAAACTATTTAATTAGGTACTCAATATAATATCAGTATAGAATAGACTTTTTTGAAGACAACCCTTAGATTCCGAGGCTCGAAGAGAACTAACTTAGCGACTACGCAGCACACCAAATATATCATGATTTCCATTCGGTTGTGTTCAAAAAACCAGTAGGTACCTACTTTTACGGGTAACTGTCAAATTAGATACTTTTGAACTTCATGACTACCCTGATACAAAAATAATTTGAAGCAAATCACATACTTTCAATTTTACATTTACTATTTAACAAATCTTATTAATATTTGGAAATCATAACATACGTAATCCTTCATTGCGAGTGTGTTACATATTCACATAGCACCTAAACCGCTGACAAGCGTTTACCTAGTTACTGCGAATTGCATCAGCCGCAGCACGAGGCGCCGACGCAGCACAACGTGATGCAGCCCGACACCGGACATCGCGGCCTCCGTGAAATCGTCACTTTTGACACAGCATCGGTCAACCGTCGACATTTTTAGCCATTAATTAATATTGTAATTATTATAAAATAAATTAAGTTAAATAAAATTTGTATTTTTTTCAATCCTCCGGCTACAGCCTTCGTAATTGGCGCAGTCGGTAGGATACTCGCGGGCCGGTTCGCGAGAGTAAAATTGATAGGATCGCGAGTCACCCGGGTGGCCGTCGGGCACCGTACGAGTATCCAGAACCTACAAGAGCTGCAGTCCAGAGGAGTATCCAGACATCGATACGGTGGAGGTACAAAATCATTGCAAGTAAGTACTTTAGAATCGCTCTAGAGTCGCTTCCTTTTTATCTTTAATTATTATCCTTTATCTGTCCAAGATTTTCCATCCACGGCAATCTCGGTCACCTAGGTTAAGTAGTAATCGTAGAATTAGTACTTTAGACGCTAATAGAAATTTAGAAACCGAACAGGAGGATAGTACTAGTTCATTTATATCGAGTATGGCTGACTCAGTGGATCAAGTTCACAAGGCCCTACGATTGGTTCCGGAGTTCGACGGAAACTCGAACGTATTAACTCGATTCATAAAACTATGTGATCAATTAGTACAAACGTTTATAGGAGATGGACCGGAATTTCAATTAACTAATTTGGCATTATTAAACGGAATTCTAAATAAGGTAGTGGGACCCGCATCGCGTACGATTAATACGAATGGTATCCCGGAAACTTGGGAGGGAATCAGGAGTGCTTTGGTTAATAATTTCGCCGATCAACGCGATGAGACATCCTTGTACAATGACTTAGCGCTTTTAACACAGGGTTCGGCAACCCCGCAAGAATTTTATGAACAGTGTCAAAATCTCTTTAGTACTATTATGACCTATATCAGCCTACATGAAACGATAGCGAGTACCATTGAATCGAAACGCACTCTATACCGGAAACTCACGTTACAGTCTTACTTACGTGGTCTACGTGACCCGTTGGGTTCTCGCATTCGCTGCATGCGGCCTGATACAATTGAAAAAGCTTTAGAGTTTGTGCATGAAGAGATGAACACGTTGTATTTGCAGCAGCGCAACAATCATGCTCCCGACAGGAAGTCGCAGCTTCAGCATCAGGTCAGTCCTAAATTTTCTTATGGCCTTATGCCACCGAATCACGCGGCTCCACCCACGCCGCGTCCTTTTAATTTGCCACCCCCTAGGCCTTTTAATATGCCAGGACCCTCGCGACCGTTCATGCCTCAAGGACAGCAACCTGTTCCAATCTGGAGAAGTCAAACCCCTCAATATCGCGGTCCCACACGTACGCAGCAAATCTTTAGTTCGCCACCGCCTAATTATAGACCCTAGGGTCAAGTTTTTAGAATGCCTGGCCCCGGGCCAGTTACTAGTAACAATTCGCAACCTATGAGTGGCGTAAGTCACTATGTGGCTAAACCGTTCGCCCCACGTGCAACTCATGACTGGTCTAAATCCGGGAATCCACCACCCGCAAATTATTTTAGAACACGGGAATTTAATTATAATGATTTTAGCGATCAGTTGCAGTATGACTATTATAGCGATTATTTTGATAATGATTATTATCAAGGGTATTTTGAGTATCCCGACTACGCTTACCCGAGTGAACACGCGTATGAGCAACCACAGTGCACAGATTCCTATGTTATAGTAGAGGAAGTAAAGGATCCGACTCCATCCGCTGAAAAGGAGGATTTTCAGAAGGTCCCCAAATCAGACAAATCAAAATAGAGATTAATTTGCAAACGCAAAGGCAATTACCATTTATACAAATTTCAAACCCTCCGCTTAAATTATTAATCGATACAGGTGCAAACATGTCTTTCATTAGTCCGGCAGTTGTTCAAAAGTTCTTATCCCATATACCATGTAATTATGATCCTTTTGAGGTAACGAATATTCACGCTACCACCAGAAGTGATTATTCTATCACTTTACCGTGTTTTCAGGAATTTAATGAGCCAAGTGATATAACTCTTTTTGTTTACGCGTTTCATAACTTTTTTGATGGTTTGATTGGCTATGATTTATTAGAAAAACTGGAATCTAATATTGATTTAAAAAACAGGTTGTTGGTCACTCGTAACTCTAGTAATCCTTTATTAATGTATGACTCACGTAATAGTAATTTATACGAAGACATAGTACCGGCTAATTCATCTAAATTAGTCAAAGTCCCTATAAACTCTGAGGACGGTGACGTTTTAATTCCTGAACAGTGTGTTTCAAATTGTTTGATAGGTGATTGCGTCACAACTGTAAAAAATAATAGAGGTATAATAGAGGTAACAAACGCTTCACGTCATGACGTAGTTTTTTCTATGGATCGCCCTGTTAGTACAGAATTATTCAATGCCCAGTGCATGCGCACCAATCAGTCCGATCGCGTCAATGAAGTTTTGTCTCGTCTACGTACGGATCATTTAAACCCCGAAGAAAAAGCTAATCTGGAAGCACTTTGCACTCAGTACGCCGATGTATTCTATATTGATGACGAGTCGTTATCTTTCACGAACCAAGTAAAGCATTTTATTCGAACAACAGATGATGTACCAATCTACACAAAAAGTTACCGATACCCATTCATACATAAGCAGGAAGTTCAGGATCAAATCTCTAAAATGCTAGAACAAAATATCATACGTCCTTCGCAGTCTGCATGGAGCTCCCCCATCTGGGTAGTTCCCAAGAAAGCCGACGCTAGTGGAAAAACCAAGTGGCGCTTGGTTATAGACTTCAGGAAATTAAACGAGAAAACTATAGATGACCGCTATCCTATACCCAACATTTCGGACGTCCTTGACAAGTTAGGCAACTGCCACTATTTTACCACTCTGGACCTTGCGAGTGGCTTTCATCAGGTTGAGATGAACCCAGATGATATCCAAAAAACCGCGTTTACAGTCGAGCATGGACACTTTGAATTTCTCCGCATGCCAATGGGTTTAAAAAATGCTCCCTCAACCTTTCAACGGGTGATGGACAATGTCTTACGGGACCTTCAAAATGTTGTGTGTCTGGTGTATCTCGATGACATCATCGTTTTTTCAGTATCCCTTCAGGAACACATGGTCAATTTAGAAAAAGTATTTCAGAGACTCAGAGAATCTAACTTCAAAATTCAAATGAACAAATCCGAATTTTTAAAATTAGAGACTGGATACCTAGGACACATCATTAGTAAAGACGGTATTAAACCTAACCCGGATAAAATCACGGCAATCCAAAAATTTCCAATGCCCAAAACGGCAACCGAAATTAAACGCTTTCTAGGTCTGTTAGGGTACTATAGGAAATTCATTCCAGACTTTGCTCGTATAACAAAACCTATGACGCAATGTCTTAAGAAGGGTTCAAAAATCAACATAACCGATCTAAATTACATCAACTGTTTTGAGAAATGCAAAACCCTTTTAATTAATGATCCGATTTTACAATACCCAGACTTTAGTAAAGACTTTATACTGACAACCGACGCGTCTAACCTTGCCATTGGTGCCGTTCTCTCACAAGGTCAGATAGGTACCGATAAACCCATAGCATACGCATCCCGCACATTAAACACTAGTGAAATTAACTACAGCACAATTGAAAAAGAACTGTTGGCAATTGTGTGGGCAACCAAATATTTCCGCCCTTACTTATTTGGTAGGAAATTCAAAATCGTTACAGATCACAAGCCCTTACAATGGGTCATGAATCTAAAAGAACCGAATTCACGTTTAACCCGCTGGAGATTAAAGTTAAGTGAGTATAATTTCACTACTGTCTATAAGCAGGGTAAGCTGAACACTAACGCAGACGCTCTGTCCCGCATCGAAATCAATAATGAAGATGCAAACTCCATAGCAGTTAACACCTCTGAGAAGCCCCCTTCAGTGATCGATTCTACAACGGCAACAGCACACACCAGTGCTGAGAGTCCCATACTAGAAATACCAATATCTGATGAACCCCTAAACAAATTCCATCGTCAAATATCTCTTGTAATCGTAGGCGATATTAAAAAACGCCCAACCGTGTCTAAACCCTTCGAGACTCACACTAAAACTACTATACAACTATCAGAGTCTAATCTCGAGGAGGATGTAATTAATGCTGTAAAAGAATATGTTAATCCCAAAGTAAGAACAGGAATTCTTATTCATCCCCCACTAGCTATGTACAATATAATCCCGATTATGCAAGATAAGTTTAAAAGCTCCGCCTTGAATATGGTCTTAACAAAAAAAGAGGTTGAAAACGTCAAAGATTACTTAAGGCAACAAGAAATCATTCGTAATTACCATGAAGGAAAAACAAATCACCGTGGTATAAACGAATGTTTCCTTGCCTTATCACATCGTTATTATTGGCCTAAAATGAAAGAAAGCATATCAAAATATATAAATGAATGTAGTATTTGCGGACAAGCAAAATACGACCGAAACCCAGTTAAGCAAAAGTTCTCCATAGTTCCTCCTCCAACTAAACCCTTCGAAATTGTACATCTCGACCTGTTCACAGTACAAAATGAGAAATATCTTACTTTAGTTGACGCTTTCTCGAAATATGCGCAAGCATATCATCTCAGAGATGGTACCGCGTTAAGTGTCATTCAAGCTCTTTTAACGTTTTGCACCCATCATGGCGTTCCTTATACTATAGTTACAGACCAAGGACCTGAGTTCACCAATGCATTATTTTCAGAATTTGTTCGTCTTCATAAGATACAGCATCATAAGATACTTGCACATACCCCTAACGATAATGGTATAGTAGAACGCTTTCATTCTACTATCCTCGAACATCTCAGAATCCTGAAGTTAGAAAAGCGTAATGAACCTGCCATAAATCTTATCCCCTACGCAGTTTTAGGTTATAACAGCACGATACACAGCTTCACTAAATGTAGGCCTATAGACTTAATCACAGGACACTTCGATCCTCGCGATTCCTTGGATTTAAATTTATCTGAGCACCTACTGCAAAATTACTTATTGGACCATAAGAAACGACTAACCCAAGTCTACGAAATAATAAATGAAACCTCTCTTCACCATATGACTGAATTAACAGAAAATAGGAATAAAGATCGCGAACCTGAGAAAGAATATAACCCCGACCAACAAGTATTTGTCCGTAATCCCCTAGCTAGCAGACAAAAGTTAGCTCCCCGTTTTACTAAAGACATAGTCCTAGCCGATCTTCCCATACATATTTATACTCGAAAGAAACGAGGTCCTGTTGCAAAGTCCCGTCTAAAGAGGAGCCCTAAAGATTCCACATTGTTACAGGATGTTACTGTTGCTGCTACTCCACATGACGCAAGGACAAGAAGTAACCATTGATCCTTTAGGAAATGGCCCTGGTATCCTTCCGTTTAATCTAGGAACGACGCGTATCGTTTCTCACTATCATTCATTTCTTAATTATGTTAATCTCGATAGTATACAATCTCAGATAGATACAGTTAGTACCAAACTGACTGATTTCAGACATAAACTAAATAATAAGACATCCCTATTATTTGAACCACACATGAATTACCTCACATCTAAATTAGCTAAAATATCTACACAACTAGAGTCATTTGAACATAATCGTCATAAAAGAGGACTTATCGATGGTCTCGGTTCTGTTATTAAGAGTGTATCTGGTAATCTTGACCAAACTAATGCAATTAAGTACAATAAGGCTATAAAAATCCTCCAGGAAAATGAGTATAAGGTACAGAGTCAACTTAATCAGCATGTTAGTTTATCTAAAACTTGGGTTACACAAAATGCCAACCTGTTAACTAATATAACTAAAAACCAAGAAAGAATAGGAAATGTTCTAAATCGGATAATTAATAGTACAGCAAACTTCGACTTTATCCACTACGCCCATACGGCTCAATACTTATCTATCTTAAGCGATAGCATAGATGATCTGTTAGGAGCACTCCATAAACTAGAGTACACTTTAGCCTTTATACGTGCATCAAGCACACCGCATATGATAGTTAGCATAACTGAGATTAGGAATATGTTAGATAAATTAAGGATTTTATACTCAAACGATGAAATTCTTGAATTAGAATTAAGAGACTATTATGACATAATTAAGCTAGGATACTTCTACATAGGAAATCAGATAGTTTTAGTATTTAAGGTGCCGATTGCCTTCCCTCCAGTCTATAACCTTTATAAACTGTCCATTATCCCTAACAAGAATAATAAAATCCTTATACCTACCTCACCTTTTATTGCGATTTCTGGACATGATTCTATGTACATGGAGGCTGAATGCCCGAAGGTAAATTCTCTGTACCTCTGCGAAGCAAAATCAAAGTACAAGACCCAAGATGATCCGGATTGCATCCAGCATCTGATCTCCAAACAAGAACTTCTGCCATGCTGTAAGCTGTCTTCAGTCGCGTTAAAGAAAGAAGCTGTAGAACAACTCGACGAGAAACATTACACCATCAGTTTCCCACACCAAACCAAAGTGAAGATATCATGCAGACAAGAGACATATAAAACCCTTGAAGGAAGTTACTTGGCGATCATCCCGTACAATTGTCACATCAAAACGCCCGAATTCACTATAGCAAACTCCAACAATCACATCAAGGGATTTGCTCTGGAGATTATGCAACTGCCTACATACATTGAAGACTTAGAAATGTCAAGCGAAGCACCAATCATACTAAACTCTGCTGACCTAGAAAACCTGCACTCAATAAATACGAAGATCATGCTACAAACTCCAGCTAAACTTAATGAAGCAAATGATACAGCTCTCTACCACACCACGATTCCAATCTATCTAATACTATCCGGTGCAAGTGCACTTATCATCGCACTGATGTACCGACGACATCGAACGAAACGTCTTCAGAAAAATCAACCAAAGGAAACGGATGATTCAGGAAATTATGCTGAAATTCAAGAACGAAATAGAGTCATTCCTAGCAAGATAAGAATTGATCACAGCAACATTTCATCATCTTCCTCACACAAGATTTCGAAATAGTTGCTTATCTTCGAGGGGAGGTGTTACATATTCACATAGCACCTAAACCGCTGACAAGCGTTTACCTAGTTACTGCGAATTGCATCAGCCGCAGCACGAGGCGCCGACGCAGCACAACGTGATGCAGCCCGACACCGGACATCGCGGCCTCCGTGAAATCGTCACTTTTGACACAGCATCGGTCAACCGTCGACATTTTTAGCCATTAATTAATATTGTAATTATTATAAAATAAATTAAGTTAAATAAAATTTGTATTTTTTTCAATCCTCCGGCTACAGCCTTCGTAATTAGTGGCCCTACACGCACTTGGCCGGTTTTTTTGTTTGTTATCAGTGATAACAATTTGGCCTTGATCTGGCCTGTCCTAGTAGTCGGAGAGCCAGGTTTTACTGGTTTTGTTACCACTGACGAGCAGCCTACACACACCATGACTTCACAGGATAAACTTAGTCACAAGAAAATTGCTCTGCCATTGCCTCAACGCTTGTGGCTTTTGGAGGAATTGGAACAACGCTGGAAAAGTGTCTAAATGAAGTTTGATTTTGGTAAATGCCTTTTCAGATTAGCATGTATTTAATTTCTCAGTAGCACCCCCGGAGTCTGGATTTGTGCCCGGTTGATGGCAATAGGTTCGCCCCCTATTACATGGGACTTAAAAAACATAACTGGCGAAATGTGGGTGTACTACAGGTACACCTCTGCCCAACCCTTCAGGGAAACAAGGCGTGATGTTATGTTTTATGTTATGTTATGTTATGTATTTAATTAAACGAACCGCAAATAATTTTCATTTTGATGTCTTAAGTCCCCTGCAGACTAGCGCGATATCGCTGGCGCGACAGGCAGCAATATGCGCCTTTAATAATATGAATGGATACTCTAAATATTTAAAAAAATTACATCTTTTTGTTAGCCGCTGATAATTTCAAATTTGTTGCCTTGAAATACTAATTAAGGCGCTTTGACCCGACAGAGACCGCGCTTACTAGTTTTTTAATCAATGTTAAACAAGTGTTATAAAATTCTAAAAAATATATATCTTTTTGAAGGGTCTGGTGGAAATGCAATCGCTAATAACAATACGATTAGATTAACAATCGCATAGCTACAAAACAGACGTTATTTCCTTATTTTTTTATATAAATAAAAAGGAAGTAAGATTGTTTAGCATAATTTGCTGAGTTTATCGTGATAAAATGGCTAAAATAATTAAGTGCTATGTTTAAATACCTACCGAGGCAACCACTCGCGAGCCTACTTCATTTCAATACGCGGCCCAAACAAAATCAAAATATTTTTATTTCACATAAACCTACATGGGTACTTAAAAAACGTCAGAAGCTAGGTGCACGGTTCCAATTGGTCGTTTCCTATGGAGAAGAGCCGGCAAGAAACTACACGGACACTCTTTTTTAAAAATAATTAGCTTTTACAATGTTTTCAAATCACAGTGTTAATAGATATGGGAGGACAGTGTAGGCCTGTCGACAAGTACCAGGTACTTGACAAGAAATAAATGGTCTAAAAATCTAGTCTATTAAGCCTACAACGTTCTCACATTCACAAAATACAAAAGAATATATTTAAAATATTAATAAGACAAAAAAAAAAAAATAAAGTAACACATATATTAGTATAGTAAAACTTTTTTTTTTTTTTAGGTTGGGTAATCATCAAATAACTTCTCCCGCTCTGGGCGGAGCGGGAGTGTGTGTCAGACTCTTACTGACTAAAACCCACCCGTATTCCTTCCTGTTGCCTGTGTTGCGGGGGCCTCGGTGATCCATAAGTACCTTCCCGCGACCCCGGCAGGAGTACAGTAACCATCAATATTTTATTTTTCAGATATTGTATCTACGCAGTCGTTCTGGTTCGCTTCCAAAAGCGCAATTTATAACAATATACAAAAAGATACAGTACTATACAAATAAGTAGATAACAGAGGTAAACATAGCTGTACGTAATTATGTGACGTCAGAATGTACTATCACGTCTGTTTACCCTGAAGGGCAGACAGAGGTTTATAGTTGACACACGTTTTGTCAGTTAAGGCGCCGACAAGATCCGATTGACCAAAATAGACTTCTCTTAAGAAAAAAAAATGCCAAATCTGTATAGTTCGTGGTAGGGGAAAAAATATATGTTAATTTTGAACATATTTCCCAGAACAAAAAACGTGTTAACAAAACACGTTTTGAAAAAAAATCTCGATACTAACTAACGTTAAACTAACCTCTTACCTTGAGTTCTAATCCAAAATATCTGTATTAAATATCAACATACATTACGTAGTTAATTAATAAAAAGAACGTCTTATTTGAATGCAGAACTTGGTTGTTTTTTATTTTCGATTACTCTACTCAATTTTGAGTAAATAGATAATTGCTTCATATTTTGCAATAAATTACAAGCGTTGTGTCATCGCGCTTCTCTTTCTTTTCTATGCAATCTGAAGGTGGCCGCGGTTTAGGTGTTATCAGCGTCTTAAGTTATAAGTCCAACGTAATGGTAAGCTAATTGCCATTATGTGTCTTCAATACCTCAATTTGCGTAGCATGATCCTCTGTTATATCGAAAATACTGCAGCAACATTTTTTAAGACGAAAACACGATTCCATAAAAAAATCTCGACAAACAAATCAATTCAAATTTACCTTCAAACCGAACAATAAACCGCTAATACAAATACTTCAAATAGAACATTTTATTTCATTGAAATTACCATTATTTTTACCGTACAAAGAAATTACCTAAACTATCGACGCCTTGGAGCATTCTCCCTGCCGCCCTGTCTAGCTTCGAGCGAGATAAAAAGGGAGGTGGCGCTGAGGTATTACGTTTTCGACTCCGCCGCCACCCACCGCAACTCTGGTTGTGCAGGCCGCCAGTTATACCTCCACCGTTAGCTCTATTCGCCGTCCAAGGCATTATCTCACCGACCCCGATGACCCCATTACCCTCCTCCAGGAAAGCAATAGGGCCACGAGTACAGTGCACAAAACACACCGACCTACGTTCCGACCTCGCCGCCGAGGTCCCTCGCGTAAACCCCGACTTAACTGTCCCCCCCGACCCTTGCTCGACGAAGCGCCAGCCCGCGCCGCAGCTGAGCCTCTAGTTTTAAATTCCCCGATTAATAATAATAATACTGATCAGATCCAGCCTGTCCCACCTTGCTGTCCTCCCCCCAGCGACGCCTTAAGCCGAGGTCCGTACCCCACAGGGGGTGCCCTTAGCGTACAGTCGCTTAGTATTATAAGTAATTCGCCCCTGGCTGGAGGCTTTGAGTTCGCTTAAAAGGAAAGTCCATTTAAGTAGTCACGACCTCTCAAGGTCAACTACGAGATGCCATACACAAAAACAGAGGTATTACGGACTCTTGGATTTCGTATCAGCTAAATTTTAATGCTAAATATGGACCAATTCTGACAATGTTCCTCTCTGTTGTGATGTAGGATTGTAGAAGAACAAGTAATGCCATTATCGAAGCAATAATGTTGCTGGCAGAATATGATGACATGATAAAAGAAGTTTGCAATAGGGTCTTACACCCATTTTTGAAGTGTCTTAATTAAATTCTATAGTGCTAATATGCCCCAAAAAAAATCACAATTTTTTTATTCAATCGATAAGTGCCATAAAAATGCATTTAAATTTTACATTTTCAAATTTCGCGCGTAGATTGACGAAAACGCTGGACGCCATGTTGCTCTGTGGTCATGACGTCACTTGGCTATTTAAACAAATGCGCTGATCTATTAACTAACTATCAGTTGACAGTTGACACGTTTTAGTTTACATAGCGGTATGACGTAATAATATGGCGGCTACTATTTCATGGTGTTTTTTAACAGATTAGAAACACTGAAAACGTTGAATTGAATTTAAAAAAAATATTTTATTATTTTATGAACTAAAACTAACATTTTCCGACTCCTTTTTACCCGACTGCCTCAAGAGGATAATGTTTTTCGAGAGTATGTGTGTGTGTGTGTGTGCGTGTGTGTGTGTGTGTGTGTTTGTGTGTGTGTATGTATGTATGTCTATTTCTTTGGCACGCTCTGTAGCCTAAACGGCTTGATGGATTTTAACGTATGAAGTGTCCTTAGATTCAGTAGTCTTAATTGTGGGAGTGACATAGGCTATTTATTATTTATAAATTGCATCAGCAAATACAAAAAAAAGGAGAAGTTTTTTTTTTTTAATTAATTGCAACTATATTGGTATCAAATAAAAGCTAGTAATGAGTCATTTTCAAATATATAATATTAATAAATAACCAAAATTATATAGATTATAATGCTTGTTTTTCCCTTTTCAGTTATGTGTTTTTGCAGTCGGGTTTTTTGTTTTTTAAATAATTTATTTTTTGCCTAAACTATCTCAATAATATATTTATAGATTTTTTCTCGTATATAGTAAAATACCCTTTTATCATACAGGAGGATACTGCTGTCTGCCTTTCCCCAACTACGTCAGGGTCGGCTTCCTGTCTTACCAGATGCAGCTGAATACCAATATTTTACATGGAGCGACTATGTATTCTCTTGGCAAAAAACCTAAGTCAACTTTTAGGAAAATTACAAAAGGTGACGCAGTATCTTCCGTACTGGGAAACTAAGTACTGTGAATCATCTCTGATTTCTGAAAGCCCAGTACATTTTTATGTCAAATCATTTCAACTATGACTGGTGTTTAGGGTTTCGTACCCAAAGGGTAAAACGGGACCCTATTACTAAGACTCCACTGTCCGTCTGTCTGTCTGTCTGTCCGTCTGTCACCAGGCTGTATCTCATGAACCGAGATAGTTAGATAGTTGAGATTTTCACAGATGATGTATTTCTGTTGCCGCTATAACAACAAATACTAAAGAACAGAATAAAATTAATATTTAAGACAATACCTAAAGCGCGGTCACTGTCGGACTGCATAGAAAAGAAAGAGAAGCGCGATGACAAAACGCTGGTTGCAAAATATGAAGCAATTATCGATTTACAAAAAAGCTATAGATTATATAAAAAATATTAAAACACTATTATGCTAATATGTTGCTTGTAGAATAATCTGACAAAAAATCAGAATGATTGCATGTATATTAGTATGGTTTTTAATCGTTAAAAGATTTCTTTACAGGTATCTTCGTGATTTTTTTCTATCGTATCAAATTAGTTATATTATGTTTTCAACACACTATCTACCTAGCATATATCCATAAGAATATCTATGCATTTATTTTAATAAAACCAATTACAGGCACTCTTGAATAGTCAAGGGGTCGGTCAGTCAGAAAGATGAAGCTACGAGTAGTTGCCCATTCCGAAGCGTATTAGGTACTTGTGGAGAAGAACGTACAAGAAACGAACATGATGACGAATCACAACAGCTTTCATTAGATTTAAGGGTCGGGTAATCGCCGTTGACCTTAGCCATAGAAATGCGCGTCGCACTCACGCCGCGCCGACGTTCGGTTTCACAGGGAATATTTATTTTTGTTAACGAAAATAAGAATATTTGAAATAAATTGAACAGAAGTAATTATAGATAATAAAACAGTCTGTTCATACAAAAAAAAATGAAAATATTTTAAGTTTTTTGAAAGTAATATCGTTTTTTATGCTATGGATAGACATAATTTACTTCCTGAATTTATTTCATAAAGTATTTTACTACAATACTCAAATATTCTCATAAAATTAACGTGTACGCGTTCTAGTTTAACATACATTTTTTGCTTAACTTACTTGCATTATATGAAGGCATAATAACAGATTTAAAAGTCAATAAAATCATGTATCTGCGCCTTAATAGAAGATTTCGGTACTGGTCAGAGAGTTGACCAGGGTTTCAGAATAACTGAAGCGTTTGTTAAAGAAATATTGGGAAAAGGCAGGCAGATGAGTGTTTACTCAATATTAATAACTGAATAAGCCCCGCGCGACACCGATTCAGAGTCAAACAATAGAAAATCAATTGTGTCTCATTAGCTGTCCTTGACCAATTAATACTTAGGTATAAAGATTAATGATCTCATTACCTTTGGTTGAATCCATTCATCACAGGAGGTAACGCTTATACAAACGTTGTAGGTATGTAATAAAACTGATTGTACCACAATAATCAGCTAATTAGTAGAAATATCCAACTTTTGTAGCACTTTTTTATCTAGCACCGAAATATTTTAAACCACTTTTTTAGTTCCAAAAGCGCTTCAAATATTAATGTTTTGATTGTTTTTATTTCACTCATAGTCATCACTGTCATCAGTCATCACTTTTAACACGTTTCTTTGTTTATAAACTCACATTTTGTCTTATGTATATTACTAAATTTTAGCACTAATCACTTTAGGCACGTGTAATCACTATTTTAACACTTCCAAAAACGACCTTGAGTCAAAAATATTTTTGGGTTTCTTTAGATGGGCCTTTCTCTACTAACAGGAAAATCATGGTCCAAGCATTTTTTTTTTACTTTGGCTATATTAATGCATAGTTTTATTTATTAAAACACATTATATATAACCTGTTATTTAAGGAGCCAAGTTTAATCAATATTTAGAATCATAATCATTTCATAAATTCGGTCTAAAAGCCACTAAAAACAGTCCTCTGTTATGTCCTAATTCCGGATCGAGTATGATTCGGTTTGGTTTTTATTAGTTGTATTTAAAAATGTAAAATCTTATAACTCTATAAAAACAAAGAATATTGAATGCATGTGAACAAAAAACAATTATAATTTTAGAGATTTTTTTAGCACTAAACACTAGTGTTCGAATTTTGTCCATACATTTTTTAACAGTCCTCTGTCACAATTTGAATATCGCGCCACAACAATATTAAACACTATTGTGGTAACATTTACCTTGAAACCGAACGTTAACAGTGTGAAATTTGCTTGGTCGCCATGCTAAATAAGTCGCCGCCAATTTGCGCAGTTACAACTCCGCGTCTGTGTGGGAGCCACGTCTCTGTAGTGTTGAGTGAACATTCCTCTGGTAAGTCTATTTTACGGTGTTTTATGTGTTATAATTTTATTTATTAAACAAATAAATTGCTTAGTGTGATAATTTATAGCTGTTTCTGCGTTATGAAGTAATATTTAAACTGATACGTGGTATGACATTTTTTACGTAAAAATAACAGTCCTCTGTGCAACAGTCCTCTGGAAATTTATTACACAGAGGACTGTTCAATGTGACAGAGGACTGTTTTATTTGACGTCCGTGTATTTTACTAATATTCTTTATAGTCTGCACTAACCTACTGCTTGTCGATAGCCTCTTTCTTTCTTACATTGGCCTGCATTACATTACACGCTAATTCAGGTCTTTTGTTTTCTATTATTATGGATTTTGGAATATAAAATAATATGTACCTACTAACTACCTGTTTTTAAACCCTTACGGTTTTTTTTTAAATATTGAAAGTATGTTTTATTCTTTTAGTATTGCCGCAATGCCACCAAAGAAGAAACCTAAAACCAAAGAAGAAATAAAAGAGCAGAAAATAATTGCAGAAAGATTAAGATATCAACGGCTAAAAAATGACCCTGTAAAAAGAGAGAATATTAAAAAGTCCTCTGGAATCAGCTCCAAGTGCCGCTAAACTCATAATGAAAAGTTTAAGTTGCACTTGTGAAGACGAGTGCCAGCATTTCAATTTAGGAGTGTTACAGTACAAAAACAAGACAAAACTTAACACAGATGATATTTACACAGACTCTGAAAGTGAAAACATGGACAACTCACAGGATTCCACAATGGAGACCGGCGACGACGCTGCACTGGCTGGACCTAGTCCAATCAACCAACAGAATTACACCATCGGTGATTACGTCTTCGTTAAATTTCTAGTAAGAAACACTGAATATTGTTATGCTGCAGCAATCAATAAGATAGACACGGAAGAAGGCGAACTAACATTAACCTTCTTAAAAATTTGTGATGACAAAGGACACACATTCAGAGTCGATGAAAATTATGTTTCTGATGTGTCCTATGACCAAGTATTAAAGAAGTTGCCAAACTTATTTTATTATTTTAATATACCTGTACCTGTTTTTGAGAAATAAGTCTGCATTGATAAGTAAACAAGGCTGATTCTTAGTACCTAAGCTTAATTTTGATTATATTATTATTATTTTAATTCGTTACTTAGAGAGCTATAATCGCAATTTGTTCCTGATAAATATAAGTATTTAAATTCTGATACAGTATTCAATAAAGAAGATAATTTATTTGATTACATTTAATAATTAATATTGTGTTTAACTTCATATAAACATTAATATAAAATGTTCTCTGGGTGGAAAGAACAGTCCTCTGGGTGGCAAAACAGTCCTCTGCCGCATTTTTTTACAAAATTGCCTATAATTCGAAAAATAAAGGAAAATTACAATGGTTTCTTGTTTATATGTATTTATATTATAACTATCTATCGACTTAACATATTATATTTATAATTTTCTAGAAAAATAGGGTTGGGACAACTGTCAATAGACAAGTTTCCAGTTAGTAGAGAAAGGCCCAGATAGGAAAATATAAACACTTGAAACACAAATTTTCCTCACACACATACAAATAAACCCAGTGCTTCTTCCCATGGGGGTAGGCAGAAACTACAGAACGCCACCTGCTACAATCCCCACACACAAATTTTCTTCATAAAAAAATAAATATTACACTTCGTGCCAAATAAAACACTTTTTTTTTTAATCCGCTCTTCAACTACCGCCTTTTCATGTAATATTTTTGACAGTTACATTTTTTTAAATCGGTAACTAGGTGTATTTTTAACCGATTAAACATAAAAAGGGTAGTGAGTTTACGTGATTCCGACGCGCACTGGTAGCGGACTAGCGAAATGGAACGTGGTGTAGCATGCGACAGTGTGAAGGGGGTTTACATGGCGCTGTATTGTATGTGAGGATGGAATAGTTTTTTGAGGTGTTTTTGAAGTCAAACTTCTTAAGGGCGATTTTATAACTGGACGAGAATTGAGAGTGAAATTTAAATTTTGACAGTAAATAATTCCAAATGGGATCGACATTAGGATAATTAGAAGTGCTTTGTGTCCTAATTGAGTTTACAAGAAAGAGAAGTATCTTATTAGAGAATCGCGTAAGGGACGTTTCATGTAATTCTTTAACCAAGTTTCAGAACAAAACTTGTCGTCACAAATTTTATAAAACATAAAAAAATCACGTCAAGATGTTTGTTGTTTGTCGGTGAATTCTCAAATAAAAATACCGTTTAGATTACCACAAAACAAAAAAAAATAACGCCACCAGCAAGGACGCGTCACGTTTAGGCGCATTCCCGTTACATGAGAGAGAAGAAAGATATAACTCTCTCTCTATCTATCACGTGAAATCTCTATTCTTTTTTTTTTAAAGAAGTTTAATTTCTATCACGTATACGGTACTTGCTGGCGGCGTTATTTTTTTTTGTTTTGTGGTACGAGGGCGGGTCAATAAGTCCGTGACTTTTGGAATAAAACACAGATTTTTTGATAAAAAAATAATTTTATTTTTCAACGTAGTCTCCCTTGAGCTCTATACACTTTGTCCAACGCTTCTCCAATTTTTTTATCCCTTCCAAAAAAAATGATTTGTCGAGGTCCTCAAAATAGGCCTTTGTTTGCGAGATGACTTCATCATTGGAGTCAAATCTTTTTCCACCAAGCCATTTCTTCAGGTTTGGGAACAAGAAGTAGTCGCTCGGAGCCAAATCTGGAGAATAGGGCGGATGAGGGAGCAATTCATAGCCCAATTCATGGATTTTTGCCATGGCAACTGCACATGTGTGCACCCTTGCATTGTCTTGGTGGAAAAGAACTTTTTTCTTGGCCAAATGAGGTCGGTTTTTTTTCAAATCGTCATTGAATCGGTCCAATAAATTGGCATAATATTCCCCATTGATTGTTCTTCTCTTTTGAAGGTAGTCAATGTGGATTATCCCGCGTGCATCCCAAAAAACAGTCGCCATAACTTTATTGGCTGACAAACCCACCTTGGCCTTCTTCGGCGCCGATTCACCCTTAGAAACCCACTGTTTTGACTGTTGTTTGGTCTCTGGTGTGTTGTGATGGATCCATGTTTCGTCCACGGTTACAAAACGGCGCAAAAACTCCTCCATATTGCGATTAAACAACGCCAAACCTTCCTGTGAAGTTGTTACACGATTGCGTTTGTGGTCGACTGTGAGCAAACGCGGCACCCATCTTGCGGAAAGCTTTCTCATGCCCAAGTGATCATTCAAAATTGAAACCACTGAGCCATGCGAGATCCCTACGGCTTCCACAATCTCTCGCACTTTCAATCTTCGGTCGGCCAACACCATATCGTGAATTTTTTCGATTGTTTCGGGTGTAGAGACCTCAACTGGGCGTCCAGGACGTTCGGCATCTTCAGTGCTTGTACGGCCACAACGAAATTCAGTAAACCACTTTTTTACCATTGAAATCGATGGTGCAGAGTCCCCATAGTATTTATCAAGCTTAGCCTTGGTCTCGGTAATGGTTTTTTTTCGCAAGAAATAATGCTTAATAAGCACACGAAATTCACTTTTTTCCATTTTCTCCTCAAATTAGTGAGTAGTCTGATAAAAATAGCTGTCAAACACAAACGAACTGACGCAGCAAGTTTAAATTTTGACAGGAGTCAACTGACAGATGCCTGTTGACAGGAGCAGTGTTGCTGTTTCAGTAAAGAGGTCAGAAATTCAAAAAGTCACGGACTTATTGACCCGCCCTCGTAATCTAAACGGTATTTTTATTTGAGAATTCACCGACAAACAACAAACATCTTGACGTAATTTTTTTATGTTTTATAAAATTTGTGACGACAAGTTTTGTTCTGAAACTTGGTTACAGAATTACATGAAAGTTCCCTTATGCGATTCTCTAATAAGATACTTCTCTTTCTTGTAAACTAAATTAGGACACACAAACCACTTCTAATTATCCTTATTTCGATCCCATTTGGAATTATTTACTGTACATGCATATTATTTGAATAATAGTCAAGACATTCCCATCATCATCATTTCAGCAGAAAGACGTCCACTGCTGGACATAGGCCTCCCCCAAGCACCGCCACTTCGACAGGTTTTGTGCTTCCCGCATTCAGCGGATTCCTGCGGCCTTCACAAGGTCATCGGTCCACGGTACGCGGTCGCCACTTAATTTTGGCAATTCTTCGCCTGCAAATCTCTTCATTTCTGATTCGATCACGTAAAGAAACTCCAAGCATAGCCCTCTCCATTGCCCTCTGAGTGAATTTTTGCTTTCTAATAAGGCCCATTGTGAGCAACCACGTTTCAGTGCCATAGGTCATCACTGGCAACACGCACTTTCATCTTGAGACACTGCAGTATGTGGGACGAGAAGATATTGTGTAGTTTCCCGATCGCTGCCCAGGCTAGTCGGATTCGACGATTCTCGAAATTGGGCCTATCTAATTGGACAGTTTGTCCTAGGTACTACACATTCCCTTGGTCTGTCTTATTTATTAAGGACCTCCAACAAAAGTTGTACGGTTGGCCGCGCGTGTTAACTAAATCAGTATAAGTTGGCCTCTTATTCTAGTGAAACTCTGTAGTCCGCGCGCGACTGCTAGTCACCGCATTAGGTATGTAAGTGGTGAGACGGGGGAGGCGCCCTTGTCAAGATTGGCAGACCGAGTTATTGGCAGCTTTACCATTATCCCCCGTCTCACCGCTCACATACCTCAGGCGGTGACCAGCAGTTGAGCGCGGACTATACGCTAGGCCAGCTTACTGTGCATGTCTTCTCTATATAACAAAGAGTTATAATATGTTTCCACTGCTGGGACACAGGCCTTCTCTCTGTGAGAGGGAGTGGGCCATAATCCACCACGCGGGCCCAGTGCGGGTTGGTAGATGTCACATGTCTTTGAATTTTTGTTTCTAGGACATGCCGGTTTCCTGACGATGTTTTCCTTCACCGTTTTGAGAGCAGTGGTGATGAAATTATTTACACAAAGCAAAGCGCCTGTCTGGGTTCGAACCCACGTCCTACAACTCGTAAGTCACGGCCTTTACCACTGGACCACCACTGCTCGAGTTTGTATGTAGGGGGGTAATCTTCAGAACCACTGATCCGATTCCGAAAATCCCATCACTAATGGGAAGAGCAGTGGTGGCCCAGTGGCAACGGCCGCGACCTACGAGTTGTAGGTCGTAGGTTCTAACCCAGACAGTCGCTTTAGTTTGTGTAAATTATTTCATCACCAGTGCTCTCAAAACGGTGAAGGAAAACATCGTGAGGCATTTCCTAGAACCAAAAATTTGAAGACATGTGACATCTACCAACCCGCACTGGGCCCGCGTGGTAGATTACGGCCCACTCCCTCTCGAAGAGAGGAGGCCTGTTTCCCAGCAGTGAGAACATTATAGGCTGATTATGATGAGACTTTGTCGAGTAGAGTTGTGTACCAGTAGTCTCTTCATAGTAAATCTCGCCTCCATGTAAACTGATCTTCATTACATACCACGATTCGTTAACACGTGAGTCAGTGCAGATAATTATTGTTATATGTTATACAACAGATAACTATATGTATACGACTAAAGGAGATAGTCATTTTGTTTAGTTAACGGCTGAATTTTTAAATGCTATTCAATTTAAAGTCTCGTGCTGCCTCAGTCTCTTATAAGTGTTTTTGTTATTGACAGAGAGAGAGAAGACGATGTGAGTAAACAGGAATACGAGTAATATGCAACCTACATTACGTTTGCCTTGGACAATAGACACCTGCATTCTTTGAACCGCACGGCATCGATGAATTACGTTTCTTGAAATAGAGACTTCCTCGGATTGCGGACTAATCTATGTTTGATTGTTTGCTTTTAACTTCGAATAATTAATTAAACATAACATAACATTACGTCTGTTATCCCAGAAGGGTTGGTCTTATTTTAATAAATCCACATTTCGCCAGTAATGTTGATCTCCCATGTAATACAGGGCGAGCCTGTTGCCATCAACCGGGCACAAACTCAAACTCGAAAACATTTATTTGAAATAAACCAATTACAGGCACTTTTAAATTGTCAAGGGGTCGGTCGGTCAGTCAGAAAGATGAAGCTAGTTGCCCATTTTTTTTAAATTACACATGTGAGAACGATGCAAAACGTAAAAGTGCCCGTAATAAAAAGATTAAAAAAAAAACAAAAAAAATATTTAAATAAGCCGTGGCAGATAGGAGATGACCAGTCTCACAAATCCGGACTCCGGGCTGCTAATGAGAAATTCTTATAGGAAAAACCCAATAACACTTATTTGTCCGACCCGGGAATCGAATCAAACTCAAACTCACAGCATTTATTTCAAAAAACCAATTACAGGCACTTTTGAATTGTCAAGGGTTCGGTCAGTCAGTCAGAAAGATGAAGCTAGTTGCCCATTCCAAAGCGTAGTAGGTTCCTATGGAGAAGAACGGACAAGAAACTCCACGGACACTGTTTTAAATCAACATATTATGATTACAAAATATTGTTTACGTCACTAATTTTTTAATTATACATGTGAGAAAGATGCAAAACGTAAAAGCGCCCGTAATAAAAAGATTACAACGAAAACAAAAGCAATTCAAAAATTAAAGCTAAAATAAGCCGTGGCAGCTAAGAGATGACCAGTCCCAACTGACGGCGCCCGTTCACGAACACGACGCGTGGATGGCACCATTCAGCTAAACCATTTTGAAGGGAGCTAAATGATCCAACACACGCGCCACCATCAGCGAGACATTAGAGTGAGCACGACATACTCCCAGCCGCCAGGGCACATTCAAGTCATAGAAGAATAGAATAAAATACATATATAAATATTGAAATTTTATATAGGGTGACGTAATGGGTGGTCTTACCACTAAAAGCGATCTTTTAAACCTTTGGATGGATTCATCTGCCTAGCCTTTTCCCAACATTGTGGGGGCCGGCTTTCAGTCTTACCGGATACAGATCAATACCAGTATTTTACATGGAGCGACTGATCTGACCTCTACAACCCAGTTACTGGGTAACACGATACCCCTTGGTAAGACTGGTTGTCAGACTTTCAAGCTTCTGACGACCCGTAACGACTGTCAAAGATCTACAAACGACACCCAACGGCTTAACGTGCTTTCCGAGGCACGGAGGAGTCTTGGTATGTAAAGATGGTACCCATCCACGGCTACAATGAAGAAATAACCTTCAAACTTTCAAACCAAAAACTTATTTGCGTAAACACTTTCAACCACAATCTGAATGATTTTCAAGGATATTGCTAATCAATTGCTTCACATGTTCAAAAAATATGTCAGCTCAAAAACGTAGGTAAATAACGCAATGAATTTTGTTGTAATGTCAAAGGCAATATCAAAATAAATTGGGGGCTTTTTCGCAACAATTTAGTTCACTATCACAGCATGTATGTATTTAATTTTAAAATATATGTATATTGACTATTTGATTACCCTTTGACCGCCACGTCAAAAATGCAAAAACGTGCTCTCGGCGCCGAGCTACGTATTATTCCTTATAAATCTGTCATTTCGCCTATCCCTGTTAACATTGTCGGATATGAAAATCAGCAACATTACAAGAGAGCGTCTCAAAGTTTGAATTGCAATTTTTTTTTTTTCATATAGAAATTAGATTGTCAAAAATCAACAGAATTTTAATAAATGTTCTTGACTCCACTAAAACAAGGGACTTTTTAAGAGTGATTAATGAAATAAAAATAAAATGGCAAAAAAACATATACGACAATGTTAATAGGGATAAGCGATGTAGTCGTCACCGTGGCGTGACATTTTGGTTTGTCATTTATACATGACTGTGGCGGTCAAAAGGTTAATACTCTGACTGAAGGAAAACGCAATCGGGTTAAATTTCCTCGATAGAATTTAATTCCGAAAAGACCTCTACTTGTTTATACAAGGTGTTGTTTTGGACCTGCAAAACATTTTAGGAGGTAATTATGTTAGTGATTCTCGACATGAAACAACAAAAAAAAATTAAAAAAAAAAAAAATTAAAAAAATAATAAAAAAAAAATAAAATGAAAGGAAAAGATAAAATTTAAAAATCTAAAATAAAAAGTATTATTGACTTGGTATCGTATTGTTATACGATTATTTACGAGTTTCATAACAACCTCCTGAAATGTTTTGCAGGTTCAAAACAACACCTTGTATATTTTTAGAAAAAAGTATAATTTCATTGCAAAATTGCATTCAAAACTTGCGTATTAGGTAATTTAAACTGGCTGAATATATATTTGATACATAGCTTAATTTATTTTTAAATAATTTTTATTTGGTATGCCGCTCTTACGTTGTTTTATTTTGGATCCAGCGCATTGTTGCGCTCTCTTTTTTCGCATGTGGAAATAATAAATTGATTCTGTCAGTTTCTTATGCCCGCCTAGTTCGCTATGATTTATTTTCTCGACAGTTAAGTATCAATATATTATAACTACAAAAAAAAACAGTTAAATTTAAAACAATAACCTCAATCTACATATGTATATCGTCGCCTTAGAGTGAAAACCTCGGGAATGTTTTTGGTCATTTTTATTTTATTACATTTTTGGAAAGCAAAACCTCGCAACGGACGCCTAGTTTCCCACAAAAAAGTTTAGTTACCTGTAGCGCCATCTATGGTGAGTTTGAAATTCTCACAAAAGAACAGACAAGGTTTTCAATTTACCAACACTTAGAATTTAATAATTATTCCAGTAAAGTTGCCTTGTTCGCATATACGAGGTTTTCACTCTAAGGCGACGATATATATATATTCTTAACCTGAAATATTTGATTGAAATCACTATCACCATCCCAAGTGTTCCCTACCATTTTACTACATTTTTTTTTGGGTGGTATATCATCAAATAACTTCTCCTGCTCTGGGCGGAGCGGGAGGGTGTGTCAGACTCTTACTGACTAAAACCCACCCGTGTTCCTTTCGTTGCGTGTGTTGCCAGGGGCCTCGGTAACCCTTTACTACCTTCCCGCGACCCCGGCAGGCATCGGCCCTAGTGGACCCCTACACTTGTGCTGACGACATCTCTTTGAGGCGCGCGTGGAATACAACGCGCCGTCGACTCGGGCCTGGTTCTTACCGGACGGTGAGCTACCCATTGCTCACCGTCCGCAAGCCCGCGCTACGGTGGCCGGAAATCCGCCCGGGATTCCCGACGCCCAGGGCGTCTCCTGCGGCGGCTAGGAGCGAGAGGGCGCGAAATTTGCCTTTCCCTCAACCGTCCCGCCTCCTCCTTCGCGAGCATTACTGCTTCGCAGAAGGAGGTGACGGCTGCACATCCCTCTCGCTACGTACCATGGCCTGAACCAGGGCCAGACGCGAGAGATCTCTGCCGTCTATTTTACTATAAGAGTAACTTTCTGATTAAAATGAAACTGATCAAAAATTATAGAAATGAAACGTTTTTTTCGCCTCCTGTAAAATAATATTTTTGTAGTTATTATATATTGATCCTTAACCGTCGTTTTACGTATCATCCCAGAATCGCCATGTAAGCCCACTAGTACGTCATGCCGTGCTTTTCAGCCACGCACGTGAGTCAGAGATAATAACTATTACACAACAGATACGGCTGTTTGTGTATATGAGAGCAAAAGTGTTATTATTTTATTAATGATGACATAATCTAATTAAAAATGTAATGAAATACTGTGTTTGTGTCGATTGATTAAAATTATGTAATAATATTTGGAACTAAACGTCCAATTTTTTTTCGTTCAACTATTATTTAATATTATGAATGCGAAAATGAGTTTGTTTGTTTGTTACGCTTCAACGGCTGAATGTATTTGGATGAAATTTAGTACATGACCATGACCTGGATTAGGATATAGCATATTTTTATCCCGATATTCTCACGGGATCGAGACTTATGCGGGTAAAGCCGCGAGGCGCAGCAAGTTTTTAATATTTTTTAAATGTTTTTATAAAAATATTTAAAAATGTGAACGATATATATGAAATAAAGGAAACAAAAATATTGTTGTAGTACCTAATCCTCAAATATTCGAAAATTTTGCAAGCCGTAAAGTATACTGATATATTATTTATATTTCTAGGAAAGACTTCCAAAAGTCGTTTATTTAATTACTTGAACATTCTGCCACGAACTGACCGACTCCTTGACAACAATTCAAAAGTTCCAGTAATGGTTTAATGAGGGTGTTCATGAAAATTCACGCCACCAGTGGGCGCCACTTTGACATGAGGTCTTCCATTTCGAAAAAGAACGTAAAATATATGACGACATTCATCATTCGTTTCATTCACTCGTTCATCATTCAGTCACGACTAAAGAAAATAAAGGCGCTTTGACACTTTTGACAGGACGTCTCAGTGCTGCAAGAAAACACTCATTGAAATCATTGCTTTGAGTTTGAGTTTGTCTGTATACCTGGTTCTAATCTGAGCTAAAAGGGTTACTGACGAAATGTACCAAATGGTTGTATGTCGTATACTAGAACGTCAGATTTAATGACGTAGATACAAACCTACGTAGAAATACCTGACGTATTTAACAAAGCAAACTATGGTTTATTTTTAACAGATTGTGCATAAAAATCACCATGAAGGTGTTTTTTATTTCACAATATTGAGGATATTCAATCAATAATTATTAAAAAAGTAGTGTGGTAGAAAGTTAATACCTTTTAAAAACAAATGCATTTGTTACTTGCTACTCGAGCTGGCCACATCCATACGGAATGCCGTTTCGAAATATCGATTCGAGATTCCATATATATCATCAAATAACTTCTCCCGCTCTGGGCGGAGCGGAAGGGTGTGTCAGACTCTTACTGACTAAAACCCATCCGTATTCCTTCCTGTTGCCTGTGTTGCGGGGACCTCGGTGACCCATAAGTATATTCCTGCGACCCAAGCAGGCATCGGCCTTAGTGGACCCCTACCTTTGTGCTGACGACATCTCTTTGAGGCGCGCGTGGAATACAACGCGCCGTCGACCCGGGCCTGGTCCTTACCGGACGGTGAGCTACCCATTGCTCACCGTCCGCAAGCCCGCGCCTACGGTGGCTGGAAATCCGCACGGGATTCCCGACGCCCAGGGCGTCTCCTGCGGCGGCTAGGGGCGAGAGGGTGCGAAATTTGCCTTTCCCTCAACCGTCCCGCCTCCTCCTTCGCGAGCATTACTGCTTCGCAGAAGGAGGTGACGGCTGCCCATACCCTCTCGCTCCGTGCCATGGCCTGAACCAGGGCCGGACGCGAGAGATCTCTGCCGCCGATCGCCTCCACGAGGACACGGCGGTGCTCTGCCTAGGCCGGGCAGACCTCCACCGTATGCTCCACCGTGTCCTCCGGGCGATCCACACAGTGGTGACACCCGGGCGTTTCCTCCCGCCTTATCCGACACAGGAACCTCCCGAAACTGCCGTGTCCGGTGAGGGCCTGCGTCAGGCGGAAGGTGAGGACGCCGTGGCGCCGCTCTAGCCACTCCTCAAAGAGGGGACTTATCGCCGCAATTGTGGCGTGCCCAAACTTTTCCCGCTCTGGGCGGAGCGGGAGGGTGTGTCAGACTCTTACTGACTAAAACCTACCAGTATTCCTTCCGTTGCCTGTGTTACCAGTGGCCTCGGTGACCCTTTAGTACCTTCCCGCGACCCCGGAGCATGAGGCCCTGGGTCCGATTCCCGGGTCGGGCACTGTTATTGAGTTGTTCCATCAGGAATTTCTCAGTAGCAGCCCGGGGTATAGGTTTATGCGCGGTTGATGGAAATAGGCTCGCCCCCTATTACATGGGACTTAAACATAACTGGCGAAATGTGGGTATATTGTAGATACATATCTGCCTAACCCTTAAGAGAATACAGGTGTGACGATAATTTCGTTTACTAGACGTCAGACGTCGACGTCATCATACCTGTATGATGACGTAAAATCATAAATCATTTATGTCGCTAGAGACATTAAGCACTACTTTCTAGTACCACAATACACAGTGCTACAAGCAAGTAGTGCTTTACACATCTCACCGATAGGAGGCATGCGAAAATTTACTATTAGATACCTACAGCTAAAATAGAAAACAAAAGTTTACAAATACAATAGATCAATACATAGTTTATAAGGATTAAATCTTACAACTGTAAGCAGTTAAAAAAATCACCGAAGGTATCAAAACATACATAAACTCACGCCTTCCCATGGACAGACACTATAGAACGCCACCTGCTACGCTCCTTATAAACTCCTTTTGCTTCGTTTACGTTCATACATCAGGGCCTCAAGTCTGCTATTACAATAGTGTCAGAATGGTCTGTTCCGATCCTCATTAATGACGCCATTATATTAGTAGATTACCAAACTTGTCAAATTCAACAATTATAAAATCAATGATGACCATTCTGACACTATTGTAATAGCAGACTTGAGGCCCTGGTCATACACGCACGCCGTTCGCGAGTACTACGCACCTGACCTTTCTGAAGAACATCACCAATGAGGTCACTATATGTCCTCCTGGGGCGTCCCCTCTCCCAGCGTTTCCACTCACATCTGCCTTGTAAATACCTTTTGTTAGTCGCCTTTCATACATCCTTTCAACACGACCAAACCAGTACAAAAACAGTTCATCATTTCATTTTCAATTGAAACTTATATATACGGGAAGTTCTCGCAACAGACGTGGAATATAGATGTAAACGATAGAAACGACGTAGATACAAATCTACGAACAAATTCGTCAGTAGAGCAGCTGTGGTTTATTTTTAAGCGCTTGCGCATAGGATTGATGAGTTCCGCTTTGGCAATATTGTTGTTTGTCTTAAAAAAGTTCGTTTGTAATGTTTACCTGAAGTAGATTGATTTAAATAAGAAGTTAAATCTACTCCGCTGCCTTGCTTGGATCCAATTTTATTGTATATCTCAATAGGTTCTGCCCGCGACTTCGTCCGCGATAATTTCTTGTACCCCCAACCCCCCACATCGCAAAGCATCGCCCGCCCGCGCTATTAATTCGTTTTCGCTAGCGTTCTTTCAGACTTTTCCTTTTTGCTCGGCTTCTAAGAGTCGTAGCGTGATGATAAATAGCCTATAACCTTCCTCAAGAATCAGGCTATCAGATGCAACAAATATTCTTCAAAGCCGACTGATGAGTCCAGAGATTACACTATTACAAACTTCCAAACCAAATAAAAACCAAGCCATGCCAAAACTACACCTCGCTCTGTGCACACACGGTCACACGCACACATTTACAACCCATTTCAACTGCATCGGGTTAGACTGGAAGCCGACCCTAAAGTGTAAAACGGGACACTATTACTAAGACTCCTCTGTCTGTCTGTCTGTCACCAGACTGTATCTCATAAACCGTGATAGTTAGACAGTTGAAATTATCACAGATGATGTATTTCTGTTGCCGCTATAACAACAAAACAGAATAAAATTAATATTTAAGACAACATTTAAAGCGCGGTCACTGTCGGACTGCATAGAAAAGAAAGAGAAGCGCGATGACAAAACGCCTGGTTGCAAAATATGAAGCAATTATCGATTTAAAAAAAAGCTATAGATTGTATAAAAATAATAAAACACTATTATGCTAATATGTTGCTTGTAGAATAATCTGACAAAAAATCAGAATGATTGCATGTATATTAGTATGGTTTAAGACTCCGCTGCCCGTCTGTCACCAGGCTGTATCTCATAAACCGTGATAGTTAGACAGTTGAAATTTTCAGATGATGTATTTCTGTTGCAGCTCTAACAATAATTACAGAATAAAATAGATATTTAAGGGGACTCCCATACTACAGATTTCATTATAGATAATGGTACGAAACCCTTCGTGCGCGAGTACGACTAGCACTTGGCCGGATTTTTTGTAATGCGTTTTGTATGTGCAGTACAAACAATTTGTCTTTCTTTTCTTTTATTAATTCATAATAGCCACTCTATGGTAAATTACACTCTCAATTTACTTCAACATAAAAAATCCCATCAAATAAATCAATGCCAACACTTTTATCTACGTCTGCAGGCTTAGCATGACACTCTCTATTTCTTCGAAGAATAGACACGGCTCTTTCTATACAAAGTGACATTTCGTTTCTCAGTTTTTGACATCTCACCGTAGAAATCCTTCTACAATCTGTCATCTTGTCTTTCGTTTCTAACGATCTTTGTCTAGGTCCTGTTTTATGTAGAAAGATCTCTACGGTGGGATGTCAAAAAAGGAGAAACGAAATGTCACTTTGTATGGAAAGAGCCGTGTCTATTCTTCGAAGAAATAGAGAGTGTCATGCTAAGCCTGCTGTACACACAACCTTCCATCTCTTTCTACCACAAACAAAAAAATACACCTGTCACGCTCACACCGTGAATTATGAACTATATTTCAACTTCATCAAACAATTTTGCATTTAATTTCTTTGAGATTACAGTTTATTTTGCATTAACATTCATTGAACTACATTTTCAATCTTCATCAAAGTAACTTGTACTTTAACTCGATAGTCTTTAAAGTTTATTTTAGATTAATAATACATGTTTTTGATGAGTAATTGTTTAAAAACAGTTTGATAATAAACAGATAGTTGGATCGTGGTTATATTGTTCAGAGTATAAGCAAGAGTACGATGGATAATATAATAGTATTGTCCTCAATAAGGTCATAAGTACTTGTTTTCTTTTCCTAGTATCTAAGTTGGTATGTCTGAGAGATGCAACCACCGAATAAAATAAGATTTGTTTTAATAGAGTTCCGCAAAGATTTTCTTACAACTAGTGGAACATGCGGGTTACTGATGGGCTTCTCAAGTGAGACATAATACTTACTAAAAAAGATGAACAAATCTATGAAAAACCATTCGTTACGAATTTATTTTGGTCAAACAAACATAGATTTGACGTGAGAACGTCTTATAAATCGATGAACCCGGCTGCACCCACGAAAAAGCATGACTCATTGTCACGTTCCGCCTGAGCCGAGCGTGCAAGCGAGAGCGCGGAACTAGCGATAGAGAGGCACGATAGGCCTAAACGTTTGGCTTGAGACGTATCTCTCTCGTTATCACGTAAAATTATCGTCCGTAAACTTTACAGACAACCAATTTTTTTACGGCAGATTTATTAATTAAAGAATCAGGCTTTAAAAACCACGGGTCCCTCTGTCGTTAAGATGGGCAAAAAAATTCAGTGCTCATCATACAGCCAACGCCATCTCTTATTTTATCCTTGAACTACTAACTGTGAAAGCATGAGCAAAGCTTCCGATACTCGCCGCTAGGGGCCACTAGATATGCGTCAACATATAAAACATTCCTTTTTGTCTTGTTGGGTACCTACATAATTTTATATCAAATTTTCCTGATACACGGTACATTTCAGTGCTCATCATACAGCTAACGCCATCTCTTATTTTATCCTTAAACTACCAACTGTGGAAGCTTGAGCAAAGCCTCCGATACTCGCCGCTAGGCGCCACTAGTTATACATTCCATATTACAGCATTTGTCTTGCTGGGTACCTAGTATTTTCTATTGCGTGGTTATTTTCCTGAATACGTATAAATAGGTAGCCAAAGTTATTAACTTTTTATGGTGTGATAAAAGTATAGCACGGTTAGTGAATACAGCTTGTATAAAATAATAATGTAGGTACCTAGTGTGTTTGAAACTAAACACATTCATTTGTTTCTTGATTCCTCATCATTCTCCTGCCCTTATGCCAATTTATTTGGGGTCGGCGCAACATGTCTTTTTAGAGTTTCGTAGTAAACATGGAACCCTTATAGTGTCGCCATGTCCGTCTGTCTGTCTGTCTGTCCCCGCTGTAGCTCAGAGACGCTTAGTGGTAGAACGCTGTAATTTGGCATAGGTATATTAATCACGCGGCACAAAGACGTAAAAGTTAAAATTTTTTAGGGTCCTTGCACGTAATTTGGGGTTGATATTTTTTCTCGTCTATCCCAGGGTGCGGGGCATCGTAGGATAGGCCGTTCAAAAATATTGCGGGTGTGTGAACACCACTTTTCGATTCAAGGGTACGTTTGCGTAATATGAAGCATTAAAGTGCTAATTTTTATCAGTCCAGTGTGGGGCCCTCCTCCCTGCCAGGTAAATGGTTGTTTATGGAGATGTGAAAAAATTCATGGCAGTAGTAAATATAATTAAATTAAAAGAAAAACTATCACGCTAAATGGGCTTTACAAGTTAACGAGTTATTAGTCGACCAACTTTAATTTGCAGCTGGAGAATTGACCGTGGCATATATCCATGTAAGGGAGAACATGTTTTTCAACTACAATGTTATGTTTGTTTTTGGGATACATTCATCCCAACTTCCCAATTACGGCACCCTTCATTGTGCGTAATCTGACACGCACTTGGACGGTTTTTCTTCCATACTTCTCTATCTGTCGTCATCTCGACAGTCACGCCATTCTAGCCATGTCATCTTTTACGCAATTCATCCATAAAGTTATGCCTAACTTAATCCTCGAATCTGAAGATTTTACTACAATCATGGACAAATTTAAGGCTCCTACATACTGGCGCGACTTGTCGGGCGACGTGTCGCGACACAAAGGCACCGCTTGTAGCGCTACACGTGGTGTCTTTGTGTCGCGTCGCGTCGCGCGACGAATCGCGCCAGTATGTAGGAGCCTTTAAAGGAACGCAAAAAATAAGGTTTCATTTCTCCTTTTGCAATAATCGTGCGCCACAAACATTATTAAATGCTATAAAAAAGGAAGTTTTGGAAAGTATGTTTTTCGAATTTCATTTGTTTTTACATACATATTTTGTGTAATAATGAATTCTTTCATACTGCACCAGTTTTTGCCAACTTTTAAATCAGTCAGCAAAATGATATCAGACGGCAGTCAGTCTGATATCATTTTGCTGATTGATTTTAATGGTCAGTACCAGGGTACACCGGACGTATTTACAAAGTATCGCCGCTCGCTGAGTAAACTAAAAATGGTGCAACACATTTTTGATTGCTGTACTGTCGAAATCACTGATGGAAAGTTATCCGCCTACAACAATTTATAGAACTTTGCAATACATATTATATTCATGGGAATTATAAGGATTTGGAATTAGATACGGATAGAGATATTTTGAAGTCAAATATGCCTCTTTTTTTTGGCTGGGAAATTATCAAATAACTTCTCCCGCTTTGGGCGGAGCGGGATGGTGTGTCAAACTCTTACTGACTAAAACCCACCCGTGTTCCTTCCGTTGCCTGTGTTGCCAGGGGCCTCGGTATCCCTTTCGGACGTTCCCGCGACCCCGGCAGGCATAGCCCCTACACATGTGCTGACATCTCTGAGGCGCGCGAGGAACACAACGCGCCGATCCGGGCCTGGTCCTTATCGGACGGCGAGCTACCCATTGCTCACCGTCCGCAAGCCGTCGCCTACGGTGGCCGGACATCGACCTGGGATTCCCGAAAGTCATATACGCCTGGTGTTTTGATTATGTCACGTGCCTGTAATGTCACCGGCACGGTCTATGGTTGCCTATCCGTCTGGGTATGTCAGGCATTTTGGCCCTCCGTCCAGACTTTGTTCGGACTCTTTCTGTAACACTGCCCAATAGGTATATCGAATGGATTCCATGGTTAGAAAACGCACGCAACCTCTAGAACAATGAGGTAGTGTACAACTCACATAAATAATCACGCTTTTGTTCCCCGGAGGTGTAGGCAGAGGTGAAGGTTTATTGTTCATCCACATTCAACAAATACTCACATTTTGTTAACTAACTTACAAAATGTGGTCGACACGTTTTTTTTTATTAAATAAATTAAATAAGTTTAATTCATATATCTTATTTGGCTTACGTAGCAAGTCGAGGAGTCTCCATTTAGGCATTGAGTACAAATAGGTATACAAAGAAACAAAAAATATTTACGATCAATTGTTATGAGTGTATTGGCGCGCGTGTGTTTAAGTAGTGTAGAATTAATTAATAATTCTACAATATTTTTTTAGTACTTATCCGTCGTTCGAACACTACACATTCAACCTCGTTTGTTGATCCCTACTGGCACAATCTGTCTATCGTTTGAATATTAATATGGAAATTCTTAAATTTTGACGCAATTTAAACTAAAACCCACCCGTGTTCCTTCCGTTGCCTGTGTTCCAAGGGGCCTCGGTAACCCTTTCGTACTTTCACGCGATGCCATAATGTTTGAATCGGGCTGTAAAGGCAGTTGAAAAGATAAATAAATAATTAAATACTCACATTTTCTCTATCCAAATCCAGCTGAGTATCCCTCTTAGGCAGAGTAAAGCTGATCCCACTTACACACTTATTTCTGTATCTTCTATGGTCTGTAGTGTTGAACTTGCCCTGCAACTTCACGAGTTCCCCGTTCTCTATTGACTTCGCCTGCTTCTTCGAAATCAAAATAGGCTTCGGTTTTATTGCTACTGGCTTTTTGGCTTCCGAATACGCGAAGCCATTTTCGAAATTCTGTCTCAGTTTTGCGAAATCACTTTTTGGGAGCATCTCGGCGATATCTGGACTTGTATGGGGGACTTCTGGGGCTGAAAGTGGTATTTCTGGGGTTGGTGGACTGGGTTCGTATGGTATGTCGTAGATTTTCAGATCCTGTAAAAAAGAAAAGTTTGTGTTAATAAAATGTACAATTACATGAATCGGTGTGTCATCCATAGGATTAAGTTTATAGATTAAACATGGATCGACAGCATTTTACAGCAAATCTTTAGAATAAAAAGAAGATATTGACGTCTCAGAGATAAACCAAGAGATCAAGTTACAAAGTGAAGTTCTGAAGCACATTGTCCTTTCGTTAGATCAAGACAGATTATCTTATTAGGGCACAGATATGTGATTTTAGTGACTTTTAAATATTTTATTACGTTTTTGTTTAAATGTTTTGTGTTTCGTAGTGTTAATTACTTTGCATACGATTTGTATAGAATCAAGTTTATATAACTAATCAAGACAGGTGTGCTGCTGGGGAGTTTGTTGCGCCACTTCTTCTTCCCAGCTAAAGCACTAGGAAGTGGTGAAGGGCGGGCGTTTTTGAAGACTGTCTTATGAAATTTTGACGTTCGAAAGTGCTGATTCTCAGCCTAGTTTGAATGACTTTTGATTTTGATTTACTACGCGAGCCCAGACGGGTTGGTAGATGTCACATATATTTGAATTTTTGGTTCTGGGACATGCCAGCTTCCTCACGATGTTTTCCTGCACCATTTTGAGAGCAGTGGTGATGAAATTATTTACACAAAAAAAACGCCTGCCTGGGTTCGACCTACAACTCGCAAATCGTGGCCGTTACCACTGGGCCACCACTGACTCACGTAATTGCCTCAATCACCTGCCAAAGATCACATAACAGTCAAGATCTTCAGCATCTTGCACTCAAATCCAATCACTTTCTCAGTAGTACAGACAATAACACACACAGACAATTCCAAAGTCATCAAAACTAATTGGTAAAATTCGTTTTTACCGGTAAGCTCTCGCGGCTCGGGTCAGTCAGTTATGTGTCATTTTGAAGGTAGTTAGAAAGTTAAGACACCACTCTTAACATTTTGGGGTTAAAGTAGTTATTGGAAATCTGTAAATTGCTCTTTTTAGAGTTCCGTAGTCAAAAATGAACCCTTATAGTTTCGCCATGTCCGTCTGTCTGTCTGTCTGTCCCCGCTTTAGCTCATAGATGCTTTGTACTAGAAATCTGTTACTCGGCTTGGGTATGGTATACATATTAATCACACCGATAAAGTGGTAAGAATTTTTTTTTTTTGGTAACTAGGTACTTCCTTTGGGCGTAATGTGGGGATGGTATTTTTTTCGTCGTCTATCCCATGGTGTGGGGTATTGTTGGATAGGCCGTTAAAAATATTGCGGGTCTGTTCACAGGATTTTTCGAGTCAGGGATCCGTTTGCGTAATATTAAGCTTTAAAGTGCCCTGCTAGCTAAATGGTTGAAGCCTACGTGGCTGTGAAAGTTGTCCTTTTAATTTCGTTATGGCATGATTTTTTCAGATATTCAAAAACAACCATTCAGCTGGCAGGACTTAACTCTAACAAACAAAAATTAGTATTATAGAGGCATGAGGAACAGGGTGTAAAGTTCACTCATCCTCCATAGAAAAGGGAGGATCCTCTGACCAGACGGGTGTCGTGTCTGGTGGGCAACTGCCCGACGGTTGATGTCGGGATGTTGTATATATGCTAGTTGCGCGGTAAACTCTGCTTGCGCGATGCAGGATTTTGCGTGACGTCAGTGTGATGCGTAGTTCGTATGTGGCGCTTTAGATGCCGCCACAGTATCTACTTTAAAGCTTAATATTACGCAAACAGATCCCTGAATTGAAAAATGGTTTTCACAGACCCGCAATATTTTTGAACGGCCTGACCAACGATACCCCACACCATACAAGGGAGGACCTTTGAATTTATTTTATCAAGATTTTATTTTAACACTTTGTCAGCATGATTAATATGTACACCCATGCCAAATTACAGCTTTCTAGTATTAAGACGCTGACAACACCTAAACCGCGGTCATTGTCAGATTGCATAAAAATGAAAGAGAAGTGCGATGACACAGTTGGATCCTGGCAACACTCGCAATGTTTACTAGACCGGCGTATTTAAAATCTGTAATTAAATATAATATACATTCTTAATTGACTAAAAAGTAGTGGGACACAGTGCAATAACTATAATTAACGAGTGACATTATTGGTGACTGCTAACGACAAGTGTATGTAAAAAAATTATCAACAACATTATGTGACGGTTCAAAACACTTCACAAACAATAACAAAGTGATAAAACAACAAATCAATACAACATCATCCTAGATTCCTATCAAATAGTGAATTTGAGTGCAGTTTTACATTAAAAATAGTGCAGTAATTAGAAAAGACGACTATAATTATGAACACCGTTAAGAAAATATTTTTTTAAAAATTGACCTTTGGACTCTGATGAATGTTCGACAACTAGCGCCAGCACGGCACTGCGCGCGGAATAGGCGAACCAATATAGTACCGCTACTTGACACCAGTGGCGCAAAATCAATTTAGGGATACCACTTAAAAACGATTTTAGTATTTGGTAGAAAAAGAATAATTTTTGGAATAATTTTATCAATACATTGGTGGACTAACCACTTAACGAAATAAATATGGATGACAATATTACCTACCGCAATATAAGATTATGCAGATCAAGTTCACTTTGCGACGTTACTGCGGACAATTCAGCGCTTTTTGACACGACAGTGATGAGTCTGCCTAATACTTCCATAAATACAAGTCAATCCATAATTGAGCTGCAGGAAAACGTTAAGCAGTTATCTAAGGATTTACAAAGTGCTCATCAGGAAATAGAAAATTTAAATACAGAAAATTTTCGACTCAAATCAGACGTACAAAAATATATTAAAATAGTAAATGCATCTAAAGAGGTAAATGCTGACATGATAATTTCGACACCACCCTCGGGACGAAAACGGAAAAATAAACAAAATAAAGTAACGCTTGTGACACATAAAAAGCAACAAATCGCATTGCCACAGAAACAAAAACCGACCGAAGAAAATGACACTGATCCAAAAAACGTAGTTAAGAACACTATGCTTGAAAATAGCATAAATTCAGATATTGAATTAATAAAATCGAATTCGACCTCGCACAACAATGACAATCAAGCAAACATAACATTTAATCAAAACGGTGAGACAAAGGTTTTAATAAATACAGGTAACAGTGAACACGAAACTGAAATAAATGCAACGACGTGCAACAGCAACATTCAGGCTAACGAGCTGAAACCAATCACACCACCAAATTTATCAACAAATTCTGATAATATTGTCATAAATATGAAGAAAGTTATTATCATTGCGGATCAACAGGGACGATTTATTCAGAGAGCTCTGCAAAAACTCTTAGGCAAAGATTTCTTAGTCCGATGTTTTTGGAAGCCAGGAGCATCTCTACATGAGGTCTTAGACACAGAAAAAACAGAAGTAAATTTATTGAATAAAAACGACTTCGTGGTTGTTTTAGGCGGTGTTAATGATAAAAACCCAGAAGAAATTCAACTCGGTCTTATGAACTTTTTAAATACTACCAGAAACACAAATGTTATAATTTCTGAAGTACTATTTAATACTTATTTAAATGAAAGAAAGTTGAATTATAGATTGAAATTTATCTGTTCTCAGTACACTCATGCAACATATGTGGACATGAATTTCTCATTGTATGTGCCAAAGTATCGCTTTCTATCACTGCACACATCACAATTATTGCTAAGAGAAATTTTGAGAGCTGGTTATAAGCAAAACTATAACAGACATATCAAATATAAACTTAACACACATAGTAAAACTTCTACTGCTATTGACAAAAGTACTCAGACATTAACGCAAACAGAACAAAACAATTTAAATTTAGATAATGAGAATATTCCGGCGAGTAATGATTTTTTTCGTTTATAAACACATGAATATTCTTCATCAAAACATTAACGGTCTACTTACTAAAATAGATGAGCTTACGGTTCATTTATACTCATTAGGAGAAAATACGTCGATGTTCTCTGCATTACCGAGCATAATATGACTATAGAAGATGCTAAACTACTAAAAATGCCTAATTTTACCCTAGGTGACTCTTTCTCACGAAATAATAGGAATGGAGGTTCTTGCATAATTATAAAATCGAGCCATAAATTTAGAGTCGTTACTGAAGCCAAAAGTCTAAGTATTACTAATATAATTGAATGTAGTGGCATTGAACTTATAGAACATAAAATTATAATATTATGTATTTATCGACCACCAAAAAATGGCAAAGAATATATTGACTTATTTTTCGCTAGACTAACGGACTTATTAAATAAAATATGTTTTACAGGAAAAAAAGTCATACTATGCGGTGATTTTAACATTAACAGGTTAGACGATAGCAACATCTCCCGACAGTTTGAGCAATTACTAGCGTGTTATAATTTGAAATTATCAATAAATCAACCGACTAGACTGAGTAGCATGACGTGTATCGACAATATAGCCCATAATATCAGAGGCTCCAAATCAAAAGTTGTAGAACTCTCGCTATCTGACCATACAGCACAAATTTTAACGTTCCCTGTAAAGAAAAGTTATCACATCACACACTGGTTTAAATCTAAACGTGACTATAGTGAAGATAACGTGAGGAAATTTATAAATTGCATTGAAAGCCTCAGTTTTACAGAATGTTACACAAATAATGACCCTGAAAAAGCTTATGAAGCATTTTATGAGCTATTTAAGCTATTTTATGATCTATGTTTTCCCATAATACGAGTTAAAATACCTATGTCCAAGAAACCAAAATGGCTAAGTAACGGTATCCGAGTATGCTCTAAACGAAAACATCAACTACTTTGGAAGTATAGGTTAACATCTAATCCGAAAGATAAAAAATACTTTAAAGAATACACAAACAGGCTAAGAACTATAATTAAAAAGACCCAAAAATCACAAAACAATTATTATATAAGTTCAGCTACCAACAAACCCAAAGCGATATGGCAGATAGTAAATAACTACACTTTACGCGTCGCGAGACTAAGCGGACGTGTTTTTTGCATTGATTATAATGCAATAAACAATTACGACAAATAAATATAACTATTGCGTCAGTATAGAGTAAAGTGTGTCGCGTGTGTCTTGTTGGTTTTTACAAACTTTCATGTGCAAGATGAACTAGATATTTTTATAAACAATAAAGTGTTTCTGGTACAATGTCTAACCCAGGATCGAGCCCGTTTGGTCGTAGCCAATTATTACACCGAAGTCCTCCTCCGACGCCTACCGAACCATTACCCCCGAGCGACCCAAATCCACCAGCACCCGCGGAGAATGAATTGCCTTTAGAAGTCATCAGTACGCCGGAGATTCAGAAATGGATAGGATCTATAGATGCCATTCTGAACGAAGTTTGCACAATTGTCGGTGATGGCAAAATGAACTCGGACCAGAAGCTTCGTGTCTCCACTCTTTGCCGGAAGGTTTCCAGTGGGACTTCACAGATGGCCGTTCTATACCAATCGTTAAAGACGAAAACGATCCAGGCCCATACCACAATCCAGCACCTACAGGTTCACCAGAACGTTGTCGACTCTCTCCAGCAGTTCAAAGAGGTCGTAGAGACTAAGCTGAATCCCACGGAAAGTACTACTTTTGCTAGCATGGTGAAGAAAGGTACCGATAACTTTGTCCGTCCTGCAAATTTGAGATCAGTCGCCATCTATCCCAGCGATAAGACCCAAACAAGTGACGACACCAAGACACTTGTCCAAAAGTTAATCTCCCCCGAACAACTTAAGCTTCATGTCCGTGGCGTGAGAAAAGTGAAAAATGGGGGCGTTATGATCAGCACCGAAAATAACGGCGACATTGAGAAACTTAAAAATTCGGACAAATTAGTTTCATCGGGCCTTACAATAGAAGAACCTTCTAAACGCCGCCCAAGGGTCGCTGTCATTGGTGTCCCCGTTGCCCTTACCGAGAAGGAGGTGTTCGATTGTATTTACGAGCAAAACCTTTCAGACAAGTTGCCGAATATAACTCGGGAGTCCTTCCTTGCGAGCATCAAATTAAGCCATAAATCGGGTAAGAAAGACCTTCCTACCTGTAACTACATCCTGGAACTACCCGCTAGCATGAGGAAAATTATTATAAACCAAAGCCGTATTTTTATTAATTGGACATCATGCCCTGTGAGAGATTTCACGATAGTCACCAGGTGCTTCAATTGCCAGCAGTTCGGACACGCAGCCAAGTTTTGCCGAGAAACTAGTGCTACTTGCAACCACTGTGGAGAGACTGGACACTCCTTCAAGGAATGCAGCAGGAAATCTTCTCCCTCTCAATGTGCGACGTGCAAACGTTTTAAGAGAAAATGCGACCATCCAACTGGCGATGTAAGTTGCCCGGCCCGCAAATACGCAGAGATCAACTACATTAACTCAATTGACTATGAAGGTGCCTAAGAGCGCCACCGAATATTTTTATTAGTAAGCACTTAAACAGGTAGCTTATCCTCTATTTATATATCCACTTAGTTTTGTAACTAGCATGACAAATCAGCTAATTTGTGATCTAGATAGTTTTTCTGTGTCTGAATCTAAAATCTGTAATGTTGTGGACTGTAAACACCTTCTTCCTTCTGGTGACAAAACGTTAACCCTACTCACACAGAATATTCGGAGCATAAATCGAAACATGCACGGTTTTGAAGTGTTATTACAGAATCTTGACATAAGCTGTGATATTATCGTCTTAACAGAATGTTGGTTGTCTAAACTGACAGTAAACTTACCATCTCTTGACGGTTATTATTCATACAAAACAGACAGAAACATAAACCAAAACGATGGATTAGTAGTTTATATCAAAAATAATTTAAGAACAATCAAAGAAGAACCGGTATTCCAAGATAGTAATTGCTTGATTATTAAAATTATTCCCGATACAGTAGTCATGGCTATTTATAGGCCTCCTTCTCAAAATATGGACAGATTTTTAGACTCACTTGAGACAAACTTAAAAAACTTAGCATCTTTTAAAAACATAATACTTCTGGGTGATATTAACATTAACATTGCTTCCGGGAAAACCGATACCCATGTACATAATTATCTGAATATTTGCTCATTTCATGGACTTTTACCAGCTCACTATCACCCCACGCATCAGAGCGGCTCATGCTTAGACCATATCATTCTAAAATCAAAAAATCCATCCAAAACAGTGGTAACTAATTCTTCGCTTACCGATCATCAAGCTGTTTTACTAACATTACAAATAAGTTCACCTAGAAAAAACTGCATGCGTAGCTACACTAAAGTCAATATGACAAATCTTGAAACTGGCATACGCGGTATTAATTTTGACCCTGTGTATAATTCAAACGATGCAAATATTTCTTTGAAGTATTTTATAAATTCGCTTCAATATGCAATAAGGGAAAACTCTTTCACTAAGACAACGCCTAGAAAGTATAGTTGTATTAAACCCTGGATCACACCCGGGCTCGTTCGTTGTATAAGACATAGAGACAAACTTCACCTTAAATTGAAACTTGCACCTGATAACGAAATACTTTCTGTTTCATATAAAAGGTATCGAAACTTCTGTAATAATCTTTTGAAAAAACTTAAAAATCAGTATGATAAACATGAATTACAGAAGGCGGGAAAAAATAGTAAACTGGTCTGGAAATTTATAAAAACTAATACTTTTAGATCAAAAAATCCCGAACCTCCGCTAGATTTACTATCAACAGAGACAAACCCAGACGATGCGTTGAATAAAGTAAACAATTATTTTGCTAACGTTGGTAAAAACTTGGCTGAAAAGTCTTTAAATTCTAGTAATTCGTCCCATCAAAACCTGACTACGACATCCTCTAAAATAAATTCTTTTGTTTTATTAGATACCGACGTTAACGAAGTAGTAAGGGTAATAAACGGGTTAAAAGATGTTTGTGCTACTGGGTGGGATGACATACCTAATAATATACTTATAAGATTTAAATACCTACTAGCCCCGCCGCTAACCCACATTTTTCAGCTATGTTTATCTAAAGGTATATTCCCTAAATTGCTTAAAAAAGCTGTGGTCACACCTGTATTCAAGTCTGGAGACAAAAACTGTGTGAATAACTACAGACCTATTTCAGTGTTAACAGGCCTCTCAAAAATTTTAGAAAAAATCATTAACAGTAGACTGATAAAATATTTGGAAGATAATGGGCTACTTTCAGATAGTCAATTTGGTTTTAGGCCCTTAAGATCAACTAGCCAAGCAGTACACAAATTAACTAATTATGTTTCTACGAATCTGGATAATGGTATGCACACAATTGGGATTTTTCTAGACCTTGCCAAGGCCTTCGACACTATTTCTTGTACTTTACTTTTGCACAAGCTTGAAACACTTGGGATAAGAGGAGCACAACTTCTACTATTTTCTGATTATCTCAGCGATCGGCATCAATGTGTCAAAATAGGTCAGTATACAAGTTCTGAACTTAAAAATAATTGTTTTGGTATTCCACAAGGTAGCATTTTGGGCCCCACGTTATTTTTAATCTATATAAATGAACTGTGCAGTCTGCCACTCCAAAATGGTATCATAATGTCTTATGCGGATGATACCGCTCTATTGTTCTCAGCTAAATCTAGAGTTGAGGTATATGAACATGCTCAGAAAGGCTTTAACATTGTGTCTGATTGGCTCCATGATAATATCCTAACATTAAATGCAGATAAAACAAAACACATTTTATTTACAATGAGAAATACTAACATACCGCTTACTAATCTAAAAATTTACGCACATAATTGTTGCACGAGCGCTGACACTGCATGTTCGTGTCCCACTTTAGCTAACGCTGACCATCTGAAATATCTAGGTGTCACTATTGACTCCAACCTAAATTTCCGCAAACATATCGATTTACTATGTACTAGAGTGCGCAAATTAATATATGTTTTTTAAGAATTTACGGAATATAGCTGATTATAAATTAATTAAACAGGTTTATTTAGCTTTGTGTCAATCCATTCTTACATATTGCATAACTTCTTGGGGTGGTGCTGCAAAAACAATTTTACTCCCCCTAGAGCGCGCTCAAAGAGCAGTTCTAAAGGTTGCTACCTTTCGCCCTTTTAGATTTCCTACGCACCAGCTTTACATAGCATGTAATGTGCTAACAGTACGGCAATTATTCATTCTCAGCATAGTTCTACACCAGCACACTGCACTTCCTTTTGACCCAGTACCCTCCGACAAGAGAAGGAAGGATTTGGTTTGCATCAAGCCTCAAATTAAACATGCGTTTGCTAATCGATTTTATGTATTCTTAGGACCTTTTCTGTATAATAGGCTGAACAAGGTACTAAGCCTCTATAGTGTTAGCTATAAAAAATGTAGAACAATCTTATCAGAATATTTAGCGATACTCAATTACACAGACACAGAAAAACTTCTAGAAATTTTGTCATGATTTAATTTATTCCCTCGTATGTAACTAGTAGTACTTTTGTATTATAATTATTTTACATAGGATAGATTTAGTTTTATTTTTAATAGATTATTTTTATATTACTTTTACTTTGTCCCAATGTAATTAAAATGTAAAGTGATGGTCTGAAACACAGGTTTGAATAAACCTAGTTCGGGCGGGACGCTAAGCATTCTAATTCCGAATCATCATTACTTGCACCTGTAATTAAAAATATTTTAGCTTTAGTTTATTAGTACGCACTATAATTGTATAGGATATTTATACTACTATTGGCTAAATTTACACCTTTTGTAAACGTTTTTATTAAATAAATTGATTGATTGATTGATTGATTGAACTATAAAACTGTAACTCCCAAAGAGGATATTATGGAAATTAAAGTAAAGGATAAAACAATTACGACGCCGAGAGAAATAGCTGAAGCTTTTAATAATTATTTTATAGATGACATAAAACCTACAACTAAGGAAAATGATACCTACCCAAAAACACTGACATATAATAATTGTAATTCAATGTTCATGAAACCGACTAATCCGTACGAAGTTGACCAAATAATAAAAGGACTAAAAAACACTAATAGTACAGGGTATGATAATATAAATACTAAAATAATTAAACGCGTTTCCCATATCATAGCGCCAGTACTCAGCACAATTATAAATCTGTGCCTAGAATACGGAATATTTCCGTCAAAACTAAAAATAACAGTCATTAACCCATTATTTAAAAAAGAAGATAGAAAAGAGATGAAATTTTATAGACCCAATAGCTTTAATACCAATTATTGCAAAAATTTTTGAAAAAGTCATTTATAAAAATTTATATAACTATTTTGAATCTAATAGTATATTCACACATGAGCAATTTGGGTTTCGAAAAGGCAAATCAACGGGCGATGCACTTTTTAAATTTTTGAAGAAGGTAATGACAGGACTGGACAATAAACGACATATAACTACAATATTTATGGACATGTCAAAAGCATTTGACTACGTAGATCATGACATACTCTTAAATAAACTAGAACAATACGGAGTTAGAGGGAATGCTTTAGATGTTATAAAATCATACCTCAAAAATAGGGTTCAAATAACACAAATAACAAGAATATCAAATAAAACAAAATATGAACAAACGTTTCAGTCTAAGCCAAAAACAGTTAAGTACGGGGTACCTCAAGGAAGTATTCTTGGTCCACTTTTGTTCATAATATATATAAATGACTTCCCAAAAGCCGTAATCCATGACATGATATTATTTGCAGACGACAGTACAGCTATTTTCACTGACGAGGATGAAGATAAATACGAAATTAATGTAAATAATTCCCTTGAATGTATTATAAATTGGTTAAATGTAAATAATCTTAAAATTAACTTAGATAAAACTTGCTATATTTCGTTTGCTAATATAAATAAAAAACTAAAGAACCTAAACGTAAAATACAAAGGTGAAACCTTAAAAGAAGTTAAGACAACCAAATTTCTTGGCATACATATTGACTCTGCACTAAACTGGAAAAAACAGATTGACCATGTTTGCAAAAAAATAAATCAGTTCTCATATGCCCTCTACATGTTAAGAAAAGTTACAAATGAGAGTACTTTACTAAGTGTTTATCATGCATATGTAGGCTCCATACTAAAATACGGTATCCTATTCTGGGGTAATTCACCGAACAGAGAGTGTGCTCTAAAAGCACAAAAAAAGTGCATCAGAAGTATATGCGGATTGAGACAGACGGATTCATGTGGACCAGTTTTCAAAAGGTTGAAAATCTTAACCCTACCTTCACTTTACATATTTGAAGCGGCAAGGATGATAAAACGCGATATAGATAAGTATGAAGCGTTGAGAAGCGCGAGACACAAAAATGAACTTAACCCAATGACCGCCACGTCAAAAATGCAAAAACGTGCCCTCGGCGCCGAGCTACGCATTATTCCTTACAAATCTGTCATGTAGTCGCGACCGTGGCGTGCTGGGCACATTTTGGTTTGCCATCTATACATGACTGTGGCGGTCAAAAGGTTAAAGGCATTCAATGTAGAACAGTTAAATTTAAATCGAGTGTATTTGGTGTTGGAGTTAAAATCTATAACAAGCTACCAAACTGCATCAAGAATATCTCTTCATTAAAAGTTTTTGAATTAAAGTTAAAAGAATTTCTCCTAAGTAAAACATATTATTCAATTAATGAATTTCTAACAGACCGAATTATTGACTAAACTTGTTTTTGACTTATTTAAGGTGAAATATACAACCGTAATAATTATGTCTTCTATTGTTAATGTTAGTATGAGGTTGACTAAAACTTGACATGTTAAACTTATTTTATTTTGTTTACTTTTTTGTACTTATCTAATGTAAATCGCATGATCAAAATAATTATGTCTATTAATAATGTCTGATGAGGTTGACGCAAAATTGACATTATATACTTATTTTTCTATTTTTATTTTTTTGACTTATTAAACTAAATTGTATGTCCCTAATAATTGTGTAAGAATTAATGTAAAATGAGGTTGACAAAAACAGTAACATAACCAACAACATTGATATACCTACCTAGTTATTAATATAAATATTGTACACCCCATGGGTATGTTACAGTGATTCATTAACACTATTGTAAGATCTGACTATTTACCTGTGACAAACAATAAATAAATGAATGAATGAATGAACACAACGCTTGTAATTCATTGCAAAATATGAAGCAATTCTCTATTTACTCAAAATTGAGTTGAGTAATCGAAAATAAAAAACAACCAAGTTCTGCATTCAAATAAGACGTACTTGTTATTAATTAAATACGTAATTTATGTTGATATTTAATACAGATATTTTGGATTAGAACTCAAGGTAAGAGGTTAGTTTAACGTTAGTTTGTATCGAGATGTTTTTTTCAAAACGTGTTTTGGTGACAACCAAGTTCTGGGAAATATGTTCAAAATTAACATATATTTTTTCCGCTACCACAAACTATACAGATTTGGCAATTTTCTTTCTTAAGAGAAGCCTATTATGGTCAATTGGGTCTTGTCAGCGCCTTAAGATATGTGGAACATGAATGAGTAAGCTAATGTCCAGCAGTTAATGTACTCAGTACATGATGGCTTGTTAAGTAAACAAAGCATGATCGCTGCACCGATGACACGCATTCTAGCTCACACCGACATAGGAATGTGAGTTTCGACGCGTTGTATTCCACGCGCGCCTCAAAGAGATGTCGTCAGCACAAATGCAGGGGTCCACTAGGGCCGATGCCTGCCGGGGTACCTACTAAAGGGTCACCGAGGCCCCTGGCAACACAGGCAACAGGAAGGAATATGGGTGGGTTTTAGTAAGTAAGAGTCTGACACACCGTCCCGCTCCGCCCAGAGCGGGAGAAGTTATTTGATGATTTCCCGTACAAAAAAAAAGGCATGTGAGTTTAGGAGTTAGGAAAGACCGACATTGTCATAGGACTAGGCAGGGTCAGAGAGTATAAAATGTACTTGAGGTGGTCAGTAATATAAATCAATAATAATATTATTTTTTGTTTGTTTCTTTATAATGGATAAATTCAAAAACTCCTTATCTGATATAAAAAAAATATTTCACCTTTAAAAAGCTACATTATCAACGAGTATAATATTTAAAAAAAAATTAGGGATAATTAGAAATTAAAAGGATTCGAACGTTCCTGAAAGCTGTTGATTATCTATACTAATATTAGGTACAAACAGAAAAGATTTTTTGTTTTTTTTTGTTGTTACAAGCTCCGAAACTCCTAAACCGATTTTAAACATTTTTTCACCAATAGACAGCTACATTTATCAGGAAGTAGAATAGGCCTGAATAATAGTATTGAATTAAAAAAAAATTAGTGATCCCTACGAAAATTACAATAACGTAACCCAAGGTATCAAACATTTACTTATAAAAGTCACTATCTGTCGTGCGCTGCGAAAACTATTGATGGTGTATAAAATTATGTACTAAATGTTTTTAGTTCTCATCATTACCCACAAAAAAGTCCGCGAGGTATATGTTGTAACTATTATAGTTAAGTCACAATAACCGTTTTTGTTCAAATTAGTCAATCAAACAAACCACGGGTAAAATCGAAAGATGATGCGCGATGATCTCTGGAACTGCCAGTCGGATTTGAAAAAATCTTTTTGCATACTATAGCCCAATTCTTGAGAAAAGTTAAAGACTATTTAACATCACGCTACGACCCTTGGGAGCTGAGCAAAAAGAGAGAAACTCAGAAAGAACGCCAAGCTAAAACGAAGTAATAGCGCAGGCGGGCGATGCGATGCGACGCGGTGGGTCGGTGGCCGAAATTTCACGCAGACGAAAGCGCTTCGCGGGTAGAAACTGGTTAAGTATATAATTTGTGTATAGCTCACACCGTCATAGGCATCCACATGCTTTCCCAGGTCCAGGATCCATTCAAGACATTGTTAAATAACTTCTCCCGCTCTGGGCGGAGCGGGAGGGTGTGTCAGACTCTTACTGACTGAGAAGGCATGGGCAGCCGTCACCTCCTTCTGCGAAGCAATAATGCTCGCGAAGGAGGAGGCGGGACGGTTGAGGGAAAGGCAAATTTCGCGCCCTCTCGCCCCTAGCCGCCGCAGGAGACGCCCTGGGCGTCGGGAATCCCGGGCGGATTTCCGGCCACCGTAGGCGCGGGCTTGCGGACGGTGAGCAATGGGTAGCTCACCGTCCGGTAAGGACCAGGCCCGGGTCGACGGCGCGTTGTATTCCACGCGCGCCTCAAAGAGATGTCGTCAGCAAAAAGGTAGGGGTCCACTAGGGCCGATGCCTGCCGGGGTCGCGGGAAAGTACTTATAGTATAGTAACACAGGCAACAGGAAGGAATACGGGTGGATTTCAGTCAGTAAGAGTGTGACACACCCTCCCGCTCCGCCCAGAGCGGGAGAAGTTATTTGATGATTTCCCCCCAAAAAAAAAATAATAAGACTTACTGACTAAAACCCACCCGTGTTCATTCCGTTTCCTGTGTTGCCAGGGGCCTCGGTAACCCTTTTGGACTTCCACGCGACCCCGGCAGAAAGGGCTAGGCTGTGTCAGAGTAAAAAATGTGCTTGAGGTGGTAATGTAAAAAAAAGTATCTAGTTCGTGTATCATCATCTGCCTAGCCTTTTCCCAACTATATTGGGGTCGGCTTCCAGTCTTACCTGATACAGCTGAATACCAGTATTTAACATGGAGCGACTGCCTGATTCTGACCTCACCCAGTTACTGGGTAAGACTGTTTGTCAGACTTTCGGGCTTCTGAAGACCCGTAACGACTGTCAAAGATCCACGAAAAACAGCCGGGGCCAACGTGTTTAACGTGCTTTCCGAGACACGGAGGGGTTTTGGTATGTAAAGATGGTGACTCATCCACGGACTCTTTCCGTTGCCTGTGTTGCCAAGGGCCAAGGTATCCCTTTCGGACTTTCCCGCGGCCCCGGCAGGACCACTTTGCACCTTAGAGGTCATGCATTCGCGGGAAGGTACTAATGGGTCACCGAGGCCCCTGGCAACACAGGCAACAGGAAGGAATACGGGTGGGTTTTAGTCAGTAAGAGTCTGACACACCCTCCCGCTCCGCCCAGAGCGGGAGAAGTTATTTGATGATTTCCCACCAAAAAAAAAAAAGAGGTCATGCATCTCTAAGAAACTTAAGCTAAATATAGTTTTAAAAGTTAAGCAACAAAATCACGAGTCGCGCTGCCGCCCGGAGCCGACCGCAAACTAGAAACACTACAAATGAAACCCCGCCCGGACGCTGCCGGGGTCGCGTGAAAATTCAAAAGGGATACCGAGGCCCCTGGCAACACAGGCAACGGAAGGAACACGGGTGGGTTTTAGTCAGTAAGAGTCTGACACACCCTCCCGCTCCGCCCAGAGTGGGAGAAGTTATTTGATAATTTCCCGCACAAAGATGCTCCCCGAACGCCCTCTAAACTATGACAAATCCGGGGAAGCCCGGACAGATGGCAGCCCTAAGTGCAGGTCAAGGCATAATTAATTGTATCACCACACATGATGCAGAACAGCATGACACATTCAATTTTCATCTAATATTGAACTGCTATAAAAGTTTACCTATTCCACTTAGAACCTTTGGTAAAGTAAAACAATTACATAAACTCACGCCCATGGGGATAGGCAGAAACCATAAAACGCCACCTGCTACGCTCCTTACATATACTCCTTTTGCTTCGTTTACGTTCATACATCTGGTCATACACGCACGCCGGTTGCGAGTACTACGCACCTGACCTTTTTGAAGAACATCACCAATGAGGTCACTATATGTCCTCCCGGCGTTCGACTCACATCTTCCTTGTAAATACCTTTTGTTATTCGCCTTTCACTCACCCTCTCAACATGACCAAACCATCACTAAATCAATAATCATGTTAAATTAGTTAAAAACAATCTATGTTGAAATACACTTGTGGCGGCATCTACAGCGCCACATACAAAACTACGCATCACACTGACGTCACGCAAAATCCTGCATCGCGCAAGCAGAGTTTACCGCGCAACTAGCATATATACAACATCCCGACATCAACCGTCGGGCAGTTGCCCACCAGACATGACACCCGTCTGGTCGGAGGATCCTCCCTTTTCTATGGAGGATGAGTGAACTTTACACCCTGTTCCTCATGCCTCCATACACTAAACGAAGTCTACGTTCTGTGAACAGTCAACGTTCCAGTTCTTACAGAGAAATGCGTTACTTTCTTCCCTTCCAAGGTCTAACACTCTAAAGACATAAAACAATATCGTCTTAAGTTCATAGATTTAAATGCAGCAACGCACGCGAAAGTATAACCTTACTGTTATCACAAGGACTTGTTAAGCAACGCCAGTTTACTCAATTTTATTCAACGTTCCTTTAAAACAAAAACATTTTTAGCAGCAGGCTTAGCATACGCTTTCTATTTCTTCGAAGAATAGACACAGCTCTTTCTATACAAAACGACATTTCATTTCTCCATTTTTGACATCTCACCGTAGAAATCCTTCTACATACAAAAGGACCTAGACAAAGATCGTTAGAAACGAAAGACGAAATGACAGATTGTAGAAGGATTTCTACAATCTGTCAATAAAAGAAATTAACTGGAGTTGATAATACCTCCTCCTACTCAATGCAAATTTGTATTGAGGTCAAAATGTTAACATTTGAATGAAATGAAATAATTTTATTTCTGTGAGTAGGTTTGTACAAACACTTTTACACGTCAATCATTTTTTTTTTAAACTGTTTGAGGTCGGCGTTTCCTGACTACTCTGAGAAGAAAGGCCGAAGCAAACTCAGAGGGAACGCGAATGAAATCGCGGGCAAAACTAAGTGCTATAAAACAGCCAGCAGAAAAAAAAACCCAGAACAGTCCGCCGATAAAAACAACAATAAAATATTTAAAATTCCATCAATGAAGTGTTGCAATCTGCAGTCTTTTAGTATTTGTCAATACTGAAATCGAAAACAAACATCATTGCATGATGACAATTAAATGAATTCTCATATTCTTGTCTTTTGGCCTGGCATTTTAAGACGCTGACAACACCTAAACCGCGGTCACTGTCAAATTCCATAGAAAAGAAAGAGAAGCGCGACGACACAACGCTTGTAATTTATTGCAAAATATGAAGTAATTATCTATTTACTCAAAATTGAGTTGAGTAATCGAAAATAAAAAACAACCAAGTTCTGCATTCAAATAAGACATTCTTGTTATTAATTTAATACGTAACGTATGTTGATATTTGACACAGATATTTTGGATTAGAACTCAAAGTAAGAGGTTAGTTTAACGTTAGTTTGTATCGAGATTTTGTTTTCAAAACGTGTTTTGGTAACAACCAGGTTCTGGGAAATATGTTCAAAATTAACATATATTTTTTCCGCTACCACAAACTATACAGATTTGGCAATTTTTTTTCTTAAGCAAAGCCTATTTTGTTCAATTGGGTCTTGTCAGCGCCTTAAGGGGACTACAAGAGAAAAACACAAGTTTTATAATGCCTAAAAGTATTTGATCTTCTGCCGTAAACAAAATCAGAAAAATATATGATATTCTTCAGGATATATGCTAGGTAGATAGAGTGTTGAAAACATTATCTGCCTAGCCTTTTCCGAAATATGTTGGGGTCGGCCTCCAGTCTTACCGGATACAGCTGAATACCTGTATTTTACATGGACCGACTGCCTATCTGACCTCCACAACCCAGTTACTGGGCAACACGATACCCCTTGGTAAGACTGGTTGTCAGACTTTCGAGCTTCTGACGACCCGTAACGACTGTCGAAGATCTACAAATGACAGCCGGGACCAACGGCTTAACGTGCTTTCCGAGGCACGGAGGGATCTTGGTATGCAAAGATGGTCACCCATCCACGGACCAACCGCAGCAAGCGTATATTAACCTGATCGATCGACCCGTGCGGCTGTTATTACTTAGCCACAAGCCCCTCTCAAGTGTGTTGAAAACATAATACAACTAATTTGATTCGATAGAAAAAAAAAAGAAACACTTCTAAAAAATTCTTTTAAGGCGCTGACAAGACCCAATTGACCAAAATAGGCTTCGCTTAAGAAAAAAAATTGTCAAATCTGTATAGTTTGTGGTAAAATATATGTTAATTTTGACCATATTTCCCAGAACTTGGTTGTTACCAAAACACGTTTTGAAAACAAAATCTCGATACAAACTAACGTTAAACTAACCTCTTACTTTGAATTCTAATCCAAAATATCTCTATCAAATATCAACATACGTTACGTATTTAATTAATAACAAGAACGTCTTATTTGAATGCAGAACATTTTGAGTAAATAGATAATTACTTCATATTTTGCAATAAATTACAAGCGTTGTGACATCGCGCTTCTCTTTCTTTCTATGGAATTTGACAGTGACCGCGGTTTAGGTGTTGTCAGCGTCTTAACGATTAAAAACCATACTAATATACATGCAATCATTCTGATTTTTTGTCAGATTATTCTACAAGCAACATATTAGCATAATAGTGTTTTATTTTTTTCAGCAATCAATAGATTTTTAAATAGATATTTGCTTCATATTTTGCAATAAATTACCAGCGTTGTGTCATCGCGCTTCTCTTTCTTTTCTATGCAGTCCGACAGTGACCGCGCTTTATCTGTTGTCAGCCTCTTATGTGATTTATCTACTAACATAACATCACGCTTGTATTCCCCCAAGGAGTAGGCAGAGCCCAGAGGTGTCCCTAGAGTACGTACACCCACATTTCGCCAGTTATATTTGTCACATGGAATAGTGGGGCGAACCTGCTGCCTTGACTCCGGGCTGCGACTGAGAAATTCCAAATGGAAAACCCAACAACATCTTGTACGACCACGGGAATCAAACCCAGAACCTCATGCTCAGCAGTAGCGCTTGAGAGCACTAGACCAACAAGTAAATAATCATCCTATAATGTTCCCACTGCTGGGACACGGGCCTCATCTCTGTGAGAGGGAGTGGGCCGTAATAGAATAAAATAGAATACTCTTTATTATGTACACCATAAAAATTACAGCTATAAATATGGAAATTTTACATAGGGTGACACAATGGGCGGCCTTATCGCTAAAAGCGATCTTTTCAAGACAACCTTTGGATGGATTAGGGAGGAAATCGAGGGAAAATACTGCAGGTAGTCTGTGGTATACCATTCGCATATATACAATAAATACATAGGTACATACATACATACATACATAAAACATATTAAAATTGTCTATACAGGTTGAAATTGAAAACTTGCGACAAACTGAAATGGGACATTGTATACATCATTATTAACAACTTTTACTAAGGGACCAAAGCTGTAATCCCAAAAAAAAAAATCTGCTTTTCCTACATTTTGATGAGGTATTGCGAACATAAATGTAGGGGACAGCAGTTTTTTTTTTGGGATTGTAGCTTTGGTCCCTTAATAAAAGTTGTTCATAATGATGAGTACAATCTCCCATTTCGATTTGTCGCATGTTTTCAATGTCACCCTGTATAATATATTCAATAATAATCATAAAACTAGCGTTAAGAACCAAAACAGGTGCAAAGAACAAAGAAAATAAAAAATATGTTTAAGGAGAGAGATAGTGTTTAATCTACCACGCGGGCCCAGTGCGGGTTGGTAGATGTCACATGTCTTCGAATTTTTGGTTCTAGGACGTGCCGGTTTCCTCACGATGTTTTCCTTCACCGTTTTGAGAGCAGTGCTGATGAAATAATTTACACAAAGTAAATCGCCTGTCGCCTGTAAACTCGTAAGTGGCAGCCGTCAACACTGGAACATCATTGCTCTCTTTTTCGTTGTCTTCAAGTAACAATCAAATATTTAACATTCTACCAATGAAGTTTGAAAGTGTTACAACCTGTAATCTTCTGCTGTTGTCAATAACGAAATCGAAAAGACAAGTCATTGCATGATGACAATTAAATGGATTCTTGTCTTATGGACTGACATTTTAAGTGTTTTATCTAGTAGATCTATGAATATATGAATTTTGTAACTAATTGTCGTAAGTGTTGTTGTAAGTGACTGCCTTGTTGGTCGCCAGCGCTAATGCTGAGCATGAGGTCCTGGGTTCGATTCCCGGGTCGGGCAAAATGTTTTTCCATCTGGACAATTCTCAGTAGCAGCACGGAGTCTGGATTTGTGCCCGGTTGATGGCAATAGGCTCGCCCCCTATTACATAGGACTTGCGAAATGTGGGTGTACCTCTGCCCAACCCTTCGGGGAAACAAGGCGTGATGTTATGTGTAAAATAAATGTATAATAATAAATGTAAAAGTCTAGAATACAATAAATATGACCATTTCACAACACAAAGTGCCAGCTAGCACATGTCAGATAACTTCAGTGAAAAAAAAAATCGACTAAATATTAATATAAATCGACTTTAAACCCACTCCAACCAATCAATCTGCTTCCCCTGTTCCCTGTTAGGATCGAAGATCCAGTCTAATCGGACGCAGCTGAATACCAGTATTTCACATGGAGCGACTTCCTATCTGACATTAACAACCCAGTTACTGGGTAACACGACACCCCTTGGTAAGACTGGTTGTCAGGGGAAATTATCAAGTAACTTCTACCGCTCTGGGCGGAGTGGGAGGGTGTCTCTTACTGACTAAAACCCACCCGTATTCCTTCCGTTGCCTGTGTTGCCTCGGTAACCCTTTTGGACTGCCACGCGACCCCGGCAGGCATGATTGTCAGACTTGGGTTTTGAACTACTCGTAACGACTGTCAAAGATCTACGAACGAAAACCGGAGACCAACGGCGTAACTTGCATTCCGAGGCACGGAGGGGTTTAGAATAAAAAAAAAACTTTTTTTTTTAATCTAAATAAAAAATAAAGTCGGACAACGCACAATGAAGGGTTTCGTAGTTGGGATGACTTTATCCCAAAAACAAACAATAACATTGTAGTTGAAAAACATGTTCCCCCATACATCGATATATGCCATTGTCAAACAACCAACTAAAAATTTAAGTTGGTCGACTATAACTCGTTAACTTGTAAAGCCTGCTTAGCTGTGATAGTTCTCCTTTTAATTTCATTATATGTACTATTGACATGATTTTTTTTCACATCTCCATAAACAGCTAGCTGGGGGGCGGGGGAGACACTTGACTCTTGCAAAAATTTGCACTTTAATGCTTAATATTACGCAAGCGGACCCTTGAATCAAAAAATAGTGTTCACAGACCCGCAATATCTTATATATAATAGTTATGAACGGCCTATCCAACGATACCCCACACCATGGGTCAGACGAGAAAAACCTACTCCAAGAAATTTTTTTTTCGAGATCTCAGAGCTACATTGGGGACAGACAGACAGACAGACGGACATGGCAAAACTATAAGGGTTCCTTGTTTACTAAGAACCCTAAAAACTGTAAACAGAGAACGAGAGAACAATTATTACAAAGCAAGATTATGTGTACTACATAACTCACAAGTAATGTTTATAATCTTATTCTTTCAATAACATTGCTACTGAACAAACACAAGTAAACAATATACATAGAGCACGGAATTGCTGCTAGGTACAGATACGAAATTCCTATAATAATAATAATACACAACAACATCACCGCATGTTTCCCCGAAGGGTTGGGCAGAAGTGTACCTATAGTAGGTACACCCACATTTCGCCAGTTATGTTTAAGTCCCATGTAATAGGGGGCGAGCCTATTGCCATCAACCAGGCACAAATCCAGACTACGGGCTGCTACTGAGAAATTCCGGATAGAAAAACATAATAAAATAACACTTTGCCCGACCCGGGAATCGAACCCAGGACCTCATGCTCATCAGTAGCGCTTGCAAACACTAGACCAACGAGGCAATTGGTTGGCAATAACAATAATCCTAACCAATATTCATCTTCTGCCTACCCCTTTCCGAAGGTGGGATCAGCTTCCAGTGTAACCGGATGCAATTGAATACCAGTATCTTACATGGAGCGACTGCCTATCTGACCTCCACAACCCAGTTACTGGGTAACACGACACCCCTTGGTAAGACTGGTTGTCAGACTTCCGGACTTCTGACTACCCGTAACGACTGTAAAGATCTACAAATAACAGCCGGGACCAACGGCTTAACGTGCTTTCCGAGGCACGGAGGGGTCTTGGTATGTAAAGATGGTCACCCATCCACGGACCAACCGCGGCAAGCGTAGCTTAACCTGATAGATCGATCCGTGCGGCTGTTATTACTTCACCACAAGCCCCACCAGTTGGTTCATTCCAAACCATCTAAAGTCGAATGAACGAATTCACCGGAATAATCTAACATATGCGAGCTGTATGTATGAGGATGCAACTGAATACCAGTATCTTACATGGAGCGACTGCCTATCTGACATTAACAACCCAGTTACTGGGTAACACGACACCCCTTGGTAAGACTGGTTGTCAGACTTGGGTTTTGGACTATTCGTAACGACTGTCAAAGATCTACGAACGAAAACCGGGACCAACGGCCTAATGCATTCCGAGGCACAAACGAGGTAAAAAAGAATCTGTAAAAGAATCTGTAAACAGAGAACGAGAAAACAATTATTACATAACACGATTATGTTTACTACATAACTCACAATTAATGTTTATAATCATAATCTTTTAATAACATTGCTACTACACAAACACAAGTAAACAATATACACAGAGTAGGGATGGCGATCTGAGATCGATTAATGGAAGAGTCGATTTATTGGACCAAATAATCGATTTTTATTCGATTTCTACTACTGAATCGATCCACTGCCGCACACTGGTCCCAAATGATAAAAAAGGGGACATTAAGAAATTTTTGACAAAAGGTCAACCGATTCAGCTTATTTTTTTTTTGTAGACAGCTGATGCAATTACAAATCACTTTTGTACATTGAGTTTTTGCCAAAAAAGCCGTATTTTCAGAGAAAAAAAATATTCAAATATTTTTTGTATGAAAGAAATCCTAATTTTGTCTTTATCTTCCAAGATTCAAACGTATTCAAAATAAAACTTAGCGCAGCTTGTAGAGGGGCTAATTTCTCACTACTTTGTCATAGACACTCAACTGCGATTTTGTGCTTCTTTTGAGTTACATGCACTTTAAATATTTTTTGTATGAAAAAATCCTAATTTTGTCTTTATCTTCCAAGATTCAAACGTATTCAAAATAAAACTTAGCGCAGCTTGTAGAGGGGTTAATTGTTCATCACTTTGCCATAGACACTCAATTGCGATTTTGTGCTCCTTTTCAGTTACAGGCACTTTAAATTTTTCGTTGTCGGATGAGCTTTACTAGTTTTTTGTAGACAGCTGATACAATTACAAGTAACTTTTAAAGAGGTATTTTTTGTTAAATAAGCCGTATTTTCAGAGTTAAAAAATTAATTCAAAAAGTATTTCTAGTTCTGGGAGTATTTGTGGTAGCTTCTGATGTAGATGCACCCGCTTCCTCTTCGTACGATAAATTATGCTCTTCTACGTCTACTGAAATGTCCTCTATGGTATATTCTGGATCAAACAACATAGGAAAATTCACAGAAGTTAAAGTTGGCCACAAAATTTTAGACTCCAACCACTCCTTGTTTTTAACACCAAATCTTTCGTTTCTACCTGAATTGTCCCATCTTCTAGCTAGGTTTGACGTATAATTTTGGCAAAACTTTTTGATAATACTGAGCTCTTCGTTTGGAATTTCACTTGAAATACGATTTATAATGGTTTGACACAGTAAATCACTATTTTTAAGGCACCCACTATTACTCAAAAAAGAAAAAATGTCTAAATTAGTCACAAATGTAGTCATTTTGATACAAAAATGTTACAGGCAAATAAATAAAAGTTACAATGTGGTGATAGTTGATAAAAAATTGTGTTGTTTTTACGAGCACAAGACGCGTAATGAACAAAAACGGGTTCCGCTTGCCCTTATACTATTGATATATGACTCATTACCCAACTATCCCGTTACTTAATGGGGTAGTTAGATAATGGCTCATTACCTAACTACCTCATTACTTAATGGGGTAGTTAGATAATGAGCCAAATATTCTTGCAATTTGGATGAGTCACGAGAAAATAAAACATACTAAGATGTGCTCCTACATAAATACCGCAAAACTACAAAGGGAATTTTTTATTGCAATTTATATACCTATTCATCATTCAGCGTTTTCGACGCGTTCGACTAGATGACCAAATAGAGCCGAAATCGTCACTTATAGGGTAATTAAGCAATGACTCTATACAAAAAAAATTTTACATACGAGTCACACAATAACTTACCTGTACATAAACATGTCTGAACACGTTTTGAGATTTCCTTGTTTGTTTATTTGATACTGATAATTTCATATATTTGTAAGAGTTACTCTACAAGCTGCGCTAAGTTTTATTTTGAATACGTTTGAATCTTGGAAGATAAAGACAAAATTAGAATTTTTTTATACAAAAAATATTTAAAGTGCCTGTAACTCAAAAGGAGCACAAAATCGCAGAAGAGTGTCTATGACAAAGTAGTGAGCAATTAGCATCTCTACAAGCTGCTTTAAGTTTTATTTTGAATACGTTTGAATCTTGGAAGATAAAGACAAAATTAGGATTTTTTCATACAAAAAATATTTAAAGTGCATGTAACTCAAAAGGAGCACAAAATCGCAGAAGAGTGTCTATGACAAAGTGGTGAGCAATTAGCTCTTCTACAAGCTGCGCTAAGTTTTATTTTGAATACGTTTGAATCTTGGAAGATAAAGAGAAAATTAGGATTTTTTCATACAAAAAATATTTAAAGTGCCTGTAACTCAAAAGGAGCACAAAATCGCAGAAGAGTGTCTATGACAAAGTGGTGAGCAATTAGCACCTCTACAAGCTGCGCTAAGTTTTATTTTGAATACGTTTGAATCTTGGAAGATAAAGACAAAATTAGGATTTCTTTCATACAAAAAATATTTGAATATTTTTTTTCTCTGAAAATACGGCTTATTTGGCAAAAACTCAATCTATAAAAGTTATTTGTAATTGCATCAGCTGTCTACAAAAAAAAATCAGCTGAATCCGTTGACCTTCTGTCAAAAATTTCTTAATGTCCACTTTTTTATCATTCGGGACCAGTGTGTGCCGTGCCAATCCAAAAGACTGTAACTCGACATACAGTGTTTTAGCTTAACAACGCCCAATCAGTTTCTTTGAGTCTGTTTAGTACACCTAACCAACTTTTTTTTCATTTGAATGTATATTTTGCAAGATAAGGCAAGCTAAAAACACGGTATTACGTTAAAATTAAGGTTTAAACATGGCGAAAAACTGTAACAAAGCTTACAGTATTTTGCCGTAACAAACTCCGCGCATTGCTGTAGTATAGAGATAAATACAGTGTTTTGAACCAACGCGTATACTCGCACGTTGAATGTTGATACCGTCCCACCAGCGTAGTAAGATCTAACATCATTATTACTATCTCGCTCTTTCTTGCGTCGTTATAGAGGCTCCCCGCCTTCTTGGCAAGTTTGAGGACGTTTTAGTTTATGATACCAGCATTAATTTGTGATAAGACTATAATAAACGTCTCAAATATTTCCTAAAAAAGATTTTCACCAATCCACCACAAGTGCGCATATTCATGTTAATAGCGTTCAATCTAATTCATATAGTGAGCCAGTAGATCTTACCTCCAAAACAAATAAGACTAAAATCCAGTCAATACAGAACCAAGAACACGTCGATACTGAATCGATACATAATTTAGATGAAGACGATGCTTTGAAAAATATTTCATATCTTTCAACTGTGACACAAAATATAATATCTACTGAAATCCAACCATCAACTTGTTTAGCACATTCTTCACCACCTTCAGTTTCGCCAAAGCCTTCAACTTCATTCGCTCCTGTAAACCCTATTGCAAATATTGAAACAGAACCACAGACAAGAAAAATCTATTACCCTTGAAGAATTCACTGCCAGTGATAAACCTGCCGTCGAAGATAACTGTCAAACACCAAAGAAACCTAAGCGAAATAGAGACCCAGTAACTATATTAGAGACACAAAGATTGGAACATCCATTGTTGCAACCTTGTTCATGTAAAAAACAGTGCATTCAAAAGATTTCTAAGACTGAACTAGACTGCCTCTATATGGACACAATTTTGGAACTTACAACGGCAACGGCGCCGCGACTTTTTATCAAGAAGTGTTGATAAGCTATATACCGCATGCACAAAAACAAAAGGCAAATCTCGAAGGCATAACACTCTAACATGGTCGCTAAACGATGTCAAAGTATGCAAAGTTTTTTTTCTTAGGACCTTGGGATATACAATCGATGAAGCTGTACAATCAGTCTTGAAGAATAACTATATAGAGAGCAATAAAAATCCGAAGATAAGCGCCACACCTACTGCTAACAAGTTTCCAGAGGAGTATGAAAAATGTTTATAAGAATTTATAATGAAATACAACCCTGTTCCATCACATTACAACAGTAACCATGCTCCGAACCGAAAGTATTTGCCAGTACCTAGGTGTAAACCTTTTCACTATATATGTATAAGGATTTTAAATAGTATTGCCAAGAAAATAATGCGACAATTTGTGGTTGGACTCATTTTCATAATATGATAAAAAAAATCTATCAACGGCAGAATTACCTCTAAATGTAAAAATCATAAAATAGCTCATGACAGACTACCACTTCCTTGTAACTGTGAAGATTGTAAAATTATAGGCCAGCACTTAGAAAATAAACGCAATTGACGAAGAGATTTAAATTTAGCAGAAGATCGAAGTAATAGCTCTCAAGGAAAAGAAGCTTTGCTCACCGTCGACATGCAAAAAGCTATATGCATGCCACTTCTTACAACAAAAGATTATTATTGAAAGAGATAGTAAGCCAAGAGGTGTTAATGAAGTTAAAAAAAGGAATGACTAACACAAAATCTATGAAGCCCTTGAGGAGTCAGATGCGCCTGATCTCAATATACATAGTGATTCTGATTTGTAATTCAGTCATGTCATAATTCATAATTCAGAACCAATATTTGATTTTTTCACTAAATGATAGATCTCATAGAAGTCCAAAGATGTTTTTGTTTATTATGTATATAAGTTCATAAAAATATTAGAAGATCGTATTATGTTTCGCTAGGTGTGTCTAACTATAATGTTTAAATTTCTAAAAATATTAGAAGATATTGTTGTTTCGTCAAAAAAATCTGATTATTAAGTATAAGTTTATGTTATGTTTCGCTAGATGTTTCTGACTATTATGTTTAATTTATAAAAAAATAGAAGACATTAGTCAAATACTTTTGATTATTATGAATAAGTTCATACAATTATTATAATATTATAATAATATGTTATGTTTCATCATAAAAAATTCATTAAAGTTTATTTTATCAAACTGTATTTTGATTTTATTCACAAATTAGACAAACATATGCCTTTAAAGTCACCATTGTTAGACATTAACTCGCTATATATGTTTTTATAATATTATTACTGATCTTTTTAAAACACTGTATCAATGGATACAGTGTTATGGCATAATTAGTCATATACATTTATACACGGTAAAACACTACAATTTGTTTTACAGTGTTTTGCATTGTTCTAGTTGTACTTAAACTTGTAAACTCTGCCTTGTCAATACAAGTTAGTGGCAATATCTTTTAATCTTACTAAAAAGATTGAAAAAAAAAATACTTGGCTATGTAGTTAGAGATATACACCTACTATTGAATTCATAAAATAATAAAATATTGAGCAGTAATCATTAAAAAAAGGAATTAATTATCAAAAACATATATCATCAAAAATCTCAAATGTGGTTTTCAAAAGTTACAGTGTATTGGATTGGCAGGGCAGTCCAGTGAATCGATATTTCACCGCCGCATATTAGTAACGGCCGCAACTTACGAGTTGTAGATCGTAGGCGATCGCAGACAGGCGCTTTACTTTGTGTAAATCATTTCATCGCCACTGCTCTCAAAACTGTGAAGGAAAACATTGTGAGGAAACCGGCATGTCCTAGAACCAAAAATTCGAAGACATGTGACATCTACCAACCCGCACAGGGCCCGCGTGGTGGATTACGGTCCACATCCTCTCATAGGGAGGAGGCCTGTGTTCCCAGCAGCAGGAACATTACCTATTATAGGCCTATAGGCTAATAACGCTCGTAAAATTTTGACTAGACACTAAGTATGCCACTCGTAGAGACTATTTAATGCACGCTATGGTAGTATTTGCCTACCCTTTTCCCAACTGTTGGGGTCGGCTATCAGTATATCCGGATGCCGCTGAATACCAGTATTTTACATGGAGCGACTGTCTGAGTGCAGTGGGAACGTTATATGTAGAGATGCCGTTCAAACAAAGGTATTATAAATAATTTGTTCCCACTCAAAAGCACTAGTTACATATTATAAAACAAAACTCACCCCACCGCGTCTGTCTGTCTGTCTGAACGCGATAAACTCAAAAACTACCAAACTGATTTTCATGCGATTTCGACCAATGGACGGAGTGAATAATGAGGAAGGATTAGGTGTATAATTAATGAAGGTTTTGTGTAAATTGGCTGAAATATGGAGACAATTGGTGAAGATGTCGGAAAAAGATCATGCCGCCTGCCTTACTGGCGTGTGCCGCATAAGCCAATAAAAACCCTGTAGACCCGGTAGTACGTTCCTGTGCGAGCAAAAGCTAGTACACACTATATAAATACGAAGTTAATATGCTATCCTGCGGTGACAGCGGTAAGCGTAACCCACATAAACCTGTGAGAATGAAAGATGAAATGTATCAGGTGATCAAGCTTACTGAATATTGTCATACAGAAACCTAACACAATCTATCTTCTATTTTACATACATAAACACACGCCTTCTTCCCATGGGGGTAGGCAGAAACTATAGAACGCCACCTGCTACGCTCCTTACATACTCCTTTTGCTTCGTTCACGTTCATAGATCTGGTCATACACGCACGCCGGTTGCGAGTACTACGCACCTGACCTTTTTGAAGAACGAGGTCACTATATGTCTTCCTGGGGCGTCCCCTCCAATTTCCACTCACATCTGCCTTGTAAATACCTTTTGTTAGTAGCCTTTCATTCATCCTCTCAACATGACCAAACCATCTAAGCATACCTACTCTTTTCAATTGTTGTCACTACATCTTCCTTTAAACCGCATCGTTGCCTTATCACATCATTTTTCAGCCTATCATTTATAGTCACACCACACATGCTTCTTAAGGAACGCATTTCCACAGCATTTGCTCTACTTTCATGCTTCTTTTGCCACACCCAACATTCACTTCCATACATAAGTGTGGGCACCAGCACACCATTATGAACAGCCAGTCGAGCCTCTTTGGGCATCGACTGGTTGGTCACCATCACATGTATAGCACCATTCACTGTATTTCCCACATTTACTCTCCTTTCCACATCTTCATCCATCTTTCCATCCCTTGTAAACAGACTCCCCAAATATACAAGTTCACTTACTTGCTCTACACTCTTACACATTACATTCATATCCTCTATTGTATATATCAAAATTATCAAACAATTAGATAACGTTATTAGAGCGCTGCATCCTATCATAATTCCTAATCATAATATGTTTAAAAATTGGTCCGCTCAGCAATGTAAATATCGCAATGAACGTGGCAGAGTTGTCAAATGAAATGCATTGCGATCAATAGGGAATAATACGCATGTAATTTTTTTTTCACTATATCAATAATAGACGGTAATATAAACCCAATAAAAGTATTAAATGTTAAATTCAACTACTGCTTGTTGCTCAAAAAAATTATGAACCTCAACAATAGATATTAACAAAAATCCACAAATTTTCTTATCGTCAACATATTTTTGTCTGTGAGGAGTGCTATTTTAAATTTACAAAAAAAAATCTTCTATATAAATTTCTACGAATATCTAAACGTCCTTACCAATAACTCTCGACCTGAGACGCATAAGGTCTGATATGGAATTTCACAAGTTTAGAGGACTTTTCTAAACTATTGTTTATGAGCTCGATTAGGCTAACTAGTTAAAAACAATACACTATTTTTGTTAGCCTAATCAAATTTAACAATAATTTTGACACGAATTTATCAAGAACTTTCTTTTGACTCTCCTGTAAACTTGTGAAATTCTATATCAGACCTAATGCGTCTCAGGTCGAGAGTTATTGGTAAGGGCTACTTAGTTGGATCAGAATAAACATCACTACATTTGGATTCAGCAACCGTTCTCCTAAGACCGATTCGCCATTATTAAGCTGCTACTTTTTACTTAAAATTATCCTTCGCTGTAGCTGCCAACCAACAAATATTTTTTACCAAGGGCTGTCGTCGAAAGTGACGCATATGAAAGGTTCTGTCGGCGAAATTTCCATAGGTGAAAGACCCTGCTGGGGAAACGGAAATAAATAAATCATCCTGTCGACGAACAGAGTCCAATGGCGAATCAGTCTTAGGAGAACAGTTGCTTTGCCCTACATTTGATGTTCATACAAACTTATAAATAGAAGTAATTTTTTTTGGAAAATCCAAAAGTGCTCGCCTCACAGACAGAATCATGTTGACGATCAGAAAATTTATAGATCTTTGTTAATATCTTCTGAACGGTGAAATTTCATATCAGACCTATGCGTCTCATCTTCCAAACGATTCTATCTTCATTGTTTGAGACTGTGTCTTTACTGTTTCATACTACATACAAAAGTAATCACGCTTATTATCTTAGCTCAGTGTTCCATCTCATGTTTTATTATATTACTCATTATTTACTATTGAGTAATGAGGTGTATTTACAAATGCCTTCCGTAAATAACGATCGTGATCGAGAACCTGTCTCATGTGAAAGTTATGTGGTTATTTACTCGTTTTTACCGGTTCTTTGATATATGGCGCCTATTTCTACAGCTGGGAGAAAATGAAATGGAGGAAACATGAAGGATAGGATTTGTCCAACTATGTTGTGGTCGGCTTCTAGTCTAACCAGGGGGACTACTCTCTAAGTCCAGCAACGAAGATACGAGCCCGTCCGAAAGTAGTTGATCCGTCAAAACAAGTGACAAATTCAATTTTTCGAACAGGCACAAACACATTGCGAGTAGGGACAACTGTCAAATCGTGTTGTCATTCAGTCTCAGCTCGGGCTCCGAAGTAATCTTATGTCCGTAGGTTATACGGAGTAGGAAACGCCCGTAACTACGGCCGAAACTACGGATTTACTAAATGATAAATGATTTTATTTCTGTAATTAGGTTTGTACAAACACTTTCACACGTCAATCATATTTTTTAAAACTAAATGAGGTTGGCTTTTCCTATCTGACTACTCTGAGGAGAAAGGCCGAAACAACCTCAGAGGTCACAGTCTCTTTTAAAGTCCAGGCATAATCTTGGTCAGATCATGTGAAGACCTCACATGATCTGACCAAGATTATGCCTGGATTTTTATTTAGATTGGTGTTTGAAATAGTCTTTTGATGAAAGAACCACACAGATTGAGTGGACCCGTCCAGTCAGTGCACGCATTTGTCAGTAGTTGTACAGCTCATCTCAGAACATAAGGAGTTCAACGATTCAACGAACAATACCAAAGAAGGTATATTTGGCTAGGCCGCAAAAAATACTCAAACTGCCAGACCAAGTTAAAAACTAACTGAGAATAAAACAAACTTAAACAATGACCCACATGGTCTTCACATTATAATAATTAAAATAATATAACATTTCACAGACATGTCATTCATGTATGCTTCATGTCATTGCATCAATAAAATTCTGCTTATGGAGTAGGCTCCCAGATACGATGTGAAACACTGCTGAGGAAGGGAGGATATTTTCTGAACAAATTTATTTCCAGTAGTGGACTTTTATAGGCTGATGATGGTGACTCTATTGTGGCCTCCACAGAAGCAATTACTAGGTAATAGATGCCATACAAAAGGAATTATATTATTGACTTTGTTAGACTTGCGGGCTTCCGACTACATATGCGTAGTCGGAAGCCCGCATGTCTAACAAAGCCAATAATATAATTCCTTTTGTATGGCATCTAACTACGATTATGACTTATGGTGGACGGCTTTATTAACACTAGCCAATTTTATTCCGGGGTGGAAAATCCTCATGGATGTCCTCTGCCCTGTGGCGGGCAGAGGGGTCTGTCAGACTCTTACTGACTAAAACAAGCCCGGTGTTCCCCTCCTACACTTGGGGATCACACGATCTAGTGCGACTTCCGCGATCCCTGGCTGGTCTTTGCGGGCCACCTTAGGCCGCAGGGGGGGAATAAGGTGTAGCCGCGATTTCCAACAGGGCGTGCGTGGAACACTACACGCCGCCACCTCAGGTCCTGCTGTGAGAGGGGCAACAGATGTCCCCGAGTACGTCGCCACTGGACCCATTTAGGGGGGCTGGAATAGGGCGTTGCCCGGTGCGCCTGCTGCGGGCAGGTTGACTGGAAGAGATCTCCCGGTCCCTTTCCGCAGCCTCCTTCTGCAACATGACTGTTTCGCAGAAGCATACCACCGCGTCCCAGGACTCTTTGCTGTCGACCATCGAGTCGAACACGGCTGTCAGCGACAGGTCACTGCCTACTCCTGAGACGAGGGCAGGGCGCAGCCCCTTCCAAGCGGCACACTCTGCCAGCGTATGCCGCGCCGTGTCCTCCTCGCAGACTAACACTAGCTTGTGACAACTAAATGAAAGCGCACTGTTGGATTTATCACCAAGAGTTGACAATTAAACAGTACAATCATATTTAGGGGTTCATTAAATGCAAATGTCAACTAGGGTCAACGTTTCAACGTGTAATCAAGAGTTATAATATGTAAAGAATCCTTCCAAATCTCAGCCAGGGACTGAACGTATGAAACACAGACGCTTGTCTACTATGCAATGGGTCATTACGGGGTCATCCATTCCACGACTGTCCTCCTTTTTAGGTAATCTTTTACATAACTCTGCATAACTACAAAGTTATTTATTATTACAAAACAAAAAAATGTAGCTCTACTTAATATTCTACAAATGAACGACCTTCAACCAAAACCGGCTGTGAAATCTGAGAATAATATCGTTAACACGCGTATCGCTAAAACGAATCAGTGGACAAATCGCTTTGAAGAATTCTACGTAGATAAATGTGCATAGAACATTGTTTTTGACAAACGAATATTGTCGAGAAGCTTTTGCGCCCGTGGCTTCGCACCCGTGGTGATCGGAAATCATCACACAGAAACGTAGAACTGGGATAAAAAGTATTCTGTCCTAACCACGGGGCACGGTCTACCTGTGTGCCAAAATCTGCAGAATAAGCACGAGCACCGTTTTCTCTACGGATGAATAGATAAGACAATTTCCACCAAGACAATGCAAGGGTGCACACATGTGCAGTTGCCATGGCAAAAATCCATGAATTGGGCTATGAATTGCTCCCTCATCCGCCCTATTCTCCAGATTTGGCTCCGAGCGACTACTTCTTGTTCCCAAACCTGAAGAAATGGCTTGGTGGAAAAAGATTTGACTCCAATGATGAAGTCATCTCGCAAACAAAGGCCTATTTTGAGGACCTCGACAAATCATTTTTTTTGGAAGGGATAAAAAAATTGGAGAAGCGTTGGACAAAGTGTATAGAGCTCAAGGGAGACTACGTTGAAAAATAAAATTATTTTTTTATCAAAAAATCTGTGTTTTATTCCAAAAGTCACGGACTTATTGACCCGCCCTCGTATATAAGCCAAAAATCACCCACTGCTGGGTTTAAGCTTTCCTTTACTCGAATGATTTAACCTAGGTACACTATTACAAACAAAACAAAACACATTACTGTTGCCTAAACAAATGATTCCTCTACAGCAGCCTTTCCCAAAGTTTCCCAAGTTTCCGCAGCGGGTGTGGGAAAAGCGCACTGACTGGCGCTTCTTCCACACCCGCTTAAGGCGTTTTGCCCAAAGCAGCTTAGGGCGTTTTGCCCAAAGAAACTTGGGGCGTTTTGCCCAAAGCAGCTTAGGGCGTTTTGCCCAAAGAAGCTTAGGGCGTTTTGCCCAAAGCAGCTTAGGGCGTTTTGCCCGCAGCAGAATAGTCAAGGGGTTTTGCCCACAGCGAAGCAACCTGGAAGCGCGTATTATTTGCGGTTACGATAGTGCAATTATAATACAGGGTCAAAGTAAGTTCGAAACTCTGCTGACGGGATAGGTAACCATATCAGTTTGTATCACAAAAACCAATTTAAAAATAAAATACATAAGTACCTCTTTGATATATGTTGTCAAAGCCTCGCTGCACTGTAGAAAATAAGAAAAAACAATCAATAATGTTTGTCTGTTTTATAATATTGTGAGCGGGTTGGTATTGATTATCATACCGTCGCCAAACTGAGGGTGCATTTAGAAGATTGGCAACGCGACGTATCCATTGAGCTTCTTGTCTGTTTTTCTCCATAGGAACCTACTACGCTTTGGAATGATCAACTATAAGCTTCATCTTTCCGACTGACAGACCCCTTAAAAATTCAAAAGTGCCTATAAATGGTTTATTTGAAATAAATGCTTTGTGTCGAAATAGGCCTTTGCCAAAAACGTGATTTCCAAAAACCTCCCACACATAATTCCATACATAAAAACCTAATTATTAACAAGAGTTAATCAGACCCCATTCAAACCATTCTGCTCACCCACTTATTACGTACCATCATAATTCTGATGCAATCTCCGCCAAGCGTATCGGGGCTGCAGCTTCCGGTGCTTTGTTTTTTTTTTTAAGATACTTACTCATCAGTTACTGTTCAACTTGAGCGTTATAACAGGTTTTGTTTGATCACTTGAATTTGGGACTTGCCAAATCCTTACTAATATTATAAATCAGAAAGTGAGTTTGTTTGTTTGTCACGCTAAAACGGCTGAACGGATTTGGATGAAATTTGGCACATGGGTAGATTACGTAGAGCCTCCACGTAGTCTACCCATGCGCCAAATTTGTGTAAAATAGTGGTATTCAACTGCACCCATTTAGACTGGAAGCCAAGCCCGGTTAGAAAAAGGTAGACAGATTGAAGCATAAGGACATACCGATACTGAGACCTCTCCGTGCCTAAGAAAGGACTCCAAGCCGTCGGTCCTGGCTGTCATTTGTACATCTTTGACAGACGTTACGGGTAGCCAGAAGCCCGAAAGTCAGACCAATGTGCATCGTGTTTCTCAGTAACTGGGTTGTAGAGGTCAGGTAAAGGTCAGATTGGAAGCCGACCCCATACCTTAAATCGGTTTAACTGAATACCAGCAGGCTTAGCATGACGCTTTCTATTTCTACGAAGAATAGACACAGCTCTTTCTATACAAAGTGACATTTAATTTCTCCATTTTTGACATTGCACCGTAGAAATCCTTCTTCATATAAAAGGACCTAGACAAAGATCGTTAGAAACGAAAGATGAAATGGCAGATTGTAAAAGGTTTTCCACGGTGTGATGTCAAAAATAGAGAAACGAAATGTCACTTTGTATAGAAAACGCTGTGTCTATTCTTCGTAGAAATAGAAAGCGTCATGCTAAGCCTGCAGATGATGACTGATACTGATTACAACATCCAAGTCTGTCGTTTGCAACAATGCTCGACCTTGTGGATCAATCGATTTTCACGGTGGTTTCATAATCTGTAGAACCTCCTTTAAATGTGAGGTGAAAATAAACGAAATGATGCAATCCGTAAGACAAGAAAATCTTTTGAATATTTCCATTTGAATAAATAACATCCGGAAAAGAACCGGAGTTACAAACATAGCCTGCAGAGTCAACAAGCTGAAGTGGCAGTGGGCTGGCCATTTTTGTCGAAGGACCGATGGCCAGTGGAGCAGACGAGTCCTGGAGTGGAGACCGCGTATCGGCAAGCGTAGTGTGGGACGCCCCCCAGCTAGATGGACCGACGACCTTAAAAAGGTGGCTGGGACAGACTGGATGCGGAAGGCAGTGGACAGGGTGTTGTGGCGCAGCCTGGGAGAGGCCTTGGTCCAGCAGTGGACTGTTATAGGCTGAGTTGATTGATTGATTGATTGAAATAACATAACAACACACCTATATTCCCTGAAGGGTTAGGCAGAGCTGTACCTGTAGTACACCCAAATTTCGCCAGTTATGTTTAAGTCCCATGTAATAGGGGGCGAGCCTATTAACATCAACCGTGCACAAATCCAGACTCCGGACTGCTACTGAAAAATGCTCAGCAGTAGCGCTTGCGACCAATATAACAACGAGGCATTTGAATAAATCAGCGCAGTTTGTTATTACCAAGGTTGGACCCACATATGTGGTTAGTTTGTGAATCTGATAAGACTAAAAATCGTGACTTAGGTATTATTACTTATTGTTCGACCTTTAGAAGCAGGTTTAGGCCTGTCTAGATAGAACTTGTTTGGTTTTTAATGTTGATATTCTAATTCAGGAATACAGATAGAGCAGATCCATGACTAGGAGTTTGGCGTTTTAATCCTGCCTTTTCCCAACTACGTTGGGATCGGGTTCCAGTCTAACTAGATGCAGTTGAATTCCAGTATTTTACATGGAGCGACTGACCTTCACAACCCAGTTACTGGGTAACACGATACCCTTTGGTAAGACTGGTTGTCAGACCTACGGGCTTCTGAGGACTCTTAACGACTGTCAGAGATCTACAAATGACAGCCCAATGGCTTCAAATCAAATCATTTATTTCTTTGCAAACATGGGTATAGTACATAGGTGTTTTTATAATAAAGTTCTCCATATTTTACCGTCACATATGCATGCAAAGGTTTACAATTAAATATAAATAATATAAAAAATCTAAATTAAGTATAGTAATATTTAATCAGATTTTTTGAACAGCAAATAAAAAAAAAATCAAACTTATACCTAAATTAAAAAATGTCAGCGTGGTCACAGCAATAAAAAATAAAATTAGATTATATAATGTCAAACGAAAATAAAAAGTAAGTGAAGCCAGGATCACAATAATTATGTCAATCAGAGTAAGAGTATGTCAGTCAGTTAGTGAATCATCGTTAAGAAAATCGTCAATCGTGTAATAACTAATAACCATGGCTGTTTATTTTCGGCCAGTCTAAGCATCGTAAAAAAGTAGGTAGGCTTTTTTTTTGGGTGGGAAATCAAATAACTTCTCCCGCTCTGGGCGGAGCGGGAGGGTGTGTCAGACTCTTACTGACTAAAACCCACGCGTATTCCTTCCGTTGCCTGTGTTGCCAGGGGCCTCGGTAACCCTTTAGTACCTTCAAAAATGTAGGCTGGAGTCTCATTTGCAACAAAATGTATGGGAAAAGTTTTTTGTGATTTCTGACTTTTCAAGTACTCAAACCTCAGCTGGTCCGATAGTTTTTTGATCCTTTTAAGAAACAGGATCGATTGACATCTAAAAGTTTTTTCTAAAAACTGCCCATTTTCTTGCAGACTGTATTTTTTTTTTTCAAAATCTGTGAATGCAGATCTAAATGTCTTAAGGCTCCTACATACTGGCGCGACTTGTCGCGCGACGCGCCGCGACACAAAGGCACCGCTTGTAGCGCTAAACGCGGTGTCTTCGCGCCAGTATGTAGGAGCCTTTAAAAAGTTAAGACGCTGACAAGACCCAATTGAACAAAATAGGCTTCTCTTAAGAAAAAAAGTTGCCAAATCTGGATAGTTTGTGGTAGCGGAAAAAATATCCTAAAAATCCACCCTATATATAAGTCAAGTTACAATATTCTGAATTTTTATTTTGTTGAGGGTAGAAACACACGGGGATCTACCATAAGGACTTCCTCACGAGAAAATGAAGCCATCCAAGCAACAAGGTATTAATTTATTCACAATTAATATTCTAGGCTAACAAGACTGGTCATTTCTTGAACTAGTTTATATCATGAACAAGATAGATACATAAAATTAATTAAAAGTGTTAAACTTGATTTTAGAGAGATCATCCATCATTATTTAAATGTAGAAATTAATGTTTTTGATTTTGCAGTAGCAAAGCAATCGATGCCAGCAAGCCAGGTAAGAAGCGAAGGCGGAGGCGGGACGGTTGAGGGAACGGCAAATTTCGCACCCTCTCGCCCCTAGCCGCCGTAGGAGACGCCCTGGGCGTCAGGAATCCCGGGCGGATTTCCGGCCACCGTAGGCGCGGGCTTGCGGACGGTGAGCAATGGGTAGCTCGCCTCCGATATGGACCAGGCCCGGGTCGACGGCGCGTTGTGTTCCACGCGCGCCTTCTAAGAGATGTCAGCACAAGTGTAGGGGTCCACTAGGGCCGATGCCTGCCGGGGTCGCGTGGCAGTCCAAAAGGGTTACCGAGGCCCATGGCAACACAGGCAACGGAAGGAATACGGGTGGTTTAGTCAGTAAGAGTCTTACACACCCTCCCGCTCCGCCCTGTTATTTGATAATTCAATCCCACCCAAAAACAAAAGCCAGGTAAGAAATGAAGCATAGTCGAGGAAGTTTGAAAATAGCGCCAGAGACATAAAAGTTGAAAGGGAATTGGTACGAGCATGTGATGACGAGGAAGAACGAAACGCATGTGGCTGAGTAAAGAGGCAAAAACAAAGATAGATTAATTGAGAGGGATGACATGAATGAAAAATTATTGCATATAAGCATAAGCATAATTAGCCTATAATGTTTCCACTGCTGGGAAACAGGAGAGAGAGAGGAGTCTGTGAGAGGGAGTGGGCCGTAATCCCTCACGTGGGCCCAGTGCGGCTTGGTGTAAAATTGATTGAATGATGGATAACGCGACGGCTGACGAGGGAGAATAAAAGAAAAACAGTTTTGCACCGACTTCGAGTAATATGTGGATCAAAAGCCCGCAAAAGAACAGAGCTTTGAAAAATTTTAAGGGTCATCTAACGGTCAAATTTACGCTCCAGTAAGCCTATGCGAATTTCAGACACCACAGATAGAATCGGTAAAGGAGAAAATCTTGATCAAGGCATTGAGTCTTGATCACCACGCATCCCCACTGTGGGCCCCATCTCTGCAGGAGAAGAAGCCTTTGTCCTGTACTTGGAACTACTTAGAACAGTTACAGATTACTGGCGAAATGAAGATGTAGTAAACACACCTGTCTTCACTTTTGGGAAATACAGATGTGACGTGTTAAGTTCCAAAGATTTACAACTTCTAGTGCCCCAAATGTTTACTTGTTCTGAGAACAAATTGTTACAGCTCAAACATTCTTGTGGACACGTCATCTGACACCAGAGGAAGACAAAGACGGTGTGAACTAGGTTTAATTTTAATACAATGGTAAACTATTGCGGTTAACTGCGTGAATAGGGCTGGTGCCTGGTAGTAAGACGTTTTAAATAGCCTTTCCAGTATATAGTTTGGTTGAGGGCGGCAACGGGGTTAAAAGAATTACAACATAAACCAGGAGATGACTTACTTCGACAAGAAAATCAACTTTTGGATGGACACGGCTGAAGACCGATATAAGATTAGGCAGCATAGCAGGCAGCACAACATAGCAGTGACACAGAAAAGAGTCAAGAAAGCAACTGGTCCTGAGCCAACCTGGCGGCGACGTTGTTGAAAGATGCCCCCTCCCATAGAAAAATTACCCGTCTCTCCACTATTCCATTGCTTGCTGAAGGATGCATATGCGGTAGGCTCTAATAATCCTTCCTATCCTAAGGGCACGTCTTCCTGACCATTACCGCGCCCCCCGGTCTACTCTTTGATATGCAATGGCCTATGTAGTCGCATGAAACATGAGGCTCCAGGGACTAGTGCGAATCCTTGGGTTCGTTCGAGCAATAGAGTCTGGTTTAACCACGCTCAGGGCGTTGCATTTCATTCATTCATTCATTTCCAGTATATAGTTTGGTTGAGGACTCGTGAAAAAATGATAACAACCGCACGGGTCAATCGAAGGTTAAGCTACGCTTGCCGTGATCGGTTCTTGAATGGGTGACCATTCATTACATAACGAGAACCCTCCGAGACTAGGGAAGCACGTGAAGCCGTCGGTCGGCTGTCATTCGTAGACCTTTGACAGTCCTTACGGGTAGTCAGAAGCCCAAAAGCCTGACAACTAGTCAGTTGACAGACTTTTGGTACAGAATTGTGCGGAGGAGAGGCACGTTTCTTTCCCGATAAGGGGAAACCGGCCGAAATACTAATATTAACAGAATTAAGGAAACACTAAAACTTCATGAGCGTAGGGCGTAACACGATACCTCTAGGACTCTCAAAGTATCAGGGCGCTTTCAATTGTCGCGGGAAGGTACTAAAGGGTCACCGAGGCCCCTTGCAACACAGGCAACAGGAAGGAATACGGGTGGGTTTTAGTCAGTAAGAGTCTGACACACCCTCCCGCTCCGCCCAGAGCGGGAGAAGTTATTTAATGATTTCCCATCCAAAAAAAGGGCGCTTTCAATTTAGACGGTTGGTGCCGGATTGCTGCCGCATGGTTGTTGCAGAATTATTACGACCGTGAACCGTACTGCTGCCGGACGACAGCAGTACGACGTGAATCGTCTTATTTGAAGAGATACGCAGCTGCAGGCTTAGCATGACACTCTCTATTTCTTCGAAGAATAGACACGGCTCTTTCCATACAAAGTGACATTTCGTTTCTCCTTTTTTGACATCCCACCGTAGAGATCTTTCTACATAAAAAAGGACCTAGACAAAGATCGTTAGAAACGAAAGACAAGATGACAGATTGTAGAAGGATTTCTACGGTGAGATGTCAAAAACTGAGAAACGAAATGTCACTTTGTATAGAAAGAGCCCTGTCTATTCTTCGAAGAAATAGAGAGTGTCATGCTAAGCCTGCTGCAGTCCGATCGAATTTCAGTGATTTCCGTCGAAAACATGAGCGAACAACGACTGAGACGTTCCGCCAACGGACGTGCGCCGCACTGCTCTCGCACGACCTTGCGTCGACACATTTTGTATGAAAAACCATAACCGCCCGTGCGCAGTACGATACCCGGACCGCAACAGTCCGGCACCAACCGTCTAAGTTGAAAGCACCCTTATTAGTCGTGTAACGCAGTAACTGAGTTGTGATTTGTGAATGACAGATAGGCAGTCGCTCCATATGGTCATTTGTTAGCAGCCATGGCTTATTTTAATTTTTCAATTGTTTTTATCTTTTTATTACGGACACTTTTAACGTGCACGTCTTTCTACATTGTTCTCATTTGTATAATTTCAACATAATGATGTAACCAGTATTTTTGACATTATATTTTCACTATTTGACATTATATACCTACAATTTATATTTCAGACTTAATATTATTAATATTATTTTACATGGATTCTTGTGTACGTTGTGAATGTGAGAACGTTGTAGGCTTAATAGACTAGATCTTTTTTTCTTTAGACCGTTTCCTTTTCTCTTTTTTTTGTTAAGTACTTCTCGACAGGCCTACACTGTTCTCCCATACCTAATTTGTGTAATTTGAAAACATTGTAATAGCCAATTATTTTTAAAAGAGTAACCGTGGAGTTTCTTGCCGGCTCTTCTCCATAGGAAACGACCAATTGGAACCGTGCACCTAGCTTCTGACGTTTCATAAGTGCCCATGTAGGTTTATGTGAAATAAAAATATTTTGATTTTGATTTTTTTTGATTTTGTAACAATATTTTAATTTAAAAGAGTGTTCGTGGAGTTTCTTGCCCGTTCTTCTCCATAGGAACCTATAACGCTTTGGAATGGGCAACTAGCTTCATCTTTCTGACTGACCGACCCCTTGACAATTCAAAAGTGCCTGTATTTGGTTTATTTGAAATAAATGCTTTGAGTTTGAGTTTAGTAAAATACTGGTATTCAGCTACGTCCGGTAAGACTGGAAGCCGACCCCAACATAGTGAGGAAAAGTCTAGGCAGAAAAATAATACTTCCCGCGGAAATGAACGTGAGAATAAAATAAAAACAAATCTAAGATGTCTACTTCTATTGTCTGTACCTATATTGATTGTAATATAAAGATGGCGCCCACAAAGTACAGTTCAACGACTCCAATTACTAGGCTCACTCCAGTAATTCGTGTCGTTAAACAGTACTTTGTCACCTGCCATGTTTGTCTGTCTTTTACCACTTTCTCCTCACTTCACTCACCTAGTTTCTAGTTGATACGTGGTTATGTTCCCACGTAGGTTAAGCGTCTGTTGTCGAGGTTTGGATTTTGATGGGTGGGCAGGTTGATTTAGTAGTAAGAGTAGTCATGTTGAGAGAATTAATGAAAGGCAATTACCAAAGGGAAAAAGAAGTCTGGTGCCAGTAGAGAGGCTGAGGGTCTTTAAAGAGATGTACTGCTTTTGTTGCAATGATGGCCCAGTGGTAACGGCCGCGACTTACGAGTTGTAGGTCGGGTTCGAACCCAGACAGGCGCTTTACTTTGTTTAAATTATTTCATCATGGTTGCTCTCAAAACGGTGAAGGAAAACATCGTGAGGAAACCGGCATGTCCTAGAATCCAAAATTCTAAGACATGTGACATCTACCAACCCGCACTGGGCCCTCGTGGTGGATTACGGCCCACTCCCTCTCACAGAGAGGAGGCCTGTGTCCCAGCAGTGGGTATATTACAGCCTGATTATGTAGGTGCAGCTTTTATTTACAATGTCCTTCCAACAGATCAGGCCAAAAGAGAAAAGGATATGATATATATACACAGACATTTGGTTCAATATAGCAAAATAAACTGGTAAAATACAAGCGGGAAACATTTAAGGGTCGTGTAATCGCCTTTGACCTTGGCCATACAAATTCGCGTCGACAACACGCTGCGCCGCACACTGGTCCCGAATGATAAAAAAGTGGACATTAAGAAATTTTTGACAGAAGGTCAACGGATTCGGCTGATTTTTTTTTTTGTAGACAGCTGATGCAATTACAAATCACTTTTATAGATTGAGTTTTTGCCAAATAAGCCGTATTTTCAGAGAAAAAAAATATTCAAATATTTTTTGTATGAAAGAAATCCTAATTTTGTCTTTATCTTCCAAGATTCAAACGTATTCAAAATAAAACTTAGCGCAGCTTGTAGAGGTGCTAATTGCTCACCACTTTGTCATAGACACTCTTCTGCGATTTTGTGCTCCTTTTGAGTTACAGGCACTTTCAATATTTTTTGTATGAAAAAATCCTAATTTTCTCTTTATCTTCCAAGATTCAAACGTATTCAAAATAAAACTTAGCGCAGCTTGTAGAAGAGCTAATTGCTCACCACTTTGTCATAGACACTCTTCTGCGATTTTGTGCTCCTTTTGAGTTACATGCACTTTAAATATTTTTTGTATGAAAAAATCCTAATTTTGTCTTTATCTTCCAAGATTCAAACGTATTCAAAATAAAACTTAAAGCAGCTTGTAGAGATGCTAATTGCTCACTACTTTGTCATAGACACTCTTCTGCGATTTTGTGCTCCTTTTGAGTTACAGGCACTTTAAATATTTTTTGTATAAAAAAATTCTAATTTTGTCTTTATCTTCCAAGATTCAAACGTATTCAAAATAAAACTTAGCGCAGCTTGTAGAGTAACTCTTACAAATATATGAAATTATCAGTATCAAATAAACAAACAAGGAAATCTCAAAACGTGTTCAGACATGTTTATGTACAGGTAAGTTATTGTGTGACTCGTATGTAAAATTTTTTTTGTATAGAGTCATTGCTTAATTACCCTATAAGTGACGATTTCGGCTCTATTTGGTCATCTAGTCGAACGCGTCGAAAACGCTGAATGATGAATAGGTATATAAATTGCAATTAAAAATTCCCTTTGTAGTTTTGCGGTATTTATGTAGGAGCACATCTTAGTATGTTTTATTTTCTCGTGACTCATCCAAATTGCAAGAATATTTGGCTCATTATCTAACTACCCCATTAAGTAATGAGGTAGTTAGGTAATGAGCCATTATCTAACTACCCCATTAAGTAACGGGATAGTTGGGTAATGAGTCATATATCAATAGTATAAGGGCAAGCGGAACCCGTTTTTGTTCATTACGCGTCTTGTGCTCGTAAAAACAACACAATTTTTTATCAACTATCACCACATTGTAACTTTTATTTATTTGCCTGTAACATTTTTGTATCAAAATGACTACATTTGTGACTAATTTAGACATTTTTTCTTTTTTGAGTAATAGTGGGTGCCTTAAAAATAGTGATTTACTGTGTCAAACCATTATAAATCGTATTTCAAGTGAAATTCCAAACGAAGAGCTCAGTATTATCAAAAAGTTTTGCCAAAATTATACGTCAAACCTAGCTAGAAGATGGGACAATTCAGGTAGAAACGAAAGATTTGGTGTTAAAAACAAGGAGTGGTTGGAGTCTAAAATTTTGTGGCCAACTTTAACTTCTGTGAATTTTCCTATGTTGTTTGATCCAGAATATACCATAGAGGACATTTCAGTAGACGTAGAAGAGCATAATTTATCGTACGAAGAGGAAGCGGGTGCATCTACATCAGAAGCTACCACAAATACTCCCAGAACTAGAAATACTTTTTGAATTAATTTTTTAACTCTGAAAATACGGCTTATTTAACAAAAAATACCTCTTTAAAAGTTACTTGTAATTGTATCAGCTGTCTACAAAAAACTAGTAAAGCTCATCCGACAACGAAAAATTTAAAGTGCCTGTAACTGAAAAGGAGCACAAAATCGCAATTGAGTGTCTATGGCAAAGTGATGAACAATTAACCCCTCTACAAGCTGCGCTAAGTTTTATTTTGAATACGTTTGAATCTTGGAAGATAAAGACAAAATTAGGATTTTTTCATACAAAAAATATTTAAAGTGCATGTAACTCAAAAGGAGCACAAAATCGCAGTTGAGTGTCTATGACAAAGTAGTGAGAAATTAGCCCCTCTACAAGCTGCGCTAAGTTTTATTTTGAATACGTTTGAATCTTGGAAGATAAAGACAAAATTAGGATTTCTTTCATACAAAAAATATTTGAATATTTTTTTTCTCTGAAAATACGGCTTTTTTGGCAAAAACTCAATGTACAAAAGTGATTTGTAATTGCATCAGCTGTCTACAAAAAAAAAATAAGCTGAATCGGTTGACCTTTTGTCAAAAATTTCTTAATGTCCCCTTTTTTATCATTTGGGACCAGTGTGCGCCGCCGTTTGGCCTCATAGGGAATACTTATTTTTAGTAACGAAAATATAAATACACTATTTTTTGTAAAAAATCATAGATAGAATTATAGATAATAAAATAGTCTGTTCATACAATAAAAATATCTTATGTAGTTTGAAAGTAATATCGTATATTATGCTTTGGCTAGACATTACTTCCTGAATTTATTTCATAAAGTATTTTACTACAATACTTAAATATTTACTTAAATAATTGATGTGTGCGCGTTCTAGTTTAATATAAGTATATTTTTTTGCATGACTTAGTTCAATTATGAAAGCGTAATTACAGATTTAAAAGTCAAGTTTTTGAAACTTAAACTTACGGTGACTAAATAGATCGTCAGTAAACCTGGAACGAACCTTCTGGCATGATTTCCAAATATTAATAAGATTTGTAGTGATTATAAATACTAAATATAAAATCGCAAGTATGTGATTTGCTTCAAATGATTATTGTGAAAGTTTAGAAGTATCTAATTTGACAGTTACCGTAAAAGTACTGTTTTTTTTTTTTTAAATATAACCGAATGGAAAACATGATACATATATTCGGTGTGCCGAGTAGTTGCAAGTTAGTTCTCTTCGAGCCTCGGATTCTAAAGGTTGTCTTCAAGAAGTCTAAAGTATATACTGATATTATATTGAGTACCTAATTAAATAGTTTGTTAAATATTTTCACACTTGTATTATATAACCTAATTTACATTAAATTTGAAGTCAAATTCCAGTCTAAACAGATGCATTTGTCCAACCAAAGCAAACTGCGTACGCGCAGGCATCCAAACACACGTGAATTATGTAACCTAATTTACATTAAATTTGAGGTCAAATTCCAGTCTAAACAGATGCATTTGTCCAACCAAAGAAAACTGCGTACGCGCAGGCATCCGAACACACGTATATTATTAATCTCCTAAGTTCAGAGATCATCTTATATTACGATACGTTACGATAAATTAATAAGGCTATCTCCTTACGTAAATTACAAGTGCTTTGTATAGACGTTTGTATCGCACCGTAGAAATCCTTCTGCAATCTGACATTTTGTCTTTCGTTTCTAACGGGCGATGCCGAAAATGGAGAAACGAAATGTCGCTTTGTATAAAAAAAGCTGTGTCTATTCTTCGTAGAAATAGAAAGCGTCATGCTAAGCCTGCAGGCGATGAGATTAATGGTAAACCCACGCCCCCACCACCCACCATCTAACTAACCACCGCACCGTTGGTCTCGTGGCGTCAAGCTCGACTGCTGAGCGTAGGGTCTTGGGTTTGATTCCCAGATCGGGCAGTGTTATTGGGTTTTTTCCACTATTTTTCGCAATAGCAGCTCGGAGTTTGGCAGTTGGTGCTGTGATAACCTCGTGCCTTGGAAAGCTCGTAAATCCGTTAGCTCTGCGCCTCCCTGCCGGGGTCGCGGGAAAGTACTTATGGGTCACCGAGGCCCCCGCAACACAGGCAACAGGAAGGAATACGGGTGGGTTTTAGTCAGTAAGAGTGTGAAACACCCTCCCGCTCCGCCCAGAGCGGGAGAAGTTATTTGATGATTTCCCAACATTAAAAAAAAAAAAAAGCTTGCGCCTGATCTCTCCCCGAATACAGAGTGCACCTGCGTCTGCGCACTTTAATACCTCCTGCGCACCTGGCTAATCTCCGTTGAGATTGGCTACCGTGACTGAAATCGGTTGGGGAGGATTCAAATCAATCAATCTGCCTGCCTTTTCCCAACTATGTTGGGGTCGGCTTCCAGTCTAACTGGATGCAGTTGAATACCAGTATTTTACATAGAGCGACTGCCTATCACCTCCACAACTCAGTAACTGGGTAATATGATACCCCTTGATAAGACTTGTTGTCAGACTTTCGGGCTTCTGACGAACCCTAACGACTGTCAAAGTTCCTCGAATGAAAGCCGGGACCAAAGACTCAACGTGCTTTCCGAGGCACGGAGGAGTCTCGGTATGTAAAGATGGTCACCCATCCACGGACCACGAAGGAACCCCACCAAGCGTAGCTTAACTCGACCCGTGCGGCTGTTATTACTTAGCCACGAGCTCATTAATATATTAACCTTTGCTCAAATCAAATCAAAAGTCATTTATTCAAACTAGGCTGAAAATCAGCACTTTTCGTACGTCAAAGTTACATAAGACAGTCCCCCAAAAATGGCCGCCCGTCACCACTTCCTAGTTCTTTAGCTGGGAAGAAGAAGTGGTGGAACAAACTCCCCAGCAGCACGTCTGTCTGTTTAGTTATATAAACTTGATTCTATACAAATCGTATGCAAAGTAATTAACATTATGAAACACAAAACATTGGATTAAATTACACACTTGCCATACGTTAGCTAGCACGCGCCAGTATACCAACAAAACATAGACTCAAGTACATAGGGTCGGCTTCCAGTCTGGCTGAACGTTTACATAATTAAATCCATACATACATAAACTCACGCCTTCCCATCTTCCCATGAGGGTAGACAGAAACTATAGAACGCCACCTGCTTCGATCCTTATATTCCTTTTGCTTCGTTTACGTTCATACATCTGGTCATACACGCACGCTGGTTGCGAGTACTACGCACCTGACCTTTCTGAAGAACATCACCAATTAGGTCACTGTGTCCTTTTGGCGTTCCTTCCCTGCGTTTCCACTCACATCTGCCTTGTTACCTCTTGTTAGTCGCCTGTCATTCATCCCCTCAGCATGACCAAACTTTTTTTTTTGGGTGGGAACTTATCAAATAACTTCTCCCGCTCTGGGACGGTGCGTCAGACTATTATTGACTAAAACCCACCCGCGTTCCATCCGTCGCCTGTGTTGCCAGGGGCTTCGGTATCCCTTTCAGAATTTCCCGCGACCCCGGCAGGCATCGGCCCTAATGGACCCCTACACTTGTGCTGACATCTCTTTGAGGCGCGCGTGGAACACAACGCGCCGTCGACCCGGGCTGGGTCCTTATTGGACGGCGAGCTATTCATTGCTCACCGTCAGCAAGCTCGCGCCTGCGGTGGCCGGAAATCCGTCTCCGCGTCTCCTGCGGCGGGCGGTAACTTTGCCTTTCCCTCACTCGTTCGCAAGCATTAACGCTTCGCAAGAGGTGACGGCTGCCCATGCCCTCTCGCTCCGTACCATGGCCTGGACCAGGGCCGGACGCGAGAGATCTCCGCCGCCGATCGCCTCTACGAGGACATGGCGGTGCTCTGTCCAAGCCGGGCGATCCACACAGTGGTGACACCCGGGATGACCAAACCATTTAAGCATATTATTTTCAATTCTCACGTTTTGTTCGTATAACAGTATGCATATTATTGTGACATCCATATTATGGAAGATTTATTACAAAAAGAGGATGGGAAAATAAAATATGTAGGTTCCTTATAATAAGTAAATAAATAGAAAGTTCTCAAAGCAAAGCCAAAACAATGAGAGTAGCAGAGCATTGGTTTTAATTATGATAATAGTAATACTAAGACTTTTCTGATACGCAAGTTTTATTTAAAACCCTTTTTTTACAAAAAAAACAACCGACTTCCAAAAAAAAACAATGCATATGGTAAAGTGGAGCATGACACTCTATTTCTTCGAAGAATAGACACGGCTCTTTCCATACAAAGTGACATTTCGTTTCTCCTTTTTTGACATCCCACCGTAGAAATCTTTCTACATAAAAAAGGACCTAGACAAAGATCGTTAGAAACGAAAGACAAGATGACAGATTGTAGAAGGATTTCTACGGTGAGATGTCAAAAATGGAGAAACGAAATCTCACTTTGTATAGAAAGAGCCGTGTCTATTCTTCGAAGAAATAGAGTATCATGCTAAGCCTGCAGGAGAACTCGTCAACAATTAACGTCCCTGCATCGGGAAAGCAATATTTTGTAAAGGGTGATGAGCAGTTGATATAAGGCTTATTGTAACTTAGATAACTTACAAAGTGACCCACAAAAAAAAAAACTGCTAAATAAAACTAACTTTAATTTCAGAAGTCGGTGTCCTTGGATCTGTATTTTAGTTTTATGCCACCGACTTACGAAGCTGGTTTGTTTAGAAAGCTGGTTGTTTTTTTTTTATATTGTAATTTTTTTTAATTCCAACAGGTAGTTCCAGAGATTAGCGCGTTCAAACAAACAAAAAAATTGGCAGTTGGATGAAAATACAAATTATTATTATCCATTCATTTCGCTCAAAAAATCTAATTTATGTACACAGGCCGCTGCGTGTCGCCAGTATATCGCAACACGTCACATTAGCATGTCGATGACGCGAACTCATATATTTGGCCCCACCAAAAATCGCTGAACGCGGCTAAAGAAATTTTAACTTCAAAAACAAACTTTATTAGTATATTATTATTATGATAATTTATATAATTAATTTACCATTCCGTAACCTTTAACATTATGTAACAACAATGAATTTGGCGCCGATTCCCTTGTTCACAAACTAAACTAAATTTAAGTTCAGTGCATCTTTTTCTTTCTATTTAATTATGAAAAGGACAGAAGATCAATTTTAGTTTAGTCCTGTCAAATTAATCAGCGCTTGACGTAAATTGACGTAATTTTAGTAGGCAAGTTTTTAATCACGTCTAAACGTGCATGGAGTAGTGACAGGCACTGATTCATTTGACAGGACTAAACTAAAATTTATCTTCTGTCCTTTTCTTAATGAAATAGAAAGAAAAAGATGGACGGAACTTAAATTTAGTTTAGTTTGTGAACAAGGGAATCGGCGCCTTTAACTGTCCAGTTTAATTACAACATGTTAATACATAATAAAGATTGTAAATACGCACTTTCACTTGATTTTGTTTACATAAAAACTACAATTATTTCGGTCCAGCAATTTTGGAGACAGGCAATAATAGACATGACATTAAGATCTGGAAATGGAGAGCTGAGACACAGCTGTACAATGAAAATATCAGATGTATGCACATATATACAAATTTCATTTGAACAAATAATTTATATTTAACTGTACCTAGAATTTAAGTTAACTTCATCTCACATATTTTTGGCTACATATCAAGCTATACATTTCCAGTGTTTATTTTTTTTTGGTTGGGAAATTATCAAATAACTTCTCCCGCTCTGGGCGGAGCGGGAGGGTGTGTCAGACTCTTACTGACTAAAACCCACCCGTGTTTCTTCCGTTGCCTGTGTTGCCAGGAGCCTCGGTATCCCTTTCTGACTTTCCTACGACACATTTCTAGTATAAGCTGACCTCGTATTGTACGGAAATTCTATACAATGCAAGATCAGCTTATACTGGAAGCTTGATATGTAGCCGTGTATAATTTAAGTATTGGGGGCCCTGGTGACAGGTATTTTATATCTCTTTCGGGCACCAGTCTCTCACAAATCCTCACCTCAAGCTTGTTTTGGACACCTGTCCAAAACAACATTTTTTTATGAGAAATAAATATTTAAATAAATATTTTTTTAAGGTGCTTTCTTACAAAAAAAGGCAGATGATGATTTATTGTAATGGTGATCGTTTAATTAAATCGATAGTGTAAAAGTCTAGAATACAATAAATAAGGACCATTTTATTATACAAAATGACAGCTAGCAAATTGCAGATTACTCCAATGAAATAATAATTCGACTTTATACAGGACGCAGATCTCTTACAAAAACATTATAATAAACAGATGATTTTATTACCCTTTTTTTTTGGGTCGGAAATCATCAAATAACTTCTCCCACTCTGGGCGGAGCGGGAAGGTGTGTCCAGACTCTTACTGACTAAATCCCACCCGTGTTTCTTCCGTTGCCTGTGTTGCCGGTATCCCTTTTGGACTTTCCCGCGACCCCGGCAGGCATCGGCAACAACACAACGCGCCGTCGACCCGGGCCTGGTCCTTACCGGACGTCTTTTTTACCCGCAACTTTCACTTCCTTCCCGAAATCACTTGAACAAAACATCCCTCTTAGAAAAACTTACACTAATCTAAAAATAAACAACAAAAGATTTGAACCATATGTTTTTGAAGTTCCTACCCTCTTCAGTTATATTTAGAACATGTCTGGTTATTTTTAACTGAAGGGGACTACGCCTACTGTATGTTTATTTTGAATGCAATTATGAATAGAAAAAAAATATGACTTTGAAAGAATTTTACTTAATTAACAGGCAAAAGACAGATGTTTTTTTTTCTGTACCTTAGCTCGCGGTTTCGCCCGCGTGGAGTTCGGAAATAATCCCACGGGAACGTAGATACTGGTGATAAAAAGTATTCTAGTCGCAACGTAGGTCATGGTCTACCAGAGCACGAAATTTCATCAAAATCCGTACAGCCATAGGCGTAAAAAAGTACAAGACAGAATTACTTTCGCATTTTTTATATTAGTGTACGGGACCGACTCTGAAAAATCTTACAATAGTAAATCATACGCATATCTGCGCCTTGAGTGGAAATAACATAAATTGGAAACAACTATTTGAATAGACTTTACCGCCTTCAATAGAAACAAGGTTTTATAAAATTCATCTCAGAGGCTCGCGTTTGTTCAGTTGATCACAGATGTCACCTGATGATAAGCGATGATACGCTCGACGAGAAATAGCCTATTCACTCCAGCGGGGATTACTCTCTAAGTCCGTCAACGATGATACAGGCCCGTCCGAAACAAGTGACAAATTCAATTTTTCGAACGGGCACAAGCAGATTGCGAGTATTCTCAGTTCGGGCTCCGAAGTAATGTTATACGGAGTAGGAAACGCCCATTACTTCGGCCGAAACTACGGATTTAGTGCTTAGGGAGTAGACCCCCAAACTTGAAGACCGGGTACAGTTTGAAACCGTTAATCATACAGTATATAATTTAAGTACATTCTTCTCACCTCTTGAAGAAGCAGAGCGTGAAGATAGATCATTACAGCAATAATATAGTTGTATAAGCCAGCCAGTAAGCTGCTATATAGCCAGTCTTTAATTACTCTGATCTAGGCTGACTCTTTATTGTATATATGTAAATGTACACGAAAGACTATTTGCAGTATTATCTCTCCTTTCCCCCCTAATCCATCCAAAGGTTGTCTTTAAAAGATCGCTTTTAGCGATAAGACCGCCCATTGTGTCACCCTATGTAAAATTTCTACTTATTTTGATATTTTCGAGTGAGGTTTTAAATATTAAGTGACTTAAATTACCACCATTTATAGCCTCACAAAGACGGAATCTTTCGAGAGCACTTCTCATTACTTCCCTTAGAATATGAGGATTTGGCAAACCCAAATTCAGCAATTTTGATTGTTAATGAAGCCTTTCAAATGAAAATGAGCTTCATCACTGATCAATGAAATCAATGCTTTCTCGAGCGGGTTCTTATATCTGTAATTTTTATGGTGTACATAATAAAGAGTAGATATTCTATTCTATTCAATTCTAGCACCAATCTTCAGAATTCCGTCAGATATGATGATAATATCCGTCAGAGATCTTTAATCAGTGAGGGTATTCATGAAAATTCACGCCACCAGTTGGCGCGACTTCGACAATTAATATAAAATATATGACGTTCATCATTCATTCACGACTAAAGAAACTATTTGCGCTTTGACACTTTTGACAGGTGACAGGACCTGACATCTCAGTGCTGCCACCTAGTGAACGTCATTTCAGAAAAACTGCATTGCAAAAAAAATATTGATCAAATTAAGACCTTAAAGCGTTGTGGTCCTTTGTTCAATCCTCAAGTAAGGCGAAGTTATTGGGTTTTCATCAGGACAATGTTAGTAAAGAGAGCAGCAGTGGTGGCCCAGTGGTAACGGCTCCGACCTACGAATTGTAGGTCATGGGTTCGAACCCAGGCAGGAGCTGTACTTTGTGTAAATAATTTCATCATCACTGCTCTCAAAACGGTGATGGCATGTCTTAGAACCAGAAATTCGAAAACATGTGGTGAAATTGACGAAACCGCACTGGGCCCGCGTGGTGGATTACAACCCACTCCTTCTCGATGAGAGGAGGCCTGTGTCCCAGCAGTGGGAACATTATAGGCTGATTATGATGAATGTTAATAGAAGCATGAGGTGTATGGAATGGATAAGAAAATACCTACCATCATTTTAGGAAGAAAGGGCTACAAAAATTAATTCCTAAATTAATTACTCTGTTCACCTCAGCACAAAGACATCATCATCTGCCTAGCCTTTACCCAACTATATTGGATTTTTTTGGTGACTGTGTGGAAATCCTCATGTCCTCCGTCATGGGGCGACAGAGGGATCTGTCAGACTTCTACTGACTAAAACCACTTCGTGTTCCCTCGCACACATGCACCGGAGGCTACGGGGACACTTAAGCACTCTGCAACGCAGCCCCCGACTGGTGCTGGCCTCTACGGGCTCCATGGCTCCCCCCGCGACGTCTAAGAAGGGTGCGCGTGGAACATTAGGCGCCACCGCCTCGGGTCTTATATGATAGGGGGCGCCGAACGTCCCCGAGTCCACCGTCCCTAAACCCATTTAGGAGAGCAAGTGCACCCAAGGATAACCCCCGGTTGGTGCAGGACTATTGCAGGACATGGAAGGATCCGCCGCCTAGGGTTGAAGGTGGCGCTACATAAAACCGAGGCCGTGTATTTCCACGGGCCTCGGCAGCGCATCCCCCCAGACGGCCACATTGACGTAGAGGGCGTCCGGATCGGAGTCAAGGCCCAAATGAAGTACCTGGGCCTTGTACTCGACAGCAGGTGGCGCTTCGGCCCACACTTTAGCGAGCTGTCGACGCGCCTGCTGAAGGCCGCGAATGCCCTGTCGTGGCTCCTCCCGAACCTGGGGGGTCCGAAGGCGCGATGCCGGCGCTTGTATGCCGGCATCCTAAGAAGCATGGCCCTTTACGGGGCCCCAATCTGGGCGGACGCCCTCCACCGGGGGAGAACGCCACTGCCATCCGCAGGCCCCAAAGGGCCATTGCACTGCGGGTGGCGAGGGCTTACCGGTCGGTGGGATTCTCGGCGGCGTGCGCTCTGGCCGGCACCCCTCCTTGGGAGCTCGAGGCATGAGTGCTGACCAGAGTGTACGAGTGGACGGCGCGGCGAAAGGCGCTCGGGGAGCTCCCCGCCGCAGAAGAGCGGGAGGCCGTGCGGCAGGAGGCGAAGGAAGCAATCGTCCATCACTGGACGGAGGACCTCGCCTCTGCCGCCTTCGGCCGCCGGACGCTGGATGCGCTCGGGCCAGTCTTGAAGGATTGGCTCGAGCGGTCCCACGGTTTTCTCTCTTTCCGTCTGGTGCAGGTGTTGTCTGGCCATGGGTGCTTCGGATCGCACCTGCACCGGATCCAAAGGGAGGAGACCCCGTCGTGCCACGACTGTGGCGCGGCGGAGGACACGGCACAGCACACCCTAGAGGTGTGCCCAGCCTGGTCCGAGCTGCGCCGTAGTCTGGTCGCAGCAGTCGGGCCGGACCTCTCGCTTCCCAGTATCGTCAACTCGATGCTGGAAAGCGAGGAGGCCTGGGCAACAGTCGCCTCCTTCTGTGAGGAAGTCATGTTACAGAAGGAGGACGCGGAGCGAGCGCGGGAGGACGACCCTCTCGCAGCGCCGCTCCGCAGACGGAGGAGGGGTCGAAGAAGACGTCAGTACGAAAGTCATCTTCGACTCCTCCCAGATGGAGGCCAGCAGGCAACGGGTGCGGGGGCACCCTTGCCTGTATTGCACAGGCCTCCACCAGTGTCGGATGGGAATGACCAGGTGTTCCCGGTCATTCCCATAGCCCCCCCAGTAAACGGGGGGGTATGCGGGGCCTGAAAAAAAAGGCCTGTAAAGGCTGCGCCGGTTTCCCATGCCCTCCCATCACGGCGTTGCGGGAACACCGCTGAGTTTTAGTGGGTATACTGTATGTCTAACAGGAGTCCCACATACCCCGTCTCGTCCCCCACGAGCGGGCATGCGTAACGCATTTCTCAGCGGAAAAAAAAAAAAAAAAAAAAAAAAGGACTATTGCAGGACATAGAAACAAAACATTTTGCGCTATGGGTTTGGGTGGCTGTAGTAGACTGGACCCTTACTTACCCTGAACTATAAGAACCATGTCTCCTGCCTGACCAGTGTTATATAATATACATGGATAAAAAGGCAGGCGTGATTTTTTTTTTAGGGTAGGAAATTATCAAACTTCTCACGCTCTGGGCGGACCGGCAGGGTGTGTCAGACTCCTACTAACTAAAACCTACCCGTGTCCGTTGCCTGTGTTGCCAGGGGCTTCGGTAACCTTTTCAGACTCTCCCGCGACTCCGGCAGGCATCGGCCCTAGTGGACCCCTACACTTGTGCTGACATTTCTTTGAGGCAGGTGACTTGCACACTAAATAATGGGCCCTCTAAAACGATCGCTAGCACCAAGTGACGTAACAACAAGGGGCCAACATGTCCTGCAGGCTTAGCACGAATACTGTTTTGTCTACGGAAGAATAGACAAAAATGACGTTCCGTGTAGAAAGTACGACGGCAGCAAAATAGAAAGAGTTGACTGCTTTTTACGAAATTCACTCTTTTACATAATTCGACTTACTCGTAGAATTATTTGTTTTGTCATACGATTTTTTTTCTGTTTGGTTCTCAATTTTTACTGATAAAGTGTCGAAATGCCGTATTTTGGAATCAAAAAAATATTATAGTAATATTGGCCTTCACCATTTCCTTGGTAATGCCCTATTAACTAAATGATGTAGAATAGGAGAAGATAGCCTTGTTCTTCTATTCATTATCACAGTTTTGCGTTCAAAACGCTCTCCTGTAAAATCATGATTTTGTAGATAACCTTGTGGCCGTGGAATAGAAAAATGCAAATCGTTTTCACTACCTTAGACAACTGTCAGTTGTCAGTGTGATTTTGACAGTTTGGCATAGAAACTTTCTTCTGAAATAGTCTACATAAAAAAGGACCTAGACAAGGATCGTTACAAACGAAATACATAATGACAGATTGCAGAAGGATTTCTCACTTTGTATAGAAAGAGCTGTGTCTATTCTTCGAAGAAATAGAAAACGTCATTCTAAGCCTGCTGAGGTGCTTGAGGAGTGGAGAGTATTCCACGGCTTTATTTTATTATCAGATAACTTTCTAATACCATATTGTACATAAGAGTGTTTCACATAAACCCTATACGAAATACTCGTTATTCCAGTCACGCACAGCCGTACACCTCACTCATACCTGGCATTCGTAATGAGGTTTTGATTGCTTTTCACTTTCATATTCATATTTTTTAAACAAAATTGAGAGCAAGCCCAAAGTGTTGTGACGACAGATTGTCGCGCAAATGTCACATAAAAAGAAATAATAAAATCTTTAGGTACCTACTGTTCAAGAGAGCAGTACAAATTCAAATAGCATTAGCCTCAACACTGGGATTCCCTGTGTCGTGGAGATTAGTCTCCTTCGTCTTACACTATTATAACATACAGGTGTCGTTTTGCATCCTCGTCAAATTCGAGGAGATAACTATCCTAATGATTCTCGACACGAATCAATAACAAAAAAAGTAGGGTTTTTTTGTTCATTTTTTTCTAATTTTCGGAAATCGGCATGTGTGGAACACGCATGTTAAAACGCGGCCCGTGTGATACCGCACTGTAACTGCCCTTTTACACACACACTACCGCATACGCAACGGGATGATTCTGTTCTGTGAAAGTGGTGAATTCTAAAATTCTGTATAGCACAGTGTTATCGGGATATTTGTCCCTCTGTAGGGGAATGTGTATCCTATGTTCTAATCCAGGTCATGGTCTACTCATGTGCCAAATTTCATCAAAATCCGTTCAGCCGTTGAAGCGTGAAAGCGGAACAAACAAACTAAAAAACTCACTTTCGCATTTATAATCAGATTACGTTACAGGCAATAAAAAAATCAAGGATTTATTCCATCATCATCATCATATTTTCAATATAGTCTAATTTCCTAAAACACTCCTAATGGCAATCGTTTTTGTTTTGACAGTTATAACCAAAATATAATACGGCAACCTTCGTGGCGAGTTCGACTCGCACTTCACCGGCTTTTTTTCTAATATTGGTACATATAGCTTATGTACTAATAATTATTAGATAGTATAACTCATATAGTTTTATAGTAGGTACTACAGTTCCCGGTGAACCCGGCGCCATCTGCCCCTCAACTAATAAAAATCTTATTGCCTAATCATTTGGGGCATGAGACATTCTGGTGCCAGCACTGATTTTATTCTCGTCAACACATAACAACGAGACATACTAACTATCATTAGATGACCAACCTTCACTCCTAAATTGGAGAACAAGATGGATGAATAGCAATTATCAACATTATACTAATGAAGTCTTCATTTGTTTCAACATAGAGATTGGAGCTGGTCCAAATAGGACATGTCTACGGAAATCCCCAATGCAGAACATTGTACCAAATCAGTCGACAATGTTTCCACTGCCGGGATTCGGGCCTCCTCTCTGAGAGGAGCCGTAAAGCATCACGCGGGCACAGTGCCGATTGATGGATGTCACATGTCTTCGATTTTTTTTTGTTCTAGGACATTGGTCATCTTCATCTGCCTAACCTTTTCCCAACTACGTTAGTGTCGGCTTCCAGTCTAGTCTGATCCAGCTTAATACCAGTATTTAAAATGGAGCGACTACCTATCTGACCTCCACAACCCAGTAACTGGGTAATACGATAACCTTTGGTAAGACTGGTTGTCAGACTTTCGAGCTTCTGACGACCCGTAACGACTGTCAAAGATCCACGAATGACAGCCGGGACCAACGGCTTAACGTGCTTTCCGAGGCACGGAGGGGTCTTGGTATGTAAGAATGGTCACCCATCTACGGACCAACCGCGGCAAGAGTAAGACCCGTGCGGCTGTTATTACTCAGCCACAAGCCCCTCTTTCTAGGACATTGGTGTATAAATAAATAAAAGCATAAATGTGCCATGAAGAAAAGATGGATACGTAGACTGTGTGAATGATCATGGAAAGTGAATACTGAGATTACAGTCGTACCTATGGAAGGAGAAGACAAGCAACGCCGACCCCAAGGAATGTGAATGGCCATCGGAAAAGATGGATGGGTTGTGTACATGACAATATGGCTAGAAAGGTGAAGACATGTTGCAATGTTCACGAATGTGACTAGAAAAGTCTACTTATATAAATGTGTTTGGCAATAAGAATACAGGCAGACCACAGAAAAGATGGATGGATTGTGTAAAAGATGGTATGGCTAGAAAGGGGGGTGACTATTGAGATGACGCGTCACTTCTTCCCAGCTAAAGCACTAGGAAGTGGTGAAGGGTGGGCGTTTTGGGGGACTGTTATGTCATTTTGACGTCCGAAAAGTGCTGATTCTCAGCCTAGTTTGAATAAATGAGATTTGATTTGTGATTTGATTTGACGACTAACAGAGAAGTATGGAAGAAGACATGTTACGCCGAGCACAAATAAATTGAAAGAGGACGATGATACTGAATAATAAATTAATAAACAGCAATCATTTGTTTCAACTTGGAGTTTGGAACGTTTCCAAATAGGACAGATACACGGAAATCCCTAAACTATGGCATGTGTATAATTTAGATCGGGATTTTACTGGTATGGTTGAGTTCGATGTTATATCTGGGAACTATTTGCATGTGTGAAAGTTATAAAAATAGAGCATCTCAAGGTTTAAAATAACTTTTCTTTAAATAAAAACATTAGTGAAACAGGCATTAAGAGTTCTAGGAGTTTAATATAGCAGAAATTGTCAAGTGTACATTCACAGGAAAATAATAGTAGGTACATTCGCCACCGAGGGGAGAAAGTGACCGATTACTAACGAGGGTAAAGTTTGAGACATTTTTTTTATGTTAAGTTTAGTTTAAAATTGTTAGCTATTAAAACTCAGCACGTTAACAATGGATTTTAATAAAAATTTTCGACCCGCACATTTGTACAACAGTAATGACGTACATTCCGCCCTATTTAAAAAAAGTAATAAATAAGGTAGGTACTTTCCGAGCAGGTATAGTACTAATAACATTCCTTTCCGATGTTTTTTGGTTAGAAAGAAATTATAGGAGACAGGCATTTTAGTATATTGAAATATTACGTTGATCATCATTTTGATGAGAATGGCAGGCTAATTAATAATAAACAGAATCATTGACAAGTCAAGTGAGCTGTTTCATCTACATTTTCAATTAATGGAAAACTTTCAATCGATGCCGTAATTTATCTAGAATTCTAGATTATATGTTAATTATTTTGCTGCCTCGTTGGTCTAGTGTTCGCAAGCGCTACTGCTGACCGTGAGGTCCTTTTTTTGTGAGGGTGGGAAATCATCAAATAACTTCTCCCGCTCTGGGGTCTCGGGAAGGTACTAATGGGTCACCAAGGCCTCCGCAACACAGGCAACGGAAGGAATACGGGTGGGTTTTAGTCAGTAAGAGTCTGACACACCCTCCCGCTCCGCCCAGGGCGGGAGAAGTTATTTGATGATATCCCACTCAAAAAAAAAAACTGTTATTGGGTTTTCCCAACTGGAATTTCTCAGTAGCAGCCTGGAATCTGGATTTATGGGGCCGTCCCCAATTACATGTGACTTGAACATAACGGGCGAAATGTGGGTGTACCTCTGCCTAACTCTTCGGAGAATACAGGCGTGAATAAAAAAAAACCAGAACAAAATCCCCACAAACATACCGACTCCATCAACAAAAACGTTATGTTCCGCTTGCACTTTCTCTGCCTACCCACACGCGATAAACAATTGACTTTCGATTCTCTGTATGAATAAATAATTGATACGTAATTATTAATTGAATAGCAAAGGAAACCTGGTACTTAATGGAAGTAGTTAGGTGGATATATTTCTTTGTGAAGGTGCTTGTATTTCTGACGCCAAGAGCGTTATCTCCTGTCGGGGTCGCGGGAAAGTCCGAAAAGGATACTGAGGCCCCTAGCAACACAAGCAACGGAAGGAATACGGGTGGGTTTTAGTCAGTAAGAGTCTGACACACCCTCCCGCTCTCCCCAGAGCGGGGGAAGTTATTTGATAATTCCCACCTAAAAAAAAAAGATCCTTATCCTTGTCTGGTATATAATTTACTAGCTCCGCCCCTGGTTTCACCCGCATAAGTCTCGATCCCGTGGGAAGACAGAGAAAAAATGTATCCTATGTTTTAACCCAGGTCATGGTCTACACATGTGCCAAATTTCATCCAAATCCGTTCAGCCGTTTTAGCATGAAAGCGTAACAAACAAACTCACTTTCGCATTTATAATATTAGTTGGAATGCTCATTCTTACTTCGTATGAGAAGCCTTTGCAATGCAGTGGAACACTTTTAAAGGCTGAATTCCACCCAATGGAACAGTAAATTCTAGACTGTCTCTTTGATCTAGTGTCGCACGAAAGTGTGAACACACACTGACGTCACGCAAAATCCTGCATCGCGCAAGCAGAGTTTACCGCGCAACTAGCATAAATACAACATCCCGACATCAACCGTCGGGCAGTTACCCACCAGACACGACACCCGTCTGCAGACTTTTTTATAGAAAGTACTTTGTATAGAAAGAGCTATGTCTATTCTTCGTAGAAATAGAACGCGTCATGCTAAGCCTGTTAGTGTGGATTTCCGGCCACCGTAGGCGCGGGCTTGCGGACGGTGAGCAATGGGTAGCTCACCGTCCGGTAAGGACCAGGCCCGGGTCACACAGGCAACAGGAAGGAATACGGGTGGGTTTTAGTCAGTAAGAGTCTGACACACCCTCCCGCTCCGCCCAGAGCGGGAGAAGTTATTTGAACATTTCCCACCCTCAAAAAAAAAAAAAAAAGCCTGTTAGTGTGAATGTCCTTGGAATTTACTTTTTTTCTCTGTATTTTAGAAATAAATTAGCTTTCAGATTATTGTACTGTCATTATCTGTTTGTTTTAGCTGTAAGTCTCCCATGTTAATTAAATAAATAATTACATTATTATTAACATCAATTGGACACAACGATTTGAATAGACTTTCCTTACATGCGCTTGCGCAGTGCAGTCGCCGATAGTGTTTATCTTTGTACTGTTCAAAAGGTTGGTTCGACTGTTATTGATAAAAGAGACAAAAATATAACAAAGCTGTTTGTTTCTTTCTTTGTATCTACATGGGCTGATTCACCAGCTCCAGATAATTTCCTTCGAATAAAATTGATTTTTGAAAGTTTTTGTATAGAAGTCGTTTACATAACATACATATTCTGAGATAGTACCATCTCACTGAAGGGCAACGGCTTCTTCTCTTACACAGAAGGCGCGAGCATTAATCACCACGCTTGCTCAAGACGTGTTGGCGATCCAATTGATGTCATTTCCACTTGACCGCCACAGTCATGTATAGATGACAAACCAAAATGTGCCCAGCACGCCACGGTCACGACTACATGAAAGATTTTAAAGAATAATTCGTAGCTTGGCGCCGAGGGCACGTTTTTGCTTTTTTGACGTGGCAGTAAATAGGTTAAACGAATATCAACTTTAAGCGGGTCAAAATTATGGTGATTTCAGAATGCTTACTAATACTATAAAGTTTACACAACATTATTCAATACAGAAACTATTTAAAATACAACCGAATCTAAAACCTCCTATTTCTAAGTCGATTAAAAGAAAGAGACAGAGACATCACAAGTTACTTTTTTCTCTGTCTAATAATAACAGTAGAATCCTTTCGAACGATAAGATAAACACTATCGGGCAGTATCGGCGGCTGCACTGCGCAAGCCGTTGAAGCAAGCTATCGCCTCGAACGACAGGTTTTACATCCTGTGTTCAAGTACGGTCAAATGCACGTCTGTCAATATTGAATTAGCAAAATCGCCCTAATGATAATAACATATTATTATTCTGTTTTTCGGACTACACATACTTACAAGTAGAGTTGTAGGTCGTAGATTCAAACCCAGACAGGCGTTTTACTTTGGGTAAATTATTTCATCACCACTGCATTCAAAACGGTGAAGGAAAACATCGTGAGGAAACCGGCATGTCCTAGAACCGCGCTGAGCCCGCGTGGTGGATTATGCTATGCGATGTTTTTTATTTTTTTTATACAAACTTTTTTGACATAATATTTTCATTATTTGACATTATACGTTTGACATACAATTTTGATACCAAACTATTTATTAGTGGCTTTTCTGGGCCGGATATTAATTCAGACTTGTTATAGTAAGTTGTAATGGCAAACATGTCATTTGGTTTAAATAGGTTTTTATTTTATTAATATTTTAAATAGATTCGTTTGTATTTTGTTAATGTGAGAACGTTGTAGGCTTCATAGACTAGATTTGTAGACCATTTATTTTTTGTTAAGCACCTAGTACTTGTTGACAGACCTGCACTGTCCTCCCATACCTATTAAAACTATTTTTAAAAGAGTAACCGTGGAGTTTCTTGCCGGCTCTTCTCCATAGGAAACGACCAACTGGAACCGTGCACCTAGCTTCTGACGTTTCATAAGTGCCCATGTAGGTTTATGTGAAATAAAATATTTTGATTTTGTTGGGGTTTGTTTGCATTTTTATCAGACACTTTTGGAACAGACTACATATATCATATTTCTAGTTATTGGGAATCCTGAGCTATGCTGCAATAGCTGACATATGGCTAATAATTTAATGTAAATTGTTTTGCATACTGTTGTATAGAATCCATTTTTTTTCTCTAACTGAACAGACAGCTGTGCTGCTGGACAGTTTGTTGCACCACTTCTTCCCAGCTAAAGCACTAGGAAGTGTTGAAGGGTGGGACTGTCTTATGTAATTTTGACGTTCGAAATGATGAGCTGATTCTCAGCCTAGTTTGGATAAATGACTTTATTGTATTTATTTATTTATTTACATAACCAAATTACAAGATGATTATTAACATTAACTAAATTAAATTAAAACTAAGTCAAGCTTAAAAAAGGCCCTCGGGGCATTGTACCGTGGATGCTGGCGGCATTTCCTCGCTGAATTGCAATGCTAATGCGTTGCGCGAGAAAGCCGCCAGCTTTTCGGTCACCAGTTACATCAACTAGACGTTTCGCGATTTCCGCAAATAACTTATGCGCACTGGGACCCCACGGACCGAGGGTCTCGACGCCAAAGGGTACAAAGTTGTACTCTCTGCCAAGGCCTCCATATTTAATAACTTTCAGATTTTCGGCATTTTCTGCCGCTGCACCCGCTTTTGATTTTGATTTTTTGATTTCCCATGTTACGCATTGGACGTTAACAGTTCAGTGTAATTATTGTGATAATTATAATAATAGTGACATTTCTAGGTACTTTGAATATTTACCGTTTTTACCATTTTACAACGCACGAGTTTGTGGTTTTCCTTTTGTGGTTTTACTCTGTACCGTTATAATACCAATAAACTGTTTTAATAAAAATAATAATGTATACGCCAAACTTAATAACGTTTTATTAAGTGACGCAGTCTTTATTTATAGCCAAACAATTATACAGGGCAGATGTGAGTGGAAACGCCGGGAGGAGCGCCCTGAGAAGGACACGTCTGTCCTCATTAGCGATGTTCTTCAGGTAAAAGGCCTGAAAGGTCAGGTGCGTAGTACTCGCAACGGCTCGTGTTTGGTAGCCTGTGTAACGTGAGAGGTAGCCTGTGTCCCAGGAAGATGGTGGTGATGATTGATACATAAGCATAGCAAAATCAGCCTATAAAAATCTAATTGTTGGGACACAGGCCTCATGTGTGAGAGGGAGCAGCGAGCTGTATCCAACACACGCTCCTAATGATTTAATCAATCCTAAAGCCGACACGAACAAAGTCAAGGATATACCTAGCTTTTTTTTTTGTGTGTGAAATTATCAAATAACTTCTCCCGCTCTGGGCGGAGCGGGAGGGTGTGTCAGACTCTTACTGACTAAAAACCACGAGGGAAAGGCAAACTTCGCGCCCTCTCACCCCTAACCGCCGCAGGAGACGCCCTGGGCGTCGGGAACCCCGGGCGGATTTCCGGCCATCGTAGGCACGGGATGCGGACGGTGAGCAATGGGTAGCTCACCGTCCGGTAAGGACCAGGCCCGGGTCGAAGGCGCGTTGTATTCCACGCACGCCTCAAATAGATGTCACAAATCTAGGGGTACTAGACCACTAGACGGACAGACAGACAGACAGACAGACGTGTCCGTCTGTCTGTCTGTCAAGAGGCTGTATCTCATTAACCGTGATAGTTAGACAGTCGAAATGTTCATAGATGATGTATTTCTGTTTCGCACAACAAATAATAGAAAATAGAATAAAATAAATATTTAAGGGGGCTCCCATACAACAGACATGATTTCTTTTTGCCGTTTTTTTTTTTACGAGGGCTGCACTAAAAGTATCGGGAATGGAATATTTCCACTGTTCCTGTCATATTAAAATCTTTTTAATTGAAAACTCCTTGGTTTTAAAAAAAATCGAATACCATTTATTTATTTAAAAAAAGATTCGCGGTCTTGTCACAAGGTTTTGTCAAACTTGTTTAGTCGTTGAGAAAATGGAATTGACTCGAGAAAATTCAAGAGCGATGATTTATTATGACTTTCGAAGTGGTTTAACACAAAAACAGTGTGTTGACCGGATGATTTCTGCATTTGGTGATGAAGCCCCATCCAAAACCACAATTTATCGCTGGTTTGCTGAATTTCAACGTGGACGTGTCAAGCTCAGTGATGATCCCCGTCAAGGTCGTCCAAAAACTGCAGTCAACCAAGAAAACGTTGATGCTGTGCGTAAGCTGATTGAGGAAGATCGACATGTGACATACCGCGAAATTCAGGCAACTTTAGACATTGGCATGAGTCAAATACAAATAATCTTGCATGAACAATTAGGTGTAAAAAAGTTGTTTTCCCGATGGATACCGCATTCGCTCTGTGAAGAGCAGAAAGCGGCTCGCGTTACTTGGTGCGTCAGAACTCTCGAAAGATTCCACGCAGGATCCTCAAATGCTGTATACAACATCGTATCAGGTGACGAATCCTGGATATACGCATACGAACCCGAAACAAAAACCAGTCACGAGTTTGGGTGTTCGGGTTAAAGCCAACAAAAATTGTTCGTTCACGGAGTGTTGCAAAAAAAATGGTGGCCACGTTTGTCTCCAAAACCGGCCATGTTACGACTATTCCTCTTGAGGGACAAAGAACGGTTAATGCAGAATGGTATGCTAGCATTTGTTTGCCACAGGTCGTTTTTGAACTCCGTAAAGAGAACTGCAACCGCCGCATTATCCTCCATTACGACAATGCGAGTTCTCACACCGCGCACAGAACAAAAGAGTTTTTAGAGCAAGAAAACATAGAATTATTAGACCATCCGCCGTACAGCCCCGACCTAAGCCCTAATGATTTCTATACTTTCCCTAAAATAAAGAATAAATTGCGTGGACAGAGATTTTCATGACCTGAAGAAACCGTGGACGCCTACAAAACGGCCATTTTGGAGACCCCAACTTCCGAATGGAATGATTGCTTCAATGATTGGTTCCATCGTATGGAAAAATGTGTCAAATTTCGCGGAGAATACTTCGAAAAGCAATAAATACATTTTTAAATAGTAATGTTGTGTCACTTCCTTGATTCCCGAAATTTTCAGTGCCGCCCTCGTAGATAATGGTACGGAACTCTTCGTGCGCGAGTCCGACTCGCACTTGGCCGGTTTGTTTTATTTTGGCACCTTGTAACTATTTCCTAATGGTGCCGATTCCCTTGTTCACAAACTAAATTAAATTTAAGTTCAGTGCATCTTTTTCTTTCTATTTTATTCAGAAAAGGACAGAAGATAAATTTTAGTTTAGTCCTGTCAAATTAATCAGCGCTTGACGTAAATTGACGTGATTTTAGTAGGCAAGTTTTTAATCACGTCTAAACTTGTATGGAGTAGTGACAGGCGCTGATTAATTTGACAGGACTAAACTAAAATTTATTTTCCGTCCTTTTCTTAATGAAATAGAAAGAAAAAGATGCACTGAACTTAAATTTAGTTTAGTTTGTGAACAAGGGAATCGGCACCATTATTCATGTAGGTAATTAGTTTTTATTTAATCGTGCTTTTGTAGCTTGTGCTATGTCTTTTTCTGGACACCGAATAAACGATATATCTATAAATATATTGACACAGATTGTGTTGTGGTTCATGAAAGCTTTTTCACCGTCAACCATAAAATTAACATGTCGGATACATAATTCGCAATGCTGTGTTAGTTTAAATTTTAACTGTCTCTCATCCGGATAACGGCCTCAACGATGAGAGTTTAACCTACTAATACTGTGTTACCGTGGGAAAGTGACCTCAGGCACTTTGTACACTCGAGCAATTTTCAAATACTCTCAGATTACCAGGTCCCAAACGTAATAGCAAAACTTGTAGTTGAAAAACATGTTCTCCCATACACCGATATATGCCACGGTCAATTCTCCAACTGAAAATTTAAGTTGGTCGACTATTACTCGTTAACTTGTAAAGCCCACTTAGCTGTGATAGTTTTCCTTTTGATTTCATTATATGTACTACTGCCATGACTTTTTCACATCTCCAAAAACAACCATTTAGCTGCCAGGGGGGCGGGGGAGACGGACACTTGACTCTAACAAAAATTAGCAATGTAATGCTTAATATTACGCAAGCCGATCCTTGAATCGAAAAGTGGTGTTCACAGACAGTTCGAAATCTTTTGAACAGCCTCACAGTGGAACGAATGTATGGGAGCGGTTGGACGTAGACATGTCCGAAAAATAAGAGTAAAATTATGCCAAACTAATGATGCCATCTTATTCGATTACTTAATGCCTTCATAAATTGTGGTGATGAATTTCTTCATAACTCCCATATTTCGGGAGTAATTTGAGAAAATGTGAAATTTTACTATGAAAATGAGTGTATCGAGCTCTCTCCCTCCTGATTCCGGGCTTGTTTCAAGTAGCGGTCTCTAATATCGTAATGCTATTACTAAGAGCTATATTTAATACTAAGACACATAGTGCGCCAAATGTGCACTTTCTGGGATAAAAGGAAATGAAAATTTAAAAAAAAAAACGTTTTTTCCCCATTTGTATTTACTTTAAACCGCAGACAGACTTATTAAGAGGTCTATAAATATATTATATATATACAGAAATATATATTAACAATAATATTCACAAGAACTGATGAGAGTATGACTTTTAAGTAAGTTGATAATAAATTACCTAGTTTCATTAAAAGTACAATAAATAATTAAGATGTAAGCTCTAATTTACTAAGTTACACATTTTAAAACAATAACATCATTTAATTATCTTCGTCATCATCATCATCATCAATTAATTCAAATTCAGAATCGATGTCCGCTAAATCATTTATGTTAACAAATTCGATATCACTTTTCTCAGAATCCGTAAGCTCATAAAATTCCTTAAAAGAAGATTTTTTTACAAACTTATTTCCTTTTGGACGGATACTTGTAACAAGTGGATCAGAAGACAGTAAAAGATTGTGCATAATATCTTCATTGCATGAGATACTGCTATGCTTTCGAGAATGCCCCTCTCTATATTTTCTAAAATCTTTATTTCTAGCCTCAGATGCCTCTTCGGATAGAAAACCAATGGGCACAATTGACATGTTCTGAACTATGTCTGGCCCATGCATTAAAATTTTATGAAGTGAAGAAGGCATATAATACCATGGGTATAACTCCACGTAAAGCTTAGCAGTATCAAAGCAGAACTCTCGGAATTTAGTTACGTTGATCTTCTCTCCTGATGAAATACACTGCAAGATCACACAGATTTTTCTTAAAAGCATAGCATCTATTCCGGTCAGTTCAGCAGATTTAGTGTAGTTTTCAAAAAATCTCCTTGCCGAGTTGCCATTGTTGGTGGATCCACTGCCTTGTTTCACAACATCGAGAAGTAAGCCCGTTTCTCTTCTTACAGCCTCTTGAACTCTTTTCTTCCTGTCATCAACTTGCCTTTTTGCTATATCACCCCTTACTTGCCATGATTTTATGTCTAATTTGTAGGAAATGTGTAATAAGCATTCCATTGAGCGAATCCAAGCGTGAAGGGTGCTTAAGCTATATTTATACATGTCCTCGTTTGCGTGTTTATCTTTGATTAACTCTAAATTATTCATTTCTTTAGGACAAGCCTTGCATATGTCACACACTGAAGCTGCTGTATTGGATATAATGGAATGAATTTTACCATCAATCATTGTCAACAGCAGTTGGTGTTTGACACTAATTCCATCAGTGATGGTGGATGGAGTTAAGGCTTCAATCTCTGCTTCGATTTCAGCCATCTCTCTCTGCACATTTTCTTTGGTTTCCTTTATAAACTTAAACAATATTGGCCGGCAAAATGAAGTGGAAGATGGTCGCTCGTTTTCCCAAATTGTTACACCTTTTGAGACGAGCCGCAGTGGTACAAGACTAATCATAAAATTACTAGCAAGATCGATTTGCTCATCTTCACTCGTCCTTTGATGATAAATGCTTTGGCTAGATGATCCGTCAAAACCCCATTTGCTGGTCAATACGAGCTGTTGATTGGGATCAACAGGGGTTTCTAACGACCTAATAAGTCTTCTTGAGGTTAAATCCATCAAGGCTTGTAATTTGATTTTTGCAGAGCTCTCTGTAACTGTGAGATCTTCTTTGGCCGGATAGCACTTAATTTTTTCTTTAACCAACATGTAGTAACTCGGGTATTGAAGAGCTCCTTCTTGAGTGTTGAAATCCCGAAGAGTGTTATAGCGCCATTTCGATAAGTTCATCGATACATAAAGAGCCAATGCCTTCAAAGGGGATATTTCCCGTACCTGAATTGATTTACCTTCAATGAAGGCTTTGATTTTTGAGGCCTCTTCTGGATTCTCCGTCAAGTATTTCATAACATAAGCTGTATCGCTTTGTCCTGCCTTTTGAAGCGCCCTTTCGGCCGAAAACATAATTTCAGCGCTGCTACTGCTGCATGAAAGACTATCTTCAGTGCGTCTTCTTTTTTGCCGGTTACTAAGGTCCTCAAAAGATTTACGAGGACTAGGATGTGTACAAGTTGAAGCATCAGATTTAGCAGGAGAAATTATGGGCTCGATGACGTCACTTATATTTTCTGTAGAAGGTTCCATATTTTCATTCTGTAATTCCGGCCATTGAATTGCAGCCTGTAGCCAAATCTCATGTTTCTTCCGAAACTTATCTGTGCTTCTTCCAGACTGTGTCCATTTTGCATAAATGCGGTAGCAAAATCGACGACACCAGTCTTTTAAACTTGTTTCAGCACTTTCACATAACTGAACACAACTGTTATCTTTTAAAACACTGAACAAATAGTTAAAGTCGCGTAAATCTTTATGTGCGCGTGCGCATACAGCAACGTGAATATCAAGATTTGTATTAAAATTTGGAAAATACATTGCGAGATTAGCTTGGATACAACGAGGTGTAAATCAACACTGATTTTAAAGTTACTAATAGTGACCTATTTATATAAAATCCAGGTATCCCAGGTATCCTTTGTTAAATATTGCAAGGTAATTAGTTATTGTGATAATTAGTAAATGATGCATGCTAAATTAGTGTATTAAGAGCCATTTAGTAATTAAATAATAGCAATGTTCTTATCAGTAATCATTAGTGCATCAGTTTTATATGTAAACCTTAAGTCCCTAATTATATATCCTAATTAGCTTATATCTTCTCTAATTGGCTGCTCAGAAATGTTATTGTAATAAGGTAAACCTTTAGAAAAACGGTTTTAATCAACAAAATAAACAAAAAATAAAAAAATTGTGTTATAAAATAAACATCACTCTTTATCCCAGAAAGTGCACATTTGGCGCACTATGTGTCTTAGTATTAAATATAGCTCTTAGTATTAGCATTATGATATTAGAGACCGCTACTTGAAACAAGCCCGGAATCAGGAGGGAGAGAGCTCGATACACTCATTTTCATAGTAAAATTTCACATTTTCTCAAATTACTCCCGAAATATGGGAGTTATGAAGAAATTCATCACCACAAGTTATGAAGGCATTAAGTAATCGAATAAGATGGCATCATTAGTTTGGCATAATTTTACTCTTTTTTTTCGGACATGTCTACGTCCAACCGCTCCCATACATTCGTTCCACTGTGAGCCTATCCAACGATACCCCACACTATGGGGTATACGAAAAAAAAAAAAAAATGTTTTCAAAGATTTTATTTCAGCACTTTGTCGGCGTAATTAATATGTATACCAATGCCAAATTACAGCTTTCTAGTACTAAGCGTCTCTGAGCTACAGCGGGGTCAGACAGACGGACATGGCGACACTATAAGGGTTCCTTGTTTACTATGGAACCCTAATAACCGGCCAAATGCGAGTCGGATACGTACAGTATTTAGCAAAAAAAAACGCCCATAAAAGCACGTTACTTGTTAAATGCATGTTAAATTAAACGGGGACTATAATTTTTGTTATAGCGGCAATAAAAATATACAATAGGTATGTGAAAATTTCAATTGTATACCTATTACAGTTCATGAGACCGCTGACAGACAGACGGACCGACAGACGGACAGCGGAGGCTTGTACCGCGTACCGTGAGGGCTGGTTCGAGGAGGCGCGGGAATGGTTCCAGCAGGCTTAGCATGACAATCTCTATTTCTTCGAAGAATAGACACGGCTCTTTCTATACAAAGTGACATTTCGTTTCTCAGTTTTTGACATCTCACCGTAGAAATCCTTCTACAATCTGTCATCTTGTCTTTCGTTTCTAACGATCTTTGTCTAGGTCCTTTTTTATGTAGAAGGACTTCTACGGTGGGATGTCAAAAAAGGAGAAACGAAATGTCTCTTTGTATGGTAAGAGCCGTGTCTATTCTACGAAGAAATAGAGAGCGTCATGCTAAGCCTGCTGGAAGAACTTAGAGAGACTCTGCCCAGGAATGGGATATAGGCTAAAAAACAAAAAGACACCTATAACTTGTGGCTCAAAACAGTTGTCTAATAAATAAATGCATTATTATTTAAATACACGAACAAACTCACGATTTGAGCATCAGAGCCTGCGTGTCTTCAAACAAAATAATGTTCAAATGTTTGTAGATGTGTCTGGGTCCGACTTAATGAAAACGTGTTGCAATTTTTAAACAGGTATGTTAATTGTTACATTCCTTTTGCTCACAAGCACATGTGACGTTTTCGAACTATTATTTTAATTCATAATCTTTGCACCTACTTACGATCTAGGAGTGCAAGTAAAGTTAGGGGAATTGCTCTATCCAGAATTCAGTTATCCTAAAAAAATCAAAATATTTTTATTTCACATAAACCTACATGGGCACTATACATAGTTATGCCGTGAGGTACCAGGGAAGCCACATGTGCAGACGGAACTATTGACAAACTTCCTTGACCTCAACATAGTCTTTAATCTTATAATATGCGTTTGTAATAAGGACACGTTTGTTGTGGCCTAGCCTTTCCGAAAGAACTATGTTATGGTCGGCTTCCAATCTAACCTGATGCTATCGACTCTGATAGTCGATAGCATCTTTAAGATTTAATTATTTATTCAGATCTATGACTGTGTCCCTGAAAGGGACAGTCCGCTCTGGCAGCGATCATTTTGTGTCGGAAGGAGGCCGCTTTCTTTCGCATGATGGCATGGAAACGATTTGTGCGAGCCTCCGCGAACATTACCGAAGCGCTACAACGCCATGGTAGTCCCAACAGCATCCTAAAGCCATTAATAAATTAAACACGCAGGTCGTTGTAGGCTCGGCGCCTGTATGACACCCACAGGCCACTCGTGTAATATCGAGTTCCTTATATAGAATCAGTGCGGGAAGTTCTTGCGTGGATTAAATTAATGGATCGAAGACTTCTTCAACAGGCAGAACGTAAATCGCGTTGTAGGAATGTCGTAACGTTGACTGTCTTCACAGGTAGTCGAAACTCGGTTTAAAATTTCGGTATTGCCCAGATATTGATGGGTAGTCGAGGTCAGATAGACAGTCGCTCCATGTAAAATACTGATAGTCGACAGCATCTGGTTAGATTGGAAGCCGACCATAACATAGTTCTTTCGGAAAGGCTAGGCCACATCTAACGTGTCCTTATCAAAAACGCATATTTAAGATTAAAGACTATGTTGAAGATAAGGAAGTTTGGCAATAATTCCTTCTGCACATGTGGCTTCCCCAACGTAGTTGGGAAAAGGCTAGGCAGAATACTAATAATACTTCCCGCGGAAACGATCGTAGATCGCGGAAACTTCGATTCGTCTGTACCTATAATGGATGTAAAAGAAAAATTGCGCCCACAAAGTACAGTTCAACGACTCCGATTACTAGACTCACTCCAGTAATTCGTGTCGTTAAACCGTACTTTGTCACCTGCCATGTTTGTCTGTCTTTTACCACTTTCTCCTCACTTCCAGCTAGTTTCTAATTGATACGTGATTATGTTCCCACGCAGGTTAAGCGTCTGTTGTCGAGGTTTGGTTTTTGATGGGTGGATGTTGATTGTCTTTTGTAGATCTGCTGTTTGTTCAATTTTTATCTTATGTCGTTAGTAAGTTCTCATTTAAGTTAAGCGTTACATGTTGTAGAGGTTTATTTGAAGATTCTAATCACAAAAAGTACACTCAAGTAATGAAAACGGCGACGCATGATTAATTTTAACTTGCACTCCTGCTAACTTGCCAATGTTATGAATGAAAATGACAGTTCGACAAGGATATATATTCCTATTGTGAGAAAAAGGATATGTAGTTAAATATTTTAAAATTGCAACACCAGCAATTGCCAATTTGGGCACGCCACGAGTGCGGCGATAAGTACCCTCTTTGAGGAGTGGCTAGAGAGGCACCACGGCGTCCTCACCTTCCGCCTGACGCAGGTCCTCACCGGCAGCTTCGGGGGGTTTCTGTGTCTGATACAGCGGGAGGAAACGCCCGGGTGTCACCACTGTGTGGATGGCCCGGAGGACACGGTAGAGCATACGGTGGAGGTCTGCCCGGCTTGGGCAGAGCACCGCCGTGTCCTCGTGGAGGCGATCGGCGTCAGAGATCTCTCGCGTCCGGCCCTGGTTCAGGCCATGGTACGGAGCGAGAGGGCATGGACAGCCGATACCTCCTTCTGCGAAGCAGTAATGCTCGCGAAGGAGGAGGCGGGACGGTTGAGGGATAGGCAAATTTTGCGCCCTCTCGCCCCTAGCCGCCGCAGGAGACGCCCTGGGCGTCGGGAACTCCGGGCGGATTTCCGGCCATCGTAGGCGCGGGCTTGCGGACGGTGAGCAATGGGTAGCTCACCGCCCGGTAAGGACCAGGCCCGGGTCGACGGTGCATTGTATTCCACGCGCGCCTCAAAGAGCATAGGGGTCCACTAGGGCCGATGCCTGCCGGGGTCGAGGGAAGGTACGAAAGGGTTACCGAGGCCCCTGGCAACACAGGCAACTGAAGGAATACGGGTGGGTTTTAGTCAGTAAGAGTCTGACACACCCTCCCGCTCCGCCCAGAGCGGGAGAAGTTATTTGATGATTTCCCACCCAAAAAAAAAAAGCTATTGCCAATTAAGAAAACCTTACGTCGATAAGGTTTTTTTTTTTTTTTATTTGTGATGGGTTTGCTCTTGACCTTAGTCTATGTCAGAGGCGACAGAAACAAAGTCGACGATGGAGCGAGCTTACCCAGAAGAAGCCTGTTCACTCTCACTTTGAAGAGATTAGGGTTATATGCGTTCGGAAACACAGACGCAGGCAGAGAGTTCCATTCCTTTGCTGTGCGCATTATAAAAGAAGTTTGGAAACGCTTAGTGCGAGTTGGTGGGATAGCCACCAGGAAGGGATGGTAACCTGAAGTGCGCCTAGATGACCGATAATAGAAGGGGGCCGGTGGAATGAGGTCGTGGAGTTCTTGAGCACACTCTCCGAAGTACAATCTATAGAAGACCGACAAGCAGGCAACCTTGCGACGATGGGCCAAACTGTGAAGCTTGGCATCCACCAGATTTACGTCGCCAATGAGCCTCTTAGCTCTGCGTTCCACCGAGTCAAGCGCGGCAAGTTGGTATTTAGCCGAGCCATCCCAAAGGTGGCTACAATACTCCATGCAGGATCGGACCTGCGCTTTATAAAGGGTCAAAAGCTGTCCAGGCGTAAAGTATCGCTTCACCTTATTTAGGATGCCCAGTTTCTTGGCCGCAGTTTGGGCTTTGTACTCGATGGTGGCGCCGAAGTTGAGGTTAGATGTCAACTCCGTGCCTAGGAGCTCGAGCCGATCAGTTACAGGAACCGATGTACCCCGAAAAGTAGGAGTCAGGTCGAAACGACTCCTTTTTGCGGTAAAAAGACACGCTTGTGTTTTGGTGGCGTTAAAAGTGACCAGATTATCATCACCCCACTGGGAGACAAGGCTTAACGTCAACTCTGTCCGCTCTACCAAGGCCTCTCTCAAGGAACGAACTGCGGCCCCGTTGGTTTTTGCGCTGGACAAGTATCTCTCTGAAACAGTACTGTCGTCCGCGTACCCAACAATACCAGTCTGTAGTAGGTCATTGATGTGCAGCAGGAAAAGAGTTGCAGAGAGAACAGACCCCTGAGGAACTCCGGCATCAATAGCCATAAGGTCAGAGGAGCAGCCGTCAACGACTACTCTGATCGACCGTTCACTAAGGAAGTCTGATATCCAGCTACAAAAATCAGCTGGGATGCCATAAGCAGGAAGCTTGCTGAGCAGACCAGCGTGCCAGACCCTGTCGAAAGCCTTCGAGAAATCAAGCGATACAGCAAGTGCTTCGCCATGTTTCTCGATGGTTTACTTAATTGACAAGAGCTATCAAAGAGAAATTGATTGACATTCAGCCGTTAAAGGCGCGAAAATCTAACAGACAGACGGATAGAGAGACAGACAGGCAGAATTACTTTCGCATTTATAATATGTATTAGTATCCACGGAAAGATTTTCTGGATCTGCCAGTCCGCCTGTAAACGCACCCACAGCACATTTTAAACAAAACTACGCCATACCCCACACAAAAAGGATCATAGAACTAATGGTTAACTTGTGTGTTATTATCAATAACCTTGGTGTCCTATTAGCTAGACCTCGTCCATAATAAGGTCAATTGGCACCTGAGATAACACTAATTAATACTAGACCACTTATCCGAGTTTAAACATGACATTACCAACTTATCATGGAAAAAACAGACGGCAAACAGGATACAGAAAGGATATAATGACAAAGAGACGTTTACAACTTTTTAGGCTTTGTATAGAGCTGGCAAAAGAATCCTATTACGGATTAAATGGTACGTGGGGCTGCAGTCTCGACACATAGATAGCGATCGCTTTACGACCGAATTCGGTCTTGTTGTTCAGTTTTGTTGGTATATTGGCGTGTGCTAGCTAACATATGGCAAGTAATTTAAGTTAAGGTTTTGTGTTTAGTAGTGTTAATTACTTTGCATCCGATTAGCATAGAATCAAGTGTGTCTAACTAAACAGACAGCAGTGCTGCTGGGGAATTTGTTGCGCCACTTCTTCTTCCCAGCTAAAGCACTAGGAAATGGTGAGGGCGGGCGTTTTTGGGGGACTATCTTATGTAATTTTAACGTTCGAAAAGTGCTGATTCTCACAGCCTAGTTTGAATAAATAACTTTTGATTTGGTCGCAGTCCAAAGGGTCCCTAGACAGTCAAAATTGCTTGACAAGCACGTAATTTTTTCGTGCTTATCAAAGCAATTTTGACCCGTCTCCGGAACCCACCAGGACATTGCATCGCTATCTATATAGAGACTGCAGCCCCTGGGAACCTGGAAGTTAAGTTTTAGTAAGGTGAAAAGAGTTACCCAAAGAATTAGTTTTTTGGGTAACTCCTCACCTACTCAAGTGTTTAAACGTGGCATTATACTAGGATGTTCTCCTGTATGAGGTAAGCTCACAGAAAACCATTATACACGCACAAACAAGTATACAATCTGTCTTGTCTAGGTCATTATTTTTATGTAGAAGGTTTCTACAGTGCGATGTCAAAAATGGAGAAACGAAATGTCACTTTGTATAGAAAGAGCTGTGTCTATTCTTCGTAGAAATAGAAAGCGTCATGCTAAGCCTGCTGGGAATCGAGCCCAGGACCTCATGCTCAGCAGTAGCGCTTGCGACCACTAGACCAAACCAACGAAGCAGTTACTCATAATACAAATTTCTATAATCAGAATACTTCAAAAGCAATAAAGCTCTTCTCTGAAGAGGCTTTCGTCTTGCATTGAGATAAAACTGCTGTTTCATAACCATCTATCGATCTTCGATAATACACTAGAACATTTGAGGATTATATTCCATAGGTGTCAACTTGAAGTACTAAGAAATAATCATTCGAAAATCAACCACTGAGCAAGTCAAAGGAGATGCTAATGGAGTCAAAGTATGCGAACGATGTACCGTGCAGCAATCATCAGCTTAGCCTTTTCCCAACTCCGGATGCAGCTGAATACCAGTATTTTACATGGAGCGACTGTCTATCTGACCTCCACAACCCAGTTACTGGGTAACACGATACTCCTTGGTAAGACTGGTTGTCAGACTTTCGGGCTTCTGACTACCCGTAACGACTGTAAAGATCTACAAATAACAGCCGAGACCAACGGCTTAACGTGCTTTCCGAGGCACGGAGGGGTCTTGGTATGTAAAGATGGTCACCCATCCACGGACCAACCGCGGCAAGCGTAGCTTAACCTGATTAATCGATCCGTGCGGCTGTTATTACTTAGCCACAAGCCCCTCCTGTACCTTGCAGGAATATTACTGTTATTAAATAAAAATCCTTTCAAAAAGTCTTTTCTATACTAAGTACCCACAGGAAGTACAAGAAACCTGATGACTCATGTTCTCAGTTCCCACCGTCACGCTCGACGGTTGCGGGTACAGTTCCAACTGGCCAGCCGTGTCGTCTCATTTCTTAATGCATCGATAACTTAATGTGATCGGCTAGCTTAAACCTACGACTTTTGGAGTTTTTCCTTTTTTTTTGTTAAGTACCTGGTACTTCTTGACAGGCCTACACTGTCCTCCCATACCTATTAACACTGTAATTTGAAAACATTGTAAAAGCCAATTATTTTTAAAACAGTAACCGTGGAGTTTCTTGCCGGCTCTTCTCCATAGGAAACGACCAATTGGAACCGTGCACCTAGCTTCTGACGTTTCATAAGTGCCCATGTAGGTTTATGTGAAATAAAAATATTTTGATTTTGATTTCGGATTTAAACTTACGGAGAATTTCACCAATGAAATTAAAACGCTGACAACACCTAAACCGCGGTCACTGTCATATTGCATAGAAAAGAAAGAGAAGCGCAATGACACAACGCTTGTAATTTATTACAAAATAATTTAATTAATAACAAGAACGTCTTAATTGAATGCAGAACTTGGTTGTTTTTAATTTTGATTACTCAACTCAATTTTGAGTAAATAGTTAGTTGCATGAAGCAATTTTGAGTAATCGAAAATTAAAAACAACCAAGTTCTGCATTCAATTAAGACGTTCTTGTTATTAATTAAATACGTAACGTATGTTGATATTTGATACAGATATTTTGGATTAGAACTCAAAGTAAGAGGTTAGTTTAACGTTAGTTTGTATCGAGATTTTTTTTCAAAACGTGTTGTGGTAACAACCAAGTTCTGAGAAAAATGTTTAAAATTAAGATATATTTTTTCCGCTACCACAAACTATACAGATTTGGCAATTTTTTGTCTTAAGAGAAGCCTATTTTGGTCAATTGGGTCTTGTCAGCGCCTTAATGTGATTGGCTAGCTTAAACCCACGACTTTTGGATTTCGGATTTAAACTGACGGAGTATTTCACCAATTAAATGAAACACGATCAGCACGGATCTGGCTCACGTGGCCATAATCGGAACTAACACTGCCATCTTATTTTTAGGGTTCCGTACCTATCTCAAAATTAAAAACTGGCCAAGTGCGTTTCAGACCACGCACAATGAAGCGTTCCCTAGTTGGGAAGTTGGTATGAATTTTTACCAAAAACAAACTTAACATTGTAGTTTTAAAACATGTTCGCCCATACATCGATATACGCCACAATCAATTCTCCAACCGCAAAGGTGAACGGCAGATTTCGTACCGCTTACTTTTTTTGTTATAGAATTTGTACCACAAATTAAGGCAACTAAACCATTTATTTTCATGCAAGTGTACTATTTTTAGAAGTTCGGATTAATTAATAATATAAAAAAATAATAATAACTACACGTAATTTAGTCGTAAAGTAAACGCAGTTATGTTGGTATTTAAGCTATGCTCGCCATGAGGGTATTACCATACCAACCCCTTTCTTAGATAAAGTAATATTAAGAATTAATTAACTATTAATAAAAAAAATAACTTAAAAAAAAACTTCTAACTGTATTGTTTTATTTACCTACACTCAAAACCCCCTCAGGACTTCATCATTATCAAACTGTTGCAGTCAGCTGCTGGACATAAGTATCTCCTAATGCACTCCGCTGAGTAGGTACGATCCTCATCTCAATTTACCTACTTGATAGTAAGTAAAACACTACAAAAATAGCAACAAGCAACCTAGAACATATACTTTATTACCGAAACAATGTTTAAGTGCCTATAAGTAACAATCTACATTGGTACACTAGTACATAACCTTAAAAAATAAAATTGGATTACTTTTACGTTCCAAGTTCTAAAAATCCAAGAATTTAAAAAGAGACATTTCACACAGACAAGTCTGTGTGAAATATAGTTAAGACGCTGACAACACCTAAACCGCGGTCACTGTCAAATTCCATAGAAAAGAAAGAGAAGCGCGATGACACAACGCTTGTAATTTATTGCAAAATATGAAGTAATTATCTATTTACTCAAAATTGAATTGAGTAATCGAAAATAAAAAACAACCAAGTTCTGCATTCAAATAAGACGTTCTTGTTATTAATTAAATACGTAACGTATGTTGATATTTGATACAGATATTTTGGATTAGAACTCAAAGTAAGAGGTTAGTTTAACGTTAGTTTTTATCGAGATTTTGTTTTCAAAACGTGTTTTGGTAACAACCAAGTTCTGGGAAATATGTTCAAAATTGACATATATTTTTTCCGCTACCACAAACTATACAGATTTGGCAATATTTTTTCTTAAGCGAAGCCTATTTTGGTCAATTGGGTCTTGTCAGTGCCTAAACGAGAAAAAAATATCATCCCCACATTACGTGCAAGGGAGGTAACCAAAAAAAAAAAACATTTTTCACGATTTACTTTTAACAATTTGTCGGCGTGATTAATATGTATACCTATGCCAAATTACAGCTTTCTAGTACTAACTGTCTCTGAGCTACAGCGGCGAAAGACAGACAGACGGACACGGCGAAACTAAACTAAACTAATAAAAAAATAAGGGTTCCTTGTTTACTACGGAACCCTGAAAACGGAACCTTACCTTAACCTTAATAGGATCAATTCGCTGTTCGTCCATCCGTCCGTCTGTCTGTCAAGACCCTTTTTCTCAGGAACACAGACAAAACACATTTTTTTTTAGCGTTACATATTTAAGCTGATACACACAAAAAAGCACCGGTGCGAAAACCACAATAAAAAGATTTGAAGTTATATACTTACAGATGTTAGGTAAATTACAGATCCATTATGCCTAGTAGGCATACAAAAATAAATTAGGTCAACATGCAGTATAAAAAAAATAGTTATCACCTATAAAGCAAATCTTACAAAAATAATTAGGTGACAGATTGTAGTATTGGTGACAGATTGTAGTAGGTACTAATTATTAAGAAAATCTTGGATCGTGTAGTAGGCTTTGTCAATTAAAAAATTACGCAATTTATATTTGAATAGTGGGAGTTCCTTGGTGTTTAAACTGTCTACAGCTATTTTATTGTAAATTTTAGATACCATTCCAAAAAAACTTTTGCCCAGAAGCAGTTCTATGTGGTATACTAGATATTTTAAATGTATATCTTTCCTAGTAGGCATACAATAACAAATTATGTCAACATGCAGTATAAAAAATTTAGTTATGACTTATAAAGCAAATCTTACAAAAAGAATTAGGGACAGATTGTGGTATTGCAATTGGTGACAGATTGTAGTAGGTCTTGGATCGTGTAGTAGGCTTTGTCAATTAAAAATTACGCAATTTATATTTGAATAGTGGGAGTTCCTTGGTGTTTAAACTGTCTACAGCTATTTTATTGTAAATTTTAGATACCATTCCAAAAAAACTTTTGCCCAGAAGCAGTTCTAAGTGGTATACTAGATATTTTAAATGATTATATCTTTTTGATTTTAGTTCACCGAATAGATTTTTATTTATTTTAACAAATACTGTGACTTCTTAGATATAAGGTGATGGAAAGGTAAAAATTTTAGACGTGCTGATCGCGTTGTGCCCTGACTTTGGCGAAATTCGTCTTTAGCAGCTTTTGTATAAGTCTCTTGCATCTCTAGGCATAGCTCGGGCGTCAAGGTCTTGGTACGAGAAAAAAAACTGGATCAGCAGAAATGGCCTCCATGAGGGAGACTGGGGTACCATCAGGGTTGCAAGCACCCTTTATTATTAAAAATAGGTGCATTTAAATAGTCACCGTTAAAGGCTATACTTAATGAAGTGTAAAGGCGTGTACGCAAGAACGAACGTGAACATGTTAAACACGAAAACCGAACATTTTGTTCGCATCTGCGTACCAGTAACGATCATCAAACAATGTTCGTCACAAAGTGTTGATGAAATAATTTACACAAAGTAAAGCGCCTGTCGGAGTTTGAACTAGGGTAACCATCAAAATTTGGCAACCAGGACAAAAATCGTAAAATGGTCGGGTTTAGGAACTCAGAACCCGGATACGTTAATAGTTTTTTTCGTCCAACTATCGCATGTCGCATTACAGCCGGCCGCGTTATAGGGGTAAAGTGAAAGGCGATCGGCAGAGCAGACAAGGACAATATTCATTTGCATCGTGGTTTCATGAAACCACACATTTTTTTAAATTTAGTCAGTTTAATAAAAAAATACTTCAAATAGTCATATATAGTTTATTTATTTATTTTCAAACAAATTTAGTTAAAACCTAAATTAAGTCATCTTTCATCGTAATTAGTGACAAAACAGAATATTCATAAAAAATTTTGGAAAACTTATTCAGAATAAAAGTATTCTTTTGACAATCTTAAATTATTATTATTTTAGTTAAACAAAAGAACATCCTCTCATTCTTCTGCCTAGCCTTTTCCCTCCTATGTTGGGGTCGGCTTCAAATATTACCGGATACAGCTGAATACCAGTATTTTACATGGAGCGACTGCCTATCTGACCTCCACAACCCACTACTAGGTACACTACTGGGTAACACGATACACCTTGGTAAGACTGGTTGTCAGACTTTCGAGCTTCTGATGACCCGTAACGACTGTCAAAGATCTTCAAATGACAGCCGAGACCAATGGCTTAACGTGCTTTCCGAGGCACGGAGGGGTCTTGGTACGTAAAGGTGGTCACCCATCCACGGACCAACCGCGGCAAGCGTAGCTTAACCTAATGGATCTACCTACGGCTGTTATTACTTAGCCATGAGCTCCTCCTGCTCCCTGTGAGACATACCTAACCACTATGGAAGAATTCGATGACGTCTCTAAAACTGAATATTCCATTTTCACTATAAATTAATAAACTAAGTAATTCATAATACTTATCGTGGTCACACGTCAGAAGTAAGTAAAAAATGTGCGATAGTAACATAAAAAATAACGAGTATGACTAATTACTAAAGTACTGTGTGAATCATTATTTTAACATAACTTAACGCATTCTTGAAAAAAAAAACATCTTGGGTGAAGGAAAACATCGTGAGGTAACCGGCATGTCCTAGAACCAAAAATTCGAAGATATGCGACATCTACCAACTGGGCCCGCGTGGTGGATTACGGCCCATTCCCTCTCACAGAGAGGAGGCCTGTGTCCCAGCAGTGGGAACATAACATTATAGGCTGATTATGTTATGTATAACGCCTTTTCCTCAATGGATTAGGCAGAGGTGTACCTATAGTAGGTACACCCACATTTCTCGTGCACAAAACGATTTAATGACTCACAGACTTAATGACAAGACAACGCACAGCCACTGAAGCCAAAAACATAACATCACGCCTGTTTCTTAAAAGGGTTGACCAGAAGTGTACCTGTAGTACACCCACATTTCGCCAGTTATGTTTTAAGTCCCATGTAATAGGGGGCGAGCCTATTGCCATCAACCGGGCACGAATCCAGACTCCGGGCTGCAACTGAGAAATTCCTAACGGAAAAACCCAATTACACTTTGCCCGACCAGAAAATCGAAACCAGGACCTCATTGCTCAGCAGTAGCGCTTGCGACCACTACACCAAAGAGTTACGAGGTAGCTATTATTTTAATCAAACTGAAATTCAAAGCATTTATTTCAAATAAACCAATTACAGGCACTTTTGAATTTTCAAGGGGTCGGTCCGTCAGAAAGATGAAGCTAGTTGCCCATTCCAAAGCCTAGTAAGTTCCTATGGAGAAGAACGGGAAAGAAATTCCACACACACGCTTTTAAAACAAAATATTGGCTACACCATTCATGTTGAAATTATACATGTGAGAACAATGTAGAAAGACGTGCACGTTGAAAGCGTCCATTATAAAAAAATAAAAACATATACGGTTCAAAAATTTATAAAAAATAATAATAATATTGTTTATTGTTGTATTAGCTGCTGCCCGGGGCTTCCCCCTGTACATACATAATCAGCCTATAATGTTCCCACTGCTGGGACACAAGCCTCCTCTGTGTGAGAGGGAGTGGGCCGCAATCCACCACGCGGGCCCAGTGCGGGTTGGTGGATGTCGCATGTCTTCTAGGACATGCCAGTTTCCAAACGTCTTCCTTCACCGTTTTGAGAGCAGTGGTGATGAAATGATTTACACAAGTAAAGCGCCTGTCAGGGTTCGAACCTACGATCTACAACTCGTAAGTCGCGGCCGTTACCACTGGGCCACCATTGCTCTCGCCCCGTGTGAAAGTCGGAAATTATCCCACGGGAACGAACTTCCGAGATACGAGTTGCATAAAGGTATGAGGAACAGGGCGTAACGTGTAAAGTTCACTCATCCTCCATAGAAAAGGCAGGATCCTCCGACCAGACGGGTGTTGGGTTTGCTGTGCTACTGCTCGACGATTGATGTCGGGATAAATGCCACTCACGCGGTAAACTCTGCTTGCGCGATGCAGGAATTTGCGTGACGTCAGTGAGATGCGTAGTTCGCATGTGGCGATGTAGATGCCGCCACAGTTGTATATGTCCTAACCGAGGCTACGGTCATCTGTGTGCCGAATTTCATCCAAATCCGTTAAGCCATTAAGACGTGAAGGTTAACAGACAGACATGAGTTACTTTCGCATTTATAATAAAGTGTGGATGTATGTACATATGTGTCCTTCTCCATAGGAATCTACTACGCTTTGGAATAGGCAACTAATTTCATCTTTCTGACTGAACCGACTCCTTTGACAACTCAATAGTTAAAAAATTTAAATGAATGCTTTGAATTTGATTTAAACAATATTTTTACCGAACAGTTTAGCTTATACATTATTACAGGAAAAAACGTTATTAAATTGGTGTAGTTTTAAAATAGGTAAAGTCAGTAATGTGGTCATAAAATCCTATACTGTTATTATCCTTAATCAGTACATATTATAACTTTCCACTATGTCAGTACGACTGCAGGACCAGACCTTGAAATCTATCCTTCTGCAGCCAGGTGTGAGAAAGGGAGACGTTATCACTCCGAAACTGTCCACCACTGCACTGGAAGATTCTTCAAGGTTCTGGACTGGAAAGGGCTAGGCATTAACATCAATGGCGAGTACATCACTAACCTTCAGTTTGCCGACGATATAGTTGGCATGACTGTGACTATGAAGGACCTCAGAGTCAGTACAATGCTCGATGACCTCAGTAGAGCTTCCGAAAGAGTGGGTCTTAAAATGAACATGGATTAGACAAAGGTCATGTAAATGCCCACGTAACACCTACTCTGAAGATCGGAGATGCTGCACTCGAAGTTGTGGACGAGTATGTTTACCTAGGACAAACTGTCTAGTTAGAAAGGTCCAACTTGCGTGGCATAAACAGGGAGCCGGACGCCCGGTGTCACCACTGCGTGGACTGACGGGAGGGCATAGCGCGGCATACGCTGGCAGAGTGTGCCGCCTGGGAGGAGCCGCGCCGTGCCCTCGTCTCAGGAGTAGGCAGTGACCTATCGCTGCCAGCCGTGGTCGACTCCATGGTCGGCAGCGAGGAGTCCTGGGACGTGGTGGTATTCTTTTGCGAAACAGTCATGTCGCAGAAGGAGGCTGCGGAAAGGGAGCGGGAGATCTCTTCCACTCATCCTGCCCGCAGCAGCCGCACGCAAGGGAAGCTACGCAATATCTTCTCGTCCCACATACCGCAATGTCTCAAGACGAAAGTCTTTGACCAGTGCGTGTTGCCAGTGATGACCCATGGCATTGAAACGTGGTCACTCACAATGGGCCTTATTAGAAGGCTCAAAAGACCCCAAAGGGCAATGGAGAGGGCTATGCTTTGAGTTTCCTTACGTGCTCGAATCAGAAGCGAAGCAAACCGCAGACGAACCAAAAAGAAGAATTGCCAAACTGAAGTGGCAGTGGGCAGGGCACATGGCTCGCAGAATAGATGACCCATGGGGCCGAAAGGTTCTAGAGTGGCGACCGTGGAAGGCCTCCTAATAAGTCGACTGATGACCTTGTGAATGCTGCAAGAATCCGCTGAATGCGGGAAGCACAGAACCGGTTGAAGTGGCGGTGCTTGAGGCAGGCCTATGTCCAACAGTGGACGTCTTTCGGCTGAACTGATGATGATACTAGTGCAAATATTATATAGTGATTCATGAGGAATGATTAAGTGTATAATTAACGTTATGTGGGAATTGGCTGAAATATGACAGAGAGATGTAAAATATTCATTCTCAAACACTCCATTACATTTGAATACATTTGAATCTAACCCACATGCTCGGCGGAAAAAGCGATCTTTTAAAGACAACCTATGGATGGATTGAAGCAGCCGGAGCGTGTCGCTAGTTAATGCCTAAACCGCGGTCACTGTCAGACTGCATAGAAAAGAAAGAGAAGCGCGATGACATAAGGCTTGGTAATTTATTGAAAAATATCTAATTACTAAAAATTGAGTTGAGTAATCGAAAATAAAAAAGAAGTAAGTTCTGCATTCAAATAAGACGATCTTGTTATTAATTAAATACGTAACATGTGTTGATATTTAATACAGATATTTTGGTTTTTATCGTTAGTTTGTATCGAGATTTTTTTTTTCAAATCGTGTTTTGGTAACAACCAATTTCTTAGAAATATGACCTAAATTAACATATATTTTTTCCGCTACCACAAACTATACAGATTTGGCAATTTTTTTTCTTAAGACAAGCCTATTTTGGTCATTTGCCTCTTGTCAGCGTCTTAAGTAAAAAAATAATACAACAATCAAGTTAAGTCTCGTCTGTCCGTTTGTTTATCTTAGCTAAGAAACTAGCCAAGCCAAACAAACGTACAGACGAGAGTGCATCATTACAGTACCTACATAATTAAATTATATATCACGCTAAGAGCAATGCTCTCTGACTCAGACTGAAGTCTTAACACATCGACCAAAAATGTTTACACTATGAATACACACAAACACAAAGTCACGCCTTCTTCCCATGGGGGTGGGCAGAAACTACAGAACAGCACCTACCACTGTTTGCCTACGGAAGAACAGACAAAACTGACGTTCCGTGTAGAAAGTACGAAGGCAGCAAAGTAGAAAGAGTCAATTGCACTTTTTACGAAATTTCCTCTTTTACATAATTCGACCAGAATTCTTTTTTTTGCCATAGAATTTTTTCTGTTTGATTCTCAATTTTTACTTATAATAAAGACAGGGAGCGGTGGTAGCCCAGTGGTAACGGCCGCGACTTACGAGTTGTAGGTCGTAGGTTCGAACCCGGACAGGCGCTTTACTTTGTGTAAATTATTTCATCACCACTGCTCTCAAAACTGTGAAGGAAAACATCGTGAGGAAACCGGCATGTCCTAGAACCAAAATCTCAAAGATATGCGACATCTACCAACCCGCACTGGGCCCGCGTGGTGGATTACGGCCCACTCCCTCTCACAGAGAGGAGGCCTGTGTCCCAGCAGTGGGAACATTATAGGCTGATTATGTGTATATAAAGACAACTACAATTTTTTTTTCTCAGTGTCGAATTACCTACTGTATTTTGGAACAAAAAAATAATATAGTAATATTGGCTAGGTAATAACTGGGTAATACGATACCCCTTGGTAAGACTGGTTGTCGGACCTATAAGAAGTCTATGTTGTTAAAATAACTTGGTAAATCTCTCAATATTGTGCGTACAAATTTACATTTGCAGTTAGATTGTATGGGGGAACATGCTTTTCAACTACAATGTTAAGTTTGTACATGGTATACCATCCCTAATACAAATCTTCCAACTTTTCTTTGGTCTGTCTCCCTCTCCATCCATCATCATTTAAATATTTCATCACAAACGATACAGGGTTAATAATTTTATACGAAGTACACCCCGATTCAAACTTTATCCGCTGCGCAGTAACGGATTCACGTGCCAGCGAAGGTGACGGGTGGGGTTCAGAGCCACTGTAGTGTTTGACGCGTACTATGCAATTCAAATTCATTAATATAAGATGACTTAATCCATACAGTCCGATTTAAATTAAAATACATTGAAATTACCCGCTTAATAAAGGATCTCCATATCGGAGAAGAGATCCTATCTGCTACAGTCATCAGAATTACGTTGCAGCTGCCACGCATTCTGCAGATCAGGGATACAGTTTTCTTGCAGATGATGGCATTTAAGCCATCAGTGCGATACAGCGCAAACATCCCCGATGCACTACAGAAGCGAGGCAGCCCCAACATCATGCCGCCGCAGGAGACGCCCTGGGCGTCGGGAATCCCGGGCGGATTTCCGGCCACCGTAGGCGCGGGCTTGCGGACTGTGAGCAATGGGTAGCTCACCGTCCGGTAAGGACCAGGCCCGTGTCGACGGCGCGTTGTATTCCACGCGCGCCTCAAAGAGATGTCGTCAGCACAAATGTAGGGGTCCACTAGGGCCGATGCCAGCCGGGGTCGCGGGAAGGTACTAATGGGTCACCGAGGCCCCTGCACCACAGGCAACGGAAGGAATACGGGTGGGTTTTAGTCAGTAAGAGTCTGACACACCCTCCCGCTCCGCCCAGAGCGGGAGAAGTTATTTGATGACTTCCCATCCTAAAAAAAAAAAGCCCCAACATCATCCTGAAGAATAATGGACGCGCAGGACATCCAGCGATCTTTTGGTGTGACTGACCCACCGATTTCCCGTATAAAAGCTTTGACAACACGCCTTAATACCTATGATTAAAATTTATTATACTTGATTTATTTTTTGCATATTTTTTATGATGTTCTAATGAAATACAAAACTCATGTTGCTGTTCTATGGCGTCATTGAGACCAATTTTATTATAATCTAACATTTTTATGCAATATCCAAAACCCGGTCACGACATTAATATGATGCCATGGTCAATCACTAAAACCCAGATCTCAACAAGACCAAATACACGTATTTCTTTCTTTTCCTCATTTCTAAACACCAGTTTAAGTCATTTGTATTTTTTTGAAATATCAATCTGCCTAGGCTTTCTCCAACTATGTTGGCGTCGGCTTCCAGTCTAATGCAGCTGAACACCAGTATTTTACATAGAGCCTATCTGACCTCCACAACCCCAGTTGCTGGGTAACACGATAACACGCGGTTAATCTGTTTGTCAGAGTTTTGGACTTCTGACGACCCGTAACGACTGTCGAAGATCTACGAATGACGGCCGAGCCCAACAGCTTAACGTGATTTCCGAGGCACGGATGGGTCTCGATTTTAAATGGATGGTATGGTCACCCCTACACGAACTGAGCGCGACAAGCGTAGTAGTAACCTAGGACTCGACCCAATTTTAGACGAGGCCCTCTAGTTTATTACATCACTCCTCTGGTAAGGAATCGCACCAGGGATCAACATCTCAAACTATGGTCATACCAAGGTGAGTGCAGGCAAGCCAAGGAAACTCCCTACAATTGGCAGCCTCACAAAACAGGTTCTCCGACTAACTAAACAACAGCTGCGCACTGTTACAGCAGCTATAACTGGCCACGGGTCATTTAACAAACACCTCTTTGTCATAGGAGTCACAGACAGTCCGCTGTGTAGCCTGCATGGAGGACGACGAGACAGCAGCTCATGTGCTACTAAACTGCCCGGTGGTCGCCACATACAGGGCAAAGTACTTCGGTAACCCAGGTACCCTCCGTGAGATTGTCAGTAACACCAAGGCGTTGCTGGCCTTCCTTGAGGAGCTGGGGTGATCGAATAATCAGTTTCCCATCCGTACGCAAAATACGCGCATTGACGTGGAGTTGCAGACACCAGCACGTATTACTTATTACCTAACAACACGCCTTGTTTCCCCGAAGGGTTGGGCAGAGGTGGGTGGTTGTACTACAGATTTTACAACATATATGAATTTATATTAGTTAACCAGCCTTTGCCAGCGGCTTCGCACGCGTGGACGTAGGAAATGATCCCACGGGAACGTACTTCCGGGATGAACTGTGTGCCAAATTTCATCCAAATCCGTTCAGTCGTTTTTGCATGATTGAGTAGCAAATATCCAAACATACGCACTTTGACATTTATGATGATCTGCCTGCCTTTTCCCAACTATGTTGGGGTCGGCTTCCAGTCTTACCGGATACATCTGAGTACCAGTATTTTACATGGAGCGACTGCCTATCTGCAGTGGCGTGCCTAGGGTTTCAAAATAACGCAAGCCCAATAAAATTTTAACCGATTTCAAAAAAAGAAAGTTCAGTTTTCGACTGAGTATGTAGGTACCTACGTATCTACGTATGTATCATCGCAATTTTCTCATAAACTACTGGTTAGGTACAATCAGGGCTTTAAATACCGGTAAATTTTTCATAACGTTATCTCTATTTGACAGCGTTACCGTTAATATTAAAATAACGGTAATAGATTTAACGTTATTTATGCTTCATTTTATCGTTAATTTTTATTAACGTTAATTTTATCTTAACGTTACTTTTATCGTTATTTTTAAACGGGTAAAGTGGAAGTAGTGGGGCCTGAGGCGCGTGGTAGGCCGCCCGCCGCGCGCCCTCGCACCGCGCTGATATCGTGCCGATCAAAACGTTGCCTTGCCTAATTCTTACGCGTGAGAAGTGCTGATAGTATAGTGAGCTGATTTAGTCAGTGATAACTGATCATTTATTCAATATCTATGAGTGAAGGCAATAGTCAAGGTAATTATTGATTCAACATCATCAGCCTAGCCTTTTCCCAACTACGTTGGGGTCGGCTTCCAGTCTAACCGGATGCAGCTGAATACTAGTATTTTACATGGAGCGACTGCCTATCTGACTTCCACAACCCAGTAACTGGGTAATACAAGGGGTATCGGTAAGACTGGTTGTCAAACTTTCGGGCTTCTGACGACCCGTAACGACTGTCAAAGATTTACGAATGACAGCCGGGACCAACGGCTTAACGTGCTTTCCGAGGCACGGAAGGGTCTTGGTATGTAAAGATGGTCACCCATCCACGGACCAACCGCGGCAAGCGTAGCTTAATCTGATCGATTGACCCGAGCGGCTGTTATTATTTAGCCACAGGCCCCTCTAATTAATATTTATTACAATAGTCGTCTTACACATGCAGGATTTAACAGACTACCGTGCCGCCGGACTATGGTAAAGCCCCATACAAAGCCGCCTCAAAACCGTTTCACGTGAATGTCGTTGTTATGGAATAAAAATAATATAGTCTAATAAATAAGCTTTTTATTCGCATTTTTTTTTAAATTAAATGTATTATAAATAGGCATCAAAGCTAACTCTTGTTCAATAACGTAATTTTGACGCAATACGTTACTGCAATTCAATGCCACATAACTCGAAAGTTTTTGATATAAATGTACCAGTATTATACATTTTTGGAATGCTTATAATCTCCTCATAACGTTTCATAATTAATATTATATATACAATATGTAACAAAAACCCTGTTGTTCCTTTTAGGAACGTATACATTTACCTATAAGCAAAACATTGATGAAATTATAATTTAAAAAAATTAAGCATTGGCTAGTCGAGAGGTCAAAATCAAATAACTTTTAAAATCGACACATTTCAAAAAATGTTTAGAGTATCTGATTTTACAAGTACATCTTTATTTCGCTAGCCTACGAGCTCAGCGGCTTTCATTGAATGCGACAAAAGATACCGCCAAAAACTGCCGCCGCGCACGTGCCCCGGGTCGGTACCCCGTGCCTACCTACACCGCCAACCCGCCACCCGTCTCCCTGCGAATCACTTTAGTCTCCCGCGCACGTTACTACCGAATGGATGTTATTATTGATCTACGTAATGAGTGACTTGTGTTTTGTTTACGTAAACGTTGACCATATCTTATTCTAACGTAGAATATTTTAATATGTTGATGTGTCTTCGGAAATGTAACTGCAATTATGCAGAAGCACGCAGACTCTACCAAGAACGTTTTGCGAGTCTACCATTACCGTCGGCGATGGTATTCCAACGTTTGCACATACGTACGTACAATACCGGCAGTGTGCACGGACGAGACCAACAACGAGCTGACGCAGGCAGACCGAAGACTCGAGACAGAAGTCTTGGACTTGCTTGAGCACGATCCAACGCGAAGTACACGCTCAGTGGGACACGAACTCGGAGTAAACCTTATGCGCGTTAGGAGAGTACTCAAAGAAGATGGCCAGCACCCATTTCACTATTGTCGCGTCCAATCACTACTTCCCTCCGACTATGAGCCAAGAAGTGTAGAGGTACAAGGTGGTCATATCGAACAGCAACTCCGTGGCCGTCAAGTAGATATCATAATAAATTAATGCATTAAAATGTAAATAGGTACATCAGGTTTGACAATAGGTTTGTAAATAGGTACATGTGACAGACGCGGCGAATTTGTTTTTTTTTAACGTAGTGAAGTGTTAAATGTAGTTTTAACAATTATCAATTGTGCTTAAAAAGAGTGTAAACCAAGGCTTTCAAAAATTAATTCGTTTAAGTGATACTGAAAAACAACAGCTGACAAGGTCACGAACTTGTGTAGAAAAATAGGTAGATATGCGGCGGCGGGCGGCGGTTTGTACCGGCGCGGCGGCACCGACCAAAGAGTGTGGCGGGACCGTTCTATCTACTTCTGGTTTCGCGTCATCGCTTCATGCAGAATTGCAGAGGTAACAAATCAATTAAACATTACAAATATTAATAATTAAATATTTATTTTTATTTTTTCTATTTAACAGTTTTTTATAAATGACTTGCTTTATCGCTTAGTAAACCGATTCTTAAAACGTAGGTAGAAGGAACAACAGGGTTTTTGTTACAAATTGTATTACTTTGATAAAATAAAATTAACCAATATAGTTTAAGATGGTATGTTTATAAGGTTATTTTTTTAACGAGACATTTACCCTTTACCGCTGCTTGCCGCTGTCGAGATATTTATTGTATTAAGATCTTTATACGTTAGTTTACGCTAGGAGAAAAAAAAATTGCTCTTACTTGCTCTTTTTCTGACACGGTGCTAAAACATATCGCGAGATAAAAATTATATTTTTTTTTCAATTTCTTTTTATTTCTCATAAAATCATTTGTTATCTATGTCTATTAAGGTCAAATTAATAAAAAGTTAATTACAGTGATGATTATTATTAATAGTTCTTTGTGGTTTTGGTACAGTTTTGACCACCTTACTTGATAAAATATGGTCACTATCTATTAGGGTCGAAATAAAAACAGGTTGGTTATGGGAAGAGTGCAAATTATTAGTATCTTATCTTTTTGCACATAGCACTATTTCATATGCCTATAAAAGGATGGTGAGCCCTGAAACATTCACAGTTGTTGGTCAAAATTCAGTTGCCCTAAAAAGCAGTTAATTGCAAAGTTGACTGATTTGAAAAATGGGTTGAATTTGTTTGTAGTAAACGTGACTTGTGCAATTTGTTGATAAATGGGCATAATATAGAAGACTACTTCCAAGAAAATTTAAATTTGTCACCAGAGGATATGGCTACTGTGGTCTTCTACATTCTTCTTCAACTTGGTATCAAAATGTAACGAACGCTGGAGAAATGTATCTCAGATAAAAGACCGCTTTGAAAGTAAGAAAGTCAGCTGGTTAGATGGTCAATTTCGTGTTCCACTAGAGTGCCGAGTCACGGTTAATGACCCTAATATGCCTGGAAGTAGTGGCGGCAGACCCTCGAAACCATACGAAGCATCTTCAGAAAAAAACAAAAGAACGAAAAAACATGGAATTAATATAAGAGTACGGATCGGACTGTGTTCTCAATGCATATGCTCAGGAGTTACGGTCTATGGATGAGACGGAGGAGGCCGCAATCGTCAATATTATACGAACTGCATCAAAAAATGATAAGATTTTTTTTGTTAAATACGTAACGGGGAACTCTGAAGACGTCACACCTTTTTCAAAGGAAGAAGCACTACGGACATTTATTGACAAAGAACAGTATAGTAAACTTCGACTTTGTTTGGCGGACAAAAACTGATCAGTGTTTCCTTCTTATCCAACTTTAGTTGAAGCGAAGAAGAAGTGTTGCCCACCAGATTTGAGCATAACCATTACTAACATAAGTTCAAAAGTCAATCTGCAGGACTTGTTGGATCATACTGTGGCACGTAAATTACTAATTGCTTCAGTTTACAAAAACGGTTTAAGAAAGTTGAAACTATTCTGTAAATGGGGTTGCGACGGGTCATCCGGGAAGAGTGAGTACAAGCAAGTTTTGCCCGAAGAAAGCGATTTTATATCAGATGCAAACCTTTTTATTGCTTCACTTGTACCCATTAGACTCATAGATGAGACAACTAATACTGTTGTTTGGAAGAATGAAACTTGCTCATCTGTAAGATATTGCAGACTTATATTGTTAGAATTTGCCAAAGAAACTCCTGAAAAAACCGCGTCTGTTGTGGCTGATATCAACAACCAAAAACAAAATCTGTCTCCATCCCTGATAAATAAGAATGGCGAGGTAATCGAAATTACTCATGACCTATTTTTAACCATGATTGATGGTAAAGTGGCACAAGTTTTAACTGAAACTCGTTCGAGCGCTTCTTGTACAGTTCGTAGTGCTACTCCTCGGCAAAATAATAACTTAGAGGCAGTTAGGACACGAGATGTAAACGAAAGTTCATTTCAATACGGACTGTCAACACTGCATGCTTGGATTAGGAGTATGGAGATGCTCTTACACATTTTTTATAGCTTGTCTTTTGAAAAGTGGTCAGGTGCCTGAAAATAAAAAAAACAAAGACGAAAAGAAAAAATTGGCACAAAAGCGGTTTAGGAAGGAAATGGGACTACATGTCGATAAACCTTGACAAGGCACTGGAAATAGCAATGACGGAAACACAGCTCGGGAGATTCTTTCAGAATTACTCTTGCTCTGCAGGCATTACAGGTGTAGACGTAGAACTTATAAAACGAATGTACATAATAATGTATTTCATCTGGAATTGCTATTAATTCAAAAAAATTCGGTGAATACGCATGTAGTACCTACAGCCCAACTGTACGTAGATATTTATAATTGGTATTATATGCCTTCCTACGTGCATAAAATACTTATTCACGGAGAAAAAATCATTGAGTATTATGTTATTTTACCTATCGGACAATAAAATTGTCCGAAGACGCGCAAGAATCCAAAATAAGGATTACAAAAAGTTTAGAAGTCTATAGATCATCATTATAGAAAGTGTTCAAGAGCGGCTACAAATAAAGACGTGTTCCATACCTTATTGTACACTTCTAAACCATATATATCAAGTTTGAGAAATACACAGAAACAATATCAAAATAACTTTTAAATGAAGCCACGGCCCTTCTTGCCTATCAACGAAAATCTGTAGGGGCTTCCTGAATTTTGTACTTTATTTTTCTCGTTTGCTGCAATTATTCAATTTTAAGTAAATTCAACAAAAGACAAATTTTGTTTTTTTTTTTTATAGAATGCATGTATTTTTTTAAGTAACTAATAAACAGAATTTTCAAAATCGAAATTATTTACATTAAACTTTATACATCCAAGAAAACGTTTGCAAAATTACAGCTCATTTAGTTTTGAAACGACTGAGATACGGAGTTTATACGAAACACGCGATTTTCCCATAGTGCGGCGGCAGAGCGGCAACAGTGTACCTAAACAGATCCAATGCTAAGCGAGCGCACAAAATGTAAACCTACAGAACGGCAACGTAGCAAAATTAACGGTAAAATTAACGTTATTATCATATTTTACGTTACTGTTAATTAACGTTAAATTACTGGTAATGTTAACAAGTAACGTTAATTTTTTTGTAACGTTAGTAAGGTAACACATTAAAATTAACGTTACATAACGGTTATTATTTTGTTATTTGGTAACGTTAACAAGCCCTGGGTACAATAAATTCTCTATCGAGCATTTTAGGAAGGCATTTGGGCTTATATGAAGGTACCGCCACTGCCTATCTGACCTGCACAACCCAGTTACTGGGTAACACGTTACCCCTTGGTAAGACTAGTTGTCAGACTTTCGAGCTTCTGACGACCCGTAACGACTGTCAGAGATCTACAAATAACAGCCGGGACCAACGGCTTAACGTGCTTTCCGAGGCACGGAGGGGTCTTGGTATGTAAAGATGGTCACCCATCCTCGGACCAACCGCGGCAAGCGTAGCTTAACCTGATCGATCGACCCGTGCGGCTGTTATTACTTAGCCCCTCCTTTATATTGGTAGAATTGACTTTTTCATTTAAAAATTTCTCCATTTTCATCAATTCTAAAAATATATACAATATAATATTTTTCCAAATCTCAGCTTTGAATGGATTTTGTTATTTTCGGCGACCAAATCTAAAGAGCATGTGATTTAACTGCAGACCAAAGCCAAGCTTGATTTTGCTGTTCAAGTTAGATTGGAGACTTGTTATTAAATCAAATTTTCAAGCGAAAACTTCTTTAGGCGGGTTGAGCGATTTTTGGTAGGGGAAAAACTTATGGGTTCGCGTCATCGACATGCCCGTGCCGACATGCTGTAGTAGCAAAAAGTGTAGTCAAATTGACCATGTGAAAAGTTTAATTTATGTATACTGTGAATTGTTTAAATTGTGTTTTAGATACTTAAGCGTCGGGTAATCGCCGTTGACCTTAGCCTACAAATGTGCGTCGCGTTCACGCCGCTTCTCCGTTCGGTTTCATAGGGAATATTCATTTTTAGTAACGAAATATGAATAAGTATTTGAAAAATTCACAGATCGTTTTTACTTCGCATCTATAGACATTATTTCTTGAATTTATTTCATAAAATATTTTACTACAATACTTACATATTCACACGTAGAATTGATGTGTATGCGTTCTAGTTTAACATATTTTTGAAGGCGTAATAACAGATTTAAAAGTCACTAAAATCATATATCTGCGCCTTAAACAAAACCGGCGAAATATAGGTGTACCTATTATGGACCCCTCTAACTAACCCTTTTGGAATCAAGATGTATTGTTATGTTTAAACTAATATTATCCTTCTCTCCCTAAGATCCTCTGATTTCAACGTGAAAATTAAGCTATTACAGAACAATAGCATGGAATTAGACAGCAGACCTACTACCTAAGAAGCAAACTTGAAACTTGTATTAGAGATGGGTGGTATAAACCATATATAGTTTCAATAACTATATATTGCCTTCCTCAATAGCTATGTATTGCGTGAAACTATTTATTGGCTTAAACTCGATAACCAATTACAGAGTACTAGCAAAAACACCCAATAGATGTCCGACAAGGTAGGACGGACCGAGCTGAGCGCTGCCAAATTAAAACAAACTGTAACTCAAGGCTGAACTAATTTGTAGCCAGTCCTAAGCCTGGCTGAAGTATGAAGAAAAGTTAATTTAAGTACTCAAAAATTTTAAAAAAATGTTTTTTTTCAACATAATTTTTAATACTAACCAAACATTCAAATATTGAACCGAAGCTCGGTACCACCAATACATAGTTACCTTATAAAACAATTAATAGTTTAAAATCCATTCCAATACCGGTTTAGGTATTGGAATGGATTTTAAACTATGAATTGTTTTATTAGGTCTAATCCGTGCTTGGTATCACGGACACTTAGATATGAAATAATTATGTAATTTCAACACCATTAATTATCTAAAGCAAACTGTGCTCAGTATCACCAATACATAGTTTTTAAAATAAATAGTTTCAAAACTTGGTATTGGTATACCAATAAATGATTAATATTTATTGGTAATATCTACATCATTTAAAAACTAACAAACTTAAAATAATAATAATTATATGTACAATTATAAAAAAGGGAGGGCAAAATATCAAAGGGCGTCAAAAAATTCGTCCGCATCGCTGTCAACAGGAAAAGTACCCAAAAGGCTGGCAGCATTACCATGTTGTATGGCAATGCTGATTCTTTGGCCAAAAAATAGACCAGCCCTCTGGTCACGTGAGGAGTCGACCAACCGCTTGGCGATGTCTCTAAAAACTAAGTGGGCACTCGGACCCCATGGCCCTAGTGTTTCAACCCCAAACGGCTCGAACATATAAGTCCCAAAAAGATTTGAGTACTTGCGCCGTTTGAGGTTTTCCGCACCTGCAGCAGCCGCCCCAGCACAGCCCGCCGTGCTAGGAAGATGGGATGGCGCAAGGGTGTCGACACACGTGGCATCCCACACCAAAGGCCTACCTACCTTCCAAGGCATTATGGTCATTCCGTCTGGTCTCTTCCCATCGTCGCGTGCCAAACCATTAGGTTCTAAAACAGCGGGCACCCCGACTGTGCCAAGAGCGCGACGGATGATGTCGTTGATACTGGCGTGCCGTGCTATCCGCCCTGCGCTTTTAAATAGTTTTTTTACCAATAAATAGTTTCGGTATTACGAATTCGCGTACCGGCCCATGTCTAACTTGCATTAGAAAAATCTAAACCTAGCATTGCACATGTAAGCAGACACGCCCTTTATGCCTGAAGGCTTTTATTGAATTCTGTTTACGTCTTTGCATATGGTAGCAATAACAATCTTTATTATTTGACAGTTGTCAAGGGTTGCATAGTGTCAAGATTACAACACCCTAATGAAATAATTGGAAGACTGTGGCGTAGGTGTATGAATATATTTAAATATGTTACCACTAGCTGACACAGCAAATAATTTAATTTAATGTTGCGTCTTTCTTTATTTTGGAATATAGGGTCTTACACCCATTTTTGAAAAGTGTCTTAATTAAATTCTATAGTGCTAATATGCCCCACAAAAAATCACAAAATTTTATATGGCAATCGATAAGTGCCATAAAAATGCATTTAAATTTTACATTTTCAAATTTCGCGCGTAGTTTGACGAAAACGCTGGACGAAGTGGACGCCATGTTGCTCTGTGGTCATGACGTCACTTGGCTATGTAAACAAATGAGCTGAGGCCTTAGTGTGAGTTTTTTTGACTCACGTTCGAACGCGTTCGATTGCGAGCACGTTAGAATTTAGTATGGGAATTTAGTCATAGTGCCACCTGGTGGTCACTCGTAGAACCTAATTTCCCATACTAAATTCTAACGCGCTCGCAATCGAACGCGTTCGAACGTGAGTCAAAAAAACTCACACTAAGGCCTCTGATCTAACTATCAGTTGACAGTTGACACATTTCAGTTTACACAGCCGTATGACGTAATAACATGGCGGCTACTATTTCATGGTGTTGACGTAGTAACACGTAGAATTGAATTTATAATTTATTTTGTTATTTTATGAACTAAAACTAACATTTTCCGACTCCTTTTTGCCTAAACTATCTCAATAATATATTTATAGATTTTTTCTCGTATATAGTAAAATACCCTATTTTAAGAGTCAAGTTCTTGTAACGTAACAGACAACAGTGCTGCAGTTCAGTTTGTTGTGCCACTTCTTCTTCCAGCTAAAGCTCTAGGAAGTGGTGTAGGGCGGGCATTTTGGGGACTCTGTTATGTCATTTTGACGTTCAAATAATGCTGTTTCTCAACCTATTTTGAATAAATGACTTTTGGTTTTGATTTAGAATCACCCTGAAAAATAAGCTAATATAAAAGAATACCTAACATGGAATTAGACGGCAGACCAACTAAGCAAAATTTGATACTAAAAAAAACCAGAATAATGATGGAACCTTAATTTTTACATTAAAGTATTGTTAAAAATAGCACTCACCTCATCTTTCTCGATCCGCAAATCCTCCATACTCTTGCTATTCTTCAACGTATTCAACGTTCCATACGTGTTACGTCTCACAAACTTCAAATCCTCATCCTCGTGGGGCACATCATAAATATGCTCATCGTTTTCAAGATAAAACTTAGAATTTTTCACTTCACATTCACAGTTAAGATGACATATAAATCTGCCATCTTTATCTTCGTTAATTTTACATTTTAAACACTTTTGACCGTCCGATTGGTTCGGATCAGTATTCTCACTGGAGCACGCACAGCATGTGTTAGAATACTCATCAGCTTTTAGTCTTGTGTATGGAAGACTTGACGTAGAGTTGTTTGTTATGGCACAGTTTAAGGAATTCAGGCAACGAGAGATAGGATCAGGGCTTTGGTTAGGCAGCAACGTACGGTTGGTAATATCCAGTATCTCGGTACATAAGTAGTGTATTTCTTTTGGTTTTTTTGGTGTTTCCGTAGTTCCTTCACGCTTTTGAAGTACTTTTTCAAGCTTTTCAAGCATTCTTTTAGCTTCATTCTTTTGTTGTTCTGTGTTTTCTGGGATTGTTGGGACTTTGAATATTCGTGGAGGTTTTGCAGGCGGTGGACCAGCGGGTAGCGGTTGCTTTAAAGCCTTTTTCAGTGTGTCTGTTAGTTTTAAATGTGGGTTCTTACGTACTAAACGAATAGTTTCACTGGAATCACAGAATTCGTCCATTGCTTGAAGATTCGTAAGATGACTTTTTTCTGGAGACTTTTCAAATTGAGACATGAGACGTTTAATCCTGCCATTTTTATCCTCCTCTACGTTTTCAGTCTCAGAACTAACACCGCTATCTGTCATGGCTTCCTGTTTCTCGTTTTCTTTTCGTTTCGGTTTGACAATGGTCGCATACTGGTCTAGGATATGTTGAGGAACTTCAGCATCCGGTATAGAATCAAATTGACTGTCAAGCTCACTCACCTGCCCAACGATCTCTGCATAATCCGTTTGTGGGACAAAATTTTCTTTTTTCATTTGTTCTTCCAAAAAGTTGCCCAGCCTCTTCAGTCTGTCTTTGCTTAGTTTTCTCTCCATTTTGAATGAAAAATCACTAGTTTCAGATCTACCGTTGCAACTGCCGTGACGTTTCGGGCTATTCATTATTTTTTGACTCTTATCACAACGAAATGCATGGCTCCTATGCAATTTCTTGCCAGGATCACTGCTCTGTCGCGATAAAGAATTTTTCGTGTCGCTAGCACTCCGTTTCACATCGCTTTTACTGTATAAATAACTTGAGTTTGGTTTAGGCGTCCATTCGTCACTAGCCTCTGATTCATTCCCGGTATTATCCTGTATAGATAGTTCATAATCGATATTTTCACTGTTTTCCTTCCCATAATTTGTAGCAAAAACATTATTTTGCCTACACAATTGGTTTTCAACACGCTTTGAAATGTTTTCACTGTTCAAATTCTCGAATTTACTCTTTATTTCTTGCACCCTGTTCTTTGCTGATATCATTTCGATGCATAATACATGTTTATTGGCTCTGATTATTTACTCACAACCGTTTTTTTTTGCTTTTAAGCTAAAGACTACCACTAAAACACATAAAATGCACCCATTTTGGAATTTTAATAAAAGATAAACACGAGTCTGATTGTTTTTTTTTTCAAAACACGGTTCAAAGCACTGGCAGCTGTAATAACGGACTGATTATAAACTGTGTTATCTAAAAAATGCGCGTTGCAGTAGGAAGTTGCACGACACAGTAGTTTTAATTGCGAAAGTGGAACGCCAATTGTTATTTTACTCGGTGTTAACTATTTCGAAACACAATGCACTTGACAGAAAGTTTACGTAAACAGTTGTTCGTTCGTACGACGAGCGAGCGAGGCCACAGCAGCCAGCCTATTTAGTATTGCCAGATGTATGAAAAATCTACCCCGATTTAATTATCTTCGGAGAAAGTGATATTATTGCATCTCACTACTCTGTTTTATAAATAAATAGAATAGATAATAATTTTAAAAGCAATTCCTTATTCTTATTATAATGTTTAGGTAATTCAGTGACTTTCAATTTATTTTTAAATGTACCAAACTCCACAATATTACTGCGTAAACCTAATCTACACAAAGCATAGGTTTGATATTGCGTATTTAGTAGCCTGCTTTTCCTTAGCTACAGCTGTCAGCAAATTTACACGACTGTGATTCAGTTAAATGACTAACAGCGGCTTTATTGTTACCTTAAATAGAAACACACACTGAAGTAATAAAATTCTATGGAAACAAAATCAAATCACTAATTAATTGAGTACTTATTCTAATTGATATGGCGGAAGCTTAGATATAAATAATTTTCCTTGTTGTAAAACAGATGGTCTTCTTATGAATGAAACAGTGACGAAGGCATTTGAGACTACAACAAAGACTCGCTGTAGTAGCAGTAAGTGAAGTTAAATTGACCACGTAAAAAGTTTAATTTGGGTATAGTGTGCATTATTTAAATTGTGTTTTAGATAATCAATATTTTATTGTAATGAAAACTTCTTTAGGCGCGTTGAGCGATATGTTGATATATGTTTTTATGCTTACCATTGCAGCTGCGGGAATATAATTTTCAGATAAACGATAACGATTTTGATTTAATAATTATTATGATAACGTTTTCAACAGTCTTTATCTCTAATGTAATCTGAACAATGAGTCAATAATATGTTGAAATTGTATGGGTTACATTCAAATTCAATATATTATATTTCACCTAAACCTACATGAGGACTTAATAAGAAACGACAAAAACTAGGTTCACAGTTCTAGTTGGCTGTTTCCTATGGAGATGAGCCGGCAAGAAACCCCACGGTCATTCTTTTAAAACTAATTAGGTTTTACAGTGTTTTGAAATGACTGTGTCAAACCGTATATGAGTCTTCCTATACCTATTAACCTAGTGTAGGCCTATCAATAAGTACCAATTAGGAAATGTCCAAAAAATCAAAACCTCTTGAGTCTATAAGGCCTATAACGTTTTCACATTCACAAAATAGAAAAGAATTTATTTAAAAGATAAATAATATAAAAAAAAAAATATTTAAACTGCATGACATAAAGGAGTCGCAATATTCTTTTACAGTAAAATCAACAATTGTTAACATTTTTTGTTTAAACAAGACAGGCTATGCATTCCTTTCCTGTATAACGATATAATCTCCCCGAATTGGGAGATAATTTTTTGATCAAGATAACGAGCAGCTGGCATTCTTGAACTGGTCGGATATTTATACCTGCTTTCGTACTCCTTCAGAAAATTGTTATCAATCATGAATTACGCGATAACTAAAAACTCGCAGTATATACGAATAATAGTTAAATTGCAAGAATATTTCGACAATAGATTTTTATTACAGTTGATTAAAATTATCAACAAGTTTTACAAAAGAAACTTTATAACATATCCGAACACATTTTATGGATGAGTCATTTGTTTTCAGTGACATCTATTGACAAGTAAAAGATAATGCTGCTGGAGGGAATGACATAATATCACTCCTGTACCTATTCCCCGAAGGGGTAGGTAAAGGTGTGCATGCTCCTGTTTACTTATTGTACATACTAATTCCATGCGCTTAGGCATTTTATGCACTCTGTCATAATTATCTATGGTTAGGTTACAGAGTTAAGGCGGATCCGCAGTGGTGGAACCACGAAATTAAATTTTTCATAATAAGTTTTTTGCAATACACTGACTTGCAAAGTCAGTGTCAGGTTGTATCTTGATCAAAATATGATTCTTGACCATAACAAACATGTAATTACAGAATTATAATAATTAGAATCATTAATAAATCTCTCTAAGTTAGATTTGTTCCCTATGAACTTTTAAATAACAGATTTGTTCCTAAGAAACAAATCTAATTAAGAGTGATAGGAATGTATCCCGGGTTTTTCGTGTTTTTACAATCTCCCTACTGTATACATAATTATTTTTTCTGTTAGGCGTTAACCGTTTAAGAATAATCTGTACCTACAAAATTCATCTATATAGTGGTGTTGTGCCAGCTGGTACCTATTTATTTAGTTATATACGTACGTTTATGTATTAGTACCTAAGTACTTATACTTTGTTGTACACTACAAAAATACATAACAAAAATAAATAAAACACTACAAAATGTACAATGGGGTTCCATAAGCCGTGGTCCCATGGCCTGTCGAGGTCAAATTGAATTTTATTGCCAATGCATTCCATTAACGAGCGGACAGTGAAGGATTTGTCGAGGAAAGTTGTGGAATGCATAGGCATTTAAAGCTTCAAGTTATTAGATGACCTGCTTTAAAATGTCGTTTGGGAGTCGCACAGAAACTGGAAACGTTTCTTGAGACAGAGGGGTGGAAGGGGGTATAAGAGCACATTATACACAAGGGAAAGAATATGAGCATTCTCGATTTTGGGCATTCCGGCGAAGGCGAATTGGTAACCACCTGAGCTTCATACGACATTCGGAAACCTGGTCATATTTACGCAAACCCAATATGATACTTATAATTACAAACATTTTGAAGCCACTCAAGTTTATCGAGTTGGTCTTGGGTAAGGTCAAAATAGCAGAGATGGCATCAGCAGAGCCAAGGATGGGTAGAAGAAGCGACTGAACCTTTAGGCAGGAACAAAGGCGTTCAATAATTCAAATAGTAATATTCTTTTTATGTCTATTGAGATACACGGAACTTACAAAAATATGATTGAAAAATAAATAAACTACATTAGACATATTGCCATCTAGTGGCCAGTAGCTGAACTTTTATCGTAGTCGCTATTCATTGTAGTTCGACGTTAGAGATGGCAATGACTTAAAATAGTTTGGCTTGCTATCAATAGATGTCACTTTATTTTATTTTAAGTTTATCGTACGTGACCGGTTAAACTAAGATGAATTAAAATAAAAAATACTTAAAATTCATAATCTGCGAACCATTTAACGAAACTGTCAAACAGATGAATGATGAATGATGGTTTTCACTTTCTTGGTAGCATCCCGGAGTCGGGATTCATGCTTGGCCATACAAATGCGCGTCGAGCTCACGCCCGTATTCGGTTTCATAGGGAATATATATTTTTAGTAAGGAATATATGACTATTTGAAAAAATCACAGATGCATTTGTATAATTCCATCCATTACATAATAGATAAAAATAGGCTAAAATTATTAATTCACTGCATGGAGTAATCATATGCTAGCTGTCACTTTGTGTAATTAAATGGTCATATTTATTGTATTCTAGACTTTCATACACACATACTTAAATACATAAACTCACGCTTTCTTCACATGGGGGTACGCAGAAACTATAGAGCATCACCTGCTACGCTCCTTACATACTCCTTACAGACTTTTACATTTATTATTAGGTACACATTTATTTTACGCTTAGCACACTAAGTGAGAGCTAGCACATGTCAGATTACGCCATTGATTGAATAATTCGACTATAATTGGTTTACCACCCTAAAGGCTCCAGCAGCCAGGCACGAAGCGGCAACGCGACGCGACAGCGCAACGCGACAGCGCGACGGACAGCGCGACGCGATTCTGATTGACTGACTGAGAAATTTCCACGAAGTTTTTATAGAAATTTTTCTATTAGCGTAGCATCGCGCCTGTCTGCGGGAGCCTTTAGGCACCACCGACAAGACGTCCAATGCTGGACATAGGCCTCCCCCAAGCACCGCCACTTCTTCGACCGGTCTTGTGCTTCCCGCATCCAGCGGATTCCTGCGGCCTTCACAAGGTCATCGGGCCACCTTGTAGGAGGCCTTCCAACGCTACGTCTTCCGGTCCGCGGTCGCCACTCCAGAATCTTTCGGCCCCATGGGTCATCTGTTCTGCAAGCCGTGTGCCCTGCCCACTGCCACTTCAGTTTGGCACTTCTTCGGGCTATGTCGGTTACCTTGGTTCACCTGCGGTTTGCTTCATTTCTGATTCGATCACGTAGGGAAACTCCAAGCATAGCCCTCTCCATTGCCCTTTGAGTGACTTTTAGCCTTTTAATAAGGCCCATTGTAAGCGACCACGTTTCAGTGCCATAAGTCATCACTGGCAACACGCACTGGTCAAAGACTTTCGTCTTGAGACACTGCGGTATGTAGGACGAAAAGATATTGCGTAGCTTCCCGAACGCTGCCCGGCCGAGTCGGATTCGACGATTGACCTCATTCTCGAAGTTGAACCTACCTAATTGGACAGTTTGTCCAATTAGGTAGGTTCAACTCCAGGTAGGTAGGTACAACTCCAGACTGGTACAAACGGATACCAGCAAGCGGGAAAGTCCGAAAGAAAATCAAAATCAAAAGTAATTTATTCAAACTAGGCTGAGAATCAGCAATTTTCGAACGTCAAAATTACTTAAGACAGTCCCCCAACAACGCCCGCACGTCACCACTTCCTACTGCTTTTGCTGGGAAGAAGAATAAGTGGCGCAACAAACTCCCCAGCAGCACCAGGTGTGCTGCTGGGGAGTTTGTTTAGTTATACAGGGTGACATTGAAAACATGCGACAAATCGAAATGGAAGATTGTACTCATCATTATGAACAACTTTTACTAAGGGACCAAAGCTACAATCCCAAAAAAAAAACTGCTGTCCCCTACATTTATGTTCGCAATACCTCATCAAAATGTAGGAAAAGCAGATTTTTTTTTTGGGATTACAGCTTTGGTCCCTTAGTAAAAGTTGTTAATAATGATGTATACAATGTCCCATTTCAGTTTGTCGCAAGTTTTCAATTTCAACCTGTATAAACTTGATTCTATACAAATCGTATGTAAAGTATCGTATGTACTAAACACTACGAAACACAAAACATTAAAATTACTTGCCATTATGTTAGCTAGCACACGCCAATATCCCAACAAAAAGGGACCACGAAAGGGATACCGTGGCCTCTGGCAACAGACCGGCAACGGAAGAAACACGGCTGGGTTTTAGTCAGTAAAAGTCTGACACACCCTCCCGCTCCGCCCAGAGCGGGAGAAGTTATTTGATAACTACCCACCCAAAACAAAAACAAGTAATCGCTCGTCGCCGTCGCGTACTCGCTGCTCGCTGCTTGCCAACCCGTTTTAGGTTGCTAGCACTACTCGCTTCTCGTTAATCGCCGCTGGTTGGGTAGGTGCTTTTGGTTCATTGTCACTTCTAAACGAATCTAAATTAATATAAAAAGATAAATAATTAGATTTTGTGTATGTTTGATTGTTACGCTGTAACGGCTGAACGGATTTGGACTCATCGTCATGATTTCAATCCAATGGTGCCGATTCCCTTGTTCACAAACTAAACTAAATTTAAGTTCAGTGCATCTTTTTCTTTCTATTTTATTAAGAAAAGGACAGAAGATACATTTTAGTTTAGTCCTGTCAAATTAATCAACGCCTGTCACTACTCCATACAACTTTAGACGTGATTAAAAACTTGCCTACTAAAATTACGTCAATTTACGTCAAGCGGTGATTAATTTGACAGGACTAAACTAAAATTTATCTTCTGTCCTTTTCTTAACGAAATAGAAAGAAAAAGATGCACTGAACTTAAATTTAGTTTAGTTTGTGAACAAGGGAATCGGCACCGTTGTATCTCTGCTTTCAACTTTAGTCGAGTTTCAATTCACAGGGAATTGGGTCAAATGTGGTAAAATAATTACGAGGTCAGATAGGCAGTAAGATAGGTTATAATTTTAGGTTATTTTACTGTCGCCATTCGTAAAGGCTCTTCAACCCTGTACAGTTCATTGTCGGGATAAACTTATAGTCTAAAAGGCTATTTGCATCCAATTACCATCATCATATGCCGAGCATCTTCCCAACCATGTTGGGGTCGGCTACCAGTCTAATCCGATGCAGCTGAATACCAGTATTTTACATGGAGCGACTGCCTATCTGGCCTCCACAACCCAGTTACTGAGTAACACGATCCCCCTTTTTAAGTCTGGTTGTCAGACTTTCGGGCTTCTGACTACCCGTAACGACTGTAAATATCTACAAATAACAGCCGGGACCAACGGCTTAACGTGCTTTCCGAGGCACAGGGGGGTCTTGGTATGTAAAGATGGTCACTCATCCACGGACCAACCGCGGCAAGCGTAGCTTTACCTGATCGATCGACCCGTGCGGCTGGTATTACTTAGACACAAGCCCGTGGCTAACAACCAATGATATTGTAAATAAAAAGAGTAAACGTAGTTATAAGTAAATAAATAGCAACCTGCACTGGGCATGCGTGGTGGATTACGGCCCACTCCCTCTCACAGAGAGGAGGCCTGTGTCCCAGCAGTGGGAACATATTATACGCTGATTATGAAGTGGCACGTCAAAACTTGCCTAACTTTTCAAGTTTTTTACATCTTGTCTCTTTTTTCGCTCCCGATGATTACGGCATGCTGTCCATGATAACATTGTGCCGTTTTTGAAGATCGAATATTGGGTAGGTTACCTATCTTATTATTATTTAAATTGTCTTTGACATGAACCCCGGGAGTAGGCGGATTTCCGGCCACCGTAGGCGCGGGCTTGCGGACGGTGAGCAATGGGTAGCTCGCAGTCCTATAAGGACCAGGCCCGGGTCGACGGCGCGTTGTGTTCCACGCGCGCCTCAAAGAGATGTCAGCACAAGTGTAGGGTCCACTAGAGCCGATGCCTGCCGGGGTCGCGGGAAAGTCCGAAAGGGTAACCGAGGCCCCTGGCAACACAGGCAACGGAAGGAACACGGGTGGGTATTAGTCAGTAAGAGTCTGACACACCCTCCCGCTCCGCCCAGAGCGGGAGAAGTTATTTGATGATTTCCCAACCAAACAAAAAAAAAACCAAACAGGTTTCCTCACGACGTTTTCCTTCATCGTTTTTTAAGCAAGTGATAAGTTATTTAAAATATTTAAAAACGCACATAAATCCAAAAAGTCAGAGAGAGAGAGTGTGTGACTAATAAAAGAAAATTAATTTAAAATAAATTGACTTATATAAACAATTATATGAACTCCTATAACCTGTAAGTAGGAAAGGTAATTCTAGAGAAAGAACATAACATAACATTGGTGCCGATTCCTTTGTTCACAAACTGAACTAAATTTAAGTTCAGTGCATCTTTTTCTTTATATTTCATTAAGAGCGGGAGGGGAAAAGACATGAAGTTATTTGATAACTTCCAACCCAAAAAAAAAAAAACAAAAAAAGTGTCTTTGACATGAATCCCGGGACCCTGGGGACCCGGACCTTTGGAGCGTACGAGGGAGAAGCCAACTCGCAGAGGTCCGTGAGATGAAATGAGGCAACAACCGACGATTATCCCTGTATGCACTATGCAAGTGCACCCAAGGACAACCCCCGGTTGATGTAGCACTATTGCAGGATATGGAAACCAAGATATTGGAATATGTGCTTGGATGGCTAATGGTTACCTAGAACTATGAAAGGAATATGGCCTCTGCCTGATCAATGTTTTATTATAAAAGGAAAAAGTGACAGGGCGTGACTTGCACACTCAATAATGGGCCCCCGGAAACCATCGCTAGCACTTAGTGACGTAGCGACAAGGGGCCACATATCCGGAGGTGCTTGCTTGATCCCAGAGCCCGGAAGATGGTCAAGATCCCTACCAGCACTTACGAATGTCCACTCAAGCCGGGCAATAAAAGCAAGAATGAGGTGGGAGCTCTGTTCCTCGTCATTGTTCACCCCGGTCAATAAATTCAACCCAGAGATGAGGAAAAAGACTTCTCCCTTCTCCCAGGAGATAGAATCCGTGGGGTTACTACTGCTCAACAGTTTGCCACATGCTGCCCTGCGGGTTTCTGTATCTCTCTTTGTCTGGCTCCTCACTAGACCTGTTCAGGCAACGTAAACTCTACAGGTAACTCTGTGGTGACTGGTCGTCTTGCTGACCATGGTTTTATTATTGTTATTAGTAATTGTTTATTTATTTTACTTCGATGGTGCTAGTTTATCATTTCTAACTTCAAGTTACAGCAATAACTGGAGGCTTTTATTTTAGGTATTAAGTTCTGTTTACGTTTTTGAGTTATAATTTTTATCTGCTTGAGTAGGTTCAGTTTTCGTTGTTTTGTTTGTATATTGGCGTGTGCTAGCTAACATATGACAAGTAATTTAATGTTTTTGTGTTTCGTAATGTTAATTACTTTGCATACGATTTGTATAGAATCATGTTTATATAACTAAACAGACAGCTGTGCTGCTGAGGAATTTGTTGCGCCACTTCTTCTTCCCAGCTAAAGCACTAGGAAGTGGTGAACGGTGTGCGTTTTTGGGGCACTGTCTTATGTAACTTTGCAGTTCGAAAAGTGCTGATTCTCAGCCTAGTTAGAATAAATGTCTTTTGATTTTGATTTTTGTACAGACCTAGAGTTCGGAGCCCGCAAGCCTCATCATGACCACAACGTGGCAGTGGGGTCATTATTATTTAGTAGACACACTAGCGATGAGCCTGTGTATCGAATTGTTTGGAGATATTTAATCTGTCCAGGGGGGTAACCATCACCTCTTATAGCAGTATTATTATAATATTACTTCACAGTGGGGAAGTGATGGAGCTATACAGGACTTATAGCTCCATCTCTTTCTCACGCTAAGTAATATTGAAATAATACTGCTATAAGAGGTGATGGTTACCCCCCAGTCGATTCTTGAAGTTGTGTGGGAGCCATCACAACATTTTTCGCGAACCTTTTCTATGCTGTTTTAACTTGTTAGACAAGAATTGCTTCACAAGCTTTGTCTTTGATGGATATTGAATAAAAAATACCCAAATCGTTATTGATTTGCCTATAAAATTTGAGAATTTCCCTCAATTTTCAGATACCCTCATCGGATGCTGACTTGGAGACAATAGGACCACTTCGGGAGCATACCGTTTCAAACAAAAAAGAATTTTCAAAAGCGGTCCATAACTGATTGAGCAGTCGGTGAACATACATTCAGATTCGGTGAAAAAACATACAGACGAACATAACCAACCTCGTCCTTTTTGGAACTTGGTTAAAAATATATGTATCTTATGTAGGTCTTGTAAAATTTGACAAATTATCTAAGGCGTCAGGCGGTTGAATGCCTTGCGGATGATGTAAAGTTTATTCTTTTGACAATGGGTGGTTCTCTGATTTCGTAACAATCACATGTCCGGTTGCATAAAAAAAAGTTACTAACATTTAGGGAGATTCGATTAAAGCTGGTTGATTTGAAGACATTTAGCGAGATGTATCCAACAAAAGAAAAACGTAGGTATAAAAACGGAAATAATAAGAAATGAAAAATACTCACAAATGTTCTTACCGTCGATGTCCTTAACGCGATTTCTTAACAATTTAGTGTTCAAAATTTCTAAGAAGTTATAGTTATGTAGCTGTAATTTATTTAATTTATTAAACTTATACTAAGGATTACTTGCCTTCAATATCACACATACGATTCAATTCACTAATAAAAAAAAAAAAAAATGTCTTTGTCACCAAAAAATATGTAATCGCTACCGCAAGCAGAAAAAGAAATATACACAATTTTTTACATGGACATCCTACTATTTTACCCTTCCCTCGCACAGTTCCGCAGTGACCAGTCACTCCAGAGACATTGAGTAAGAAACCCATGCTCTCGAGAAATAAAAAATACTTACTTAATTGTTATCAAAAATTACCTTTGTGCCGGTTTAGTGGTCTTCACCGTATTTGAGAAATTTTAGGTAAGTCACACGATTAATATTTTTAATATACCTCTGAAATGTTTGTCTTGATGAGTATTATTACGAGAGTAATATTTATACAAATAGCCTTTAATATAATTGATTTAAAAATCAAAATAACATAAAATGTCATTACCGTGATAGTCTTTATCATAATTTACCATGAGTTTTTAAAGTGACGGTAATGACACTAAAGTGATGAAGATGACCGACTACTATTGTTTTTGTTTTATTTACTTAAAATACTAGTAATGTAAATTGCATTACACATGTTCCAAATGATAATAAGGAACGATAACGGTGCAAATATGTTCGTCTGTCTGTCTATCTGTCTATTTGTCTGTCTACTTGTTTCAGTGTCAGTATGTCTATTTATTTGTCTATTTGTTTGTCTGCCTGGTTGTTTGTTTTTCTGATGGTCTGTTCATCTAAATAACTTTGAATACCTCAAAGTGGTGTCCTCAGCGTGCGAGTACAATGATCTTAGACTATTTTTTATTTCTATGTAAATTACGCCGAAGGTTTCGAAAACAAAAACTCGTGAAGAAAAACTTGCTCAAGCGCGACTGCATAGACGGGAAAAGTATGCAGAGTTAAAAAAATGAGTTGCTTTTTCTGCGAAAATGGAACAGATTGTGCCCATGGATATCATTTGGGATATATGGATGTACCTAACTTGAATATCGAACCAAAACAGGGATTGTTGCAAGATTTCTTGGATGATAGTATAACTCCAGAATTAATAGAGGAAATCACAAACTCGCCCAAGAGATTAAATACAACTACTCAGGATAGCTTAAACTATGAACAACAAAGAGATCAATAGCAGAATATTTTTGAAACAGACACTATGCCGATATATACCTTACAAAATCACCTAAGGTGCAAATACTTTCAGATGTACGTTTACATTGGTCCTTTTTGTCGTAATGTTGCATCAACTTCTCGAAAATCTAGCTACCTACAACATTATGAAAAATTTGTTGCATTACCTTCAAAGACAGAGGCCAAAACAGATAGAGAAAATAAATCTGAAATGACTGGTCAATTATATAACAGATATTTTTTGGGGAAACAGAAAAACAATCGATAGAGAACGAAAAGAACGAATAAGAAGAAAAAGAAAACGAAAGAGATAAAAATGATGACGTCGATGATTTGCAAATATTTTGATTGTTTATTTTGATTGTTGTTTTGTAAGCAGGATTACTAGTTTTTTTTAGTTGAGATTTGACATAGGTTTAGTGATATACTCTTTTTAAATGTACCGCTAAGAGTTTTTGAGATTATTATTCTTATTTTCAAAAAAAAAAATAGGTATATTTGCCAAAGAATTTGAATTAAAAAAGTTCGTATTATGTGATTTAATATAATAGTAACTAAAAAAAAATAAGTATAATAAAAAGGAAAATGAGACTGAACGAAACAAATGATTACTCAGAGGCTAATTGCTTAGTTTACACCTTGGTTGTTATTTTGTTTTTACAATTTGTGTAGTTTTAATAGCAATATAGGTAAACGATTATTACAGTAAACAAATGAGAAATACTTATGCTTTACTTATTTTAAGAAAATAAATAAAAATATTTTAATTTGTATCTCATCTTAAGTCATTACCATTAAACACTATGTTACAGCCATCACGTAGTAATCATTTCCATAACACGAAAAATCATTACAATCACAAATTAAAACTTCAGCTACCTATATCTCGGACATTGATCGATGCAATTCGAAAATATTTACACATAGTATTACGACTGCGAGGACAATCAGGGAAATGTTGAAGGTTTGTGAAAAATACGCCGCATCACATGGTCTTACTTATAATGTTAGAAAAACAGAGTTCATGGTCTTTGGGGCCGGAGGCAAGTGCCCAGACACCATTCCTTCAATTACCTTGAACGGCGCTAATATAAAGCAGGTGACTAAGTTTAAATATCTGGGCCATATACTTGTCAACGACCTTAAAGACGATGATGACGTGGAGAGGGAGCGCAGGGCGTTGGCGCATGGCGGTCCGCGGGAACATGTTCGCGCGCAGATTTTTTACGTTGTACCGATCAGGTCAAAATAACCTTGTTTACAGCGTACTGTCAAGGCCTGTACACGGGAAGTCTGTGGTTCAGTTGTTCGCGGGGGACGCTAGATGCCTTGCGCGTCCAATATAACAATGTTTTCAGGATGATGTTGAGACTCCCTCGTTTCTGTAGTGCCTCAGGGATGTTTGCCCAATCGCGTACAGATGGTTTCCATGCCATCATAAGGAAAAAGGTGGCATCGCTTGTGAGGAGGATTCGGGGGAGTAGCAATAGCATCCTGAAAGTCGTGGCCGAGGACCCGAGAACTCCTGTACTGAGGCATCTCATGCGGAATCATTGTCGGCATGAAATGCCTCGTAAGTGCAGGAATCAATAACCGGCCTTTAAATGATTATGCTTATCTTGTTATTTCTTTAATTTGTTACCTACTAATCCTAGTGTATAAGTCTAATGTGTGTACTAACAATAATGGTTCCTATGTTGTTCCGAATAAAAATAATTTATATTATTATATTATTAAGCCGTCATATTTTCGTTTCACACTAAGATTTTCAAAATCTAAAATTTATCTCATTTTTTTTCAAATCGGACCGAAATCAGGGAACCACCCCAATACTGGATATTGTGCGCTTCCCATTTTAGACATAATAACCTAGACCTTTCTGTGATTCAACAGATGAGAGTTTTTGGAATCCGAGACAATACGTTTTTCGAGGATTGTTTTTACCGATGTGTAAGACGGCACATTTGTCAACATTTAGCGTCAACAACCAGTCATGAGTCCATTTGTATATAGCGTTTTAATAATTTTGGATATCTTTTTATATCAGCAAATAACAAGAATGGCATCCGGAGAGTCTGAGGTATAAAAAAATATCAGTGGACCGAGCATCGATCCTCGAGGAACACCGCTGAGCACTATACAAGCCATAGAAAAAACGTCCCCAATAATCACACGGAATGTTCTTTTGGTAAGAAAATCACTTATGCAGGCTAATACACTGCCGCGTATGCCAAAGTACCTATTCAACTTTGTGGATTAGACGTCGCAAGGGGACGCGATCAAACGCTTTTTCATAATCTAAGTATATTACAACTGTGGGATGTCCTTTGTCATGATTCTTGGTTCATTCGGGTACGCATTTTAGTAGATTCATTGTGACTGATCGTCTCGGGACAAATCCATGTTGCTCCTCCAGGATAACTTGCTCCTGTGATAGGTATTCATTTATCTTATTCACAATTATTTTTTATTAGTTTTTCATAGTACGTTAGTCAGACTAATAGTTTACGGGTAATAGTTTGTTTCCTTTCTTGTAAACAGGCACTAGAGGTAGACTCTTTTTATTACTTATAATCAATGCTGGATTAAGCAATCGTGGGGCCCGTAGCAAAATTCTGCTACGCATCCACCCTGAGTGTTGAGTAAGGGTGCTCGCACACGTCAGAATATTTGTAGAGCCAATTATCGGGCCGATACAAAATCTATACATTTATACGAGCGAATTTTTGTATAACTTGTGCGTTTAACGTATGAAATTTTGTTTTATTTACGTCAACAAAATAATTGGTTACCGATTGTCTGACGTGAATTATCTTTGTCGGAAAAGGTGTTGTTTCACGTTTTTGTGACATCAAATAAATTGAACATAAGTGTCGCTCAAAAAGTTAGGTAGCGGTTTGGACACGCGGGGCTCCCTTTTGCGGGGCTCCGTAACAATTGCTACTCTTGCTACTTACGTGATTAATCCGGTGCTGCTTATGATATACTTAAACCTTTATCTTATTTCTAAGAACATGAAAACTAAAGATTGTTGAGTAAGCTCATAAATGAAGGAAGTAAAACCACATTCAAAGATGTACTCGTAAATAAAATACGATACCTGTAAACCTATTCAGTAGTCGGTAATTACACATGGGTGATTGGGTGAGATCATACTTGATTGATAGTTACGTACCTACTAAATAGTTTTTTTTTGCTTTCACCCAGGTGTCAGACGGTTTTTTCCGGTCTAATGCTTGCTGTCGATCTTTTTTTTTTGGTTGGGAAATCATCAAATAACTTCTCAGGGCACAGAAGCCTAAAACATGTTTTGCTTGATTGCTTACACATTACTTTAATTAAATAAATAAAAAATAAATTCATTTATCATTCAATTTGGCCATAATTATGCAGTTTACATTAAATTTTGAGAATTTCCGAAAAAAAATTAAAAATTTGGTTAAAAATATTTGGTAAGACTTCGTCTAAGACAACCATGGCTTAAATGGTTCTAAATTGTCTGTACTATCTTCGCCTTAAAGCTTTGCACCCGTCTTCCAATCACCCTGTATATTCAGTTTTGGTTGTGCTGATTTTCAAGCCAACATTCTCCAGCTTCTGTTGCCATTTCTCAAACTCTTTTATATCAAAATATTGTTGCAATATGTAAATTGTTTTTTTTTGTGTCGAGCCCTCTGAAGGACAAAACTAAGGCTGAATCAACTCATAAGGAGAAGAAACGAACACTGATCGTAAATGTTGTATACGTGTATATACTAGTTGCGCGGCAAACTCTGCTTGCGCGATGCAGGATTTTGCGTGTCGTCAGTGTGTTGCGTAGTTCGCATGTGGCGATGTAGATGCCGCGACAAAATAATAACAGCGGAACGGGTTAATCGAAGGTTAAGCTACGCTTCTATCTACGCGTCCATTACATTTCGACACCCCTTCGTGCCTCGGAAAACACGTTAAGCCGTTGATCCCTAAGGTCCGTTTTTATCTGTCAAATTTTGCCTGAATTTCACGATTGTTTTTCCAGTAAATAACGTAAGTTATTTCCTTAAATATCCGACACGATCACATTTCGTTGTAGAAAAGTGATAAAATAAATTATTAGTTTTCACCAAAGAGTGTCTAAGTTTAGCGTGACATCCTAAAAATGTAAGGATAGACGACAGGATTCTCATTAAGCTGCGGTTTCTAGAAAAGCGCCACAGAGCGTCCGCAATTTACCGGCGAATGACGTCGCTAAAACTTTATGAATAATAATAACCCCACCGCCGTATCTCTACGTTGACATCGTGGTGGGGCTGGCGCGCTCCGAACTCTAGGTCTGTGCCGGTAGAGTTTACTTTGCCGGAACAGGTCTAAGGTAAAGAGCCAAACCAAGAGAGACACAGAAACCCGCAGGGCAGGATATGGCTAGCTGTTGGGCAGTAGCGATCCCAGGGACCTTATCTCTTGGGAGAACTCTTGTTCCTCATCTCTGGCTTGCCTTTATTGGCCGGTTGGAGTGAACACTGACGAGGAACAGAGCTCCCACCTCATTCTTGCCTTTATCGGCCGGCTTGAGTGGAGATTTGCAAAAGCAAACGTGCTCGGAGGAAGGAAGTATTCCAGTAAGTGTTCGTAGGGATCTTGACCATCTTCCGGGCTCTGGGATTGTTCTGAAAGCCGTGGAATACCTCTCCACTAATCAAGTACCTCAGGAAGTGTTGCCCCCTTGTCACTCCGTCACTATGGGCTAGCGGCCGTTTTCGGGGCCCATTATTGAGTGTGCAAGTCACCACCTTTTTTTTTTGGGTGGAAAATCATCAAATAACTTCTCCCGCTCTGGGTGGAGCAGGAGGGTGTGTCAGAGTCTTACTGACTAAAACCCACCCGTATTCCTTCCGTTGCCTGTGTTGCGGGGGCCTCGGTGACCCATTAGTACCTTCCCGCGACCCCGGCAGACATCGGCCCTAGTGGACCCCTACATTGTGCTGACGACATCTCTTTGAGGCGCGCGTGGAATACGACGCACCGTCGACCCGGGCCTGGTCCTTACCGGACGGTGAGCTACCCATTGCTCACCGTCCGCAAGCCCGCGCCTACGGTGGCCGGAAATCCGCCCGGGATTCCCGACGCCCAGGGCGTCTCCTGCGGCGGCTAGGGGCGAGAGGGCGCGAAACTTGCCTTTTCCTCAACCGTCCCGCCTCCTCCTTCACGTGCATTACTGCTTCGCAGAAGGAGGTGACGGCTGCCCATGCCGTCTCGCTCCGTCTCGCAGGGGGTAACCTGCCATTTTATCGGTGTAATTTATACAGGGTTACTGGTAACTCGACGTATTCCTTGCAGGACGTCATAGTAGGGTTAAAATTCAACAAATTAAGCCACCAAATGTTCTACCGAAATTCAGTAGTTTTTGAATTAGTTAACAGTTTTAGTTTTTTTATGAAAAATCCCAGATTAAATCATTTGAAACCAATTTAAAAATGATTTACGGCGCGACTGTACTGAAATTTAAGTTATTATCATAGTTGACGCCGTAGCAGACCTTTGTTAATAATTAAAAGTTCAATAATGCCTAAAACTTTGGCAAATATCACTAACCAAACATTTATTTTTTTGTAATTTTTGCTATTACTTCATAAAAAATGTAGTCTAGTGCAAAAAAAAATACTACACCTGGTGTACAAATTACTAGGAAAATATCCTTATCTTATCAGTTATTCAGAAAGGTATGATTGTCAATACTTTTGCATGTGTGCCAGGGAAGAGAAGAGTTTTATGGGGGGCAGGTAAAATTGCGAGACGGTCAACCTATTGTTTCGTATTCGAATTATTCGTAGTTATTACCTGCGCTTGAACTCTAACCACTCGGGGAGCTTTGTGATTGGTCGCTATTGTTCTCTCGGCATGACAGGGGGTGCGATTTTGCAAAATTTGGTCGTCAGCGTTAGTTAGTTTCAACTCTACGTCGCGCAAGCTCGTGTTTTGTTACTGGCTATTTCCCTAACTGTTGCTGCTTATCTTGCTCTTGTGCTGTGCTGTGCCTTCATAAGCGCTGACTATGGCTGCATATTCTAATCCTGAATACGCTGACATAATGTACTGTTACGGACTTTGTGACGGTAACGCTGCTGAGGCGCGGCGAGAATATCAACTTCGCTTTCTCAACCGCCGACTCCCCCACGTTAGTGTCTTCGGATCGACTTATCGGCGAATATCTGAAACTGACAGCGTCCAAAGAAGCAGGCAAGTTGACACTGGTCGTTCCCGGAGATACACGGCTGAGGACGAGGAGCTTATTCTTCAACGTTTTATTGACGATCCTAACAAATCGACAAACATCGTAGTGCGTGAGCTTGGTATGTCATAGTGGAAAGTCTGGTCTGTAGTTCACTTGTCAGGCCGACATCCATACCATTACCAACCAGTCCAGTCATTAGAAGAAGGAGATCCGCCGAGACGGCTTGAATTTTGTCGTTTTATGCTAAGTGCCGACGCCGACAGCGAAAACTTTTAAAAAACATTCTGTGGACCGATGAGTCATGTTTTGATCGTGATGGTATCACAAATTACCACAACTTACATTACTGGGCACCGAAAGCAGAAGCAAACCCTAAAAAACTGAAACCAACCGCATCCCAGCGAAGGTTCTCGCTTAATGTTTGGATGGGTATTATTGACGACAAATTAATTGGCCCACATTTTTTACCCCGAACACTAAATGGGGAACTTTATGAAGATTTCTTCAGAAATCATTTATCAGCACTGCTCACGGATGTACCGGAAGAAAGAAGAGCAAACATGATTTACCAACATGACGGATGTCCAGCCCACTTCCGAATCACAATTCGACAATTGCTGGATGAAAACTATCCAAACCGATGGATAGGGCGCGGTGGGCCGATTCCGTGGCCTGCACGAAGCCCTGATCTGACGCCGCTAGACTTTTACGTCTGGGGTCATATGAAAGATGTAGTTTATGTGACCCCAGTAAATTCAATTGAAGAACTAAGGGAGAGAATTACAAATGCGGCGGACCAGATGAGGGCAACAATCACCTCAAGAATAACAAAAACCGAAGTAAGGAAGCGAATAAGAACATGTATTCGAAACCGAGGGCAGCACATCGAACAAGACGTGTGAAATGTGTGTAATTAAAGTTTTTAATATTGATTAAAAAGAATAATAATGTTCACGATTTTGTTTTTGATTTTTCGAATAATCACCTTTTTGTGAAACGCACGCCTGTACTAAATCAAAAACGATTTTCATAATGCAGTCCATGATTTTGTATTAACTTTCATACCTTTTTGGATAGCTGATAAGACAAGGGTATTTTCTTAGTAATTTGTACACCAAGTGTAGTATTTTTTTTTTGCACTAGACTACATTTTTTATGAAGTAATAGCAAAAATTACAAAAAATTAAATGTTTTGTTAGTGATATTTGCCAAAGTTTTAGGCATTATTGAACTTTTAATTATTAACAAAGGTCTGCTATGGCGTCAACTATGATAATAACTTAAATTTCAGTACAGTCGCGCCGTAAATCATTTTTAAATTGGTTTCAAATGGTTTAATCTGGGATTTTTCATTAAAAAACTAAAACTCTTAACTAATTCAAAAACTACTGAATTTCGGTAGAACATTTGGTGGCTTAATTTGTTGCATTTTAACTCTACTATGACGTCCTGCAAGGAATACGTCGAGTTACCAGTAACCCTGTATAAAACATTGGTCAGGTAGGGGCCATAGCCTTTCCATAGTCTTAGGAAACCGACCCACTATAGCCTCCCAAACCCATAGCCCAATATGTTTCGTTCTCTTGTTCTGCAACAGTCTTGTCTAATCTTGGATAATCGTCGGTTGGTGCCTCATCAAATTATTTATTTGCTTAATACGAGTACAGGTAGGTATATCACAGGGGCGTGCCGTCCATAGAGGCAATTAGGCCTAGCCTACCCTACCAACAACGCCAACTCAACTACCAAATGCATTTATTTTAACTATGTAATACAATAACACAAAATATTACAAAAAAAGTTAAACTCCTGTTAAAACTCTTATAGCAATTTGTCGCAGACGCCACGTGACTCACAGTTCGACGGAGCTTACGTACGCGAGGCAAGGATTCATTTCGCCTACATTTCGTTCATGAATTTACGCACACTCGTGTATATTTTCGTGTGTATGAACGGCACACAATAGTGAAATGGTTTAAATTAGGGGCGTAACTCCGGCGGCAGGAGCTTGGTCCTCATTGGTTGTGTGTAAAGTGAAGATTTAATGAATGAAGAATATTGAAGACCAGGGTTCCCAATTTTTGGACAATTCCCCGAATTGCGGGGAAGTTTCCTTCATGACTACCAGACTACTAGAGACAATTAAAAAAAAGGCTGGTATTGTTGAATTTATACCTTCCAAAAAAATATAAATTGTAAGGAATAGCAAAAGCCCTATAAAAGTAATTAAAAATATTTGGGAAATGTCGCTTGGTTTGTGGGGAGTTAGGAAAATAAGTTTCGGCAACACAGTCCAGTGTGTCAGTGTTATCCGGCAAAATATGGTAGTCCCTTTTGTGGAAGAACACGGTATGACAGTGATACAATTTTAATTGGTAGTGTTTGTTTCATGTGACAGTGACTCGTAATTTATATGTGATCTTGAAAGTTTTGCTGTTTTAGATCTTATTAAGTTATAAGTAATTGGTTTTGAAACGTAAAGTAGTGTAAAGATTATGTGTTGTGTTATTATTTGTTTATTTACCTAAGAATGGTGTTCTGTTGTGAAGTTTGCACCGATAATGTGTTGGTTAAGTTAGGTTAGTCGCACTTGTCGTTTAATGATAAGATTAAAGTTGTGTCTAAAGGTAGATGTGTGCCCGAATTACGAGAATTAATCCAAAAATATGATAATTCATGACTTCGGATATCTTGCAAGTGACGTGTTCTGTAATTATCACCCACCCACTTGATATGATATTTGAAGTGGCCGAATCTTCCTTCTGTTTGCATCGTTAGAAAATCGTTTTTCAAACCTTGAATAATGTGGTGAGTTCTTGTATGTAGAGCCGCACTGTGATGTTGCGCGAATTAGTTTTTTTTTTGGTGTCAGTATGCATGGCCTACCCTCTGTGGAGAACCACTGCACGCCACTGGTATATCACCTAGTAAGGTGTGCAAATATTTGTATTATTGTTAATCTAATTAAATAATTATTAAAATAACATTACAAAATTATTATACTGAAAAAATAAACAATAATAAAATAAAATAAATTCAGAATACTACAAATGTCAAATATAAAAAAGTCAGATGAATTATAATCAGAGATCGGATATTCGGATGCATATTTACCTAAAGTTAATTTTTAGCTATGAAAGTATGGAAGCGGCTTTTTAAAAATCTTTTTTTAGTATAATTAATACGAGGGTGACCCTGAAAGTTCAAAAACAAGTGAAAATCAAAAACTGAACAAACTTGCAAGTTTTATTATATATTTTCAAAATAGTGTCCATTTACATCAATACATTGCTTCATCCGATGGAACCACTGATAAAAGCACTTTACCCACTCGTCCTTAGGGGTCTCTTCGACGGCATTTTGAAACGCAGCCACTTCTTCCTCGGCGTCCATAAAACATTTTCCTCGAAGTTTTTCTTTTATTTTCGGAAATAAATAAAAATCGCAAGGTGCGAGGTCGGTGCTATAGGGCGGGTGACCCAGTAATTCCACGTCAGACGTCGCCAAGTAGTCGATTGTTTGCTTGGCGGTGTGCGACGAGGCGTTGTCGTGGTGAAGGAGGATCCCACTGCGACGTCGTTTCTCCCGAACTTTTTCCAAGACAAGTGTCAAACAATTATTAGTGTACCACTCTGCAGTAGCTGTTTTTCGATCCTCTAAAACAATTGTTGCGTAATAACCTGTCCTTCCGAAGAACGAGGCCGCCATCTTTTTTCCCACGCTTCGACCTCTCTTCACTTTAGTTGGCAACTCCTCGGAAGGAAACACGCAGACAGCAAACTGTCTCTTAGTTTCAGGATCATAACAATAAATCCAGCTTTCGTCACCCGTATGTATGTCGAATACAGCATTTGAGTCACCTCCGTTAAACCTTTGAACCATTTCACGACACCAATCAATACGACAGAGTTTTTGGGCCTCTGTCAAATTTTGAGGTATCCACCGGGCACAAATCTTTCTGACCGCTAAATGTTCATGGAGGATTTTGTGCACTTGACTCATACCGATGCATAAGCTTGTCCGACTGCTGATAAGTCACTCTTTTGTCAGTCTCTATCATACGCCGCACAACACTGATGTTATCTTCAGTCGCCGCCGTAGAAGGCCGTCCCTCACCTCGTCATCAGTGAGATTAATGGGACCACGTTTAAACTCATTAAACCACTTGTAAACAGTGGCACGAGATTGGCTTCATCGTGAAAGGCCAATCGAAGTCTATCATAACTTTCTTGTTAACTTAAATTACATCGAAAGTCATAAAAAATCATTGTACGAAAAAAATCTCGCGTTAAATTCATGCTGACGTGTCACAGACAATTTTCAATTTGCCGCCAAATCGTAAACAAATGTCAAATGAATAAAATACTTAATTGACAAAGAGTTCCATTTTCAAAATTTGAACGGTTTTTTTATTATATCGTTTACAAGTGGCCAGTTCTTAAAACTTTCAGTGTCGCCCTCGTATACCAGACATTTATTAATAATCTATATAATTATCTATACACATTATAAATTAAAATCTCTTTTCCTGTCTGTATTTGTGACCGCGCTGGTATTTTAAACTTGAATTTGACATTTTATTTAAATTTCAAATCTGTGACCTTTTTAATTTGTACCTACTTATTATTTTATTTTGATTGCATTGACAATGGTGCCGATTCCTTTGTTTACAAGATAATCAGCCTATAATGTTCCCACTGCTGGGACACAGGCCTCCTCATTGTGAGAGGGACCGGGCCGTAATCCACCACGCGGCCCCAGTGCGGGTTGGTAGATGACACATGTCTTTGAATTTTTGGTTCTAGGACATGCCGGTTTCCTCACGATGTTTTCCTTCACCGTTTTGAGAGCAGTGGTGATGAAATAATTTACACAAAGTAAAGCGCCTGTCTGGGTTCGAACCTACGACCTACATACAACTCGTAAGTCGCGGCCGTTACCACTGGGCCACCACTGCTCTCAACAATGTTGTTTACAAACTAAACTAAATTTAAGTTTAGTGCATCTTTTTCTTTCTATTTCATTAAGAAAAGTAATCTATGTAAATAATCTATGTAAAATATTAATACATAATACTTTAATAACATCAGCTATCTGCCAGTGAAAACCCGTCAAAATCAGTCCAGCCGTTTCGGATATTAGCTGGAACAAACAGACAGACGGACAAACAATAGTTATTTGTTATACAAGAGTGAAAAGTTGCATTTTAACCGCGTGTTCAATTTTGATGACCGAGCAGGCGAAGGAACCTAAGATTGAATCACGAGCGTAGCGAGTGATTTAAAAATTAGAATCCTGAGCGTTAGCGAGGGAATCAAAAGAGCACGAGGTGAAAAATCTATCCGTAAATTTCATTTCTCCATTTTTGACACCGCACTGTAGTCTGTAATCCTTCTGCAATCTGTCATTTTGTCTTTCGTTTCTAACGATCTTTGTCTAGGTCCTTCTCTAGGTAAACTATTTCAGAAGAAAGTCTTCTATCGCAAACTGTCAAAATCACACTGACAAGGGGCAGTTGTCTAAGGTAGTGAAGACAATTTGCATTTTTCTACTCGACGGCCACAAGGTATTTACGGTTATCTACAAAATCATGATTTTACAGGATTGCGTTTTGAATGCAAAACTGTGATAATTAATAGAAGAACAAGGCTATCTTCTCCTATTTTACATCATTTAGTTAATAGGGCATTACCAAGGAAATGGTGAAGGCCAATATTACTATGATTATATTAATATTACTAGTAGAAAGCTGTAATTTGGCATAGGTATACATATTAAATACAACACAAACAGAGTGCTAAAATAAAATCTTTAGCGTACCTCCCTTGCACGTAATATGGGGATGATATTTTTTTTTTCTCGGCCACCCCATGGTGTGGAGTATCGTTGGATAGGTCGTTCAAAATTATTGCAGGACTCTCAACACCACTTTTTGATACAAGGATCCACTTGCGTAATATTAAGCATTAAAGTGCAAATTTTTGTTAGAGTCGAGTGTTCTGCCAGCCAATCAGTTGTTTTTTTTTTCCCAGTTAACTAAATAATTTATTTACATAACTAAATTACAAGATGATTATTAACATTAACTAAATTAAATTAAAACTAAGTTAAGCCTAAAATAGGCCCTCGGGGCATTGTACCGAGGATTCTGGCGGCATTTCCTCGCTGAATTGCAATGCTAAATAAAAAATAAATAAATCAGTTGTTTATATCGTAAGTACATATAATGAAATTAAAAGGAAAACTATCACGGCTAAGTAGGGTTTACAAGTTAACCAGTTATAGTCGACCAACTTAAATTTGCAGTTGGAGAATTGACCGTGGCATATATCGTAGTATGGGAGAACAGGTTTTTCAACTAGAATGTTAAGTTTGTTTTTGGAATAAATGCGTCCCAAGTAATCCCAACTACGAAACCCTTCATAGTCTATTCTTCCGTAGACAAAACGGTGCTCGTGCTAAGCCTGCAGTAATGAACTGTAGGTCGTAGGTTCGACCCAAAACGGGCGCTTTACTTTGTGTAAATAATTTCATCACCACTGTTCTCAAAACGGTGAAGGAAAACATCGTGAGGAAACCGGCATGTCCTAGAAGACATGCGACATCCACCAACCCGCACTGGGCCCGCGTGGTGGATTACGGCCCACTCCCTCTCACAGAGAGGAGGCCTGTGTTCCAGCAGTGGGAACATTATAGGCCGATTATGCTTTTTTTATATGCTATTTTTAAATGTTTTTCATTATTATAAGTTTATAACTAGAGAATGAGAATATGGGTGTTCTATAGTCAAACTGGCGTGGAGTTATGTGTGTGTTTGAAAAGATGATAACAGTAGCCAGGGCCCAAACTTCACGGCTGTCGTCTGAACATCACCATGAATATGTAATAAATACATTATACACAAGATTATGTCCGGATATACACATTGACATTGATGAATTTTATTTATGCAATGACATGAATAGTTGGGTTAGAAGCGGTATGACTACCTCTCGATAAGACTAGATCGCTGTAAAACTAATTAGCTGTTTGACTATATATGCACACGTCCTGTTATCAAAATTACTTGTTATCGATATGACGTACAATCGTATCTAAAAGTGGCATTAGTATAGGACCTTCATGGAGTACCTGCTTAGTTTTACTGAAGTGTGAATACACTATGAAGTTCCACTATTAAAAATAAATTAAAACAATAGTTGTCATTGTCACTTTGAATTTTTTGCTTGCATATTTTATTGTTGAGAGCAGTGGTGGCCCAGTGGTAACGGCCGCGACTTACGAGTTGTAAGTCGTAGGTTCGAACCTAAGCAGGCGCGCTTTACTTTGTGTAAATTATTTCATCACCATTGCTCTCAAAAACGGTGAAGGAAAACATCGTGAGGAAACCGGCATGTCCTAGAACCAAAAATTCAAAGACATGTGACATCTACCAACCCGCACTGGGCCCGCGTGGTGGATAACGGCCCGTTATTTAAAAACAACTTATTTCGCTTTATTTACAATAATACGTGATGTGCTTAAAGTACATATTAAACATTTTAAATGTGATTACGAATTGGAACTCATCAATACATTTAGGACTGTGTATCCGAATGCTAAAGTTACAGGATGTTTTTACCATTACAATAAATCTGTGTGGAAAAAGGCGAACGATATCGGTTTGACGAAATCTCAAGAAGGACGATACATCACTAGAATTACTGCTAATTTACCTTCATCTTATATACATACAAGACGGATGGTCAGCTATTATGGAATGTGCAACGAATTGAATGCATTCGCAAGCTACTTTTGCAGGCAATGGCTAAAGAATCCTTTGCTTATTTCCTGTGCAAAAAAAAAGCACAGAACCAATAATAGATTAGAGGCATGGCATCATCGCCTTAATGTGCGCATGTAGCACAAACCAACGTTGTTACAATTTTTATTTTATTTAAAAAAAGAGGCAAATTTTCAAGATAAAATAAACAAATTTCTCTGTTTGAACCGAACAACAAAAGAAGAAACACCATGTTATTCAATCGCAAGTATCAAAGAGAATTAAATAAACTTGAGACGAAGAGATTACGCTCCTATCTTTTTTGAAAAACTTTAGCGATTTAAAGCGTAAGTTAAAATAAATAAATAAATAATGATGTTACAGGGCTTATAGCTCCATAATGTCAACATCGGTCTGCAAATTTATAATTAAATTTTAATGATAAATATAGTCAAAGAAACCTAAAACAATATTTAGAACACTCAGTGCACCCGAGTACCCAAGTGACAGTGTTATCTCAAGGATATTTCTGTGAATTAAGCTAAGTTTGAGGATTACAGTGTTTTGAATGAGTGACCTGATATCTATACTAAAGTCTTATTATTGAGCAATGACAGTGTGCTTAAGAGCGGCAAGTACTAAATAGTGACTTTTAATTAAAAATAACCATGTTCAAACCGTGATTATATACAATTTAACTAACATAAATACCAGTAGTGAATTTAAAACTTTGTAAACAAAGAACATATGACTCACTACGATTAACATTGACCAATCATAAACGACTGTGGAAAAACTGACTTTAAAAGCTTCGTTCAGAAATCGACCTCTACAATGATTTTGGGGACATGAATACTTGTCCTTTTGCTCGCAGCCAAATTAGGGTTGCCAACCTATAAAAAAATTGTATTTATGGTAGAAATTGAATGATGTTGTGTTATTTTGGGAATTAAAATGAATTACATAAATAATATAACGTTCAGGCGCACACGCACACAGTCTGAACCAAACAATGATGATAGTGATATTATTTCTCAAAGTCTAGAACAAACTGCAAATAGTTTGCCAGAAGTATCGGATGACGAAGATAACAATGAAATAAAAATATTAAAGGAAAAGATAGACATTTTAACTTCTCAGCTAAATAGCGCGCATAACGAGATTGAATCATTAACATTAGAAAAGCATAGTCTGAAGAGACAAAACGAAGAATTTACTAAGAAGAATATATTATACAAAAAAATTGTCAATAGTCCAGTGAAAGCAAAAGCGACGACACCTAAAAATATTATAAAAAAGCCCACAAAAACCAAACAAACGCAGACATTTAATATTACCGAAAATGACTTCAGATCTGAAAATAACTTAAATAATAAAAATGGCATCATATCAAAAAGTACCTTAAATAGTGGAAAGGACAGCGTCACGAGTACAATCGCTATACAAGACAAAACAAAATGCCCAAATGAACCTATAACACCTAAAATATGCTTAATTAGTAGCGAAACCTCAAACAGGCTATATGAAATTGCTACTACTACTGACCTGCAACATTACGACATATGCCACTACCGTAAACCTAAATGTGGATTGGAACAATTAATGGATAAAATTGACGGAAAAGTAAAAGACTACACCCACTCTGATTTCTGTATAATCTATATAGGCGAAGAAGACTTTAAAAAAACACGTAATTATATAGAATTAGTGTTATTTATAAGAGAAAAATTGTTAAACCTAACCCACACTAACTTTATAATATGTTTGCCAACCTTCAAATATATGGAAAACACTAACATTATGTTTAATAGCCGCATCGAAATGTTTAATAATCTTCTGTATATGGACACAATTACACACAGATATGCACACATCTTAGACTCCAACCTAAATTTACCCTACAGTTATGATACATATAACCTTCGTAAAACCTTAAACAAACATGGTTTAAGGATTGTTGTGTCTGATTTGCAAAGTCTAATTGTGGACATATGCAATTCTTATGACAAAAATGGAAAGAACTCGCAGTTTTTAGTCTGTCAAGACAGCAAGCGTGAAGACATTCCGACGGATTTTTTTCGCCACTAAAACTTTAAGCGTGATGCACCAGAACATTGCCGGATTATTATCAAAATCAGATAGTATGACGGTTTGCTTAGAAGAATTGGCGGAGAAGGGTACATGTGTCGATATTTTATGCATCACAGAACATTTTATTATGCAAGGGTATGAAAAATATCTAAATATACCTAACTACCAGCTTGCTGCCTGCTATACTCGAAGAGAAAGTAAAAGAGGAGGTGCCTGCATACTTGCAAGAAACGGTCACCAGTATAGAGAGATAGAACAAATTGCAAAATTGTCAGAAACAGGAGTATTCGAGTGTTGTGCTTTGGAGTTGATTTGTTATAGGATTGCTATTGTATGTATCTACAGAGTTCCAAAAATAACTAACTTCAATACTTGTATGGAAAAGTTACATTTAGTCTTACAAGAACTTGATAGGAAACCATATCATAATATTGTAATTGCAGGAGACTTCAACATCGATGTCTTAAAAAGAACTAATCAAACGCTAGATTTTGAATGCTTACTGTTAAACTACAATTTAAAATTATCTGTGTATCAACCTACTAGACTTAAAAGTCAAACATGCATAGATAATATAGCGCATAACCATAAAAAATCCTGTGACGTGCAAATATTGGAATTTGCATTGTCGGACCACACCGCACAGCTAATAAAAATTCCTGTCCAAAACGGTTGTTCTATTAAATATTGGCGTGTAAATAAACGTAATTATAATATAGAGCATGTTAAAAAATTTAAAGACTGTATCCGTAGCTTATCATTCGCCGACATATATGAAATAAGTGACCCCAACGTAGCCTATAATAAGTTTATGGAAACATTTACTCTTTTTTATAATTTATGCTTTCCCTTTGAAATGTCAACCTTATATACGACAAAAAATCGAAATGGGTATCACACGGCATAAAAAAATGTAGTAAGAAAAAAAGACAACTATTATGGCAATACAGACGTAACCCTAACATTTCAAATAAAACATTATTCACTAAATATTCCAAGCTATTAAAAAAAAAATTATGAATTTGACACAATTTGCTCAAAATAACTACAAAATTAATACAGCAAGTAACAAATCCAAGGCGAGCTGGAAAATAATAAATAGCTCAAAGTATAATATGCCACGACAACCTATTACAAAATTAAGAGTAAATAGTGATATCATTACAGATCCCGTGAAAATTGCTGATGCATTTAATAATTATTTTATTGAAAAAGTCAATCCAATACCAAGCTCAGGAAATAATGTCACATATCGAATACCTTGGAATGTAAAATCATTTTTCATGCCACCGTGTGTGCCACAGGATGTACTTAGAATAATCAAATCTTTGAGAAACACGAATAGTGTCGGTTGTGACGAAATTTCAACAAAGATAATTAAACTGATCGCTGATGATATATGCTCACACCTTAGTTACCTTATTAATTTAACCATCAGTTCAGGTATATATCCAGATGCTTTAAAGAAGTCAAAAGTAATACCTGTATTTAAAAAGTAAATAGGGAAGCTATGGAGTACTATAGACCAATCTCACTCATCAGTATTATTTCAAAAATTTATGAAAAATATATATATTTGAATATAAACAACTTTATGGAAAAAAATAATATACTAGCTAACGAGCAAAAAGGATTTAGAGCAAACAAAACTATAAATATGGCTATTTATGATTTCTTGCACAAGGTAACCTCGAGTGTTGATAAGACGAACCCTGTATGCACCATATTCTGCGATATGACCCAGGCGTTCGATTATGTAAAGCATGATATTCTGTTGGACAAAATGGAAGCATATGGAATAAGAGGTAACGTTCTAAAATTGATTCAATCTTATCTCGAAAATAGACAACAAGTCACGGAAATATCATCGATCAATGCTAAAACTAAAAATGAAGTCAAACACCAATCAGAAGAACGAGTAGTGAAGTATGGAGTACCTCAGGGCACCGTGCTAGGCCCTCTACTTTTTATACTTTACATAAATGATTTACCAGAATTTATCGATCAATCTGTAACACTATTTGCCGACGACAGCACTATGACAATTGAATATAATAATAATTTAAATGATTATAATACTGACATTAATAACTCTCTTGTATCAATGATTAACTGGCTAAATAATAATAATCTGAAGATAAACCTTGACAAAACTAATATAATCCATTTTAACCAACGCGTATCGACCTTATGTAACCTTAACATACAATATAATAATAAAACTATCGTAGAAGTTAATACCGCTAAATTCCTTGGAGTGACGATTGACAGTAAATTAAACTGGAAGGAACACATTGCGGCTCTGTGCAAAAAAGTGAGTAGCTCGGCGTATGCCTTACATAAACTGACTGCAGTGCTTAAAGTCGATTCGCTACTTACCGCATACCATGGCTTAGTTGCATCACACCTTAGGTATGGAATAATCTTCTGGGGCAACTCGACCAACAAGGAAATTGTTTTTAAAGCCCAAAAACAATGTATTAGGGCGATTTTTAAGTTAGCTACAACCGAAAGCTGTAAACCTTACTTTATTAACTACAGAATACTAACACTGCCCTCGCTATATATATTGGAAGTGGTCATGTTTGTGAAACATAACCAACATCGGTTCCCACGCATATCAGAAGGAAGTAGCCGTAGCAGACGCGATGACACTATTCTTCGTGTACCCCAGTCAAAAACCGCATTAATGCAAAAGAGCATTTTTTGTATGGCCCCCATAATTTATAATAAACTACCAAAAGTGTGGAAAGAACTTAATGTCCATAGATTAAAAATGAAGCTAAAACGACACTTACAAGGGAAAGCATACTATGACATACGCGACTTTCTAAATGATAAAATTATTGAAATATGAATGACCTATTAAATTTATGTCGTGAATGAATTTAATTATGCTATATTGAATTGAATCGGATTATAATTATACTATATTGAATTGAATTGCATTGTATTATATTATATTGAACTGTTGTGTAAGTTTGACTACTTTATATATTTGTACGCCTTATAGGCCAAACGTGACAGCTCATTTATAAAGTGCCACCTTGCATGCTATACTGTATGTACACTCATGTTTGCACAAATAAAAATTATCTTATCTTATCTAATCTTATCTTATCTTACAATGAAATGCTTTCATTTTAAGTATTTTAATAAAGGTACCGAGGAAAAGAACTTAATGCTTTACCTCGATAACTGTACTTCAAAAAACAAACGAAAATATTGTCGTTACGCTATCTGGCCTTGTTACGATCTAGTCCAAACAAGATATAGTCCAAACAAGATCTAGTCATGTCGAGATTAAGTCCTTTAGCGAACTAGTCATATCTGCTACTTAGTCTTATCGAGAGGTAGTCATAACGCTTCTAACCCGAATAGTTACTCTGTGAAGTATTACATTATTTTAATTATTCTAAATGTGAAGAATATGTGGGTCATTGTTAAATTATTAAAAAAACAAGTTTTAATCTCAAACCCACCCGTATTCCTTCCCGTTGCCTGTGTTGCCAGGGGCCTCGGTGACTCTTTAGTACCTTCCCGCGTCCCCAGCAGGCATCGGTCCTAGTGGACCCCTACATTTGTGCTGACGACATCTCTTTGAGGCGCGCGTGGAATACGACGCGCCGTCGACCCGGGCCTGGTCCTTACCGGATGGTGAGCTACCCATTGGTCACCGTCGTGGCCGGAAATCCGCCCGGGATTCCCGACGCCCAGGGCGTCCCCTGCGGCGGCTAGGGGCAAGAGGGCGCGAAATTTGCCTTTAACATGGTCTGGCAGCTTGAGTATTTTTTGCGGCCTAGCCAAATGTCCTTTCTTTGGTGTTGTTCGTTGAATCGTTGAGCTCCTTAAGTTCCGAGTTGAGCTGCACAACTACTGACAAATGCATGCACTGACTGGGCTGGTTCACTCAATCTGTGTGGTTCTTTCATCAAAAGACCATTTCAGACACCAGTCGACATGGTCGTCACATGACCTGACCAGGATTATGTGTGGACTTTAAAAGAGACTGTGACCTCTGAGTTTGTTTCGGCCTTTCTTCTCAGAGTAGACTCTAGAGTCTTTGCTCAGGGTTCCTGTTATGTTAAGCCTAAAAGTGGCCAGGGCCGCCTCCTCACGCACGATGAGGTGCAGAGGCGACAGCCCAAGCATTGCCTGTAAGGCGGCAGTGGGCTTAGTTCTCATACAGCTCGTCGATTGCTACACAAGCAAACCGTTGCAGTTTTTCGAGAACTTTTTGGGCTGTGCTCAGGTCTGTCCTGGGCCACCAGACTAGTGAGCCGTATTTGATAATTGGCCGGAAAACCGTGGTGAATAGCCAGTAGGTAATCTTGGGGTTCATTCCCCAGTTCCTGCCAAGCTGTCTTTTGCACTGCCACAGAGATATGCTGGCTTTTGTGATAATGTAGTTGGTATGTTTTGCCCAATTCAACTGTTTTTTCCAAAAAGATGCCCAGGTATTTGGTTTCAGTTGACAGGCCACAAAGAAGGGTGGTCACAAAGAATCGTGGTAGCTGTAGTATTGGCAATTTCCTCTTTTTTGTGAAAAGAATCAATTCAGTTTTTGTAGGGTTCACTGATAGCTGGTACTTATTGCACCAGTTCTCTACTATTTTTAAGGCTTGGCGCATAAGGTTGCATAGGGTATTTTCGTGGGTGCCATTTATTATGATGGTTATGTCATCCGCGTAGCCTACGGTGAAGTAATCTTTATCGTTGAGTGTTTTGATGAGGTTGTCTACAACCAGGTTCCATAAAAGCGGCGAGAGGACGCCCCCTTGTGGGCGGGCTGCCCACTTCGCCACTATGGCCCTAGTAGTGTCGTTCACTGTGACTTGTACAGATCTCAGTTTAAGCATGTTTGAGATCCAGCCACTTATGGTCGGGTCTATGCTATGTCAAGGGCCATGTTGATGCTATTGAACATTGTTTTGTCAAAGGCGCCCTAAATGTCAATGAAAGCGGCCAGTGCTGGGCATTTGTGGTCTACTGCCCATTCAATTTTGGAAATCACGCTGTGCAGCGCGGATTCTGTTGAACTGCCTGTGGTGTACGCATGCTGTGGTTTGTGAAGGGGTTTGGCACGAAGGGGTCGGTCTCGGATGTGTCTATCACAGAGTCTCTCGGGGGTCTTCAGTAGGAAGGATGTGATGCTTATAGGCTTATACCCTTGGGTTGTGTATAGTTGGTTTTGCCAGGTTTGGGTATGAAAATGACTTTCACTTCACGCCATGCGAGGGATATGTATCTGAGTGCTATGCAGGCTCGATAGATCTCCGTCAGCAATGGCATCAGATGTTTTACCCCCACTGCAGCAGTGCTGGGAAAACGCCATCCAACCCCACGGACTTGTAAGGCTGAAAGGTATCAATAATGTCTCAGTCTAATTTGAATGAATGACTTTTGATTTTGATTTTGAGGCTCGGACACGGGTCGGCACGTCGGACTGTCTCATCACCGTTAAAGTAAGGTCGGTGTCTGGAAGTCTTATTCGGGGCATGTTATGGATCAGCCAGGTCAGAGCGTGGCCGTCCTCACACCACAACTGCATGGTGCCTTCCGCTACCCGTGGGTAGCCTCGGAAGGCAGGGAGTTGTGCTATGGAGTCAGTGTCCAGCATAAAGCTTTCTAGTTCATTATTTTTCGGTGTGCGGCCTCTTCCTTAGTCAGGTCTCTGAAGGGGGGAGGGAAGCAGATTGTTACGGCCAGCCGCGCAGTGATATCCTTTGTGGCCCGCGCGTAGGTCCTCTGCATCCCCTGAGCGGAGTGGACCTTCACACGTTAGGCATCCCCCTGAAGTGTGCTCAATTAGGCCGAGTCATCCGGGCGCTCCCTCTTCACCGGCCCTGTACCGCTTGGTCCAGGTTGCGGATCGGAGGCGCCCGGCTGAGTGCTTCTCGCCGGTAGAGGTTGGTGTGAGGATCCAACACGCCTACCACCCCTTTTCTGTTGAGGTCACGTGGTTCCACGTCCGGCCGTTTTTGGCGCTGGGTTGCCCCTTCGCATACTTGTTGCTGGTCGCGTACTGCCTCTTCGGCGTCCGATCACGCTTCGCGCTGGCTAAAGCCTCCGCGGGTTTTACGCTTTCGATCGTCTACTTTCTTTCCCCGAGCCATGATTTTTCCGTGCTTGTGCAGCATGCGTACTCCGTCAACCGGGAAACGGGTACAGCTGCTAGGCCCGTCATCCTTCCCCCTCACTCTCTGTCTGTGCTGTTCTTGGTCCTTGTCCGGGTTGGTAATAAATGATAAATTATTTTATTTCTGTAAGTAGGTTTGTACAAAAACTTTTACACGTCAATCATATTTTTTAAAACTAGATGAGGTCGATGAGGTGATGCTGAAACGCACGAGGCGATTGGCATATTTCTGCCTGTCGCGCCCGCGATATCGTGCTGGTCTGCACGAGCCTTTACCCACAAACAGCAACATTTATTTACAAGTACCTACTATCATTTAAAAAAATATTTTATTGTATAATAATATTTCTCCATGAGAGCAGTGGTGGCCCAGTGGTCACGGCCGCGACTTACGAGTTGTAGGTCGTAGGTTCGAACCCAGACAGGCGCTTTACTTTGTGTAAATTATTTCATCATTAATCATTCATCCACTGCTCTCAAAACGGTGAACGAAAACATCGTGAGGAAACCGGCATGTCCTAGTACCAAAATTCTCCAATAGCATTTTTGTTAATTGTTTTTTAAACATTTTAATAGGAAGTTCTTTTATTTTTCAGGCAATTTATTATATTTATTACATCGTTTGCCAAATGGAATTGGCCGAATGTAGAGGTCTAGAGCTATCTCTTCAGGCCCAGTAACTGATTCCTTGTTACACATGATTTGTGGTTTTTTATGATAACTTTTTAATTTTTATTTAGGAAAATACAAGAACTGTACATTTAAGCTTAAATTAAACAAAAAGTTATTAGTATACATAGCCTTCAAATGTAATTTTAATTTATATGTTTACTCTTGTATGGTTCTATAAAATTCAAAATTACTGGCTAATAACATCTAGTTCCTTTTTAATAACTCACAAAGTTTTTGGAAAAAGAAAAAATACACTTAAAACTCAATTATAATTTCTGTAAAAAAATAAACTAAAAGAGATCAGAATCTTCGAATTCTTTAAAAAAAATCTCTAGTCTGTCCCCTTACCAACAGAGTGCAAAAAGCAAAAAATAAATAAATTATAGCATAGCATAGCTGACGTCGCTCATGTCGTCTTCATGGTGATCACTCATCTTCGATTTCCAAAAGAAAACTTTACGACTTCTTTCAAAGCTTCATTAATTTAACTTACAGCGTGACGACGTGCCAGAGAGGTCCGCACTGTCCAGCGGCTCGAACAAGAATGAATCAAAGTGCTTTTCTTTTTCTTTTTAACGTATTGCATCTCGTAGTTGACCTTGAGAGGTTGTGACTACTTAACCGGAATATCCTGTGGTTGCCTAAAGCTAACTCAAAGCTAGGGGCGAATTTCTTAAATTACTAAGCGACTGCTCGCTAAGGGCACCCCCTTGGGGTACGGACCTTGGCTTAGGGCGTCTCTGGGGGGAGGACAGCAAGATGGGACTAGCTGGATCAGAAATTCAGAACTAAATAATTATTATTATCGGAGGAATTTAAAGTTCACAGGCTCAGCTACGGCGCGGGCTGACACTTCGTCAAGCAAGGGTCGGGGGGGACGGTTACGTCATAGTCTTCGTGTTGGACGTCGGCGGCGAGGTTGGAATGTCGGTTTTGTGTGTTTGTGTACTGTACTGGTGGCACTTGGTATCATTACCCAGGGCCACCATGACCCCATAGGTCGGTGAGAGCATGCCTCGGATGGCGGACCGAGCTGACTCAAGAGGGCTTATAACTGTCGGCCTTGACAACCAGAGGGTTGCGGTGATTTGATTGACGACTGTTTTGAAGAAACGCTTGGAAATGCGTTTCACGAACTGCTGGATAGTAGGAATTTTCAGGTCTAGGTAGATCATTTCGTTACGAACGAAACGAGGGAATCCCGTAGCCTTGCAGAAGAAACGGATCTGCATCCTATGGATGTGCATGCATGTGCATGTGCGAAACCTGCACATGCTAGGCCCGTCTTGAGCCACCACTGCTCTCCAATTAAAAAAAAAAACAACTCAAGAAAACGAACAAAACCACAACACAACTGGGGAAACTTGGTTGTACTATAGGTACACCTCTGCCTAACCTTTCGAGGATTACAGTCGTTATGTTATGTTTTAATGATTAAAATTCTTCGCAGTACCTAATTTCATCCAAATGTCTACTGACGTTTGGTACTTTGGAAAAACCCTGTTTTATAAATAAGCGTCAGCAATGACTGACCAAAACAACTGCCAAAAACTGGATAAAAACAAACATTTTCTGACGCCAGTGTAGTTAAAAAAAAATTTACACTTATTATTCCGTTTGAATATAATAGTAGATTGTACAACTAGTGCATAAAAGAAGCCGTTTTACCCCGAGACGTTTATATCGTCAGATAGTTAAGTCAAGGGGTAAAATGGCTCGTTTATACACTCTGGTTTTGACTTCGATTGCGAGAAAATGAAACAGGCATAAAGTAAAATTACACACATTATTAGTTTTTTTTTTAAGAGTAGCATGCGATATTCATCAGATCGAAGCACATGCAACCAGCGAGATCATCATGGGCTTATATTAAATGACTTACCAAGATAGCCTAAATTTAGTAAAAGCTATTGTTTATTTGTATTTATTTGTATAAACATGGTATACATGTGTATACCATGTTTATACAAATAAATGAATCTTATCAGCGCCTGTCACTACTCCATACAAGTTTAGACGTGATTAAAAACTTGCTTATTAAAATTACGTCAATTTACGTCAAGCGCCGATTAATTTGACAGGACTAAACTAAAATTTATCTTCTGTCCTTTTCTTAATGAAAAAGAAAGAAAAAGATGCACTGAACTGAAATTTAGTTTAGTTTGTGAACAAAGGAATCGGCACCAATATCTTGTATCTTATAAAATACGGATTACAAGTATCATCACAAAGAAATACGAAGAATTTGATAGGTAGCTATGTTATGGACGATTCATTTCCAAGAATACCTTTCTGTTATGAAGACCTTTGACCCTACTGCCCTGTGAGAGCCTCTTTGGGTATTTTCCCAAACGAAGCCGTTAGTGCCGCATCTTCTTCTATGATATCATTTGTGCCTGAGGTACAGCTATTTAGATATAAAGTTCTGTTACGTTTTTAGAGTTCCGTAGTAAGCAAGGAACCCTTATAGTTTCGGCATGTCTGTCTGTCTGACCCCACTGTAGCTCAGAGACGCTCAGTACTAGACAGCTGTAATTTGACAGAGGTATACATATTAATCACGCCGACAAAGTGCTAAAATAAAATCTTGAATAACATTTTTTTTTAGTGTACCTGCCTTGCACGTAATGTGGGGATGGGGATGATATTTTTTTCTCTTCCACCCCATGGTGTGGGATATCGTTGGATAGGCCGTTCAAAAATATTGCAGGTCTGTCAACACCACTTTTCGATTCAAGGATCCACTTGCGTAATATTAAGCTTTAAAGTGCTAATTTTTGTTAGAGTCAAGTGTCAACAACTGCCAGCTAAATGGTTGTTTATGGAGATGTGAAAAAATTCATGGCAGTAGTATATATAATGAAATTAAAAGGAAAACTATCACAGCTAAGTAGGCTGTACAAGTTAACTGGTAATAGTCGACCAACATAAATTTGTAGTTGGAGAATTGACCGAGACGTACGTATATTGATGTATTCGTATGGGAGAACATGTTTTTCAACTACAATATTAAGTTTGTTTTTGGTATAAGTTCATCCCAACTACGGAACTATTCATTGTGTGTGGTGCGACACGCACTTGGCCATATACTTTGAAAACCAATTAATGTATCATAAGTCTAATATCAAAAGATAAGTCTAATATAGAAAGTTTCTGGAATTTGATAAAATATCGAGATTTCTTTATAAAGAAATAAAGAAATCTCGATATTTTTTCAAGTCGCAAAGGCCATGCGAAGCAGGGATCGTCAATAAATTAAATACTATATGGAAAAAATATTTCTATTGAAATAGAATAATCAGTGTCAATTTTTTCAAACTACGCTGTCGTAAGAAATTGTTTGTTTTTTCCAGTTTTTGGTAGTTGTTTTGGTCAGTCATTGCTGACGCTTATTTATAAAAACGGGGTTTCTCCAAAGTACCGAACGAAGAAGACGACGGAAAGAAGACGGAAGACGACTTTTGGATGAAGTTAGATACTGCGAAGAATTGTAATAATCATAACATAGTATCACGACTTGTTTCCCCGAAAGGTTAGGCAGAGTTGTACCTGTAGTACACCCAAATTTCGCCAGTTATGTTTAAATCCCAACAGAGAGACCAACGAGCCTATTGCCATCATTTTATAATAAACTTCCAAACAACTTTCAAGATTTAAGCCTTAATCAATTCAAATCGTTTATTAAAAGTAAGTTGTGCCAGAAAGCCTTTTAAACCGTTAAAAATTATACTGAGGATAAAAAGGCTTGGGATTAAGCTGCTCCTAAATATATTTTTACATACTAAAACTTGATTTTATTTATATACACTTTGACATATTTAATTATTATTTAAGTTATTGTAAATGTGAGGACTATGGGGTCATATTTCTTTTTAATTTTATCTTTTCTCTTTCTCAGTTAGCTTTAAGGCTCCTACATACTGGCGCGACTTGTCGCGCGACGCGACGCGCCAGTATGTAGGAGCCTTTAATGATAATCTGGCAGCAAACTGCCAGATTATCATTAAACAAAATCGCCTACCCAAATGTTCTTTCTTTGGTATTGTTTGACGAGTTGTTGAGCTCCTTATGCTCTAAGTTGAGCTGCACGATTACTGACAAATGCGTGTACTGACTGGACAGGTCCACTCAAATCTGTATGGTTCTTTCCTCAATAGACCATTTCAGACACCAACCTACCTTCCTCAAATGATGTGACCAAGATTATTTTCGGATTTATATACACATTGGTAGTGATGAATTTTATAATGACATGAATTGTATATATTGACTTGTAAAGTATTATATATAAACATGTTCAATTACATTTGATAGCACAGTTCTTGAGGAAGGCAGTTCTTAAGGCCGTTGAACGCCAGACTCCGGATACCTAAGTTCTTATGCACCAATGGTGTATCACGCGACATTTTAGAGATTACCATCACGCTACGACCCTAAGGAGGCGAGCAAAAAGAAAAAGGTCAGAAAGAACGCTAACTGAAAACGAAGTCACAGCGCGGGCGGGCGATGCGATGCGACGCAGACCTGCGTTAGGATATACAATATTTTTTACCCCAGCCGTACGTTTCCATGAATTCATTTCCCACCTTAACGCGAATGGAGTCGCGGGGAAAAGATAGTTATTAATAAAATATATTTATCACAGCAATAGGGATGATGCCTGGTTAATAAAAAGAAATCCTATTTAGTCCGTCAGTCAGATAATAAAAAAACTGGCAAAGTGCGAGTCAGACTCTCGCACGAAGGGTTCCTTACCATCTATAGAAATGGCAAAAAAATCATGTCTGTTGTATGGGAGCCCCCTCAAACATGCCTGCCAGCCTGGTGACAGACGGACAGACAGACAGACGGACAGCGGAGTCTTAGTAATAGGGTCCCGTTTTACCCTTTGGGTAATTCTAAAAATATTAGACATGTATTTTTGCCTTATCATATTAATAAAAAAATACTTAGATAAAACGCATTAAAGTTGGGGAGTGGGGGCTCGCTACGTCTCAATTCAGTATAAAATCTAGCAAGGCGAGACGTCATGACACATTTTAACTCAATGTATCGCCGTAACCTTTTGATTACGTAAAAAAAGAAAAAACACGTGTCCAATAATTTTTAATAATCTTGGTACCTGATGGGCAAAAAAATGTCATCATCTCTACTGTACCCCCCCCCCCCCCATTGTCAATTGTCATGTACTTTTATACATATATATTATACCAGGTGTCGTTTTGCATCCTCGTCAAATTTCCGGAGGCTGCTATGAAAGACATATAATCAAATAAAATTACGATACCTGCTCAATACATACTAGTTTTTTTAGTTATTTAAGTTTCACAGTACTATAGAATACACCACTTTCACAAAACAGAATCACCCCGTTGCGTATGCGGTAGTGCGTGTGTAAAAGGGCAGTTACAGTGCGGTATCACACGGACCGCGTATTACCATGCGTGTCCCACACATGCCGATTTCCAAAAATTCGAAAAAAGACCTACTTATTTTATTATTGATTCGTGTCGAGAATCATTAGCAAAGTACCTCCTTGAATTTGACGAGGATGCAAAACGACACCTTGTATATCCTCCAATTTCTGTATAAAAGTTAACATGCAAATAATATAATAATTAATCAATATGTTTACGCATTGGGCTATACAATACTTTTTTGCACTGATCAATCTTTTGAAATGACGTACAGTATTTTTTTAACTAAGTTAGTCGATAGAGAAGGGACTTGTGGCAAAGTAATAACATCCGCACGATTCGATCGATCAGGTTAAGCTACACTTGCCGCGGTTGGTCCGTGGATGGGTGACCACCTTTACATACCAAGACCCCTCCGTGCCTCGTTAAGGCGATGACAAGACCCAATTGACCAAAATAGGCTTCCCTTAAGAAAAAAAATTGCCAAATCTGTATAGTTTGTGGTAGCGGAAAAAATATATGTTAATTTTGAACATATTTCCCAGAAGTTGGTTGTTACCAAAACACGTTTTGAAAAAAAAAATCTCGATACAAACTACTGTTAAACTAACCTCTTACCTTGAGTTCTAATCCAAAATATCTGTATTAAATATCAACAAACGTTACGTATTTAATTAATAACAAAAACGTCTTATTTGAATGCAGAACTTGGTTGTTTTTTATTTTCGATTTCTCAACTCAATTTTGAGTAAATAGATAATTACTTTATATTTTGCAATAAATTACAAGCGTTGTTTCATCGCGCTTCTCTTTCTTTCCTATGAAATCTGACAGGGACCGTGGTTTAGGTGTTGTCAGCGTCTTAAGCCGTTGTCATTAGTAGATCTTTGACAGTTGTTACGGGTCGTCAGAAGCCCGAAAGTCTGACAACCAGTCTTATTAAGGGGCATTGTGTGACCCAATATCTGTAACACGATACCAAGGGGATCGTGTGAGGCGACCCCAACATATTTGGGAAAAGGTCAGGCAGATTATGAGCTAGTCAGTAGGTAGGTTCACGGCAGTACCACTATCAGTGAATGTTTTCAACACCTTGCGGATGTTATTATGCCTCACCATTCCAAGCATTCTTATCTTGGATATAATCCTCTAATTTGTAATATGCTTGTTTGGAAAGGGTACAAAAATAAATAAATTTGCATTATTTGCAATACAATGAAAGAAAAAAAAAAGTAAATGTAAAAAAAATATATTGATAATATTATTTTTTAATTTTTTTTTAAAAAAATTTAAACGTTACAACAAAATACCTTGTCATCTATGAGAAGATATTTTGTTGTAACATTTGACACAGTACCCCATAAATGATGTATGTACTTTAGGTAATCTGAAAAACGGTTGATCTATTTTATCTTTATTTCGAGGGATGAAGTATTTTAGGCGATGAGCTAGAGGAATCAATGGTAGAGTAAAAAGAATCATCATCAGATAACATAAAAAAGAAACTGCGTCATTGGCCTAGAAGTCGCAAGTGCTGCTGAGCAAGATAATGATAAATTATTTTATTTTTGTAAGTAGGTTTTTACAAACACTTCAATAATTGATGAGGTCGGCATTTCCTATCTGACTACTCTGAGAAGAAAGGCCGAAATAAAAACTCAAAGGTCACAGTCTCTTTTAAAGTCCAGATATAATCTTGGTGAGATCATGTGTAGATCATGTGTTTATATTGGTGTCTGAAATGGTCTTTTGATGAAAGATCACCCAGATGGAGTAGACCTATCCAGTCAGTGCACGCATTTGTTAGTTATCGTGCAGCTCAACTCAGAACTTAAGGAGCTCAACGATGCGACGAACAACACCAAAGAAGGATATTTGGGTAGGTCGCAAAACATACACAAACCATGATAAAAATTAACTAAAAAACAAAAAAAAAACTAAAACAAAAAGTACCCACATAGTCACGTCGGACAGTACTAACGCTAATACAGGAATTTGTTTACGATTTAGATAAAATTATCTGAATTACTAACGTACGATAAGTTTTACTAACAAATGAATCATGGTTACTTGAATAAATAAATAAATTGATTGTTTTTTTTTTTCGTTCGGGTGGAAAATTATCAAATAACTTCTCCCGCTCTGGGCGGAGCGGGAGGGTGTGTCAGACTCTTACTGGCTAAAACCCACCCGTGTTTCTTCCGTTGCCTGTGTTGCCAGGGGCCTCGGTAACCCTTTCGTACTTTCCCGCGACCCCTAGTGGACTCCTACACTTGTGCTGAAATCTCTTTGAGGCGCGCGTGGAACACAACACTCTCGACCTGGGCCTGGTCCTTAACGGACGGCGAGCTACCCACTGCTCACCGTCCGCAAGCCCGCACCTACGGTGGCTGGAAATCCGCCTGGGATTCCCGACGCCCAGGGTGTCTCCTGCGAAAATTGATTGATTGATAATCCTCACATTCGTAATAATTACAATAATATAATACTTTCATTCATGTCATTGTCTATGCGAAATGGTCTATAGAAAAAGAAAAATTAAATAGTTAAAAAAATTTTATTCATCACATCAACATCAGTCGGAGGCACCTAGGATGTGACGAACGCCTTATAAGTTGCCTCCGTACACATAGTATACTCGTTTTTCTTTTCATCTTGTTTTCATCTTTGCAGTTCGTTTTTTTAGTCGGGTGTTTTGTTTTTTTTTAATAATTTGTTTTATTTAAAACTGTTTAATATTATTAATTAACAAATTGTTCAGTTAAGTATTGGTAAGTAAATATTATACGGTAAAAAAAAAAAAAAAATGAAAATGTTTTATTAATTATACAAGTAAAATTTAACAACTAGTGATTGGAGTCTCCTTTTAAGCAAAAAAGCCTGTGTTAGGAGACTCCGCTCTTCCGAAACTTAAAATATTAACATAAAATTACTTGTTTTAAGTGTTATAAAAACAGGCGATTTAAAATAAAAAAGAGAAAATTAAAACTAGACAAGAAGCATGCAAATGTGTGAGTGAGAGTAGGGGTGTGTGAATGTGACTATGACTATGAAGGTGTGTAAATGTGAAAATGGGGGTGTGTGAGTGTGAATACTAAGGAGTGTTACTGTGAGTATAAAGGTATGTAAATGTGAATTTGAATGTTGAACGTGAGCATCTGTGTGTTTGAAAGTTAAGTGATAGTGTGAGGGTTTGTTAAATTTAATGTAAAATACAGAGTGAGTGTAAGTGGCAATGAATGAATCAGACTGTATACGACAAGTACGAAAGATGAGGGCAAGTGTAAGGTTTTATTTTATTCCAGTAGCTTCTCCGTGTCATCATAAGTAAGTGGTTTTATCCAATTAGTTACTTTTTTTTTACTGTCAGTTAATTGTTTATTGTATATGTAGATCTCTTTGTTTACTCGATTGTAAAGCTGAGCTGAGCGTTTGTCGTATTGAATACGGGCGAGCTTGGTTTTAGTTTTAGGAACTTCAACTATTATATCCTTTCTTCTTTTCAAGGTTATGTTTCCTGAGAATAGTTTTAATTATATATAGTTTGCGAACAGAGTGTAAATTACTTATTTGATAAAGACTTTGTGTAGGGTACCTTAGGTTTTTGAAGTACATTAATTTTATTAGAGCCCGTTGTGGGGGCTCCAGGTCTATGAATTTAGTCTTAGCCGCCCCACCCCAAATGGGGATGCAATATACTAAGACAGACTGGACTATAGCTATGTATATTTCATTGAGTAGATTTCTGGGTTTATTTGTGTTAGTGGTTATTTTATTTGGCACGATATGCCTTAAATTTTTGAAAATCCAACTCAGTTTTCTAATTCTGTTGGTAACTTGTTCGAGATGGGAGTACCAAGATAATCTTTGGTCAACAACAATACCAAGATATTTGGTTTGAGAAACTTTGACTAATGTTGGACATAGGCAGTTAATTGGATTGTCACACTCGTGTACCTTTATAATAACGTCGGGGTTTGGTTGTGTCCTGTGTGATATGCTGTACGGTAAAGTAAGATCAGCAAGGTAGGATGGGTTTTAGAAAACAAAATGTATTTTTTTGTACTTTGTGTCAAAATAGTAGCTCAAAAGTGTGTATAGAATTGGCTATTTACTAGATTTTATTTGATACCTATATTATTATAATTACAAAATATATGTTTGTTCCCCCTAAAGAGGGGGGAATAAAAAATATATCAAATTAAAAACTATAAAAATATATCAAATATTGATTCGCAGGTGCCATATTAAAGTTTTATGTCACTCCGGCAATTAAAACGAATCTAATGATACTTCATATAATACAACATAATCAGCCTATAATGTTCCCACTGCTGGGACACAGGCCTCCTCTCTGTGAGAGGGAGTGGGCCGTAATCCACCACGCGGGCCCACTGCGGGTTGGTAGATGTCACATGTCTTCGAATCTTTGGTTCTAGGACATGTCGGTTTCCTCACGATGTTTTCCTTCACCGTTTTGAGAACAGTGGTGATGAAATAATTTACACAAAGTAAAGCGCCTGTCTGGGTCCGAACCTACGACCTATAACTCGTAAGTCGCAGCCGTTACCACTGGGCCACCACTGCTCTACTGCTCTCTTCATATAATGAAATCCATTAATTCAAGCCGTTAAGGCTACAGAGCGTGCCAAATAATTTATGTTTTGGCTAACTTGGAGTTGCATTCATTTTAAAGGCATAATATTTATTCGTCTAATAATCATGAGCCATAAATATAAAAAGTCATAATTGGATGAATGTAGCCAATAATTTAAAATTGATCTTTAGGTATTTGGTAATTTAATACAGTTGTGGTCAATGATAGTTTTACCCGACTATGGCGATGCCAATAGGAAGGGTAAGAAGCGAGCTCGGGACTTTGGGCACCCCGACTCGGACAGGTTAGGTTCGAAGGGGATGGCGGGGTCTAGTGAGCGAGCGGAGCGAGCGAACTCAGACCCCTTCGGGTTTTCTTTTTTTAAACCACTCTTAATACGCCTTTTAAGCGACATCAAGTGTTTTGAGGTTAGGTTACAATAATTTGTTTTTCTCAAGAACGGTGCGTTACCTTTTCATGGAGAGGGTCAGGGGCACCACCCCCCAACCTCCCACCCCCTTCTGCCAAACGGTACTAGATTTTTACCCATTGAAGTTGAAAGTTGGAGCAATAATAATCAATAAGGTGAAATAGTGTCTACAACTTATCGTTTGGAGTTATTTATTAGGGTTTATTAGTTTTATTCCAAAGAACATTATGCGTTTATAACATTATGCTTCATTATTATTATTCTAGTAGTATTTATGACAATATATTTTATGCTTATCATTAGTAAATCATTTGTAGATCTTTGACAGTTGTTACGGGTCGTCGGAAGCCCGAAAGTCTGACAGCCAGCCTAACAAGGGGTATCGTGTTACCCAGTAACTGGGTTGTGGAGGTCAGATAGGCAGTCGCTCCATGTAAAAGACTGGTATACAGCTGCATCCAGTTAGACTTGAAGCCGACCCCGACGTAGTTGGGAAAAGGATAGGCAGGTGTGTGAATTTCTCAGTAGCAGCCCGGAGTCTGGATTTGTGCCCGGTTGATGGCAATAGGCTCGTCCCCTATTACATGGGACTTAAACATAACTGACGGAATGTGGGTGTACTATAATACAAAATCAAAACCAAAAGTCATTTATTCAAACTAGGCTGAGAATCAGCACTTTCCGAACGTCAAAGTTACATAAGACAATCCCCCAAAAATGCCCGCCCTTCACCACTTCCTAGTGCTTTAGCTGGGAAGAAGAAGTGGCGCAACAAACTGTCCAACAGCACATCTGTCTGTTTAGTTATATAAACATGATTCTATACAAATCGTATGCAAAGTAATTAACACTACGAAACACAAAACATTAAATTAAATTACTTGTCATATGTTACACCTAGATACGCATAGGTACACCTCTGCCCAACCCTTCGGGGAAACAAGGCGTCATGTGATGTTATGGTATAAAAACATAAGCTCGTTTTTTGCCGATATGTATAGTAATATTCCATGGCATGGCTGGGAAAATTATGGGGCCTGTATAATAGCTGCTCGCGACTTGTCTGCAGTTTTCATAGTTTAACATAAAATATATCTTAAGACAATTTTTGTTTGCCCGTCATGTACCAAGATTATTAAAAAACATTGGACACGTGTTTTTTCTTTCTCTAAGTTGTACGTTTTAGATAACCCTGACAGGCGCTTTACTTCGTGTAAACTATTTCATCACCACTGCTCTTAAAACGGTGAAGGAAAACATCGTGAGGAAACCGGCATGTCCTAGAACCAAAATTCGAAGACATGTGACATCTACCAACCCGCACTGGGCCCGCGTGGTGGATAACGACCCACTCCCTCTCACAGAGAGGAGGCCTGTGTCCCAGCAGTGGGAACATTATAGGCTGATTATGTACGTGTTTTTTCTTTCTCTAGGTAATCAAAAGATAACGGCGATCATCATCATCATCTGCCTAGCCTTTTTCCAAATAAGTTGCGGTCGGTTTCGAGTCTAACAGGATGCAGCTGAATACCAGTATTTTACGTGGAGCGACTGCCTATCTGACCTCCACAACCCAGTTACTGGTTAACACGATACCCCTTGGTAGAGATATAATCAAGGACCAAATTTGGGTTCCAAGTTGCCTGATATTTAGGGAAAATAGGATTCTTTTTAAATACTCCCTTAAAGAACCGGGAAACCCGGTGATCTTCACTTAACTGCCTGCCCAGTATAAGAGCCAATGCAGAGGGAATGGAATTAAGAGTGGAATAGCTCGCTCCCTCTTCGAGTTGCACCGTTAGGAACTGTAGGATTAGTGGAATATCTGCACTACAACAGCTTATATTTTTATTGGTACAAAAATGCCACCATTTCTTATAAGCGCAGCTGTATTGTTTTAAAGAATTATTGGCCAAGGACGCAATCATGATTTCGATAGTTTTGGGTGTTAAGTCTTGTCTTGCATATGCTTCCCTGATAATAGGGGTGACACCAGGGTAAGTCGTGTCCAGAGAGGGTGTCTGTTTCTGAAAGGAGATAGTAGTAAATTAGGATCAGGTTTAAAGTAGGTACACAAGGTCGTTTACTGATAACTTCAAAAAAATCATGTACCAAGGCTGACTAGGCCAATGTGGTACTACCATTATTCCCGTAGCTTTGTCATTGGCTATTTTCCGTAAACATCTTAAAATCAATGAAAACGGAGGGAACGAGTAGAAGAAGAATGAACCCCAATCTACAGTGAACGCGTCAATGTTGAACGCCTCCGGGTCTCGTTTCCATGAAATATACCTGTCACACTTGGCATTTACCCTAGTAGCAAATAAGTCGATTTCGGGAAAACCAAACTTATGCACGACTTTCTTAAAAGCTAACATGGACAGACTCCATTCGGTATCGATGTTTTCTCGCCTCGATTCCTCGTCTGCCTCAACATTGTCTTTAGACCTGATATATGACGCGAATACATGCAATTGCCGTTTTTCGCACCATTGCCAGATTTTGCGAGCTAATTCATTTAGGTCCAAATATTGTACTCCACCATATCTCTTAATATAAGATATTGCTGTTGTATTGTCGATGCGCAGCAATATCTCTTTATTACGTTGATGTTTGGCGAAGCACTTAAGTCCGTTAAAGGTGGCTTTCAATTCTAACAAATTTATGTGATAATTGAGCTCCATGTTATTCCAGAATCCACTTGCCCTTTCACCGTTACAGAATACGCTCCAGCCTGTCAGAGAAGCATCCGAAAATATTTCTAATTCATAACGTCCGTTGCGTATTAGATTTTTTGTACGCATTTGTATTGTCCATCCACCATACCAAGTCTGGTTTTAGGCTAATGGGTATCATCATAGCTTTATCATAATCATTGTCAGAGTTTCTCAAAGCTAAGAACTTCTCGCGTTCAAAGAGTTTGGTATATACCCAGCCATAAGAGACTGCTGGACATACAGAACAAAGTATACCAAGGAATTTAGCAAAATCTCTAACGCATACGTATTTGTTTTTGTTTAGAAATATTTTCAACACACTTCTGAACTTTGACTCGTTTCTCCCTCGGTAATTTCAAACATTAATCCTGCGAATGCAGTTCGAAACCAAGAAAAGTTTGTGATTGTTTCGGTTCTAATTTACTTTTGTCAAATTTTCTGACGAAACCCAAATGTTCTAATAATACTTTTGTGTCGATAACACATTTAAAGCATTCTTCATAATTAATACCGATACAAATAATATCGTCAAGCCTCTATTTCTTAGTGTGGTAACTACCGGTTTCATAAGTTTAGTGAAAATACACGGTGCTAGGGACAAACCGAACGGTAAACATTGGAATTCGAAAATTTCTCCTTCGAACATAAATCTTAAATACTTTTTACTGGTATTTTCGATTTTTATTAAAAAATACGCTTCTTTGAGGTCTATAGTACTCATGTAGCAATTTTTTGTAATTAACTTCGTAACCGTTTTAATATCCTCCATTTTAAAATGTTGAGTAGTAATGAAATTATTTAAGTTTCTTTTAAATTAAGGATAAACCGAATTGAGCCATCACTTTTGTTCGCCAGAAATATTTTTAACAAAAATTGGTCAGGCACGGCAGCCCGTTTAACAACAGCACCGGAAGACTGTAACTTAGATATTTCGGTCTTTATATTATTGATTTCTGAATGACTAAAATTTTGATCGTCGGGTGTAGTCGTTTGAAAGACTGGTTTTGTGAAGGAAATTTTTAAACCCCTTACGTAACTTAAAACGGCAGGATCGTCAGTAATATTACACCAGTTATGAAAAAAGTAGCTTAGTCTACCCGCATGGGGTATAGTTACCTCGTTTAAGGTTTGTGTGGTCTGAAGTGGGTCTTCGATGACGACCGAGCCGACGTTGACCGTTTGTTCGGTTGAACACGGAAGCGAGGTCTCTGCCCACCCTGTCTGCGTGCCTGTTGACCTTGAGACCTGGGTGGGCCCCACCAGTTTCCCTGCTGTGTGTATCTCCGAGATGTTAGTGTAGGGTCACTACGTTTTATCTGGAGTCCAGACCTTTTGGCAGTTTTTGATGCCTTTATTTTCTCGCCTAGATTGGCTCCAAAAAGGTAAGTGTCCCTTTTTACGTCTGTAATCAGCTGTGTGAACTTTTATCTAGGGATGTAATCACCAGTTTTCTTCTAATTTTTGTATTTTCATAATGTAGGTTTTTTTTTTTTTTTTTTTTTTATTTTTTTATTTTTTTTTTATTTTTTTAGGGTGGGAAATCATCAAATAACTTCTCCCGCTCTGGGCGGAGCGGGAGGGTGTGTCAGACTCTTACTGACTAAAACCCACCCGTATTCCTTCCTGTTGCCTGTGTTGCGGGGGCCTCGGTGACCCATAAGTACCTTCCCGCGACCCCGGCAGGCATCGGCCCTAGTGGACCCCTACTTTAGTGCTGACGACATCTCTTTGAGGCGCGCGTGGAATACGACGTGCCGTCGACCCGGGCCTGGTCCTTACCGGACGGTGAGCTACCCATTGCTCACCGTCCGCAAGCCCGCGCCTACGGTGGCCGGAAATCCGCCCGGGATTCCCGACGCCCTGGGCGTCTCCTGCGGCGGCTAGGGGCGAGAGGGCGCGAAACTTGCCTTTCCCTCAACCGTCCCGCCTCCTCCTTTGCGAGCATTACTGCTTCGCAGAAGGAGGTGACGGCTGCCCATGCCCTCTCGCTCCGTACCATGGCCTGAACCAGGGCCGGACGCGAGAGGTCTCTGCCGCCGATCGCCTCCACGAGGACACGGCGGTGCTCTGCCCAAGCCGGGCAGACCTCCACCGTATGCTCCACCGTGTCCTCCAGGCGATCCACACAGTGGTGACACCCGGACGTTTCCTCCCGCCTTATCCGACACAGGAACCTCCCGAAGCTGCCGTGTCCGGTGAGGACCTGCGTCACGCGGAAGGTGAGGACGCCGTGGTGCCTCTCCAGCCACTCCTCAAAGAGGGGACTTATCGCCGCAATCGTGGCGTGCCCAGCACTGGGTTGCAACAACCGTACTTTCCATGACGCCATGAGATCCCGCCGGAGCTCCGTCCGCTGAGCCGCGATTTCTCGCGGCAACGGACTTACGCCCCGGCGTTTCGCCTCCTCGCGCCACTCCCATACGTGCGCGAGGACTTTTGCCTCCAGATCCCATGGCGGCAATCCGGCAAGGAGGCTCGCTGCCTCACAGGAGACCGTGCGGTATCCTCGGACCATCCGGATGGCCATGACCCTTTGGGCCGCGCTCAACCGGCGGGCTGGCCGCAGCGCCAGAGAGCGCGCCCATACAGGAGCCCCGTAGAGGGCCATGGACCGCACGACCCCCGCGTAGAGCCTCCGGCAGGAGGCGTTTGGACCCCCTAGATTGGGCAGGAGCCGCTTCAATGCAGCGCCCGCCCGCTCCAGTTTGGGAGCCAAACGTCGGAAATGCTCCACGAAGTTCCACCGGCTGTCGAGGACGAGTCCCAGGTACTTCATCGTCGACTCGACGCCGATAGAGACCCCTCCTACCGTTATTTGGGACCCCAACGGTGGCGCGTTCCGAGGACCATGAAAACACATGGCCTCGGACTTGTGCAGGGCCACCTCGAGTCCCAATTGCCGGATCCTTTCGACGATTGTCGCAACCCCGCGTGCCGCTAATTCGGCCGCCGCCTGGTGCGACCTCCCCTGCGCCAGGACCAACGTGTCGTCAGCGTAGCACACTACGCTGACGCCGCTAGGGAGCTCGGCGCGCAGCACCCAGTCGTATCCGATGTCCCACAGATGCGGCCCCAGGACCGATCCCTGTGGGACACCGCACGACATCTCTTGCCGGTTCCACACTCCCTGGTGACCGGGGTAGATGACGGCCCTGTCCGTCAAATAGGCCTCGACCACACGACAGAGGTAGGTCGGCATCCGGTGATACCGGAGTGCCTCCCTGATGCAACTCCAGGGCAGGGTATTGAAGGCATTGGCGATGTCTAGAGACACCGCCAAGACGACCCCACCCTGGGCAACAGCATTCCCCGTCGTCAGGGCTCGCACACGCATGATGGCGTCCACCGTAGAGCGCCCTCTGCGGAAACCAAACTGGCTCTCCGCCAAATCCGGCCCCACCTGCACCAGCTGGCCGACGAGGCGGTCTGCAATGACTCTTTCAAAGAGCTTGCCCACCTCGTCGAGCAGCACGATGAGCCGATAAGCGGACGGAGAGTCCGCAGGGCGCCCTGCCTTCTTTATGAGGACCAGTTTCCCCGTCTTCCAGCGAAGCGGGAACTGGCCCCTCTCCATGCATGCGCTTAGGAGCCCCCTAAGTCGAGGCCCGAGAGCCTCCAAGGCCAGGACCCAGGCCTTCCCAGGTAAGCCGTCGGGTCCTGGGGCGGTATTTTTGGCATTATGCCTGCGTACCGCCGCTCTCATTTCTCCCTCGGTCACCTCCGGAGCATCGTCGTCGTCGTCGGCAGTGTGGTCCGCATCAGGCACCGCAGTAGGCGGAGCCATAGGTGGGGAGGAGTGTTCCCCTCGCGAAGGGAACAGAGCGCTCACCACGTCCTCCACAAGCTGGGGCCGGAGACTCTGCGTTAGCGGGGGAGCCCATGGGCGGAGTTTATCCCGCACCACCTTGTACGGGCGTCCCCACGGGTCCCTGTCCAGAGTCCCCAGCGACTCCTCGCGGGCCAAACCCCTGGCCCGCAGGATCTCCACTTGGAGGGCGGTCTTCGCCGCTCTGTACCCCTCGTACAGCTCCGCCTGAATGGCTTCCGTATCCGGAGGTTTGATACGGAGCCTGCGGTGCCTGGTTTACCGGCGTCGCGCAGCCACACACGCAGTGCGCAGAGCCGTCAGCTCCTGCGACCACCAGTACACCTGGCGCGAAGCACGTCCAGGCTGGACCCGGGGCATTGCCACGTCACATATGTCGGACATGGCCTCCCGGAACCAGTCCGCCTCGTCGTTGATGTCGGCAGGCCTGTCCGGTGGTGACACCCAGGCCTGCACGATCGAGGCTTCCAGGAGGAGCTCCCGGTCCAGCTGCTTCAGCGCCCACCGCGGACCACTCGGGGCCCGTCGGACCGGCGCGTCCGAGGTCTGGGCGGAGACGTCGAACCGGATATACCGGTGATCGGAATAGGTCTCCACCCCCTCCATGACCCGCCAGTCAACTACACGCGGCGACAGAGCGGGGCTGGCGAACGAGATGTCCACCACTGATTCACCCCGCATCCGCACACACGTGGGGACAGAACCCCGGTTTAGGACGACCAGGCCTGTCTCCAGAGCCCAGTCCTCCACCATCCTGCCCCGTGTGTCCGTTAACCGGGAACCCCAAGCCAAATTCTTGGCATTGAAGTCCCCGAGGACGAACACGGGGAGGGAACCAAACCCGACGACGACGTCTCTCAACTCCGCAAGGGAGTTGTGGAACTCGGCAAGAGTTCGGTTCGGAGAGAAGTAGACCCCTACCACGACAATCTCCCCGAACCGTGCTGCTACGCAGCCCCGTCCTCTCTTGACGGCCTCGAGGGACGGGGTACCGGCGGCGGCCGACGAAATTAGGGTCACTGAGCCGCTCAGGTCCTCCACCCAGTCATCCCTGGGCGGGACAAAGTACGGCTCAGCGACCACGGCGATGTTAATCGACCACTGCGCCATGCTCTGGAGCAACAGATCCTGAGCGGCGGCGCAGTGGTTGATGTTCGCCTGGAGGAGGCGTAATGGGGCCATTAATGGCACTCCATGTCAGCCCCCTCTTGGGCCTCCTTCCCAGCCCCCTGAGAGGGGCCTGCCGCAGCGGCCACGGTGGCGACGGTGACGACGGCGGTGTTGGAGGCGGCAGCGGCGGTGGCAGTGGTGGCGGCTGCGGCGGTGACGGCGGTGGCGGAGGGCTTGCCTCTGGCCTTGGCTTTGGCGGGTGGGGCGCAGGCCTTGCCCCCCATCCGGTGCTCGGCTGGCTTGCCAGCCGCCGCACATACGGCACAGTGCGGCGTGGCATTACACGAGCCAGCCTTGTGCCCGGGCAGACCACAGCGGTAGCAAAGACCGCTGCGGTCCACCTCCGAGGTGCAATTCGCTTGCACGTGGTTGCCCACCTGGCAGCGGAAGCACCTCAGAGGTCTGGGTTCCAGCAGTTTCACCTGCGCGGAAACCCAGCCCACCAATAGCCGTTGGCCCTCCCCGGTAATTTTTCTGGCCGCCGACACGGGGCAGCTCACCATAACGGTTTGCAGCCCCGTGGAGTCAGGACGGATGGTGCCTGCCTTCACCTGCTCAGCAGAGCACCCCCCGGTCCTAACCACTGCGGCGACCACCTTCTCTTCCGTCGCGGAGTCGTCCAGGCCCGTGATGCGCATGCTAGCGCATTTGGTGGGCCTGGACACTCGGACCTCATCCGCATTTAGTGACGCCCTAATCCTTTCGGCCAGGGCGTCAGCGGCTGGGCCACTGGCCTTACCGGGGACCTCCACCATTCGGGCCCCAGTCGCCGTCACCTTCATTCTGAGGCCCTTTGCTGCGCCGAGCTCCTCCAGGCGCACCACCTCACCCACCTTCGCCATCACCGTCCTATAGGACACGCCCTTCTTTTCCGCATCCGGCTGTAGTGTGATCACTACAGCTGCGGAATTCGGGGCGCGGAGCCTAGCCGCGGCGGTTCGCTCCTTGCGCCGCTGCCGCCTCTCCCTCTTTTTGGCCGCCCTTTTCGCCTTAGCCGCCTTCCTCTTCTCTCCGGCTACTTGCCATTCGGCATCAGCCGGAAGAGATTTAGGAGGCGGGGGCGGCCGTCTCGCTACCGGAGCCCTTGCCGCCAGGGCTGGGGCCCTCGCCACCGGGGCCGGAGTCCTCGCCTCTGTGGCTGGAGCCTTTGCGGCCCGCGTATTCGCCCCGCCCTTTGGCTGCCCCGACGACCCCAGTTTGGCCGTGGCACCTACGGCGGCTGAATATAAGGCGGGCTTTGACTTGCCGGAGGTCGGCTGGCTCGCCGCCAACGGGGGGCGCAGGACGATGGCCTCCAGGGCGGAGGAACGACTCCGCAAGGAAGCCATTTCCTGCCGCACCAGGGTCAGAACCCGGTCCTCTACAGGCACGGGCTGACCCTGTCCCAGCTGCTGCCCCCCTTGTGGCTCCATCCGGGGGGCGGCTCCTCGGAGCCCAGCCAGGTCTGCTCGGAGCTTCTCATTCTCCTTTCGGAGAAGCTCCATGGCGGCTGTCAATCGGGCGACCTCCGCCCGCATCTCTGACATACCGTCCGGAGGAGGCCCGACGCGAAGGGCCTCCGCTGCCGCCACAATAGAAGCCGTGGCCGCAGCTATGGCCTGATCCTTAGAGGACCTGAGCCTCTTAATGGATACCGCCTTAATTGCCGCGGCCACTACCTCCGCAAACCTGTCCGCAGGCTCCGAATTAGAGCCACCAGCGGCTTCCAGCCCACCCTCGGGCTCCTCCATGGCGAGCCTCTCGGCTCGCTGGGCTGGCTGGGCTGGGTTGGTCAGCTCAACCGGGCCGGCTCGGCTCGGCTTACCATCCTCCTTAGTGGGGGGCCCTCTGTCCACCCCTTTACCACCTCGGCCTCCACCCCGTCGGCTGGTGTGAATTTTCTTCCTCCATTCGACTCCTTCGTCGGAGGAAGACCCTGGGTTGGGCCGCTTCGAGGTTCGCCTGAACCCTCGATTCTTCTGCATGACTTCCTTTCGCGTTGAGCTCCCGGAGCTCTGTATGCCTGATGCAGCGTCGGACTCCGACCCCGCATCGCTCTCCTCCCCTTGTCTTCCAGTTTTTGTTGAGTATATTTTCTTTTCCATTTCTGTTCCCACGAGTGTGGGGGATCTAAAACGTCCACCTAGGTTCACCCCCTGTCCCTAGGTAAGTGTAAATTTGTAACTCAACCAGGGGGTCCACTGGTACCCTGGCTGGGGGTGCGCTAACGACTGATGCGCCACCTACAACTACGAAGTTGCAGATGACACTACTCCTCAGCCATTCATATCCTTGCCGCGCACCAAAACGTGATATTAGAGGAATTGTTTATAGAGGTTATCTTCCTCGCGATCCGGGCGACCAAGCCAAGATCCTCGTCCCGTTCCAAGTCACAAAACATGACTGTGATCTCTTTACGGATTACGATTTTGACGGTTGCAGTCAGGAGAATCAGTTCTCCCGCTGCTAGCTCGCTGGCAGGGTGAGTGCACAACGAGCGCCGCCCTTGCTTCTCCCCTATGTCCTCTGTTTGGATCAGAGAGACATGAGGAAAAACGTCGGCCCATATTGGCCCCTCCTTCGCGGACCTTCCCATCCGCCTCGCCACTCTGCGCCCACTCGACCTACCCTCTGTAAGCAGAGGGGGGAGTGGACGACCGACGATCGAGCATGAAGCTCCCCGCCACGCAGAAATTCGCCACGGTCAATACCCTCTCCGAAACATGGAGAGACTATTGGCCGTGCCCAGGATGCACCGGCCCGACGACTGCTCTTTCCCCCGAACGTATTCGAAGGGAACCAGCAGCAATCAGGCACACGAGGAGGTTTTCTGCACGCACCCCATAATGTAGGTCTAGCAGTATTTTATTGACCTCTGATATTTTCTTTAACAGTTCTATTTTGTCTGTATCCCCATCAATAATGGAGCATGTAAGATTGGTTAAGCCTGCAATTCCATAACCTAGATGGTTTTGTGCCTTTTCCAGTAGCTTGTCTCTGTTTTTTACAGTGTCACCTAGAACCGGGATAATTTCCGGGTTTAACAGAGGTGCTTTGACAAGTTTGAAATTTTCTGGAACTAGTGCCTTCTCCAAACCTCCCTGCTTCTGTTCTTTTGTCAGGCCATCGACCAGGATACACCCCCAACGTTTAGCAATTTCGTCAGGAATCGGTGGTCCAAAAACTTCGTCCTTTCCCTTTAATTCACCAAGTGCTTCTAAAATCTCCTGGGTTAGAGAATCCTGGGTAGCGGTAGCAATTCCGGTATCTTTACTAGTGCTGGAGGATCGCAGGGGGAGTCCTTGTTCGCATTTTCTAACGAATAGTCAGGAATTACCGCTGACCTGATCAGTTGTGTTGGCACATCTTGATCGTCCGATTCAGAGAGCTCCACCGGAGCTTGTTCGTACGGTAGTGAGTTAACTGGTGATGATGGCCGTAAATCACCTGGTGAGAATGGCCAGGGGTCGGAGTCTGCAAAGAACAACGCGGACGTTGTCTTTTAATCTTAAATTTATTTTAAAGTCATTGGTTATAATCATGTTACAACACGAGACTGTATAGTTATCAGCCATGATCACGTCATGGAGAATAACACTTCATAAACTATACGCCACCATCAGTTATCTGTTGCGATCACGTCACAAAGAATAACCGGCAGGTAAAGTAGAAATCTATCAGCCGCGATCGCGTCGCGGAGAATAGAATGAGAAAATAAGTAGTAATACATTAAAATCGTTAACGGTATGTCATTACGTTAACCAGGTACCTTAGGAGAGAATACACGCACGAAAACTAAAGAATATCACATTTATAAAATAAGTGATGGTAGATAGGTACTTAATGTCTACATTTATATCTGTCATTTTTATGGTGTACATAATAAAGAGTATTCTATCTATCTGTCTACCTATCTTATTTGTGATAGAATGTTTAGAAAAAAAAAAACAAAAAATACTGGTAACAAACATAATTACTGTTGGATGCATGAAGTATGCGTAAAGTTAATTAGGAATAGTTCAGTAACGTAAACACGTATGACTCACTTTCGCTCGAATCCGAGAATTGGTTAAGTTGCTTTTGTAACCGTCTTATTTTCTTCCGAATGCGCGATTCCTTATCTCCGTGTTTTCGTTTACCCATTATAGTAAACCAGGAATCACAGTTTTTACAAAATCACTTGCGAGATGTACACAAAATAATGGCGTAGGCGTAGTAATGGCGGCGTGGGCGCGGCTAACGTAGTGGGGGAAGGTACTGCAGCGTAGTCAATTCACTTACTTTTAATATATTCTATTTTTAGCTCTAAAAATTGTGCGATGCCTAGAACATTAGAAAGTGGACTACCAAGTGAATCATATAAATCTGAAGGATTTGACATCGTAGTATAAGTCATCACTGGATGCAGTTTGGCATTCCAAATTTTATGTATATCATAAAATTTGGAATGCCAAACAGTTTTAATTATAATTATAATTGTTAATGAAGAGATAAAATGCTTTTAAAGATGTTAAATTGATATTAAAGTACAGCATGGCCAAAAGTATTGAGCACCATGACATCTTTCAGTTTTATGAGGAGTATCAAATAGGAATAAAACAAAACTTTTTATATAGGTTTATTGGGAATGTTCAACACCGTCTACCAGGCGGAGTGTGTGTGCATTATACAAGCGGCGTATGCTATAGAAGCCAGCAGAGTCACGGACACTCATATACGTATACTCTCCGACAGCGCCTCAGTTCTCCAATCCCTGGGGAAGAAACACAGTACTTCGAGACTAACACAAGAATGTCACAATGCGCTAGAACGTATAACGGTATTCAACCGCAACACAGTGACACTGCAATGGATAAAAGAACACAGCGGATCGCTGGGCAACGACGAAGCTGACGAACTAGCCAGGAGAGCATCCGGCACGTCAGTCTGCGGAACGGAGCCGAGCGTGCCCATCCCCTTCCATCAACTACGCAGGTGGCTACAGGAGCTCACCCACACACAAGCGGAGAGCTGGTGGTCCTCGGTACAGGGGTGCAGACAGTCCAATGAGGCTATGCCATCCTTGGATAGTAAGTTAACCAGGCGCTTGTTACGCCTGGACCGGACCGGCCTGCGCCTGTTGACGGGGACCATCACGGGCCACTGCTCGCTAAACAAACACTTCCACACAATAGGCATAACGGACAGCTCTCTGTGCAGGGCTTGCATGAGGCAGAGGAAACCGTTGCGCAAATGCTCTTCGAATGCACAGACGTCACCCACATTAGAACAGAAACCCTCAGGGCACCCAGATCCTACACAGAAATTCTAAACAGACCAGGAGACGTTATCAACTTCTCAGTTACCAGACGTTATCAGCTTCTGGGCTGGTTGGAATAACCACCAAAAACAGCCGCCTTGGCCCACGCACAATGGTCCACCTGAAGGACTAAGTGCGGAAACCAAACCCTCTAACATAGAACATATAGGTTTATTTTACTATTTATTAATTGAAAATTAATATTTTTTGGGTCCACCCAAATTACGGCAGAATTTTGAATGGGTGCCTTAATTACGGCAGAATTTTGAATGGGTGCCTTAATTACGGCAGAATTTTTTTTTGGTAAAGAGCTAACAAGATTTTTACAGTCTTCAGCAGTAATCGCCTTCCATTCTAGGCGCAGGTAGCGTTTCAAATCTTCTCTGTTGTTAATTGTGTGGTAACTCTACGCTTTAATAAACCCCATAAATGTCATATGGGGTTCAGATCTGGCGACTGGGCAGGCCAGTCAAGAAGCTCTGTGTTATTTTCCCGAAACCATGTCATAGTGCGGGCAGATTTGTGGCATGGCGTGTTATCCTGCTGGAATTTAACACCATCCATGTTCGTGTCGCCGAAAAGTTTCGTGAATGAAGGCAGCAACGCAGTTTCTAGTACATTTATGTACTTAGTAGAATCCATGCGGCCCTCAAACACGAACAATTCGCCAACTCCAGAATCGGTCATGCAACCCCAGACCATTATGCTGCCGCCGCCGTGTTTTACGGTTGGGATCGTGTGATCGACCTGGTGTGACCTTTGTGCGTCGCCGGGTGGGCGAAGAATTTAAGCCAGAGTACACCATGGCTTCTTCCTAGCTTTACAGCCTTTCAGACCAGCTTCCTGAAGTCTTCTACGAGTAGTTCGAGCAGAAATTGATTTCTTAATTCGTTCTACAACTCAGCAGCGAGCTCTGAAGATGTTTTTTTCCTATTTCTTAACGACTCTCTCAGTAACTGACGATCCTGACGGTCTGTGGTGCTGCGTTTGCGCCCGGTTCTCGGTCTATTTTGATGTGATCCGGTAGCAGAGAATCGCTTAATAGCATATTGCACGGATCGGCGCGAACATTTCACAGTTTTGGAAATCTCTACTTGTGATTTCATTTGCTCATGCAGAAGCTGTATCTGCACACGTTTTCCTAAAGAAAGTTCGTTTCGCTTTGGCATATTGCAACGATAACACTTAAAACTTTAAAATAAAATACCAAAGGCGCGATCACTAGATGTGTTCACAACGAGCAATGGCAGCGAACTGATAAATAAATACAAAAATTGTAAGACACATTTTATTGCACCCAGGTGTTTTATTGCTAGCTGCGGCGTGGGTCATTGTTTTTAAATCTTTGTAGATGACCGACAAAAGAATATTTCAACAGTAGATTGGTTTTCTCCCATACATACCGCACGGAAAAAAAGGATCTCTTCAGCAAAGAATATCAATATTCTCAGAAAAGTTGTTTCAATCCAAGTAAATATTTTCTTAACGTAAGTAAATGTACTCAGTCCAAGAAAACATGTTTACTCAAATTAAGAATAATAAATACTTGGTTTTTATTCTTGACTTAAGCAAATATTTTTGATTCAAGACTATAATAATCTTAATTGTAGAAAATATTCTAAGAAAGAAATAATATTCTTAAAATTAAACTTGATAATTCTTCATTTAAGTATAATGTCTTCGATGAAGACAATAAAACTAACACAAAATTTTACTTCATTCAAGAATATATTGTTTTCCCCTTAAATTAATCAATATTTGTCTTGACCAAAAGGATATTGTCTTAATTTAAGACATCCTTTTTTTCCGTGCGTGACCGAGCGAAACTAAGGTGCTCAATACTTTTGGCCAAGGCTGTATTTATATTAGTATTTTGAGTTCCTTCACTGTACGTAAAAAGGACTTGAAAATAACCTATTTTTAGTTTCAAAATTATTTGTGGTTTAAGAAATACACTGCTATAAAAACCACCTTTTTGACCGTTTTCAAGAAATCTCCGCCTTAAGACCTTGAAACAACTGTGAACTAATAAATTATCAATAAAGCAAGCAAAGGGCTCTATTAATAAATAATAAAACACTTATCTAGTGATTTTGTATAAAATTACCATTAATTTACATTTGTTTTTAATGTACCTACTGGCAAATCTTGATGTATTAAAAAGGAGTTTTAACCTCATTTAACGAAACCTCACACTGGAGGGTTTCGTTAATAAAAAATATTTTATTTTATATCGTCAATGATAAATTATTTTTGTTTGAATAAGAAGGACGTATACGTAACCTTCTGAAGTCATTTTAATTATTATATGTCATATAATTATTATATATCCTAAATAATAATATAATCATAATCCTAACTAATATTATCAACGCGAAAGTAAGTTTGTTTGTTATGCTTTCACGCTAAAACGGGTGAACCGATTTGGATGAAATTTGGCACATGGGTAGACCATGAAGCCTGGCGAAGGATATACTTTTCATCCTGGATCGCAGACGAAGCAGCTAGTATATTATATAAACTACTTTTTTACTATACTTCTCTCTGCATTGCAATTCAGCGAGGAAATGCCGCCAACATCCTCGGTACAATGCCCCGAGGGCCTTTTTAGGCTTAACTTAGTTTTAATTTAATTTAGTTAATGTTAATAATCATCTTGTAATTTGGTAATGTAAATAAATACTTTTTCTTTACTTAACAAACATTACGACTGTATTCTATAAACTTATTTTTCTTTCTTTCTTTCTTTCTATTCCAAACTATAACTATACAAAAAATATATAACTAGGTACGTATATATAAATGTTGCTATAAAAGTATACTTTCTTTTGTAAAACCAGGATAGATTTTAGAACATCTGTGAAGGATATGGGTGCCCCGAGGGTTTATGCTCTAATGTGGGTGACGCCTGTGCATTCAAAGAGCACATGCGCAACGGTTTCCTGTGCCTCCATGCAAGCCCTGCACAGAGGGCTGTCCATTATGCCTATTGTGTGAAAGTGTTTATTTAGCGAACAGTGTCCCGTGATTGTCCCCGTCATCAAGCGCATGCCGGTCCTGTCCAGCCGTAATAAGTGCCTGAACTTACTATCCAAGGATGGCAAAGCCTCCTTGGACCGGCTGCACCCCGGTGTCGAGGACCACCAGCTCTCCACTTGTGAGCTCCTGTGGCTACCTGCGTCGGTTTCATTGACCATTGAAATTAGAAATATGTCATCCAAGGAATCGGAAAACGTGGTTGACTTGATATCAGTTGTTAAGAAAATTGGTGTGGCTACTGGATCTATTGATCAAATCTGCGACAATTATCGTTTACCTGGTAAACCAGGAAATACCAGATCAATAGTTGCCGAATTTCCTTCAGTCGTAGTCAGAAACAGTTATGTTCGCAGCACGCGCTTTTACAGAGGGAAACGATTTGAAGAAGAAGTCAGCACAAATAATGTGGGGATGGTAAGGGGAAGATATATAAAACAATGGTAAGACCTGCTGTCTTATAGGGATAAGAATATTGGGCCACAAAAGAGATGAATGAAAGGCAATTGCATGTAGCTGAGATGAGAATGCTAAGAGCGATGTGTGGTGTGACACGAATGGATAGAATAAGAAATGAGTACATAAGAGGAAGTCTAAAAGTGGCACCGGTGACTGAAAAGTTGTGCGGCAATCGGTTGTCATGGTATGGGCATGTGCTGTGGTTGAATGAGGAAAATGTCGTGAGGAAAGTCTTAAGTATGAATGTCGATGGCTATAAGAGTAGAGGAAGACCAAAGAAACGATGGATGGACTGTGTGAAAGATGATATGGCTAGAAAGGGGGTGACTACCGAGATGACAACTAATAGAGAAGTATGGAAGAAAGCGACATGTTAGACATAACGTCGAACTCAAATAAATTGGGATAAGGGCAGGAGAATGATTGTAGAACATCGGAATCCGATAAATATTGACAAACACCTGGCTGCATCGGCAAGAAAACTCTATTTCGTGGCGCGTGAGTTTGCAAAAAAATGGCCAAGCGCGAGTAAGACTCACACACGAAGGATACCGTACCACCTTACAATATTCAAGACTACGTTTTTTACTTAAGTAAAAAACACGTTTCTTGTATGGTTCAACAAGTTCCCTTTAATTATAAACTTGTTGTTATAGTGACAATAGAAACACAATCTGTGAACATTTCAACAGTATACCTACTACGGTTCATGATATACCTACAGCCCGCTGACAGACAGACGGAAAGCGGAGGCTTAGTAATAGGCAATCATTATGCAAAATCATCATTATATACAACTTTAATATACAAATTGACATTGATGAATATTATAAACAAAATTACGTAAATATTTATGTACCTTGAAAAGTATTATATTACTTTAATTATTGTGAATGTGAGCACTATGTGGGTCATGTTTATTTATTTCTTTATATTTTTTTTTCTCAGTTTGTTTTAATGATAGTCTGGCGTTTTGTGTACCTACTTTATGCGGCCTACCCAAATGTCCTTTCCTTGGTGTTGTTCGTCGAGTCATTGAGCTCCTTAAGTTCTAAGTTGAGCTACACGATTACTGACTGACTGGACAGGTCCATTCAAATTTGTGTGGTTCTTTCCTCAAAATACCATTTCAGACATGGATCTACATGGTCCTCACATGATCTGACCAAGATTATGTCTGGACTTTAAAAGAGACTTTGACCCTTGAGTTTGTTTCGCCATTTCTTGTCAGGGGTAGTCAGATAGGAAATTTCGACTCCATCTAGCTTATTTTTTTTTTATATATTACGTGTAAAAGTGATACCCTATTTACAGAATAAACAATTTAATTTCATTTCATTAGGGTTCCGTTTGGCTTTCTTCGGATACGGAACCCTGAAAACCACGTACCATAAACCATAGTTTTTATCCGACTGCCCCAGAAGGAGGGTTATGATTTTCGAGTGTATGTATTTATGTATTGTGGTGTAATTTAAATGAAAATCACTGTACGTGACTTGTAAAAAATATAATTTAAGAAAATAGGCAAAGCGATCAACAAATTATACCAGATGCTGTTATGATTAAGGGTTCTATGTGGGTGGTAAAACGTCCTGATCAGAATGATTGCAATCAAGCCAACCAGGTGCGTTGCAAGCCCACATAACCTAAAAAATACACCGTATTCGCATTTCACTAATAAAAAAATAACCGGAGGAATTTCTAATAATGTGTAAACTGCTACTCAAATTAGAAGTTTTAAAAGATTTGAAAAATTATCTGGGATTCCGGAGGTGCTCGGCCTGGGCAGGCCAGAGATAGGACAAGTTACGAAGATGCGGGTCACACGATGGGCTGCTCGCCCCAGTTCTGTCCCTACACCACCTGCTCCGCTGGCAGAGTTCAGCCACAAAGTATTCGCAGCGTAAATTCGAAGTAATTTGTGGCGCCCACTTTGCCACTCTGCCTTAAGACGCTGACAACACCTAAACCGCGGTCACTGTCAGATTGCATAGAAAAGAAAGAAAAGCGCGACGACAGAACGCTTGTAATTTATTGCAATATATGAAGCAATTATCTATTTACTCAAAAGTGAGTTGAGTAATCGAAAATAATAACAACCAAGTTCTGCATTCAAATAAGACGTTCTTGTTATTAATTTGTTATTAATTATACGTAACGTATGTTGATATTTAATACAGATATTTTGGATTAGAACTCAAGGTAAGAGGTTAGTTTAACGTTAGTTTGTATCGAGATTTTTTCTTCAAAACGTGTTTTGGTAACAAGCAAGTTCTGGGAAATATGTTCAAAATTAACATATATTTTTTCCGCTACCACAAACTATACAGATTTGGCAATTTTTTTTCTTAAAAGTAGCCTATTTTTGTCAATTGGGTCTTGTCAGCGCTTTAACTACCATCGCATAGATCACGTCTCAATCCGATAAGTCCCACGACGAAGTGGGAAATTACTTATCGGACTTTTTTTTTTTTTGAGGGTGGGAAATCATCAAACTTGTCCCGCTCTGGGTGGAGCGGGAGGGTGTGCCAGACTCTTACTGACTAAAACCCACCTGTATTCCTTCCTGTTGCCTGTGTTGCGGTGGCCTCGGTGACCCATAAGTACCTTCCCGCGACCCCGGCAGGCATCGGCCCTAGTGGACGCCTACCTATGTGCTGACGACATCTCTTTGAGGCGCGCGTGGAATACAACGCGCCGACCCGGGCCTGGTCCTTACCGGACGGTGAGCTACCCATTGCTCACCGTCCGCACGCCCGCGCCTACGGTGGCCGGAAATCCGCCCGGGATTCCCGACGCCCAGGGCGTCTCCTGCGGCGGCTAGGGGCGAGAGGGCGCGAAACATGCCTTTCCCTCAACCGTCCCGCCTCCTCCTTCGCGAGCATTACTGCTTTGCAGAAGGAGGTGACGGCTGCCCATGCCCTCTCGCTCCGTACCATGGCCTGAACCAGGGCCGGACGCGAGAGGTCTGCCGCCGATCGCCTCCACGAGGACACGGCGGTGCTATGCCCGAGCCGGGCAGACCTCAACCGTATGCTCCACCGTGTCCTCCGGGCGATCCACACAGTGGTGACACCCGGGTACTTATCGGACTGAGACTTGATCTGTGCGATGGTAGTTTTTTTTTAACGTCAATAACGTCGCTTCTCGATGTTGTGAAGGAGTACGTCTATCTAGGACAAGTTATCCAGCTCGGTGGACACAACTTTGAGAAAAAAGCCGACAGGAGGATCCGATTGGGTTGGGCAGCGTTTGGAAAACTTCGTGAAGTCTTCTCGTCGCCAATCCCGCAGTGTTTGAAGACTAAGGTCCTCAACCAGTGCGTCCTGGCCGTTATTACATACGGTGCCGAAACGTGGACACTGACAGTCGGGCTGGTCCACAAATTAAAGGTCGCTCAGCGCACTATGGAGCGGGTGATGCTCAGAATTTCTTTGAAGGATAAGATCAGAAATGAAGTTATCCGGAAGAGAACCGGAGTTACCGACATAGCCTGCAGAGTCAGCAAGCTGAAGTGGCAGTGCTCTCTAGGCTCCAAAAAATTAGTAATTCATTTAAGTGCCAAAGTATACGTTTTTACAACAAACTCCCAAGCCATGTCAAAGAACTGAGCCTCAATAAATTTAAATCATTTATTAACCAGAAACTCTGTCAAAAAGGTTTCTATAAAGTTAAAGATTACTTGGACGACAAAAAGGCTTGGGATTAATTAATTAAGCTACTCCAATGTACCCCCAGGCAACAAACTAATTTTATACTAAATCTATTTTTATACTAAGTGTGACATTGATGATTTTGTTATATACACTATGACATTAATATTAACTTTTTTGAAGTATTATATTCTTTTTTTAATTATTGTGAATGTGAAGACTATGTGGATTATTGTTTTTATTATTTCTCTCAGTTAGTTTTCATCTTAGTCTGGCAGTTTGAGTCATTTAAGCGGCCTACTCAAATGTCCTTTCTTTGGTATTGTTCGTCGAATCGTTGAGCTCCTTAAGTTCTGAGTTGAGCTGCACGATTACTGACAAATGCGTGCACTGACTGGATAGGTCCACTCAATCTGTGTGGTTTTTTCCTCAAAAGACCATTTCAGACACCAATCTACATGGTCTTCACATGATCTGACCAAGATTATGTCTGGACTTTAAAAGAGACTGTGACCTCTGAGTTTGTTTCGGCCTTTCTTCTCAGAGTAGTCAGATAGGAAACGCCGAGCTCATCTAGTTTTTTTTTAAATATGATTGACGTGTAAAAGTGTTTGTATAAACCTACTTACAGCAAATAAAATCATTTCATTTCATTTAATTTCAGTGGGCTGGCCATGTGTGTCGAAGGACCCGCGATGGCCAGTGGAGCAGACGAGTCCTGGAGTGGAGACCGCGTATCGGCAAGCGTAGTGTGGGACGCCCCCAGCTAGATGGACCGATGACCTTAAAAAGGTGGCTGGGACAGACTGGATGCGGAAGGCGGAGGACAGGGTGTTGTGGCGCAGCCTGGGAGAGGCCTTTGTCCAGCAGTGGACTGTTGTAGGCTGAGTTGATTGATTGAACAGTTTCAGTCAATTCTGTTGGCGTCAAATAAACTTCCTCGTCGCTAGAACCACTCATTTTAAGTTTTTAATTTGTTTTCAAGTTTCTTGCTTTTAACCTAAGGTTTTAACAATATGACGTGAAAAGAAAATGGCGCGCGCAAAGCAAATTAAAAAAAAGTACACCAAGAAGAGACAGCGGTCTGGTATTTGAAGCACCACAAAGGAAAATTTCTGACGTTCGACGATTGCGTCAAAATTAAAGAATTTCCATATTAATATTCAAACGATAGACAGATATATCGTCCCTTAGCTAACAACACCGCATAAGTCATTTTTACCAACTTTACAAGAGACGAAAAGCTTGTGCGGTGTTGAGAGGCCAACCGACTTGCGGCGCTGTCACTACTTTTAGAATTACGGCTTCTGATTGGCTGAAACCTATATCATGTGACCAATGGTTAGACGCGCAATGAGCAGCTCCATCTAAAGGCATTCAAACCGCATAAGTAAATTTTACCAACTTTACAGGAGACGAAAAACTTATGGGGTGTTGAGAGGCCAACCGACTTGCGGCGCTGTGATTACTTTTCGAATTATGGCTTCTGATTGGCTGAAATCTATATCATGTGACCAATGGTTACATGCGCAATGAGCAGCTCCATCTAAAGGCATTCAAATGTAAAAACCGTCATTTTTCGACTTGAGCGGTGTTGTAAGCTAAGGGACGATATGCCAGTAGGGATCTACAAATGAGGTTGAATGTGTGGTGTTAGACCGAAGGATTAAAACAAAAAAAATATTGTATAATTAATAATTCTACAGTATGTATGTTTATTTAGACTACATGATAGTTATGCTAACCTTTGCATTATGCCAAAGTATTATTATGCAGCAGTATTATTATGCTAATAAAAGTTATGCCAAACCACATTATGCCTTAAAATTTTATGCCAACTGGGGTATTACCTCTACAAATGACAGCCGGGACCAACAGCTTAACGTGCTTTCCGAGGCACGGAAAGTCTTGGTGTGTAAAGATGGTCACCCATCCTTGGACCTACCGCAGCAAGCGTAGCTTAACCTGATCGATCGACCCGTGCGGCTGTTATTACTTAGCCACAAGCCCCTCAAGTTTTTATAGTAACCATTCATTAATTATAGGCGGTTTATACATAATTTCTTGTCAATATAATATGTTAATGTCGTGGTTTGTGACGTTAATGTTAACCCATAAAAAACTGTTGTTCTGTCAGTTTTAACTTAAGTTATGAGGTTCCTAACAGCTTAAGGAGCAGATATACGATTTTAGTGACTTTTAAATCTGTTATTACGCCTTCAAATAATACAAGTAAGTTATGCAAAAAACGAATGTCAAACTAGAACGCGTACACCTCAATTCTTTATGTGAACATTTAAGTATTTTAGTAATATACTTTATAAAATAAATGTCTACCCAAATCATAAAAAAACGATATTACTTTCAAACTACTCAAGATATTTACATGATTTTGTTTTGTATGAACAGACTATTTAATTATCTATAACTCTATCTGTGATTTTTTCAAATATTCATACATTCGTTACTAAAAATAAATATTCCCTTTGGAACCGAATGGCAGCGCAGCGTGAGCGCGATGTGCATTCGTATGACCAAGGTCAACGGCGTTTACCCGACCCTTAAGTATTTAAGAAAATTTTTCCTTATATCATGACTATTCATGACAATTAATGATACAAGATATTTATTTCTGTAAATTGGTAATAAACATAACATCACGCCAGTATTCCAAAATGGGTTAGGCAGAGATGTACTTAAACTGACCATAAGGTCACAAGGCCAAGGCCATTAGGTCGGGTGGTCAGGTGGACAGGCGAAATGTGGGTGTACTATAAAGTACACCCACATTTCGCCAGTTATGTTTAAGTCCCATGTAATGGGGGCAAGCCTATTGCCATCAAACGAGCACAAATCCAGACTCCGGACTGAGAAATTCCAGATGGAAAAACTCAATAACACTTTGCCCGACCCGGGAATTATTTGGCTTGCGCAAATATGATCTTATTTCTGAATTTCGTACAAAGCTTAAGTGGCTTCCCATAAGTCTTTGCCGGAATTATCATATCTTGTTTCAGCTCTACAGTATTTTGTTCAATCCTTCAACCCCGTCTTATCTTAAAGAACATTTCAAGTTTCTTCATGACACCAAGATTTTGTTACCGTCGGTTTATATTAAAGATCAATGATGTGTCATCTGCAAATAACACCTTGCTTTTTAAGTGAGTGGGATAAATCATTAATGTAAACTAAAAAGAGGAATGGACCCAATATCGAACCTTGAGGAACGCCCATTGTCATTTCAGACCCTAATGAGTTTATGCCGCTTACTTGAACTTTAACCTTTCTTTATTTGAGGTTTGATCTTAGTAAATCAAGAGCTGTGGTCCTTATCCTATAGTGATTTAGTTTCAATAGAAGTATCTCCTCGTTTACGCAATAAACGCAATTAGAGAGGTCGCAAAAAATTCTAATGACATCTTCTGCTTCTTCCCAGGCGTTAATAATGTTCTATATTAGAGTAACACATCAGTGTTACAACGGCCTTTGGTGAAATCGTACTGTTGTTCATGAAAGATGGAATTTTATTAAAGTAACGTAACATTTGATTGTGCATCAACTTTTCAAACGCCTTACTGAGAACTGGTAGAATTAGATCAGGCCTATAATTGTTGGGTTCTTTACTATCACCGGATTTGAATAAAGGAACTACTTTACTATATTTCATGAGATCTGAAAAGACTCCTTGGTCCACACTGTACAGTGGTTCCGCGCCCTAAGAGAGGCGGTCATAGGGTTTCGCGAAGGTAATGACTGTCGTTATCAATACTAAATATTATCATTATGCTTTTTTGTAATACTTCATGTTATAATAAAATGAAAAAACCGAATTAATGTTAAAAAACTTATTTTATTAGAATAAATAATGCATTTATTGTACTTGACGAAATACTTACTAAAATACAATAAAGGAATTGGAAATTAATAACTAATAAACTTAAATATATACCGTTTTATAATAAAAATAAAGTAAATCCCTAATTATTACATATCTACAAATACAGAAATGGACAAAAACTATATTATTTACATGTTAATAGTTACATAATAGGAGCTGTATCTAAAATAATGTAAATCTAGTGTTTATTATACTATATACATTTTATTCTATACCGACAACAAATTCAACACCTCTTTAGATAGAATAGACTTCTTCTTCCGTGGTAACCTTCTCAAACCAGAAATATAAGAAATATAAGGACCACGAATTAAGAAGAAGTCTATGTATCAAGTCGGTGTTTGTGACAACCCGGGACATTTTCCTCGTGTTGTCACGCCTAAACTGTTTAACTAACTTATTGCAAGATTCGGCGGCCTCTTCCGAAAGCTCACCTATTGACAATAATGCGTGGTCAATTACTTCCGAACCATGAATGAGGACCTTATGTACAGACGAGGGCAGGTTGTACCATGGATAGGTAGCAACAAGCTTACGTGCTGTGTCTAGAGCATACTCTTTAAAGCCACGTTATTAATTTTGTATCCCGACGAAAGACACTGCAGCAGATTATGACATCTGTCAATAAGGTCTTTGTCTAATCCAGTAATTTCCGCTGAAATAGCTGAATTAGAAAAAAACCTTCTGGCAGTCTTTCCATCGTTGGATGTGCCACTTCCTCCACTTCGCGGTTTGTCGACTATTAGACCAAGTCGTTGCCTAAACTGTTGCTGGACATGTTGTTTTTTCTGTGCAAGAAGAGCTTTATCGTCTGAAGAACGCGCCTGCCATTTTTTGAAATCTAATCTATAGGTAACGTGAATAAAATATTCAAAGAATCGGATATGCGAGTGAAGAGGAGATAGTCCAAATTGATATTTACTACTGTCTACAGTTTTGCTACATGATTTATCTATATCATTCATGTCTTTTGGAGTTAAACCACAAATATAGCACCTACTACAAGATGTATTACTCAGAGCACTGCACACTTTACCATCAACCATGGTTAATTGTAAAGAATGCCGCACCTTTATTTCACATCCATTGTGAGTCAATCAAAAATCAAAATCAAAATATTTTTATTTCACATAAACCTACATGGGCACTTATGAAACGTCAGAAGCTAGGTGCACGGTTCCAATTGGTCGTTTCTTATGGAGAAGAGCCGGCAAGAAACTCCACGGTTACTCTTTTAAAAATAATTGGCTTTTACAATGTTTTCAAATTACACAAATTAGGTATGGGAGAACAGTGTAGGCCTGTTGAGAAGTACTTAACAAAAAAAAGAGAAAAGGAAACGGTCTAAAGAAAAAAAGATCTAGTCTATTAAGCCTACAACGTTCTCACATTCACAACGTACACAAGAATCCATGTAAAATAATATTAATAATATTAAGTCTGAAATATAAATTGTAGGTATATAATGAGTGAAAGATGATGGCTGTGATGTCAATTTTAGTCTTGAAATAAGCTACTTCTTGCACGGAAAGGTCTTTCGATTCTTTGGCAAATTGGAATCGAATAGGCCTACAATACCTGGTGGAGGAAGGGCGCGGGTTTTTCCAAACTATTTGGTCTGGGTCGGAAGTATTTGACTTACAAACTAATTGGAGAGGACAATATGAAGTAAGAAACATACTGCCATCATCCTCGATACCAGAATCACCAAAACACTGTTTACATTCGCTGTGCCCCGTACTCCCATCGAAACCCCATTTTCCAATTAAAACAAATTCTTTATTAAGGTCAATATTATTTAAAACGAGTTTTAGGGATTCTAGTATCCGGCATGCAGTATGGTCTAACAATGATTGTAATTCTACTTCAGCCGATGATTCCGTGATAAACTCTTACGATGGAGAGGTAGTCTTCACATTCACAATAATTAAAACAATACAATACTTTACAAGTAAATATTCATGTCATTGTATAAATAAAATTCATCAATGTCAATGTGTAACATATATAAATCCGGAAATAATCTTGGTCAGATCATTTGAGGACTATGTAGGTTGGTGTCTGAAATTGTCTTTTGAGGAAATAACCATACAGATTTGAGTGGACCTGTCCAGTCAGTGACCAAATAAGACTTAATAATCTGACAGTATTCGACTTATTTTCTAATAAATTAATATTAAAATCACCACATATGATTATTAATAATAATAATAATAATAATAATCATTTAATTCGGACATAATTAAAAATCCATAATGAGTTAGTCACAGAAAAACTTACTACTATGTTAGTAACCTTAAGCAAAAATCAATTAATTAATTACAAAATCACAAAAGTTTATTTCAAAAACTTTCCTTCTGCAACGGGCCTGTAGGCATGCCTACGGGACCAGTGCGCAAGGAAAGGGCAGTCGGGTCTTTTAGCAGTAACGCTTAGGACGCTGTTGGAACGGGAGTTCCAACAGCGTCCTACGCATCAAGGAGGCCGCCCTTTTACGCATGATAGCCTCAAAACTATCTGTGCCTGCCTCAGCAAACATGCCCGACGCGCTACAGTACCGAGGAAGCCCCAGCAGCACCCGGAAGTCGTTATTATATTGAATTCGAAGAGCGTTGTAGGCCTTCTGCGTATACTTGATCCACAGGCTGCAGGTGTAGAAAGTCTGGCAGTAGGCCTTAAATAGTGTAATTTTCACTTCTTTAGTACACCTAGCAAATCTGCGGGCAACATATTACATCGAACCGACAACGCTCTTCTCTCTCTCTCCAAATCATCATCATCACTCCACCTAAGGTATTATTATTAGGTATTATTGACTTTCTACAAGCCCTAAGTTTCTTTAGCACATCTTCCATTACAGAATCAAACATAGATGGATTCTGGTAAATTGGAGGTCGGTATACGCATACTATAACATGCTTATCAAGCTCAACACAGGACGATTCAATGGTGTTTTCAACAGACGGTCCGATGATGACTTTTCGTTCTTCCGATTTCATAGAATCTTTAACTAATATTAATGACCCGCCATTAATGTCCCATATATCATACGTTTTCGGCCGAAATGGCTAACCACACAATATGTTTTATAGTTTATTGGCATAACTTAGAAAGGGAATACGTTTATTTGCGTTAAAAATGACGCAAAGAAGGAACACAAATACAAAAAGAACAAGTTGGGGGAAAATATGCGTCACATCCACGCAAAACTGCCATCGCTCAGCATAATGCTGCGACCCTAAGCGATACAGAGCCCCAGCGCTGGTTTTCAACGATGGCCGGCATTGTCGTGATGACGTCGACCGGTGCAGCACACAGTGAGATTATAATAAGAAATAAAATAAATACAAATATTTAAAATGGCAACATTCCGTACCGTCGGCAACGACGTACGCGCCGCCGGCCTTAGTAATCTGTGCGCGCAGCTGTCAGAAAACTATTTGACGTTACATACAGGTTAAGATTACCTAACGGTTACATAATTCTAATTATCTAACATAATTGATTACCTTTAACCAATTCTGTTAAACAAATGACATCAAACTTGGTATTTTCCAAAAACAATTCTATTTCTAGTGATTTGGAATATTTCGATTTAATGATTTTAAAATATGTTCCACTCCCTTTGGGTTAGGAATAACCACAAGAAAAAGTAAAGAAAAAAGGGTATGAGGTCGGGGAATTCATACCATTAGTTATTTGAGTAATAAAACGGTAATAACAAACAGAAATACTACGTCACGCCTGGTCTTAACCGAAGACCGCAGAGGTGTACCTGTACTAGGTACATCCACATTTCAGTTATGTTCTCATAAGTCTTTTGTACCTAACTGTTGACCGCCTCGTTGGAATAGTGCATGAGGCCCTGGGTTCGACTCCCAGGTCTTTTTTTTTTGGTTGGGAAATTATCAAATAACTTCTCCCGCTCTGGGCGGAGCGGGAGGGTGGGTGTGACAGGCTCTTATTGCCTAAAACCCACTAGTATTCCTTCCGTTGCCTGTGTTGCCAGGGGCCTCACCTCCTTCTGCGAAGCAGTAATGCTCGCGACGGAGGAGGCGTGACGGTTAAAGGAAAGGCAAATTTCGCACCCTCTCGCCCCTAGCCGCCGCAGGAGATGCCCTGTGCGTCGGGAATCCCGGGTGGATTTTCGGCCAGCGTAGGCGCGGGCGCGGTGAAGGAAAACATCGTGAGGAAACCGGCACGTCCTAGAACCAAAAATTCGAAGACATGTGACATCTGCCAACCCGCACTGGGCCCGCGTGGTGGATTACGGCCCACTCCCTCTAGCCGAGAGGAGGCTTGTGTCCTAGCAGTGGGAACATTATAGGCTGATTATGTGTAATTACTTTTTGTCTAGTGGAAAAGTGTCATTAAAGTGCGTGTTTAATAGTGAAAAGAACTTGGCGTAGGACTCATTTGGCTCGCATATATTGTTAAAACTATACATATATGCGATATAAAATTTCTCAAAATTTTTACATGTAATTGGCCTAAACTTTTTTTGTTTTTTTTGTGAAGGTATGTAGGAGCAAAATATGATTGTTTGTCCACTGTGATCAGATGGCAACTTATTTACAATTTGTTTGTGTAGGTAATCACAATTACAAAAAAATATATCTATACAAGTGGCAGAAGAAGCTGTTACTGGGGTTAGTTAAAAAAAAAAAAACTTCTGATTGTGATATCAGATGTGTTTTTTTTTTAACTAAAAAAAAAAAACATCTGATATCACAAATGACAATGATAAATGATAAATGATTTTATTTCTGTAAGTAGGTTTGTACAAACACTTTTACACGTCAATCATATTTTAAAATCTAGATGAAGTCGGCGTTTCCTATCTGACTACTCTGAGAGGAAAGGCCGAAACAAAGTCAGAGGTCACAGTCGCTTTTAAAGTCCAGACATAATCTTGGTCAGATCATGTGAAGGCCATGTAGATTAGTGTGTGACATGGTCTTTTGAGAAAAAAACCACAGATTGAGTGGACCTGTCCAGTCAGTGCACGCATTTGACAGTAGTTGTGCAGCTCAACTCGGAACTTATGGAGCAAAACGATACGACGAACAATACCAAAGAAAGAACATTTGGGTAGGCCGCATAAATTACTCAAACTGCCACACCATGACTAAAACTGAGTGAAAAAAAGGGCAATGATCCACATAATATTTACATTCACAATAATTAAAACAATATAATGCTTTACAAGTAAATATTCACGTCATTGTATAAATAAAATTCATCAATGTCAATGTGTAACATATGTATATAAATTCGGAAATAATCTTGGTCAGATCATTTGAGGACCATGTAGGTTGGTGTTTGAAATGGTCTTTTGAGGAAATAACCATACAGATTTGAGTGGACCTTTTCAGTCAGTGACCTAATAAGACTTAATAATGTGACAGTATTCGAGTTATTTTCTAATAAATTTATATTAAAATCACTGACTTACTAAGTTTTTAGCACTAAGTTTCTTTAGCACATCTTCCATTACAGAATCAAACATTGATAGATTCTGATAACTTGGAGGTCAGTATACGCATAGTATAACATGCTTATCAAGCTCAACACAGGATAATTCAATAGACAGTCCGGTGATGTCTTTTCGTTCTTCCAATTTAATAGAATTTTTAACTAATATTAATGTCCCATATATCATACGTTTTCGGCTGAAATGGCTAACCGCACAATATGTTTTATAGTTTATTGGCATTACTTAGAAAGGAAATACATTTATTTGCGGTAAACATGACGCAAAGAAGGAACACAAATACAAAAAAGAACAAGTTGGGGGAAATATGCGTCACATCCACGCAAAACGGCCATCGCTCAGCATAATGCAGCGACCCTAAGCGAGACAGAGCCCCAGCGCTGGTTTTCAAAGATGGCCGGCATTGTCGTGATGACGTCGACCGGTGCAGCACACAGTGAGATTATAATAAAAAATAAAATAAATATAAATATTTAAAATGGCAACATTTCGTACCGTCGGCAACGACGTACGCGCCGCCAGCCTATAGTAATCTGTGCGCGCAGCTGTCAGAAAACTATTTGACGTTTTGACGTACAGGTTAAGATTACCTAACGGTTACATAATTCTAATTATCTAACATAGATGGCGCATTACTTGATTACCTTTTAACCAATTCTGTTAAACAAATGACATCAAACTTGGTATTTTCAAAAAACAATTCTATTTCCAGTAATTTGGAATATTTCGATTTAATGATTTTAAAATATGTTCCACTCCCTTTGGGTTAGGAATAACCACACGAAAAAGTAAAGAAAAAAGGGTATGAGGTCGGGGAATTCATACCATTAGTTATTTGAGTAATAAAACGGTAATAACAAACAGAAATACTACGTCACGCCTGGTCTTAACCGAAGACCGCAGAGGTGTACCTGTACTAGGTACATCCACATTTCAGTTATGTTCTCATAAGTCTTTTGTACCTAACTGTTGACCGCCTCGTTGGAATAGTGCATGAGGCCCTGGGTTCGACTCCCAGGTCTTTTTTTTTTGGTTGGGAAATTATCAAATAACTTCTCCCGCTCTGGGCGGAGCGGAAGGTGTGTCAGGCTCTTACTGACTAAAACCCACCCGTGTTCCTTCCGTTGCCTGTGTTGCCAGGGGCCTCACCTCCTGCGAAGCAGTAATGCTCGCGACGGAGGAGGCGGGACGGTTGAGGGAAAGGCAAATTTCGCCGCCGCAGGAGACGCCCTGGGCGTCGGGAATCCCGGGCGGATTTCCGGCCACCGTAGGCACGGGCCTACGGTGGCCGGAAATCCGCCCGGGACCGTCCGCAAGTCCGTGCTTGCGGACGGGTTTTTCTATATGGAATTTCTCAGTAGCAGCGTGGAGTCTAGATTTGTGCCCAGTCGATGGAAATAAGCTTGCCATTACATAGGACTTAAAGATAACTAGCGAAATGTGGGTGTACCAAAGGTACATCTCTGCCTACCCCCCTCGAGGATTACAGTCGTGATGGTATGTTATGATGATTACAATTCTTCGCAGTACCTGATTTCATCCAAAGGTCTACCGACATTCAGTACTTTGGAAAAACCCTGTTTTTATAAATCAGCGTCAGCAATGACTGACCAAAACAACTGCCAAAAACTGGATAAAAACAAACATTTTTTGACGTCAATGTAGTTAAAAAATTGACACTGTTTATTCTGTTTCAATATAATAGTAGATTGTAAAACTAGTGCATAAAAGAAGCCATTTTACCCCGAGACGTTTATATTGTCGGATAGTTAAGTCGAGGGGTAAAATGGCTCGTTAATGCCCGAGTTATACACTCTGCTTTTCACTTCAATTGCGAGAAAATTAAACAGGCATAGATTAGGTATTAATTAAAAATTAAAGTGATTATTTTTTTATTTTTAACATGTGTCATTCGACTTGGTTACTTCATACTGGTAAATCATTAAAACGTTTCTTTGCGTTTTTAAATAATAAATGACAACTATGTTATCTACGATAGAAAACACGGAAGTACTCGTAATATAAATTAAAGCAAAAATGAAAATTTTATAATAAAGTAACGACTTTAATCTGCGACGTTTTATTGTGCGTGTAGGTATTGGGCCTGATTGTCTTAGAAAACAAAAATACTTTATGCACTAGAGCATAAAAAGCGACTTTACGTCATCTACGCTCAATATAAAGACGAAGTGTGTAGCAATGAAGGTACAGAAACGGAAATGGAGGATCATAATTTTATAAAGATAGACGGAGGAACAATTCTGCTGGATAATAAACACAGACATCATAAAAAGAAAGATTACAAGAATGGTACGTCTGCGTAGCGTTGTTCAACCTTTAAAAAATCAAAATGTCTTGGGTCTTTTTCAAAATATATTTATTTACATAACCAAATTACAAGATGATTATTAACATTAACTAAATTAAATTAAAAGTAAGTTAAACCTAAAAAAGGCCGTCAAGGCATTGTACCGAGGATGCTGGCGGCATTTTCACGCTGAATTGCAATGCTGATGCGTTGCGCGAGAAAGCCGCCAGCTTTTAGTTCACCAGTTACATCAACTAGACGTTTCGCGATTTCCGCTAATAACTTATGCGCACTGGGACCCCACGGACCGAGGGTCTCGACGCTAAAGGGCACAAAGTTGTACTCTCTGCCAAGGCCTCTATATTTAATACTATATTTACTACAATTTAGGTCACATTAGGTTCAAATTAGATATAAAAATGAAATCATTTATTAGTAGGTATACAGTTAGTTTTAATAACAAGTACTAGTGATGGTTTTAGTAACAAGTAGCAAGCACTGCACTAATTGAACTGGGGGTCCAAGTTCCCGTGGCACCTCCAGGAGTATCCTCCAGGGGTGCTCAACTAATAATAATAATGCATACATTTTTAGTTGATCGCTCAGTTAGCGATCTATTCTTACCGCCAGCAAGCACTCGTTTGTCGAAAGCTGCCAAAGGGATTACTCGATTAGCGACGCTCGCTTGGCAGGCGGCACAGTCGCTAAGAGACTTATGCTTGGTACATAATACATACCAGCGAGTAATCACTGTTGCGTACTCTCTGCTTGTTGCTCGCCTACTCGTTTTTACAGTTACTCGTTTTTAAGCTATAACTTTATGTAAGCGGGCACACCCTTTATGCCTGGAGGCTTTTATTTAGGTATTAAGTTCTGTTTACGTTTTTATGTTGTAAATTTTATTTGTGTTTGAGTACAGTTTTCATTGTTTTGTTGGTTTATTGGCGTATGGGAAATGATATAATTTGGTGTTTTGTGTTTCGTAATGTTAATTACTTTGCATACGATTTGTATAGAATCAAGTACCTCCCTTGTACGTAAAGTGGGGATGATATTTCTTTTCTCGTCTATCCTATGGCGTGGCGTAGATATCATTGGATAGGCCGACTAAAAATATTGGGGGTCCGTCTGTTTCTGTCAAAAACAACTATTTAGCTGCATTACGCAAACGGATCCCTGAATCGAAAAATAGGTTTCACAGACCCGCAATATTTTTGTATATAACGAAATTAAAAGGATAACTGTCACAGCTATGTAAGTTTTACAAGTTAACGAGTAATAGTCGACCAACTTACATTTGCAGTTGGAGAATTGACCGTGACGCATATCGCCTCTCGAAGTTGTGAATGAGTACGTCTACCACAAGTTATCCATCTCGGTAGACACAACTTTGAAAAAGAAGCCAACAGGAGGATCCGATTGGGTTGGGCAGCGTTTGGAAAACTAAGGTCTTCAACCAGTGCGTCCTGCCCGTTATGACATATGGTGCCGAAACGTGGACAATGACAGTCGGGCTGGTCCACAAATTCAAGGTCGCTGCGCGCGCCATGGAGCGGGCTATGATCGGAGTTTCTTTGAAGGATACGATCAGAAATGAAGTTATCCAGAAGAGAACCGGAGTTACCGACAAAGCCTGCAGAGTAAGCAAGTTGAAGTGGCAGTGGGCTGGCCATATTTGTCGAAGGACCGATGGCCAGTGGAACAGACGAGTCCTGGAGTGGAGACCGCGTATCGACAAGCGTAGTGTGGGACGCCCCCCAGCTAGATGGACCGACGACCTTAAAAAGGTGGCTGGGACAGATTGGATGCGGAAGGCGGAGGACAGGGTGTTGTGGCGCAGCCTGGGAGAGGCCTATGTCCAGCAGTAGACTGTTATAGGCTGAGTTGATTGATTGATTGCCTAACGATGTATGGGAGAACATGTTTTGCAACTACAATGAGGAACTTTATTTTAAGCGCGCTGTGAAGTATTTGTGACGCTGTCATAACCGGTGCGCCATCCGTAGCAACTAATAATAATAATATAATAATAATAATAATAATGTTTATTTAAAGAAACTTAGGCATAGAATACAAGTTTTCGTGACAGGCTAATTTAGGTTAGAATAAATGGTGTAGTCATCTGTATCCGAACTAGGCAGAGCCTGTATTTCGGATATCAGCGCCAACCCCCTCGAGTATTATACATTCAAAGTAGCCGTTAGCGTGATAGCATTAAAATTTGTGTCTTGTACATGTAGAAATAAAAACTTACAATAAAATTTAATTTACTTGAGTATTACGGAATGAGAAAAATATGTATGAGTTTATATAAAAAGAGAAAATAGAATAAAATTGTATAGTGATTGCATGACCTCTTATTTGTGTGAGATGAGTATGTACGTGTCTGGTGTGTAAGAGGATGTGTATGTGTTTGGTGTGAGTGAGTGTGCGCGCGTTTTTGTGTATTCTATGAGAGATGTATGTGTGTTATATATTGTGTTTCATATGTTTTATATTATGATGCTATGTGTAGAAGAAGTTCAGTCTGTTCATAGGTAAGTCTTTTGAGGTGTTCGGTTATTTTCTTTTTGCATTGCATTTTTGTTAAGGGGTATATGTTAAGGATTCTGTTTAACCTATTGTAAATTAGTGGACCGATGAAGAGCGCAAAGCGTTGACTAAATTTAGTTTTAAACGGCATAGTTCTTTCGCATACTAAGTCTTTTCTTCGTTTATGGAGTATTTGTGGGTTGTATAGTAGTTTATTGTGTTGTAATAGGACAACGCTTAGTATGTATAATTGTCTTACGGTCATGACCTCCCAATTTTGGTATAGTGTTGTTGTAGAGAATCGGATTGGCTTGAACGTCGCGACTTTCAGTATTGCACGCTGGGCGACCTCGATAGACTTAATAGTGGTTTTTGATGTCCCTCCCCAAGATGATAGACAATATGTTAGAAGCGATTGACAGAGAGAATAGTATATCTGCTTTAACAACTTGAAGTCAGCGATGTGCCTCAAGTTTTTAAAAATATAAATGAGCTTTCGGAGTCTACAGCATAGCAGCCTAACGTGTTCCTTAAAATTGAGATTACCGTCTATGTTAACTCCTAGATATTTTATTGTATGCACGCGTTCCAGTAAAGGACAGTTGCAATTTTTCCCGTGGTGGCACTCGTGCGAAATGATGCTTCCCATGATGCTATCTCCAGTTACATTTCTTATGTTAAAGCAGATGTACTTTGTTTTGTCCACATTTAATGTAAGGATATTACTCTGAAGCCACTTTCCCACGATATCGAAGCCCTTCTGAGCAGCACCAAAAGCCTCTTCCCACGTATCGGCAGCAAATGAGAGAGCAGTATCGTCTGCAAAAGATATGATTTCACCATGGGTGAGATCGAGACTCGTGAGATCATTCATGTACACAATAAACAAGGTAGGTCCCAGTATGCTACCTTGTGGTACCCCATGTGTAACCTGAAGGTGAGAACGCATTGCAAAAATTTCTGTACCGCGTGTATGTCACTTTTAGTATATAATTTTTTGGTGCAAGCTTCGATTTCATATGCATGTTATCTCTATTTCTAGCGCATCGTAGCAACCCCAGTGTCATCCACGGTTTAATGATTTGGTGGCGTTTAGATAAGGTAATAAGTTTAGTATTGTTTATAATAGCGTGTTGAAGAGAGTTTGTAAAATAGTTTAAAGATAGGTTTGGGTTCGATAAGTGAATAATTGGGTCAAAGTTAATTTTTTTAAGATCCTGCTCAAGGTTTTTGAAATCAATTTTTGTTATTGTTGTTACTGCATAATGGCGCGTTTTCTTAGCAGTCACACTCACCAAGACAGGGTAGTGATCAGTTAGGGTTGTTTGTGGGACTAGAGTAGTGACTGGATAATTGGTCTTTATTAACGCATGGTCTAGACAAGAATTGCTTTCATATCGAGTTATGAGAGTGTGAGCTGGTAAGAGGCCATGAGAAGCCGCCAAAGTCAGGTAACGTTCCCCGTTTAGGTTTATTTTACTAGGATTAATATCTATGTTAATATCGCCTATTACAAGGATCTGTTTATAGGTAGACACTGTGTTTAGAAGTGTGTCTAGGGATGAGAGAAAGTGATCAATGTTTTTGTAAGAGGGGGACCGATAGAAGGCTAGTATCGCAATACGATTTCCTATTTTTGCGACCAGGCAGTTACATTCTTGCATATGGGGCTCCTCTATTGTTACGCTAAGGTTTTCCTCATAGTAAATTACTACGCCATCATTTTGTTTGGGGTTTATCTTAGTCCCGACATGAGAATAGCCTGCAAAAATTGGTATAACAGAGGAACTCGAGAGCCAACATTCAGTCAGAATAATTATATCACATTTTAACTTCATTCTTGTTAGTAGAACTTCAAGCCCAGCCACGTTACAGTTTATGCTGCGTATGTTTAGCGTGAAGATTAGTAAGTGATCTGGGTGTACTGAAATTAATTTATGACAGTTTTCAATATTTGTTTCATGCGACTGCGATACAGACAGCTTATCGATATTTTCAGTTAAGTTAATTAAATCATTGAATTTGAGGTCAATAGAAAATATTTCAAGAAATGGTAGTCATGGTTACAGAATTGTTTTTGGAACGCTCTATAATACTTATAAGATGTAGTATGACTTGCGTGCACAATTGTTTTTATGTGTGTATTTATATAACGTAATCGTGCTGATGTAGACTTGTCATTCATGAGTGTAGATGTAAAAGGTTCGAATGTGTTTAAGTGGCCGTGTGATGGGAGATCAAGATGTATAGTTTGTGTGTGAGTTGATTTGTAGCAAATACTGTGAGTATAGTAGTGTGTAGATTTATAAATGAATGTGTTGTCTTTAAGGTGTAGTGTGAAATGTCTGTGTAATGTGGTAAAATGTAAACAAAAGTAACTTGTAGTTTGAACTGAGAAGAAAACATGCGTTATAAAAAGTAGTGGATAATTTCTGTATTGTGTGATAAAGTGTAAACAACAATATCTTACAAATCTAAAAGAGAAAAAACCATACAATAAAAAACAAATCAATAACAAACTGAAAAAGAGAATTACTACTTGGATTAGTCATATCGAATTTCTTAACTTATCTAGATCCGAGTCTTGATTAATGCGTATGTGAGATGAGTCTTCGGATTTTTTGAGATAAACTAGCCCGTTAGTGGTCCAGCAGAAGTCATATCCGTGGCTTTTTTTAAACTGCCTGGCCAGAAAGTACAATCTCTGAGTCTTGTGAGTTAGTGTTTCAGTTACAAAAAGAGGTTTTAAACTGACAAAATGTTATGAAAAAGAATTTCCTTTACGTCACATAACTTTTCCAGTGTTTCAAATATGGTTTCCCCTTTGTATCTGTTTCCAAATTTGTAGGAAACAATAGTTGTTGTCATTATTTTCTCATCTTTGATGAACTTCACGTATGACAATAACAATGCATTGGTCGGGTGAAGACCAACTGGACCTAAGGGTGAAGAAGTTGGAGACGCGCCATTACACCAATTTCAAGTTGTTCGTGGTGCGTGTTCCGCTTCATCTTCTGGTGACCTTCCTCAAGGAAGAGTTTTAGCTGTAAGGTGTGCTGTATTGGCGTTTCTGCGGTCGGATACACGACTCCTCGCAGCGTAACATAACCGCCCGGGTGTCACCACTGTGTGGATCGCCCGGAGGACACGGTGGAGCCCGGTCTGCCCGGTTTGGGCAGAGCACCGCCGTGTCCTCGTGGGCGATCGGCAGCAGAGATCTTTCGCGTCCGGCCCTGGTTCAGGCCATGGTACGGAGCGAGAGGGCATGGGCAGCCGTCACCTCCTTCCGCGAAGCAGTAATGCTCGCGAAGGAGGAGGCGGGACGGTTGAGGGTAAGGCAAGTTTCGCGCCCTCTCGCCCCTAGCCGCCGCAGGAGACGCCCTGGGCGTCGGGAATCCCGGGCGGATTTCCGGCCACCGTAGGCGCGGGCTTGTGGACGGTGAGCAATGGGTAGCTCACCGTCCGGTAAGGACCAAGCCTGGGTCGACGGCGCGTCGTATTCCACGCGCGCCTCAAAGAGATGTCGTCAGCACAATGTAGGGTTCCACTAGGGCTGATGCCTGCCGGGGTCACGGGTAGGTACTAATGGATCACCGAGGCCTCCGCAACACAGGCAACGGAAGGAATACAGGTGGGTTTTAGTCAGTAAGATTCTGACACAAGAGAGCGGCTCCACCCAGAGCGGGAGAAGTTATTTGATGATTTCCCATCCAAAAAACAAAAAAAAAAGCGTAACATAACGCCGTCACATCGTGTGCAGTAGTTTTTATGTTTGTTCATTAAAATATGTATTAGTTTTGTTTTAGTTATTGGTTTTATACCTATATAATTATATATTATGTTTTAATGGGCTTTAGTTGCCTGAAATAAAGGATATTATTATTATTGGTTGGTCAAGTGGACAGCTGAATTGAAAATTGACAAGTATACAGATTATACATCGCCATATGCAAACTACTCATCTTCGCAAAATCCTGCATCGCGCAAGCCAAGTTTAACGCGCGACTAGCCTATATCAACGTAGGTACTCGTACAACGTCCTGACATCAATCTTCGGGCAGTATCCCCGGTCTGGTCGGAGGATCCTCCCTTTTCTATGGAGGATGAGTGAACTATACAACCTGTTCCTCATACTGCTATAAACGAAACAAATCATACCCCTTCACACCACTTGGGGGGGAGTAGGGTCCCCCATCGCACACATTTCCGTAAATATTTTATTATTTTGACCGTCACGCGGTCGTGACTCCGTGTATTTTCAGGGCCGCCAGAGAGCTCGCCAGTGGCGAAAGCGCATCGGGCTACGGCGTAGGTACGTGCTATTGTGGGAACTAGCTCCCCCACCGAGTGTAGTTACGTAAGTAATATTTTCCTACTATCTTTTTATCCTACTGATATTATAAATACGAAAGTTTGTAAGGATGGATGGATGGATATTTGTTACTCAGGCAAAAAGTACTGAACGGATTTGGATGAAATTTGGCACACAGATAGTTTATAACCAGGAATAACACACAGGATACTTTTTATCCCGATATACCTCATCATCATCATCATTTCAGTCGAAAGACGTCCACTGCTGGACATAGGCCTCCCCCAAGCACCGCCACTTCGACCGGTTTTGTGCTTCCCTCATCCAGCGGATTCAGCGGCCTTCAGGCCGCAGGAATCCGAACAAGGTCATCGGTCCACCTTGTAGCAGGCCTTCCAACGCTACGTCTTCCGGTACGCGGTCGCCATTCCAGAACCTTTCGGCCCCATCGGCCATCTGTTCTGCGAGCAATGTGCCCTGCCCACTGCCACTTAAGTTTGGCAATTCTTCGGGCCATGTCGGTGACCTTGGTTCGCCTACGGATCTCTTCATTTCTGATTCGATCACGTAGGGAAACTCCAAGCACAGCCTTCTCCTTTGCCCTTTGAGTGACTTTTAGCTTTTTGATAAGGCCCATTGTAAGCGACCACGTTTCAGTGCCGAGTCGGATTCGACGATTGACCTCTTTCTCGAAGTTGGACCTACCTAACTGGACAGTTTGTCCTAGATAAACATACTCGTCCACAACTTCGAGCGTAGCGTCTCCGATTTTCATGAGAGTGGGTGTAACTTGGGCATTTGACATGATCTTTGTCTTGTCCATGTTCATTTTAAGACCCACTCTTTCGGAAGCTCTACTGAGGTCATCGAGCATTGTACTGAGTTCCTCCATAGTCTCAGCCATGACAACTATATCGTCGGCAAACCGAAAGTGATTGATGTACTCGCCATTGATGTTGATGCCTGGCCCTTTCCAGTCCAGAACTTTGAAGACATCTTCCAGTGCAGCGGTGAACAGTTTCGGAGAGATAACGTCTCCCTGTCTCACACCTCGCTGCAGAAGGATAGGGTTCGAGGTCTGGTCCTGGAGTCGGACTGACATAGTGGCGTTTTCGTACAGACACTTAAGCACCTCGATGTACCGATAGTCGATCTGGCACCGTTGAAGAGACTGCAGTATAGCCCATGTCTCGATCGAATCGAAGGCTTTTTCGTAGTCCACAAACGCTAAGCAGAGAGGCAGGTTATACTCCTCGGTCTTCTGTATAACCTGCCGCTGCGTATGTACTCGTATGTGGTCTACAGTGCTAAAGCCTTTACGGAATCCGGGTTGTTCGGAAGGCTGGAAGTCGTCAAACCTGCGCGCGAGACGGTTCGTGATGACTCTTGTAAATAGCTTGTAGACATGGCTCAGAATTGAGATGGGCCTATAATTCTTAAGGAGGGTATTGTCGCCCTTCTAAAAGAACAGTATCACCACACCTCTGTACCAGGCCTGTGGCATTTTGCCCTCGAGTATGACGGAACCAAACAGCTTCTCGAGGGCCTTGAGAACGGGTTTTCCACCGGCCCTCAGAAGTTCAGTCGTAATTCCGTCATCACCCGGCGCCTTGTGGTTTTTGAGCTGCTTCAGAGCCATCCTAATCTCGTACAAGCTGGCGTCCGGGATGTCTTCGGTGTAGTGTCAGGTCAATCTAGCTCTTGGGTCTTTTGCCAGATTCATACCAGGGTTGCCTGTTGACGTGTATAACTGTCTATAGAAAATCTCGATCTCTCTCAACAGCTCATGTTTGGCGGATACGATCCTGCCATCATTGGTCTTCAGTTTCACAAGCTGGCCCTGCCCAATAGACAGATCTCTTGTAAAGACCTTGGAGCCCTTATTCCGCTCTATCGCGTCCTCAATGCGCTCTGTATTAAAGCGGCGAAGGTCACTTTTTAAGGACTTAGAGATCCGTCTATTGAGCTGGCGGTACTTGAGCGCATCAACTGAAGACTGCAGGATCATCTCGCGCCTCTCCTCCATGAGCCGTATAGTAGGATCAGAGAGCTTCTTGTTTATATTTGTACGACGGGTCTTAAAGATCTTAGATGGGTCGTGGAAACTGTCCATACGGTCGGGACCGTATGGACAGTTTCCACGAACCCATCGTTATAATCGTCCACGGAGCTCCCTAGGCACTCGAAACGATTCTGAAGTTCGAGCTGAAAGCTCTCGGGGTTTTGGACTTGGATCGGTGCTGGGCGGAGCGTAGACTTCATCAGTCGAGATCTTTCCAGGTTGATATTTAAATTCAATGTGCCTCTTACCATTCGGTGATCACTTCCGGTTTTCACCGCGTTGATCACAGAGACATCATTGAATACTTGCTTCTTCGTCGACATAATGAAGTCAATCTCATTTTTTGTTCACACGTTTCGTGCTCACGTTTTCTGAAGAAGGAGTTCATCATAATGAGGCCTTCCTTCTCCATAAAACTGGCTAGTAGGTGGCCTCGGTGGTTCCGACGTCCTACTCCAAATTGCCCCACTCGCGCATCACCGTTTCGTTTGCCCAGTTTCGCGTTGAAGTCCCCCATGACAACGGTGAAGTGAGTTTTAGAGCCATGCATGACTCTGGAAATATCCTCATACATGGTCTCCACTTCATCGTCGGGGTGTGACGAGGTCGGGGCGTAAACCTGTACGACCTTCAGTGAATATCTTTTGGATATTCTGAGTGTAAGGTACGCCACCCTTGTCGACACACTCTCGATCTTCACCACGTTGCTCACAAGGGACTTGTGGACGATAAACCCGACACCATCTTGGGACTGTTGGTCACCCTCCTGAAAATAGAGCAAGTTCCCGGATTTGAGGATTATCGAATCCTCCCCCTCTCTTCGGACTTCAGATAACCCTACTATACCCCATCGTAACCTGCTCAATTCTTCCTCGAGTTCGATGATCTTCTCATCGGTCCGGAGTGTACGCGTGTTATATGTTAGCCAGGTCTAGTTTTCGGTGGTTTTGGTAGCCGGATCTCTTCCGGGGATTCTTAGCACCCCTTGCCTCACCGTAGCATTGACCGCTACTGTAGCCAAGGTTAGGCGGGCCGCCGGGTACTAAGGGCCGTATTTTTTTAGTGCTTGTCATTTGGGGAGGGGGGGGGGGTGCCATTATCGCCACGCTTGGCAGGCGGTGTGGCGGACGCTGGTAATAAAACCACATAAATAACACTTTAAAGTGGACTGTATTTTAATAGAAATAGTTAAAGGTGTTACACTGGCAGATTCCGAATGAAGACTGACTGTTGACATATGTTCGTTCACTTGAACGGAATGAGTGAATTATTATGTATGCTTCATACATAAATGGCAACGCCGACAAAGAAACCAAAAGGCTATAGTTTGAATACAAACCAAAATGTAACTTAATCTTAAATTTACTGAATATTAGACAAATAGGAACATTTGTGTCCTTTTCACAAGTATAAATAAACTGTTTAAACTTGGGTACTACTTATTTACTATTTTATAATATAAACAAAAATGCTTAACTATTTAGGTACCTACTTACTGGATGCTTCAATTCTTTTGAAATCCTTTAAATTGTTATGTACAGAATTACTAAGGAATAATCTAACAAAGTAAATTTAATTAATCAATAACTGGAAAACTACTTAGTAAATTGTTGTGATTATAAAACCTATTGTACTTATACATACATAACATACATTAATGTTACGTTCATTTAAGTACCTATGTACTATGCATTTTAAATAGGTTGGTATGTGTCTATTACAAAATAGATGTGCACATATTTATATTACATTTTACCTTCTTAAAGTATAATTATGAATCTATTGAGTATGCTATATCTGTTTACATCATGTTTAAGTTCAACTATGATTATTAATTTAAGTGATTTTTTTTAACAGAAAGTTGGCTTAACTAACGATATTTATACCCTACGTATTTAGCCTAGTAAATGAACAAGTTCACATGACATGTCCAGCAGCCACACAGAGGTAAATTATTAAGTATAATTTATTCATAAATAGGAAGTACACAAACTTTCATAACACTAGTACGCATGATTTTACCACTATTAGTTCTTACAGATAATGCCCTGACCTTGCCATCTGATCCAGGGAAAGTCTGTTCTACTCTGGCCACTGGCCATGTTAATGGAGAGGTGTTATCAACTCTGAGTAGCACCAATACCCCTTTTTCAATAGGTATTTGGTACACTATTGTGCCATTTTGGCCTATTTTGTAACTGAGTCAAATATTGTTTTGACCAAGTTTTCCAAAAGGATTGAGCCATGTGAGTACATTGCTGCCAAAATGACAAACGGTTTGTGGGCACATTTGTTACATCAGGTTCAGGGAATGATGTAATAGAAGCACCTGTCAAAAAATGAGCAGGAGTTAAATAAGACATGTCATTTGGGTCAATACTTGGCAAAGAAAGTAAAGGCCTGGAGTTCAATAACCCTTCTATTTGAATTATCACAGTATTCAACTCTTCATAGGTTAGTATCTGTTTGCCTACAACTCTTTTTAAGTGATATTTAGCACTCTTAATTCCTGCTTCCCATAGGCCTCCAAATACTGGTGAATAAGAAGGAATAAAACTGAATTCAATACCAAGATCTGAAGTTGAGTTTATAATTTTCTCCTGATGTACCTGATTAAAATGTAATGAGTATAACTCATGCAACTGATTATTGGCACCCTTGAAGGTAGAACCATTGTCACAATAAATAATAGATGGCTTATTGCGACGATAAATGAATCTTTTTAATGCCTGTAAAAAACATTCAGTTGTTAAATTTGATACCAACTCAATATGAATGGCCTTTGTTGTGAAACAAACAAATAATGCTATGTATGCTTTTAAAATTACTGGTTTCCTAATACGGTGTAATTTTATTGAAAACGGACCGCCATAATCGATTCCTACCTTTTCAAAAGGTCGGCTGGGGTTCACCCTGTCTGAAGGAAGAGATCCCATCATTTGCTCTGATGCCTTGGCTCTTAGCTTGAAACACAGTAAACATTTGTGAATTACTCCTTTGACTTCTCTAAGTCCATTAATTAGGTAAAACCTTTGACATAAACTGGCTAGGGTCAACTTCTTCCCAGCATGTAACAAACATTTGTGTTCATTGTTAATTATTGAACGTGTAATGTATGATTCTTTGGGTAATATGATAGGATATTTCTGATCATATGGTATGTTAGCATTGTGTAACCTACCTCCTACTCTGAGGATACCTATTCCATCTAAAAATGGATTTAAGGATTTCAAATTGGATTTAATGGGTTTCTTGGACATGATACAATTCATTTCCTCACTTAAATGTTGTTTTTGATCTTGTCTAATTATATTTTTGAGTGAAAATTGAAGTTCTTTTATTTTTAGATGTCCGGAGACCCTATCTTCTTTCTTTACTTTGCAATTGTTAAAAAACCTGTAAATATAGGCAATAATTCTTTTCAATTTGTTAATATCCGAATAATATGAATATAAACTGAAATCTTTATTTGATTCAGAAGTCAATGTAATATTACAAAGCTTAAGTTCAGGAATTTCCTTAGGAATTTTGATATTTGTAGATTCATGTGTGTAATTCTTACTATGTAAAAATTGTGGCCCATGCCACCATAACTGGTTGTTTTTAAGTAAGTGAGGTTCTATACCCCTAGACAAACAGTCTGCAGGATTCTCAACGGTACTGACATATGACCATGAGGCATTTTGTGTGAGATCACAGATAGTTTTGACTCTGTTTGCAACATAAACAGACAATTTTGTGGGCTCTGTGTTAAGCCAAGCAAGAACAATTTGAGAATCTACATATAAATGTACCTTAATGGCAAAATTATTTTTAATTAGTTGATCATACAACTTTTTTGATAGTTTTGCTAGTATCAAAGCGCTATTCAACTCTAATCTTGGTGTGGTTAATGATTTTATGGGATTTACCCTTGATTTTGAGCATAACAACTCAACATTTACTTGATCATTGCTGTTAATGGTTCTTAAATAAACACAACAACCATAAGCCTTCTGAGAGGCATCTGCAAACCCTATTAGTTCAATACATGTTGAGTTTTGTGTGTCAATATTTCTTTTTACTTGAATACAACCTGTTCTTGATAAATTATCAACAAAACATTTAAATTTTTTATTTAAGTTCAGTGGCAATGGTGAGTCCCATGAAACCTTCTCTAACCATGTTTGTTGCATGATTATTTTTGCAAGTACAATAATTGGACCTACTAGACCCAGTGGATCAAAGAGTTTGCTAATGAAACTTAATGTCTGACGCTTGGTGTAGACATCTAACAACTCAGTTTGTGGACAGGAAATGTTCAATACATCCGTTTGTGTGTTATATTTGATACCCAAGGTCTTCACATATTGATCATCACTTTTGCATAAATCAATTTCATTTGAAATCTGTAAAGCACAGGGAATGTCCCTTAATATATGCTCACTGTTTGAACTCCATTTATGAAGTTTAAAACCACCAAGGTTTAAAATGGCAATTAATTGGTTTTTCATATCAAGTAATTTTTGTAAGTCGTTACTACCGGTACAAACATCATCGACATAGCATTGATTCAATAATATGTGTGCACCTTCAGGGTAAGTATGCGCAAATCTGAAAGCTAACTCATTTAAACATCTTGTAGCTAAAAATGGTGAGCTTTTAAGTCCATAGGTGACTGTTTGCAACTGAACACACTGTATTTCCTTTTGTGGTGAATCTCTCCACAATATATTTTGAAGAGCACAGTGTGCTGGGTTGAGGTTAACTTCTCTAAACATTTTTTGAATGTCAGAAAATAACACATATTTATGTAATCTGAAGAGAATCAATATATTAAATAACTCATTTTGGATGCAAGGCCCATTGAGCGACATGTCATTTAAAGAAAAACCTTGATTAGTAGCCATTGAGCCATCAAAAACGACTCTTAGTTTTGTAGTTTTGCTATTTTCGTTTAATACTGGATGGTGTGGTAGAAAGTATACCTGACCAGCTTTTAAATCATATGTTTGAATATCAATGTATTTAGCATGACCCATTGAAATGTAAGTGTCAATGAACGCTTTATAACCTCTGAAAAGTTCAGCATCTTTGTGAAGTCTTTTTTCTAAATTGTTAAAACGTTGTAAAGCTCTTATGAAAGAATCTCCCATGTTTAATTGATCAAAATTTTGTTTTAAAGGTAAGTTAACTTGAAATTTATTGTCTTTCAATATTACAGATTCAGAAAAGATTTTTTCAGCAAGAGCTTCTTCAGAAGCCGACTCAGTGAAAACTTCTGTCACTTGCTCACACTTCCAAAACTGCTCTAAAGTCTTTTCTATATTTTGGGTGCTATCACATTCACTGTTTTTTAAAATGTGTTTGGTACACTTACTTACCGGAGAGTAACTTCTAGTCTTCACCCTTCCAGCCACAATATACCCAAAGTGGGTGTTGTGTAAATACAAACCTTTAGGGATAATAGGTAGTTGTTCACGCAATAAGATTTTAAAGAAAGCGTCACAACCTAATAAGATACTTATTTTTCCAGTTTTATAAAATTCTGTGTCAGCTAACTTGACGTATGAAGGAATTTTTAAATTATCTGTATCTATCTCACACTGAGGTAAATCACTAGTGATGTTTGGCACTACACAGCATACTATTTGAGTCTTGTAAGTGTTGAGAGTAGAAGAGATGTTAAAAGTAGCAGTATGAGGAACTGTGTTGGATTGACCACATATTCCTTTAATATAGGTATAGTTATTGACTAACCTGCAATCAATTTTTTCTGTTAGGTCTGATAACACAAAGGAAACCTGACTACCTGAGTCACAAAGAGCCCTAACTTGAAATTGTTGACCTAACTTGTCAGTTATGTTTACCTTTATAGTAGGCAATAAAACATCAACACATTTATTCATAGATAATGAAACTTGCTTTAACTCCTGTTCAGGCTCATTTTTATGCAGTAAACTATTATGGTTTTGTTTGCAAATTGAACACTTAAAGGCAAATTTACACTTTGACAGGTGTTTGTTTAAGCATAGGGTACACAACTCATTGGTCTTTACATAGCCGAAACGATCAGATAGCGAGGCAAGTTTAAATTTTTCACATTTATATAGTTGGTGATTTTTAGTCTTACAAAATTTGCATACTTGTGTATTTTTGTTTACCTCCTTAGTGGCTACCAAACCTGTCCTGCGGCCGCTGTTCACTGCACAATTTGAGGATGTTTGGCTGTCTGCCACAGTTTCAAGTGCTGCTGCCCGTTGTTCTAAAAATTTAAGAAGTGAATTTAAGTCAGGGTCAGCCTCTGATTTTGTTTCTAGATGAAAGCACCTTAATGTGTGTATGTCGAGCTTGCGTTGCAAAATGCATACAATAATTGCATCCCAATGTTGAACGGGTATATTTATGTTTTTTAAGGCAGCTAAATGCTGTCTGGTTTGAGAAATGATTTCTCTTAAAGCTAAGGCAGTGCACTTAGAAATAGGCTTTAGGTCTAATATAGAATTAACATGATAATTAACGACCTTGTTTTTATTATCATATCGCTCGCTGAGCAATTGCAGTGCGGTTGCATAGTTATGTGCAGTTAGCGATAAATGTTTAATGAGTTCGGCGGCTTCGCCACTTAAATAGGTTTTTAAATAATAGAATTTATCACATTGTGATAGTTTAGTGTTCTTGTCGATGACACTTTTAAATAGGCTGATGAAGTCGTGGAAGTCACCTACCTCACCTCCAAACTTGGAAATATTTATAGGTGGGAGACGTTTCATAGCGTCTTTTTCTTCCTCGTCACGCTCTGCTCCGGGTTTCGGAGATTTACCTGGGCTAGATTTTTCTTCGATGGCATCTTCGAATGCGGCTAAGGCACATAAATATATGGATTCATAGTGGCCAAAGTTTTCATCGTTATTTTCATCTAGAACAGATATATCAATGTTAAATGAGCTATATTCTGAAAAGGCGGTGACCAACCTGTCCTTCTTGACCATAAGCGCCCTTATAGGGGCTTTGTCGATATCCTCGGACTCAACAAACTTACATAATGTGGTTATCGTTCCTTTTGCCTGGCCCCTGGCCAGTATTAGGCGTTTTAAATTGTTTGCCATGATGGCTTAAAAGGTTTGTGTAACTACACAAATTATAAAAACTTGCAATAATAGCAATTTTGCGCATATATGGATGCTACTTAGTTGTACAGAATGCAATGATTGCACAATGCGGAAAAAAATGAGACGTGTGATTCACTTCACTTGATAGAACACCACAAAAATGGCGGATTATGGCGTCGGACAATGGATGAAGATGTTGAAAATCGGCGGATAACTTCCGGCAGCTATGGAGTTTGCTAGAAGTTTCTGGAACTCTCGACGTCGCCGACCAACCGGCGGCCGAGTTGATCGCGGTTCTCGTTCGCACGCGTACACTCTTCTCGCTCGTCCGCGTAGGCGCGCTGTCTGCTGAGCACGCTGTGTTTAGACTCCGTACTCCTCGCACGCGACGCGATAGTTGAGCGGTGCGATGAATGACAACTGATGACAACGCGGGTTTGTTGATGACCGCTTCCGCTAGTCCACGCCGACAAAATTGAGTCACACTCACACAACATATAGAGTTGATTATCTGCCGCGAACACTATTTTCGTCGAAGGACCATTTTTATGTGGCGGACGCTGGTAATAAAACCACATAAATAACACTTTAAAGTGGACTGTATTTTAATAGAAATAGTTAAAGGTGTTACACTGGCAGATTGCGAATGAAGACCAGTGGTCTCGAACGTCATAGAGCAAGATCGGTAGAGTTGCCAGCTAAAATCGGTATATTTGTACCCAAAATCGGTATTTGACAAAAAACAAACAGTATTCAATCAAATTCGTTTATTTATTGAAAACAAAAACTTACAGACTAATTTATATACAATCACTTACAGACTAGTTTATATAATCATTTTTTATACCAATATTCTTTGGCCATAGCCGCGGTCATCTTCGAGTTGATTTCAAAGTCATAACAGTTAGCTGTATTAAAGAGTCGTTTTGCGTGTAATAGACCAGTGATTGATTCAGTAGACAGCCTATTTCGCTGTTTTGTTTTCAAAAGATTAATATGTGAAAATATGCGTTCAACGTTAGCGGATGAATGGGGAAGTGATAAAATATTAAAGATGAAATTAGATAACAAAGGAAACATTTGAGTTTCATCGCCACGCTTTAGTAAACTTACTTCATCCCAAAATAGTTCTACATCATCAGGAAGTGTTTTGATTTGTTCACAATTTCTTAAAATGCGCCACTCTGTATCAATTTCCTGGAAATCATTGCTCTGAACAATATTGGGAAAAAGCCTACTCATAGGAACTATCGAAGAGGTATTGCCAATTTTAACATTTTTTGGGTCAATTATGTCTAAACCCTTTATTGGATTATTTTTCAATGGAAACCGCGTGGTTATTTGCTTACAAGCTTCGATATAAAAATCTAGGCATCTGCATTTAAACAAATTTACTTGATCTGCGTTTAGATTTTCTGAACTACTTAGTAGTGTATTAGACGCAGCAGCACCATAGTATACGGCGTCAATATCCATAAAATTTCTAGGATTTTTAAAATCAACATTTTCGATTGGTGTGCTAGTTAAATATTCTCTTTTTAAAAAACAATCAAATATAGTTTTTAATGTTCCAGTTATTTTTTCATATAAAGTATGAATTTTCGGGTGTTCTGCTTGCATTTCTTTATTTAAATCGGTAAATAATGGTAATACAAAATCTAAAAATTCCAAAAATAATACCGTAGTGGGATCTTGGAGCTTTTGTAATATATGTTCTGCAGCTAAAAGATGATCATTATTAGAGATTTGGTCTATAAAAAATAGTTTTAGAGCAGAGAGTTGTTCCAATATTCTCTTCACTGCTGCATGTACTGATAACCAGCGTGTTTGAGAGGGGTGAAGTATTCTATGTACTTTTAAGTCGCAAAACATTTGAAAGTTTTTAAACTCTGCTACTCTTTTTGGACTAGAAGAAAAGTAGTTGTAAATGTCCCTTACTAGATCCTCTATAAAGCGTGGCAATTTGGTACAAGCATATGACGCGCAAAGATGAAACGAATGGCAGGTGCATTTAAGTATAAAAATGTTGGGAATTTCATTTTGCAGCAATGTTACAACAGAATTATTACGTCCCATCATTACGTTTGCCCCATCAGATGCAAACCCTATTAGATTATTTTGATATGGAATATCATTGCTGCTAAAAAAGTTTACTATGTGTTCAAATAAGGTTGCTGCATTAGCTTCTTCTAATGGAATAAGAGCTAAAAAACAATCTTTAATACGATTCATTTTCGCATATCTCACGACTAAGCACAAGTGTTTGGTTGTACTAAGATCAGTGGACTCGTCAATAATAAGCGAAAACTTAGTTTGCCGCAGATCTTCACATAAATTATCGAAACTTTCTTTACCTATAATATGATCAATTATGTCGTGAGTTTTCGTCGAAGAACATTTGATTTCTTTGCCAATTTTTGAATCAGGACAAACGGCTTGCATCAGCTTCGGTAGGTGCTCCATAATAGTGAATGGTAGATTGTGTTCAGCAACAAACGAGGCTAATCTTATTTCACCTGAAATTAAAATTTAGAATTAAAAATTATGTAGGTATATCTAGTAGCGATTAGGGTCTAATTATATCCACTGCTTCTATTTATCGATAACTAGAAAACAAAATAATATAACAATCTAAATAGTACCTAACAAATAATTAAAAAGAAATTACCTTGCTTAACCAGTGTATCAGTTTTTTGAGTTTTGGTCACAGTAAATGATGATATCTTCGGTTGAGATTTTATATTCTTTGATGATACTGAGTGTGTTTGTGAAGAACTATGTTTCTTTAAAGCGTCTTTTCCTGATGTGATGTTGATATCTTTATCACAACTCTTACAATAGGCATAGCTTTCGCCTTTACGACTATCTTGCAACCAGCCTGGAAATTCTTTTTCCCATTCTTTTCTATAATATTGTAGATATTTTTTTCTTCTTACACTCGCACTTGTGCTTGGCTCCTCGTCAGACGACATTTTAACTGAATGGTCTTCTCACGCACTCTTTAGGATAAGTACTCTACTATCTCTTCAAAGTTAAGAAAATTAATGAAAAAAATAAAACCGAATTCCTGTTTATATAGACTAGACTGGTTACAGGTAAATTCCCTAGCGGGAAGCCCCTTATAACATCGAGTTGTAAGACAACAAGTTGTAGGAACAAGGGTATTCCCCAAAATATATGGAACATTCTGCACTAGGCCCATACTTACTATTGAGGGCTTCCCCGTCCGTAACATTAAATTAAACATAAATGAAAAGGGTTGCCAACTGAAAAGTGTAAAATCGGTAGAGAAATCGGGAGAATTTCCATGTGCATCCAGAAATCGTAGAAAATTCGTTATATTTCGGTATTTCGGTAGCACAGAGCCCATATCGGTATAAATACCGATAAATCGGTAGGTTCGAGAACACTGATGAAGACTGACTGTTGACATATGTTCGTTCACTTGAACGGAATGAGTGAATTATTATGTATGCTTCATACAGGCGGGTTGGAGAACGCTGCTGCCCGTTCTCTAGTAAGTCCCTTAGTCGCCTTTTACGACACCCACGGGAAGAAATGGTATGGTACTATTTTATTTTTCTTGTGTTTATTCATATGTCTGAAGATTTCTGGCACACTAAATGCTGTATTACTTTCTGTGACAGCCTCGTCGGTCTAGTGGTCGCAAGCGCTACTGCTGAGCATGAGGTCCTGGGTTCAGTTCCCAAGTCGGGCAAAGTGTTATTAGGTTTTTCCATCAAGAATTTCTAAGTAGCAGCCCGGAGTCTGGATTTGTGCCCGGTTGATGGCAATAAGCTCGCCCACTTTTTTTTTGGGAAATCATCAAATAACTTCTCCCGCTCTGGGCGTAGCGGGAGGGTGTGTCAGACTCTTACTGACTAAAACCCACCCGTATTCCTTCCTGTTGCCTATGTTGCCAGGGGCCTCGGTAACCTCTTAGTACCTTCCCGCGACCCGGGCAGGCATTGACCCTAGTGGACCCCTACACTTGTGCTGACGACATCTCTTTGAGGCGCGCGTGGAATACAACGCGCCGTCGGCTCGGGCCTGGTCCTTACCAGATGGTGAGCTACCCATTGCTCACCGTCCGCAAGCCCGCGCCTACGGTGGTCGGAAATCCGCCCGGGATTTCCGACGCCCAGGGCGTCTCCTGCGGCGGCTAGGGGTTGAGAGGGCGCGAAATTTGCCTTTCCCTCAACCGTCCCACCTCCTCCTTCGTGAGCATTACTGCTTCGCAGAAGGAGGTGACGGCTGCCCATGCCCTCTCGCTCCGTACCGTGGCCTGAACCAGGGCCGGACGCGAGAGATCTCTGCCGCCGATCGCTTCCACGAGGACACGGCGGTGCTCTGCCCAAGCCGGGCAGACCTCCACCGTATGCTCCATCGTGTCCTCCAGGCGATCCACACAGTGGTGACACCCGGAAGCTCGCCCCCTATTACATGGGACTTAAACATAACTGCCGAAATGTGGGTGTACTACAGGTACACCTCTGCCCAACCCTTCGGGATAACAAGGCGTGATATTATGTTATGTTTAAATACTGTATTATTATCTCCAACAGCTTGAAGATCTGATAAACGATGCAGAGGACGCTAGAGAAAACGAAGTGGTTTTTGACAGTTTCTTTAAAAGTCACATAGTCCGATATGTTTTCGATATTTATAATAATATTTATAACGTTCAGCCAATTCTCTCGTTTTCGGTTGAATGTATTTTTACCCGAGTGCCTCAGAAGGAGAGTAATGTTTTTCGAGAGTAAATATGTATGTATGTCTATTTCTTTGGCACGTTCTGTAGCCTAAACGGCTTGATGGATTTTAACACAAGAGGTGTCGTTAGATTCGTGTTAATTGTGGGTGTGACATAGGCTATAAAATTTTTATATATTGCATCTGCGAATACCAAATAAAAGGTTATTTTTTTAATAAATTACAACAATATTGTTATCAAATAAAAGCTAGTAATGAGTAAATTGCATATATATATATATTAATAAAACGAAAAAGCTTGAGGTAAAACAAATTATTTAAAAAAACAAAAACCCGACTGCTAAAACACAACTGAAAAGAGAAAAACAAGCATTAGGTATGATCTATAGAATTTTGGTATCGCAGGCGGAGAAAAACAAAAGTTACACCATATTTCAAGTTATTAGTTTGTCCCCGCCTGCGATACCGTAATTCTATAGTTTATAATGCTTGTTTTTCTCTTTTCAGTTGTGTTTTAGCAGTCAGGACTTTGTGTATAAATAATTTGTTTTTTTTTTCACAATGAAAGTAAAGTTTTTGTCTTAAGCTTCACCGGAGTACACATTCACCAACAAATCGTAGCTAGCTGCAACCATAATGGTTATTAACCTCGGCACTTGTACACTCGATATTTTATTACTACTAGTTTCAGCCCGAGATTTCGTCAGCGTGAAATTTCGGCCCCCGACCCACCGCGTCGCATCCCCTCGCCCGCCTGCGCTATGACTTCGTGTTTGCTTAGCGTTCTTTCTGACTTTTTTTCTTTTTGCTCGGCTCCCAAGGGTCGTAGCGTGATATTAAATAGCCTTTAACCTTTCTCAAGAGTTGGGCTATAATATGCAAAGAGAATCTTTCAAATCCAACGGGCAGTTCCAGCGATCATCGCGCATCATCTTTCGATTTTACCCGTGTTTTGATTGACTAATTTGAACAAAAACGGTTATTGTGACTTAACTATAATAGTTAGACATGTACCCCGCAGACTTTTTTATGGGTAATGATGAGTACTATAAACATGTAGTACATTATTTTTATGACTTTTATAGGCAAAGGGGTAAGGACTCTAGTTTCCTGGGCCCAGGTGTTAACTCAAACAAAAACTAGCCTTATTTGTAAGAGGATATCAACAACAAGGACAAGGCCTCACTGAGAATTTGGTGACATTTGACTATCCAGGAATCGAGTTATATGATGTACAGTAAGTGAGGTTACGTTAATAACAGTGTAGTTTTTTGTTGTTATTTGCGAAATATTTTTGAAAGGCTTCGGTTGTGTTATGCATGGAGTGCAAGTAGAGAGCCTCCATGTGTGACGTGTCGGAAATTGACACGTTTGGCAGTCCCTGGATAGTCGCTACGGTCGAAGACAAGTCTCTACATCCTATATCCTGCACTTAGAAGCAATAGGATTGTAGGTAGACTTTTAAAAAAGGGAGAAGAGGAAGGAAAATAAACCACCAATACGTGTATAAAATTATATTTATTATTTCATCGAAGAATTGTGCAGGAGGTACGATATTTTCTTGGTATCTTGCCCAACTGAGATACCATATTATGCACATTACATGGGCACAGCAGCCTTCTACCTACAATACAATTACAATAATAGCTTAATATTGAATGAATCACGAGCAGAATCATTGCGAAAGTGGTTGTACCGCCTTGCTAACAGTGAACGACCGCAGCGGACACAAACACTGGAATGGCCAACTTGGGTTGGTACTTCAATCGGACGTCTCCCAAGAACCACATCTTGGGCCAAGTTCCAACATGCTTGGCATACGTAGTTTTCACTGGTTACCTGAAATAAGTTAACTATTTAAATCATGTTTAACCATGAACAAGATTCATTACATTGTGACTGTCTGTAATGTCTTCTAATTAATAACAAAATTCTAAATTCTTATTTTAACATTGTCTCACGATATTAGGCTCTTACAAATATATTAAATCTCAATTTTATGGGCTGACAGCTCGACGTGTTACCGTAATTAATAACAAAACATCCTATTTCTTTGGAATTGTAAAACAATATTGAACCTTTTAGAAATGCATTCCATTTATATTTTATGGGAAACAAACTTGACATAATTAACAACGGACAGGTCGAAAGCAATAATTCAACAAATTCTAAAGATACGACTAAAGAATTCGATTTCTTATCGCAGAGCACAATACTAGTGCCCAACATCTGCTTAGGATGGATTGAGCTCGGGCAAAACCCAAACAGGCCCTTAAAACAATTGAGAAATGGTACAAAAAAGGCAATAAACCTATTCTGAGTATTCGGTTGGCATGGGAAAAGGCCACGCTGCGGTCGTTTTGGAGACGGAACGGATGACGAAAAGGGTAGGGCTGAGGAGAGTCGGTGATGAGCCGCGACAGGAGACGGACGTGATAACTAGGCTAGTTCAGTTAGGGGAGTTCGTGAAAAGACCACGAGAAAGAGCGGTTGAATTAGGCTTGACTAGGAGAGATAGAACTAGGTCGATAATAATGACACAATGTCACTTTGGAGAGATCGCGATAATGAAAGTGTTATCAGTTAAATTGTAACAATAAGTGTATATTTAGACTAGGTTATATTATTCAAGTATAATGTAAGTTGTGTGTAAGGCGCGCGAATCTCAGTGAGTGTATCTGTGAACGATTGGGTCAGTGTTTACTATTCTATTCCTCCTTATTCCTTTCTATGACGATCGAGGTATGCTACACCACCGTTTGGTTTTAGGGACTCGGAGATAGCCTTCCATTGGGTGTGACATTTAACAAGAGACGGTAGACTACTCTACCAACAGACTATAGACAACCACAACCAAGACATGACACTTACGGCAGTCACACCGCTTATGGATGGCTGAACCGAATTAATACTCGCAACTCGTTAGGGCCAATTTAAGCTATAATGCCACTTTGTAATTGTTTATGAACACAAACAAACCAAATGCTAGTGATGGTTACCTTATCCCTATAGACTGACTAACTGCAGGATATTTTGCATTGCCCTTGATGTATGCAGACTCTTAGGGAAAGGGGTAGGCCCCACCAAGTCTCCTAAACTCCTAGCGTTCCTTAGAACCAACTATCAATCCATTGATAGTTGGTTCTAAGGAACGCTAGGAATTGTGTCTCGTTAAACCACATCTGGCTATCGGCCTCTCACAAATTATTAGCGAGACACGACATTTGGATGCCCAGATAGAAACGCTCCGATGCTTGACTTAGTCGCATGGTTGCCGATTACATTGAAAGCATCCTCTAAATGGAGGAGATTAAGAGAGTGAGAAGTGACGATTTGGAATACGTCGGTGTATAGCAGGAGCAATTGTAAATAATTCTACTACCGACTGACGATGCGGTACGCTTGTGCAAGTTTTGTAATGTCTTTGTAACGGGTGATTAGGCCGTTATAAGGGGATCATTACATTAGTACGCGCCCAGTGATTACTGGAACGTATCTCGCTCAATGATAGTTGAACTTCGCAGTACTCTGCCTTAGGATTGAGTAAGACATGACTAGAGCTTAGGAAACGTGGCTTGTTAGAATCGTAGCAGTGTCCTTAGTGGTCCTATGCGTTCAGGTCTAATAATACACTCACAACGCTGTCAGCTGCTGTAAAGCAGTCCCACGTCACTTGAGGTGGGTCTGTAGTTATTGTAAAGAAATCCACTAACGTAACTTAGAGTAATATACTCGTATTCCCCAACGCAAGCGTTACGTGTCACATATCAACCCTTTTGTATTCCTGACATGTCTTCTTACTATTATAATCAAAGGAAAAGTAACAAATTAGATCTCCTTTCCTTAATGTTCTTACCTATGAATTCCTAACCTTATTTTATATTGACATTGTTTACTTGTAATCCCTCCTTGTCCTAACTATCCAATACGAATGCAACAAGGCGATTTAAGACCACTGAAAGATACAGACGCTCGAGTCTAGGCAAGTTAAGTTAGGAGGCTTGGTGAATACCTAAGGCCATGTCCGAGTGGGCTGTCGCTAGATAGCGAGTATGAGTTATAGTTGGGTTAAAGCCCCGATTAGACTAATTTAGTACTTAATATAGTGTGTGTGTGAGTTTGTTGCAACGACTGGATGAGCCTTTCATTATAATATTTATCCTAGGCTGATAGTGTAATTAAAGTTGTTGTAACTAAACAGACAGAGACGTGTTGCTGGGGAGTTTGTAGCGTCACTTCTTCTCCCCAGCTCAAACACTAGGAAGTGATGAAGGGTGGGTGCTTTGGGGCTGTCTATAGATCTTTAATAGAGTTGATCCACAGCTCTATTAATTAATAATTCTTGAGTTTCGATTCTCAACTCTTATTACCTAGTATTTCTTGAATGTTGTATTCTTTATCACAAACCAATAATTCGGTTAGGCTGATATGAACACGTGTCTTGCAGATATGCTTGTTGTGCAAAGGGTGAACTTCCAGGGGTTCGGGAAACCACATCTATCTCATATCCAGTCCAAGGACTGATAGGGACCACGTCTCCTTAAGAGCATGATGCCGACGCAATGCTGCTAGAACTAGCCGCCCCGTTGTAGACAAGGACGGTTCGCACGGTTGCCGCAGGGAAAGCCGCTTCGTCACGCTTATCAGTTTGAAAGAACTGCTAGGGACCATGTCTCCAAAAGAGCATGATGCCGACGTAATGCCGCTGAAAAGTCGCTTGCGTCACTTTATGGGAGTGTTGCTCTGAGTACTCCAAGTACAGATGTAAAGTATCGTGTGAGTAATGCCTGACCAAATACCTCTTACGCTAGCCTAAGAGTTACTCACAAATCTATATAATAATATACTTACATCCCTCTATTATTTATTGTCTTTCTAAAACCACATCCAATTTCATAACTATGAATTCCTAAATATTATTTACTATTTATTTCAATCCTTTCCTTGTTCTATTAATGGCACAAGGCGTTGGACTTCTTCATATTTGGAATTCATTTAATCTCTGTCGGTGGGAGAGTGACCAGTCTGGAGACGAGCTCTACAGTGTCGCACGGCGGTAGGGTGCGACTTTTCCTCAAAAGGAGGAACCGACCCAAACAGTCATGGTAACAAAATTAGGAAAAACGAAAATTTTCTCAGCCTAGGGTTAATCCTAATATGCATGTTCAACCAAATTGCTACGTCCCTGTCGAGACCGAAATAGTCCCAATAACTGTCAATACCTCAAAGCACCAACGCCTGGGACCGAATCGGTCCCATCGGGACTTAACGGTTACCTACACCTTTTTATGAGTGAAAGGGTCAAACGGCACATTCCATAGATTCGTATGCTAATTAATCAACTAATTAGCTATTAAATAAGTACTGTTTAATATATGCTATCCAAAAAAAAAAAGACAGCCGACAGACATGACGCCGGAGATCGTAAATAGTAGGTACATAAGTCTGGTTTTGTTGGCTTGAAAGGTTAAAAAAAGCTCGATTTAATTTGAATTTGAAACTTACAGGCTGAGATGCACGCCACTGACGAATAACTGATAAAATCGCCTCATCGTCCAAGACTCTTCTGCCAATAGTTACTGCGCACTGGTACAATTCACACAGCGATCCATGTCATCAATATCCGACCGATAGGCGTAATCAGTAGTCCAAAATAGAGAGCCAAGTAATTCATAGCAAGATCCGTCGAATAGTCCTTTTAAAACATGGAAAATACGTGCGCACTCAGAACGAAAGAAAACGAACGACTCCCGGGTTTTTTGTCTGTCATCTGTCAGTAGGTGACCAGTTTTGCAAATTGAAGAAAAATTAAAGGAACTCGATTGATAAGCACTTGTCACTCGGTTTTCATACATATTCTGAGATTTTATCGATTTATTCACTATCGATTACTAATAACTCAGGCATGTCTTTAATCGATTATTTAGTTTCATAACTTAATTTAACTTTTCTCGCTTACTAGATAGAAACATGGTACTGTATTTTGTGATTTCCTTTAGAAAAATATAACGGTTTTTTTAATACACATTTCAACTAGTTAACTGCTGGGCCCAGAATTTCCAATCTGCTTTTTGATACCTTGGTTTACGTTATTGTAATTTTCGTAGGGATCTCTAATTTTTTTGAAAATAAAATATGGCCTATAATACTTCCTGATAATTTAGCTTTCTATTGGTGAAAAATCTTTCCTTTTTATAATGTTAGTATAGATCAAGTACTGCTCAAGACGTTCGACGTTCGACCTCCAATCGTAATATTGTTTCTCGAACCCTGTAATCCTTCCGAGTGACATTTCGTTCCTTAGCTTACTTACAACACCGCTCAATTCGAAAATGTACGGTTTTTATATTTGAATGCCTTTAGATGGAGCTGCTCATTGCGCGTCTAACCATTGGTCACATGATATAGATTTCAGCCAATCAGAAGCCGTAATTCGAAAAGTAGTGACAGCGCCGCAAGTCGCTTGGCCTCTCAACACCGCACAAGTTTTTTGTCTCCTGTAAAGTTGGTAAAAATGACTTATGCGGTGTTGTTAGCTAAGGGACGATTTTTATTTTTGTTCTGATCGAAATCACCTTCACTCCTTGGTTGTCCCGTTTTACATTCAGACAGTGACAGCCATAGATATGCGGTGACAGCGGATTTTTTTTTAAACTTTAATTAACGTTTAAATAGCTGCTACAGCAATGAAATCAATTAAAAGCAAATAATATAATTAATGAAATTAAAAATAATGTAGTTTTATTTTTACTCTTAAAAAATCGTGGGTAACGAAACGCAATCGAAGGCAAGTGACGCTAACATTTGGCAGTTGTTCTTTTTGATATTGGTTTAGTGACTGAGAGAAGCGAGCGAACAAAGACCCCGCCGCCGCGCCGCCGTCCCCTTCGAACCTAACCTGTCCGAGTCGGGATTCCCCAAGTCCCGACACATCTCGACTTAGTAAAAAGCCAATGAGAGCTTAGGATGCAAGAGCGAGCGAAGCGAACTCGGAACTTGGGAACCGCGACTCGGACAGTTTAGGTTCGAAGGGGATGATGGGGTATTTGTGCGCTCCGTTCCCTCTGTCACTAGACCAACATCAAATTGTCAAATGTTAGCGTCGATTACGTTACTTACCTTCGATTACGTTTCGTTACCCACGATCTTTTAAGAGTGGTGACCCGCCACGTGATCTTCCCCACCCCTAACACTCCCACTATCTCCCCAATCCCGAAGGTAACTTTTTTGAAGGATATTTTTCTTGACAACTATGAATTTCCCGACTTTGGGCCTTCCAAAAATACACTAAAAAGGGTTACGCTACCAAAAAGTCAGGCCCTAAAGTACAAGTGCTTCCTAGAAACTTCCTTTATCAATTGTAAGTCGCTTTGAGTGCTTCACTAGAATTGAAAATGAATAACTTGAAGCGTGCTTGTAATTCTCGGAGCAATAAACGGCGTTGCTGTGTTCGAGTCGTGATTTTTTTTCTGAATTTTAAATACCTTGTTTAGGAAAGAAAGAACTACAAAAATTGATTAATATAATTTTTATGGATGTAATATTCGTCATTTCGTCTTTTTTTTCTTATACAATGTGGCCTTTTTCACCCGGACTACAATAACGAATCGATTGTCAAAATCGTATGAGTAGTTTAGGCGCTACGGTGGAACATACGTAATACAAACGTAATACATCGACTGATAAAAATATACCCCCTTCCTTTTGGCTTCGCCGTAGTAGGGAAACGAGAACAAAAACAATGTTTATTAGGCACATGTTACAACTCCACACAACATACAAAAAAAAAACTGAATATAAAACAATAATAATATTGTGAAATTGCGATTGTACATAAATAACAACACGCCAATATTCCCGGAAGGGTTAGGCAGAGTTACACCTATAGTACACCCACATTCGCCAGTTATGTTTAAGTCCCATGTAATAGGGGGCGAGCCTATTGCCATAGGGGCTGGGCCGGGTCGACGACGCCTTGTGTTCCACGCGCGCCTCAAAGAGATGTCAGCACAAGTATAGGGGTCCACTAGGGCCGATGCCGGGGTCACGTGGCAGTCCAAAAGGGTTACCGAGGCCCCTGGCAACAGCAGCAGGCACAGGCAACAAAACGGATGGGATTTAGTCAGTAAGAGTCTGACACACCCTCCCGCTCCACCTAGAGCAGGATAAGTTATTTGATAATTCCCCTTTTCCTTTTTTTTTCTTCTTTGGGGTTGGGGGGGGGGGGGGGGGGGCAAAAAAGGATCTCGTGATTAGCACTAGCGGTCATGACCACTAGACCAACGAGGCAGTGTTTCGGGGGTTCGATTTCCAGTGTTATTGGGTTTTTCCATCTTAAATTTCTCAGTAGCAGCCCGGAGTCTGGATTTATGCCCGGTTGATGGCAATAGGCTCGCCCCCTATTACATGGGACTTAAACAAAACTGGCGTTAAGACGCTGACAACACCTAAACCGCGGTCACTGTCAGATTGCATAGTAAAGAAAGAGAAGCGCGATGACACAAAACTTGTAATTTATTGCAAAATATGAAGCAATTATCTATTTACTCAAAATTGAGTTGAGTAATCGAAAATAAAAAACTACCAAGTTCTGCATTCAAATAAGACGTTCATGTTATTAATTAAATACGTAACGTATGTTGATATTTAATGCAGATATTTTGGTTTGGAACTCAAGGCAAGAGGTTAGTTTAACGTTAGTTTGTATCGAGATTTTATTTCAAAACGTGTTTTGGTAACAACCAAGTTCTGAGAAATATGTTCAAAATTAACATATATTTTTTCCGCTACCACAAACTATACAGAATTGGCATTTTTTTTTTCTTAAGAGAAGTCTATTTTGGTCAATTGGGTCTTGTCAGCGCCTTAAGAGGGTGTACACTTTCTCCCTTCCTTTGAGGTGTAAAGATAGTAATATAAATATCGAATATCGTTAACCTCAATTAACGTCGAACATTCACTCGAGCTCTTAAAAAGTAGCAACATTCAAGACCTCTTAGATCTAACTAACCCTAACATACTAATAAATAACTTAATAACTTTACTACAAAAATGTCTCACTGCCGGTACACTTGTAATAAAAATCCCCCTTAAAAATAGATTAATCAAACTTTGGATGACCATAGGCTTGTTGCGCTGTGTACATAACCGCAACAATATGCAAAAAAGTTAAAACTAGAGCCACATAATGAGATACTAAAAATTACTTATAGGAGATACAGGAACTACTGCAACAGCACCATTAAGAAACAAAAACGTAAATACGATCCCGAACAGCTTTATAGGGCACACAAAAACTCTAAAAAGCTATGGCAAACAATAAACATTATTTTCCAACGAAAGCCACCTAAGACACAGAATTACTGGAATCAGCCGCTACCCCTCTCGAGGCGGTGAATAAAGTAAATGAATACTTCTCAACCGTTGGAAGGGCATCTTGCTGACGAAATAATAAATAATCCTGAGAGACAGGCTAACAACGGCCCCAACATACCTACGGAAGTTCCAAACCCGGTCTCATCATTTGTACTGTTCAACTCTGACGCTAAAGAAGTAGCAACCGTAATTACGAGCCTAAAATCCGACAGTGCTACTGGCTGGGACAAAATCCCCGTAAGTTTTTTAAAATCTGCCAAGTTCATTATTTCACCAATAATTTCATACCTTATTAACCTATGTTTTGAACAAGGATGCTTTCCCACGGCCCTGAAACAAGCTGTAATAACACCTGTGCATAAGTGTGGTGACAAAGCTGATCCGTCTAACTATAGGCCGATATCCGTCCTCCCGTCCCTGTCTAAAATTTTCTAAAGATTAATAAACCAACGATTAAATACATATTTAACAAAACATAAAATAATTTCACCGTCAGAGTTTGGCTTTAGACAGGGAAAGTCTATTGAAGAAGCGGTCCTAGCGCTGACCTTTATCGTCACTGACAAAGTGGACAATCGAGAAAAGTGTCTGGCCGTCTTTCTAGTCATCAAAAAAGCATTCGACACAGTCTCTGTCCCCACGCTTTTACATAGGCTAGAAGACACTGGTATAAGAGGAGTACCACTTCAACTTTTTACGGATTACCTGAGTGAGCGCAGGTACGTAGTTAAAATAGGATCAGTCACTAGTTCCGAAGAAATAGTGACTTACAGAGTAGGACAAGGTAGTGTTCTCGGGCCGCCGCTGTTTCTCATTTATATAAACAGCCTATGTAACATGAGTATCGAAGGTGCTCACATATTCTCGTATGCTGACGATACAGCAATTGTTTTCTCGGGAGAAACATGGGACAGCGTTGGTCGCATCGCCGAACGTGGTCTGTCTACAATAGCTACCTGGCTCGATCGGAACCTTTTAACTTTGAATATTTCAAAGACTAATTACATCTGCTTTACATATTTAACCGTTCCCAGCCATCACAAGATCTTCAGATTAAAATCCATACCTGCTCCAGCTCCACTAACACCACTTGCTCTTGTTAAGAATCAATAAAGTATCCAGTACTAAATACCTTGGTGTTATGCTTGATCAAAGGTTATCGTGGCACTCGCACCTAGAGCTATTAATGAACAGAGTTAGGAAATTGATTTGTACGTTCAAATCTCTTCGCCACGTGACCACTAAGGATCTTATCCAGCAAATTTATGTCTCCCTGGGTCAGTCTATACTGACGTACTGTTTGCCAATTTGGGGCGGAGCGCCTAAGACAAAATTTTTGGAGCTGGAAAGGGCTCAGAGAGCTTTACTAAAAGTTATGTACTTTAAACCGATTAGATTCCCTACGGAAAGTTTGTACTCAACCTCAAACCTATTGTCAGTTAGGAAACTCTATGTTCTGCAGATTGCATTAAAAAAACACAAATCTCTTCCCTTCATTACTTCCAAGACACAAGACACTTCTAGGAGGAAAAATAAAGTAGCTAAAAAGATTGTCCAGTGAATACTACATTTGCTACTAGGCAATTTATTAAACAATCTTCCCGTATATATAACTCTGCAAAAAACACTAACTGAAAAGCTCAAGATTAAAAGTTACGAAGAAACCGAAGATATCCTACCTAGATCACATAAGTAAGAAACACATATAATTTGTACACATATACAAACCACACGCACACATCATCGCGCTACACATGTCACACATCTCATACACATGCCCACCCACTACATCCCGACACCTACACAAACACACTTGCACACAAACGAACCCACACACTTACACACACTCACAAACATATTCTACACCCAGTGCGCTCCCTTACTGATATAAGAATTATAAAATGTTAATTAGGCATAAATCAATTCTTTTTGCTTATTTCTCACACATCTGTAGAATGCAAACCAAAGCCTTTTAAGCAAACCTTTGCTTAAAAGGTGACTCCAAACCTAACATAGTTATAATAACCATTTTTATTTTATTTGATTAAATATTATCAATTAAAGTTATTATTCTTTTATTAATGTTGTAACATCTTTCCTCTTCCTTTCTGTGGGAGTAAGTTCGAGAAAAGGGACGGAACTGTGTAACAGGAAGTGACACCTTGAGCATGGAATAAGTAAGTACTTAAGTACTTAAGACGCTGACAACACCTAAACCGCGGTCACTGTCAGATTGCATAGAAAAGAAAGAGAAGCGCGACGACAAAACGCTTGTAATTTATTGCAAAATATGAAGTAATTATCTATTTACTCAGAATTGAGTTGAGTAATCGAAAATAAAAAACAACCAAGTTCTGCATTAGAATAAGACGTACTTGTTATTAATTAAATACGTAATGTATGTTGATATTTAATACAGATATTTTGGATTAGAACTCAAGGTAAGAGGTTAGTTTAAGTTAGTTTGTATCGAGATTTTTTTTTCAAAACGTGTTTTGGTGACAACCAAGTTCTGGGAAATATGTTCATAATTAACATATATTTTTTCCGCTACCACAAACTATACAGATTTGGCAATTTTCTTTCTTAAGAGAAGCCATTTTGGTCAATTGGGTCTTGTCAGCGCCTTGTGGATTTTGTGGACAAGATATTAATTCAGACTTGTTGTAATGGCAAACTTGTTATTTGGTTTAAGGGGACTACAGGACCTAAACGCAATTTTTATAAGTTTTATAATGCCTTAAAGTATATGATCCACTGCAGTAAACAAAATCAGAAAAATATATGATATTCTTCAGGATATATGCTAGGTAGATAGTGTGTTGAAAACATAATACAACTAATTTGATACGATAGAAAAAATCACGAAGATACCTCTAAAAATTCTTTTATCGATTAAAAACCATACTAATATACATGCAATCATTCTGATTTTTTGTCAGATTATTCTACAAGCAACATATTAGCATAATAGTGTTTTTTTTTTATACAATCTATAGCTTTTTGTAAATCGATAATTGCTTCATATTATGCAATAAATTACCAGCGTTGTGTCATCGCGCTTCTCTTTCTTTTGTATGCAGTCCGACAGTGACCGCGCTTTAGGTGTTGTCGGCCTCTTAAATAGATTTTTATTATTTTATTAATATTTTACATAGATTCTTGTGTACCTTGTGAATGTGAGAACGTTGTAGGCTTAATACACTAGATATTTTGTAAACCTTTTTCTTTTTTTTTTTTTGTTAAGTACCTGATACATATATCTCGACAGGCCTACACTGTCCTCCCATACCTATTAACACTGTAATTTGAAAACATTGTAAAAGCCAATTATTATTAAAAGAGTAACCGTGGAGTTTCTTGCCGGCTCTTCTCCATAGGAAACGACCAATTGGAACCGTGCACCTAGCTTCTGACGTTTCATAAGTGCCCATGTAGGTTTATGTGAAATAAAAATATTTTGGTTTGATTTGATTTGACTTTATAACAGCATGGAATTAGTAAGTACTATTCCAAGGTGAGTTGTCAGATGTTACACATCTTTGGCGACTACTGAAAGGCTCGCTCTTTTTTTTAAAGCTACTTCTGTTGTTTTTTTCCTGAAGTACTGGAATGCTTTTAATTTTTTTATAATATCTGTATTTATATTTTTTTTTGGTTTTGTAATCTAGCTAACCAATATTGCTAATTTAAGACTTCTTAATATAACATTATTGCAATATATTTGTTTGTTGTTGCAATATATTAGACTAAACACGAACATACCCAAATAATACAAAATATCTAGCAATCATTTCTGTGACGTACATTTACAAACTGCGCACGTGTATTGTAGGTTAAACACACAGTACACCTCTAGCTGACCCTTCGAAGAATACTGGCGTGATGGTAAGTTATGAATTTAGCAGTAAAAAACGTACCAAACCAGCAAACGTGCGCAGTTTGTGAATGTACGTCACAGAATTGATTGCTAGATATTTTGTATTTTTTGGGTATGTTCGTTAAATAGTTCATTAATAATTATAATATATCTGGTAGAAATATTTATCTCAAATAGGGCTGCCACCACCACTAAGAAAGCAAAATAGCATTAAATATTAAAATAAACTGGTCAAAAACATATCATTTGGTTTAAATAGGTTTTTATTTTTATTATTTTATTAATATTTTACATACATTATTTTATATTATGAGAATGTGAGAACGTTGTAGACTAGATTTGTAGACCATTTATTTTTTGATAAGTACCTGGTACTTGCTGACAGGCCTACACTGTCCTCCCATACCTATTAACACTGTAATTTGAAAACATTGTTAAAGTCAATTATTTTTAAAAGAGTAACCGTGGAGTTTCTTGCCGACTCTTCTCCATAGGAAACGACCAATTGGAACCGTGCACCTAGCTTCTGACGTTTCATAAGTGCCCATGTAGGTTTATGTGAAATAAAAATATTTTGATTTTGATTTTACCTCCACCTTTACATCCTGATTTTTAACTACTGCGGTTTCGCTGCTATGGTTTCGTGGCGGAGGTGTGCTACCGGCGTTAAAGTTACCCTAAAAAAGTTTTATGTTTAATAAATTATTGATCAAAATAAATAGTTAATTAACTTTAACAGCCCTAGTCGAAAACCAGATTTAAATATTATGCTTAAATGCTTACCTATAATTTAATAAATTATGGTATCGTTCTAGCGGCCACCGGAAGAGATAAAACCAGCTTAATTTGTTTTAGGATGTAGACAGCCTTCATTATTTTTGAGAGACTAAAGCCTGTCTAGACGGTGCGATTTAATAGGATTATTACAATATTTTTTAAAAGTGTCTCAATTAAATTCTATAGTGCTAACATGCACCAAAACACTAGTCCCCTTATTCATAAAACTTAGCATGCATATTTTAGTTGAAATAAGTTTTGTCACTTTCTAACAAACACAACTGTCTAAGTGACAGATAAGAACAAACGAACTTTAGCAGCATTTTAACTAAAATATGTTTGATGGACGTTTATGAATAAGAGCCAAAGTTTTTATTCAATCGATAAGTGCCATAAAATGCATTTAAATCTTACCTTTTCTAATTTTGCGCGTAGTTTGACGTAAACGCTGGATGCAGTGGACGCCATATTGCTCTGTGGTGATGACGCTAGCTGGCTCTGCAAAAAATCGCGCTGTTATAAATTAAATTGAGTAATTATTCTACTTATCGTTGGTGTGCTGTTCATTAAATTTAAATTACGTTGGTTACGAAAACAGTAAAAAGCCTATACACGCGGATCAGTTGACAGTTGACACTTAGTTTACATAGCCGTATGACGTAATAACATGGCGGCTACTATTTCATGGTGTTATACAACAGATTAGAAAAACTGAAAACTGAATTAAATGTTCAAATTTATTTTATTATTTTATGAACTTAAAGTAACATTTTCCGACTGCGTTTTGCCTAAACTATTTCAATAATATATTTATAGATTTTTTCTCATATAGAGTAAAATATCCTATTGCCTGGCGCATACCATAACTTGTAGCAACAATAAATGTTGCTTCGTCTAAACAATGTTTATTCATTGCAAGTCACAGGACTAACCAGTGCGTCCTGCCTGCTACGACTTACAGAGCCGAAAAGTGGACACCATAATAATAATAATAATTACCTTTTTTCAAGAAATATTTAAAAATATATTTTATATGTAAAAAAATAAATAAACGAAATAATAATTATAATAAGTCTCTGGAGTCCTAACCACTGGTAGCTTGGACTCTGCTCCCGACACCGGCGGACCACTATTTTTTATATTTTTAAATGTTTTTTTTTATACCTTTTTTCAAGAAATATTTAAAAATATATTTTATATGTAAAAAAATAAATAAACGAAATAATAATTATAATAACCCCACCATCGTATTGCGCACTTCGAACTCTGGGTCTATGCCAGTAGAGTTTACTTTGCCGGAACAGGTCTAGGGTAAGGAGCCAAACCAAGAGAGATACAGAAACCCGCAGGGCAGCATGTGGCGAGCTGTTGGGCAGTAGCGACCCCACGGACCCTATCTCCTGGGAGAAGTCTTGTTCCTCATCTCTGGCTTACCTTTATTGGCCGGCTGGATTGAACACTGACGAGGAACAGAGCTCCCACCTCATTCTTGCCTTTATTGGCTGGCTTGAGTGGAGATTCACAATAGCAAACGTGCTCGGAGGAAGAATTCCAGTAAGATGCTGGTAGGGATCTTGATCGTACTTCCGGAATTGTCCTGATAGCCGTGGAATACCTCTCCACTCCTCAAGCAGCTCAGGAAGTGTTGCGCCCTCGTCACTACGTCACTATGTGCTAGCGGCCGTTTTCGGAGGCCCATTATTGAGTGTGCAAGTCACCCCCTGCCATTTTGTCGGTGTATTTTATATGAAGCATTGGTCAGGTAGGGGCCATAGCCTTTCTATAGTCTTAGGAAACTGATCCACTATAGCCTCTGAAATGAAATGAAATGAAATTGTTTATTCTGTAAATAGGATATGAGAATCACTTTTACACGTTATATTAAAAAATAAGCTAGATGGAGTCGACATTTTCTATCTGACTACCCCTGAGAAGAAATGGCGAAACAAACTCAAGGGTCAAAGTCTCTTTTAAAGTCCAGACATAATCTTGGTCAGATCATGTGAGGACCATGTAGATCTATGTCTGAAATGGTCTTTTGAGGAAAGAACCACACAAATTTGAGTGGACCTGTCCAGTCAGTGCAAGCATTTGTCAGTAATCGTGTAGCTCTACTCAAAACTTAAGGAGCTCAACGACTCGACGAACAATACCAAGGAAAGGACAATTGGGTTGGCCGCATAAAGATCTCAAAATGCCAGATCATCATTAAAACTAAGAGGAAAAAAAACAACAAGAAATAAATAAAAATGACCCACATAGTGCTCACATTCACAATAATTAAAGACTCTCAAACCCATAGCCCAATATGTTTTGTTCCCATGTTCTGCAATAGTCCTGCATCAACCGGGGGTTGTGCTTGGGTACACCATCATAGAGCAAACAGGGATAATCGTCGGTTGGTGCCTAATTCCATTACAATTGTCCAAGGGGCCTCTGCGAGTTGGCTTCGGCCCCTCGTACGCCTTCCAAAGGTCCGAGATATGTAAGGACAAAAAAGATAATAATAATAATTGGCAACACTGTGTCAACAGAATGCCTCGTTTTCCAAAATTGAATATAGATTTTCTAGCGTCCATAGCCTGGCTGCGTTTTGGTGACCTCTTTGGCGAAACCGAAGGTTTTGTCTGTGCAATAGGGTATTTTACTATATACGAGAAAAAATCTATAAATATATTATTGAGATAGTTTAGGCAAAAAGGAGTCGGAAAATGTTAGTTTTAGTTCATAAAATAACAAAATAAATTTTAAAATTCAATTCAACGTTTTCAGTTTTTTTTAATCTGTTAAAAAACACCATGAAATAGTAGCCGTCATGTTATTACGTCATACGGCTATGTTGAGGCGCTGACAAGACCCAATTGACCAAAATAGGCTTTTCTTAAGAAAAAAATTGCCAAATCTGTACAGTTTATGATAGCGGAAAAAATATATGTTAATTTTGAACATATTTCCCAGAACTTGGTTGTTACCAAAACAAGTTTTGAAAAAAAACCTCGATACAAACTAAAGTTAAACTAACCTCTTACCTTGAGTTCTAATCCAAAATATCTGCATTCAATATCAACATACGTTACGTATTTACATATAACAAGAACGTCTTATTTGAATGCAGAACTTGGTTGTTTTTTATTTTCGATTACTCAACTCAATTTTGAGAAAATAGATAATTGCTTCATATTTTACAATAAATTACGAGCGTTGTGTCATCGCGCTTCTCTTTCTTTTCTATGCAATCTGACAGGGACCGTGGTTTAGGAGTTGTCAGCGTCTTAACAATAACGTGTCAATTATCATACAAAGATCAGCGCATTTGTTTTCATAGCCCAGTGACGTCATGACCACAGAGCAACATGGCGTCCACTGCGTCCAGTGTTTTCGTCAACCTACGCGCGAAATTTGAAAATGTAAAATTTGAAATGCATTTATAAGGCACTTATCGATTGAATAAAAATTTTGTTATTTTTTTTTGGGGCATATTAGCACTATAGAATTTAATTAAAACACTTTTCAAAAATGGGTGTAAGAACCTATTATGGACGAAGTTATCATGACGAAGAATTACCGGAGATTTATTGTGAAGGACGGCACGGTTGACGTGTGTCGGGCATGCCACCGTCCGGGAGAATCAATCCGACACATTATCTCCGGGTGTTCTCGTCTAGCTAACTAAGAGTATTTGCATAGACACAACCTTGTAGCCAGGATTATCCATCAGCAACTTGCTCTGAAATACAGCTTTGTAGAATCTGAAGTGCCGTACTACAGGTATGTGCCCGACCCAGTTCTAGACAATGGAAATATCACATTGTACTGGGACCGATCCATTATCACTGACAGGACTATTGTTGCCAATAAGCCTGACATAGTGGTGGTGGATCGAACAGAGCGGCGCGCAATGATTGTTGACATAACAGTCCCTCATGACGGGAATCTCGTGAAAGCCGAGAAAGATAAACAGATCAAGTATCTTGACTTGGCTCGCGAGGTTGTCGACATGTGGGATGTGGATTCAGTCACTGTGCCATTCATTCAATCATTGTGCCGATAGTCGTATCAGCCAATGGCTTAATTGCCAAGAGCCTCGACCAACACCTAAAGAGGCTCACGTTGGACGGTTGGATTAAGGGCTTGATTCAGAAAGCGGTACTTCTGGACATGGCTCGCATTATCAGGAGGTTCCTCTCTCTGGAGCCCTGACCGCCGGAAGCTTGGACCCTGTTCCCGATACCAGTGGGCTACCATTTTTTATATTTTTAAATGTTTTTTATATGTTTTTTATATCCTAATATTTAAAAATAAAATTATAATGTGTAAATAGTGAAATAAAAGATAATAATAATAAGTCTGTGGCCCGACTGTCAAGTTGACGGTAAAAGAAAATTTTCTCCGAGTATTTTTTTAGTATTTTTATACTTTACTTTCCTTTCCCGTTTGTGTAATGCTTATAATGCATTCCTGAAAAACCCAAATTGGCAAAAAAACAATAAACCAAATCGTACTGTAAGATACCAACATGGAAGAACGAAATAGACTATGATACGGAGAATAGATAACACAGAACAATGCTGACGAGAAGTCGGGCACGACGACTAATACAAGATACACACCCAACATCTTCGGTTTCGTCGCTCTGCTCCGCCTCGCAGTTACCGGAACCTGCTCCAGACGTGAGTCCAGTGATACCGGCCGCTGCAGTTGCGTCGAGCTCGAGCGACGAATACTTCTCGCCGCCGACGACACCACCACCAGTACGTCCGCGGAAGAGGCCGACCACCGGCCAGCTTAGGACTCCGAGGCCCACCGGCCTCTGATAGGGTCCCCGCTGGCGCTGGAAGTGTGCAGCGCATGAGGTGGACACAAGCTCTGAACGAAAATGTCATGCGCGCATACTTTGGGGCTATAGAGGGGGGAAGTAACTTGACTGCGTACCGTGGTCGGATGCTCTCTCTGTTTCAGGTGCTTGAACCAGCTGTCAACGTGTCGGCGCAACGACTGTCGGATCAGGTGCGGGTCATCCAGCGTAACCATATGCTGGATGACGTCGTACTAGATCGACTACGTATCGAATCACGGAATAGCCATGTTTCGCCTGCTTCGCCACTGGTCGCGGTGCAAATGCAAAATTTACCCGGCGGTTCACCGCTGATAGAGGATGATGACGAGGCTTTATCCGTGAGTTCTCAATGCAATGTACGATTGAGGAGTGCTTTAGAGGATGCTTTCCGGGAGTACCGCTCCACTCCACCTGGACTTAGACCACGTTTACCTCGTTTGCCTATGCACAAGAAAAACAAAGCGTTGGTGTGTGCTCTAGACTCGCAGCTGTCAAATTATTTTGACAACAGCAAAGATCTCACCGATACCCACTCGATCTTATACTGTGCAGCTGTAGCGGCATGTCGTGTAGCTCAGGTCAAATTTCCCATCAGTGACAGAGCTCCACGACCAAAACCAGCTGTACCAGCTTGGCAGTGCAGGATTGAGCGTCGTGTCGGTGAGACTAGAGCACTCATCGGTAAGCTAATCTGCTTCAGGGAGGCAATACTCGCCCTAGAGTGATGCACTTTGTGAAGCGGGCGTTCGCGGGGACTGATATTCTAAGTTCTCGAGATTATTTGACCTGCGTCACAGAGCGTATCGACTTCCTGAAGCAGAAGATCTATGCATGGGCGAACCGTATTCGTCGATACAAGCGGAGAATGGAGCGATACACTCAGAATCGCACATTCCAGAATGATGAAAGGTGGGTTTATAGGACTTGGGAGCGACGGGACCAAGGTGTGGCTGACACGCGCCTACCGGATGATGACGCCATATGTTCCTTCTGGCGAAACATTTGGTCGGTGCCTGTCAATCACACCGAAGGTGACTGGACTAAGAGAATCGAGCGAGCGTGCGATCTTATACCAGAAATGGGGGCACTTACCATCCTCCCCCAAGATGTAGCTCGTGCAGTCCGTCCGTTGCCTAACTGGAAATCTCCAGGACCGGACGGGCTGCACAACTTTTGGATAAAGTGGTTCCAAAGATCGCACGCCCGCCTGGCATCCCAGTTCCAGTCAGCCTTAGAGTCAGGGTCGCTACCCCTGTTCCTAACGACCGGAATAACTCACCTGCTCCATAAATCAGGTAGTACTGCGGAACCCAAAAATTAAAGACCAGTCACTTGTTTACCGACGGTCTATAAAGTTCTCACATCCATTTTGAGAGCTAAAATTAACAAACATGTACTCGTAGAAACCAACTTAATCATTTCTGCCTCACAAAATGGATGTAAGAACGGATACCGCGGTACTAAGGAGCTGCTTCTCATTGATATTGTCATTAGCCGTTTCATCGATATTGTCATTAGCCGGTTCGCCGTTCCCGAAAGGATCTGTCAACATGTTGGATAGATTATAAGAAGGCCTATGATTCGGTGCCACATACATGGCTCATGAGGGTGCTGGAGTTATATAAAGATGCAACTCTGCGCACCTTCCTGATGTCATGTATGGGGCACCGAATCATCAACATCGAGAACGGTCCTTTGCTATCCAGGATGTCGATATATCCAGAGGAATAGCGAACCGATACGGATCAAGCGAGGTATATTTCAGGGCGATAGTTTGAGTCCACTTTGGTTTTGCCTAGCCTTGAATCCTCTAAGCACACTGCTGGAGAATTCAGGTCTAGGCTATCGATTGAGGAGAGGTGGTCAGGTTATATCTCACCTCCTTTACATGGATGACTTGAAACTTTTTGCCCCCAATAATTTGCAACTGATGGAGCTACTGAAGGTAACCAAAACGTTCAGTAGCGCCATCAGGATGGAATTTGGTGTGGACAAATGAGCGGTCATGCATGTAAAGCGAGGGGGGATTGTGGAATCCGTGGGAACCCAACTTTCGGATTCCATACACCTGAGATCCCTCTCTTCAATCGAAACTTACAAATATTTGGGTATATCGGAAGCGTTAGGCATCAACGCCGCTGACATGAAACAATCGCTGAGGGAGCGCTTCTTTGGCCGCCTGAATAAAGTATTAAATAGTCTTTTATCAGGCGGAAACAAGGTGCGCGCCTTCAATGGTTGGGTCATGCCGGTTTTGATGTACTCTTTCGGCATACTCAAATGGACTCAGACGGAACTTGGAACTTGACGCCCTGGATAGGAGGGTCCGCACATTGCTGACCGCAAATCCGATGCACCATCCACTGTCATCGGTGATGAGACTGTATATCCCGCGGAAGTGTGGAGGTCGAGGCTTTTTAAACGCTAAGACCCTACACAATCGTGAGATATGCAGTCTCAGGAAATACTTTCTAGAAACCGACGTAGTGATGCACCGAGATGTGTTCTCAGTGGATAAGGGCCTCACCCCGCTCTCCTTGGCTGACGAGAACTGGCGCAAACCTATAGTATTAGATACTAATGACCGCAGGGAGGTATGGCAGAGCAAAGAGCTACACGGGCGCTTTTACCGGGTCCTACATGGAACCGATGTAGACCTCTTAGCGTCCGTATCCTGGTTGCGATTCGGTGATCTCTTTGGGGAAACCGAAGGTTTTGTCTTTGCGATTATGGATGAAGTTATAATGACGAACAACTACCGGAAATATATTGTGAAAGACGGCACGGTTGACATCTGTCGGGCATGCCACCGTCCGGGGGAATCAATCCGACACATTATTTCTGGCTGTTCTCGTCTGGCTAACGGAGACTACTTGCATAGGCACAACCTTGTAGCCAGAATTATCCACCAGCAACTTGCTCTGAAATACAGTCTTGTGGAATCGGAAGTACCGTACTATAGGTATACGCCCGACCCAGTTCTCGAAAATGGCAATATTACGTTGTATTGGGATCGATCTATCATCACTGATAGGACTATTGTTGTTAATAAGCCAGACATAGTGGTGATAGATCGATTAACGCGTCGCACAATGATTATTGATATAGCGGTCCCGCATGACGAGAACCTCGTAAAAGCTGAAAAAGATAAGCAGATTAAGTATCTTGACCTAGCTCACGAGGTTGTCGACATGTGGGATGTGGATACAGCAATCATTGTGCCGATAGTCGTGACGGCCAATGGCATAATAGCCAAGAGCCTCGACCAACACCCGAAGAGGCTCTCGCTAGGTAGCTGGATCAAGGGCTTAATCCAGAGACCGGTACTTCTGGACACGGCGCGTATCGTCAGGAGGTTCCTCTCTCAGGAGCCCTGACCACCAGTAGCTTGGACCCTGTTCCCGATACCGGTGGGCTGCTATTTTTTTATATTTTTAAATGTTTTTTTTTATATTTTTATAAAAATATTAAAAAATGTAAATAATATGTTTTTAAATGGAATAAAGGGAATAATAATAATAACTCCACCGCCGTATCTCTACGTTGACGTCGTGGTGGGGCTGGCGCGCTCGGAACTCTAGGTCTGTGCCGGTAGAGTTTACTTTGCCGGAACGGGTCTATGGTAAGGAGCCAAACCAAGAGAGATACAGAAACCCGCAGGGCAGCATGTGGCGAACTGTTGGGCAGTAGCGACCCCACGGACCCTATCTCCTAGGAGAAGTCTTGTTCCTCATCTCTGGCTTGCCTTTATTGGCCGGCTGGCGTGAACACTGACGAGAAACAGAGCTCCCACCTCATTCTTGCCTTTATTGGCTGGCTTGAGTGGAGATTCGCAAGAGCAAACGTGCTCGGAGGGAGAATTCCAGTAAGATGCTGGTAGGGATCTTGATCGTACTTCCGGAATTGTCCTGATAGCCGTGGAATACCTCTCCACTCCTCAAGCACCTCAGGAACAAGGAACAGGAACAAGAACGAAAACGCGGATATTTCGAATTGGTACAGTTTTGACGAAACGTATATGTGAGGTTAATTAGAGTTGTTACGGTGTTGGTGAATTGTTCTGCAATATTACATAAGGATACTTTGACTTGTTCCAGTTTTGTTTGATAAGGTACGTAAATATTTAGTAACTATTTTGATTTGACTTTATTTTGATGGATCAATATGTCAAATTCTAGTTATCCTACCATTGTTGAAACAAATTGATTTTAATGTTTTTCAATACACAGTGTGTGTATTTTACATGCGTCGCAAAAAAATCGTTCCCGGTATTATAAATTTACTGTTTCAAATACACTGTTTTTAATAACACTATTTACTGCTTTGTATTTAAAGATTTTTTTGAGTTATTTCACTGTTGCTGGATAGTTATACTTTACAATAACTGCTTTTTCTATTTCAGAGAAAAATAAAGCGAGGCCGTTTTCTTGTCAATATTATCAAAGGAAGATGTAAAGAGAACCCATTAACAGCTAATAAAGAAGACTTAACTACAATTGTAAATGTAGAAGTACAAAAAATAAGATAATATTCCAATAAACACTAGTGTGATTACTAAACCAGGCCATAGCAGACAAATTGAAAGTGATTTTATTATATCGCCAAGTGAAGAAAGTTTCGTAGAAGACTCTGATAATGATCCAAGTTATGTGGACATAACTTGAAAAGTCTTTTTTTGATGGATCAAAAGAAGAAGACTATTTCCCATAAAGTAATATTCCTTCTTCATCTTCTTCAAGTGACAATACGTCATCGAACTCTTCGAATTCTAGCGATAATTCTAGTAGCAGTAGTTCTGATTCTGAAACTGAATCCAGGGCAATGACTCACAATGTAGCACAGACTCGAAGCCAAGAAGTTTTTGAAATTGAAACCACGGCTGTTACTGCTGAACAGCCTCAAACCCAAAACGTTATTGATACTGAATACTCCCTGTATTACTGATACTATTGCACAGCCTCAGAGTCATGTTCTCAATGAAGTTAGTAACGATGAACCAAATGAAGAAGTAAAAAGAGAAGAAGAGCAAATATGATCAGATTGTTTTTACGGGGCTTAAAAAAGCTTACAATAAAAAATACCTCTCTCTGAAGCAAAGATAAAAGACAATAAGGATCTTGTAACAAAACACGCTATCCCACAGGCGCCCACAGCTTTATGTAGATTCTTATTTTAAAAACGTAATTGGTGATAATATCTGATTGCTTTTGAAAATTTTGTGCTAATTAGAAAAAAAAAACTAATGTGCCCTTTAAACTATTTTTGTCTGTTTTTGATGTTTTGTTTTGAATAGGAAAAGTGATAATCTCCTGTTTTTAATTGTTGATCTCTAAGGTGCCATACCAAACGATGCCTATTAGTGTTGTATGAAGTTTGTATAAGAATTTAATTCTTAATACCATTTAATCATTTGTAAGATGTTTCTATTTTTAATTAATATTATGCTAAAATTCTTAAAATTTACATTTTAAGATTTTGAGATTGATTTTTGTGATTTATATTAGTATCGCATTATATGAAAGTTTTATTTTTATTTATCTGTTTAAGATTAAAGCCTTTTTTGATTATGAGAGAAAAATATCTCAAGTTTTTGTTCCCTTTTAACTTTGGAGATGCCTTTTTTCATTGGTAGTAACTGTACATTAATGTATAAAACATTAATTTATGTTGTACCACTCGTTTAGTACACTTTTGTTTGAATAATTGTTTACATAATTTCTGTACTAATATAAGTACAAAAAAAATGATTCAATAAAACTGTTTCAAGTCTAAATGGTGTTTATTTTTTATACATAGTCACCTCCCTAAAGTGTAACAACTCGAAAAACAGTGATTATCTATAAAAAGGATTGAAATTTAGCCCCAGTTTATATACAGTGACATTTTACAGCCTATTTATTATTTAGAATCAAATTAAATTGTATAATTTCCCTAACAAAAATTGCAGACATACGTTTTTATAGTCTCCTGTAAAATTGCCTTTTTTGAGTTGTCTCAGTTTAGATCTAGGTGTGCGATATATAGGAAAATGTGATTGTTAAATGTAAGTTGTCTTTGCAATTTCGAATGTTTTAGATTACTCGTCTATTAATGACATTGTTATTTATTTATAAGCGATTTTTTATTTATTTTTTATTTTTATGGTTGTTGTTTTAATGTAGTTTGACGTATCAGATTTTGACATTACCAGATAATCAGTTCTATACCTAATAATAATTGTGATTGTTGTTAATGTTTTTGAATATTTTAACATTAAGCTTTTTGACATTACACATTACGACATATATTCTTCATTGTATAATACGCGAGAGATTTATTAGTAATTAATTAATTATTTTGATTTATTTATTGTAGTCTGATCCTATACAACCTATTAAATTCGACTATGGCTAATGATAAACGTAATAGCTGTATTTTTATTACTACTGATTCAAACCTAATATTTTGCATGCCGTAAGGTAAAATGTATCGGGACACTTAATAAATATTCCAACTTATAATGTATACCTACATTATCAGCAAATAAATGATTTCTTTCTTTCTTTCTTTCTTTCTTTCTTTCTTTCTTTCTTTCTTTCTTTCTTTCTTTCTTTCATGGAAAATAATATTATTTTAAATTTAAATTGGAGGTCAAAGCTCTCAAAAATTCTGGTTCACTGTAATTAATTTTACGGGTTAAAATTTTATTTATGGTTTCGCTTTTTTGGTTCCGTAGTAAACAAGGAACCCTTATAGTTTCTCCATGTCCGTCTGTCCTTTTGTCCCCGCTTTAGCTCAGAGACCCTTAGTACTAGAAAGCTGTAATTAGGCATGGTATACACATTAATCACGCCGACATAGTGCTAAAATAAAATTGAAAAAGGGTCCTCGTCTATCCCATGGTATCGTTGGATAGGCCGTTCAAAAATATAGCGAGTCTGTGAACACCAATTTTCGATTCAAGGATCCATTTGCGTAATATTAGGCATTAAAGTGCAAATTTTTGTTAGAGTCAAGTGTCCCCCCTCTTGCCAGCTAAACGGTTATCTATGGAGATGTGAAAATATCATGGCAGTAGTACATATAATGAAATTAAAAGGAAAACTATCACAGCTAAGTAGGCTTTACAAGTTAACGAGTAATAGTCGATTAACTTAAATTTGCAGTTCGAGACTTGACCGTGGCATAAATCGATGTATGGGAGAACATGTTTTTCAACTACAATGTTAAGTTTGATTTTGGGATAAATTTATCCTAACTTCCCAACTCCCTTCATTGTACGTGGTCCGACACGCACTTGGCCGGTTTTTTAAATGTATATTTTTGATTTCTTTTTTCTGGTTCTCTATTAAGAATCGACTCAATGTTCATCAAGGAAATTTTAGCATCTTTTATTATTTATTTGCAGAAATAATAGACACCATGTTTTGTTTTGGCAATTATTGTATTTATCCTCTGCGTAGTTCTGTGTGCGCGGTGAGTTCTCATTGTGTAGTCGTATAATACTCCAAAACGAAGGTGGAAAACGGGGTAGTTTGTTATCAGTACCCGAATCAAAATTTCAGGCGCTTGTACTGTGTGGATCGCCTGAATGTCACGGTGGAGCATACGGTGGAGGTTTGTCCGGCTTGGGCAGAGCACAGCGGCAGAGATTTCTCGCGTCCGGCCCTGGTTCAGGTCATGGTACGGAGCGAGAGGGCATGGGCAGCTGTCACCTTCTGCGAAGCAGTAATGCTCACGAAGGAAGAGGCGGGATGGTTGAGGGAAACGCAAATTTCGCGCCCTCTCGCCCCTAGCCGCCGCAGGAGACGCCCTGGACGTCGGGAATCCCGGGCGTATTTCCGGCCACCGTAGACGCGGGCTTGCGGACGGTGAGCAATGGGTAGCTCACCGTCCGATAAGGACCAGGTCCGGGTCGACGGCGCGTTGTGTTCCACGCGTGCCTCAAAGAGATGTCGTCAGCACAAGTGTAGGGGTACACTAGGGCCGATGCCTGCCGTGGTCGCGGGAAGGTACAAAAGGGTCACGGAGGCCCCTGGCAACACAGGCAACGGAAGGAACACGGGTGGTTTTTAGTCAGTAACAGTCTGACACACCCTCCCGCTCCACCCAGAGCGGGAGAAGTTATTTGTTAATTTCCCAACCAAAAAAAAAGGTGCTTGTATTGAACTAGCATTGTGGTGCTGGTATGCGCAAATTAATATTATGGTGGTATATGTTATGGAAAACGACATTATTGAAAATGAAAATGTAGCAAATACATTCATGGATTATAATTATTATGACATTTTATCGATTATGACCAATTAAATTAGTGAAAATTATATTAAGTAATTTCAAGATTGTGGCAACTGAGGCGTTATTTAATAAAAATTATGAAAATTATTTCATTTTAAATTATGGCAAACATTAGTAAAACGTTTGAAATATGATTAGCGACCGTAACAAATATGGATTTACAGAATTATAATCATTAGAACCAACAATACAACTCCTTAAGGGGACTACAGGAGCTAAACGCAAGTTTTGTAAGTTGTAGAATGCTTAAAAGTATATGATCCACTGCAGTAAACAAAATCAGAAAAATATATGATATTCTTCAGGATATATACTAGGTACGAGTAGTACACTCTCAATTGTTACGGATTGGTTTACGACAGATAACTTAGGTCTCAATGCTAAGAAAACGAAATGTACTCGTATAAAGTTTGCCTTACCGAATGATAGAAATCTAGGACCCAACATCGTCTTGGATAAAGAGGTTCTTGAAACTGTAAACTCAGCAGTTTTTCTGGGCATAACAGTAGATGCTAAACTTCAGTGGGGCCCTCATATATCAAGTCTAGCGGGAAGGCTTAGTTCGGCCGCTTACGCCGTCAGGAAAGTAAAACATTACACTGACGTTGAAACAGCTCGGTTAGTCTATTTTAGTTATTTTCATAGCGTTATGTTCTATGGTATTATGCTGTGGGGCAAAGCCGCTGACATTCAAAATATATTTGTTCTTCAAAAACGAGCTGTAGGCTTAGCATGACGCTTTCTATTTCTTCGATGAATAGACATGGCTTTTTCTATACAAAGTGACATTTCGTTTCTCCATTTTTGACATCGCACCGTAGAAATTCTTCTGCAATCTGTCAGTTTGTCTTTCGTTTCTAACGATCTTTGTCTAGGTCCTTTTATAATATATGTAGACTATTTCAGAAGAAATTCTCTATACCAAAATGTCAAAATCACACGGACAACTGACAGTTGTCTAAGGTAGTGAAGACAATTTTCGTTTTTCTACTCTACGGCCACAAAGTATAAACGGTTATCATGATTCATTCAAAACGCTCTTCTGTAAGAGATTTTTGAACGCAAAACTGTGATAATTAATAGAAGAACAAAGCTATCTTCTCCTATTTTACATTATTTAGTAAATAGGACATTACCCAGGAAATGGTTAATGCCAGTATTACTATAATATGCTTTTTTCAAAAATACGCTACCTCGACACTTTGAGAAAAATTGTTGTAGTTGTATTAAAAATTGAGAATGAAACAAAAAAAATCGACAAAGAATTCTGAGTCGAATTATGTAAAGTGCAGTTGACTCTGTCTACTTTGCTGTCGTCGTACTTTCTACACGGAACGTCATTTTTATCTATTCTTCCGTAGACAAAACGGTGCTCGTGCTAAGCCTGCAGTTCGAGCAATTTACCAGCTGCCAGGGTTTCTCTGAGAGATTTATTTAAAGAGATTGGTATTCTCACGGTGCATTATAATTCATCTTCGCCAACATCTTATATATTAGGCAAAATATACACATATACATTAAAAATAGTGATATTCACAATATTAACACCAGAAAAAAATAAGTGCTCCATTTCACCGGTTTCACAAGGTTTATAACTCGTTGGGTTTGGTATTACTTTTTATAACAAACTACCCTCTTCTTTGCTAGATTTGCCTTTTAATGCGTTTAAAACTAAATTAAAATCCAGATATTGTTCAAAGGCCATACTATTCTATCAACGACTCCTTAAACGATAAGAATTGTTGGTCGCTGTGATTAACTAAAGACAATGTTTATGTTTTTTCTCCAGAATTAGCTTACCTAGTGACAGGTTATATGAGTTCATATAATTGTTTATTTTATTTGACTGTATAAGTCAATTTCTTTTTGATTTTATATTCATTTATTATTGACAAAATCTTCTCATTACAATGTGTTTGTTGAGTTGTATTGCAGTATGTGGTTAGCTAGCGACCTCGATAACTGATTAAGTATATTATTCTTACTGGAGCAATTGGCAGTAAGTTCGTCATGTTCCCTTTATGTCACTGCTTGCGGTAGCATCGGGGGTCGGGTTGCCTCCTTCCCTCAAATATGGCGAGGGAAGTAATGGCTAATTTTTGCGTTATACTCGTGAATGGGTGCTGGTTGTGGTGACCAGTCGTCTTGCTGACCATTGTTTTGTTTTGTTATTAGTAATTAACTGTTCATTTATTTTACTTTGATGGTCCTAGTTCATCATTTATGACTGAGTTACAGCTATAGGTATATGTAAGCGGGCACGCCCATGGAGGATTTATTTACGTTTTTATCTCTGCTTGAGAATAGTTTTCGTTTTTTTCTTTTTTTTTTGTTGGTATAGTGGTGTGCTAGCTGACATGTGGCTGATAATTTAATGTTTTGTGTTGCACGTAATGTAAATTGTTTTTCATACTGTTGTATAGAATCCATTTTTTTTTCTCTATCTGAACAGCTGTGCTGCTGGACAGTTTGTTGCGCCACTTCTTCTTCCCAGCTAAAGCACTAGAAAGTGGCGAAGGGTGGGCGTTTAAGGGGACTGTCTTATGTAGTTTTGACGTTCGAAAAGTGCTGATTCTCAGCCTAGTTTGAATAAATGACTTTTAATTTTGATTTTGATTAGACATCGTGTTGAAAACATAATACAACTAATTTTATACGACAGAAAAAATCACGAAGATACCTCTAAGAAAATATTTTAACGATTAAAAACCATACTAATATCTACTATCATTCTGTATTTTTGTCAGATTATTCTTCAAGAAACTTAGAAGCATAATAATTTTTTAATTTTTTTATCCAATCAATAGATTTTTTGCAAATAGATAATTGCTCCATATTTTGCAAAAAATTACCAGCGTTGTGTCATCGCGCTTCTCTTTCTTTTCTATGCAGTCCGACAGTAAACGCGCTTTAGATGTTGTCAGCCTCTTAAGTTAGAAATGGCCTCAAATATCATGAGTTCATTAAATAGTTATTCATTATGGTAATATGAAGAGAGTATACTTAGAGAGTTGTATTGATGATTTGTATGATTATAATTGCATAAATAAATGTTTCATTCGGCTGCGAATCATATTTAGATCAGTATTCAACCTGATATTGATCTGCAAATTGCAAAAAACTTAAGAAAGAATTGAATTTCGCTGGATGGGACGCTTTCGCCTAGCTCTAATCCTAGTTTTTATGTACCAAAACCTCTTGTTTTTTTGCTATTTGTCTGCCCATCGTCCACGACGCTATTTAAAAGAACCGAGTTCTATACACAAATTTTAAATTTTGTTCAAAAAACAATTGTTTTGATGTTTTGGATTACAATTGTTTACACTGTAAATAGTTGGAGTAATATTTACCATAATCATAGCTAAGTGGAACAATTTCTTACAGGTTAGCACCGCATGCCCCACAATCATAGTAGGTGTGCCACAACTGCCGGGGTCGCGGGAAGGTACTAAAGGGTCACCGAGGCCCCTGGCAACACAGGCAACGGAAGGAATACGGGTGGGTTTTAGTCAGTATGAGTCTGACATAATCTCCCGCTCCGCCCAGAGCGGGAGAAGTTATATGATGATATCCCATCCAAAAAAAAAATACCCTAGAGTTATGGGATATAAAAAATAAACACCTTGTATGATAACTAAAATAAGCATGTTTAAAATCACAAATGAGCAGCCAGAATGTCTAACTGAACAGACAGCTGTGCTGCTGGGGAGTTTGTTCCACCACTTCTTCTTCCCAGCTAAAGCACTAGGAAGTGGTGAAGGGCGGGCATTTTGAGGTACTGTTTTATGTAATTTTGACGTTCGAAAAGTGCTGATTCTCAGCTAAGTTTGAATAAATGACTTTTGATTATGTTTTTTTTTATTATTTTGAAATACACGTATGAATTTCTGTGACCCAAGCACAGACGTGTATTGTAAATAAATGAAATTTTAATATGAAGGACACTTTTTGGGTAGCAAATTATAAAATTAAAATAAATTGCAAACTGTACCGTGTGACATATCAAATGAAAGGGCTTGTTATGGGGGTCATAAATATATATTTTTATGCTTTAAAAATAAATAGTTTTAAAGTTATTTACGAAAATAGATTATCATTGACCATTCCTCCTTATCTCCGAAACTACAGACCCTAAAATAAAAAATAAAAGTTTTTACTTATAGATTACAGGAAAACCATATAAAAGATGTCTATGGTTCTAAAATAACTTGGAAAATCTCTCTTTATTGTGCGTACATTTTAATCCCGGATATTAATTTGACATTTCAAATCTTTGTTGTTTTTTTTTTTCAATTTGGAGTTTGACATTTGCACCTATCAAATTACTCTCTGGGATTAAAAAAAGAACTTTAAAATATTTACCTCAAAAGGTCGGCAATGTCATTGGTGTCGTAGATACAAAACGAGGTCCCCGACAACTTGTTTTTTTTCCTACGAATAGAAAAAAAAAGAATCAGTTTTGAGCTCGTAAAATACAGTGAGGACAGTTGGCAACAACGCAAATAGCTAGGTCAAATATTGCTGTTTTCATTAATTTTTAGGGTTCCGTAGAAAACAAGGAACCCTTATAGTTTTGCCATGTCCGTCTGTCTGTCCCCACTGTAGCTCAGATACGCTTTGTACTAGAAAGCTGTAATTTGGCATAGGTATACATATTCATCACGACGACAAAGTGCTAAAATAAAATCTTGAAAAATTTTTTTTTTGGCTTACCTCCCTTGCACGTCATGTGGGGATGATATTTTTTTTTCTTGTCTACCCTATGGTGTGGTGTTGTTGAATATGCCGTTCAAAAATATTGCAGGTCTGTGAACAACACTTTTCGATTCAAGGATCCACTTGCGTAATACATAATCAGCCTATAATGTGTCCACTGCTGGGATACAGGCCTCCTCTCTGTAAGAGGGAGTGGGCCGTAATCCACGAGGGCCCACTGCGGATTGGTAAACCAGGCGAGTGCGTGTCGTACCACACACAATGAACGGTTCCGTAGTTGAGAAGTTGGGATGAATTAATCCCAAACAAACTAAACATTGTTGTTGAAAAAACATATTCCACATTAACATTATACATCGATATATGCCACGGTCAATTCTCCAACTGCAAATTTAATTTGGTCGACTATTACTCGTTAACTTGTAAAGCCCACATAGTTGTGATAATTTTCCTTTTAATTTCATGATATGTACTACTTACTGTCTTGAATTTTTTCACATCTACCTACATAAATAACCATTTAGCGGTCAGTGGGGAGGGGGGGGGGGGTGACAATTGACTCTAAGAAAAATTTGCACTTTAATGCTTAATCGGCAGGACAGCTAATGAGACACAATTGACATAAGGTACGCGCCGGGCGACATAAGTTAATATTACGCAAACGGATTCCTGAATCGAAAAGTGGTGTTCACAGACCCGCAATATTTTTGAACAGCCTATCCAACGGTACCCCACGACGAGAAAATAAATATCATCCCCACTTTACGTGCAAGGGAAGTACCATAAATAAATATATTTTTAAAGATTTTATTTCAGCACTTTGTCGGCGTGATTAATATGTATACCTATGCCAAATTACAGCTTTCTAGTACTAAGCGTCCCTGAGCTACAGCGGGGGGGACAGACAGACAGACAAACGTACATGGCGAAACTTTAAGGGTTCCTTGTTTACTACGGAACCCTAAAAATCATTTGAATACTTTCCAAATGTTTGCCTTTAATGTAAGAAAACATAATTATACAGTATTAAGTAATTTCCGTGTGGTACCGGCCGGCCTTCCGTGTGGTGTCGGACGTAAAGAATAGCACCACCTATTTCTTCCCATGGGTGTCGTAAAAGGCGACTAAGGGACTTACTAGAGAATGGGCAGCAGCGTTCTCTATGCATTTTAACACCATACTGCGATCGACAAACCGCATGCCAAGCCTGGCAATTATGGCAACCCCCCCAAATGACAAGAACTCAGAAAATACGGCCCCTAGTACCGGGCGGCCCGCCTAACCTTGACTACGGTAGCGGTCAATGCTACGGTGAGGCAAGGGGTGCTAAGAATCTCCGGAAGAGATCCGGCTACCACAACCACCGAAAACTGGATCTGGCAACATATAACACGCGTACACTCCGGACCGACGAGAAGATCGTTGAACTAGAGGAAGAATTGAGCAGGTTACGATGGCGTATAGTAGGGTTATCTGAAGTCCGAAGAGAGGGGGAGGACTCGATAATCCTCAAATCCGGGAACTTGCTCTATTTGTGGGAGGGCGACCAACAGTCCCAAGGTGGTGTCGGGTTTATCGTCCACAAGTCCCTTGTGAGCAACGTGGTGAAGATCGATAGTGTGCCAACCAGGGTGGCGTACTTTATACTCAGAATATCCGAAAGATATTCGCTGAAGGTCGTACAGGTTTAGGCCCCGACATCGTCACACCCCGACGATAAAGTGGAGACCATGTATGAGGATATTTCCAGAGCCATGCATGGCTCTAAAACTCACTTCACCGTTGTCATGGGGGACTTCAACGCGAAACTGGGCAAACGAAACGATGATGAGCTGCGAGTGGGGCATTTGGGGTTGGACATCGGAACCACCGAGGTCACCTACTAGCCAGTTTTATGGAGAAGGAAGGCCTCTTTATGATGAACTCCTTCTTTAGAAAACGTGAGCACAGAAAGTGGACCTGGCCGAGCCCTGATGGTGCAACAAAAAATGAGATTGACTTCATTATGTCGACGAAGGAGCAAGTTTTCAATGATGTCTCTGTGATCAACGCGTTGAAAACCGGAAGTGATCACCGAACGGAAAGAGGCACATTGAACTTAAATATCAAGCTGGAAAGATCTCGACTGATGAAGTCTACGCTCCTCCCAGCACCGATCTAAGTCCAAAACCCCGAGAGCTTTCAGCTCGAACTTCAGAATCGTTTCGAGTGCCTAGGGAGCTCCGTGAACGATTATTATAATGGGTTAATGAAAACTGTCCTTACGGTCGGATCTAAGATCTTCAAGACCCATCGTACAAATAGAAACAAGAATCTCTCTGATCCTACTATACAGCTCATGGAGGAGAGGCGCGAGATGATCCTGCAGTCTTCAGTCGATGCGCTGAAGTACCGCCAGCTCAATAGACGGATCTCAAGTCCTAAAAAAGCAACCTTCGCCGTTTTAGTACAGACCACATTAAGGATACGATAGAGTGGAATAAGGGCTCCAAGGTCTTTACAAGACATCTGTCAATTGGGAAGAGCCAGCTTGTGAAACTGAAGACTACTGATGGCAGGATCGTAATATCCGCCAAACTTGAGCTGTTGAGTGAGATCGAGAGTTTCTATGGACAATTATACACGTCAACAGGTAACCCTGGTATGAATCTGGCAAACGACACAAGAGCTAGATTGACCCGACACTACACCGAAGACATCCCGGACGTCAGCTTGTACGAGATTAGGTTGGCTCTGAAGCATCTCAAAAACAACAAGGCGCCGGGTGATGACAGAATTACGGCCGAACTTCTGAGGGCCGGTGGAAAACCGTTCTCAAGGCCCTCCAGAAGCTTTTTGGTTCCGTCATACTCGAGGGCAAAACGCCACAGGCATGGAACAGAGGTGTGGTGATACTGTTCTTTAAGAAGGGCGACAATACCCTCCTTAAGAATTATAGGCCCATCTTACTTCTGAGCCATGTCTACAAGCTGTTTACAAGAGTCATCACGAACCGTCTCGCGTGCAGGTTTGACGACTTCCAGCCTCCCGAACAACAGGTAACCCTGGTATGAATCTGGCAAACGACCCAAGAGCTAGATTAAGGCTTCACAATTACATGCAAGATTACATAAAATAGGGACAAGTACAAGTGTGCGCTTTCAGTTACAGGAGACCACATAATTTACATATACTCGTAATCTAGGTACCTACAGTAAGTTTGACAAGGTAAAAATATTAAAATAAATCTAAATACTTAACACGAAAATAATGCAAAGGAAACAGAGTGAGTTACATAAACAATTAATAAAAAAATATACAAAGGAATAAGAACAAAAAGAATAACCATAAAATACAGCAGACAAAAGTATTATGACTAGGATACAATGATTTTTATGTCTTTCTTGAACTTTGATAATTTTCATGTAATATCCAGTTCATTATGCTTCGATATTTCGTTATACTGCCTACAGAGTCTTGGCATAACGGCGAAGTATCCGAGTTGTTTTGGATTCCGGCACGTAGAAAAGGTTATAGTTACATTTCCGCGGCAAGCGAGATGGAGCACTTATCTGCAGCATTCCAAGAACCTCGCTACAGTCAACAACCCCTTTGAAAAGTTTTTAAAGGAATGTGAGATCAAGAACCATTCCTCTATCTACGAACCATGACAACTTATAGTATTGCAGTCTTAGGTCCCTGATTCCTCGGGAAAGTACGAAAGGGTTACCGAGGCCCCTGGCAACACAGGCAACGGAAGGAACACGGGTGGGTTTTAGTCAGTAAGAGTCCAACACACCCTCCCATTTCGCCCAGAGCAGGAGAAGTTATTTGATAAATTCCCATTCAAAAAAAAGGGTCCCTGATTTTTTTTTGCTAGACGGTCTTTATAGCAAACATGGTATAGAAAACGTCTTTGTACGCTTTCCAGGGGTCTAATGTAAATTTCATAGTGATGCCTTACCTTATGATGCCGTTGCATTCAAGCAGAGGGCGAACTAATGTTCATACAACTGTCAATGAACGACAGTGCAATCTGCCTGGCTTTTTCCCAACTATGGAGGGTTCGGCTTCCAGTATATCCGGCTGCAGCTGGACACCAGTCTTAAAGTTTGATAACGGTAAGACTGGTTATCAAACTTTCGGGCATTTGTACTACCGGCAACGACTCACAAAGATCCACGAATAATAGCCGCGGGACCAATAGCTTAACGTGCTGTCCGAGGCATGGAGGGGTTTATGGTATGAAGAGATGGTCACCCATCCACAGACCAACAACGGCAAGCGTAGCTTAACCTGCAGTTCTATTCTGAAACCTTCACACCGTGAAAACTCAAGTGAAGTGAACGTGGAGTGAACTGTCAGTGTCATCCCACCTGATACAAGGAATGGACCAAGGATTACATTTACAATCATAATCGAGATGTTAATAATTTTTTTATGCTTATTTTATTGATCATAATCTAACTGATTATGATCAATAGAATATGAATCTGATTTAATAAACGCAACCCCGTGACCCAACCGCGATGTGTTTTGAAGAAGCGATAGTGAATTGAGTCGACTAAAGACTGTGCGACGTTATTCAGCGTTGTTATTAACCCGAATCTATTCAATAAGAAGAGATAACCGAGTGTATCAAGTGATCGAGTGCTAAAAGTATGCCTGGCTGACGGACCATAGAATTTATGGGGTCACAAACTATATGGTAACCTAACTAAACGATGTGTGTGACAGGTACATGAGCCATTCGAATAAAAACGAGCGGATTATTTTAATAAGTACCTTTCTAATATTTTATTTTAGGTAGGTAAATTTATACCGACCAACGCGTTGCCAATAATAAAATAATATTCATAAAATCACCGTCATCAATACTTTAACAAAATTCAACAGTTCAACTGACACTCGCGCAGCGCGCGCACCGGCCGGCGCGCGGCGGGCGGCTAGGCTCACTTCATCCAGCCCAAGTGAAGTGATGTTGCCATGGCAACGAGAATCGAGTGAAGTGATAAGATCACGACACTTGCGCGTCGCGCTTACCGACTCACTTCACCTAGCCAATTTACTTCGGCGCGGCCTAGCCGATTTACTATTTCCCTTTTTTTATTTATAAATGCGCGACAAACAAAAATTTGGTTTTACCACCTTTATATCAAAATCCAAAATGGCGGCTACAAACATTTTTCATCATGTGTGTTGTTTTCATGGTTTTCGGGGGTGTTAAAGCCGATAATGAGGTCAAATCTAAAAAACAAAATGTCGGCTGCAAAAAATTCAGATTTTTCATAATGGGTATCGTTTTCATGGTTTTCGGGGGTGTTAAATCCGATAATGAGGTCAAAATTAAAAAGCAAGATGGCGGCTGCGAAAATCTTCAGATTTTTCATCATGGGTGTCATGTTCATGGTTTTCGGGGGTGTTAAAGCGGATAGTGAGGTCAAATCTAAAAAGCAAGATGGCGGCTGCAAAAAATTCAGATTTTTCTTCATGGGTGTCGTTTTCATGGTTTTCGGGGGTGTTAAAGCCGATAGTGTGGTCAAATTCAAAAAGCAAGATGGCGGCTGCGAAAATTACCAAACCTTTTGGAATAAAAAAAACCAAATTGAATTTCTGACTGAATTTCTGTTTTGCTATTTTATTTAAAAAAAAACCCTAAATAGTAACGTTTCAACACTTAAATACTAGTTTTGAAATAATATAAAATGATCTATAGAATTAGCATGAAAATATAATTAAAATATCGATTATGATTATAAATGTAATGTTTGGTCACTCCCTAGCATCAGTGGGATGACACTGACAGCTCACTCCACGCGAGCTTTCACGGTGAGATTTTTACAGAATCGACATACAGATTGATCGACCCGTGCGGATGTTATTACTTAGCCACAAACCCGTGTCAAAGAATGACATTTATGACTCGAATATACAGACAATTTAAGTTGGTACCTGTCGACCTGAAGTAGGATTATTACTTCAGTAATCTGACATGTGCTAGCTGTCACTTTGTGTAATGAAATGGTCATATTTATTGTAATGGTAATCGTTTAGTTTAATCTGTATAGTTTAGTCCTCCCGCTCCACCCAAAGCGGGAAAAGTTATTTGATGATTTCCCACCCAAAAAAAAAAAAAATGCTCATTACCAAGGTGAGATGTCAGATGAGACACATTACATGCGACTACTGTAAGGCTCGCTCGTTTTCGACAGAGTTAAAGGCACTGGTAAAGTCCAGAAGTACAAGCAAGGTGAGAGATTTGTTATCTATAGCCCAGCGGATTTCATCAGTAACCTTCAAAAGAGCCGTTACTGTGCTATGACCAGGTTGAAAACCTGATTAAAAAGGAATAAGAAGGCCATTCGAAGATAGAAAGGCAGAAAGTTGCTGATGAACAATGTGCTCAAGAACTTTAGAAAGAAATGGGAGGATAGAAATGTGTCAAAAGTCAGTCGGAGACACCGGATTAGGAATTTTGGGAAACCTGGGCTTGTTTCCAGGTCTCAGGAACAGTACAAGAAAACGAGAGAAATTAAAAATCTGAGTCAAGATGGGAATGGATGGGATGGGATGGGATGGGATGTGAGGACGATAAGAATCATTCTTGAGCAAATCATTTGTTATCAACAGTATTCGCTTTTCTAACAAGTTGCCAAAGTCGGTTACAGAACTTAGCTATGGAAAGTTCAAAACCCACATGAAACGTGTCCTTATGAGAACCGCATTTAATACGATTAAAGACTACGTTGAAGACAAGGAAGTTTGGCAATAATTCCTTCTGCACATGTGGCTTCCCTGGTACCTCATAAACGGCATAACTATGTAAATGTCTATTAACTGCTCCCAAATTACGATCTTTATATATATATTTATTATACATACTTTTTTGATATAATAATATTATATTTTCATTATTTGACATTATATAGGTACCTACAATTTTGATATCAAACTATTTATTAGTGGCTTCTGTGGACAAGATATTCATTCAGACTTGTAATGGCAAACATGTCATTTGGTTTAAATAGGTTTTTATTTTTATTATTTTATTAATATTTTACATAGATTCTTGTGTATTTAGTGAATGTGAGAACGTTGTAGGCTTAATAGACTGTATTTGTAGACCATTTATTTTTTGGTAATTACCTGGTACTTCATGACAGGCCTACACTGTCCTCCCATACCTATTAACGCTGTAATTTGAAAACATTGTAAAAGCTAATTATTTATAAAGAGTAACCATGGAGTTTCTTGCCGGCTCTTCTCCATAGGAAACGACCGATTGGAACCGTGCACCTAGCTTCTGACGTTTCATAAGTGCCCATGTAGGTTTATGTGGAATAAAATATTTTCATTTTGATTGTCAAATATTGTCAACTGCAGAAGAGGAGATAACACAAATAGATATTTTTACCTCACTTTCACCTACAGGAGTTAGCTCGAAAGAAGGACACTGCGGCCCTAGGCAAGCATGAAAGTGTATTTAAAGTAATCGATTTGACGTTCAGATCCAACGTAACAGGGGGCTGGGTGAAATGTATGCCAAGAGCACCCACGTCAGTGTCATAACTGGAAGCAACCGCAGACTTACCAACGCCGACAGTTTTTAGAAACTCCCAGACTTCTGAAGAGTTACGGTTGTCGAGAGAATTATGGAAGTAGCGTCTCTTTGCATCTCTGCACATACGACACTAGCGATTACGCAGCACTTTAAACGCTTACAAGTAGCGCTCAGAAGGACAGAAATGGTCAATTTCATTACTGGAAGCTACAGGAGACTTACCAACGCCGAAAGTTTTTAGAAACTTCCAGACTTCTGAAGAGTTACGGTTGTCGAGAGAATTATGGAAGTAGCGTCTCTTTGCATCTCTTTTTTTTTTTTTTTTTGTGGGTGGGAAATCATCAAATAACTTCTCCCGCTCTGGGCGGAGCGTGAGGGTGTGTCAGACTCTTACTGACTAAAACCCACCCGTATTCCTTCCTGTTGCCTGTGTTGCGGGGGCCTCGGTGACCCATAAGTACCTTCCCGCTACCCCGGCAGGCATCGGCCCTAGTGGACCCCTACTTTGTGCTGACGACATCTCTTTGAGGCACGCGTGGAATACGACGCGCCGTCAACCCGGGCCTGGTCCTTACCGGATGGTGAGCTACCCATTGCTCACCGTCCGCAAGCCCGCGCCTACGGTGGCCGGAAATCCGCCCGGGATTCCCGACGCCCTGGGCGTCTCCTGCGGCGGCTAGGGGCGAGAGGGCGCGAAACGTGCCTTTCCCTCAACCGTCCCGCCTCCTCCTTCGCGAGCATTACTGCTTCGCAGAAGGAGGTGACTGCTGCCCATGCCCTCTCGCTCCGTACCATGGCCTGAACCAGGGCCGGACGCGAGAGGTCTCTGCCGCCGATCGCCTCCACGAGGACACGGCGGTGCTCTGCCCAAGCCGGGCAGACCTCCACCGTATGCTCCACCGTGTCCTCCGGGCGATCCACACAGTGGTGACACCCGGACGTTTCCTCCCGCCTTATCCGACACAGGAACCTCCCGAAGCTGCCGTGTCCGGTGAGGACCTGCGTCAGGCGGAAGGTGAGGACGCCGTGGCGCCTCTCCAGCCACTCCTCAAAGAGGGGACTTATCGCCGCAATCGTGCCGTGCCCAGCACTGGGTTGCGATAACCGTACTTTCCATGACGCCATGAGATCCCGCCGGAGCTCCGTCCACTGTGCCGCGATTTCTCGCGGCAGCGGACTTACGCCCCGGCGTTTTGCCTCCTCGCGCCACTCCCATACGTGCGCGAGGACTTTTGCCTCCAGATCCCATGGCGGCAATCCGGCAAGGAGGCTCGCTGCCTCACAGGAGACCGTGCGGTATCCTCGGACCATCCGGATGGCCATGACCCTTTGGGCCGCGCTCAACCGGCGGGCTGGCCGCAGCGCCAGAGAGCGCGCCCATACAGGAGCCCCGTAGAGGACCATGGACCGCACGACCCCCGCGTAGAGCCTCCGGCAGGAGGCGTTTGGACCCCCAAGATTGGGCAGGAGCCGCTTCAATGCAGCGCCCGCCCGCTCCAGTTTGGGAGCCAAACGTCGGAAATGCTCCACGAAGTTCCACCGGCTGTCGAGGACGAGTCCCAGGTACTTCATCGTCGACTCGACGCCGATAGAAACCGGAGGGGTTTCTATCGGCGTCGAGTCGACGATATTTTATTACGATATTTACCGTTATTTGGGACCCCAACGGTGGCGCGTTCCGAGGACCATGAAAACACATGGCCTCGGACTTGTGCAGGGCCACCTCGAGTCCCAATTGCCAGATCCTTTCGACGATTGTCGCAACCCCGCGTGCCGCTAGTTCGGCCGCCGCCTGGTGCGACCTCCCCTGCGCCAGGACCAACGTGTCGTCAGCGTAGCACACTACGCTGACGCCGCTAGGGAGGTCGGCGCGCAACACCCAGTCGTATCCGATGTCCCACAGATGCGGCCCCAGGACCGATCCCTGTGGGACACCGCACGACATCTCTTGCCGGTTCCACACTCCCTGGTGACCGGGGTAGATGACGGCCCTGTCCGTCAAATAGGCCTCGACCACACGACAGAGGTAGGTCGGCATCCGGTGATACCGGAGTGCCTCCCTGATGCAACTCCAGGGCAGGGTATTGAAGGCATTGGCGATGTCTAGGGACACCGCCAAGACGACCCCACCCTGGGCAACAGCATTCCCCGTCGTCAGGGCTCGCACACGCATGATGGCGTCCACCGTAGAGCGCCCTCTGCAGAAACCAAACTGGCTCTCCGCCAAATCCGGCCCCACCTGCACCAGCTGGCTGACGAGGCGGTCTGCAATGACTCTTTCAATGAGCTTGCCCACCTCGTCGAGCAGCACGATGGGCCGATAAGCGGACGGAGAGTCCGCAGGGCGCCCTGCCTTCTTTATGAGGACCAGTTTCCCCGTCTTCCAGCGAAGCGGGAACTGGCCCCTCTCCATGCATGCGCTTAGGAGCCCCCTAAGTCGAGGCCCGAGAGCCTCCAAGGCCAGGACCCAGGCCTTCCCAGGTAAGCCGTCGGGTCCTGGGGCGGTATTTTTGGCATTAAGCCTGCGTACCGCCGCTCTCATTTCTACCTCGGTCACCTCCGGAGCATCGTCGTCGTCGTCGTCGTTGGCGGTGTGGTCCGCATCGGGCACCGCAGTAGGCGGAGCCATAGGCGGGGAGGTGTGTTCCCCTCGGGAAGGGAACAGAGCGCTCACCACGTCCTCCACAAGCTGGGGCCGGAGACTCTGCGTCAGCGGGGGAGCCCATGGGCGGAGTTTATCCCGCACCACTTTGTACGGGCGTCCCCACGGGTCCCTGTCCAGAGTCCCCAGCGACTCCTCGCGGGCCAACCCCCTGGCCCGCAGGATCTCCGCTTGGAGGGCTCCTCGCTTCTCGCTCCTCACGATCCAAGCCTATTTAATACCTTTCTCAAGAATTGAGCTATAAAATGCAATTTTTTTATAACGAATAAAAGTCAGAAAGAACGCTAAGCGAAAATAAAGTAATAGCGCAGGCGGGCGATGCGATGCGACGCACTGAATCTAATTTTAAATTCAACGGCGGCTTGTTAAATCGCGGGGCACAGCTAGTTGATTGAATAAAATATAATTGGAGTGAATTTTTTGCTTCATAAAATATACGATTTAAATGTCAAGTAACATTAATGTCTTTTTAATATAGAAACAAGAAAAAATAAGTTTATTTGTTACAGAAACACGGGCATACAAAAATATCTCGAGTAAATAAACAGAAAAATAAAATAAAATAAATCTATAGGTACCCAGTTGGTTTAGGTAAACGTAAACAAAAAAAAACCACGTGACGAGAGAGCTGTCACGTAACCGACTAAACATCATACCTGTCACTTCAGTTGTCATGCTACGTCACAGTTGTACTCTTTAATTTAGCAACGTTATAATTCGTTGACGTTTAGAAAACCTGTCTTTTTGGGCTCTTTACAATAGACAGATTACAAAATATTATAGTATTATTATAAATCTAACAAAAAATTGTGCTCAAGCAGTTACATCTACGAAGAGTAGTTTAAGAAGAAATGATAAAGTATAACATACATTGACAAAAGAGGAAACTGTCGTAAAAATCAAAAAAATTGGTTTTAATCAGTAAAAAGTTTATTTACATAGCCTAATTACAAGATGGTTATTAACATTAACCAAATTAAATTAAAACTGAGTTAAACCTAAAAAAAGGCCCTCGAGGCATTGTACCGAGGATAGTGGCGGCATTTCCTCGCTGAATTGCAATGCATAAGTTATTTGCGGAAATCGCGAAACGTCTAGTTGATGTTGCTGCTTTCTCGCGCAACGCATCAGCATTGCAATTCAGCGAGGAAATGCCGCCAGCATCCTCGGTACAATGCCTCGAGGGCCTTTTCTAGGTTTAACTCAGTTTTAATTTAATTTGGTTATAAGTTACAATGTATTTTTAAACAAGAAAGTGTCATATATAAAAACCCTATTTACAATTTGTTTACCTTTATATAATTATCTAAACAATGGAGTATACATACTCGTACATATAATCACCAGCACAAAACATAAATAGTCGGCAGCTGCAACTCATGACTGTGACAAGAAGGCTTCCACTCAGCATGATGCTGTGCTACCCACAGCACAGCGCTGATTTTCAGTGGACACCCGAAACAGACGTTCGGAAACCAAGTCAGGTTTAATTAGTTGTCCATAAGTATTATTATCAATAACGTTACAAGGAAAAACCACCTTAAAAAGATTTATTAAGTATAAATCTTTTTTAAGACGGTTTTTCCTTGTAGTTGTTATGTGATTCTGTGAAAAAGTATAGTTAATGTTGCAAAGGCAGTTCCGTAGTAAACAAGGAACCCTTATACTTTGTGCATGTCTGTTTGTCTGTCTGTCTGTCCCTGCCTCAGTTGTCAGCCCTGGTTCAGGCCATGGTACGGAGCGAGAGGGCATGGGCAGCCGTCGAAGCAGTAATGCTCGCGAAGGAGGAGGCGGGACGGTTGAGGGAAAGTCAAATTTTGCGCCCTCTCGCCCCTAGCTAGCTAGCCGTCCGGTAAGGACCAGGCCCGGGTCGACGGCGCGTTGTATTCCACGCGCGCCTCAAAGAGATGTCGTCAGCACAAGTGTAGGGGTCCACTAGGGCCGATGCCTGCCGGGGTCGCGGGAAAGTACGAAAGGGTTACCGAGTTCCCTGGCAACAAAGGCAACGTAAGGAATACGAGTGGGTTTTAGTCAGTAAGAGTCTGACACACACTCCCGCTCCGCCCAGAGCGGGAGAAGTTATTTGATGATTCCACACACAAAAAAAAAAAAGTTAGCTTGGCCTTTGTCTAACTCCCTCGTCTCCCGCTCACATACCTCAGGCGGTGACTAGCAGTTGCGAGCGGACTATAGTTTCACAGACAAAAAGAGAAGCCAGCAATAATCAATTAATTTATATATTCAAGTAGTATACTGGAAAGTACAGTCACATTTTAAGTAGTAAATTATTGTATTACATAATGAAGGTATAATTATAAAAGACCGCACTATCTAATTCGGCGATGAACCTGCAATGATAGTTTGATTGAGAAATAAATAAATAAAATCAAAATCACTTATGAAACGTCAGAAGCTAGGTGCACGGTTCCAATTGGTCGTTTCCCATCGAGAAGAGCCGGCAAGAAACTTCACGGTTACTCTTTTAAAAATAATTGGCTTTTACGATGTTTTCAAATCACAGTGTTCATAGGTATGAGAGGACAGTGTAGGCCTGTCAAGAAGTACCAGGTACTTAACAAAAAATAAATGGCCTACAAATCTATAACTAAGCCTACAACGTTCTCACATTCACAAAATACAAAAGAATCTACCTATGTAAAATATTAATAAAATAATAAAAATAAAAAACTTTTTAAACCAAATGACATGTTTGCCATTACAACTGTAACAAGTCTGAATTGATATCCTGTCCACAAAAGCCACTTATATATATCAAAATAAATACCTTTCGTAGACTTACGCAAGATTCATAAGTGATTTTCATATTGATAAATTTTATATTTTATCGTGTTAGAATAGGTATTTTCTCAAAGTTGCAATTTTTATTTCACGAGAAAAACGCTTATGGATTTGCAACCTGTAAATTATTTATGCTCGTGATTGTACACTCAAATTTTACCCGTTCCATGCCGTTATTACATAATCGACCTATAATGTTCCCACTGCTGGGACACTGGCCTCCTCTCTATGAGAGGCAGTGGGCCGTAATCCACCACGCGGGCCCAGTGCGGGTTGGTAGATGTCACATGTCTCCGAATGTTTGGTTCTAGGACATGCCGGTTTCCTTACGATGTTTTCCATCACCGTTTTGAGAGCAGTGGTTATTCCGCTTATCCACCCAAAAAGCCACCCTAGGGTGGATTCTACACATAGGGTGGATAAGGCGGGAGGAAACGCCCAGGTGTCACTACTGTGTAGATCGCTCGGAAGACACCGTGGAGCATACGGTGGAGGTCTGCCCGGCTTGGGCAGAGAACCACCGTGTCCTCGTGGAGGCGATCGGTGGCAGAGATCTCTCGCGTCCAGTCTTGGTTCAGGCCATGGTACGGAGCGAGAGGGCATGGGCAGCCGTCACCTCCTTTTGCGAAGCAGTAATTCTTGCAAAGGAGGAGGCAGGACGGTTGAGGGAAAGACAAATTTCGCGCCCTGTCGCCCCTAGCTGCCGCAGGAGACGCGCTGGGCGTCGAGAATCCCGGGCGGATTTCCGGCCACCGTAGGCGCGAACTTGGGGATGGTGAGCAATGGGTAGCTCGCCGTCCAGTAAGGACCAGGCCCGGGTCGACGGCGCGTTGTATTCCACGTGCGCCTCAAAGAGATGTCAGCACAAGTGTAGGAGTCCACTAGGGCCGATGCCTGCCGGGGTCGCGGAAAGGTACAAAAGGGTTACCGAGGCCTCTGGCAACACAGGCAACGGAAGGAACACGGGTGGGTTTTAGTCAGTAAGAGTCTGATGCACCCTCCCGCTCCGTCCAGAGCGGAAGAAGTTATTTGATAATTTCCCACCCAAAAAAAAATATAAAAAGCGTGGATACTCGGAAACACGTGCTTACCTATCCACTCCGCCCGGGGTGGATAATTAGAATTCAATTCTAATATTCTTCAGACTTTTTACCCCAACTCGATCCATCAGGTTAAGCTACGCTTGCCGCGATTGGTCCGTGGATGGGTGACCATCTTTACATACGAAACACCTTCATGCCTCGGAAAACACGTTAAGCCGTTGGTCCTGGCTGTTATTCGTGGATGTTTTGAGAGTCGTTACGGGTCGTTAGAAGCCCGGAAGTCGGACCACCAGTCTTACCATGGGCTGCCTATGACTATAGAACGCCACCTACTACGCTCCTCACATACTACTTTTGCTTCATTTACGTTCATACATCTGGTCATACACGCACGCCGGTTGCAAGTACTACGTACCTGACCTTTTTGATATATGTCTTCCTGGGGCGTCCTCTCCCGGCGTTTCCACTCACATCTGCCTTGTAAATCTTTTGTTAGTCGCCTTTCATTCATCCTCTCAACATGACCAAACCATCTAAGCATACTCTTATCAATTTTTGTCACTACATCTTCCTTTAAACCGCACCGTTGCCTTATCACATCATTTTCCAGCCTATCATTTATAGTCACACCACACATACTTCTCAAGGATAGCATTTCCACAGCATTTACTCTACTTTCATGCTTCTTTTGTCACTCCCAATATTCATAACATGATGACATGGCATACAATAATATAATTTTAACATAAACTGAAGGAATTCTTTTGTAGTATAGAATGAATCATCCATTAACCAGCTGCGTAAAGCCCTTTTGAAGCGGACCATTGGAAGTTCTTTAATTTGGCTAGGAATCTTGTTATAAATTTGAATACACATAGGATAGCAACTTCGCCCATATAGTTCCGTTTTAATTCTAGAAATAATTAATCTATTAAGATATCTAGTATTGAACTTGCATTTATCACGCAGTTTTTCAAACTTGTCAGGGTGAGATTTGGTGTGAGGCGGCGAGTTTCCTTGCCAGATTGCCGCCATGGAAACTGGAGGCAAAAGTCCTCGCGCACGTATGGGAGTGGCGCGTGGAGGCGAAACTTTGCTGCCGCGAGAAATCGCGGCACAGCGGACAGAGCTCCGGCGGGATCTCAAGCGACATGGAGAGTACGATTGTCGCTATCCAGTGCTGGGCACGCCACAATTGCGGCGATAAGTCCGCTCTTTGAGGAGTGGCTAGAGAGGCGCCACGGCGTCCTCACCTTCCGCCTGACGTAGGTCCTCACGGGACACGGCAGCTTCGGGAGGTTCCTGTGTCGGATAAGACGGGAGGAAACGCCCGGGTGTCACCATTGTGTGGATCACCCGGAGGACACGGTGGAGCATATGGTGGAGGTCTGCCCGGCTTGGGCAGAGCACCGTAGTGTCCTCGTGGAGGCGATCGATGGCAGAGATCTCTCGCGTCCGGCCCTGGTACAGGCCATGGTACGGAGCGAGAGGGCATGGGCAGCCGTCACCTCCTTTTGCGAAGCAGTAATTCTTGCAAAGGAGGAGGCAGGACGGTTGAGGGAAAGACAAATTTCGCGCCCTGTCGCCCCTAGCTGCCGCAGGAGACGCCCTGGCGCGTTGTATTCCACGCGCGCCTCAAAGAGCTGTCAGCACAAGTGTAGGGGTCCACTAGGGCCGATGCCTGCCGGGGTCGCGTGGAAGTTTGAAAGGGTTACCGAAGCCCCTGGCAACACAGGCAACGGAAGGAATACTGGTGGGTTTTAGTCAGTAAGTGTCTGACACACCCTTCCCCTCCACAAAGAGCGGGAGAAGTTATTTGATAAATTCCCACACAAAAAAAGCTTGGGATTTGGTAAATTTACATACTTCCTCAATATAAATATGAGTTAATGTAAGTATTCTAAGCTTACTAAACAGTGGTTTACAGGATGTAAGGGAGTTACATTACAAATCACACGTATATAATTATACAGGATGGATTTTTGAGACGGGGCAGTCAGGGCAGCTGCCCTGACTGCCCCGTCTCAAAAACCTTAACCGTTGTAGCTACAAGAAAACGGTCTTAGAAGACTATCCTTAACTTTTTAAGACATTTAGATCTGCATTCACAGATTTAGAAAAAAATGTACAGTAAGCAAGAAAATGGGCAGTTTTCACAAAAACTTTTTTTGGTGTTAATCGATCCTGTTTCTTACAGGTTAAAAAGGGAAAACTCTATAAGACCAACAGAGGTTTGAGTACTATTACAGTCACAAATTGCAAAAACCTACATTTTGTATATCTACATACAATACTGTATATCTACATACATTTATAATGTTTTACACAAAATTTCAATGACGTTTCAGACAGATTGTTCCAAATTACATAACATGCATTCGGCCATAATCTTAATCCGTTGCAGCTGTTTCGGCCCCAAATTAAGATAACTTCTTCAAGCTTCCCATTTATTTTTTAGCGCACTCAAGTTTTAGACAAAATGCTCCAAATTATTCAGTAAAAATTAACTTTGATTTTAAATGTGGCCAGGGACGACCGAGCTTGGGCACAAACTAGTCTTCCCATTCGTATGGGAAGGAGGCCGCGGCTTCAAAATTTCTAGTATTAGTTTACCGGCTTTCCTCGGTCCATGATGCTGAGAAATTAATCAGGAAAATCCTAACTTCACTGATTAATTTTGCCGTGCTTCACCAAGGCTATGGATGCCTGGGGAGACTCGCTTGCCCGAATTCAAATCAAATCATTTATTGGTTTGCTAACATGGGTTGAACAACCTGTTTACTAGGTGTCACAAAATTTCACAGAAAGACACTTCTGCAGCACTCGTTAAGCTAGTAAGGATGAAGATATAGTGAAAACAACTTAATACAACTTTACTACCGTATACTGCGAACGTTTTTGCATAAAAACATATTTGACCCAATTAGTCGCCGAAGGCTCTCGTAATACCGCGATTCAGGATTCGCCGTTCAACTAACAACGCCATCTATCGGCACATAAGTTAACAAATACTTTAACATGGGTAATTTGTACAAAGATGTTTTATTATAATAGTATTCCATGGTCTACCGTCACAATGGCATGCAAATCATATTATTAATTAATTTACATAAATTTAAAGATATTATAATTTTAAATAACAATTAGGAAAATAAAATAATCTGTACATCTATATACATACATACATACATACAGACAAATAAAATTGGAATGTCTGTTTTTAATATTAAAATAACAGCTTTTTACTAAATGCAAATGGATGTAGGTATATATACACGGTATATATACCTACCATGATAACATTTTTTTACAATTTTTGTCTGTCTGTCTGTTTGTTCTGTCTAATCTCTGAAACGGCTGGACCGATTTTGACGAGACTTTTACTGGCAGATAGCTGATATTGGTGCCGATTCCCTTGTTCACAAACTGAACTAAATTTAAGTTCAGTGCATCTTTTTCTTTCTATTTCATTAAGAAAAGGACAGAAGATAAATTTTAGTTTAGTCCTGTCAAATTAATCAGCGCCTGTCACTACTCTATACAAGTTTAGACGTGATTAAAAACTTGCCTACTAAAATTACGTCAATTTACGTCAAGCGCTGAATTATTTGACAGGACTAAACTAAAATTTATCTTCTGTCCTTTTCTTAATGAAATAGAAAGAAAAAGATGCACTGAACTTAAATTTAGTTTAGTTTGTGAACAAGGGAATCGGCACCATTGTAGGAGTAACTTAGTACTTTCATTTAAGAAAAAGCCACGCGGGCGTAGCCGCGGTCAGCAGCTGCTACAAAATAATATTAGTGTCAAATCGTTTGGATTACAGTATAATGTCATAATAATACAAAAATGTCAAATGTCAACAAGGTGCAAGGTACAGTGATAAGAAAAATTAAATGAATGTCAAATGGAATAATGGCATGTCAATCAGTCAGTGATTTACAAATAAGGAAGTCGTCAATTGTGTAATAAGTTTTTCAATTAATATTTCGTTTAGTGCCCTTTTTTGAATACAGTCTTAGTTTTAATAATATTAGGTACTTCATTATACATACGTGGGTAATACTGAAAAAACTTTTACTTGAAACTAATTGATTAACATATTGAGTCCGTATTTGAATTCTTTCTGACTGCCGACATTTTTTTAAAGGGATTTGGATTATTTTTCACAAATAAAGCCGTCTCCAATGTATATATTAGTATATATAGTATTATTATATTATATTATTTTAATTATTAGGAATGTGAGGACTATGTGGGTCATTGTTTGTTTTTTTTTTTTTTTTGTCTCTTTCTTTTAATGATGGTCTGGCAGTTTGAGTACTTTATGCGGCCTACCTAAATGTCTTTTCTTTGGTATTGTTCGTCAAATCATTGAGCTCCTTAAGTTTTGAGTTGAGCTGCATGACAACTGACAAATGCGTGCACTGACTGGACAGGTCCACTCAAATCTGTGTGGTCTTTCCTCAAAAGACCATTTCGGACACAAACCTACATGGTCCTCAAATGATCTGACCAAGATTATGTCCGAATATACACATTGACATTGATGAATTTTATTTATGCAATGACATGAATATTTACTCTGTGTAGTATTATATTGTTTTAATTATTGTAAATGTGAAGACTATGTGGATCATTGTTTAATTTTGTTTTATTCGCAGTTAGTTTTTAATATGGTCTGGCAGTTTTGAGTATTTTTTGCGGCCTAGCCAAATGTCCTTTCTTTGGTATTGTTCGTTGAATCGTTGAGCTCCTTTAGTTATGAGTTGAGCTGCACAACGACTGACAAATGCGTGCACTGACTGGACAGGTCCACTCAATCTGTGTGGTTCTTTCATCAACAGACCATTTCAGACACCAATCGACATGGTCTTCACATGATCTGACCAAGATTATGTCTGGACTTTAAAAGAGACTGTGACCTCTGAGTTTGTTTCGGCCTTTCTTCTCAGAGTAGTCAGATAGGAAACGCCGGCCTCATCTAGTTTAAAAAAATATGTTTTGACGTGTAAAAGTGTTTGTAAAAACCTACTTACAGAAATAAAATCATTTATCATTTATCATTTATAAAAAACGGAAATTTTAATATTTTTAAAGATTTGAAATAAGGAAGATAGCTAGATCAGTGGTCTTAAGGCGCAGACATATTATATGACTTTAGTGACTTTTAAATCCGGTATTACGCTTTCATATAATGCAAGTAAGTTATGCAAAAATTGTATGACTATTGTCGACTATTACTCGTTAACTTGTAAAGCCCGCTTAGCTGTGATAGTTTTCCTTTTAATTTCATTATAATTATGTACTACTGCCATGAATATTTTCACTCCTTCATAAACAACCATTTAGCTGGCAGGGCCGCGAGAAATCGCGGCACAGCGGACGGAGCTCCGGCGGGATCTCATGGCATCATGGAGAGTACGGTTGTCGCAACCCAGTGCTGGGCACGCCACAATTGCGGCGATAAGTCCCCTCTTTGAGGAGTGGCTAGGCGCCACGGCGTCCTCACCTTCCGCCTGACTCAGGTCCACACCGGACACGGCAGCTTCGGGAGGTTCCTGTCTCGGATAAGGCGGGAGGAAACGCCCGGGTGTCACCACTGTGTGGATCGCCCGGAGGAAACGGTGGAGCATACAGTGGAGGTCCTCGTGGAGGCGATCGGTGGCAGAGATCTCTCGCGTCCGGCCCTGGTTCAGGCCATGGTACGGAGCGAGAGGGCATGGGCAGCCGTCACCTCCTTCTGCGAAGCAGTAATGCTCGCGAAGGAGGAGGCGGGACGGTTGAGGAAAAGGCAAGTTTTGCGCCCTCTCGCCCCTAGCCGCCGCAGGAGACGCCCAGGGCGTCGGGAATCCCGGGCGGATTTCCGGCCACCGTAGGCGCGGGCTTGCGGATGGTGAGCAATGGGTAGCTCACCGTCCGGTAAGGACCAGGCCCGGGTCGACCGCGCGTTGTATTCCACGCGCGCCTCAAAGAGATGTCGTCAGCACAAAGGTAGAGGTCCACCAGGGCCGATGCCTGCCGTGGTCACGGGAAGGTACTTATGGGTCACCGAGGCCCCCGCAACACAGGCAACAGGAAGGAATATGGGTAGTTTTTAGTCAGTAATAGTCTGACACACCCTCCCGCTCCGCCCAGAGCGGGAGAAGTTATTTGATGATTTCCCACACTCAAAAAAAAAAAAAATACGCAAGCGGATCCTTGAATCGAAAAGTGGTGTTCGCAGACCCACATTATTTTTGAGCGGCCTATCCAAAGATACCCCACACCAAAGGGGTAAAAAGAAAGAAAAATATGATCCCCACATTTCATGCACCTTAAACAAAATGTTTTTCAAGATTTTATTTTAGCACTTTATCGGCGTAATTAATATGTATACCTATGCCACATTACAGCTTTCTAGCACTAAGCGTCTCTGAGCTACAGCGGGGACAGACAGACAGACAGACATCACGAAACTATAAGGGTTCCTTATCTACTATATTATACTTTCAAACTACTTAAGATATTTTCCTGATTCTTTTTTGTACGAACAGATAATTTTATTATCTATAATAAAATTTTATAATATTCTCTATGAAACCGATCCATGGCGCGGCGTGAACGTGACGCGCATTTCTATGGTCAAGGTCAACGGCAATTACTCGACCCTTTTTTTTTTTTGTGTGGGAAATCATCAAATAACTTCTCCCGCTCTGGGCGGAGCGGGAGGGTGTGTCAGACTCTTACTGACTAAAACCCACCCGTATTCCTTCCGTTGCCTGTGTTGCCAGGGGCCTCGGTGACCCATTAGTACCTTTCCGCAACCCCGGGTTTACTCGACCCATAAGGCATAATAGAGGGCATTAGTAACGGCCGCGACTTACGAGTTGTAGGTCGTAGGTTCGAACCCAGACAGGCGCTTTACTTTGTGTAAATTATTTCATTACCACTGCTCTCAAAACGGTGAAGGAAAACATCGTGAGGAAACCAGCATGTCCTAGAACCAAAAATCTAAGACATGTGATATCTACCAACCCGCACTGGGCCCGCGTGGTGGATTACGGCCCACTCCCTCTCACAGAGAAGAGGCCTGTGTCCCAGCAGTGGGAACATTATAGACTGATTATGTTATATATAAGGCATAATAGTGCCTGTTGACGGGTCTATAAAAGGTTACGCTACGCTTACCGAGGTCGTTCCGTAGATGGGTGACCATCCATGCGAGTCCCCTCGTGACTCGGATAGATAGAAAGATAGCTTATTTATCTACACCACACATAATCAGCCTATAATGTTCCCACTGCTGGGACACAGGCCTCCTCTATGTGAGAGGCAGTGGGCCGTAATCCACCACGCGGGCCCAGTGCGGGTTGGAAGATGTCACTTGTCTTCGAATTTTTGGTTCTAGGACATGTCGGTCTACGCCCGCCATAATTATTCATTACAATTATAAATAAGATAAAAATAATGGACACTGGATCATCATCATCATCATCTGCCTGCCTTTTCCCAAGTACATTGGGGTCGGCTGCCAGTCTAATCGGATGCAGCTGAATACCAGTATTTTACATAGTACGACTGCCTATCTGACCCCCACAAACCGGTTACTGGGTAACACGATACCCCTTGGTAAAATTGGTTGTCAGACTTTCGGGCTTTTGACGACCCGTAACGACTGTTAAAGATCTACAAATGACAGCCGGGACCAACGGCTTAACGTGCTTACCGAGGCACGGAGGGGTCTTGGTATGTAAAGATGGTCACCCATCCACGGACCAACCGCGGCAAGCGTAGCTTAACCTGATCGATTGACCCGTGCGGCTGTTATTACTTAGCCACAAGCCCCACAATAATGGACACTGGATAAACTAGATCAAATTATGTTAAATCAAAAATCATTTTTTCAAACTAGGCTAAAATCAGCACTTTTCTAACGTCATTATAAGAAGGCATAATAACAGATTTAAAAGTCACTAAAATCATATATCTGTGCCTTAAAGACTTGCTTGAAACTTGTTGATTTTGAGAACGTTTTATAAAACCGGTGTATCATGTTCTTAAAATTATTTATTATCATCTCCACCTAGACGCCCAAGGTCATTCATCAATGCCTAGCAACTTGGTTCAGTGAACAGCACATCAGGTTATAGGTATTTTTTTTATTTTTTTTTGGGTGTGAAATTATCAAATAACTTCTCCCGCTCTGGGCGGTGCTCCCGGGAGGGTGTGTCAGACTCTTACTGACTAAAACCCACCCGTGTTCCTTCCGTTGCATGTGTTGCCAGGGGCCTCGGTAACCCTTTCGGACTTTCCCGCGACCCCGGCAGGCATCGGCCCTAGTGGACCCCTATACTTGTGCTGAAATCTCTTTGAGGCGCGCGTGGAATACCGCAGCTGCTGTGTCCGGTGAGGACCTGCATCAGGCGGTATGTCAGGACGCCGTGGCGCCTCTCTAGCCACTCCTCAAAAAGGGGACTTATCGCCGTAATTGTGGCGTGCCCAGCACTGATGTGCTGGCGACTGTACATCCGCTGTAAAACCTAATTAATCAATATAATTAGGTACAAAGACAGCGATTTACAATCATCTCAGCTTAGACACGCGATGATTAAAAAACCGACCAAGTGCGAGTCGGCCTCACACACGAAGGGTTCGACACCACCGCACAACAATTAACACTACTTATTTAAAATTAATACTAGAGGGGCTTGTGGCTAAGTTATAAAAGCCTCACGGGTCGATCGACCAGGTTAAGCAATGCTTGCCGCAGTTGATCCGTGGATGGGTGACCATCTTTACATACCAAGACCCCTCCGTGCCTCGGAAAGCACATTAAGCCATTGGTCCCGGCTGTTATTTGTAGATCTTTGTCAAAAGCCCGAAAGTCTGACAACCAGTCTTACCAAAGGGTATCATGTTATCTAGAGACTGGGTTCTGGAGGTCAGATAGGCAGTCGCTCCATGTAAAATACTGGTTTATATCTGCATTTGGTTAGACTAGAAGCTGATGCCAACATAGTTGGGAAACGGCTAGACAGATGACTAAAAAAATGCTTTAGTTAAACACCCCATTTCTTGTACCTTTATTACTTCATTATTTGTTGTTAAAACAGCCATAGCCACACACTGTGAGAATTTCAAGTGTCTACCTATTACGGTTTAAAAGATACAGCCCTGTGGCAGACGTACGGACACCGGAGCCTTAGTAATCGGGTCCCGCTGGCACCTTTTGGATACGGAACCCTACGCGATGATTAAAAAATATATCATTACAATGTCATTTCCTTGAAGGTGTAATTATTATTAATCGTTAGGATATCTCCTCTATAAATCGTGTTGTGGCAGGTTTTGCATATCCTGAGATTTATCAGTGGTGTTTCTTGCTCGTCAATCAATCAACTAAGCCTATAACAGGCCACTGCTGGACATAGGCCTCTCCCAGGCCATCCAGTCTCTCCCAGCCACCTTCTTAAGGTCGTCGGTCCATCTAGCTGGGGGGCGTTCCACACTACGCTTGCCGATACGCGGTCTCCACTCCGGGAGTCGTCTGCTCCACCAACCATCATTGCTTCGACAAAAATGGCCAACCCAGTGCTAACGCCACTGCCAGGTTTATCCAGATTGTGATTGTTATAATCAAATATATTTGTACGCCTCTGGGCAAAACATAGAAGATCTACCTATCTGTAACATCTCACACTCTGTTGTAATTTGACCTATGTTTACAAATAAAGCTGTATTCCTGATTGTAATTTGAACATGTAAGACTTATGTAATTGGCTATAATATTATTAATTAACTTCACTTTAATTTCTATTTTGGCTATAATATCATTAATTAACTTCACTTTAATTTCTATTTTGGCTATAATATTATTAATTAACGTCACTTTAATTTCTATTTTGTTTTGTTGACATTGTTTTGTTTGTTTTAATGTTTTAATTTATGTAATAATTTGCACGCCGTAAGGTAGACTGTAGCCGATCTTATTAATTTAAGTACAACATCTTATTCATTTTTTTTTTTGTGGATGGCAAATCATCAAATAACTGGGCGGAGCGGGAGGGTGTGTCAGACTCTTACTGACTAAAACCCACCCGTAATCCTTCCGTTGCCTTTGTTGTGGGGGCCTCGGTGACCCTTAAGTACCTTCCCGCGACCTCGGCAGGAACATCATATAGGTATCTGTATCTGCATTCATACGAAATAAAATTCTGATTCTGATTCTGAAGGGGTTACCCAGTAACTGGGTTGTGAAGGTCAGATAGTCAGTTGCCGCTTAAAAGACTGGTATTCAGTTGCATCCGGTAAGACTGGAACCTGTCTCCAACTTAGTTGAGAAAAGGCTAGGCAGATGATGTGTCCTGAACACATCTTTACCTACCAACTCTGGTACACATTCTTCGAATAAATATATTTGTCTTTGATGATCAAGAGAGTAAAGCTTATAAGGTACAGTCCCCGGCACGTAAGTTGGCAAGAGGCAGAAGTCATATTTTAGGTCCCTTTGGTACGCGCGGGACGCGGGGTGTGAGGCAGCGCCGAGCCGAGCGCGCGATTGGTGCATCAGTAAACCCTTGCGCCTCGCATTGTATCTACGTCCCGTTCGCTCCCGAAAGCCACTAAGGCCCGTATTATAGAACATCACTCAATACTCAAGCACTACTTAAAACTAGATTCAAGCCATTTGATTGGTTAAAACTAGTTTTAAGTAATGCTTGAGAATTGAGTGATGTTCTATAATACGGGCCTAAGTGTACGATGCGCGAACTTACCCCCACTATGCCAAATCCTTGCCAAGTTACGTGCCGGCTACTGTACCTACTAATCGGACAATTTTATTTTTAATTAATTAATTTATTTTTAATTAATTAATTTATTTTTAATTAATTAATTTATTTTTCAAAATCTCTAACAGCTACCATTACAGGCGCGGTCTTAAAATTAACTTATTTACAATTTAAAACTATGGAAAAACGCAAAAAAGAAAAAAAAAGGACAAGTGCGAGTCGGACTCGCGCACGAAGGGTTCCGTACCATTATATTACATAAAAACGGCAAAAAAATGTTGTCTGCTCCAATATTTATTTTATTCCAAGGCCAAGAAACTGGGCATCCTAAATAAGGTGAAGCGATACTTTACGCCTGGACAGCTTTTGACCCTTTATAAAGCGCAGGTCCGATCCTGCATGGAGTATTGTAGCCACCTTTGGGATGGCTCGGCTAAATACCAACTTGCCGCGCTTGACTCGGTGGAACGCAGAGCTAAGAGGCTCATTGGCGACGTAAATCTGGTGGATGCCAAGCTTCAGAGTTTGGCCCATCGTCGCAAGGTTGCCTGCTTGTCGGTCTTCTATAGATTGTACTTCGGAGAGTGTGCTCAGGAACTCCACGACCTCATTCCACCGGCCCCCTTCTATTATCGGTCATCTAGGCGCACTTCAGGTTACCATCCCTTCCTGGTGGCTATCCCACCAACTCGCACTAAGCGTTTCCAAACTTCTTTTATAATGCGCACAGCAAAGGAATGGAACTCTCTGCCTGCGTCTGTGTTTCCGAACGCATATAACCCTAATCTCTTCAAAGTGAGAGTGAACAGGCTTCTTCTGGGTAAGCTCGCTCCATCGTCGACTTTGTTTCTGTCGCCTCTGACATAGACTAAGGTCAAGAGCAAACCCATCACAAATAAAAAAAAAAAAAAATTCTGTTTTTTGGTATTTGTTGTTATAGCGGCAACAGAAATACATCATCTGTAAAATTTTCAACTAACTATCACGGTCCATGAGATGGTCTTCCTGGTGCCAGACGGACAGACAGATAGACAGACGGACAGCGGAGTCTTAGTAATATGGTCCCGTTTTACCCTTTGGGTACGGAACCCTAAAAACTAGTATTACTTATACATCTTAAAAATAATAACTACTTCCATAAAAATAAAAAATATAATGATAATAGGTTATTATGTGTATACCTACATTAATTATTATAGTAGACTTTTTTTCTAAAATAAGTTCTTAAAGTAGGTATTAACTTAAGAACTACGTTTATTTACATAAACAAATTACAAGATGATTATGAACAACTTAAATTAAATTAAAACTAACTTAACCTAAAAAGGCCCCTTAAGTCTATACTTGTCACTTTAAATAATATTCTGCTTCTGTTCCTATACAGGTTGAAATTGAAAACTTGCGACAAACTGAAATGGGGCATTGTATACATCATTATTAACAACTTTTACTAAGGGACCAAAGCTGTAATCCCAAAAAAAAAATCTGCTTTTCCTACATTTTGATGAGGTATTGCGAACATAAATGTAGGGGACAGCAGTTTTTTTTTTGGGATTGTAGCTTTGGTCCCTAAGTAAAAGTTGTTCATAATGATGAGTACAATCTCCCATTTCGATTTGTCGCATGTTTTCAATGTCACCCTGTATAATACATATAATTCATTATACATTTTTAACATTATTCTTTTAATAAGATTACATTATTCTTAGGGGCTTGTGGCTAAGTAATAACAGCCGCACGGGTCGATCGATCAGGTTAAGCTACGCTTGCCGCGGTTGGTCCGTGGATGGGTGACCATCTTTACATACCAAGACCCCTCCATGCCTCGGAAAGCACGTTAAGCCGTTGGTCCTGGCTGTCATTCGTGGATCTTTGACGGTCGTTAGGGGTCGTCAGAAGCCCGAAAGTCAGACAACCAGTCTTACCAAGGGATATTGTATTACCCAGTAACTGGGTTGTGGAGGTCAGATAGGCAGTCGCTCCATATAAAATACTGGTATTCGGCTGCATCCAGTTAGACCGGAAGCTGACCCCAATGTAGTTGGGAAAAGGCTAGGCAGATGATGAAGATTACATTATTCTTCTAACACGTTATCAGCACGAAGCTGCTTATTTTAAAAGAAGATAATTTCGGGGAATAGTATGAATTCTCAAGGAATCAAGATGTTAATAAACTGATACGGATACCCAACCTGGAAGTACAAAATGAGGATGTTCCTCATTCATGAGGAGCTGTGGACATCCATCATAAGGTATGAGGATTCTGACTCCGCTACTGAATGTCGAAGTTTGAAATGTCGACGTATGTTAGTTCTAAAGTACAGAATCTCGATGTACGCCAGTTCGAAAGTTCACTGGAGCGAAGTATGCAAGGCCGACGTATAGAAATTACCCTGAATTACAATAATAGAGGGGATCTGTTGTTAATGGTCACTGTTCTAACCTAACCTAACCTAACATTATCCTTCGCTATATTCGCACTAGTATGCTTTCTAACTAACGATACGTCGGCCTTGCATACTTCGCTCCAGTGAACTTTCGAACTGGCGTACATCGAGATCCTGTACTTTAGAACTAACATACGTCAACATTTCAAACTTCGACATTCAGTGGCGGAGTCGGTAGACGGAGGTGCAATTTCGCACGTTCGGAATGCGAAAAACGCCAAGGAGGCTTGGAGAGCTTTACAAAAAACATACGACGATAAAGGTATGGGTCGAAGGCTCTCTCTAGAGCATAGGTTATACAAATATACCTTGACCGATTTCCAAGACATAGAATCTTATATAAACGCCGTTATGAGTACTGCTCAAGATCTTGAAGATAAGAAGATCGACAACGGGACTGGTCTCCTCTTAGCTGCCTTGACTTATTTTTAAATATTTCATTTTGAAATTATTTATTTTGCTACTGTGGACGCGTATTTTTTACATCGTCCCGCGTCCTCACATTCAGTTATAAATTCAATATTTTTTATACTAATCTTTATGTAACAACATAGTTTAAAAGTCTCCATGGAGTTTCTTGCCCGTTCTTCTCCATAGGTACCTACGAGGGCGACACTGAAAGTTTTTAAACTGGCCACTTGTAAACAATATAATAAAAATACTGTTAAAATTTTGAAAATGGAACTCTTTTCATTCAGTCATTTGTTTGCGATTTGGCGGCAAATTTAAATTTGTCTGTGTCACGTTAGCATGAATTTTTAACGCGAGATAATTTTCATACAATGATTTTTTATGACTTTTGATGTCATTTAAGTCAACAAGAAAGTTATGATAGACTTTGATTGGCCTTTCACGATGAAGCCCCATCTCGTGCCGCTGTTTACAACTGGTTTAAGACGCTGACAACACCTAAACCGCGGTCACTGTCAGATTGCATAGGAAAGAAAGAGAAGCGCGATGACAAAACGCTTGTAATTTATTGCAAAATATGAAGCAATTATCTATTTGCTCAATATTGAGTTGAGTAATCGAAAATAAAAAACAACCAAGTTCTGCATTCAAATAAGACGTTATTTTTATTAATTATTACGTATGTTGATAATATTTAATACAGATATTTTGAATTGGAACTCCAGATATGAGGTTAGTTTAACATTAATTTGTATCGAGATTTTTTTCAAAACGTGTTTTGGTAACAACCAAGTTCTGGAAAATATGTTCAAAATTAAGAAATATTTTTTCCGCTACCACAATCTATACAGATTTGCCAATTTTTTTTTCTTAAGAGAAGCCTATTTTGGTCAATTGGGTCTTGTCAGCGCCTTAATGAGTTTAAACGTGGTCGCACTAACTCACCGATGATCTGCGTAAGGGACGGCCTTCTACGGCGACGACTGAAGATAACATCAGTGTTGTGCGGCGTATGATAGAGACTGACAAAAGAGTGACTTATCAGCAGATTCGACATCGACAAACTTAGGCATCGGTATGAGTCGATATCCTTCAAGAGTTCGCTTTCGCTGCTAAACGATGGGTGCGATGATCTAAATAATTATAGCGATGCCATTAACAGCGATGAGAAAGATAACTGGATTTCAGCAATGAAAGATGAGTACAATGCTGTAGTCAGAAAGGGCACATGGATCTTGGTAGACAAGCCACATCTTATAACGTGTATTCCTAGCAAGTGGGTTTTTAAACTGAAGCGAGATGTGAAAGGTGCCGTTGTTAGGTATAGTAGCAAAAGGTTTTCGACAAAGAGAAGGTATCGACTACCATGAAACCCTTTCTCCGGTTGTACGCAACTCGTCGTTGTGAACCCTGTTAGCGCTTGCTGTACAGGAAGTTTATATAATAATAATTCATTTATTTCAGACATAGTCCATACATTATATAAAAATAAAATCATAAAAATAAACACATTACCTACATTAAAATAACCAACAACAATAACTAAATTAAATTTCAAAATTACACAAACAATATAATCATAAACATAGGTATGTCAAATAATACGAGGAGAAGCGCTAACATGCAGCTGCATCCACCTCTGTATCAGGGACAGGTCCCACCGCTTGGACAACATCCTCAGGAGACTGTTCGAGCTGCTTCGTAGGCGACTTAAAAGTGAAGCGCTCCGCTTCCTTATGATCGTGAAAAAATCATCGGTCCGCGCCTCAGCAAACATAGTCGAAGCACTACAAAACCGTGGGAGCCCTAACAGTATCCTGAAAGCATTGTTGTACTGCACCCGCAGTGCGCTGTACGCCCGCTGCGTGAAGTTGGCCCACAGGCTACACGTGTAAAACGACTGTCAATATGCCTTAAATAAAGTCACCTTCACAGGTCTAGTACATCGTGCAAACCTGCGAGCCAACATATTACACCGGACAGACAGCGCCCTGTGCTCCCTCTCAATGTCCAGATTGTCACATAAGTCTTCAGAGACCCAGTGGCCCAAGTACTTGAAATGCTGCACCCTTTTTAAAGGAATGCGGCAAAGAGTGACAGGAGGTACAGATGAGTAACATTTGGTACCTGCTTTGAAGATTATGAATTCGCTCTTTTTAGTATTGTAAGTGAGCCCATGGGCCTCCGCATATGACTCACATATGCGCAAAAGTTAGCGTAATGCACCGATCGATGGGCTCAGCAACACCATATCATCTGCGTAACTAATGTTGTTTATACAGACTCCGTCTATGGAACATCCAATATTAGTGTTGCTGAGCTCACCGATCAGCCGGTTCATGTATAGGTTAAAGAGGCGAGGCGAGGATCAACCCCCTTGTCTTACTCCGCATTCCAACCCATACACGTCCGACCGCGCACCCGCCCATTTAACGGTATTCTGCTGCTTACTATACCAGTACCGGAGCAAAGACACAATCTCATGTGGCACATCTGTTTCACATTTTAGCTTCTGCCACAGCTTGTCATAACACACCAGATCAAAAGCTCTTGAAAGATCTAAAAAGCAGCCATATACTGGTGTGTTTCTGTCCGTATAGTACTGAACAGTTTGCTTGAGACAGAGGATAGCACTCTCAGTTGACAGACCAGATCTGAACCCAAACTGAGCGTCATGCAAGTGGAGGTGGTTCTCCAACTGTCGGTCAAGCAAACTATCCAGCACCTTAAATGCACCAGCACCAGCACCTTATATGGATGTGGACACGGCTTTTCTGAATTGTAGTTTAGAGGAAGAAATCTACATGATGCAGCCAGAAGGTTTTATTAGGGAAGGGGAAGAGTCGAAAGTGTGTCTTTAGCATCATGGATTGAAGCAGGCACCAAGAGGCTGGAATACAAAGTTAAACAGACTTTGTCCTCGGTTTTAAGCAAACATCTGAACCGTGTATTAATAAAAAAAATGCGAACTTAGACTCCTTGGTTCTGGCTGTATACTTCGATGATATAATAAAATAGAATAGGTCTTTATTTGCTTAGAATCATATTTATTTATCTACAAGTAATTCTGTGAAACGCTTTTAAAATTTTTGCAATGGTAATTTTTTGATTTGGTCAGGTATTTCATTAAAGATTACAGGAGCAATAGAAATCACATTTCTTTTTAATAAGCTAGTTTTAAATATGCCCGTGCATAATAGATTCTGGTATTGAGATCTCATAGCTGTACTTCGTTTTCTAGTTTCTATTAAAGTTGCAAATAGACATCGACTTGTTATAACAAATATTGCTAATTCTTTGAATTAGCAATATAAAGGCATGGGAAGGTTAATAATTTATGAGACTTAAATAAAGGTACGCAACTGTCTGTTACTTTAAGAGCAAATATAGCTCCCAGGTAGCGTTTTTGAGCTTTGAAAACGCTTTCTCGTTCACTACAGTGACCCCAAAATATTATACCTTATCTTAAAATGGAAATTACTAGACCATGGTAAGCCACCAATATTGTCGGTAAATTTATTTTTTTTGATAGAATATGCAACATTAACGCAGCTGTGCTTAAACGTTAACACATATCTTCTGCTTGCGGCTTACAAGTTAACTGGCTGTCAATTATGATTCTCAAAAATGTTTGTAATGTTTACTTTTTCTCTAGTTTGACCATTGTAGTTTATATCCATATCTCCCGTAGATATTCGTTGATAAAAGTCCATGATTTTAGTTTTTTGGTGATTAATAACTAAATTATTATTGTCAAGCCACTTTATTAAACTATTAATTGTATTGATGATGTCATTTACATATGATTCTTTATTGATAAATGAAACAATTGATGTGCTATCATTCGCAAATAATACCATTGGATGCAGTATATGACGTGACAGGTCATTTATATATAATAAAAATAATAAAGGTCCGAGGACGCTGCCTTGCTGGACACCATATTGTATTTCTCTAAAAGACGATATAGATTTTAATTCCTTTCTAGATCCTAAACACAGGCTCGATATACGTACATTGACTACGACCTTTTAGGTGATGATCTAGTAATCTTGTATAAAAATTAAACTATGCTTGACAATTACAAATGTCGATTTTAAAAAAATCTTTTCATCAAAAGATCTTGGACAAATTAATTTCTTTAGGGGAATATATTCACCATGGTAATTATGGAATGAAGTTATCTAAGAGTACATACATTGAAAAGATGCTGAACAGATTTAACATGCAAGATTGTAAGGTTGATTTTACCCCACCGGTAAAGAAAATACTCGAGCCTGGTACAGATGGGTGTGGTTACAGAGAGTTGATTAGCTGTCTATTGTTTTTGGCAGATATAGCCTACACCGTGAGTTATTTGAGTCAATTTAACTCTTGATCAGTCACATTGGAATATTGCTAAATGATGTCTACGTTATCTGAAAGCGACAAAAGATAGTGGTATTACATAGAGGAAAGAAAAAGGTAATACTTCCACTTTGACGGGTTTTTCAGATGCAGACAGTCCCCTGTCTGCATCTAAACTGTCCCAATGATAGACGATCCTACACTGGGTTTTATTATGAACTTGCAGGCGGTCCTATTTTGTGGGAATTTACGACACACAGTTTTTTTTTTTGTGTGGTAAATCATCATATTACTTCTCCCGCTCTGGGCGGAGCGGGAGGGTGTGTCAGACTCTTACAGACTAAAACCCACCCGTATTCCTTCCGTTGCCTGTGTTGCCAGGGGCCTCGGTAACCCTTTAGTACCTTCCCGCGACCCCGGCAGGCATCGGCCCTTAGTGGACCCCTACACTTGTGCTGACGACATCTCTTACCGGACGGTGAGCTACCCATTGCTCACCGTCCGCAAGCTCACGCCTACGGTGGCCGGGGGCTTTCTCGTCCGATGAAGCTGAATATATATATAGCATTGGCTACAGCAGTAAAGGATGCGTGCTTTTTAAAAACTGATATCCGATATAACAGGTTGACATAGCTTGACATAGTTTTGTATACGGATAGTCAGAGTGGACAAAAAATAGCCATGAATCCTCTTCACTACAATAGGACAAAACATATAGATGTTAAGGTCCATTTCGTCCGAGACAAGGTGAACGATAAGACCGTTGAACTTAGGTATAGGCCCACCGACAGGTTATCTTTGACGAAACCTTTGGGTTAAGGCGCTGACAAGACCCAATTGACCAAAATAGGCTTCGCTTAAGAAAAAAAATTGCCAAATCTGTATAGTTTGTGGCAACGGAAAAAATATATGTTAATTTTGACCATATTTCCCAGAACTTGGTTGTTACCAAAACACGTTTTGAAAACAAAATCTCGATACAAACGACCGTTAAACTAACCTCTTACCTTGAGTTCTAATCCAAAATATCTGTATTAAATATCAACATACGTTACGTATTTAATTAATAACAAGAACGCCTTATTTGAATGCAGAACTTGGTTGTTTTTTATTTTCGATTACTCAACTCAATTTTGAGTAAATAGATAATTACTTCATATTTTGCAATAAATTACAAGCGTTGTGTCATCGCGCTTCTCTTTCTTTTCTATGGAATTTGACAGTGACCGCGGTTTAGGTGTTGTCAGCGTCTTAAGCAAAACATCGCAGTTGTTTGCACATGATTGGTATATCCTAGTTTTTTGTAAGAGTTTTCCTTACTGGTTATTCATGCCTTGGTGTTATGAGTGCAATGCATTTAACTTTTTGAGGGAGCATGTTGTATATTCAAACTTGTTAGGTCTACCTATTTACAAAAGATATGAACTATACTCTTAATTCTATACTTGTCACTTTATATAATAATCTGGTTCTGTTCCTCTTTAATAAAATTCATTATATTTTTATAACATTATTGTTATAATAAGATTATAAAAAATATAATGTTTTTTTGCAATTTTAATAATATAATAATCTGGTTCTGTTCCTATACAAGGTGTCGTTTTGCATCCTCGTCAAATTGAAGGAGGTAACTATGCTAATGATTCTCGACACGAATCAATAGTAAAATAAGTAGGTCTTTTCTTCTTCTAATTTTCGGAAGTCGGCATGTGTGGGGCACGCATGTTAAAACGCGGTCCGTGTGATACCGCACTGTAACTGCCCTTTTACACACACACTACCGCATACGCAACGGGATGATTCTGTTCTGTGAAAGTGGTGAATTCTAAAATTCTGTTAAGCTTAAATAACTAAAAAAACAAGTATGCATCAATTATTGAACAGGTATCGTAATTTTATTTGATTAATACAAGCCTCCTGAAATTTGACGAGGATGCAAAACGACACCTTGTATAATGAAATTCATTATATTTTACAGATCTGCTATACAAATCCTGTAACGTGCTGATTGTTCGACAACTTTTTATAATGCACTTGGTATTAAAACAGCACACAATGCTCTCCTATAACATTGAAAGTACTATTAAGAGACGGAATTATATTGTATGTGAGTCAAATGCATCCTCTAAATATGTCTTTGTAAACAGATTTTACACATTTTTAGGCCCTTTTCTATACAATAAATTAAATATCTATAAATTAAATAACTACGACTGTAAAAAGGTTATTCTGCAATTTTTACTTAGCATATCATACAGTGAGACAGAGGATTTACTCGTTGTCTGTAAATAAAACATGTTAGTATTTTAGGTCAATATTAGTTTTTAATTAGTTTTCTCAGTTGTTAATCATATATTTTAAATTTCTAAGCACCTTTCTAGCCTGAAACACAGGTCCAGGCAAATGAGCAAAATGTGTTCTTTATTATTATTAAGATAAGTTATTGTAAATCTGCACCATTTTTATAAATAAACGATTTATTATTATTATTATTTTCGTAACATTATTATTTTAATAAGATTACAAAAATATAATGAATTTTATTATATATGAACAGAACCAGATATAAAGTGACAAGTACGAGTACAGTCCATAACTTTTGTAAATACGTTGACCTAATAAGTAGGGACTTGTGCCTTAGTAATGACAGCCGCACGGGTCGATCGATCAGGTTAAGCTACGCTTGCCGCGGTTGGTCCGTGGATGAGTGACCATATTTATATACCAACCCTAAAAAATAAAACCCCTAATAAAATGGTCATATTTATTGTATTCTAAACTTTTTATTATATATTTATTTTACACTTAAGGCGCTGACAAGACCCAATTGACCAAAATAGGCTTCTCTTAAGAAAAAAAATTGTCAAATCTGTATACTTTGTGGTAGTGGAAAAAATATATGTTAATTTTGAACATATTTTCCAGAACTTGGTTGTTACCAAAACACGTTTTGAAAAAATATCTCGATACAAACTAATGTTAAACTAACCTCTTACCTTGAGTTCTAATCCAAAATATCTGCATTTAATATCAACATACGTTACGTATTTAATTAATTACAAGAACGTCTTATTTAAATGCAGAACTTGGTTGTTTTTTATTTTCGATTACTCAACTCAATTTTGAGTAAATAGAAAATTGCTTCATATTTTGCAATCAATTACAAGCGTTGTGTCATCGCGCTTCTCTTTCTTTTCTATGCAATCTGACAGTGACCGCGGTTTAGATGTTGTCAGCGTCTTAAATAAATCGATTAAACTAAACGATCACTACTCGTATTACAATAAATATTACCATTTTATTACACAAAGTGAGAGCTAGCACATGTCAGATTTATCCAGTGAATCAATAATTCGATTTTAACTTTATGTTTTTATTATATTTAGAAATTGACGTCATGCCTTAGGAAATCCACAAATCATTGGTTTAGTAAAATATGCCTATTTCAACCATATTTTATGTCGGCATTCTCATACTACGTAGATAAGAGACAATAAGTCATGGTCACAAGATTAACCAGACACAAGGTGCACCGAATGCAGTGACAATGTTTTTCTAATGCTGGTATTAGAAAAAAAAAAGTTCTTCTAACTGAACAGGCAGCTGTGTTGTCGGGGTCGCGGGAAAGTCCAAAAGGGTTACCGAGGCCCCTGGCAACACAGGCAACGGAAGGAACACGGGTGGGTTTTAGCTAGTAAGAGTCTGACACACACTCCCGCTCCGCCCAGAGCGGGAGAAGTTATTTGATAATTTCCCAACCAAAAAAAAAAAGCTGTGTTGCTGGGGAGTTTGTTGCGCCACTTCTCCGCAGATAAAGCACTAGGAAGTGGTGAAGGGAGGGCGTTTTGGGGGACTGTCTTGTGTAATTTTGACATGCAAAAACTGCTGATTCTCAGTCTAGTTTTAATAAATGACTTTTGATTTTGAGCCAAGGTTTTCCGTAAGCAATGCAATTATTTTAAAATGTTGATGCTGGTGTTAGAAAACTCGTATTATAAATGCGTAAGTTTGTAAGAATAGATGGATGTATGTTTGTTACTCTTTCACGCAAAAAGTACTGAACGGATTTGAATGAAATTTGGCACACAGATAGTTTATAACCAGAAATAACACATAGGATACTTTTTATCCCGATATACCCACGGGGTCAAAACTTATGCGGGTGAAACCGCGGGGCGCATCTAGTATCTCATATTTCGGAATTTTTGAGGCTAAAAATACGGCATAATGCTAAAAACGGCCTCACTCCTGAGCAGAATAAGAGGCAGTCACAGTAGCATTCTGAAGGCTGTGGTGGCAGATACTTGCTCCGCCGTTATAAGGCAATTTGCGCGAAGACATACCTACCATCAATGACGTATTATTATAGGTATATAGACACGTCATGAACCAACATCGCGGCGCACAGTGGATCGAAAATCGGCTGTAGAAGACATAGGATCCCGATTTCTTAAATGTTATTTTTTTTGCTGGAAATGACTTCTGCTGATCATTACTGTTCTATAAAATGTCATATGAAGTAATTGTGTGCACAAATGGAAGAGTTATAATTTTTATAAGAAAAAAATGTATGGAGCTGACATGAAAAATGAGGATATCTCTGGAATCGCAAGTTTGGCCGTTATATCCTTGCACACTGTTATAGTACTATTTATTTGTGAATTTTTGACATACTTAATATCGCGGCATCACTTGCGATTTTTTTTTTTTTAAATCTTTAAATAAAAAAAAAAGTATATGATACATTTTAATGCTTAAATATGGCTATACCAAGTGTAATTTACAATATTTTGATGCTTAGACCAAAACATTCTAAGAAATCACAAAGTCGTATTACCTACTTATTTGAAATGACATGGTAATTATGAATTACATAATATGTAATCTTGTCTAATGCCTCAAGTCCACATTACCTAATGATTAATAAAACTTAATACCTATATACCTGTTAAAAGGATACGTACCATAATGAGGGTAATTAGATAAACGTGATCATTAGTCAATAACAATAAATGGTAAACAATTGTATGATTAAAAATAAAAGCAAATTATTAAAAAAAATAATTATCTTAACCTAACCTAACATAAACAATAAAAGTTAACTTATTTTATACTTCGTCACCATCAGAATCCACTTCAGAATCAGGCTCTACAATAGATATAACTTCTAAGAACTCTGTCGGAGCTTCCTGATCCTGAAGTTTCAGTAGTTCTACTGTTTCCTTAAAGTATGTCTGCCTCTTGTGGGCATTTAATTTTGGTCTTGTGGAAGAAATTAGAGGATCAGAAGAGACGATAAGCATATTGAGGATATCCTCGTTTGATGCTTGTCTACTCTTTTTCCACGAATGGTGTTCTCTGAACCTCCTAAAGTCTTTGTTTCGGGCCTCTGAAGCTTCTTTCGAAAGACTTCCAACTGGTACAATAGCATTTTCTGCAATTATGTCCCCTCCGTGAATCAACAATTTGTGGGCGGTTGATGACATGTAGTACCAATCGTACAGTTCCACGTATTTTTCAGCGGTTGTTCTAGCGTATTCTTTAAATTTCGGCACGTCTACAATCTCTCCAGATGTGATAGCTTGCAGAATCACAGCAAATCTGCGTATTAGGTCTTCATCTAATCCAGTGATCGCTGCAGTTTTATCAGGAAATTCAAAAAACCGCCTTGCTGTGTTCACGTCGTTAGTTGTGCCTGATCCTTGCTTAACGATGTCAATCAAAAGGTTGAGATCATCTTTGAATCGATCTTGAATGAGTTTTTTTCGTGAATGCAATAACTCTTGATGACCTTCTCCTCTTGCAGGCCACTTTTTGAAGTCGAGACGATAGAAGACATTTCATCACATTAATGCGGGCATGAAGTGATGATAATCCGAACTCATACACACCAGAAGAAATGGTTTTTGACGCAATGACATCTAACTTATTCATTTCTGTAGGCTTAGCCAAACACAGGTAGCAGGCCGCATTTGACTTAGCTTCAGACAGATATGTACAAATTTTGCCGTCAATCATCGTCATCATTAATTTGTGACTAATTTCATGTCCTTGACATTTTGAGGGAACGAGAGCTTCAATTTCGTTATCCATTGCAGTTTTTTCATTTATGACAACGTCTTTGGTTTCTTTCACAAAACTAAACTGGACTGGACGGCAATGCCTAGGTGAGCAGGGTTTTGGACTCACCCATACTGTATCACCGTCAGCTGTCAACTTTAATGGAACCAAAGAGGTCATAAATATGCTGGAATCATCTTGACCACTATCTATGTTTTGCTTATATCTACTTTGGTTAGATGCACCGTCAAATCTCCACTTTGATATTAATATCAATTGTTTATCTTGTATCGCATCAGGACTACGAATAGTTTCAAAAATTCTGTTCACTGTTAAATCTAGTAACGCTTGTAGTGCAATCTTAGCAGATGAATCCGTTACAGTCACAAATGTCTTCGGAGGGTAGCACTGTAGCTTAGCTTTTTGCACTTTATAGTAAGACGGATATATCTCCTTCGAACCTTCTCGAATAGTCGTTTCCCTTAATGTGATATATTGCCATTTCGATAGTTTTAATGAAAGTAGCAAACCCAGTGCTTTTACTGGTGAAAATATTGTTGAAGGAGCTGGTTTGTTCAACATTTCCTTGATTTTTGCTGTTGCTTCTGGATTTTGGAGCATATGTTCAATAACAGATGCAATATCCTCACGATCATTTCCTTTCAAAAGTGCTGCAGCTGAATAAGCTACTTCATTAGGGTCATCGCCTATATGTTCATCAGATCGTCTCTTCTTCTGCTTGTTACTTAGATCTTCAAACGGCTTTCGAGATCTTTTTGGCATCGTTGAAGTTGATTTCATTGTTGAAGTTGATGGTACAGGTTCAGGTACAGGTTCAGTAGAAATATTTTCACTTGTTGATTCTTGAATGAGCAAATTGGTTTGCACGCAGTTTGGCCAGTCAATATTTGCCTCAAGCCAATTACTGTAATCACGTCTAAAAACTTCACTTTTCCTGTGGGATCGTAACCATCTCTTTTGAACTGCCCGTGTAAATCTTCGACAAAATTCTTTCACGGTAACACTGTCTTCATCTGAAAGGCTAGAGCCCAGTCGAATAACAAGTGTGTTGAACAATATTTCATGATCGAAAGACGAAGCATCCTGATTGCTCAGAATAACAAACAAATCCAAATTTGTAATAATGCTTTCCATTATTCACGATCATTGAGTAAAAAGACACGGTAGGATAGATGTTAGTATTAGAAATGCTCTAAATGAACTGAAGTTGTGAATCCAATGTTTGACTATTTATTGTTATTGACTAATGATGGTATCACATTTATCTAATTACTTTCATTAAGTTAATCCTGCACTAATTGCTAAATTAGCGAGTACCCCAAATTATACAGGTACGTATCCTTTTAACTAGGTATATAGGTATTAAGTTTTATTAATCATTAGCTAATGTGGAATTGAGGCATTAGACAAGATTACGTATTACGTAATTCATAATTACCATGTCATTTCAAATAAGTAGGTAATACGACTTTGTGATTTCTTAGAATGTTTTGGTCTAAGCATAAAAAATATTGTAAATTACACTTGGTATAGCCATATTTAAGCATTAAAATGTATCATTTACTTATTTTTAATTTTGAAGATTTAAAAAAAAAAAATCGCAAGCGATGCCGCGATATTAAGTATGTCAAAAATTCACAAATAAATAGTACTATAACAGTGTGCAAGGATATAACGGCCAACCTTGCGATTCCAGAGATATCCTCATTTTTCATGTCAGCTCCATACATTTTTTTCTTATAAAAATTATAACTCTTCCATTTGTGCACACAATTACTTCATATGACATTTTATAGAATAGTAATGATCAGCAGAAGTCATTTCCAGCAAAAAAAACAACATTTAAGAAATCGAGATCCTATGTCTTCTACAGCCGATTTTCGATCCACCGTGCGGCGCTTAAAAATGGCGAAAATACTAGATAGCTACTTATACGCGTGAAGAAAGGGAAATGACACGTTTTTGTCTTTAACTTTTGGAGTATAATTTGTACATCGTCTGAAAACACACGACGGCATGTTTTTTTTATGTTTTGCACAGGTTTACACACACAATATAAATTAAAAACAAACGTAGTGTCGCGCGACAGGTTGGTGCGTAACTAAGCGCGATGTGGCCAATTGGCTTCATTTCATATTATCATTTTAGAGTGCGGACAACGTATCTATAGTTTTAAATATCATTGCCTACCATAGTTTTACATTTCTCGTAATGTCTAGTCGTTGGGTGGTCTTCTCATTAATTCTTCTTTAGTTTACGACGCTGACAACACCTAAACCGCGGTCACTGTCAGATTGCATAGAAAAGAAAGAAAAGCGCGATGACACAACGCTTGTAATTTATTGCAATATATGAAGCAATTATCTATTTACTCAAAATTGAGTTAAGTAATCGAAAATAAAAAACAACCAAGTTCTGCATTCAAATAAGACGTTCTTGTTATTAATTAAATATGTAAAGTATGTTGATATTTAAAACAGATATTTTGGATTAGAACTCAAGGTAAGAGGGTAGTTTAACATTAATTTGTATAGAGATTTTTTTTCAAAACGTGTTTTGGTAACAACTAAGTTCTGGGAAATATGTTCAAAATTAACATATATTTTTTCCGCTACCACAAACTATACAGATTTGGCAATTTTTTTTCTTAAGAAGCCAATTTTGGTCAATTGGGTCTTGCCAGCGCCTTAAGTTACTAATAATAGTATTTTAAATGCAAACCTGTTACTAACATTTTATAGATCTTTTAGTTGTCCGAATTAAAATTATTTTATTTTATTAATTTACTTTAGTTGAGTTAATTCTCAGAAAATATCATCATCATCTGCCTGCCTTTTCCCAACTATGTTGGGGTCTTACCGGATACAGCTGAATACCAGTATTTTACATGGAGCGACTGCCTATCTGACCTCCATAACCCAGTTACTGGGCAACACGATACCCCTTGGTAAGACTGGTTGTTAGACTTTCGGGCTTCTGACGACCCGTAACGACTGTCAAAGATCTACAAATGACAGCCGGGACCAACGGCTTAACGTGTTTTCCGAGGCACGAAGGGGTCTTGGTATGTAAAGATGGTCACCCATCCACGTACCAACCGCGGCAAGCGTAGCTTAACCTGATCAATCGGCCCGTGCGGCTGTTATTACTTAGCCACAAGCCCCTTTCTCAGAAAATATGTGGAATTCAAATAATACTTACCTAAGTACTAAATCCTTTCATACATAATATAAAACAAAGTCTGCCCGCCGCGTCTGTCTGTTTGAACGCGATAAACTCAAAAACTACTGAACGGATTTCCAATCGGGTTTCACCGATGGACGGGGTGATTCATGAGGAAGGTTTAGGTGTATAATTCATTAGGTTTTGTGTAAATTGGCTGAGATATGACGATTATTGTTAAAAATATCATGCCGACTGGGAGCTTTACTGACGTGGGCGGCGTATACCGTACGAGATACATAAAAAAAATCTGTTCTACAGGATTGTATATCTTAAAAAGTTCAACAAAAAAATCCAGGATAGCATGTGTCTATCTTCTAAGGATGACCCACGGCAACCATTTTTATGATTCAGAATTTTCGTAGCGGCGCAACAAACTCCCCAACAGCGCACAACAACACAAATAAATGATGGATGGACTGTGTAAAAGATGACGACTAATAGAGAAGTTTGGAAGAAAAAGACATTTTGCGCACAGATAATTAAATCAGGGCAGGAGAATAGTTTGTTCGTTATTTCGTTCAAAACTTCAATTACAAAGGCATTGGCAAAAATATGATGATTATTGTTGAAAATTAAAAAAAAAATCATGCCGACTGGGAGCTTTACTGGCGTGGGCGGCGTAAACCGTATTATACAAGATACATACAAATTCTATTCTACAGGATTGTATATCATACAAAGTTCAACAAAATAGTCCAGGATAGCATGTGCTTGTCTTCTAAGGATGACCTACATTCAGAATTTGATAAAAATTTAATTGTTATTTCCGAAGCTATTTTAACCGGTATTATATTAGTCCATAACCAATAAAATATGTTATTAAAATTGGGCATTTAATTTAGATTAAAATTTGCCTTATCATAAAATCATTTAAATGAATTCTTCAAAAGATATCACGTATTGAAAATGACGCGTAACAAAATAATAATTAGGTTGACGCGACGCGACGAGCGCAGCGCTCGGCTATGAGGCATGCGACCGCTTTCGTTTCCTTTTAATTCCAGTAGTACGTTCCCGTGGGATATTTTCCGACATCCACGCAGGTGAAGCCGCGGGCAGAAGTTAGTAATAACATAAAATAACATCACACCGGTAATCCCCGAAGGGTGAGGCAGAGATGTATCTACAGCATACCCAAATTTTGCCAGTTATATTTAATTCCCATAAAATAGGGGACGCGCCTATTGTCATTAACCGGGCACAAATCCAAATTCCTGATAGATAGCCAATAACACTTTACCCGACCTGGGATCGAACTCACGATCTCTTGCTCAGCAGCAGCGCTTGCGACCACTAAACCCATGATACAGTCTTACTTTTTTTTTTTTTTTGTTTTTTATTTGTGATGGGTTTGCTCTTGACCTTAGTCTATGTCAGAGGCGACAGAAACAAAGTCGACGATGGAGCGAGCTTACCCAGAAGAAGCCTTTTCACTCTCACTTTGAAGAGATTAGGGTTATATGCGTTCGGAAACACAGACGCAGGCAGAGAGTTCCATTCCTTTGCTGTGCGCATTATAAAAGAAGTTTGGAAACGCTTAGTGCGAGTTGGTGGGATAGCCACCAGGAAGGGATGGTAACCTGAAGTGCGCCTAGATGACCGATAATAGAAGGGGGCCGGTGGAATGAGGTCGTGGAGTTCTTGAGCACACTCTCCGAAGTACAATCTATAGAAGACCGACAAGCAGGCAACCTTGCGACGATGGGCCAAACTCTGAAGCTTGGCATCCACCAGATTTACGTCGCCAATGAGCCTCTTAGCTCTGCGTTCCACCGAGTCAAGCGCGGCAAGTTGGTATTTAGCCGAGCCATCCCAAAGGTGGCTACAATACTCCATGCAGGATCGGACCTGCGCTTTATAAAGGGTCAAAAGCTGTCCAGGCGTAAAGTATCGCTTCACCTTATTTAGGATGCCCAGTTTCTTGGCCGCAGTTTGGGCTTTGTACTCGATGGTGGCGCCGAAGTTGAGGTTAGATGTCAACTCCGTGCCTAGGAGCTCGAGCCGATCAGTTACAGGAACCGATGTACTATTGGCAAAACTTAAGCATGCTCACTTTAGAAAATATTTCTGCGGCAAGCGCAGGTAGTGACAAACCACACCCCTTCCTGGTTTCGTCCAATTAGAGACAATATGAATTTGTGTGAGTATAGGGCGTGTAACAAAAAATATAAATATGTGTGGTATGTTGGTTACTCACTGCACGAGCCGGTATTATTCGCGCGAGCCGAGGGCGAGCGAGCGCGATAAGGGAGTCGAGTGTGTGCGCGTTTCATACGACGGTTTTCAACTTGAGAGGAAAAAAAGAGACTGGTATTGTTATTAGTTTCGTACGCCGCTAGGTATTTCTCTCTAGATTTTGCAGGCAACAGGCTGTCACTAGCGTTTCGTGCCTAGATTAGTATTTCCGGGGGGTTAAATCTACGCGTTGCTCTTCGCTCTTCTTTCCTAATTGAAGTCAACATTTTTGATAATAATTAACCACACAATGAAAACGTTAACAAGTATTTCTGGAAAATACCGCGCTTGTTTTGTTTATCCCGCGCGCCGCAGGTGTAAATAAAGGCGCTGGAAAAACCGCTAAACAGCCTATATAAAAAATATAATAAACAAAATAATGTTTTGAATAAGCAAATTAAGGTTAATATGTAGTGAAAAATATATAATTTTATGAAATGATGATAATTTTGATGATTGATTTATCTGATGTAACGAATTTTTTTTTCTCAAAAATATTCATTGTTTTTGGACAAAAACTGCGTATATTGAAAAAAGAAATGTAAAGTAAAAATACTTCTATATAATAAGCTGAATTTCTGAGTCACTTTACAAGCAAGTGTGTTGAAGAAATATTTCGTAATTTTTTGCGACCGTATTTTATGGCCGTTCTATAAAGCCGATCTATTGTTTAACCAGATGTTCTGACGTTCCCACTGAATAACAATGGTGCTTAGATAATGAACTTATTTTTATTGGAGTTGCAAAAGTTGCGACAGCAATAATAAAAAAATCTGATAACATTGTATAAACTGCGCCAAGTAATGGTTCAAATACTACTGTAAGTAATTTTGCTATTTTAATCAAAACAGCAATAAAAGAAAGAGATAGCAAATGACAATTTCTAACAAAACTACGTAACTTGCTTCGTTTTAGGGTTCCGTAGTCAACAAGGAACTCTTATAGTTTCGCCATGACCGTCTGTCTGTCTGTCTGTCCCCGGCTTAGCTCACAGACTCTTACTAGAAAGCTGTAATTTGGCAAAGTGGTAAACAAAAATGCTAAATAAAGTTTTTTTAGGGTACGCGTATAGCAATACCAATAATACATTTTCTAAACCAAACGGAAGATATTAGTACGAAATTACTTCTTGTCAACAATAACAATTCATAAAGCGCTCTCGCTGGCCGTGCCCATTAAAAAAATGTCTTACAAACAAGTGAGCATAGCACGCGCCTAGTGTGACTGTCACACACACTATACATAATTACATTAATACAAACACGGCTAAAATACGCTTCATGCATCCCATTGGCCAAAACGCTTGCATCGGGCGATCCAGTCGTGAGCCGTGCTATACGATTATCGCCTTAGAGGTGAGCATGCGGAAGATTGGCCGATAGTACCCCGAAAAGTAGGAGTCAGGTCGAAACGACTCCTTTTTGCGGTAAAAAGACACGCTTGTGTTTTGGTGGCGTTAAAAGTGACCAGATTATCATCACCCCACTGGGAGACAAGGCTTATGCCAACAATAACTCATGTCGGCGACGGGTCATTTAATAAAAACCTCTTTGTCATAGGAGTCACAAACAGTCCGCTGTGCAGTGTCTGCATGGAGGACGACGAGACAGCAGCTCAAGTGCTACTAAACTGCCCGGTGGTGGCCACATACAGGGCAAAGTACTTCGGTAACTCAGGTACCCTCCGTGAGTCCTTATCCAATAAAATATTCTATGTAAATTGGGCATTTAATTTAGATTAAAATATGCCTTTTTATCATATCATTTAAAATCTTAAATGAATGCTTCAAAAGATATCACAGATTCAAAATTACGCGTAACAAAATAATTGTTTTTTTTATTTTTTGGGAAATCATCAAATAACTTCTCCCGCTCTGGGCGGAGCGGGAGGGTGTATCAGACTCTTACTGACTAAAACCCACCCGTATTCCATTCGTTGCCTGTGTTGCCTCAGTATTCTTTTCGGACTTTACCGCAACCCCGGCAGGCATCGGCCCTAGTGGACCCCTACACTTGTGCTGACATCTCTTTGAGACGCGCGTGGAACACAAGGCTCGGTCGACCCGGGCTTGGTCCTTATCGGACGGTGAGCTACCCATTGCTCACCGTCCGCAAGCCCGCACCTATGGTGGCCGGAAATCCGAGCGAGCGAAAATTATTGGATTTTTCCATTAGGAATTCCTCAGTAACAGCCAGGAGTTTGGAAGTTGGCGGTGTGTTACTCCTGTGCCTCGGTGCGCACTTTAAGCCGTTAGCCCTGCGCCTGGTCTCTCTCCGGTCGTGTCGGATTGCCGTCCCTGAGGACTGAGAGTGAGGGAAGAAGAGAGTTCACCTGTGTCTGCGCACACACGCCTGCACTATAATACCTCTCGCGCCAAAGGCTGATCTCCGCTGAGATTTGTCGCCATGACAGAAATTCCGTCTGGAGGAGTAATATCTAATAAGGTGTTCAACGCTCGTGACTCCTCTGTAAGAAGGTTACATTCAGAGTACCACGAGCGTTGATCACGACGCTTGACAAACGATTTCAGATATAACTCTTCGATATTAACTACAAATCCAGGATTGCTCACGATTTTTTCTTCATCATTAATATCTAAGATAAAATCAGATACATAATCAGCCTATAATGTTCCCACTGCTGGGTCAAAAATCAAAATCAAAATATTTTTATTAATGATAATGATAAATGATAAATGATTTTATTTCTGTAAGTAGGTTTTTACAAACACTTTTACACGTCAAAACATATTTTTTTTAAACTAGATGAGGCCGGCGTTTCCTATCTGACTACTCTGAGAAGAAAGGCCGAAACAAACTCAGAGGTCACCGTCTCTTTTAAAGTCCAGACATAATCTTGGTCAGATCATGTGAAGACCATGTCGATTGGTGTCTGAAATGGTCTTTTGATGAAAGAACCACACAGATTGAGTGGACCTGTCCAGTCAGTGCACGCATTTGTCAGTCGTTGTGCAGCTCAACTCATAACTAAAGGAGCTCAACGATTCAACGAACAATACCAAAGAAAGGACATTTGGCTAGGCCGCAAAAAATACTCAAAACTGCCAGACCATATTAAAAACTAACTGAGAATAAAACAAAATTAAACAATGATCCACATAGTCTTCACATTTACAATAATTAAAACAATATAATACTACACAGAGTAAATATTCATGTCATTGCATAAATAAAATTCATCAATGTCAATGTGTATATTCGGACATAATCTTGGTCAGATCATTTGAGGACCATGTAGGTTTGTGTCCGAAATGGTCTTTTGAGGAAAGACCACACAGATTTGAGTGGACCTGTCCAGTCAGTGCACGCATTTGTCAGTTGTCATGCAGCTCAACTCAAAACTTAAGGAGCTCAATGATTTGACGAACAATACCAAAGAAAAGACATTTGGGTAGGCCGCATAAAGTACTCAAACTGCCAGACCATCATTAAAAGTAAGAGACAAAAAAAAAAAAAAAAACTAACAATGACCCACATAGTCCTCACATTCCTAATAATTAAAATAATATAATATACTATACAAAGTAAATATTCATGTCATTGTTTATATAGAATGTTATATAGAATAAGAAAATATAAATAGCTAGCAAAATAAAAAGAGTAAAAAAACAACATTCACTGTAAGTTTATTGGAGCAGCTCAATCCCAAGCCTTTTTGTCCTCAATATAATCTTTAACAGTATAAAAGGCTTTTAGGCACAGTTTCTGTTTTATAAAACATTTGAATTTATTAAGGCTTAGTTCTTGAATGTGGCTAGGAATTTTATTATAAAAACGTATACATTGGCATCTAAACGAGCTGCCTATTTTTTTGAGCCTGGTTGTAGGAACAACAAATTTGGGTTTGTTCCTAGTATTTACATTATGGATATCACTGTATTTTTTAAACAAATTGATATTTTTATGTGCGTACAAAAGATTTTCATAAATATACTGAGAAGCTACAGTCATTATATTAATCTCTTTAAATTTTTCTCTGAGGGAGTATCTGGGACTTAATTTATAAATTGAACGGATTGCCCTTTTTTGTAAAACAAAAATTGTCTGAATATCGGCGCCATTTCCCCATAACAGAATACCGTACGACATTACGCTATGAAAATAACTAAAGTATACTAAACGGGCTGTGTCTAAATCCGTTAAATCACGAATTTTTCTAACGGCGTATGCTGCAGAGCTAAGCCTTTTTGACAATTTATCTATATGGGGGCCCCATTGAAGCTTGGCATCCAAAGTTATGCCTAAGAACACAGTGGTATCTTCGGGGTTCAACTCTTCACCCTTTATGAGAACACTAGTTTTTACTTGTCTAACATTAGGTATTGTAAACTTAATAGATTTGGTTTTTTTCTCGTTAAGAAGTAGGTTGTTAACATTAAACCAGTTAACTACTTTTTCGAGGGCACTATTTACATTGTCAGTAACCAACTGCTGACGTTTGAGTTTAAATAAAAGTGAAGTGTCGTCTGCAAACAGCACTATATCATGATTATCCTTTATGAGGCAAGGCAAGTCATTTATATAAATAAGAAACAAAAATGGGCCGAGAATTGAGCCCTGGGGGACCCCCATTCTTACTACAGATCCAGGTGATCTTTTTCCGTTAACATCAACTCTCTGAATCCTATCACTCAAATATGAAGTTAGAAGATCCAGAGAGGCGTTTCGGATTCCGTAGTGGTGCAGTTTTCTGACCAAAGTTTCATGAAGAACGCAATCGAATGCCTTGGACAAATCGCAAAAAATACCCAAAGCATCGCATTTATCCTCCCATGCATTATAAACATGTCCTAAAAGTTCAACACCGGCATCAGTAGTCGAACGACCCCTTGTAAAACCGAACTGTTTGTTATGCATTAATTTATGTTTATTGAAAAATATTTGGATTTGATCTAAAATAAGTTTCTCGAAAATTTTACTAAAGGTAGGTAGTACTGAAATAGGTCTATAATTAGTAGGGTCTGATGTACTACCCGATTTAAACAACGGTATTATTTTACTGTTTTTCATAAGATCAGGAAACTCACCACAGTCAATACAATTATTAAAAATAACAGCTAATGTAGGTGCGACAATGTTTATAATCGACTTAGCAACGTCCACAGAATTACCCCATAGATCTGCGGTCTTTTTAACATTTAACGTGTGAAAGGTTTTAATTACATCTTTACAGGTGACATATTGGAAACTAAATTCTGAATCACAAACTGGAACGTTTTCTATAAGTAAAGACTCTGCGGCAGTGGGTGATGAGTTTAGAGATTTTGTAGTTGATATAGGAATCTCTGTAAAGAAATTTTCAAATGCCATGGCGACTTCAGAATCTGATTTAATTATATTGTCATCAATAGCAAGGCTGTAGTCACTACTTCGGTTGGATGACCTTCCCGTTTCACTATTAATGATATTCCATGTCATCTTAATCACATTACCACTATTTTTAATTTTTGAGCTCAAGTAGCGTGACTTGGCCATACAACAAACTTTTTTAAATAATTTAGAATAATTCTTAACTAAAAATATAAATTAAATTCAGCAGTGTTTATACTAGTCCGTTCATCATACAACTCATATAGTCGTTTTCTACTTTTATGTATACCAATGGTGGCCCAGTCACTGAAGGAAGTGATACTATTAACCGACAATGTCTTAGGAACGAAAGTATTCTCAAATTGTGTGCAATACATATTAAAAAAATCATTATATTGTTGATTAGGGGCATCATTAGTTGACAATAGTGGTAATTTACTCAGAATTTTAGTTTTAAATGTTTCCAAACGCTTAGTCGTTTTTGGGTTCACAGTGATTTCTTTTTTAGTAACTTTTTTGCTTTGATATGGAACAGTGATAAATTGTCCGCAATGATCTGATTCTATTAAATTAATAATTTTTTTGTGGGCTGGTGTAACATCTGTATAAATGTTATCTAGACATGTGGCACTAGTGGGGGTTATTCTAGTGGGCTCTAAAAATTGGTGAGCAAGATTGTATGACTGAAACAAACTTATAATTTTAGTACTTAAACCCGAATTTTCTAATAGATTAACATTAAAATCACCACAAGTGATGATAGACTTATTCGAATTACAGATTTTGTGCAACACATCATCCATAACCTTTTCAAAACAATCATACAATCCTGAAGGAGGTCTGTACACACATAATATAATGAACTGCTCCAACTCTATACAGGCTATTTCAATGGTCTTCTTGCGGTCTTTAAATCTAAGCTGATTATTTACTAGTATTAATGAGCCTCCATGTATAGCATTTATTCTGCTGAACGAACTACCAACCTGGTGATTACTAAAATTGAACATGAACTGGTGGCTTTTAAGCCAATGTTCTGTCATACAAAGAATATCTATATTGTTATAATTCAGGAATAATTCTACTTCTAAATCTTTGTTCAAAAACCCTTGAATGTTTTGATGCACCAGGTTGATTTTATTTAATTCTTTTACACTTTCATTTGATTTATTATTTACTTTCATAACATTTTTGCAAGAGGTTGACTCTATTGTCCTAATTTCTAATTTAAATGATAATCAATGTCATTAATTGTGACCAAATTATTACCAGAAAAGTTTATAAGGTCATTGCATTGCTCAAAAGAAGCAATTTGTTTAGCCAAATATTTGGCTGAAATAGAAAAAAAATATGATAGCGACACAGCTATCTGTCTTTTGTGATAGTTTGAAAGATAGTACATAACAATATTATATCTATCTTTAGTCAAATACAAATTATTACCAACATAATTGTTAGTATCAATTAAATGGAATAGATTATCATTATAGGTCAAATTGTGCAATGTCATGTTAATGTCAAATCTTAAGTTATTTTCTTCCTGTGGCAAACTGTTACTATAGGGCAATGTAAACAACACAATTTTTCTTAAACTAAGATTGCACAAAGTTCTATGATATTGGAGCAATTCTCCTTTGTTCACATTTCCCCTATTTCCCATAAAAATTAATAATGTTGTTTCCTGTTTAAAATTACATTTAATGATTTTTTTCATAATATCAAATAATGAACAGCCAGGCATACAGTAATTTATTATTGACTGTCCTGGGTATTCATCTGTCAACAAGTGGCCTAAGTCCTTCCCAATCTCATCACAAAATAATACAATATCATTATTTACAATTTGTTTACATTGATTATTGGAGTTATTAGTATAGGGAATTGTCAAATCAACACAAGGCTGCGGTAAGGTGGTATTACATGTTGACAATGAATGGTCTGGAGTTGGTACGTTAGATGCTGATTGACAATGCTCACAGTTGATTGTTTGTGAGTTTACCAGCTCATTCATTGCCAACACATATTCCCTCATAAGGTCTTCTGAGGTATTATATTTGTTGGTCATTGAACTAAGTTTCTCTTGTAGAAGTTCAAGTTGAGATTGAAAGTCCTGTGTGTCAATGTTGTATTTCCTAGTACTTTGCTCCAAATTAAAAGAATACATATCTAATTGTTTAAGTAAATTATATAAAATATTTCACATAAACCTACATGGGCACTTATGAAACGTCAGAAGCTAGGTGCACGGTTCCAATTGGTCGTTTCCTATGGAGAAGAGCCGGCAAGAAACTCCACGGTTACTCTTTTAAAAATAATTGGCTTTTACAATGTTCTCAAATTACAGTGTTAATAGGTATGGTGTTAGTAGGTATGGGAGGACAGTGTAGGCCTGTCGATAAGTTCTTAACAAAAAAAAAGAAAAGAAAAGGTCTACAAAAGATCTAGTCTATTAAGCCTACTATGTTCTCACATTCACAAAGTACAAAAGAATCCATGTAAAATAATATTAAAATAATAAAAATAAAAAAACTTATTTAAACCAAATGACATGTTTTCCATTGTATATAATGTCAAATAATAAAAATATAATGTCAAAAAAGTATGTCTAAAAAATAATAATAATAAACATCGAAATTTGGGAGCAGTTAATAGACATTTACGTAGTTATGCCGTTTCTGATGTACCAGGGAAGCCACATGTGCAGAAGGAATTATTGCCAAACTTCCTTGTCTTCAACGTAGTCTTTAATCTTATAATATGCTTTTTTGATAAGGACACGTTTGATGTGGGTTTTGAACTTTCCATCGCTAAGTTCTGTAACCGACTTTGGCAACTTGTTATAAAGGCGGATACTGTTAATGATAACAAATGATTTGCTTGTTTTTGTTTTGGGTATCACAATTTCATGTTTACTACGTGTATTTATATTATGGAAATCACTTCTTGTTTTGAAAAGACGTAAGTTTTTGCGAACATACAAAATACTTTCTAAGATATAAAGAGAAGGCAGAGTTAGTACATTCATTTCTTTGAATTTGTTTCTAAGGGACTCACGAGGACCCATTCTATAGACGGTGCGGATTGCCCTCTTTTGTAAAATAAAAATTGAATCTATATCAGCTGCCGATCCCCACAGCAGAACGCCATAAGACATAATAACTGTTGAAATAAGCAAAGTATACTAACCTAGCAGTGGCTATATCAGTCAACTGTCTAACTTTTCTTACTGCATATGCAGCTGAACTTAATCTACCTGAAAGAGCTCTTATGTGGGCTCCCCATTGCAATTTTGAATCTAGAGTAATTCCTAGAAATATAGTTTCCGTAATACCATCTAGTCTCTTGCCAAAAGTTTTAAATTTAGAGCCACTTGGGATACATTTGGTAGTGAGAACTTAAGACATTTTGTTTTGTTTGCAAGATTTGTTTGTTTTGTTCGGAGATTATTAGCTGCGAACCATTTCGAAAGAACATCCAGACTATCGATGACGTGTAAGACATCCGGATCTTTTCTATCTATTTTAAAAATAAGAGAAGTGTCGTCAGCGAATAGAATTATATCCGATAAGTTTGCCATCATGTAAGGAAGATCATTAATATAAACAGGACACAGGCCTCCTCTCTATGAGAGGGCATGGGCCGTAATGCACCACGCGGGCCCAGTGCGGGTTGGTAGATGTCACATGTCTTCGAATGTTTAGGTTTTAGGACATGGCAGTTTCCTCACGATGTTTTCCTTCACCGTTTTGAGAGCAGTGGTGAAAAAACTCAGATTGAACACATGTATTGAAAAAGTTACATTGGTACTTGCCCGGATTTGAACCCACAACAACCTCGTGCATGAGAGGCGACGCCTTAACCACTGGGCCATGAAACATGATTTCAAAAAATCCCATAACCAATAAGAAAAATCAGTAAATAAAGATAACACATACAACTTGTTACTCTGTTAGTTCTAAAACAGAAAAAAAGCTTGAAGCATCGCGGCTTAGCGTTCTGAAGTGAAGGTACGTTCTGCAGTCGGGCGATCGCGCCCATAAAGATACCACGCGCCGCGGAATTTAACAAACAAGAAAAAATATTTACGACTTAGTGCAGTTTCGTAATAGTTTTTGTGATAAAAAAAAAATATTTTTGTTAACAAATTTTGTGTTTTATTGTGGTGTTTTTTTTTTCTTGAAGTGTCTGTGTGGATTTTTTTGTGGAGCTCCTGTTTTTTAAACTGGGATTTTTCTTTGAGGTAGGTTTGTAGTTAATTTTCTTACTTCTTTCTTAGATGTGTAAGTTTTTTTTTATTATAAATATTAAATTGATATTAATATGATAAAAACAATTACAACATAATTATCTTAACACATAAATAAAAATGTAAGACAACACTTTAAAAATATCTGCTTGCATTATTATTCGAACGCCGCCAAAAATTATTCGATTTTTTTGTTGATTATGCCAAAATTCCAAAACTCGGTCACCACCTATTATTATAAAAATGGAGTAATATGAACCGTTTATTAAGACCGCATTTACATATGTTATGCATTATTATGTCATATTATTATATTTGCGGGTATGTTCGCTTTCACTTTGAGTGGGGGAATTAGGGCAGTGTGCCATGAAAGTATCTTTAAGATGAACGATAATGCGTTTACTTGCAATTACTTTCATTTTCTTGAAATGAACGCACGTATCTGTGGAGCTTTAAATACCATTTTTTTTCGAATAATCGGTACGGATGGAAAAAAAAAATCAGTTGTAGCGATAATAAAATGAAAAAAATAATCGTTGAATCTCCAAAAGTTAAAAATAGACCATCAAAAAATAGAAAAACATGTTTTTTTTGTTTTTTTAAAGTACGAATCTAAATTTAAAAAAAAAAAACCTGCCAAGTGCGTGTCGGACCACGCACAATGAAGGGTTCTGTAGCTTGGAAGAAAATATCCCAAGAACAATCTTAAAATTGTAGTTGAAAAACATGTTCTCCCATAAATTCCAACTGCAAATATAAGTTTGTAAACACAATATTGAGTGATTTACCATGTTATTTTAAGACCAAAGGTTTCTTATGTAACTTATAAGTATAGAGCTAGTCTCTGTATTTTTTGAAAATTTTAGGCCCAGCTGTTTTTAAGATAAGGGGGTTATGGTCAATTTTCTATAATAACTTTAAAAAAAATATTAAAAAATTAAAACTTGAAATGCTCTTGTTATTTGTTATGCGACACGGCGCACTTTGCAAAACTTTTGGTCAGTGGGTCGTCTTAGTTTTTTAAATTTTATAATTTTCCCGCCAAAAGTGAACTCGATATTCAAAATTCATTTCTTTACGTTACACGTTCGTGTTTGGGTCATAGAAATTCATGTGTACCAAATTATAAGTTAACTAGATGCGCCCCGCGGTTTCACCCGCATAAGTTTTGACACCGTGGGTATATCGGGATAAAAAGTATCCTATGTGTTATTCCTGGTTATAAACTATCTATGTGCCAAATTTCATCCAAATCCGTTTAGTACTTTTGCGTGAAAGAGTAACAAACATCCATCCATCCTTACAAACTTTCGCATTTATAATATTAGTAGGATTGATCCAGTAGATTTGAAGCAAATCGGCTGTAACAGACGGACGACAGACAGACGAACACATGAGTGATAACCTAGAAGGGTTCCGTTTTTTCCTTTTGACGTACGGAACCCTAAAAAAAAAAAAAAATAATGCGATTTTTTATTTTATTTATTTGCACAGTTAGTACTTATGTAATTTAATAGGTAGGTACCTAGTGTAAATAGCTAGTTGTGTTATATATAATCCTAGCTTATGCCCGCGGCTTCGCCCGCGTTGAGGTCGGAAATTACCCCTCAGGAACGTACCACCTACCACCATAAAAAATATCGGTCAGTGGGTCGTCTTAGGGACGGAGATCTTATGTGTCTACCCATGTGCCAAATTCCACCGAAATCCATTCAGCAAATCCCTGTGTTTGTGGCCGCGATTTCGTCTTACTTGTATTTTGGAGCTTTTTGTACAAATATCCAGTATGGAAAGACCCAGGTCCCTCCAGGTCCCAGGTTAACTAACTGTAAAATTTCTTTGCGATCTGTTCAGTGATTTAGGCGTGAAAATGTAAGACAGAGTTACTCGTACTTTCGTAACTTAACTGAAATAAAAAATACGAAAATGAGTTGTGTTTGTTTGTTACACTTTCACGCTAAAACGGCTGAACGGATTTAGATGAAATTTGACACATGGGTAGAACATGACCTGGAGAAGGACATAGGCTACATTTCATCCTTTTTATTTTGGATGGGAAATCATCAATTAACTCTCGCTCTGGGCGGAGCGGGAGGGTGTGTCAGTCTCTTACTGACTAAAACCCACCCGTATTCCTTCCTGTTGCCTGTGTTGCGGGGGCCTCGGTGACTCATAAGTACCTTCCCGCGACCCCGGCAGGCATCGGCCCTAGTGGACCCCTACATTTGTGCTGACGACATCTCTTTGAGGCGCGCGTGGAATACAACGCGCCGTCGACCCGGGCTACTTTTCATTCTGGATCGTAAACAAAGTCGCAGGTAACAGCTAGTTTGTAATATTTTTAAGACGCTGACAACACCTAAACCGCGGTCACTGTCAGATTGCATAGAAAAGAAAGAGAAGCGCGACGACAAAACGCTTGTAATTTATTGAAAAATATGAAGTAATTATCTATTTACTCAGAATTGAGTTGAGTAATCGAAAATGAAAAACAACCAAGTTCTGCATTAGAATAAGACGTATTTGTTATTAATTAAATACGTAATTTATGTTGATATTTAATACAGATATTTTGGATTAGAACTCAAGGTAAGAGGTTAGTTTAACGTTAGTTTGTATCGAGATTTTTTTTTCAAAACGTGTTTTGGTGACAACCAAGTTCTGGGAAATATGTTCAAAATTAACATATATTTTTTCCGCTACCACAAACTATACAGATTTGGCAAATTTCTTTCTTAAGAGAAGCCTATTTTGGTCAATTGGGTCTTGTCAGTGCCTTAAGTTTGGATTCAAATTAGGCTGAAACAAAGCAATTTTGAATGTCAAAAATTACACAAGACTTCTCCTTAATTATATTTGCTGCCTCGTTGGTCTAGTGCTGGCAAGCGCTACTCCTGGGGGTAACCATCACCTCTTATAGCAGTATTTTTATAACACGAGTATTACTTCACAGTGGGAAAGTGATGGAGCTGTACATGACTTATAGCTCCATCTCTTTCTCACGCTGAAGTAATATTGAAATAATACTGCTATAAGAGGTGATGGTAACCCCCCTGAGCACGAGGTGCTGGGTTCGATTCCCGGGCCGGGCAAAGTGTTATTGGGTTTTTCTATCTGGAATTCCTCTGTAGCAGCCCGGATTGCCAGATTTGTGCTCGGTTAAAGGTAATAGGCTCGCCTTCTATTACATGGGACTTAAACATAACTGGTGAAATGTGGGTCTGCCTACTCTACTTCGGGGAAAGAAAGCGTGATGTTATGTTATTTCATATGTGTGTTAGGTATTAAAATCAAAATCAAAAATCAAAATCAAAAACCAAAATCAAAAATCGAAAATCAAAAATCAAAAATCAAAAATCTAAATCAAAATCAAAAATCAAAATATTTTATTTCACATAAATCAGAAATCGGAATCAGAAATCATTTATTTGCCAATAATGTAGGTATTACAGATATGATGGTTATTTTGATGAGAGTCCCGATACATTTTGCCTAAAGGCTCGTGCAGACCAGCGCGATATCGCGGGCGCGACAGGCAGCACTATGCTTGTCGCGCCCGCGATATCGCCCCAGTCTGCGGAAGTCTTTACGGCATGTAAAATTATTTAATAATACACATTTACTGGACAAAAAAAAAATATACAAAAATAAATTAAATTTCAAATGTCAATAATTTAATTACCTACAATAAAACTAAAGATAGAAATGTCAGCAGATTAAATCACAAAAAAGCAGCACAAACACACCATTGACAGATAGTTTTGTCATTAAAAAAATCTTTAATTGCACCTTTTTTTTTAAATTTGTTGCGTAATTATTTTAAATGTATTGGTAGTTTATTATATACAAGGTGTCGTTCCGTGTGGTGTCGGACGGTTCCGTGTGGTGTCGGACGTAAAGAATAGCACCATCCCATTTCTTCCCATGGGTGTCGTAAAAGGCGACTAAGGGACTTACTAGAGAATGGGCAGCAGCGTTCTCTATGCATTTTAACACCATACTGCGATCGCCAACCCGCCTGCCAAGCGTGGCGATTATGGCAAACCCCCCCAATATTGGGGGAGGCCTATGTCCAGCAGTGGACGTCTTTCGGCTGGAATGATGATGATGAAGGTGTCGTTTTGCATCCTCGTCTAATTCAAGGAGATAACTATGCTAATGATTCTCGACACGAATCAATAATAAAATAAGTAGGTCTTTTCTTTTTCTAATTTTCGTAAATTAGCATATTGTGTGGGACACGCGTCTTAAGGCGCTGACAAGACCCAATTGACCAAAATAGGCTTCTCTTAAGAAAAAAAAGTTGCCGAACCTGTAAAGTTTGTGGTACCGGAAAAAATATATATTAATTTTGAACATATTTCCCAGAACTTGGTTGTTACCAAAACACGTTTTGAAAAAAAAATCTCGATACAAACTAACGTTAAACTAACCTCTTACCTTGAGTTCTAATCCAAAATATCTGCATTAAATATCAACATACGTTACGTATTTAATGAATAACAAGAACGTCTTATTTGAATGCAGAACTTGGTTGTTTTTTATTTTCGATTACTCAACTCAGTTTTGTGTAAATAGATAATTACTTCATATTTTGCAATAAATTACAAGCGTTGTGTCATCGCGCTTCTCTTTCTTTTCTATGGAATTTGACAGTGACCGCGGTTTAGGTGTTGTCAGCGTCTTAAAACGCGGCCCGTGTGATACCGCACTGTAACTGCCCTTTTACACACACACTACCGCATACGCAACGGGGTGATTCTCTTCTGTGAAAGTGGTGTATTCTAAAATACTGTCAAACTTAAGTAACTAAAAAAACAAGTATGTATTAATTATTGAGCAGGTATCGTAATTTTATTTGATAACGACACCTTGTATAAGAGGACCCATGGTTAAAATATTTTTTAAGTAATGACGTTTGATAACCACCTGTGTAAAGTTGATATTTATATTGTGACCGTATTGGTAAAAATGTATGGGCACTTATGAAACGTCAGAAGCTAGGTGCACGGTTTCAATTGTTCGTTTCTTATGAGAAGAGCCGGCAAGAAACTCCACGGTTACTCTTTTAAAGATAATTGGCTTTTACAATGTCGGTACAATGTTTTCAAATTACAGTGTTATTAGATATGGCATTAGTATATTATATACTAGATGCACCCCGCGGTTTCACCCGCATAAGTTTTGACCCCGTGGGTATATCGGGATAAAAAGTATCCTATGTGTTATTCCTGGTTATAAACTATCTATGTGCCAAATTTCATCCAAATTCGTTTAGTACTTTTTGCGTGAAAGAGTAACAAACATCTATCCATCCATTCTTACAAACTTTCGCATTTATAATATTAGTAGGATACATAAGTATTACGAGTAGTACGCCTATGGCTACGCAATTAAGACGCTGACAACACCTAATCCGTGGTCACTGTCAAATTCCATAGAAAAGAAAGAGAAGCGTGATGACACAAAGCTTGTAATTTATTGCAAAATATGAAGTAATTATCTATTTACTCAAAATTGAGTTGAGTAATCGAAAATATAAAACAACCAAATTCTGTATTCAAATAATACGTTTTTGTTATTAATAATTAAATACGTAACGTATGTTGATATTTGATACAGATATTTTGGATTAGAACTCAAAGTAAAAGGTTAGTTTAACGTTAGTTTGTATCGAGATTTTGTTTCCAAAACGTGTTTTGGTAACAACCATGTTCTAGGAAATATGTTCAAAATTAATATATTTTTTTTCCGCTACCACAAACTATACAGATTTGGCAATTTTTTTTTCTCAAGTGAAGCCTATTTTGGTCAATTGGGTCTTGTCAGCGCCTTAATAATGTCAACTGGATACAAGAAGAATTTAGCATAGCTAACAGAATTAGGTACAGAAAAATGCATTGTATCACGTTCGTAAGTCAGTAATATGACGTCTAATTACTTCAACATAAATATCATGATTTTAGAATTGCGCAAATTCATGTCATAAGATCATTCATGTATTCATTCCCTATGTGTTTGTTATTCTAGCGCTGCGATTCCCAAAGTATTTTGGGCATGAGACCCCTTTTCCAAAATTAACTGATACCTTCGACCTCCATAGCCAAATTTGTTTTTAATGTTGTACGAACTTGTGCTTGTGGGGATTGTGGCTAAATAATAACAACCGGACGGGTCAATCGATCAGGTTAAGCTACGCTTGCCGCGGTTGGTCCGTGGATGGGTGACCATCTTTACATACAAGACCCCTCCGTGCCTCGGAAAGCACGTGAAGCTGTTGGTCCAGGCTGTCACTCGTGGATCTTTGACAGTCGTTACGGGTCGTCAGAAGCCCGAAAGTCTGGCAACCAGTCTTACCAAGGGGTATCGTTTTGACCCAGTGACTGGGTTGTGGAGGTCAGATAGGCAGTCGCTCCATGTAAAATACTGGTATTCAGCTGCATCCGGAGACTGGAAGCCGGCCACAACGTAGTTGGGAAAAGGCAGGCAGATGATAATGATGACGAACTTGTGCACGCTTATCGACTTGTTGAGTTTTTTAAAAGTACAACAATGATACTTCCTACTAAAATAACAAGTTCTTATAACAAGTTGGTACACGTAACACAACTTATACAAGATTTTTGAGAGTTTCAATTAGGAAGTTGCGTTATAGGGGTTCATTTTTAGATCTCGTTCTACCTCTCAAAATCAGTTGTCGTTTACTTTTCTTTTTAGGGTGGGAAATCATCAAATAACTTCTCCCGCTCTGGGCGGAGCGAGAGGGTGTGTCAGGCTCTTACTGACTAAAACCCACCCGTATTCCTTCCGTTGCCTGTGTTGCGGGGGCCTCGGTGACCCATTAGTACCTTCCCGCGACCCCGGCAGGCATCGGCCCTAGTGGACCCCTACATTTGTGCTGACGACATCTCTTTGAGGCGCGCGTGGAATACAACGCGCCGTCGACTCGGGCCTGGTCCTTACCGGACGGTGAGCTACCCATTGCTCACCGTCCTCAAGCCCGCGCCTACGGTGGCGCGAAACATGCCTTTTCCTCAACCGTTACGCCTCCTCCTTCGCGAGCATTACTGCTTCGCAGAAGGAGGTGACGGCTGCCCATGCCCTCTCGCTCCATACCATGGCCTGAACCAGGGCCGGGCGCGAGAGATCTCTGCCGCCGATCGCCTCCACGAGGACACGGCGGTGCACTGCCCAAGCCGGGCAGACCTCCACCGTATGCTCCGCCGTGTCCTCCGGGCGATCCACACAGTGGTGACACCCGAGCGTTTCCTCCCGCCTTATCCAACACAGGAACCTTCCGAAGCTGCCGTGTCCGGTAAGGACCTGCGTCAGGCGGAAGGTGAGGACGCCGTGGCGCCTCTCTAGCCAACGTCGACCCCTGGGAAACCGATTTCGACCCCAAGGGGTCGATATTAATTCCCCTGCTTTTACCTACCTGTAGTTGTAATATTAAGTTAATGATTGATTATTTTAAGGGTCGGGTAATCGCCGTTGACCTTGGCCATTAAAATGCGCATCCCACTCAGGCCGCGGCGCGCCGTTCGATTTCATAGATAGGGGATATTTATTTTAAGTAACAAAAATATGAATAATTAAAAAAAATAACAAATAGAACTCAAATTAAATCAAAATCAAAAGTCATTTATTCAAACTAGGCTGAGAATCAGCACTTTTCGAACGTCAAAATTACATAAGATAGTCCCCCAAAACGTCCACCCTTCACCACTTCCTAGTGCTTTAGCTGGGAAGAAGAAGTGGCGCAACAAACCTTCCAGCAGCACAGCTGTCTGTTCAGTTAGAGAAAAAAAAATGGATTCTATACAACAGTATGCAAAACCATTTACATCACGTGCAACACAAAACATTAAATTATTAGCCATATGTCAGCTAGCACACCACTATACCAACAAAAAAAAAGAAAAGGAAAACACCCAAAACTATTAATTCTCAAGCAGAGATAAAAACGTAAACAGAACTTAATGCCCAAATAAAAGCCTCCAAGCATAAAAGGCGTGCCCGCTTACATATAGCTATAGCTGTAACAGTCACAAATGATGAACTAGGACCATCAAAGTAAAATAAATAAACAATTAATTACTAATACAAAACAATGGTCAGCAAGACGATCAGTCACCACAAGCAGCACCCGTTCACGAGCATAACGCAAAAATCAGCCTTTACCCCGCGCCATATTAGAGGGAAGGAGGTAACCCGACCCCCGACGCTACCGCAAGCAGTGACAACTAAGGGAGCATGACGAACTTGCTGCCGGTTGTAAGAATAATATAATCAGTTATCGAGGTCGCTAGCTAACCACATATTGCAATACAACTCAACAAAAAACATTGTAATGAGAAGATTATGTCAATTATAAACGAAAATAAAATTAAAAATAAATTGACTTATACAGTCAAATAAAATAAACCTTTATATGAACTCATATAACCTGTCACTATGTAAGCTAATTCTGGAGAAAGAACATAAACATTGTCTTGAGTTAATCACAGCGACCAACAATTCTTATCATTTAAGTAGTCGTTGATAGAATAGTATGCCCTTGAACAAAGTTTGGATTTTACTTTAGTTTTAAACGCATTAAAAGGCAAATCTAGCAAAGAAGAGGGTAACTTGTTATAAAAAGTAATACCAAGCCCAACAAACGAGTTATGAACCTTGTGAAGCCGGTGAAATGGAGCACGTAATTTGTCCTTATTTCTGGTGTTAATATTGTGAATATCACTGTTTTTAATGTATAAGTGTATATTTTGCCTAATATATAAGATATTGGCGAAGATGAATTGTGATGCCACCGTGAGAATACCAATATCTTTAAAAAATCTCTCAGAGAAACTCTGGCACCTAGCTGGTAAATTGCTCGAACAGCTCGTTTTTGAAGAACAAATATATTTTGAATGTCAGCGGCTTTGCCCCACAGCAGAATACCGTAGGACATAACGCTATGAAAATAATTCAAATATAATAACCGAGCTGTATTAACGTCAGTGTATTGTCTTACTTTCCTGACGGCGTAAGCGGTCGAACTGAGCCTTCCCGCTAGGCTTGATATATGAGGGCCCCACTGAAGTTTGGCATCTACTGTTATGCCCAGAAAAATTGCCGAGTCTACAGTTCCAAGAACCTCTTTATCCAAGACGATGTTGGGTCCTAGATTTCTAACATTTCAACTATAGATAATGAAATAGTCTGTTCATACAAAAAAAAAAATCATGAAAATATCTTAAGTAGTTTGTAAGTAGTTTATCGTTTTTTATGCTTAGGGTAAACATTACTTCCTGAATTTATTTCCTAAAGTATTTTACTACAATACTTAAATATTTACATATAGAATTGATGCGCTTGCGTTCTAGTGTAACATAATTTGTTTGCATATCTTACTTGGAATAAATGAAGGCGTCACTAAAATCATATATCTGCGCCTTAAGCAACGTCTCTGGATGCAGCAGTAAGAGCTTAAAGAAATGCTTTGGAGAAATGTCTCGAGTATTTATGTAAAAGAAAGTTTCGTAACAATAGAAATTATTAGAAAACGCCGTAGCCGTCGGCCATTCTGCTTATAAGTAGGTAATAGTCTATATTTTTTTATAAACTTTTCTAATTCCTGATTTCTATGTCTTCCCGACCATCACATATTGTTTAAAACTTCTCTTGAAATTAAACGTAACATAATGTTACGCCTTCTTTTTTTTTGGATTGGAAATTATCAATTTACTTCTCCCGCTCTGGGTGGATCAGGAGGGTGTGTCAGACTCTTACTGACTAAGACCCACCCGTGTTCCTTCCATTGCCTGTGTTGCCAGAGGACACGGTACCTTTCGGACTTAACTTTTTTTGCTTCGGCGTTTACGTTCATACATCTGGTCATTCGCGACGCATGCCGCTCGCGATTACTACGCACCTGATTTTTCTGAAGAACATCATCAATTAGGTCACTATAATTATGTTCTTCTACGGCATCTCCTCGGCATTTCCACTCAAATAAAAAGAGAAACGAATAACACTCCCCATTTCGGAACTCGAAGTCAGAACCCCACGATCCGTAGTCACGCTTGCTACAACCAAACCAACGACTAATTGTTCAAAGTTAATTAAAACTTTTATTACAATAAGTTTATACAACTATAAAAATAATTATACCTATTATGAATGTCAAATCGAATTTATGCAAATCCCTCTAGGTTACAGATTTTAAAGCCAGTTTTTATTAGATAATTAATTTTTATTGTGCAAATAGCTTAATGACCGAGAATTATTGTACACGTGTGGTTTATATTACAAATAATACTTAAATTATTATAATATACGTATACCTACTGCATACACTGCGTCAAGCAGTGTTGGGCCAGTGAGGACAGTGGTGGCCCAGTGAGAGCAGCGGTGGCTTAGTTGGAGCAGTCGTGGCCTAGTGAGAGCATTGGTGGCCTAGTTCTAGCAGTGGTGGCCCAGTGAGAGCAAGGGTGGCCCAGTGAGAGCAATAGTGGCCTAGTTGGGATGGAGCAGTGGTGGCCGAGTGTAAGTAGTGGTGGCCCAATGAGAGCAGCGGTGGCCCAGTGAGAGCAGTGGTGGCCCAGTGAGACAAGTGGTGGCCCAGTGAGAGCAGTGGTGGCCCAGTGAGAGCAATGGTGGCCCAGTGAGAGCAGTGGTGGCCCAGTGAGAGCAGTGGTGGCCCAGTGAGAGCGGTGGTAGATCATTGAGAGCAGCGGTGGCCCAGTGAGAGCAGTGGTGGCCCAGTGAGACCAGTGGTGGCCCAGTGAGAGCCGCGGTGGCCCAGTGAGAGCAGTGGTGGCCCAGTGAGATCAATTGTGGCCTAGTTGGAGCAGTGGTGGCCCAGTGTGAGCAGTGCTGGCCCAGTGAGAGCAGTCGTGGCCCAGTGAGAGCAATGGTGTCCTAGTTGGAGCAGCTGTGGCCCAGTGAGAGCAATGGTGGCCTTGTTCGAGCAGTCGTTTTCAGGTTTCCTCACGATGTTTTCCTTCACCGTTTTGTGAGCAGTGGTGATAAAATAATTTACACAAAGTAAAGTCTGGGTTCGAACCTACGACCAGTCGTAAGTCCTGGCCGATTCTCATATATTGCGTGCCAATGCACAGACTGGACAGGTCCACTCTATCTATGTGGTTCTTTCCTCAAAAGACCATGTCAGACTATACCAATCTACATGGCCTCCACATGATCTGACCAAGATTATGTCTGGACTTTAAGAGAGACTGTGACTTCTGAGTTTGTTTCGGCCTTTTTTCTCAGAGTAGTCAGAGGAAACGCCGACCTCATCACACTTTATTTAAAAAATATGATTGACGTGTAAAAGTGTTTGTACAAACCTACTTACAGAAATAAAAATCATTTATCATAATTCGAAAAGAAGGCAATGAAGCAAGTAAAAATAACGGTTCTCTCATGAAAATAATTATATACTATGTACCTACTGTGTAAAATATGAACTATATCCAACGTTATTATTTGTGGGGCTTGTGGCTAAGTAATAACAACCGCAAGGGTCGAGCGATCAGGTTAAGCTACGCTTGCCGCGGTTAGTCCGTAGATGGGTGACCATCTTTACATACCAAGACCCCTCCGTGCCTCGGAAAGCACGTTAAGCCGTTGGTCCCGGCTGTCATTTGTAGATCTTTGACAGTCGTTACGGGTCGTCAGAAGCTCTAAGGGGTATCGTGTTACCCAGTAACTGGGTTGTGTAGGTCAGATTTCCAAATCTTTACAAATTATAATGACACAAATATGACGTTAAAATCGCTTTAAACTTTTCCACTGTGTGAGGTACAGTCGGTGGCAAATTATATTGCCATTTTATTGCAGAATTATTGAATATAATATGGGCAAAATTTCAAAAGGTTTTTTTTTGTTATTTGTATCGCGTAGGTCAACCTAGGAGGTTCTCGTCTGCTTTACCGGACTTTCCAGTGGGTGCTTCAATAAATTAAGGCCTCCAGCTAGGTCATAATCTTATAAACTAAGCGACTACACGCTAAGGGCATCCCCCGTGGGATACGGACCTCGGCTTAGGGCGTAAAGTTTCAAATACCTTTAAGTGATCTTTTTAGTTACACATATTTAGTTCATCTTTCCGTGAAAAATTCTATACCTAATATTCTGAAGCATGGTGATCGGTGCTGATGCCTTCTTCGTATGAGAAGAGTTTTTACCAAAGCCTGTTATTTAAGTGGAAATGGTAATTGCATTTTTCACTCACTATTATTTTCTTCTGGATTTAAAATAAATTATATGCATGTGAGTTAAAGCAAGGACCTAAGCTTGTTTATGAAAAAATAGTATTATTTAATTAGTTTGATGCAAAGAATTACGTAACGAATTGGTATTTTATAAAAAAAAAAAAGGTCACGTATTGTCATAATTATCTTAAATACATTTTAATTAAATGCATTCTAAAATAATATACCTGTTGCTTTAAAAGTTGAAATGGGAGAATTTACATAAATATGATAAGAAACAAGTGGCGAAATGTGGCTTTCAAGGAATACAGGCGTCATGTCATGTTAAGATAATAAAATAAATAACAGCGTAAATTAATAATAATAATTATAATAATAGATAATATAATATTTAAATTTCATCTGACAATTTTTACTTTCAACTGTTATGTGTTACAATTTACATTATTTTTATTACTTCTATTTTTATTAATAACTATGAAGAGGTACACGATACCCGATAGTAACTGGGTCGCGGAGTTCATATAGGCAGTCGCTCTATGTAAAATACTGGTAAGACCGGAAGCCGACCACAAGAAGGGGTCAAACAGGGTTGGGAAAAGACTAGGCAGATGATATCAAGAGGCCAACTGTTTTCATTCTTTCGGTACAAAACACTTAAAAAAGACCGCTCACATGTTTACAAAAATAAAAATTAAGTACCGATAAAAAGGTGACTACTTTTTTCAACTTTACCTTCAAAAATACCAAACGCAGCCGATTATTTTGTTCTTCTACTTAATAGCAAGTCTTACGACCTAATATGACCTACCTAATGGTAGGTCATATTTTGCCGAAGAGCATATATTATACGAGTATATTAAATCTATATGTATATAAATGAATCCCTATTTCTCTTGGTCACGGCATCACGCTAAAACGGCTGAACGGATTTGGATGAAATTTGGCACATGGATAGACCATTACCTGAATTAGGACATAGAATACTTTTTATCTCGATATGCCCACGGGATCGAGACTTATGCGGGTGAAACCGCGGGGCGTAGCTGGTAATATAATATGGAATTTTGTAATGCCACCTGAAAGGAAAGTACTCTTAATACTGTAGATAGAAAATTTTACTCAAAGAAAACATTCCTTTATTTTTGAATAGAAAGAAAACTGCATTCAAAGATTTTCAAAAATTCGCTTGCCACACCCGGGAATCGAACCGACTAAAATCTGTAAAAATTACACCCTGCACTTTTATTGCATTGATCGTTACGATTAATTTATTATAAGGATAAAATCTCTCTAACAAACTTGATAAATTAAATGATAGGAAAACAACCTTGATAAATTAAATGATTAAAAATGAAGTTAGTACGTAGTATATTTAATTGCATAAAATGAACCAACACACAGTTATTGCTAATGATGTTTTTCTTTTGCCGTCGACTGTACTCAGATTCAAAATGGCGGACTATTATTAAAACACCGTTGCAACGGTGTATTTCAGACGTCACTAGTTCGAGCAATAATGAAATAAAAAACACTAAATTAACAAATAAACAACATCACGCCGGTATTTCCTGAACGGTTAGGCAAAAGTACATACACTTTTCGCCAGTCATGTTTAAGTCCCATGAAATAGGGGGCGAGCCTATTGCCATCTACCGGCCACAACTCCGGGCTGCTACCGAGAAATTCCGGATGGAAAAACCCAATAACACTTTGCCCGACTCGGGAATCGAACCCAGAACCTAATGCTCAGCAGTAGCGCGCCCGCGGCCACTAAATCAAGTCAATTAACAAGTGAATCAATATCAAACATTACAACAAACAACTAATCGGTCAACAACCAGTAAGATAGAGCGAGTGATAAAATAAAACATTTATTATAAATTATAATAAAAAAGTCTATAAATTAGATAATAATTGATATTTTATAAACCTACTTATAAAATATCAATTATTATCTAATTTATGTTATTTTTTATGACTATCGTATCGGTACGGACTTTCGCAAGGTGGCAGCCGGGCTGACCCACCCCATCGCATCGCATCGCCCGCCCGCGCGAATACTTACTTCTCACTTAGCGTCCTTTCTGACTTTTTCATTTTTGCTTGGCTCCTAAGGGTCATAGCGTGATGTTAAATAGCCTATAACCTTCCTTAAGAATTAGGCTATCAAATGCACATATACATTTTTTTTAATCTGACTGGTAGTTCCAGAGATTAGCGCACTCAAACAAACAAACAAACAAACAAAAAACTCTTCAGCTTTATAAAGTATACATTAATAGATTGAAATTTTTATTGGAGGAACTCGTGGCTAATAACAGCTGCACGAGTCGATCCATCAGGTTAAGCTACGCTTGCCGGGGTTAATCCGTGGATGGGTGACCATCTTTACATACCGAGATTCCTCCGTGCCTCGAAAAGCACGGTCCCGGCTGTCATTTCTAGATCTTTGACAGTCGTTACGGGTCGTCAGAAACCCGAAAGTCTGACAACCAGTCTTACCAAGGGGTATCGTGTTACCCAGTAACTGCCATGGGTTGTGAGGTCAGATAGGCAGTCGCTCCATGTAAAATACTGGTATTCAGCTGTATCCGGTAAGACTGGAAGATTGAAAGACCCCAACATAGTTGGGAAAAGGCTAGACAGATTGATTAATTGAGTAATGATTCAAAAATGTACGTCTTTTCCACGTTCCAAGATTTTATATCACAGCAAAATTGAGTTAACCTTGGTCTCTGTTCTAATAATCGTCTCAGGTATCATTATTATTTTTTTTGTACATTATTAATTATGATGCAGTGTCTAGCCATCTAGCGTATTATTATTATCCATAGCTAATGGTAATGGGATTCCCAGAGAAACAAAACAATTATTATTTGGTTTTGTATTATGTATATGCATATAAAGAGTTCATTACACCTCAGCGCAGTGGTGTCCCAGTGGTCGCGACTTACAAGTTGTAGGTCATAAGGTTCGAACCTAGACAGGCGCTTTACTTTGTGTAAATTATTTCATCACCACTGCTCTCGAAACGGTGAAGGAAGACATTGTGAGGAAACTGGCATGTCCTAGAACATCCCTCTAGGCCCCAGCAGTCCCAGCAGTGGGAACATTATTGGTTGATTAAGTTATATTATTACACACGTCAGCGCCAGGTCAGGTCTTTATCTCGCTCGCACACTGGTGCAGCCAGAGAAGGCGGCAAGAAGAAGGCTCCAAGGCGCCGATAGTTTAAGTAATTTGTTTTTAAATTGGAAATAAAGCTAATTAAAAAAAAAACATAATCTGCTTTATATTTAGTTCTTTATTATGGAAAGTTTCATGATCTAATCTGAAATATTTTTTGAATACTTAGCGGTTTATTGTTCGGTTTGGAGGTGTATTTTGTAATTTTTTTTTTCGTGGGAAATTTTCTTCCGCTCTGGGCGGAGCGGGAGGGTGTGTCAGACTCTTACTGACTAACCTAACCTAACCCACCCGAGTTCCTTCCGTCGGCTGTGTTGCCAGGGGCCTCGGTAACCCTTTCGTACCTTCCCGCGACCCCGGCAGGCATCGGCCCTAGTGGACCTCTACACTTGTGCCGACATCTCTTTGAGGCGCGCCACAGTGGAACGAATGTATGGGAGCGGTTGGACGTAGACATGTCCGAAAAATAAGAGTAAAATTATGCCAAACTAATGATGCCATCTTATTCGATTACTTAATGCCTTCATAAATTGTGGTGATGAATTTCTTCATAACTCCCATATTTCGGGAGTAATTTGAGAAAATGTGAAATTTTACTATGAAAATGAGTGTATCGAGCTCTCTCCCTCCTGATTCCGGGCTTGTTTCAAGTAGCGGTCTCTAATATCGTAATGCTATTACTAAGAGCTATATTTAATACTAAGACACATAGTGCGCCAAATGTGCACTTTCTGGGATAAAAGGAAATGAAAATTTAAAAAAAAAAACGTTTTTTCCCCATTTGTATTTACTTTAAACCGCAGACAGACTTATTAAGAGGTCTATAAATATATTATATATATACAGAAATATATATTAACAAAAATATTCACAAGAACTGATGAGAGTATGACTTTTAAGTAAGTTGATAATAAATTACCTAGTTTCATTAAAAGTACAATAAATAATTAAGATGTAAGCTCTAATTTACTAAGTTACACATTTTAAAACAATAACATCATTTAATTATCTTCGTCATCATCATCATCATCAATTAATTCAAATTCAGAATCGATGTCCGCTAAATCATTTATGTTAACAAATTCGATATCACTTTTCTCAGAATCCGTAAGCTCATAAAATTCCTTAAAAGAAGATTTTTTTACAAACTTATTTCCTTTTGGACGGATACTTGTAACAAGTGGATCAGAAGACAGTAAAAGATTGTGCATAATATCTTCATTGCATGAGATACTGCTATGCTTTCGAGAATGCCCCTCTCTATATTTTCTAAAATCTTTATTTCTAGCCTCAGATGCCTCTTCGGATAGAAAACCAATGGGCACAATTGACATGTTCTGAACTATGTCTGGCCCATGCATTAAAATTTTATGAAGTGAAGAAGGCATATAATACCATGGGTATAACTCCACGTAAAGCTTAGCAGTATCAAAGCAGAACTCTCGGAATTTAGTTACGTTGATCTTCTCTCCTGATGAAATACACTGCAAGATCACACAGATTTTTCTTAAAAGCATAGCATCTATTCCGGTCAGTTCAGCAGATTTAGTGTAGTTTTCAAAAAATCTCCTTGCCGAGTTGCCATTGTTGGTGGATCCACTGCCTTGTTTCACAACATCGAGAAGTAAGCCCGTTTCTCTTCTTACAGCCTCTTGAACTCTTTTCTTCCTGTCATCAACTTGCCTTTTTGCTATATCACCCCTTACTTGCCATGATTTTATGTCTAATTTGTAGGAAATGTGTAATAAGCATTCCATTGAGCGAATCCAAGCGTGAAGGGTGCTTAAGCTATATTTATACATGTCCTCGTTTGCGTGTTTATCTTTGATTAACTCTAAATTATTCATTTCTTTAGGACAAGCCTTGCATATGTCACACACTGAAGCTGCTGTATTGGATATAATGGAATGAATTTTACCATCAATCATTGTCAACAGCAGTTGGTGTTTGACACTAATTCCATCAGTGATGGTGGATGGAGTTAAGGCTTCAATCTCTGCTTCGATTTCAGCCATCTCTCTCTGCACATTTTCTTTGGTTTCCTTTATAAACTTAAACAATATTGGCCGGCAAAATGAAGTGGAAGATGGTCGCTCGTTTTCCCAAATTGTTACACCTTTTGAGACGAGCCGCAGTGGTACAAGACTAATCATAAAATTACTAGCAAGATCGATTTGCTCATCTTCACTCGTCCTTTGATGATAAATGCTTTGGCTAGATGATCCGTCAAAACCCCATTTGCTGGTCAATACGAGCTGTTGATTGGGATCAACAGGGGTTTCTAACGACCTAATAAGTCTTCTTGAGGTTAAATCCATCAAGGCTTGTAATTTGATTTTTGCAGAGCTCTCTGTAACTGTGAGATCTTCTTTGGCCGGATAGCACTTAATTTTTTCTTTAACCAACATGTAGTAACTCGGGTATTGAAGAGCTCCTTCTTGAGTGTTGAAATCCCGAAGAGTGTTATAGCGCCATTTCGATAAGTTCATCGATACATAAAGAGCCAATGCCTTCAAAGGGGATATTTCCCGTACCTGAATTGATTTACCTTCAATGAAGGCTTTGATTTTTGAGGCCTCTTCTGGATTCTCCGTCAAGTATTTCATAACATAAGCTGTATCGCTTTGTCCTGCCTTTTGAAGCGCCCTTTCGGCCGAAAACATAATTTCAGCGCTGCTACTGCTGCATGAAAGACTATCTTCAGTGCGTCTTCTTTTTTGCCGGTTACTAAGGTCCTCAAAAGATTTACGAGGACTAGGATGTGTACAAGTTGAAGCATCAGATTTAGCAGGAGAAATTATGGGCTCGATGACGTCACTTATATTTTCTGTAGAAGGTTCCATATTTTCATTCTGTAATTCCGGCCATTGAATTGCAGCCTGTAGCCAAATCTCATGTTTCTTCCGAAACTTATCTGTGCTTCTTCCAGACTGTGTCCATTTTGCATAAATGCGGTAGCAAAATCGACGACACCAGTCTTTTAAACTTGTTTCAGCACTTTCACATAACTGAACACAACTGTTATCTTTTAAAACACTGAACAAATAGTTAAAGTCGCGTAAATCTTTATGTGCGCGTGCGCATAAAGCAACGTGAATATCAAGATTTGTATTAAAATTTGGAAAATACATTGCGAGATTAGCTTGGATACAACGAGGTGTAAATCAACACTGATTTTAAAGTTACTAATAGTGACCTATTTATATAAAATCCAGGTATCCCAGGTATCCTTTGTTAAATATTGCAAGGTAATTAGTTATTGTGATAATTAGTAAATGATGCATGCTAAATTAGTGTATTAAGAGCCATTTAGTAATTAAATAATAGCAATGTTCTTATCAGTAATCATTAGTGCATCAGTTTTATATGTAAACCTTAAGTCCCTAATTATATATCCTAATTAGCTTATATCTTCTCTAATTGGCTGCTCAAAAATGTTATTGTAATAAGGTAAACCTTTAGAAAAACGGTTTTAATCAACAAAATAAACAAAAAATAAAAAAATTGTGTTATAAAATAAACATCACTCTTTATCCCAGAAAGTGCACATTTGGCGCACTATGTGTCTTAGTATTAAATATAGCTCTTAGTATTAGCATTATGATATTAGAGACCGCTACTTGAAACAAGCCCGGAATCAGGAGGGAGAGAGCTCGATACACTCATTTTCATAGTAAAATTTCACATTTTCTCAAATTACTCCCGAAATATGGGAGTTATGAAGAAATTCATCACCACAAGTTATGAAGGCATTAAGTAATCGAATAAGATGGCATCATTAGTTTGGCATAATTTTACTCTTTTTTTTCGGACATGTCTACGTCCAACCGCTCCCATACATTCGTTCCACTGTGCGCGCGTGGAACACAACGCGCCGTCGACCTGGGCCTGGTCCTTATCGGACGGCGACCTACTCATTGCTCATCGTCTGCAAGCACGTGCCTACGGTGGCCGGAAATCCGAGCATAAACATAGTACTTAATATTAATTCTCAACTTTACCATATATTTATTTTAAAATTAATGTTGCATTAATTTTTGATATAACGGAGGATCTTGGTAAGCAATTTGAGGTGCTGTAGATTCTTAACAGTCTAAAGCGCGGTCAGTGTTAGATTGCATAGAAAAGAAAGAGAAGCGCGATAACACAACGCTTGTAATTTATTGCAAAATATGAAGCAATTATCTATTTACAAAAAATCTATTGATTGGATAAAAAAATTAAAACACTATTATGCTAATATGTTGCTTGTAGAATAATCTGATAAAAAATCAGAATGATTGCATGTATATTAGTATGGTTTTTAATCGTTAAAAGAAATTTTTTGAGGTATCTTCATGAGTTTTTCTGTCGTATCAAATTAGTTGTATTATGTTTTCAAACCACTATCCTACCTAGCGCATATCCTGAAGAATATATTTTCTGATTTTGTTTACTGCTGTAGAGCATATTCTTTTAGGCATTATAAAATGTATAAAACTTGCGTTTAGCTCCTGTAGCAGTTAGCGTCTAGGTCGTTGCGTTTAGCTCCTGTAGTCCCCTTACGTTAGCGTCTACATCGTTGCGTTTAGCTCCTGTAGTCCCCTCCAATTAGCGTCTAGGTCGTTGCGTTTATCTCCTGTAGTCCCCTTCAGTCAGCGTCTAGGACGTTGCGTTTAGCTCCTGTAGTCCCCTTCAGTTAGCGTCTAGGTCGTTACGTTTAGCTCCTGTAGTCCCCTTCAGTCAGCGTCTAGATCGTTGCGTTTAGCTCCTGTAGTCCCCATCAGTCAGCATCTAGGTCGTTGCGTTTATCTTTTGTAGTCCCCTTCAGTCAGCGTCTAGATCGTTGCGTTTAGCTCCTGTAGTCCCCATCAGTCAGCGTCTAGGTCGTTGCGTTTATCTCCTGAAGTCCCCTTCAGTTAGCGTCTAGGTCGTTGCGTTTAGCTCCTGTAGTCCCCTTCAGTCAGCCTCTAGATCGTTGCGTTTAGCTCCTGTAGTCCCCTTCAGTTAGCGTCTAGGTCGTTACGTTTAGCTCCTGTAGTCCCCATCAGTCAGCGTCTAGATCGTTGCGTTTAGCTCCTGTAGTCCCCTTCAGTCAGCGTCTAGATCGTTGCGTTTAGCTCCTGTAGTCCCCTTCAGTCAGCGTCTAGGTCATCTCCCCACCCTTTTCCGGGCCTGCCTCGGGGGCGCCACCACCGTCCATCCTCAGGCACTCACCAAGTGGAGACTGTTGCCCAACTGTCAATATACAAGTATCTATGCATGCGGATAACGTGACTTGCCCAATCCCATTTCTGCTTAGTAGCCTTTTTGTCTACGTCTATAGTAACATGTAAAATTATTAATTAATATTTGATCATGTTGTTTACTTAATATTTTAAATATTAAATTGGTCAATTATTATTAAGTTAATAAAAAACCTTGATGGTTAATTAATATTTTCAACAATGACAGTCTTCAATTCTTTATTTTTTACACTAAAATACCGCTCTGACCAGTGCAAAAGTAAAAATCAAGAAACAATGTGAAGTAAACAAAACAAAACATGGCGGCGGTTGCCACTTGCTGTAAACGAAGCGTCACGGAAATTGCCGAATACCCCCGAAACCGTGATCGGTTTGGCTGACCAGTCTAGTTATAACCTACAACAATAACCAATGACCCCAATACCTTTTTTTTTGTTTCGTTTTGGAAAATCCTCTTAGATGTTTGGGACGGAGGAGTCTGTCAGACTCTTACTGACTAAAAACCAGCCCGGTGTTCCCTCCCACACTTGCACCGGGATCATGGGATCTAGTGTGACTTCCGTGATTCCCGGCCGGCTTTGCGGGCCACCTCAGGCCCTCGGGACGAGTGTGGTGTGAGTCTCCCCCCGTGACGTCCTATAGGGGTGCGCGTGGAATACTATGCGTCTCCACCTTGAGTCCTGCTGTATGGGGGGCTTCGTATGTAAATACCCCAACACCTGGGGTAAGCATTTGACGTTTTGTTATGTATTATGACTTTAATTAGAACTAGCTTTTACCCGTGAATTCGACCGCGTGTTCCTTGTTTTAACATAAAATATATTCTATGATACTCCGGGATAGGGCTGTCATCCGTCCGGGTTTCCCCGGATTTGTCCTAGTTTAGAGGGCGTCCGGGGAGCATCCGGGCGGGCTTTCATATATTTAGCTTAAGTTTCTTAGATATATTTCATGTTCATAATATGGCTGCTGATGACAATTTTAAGGTAATTTTACTGTGTTAAAAGAGTAAAAAAAACGTAACACTGAATATTGAAATGGTTGAAACTGTAAGATTTTTTTTTTTGTTGACTTAGTATGTTTTTTTGTTTAACTAAAATAATAATAATTTAAGCTTGTCAAAAGTACACTACTATTTTGAAAAGTTTTCTTAAAACTTTAAGAAAACTACTTTAATATTAGTTGAATGTTATTTTTATTTTAATTGATTTCGGTGCAATGATTTTATGTAAATATATTGTAATTTGTAATGCTTATCTCTAATCTTTTTTATTCATTATGTGTTTTGTGTTTAGTTTCTATGGGTGTAATTTATGGACCTGAAATAAATGGATTTATTATTAAGGGAATATTCTGTTTTATCACCGATTTTGATGAAAAAGTTTGTTTGAAAACAAATAAATAAACTATAAAGGACAATTTGAACTATTTTTTATTTTACTGAAGAAATAAAAAAAAAAAATGTTGACGTGTCCGGGTTCTGAGCTCCAAAATCCGGGGATTTTACGCTTTTTGTCCTGGTTGCCAAATTTTAGGGATGGCAACCCTACTCAGGGATAATGTAGTTTTCTACTAGTGGAAAATTTTCAGAATCGGATTAGTAGTTCCCAATGACGTAGCTAGCATGGGTGGCAACTGGCACCCGGTGTGCATAATTGTGGTGTCACCCAAGAATCATCTGCCTGCGTTTTCCCGGCCCGGCCCGGCTTCAAGTCTAATCGGATGCAGCTGAATACCAGTATTTTCCATGGAGCGACTGCCTATCTGACCTCCACAACCCAGTTACTGGGTAATACGATACCCCTTGGTAACACTGGTTGTCAGACTTTCGGGCTTCTGACGACCCGTAACGACTGTCAAAGATCCACGAATGACGTGCTTTCTGAGGCACGGAGGAGTCTTGGTATGTAAGGATGGTCACCCGTGGCAAGCGTAGCTTAACCTGATCGATGGACCCGTGTCACCCAAGAATATTAACTTAAAATTTATAAACATACGATGTACGTAAAGTATGATTTTGTTTATTTATAGCAAATTGGTATTTCATAATTAAAAAGTAGGTTCGGTGGTTTTTTATTTATCGCATTCAGACAGACAAGCGGCGGGGCCCGGACTTTGTTTTATAATATATTAGTGATCAATGATCATAGTGTTGATTGACGTGTCTACTCGTTTTTTAGTAAAATATATAAACTTTACCTAAGCTGTCTTATCTCTTCTCAATTATACAAACATACCTAATGATGACGATTAGCGCTTACGTATATCAAGAAAGATCATGAGATTTTGTATCTCATTAAGAGATACAAAATTAAGACAATAAAAACTTTCAATGTCATTCACACGAAGTGCATTAGATCCGTCACGAGCAAGTTTTTTTTTTGTTTATGTGAATTCTTTAGGCTTTTGATCGATTTTTGGTAAGGCAAAAAGTTATGGGTTTGACGCTCCCTAGATTTCCTCCGTAGGTTCGAACCCTGACAGGCGCTTTACTTCGTGTAAATTATTTCATGACCATTGCTCTCAAAACGGTAAAGGAAAACATCGTTAGGAAACCGGCAAGTCCTGGAACCAAAACCATATAGGCGAAGGTGATGCCCTAGGTGTGCCCCGCGGTTTCACCCGCATTAGTCTCGATCCCGTGGGAATATCGGGATAAAAAGTATCCTTTGCCCTAAGCTAGGTCATGGTCTACACATGTGCCAAATTTCATCCAAATCCGTTCAGCCGTTTTAGTTTGAAAGCGTAACAAACAAACAATCAAATAAACAGACCAACTGACTTTCGCATTTATAATTTTAAATACGAAGTTAGGATGAACATTTGCGTCAGTCAGGAACTCACAAAAACACCATTCTTCTCCCCTTAACAGGAAACCACAAACTTAAATGATGTTGTTTCAGATTTTTCTGACAAAACAAAGCGATAATTTTACTAAATGTTACTAAAATAGCTAATTGTTTTTACATTCATACACATACATACATAAACTATAGAACGCCACCTGCTACGCTCCTTACATACTCCTTTTGCTTCGTTTACGTTCATACATCTGGTCATACACGCACGCCGGTTGCGAGTACTACGCACCTGACCTTTCAGAAGAACATCACCAATGAGGTCACTTTATGTCCCTCCTAGGGCGTCTGCCCACATCTGCCTAGTAAATACTTTTTGTTAGTCGCCTTTCATTCATCCTCTCAACATGACCAAACCATCTAAGCACACTCTTTTCAATTTTTGTCACTACATCTTCCTTGAAACTTCGCACCGTTGCCTTATCACATCATTGTTCTGCCAAATTGTTTTAATATAAAAATAATTGCATTTTAACAGAGCTATTTGTAGATTTTTTAAGAATAAGTACCTGAGCTATGTTATGTACCTAATTACTTAGCTACATATAACACGTAATGTCTTTAGTCTCAGCCATGTTACTGCCGGGGTCGCGGGAAGGTACTATAGGGTTACCGAAGCCCCTGGCAACACAGGCAACGGAAGGAATACGGGTGGATTTTAGTCAGTAAGAGTCTGACACACCCTCCCAGCTCTGCCCAGAGCGGGAGAAGTTATTTGATTAAATCCCACACAAAAAAAAAATTGGTCCGTAAAAAAACGTCAAAATTACATTATGATTTAAAATTAGATGAGTTCGGTGTTTCGAGGGCTTGTGGCTAAATAATAACAGCCGCACGGGTCAATCGTTCAGGTTAAGCTACGCTTACCACGGTAGGTCCATAGATGGGTGATCATGTTTACATACCAAGACCCCTCCGTGCCTCGGAAAGCACCTTATGCCGTTGGTCCCGGCTATCATTCGTGGATCTTTGACAGTCGTTACGGGTCGTCAGAAGCCCGAAAGTCTGACAACCAGTCTTACCAAGAGATATCGTATTACCCAGTAATTGGGTTGTGGAGGTCAGATAGGTAGATAGATAGATAGATAGATAGATAAAACATTTATTCAGTGCACACAAAAGACACAGCACAACACACAATAGCACAATACATGGATAACAAATTACAGGAATATATATAAAAACAAGGTGCCAATATACAAAAAAAAAAAGAAAAACATGCTTAAAGAAATAAAGTAACATTACGACATACTTCAATTAATTATCGAACAAGGTGCGGTGTGTGTCTCAAGGTTGCACCAAATGGGAGTCCAGCTCAGCACGTGTCAGGCAAATATACCTGACGCTGATATTCTGCTGGATCCCTGCAGTGACATACGGACGTCGAGCAGACGAGATACATTGGTGTTGTGACAGTGTTATGCGTGGAGTGAAATTGTGTAAGTATACCCGCAACTTAAAATTATGTATTCTACAGTAAAGTTTTGTATTGTATTGGGAAACTTTCTTGTTGAATGTGTTGAAGGTAGTCGCTCAGCTAAGCAGATGATGGTGAATGAATGTTTTTAGGATATAAAATGGGCATTATTTGTGGTTCGATTAAAGACATGCCATTGTAGATCACCATCAAATCAGCATATCCCTTGTGTTAACCAAAAACTGGGTTGTGGAGGTCAGATAGTCAGTCGCTCCATGTAAAATACTGGTAAATGATAAATGATTTATTTTCTGTAAGTAGGTTTGTACAAACACTTTTACACGTCAATCATATTTTTAAAATAAAGCTAGATGAGGTCGGCGTTTCCTATCTGACTACTCTGAGAAGAAAGGCCGGAACAAACTCAGTCACAGTCTCCTTTAAAGACCAGACATAATCTTGGTCAGATCATGTGAAGGCCATGTAGATTGGTGTCTGAAATGGTCCTTTTGAGGAACAAACCACTTAGATTGAGTGGACCTGTCCAGTCAGTGCACGCATTTGTCAGTAATCGTGCAGCTCAACTCAGAACTTAAGGAGCTCAACGATGCGACGAACAATACCAAAGAAAGAAGATTAGGGTAGGCCGCATAAATTACTCAAACTGCCAGACCATGATTAATACTAAATGAGAAAAAAAAACGTCGGTGATATTCTGAAACCGCGGATCTAACAGTGTTTAAAACCGCGTATTAACAAAAGTAGCAAAATCGAGATTTCGGATTTTCTAATTCATTAATACATATTTTACATAACTAATGCCTACAATATTCAGAGGAATTTGACAATTTAAAAGTTTAAACAATAGAAAGTCAAGTGGTTTAGTAAATATTACGTTTTTCCTCGTTCCTGTAAAATTCGCTTCCCCTACCTTACGCGGTTTTAAACACTGTTAGTTCCGCGGTTTCAGAATATCACCGACGAAAAACAACAATGACCCACATAGTCTTCACATTCACAATAATTGAAAACAATATAATACTGTACAAGTAAATATTGTATTGTAAACATTAAAATATTAAATGGTATTCAACTGCATCCGGTTAGGCTGGACGCCCAATGTATTTAGGAAAAGGCAGACAGGATGATGACGTCCTTCTTCAGTGAAGCTATGTTTGTCTATGCAAGGTATGATGAGAATTGGTTCTCTAGTTTAGGAGTAAGTTTTACATAGACAGACACGTAATTTTCGACATATATTAAATTTTCAAGGATTTTCGACCCGCGTTTCAAGTGGGTCGGTTTTGAATCAGGCAATTAATAAATTAAGATTTACTTAATGCAAATTTTATTAAGTTTTCACTAATGACTTCGTGAATTCCGTGGGAATTTCTTAAAATTCCGTCTTGTTCCTTGTCTACATTATACTGATAAAGGACGTGCAAAATTTTGGGCTGGGTGTTGATAAGTCTGTGAGAGAGTCAGGAGTTTTGTTTTTATTTGTTTTAAGGTATGAAGGAACAAAGTGTAACGTTCAATCATCCTCCATAGAAAAAGGGGGATCCTCCGACCAGACGGTGTTGTCTGGTGGGCAACTGCCCGACGGTTGATGTCGGGACGATGTATCTATGCTAGTCGCGCGGTAGATCTTTCGCGTCCGGCCCTGGTTCAGGCCATGGTACGGAGCGAGAGGGCATGGGCACCCGTCACCTCCTTCTGCTAAGCAGTATTGCTCGCGAAGGAGGAGGCGGGACGGTTGAGGGAAAGGCAAATTTCGCGCCCTCTCGCCCCTAGCCGCCGCAGGAGACGCGCTGGGCGTCGGGAATCCCGGGCGGATTTCCGGCCACCGTAGGCGCGAACTTGGGGATGGTGAGCAATGGGTAGCTCGCCGTCCGGTAAGGACCAGGCCCGGGTCGACGGCGCGTTGTATTCCACGCGCGCCTCAAAGAGATGTCCTCAGCACAAATGTAGGGGTCCACTAGGGCCGATGCCTGCCGGGGTCGCGGGAAGGTACTAAAGGGTCACCGAGGCCCCTGGCAACACAGGCAACAGGAAGGAATATGGGTGGGTTTTAGTCAGTAAGAGTTTGACACACCCGCTCGCTCCGCCCAGAGCGAGAGAAGTTATTTGATGATTTCCCATACAAAAAAAAAAAAAGTAATAGCGGTCGTCAACCCAAAAAAAGAAATCATCAAATATTTTTTTTTTGCTGTTTCTATACCCATCGATACCCATCATGTCTGCGGAGTGTCGCTAATTTAATTTGACCTTGTATACACGCGGCAGTGAACACACACTAGCAGGCTTAGCATGAAGCTTTCTATTTCTACAAAGAATAGACATGGCTTTTTCTATACAAAGTGACATTTCGTTTCTGAAATTTTTGACAGCGCACCGTATAAATCCTTCTACAATCTGTCATTTTATCCTTGGTTTTAACGATCTTTGTCTAGGTCCTTTTTTATGAAGAAGGATTTCTACGGTGCGATGTCAAAAATGGAGAAACGAAATTTCACTTTGTATGGAAAAAGCCGTGTCTATTCTTCGAAGAAATAGGAGTGTCATGCTAAGGTGTACCGTCTGCTTTTTTGCCATCCAAGACTCACAGTAGTCTCAAATTAAAGAGCTATTTCCGTATAACACGACGCCTGTAGTCCCCATGGGTTAGGCAGAGGTGTACCTATAGAAACCCTCACATTTCGCCAGTTATACGAGTATTTAAGTCCCATGTAATAGGGGGCGAACCTATTACCATCGACCGGGCATAAAGTCAGACTCAGGGCTGGTACTTGGAAATTCCACACTTTGCCTGCCTTGGGAATCGATCCCAGGACATGCTCAGCAGTAGTTCTTGCGACCGCTAGACCAAAAAGGCTAGTATTTATTTCACAATTAATATTAAGTTATGCAGAGACATCTTAAATGAAGTAAATTATTACAAAACACAGTTTGAACGTCTCCGTTCAAGGCATTATTACTTAATTTATGTCATTATTTGCTCATAAATCAACTATTCTTAAATTAAGCAAGAAATAATAACAGACTGCCGCTGTTTCATTGAGGGCGAAGGTCTCTTCTTGTTAAGAGAAGCAACGAGTATTGATAACCACCAATGATTAAGGTGATACCTATGTAAAAATAATTCATAGCGAACTGGGCGGGCCATAAGAACCACATGCGAATCAAATCAAAAGTCAAGCTAGGCTGAGATACAGCACTTTTCGAATGTCAAAATTACATAAGACAGTCCCCCAAAACGACCACCCTTCACCACTTCCTAGTGCTTTAGCTGGGAAGAAGAAGTGGCGCAACAAACACCCCAGCAGCACATTAGAAAAAAAAAATGGATTCTACACAATAGATAGATTAAATTATTTAGGCATATGTCAGCTAGCACACCATTATACCAACAATTAAAAAAACATTGAAAACTATATTCAAGCAGAAATGTAATAAAAACGATAACAGAAATTAATACCTAAATAAAAGCCTCGAGGCATAAATGGCGTGCCCGCTGTGCAGAGAGCGCAACAATGCGCTGGAACCAAATACAACAACTTAAAAGCGGCATACCAAATAAAAATTATTTAAAAATAAATGAAGCTATGTGTCAAAAATATTTTTAGCCATTATTCAATAACTATTACGCAGAATTTGAATGCAATGTTGCAATTGTGTCGACACTCTCGCGCCTTCCCATCTTCCTAGCACGGCGGGCTGTGCTGGGGCGGCTGCTGCAGGAGCAGAAAATCTCAAACGGCGCAAATATAACAACCTTATTGGGAGCTATAATATATGTTTGAGCCGTTTGGGGTTGAAACACTAGGGCCTTGGGGTCCGAGTGCCCATCGAGTATTTCGGGATATCGCCAAAAGGTTGGTAGAGTCTTCACGTGACCAGAGGGCTGGCCTTTTTCTAGCCCAAAGAATCAGCATTGCAATCCAACGTGGCAATGCTGCCAGCCTTTTGGGCACTTTTCCCATTGACAGCTATGCGGACGAATTTTTTGATGCCCAATGAGCTCTTCCGCCTTTTTGTTTGTGTATAGTTTTAGTTAATATAGGATATCATTTTGTTATTTTTATTAATTAATTATATAATTATGAATCTTGTAATTTGGTTATGTAAATAAAAATTATGCTTAGGTTAAAAAAAAATGTTGCAATTAAATTAATTAGGATTTTAGAATTAAAGTTTAAAAAAAAAGTAGAGGTCTATTGACACGTGAAGTCACAGGTCATAATCGTATAGCATAAGCATTATCAGCCTATAAAGTTCCCACTGCTGGGACTCAGGGCTTCTCTCTGTGAGAGGGATCCACAACGCGGACACAGTCACACCAAAAGTCAGTTATTTAAACTTGAAAAGCAGCACTTATCGAACGTCAAAATTACATAAGACAGTCCCCCAAAAACGCCTGCCCTTCACCACTTCCTAGTGCTTTAGCTGGGAAGAAGAAGTGGCCCAGCACACCTGTCTGTTTAGTTATATAAACTTGATTCTATACAAATCTTATGCAAAGTAATTAACACTACGAAACACAAAACATTAAATTAAATTACTTGCCATATTTATGTTAGCTAGCACATGCCAAAACGGCAGCACAGTGTGGGTGGGTGGACGTCAAATGTCTTAGAATTTACTCTTGTTAAATCATTTTTAATACAAAGTCAACAGGATAAAATGATCCTTTTCTTGGAAAAATTCCCATAACCTTTTTAAAACAGTATTTAACGAGCCATTGTCGTCAAAGGTTCTACCTTTTGAAGATAAAGATAAAGAAAAAACATGGTTTTCCGAGTTCAAAGTTTATTAAATATTAAACTTCCGGTCTGAGGTAAGGTCAAGGATTTCATTTGCTGTGTTTTTGTGTGCATTAGTTTAAAATCGGTTGTAACTGAGCGTCGTTTGCTCAGGGTTACTGGTTCTTTTCCGGGTTCCGACAAAAATTACGCGTCAATTTTGTCAGTTTTGGTTCCCTAAGAAAGAGGTACCGGTCACACAACAAGAAAATCAAAAACAAAAATATTTTTATTTCACATATACCTACATGCCCACTTATGAAACGCCTGTCAAGAAGTACCAGGTATTTAACAAAAGATTAATGGTCTACAGATCTAGTTTATTAAGCCTACAACGTTCCTGCCGGGGTCGCGGGAAGGTACTAAAGGGTCACCGAGGCAACACCGGCAACAGGAAGGAATACGGGCGGGTTTTAGTCCGTAAGAGTCTGACACAACCTCCCGCTCCCAGAGCGGGAGAAGTTATTTGATGACTTCCTATCCAAAAAAAACAGCCTACAACGTTCTCACATTCACAAAATACAAAAAAATGTATGTAAAATATTAATAAAATAATAAAAACCAATATAAACCAAATGACATGTTTGCCATTACAACGAGTCTGAATTAATATCTTGTCCACAAAAGCTACTTGTATATAGTTTGATATCAAAATTGTAGGTATACTCGTATAATATCAAATAATGAAATTATTATTTCAAAAATTATGTAATACATAACAACATAATAAACATCATGACTGTATTCCCGGAGGATTGGACAGAGGTGTACTTATAGCACACCCATATTTCGCCAGTTATGTTTAAGGCGCTGACAAGACCCGATTGAACAAAACAGGCTTCTCTTAAGAAAAAAAATTGCCAAATCTGTATAGTTTGTTGTAGCGGAAAAAAACATATGTTAATTTTGAACATATTTCCCAGAACTTGGTTGTTAATAAAACACGTTTTGATAATAACCAAGTTACAAAAATCATCCTCATCTGCCTACCCTTTTTCCAATTATGTTGGGGTCGGCTTCTAGTATGACCAGATGCAAATGAATACCAGTGTTTAACATGGAACTGGACTGCCTATCTGACCTCCACAACACAGTTATTGGGTACCACGATACCCCTTGGTAAGACTGGTTGTCAGACTTTCGGGCTTCCGACGACCCGTAACGACTGACAAAGGTCTACAAATGACAGCCGGGACCAACGGCTTAACGTGCTTTCCGAGGCACGGAGGGGTCTCAATATGTAATGGATTGTCATCCATCCACGAACCGACTACGACAAGCGTAGCTTAACCTTCGCAAATTGCTCATAAACTAACATAAATATGATAAATCACAATTCTATAACTCCCGACGTTAATTATTGATCTGTGCATGTGCAAATTATTCATTCAACAGTGGCAGCCATGTTTTATGATTGTTTTATATTTTTTGTTCTCTCATTGTATGCAGTTGTTACAAGCAATTATCACTAGGTATTATCTTGCATCATACGTACCTATATTATGCCTGAGGGGCTTGTGGCTAAGTAATAACAGCTGCAAGGGTCGATCAATAAGTTAAGCTTCGCTTGCCGGGTTTGGTCCGTGGATGGGTGGCCATCTTTACATACCAAAATCCCTCCGTGCCTCGGAAAGCACGTTTTGTAGATCTTTGACAGTCGTTACGGGTCGTCAGAAGCCCGAAAGTCTGACGACCAGTCTTACCAAGGGGTATCGTGTTACCCAGTAACTGGGTTATGGAGGGCAGATAGGCAGTCGCTCCATGTAAAATGCTGGTATTCCGAAGCCGAACCCAACATACATAGGTGGGAGGCAGATGAAGTACATTAAGCCGCATGTTAATGCTAACATAACCTTCACATGATCTGCCCAAGATTATGTCTGGACTTTAAAAGAGACTGTGACCTCTGAGTTTGCTTCGGCCTTTCTTCTCAGAGTAGTCAGATAGGAAACGACGACCTCATCTAGCTTTATTTTAAAAATATGATTGATGTGTAAAAGTATTTGTACAAACCTACTTACAGAAATAAAAATCATTTATAATTTAACGAAACCAAATTTTTACACGACTGCCCAAAAAAATGTGTGTTATGTTTTCAGGGTTCATGTATGTTTGTGAGTTTCTTTATTCCACCATAACTTCTAAACGGCTTAACCGATATTAATGTATGTGGTATCGTTAGAAGCGTTCTGTTATCCCGGGTAACATATGCTGAAAAAAAATGTTTATGTTTTCATAAAAATTTGCCTATGTATATAATTAATTATTTAATTCGTCTAGAGATTGCTTAGTAAATAACAAAAATATACAACAGTAGTATTCAATATGCATTCGTTCACTAATAACATAACAAAAGAAATTAAATAAATATAACAGTAGGTACTATTCAATGTCCCATAGAAACACTTGTTAAATACAAAATAATTATACGTAATTTAAAAAAATTAAAAACCCGCCTGCCTTGTCAAAAAGTGAATTAAAAACATGAACCTAAAAATTAAAAACAAAAAAGCTTTTTTGTTTTTTTGTTGAATCGATATTTTTCGGAAAGAATCACCACCCGGTGAATCACCGGGTGTGATTCTTTCCGAAAAATATCAATTCTTGTATCGATTCGAATCGAAATCTGAGAATATAGATATATCGAAATTGAGATCGAAATAGAGATACACAAAAAAATGAGGTTTAAAAGATCGAATTTCCTTGTTAATGTTAAAAAATACGTTTTTAATACGAACGTATTTTTTTGTTTATTTCTTTTACCTATTTACGAGCGACGAAGGAAATTAAGAACACAGCCATCTAGCGAGTTTTTGATTAATTAAGGGAACAACACATTCAACTAATTGCAAATAATTTACGGTTCAGGTTCATATCAAAACAGAAAAATCTAATTCCGATTTTCTAGGATGAAATATCGATTCAATGGATCGATTTCGTACTAGATATCGATTAAAAAAAATCATTTTTTGGTCCAAGAAATCGATTCTGCGATTAATTGATCTCAGATCGCCATCCCTAGTTGAATGGGCAATTAAACCACCATTGTGACCAAAAGTTAAAAACTGAAAACCAATCTTTTCATTGCAGTCGGTGGACGGTTCCTTGGAAACAGTTCTTTACAGGTCGACTTCACTGGAAATATTGGTTTCAGTTTTCCACTTTTAAATTAGTAAGTACTTTATAATAGCATGGAATACTGTACCTACTCATGGAATTAGTAAGTACTATATAGATTGTAAGTAGCGACTGGACAGATCCACTCAAATCTGTGTGGTTCTTTCCTCAAAAGACCATGTCGGACACCAACCTACATGGTCCTCAAATGATCTGACCAAGATTATGTCCGGGTATACCATTGACATTAATTAATTTTATTTATGCAATGACATGAATATTCACTCTGTGAAGTATTATTATTGTAAATGTGAAGACCATGTGGGTCATTGTTTAATTTTGTTTTATTCTCAGTTAGTTTTTAACATGGTCTGGCAGTTTGAATTGTTCGTTGAATCGTTGAGCTCCTTAAGTTCTGAGTTGAGCTGCAAAATTACTGACAAAAGCGTGCACTGACTGGACAGGTCCACTCAATCTGTGTGGTTCTTTCATCAAAAGACCATTTCAGACACCAATCGACATGGTCTTCACATGTTCTGACCAAGATTATGTCTGGACTTTAAAAGAGACTGTGATCTCTGAGTTTGTTTCGGCCTTTCTTCTCAGAGTAGTCAGATAGGAAACGCCGACCTCATCTAGTTTAAAAAAATATGTTTGTCATGTAAAAGTGTTTGTAAAAACCTACTTACAGAAATAAAATCATTTATCATTTATCATTACCATTTATCATTATCATTTATTATTATCATTATCATTTATCATTATCATTTATCATTTAGTAGAGGGGGTCGAATTTCGATGAGTGGGCGACCAGTAATTAACAATTATTCGAACAAATAAAATGTTGTTATTTTCTGTGTCTGCTCAGTTACTGTAAGGCTCGCTTTTTTATTTTTATATCTTGTAGATGATGTGATTGATAGTTTGAATTAGCTAAACAGTTAAATTCCCCAACTGTAAACAAAAACTGTATAGAAATAAATAATCAATTCGTTTCGTTAATGGAAACTTCCGATTTGGCCCGGAAATCGACTAAAACTTAGAAAACGCTAGACAGACGACATTGTAACTTAAGTAGTCAGCCACGACATTGAGAATTTTAATGAGTACTAATTAGAGATGGTAGGTATTTAATGAGACTGCCGGGGTCGCGTGGAATTTCAAAAGGGTTACCGAGGCCTCTGGCAACACAGGCAACGGAAGGAATACGGGTAGGTTTTAGTCAGTAAGAGTCTGACACACCCTCCCGCTCCGCCTAGAGCGTTATTTGATAAATTCCCACCCAAAAAAAAAAATAACCTATACATACCTACATAGTTATTATTAATTAAAATCGCTTTTCGTGTGACCCCGTTGTTCTTCTGAACTACGCAACGGATTTTGATGCGGTATTCAACAGCTATCAGAGAATTTATTCCGGAAGGTTTCTGTTTATAATACATGAATATTAAACTTAGATATGATAACTAAATCTTCATGTTTTATCAAGACATAAAAACCGTGATATGCATAAGCTGGTTGCTGCTCAATACTTTATTGCATTCCACAGTTTATATTATGCTCAGAGGAGCTCGTGGCTAGGTAATAACAGCCAGGTCGATCTATCAGGTTAAGGGTCGGATAATCGCCGTTGACCTTGGCCATATAAATCCGCGCCGCGCTCACGCCACGCCGCCGCGCCGTTCGGTTTCATAGGAAATATTTATTTTTAGTATCGAAAATATGTATATTTGAAAAAAATCACAGATAGAATTTTTGAAAATAAAAAAGTCCAGGTTCATACAAAAAAAATCACAAAAATATCTTAAGTAGTTTGAAAGTAATATCGTATTTTATGCTGTGGGTAGACATTACTTCCTGAATTTATTTCATAAAGTATTTTACTTTAATACTTAAATATTCACTTATAGAATTGATGTATATGCGTTCTAGTTTAACGTAAATTTTTTTGCATAACTTACGTGCCTTATGTGAAGGCGTATTAACAGATTTTTAGGTCACTAAAATCATATATCGCACGCTGAGAATGAAAGTGACTCAAGTCGAAATTGAACTGATTGAACAAGAACTGATTGCGTCCCTTTCATTCCGGCGCAGGGAGAGTGAAATGCTCAAAGACAAAGGGACCGAAAATACCTCTATCCCTCTCAGACCATAAACGGGCTGTTTTTTAATATAAGTCTGATAGAGTGTACTTTTTTGAGTCATTTTGTATATTTAACTCATTTTACTAAAATTTTAAGATAGGTCACTTTCGTTCTCAGCGTGCGATATCTGCGCCTTAAGTTACGTTTGCCGGTGTTGGTCCGTGGATGGGTGGACCATGTTTACATACCAAGACCCCTCCATGCCTCGGAAAGCACGTTGGTCCCGGCTGTTATTCGTGGATCTTTGAAAGTCGTCAGAAGCACGAGTCTGCGAACCAGTCTTACCAAGGCGTATCGTATTACCCAGTCATTGGGTTGTGGAGGTCAGATAGGCAGTCGTTCTATGTAAAATACTGGTATTCAGCTGCATGGTTATACTGGAAGGTGACCCTGACATAGTTGGGAAAAGTCTTGGCAGATGTATAATATGCTCAGGGGGGTAACCATTCCTAGTGTCACCACTGTGTGGATCGCCCGGAGGACACGGTAGAGCATACGGTGGAGGTCTTCCCGGCTTGGGCAGAGCACCGCCGTGTCCTCGTGGAGGCGATCGGCGGCAGAGACCTCTCGCGTCCGGCCCTGGTTCAGGCCATGGTACGGAGCGAGAGGGCATGGGCAGCCGTCACCTCCTTCTGCGAAGCAGTAATGCTCGCGAAGGAGGAGGCGGGACGGTTGAGGGAAAGGCAAGTTTCGCGCCCTCTCGCCCCTAGCCGCCGCAGGAGACGCCCAGGGCGTCGGGAATCCCGGGCAGATTTCCGTCCACCGTAGGCGCGGGCTTGCGGACGGTGAGCAATGGGTAGCTCACCGTCCGGTAAGGAACAGGCCCAGGTCGACGGCGCGTCGTATTCCACGCGCGCCTCAAAGAGATGTCGTCAGCACATATAGTAGCGGTCCACTAGGGCCGATGCCTGCTGGGGTCGCGGGAAGGTACTTATGGGTCACCGAGTCCCCTGGCAACACAGGCAACAGGAAGGAATACGGGTGGGTTTTAGTCAGTAAGAGTCTGACACACCCTCCCGCTCCGCCCAGAGCGGGAGAAGTTATTTGATGATTTCCCACCCTAAAACAAAAAAAATAAAAAAATAAATTAAAAAAAGGGGGGTAACCATCACCTCTTATAGCAGTATTATTTCAATATTACTTCAGCGTGGGAAAGAGATGGAGCTGTATGTCCTGTATAGCTCCATCACTTTCCCACTGTGAAGTAATATTATATTAATACTGCTATAAGAGGTGATGGTTACCCCCCAGGTGGTAAACATTGGTTTTAGAACTATGGTGGAACCTGTCGGGCACAGCAAACGAAAGATTAGGTAGGTAGAGATGAGGACTTATCCTGCAGTTAATTATCTTTTTGTATGCACGTATTTCTGAGACAAATAGACCTATTTTTCTTTCCTTGAATGTAGGCTTGTAGAAAAATTATCGATGTATCGATATATCGATATTCTTTTTTCGATATATCGATATTTTTTCCCGATGTTTATTATTTCAATACATCGAACAAAATATAGTTCCAATAGCAACACCCATTGTCGCCACTGACTAAAACCGCTGGAATTCAAAGCCGTAAAAAGGTAGACTTATTTTTTTAAATATTTAATTAATTTATAACATCATTAATTCATTAATTTTTTAATTTAATTTAATATTTTTTATTTCTTTATTTTTCATTTTTTTTATTTATATTTATTTATACATCAGAAATTGTGTTCCTTGTTTGGTATTTATATGAACAAACCACAAACACAATAACATTTCATAAAGTATAAATATTTTTTAGAAATTTCACTGATATATCGATACATACATCGATATTTTTTTTCTTACATAAACATACATAAACTCACGCCTTCTTCCCATGGGGGTAGGCAGAAACTACAGAACGCCACCTGCTACGCTCCTTACATAGTCCTTTTGCTTCGTTTACGTTCATACATCTGGTCATACACGCACGCCGGTTGCGACTACTACGCACCTTTTTTTTTTTTTTTTTTTTTCGTTTCCACTCTCATCAGCAGGCTTAGCATGACGCTTTGTATTTCTTCGAAGAATAGACACGTCTCTTTCTATACAAAGTGACATTTCGTTTCTCCTTTTTTGACACCCCACCGTAGAAATCCGGTGTATTTACGCTGACGCTTTGTATTTACAAAGCGTCATGCTAAGCCTGCTGCATCTTTTTTTCGATATATCGATATCAATTTTGTTTTTGAAACATCGATACGATTTATATCGATACTTTTTGGCACTTCTTGCATCCCTAGTCCAACGTACATTATCGGCCATATAATGACACCATGTACCTACACTAGATGTCTCAATACATTGAAGAAACATGTTCTAAGAAAACCCGTTGCTTATTATATAACATTTGATAACATGATGACACTTTCACTAGATAGACTAACCTAGATTTTATCGACTTGGCTGGATTTTCTTGTTTGATTTTTCCTTAAGTATTGAAGGTTAATGCGTCGTAAGAGTGACTGGGCCTTATTGGTAGAATAACATAATCAGCTTACAATGTTCCCACTGAGAAATAAATAAATTATTATTATTATTATTATTATTATTACTGCTGGGAAACAGGCCTGCTCTCTGTGAGAGGGAGTGGGCCGTAATCAACCACGCGGGCCCAGTGCGGGTTGGTAGATGTCACATGTCTTCAAATTTTTGGTTCTAGGACATGCCGGCTTCCTCACGATGTTTTCTTTCACCGTTTTGAGAGCAGTGGTGATGAAATAATTTACACAAAGTAAAGCGCCTGTCAGGGTTCGAGCCTAAGACCGTACTCGTAAGTCGCGACCGTTACCACTACACCACTGCTCTCCTCTTCATCGGCTGTAGCCTCGACGTACATACGTAGATAGCGATCGCTTTACGCCCGAATTCGGTCGCAAAGTCCTAATGGATTCCTTAGACTGTCAAAATTGCTTGACCTGCACGAAAAAAATCACAATCTTGTCAAGCAATGTTGACTTTATAATAAGTATTAAGTACCATGCTCGAGCGCGTGATCTTTTTTAGGGTTGACAAGGAACCCTCAAGGTTCGCGCAGACTGAGGCTATATATCGCGCTGGTCTGCACAAGCCTTAAGACAATCCACGTCAGACAATTGGTAACCGATTATTTCGTTGGCCTAAATAAAACACAGATTTTCGTACGGTAAACGCACCAGTTCTACAAAAAGTGCTCGTAAAAAATGTATAGAGTTTGAATCGGCCTGATAATCGGTTCTACAAAAAGTCTGACGGGTGTGTTTTGGGTGGGGAATGATCAATAACTTCTCCTGCTCTGGGCAGAGCGGCAGGGTGTGTCAGACTCTTACTGACTAAAACCCACCCGTGTTCCTTCCGTTGCCTGTGTTGCCAGGGGCCTCGGTAACCCTTTCGAACTTTCCCGCGACCCCGGCAGGCTGACTCGTCACTCAGTGTGGATGCGTAGGACAATTGAAACGGGTCGATTCAAAAGGTTGAAATAGTCTATTTTTTTGTAAGACTTGCAGTCTACATTATTTTTATTATAATTTAGTAATCATATACCTTTTTTTTTACCCATTTTGTTTTACCACTTTATACTTATGAAGTAAGAACGGGCCCGCGATAGAATTCGCTACGGGCCCCGCGCTTGCTTAATCCAGCACTGGATAGAGGTAATTAATTGCCACATATCTGTATATGTTTTACTTACACGGGACCTACAATATTTTTTACGATTCTTGAGCGAGATAATCGTTGATAACTAGGCGCTTCCTCGTTGGCGGTGGGACAGATGCCTTAAGGCGCTGACAAGACCCAATTGACCAAAATTGGCTTCACTTAAGAAAAAAACATTGTTAAATCTGTATAGTTTGTGGTAGCGGAAAAAAATATATATTAATTTTGAACATACTTCCCAGAACTTGGTTGTTACCAAAACACGCTTTGAAAAAAAATCTCGATATAAACTAACGTTAAACTATCCTCTTACCTTGAGTTCTAATCCAAAATATCTGTATTAAATATCAACATACGTTACATATTTAATAACAAGAACGTCTTATTTGAATGCAGAACTTGGTTGTTTTTTATTTTCGATTACTCAACTTAATTTTGAGTAAATAGATAATTGCTTCATATTTTGCAATAAATTACAAGCGTTGTGTTATCGCGCTTTTCTTTCTTTTCTATGCAATCTGACAGTGACCGTGGTTGAAGTGTTGTCAGCATCTTAACTAAAATATTAAGGTCGTGTCTGCAACCGACAACATACTTTTCTAACCACATATTTCGGGCAACGCCTATCTGACCACTGATTAAAAGGTCCTGTAATCGCCGTTGACCTTGGCCGTACAAATACGAGTCGCGCTGACGCCGCGCCTCCGTTCGGTTTCATATGGGAACGTTTACTATTTGTAACGAAAATGAATATTTAAAAAAAAAAAATCACAAATAGAATTATAGGTAATAAAATAGTCTGTTCATACAAAAAAAAAAAAACATGAACATATCTAAAGTTTGAAAGTAAAATCGTTTTTATGCTTTGGACAGACTTCCTGAATTTATTTCATAAAGTATTTTACTGCAATACTTAAATATTCACATTTATAATTGATGTTGTAGGCGTTCTAGTTTAACATACATTTTTGCATAAATTACTTGCGTTTTATGAAGGCGTAATCACAAATTTAAAAGTCACTAAAATCTTATATCTAAGCCGTCTCTCTAAAAAATAAGTACACAAAATAGATATAATTACTTACAGAAGGTTAACTCCACTCAACGAGTGAAAACGCACGCATATATTCACTGCGTTCGCGATTTAGTTTCCAAATAAGAAATCAAATATGTGTTTTTGGAAAAAATAATTGTAATACTTGCACATAAAGTTCAGTTTGAGCTACAACTTCAATATTTTTTATATATTTTTTTTTCAACTTTACTAGTCATTCTGAAACCAATTATATTGACACTAGCATACAGTTGATATTCGTTTAGTTGGAAAAAACGTCAATGAGAAATGTGGATTATAATACATTTCAGCCCATTCTCACACGGGGTGACGGCAACTCAACATCAACTCGTTGCCAACTGCGATGCAACTGGTACTCTCATACGGTACATGACGCAACTCAAGTTGTATTAATTTTAACGTCATGACACACGATAACGTGCCAATTTTATGAATAATTGTTTTGGCTACGACCGAGTGACCTAAGCAACAGCAGTCCCGTGTGTTCATAAGGATAAATCTGTTTCGGTTTATTATTTATTTTAATTACCACAGCTTTTTATATGCACTTGCTTCTGTGACAAATAAATCAATTTTTCTTTCTTTCATTCACTGCCAGACGTGGCTAGTTGCGTTGCCATTGAAAACTCGTTGTCGACAAGTTGCGTCGTGTAAGAACCGCCACAGAAATGTATGTGCTAACGCGATTGATTGCGTCGGCGTTGAAAACTGGTTTTATTTTGGTAACCTCGTGAGAATGGCCCGAGATACGCTTTACGTACAGTGAGTGCAAGCGCACTTGAGACCGGAATTTGTTTTAGAAAAGGTTTAATTACTCAATTCGAGCTACTGACCCGTCAAAAGACAGCTCTGTTTAAACGCATGGCCGTCGTTCGGCTTGCCTGGATCGGTCACACGATGAGTGTATACATTTATAAATTTGTTGAGGATGAACAAATGATGGTGCAGTCAATGATATTTTAAGTAAAAAGAGGTACATAGGTTACCTACCAAACATTCGATCTTAAAAACGGCAAAATGATGAATGAAAGATGGCATGTCGTAATTGTCGGGAGAAAAAAGAGAGAAGACAAAGAAAATTAGGCTGATCATCCCAGTTTTCACGTGTCACTCACGGAACGCGTATAACATATCTACCACTTTTTACTTATAATATCATTAATTGTAATCATTAGGATGCGCATGACAGTAACTCGCGTGATGCGGTCACACGGTGCGAGTGTAACTAACTAACTCGTCTCAATGGTTAACCAAGCCTGTTTTGAGATCGCCGTACGGATATACACATACATACATCTGTATTAGACAGTGTTATATTTCACTAGTTTTTCCAACAAGCATTGTTTGAGCAACATTAATAAATTGTATTGTAATTGAAAAATGATTGACAAAAATTGAGGTTATAAAATTAACCTCAGTTGTCAGTTGAAAAACCTTTAATCTTTTAAGCCACAATAAAAACCTTTGTTAAATAACAACTTATATACATCGAAATAGTATATAAAATTAAGGAAATATTTTAAATACAATTTATAATTCTGTTATCATTTAATTTTAGGTGAAAGTAAGATAAGTTTTTGTATAAGTTTGTGGTTTTGTGTAAGTTTTTCCTTCAGGCCCTCGAGTGAAATTGCCCACAGACGATATTAGCCTTTATTTATGCGTAATAATAGACGTGCAAACCGCTCGCTTGAGGTGACACTCATGTGTGTCGGTAGGGACTTACTAAACGTGGAAAGTGACCAACAAGTGTGTCAGTGGGATTTTAGCGGTAGGTGATTTAAAATTAGAATGTTGGATTTAACTTTTGAGTATTCAAATAATCAAATCAAAGCACTCTATTTGTAAATGGAACTACAAATGGCATCCACAGGTACATTTTCTGATTAATTTGTCATTGATCAGATTCTTTTTTCGCTTTTGGGTAGTCGGAAGACAACCAGAAAGTCTGACAACCAGTCTTACCAAGTGGTATCGTGTTACCCAGTTGTTGCGTAACACAGTTTAAGTCACAATCCGAGAATTTTGAAGGATATTGCTAGTCCATTGCTTCATAGGTTTGAAAAGTTCGTCTGCTCAACACCGTAAATGAAGCAATGAACGTGGGTAAACTGTCAGAACGAAACCCATTGCGATCAGTTGTCATTTTATTTTATTTTATTGTGTGTTACGCCATTGCCCTTCTGGGTTGTGGAGGTCATATAGGCAGTCGTTCCATGTAAAATACTGGTATTCATCTGCATCCGGTTAGACGGAGTCGATCCACACATAGTTGGGAAAAGGCTACGCAGATGATGGAGAATTTCGTATCGGGGGACTACTCTCTAAGTCCGCCAACGAAGATACGAGCACGTCCAAAAGTAGTTGATTCGTCAAAACAAGTGACAAATTAAATTTTTCGAACGGACACAAACACATTGCGAGTAGGGACAACTGTCAAATCGTGTTGTCGTTCATTCTCAGTTCGGGCTCCGAAGTAGTCTTATATCCGTTGGGTTGCCAGGTCTTAAAACCGAAAAGCCGGTCAGACCAACCAGTGTCGCCGGACATTTGGGTAAACATTCCGAACACCGTTAATTTTTTTAATGTTACTAGGTACGAGATTTTTTTTTTAAGTAAAACAAGGATTTTTTATTATTTACCATAAAGTCTTCTTAAATTATAAGAAATAACAATTAAATTGGATAAATCTGTCTTCTTTATTATTAATTCGGAAACCAACAGGTAAAAAATGGTCAATTTTAAAAAGTCGGACAGGCCCTACACCGTCTAAGTTGGCCGCACACGCAACCAAAAAGCATGACTGTGTCTGGCTTTATCCAGACGCCTGGCAACGCTATCCGTAGGTGATACGGAGTAGGAAACGCCGATAGCTTCGGCCGTAACTACGGATTTAGTGCTTAGGGAGCCTACTGATCAGGGGGCCTACCCCCTGATAAAGGTGTGGTTGCACATTTTTTGGCACGTTTTATAAAAATGTTCTATAAACCTTCTGAACTATTCTGTGATACGGCTGTGGTTGCAAGTTTATGTCTTGACTCAATATTTCGTCACTCTTGTTGCAACAGGCGACCACCGGACCATGCCTTTCATAAAATCTCTTCGTTATGTCATATACGGTCGGTTTGCCTTTTAAAAATGCAATGTAATTTGATGTTTTAATATTTTTTTGTTCTTGTTATTGGCATCCTTATAAACGCGAAAGTGAGTTTTTTACGCTTTCACTATAAAACTGCTGAACGGATTTGCATGAAATTTGGTACATGGATAGACCATGACCTAGGTTAGTTCATAGAATACTTCTGATCCCGATATTCACACGGGATCGAGACTTATGCGGATGAAAACGCGGGGCGCAGCTAGTGAATTATACATTATGACTAATGGCGGTCAGTGGAGGAATACTAGCTTAATATTGATGATAGCCAATTGTACTCAAATTCCTCATCTAAACTAAACAATAAACTAATAATACAACTTTTGTGCCCTTTAGCGTCGAGGCCTTCGGTCCGTGGGGTCCCAGTGCGCATAAGTTATTTGCGGGAAATCGCGAAACGTCTAGTTGATGTAACTGGTGACCGAAAAGCTGGCGGCTTTCTCGCGCAACGCATCAGCATTGCAATTCAGAGAGGAAATGCCGCCAGCATCCTCGGTACAATGCCCCGACGGCCTTTTTTAGGCTTAACTCAGTTTTAATTTAATTTAGTTAATGTTAATAATCACCTTGTAATTTGGTTATGTAAATAAATACATTGTCAACTAATCTAAAAAATTCAAAATATTTTATATCATATATACCTACTCGGGCACTTATGATAGACGTTAACGGACTTTATTTCAGTTTTTTAAATAACGAATGCTAGAAAATGTGGGTGGGTCATTGACCGTTATTGCTACGTTAAAGCGACTCGGCTATAGGTACCCCTTCCCCCCACCATAAGATTAAATGTCACTTGCATGTCATAAGCCGACAAGGTCAATTTATGTGATAGTTTTAACTTTAGTGCCGTTTCGAGTAACTGGGAATTATTGTCAAAAGTGGTAATGTTATTCCGAGGGATATTTCGGGCTGAAACTAGCTAGTGTATACCCGACACTCACTAGTTTCAGCCCGTAATATGAAAAAATTGTAAAAGCCAAAATAATTTTTAAAAGGGTAACCGTGGAATTTCTTGTCGGCTCTTCTCCTTAGGAATAGACCAATAGGGTATTTTACTATATACGAGAAAAAATCTATAAATAGATTATTGAGATAGTTTAGGCAAAAAGGAGTCGGAAAATGTTACTTTTAGTTCATAAAATAACAAAATAAATTTTAAAATTCAATTCAACGTTTTCAGTTTTTCTAATCTGTTAAAAAAAACACCATGAAATAGTAGCCGCCATGTTATTTCGTCATACCGCTGTGTAAACTAAAACGAGTCAACTGTCAACTGATAGATAATAGATCAGCGCATTTGTTTACATAGCCAAGTGACGTCATGACCACAGAGCAAAATGGCGTCCACTGCGTCCAGCGTTTTCGTCAAACTACGCGCGAAATTTGAAAATGTAAAATTTAAATGCATTTTTATGGGACTTATCGATTGAATAAAAATTTTGTGATTTTTTTGGGGCATATTAGCACTATAGAATTTAATTAAGACACTTTTCAAAAATGGGTGTAAGACCCTATTGGAACCGTGCATCTAGCTTCTGACGTTTCATAAATGCCCGTGGGCACTTATGAAACGTCAGAAGCTAGATTCAATTGGTCGTGAAGGCGAGGTCTTAACTTAACCACTAGGCCATCACGACGGTTTACCGAATTGACGTTTAAAGAAAAGTATAATTCATTAATATACAATACGAAAAAACCAAGCGGTTTTGATATTATTCTATAACGACCACAGATCAATTAATCAATCAATCAATCAACTCTGCTTATAACAGTCCACTGGACATAGGCCTCCCCCAGGCTACACCACAACACCCTGTCCTCTGCCTTCCGCATCCAGTCTGTCCCAGCCACCTTTTTAAGGTCGTCCGTCCATCTAGCTATCTCATACTACGCTTGCCGATACGCGGTCCAGGACATGTCCAGCACTCGTCTGCTCCACCGGCCCACTGCCACTTCAGCTTGCTTACTCTGCAGGCTATGTCTGTAACTCCGGCTCTCTTCCGGATAACTTCATTTATGACCTTCAAAGAAACTCCGACCATAGCCCGCTCCATGGCGCGCTGAGCGACCTTGAATTTGTGGACCAGCCCGACTGTCAGTGTCCACGTTTCGGCACCGTATGTCATAACGGGCAGGACGCACTCGTTGAAGACCTTAGTCTTCAAACACTGCGGGATTGGCGACGAGAAGACTTGACGAAGTTTTCCAAAGGCTGTCCAACCGACCACAGATCATCATCTGCTTATCCGTTTCCAGTCTTACTGGATGCAGATGAATACCAGTATTTTACATTAGCGATTGACTATATGACCGCCAGAACTCAGTTTCAAATAACTTCTCCCCGGGAAATCATCAAATAACTTCTCCAACTCTGGGCGGAGCGGGAGGGTGTGTCAGACTCTTACTGACTTCTATTCCTTCTTGTTGCCTGTGTTGCGGGGGCCTCGGTGACCCATAAGTACCTTCCCGCGACCCCGGCAGGAAAATAAGGTAGGTACCCCTTGGAATGATTGGTTGTCAGACTTACCGACCACAGATAATTCAGTAAAAACCCATAGACATTAGCATTCTATATTTATTCATATGACATACATTAATAATATACCAGTGATTTTCCATAAATAAACTATTGTTAACACAATAAAAACTGGTAAACTTACAAAATAAATTAAAACGAACAAATTATATTGATATTGCTTGAGCAATTTCCGAGATTGATGAGTCGTAACAGACGTAGTACATACATTATAGAAATACTGACTAGGATTATCCCGCGGTTTCGTTCACGTTTTTTTGATAAAATGATAAAGATTTTTTTTATTTCTGTAAGTAGGTTTGTACAAACACTTTCAGATCAATCATATTTTAAAAACCAGATGAGGTCGGCGTTTCCTATCTGACTACTCTGAGAAGAAAGCCCGAAACAAACTCAGAGGTCACAGTCTCTTTTAAAGTCCAGACATAATCTTGGTCAGATCATGTGACCATGTAGATTGATTGGTGTCTGAAATGGTCTTTTGAGGAAAGAACCTCACAGATTGAGTGGACCTGTCCAGTAAGTGCACGCATTTGTCAATAATCATGCAGCTCAACTCAGAACTTAAGGAGCTCAACGATGCGAAGAACAATACCAAAGAAAGAACATTTGGATAGGCAGCATAAATTACTCAATCTGCCAGATCATGATTAATACTAAGAAAAAAACAACAATGACCCACATTTTCAGGATCAATGCTCTTTTTTTACGGTTTTAGTAGTCAGATGCCCAAAAGTCTGTTCCCCGGTAAAAGCTAAGTAGATTGGTGGATGATTGTCTATGAAAATACATATTATGAAATGTTAAGACGCTGACAACACCCAAACCGCGGTCACTGTCAGATTGCACGCTTGTAATTTATTGTAAAATATGAAGCAATTATCTATTTACTCAAAATTGAGTAGAGTTATCGAAAATAAAAAAACAACCAAGTTCTGCATTCAAATATTATGTTCTTGTTACAAATTAATTAATTATATGTTACGTAACGTATGTTGATATTTACATAATACAGATATTTAAGATTAGAGGTAAGAGGTCAGTTTAACATTAATTTGTATCGAGTTTTTTTTTCGAAAACGTGTTTTGGTAACAACCAAGTTCTGGGAAATATGTTCAAAATTAACATATTTTATTTCCGCTACCACAAACTATACAGATTTGGCAATTTTATTTCTTAAGAGAAGCCTATTTTGGTCAATTGGGTCTTGTCAGCGCCTTAAGTTTATTTTTAAATTGTTGAAGGGTGTCACTTTTTATGCTGTCCGGTAGTTTGTTATATATTATAAAATTGCCAAATCTATACAGATTTGGCAATTTTTTTCTTAAGTGAAGCCTATTGTCTTGTCAGCGCCTTAAGTACAATTTTGAATATGACCTTGATTGGTGGTGGTTATTGGACGCATCGTGTGTTCTATTCGTCATACTCACTTTAAACCGCGTCATCACATTCACGTTCCTTCATTGTTTATTTTCCTTAAATTTCATCTTATTTTGTCTAGTTTTATGTAATTTAACCTAATTTTATGTTATTACTAGTATTATTGACCGATAACTTGTATGAGTGGTGCAAACTGTAAATATAAGTTGGTTAATAAATAAACATACATATATTATTTATATAATTTTATAATAATTATATTTATTTATTTATTTAAACTTCTCGCACATAATTAAGTAAAGGCGGATTTAATGCCTTAGGCATTCTCTACCAGTCAACCAAGGGTGGTGAAGAGATAAGATGGCAGGTGCTCTGAGAGGAAATAATAATAATGAAAAATATTAAAAGATAACATAATAGATTATTAATAGAATAGGTACAGAAATACATAAATAGGTTACACACTTATCATACAAATACATACATATTTACTACAATATATAACTACATTATACATATATATACATTCAAATTCAATCAATTATTAATTATTCATTCAATTATACATATTTTATAATACAATAAATATTTTTTATAACTTATAATAAAGCTTATAACTTAATTTTTTAACAGAAAATAAACTTTTTAACTTAAGGGTCTTGTGGCCAAATAATAACAGCCGCACGGGTCGATCGATCAGGTTAAGCTACGCTTGCCGCGGTTAGTCCGCGGATGGGTGACCATATTTACATACCAAGGCCCCTCCATGCCTCGGAAAGCACTTTAAGCCGTTGGTCCCGGCTGTCATTTGTAGATCTTTGACAGTCGTTACGGGTCGTCAGAAGTCCGAAAGTCAGACAACCAGTTTTACCAAGGGGTATCGTTTTACCCAGTTACTGGGTTGTAGAGGTCAGATAGGCAGTCGCTCCATGTAAAATACTGGTATTCAGCTGCATCCGGTGAAACTGGAAACGGACCCCAACGTAGTTGGGAAAAGGCTAGGCAGATGATTAAACTTTTTCATTTAGATGTAACCTATTCACTCGTAATTTGAAGGCTATAGCCTGACAAACAAACAAAAAAAACTCGCATTTATAATATTAGTAAGGATATAGTATGAATAATCTACATAATAATATACTAATATTATACAGAGGTAAAATTTGATTGTAAGTTTGTATGTAGGGGGTAAAATCTCTTTCTGCGAAGCAGTAATGCTCGCGAAGGAGGAGGCGGGACGGTTGAGGGAAAGGCAAATTTCGCGCCCTCTCGCCCCTAGCCGCCGCAGGAGACGCCCTGGGCGTCGGGAATCTCGGGCGGATTTCTGGCCACCGGAGGCGCGGGCTTGCGGACGGTGAGCAATGGGTAGCTCACCGTCCAGTAAGGACCAGGCCCGGGTCGACGGCGCGTTGTATTCCACGCGCGCCTCAAAGAGATGTCGTCAGCACAAGTGTCGAGGTCCACTAGGGCCGATGCCTGCCGGGGTCGCGGGAAGGTACTAATGGGTTACCGACGTCCCTGGCAACACAGGCAACGGAAGGAACACGGTTAGGTTTTAGTCAGTAAGAATCTGACACACCCTCTCGCTCCGCCCAGAGCGGGAGAAGTTATTTGATGATTTCCCATCCAAAACAAAAAAGGGTGTAATCTCTGGAACTACCAGTCGGATTTAAACTGTTCTTTTTGCATTTGATAGCCCAATTCTTGAGGAAGGTCATAAGCTATTTAAAATCACGCTACGACCCCTAGGAACAGAGCAGAAAGGACACAAAGAACGCTTCGCGAAAACGAAGTAATAGCGCTGGTGGACGATGCAATGCGACGCAGTGGGTCGTGGGAACAAGAAATTTCACGCGGGCGAAGTCGCTGGTGGAAGCTAATATTAATTAAGGATAAATGCGAAAGTGAGCTTGTTTGTTTGTTACGCTTTCACGCTTAAACGGCTGAACCGATTTGGATGAAATTTGGCACATGGGTAGACCATGACTTGGATTAGGACATACAATACTTTTTATCCCGATGTTTTTACGGGATTGAGACTTATGATGGTGAAACCGCGGGGTGCAGCAAGTATTATCTATCATAAATGCCAAATGACCTTGTTTGTTTCGGTTTCACGCTAAAACGGCTGAACGGATTTGCATTGAATTTTGCACATGGATAGGCCATGACCTGGGTAAGATATATTATTTTTATCCCGATATTCTTACGGGATTGAGACTTATGCGAGTGAAACCGCGGGGTGCAGCAAGTAATATTATAAATGCTAAGTGAGCTCGTTTGTTTATTACGCTTTCACGCTAAAACTGCTGAACGGATTTGGATGAAATTTGGCACATGGATAGACCCTGACCTGGATTAGAATATATAATAATTTTTATCCCGATATTCCCAAGGGATTGAGACTTATGCGGGGTGCAGCAAGTAATATTATAAATCCCAAATTAGCTTGTTTGTTTTTTACGGTTTCACGCTAAAACGGCTGAACGGATTCGGATGAAATTTGACACACGCGTAGACCGCGACCTGGACAAAGGACACTTTTTTATCCAGATATTCTCACGGGATCGAAATTAATGCAGGTGAACCCGCGTGATTTAGCTAGCGAATTATATACATATAATGGCAACGGTTTGTGCCTATAGAATCGAATATCAAAATATATTTTATTGCGTAGTATCTGAAATAGCTATAAAAGGTTATAAATTAACATACAGTATACCTAGTTATTGTAAGTTATTCATACATAAATAAACTTATTAAACCTCGGCAACATTAAAATACATGACATTTGACAGTTATAGTATTTAAAACATCTTTTCTATAAGGTTCCGTAGTAAACAAGGAACCCATATAGTTTCGCCATGTCCGTCTGTCTGTCTGTTTGTCCCCGCTGTAGCTCAAAGACGCTTGGAACTAGAAAGGTGTAATTTGGCATAGGTATACATATTAAGGCGCTGACAAGACCCAATTGACCAAAATAGGCTTCTCTTAAGAAAGAAAATTGCCAAATCTGTTTTGTTTGTGGTAGCGGAAAAAATATATGTTAATTTTGAACATATTTCCCAGAACTTGGTTGTCACCAAAACATGTTTTGAAAAAAAAATATCGATACAAACTAACGTTAAACTAACCTCTTACCTTGAGTTCTAATCCAAAATATCTGTATTAAATATCAACATAAATTACGTATTTAATTAATAACAAGTACGTCTTATTCTAATGCAGAACTTGGTTGTTTTTTATTTTCGATTACTCAACTCAATTCTGAGTAAATAGATAATTACTTCATATTTTGCAATAAATTACAAGCGTTTTGTCGTCGCGCTTCTCTTTCTTTTCTATGCAATCTGACAGTGACCGCGGTTTAGGTGTTGTCAGCGTCTTAATCACGCCGACAAATCGCTAAAATATTTTTTTTTGGGTTTAGCACGTAATGTGGGGATGATATTTTATTTCTCGTCCACCCCATGGTGTGGGATATCGCTGGATAGGCCGTTCAAAAATATTATGGGTCTGTGAACACCACTTTTCGATTCAAGGATCCGCTTGCGTAATATTAGGCATTAAAGCAAATTTTTGTTAGGAGTCAAGTGTCGTCCCCCCCCCCAAAGCTAAATGATTGTTTATGATGGATGAAGGATGTGAAAAATTTCATGGCAGTAGTACATATAATTAAATTAAGTGGGCTTTACAAGTTAACGAATAATAGTCGACAAACTTAAAGGACATGACCAGTGGGAATGTGAGCGCCTGCCTAGTTGTTAAAATCAATGTGCAGCAAATATTGTTATATTTTTGAAATTGTTGTATTCTATAGTTTACAAATAAAAAAGTTTCACAAGTCTAAAAGGTCAGGAAACTGAGAAATATAAAGATAAGTTTTCATTAAATAACTCTGTTTTTCGATAAGAGATGGCGCTAGGCATTATGGTTATCGAGTTTAAGAATGATTTTCTACTATTCAACATGCCATCGAGGCGCTAGGTTTTTTCATACCATGAAGGGGGCAAACGAGTTTACCCGCATACTTGTGATGAATTAGATATTTATTTTAAAATCTTAGTATAAAAGCTGTAATACTGCACATGTTCCCGAATTCAAAGGCAGGAACTGGTCATGTCCTTTGCAGTTGGAGAATTGAGCGTGGCATAATATTTATATCGATGTATGCGTGAACATGTTTTTCAACGACAATGTTAAGTTTTTTTTTGGGATACATTCTTACCAACTTCCCAACTACAGAACACTTCATTGTGCGAGGTCTGAAACGCATTTGGCCGATTTTGTTTTAAGATTAAATTATTATGAACAGTATGCAAAATTATTGTTTATAAATGCTGGCCCCTGGAACTGTAAACTTTTTAGAAGACATATTAAATTACTAATCTTCTACACATACGAGTATAAACAAAATTTAAGTGTCTGTTTGTTCCGGATAATCTCCGAAACGGCTGGAACGAATTTGACCGGACTTTCACTGGCAGATGATGTTATAAATCGACGATAAAGTGGCAAGAAGAAAAAAAAATCTACCTAAACATAATTTTACAGGAAACGGATAAAATAAATTTTATTTTACATTATACAGTTGCTTAATAGTAACTGTTAGTTATCAGTAACTCGTTAAAAAAATAGATTTAAGGTTAAGGGACTACAGGACCTACATGCAAATTTCGTATGTTTTATAATGCCTAAAAGTATATGATCCACTGCAGTAAACAAAATCAGAAAAATATATGATATTCTTCAGGATATATGCTAGGTAGATAGTGTGTTGAAAACATAATACATCTAATTTGATACCATAGAAAAAAATCACGAAGATACCTTTAAAAACTTATTTTAACGATTAAAAACCACACTAATAAACATGCAATCATTCTGATTTTTTTGTCAGATTATTCTTCAAGCAACATATTAGCATAATAGTGTTTTAATTTTTTTATCCAATCAATAGATTTTTTGTAATTAGATAATTGCTTCATATTTTTCACTAAATTACCAGCGTTGTGTCATTGCGCTTCTCTTCCTTTTCTATGCAGTCCGACAGTGACCGCGCTTTAGCTGTTGTCAGCCTCATAACGACGCAAACGATTATTTGAAGTCTTATCTATGTAAAAAAAAATGTCGTATGGATCAGAATGTTGGGCCACAAAAGGGATGAATGAAAGGCAATTGCATGCAGCTGAGATGAGAATGCTAAGAGGGATGTGTGGTGCGACACGATACAATAAGAAATGAGTACATAAGAGGAAGTCTGAAAGTGGCACCGGTGACTGAAGAGTTGTGCGGAAATCGGTTGTGCTATATGGTATGGGCATGTGATGCGGAGGAATAAGGGAAATGTCGTGAGGAAAGTCTTGAGTATTAATGTCGATGGCTATAACAGTAGGGGAAGACCAAATAAACGATGGATGGACTGTGTGAAAGATGATATGGTTAGAAAGGGGGTGACGACCGAGATGACTACTAATAGAGAAGTATGGAAGAAAGCGACATGTTGCGCCGACCACAAATAAATTGGGCTTAGGGCTGGAGAATGATGAATGATATACGTAAAAAAGAAATCGCCAAAATGTTACTTCATCATCGAAATAATGAGTAACTTTGGCTATTTTTAGACGGAGGCAGCTGCAGTAGTAACATTTCGATTCTAAACTTAATGACGGCTCTTTTTTTTTGTATGGGAAATCATCAAATAACTTCTCCCGCTCTGGGCGGAGCAGGACGGTGTGTCAGACTCTTACTGACTAAAACTCACCCGTATTCCTTCCTATTGCCTGTGTTGCGGGGGCCTCGGTGACCCTTTAGTACCTTCCCGCGACCCCGGCAGGTATGCCGGTTTCCTCACGATATTTTCCTTCACCGTTTTGAGAGCAGTGCTGGTGAAATAATATACACAAAGTAAAGCGCCTGTCTGTCAAACCTATGACCTACAACTCGTAAGTCGCAGCCGTTACCACTGGGACACCACTGCTCACATTCTATGAGCTACATACGAATTGTGTAGTTAAAGTATTACTACAAAATTCGTTCACATTCGTCTACAAATATCTTATATTGAAACTGGTATAAACAGGTAGTTTCTGTCGTAACGTAACCTACCGGTTTATGGCAATACCGACTGGTCTAGTGAACTTGCGCCAATAACTACGTTCTTACTTTCTAACGAGGCATGTACACGTAAACACAGCATCGCAGCTGTATTTCACGACGGGAATTATTTAATTGATCCCTTAATTTAAGGCGCTGATATATTATTTTAGTGACTTTAAAATATGTTATTACGCCTTTATATACTCTAAGTAGCGTTTCATCACCACTGCTCTCAAAACGGTGAAGGAAAACATCGTGAGGAAACCGGCATGTCCCAAAAATTCGAAGACATGTGATATCTACCAACCCGCACTGGGCCCGCGTGGTGTATTACGGCCCACTCCCTCTCACAGAGTGGAGGCCTGTGTCCCAGCAGTGGGAACATTATAGGCTGATTATGTATAGATTGTGCAAGCTACTAGTTCATAGATTTGTGTACCTTTAAGTGTACCTAGTATGTAAGTATTGTATTGCCCGATTTGTGACCCAATTAAAAAAAAAAAAGGGAGGGTTTTGTGGGACTAAGTGGGGCTAGTGGTTATGTGGGATGATTGGCTAATACAAGAGGGTTTTATGGCTATATTATGTAAAGTAACATAATTTGTATTTAATTGGGAGGGGCTTGTGGTTTTGTGGTTAAGTGGCTAAGAGGGCTTGTGGCTATGTAGGTTTCGTGGGGTAAAGAGATTTTTAAATAAGAGGTGTTTGAGGCTATATTATATAAAGAAACATGTTTTTATTGAATGGGAGGGGCTCGTGGTTTTGTGGAATTCGTGGCTTAAATAAAAGGGGTTAGTGATGATGTGGGATTAGTGGGTAAGGGGGCTCGTGGCTATGTGGGATGAGTGGTTTTGGCGGGGTAGTGGCTTCGAAAATAATAATAGCCACACGGGTCCATAGAAGGTTAAGTTACACCTGTCGCGGTTGTTTCGTAGATGGGTCTATCCATTACATACCAAGACCCCTCCGTGGCTCAGAAAGCACGTTAAGCCGTTGGTCCCGGCTGTCATTCGTAGATCTTTGACAGTCAGAAGTCCGAAAGTCTGACAACCAGTCTTAACAAGGAGTATCGTGTTACCCCATAAAGGAGTTGTGGAGGTCAGATAAGCAGTGGCTCCATGTAAAATACTGGTATTCAGCTGCATCTGGTTAGTTTGGAAGCTGACTCCAACCCCCAATATAGTTGGAAAACGGCTAGGCAGATTGATTGATGCTTTTAAATAAAAATCTTTTTACAAAAAAAACAACCGACTTCCAAAAAAACACTACAAAGTGAAAAATAACTTTAATTTCGGCAGTCGGAGTCTTTGGACTTGTATTTCAGTTTTTTTGCCACCGACTTCCGAAATTAAAGTTAGTTTTCACTTTGTAGTGTTTTTTTGGAAGTCGGTTGTTTTTTTTTTGTAAAAGGTTTTTTATTTTTTACTTTTTAGTGGGTCAGTTTGTGATTTATCTAAGTTACAATAGCCTAATGTCAACTGCTCATCATCTTTTACAAAATATTGCTTTTCTTGATGCAGGGACGTTAACTGTTGAGGAGATCTTCTGGTAAGAACCAGGAAAACTGCCACTCACCATATGCATTGTGAAGAGCATAAATGGCTTAGCAACCACATTAAAGTACCTACTCGAATCGCAACTCCTTAAATACATCTTATTAAGAAATTCCGGTGGCCATCTGTGGTCTTCATCATGAATTCCACTCCACCAAAAAAAGATTCTTTAAAATCGGTACATAAACATGTCGAATTAATAACCTCCTCCTTTTGGAAGTCGGTTAAAAAGCAGATTATTACACATTCAAAACGATTTAAAAATAAAGCGATATTATTGAGAGCAACATAATAAAAACTAAAATAATCGTGATTATAAGACATTTCATTATATTTTTAAATTTTGTTTTATAAAATATTTAAAAGTGCAATTAATATGTAGATATTATGTAAGTTTAATATAGGAAATAGGTTCTAATATAATCATAATTAAAATAGATTTGACATTTAATTTTAAAAACATATTATTAACCTTACTCGATATTCTAATAATAAAATAACCGGTTAAGTGTGAGTTGAGGCTATTCGAGGGTTCCGTACCCGTGTTACCCAACGATACCCCCCTTATTAAGACTGGTTGTGAGACTCTCGGGCTTCTGACTACCCGTAACGACTGTCATCTACAAATAACGGTCGGGACCAACGGCTTAACATGCTTTCCGAGGCACGGAGGAGTCTTGGTATGTAAGGATGGTCACCCATCCACGGACCAACCACGGCAAGCGTAGCTTAACCTGATCGATCGACCCGTGCGGCTGTTATTACTTAGCCACAAGCCCCTCCTTATCACATTATTCACATTGTTCACATTATAATCTAAGGAACTCTAATTTAGTAAATTGGAAATAATATAATATGGATAATTTAAAAACATGCTAATTTAGTCATTTTACGAATGATAGCCGGGACTAAAGGCTTAAGGCTCCTTCAAACAGAAGCGACACGCGACGCGACACAAAGACACCGCGTGTAGCGCTACAAGCGGTGCCTTTGTGTCGCGTCGCGTGTCGCGCTTGTTTGTAAGAGTCTTTAACGTGCTTTCCGAAGCAGGGAGGAGTCTTGGTATGTAAAGGTGGTCATCCATCCACAAACGAACCGGGCAAGCATAGCTAAACCTGATGGATCGACCTGCGGCTGTTATTACTTATAATAGCCACGAGCTCCTTTTGGATCCAATTTTGGCGTCCACTGGGTCCAACTAATTGATTTTGGCAGGGCAAACTACACTAAGTTACGTATTTGAGGAACGGAATCCTAAAAATACAAAAGAAAAACAACTTATTATTATTTTGCCTTCCTAAAAATTATGTTCATAGTTCGTACATACATGTTTAAGGTCGATACGCAGTTTTTTGCAATTTGCATGTAAGTGTCGGGTTGTATCTTGATCAAAATATAATTCGCGACCATAACAAATATCTATTAACAGAATTATAACCATTAAGACGTCGACAACACCTAAACCGCGGTCACTGTCAGATTGCATAAAAAAGAAAGAGAAGCGCGATGACACAACGCTTGTAATTTATTGCAAAATGGGAAGAAATTATCCATTTACTCAAAATTGAGTTGAGTAATCTAAAATAAAAAACAACTAAGTTCTGCATTCAAATAAGTCGTTCTTGTTATTAATTAAATACGCAACGTATGTTGATATTTAATACAGATATTTTGGATTAGAACTCAAGGTAGGAGGTTAGTTTAACGTTAGTTTGTACCGAGATTTTTTTTTCAAAATGTGTTTTGGTAACAACCAAGTTATGGGAAATATGTTCAAAATTAACATATATTTTTTCCGCTTACAAACTATACAGATTTGGCATTTTTTTTTTCTTAAAAGAAGCCTATTTTTGTTTCATTGGTTAATCTGACAAGTGCTAGCTGTCACTTTGTGTTGTAAAATGATCATATATTTATACATAAGTATTTATTTACATAACCAAATTACAAGATGATTATTAACATTAACTAAATTAAATTAAAACTAAGTTAAGCCTAAAAAAGGCCCTCAGGGCATTGTACCGAGGATGCTGGAGGCATTTCCTCGCTGAATTGCAATGCTGATGCGTTGCGCGAGAAAGCCGCCAGCTTTTCGGTCACCAGTCTGCAAATAACTTATGCGCGCTGGGACCCCACGGACCGAGGATCTCGACGCCAAAGGGCACAAAGTTGTACTCTCCCAAGGCCCCCATATTTAATAACTTTCAGATCTTTGGCATTTTCTGTTTTCAACACGCTATCTACCTAGCATATATCCTGAAGAATATCATATATTTTTCTGATTTTGTTCACTGCAGTGGATCATATACTTTTAGGCATTATAAAACTTACAAAATTTGCGTGTAGGTCCTGCAGTCCCCTTAAAAACATTTGAATTCCGCGAGCTACCACAGCGGAACCAATATACCATAAATTATTTTAATTTATTCAACTGCCTATTGGTACTTAGTATTTTGTATAATTTATTCTGTTTCATAATTAATTAATTAAAGTTATTGTATTTTTTGTTAAAATTAGTTTTAAGTAGGTTAGTGTGGCAAGCATATTTTTGTTATTATTGTTTACAATTAAATCAAACTTATATACAAATCCAAATAAAGGAACAAGGTGTAAAGTTCACTCATCCTCCATAGAAAAGGGAGGATCCTCCGACCAGACGGGTGTCGTGTCTGGTGGGCAACTGCCCGACGGTTGATGTCGGGATGTTGTATATATGCTAGTTGCGCGGTAAACTCTGCTTGCGCGATGCAGGACTTTTCGTGACGTCAGTGTGTTGCGTAGTTCGCATGTGGCGATGTAGATGCCGCCCGTCTGTTCGGAGGATCCTCCCTTTTCTATGGAGGATGAGTGAACTTCTACACCCTGTTGCTCATGCCTCTATAGCACTTTTGAATTGGCAAGGAGTCGGTCTGTCAGGAAGACGAAACTAGTTGCCTATTCCAAAAGGTACAACTCTCTCTATGGAGAAGAACGGGTAAGAAACTATATGGTTGATGAAAGTATTACAAAAAGACGCCAGCAGTAGTTATATACCTACAATATAGTTGTTTTGTAATTTACGATAAACACATTTCTTCACGGCTTGTTAACTCAACAAATAATTTTTAACGGTTATTAGCTTTAGAGTTTTTTTTTTCAATCATGGTTTTTGTCTTGAGTGTGAATCATGATCTGAATAGCGTTTTCCAACTATGTAGGTATCGGTTTCTAGTGTAACTGGATACAGCTGAATACCAGTATTTTACATGGAGCGACTGCCTATCTGACCTCCACAACCCATTTACCGGGTAACACGATAGCCCTTGGTAAGACTGGTTGTCAGGCTTTCAGGCTTTCAGGCTTCTGATGACCCGTAACAACTGTCAAAGATCTGCAAATGACTAACGGCTTAACGTGCTTTCCGAGGCACGGAGGGGTCTTGGTATGCAAAGATGGTTACCCATCTGCGGACCAACAGCGGCAAGCGTAGCTTAGCGTGACGGGGTAATTACTTAACCACAAGCCCCTCAATAACTATGAACCATAACATTCATAATCAGCCTATAATGTTCCCACTGCTGGGACACAGGCCTCCTCTATGAGAGGGAGTGGCCCACCACGTGGGCCCAGTGCGGGTTGATAGATGTCACATGTCTCAGAATTTTTGGTTCTAGGACATGCCGTTTTCCTCACGATGTTTTCCTTCAAAGTAAAGCGTCTGTATAGGGTTCGAACCTACAACCTACAACTCGTAAGTCGCGGCCGCTGCCACTGGTCCACCTGAGTAAGAAATGGCTATAAAAATAAAGAATTCCAAAAAAACGATGGATGGACTGTGTAAAAGATGATATGGCTAGAAAGGTGGTCACTTCCGAGATGACAACTAATAGAGAAGTACACACATAATGACTTAATCCACCGGTCTCTTGCCAGCATCAATGTGCCTGCTCTTCTTGAGCCTAACATTGTCAGAGATGATGGCAAAAGACCTGATGGTGTGTCTTTGGTCCCGTGGAGTTTGGGACGGATGCTTGTGTGGGCATACCTGTGTAGACACACTGTCACCGTCCCACCTCTAACGGACTACTTCAAAAGTGGGTGCAGCGGCAGAAAATGCCGAAAAACTGAAAATTATTAAATATAGAGGCCTTGGCAGAGTGTACAACTTTGTGCCCTTTGGCGTCAAGACCCTCGGTCCGTGGGGTCCCAGTGCGCATAGGTTATTTGCGGAAATCTCAAAATGTCTAGTGGATCTAACTGGTGACCGAAAAGCTGGCGGCTTTCTCGCGCAACGCATCAGCATTGCAATTCATCGAGTAAATGCCGCCAGCATCCTCGGTACAATGCGCCAAGGGCCTTTTTTAGGTTTAACTTAGTTTTAATTTAATTCAGTTAATGGTGCCGATTCCCTTGTTTACAAACTAACCTAAATTTAAGTTCATTGCATCTTTTTCTTTCTATTTCATTAAGAAAAGGACAGAAGATAAATTATAGTTTAGTCCTGTCAAATTAATCACCGCTTGACGCAAGTTGACGTAATTTTAGTAGGCAAGTTTTTAATCACGTCTAAACTTGTATGGAGTAATGACAGGCGCTAATTAATTTGACAGGACTAAACTAAAATTTATCTTCTGTCCTCTTCTTAATGAAATAGAAAGAAAGAGATGCGCTGAACTTAAATTTAGTTAAGTTTGTGAACAAGGGAATCGGCACCATTGTTTAATAACCATCTTGTAATTTGGTTATATAAAAACTTAAAATAGAGAGGTATAGAAGAAAGGGACATGTTGCGAAGACCACAAATATATTGGAATAAGGGCAGGAGAATGATAAAGACACTTCATAAAGTTGGCAGGTTATTGTAAATTTTATTTATTTCTAAATAATATCACTTTAATCACTGACTCGTTGCCTTGAATGTCATTTACTTACCTACAAAAATCCTAAACAAATCTAAAGTAATTTAAATATTGACTCAATGCGGGAATCGAACTGCCGACCTACAGTACGTAATAGGTACATCAGGTAGGTTAGTGTAGTAGTGGTGTTAAGACACTGACAACACCTAAACCGCGGTCACTGTCAGATTGCATAGAAAAGAAAGAGAAGCGCAATAACACAACGCTTGTAATTTATTTCAAAATACGAAGCAATTATCTATTTACTCAAAATTGAGTTCAGTTATCGAAAATAAAAAACAACCAAGTTCTGCATTCAAATAAGACGTTCTTGTTATTAATTAAATACGTAACGTATGTTGATATTTAATACAGATATTTTGGATTAGAACTCAAGGTAAGGGGTTAGTTTAACGTTAGTTTGTATCAAAACGTGTTTTGGTAACAACCAAGTTCTGGGAAATATGTTCAAAATTATCATATATTTTTTCCGCTACCACAAACTATACAAAGTTGGAAATTGTTTTCTTAAGAGAAGCCTATTTTGGTCAATTGGGTCTTGTCAGCGCCTTAAGTTGTTGTTTTTAGAAACGCCTCTTCTCTTAGACTGCCTCTTTGGTCTAGTGGTCACAAACGCTACTGCTGATTATAAGGTTCGATTCCTGGGTCGGGCAAAGTGTTATTAGGTTTTTTTTGGAATTTGTTCCTTAAGAACTTTTTCTTGTACGATTTGTTCTTATGGAACAAATCCAGCTAAGTCAGATGTATTAAATGAAATGATGAATATTATTTATGATTCTGTAAATACCTACATATTTGTTATGGTTGCGAATCATATTTACTCGTAGATCACGATACAACCTGACCTGACCTGCAAAAAGCAAAAGACGTAAGATAATTTGAATTTCGTGGGCTACCATTGTGGATCCACCTTAAAGGTCGGCTAAACGCCGTTGACCTCGGCCATACAAATGCACGTCGCGCTAACGCTACGCCGCCGTTCGGTTTCAAAGGGAATATTTATTTTTAGTAGCGAAAACATGAGTATTTGAAAAAAAATCATAACAGTAATTATAGATAATGAAATAGTCGTTTTATACAAAAAAAAAACATGAAAATATCTTAAGTAGTTTGAAAGTTATATCGTTTTTTATGCTTTGGGTCGACATTGCTTCCTGAATTTAGGTATTTCATAAAGTATTTTATTCCAATACTTAAATGTTCACATATAGAATTGATGTGTACGCGTTCTAGTTTAACATACATTTTTTGCATAACTTACTTGTATTGTGTGAAGGCGTAATAGCAGATTAAAAAGTCACTAAAATCATATATCTGCGCCTTAAGCTGCGCTTGCCGGTGTTGGTCCGTGGATGGGTGACCATGTTTACATACCAAGACTCCTCGTGCCTCGGAAAGCACGTTAAGCCGTTGGTCCCCGCTGTCATTCATTCGTGGATCTTTGACAGTCGTTAGGGATCGTTAGAAGCCCGAAAGTCTGCGAACCAGTCTTACCAAGGCGTATCGTTTTACCCAGTTCCTGGGATGTGTAGGTCAGATAGGCAGTCACTCCATGTAAATACTGGTATTCAGCTGCATCCGGTTAGACTTGAAGCTGACCCCAATATACATTTATTGCATAACTTACTAGCATTATTTGAAGGCGTAATAGCAGATTTAAAAGTCACGAAAATCATATATCAGCGCCTTAAGAAGTTTTCAGTTATTTCAATTACAACTTATATAATACGACTCTGTCCACCCTTTAGGGGTAAGACCGTCGTGATATTATGCTATTGTAGATTTTAGGACTGACTTGTTTGAGATGTCATAAACGACGACCTTAAGGGGACTACAGGACCTAAACGCAACTTTTATAAGTTTTACAATGCCTTAAAGTATATCGACGGTTAAAAGGTAATAAGGCATAAGCGACATTATGGTCGAAAATGAGTTATGATTGCCATCCTACTTAAAAATAGAGATTGGTGGAAGTGGGATGGCATTCATAACTCAATTTCGAACAAAATGTCGCTTATGCCTTATTACCTTTTAACCGTCGATATGATCCACTGCAGTAAACACAATCAGAATAATATATGATATTCTTAAGGATATATGCTAGGTAGATATTGTGTTGAAAGCATAATATAACGAATTTGATACGATAGAAAAAAATCACGAAGATACCTCTAAAAATGTCTTTTAACGATTAAAAACCATACTAATATATGTACATGCAATCATTCTGATTTTTGTCAGATTATTCTACAAGCAACGTATTAGCATAATAGTGTTTTTTTTTTAATACAATCTATAATTGCTTCATACTTTGCAATAAATTACCAGCGTTGTGTCATCGCGCTTCTCTTTCTTTTCTATGCAGTCCGACAGTGACCGCGCTTTAGGTGTTGTCGGCCTCTAAAGGGTCCTGCAAACAGGCGCGACGCGACTCTGGTGGAATATTTTCTTTAAAAACTTTACGGAAATTGTCCTACCGGTGTTGCGTTGCGCCAGTCTGTACGAGCCTTTACGAATTACATTATGTATTTCTGTTTTACCTACTATAAGATGTTTGAATCACGTGAATGCATACATGAATAAATTCAATGAATGAACACTTTATTTAATTTTATCATTCACAGCTACCATTATAATAATTGCATCAATAATATGTAATTCAACGATTGATACATAAAAACAATTTTTACAACAAAAAAAACAACCGATTTTCAAAAATAACTTAAATTTCGGAAGTCGGTGTCTTTGGATCTGTATTTTAGTTTTTTTCCACCGACTTCCGAAATTGAAGTTATTTTTCACTTTGTAGTGTTCTTTTGGAAGTCAGTTGTTTTGTTTTTTTGTAAAAAGTTTTTTATTTTTCATATTTTAGTGGCTCAGTTTGTAATTTATCTAAGTTACAGTAGCCTAATGTCATTGCTGCAGGGACGTTAATTGTTGAGGAGTTCTCCTGGTAAGAACCAGGAGAACTGCCACTCACCATATGCATCGACGAGCATAAATGGCTTAAAAACCATATTAAAGTACCTAACCGAATAGCAACCAGTTAAATACTTATTATTAAGTAGTTCCAGTGGCCATCTGTGGTCTTCATCATCAGTTCCACTTCACCAAATGGTGCTTTCCGAGAGAAAATGCACAAGTTACTACAAAAAATACCCAAATCGCTATAGCTGTGCCTATAAAATTTAAGGATTTCCTTCGATTTCCATGGGATCCCCTAATCAGATTATGACTTGATGACAATGGGACCACCTCGGGAGCATACCTCACTTCGGTCGTGTCGGATTGCCGTCCCATCTGACTATGTGAGTGAAGGAAAAAAAGAGTGCACCTGGGTCTGCGTACATACGCCTTCACTATATCTCCTGCGCACCTGGCTAATCTCCGTTGAGATTGACCACCGAGACCAAAATCGATCGGGAGGATTATTTTACCAACCGCGTTAGAGATTGAGCTATTTTAAAAACAGTTCTTGTTGATACTGGAAAAAAACCACGGAACACTTTATTATTCTAATATATAATAAGTATTCTGTTTATTCTTAAGACACTGACAACACCTAAACCGCGGTCACTGGCACACTGCATAGAAAAGAAAGAGAAGCGCGATGATATATAAAGCAATTATCTATTTACTCAAAATTGAGTTGAGTAATCGAAAATAAAAAACAACCAAGTTCTGCATTCAAATAAGATGTTCTTTTTATTAATTAAATACGTAACGTATGTTGATATTTAATACAGATATTTTGGATTAGAACTCAAGGTAAGAGGTTAGTTTAACGTTAGTTTGTATCTAGTTTTTTTTTTTTTTAAAACGTGTTTTGGTAACAACCAAGTTCTTAGAAATATGTTCAAAATTAACATATATTTTTACGCTACCACAAACTATACAGATTTGGCAATTTTTTTCTTAAGACAAGCCTACTTTGGTCATTTGCCTCTTGTCAGCGCCTTAAAGCTGTTTTGTTAGGTATTATTAATTTTGCACGAGAAAACCTGCCCATTTATCATATTATTATTATCTATAATGATGCGTCATTTGTTATTAATAATTAATAATAAATAACGATTTAATAACATCACGACGGTGATATATATATCCGCATTTTTGTGCATATTTTATTTTTGTCCTAAGGCCTGGTTGGTATGATCATTTTAATCCAGATGTCTGCCTGCCTCTGACTCGTTGGTCTAGCGCTACTGCTGAGCATGAGGTCCTGGGTTCGATTCCCGGGTCGAGCAAAGTCTTATCGGGTTTTTCTATCAGGAATTTCTCAGAAGCAGTCTGGATTTGTGTCCGGTTGATGGCAATAGGCTCCCCCCTATTACATGGGACTTTAAAACATAACTGGCGAAATGTGGGTGTACTACAGGTACACCTGTGACCAACCCATCGGGGAAACCAACTGTGATGTTATGTTAAGTTATCCAGATGATGTCTGGATTTGTGCCCGTTTAAGGTGGATACGCAGTGGCAGCCCGCGAAATTCAAATTTTATTACGTCTTGATTAAAATGTGATTCTCGACCATATCGAATATGTATTTATAGAATTATAATCATAAGAGCAGTGTTGCCCAGTGGTAACGGCCCCGACTTACGAGTTGTATGTCGGTAACCCACGTTTTTTTGGTGAAAAGCTGCAACTTAAAATAAAAATATTGTTTTTCTTGTTACAGGTAAAGACTAGTTCTTCTCATGAACTGTTCAGAGAAATTAACTCAAACCACAGCCGATAATTGGGTAAGTCATCATTATCATCAGCAGTCCACTGCTGGACACAGGCCTCTCCAGTTGCACGCCATCCAGGTCGATTCTCGGCAACTCTCATCTAGCTACTACTGGCCTCCCTGCGAAGTTCGTCGGCCCACCTAGCCTGAGGGCATACTACCTTACGTTTGCCGATTCGCGGTATGAAGCAATTCAGCTTGCTTATTGTGTGAGGTGACAACTTTGGTTCTCTGCCAGAACACCTCGTTCTGGATTCAATCCTTTAGATAGACTCCAAGCATAGACGGTTCCACAGTTCGCTGAACGACCTTGAATTTATGAACCAGCCGTATTGTTAGTGTCCATATTTCGGTTCCATAAGTCATAACAAGTAGGACGCACTGACTGCCAAGGCTTATTTTAATTGTTTTTTATTGTTTTTTTTTTATATTTTTATTACGGAAGCTTTTGACATTTTGCAATCGTTCTCATCGTTCTCACGTGTATCATTTCAAAATGAATGATTTATACAATATTTTGTAACCATAATTATGTTGATTTAAAAGATTGTAGTTTATTGCCCGTTCTTTTTATTTTAATTTTCTATTGTTTCACCCCATATTCAAAATTCATTTATTTACGTTTTTTTGGGTGGGAAATTATCAAATAACTTCTCCCGCTCTGGGCGGAGCGGAAGGGTGTGTCAGACTCTTACTGACTAAAACCCACCCGTGTGTTTTCCGCTGCCTGTGTTGCCAGGGGCCTCGGTAACACTTTCGAATTAATTTTAAGTTACACGTTCGTGTTCGGGTCACAGAAATTCTTATGTGCACTTAATGGATCCAGTAGATTCGGAGCAAATCGGCTTTGACAGACGGACACACGAGTGATCTTATAAGGGTTCCGTTTTTTTTTCTTTTGAGTTGCGGAACCCTAAAAAAGATGATAATTTTAGGACTACCAATCCATTATGACATCGATTTAATAAGGGATCCTGCCGTTTTTCCGAAAAGAATTAAATTAAATTTCATTTATTTCAGACATAATTACAAAATTGTCCATATAGTGTTAGTAACAGAGGTCTTAAAAACTATGTTAGTATACTAGTATTAATTCACATTATAAAAATTCAAATAGACATTAAAACACCACATAAAAGTACAACAAAAATAACATTACATATATTAATTATGTCACGTGAAGCCGAATAAGCCTCCCCAGCACTGCAGACTCCGGCCCAACTGATATCATCCTCAGAATTCCGTTGGGGCTCCCACGGATCCTAAACATCAGAGATGCTGCTTTTTTACGCATTATGGCATAAAAATCGTCGACCCTAGCGTCAGCAAACATGCCTGATGCGCTGCACGTACTAAAATCATTCCAAACATTTAGCCAATGCAATGTTTGGAATGATTTTAGTACGCACATTGTCATTTGGTTAATTTTATACTCGGCAGAATATTATCAAGGATAATGTCATTTAGGCATTTGGTCTTTAATCAAATGATTTATTACAGCAAACAATCTTTAGACAATAAACGTTAGAGAATGTGATGTGTGAATTTGTCTGAAACAAGTCAAATTTATGGTTACATAGGGAACTAGTTAGAGTAGGTTAATTATTTTAAATAATGGTTAGGTTAGGTTAAGTTAAAACTGTGACCTCCTACGCATGAGCCGAGCGAGCGAAGCGAGCGGTGCCGTGCCGCGGTAGCGGCCGGCGAGTGCCAGAAACGAATAGATTATATAGAAAAAAGAACCGAACTGGTTAGACGAGGTAGAAATTTTATTTTGCGAAAAATGAATACTTAAATGTAAAAATTAATTCCAACTGAATTATTTGACTACATAAAAATTGGTAAAAGTACTATTTGGTAAACAAGTTATTGTACGTTCACTTGCCAAACATTAGGTTTGCGTTACAATTGTTTGTGAAGAGATTATTTGCTAAGTAATAATTTGGCAAATGAAATTATGCGGAAAATTGTTTGGGAAATGATAATTTGGCTATTTCTTTTCGGGGAGGCCCATTTAATAAACATAGATCATCACAACAAAAACAATGGTTTTCCCCGTATTCTAAGATTCTATCATAGTAATTATTAAGCGCCATCTTTAGTTTTCAAGATGGCGCTCATTGATGCGTCATAATAGTTTGATATTCAGATCCTGATAAACATTCTTTAATGACCGGTTTACCACTTTTATTATGAGTCCATGTGAAATAATAACAAACAAACACACAAGGATAGTATCTTTAGTTTGAAATAGTATAAATGCCACCATTACATTTCAAAAAGTGTCCATTGAGTTTCTTGCCCGTTCATTTCCTTAGGATCTTACGCTTTAGAATTAGCAAATAGCTTGACAACTTCTTGACAATTCAAAAGTGCCTGTAAATTGATTAAGAATGAATATTTACTCTGTGAAGTATTAGTATATTATTTTAATTATTGTAAATTTGAAGACTATGTGGGTCATTGTTTAATTCTGTTTTAAACTCAGTTAGTTTTTAACATGGTCTGGCAATTTGAGTAGTTTTAGCGGCCTAGCCAAATGTCCTTTCTTTGGTATTGTTCGTTGAGTCGTTTAGCTCCATAAGTTCCGAGTTGAGCTGCACAACTACTGACAAATGCGTGCACTGACTGGACTGGTCCACTCAATCTGTGTGGTTCTTTCATCAAAATACCATTTCAGACACCAATCTACATGGTCTTCACATGATCTGACCAAGATTATGTCTGGACTTTAAAAGAGACTGTGACCTCTGGGTTTGTTTTGGCCTTTATTCTCAGAGTAGTCAGATAGGAAACGCCGACCTCATCTAGTTTAAAAAAAATATGATTAATGTGTAAAAGTGTTTGTACAAACCTTCCTACTTATAGGAATAAAATCATTTATCATTTAAGGCGCAGATAAATGATTCTAGTGACTTTTAAATTTGCATATAATCCAAGTAAGTTATGCAAAAAAAAATGTTAAACTAGAACGCGTACACATCAATTCTATATGTGAATATTTAAGTATTGTAGTAAAATACTTTATGAAACAAATTCAGGAAGTAATGTCTACCCAGAGCATAAAAAACGATATTGTGATACATGTTTTTTTTTCGTATGAACGCACTATTTTATTTATTATTTATAATTATATCTGTGATTTGTTTGTAGATTGATTTTTGATTTTTTGTAGATCTTTGACAGTCGTTACGGGTCGTCAGAAGTCTGACAACCAGTCTTATCAAGGGGTATCGTGTTACCCAGTAACTGGGTTGTGGAGGTGACATAAGCAGTCGCTCCATGTCAAATACTGGTATTCAGCTGTATCCGGTAAGACTGGAAGCCGACCCCAACATAGTTGGGAAAAGGCAAGGCAGATGATGAATTCTATCTATGATTTGTTTCAAATATCCTTTTTTTCGTTACAAAAACTAAATATTCCATAAGAAACCGACCGATGCGGCCGAGTTGCGGTGTGAGCGCGACGCGCATTTGTACGGCCAATGTCAACGGCGTTTACCCAACCCTTAACTTTGTGAAATCCGCACGGGTCGATCTATCAAGGTTACCACGGTAGTGGCAGTGATCAGTCAATGGGTGGGAGGTGACCATCCATTTCATACCGAGACCCATCCGTGTCTTGGCAGTCGTTACAGGAAGACAAAGGAAAAACAGAAAGTCTAACAACCAGTTTTACCAAGGGGTATCATGTTACCCAGTAACTGGGTTGTGGAGGTCAGATAGGCAGTCACTCCATGTAAAATACTGGGTAATTCAAAATCAAAATCAAAATATTTAATTTCACATAAACCTACATGGGCACTTATGAAACGTCAGAAGCTAGGTGCACGGTTCCAATTGGTCGTTTCCTATGGAGAAGAGCCGGCAAGAAACTCCACGGTTTTCAAATTACAGTGTTAAGGCTCGTACAGATTGGGGGACTGGGGCGACGGGCAGCAATATGCTTGTCGCGCCCGCGATATTGCGCTAGTCTGCACGAGCCTTTAATAGGTATGGAAGGTCAGTGTAGGCCTGTCAAGAAGCACCAGGTACTTAACAAAAACTAAATGGTGTACAAATCTAGTCTATTAAGCCTACAACGTTCTCACATTAACAAAATATAAAAGATTCTATATTCATATTAATAAAATAATGAAAATAAAAACTGTAACAAGTTTGAATTAATATCCTGTCCACAAAGGCCACTAATAAATAGTTTGATGTCAAAATTAATACGTAGATTTACGCAAGATTCAAAAGTGATTTTCATATTGATAAATATTGTATCGTATTACGAACATAGTATTAATCGAAACCATACTATCATATAGGTATTTTCTCAAAGTTTGAAATTAAAATTGTAGCTATATAATGGCGCCGATTCCCTTGTTCACAAACTAAACTAAATTTAAGTTCAGTGCATCTTTTTCTTTCCATTTTATTAAGAAAAGGACAGAAGATACATTTTAGTTTAGACCTGTCAAATTAATCAGCGCTTGACGTAAATTGACGTAATTTTAGTAGGCAAGTTTTTAATCACGTCTAAACTTGTATAGAGTAGTGACAGGTGCTGATTAATTTGTCAGGACTAAACTAAAATGTATCTTCTGTCCTTTTCTTAATGAAATAGAAAGAAAAAGATGCACTGAACTTAAATTTAGTTTAGTTTGTGAACAAGGGAATCGGCACCATTATCAAATAAAGAATTTGATTATGTAGATCACAACCTGCTACTGAAGAAGCTATATGGATATGGAGTAAGAGGCAACATCCTTAACCTTCTAGAATCTTACTTAAGTGACAGGTATCAATGTACTGAAATCTGTAGAATATCCCCTAAAACTAAATTACAGACTTCCTATACATCCGCATTCAAAAAGGTTAAATATGGCGTGCCACAAGGCAGCGTACTGGGTCCGTTACTATTTTTGATATACATAAATGACCTTCCAAGAGCAGTAAAACAAAAAATGGTCCTCTTTGCTGATGATTGCACAGTAGTTATTGAGTGTACAGACCCTAACGACCACGAAAATAATATCAATGTTACTCTAAGCGAGATCGTTAAATGGATTGAAAACAACAACTTAAAAATAAACTTAAACAAGACCCACGTAATGCATTTTCACCAACGACGCGTAAATCCTACCATTTCTGTAGCCTACGACGATAAAATAATAGAAGAGGTTATGAATAGTAAGTTCTTGGGCATAACTATTGACAACAAGCTAACTTGGAAAGTTCATATAGAATTGTTATGTAAGCGCATAAGTAAATCTGCCTATGCACTATTTCAGCTTTCAAAAAAAGTAAACGTTGAAACACTAGTCACAGCATATCACGGAGTAGTTGGTTCAGTCCTTCGCTACGGGGTTATTTTCTGGGGTCAATCGACTAACAGTGAGACGGTATTTAGAATGCAAAAGCGTTGCATAAGGTCAATGTGCGGTCTTCAAGTAATAGACAGCTGTGTTCCTTATTTTAAATCCTTGAAAATATTAACTCTACCGTCATTATATATTTTAGAAACTGCGTTGTTTGTAAAAATGAATCCGAATCTGTTCCCTAAATTCTCAGCAGTAAAGAAAAACCCAATAAGATCTCAACATGCAAATCAATTATGTAATTTAAAATGTAAAACCGCTCTTATGACCAGGAGTTTTTTTGGATTAGCTCCTAAGATCTATAATAAATTACCTAACGGCATAAAAGACATGCCAATAGTTAAATTTAAAACAGCTCTACAGAAATTTTTAACCGAAAAATGTTATTACAGAGTAGACGAATTTTTAAACGAGAAATAATTATAAAACTAAAAACCTTACTGTAATAGTTCCTAATTATATTTTAAATTTATTGTACTAATATTATCTAAGCATGTGAATCTAGTTATTAAGTTATCAACAAAAACATTTGTATGCCAATGAAGCAAAACAAAGAGCTACTATTATTTTTTTATTTTAATACCGTGTATGTTAAACCTATGTTTACAAATGAATAAATGATTATGATTATGATTATGAAGAAAATATTATGTCAAGGATACGTATGAAAAACGGAATAAATATATCTGAATAATTAAGTATTTATTATATTATGTACGTCTATTTTCCTATTTTAAAGGCATTTAGATATGATCTAGCATTAGATCTTATCTTTTTTCCTAGAAGTTAATTAGTTATTACGAAACTTGAAAATACTTATCTTACATCTAACACTTATTAGGTAAATTATTCCCATTATTTATGACCTAGGAAATACTACAATTAATATATAATAATACAATTATATTTTTTATTATGTCCTTTAAATCTGTTAGTATGCCTTCGTATAATGCAAGTAAGTTTTGCAAAAATGTATTTTAAACTAGAACGCGTACACATCAATTGTATATGTGATTATTTAAGTATTGTAGTAAAATACTTTATAAAGAAATTCAGGAAGTAATACTACCCAAAGCATAAAAAACGATATTACTTTCAAACTACTTCATGATTTTTTTTTGTATGAACAGACTATTTTATTATTTATAATGTTATCTGTGATTTTTTTTATATTCATATTTTCGTTCCTACAATACTTAAATATTCACACATATAGAATTGATGTGTATGCATTGATGTCTAGTTTAACATACATTTTTTGCATAACTTACTTGCATTATATGAAGGCGTAATAACTGATTTAAAAGTCACTAAAATCATATATCTGCGCCTTAATTACAAGTCCCAACGGAAGGAATACGGGTGGGTTTTAGTCAGTAAGAGTCTGGCACACCCTCCCGCTCCGCCCAGAGCTGGAGAAAATATAATTTGATGATTTCCCAAAAAAAGGGGGTATTATGTAACACACAATGAAATTAATTAATTATGAAATATTAACTATTAAATATTAACCAGAGAGGCCGGTCATTGGCTACATGCCCATCCTTCTCCATATACCGGTACCTTCCTGGATCCGACCTCGCTTCGTCTGGCGACTGGTCTGCGGCTTGGGGTCACGGTATGCACTCCACACACATGCCCTTGTGGCACGGACGTGGACCGACTGGGTCACCACGGACTTTGTTGTCAAAAAAGTGCAGGCCGCTTTTCAAGACATGCGACACTTAATGACATAATCCGCCGGTGTCTTGCCAGCATCAATGTGCCTGCTCTTCTTGAGCCGACTGGCATTGTCAGAGATGATGGCAAAATACCTGCTGGTGTGTCTTTGGTCCCGTGGAGTTTGGGACGGATGCTTGTGTGGGACGCTACCTGTGTAGACACACTGGCACCGTCCCACCTCCAACGGACTACTTCAAAAGCGGGTGCAGCGGCAGAAAATGCCGAAAATCTGAAAGTTATTAAATATGGAGGCCTTGGCAGAGAGTACAACTTTGTGCCCTTTGGCGTCGAGACCCTCGGTCCGTGGGGTCCCAGTGCGCATAAGTTATTAGCGAAAATCGCGAAACGTCTAGTTGATGTAACTGGTGACCGAAAAGCTGGCGGCTTTCTCGCGCAACGCATCAGCATTGCAATTCAGCGAGGAAATGCCGCCAGCATCCTTGGTACAATGCCCCGAGGGCCTTTTTTAAGCTCAACTTAGTTTTAATTTAATTTAGTTAATGTTAATAATCATCTTGTAATTTGGTTATGTAAATAAATATATATATTATGAAATTAATCGCAATAGGTTGCACTTTGACAGCTCATTCACGTTCATTGTGTTATTTACTTTGTTGAGCAGACGAATTTTTCTAACCTATGAAGCAATGGATTTGTAATATCTTTCAAAACTCTCAGATTTTGATTGGAAGTATGTTACGCAAAGGGTGCCGGTTTCCTCATGATATTTTCGTTCACCGTTTATCAGTGATCCCTGTTTTAAGTAAAAAAAACACCTACTCAATTGGTTTAGGCAAAAATAAAGGTACCGTAAAACGGGGTGAATAGGGATGCACGGGTGAATTGGGACGAAACTTTAAAATGGATTTTAACGTTGAAATCATACAGTTTGCTGCCAACAAGGAAAGTTAGTCATTAATTTATTATACAGTAAACACATAGAGTCCTTTTTGGCCACAAACTATATTATTTCAACCTTAAAATCCATTTTAAAATTTCGTCCCAATTCACCCCTGCATCCCTATTCACCCCGTTTTACGGTAAACAAATTGTAAAAATGTTTTTTATAGATGTCAATTTCTTGTTTAAAAATACGTAATTAAATTTATTTTTGATATTGGCGATAGTTTCCTCTTTTAATAATGTAGGTATGTTATACTTTATTATTTCTTCTTAAACTACTCTTCGTAGATGTAACTGCTTGAGCACAATTTTTAGTTAGATTTATAATAATACTATAATATTTGAAATATATTTATTTACATAACCAAATTACAAGATGATTATTAACATTAACTAAATTAAATTAAAACTAAGTTGAGCTTAAAAAAGGCCCTCGGGGCATTGTACCGAGGATGCTGGCGGCATTTCCTCGCTGAATTGCAATGCTGATGCGTTGCGCGAGAAAGCCGCCAGCTTTTCGGTCACCAGTTACATCAACTAGACGTTTCGCGATTTCCACAAATAACTTATGCGCACTGGGACCCCACGGACCGAGGGTCTCGACGCCAAAGGGCACAAAGTTGTACTCTCTGCCAAGGCCTCCATATTTAATAACTTTCAGATTTTCGGCATTTTCTGCCGCTGCACCCGCTTTATTAATAATATAATATTTTGTAATCTGTCTATTGTAAAGAGCCCAAAAAGACAGGTTTTCTAAACGTCAACGAATTATAACGTTGCTAAATTGAAGAGTACAACTGTGACGTAGCATGACAACTGAAGTGACAGGTATGATGTTTAGTCGGTTACTTGACAGCTCTCTCGTCACGTGTTTTTTTTTGATTACGTGCATTTAACTACCTGCTGTACTGATTTGTTTAAGTTAAACAAATATCAAGTAAAACAAGTGCCTTGAAACGTTTACTAATATTAGATCCAGAAATAGAGTGGAGAAGGCAAGGTCTAATAATATGCCTGTTTAGTTTTTCGAGACATCGCCAATGGGTTGGCCTATTTTTTGGCCAAAGAATCAGCATTGTCGTATAACGTGGCAATAGGCCGTAGTCGGCTTTTTTACAACCGACTAATCGGCTAGTCAGCCAAAGTCATAGTCGGCACATCTCTAAAAAGTAATAGCTACCACAGAGAATCTTATTAAGAAATCAAACCTAATTTTAATTGAACCTAGCTATGCCTTAGGTATATAAACAAACCCTAACCAAAATTTATCATATCTTCCGTGTATTATTCGACATTTTGAGATTTAATTAGTTGGACGTAATTAACTGAATTATTGAGTGATTCACGCTTGGTACGCTTCTGCTGAATACAGAAAATCAATAGCTCTCTGCAGTTAACCTTAAAAAACCATGCCACAAAAAGTTTTAGACCACAGACATAATTATTTGCCTAGCCTTTTTCCCAATGCTGGGGTCCAGTCAGTTTGCACCTGAATACCAGTATTTTACATGGAGCAACTGGCTATCTGACCTCCACAACCCAGTTAGTTTCTATCACGATACCCTTGGTAAGAATGGTTGTCAGACTTTCGGGCTTCTGATTACCTGTAAAGCCTGTCAAAGATCTACAAGGTTAGATCACCAGACAGGTATGTCCTTTTTTTTTGGGTGGGAAATTATCAAATAACTTCTCCCGCTCTGGGCGGAGCGGGAGGGTGTGTCAGTCTCTTACTTACTAAACCCCGTGTTCTTTCGTGGCAGAACACCCACGACCCCGGCAGACAGGTATGTCTGGTTGTCTAGCCTCGTACAGGTACAAAAATAACTACATCTAACAAAAATGCTAAAAATCTTATTTCATCACAACACATTTTGCAAACACAACCGCCTCCAATATTCTCAGCTCTTAGGCACAAAACAGGTTCTAATCTAGGCCAATACATTTTACATTTCAATACTAACACCGAGTAGACATAGGAAAAAACCGTCTTGCCCCTTGAGATCAGTTAATTGACTGTCAATCACGAAGAGAATGTTTTGATGCTTGCACGAAGCCGTAAGTCACTTGTAGTCCCGGTTATTTTGATCATTATTTTTTTTGTACTGGACCCTGGGAACCTTGTGGTTTTGGAAACATTAAAGGTCAAACTTCCAACATAATTTTTTCCTTTTTTCACGAAAATAATTTAATTTAGTATGTTATAACTTAACTCCAGTACCATTGCATACACCCCAAAACCACAATGTGTTGCTTGCCTTGAAAAGAAAAAAAAAAGAAAGAAAACATGATACAAAGGAGGAACACAAATACAAAAAAGAAACAATTCGGGAGAAAATATGCGTCACATCCACGCAAAACGGCCATCGCTTAGCATAATGCTGCGACCCTAAGCGAGACAGAGCCCAGTGCTGGTGGCATTGCACACTGCGTAGACTGTGATTTGTCATACCAAAAACAAAAATCGTTTCCCAGCAATAACGTTACTCAGTTTGATGTACAGAATCCGTAGTTAACAGCTAAGTCATGTCTTTTTACAGCCTGGCATCATCTTCTATTCGTGGCGATAATAATCTTCTTCAGTGTTTTTTTCCAAATATTAACATTAAAAAAAAAATACCGTCTTAAAAGTAAACCAGCGGGTTAATTGGATAACACACTTTTTTTTTGGTGGGAAATTGTCAAATAACTTCTGCCGCTCTGGCCGGAGCGGGAGGGTGTGTCAGACTCTTACTGACTAAAACCTACCCGTGTTCCTTCCGTTGCCTGTGTTGCCAGGGGCCTCGGTATCCCTTTCGGACTTTCCCGCGACAAAACAAAAAGGCACCTCTCTGTGAGAGGGAAATTGAAATATGAAATTGCATAGAGATTTCAATCTCAAATTGTGTAACCATGCTATTTTAATAGTAAATATTTGTAGGTAAATTGTTTAATGGTTATAACAGCTCTATATTAGCTCTCATAATCACGCGTTCGTATTTCCGAAGAACGACAATCATTGCCGAAGCGCAAACTTTTACTGGGAGATCTGTATATATGTCACGTGATGAAATGTTGCAATGTCAAACAATGATCACTTACAGTTGGGCAAAGTTCGAAAAGTATTTGTTGATATTGACCGACGCATTATGTCGACATAAACCGGTTTTTCCAAATATTCTGTTGAATATGTTTAGTTTTTCCGCAGGGCAATAGGTCTCCGCGCCTCGGTAGCACATTCCGCACTGTAGATCTGTAACAATCGTTACGGGTAGTCAGAACTTCAAAAGTCTGATAACCAGACTAAATGGGTCAAACTCAAAACTCAAACTTAAAGCATTTATTTCAAATAAATCAAATACAGGCACTTTTGTATTGTCAAGGGGTCGGTCAGTCAGAAAGATAGTTAGCTAGTAGATAGCTAGTTGCCCATTCCAAAGCGTAGTAGGTACCTACACTAAGTCTGTACTGTACAGCTCGACAGTACAAAATATAATGCCCCATCAATTTCCCAGCAGTAATGCCCAGCAGTATTCGATTCACTTGACAGCTTTTTTTTTTGGATGGGAAATCATGAAATGACTTCTCCCGCTCTGGGCGGAGCGGGAGGGTGTGTCAGACTCTTACTGACTAAAACCCACCCGTGTTCCTTCCGTTGCCTGTGTTGCGGGGGCCTCGGTGACCCATTAGTACCTTCCCGCGACCCCGGCAGGACTTGACGCCTCTGTGTCCACGTTAAAAAAGTGGGGCAAAGCGCGCGAATATTAAGTCAAATGTTGACATTAAACTTTTATAAAATGGTAACTATTTATTACATTAATTATTAATGTTTTTTTTTATAAGGATTCAAGTTAATTTCTACGTATTTAATCATGACATAATATTTAAACACAGTATCATCTTTTATCTAGTCAAATTTCAGTTACTAGTCAAGTTGCGTACTAATAAAATCTAAAATTTTCGTTCGTCTTGTTGTTGTTGTTCGTGTTCGTCTTGGGAAACTGTAAGATGTTGTACTTATTGGTGTTAATAAATAAATAAATAAATAATAAATTCACATTGAAATATGTTGATTTATTTTGTAATTGCTTACACTATGGAGAAGAACGGGCAAGAAACTCCACGGACACTCTTTTAAATCAACATAATATGGTTACAAAATATTGTTTACATCATTCATTTTGAAATTACGCATGTGAGAACGATGCAAAACGTAAAAGCGTCCGTAATAGAAAGACTAACAAAAAAAAAACAATTCAAAAATTAAATTAAAACAAGCCGATTTTTTTTATTTCTGACGGCGCCTATTCACTAACATGGCGCATGGATTAGCACCATTCAGCTCAACCATTTTGAAGGGAGCTAAATGATCCAACACACGCGCCACCATCAGCGAGACATTAGAGTGAGCACGATATACTGTGAGTGAGCAGTCACATTGTGCAACATGCTTGCGAAAAAACCGAGCAACCACAAAACAGGCGATCAAGAATGTCCAGCAAAGAAAATTGCTGAGACAAGATACATAAATTCTATAGATTATATTGAGGTAGCGTTTTTTATTTTTTATTTTTGGATAGCAAATCATCAAATAACTTCTCCCGCTCTAGCCGGAGCGGGAGGGTGTGTCAGACTCTTACTGACTAAAACCCACCCGTATTCCTTCCGTTGCCTGTGTTGCGGAGGCCTCGGTGACCCATTAGTACCTTCCCGCGACCCCGGCAGGCATCGGCCCTAGTGGACCCCTACATTTGTGCTGACGACATCTCTTTGAGGCGCGCGTGGAATGCAACGCGCCGTCGACCCGGGCCTGGTCCTTACCGGACGGTGAGCTACCCATTGCTCACCGTCCGCAAGCCCGCGCCTACGGTGGCCGGAAATCCGCCCGGGATTCCCGACGCCCAGGGCGTCTTCTGCGGCGGCTAGGGGCGAGAGGGCGCGAAATTTGCCTTTCCCATTGAGGTAGCGTAAGAGCACCAATGGTTTTCTATAAGACTTTTATATTAATCTTGTATACTTACTCTACTATTGCCCTTTACACATAAAAATAGTTTAATTTTTACAATTCGCATCTTATGTAATGCAATCTTTACTTTTTGTTGACATGGCAAAATTTTCTGAATAATAATGTAAAGACGACCTTATTAGAAATGTCACATTGCAAAAATCATTACAGAACATGGTTGCAAAAATGTCTTACGATGATGCAAAAAAGTAGCATAAGTACTATTTTTCTTAATTTGTATAAAACCATAATTTATAGTAGTTGGCGCGTTCTCTGGCGCTGCGGCCAGCCCGTCGGTTGAGCGCGGCCCAAAGGGTCATGGCCATCCGGATGGTCCGGGGATACCGCACGGTCTCCTGTGAGGCAGCGAGCCTCCCTGCCGGATTGCTGCCATGGGATCTGGAGGCAAAAGTCCTCGGGAGTGGCGCGAGGAGGCGAAACGCTAGGGCGTAACTCCGCTGCCGCGAGAAATCGTGGCACAGCGGACGGAGCGGGATCACATGGTGACATGGAGAGTACGGTTGTCGCAACCCAGTGCTGGGCACGCCACGATTGCGGAGATAAGTCCCCTCTTTGAGTCCTCACCGGACACGGCAGCTTCGGGAGGTTCCTGTGTCGGATAAGGCGGGAGGAAACGCCCGGGTGTCACCACTGTATGGATCGCCCAGAAGACACGGTGGAGCATACGGTGGAGGTCTGCCCGGCTTGGGTAGAGCACCGCCGTGTCCTCGTGGAGGCGATCGGCGGCAGAGATCTCTCGCGTCCGGCGGCCATGGTATGGAGCGAGAGGGCATGGGCAGCCGTCACCTCCTTCTGCGAAGCAGTAATGCGAAGGAGGAGGCGGGACGGTTGAGGGAAAGGCAAACTTCGCGCTCTCTCGCCCCTAGCCGCCGCAGGAGACGCCTTGGGCGTCGGGAATCCCGGGCGGATTTCCGGCCACCGTAGGCGCGGGCTTGCGGACGGTGAGCAATGGGTAGCTCACCGTCCGGTAAGGACCAGGCCCGGGTGGACGGCGCGTTATATTCCACGCGCACCTCATAGAGATGTAGGCAGCACAAATTTAGGGGTCCACTAGGGCCGATGCCTGCCGGGGTCGCGGGAAGGTACTAAAGGGTCACCGAGGCCCCCGCAACACAGGCAACGAAAGGAATACGGTTGGGTTTTAGTTAGTAAGAGTCTGACACACCCTCCCGCTCCGCCCAGAGCGGGAGAAGTTATTTGATGATATCACACCCAAAAAAATAATAGTAATTAAATCATTTACACAATCATTTATTTGTTGGAATCTTAGATAGCACTTATGTATTTAAAGCACTTGAGTGAGATACCTGAGATACAGGTTTATTCCTAGTTCAGGCAGAATCCAATTATTATATACCTTAATTACTTTGTAAATATTTATGTAAATCTATTAGTGCAATAAAACAATTTCAATTTCAATACTCTAAGCCGCCAGGGCACATTCAAGTCAATGAAAGACGTACCCAGTAAATGGTAGCTTTATAGTAGGTACATTGTACTCACATAATAATGTGCTTATCGGGCCAACGGGTATCGTGTTGCCCAGTAACTACTAACTGGGTTGTGGAGGTCAGATAGGCAGTTGCTTCATGTAAGATACTGGTATTCAGCTGTATCCGGTTATACTAGAAGCTGATCTCAACATAGACTTGGCAAAGCTAATTAAGTCTTTTGATTAGTTTCGGCAAATATTCGAAAAACATTGATTAATGTCTAGACATTCTGTAATTGATAAAGACTTTCTAGCAATTTAGCGATTAACACAAGTGCGGAAATTGAACCTGTATTGCCAGATCTTTAAAGCATTTTGTAAGTAAAACTTATTGACAGATATCCTTTTTTTTGTATCGGGCTGGAAGTCCTCGTGGATGTCCTCCGCCCTGGGGCGGACGGAAGTGTCTGTCAGACTTCTACTGACTAAAACCACCCGTGTTCCCTCGCAAACTTGCACCGGGGGCTACACTTAAGCACAAAGCAGCCCCTGACTGGTGCTGGCCCGCCTGTGCGAGCTCCGTCTGGTCAAGTGGGGCGAGTGAGGTGTTTGACCTCCCCCGCGACGTCTAAGAGGGACGCGTGCGCAACACTACGCGCCCCAACCTCGGGTTCTTTACTATGCCTGAGTCCGCCGTCCCTGGACCCATTTAGGGGGGTCGCAAGTGGGCGTTATCTGCACTCTGCAACGCCCGGTACGCCTGCTGCGGGCCGGGAGAGCTCTCGAAATCTCCCTCTCCCTTTCCGCTGCCTCCTTCTGCGATATGACATTTTTGCAGAAGGAGATCACCATGTCTCACGACTCTGCGTCGCCGACCATAGAACGAATCGGGGCATCGACAGGTCGCTTATCACTTCCGAAACGAGTGCACTTCACGACTCCTCCTACACTCTGCAAGCGTATCCTGGTCTTACTTTAAATTGTGCAGTAACTTTCATACCAGCAGAGAGGCTTGAAAAAAAATCAAAGTCAAAAGTCATTTATTCAAATTAGGGTGAGAATCAGCACTTAATGAACGCCAAAATCACATAAGACAGTCTGCCAAAAGACACCTTCGCCACCTCCTAATGCTTTAACTGGGAAGAAGAAGTGGCTCAACAAAATCTCCAGCTGTGTGCATGTGTGCATACACAAAAACCAATCAATCTGCCTAGCCTTTTCCCAACTACGTTGGGATCGGCTTCCAGTATAACTGGGCGCAGCTGAATACCAGTACATGGAGCGACTGCCTATCTGACCTCCACAACCCAGGAGCTGGGTAATACGATTGTCCTTGGTAAGACTGGTTGTCAGAGTTTCGTACTTCTGACGACCGGTAACGACTGTCAAAAATCCACGAATGACAGCCGGGATCAACGGCTTAACGTGCTTTCTGAGGCACGGAGGAGTCTCGGTATGTAAAGATGGTCACCCATCCACGGACCAACCGCGGCAAGCGTAGCTTAACCTGATGGATCGACCCGTGCGGCTGTTATTACTTAGCCACGAGCTCCTGCATCAAAGGTAATTAATTAAAATGCCGGTTATCAGTAAACATATTTATAATACATTTAAATTAACGAATTTTTCTAGCGCAGTTATTGACCTCAAAAGTTTTTATACCAGCTTGTAACTGTTCCACTGCAGTTCAAAGGCCTCGTCTGCAAATGCAGAAGAGGAACGACCATTAATCACCACGCTTGCTAACTGCGTGTTGGTGATTTCAGACTATAATATAAACATAAGTTGATGTAACTGGTGACCGAAAAGCTGGCGGCTTTCTCGCGCAACGCGTCGGCGCACTATGGGACCAACCGGTATTTTCCATCTCAAAAATCGATAACTCTGTTGTTTTGTGATTTATCTCCTTGATTTTTTTTTCACGTATTTGTGAATATCTAGGCAATAAAAGAAATCAAACATCATCATTCTAAAAAAAATATTTTTTCCGAAAAAAAATGACAAAGATAAAGTTATACGAAATTTCATACAAAAAATCATACAGTTATATTAAAATAGCAATAAAAGTTACACTTATGCTTAAAATAAGTTTAAAACTAAATTATTATTATTAAACAAACAGTTACATGACAAAAAAAAAATATTACTTAAACTTATCCTACTCATCACTTTCTATTTCCAACAATTCTTTAGCTTCGTCAAATAATTCTTTGGATATTAGAAAACTTGGTTTATTTAAGCTAGATATATAAGGATCAGATGTATATAACAAAATATGCAGAACGTCTTCGTTTGTTGCTGATCTGGAACACTTCCTAGCGTGATGTAACCTATATTTCTTATAATCTTTATTTCGAGCTTCCTGGGCATCTTCGGATAATTGTCCTATAGGCAAAACTGCATAATGCTCTATTATTTTAGCACCATGTATAAGTACTTTATGGACCGAAGATGGCATGTAGTACCAGTTATATTTGCTTACATATAATTGCGCGGTTACCAATGTATACTGACCAAATTTTTCTGCGTTTATAGGAAATCCCGATGACATAGTTTGAAGAATTACATATGGTCTCTTGATTAATTCTTCATCAATTCCGGTTATCTCTGCAGAACATTGGTAATTTTGGAAAAATCTCCTTGCCGTATTACCGTCATTGCTATTACCGGAACCTTGACGTGGTTTATCAATATGCAAGCCAAGCACTTCTCGGAAACGTTTTTGGACAAATTTTTTCTTGTCTTCTTTAAGTTGCTTGTTTTCTGGAGTTGTTGCAGACCACTTCTCAAAACCTAAATTGTAAGAAATATGGAGGATCATTTCCATAAATCTTATCCATGCGTGTAGCGTCGACAATCCGTATTTAAACGCATTTTCATTTTCAACTCTCGTTGTAACTTTTAAAAGATCATTCATTTGTCTGGGAGTTGCTCCACAAACAGTGCAGGTAGCACTGGATGATGTGTTTGTCAACACTTGAGCAACTTTCCCATCAATCATTGTCATAAACAGTTCATGTTTAACTTCGATGACTTTGTCTTCTATTGACACAAGAGTTGGAATCAATTGATTAATTTTGGCTTCAATTTCACTGACAACCGCTGTAGTTTTTTCGGGAGTTTCTTTTGCAAATTCTAATGAAATTGGTCTGCAATATCTAACAGATGAGCAAGTAGGGTTTTTCCATATGACCGTAGAAGTTTCTTCATGTACTAGTCGCAGTGGTACAAGGGACACTATAAACAAATTAGCGTCCGATATTTGTTCGTTTTCTTCCGGTAGAGTTTGTTTATACTCACTTTGCCCGGAGGATCCATCACATCCCCATTTAGTGAAAAGCTTGAGACGATTGTAAGTCGATCCTGACTTTATCCTTATAATACGGCAGACTGTATGGTCTAAGAGATCTTGCAGGTTGATTTTTGCGCTTATATTTGTCACCGTAATGCTGGATGCAGGCGGATAGCAAGCCTTTTTTGCTTCACTTAGTGTTTGATACGAAGGCAATACAGAACTTAAATTCTTATCAACGAGCCTTTTTCTTAGGTACGCATATTGTGCTTTGGTTAAATCAGTTTCAATGCATATACTCAATGCTTCCACTTTTGTAAAGGAAAGTGCGTTATCTGGATTGAGTATGTTTTGTAGAATAACTTTTTTCTCTTCTTTTTCCTTATTTCTGATAATAGTCACAATCGACGCTTCGTCATTTTCCCCCATGGATCTTAAACCTTGCACATAAGCGTTACGGACATGTCCCATTCCATACTCCTGGACCAGCTCCATATTTTTTCGTTTCTTTGTGTTTTCCGAGCACTCGTCATATTGTTTTGTTGGTCTTCCACGTTCACCAGAAGTATTCAAACCAGAATTTACAGTGGTTGAGGTACTGCAAGAATTCAATGATACTTTAAACTCACCATTTAACCAATTTGAGTATAGGCTCTCGAACCGGTCCGGCTTTCTTTGAGCTTTGGTCCATTTCTGGTTGCAACTCGATGTTAGATTTTTTTGAATACTCTCTATTACAGTATTAACGTCAGTTTCCGATAGTTGAAAATTTTCCAATAAATATTTTTTGAGGTCTGAAGTACTTTTCCCTTTTATTATTTGATCACAAAGATCGCGTCGAACACAAACGAATTCACTCATTGTTAGATAATAATGTTTTTTATGCGTTAATTGTTATTGAAAAGAAGTATCTGAACACTTTGATGAATCGTATGCTGAACATACACGGGTATTTAAAGGACTAATATTTTAGTGCCTTGTGCAAAAACCATGGGACAATTGATTATAACAGTTCTCATCGAAATAGTGTAATCAGTACTGATTGTAATTATTTACCACAACAGATAAATAGAACTTCCGCAGCAATATAGTTTATCATACTTGTGGTTAAGGTGACCACCCCAAACAAAATTGCCATGGGAAGATTCTTTCAAATATAATAGCAGTTTTTTAATTTGCAAATGTATGTTTTTATCATAGAAATAGAAAAAAACAATATAGACATCAAAGGATAATAACTAAATATAATATTTCATAATAAAAAAGAAGAACCGTAATTTTCGAGGATTTTTCCCCGATTGACATTATTGCTTCAAAATCACCTCTGGCGCAAAAAACGCGCAAGTTTTTTTTAAATCCTCATATTACTGAGTAGATAAGGTCTCTAATAGAGTAATTAACTTGACACCGGCTGCTTTCGGCAACAACGAAAACTCCAACTGAAATTAACAAAAACTAAATTTTCTTTACTTCACTAAAAAAATATTAAAAAATTAAATAAAAATATTTTTTTTACAAAAACTGAACGTGGTTGCAAAGTGTATATTCTAAGCTATCTAATGATGTATAACACTAATATGTTTCCTTGGAAAACTTCCGAATAATTATGTGTTGAACTCCCTTAACGGTAATTTAATTGGCATGAAAATATTTATGCCCAATGTTTGAGGTTCATTTTATAAACGTAAAACTTTATATTTTTTTATATTTTGTAATTTATTCGTAAGTTCCATCTTTTGAGAGTATAAAACCATAAAACAATCTATGGATTTACGACTTTCGACAAAACCATTTTTGAGATGGAAAATACTGTTTGGTCCCATAGTGCGGCGTTGCAATTCAGCGAGGAAATGCCGCCAGCATCCTCGGTACAATGCCTCGAGGGCCTTTTTTAGGTTTAACTTAGTTTTAATTTAATTTAGTTAATGTTAATAACCATCTTGTAATTTGATTATGTAAATTGAAACCATTTGCCTGATGTTCTGTTCCATACATAATCCTAGCCTGTGTATGATTGAATAAAGAAATTATAATAGAAGAAAAAACCGTGTTTTCTAATTTAATCGTTTATTTACATAATCAAAAAAAAATCCCATTACAAGTTACCACCAAAGTACACATTTTGGAATGAAAATAAAAAAAATCCTAAAATTTTAACAAAAAAATTAGTCGTGTTTGAATACTTTAAGTATTCACAGAATGTAAAATCTATGTCATAAAAATTATACATTTCAATTATCAACCAGTTCGATTTTGTCTGCGGAATAATTTAACCTCTATTCTGAGAATGCATTTGTTAGATTTTTCGATTTTTACCTCTATAATTGGCGACTTTGTAGTTTATTAGCCTCTCTAAGTAAGACAATTAATAATAATTTATCATTTTTAATTTTGTGTGGGGAGGTGACGACACGTTTGGTCTGTCCTCTATTAATGAAAAAATCGGACAAGTGCGAGTTGCGCGTGGTGAGGGTTCCGTACAATGAATATGTTTTATACCATGTTTTCTATTCCAAGCTAATTTTTCCCAAGAACAAACTTAACATTTTAGTTAAAAACATGTTCTCCCATACATTCCGATTGCAAATATAAGTGTGTACGCACCCTGCCGGGTCGCGGGAAGGTATTAATGGGTCACCGAGGCCCCTGGCAACACAGGCAACAGAAGGAATACGGGTGGGTTTTAGTCAGTAAGAGTCTGACACACCCTCCCACTCCGCCCAGAGCGGGAGAAGTTATTTGATGATATCCCACCCAAAAAAAAAAGTGTGGACGCACAATATTGAAACATTTACCTACCATGTTATTTCTATAAGTAAAGAACTACTTTCTGTAATTTTTCCAAATTTTAGGCTCAGTAGTTTCGGAGATAATGGTCAATTTTCATCTATTTTCGTAAACAACTTTAAAACTATTTATTTTAAAATTATTAATAAAAATATTTCCTCACTCACTTTTTTTTTCGGATTTGGCTCCCAAAAGTGACCCTTATATTCAAAATTAATTTATTAACGTTACAAGTCCAGTCACAGAAATTCATATGTATACCAAATTTCAACTTAATCGGTCCAATAGATTCGGAGCAAATTAGCAGTGACAGACGGACAGACCGACTGACGAGTGATCCTATAAGGGTTCCGTTTTTTCCTTTTGGGGTACGGAACCCTAAAAACGGTACATTTCAACCACTTAGCAGGGTCCTCTGTAAGTAAGACAACTTTCATTAAAAACCTGACTATTTCGGAAACTGGGTAAATCAGATACGAGTACCTCTTGTGATAAATAATCCTGTGCCCCTGTGTGTGTGTTTTTTTTTTTGGGTGGGAAATCATCAAATAACTTCTGCCGCTCTGGGTGGAGCGGGAGGGTGTGTCAGACTCTTACTGACTAAAAACCCACCCGTATTCCTTCAGTTGCCTGTATTGCCAGGGGCCTCGGTAACCCTTTAGTACCCTGTGCTCTTTCTGATCCTTATCCAGGTTAGATTGTCCTTGGTGTGCCATATTAACACCTTCCCCCAACTATGTTGGGGTCGGCTTCCAGGCTTACCGAATGATAGATTAGATAACCGGATTAGAAAGAGACAAAAAATAAAAATATATTATTTGGGACAAGCACAGGAAATACAAACAGTACAGCCGACCAAGTGCGAGTCGGACCTCGCACAATAAAGAGGTTCGTAGTTGGGATGAATTTATTCCAAAAATAAACTTTACCTATGTACATTTATTTACATAACCAAATTACAAGATGATTATTAACATTAACTAAATTAAATTAAAACTAAGTTAAGTCTAAAAAAGGCCCTCGGGGCATTGTACCGAGGATGCTGGCGGCATTTCCTCGCTGAATTGCAATGCTGATGCGTTGCGCGAGAAAGCCGCCAGCTTTTCGGTCACCAGTTACATCAACTAGACCAGGGATTCCCAAACTATTTTGGGCAAGAGACCAAATGAACTGATACCCTCAGACCCCCATAGCCAATTTTTTTCATATTGTACGAACTTGTGGACGCTCATCGACTTGTTAAGTTTTTAAAAGGATACATCCTAATAAATATTTGTCATTCTTATAACAAGTTGGTACACGTAACACAACTTATAAAGTATTTTGAAAGTTTCAAATAAGTACTTGTGTTAATTAATAGGGGTCGATTTTTAGACCTCGTCGACCCCCAAAATCAGTTTTCGTTTATGTCGACCCCTTTTTTTTTTGAGGGTGGGAAATCATCAAATAACTTCTCCCGCTCTGGGCGGAGCGGGAGGCTGTGTCAGACTCTTACTGACTAAAACCCACCCGTATTCCTCCCTGTTGCCTATGTTGCCAGGGGACTCGGTGACCCATAAGTACCTTCCCGCGACACCGGCAGGCATCGGCCCTAGTGGACCCCTACATTTGTGCTGACATCTCTTTGAGGCGCGCGTGGAATACGATGCGCCGTCGACCCGGGCCTGGTCGTTGCCGGACGGTGAGCTACCCATTGCTCACCGTCCGCAAGCCCGCGCCTACGGTGGCCGGAATACCACCCGGGATTCCCGACGCCCAGGGCGTCTCCTGCGGCGGCTAGGGGCGAGAGGGCGCGAAACATGCCTTTCCCTCAACCGTCCCGCCTCCTCCTTCGCGAGCATTACTGCTTCGCAGTAGGAGGTGACGGCTGCCCATGCCCTCTTGCTCCATACCATGGCCTGAACCAGGGCCGGACGCGAGAGATCTCTGCCGCCGATCGCCTCCACGAGGACACGGCGGTGCTCTGCCCAAGCCGGGCAGACCTCCACCGTATACTCCACCGTGTCCTCCGGGCGATCCACACATTGGTGACACCCGGACGTTTCCTCCCGCCTTATCCGACACAGGAACCTCCCGAAACTGCCGTGTCCGGTGAGGAACTGCATCAGGCGGAAGGTGAGGACGCCGTGGCGTCTCTCTAGCCACTCCTCAAAGAGGGGACTTATCGCCGCAATCGTGGCGTGCCCAATGTCGACCCCTGGGAGACCGATTTCGACCCCAAGGGGTCGATATCGACCACTTTGGGAATCCCTGAACTAGACGTTTCGCGATTTCCGCAAATAACTTATTAAAAATTACTAAAAACAAGCTTAACATTGTAGTTGGCAAACATGTTCTCCCATACATCGATATACGTCACGTTCAATTCTCCAAATGCAGATGTAAGTTGGTCGACTATTACTCGTTAACTTGTAAAGCCTACTTAGCTGTAAAAGTTTACCTTTTAATTTCGTTATATATACTACTGCCATGCATTTTTTCACATGTCCAAAAACAAACATTTAGCTGCCAGGGACACTTGACTCTAATAAAAATTAGCACTTTATAGCTTTTTTTTTTTTTTGGGTGGGAAATCATCAAATAACTTCTCTCGCTCTGGGCGGAGCGGGAGGGTGTGTCAGACTCTTACTGACTAAAACCCACCCGTATTCCTTCCTGTTGCCTGTGCTGCGGGGGCCTCGGTGACCCATAAGTACCTTCCCGCGACCCAGCACTTTATAGCTTAATATTACGAAAATAGATCCCCGAATCGAAAAATGGTGTTCATAAACCCGCAATATTTTTGAACGGCCTATCCAACAATATTCCATATCAAACCATGGCATAGACGAGAAAAAATATCATCCCCACTTTACGTCCAAGGGAGGCAGGTAGGTACCCTAAAAATATATTTTATTCAAGATTCACTTTGTCGGCTTGATTAATATGTAAACCCATCTAAGTACAGCTTTCTAGTACTAAGAGTCTCTGAGCTAAGCCACGGGACGAGACGGACATGTCAAAACTATAAGGGTTCCTTGTTGACTAAGGAACCCTAAAAAAAGGAGCACTAAAAACTAACAAAATCAAAAACAAAAAAAAGCTATCCTATCTCAGCATAATGCTGCGATGTTAAAAAATAATTATATTATAATATTTTGCTAACAGCGACTTTGTGACGTCTCGCAGGTCAACTTAAGAGGTTGTCATCTGCTTAAGACCTCCAGCCAGGGCATAAAACTTATAAACTAAGCGATTACACCCTAAGGGCACCCCCTGTAGGGTACGGACCTCGGCTTAGGGCGTCGCTGGGGAGGACAGCAAGCGATAGGCTGGATCGGATTAATATTATTATTAGGGAAATTTAAAGGTACAGGCTCAGCGGCGTGGGCTAGCTCGAACAGGGGTCGGGGTGGAGGACGGGGACATTGTGGCGGGCCTTGACAGCGAGGACGGAAGGACGGCGTTTGGATTTTGTTTTTGCTACAGTTCTAGTGGTGGGGCTACTCTCCTGGAGGGTAATTTAGCGTAATCGGGGATGATGAGTGTATACCTTTGTCGGCGAATCCTATTAATGCGGGAGGGAGTTTATCGGGCGGCAGCCGCAATCAGGGGATTGGGGTGCTTAGCTTAACCTTTTGACCGACACGTCAAAAAAGCAAAAACGTGCCCTCGGCGCCAAGCTACGAATTCATCCTTTAATACCTGTCATGAAGTCGTGACCGAGGCGTGCTGGGCACATTTTTTTTGTCATCTATACATGACTTTGGCGATCAAAAGGTTCATAGCGGAGTCGAAGAAACACTTTGAGAGGCGTTTCATGAACTGCTGGATGGTGGCCATTTTGAGATCTGATCTAAGTGCAGATCCAAATTGAGAACATAGAGGTCTCCCGTGACCTTTCTAAGGAAGCAGTTCTGGAGGGTCTGCATTCTATGACATAGCGTGGCATAGCGTGTGTGAAGACGACGTTAGCATAGGTCGTGGCATAGCGTGTGCGAAGACGACGTTAGCATGATGGGACGAATGACCACGGTGTAGAAAGTGAAAGAGCCGGCGAGGGAGCCGTCTTTATGTGCTCACTGAAGGTAAGGTGATGGTTAAGGATCACACCGAAGTACAAGGGCGTCGCCAAGGGGGAGCAGGGAGGGGCAGCTGAGCCCCCCCCCCCCCTAGGGATAAAAAAGTACTCCAAAGCACCCGCTCACTTGAATTCGTCCAATTTTATTATTTACTGAACATAAAGAATTAAATTGAAATTGGAGTTGTTGATGTCCTAAAAGGGGCAAACACCTTTCTGGAAACAAGAAAAACGTTAAAAAATTTTATGAATCTACCGTGCACAACGTGTACAATTCATACTTTTCCCATCCTCTATATGTATATCAACTTGCCCTCCCCTGGATCATCGGCTGGCGACGCCCTTGCCGAGGTATTTGGCTCACTTCTCGGATTGCCGTACATAGAGAACGGGCTGGACAGCCAATCTGACTTCTTATATACTACAGAAATGTTTCCAGGGTCCAGTAGTAGCTAGACAGAAGACAGAAAGTTTGACAATCACTACTTTATTAATGGGCATCGTGTTACTCAGGACCTGGGTTGTGGAGGACAGTCGCTCCGTGTAAAATACTGGTATTCAGCTGCATCCGGAAGTCGACTCTAACAGCTGTAATATGACAAAAAGCCTTCACAACATACTATCGCGACCTTTTCCAGGGCTAACTTTTAACATTAACCTTTAAGATGCACTTAGTAAGTTATTGACTAATGTAGGTACAACATTTTATCTCAACGACCGACACGACAAATTCTCTCACGAGTCATATCTCACATATTTCCTTGAAACTTACTAAGACAGACGCGACAAAATCCAAATCGAGAATTTTCTCACACAAGATGCACTTTAATATAGTAGGTAGAATTTTATCTAAAAGATCGACATGAATTTGTAATAAAACACTGATTCTACCTAACAAGGTCTGTATGGTTAATAGGTCTTGGTCGTAACCTAGAAAAAAAAAACCTTGACGACTGTGATTACCTACAATAATTGTAGAGAAGTATTTACCTATAAATGCTTTTAGCACGCGGCGCGTGGATGTCGGAAAATATCCCACGGGAACGTACTGCCGGAATTAAAAGGAAACGAAAGCGTTCACAGCCGAACGCTGCGCCCGCCGCGTCAACCATAATTATTTTGTTACGCGTAGTTTTGAATCTGTGATATCTTTTAAAGCATTTAATTAAATGATATGATGTCAAGGCATATTTTAATCTAAATTAAATGCCCAATTTAAATAACATATTTTATTGGTAAGGATTAATATAATACCGGTTTTAAAATAGCTTCGGAAATAACAATGAAATTTTGATCAAATTTTAAAAGATAAAAATGGTTACTGTGGGTCATCCTTAGAAAATAGACATATGCTATTGCAGACTTTTTTGTTGAACTTTGTAAGATGTACAATCCTGTAGAAAACTTATGTATCTCTTACGGTTTTCGCAGCCCGCGCCAGTAAAGCTCCCAGTCGGCATGATTTTTTCCGCCATTTTCAACAATAATCTTCATATTTCAGCCAATTAATACTAAACCTTAATGAATTATATACATAAACCTTTCTCATGAATCACTCCGTCTATTGGTGAAAACCGTTTGAAAAGCCGTTCAGTAGTTTTTGAGTTTATCGTGTTCAGACAGACAGATGCGGCGGTGGGACTTTGTTTTATATACTTGTACCTAAGGATATAAGGATATGCAGGAGCCTTATAGGTAGGAAGGCATTTACAACCGACTTTAAAAAAGCAGGATGTTCCATATTCATCATCATTCTCCTGTCCTTATCCCAATTTATTTGGGATCGGCGCATCTTTTTCTTCCATAGATTCTGTATTCGTCTGTGTGTATTTTTCTTTATAAAAGAAAGAAAGAAAATACGTTTATTTGCGGTAAACATAACGCAAAAAAGAACACAAACACGAAATAACAAGTGGAGGAAAATATGCGTCACATCCACGCAAATTGGCCATCGCTCAGCATAATGCTACGACCCTTTGCGACACAGAGCCCCAGCGCTGGTTTGCAGTGACAGCCGGCGTTGTCGTGACGACGTCAACCAGTACAGCATTTAGTGAGTTCGCCAAACGGTTGGTAGAGTCTTCACGTGACCAGAGGGCTGGCCTTTTTTAGTCCAAACGCCATCCAACGTGGCAATGCTGCCAGCCTTTTGGGCACTTTTCCCACTGACAGCGACGCGGACGAATTTTTTGATGCCCAATGAGCTCTTCCGCCTTTTTGTTATTTTTATTATATACTTGTACATCTTGTATGTATTTTTTAAGATTAGTATATATATTTAAATTTAATGAAAGATTAAATAAATGACATTGTCAAATTATAAGAAATAGAAATAAATACAATACTTAGTTGGGCTGTGTGTTCGTTGATAATTTCATCAATAGTTGTGGCCTGATCTTGTAAATTCTCGTAGGCGAAGCTTGCGGTCGTCCCATATACATTTGATTAACTTGGCTTGGGTAATTTTGGAGTTAGCTTCGATAATACGTAATTAATCCACTTGATGATGTTATAAAACTTCCCGTCGCTGTTGTGTTATACTACGAATTAGTTTGGGGTAGGTACCACAACTCATCATTCATCATTTTCCTGCCCTTAAACCAATTTATTTGTTGGTCGCCGCAAAATGTCCCTTTCTTCCATACTTCTCTATTAGTTGTCATCTCGGTAGTCTCCTTTCTAGCCATATCATCTTTCACACAGTCCATTCATCGTTTCTTTGGTCTTCCTCTACTCTTATAGCCATCGACATTCATACTCAAAACTTTCCTCACGGAAGGTACCACGGCTAAAAATAAAAAATAAACTTTACAAAAAAGTAATTTCGGAAGTCGCTTTGGTTTTGTAGGTAGTTTCGTTTTTTTGCCACCGACCGTTTTTATGAATCACGTTACTAAGACGTATCAATTATCTTTATTATTCCATTTACACTCGACCTTTAAAATTGGGTCGGAATACCAAAGAATCCAAGGTGTACAAAATCAAAATCAAAAGTAATTTATTCAAACTAGGCTGAGAATCAGCACTTTTCGAACGTCAAAATTACATAAGACAGTCCCCCAAAAACCCTTCCCCACTTCCTAGTGCTTTAGCTGGGAAGAAGAAGTGGCCAACAAACTGTCCAGTAGCTCACCTGTCTGTTTAGTTTTAGTTTTAGCTGTTTAGTTTTAGTTTTACCTGTCTGTTAAGTTTCAGTTTTAGATAAACTTGATTCAAGAATCAAGTTTATCTAAAACTGAAAATTGAATCTATACAAATCGTATGCAAAGTAATGAACACTACGAAACACAAAACATTAAATTAAATTACTTGAACCGAGCGTATTTGGTACAGCCGTGAGGCACACTTTCCCGCTAAATTCTTACATCGCATTTAACACTTTTTATTTGATTTTGTATATTTTGTATGTTTGCAGTGCCTATTATTCTGTGCCAAATATTGTTGTTGAGGAGTGGTGGCCCAGTGGAAATGACCGCGACTTACGAGTTGTAGGTCGTAGGTTCGAACCCAGACAAGCGCTTTACTTTGTGTAAATTATTTCATCACCACTGCTCTCAAAACGGTGAAGGAAAACGTGAGGAAGCCGGCATGTCCTTAAAAATTCGAAGACATGTGACATCTACAACCCCACACTGGACCCGAGTGGTGGTCTTAGGACGGTCAAAATTGCTTGACTAGATTGTGATTTTTTCGTGCTTGTCAAGCAATTTTGCAAGGCTGTCTAGGTCATCAGGACTTTGCGACCGAATTCGGTCGTAAAGCGATTGAAATAAAGAAAGAAAGAACAAGTATTTATTGGGACTCACACAGGAGATCATACATTAAACTAAAAAACACTCATAGAAACTTAAAAAAAAAAACAAAACAAACTAAAATTAAAATAAAAACAAAAAGTCCTGTACGAGGCCAAACGGCTCCTATCTCAGCATAATGCTGCAGTACTTAAGAAATAAGTGTCGCAGCGCTGGTATTCTGATAGGGCCCAGTGTGATGTCACGGATAGATGCAGATAGAAATAAAAATAAAATAAACGTATGAAATAACCTATAAAAATAAAATAGTTATTGAATAAAAATTCATATAATTCTAAACCGCGTGCCAGAACCGGATTAAACATCAGTTACTTGTCAATGCTATCTCTTATGTCGAGACTGCAGCCCCAGGGTGTAATTTTGGGGGAAGGTACTTATGGGTCACCGATTCCCCTGGCAACACAGGCAACAGGAAGGAATACGGGTGGGTTTTAGTCAGTAAGAGTCTGACACACCCTCCCGCTCCGCCAAGAGCGGGAGAAGTTATTTGATGATTTCCCACCCTCAAAAAAAAAAAAAAGGGTGTAATTTGATATTCGGCAGAATCAGTCCAATTTAAATCCATACTGATCCATACTAATATTAAGTATTAATTCGAAAGTAACTCTGTCTGTCTGTCTGTCTGTATGTTACCTTTTCAAAAACCACCGAACGGTTTTCGATAAAATTTGGCAAGGAGATAGATGGCATCTTGGGGGATGGACATAGGCTACTTTTAGTCTAAAAACAAAACATAAAGGCTTTAGCATTTAGCATTTCTTCAGTTAGTGACATGAAAATTCAAATTTATTTATTTGTTTATTTAACAGTTTATGTACACACACATAAACAGACAAGAAGAAAGGAACAGAAAAATATGTACAAAGGTGATGCTTATTTCTAAAGAAATCTCTTGCAGCATACCTGCGATAGGACAGTAGACGAGACGAGACGAGACGAGACACGAGACGCGAGACTTTCCTAGACGAGTAGTAGGAGAGTAGTAGAGTGTTTATGCTTTTGATAAGAAATAAAAAAGTTTGTGTCTCAGCGTTTTTGTAAATTCATCCCCCAGGGGAGTAAAATGCCAGATGTCACCACAAGTGTAGCCTACTATGCCTGTCAGGGTCGCGGGAAAGTCCGAAAGGGATACCGTGGCCCCTGGCAACACAGGCAACGGAAGCAACACAGGTGGATTTGTCAGTAAGAGTCTGACACACCCTCCGCTCCGCCCAGAGCGGGAGAAGTTATTTGATAATTTCTCAGCTAAAAAAAAAGGGGAAGACGATTTTAAAATTCACATGATTATTGAATTTTTTGTGTACCTCATTTAAAGAGATTTTAAGGTATTGGAAATAGAGTCTGCGTCTTGAGGTAATATTTATTTCATTAAAATCCGTCCACCCGCTTAAAAGTTATTACAATTTAAAGTTATAGCTAACATGTAAATATTACGTTTACAATGGCGACGCTAGATTATTTCAAATTCATGGTGATATATAATATTAAAATGAATATTTAATATTTTTAAGTTAGACATTTAGAATCATAAAAACCTGTTTAATAAAAAAAGACGATTATTTGCATTTATTCCTTTCACGCTTTAACGGCTGAATCGATTTTGATGATAGGCCATGACCTAGGTACAAAGTATACTTTTTATTTTGGTAGCACGTTCCTATGGGATAATTTCCGACATCCATGTTGGTGAAGCCGCGGGCAGAATAGAACAGAATAGAATACTCTTTATTATGTACACCATAAAAATTACAGATACCTATCAATGTAGAAATTTGACATAGGATGACACAACGGGTGGTCTTATAGCTAAAAGCGATCTTTTAAAAACAACCTTAGGATGGAAATGAAATGAAATGAAATTGTTTATTCTGTAAATAGGATATGAGAATCACTTTTACACGTCATATTAAAAAATAAGCTAGATGGAGTCGACATTTCCTATCTGACTACCCCTGAGTAGAAATGACGAAACAAACTCAAGGGTCAAAGTCTCTTTTAAAGTCCAGACATAATCTTGGTCAGATCATGTGAGGACCATGTAGATCCATGTCTGAAATGGTCTTTTGAGGAAAGAACCACACAAATTTGAGTGGACCTTTCCAGTCAGTGCAAGCATTTGTCAGTAATCGTGTAGCTCAACTCAAAACTTAAGGAGCTCAACGACTCGACGAACAATACCAAGGAAAGGACAATTGGGTTGGCCGCATAAAGTACTCAAAATGCCAGACCATCATTAAAACTAAGAGAAAAAAAACAACAAGAAATAAATAAAAATTACCCACATAGTGCTTGCATTCACAATAATTAGAGTAATATAATACTTTTCAAGGTACATAAATGGATTAGGGGGGAAAGGAGAGACAATACTGCAGGTAATCTGCGGTTTACCATTTACATACTATACAATAAATAGATACATACTTAAAACATTAAAATTATCCGAACAGTATATTCAATAATAATCACTAAACAAGTGTAAAGAATAAAGAAAATAAAAAATGTGTTTAAGGAGAGAGATAGTGTTTTTTACAATAATTAAAAAAATGGACAGAGATTGAGCACGCCTTATCGACACGGGCTAGGCATTCCACAACCGTACTGCTTTTTATTCTTTATATTTCTCATGGAAACTGGGCCTCAAGTCTGCTATTACAATAGTGTCAGAATGGTCTGTTCCGATCCTCATTAATGACGCCATTATATTAGTAGATTACCAAATTTGTCAAAATCAACAATTATAAAATCAATGATAGACCATTCTGACACTATTGTAATAGCAGACTTGAGGCCCTGGTGGAATGCATCTCTAGTCTCAAGTTTTTCGATGACCTCAGGGGTCTACTCTCTAAGCACTAAATCCGTAGTTTCGGCCGAACTTTCGAGCGTTTCCAACTCCGTATCACCTACGGACATAAGATTACTTCGGAGCCCGAACTGAAAATGGCTGACAACACGATTTGACAGTTGTCCCTACTCGCAATGTGTTTGTGCCTGTTCGAAAAATTGAATTTGTCACTTGTTTTGACGGATCAACTACGAGTACTTACAACGACGGGCTCGAATCTTCGTTGATGGACTTAAAGAGTAGTTTATTATGTGTGTCGTAAAGGAACTTGAAACGATCGCTCGGGCAGAAGCAAGTCATCATCTGCCTAGCCTTTTCCCAACTATATTGGGGTCGGCTTCGAGTATTACCGGATACAGCTGAATACCAGTATTTTACATGGAGCAACTGCCTATCTGAAACGATGAAATGAAATGATGAAATGATTTTATTTTCTGTAAGTAGGTTTATACAAAACACTTTTTACACGTCAATCATATTTAGAAAAAAAACTAGATGAGCTCGGCGTTTCCTATCTGACTACTCTGAGAAGAAAGGCCGAAACAAACTCAGAGGTCACAGTCTCTTTTAAAGTCCAGACATAATCTTGGTCAGATCATGTGAAGACCATGTAGATTGGTGTCTGAAATGGTCTTTTGAGGAAAAAAACCACACAGATTGAGTGGACCTATCCAGTCAGTGCACGCATTTGTCAGTAATCGTGCAGCTCAACTCAGAACTTAAGGAGCTCAACGATTCGACGAACAATACCAAAGAAAGGACATTTGAGTAGGCCGCTTAAATGACTCAACTCTGACCTCCACAACCCAGTTACTGGTAACACGATACCCCTCGGTAAGACTGGTTGTCAGACTTTCGAGCTTCTGACGACCCGTAAAGACTGTCAAAGATCTACAAATCACAGCCGGGACCAACGGCTTAACGTGCTTTCCGAGGCACGGAGGGGTCGTGGTATGTAAAGATGGTCACCCATCCAGGGACCAACCGCGGCAAGCGTAGCTTAACCTAATCCATCGACTCGTACGGCTGTTATTACTTAGCCACAAGCCCCTCGGCAGAAGCAAGTGTGTATAAAAAATAAAAGATAACACTGTATAGAGATGTTAATGGACACACAACCTGCATGTCCGTGTATTATGTAAAATGTTTGTATAAATAATACAATACGATATTTCGCTATATGTAAGTACATGACGATTTTTGCGTCTCTTGAGATCGTGACAATATAAAAAATTGCATGGTTGCCGCCTTCCTTCTGTAATCCTAACAATATATATCCTGACTTTACATAATCTTTAACATGATCAGCCTATAACGTTCCCACTGCTGGGACACAAGCCTCGTCTCTGTGGAAGAGAGTGGGCCGTAATCCAACACGCGAACCCAGTGCGGTTTGGTAGATGTCACATGTCTTCGAATTTTTGGTTCTAGGACATGCCGGTTTCCTCACGATGTTTTCCTTCACCGTTTTGAGAGCAGTGGTGATGAAATTATTTACACAAAGTAAAGAGTCTGTCTGAGTTCGAATCCACGATCTACAACTCGAAAGTCGGTGGCCGTCACCCCTTTTTTTATTATCAAATAACTTCTCCCGCTCTGGGCGGAGCGGGAGGGTGTGTCAGACTCTTACTGACTAAAACCCACACGTGTTCCTTCCGTTGCCTGTGTTGCCAGGGGCCTTGGTATCCCTTTCGGACTTTGCCGCGACCCCGGCAAGGAGCCATTACCCCTGGGTGGTCGCGTTTCCTGGTTGATCCCATAAGAAAGCATTCACACAATTACATCTTGTATAGGTATATGTATATTCTTATTCGAAGTCATAAGCATAACTATTGCACTATAAGATCAGCGCCAGTATTATGTAACAGCCATTTCGTTACATAAGCCTGTGACATACAGACACACATTCTACTAAGGCGTTAGGCAAACGAATAGACTCAAGACAAGTCATGTTGAAAGAGATGTATACATTTTTTTAATGTTTATATTAGTTTTTGGTGGGTTATGAACGTGGATATATATCACGCTAGTTCCATGAAAAGGTAGACAGAGGCCTGCTAAAGCTAGATTGTAAAAAATTGTTACGTGTGAAAGTAATTCTAATTTATATAGGGTCAAATGAAATTAGCTTGCATAAATCTACAGACGTGATGGGTATTACAAACAATAAAAAAGAAAATTAAAATATTTCATGTTTTTTTTTGCGGTCAACGACCGGTGGAAGTTTCAGTTGAGAAAATCATTTTTTTTGTTTTTGTTTTGTCTTCTTAAGAACCCATCGCGTCTGTGGAGTAACTAACAAAAATAAAAAATAAAAACTGATGTTTAAACTGATATTTTAAGTACCAACCTAAAAATTTCCTGGCTAATTTCATTTTGACCCTGTAATATACCAACTTATTTTCGTTTCTAACTTCAGAAAAAGTCGAACTGGAAGAGATTTCATTAGAAATAAGCATCACCTTTGTACGTATTTTTCTGTTCCTTTCTTTTTGTCTGTTTATATGTGTGTACATAAACTGTTAAATAAATAAATAAATAAATAAACTGACATTCCCCATTTACTTCGAAAATGACAAATCTCCATGCAAAATTTCATCCTCTATTTAAACCCACCATTTCCGCCGAAAGACGTCCACTGCTGGAAATAGGCCTCCCCCAAGCACTGCCACCTCGACCGGTTCTGTGCTTCCCACATCCAGCGGATTCCTGCGGCCTTCACAAAGTCATCGGTCCACCTTGTAGGAGGCCTTGCAACGCTACGTCTTCCGGTACGCGGTCGCCACTACAGAACCTTTCAGCCCCATCGGCCATCTGTTCTGCGAGCAATGTGCCCTGCCCATTGCCACTTAAGTTTGGCAATTCTTCGGGATATGTCGGTAAACTTGGTTCGCCTGCCTGTTTCATTTCTGATTCAATCACTTAGGGAAACTCCAAGCAGAGTCCTCTCCATTGCCCTTTAAGTGATTTAAACCCTTTTGGGGGCGTATTTTCAAAATTCCTGCTTTTGTGCTCATCTTCGTTATACCGATATCTCAAAACGATAAAATAAAAATAAAAAAGATTACTTACATGATTTTTTTTTTGGGGTCAACGACCGCTGGAAGTGTATTTACTTGAAATACGAGTTGAGGAAATTAGTTTTTGCTTTGTTTTATCGTGATTAAATATCGATACCCATCGCGTCTGTAAAGATTTAAAAAAAAACAGTTTTTCAAACTGATTTTTCAAATAAAATCAAATCAAATCATTTATTTTTGCCAACATGGGTACAGATGATATACAAGTTTTGATAGTGGTCTCCATGCTCTGCCGTCACTTGGGCATGCAAAATTTACACATAAATTACAATATAATATCAAAATACAAAATTATTAAATTGGAAAATCATTTTATCTTTCAGGGTCAAGAAGTAACTAGTAGTCAATAATTAAATAAATGTCATATTAAATAGGAAAATAAATAAAAGTCCTACATAAATAATAATTGTGAGGTACACGTCAATTCTATTATTGAATAACTGATCAATATTATTGGCCGTAAGGATTCCCTTTTAGATACTCCTTTTTTAAGTGACTTTCACGAGTTTTTTTTAACCACAAAAAAAACTCATGAAATCCTATTTCTTTTTTGTTTAATTGTGTTTAGATATCCCATCACGTTTACTGATTTATGGAACTCTTGTGCAAAATTTCGTGCTTACATATTGGTGTCGTTTTGCATCCTCGTCAAATTTCAGGAGGCTGCTATGAAAGACTTATATAATCAAATAAAATTACGATACCTGCTCAATAATTAATACATACTTGTTTTTTTTTTGTTATTTAAATTTGACAGAATTTTAGAATACACCACTTTCACAGAACAGAATCACCCCGTTGTGTATACGGTAGTGTGTGTGTAAAAGGGCAGTTACAGTGCGGTATCACACGGACCGCGATTTAACATGAGTGTCACACACATGGCGATTTCCGAAAATTAGAAAATAAAAAATTATAAAAAGACCTACTTATTTTATTATTAAGTGTCTGTACGAAATCGCCACTATGTCAGTACCAGACCTCGAAACCTATCCTTCTGCAGCGAGGTGTGAGACAGGGAGACGTTATCTCTCCGAAACTGTTCACCGCTGCACTGGAAGATGTCTTCAAGGTTCTGGACTGGAAAGGGCCAGGCATCAACATCAATGGCGAGTACATCAATCACCTTCGGTTTGCTGACGATATGGTTGTCATGGCTGAGACTATGGAGGACCTCAGTACAATGCTAGATGACCTCAGTAGAGCTTCCGAAAGAGTGGGTCTTAAAATGAACATGGACAAGACAAAGATCATGTCAAATGCCCATGTTACACCCACTCTCATGAAAAACGGGGACGCTACGCTCGAAGTTGTGGACGAGTATGTTTATCTAGGACAAACTGTCCAGTTAGGTAGGTCCAACTTCGAGAAAGAGGTCAATCGTCGAATCCGACTCGGCTGGGCAGCGTTCGGGAAGCTACGCAATATCTTCTCGTCCCACATACCAAAGTGTCTCAAGACGAAAGTCTTTGACCAGTGCGTGTTGCCAGTGATTACCCATGGCACTGAAACGTGGTCGCTTACAATGGGCCTTATAAAAAAGCTAAAAGTCACTCAAAGGGCAATGGAGAGGGCTATGCTTGGAGTTTCCCTACGTGATCGAATCAGAAATGAAGAGATCCGTAGGCGAACCAAGGTCACCGACATAGCCCGAAGAATTGCCAAACTTAATTGGCAGTGGGCAGGGCACATTGCTCGCAGAACAGATGGCCGATGGGGCCGAAAGGTTCTGGAATGGCGACCGCGTACCGGAAGACGTAGCGTCGGAAGGCCTCCTACAAGGTGGACCGATAACCTTGTGAAGGCCGCAGGAATCCGCTGGATGCGGGAAGCACAAAACCAGTCGAAGCGGCGGTGCTTGGGGGAGGCCTATGTCTAGCAGTGGACGTCTTTCGGCTGAAATTATGAATGATGATGATGATTTTATTATTGGTTCATGTCGAGAATCATTAGCATATTTACCTCCTTCAATTTGACGAGGATGCAAAACGACACGTTGTATTTTATTATTGTTATACTATTCCATTAAACTTATACTATCAAATTCGCCAAGTCGCACACTGTCAATTCGACGTGTTAATGGCGGTTTGAAGTGCTTTCTGAGGCACGGAGGAGTCAATCGAGACTCCGTTAACCGACTCCGAGAGACCTCGGACCACGGACCGATGGCGGCAAGCAAAGTTTAACCTGATCGATCGAATAAATTGCCCATATGTTTAAATTAAAGGAAGATGTAGTGACAAAAATTGAAAAGAGTATGCTTAGACGGTTTGGTCAGAAAGAGGATGAATGAAAGGCGACTAACAAAAGGTATTTACAAGGCAGATGTGAGTGGAAACGCCGGGACCCGACGCCCCAGGAAGACATATGTCACTATATGTCTTCCTAGGGGCGTCCTCTCCCGGCGTTAGGAAAACCTGTATAACAGATCGCCAGGGTCCCACCAGACGGAGTGTAAACATGATTATACCAAAATTATACAGTAAAAGTGAAGGAGCTATGTATAACAATATAAAATGTAAATCAATAATATAGTGACCTCATTAATGATGTTCTTCAAAAAAGTCAGTTGCGTAGTACTAGCAACCGGCGTGCGTGTATGACCAGATGTTTAAACGTAAACGAAGAAAAAGGCGTATGTAAGGAGCGTAGCAGGTGGCGTTCTGTAGTTTCTGCCAACCCCCGTGGGTAGACGACGTGAGTTTGTCTAGGAATAACATTCTTAAAGAGGAAAAAAAAATATAGTACCTACCAACGTTTTTAGAAAAATACCTCACCTTAATGAAAAGCAAATAAGTTAACACGCCGCGAACGTTAGTAACTGTCAAATGAAATTATAATAATGTTAGCTCAGTCAATAAAACGGGTTATATTGTGTTACTCAAGATACAAATCTTCATAATTAGTTTTACCGTATTTTGCCCAAAAGAGCTCGTGACATTTTAAACCATGTTACCTTATTAACGATTGACACAGTTTTCTGGGAAAACCGGAACCGCTGCACGCTTTTTAAATTCCAATATAAATAAACCAAAGTGCGTGTCCGACCACGCACAATGAAGGGTTCCGTAATTGGGATGAATTTATCTCAATAACAAACAAAATTGTATTTGAAAAACATGTTCTCCCACACATCGATATGCGTCACGGTCAATTCTCCAACTGCAAATGTAAGTTGGTCGACTATTACTCGTTAACTTGTAAATAGAATACAATTCTCTTTATTCGAATATCCAAGACTCAAAAGCTGTTAGTAAAACTTATGACTATGTTAGTAAACACTGAAATATACAAACAACACAACAAATAATGGTGGAACATTGCTGCAACAACCCATGAGTAATTGCACAGCAGCGACTCACATAAACACAGTCCAGGCGACTGGCAATCATGCTTAGGATACTGTTGGTGCAGCCCCACACCCTGCGCACCAGGGGAGGCACACCTTTTACGCATTGTTGTGTAAAAACAATGTAAAGACTTCTTAGCTGTGATAGTTTTTCATTTAAATTTCGTTTTATGTAGTACTGCCATGTTGTTTTTCAACTATCCAAAAACAACCATTTTAGCACTTTAAAGCTTAATATTACGCAAACGGATCCCTGAATCGAAATATGGTTTTCACAAACCCGCAATACTTTTGAACGGCCTGTTAAAAATTTACAGCTTTTTAGTACTCTCGTTCCTGAGCTAAAACGGGGACAGACAGACATACAGACAGACAGACGGACTTGGCGATACTATAAGGGTTTCTTGTTGACTACGCAGACAGGCGCTTTACTTTGTGTAAATTATTTCATCACCACTGCTCTCAAAACGGTGAAGGAAAACATCGTAAGGAAACCGGCGTGTCCTAGAACCAAAAATCGAACACATGTGACAACGCGTAGTGGGCCCGCGTGGTGGATTACGGCCCACTCCCTCTCACAGAGAGGCCTGTGTCCCAGCAGTGGGAACATTATAGGCTGATTATGTGTGTTGAGTACGGAACCCTAAAAACTATAATTGGTTGGTAGGTATATCAAAGAATTTAATTTTTTGTGATGGCTTAATTCAATGTAACTCAATAATGCAATGTATGTGTGCGTGTGTATGTGGAATGTAATGTATCTGTAATTCGTATGGTATATGGTAGGTACTATTCTTAATGTCTCTCGGCAATCTTCGCGTTTCGTCAGTTTGGAATTCAAATTATTATACACGATAAATCTAATAATTGGATATGGCAATTAGCATTCGTTCGTATTTGGAAATGTGATGATTGCCGAGAGACATTGAAAAATATAACCACTGTACTTAAGGCGCTGACAAGACTCAATTAACCAAAATAGGCTTCTCTTATTTTGTGTCTCGTATAGTTTGTGGTAGCGGAAAAAATATATGTTAATTTTGAACATATTTCCCAGTACTAGGTTGTTACCAAAACACGTTTAAAAAAAAATCTCGATACAAACTAACGTTAAACTAACCTCTTACCTTGAGTTCTAATCCACAATATCTGTATTAAATATCAACATACGTTACGTATTTAATTAATAACAAGAACGTCTTATTTGAATGCAGAACTTGGTTGTTTTTTATTTTCGATTACTCAACTGAATTTTGAGTAAATAGATAATTGTTTCATATTTTTCAATAAATTACAAGCGTTGTGTCATCGCGCTTCTCTTTCTTTTCTATGCAATCTGACAGTGACCGCGGTTTAGGTGTTGTCAGCGTTTTAATAAATCTCTTTAAGTCGCCTCCCCACTCCACCGACTTCTACTCCTACTCCACTGTGCACGAGGTTTGGTTTTGGAATTCACTTCCGCCTGACATTAGGGACTGCCAAAGTGTTGCAGTTTTTAATTACATAAAGAATCTTACCACTTCGTCGTTATTGTATTTTATGGATTTATTAATTTTTACTAGTAACTGCTATAGTAATTGGCCACGATATAGTAACTGGCCACTCATAAACAAGACGTTCTTATTATTAATTAAATACGTAACGTATGTTGATATTTGGCACAAGGCAGCAATTGCCACGTTGAATGGCAATGCTAATTCTTTGGCCAAAGAAAGAGCCAGCCCTCTGGTCGCGTGAATTGTCGATCAATCGGCGAGAAATTTCCTTAAAAAGGAGACGCGCACTTGGGCCCCATGATCCGAGCGTTTCGACCCCAAACGGCTCAAAACTGTAGTTTTCTATAAGGTTACAGTATTTGCGTCGTTTGAGGGTCTCAGCAGCTGCAGCAGCGGTTCCAAGCACAGCCAGCCGTGCTTGGAACATGAGATGGTGCAAGGGTGTCCACACAGGTTGCGTCCCACACCAGAGGCCTACCCACCTTCCAAGGCAACAACGTCATACCATCTGGTCTCTTCCCATCGTCGCGTACCAATCCATTTGGTTCTAATACCGCTGGTACGCTTGCGGTTACAAGTGCTCGACGATTAATATCGTTGATGCTGCCGTGACGTGCTATGCGACCTAAGCTCCTGCAGCAGGACAGGCATCATGGTGTCCAAGACTGTCAACGATTTCTTCTCCGACAAGCGGAGACATGTAGCGAGCCGATCACTAGGATTTAAAAAATTAAAGTGTAATTTAAAATAATACATACATACTATGACAAAGTGGCAAGATAGTGTTCGTTCACTCTTCTTCAGAAAGTTTTCTCACCGTGACTTAGGCGATGTGATCTTGGAGCAGTGTGACCAGATTCAGTATTTTAATACTTTTTCAGTATATTTCATCGATTTTTCCGAACATCAGTATATTTTCAGGTATATTGCTGTTTATGTACACAGACACACACATCGTTTAGTTAGATTTCCACATAGTTTGTGTGGGGATAAATTCTATGGTCCATCAGCCAGGCATACTTTTAGCACTCGATCACTTGATACACTCGGTTATCTCTTCTTAGTGAATAGATAAGAACGCTGAATAACGTCGCACAGTCTTTACTCGACTCAATCCACTACCGCTTCTTCAAAACACATCGCGGTTGGGTCATGGGATTGCGTTCTTGATCAATAGAATTAGCGTACAAATATTATTAAAATCTCGATTATGATTGTAAATGTAATCCTTGGTCCATCCCTAGTATCAGGTGGGATGACACTGACAGTTCACTCCACGCTCACTTCACTTAAGTTTTCACGGTGTGAAGGTTGCAGAATAGCACTACAGGTGGAATGACAGCCACTCAGATCACTTCACCTAACTGTTCACGGTGAGATTTTAATAAAACAGACTGACAGGTGGAATAACGGCTCACTTCGAGCTCACTTCACCGAGACTTTTATAGAATTGACAAGGTGAACACTACTGTATAAGTTCCACTTTTACTTGATTTGACAAACCTGAAGACTATTAACCCGTTAGAAAGTGACCCAATTTTTCTGAATAATTTCAACGTACTTTTTAAACAGACATTCCAAGAAATATTATTTATAATAATTACAAACACATCTGTCCGTCTGGTTATCATCGCTCGTTAGAAAGTATTTTTCACCGTCGAGAGCATTTTTATCAACTTTCAACTCTCTTGTAACTTTTTTTTTATCAACGGCATCTTGCTGGTCAACCTACGAGGCTGTCGTAGATCTCTCAATAAATTAAGGCCTCCAACCAGGTAATTAGACTTATAATTTAAGCAACTACACGCTAAGGGCACCTGTGAGGTACGGACATCGGCTTTTTTTTTACCCGACTGCCCCAGAAGGAGGGTAATGTTTTTCGAGAGTATGTATGTATGTATGTATGTATGTCTATTTCTTTGGCACGCTCTGTAGCCTAAACGGCTTGATGGATTTTAACATAAGAGGTGTCGTTAGATTCGTCTTCATTGTGGGAGTGATATAGGCTATATAATTTTTATATATTGCATCTGCAAATACAAAAAAAAAGGGTGGAGCCGTTTTTTTTTAAATCAATTACAACAATATTGATATCAAATAAAAGCTAGTAATGAGTTAGATCCATATATGTATTAATAAAACTAAAAAGCTTGAAATAAAACAATTTATTTAAAAAACAAAAACCCGACTGCAAAAACACATCATCATCATCATTCCAGCCGAAAGACGTCCACTGCTGGACATAGGCCTCCCCCAATAGGGAGGGTTTGCCATAATCGCCACGCTTGGCAGGCGGGTTGGCGATCGCAGTATGGTGTTAAAATGCATAGAGAACGCTGCTGCCCATTCTCTAGTAGTCTATAAACCAATAACCTGAAATATGGTGTAACTTTTGTTTGTCTCCGCCTGTGATACCAAATTTGTATAGCTTATAATGCTTGTTTTTCTCTTTTCAGTTAGGTATGTGTTTTTGCAGTCGGGTTTTTTGTTTTTTAAATAAATTGTTTTTTTTTTGGGTGGGAAATCATCAAATAACTTCTCCCGCTCTGGCCGGAGCGGGAGGGTGTGTCAGACTCTTACTGACTAAAACCCACCCGTGTTCCTTCCGTTGCCTGTGTTGCCAGGGGCCTCAGTAACCCTTTTGGACTTTCCCGCGACCCCGGCAGGCATCGGCCCTAGTGTACCCCTACATTTGTGCTGAGGACATCTCTTTGAGTCGCGCGTGGAACACAACGCGCCGTCGACCTGGGCCTGGTCCTTATCGGACGGCGAGCTACCCATTGCTCACCGACCGCAAGCCTGCGCCTACGTTGGCCGGGAATCCGCCTGGGATTCCCGACGCCCAGGGCGTCTCCTGCGGCGGCTAGGGGTGAGAGGGCGCGAAATTTGCCTGTCCCTCAACCATCCCGCCTCCTTCGCGAGCATTACTGCTTCGCAGTAGGAGGTGACGGCTGCCCATGCCCTCTCGCTCCGTACCATGGCCTGAACCAGGGCCGGACGCGAGAGATATCCGCCGCCGATCGCCTCCACGAGGACACGGCGGTGGTCTGCCCAAGCTGGGCAGACCTCCACCGTATGCTCCACCGTGACCTACGGACCTCGGCTTAGGGTGTCGCTGGGGGAGGGGGGGACAGCAAGGTACAGACTGGACCGGATTAATATGTTATTTGGGGATGAATTCAAAGCTACAGGCTTAGCGGGCGGGCTGGCTTGAGCATGGCTTGGGGTCTTGTAATCTGTAGATCTATACTTAATTAGATAATAATATGTATTGTGAAACACTGCCTCTTAAGATACAGGATACCCTAGTTTAATCTATTGTGTACAGATTTCTGCAGCATCCAATTTTTTTATGTAAACGTTCTCTACCAAAATTTCAAAAATTGTGAGCTTAAAGTACAAATATCTGTATTTTTGGGAAATCATCATCAAATCATTTCAGCCGAAAGACGTCTACCGAACTATCAGTATTATTATATATTTATTTCTACAATAGCATACATTCAATATTACTAGGTATAAGCCTCGTCTGTTTGACGTTTTCTTTAGCCGTCCCCCGACTAGACGACGACGCTTGGCTCAAAATATTACCTAAATTTATATTAAACTGAAAGGGCCCGATACGTATTATTTTGTTACTTTTTAGATGTTTTTGTTAGTGTCGGGGGTTTTTTAAATTTTTAATTTAACTTTTATTATCTACTTTTTAAACTTTATGTATACTAGTAGGTCAGACACGCTGCCATCGATATTTATCTCGCCGAAATCTGCTCCCCCGTAGGTATTTTTCCCAAAGTGAAGGTCCTTACTAATTTACCCTGATTCCTCTCTCCTCCATCATCAGACCCTGATCACCATCTAGCTATAAACTATTTATTGAGACCAGTACACTGAGCCCAAACACGATACCTGCACTGTAAGTTGGTGAGCGAGTTAAATATCGACTAGGAAAGAGCTGATAATCTTCAAACGACTGAACGGATTTTCTTGAATCATAGCTAAGAACACTCTCGATTAAGTCACCTTTCAAACAAAAAAAACAATATCAAAATCGATCCATGCATTCGGGAGCTACGATGCCACACACACACACACACACACAGACAGACAGACACGTCAAACTGATAACACCCCGTCGTTTTTGCGTCGGGGGTTAAAAATTATACGAGTAGTTGCAACATTGTTATGTTCGGGTCGTCCCATTTTAAAAGCGGACTCAATCATAAAATATATTTAGCTAACATTGCATTTATAACCGTTTTATAAAACACGTTTGTGTATGCAGATGATTTGTTGATTCTTGACCGAAATCGTGATTAGTTATAACAATAAATTATGTTATAAAGTTAAGCAAGCAGTGGCTTTACGATGTGTTAATTGTCGCTTCTGATTTGATCTGTAAATATGTAGTTAACTGATGTGTTTATATCTTTATTGACGCTGAAGGTGGTTGTATTAAGACTTGATTTATATTATTACTCACATACATGCATTAACTCACGCCTCCTTCTCAAAGGGATAGGCAGAAAACTACAGAACGCCACCTGCTACGATCCTTACATACTCCTCTTATGGGTCGGGTAATCAGGAGGCGGGACGGTTGAGGGAAAGGCAAATTTCGCGCCCTCTCGCCCCTAGCCGACGCCCTGCAGGCTTAGCACGACACTCTGTATTTCTTCGAAGAATAGACACAGCTTTTTCCATACAAAGTGACATTTTGTTTCTCCTTTTTTGACATCCCACCGTAGAAATCCTTCTACACAAAAAGGACTTAGACAAAGATCGTTAGAAACGAAAGACAAGATGACAGATTGTAGAAGAATTTGTACGGTGAGATGTCAAAAACTGAGAAACGAAATGTCACTTTGTATAGAAAGAGCCGTGTCTATTCTTCGAAGAAATAGAGAGTGTCATGCTAAGCCTGCTGGGCGTCGGGAATCCCGGGCGGATTTCCGGCTACCGTAGGCGCGGGCTTACGGATGGTGAGCAATGGGTAGCTCAACGTCCGGTAAGGACCAGGCCCGGGTCGACGGCGCGTTGTATTCCACGCGCGCCTCAAAAAGATGTCGTCAGCACAAGTGTAGGGATCCACTAGGGCCGTTGCCTGCTGGGGTCGCGGGAAGTACTAAAGGGTTACCGAGGTCCCTGGCAACACAGGCAACAGAAGGAACACGGGTGGGTTTTAGTCAGTAAGAGTCTGACACACCCTCCCGCTCCGCCTAGGGCGGGAGAAGATATTTGATGATTTCCCAACCAAAAAAAAAAAATTAAGCTTGGCCTTTCTGGAACTCCTTCGTCTCACCGTTGACATACATTTAGTCAGTAAGAGTCTGACACACCCTCCCGCTCCGCCCAGCGCGCTCACGCCGCGCCGCTGTTCGGTTTTATAGGGAATATTTATTTTTAGTAACAAAAATATGAATATTTGATAAAAATCACAGATAGAATTTTAGATAATAAAATTGTCTGTTCACACAAAATAAAATCATGAAAATATCTTATGTAGTTTGAAAGTAATAACGGTTTTTATGCTCTGGGAAGATATTATTTCCTGAATGTATTTCATAAAGTATTTTACTACATTACTTAAATATTCACATATAAAATCGATATGCGTACTAGTTTAGCATACATAATTGCATAACTTACTTGAATTTAAATAATATGAAGGCGTAATAAATAAGTAACAAATTTAAAAGTCACTATCTGCGTCTTAAGACGCAGATGTATGTGTGGATCGCCCGGAGGGCATGGTGGAGCATACGGTGGAGGTCTGCCCGGCTTGGGCAGAGCACCGCCGTGTCCTCGTGGAGGCGATCGGCGGCAGAGACCTCTCGCGTCCGGCCCTGGTTCAGGCCATGGTACGGAGCGAGAGGGCATGGGCAGCCGCCACCTCCTTCTGCGAAGCAGTAATGCTCGCGAAGGAGGAGGCGGGACGGTTGAGGGGAAAGGCACGTTTCGCGCCCTCTCGCCCCTAGCCGCCGCAGGAGACGCCCTGGGCGTCGGGAATCTCGGGCGGATTTCCAGCCACCGTAGGCGCGGGCTTGCGGACGGTGAGCAATGGGTAGCTCACCGTCTGGTAAGGACCAGGCCCGGGTCGACGGCGCGTCGTATTCCACGCGCGCCTCAAAGAGATGTCGTCAGCACAAAAGTAGGGGTCCACTAGGGCCGATGCCTGCCGGGGTCGCGGGAAGGTACTTATGGGTCACCGAGGCCCCCGCAACACAGGCAACAGGAAGGAATACGGGAGGGTTTTAGTCAGTAAGAGTCTGACACACCCTTTATTTGATGATTTCCCACCCTCAAAAAAAAAAAGACGCAGATATATGATTTTAGTGACTTTTTAAACAGTTATTTAGTACGCCTTCATATAATGCACGTAAGTTATGCAAAAATGTATGATATATAACTAGAATACACATCAATTCTATATGAGATGAAAAATGTCTGTATAATATATCAGAATTAATGTCAGACAATAATAAATGTATTATATTTATTTTTTTCTGTTTTAATCTTAAGACATTATATAATTTAGAATCATTTGCCGACATTTAATATATTATTTGACATTAAAAATGTTCGCCATTATACTCGTACTTAAAACTGTTTGACGTTACATTTGAAACTGTTTGACACTTTATTTGAACGTTAGCTAAGCTAATAAATTCATAGACGTATTTTTTTTTTGATTCAACACAATGTAAACTGTTTATGAATAAATAAAATGAAATGTTTTTTTAAATCAAAATATTATTACAAAATATTGGTGACATCATTCAAGTTGTATATTAACATAAGGCAAGGCAGCATAGAGATAACCAGTCCCAACTGACGACGCCCATTCACGAACATGACGCGTGGATCAGGGGGTCTGCTCTCTAAGTCTGTCAACAAAGATTCGAGCCCGTCCGAAAGTAGTTGATCCGTCAAAATATAATCGTCCTATAATGTTCCCACTGCTGGGACAGGCCTCCTCTCTTTGAGAGGGAGACGGCCTACGCGGGCCCAGTGCAGGTTGGTGGATGTCACATATCTTCGATATTTTGGTTCTAGGACATGCCGATTTCCTCACGATGTTTTCCTTCACCGTTTTGAGAACAGTGGTGATGAAATTATTTACACAAAGTAAAGCGCCTGTCTGGGTTCGAACCTACGACTTACAACTCGTAAGTTGCAGCCGTTACCACTGGGCCACCACTGCTCTCCGATCCGTCAAAACCAGTGACAAATTCCATTTTTCCAACGGGCAAATACACATCGGAATTAGGGACAACTGTCAAAATAGTATTGTCATTCATTCTTCGTTCGGGCCACGAACTAATCTTCTGTGTAATCATCTAATGCCCGTGACTTTGACCGTAACTACCCCCAGTACCTAATTCTAGGAATTCTTTTTTCTTCTGTTTGACAAGACAAAGTTATAAACCACTAGCTGCGCCCCGCGGTTTCACCCGCATAAGTCACGATCCCGAGAGAATATCGGGATAAAAAGTATCCTATGTTCTAAACCAAGTCATGGTCTACATATATGTTAAGTTTCATCCAAATCCGTTCAGCCGTTTTAGCGTGAAAGCGTAAAAAGCAAACAAACTAACTTTCGCATTTATAATATCACTTAGAATTGTCGCAGCATTCAATCTCGTGACCCTAAAATTCGTTAAAATTTAACTCAAGGTTAATTTAACTAGAAAACTCGTTAGTTGTGTGATTTATACGTTTTTTTTTTTAAATAATGTCCGGTATTTTGGAATGTCGTCATTGATCAGGGCAGGTTGAAACAGAGTGGCTTATTTAAATTATTTTAATAATGTGTCGTGTGGCGCAGACCAATGTCACTTTTTTGGAATAAATTCATCGCAACTACTGAACCCTCCATTAAAATTCAAATTCTAATAATTTATTTTCTCTTCACAAGCAATGACATAATAATTATATAAAATAAGCTTAAACGGGACAAAGTTTGTGTGAGACTGGTGTCTGCACTAGAAAAACCTGTATAACAGATTGCCAGGGTCCCACCAGACGGAGTGTTAAGACTCTTACAAACAAGCGCGACACGCGACGCGACACAAAGGCACCGCTTGTAGTGCTACACGCGGTGCCTTTCTGTTGCGTCGCGTTTCGCGCCTGTTTGAAGGAGCCTTAAACATGATTATACTAAAATATATACAGTAAAAGTGAAGAAGCTGTGCATAACAATATAAATAAATAAAAAATCAAAATATTTTATTTCACATAAACCTACATGGGCACTTATGAAACGTCAGAAGCTAGGTGCACGGTTCCAATTGGTCGTTTCCTATGGAGAAGAGCCGGCAAGAAACTCCACGGTTACTCTTTTAAAAATATTTGGCTTTTACAATGTTTTCAAATTACAGTGTTAATAGGTATGTGAGGATAGTGTAGGCCTGTCGAGAAGTACCAGGTACTTAACAAAAAATAAATGGTCTACAAATCTAGTCTATTAAGACTCACAACAATAGAGAAGTGGAAAAATGCGTTGATTGTGCGTGGTCTGACTCGCACTTATTAATATTTACAGAACCGTTTTTATTTGAGGTCGTTTCGCGCTTGACAGGTTTTTCGGTGTCAATTCTGGGAAGAAACATCACAAATAAAATCACGCACAAATGGCATGTCTAGCAAATACATATTATTGACAGATCATTATATAACTTAATACAAATATTTGTTTCCTAATAACATAAAATCATAACATGACGTCACGCCTTGTTTCCCCGAAGGGTTGGGCAGAGATGTACCTGTAGTACACCCACATTTCGCCAGTTATGTTATAAGGGTTCGTTGTTTACTACGGAACTCTAAAAACGTTCAAAATCTGGTTGCAATCTCATTAGCTACAATGTCAATATTTTTGTACAAGTGTAAGATATTTTTTGGGCGAATTAGAAGGCGAATGTTCTTAAAAATACAGACATAGGCCCTCAGAATTTGCAGTATTTCCAGGTTCTTTTTTCTTTAGGAATTAAAAATAAATGAAAATACATCATTCTGTATTTCTTTTGTTTACATTAGTTTCTGTCAGAGAATAACAAAGTACTTAAATATTTTTGTCAGTTTTTTTTATAAACTGCATTAGATAACATCTTTAATAGGTACTACCACATATGCTGAAACAATAAAAAAAACATAAAAAATTATAAAATAATACATCATTCTGTATTTCTTTTGTTTAAATTATTAGTTACTCTCAGAGAATAACAAAGTAGATATTTTTGTCACTTTATTTTTAAACTGCTTTGGATAACATCTTTAATTGGTATCCTGATGCAATACCTACATATGCTGAAACAATAAAAAAATATATAAAAAATTATAAAATAATACATCATTCTGTATTTCTTTTGTTTACATTAGTTACTCTCAGAGAATAACAATGTAAATATTTTTCAGTTTATTTTTATACTGCTTTGGATAACATCTTTTAATAGGTACTACCTACATATCCTGATGCAATTTAATACCTAAATTTAATGTAATGCATTGTTGTTGTTAACTTAATTCTTGGAATGAATTTAACCCAAAAACAAACTTAACATTGTAGGTGAAAAACATGTTCTTCCATACATTCCAACTGCAAATTTAAGTTTGTACGCACAATATTGGGAGATTTACCATGTTATTTTAACACCATAGACTTCTTATTGGTTAAATTATGATTAATATACCAATATTGTGATTATTATAAGACAATAGAAAACTTATAAAATATTTTTTATAAGTTTTCTTGTAACCTATAAATATAGAACAATTTTGTGTATTTATTCAAAATTTTAGGCTCAGTAGTTTCTGAGATCCTGCTGGGGTCGCGGGAAGGTACTTATGGGTCACCGAGGCCCCCGCAACACAGGCAACAGGAAGGAATACGGGTGGGTTTTAGTCAGTAAGAGTCTGACACACCCTCCCGCTCCGCCCAGAGCGGGAGAAGTTATTTGATGATTTCCCAACCACAAAAAAAAAAAAAAGTAGTTTCGGAGATAAGGGCGGGAATGGTAAATTTTCATCTATTTTTTTTAAATAACATCAAAACGTTTTAAGGCTCCTACATACTGGCGCGACTTGTCGCTCGACGCGACGCGACACAAAGACACCGCGTGTAGCGCTACAAGCGGTGCCTTTGTGCAAAATATAGTCAATTATTCAATAAACAATCAGAAAAAAAATGTAGTCAATATTAATTACAAAAAAATATGTCAATGTATAATAAAATTAAAAATATAATTTAAACAATCAACAGTTTTACTGTAGCACTTATCAGTAAGCTTATCTTTCGATAACATTGATTGATGTTCGATTCGGCACGGAAGCGTATCGAACGGTTGTGAATAACTATGCAGGTAGGTACTGCTTACCCTCAGGTGCCGTCGCAGATTGCCAATATAACTTAAAAATATATTTAAGGAAAGTCCGCGACGTTTATAAATATTATGACAGACGATGACCCAGATGACTCAGTTAATGCATGTCGGCTTCTGAGCCCAGGGCCGCGAGTTCCATTCCCGTTTACGAAAGATTTATGTTTCTTTTGAAATTTATTACTTCATTCAAGATGGGCGTGTGTGTGGATGAATGAGGGACATGCCGTGAGAAAAGTATTAAGTATGAATATGGATGGCTATACAATGAGGAGTTTATGGCAAAAATAATAACAGCCGCACGGGTCAATCGTTCAGGTTAAGCTACGCTTACCGCGGTTGGTCCGTGGATGGGTGACCATCTTTATATACCAAGACCCCGCCGTGCCTCAGAAAGCACGTTAAGCCGTTGGTCCCGGCTGTCATTCGTAGAACTTTGACAGTTGTTACGGGTCGCGTCAGAAGGCTGAAAGTCTGACAACCAGTCTTACCAAGGGGTATTGTGTTACCTAGTAACTGGGTTGTGGAGGTCAGATAGGCAGTCGCTCCACGTGAAATACTGGTATTCAGCTGTATCCGGTAAGACTGGAAGCCGACCCCAACTTAGTTGGGAAAAGGCAGGCAGATGATGATGATGGTGATGATAATGATGTGGATGGCTATACAAGAGTAGAGGAAAAAAAAAGAAACGATCGGTGGACTCTGTGAATGATAATGGCTCTATAGGGGGTGACTCCCGAGATGATGGCTAAAAGGAATTTTAAGGGTCGGGTCTACGCCCTTGACCTTGGCCATATAAATGCGCGTCGCGTTCACGCCGTGCCGCCGTTCGGTTTCATAGGGAATAAATGTTTTTAGTAACGAAAATACGAAAACTTAGCGATGGAAAGTTCAAAACCCACATCAAACGTGTCCTTATCAAAAATGCATATTATAATATTAAAGACTACGTTGAAGACAAGGAAGTTTGGCAATAATTCCTTCTGCACGTGTGGCTTCCCTGGTACCTCATAAACGGCATAACTAGGTAAAAGTCTATTAACAGCTCCCAAATTACGATGTTTATTTTTTAATTTTAGTTTTATACATACTTTTTCACACAATATTTTCATTATTTGACATTACATACCTACAATTTTGATATCTAACTATTTATTAGTGACTTTTGTGGACAGGATATTTATTCAGACTTTTTATAGTTGTAATGGCAAACATGTCATTTGGTTTAATTTTGTTTTTATATTGATTATTTTATTAATATTTTACATAGATTCTTTTGTATTTTGTGAATGTGAGAACGTTATAGGCTTAATAGACTAGATTTTTAGACCATTTATCTTTTGTTAAGTAACTGGTACTTCTTGGCAGGCCTACCCTGTCCTCCCATTCCTATTAACACTGTGATTTAAAAACATTGTAAAAGCCCATTATTTTTAAAAGGATAACCGTGGAGTTTCTTGCCGGCTCTTCTCCATAGGCAACGACCAATTGGAACCGTGCACCTAGCTTCTGACGTTTCATAAGTGCCCATGTAGGTTTATGTGAAATAATTTTTTTTTATTTGATTTGAGTGTTATAACTATTATTGTGGCGCAATTAATAAGCATATTAGATGAGTTCCCACTATTGTTTAAAATAACCTCTGTGGTTTGTATAGCACAAACATTGTGGCAGTAGACAAAAAAGTGTGAATTTAACCAAAATAAAAACAAAAAACAATCTTTTTGTGCTGCCCCAGTGGTTAAATGCACGAGGTTGTGGTTTCAAATCCAGGCAAGTACCAACGAACCGTGAGCAATTGGTAGCTGGTCGTCTGATAAGGACCAGGCCCGGGTCGACGGCGCGTTGTGTTCCCTCAAAAAGATGTCAGCACAAGTGTACGGGTCCGCTAGGGCCGATCCCTGTCGGGGTCGCGGGAAAGTACGAAAGGGTTACCGAGGCCCCTGGCACCACAGGCAACGGAAGGAACACGGGTGGGTTTTAGTCAGTAAGAATCTGACACACCCTCTCGCTGCGCACAGAGCGGGAGAAGTTATTTGATAACTTCTCATCCAAAAAACAAAAAGAAAGGCAAGTACCAAAATGACCTTTTCAATTCATATATGTACTTTGTGAGTATTTATTGGACATCACTGATAACGGTGAAGAAAAAACACCGGGGGAAACTTGGACTTATATTTAAGACGCTGACAAGAGCTAAAAATCTAAGCAGGATTGTCTTAAAAAAATATTGCCAAATATAAATAGTAGTTTGCGGTAGCGGATAACATATTATGGTAATAAAACACAGACCCGGTAAAGTCAGGGAAATTGATTGCTAAGCAAACTTGAACTTGCGTGGTGAGGGTTCCGTGCAATGAATATGTTATCTACTACGTTTTTTTATCAGAAAAACCAACTTTAACATTGCAGTTGGAAAACAATCATGTCATACATTCCAATTGCAATGTAAGTTTGTACTCGTACGTAAAATATTGAAAGAGTTTACATGTTATTTTAACACTAGCCTTCTTATAAGTTTTTTTCTGTAATCTATAAGCAAATAATCAATTTCTGTATTAAAAAAAAAAATAGGCTCAGTCGTTTCGGAGATAAGGAGGGAATTGTCAATTTTCGTCTATTTTCTTAAATAACTTTAAAAATAAATAGTTATTTTAAAATTATAAAAATGATATATTTGAGACCCTCACAACAAGCCCTTTGATTTGTTATGTCATACGGTACAGTTCGCAAAACTTTTTTTTTTCTTTCTAATTTGCCCCCCAAAAGTGACACCAATATATTTACGTTACACGTCCGTGTTTGGGTCACAGAAATTCATATATATATACCAAATTTAAACTTAATCGGTCCAGTAGATTCGGAGCAAATCGGCTGAGACAGACAGACACACACGAGTGATCCTATAAGGGTTCCATTTTTCCTCTTGAGGTACGGAACCCTAATAATTGTCCGTATATTCCAATCACAACCGTCGTTCTTTGACGGTTGTATAGAATGGCTCGGAAAATTGACGTAGGCTGACAAATTGCGTAAGATTGCGTAAAGAGAAGAAATCTCTTTACGGAATCCTCTTAATTTTGTCTGACTGCACTTCATCATCATCATCGTTTCTGCCGAAAGACGTCCACTGCTGGACATAAGCCTCCCCCAAGCACCGCCACTGCGACCGGTCCTGTGCTGCGGACTCCCGCGGCCTTCACAAGGTCATCGCTCCAAACCTAATGCACAAACCTATTTCTATTAAGCTCTTCCCAAATCACTGTATCAAAGAAATCTATCAACTTTTTCCTAGGAATAAACAGATAATCACTTTCATTCACTTTCGTTCATCACAAAAGACATTTTGATGTGCCGTTGCGCCTGCGCATTTGACCGACATTCGAGCCGTTGTCTCTTAACCATCGGCATCGTCTTAGAAAGTTACGGATAACTGTGAACTTGGTCGCAGTTAAATTTAACCGCGGTTTTGGGTAAACTGTTTCTTTTTTTGGTTAAATCTTGCAGTTTCAAAATGATGGTGATTTTGGGTTGTTACTCCTGATTTTTCTTTTGTCGAAGTTTAATTATGTAAATGAGACAAAGACGGGATTAGTTATTAGTTATATTAACACGAAAAAGCAAAAAAAAAAATATTTTGAGGTCAACGACCGTATTTGCCTGAAATATCGGATTAACAATCTGTTTTTGTTTCAGTAAAATTCACAGACTCGATGGATACTGATATCTAAATACAAAAAAAAACTGATTTTGCCAACTCATACTTCAAATAACAACACTACAAGCGGTCGTTGACCCCAAAATAAATTATCATCAAACCTTTTTATTTTTTTATTTTATCCATTTGTTTAGATATCGATTATATTTTTTTTTGACCCGGTATACTAGTATGGATTGGGGACAATCGGCTTTATTTACTTATCTAAAATACAAGATGATTATTAACATTAACTAAATTAAATTAAAACTAAGTTAAACCTAAAAAAGGCCCTCAAGGCATTGTACCGAGGATGCTGGCGGCATTTCCTCGCTGAATTGCAATGCTGATGCGTTGCGCGAGAAAGCCGCCAGCTTTTCGGTCACCAGTTACATCAACCAGACGTTTGGCGATTTCCGCAAATAACTTATGCGCACTGGGACCCCACAGACCGAGGGTCTCGATATGGATGGATTTATTACGTTCAAGGTTAAATGCAATCCTGGTTTTATTAGTTGGACATCGTCTACACGCAGTGAGCAAGCCTGTTTATCAATTCTCGGTATGAGAAGAAGCATTTGCCCCGCAGGGACAGTTCAATCAACTCAGCCTACAACAGTCCACTGCTGGACATAGGCCTCTCCCAGGCTGCGCCACAACACCCTGTCCTCCGCCTTCCGCATCCAGTCTGTCCCAGCCACCTTTTTAAGGTCGTCGGTCCATCTAGCAGGGGGGCGTCTAGTGGGACAGTTACCAGCTTATTATTTTTATATTTGTCTTTTCAATAAAATATTATAAACTAAGTAATAAAATGCATAACTTTAAAGGCGTCTCGTCTCCGCAATCCGAAATTATTGTAACTTTTTATGCAATAAATCTTTAATTTTATTGCATAGGTTGGTTAACATGTAAATTGCATAGTTGCTTGACTGCTTGCGTTTTTAATAAGTCATTCATTGATTTTACTACGTAAACAAGTTTACAAAACTATTTGCAACATTTTATTAACAACATAACCAGCCTATAATGTTCCTACGGCTGGGACACAGGCCTCCTCTCTGTGAGAGGGAGTGGGCCGTAATCCACCACGCGGGCCCAGTGCGGGTTGGTAGATGTCACATGTCTTCGAATTTTTTGGTTCTAGAACCACACGATGTTTTCCTTCACAGTTTTGAGAGCAGTTTTTATATATATATATATATATATATATATATATATATATATATATATATATATATTTATTTTTTAAGTCTGTTAACATAATATATCAGTGTATTTGTGTACGTGTGTTAATAAATTTCTAAATATGTTTTTATTAATTTATAAAATGTCTTTTGTTACAGGTATGTATTCTGTTGGCGGAGTCCTCTACGTGTGGTATTATGGAAAAGAATAGGACAAGAACCTCGGTTCAACCCCGAAGTTAGCATTTACGTACAATCACCCGTCATACAGCGTTTCTGAGTTCCAGTTTTAATTTGTTAAGCCGAAGCGTTTTCTATTCGGAGCCAAACAATGGAAAATCAATTTTATCTCATTAGCCGTCATCATCATCTGCTTGCCTTTGACCAAATATGGTGGGGTCGGCTACCAGTGTAACCGGATGCAGCTAAATATCAGTATTTTACATGGAGCGACTGCCTATCTGAACTCCACAACCCATTTACTGGGTTACACGATACTCCTTGGTAAGACTGGTTGTCAGACTTTCGGGCTTCTGACGACCCGTAACGACTGTCAAAGATTTACAAATGACAGCCGGGACCAACGGCTTAACGTGCTTTCTGAGGCACGGAGGGGTCTTGGTATGTAAAGATGATCACCCATCCACGGAACAATCGCGTATCTCATTAGCTGTCCTTCACCGATTAAGGGAATAGTGACCGGTGTACTTTGTACTAACAGGCATATGAGTCAAAATAACAGCTTTTTACTAATTGCATATTATGATACAGTACTTATAAGAAAACATTTTTTTTTCATCTGCGGTTTGGTCCGGCTTATCTCCAAAACGGCTGCACTGATTTTGACGGGACTTACGGGATAGCTGATGTTTTATGGAAGTTAATACGGTACTTTTAACAAAACGCTTTCTTTTTCGTCTGACTCTCTGTTTGGTCTGGCTTATCTCCGAAAGGGCTGGACTGTTTTTGACGGGACTTACACTGGAAAATAGCTGATGTTATAAGGAGTAACTTCATTCTACGCTTCTTTTATTTTAGAAAAAGCCACCTATGCGAAGCTGAGGGCAGCAGCTGGTCTCTGGATACGTACGTTGCCTCTCGTTGATAATGCAAATATTTGCATAAGGGACATCGTCGCGCTAATTGTCACATGAATTCAGCACATGATTTCAGACCCCTGCGTAGGATCAGCAGATTTTTGCTGAATTTATAAAATCTAAATCAAAATATTTTATTTCACATAAACCTACATGGGCACTTATGAAACGTCAGAAGCTAGGTGCACGGTTCCAATTGGTCGTTTCCTATGGAGAAGAGCCGGCAAGAAACTCCACGGTTACTCTTTTAAAAATAATTGGCTTTTACAATGTTTTTAAAGGACAGTGTTTATAGGTATGCGAGGACAGTGTAGGCCTGTCAACAAGTACCAGACTTACAAAAAATAAATGGTCTACAACTCTACCAGGTACTTAACAAAATAAAAATGGTACACAAATCTACAGTCTATTAAGCCTACAACGTTCTCACATTCACTAAATATAAATAAAAACCTATTTAAACCAAATGACATGATTGCCATTAAAACCGTAACAAATCTGAATTAATATCCTGCCCACAAAAGCACGTCTAGAATCATGTGTTGAATTCAGCTTAGGCGGCAGTGAGTCTATGATCACCATGATTAATCGAAAACCTGCTTGATTATAATAAGCTTATAATAATAATAAGACAGGACCCATAGCCTTTCCATAGTTTTACGAAACCAATCTAGTGGATTGGTTTCGTCAGCCACCCAAACCCATAGTCATCTTGATTCCCATGTTCTCCAATAGTCCTGCATTAACCGGGGGTTGTCCTTGGGTGCACTTGCATAGAGCAAACAGGGATAATCGTCGGTTGGTGTCTCATTCCATTACAATTGTCCAAGAGGCCTCTGCGAGTTGGCTTCGGCCCCTCGTACGCCTTCCAAAGGACCGGGACCGGTCCTGAGATATGTAAGCACATAAAAATAAATAATATTAATCTTCATTGAGATAAAATGAGGGAATGAGGAAATCCATGAAGCCTCTGAATCCCAACGCCTTCTCCCATTTTCAGTACACTAAATTGTTATGCCAAAAAATACAATTTAAATTTACTCTCAAATGAACAAAAAAGGGTTTAAAAAGGGCCTTATTAGCAGGCTAAAAAACACCCAAAGAGCAATGGAGAGGGTTTTGCTCGGAGTTTCCCTACGTGATCGAATCAGAAATGAAGAGATCTGCAGACGAACCAAGGTTACCGATACAGCCCGAAGAATTGCCAAACTTAAGTGGCAGTGGGCAGGGCACATTGCTCGCAGAACAGATGATCGATGGGGCCGAAAGGTTCTGGAGTGGCGACTTTGGGTTTTTCTATCTTTAATTTCTCAGTAGCAGCTCGGAGTTTGGATTTGTGCCCAGTTGATGGCATTAGGCTCGCCCCCTATAAACATAACCGGCGAAATGTGGGTCTACTACAGGTACACCTCTGCCGAACCCTTCAGCGAAACATAGCGTGATGTTATGTTATGTGTAAAAAAATAACTTAATATTAATAAAAAACCGGCCAAGTGCGATTCCGACTCGCACTTCCGACTCGCACACAATTATCTATAAAAACGGCAAAACAAATTTATGTCTGTTGTATGGGAGCCCTCTTAAATATTTATTTTATGCTGTTTTTTAGTATTAGTGGTTAGATAAGATAAGATAAGATAAGATATTTTATTTGCATAAAACATGGTATACAAGGTGTTATTGGAAAACATTAGATCGGACATGTTTTGCTTAATACTAAAGCATGCAAACTTACTTACTAAAGATACATTATGAATTCATATTAAAAAAATCATTAATGCAATAGAAATTATTTTAGGTTATAGCGGCAACAGAAATACATCATCTGTGAAAATGTCAACTGTCTAACTATCACGGTTCATGAGATACAGACAGACAGACGGACAGCAGTCTTAGTAATAGGGTCCCGTTTTACCCTTTGGTTACGGAACCCTCAAAAACATAGAGGTCATACTCATACACCTTTATGCTTCTCCCATAAAATAATAAGACACGTTATTATAATAAAAGTAAATTCATAACGAGACAATTTTGAGCTGTTTATAGAAGAGAATGTGTCCTTTATCCCTTTTATTATTAATACTTAAGCATTTAAACAATATTTTTTATTACTTTAAGGAAGTATGTGAAATGTCTAAGTTATGAGTAGGTGAAGACCTAATAAACGATGGATGGACTGTGTGAGAGATGATATGGCTAGAAAGGGGGTGACTACCGGAATGACAACTAATAGAGAAGTATGGAAGAAAGCGACATGTTGCGCCGACCGCAAATAAATTGGGATAAGGGCAGGAGAATGATGATGAGGAAGTAATAGGATAAATCATGGTTTTTAAGTCAACTACACTACTAGACTAAACGCCCTGGGCGTCGGGAATCCCGGGCCGTAGGCGCGGGCTTGCGGACGGTGAACAATGGATAGCTCGCCGTCCGGTAAGGACTTGGCCTGGGTTGACAGCGCGTTGTGTTCTACGCGTGCCTCAATGAGATGTCGTCAGCAGTGTAGGGGTCCACTAGGGCCGATGCCTGCCGGGGTCACGGGAAAGTCTGGATGGGATACCGAGGCCCCTGGCAACACAGGCAACGGAAGGAACACGGGTGGGTTTTAGTCAGTAAGAGTCTGACACCCTCCCGCTCCGCCCAGAGCCGGAGAAGTTGTTTGATAATTTCCCACCCAAAAAAAAGAAGCCAGCCAACTAGTCTTACCAAAGGACGTGAAACGTAAACTTTGGGTGAAACTATAGAAAGTTAAAATAAAAAGAACGGACAAGAAACTCCTTGGACGCTCTTTTAAATAAAAATATTGGTTTAATCGTTCATGCTGAAATTATGCTGATAGTGTTTTTTTTTTTTGTGGGAAATTAACAATAGTCTGATAACCAATTTTACCATGTATCGTGTTACACTGACTGGACAAGTCCACTCAATCTGTGTGGTTCTTTCATCAAAAGACTATTTCAGACACCAATCGACATGGTCTTCACATGATCTGACCAAGATTATGTCTGGACTTTAAAAGAGACTGTGACCTCTGAGTTCGTTTCGGCCTTTCTTCTCAGAGTAGTCAGATAGGAAACGCCGAACTCATCTAGTTATAAAAAATATGTTTGACGTGTAAAAGTGTTTGTAAAAAACTACTTACAGAAATAAAATCATTTATCATTTACCCAGTAAATGGGTTATGGAGGTCAGATAGGCAGTCGCTCCATGTAAAATACTGGTATTCAGCTGCATCTGATTAAACTGGTAGCTGCTCCTAACTTAAATGGGAAAAGGCTGTCTGTCTGATTATATTATTCTTACAACCGGCAGCAAGTTCGTCATGCTCCCTTAGTTGTCACTGCTTGCGGTAGCGTCGGGGGTCGGGTTACCTCCTTCCCTCTAATATGGCGCGGGGTAAAGGCTGATTTTTGCGTTATGCTCGTGATTGATTTTGATTTTGATTTTGTCTCTGCATCACCCAAAGGTTGACTGGTAGAAAATGCCTGTGGCATTAAGTCCGCTTCTGTACATTTGTGTGCTTAAAGTATTAAATAAATAAAATAAAAGGCTATACAGACTTTTATTACTTTACCGCGGGCTTGCGGACGGTGAGCAATGGGTAGCTCACTGTCCGGTAAGGACCAGGCCCGGGTCGACGGCGCATTATATTCCACGCGCACCTCAAAGAGATGTCGTCAGCACAAAGGTAGGGGTCCACTAGGACCGATGCCTGCCGGGGTCGCGGGAAGGTACTTATAGGTCACCGAGGCCCCCGCAACACAGGCAACAGGAAGGAATACGGGTGGGTTTTAGTCAGTAAGAGTCTGACGAACCCTCCCGCTCCGCCCAGAGCGGGAGAAGTTATTTGATGATTTCCCACCAAAAAAAAAAAAGACAGACTTTTATTAATTTTAACCAGTGATTTTGACAGTTTGAAAAGTTGAGTTGGTATAATTTTATGTAAAATATATAATATTTCTTTAAAATATTAGAATGGCCGTAAATTACTTTCGAACTGTAATTATAAGTACGCTCCAATTACCGTTGAGTTGTTAATTTGAAAATAACACGTAATTCGTTTCTTGTGCAGTCGTTAAATTTTAAATGAAAGCAGACGAGCGGTTTTGTAGCGTTTTTCGGGAATTTATTTGATCGTAATAGGTTACCCCTTCGACGGGTTTTTTGTACCAGTCTGAATCATCCTAATGTTAAGTGTAAAATAGAACTTAAGTTTGATGTTTGCGTCGCCATAGAATTATTAGTACATAAAATGTTCCTTATAACAACGGCCTATTTTGATTGAACGATCACAAACAAACTAGGGAAAATGATAAAAACATCATTCCCAGTAAAAAAAAATAAAAAAGGATACTACTGGAAAACATTATAAAAAAAAGGAAAGAATTGATAGTTCCAGCTCTTCACTATGAGGGAAAAAAATCTTTAGTTTATTCAAAACAACTAAACTAAACTTTTCCCTATTAGTTAAACATAATCCAATTACGTATGATATATAGAGCAGTGGTGGGCCAGTGGTAACAGCCGTGACTTATAAGTTATAAGTCGTAGGTTCGAACCCAGACAGGCGCTTTACTTTGTGTAAATTATTTCATCACCACTGCTCTCAAAACGGTGAAGGAAAACATCGTGAGGAAACCGGCATGTCCTAGGACCAAAAATTCGAAGACATGTGACATCTACCAAACCGCACTGGCCCGCGTGGTGGATTACGGCCCAGTCCCTCCTTTAGGCTAGGCTGATTAAATGATAGATACGCTTAGCTTAACAAAATTGCATGACCGCACAATATCATTTCAACCGCATTCAAGCGTTTCAACCGCCCCTACCAGCGTTTCAACCATCCCTAAAAGCGTTTCAACCGCCCCTACAACAGCGTTTCAACCGCCCGTCTACTTCAAAAAATACACTAATCGTAACTAAAATCTGCATACTCGTATTCAAATAATATAACACGTGTTTTAAAACTGGAGCAAATTTTCCCTTAAACATCACTTTTAGCGATTTTGCAACATAAAGTAAATATCTACTTTATGTAAGACAACACTGTTATTTGAAACCATTGCAAAAAATATTTCGTAAGACAAGTAAAATGCTTGTTAAAAAATAACAAGAAATATAACATCACGCTTTATCCACGAAGAATTAAGCAGGCTCGAACTCAAAACCTCCGCTAAAAACCAGCGCTAGGCTTCTGTCTCGCATAGGGTCGCAGCATTATGCTGAGCGATGGCCGTTTTGCGTGGATGTGACGCATATTTCCCCCCAAATTGTTATTTCGTGTTTGTGTTCTTTTTTACCGCAAATAAACGTAAAGTTCTACCAAACTTAAAGCATTTCAAATAAACCAATTACAAGCACTTTTGAATTGTCAAGGAGTCGGTCAGTCAGGAAGATGAAGCTAGTTGCCCATTCCGAAGCGTAGTAGGTTCCTATGAAGAAGAACGGGAAGAAACTTCATGAACACTGCTTTTAAGGGTCGGATAATCGCCCTTGACCATAAAAATGCGCGTCCCGCTCACGCAGCGCCGCCGTTCGATTTCATAGGGAATATTTATTTTTAGTAACAAAAATTTGATTATTTGAAAAAAATCACAGATAGAATTATAGACAATAAAATAGTCTATTCACAGAAAAATAATCATGAAAATATCTTCAGTAGTTTGAAAGTAATATCGTTTTTTATGCTTTGGGTAGACATAACTTACTGAATTTATTTCATAAAGTATTTTGCTACAACACTTAAATATTCACATATAATTGATGTGTAGGCGTTCTAGTTTAACATACATTTTTTGCATAACTTACTTGCATTATTTGAAGGCGTATTAACAGATTTAAAAGTCACTGAAATCATAGATCTGCGACTTATGCGTATAAATAAGAAAGTCAGAACGTTCACGTTTCGCCAGTTATGTTTAAGTCACATGTAATAAGGGGCGAGCCTAATGCCATCAACCGGGCAAAAATCCAGACTCCGGGCTGCTACTGAGTACCTAATTCCTGATGGAAACACCGTTGCCATTAACCGGTGACAAACATTCATAATCAGCCTTTAATATTCCCACTGCTGGGACACAGGCCTGCTCTCAGTGAGAGGCAGTGGGCCGTAATCCACCACGCGGGCCCAGTGCGGGTTGGTAGATGTCACATGTCTTCGAATTTTTGGTTCTAAGATATGCCGGTTTCTTCACGATGTTTTAATTAGACAAAGTAAAGCGCCTGTCTGGGTTCGATCCTACGACCTTACAACTCGTAAGTCGGGGCCGTTACCACTGGCCAACCGTTGCTCTATCGTATTGTACATGTGACCCTTTTATGAATAATCGATTATTATTATTGTGGTAGCACAATCCAGGGGCTTGTGGCTAAGTAATAACAGCCGCACGGGTCGATTCATGAGGTTAAGCTACGCTTGCCGCGGTTGGTCCGTGGATGGGTGACCATCTTTACACACCAAGACCCCTCCGTGCCTCGGAAAGCACGTTAAGCCGTTGGTCCCGGCTGTCATTTGTAGATCTTTGACAGTCGTTACGGGTCGTCAGAAGCTCGAAAGTCTGACAACCAGTCTTACAAAAGTGGTATCGTGTTACCCAGTGACTGGGTTGTGACTAAGAAAATTCGTTAAAAAGGTTTCATAAAGGAAACCTTTTTAACGAATTTTCTTAGCCAGTTAAACTATAATTTCGACTCTAATTAGCCTACTTTGGTCTCTGGCCCTACCTGTTAAATATGACCTAACTTCACGCTCTATAAGTAACGAGGTGAGCAGCTATGTAGGTCATACTTACTTTAAAAATATTAACAAGGGCTTTTAGTAAGAAACGATGATAGGAACTCTTATTCGTCTCTCGTATTAGCCAAACGGTGAAGGAAAACATCACCAAAAATTCGAAGACAGTAGCGTCCATCTTCCTTTCACAGAGGCTTGTGACCCAGCAGTGGGAACGTTATAGGCTTTTTTTTTTGGATGCGACATTATTAAATAACTTCTCCCGCTCTGAGCGGAGCGGGAGGGTGACTTACTGACTAAAACCCACCCGTGTTCCTTCCGTTGCGTGTGTTGCCAGGGGGCTCGGTAACCCTTTAGTACCATCCCGCGAACCCGGCAGGCATCGGCCCTAGTGGACCCCTAAACTTGTGCTGACATCTCTTTGAGGCACGCGTGGAATACAACGCGCCGTCGACCCGGGCCTACCCATTGCTCACCATCCGCAAGCCCGCGCCTACGGTGGCCGGAAATCCGCCTGGGATTCCCGGCGCCCAGGCTGTCACCAGCGCCGGCTAGGGGCGAGAGGCCGCGAAATTTGCCTTTCCCTCAACCGTCCCGCCTCCTCCTTCGCGAGCATTACTGCTTCGCAATGACTATGCCTGTGCGCATACGCTTAAGCGTATCGGTACGAACTATCAAAATATCTCATGACGTGGTGAAGCAAGGTCGTAGCGAGCTTCTCGATCAAGGTTAAGATACACTGGCCGAGTTCATATCGTGGATGAGTGAACATCCATTACATGCCGAGACCCCACCGTGCCCCGAAAAGCACGTTATCGTGCCGTTGAAACCGACTGCCATTCCTAGATCTTTGAAGCGGGATCTTCAATCAAGGTTACGATATGTTTGCCGAGGTTGTTCCGTGTATCCATTCAAAAGTTATTTATTCAAAGTAGGCTGAGAATCAGCACTTTTCGAACGTCAAAATTAGACAGTCCCCCAAAAACGCCCGGCCTTTACCACTTCCTATCTGGGAAGAAGAAGTGGCGCAACAAACTCCCCAGCAGCACATCTGTTTAGTTATATAAACATGATTCTATACAAATCGTATGCAAAGTAATTAACATTACGAAACACAAAACATTAAATTAAATTACTTGCCATATGTTACCTAGCAACTGTACTCAAGCAGAAATAAAAACGTAAACAGAAATTAATACCTTAATAAAAACCACCAGGCATAAAGGGCGTGCCCGCTTACATAAAGCTAAAGCTCTAACTCGAAATCACAAATGATAAACTAGCACCATCGAAGTAAAATAAATAAACAGTTAATTAAAGTTATTAAATATGGAGGCCTTGGCAGAGAGTACAACTTTGTGCCCTTTGGCGTCGAGACCCTCGGTCCGTGGGGTCCCAGTGCGCATAAGTTATTTGCGGAAATCGCGAAACGTCTAGTTGATGTAACTGGTGACCGAAAAGCTGGCGGCTTTCTCGCGCAACGCATCAGCATTGCAATTCAGCGAGGAAATGCCGCCAGCATCCTCGGTACAATGCCCCGAGGGCCTTTTTTAAGCTTAACTTAGTTTTAATTTAATTTAGTTAATGTTAATAATCATCTTGTAATTTGGTTATGTAAATAAATAACAGTTAATTACTAATAACAATAACAGAACCATGGTCAGCAAGACGACCAGTCACAACAAGCAGCACTCGTTCACGAGCATAACGCAAAGATCAGCCATCACCCCCCTCGCCATATTGGAGGGAAGGCGGCAACCCTCATTACACACTGAGATCCGTCCGTGCCTCGAAAAGCTCGTTTACGTGCCGTTGGTACTGACTGTCCTTCCTAGATCTTTGACAATCGTTACCCTTATTCCAATTTATTTGTGGTCAGCGCAACATGTCTTTTTTTTTTTTTCATACATCTATATTAGTCGTCATCTCGGTAATCACTCCCTGTATAGCCATATCATCTTTTACACAGTCCATCCATCGTTTCTTTGGTCTTCATCTACTCTTATAGGCCTTTAAATTTATACTCAATCTTTCATCACGACATTCTCCGCATTCCTCCGCATCACATGCTCATCTTCCTAGTCTTTTCCCGACTATATTGGGGTCGGCTTGGTCTAACCTGATGCAGCTGAATACCAGTATTTTACATGAAGCGACTGCCTTCACAACCCAGTTACTGGGTAACACGATACCCCTCAAAACGGTGAAGTAAAACATCGTGAGGAAACCGGCATGTCCTAGAACCAACAATTCGAAGACATGTGACGTCTACCAACCCGCACTGGGCCCGCGTGGTGGATTACGGCCCACTCCCTCTCACAGAGAGGAGGGTTGTGTCCCAGCAGTGGGAACATTATAGGCTGATTATGTATGTATGTGTACGATACCCCTTGGTTAGACTACTTGTCAGACTTTCGGGTTTCTGACAACTCGTAACAACTGTCAAAGATCTACAAATAACAGTCGGGATCAACAGCTTAACGTGCTTTCCGAGGCACGGCAGGGTCTCGGTGTGTAATCGGGGTTGTCTCCTTACCTCCAATATGGCAAGGTATGGGGGGTCCCACACAATTATGACACAAACATATGTATTGTATGGTTGTAGTAATTCCTCGGACGAGGTCCTTCACAAAGGGTTTTTTTTTCTACCTACTTAGGAAAAGGATGACTTAATTCCTATATTAAAATAGGCTATAATAAATAAACCAAGGGCTTCTTGTGAAACTTCATTCAACATAATTACTAATAACTTGCCTTAATTACTATCATAATCGATATATCAGTAATTACGATTATCGCAATCGATTCTGTTAATGAGATGTTTTTCATTGTTTTTTTTTCCTGAGACTGCCATGATGTGTTGCTCTTTTTGAGATTATCTCTGCATTGAACATAAGCAGAGATAAATATTTATTTCTTTTAAATCATCATTCTACTGCCCAATTTATTTGTGGTCGACGCAACATGTCTTTTCTTCAATACTCTATTAGTTGTCTTGGTCTTCCCCTACTCGTATAGCCATCCAAATTCACACTCAAAACTTTCCTAGCAACATTTCCGTCATTCCTCCGCATCACATGCCCATACCCTGACAACCTTTTTCCACACAACTCTTTAGTCACCGGTGTCACTTTCAGACATAACAGTTAGGGATAATTTCATAAAATAGAGGGCGAGCCACTAACCGGGTACAAATTCAGACTCTGGCAGTGTAATTCCCCACTGACTACCTGCAGTATTGTTTCTCCTCCCCCCTTTAATCCATCCAAAGGTTGTTTGTAAAAGATCGCTTTTAGCGATGAGACCGTCCATTGTGTCACCCCTTGTAAAATTTGAAAGAAAGAAAGAAAGACTCTCTTCTCTGGGCTGTTACTGAGATTTTCCTAACGGGAAAGCTTTTTACTGAACCTGGGGATTGACCTTAAAATCAACCTGCAGTTGCGCTTGCGACTATAGAAGCATGAGGAACAGGGTGTAAAGTTCAATGATCCTCCATAGAAAAGGGAGGATCCTCCGACCAGACGGGTGTCGTGTCTGGTGAGCTACTGCCCGACGGTTGATGTCGGGATGTTGTATTATATGCTAGTTGCGCGGTATGCTCTGCTTGCGCCATGCAGGATTTTGGCATTAAGTTTTGTTTACGTTTTTATCTCTGCTTGAGAATTTATAGTTTTCGGTGTTTTTCTTTTCTTTTTTTTTGTTGGTATAGTAGTGTACTAGCTGACATAAGGCTGATAATAATTTAATGTTTTGTGTTGCACGTAATGTAAATTGTTTTGCATACTGTTGTATAGAATCATTTTTTTTTTCTCTAACTGAACAGACAGCTGTGCTGCTGGGGAGTTTAATGACCACTTCTTCTTCCCAGCTATAGCTAAAGGATTTTTTGGGACTGTCTTATGTAATTTTGACGTTCGAAAAGAGCTGATTCTCAGCCTAGTTTGAATAAATGACTTTTGATTTTGATTTGATTTTGCGTGACGTCAGTGTGTTGCGTAGTTTGCATGTGGCGATGTAGATGTCGCCACACGTCCACTAGTTCACAGAGCAATTTATTTATGGTAATAAATCATCATTCTCTTTACCTTATCCCAATTTATTTGGGGTCACCGTAACAAGTCTTCTTCTAAACTTCTCTATTCATCGTCATCTCTGTAGTCATCCCCTCTTGAGTCATATCATCTTTCACACAGTCCATCAATCGTTTCTTTGGTCTTCCCCTACTCTTATAGCCATCCACGTTCATACTCAAAACTTTCCTCACGACATTTTCCTCATTCTTCCGGTACCATGGTACCCAGTAACTTGGGTTGGCAAATAATAATGACTCGACTGATGGAAAGTGGAAACTGGCAAAATGTACAATATCTCCGCCTACATCTTCGGGAAATAGAGACTCGATGTTTTGATATTTCTCTGGTCTAAATCTTTCTCAAAGAACTATTCCATTCATTAGTTTATTTTTAGCTCAAAAATAATGGAATAGCAAATCTATAAACCTCTACAAAAACATAGTCTACGCAATGTATTTGAGCATTATTGCGTGCGCGCATTGTGGTCAAGGATCGACGCGCGCCTCTGATTGGCTGTCCCCGCGTTCCATATTTGAACATACTCATAACGGTTTTTACAATTATTTGACGGTTTATGTAATGTTGAATGTTATACTGAGGTTGTATTGCGATTTTTGGAGTTTTCTTATTTTTTAAAGGCCAGTGACAAATTTCCACGAAAATGCCTACCAGAGTAGCGTTACTAAAATGTATCTAAGTCCAACGAATTCTGGACATTCAGCCCCCCCACCACCTTAGCATAAGCTTAATCAGCCTATAATGTTCCCACTACTGGCATATTCTCCCCTCTTCGAGAGGGAGTGGGCTGTAATCCACCACGCGGGCCCAGTGCGGGTTGGTAAATGTCACATGTCTTCGAATTTTTGGCTCTAGGACATTTCCTCACGATGGTTTCCGTCACCGTTTTGAAAGCAGCAATGATGAAATTGTTTACACAAAGTAAAGAGAGCCTGCCTGTGTTCGAATCCACGACCGTACAACTCGTAAGTTACAACGTTAACGTACAACTCGTTACCACTGCGGCACCACTGTTCGCTTCTTGCTGACTGGCTAATATTTTTAATATGGAACCCGCTATTTATCCTTGTGTTGTTCGTAGTAGTTAGTATTAAATTATGAGTTTTTTTGATGAGTAATATCTTTCCTCTCCTTTTATATGGGAGTGATTTCGTAAAAAGGGACGGAAGTATGTAACATCAAGTGAAAGTTTGAGCATGGAATAAGTAAGGTAAGTACTTTTTAATAGCATGAAATTAGTGTACTCATGGAATTAATAAGTACGACAAGATTGTAATGGCAATGGAGAGGGCTATGCTTGGAGTTTCCCTACGTGATCGAATCAGAAATGAAGAGATCCGCAGGCGAACCAAGGTCACCGACATAGCCTGAAGAATTGCCAAACTTAAGTGGCAGTGGGCAGGGCACATTGCTCGCAGAACAGATGGCCGATGGGGCTGAAAGGTTCTGGAATGGAGACCGCGTACCGGAAGACGTAGCGTTGGAAGGCCTCCTACAAGGTGGACCGATGACCTTGTGAAGGCCGCAGGAATCCGCTGGATGCGGGAAGCACAAAACCGGTCGAAGTGGCGGTGCTTGGGCGAGGCCTATGTCCAGCAGTGGACGTCTTTCGGCTGAAATGATGATGATGACAAGATTGTAAGTAGAGGGGGTCGAATTTCGACCAGTGGGCGACCACTAGTGATGAATAATTATTAGACAAAATAAATATTACAGTATTTAGCTTTTTAAATTTTGAGGTTCATCTCTGTCGCTGCTCAGTTCCTTATTACCAAGGTGAGATGTCAGATGCGTCATAAGCGACTACTGTAAGCCTCGCCCTGTTTTTTATTATTTGTAAATGGTAATGTTACCAATATGTTTTTTAGTTATTTATAATGACATAATCTGCCGATATCTTGCCAGCATCAAGCTCTTGTTGAGCCGACTGGCATTGTCAGAGATGATGGCAAAAGACCTGATGGTGTGTCTTTGGTTCCATGGAGTTTGGGACGGATGCCTGTGTGGGACGCTACCTGTGTATCCACACTGGCACCGTCCCACCTCCAACGGACTACTTCTAAAGCGGGTGCAGCGGCAGAAAATGCCGAAAATCTGTAAGTTATTAAATATGGAGGCCTTGGCAGAGAGTACAACTTTGTGCCCTTTGGCGTCGAGACCCTCGGTCCGTGGGGTCCCAGTGCGCATAAGTTATTTGCGGAAATCGCGAAACGTCTAGTTGATGTAACTGGTGACCGAAAAGCTGGCGGCTTTCTCGCGCAACGCAATTGCAATTCAGCGAGGAAATGCCGCCAGCATCCTCGGTACAATGCCCCGAGGGCCTTTTCTAAGCTTGACTTAGTTTTAATTTAATTTAGTTAATGTTAATACTCATCTTGTAATTTGGTTATTCATATAAATACTTTAGAATGATTTTTTTGTTTACTTAATTATTGTTACGCGTAAATGACCAGAAAATATTGAATAACTTTATATTTTATTATACAAAGTGACAGCTAGCACAGATTACTCCATTGAATTAATTGGTCAAAGACAGCTAATGAGACACAATTGATTTTCTATTGTTTGACTCCGAATCGGTGTCGCGCGGGGCTTAACAGGCTTGTCAATTGAAGGACGAATTCAACTTTATGTAACGCCTCATGGAAAAATTGGAAACTATTTCAATGATATAAATAAAAACATCGACTTCCGAAACTATTCGCAGTTCTTTTTTTATTGTTTAATACTTTTCTGTTTTTTGGTTAAGTTATTTTATTCACAATGAATGAGTAGCCTATGTAATAGTTACATAATTACAGACTTTCAGTTACCTAACTACTACGAAAACAGAGTTATGTCTGTGGGCACTAGAGCGAGACAACAATACCAGTGTTTGTAATCCCAGTAAGTGTTAATGATCTTCTGTTAACAGTAATACATAATCAGCCTGTAATGTTCCCACTGATGGGACACAGGCCTCCTCTCTGTGAGAGGGAGTGGGCCGTAATTCACCACGCGGGCCCAGTGCGGGTTGGTGGATTTCACGTCTTTGAATTTTTGATTCTAGGACATGCTGGTTTCCTCACAAGGTTTTCCTTCACCGTTTTGAGAGCAGTGGTGATGAAATAATTTACACAAAGTGCTTGTCTGGGTTCGAACCTACGACCTACAACTCGTAAGTCGTGGCCGTTACCAATCTGCTACCATTGCTCTGTAGCACTGCTATGTAGTGGGTAAAGTTGGCGTATTTAATCAGTGAAGAAAATAAAGAAAAATAGATTTATTTCCCACAGAAACAAGTGTATGCAAACATATATGATAATTCAAAAAAAATATAAAACAAAACAGATTTATACTTACGAACACAGAACATATATGTATAGTCGGTAGTATAGTATAGTCGCTATGGCTGTGACAAGAAGGCTTCCACTCAGCATGATGCTGTGCTGTGGGGGATAAATTGTATACTAATTTATAAAAAAAAAAGTTTTTTTTTTGTAAACTTGCCAATATATTTTTGTTCATTTATAATTACCCAAAGCTCATGTTGAAGCTCCTGTTTCAGGTTCTATAATTTTAACTGACAGCAGAACGCTGATTTCAGTTCAACCGAAAACCGGGAAGTAGGTCAAATTTAACTTGCAATATCTGATTACAGAAACCAAGACAGGTGAAACTAATAAAAAGCTTGTAAAATACAGGAAAACAAAAACAGAAATAAAACCTGTAACTGTTTTTATTTAACACAAAAATCAGCCGTAAACGTGTACCGTTCAAATTGCAATGAATTACCTATACAACATCGAGCTAGAAACCCCGAATTTTCACTGCTTATTTTCAAGGTTTTTTTGTGTACAGTCGCCAATACATCAAATTACCGCAAACTGTCCTAAATGCCTAAAATATGTCATCATTAGTCAAATCCGTCTGTATCTATTCATTAATATATGTGACAATCCGCGGCTAAAGGTACCTTATGGACGTTTATAGTTTCGAAGATATTGAATGTTTTGTAAATTTTGCAAGAAATATAGATTTTTTTTTTATTGCTTTGTTCGAGGTGACTGAACTTAAAATGTCTGTTTCTCGAAATTGCACAATTTCGAATATAATTAAAAAAAATATATATCTCCGTAACAAAACATCGTAGGAGGTTGATCTTTTTTGATATCTACAGCGTATTAATCGCAGATTACTAGCGTATGCATAACTCCATATCGACCACAAGGTACCTTTAGCCGCGGATTGTCACATATACTTTATGAGGGGCTTGTGGCCAAGTTATAACAACCGTACGGGTCGATCGATCAAATTAAGCTACGCTTGCCGCGGTTGGTCCGTGGATGGGTGACCATCTTTACATAACAAGACCCCTCCGTGCCTCGTAAAGCACGTTAAGCCGTTGGTCCCGGCTGTCATTTGTAGATCTTTGACAGTAGTTACGGGTCGTCAGAAGCCCGAAAGTCTGACAACCAGTCTTACCAAGGAGTATCGTGTTACCCAGTAAATAGGTTGTGGAGGTCAGATAGGCAGTCGCTCCATGTAAAATACTGGTATTCAGCTGTATCCGGTAAGACTGGAAGCCGACCCCAATATAGTTGGGAAAAGGCTAGGCAGATGATGATGACATAAAGTTACCGCAAACTGTCATAAATGCCTAAAATAATGATAATAATAATGATATAAAATAATGATATAATGATTTCTACGGTGAGATGTCAAAAACTGAGAAACGAAATGTCACTTTGTATAGAAAGAGCCGTGTCTATTATTCGTAGAAATAGAGAGTCATGCTAAGCCAGCTGGCAGCCTTTGTACTTTCTTAAGATGAATAGTTATTATTACAGATGTGCCGATTATGATTTTGGCCGACTAACCGATTAGTCCGTTGTTAAGAGGCCGACTATACACTACAAAATATTATACAATGGGCGCCGTTATCGCTTACTGCGATCTCTTCCAGGCAGCCTTTGTGCTTTTACATGAATAGTTATTATTATAGATGTGCCGACTATGATTTTGGGCGACTAACCGATCAGTCCGTTGTAAAGAGGCCGACTAATCGGCCAACTATTCGAACAAGCCGATCACGGTTTCGGGGGTATTCGGCAATTTCCGTGACGCTTAGCTTACATCAGCTGATTCGCGCGCAATTCGCAACCGCCGCCTGTGAGCGTGTCGGAACACGTTTTGTTTACTTCGCATTGTTTCTTGATTTTTAGGGTACCTTAGTAAACAAGTAACCCTTATAGTTTCGCCATGTCCCACAGTGGAACGAATGTATGGGAGCGGTTGGACGTAGACATGTCCGAAAAAAAAGAGTAAAATTATGCCAAACTAATGATGCCATCTTATTCGATTACTTAATGCCTTCATAACTTGTGGTGATGAATTTCTTCATAACTCCCATATTTCGGGAGTAATTTGAGAAAATGTGAAATTTTACTATGAAAATGAGTGTATCGAGCTCTCTCCCTCCTGATTCCGGGCTTGTTTCAAGTAGCGGTCTCTAATATCATAATGCTAATACTAAGAGCTATATTTAATACTAAGACACATAGTGCGCCAAATGTGCACTTTCTGGGATAAAGAGTGATGTTTATTTTATAACACAATTTTTTTATTTTTTGTTTATTTTGTTGATTAAAACCGTTTTTCTAAAGGTTTACCTTATTACAATAACATTTCTGAGCAGCCAATTAGAGAAGATATAAGCTAATTAGGATATATAATTAGGGACTTAAGGTTTACATATAAAACTGATGCACTAATGATTACTGATAAGAACATTGCTATTATTTAATTACTAAATGGCTCTTAATACACTAATTTAGCATGCATCATTTACTAATTATCACAATAACTAATTTAACTATTTAACAAAGGATACCTGGGATACCTGGATTTTATATAAATAGGTCACTATTAGTAACTTTAAAATCAGTGTTGATTTACACCTCGTTGTATCCAAGCTAATCTCGCAATGTATTTTCCAAATTTTAATACAAATCTTGATATTCACGTTGCTTTATGCGCACGCGCACATAAAGATTTACGCGACTTTAACTATTTGTTCAGTGTTTTAAAAGATAACAGTTGTGTTCAGTTATGTGAAAGTGCTGAAACAAGTTTAAAAGACTGGTGTCGTCGATTTTGCTACCGCATTTATGCAAAATGGACACAGTCTGGAAGAAGCACAGATAAGTTTCGGAAGAAACATGAGATTTGGCTACAGGCTGCAATTCAATGGCCGGAATTACAGAATGAAAATATGGAACCTTCTACAGAAAATATAAGTGACGTCATCGAGCCCATAATTTCTCCTGCTAAATCTGATGCTTCAACTTGTACACATCCTAGTCCTCGTAAATCTTTTGAGGACCTTAGTAACCGGCAAAAAAGAAGACGCACTGAAGATAGTCTTTCATGCAGCAGTAGCAGCGCTGAAATTATGTTTTCGGCCGAAAGGGCGCTTCAAAAGGCAGGACAAAGCGATACAGCTTATGTTATGAAATACTTGACGGAGAATCCAGAAGAGGCCTCAAAAATCAAAGCCTTCATTGAAGGTAAATCAATTCAGGTACGGGAAATATCCCCTTTGAAGGCATTGGCTCTTTATGTATCGATGAACTTATCGAAATGGCGCTATAACACTCTTCGGGATTTCAACACTCAAGAAGGAGCTCTTCAATACCCGAGTTACTACATGTTGGTTAAAGAAAAAATTAAGTGCTATCCGGCCAAAGAAGATCTCACAGTTACAGAGAGCTCTGCAAAAATCAAATTACAAGCCTTGATGGATTTAACCTCAAGAAGACTTATTAGGTCGTTAGAAACCCCTGTTGATCCCAATCAACAGCTCGTATTGACCAGCAAATGGGGTTTTGACGGATCATCTAGCCAAAGCATTTATCATCAAAGGACGAGTGAAGATGAGCAAATCGATCTTGCTAGTAATTTTATGATTAGTCTTGTACCACTGCGGCTCGTCTCAAAAGGTGTAACAATTTGGGAAAACGAGCGACCATCTTCCACTTCATTTTGCCGGCCAATATTGTTTAAGTTTATAAAGGAAACCAAAGAAAATGTGCAGAGAGAGATGGCTGAAATCGAAGCAGAGATTGAAGCCTTAACTCCATCCACCATCACTGATGGAATTAGTGTCAAACACCAACTGCTGTTGACAATGATTGATGGTAAAATTCATTCCATTATATCCAATACAGCAGCTTCAGTGTGTGACATATGCAAGGCTTGTCCTAAAGAAATGAATAATTTAGAGTTAATCAAAGATAAACACGCAAACGAGGACATGTATAAATATAGCTTAAGCACCCTTCACGCTTGGATTCGCTCAATGGAATGCTTATTACACATTTCCTACAAATTAGACATAAAATCATGGCAAGTAAGGGGTGATATAGCAAAAAGGCAAGTTGATGACAGGAAGAAAAGAGTTCAAGAGGCTGTAAGAAGAGAAACGGGCTTACTTCTCGATGTTGTGAAACAAGGCAGTGGATCCACCAACAATGGCAACTCGGCAAGGAGATTTTTTGAAAACTACACTAAATCTGCTGAACTGACCGGAATAGATGCTATGCTTTTAAGAAAAATCTGTGTGATCTTGCAGTGTATTTCATCAGGAGAGAAGATCAACGTAACTAAATTCCGAGAGTTCTGCTTTGATACTGCTAAGCTTTACGTGGAGTTATACCCATGGTATTATATGCCTTCTTCACTTCATAAAATTTTAATGCATGGGCCAGACATAGTTCAGAACATGTCAATTGTGCCCATTGGTTTTCTATCCGAAGAGGCATCTGAGGCTAGAAATAAAGATTTTAGAAAATATAGAGAGGGGCATTCTCGAAAGCATAGCAGTATCTCATGCAATGAAGATATTATGCACAATCTTTTACTGTCTTCTGATCCACTTGTTACAAGTATCCGTCCAAAAGGAAATAAGTTTGTAAAAAAATCTTCTTTTAAGGAATTTTATGAGCTTACGGATTCTGAGAAAAGTGATATCGAATTTGATAACATAAATGATTTAGCGGACATCGATTCTGAATTTGAATTAATTGATGATGATGATGATGACGAAGATAATTAAATGATGTTATTGTTTTAAAATGTGTAACTTAGTAAATTAGAGCTTACATCTTAATTATTTATTGTACTTTTAATGAAACTAGGTAATTTATTATCAACTTACTTAAAAGTCATACTCTCATCAGTTCTTGTGAATATTTTTGTTAATATATATTTCTGTATATATATAATATATTTATAGACCTCTTAATAAGTCCGTCTGCGGTTTAAAGTAAATACAAATGGGGAAAAAACGTTTTTTTTTTTAAATTTTCATTTCCTTTTATCCCAGAAAGTGCACATTTGGCGCACTATGTGTCTTAGTATTAAATATAGCTCTTAGTAATAGCATTACGATATTAGAGACCGCTACTTGAAACAAGCCCGGAATCAGGAGGGAGAGAGCTCGATACACTCATTTTCATAGTAAAATTTCACATTTTCTCAAATTACTCCCGAAATATGGGAGTTATGAAGAAATTCATCACCACAATTTATGAAGGCATTAAGTAATCGAATAAGATGGCATCATTAGTTTGTCATAATTTTACTCTTATTTTTCGGACATGTCTACGTCCAACCGCTCCCATACATTCGTTCCACTGTGTGTCCGTCTGTTGCTCAGAGACGCTTAGTACTAGAGAGCTGTAACTTGGCACAGGTACACATATTAATCACACCGTCAAAGTGGAAAATATCGATAAAAATATTTTGCACTGGTCAGAGCGGTGTTTTTGTAAAATAAAGGGTTAAAGACAATACTGTTATTGTTAAAATATTGACATTAAGCTATTGCAACTATAAAGTATTTATTTACATAACCAAATTACAAGATGATTATTAAAATTAACTAAATTAAATTAAAACTAAGTTAAGCCTAAAACAGGCCCTCGGGGCATTGTACCGAGGATGCTGGCGGCATTTTCTTAAAATATGAATTAACAATCAAAGTTTTTTTATTATTTAATGTAACTACTCCTATATACCTACATTTTATTGAGAAATACATACAAAGCAAGAAGCCGGATAGTCGGCGCTCTTTGCCGAATACCTAGTCACCGACTACGAAAGTGGCCGGATAGTCGGCTTTACCGAGAACTCTCTTTAGTCAGAACATCTCTAGTAATTATAACACTTTTATAACACTTCTGTTACACTTTTAACCTAGGTCACCTTAATCTGTTTACTAAGATACCTAATATTATTAAGATCCGGGTCCAAAAATCAAAGAATCATAAAACACATCAATATCTAATACAATAAATAAAAAAACTTATAACTATTAATTTAATAAAAAAATGGCTTCCAAGCATTGACGTACTATAACCGGTACAAATAATATTATCTATAAAAACACGGTCCTTAGCCGTTTGCTAGATTCAATGCATGAATTAAGTGACAGATTCACAAAAAAAGAGAAGGGAATAGGTGCCAGTAATAAATTGAGCTACACAGTTAGGTACAATGAATCTTTTTGCGCTCAAAAGACGTTGACCGGGTGCACTGTTATTGAACTTTTGTGCAATAAGGTATTTTACTCTATATGAAGAAAATCTATTATTATATTATTGAGATGCTAATTTTGACATTGTAATTATTAAATATTGATTTGTACATAAAAAAAAAAAACAAATATATCTAATTAATTAATAAAAATAACTAAAACTATACACAAACTAGAATAGGGCGTCGAAAATTTGATCCACTTCGCTGTCTACTGGTAATGTACCCAAGAGACTAGCGGCATTGCCACGTTGTATGACAATGCTTAACCTCTGGCCAAGGTAAATGCCAGCACTTGGGTCACGGGAAGTGTCAACCAGCCGTCTGGAGATTTCCTTAAAAAGGCCATGAGCACTCGGACCGCACGGCCCGAGGGGGCCTTACACCTTACTGCGGTTCTCTGCAGCGGCAGCAGCAGCGCCAGCATAGCATGCCGCCGTGCCAGGAAAATGGGATGGCGCAAGAGTATCGACACACGTTGCATCCCACACGTTATTGAGATTTTTTAGGCAAAAAGCAGTTGGAAATGTTAGTTTTAGTTCATAAAATAAATTTTAAAATTTAATTCAAAGTTTTCATTTTTTCTAATCTGTTTTATAACACAATTAAATAGCCGCCATGTTATTTATTTCGTTTACATAAGGCTGTGTAAACTAAAAAGTGTCAACTAATACGGGCTTTGTACTTTTATTATTTTCGTAACCAACGTAATTTAAATTTAATTAACAGCACATCAAGATTTTTTTGTGTGTAAAATGAATATGATAATGACTGGCTACTTTTTTTTTTAAAAGCCCTACCTCGTCCTCCGCAACATCGTTTACCATCAGGTGAGGTAGAGGGCAAAAGCGAGTCTGCAAAATGTTAAAAAAACCGGCCAAGTGCGAGTCGGACTCGCACACGAAGGGTTCCGTACCATTATCTATGAAAAAGGCAAAAAAAATCATGTCTCTTGTATGGGAGCCCCCTTAAATATTTATTTTATTCTGTTTTTTAGTATTTGTTGTTATAGCGGCAACATAAATATATACATCGTCTGTGAAAGTTTCAACTATCTAACTATCGGTTCATGAGATACAGACAGACAGACGGACAGCGGAATCTTAATAATAGGGGTAAAAAGTGAGAATTATAAATAATTTAACATCTATTTTCCTTAAGAACAAAAAAAAAACATTAATTGCATTGCTTTTTTAAAACTTTTGTTCGTAGGTCAGTTCACTCCAATTTTGTTTTGTTTTTTCTTTGTTTTGGTTTTATCATAACTTCTGATAATTATATTCAAGATATAAATATAAAATACACAGTGTATAGACAGACAGAAGGACAGCGGAGTCTTAGTAATAGAGTACGGAACGCTAAAAACCTTGCATAGTGTGAAATTATAAATTTTTTCAGACATCCCTTTTTATACGTCATCTTATTTTTTGATAAAAACTTAGTTTAGTTTAGTTATTATTTTCTTAAAGAATACAATTTATTACGACCAAGCATAAAATTCAGTCCGAACTGAATTAAATCAGTTTAGACAGGGTGAATTTTAGAGATCGGACTATGTGGAAAAAACAACAGCAAATTACTGTTTGTACGTTTGAAGAGATCAGATGAAGCCTTAACTTGTTTGCCACGTAATTACAAAAAAAAAAAATATCGTTCTATCTACGCAGTATCTATCAAAATTATTGTATTTTATTGCTACTAGTAAATACGCTATAATTGATCACCTTACTGACGCAAGATCTAATATTCACATATTATTAATTAAAGTCGCCACGTTGTTTTTCTTAAAACTACGCAATGGGAATTCAGTTTTCACTATTATTTAGAGAATTTATTCCAGAAGATTATGTGTCATATTAAATTATATTAAACATGCATATAATAAAGAAATCGTGCTCATTAACTGTTCAGCGAAATGTTCAAATGGCTGGGTGACACTTCCCGTGACCCAAGGGCTGGCTTTTACCTTGGCCGGAGGCTAAGCATTGCCATACAACGTAGCAATGCTGCCAATATCTTAGGTACATATGCGATGCGGAGGAATTTTTCGACGCCATTTTTTTTTGTTTTTTAATAGTTTCAGTTAGGTTAGAATATTATATTTATATTTTATTAATTAATTAGGTATAAGTTGTGTTATATAACTATGTTTAATTAACTAGATATATGACTAAATGGGTGGCAATAAAAATAAAAAACTGGCCAAGTGCGTGTCGGACGCACAATGAAGGGTCCCGTAGTTGGAATGATTTTAAATAAACTCAACATTGTTAATTGTTCTCCCATACATCAATATACGTCACGGTCAATACTCCAACAGCAAATCTAAGTTGGTCGACTATTACTCGTTAACTTGTAAAGCCTACTTAGCTGTGATAGTTTTCCTTTCAATTTCTTTATACAAGATGCAGTTTTGAACCTGCAAAACATTTTAGGAGGTTGTTATTAAACTCGTAAATAATCATATAACAATACGATACCAAGTCAATAATCAATAATACTTTTTATTTTAGATTTTTAAATTTTATCTTTTCATTTTTTTTGATTCGGGTCGAGAATCACTAACATAATTACCTCCTAAAATGTTTTGCAGATCCAAAACAACACCTTGTATATACTACTGCCATGATTTTTTTCACATATCCAAAAACAACCTTAACCAACCAAAAAGCTGTAAGGGGGGGGGGGGACGCTTGTCTGACAAAATGAGCACTTTAAAGCTTAATATTACGCAAACGGATCCCTGAATCTAAAAATGGTTTTCACAGAGCCACAATATTTTAGAACGGCCTATGTAACCATACCACACGCCATGGCATAGCCGAGAGAAAAGAATATCATCTCCATTTTACGTGTAAGGGAGGTGCCAAAAACATTTTTTTTTTTTCAAAATTTTATTTTACTACTTTATCAGCGTGACCCATGCCAAATACTAAAAGCTTCCTAGTAGGTACTAAGAGTATCTGAGCTAAGCCGGGGACCGACAGACAGACGGACATGGCGAAAAAATAAGGGTTCCTTGTTCACTGCGGAACTCTAAAAAAGACATCTCGATGTTTTGTCAAGTCGTAAAAAAAAAATGTTTTTATTCAAAGCCAAATTATATTGCTTATAAATATTTGTTTATCTGAATTCATATTTTATGATGGCATACGTACGAATTATAAATCTGATTTGATTTTCAAAATTGGTTTAGGTGGTACGGTGAGAAAAAACACTACTTTTTGTAGGTTTAATTTTAATTCTGACCAAGATTATGTCTGGACTTCAAAAGGGACTGTGACCTCTGAGTTTGTTTCGGTCTTTCTTCTCAGAGTAGTCAGAAAGGAAACGCAGACCTCATCTAGTTTTAAAAAAATGTGATTGACGTGTAAAAGTATTTGTACAAACCTACTTACAGAAATAAAATAATTTATCATATATATATATTTTTTTCTGTGTCTTTGTGTATTTGTTTACAGTGAAATAGATAGATAATTTATAAGCTTACAGTAAATATTAAAATATTTAATATTTATAATTATAATAATTCGTTGACAATAAAGAATAACACGCGATCTTCTTCCACTCTCCCCTGTCAACCGTCACGCCATCATTCACTCCCTTCTCTATCATATTATTCCTCACACAATCCATCCATCTTTTCTTTGGCCTTCCTCCCCCTCTCCATCCATCAACATTTAAGTTCATCACTCTTTTAGTCATATGCGTTTCCTCCCTCCTCCATCACATACCCGTACCAAATCAAAATATTGACAAGAAAAAATAAAGACAGATAATACGTTTATTTGCGGTAAACCAAACACAATAAAAAAAACAAGTTGAGGGTAAATATGCTTTACATCCACGCACAACGCCCATAGGATGCAGCGATCCTGTGCGTGTCAGAGCCCCAGCGCTGGTTTTTAGCGACAGCCGGCGTTGACATGATATCGTCAACCGGTGCAGCATACATCATCATCTGCCTGCCTTTTCCCGACGGGATCGGCTTCCAATCTTACCGAATACAGCTGAATACCAGTATTTTACATGGAGCGACTGCCTATCTGACCTCCACAACCCAGTTACTGGGTAACACGATACCCCTTGGTAAGACTGGTTGTCAGACTTTCTAGCTTCTGACGACCCGTAACGACTGTCAAAGATCTACAAATGACAGACGGGACCAAAGGCTTAACGTGCTTTCCGAGGCTCGGAGGGATCTTGGTATGTAAATATGGTCACCCATACACGGACAAACCGCGGCAACCGTAGCTTAACCTGATCGATCGATCCGTGCGGCTCTTATTACTTAGCCACAAGCCCCTCCGTTGCAGCATACAATGAGATATAAATAAGAAATAAAATAAATATACAAAACTTAATACTAAATCCTATTTTATTATTATGATTTCCTATGGCGCTGACAAGACCCAATTGACCAAAATAGGCTTCTCTTAAGAAAAAAAGTGGAAGCTAGTAATGGGAAGCTAGTACTGGTACTATGCGAGACAAGAGCCCCAGCGCTGGTTTTCAGCGATAGCCGGGGTTGACATGATGACGTCGACCGGTGCAGCACACGGTGAGATTGTAATAAGAAAAAAAAAAGTATAAAATAAATACAAATATTTGAAATGGCAACATTCCGTACTGACGGGAACGACGTACGCGCCGGCGCACGGTGGATCGAAAATCGGCTGTAGAAGACATAGGATCTCGATTTCTTAAATGTTATTTTTTTTGCTGGAAATGACTTCTGCTGATCATTACTGTTCTATAACATGTCATATGAAGTAAATGTGTGCACAAATGGAAGAGTTATAATTTTTATAAGAAAAAAATGTATGGAGCTAATACTAGCTCATTAAACATGCCGTTTAGGAGATAATTCGATTTTTCATACGAAAAATCGAATTATCTCCTAAACGGCATGTTTAACCGTAATATCCTTGGAGGTGGTCATAGTGCTAATTATTTATAATTTTTTGGTTACGGTTTTAACGAAAAATTTCATGCCATTTTTTTTTTAAATCGTCAAAATATTATTTGTTTTTTCATATGAAACGATTCCTTTTAGTGTTTATGTTGAAGAACACGGACTTTTAACTACACGTAACATAAAATAGCATCAGTCCTATATTTCCGAAGGAGTTGGCAGAGGTTTATAGTACACCCACACGTAGACAACTCTGTTTGAGCTAGATATTTATCAACACATCATGAGTTTTAAAACTTTTCATACAACCAAATTACCAATTGTTTACTCTTCTAATGAGTCCGAAAAGAAGTGATTAAGTAACTACACTGATTAGGTCTTCTAATGAGTCTTTATAGGTGATTAAATGATTTTCAATATCTCACGACAATGCCAACTATGGATTACATTCAACTTTTCCTGATAAGTAAGCTAATTTGTTAATTAGCAGTGCTATGAGTTCTAAGAATAGTTAGTGACAATTAGAAATTTTCATTAGCTAATGAGAAGATAACTAATGAGGGTAGTTACCTAATTATTGGCGTTTTGCAATAAAAGGGCTAAAGTTTTGTTTTATAATTTAGTTTGTTCACAACTGTGTAACTGCTAACACTAAATCTGCGACTATAAAATCTTAGAATGGAAAGTTTAATCACGAATTTAGACTTGTTTGTTCTTCTACGAAGTGAGAGTACTTCATTTGATCATGAAGTATTGTTCAGTGCAGTTGTATCCCGCATAGGCGATTGCCTGTCTGACGAAGATCGTGTTGTTCTCAAAGAATTTTGTCGGAGATTTACGCGAGCCGCTTTACAAAGGTGGCAGAAATCCAACCGATTCCTTGATAATTTCAGGAGAAAGTACGAGAATTGGTTGGGAGCAAATATTGATTGGCCGAGTTTTGTGCAAACTTTAGCTGTTAATCAAGAACCAAGTGTTGATGAGATACCAAGAGCGCCCTCAGTCTCTCCAGAACCGTCGACATCAACGTCCATTGGAACAATGACGAAAAGATCCCGTAAACCATTCGAAGATCTGGGAAGTAAACAAAAAAAGAGAAGATCTGATGAACACACAGGCGAAGATTCCAGTGAATTGGCATATGCAGCTGCAGCACGTTTAAAAGAAGAAGGGCATGGAGATATCGCCTCTGTCATCGAATACATGATGAAAAATCCTGAAGTAGCCGCTAAATTAAATGAAACGCTTAAGAAACCAGCGAAAACAATCATATTTACGTCAGAAAAGGCGCTTGGATTGCTTCTTTCGCTAAAACTCTCAAAGTGGCAATATATTACGTTGCGAGAGGCTGCCATTCGGGAAGGTGCTAAGGATATTTATCCATCTTACTATAAAGTGCAACAAACTAAGCTTGATTGCTACCCTCCGAAGCAATCAGTGACAGTTACTGATTCATCGGCTAGGATTACACTTCAAGCTTTACTTGATATCACAGTTACAAGAATCCTTCAAAGCCTTTCTAAGGAAGAGCATAACAAGCAGTTGAAGCTGATATCCAAGTGGGGATTTGATGGTGCTTCTAACCAAAGCCGATACAAGCAGAAAATGGAGGGTGAGGAAGATGACTCGAGCATTTTCATGACCTCCTTGGTGCCACTTAAACTGACAGATGGAGACAACATCTTATGGACGAAACCAAAACCATGCTCAGTTTTGTATTGTCGTCCAGTTCTGTTTACTTTTGTAAAGGAGAGTGAAGCAGTTGTCCTTGAGCTGAAAAAACAAATGGATGAAGAAATTGAGGCCCTTATCCCCACAGAGTGCAATAATAATAATAGGGTGACTCATGAACTAATGATGACGATGATCGACGCTAAAGTTTGCACTTACCTTTCTGAAGCTAGATCAAATGCATCGTGCTACCTGTGCTTAGCAAAGCCTACAGAAATGAACCGCTTAGATGCTGTAACATCAAAAATTGTGTGTTCTGACCTGTATGAATTTGGCTTGTCATCCCTACACGCCCGTATAAATTGTATGGAATGTCTGTTACACATTGCATACAGGCTCGACTTCAAACGGTGGGCAGCGAGAAGTGATGAGCCCAAAGAAATGCTACAGACAAGGAAGAAAATAATTCAAAATAAATTCAAAGATGAGCTCAATCTGTTGATTGATATAGTAAAACAAGGCTCGGGAACCACCAATGACGGGAATACTGCAAGAAAATTCTTTGAGTTTCCTAATAAAACCGCAGCTATAACCGGTTTGGATGAAGACCTCATCAAAAGATTTGCTGTAATTTTACAAACAATTACATCTGGAGAGCAGGTCGATATAATAAAATTTAGAGATTATGCCCGCAAAACAGCAGAAAAGTACGTATTGACGACTGGTACTACATGTCGTCAACCGTTCATAAATTATTAATCTATGGGGCTGACATAATTGAGAAAAATAATATTGTGCCGATTGGGACTCTCTCGGAAGAAGCCTCAGAGTCTCGAAACAAAGATTTTAAGAGGTTTCGAGAACATCATTCGCGGAAAAGAAGCAGGCAGGATTCCAATCAAGACATTTTACATATGCTTGTTGTTTCTTGGGATCCTTTGCTAAGTGCACAAAGGCCTAAGTTAGATGCCAAGAAAAAGCAGAGCTTTTTTGCTGAAACTCTCGACTTAATTCAATTTCAGGAAACTGAGTTCGAGTTTTTGGATATATCCAATCTGGATGCTGACTCAGAATTGGAGTCTGACAACGAGAGTGATAAGGAAAATTTGTAAAAAAATTATATATGTACTTATTTGTAAATTTGTATTTGAGTCTGTTTGGGTTTTTTTTTGTAATATTTAATGATATTTTTTATTTTGTATATAATATAACTTTATATGTTACTTAAATAAGAGTTTGATAATCTTTTTTTATTTAAATTAATAAAAATGTGTCAAAAAACAGCAATTTTTTTATTTAATTTTTCTTGTTTTGTGTGTTCTTAATATTTGGGTTAATAACATATCGAACTTTTTAACTTGGACACTAAAAGGGATCGTTTTACATGTAAAAATAAATAAAAATATTTTGACGATTTTTTTAAAAAAACGGCATTAAATTTTTCGTCAAATCGGCAACCAAAAAATCATAAATAATTAGCACTATGACAACCTCCAAGGATATTACGGTTAAACATGCCGTTTAGGAGATAACTCGATTTTTCATACTAGACAAATTTTTCGTAAAAAAAATATATTTCCTTCGTTTTTGGGCAGAATTAACTCGGGTGTCATTTTTGTACATAGTAATGATCAGCAGAAGTCATTTCCAGCAAAAAAAATAACATTTAAGAAATCGAGATCCTATGTCTTCTACAGCCGATTTTCGATCCACCGTGCGGCGCCGGCTTAAGGCGCTGACAAGACCCAATTGACAAAAATAGGCTTCTCTTAAGAAAAAAAATTGCCAAATCTGTATAGTTTGTGGTAGCGGAAAAAATATATGTTAATTTTGAACATATTTCCCAGAACTTGGTTGTCACCAAAACACGTTTTGAAAAAAAATCTAGATACAAACTAACGTACTAACCTCTTACCTTGAGTTCTAATCCAAAATATCTGCATTAAATATCAACATACGTTACGTATTTAATTAATAACAAGAACGTCTTATTTGAATGCAGAACTTGGTTGTTTTTTATGTTCGATTACTCAACTCAATTTTTAGTAAATAGATAATTGCTTCATATTTTGCAATAAATGACAAGCGTTGTATCATCGCGCTTCTCTTTCTTTTCTATGCGATCAAACAGTGACCGCGGTTTAGGTGTTGTCAGCGTCTTAGCCTTTCTGTCACTGGCGCCATTTTCAAACTTCCCCATAAATACTTTTATTTCACGTGTTAACATTCGCATCTCCGCTGCATGCAATCTTTTTTCATCCGTCTTAATTAAGCTAGCTAATAGTCTTAAAGTAATTCAAATATTTAATATTATTTATAACTTCAATATAATTTAGTGTTATCAGTATGTTAAAAGCAAAACATATTTAATTGGTGTTAACTGACCTACGAACAAAAGTTTTAAAAAGCAATGCAATTAATGTTTTTGTTTGTTCTTAAGGAAAATAGATGCTAAATTATTTACTAAGACTCCGCTGACCGTCTGTCTATCTGTATCTCATGCACCGTGATAGTTAGACAGCTGAAATTTTCACAGATGATGTATTTCTGTTGCCGCTATAACAACAAATACTAAAAAGCAGAATACAATAAATATTTAAGGGGGCTCTCATACAAAAGACACGATTTTATTGCCGTTTTTATAGATAATGGTACGGAACCCTTCATGCGCAAGTCCGACTCGCACTTGGCTGGGTTTTTTTTCTTATTTTCTTAGAGTTTTGTGAGTCGGGGCCGAACTTTTCAATTTTATTTTAATAATTTTAGACCCTATTCAAGTTTGTTGTTTTTACTGACGTTTATTTAATTAAATGTTTTTTCTTTTCTTTAGACTAGTTAGATAGTTAAACAGCCTCCTTTGGTGCTTATGTTTAACACTTTTAGTGCTCCAAGTATCCGCCTGCCGCTGCCGGGGTAGAATTTTAATTCGTTCGCGTGCCCACAAACGCCCTTATCCTAGTAACAAGTTTTGATTTGCACCCGCTAGGCGGATGCTGGACATGGTCATATGCCACCTACAGCTATTTATATACGACGTGGGAGGCGAGTTGTGGGCACGCGAAGGAATTATCGGGGCATTAAAAATGTTAATATAAAATGTAGTTTATTAATATTAAATAATTTGTAATCTGGTGTAAATTTTATATGGGTGCTTTCTTGAAATAAATAATTTTGTTGTTTTTTTTTTTATATTTTGTACTTGCGATCTAAACTATTTGTGAACATAGCTCATTTTAATTCGATTTCATTTTCTTATATATAATTCAACTACGTGTTTCAACTACTGGTACGTACTATCAATTTCTGTGCTAGTGCTGTGCACTTTTCTGTAAGTGACGAATTCACAATAATTCCTAAAACTACGTGATTTTTTGTCTTAGTAAGTAAGTCGTTGAAGTGCCATAAAAATAAAGAAATAAATAAATACAAATGATTTGATTCGATAATTTCTTGAGTGCCCATTCTCGATGATGAAACTATTTTTTTTTGTTTTTACTCATGTCCTTAACCTGTTGACCGTCACGTGAAAAAAGCTAAGACGTGCCCACGGCGCCAAGCTACGAATTATTCCTTAAAATCTGTCATGTAGTTGTGACCGTGGCGTGCTGGGCACATTTTGATCTGTTATTTACACATGACTGTGGTGGTCAAAAGGTTAAATAAGTGCCAAGGTATCTAGCCCATAAAATATTAAATATAATGTGAAATAGTGTTTAAATGTTCCTTTCTTTTTTTTTCAGAATTAAACCACACATGTAGCACGACTCCGTTTCAACCATTACCGACCACTGACGACCACGCACGACCATGACGCGACTCACGGTGGGCCAAACGGCCCGCAACCGGCTGTTCGGTTTGGCACCAACTCCTGATAGAAGAGTGCCGCTCAGTATGCTGATCTCTCAGCAAAAGAAATTGAGTTGGGGTATGTATCTTTTATTTCTGGGATTTTTTTTCAGTTCTTTTTTATCTAACTTATTCCTAATTAGCACAACGAAACAATTGTTAATTAATCGAGGAAGAGCGAGGTTTATCCCATCACAAGTATCTTCGGATTACTTTCTGGGAAGCCCCGGCAACTTAATTGTATAGATTTAAGATAATAAACACATTTTTTTTTGTTTTTTTTATCAAGTTAAAAAGTTTTAAATTTGAAAAAAAAAATGTTCTTGTTTTTTTTTTTAATACTTACCCGTAGTGGTTTTATTTTGAAAATATCTACATCATTTAAAAACTAACAAACTTAAAATAGTAATAATTATATGTACAATTATATAAAAAATGAGGGTAAAATATCATAGGGCGTTAAAAAATTCGTCCGCATCGCTGTCAACAGGAAAAGTGCCCAAAAGGCTGGCAGCATTACCACGTTTTATGGCAATGCTGATTCTTTGGCCAAAAAATAAACCTTTTTGTGTTTTAAATTAAAACAAAAACTTTTTATTTTTATTAAGTATATAGGAACCTACACATATTTAAGAGCCACACGAAACAAGATAAAATGGTGGATATAGAAAATAGTTAAATTTTGAAAATAGTTTACTGTCCAGTTAATACAGTAAGGTTAACAGCAAAATGAGACGACGTGAGAAAATATTACCTAAAGTCGAATCATTTATTCACTGGAGAAATCTGACATGAGCTAGCTCTCACTTTGTGTAATAAAATGTATCATATTTATTGTAATGGTGACCGTTTCATCATCATCATCATTTCAGCCGAAAGACGTCCACTGCTGGACATAGGCCTCCTCAAGCACCGCCACTTCGACCGGTTTTGTGCTTCCCGCATCCAGCGGATTCACAAGGTCATCGGTCCACCTTGTAAGAGGCCTTCCCACGCTACGTCTTCCGGTACGCGGTCGCCATTCCAGAACCTTTAGGCCCAATCGGCCATCTGTTCTACGAGCAATGTGCCCTGCCCACTGCCACTTAAGTTTGGCAATTCTTCGGGCTATGTCGCTAACCTTGGTTCGCCTGCGGATCTCTTCATTTCTGATTCGATCACGTAGGGAAACTCCAAGCATAGTCCTCTCCATTGCCCTTTGAGTGACTTTTAGCCTTTTATAATAAGGCCCATTGTAAGCGACCATGTTTCAGTGCCATAGGTCATCACTAGCAACACGCACTGGTCAAAGACTTTCGTCTCGAGACACTGCGGTATGTGAGACGAGAAGATATTGCGAAGCTTCCCGAACGCTGCCCAACCGAGTCGGATTCGACGATTGACCTGTTTCTCGAAGTTGGACCTACCTAAGTGGACAATTTGTCCTAGGTAAACATACTCGTTCACAACTTCGAGCGTAGCGTCTCCGATCTTCATGAGAGTGGGTGTAACATGGGCATTTGACATGATCTTTGTCTTGTCCATGTTCATTTTAAGACCCACTCTTTCGGAATCTCTACTGAGGTCATCGAGCATATTGTACTGAGGTCCTCCATAACCGTGACCGCTTAGTTTAATCAATATTAAGTGTAAAAGAAATAATAATAAGTGTAAAAGTCTAGAATACAATAAATATGACCACTTTAATACATAAAGTGACAGCTGGCACATGAGAGATTACTCCAGTTAATTAATAATTCGACTTTATAGCAAAATATTATTTAACAGTGAGCCCAAAACTAGACAGTGTAAGTCTGTATCTTGGTGTTCAGAATTCAATACCGAGTCGAGACTGGCAACCCTAGATCTCGCGTACTAAGTCTAGCGTCGAGATTGGTCATTCGAGATCTCGCTCGGCATTCAGGCGAAATCTCGTTTTCGCGATTGAATTCACTAAGTATAATAGATTCAAAAGAGACATTATAAAAATCTGAAACACCATAATTTTAACACCTTGACAGCCGGCCGGTTTTTAGCACGCAGGGAATGCGTGCTAAAACCGTATGGCCGGGTAGTTTTTAAGATATTGTAAGATTAAAAAAAAAATAACTGTGAGTGCTATATGTATATTTTTTTTCTTTCTCTTATGTATTATCTAAACTATATGAAAGATAATCACGTATTCCGTACGTAATCGGCGTCCTGTGGAATGAGCTATTGACTACGTGATTGCCTGCCAAAGTGTTAGGCAAAATCATCTTAACTTTTTGCCATGTGATTTTTTTGACTCGTCCTGTATTCTTCGGAAAAAAAGATACACATTTTTGATTCGCCTTAAAATTATTAGTATTTCAAGAAATATAGTCACGTTTTTGACTCTCACTGTATTCTTCAAATCAAATCAAACGTTTAGCGTTTAGCCTTTAATGTTCCCACTGCTGGGACACAGGCCTCCTCTCTGTGAGAGGGAGCGGGCCGCAATCTACCACGCGGGCCCAGTGCGGGTTGGTAGGTAGATGTCACATGTCTTCAATTTTTTTTGGTTGTAGGATATGCCGGTTTTCTAACGAAGTTTTCCTTCACCGTTTTGAGCGCAGTGTTGTAGAAATAATTTACACAAAGTAAAGCGCTTATCTGAGTTCGAATTTACGACCTACAACCCGTAAATCGCGGCCGTTACCTTAATAATTCCTAGGAATACACAATAAATATGCGTATTCCAAGTATTTGATCCAACCTTACGTAAAGACATGACTAACCTTCGTAAGTTAAGCAACACAATCCGCGCCCAAAAACAAGATGGTCGGCCTTGCATGTATTTCCGAAAATTATCTCCAAGGTTAACTTAATAAATTACTATCTAATAATACAATATGGAAAGTGAAGCGGTGATGACCGAGGTGGGGAAATAGATGGGTGGCATTTAACGGGTTATTGGCTTCGAGTTTGGTGTTGTAATTTCAATTTACATTATGATTGTTGTACTGTATAATTAATCTTATATTACGCTTCTTTTCTCCGAAGGAGTTGACAGTTGTGTAAAGTAGATTTAGCCAGTTCAGTTTAAGTCCCATTTATTTATTCCATGGTTGCCTGGAAGAGATCGCAGTAAGCGATAAGGACGCCCATTGTACATTTTGTAGTGTATATTTTTTTTATGTATAATCTGGTATAAATAAAGTATATACAGGATTATTTTAAAGGTAGTTAAACTCCGCAAACACGATGGGCATCGATATGTAAACACTATCAAATTAAAAATTAAAATAAAAAAGAGAGAGAAAGATTTAAGCTATTTTGTGTGGCAGTCGTTATACTAAAAATTTAAATAAATATAAATAAAAATCAACAATTTAAGTATTTGCCGCCCTCTGGGGTTCCGGGCACATGCACTTGTGCTTGAACCCAGTGCCCCAGAAGGGGGATGTCCAGCTTGTGGCTGAGCACGTTCAGGATAGTGTTGGCGCTACCAAGCGTGCCAACCATCAGCGAGCATATTAGTAGGTCAAGATGAGTTCTGTGATAGTCTATAATTACCTGCTACCATACATCATTGAATACCGTGATTTGACATTAATCTAGCTGTATGTACTAAAATGATGACATCTTGACAAGTTCTAACCAACCGCGTCGCTACGAAAAAGATAGGTTTTAATTTCATACTTAAGGCGCAGATATATGATTTATAGTGACTTTTAAATCTGTTATTACGCCTTCATATAATGCAGTAAGTTAAGCAAAAAATTATGTTAAACTAGAACTTTTCTATTGTTGAGAATATGAAGACTATGTGGGTCATTATTGTTTTTTTTTTATTAACCATGTTTAACATTTAGTATTAACCATGGTCTGGCAGTTTGAGTAATTTATTCTTTGGTATTGTTCGTAGCATCGTTGAGCTACACGATTACAGACAAATGCGTGCACTGACTGGACAGGTCCACTCAATCTGTGTGGTTCTTTCCTCAAAAGGACCATTCAGACACCAATCTGCATGGCCTTCACATGATCTGACCAATATTATGTCTGGACTTTAAAAGAGACTGTGACCTCTGAGTTTGTTTCGGTCTTTCTCCTCATAGTAGTCAGATAGGGAACTCCGACCTCATTTAGTGTTGGTACAAACATACTTACAGAAATAAAAATCATTTATCATTATCATTTAACGCGTATACATCAATACTTATGTATTGTAGTAAAATACTTAATGAAATAAATTCAGAGAGAAATGCCTACCCAAAGCATAAAAACCCATATTACTTTCAAACTACATAGGACTTTTCATGGGTTTTTTTTTATGAACAGACTATTTCACCATCTATATTCATCTATCTGGGATTTTTTTCAAATATTCATAATTTTGTTACTAAAAATAAATAGGTACATAACATAATCAGCCTATAATGTTCTCACTGCTGGGACACAGGCCTCCTCTCTGTGAGAGGTAGTGGGCCGTAATCCACCACGCGCGCCCAGTGCGGGTTGGTAGATGTCACATGTCTTCGAATTTTTGGTTCTAAGACATGCCGGTTTCCTCACGATGTTTTCCTTCACCGTTTTGAGAGAAGTGGTGATGAAATAATTTACACAAAGTAAAGCGCCTGTCTGGGTTCGAACCTACGACATACAACTCGTAAGTCGCGTAAAAATAAATATTTCCTATGAAACCGAACGACGGCGCAGTGTGAGCGCAACTTGTATATGGCCAAGGTCAACGGCGATTACACGACCCTTAAATGGACGAAACATGAGATGTATGTAACCTTGTTGATTGGCTATTTTTTACTCCTCAGCAGGTAATTCTCGTAAACCTAGAAAGTTAAGCAGTTGGTCCCAGTTGTCATTCGTAGATCTTTGATTGTCGTTCGGCAGAAGCCCGAAAGTCTGGCAACCAATCTTACCGAAGGGTATCGTGTTACCTAGTAAGTGGGTTATGAAGGTCAGATAGGCAGTCGCTCCATGTAAAATACTGGTAGTCAGATGCATCCAGTTAGACTGGTAGCCGAAAACACCCAACCTAAAAGATGATCGCAGTTAGGCTGGATTACATACCTCTCTGCCTATCCTATTTCAAGATATTACCATTATATTACAGTCCCGTTAACCTCGCATAAAATGAAATATAACTCGTACGATTTGTGCAATTTTTCCTTACAACACACAACCATCCGATTTTCGTAATATTGACCGATGGTGCAAGTTATAAGAGATGAGCTTAATTATTCACATTTGTAATTTTATTTGTAGTGCAGCGGTGGCCCAGTGGTAACGGCCGCGACGTACTCGTACAAGTTGTAGGTCGTAGGTTCCAACCCGGACAGGCGTTTTACTTTGTGTAAATTATTTCGTCACCACTGCTCTCAAAACGGTGAAGGAAAACATCGTGAGGAAACCGGCATGTCCTAGAACCAAAAATTCAAAGACATGTGACATCTACCAACACGCACTGGGCCCGCGTGGTGGATTACGGCCCACTCCCTCTTAAAGAGAGGAGGCCTGTGTCACAGCAGTGGGAACATTATAGGCTGATTATGTATGTTATGTAATATTATTTTTATTTAATTCAATGGAGAATTATCCAGTTATGTTAGGAACTTTGAATGCTTCGTAGATTTAGTGTTAGCAACCACGATAGCTGAGCGATTGTTCCTGACAGCCAGTCAGGAAGGTTTTTCCACTTCTAAATTCTGAATAATACCTAGCCATGAGTCTGAATTTTTGACAGGTCAATGGTAATAGTCTCGGCGCCTATTACGTGGGAGGTATTTATTTAATACTTTAAGCACACAAATGTACATAGGCGGACATAATGCCATAGGCATTTTTTACCAGTCAACCTTTGGGTGATGCAGAGACAGACAGTAGTAGGTGCAATAACGAAAATTGTGGAATAAATATTTAAAAAATTAAAAATGTTGTTGATGTAGTTGTAACAATCAGTAAAAAATATTTGTAATTAACTATTTTGCCAAAACTCTCTCTCTTCTCGAGAGTACTAGCGTGATAGATAGATAGATAAAACATTTATTCAGTGCACACAAAAGACATAGCACAATTCATGAATAAGAAATTACAGGAATATAATAATATATAAAAACAAGGTGCCAATATACAAAAAAAAAAAACATGCTTAAAGAAATAGAATGACATTACGACATACTTCAATTAATTACCGAACAAGGTACGCTGTGCGTCTCAAGGTTGCACCAAATGGGAGTCCAGCTCAGCATGTGCCAGGCAAATATACCTGACGCTGATGGTATGTAGACGTATGTATATACTTTTTGATGAAAAAGTATTTAATTATTATCAACAACTCATTAGAAACTAAAGCTCTAGCCAAACAGACGCAAAACCCGCGCAGGTTGCCTGACAAAATTCGCTCACAGCGATTGTGTCAACTAACTTGTATAGATCAGTGTTCAAACTGACGCGAAAAGTCGCGTGACTTCCTGTCACGCGATTATTAATTTAATTAATCATAAAAAACAACTGACGCGTGAAGTCGCGTGGCCTTCACCACACAACCCTCTCTTTTGAAAATCCTCACCAAGACACCTTTATATCTCTGGAATACCTTAATGGCTATTTTCGAGATTTGGCATAGCGTTACGACTATTTATTGACTATTTTTTGGAATTGATCCCAAGTCGATAGTCCCAGCTGTTTGCTTGCACTGAGGTGAGGATTGTGTGGAGACGTTCACCCCACAATCCTCACTAATTTATAGCTATAACTTCGGAATCATAATGCGACTATTTTTTTAACCTTGGTGACTATTTATGACTATTTCTTGACTATTTTTTAGCGTTCTCAAAAAATATCTTCTTGAAGTTTTCAAATGTGAGGACTGTGTGGTGTGACACGAAGTCGCGTCCCACGTCCTGCGCAGGATTCGCCTCAGAGTGGCTAATAGAACTTAAAGCCTACTTAACCCGTTGTTGGCAAATCACCTGTCAACTTATATGATTGGTTATCGAGTAGTTGTATAGGTACTTTTGTTATTATACTACTTAAATAATATAATTGGCCTTAGCAACTATCTAATTATCGTGGCTGTTAGTTTTAAAATAAAAATGTCAAAAAAAAAAATATCAGTCAACCAACCAATCACAATACCTTACATGAGATTTGGCACCAGATTTAATTCCCGCTACCCGCTTATAAAATAAAACAGCAAATCAACGCACGCGCAAATTGTAATGCATGCTACTTGTGAGTCGGTTTCGTTCTGTAATAGCTCGAATTAACATCGCCGACGCTTCACTTGCGGTTTTAAACCGCAAAATACGATAATTATTATGAATTTCCACGCTGGAGGTAAACTTAAGAAAACCAGACATAAATTATGGTTGATATGTATTCCAGTGCTGTCTCCCAGCGCTGTCTGCGCTATTTCTCATACAGATAAGGAACGAGTATTGCTCACCCACGCTTGCTCACTGCGTGTTGACAATCTCAATTCAGATCATTCAATTTTTTTTTTCACTAGTGCATAGAATGGGTTATTGTACTATATACGAGAAAAAATCTATAAATATATTATTGAGATAGTTTAGGCAAAAAGGAGTCGGAAAATGTTAGTTTTAGTTCATAAAATTAAAAATAAAATTTAATTCAATTCAACGTTTTCAGTTTTTCTAATCTGTTAAAAAACACCATGAAATAGTAGCCGCCATGTTATTACGTCATACGGCTGTGTAAACTAAAACGTGTCAACTGTCAACTGATAGTTAGATAATAAATCAGCGCATTTGTTTACATAGCCAAGTGACGTCATGACCACAGAGCAACATGGCATCCACTGCGTCCAGTGTTTTAGTCAAACTACGCGTGAAATTGGCACCTTAGAATTGAATTAAGACACTTTTCAAAAATGGGTGTAAGACCCTATTATGTCTTATATTTGCATAATATGAAGTAACCAAATCGCTACGCTTCGTTGGTCTAGTGATCGCAAGCGCACTGCTGAGCATAAGGTCCTGGTGAGGTCGGACAAAGTGTTATTGATTTTTCCATCAGAAATTTCTCAGTAGCAGCCCGAAGTCTGGATTTGTGCTCGGTTGATGGCAATAGGCTCCCGAAATACAAATACAATAAAACATAACTGGTCAAATGTGGGTGTTACTATTAGTACACGTCTGCCCAGCCCTTCGGGGATTTCAAGCGTAAAGTTATGTTAACTAACGTACATTATAATGACATTGAAGATGTGTATTCTTTCCTTCATTACAAAACTAATCGCCTACACCATAATTACGGACTAAGAAACGTGGTAGATTATTATCTTTTGTAATCTTTTTACATATCTTTACACTCTCGCAACTGGATATACACATAGAAGCAGCTTGGTAATGCTTTAGTTAATTATAACTGATCAGATGCTGGCAACTAGATGGTACTGGAAGATGGTACTGGAAGATGGTACTGGAAGATGGTACTGGAAGATGGTACTGGAAGAAGGAAGCTGGAAGCTAGTAGTGGAAGCTAGTACTGGAAAATAGTAATGGAAGATAGTACTGGAAGATAGTACTGGAAGATAGTACTGGAAGATAGTAGTGGAAGATATTAGTGGAAGATGGACTTATTTTTACCTAACTGCGGTGGAGGAGAACAAGGAACAATCATAAGATATTTATTCAAACTAGGCTGAGAATCTGCATTTTAAACTGATGTTTGATGTTTGTCTGAGGATCCAATACCAAAACGCCAGCCATTCACAACTTCTTAGTGCTTTAGCTGGGAAGAAGAAGTGGCGCAGAAGACTGATCGTGTACTCGTACCATAGGTTTTTGGTTGTTAACTGAGACCCAGATCGAATGATTTATTAGTTTGATCAAAGTAAGCTTGTCTTAAAAAAATGGCCACATCTATATAGTTTGTGGTAGCGGAAGAAAAATATGTTAATTTTGAACACGTTTTGCTAAAAAGATCTCGGTAAACTAACCTTTTACCTTGAGTTCCAATCCAAAATATCTGTATTAAACATCAACGTACGTTACGTTCATTAATAACAAGAACGCCTTATTTGAATGCAGAACTTGGTTGTTTTTTATTTTCGATTACTCAGCTCAATTTTGAGTAACTGCTTCATATTTTGCAATAAATTACAAGCGTTGTGTCATCGTGCTTCTCTTTCTTTCCTATGAAGTGCGACAATGACCGCACTTTAGCTGTTATCAGTCTCTTAAATCATTTTATATTCACATCTCTGATTTATTAGATCACATCACAATTATGTAATTACTGGTGAAGGTTAGCTGTGGTTCACCTTAACACGAGTTAGGTTCAAAGTTAGTTAAAACTTGTAACTACATACAACTTGTAACTAGACCACCTCGGCTTAAACGGTTAATTACAGTTAAAGGTCTGATAGTTAGTTTCGTTTGTTAGTTAGAGTTCATAATGGTGTGCTGGTTCCTACGCTTTTGTATGGAAGTGAATGTTGGGTTTGGCAAAAGAAGCATGAAAGTAGAGTAAATGCTGTGGAAATGCGTTCCTTGAGAAGCATGTGTGGTGTGACTATAAATGATAGGCTGGAAAATGATGTGATAAGGCAACGGTGTGGTTTAAAAGAAGATGTAGTGACAAAAATTTAAAAAAGAATGCTTAGATGGTTTGGTCATGTTGTGTGGATGAAGGAAAGGCGACTAACAAAAGGTACAAGGCAGATGTGAGTGGAAACGCCGGGAGGGGACGCCCCAGGAAGATATATAGTGCCCTCGTTGGTGATGTTCTTCAAAAAGGTCAGGTGCGTAGTATTCGCAACCGGCGTGCGTGTATGACCAGATGTATGAACGTAAACGAAGCAAAAGGAGTATGTAAGGAGCGTAGCAGGTGGCGTTCGTAAAATACTCCAAGTAGGAACTTCAGTTGATGATGATCATCAGTTACATTTTAATTTAACCCACGTGCTGGACGGAACTGGGTGATACGATCTAAAACTGACAAAAAGTTTGCATATATGCTCTGTTACCAAGCTCAAACTCAAACTCAAAGCTTCAACTACTCAGAACTTTCAAATAAACTAAATACAGGCACTTTTGAATTGTCAAGGGGTCGGTCAGTCGCGGGCTTGCGGACGGTGAGTAATGGGTAGCTCGCCGTCCGATGAAGACCAGGCCCGGGTCGACGGCGCGTTGTGTTCCACGCGCGCCTCAAAGAGATGTCAGCACAAGTGTAGGGGTCCACTAGAGCCGATGCCTGCTGGGGTCGCGGAAAAGTACGAAATGGTTACCGAGGCCCCTGGCAACACAGGCAACGGAAGGAACACGGGTGGGTTTTAGTCAGTAAGAGTCTGACACACCCTCCCGCTCCGCCCAGAGCGGGAGAAGTTATTAGATAATTTCCCACACAAAAAAAAGGATCGGTCAGTCAGAAAGATGGAGTTGCCCATTCCAAAGCGTAGTAGGTTCCTATGGAGAAGAACGGGCAAGAAACTCCACGGACACTCTTTTAAATTAAAATATTGTTACAAAAATATTTGTTACATCATTATGTTGAAATTATACAAGTGAGAACAATGTAGAAAGACGTGCACATTAAAAGTGTCCGTAATAAAAAGATAAAATCAAAAACTATTGAAAAATTCAAATAAGCCGTGGCAGCTAAGATGACAAGTCCCTACTGACGGCGTCCGTTCGCGAACATGACGCATGGATCAGCACCATTCAGCGCAACCATTTTGAAAGGAACTTAGTGATCCAATACACCAGGGCCGGATTTAGGGCAGGGCAACAGGGGCACTGGCCCCGGGCCTCCACATAGAAGGGGCATCCAAATTAGATTTTTTTAGATATGAAAAAAATACATCGGTTGTGTCCATCAAAGAAAAAAGAGTCCACATCATAACTTCATAAAGGTACCTTTTTTGAATTGTATTTTTTTTCATCTGTTCCACTAATTTTTCGGGGACTACACTTCTTGGTTGCCCCAGTGCCGCCACAACTTTAAATCCAGCCCTGCACTACACCAGCAAAAGCCAGGGTGGGTTGCCAGAATTGACTGGCAACCCGCCCTGGCTTCGCAAGGGTAACACAGAGTATAAATTCATAATTTAATTATTAAATAAAATTTTAAACCGGGCACAAATCCAGACTCCGGGCTGCTACTGAGAAACTGCTGATAGAAAAATCCAATAACACTTTGCCCGACTCAGGAATCTACCTCATGCGCACCAGTAGCGCTTGCGACCACTACATCCCTCCCTCCCCCTACACTCATTGCTCCCTATTACAATGGGACTTAAAATCATAATTGGTGAAATGTGGGTGTACTATAGGTAGGTACATCTCTGCCCAACCCTACGGGGAAACAGCGTGATGTTGTATTATGTGATATGTGAATAAAATTATGAATTTATACTCTATGTAACAAATATAAAGACATGTTGCAAACAAGAAGTTTCAAGTTCAAGTTTTTTATTTGAAAAAAAAAAAAAACGAAATGTCACTCACGGTCAGTATTTTAAAATAGTTTTTGCTACAAAAATTCCTTTGTTTAGTATATAATTAGCTGTTTCTGATCCAACACGCAAAACTTTATATAATTATGTAGCATGAAAAAGATTTTTGTTATATAACATAACACATAACTTGACCTTGACTTTGGAACTGTGTAAGTAGTTCGAGGTGAAGGTCAAGGTCAATTTGAAAAGTAGATTTATTTAAAGAGTTCCGTAGCATTTTTTTGTGATATTATCAAGATATTGATACCTGATCAATATTACAGTTCATGTCAGGTACATTCCTGCCCAACCCTTCGGAGAAACAAGTCGCGATGTTATGTATGTATGAGTAGGTATTAATTCAAATGAAAACCATCACTTTTACGACATACGTGCGAAATAAAAGGTCAATAATACCCAGCCTACAAAAAAAACCAACTAAGTTCTAATTTCCCCATAGAATCATAAAAGTGAAAAGTGGTCAGACATCTAATTGTCTAAGGGTAAGCGCACACGAGCTACCGGCCACATCTAACGGTGGCTGACGCCTCTTGCTGCGGTGTTGAGTTCTGCTCTAGCGGGTGGCCGCCGCTGGCCACACATGTGCGACGAATCCATAAAAAAACCGGCTAAGTGCGTGTCGGACCACGCACAATGAAAGGTTTCGTAATTGGGATAAATTTACCCCAAGAAAATCATAACATTGTAGTCGAAAAACTTGTTCTCCCATTCATACGTCGTGGTCAATTCTCCAACTGGAAATTTAAGTTGGTCGACTATTACTCGTTAACTTGTAAAGCCTACTTAGCTGTGATAGTTTTCCTTTTAATTTCATTATATATACCTACTACTGCCATTAATGTTTTCACATCTCTATAAACAACCAATCCGATCAACCAATCTGCACTTTAATGCTTAATATTACGCAAACGGATCCCTGAATCGAAAATTGATATCAGAATATCAATTATACCAGAATAAAAATAAAAACCCACAATATCCCACACCATGGAACGGGAAAACAAATACTCGTACCATCCCCACTTTACGTGCAAGGGTTAATTACCCTATTTTTTTCAAGATTTTATTTCACCACTTTGTGACCCATGCCAAACAACAGCTTTCTAGTACTAAGAGTCTCTGAGCTAAACAAATATTAGTTGAATTAATAATTATTCTTCATTAGATGACTGAAAGCAAGTGCTAAAAAAAAAGAACGGAAAAATAAAATAAATTTAGTGCATGCATGCTCTTGATCTGCTCAGATTTCTGTGCGTGTGTGTGTTTGTCGTGTTTTGTGTGTATGTGAGAGTGTGTTGTATTTTTGGTTAAATCTGAGAGTTTGTTTGCGTATATTTAATTATCACGAGTAATCCTCGAGTGCCTTGCTGGTCTAGAGGTTGTAAGCGCTACTGCTGAGCACGAGGTCCTCTGGGTTCGATTCCTGGGGCAAAGTATTATTGAGTTTTTCCACCAGGAATTCAATTCCTCAGTCCGGAGTCTGGATTAGTGCCCGGTTGATGGCAATAGGATCACCCTACATGGAACTTAAACATAACCGGCGAAATGTGGGTGTTTCTACAGTCACATGTCTACCCAACCCTTCGGGGAAACAAGCCGTGATGTTATTTTACGAATAATGTTCTCTAAGTAAGTTTTCTGTCTGTGTAGTACGACGTATGAAAAAGCATTGTGATCTGCTTATCGCTGGGCTACCGGCGGCTGCGGCTGGAGGCTCGTTTGCGCCTGGCCTTATAATAACCAAACGCGTCATAGTGTGTTCTAGTTAATTTTAACAACTCAATTAGTTAGTTAATGGTGCCGATTCCCTTGTTCACAAACTAAACTAATTTTAAGTTCAGTTCATCTTTTTCTTTCTATTTCATTAAGAAGAGGACGGAAGATAAATTTTAGTTTAGTCCTGTCAAATGAATCAGTGCCTGTCACTACTCCATACAAGTTTAGACGTGATTAAAAACTTGCCTAATAAAATTACGTCAATTTACGTCAAGCGCTGATTAATTTGACAGGACAGGACAGATCTGTCAAATTAATCAGCGCCTGTCACTACTCTGTACAAGTTTAGACGTGATTAAAAACTTGCCTACTAAAATTAAGTCAATTTACGTCAAGCGCTGTCTTAAGAAAAAAAATTGCCAAATCTGTATATTTTGTGATAGCGGAAAAAATATATGTTAATTTTGAACATATTTCTCAAAACTTTGTTGTTACCAAAATACGTTTTGGAAAAAACATCTCAATACAAACTAACGGTAAACTAACCTTTCATCTTGAGTTCTAATCCAAAATATCTGTATTAAATATTAACGTACGTTACATATTTAATTATTAACAAGTACGTCTTCTTTGCATGCAGAACTTGGTTGTTTTTTATTTTCGATTACTCAACTCAATTTTGAATAAATAGCTAATTGCTTCATATTTTACAATACATTACAAGAGTTGTGTCATCGCGCTTCTCTTTCTTTTCTATGCAGTCTGACAGTGACCACGGTTTAGGTGTTGTCAGCGTCTTAAGATTAAATTAGTATAATATTCATGTCAAATTACAAATTGTTACAAAATAGTATGATTCAATGTATTTTCATTTAGGAATTCTCTTGCAGAGTAATCACACACACTTATAATTCGTGTAGTTTTTTTTTAAAGGTATTTATATCGTTCACAGTTCTGAGAAAAGGTGAAAGATTATACGTGTTATTATATAATAATAATTTATTTAATAAAAACGTTTACAAAAAGTGTACATTTAGCCAACAGTAGTAAATATTCTATACAATAATAGTGCCTAATAATAAACTAAAACTAAACTATTTTTAATTACAGATGCAAATGATGATGGTTTGGAATAAGAATGTTAGGTAGCGATCTAGGTTTATTCAAACCTGTGTTTCAGGCCATCACTTTACATTTCACATATTATATTGGGACATTAAGATTTTACGTAAAACTGATATAAAAATAATCTATTTCTCCTAGTTGGAGAAAAAGCATATTGTTACATTAATACCTAAATCTAGCTTAAATAAATATACAAAAGTATATACTTACGAGGGAATAAATTATCATCATGACAAAATTTCTAGAAATATATATGATATATGATATATTATTATATTATATACGTATTATTATGCGTGGGCCCATACAAAAGATACTTTGATGCAAAAGCTTTGTTTTACTGGCTACGGTGCGCAGCTTGTCTGTGTGTCTGGCCCTAGTGCAAAATTCAAATAATCTGCTCTATATCTTCTACCGTCACCATTGTTCTGCACTTTTCCCAATTTATTTGTGTTCGGCGCAACATGTCGCTTTCTTCCATACTTCTCTATTAGTTGTCATCTCGGTAGTCACCCCCTTTCTAGCCATATCATCTTTCACACAGTCCATCCATCGTTTCTTTGGTCTTCCTCTACTCTTATAGCCGTCGACATTCATACTCAAGACTTTCCTCACGACATTTTCCTCATTCCTCCGCATCACATGCCCATACCATGACAATCGATTTTCACACAGCTTTTCAGTCACCGGTGTCACTTTTAGACTTCCTCTTATTCTATCTACTCATTTCTTATTCTAACTATACGCGGACCACCATACATGCATGTAATAATTATCTTAATGGAGGCATAAATCTTATAAGACAAGTTTTAAGTATACATGTGGAAGATGAAATTCAAATCTTGTATATGAAACGCACACTATCCAGGCAGGCATATTATAAGTTGGGGGATTACATCGCTGATAAAAATGCTTGGCTCATTGCTGGTCCTGCTCCACAACCACAACCATCTGATTAGTTTACATAAACTACGATAAGGGTCGAACACAGGCCGAATAAAGGCGCCGAACACAAATAAATTGCGATAAGGGCAGGAGAATTACCATAATGAGACGAGCATGATATTCATAAGCAATCTTGTCATCAATTGTGAAACGCCAATTATTTTTAATAGTTCCACGGTTGCTGGTTTCTAGTTTTTTCATACCGTTGACTTAATTGTGGGGAATTCAATGGCAGTGTTGATGACAGACATATAAACTTGCTTCTCATCTTAGAAAATGGCACTAGGTGTGCCATTTTCTAAGATGATTAAAAAACTAATTGTTTTACTATAGTAGTATAATCTGCCTTTAATGTCCCTACTGCTAGGTCAAAAATCTACTCACAGTGAGAGGGAGTGGGCCGTAATCCACCACGCGGGCCCAGTGCGGGTTGGTGGATGTCACATGTCTTCGAATTTTTGGTTCTAGGACATGCCGGTTTCCTCACGATGTTTTCCTTCACCGTTTTGAGAGCAGTGGTAACATTTCCACTGGGCCACCACTGCTCACTGGGCCATCACTACTCACTAGGCCACCACTGCTCACTGGGCCATCACTACTCACTAGGCCACCACTGCTCACTGGGCCATCACTACTCACTGGGCCACCACTGCCCACTGGGCCATTACTACTCACTGTGCCATCACTGCTCACTGGGCCACCACTACTCACTGGGCCATCACTGCTCACTGGGCCACCACTACTCACTGGGCCATCACTGCTCACTGGGCCACCACTACTCACTGGGTCATCACTGCTCACTGGGCCACCACTACTCACTGGGCCATCACTGCTCACTGGGCCACCACTGCTCACTGGGCCATCACTACGCACTGGGCCCTCACTGCCCGGTGATAAGTACCTACACCCCATATCATCGGGGAAAACAAGCGTGAATCACGCTGGTTTTCCACTTAAAAAAATAATCGATATTTATATTCGATGTAAAACATCGGATCCCAACATCGATGTTTATTGATATATCGCTAGAAAACATCGATATTTTTTCACAATCGAATACTTTCACAAAAGTTTAATATTACCTTTTTCCAGTGAAACGCGCAAAGTCCTTGATTTTGTATGTGTGAATATATATATGTAGAATCAGAGACCGGAGTAACATAGCTAAACTAGTAGTGTAATAATAGTGATTTTCTATGAGTGTTACTTTAATAGAATTGTACTATTATGATAGTGGTCAGATGACTGAGATGACTGAGATGGTCGATCGATCTATCAGGATAGATTATCTCACTCACAGATGTCCCTATCTTAATGAACCTTATTTAAAATTGAAGTCATCAAGTAGTGTTAAAATTATTTAGTATTTTAATAGATTCGTCAAAAAAAAAAGAAAAAATGAAATATTCGATGTTTCTATAAATACATATATCGAATACAATAAATATGTGTCAAAACATCGTATCAATTCGATATATCGTACGGAAAACATCGATAAAATTCGATATATCGATGTTAAGTGAGCATCCCTGTCGCGGGAAGGTACTTATGGGTCACCGAGGCCCCCGCAACACAGGCAACAGGAAGGAATACGGGTGGGTTTTAGTCAGGAAGAGTCTGACACACCCTCCCGCTCCGCCCAGAGCGGGAGAAGTTATTTGACGATTTCTCATCCAAAAAAATAAAAAATAAAATGAGCATCCCTAAGCATGATATTACATTATCCATATCTAAGTCACTGATTTCCAAAATCAATTCAGCTAACTACAAACCATTAAAGGTGATATCGAAGCCACAACAACCAATGCATTGCTTAACGCAAACCGCATCGAATTTAGGTCAGTCATTGCCGTTGAGCACTCGTCATATCCGGCGTTTAGACGTACTTGTGAAGTATTAGAGGTCGTATTGAAGGTAATTATGATACTTCACTACTTGGTAAAAACTAGTTAAATACCTGTCCCACGGCCGGCGAATAATGAAAAGCGAGTAGAGCTAGCAAATAAATACGAGTTGGCGAGCAACGCGATTACTCGCTGGTATGTGTGTGAACCGAGCGTGAGTATCTCAGCGAGTGTTCTGCTCGCCAAGCTAACGTCGCTGAGCGAGTAGGTACTCTCGTTGATAGATCTTGTTGCTGCAACAAACGAGTACGTACTCGTACTCGGCGGCAACGGTGTGTCAGCGATAAATTATGTGTATCTTATTTTCTACTCGTTTTATGTACACGGGACTACAATATATTATGTACGTTTCTTTAACGAGAAAATTGCGGTTTGTCGCTTCCTCGTCGGAGATAGGACCAGTGTCTTAGGCTAGTAGTTATGTTATGTCCGTAACCGTTCTCAAAACGACACTATATTCTGTAGCTATAATAGTGGAAGCTAGTACTGGAAGCTAGTACTGGAAGCTAGTACTGGAAGCTAGTATTGGAAGCTAGTACTGGAAGCTAGTACTGGAAGCTAGTACTGGAAGCTAGTACTGGAAGCTAGTACTGGAAGCTAGTACTGGAAGCTAGTACTGGAAGCTAGTACTGGAAGCTAGTACTGGAAGCTAGTACTGGAAGCTAGTACTGGAAGCTAGTACTGGAAGCTAGTACTGGAAGCTAGTACTGGAAGCTAGTACTGGAAGCTAGTACTGGAAGCTAGTACTGGAAGCTAGTACTGGAAGCTAGTACTGGAAGCTAGTACTGGAAGCTAGTACTGGAAGCTAGTACTGGAAGCTAGTACTGGAAGCTAGTACTGGAAGCTAGTACTGGAAGCTAGTACTGGAAGCTAGTACTGGAAGCTAGTAATGGGAAGCTGGTACTGGAAGCTAGTACTGGAAGCTAGTACTGGAAGCTAGTAATGGGAAGCTGGTACTGGAAGCTAGTAATGGGAAGCTGGTACTAGAAGCTAGTACTGGTACTATGCGAGACAAGAGCCCCAGCGCTGGTTTTCAGCGATAGCCGGGGTTGACATGATGACGTCGACCGGTGCAGCACACGGTGAGATTGTAATAAGAAAAAAAAAGTATAAAATAAATACAAATATTTGAAATGGCAACATTCGACCGACGGGAACGACGTACGCGCCGGCGCCGGCTTAAAGTTACAGTTAAAGTTAGTGTAGCTGACAAACTCGGTGACATAAAAGAGATCAACCACAGATCAATGACAAACTGGTAAGTGTGAAATAGGTAATTATATTTGATACAAGCATCGTGATTTTTAGTGTTTCACTATAATCACGATGCTTTCATCTCCAATCAAATCTCATTTATTTAGAAAGAGTAATATACTACTCGTATATACTCCTATTAAATATTTATTTACAACCAAATTACAAGATGATTATTAACATTCACTAAATTGAATTAAAACTAAGTTAAGCCTAAAAAAGGACCTCGGGGCATTGTACCGAGGATGCTGGCGGCATTTCCTCGCTGAATTGCAATGCTGATGCGGTGCGCGAGAATCCGCCAGCTTTTCGGTCACCAGTTACATCAACTAGATGTTTCGCGATTTTCGCAAATAACTTATGGGACCCCACGGACCGAGGGTCGCGACGCCAAAGGGCACAAAGTTGTACTCTCTGCCAAGGCCTCCATATTTAATAACTTTCAGATTTTCGGCATTTTCTGCCGCTGCACCCGCTTTAGAAGTAGTCCGTTGGAGGTGGGACGGTGACAGTGTGACAGGTAGCGTCCCCCACAAGCATCCGTCCCAAACTCCACGGAACCAAAGACACACCATCAAGTCTTTTGCCATCATCTCTGACAATGCCAGTCGGCTCAAAAAGAGCAGGCACGTTGATGCTGGCAAGAGACCGGCGGTTTATCTCATTAAATATTATCACTATGAAATAAATAAAATTTGATTGGTATACAAATTAGTTAATTAAATAATATATTTATTTATAAAGGAAACTATACTTGACAAGCCGCAGTTTGCCAGTTGATTAATAAGGTTAACCGTAAATTACAGAATGCAGTAGCGAAACACACCAAATACAGCGAAAATCCAACTAACAGGAATGGCGGTGTTCAAACTGCCGCGTATGACTTCCTAATTATTAAAACAATCGACGCGATCAGTCGCGTCCCTCCCGCGAGGCTTCACCTCAGTGTTGCCAGAGATTAATGCTGTCACTGTTTCATATCTTAAGATATAAAACAAAAAACTACCTAATCTTGGTAAGTAATCATTTTTGCGGTTGGTTCAAGAAACTAATTACGTACAAACGTGATTTCGGATAAGACTTTTTGTGTACTTCACGAAATAATGGCCGTCTTGCCATTACTCTAAGTAAAGGATGTAATAATTTTGACTATTAAGCTGAAATAAAACTCATTATTAGGTGCTTAGATGGTTTAGTCATGTTGAGAGGACGAATGAAAGGCGACTAACGCAAGGTATTTACAAAGCAGATGACAATTCAAAAGTGCCTGTAAATGGTTTAACAATTCCTTGACAATTCAAAAGTGCCTGTAAATGGTTTAATTGAAATAAATGCTTTGAGTTTGAGTTTTGAGTTTGAGTTTGAGTTTGATGTGAGTGGAAACGGTATGGGACGCCCCAGGAAGACATATAGTGACCTCATTGGTGATGTTCTTCAGAAAGGTCAGGTGCGTAGTACTTGCAACCGGCGTGCGTGTGTGACCAGCAGGCTTAGCATGGCGCTTTCTATTTCTTCGAAGAATAGACATGGCTCTTTCTATACAAAGTGACATTTCGTTTCTCCATTTTTGACATCTCACCGTAGAAATCCTTCTACAATCTGTCATTTTGTCTTCTATTTCTAACGATCTTTGTCTAAGTCCTTTTTTACGTAGAACTTAGACAAAGATCGTAGAACGTAAACGAAGCAAAAGGAGTATGTAAGGAGCTTAGCGGCTGGTGTCTAGTTTCTGCTTACCCCCATGGGAAGAAGGCGTGAGATCATGTATGTATGTATTAGATTATTCTATAAAAATCCCAGGAAAGTTAAAAAAAACATCCATTTGTGTAATTTAAAATGTGAAAGGTTAACAGCCTCGTTAGCAGATCGTCAGCGTTACTGCTGAGTCGGGCAAGTGCTTCTGGGTTTTCCCATCAGAAATTTCTCAGTAGCAGCCCGGAGTCTGGATTTGTACCCATTTGATGTGAAAAGGCTTGCCCCCTATTACAGGGGGCTTAAACATAACTGGCGTAATGTGGGTGTACTATAGGTACACCTCTGCTCAACCCATCGAGGATTACGAGGCGTGGCGTGGGTTATTTTACGACCTTTATTAGATTATTCAAAATCGACATCAAAATCAAAAGTCATTTATTCAAACTAGGCTGAGAATCAGCACTTTTCGAACGTCAAAATTACATAAGACAGTCCTCCAAAAACGCCCGCCCTACACCACTTCCTATTGCTTTAGCTGGGAAGAAGAAGTGGCGCAACAAACTCCCCAGCAGCACACCTGTCTGTTTTGTTAGATAAACTTGATTCTATACAAATCGTCTGCAAAAAAATTAGCACTACGAAACACAAAACATTAAATTAAATTACTTGCCATATTTTAGCTAACACACGCACATATACCAACAAAACAATGAAACTGTACTCAAGTAGAAACAAAATTACAACAAAAAAAACGTAAACAAAACTTAATACCTAAATAAAAGCCTCTAATTATTATCATCATACATCCCAGAGTGGATGTTCCACTAATGCAATTCCGTAAAGTTTGAGAGGAAAACGGTATAGTGCCGGTGTAATTACATACAGCTTAATCAGCGTATAATGTTCCCACTGCTGGGACACAGGCCTCTCCTCTCTGTGAGAGGCAGTCGGCCGTAATCCACCACGCGGGCACGGTACCGGTTGGTAGATGTCACATGTCTTCGAATTTTTGGTTCTAGGACATGCCTGTTTCATCACGCTGTTTTCCTTCACCGTTTTGAGAGCAGTGGTGATGAAATAATTATCACAAAGTAAAGCGCCTGTCTTTTTATTGGGTGGGATCAAATAACTTCTCCCGCTGGCCGGTGCGGGAGGGTGTGTCAGGCTCTTACTGACTAAAACCCACCCGTATTCCTTCCGTTGCCTGTGTTGCTAGGAGCCTCGGTATCCTTTATGTACCTTCCCACGACCCCGGCAGGCATCGGCCTTATTGGACCCCTACACTTGTGCTGACGATATCTCTTTGAGGCGCGCGTGGAAGTCGTGGAATACAACGCGCCGTCGACCCAGGCCTGATCCTTACCGGACGGTGAACTACCCATTGCTCACCGTCCGCAAGCCCGCACCTACGGTAGCTGGAAATTCGCCCGGGATTCCCGACGCCCAGGGCGTCTCCTGCGGTGGCTAGGGGCGAGAGGGCGCGAAATTTGCCTTTCCCTAAAGCGCCTGTCTGGGTTGGAATCTACGAGTACTACTCGTAAGTAGCGGCCGTTTCCACTGGACCACCACTTCTCCTCATTCATTATTGACTAAACTATTGAAACTAAAAAACAGCGTAATGACACATAATTCCCGCTTTGTCTTTGGCATCGCAGATGTCCATAGGTGGCGGTGACCACTTCCCATCAGATGATCCATCTGTTTGTTTGCCACTCAATAACAGAAGTAAGCTGCTACTATAGATAGCCTGATAATGATGATACCTGTTTCTGTCTGTGTGACTAAAACCCACCCGTGTTCCTTCCGTTGCCTGTGTGTTGCGAGAAGCCATGGTATCCCTTTCGAACTTTCCCGCGACCCCAGCAGGCATCGGCCCTAGCGGATCCCTAAACTTGTGCTGACATCTCTTTGAGGGGCGCGTGGAACACGTTGCGCCGTCGCCCCGGGCCTGGTCCTTACCGGACGGTGAGCTACCCATTGCTCACCGTCCGCAAGCCCGCGCCTACGGTGTCCGGAAATCGGCCTGGGTCGCGGGCTATCATTGCGCCTAAAACCACCTTAACTGTAACACCAGCACCCTAATATCGTAACACACTCATCATCATCTGCCTGCCTTTTCCCAACTATGTTAGGTTGGTTTCCAGTCTTACCGGACACAGCTGAATACCAGTATTTTACATGGAGCGACTGCCTATCTGACCTGTGGAGGTCAGTTACTGGGTAACACGATACCCCTTGGCATGACTGGTTGTCAGAATTTCGAGCTGCTGACGACCCGTAACGACTGTCAAAGATCTACAAATGACAGCCGGGACCAACGGCTTAACGTGCTTTCCGAGGCACGGAGGGGTCTTTGTATGTAAAGATGGTCACCCATCTGCGGACCAACCGCGGCAAGCGTAGCTTAACCTGATCGATCGACCCGTGCGGCTGTTATTAGTTAGCCACTCAATCACAATCTGAATGGTTTTGAAGTATATTGCTAATCCAGCCTTAAGCTTCATATTCGAAAAAATTGTCTGCTCAATGACGTACCTATCGCGATGAATGTTGTTGAACTGTCAAAATCATACCATTGCTATTGATAGTATGTTACACAATTACTCTGCAGGATTTTTTTCCTTCACCGATGTTGGTAATGTTCATGCAAAACTCAGAAAGCTCAGAAAGTACACAATATGGAGCTAAAGTCACATTGGTACTTGTCCGAATTTGAACCCACAACTTCGTGCTTACGACGCTGACAACACCTAAACCGCGGTCACTGTCAGACTGCATAGAAAAGAAAGAGATGACACAACGCTTGTAATTTATGGCAAAATATGAAGGAATTATCTGTTTACTCAAAATTGAGTTGAGTAATCGAAAATAAAAAACATCCAAGTTCTGTATTCAAATAAGACGTTCTTGTTATTTATTAAATACGTAACGTATGTTGATACTTAATACAGATATTTTGGATTGAAACTCATGGTAAGAGGTTAGTTTAACGTTAGTCTGTATCGAAATTTTTGTTCAAAACATGTTTTGGTAACAACCAAGTTCTGGGGAATATGTTCAAAATTAACATATATTTTTCCGCTACCACAAACTATACAGATTTGGCAATTTGTTTTCTTAAGAGAAGCCAATTTTGGTCATTTGCGTCTTGTCAGCGCCTTAAGAGGCGAGGCTTAAACCACTGGGCCATCATAACACTGTTATGACGATGATAATGATAATTTGTGGGTATTTCATTCAATCAGTTACAGGATTCTTGAATGTCGGTACAAAAAATCTTTGTATAACCCATAATAGGTACCTACTTGGGTAATCTTTTAGTCGTGATTTCTTACTTAAGGGTCGGCTAATCGCTGTTGACCTTGGCCATATAAATTGGCCACCGCCGTTCGCTTTCGGGGGAAATATTCATTTTTAGTATCGAAAATATGAATATTTAAAAAAAACTCACAGTAACAATTATAGACTGTAAAATAGTCTGTTAAAAAAAAATATCTTAAAAATATCTTAAGTAGTTTGACTGCCTTGTTGGTCTAGGGGTTGCAAGCGCTACTGCTGAGCATGAAGTCCTGGGTTCGATTCCCGGGTCGGGAAAAGTGTTATTGGGTTTTTCTAATTGGAATATCTCAGTAGCAGCCCGGAGTCTGGATTCGTGCCCGATTGATGGCAATAGGCTCGCCCCCTATTACATGGGACTTAAACATAACTAGCGAAATGTGGGTGTACTACAGGTACACCTCTGCCCAATCCTTCGGGGAAACAAGGCGTCATGTTATGTTATGTGTTAGTTTGAAAGTAATATAGTCCTTTATACTTTGGTTAGACATTACTTCCCGAATTTATTTCATAAAGTATTTTACTACAATACTTAAATATTCACAGATAGAATTGATGTGTATGCGTTCTTCCTTAACATCCATTTTTTGCATAACTTACTTGCATTGGTGCTGCTTGTGGTGACTGGTCGTCTTGCTGATCATGGTTTTAATTGTTATTAGTAATTGTTTACTTATTTTACTTCGATGGGGCTAGTTTATCATTTCTCACTTCGAGCTACAGCAATTGCCTTATGTGGGCGGGCACGCCCTTTATGCCTGGAGGCTTTTATTTAGGTATTAAGTTCTATTTACGTTTTTTTATGTTGTAATTTTTATCTGCTTGAGTACAGTTTGTTCATTGTTTTGTTGGTATACTGGCGCGTGCTAGCTAACGTATGGCAAGTGTGTAATTTAATCCAATGTTTTGTGTTTCGTTATGTTAATTACTTTGCATACGATTTGTATAGAACCTAGTTTATATACCTAACTAAACAGACAGACGTGCTGCTGGGGAGTTTGTTCCACCACTTCTTCTTCCCAGCTAAAGCACTAGGAAGTGGTGAAGGGCGGGCATTTTTGGGGGACTGTCTTATGTAACTTTGACGTTCGAAAAGTGCTGATTTTCAGCCCAGTTTGAATAAATGACTTTTGATTTTGGTTTTTGATTTGATCATTATATAAAAGCGTAATTTACAGATTTTAAAGTTACTAAAATCATATATCTGCGCCTTAAGTTACTTGAATCGTTTCGTACAAATATTACAATAACTGACTACTTCGGTTTAACCAGCACCCAAGGTGAGGTTAAGAGGAATTAGCAGTTAACTTATATGTTAGTCATATGTTACTTTACATAACTTAACCTGACGTTTAAGTTAATTACCTTGAAATATCACTGACGCATGTTTTTAATATCTTTAGTTTGCAGATATGGAATATTTTGACATTGTGGTTTCTCGGTGAGTCTGTCGCAGGCAGATTGTATGATTCGTCATTTTATATAAGACGCCGTCCGTGAAAAACACTCGCTATGAAATATGCCGAAGGCAAATTGGCAACTCGATCAATTGTTATAATTTCGACATCCAGGACACCCCGAGGTTAGGTTAAGAAAGAATAAAAAGAAAATACGTTTATTTGCGGTAAATATGACGCAAAGAAGGAACACAAATACAAAAAAAATACAATTTGGGGTAGAATATGTGTCACATCCCCGCAAAACGGCCAACGCTCAGCATAATGCTGTGACTCTATGCGAGACAAAGCCCCAGCGCTGGTTTTCAGCGATACAAACTGTGACCAACCGCGCGAGCCGAGCGAGCGAAGCGATCGGTGCCACGGTAGCGACCGTCGAGCGCCTTAAGGTAGATTCCCAGCTGTAGCCCACGAAATTCAAATTTCTTACGTTTTTTGCTATTTGCTGGTCAATGTCAGGTTGTTTCTTGATCAAAATATGACTCGCGAATATAACAGATATGTATTTACAGGATTATAATCATTAGAATCATTAATAAATCTCTCTAAATTAGATTTGTTCCCTGAATGTGAATATAATGATGATTTTTATTAAAATGTCAAGTTTTACGGTTTTATCACAAGGCTTACTCGTAGCAGAGCGAGGAGCTCAATCCCAAGCTTTTTTGTCGTATATTTTTTTTGTCTTATGTAGTTTTACAAAGTTTGGTTTTAAAGGTTCGTGCAGACTGGCGCGACAGGCAGCAATATGTCTGTCGCGCCCGCGATATCTCGCTCGTTTGCACCAGCCTTACAGCTTTTAAATCGTTTAATAGGTAAGTTTGTTGTAAAAGCGATCCGTCTCTAACTTGGAACTTTAGACCCCTTATTGTTCCTATCACGGAGCATATGACCAGCCCATCTTCGTTTTATATGGAATGTCTGTTTACAACGGATGGAAAGATTGATGAAGATGTGGAAAGGAGAGCAAATGCGGGAAATAAAGTGAATGGTGCTAAACATGCGATGGTGACCAAGCATTCGATGCCCAAAGAGGCTCGACTGGCTGTTCATAATGGTGTGCTGATGCCTACGCTTATGTATGGAAGTGAATGTTGGGTTTGGCAAAAGAAGCATGAAAGTAGAGTAAATGCCGTGGAAATGCGTTCCTTGAGAAGCATTTGTGGTGTGACTATAAATGATAGGCTGGAAAATGATGTGATAAGGCAAGTAGTGACAAAAATTGAAAAGAGTATGCTTAGATGGTTTGGTCAGAATGAATGAAAGGCGACAAGACAGATATGAGTGCAGGGGACGCCCCAGAAAGACATATAGTGACCTCATTGGTGATGTTCTTCAAAAAGGTCAGGTGCGTTGTACTCGCAACCGGCGTGCGTGTATGACCAGATGTATGAACGTAAACGAAGCAAAAGGAGTATGTAAGGAGCGTAGCAGGTGGCGTTCTATAGTTTCTGCCTACCCCCGTCAGAAGAAGGCGTGAGTTTATGTATGTATGTATGTATATGGAAGGTCAACTACCTTAATATAAATATTATTTTATATTATACTTCCATCATATATGTTTATGTTATGGTTTTCCTTAAGGCATTAAAAATACGCCCTTCCTCATAAAATATGCAAATTCTTTATTAGCTTCCTATTCATATAGGAAGCTAACTAATTTGTTGTCAATGTTTATTGTGATCACAAATATTATTTTTAAGATTACGTAAATAACTAGTGTCCGATCGAAAATGGATTCGGAAAACGAAAAAGAAGGCCGAAAATAAGACTAAAGCTTCGGCTTTAGTCGTAGTTTCGGCCGTAAACGAAACCAAAACGAAACAAATCTTTGGCTTTAGTCTTATTTGCGGCCGTAAACGAAACCAAAACGAAAGAAATCTTCGGCTTTAGTCTTATTTTCGGCCGTAAACAAAGCCGAAAACAAAAGTATTAATATTTCCGCTGTATACTGAAATGTTGTTTGTTTTTTTTGCACCTAGGGAGAGAAAGAGCAAATATGCTAGGCTTTAAAAGAAATAAACACGGTAATTCAGAGAAATCTTTTTTTTTTACGGAGGCAATTAATTAGTCCCTGTAAGGGATGATGCTTGGTTAAAAAAAATCTATTTAGTCCATCAGTCAAATAATGAAAAAAAAAGATTAGACACGTATTTTTTACTCTATCATATTAATAAAAAAAACACTTAGATAAAACGCAGATTCACAATTATTCAGTATAAAATCCAGCAAAGCGTGACGTCGTGCCATGTTTTAACTCAATGTATCGCCGTAATCTTTTGATTAAGTACGTAAAAAAAGATAAAACACGTGTCCAATATTTTGTAATAATCTAGGTACCTGACGGGCAAAAAAAAATGTCATCGTCCCTATTCAATAATCACAGATTTCACAAACCTTTGTCAATTTCAGTGAAAATTGTATGCACAACATAACCTCGCTAAACACCTTCTAAACAAAATCGCGTCCGTATAAGTGAAACCACGAGCGGACCCGATTCACCTCGAAGTTAGCCGAACGTCACTACACACACGTGATATTGCCAAGCTTTACGAAGTATGCCGAATGACGCGCGACAATTCACGAACTTCTGATTTTCGGCTTGGCCGAAGCTTCGGCTGCTTTATGGCCGAAAACGAAAATGATTTTTTGGCCGAAAATGGCTGAAAACGAAAGAAGCTTCGGTCGCTCTCTATAAATAACTAAAGTATTAAAATTATGATTGATGTAAAACATGACACCTTGATTTGAAGAGAAATAAATTTTAATAAAGCTGTAGAGTTTGTTTGTTTGAACGCGTCCCTGGAACTGCCAGTCGGATTTGAAAAATACTTTTTGCATTTAATAACGTAGTTCTTGAGGAAGGTTGAAGGCTTTCTAACATCACGCTACGACCCTTAGGAGCCGAGCAAAAAGAAAAAGAATCCGTAAGAACGCTAAACAAAAATGAAGTAACGGGACACTGCTATAGGTTATGACTTGAAATTTCACGCGGAAGCAAGTGTTTACTAAACAAGTTTGTTTGGCAGCTTATATGGAAGCTTAAGGCGCTGACAAGACCTGTCTCTTAAGAAAAAAAATTGCCGAATCTGTATAGTTTGTGATAGCGGACAAAATATATGTTAATTTTGAAAATATTTCCCAGAACTTGGTTGTTACCAAAACAAGTTTTGAAAAAAAATCTCGAAACAAACTAACGTTAAACTAACCTCTTACCTTGAGGTCTAATACAAAATATCTGCATTAAATATCAACATACGTTACGTATTTAATAAATAACAAGAACGTCTTATTTGAATACAGAACTTGGATGTTTTTTATTTTCGATTACTCAACTCAATTTTGAGTAAACAGATAATTCCTTCATATTTTGCCATAAATTACAAGCGTTGTCATCTCTTTCTTTTCTATGCAATCTGACAATGACCGCAGTTTAGGTGTTGTCAGCATCTTAAACGCCTCTTCAGACCTTCATATTGAGATCCTCCGTGCCTCGGAAAGCACGTTAAGGGTCGGGTAATCGCCGTTGACCTTGGCCATACAAATGCGGTTCGGTTTCACAGGGAATTTTTATTTTTAGTAACGAAAACATGAATATTTGAAAATAATTACAGATATAATTATAAAAAATTAAATAGTCTGTTAATACAAAAAAAAATATATGAAAATATCTTAAGTAGTTTGAAAGTAATATCGTTTTTTATGCTTTGGGTAAACATTAATATTTGAATTTATTTCATAAAGTATTTTACTACAATTCTTATATATTCACATATTGAATTGCTGTGAATGCATTCTAGTTTTACATATATTTTTTGCATAATTTACTTGCATTATATAAAGGCGCATTATCAGATTTAAAAGTCACTAAAATCATATATCTGCGCCTTAAGCCGTTGGTCTCGGCTGTCATTCGTAGATCTTTGACAGTCGTTACGGGTAGTCAGAAGCCCAAAACTCTGAACCAGTCTTACCGCGTGTTATCATGTTATACGTAACTAGATTATCGAGGTCAGATAGGCAGTCGCTCCATGTAAAACACTGGTATTCAGCTGCCGGTAAGACTGGAAGCCGACCACAACATAGTTGGGAAAAGGCAGGCAGATGATGATGATACAATTATTTTCCTTGCTCAAAGCTTTCCTTCATAAATAAACAAAACAAATGTTATTGCATTATATTTATAACTAACTGCCCCACGTTTTCAGCCGCATAAGTATCGATCCCGAGGGAATATCGGGATAAAAATTATCCTATGTCATTCGATAAGTAGGTAATTGCTGAAAATCGGCGCTGTTGACGATAGGCTTGTCTGAAGTCACATCATTTCGCTGAGCAACGACCAGGGCCTCAAGTCTGCTATTACAATAGTGTCAGAATGGTCTATTATCGATTTCATAATTGTTGATTTTGACAAGTTTGATAATCTACTAATATAATGGCGTCATTAATGAGGATCGGAACAGACCATTCTGACACTATTCTAATAGCAGACTTGAGGCCCAGTTCTCGCACAGATGCGACGCACTGTTAAGTTGTTCTTACCGTTGTAGTTATTTGTTACAAAAGTAGTTAGTTTCCCCACTCTGCAGTCAGCATTTTATTTTTGTTTTGATTGTTTATTTGTTGTCATTTGCCAGTGTCACAACACAGAATCCACATAGCAATGCAAATTGTCTGTAGTCCCTGGCCCTGATATCAAGCAATGGACAAGATTGTTAAACTTTTATGGCTTATATACGAGGCTTTTGGCTACTTTTTATGTGTTTATTTTATGTAATCTTTTTTGCAATGTGCGTTTTGTTTGAGCAGAATAAACAATTTTTTTTTTGTCTTTGTCTTCTAAATCCAGGTCATGGTCTACCTATATGCCAAATTTTATCCAAATATGTTCAGCCGTTTTAGCGTGAAAGTGTAACAAAAAAGTTAGTTAGCAGACTAACATCGAAAGATCCCAAGAATAAAGTTACTGGCAAATATAAACTATCACGTCTTAGTTATTAATTTTTCAAATGGGACATATGGTCAGTTTGTTTTTATTATTTCGTAAAAAAAATGGCCCGAATTTACATTCCGTCCCGAAAGTTTGGACTGAACCTATGTAAAAGTTGCGACGGAGTGTGTTGATTTTGTGTCTTTGTGTGCAAATCAAATCAAAAGTCATTTATTCATATATAACTGAGAATCACCAATTTTCGAACGTCAAAATTACATAAGACAGTCCCCCAAAACGCCCACCCTTCACCACTTCCTAGTGCTTTAGCTAACCCTTTCGGACTGCCCCGCGACCCCGGCAGGCATCGGCCCTAGTGGACCCCTACACTTGTGCTGACATCTCTTTGAGGCACGCGTGGACTACAACGCACCGTCGACCCGAGCCTAGTCTTTATCGGACGGCGAGTTACCCATTGCTCACCGTCCGCAATTCAGCAACTGGCTGGAGTTTTGATTTGTGCCCGGTAAATGGCATAGACTCGCCCCCTATTCCATGGTATTGATAAACGTAACTGGTGAAATGCTCGTGAATTAAGGCGCTGACAAGACCCAACTGACCAAAATTGGCTTCTCTTAAGAAAAAAAATTGGCAAATCTTTATAGTTTGTGGTAGCGGAAAAAATATATGTTAATTTTGAACATATTTCCCAGAACTTGGTTGTTACCAAAACACGTTTTGAAAGAAAAATCTCGATACAAACTAACGTTAAACTAACCTCTTACTTTGAGTTCTAATCCAAAATATCTATATTAAATATCAACATACGTTACGTATTTAATTAATAACAAGAGCGTCTTATTTGAATGCAGAACTTGGTTGTTTTTTATTTTCGATTACTCAACTCAATTTTGAGTAAATAGATAATTGCTTCATCGCGCTTCTCTTTCTTTTCTTTGCAAACAGACAGTGACCGCGGTTTAGGTGTTGTCAGCGAGGAAATATAGGCCACAGGACACAGTTAAATTATGAACCAATTTTATGCAGTTAGTTAAAAAATGACTGCAATCACATCTGCCCGCTTTCGAAATCACAGACGGGAATACGATTAGAAATTATAATGAAATAAAAATGAGAACGTCCTGCCTTGATAGCGTTGCCAATGAACTTGATTTTATCTTTAAAACTGTTCCGTCCTTATCGCGTTTGTGGGCGTACGTTGTCGCGCGGAGAGACGCGAGATGATGTGAAGTGGGTTTGAGATTTGTCGATGCAGTCTTTTGATGGATCGCGAAGTAGACCGAGACAACAAAGTAATTAGCCAGATCAACTCAGGATAGATAAAATGGCGACAGGTCACTGGGACAACTAGCGACCCACAGATGCCCCCAGATTTTGGTGTGTTTTAAATGTGTACTACGCCTTCATATAGGTAGGTAATGCAAATAAGTTATGCAAAAGATGTATGTCAAACAAGAACGCTTATACATCAAATTCTAATGTGAATGCTTTTAAGTATTGTAGTAAAATACTTTACGAAATAAATTCAGGAAGTAATATCTACCCAAAGCATAAAAAAACGATATTACTTTCAAACTACTATATTATTTTTATGTTGTATGATATTTTTATGTTTTTTTTTTTAATAAACAGACTATTTTATCCTACTAATATTATAAATGCAAAAGTTTGTAAGAATGGATGGATGGATGAATGTTTGTTACAGTTTCACGCAAAAAGTACTAAACGGATTTGGATGAAATTTGGCACACATATAGTTTATAACCAGGAATAACACATAGGATACTTTTTATTCCGATATACCCACGGGGTCAAAACTTATGTGGGTGAAACCGCGGGGAGCATCTAGTCATTTATAATTTAATACGATAAACTAAAATAACATAGAAAGGCCGAAGAAACTCGGAGACTTGGTCAGGGCCTCAAGTCTGCTATTACAATAGTGTCAGAATGGTCTATCATTGATTTTATAATTGTTGATTTTGACAAGTTTGGTAATCTACTAATATAATGTCGTCATTAATGAGGATCGGAACAGACCATTCTGACACTATTGTAATAGCAGACTTGAGGCCCAGATCATGTGAAAGCCATGTAGATTGGTGTCTGTAAAGGTTTTTTGATGAAAGAACCACACAGATTGAGCGGACCTGTCCAATCAGTGCACGCATTTGTCAGTAGTTGTGCAGCTCAACTCAGAACTTAAGGAGCCCAACGATTCAACGAACAATACCAAAGAAAGGACATTTGGCTAGGCCGCAAAAAATACTCAATCTGCCAGACCATGTTAAAAACTAATTGAGAATAAAACAAAATTAAACAATGAATCAAATCAAATCAAATGTTTTTATTGTGGGCATAGGTTATACATACAGATATTAGGTAAATTACAGATTCATTATGTCCTGCCTAGTTATACAATAATAAATTATGTCAACATGCAGTATCAAAATTTAGTTATCACTTATAAACAGAGATCGGATATTCGGATGCATATTTACCTAAAGTTATTATTTTTTAGCTATGAAAATGTGGAAGTGGATTCTTAAAATATTTTTAAAAAATTACGCAATTTATATTTGAATAAAGGGAGTTCCTTGGTGTTTAAAATGTCTACAGGTATTTTATTGCAAATTTTAGATGCCATTCCAAAAAATCTTTTGCCCAGAAGAGCAGTTCTATGTGGTATACTAGATAAACCACATACCCATATAGTGATCCACATAGTCTTCACATTTACAATAATAAAAATAATATAATACTTCAAAAAGTAAATTTTCATGTCATTGCATAAATAAAATTCATCAACGTCAATGTGTATATGTATAACAATCCGGACATAGATTAAGATATATGTAACGTACCAAATTAATTTGACCATGTTTTTGGGAAATTTTCAAAATGGCGCCTGCGACAGAAAAGTTGAAAGGAAATCGTTTGACTTGGTATGGGCATGTGATGAGGAGGGATGAAACGCATGTGACTAAAAGAGTGATGAATATGAATGTTGATGGGTGGAGAGGGGGAGGAAGGACAAAGAAAAGATGGATGGATTGTGTGAGGAATGATATGAAAGAGAAGGGAGTGAATGATAACGCGACGGTTGACAGGGAGTGGAAGGAGGAAACGTATTCGACGACCACAAGTAACATGGAACAAGGGCAGGCAGATGATGATGACATAGGGTTTACGCCTCTGTTTTCTTAATTGGGAGGCGGTAAATATAAATACAGGAAGCCACATGTGAGTGGTGGCACTTTGACTTTAAGCTGGCATCGTGTAGTACGGGGTTTTAAGAGGAAAAAAAATACGTTTATTTGTGGTAAGCGTGACGCAAAAAAGGAACACTAATACAAAAAAAAACCGGTCAAGTGCGAGTCGGACCCGCACACGAAAGGTTCCATACCATCCTACTAATATTATAAATGCGAAAGTTTGTAAGGATGGATGGATGGATGGATGGATGGATGTTTGTTACTTTTTCACGCAAAAATTACTGAACGGATTTGGATGAAATTTGGCACACAGATAGTTTATGACCAGGATTAACACATAGGATACTTTTCATCCCGATATACCCACGGGGTAAAAACTTATGCGGGTGAAACCGCGGGGCGCATCTAGTTATCTATGAAAATGGCAAAAAAAATCATGTCTGTTGTACCAGAGCCCTCTTAAATATTTATTTTATTCTGTTTTTTGGTATTTGTTGTTATAGCGGCAACATAAATACAGCATCTGTGAAAATTTCAACTGTCTAACTATCACGGTTTATGAGATACAGCCTGATGACAGACGGACAGTGGAGTCTTAGTAATAGCGTCCCGTATTACCATTTGGGTACGGATCCCTAAAAAGAACAATTTGGGGAAAAATATGCGTCACATCCACGCAAAACGGCCATCGCTCAGCATAATGCTACGACCCTATGCGAGACAGAGCCCCAGCGCTAGTTTTCAGCAACGGCGTTGACGTGATGACGTCAACCGGTGCAGCATGCAATGAGACTTACACTGACATTCCGCCAGTATGATCAAATCCGTTGTAGTATTGCTATTGGTGGCGAGCCTATTGCCACTAATATCAAATCCAGACTCCAAGCTGCTACTGACCCTGCTGGGGTCGTGGGAACGTCCGAAAAGGTTACCACGGCCCCTGGCAACACAGGCAACGGAAGGAACACGGGTGGGTTTTAGTCAGTAAGAGTCTGACACAGCCTCCCGCTCCGCCCAAAGCGGGAGAAGTTATTTGAAAATTCCCCATCCAAAAAAAAAGCTGCTACTGACAATTCCCTAACAACATTGCTGTATCCGAGGATCGAACCTAGGACCCCACTAGACTAACTAGTAATGTTATATAAATAAAATCAATATAGAACAGTCTTCTATGTAAAATGAGATATTGCACACAATGTATCGAGTTCTATATTATGTATATATCTACATAAATATACATAATAACGACATAGATGTTAGGTCGTACTGTAAGCGGCAAAACGGTTAAATATATTTTTCACTTCTCATGCTTTAAAAGTTCTACTTTATAGAGACATAAAGTTGCTTTTTATGCTCTAGTGCATAAAATATTTTTTTTTCTAAGACTAAGATAATCAGGCCCAACAGCCACATACACAATAACACGTCACAGATTAAATTCGTTATTTAATTTTATTTGCTTTAATTTATACCACTGCCGTGTTTTCTTTCTTTCGTTGATTTAATAAAACCTGATAAAATTGTTGTAATTTTTTTATTAATAACTTAAAGAAACGTTTTTATGACTTGGGTACATGCTGAAAATGAAAAAATACTTTAAAAATGTTTCGTGGCAGGAATTAGCTATTCTCTTCTACATTTTGCAACATTTTTGAACGTGATTAAACTAAAACAATGGAATACTGTTATATACTTTATGTTTGTTTTATGTTCTCGCAATCGAAGTGATAAGCAGAGTGTATAACTTGGGCATAAACGTCCCATTTTACCCCGAGACGTTTGGTGAGGGTGGATAGTTAAGTCGAGGGGCGAGGGGCAAAATGGTTCGTTTCTTTTATGCACTAGTTGTACAATCTACTATTTTACACCACCTCCTCTATAATGTCAAGTTATACGTCATGGAAATCTGACCTAAAGTTATTCATTAGATACAGCCTTAGAGTCTCGATGTCAATATAGCGCCCGTGACATAAGAAAAGCTATGATTTTAATGAATTTTAAATCTGTTATCACGCCTTCAAATAATGCAAGTAAGTTTATCAAAAATGTATGTTAAACTAGAACGCTTACACATCAATTCTCTATGTGAATATAGTGTATTGTAGTAAAATACTTTATGAAATAAATTCAGGAAGTAATGTCTACCCAGAGCATAAAAAAACAACATTACTTTCAAACTACTTTCATGATTTTTTTTTGTATGAAAATATTCGATTATTATCTAAACGTATTTATTACTGATAAATGATTTTATTTCTGTAAGTAGGTTTTTACAAACACTTTTACACGTCAAACCTATTTTTTTAAACTAGATAAGGTCTATAATTCTATCTGTGATTTTTTAAATGTTCATGGTATCGTTACTAAAAATAAATATTCCCTATAAAACCGAACAGCCGCGTGGCGTAAGCGCGAGGCGCATCTGTATGGCCAAGGTCAAAGGCGTTTACCCGCCTTTGATGCCCTTGGTGAATAATATATACAATAACAATTTCTTGCTCATATATAAAATTAATTAATGTCAATGTGTACATAAAATAAAAAAAAATATTACCGAAAAAGCAATTAATAATGCCATAAAATGCTTTTTATTATTTTATAATAATATATACTTTATTGTACACCACAAAAATGTAAAACAAAAAAAATCAAACACTACAAATTATGCAATAGGCGGCTTTTTTTAATTTAATGCTATAAAATGCTTTTAAAACAGTTTTTCCTATTCAAAACGCTGTCTAAAAAATCCGATTTCCAAGCCCAAGGGGCGCAATCTTTTTTATATTTTTTTTCAGAAAATTCCTGGTCATATTTAAGCACAACAAAACGCACAATACGCAAGGTATCGCTCTTCTGCCCCATCCTAATCCGCTCACAGTCGATCCTCATCTCAAAACATGTTTTCTATAGTAAGAAGCCATTACTTTACGCAAATGTATTTATTTACAATGCATTGACATATATTTAAATGCAAATTGAAGTCTACTATGGTAAAATATAACATTCTCATCTAAGAGTAATTTATCAAAGTCGAATCATCTTTGGAAACGGTAAATACGTAGTGATTTAGAAATAAATTTCTTAACAAATTCTTAAGTCTTGGATTTTACCGATAACGATCGGTTATAGTTTTTAGGAATCGGGGTGAAAGAAAGAAAACACATTTATATTCGGTAAACATGACGCAAAGAAAGGACACAAATTCAAAAAAAGAACGAACTGGGGTAAATATACGTCACATCTACGCAAAAAGGCCATCGCTCAGCATAATGCTGAGACCTTACGGATTGCTCGCGATTGGAGAGGCTTATATCCAGGAGTAGACTGCAAATGTTTTTTTTTTAAATATTATCATTATTTATATAAACATTTAGAATTAAGTATTGCGTATTTATTTTATTTTTATTTCTTATTCTATCTTATTGTATTTTTCAACGGTCGACGTCATCACGTCAACGCCGGCTATCGCTGAAAACCAGCGCTAGGGCTCTGTCTCGCATAGGGTCGCAGCATTATGCTGAGCGTTGGCCGTTTTGCGTGGATGTGACGCATATTCTCCCCCAAATTGTTTCTTTTTTGTATTTGTGTTCCTTCTTTGCGTCATGTTTACCGCAAATATTCGTATTTTCTTTCTTTTTCTTTCTTTCTTTCTTTCTAGATCTCCCATCCACGAACCGACCGTGGCAAGCGTAGCTTTACCTTAGATTCTCCGAGGCAAAGTTGAAATGTCTCTCCTGCACTTTAATTTATTCATATGCACTATTACTAGCGTAAACCGCAGGATTAAAGCTCCTGAAGACTGGGGCGATATCGCGGGCACGACAGGCATATTGCTGTCTGTCGCGTCCGCAATATCGCGCTAGTCTGCACGAGCCTTTATAATGAATATTTATATCAGTATTTTTCCAAGATGACCTAGAAATTAAATGAAAAACATTGCCTTAATTATAAATCAGCTGATTTAAATCATGGCAGCCATCTTAGCTATTCTGGGCTCGTTTTTAAATTACAGCCGCACAGGTCAATAGAGCAAGGTTAAGCTACGCTTGCCGTGGTCGAGCTTTGGATGGGAGTCACCAAGGAACTCCCACTATTCAAATATTAATTGCGTAATTTTTTAATTGACAAAGCCTACTGCACGATCAAAGTTTTTAAAAACAATTAGTACCTACTAAAATCTGTCACCAATACTACAATCTGTCACTAATTATTTTTGTAAGATTTGCTTTATAAGTGATAACTAAATTTTGATACTGCATGTTGACATAATTTATTATTGTATAACTAGGCAGGACATAATGGATCTGTAATTTACCTAACATCTGTATGTATCACAATAAAAAGATTTGATTTGATTTGAGCCCCTCCGTGCCTTAGAATGTACGTTAAAGGCTCCTGCATACAGAGACGATATCGCGGGCGCGACAGGCAGCAGGCGCCTGCCGCGCCCGCAATATTGCCTCAGTATGCAGGAGCCGGTTGAGGGAAAGGCATGTTTCGCGCCCTCTCGCCCCTAACCGCCGCAGGAGACACCCTGGGTCGTCGGGAATCCCGGGCGGATTTCCGGCCACCGTAGGCGCGGGCTTGCGGACGGTGAGAAATGGGTAGCTCACCGTCCGGTAAGGACCAGGCCCGGGTCGACGGCGCGTTGTATTCCACGCGCGCCTCAAAGAGATGTCAGCACAAATGTAGGGGTCGACTAGGGCCGATGCCTGCCGGGGTCGCGGGAAGGTACTTATGGGTCACCGAGGCCCCTGGCAACACAGGCAACGGAAGGAATACGGGTGGGTTTTAGTCAGTAAGAGTCTGACACACCCTCCCGCTCCGCCCAGAGCAGGAGAAGTTATTTGATGATTTCCCAGATCCCAGATTTTAGAAAATTTTTAATTTTCTGTAATGTTGGCAATAAGCTAACATAACAGAAAATTTAAAATTCAAATATGTCTATTTGTCAGGTAAACAAAAAAGTATAGATGTCAGTATTAAGAAAATGAACGCTATGTCTTGCCGTCAACGGTGTACAAATATACTAATTATAATTTTAATTAATTAGTAATAACTACAACAAACATTCAACATTAATAAATAAAACTAAATTACCACAATTCAAAATTATACATAAAAAAACACATCCGTTATTACGATCAAATATCATAACAATATGTTAAACCAAATAAAGACCATTATATTATTAACAAATTAAACAACATTTAATAAAAAAATAAAAATACAAATGTCATAAAAAATATAATTTGTCGTCTAGGTACTTATTGTTCAATAAACTAATAAACTTTTATATTTATATGTCAATATCTTTTATTGAATTGGGTATCTTGTTATATATTTTGAGGGGCATTCCCAAAAACTTTTCGAATATAGCGCAGTTTTGTGTGGAATCGCCAATATATCTTATTGTTACGTCGTCTTGATCTCAATGTATAAAATAAATGTAACTTTGATTTTACAAATACTGCTGTCTCGTATATGTATAAACAGGGCAAAGCAAGAAGTATATATTTCTTAAAAAACGGACTACAAATTATCAGTATTTTTTAACACGTACACACTTCTTTTGAGCTTTGAAAGCATTTTGTTTGTCAGTGGAATCTCCCCACTACATTATACAAAAACGTAACGTTGATGAGACATATGCTTTGTATGCTATTAAAACTACGGACTCATTGGCTTTTTTTAACAGATTATAAAGCGCATAAGAATACAGGTTTAGTTTTTTACAGACATTTTCTACATGACATTTCCAGTTTAGGTGACTATCCAAGTAGGTACAGTCCTAGAAATCTGGCACTGTTGGTTTCAGGTATTTTTGGTCTGCGTGCGATATATTTAAATTTTGTTATTTTTTGTTGAAACGACATAATCTGTGATTTTTTTCAAGTTTATTTTCATTTCATATTTATTTTCATAATCAATTAATCATTTTTTTGCATAACTTACTTGCATAGGAGTAATAACAGATTTACATGCATAAATAAACTCACGCCTTCTCCCCTGGAAGTAGGGAGAAATTATAGAGCGCCATCTGCTACGCTCTTTATTCCTTTTGCTTCGTTTACGTTCATACATCTGGTCATACACGTACGCCGGTTGCGAGTACTATACACCTGACCTTTTTGAAGAACATCATTTTTTTTACATGGCTTCTTGTAGGTGACCTTGAGAGGTCGTGACTACTTAACCGGACTATCCTGTGGCTGCCTTAAGCGGACTCAAAGCCTCCAGCCAGGGGCGAATTTCTTACGTTACTAAGCGACTGCACGCTAAGGGCACAGCCTGTGGGGTACGAACCTCGGCTTAGGGCGTCGCTGGAGGGAGGACAGCAAGTTGGGACAGGCTGGATCAGAACTGAGAAGAACATCACCAAAGAGGTAACTATATGTCTTCCTCGGGCATCCCCGTCCCGGCGGCGGCGTTTCCATCTGCATAACAGATATCAGATTATTATTATTTATACCAGATTTATAAGTCATTAAAATCACATATCAGCGCCTTAAAAGACTTTAATAAATAAAACTGTTCAAAATTTACCGTTATTGGTAAATTCTCAGTAGTAGCGAGGGTAGACATAAGCCCGAAAGCCTGACAACCAGTCTTACCCGTAGTAGCGAGGGTAGTCATAAGCCCGAAAGTCTGGCAACCAGTCTTACCCAGGGTATCGTGTTACCCAGTTACTGGGTTGTGGAGGTCTGATAGGCAGTGTCTCCATGTAAAATACTGGTATTTAGCTGCGTCCGATAAAACTGGAAGCCGACCCCAACATAGTTGGGTTGCCTCTGAGTTCGGCAGTGTGTAGGAAAACGCTTTGGTGTTACATGTGTCTTGTAAGGTGAAATTGAAATATCTGAAAGCCTGAAAAGGGTTAACATAACATGAAGCCTGTATTCCCCGAAGGGTTGGGCAGAGGTGTACCTGTAGTACACCCGCATTTCGCCAGTTATGTTTCGTCATCATCATCATTTCAGCCGAAAGACGTCCACTGCTGGACATAGGCTTCCTCAAGCACCGCCACTTCGACCGGTTTTGTGCTTCCCGCATCCAGCGGATTCCTGCGGCCTTCACAAGGTCATCGGTCCACCTTGTAGGAGGCCTTCTAACGCTACGTCTTCCGGTACGCGGTCGCCATTCCAGAACCTTTCGGCCCCATCGGCCATCTGTTCTGCGAGCAATGTGCCCTGCCCTGGTCCTGCTATGTCGGTCAGTTATGTTTAAGTCCCATGTAATAGGGGGCGAGCCTATTGCCATCAACCGGGCACAAATATAGACTCCGGGCTGCTACTGAGAAATTCTAGATGGGTCAGCGTGCCTCAGACGAGCTGTTGGTCTGTTTGACAAGACAAATAACTTAGTTTTTGAGTGGAATAATTTTAGAATTTTTCCTCACGTTTATCATCTGATGAAAATCGGAAACAAGAATGTTTGTTTAATGCGTTATCATGCCGAAACTACTGAACCGATTTTCATGAAATTACGCAGGTAATACCTAAAAATAACATAGGATATTTTTCTTCCTTTAAAGGTCAAAAGTTTAGACGAAATTGCTGCGAGTTGCGAGTCCAACGACTTATAATCTATTTTTAAGACTTATCTAGAAGTTCATATTTCTAGGTAAAAAGACGCAAACAAAATCACGTTTTAAAACACGTGTCGAAGCCGAAAAAACCCCGTTCTTAGTTCACTAAAAAGATAGGTATTTTTTCTAGATTCTATATTTCTAGATTTATTTAAATGGATAGAACAGTTATTTTAGACTAGACTGGTGATTAATTTAATAATACAACATTCTACGAGTAATGTATTAGATTAAAGGCTCTTACAGACTGGGGCGATATCGCGGGCGCGACGGGCATATTTCTGCCTGTCGCGCCCGCGATATCGCCCCAGTTGTAAGATCCTTAAAACAGACGAGCTCAATAAAAAAAAAATCGTGAAAAAATACAAACAATATTAATATTAATGATATTAATATACGATAAAAAAAACTAACGCCTTCTTCCCATGGGGGTAGGCAGAAACTATAGAACGCCACCTGCTGCCCTCCTTGCATACTCCTTCTGCTTCGTTTACGTTCATACATGAATATTGAGATCCGCTTCCACATCCGCATACAATACAGAGGTTCTAGCTTGCTATCCTTAGCTTTGAAAAACTAGCCTCGTGTATCCCCGGGTATAGGAAATATATATAGTATACTAGATGCGCCCCGGGGTTTCACCCGCATAAGTTTTGACTCCGTGTGTATATCGGGGAAAAAAGTATCCTATGTGTTATTCCTGGTTATAAACTATCTGTGTGCCAAATTTCATCCAAATCCGTTCAGTACTTTTTGCGTGAAAGTACTGAACGGATTCCTTACAAACTTTCGCATTTATAATAATTTTAGGATGCGAAAGTTTGTAAGGATGGATGGATGGATAGATGTTTGTTACTCTTTCACGAAAAAAGTACTAAACGGATTTGGATGAAATTTGGCACACAGATAGTTTATAACCAGGAATACCACATAGGATACTTTTTATCCCGATATACCCACGGGGTCAAAACTTATGCGGGTGAAACCGCGGGGCGCATCTAGTTTATAATATTAATGGGATAGGATTCTCAGAAACATTAATTCACTGGAGTAGGTAATCTGACATGTGCTAGCTGTCACTTTGTGTCATAAAATGGTCATAATTATTGTATTCTAGACCTTTACACTTATTATTACATATTTATTTTTCACATAAATAAATAGATTAAACTAAACGATCACCATTACAATAAATATGACCATTTTATTACAGAAAGTGACAGCCAGCACATGTCAGATCTGGATTAATAATTCGACTTGGATTGCCTATTCCAAAACATAGATCTGTATGGAGAAGAACGTGTAAGAAACTCCAAGGACACTCTTTTAAATCAAGATATTACAAAATCCAGTGTCATTGGGTTTTTCCTTTAGGAACAGCCCGGTGTCTGGAGGAGGGATGTTGTGGATGCAGATTTTTTAACATGCGGATGCGGATGCGGATACGGATCTCAAGTTTTTCTTAAGAGATCCGTCAAAATTGTGGCGCTGTTTCGTTGTATGTTGATCATAATTAAATTCGCGACAATTATAATAAAATAATTGCCAAATTATAATCATTTAAAAATCAATATAGCTCTTGAATTCTGTTTGCTGGATATAAATTGCAGTGCTGTTTCGTTGTATGTTGATCATAATTCAATTCGCGGCAATTATAATAAAATAATTATCAAATTAAAATCATTTAAAAATCAATATAGCTCTTGACTTCTATGTTTGCTGAATATAAGACTATTTCGTCATATGTGACGATTTAGAGCTAGCTATATTGATGATTAATTTCCATTTGTTGATTATACATAATCAGCCTATAATGTTCCCACTGCTGGAACACAGGCCTCCTCTCTGTGAGAGGGAGTGGGCCGTAATCCACCACGCGGCCCCATTACGATTTGGTAGATGTCACAAATCTTCGAATTTTTGGTTCTAGGACATGCCGGTTTCCTCCCGATGTTTTCCTCCACAGTTTTGAGAGCAGTGGTGATGAAATAATTTACACAAAGTAAAGCGCGTGTCAGGGTTTGAACCTACGGCCTCCAACTCGTAAGTCGCAGCCGTTACCAGTGCTCTGGTTGTTGATTATGATTTTACTTATATTCACCCTTTTCTACCACATCTGCCTCCGCATGAGCTCCGCTTTGATTAATGTGGATACGGATCCGGATGCGGAGGTCTAAATAAATGCGGAAACTCCGCAATTGCGGATACGGATGAAAATATCCCCATAATTCCTGGTCTGGAGTTGAGTCGCCCCATATCACTTGGGATTCAAACATAACGGGTGAAATGTTGGTATACCTACCATATAACTGTCTGGATGGTTTCGTGGTCGCAAGCGTTACTGCTGAGCACGAGGTCCGGGGTTCAGTTCCCGGGTCGGGCAAAGTGTTATTGGGTTTTTCCACCAGGAATTTCTCAGTAGCAGCCCGGAGTCTGGATTTGTGCCCGGCTGATGGCAATAGGCTCGCCTCCCATTACATGGGACTTAAAGATAACTGGCGAGACGTGGGTGTACTATAGGTACACTTCTGTCTAACCCTTCGGGAATTACAGGCGTGATGCGTCAAAGACCAAACCGCAGTAATGTGAAAAACTAACAAATAATTTTGAATCATTCAAAATGGGTATAGGAAGTGTGGAAACAAAAGATCTATTCAACTGTTTAGTCATTAAACTGGCTGATAGCCAGACAGTCAAATGGACGGACACAACTATTGTTCCTTATGCGGTTAGGCTGGAATAACTGTGGAGTTAATACTATGTTGTTGGAAATACGTTAGCCACTCGTTTGACTTGTCGGGACGCCAGCGCCACCAAGTGGCGCTCGACAGAGTCTACAACATAACGCTTGACCGGAGTTAAGTTCAGTATTATCGGAGGCGGTCAAGGAGTCAAAACGTTTAGAAAATGTGGCGCGTTCCGTATAATTGTGTCGTGTACCTACAGTGTGTGAATAGCTAGTGTGATTGTTTGATCGTAAATTATAATTTCATTTAAACTGCAAACGGCTTTTCTATTATGCAATAACCAACACTTTCCATTGTACGCTCACAGTAGTTAAAATATGGCTGATAATAACGAGAGAGACGTACCTTCTCCGTCACCTCATAAAAAAGTTAAACATTCTCGACAATATGCAAACTCAAAGCGTTTATTTCATTAAAACTAACTACAGGCACTTCTGAATTATCAAGGGGTCGGGCAGTCAGAAATAAGGAGCTACGAGTAGTTGCCCATTCCAAATTGTAGTAGGTCCTATGGAGAAGAATGGATGACCATATTTACATACCGAGACTCCTCCGTGCCTCAGAAAGCATGTTAACCCTGGGTCACTAACCATTCGTAAAAATTACGACGCGTACCTTGCGCATTTGTGTTTTGGTAAGATCCCGACCTCCGTCACCCCACCCGTTTCTAAAACCTTCCTGATTCGCCTCATTAGTGATCTTCAGTCACTCATTGCGGATGCACGCTTATTAGATCGGGATATATTGTATGAACATCGTCAAATTTCAGACTAACTTTGCAACGAAATTTGAGGCAAATCATTGCGGAGGTCTTCAAAATTGTAAACTAGATCAATAAAGGTTTTTAGCCGAAACGTTCTCAAAAGTCGCAAAACTTACAGCTGCAAAAAAAAGTCGTATGACTTGCACTTCTGCAAGGGCTGCAAAAAAAGCTGGTTAATGATTTATTAACTCAAAGTAACATCTCTAAATACGGCTGTTATAAAATTACGTCATTTCTGTCTGCGACAAGCATAATCTTCATAATATTTTGATTACTTATTAGAGTCGTCTCAAGTCTAAAGTTTTTGCAAAAAATCTTCAATGACCGTGACCTTTGATTTATAGAGATGGTAGGTTTGCCCCGCGATTCCGTTTGCATGGAAGTCAAGCTCAAAGTCAAAGCATTTATTTCAATTAAACCAATTACAGGCACTTTTGAACTGTCAAAGAGTCGGTCATTTAGTCAGAAAGTTGAAGCTTGTTGAAGCCCATTCCAAAACGTAGATCTCTATGAAGAAGAACGGGCAAGAAACTCCAAGGACACATTATTAAATGTAAGAGCAATGTAGAAATAATTAAATTAAAAACAATTCAAAATATAAGATTAAAAGATTAAAATAAGCTCTGGCAGTTAAGAGATGACCAGTCTCAACTGAAGGCGTCCGTTCACGAATATGACGCGTGGATCAGCACCATCCAGCTCAACCATTTTGTAGGGAACCGAAAGATCCAACACACGCTCCACCATCAGCGACACATATAAGTGAGTATGACATACTCTCAACTGCCAAGGTTTTTCAAGTCAACATACATCATAGCAGTGGTGGCCCGGTGGTAACGGCCTCGATTTACGAGTTGTAAGTCGTAAGTTGTAAGTTCGATCCCAGGCAGGTGCTATACTTTGTGTAATTTATTTCATCACCACTGCTCTCAGAACGGTGAAGGAAAACATCGTGAGGAAACCGGCATGTCTTAGAACCAAATATTCGGAGACATGTGACATCTACCAACCGACACTGGGCCCACGTGGTGGATAACGGCCTATAGAGGCATGAGGAACAGGGTGTAAAGTTACTTATCCTCCATAGAAAAGGGAGGATCCTTCGACCAGACGGGTGTCGTGTCTGGTGGGCAACTGCCCGACGGTTGATGTCGGGATGTTGTATATATGCTAGTTGCGCAGTAAACTCTGCTTGCGCGGTCGTCAGTGTGTTGCGTAGTTCGCATGTGGCGATGTAGATGGCGCCACAGGCCCACTCCTTCTCACAGAGAGGAGGCCTGTGTCCCAGCAGTGGGAACATTATAGGCTGATTATGCTTATGCTGTACATCATAAACGGCTCCATGGTACTCACATTTACATGATTGAAGTCGTAAGATACACTACAAAACTAAAATAATGATTACGTGAAAAGGGAAGTGTGTAACTGGAAGTGACAACTTGAGCATGGAATAAGTAAGTACTTTTTAATAGCATGGATTTAGTAAGTACTTTATAATAGCATGGATTTAGTAAGTACTTTATAATAGCATGGAATTAGTGTACTTATAGAGGCATGAGGAACAGGGTGTAAAGTTCGCTCATTCTCCATTGAAAAGGGAGGATCCTCCGACCAGATGGGTGTCGTGTCTGGTGGGCAACTGCAATGTTGTATATATTGCTAGTTGCGCGGTAAACTCTGCTTGCGCGATGCAGGATTTTCCGTGACGTCAGTGTGTTGCGTAGTTCGCATGTGGCGATGTAGATGCCGCCACATACTCATGGAATTATTAAGTACTATATTGATTGTAAGTAGAGGGGGTCGAATTTCGCCCAGCGGGCGACCACTAGTAATGAATAATTCATTATTCGAATAAATATTGCAGTATTTAGCTTTTTTTAAGTTCTGAGGTTAATTTCTGTCGCTGCTCAGTTGCTTATTACCAAGGTGAGATGTCAGATCTTACACATCATATGCGACTACTGTAAGGGTCGCTGGTTTTTTTTTTACCAGTCGGCACTTAAGTGTCGTAGCGTGATGTTATACAGGTTGAAATTGAAAACTTGCGACAAACTGAAATGGGACATTGTATACATCATTATTAACAACTTTTACTAAGGGACCAAAGCTGTAATCCCAAAAAAAAAAATCTGCTTTTCCTACATTTTGATGAGGTATTGCGAACATAAATGTAGGGGTCAGCAGTTTTTTTTTGGGATTGTAGCTTTGGTCCCTTAGTAAAAGTTGTTCATAATGATGAGTACAATCTCCCATTTCGATTTGTCGCATGTTTTCAATGTCACCCTGTATAGCCTCTAACCATACTCGAGAATTGGGCTACCAAATGCAAACATAATTTTTCAAACCCGACTGTTAATTCCAGAGATTAGCGCATTCAAACAAACAAAATCTTCAGCTTTATTATAATTAAATATCCCATGGGAACGTACTACCGGGATTACAACGAAACTAAGCGATCGCATACCTCATAGCCGAGGAAAATGTCATTGACTTTGACCTGCTTTTGAATCTGTGATATCTTTTAAAGTATTCATTTAAATGATATGATGTACGAGTATTGGCATATTTTAATCTAAATTAAATGCACAATTTAAATAACATATTTTATTGGATAAGGATTAATATAATATCGGTTAAGATAGCTTCGGAAATAACAATGAAATTTTAATCAAATTCTGAAAGATAAAATTTGTTACTGTGGGTTATTCTTAGAAGATAGATATATGCTGTTGCGGATTTTATTGTTGAACTTTTTAAGATGTACAATCCTGTGGTACATCATTTTTATGTATGTCATACGGTTTACGCGGCGCATGCCAGTAAAGCTAAGTCGGTATGAATTTTTCCGACATCTTCAACAAAAATGGTCATATATCAGCCAATGTACACAAAAACTTCATTAATTATACACCTTAACCTTCCTCATGAATGATAAGGTGTATCATTAATTAAGGTTCCTCTTGAATCACTCTGTCCATTGGTGAAAACCGTTTGGAAATCCGTTCAGTAGTTTTTGAGTTTACCACGTTCAGACAGACAGACAGACGCGGCGGGGGGACTTGGTTTTATAATATGTATATTTATGGGTAAGTATAGATTATGTTTACAAGTTGCTACTATATTTCCTATATTGCAAAACAATGGGGATTTCTCAAGGCAATAAAATGCTTATTACGTTTGTAATTTGATTGCCATATACGTTATAATCAAGGCTTGTAATTCATAAGAAGATTGAGGTATATATATAAACAAAACATTACGGCTGTATTCCAGAGAGGGGCAAGCAGAGGTGTAAAGTACACATATATTTTGCTAGTTATTAAAGGTAATCCATAAACCAGACCCAAATCCAGACTTCAGGTTACTACTGAGAATTTTCGAATAAAAACCGGCCAAGTGCGAGTCAAACAATTATTGTTTTTTCTGTAAGAGACAGACAGACAGATAGACAGAAAGAAGGAAAGACATACAGACGATCGGACAGACAGACATACGAACAGATAGGTAGAGAAACAATTGTAGTTTTCCTGTAAGAGACAGACGGACAGACAGACACACAGATGGACATACAGAAAGAAAGACATACAGACGATCGGACAGACAGACATACGAACAGATAGGTAGAGATACAATTGTAGTTTTCCTGTAAGAGACAGACGGACAGACAGACACACAGATAGACATACAGAAGGAAAGACATACAGACGATCGGATAGATAGATAGACGGACAGACAGACAGATAGACAGACGGGCAGGCATACAGACGGGAGGACAGACAGCAGACTGACATATAGGTAGACAAACAATTATAGTTATCCTGTAAGAGACAGATGGACAGACGGAAGGAAAGACATACAGATGATCGGACAGACAGACAGACGGGCAGGCAGGCATACAGACGGGAGGACAGACAGCAGACTGACATATAGGTAGACAAACAATTATAGTTATCCTGTAAAAGACAGATGGACAGACATACAGATGATCGACAGACAGACAGATAAACAGACAGACGGGCAGGCATACAGACGGGAGGACAGACAGACAGATGGACATACAGACGGACAGATAGGCAGACAGACGACGTAGGCCAAAAGGTATTAAGGTCCCATTTTCACAATTTGGGAACGGAACCCAAAAATAAATAACTTACAAAAATTTAGAGAAAAACAAAATGTAAGCTCGGTCACGGTCAAAACAATTTCGAAATTCTTTCAAACAGACATTGTAATAAGAATTTATAAAGTGCAAATAACACTGATATAAAAGATGAAAGTTCCATGTGAAAGTGTTCATCACGCGAATAATGTGATGTGTTGTCTCTTGTTCTGAGTTGAGCTGCACGATTACTGACAAATGCGTGTACTGGCTGGATAGGTCAACACAATCTGTGTGGTTCTTTCCTCGATCTATGTTACGATCGGCTTCCAGTCTAACTGGAAGCATCAGAATCCCAGTATTTTACATGGAGCGACTGCCTATCTGACACCCACAACCCAATTACTGGAGAACACGATACCCCTTGGTCAGACATTTGGGCGAAACAACTGTCAAATATCTACAAATGACAGCCGGGACCAACGGCATAACGTGCTTTTGACTCCAATCAACGTCATTTTAAGAAATAAGTCAGAAACAGTTTGACGACCATCTCCTAGTGTGTGCACACAATTTGTGATAAGCATAGCATGATCAGCCTATAATGTTCCCACTGCTGGAACACAGGCCCCCTCTCGGTGAGAGGGAGTAGGCCGTAATCCACCACGCGGGCCCAGTGCGGATTGGTAGACATGTCACGTGTCTTCAAATTCTAGTTCTAGGACATGCTGGTTTCCTCGCAATGTTTTCCTTCACCATTTTTAAAGCAGAGCTGATGAAATATTTCGCATAAAGTAAAGCTCCTGTCTGGGTTCGAACCTACGACTTTAAACCCGTAAGTCGCAGCCGTTACCACTGGGCCACCAATGCTCTTAGTGCATTCTGTGATAAGCATAATCAGCCTATAATGTTCCCACTGCTGGGACACAGGCCTCCTCTCTTTGAGAGGGGCGTAATTCACCACGCGTGCCCATTGCGGGTTGGTAGATGTCACATGTCTTTGAATTTTCGATTCTAGAACATTTTATGATGCCAAACTGTTCCTTTGATTTATCTCACGTTTCGTCACTATAGATGATCTTCTGCATCGCATCATTATAGACATGCCATTGACCTTGCACATGTCTTCAAACCGGTCGAGATTAACAAGCGAGGTGGGCAGAGGCTGATGTACTTTCACTTTTCTCTAGACTATGATACAATCTGTCGAACGCTGGGATTTGGGTCCGTTATTGTAGAAATAGGACAGTGTTTATTGGGATGGGAAAGGCGTTCCGGAAATTTTGGGATGATTCCTGCCCTTAACCCAATTTATTTGGGGTCGGCGCATCATGTCTTTTCTTTCCATACTTCTCTATTAGTTGTCATCTCGGTAGTCACCCCCTTTCTAGGCAAATCTTTCACACAGTCCATCTATCGTTTCTTTGGTCTTCCCCTACTCTTATAGCCATCCACATTCACACTCAAAACTTTCCTGGCGACGTTTCCCTCATTCCTCCGCATCAAATGCCCATACCCTGACAACCTTTTTCCACACAACTTCTCAGTCACCGGTGCCACTTTCAGACTTCCTCTTATGTACTCATTTCTTATTCTAACCATTCGTGTCACACCACACATCCCTCTAAGCATTCTCGTCTCAGCTGCATGCAATTGCCTTTCATTCATCCCTTTCATGGCCCGACATTCTGATCTAGACTCTACAAGACAGTAGGTCTAACCATTATTTTATAAATGGTATGTATTTATGTTTAAATAGGTCCCATGTTATACAGGGCGAGCAAACTCAAACTCAAAGTATTTATTTCAAATACCAGTCACTTTTGAATTGTCAAGGGGTCGGTCACTCAGGAAGATGAAGCTAGTTGCCCATTCAAAAGCGTAGTAGGTTCCTATGGAGAAGAACTGGCAAGAAACTCCACGGTAACTCTTTTAAATTAAAATATTGTTACAGAAATATTGGTTACATCATTCATGTTGAAATTATACATGCGAGAACAATGTAGAAAGACGTGCACGTTAAAAGTGTCCGTAATAAAAAGATAAAAAGAATTGAAAAATTCAAATAAGCCGAAGCAGCTAAGAAATTACCAGTCCCTACTGACGGCGCCCGTTCACGAACATGACGCATGGATCAGCAGCATTCAGCTCAACCATTTTGAAGAAAACTTAAGACGTTGACAACACCTAAACCGGGGTCACTGACAGACTGCATAGAAAAGAAAGAGAAGCGTGATGACACAACGCTTGTAATTTATTGCAATATATGAACCAATTATCTATTTACTCAAAATTTAGTTGAGTAATCGAAAATAAAAAACAACCAAGTACTGCATTAAATTAAGACGTTTTTGTTATTAATTAAATACGTAACGTATGTTGATATTTAATACAGATATTTTGGATTAGAACTCAAGGTAAGAGGTTAGTTTAACGTTAGTTTGTATCGAGATTTTTTTCAAAACGTGTTTCGGTAACAACCAAGTTCTGGGAAATATGTTCAAAATTAACATACACAAACTATACAGATTTGGCATTTTTTTTTCTTAAGACAAGCTTATTTTGGTCATTTGCGTCTTGTCAGCGCCTTAATGGTCCAACACACATGCCACCACCAGCGAGACATTGAGTAAGCATGACATACTCTCAGCTGCCAGGGCAAATTCAAGTCAGTTAAAGACTTAGCCAGTAAATGGTAGCTTTATAGTAGGTACCAAGTGCTCACACATGTGCCATGCAATTATACCGAGCTAATGGTCATAAATTAAGACTCCAGGCTGACCGTACAAAAAATATCTTAACGGAAAAACCCAACAACATATGAAGTTCATCAAAGAATCTACCAATCACTTCACCCATTCAAATTTACAAGGTGCAAAAACTCAAAGTAACAAGTATTGCCCAGTAGGTCAGTGGGCTTTTGACAATGCCCCGGGCTATTGTCCACATAGCCCGGGGCATCAGCTTTCTAAATATTACATTGTATGAGCGCAACTTTGTAGCAATATACACTGATGAATGTTACTTATTCAGAAAAAAAAACCGGCCAAGTGCGTGTCGGAGCACGCACAATGAAGAGTTCTGCAGTTGGGATGAATTTATCCCCAGAAAAAACAGAACATTGTTGTTGAAAAACATGTTTTCCTTTACATTCTTACTGCAAATGTAAGTCTTTACGCACAATATTGAGAGATTTACCATGTTACTTTAATTATTAGGTATTCCTGTAATCTATAAGTAAAGAACTATTTTCTGTATTGTTTTTTCAAACTTTTATGCTCAGTTGTTTCGGCATTGTGGTTGAAAAACATGTTCTCCCATCGATATATGTCACGGTCAATTCTTCGACTACAAATATAAGTTGGTCGACTATTTAACTTGTTAAGCTTACTTAGCTGTCACAGTTTTCTTTTTCAAAATCAAAATCAAAATCAAAATATTTTTATTTCACATAAACCTACATGGGCACTTATGAAACGTCAGAAGCTAGGTGCACGGTTCCAATTGGTCGTTTCCTATGGAGAAGAGCCGGCAAGAAACTCCACGGTTACTCTTTTAAAAATAAATTTTAATATCATTATATGTATGTACTACTGCCATGATTTTTTTTCACATCTCCTTAAACAATCATTTAACTGGCAGGGGGGGGGGGGACTAGACTTTAACAAAAAATTGCACTTAGCTTAATATTACGAAAATGGGTCCCTGAATCGAAAAATGGTTTTTACAGACCCGCAATTTTTTTAAACGGCTTATCCAAGCAACGATACCCCCCACACAATAGGATAGACGAGAAAAAAAAATATCATCCCCTCTTCACGTGAGAGAGAGGTACCCTAAAAAAAAATATTATTTGTCAGCGTGATAAATATGGTACCTACATGCCAAATTACAGCTTTCTAGTAATAAAAGTGTCTGAGCCAAGCTGGGGGCAGACAGACATACTTCTGCCGGGCTGGGTCGCGAGAAGCTACCAAAGGGTTACCGAGACCCCTGGCAACACAGGCAACGGAAGGAATACGGGTGGGTTTTAGTCAGTAAGAGTCTGACACACCCTCCCGTTCCGCCCAGAGCGGGAGAAGTTATTTGAAGATTTCGAAACCAAAAACAAAAAAGACAGACATACTTCCTTGTTGACGGAACCCTAAAAATGAAACATACATACCTACAGGTGAAATGAACCTTCTCTTTTTTAGGGTTTTGTAAGAAAATGGTAAATTACCGGCCAAGTGCGGATCGGACCACGCACAGTCGTGGCTTCCGTATTTGGAATGAATATTTACGCATGGACATAATATTGATTATATTGAATGAGAAAATATAGTTATATATCATGGTATTACTCGGAAAAACTATGAAAAACATTGTTATTTCCGCGGTTATAACAGAAAATATCCCAGATCTCAATATTTTTCTATCTAAAGAACCCTCGGTGCGCCCATCCGACGCACATTGCCGATTTTTTCTGTTATATTTTTGATTAAGTATCTAATAAATGTAGGCGATGAATATGAAAACAAGGTTATCTAAGATACAAGATACAAGATATTTATTTTGTAAAACATGAGTGCAGAATTATACAGGTCTTAAAAATAAATAGAGGTAGCTACATGTTTTGCCAATCATGGCGTACAAAATTAGTCGCATTAAGACAACTATTACAAATGATAATTATAAAATCGTAAATAATAAATTAAAACAATGAATCACAAAAAAAAATCATAGGATTTAATTAAAATGTCAACAATTTAAATTCAATTTAAGTAAAATACAGATTAAAACAATGACTTACAAAAAAAAAAAAACAGGATTAAATTAAATAGCGGAAAAAACTAAAATAAGCTAAAATAGCTAAAATAGCGGAACATGGGGCTTGAGACTAAACGGATTCATTTGTGCGCGCATTTTGCGTCCAACAGTTGGACGCAATTTTTTTGACGAGTTCACAATTTTAACTGTCTATCTAGACATATTTATATCCTTGCAAATATCGAATAAGGTCCCATACTAACACGACAGCGTATGCGACCTTACTGAATACATTAAGCGTAAAAAAATTGAGAAGCAGATTCTTCAATTTAATCGCAAAAAATAAATTACTAAGATAAAAAAAAATCGAGAAATAAATCAAAAGCTAAATATTTACAACCGATTGTAAGATAAACAAGGAAACACAAAAAAAAGTTACATTTTGACGGACTATAATGCGCCGTAGATTGACAGTTAGTTGCCTGCGTCATGTGTTATGAGTTATGACATTCAAGACATAACAAATTACGGCTAAAGAATCAGCAACAGGTTTTGTTGGATGGCAGAAGTCAGTAGGCGACCATAGACTAATATATAGAATCATAGATAATGAGACAGGTGATCCTGGTAATAAGTGGCTACTGCGGTCTGAATATCTGCAATAACAGTGGGCCATAGGTAAGGATGGCGATCTGAGATCGATTAATCGAAGAATCGATTTCTTAAACCAAAAAAAAAATATGTTTTTAATCGATATCTAGTACGAAATCGATCCAGTGAATCTATATTTCACCCTAATCGGGATTCGATTTTCCTGTTTTGATAAGAACCTGAACCATACATTATTTACAATTAGTTGAATTTGTGTTGTTCACTTAGTTACTCAAAAACTCGCTAGATGGCTGTGTACTAAGTTTCCTTCGTCACTCGTAAATAGGTAAAATAAATAAATAAAAAAACTACGTTTGTATTAATAACGTATTTTTTAACATTAATAAAGAAAATACAAACCCGAAAAGCAAATCGAAATAAGATCGATTTCTGGAAAATCGATTTTTTAAACCTCGATTTTATTGTGTATCGATTTATCAGATTTCGATTCGAATCGATTTAAAAAATCGATATTTTTCAAGAAGAATCGCCATCCTACCCATAGGTGCATAGCACAAAACAATGAATCGACCACAGATGCCATTACAAAAAACAACGCGCCTAAAGAAATATTCACCTCAAAAAAATAACGGTTATCCAAAACACAATTTAAACAATGCACAGCTTATACAAATTAAACTTATCACGTGGTCAAATTAACTTCACTTACTGCTACTACAGCATTTCGGTGCGGGCATGTCGGTGACGCGAACCCATACGTTTTCCCCACCAAAAATCGCTCAACGCGCCTAAAGAACTTTTCGCTTCAATAATATGCATGTCTGCGTAACCAGCTCTGTTCGCAAAGTCGTCTGTCACTGGCATTGTCAAAATGATCACGTGCCGTCAGTTTGAGTAAACAGAAACGTTCACTGACACGCTTGGCGTCAATCAAAATCAAAAGTCATTTATTCAAACTAGGCTGAGAATCAGCACTTTTCGAACGTCAAAATTACGTCAAGACAGTGCTACATACAGCCTAGTGCTTTATCTGGGAAGAAGAAGTGGCGCAACAAACTCCCCAGCAGCACTGCTGTTTCTCCATTTTTGACATCTCACTGTAGAAATCCTTCCTTATAAAATAACATGAATAAATATAACATCACGCCGGATCCCCAAAGGATCAGGCAGAAGTGTATTTATAATACACTCACATTTCACCGTAAGTCCCATGTTATAGGGGGCGAGCCTATTGCCATCAACCGGGCACATATCCAGACTCCTTCTGAGAAATTCGTAACATAAAAACCGGTCAAGTGCGTGTCGGACCACGCACAATTAAGGGTTCCGTATAGTTAGGAATGTTGGGATGAATTTATCCTAAAAACAAACTAACCTAACATTGTAGATGAAAAAATCTCTCTCCCATAAATATCGATATACGTCACGGTCAATTCTCCAACTACAAATTAAAGTTCGATGACTATTACTCGTTAAATTGTAAAGCCTACTTAGCTGTGATAGTTTTCCTTTTAATTTCATTATATGTACTACTGCCATGAATTTATTCACATCTCCATAAACAACTATTTAGCTGGCAGGGTCACACCTGATTCTAACAAAAATTAACACTTTAAAGCTTAATATAATTACCCAAACGGATCCTTGGATCAAAAAATGAACGGCCTATCCAGCGATATCCCGTATCATGGTACAGACGAGAAAAAAAAAATATCATCCCCACATTACGTGCAAATTTTTTTTTTTTAAGATTTTAGTTACCACTATGTCGGCGTAATTAATATGTATACCAAATTACAGCTTTGTAGTACTAAACGTCTCTGAACTGCAGCAGGGACAGACATACAGACAGACATGGCGAAACTAAGGATTCCTTGTTTACTACGGAACCCTCAAAACCAATAACCTATGCCCCCATCCTCAACAGTCGCGCAACAATGCTAATAACCTAAATATTACATAACAAGATTCTCAGGTTATTCCCTTACGAGTATATATACGCCATTATGACGCATACGTACTCAACACACAAGTTATACATAATTCACGGAACATACATAGTTAAATATTTTTGTAATCTAAAGCTGGCTTCCCACGATGCGTGTTATTGCGGACGGACGCGGACAAGACGCACCATTTTTTTTTTTGGGTGGGAAATCATCTAATAACTTTTCCCGCTCTGGGCGGAGCGGGAGGCTGTGTCAGACTCTTACTGACTGAAACCCACCCGTATTCCTTCCATTGCCTGTGTTGCCGTTGTTACAGGGGCCTCGGTAACCCTTTAGTACCTTCCCGCGACCCCAGCAGGCATCAGCCCTAGTGGACCCCTACACTGGTGCTGACGACATCTCTTTGAGGCGCGCGTGGAATACAACGCGCCGTCGACCCGGGCCTGGTCCTTACCGGATGGTGAGCTACCTATTGCTCACCGTCCGCAAGCCCGCGCCTACGGTGGCCGGAAATCCGCCCGGGATTCCCGACGCTCAGGGCGTTTCCTGCGGTGGCTAGGGGCGAGAGGGCGCGAAATTTGCCTTTCCCTTAAACGTCCCGCCTCCTCCTTCGCGAGCATTACTGCTTCGCAGAAGGAGGTTGACGGCTGCCTATACCCTCTCGCTCCGTACCATGGCGTGAACCAGGGCCGGACACGAGAGATCTCTGACGCCGATCGCCTCCACGAGGAAGTCGCACCATGGGAAGAGTATCGTCCAGAGTGTAGTGGTAACGCAGACACGTCTGTCGCGGTGCGTCCGATCCACGGCGAGTCGGTAACTACAAAATATGTTCGGTGCGAGCTCTCTTTGCGAGTTTTCTATCTGTGCCTCGAAAAGCACATTAAGCCGTTGGTCCCGGCTATCAGTCGTGGATCTTTTGACAGTCATTACGGGTCGTCAGGAGCCCGAAAGTCAGACAACCAGTCTTACCAAGGGGTATCGTATTACCCAGTAACTGGGTTGTGGAGGTCAGATAGGCAGTCGCTCCACGTAAAATACTGGTATTCCAGCTGCATGCTATTAGACCGGAAGCCGACTTCAACGTGGTTGAAAAAGGCTAGGCAGTTGATGATGATGCAATGAAAATAGCTTCGAATCACAAGACCTATAAAGACCGACACACCATTCGGGTCGTCGGCCGTGCGGGCTAGCCCGCGTCCGTCCGCAATATCACGCATAGTGGGAAGCCGCCTTTATACTAGGTACCTACTACTAATTTTCTGTCTAGCAGACTTCAGTAGATAAGTATAGTCTGTCCGTAAAAGCATTTGATGAAAATGTAAACAATTGCATAACAATTTGACAAATTGAGTACTTTGATTTGATTATTTGAATACCCGAAATTCTAATTCTCATCTAAATCACCATAAGGATGAGTTCTTCCATTTCGACATAAAATATAATTTATATAATGGCGCTCATCATTCTTTTCATTCATTCATTCATCATTCAGTCACGAATAAAGAAAATATAGGCGCTTTGACACTTTTGACAGGGCGTGACGTATCAGTGCTGCCACCTAGTGAACGTCATTTCAGAATTTTTCGATGATTTTTCAATCACAATAGCGATGATGACAATAAGTAAACATTTGTTCTATCACCTTCACTTGTAAGGTATGTACTTGTCTAAATCCAAATGGCCGAAACACAACAGGGCTATATTGTTTAGTTAAGGAATGCCCGTGACCACCTTCAGGCTCCATCAGCAGACCCTGGATATCTAAGACCAGACTAGTCTTTGTCAAGATGAATCAATGGAGCCCTAACTCGATGGGGTTGCGTCGTTTTATTATAGAGTTTCCATGGCCACCTTCCTGATCAGCTCTATGTGATAAAAATATTGCATTATCATCCAATTTACGTATTGCTCAATCGGAAACCGGGGAGAGGGTCAAATTTAACTTGCAAGATTTCATTACAGACAGACACCGCACAGGTTCTTAAAATTAGTTCTTAGTCATTAATGAAAATTTGACAACGCGAATCTTTACGAGAACATTTTAAATATTCAGATTGAATAAATAAACAGTTTGTAGTTAAGTTAAAAGAACATGTTTTTATAGGCAGAAATTTAGTGGAAAATTTATAGTTACCTAGAAATCTTGTTTAAAGGTCAAGTTAATGAATACATGATCTGCTTAGAAACATGGACTCATGGTTCTTTTCCCGCATTTTGGCACGAACTAATACGTCGTGACTTACGAGTTGTAGGTCGTAGGTTAACCCAGATAGGCGCTTTACTTTGTGTAAATTATATCAGCACTGCTCTCAAAACGGTGAAGGAAAACATCGTGAGGAAACCGGCATGTCCTAGAACCATAAATTCGAAGTCATGTGACATCTACAAACCCGCATTGGGCCCGCGTGGTGGATTGCGGCCCACTCCCTCTCACGGAGAGGAGGCCTGTGTCCCAGCAGTGGGATCATTATACGCTGATTATGCTATACCGACAATGTAATAATAATAATAATCTACGTTGACGTCGTGGTGGGGCTTGCGCGCTCCGAACTCTGGGTCTGTGCCGATAGAGTTTACTTTGCCGGAACGGGTCTAGGGTAAGGAGCCAAACCAAGAGAGATACAGAAACCCGCAGGGCAGCATGTGGCGAGCTGTTGGGCAGTAGCGACCCCACGAACCCTACCTCCTGAGAGAAGTCTTGTTCCTCATCTCTGACTTGCCTTTATTGGCCGGCTGGCGTGAACACTGACGACGAACAGAGCTCTCACCTCATTCTTGCCTTTATTGACCGGCTTGAGTGGAGATTCGCAAGAGCAAACGTGCTCGGAGGAAGGAAGTATTCCAGTAAGATGTTGGTAGGGATCTTGACCGTACTTCCGGGATTGTCCTGATAGCCGTGGAATACCTCTCCACTCCTGAAGCACCTCAGGAAGTGTTGCCCCCTTGTCAGTACGTCACTATGTGCTAGCGGCCGTTTTCGGGGGCCCATTATTGAGTGTGCAAGTCACCCCCTGCCATTTTGTCGGTATATTTTATATAAAGCATTGGTCAGGTAGGGGCCTAGCCTTTCTACAGTCTTAGGAAACCGATCCACTATAGCCTCCCAAACCCATAGCCCAATATTTTTGGTTCCCATGATAAGCAATAGTCTTACATCAACCGGGGGTTGTCCTTGAGTGCACCTTCATAGAGCAAACCGCGGGATAATCGTCGGTTAGTGCCTCATTCCATTACAATTTATTGTCCAAGGGACCTCTGCGAGTTGGCTTCGGCCCCTCGTACGCCTTCAAAAGGCCCGGGACCCCATGGTCCCGAGATATGTAAGAAATAATAATAATAATATTGTTTATTGAACTAATTGATTTACATAAATATTTACAAAATAAGGCCTTAAACTAGACATTAAGGTATATAATAATTGGATTCTACCTGAACTAGGAATAAACCTGTATATCAGGTATCTCACTCAAGTGCTTTAAATACATATGTGCTATCTGAGATTCTAACAAATAGTAATTAATTCTAATAAACAACTACTATAAATTATGGTTTTATACAAATTAAGAAAAATAGTATGCTACTCTTTACATTATCGTAAGACATTTTTGCAACAATGTTCTATTATGATTTTTGCAATTGTGACATTTCTGATGAGGTCGCTTTTACATTATTATTCAGAAAAAATTGCCATGTCAACAAAAAGTAAAGATTGCATGTTTATATAAGATGCGAATTGTAAAAATTAAACTATTTTTATGTGTAAAGGGCAATAATAGAGTAAGTATACAAGATTAATAAAAAAGTCTTATAGAAAACCATTGGTGCTCTAACGCTACCTCAGTATAATCTATCGAATTTATGTAAGGTGCGTTTAAATAACGAAAAACCTCTTAGGGGATCATTGTCGTCCCCGGAATTGTATCATCTGCTCGCATAACTCGACCAAACGTAGGGAACAGCTGACTTTCGGGTTGGTCCCACAGTAAAAATTGTTCTACCTCGTTCGTCTAGTGCTCGCAAGCGCTACTGCTGAGTCCTGAGTTCGATTCCCAGGCATAGTATTATTTGGTTTTTCTATCAGGAATTTCTCAGCAGCAGCCTGGAGTCTGGATTTGTGCCCGGTTGGTGGCAATACGCTCGCCCCCCCCCTATTACATGGGATTTAAACATAACTGGCGAAATGAGGGCGAACTATCATTATAAGACCTTTAACATTAGAAAAGTAAGAAAATACGTTTATTTGCTGTAAACATAAAGGCTCCTACATACTGGCGCGACTTGTCGCGCGACGCGTCGGGACACAAAGGCACCGCTTGTAGCGCTACACGCGGCGTCTTTGTGTCGCGTCGCGTCGCGCGACAAGTCGCGCCAGTATATAGGAGCCTTTACGCAAAAAAGTTGTGGAAAATATGCGTCACATCCCGCAAAACGGCCATCGCTCAGCATAATGCTGAGACCCTATTTGACGTTGACGTGATGACGTCGTCGTGACGACGTTGACGTGATGACGTCAACCGTTGCAGCATTTATTGAGTTAGAAATACGAAAATAAGAAATTTTTTACTAAATTCTTAATAAAATCCTACTAATCTTACTAATATTATAAATGCGAAAATTTGTAAGGAAGGATGGATGGATGGATGGATGTTTGTTACTCTTTCACGCAAAAAGTACTGAACGGATTTGGATGAAATTTGGCACACAGATAGTTTATAACCAAAAATAACACATAGGATAATTTTTATCCCGATATGCCCACGGGGTCAAAACTTATGCGGGTGAAACCGCGGGGCGCATCTAGTAAAATATAATACATTAAACCTTCCACACGTGTCTATGGATTAATATCTATGAAACCAGAGACATCTTGATTACTGTTAGTATTTAACAAGAAACTATTATGCATAATCGTGAAGTTTCATTAAACATACGACCGCAAAATATTCAATTATATTCGTCATTTACCATTTAATGGCTTGCAAGAATCGCCTATTAACCCATGGGTTTTATAAGAACAACATTTACTGAGTATTCTCCGAAGAGGAGTGTAACTTTATTTATATAGAAACGGCCGGACAGTTAAGCTGGTCCACAGATGGTCGCTCAGTGTGCTATGGAGCGGGCTATGCTCGGAGTATCTTTGAAGGATAAAATCGGGAGTGAAATTATCCGGAAAAGAACCTGTGTTACCGACATAGCTTACAGAGTAAGCAAGTTGAAACGTTCACCGACCCCGATGACCCCGTTACCCTCCTCCAGGAAAGCAATAGGGCCACGAGTACAGTGCAGAATCACAAACCGACATTCCGACCTCGCCGCCATGGTCCCTCGCGAAGACCCTGACGTAGCCGTCCCCCCCGACCCTTGCTCGACGCAGTACCAGCCCTTGCCGTAGCTGAGCCCGTAGCTTTAAATTCCCCTGATAATAATAAATATCCAGTTCTGATCCAGCTTGTCCCACCTTGCTGTCCTCCCCCCAGCGACGCCCTAAGCCGAGGTTCGTACCCTAGGGTTGTGCCCTTAGCGTGCAGTCGCTTTAATGTAAGAAATTGGCCCCTGGCTGGAGGCTTTGAGTTAGCTTAAGGCAGCCAGAAGATAGTCCGGTTAAGTAGTCAATGGTGCCGATTCCCTTGTTCACAAATTAAACTAAATTTAAGTTCAGTGCATCTTTTTCTTTCTATTTCATTAAGAAAAGGACAGAAGATAAATTTTAGTTTATTCCTGTCAAATTAATCAGCGCCTGTCACTACTCCATACAAGTTTAGACGTGATTAAAAACTTGCCTACTAAAATTACGTCAATTTTCGTCAAGCGCTGATTAATTTGACAGGACTAAACTAAAATTTATCTTCTGTCCTTTTCTTAATGAAATAGAAAGAAAAGGATGTACTGATCTTAAATTTAGTTTAGTTTGTGAACAAGGGAATCGGCACCATTACCTCTCAAAGTCAACTACGAGATGCCATACATAATAAAAAAGAATAAAAAAAAAGCTGAAACGGCAGTGGGTTGCCCATGTTCGTCCAGCAAGCACCGATGGCCGGTAGAGCAGATGAGTCCTGGAGTGGAGACGGAATCAAAAAAGCATCTTTTACTATAGAAATAATAACTATGGATTATTGTATGAAACAGCTGTTATTTTTCAATACTGCCTGAAAAATTGCCATCAAATACAAAAGTCAACCAGCATTTCAGAACTCCATTACCATAAAATCAAATTCAAATTCATAATATTTTATTTCACATAAACACTTAGAAAACGTCAGAAGACGTGCACGGTTCCAACTGGTCGTTTCCTATGGAGAAAAGCCGGCAAGAAACTCCACGTTTACTCTTTTAAAAATAATTGGCTTTTGCAATGTTTTCAAATTACAATGTTAATAGGTATGGGAGGACAGTGTAGGCCAGTCAAGATGTACCTGGTACTTAACAAAAAATAATTTGTTGTTTCTACAACCAGGCTCAAAAAAATAGGCAGCTCATTTAGATGCCAATGTATACGTTTTTATAATAAACTTCCTAGCCACATTCAAGAACTAAGCCTTAATGAATTCAAATGTTTTATAAAAGAGAAACTGTGCCTGAAAGCCTTTTATACTGTTAAAGATTATATTGAAGACATAAAGGCTTGGGATTGAGCTGCTCCAATAAATTTAAAATATCTGCATTAAATATCAACATACGTTACGTATTTAATTAATAACAAGAACGTCTTATTTGAATGCAGAACTTGGTTGTTTTTTTTATTTTCGATTACTCAACTCAATTTTGAGTAAATAGATAATTGCTTCATATTTTGCAATAAATTACCAGCGTTGTGTCATCGCGCATATTTCAAATGACTACTCTAACTGCAGTCGATGACCCCAGAAAAAAAAATCATCAAATTAATTGATTTTTTATTTATTTATTTAACAGTTTAAGAACACACATATAAACAGACAAGAAGAAAGGAACAGAAGAATACGTACAAAGGTGATGCTTATTTTTAAAGAAATCTCTTCCAGCATACTTGCGATAAGACAGTAGACAAAGAGATGTGGACACCGTGTGTAAGAGTAGGAGAAAAAACAAAATACATAAGAACAACAAAAAGAAAAACTATTCACTAATTTAAATATACGATAAGAAAATATACTTACATAAATACATACTTCTAAAATAAATATCACTAAAATACTTATATATAATTAATAGTATAAAATAATAAATACATAATATGCAACTATGGCAAAGTGGAAAGATAATGTTCTTACACTCTTCTTTTAAAAACAGCAACAGTTTGGCAGTCCCTAATGTCAGGCGGAAGTGAATTCCACAGCCGAACAGCGTGCACATTGAAGGAGCAGGAGTAGAAGTCGGAGTCGAAGTTTGTTTTATCATATTTAGATATCGATCCCCATCACGTCGTAGTTCCGCTAGCTAATTTAATTTGACCCTGTATAGGATACCTCGTAAAATAAGCCAGTAATTGTCTTAGCGCAGATCAAACGCTCATACAGATATAAAACGTACATTGATCACCACAATTTTTCACTGCATGTTGTCGATTTCAAACAATAGGGTCTTACACCCATTTTTGAAAAGTGTCTTAATTAAATTCTATAGTGCTAATATGCCCCAAAAAAGGCACGGAGTTGTCTCGGTATGTAAAGATGGTCATCCATCTACGGACCAACCCCGCCAAGCGTAGCTTAACCTGATGGATAAACCCGTGTGGATGTTATTACTTAGCCACGAGCTCCTCCTATATTATATGTGAGACCAATGTAAAAATAACAATTCAAAATATAAGATTAAAGTAAGATCATTATATAATTCACACACCTAGTTTGTTATAATAATTAATCTATGGTAGACAATAGGGTTTTACACCCATTTTTGAAAAGTGTCTTAATTAAATTCTATAGTGCTAATATTATTCAATCGATAAGTGCCATAAAAATGCGTTAAAATTTTACATTTTCAAATTTCGCACGTAGTTTGACGAAAACGCTGGACGCAGTGGACGCCATGTTGCTCTGTGGTCATGACGTCACTTGACTATGTAAACAAATGCGCTGATCTATTATCTAACTATCAGTTGACAATTGATACGTTTTAGTTTACATAACGGTATGACGTAATAACATGGCGGCTACTATTTCATGTTATTTTATGAACTAAAAGTAACATTTTCTGACTCCTTTTTGCCTTAACTATCTCAATAATCTATTTATAGATTTTTTCTCGTATACATATAGTAAAATACGCTATTATAAAGTCCAGATTTTCTTATGTTATTTTCCCTCAGCATACAATGAAGTTCAAAGTAAACTAAGACAGAACACGGATACAAGATAGGTAGACAACTAATGATTTTATTTCTGTAAATACTTACTTATTCAAAAGACACTTTACAAGTCAATATTGAATAGACATTTTCCTATTGACAACTATCTAGGGACTTGACTAGAAACAAAATCTATTGACCATTCATTGCTTGGATCCTGTTCAGCATTTTTTAATGTAAATATTACGCAACGTAAATTGTCTTTGGTCCCTAGCCCTGACATCAAGCAATGGACAAGATTGTCAAACTTTTGTGACTTGAATACGAGGCTTTTGGCTACTTATACTCGTAAGTGTCTATTTTATGTATTTTTTTTGTAATGTGCGTTTGTTTGTGTAGAATAAAGAAGTTTTATTTTCTTTCCGTTAGTACGATAGCAATAGTTCTCCAGACCGAATTTCGGCCATGGCGACCGATCTCGGCGGAGACCAGCCTTCGGCGCGGTAGATATTATAGTGCTGGCGTGTGTCCCAGACACAGGTGCACTCTCTCTGGGACTCTCTCGGGGTACTGTGTCAAATGTTACAACAAAATACCTTGTGATATATTGCAATTAAATGAAAGAAAATTTAAAACTCATGTTAAAAGTACACTTTGTAAACAAGCATATTACAAATTAGAGGATTATATCCAAGATAAGAATGCTTGGAAACATGCTGGTCCAGCTCCATAGGACAATCTAGAGTCTAGACAAAATCAAACTGGTTGCTATTTTAATTGTACAATTTATTATGTGATACAAATAATAAATCAATCAAGGTTGAATTTAAATTCTGTGATTACTTTAAATCACACACTGGTCAGTGTTATTAGGTACTTTATTTATTATTTTTATTAAAACGTATACTTTTACAATGTTTGTAAATATGTGAGCATCATCAGCCCAAACTATTATACTATACAATTAATTATGTGATAGGTACTCACATAATTAATTGTATAGTTTAATAGTAGGGAATCCCTGGTTTAGACTATACAATGGAAGTGTGACTGTAATTTACATAGTTTAACTATTTTTGGGATAAAAAATTACCAATATAAAAAATGCCCGAAATTGATTCAGCAAACGATTCTGAGCAAATTACTCTCATAATGTTCATTAATTCAGTTACGCGTTGGAGATTAGAGCGATAGCATGACTTCTTTTTGGTGTAAGTTTAGTAAGTGAAGAAAAGAAAGAAAATACGTATATTTACGGTAAACATGATACAGGCTCCTTCTGAGGCAGTCGGGTAAAAAGAAACAATTTGGGGGAGAATATGCTTCACATCCATGAAAAACTGGCAACGCTCAGCATAATGCTGCGACCCTATGCAACTTATTTTTACACGACTATACTCTGTCCAGTTGCTAATCTGTCCAGTTGCGAATCTGTCCAGTTGCGATTCTGTCCAGTTGCTCCGGAGGGAGAATAGCTTCATACAATCATCATCTGCCTGCCTTTTCCCAACTATGTGACTTCCAGGCTTACCAAATGCAGCTGAATACCAGTAGGTATGTTACTGGAGTGACTGCTTATCTGACCTCCACAAACCAGTAACTGGGTACCACGCTACCAGTTGATAAGACTGGTATCATCACTTGAAGAGGCTCTTTAATTCCATCTTTTACTTAACCGCTTTAAGTTAAGACGCTGACAACACCTAAACCGCGGTCACTGTCAGATTGCATAGAAAAGAAAGAGAAGCGCGACGACAAAACGCTTGTAATTTATTGCAAAATATGAAGTAATTATCTATTTACTCAGAATTGAGTTGAGTAATCGAAAATAAAAACGAACCAAGTTCTGCATTAGAATAAGACGTACTTGTTATTAATTAAATACTTAATTTATGTTGATATTTAATACAAATATTTTGGATTAGAACTCAAGGTAAGAGGATAGTTTAACGTTAGTTTGTATCGAGACTTTTTTTTCAAAACGTGTTTTGGTGACAACCAAGTTCTGGGAAATATGTTCAAAATTAACATATACTTTTTCCGCTACCACAAACTATACAGATTTGGCAATTTTCTTTCTTAAGAGAAGCCTATTTTGGTCAATTGGGTCTTGTCAGCGCCTTAATAACTTAAATCGTAGATGAAACAATAATTCACCATTTCCTTAGTTATTAAGCGTCTGTTTCCAACAATCACTCATGGATGCAAACGTTTTAACTAATAATAGATACTTACCGATTTCTGCTACAAAAACCTTCTAACAATAAAAACTCGCGTTTCACTACTATCGCACCTGGTCCCTATTTAATATTAGTGTATATGAACGCATTCAGAGTTTAAAAAAAAACCGTGCAAGTGCATGACGGACCACCCACAATGAAGGGTTCCGCAGTTGGGAAGTTGGGATGAATTTATCCCTATAACAAACTTAATGTTGTAGTTAAAAAACATATTCTCCCATAGATCGATATATGCCACGGTCAATTCTCCAACTGCAAATTTAAGTTGGTCGACTATTACTCGTTAACTTAATGAAGGGTTCCGCAGTTGGGAAGTTGGGATGAATTTATCTCTATAACAAACTTAATATTGTAGTTAAAAAACATATTCTCCCATAGATCGATATATGCCACGGTCAATTCTCCAACTGCAAATTTAAGTTGGTCGACTATTACTCGTTAACTTGGGCCTTCTTTTTAATTTCATTATATATACTACTGCCGTAAATCTTTTCATATTTCCATAAACAACCATTCAGCTGGCAGGAGGGGGACACAGGACTCAAACTATAAAAAATAGCACTTCAATGCTTAATATTACGCAAGCGGATCCTTGAATCGAAAAGTGGTGTTCACAGACCCGCAATATTTTTGAATGGCCTATCCGACGATACATGGGGTAGATGAAAAAAATATATCATCACCACATTACGTGCAAGGGAGATACTCTAAAAAAAAATACAGCTTTCTTTCTTTCTTTCTTACACTAAGCGTCTCTGAGCTACAGCGGAGACAGACAGACGGACATGGCGAAACTTTAAGGGTTCCTTGTTGTACTACGGAGCCCCAAAAAGCGTGCAATTGAAGACCAAAGAACGATGGAAGTGATGATTGTGTGTCTTCTTTAATGATGGCAAATAGAGACGTATGAAAGAAAACGACATGCTGCTCTGATCAATAATGAAATGAAATGAAAAGATTTTGAAATGATTTTATTTTCTGTAAGTAGGTTTGTACAAACACTTTTACACGTCAATCATATTTAGAAAAAAAACTAGATGAGCTCGGCGTTTCCTATCTGACTACTCTGAGAAGAAAGGCCGAAACAAACTCAGAGGTCACAGTCTCTTTTAAAGTCCAGACATAATCTTGGTCAGATCATGTGAAGACCATGTAGATTAGTGTCTGAAATGGTCTTTTGAGGAATGAACCACACAGATTGAGTGGACCTGTCCAGTTAGTGCACGCATTTGTCAGTAAGCGTGCAGCTCAACTCAGAACTTAAGGAGCTCAACGATTTGACGAACAATACCAAAGAAAGGACATTTGGGTAGGCCGCTTAAATGACTCAAACTGCCAGACCAAGATGATAACTGAGAGAAATAATAAAAACAATAATCCCCAAAGTCTTCACATTCACAATAATTTAAAAAATATATATATATATAATACTTCAAAAAGTAAATATTAATGTCATAGTGTATATAAAAAAATCATCAATGTCACACTTAGTATAAAAATAGATTTAGTTTAAAATTAGTTTGTTGCCTGGGGGTACATTGGAGTAGCTTAATTAATCCCAAGCCTTTTTGTCGTCCAAGTAATCTTTAACTTTTTGACAGAGTTTCTGTTTAATAAATGATTTAAATTTATTGAGGCTCAGTTCTTTAACATGGCTTGGGAGTTTGTTGTAAAAACGTATACATTGGCACTTAAATGAATTACTAATTTTTTAGAGCCTAGTCTTGGTAATAAATTTTTGAAATTGATTTTTTATATTGGTAATAAATTAGGATAAGGACAGGGAAGTGATGATGGTGATGGCAAACCATCACTGAAATCTAGGAACCAGGCATACGTCGTCATTTACGACATCGTGATTCACAGTAATAAATAAATAAAACATGAAGAAAATACAATTTACGACTTATTCAAATAACAGTCATAGTCAATTTCGGTGGAGCATACGGTGGAGGTCTCCATGGCTTGGGCAGAGCAGCGCTGTGTCCTCGTGGAGGCGATCGGCGGCGGAGATCACTCGCGTCCGGCCCTGGTCCAGGCCATGGTATGGAGCGAGAGGGCATGGGCAGTCGTCACCTCCTTCTGCGAAGCAGTAATGCTCGCGAAGGAGGAGGCGGGACGGTTGAGCGAAAGGCAAATTTCGCGACCTCTCGACCTTAGCCGCCACAGGAGACGCCCTGGGCGTCGGGAATCCCAGGCGGATTTCCGGCCACCAAAGGCGCGGGCTTGCGGATGGTGAGCAATGGGCAGCTCGCCGTCCGATAAGGACCAGGCCCGGGTCGACAGCGTGTTGTGTTCCACGCATCAAAGAGATGGCAGCACAAGTGTAGGGGTCCACTAGGGCCGATGCCTGCCGGGGTCGCGGGAAAGTCCGAAAGGGTTAGCGAGGCCCCTGGCAACACAGGCAACGGAAGGAGGGTGGGTTTTAGTCAGTAAGAGCCTGAGACCCCCTTCCGCTCCGCCCAGAGCGGGAGAAGTTATTTGATGATTTCCAAACAGAAAAAAAAGGGTCTTCGTTTATTCCTTACCGAGAAAAATGCGAGGCTGATGCTGATGACGAAGTTATTCTTCATAGAAATTAGAACATTCTACGGAAATCTCATGTAGTCGTTATAATAGGTGATCTATCACAAATTATCACGATAATGATCCTTCACCCCGACATGGTAGGATTTTTTTAAGGTAGTGTTATAGCCATAAGAGGGAGCGGAGTAACCGCTCCGCTCCCGCCTATGGCTATGGCGATAATAACTTGAAGATTTAGAATTAGTATAAGCGTGCATAAGCATAATCAGTCTTTGATGTTCCCACTACTGGGACACAGTTCTCACACATAGAAGCAAAAAGAATGATGTACCCAGGATTTTGTAACATCTTGATTTTAAAGAGTGTCCTCGCAGTTTCTAACCCGTTCTTCTAAACTAGACTTGGGGTTGTTACTGATAAATTCTAGATACTAAAACCCTATTAACACTTTGCCCGACCTGGAGATGGAACCCGCAGGACCTCGTGCTCAGCAATATAATATTATCAGGATGGAAGCATGACAATGAGAGCAGTAGAGGCCCAGTGGTAACAGCCGCGACTTACGAGATGTAGGTGGTAGGTTCGAACCCAGCCAGGCGCTTTATTTTGTGCAAATTGTTTCATCGCTACTGATCTTAAAACGGTGAAGGGAAACATTGTGAGGAAATCCTGGTCCTAGAACCAAAAATTCGAAGATGTGTGACATCTACCAGCCCGCACTGGGCCCGCGTGGTGGATTACAGCCTACTCCCTCTCAAAGAGAGGAGGCCTGTGTCCCAGGAGTGGGAACGTTATAGGCTGATTATGCTTATGCTACGGAAGAATGGATGAGTTGTTGACTCTAACGATATGCAACCCACAAAACACCAAAATATTGTATTGTTATTTACGTTTCTTGAGCGAGAAAATAGCTAGTCGCTTCCTCGTTGGTGGGACTCTAACTCAAACTCAAAGCATTTATTTCAATTAAACCATTTACAGGCACTTTTGAATTGTCAAGGAGTCGGTCAGTTAGAAATATGAAACTAGTTTCCCGTTGTTTTAATAGGTACCTATGGAGAAGAACGGGCAAGAAACTCCATGGACACTCTTTTGTAATGTTGAATTTATAACTAAATGTGAGGACGATGTAAAAAAAACGCGTCCTTAGTAGCAAACTCAACAAAACCACAATTTCTGAATAAAATAATTAAAAATAAGCCGAGGCAGCTAAGAGATGATCAGTCCCAACTGACGGCGCCCGTCCACGAACATGACGCATGCATCAGCATCATTCAGCTCTGAATGGAGGTAAATGATCCAACACACGCGCCACCATGAGCGAGACATCTGAGTGAGCATGACATACTCTCCACCGCCAGGGCACATTCAAATCAAACGGGTGCCTTAATCGCCCCGCTAACCGCTCCACTCTCTCTAACCCCTACCTTAACACTAATGACGTATTTAAACACATTTACCCAGAACTTCCTTGACTGCTTAACCTATTGTAATTAGAAGCATTATACTTGTTTACTACAAAGTAATTATGTCATACTTGAGTGAGCGTCAGCGATCCAGAGGTCAGACAGGTGTGGTACGCTTATAGTGTGCTGATTGTCATGCTCAAATCAAAGTAATGTGAATACGCACAGCTCTGACGTGATTAGGGGTTAACATGAACTAACCTTACTAAAGAAAATAAAGTTGAATGATTTAACAATAGATTCCACAGAGATTATAAAAAAAAGTATATGTAGTTTGAAATCAAATCCATGTCGAGTAATTTAAATAATATCTGTTGTTATTTTCGCCAACCACTCGCAAAACCTCATGAGTTGATCGCAGATTTAGTAATCAAAGACTTGATTAGTCTGGGGGGCTCATGGCTAAATAATAACAGCAGTACAGGTCGACTCTTAAAAAACGAGAGAAAATACGTTTATTTCCGGTAAACATAACGCAAAGAAAGAAAACACATATTAAAAAAAAATACAAGTTGGGGGAAAATATGCGTCACATCCACACAAAACGGCCATCGCTCATTATGCTGAGCGATCAACTTAGGCTACGCTTGCTAGAGTCAGACCGTGGATGGGTGACCATCTTTACATACCGAGACCCTACCGTGCCCCGGAAAGTAAGTTATGCCGTCGGTACTGGCTGTCAGTTGTTGCTGAATCAGGTGCCTGTAAGTCTGACAACCAGTCTTATCAAGGGATAATATATGTAATTTGGTATATTATCCCTTGGTAAGACTGGTTGTCTGGGTATCACAAACCACTTACTGGGTAACACTATGCTGTTACCCAGTAAGTAACACCATAGTGGGTTGTGGAAGTCACATAGGCAATCGCTCTATGTAATGAACTGATTCAGCGGTTAAACTGGAAGGCGACCACAACAAAGTTAGGAAAAAAGCTAGGCAGATGAGGCCTATGGTTCAATGTCGCAAAAAGAGACTTTTATTAATGTAATAGAATTAAACTAGGGTAGTCTTGCCAACGACGGAGGAGACTTGGTCCCAAAGTAAAGCCCTGAGGCACTCCAGAAAAAAATGCATTATTTCTTACATAAATAACTTCACACATTGTGATTCTAATATTGTGCAGGAGAAAGATAAAATCAATTTTAAAAAATCTGATGTATATCCTCCCTATTAACACAGTTAAAAGATAGGTCATACAGATAGTGTCATAGGCTTAGCCAATTTCAACAAATGATGCATCTTTATCTGATTTCATCAAATCCTCTAACCCCGTTAGGTATTTAAACATTATTTATTTTTATTACGAACGCAAACTTTAATTTGTATTATTTTTTTTTTTCTTTAAACTGTCTTGACAGTTTTAGGGTTCCATAGCCAAATGGACGGAAAAATGAAACCCTAGTAATTTTGTCATGTCCGCTTGTTCGTCTATTCATCTGTCCGTCTGTCCGAATGATGATCAGCAATTTTATTCGGAGACTATTGGCACTATATCGATGAAAATTAGATGAGAGAAGATGTATTCTGCACATCGCTAAACAATAGTGTAAAGAAATTATGAGACTTGAACTACATAATTATATCAATAACTATATGTCGTTGCAAAATATCAAAGTTTAAAACAGACATAAAAGTCTTACTTAGTATTTAAGACATAATATTTTGTTATTTTTTCGGTGGTCTATAGTGATTTTTTAATGTTTTTTTATCAATTTGTACCTATTATTTTTTTATGATTTTCTGTGTATTGTATATTGATTTCTTTTATTTTTTTCATCCTTGTCAAACTTGTTGTACCTGCTTAGATAATAATTTAATGTCATGGTCTCCTATAATTGGAAGCATAGACTTGTATTTGTCCCTGTTTATGTTAACAAGCGTGTGTGTAGCCTCTGTTGGAGATCCAAGACATAAATAAATGTAAAGTGAAATGTTCGTATACAATATATTATTCACATATACCATTTCATGGCAAGTTTGGCGCAGTGGCCAAGCAATAGACTGCTGCATCACGTGTCCCGTATGATAAGATAAGATAAGATAAGTCTTTATTTGCCTTAAACATGGTATAAAGTTGTTACAGTCAGATATTAATCTAAAGTCCGCATGTTTAGCTATACAGGATATTTGTATCAATTGCATGCAAAATAATAATTATAAGTAAATTTAAAGTACAATGTCACAGATACAAGGTTAATACAATAATAATAGTTTTCGCAATGACATAAGTTCAGAAATTATAGATTATTGTTAAGTAAATCTTTAATGTCATAAAACATGTGTTCTTTCAACCATTTCAATAATTTGTTTCTAAATGAGTTAATATTAAATAACAATTTTAATTCTTTGGGTATTTTGTTATAAATGCGTATACACATGACTAGGAAACTTTTTGCGTACTTGGCTGATTTAGGAGTATCCTGCAACACAAGTCTGCATGGATCTCTATTTCGAGAATTCAATTGATAGGCTCTTTTGAACAACCCCTTATTATTATAAACATAATTACAAATTTCAAAAATGTACAGTGACGGAAGTGGTAATATACCTAGCTTTTTAAAGAACGGTCTACATGACTCGTCAGGACGGATACCACAAATGGCTCTAATGCATTTCTTTTGCGCAATAAATGCTCTGTGTCTATCTGTACTGTTACCCCAAAGGATAAGCCCGTATCGTAAGATAGATTCTATGTAGGCGTGATATGCTGTAATTGCTGTTTTTTTATTGGTTATGTTCTTTATTTGTCTGAGAGCATACACAAACTTATTAATCCTACTGCACAAACTATCCAAATGTACTTTCCAATTCAGATCTTGGTCTAAGAGTACTCCTAAGAATTTAGTTTGTGGAACTTCTTTTAACCTGTCAATATGAAGTTTGAAATTGTATTTGGTGTGTTTTGATTTATTAAACTGTATAAAATTAGATTTGTCTAAATTAATTTTCAATTTATTTGCTTGTAACCATTTTATAATGTCTTCAATAGTATTATTAATGTCCACCTCATGATCAGATTTAGTTTTATACTTTTTGTCAGATGTCACAATAATTGAAATGTCGTCTGCAAATAATACACATTTATGATTAGTCACTAGCGGTAAGTCGTTTATGTATAATAGAAACAATATGGTACAAAACATTTGTATGACATACATTAGAGATTTGTGTTTATAAACGCACCTACTTTCCTATGTACATACATACATACATACATACATAAACTCATGCCTTCTTCCCATGGGGGAAGGCCGAAACTATAGAACGCCACCTGCTACGCTCCTTACATACTCCTTTTGCTTCGTTTACGTTCATACATCTGGTCATACACGTACGCTGGTTGCGAGTACTACGCACCTGATCTTTTTGAAAAACATCATCAATGAGGTCTCTATATGTCTTTCTGGGGCGTCCCCTTCCGGCATTTCCTATGTACAAAACAACATATTTATTTTTATTTCTGCCTTTTTCTGTATCTATATTTATAGATTTTTCTTTTGTTTCAGGTCGTTTGGCAGTGATTATGTTAAGTATATGCACCGTGGTGCTAGGAATCATACTATCGTTCGTGCCTTGGCTGGACTATATTATATTTAGGGTGAGTATTACTTCTTTATAGAAATTCCTCTTTATTTTATACCCTCTAAAGAGTTTATCACCAGTACGCTTAGCCTGACGCTTTCTATATCTACGAAGAAAAGACAAAGCTCTTTCTATACAAAGTGACATTTCGTTTCTCCATTTTTGACATCGCACCGTAGATTCGCACCTTAGTATTTTTTATTTTTTTACGTAATCAAAAGAATACGGCGATACATTGAGTTAAAATTTGGTATAACGTCACGCCTTAATAGATTTTATACTGAATTGTGTCGTAGCGTGTCCACTCTCCAACTTTAATGCGTTTTATCTAAGTATTTCTTTTTTCATTAATATGACAAAGCAAAAAATACGGGTCTAATATTTTTTTTTATTATCTGACTGACGGACTAAACATAATTTCTTTTTTTTTAACCAGGATCATCCCTATTACGTGGTAACAAGAAATGCAATTTTTATATTTTTATTGTTACAGGAATTAAAACTTTGGAACGGCTCCCTAAGCTACAGCTACTGGCACAAACCTGGAGTCATCAGACTGACGAAGGTATACATCTTCAACGTGACCAACCCCCAAGCTTTCCTGGAGACCGGCGAGAAACCCAAGCTTGTGGAGGTCGGCCCTTTTGTTTATAGGTTTGTACTTGATTTTGTTATCTTTAGTAACATTACTCAGACCCACAGAAACGTTGCGACTTTTGTTATCTTTAGTGATGTTAATCAGGCCCACAGAAATGGCGCGAATTTTGTTATCTTTAGTGATATTACTCAGGCCCTCAGAAACGTCGCGAATTGTGTTTTCTTTAGTAATATTACTCAGACCCACAGAAACGTCGCGAATTTTGTTATCTTTAGTAATATTACTCAGACCCACAGAAACTTCGCGAATTTTGTTATCTTTAGTAATATTACTCAGACCCACAGAAACGACGCGAATTTTCGTAGCTAGACGACTGTCTTTCCTAGCCTAGTTACCATTGGGTTATCTTCAGTAAAAAACCAGTCGAGTGCGTGTTGGACTACGCACAATGAAGGTTTAAAAAAGTCAAAAAGAAAACAAAAAATAACCTCTCAAGAACTATCGTAACATAGTAGTTGAAAAACATGTTCTCCCGTACTTCGATATACGTCACGGTCAATTCTCTAACAGCAAACTGTAAGTTGGTCGACTATTGCTCGTTAACTTGTAAAGCCTACTTAGCTGTGATAGTTTTTCTTTTAAGACGCTGACAACACCTAAACCGCGGTCACTGTCAGATTGCATAGAAAAGAAAGAGAAGCGCGACGACAAAACGCTTGTAATTTATTGCAAAATATGAAGTAATTATCTATTTACTCATAATTGAGTTGAGTAATCGAAAATAAAAAACAAACAAGTTCTGCATTAGAATAAGACGTACTTGTTATTAATTAAATACGTAATGTATGTTGATATTTAATACAGATATTTTGGATTAGAACTCAAGGTAAGAGGTTAGTTTAACGTTAGTTTGTATCGAGATTTTTTTTTTCAAAACGTGTTTTGGTGACAACCAAGTTCTGGGAAATATGTTCAAAATTAACATAAATTTTTTCCGCTACCACAAACTATACAGATTCGGAAATTTTCTTTCTTAAGAGAAGCCTATTTTGGTCAATTGGGTCTTGTCAGCGCCTTAATTTAGTTATATGCACTACTGTCATGAATCGCTGGCAGGTGTGGGGGACGCTTGACTATTTGCACTTTAAAGCTTAATATTAAATACGCAAATGAATACACAGAATATTTTTGAACAGGGAGGTACCCTACAAACACTTTTTTTCCAGGTTTTATTTTACCACTTTAAATAATTAATATATTATATATAATATAATTATAATACCCATGCCAAATTACAGCTTTCTAGTACTAAGAGCCTGTGAGCTAAGCCGGACAGACAGCCAGACAGACATGGCGAAACTATAAGGATTCCTTGTTGACTAGGGAACCCTAAAATCGGATCGTTTTGATAAAGGACCGTAGCTAAAACAGTTTGAGTTTTAAAGTTTTAAGGCTCGTGCAGACTGGCGCGGTATCGCGGGCGCTACAGACAGCGCGACGCACAGCGCGATACTTTCCATGACGTTTTCACTGAAATTGTGCTACTAGTGTCGCGTGGCGCCTGTCTGCGAGAGCCTTTAAAAGCAAGGTTAAGGTTTAAGGTTTTGTTCACCACTCAGAACCGTTGGGCTAATGCTTATAAATATAAAAACTGTCGTGACTGTTGTATTATAAAAAAATAAACCATACTCATGATTGACGTAATAATAAGTATGTTAAAATACCCACAAATATATAAAAATAACCACAACTAACTTTAAGGCGCTGACAAGAGGCAAATGACCGAAATAGGCTTGTCTTAAGAAAAAAAATTGCCAAATCTGTATAGTTTGTGGTAGCGGAAAAAATATATGTTAATTTTGGACATATTTCCCAGAACTTGGTTGTTACCAAAACACGTTTTGAAAAAAAATCTCGATACAAACTAACGTTAAACTAACCTCTTACCTTGAGTTCCAAACCAAAATATCTGTATTAAATATCAACATACGAGTACGTTACGTATTTAATTAATAACAAGAACTTCTTATTTGAATGCAGAACTTGGTTGTTCTTTATATTTTGCAATAAATTACAAGCGTTGTGTCATCGCGCTTCTCTTTCTTTTCTATGCAGTCTGATAGAGATCGCGGTTTAGGTGTTGTCAGCGTCTTAACTGGAATCAATTCTTCGACTAGTTGAATATACCATGAAGTCATCTATATTATATATTTAAATATATGTATAATATATCACATTGAATGACTATGTGTTTGTCAATTTACGCCGGAAAAACTAGAAAACCCCTCGACTGAAGGTGATAATTTTTTAGCAGTACTGGGATAAGTCACCATTGACGGATGATGTTACTGTAAATCCCATGACTTAAGCTTGAGGAGTCATCCGATGTGGTTTCCAGTCGCACAACTAATTTCTTCTTTAAGGCGCAGATATATGATTTTAGTGACTTTTAAATCTGTTATTACGTCTTCAAATAATGCGAGTAAGTTATAAAAAAAAATGTAGGTTAAACTATAACGCATATACATCAATTCTATATGTGAATATTTAAATATTTTAGTAAAATACTTTATTAAATAAATTCAGGAAGTAATGTCTAGCCAAAACATAAAAAAAACGATATTACTTTCAAACTACATAAGATATATTCATGTTTTTTTTTTTGTATGAACAGACTGTTTTGTTATGTATAATTCTATCTATGTTTTTTTTTAAATATTCATATTTTCGTAACTAAAAATAAATTTATTCCCTATGAAACCGAACGGTGGCGCGGCATGAGCGCAGCTCGCATTTGTATGGCTAAGGCAAGCCATCACAAAATTTACTATGTTATTTTAAGACCGCAGACTTCTTATAAATGATAAATGATTTTATTTCTTTAAGTAGGTTTTTAAAAACACTTTTACACGTCAAACATATTTTTTAAAACTAGAGGAGGTCGGCGTTTCCTGGCTATCTGACTACTGTGAGAAGAAAAGCCGACATAATAAAAAATAAGCTACTTAGATGCTACATTCCCTTCATTGTTGCTACCTTTACTATCTGACTACATGTGAGAAGAAATGGTGAAACAAACTCAGAGGTTACAGTCTCTTTTAAAGTCCAGACATAATCTTGTTCACATCATGTGAAGACCATGTCGATTGGTGTCTGAAATGGTCTTTTGATGAAAGAACCACACAGATTGAGTGGACCTGTCCAGTCAGTGCACGCATTTGGCCGTAGTTGTGCAGCTCAACTCATAACTAAAGGAGCACAACGATTCAACGAACAATACCAAAGAAAGGACATTTGGCTAGGCCCCAAAAAATACTCAAACTGCCAGACCAAGTTAAAAACTAACTGAGAATAAAACAAAATTAAACAATGACCCACATAGTCTTCACATTTACAATAATTAAAATAATATAATACTACCAGAGTAAATATTCATGTCATTGCATAAATAAAATTCATCAATGTCAATGTGTATATCCGGACATAATATTGGTCAGATCATTTGAGGACCATGTAGGTTGGTGTCCGAAATGGTCTTTTGAGGAAAGAACCACACAGATTTGAGTAGACCTGTCCAGTCAGTGCACGCATTTGTCAGTTATCATGCAGCTCAACTCAAAACTTAAGAAGCTCAATGATTTGACGAACAATACCAAAGAAAAGACATTTGGGTAGGCCGCATAAAGTACTCAAACTGCCAGACCATCATTAAAACAGCTAACTAAGAGACAAAAAAAACAATGACCCACATACGAGTAGTCCTCACATTCCTAATAATTAAAATAATATAATACTTTACAAAGTAAATATTCATGTCATTATTTATATAAAAGGTTAGATAGAATAAGAAAATATAAATAGTTAGCAAAATAAAAAGAGTAAAAAAACAACATTCACTGTAAATTTATTGGAGCAGCTCAATCCCAAGCCTTTTTTGTCCTCAATATAATCTTTAACAGTATAAAAGACTTTCAGGCATAGTTTCTGTTTTATAAAACATTTGTTTTTATTAAGGCTTAGTTCTTGAATGTGGCTAGGAAGTTTATTATAAAAACGTATACAATGGCATCTAAACGAGCTGCCTATTTTTTTGAGCTTGGTTGTAGGAACAACAAATTTGTGTGTGTTCCTAGTATTTACATTTTGGATATCACTGTATTTTTTAAACAAATTAATATTTTTTATGTGCGTACAAAAGATATTCATAAATATACTGAGAAGCTACAGTATATTAATCTCTTTAAAGGTTTTCCTGTAATATACAAGGTGTTTATTTATATCCCATAACTCTAGGGTATGAATGAGACCTTAACAAAGAATCAAACTGGCATATGAATTATTTTTCATTTATCTTTTTTTTTGTTTTCATTTTTCATACAAAATAATTCAACAAAGTCACGATTATTAATAATAATATATAAATAATATTAATAAAGACATAAAATTTATTTTATTTATTTATTACCTACACTATTACGAGCAATTTTCATCTATTTTCTTAAATCATCATCTGCCTGCCTTTTCCCAACTTTCTATGTTGAGATCAGCTTCCAGTCTTACCGGATACAGCTGAATACCAGTATTTTACATGGAGCGACTGCCTATCTGACCTCCACAACCCAGTTACTGGGTAACACGATACCCCTTGGTAAGACTGGTTGTCAGACTTTCGAGCTTCTGACGACCCGTAACGACTGTCAAAGATCTACAAATGACAGCCGGGACCAACGGATTAACGTGCTTTCCAAGGCACGGAGGAGTCTTGGTACGTAAAGATGGTCACCCATCCACGGACCAACCGCGGCAAGCGTAGCTTAACCTGATCGATCGACCCGTGCGGCTGTTTTTACTTAGCCACAAGCCCACATCCATAATCCTAAATAACTTTATAAATGTTTATTTTAAAATTATTAACAAAAAAAATTGGAGATTCATAGTAAGCCCTTTCATTTAATGTGCTACGCGGTATAGTTTGTAAAACTTTTTTGATTTGTTTTGTTTGCAAATGGGCTGTAACAGACGGACAGGCCGACTTTCCGTATCAAACGCCAACGTCCTGTACACACAAAAAACGTGTGGCCGCCGCAGCACAAGTGCGCGCACACTGAGTTATTTAGTACAAAATGCCGGTCTCGTTGGCCGCGGCGGCCAAGTGGCCGCGATGTTTCCGAACATGGCCGCTGGCTGTTAGTCGCCTTAGGGTGCGTTTCCACTAAAACGCAGCCTGATGGCGCACTCGTGTATATCACGGAAGAATTAGTTGGCCGCGGCAACCTGGCCGCCAAATACGCGAGGGCAATTAATATGAAGCAATAAAGTACGGTTACAATTCGGTCTAAACAAACAACATCACGCCTGTGTTTCAGGGATCCGAAGGGTTAGGCAGAGGAGTACCTATTATGTATAGTATACCCACATTTCGCCAGTTATGTTTAAGTCCCATATAAAGCCACGGGGGCCATAGGAGGCGTGCCTATTGCCATCAACCGGGCACAAATCCGGACTCCGGGCTGCTACTGAGAAATTCCTCCGGAAATAACCCAATAACATTATGCTCGACCAGGGCATTGACTTAAAAAGGTGCCTTTTTTTTTGGGGTGGGAAATTATCAAATAACTTCTCCCGCTCTGGGCGGAGCGGGAGGGTGTGTCAAACTCTTACTGACTAACACCCTCCCATGTCCCTTCCATTGCCTGTGTTGCCAGAGGCCTCGGTAACCCATTAGTAACTTCCCGCGACCCTGGCAGGCATCGGCCCTAGCGGACCCCTACACTCGAGCTCTTACATACACCTTATTTGAATCTAGAACTTGGTTGTTTTTTATTTTCGATTACTAAACTGAATTTTGAGTAAATACGAGGTGCATTCAATAAGTACCTAGCCTCATCGCCAGAGGGCGCTGTAGTTTCAAAAGAGTTTTACCACAGTGTAGCACATTCTTTTTTAATTCTTTTTTCAAATTTTCATTCCAATTCCTTCATTTGTTTTAATTTGACAACTTATGGAAGCGAACGTGTCGATCGGTTTTACAAAAATGGAAAAAGAGCAATATCGTTCGGTGATTCGATTCCTATTTTTGGAAGGGAAGACGCGCATCGAAATCAAAGAGCGCTTGGATGCTGTGTACGGTTCTCCATCGATGGCCACCGTCAAGAATTGGTTCAACGAGTTTGCACGTGGCCGTACGTCGGTTTTTGATGAACCACGTCCAGGTGCACCGAAAACAGCTGCTACGGAGGAAAACATTAAAAAAATCCATGATTTCGTATTGGCAGATCGCCGATTGAAGGTTCGGGAGCTAGCTGAGACTGTAGGCATTTCAGAAGGAACAGTGCATCATATTCTTCACGAGGAACTCGGCATGAGAAAGCTGTCGGCGCGATGGGTGCCGCGTTTACTCACACCAGAAAACAAGCGCAACCGTGAGACCACATCGGAGACGTGTTTGGCGCTGTTTAAGCGGAATCCAGCGGAGTTTTTGCGTCGTTTTGTGACCGTCGATGAAACCTGGATCCACTGGTACACACCAGAGACCAAGGAGCATTCAAAACAATGGATCCAGACCGGGGAACGTGCTCCAAAGAAGGCGAAAACTGTAAAATCGGCCGGAAAAGTTATGGCCACCGTTTTCTGGGATTCACAAGGTGTGATCTACATCGATTAGGTACCTCGAGAAGGGTAAAACAATTACAGGGCTTTACTATGCCGATTTATTGGGCCGATTCGACGCCGAATTAAAGAAAAAACGACCTCATCTGGCGAAGAAAAAGTGCTGTTTCACCACGACAACGCACCGGTTCACACGGTCGAATTACGCTACGAGTTGTTGCCCCATCCACCGTATTCTCCAGATTTGGCCCCTTGTGACTTCTTTCTGTTTCCTAATCTGAAAAAATCACTCGCCGGGAATAGATATGGATCGAATGAGGAGGTCATCTCCGCCACGGAGGCCTATTTTGCAGAGTTTGACAAAAACTATTTTTCGGACGGGTTAAAAAAGTTGGAGCATCGCTGGGCTAAGTGTATCGAACTAAAAGGAGACTGTTGAAAAATAAATTGCCACTTTTCCAAAATTTTCGTTTACTTTTTGTAGGCTAAGTATTTATTGAATGACCCTCGTATATAAAGCGCGGTCGCTGTTGGACTACATAGGAAAGAAACAGAAGCGCGATGACACAATGCTGGTAATTTATTGCAAAATATGAAGTAATTATCTGCTTACAAAATCTAACATCCTTCTAACATCTCTTTGAGGCGCGCGTGGAACACAACGCGCCGTCGACCCGGGCCTGATCCTTATCGGACGGCGAGCTACCCATTGCTCACCGTCCGCAAGCCCCCAGCTAGATGGGCGGACGACCTTAAAAAGGTGGCTGGGACAGACTGGATACGGAAGGCGGAGGAGGGTGTTGTGGAGCAGCCTGGGAGAGACCTATGTATGTCCATCAGTGGACTGTTATATGCTGAGTTGATTGATTGATTGAGAGAATTGAACCCAAGACCAAAGTTCATCTTGACAAACGGAACTAAAAATAACAAAAAACTAATAACGGCCCTTTTGTGGGTTTTTGAAGTAAAAACTTTCAATTCATTGTGTATAGATTACTGATGTCATTATTATATCTTTATTTTGTCTATTACAAAAAAATGTTAAACCCACATAATGGGCCATTTTATTTTCTATGACAAAACAAAAAAAAACATGTTATTTTATTTTGTGCAAAAAGTTTCGTTGTATGTAATGGTAGTTTGTTTGCAACGTTTTTTTATTTAATTGTTGTTTTGTTGATGTCAGAATGAAAAGGTTTTTTTACTTTGCAATATTTTGCTGGTAATTTTTCATACGTCATGCTGTATACGCATCTACATAAAAACATATTAAGACGCTGACAACAGCTAAACCGCGGTCACTGTCGGACTGCATAGAAAAGAAAGAGAAGCGCGATGACACAATGCTTGTAATTTATTGCAAAATATGAAGCAATTATCTATTTACTCAAAAATAAGTTGAGTAATCGAAAATAAAAAACAACCAAGTTCTGCGTTAAAATAGGACGTTCTTGTTATTAATTCAATGGGTAACTTAAGTTGATATTTAATACAGATATTTTGGACTGGAACTCAAGGTAAAAGGTTAGTTTAACGTTAGTTTGTATCGAGATTTTTTTTAATAAGATTAGATAAATCCTCTCTTTGAGGAGTGGCTAGAGAGGCGCCACGGCATCCTCACCTTCCGCCTGACGCAGGTCCTCACCGGACACGGCAGCTTCGGAAGGTTCCTGTGTCGGATAAGGCGGGACAAAACGCCTGGGTGTCACCACTGTGTGGATCGCCCGGAGGACACGGTGGAGCATACGGTGGAGGCCTGCCTGGCTTAGGCAGAGCACCGCCGTGTCCTCGTGGAGGCGATCGGCGGCAGAGGTCTCTCACGTCCGGCCCTGGTTCAGGCCATGGTACGCAGCGAGAGGGCATGGGCAGCCGTCACCTTCTTCTGCGAAGCAGTAATGCTCGCGAAGGAGGAGGCGGGACGGTTGAGGGAAAGGCAACTTTCGCGCCCTCTCGCCCCTAGCCGCCGCAGGAGACGCGGGAAGGTACTAAAGGGTTACCGAGGCCCCTGGCAACACAGGCAACGGAAGGAATACGGGTGGGTTTTAGTCAGTAAGAGTCTGACACAGCCTCCCGCTCCGCCCAGAGCGGGAGAAGTTATTTGATGACCCAAAAAAAAAAAGCATCTTAACTAATAATATTATAACTGCGAAAGTGAATTAGTTTGTTCACGCTAAAACGGCTGAACGGATTTGTATGAAATTGGCACATGGTTAAACCATGACCTGGATTAAGACATAGGATACTTTTTATCCCGATATTCCCAAGGGATCGAGACTTATGCGGGTGAAATCGCGGGGCGCAGCTAGTAATGCATAATCAGCCTATAATGCTCCCACTGCTGGGACACTGGCCTCCTCTCTTCGAGAGGGAGTAGGCTGTAATGTACCACACGGGCCCAACACATATCCATTTTTTCATTTTTTTTATTACTTCTTCATCATCGGAAATTTGAACGTGTCATCCCCGTAAGAATAAACATGAAAATATACTCATCATAATAATAAAATTAATTATTGTACAAATCATTCAATGGATTTATCACATGTCCATTGTACAGGGTGTCCAGTAAATAGCACGACATACTGCAGGGGGTGATAGCTAGGGTCACTACCTATCAATACAACACAATATATGTGCAGCAAAATCTTACGGATTTACAGTTTTACAAAATTTTCCGAAATACCGAAAAATCTCTACCTTGAAACAGATTTGTAAGCATCTCGTAATGAAAAAATCCTTTTCTAGTACTTTTTTTTACATCAAATTATTCGTGAATAGTTACTTTACTCATTGATAAGTCTTTTTTCTATCAAAGACAAGAATGTTTTCAAGAAATACTATTTTTTGTTTAAATTTGCACAGAACTATTTTCTTATCACTTAAGTTTAACCTACAGTGGTGAAAAAAAAAATGTATGAGGCAGTTTTGTACAACAAACTTAAAAAATAGCTTGTTTAATGGTGATTTTGGAAAGATACAATACTAGTACATTTTCATTTTAAAAAATACGAAAAATAAGCTATTTTAGTTAATAAGAGCATTTTATTTTATTTTAAATGCAAGTAATGTGACTTTGAATTCGAATCGTTGTAAGGTCGTACTACGGTTCGAATTACATAATAATTAATCTACAGCCGACCGGCCGGCCGGTCTGTAAATGACATCTTGAAGGATAAGGTGATAGTAAAAAAAAACAGAGGAGTTAACTTTAATAAACATTTATTTAAATAAATTACAATAAATGCTCAAATTGCTTCACTTATTGCCCTAATACACGCTCGGCATCTTCTTAAAAATGAGCTTTTGAGTCTTCTCAGGCTTATTTCCGATATTTTTCTTGCTGCAATGTTAACCCTTGCTCTCAATTCATTGTCATTTTGGATCGGTTTTTCATAGACTTAGTCCTTCATGGCACCCCAATAAAAAAAATCCAGGGGGTTTAGGTCCAGAGACCTAGGTGGCCATAATATCGGTCCCAGTCGCCCAATCCACCTGCCTGGATAAGGTTCATCTAAGTAGGCTCTTACTTCCCGGCCATAATGAGCAGGGCACCCATAATTTTGAAGCCACATCACCTCTCTTAGCTCACTCGGAACATTTTCAAGGAGCGTGGGTAGGGTTTCTCGTAAAAACTCCAAGTAATTATTGGCATTTAATGTAGGTGGAAGCTCGACGGGACCCACAATCTGGCCATTAAAAATCCCACACCATAAATTTATTTTGAATTGGTACTGGGACCTGTCTTCTCTTGACACATACGGATTTTCTAATTGCCAACTATGTAAATTATGCAAATTCAAGTAGCCGTCCTTTCAGCAGGCTGACTCATCACTCCATAACATCTTATTAAAAAAGTTTGGGTCCTCCCGATGCATTTCAAGCATGCGGCGGCAGAATTGAACTCTCGGCAGGTAGTCTCTAGTTAAAAGAGTTTGCACGCGTCGTACGTGAAATGGATGGTATCCATACCTCTTAAGTACTGAATGAACAGTGGACTTCGGTATCCCTGTGCGCCGTTGTATCGCCCTAACCGAAGTTGTCGGGTCTTGTTCTCGTTCCTGAAGCACTATGTCTTCGTCAACAACTTGAGGCCGTCCACCGCCACGTTGACCAGGGAGTCTGCCTTCCATGTAGGAGTTTTGCACTCTGGTAAACATTTCATGGTGTGGATGTCTCCTATCGGGAAACCTTTCCCTGTAGAGGGTGGCAGCAGCTCGGGAACTTTGGCCAGCTTCTCCGTAAATAAGGTGCATCTCAGCATACTCTCGCTGCGTATAACCAGGAAAAACGCGGCGGTTGGCCATGTTATAAAACACAAAAGTCCAGGTGGTCGCCAAGTAGTCGTAGTGATCACAATAAAAAATCCAAATCGTAAGGCAAACAAAGTCCGGGGTCCAAGGCACAAAACAGTCGTCAGTACGAATCAATAATTTGTGAACACAGAGATGCGTTGCGCACGGTTTAAGGTAGCGTACTGACAAGTGTCGCAAATAAGGTTGAGAGTGAGACACAAAATCACAATGCAAGAAAGAGCGGGATAGCACATGCGCTTCTTTTGTTAGACAGTAACCGGTCGGGTCGGGTCGGTCGGCGAGCAGGTAAAAACCTTTAGTCATTACGCGTGCACGTCGCATTTTACGTGTCACAACTAGTTTGATAATAATTCGCGTAAATGAGCAATGAGCAGCTATTACTTATTCTCATAGTGGTTTTAGTCAAAATTACGTTAATTACATTTTCAACAAAATCAGCTTCTCTGGAACTAAAATAGCATTTTTTTGTATTTTTTTTAATGAAAATGCACTAGTATTGTATCTTTCCTAAATCACCATTAAACAGGCTATCTTTTAAGTTTGTTGTACAAAACTGCCACATACATTTTTTTTTCACCACTGTAGGTTAAACTTATGCGAAAAGAAAATCGTTCTGTGAAAATTTTAACAAAAAAAAACAATTTCTTCAAAACTTTCTTGTTTTTGATAAAAAAAAAAAACTTATAATGAGTAGAGTAACCTATTCACGAATAATTTGATGTAAAAAAGTTCTAGAAAAGGATTTTTTCATTACGAGATACTTAAAAATCTGTTTCAAGGTAGAGATTTTTCGATATTTCGGAAAATTTTGTAAATCTGTAAATCCGTAAGATTTTGCTGAACATATATTGTGTTGTATTGATAGGTAGTGACCCAAGCTATCACCCCCTGCAGTATGTCGTGCTATTTACTGGACACCCTGTATACTATGAGAAAGTTTTTATGTTTTGTTTTTAGTCAAGAATCCAAACTGAGACCAAAGAACGGTCAAAAGTGATTGTCGTAACTACCACGCTTGGTAGATTTTGACCTGTCGATGAGCAGACGTAGATGAACAAAAAAAAATGTATTTAACCACATAAATAATACAAGCAAAAACGGACAATAGTGTCATGATTTCAAAATATTAATTAGATTTGTAGTGAATTAAATACTAAATATAAAATTATGTGAATATTATATAAAGTATGTGATTTGCTTCAAATGATTTTTGTATTAGGTAGTCATGAAGTTTAAAAGTATCTAATTTGATTTACCGTAAAAGTACTGGTTTTTTTAACACTTAACCGAATGGAAAACATGATATTTGGTGTGCGGCGTACTTGCTAAGTTAGTTCTCTTCGAGCCTCAGAATCTAAAGGTTGTCTTCAAGAAGTCTAAATCTACACTAATAATTATATTGAGTACCTAATTAAATCGTTTGTGTGTAAGAATATAAATACAGAAATATTCGTATTGACAAGGCCTATTCAATTCAATAGATACACATATTATTACGAAAAACAGCAATTACATTGATTTATTAAGAATAAATGTTTTTTCGAGTTCCGTAATAATAAAAACAAAATCATCATTCTCCTGCCCTAATCCCAATTTATTTGTGGTTGGCGCAACATGTTCCTTTCTTCCATACTTCTCTATTAGTTGTCATCTCGGTAGTCACCCCCTTTCTAGCCATATCATCTTTCACACAGTCCATCCATCGTTTCTTTGGTCTTCCTCTACTCTTATAGCCATCGACATTCATACTCAAGACTTTCCTCACGACATTTTCCTCATTGCTCCGCATCATATGCCCATACCATGACAACCTGTTTCCGCACAACTTTTCAGTCACCGGAAATAATAAAGCATTTTTTAAACCGGCCTTGTATTTGTCGTACCACGCACAATGGTTCCGTTGTTAGGATGAATTTATAACCAAGAACAAACTAAACATTGTTGTTGAAAAAAATGTTTTCCTATACATTCTCACTGCAAATGTAAGTCTTTACGCGCAATATTGAGAGATAAATCAAGATCTTTGGTAAACCAAAGACTTCTTAAAGGTTTTCCTGTAATCTATAAATATAGAACTATTTTCTGCATTTTTATTAAAACTTAAGGCTCAGTTGTTTCGGAGATAAGTGGAATGGTAAATTTTCATAAATTTTCTTAAATAACTATAAAACTATTTATTTTAAAATTATAAAAAAAAACATTTGAGACCCTCACAGTAAGCCATTTCATTAAATGTGTCTCACGGTACAGTTTTTAAAACTTGTTTTTTTTTTAATTTTCTAATTTGTCCCACAAAAGTGACCGATAATCAAAATTAATTTACTAACGTTACACGTCCGAGTTTGGGTCACAGACATTCATATGCAGGTATACCAAAGGTGAACGGCAGATTTCGTACAGCTTACTTTTTTTGTTGTTTTTTTATAGAATTTGTACCACATATTAAGGCAACTAAGCCATTTATTTACATGTAAGTGCACTATTTTTAGAAGTTCGGATTAATTAATAATATTTAAAAAAGATTTTAATAACTACACGTAATTTAGTCGTAAACTAAACGCAGTTATGTTGGTATTTAAGCTATGCTCGCCATGAGGGTATTACCCAACCTGCCTTCTTGGATGAAATAATATTAAGAATTAATTAATTATAAATAAAATAAATGTACTTAAAAAAACTATTAATTGTATTGTTTTATTTACCTACACTCAAAACCCCATCAGGACTTCATCATTATCAAACTGTTGCAGTCAGCTGCTGGAATAAGTATAGGAGATACCTATGTCCAGCAGCTGACTGCACTCCGCTGAGTAGGTACGATCCTCATCTCAATTTACCTACTTGATAGTAAGTAAAACACTACAAAAATAGCAACAAGCAATCTAGAACATATACTTTATTACCGAAACAATGTTTATGTGCCTATAAGTAACAATCTACATTGGTACACTAGTACTTAACCTTAAAAATAAAACTGGTTATAACTTTTACGTCCGAAGTTCTAAAAATCCAAGAATTTAAAAAAGGCTTACCTATCGTATTAACTGCGAATTAAAAAAAAAAAATATCCCAAAACACGATATTTTATTAGCTGTACGAAAGTCCCATACAAGCCTGCCGTTCGCCTTTCAACTTAATCGGTCCATTAGATTCGGAGCAAACTGGCTGTGACGGACGAACAGACAGACAGACAGACACACGAGTGATCCTATAAGAGTTTTTTCATTCGGACCTACGGAACCTTAAAAATGTAATGTTAAATTTATTACACGGTGGTACAGAACCCTTCGTGTGCGAGTCCGACTCGCACTTGGCCGGTTTTTAGTTTTTGTTACCTCGGAAACGAGTGATTCGGAATCGATGGGACTTAAACTATTTGAAGGTCATCCAGACCTTCAAATAGTTAACGCACGCTTAATAAAATACTGACCTATTAGAGCTTGAGTCAAATTAGGATTTCTGCAATTTTTTTGCACAGATTTAATCAATGGATTTTGAAAAGTAGGTATTATATTTAACTGTAAATAACATATTTATTATATTAGCTAATACGCCGACTAGTCTCCAATTGAATTTACTTTTTTAGCCCATCGATCAATAATTTTATTGGTGATCGATGGTTAAGCCAGTATTCTATTAAGCGTGCGCTATTTGTAGAGATAGGAAAGCTAGTTTAGTTTATATTAAGTAGGTATATATTCTACGATGTCCGAGGAAGAACCAAAGGGCATTAGCAATAAAAACATAACATCACGCCTTGTGTCCTCGAAGGGTTGAACAGAGGTTTACCTGTAGTACACCCACATTTCGCCAGTTATGTTTAAGTCCCATGTAACAGGGGGCGAGCCTATTGCCATCAACCGGGCACAAATTCAGACTCCGGGCTGCTACTGAGAAATTCCAGATAGAAAAACCCAATAACACTTTGCCCGACCCGGCAATCGGACCTCATGCTCAGCAGTAGCGCTTGCAACCACTAGACCGACGCGACTAGGCAGTCTAAATAAAAATAGCAATAAAAATATGGGTGGTAATAACTATTTCGAAGGCTTGAGGGGTTTGTGGCTGAATAATAATAACCGCACGGGTGGTTTGAAGGTTGAGCTACACTTGCCGGGGTCGATCCGTGGATGGGGCGAACCCTCCGTGCCTCGGAAAGCACGTTAACTGTCGGGTAAACGCCGTTGACCTTGACCATACAAATTCGTGTTGCGCTCACGCCGCGCCGTCGCACTGTGGAAAATAATGGTCTGTTTCTGATTAAAAATCAATAACTTCTTTATTTCTGAATATTATGTTCTAAAATTTTGCACAAATATAGAATAGTGTATATGGCTTCAAATAGTCGGCTTCAAATAATTTATTATGATTAAATTTAAAATAATAAATTAAAAAAATAAACAAATTCAAAATTATAAAAAATCTCCAATGTTTATTTCGTAGCAATGAATACTATTATTTTAATGTTTACAAAAACCAAATATCATATAGTACATCAAAATAAAAATCAAATAAAATAAAAAAAGCATTTTTTTAAAGATTAAAATCGAACACAGATTAATTAATTACTTGTACTGTTTACTAAATGTTATGTTATTTATAGGTACTTGATGAACTTCGGGATCTAAAATTAATTCGTTCACTTTCAAAAGATCTAAGGTGTCTTCATCAAGTTCCTTCACGTTTTTAGTATACGGTTTTCTAATGCTGGTAATGTAAGGATCTGAAGTATAAAGAAGAGTATGAAATACATCTTCGTTTGTAGCGGATCTTGAGCATTTTCTAGCATGATGAAGACGAAATTTTTTATAATCCTTATTGCGAGATGTGCATCTTCCGAAAGTTGACCAATAGGAAGTACTGCAAAATGCTTTATGACACTTTCTCCATGAATCAAAATTTTGTGAACTGAAGATGGCATGTAATACCATTCATAATTGCTCACATAGATCCTAGCAGTCTCCATAGCATAACTGCCAAATTTTTCAGCATTTATCATTACACCCGATGAAAGAGCTTGCAGAATTATGTAAAGTCGTTTAATCAAATTTATATCCACTCCTGTAATTTCAGCAGAGCAGCTTGCATTGTGCAAAAATCTTCTGGCAGTATTACCGTCATTAGAATTACCAGTTACTTGTCTTGGTTTGTCGATGATCAATCCTAGCTCTTCACGGAAACGCCTTTGTACCAGGGTTTTCTTCTCTTGCTTTAGTCGTTTCTTTTCTTCACTTGTGGCTGACCATGTTTGGAAAGACAGATTATAAGAAATATGTAAAATCATTTCCATACAACGAATCCAAACGTGCAAAGTAGACAGTCCGTATTGATAAGAATCTTCATTTTCAGGCCTAGCTGTCACTTTTGTCAAATCGTTCATTTGGCGTGGAGTAGCTCCACATATTGTACATGTGGAACCCGAAGGCGTATCTGTTAATACCTGAGCTACTTTACCATCTATCATTGTAAGGAAGAGATCATGCTTCACTTGCACTCCCTCACCTTCTTTGTTAATTAATGATGGACTCAAGGAATTTATTTGACCCTTTATTTCATCCACAACGGCTTTAGTTTTCTCGGGAGTTTCTTTACAAAATTCTATTAATATAGGCCGGCAAAAACGAACAGATGAAGGTACCGGATTTTGCCAGACAACATCACCTGTTAGCTCGTTAATTAACTTAATAGGCACCAAAGAAGTGATAAATAAATTCGAATCAGAAATAAGTTCAGACTCTTCTGGCAGTTTCTGTTTGTGCTGGCTTTGACCGGATGAGCCATCACAGCCCCATTTACTATACAGAAGTAAGTTATTCAATCCATTCCTATAGACTGAATCTATTGTCAATATTCTAGCTGCAGTGTGGTCTAATAAATCTTGAAGTCTTACTATTTTTGCACTTGTGTCTGTAATTTCTATGGCTGAAGACGGTGGATAGCAAGTAGTTTTAACTTCTTGCACTTTGTAATATGGCGGAAGCACAAAACATTTTCGTTCGTTCGTAAAATTTCTCAAGTACAAATATTGTGCTTTCGTTAAATCCAAGTCAATAAATACGCTCAATGCTTCTTCATCCGTTAACATTTTGGTCTGCCTTGCGTCTTCTATGAGACTCGAAAATAAGGTCTTATTTTCACTGTCAACAAACCTTAATGTTTCCACAAGTTTTGCTTCTGTTCCTTCTCCTATCGAACGTAACCCTTGAAGATATGCATTAAAGACGTGTTCAAATCCATATTCATTAAGTAACATTGTATTTTTTCTTCTTTTACTGGATTCTGACAAGTCTGGATAAGATACGCACGGTCTTCCACGTTTCCCAGAAGAAGTAGATGGTGTGGAGATGGTTTTAACGTCTTCATAGTCCGGTAAAGTTATTGAATATTATGATTCCAACCAATTACTGTTCTTCATTAAAAATGTATACTTGTTCCGTGAAGCTTCGTTCCAGCGTTTATTAAAAGCGGGAATAATATGTCTTTGAAAATCACTGAGGATGAAACATAAGTTGTCTTCAGACACATGATATTTTTCTTGCAAAACTGTTGATAATGCTTCCAACGATTTTCCTCCTTCGATATACGAAAGTATTATTTCACGTTTAGAACACTTGAAAGTAGACATTTTGAAGAGTCAACAAATGTAATTACACTTCTGTTAATTCACCACTATTTTGTTATTTACAATGGAATGAAACCACTGTTTATATACTATTTGAAATATGAGGGTAGTGTGCATTTTGTTGATTAATATTTTCACACGCAACATGAGTGCAAAAAAGATAAATGCCCTAATATCAATGATAAATTACAAAACTTACCGCAAACTATTGATGTAAACAGCAACATTTCAAACCGCAATAGATAGCGAGCGGTTTTCCGTTTTCTGACTCTTATCACATTTTTATTAATTACTCCGAAACCCGCAAATATCCGCAGCTGTTATTATTTTATTATGTTTATGGATAGTTAGGCTACAAATCAACATTAAATGTAAAGCAAGGGTAAACGTGGGTAACTGTCAAAAGTCTCGTTGAACTTTAAAAAAACTTTTTTTTCACCATATTTTATTTTGCAATTATTTTAAGGTGAACCTTAACATAACATTAAATACATATTAGCTGTTTCATATTCTTCAAAAGACGAGGTTTCCAGAAATATATAATACATTATACCTTTTCCTGTAACGTTTAACAATAAAATCAATTTAAAAGTGATGAAGTGAACGGGCCTGACATGGACGTTCGTCAAAACTATAAAGTTTGTGGTGTTGTAAAAAAATCATTTCATTTAATATTTATAATTTTTTGATATTATAGTCTAGTTTGGTCCTTAAACTATTGAGTAAAATAAAAAAAGCATGCCAGTAGCGACATTGACAAAAACCATTTTTAATCAGCAGTTGTTCTACGATTTTCCATAGTGCGTCGTGCAGTTTCACAGAGAATATTTATTTTTAGTAACGAAAATATTAATATTTGAAAAAATCACACATAGAATTACAGGTAATACAATAGTCTGTTCATACAGAAAAAAACATGAAAATATCTTAAGTAGTTTGAAAGTAATATCGTTTTTTTATGCTGTGCGTAGACTTAACTTCGAGATTTTTTTTTATACAGTATTTTACTACAGTACTTAAATATTCACATAAAGAACTGATGAATATGCGTTGTAGTTTAACAGAAAATATGAATATTTGAAAAAAAATCACACATAGAATTACAGGTAATACAATAGTCTGTTCATACAAAAAAAAAAACTTCAAAATATCTTAAGTAGTTTGCAAGTAATATCGTTTTTTTATGCTGTGTGTAGACCTAACTTCGTGATTTTTTTCATAAAGTATTTTACTACAATACTTAAATATTCACTTATAGAGTTGATGTGTATGCGTTCTAGTTTAACATACATTTTTTGCATAACTAACTTCCATTATATGAAGGCGTAATAACAGATTTAAAAGTCACTAAAATCATATATCTGCGTCTTAAGCCGTTGGCCGTCATTTGTAGATCACTGACAGTCGTTACTGGTAGTGTATCGTATTATCCAGTAACTCGGTTGTGGAGGTCAGATAGGTAGTCGCTTTATGAAGAATACTAGTATTCAGCTGTATCCGCTTAGACTGGAAGCTGATCTCAACATAGTTGGAAAAAGGCTAGGCAGATGATAAAGTGTCTTGACACTTGTCAAGGTAAAGCCGGTCACATTGAAGACACATGAGACTACAAATTTGTCTCCAAGGTTGATATTAATAATACTCTTGCAAACTAGATGGCAAGTTATTTTTTTTAAAAGACAAAACTCTAACGGCTACAATAGTAATTTTAATAAATCAAATAATAAACAAAACAAAAGAAAATGGCACGAAATTAGAAAAAATAAATGTCGGTCGCTACGACGTGTTGACGGTCCGATGGTTCTCGAGCGAAAAGGGGCGCGCTGTGTGACAGCGCTTCCTTTTATACGAATTGGTTCTCGATTTCTTATGTATTCACAATAATTCACAATACGGCCTCTCCTGACAGGAGGCCGTCCCGGGCTCCTTCATGATGTCTTCAGCTCTGGTGGTCGGTCTCCAGCACAGGCATGGAGAACTCCACTTCTGCTGGTGGCCTCTCAGATTCGACGTGAAGCTGCAGTGGCTCAGGCTCGGCGTGAAGCTGCGGTGGCTCAGCCTCGACCTGGAGCTGCGGTGGCTCAGGCTCGACGTGAAGCTGTAGTAGCTCGGGCTTGGCATGAAGCTGTGATGGCTCAGGCTGGACCTGAAGCTGTAGTGGCTCAGGCTCGAAGAGATGCTGCGACGCCTCAGTCTCGGTCCCAGAGGTACTAGGTTGTGGCTGGGAGACAGACTGGTTGGCTGACGAAATTAACTTGGCAGTAGCAGGTGTGGACTCCTCACCCTCATGGTCTGCATCTGCACATGACATTAAAAACATATGCTCTATGCACAACGCTACGCATTGTGCATACGCACATAATTGACCGTTGTCTGGCGCACACTAAGCTATCGAGATAGAGGCACGACGTGAAGCTTGTCTCGACACATTAGCGGGCAAATCATATATCAAGACGCATCTTGATATTCAGCTAAGAAAAAGCCCCGAAGTGTGGCATAACTTAGCGGAGTCAGAGGCTAGCCGCGAGGCGTACTCGTAACTCGGTTCGGTCAGGATAGAGGCACTACGTGAAGCTTATCCCAACACACCATAATACAACACAAACACCATATGAAGCTTCATATATAAGAGGCATAAAGCACTCACCATCGAAGTAAGCAGCACATACTTCAGGAGTCCACTCTCCACGCCAAGGAATCATGTACTCCGCAGCCGCCTGCGTGTACTTCCCATACGAGCCGGCCAGGAGTTGGAGCTCATAGCGCCCTTGTGGCAGCGTCTTCACAATGCGGTAAGGGCCCCGCATACAGGAGTCTAACTTTCCAGTTGATTGAGCCTGCTTTCGCACAAAAACCAAACCGTTTAATTCAAAAATTCGGGAAGGCTTCCTCCCTTGGTTAACATAGGCATCTTGCTGGTGCTGATTCTGCTTAAGTCGTTCCGATGCTCTCTGTCTACTCATTTCACGTAAGGTCTCTCTATTAGGACTGGAGCCCTCGAACGCAACATCGCGTACCAAACTTCTTATAAGCGGAGTTGCTGCTTCAATACCTGCCAGTAGATTGAGGGCAGAGCATTGCGTAGTTCTGTGCTTGGTAATATTAAGAACCAACTGGATTTTCCAGATAACAGTCGGCCATGCGTTTTGTCGATAGTTAGTTTCGACACGTATCATATTTAAAACCGTTCGACAATAACGCTCGACTTGCCCATTAGATTGGTGCATCTCAGGCGTTATAAAGTGTGTATCACAACCCATACTTTTAACCCAATTAAGAAATTCAGCACTTTGAAACATGCGGCCTCTGTCGGCTACTATTAATTTAGGGGTCCCAAATAGGGATATCACATTGTTAAAATGTTGCTTTAACTCATTTGCATCCTGCCGATACATAGGGTAAAGGAGGCAAAACTTGGAAAATGCATCAATAACTATTAAGACATGACGGTAGCCATCGGCTTCAGGGAGAGGTCCCAAGGCATCCATGTGAATGGTTTCAAAGGGTAGGTCTGGCTTTTCCCAAGAACTAATAGGTTGGAATGGGGCTCGTGCGACCTTTTTATGCGCAATGCACACTAGGCAATGTGAAATATATTTTAAAACAAAATTTCGCAAACCAGGGAACCAAAAGTGCTTTGTAATCAAATCAACAGTTTTATCAACCCCAAAATGATTATGTTCATCGTGAAACACACGAAGGAGACTAAGCCGATGTCCTTTAGGGATATAACAAAGGAAACGGGAAGATTCGCCAGTGGGGGAATACTTTACGTAAAGGACGTCATTCTTGACAATATATCTCGTGGCATCTAGTTGCCCGTCATTGAGTCTTTGTATAAGAACCTGGGCTTCTTCGTCGGCAGCCTGTGCAATCCGTGCCCAATTCTGAGGTTTCTGAATTGTACACACATTGACAGGGTTCCGACTCAGATAATCTGCGTGGGACATAAGTGTGCCTTTGCGATACTCCAAGCCAAAATTAAAATCTTGAAGGTAGACCCACCATCGGGCTACCCTAGGTAATAAATCTCTCTTGTGCTGTGTGAGCTTCAGAGCATTACAGTCTGTAACAACGATGAAACGCACACCCACAAGATAAGGTCTAAAATGTTGCAAAGCTTTGACCACAGCGAGGGTTTCTAACTCGTATGAGTGATACTTATTTTCCGCGCCTTGTGTGAGCCTGCTAAAGTAGGCAACTACTCGCTTGTGACCACCATCGTGTACTTGGAACAAGACAGCTCCGTAACCAATGGAACTAGCGTCCGTGTGGACCTCAATCGGCAAGGAAGGATCATATATCGCTAGGACAGGTTCATTAGTGAGACATTCAACTATTTCTTTACGAGCAGTCTGATGTTCTTTTCCCCAATTAAATTCTATCCCCTTTTTTGTAAGGGCAGCTATACAAGCAGCTCTCTGAGCGAAACTCGATATATACCTACGAAAGTAGCTGGCTAAGCCCAGAAATTGGCGAACCTGTCTCACGTTTTTTGGTTCAGGGGAATCTATCAGGGCCTTAATTTTGCTGGGGCTCGGTCGTACCTGACCTTGGCTAATTCTACGTCCTAAATACTCAATTTCAGTCGTTAAAAAGAAACATTTTTTCAAATTGACAGAAAACCCAGATTCTGTTAAAGCTCTAAGCACCTGGTGCAAAAGATCGAAACCCTGGTCCATTGTTTGGCTCAAAATCAAAACGTCATCTATGTAAACAAGTACATCACCAGAGTCGATAAATTTGCGCAGTGTTTTTGAGATAACGCGTTGATACACCACCGGAGCATTTGCCAATCCATAAGGCATTTTCAGATATTCAAAATGGCCTTCAGGCGTGACGAATCCGGTGAGTGGAACAGACTCCTCATGAAGCGTAATCTGGTGGAAGCCAGTTGCCATATCGAGGCTGGTGAAGTACTTATTACGTCCCAATCGATCTATGTAATCATCAATTCGCGGTAGCGGAAAACGATCCTTAACTGTGACTTCATTCAACTTACGGAAATCTACACACATCCTATCCGATCCGTCTTTCTTTTTAACCAAAAGAATTGGGCTTGCATAGTCAGATTCTGATTCGCGAATAACACCTTTTGCTATCAAATCTTTAATTATCTCACGAACACGAAGTGTTTCTGCATGGGACATTCGATACGGTCGATAGTTGACGGGAGTATTGTTGCTAAGTCTAATCGTCATACACCCTGTATTGACAGTCGATGTCGCGGTACCGGATATGAAATATGTAGAAAACTCATTTATCATATTGAGCAAGCGCTGTAACTGATCACCTACGAGAGGCGTGTTAATTGGTATTGACTCATCGTACTGAACACTCATCACATTTTCCGCACTGTCTACCTTTCTAGTAAGTGATTGAAAATTGCGCGTGCGAATGTACCGAACACCCTCCCTATTGAGCACGTCGGTTCCCACAATAATTGGCGTATTCATAAACTCGGGTGCCACGACAAATAAATCTACTTCAAGTGTTAAACCATCAAACTCAATTGGTAAGGTGACATATGAAGTGCTTTCGATTTCTTGACTTCCCAATCCCCGTAATACGCGAAATGCTGGCTTGTGCGCACTATTAAAATGTTTCAGCAGTGACGATGATATAAGCGATATGGTTGACCCACTATCGATTAACACATCCACCGGTATACCCTGAATAACGGCTACTACAACGTCGTTATTGTGGGTAATCTTATTTTCTAGACAAAAATTAACGTTATTTTTGTTGCGCGACTCTGATTTTTGTTTTGCGAAACAGTTATCTACCTTGTGACCAGGTTTTTTGCAAAAAGAACAAGGTTCAGATTTTAACGGCATGAACACTGGTTTGGAGACGGAATTATTTGAACTACTAGGGTTCAAACTCTCATTTGAATCTATTTTGGCTTTCTTATTGCAAGCTGCCTGTTTATGTCCGACCACACCACACGAAAAACACTTGCCCTCCTCAAGCCTACGCTTTCTAATTACATTACTCGCATGATTACTTTTAACATAATTATTTTGTGAGGTAGGACGCGAACTTTGTGTCTTAGAAGTAGACGGTTTTACATAAATCGACAAAAATTCAACTATGTCGTTGGGTGACAACTTAGCATTAGTAGCTGATGCTCTAATGTGAGGGTCTACAATACCACGAACAACAATCGCAGAAATAAGCTCGTCACTGAGTCCGCGCACTATACGTAATCGAAGTAACGAGCGTCGGGCGTAATCCGCATACGTAGAGTAATTATCCGAATTTGTGTTCATTACTTCGAATAGAATATTTGCAATGTCTGGCGTTTTCGGACACAAAGGCGTAAATTCCTTTTTGAAGTTACTCCACGTACGATCACTCGTAACCCACTCGCGTAACCACGTACGAGCATCACCTTTTAAACAATTGCCTATTCGCGAAAGACATTCATGATCGCTCCAGTTATTTAAAAGTTTTGCCCGATCAACTTCGTCACACCAATCACTAATATTATTCAGACTAGGATCGAAACTAGAAATAAAAAAATGTTGGTCAGATCTCACCCGATTATTGATGGAACGGATCGCGTCCACTATGCGATCCGTTGCGGTAATATCACTAGCTGCACCATGTTCCAACAAAGACTCTGCCATATGGCCTGCATGAAGCACGCTAGGCGGCGCAGACGGCAGGGGTGGCGTACGTGACCGCGGCGCTTGCGCCGATCGCCCTAGCAACGGCGACTCGACGCGCTCGGCATGGCGCCGTGATGTCGGGGTCGTCTGGCGCCGGCCAGGCGGCGGCGACGCGCCACGCTTGGACGATTCATGTTGAGATACCCTCCGTTTACGCGATCGTTTCGACTGTACAAACGATGCTTGATCCTCTAACGTCTGCAAACGCGCTCGCATGACGTGCAGTTCCCGCTGTAGGTTGCTCTCCGGGGTCTGCGCACGATCCTGGTGTCTGCTATGTCGCTTACCTGGCTCACGGCTATGGTGACAACTTCGAGAGCGATCCGACATTTTAATTTTTAAAATAAGCACAAACCCAATTAACAAAAACAGAAATTAGATCGAATCCCACTTCTGATCTTGCAAACTAGATGGCAAGTTATTTTTTTTAAAAGACAAAACTCTAACGGCTACAATAGTAATTTTAATAAATCAAATAATAAACAAAACAAAAGAAAATGGCACGAAATTAGAAAAAATAAATGTCGGTCGCTACGACGTGTTGACGGTCCGATGGTTCTCGAGCGAAAAGGGGCGCGCTGTGTGACAGCGCTTCCTTTTATACGAATTGGTTCTCGATTTCTTATGTATTCACAATAATTCACAATAATACATATATCCGTGACATAATCTTTACATTATTTCAAATTATACACCAACAATTTTAATTTCAGATATTTATTTAGTGGCTTTTGTGGACAGGATATTAATTCAGACTTGTTACAGTTGTAATGGCAAACATGTAATTAGGTTTAAAAAGGTTATTATTTTTATTACTATAATAATATTGTATATTTAGATTATTTTATGTTTTGTATACGTGAGAACGTTGTAGGCTTAATAGACTGTAGATTTTTAGACCATTTTCTATTTGGCTTGTTCTTTTTGACAGGCCTACACTGTCCTCGCATACCAATAACACTGTAATTTGAAAATATTGTAATCGGTCAAGGACAGCCAATGAGACACAATTGATTTTCTATTGTTTTACACCGAATCGGTATCGCGCGGAGCTTAACAAGTGCCAATTATTTTTAAAAGAGTGGAGTTTCTTGTCGGCTCTTCTCCATAGGAAACGACCAATTGGAACCGTGAACCTAGCTTCTGACGTTTCATAAGTGCCCATGTAGGTTTATGTGAAATATTTTGTTTCTTTTTTGTTTTTGATATCGCAACAGCATAGAATCGACTAGAATACCTACTCTTTGTTATGTACACCATAAAAATTACAGATATAAATGTAGAAATTTTACATAGGGTGACACAATGGGCGATCTTTTAAAGACAACCTTTGGATGGATTAGGGGGAAAGGAGAGACAATACTACAGCATACTCTTTAACTTTACAATTATAATATATGCTTTGGGCAAGTCAGGAATAAGTAAGTACGGTCTATAACTGTCCATTTAGGTAGGTCCAACTTCGAGAAAGAAGTCAATCGTCGATTCTGACTCGGGCAGCGTTCGGGAAGCTACGCAATATCTTCTCGTCCCACATACCGCAGTGTCTCAAGACGAACGTCTTTGACCAGTACGTGTTGCCAGTGATGACCTATGGCACTGAAACGTGGACGCTTACAATGGGCCTTATTAGAAGGCTAAAAGTCACTCAAAGGGCAATGGAGAGGGCTATGCTTGGAGTTTCCCTACGTGATCGAATCAGAAATGAAGAGATCCGCAGGCGAACCAAGGTTACCGACATAGTCCGAAGAATTGCCACACTTAAGTGGCAGTGGGCAGGGCACATTGCTCGCAGAACAGATGGCCGATGGGGCCGAAAGGTTCTGGAGTGGCGACCGCATACCGGCAGACGTAGCGTTGGAAAGCCTCCCACAAGGTGGACTAGACAACAATGTTAGTTGGTCGACTATTACTTGAAAAGCCTTTTTTTTTTTTTGTTGGCGAAATTATCAAATAACTTCTGCCGCTCTGGGCGGAGCGGGAGGGTGTGTCAGACTCTTACAGACTAAAACCCACCCGTATTCCTTCCGTTGCCTGTGTTGCCAGGGGCCTCGGTATCCCTATCGGACTTTCTCGCGACCCCGGATTACTTGTAAAGCCTACTTGTGATAGTTTTCCTTTTAATTTCGTTATATATACTTGTTCACATATCCAAAAACAACCATTTAGCTGGGCGACACTTGACTCTAACAATTTTTTTCACTTTAAAGCTTAATATTATGCAAACGGATCCCTAAATCGAAAAATGGTTTTCACATACCCGCAATCTATCGCTAGATAGGCTGTTTAAAATACGGTCAGTACGGTAACTGACCGTATTATGAACGGCCTATCTAGCGATACCCCACACCATGGGAAAGACGAGAAAAAAATGTACCATACAATGTTTTTTTTCAAGATTTTGTTTACAATTTTATCGGCGTGATTAACATGTATAGCCATGCCAAATTACAGCTTTCTAGTACTGAGAGACTCTGACCTAAGCTGGGGACAGACTAATAGACGGAAATGGCGAAAGGGTTTACTACGGAACCCTCAAAACATCGACGAAAATTGAGGTTATAAAATTAACCTCAACTGCCAAATGAAAAGCATCTTTATGGTAATTTAAAATTATAATGTAGAGTATTCAAATAATTAAACTGCCAAAAGACTACCGGCCTTTTGGGCATTTTTCCTGTTGACACTATGCGGACGAATTTTTTGATTATTTTCCCTCTTTTTTTATATACAACAAAAAAAAACAACAACAACATAATCAGCCTATAATGTTTCCACTGCTGGGACACAGGCCTCCTCTCTGTGAGAGGGAGTGGGCCGTAATCCACCACGCGGGCCCAGTGCGGGTTAGGAAATGTCACATGTCTTCGAATTGTTGGTTCAAGGAATTCGAATTTTTGGTTTTTATATACATGTACATATTATTATTATTATTTTAAGTCTGTTAACTTCTGTAGGTATTATGTATAATTATATACAGGGTGTGTCGTAAATAGTGGTCCAACGTTAAGGGGTCGATACACCGTAGGTACGAGTATATTCAGCTACCACATACCACAATTGCAACCCTTTTTTTTCCATAAATCTCAGTTTTTATTTTTTTATTTTTAGAAAAAAAGAAAACTTTCTGTTTTTACTAATTTGGCTGTAATTTCTATAAATGACATTATATTTTAATTTCGACGCGATGCGACACAAAGACACCGCGTGTAGCAACAACAAGCGGTGCCTTTGTGTCGCGACGCGTCACGCGACAAGTCGCGCCAGTATGTAGGAGCCTTAAAGTGGTTCAAATTGCGGTATGTGATAGCTGAATACACGGACCCCTTAACGTTGGGTCACTATTTACGACAAAACCTGTATACATATTTTTTTTATTCAAATCAAAGCAATCAATTTATAAGTGGCACATTTATGATCACTTTATGACCCACTTGTTTTCATTTTTATCATATATTTTTGGTACTTTATAGGGTTTTCAGACCTCGTATTTAGGCAACAGAAGAAGTTACTTATGGCACGTTCCAGGACTCTCAAGAGTACCAAAGTCGTTTATCCCTTAAGGGCCGATTCACACCGAGAAAACAGCGGCCGGCAGCGGCACTTTCAGAGTGAAATAATTTATACTCAAATACAGAATAAAATAAATATTTAAGAGGGATACAACAGACATGACTTTTTTGCCGTTTTTATAGATAATGGTACGGAACCCTTCGTGCGCGAGCCCGACTCGCACGTGGCCGGTTTTTTATCGTAATTTTATTACGACACGGCACGTGACAAATCCACCCAGGGTTGCCTGAAGGTAGACCGGTTATCCAATTGAATACTGGTCTGATCAGCCATGACCACGGTCATAAGAGAATCATTCGGAACAACAAGCAAATCATTCAAGACGATGCATCTCAGTCATCCATAACGTGACCTTAGATCATAATAGTCTTTTTTTTTTTTTGAAGGTGGGAAATCATCAAATAACTTCTCCCGCTCTCGGCGGAGCGGGAGGGTATGTCTGACTCTTACTGACTAAAACCCACCCGTATTCCTTCCTGTTGCCTGAGTTGCGGGGGCCTCGGTGACACATAAGTACCTACCTTCCCGCGACCCCGGCAGGCATCGGCCCTAGTGGACCCCTACCTATGCGCTGACGACATCTCTTTGAGGCGCGCGTGGAATACAACGCGCCGTCGACCCGGGCCTGGTCCTTACCGGACGGTGAGCTACCCATTGCTCACCGTCCGCAAGCCCGCGCCTACGGTGGCCGGAAATCCGCCCGGGATCACAATAGTCTATTGTCAAATCTCACATCATGTCTCTCTTCTGCCCAGCCTTTTTCCAAAGATCTACAAATGACAACCGGGACCAACGGCTTAACGTGCTTTCCGAGGCACGGAGGGGTCTTGGTATGTAAAGATGGTCACCCATCCACGGACCAACCGTAGCAAGCGTAGCTTAACCTGATCGACCGACCCGTGCGGCTGGTATTACTTGGCCACAAGCCCCTCAAATCACACATCATGTATCAACCTAAATAATATTGGTTGTTTATATTTACATGTGTACCATAATAATATTTCACAGAAGGTTTAAAGACTCTTACAAACAAGCGCGACACGCGACGCGACACAAAGGCACCGCTTGTAGCGCTACACGCGGTGCCTTTGTGTCGCGCGACAAGTCGCGCCAGTATGTAGAAGCCTTTAAGATGTCGGACCATACAAATATTTTGTAGTATTATTCCTGTTGTTAAGGGTCGGTTAATTGGGAGTGGCGCGAGGAGGCGAAACGCCGGGGCGTAAGTCCGCTGCCGCGAGAAATCGCGGCACAGCGGACGGAGCTCCGGCGGGATCTCATGGCGTCATGGAAAGTACGGTTGTCGCAACCCAGTGCTGGGCACGTCACGATTGCGGCGATAATTCCCCTCTTTGAGTAGTGGCTGGAGAGGCGCCACGGCGTCCTCACCTTCCACCTGACGCAGGTCCTAACCGGACACGGCAGCTTCGGCAGGTTCCTGTGTCGGATAAGGCGGCAGGAAACGTCCGGGTGTCACCACTGTGTGGATCGCCCGGAGGACACGGTGGAGCATACGGTGGAGGTCTGCCCGGCTTGGGCAGAGCACCGCCGTGTCCTCGTGGAGACGATCGGCGGCAGAGATCTCTCGCGTCCGGCCCTGGTTCAGGCCATGGTACGGAGCGAGAGGGCATGGGCAGCCGTCACCTCCTTCTGCGTAGCAGTAATGCTCGCGAAGGAGGAGGCGGGACGGTTGAGGGAAAGGCTCGTTTCGCGCCCTCTCGCCCCTAGCCGCCGCAGGAGACGCCCTGGGCGTCGGGAATCTCGGGCGGATTTCCAGTTATTTGATGATTTCCCACCCAAAAAAAAAAAAGTGTCGGTTAATCGTCGATGACCTTTTCCATACAAATCAGCGTCACGCTCACGCCGCGCGCCGTGCCGTCGTCGTTCTGTTTCATAGGGAATATTTATTTTTTATAACGAAAATACGAATATTTGAAAAAAAAATCACAGATAGATTATTATAGATAATAACATTTTCTGTTCATACAAAAAAAATCATGAAAATATCTTAAGTAGTTTGAAAGTAATATCGTTTTTTATGCTGTGGGTAGACATAACTTACTGAATTTATTTCATATAGTATTTTTACTGCAATACTTAAATATTCACTTATAGAATTGATGTGTATGCGTTCTAGTTCAACATATATTTTTTGCATAACTTGCTTGCTTACATGAAGGCGTAATAACAGATTTAAGAGTATCTCACTTGACTTGTTCTGGTTGTAATCAGGTTTTAAACCTGAAAGTCAGGTCCAAAAAATCCGTAAACCTCTATAACAACACGAATAATTTACCAACAACAAAAAGTAGTATGTAACTTCCTAACTAATTATTATTAATGCGAAAGTGAGTTTGATTTTTACGCTTTCACGCTAAAACGGCAGAACAGATTTGGATGAAATTTGGCACATAGGTAGACCAAGACCTGGATTAGAATATAGAATACTTTTTATCCCGATATTCCAACGGGATCGAGACTTATGCGGGTGAAACCACGGGGCGCAGTTAAGAATATTATAAATACGAAAGTTAGTTGGTTTGTTTGTTTGTTACGCTTTCACGCTGAAATGGCTGAACGGATTTGGATGAAATTTGGCACATGGGTAGACCATGACCTTTATTAGGACACAGGATACTTTTATTCCGATATTCCCACGGGATCGAGACTTATGCGGGTGAAACCGCGGGGCGCAGTTAAGAATATTATAAATACGAAAGTTAGTTGGTTTCTTTGTTTGTCACGCTTTCACGTTAAAACGGCTCAACGGATTTGGATGAAATTTTAGCACAAGAGCAGACCATGACTTGGATTAGGATATAGAATACTTTTTATTTACATTCCCACGGAAACGACACTTGAGCCTTTACACCAGTGTTAAGGTAGGGAAATTTATAAATAGTAAAAGTCAAAGTGTCAAAGGGCCTGTCCCTTTGACACTTTGACTTGTTGACTTTGTTGTTTTCGTTGTCAAAGTGACAGGTGTCAAAGTGACAGGTGTCAAGCTATGAAATGCCTCCTTTTTTTTGGGTGGGATTTATCAAATAACTTATCCCGCTCTGAGTGGAGCGGGAGGGTGTCAGACTCTTACTGACTAAAACCCACTCGTGTTCCTCTCGTTGCCTGTGTTGCCAGAGGCCACGGTATCCCTTTCGGACTTTTCCGGAGTGTAACACTGGTAAAAAAAACTTGCCGTGGTACTACTGGTAGTGCCACAGGCAACACACGACTTATGCGGGTAAACCGCGGGGCTCATCTAGTTGGTCAAGGACAGCTAATGAGACACAATTATTTTTCTATTGTTTGACACCGAATAGGAGTCTCGCGGGGCTTTAGAGGCATAATGAAAAATGGAGGCCAGACAATTCAAACACGTCTATTTACGTCTTGCTACATTTACTAGCTTCAATATTTCCTTGACCCTAAAAAATATAGCGTTTAATATTGAACTAACATAGATTTAAACTTGAGACAGAAATACACTCTTCTCTCCCAATCAATTTTCCTAGCCTTTCCCAATTATGTTGTGGTCGGCTCCCAGTCTTATCTGGATGCACCAGTATTTTGCATGGAGCGACTGCCTATCTGACCTCCACAACACAGTTAGGTACTGGGTAACACGATACCCCTTGGTAAGACTGGCTGTCAGATAATCGGGCTTCTCTGACTACCCGTAACGACTGACAAAGATCTCAAAAGTCATTTACTGAAACTAGGCTGAGAGTCAGCACTTTTCGAACGTCAAAATTACATAAGACAGTCCCCCAAAAACGCCCGCCCTTCACCACTTCCTAGTGCTTTAGCTGGGAAGAAGAAGTGGTCCAACAAACTCCCCAGCAGCACACCTGTCTGTTTAGTTATATAAACTTGATTCTATACAAATCGTATGCAAAGTAATTAACATTACGAAACACAAAACATAAAATTAAATTGCTTGCCATATGTTAGATAGCACACGCCAATATACCAACAAAACAATGAAAACTGTACTCAAACAGAAATAAAAATTACAACATAAAACGTAAACAGAACTTAATACCTAAATAAAAGCCTCCAGGCATAAATGGCGTGCCCGCTTACATGCCGCTTGGCTATAGCTGTAACTCGAAGTGAGAAATGATAAACTAGCACTATGTTAATCTAGAAATGACAGCCGAGACCAACGGCTTAACGTAATTTCCAAGGCACGGAGGGGTCTCGGTATGTAATGGATTGTCATCCATCCACGAACCGACCGCGGCAAGCGTAGCTTAACCTTTAATCGACCTGCGCGGCTGTTGTTATTATTGATCACCCGGTATCGCACGGGTGCAATAAACATGATTTGATTAAGGCGCTGACAAGACCCAATTGACCAAAATAGGCTTCTCTTAAGAAAAAAAATTGCCAAATCTGTATAATTTGTGGTAGCGGAAAAAATACATGTTAATTTTGAACATATTTCCCAGAACTTGGTTGTTACCAAAATACGTTTTGATAAAAAATCTCGACACAAACTAACGTTAAACTAACCTCTTACCTTGAGTTCCAATCCAAAATATCTGAATTAAATATCAACATACGTTATGTATTTATTTAATAACAAGAACGTCTTACTTGAATGCAGAACTTGGTTGTTTTTTATTTACGATTACTCAACTCAATTTTGAGTAAATAGATAATTGCTTCATATTCGTCGACTTTGTTTCTGTCACCTCTGACATAGACTAAGGTCAAGAGCAAACCCATCACAAATAAAAAAAATAAAAAAAAAAAATAAAAATATTTTGCAATAAATTACAAGCGTTGTGTCATCGCGCTTCTCTTTCTTTTCTATGCAATCTGACAGTGACCACGGCCAAATAAACAAACAGGCCAGCTTTGTTATTCTGGTGTGCGTGACAGCTACGTCATACACTCGCGCTACGTCATTGTGCTGTCATTGTGTTATTCTAGTGTGTGTTCATTTAGCGGCCAACAGTTGGACGCAATTTTCGACAAGTTCACAGCTTTGACTGTCTATCTAGACATACATATTTAAATTTTTGTTTACATTTGAAGATGGTATTCTGTTCACGACACGTTGTGCACAAGTTCTGAGCAGCTATCTAACAAGTACAAGGCTTGCATTAATTCAAGATAGTTTCATTAGTATTATTTATTTATTTAATAAAACATTTACACAAGTAAAAAAAAAAATACCGTACAAAGGCGGGCTTAATGCTCCGTCTGTCTCTTGTCAGAAAAAGAAACACGATGTAATAATATGCATTTGGTTACGTAACTTGGTTTTGGAGAAAATCGCTCGACAAATATTGACACACGATTTGTCAATGCAACGACAAAATTATCCGCTAGTGTGGTTGTAAGGTCACAATGAATTTGTATTTTTTATACAGATAAGAACGTAGGCATGTTAACCTGTAATAGGGATGGCGATTCTTTCCGAAACCGATTTGAACTGAAATGTAATAAATCTATACACAAAAAAATCGAGTTTTAAAAACTGGATTTTCTAGCAATCGATCTTAATTCGATTTACTTTTCGAGGTTGTATTTTCTTTGTAAATGTTAAAAATACGTTTGTAGTACAAACGTATTTTTTATTTTTTTTTCTTTTACTTATTTACGAGCGACGAAGGAGACTAAGTACACAGCCATCTAGCGAGTTTTTGAGTAATTAAGTGAACAACACATTCAACTAATTGTAAATAATTTACGGTTCAGGTTCTTATCGAAACAGAAAAAAACTATTGTAATATCGATTCACTGAATCGATTCCGTACTCGATATCGATTAAAAAAAAATGATACAATTGGAGAATTGACCGTGACGTATATCGATATAAGGGAGAACATGTTTTTCAACTACAATGCTAAGTTTGTTCTTGGGATAAATTCCTCCTAACTAGGGAACTTCATTGTTTCTGCCATTAGTTGCTTTCATTGTCCTAATAACTAAATAACCCCTTCTGTTTTAGAGAAGACATGGAGAAGGTGAACATAAAGTTCCACGACAACGACACGGTGACCTACCAACACAACAAGATACTGCGTTTCGTTCCTGAGATGTCTGTGGACAAGAATCAGAAACTTGTGGTGCCGAATATTCCTTTACTGGTAAGTGCAAAAACAATCTTTGTTGTGGGACTACTAAATTAACGAAATCACAAAATAGGACCTATTTCTGTTACTATACTCCGTTAGTAGTGAAGACGCTGACAACACCTAAACGGCGGTCACTGTCAGCTTGCATAGAAAAGAAAGAGAAGCGCCATGACACAACTAGCTTGTAATTTATTGCAAAATATGAAGCAATTATCTAGTTACTCAAAATTGAGTTGAGTAATCGAAAATAAAAAACAACCAAGTTCTGCATTCAAATAAGACGTTCTTGTTATTAATTAAATACGTAACGTATGTTGATATTTAATACAGATATTTTGGTTTAGAACTCAAGGTAGTTTGTATCGAGATTTTTTTCCAAAACGTGTTTTGGTAACAACCAAGTTCGGGAAATATGTTAAAAATTAACATATATTTTTTCCGCTACTACAAACTATACAGATTTGGCAAATTTTTTTCTTAAGAAGCTGACAACACCTAAACCGCGGTCACTGTCAGATTGCATAGAAAAGAAAGAGAAGCGTGATGACACAACGCTTGTAATTTATTGCAAAATATGAAGCAATTATCTATTTACTCAAAATTGAGTTGAGTAATCGAAAATAAAAAACAACCAAGTTCTGCATTCAAATAAGACGTTCTTGTTATTAATTCAATTCGTAACGTAGCTGTCAAGAAACCGACTAAACATCATACCTGTCACTTCAGTTGTCATGCTACGTCACAGTTGTACTCTTTAATTTAGCAACGTTATAATTCGTTGACGTTTAGAGAACCTGTCTTTTGGGCTCCTTACAATAGACAGATTACAAAATATTTAGTATTATTATAAATCTAACTAAAAAAATTGTACTCAAGCAGTTACATCCACGAAGAGTAGTTTTAAGAAGAAATGATAAAGTATAATATAATAAAAAAAATATTATAGAGGAAACTATCGTAAAAATCAAAAATAAATTTAATTTGATTATAAGTTACAACTTATTTTTAAACAAGAAAGTGTCATCTATACAAATCCTTTTTAAGATTTGTTAACTTTTATTTAATTATCTAAACCAATGGAGTATGAGCAGCATTTAATTTCAATCATATGGGTGAATGAATGAATGAATGAAAAAACAATTAAAAATAAATGAATCTACAGTGTAGTACGAGCTAGGGACTTGTGGCTAAGTAATAACAGCCGCACGGGTCGATCGATCAGGTTAAGCTACGCTTGCCGAGGTTAGTTTTGGATGGGTGACCATCTTATTAATTATTGTGTATGTGAGCAATATGCGGGTTTTTTTATTTATTTCTTTTTGTTATGTTTTTCTCTCAGTTTTAATGATAGTCTGGCATTTTGAGTACTTTATGCGGCCTACCCAAATGTCCTTCCCTTGGTAGTGTTCGTCGAGTCGTTGAGCTCCTAAGTTCTGAGTTGAGTTACACGATTACTGACAAATGCTTGCACTGACTGGACAGGTCCACTCAAATTTGTGTGGTTCTTTCCTCAAAAGACCATTTCAGACATAGATCTACATGGTCCTCACATGATCTGTCCAAGATTATGTCTGGACTTTAAAAGAGACTTTGACCCTTGAGTTTGTTTCGCCATTTCTTCTCAGGGGTAGTCAAATGGGAAATGTCGACTCCACCTAGCTTATTTTTTTATTATTTTTTTTTTAATATGACGTTTAAAAGTGATTCTGATATCCTATTTACAGAATAAACAATTTCCTTCATTTCATTTCTTTACGTACCAAGACCAAGACCCCTCCGTCCCTCGGAAAGCACGTGAAGCCGTTGGTTCCAGCTGTCATTCATGGATCTTTGACTGTCATTATGGGTCGTCAGAAGCCCGAAAGTACCAAGGAGTATTGTATTACCCAGTAACTGGGTTGTGGAGGTCAGATAGGCAGTCGCTCCATGTAAAAAACTGGTATTCAGCTGGAACCGTTTATACTGGAAGCCGATCCCAACATAGTTGGCAAATGCTAGGAAAATTGATTGGGAGAGAAGAGTGTATTTCTGTCTCAAGTTTAAATCTATGTTAGTTCAATATTAAACGCTACATTTTTTAGTGTCAAGGAAATATTGATTAAATGTAGCAAGACGTAAATAGATGTGTTTGATTTGTCTAAAAAAACCCGTAGAGCTACCAAGCGATAGTACCACGGGAAGTTTTTTTATTTACCAGTGTTACACTCCGGGAAAGTCTGTAAATGATCTAATAAACCTTATATTTTCTTTTATTTTAGACCGTAACCTCTTTCTCTCCGAACCTGGCGAGCTGGGTATTCAACCTGCTGGTCTCCGGCCTGGCGATCACGTACCGAGATCGAGCGAAACCTTTCGTTCATGTAACTGCAGAAGAACTCGTTTTTGGGTAAGACATTTCATTATTAAATAACATTACCTGTGGCTTCGCTCCCGTGGTCTATCACTCAGGAACTGTTCATACATAATCAGCCTATAATGTTCCCACTACTGGGACACAGGGAGAGGGAGTGGGCCGTAATCCACCACGCGGGCCCAGCGCGGGTTGGTAGATGTCACATGTCTTTTAATTCTTGGTTCTAGGACATGCCGGTTTCCTCACAATGTTTTCCTTCACCATTTTGAGAGCAGTGGTGATGAAATAATTTACACAAAGTAAGGCGCGTGCCTGGGTTCGAACCTACCACCTAGGTACAACTCGTAAGTCGCAACCGTTACCACTTGGCCACCACTGCTCACAAAGTGGCATACCACACACAATATTCTCACAATGCAAAAAATGACTTCGCTCTGTTGCTCTGTTGACATTTGCTACGTGGAAGAAGGACAAACCAATATACAAATGTTCGATAGCTTTTCAACAGGGGGTGTACGGTAAAGAATGGATAACTTAAAGTAGCGTACAATAGACAAGAAAATATATATACCAAGTAATACCTAAGATTTGACCCCTGTTCCTCATGTGGCCGTGGAACAACCCAAGCGAAACACACATTTATAATAGATCTATCGCTTTATTTTCAGATACAACGACCCGTTAGTGACACTGGCTCATTATTTCTACCCAAAAGGGAAGAGACCTAACAGCCAGATGGGACTACTGCTAGCAGTAAGTATTCTTCTTAATTTAAGAAGTATGAACTTGTTATGATGATGATGACATCAGCATATTGCAATCCACCACGCGGGCCCAGTGCGGGTTGGTAGATATCACATGTCTTCCAATTTTTGGTTCTAGGACATGCCGGCTTCATCACGATGTTTTCCTTCACCGTTTTGAGAGCAGTGGTGATGAAATAATTTACACAAAGTAAAGCGCCTGTCTGGGTTCGAATCACTGTGCCACCAACTACTCTGCCACAAAGCCTAAAGGCGTTCTATCCTACGCTTGCTAATTCTGTCCAGAATGATATAAAGACCGATGATAAATCTTGATTGTATAATGGCCATCGATTTACCCTAACATGCATTGATTTTTCTGTAAGTAGGTTTGCACTAACACTTTTACACGTCAATCATATTTTAAAAACTAGATGGGGTCGGTGTTTCCTATCTTACTACTCTGAGAAGAAAGGCCGAAAGAAACTCAGAGGTCACAGTATCTTTTAAAGTCCAGACATAATCTTGTTCAGGTCATGTGAAGACCATGTAGATTGTTGTCTGAAATGGTCTTTTGATGAAAGAACCACACAGATTGAGTGGACCTATCCAGTCAGGGCACGCATTTGTCAGTCGTTGTGCAGCTCAACTCAGAACTTGAGGAGCTCAACGATTCAACGAACAATACCAAAGAAAGGACATTTGGGTAAGCCGCGTAAATTACTCTACCTGCCAGACCATAATAAAAACTGAGAAAAAAAACTTAAAAACTGTACGTCAGTTCCTCTCGCTACCACCTAGCTGACTGGCTAATATTTTTCTGGGCTATACTGGTTGAACTTAAATTAGAGTAGTCTAGGATCAAGTTAAATAGCTTGAGTTTGGAGATACCTATGTCCAGCAGTGGGCTGCTTCTTCTGTTTTTCGTTTCGACGGTACAAATATATTAAATTGGGCTGCTTAAGGATGAAGACGACGACCTGTTCTCGAATAGCTCGTAACGATACGAGAGAAAACTTCATAAGTTCAATTGTTGCCCGGAACGAAGATCTCAGAGCTCAGTTATTATTAATACCCTTCGGTATTGATGTTAAAGAGGTGGGAAGATACAATCATACGAGTATTCTAGCATTGCTCTTGTCAGAAAAGTGGCACCGGTGACTGAAAAGTTGTGCGGAAATCGGTTCTCATGGTATGGGCATGTGATGTGGAGGAATGAGGTAAATGTCGCGAGGAAAGTCTTGAGTATGAATGTCGATGACTATAAGAGTAGGGGAAGACCAAAGAAACGATGGATGTGAGAGATGATATGGCTAGAAAGGGGGTGACTACAGAGATGACAACTAATGGAGAAGTATGGAAGAAAGGGACATGTTGCGCCGACCACAAATAAATTGGGACAGGAGAATGATGATGATGCCCTTGTTAGAAACAGCGAGGCTATTGTATAATCTTGTACGGATTCGTATTCGTAGAAGTTAAGTCACTCATATATAAGAACTGTATTTTATTTATAAATTTCTTTATTATATTATAAGAAAACCTTACGCAGCGACTCTTGTTTACCCAGCTCCTTAGTTAAAGATTAAAAAAAACAATCGTTGCTTTGGTTATGACAAAACTAAAACGAAGTGGATATTTGCCAGTATACTATAGTAGTCTTTGGTGAATATGTATGTATGTGACATATTTAGTTACCTCGAGCAGAATAATCTACTGATCCAATGAGGGTTTTCGGAAATGACCTTCATTAGGCAGCACTGAGATGTCAGATTCGGGCACCTGTCAAAAGTGTCAAAGCGCTTATTATTGTCTTTAGTCATGACTGAATGATGAACGAATGAATGAACGTCATCATAATTTTATATTAAATCTCGTAATAAACTCAACTGTTTTCATTTTAATTGGCATTAAATAATTGTTACGTTACTATGACCATATATTTAATTTAATTGTTTTCAAAATTGACATTGGCGCCGATTCCCTTGTTCACAAACTAATCTACATTTAAGTTCAGTGCATCTTTTTCTTTCTATTACATTAAGAAAAGGACAGAAGATAAATTTTAGTTTAGTCCTGTCAAATTAATCAGCGCTTGACCTAAATTGACGTAATTTTAGTAGGCAAGTTTTTAATCACGTCTAAACTTGTATGGAGTAGTGACAGGCGCTGATTAATTTGACAGGACTAAACTAAAATTTATCTTCTGTCCTTTTCTTAATGAAATAGAAAGAAAAAGATGCACTGAACTTAAATTTAGTTTAGTTTGTGAACAAGGGAATCGGCACCACTTACCTACTATTTTGTTCTTATGTGATCTAATACTTTTATTACTGAAATTTAAATATTTGTACGCCAATAAGGCCAAACATGACGGCTCTTAGAACTATAATGTAATTTAATAACTTGCTTAAATAATCTTGAAACTTGAATCTTGAACTGGTGGCGTGAATTTTCACAAAAAACAAATCAGATCTCATTTGGAAATAACTTGATATGGAATCAAATCCAATAACAATTTAACTAATATAACGCTTGGTGAAAGGCTAGGAAAGCTTTTACTAATCCAATCTTGAAAGAGACGTAAAGTCAGAGAAAATAATTACTTAGCAAATTGGCTCTCCACTTAGATAGTCCGTAAATTTAAATCACAACTGTAATTGCTAGGAGCATAGGAACGCATTTTGTTTTCGGTAAATGATATGTTTCTGTAATAATTTTGTACAAACCCTGATACACGTCAATAATCTTTTTAAAACGAGATGAGGTCGGCGTTTCGACTACTCTGAGAAGAAAGGCCGAAACAAACTCAGAGGTCACAGTCTCTTGTAAAGTCCAGACATAATCTTAGTCAGTCCATAAGACGGCCAAGCAGATTAGTGTCTGAAATGGTCTGAAAGTGTATTTTGAGGAAAGAACCTAACAGATTTAAGTAGACCTGTCCAGTCAGTGCAAGCATTTGTCAGTAATTTTTATGCACGAAAGTAATTTGTTTTCAATGAGATTGAGACACTCATTTGTTTTTTACTAAAACACACCTACTTTGTTTCTGACAAAAACTATAATAAGATACGAAAATCGCAATTGATTTTTGCCGAGACATATACGAAACTGATTTGTTTTTTTACAAAATTATAGAACTTTATTACGCTTTTGGAGGAAACCGGAATGTTAATAGAACCAAAAATTCATAGAGGTGTGACCTGCACTGGGCCCGCGTAGTAGATAACTGCCCACTCCCTCTCACAGAGAGGAGGCAGGAGGGAGAGAAGAACATTAAAGGCTGATTATACCTATGTTAGCTATTTTGTTTATTTATAAATCAATTTCTTTCTCAGAGAAACGGCACCCTCGACGAAGTATCAACAATGTACACTGGACAGAAGCAAATGGACAGATTTGGATACATGGACAAGATTAATGGATTGGACCATCTACCTCATTGGACAGACAGGCCTTGCAACGACATTCGGTAAGTCAAGTTATTATGTAATCATAAATTGTTATAGATAAACAACTAAATGCAATTCCAAAAAACTTTTAAGTGACAAATGACTATCTGCGACTGGAGATGGTAATAGGTGCATGTGCTTCAAAACATAGAAGCTTTGCCTCTGTGGGGGATTACTCTGTGGCGCGACGATCGTGCTATTAGATATTCAAGTAATTCAAATCTTATCCATCATTTAAATATACATTGTGTAGGAGTCAAGAAACAAATTCTTATTCTTTTTAATTTTTTTAATGCGTTACTTATTTTACAATTAATTCATTACCCGACTGCCTCAGGAGGGTAATGTTTTTCGAGAGTATGTATGTATGTATGTATGTATGTATGTATGTATGTCTATTTCTTTGGCACGCTCTGTAGCCTAAACGGCTTGATGGATTTTAACATATGAGGTGACTTTCGATTCGTCTTAATTGTGGGAGTGACATAGGCTATATAATATTTATAAATTGCGTCTGCAAAAAAAAAAAAAAAGGAGGGTTTTTTTAAATTAATTGCAACAATATTGGTATCAAATAAAAGCTAGTAATGAGTACTTTTCAAATATATATGTTAATAGAACTAAAAAGCTTGAAATAAAATAAATTATTTAAAAAACAAAAAACCCGACTGCAAAATCTATATAATTTTGGTCTTGCAGACGGGGACAGTCGAATAACCTGAAATATGGTGTAACTTTTGATTGTCCCCGCCTGCGATACCAAAATTATATAGATTATAATGCTTGTTTTTCCCTTTTCCGTTGTGTTTTTGCAGTCGGGTTTTTTGTTTTTTAAATAATTTATTTATGTTGCGATTTTTGATGAAACGGAACGCAAACTCAAAACGCGTTGTCTTCGACGAAGCGGGGAAAGTGACGAAAGAAACTTTGTTAATAAAAATATATTCTTAGCAAAGTCCTTGAAATCTCACTAAGGTAAGTAAGTAAGTGCGATTTCTGCTTGAGTAAAGCACAACAAATAATTTAATTTATATGATTTGGGGCTACAAACAGATGTAAACAAAGAAGTTTTGTGGCAAATGACGTCACATCATGGCCGCGACAGAAACGGTCGTTTGAACTGTCGTAGAAAATTGTTGGAGTTTCATATTTTTTGAGCAACAAGCAGTAGTTGAATTTAACCTTTAATACTTTCTTGGGGTTATATTCCTGTCTAATAATGATATAAGTAGTAAACAAAAAAAAACTACATGCATATTCCCTATTTGGAAACACGAAGATTATCGAAACGCATACTTTTTCTGGTTTAACTGTAGACTATCCACTACATACCGAGACCCATTCGTGCCTCGGACAGCACGTAAAGCCGTTCCCGGCTGTCATTTGTAGATCTTTGACAATCGTTACGCAGTTAGAAGCCCAAAACGTCTGACGACCAAACTTAGCAGTGTTTTACCCAGTAACTGGGTTGTGGAATTCAGATGGGCAGTAGCTCCATGTAAAGTACTGGTATTCAGCTGCATCCGTTTAGACTGGAGGCCGACCCCAACATGGTTGGGAAAAGGCAGGCAGATTGATTTGAGTGAACTCAGAGGCAGAAACTAGTATTAGTATAGATAGAAAAAAAAACATTACCCTCCTTCTGCGGCAGTCGGGTAAAAACAAAGACTCTTGTCGAATTTAATCGCCATAGTTACATAATAAGCTTATAATGTTCCCACTGCTGGGACACAGGCCTCCTCTCTGTGAGAGGGCGTGGGCTGTAATCCACTACGCGGGCCCAGTGCGGGTTGGTACCTAGATGTCGCATGTTTTCGTATTTTTGGTTCTAGGACATGCCGGTTTCCTCACGATGTTTTCCTTCACCGTTTTGAGAGCAGTGGTGATGAAATAATTTAGACAAAGTAAAGCGGCTGTCTAGGTTCGATCCTAGGACCTACAACTCGTAAGCCGCGACCGTTACCACTGTGCCACCACTGCTCATCGCCATAGTAATATAATATATTATTATGGCGATTAAATTATTATGATGTGATTAAATTATTTTGACGACACGGTTGGCGTAATGGCTGAGCGATCGACTGCTGCGCAGCGTGTCGCGGGTTCGATCCCCGCACGGAACAAGTATTTGTATGATCTGCAAGTAATTGTTCCGGGTCTGGGTGTTTGTGTTTGTGAGTTTCTATGTTTGTAAACGCACCCACAATACAGGAAGAAATTCCTAGTGTGGGGCAACGTTTTTAAAAAAAAAATAAAAAAACAAAATGATCAATCATATAATGTACTTATTCATCAATATTTATGTGGAAGATAATTAATTAAGAATTAATTATGGAGGAATAACATAATTATATTGAAGGCTTATGTAATTAACACCAATTAAATCAATTATAAGCAGTGTTATAATAATTATTGACATGACTTATCTCGCCTTTTTAGGGTCTCGTATGTCCGAATGAAAAAACGGGACCCTTATAGAATCTTTCGTGTGTCAGTCAAAGTCAAAGGCACAGCCAATTTGCTCCGTATCTAATGAACCAATTAAGTTGAAATTTGGTAACATATGAATTTCTGTGACCCAAACACGGATGTGTAGTGTAAATAAATAAATTTTAAATATGGGATCACTTTTGGGACAAATAAGATTTTGTTTTTAAGTTTTGCATACTGAACCGTGAGACATCAAATGTGATGCATTGTCATTTTTTTTTTTTATAAATATTTCTAATGTAATTTATAAAAAAAGATGAAAATTTACCCTCTAAATTTATCTCCGACACTACTGAGCTTAAAATTTTGAAAAAAGCTACGGAAATTAGTTCTATACCTATAGGTTACAGGTAAACCCATAGGAAGTCTGTGGTCTTATAATAACATAATAAATCTCTAAAGATTGTGCGTAAAAACGAATATTTGCAGCTGAAATGTATGTTAGAACATGTTTTTCAACTACAACACACGGTTTGTTCTTGGGATAAAATCTTCCGAACTAAGGAACCCATCATTGTGCAAGCCGACCAGCGCCAAGTCAACCGCCAACCAGTGTCCCGGCTGCTGGTAATAAAAACAAACAGCGACCCGATTGGAAGGATCAGGCCGCGGCCAAGCGAGCTCTCAACGAGACATTGACACCTCGGGGGGAGCATAAGCGGCCGCGTCTTGACCAATCCAAACGGGTCGACCAGCGAAGCTACCGAAGCGATCATTCTCGAGGCCTGCTCCCCTAAGCAAGACACTCCAGGACCGACCTTCAACGCCAAGTCTTCCGAACTAAGGAACCCATCATTGTGCTTGGTCCGACACGCATTTGGCCAGTTTTTATTCAATTTCTCGTAGTAGTAGTAAGTGAAAACGCAGACGACAGGCGTATTGTCGTATCACATTAAGCTACTAAGACGCCTGTGGGCGTTACTGTCCGCCAACGTGTTAAGAAAGAAAGAAAGAAAAAATAATGTTTTATTTGATCCCAACTGCGGAACCCTTCGTTGTGCGCGGTCCGACACGCATTTGGCCGGTTTTTCATTTCCGGAACATAATATAACATCACGCCTGTATTTTTTAAAGGGGTTGGCTGAGACGTATCCATAATATTATACCTACCCACATTTCGGCATTTTTACCAAGATTTTTACCAAAATTTTGTCTTGTATGTATTATATTTTGTCTTATTAAAAAAAATGAATCAGCATTTTATTATACAAACATATAATCACCCACTCAGTCACCATTCTTAGAAAAGTTAAATTGTAATAAAAACTAACAATAATGACATAGAATAGTTAATGGCTCATTAGCAATTATTGCATTTTATTGATAATATGCCAAACTTTTTACACGAGTAGCCAGTGGGTCAGCTGTACTCAAAGGTCGATCAATGCCTTGCGGGTCCAGTACAATAATGGATTCAGGATGCTGCTAGGGCTGCCCCGCTTTTGTAGCTCTTCGGGTATGTTTGTGGAGGCTCGGGTTGATGGCTGCCATGCTATAATGCGCAAGCGGACCGCCTCCCTACTAAGCAGAGTGCGGGGCAGCGCTAACAGTCTCCTTCAAGTAATTGCTGAGAAGTATGATTCGACAGTCATGAAGGCTTTCGTTCGGATTCTGGTCGGATAGCGTGGCAATCTATCCTGAACTTGAGCGAGAGGTTTCATGACTACACACCAACCTTGTAACCTTTTTTGTATTGTCTGTACTAACATAGTTTGTAAGATAATTTTTGTGACTAACGATTATGGACTTTTGTCTGAATAAATAATTTTATTATTTTTTTTATTTACGACTCTTGACATTTCTCGGTACCCTGGGACCTACGAGGGGCCGAAACCAACTCGCAGAGGCCCGTTAGACGTTTTTTAATGAAATGAGGCACCAACCGACGACTATCTCTGTTCACACTATGCAAGTGCGCCCAAGGAAGACCCCCGATTGGTGTAGGACTATTGCGGAATATGGAAACAAAGATATTGTATTATGGGTTTAGGTGGCTAAAGTGAACTGATTATCTAGAACTATGGAAAGACTATGGCCCCTGCTTGACCAATGTTTTATATAAAATACACAGATAAAATGGCAGAGGGTGACTTGCACACTCAATAATGGGCCCCCGAAAACGGTCGCTAGCACATAGTGACGTAGTGACAAGGGGGCAACATTCCTGAGGTGCTTGTGAGGAGTGGAGAGGCATTCCATGGCTATCAGGATAATCCCGATAGTACGGTCAAGATCCCTACCAGCATCTTACTGGAATACTTCCTTCCTCCGAGCACGTATGCTCTTGCGAATCTCCACTCAAGCCAGCCAATAAAGGCAAGAATGAGGTGGGAGCTCTGTTCCTCGTCAGTGTTCACGCCAGCCGGCCAATAAAGGCAAGCCAGAGACGAGGAACAAGACTTCTCCCAGGAGGTAGGGTCCGTGGGGTCGCTACTGCCCAACAGCTCGCCACATGCTGCCCTGCGGGTTTCTGTATCTCTCTTGGTTTGGCTCCTTACCCTAGACCCGTTCCGGCAAAGTAAACTCTACTGGCACAGACCCAGAGTTCGGAGTGCGCAATACGGTGGTGGGGTTATTATTATTATTATTAACTCGTGTTCGAATGAAAAAACGGAACCTTTAGGTATAGGATCACTCGTATGTCAGTCTGTCTATCTGTCCAGCCAATTTGCTCCGAATCTAATGGAGCAATTAAGGCGCTGACAAGATCCTCCAACTGACCAAAATAGGCTTCTCTTAAGAAAAAAAAAACGCCAAATCTGTATAGTTTGTGATAGCGGAAAAAATATATGTTAATTTAGAACATATTTCCCAGAACTTGGTTGTTATCAAAATAGGTTTTGAAAAAAAATCTCGATACAAACTAACGTTAAATTAACCTCTTACCTTGAGTTCTAATCTAAAATATCTGCATTAAATATCAACATACGTTACGTATTTAATTAATAACAAGAACGTCTTCTTTGAATGCAAAACTTGGTTGTGTTTTATTTTCGATTACTCAACTCAATTTTGAGTAAATAGATAGTTGCTTCATATTTTGCAATAAATTACAAGCGTTGTGTCATCGCGCTTCTCTTTCTTTTCTATGCAATCTGACAGTGACCGCGGTTTAGGTGTTGTCAGCGTCTTAAGCTAAATTTTGGTTGTTTCGAAAGTGCCTGAAAAATGATTTTTTATTGAAAGAATTTATTTGATTTTGCGTTTTATCATGCAAGCTTACACAATCACCTTCTTAGTCATCATTGTTAGATAAGTTAATTTGTAATAAAAACTAACAATGATGACATAAAATAGTTAATGTCTCATTAGCAATTATTATTGCACGTAATTTATTTATAATTAACTCTGCAACCAATTACGTAAAGAAGTAGTAATTCAGATTTATAAAATAGTAATTTATTTGCAGTAAAAACTGTATGGTGGTCAGTTGGGATGAATCTCAAGACGTTTTCCTTAACTCTAATGTATTTATGTAAAGGTGATAAAATAACAATTATGTAGCAAATTATATGACAAGTGCTAAGTATTATTCTTTGAATTATAAAAGACTAGCTTTTGACGAAGGCTTCACCCACGTGGATGTCGGAAAATATCCCACGGGCATTTACTACCGGCTACTGGAATTAAAAATGTTAAATCCTATGAGTTAAGGGTCGGGTAATCGCCGTTGACCTTGGTCATACAAATATGCGTCTCGTTCACGCCGCGCGGCCGTTCGGTTATAGGGAATATTTATTTTTATTAACGAAAATATGAATATTTTAAAAAAATACAAATAGAATTATAGACAATAAAATAGTTCTTTTATTAAAAATAAAACATGTACTTAAATATCTTCAGTAGTTTGTAAGTAATATCGTTTTTTATGCTTTGGGTAGACATTACTTCCTGAATTTATTTCATAAAGCATTTACTACAATACTTAAATATTCACCTAAAGAATTGATATGTATACGTTCTAATTAAAGATATATTTTTTGCATAACTTACTTGTATTATAAGAAGGCGTAAAATCTGATTTTAAAATCACTAAAATCATATATCTGTGCCTTAAGACGATGACAACACCTAAACCGCGGTCACTCTCAGATTGCATTGAAAAGAAAGAGACGCGCGATGACGCAATTGTCTATTTACTCAAAATTGAGTTGAGTAATCGAAAATAAAAAACAACCAAGTTCTGCATTTACTCGTAAATAAGACGTTCTTGTTATTAATTAAATACGTAACGTATGTTGATATTGAATGCAGATATTTTGGATTAGAACTCAAGGTAAGAGGTTAGTTTAACGTTAGTTTGTATCGAGATTTTTTTTCAAAACGTGTTTTGGTAACAACCATGTTCTGGGAAATATGTTCAAAATTAACACAGTTATACTCACATCACACACCACATACTCACACACACATCACACACACACATACATCACACACTCACACACACATCACACACTCATAAACTTTCCCCATTACACCATTACACGCGCTTACTCACACACTGTTGCTGCTGTTACACGTTTTAGCTTCCTTAATTTTGTAAAACAATCTTATTGGACGAATTGATGGCCCCTATAACACAGGATTTTCCTAGCATCGGGGTCATTATTCACAAAAATTGAGCACAAATGTATTATCATAATAACGTAACATGCATTGTATTTCTTCTTTTGCTAAATAAATTATTATTATTATTATTATTATTTTTTCCGCTACCACAAACTATACAGATTTAGCAATTTTTTTTCTTAAGAGAAGCCTATTTTGGTCAATTGGGTCTTGTCAGCGCCTTAATCCACAGAAAATAATATGTGTAGGTAACTAATAATAACAAGCGTGGGGCTGTTCGCTCACACCGCGGTATTTTTCTTACTTTTAGCATTTTTTACCCGTCGTAACTTCTAAACGAAAGGTCTTAAAGAATTTACATGTAAGTATATAATTAACCTGTATTATGAAACAATACAAAAACCAAAAATTCGAAGATATGTGACATCTACCAACCCGCACTGGGCCCGCGTGGTGGATTACGGCCCACTCCTTCTCACTGAGAGGAGGCCTGTGTCCCAGCAGTGGGAACATTGTAGGCTGATTATGTATGTATGTAATATACTAATTTTATTTTATACACATACCATAAACAAACTTGAAATATTAACTGATCCTCTAAAAACGTATTGACCTTCTAATAATGTACGCTTTTTGATGTGTAACATCTATAACGGGACGGACGTGTGTAGACAGAAAGTGACGGCTTGAGCATGGAATAAGTAATTACTTTTTAATAGCACGGAATTAGTAAGTACTATACAGGATAATTTTAAAAGGAGTGCGGATGTTTTAGGAGGTAATCATGCGCATAAACTGGACAGCTTTCCCCAAAGAATGTAGGTCATCCTTTAAATGAGATATTTTTTTAAGGTAAACGTTTTAGGTTCAAATCAGTTTTTTCTTCATTTGCTCCCTGTTCTGTCTCTCAGGTATCAAGAAACAAGTTATAAGGAATACCTTTTGACGTCAATACACAATAATAAAGAAAAAATACAAGCCCACGTACCCACGGGCGATTTTATAACGCGGCGATTTTCTATCGGGCTCTGGATTTTCAATGCACTCAGCACTAAGAATAGGGTCTTACACCCATTTTTGAAAAGTGTCTTAATTAAATACTATAGCGCTAATATGCCCTAAAAAAAAATCACAAAATTTTTATTCAATCGATAAGTGCCACAAAAATGCATTTAAAACATTTTCAAATTTCGCGCGTAGTTTGACGAAAACGCTGGACGCAGTGGACGCCATGTTGCTCTGTGGTCATGACGTCACTTGGCTGTGTAAACAAATGCGCTGATCTATTAATGTATACAGTTGACACGTTTTAGTTTACATAGCGGTATGACGTAATAATATGGCGGCTACTATTTCATGGTGTTTTTTAACAGATGAGAAAAACTGAAAACGTTGAATTTCATTTTAAAATTTATTTTGTTATTTTATGAACTAAAACTAAACTATCTTAATAATATATTTATAGATTTTTTCTAGTATACGAGTATAGTAAAATACCCTATTGAAAATCAAAAAACAACTCAAAAACTTAAAGCATTTATTTCAAATAAACCAATTACAGATACTTTTGAAGTGTCAAGGGGTCGGTCAGTCAGAAATATGAAGCTAGTTGCCCATTCCAAAGCGTAGTAGATTCCTATGGAGAAGAACGAGCAAGAAACTCCACGGACACTTTTTTAAAACAAAATATTGGTTACATCATTCGTGTTGAAGTTATACATACATGTGAGAACAATGTAGAAACACGTGCACATTAAAAGTGTCCGTAATAAAGAGATAAAACAAAAACAATTCGAAAATTAAAATTAATTAACGCATGAATATCCAACATAACCAATTTTCAGGTTTTGGAATGAACTCTGTTGGATTAGTAACAAAATCTACTCATTACAATTTTTAAAATGAATTGTATTGCAATAAATGAGTAGGTACTCGTAGCAACCTCGACAATTGATCATATTTTTCTTGTCTGAGCAACTAGCAGCAAGTTCGTCATGCTCCCTTAGATGTCACTGCTTGCGGTAGCGTCGGGGGTCGGGTTGCCTCCTTCCCTCAAATATGAACGGGTGCTGCTTGTCGTTACTAGTCGTCTTGCTGATCATGGTTTTGTTATTGTTATTAGTAATTAACTGTTTATTTACTTTACTTCGATGGTGCTAGTTTATCAAATGTGACTTCGAGTTACAGCTATAGCTTTATGTAAGCGGGCACGCCCTTTATACCTGGAGGCTTATAATAGGTATTAAGTTCTGTTTGCGTTTTTAGTCTTTATTTCTGCTTGAGTATAAATATCGATGTTTTTAAATAATTTAATGTAATGTTTTGTGTTGCGTAATGTAAATTATTTTGCATACTATTGTATAGAATCAAGTTTTTCTAACTGAACAGACAAGACATCTGTGCTGCTGGAAAGTTTTTTGCGCCACTTCTTCTTCCCAGCTAAAGCACTTGGAAATGGTGATGGGCGGGCGTTTTTGGGGGACTGTCTTATGTAAATTTGACGTCCGAAAAGTGCTGATTTTCAGCCTAGTTTGAATATATGAATTTTGGTTTTTTGATCTCAATGCTCGGCTCAACACTGAGTCTTGAAAATCATGCGCAATAAAAATCGTCGCAAAAAAAGTCGCCCGAGCGTAACTGGGCTAACTGCAAACCAATGTTATTTTTACGTCGTTCCAAGGTCAGGTTATTTTCCTTTTAGCAATACTCCGAAGAAAATCAATAATAACGTGCAAATATTTTAAAATAAGTTCTTGTTAAGAAATTATTCACTTAGGCACACACGGCTCCACATCAAGCTATACTTTTCCAGTTTACACTGACCTCGCATTGTACGGAAATCCTATACAATGCGAAATCAGCTTATACTGGAAATATATAGCTTGATGTGTAGCTGTGTGTACCTACTTGCCGGGAATCTTACGAAATTTTTTTTTCTTGTGAAATATTGATGTTACCGCTCCATTACTTTCGTCCTCATCCGCCATCCGCTACATCCATAATGTGTGCAAACGAATACTAGTTTTAGCAGATAAAAATGTAAACAAACTGATCAGAAAACGTACCTGTGGATTCCACCGTGTAGTACTTCCACTTAGAAATCGAGTGCTTGGATTTGAATACTAAACCTAAAATTCGCAACCCAGTGCTGGGCACGCCACGATTGCGGCGACAAGTCCCCTCTTTGAGGAGTGGCTAGAGAGGCGCCACGGCGTCCTCACCTTCCGCCTGACGCAGGTCCTCGGACACGGCAGCTTCGGGAGGTTCCTGTGTCGGATAAGGCGGGAGGAAACGCCCGGGTGTCACCACTGTGTGGATCGCCCGGAGGACACGGTGGAGCATACGGTGGTGGTCTGCCCGGCTTGGGCAGAGCACCGCCGTGTCCTCGTAGAGGTGATCGGTGGCAGAGATCTCTCGCGTCCGGCCCTGGTTCAGGCCATGGTACGGAGCGAGAGAGCATGGGCAGCCGTCACCTCCTTCTGTGAAGCAGTAATGCTCGCGAAGGAGGAGGCGGGACGGTTGAGGGAAACTTCGCGCCCTCTCGCCCTTAGCCGCCGCAGGAGACGCCCTGGGCGTCGGGAATCCCGGGCGGATTTCCGGCTACCGTAGGCGCGGGCTTGCGGACGGTGAGCAATGAGTAACTCACCGTCCGGTAAAGACCAGGCCCGGGTCGACGGCGCGTTGTATTCCACGCGCGCTGCAAAGAGATGTCGTCAGCACAAGTGTAGGGGTCCATTAGAGCCGATGCCTGCTGGGGTCGCGTGAGTGGGTCAGTAATAGTCTGACACACCCTCCCGCTCCGCCCAGAGCGGGAGAAGTTATTTGATGATTTACCACCCCAAAAAAAAAAGGCTCGATGTCGAACACTTTGGGAATCTCTGATCTAGTATCTTATAGTTATACTATTCTTATGTGTGTTTTCTTTAAATAAATTCAACAATAGTACTTAGAATACATCAATACTAATATGTATTCTGCAAACAAAAGTTGTTCGTACAAGGTAGGGGTCAACTCACGATGATTGTAAACACAGCCTTACGCTGAACGTGTCACGTGTCGCTTCTATGGGGTCCCTAGACGGTCAAAACTGCTTGACAAGTATGTGAATTTTTCGTGCTTGTCAAGCAATTTTGACCGTTTAGAATGAAACTTGATGTGCTTGACAAGCAAACTACGTGCTTGATGAAAAATTATATTTTTGCGATGCTTGTCAAGCATGCTTGGCTGTTTACGAGTAGATGCTTGTCAAGCAACACATTCAGTGTTTTTTGCAAAGTCATGGCGAGTGCACGCGACACGAGCGGAGATAGTGATAGCCAGCGTCTTGTTCCTTTCTTTTTTGTTTGCGCAAAACAATTGTGAAAGCAAGAAACTCCATATCTACATGTATACATATATTCTATATTTTTGTGTACTGGATGTTTCTGTTCTAGCGCAAGTTCAATACTGGGTCACTCTGTGGCGACTAAAATGAAAATGAATGCGGATGCTTGACAAGCATGCTTGACGTTGCTTCAAGCCACGTCAAGCGTGCTTGTCAAGGACGTAAATGCTTGACAAGTAATTATGACCGTCTAGGGATAGATTAAAGAGAGGTGATTTAAAAAAATTAAGATGCCTATCGATGCTGTCTTTCAAAGATCTTTAACATTTCAAAATTGTAAAAATCGTCATAGAACATGGTTGCAATGTCTCTTAGGTATGATGATAACAAAAGTTGTTGACTAAGCAAACTGAAGCGGTTTTGGCCCAGTGATGACGGCCTCGACTAACGAGTTGTGGGTGGTGAGTTCGAACCCAGGCAGGCGGTTTACTTTGTGTAAATAATTTCATCACCACTGCTCTCAAAACGGTGAAGGAAAACATCATGGGGAAACCGGCATATCCTAGTACCAAAAATTGAAGACATGTCACATCTACCAACCCGCACTGGGCCCGCGTGGTGGATTACGGCCCACTCCCTCTCACAGAGAGGCCTGTGTCCCAGCAGTGGGAACATTAGAAGCTATGAACATTATGCAACAAAACTATTTTAATTTTAATAAAACCGTGATTCAGCTAAGTTATCCACTAGGCATTTGTTTCAAGACCTTACCTTTACCTTGAATGAGATACAGGTTTATTTCTAGCTCGGGTAGAATCCAATAATTTTATACGTCTGTACTCAGATATTTTATTTTCTAGACTAAAATGACATTTTGCTCAGGACCAAGTTTTTGATGTAATTGCACAACGGTAATCACAACGGAAATGTATCACACTGGAAAATAAATGGAGCGCATTATAACAGGGTCTTACACCCATTTTTGAAAAGTGTCTTAATTGAATTCTATAGTGCTAATATACCCCAAAAAAAAACACAAAATTTTTATTCAATCGATGTGCCATAAAAATGCATTTAAAATTTTACATTTTCAAATTTCGCGCGTAGGTTGACGAAAACGCTGGACGCAGTGGACGCCATGTTGCTCTGTGGTCATGACGTCACTGGGCTATAAAAACAATGCGCTGATGTTTTTTATGATAATTGACACGTTTTTGTTTGCTAGCCGTATGACGTAATAACATGGCGGCTACTATGTCATGGTGTTTTTAAACAGATAAGAAAAACTGAAAACGTTGAATTGAATTTTAAAATTTATTTTGTTATTTTATGAACTAAAACTAACATTTTCCGACTCCTTTTTGCCTAAACTATCTCAATAATATATTTATAGATTTTTTCTCGTTTATAGTAAAATACCCTATTATTAGGGTGTGTGAATATTTTAGGCTGGTATAATCAAATTGATTGCACTTGCCTAAAATATTCCGACGATTTGTACACACCCTAATATATATTGCGTTGCATTTATTTTCCAGTGTGATACATTTCCGTTGTGCAATTACGTCAAAAACTTGGTACTGACCCATTTAGTGTTGACCTAAAAATAACCTAGTAAATAATATAGTTACCGAGTGGCTATTACCAAGGACCACTGAATCATTCTCTTCACTGTTGTTGTGTTGCCTCTGTAATTTTAATTATATAACGTGATAAGTAGTTACAAAAAAAACCGGCCAAGTTCGTATTGGACTACACACAATGACGAGTTCCATCGTTGGGATTACTTGGGACGAATTTATTCCAAATACAAACTTAACATTGTAGTTGAAAAACCTGTTCTCCCATACATCGATATATGCCACGGTCAATTCACCAACTGCAAATTTAACTTGGTCGACTATTACTCGTTAACTTGTACAGCCTACTTAGCCGTGATAGTTTTCCTTTTAATTTCATTATATGTACTACTGCCATGATTTTTTTCACATCTCTATAAACAATTATTTAGTTGGCAGGGGCTGACAAAAATTAGCACTTTAATACTTAATATTACGCAAGCGGATTCTTGAATCGAAAAGTGGTGTAAACAGACCCGCAATATTTGAACAGCCTATTCAACGATACCCCACACCATGGGGTAGACGAGAAAAAAAAATATCATCTTGTGAGCACTTCGTCGGCGTGATTAATATGTATACCTATGCCAAATTACAGCTATCTAGTACTAAGCGTCTCTGAGCTACAGCGGGGACAGACAGACAGACAGACAGACAGACATGGCGAAACTATAATGGTTCCTTGTTTACTACGGTACCCTAAAAATGACAATGGTGCCGATTCCCTTGTTCACAAACGAAACTAAATTTAAGTTCGGTGCATCTTTTTCTTTCTATTTCATTAAGAAAAGGACAGAAGACAAATTTTAGTTTAGTCCTGTCAAATTAATTAGCGCCTGTCACTACTCTATACAAGTGTAGACGCGATTAAAAACTTGCCTACTAAAATTACGTCAATTTACGTTGACGTAAATTGACGTAATTTGCTTGAGCGCTGATTAATTTGACAGGACTAAACTTATATTTATCTTCTGTCCTTTTCTTATTGAAATAGAAAGAAAAAGATGCACTGAACTTAAATTTTGTTTAGTTTGTGAACAAGGGAATCGGCGCCATTGTCGCTAAATCTCGATCTAAAATAAATTACTTACTGACCTCATTCAGCCTTAATGACGAAAATAGTTTATATTTTGGCAAGGATAAGGACTAATGTTATTAACGTTGTTATATCATATCCGTTGATATAGGTACATAACATTTGACACATTTGGCCTTAAGGCGCAGTTATATGATTTTAGTGACTTTTAAATCTGTTATTACGCCTTCATACAATGCGAGTAAGTTATGAAAAAATATGTATTAAAGTAGAACGCATACACATCAATTCTATATTATGTGAATATTGAACTATATTTAATACTTTCTGAAATAAATTCTACCCAAAACATAAAAACCGATATTACTTTCAAACAATATATTTATTTACATATCCAAATTACAAGATGATTATTAACATTAACTAAATTAAATTAAAACTAAGTTAAGCTTAAAAAAGGCCCTCGGGGCATTGTACCGAGGATGCTGGCGGCATTCGCCAATTGCAATGCTGATGCGTTACGCGAGAAAGCCGCCAGCTTTTCGGTCACCAGTTACATCAACTAGACGTTTCAAACTACTTAAAACATTTTCATTTTTTTGTAAACATGAATATTTTATTATCTATAATTCTATCTGTGATTTTTCATTCAATGTCATATTCTCGATACTAAACCTATATATTCCCTATGAAACCGAACGGTGCGGGGCGCCCGCGGCGTGAGCGCGACGCGGATTTATATGACCAAGGTCAACGGCGATTACTCGACCCTTAAACGAGTCAACGACCTACGGCCAACGTCCAATGGGTTTTATTTACACGAGGACAGTTTCTCGGGTATAAAGAAGTGAGAATGTTTGTGCTTAGTGAGTTTCTTTGGTGAGACACGCTAAGCAATCACTGCATATTTGCACTGTATCATCTGCCAAGCCTTTCCCAACTTTGCCGGGTTCAGCTTCCCGTCTAATTAGATGTCTGTCTGAAATTGACGTAATTTTAGTAGAGAAGTTTTTAATCGCGTCTAAACTTGTATAGAGTAGTGACAGGCGCTGATTAATTTGACAGGACTAAACTAAAATTTGTCTTCTGTCCTTTTCTTAATGAAATAGAAAGAAAAAGATACACTGAACTTAATTTAGTTTCGTTTGTGAACAAGGGAATCGGCACCATTGTCATTTTTAGGGTACCGTAGTAAACAAGGAACCCTTATAGTTTCGCCATGTCCGTCTGTCTGCCTGTCTGTCCCCGCTGTAGCTCAGAGACGCTTAGTACTAGAAAGCTGTAATTTGGCATAGATATACATATTAATCACGCCGACAAAGTGCTAAAATAAAATCATGAAAAAAAGTTTCTTTAGGGTACTTCCCTTGCACGTAATGTAGAGATAATATATATTTTTTCTCGTCTGTCCCATGATGTGGGGTATCGTTGGATAGGCCGTTTAAAATATTGCGGATCTGTGAACACCATTTTTCGATTCAAGGAATCGTTTGCGTATATTTAGCTTTTAAGGTGTAATTCTTGTTAGTCAAGTGTGTCCTTCCTCCCCCCGCCAGCTAAATGGTTGTTTATGGAAATGTGAAAAAAAAATCATGGCAGTAGTACATATAATGAAATTAAAAGGAAAACTGTCACAGCTAAGTGGGCTTTACAAGTTAACGAGTAATAGTCGACCAACTTAAATTTGCAGTTGGAGAATTGACCGTGGCATATATCGATGTATGGGAGAACATGTTTTTCAACTAGGTATAATGTTAAGTTTGTTTTTGGAAGAATTCATCCCAAGTAGTCCCAACGACGGATCCTTTCACTTGTGGTCCGAAAGGCACTTGGCCGGTTTTTTAAGCTAAGTTAAGACGCTATACAGACTCATGCTGATGATTGGAGGCTCTACGCGGGGGTCGTGCGGTCCATGGCCCTCTACGGCGCTCCTGTATGGGCGCGCTCTCTGGCGCTGCGGCCAGCCCGCCGGTTGAGCGCGGCCCAAAGGGTCATTGGCCATCCGGATGGTCCGGGGATACCGCACGGTCTCCTGTGAGGCAGCGAGCCTCCTTGCCGGATTGCCGCCATGGGATCTGGAGGCAAAAGTCCTCGCGCACGTATGGGAGTGGCGCGAGGAGGCGAAACGCCGGGGCGTTAGTCCGATGCCGCGAGAAATCGCGGCACAGCGGACGGAGCTCCGGCGGGATCTCATGGCGTCATGGAAAGTACGGTTGTCGCAACCCAGTGCTGGGCACGCAGCGATTGCGGCGATAAGTCCCCTCTTTGAGGAGTGGCTGGAGAGGCGCCACGGCGTCCTCACCTTCCGCCTGACGCAGGTCCTCACCGGACACGGCAGCTTCGGGAGGTTCCTGTGTCGGATAAGGCGGGAGGAAACGTCCGGGTGTCACCACTGTGTGGATCGCCCGGAGGACACGGTGAAGCATACGGCGGAGGTCTGCCCGGCTTGGGCAGAGCACCGCCGTGTTCTCGTGGAGGCGATCGGCGGCAGAGACCTCTCGCGTCCGGCCCTGGTTCAGGCCATGGTACGGAGCGAGAGCTGCGCCATGGGCTGCCGTCACCTCCTTCTGCGAAGCAGAAATGCTCGCGAAGGAGGAGGCGGGACGGTTGAGGCAAAGGCACGTTTCGCGCCCTCTCGCCCCTATCCGCCGCAGGAGACGCCCTGGGCGTCGGGAATCTCGGGCGGATTTCCAGCCACCGTAGGCGCGGGCTTGCGGACGGTGAGCAATGGGTAGCTCACCGTCCGGTAAGGACCAGGCCCGGGTCGACGGCGCGTCGTATTCCACACGCGCCTCAAAGAGATGTCGTCAGCACAAAAGTAGGGGTCCACTAGGGCCGATGCCTGCCGGGGTCGCGGGAAGGTACTTATGGGTCAGCGAGGCCCCCCGCAACACAGGCAACAGGAAGGAATACGGGTGGGTTTTAGTCAGTAAGAGTCTGACACACCCTCCCGCTCCGCCCAGAGCGGGAGAAGTTAATTGATGATTTCCCACCCTCAAAAAAAAAAAAAAGACTCATGCTGAAGAAAAATGGAGCAACTGCCTAACTGACTTGCACAACCCAGTTACTGGGTAACACGATACCCTTCGGTAAGACTGGTTGTCAGAGTTTCGGGCTTCTGAGTATCCGTAATGACTAGAGATCGGATATTCGGATGCATATTCACCTAAAGTTGAGATGTTGGCGAATGTGGAATGCGCTTTTGTATCGAAAAAATCCCGCGGTTCCGGGATCAACAAGGTTTCTGACTATTGAATCAGATTAGTATTATAATCTACATGTAACTTACTTTCAAATGTTGGCTTATATGGAATGCACTATACATAGTAAAAAAAAAACCCGCGATTCCGGAATCGACAAATTTTGTGTTTTTCCTTACTATATAAGCGGATGCATAATATCTACCTACCTAATATTGTAAAGTAGGTAGGTAAATACCAAACTGCCATAGCAAACAACGTTAATATAAGATAAATGACTACATATATTTAGAATAATTGATGTAGGTACCTATTGAAACAAATAGTTACAAATTATTGTGCTTAGTGAAATTCTGTTAAATTCCTGTCCTCTCCACATAGCGAAAAAAAACAGTACATGTTAGCACCATTATATTAATAGAAAACAACGACTATTTTGCGAGTTTGTGAATGGGACGGCAAATTATACCTGCATATGCGCAAGTTTTTAATTAAAATAATTACATTCGTCGCTGTGCTTGCCATGCGTTCGGGGTTTTTTTTTGTTTTAACTAACACACACCACCCCTCCTCTGAAACCCTACATATACATATTTTAGAAGTCGCTTCTTTATTATACACCCGACTAGCTATGCATTCTCGGTGTTCCTGGCATCCCGTGTTTATTTATTTACAAATAAAAATGTTTTAAGAAGCCGCTTCCATACTTTCACAGCTAAAATTTAACTTTAGGTAAATATGCATCCGAATATCCGATCTCTGGTAATGACTGTCAAGGATAAATGAATTTTAAAAAAAAACGGGCAGACTCATGGTGAAGAAAATCATTGTAAGGTAATCTAGACTTAATCCGAAATCGCCAACCGGTCTTGAGCAAGCATGATTAATGATAAATGATTTTATTTCTGTAAGTACGTTTTTACAAACACTTTTACATGGTGTTCATTCATTATTTTTTTTCATTTTCTTTATTTAGCATGAGAATAATTAACATAGTGCACTTATCCTAAGCTACACCTGTTAAGCCCCGCGCGACACCGATTCGGAGTCAAACAATAGAAAATCACACACACACACACACTAGACATTCTTATGTCTCATTAGCTGTCCTTGACCAATTAACTCATTATAATTAAGACACTTTATGAGGCTAGCGATTCACCTTTCAAAGCTTATAGTCGAGATATTTTTAAACTGTTAACAACACACGATAATCATGGGTACATAATCAAAGTTACGCAAATTATTTAGCAAGTTATAATTTAATGATTGCATGTAGGTATGATAAAAAAATATTTTTAAGTAATTAGCTGACCAAGGTTACCGACATAGCCAAACTTAAGTGGCAATGGGCAGGGCACATTGCTCGCAGAACAGATGGCCGATAGGGCCGAAAAGTTCTGGAGTGGCGACCGCGTACCGGAAGACGTAGCGTCGGAAGGCCTCCTACAAGGTGGACCGATGACCTTGTGAAGGCCGCAGGAATCCGCTGGATGCGGGAAGCACAAAAACGATTGAAGTGGCGGTGCTTGGGGGAGGCCTATGTCCAGCAGTAGACGTCTTTCGGCTGAAATGATGATGATGATGAAATTAGCTGATCGCACGGTGTAGTAAATTCTAGCAACCGTGCGACGGTGATCAATGCTCGTGGCTTCTCTGTATGTAAAGATGACTTTGCCCAGCAGTGGGACACTTGGAAGCTAATAATATTTGAATGTACACCAGCCTAGTGCGTGTGTGCATGTGTAACCTACAGATCAGAGATGTAATCAGTAAATATGATGTCAAATCTCAGGTTATGTCAAAATCAAAAGTCATTTATTCAAATTGGGTTGGGAACCAGCACTTTTTTTACCGTCAAAATTACATAGGACAGTCCCACAAAACGCCCGCGCTTCACTACTTCCTAGTGCTTTAGCTGGGAAGAAGAAGTAGCGCAACAAACTCTCCAGCAGCACAGCTGTCTGTTACTTTATAAGAACTTGATTCTATACAACAGTATGCAAAGTTGTACACACTTCATTTTCATAATCAAATTACAAGATGATTAATAACATTAACTAAATTAAATTGAAACTAAGTTAAACCTAAAAAAGGCCCTCGAGGCATTTTACTGAATTGCAATGCTGATGCGTTGCGCGAGAAAGCCGCCAGCTTTTCTGTCACCAGTTACATCTTTTTTCTTTCTCGCGCAACGCATCAGAATGCAAAGTAATTAATATCACAAAACACAAAACCTGAAATTAAATTATTTGCCAGTAATTAAGTGGGATTCACACTAGGCCTTAATGGAGCCAGCTCAGAACTTAGCTACAACTTTGGCGCCAGGGACGGATTTAAAGTTGTGGCGGCCCTGGGGCAACCAAGATGTGGAGGCCCCGAAAAATTTGGGAAACAGATAAACAGATTTTTTTTTGAAGGACACAAACGAAGTATTTTATTCATATAAAAAAAAAAAAATCAATGAAAAATGTAATTGTGGAGGCCCCTTCTTTGTGGAGGCCCGGGGCCAGTTGCCCTGCCCTAAATCCGGCCCTGTTTGGCGCCATCTGTAGCGTCCATCAGTGCCAGTATTATTCAGACAATTGAATACGCACGACACAACATCAGGTGTCACATCGTTTGTGGAACAATTCACACTGCTACAGGGATTTTGTGGCGCTCGAATGACGTTGGCAAGGGGGCGCTACATAATTTACAGAATTTAATTAGATAATTCAGACCGCAGCAGATTGGTGTAATTTAGCGCCCTTACGCCCCTAGCCGCCGCAGTAGACGCCCTGGGCGTCGGGAATCCCAGGCCGATTCCCGGCCATTGTAGGCGCGGGCTTGCGGACGGTGAGCAATGGGTAGCTCGTCGTCCAATAAGGACCAGGCCCGAGGCGACGGCGCCACGTGTTCCACTAGGGCCGATGCCTGCCGGGGTCGCGGGAAAGTTCGTTGGTAAACGTTTGTGCAATTGTTTTGTGAAATGTATTGAAAAAACCTAATGGTGCCAATATTTCCGATTTAGACCACGCGCTAAAATAGTATTTTGCCGCAATAGGTAATGGTGATTGATTGACAGCAAAAACAAATGCAAATTTGCCAACTTTCGAACTAAAAATTTTTCTCTCTTTCATTCCAGTGCATCCGAAGGTTCGTTCTTTCCTCCTCGCTCGCTGACCAAGTCTGACATAGTCCATGTGTATGATAAGGATCTCTGCAGGATCTTGCCGCTGCAGTACAGAGAAGATGTCTACAAAGATGGTAAGTGTACATTCTCATCAGACATTAATAATCCACGCCTAAACACCCTGGGCAGCCAGTGAGTCTGCCCCTCTACCACTTCCTGACTGGGTAATTTTTTAACACGGCATAAATAATTCTCATGTAGTTCATGCTGGTAGAAGAAAAGAATAAGACCTGATAGAAGAAAATAATAATATGAATGACGTAGAGAAAGTTGCCAACCACGGAATGGTGATCACGGTACAGATTTCTGATTTCGATAAACACTAGAAACGATTTATTTAGTAAGTACACGAAGCTGCCAAAAAGGATGAACGATGTTAACGCTAGGACTTTTAAGGCGCTGACAAGAGGCAAATGACCAAAATAAGCCTAAAAAGCTTTAAGAAAGAAAATTGCGAAATCTTTATAGTTTGTGGTAGCGGAAACAATATACGTTAATTTTGAACGTATTTCTAAGAACTTGGTTGTTACCAAAACACGTTTTGAAAAAAAAATCTCGATACCAACTAGCGTTAAAGTAATTTTTTTTTTTTTGGGTGTTAAATCATCAATTAACTTCTGCCGCTCTGGGCGGAGCGGGAGGGTGTGTCAGACTCTTACTGACTAAACCCACCCGTATTCCTTCAGTTGCCCGTGTTGCCAGGGGCCTCGGTAACCCTTTGGTACCTTCCCGCGACCCCGGTAAAGTAACCTTACCTTGAGTTCCAAACCAAAATATCTGTATTAAATATCAACATACGTTACGTATTTAATTAATAACAGGAACGTCTTATTTGAATGCGGAACTTAGTTGTTTTTTTTATTTTGGATTACTCAACTCAATTTTGAGTAATTACATAATTGTGTCATATTTTGCAATAAATTACAAGCGTTGTGTCATCGCGCTTCTCTTTCTTTTCTATGCAGTCTGACAGAGACCGCGGTATAGGTGTTGTCAACGTCTTAATAATTTAAGCTGCTGTAAAATGACACTTCTTACTGTCATTTCGTCAATAATTTTTACTGAAGCTAATTAAAAGTCCGACTATAGTCGACGTTGTTATTGTTTGAGTGTCGCTTGCACTATCACTTACGTAGACACAATAGACCTTTCTATGTGACGGTTCGGTTTGGTTCGGTTTTTAGATAGTTTCAAGTTCAACCTTAGGAGCCATCTCCACAGGCGATAGCCCAGTAAATTGGAACTTCATTAAAGCGCAATTTCCACGATAGTCTCGTCCTGCTTGCTATCTTGCAAGTTACGAGCTATGCCTAAGATGAATCAAATGAAATTTATTGAAGGCCTACGTCCCAATATTTACACCAGTGTGACACCCATTCAACCTTCAACTAAAAACTCTTTTCTCTCCCCAGGCATCAAAGCAGGTCTCTACACGCCTCCATCTTCGACCTTTGAGAGTGCAGACATCAACCCGGACAACAAATGTTACTACCCTGGAGAAAAGTGTCCTCCTAGAGGTCTGCAGAATATCAGCCCCTGTCAATACAGTAAGTGATATTTTCACCTTTTTTTTTTGGTTGGGAAATTATCAAATAACTTCTCACACTCTGGGCGGAGCGGGAGGGTGTGTCAGACTCTTACTGACTAAAACCCACCTGTATTCCTTCCGTTGCCTGTGTGCCACGGTATCCTTTTCGTACTTTCCCGCGACCTCGGCAGGCATCGGCCCTAGCAGACCACTACAGTTGTGCTGATATCTCTTTGAAGCGCGCGTGGAACCCAACTTGCCGTCAACCCGGGCCTGGTCCTTATCGGACGGCGAGCTACCCATTGCTCACTGTCTACAATCCCGCGCCTACGGTGGCCGGGAATCGCGCTGGGAAGTGACATCATCAGCTGCCTAGCCTTTTCCCAACTATGGGGGGGGGGGGGGGTACGGCAATGCCCCCGGCAAGTCGAGCACAGCCGTAACATTCCTTTTCTCGAAGCGACTCATGACACATTTGACCCCCTGTAACTTCGTTGTGTATAAAGCAAGAAGTTTGGTATTGCCAAGTCATTATAATGTGGCGGCATCTACATCGCCACATGCGAACTACGCAACAAACTGACATTGCGCAAGAAATTTTACCGCGCAACTAGCTTAAATACAACGTCCCGACATCTACCATCGGGCAGTTGCCCACCAGACACGACACCCGTCTGGTCGGAGGATCCTCCCTTTTCTATGGAGGATGAGTGTACTTTACACCATGTTCCTCATGCCTCTATAATAATTATTATTGAAATAAAGGTCACTATAAATGTTGATAGGTAATTGATTAGATTAGATAACAATATAACAAAGTTGTTGAATAGGTGCTTCCATAGACACTAACTACTCGTAAAATAACTGATTTGGTTTTACATGAGCTCTCATTACTTATTGTAGTGAAAGAATTGCGTTGTCTCCCAACGCAATTTTAATTTTGATGGGATAATCTATTGCAGTATCTGATGAAATTGTTAACAAACCCTGTTTACCATTACTATTCACAACGATCCGGATACGCTTCTGTGCCTAATCGAACATCACTCGATATTGGCGCCGATTCCCTTGTTAACAAACTAAACTAAATTTAAGTTCAGTGCATCTTTTTCTTTCTATTTCATTAAGAAGAGGACAGCAGATAAATTTTAGTTTAGTCCTGTCAAATTAATCAGCGCCTGTCACTACTCCATACAAGTTTAGACGTGATTAAAAACTTGCCTACTAAAATTACGTCAATTTACGTCAAGCGCTGATTAATTTGACAGGACTAAACTAAAATTGATCATCTGTCCTTTTCTTAATGAAATAGAAAGAAAAAGATGCACTGAACTTAAATTTAGTTTAGTTTGTGAACAAGGGAATCGGCACCATTATCGACGGAATCCTTTACGCTGTTCACAAATTCGAAACGCGAAAATATGTAATCGTATAGATCAAACTGACGAGGCTGTTCCTTCGACAAATATTTGTTTTCGGGGAAAAGGCAAATCAGGTCCTGCCGGGGTTGTGGAAAAGTCCGGAAGGGATACCGAGGGCCATGGCAACACAGGCAACGGAAGGAACACGGGTAGGTTTTAGTCAGTACGGGTCTGACACACCCTCTCGCCCCGCCCTGAGCGGGTTGGAAGTTATTTGATAATTTCCAACCCAAAACAAAAAAATGGCAAATCAGGTTACCGTAAATGTGTCATTTTCAACACGGTAACCTGTCGAATGGTTGTGAATAGTTATGCAAGTCAACATGACCAAACCATCTAAGCATACTCTTTTAAAATTTTATCACTACATCTTCTTTTAAACCGCACCGTTACCTTATCACATAATTCTAACCTTTCAATTACAGACGCCCCAGTGTACCTCTCCTTTCCTCACTTCTACGACGCCGACCCGAGTCTACTGCTGCCCTTCCATGGTTTGAAGCCGAACAAGAAGAAGCACGAAACTTACTTTATGATTCAACCGGTAAGTCTTGGGTGGTTTTCATGTCATCATGTGGAAGCGTTGTGCGTGTCTTATGAAGCGCATGCAGGCCAGCTCGAACAAAATCAAAATCAAAGGCATTTATTCAAACTAGGCTGAGAATCAGCACTTTTCGAACGTCAAAGTTACATAAGACAGTGCCATTGAAACGCCAGCCCTTCACCACTTCCTAGTGCTTTAGTTAGGAAAAAGAAGTGGCGGAACAAACTCCCCAGCATCACACCTGTCTGTTTAGTTATATAGACTAAACCATCTTTACATACCAAGACCCCTCCGAGCCTCGAAAAGCACGTTAAGCCGTTGGTCCCGGTTGTCGTGGATCTTTAACAGTCGTTACGGGTCATCAGAAGCCCGAAAGTCTGACAACCAGACTTACCAAGGCGTATCGTATTACCCAGTAACTGGGTTGTGGAAGTCAGAGAGTCAGTCGCTCCATGTACTGGTATTTCGCAGCATCCGGTTAGACCAGAAGCCAATCAGGCTAGGCAGATGATGAATGCACTAACTATTTATTTCTTTTTACAGAAAATTGGAGTACCCCTAGAAGGCTTCGTGAGGGTACAATTGAACTTGAAAGTGGACCGCGCGCCGAATATTCCGATCAACAATATCAACAACTTTCCTGACACCATTTTTCCTGTTATGTGGGTTGAAGAAGTAAGTAATTTATTCTAGTATCATTATATCAGCAAGAAGTTGAACCCAGTGAACTATTGATACCCGGGTGTCACCACTGTGTGGATCGCCCGAAGGTCACGGTGGAGCATACGGTGGAGGTCTGCCCGAGACACGGACACCCGAGACCCGAGTACAGAGATCTCTCGCGTCCGGCCCTGGTTCAGGCCATGGTACGGAGCGAGAGAGCATGGGCAGCCGTCAACTCCTTCTGCGAAGCAGTAATGCTCGTGAAGGAGGAGGCGGGACGGTTGAGAGAAATGCAAACGTCGCGCCCTCTCACCCCTAGCCGCCGCAGGAGACGCCCTGGGCGTCGGGAATCCCGGACGGATTTCCAACCACCGTAGGCGCGGGCTTGCGGCCGGTGAGCAATGGGGAGCTCACCGTCCGGTAAGGACCAGGCCCGGGTCGACGGCGCGTTGTTTCCACGCGCACCTCAAAGAGATGTCGTCAGCACAAGTGTAGGGGTCCACTAGGGCCGATGCCTGCCGGGGTCGCGGGAAGGTACTAAAGGGTTACCGAGGCCCCTGGCAACACACGCAACAGGAAGGAATATGGGTGGGTTTTAGCCAGTAAGAGTCTGACACACCCTCCCGCTTCGCCCAGAGCGGGAGAAGTTATTTGATAATTTCTAAAGTCGAATAGTATAGAATAGAAGATTAATCTGACATGTGCTAGCGGTCACTTCGTGTCATAAATTGGTCATATTTATTGTATTCTAGGCTTTTACACTGATTATTATACCTTTATTTTATGCTTATACATATAAATCAATTAACTAAACGATCACCATTACAGTAAATATGACCATTTCATTACACAAAGTGACAGCTGGCACATGTCAGATCACTCCAGTCTGTTAATAATTTGACTTTAGTCTGTGTTTCTCTAGAGCTGTAACTTGAGTCTTCAAGTCTCCAGCAAATAGGATTCAGGATATCAATTTTGTCATCTGGGTTGTGGAGGTCAGATAGGCAGTCGTTCCATGTTAAATAATGGTATTCAGCTATATCCAGTTAGACTGGAAGCCGGGCCCAACATTGTCGGGAAAAGGCAGGCAGATTGATATTAATTTGGTCATCTACGGTGTGGTACAGACCATCAAACTGAAATACTTTCTCCATGGGACCGAAATTGTAATCGCCAAATAATTATCTACTGTCCCAAACAGAACATGAACTAAATTTACAGTGAATGTTGTTTTTTTTACTCTTTTTTATTTTGTAAGCTATTTATATTTTCTTATTCTATATAACATTTTATATAAACAATGACATGAATATTTACTTTGTATAGTATTATAATATATTATTTTAATTATGGAGGCCTTGGGAGAGAGTACAACTTTGTGCCCTTTGGCGTCGAGACCCTCGGTCCGTGGGGTCCCAGTGCGCATAAGTTATTTGCGGAAATCGCGAAACGTCTAGTTGATGTAACTGGTGACCGAAAAGCTGGCGGCTTTCTCGCGCAACGCATCAGCATTGCAATTCAGCGAGGAAATGCCGCCAGCATCCTCGGTACAATGCCCCGAGGGCCTTTTTTAAGCCTAACTTAGTTTTAATTTAATTTAGTTAATGTTAATAATCATCTTGTAATTTGGTTATGTAAATAAATGATATTATAAATATTTCATGGAAAAAAAAAATGTATCTTCTGTCCTTTTCTTAATGAAATAGAAAGAAAAAGATGCACTGAACTTAATTTTAGTTTAGTTTGTGAACAAGGGAATCGGCGCCATTGTTCGTTGAATCGTTGAGCTCCTTTAGTTCTGAGTTGAGCTGCACAACTACTGACAAATGCGTGACTGACTGGACAGATCCACTCAATCTGTGTGGTTCTTTAATCAAAAGACCATTTCAGACACCAATCGACATGGTCTTCACATGACCTGACCAAGATTATGTCTGGACTTTAAAAGAGACTGTGACCTCTGAGTTTGTTTCGGCCTTTCTTCTCAGAGTAGTCAGATAGGAAACGCCGACCTCATCTAGTTTAAAAAAATATGTTTGACGTGTAAAAGTGTTTGTAAAAACTTACTTACAGAAATAAAATCATTTATCATTTATGAACTTCAATACCTACTCGACCCAAATGTATGGGAGTGCTGATTACTAGAAAAGTTGAAAACAAAATACAGTTGGGACTAAAATAAGCATTTTCCAAGAAAGACTAGTTTCTAAGAAATGTGTTGATCCTCGGGAAAGTAAATGAAAGTGATGTGCCGTATGCGCTAAATGGACATGTCCAAGTATTCAGTCAATATGTCGACGTGCGTTTTCCCCTTAAAATATTGAAGTGGCATTTGTTCGACTGACCGTTTTTCCGGCGACTTGCCAAGAACGTCTTTAATAAATAGGACCTCTCTCAATAATTATAGAATAACAAGTTTCCTTGGACTAAAAGTAGATATGCTTTATTATTTTTTAACAAACAATTCTTTAGCACAAATCCAATTACTAGCGGATTTAGACTCTGATAATTATCAAGGGATTATAGCCCTTCGATATTAGGCATTCCCTTCTACGCGCGCCTCAAAGAGATGTCAGCACAAGAGTAGGGGTCCACTAAGGCCGATGCCTGCCGGGGTCGCGGGAAAGTCCGAAAGGGTTACCGAGTCGCCTGGCAACACAGGCAACGGAAGGAACACGGGTGGGTTTAAGTCCGCAAGATTCTGACACACCCTCCCGCTCCGCCCAAAGCGGGAGAAGTTATTTGATAATTCCCCACCCATTAAAAAAAACCCGTCCCCTTCAAACCGGGACACAGGCACACTGGCTGGGAAAATAGTTATACTTTCCCGGACGAGCTCTTACACAAAAAGCTGTTCTACTACAAAATAAGCTCAATAAGTTTTCTGAAAGCCTGATTATAGTAAACCTGTTAACTATAGTGGTTCGTTGAAGATGACCAAATTAATATATCAATCTGCCTGCCTTTTCCTACCAATGTTGGGATCGGCTTCCGACTGGAAGCCGCGGCGGTTAGACTTAACCGGATGCAACTGAATACCAGTATTTTGCATGGTGCAACTGCCTATCTGACCTCCACAACCCAGTTACTGGGTAAAGTCTTACTTAAGCATCAGACAAATATTTAAATTAACTATTGCATGTTTCGAGAATGCTCTTCTAGTTTTGTTAAGCTAGATACCGTATCATGAGCTTATGATTAGGAGCTTCCTTTGAGTTTGAAACCGGTCGAGCATTCGCGAAGCTGTAAACTTAAGAAAATTAATTGATGACTTTGGAATGACAAGTACAAAGTCAGCCAAACACAAAGTCACTAACCATTTATCTTTTTGTTTCCAGGGCATCCACGAGCTCACAACACCAATCTGGCGATGGATCTACCTCGCCACCACTGTAGGACCCGTCATAGCACCAGTCATAACATACTCCATGATAATAATCGGCTTTCTGATCCTCGCATACGTCTTTATAAAATCATACAAGAGCTTAGTCATCGGACAAAATTCCCTCGAAATTGTGGAGTTAGGAAGGCAGACTATTCGAAGAAGCTCGACCCTGATTATAAATGGCTCGCATAAACTTATGTCAAATCGAGAATCAGCCTATATACCCTTAAATCAATGTGGAGATACAGTGCAAGAACTCAGTTACGTCAAAACTGATTGTAGTTTAGAGTTTAAAAATGTGTTGAGAAGTGATTTCGTTAAGTCTAGTTTTAATGACGCTGAAAGGGAATCTTTGATTAGGTCTGATAATAGTTTTATTTTGTCGGAACATAGGTTTAATCAGGAATAGAGGGTGTAGGCATGTTTAGGTTTTATTTGCTGTCCCCCTCTGCTGTTCCAGTGGGTCTGTGATTTCACTTTGCTTTCGTCAGAGTCGTGAAAACTTGTAAAAGTGTGATGAATTACAGCCCATTAAAAGCTAAGCGTATGTTTTTTAGAAAACATAATTTTACTGACAATAATTGACGGACGAATAAAAATAATTTGAAGTTATTTTAAAGGTACTGTATTATTAATTAGTAGAAATACTCGTACATAAAAACCGCGTATCATTAACAGAATAATTAAGTATTTATGAAAATTATGCACTAATTCTGAAAGAATCTCTACTTCAATGTTACCTATACCTATTGTTATAATGGTAAAAGTAGTAAAATCAACTCTGACAAATCCAAAGTGACTGACAAAAGCAAAGTGTTGACAATAAAATATTGTATATCAGGGTATTAAATACTTTATTTTTTAAACGCTTTTGGGGGACGGCTTGACCACAAACTGACAAAAGTACAGTCACCAAAATAGATTATCATCTTTAAATCATGTGACTTTATGACCACATTATTTTTAAGTTATGCGGCGGTAAAAACGACGCTTGCATAAAGTGGCACTGTCTTCTTTACCCGAACATCAAGTAGTTTTAGAATTATTAGAGCTGTATTAGCTTTGTTTCTAGGAAAGCAACGTTTCTGTGATGCTTCTGGTATTACAGCTTTTGGCGGCAGTGACCAGTTACCATCAGGTGAACCGTCTGCTTGATTTCCACAAGGTAAAAACTGTACCTTGTTTGTTTTGTGGTTCGTAGGCTATTTTAACTTAATATAGGGTTGTGTCGACGACTGATTGTAAAGGATTCCGATTAGAACGGAGTTCGCTTAGCTTTTAAAGGAATATTTGCTCATTTATTGTTTTCTGTCTATAATGGAGCTAACAAATAGACCCTGATTTCAATTAAAGAGAGAATTGTTGTCACTTTTGACCTCTACATGAATATTTTACAATAAATGCCATGCATCCTGATCCCTTTATAGTTCTTCAGATAATCCATAGCGTAAAAGCATTGTCCCATTGTAAACCATTGGTGACAAAATTCTGACAAAACTAAAGTCAACTTTACGATTCTCATTAAAAAAAAATTGTGATACATTACAGACAGAAAAAAAAACGTAGAAATATTGGCGAAAATACCTTAAAACTTTGCCTTGATAAAACTCTAAAGATACGTGATTAAAATTATTATAATTCTTCTTATACTTGCCAATAAAATTGGTCTAAAAGACCGGGACGCCGGTTATAAAATGATTTCGAGTTGGAACAAAAATGGCTCGATAATATGTAAATGGAAAACGAGCCTGTATTATAAAACATTCCAAGCTTGTAATCAAAAGACATTCCTTCCTAAGAAAATGTGCTCAAATAATGTACTTATTTAATTAAAATGTGTCTTATGTTTTTAAACGCCCGACTCTTAAACGACATCAACTTTAAAAAGCCATCTTTGTGAGAGAAAGGACTTAAAATTGAAAGACGTTTGAGAATTCTGTCGTTAAAATTTAGAATATCGTATTTTTTTTAATTATATAATAATATAATTCCGAAAATAATTTGATGAATGAACAAAATGTTTGAACAATCGTATTTTATTGAAATTCAAATGAGATTAAAAGATATATTACGCTGTTATTAGGTCTATCTACGCAGTCAGCACCCAGAGACTACAGTCCTTTCACAGATAATTTATCTCCGACAGCAGCAACCCAACAGCAACTAAAATCGAATTGATCATTCACTGGAGTAATTTGACATGTGCTAGCTGTCACTTTGTACAATAAAATGGTCATATTTATTAAATTCTAGACTCTTACACTCATTATTATACATTTATTTTACACTTATATAAATCGATTTGTACAATAAATATAAAACATTTTATTACACAAAGTGACAGCTAGTACATTTTATGTCATATTACTTCAGTAAATATAAAATTCGACTTTATTATAGATCACAATGATTTTGACAGACTTGTCAGTGGCTGCAAACCAACAGCAACCTTATTTTAACAAGAATAAAGATCACTGTGATTTTGTCAGTAATGCAAAATCAGAGGTACAACGCTCCAAGGTTATTTTGGCGCGTGACAAAAATCGAGACTAATGCCGCCATTTTTTTTTTCAATATATTTCACAAATATTTATTAACAGCGCCTCCCTGTCAACGTCAACGAGCGCAAAAAGTTTTGTTATCTGTGAAAGGACTGAACAATACTGCCGATGAATCATGGCCCGTTCGAAATTTGCGCAGAAGGTTGCGCAGTAACATTTTTTAGGAACCAAATGGTGACATGAGGCGATTGTGAGCCTATGTTCAGATCGGCCATGATTTATTGACTGTATTGTTAGTAGTCAACAAAACAAAATGGCTGGATTGAACCAAACGTCAACCTACGAGTATTTAGTCGATAAAAAATCGACTATTTAGTATATTCCAACCAAACTATGAATTAGAGTTTAGTGAAGCTTTAATGTATAAAGACTCTTTTTTTATCGTTGAATATTATTATTTTTTTTATTATAAAAAGGAAAATTGGTGGTTCTATAAATATTTTTATACGAATTTTAGATAGTAATTGTAAATAATAGTTAAGGACTTTTGTATCTAAATATATTGTTTAATAAAAATAATGTAAAGTTTACATATCGTATTTTATTTACTACCCGACTGTGGCAAAGCCAAAAAAGGAGGATTTTGAGTTTGATCTGTATGTATGGACGTATGTATGTCCCTCACTATGACTATGTTCTCTCGTAACTACTAACCAGCTGAACCAATGTTGATGCATGATATGTCGATAGATTCGTCTTTATTGCACTAGTGTCACTGGGCATACTAAAATTATTTTAAAAAATCAAAATGGCGGTTTTTTGGCGCCAGGCATATTAAATATATCAATAAAGACCTTGCCTCGTGAAATCGTTTAAAGTATCTTGTTTCCATCGTTTTAGGGTTTCGTAGTACACAAGAAACACTTATGTATAGTTTCGCTATATTCGTCTGTTTGTCTGTCTGTCTGTCCCCGTCTGTCAGCTGTAATTTGGCATAGGTATACCTACTTGGTTACGTGGTACTTGGTTAACTTGACAGCCATTAAAACCTGGTCTGATAAATTTGGTGTTGCAGTAAACCCGGGTTAACAAGTGTCAGGCGATCATCATTGGGAGTCATCGTAGTATTAGTAGGGTGGATGGTTCAACCTTGCCACCAGTTCTCTTCTTTTTTTTTTTTTTTCAAATCAAAAGTCATTTATTCAAACTAGGCTGAGGATCAGCACTTTTCGAACGTCAAAATTACATAAGACAGTCCCCCAAAACGCCCAACCTTCACCACTTCCTAGTGCTTTAGCTGGGAAGAAGAAGTGGCCAACAAACTCCCCAGCAGCACAGCTGTCTGTTCAGTTAGAGAAAATCAATGGTATGATCGTTCCATTTAGCACTGACGTGAAAGACCTAGGCTTGCACATCGATTGTACCCTGAACTGGCGTATGCAGAGCCAGAGGGTTACTGGAACGCTGCGGGCTCTATACCGACTAAAACATTTATTACCATCAAATACCAAGACAATGCTTGTGCAGTCATGAATTTTCCCTATTATCAATTATGGTGATGTGTTCTACTACGACCTGAATGCGGATCTCCTCGACAAACTTGACCGTCTCCTCAATAACTGCATTCGATTCATTTTCAATCTGCGTAAATATGATCATGTCTCTGCGCATCGGTCGCTTCTAAAGTGGTCGCCCATACGTCAGCGCAGAGAGCAAAGGGCACTGACCACCTTGTTTTCATTTCTTGACTCGCCCTCTTCCCCTAGTTATCTCGCCCCCCACTTTCAGTACATTTGCGCGAACCACTGTAGAAACCTACGTTCATCACACAATCGTCTTCTTCAATGTCCCACTCACCGCACTGACTTCATTCACTCTTCCTTCTTCGTTCAGTCTATCTCTCTGTGGAATGCGCTCCCCCAGGAAATCAGGATGGCAACCAACCGATTATCCTTTAAAGTCAAAGTTCGCGAGCATCTTCGTAAGAAGCTGGCAGTATCATCACAATAGTAATGTTTTCCCATTGTTTGTCTCATCTGTTTTAGTATATCCGTGTATTTATGTGTATTTATTAGGTCTTATATTTATGTACAATTAGGTATATATATTTAAAGTTTTTAATAGGTATATGTATGTATATCCTTATATTTAAATAAATATTTATTCCACAGTTTTCGCTATTGCACCTACCACTGTTTGTCTCTGCATCACCCATCAAGGTTGACTGGTAGAAAATGCCTACGGCATTAAGTCCGTCTCAGTACATTTGCGTGCTTAAAGTATTAAATAAATAAATACCTACATATTAATCACGCCGACAGAGCTTAAATATAATCAATCCCTTGCACGTAATGTGGGGATGATTTTTTTTTCTCGTCTACCCCATGGTGTTATCGGGGGTATCGTTGTATAGGCCGTTCAAAAATATTGCGTATTATATCTGTAAACACCACTTTTCGATTCAAAGATCCGTTTGCGTAATATTAAGCATTAAAGAAAGCTAATTTTTGATTAATTTTTTATTCGACCTACTTAAATTTGCAGTTGGAGAATTTATGCGCATACGCATTCGGGTTCCCCTTGAGAAGGTTGATGCCAGTTCGGTTATTAAAGCATTAGAATCTGAAATATTTTTCAATCTTCGTGTGCCACGAGCTATGATTACGCTACTGTTTTTCGCAGTACCTACCTATCAGTTTTTAAACTTCCTTCGATCCTTTCACCGACATATATCCCGTATTACACCCCTCAAGCGAATACAGTTAGCTATAATCAAAGTGTTGTTACTTGTTTAAGTATTTTAATCGGTGAGAACCGAAGAAAGTGCCCTAAAATGTTACCCAAAGTTAAGCTTTATCTTAACTCGTGATTACTCGTGTATCAATTTAGCTACTGGTTATAGGTACACCGAATTTTCTAATTTTCGGTCGGGAAATCATCATTGATTCCAGGCGAACCAATAGTCAGACTCAAGGCGCAGATTTAGCTACGAGTCGGTCTCACGCCGAGAACCTCTCCTCCTCACCGATGTTTATGCAAAAGCAGATAATCTTTCTTTAGCTTTTCTCCGTAACTCTCAAGCATATAATAAAAATCGGTCTGCTATTACTCTTAAGACGCTGACAACACCTAAACCGCGGTCATTGTCAAATTCCATAGAAAAGAAAGAGAAGCGCGATGACACAAAGCTTGTAATTTATTGCAAAATATGAAGTAATTATCTATTTACTCAAAATTGAGTTAAGTAATCGAAAATAAAAAACAACCAAGTTCTGCATTCAAATATGACGTTCTTGTTATTCATTAAATAAAGTAAAGTATATTTGATACAGATATTTTGGATTAGAACTCAAAGTAAGAGGTTAGTTTAACGTTAGTTTGTATCGAGATTTTGTTTTCAAAACGTGTTTTGGTAACAACCAAGTTCTGGGAAATATGTTCAAAATTAATATACATTTTTTCCGCTACACAAACTATACAGATTTGGCAATTTTTTTTCTTAAGCGAAGCCTATTTTGGTCAATTGGGTTTTGTCAGCGCCTTAACGTTGGAGACACTGTATGGAGACGAAACTTTTATAGGTCTTCTGGGATTGATTACTTTTCTGGTAAGCTCGCTCCCCGCTTTATCAAAGGTCGCGTCACTAGAGTCATTTCAAGAACCACCCTTGTACTCCAGGATTGTGATTCAGTCCATTCCGGAAAGATATCCTCAAATGATTCCTTTTAATTTCTGAATTAATTGTCTCAATAATAACAATCAAATTTTAATAGATTCTTAGTTTTACATATAATTCTTCCCTTGAATAATAATGTTTGATATGACTTCAAACTGTTAAGTTTTGTTGAACATTTTCCCCAAACAATAGTTATTTCCTTACAATTGCTAAACCCTTTTTCCAATTTTCATGATTCAAAATGGAATACTATTTTCATATCAAATTCCTTCCCTTGCTATTAAAATTTCTAAATTATTCACATAAACAAAAAAGTTATTTTATATTTTACGATAATAAAAAACTTTACTTATTATTCAGCCACATCTATCGGATATTATGTGAACTATTTACTATCGCCGACAACTATTTATTTCATTTGTTAACAGCTTCTTGATAATGCACACAGATGGCGTTACTTGTAGTGTTTGTTTAGTGTTGGGATTAGTTGATTTTTATAAATTGGTTGTGTTTAGTGATTGGAGAATATTGATAGTATTTTATCAATGTAATGGAATTATGTAATAAATTATATTCAAAGAAGAATAAGGTGTGTATTTATGAACGATCCCAGCTAAATTGAATAACCTTTTACCTACTGTACTTACCTATACTACAGATACACCTACACCAGCAAGGGATTGGCGAAAATCAAGTGCCTACTAAGCCTTCTTGTTTTAAGATACAGCACAGTATCAAGAAGATGAGGAAGTCGCACCTGATAACGATGTTATCATTGATGACGAGGTGGCAAGAATAAACAGACATGCTTTTAAAGAAAATAATTTATTTTTATATAAGTACGTTCCTTTTATTTGTTTTTTTAATAATAATATACTAATATTTAATTACAAAAACAAACTTATTTTAATTTCATAATTTTCGCTTTCCAATAATATTCTTCCGAACTCATAAGTCTCTCATGCAACTCTCTTTCATTCTTCATCATACACTCATGTGCTTCTTTTTCTTGTCTCATGGCTTCCTTCCTCACAGTCTTTGCGAGGACGAATATCTGATGCTCGTGGTTTTCACGGCAGCAGTCAGAATTGTTAGAATAAATAGGTAGATTATTATTAAAAAAAACAATAAATCCCGCGGCAAAATCAACAGGAAGTAATTCAACAAAACAGACATCGGTATCTCTATTTTGTTGTATTACTTCGTGCGTAGGTACGCACGAAGTACTCTCTTTATCCTCTTTCAATTAAATATATCACGCTAATATAAATAATGCGATGGTTTTAGTTAGTGGTTCTTGTTAGTATGTTTGTTCCCATCCAATTCCACAATGGCTGAATAGATTTCAATGAAAGTATAAAATAGAAGGAGGTTTATCGAGGATGTAGTCCATATAATAATTTGAAACATAAAAGATGTTGTTTTATGTAGATGTTGTTTTATGTAGAAATCCTTCTACATAAAAATGGACCTAGACAAAGATCGTTAGAAACGAAAGACATAATGACAGATTGTAGAAGGATTTCTATGGTGAGATGTCTAAAATGGAGAAACGAAATGTCACTTTGTATGGAAAGAGTCATGTCTATTCTTCGAAGAAATACAAAGCGTCATGCTAAGCCTGATTTACGCAAACTCAGACTTTTAACCTTATTTTTCATATTCCTCCATTGGTTGAGTAGTTGCATCGTTTGTTAGCGCTGACTGCGTTAAAACTGAAATAATACCTACATATGGACATGTATTATTTCAGTTAGATACGACATACACTCAAATGAAGGAACATGAAACTAGAAGACTAAAACAAACATGAAACAGCGTGCCCACAACAACACCTCCTCCCAAGCAAGCTTTTTGGCATTCGTATTCGTCGTAGCATTTTTTTTTTTTCAATTAGGTATATAAGCCCGCTCGCAGCACTAGCATTCGCAGTACTTACTAAAACGAGCATTTTTGTGTTACCCAAGATTAGGAAGAAAATGTTAGTTTATTATTAGGACAAAGGCAAACGGCAGGCTTGTATGGGAATTTCGTACCGCTGATAAAATTTCGTGTTTTGGGTATTTTTTGTTTTAATTTGTTGTTAATATGATAGACAAGCTCTTTTTAAATTCTTGGATTTTTAGAACTTTGGACGTAAAAGTTATAACCAGTTTTATTTTTTAAGGTTATGTACTAGTCTACCAATGTAGATTGTTACTTAAAGGCACTTAAACATTGTTTCGGTAATAAAGTATATGTTCTAAAATACTTCTCGCTATTTTTGTAGTGTTTTACTTACTTTCAAGTAGGTATATTGAGATGAGGATCGTACCTACCTACTGAGCGGAGTGCATTAGGAGATAGGTACCTATGTCCAGCAGCTGACTGCAACAGTTTGATAATGATGAAGTCCTTATGGGGTTTTGAGTGTAGGTAAATAAAACAATACCGTTAATAGTTTTTTTTAAGTACATTTATTTTATTTATAATTAATTAATTAATTCTTAATATTACTTTATCTAAGAAGGGGGCAGGTCGGGTAATACCCTCATGGCGAGCATAGCTTTAAAAACCAACATAACTGCGTTTACTTTACGACTTAATTACGTGTAGTTATTAAAATCTTATTTTATATTATCTATTGATTAATCCGAACTTCTAAAAATAGTACAGTTACTTGAAAATAAATGGCTTAGTTGCCTTAATGTATGGTACAAATTCTATAACAAAAAAAGTAAGCAGTACGAAATCTGCGGTTCACCTTTATTAATTAATTTGGTCAATTTTCATTAGTAATAGTTAAATTTAGAGATACCTTTTCTTGCTCACTCCAATTAGCGTTCCGTATTCTTTTTGATTCTTTCATATCGAATACAATCCAACACCATAGATAAATATAATTTCGAAATTAAATTCAAGTTTGCCTCTCAAAACTCGCATCTGTAAGTCACCACACATGAAATATAATAAATAAGAATTAAAAACATTACAAAACATACCTGCCTTGTCAAATAGTTAATTACAAAAATTGAACAAGCTAAATGATTTTGAACTGAATACCAAGAAGAAGAAGCCATGGCTCTCCGACAACAACAAAAAAGCTCGGTATAAATGGGTCTTAAAACACCAAACTTTCACCGATGAAGAGTGGTCAAACGTTGTGTGGTCAGACGAATCAAACTTTGAGGTGAATAAGTTAATTTAATGCCCTAATAAAATTATATAAAATGGTTTAAAAACCAAACGCATAGATGAAGTTATTTTTTTTTTCCCGGAACTCAATATTTTTCTCTTTATTGCAGATTTTTGGTACACCTGGTGTGACCTTTGTACGTCGCCGGGTGGGCGAAGAATTTAAGCCAGTGTGTGTGATCCTAACCGTAAAACACGGCGGCGGCAGCATTATGGTCTGGGGTTGCATGACCGATTCTGGAGTTGGCGAATTGTTCGTGTGTGTGGGCCGCAAGGACTCTACTAAGTACATACATGTACTAGAAACTGCGTTGCTGCCTTCATTCACGAAACTTTTCGGCGACACGAACATGGATGGTGTTAAATTCCAGCAGGGTAACGCGACATGCCACAAATCTGCCCGCACTATGACATGGTTTCGGGAAAATAACACAGAGCTTCCTGACTGGCCTGCCCAGTCGTCAAATCTGAACCCCGTAGAACATTTATGGAGTGTATTAAAGCGTAGAGTTAGGCGCCACACAATTAACAACAGAGAAGATTTGAAACGCTACCTGCGCCTAGAATGGAACACGATTACTGCTGAAGACTGTAAAAATCTTGTTAGCTCTTTACCAAAAAGAATTTCTGCCGTAATTAAGGCAAAGGGTGGACCCACAAAATATTAATTTTCAATTAACAGAGGCGTGCAGTGGTTCTCCACAGAGGGTAGGCCATGCATACTGACACCAAAAAAAAAACTAATTCGCGCAACATCACAGCGCGGCTCTACATACAAGAACTCACCATATTATTCAAGGTTTAAAACACGATTTTCTAACGATGTAAACAGAAGAAAGAATCGGCCACCTCAAATATCATAACCAAGTGAGTGGGTGATAATTACAGTACACGTCACTTGCAAGATATCCGAAGTCATGAATTATCATATTTTTCGATTAATTCTCGTAATTCGGGCACACATCTACCTTTAGACACAACTTGAATCTTATCATTAAACGACAAGTGCGACTAACCTAACCTAACCAACACATTATCGGCGCAAACTTCACAACAGAACACCATTCTTAGGTAAATAAACAAATAATAACACAACACATAATATTTACACTACTTTACGTTTCAAAACCAATTACTTATAACTTAATAAGATCTAAAAAAGCAAAACATTCAAGATCACATATAAATTATGTGTCACTGTCACATGAAACAAACACTACCAATTAAAATTGTATCACTGTCATACCGTGTTCTTCCACAAAAGGGACTACCTTATTTTGCCGGATAATACTGACACACTGGACTGTGTTGCGGAAACTTATTTTCCTAACTCCCCAAAAACCAAGCGAAATTTCCCAAATATGTGAAGAAAAATAAAAAATTATGAAGTTTTTAATTATTTTTATAGGGCTTTTGCTATTCCTTACAATTTATAATTTCTTGGAAGGTATAAATTCAACAATACCACCCTTTTTTTTTAATTGTCTCTAGTAGTCATGAAGGAAACTTCCCCGCAATTCGGGGAATTGTCCAAAAATTGGGAACCCTGGTCTTCAATATTTTTTATTAATTAAATCTTCACTTTACACACAACCAATGGGGACCAAGCTCCTGCCGCTGGAGCTACGCCCCTAATTTAAACTATTTCACTATTGTGCGCCGTTCATACACACGAAACTATACACGAGTGTGGGTAAGTTTATGAACGGAATGTAGGCGATCGAATGCTTGCCTTGCTTACGTATAACGTAAGCTCCGTCGAACTGTGAGTCACGTGGCGTCTGCGACAAGTTGCTATAAGAGTTTTAACAGGAGTTTAACTTTTTTTTAATATTTTGTATTATTGTATTACATCGTTAAAATAAATGCATTTGGCGTTGTCGGTAGGGTAGGCTAGGCCTAATTGCCTCTATGGACGGCACGACGGCATAGCATGTCAATTAATAAATAGTAAAATAAACCTATATAAAACGTTTCGTTTTATTTCTATTTGAAAGATGTCATGGGTGCTCAATACTTTTGGCCAAGGCTGTACATAAGGCTGTGAAATATTAGCCATATGTCAGCTAGCACACCACCATGCCAACAAAAAAAAAACATCGAAAACTATACTCAAGCAGAAATAAAAACGTAAACAGAAATGAATACCTTAATAAATGCCTCCAGGCATAAAGGGCGACGTGCCCGCTTGCATAAAGCTATATCTGTAACTCAGTCACAAATGATAAACTAGGGCCATCGAAGTCAAATAAATTAACAGTTAAAACCTAACCTAAACTAACCTTTACTAATAACAATAACAAAACCATGTTCAGCAAGACGACTAGTCAGTTATAGTTAATAAGTGATTATTATTTACAGGTTCGTTAATTCTTCACAAGAGAAATTGAGACAATTAAAATAAAGAATAATTAAAACAATTTGTTTATAATATTAATAATAGATTTTTTGCTTTCTTTTATAGAATAGAATAGATTCTATTCGGCAATGATGCCGATGTCGACAATTATTCTTCCAATGTCAATGTGTGTGTGTGAGAAAACGTGTAGATAAAAAAAGGGAATATCTATTAAATTGTTGATAAAATAATTAATAATTGGATTTAGTATGAAACTTGTTGACGGGAACACACACACAAACAGATAAAAATATTGTTAGTTATATTATTAAATATGAGCATAAACGAACACAAACCACACAAAAATCATCATAATTTGAGGTCATTGACGCGGATAAAAAACATCAAAGCCCCGAAGAGCTTTGGGGAAGAGTACTCGTATGTTAGTAGAGATGGAAAATTAGTTGGGACAGGGATATTTAATTTGTCCTGCGAAAGCCGCAGAGAGCGATGGCTGTCAGAGTCATCAGGGGATATCGCACGATCTCATTCGAGGCGGCTTGCGAACTGGAACGGGAGCGGGAGATCTCTTCCGCTCACCCGGCCCGCAGCAGGCGCACCGGGCGTCGGCAGAGGGCAGACAACGCCCTCTTCCGGCCCCCCTAAATGGGTCCAGGGACGGCGGACTTCACACTGGACCCGAGGTGGCGGTGCGTAGTGTTCCACGTGCACCCCTTTCAGACGTCGTGGGGGGGAGGGGGGGGTTAAACACCTCACACACCCCCCCCCAAACATGAGGTGGCCCACAGAGACGGGCCGGCACTAGCCGGGGATCGTGGAAGTCGCATTAGATCCCATGATCCCCGGTGCAAGTGTGGGAGGGGAACACCGGGGTGGTTTTTAGTCAGTAAGAGTCTGACAGACCCCTCCGCCTACCCCAGGGCGGAGGACATCCATGAGGATTTTCCACCCCGGAACAAAAAAAAAAAAAGGGATATTTAATTTAAAGAAATGACTATACAAGTCATGGGTTGGGTTATTATTGGAGCAGTTAAAAAAATGTGCTCCAAAGTACCTTCAACCAACACACATTCGCAAAGCGATGTCTCTGACCCGGATTTTGTGAACGCTAAGCCTAGACAGCTTAAGTGAATTCTCTGAATCAATTAGCCCGCCTACCCACGGGTGACAATGCCAGCAACACTACACCTTCTGTGTTGCCAGCTATATGATTCCAGCCACACAGAAACAAGTTACTGCAACATACCTTCTTTTTTAAATAAAACACAAAAAATCAGCCTAAAAATTATTTTATTGACTAGCAAAAATTATGCTGTACCGTAAAGTATAACTTGGAAGTTATTCTTAACTCTAAACAAGCGCGTATAACTATTGTATACTAGGTCTGGACTTGACTTCAAATTGTTTCCGTTCTCGGAATAAGTGGGGTACTTGCCCTTTGGTGGGCAAAGTGTGGTGGGGAAAAAGGACGCTTTGATTTGAGTAATATTTGTTTTATGAATTTACCAGTTTGCTTTACAAGGATCTTTGGGCGCGTGGCCAAACTCGGAACTAACCATCGCAACATCAACCGCCATCTTGTTATTTCGATACATTTCAGCGCCACCCTGTCAATGTAATTTTTGAGCCAAAAGAGGCTTGAAGCATTTTACTTACGGGTTAATTAATGTGTGGATTTGTAAAAATATGGTTGTTTGTTTATTTTTTCCATATTTTATTTGTATTTTAACCGGTTCGTTTGAATGTTTTGAATATTGCACAGTCAATATGCGAGTTAAGACTCTTACAAACAGGCGCGACACGCGACGCGACACAAAGGCACCGCTTGTAGCACTACAAGCGGTGCCTTTGTGTCGCGTCGCGTGTCGCGCCTGTTTGAAGGAGCCTCCAATCGGATTATTTACATGTACGTATTTGAATATATGTACCCCTATGTTTTATCAAAAGTTCTCAATTCTAGAATACTGAAAAGGGTGCCTGTACTCCATTAGGCAGAAAGAAAAATAATTACATATTGAAAAGTAATAGCTTATACTGTATATTTTTTGACGAAAAATTTATTGAAACTATTGAAAAACTTTTTTTTTACTATTATTCGATAACTTACTAAATCTGTCTTTTTTTCTGTAATAATTTTCATAAAATAAAATATGAATTAAATATGAAAATATTAAACAACAATCAAAGCGTCCACTTTTCATAAACAAACATGACCTTATTTGGCCTAAAATCGGCCTCACATTGACCAACATTGACATGTTATAGCCAACATCGGCCTAAACTCGGCCACATATTGGCCTACTTGGCCGTCTTTGGCCTTCATCGGCCTCAACTTGGCCTTCAATCGGCCTCTTTTGGCCTACAGGCCTCACAATGACCTACAGGCCTCTTTAACGCTAATTACTGGCGATTATTCCAAGTCACAGTTCCGTTATTATTTAAAAATACATTATTATCACTACGCGATGTATAAGTATAATGTATAATATGTACTAATACATAATTATAATAATAATATTATCATAAAAAAATCTTATTTTTTTTTAACTTCACCATTCCTTTTACGTATATCCGTTTCCTCGTATAACAGGGTAATCACCGTTTCTTTTTTTATTGGAAAACTGAAGTTAGGGTAATCATTAATTGGCAAATATACACGAAAATACATATTTAGTTCGAATTAAAAGTAGGTAAGTAAATATTTATGACCATAATAAATCGTTTATCAATTTATGCGTATTTTTTTGGATTTAGTAACATTTTAAATCTTTTATTAAGGCGCTGGCAAGACCCAATTGACAAAAATAGGCTTCTCTTAAGAAAAAAAATTGCCAAATCTGTATAGTTTGTGGTAGCGGAAAAAATATATGTTAATTTTGAACATATTTCCCAGAACTTGGTGGTTACCAAAACACGTTTTGAAAAAAAATCTCGATACAAACTAACGTTAAACTAACCTCTTACCTTGAGTTCTAATCCAAACTATATGTATTAAATATCAACATACGTTACGTATTTCATTAATAACAAGAAAGTCTTATTTGAATACAGAACTTGGTTGTTTTTATTTTCGATTACTCAACTCAATTTTGAGTAAATAGATAATTTCTTCATATTTTTCAATAAAATACAAGCATTGTGTCATCGCGCTTCTCTTTCTTTTCTGTGCAATCTGACAGGGACCGCAGTTTAGGTGTTGTCAGCGTCTTAAACAAGTGTTCGAAGTTCGAAGAATTGACAAAAACAAAGCATTTTCATAGTTTTTTTCTCTATGACATAGTGTCAGTTTGATGCAATACAGAAATTCCGACGTTTCTTTTGTAACCCTGTAATATTTAATGATTTCCATAACTCCAGCTTATGAATCCATTCTTAAGATCAAAAAATATCGTATTTACACTACGATTTTTTTAACTTAACATTTAAACATTCATTTTTAGATAATACTAGTGAGGTGCAAAGATGTATTTATTTATTTATTTATAAGGAAGACATTTGAGCATGCAAGATTTGCACAGTAAGAGGATACAATTAGTTTTTTTTTTAGCCTCTAAACTACACTTGGCAATTCGAACGGTGTCTCGTTATAAATCCGCGATGATTTAATTTAAAAACAAATTAGTTCGATTTCGAAGTGTGTTAGGCCATTTCAGTTACGCTATGGTTTCCTAGAAAAGCGCCGCGACATAACGGCCGACGTGACGGCTGTCATGAAAATAATGGCAGCAAGATTGATTTTACGAACGATATCTTGGCAAACACACCGACTTACTTTTACAAATAACGTTTCAGCGACGTCATTCGACGGTAAATTGCGACCACTATGTGGCGACCACCGACAGTCTTAGGAAATCCTAGCTTAAGGTTCCAAGTACGTCGCGGGAAGGTACTAAAGGGTCACCAAGGCCCCTGGCAACTCAGGCAACAGGAAGGAATACGGGTGGGTTTTAGTCAGTAAGAGTCTGACACACCCTCCCGCTCCGCCCAGAGCGGGAGAAGTTATTTGATGATTTCCCACCCAAAAAAAAGGTTCCAAGTATCATAATCAGCCTATAATGTTCCCACTGCTGGGACACAGGCCTCCTCTCTGTGAGAGGGAGTGGGCCGTAATTCACCACGCGGGCCAGCGCGGGTTGGAAGTGTCACATGTCTTCGAATGTTTGGTTCTAGGACATGCCGGTTTCCTCGCGATGTTTTCCTACATAGTTTTGAGACCAGTGGTGATGAAATAATTTATACAGAGTAAAGCGCCTGCCTGGTACTCGTAAGTCGCGGCCGTTACCATAAGGATTCAAGTAAACTTTACAAAATAGCACTTTATTTCTATTCATAAAATGCACAGAGTATGCCATTTTGTCATTTTTGTTTATAGATCCTCAGTAGTACCACCTAAAAACCTAAATTGGAAGTCCATTTTAAAAAACCATTGCTTAAAACAAATATCATTATTGTATTCCTTACGATATTTTTTAATCTACAACCATTAACTTTTCCCGCCATCGCTTTACATCTAAATAGAGATGTGAAACGAATAATCGACTAAAGCTTTTTAGTTTAACTGACTAATAATACAGGCAACATACTAAATAATACAGACTTGGCAAAAAAGAGAAGAAACTATCGCTAATGTAGTAACCTGATTAACTAGGCGAGATCTTGTGTTTTTAACCTTTCTGATAGTTTTTAATGGTCTGGCATAAATAATTAATAGCTTTCAGAATGTTTTAAATTAAGAAAAACATAGTTCCATTTCTAGACTTTTTTGCCGAGCTGTGTCTTTAGTTTTGTGACTAACCAACTACATTTTAGTCGATTATTCGATTACCATTCTTTGACTAAATTTTAAGTGTCAATTAGGATTTTAATACTTTTTTTCGCGTATACAATTTTGGATTGAACGTTTAAGTTTTTTGAAGTATACTAAATTTAAAGGGAATCGTATAATTTACAATCGTATATTCGTTTTTTTTTTAATACTTAAGAGCTAAATCGGTTGGTGTGGAGTTACCGGTATTTTTGAGCTGAGAATGTTCAGCTTTGTTGTTTGTTAGAGATAAAAGATATTGAAATCACATTTAAAGAAATACAGGCATAAAAAATAATGGTCATTTTTCACTTAGAATCTAACTTAAAAATAAAATATAGGAAACAGTATACATTTCTTAATAATTAGTTGCTTTTTATACAAAATAAACGACATAATATTTTCAACTGACTTATCCTATACCTACTGTGCTTCTCTGCGATTTTCGGAAGAAGAAAAAACTTTTTTTTTGTTATAAATATCGTTTCTCCACACCAACCAAAGAGAAACTTATTACTAATATGGCTGTGTAAGTAAATTATAGGAAATTAACAATGAGTATATTTCAAAACTAATTACTTTTTTTATAAATAAATACATGCAATATATCAGTGGACGGTTTTATTCTAGTGTTTGAATGTAGAAAATATTTTTAGCATCTATTTCTTGCGTCAGTCGGTCAAATGGGGAGAAGAAATTAAAAAGTGTTTAATTCACAACCGGCTTGTAAAATTGACAAAACGCTAAACAAAATGGCCTCTTTGAGGGCTTTTCGTCTATTTAAAGAGTTTTTTTTTTATACTAGAGCCATTACAAGCGCAAAGTTAGAGTTATAAATCATTATGTCAATAGCACTAACATAGTTACGAATGTACAACACTAGCACTGCTGTTAAGTGCGAGCGAGAGGTCTAATAAGAGGTACAGGACCAAATTTTTGACGTGTGAATCGTCGGAATATTTTAGGCAAGTGTAATAAATTCGATTAGAACTGCCTAAAAATATTCACAAATCCTAATAAGTATATTGTGCTGCATTTATTTTCGGTATGATACATTTCCGTTGTGCAATTACGTCAAAAATGTGGTCCTGACCCAACAATGATTTACGACTCTAACTTTGCGTTTGTATAGTAGTCGAATGACCCGAGTATAGTAGCTCGTTTTTGACAAAATCGCTTGTGTTAAAGGTAAAATATTGTACAAAAAAGTTGCGATGTTTTGTGATGACTAAATGCGAAGGATTACTATTTTACATAAGATTTTTTATGTGAACAGAAGCGGGTTTGCCAAGAACAAGGTGTTTTTTTAAGTTGGTCTTTTTACGTATTTTATTGGATATATCATACATTAGTTATTTAGTACAAAATTTGTTCTGCAAGCGTTTATTTATAAAACATGGAAGCTCTATTATGCCAAATAAAACGAAATCTGTTTCCGTTTTGGCTGCGACCGAAATAAACATCAGAATAATGCTATTTTTAAAAACAGAAATAGTTATATACACTCCCGGACTCCTAAATCGAGCCACCGTGCAATTGCATGTGAGGTATAAAGTTCTAAAACATCAAAATAATGAAGAGTCAAAGAACAAGTTTTTATGTCGACATACTGCCCATCACTTCAGTGGTATCATTGTTCCGAATTTGAATTCACGACCATTTAAAAAGGTAAAGACCACGGAGGAGCTTGTGGCTAATTAATAACGGATAACGGATCGATCCATCAGGTTAAGTTACACTTGCCGCGGCTGGTCTGTGGATGGGTGACCATCTTTACATACCAAGACTCCTCCGTGCCTCGGAAAGCACGTTAAGCCGTCGGTTCCCGGCTGTCATTCGTGGATCTTGGACAGTTGTTAGGGGTCGTCAGAAGCCCGAAAGTCTGACAACCAGGGGGGGGGGTCCAAGGGGTATCGTAATACCAAGCATTATCCAGTTTCTGGGTTGTGGAGGTCAGATATGCAGTCGCTCCATGTAAAATACTGGCATTTAGGTGCATCCGGTGACACTGGAAGCCGACCGAAATATATAGTTGGGAAAAGGCTAGGCAGACTGATTAAAAAGGCAGAAATCTGTGGTTCGATTTAGTGAGTCCGGGAGTGTATTTAAGCTTATTACAGGCGGTATGATCTTGACGAACCCTTCCGACAAAAACAGACGTGATATTATGTTATAATCTAATTATTCATACCTTTCGTGTAAAGAGTGAGAGAATGTAAATAACATTTTTAAGTCAGCAATAGCTTCAGAGGTTTCTCTTTAGTTTTAGCGCACAACCGAATCCGTGTTTCCTGATTTCATGAAAACACAAGTTTATTTAGTTTCATGGTAAATGTAGTACCAGCTTTGTTCCTACCTGCCGGGGACGCGGGAATTTCCAAAACGGTTACCGAGGCCCCTGGCAACACAGGCAACGGAAGGAAAACGGGTGGGTTTTAGTCAGTAAGAGTCTGACACCCTTCCGCTCCGCCCAGAGCGGGAGAAGTTATTTGATAATTTCGCACCCAAATAAAAAAAGTCTTGTTTCTAAGCCAAAAGTAGTCCGATTCCAGTATTTGAGAGGCCTCATAAGACATTGAGTGCCACTGGCCTGAAGATTTTCAAGAGCTGAGATTAGGAGCAAGGCTAGTATTTGGAGCATCATTAGTACTGGCGCAAGTGCTAGTCACCGCAAAAAAACTAACTCAGAAAGAAAATAGGTAAAAAGACCATCATTAAAGTGTTGTATTCCGATAGTTTTGTCGATAATATGAATATTTTGTATAATATTTGAGGTATGGATTACGTATACACAGTTCTAGGTTTAAATTTTGGGTAGTAACAGAGTTGTTTAATCAAACTTTTAGTAATATAACTCGTAGGTTTAGTAATGTGCAAACAAACAGTATACTAAAGTCTAAGAGACGAGATCAATTTCATGCTTTGAGATTTAAAACTTTAACTTAAATGCGTATGGTTCAGTTTCCATTACAACTAACAGTATTTTGTGACGTTTAGCGATAGATTTTTTCATTAAAAAAATCAGCTTACATTACTTGAGTTTAAAGTTGATATTTGTATAAGTTGTAATTTTATATATTTATGTCGAATTGTTGGCCTGAGTATAGAAGAATAGGTAAAAATTTTACTCACGAGACTTTATTCCAAGGCAATAAATTATCGCGCTAGTATCAATTATTATAAGCGGAAATTGTTTTTTGTAACAGAAAAGTTGAAAGGAAATCGTTTGGCTTAGTATGGGCTTGTGATGAGGAGGGATGAAACGCATGTGACTAAAAGAGTGATGAATATGAATGTTGATGGGTGGAGAGGGAGAGGAAGGCCAAAGAAAAGATGGATGGATTGTGTGAGGAATGGTACGAAAGAGAAGGGAGTGACTGATAGCATGACGGCTGACAGGGGAGGATGGAAGAAGATAACGGGTTGCGCCGACCACAAATAACATGGGACAAGGGCAGGAAAATGATGATTTTGATGATGATGATGATGATGAGTAATATTCAATAGATACAGTCAATTTGTTTACCCATTATATAACTTCTTTTTACTATCTTTAAAATTGACATGAATACCTTTGTTTTATTATTTTCTATTTTTGTTAAGTACCTGGTACTTGTTGACAGGCCTACACTGTCCTCCCATACTTATTAACAATTTATTATTAATTTGAAAACATTGTACAAGCCAATTATTTTTAAAAGAGTAACCGTGGAGTGTCTTGCCGGCTCTTCTCCATAGGAAACGACCAATTGAAACCGTGCACCTAGCTTCCGACGTTTCATAAGTGCCCGTGTAGATTTATATTTCACAAAAATCTCTATGGACACTTGGTTCATCCAAGTGTCCATAGAGAATTTTGTGAAATACAATATTTTACCTTTGATTTTTTGCCTGTAAAAAGTAAATAAACCTAAAAATTGTAATCGTATACAAAATTGATATTGTATAGCTTCTTCGTATACAAGTTGTTCATATCGTATTAAATTTAGCAGCATATAGCCTAATATAGGTTATAAGCTGTCATACGCGGCATTATTTAAAACTGTTTTTTTTTTCTTATTATACCTCTGTCTCTGCCAGGGTCGCACGAAAGTCCGTAAGGGATACCGAGGCCTCTGGCAACACAGGCAACGGAAGGAACACGAGTGGGTTTTAGTCAGTAAGAGTCTGACACACCTTATTATAAGTTATTTGATAATTTCACACCCAAAAAAAAAAAAGTTTACTGTAATTTTTCGCAAACAAATTACGTTGAAATGAGTGTTATTTCAAGAACTTAGGTATTATAAATGCATCGTATACAATAACAGCTAATGTTATGTTGTTATTTTTAAACAATTTAATCGCATATTTTTTGTTATTTCAATTGACTGAAAATGACGATAACCGTTCGCACATTACTATTGAATGAGCTTTTACGAATGATATGATTTTTTTTTTTCATTTTTAGTCTTGCCACACCGTTACTACCCAAAATCCTACTATTCTACACTTAAACTTACGGTATACGGTCAATATATTTTATATTATGTCTTTTTTTATATAAATAAATGAATTTCATTGTGACATGGCGTTTGTCATGAAAAGATTTTTTTAAATTAATACGTATACATTGAATCGTAACTGGGAATCGACTAATTCGATTAAAATTTTCGATTATGCGAACGATTTAGGAACGGGTACCGCTCTAGTTTTGTGAGAATCTGTCAGCTGCCAAAATAATTTTCCCGCGTATCCTTTAGTTAGCTTTGGCTGTGTAAATTAAAGAATACATACGCAATATTGTCTGTTGATTTGAAAATGTAAATAGTTTATTTAAATCTTATTCAGTTTCTCTTTATTCAATGCCGATGTCAAAGAAATTGTCAAATTTCTGTTTTGGCTCAGCAAAAAATTCTTGCTTGCATGTTGAGTTTGCTAGTTGACATTTTACAGAAAACGGTTCATCTTTATCGATTGACATAATTCCACATTTTCATTAAAAATCCAACAATATACGAATTAGCAGAACTCTATACAATACTGTTCTTTCTCATTCACCAAAATCTGCTACTTTACAACCAATACATTTTAATTTTCCCAACCCAAAAATTTCAACTTTGCCAACCCACAAATTTCAACTTTCCCAACCCACAAATTTCAACTTTGCGAACCTACAAATTTCAACTTTCCCAGCCCACAAATTTAAATTTTACCAACCCCCAAATTTAAACTTGCCCAACCCCTAAATTTCAACTTTCCCAACCCAAGAATTTCAACTTTGCCACCTTACAAACTCCCAAAAGACTCTAGTACCAGTTCCTAAAAGGACACATTACCGTCTAATGCATTGGCTGCTGTATAGGGTAGGTGGTATGTTCCGGTGGGTCGCTCGTCGAGTCCTGTTCGTCACCGGAAGGATCGCCTTCTTGGTCTTCGTCTTCTGAAGATGAGAGAAGACCTGGAAACAAATGGGCGGGTTTTTACACAATAGAATAACAAAACACTCATCACGCTCATCAAAACATCACGCCAGTATTCCCCGAAGCGTAAGGCAGAGGTGTACCTATAGTACACCGACATTTCGCCAGTTATGTTTCAGTCCCATGTAATAGGGGGCGAGCCTATTGCCATCAACCGGACACAAATCCAGACTCCGGGCTGCTACTGAGAATTCCAGATGGAAAAACCCAACAACACTTTACCCAACCCGGGATTCAAACCCAGGACCTCATTGTCAGCAGTAGCGTTTGCGAGCACTTGACCATAATACGGATACAATAAGACAACTTTTTTACCATTTGAATGTTCGCAAAACAAATAATAAAAAAAACTATTACCCTCCTTCTGGGGCAGTCGGGTAAAAAAACGTGTGCGGTCAGGAGACCCCCGTCAGGAACAAAGTTCCTCCTCACGAATGATTTAAAATAAAAACAAAAAAAATACAGAGCAGAGAGAGTATACGTTTTTAGAAGCTCGTAGAGTTACCACAACACGTGTGTGGTAACTTGTATCGATCTGTGTAGTTCTTACCTCAAAAGACCATTTCAGAAGCCAATCTACATGGCCTTCACATGATCTGATCAAGATTATGTCTGGACTTTAAAACAGACTGACCTCTGAGTTTGTTTCGGCCTTTCTTCTCAGAGTAGTTAGATAGGAAACGCCTATCTCATCTAGCCTTATTTAAAAAATACGATTGACGTTTAAAAGTGTTTGTACAAACCTACTTACAGAAACAAAAATCATTTATCAATCTCCAGATCGCGGGAAAGTTCGAAAGGGTTACCGAGGCCCCTGGAAACACAGGCCACGGAAGGAACACGGGTGGGTTTTAGTCAGTAAGAGTCTAACACACCCTTCCGCTCCGCCCAGAGCGGGAGAAGTTTTGATAATTACCCACCCAAAAAAAAAAAAATGGGGGCTAGTTGACACTTCCCGTGACCCAAGGGCTGGCTTTTACCTGGGCCAGAGGTTTAAGCATTGCCATACAACGTGGCAGTGCCGCCAGTCTCATGGGTACATTACAAATCGACAGCGATGTAGATGAATTTTTCGTCGCCACATTTTAATTTGTGAATAGTTTTAGTTAACTTAGGATACAATTTTGTTATTGACGTGATAACGTCTTATAAATCGATGAACGCCGGCTGCACGCACGAAAAAGTGTCACGTTCCGCCTGAGCCGAGCGTGCAAGCGAGAGCGCGGAACTAGCGATAGAGAGGCACGATCGGCCTAAGCATTCGGCTTGTGACGCATCTCTCTCTCGTTATCACGTAAAATTATCGTCCGTAAACCGACTTTACAGACAAGCAATTTTTTTTTATTATTCGTTAGGGTCAATATAATATAATATTAAAAATTAAATCAAACAAAATAATATTTATCATTTATGAGCTCCTAAGGGATAGAGCTCCCGCATAACCCTTTTTTCCTTACGTGACGAGTTCGTTCCAAAAATATATTGTCTTAATGTTAAGATTTTTGCAAAGAGTAGACACCTAGTCTCCAAACATGTAAGTGAAGTGCATTTCATTTCATTTAATTTATTTATTGCATTCCATATTGTAAAAAAGATGTTACAGGAGGCTTAAAGCTAGGTACAAAAATATGAACCCTGTTAGGGCACAGCAACAGGATAAAATTTAATTAAAAAGAAATAAAAATACAAAAAACTAAATTAAAACTACTACTAATAAAAAAAAAATAGAAAACTAGGTATCAAATTAATTAAACAATATAATAAGGAACATAGGTAAGTAGTCAAGATTAGATAATTACAACTTTTAATAGCATTTATCAATATTATCAAGATCCATTGATAAAACATGTAATTTAAAATTTGTCATTTAGATATTCATTAATATTATAAAAAATAGCATTTATGTAATAAAAATTGTTTCAATTTATTTATGAATGTATACAATTTTAATTCATTTTTAATTGTTTCCGGTAGTTTATTGTACACTTAAATTGATATGACTAGGGTACTTGTTGAGTGCATTTTTAGCTTAGAGCTCGGAAAGTTTAGTCTATTTTTATGGCGTAATGTGTATCTTGACTGTATATTTTCTCTTGTAGTATAGAAGTGTTGGTACTTTCGAACAAATTTGCATATTTCTAAGATGTATAAGCATGGGAGGGTAAGGATTTTATGTTCTTGAAAATGAGGTTTACAGCTGTCGGTGTCTTCTATATTTACTAAAATACTTATTAGTCTTTTCTGCAGTGTGAAAAGTGTCGGTGCGTCTGTACTGTTTCCCCACAATATCACGCCATAGCATTTTTTTATGTGTAACATCATAAAGGAAACTAATTCAGACTTGTTACATTTGTAATGGCAAACATGTCATTTGGTTTAAATAGGTTTTTATTATTTTATTAATATTTTACATAGATTATTTTGTATTTCGTGAATGTGAGAACGTTGTAGGCTTAATAGACAAGATTTTTAGACCATTTATTTTTTGTTAAGTACCTGGTACTTGTTGACAGGCCTACACTGTCTTCCCATACCGATTAACACTGTAATTTGAATACATTGTAAAAGCCAATTATTTTTAAGAGTAACTGTGGAGTTTCTTGCCGGCTCTTCTCCATAGGAAACGACCAATTGGAACCGTGCACCTAGCTTCTGACGTTTCATAAGTGCCCATGTAGGTTTATGTGAAATTAAATACATTATTGATTTTGATTTTCAAACTCAAATTCAAGGCATTTATTTCAAATAAACCAATCACAGGCACTATTGAATTGTCAAGGGGTCGGTCGGTCACTAAGAAAGATGAAGCTAGTTGCCCATTCCAAAGCGTAGTAAGTACCTATGGAGAAGAACGGGCAAGAAACTCCACGGACACTCTTTTAAATCAACGTATTATGGATTTTGAATGATAAAATCACTACAGACGTCTAGGTTTATCATAATTATGCTGATAATGTAGTATCTTAGGTAGCTTACCGGCTGTGAATTGTGGGTTAGAGAGCGCATCCGGCCAGTACCGCTTGCTAATAGACGAGCCATTCTTGCCTTTCTTACCCCCTGGAAAAGTTGCAAATGTTAAAAGAATGTTCCTGCACTATAGAATCAACTATACCCGAGTCGCTTTAGCGTAGCAATAGCGGTCATTGACCCACCTACAGTTTTTAAAATAAAGTCCGTTAACGTTCTGAATCAATATCTAACGTGTACAGTTATTGAAATAAAGTCCGTTAACGTCCTGAATCAATATCTAACGTGAACTTCAACATGTTTCAATAACGAAAAACTATACATAATTTATTGTTTGGGTTCCTACGGAGAGATATTAGGGAAAGGGCAATGACCGCTATTGCCACGTTAAAGCGATTCGGGTATAAAATAAAGAAGACGAGACTGCTCATACACTGAGAACAATAAAAAAAATTAAGTATGGTCTGTTCCAAAAGTTGCTTATGAAAATGAAAACAAATGGATTAGAAAACGTACTTGTTGATGCCAATTTAAATTGTCAATTACAAATTGAATGCTTTGATTTGTTTAAATACTTAGGCCCGATTGTACTGCAAATCACTTTCAACACTTAATTATTTAAAAAATAATTCTGTGTGTGTCATCATCAAACTAATGACAGAAAAAGAACGATGGTTTAAATACGTTTAGCGCTAAACTTTGATTCGTGGTGCAAACGGGCTTCAAACCCGAAATTCTAATTTTATATTTGTTTTACGTCTTGTGGCGTTTTTAAGTTGACAATTAAAGTAAATTCTATAACCTTAACTTTCATCTATGACATTTCAATTAAAATTTAATAATTATTCATTTATAGTTAATTAAAACGGTATAATACCAATTACATTAATTAACATCGAAACAATTATTACGTTGACAATAATTACTTTGTTTAAAATTTTGATTTAAAACTAACATGAAACGGTGGACAATTATGGAGGGAATTATGTTATCCAAACAGTAATTGTTGGAAAATTCGTTGAAATATAAAGTAGAAACACTCTTAATACAGACTAGCTGATGCCTGCAGCTTCGCCCACATGGCTTTTCTAAAATATAAGTAGCCTTCACAACAACATCAGCTGCCAGTGAAATCGGTCCAGCGGATTCGGAGATAAGGCGTAACAACCAGACAGATAAACAAAATTTAAAAAAAAATGTTATATAAGTACCGTATATACTTTCTTGTGCATTACAAACAGACAATTCAATTTTATTATTTGTATAAAATCAAAAGTCATTTATTCAAACTAGGCTGAGAATCAGCACTTTTCGAACGTCAAAGTTACATAAGACAGTCCCCCAAAAACGCCCACCCTTCACCACTTCCTAGTGCTTTAGCTGGGAAGAAGAAGTGGCGCAACAAACTCCCCAGCACACCTGTCTGTTTAGTTATATAAACTTGATTCTATACACATAGATTATAGTGTTACTAATTCCATATAGTGACTGATTGCTTGAGTATTTAATCTGAACAGGATGTGTTTACATTTTCTTCTGACACTTTTAGAACAGACTATAGGTAGGGATTCTCACCTGGTTTATCGGCACAATCTAGCATTGGCTGCAGGATCCGACGGCGCGCGTTTATGAACCAATTATTGACTTGTAACAGCGTGAGCCTCGTCTGTGCCGCTAGTGTACGCTTCTCTTCTTCCGTGGGGTATGGATGCTGTAGAACAGAGAAAAATATTAATTGTAAAATCCTACTAAAATAATACATAATCAGCCTATAATGTTCCCACTGCTGGTACACAGGCCTCTTCTCTGTGAGAGGGAGTGGGCCGTCCGTAATCCACCACGCGGGCCCAGTGCGGCTTGGTAAATGTCACATGTCTTCGAATTTTTGGTTCTAGGACATGCCGGTTTCCTCACGATGTTTTCCTTTACCGTTTTGAGAGCAGTGGTGATGAAATAATTTACACAAAGTAAAGCGCCTGTCCGGGTGCGAACCTACGACTTACAAGTTGTAAGTCGCGGCCATTACCACTGGACACTGCTCTACAAGTACTATAATATTATCATCATCATTCTCCTGCCCTTATCCCAATTTATTTGTGGTCGGCGCAACATGTCGCTTCCTTCCATACTTCTCTATTAGTTGTCATCTCAATAGTCACCCCCTTTCTAGCCATATCATCTTTCACACAGTCCATCGTTGTATACAGGATATTTTCCCCAAGGAACATAGGTCGAAATCAAAAAAATAAAATTCAACTTCTCATACAAACATAAGTCACGACCAGTCACTTTGTATCAATCAATCAACTCAGCCTATAACAGTCCACTGCTGGACATAGGCCTCTCCCAGGCTGCGCCACAACACCCTGTCCTCCGCCTTCCGCATCCAGTCTGTCCCAGCCACCTTTTTAAGGTCGTCGGTCCATCTAGCTGGGGGGCGTCCCGCACTACGCGGTCACTCCAGGACTCGTCTACTCCACCGGCCATCGGTCCTTCGACAAACATGGCCAGCCCACTGCCACTTCAGCTTGCTGACTCTGCAGGCTATGTCGGTAACTCCGGTTCTCTTCCGGATAACTTCATTTCTAATCTTATCCTTCAACCTGCCGGGGTCGCGGGAAGGTATTTATGGGTCACCGAGGCCCCTGGCAACACAGGCAACAGGAAGGAACACGGGTGGGTTTTAGTCAGTAAGAGTCTCACACACTCTCCCGCTCCGCCCAGAGCGGGAGAAGTTATTTGATGATTTCCCACCCTAAAAAAAAAAACTCCTTCAAAGAAACTTCCAGCATAGCCCGCGTCACTTTGTATGAAAATTTTCAATTTTTAGTTTTTGTCCAATGTTCCTTGGAGTAAGTTGTCCAGTTTTATACACCTGATTGCCTCCTAAAATTTCCACACTCCTTTTAAACTTATCCTTTATTAGTATCATCTGCCTAGCCTTTTCCCAACCACGTTGGGGTCGGCTTCCAGCCTAATCGGATGCAGCTGAATACTGGTATTTTACATGGAGCAACTGCCTATCTGACCTCCACAACCCACTTTACTGGGTTACACGATACCCCTTGGTAAGACTGGTTGTCAGACTTTCGGGCTTCTGACGACCCGTAACAACTGTCAAAGATCTACAAATGACAGCCGGGACCAACGGCTTAACGTGCTTTCCGAGGCACGGAGGGGTCTTGGTATGTAAAGATGGTCACCCATCCACAGACCAACTGCGGCCAGCATAGCTTAATCTTATCGACCGACCCGTGCGGCTGTTATTACTTGGCCACAAGTATCTTATACTTTATTAGTATGGAAGCCCACCCACGCCAATACTCAAAATCAAAAGTCATTTATTCAACCTAGGCTGAGAATCAGCACTTTTTGAACGTCAAAATTACATAAGACAGTTCCCCAAAACGCCCGCCCTTCACCACTTCCTAGTGCTTCAGCTGGGAAAAAGTGGCGCGGATGGAGCAAATTATGAAAATCCGACCAAGTGCGATTCAGACCACGCACAGTGAAGGGTTCCGAAGTTGGGATGAATTTATCCCAAGAACAAACTTAACATTGTAGTTCAAAAACATGTTCAGTTAGAATGTACCGGACATTCTAACTGCAATAGTAAGTTTGTACGTACAATGTTATTTTAAGACTTCTTGTAGGTTTTCCTGTAATATAGAACTATTCTATACAGGCTCACACATACACACATGGATACACACCCACCCTCACATATACGTCTCAAGCAGGTATTGTATAATTTAAAATTGTTTAAATTTTATTGAATAATGGTGCCGATTCCCTTGTTCACAAACTAAATTAAATTTAAGTTCAGTGCATCCTTTTCATTCTATTTCATTAAGAAAAAGACAGAAGATCAAGTTTAGTTTAGTCCTGTCAACTTAATCAGAGCTTGACGTAAATTGACGTAATTTTAGTAGACAAGTTTTTAATCACGTCTATACTTGTATGAAGTAGTGACAGGCGCTGATTAATTTGACAGGACTAAACTAAAATTTATCTTCTGTCCTCTTCTTAATGAAATAGAGAGAAAAAGATGGACTGAACTTAAATTTAGTTTAGTTTGTGAACAAGGGAATCAGCGCCATTATCTGTGTAAAATTACTGGGAGACACCGATTCCTGTAACACAGGTTTCAATCTCGTGCAGGAGTCAGGGTTTCTATTTATAAATGTAACATACTTTTTATGTCAATAAATAGGTATTATTATTAAGTATATAATATTACTATCATTTATTTCATTATATACACATTATAATTATATTTTTAAATATTAGAATATAAAAACATTTAAAAATATAAAAAAATGGTAGCCCACCGGTATCGGGAACAGGGTCCGAGCTACCGGTGGTCAGGGCTCCAGAGAGAGGAAACTCCTAACAATGCGAGCCGTGTCCAGAAGTACCGCTTTCTGAATCAAGCCCTTAATCCAGCCGTCCAACGTGAGCCTCCTTAGGTGTTGGTCGAGGCTCTTGGCAATTAAGCCATTAGCTGATACGACTATCGGCACAATGATTGCTGAATCCACATCCCACATGTCGACAACCTCGCGAGCCAAGTCAAGATACTTGATCAAGATACTTAATATTATATTATTATTCTCTGTATTTTGTTCAAAATTTTATGCTCAGCACTTTCGGAGAAAATGGTCATATTTATTGTATTCTAGACTTATTATTACACATTTATTTTACATACACTACACTTATATAAATCGATAAAACTAAACGATCACCATTACAATAAATATGACCATTTTAATACACAAAGTGATAGCTAGCACATGTAGTGAATTAATAGTTCGTCTTTAGTAAGTTTTGAATTTGAATGACCTCTATTAGCATACAGTACTCACCACAAGATGCTGGAACAGCCAAGCCCGCATGACCTGGGTAGCATGCCTGGGCAGCACTCCTCGCTTGCCTGACGAGTCCTCGGTGCACTCGTCTTCTGGAGGCGGTGACCCTGAGACTGATGAACAGGAGTTGTTTGAGTTTGTGCCTGTGGAAAGAGATAATTTATTGTTAGTCTATTGAGTGGTTTAAATCGCACTCGTGCGAACGTGTTTTTAATGAATTTGTAAGTAAAATACCACATGAATTGCAGACCTGCTTCGCAGCAAGTAATAGGTACGCCTGAGCATCTAAATCGTGAGAGAGGCCTGTTTCGTTTCAAACCGAACGAAATTAAATTTAATTTTGAATAGACAAAAAAAAAAAATGATTGGCCAGGAACCCATATGATCATACCATGTTACTGTTACTGTGAGCCTGTATTATCCCACTAGTGGGCAAAGGCCTCTCCCCATGAGTTCCAGTGTTTGCAATCCAAAGCTAAGTTGGACCACTGGTAGTTTGTTTTGTCCAGCTCATCCCGCCATCTTCTACGGAGTCTGCCGCGACGCCATCTAGCTGTCTCAAAGTTTTACATAAAGTCGAATTATTCATTCGCTGAAGTAATGTGAAAGTAGTGTCACTTTGACTCGTTACCCGTGGTCCCGGTGGGTCGACCCATTACCGGGTCCATGGGTAATTTTAATTACCCGTGGTTCCATGGCATTAGGGATTGTTCCCTGGACTTCTGACTGTATCCATAGAAAATGTAAACCATCAGTTATATACAATAAAGTTTACTCATTCTTTTGCAAATAAAATAATTCCATCCTTGGGAACAAAAACATACTCATACAGTCCCCGGCACGTAACTTGGCAAGACTCGTTAGATGCGCAGAAGTCGTTTAGTAGGTCTCTTCGGTGGCCAAGCGGGACGCGGGGTATGAGGTGGCCACGATCCGAGCGCGCTATTGGTGCGTCAGTCGACTTGTGTAATAAAATGGTGTGGTGCATCCACCACATTACATCCACCATTTATTGTATTCTAGACTTTACACTTATTATTATACATTTATTTACACTTATATGTGACAATCCGCGGCTAAAGGTACCTCGTGGTCGATATGGAGTTATGCATACGCTAGTAATCTGCGATTAATACGCTGTAGATATCAAAAAAGATCAACCTCCTACGATGTTTTGTTACGGAGATATATTTTTTTTTTAATTATATTCGAAATTGTGCAATTTCGAGAAACAGACATTTTAAGTTCAGTCACCTCGAACAAAGCAATAAAAAAAAAATCTATATTTCTTGCAAAATTTACAAAACATTCAATATCTTCGAAACTATAAACGTCCATAAGGTACCTTTAGCCGCGGATTGTCACATATAAATCGATTGAACTAAACGATCAGCATTACAATAAATATGGCTATTTTATTACACAAAGTGACAGCCAGCACATGTCAGATTACCTAATTGAATGAATAATTCGACTTTAGTGAATATTTTGGCCCACAGCTCATTCGGCATGCGACAGACGTGGCCACCGTAGTCCCACTTCAACTTTGCGGCTTTTTGAGCAACGTCAGCAATCTGTGTTTCGGAGCGCAAACACCATGTAGTCAACAAAAATGTCATTGAGTCATTTTAGGGGCTTGTGGCTAAGTAATAACAACCGCACACCGTTAAGCTACACTTGCCGAGGTTGGTCCGTGGATGGGTGACCATCTTTACATACCAAAACCTCCGTGCCTCGGAAAGCACGTCAAGCCATTAGCCCCGGCTGTCATTTGTAGATCTTTGACAGTTCTTACGGGTCGCCCGAAAGTCTGACAACCAGTCTTGACCAAGGGACATCGTGTTACCAAGTAACTGGATTGTGGAGGACAGATAGGCAGTCGCTCCATGTCGAAATACTGGTATTCAGCTGCTTCCGGCTAGACTGGAAGCTGACTCCAACATAGTTGGGAAAGTCTAGGCAGATGATGATGTTATAGAGGAATGTTATGTACTTACCCGTAAAGGAGTCGGTAGAGAGCAGCCCCGCGCCTATCTGACTGATCGGCGTTGAACCTTGCACTACCAGTGATGCTGAAAAGGAATAAAAAAATATTTGCAAAGTGATAGTTGTAATTTTGAATCCCGAGTAAGCGAAGGATTCTATAATTGAATCCTGAGCGCAGCATGGGATTCAAAGAACTTCCAATGCAAATAACTTTGGTCTTGTGTAACACATACAGCTTTTCACTTCAGCAGCAAGGACATATTACCTAAAATCAAAGTTTTGTTGGGTTTTTCTATGTAGAATTTCTCAGTAGCAGCCCGGAGTCTGGATTTGTGCCCGGTTGATGGCATGGGACTTAAACATAACTGGCGAAATTTGGGTGTACTACAGTTACACCTGTTCTCTGCCCAACCCTTCGGGGAAACAAGGCGTGATATATATATTATGTTATGTGTAAAAATAAACAATAATGTGATTTTTGATTTTGATTTAAGACATTTATTTTTGTTTTAGTAATTGTAATAGGTTAGGCTATAAGTCCGTGCGCTAATACTAGTCACCGTCGGAGGTATGTGAGCGGTGAGACGGGGAAGGTAGACAAATGTCAAGCTATCTCAGTCTGCCAATCTTGTCAATCGCGCCCTCCCACGTCTCACCACTCGCTTGCCTCAGGCGGTGACTAGCACTTGCGCGCGGACTATACCATGTTTTTTTCTAATTAATCACAGAAGTTACATAAGATTTGATGGAAAAACTGGGTAGGACTTATTTCAGAAGTCTGCCACTTATTTTAACTAAGGTGTAGAGTTTGTGAAGTTAGGGCGTGTAGAGTTAGAAGCTTGGCTCTACATGTGATTTGATAACTTTTTGACAGTGCGAGCCATGTGGTCTCGTCTTGGCAACATTTTACATAAAAATGTTTTTGGTGGGATTTCACTTCTTTTTGTGAGTTGCTTATGACAATATTTTTTTCTTTTTTTGGATTTATATTACTATTGTTTATAACAAGGAGTCCCGATATAAAATTTCAGACCTCTATCATCAAAATTTGCAGAAGTCTCATACAACCTTCCATCCCCTAGTTTAAGGGGTTGGAGGGTAAAAGTTCCAAGTTTTAGATTTTTTTGTTATTTGTGTACTAATACTAGCTTACAAAAAAATTTCAGCTTTCTAGGACTTCAGGAAGTGCCCTAAGAATTTTGATGATCATCAGTGAGTGAGTCAGTGACGAAATTGGGTTTTTTTAGATATAAATCAAATCTGAAGTGTAAGAGCTATGCAATTGAAACTTGCTATGTTTAATAAGTCCACTATTGACATCATATCCAGAGAATTTTGTTTATCTGGTATAATCCAAACCCAAGTTATGAGGGTTCAAAAAACCGACGAAGCTCTTCAAAAAGGTAGGTAGTGGCCTTGCGCTTCGCTTGGCTCGTCTTGGCGGGGGCACTACCGTGCCCCCAGATTTCAAATTATCTTGGTTTCTGCAGAAAGATTACTTTCTTTCATCTCGAAAAACTCATATTACTTGTTAGATAGTACAATTCTCTCCTGGTCCAAGCCATGACGGAGCCAGAGGGCATGGGCAGCCGTCACCTCCTTCTGCGAAGCAGTAATGCTCGCGAAGGAGGCGGGACGGTTGAGGGAAAGGCAAATTTCGCGCCCTCTCGACCCTAGCAGCCGCAGGAGACGCTCTGGGCGTCGGGAATCCCGGGCGGGTTTCCGGCCACCGTAGGCGCGGGCTTGCGGACGGTGAGCAATGGGTAGCTCACCGTCCGGTAAGGAGCAGGCGCGGGGCGGGGGGGCAGTGTGCCACGCGCGCCGCACTGGGGTGGCAGCACTAGTGTAGGGGACGCTAGAGGCGATGCCTGCCGGAGTCGCGGGGAAGTACGAAAGGGTTACCGGGGCCCCTGATAACACAGGCAACGTAAGGAACACGGGTGGGTTTTACTCAGTAAGAGCCTGACACACCCTCCCGCTCCCAGAGCGGGAGAAGTTATTTGATAATTTCACACCCAAAAGAAAAAAAATAATGAGGGTATAAAAAACGATGAAGATCTTCAAGAAATGTTAGGTTACCTAGCGCTTCGCTTGGCTCGTCTTGGCGGGGGCACTACCGTGCCCCCAGATTTTAAAATTAACTTAGATTCTACAAAAAGGGTTAAGTTAATATGATTGTTACCTTAATTTTTATTATTTTGTTAATGGTTTATGTTTATTGCTAAAGATTTGAGCCTGTTACTTAGCAGTATTTTTATTATTTTATAGGCAGTACTACCTGTACACCTATTACCTACTGTGTAAGAAATGTTTATACGTCTTGCAGGGCAGCACATAGTGACACAATATTTTTATTTTATTCAATTCAATTCAATTCAATTTTTATTCAGGATCAATTTACATTGTGTTTGAAATCATAAACAATATTAAATTCAATAAAAAAATATAAATACATAATGTACCAGCATTATACCTATGTGTACAAATAAATAAATTTGAATTTGAAAAGATTACTCTCTTTCGTCCCGAAAAACTCATATTACTTGTTAGATACTACGATTATTTTGCTATAGGTCAGTAAACAGTACTCACGTGTGTCCCGCGCGGCCGCGGCGTAAGGCAGGTCGCCGTGCGGCGGGTACAGCGCCGGGAACGGCGCCGCCGACAGCGGGGCGGGGGGCGACTGTGGCCCACAGAGATACACGGTTGAAATACTGGTTTTAACCACTGTCTCGTTGGTCTAGTGGGTGCATGAGCACCTGGGTTCGATTCCAAGTTGGGCAAAGTGTTATTGGGTTTTTCCACCAGGAATTTCTCAGTCCTGAGTCTATATTTGTACCCGGTTGATGGCAATAGGCTCGCCCCCTATTACATGGGACTTGAACATAACTGGCGAAATGTGGGTGTACTACAGGTACACCTCTGCCCAACCGTTCGGGCAAACAAGGCGGATGTATTGTTGTTTTATTCAAATAAAAACCGGCCAAGTGCGTGTCGGACCACACACAATCAAGGGTTCCGTAATTGGGATGACTTTATTACCCAAGAACAAACTTAACGTTGTAGTTGAAAAACATGTTCCCCAATACATTCCAACTGCAAATTTAAGTTTGTACGCACACTATTGAGTGATTTAACATGTTATTTGAAGACCATAGACATCTTATAGGTTTTCCTGTAATCTATAACTATAGAACTATTTTCTGTTAGACAGAAACTATATAACGCCACCTGCTTCGCTCCTTACATACTCCTTTTGCTTCGTTTACGTTCATACATCTGTTCATACACGCACGCCGGTTGCGAGTACTACGCACCAGGCCTTTTTGAAGAACATCACCAATGAGGTCACTATATGTCCTCCTAGCGTCCCCTCCCGGCGTTTCCACTCACATCTGCCTTGTAAATACCTTTTGTTAGTCGCCTTTCATTCATCCTCTCAACATGACCAAACCATCTAAGCATACTCTTTTCAATTTTTGTCACTACATCTTCATTAACCCCAACCTTGCCTTATCACATCATTTTCAGCCTATCATTTATAGTCACACCACACATGCTTCTCAAGGAACACATTTCCACAGCATTTACTCTACTTTCATGCTTCTTTTGCCACACCCGACATTCACTTCCATACATAAGTGTAGGCACCAGTACACCATTATGAATAGCCAGTCGACCCTCTTTGGGCATCTAATGCTTGGTCGCAATCGCATGTATAGCACCATTCACTTTATTTCCCGCATTTGCTCTCCTTTCCACATCTTCATCAATCTTTCCATCCCTTGTAAACACTCCCCAAATATACAAACTCACTCGCTCCACTTATCATTTATTTTCACTTCTCTTCTCTTTCAAACACCATGACCTTCGTCTTATTCACATGTATATTCATCCCTTTCATCTTATATGCTTCATCCATCACAGTCACCATGCCTTGCAGCTGTTCTGCTGACGATGCAAGTAGAACTTGATCATCTGCGTAGAGAAGGCATTTGACAAGCAACTCAAATTATTATGTGTGAAATAATTCATATGAAAGGTTAACATACATTTCATACCTGATATTGTGGCGAGTTCGACGTGCTCGAGTGCTCGTCTATTGAGCCAGACAGATTGTTGTTGCTTTCGACGCCACCTGGAAATAGAGAACGAAATATAAATATGACGGAGAAGGTACGTCTGTCTCTCTCGTTATCATCAGCCATATTTTAACTACTCTGGGTGTAAAATGGGAAGTGTTGGTTATTGCACAATAGAAAACCCGTTTGCAGTTGAAATCAAATTATAATTTACGATCAGATAATCACACTAGCTATTCACACACTGTAGGTACACGACACAGCTATACGGAACGCGCGAGTTTCTAAACGTGTTCACTCCTTGACCGCCTCCGACAAACTCAACTTAACTCGGGCGGGTCGTGCGTTATGTTGTAGACTCTGTCGAGCGCCGCTTGGTGGCGCTGGCGTCCCGATTAGTCAAACGAATGACTAACGTATTTCTGACAAATAAGTATCAAATCAAATTATTTATTTGCTAAACACGTTGCGGCACGGTACTGACTTATTCAAATTATGCGATATGACAGTCAAATTGCCCATACAAGTTATGACCACTGCTATATCCGTACTGCCCTAGAGCAATACAAAATAATAATAACACGACGACAGTACTTTCATAGCCGTAAGCCGGCTATAGCCGTATTGCATATAATTATTAAATATTAAAATTGTACGGCGGTGCCCGTACTGTCATTTTTCAACTTCAAAAAATCTACTGCTTATGCAGTGCGTCGCGCAACGTGGTATAAACAGATGTTACAATTAAATATAAAGTACTCTGTATCATTACCTAGTAAGGTGAGCAAATATTTATATTATTGTTAATCAAAAAAGTTAAATAATTATTAAAATAACATTACAAAATTATAATACTTCAAAAATAATAAAGAAACCGAGCAAGTGCGAGTCGGACTCGCGCACGAAGGGTTCCGTACCATTATAAAAACTATCTATAAAAACTCTGATTTTTTTTCTGTTTATCTACTATTCTTTTCGATCTATTTCAAATAAACACGTTTTTCATTTTTCCTTTGTTTTTTATTGACCCGTGCGGCTGTTATTAATTCTTTCTATTTTTCGTCTGCCAAGATTTGTCTCTCCAAATGTAGCCTTTACTGACCTGAAGAGTAATCAGTCCTGAGCAGGTTTTCACTCTGCATCTTGGTCTTCAGGCACGCGATGTAGCGCCCGCAGAAGTCTCGACATAGCTCCTGCACCTTCTCTAGTTCTAACAGGTGGATTCTCAGCACCTGGAAACGGAATAGATGAAGATTAGTAAAGGAATAAGTCGATTGAGGGAACGGGGATAGTTTTAGAGTTCCGTAGTAAACAAGGAACCCCTATAGTTTCGCCATGTCCGTCTGTCTGTTTTTTTTTTTGGTACCTCCCTTGCACGTTATGCGGGGATGATATTTTTTTCTCGGCTATCCCATGGTGTGTGGTATCGCTGGATATGTCGTTCAAAAATATTGGGAATCTGTAAACACCATTTTTCGATTTAGGTATCCGTTTGCGTAATATTATACTTTATAGTGCTAATTTTGTTAGAGTCAAGTGTCGACGTCGTCCCCTCCCGCCCCTGCAAGCTAAATGGTTGTTTATGGAGATGTGAAAAAATTCATGGCAGTAGTACATATTAAAAGCAAAACTATCACAGCTAAGAAGGCTTTACAAGTTAGCAAGTAATAGTCGACCAACTTAATTTTGCAGTTGTAGAATTGACCTTGACGTATATCGATGTATGGGAGAACATGTTTTTCAAGTACCATGTTAAGTTTGTTTTTGGGATAAATTCTTCCTAACTTCCCAACCACGGAACCCTTGAGAGGTAACCCAAGGGAGGTAGCCTATAAAAAAATATTTTTCAAGATTTTATTCTACGACTTTGTCGGCGTGATTAATATGCACCTTTACACCTTTGCCAAATTACAGCTTTCTAGTACTAAGCGTCTATGAGCTACAGTGTGGACGGACAGACAGACGGACGTGGTGAAACTATAAGGGTTCCTTATTTAATACGGAAGCCTAAAAATGGTTTGGAGTTAAATATATCCATAGTTTTGACATACCTAATGGGCGAAATCAAAACCGTTGTAGGAAGCGGTAAACCAACGCGCTTGCTTACGCAGACTTGCCAAAAAATCTGAACAAGCATGACCGACTCTCGTCGAACTGATGCGATTTTTGTTGGTAGGTGTTTTAGAGATAGAAATGCTTTTTGTCGGTAGCCAACTGACCAACTCTCACCGACTTAAGTCTGCCGTTGTCAAAAATGCAAATCAATGTAATTGACTCTTTACACGTACCTACGCTCTTGCGTAGTATTACACACGAGATATCCTGCGCCCCCATCGCAGATGAGCGCTCATTCACACACGACAGTTGTATCGTCCGCAATTGAGACAGTGTGATCGCTTACCTGAATGCTCTTAATCATAAGTCCATCTATCTCAGGATCGTCCACGAGGAAGGGCCTCCTGTCTCTCCTCTGGTGCTGCACGAAGGCCTGCAGGTCTGCGCCGAAGGCCTCGGCCGCCGGGGACTCTGCCCCTGCCGTGGCTTGCTCGCAACGCTCCAGTAGGAGCGCCAGTAGTGGGAAGAGGGGGTGTCTGAGAAGTTGAAAGGGGTTGTAAGTTTTCGAAATGATTTTTGTTACGATTGGTATAGTTTTACTTCGTATTCTTCTACTATTTATTTTATTTGGTTGAGAAGTTATCAAATAACTTCTCCCGCTCTGGGCGGAGCAGGGGACGTGTCAGACTCTTACTGACTAAAACCCACCCGTGTTCCTTCCATTGCAAGGGGCCGGCCTTGGTAACCCTTTCGGAATTTCCCGCGACCCCGGCAGGCATCGGCCCTAGTGGACCCCTACACTTGTGCTGACATCTCATAGAGGCGCGCATGGAACACAACGCGCCGTTGACCCGGGTAAGGTCCTTAACAGACGGCGAGCTACCCATTGCTCGCCGTCCGCAAGCCCACACGTCAGCAGCCGTTTACTATGGAGTCAAAACTCGTAGTAGGTCTACAGGTATGCTTAGAAATACCTTGATAATATCAACATAAACATTTTTTTTCTCGATTTCTCATCGCTATGTCAGAACGTACAGGCCTCCTCTTTATGTGAGCGAGTGGACCATAATCCACGCGAGCGCAATGTGAGGTAATCCACGCGAGCACAATGTGAGGTAATCCATGCGAGCACAATGTGAGGTAATCCAGCACCCTGATTACGTAATACACTATGAATCACAATCTGAATTATTTTGAAGTATATTGCTGATCCATTGCTTCATATGTTCGAAAAAATTGTCTGTAAATAACGTAACGAATGTTGTTGAATTGTCAAAATGAAATGCAATTACCCCGCCTGGTAGATATCACATGTCTTAAATTTTTTTTTGGTTCTAGGTTACGCCGATTGCCTCGTGTTTTTATAGTTCACCATTTTAGGGACAGTAGCGACGAAATACTCTACACAGAGTAAAGTGTCCGCCTTTTTTATATTTTTATTTTCTCTTAAGGCGCTGACAAGACCCAATTGACCAAAATAGGCTTCTCTTAAGAAAAAAAATTGCCAAATCTGTATAGTTTGTGGTAGCGGAAAAAATATATGTTAATTTTGAACGTATTTCCCAGAACTTGGTTGTTACCAAAACACGTTTTGAAAAAAAATCTCGATACAAACTAACGTTAAACTAACCTCTTACCTTGAGTTCTAATCCAAAATATCTGTATTAAATATCAACACACGTTACATTTTTAAATCATAACAAGAACGTCTTATTTGAATGCAGAACTTGATTGTTTTTTATTTTCGATTACTCAACTCAATTTTGAGTAAATAGATAATTGCTTCATATTTTGCAATGAATTACAGGCGTTGTGTCATCGCGCTTCTCTTTCTTTTCTATGCAATCTGACAGTGACCGCGGTTTAGGTGTTGTCAGCGTCTTAAGCGGGAGAAATAATTTGAAATTATAAAATAACTTCTCCCGCTCTGGGCGAAGCGGGAGGGCGGGTCAGACACTTACTGACTAATATCCACCCGTGTTTCTTCCGTTGCCTGTATTGGCAGGGGCCTCTGTATCCCTTTCGGGCTCTCCCGCAACCCCGGCAGAAAGTGTGTGCTTGGGTTTGAACTCCATAAAGTCGAGGCCGTTAAATTTTTGACCATTACCTACTGCCCCATCTTATTTCTTACACATCTTGTTTCATGAAAAGTCAATATTCTCTAGACAACTTTAAAACAAGAGTCATTCAATATACATGTGAAAGCTTTTAATTAGCAAATTTTGCTGCCGACGAATGATTTTCAATTGTGTTATTATTATGAGAAGTGGTAGCCTTGTGATAACAGCCGCGACTTACGAGTAACTTTGAACCCAGAGGGATGCTTTACTTTGTGTAAATTATTTCATCACCACTGCTCTCAAAACCGTGAAGGAAAACATCGTGAGGAAACCGACATGTCCTAGAGCCAAAAATTCGAAGACATGTGACATCTACCAACCCGCACTGGGCCCGCGTGGTGGATTACGGCCCACTCCCTCTCACAGAGAGGAGGCCTGTGTCCCAGCAGTGGGAACATTATAGGCTAATTATGTGTTATGTAGTCTGTAAGCTTTCAGAATAAAAAGCCAAAGATAAAGAAAAGCTTTTGAGTGCAACTAGGCCTACATAAACCCATTTTTTTTTATGTATGGCATCTCGTAGTTGACCTTGAGAGGTCGTGACTACTTAAACGGACTTTCCTGTGGCTGCCTTAAGCGAACTCAAAGCCTCCAGTCAGGAGCGAATTTCTTATATTACTAAGCGACTGCACGCTAAGGGCACCCCCTGTGGGGTACGGACCTCGGCTTAGGGCGTCGCTGGGGGGAGGACAGCAAGGTGGGACAGGCTGGATCTGATCAGAATTATTATTATTCGGGGAATTTAAAACTACAGGCTCAGCTGCGGCGCGGGCTGGCGCATCATCGAGCAAGGGTCGGGAGGACATAAACTCATAAACAATGCATACTTATATACGGCTCGTTTGTCCGCCTCAAACTGCGCCTGATCGGCGTCCGCGGCGGGCGCACCGCCGCCCTGCATCCCGCCAATATCACCAACGTGGCTGCCTCATCTGCAAATAAAGGAAACACGGAATTAATTGCTGACAACAGCTAAACCGCGGTCACTGTCAGACTGCATAGAAAAGAAAGAGAAGAGCTATGACACAATGCTTGTAATTTATTGCAAAATATTAAGCAATAATCTATTTACTTAAAATTGAGCTGAGTAATTGAAAATAAAAAACAACCAAGTTCTGCATTCAAATAATAAGTTCTTGTTATTAATTAAATACGTAACGTACGTTGATATTTAATACAGATATTTTGGATTGGAACTCAAGGTATAAGGTTAGTTTACCGTTAATTAGTATAGTTATTTTTTATTCAAAACTTGTTTTGGTAACAACCAAGTTGTGATAAATATGTTCAAAATTAACATAATATTTTTTCCGCTACCACAAACTACAGACACACACATACAGATTTGGCCATTTTTTTTTCTTAAGACAACTTCGGTCGTTTGCCCCTTGTCAGCGCCTTAAAGTAAGGTAAAGGACCCAGAACTAGAAAGGACAACGAGCTGGTCTTGGGAATTCACTGAACGCGTGAGGCACATGACTGAGTTTGAGGCGAGGGGCTTACATTCAGCTGTGGACGTCTTTGAGCTGTATAATCGAGATCTAACAATTCGATGTAGGTATTTCAGAAATGACGTTAAAGACTCCCGCAGACAGGCACGACGCTCTAGTAGAGCAAGGCGTGTACTGGATATTCTTCAGAGACTAGCTAAATATAATAAAAGTTGTATGTCTATAACTTTAAATATGAGATATATGAGAATAAATTGCATGAATGATTGTGTAGTCCTAGTTTTTAGTGTCAAAGACTTCTTTGACAACAATTTTATTTATTTATTTATTTATCTTCTTACATCTACCATTACAGGAAAAATCCAATGCGATAAATGCACCTATCTTCTCCCTTAATTCTCCTAACTTAATCAATATTAACATCAGTATATTTATAACAAATTACGAACAATGCATTCCTCTTTCCTAAATGTTAAATACTCGTATGCTTGTTATAATGTACGTTTATCAGTGTCAACCTTTTCACTGTCACAGTCATGTATAGATGACAAACCAAAATGTGCCCAGCACGCCACGGGCACGACTACATGACAAGTATCAAAGGATGAATTCATAGCTTGGCGCAGAGGGCACGTTTTTGCTTTTTTGACGTGGCGTGAAAAGGTTAAGCAAAACATGTATGCTTTTGTTTTTTTTTTGTTTTTTACCATCTTTTTAAGCAAATAAATATTATTCTATTCTATTTTGTTCAATTTCTATGAATTTCTTCTACCAGATTCGCGACGAACTGTCGCGTCGCGCCTGTTTGTGGGAGCCTTAAAGATAGTTTATTTCAAATGTTTTATTCACTCGAATGAATGTTCATTTTTGTTTCAATCCATGTTCACACGAAATGAACGTTCATCTGCTCATTTAATTTAATTTTTCGATCATTCGATAGGTGAGTGAAAGATGAGGAGTGGTGAAATCAAGATCGTTGGATCAATTCACTAATAAATTAATTTTTATGGTTCCATACCCGAAGGGTGCCAAACGGAACCCTATTACCAAGCATCCGCTGTCCGTCCGTCCATCTGTCTGTCAGCGGGCTGTATCTCATGAACCGTAAGGGGTAGACAGTTGAAATTTTCACAGACTGTGCATTTCTATTGCCGCTATACAACAAATAATAAAAATTAAAGGGAAGGGGAATTACAAGAAACGGATATGTATAATATAAGGAGCGTAGCAGGTGGCGTTCTATAATTTATGCCTACCCCCATGGGAAGATGGCGTGAGTTTATATATGTATGTATGTATGTATGTAGTATTATCAGTATTACTATCAATGGGAAAGCTGAACGGGAATAGTGAGATCCCGCGTGAAGGTACAAAAGGGTGACCGAGGCCCCTGGCAACACAAGAAAACGGAAGGAACACGGGTGGGTTTTAGTCAGTAAAAGTCTGACACACCCTCCCGCTCCGCACAGAGCGGGAGAAGTTATTTGATGATTTCCCACCCAAAAAAAACCGCCTAACCAATACAAAAAGGTTATGAAAAAACACAAACAATATAACTCCATCTGTTTACTTTTGTCCGTAAGTACCTTATTCAGGGACTTTTGGTAATCAACGGTGTTACGAACGCAAGTGACCACATCCCGCGCTGACGTGATCACACGTGAATTAGGGCCTGACCTTACGTACATAGAATAACAGCACGGCTGCGTGGTGTAGCGAAATAAAAAGAAAACACCACTTTAACACGTAAATATCATCTTGTAATTCATCATTAATCATCTTGTAAATTACATAACCAAATTACAAGATGATTATTAACATTAACTAAATTAAATTAAAACTAAGTTAAGCCTAAAAAAGGCCCTCGAGCAAGGCATTGTACCGGGGATGCTGACGGCATTTCCTCGCTGAATTGCAATGCTGATGCGTTACGCGAGAAATCCGCCAGGTTTTTGGTCACCAGTTACATTAACTAGACGTTTCGCAATTTCCGCTCATAACTTATGCGCACTGGGACCTCACGGACCGAGGGTCTCGACGCCAAAGGGCACAAAGTTGTACTCTCTGCCAAGGCCTCCATATTTAATAACTTTCAGATTTTCGGAATTTTCTGCCGCTGCACCCGCTTTAGAAGTAGTCCGTTGGAGGTGTGACGGTGCCAGTGTGTCTACACAGGTAGCGTCCCACATAAGCATCCGTCCCAAACTCCACGGGACCAAAGACACACCATCAGGTCTTTTGCCATCATCTCTAATAATGCCAGACGGCTCAAGAAGAGCAGGCACATTGATGCTGGCAAGATTTAATGATATACAGGGTGACATTGAAAACATGCGACAAATCGAAATGGGAGATTGTACTCATCATTATGAACAACTTTTACTAAGGGACCAAAGCTACAATCCCAAAAAAAAAACTGCTGTCCCCTACATTTATGTTCGCAATACCTCATCAAAATGTAGGAAAAGCAGATTTTTTTTTGGGATTACAGCTTTGGTCCCTTAGTAAAAGTTGTTAATAATGATGTATACAATGTCCCATTTCAGTTTGTCGCAAGTTTTCAATTTCAACCTGTATATCATTAAATTAATATACGTGTTAAAGGTATAGCGGTATCTTGCCAGAATCAATGTGCCTGCTCTTCTTGAGCCGACTGGCATTAAAGAAAAATATCGAACAAGAACATATAAAAGATAACAAACACCCCAGATCGGAGGGGGTTCCCTTCTGGGGCAGACGGGTAAAATGATCCAAAAATGTTACTGAACCGAAAATTTGGCCTAATTGACGAGGGATTACGAGAAAACTTAAGATGCAGTCGCACAACAGGTTATACTAAACTGTCAAATTTCTCCAAGTGATTCTAAACCTTTAAGCACCGCGCGACACCGATTCGGAGTCAAACAATAGAAAATCAATTGTGTCTCATTAGCTGTCCTTGACCAATTAAATGTTGGTGTTTAAGTTCAAAATCGAATGAGAAAATTTGACAGTTTGTGGTGACTTGATGGCCAGTTACTATAACGTGGCCAATAGGCTATTTTACTATATACGAGAAAAAATCTATAAATATATTATTGAGATGGTTTAGGCAAAATGAAGTCGGAAAATGTTAGTTTTAGTTCATAAAATAACAAAATAAATTTTAAAATTCAATTCAACGTTTTAAGTTTTTCTAATCTGTTAAAAAACACTATGAAATAGTAGCCGCCATGTTATTACCCCATACGGCTGTGTAAACTAAAACGTGTCAACTGTCAACTGATAGTTAGATAATAGATCAGCGCATTTGTTTACATAGCCAAGTGACGTCATGACCACAGAGCAAAATGGCGACCACTGCGTCTAGCGTTTTCGTCAAACTACGCGCGAAATTTGAAAATGTAAAATTTAAATGCATTTTAATGGCACTTATCGATTGAATAAAAATTTTGTGATTTTTTGGGGCATATTAGCACTATAGAATTTAATTAAGACACTTTTCAAAAATGGGAGTAAGACCCTATAACTATAGCAGTTACCCTACTTAATTAGAATTCAGAATCAGTTCCAAAGGGCAACTGATAAAAATCCGACGACTGACGAAACACGAAGTTTGCCGAGAGACATTATAAAAATAGAAGCACTGTAGGTATACCCTTAAGAGATAGGCAGAGATGTATCGTTCACCTATATTTCGCTAGCTGTGTTAAGTGCCCTCCCATGTATTTGTAAGCGACCCTGATGTCACTAAACGGGATGCATACTCAGCGGGGTAAGCGGTTGAGGGAAAGGCAAATCTCGCGCCCTCTCGACCCTGGCCGCAGCAAGAGACGCCCTGGGTGTCGAGAATCCTAGGCGGATTTCTCTCGCCGTCCGATAACGACCAGGCCCGGGTCGACGGCGCAACGTGTTCCACGCGCACCCCAAACAGATGTCGTCAGCACAAGTGATGCACTAGGGCCGATGCCTGCCGGGGTCGTGAGAAAATCCGAAAGGAATACCGAGGCCCCTGGCAACATAGGCAACGGAAGGAACACGGGTGGGTTTTAGTCAGTAAGAGTCTGACACACCCTCCCGCCCAGAGCGGGAGAAGTTATTTGATGAAATACCATCCATCCAAAGCGGGGTAATAGCTATGATGCCAGGGTTAAAAAAAATAGAAAAAAATATTAGACACATATTTTTTGCTTTATCTATCACATTAATAAAAAAATACTTTTTTTTTTCTTTTTTAAAAACGTTGCGCCACACTAGGAATTTCTTCCTGTATCGTGGGTACGTTTACAACTCACAAATACAAACACCCAGACCCGGAACAATTACTTGCAGATCATACAAATATTTGTTCCGCAGGATCGAACCCGCGACACGCTGCGCAGCAGTCGTTCGCACAGCCATTACGCCAACCGTGTCGTCTTAGATAAAACGCATTAAAGTTGGAGTAGGGGCTCGCTACGTCACAATTCAGTACAAAATCTAGCAAGACGTGACGTCATGACAAATTTTAACTCAATGTATCGCCGTAATCTTTTGATTATGTAAAAAAAGAAAAAATACGTGTCCAATATTTTTTAATACACAAAAATCTTATCTTCATCCTTATTACGTAACGCAATATCAGTAGTAACGGATTCATTTTGACAGTTAAACAATATTCATTGTATTATTTATTTTGTTGAGCAGACAAACTTTATCTAACATAAGAAGCAATAGATTAGCAATACACGTCAAAATCATTCAGACTGTAAATGATAAATGATTTGATTTCTGTAAGTAGGTTTTTACACGTCAAACATATTTTTTCAAACTAGATGACGTTTCCTATCTGACTACTCTGAGAAGAAAGGCCGAAACAGACAAAGGTCAGTCTCTTTTAAAGTCCAGACATAATCTTGGTCTGTGATTCATAATGTGTTTGTTACACAATATTAGGGTACCGGTCTGCAGCTGAGAATTTCCTAGCGGGAAAAAAACGATCCCTCCCCAAGTCAGGACCCCATTAAATCCAATACCTACGTCATGTAAAGCAGTTCCGACCACTAGCTCAACGCGGCGTGTCTCGTATGAGGTCCTGGGTTCGATTTCCTGCATGCTTAGCATGACGCTTTGTCCGTCGCCCTCGACCTCTAAGTTTGTTTCGGTCTTTCTTCTCAGAGTAGTCAGATTGGAAACACCGAACTCATGCCTACCCATGGCGTTAGCCAAAAACCACAGAACTCCACCTGCTACAATCCTTAAAAACTTCTTTTGCTTCGGTTACGTTCACACATCTGCAGGCTTAGCATGACGCTTTGTATTTCTTCGAAGAATAGACACGGCTCTTTCCATATAAATTGACATTTCGTTTCTCCATTTTTGACATCTCACCGTAGAAATCCTATCCGTGTCTTTTCTTCGAAGAAATAGAGAGCGTCGTGCTAAGCCTGCAGGTCAGACAAAGTGTTATTGTGATTTTCCGTCAGGATTTTCTCAGTAGCAGCCCGGACTTATCTTTTATTTTACATATATTCTTTTATATTTTATAAATGTGAGAACCATCCATTTATTTTTTGTTAAGTACCTGGTACTTCTTGACAAGCCTACACTGTCCTGCCCACCTATTAACACTGTAATTTGAAAATATTGTAAAAGCCAATTACTTTTAAAAGAGTAACCGTGGAGTTTCTTACCGGCACTAGTTTCTCCATAGGAAACGACCAATTGGAACCGTGCACCTAGCTTCTGACGTTTCATAAGTGCCCATGTGAAATAACACATTTTGATTTTGATGGCAACAGGCTGGTCCCTTATTACATGAGACTTAAACATAACTGGAGAAATGTGGGTGTACTATAGATACACCTACATCTCTCACCTCTCTGCCTACCCCTTCCCTTCGGGATAACAGGCTTCATGTTATATGTATTGGAACCCTGAGACAGCTAGAAGGTGTCGCGGCAGACCCCGTAGATGTCGGGACGAACTGGACAAAACAAGGGACCAGGGTCCACATTTTACCGGACACGGCAGCTTCGGGAGGCTCTTGTGTCGGATAAGGCGGGAGCGTCCGGCCCTGGTCCAGGCCTTGGTACGGAGCGAGAGAGCATGGGAAGCCGTCACCTCCTTCTGCGAAGCAGTAATGCTTGTGAAGGAGGAGGCAGCTCACGCCTAGCCGCCGCCGCAGGAGACGCTTTGGGCGTCGGGGCAGGCGGATTGCCGGACACCGTAGGCGCGGGCTTACGGACGGTGAGCAATGGTAGCTCGTCGTCCGATAAGGACCAGGCCCGGATTCATGGCGCCTTGTGTTCCACGCCCGCCTCAAAGAGATGTCAGCACAAGTGTAGGGGTCCACTAGGGCCGATGTCTGCCGAGGTCGCGGGAAAGTCCGAAAGGGACACCGAGGCACCTGGCAACACAGGGAACGGAAGGAACACGGGTGGGTTTTAGTCAGTAAGTTTCTGACACATACTTCCGCTCTGCTAAGAGCGGGAGAAGTTAATTGATAGTTTCCCAAACACACCCGGACGGCGAGCTACCCATTGCTCACCGTCCGCGTCCCGCGCGAGATTGCGCGAAATTTGCCATATTAGCTCTGGATTGCAAACACTGATGGTATGTGTAGCAACGGGCTAATCTCATAAATAAACTAGACAAAAGCTTATTCCTCGTTAATCTATCTTTACCTACTTCCCAACGCCCTAAAAACACCCTATCTAACAAAAACAACCTACAAAATAAACTCAACTTCAAAAAGCAAACCAATAAACAAACTAAGATAAACAGAAAACAAGAAAATAAACAGCAGAAATAACAGACAACATCGCAAACCGTCGGCTGGCAATAAAAAAAGATATTAAAACCGGGCAACACATTCATCACAAGTGTTGCCAGTAGATTGATATAAAATACCATTTATATTTTCTTTACTGTTTCGGGAATGTAATAGTGGGTAGGGTAGCTTTTTAATATCTATGAGGGGAGTTAAGAACTGTTTCGTAAGATATAAATTATTATAATCTTGTTTGGAGAAGACCTGCAGGCTTAGCACGAGTACCGTTTTGTCGACGGAAGAGTAGACAAAAATGACGTTCCGTGTAGACAGTACGACGGCAGCATAGTAGAAAAAGTCAACTGCGCTTTTTACGAAATTCACTCTTTTACATAATTCGACTCAGAATTCTTTGTTTTATCATAGGATTTTTTCCGTTTGATTCTCAGTTTATAAGTCACGTATATAAAGACAACTACAACAATTTTTCTCAAAGTTTCGAAATACCGTATTTTGGAACAAAAAAAATATTACAGTAATATTGGCCTTAACCATTTCCTTGATAATGCCCTATTAAATAAATGTTGTAAAATAGGAGAAGATAGCTTTGTTCTTCGTATGTAAATTCATGATTTTGTAGATGAGACCGTATATATTATACTTTGTGACCGTCGAGTGGAAAGTTTTCTAATGCCTTTGCATGGCGATTACATAATCAAATGTCAGTGTGATTTTGATAGTTTGGAATAGAAAACTTTCTTCAGAAATAGTCCACATAAAAAAGGACCAAGACTAAGATCATTAGAAACGAAAATAGATTGTAGAAGGATTTCTACGGTGCGATGTCAAAAATGTAGAACGAAATGTCACTTTGTACACAGAAAGAGCTGTGTCTATTCTTCGTAGAAATAGAAAGCGTCATGCTAAGCCTGATGGAGTGGTTATGGGTTAAAAATCACGCAAATCTTCTTCTAATATACAAAAATCTTGTGTCCCGGTGTTTGTGGTCGCACTCCTCTGAAACGGCTTGACCGATTTTTATGATTGTTTTTTTATGTAGGTATGAGAATAGTTCGTAAAATATATTTCATCCCGATGTTTCCACGGAACCGAGACTTACGCGGGTATAACCGCGGGGTGCAGCTCATATAATAGACTTTAAAAGAGACTGTGCCCTCGACCTCTAAGTTTGTTTCGGTCTTTCTTCTCAGAGTAGTCAGATAGGAAACACCGAACTCATGCCTACCCATGGCGTTAGCCAAAAACGACAGAACTCCACCTGCTACAATCCTTAAATACTTCTTTTGCTTCGGTTACTTTCACACATCTGCAGGCTTAGCATGACGCTTTGTATTTCTTCGAAGAAAAGACAAGGCTCTGTCTATACAAAGTGACATTTCATTTCTCCTTTTTTGAGATCCCACCGTAGAAATCCTTCTACATAAAAAAGGACCTAGACAAAGATCGTTAAAAACGAAAGACAAAATGACAGATTGTAGAAGGATTTCTACGGTGAGATGTCAAAAATGGAGAAACGGAATGTCACTTTGTATAGATAGAGCCGCGTCTATTCTTCGAAGAAATACAAAGGGTCATGCTAAGCCTGCTGGTCATACACGCACGCCGGTTGCGAGTACTACGCACCTGACCTTTCTGAAGAACATCACCAATTAGGTCACTAAATGACCTAGGACGACAAACCACTCACATCTGCCTTTCATTCATCTTCTCAACATAACCAAACCATCTAAAGTCGAATTTATTCATTCAATTAAGTAATCTGAAATGTGCTAGCTGTCACTCTGTGTAATAAAATGGTCATATTTATTGTATTCTAGACTTTTAAACTTATTATTATACATTTATTTTACACTCATATAAATAGATTAAACTAAACGACCACCATTACAATAAATATGACCATTTAATAACACAAAGTGACAGCTAGCACATGTCAAATTTATCATCTGCCTGCCTTTTCCCAACTATGTTGGGGTCGGCTTCCAGTCTTACCGGATACAGCTGAATACCAGTATTTTACATGGAGCGACTGCCTATCTGACCTCCACAACCCAGTTACTGGGTAGCCTCTCGAAGCTCGAAAGTCTGACAACCAGTGTCATACTTTCTAGCTTCTGACGACCCGTAACGACTGTCAAAGATCTACAAATGACAGCCGAGACCAACGGCTTAACGTGCTTTCCGAGGCACGGAGGGGTCTTGGCGTGTAAAGATGTTCACCCATCGACGGACCAACCGCGGCAAGCGTAGCTTAACTTAATCGATTGACCCGTGCGGCTGTTATAATACTCTTTCTTAGCTCAAGTCAGATTACTCCAGTAAATGAATAATTCGACTTTAAGCATGTTCTTTTAAATTTTTATAACTACATCTTTTAAACCGCAACGTTGCCTTATCACATCATTCCTAGCTAACTCACCTACTATTAACAATATATTTATTTACATAAGCAATTTACAAGATGATTATTAACATTAACTAAATTAAAACTAAGTTAAGCCTAAAATAGGCCCTCGGGGCATTGTACCGAGAATGCTGGCGGCATTTCCTCGCTGAATTGCAATGCTGATGATGCGTTTCGCGAGAAAGCCGCTAGCTTTTCGGTCACCAGTTACATCAACTAGACGTTTCAACCTATAACAATAATAACCTACTATTGCATATTTCAGGATTTTCGCCCAAAAAGCACAACACGCAAATACATTCCTTTTACACGTCTCTAAGTAGAAATTTTGCATCGGATTTTCTTTGCCCTCACAAGATATAGACGGAAGATAATTAATCCCAACCGATTTGGCTTAAATAAGAAAGAGGGAAAGAAAAATGTTTACTTATTTCGCTCCGTGTTTGTGGAAGCTGATTCCACACTATTGCAAAAGGTTTCCGTCCTACGTATCTGCTATTTCCGTGTTCGTTTCACCAAGCAGGCTTAGCATGACACTCTCTATGTCTTCGAAGAATAGACACGGCTCATTCTATACAAAGTGACATTTCGTTTCTCCATTTTTGACATCTCACCGTAGAAATCCTTCTACAATATGCCATTTTGTCTTTCGTTTCTAACGATCTTTGTCTAGGTCCTTTTTTATGTAGAAGGATTTCCACGGTGGGATGTCAAAAAAGGAGAAACGAAATGTCATTTTGTATAGAAAGAGCCGTGTCTATTCTTCGAAGAAATAGAAAGCGTCATGCTAAGCCTGGAGCCTTATCAAGGGGTATCGAATTACCCAGTAACTGGGTTGTGGAGCCAAGAATGGGAGAGCTCAAAAAAATCAAAACTCAAAGCATTTATTTTACATACATACATAAACTCACGCCTTCTTCCCATATGGGTAGGCAGAAACTACAGAACGCCACCTGCTACGATCCTTACATACCAGTGGCGAGGTGTAAATTTTTGTAAGAGAGAAGCCGAAGCGTAGTCAGTTTTAACTTACTTGTCATCGTCATCTGCCTAGCCTTTTCCCAACTACGTTGGGGTCAGCTTCCAGTCTACCGATAGATAGACCCGTAACGATTGTCAAAGATCCACGAAAGACAGCCGGGACCAACGGCTTAACGTGCTTTCCGAGGCACGGAGGGGTCTTGGTATGTAAAGATGGTCACCCATCCACGGACCAACCGCGGCAAGCGTAGATAACCTGATCGATTGACCCGTGCGGCTGTTATTATTTAGCCACAAGCCCCATTTTAACTAAACTTACTTGTCAATATAGTAATAAAAAAAATTGTGTAGTTTCATGAAACCACGATGCAAGTGAAACTTTAATGCTAAACGGTTAGCTGATGCGAGCCATGGGCGCCGCCATATTGGCCTTGGCTACTCTTCCGAACGCTTTTCACTTTACCCCTACTCCGCTGGCGGCTGTAATGCGACATGCGATAGATGGACGAAAACAATTAAAAAGTTTCACTTTAATAATTTTTTAATTTAAAAATAAAAGTATTTCCTTTACTGAATTTAACACCATCTATCAGAACTGGTGAAAACTAAATTTTCAATATTCCTCCATCTCGTTCTCGCTGACGCATTTTTTCCCTATCGTAACCCGTTGTACAGCTACTTGCTCACGTCCATATTAAGCTGTGCCACGTGAATTAAAGTGACGTCATGACGGGATCGCTATTATTTGAATTTTTTGTTCCAAAATCAAATCAAAATCAATAAATTTTTGTTGTTGTAATTCAAAGCTAAAATTAGGCGGTTTTGTTGTTTGAATGTTATGGTGAATCAAATACCTGTAGTGTAACTATATTGTTTGGCAATAGTAGACAGTATTGACTGTGCCATTTTTCAATAGCGGTAGAGTTGCTGATGCGAATCTCCGAAGGCAAGCCGGTAGGAATCGTGTTATACAGAGATTTCGCCACTGGTACGAGTACATACTCATTTTGGTTCATTTTACGTTCATACATTTGATTATACATGCACGCCAATTTCATGTAGAATACAATAGAATACTCTTTATTATGTACACCTTATAAATTACAGATATAAATGTATAAATTTATTTATGTACCTATGTATGTTTTTGTTTGTTTTATGTATGTTCTTTTTTTATTTATGTATTTATTTTCATTAAACCCATTACAGGCACTTTTGAATAGGGTCTTCAACCCATTTTTGAGAAGTGTCTTAATTAAATTCTATAGTGCTATTATGCCCCAAAAAATCACAAAATTTTTATTCAATAGATAAGTGCCATAAAAATGCATTTAAATTTTACATTTTCGAATTTCGCGCATAGTTTGACGAAAACGCTGGACGCAGTGGACGCCATGTTGCTCTGTGGTCATGACGTCACTTGGCAATGTGCAACAAATGCGCTGATCTATTATCTAACTATCAGTTGACAGTTGACTCGTTTTATTTTTCACAGCGGTATGACCTAATAACATGGCGGCTACTATTTCATGGTGTTTTTTAACAGATTAGAAAAACTGAAAACGTTGAATTGAATTTTAAAATGTATTTTGTTATTTTATGAACTAAAAGTAACATTTTCCGACTCCTTTTTGCCTAAACTATCTCAATAATATATTTATAGATTTTTTCTCGTATATAGTAAAATAACCTATTGTCAAGGAATCAGTCAGATAGATAAAGCTAGTTGACCATTCCTTTATAGTAGACTCCATGTACAATACTGGTATTCAGGTACATCAGTATGACTGGAAGCCGACCCCAACGTAGTTGGGAAAAGGCTAGGTAGATGGTGATGACCTAATTAAAGCGCTCTTCAAATCTCCTACTTTGCTGAGCCTTGGAAATGCAAATCCGTACTGTTTTAAAATCCGGATTTTTACAAACGGATTTTTGGGACTTCTTCGTTGGTCTAGTGGTCGCAAGCGCTACTGCTGAGCCTGAGGTTCGATTCGGGCAATGTGTTATTGGGTTTTTTGATCTGGAATTTCTCAGTAGCATTTGTAGTCTGGATTTGTGCCCGGTTGATGGCAATAGGCTCGCCCCCTATTACTTGGGAGTTAAACATAACTGGTGAAATGTGGGTGTACTACAGGTACACCTCTGCCCAACCCTTCGGGGAAACAAGGCGTGATGTTATGTTATGTTATGATTTTTGGGTAAATCCGGATTATCCGAATTTTACGGACTTTTTATGAAAATAAACACAAAAAAAAAAACAACTCCACCCATATTAATTTTTTAATACGATGTTACTTATATTTGTGTAAAGATAGTTAAAAACTTAAAACCCAACTACGAGAAAACGCCAATTAAAAAGGTAGACAGACATTGATATCGATTTTTTCGGTCACACGTAAGTCATGTATATCATCGTACTTGCTGATATTGTCGGAAGTCTCAAAGACATGAGGGGTGAGGACGCTTGAAAATTAACACTTCGAAAACAATGTTCAAGTGCACTGACACCAGCACAGACTACATCGAAGTTGAGGGCCAGCGTATGAACAAAGTGGAAAAGTACGTCTACCTTGGACAAACCATCAGCCAGGACCGCGAACTGAAGCAACGAATACAACTGGGCTGGCGGGGCTTTTGGCAAGTTGTCCGGTTTGCCCAAGAGCAACTTATGATATACCACTGAATATGAAGCGACGCACTTTTGAACAATGTTCCTCCCCGGCTGAAAAATGGTCTCTCACTCAGCAGGCAATCACTGAACTCAACGAAAACGCAATGGTGGGGATTTCTCTTCGTGATCATAACAGAAATGCAGAGATCCTAAGAAGAAGGAAGGGACGACCCAGTCGAAGTAGCGGATAAGAGTTGGAACGGGTATAAAGTGGCTTGGCGTGCAATAGATGTGCTCTCGACCGGCTTCCCGCTCGCTACCCCCAAAGCCGAGAAACTCAACAATCGCGGGACGCGCGGACAGCGCGATCTACCGACTAGCGAGAGAAACTCGCTCATAACGATTTTTTTTTACAATTTCTTATTGTTCAAAAACCCGGATTCGATTTACAAAGCCGCAAAATAAACATGTGCGGATAGTCGGTTGTTCGGATTATAGATTATCCGGATTACACTCCCTAGCTGTGCCCGACAATGATCCTCAATGATCAAAAACTTTGTAAGAATACCACCTAAGCTCAAAATACGAAATGAAATAAATATATTGAGTAGAACACTAATATAATAAAACAGTAGAGTTTGTTTGTTTTTTTTTGTTTGAACGCGATAATCTCTGGAAGTTCCAGTCGGATTAGAATAAATATAGTTATGCATCTGATAGCCCAATTCTTGAGGAAGGTTTTAGGCTTTTTTACATCACGCTACGACCCTTGGGAGTCAAGCAAAAATCGGATATAGCGCTAACCGAAAACGAACTAATAGCGCGGGTGGGCGATACCTCGCAGTGAGTCGGCTCCGAGAAAGTTTTATGTAAATGCGGCTGTTATTTTAGTGTATTGCGTATCTTACGACATAGTATAAAGAGGTTATACTATGCTTACGACTTCAACGCGAAGGAAGTCGCAGGCTGAACCTAGTTTTATTTATTTGTTTATTTCAGGAACAATTGTAGTCATAATTATTTATTTACATAAACAAATTACAAGATGATTATTAAAATTAACTAAATTAAATTAAAACTAAGTTAAGCTTAAAAAAGGCCGTCGGGGCATTGTACCGAGGATGCTGGCGGCATTTCCTCGCTGAATTGCAATGCTGATGCGGTGCGCGAGAAAGCCGCCAGCTTTTCGGTCAAAAGCTATAGAAACGTCTATAGACGTTTCGCGACTTCCGCAAATAACTTATGCGCACTGGGACCCCACGGACCGAGGGTCTCGACGCCAAAGGGCACAAAGTTGTACTCTGCCATGGCTATTTAATCATTTCATATTTTCGGCATTTTCTGCCGCTGCACCCGCTTTAGAAGTAGTCCGTTGGAGGTGGGACGGTGACAGTGTCTACACAGGTAGCGTCCAACACAAGCATCCGAATTCGAAGGAACAACACACATTGTGTTTGAAATCATTAAAATTATAAAACTAACACATTCAAAACACAATAAATCATAAAAAATAACTAATAAATAACTGGTGACCGAAAAGCTGGCGGCTTTCTCGCGCAACGCATCAGCATTGCAATTCAGCGAGGAAATGCCGCCAGCATCCTCCGTACAATGCCTCGAGGGCCTTTTTTAGGTTTAACTTAATTTAGTTAATGTTAATAACCATCTTGTAATTTGATTCTGTAAATAAATTATACAAATAACATTACAAGCTAATACATACAAATATAACCCAGTCTCTCATTGACTAAAATATGGAATTTTTAAAACGTGAATATGTCCTCGTCTATCGAATACACTATTTCTCCAATAGGAACGTCATAACTCATAAGTCTTGTAAATTATAGTTTTTATGTCCAATGGCAACCTGTTAAAAATCCGCACTGCTTGATACACACATACATATACAGGTTGAAATTGAAAACTTGCGACAAACTGAAATGGGACATTGTATACATCATTATTAACAACTTTTACTAAGGGACCAAAGCTGTAATCCCAAAAAAAAAAATCTGCTTTTCCTACATTTTGATGAGGTATTGCGAACATAAATGTAGGGGACAGCAGTTTTTTTTTGGGATTGTAGCTTTGGTCCCTTAGTAAAAGTTGTTCATAATGATGAGTACAATCTTCCATTTCGATTTGTCGCATGTTTTCAATGTCACCCTGTATAAACTGACGCTATCTTCCCATGGGGGTAGGCAGACACTATAGAACGCCACCTACTACGCTGCTTACATACCGGTAAAATGCTGCAACTTTGCCGTAGTTTTATAGTAACATTGATATGTTTCGAAAAATTACAATCAATTTTCACCCTTGTCAGGTTGGGTATAAAGCTTATATTAATGGTCATTGGCAGTGTACTTAGAACTATGATTATTCTGTATCATTTTCGAAATATAACAGTCTTAATCACTAGGCAAAGTTGGGCCACAAAACTGTAACATTGCCTGCTTCAATTTTGACCGTCTCAACGACGTAAGTACATCATTCTTGCACTGGAAGTTAACCCTTATTAGTAGGACTTAGGGATAAGAATTGCAAAACAGCCACTTTTTGCTGATGCCACTAGAAACAATGCTAGGCAATGTTGTGTTCTTTTTAGGCAATGTTGTGTTCGGCTATCACTCATTGCGTTTGACAACTCACTGTCTTCTGGTTTCAAAGAAAAGAAACACGGCGGCGGGTTTTTCGTATTGCCAGGTAATGATTTAAATAACTACCAACAATTTGAAGTTGCTACAACCAATATTTAAAATATATTGGTAAATTCATATAATAGGCAAAGTTGGATATGCGAGGCAATGTTGCAGCGTTTGACGGTACTCGTTTTGCTTCGTTTAAGTTCATACATCTGGTCATACACGCACGCCGGTTGCGAGTACTACGCACCTGACCTTTTTGAAGAACATCACCAATGAGGTCACTATGTCTTTCTGGGGCGTACCCTCTGATATTGAGGACTATGTTGAACAATATTAAGTTGGGTAATATTTGTAATATTTGACTAAGATGATTTCTGTAAGATATCAAAAGTTGTATCAATTGTGTTCAAGTTTGAATTGGGTTCCGCAAAGATAATTGTAATAGTTTGACCCCCTTTCAAAGGCCTGTCTTTGCCTGAATACGGAAGTGTAACTGCACAATTCCGCACCCTAAAGGGATGGACGATTTTAATTTGATAGGGGGTGGATACCGTCGGTTATAGACACCTGCAATAGGGGGGTTTTCTTATTAGTTGCTTATATTAAAGACAGGCCTTTGTCTGTAGCTTAGCCCGCGTAGTTGTCGGAAAATATCCCACAGGAATCGGATTAAGAGGACGACAATACCTAAAGCGCGGTCACTGTCGGACTGCATAGAAAAGAAAGAGAAGCGCGATGACACAACGCTGGTAATTTATTGCAAAATAAGAAGCAATTATCGATTTACACAAAAAGCTATAGATTGTATAAAAAAAATAAAACACTATTATGCTAATAAATAAGTTGGGAGTGACATAGGCTATATAATTTTTATATATTGCATCTGCAAATACAAAAAAAGGGAGGGAAACGTTTTTTTTTTTAAATATATTTCAACAATATTGATATCAAATAAAAGCTAGTAATGATTCAATTTCATAATTATATTAACTAAAAAGCTTGAAATAAAACAAATTATTAAAAAAACAAAAAACCCGACTACCAAAACACATACCTACCTAACTGAAAAGAGAAAAACAAGCATTATAATCATTCTATAGAATTTTGGTATCGCAGGCGGGGCTAAACAATAACCCGAAATATGGAGTCACTTTTGTTTAGCCCCACCTGCGATACCAAAATTCTAAAGAATGATTATGATGCTTGTTTTTCTCTTTTCAGTTAGGTATGTGTTTTGGTAGTCGGGTTTTTTGTTTTTTAAATAATTTTATTTTTTTAGACGTATCTTCGTGATTTTGTTCTATTGTATCAAAGTAGTTATATTATATTTTCAACACACTATCTACCTAGCATATATCCTTAAGATTATCATATATTTTTCTGATTTTGTTTACTGCAGTGGATCATATACTTTAAGGCATTATAAAACTTACAAAAGTTGCGTTTAGCTCCTGTAGTCCCCCATAAATGTAGTACCTACATCATGTGTTAATCCAGGATATTAAACTACAGGATGAAACTGAATTCATGGGCATCCTCTTAAGGGGTCATTGTCATCATTATGATCAACTTGTATGGGACTAAAACTAATATCGCGAAAAAAAAAATCTGCTGTTTCCTACATTTTGACGAGTTAAGCGAATATAAATAAACGTAAGGCACAGCCGATTTTTGGTCAAGCACAGATAATGAGACAATTGATTTTCTATTGTTTGACTCCGCATCGGGAGCTTATTGGAAACGCACCTTCACAAGAGGATGCCCATGAATTCAATGTTAGCCTTTATAAATTAGTACTTTTGACTAATTCGAACAAAAAACGGTTAATATGTCTTAGAGGTAGAAATTTTACATAGGATGACACAATTGGTGGTCTTATCGCTAAAAGCGATCCAATGTCCAAACATAATCAGCCTATAATGTTCTCACTCCTGGGACGCAGGCCTCCTCTCTGTGAGAGGGAGTGGGCTGGTAGATGTCACATTGGTACCGATTCCCTTGTTCACAAACTAAACTAAATTTAAGTTCAGTGCATCTTTTCCTTTCTATTTCATTAAGAAAAGGACAGAAGATAAATGTTAGTTTAGTCCTGTCAAATTAATCAGCGCTTGACGTAAATTGACGCAATTTTAGTAGACAAGTTTTTAATCACGTCTAAACTTGTATGGAGTAGTGACAGGCGCTGATTAATTTGACAGGACTAAACTAAAATTTATCTTCTGTCCTTTTCTTAATGAAATAGAAAGAAAAAGATGCACTGAACTTAAATTTAGTTTAGTTTGTGAACAAGGGAATCGGCACCATTGTCTTCGAATTTTTGGTTCTGGGAGATGCCGGTTTCCTCACGATGTTTTCCTTCACCGTTTTGAGAACAATTGTGAAAGATACTAAAATTACGCCAGCCATGGTGGGAATTATATTATCTTTCCTTAACTTTTGACGTTTCAAATAGGTAGTTCTTATTTTCAGCAAATATTAACTATTAACTTAACTTCTTTTAATTTAAGTTGATTTTTTATGGATCCTCGATGAAACCTAGAATTTTGGGGATGTTTTTTTTTTTAAACTAGATACCTACACACGACATCATATCAATAGCTAGACCTACCCTCTCACAAATACTGAAGCATAACAAATCGTATATCAATAAATAGCAAGTTTTCAACGTATACGTACGTGCCCTGGATACGAGCAGACTACGGAGGACGCATCGTAATGGCGGACTTATTTCCCGCGCTTTTGCTCAAGTGTTGCCAAGTGTCGATAGTGTTGCGATGTGAAAGGAGTTTGGTTTGTTTAATTTAAATAAGAAAAGAAATACTATATTTGTACAGACCAGGTTGAAAGCCAGTTCCGTGGCTGACTGTCAAACAACACAGACTGTAAAAAACTGAATTTAAAATATTTGTTTTTGGAGCAAGAGAGATTGTATCGATTTTCTACCTGCACAGTTTCGCTCACAGATAACACAAGAGTTTAAAATATTTGCAGTGTTTGTAGTGATTAACACGACACTCTTCAAGAGATATTTCCCAATATATTATGTCTGGATAACATTGCGCAAAAAGAATCGCCAGGTCGCTTTATTTATTTAAACTTTTTACACACAAAAAAGGTACAAAGGCAGAATTAATGCCTCAGACATTCTCTACCAGTCCACCAAGGGTGGTTAAAGAGATTTGACAGTCAGATGCTCTTTTTGAGAGGAACAATGAGAATTCTGTATTAAAATTACATATATCTTAATGAATTATAAATAAAATAGGTACACAAGTAGGTACATAAATAGGTTATAAACTTACAATATACATAAATACATATTTACTAACACAAAAAACGCTTTCAAATATAATAATCGATGAACGACAAGAAATTCTCTCATTACGCACTGTGAAAGGTTAATTTCCTAAGGGTTGAATTGGCCATGCCAAATTGTCAATTGCCATTTGTGCTTAATAAGATATGGAACATGGCCCAGTGGCAACAGCCGCGAATTACGAGTAGGTTGAACCCAGACGGATTCCTTACTTTGTGTAAATTGTTTCATCACCACTGCTCTCAAAACGGCGTGAGGAAACCGGCATGTCCTAGAACCAAAAATTCGAAGACAGGTGACATCTACCAACCCGCACTGGCGCCGCGTGGTGGATGGCCCACTCCCTCTCACAGAGAGGAGGCCTGTGTCCCAGCAGTGGGAACATTATAGGCTGATTATGTTCGATTAGATTGTGTGACAAGAATATGTTGTGTATAAAAAAAAGACTGATTACAACCGCTCCCTTGACTGCAAAACGTTTCTTTTAATCTAAACTCAGATTGGTAATTTGCTAGATTTATGATATTTGGTGTCGCCATAAAAATAAACCTAGCAAATAATCTAGCTACTGAGTGACTCACACCAAGGACCACTGAATGATTCTCTGCAGGAGGATTTCACTGTTGTCGTGTTATCTCTGTAATCTTAATTATTTATCGTGTTATTTTTTAGAAAATGGTCAACCGCAGCTGTAATTTTGGTCTTGTAAATTAAAAATCTGAATTAAGGTAAGTTCTGACGGTAATAAAAAAGACTACCATGACAGGAAATCTCAATTTAGCTCTTAGTTTAGTGGATTGTGATTGGTTGACGAAAATAACCTAAAATCACCACAAAGTTGACAGTTACAATCATTTGAATAGTCCTTCAGCAACCCGTACCTAATTCGTAATTTAAATGATGTAAATATTTTCAAAATGAATTAAACGTTATACAACATTAGTTTTTGTTTATACTAAACCCGAAAAGGGGTCATTGTACTCATCATTTTGAACAACTTTTTCTATGGGACCAAAAAATCAGCTGTTTAAAAAAAAGTCATCTGTTCCATACATTTTGTCGATTTAAGTGAACACTAAAGTATGGAACAGCTGATTTTTTTTTCGCGATTTCAAGTTTGGTCCCATAGAAAAAGTTGTTCAAAATGATGAGTACAATGACCCCTTTTCGGGTTTAGTATAAACAAAAACTAATGTTGAATAAAGAAAATTTAAAAAAAAAACCCGTGGTTTCCTAACTCTCGAAAAGTTTTAATTCTGCTTCCTAAAGTCCAATTATTAACTCACTGAAGTAATCTGACATATGCTAGCTGTCACTTTGTTAATGGTCATATTTATTGTAATGGTGGTCGTTTAGTTTAATCGATTTATATAAGTGTAAAATAAATGTATAATAATATGTGTAAAAGTCTGTCACTATGTGCTAGCGGCCATTTTCGGGGGCCCATTATTGACTGTGCAAGTCACCCCCTGCCATTTTATCGGTGTATTTTATAAAAAGCATTGGTCAGGTAGGGGCCATAGCCTTTCTATAGCCTTAGGAAACCGATCCACTATAGCCTCCCAAACCCATAGCCCAATATGTTTTGTTCCCATGTTCTGCAACAGTCCTGCATCAACCGGGGGTTGTCCTTGGGTGCACCATCATAGAGCAAATAGGGATAATCGTCGGTTGGTGCCTCATTCCATTACGATTGTCAAAGGGGCCTCTGCGAGTTGGCTTCGGTCCCTCGTATGCCTTCCAAAGGTCCGGGACCCCATGGTCCCGAGATATGTAAAGAAAAAGTGTAAAAGTCTAAAACACAATAAATATGACCATTTTATTATACAAAATGACAGCTAGCACATGTCAAATTACTCCGGTGTAATAATTCGGCTTGAGGCAAAAACACAGTTTTTTGTTAGTTAATAATGTAAAGCCCAAGATTCGTCCCCTCTCACTAACAATGACACCCAAAATCAACACAACAAACAGTTGTAGCTAACAAAACTACTGGACACTCTTTTGACAATATTTGTTTGGGATTCGACCACAGGATAAAATAAAACAGAGAAGACCCACTCGTTACAAAACGCCACGAAGGCAGAGTTCACAGATTAGTTTTTTCCAGTATTAACGAAATCGCTTGATAATACAGCTTGAAAGAAAAACAGTCGCACTGTTTTCTGTTAATATTTTTCATCAAGTTTATAACAACAGACTTCAAAAATGTGGAGGTTCGTCTGTATGTTTTTTTTATGTGTTTTCAACGACAGTTTCGGCAATTGTCTACTGATTTTGAAAATTATTTTTTGTTTGAAATGGAAATATTCCTGAGGTAGTCCCATATCAATTTGGTAAAGTTTTGATGAGTGGTTTTTATGTTGCCTTCAATAATACGCGTTTAATTCACTTTGTGTATGTGGATGATATTATTATAAGTTCCTTTCACTCTTGTTTACATAGCAAGTAGTGGAGTACGAATTTGTATGGGATAGGTACCACAACTAAAGATTGCAAATTAAAAAAAAAAAAAATACAAAGAAAATAACCGACTTCCAAAAACACTCTACAAAGTGAAAAACAACTATTATTTTGGAATTCGGTGGCAAAAACGAAAATACAAAACCAGACACCCGACTTCCGAGATTAAAGTTATTTTTCACTTTATAGTGTTTTATTGGAAGCCGGTTGTTTTTTTTTTTTATAAGTAGAAGGATATCTCAATATCCAATACAATACTCAATCATTGATTGCATTCCACAATGTGTACTTAGGTGGTAACTTAGAATTATCACAAAAATACATCATATATCATCATTTATCTCTCATCTCTCTTGCTCGCTGTTTCTTCATCTTTTTCGTGTAGTTGTCGTGTGGTGACTAATCTGGTGTCAGAGTTTTTATGCCGCCCATGGGCCTCTGACTTGGCTTCACATGCCGTTGAGAAATATCTCTCGGGCATGCTTGTTTCCTCACAACTTAAGGCGCTGACAAGACCCAATTGACCAAAATAGGCTTCTATTAAGAAAAAAAAAATGGCAAATCTGTATAGTTTGTGGTAGCGGAAAAATATATGTTAATTTTGAACATATTTCCCAGAACTTGGTTGTTACCAAAACACGTTTAAAAAAAACATCTCGATACAAATTAACGCTAAACTAACCTCTTACCTTGAGTTGTAATCCAAAATATCTGTATTAAATATCAACATACATTACGTATTTCATTAATAACAAGAACATCTTATTTGAATGCACAACTTGGTTGTTTTTTTATTTTCAATTACTCAACTCATTTTTGAGTACATAGATAAATGCTTCATATTTTGCAATAAATTACAAGCGTTGTGTCATCGCGCTTCTCTTTCTTTTCTATGCAATCTGACAGTGACCGCGGTTTAGGTGTTGTCAGCGTCTTAATGACATTTCAAGCATTTTGCAAAGAATAGATTTCTACCCACATAGATTTTTACATCACTTCCGGCATTGTCAAAACAACGCGTTTTGAGTTTGCGTTCCGTTCCACGAAATAAACGCAACATAACATAATGAATTGTAAATTAATGCATAAAAAACAAAAATGAAAAAAAAAATAATTTGTTTTTGGACTCCTACACAATGTAAGTTAAATAATTAATAAGTTTACATGTATTTTCCCCTTTTCGTGGGTTACAGAAATAACGAGTGAGGCAAACAAGCTCGCAGCTCACCTTAGTAGTAAATGATCTGCCTAGTCCTCTACATATGTTGGGGTCGGCTTCCAGTCTTACTAGATGCGGCTCAATACCAGTATTTTACATGGAGCAATGAGCCAATGGCCCATCTGCAATACTCTTCAATATTCCAAACATAGTATAAAATAAAGTTGCTCTTCGTGTCCGTCGCTCGGTTCTTTTAAATTGCACGATGGATTTTAATGCATAATCAGCCTATAATGTTTCCACTGCTGGGACACAGGCCTCCTCTCGGTGAGAAGGAGTGGGCCGTAATCTACCACGCGAGCTCGGGTTGGTAAATGTCACATGTCTTCACATTTTTGGTTCTAGGACATGCCGGTTTCCTCACGATGTTTTCCTTCACCGTTTTGAGAGCAGTGGTGATGAAATTATTTACGCAAAGTAAACCGCCTGCCTGGGGTCGAAACACACGATCTACTCTACTCGTTAGTCGGGGCCATTACCACTGGGACACACTGCTCTTATGAGTACTTATATTATTTTACACATTAATATTTTAAGTAATATATAGCACAGAAAACTCGATGTTTCGACATGTCGTCACATCAGTACATTGCACCCGTGCGCAGCAGAAGCGGGTCGCTATACAAGGTGTCGTTTTGCATCCTCGTCAAATTCAAGGAGGTAACTATGCTAATGATTCTCAACACGAATCAATAATAAAATAAGTAGGTCTTTTTTTTCTTTCTAATTTTCGGAAATCGACAATCGGTGTGGGACACGCAGGCCCGTGTGATACCGCACTGTAACTGCCCTTTTACACACACACTACCGCATACGCAACGGGGTGATTCTGTTCTGTGAAAGTGGTGTATTCTAAAATACTGTCAATCTTAAATAACAAAAAAAAAACAAAGTATGTATTAATTATTGAGCGGGTATCGTAATTTTATTTGATTATATATATTTCTTTCATAGCAGCCTCCTGAAATTTGACGAGGATGCAAAACGACATCTTGTATACATAGTATTTTAATACAATGAACCTTCTGTAAATCCCCCTGTTTTGTACCTCACTATCTTTGTTAATAACATCTTCCGTCCTTTGTTTATGTCCGCACCCTAATTCCGTACCTTTCCTGTTTGCCAGATAGCTAGCAGGAAAATTGTGGGAAATTTTGTAAAATATGGAAGTTTGATGTTTTTCAGGAAGGTCAGGTGCGTTGTACTCGCAACCGGCGCACAGTGGAACGAATGTATGGGAGCGGTTGGACGTAGACATGTCCGAAAAAAAAGAGTAAAATTATGCCAAACTAATGATGCCATCTTATTCGATTACTTAATGCCTTCATAACTTGTGGTGATGAATTTCTTCATAACTCCCATATTTCGGGAGTAATTTGAGAAAATGTGAAATTTTACTATGAAAATGAGTGTATCGAGCTCTCTCCCTCCTGATTCCGGGCTTGTTTCAAGTAGCGGTCTCTAATATCATAATGCTAATACTAAGAGCTATATTTAATACTAAGACACATAGTGCGCCAAATGTGCACTTTCTGGGATAAAGAGTGATGTTTATTTTATAACACAATTTTTTTATTTTTTGTTTATTTTGTTGATTAAAACCGTTTTTCTAAAGGTTTACCTTATTACAATAACATTTCTGAGCAGCCAATTAGAGAAGATATAAGCTAATTAGGATATATAATTAGGGACTTAAGGTTTACATATAAAACTGATGCACTAATGATTACTGATAAGAACATTGCTATTATTTAATTACTAAATGGCTCTTAATACACTAATTTAGCATGCATCATTTACTAATTATCACAATAACTAATTACCTTGCAATATTTAACAAAGGATACCTGGGATACCTGGATTTTATATAAATAGGTCACTATTAGTAACTTTAAAATCAGTGTTGATTTACACCTCGTTGTATCCAAGCTAATCTCGCAATGTATTTTCCAAATTTTAATACAAATCTTGATATTCACGTTGCTTTATGCGCACGCGCACATAAAGATTTACGCGACTTTAACTATTTGTTCAGTGTTTTAAAAGATAACAGTTGTGTTCAGTTATGTGAAAGTGCTGAAACAAGTTTAAAAGACTGGTGTCGTCGATTTTGCTACCGCATTTATGCAAAATGGACACAGTCTGGAAGAAGCACAGATAAGTTTCGGAAGAAACATGAGATTTGGCTACAGGCTGCAATTCAATGGCCGGAATTACAGAATGAAAATATGGAACCTTCTACAGAAAATATAAGTGACGTCATCGAGCCCATAATTTCTCCTGCTAAATCTGATGCTTCAACTTGTACACATCCTAGTCCTCGTAAATCTTTTGAGGACCTTAGTAACCGGCAAAAAAGAAGACGCACTGAAGATAGTCTTTCGTGCAGCAGTAGCAGCGCTGAAATTATGTTTTCGGCCGAAAGGGCGCTTCAAAAGGCAGGACAAAGCGATACAGCTTATGTTATGAAATACTTGACGGAGAATCCAGAAGAGGCCTCAAAAATCAAAGCCTTCATTGAAGGTAAATCAATTCAGGTACGGGAAATATCCCCTTTGAAGGCATTGGCTCTTTATGTATCGATGAACTTATCGAAATGGCGCTATAACACTCTTCGGGATTTCAACACTCAAGAAGGAGCTCTTCAATACCCGAGTTACTACATGTTGGTTAAAGAAAAAATTAAGTGCTATCCGGCCAAAGAAGATCTCACAGTTACAGAGAGCTCTGCAAAAATCAAATTACAAGCCTTGATGGATTTAACCTCAAGAAGACTTATTAGGTCGTTAGAAACCCCTGTTGATCCCAATCAACAGCTCGTATTGACCAGCAAATGGGGTTTTGACGGATCATCTAGCCAAAGCATTTATCATCAAAGGACGAGTGAAGATGAGCAAATCGATCTTGCTAGTAATTTTATGATTAGTCTTGTACCACTGCGGCTCGTCTCAAAAGGTGTAACAATTTGGGAAAACGAGCGACCATCTTCCACTTCATTTTGCCGGCCAATATTGTTTAAGTTTATAAAGGAAACCAAAGAAAATGTGCAGAGAGAGATGGCTGAAATCGAAGCAGAGATTGAAGCCTTAACTCCATCCACCATCACTGATGGAATTAGTGTCAAACACCAACTGCTGTTGACAATGATTGATGGTAAAATTCATTCCATTATATCCAATACAGCAGCTTCAGTGTGTGACATATGCAAGGCTTGTCCTAAAGAAATGAATAATTTAGAGTTAATCAAAGATAAACACGCAAACGAGGACATGTATAAATATAGCTTAAGCACCCTTCACGCTTGGATTCGCTCAATGGAATGCTTATTACACATTTCCTACAAATTAGACATAAAATCATGGCAAGTAAGGGGTGATATAGCAAAAAGGCAAGTTGATGACAGGAAGAAAAGAGTTCAAGAGGCTGTAAGAAGAGAAACGGGCTTACTTCTCGATGTTGTGAAACAAGGCAGTGGATCCACCAACAATGGCAACTCGGCAAGGAGATTTTTTGAAAACTACACTAAATCTGCTGAACTGACCGGAATAGATGCTATGCTTTTAAGAAAAATCTGTGTGATCTTGCAGTGTATTTCATCAGGAGAGAAGATCAACGTAACTAAATTCCGAGAGTTCTGCTTTGATACTGCTAAGCTTTACGTGGAGTTATACCCATGGTATTATATGCCTTCTTCACTTCATAAAATTTTAATGCATGGGCCAGACATAGTTCAGAACATGTCAATTGTGCCCATTGGTTTTCTATCCGAAGAGGCATCTGAGGCTAGAAATAAAGATTTTATAAAATATAGAGAGGGGCATTCTCGAAAGCATAGCAGTATCTCATGCAATGAAGATATTATGCACAATCTTTTACTGTCTTCTGATCCACTTGTTACAAGTATCCGTCCAAAAGGAAATAAGTTTGTAAAAAAATCTTCTTTTAAGGAATTTTATGAGCTTACGGATTCTGAGAAAAGTGATATCGAATTTGTTAACATAAATGATTTAGCGGACATCGATTCTGAATTTGAATTAATTGATGATGATGATGATGACGAAGATAATTAAATGATGTTATTGTTTTAAAATGTGTAACTTAGTAAATTAGAGCTTACATCTTAATTATTTATTGTACTTTTAATGAAACTAGGTAATTTATTATCAACTTACTTAAAAGTCATACTCTCATCAGTTCTTGTGAATATTTTTGTTAATATATATTTCTGTATATATATAATATATTTATAGACCTCTTAATAAGTCTGTCTGCGGTTTAAAGTAAATACAAATGGGGAAAAAACGTTTTTTTTTTTAAATTTTCATTTCCTTTTATCCCAGAAAGTGCACATTTGGCGCACTATGTGTCTTAGTATTAAATATAGCTCTTAGTAATAGCATTACGATATTAGAGACCGCTACTTGAAACAAGCCCGGAATCAGGAGGGAGAGAGCTCGATACACTCATTTTCATAGTAAAATTTCACATTTTCTCAAATTACTCCCGAAATATGGGAGTTATGAAGAAATTCATCACCACAATTTATGAAGGCATTAAGTAATCGAATAAGATGGCATCATTAGTTTGTCATAATTTTACTCTTATTTTTCTGACATGTCTACGTCCAACCGCTCCCATACATTCGTTCCACTGTGCGGCGTGCGTGTATGATCAGCGGGGTACTTACGTAACACACTCAGTAGCAATGGATTAATATTGACAGTTCAATAACATTAATTGCGTTATATACGTCGTTGAGCTGACACATATTTTTTTTTTTTTGAGGTTTGGTAATCATCAAATAACTTCTCCCGCTCTGGGCGGAGCGGGAGGGTGTGTCAGACTCTTACTGACTAAAACCCACCTGTATTCCTTCCTGTTGCCTGTGTTGCGGGGACCTCGGTGACCTATAAGTACCATCCCGCGACCCCGGCAGGCATCGGCCCTAGTGGACCCCTACTATATGTGCTGACGACATCTCTTTGAGGCGCGCGTGGAATACAACGCGCCGTCGACCCGGGCCTGGTCCTTACTGGACGGTGGCCTGAACCAGGGCCAGACGCGAGAGATCTCTGCCGCCGATCGCCTCCACGAGGACACGGCTGTGCTCTGCCCAAGCCGGGCAGACCTCCACCGTATGCTCCACCGTGTCCTCCGGGCGATCCACACAGTGGTGACACCCGGATGTTTCCTCCCGCCTTATCCGACACAGGAACCTCCCGAAACTGCCGTGTCCGGTGAGAACCTGTTTCAGGCGGAAGGTGAGGTCGCCGTGGCGCCTCTGTAGCCACTCCTCAAAGAGGGGACTTATCGCCGCAATCGTGGCGTGCCCAGCACTGGGTTGCGATAACCGTACTTTCCATGACGCCATGAGTTGTCAGCGTCTAAGGTAGAAATTATTTACAAGTTTTTAGAGCTACAGCGGTTTTTTTTAACTACAACGGGGAAGCTCTTGGCCTTCATCTCACCTGATGGTAAGTGATTATCAGGCCGAAGGTGAAACCGAGCTTCACCCGGAGTCGTACCTAACTGCCAAAACACAATGATGTTATGGCGACAGACTTAGATAAGATGGTGGTTGCTAGCCAGGCGGACTAAGAACAAGCCCGACCACCAATCAAACCGAGCAGAAAATTTGTCCCTCGTTTGTAATCGAACCTCCGGACCTCTGGGTCTGAGACAAGTAGTCTTACCACTGGACCACAGAAGCGGTTAAATGGCTTAATCTGATGAATCGGAATTATGGTTTTATTACAAAAACAACGTTCATAGTTTATGATTTACCAAAGAAAAACAAGCCTTTATTTTCTCAAAAGGTGAAATAAAACCTTCGCTTTGTCCTACTTTACTTTTTTTGAATCAAAGTAACATCATTCCTGTTCTTTTTACCGGACTGTGCGACAGAAAAACACGGTTATCTTTTTTTTTAGCTTTTACCATATCTTAACTTGCTTCGTTCATATTTATATCATGGGTTAGAATTATCTAATCCATTTTTACCATATCGAAGAAATAAGAGAGAATAATAAAACCATCGATAAATAAAGTCGTCTCTTCTTTCTTTCGATAAAACTTGAAAAATGTCACTCAACAAAATAATCGATGCAGTTATAAGTCATTTATTCATTTGTTTAACACGGGTACATTAATGATGTTATAAGTAATAAAGAGTGCGCTATGTTATGCCAGAGGGCGTACAAATGTCATGTTTAAGTCATTAAATTAAAGAATAAGCCTGGACTAAAAAAGGCTTATTAAAAAAAGCATAATAAAAATTAATTAATAAAAAATAGCAATAGAAATAAATGTCAATAAAAAGAGAAACTCAATAATAATACAAAATAAAAAGTAACAAACTGAATATAATAATAAGACTATGTCAACATACAATGCTAATGTCAACTTTTTTTTCTTTTGTCATGTCAAAATTCTGTCATAGATTTTTGTCTGTTAACAATTTAGTTTATTTAGTTAAAAATTTAAAGTTTGTCTAATAAAATGTATCGATAAGTCACGTCCCACCACTAGTCTCTCAGCTAACGACACCGCGTCGGTAAAATAGACGCTAGCGTTATTCTGTATGCAATCGTGAATCGTGGAAATGTCTCCAACTTTACATTTGATTTTCGTACAATTTATACCAAGTTACCAACTATTATTTTTGTTTTTAGGAATTTCTCAGTAGCAGCCCGGAGTCTGAATTTGTGCCCGGTTGATGGCAATAGGCTCGCCCCCTATTACATGGGACTTAAACATAACTAGCGAAATGTCGGTGTACTATAGGTACACCTTTGCCTATTCTTTCGGGGATTGGGTGATGTTATGTTACAATTTTTGTTTACAAAGGGTTTTGTTCAAAACAGACTTTGCGGAAGGTTTTACTAATCGTAGCGTTTGGGAAAGCAAGTTAACTTATAACGGGTTCCTATTTTTAATTACGGAGCGTTAATGTCTAGTCACGCGAGTAAGCGAGACAGCGCGGCAAGGAGAAGGCTCCAAGGCGCCGATAGTTTAGGTAATTTTATTTCATGGTAAAAATAATGGTAATTCAAAATAAACGTATTTGCTTTATACTTAGTTCAGTTATTATTCAGTTTCATGATCTAATATGAGGTATTTTTTTTTATACCAGCGGTTTATAGTTCGGTTTGGAGGTAACTTTGTATTTTTGCGACTTCCGAGTTGTAGATCGTAGGTTCGAACCCAGACAGGCGCTTTACTTTGTTTAAATAATTTCATCACTACTGCTCTTAAAACGGTGAAGGAAAACATCGTGAGGAAACCGGCATGTCCTAGAACCAAAAAATCGAAGACATGTGACATCTACCAACCCGCACTGGGCCCGCGTGGTGGATTACGGCCCACTGCCTCTCACAGAGAGGAGGCCTGTGTCCCAGCAGTGGGAACATTATAGGCTGGTTATGTGTTTTCGTCATACATAGTACTTAACAATAATCCTCAACTTTACCATATATCAACATATTCATTTCAAAATTAATGCTGCAGTATTTTCGGTACAACTGAGGATCATGGTAAGCCATTTGAGCTATTGTAGACTCATAAGGCGCTGACAAGACCCAATTGACCAAAATAGGCTTCTCTTAATTAAGAAAATAAATTGCCACATCTGTATAGTTTGTGGTAGAGGAAATAATATATGTTAATTTTGAACATATTTCCCAGAAATTGGTAGACCCAATTGACCAAAATAGACTTCTCTTAATTAAGAAAATAAATTGCCACATCTGTATAGTTTGTGGTAGAGGAAATAATATATGTTAATTTTGAACATATTTCCCAGAAATTGGTTGTTACCAAAACAGGTTTTGAAAAATAAATCTCGATACAAACTAACGTAAAACTAACCTCTTACCTTGAGTTCTAATCCAAGATATCTGTATTAAATAATATCAACATACGTTACGTATTTAATTAATATCAAGAACGTCTTATTTGAATGCAGAACTTGGTTGTTTTTATTTTCGATTACTCAACTAAATTTTGAGTAAATAGATAATTGCTTCATATTTTGCAATAAATTACAAGCGTTGTGTCATCGCGCTTCTCTTTCTTTTCTATGCAATCTGACAGTGACCGCGGTTTAGGTGTTGTCAGCGTCTTAATTATACAAATCAATGTGTTTTAGTTTGTATTGATATCTAATTGTTTGAAACTCATAATTCCCCTAATTCTAATCTACTGCATCAAACAATATCAATAATTCTGCCCAGTCTTTTCCCAACTATGCTGGGGTCTGTTTCCAGTCTTACCGAATGCAGCTTTATATCAGTACTTTACAAGGAGCGACAACTTTTCCCTAACCTGCTGCAGGAAGCTTAAAACAAACAATGCACAAATGCCATCTCAAATTAAGAACAGACTGAAAAACAAACGCCATACAAATTCCTTCGTTCCCCAATCACTGAAATAAAAGAAATAGAAAAAAACATGGAGTCCCTTTTCCCGCCATTTCGTTCTCCCTTCGAGGGCCCTTCAATTTAAACTCGTTCCATCCGAAAACGATAATTAAAAAGGAAAAATCACGCCGCCATCTTGCTTTTACGTTCGGAAATCCTCTCGACGTGTTTCCCGCCTTTTGCAATTAGCTCAATTTCTGAACGTCGCGCGTCCCGTATTGCTAGAGTGCAAAATTTAATTTGTTTGATTTTTTTCAAGTGGTCATTATTTTAATGGAGTTATTGGTGTGAAGTGCAATTGTTAAATTGAGTTTCCATGGTTCAAGTAGGCCCTGATTTCGTAAGGGTAAAATAATTCTAACTTAACTGGATTCGATCACTATTTCAAATCAGGGTTCAAGAATAAACGTAACCATCTTAGAAGAAAAAACACAACACACAAAAACACAATCCAATGATGAATTCAGTCATCAATAGTCTTGATCAAAAGGTAATTTAACCATTATTTTAACCTACCCAGATACTCAGCAAGGAACACGACTGTCAATGATGTCATGACAGTTATAGGCCATGTTCACATACGAGTATAACCTCAAAAAAGGTGGCGGTCCTCCGTTATCCGAATGCATGTTTTTCCTTTTTAACCAATTTAAAAAAAGGAGTTTCTCAGTTCATCGGAATCTTTTTAGGGTTCCGTAGTAAACAAGGAACCCTTATAGTTTCGCCATGTCCGTGTGTCTGTCTGTCTGACGCCGCTGTACCTCAGAGATGCTTAGTAGAACTATACATATTAATCACGCCGACAAAGTGCTGAAATAAAATCATGGAAAACAATTTTTTTTAGGGTACCTCCCTTGCACGAAATGTGGGGATGATATTTTTTTTTCTCGTCTACCCCGTAGTGTGGGGTATCGTTGGATAGGCCGTTCAAAAATATTGCGGATCTGTGAACACCACTTTTCAATTCAAGGATCGGCTTGCGTAATATTAAGCATTAAATTGCTAATTTTTGTTAGAGTCAAGTATCGTCCCCCCCCCCTCCTGGCAGCTAAATGGTTGTTTATGGAGATGTGAAAAAAATCATGGCAGTAGTAGATATAAGTAAATTAAAAGAAAAACTATCACAGCTAAGTAGGCTTTACAAGTTAACGAGTAATAGTCGACCAACTTAAATTCGCAGTTGAAGAATTGACCGTGGCATATATCGATGTAGGAAGAACATGTTTTTCAACAACAATGTAATTTATCCCAACTTCTCACTTGCGGAACCCTTCATTGTGCCTGGTCCGACACGCACTTGGCCGGTTTATTTTTCATTTCTCTCTGGACCTAATTCTAACCTAAATCCACGCAAATGTCGCGGGCAGAAGCGAGTAATACGTATTTTTCCCACTTAGTCTATGTGGATGATGTTATAATAATTTCCTGTCAGTTATTTTTTTTTATTTTTTTTTTCTTTGGCTTCGCACGGTTTGTGCATTTAGCCAATGTCACGTTTAGTGTCACTGTTATTTACTTAGCAGGTAGTATTCGAATTTGTGTGGGGTAGGCACCACAACCAAAAAGTTAAAAATAAAAACGTATTAAAAAAAAAACATAAAGTGAATAATAACTTTAATTTTGGAAGTCGTCGGTGGCAAAAACCGAAAATACAAAACCAAAAACACCTGTTTAGGCGCAAATATATGATTTTTGTGACTTTTAAATCTGTTATTACGTCTTCTTAAAATGCAAGTTAGTTATACGAAAAATGTATGTTAAACTAGAACGCATACACATCAATTCTATAAGTGAATGTTTAAGTATTGTAGTAAAATACTTTATGAAATAAATTCAGGAAGTAAGGTCTACCCAAAGCATAAAAACGATATTACTTTCAAACTACTTAAGATACTTTTATGTTTTTTTTTTTTGTATGAACAGACTGTCTTATTATCTATAAATTCTATCTGTGACTTTTTCAAATATTCATATTTTCATTACTAAAAATAAATATTCCCTATGAAACCGAACGGCGCGGCATGAGCGCGACGCACGTTTGTATGGCTAAGGTCAACGGCGATTACCCAATCCTTAAGACGCTTCATATTTATAGCAAAATGTGAAGCAAACATCTATTTACAAAGAATCTATTGATTGGATAAAAAAATTAAAACACTATTGTGCTAATATGTTGCTTGTCGAATAATCTGACAAAAAATCAGAATGATTGAATGGTATTGAATCGTTAAAAGAAATTTTTAGAGGTACCTTCGTGATTTTTTCTATCGTATCAAATTAGTTGTATTATGTTTTCAACACACTATCTACCTAGCATATATCCTGAAGAATATCATATATTTTTTTGATTTTGTTTACTGCAGTGGATCATGTACTTTTAGGCATTATAAAACTTGCGTTTAGCTCCTGTAGTCCCCTTAAAAAGTTTTTAATACTAAAGAAACATAATGACGTACGCCATTTTGCAAATACATACATACAAGTCCTATCTCATTGCGAAAGGTGAGTCTGGATCTCACGACCTTATGTGTCGTTTCGTCACAGTTCTATTTAAATACACTAACTAGTATTGATTGAAGTCTAATTTTATATCTGTAACTATTATTTATATTTATGTTCTGTAGTACTCTTTGTTCTGAATGTATACTTAATATAGATATAAGACTTATATTTTGGGGGAACTCGCCAGACAGAGAAATGGCGTTCAAAGCCCAGAAACAATGCATAAGGGCAATGTGTGGCATACAACGCACAGAAAGCTGTAAGCCACATTTTCAAGAGTTTGAGTTATTGACATTCCCGTGTCTTTATATATATGAAGTGGCGATCTTTGTCAAAGCTAATATGCATCTTTATACACATCCAAGAAGCACACGACACAAAAATAAAATATGCGTAAGACGTCACAAAAAAGCAATATTTAATAAAAACATCTTGGGCATGGCACCCAAAATATACAATAAGTTGCCAAAAAGTATCTCAGACCTGCACAAAATGGACCAATTTAAATCAGGTTTGCACAAATTCCTAGTTGTAAAATGTTACTATTCCATCAATGACTATTTAAATGAAAGATGACTGATTTTATGTGAAATGGCACCAATGGAATGATTATTATTTTTATTATTTTTAATTTTTTGACATTTCTATTTTTTATGTAATACAATTTAAAATTTATTGTGTATATTTAATGTTGCGATTAGTACCTAACATATTAATTTGCACACCTCATTAGGTTATAATACAATGTACCTTTTAATACCTGTAACACCTTCTTAACATGTATTATGCAAATAAATTATTTGATTTGAAAAAAAAAAAAAAAAAAAAAAAAAAAAAGATCTTGGAGATTTTGACGACTTTACTTATATGTAATTATATTAATCATTTTATCAAGACAAACTCAGCAAATTGTGCTAAGAAATCTAAATAGCTTTTCATGTAATTATATGAAAAATAAGAAAAACAAAATCTGTACGAGATTGATTAAACATTAAGATAGGGGGTAACTTTGTGATTTTTTTTTATCCAGCAAAGTTAATCTAATCGTGTTATTAAAAGCGATTGCATGTCCGCTAGATCTTTAAATAAGTAATATCTTTTTTTTTCAGAATTTTATAACACTGTATTTTATGCTTCCCATGGATTCAAAAAACTAGTAAACGTGGGCTCTGTCGGGTCATAGCGCCTCAAAGCCGCATCTACGCTCGTTTACACTAAGAACTAGACCCCATGTGTGAGCTTAAAAAAACATAAAATGCAGTACTTAAGTACCTACTATTCTGTCGCTGGGAAAAGAGAAGAAGATAATAAAATGATTTTGAAGTCAGCTATTAATCCCTAGAGTCAGTTGGGATGACAGTTCACGTCAAGCTCACTTCACCTAAATTATACGCTCGCTGACACCAAAAACCAGACAAAGAAAGCCTTAAAAACTATAAACTGGGACCTATTTAATTAAACCAACAGTTTTGGTCACAGTTTTCCGCTTAATTAAACAGCACTGTCGTGAAATGCATGGTATTAGTATGTACTACATGGTGAAAATGTGAACAATTATTTAATTTTTTACAAATAATTATGTCGCTTTGTCATATTAAGGCCCCGGTCACAATTTTTGACTATTATTAAACCAATATTCAAAACAGATCAGCAGTATTAGAATCACGTGCGACCTCCGCACTAGCTGACTTTATTGTATATTTATGCTAAACTTTTGATTTGTAAGCCTGTTCGAGTATACATGTTGCAGTAGTGCTGTATGTGGACGAGTTGACGATTGCTAACGAAAGGAAATAATAGAAAAAAAATATCCTCTTATTCATAGTTGCATCCTGCCGGGGTCGCGGGAAAGTACTAAAGGGTTACCGAGGCCCTTGGCAACACAGGCAACGGGTGGAATACGGGTAGGTTTTAGACAGTAAGAGTCTGACACACCCTCCCGCTTCGCCCAGAGCGGGAGAAGTTATTTGATAATTTCTCACCCAAAAAACAAATGATGTACTGCTCTCTCTTTTCATTGACATGGAAACGACAAAGACAGAAAGACTTGAGAAGGTGAAAAGTCGAATTATTAATTCACTGGAGTAATCCAACATGTGCTAGCCGTCACTTAGTGTAATAAAATGGCCATATTTATTGTAGTTTAGTTTATTCGATTTATTTATGTATGTGTAAAATAAATGTATATTTTTGAATTCTTTATTTACATAAACAAATTACAAGATGACTTTTAACATGAACTAAATTAAATTAAAACTAAGTTAAACCTAAAAAAGGCCCTCGGGGCCGAGGATGCTGGCGGCATTTCCTCGCTGAATTGCAATGCTGATGCGTTGCGCGAGAAAGCCGCCAGCTTTTCGGTCACCAGTTACATCAACTAGACGTTTCGCGATTTCCGCAAATAACTTATGCGCACTGGGACCCCACGGACCGAGGGTCTCGACGCCAAAGGGCACAAAGTTGAACTCTCTGCCAAGGCCTTTATAATGTATATTTAATATTATTTGTAAAAGTCTAGAATACAATAAATATGACCATTTTATTACACAAGTGACAGCTAGCACATGTCAGATTACTCCAGTGAATCAATAATTCGACTTTAGTCAAGATTTTATGAACACAGGTGAAATGTTAACAAAATAGGTAACTACTCGTAATATTATTATAAAACCGGCCAAGTGCGTGTCGGACCACGCGCAATGAAGAATCCCGTCGTTGGGATTACTTGGGACGAATTTATTCCAAAAACAAACTTAACATTGTAGTTGAAAAACCTGTTCTCCCATACATCGATGTATGCCACGGTCATTTCTCCAACTGTACATTTAAGTTGGTCGACTATAACTCGTTAACTTGTAAAGCCTACTCAGCCGTGATAGTTTTCCTTTTAATTTCATTTTATATTCTACTGCCATGAATTTTTTCACAGCTGGCGGGGCTTAATATTACGCAAGTGGATCCTTGAATCGAAAAGTGGTATTTACAGACCTGCAATATTTTTGAACGGCCTATCCAACGATACCCCACACCATGGGCTAGAAGAGAAAAAGAAAACAGGATCAATAAAAAAAAAATCATGATTTTATTTTAGCCCTTTGTCGGCATGATTTGTTTACCTGCCAAATTACAGCTTTCTAGTATTTAAGCATCTCTGAGCTACAGTGGGGTCAGACAGACAGACGGACATGGCGAAACTATAAGGGTTCCTTGTTTACTGCGGAACCCTAAGAACTGACTTCGTAAACCTTAGAAATAATTAAAAAAGTAGTTTTTTGGTGTTGTATTAATTTGACGAAAGCGAAAGGTTCAGTAGCATCCAGTAAAACCGGGCAGACGAAGCCAATAGATATTTTTGTTGTTTCTGTATAATAAACCAGCTTCAGCCCGCGACTTGGCCCGCATGAAATTTCGGCGGAAATTTCGCGTTATTACTTCATTTTCGTGTAGCGTTCTTTCTAACTTTGCTCGGCTCCCAAGGGTCTTAGCTTGATGTTAAATACCCTTTAACCTTTCTCAAGAATGGGGCTATTAAATGCAAAAAGAATCTTTCAAATCCGACTTGCAGTTCCAGAGATCATCGTCATTCAGTCAGAGAGCATCATCTTTCGACTCTACCCGTGTTTTGATTGACTAATTTGAACAAAAATGGTTATTGTGACTTAAGGCGCTGACAGACCCAATTGATCAAAATAGGCTTTGCTTAAGCAAAAAAATTGACAAATCTGTATAGTTTGTGGTAGCGGAAAAAATATATGTTAATTTTGAACATTTTTCCCAGAATCTGGTTGTTACCAAAACACGTTTTGAAAACAAAATCTCGATACAAACTAACGTTAAACTAACCTCTTACTTTGAGTTCTAATCCAAAATATCTGTATCAAATATCAACATACGTTACGTATTTAATTAATATCAAGAACGTCTTATTTGAATGCAGAACTTGGTTGTTTTTTATTTTCGATTACTCAACTCAATTCTGAGTAAATAGATAATTACTTCATATTTTGCAATAAATTACAAGCGTTGTGTCGTCGCGCTTCTCTTTCTTTTCTATGGAATTTGACAGTGACCGCGGTTTAGGTGTTGTCAGCGTCTTAACTATAATAGTTAGACATATACCCCGCGAATTTTTTTGTGGGTAATGATGAGTACTATAAACATTTAGTACATTATATTTATGTATCATTAACAGTTTTCGCAGCGACCGCTAAATAGTTACTTTTATAAGCAAATTTTTGATACCTTCGGTTACGTTATTGTAATTTTCGTAGGGATCTCTACTTTTTTTGAAAATACAATACTGCGTATGTTACTTTCTGATAATTTAGCTTTCTATTGGTGAAAAAATAGTTAAAATAGGTTTAGGAGTTTCGGAGCTTATATGGTACAAAAAAACAAAAAATAACTTTCCTCCTGTAATATTAGTACAGATAAGCAACAGCTTTCAGGAACGTTCCAATCTTTTTAATTTCTAATTATCTAGATACCAAATTCGTATATATTTCCGATTATGCAGCTGCAGCCAATCCTACGCACCGATAATCTCGCAAACAAGAAACCTTATCTAATCGCCACACTTCCTAAACCGATTAAGCAAATCCAATTATATCAAGATACAGGTGCCAATTTCATAATTTAAATTGTGTTGCACCATAATTCGAAAAAAACGTTCGAATGTTAGTCAACCAAATAGAAGGTCACGGTTTTTGAAATTTACTGGGAAACAGAAAAACCTACAACAGAAACTACATCTTAAGGCGCTGGCAAGACCTAATTGACCCAAATAGGCATCTTTTAAGAAAAAAAATTGCCAAATCTGTATTGTTAGTAGTAGCGGAAAAAATATATGTTAATGTTGAACATATTTTCCAGAACTTGGTTGTTACCAAAACACGTTTGGAAATATAATCTCGATACAAACTAACGTTAAACTAACCTCTTACCTTGAGTTCTAATCCAAAATATCTGTATTAAATATCAACATAAATTACGTATTTAATTAATAACAAGTACATCTTATTCTAATGCAGAACTTGGTTGTTTTTTATTTTCGATTACTCAACTCAATTCTGAGTAAATAAATATTTACTTCATATTTTGCAATAAATTACAAGCGTTTTGTCGTCGCGCTTCTCTTTCTTTTCTATGCAATCTGACAGTGACTGCGGTTTAGGTGTTGTCAGCGTCTTAAGGCGCTGGCAAGACCTAATTGACCCAAATAGGCATCTTTTAAGAAAAAAAATTGCCAAATCTGTATTGTTAGTAGTAGCGGAAAAAATATATGTTAATGTTGAACATATTTTCCAGAACTTGGTTGTTACCAAAACACGTTTGGAAATATAATCTCGATACAAACTAACGTTAAACTAACCTCTTACCTTGAGTTCTAATCCAAAATATCTATATTAAATATCAACATACGTTACGTATTTAATTAATAAAAAGAACGTCTTATTTGAATGCAGAACTTAGTTGTTTTTTATTTTCGATTACTCAACTCAATTTTGAGTAAATAGACAATTGCTTCATATTTTGCAATAAATTACAAGCGTTGTGTCATCGCGCTTCTCTTTCTTTTCTATGCAATCTGACAGTGACCGCGGTTTACATGTTGTCAGCGTCTTAAGGAGTCTACACACCAAACCCGCCGACCCGCCGACACAGCCCGGCGGCTAGGTGTCGGCGACTTTGCTTCAAGAATCATGTCGGCGACTCGTACCCGCGCGTGCAAGTCGGCGGCATGGCCGGCGACTTGCGTACGCGCACGCTCAGTTGCCCGCCGACACTCCAGCTTGGTCTAACCCAACACTGTCGGTTTCTCTTCAGGGACCCAGCTAAAATTATTCCACATGCTGCTATTATTAGATCAGCATCAGTATCCATGTTTATTGTAGGCTGCAATATTCGAGAAAAACAACACGTCACGTTCGTACACACTGCAATCACTAACTAAAAAAGTTGTACTGATTTCTTGCCGCCGACTAACTCACCGACACAGCCCCATGACACATGTTGGCGGGTTGGCGGGTTTGGGTTGGCGGGTTTGGGTCGCCGACACCAAGCCGCCGGGCTGTGTCGGCGGGTCGGCGGGTTTGGTGTGTAGACTCCTTTAAAGGGACTACAGTAGCAGTATTATTATAATATTACTTCACAGTGGGAAAGTGATGGAGCTATACAGGACTTATAGCTCCATCTCTTTCTGACGCTAAAGTAATATTGAAATAATACTGCTATAAGAGGTGATGGTTACCCCCCTGGACCTAAACGCAACTTTTATAAGTTTTATAATGCCTTAAAGTATATGATCCACTGCAGTAAACGAAATCAGAAAAATATATGATATTCTTAAGGATATATGCTAGGTAGATAGTGTGTTGAAAACATAATACGAGTATAACTAATTTGATACGATAGAAAAAAATCACGAAGATACCTCTAAAATTTCTTTTAACGATTAAAATCCATACTAATATACATGCAATAATTCTGGTTTTTTGTCAGATTATTCTACAAGCAACATATTAGCATAATACCTAGTGTTTTATATTTTTTTTATACAATCTATAGCTTTTTTGTAAATCGATAATTGCTTCATATTTTGCAATAAATTACCAGCGTTGTGTCATCGCGCTTCTCTTTCTTTTCTATGCAGTCCGACAGTGACCGCGCTTTAGGTGTTGCCGGCCTCTTAAACGAAAGACAAAATAAATACTCGAAACTGAGGGAGCGGAAAAACCGCATCGACTCCCAGAGCCAACAAACCTAAATTATTCACAAAGGGAACTTCCAATTGCCAGCAATTCTAACAGCACTGCAAAGGGCGAAGCGTAAACATATGTATAGATTTACAGTTTCCCCGGAAAGAAGGGTAAATAAACAGTCTGAAGACAATACTGTATAAATATGATAAGAACCAATCTTGGGAAGGATTAGGGTTGTGTTGCAAATGGGTTAAAATTAGTTTCTGAATTATTCTCTTCGATCAATAATAGATTATTCTGAATGTAGAAATAGTAGATTGTAATACAAGGGTCGAAAAAAAATTGTGACTTTCATCCTTGTTAAACACTCTACTTTTCATTTCGAATATAAGGAAAGTAAAAAATAGTAGTTTGGTCAATATTTTAGAATCGCTTTAACTCAATTTTAGGGTTCCGTAGTTAACAAGGAACCCTTATAGTCTCGCCATGTCCGTCTGTCTGTCTGTCCCCACAGTAGCTCAGAGACGCTTAGTAATAGAAAGCTGTAATTTGGCATAGGTATAAGTACGTCACGTCATAAAGTGCTAAAATAAAATCTTGAAAAAAAAAGATTGTGCCCTTGCACGTAATACGGGAATGATATTTTTTCTCGTCCATCCCATGGACCCCCACCATAGATAGGCCGTTCAAAAATATGGCGGGTCTGTGAACATAATTTTTCAATTCAAGGATTTGCGTAATATTAAGCTTTAAAGTGCTAATTTTCGTTTTACAGTGTGAGGGTCAAATGTGGGTGCCCCTACCAGCTAAATGATTGTTTATAGAGATGTGAAAAAATTCATGGCAGTAGTACATATAATGAAATTAAAAATACTATCACAGCTAAGTAGGCTTTACAAGTCAATGAGTAATAGTCGACCAAATTAAGTTTGTAGTTGGAGAATTGACCGTGACGTATTTTGATGTATGGGAGAACGTGTTTTACAAGTACAATGTTAAGTTTGTTTTTGGGAAAAATTCATCCCAAGTAATCCCAACTACGGAACCCTTCATTGTGCGTGGTCCGACACGCACTGGGCCGGTTTTTTTTTAAATCAAATATTAGTCTATAAAATCGAGATTTTGAATATCGGTACAGCTAACAGAATTAGTATCCCGCCAAATTATATAGTCTTCATAATATAATTTGGCGGGCTTTTTACATTATATTTTAAATATAGAACACACTGCGTCAGTCACCGCTGCGGGCCGTCCCGCTTAATAGGTATTTTTTTTTAATTCACACTAGCTGTTTACACACTCCCAAGAACGCAGCAGTTTTTTTTTTACCTAACTAAATTTAGTTCTATTTTTAAAATTCATTCGCGCCCTAGAGAGGGAAGCAATTACTGTGAGTCTTTCCCGCCCAAAGGTGGGAAGCAGCTTCTTCCACCCGCTACTCGAATCAAACAAACACTACTTTCCTAGTATGAGAAATTATTACCAGCTGATTCAACACGATAGGTCAGTCTGGAAACTTCCGAAACTATTACATGTAGAACAAATTTTTTTAGCCCATGTTAGTGATTTTGGAGTTAAGAAAACACGAAATTAATCAAAATCATACTAAATTATAATGAGCTCTTATCATAGTGAAAATTAGTTAGCCAGTGAGCGAAGTGGTAGCGGACTGAAACATCATCGAGCGACGAAAAATCCATAGTATTGTCGCTTGTACAATCTTTTACACCAACATCTAGCTTGCATTCATAGGCACCTGGCTTCAAAATAAAATAACGGTGTAAAAACATTCAGAACTATATATAAATATATCCGAAAACGCCTACTACATTAATATAATCTGAAATATTAACAGAGAACTTAACCTATTCGAGGCGAGATCCTAAAATATTCCTCTCAATTCTAAAGCTTCAGTGCATTGGTCGACAAATAACCGACCTCCTATTTCCAAAAATCGAATCGAGCCTAGGCGGGGAGCTAACATTATCGAGCTTCCTTTGCTCTTTGCTCGCTCTTGTATCCTAATCTTCTTAATTATTAGGCTTCTTTGCATATATCGACACAGTTAGTCCTCTTTCTGTATGAATGGACAAAATAAAACCTATCCCATTCGAGGCGGATGCAAATAACATAAGCTTTCCTGCATAAGTTGACAAAGTAAAGTTACCCCTTGTATGAATGGGTAAACGATAACCTTAACATATCCGAGCTCGCTTCGTTTAGCTGAAGATGCACCCCCTTGAAAATAAACTTGCCGGCGCCCATGCTTGCATTTCTTGAAGAAGTAGGCAGAGGTGAAGTTCTGCCAGTGCCAGTTATGTTCAAAGAAATAGGGAGCAAGCCTTTTGCCACTAATCGAGCTCTAAGAAGTGCCTAATAGGCATCTTCTCATGCACCCCGAAACTGGGGGTCTCTAAGTCCGTCAACGAAGATTCGGGCCCGTCTGAAGCTACTTGATCCGTCAAAAAAATACCAAATTAATTTATTCGGACACGTAAATACATATCAACTGTCAACTCGTGTTGTCTTTCATTCTTAATTAAGACCTCGAACTAATCATATATCCGTAAGTGATGCGGAGTAAGACATGCCCCTAACTTCGGTCGAAACTACGGACTTCGTGCTTACAGAGTAGGCCCCGTGATAAGGAGTAGGAAACGCCCGTAACTTTGGCAGAAACTACGAATTTCCTGTTTTCCCTGTACTGTAAGCCTTAACGTGCGTACGAGCGTGCGTATGTTTGTTGCGTTTTAAGCCTTTAGGCGCTGACAAGACCCAATTGACCAAAATACACTTCTCTTAAGAAAAAAAATAGCCAAATCTGTATAGTTTGTGGTAGCGGAAAAAATATATGTTAATTTTGAACATATTTCCCGGAACTTGGTTGTTACCAAAACACGTTTTGAAAAGAAAAACTCGATACAAACTAACGTTAAACTAACCTCTTACCTTGAGTTCTAATCCAAAATATCTGTATTAAATATCAACATACGTTACGTATTTAATTAATGTCAAGACTGTCTTATTTGAATGCAGAACTTAGTTGTTTTTTTTATTTTCGATTACTCAACTCAATTTTGAGTAAATAGATAATTACTTCATATTTTGCAATAAATTACAAGCGTTGTGTCATCGCGCTTCTCTTTCTTTTCTATGCAATGTGACAGTGACCGCGGTTTAGGTGTTGTCAGCGTCTTAACTACCTTTACCCACCAACACAAAAAGCAATAAAATTGTGGTAATTTAGGTCATACCCTCAATTTTGGATCTCCACTGCAGCTTCACTAACACAGAAAAAGGAATAAAGATGTTCTCCCAAGGGAGTTATTAAGTGCCTCGAATACGCAACGAAATTAGCCGGAGGAGAAAATCGGAAGAGGAACGAAAATCAAGTTTCCTCCTCTGTAATTAGCAAAGCGGTGCGTTCTACTGAGATAAGAATTTTGATGGCTGTTGGTGTTTTTTCGGGACGTCCTGAATAGTAACCTTTTGACCTTTGACAAAAAGTTCTAGTGAGATTATAAAATGAATCAATCATCTACTCAATCATTTTTATTATTGATGTTGTTTAATATTCTTATTCCAAAACCACATTGTACTGTTATAATATTTATTGATAGGAAACATGAAAAAACTACATCTTGTCATTGGCAGAGCGTTCAAAAGGGGCGAACCACAGAGTATCAATATTACAATAACATGTCACAGTTAGGTAATAATCTTAAAGATAGGAAATGCCCCATGCATTTCCTATCTCTAACTTTTGTTACCTCAATAATTTTGAAACTCTCAAAGTCCCCCGAATATTCCAAAGCCTACAATACACCACGTTACACTCATCATCTTCCTAGCCATTTCCCATCCATGATAGGATTGGCTATTTGACTTTTACAGCCCAGATACTGGGTAACACGATACTCCTCCACGGTAAGACACTTGACAGAGACTTGAGTATGCGACCGTCATTGTATTTTTTTGCAGCAACCCTTCGCAGCAACATTATCCACATTGTCTTTAAATCTATATGAAGCAAGCGCAGTGGCAATATTTACTGTAATAGTTTTAAAACCGGCCACGAAGGGTTCCGTACCATTATCTATAAAAACGGCAAAAATATCATGTCTGTTGTATGGGACCCCCTTAAATATTTATTTTATTCTGTTTTTTAGTATTTGTGGTTATAGCGGCAAAAGAAAAACATCATCTGTGAAAATTTCAACTGTCCAACTATCACGGTTCATGAGATACAGCCTGGTGACAGATGGACGGACAGACAGACAGATGGACGGACAGCGGAGTCTTAGTAATAGGGTCCCGTTTTACCCTTTGAATACGGAACCCTAAAAAGCATCTCTGATATTAATAAAGAAGAGCTGGAATGGCACTTTTGAGGCTGTATTTTTTTGTCAACATCAGAAAGCACTAATTTGCATTATAGATGCAAAGATCATGAAAAGTTGCCTGGAAGAGATCGTAGTAGGCGATAAGGCCAGGCCGCCCATTATGTATTTTGTAGTGTATATATATTTTTTCTTTTTGTAATATACCTATTATCTGGTGTACAATGAAGTATGTATATATAAATAAATAATTCATAGCAAACGTCGGTAATTTCTGCCTACCCTCACAATCAAAAAACTTATTGTATTTTGATTTGACAAATGCCAAAGGCTTTTTAGAGTCGATAGCTACCGGAAAGGGTATCGTAATTTTCCATTTTTTTCCCCAGAAACCTTTTTCCTTGCTATAGTCAGCCCTGTTCCTGACACTGCAAGATATTCCCATCGTGTAGCCTGCATGGTACTCAATATTTGAACAGATGCGCAGGGGTGGCGGCTACGTTATTTTTATGCGACCTACATGAAAATGTAGCTACCCCCTCGTAGTGTGGGGCCGGTATCGATGTATCGATAGATGAATAATTCTATTTTGTCAATTCTTTTGGAGTTTAAACAGTTATCTTTAACGTGTAAAAAGATTTTTCTAATAAAAATCAATGTTAGTTTTTGAAAAGTTGAGCGAAATTCCGTGGCAACGCCGCAGATGCCCGTTTTTTTTTTTTGCCTAGAGTGGTCTCTCCATTATGAGTATGATGCCGAGGGCGGCCCCCTAATCACGCCGACGAAGTCGCGGTCAGAAGCTAGTTTATTATATTCGGAATAATTTAACTTGTAACGATGAAGCGGAATTAAAATCGCGAATTATTGCCGCGTTTTTCCGCTAAGATTTATTTCTTTCCTTGGTGTGACATAGCTCATGAACATCTAGGCTTTACCTATAATCAATCATCATGCAGTGATCATCTTGAGGACAATAACATTGTTTAAGGAGCTTTGCCAGAAGGGCCTAGTTGGCATCTGTTCAAATAGTGAACATTTACGAACATAATCCATACCTATATTACTTATTAGAGATACTTAATCGCTTTTTCAGCTGGATCCGATTAGACTAGAAGCCGACCCCAACGAACTTAGGCAGATGCTGACTTTTATACTTAATATTATAAAGAGAAAAGATTGAACTTTGTGTTTGTAATGGATAAACTCAAAAACTACTGAACTGATTTTAAAAATTCTTTCACCTGTAGAAAGCTACATTATCAGCGAGTAACATGTGCTATATTTTATTTCCAAAAACATATGAGACCCCAACGAAAATTACATTAATGTAACCCAAGGTATCAAAAATTTGCCTATAAAAGTCATCATTTGGCATGCGCTGCGAAAACTATTGATGATACATACAATAATGTACTACATGTTTATAGTACTCATCATTACCCACAAAAAAATCCGCGACGCTATTATATTTCTAACTGTTATAGTTAAGTCACAATAACCTTCAAAAGTACTATTACTACTTTTAATCCCGGTAGTATGTTCCCGTGGGATTTTTCCGACATCCACGCTGTTGAAGCTGCGGGAAAGCTAGTAAATATTATAAATGCGAAAGCAATTCGGTCTGTCTGTTACCTTTTCAAGCCAATTCCATCAAATTCGGCACACAGGTAGACCATGATCTGGACCTCATACTTTTTATACCGGTCTTTCCTGGTAGTACGTTCCCGTGGTATAATTTCCGGCAAAAGGTAGTTCGGTATATTTAAAACTTGCTACAACACACGATTTTATGTGCTTTTCTGCCCAGATGTGACCCTAACCTTCATCATCATCATTTCAGCCGAAAGACGTCCACTGTTGGACATAGGTCTTCCCCAATAACCGCCACTTCAACCGGTTCTGTGCTTCCCCCAGCCAGCAGATTCTTGCGAACTTCACCAAAATAACTTATTCTAGTTACAATGGAGGGAATCTTTTTAAGCAAATAGTTACTTGTCTTAGGATGCTCCGCCCTTCCCCAAGTTATGTAACACACACAAGGTCATCGGTCCACCATGTGGGAGGCCTTCCAACGCTACGTCTTCTGGTACGCGGTCGCTTCTCCAGAACCTTAGTCCCTAGTCTTATTGTAAGACAACTAAACAACTGGTTTCAAGTAGGCTTTACCAATTGTTGATCACCACATGGTACCTATGACGATCACGTCTTTGATCACTTAAGGTGCCTACATACTCCAACATGGCAGACCATTGGCGCCGGTTCAAACTCTAGACATATACGGATACTTCCTCATCATTCTTCTTACCTTATCCCAATTTATTTGAGGTCGGCGCAACATGTGCCTCCCTTCCATACTTCTCTATTAGTTGTCATCTCGGTAGTCTCCCCCTTTCTAGCCACATCTTTCACACAGTCCATCCATCGTTTCTTTGGTCTTCCTCTACTCTTATAGCCATCGACATTCATTCTCAAGACTTTCCTCACGACATTTTCCTAATTCCTCCGCATCAGTTGCCATTACCATGACAACCGATTTCCGCACAACTTTTTAGTCACCGGTGCCACTTTCAGGCTTCCTCTTATGTACTCATTCTATCCATTCGTGTCACACCACACATCCCTTAGCATTCTCATAATCATTCATCCCGTTTGTGGCCCAACATTTTGATCCAAACAAGACAGCAGGTCTAGCCATTGTTTTATATATTTTCCCTTTAAGTTTAAGAGGAATGCGGGAGTCCCAGATTGTTCCCGTGACCTGCTGCCAATTCTTCCATCCAGTGTTAAGTCTATGCTTAACTGTCCGATCTACTTCACCATCGCTTTCCACGATTGAACCGAGATAAAGAAAGATATTTACGGACTTATTATAATTTAATTAATTAATATTTAATACTGTTACTAATACGTCATCATTGGCATGTAATGAACTGCCGAATATGGGCGACCTACTGACATATAGATGCCTTAAACGATTAGGTAATAAACTTGTGACCTTATCGGAATTTACCGATTTTTTGTTTGGTATGCTGTAGCGTCTAAACAAGAGAAAATATTTTTTTTGTATGTTTGTGTGTTACGCTTTCACGCAGAAATGGCTGAACAGATTCTAATAAAATTTGGTACATGGGTAGACCATGACCTGGGTTAAGACATAGGATACTTATTATCTCGATATTCCCACGGGGTCGAGATTTATACGTGTGAAACCGCGAGGGCAGAAAATAAGAGGTCTTTCTGAAAAACTTATCCGGGAAATGATTATTATATACTTATATACTATTTTTGTCGACAAACAATGAGTATTGCTCTACTATGATTATTACTATTTTTGTCAACAAACAATGAGTATTGCTTTCCAGGTTTTTTTAATGATAAATCGGCCCGCCATTGGCCAATTTGAAAGGTACAAACGGCTGAAATGAAAGGAACATGAGTGTTGGCCTAAAAATGGTTATTTTTTTGTCGGTTTATATTTAAGAATAAAATATTGTGCATAATACATATTGAGAAACCTACAATTTCCTAAATGAGCGGTCGCCGACACACAACGGTGGCAGTGACGGCCGTCACTGTCAAAATGATGGCTCTCTAGGAAAACACACCAACTTACTCTCATAAATAAGGTTTCACTGACGTCATTCGACGATAATTTGAGGACGCTATGTGGCGGCCACCGCTCTTCTAGGAACCGTTGCTTAACCCTTTGACCGCCACGATAAAAATAATAATGTGCCCACGGCGCCAAGCTACGAATTATTCCTTAAAATCTGTCGTGTAGTCGTGACCGTGGCGTGCTGGGCACATTTTGGTTAGTCATCTATACATGACTGTGGCGGTCAAAAGGCTAAGTGTATGCATCTCATCATCAAACTTTGACACGCCCAACATATTTCAAAATTACTTATAAAAAATTTCATAAACGTAATTTGAAGACATGGCGGTATTTAATACCTGTCAATTACGAACAGTTCAGGGTCAACCACATATTAACACTAAACACAAATTAAGTTATGTTATAATTATAGTTATCCAGCCATATTAACATAATTTTGGACAGTGATGATGTTAAGATGGAAATTACTTGGAAATTAAGATTTCATCATGATTTATACATATGTGTGTCATCACATCATGATCTGACTAGCTTTTCCCAACTACGTTGGGGTCGGCTTCCAGTCTAACCGGATATTACCAGTATTTTACATAGAGCGACTGCCTATCTGACCTCCACAACCCAGTTACTGGGTAATACGATACCCCTTCGTAAGACTGATTGTCAGACTTTCGGGCTTCTGAGTACCCGTAAAGACTATTAAAGATCCACGAATGACAGCCGGGACCAACGGCTTAACGTGCTTTCCTGAGGCACAGAAAGGTCTTGATGTGTAAAGATGTTCACCCATCTACTGACCAACCCCGGCAAGCGTAGCTTAACCTGATCGATCGACCCGTGCGGCTGTTATTACTTAGCAACAAGCCCAAGATTATAAACTAACGATATTCATAACCAATCATACGATGACACATCACCACTTGAATCCAGCCAAAAGACTAGAACAATAGAAAATATTAGGGTCAACCGTATTCAATATAATTATCATCGAACAATATAAATAGCTCATAACTACATAACATTACTCCTTGTTCCCCGAAAGATTAGGCAGAGGTGTACCTGTAGTACACCCACATTTCGCCAGTTATGTTTAAGTCCCATGTAATAGGGGGCGAGCCTATTGCCATCAACCGGGCAGGAATCCAGGCTCCGGGCTGCTACTGAGAAATATAGTGATAACATTATTAGCCAGTTACCAAGATGGTAGCGGGCTGACTGTCCAGGGTGAAACTTCATCATAATCAGCCTATAACGTTCCCAGTGCTGGGACGCTGGCCTACTCTCTGTGAGAGGGAGTGGGCCGTTATCTACCACGCAGGCACAGTGCGGATTGGTGAACAGTAGTCTTTTTCATCATAATTTCACATAGGCTGGGGGGCCTATGTCCAAGCGTCGCCACGTCGACCTGTACTGTACTTCTCGTAATGTAAATTATTTTTCATACTATTGTATAGAATGAAGTTCTTCTAACTGAACAGACAGTTGTGTTGCTGGGGAGTTTGTTGCGCCACTTCTTCTCCCCAGCTAAAGCACTAGGAAAGGGTGAAAGTTTTTGGGTCGGGTTTTTTTTTGCAGTCGGGTTTTTGATTTTTAAATAATTTGTTTTATTTCAAGCTTTTTAGTTTTATTAATATATTTATATATATGGAATTGACTCACTACTAGCTTTTATTTGATATCAATATTGTTATAATTTATTTTAAAAAAACCTTCCCCCCTTTTTGTATTTGCAGGTGCAATATATAAATATTGTATAGCCTATGTTACTCCTCGTCGGGTAAAAAGACTACTCGAACTATTTGTGGTGGACTTATAAGGACGCAATATACATGAAGCCTGAGGCAAATACTTAAAAATTAATGTAATAAATAATTACCTAACGGACCTACTTAACTCGTCAGGGGCTACGCACAACAGTAAACCTGAGGCCAAGTTATAAGCAACCAATACATCGTGTATCAGAAATGTTCCGTCATAGTTCAAGGTGTTAGTACAATATGGGAGGACGTGCGGTCCTGGGATCGGCCGCACTTGCTGATAGGGCCCGCTAGGCATGGCGGATTGATACCACCTGCGGTACTTTGAAACCCAAGTTCTCACTGTGCGAGAACTCTTCATTCATCACTCTTCATCACTCCATCCTACCTCTCGACTCAAACATCCTTGAGGACGTCCGGTCTGTGACTCCGTCCATAGTCGATCCGCATTTGCCAGCCGCCATTACTCAGGGTACATCGGTTAATTGATATTTATACGTTGACCAAGTTTGCGCTAAAAGCAAAGCTGCAGAATTTGTCGTACGCCGATACAGAAGATAATGATCACCTCATGAAGACCTTTCTCAATACTGATACGAGAAATTACTGAGTCACTTTAACCTGATTGCATTAAAGTTATACTTATCTATGTTTAAGAGGAACTTTGGCTCGTGAGATACAAGTATCTTTTTACTTAGTTCAGGAGCCAGCTGTTCAACCTGAATTTAATCACCACTTGTACAATCATGTTTAGTGTATGACTAACTTTATGTGTTTCTGTTTGTGCGATAAACTTATTATTATTATGTCTCTTGACATTTCACGGGACCCTGGGGTCCCGGACCTTTGGAAGGCGTACGAGGGGCCAAAGCCAGCTCGCAGAGGCCCGTTAGATATGTTTTAATGAAATGAGGCACCATGCGACGATTATCCGTTCACACTACGCAAGTGCGCCCAAGGACAACCCCCGGTTGGTGTAGGACTACTGCGGAATATGGAAAAAAGTTATGGTTATGGATGGCTACAGTGAATCTAAAACTATGGAAAGACTGCCCCTGCCTGACCAATGTTTTATATAAAATACACAAAGGCAGGGTGACTTGCACACTCAATAATGGGCCCCCGAAAACGGTCGCTAGCACATAGTGACGTAGTGACAAAGGGGCAACATGTCCTAAGGTGCTTGAGGAGTGGAGGTATGCCACGGCTATCAGGACAATCCCGGAAGTACGGTCAAGATCCCTACAAGCATCTTACTGGAATACTTCCTTCCTCCGAGCACGTTTGCTCTTACGATTCTCCACTCAGGCCGGCCAATAAAGGCAAGAAAGAGGTGGGGAGCTCTGTTACTCGTCAGTGTTCACTCCAGCCGGCCAATGTATCATATATATTATATATGTATCATACAAATCCACGCGACCCAAATGAATGTATATACCCTGATATTTATCTTTATTTATTTCTTAATTATGTACACACATTGCTGATACACGCTGTATAAACCTCCGAAGTAAAAATATGTAGATGTTGTCTATAAAAACACTTGTGAGTAAAATGATTAGAATCAGAAATCGAAGTTATTGAGAAAACGACTCTTGATTGACCTCGTAACCTTGTTTGATTATTATCACTGTAGTTTTTATTAAATAGTGACCTACAGAGAGAAACTGTGGTCACCATAAAAATAATACCACCCTATTAGCCCCCACTTATGACTTGGTGTAAATTTTTTCAACACCACTGCTCTCAAAACTGAAAAGAAAAAAAAAACATCGTGAGGAAACCGGCATGTTCTAGAACCAAAAATTCGACATGTGACATTTACCAACCCGCACTGGGCCCGCGTGCTGGATTACGGCCCACTCCCTCTTACAAGGAGGAGGCCTGTGTCCCAGCAGTGGGAACTTTATAGGCTGATTATGATTATTGCCCCACTGCATAGGCAAATTCCTCTTCTCATACAAAGAAAGCAGAGCATTGATCAAAACTCTTGCTCAAACCGGATTGGCGATTTCGGGGTCGCGGGAAGGTACCAAAGGGTAACCGAGGCCCCTGGCAACACAGGCAACGGAAGGAATACGGGTGGGTTTTAGTCAGTAAGAGTCTGACACACCCTCCCGCTCCGCCCAGAGCGGGAGAAGTTATTTGATGATTTCCCACCCAAAAAAAAAAAAAAGACCATCACTAGAAGACAATACTACTAACTACTATACAATATTATGCAAAATAATTTACACTACGCCCAACACAAAACAATAAATTATTAGCTATATGTCAGCCAGCACACCACTCATCATCTGCCTAGCCTTTGCCCAACTATGTTGGGGTCGGCTTCCAATATTGGCTAGCAATGTGTTGAGATTTCGGGACAAACAGGAAATCAAAAACTCGCATATATGTCTCAGTACCGTGAAAATAACTGCGGTGTTCCCCAAGGTACCATACTGGGGACGCTTTTATTCTTGCTATATGTCAATGACTTGCCCAGTGTAACTTCCCACAATTGCATACTATACGCTGACGATACGACCCTCAGTATTATAAATGAAAATGACGACATTGTTGAGTACCAAAATGAAATTAACATGACATTAAATAAAATTATTACATGGCTTGAACACAATAATCTTCAAATTAATATTAATAAAACTAAAATGATACAATTCCAGACATATAATAGTACGCGTACACGGCTTAAAATACAATATGGAAATGAGACAATAGAAGAGGTCGATTACGTAAAATTATTGGGGATAATAATTGATAAAAACTGTAACTGGAAATCGCACATCGATGATCTCTGTAAGAAAATAGATAGATTTGTATTCGTTTTATATAGATTAACACGTGTGGCTAGTGTTAATGCGGCACTATGTGCATACCATGGCTATGTCTCATCGATTTTGCGCTATGGCGTTATAATATGGGGTAATTCGGTTGAATTTAAAAGAGTGTTTCGAGCTCAGAAGAAATGCGTTCGCTCAATTTGTGGAGCGCTGGACATTGCCACTTAAAATATTGCCACTTCCAACTATACATTTTTGAAATTTGTATCTTTGTACACCAAAACAGACATGAATTTGTTTTGTATAATGATGTTGTATCCAGACCCAGCCGCAAGTGCATATGCTTAATGTTCCTAGGCGTAGAATTAAATTTTTTTCTAACAATGTATACTGCATGTCCATTACTACTTAGGTATAACAAATTACCTGATAGCTTCAAAACTCTTAGCCTCAGAATATTTAAATGTAAATTATTTAACTTTCTTATAAGCAAATGTTATTATTCAACTGAAGATTTCATGAATGAAAAATTTACCTAAATATTGGACATTATTGCCTATAAATCATATATTATATCCTTGACCTTATTGAATTTTTAACTATATATTAATCTCTTTTACAACTATTGTTCAATTTATTTAAATTATCTGTAATTAGAATAATAATTTAATTTTAATGTAATGATGACCCGCAATTACACTATATTTGTACGCCGGAAACGGCAGAATATTCTGATCGTAATACACATATAACAACTTTGTACAATACTCTGACAAATAAATGCATTCATTCATTCATTCAATGTTATCGGATGCAGCTGAATACCAGTATTTTACATGGAGCGACTGCCTATCTGACCTCCACAACCCTGTTATTCGGTAACACGATACCCCTTGGTAAGACTGGTTGTCAGACTTTCGGGCTTCTGACTACCCGTAACGACTGTAAAGATCTACAAATAACAGCCGGGACCAGCGGCTTAAGGCGCTGACAAGACCCAATTGACCAAAATAGGCTTCTCTTAAGAAAGAAAATTGCCAAATCTGTATAGTTTGTGGTAGCGGAAAAAATATATGTTAATTTTGAACATATTACCCAGAACTTGGTTGTCACCAAAACACGTTTTGAAAAAAAAATCTCGATACAAACTAACGTTAAACTAACCTCTTACCTTGAGTTCTAATCCAAAATATCTGTATTAAATATCAACATAAATTACGTATTTAATTAATAACAAGTACGTCTTATTCTAATGCAGAACTTGGTTGTTTTTTATTTTCGATTACTCAACTCAATTCTGAGTAAATAGATAATTACTTCATATTTTGCAATAAATTACAAGCGTTTTGTCGTCGCGCTTCTCTTTCTTTTCTATGCAATCTGACAGTGACCGCGGTTTAGGTGTTGTCAGCGTCTTAAGGTGCTTTCCGAGGCACGGAGGGGTCTTGGTATTGAAAGACGGTCACCCATCTACGGACCAACCGCGGCAAGCGTAGCTTAACATGATCGATCGACCCGTGCGGCTGTTATTACTTAGCGACAAGCCCCTCTAGCCAGGACACCACTATACCAACAAAAACAAGAAGAAAAACACGGAAAACTATACTCAAGCAGAAAAAAAAAAACGTAAACAGAACTTAATACCTAAATAAAAGCCTCCAGGCATAAACGGCGTGCCCGCTTACATTTAGCTATAGAAAAACAAGTATATCGGCAACATTCGTAACAAATGCACGATACATGTACAACTATCGACAATGCGACATCTAAACTATCGATACTTTCCCAACACTACGACGAAAGAATTCACCCTTTCCTATTTTGGCGCCCTCGGAAAATACACGAATTTGTATCTCAATGCCAACCTCTTCTATTATTTAACTAATATTAACATAAATTCTTTGGGCCCAGATGGAAACTCGCCTATATTCACGCCTCGAACGTTTAAATGGATCGGCAGGTGGGTATGTTGTTTATTTAGTTGAGAAAATTTTGTGTACGTGGTTAATTTTCTAGTTGTTTTGTTTTGTTCAAATTATATTAAAATTGAAATGAAAAGTGAAGTGAAATTATGTGATAAGGCGACGACGGTGCGGTTTAACCTATTGACCGCCACGGTCAAAAAGCAGACGTGCCCCCGGCGCCAAGCTACGAATTATTCCATACAAATCTGTCATGTAGTCGTGACCGTGGTGTGCTGGGCACATTTTGCTCTGTCATCTATACATGAGTGTGGCGGTCAAAAATTATAGAAAGATGTAGTGACAAAAATTAAAAAGAGTATGCTTAGATGGTTTGGTCATGTTGAGAGGATGAATGAAAGGCGACTAACAACAAAAGGTAAATTACAAGGCAGATGTGAGTGGAAACGCCGGGAGGGGACGCCCCAGAAAGACATAATTATGTGACCTCATTGGTGATGTTCTTCAAAAAGGTCAGGTGCATAGTACTCGTAACTGGCGTGCGTGTATGACCAGATGTATGAACGTAATCGAAGCAATAGGAGTATGTAAGGAGCGTAGCAGGTGGCGTTCTATAGTTTCTGCCTACCCCCATGGAAAGGAGGCGTGAGTTTATGTATGTGTATGTGTGTATATTAAAAGTGGAAAAAATCGACTGGAAGATCACAATAAAGGGGAAACAAATAGAGGGATGAACAGTTTTGAAAATCCTAATATTATAAATGCGAAAGTAAGTTTGTTTATTTCGCTTTCAGGCTAAAACGGCTGAACGGATTTGGATGAAATTTGGCAAAATCAAAATCAGTCATTTATTCAAACTGGGCTGAGAACCAGCACTTTTCGAACGTCAAAATTACACAAGACAGTCCTCCAAAAACGCCCACCCTTCACCACTTCCTAGTGCTTTAGCTGGGAAGAAGTGGCGCAACAAACTCCCCAGCAGCACACCTGTCTGTTTAGATAAATAAACTTCATTCTATACAAATCGTATGCAAAGTATTTAACACTACGAAATACAAAACATTAAATTAAATTACTTGCCATAAGTTAGCTAGCACACGCCAATATACCAACAAAACATGGGCACAATGTGGACCATGATCTAGGAGAAGAACATAGGCTACTTGTCATCCTGGATCGCAGAAGAAGTCGCGGGCAACAGCTAGTATAGTAAATCAATAAATGAAATGTGATTAAAGACGCGTAGGTATACGCGCGCTTTTTTTTTTTTTTTGGATGGCGAATTATCAAATAATTTCTCCCGCTCTGGGCGGAGCGAGAGGGTGTGTCAGACTCTTACTGACTAAAACCCACCCGTTCCTTCCGTAGCCTGTGTTGCCAGGCCTCGGTAACCCTTTCTAACTTCCACGCGACCCCTAGAAATCATCTTGATTCTTGGTTTATCTATAGTCATGCAAAACCAAGATGATTTCAGTCATGTGCTGAACTACTGACTAATGATTCTTGCTGAAGAATTGTTGTCATATCTATCAACGTTTAAAGGTTGCATGTTCCAGTAATGTCACCAGTGTTACTATCTACTACATGATTAACAGAACATCTCGACCTCATCATCTGCCCAGCCATTTCCCAACTATGTTGGGGTCGGCTTCCAGTCTTAACGGATACAGCTGAATACCAGTATTTTACATGGAGCGACTGCCTATCTGACCTCCACAACCCAGTCACTGGGTAACACGATACCCTTGGTAAGACTGGTTGTCAGACTTTCGGGCTTCTGACGACTCGTAACGACTGTCAAAGATCTACAAATGACAGCCGGGACCAACGGCTTAATGTGCTTTCCGAGGCACCTCGTCTTGGTATGTAAAGATGGTCATCCATCCACGGACCAAGCGCGGCATCTCGACCTATCTTTACAAAAATTAGAACGTTGAATATCGCGCAAAGGAAAGTTCTGCATTGCGTAAGCTGAACCACGTCCAACATCTACCTTCTACAATTTCATATTGCCAAATATATGGTTTTTAGTGTTCCGTACCTCAGAAAGAAAAAACGAAACCCTTATAGGATCACTCGTGTGGATGACTGTCTGTTCGTCCGTCACAGCCGATTTGCTCCGAATGTACAGGACCGGTTACGTTGAAATTTGGTACACATATGAATTTCTGTGACCCAAATACGGACGTGTATCGTAGTTAAATTAATTTTTAATATTAAGGTCACTTTTGGGGGGCAAATTAGAATTTTTTTAACAAAGTTCTGCAAGCTATACTGTGTGACGTATCAAATGAAAGGCCGTGTGGTGAGGGTCTCAAGTATACAAGGTGTTTTTTTTTTATATCACATAACTCTAGTGGACTCAAATGGCATATGAATTATTTTTGATTTTTTTTTTTCTTTCAAAATAATTCGACAAAGTGACGATTACTAATAATAATGTATAAATAATAATAAATAATATTAATAAATATTTTTTTTATTTTTTTTTTTATTAATGTAAAACACTCTTACGTGAAATATGCTAACGTCGCATTTTCTTAGCTTTAAATATGAATGATTGCTTTGAATGAAAATTAATTGCTCGTATTTATCAATGAAACTTTGATACCGACACACATCGAGAGTCTAGTGTTAGTATTATGATATCTTCGAAACTATGCATTTTTGGACCACAAATGGACCACACATTTAGGACGAAACTATGCATTTTTGGACCACAAATGGACCACACATTTAGGACTTTTTGTATTATTTTTACTTATAGAATATAACCCCAGAGTTATGAGATATCAAAAAAACAAGTTGTATTGTTTTATAGTTTCAAAATAAATAGTTTTAAAGTTATTTAAGAAATTAAACAATCCCCTTTATATCCGAAACAACCGACCCTAAAATTTGGAAAAAAAATACAGAAAGTAGTTTTATACTTATAAATTACAGGAAAACCTATAAGAAGCGCCTATAATGTTAAAATAACTTGGTAAATCTCTCAATATTGTGTGTTCAAAGTTATTGCAGTTGGACTATACGGGGGGACATGCTTTTTAACAACAATGTTAAGTTTGTTCTTGGGATAAATTCATGCCAACTACGACACCCTTCATTATACGTCGTCCGATACGCACTTGGCCGGTTTTTAGATCAACCAACGCCAAATGATACAGTTTGAGCCACTAAGGGCCTTACAAGATACTTAGGTTTACCGACATGGTTGACTACTGGCCTTTGTTTTGGGAACATGCAATACATTAACCTTTTGACCGCCACAGTCATGTATAGTGACAGACCAAAATGTGCCCAGCACGCCACGGTCACGACTACATGACAGATTGTAAGGAATAATTCGTAGCTTGGCGCCGAGCGATTCCTTAAAATCTGTCATGTAGTCGTGACCATGGCGTGCTGGGCACATTTTGATCTGTCATCTATACATAACTGTGGCGGTCAAAAGGTTAATGAAGTAAGATTAAGATACGGTACCTACAGTTGCACTGGAACATTGAAGGTCAACTAGTAGCCAACAATCGCTACAACATCCGCGAAGAAATTTATCCAAATAATCATTATATTAATTAATACGTGAAGCGAAAACTTTGCACCCCTTTTTTACGAAAATTACGCGGACGGAGAAGTATGAAATTTGGCACAGTTAAAATTTATATAAAGGAGGAGTGCAGAAAGCTAACATTTTTATATAATATGCATTAGAAATAAAATAAATTAATTAAAAAAAAAAAACATCTGACGCTGGCAGAATAGTCGACATCGGCTCAATTGGCAAAAAGAGAAACAAAAACATTACACACACTACCATGCGTTTGACACACACACATATTACCAGGGCATTATGTGACAGAAGTGACAGCTTGAGCATGGAATTAGTGTACTCATGGAATTAGTAAGTACCATATAGATTGTAAATAAAGGGGCTCGTTTCGACCAGTAGGCGACCACTAGTAATGATTGAAGTACCTGTTTAACACAACAGTCTAGACGCTGATAACACCTAAAGCGCGGTCACTGTCGGACTGCATAGAAAAGAAAGAAGCGCTATGACACAACACTGGTAATTTATTGCAAAATATGAAGCAATTATCGATTTACAAAAAATCTAGAGATTGTATAAAAAAAATAAAACGCTATTATGCCAATATATTGCTTGTAGAATAATCTGGCAAAAAATCAGAATGATTGCATGTATATTAGTATGGTTTTTAATCGTTAAAAGAAATTTTTAGAGGTATCTTCGTGATTTTTTTCTATCGTATTAAATTAGCCTAACATATTATACCCTTAAGAATATCATATATTTTTCTGATTGTGTTTACTGCAGTGGATCATGTACTTTTGGGCATTATAAAACATGCGTTTAGCTCCTGAAGTCCCCTTAAAAAGTTTTTAATACTAAAGAAACTGAACCTAATGACGTACGCCATTTTGCAAATACATACAAGTTAACGTATAAAAGGAAAAGTAACTACGTCGAGTTAACAAAAATGCAGTAAAACAAATAAAGTAAAATAGAGGGTACATTAAAATTATCATTAATTCACGCATGTTAAAATGCCCATAAACGGCGGGCCGCTAAGTGAGCGTGATGGGTTGTGTGAGGTCTAAGTGATTTGTGGTGCGAGTTACAAGCGACAGCGGGTGCGAGTTGAAGATTTGAAAATTAAATTGCTATCCACTTTTTCGTTTTACTGATGGACTAGTTAATAAATAGTATCCTTTGGGTAACGCTGATTACTGTTATCAAGAATCTAGTGTCTAGATTCCGAGGATTTATTAAGTTTATAAGTTTACACAAAGAATCTTGACAAATCCAATTCAGCTTCGCGTTTCAGAAGATATGACCGAAGTGTTGTAATGAGAGGCGTTGAATGAAGCCCAAAAGCACAGAACAATTGCCCAAGAGCCTGAGCATTCATTTAAGGTGAAAATTCAGAAAAAGCAATTAGTCCATCGCTAAAATACTGCGCCACAGCCAATGTGGCGCAATATTTTAGCGATCAAATTTAGAAATTCTATGAAATGTGGATATGACTCAAAAATCAATCAAAACAAGTCATTTGTACTTAGTCTTAGATACTTACTTATATAATAGGATTAATGACGCCTTGGAAGATAAAAATTATGTAAAAGTACACTCTTTAAATATATTATGTAAACTCACAAATGAAGAGACAGAACACTTATTAAAAATATTGAAATAGTAAACTTTTATACTCACCCTCTCACACACTTTCACATACTACTCATCGACAGGTAAACACTCCACATACCCGTTAGTTTTTTTTTTTTCTTCTGTGTATATAGGTACCTACCAATATGTCTTATTAAGCGAGTATTGTAATGGTCATCATAAGGAACAGCGCTGATGTCTGAGATACAGATATTTTAATCTAGTTCAGACACAGATGCTTTCATTATAAAACTTAGAAAATTTTAAATTGTCCTGTACCTATGTAAAATAAGTTTTGGTGATAAATATATTTATTATTATTATTATATTATTTATTTTTCAAAATTACATGATACAGTCCCTCAAAACTCAGGTAATGAACACACTGAAAACACAAATCCCGTTGTTCCACACGCTCTGATCCGAAATCCGAAAACGCAGACTTTTCTCAAACCCTAACATATAATCGTCAGACAAAAAATACAACCTCGCCAGCACCTTCTACTTACACCACACACATGTACACTTGTTTTCCTATTAATTACTGACATAACTGGTTCTGTTTCACACCGGCAGCTAACGGGGGTAAACAATTGGGGGCTAGATCGTGACTGACTGTATTAGTGGCAATCATCATTTTTAAACAGACCACACATTTGAGGGTAGGCACTAACGAATCTTTGCTCTAACGAATTTCTGGTTGGAGTCGGTTTTAAAAACCGGGTTTAGTAAAAAGAACAGGCCAGATCAAATTACTTTATGATAATATCATAATAATATCATACTCCTTTCATCCCATTTTATTTGGGCTTGGCGCAGCAGTCCTTTTAGGCGCTGAGTAGATGATGGACAATATGACCGCGGACAATTTGTCCGCGACGAAAATGTATTGGTAATATATGCAATAACGCACGCATAGGACAAATAGACTGCCAGGATTTCCATAAGATTCCAAATTGTCCGCGGAAAATTTGTCCGCGACGATAGAACGTATTGGTATTATATGAAATAACGCACACGTAGGACAGACTGCCAGGAACATTCCAAATTGTCCGCGGACGAATTGTCCATCGTCTGCTCAGCGCTTTAGTCTTATAATTTCGTTATGTCCGTCTGTTCGTTCTTCCGGAAGCCACACTCATTTTACTCGGAAAATTGTATAATATGTATTCTGTGCACCGCTAAACAGCGGCGTAATGAAATTACGAAAAATATTAGGAGTGGAAGATATTGGCACTTCCCATACAGAGAAATGAAAAACATAATTCAATGCGCATTTGCGTGTAGGATATTGTAAAAGCTACAATGTATTTATTTTGAAAATATTTATATGTACAATTATATAAAAAAAAACCGGCCGTTGTGCGTGGTCTAACACGCACTTGGCCGTAGTTGGGAAGAATTTATCCCAAAAACAAACTTAACATTGTAGTTGAAAGACATGTTCTCCCATACATCGATATATGCCACGGTCAATTCTCCAAATGCAAATTTAAGTTGGTCGACTATTACCTACACGTTAACTTGTAAAGCCCACTTAGCTGTGATAGCTTTCCTTTTAATTTCATTATATGTACTGCTGCCATGATTTTTATCACATCTCCATAAACTCAAACTCAAAGCATTTATTTCAAATAAACCAATTACAGGCACTTTTGAATTGTCAAGGGTTCAGTCAGTCAGTCAGAGAGATGAAGCTAGTTGCCCATTCCAAAGCGTAGTAGGTACCTATGGAGAAGAACGGGCAAGAAACTCCAAGGACTCTCTTTTAAATCAACGTATTATGGTTACAAAATATTGTTTACATCATTCATTTTGAAATTATACATGTGAGAACGATGCAAAACGTAAAAGCGTCCGTAATAAAAAGATTACAAAAAAAACAAAAGCAATTCAAAAATTAAAGTTAAAATAAGCCGAGGCAGCTAAAAGATGACCAGTCCCTACTGACGGCGCCCGTTCACGAGCATGACGCATGGATCAGCACCATTCAGCTCAACCATTTTGAAGGGAGCTAAATGATCCAACACACGCGCCACCATCAGCGAGACATTAGAGTGAGCACGACATACTCCCAGCCACCAGGGCGCATTCAAGTCAATGAAAGACGTATCCAGTAAATGGCAGCTTTATAGTACATAGTACTCACATAACAATGTGCTGTGTATGTATGCAGCTATACAATACTAAGAGATTGAATTTATACAATGCAAAGAGTTTTTAAAATCTTCGGCAGCTCCAACACTATTTTCAATACCTGATCAATTAGTTTTTGCGCCCTTGTGGAGCAGGACCAGCGTTGAGCCAAGCATTTTTATCGGCAATGTAATCCCCCAATTTATAATATGCTTGGCTACATAGTGTGCGTTTTATACTAGATTTAAATTTTGTTTCATTCAGTTGAAGTATGTGGGGAGGTATTTTATTGTAACATTTTAAACAGTACCCCATGAAAGATGAGTCTACTTTAGCCAGCCTGAAACCTGGTTGAACTGAAACAACCATTTAGCTGGCAGGGGGAGCACTTGACTCTAACGAAGATTAATTATCACTTTAATGCTTAATATTACGTAAACGGATCCTTGAATCGAAGCAATATTTTTAAACGGCCTATTCAAGACTGACCACACCGTCACAGTCGAGAAAAAAAAAATATCATCCCCACATTACATGCAAGGGAGGTACCCTAAACAAAAATATTTTTCAATATTTTATTTTAGGACCTTGTCGGCATGATTAATATGTATATGAAACTATAAAGGTTCCTTGTTTACTACTATTTTTTATGGCCCTCTGCCAGCTAAATGATTGTTTATGGAGATGTGACCAAGTTCATGGCATTAGTTCATATAATTAAATTAAAAGAAAAACCATCATAGCTAAGAGGGCTTTACAAGTTGAGTAGACCAACTTTTTTTTTTTTTTTGAGGGTGGGAAATCATCAAATAACTTCTCCCGCTCTGGGCGGAGCGGGAGGGTGTGTCAGACTCTTACTGACTAAAACCCACCCGTATTCCTTCCTGTTGCCTGTGTTGCCAGGGGACTCGGTGACCCATAAGTACCTTCCCGCGACCCGGCATGGTGCAACCAACTTAAATTTGCAGTTGGAGAATTGAGCGTGGCATATATATCAATCAATGAGAACATGTTTTTCAACTTCAATGTTAAGTTTGTTTTAAATTTATCCCAACTTCCCAACTAGTGGTCCGACACGCACTTGGCCGGTTTTTAGTCACATTCTCCTCATAAAGCTCACATGCATTCTCGTTAACAATGCATGTGAGCTATATTTTATTTGCTTGTATTTCTTCCCGGCACAGCAATCAATTATATGAAGTTTGTTCATCGCAGTAATTGCTCCATCCAAAGTACATTATTTAAACTTTAGCCCGGACCAATATTTGCGTCGGAGTGTTTATAAATTATGAAGTAGCATATGAATTTAAATTGTCGGAATTTGAGCTCGAGTCTCCAATTTAGGATTTCCTGGAGAAAAATCAAAAAAGAAACAATGTTTTTATGTTATTGATCATTTTGATCATTCGGTGCTCTCGTTCTACCTATTATTATATTAAAACTGCTGTCTTTGCGTGTCTGTCTGTGACCACGTTGTTCTTCTAAACCATGCAACGGATTTTTATTCGGTACACCGGCCTATCGGCAAGCGTAGTGTGGGACTACCCCCAGCTAGATGGACCGACGACCTTAAAAAGGTGGCTGGGACAGGGTGTTGTGGCGCAGCCTGGGAGAGGTCTATGTCCAGCGGTGGACTGTTATAGGCTGAGTCGATTGTTGATTGACATTCCGGAAGGTTTGTGCCCGCCCGCGCTATTACTTCGCTTTAACTTAGCGTTCTTTCTGACTTTTTTCTTTTTGCTCGGCTCCTAAGGGTCGTAGTGTGATGTTAAATATCCTATAACCTTCCTCAAGAATTGGGCTATGAATTATTATAGCAGTCTTTCAAATCCGACTGGTAGTTCCAGAGTTTCCAGAGGCTACATACAAACTTACAAACAAATTTTACCTCCTTGTAATAGTGGTACAGATAAATAGATAGATAGATAGATAGAATACTCTTTATTATGTACACCATAAAAATTACAGATACAAATGTTGAAATTTTACAAGGGGTGATACATTTATAATAGAGGAATCTCGATGTTTTATCAAGTCGAAAAAACCGTGCTAAGCAGGGACGGGACGCTAGTTTAATGATAATACATCCACGTAAAAAAAAATGGCGGTGTCCATAGAAAATGCTCTTTTAACGTTTTGACCGCCACAGTCATGTATAGATGACAGAGCAAAATGTGCCCAGCACGCCACGGTCACGACTACATGACAGATTTTAAGGAATAATTCGTAGCTTGACGCTGAGGGCACGTCTTTGCTTTTTTGACGTGGCGGTCAATAGGTTAAACATGCTAATTTTCTATTACAAAATTTTAAGTAATCCTAAAACTAGTCTTCGTAAACGAATTCCTGAAACTGTAAGCTTCAGTTAAGATAGTTTTACGGCGACTTACATAAACGTTTATGAGTTTGTCAAAGCATTTCAATTTGTTGCAAGGGGACCCGTTTCTATGCAACGAAGGGAGTTGAGTGTTTAGATTTTACTGAATTTTACGGCATAGTTCTTACTGGGAGAATAATTATGGAGGGAGAACAATGCAGTAGCTTTAGAATACATGATATCAACTTGCAATTGACCCTCTGCAAGGCTAAGTTCATCTCTAATATAGCGGTGGAACGAGCATTGATCGCTTCGTTTGCTCACTGCGTCTTCTTTACAATTTCCTTTACTAAAAGCCACTGCGTTTTGTCTCCTACCTTTTGTAACAATCTGGCATGTGCTGTCACTTTGTGTAATAAAATTGTCATATTTATTGTATTCTAGATAAAGATATATTTATTTGTTTGCAAACATGTGTAACATTAATCATATAAATGCAAATGTGGATTTAAAAGTGAAAATATTTGAGTTTCAACATGTTTTGCCACCATTGGCGTACAAAATTAATTATAACCACTTGAGATATGGTAACACATTTAAGAAAGACAAAAAAAAAAATCAACAAAACCAAAATATAACACAAACAGATTAGAAACTATAATTTAAAAAAATTTAACATAATGGTAACATTTTTCAGTAAGTAACTTCTTAAGTTCTCTTTTGAATAAGTTTGGCTGGTTTATATTTTTAGACTTGTACACTTATTATTATACATTTATTTTACACTTCATCATCTGCCTAGCCTTTTCCCAACTATGTTGGGGTCGGCTTCCAGTGTTACCGGATACAGCTGAATACCAGTATTTTACATGGAGCGACTTCCTATCTGACCTCCACAACCCAGTTACTGGGTAACACGATACCCCTTGGTAAGACTGGTTGTCAGACTTCCGCGACGACCCGTAACGTCTGTCAAAGATCTACAAATGACAGCCGGGACCAATGGCTTAACGTGCTTTCCGAGGCACGGAGGGGTCTTGGTATGTAAAGATGGTCACCCATGCACGGACCAACCGCGGCAAGCGTAGCTTAACCTGATCGATTGACCCGTGCGGCTGTTATTACTTAGCCACAAGCCCCTCCTCCTTGCTTTTATGAAATATTTACTCCCAATCACTCATTAAGTCCAGAACCCCGAAAAAAAACACCAAAGATGTTTTCTGCAAAATTATTTTATTTCTACAGAGTCCCTTAGTTAGATAACCTTAAAATAAAGGGCCCGAAGTCCGTTATGATACAGTATTACGGCCAGGGCCGGTGCGGGGTGATTGTCCTATTTCTTTGTGATTCCACTTTAAATTTTTGAAGTTTTCAGTCGCAAATGTTCCAGCTTGAGTTTTCCGTTTCTCGTTAGGTGAGGTCCCTGTGAAATGAGATTTTTGGAGGCAAAACGGCTGGGATATACGAGGTCTCTGTAGGTTAAGTTTGTACAATTAGTAAGGTAGGAATGGAAGTTAGTTACATCTGATAAGCAAGGAAACTAGCTACGTTACTGTCGCAGTTGTTGTTAAGAAATGATTTGTACAACGTTAGGTCGTTTAACCTTTTGACCACCACAGTCATGTATAGATGACAGACCAAAATGTGCCCAGCACGCCATAGTCACGACCACATGACAGATTTTAAGGAATAATTCGTAGCTTGGCGCCGAGGGCAGGTCTTTGCTTTTTTGACGTGGCGGTCAATAGGTTAATGCCTGAAGCATTTTCTACAAGACTTTCGACTTTTGGGTGATGCAGAGACAAATATGTTAAGTGTACTTTCAAAACCATTGTGATACATATATATGTTCTAGGCTTCAGAATAGCCCAGAAGCTCTTTCTGATTAAAAATCATGAAAAATTTAAGGGTTTTCAAAATTCATTAACACGGTTCACATATAAATCAAATCAGGTCAACCAATGTCTACATAGCTCTAACATGTTGCAAGAAAGCCTCGTTATCATCAAACACCACATAATCCTCAATTAACTCCCTTGGCGCGAGATAACGCCCCATGCAGTCATGTCATATCAGCCGGAAGTTGTCTATTATCGAGCGAAGGCCTCCCCATAGATCCCCATATATTACCCTTGCTCCATCAGGGAAACCAAAAGCCCTGGAAATTTCTTCCGAAAGAACAGTGTGAAAATCCTGTGGTGTACAGTTATATATTTTGTTTCATTACGAGTATTTGAAGTCATAAAATCATCCAAATATATTAATTAACAATGATATTTGTAAATAAACCCAAATAGACCGTCGTGTTATTATTTAAAGAAAATAAGTTATGTTTACACAGTTTTACGAAGTTCCGTTCCATGCTAACAACATTTACGAGCCTTCCCTTTGTAATATCATCATTTTTACCACAAAAACATTAATAAAAAACGTAATAGCTAATACATCAAAGCTGTTGTCTTTTACCCACAAATACAAATACACAGGCCACGAACTATATCTCGGCGTTATTAAATTCATCCATAACTTGTGGACGCCAATTATACAACGGCCTGGCGTCACTTGCTAGTAATGGCGCCCGTTCCCGCCTTTTTCGCTGTCAAAGCGGTTTTTTCGCGGGAAAATACGTACGATATTCGCCCCTCGAGTTTCTGCATTCTTGACAAAAATCTTGGCTGCGGTATAAATTTTAAGTTGCCAGACCTTTTTTTAGAATTTTTTGATAAAATATTCTTTGGGAGATATTGAAGTGGGAATAGGGAAATCGGGCTGCTAAGGCTCCATAAATTAATTTTAGATGAATGTATCTACACCGGCTACATGTCTACCGCCCTGATATTTTTCCTGTTCAGGAACAGTCTCAGCTGTAATTACAATTTCACACTGCTTAATATGTAGCTGATGAAAATGCTATTAACAATGAAGCTTTCCATTACCTGAAATTAATCAATTTTACGCCATAAATGGCACCATCATACCATTTATATAAGATTTTATGAATAGCGGCCAGACATGGCTATAATAAATCCGCTATAAGAATTGTTAGGTCATAATTAGATGGGTGTTGAATGGTTTTTAAAGTTCAAACAGGTTTTAATAGAGAGAGAGCTTAATAGTAACCGTTTATTTTAGAACTTGCCTAGGGGCAATGATGAATATTGATTCGTACACCGCAGTACATACAAATCATGATTTAAAAAGGTTTTTTCTTGCTTTGTCTCGAGCAAAACTCTAAGGAAATTCGTAAAGAAAACGATACCATGAATAAAGAAAGCTTTTAAAAAGCATTACCATCTTGGACATATGTAGAATCCAATGGACCTTAGAAATATATGTCAATGAAAACGACGAACATTTTTCAAACACAAATTCGTGATTTTTATGGTTCCGAAGTAAACAAAGAACCCTTATAGTTTCGCCATGTCTGTCTGTCCCGCTGTAGCTCAGAGACGCTTAATAAGAAAACTGTACTGTAAGCTGTATTTCGCATATTAATCACGCCGACAGTGGTACAATAAATCCTGTAATATTTTTTCTCCTCGTCTATCCCATGGTGTGGGGTGTCTTTGGATAGGCCGTTCAAAAATATTGCGAGTCTGTGAACACCATTTTTCGATTCAGGCATCCGTTTGCGCAATATTAAACATTAAAGTGCTAATTTTTGTTAGAGTCAAGTGTCGTCGTCGTCGTCCCTTCCAGCTAAATGGTTGTTTTGTTTATGGAGAAGTGAAAAAATTCATGGCAGTAGTACATATAATGAAATTAAAAGGAAAACTATCACAGCTAAGTAGGCTTTACAAGTTAACGAGTTATAGTCGACCAACTTAAATTTGCATTTGGAGAATTGACTGTGACGTAAATATCGATGTATGGGAGAACATGTTTTTCAACTACAATGATAAGTTTGTTTATGGGATAGATTCATCCCAAGTAATCCCAACTACGGAACCCTTCAAGGGATTGAAATAAGTCAAACAATCGACACTGGCGCCGATTCCCTTGTTCACAAACTGAACTAAATTTAAGTTCAGTGCATCCTTTTCTTTCTATTTCATTAAGAAAAGGACAGAAGATCAATTTTAGTTTAGTCCTGTCAAATTAATCAGCGCTTGACGTAAATTGACGTAATTTTAGTAGGCAAGTTTTTAATCACGCCTAAACTTGTATGGAGTAGTGACAGGCGCTGATTAATTTGACTAAACTAAAATTTATCTTCTGTCCTCTTCTTAATGAAATAGAAAGAAAAAGATGCACTGAACTTAAATTTAGTTCAGTTTGTGAACAAGGGAATCGGCGCCATTCTCCACGACAAGGTTTATTTTTAACAATATTTACCATTTTTTAAGCTCAGGCTTACGCCAAACAATCTTCTTGTTAATAATTCGACAAACAATTTTTGTTAAGGATATCAAAAAAGTTTCAGAGCTAGTGGTAGTTAAAACTCAAGCCCGTTCCGCTTCAACTTTATATGTTTTGAATCCTCCGTCCTTTCAGGGCGTACTCACACATCCTACGTATTTTCCAGTGTAAAAATATATATTTTTTGAGGGCATATGATAATTTGTATGCTGTATAGGTAATGTAAGTTCAGTTAACTAATATTTGGCATTTGGCGTCACACGCTTAGTTATCTTGCGTGTACAAATTCAAACACACACACAACATACACTTCCATTCCTTCCTTTTGAATCCTGACAGACACCTGAGACAACGAATAACTTGAGTAAGCCACTGAACGTATTTTTTTTTTGTCCTTACCTACTGACCTAGACCAATATCTTTAGAAACGAAAGACAAAATGACAGATTGTAGAAGGATTGCTACGCACAGTGGAACGAATGTATGGGAGCGGTTGGACGTAGACATGTCCGAAAAATAAGAGTAAAATTATGCCAAACTAATGATGCCATCTTATTCGATTACTTAATGCCTTCATAAATTGTGGTGATGAATTTCTTCATAACTCCCATATTTCGGGAGTAATTTGAGAAAATGTGAAATTTTACTATGAAAATGAGTGTATCGAGCTCTCTCCCTCCTGATTCCGGGCTTGTTTCAAGTAGCGGTCTCTAATATCGTAATGCTATTACTAAGAGCTATATTTAATACTAAGACACATAGTGCGCCAAATGTGCACTTTCTGGGATAAAAGGAAATGAAAATTTAAAAAAAAAAACGTTTTTTCCCCATTTGTATTTACTTTAAACCGCAGACAGACTTATTAAGAGGTCTATAAATATATTATATATATACAGAAATATATATTAACAAAAATATTCACAAGAACTGATGAGAGTATGACTTTTAAGTAAGTTGATAATAAATTACCTAGTTTCATTAAAAGTACAATAAATAATTAAGATGTAAGCTCTAATTTACTAAGTTACACATTTTAAAACAATAACATCATTTAATTATCTTCGTCATCATCATCATCATCAATTAATTCAAATTCAGAATCGATGTCCGCTAAATCATTTATGTTAACAAATTCGATATCACTTTTCTCAGAATCCGTAAGCTCATAAAATTCCTTAAAAGAAGATTTTTTTACAAACTTATTTCCTTTTGGACGGATACTTGTAACAAGTGGATCAGAAGACAGTAAAAGATTGTGCATAATATCTTCATTGCATGAGATACTGCTATGCTTTCGAGAATGCCCCTCTCTATATTTTCTAAAATCTTTATTTCTAGCCTCAGATGCCTCTTCGGATAGAAAACCAATGGGCACAATTGACATGTTCTGAACTATGTCTGGCCCATGCATTAAAATTTTATGAAGTGAAGAAGGCATATAATACCATGGGTATAACTCCACGTAAAGCTTAGCAGTATCAAAGCAGAACTCTCGGAATTTAGTTACGTTGATCTTCTCTCCTGATGAAATACACTGCAAGATCACACAGATTTTTCTTAAAAGCATAGCATCTATTCCGGTCAGTTCAGCAGATTTAGTGTAGTTTTCAAAAAATCTCCTTGCCGAGTTGCCATTGTTGGTGGATCCACTGCCTTGTTTCACAACATCGAGAAGTAAGCCCGTTTCTCTTCTTACAGCCTCTTGAACTCTTTTCTTCCTGTCATCAACTTGCCTTTTTGCTATATCACCCCTTACTTGCCATGATTTTATGTCTAATTTGTAGGAAATGTGTAATAAGCATTCCATTGAGCGAATCCAAGCGTGAAGGGTGCTTAAGCTATATTTATACATGTCCTCGTTTGCGTGTTTATCTTTGATTAACTCTAAATTATTCATTTCTTTAGGACAAGCCTTGCATATGTCACACACTGAAGCTGCTGTATTGGATATAATGGAATGAATTTTACCATCAATCATTGTCAACAGCAGTTGGTGTTTGACACTAATTCCATCAGTGATGGTGGATGGAGTTAAGGCTTCAATCTCTGCTTCGATTTCAGCCATCTCTCTCTGCACATTTTCTTTGGTTTCCTTTATAAACTTAAACAATATTGGCCGGCAAAATGAAGTGGAAGATGGTCGCTCGTTTTCCCAAATTGTTACACCTTTTGAGACGAGCCGCAGTGGTACAAGACTAATCATAAAATTACTAGCAAGATCGATTTGCTCATCTTCACTCGTCCTTTGATGATAAATGCTTTGGCTAGATGATCCGTCAAAACCCCATTTGCTGGTCAATACGAGCTGTTGATTGGGATCAACAGGGGTTTCTAACGACCTAATAAGTCTTCTTGAGGTTAAATCCATCAAGGCTTGTAATTTGATTTTTGCAGAGCTTTCTGTAACTGTGAGATCTTCTTTGGCCGGATAGCACTTAATTTTTTCTTTAACCAACATGTAGTAACTCGGGTATTGAAGAGCTCCTTCTTGAGTGTTGAAATCCCGAAGAGTGTTATAGCGCCATTTCGATAAGTTCATCGATACATAAAGAGCCAATGCCTTCAAAGGGGATATTTCCCGTACCTGAATTGATTTACCTTCAATGAAGGCTTTGATTTTTGAGGCCTCTTCTGGATTCTCCGTCAAGTATTTCATAACATAAGCTGTATCGCTTTGTCCTGCCTTTTGAAGCGCCCTTTCGGCCGAAAACATAATTTCAGCGCTGCTACTGCTGCATGAAAGACTATCTTCAGTGCGTCTTCTTTTTTGCCGGTTACTAAGGTCCTCAAAAGATTTACGAGGACTAGGATGTGTACAAGTTGAAGCATCAGATTTAGCAGGAGAAATTATGGGCTCGATGACGTCACTTATATTTTCTGTAGAAGGTTCCATATTTTCATTCTGTAATTCCGGCCATTGAATTGCAGCCTGTAGCCAAATCTCATGTTTTTTCCGAAACTTATCTGTGCTTCTTCCAGACTGTGTCCATTTTGCATAAATGCGGTAGCAAAATCGACGACACCAGTCTTTTAAACTTGTTTCAGCACTTTCACATAACTGAACACAACTGTTATCTTTTAAAACACTGAACAAATAGTTAAAGTCGCGTAAATCTTTATGTGCGCGTGCGCATAAAGCAACGTGAATATCAAGATTTGTATTAAAATTTGGAAAATACATTGCGAGATTAGCTTGGATACAACGAGGTCTAAATCAACACTGATTTTAAAGTTACTAATAGTGACCTATTTATATAAAATCCAGGTATCCCAGGTATCCTTTGTTAAATATTGCAAGGTAATTAGTTATTGTGATAATTAGTAAATGATGCATGCTAAATTAGTGTATTAAGAGCCATTTAGTAATTAAATAATAGCAATGTTCTTATCAGTAATCATTAGTGCATCAGTTTTATATGTAAACCTTAAGTCCCTAATTATATATCCTAATTAGCTTATATCTTCTCTAATTGGCTGCTCAGAAATGTTATTGTAATAAGGTAAACCTTTAGAAAAACGGTTTTAATCAACAAAATAAACAAAAAATAAAAAAATTGTGTTATAAAATAAACATCACTCTTTATCCCAGAAAGTGCACATTTGGCGCACTATGTGTCTTAGTATTAAATATAGCTCTTAGTATTAGCATTATGATATTAGAGACCGCTACTTGAAACAAGCCCGGAATCAGGAGGGAGAGAGCTCGATACACTCATTTTCATAGTAAAATTTCACATTTTCTCAAATTACTCCCGAAATATGGGAGTTATGAAGAAATTCATCACCACAAGTTATGAAGGCATTAAGTAATCGAATAAGATGGCATCATTAGTTTGGCATAATTTTACTCTTTTTTTTCGGACATGTCTACGTCCAACCGCTCCCATACATTCGTTCCACTGTGCTACGGTGCGATGTCAAAATGAAGAAACGAAATGTCACTTTGTATTCTTAAAAAAAATTTAAAGCGTCATGCTAAGCCCGCTGAACGTAATTTTTCTCTGTTGTTAATCAAAGAAAACGTGATTACGAATGACACGCTATTATCGTCATAGAATGTAGGTAAAACAATGCAATTATTAAGAAAAGGACGCAGATAGAAAGTTATTACAAATAAGATTGAGGGTTGTGGGATGAAAAATATCTAATACAGAAAATGTCGCGTATCACCGACGCTAAACTCTTCGACCTATCAGCGTCAACGTGATTGATTTTCGGTTCTAACGTAGAAATGACTGGAGAAATGTAGAATACTTCAAGAAAACTGGCCCAACTTAAGACCGAAAACCCTAATTAAATAGAAAAGCAGATATTTTTTAAAGATCGATGGGAGAACAAAGATCTAACATAGAAAAGGAGAAATGGATGATACTTAACAAAAACTGGCCCAACTTAAGAACAAAAACTCCAGTTAAATAGAAAAGCAGATATTCTTTAAAGATCGATGGGAAAACGAAGAGCCTTACTTAAATAGAAAAGCAGATATTTTTTTAAAGATCGATGGGAAAACAAAGAGCTAACATAGAAAAGATTGAAGAAATGGATAATACTTAACAAAAACTGGCCCAACTTAAGAACCAAAACTCTTATTAAATAGGAAAGCAGATATGTTTTAAAGATCGATGGGAAAATGAAGAGTTCCCGCACGCACACACTTAACTGTGAGGACGGGCTAGAAAGGTAAGGTTTTGTAAACAACGTCTGGACCTTTGATTATTTACTCAAATGATATCTTTAGTCTTGATATTACAACAACCAAAAAAAAAAACGCGGTAAAGACGTCAATCAAACTGAAAAAACGTTTACGTTGTATTATATAATTGCATATAACAAGTATGAGTACTACCTACTATAGAACTATACATAAACTCACCCCCTTCTTCCCATGGGGGAGGCAGAAACTATAGAACGCCATCTGCTACGCTCCTTACATACTCCTTTTGCTTCGTTACGTTCATACATCTGGTCATACACGCACGCCGGTTGCGAGTACTACGCAGCTGACCCTTTTGAAGAACATCACCAATGAGGTCACTATGTCTTCCTGGGAAGTCCCATTCCGGCGTTTCCACTCACATCTGCCTTGTAAATACCTTTTGTTAGTCGCCTTTCATTCAACATGATCAAACCATCTAAGCATACTCTTTTCAATTTTTGTCACTACATCTTTTAAACCGTACAGTTGCCTTATCACATCATATATCAGCCTATCAGTTATAGTCACCACACATGCTTCGCAAGGAACGCATATGAGCTACCATTTTCCGGGTAATATGTCTTTCATCGACTTGAATGTGCCCTGGCGGCTGAGAGTATGTCATTCTCGCTCAAATGTCTCGCTGATGGTGGCGCGTGTTGGATCATTTAGCTCTGCTGATCCATGCGTCATGTTCGTGAACGGGCACCGTCAGTTGGGACGTTAAAATAAGCCGTGACAGCTAAGAGATGACCACATCACTTAGCTGCCAGTGCTTTTACTGCTTATTTTAAGACCCAATTGACCAAAATAGGCTTCTCTTAAGAAAAAAATATTGCCAAATCTGTATAGTTTGTGTTAGCGGAAAAAATATATGTTAATTTTGAACATATTTCCCAGAACTTGGTTGTTACTAAAACACGTTTTGAAAAAAAATCTCGATACAAACTAATGTTAAACTAACCTCTTACCTTGAGTTCTAATCCAAAATATCTGCATTAAATATCAATATACGTTAAGTATTTCATTAATAACAAGAACGTCTTATTTGAATGCAGAACTTGGTTGTTTTTTATTTTCGATTACTCAACTCAATTTTGAGTAAATAGAGAATTGCTTCATATTTTACAATAAATTACAAGCGTTGTATCATCGCGCTTCTCTTTCTTTTCTATGCAATCTGACAGTGACCGTGGTTTAGGTGTTGTCAGCGTCTTAAATATACTTTCGCCATGTCCGTCTGTCTGTCCCCGCTGTAGCTCAGAGACGCTTAGTACTAGAAAGCTGTAATTTGGCATAGGTATACATATTAATCACGCCGACAAAGTGCTAGAATAAAATAAAGAAAAAAAATTTTTTTAGGGCACCTCCCTTGCGCGTAATGTGAGGATGATATGTTTTTTTTCGACTACTCCATGGTGTGAAGTATCGTTAGACAGGCCGTTCAAAAATATTGCGGGTCCGTGAACACCACTTTTCGATTCAAGGATCCGCTTGCGTAATATTAAGCATTAAAGTGCTAATGTTTGTTTAAGTCAAGTGTCCAGCTAAATGGTTGTTTATGGAGATGTGAAAAAAATCATGGCAGTAGTACATATAATGAAATTAAAAGGAAAACTATCACAGCTAAGTAGGCTTTACAAGTTAATGAGCGATAGTGAACCTACTTAAATTTGCGGTTGAAGAATTGATCGTGACGTATATCGATGTATGGGAGAACATGTTTTTCAACTACAATGTTAAGTTTGTTTTTGGAATATTTTCATCCCAAGTAATCCCAAGTAGGGAACCATTCAATGTGCGTGGTCCGACACGCACTTGGCCGGTTTTTTTGTTTCTATTTGCTGTGCATTGTTCTCACAAATAATTATAAATTCATCATTAATTATGTTACTAATATTTTTATAACATCATAATTTAAAAGAGTGTCCGTGGAGTTTCTTGCCCATTCTTCTCCCCGATATGGAGAAGAATGGGCAACTAGCTCCATATTTCTGACTGACCGACTCCTTGACACTTCAAAAGTGCCTGTAAACGGTTTAATTGAAATACATAAATGCTTTGAATTTGGGTTTTTCGTCTTTTGGCTACGTTGTATTAGTGTGTGCATATTTTTATGTATTTTTTTTTTGTCATGTGTGTCTTGTTTGTTCAGAATAAAGATTTTACTTCTATCTTCTTAGCTGCAGAATCAGTTACGTGGAAGTACTACTGCCTGTTATCACCATCCACTAAAAGCCATGAGACTCATGTTAGCCAATATCTTACCTGATGGTAAGCGTGCTCCATCGTCGACCGTATCGGTTGATACGGTCGACGATGGAGCACGCCTAGAAGTATCCTATTAAGACGCTGACAACACCTAAACCGCGGTCACTGTCAAATTCCATATAAAAGAAAGAGAAGCACGATGACACAATGCTTGTAATTTATTGCAAAATATGAAGTAATTATCTATTTACTCAAAATTGAGATGAGTAATCAAAAATAAAAAACAACCAAGTTCTGCATTCAAATAAGACGTTCTTGTTATTAATTAAATACGTAACGTATGTTGATATTTGATAGAGATATTTTGGATTAGAACTCAAAGTAAGAGGTTAGTTTAACGTTAGTTTGTATCGAGATTTTGTTTTCAAAACGTGTTTTGGTAACAACCAAGTTCTGGGAAACATGTTCAAAATTAACATATATTTTTTCCGCTACCACAAACTATACAGATTTGGCAATTTTTTTTCTTAAGCGAAGCCTATTTCAGTCAATTGGGTCTTGTCAGCGCCTAAGTCGAGACTTAAAGACTCCCAGGTTATAGCTATCCTGTCGGGGTCGTGGAAAAGTCCGAAAGGGAAACCGTGGCCTCTAGCAACACAGGCAACGGAAGGAACACGGGTGGGTTTTAGTCAGTAAGAGTGTGTCAGAACACACTCCCGCTCCGCCCAGAGCGGGAGAAGTTTTTTGATAATGGGTGGGTTACAGCCATCGGGAAACAGCACGGAGTTCCACTCCTTATCGGGAGCTTGATATAATCGGAATAAATCTTATCATTAGATAAGATAAGGATCTATATTTAATTACAGACGTAGGCACACATGATTAGATAATTAAATGACGTCAATAACCCATTTCGATTAACATCTCTTTTTCTTAACAGTATTACCGATTTTGATTTTGATTACTACTCTAAAAGTCACCCAAAGGGCAATGGAGATGTCTATGCTTGGAGTTTCCCTACGTGATCGAATCAGAAATGAAAAGATCGGCAGGCGAACCAAAGTTACCGACATAGCCCGAAGAATTGCTAAACTTAAGTGGCAGTGGGCAGGGCACATTGCTCGCAGAACAGATGGCCGATGGGGTCGAAAGGTTCTGCAGTGGCGACCGGGTACCGGAAGACGTAGCGTTAGAAGGCCTCCTACGAGGTGGACCTTGTGAAGGCCGCAGGAATCCGCAGGATGCGGGAAGCACAGAACCGGTCGAAGAGGCGGTGCTTGGGGAAGGCCTATTTCCAGCAGTGGACGACTTTCAGCTGATATGATGATGATGATGACTACTCTAATGCTTCTCCAATATAGGAGAGATTATGAAAAGCAATAAGCTTCCGATCCGACTGATTTGTAAGGTATAATGAAAGATCCTGAGAGATTCAATCATCAATTTTAGCTGAGAAGGATGACACGTAAAATCGAGAAGCGTTCAACATTGTTATATATTACGAGTATTATCTTCAAGTTGTGATCTGTGGAAAATTTTGTGGGTAGTTTATATGTTATTTCCGTTTATTTTTAATATAGGTAGTACTGTTTCGTTTTTCCTAATGAAGTCCGAGATAAATAAAGAAGCCCGAGTTTTGATTTGCAAGTAGAATCATTGACCAAGGATCAAGAAATAGCAGATTATTGTCGCCTAGCGCAGACACGACACTTCAGACTAATTTTATTTGCTGGAGCAAGATCATGGTACTCTTCACACACATCCTCGTCCAGCACAGTCTATATTTTACATTTACTTTAGAAAGTACTAGCTTCTGGCCGCGTGTTTGAACATAAAACATATCCTATGGCAATTGACAGTAATGTCTTCTTTGTAAAACTTTCCATCAGTGAAAGAATTTTTGTAATCGGATCAGTACCGGTCAACAGTGGAATCTTTACTTTCCATGAGCAATTTTATCAATGAGTACTGTACTTAAATATATCTCGATTACAAAAAATCTGTTTCCGCCATTTAAGGGGACTACAGGACCTAAACGCAAATTTTGTAAGTTTTATAATGCCTAAAAGTATATGATCCACTGCAGTAAACAAAATCAAAATAATATATGGTATTATTCAGGACATATGCTAGATAGATAGTGTGTCGAAAACATAATACAACTAATTTGATACGATATATAAAAAAAAACACGAAGATACTTCTAAAAATGTCTTTTAACGATTAAAAACCATACTAATATACATGCAATTATTCTGATTTTTTGTCAGATTATTCTACAAGCAACATATTAGCATAATAGTGTTTTAATTTTTTTATCCAATCAAACGATTTTTTTGTAAATAGAGAATTGCTTCATATTTTGCAATAAATTACCGCAAAGGAGGTTAAATAGCAGACACAATATCCGAGAGTTCCTGCGAAGTCGATTATACATATGAATGTATGTATGAAATCACTGTGAAAGTTGACAAGATCTTCTGCAATTTTGCACCGACAGCAGGCTAGATAGTCTTACTGCACTTTTTAACTACTGCATATTGATATAAATTAGATTCTTGTGTAGTGTGACATGTGCCAAAAAAACATAATTATATTATTCTTTCTTCTTTTTATTTCTTTTCGTGTCATTCAACATGCAGTCCCGTGCTAGTTGCGTGATACTCGGTCATGCAATGGCATAAGTTACGTGAGAGAGTTTTGAGCGCTTTGCAGAGTCGCTGCGGAAAATTTCGACGAAACATCTTGATCTTCGATCGCTCTTCGGTCAGTCTAGTTTGAGAGTATTTTACTGGAACTCGCGTGGTGAGGGTTCCATACGAAGTATATGTTATCTACTATGTTTTTATCCCAAGAACAAACTAAACAATGTAGTTGAAAAACATGATCCCATACATTCCAACTGCAAATGTAAGTTTGTACGCACAATATTGAGAGATTTACCGTGTTAATTAATATACCATTGAGTTCTTTTAGATTTGTGTAAGTCTGTTTATATGTGTGTGTAGGTACATAAACTGTTAAATAAATTAAGAAAGAAAGAAAGAAGAAAATAGAGAGAAAATAAATTTGTTTGACCCAGGTTAAGGCACACAATATTCATACAAAAACAAAAAACGGAAGTAACTATTTTCTCTATTTTTTTTTTCAAAATTTTAGGCTCAGTGGTTTTGCAGATAAGGGGGGGCGGGGGGGCAAAGGTCAATTTTCATAAATAGTTATAAACCTATTTTAAAATTGTAAAAAGAAATGAGACCCTCACAACAAGCCTTTTTATTTGATACTAGATGCACCCCGCGGTTTCACCCGCATAAGTTTTGACCCCGGGGTATATCGGGATAAAAAGTGTTATTCCTGGTTATAAACTATCTGTGTGCCAAATTTCATCCAAATCCGTTCAGTACTTTTTGCGTGAAAGAGTAACATCCATCCATCCATCCATCCATCCATATAAACTTTCGCATTTATAATATTAGTAGGGATTTTGCCCCCCTCATATTCAAAATCCATTCATTTACGTTACACGTCCGTGTTTGGGTCTCAGATATTCATATATTTACCAAATTTCAACTTAATTGGTCCAGTAGATTCGGAGCAAATCGGCTGTGCCAGACAGGCAGACAGACGAGTGATCCTATAAGAGTTCCGTTCTTTCCTTTTGAAGTATGTACCCTAGGCTCTAGCCCAACTAGCCTGTGGGTAAATCAGGCCCTGAGCGACTGCCTATCTGACCTCCACAACACAGTTACTGGGCAACACGATACACCTTGGTAAGACTGGTTGTCAGACTTTCGGGCTTCTGACGACCCGTAACGACTGTTCAACAAATGAGACCGGGGAGTCCCAACGACTTAACGTGCTTTCCAAGGCACGAAGGGGTCTTAGTATGTAAAGAAGGTCACCTATCCACGGACCAACCGCGGCAAGCGTAGCTTAACCTGATCGATCGACCCGTGCGGCTGTCATTACTTGGCCACAAGTACCTCTAGACTAAATATATATAACACAAAACAGAAAATTGATAATAGACTAAATATGTATATACAGGGTGACATTGAAAACATGCGACAAATCGAAATGGGAGATTGTACTCATCATTATGAACAACTTTTACTAAGGGACCAAAGCTACAATCCCAAAAAAAAAAACTGCTGTCCTCTACATTTATGTTCGCAATACCTCATCAAAATGTAGGAAAAGCAGATTTTTTTTTGGGATTACAACTTTGGTCCCTTAGTAAAAGTTGTTAATAATGATGTATACAATGTCCCATTTCAGTTTGTCACAAGTTTTCAATTTCAACCTGTATAACACAAAACAGAAAATGAATAATATACTAAGTCCATATTCATATCCATATGACCCGTGCCGCTGTTATTACTTAGCCACAAGCCCACACAATTGAAGACTATAGATAATAATGATATACTTTAGATCCATCAATCTATCTGTTAATCTTACTAAATCTTATTTAATTATAATCCTTTTGTTTGTTTCAATTACCTACATGGATTTACTGTTTTAATAACATAACAACCTAATATAACATCACCCCTGTAATTCCCGAAAGGTTAGGCAGAGTTGAACCCACATTTCGGCAGTTATGGTTAAGGCGCTGACAAGACCCAATTGACCAAAATAGGCTTCGCTTAAGAAATAAAATTGCCAAATCCGTATAGTTTGTGGTAACGGAAAAAATATATATTAATTTTGAACATATTTCCCAGAACTTGGTTGTTACCAAAACACGTTTTGAAAACAAAATCTCGATACAAACTAACGTTAAACTAACCTCTTACTTTGAGTTCTAATCCAAAATATCTGTATCAAATATCAACATACGTTACGTATTTAATTAATAACAAGAACGTCTTATTTGAATGCAGAACTTGGTTGTTTCTTATTTTCGATTACTCAACTCAGTTTTGAGTAAATAGATAATTACTTCATATTTTGCAATAAATTACAAGCGTTGTGTCATCGCGCTTCTCTTTCTTTTCTATGGAATTTGACAGTTACCGCGGTTTAGGTGTTGTCAGCGTCTTAAGTCCTCCGTAATAAGGAGCGCGTCTACTGCCATCAACCAGGCTCAAATCCAGACTCCAGGCTGCTACTGAGAAATCCTGGATGGAAAACCCGATAACACATAATCAGCCTATAATGTTCCCAGTGCTGAGACACAGACCTCCTCTCTGTGAGAGGGAGAGGGCCGTAGCCGTGTGAGCAATGGTGGCCCAGTGCTAACGGCCGCGACTTATGAGTTGTATGTCGTAGGTTCGAACCCAGACAGGCGCTTTAATTTGTGTAAATTATTACATTACCACTGCTCTAAAAACGGTGAAGGAAAACATCGTGAAGAAACCGGCATGTCCTAGAACCAAACATTCGAAGACATGTGACATCTACCAACCCGCACTGGGCCCGCGTGGTGGCTTACGAAAAACTTAATAACACTGCCCATAAATCTTCAATATATTATGCATTTATTTTATCTATAGTAGAAATTGTAAAACCGAAACAGAATTGTGTGGAAAAGGCAGAAGAGTTCTAGCAATTATTGTTCCGCTAGAAATTTAGAGTAGTTTTTCAGGCAATAAACATGAAATAGACTGGAAACTGAGATGAGTTGTAGCCTGAACCAGTGAGTGTGTCATAGCTATAGTGACCATATGTCCCGTTTTTAACGGGACTGTCCCTTTTTTCGTTCACCTGTCCCATTGTCCCCAAACAAAGCTCTGGCACGCAAAATAGTCCCGTTTTCCGAAACCGTGCGAAAATTCCTCCGACAAATAAAAATATAATTTAAAAAAAATATGTTGCATTTAATTTGCTAATTAGGTACACACGGCTAAACATCAAGCTATACATTTCCAGTATAAGCTGATCTCGAATTTCCGTACAATGCGAGGTCAGCGTAAACTGGAAAAGTATAGCTTGATGTGTAGCCGTGTGTACTGTCAGAGGAACTGCTTTATTATTTTTATTAAGCTGGTGAACCGGTGATTGATTGTTTTTTTTCACAATTTGTTATAATGAAAATAATTATAATTAATCTGAATATAATTATAGTGAACATTAATTGGATTAAGTTACACTTTTTATAAATAAAAAACATTATAAAGTTGTGTTTATTTTCAATGTTAATTTGCTAACTGACATATAAAAACTCATATCCCGTTTTGAGTTAAAAATTAAATGGTCAGTTTAATCATAGCATAAAGAAAGAAAATACCTACATTTATTTAGCATAGACTAAAAGGCACACAATATAAAATACAGCAGATAAAAATAAAAATATAAAATAAAAAGTGTAATAAGAAATTAACTGGAAAGTGTGCCTCACAGCTGCACCAAAAATGCCCAGCTCAGCAAAAATGCCAGACAACTAGTGCCTGATGCTGGTTTCCAACTGGACCTGAAGTGTGAGGTGACAAATGTATATCCGTTTTATACTGCAACATGTGTATGCATACTTAAATTAAATAAACTTGTGTCAGATAGAAAAAATAACGAATATGTGCATAAATAGTGTGATTTTAAATAAAATTGATAGCAAAACAATAAAAATACTGATAAATAAATGAGACGCATAGAAGACTAAGACAAGATACAATCATTTATATGTAAATATGCACATGGCATGCAAGATGTTACATTAAATTATATGTTCGTAAACGGGCACCATCAGTTGACACTGGACATCTGTTATCTGCCAGACCTTATTTTTAATCATTTAATCTTATATTCTGAATTGTTTTTAATTGATTTATTTTTACATTGTTCTCACATATAGAAGCAACAAGAATAATGTACCCAGGATTTGTAATACCTTGATTTAAAAGTGTCATTGAAGTTTCTTGCCCGTTCTTCTCCATAGAGATCTATGTTTTGGAATGGGCAACTAGCTTCAAGTTTCTGACTAAATGAATGACTCTCTGACAAATTAAAAGTGCCTGTAATTGGTTTAATTGAAATAAATGCTTTGAGTTTTATATAATTATCAGTCATGTTTTGCCTTAAGAAGCAAGAAGACTGAGGGACGAATTGTTTTGCCTTAACCGATAAAGCCCCAATGGCTCCGAATAGGAGCCCTCGCGGCGCGCGATTTGAAAGTAGTTATCGAATAAAAATGTTTTTTTTGAGATTGAGAGATGACGTTATTGAGCCACGGGCCTGAGCGGTTAAGGAGCAAGAAGATTGAGGGATGAATTTACTCCTACTGAAATTGGAATAATACAAACAGAGAACAGTGTGATTAGAGAAGCGAGAAGCCGTAACAAACATCACAATAAGAAAAAAAATAAGCCAATCTAAATAATCCTACATGGATAAGCCACCCCATCAGGAATAACAACACAAAGAACAGACTATGAATTGAATGTTATGAGATAAGAGATATTTGTATTAATAAAATGTGATTCTTAATGCATCCAACAATTCCACCTTAATAATAAGTAATGTAAAACAAAGATTTTTTTCTTTGAATATTAAATCTTCTTAAACAGCTAAACATTTTCATTTAGAATAGAATGACATTTATACAATTTGTCATTGTAATGGTGCCTCAAAAATAAGAAGCGTAAATAAACATCAGTGTTTATTTATATCTATATCTAAATCCGAAAAATAAATATGAAGTGTTGTTTGTTGACAAGAGCATCACTAGAGAAAGGCTAGACCGATTTGGCGCAAGCTAGTTTTAATTAAATAACGCTACTTACATAAATAATAGTTATTTAATAATTATATAGTTAATTATAACTGAATTAATTAGCACTATTATTTATGGAATTAGAAGCCAGTGCATCTTTTTGGAATCAATTCATTCAAAAACAAAAGAATGTAATTATCATTTCCATCACAGTCAAATGGCATCATATTATATCTATGCTTTACGCTATCGCGAAATCCGAGATTAAATGGGCAATTTTTATCTAAATTACAACAATATAAAATAGATTGCTATCTTAACAACTAATATGTAAACATTACGTAATATTTATGTTATTTAATGACTCACCAATTACTGGTGACGACGAGCAGAAAGTGAAATAGTTTTCAATTTACAATTTAAAAAATAATTACTTTTGCTCTGTGAAATTGTTTACTTTTTTTTTCTTTTTTTGCAATATTACGTCAACATGACACGCACTGCTGCCAACAACGCACAAAAAATAATCGATTCAAAAAAATCGATAATCGATGTCAACTGTCAAACAACGAAGAAAGCACAAAAGCCTGCAAACCACGTGGAGCGCCAAGGTCGAATTTATGTTTTCAACTTGTCAAGCGCGGCGTGTGATAAATTAATTCTACGGGCCGTTATCGTTCTACGAGTTATGAAACTTTCAACCTTATTACGTTTGCAGTAAGGTAAGTTTTGTCCTGCGCACAAAGCCCACGCATAGTCGCCAACCCAGGCAATATATCTTAGGCCGTGTACTGCCCCTGACAGTTCGTAAACAAACTGGAGCTACCGCAACAAAGGGCTACTGTCATTTTACGCTGTAAATATTAAGTTTACGCCGAATAATATTATGCATGAATCAAAATATGCTTCCAGTAATGTCTATTTTATCGAACGGTCACCGATTATTGACTCCAATACATCCAATGAACAATATTTGAATGCACTTACCAGAAGAAATCAACACGAGGTTGAGTAACGCAGAGTCATCTGTGGTAAATCTTGCACATATCGATCAGCCTTGCAGTTCTCAAAAACACTGACGGGAGCAAAAAAAAAGAACGAAGAGGTTAGCACCAAATTTCGTCAACTAGCCGTCTATCACTCGTCACTGTTCTAGTAAATAGAGTTTTTATTGCTAACCGACGCGTAACGAGTCAGAAAACGTAGTCTGGTCGTTAAATGATTCACTATCAAAATAAAAATAATCCGGCAGACGCTGCGTCGACGACCGCGCCACTGTCTGTCTGCCGTGCTGTCAATATTCGTCAAAACGAAAATGGCGACACCCTCGACGGAACACGATCAGCACCGGCCTGCCTGCTGTACCTATCTCTCTCTAACACGAACGAGTGACAAGGACAGGGTATAGACGTGTTGTCTTCGGCCCGACCGGACTGATTTGTGATGTCACGCCCAGCGGCGTAACGTTTTGCGTAATTACACGTTCATGAACGCTTGTAAACTTGTTTTAATAACGTTAATTTACGAGCGTTTCGTATATGAGGTCGCCAGATGAAAGTGTCGGCTTATAGATAGATTAATTACAGTGGAAAGCGAGATATTTTTTTAGTAATACGTCTTTGCGCATGCTAGGCCCATCCCACTACTCAATATCTGTCGTACGAGCGCCTCCTACTTCTTCTTATTTTATTCAGTACTGTTTTTTTGGATGCTCATCCCGACTGCATTAATACGATGCGAAAGCAGTCGCAATGCAGTTTGATTAATAATAGAGTTGAGTCTATAAATTTCTTTGTCTCCACACGTAATTGAGTTACGTTAGAGTTGTAAAATGCCATTTTTTTTTGTCGAACGCTTGCTTACTGAATATGTGCATCGTGTTAGAAATGTTAATTGCCTATTGTTCTGTTTTATTTTTAAACGACGTACGATATTATAATGCAATGAGCACATGTCGTTGTACTTCTGATTTTAATTTAAATGCAATGCTATTAGCAATTACATTCTGTTATGTTATGAAGCACATAATTATAGGTTTGAAAAACATCCTTGAAATTGTAATATGTGAGGTTGATTCAAAATTGATAGCAAAATGTTAACATATGATTGAATGTGACTCAATGAAATCGCGAATGATTACGGATTATTGGCATCATCAAAAGTTATGTGCTATACTATTATTCATTCATTTGACAATCATGAGAGATTGTGATGTGACCCTAAACTAAAAACGTCTGTCAACAGCATGAAACCAATCTGACACTGACAGTCAACTTATTATGATAGATTAAAACCTTGAACTTTGACCTAAAATCGATCTAAATTATGTTGAACTCGATTATTGTGCTTTTCCTAATTATATAAATGATACCAACTTAAAGGAAAAGCTGTTTTTCTTTCCACTTTCATACTTTTAGTTGCCATAATAAAAAATCAGGTTTATTTAAAAAAAGTATTTTATAATCATTGCAAACTTTATTTAAATCTACTGTGAAGCTGCTTACTGAAGCTCTTTTACTTGATTATAGGTAAATAAACAAACAAATGTATTTTATGTCATTTTATTTGTAATTTTTGCTGTCAAAAGCGAACACGTTTCCTTTTACAGTTGGCTACCCAGGTAATAATGTCAAAATCCAATTATTTGAAAACTGATACTCACAACTTCCGTCCGTTGCTCTTTGAAAAGTTTGCTATTTGCACGCGAGCAATAAATCGTGTTTTTGATATTATCAATTTTTGAAAAGTTTATAATAATTAATCACAATGTCTGAAAAAACACACTCTTCCCGTTTGTCGTCGTACAAAAATGCTGGACAGGGAACGACGGTAAGTTGTGTATTTCGAATCTTTGTTGAATCGAAATCGAATCATGTTCCATTTTGTAAAACACGTTTTATTTTCATTTGTTTTGATTTAAATGTAAATGATTTGGATTCTATTTGTAGTCACTTGTTTGAATTATTATACTGTGATAAATAAAATCATAATACAGTTGAATTTTTGTACTAAAAACAACATACCTTCGACTTCCTAAAAAACTGTTCTTAATCATTTATTTTGTTGCTCTGACTTCGATTCAGTGCATTAAATATTGAAAAAACAGCGTAATGTAAGTCGAAGAGGTTGTCTAATTCATATCGTACTAACATGCTTGCTAATTAAACAATCTTTTACATTTTTAAATCCAATAAAAATTCTGCAATGGATAATTTGAGTTCACTTTGTTAATAATTGATGATCAGGTGTGTTTTCACTGAGGGAACCTTTCTCCTTAATGCTTTGTGTATGTCTTAGGCAAAGCAGGCTATGTATATTGTAAATGTATGGATAAGTCAGCCTCACTTTGCAGGTATTGTAAAAGATGACTTAGGAAATATTATGATAGTACACAAAGAAGCAGCAAGCATTTGTGTAGTGTTAGGCAAATGAATAGAATATTGTTGAGCTCCTTAAGTTCTGAGTTGAGCTGTACAACTACTGACAAATGCATGCACTGACTGGACAGGTCCACTCAATCTATGTGGTTCTTTCATCAAAAGACCATTTCAGACACCAATCTACATGAATTCAAACAATCTGACCAAGATTATGTCTGGACTTTAAAAGAGACTGTGACGTCTGAGTTTGTTTCGGCCTCTCTTCTTAGAGTAGTCAGATATGAAACACCAACCTCATCTAGTTTAAAAAATATGATTGATGTGCAAAAGTGTTTGTACAAACCTACTTACAGAAATAAAATCCTTTATCAATAAGAATTGAGTATATTAGAGGAAGTATGTAAGTGACACCTGTGACTGAAAAGTGGTGTAGAAATCACTTGTCATGGTATGTGCATGTGATGCGGAAGAATGAAGAACATGTCTGGAGGAAAGTTTTGAGTCTTATGTGGATAGCTATAAGAATATGGGAGGACCAAAGAAACAGCAGATGGACTGTGTGAAAGATGATATGGCTAAAACCAGAGTGACTACTGAGATGATGACTAATAGAGAAGTATGGAAGTAAAAGACTGAAGCACTGTAATTTATAGCCTGGCTTTTTTTTATAGTAGCTATTTATTTATTTTGGGGGATTAGACTCTTTTTAGTGTATTTTTGAAAATTCCAAAGCCATTTTACTTATCAAGTAAAACCATAGGTGCCGAGTACAAAATCGCTAAAGTTTTCTTCTCCGCCCAATCCCAATTTGTGGGATAGTGGGAGTATTAAGGATCAGAAAGTTCATGTGGTGGGTCTAAATTTGATTCCAAGCATTAATAATACAGCGTAGTCGATGGAGGCCCGTTTCGCGGGGCTCCTATTTCTACCTGCAGGGTTTAATTTAAAGGAACCTAACCTGTCGGAGTGGGGGTCGCTCTTGCATCCTAAGTCATTGCCTTTTTACTTAGTCGAAATGTGTCGGGACTTGGGGCACCCTAATTCGGACAGGTTAGGTTCGAAAGAAATAGGGTCTAGTGAATGAGTGAACAAAGAACTCGATATCCTCTTCGAACATGCTATCACACCTGTAATCCCCGAAGGGTTAGGCAGAGCTGTACCTATAGTACACCCACATTACGCCGTTTGTACCATTTTAATGAACTATTATAAATAAATGCCCACCCCATTCCCCACCAGGATCTGCGTCGCAAGCGCGCTGAGCTTAGCGTGGCTCTCCGCAAGCAGGCTCGCGATGAGCAACTCCTCAAGAGAAGGGCGTTGTCCCCGGAAGCAGGAGAGGAAGTCCATGAGAATGAGAAGACTTATACTCCGGCGGAGATTGTGCAAGGTATTGTAGAAGTAACTAGTTTAGTTAGTTTTAGTATAGGACAATAGGTAATGTTTTCATAATTAGTTTTTTAAATACATATTACATAATAATAATCATTTAATTGAGAGCAGTGGTGGGTGGCCCAGTGGTAACGGCCGCGACTTACAACTTGTAAGTCGTAGGTTCGCACCCTGGCAGGCACTTTACTGTGTAAAATATTTCATCACCACTGCTCTCAAAACGGTGAAGGAAAACATCGTGAGGAAACCGATGTTCTAGAACCAAAAATTCGAAGACATGTGACATCTACCAACCCGCACTGGGCCTGCGTGGTGGATTACGGCCCCCTCCCTCTCACGGAGAGGAGGCCTGTGTCCCAGCAGTGGAAACATAGGCTGATTATATTATAATCATTTAATTCAAGTAACAAGACTCATAGTGTTAGTGACAAAATACTTACAAACTATGTCAAAGTCAAAGTCAAATTATTTATTTCAAATAGGCACATAAAAGGCACTTGAACGTCAAAATTAACAAAAAAAAATAGAATTGATTCTAGTTGCCCCTTCCAAAAAGTAGTTTCGTATGGAGAAGAATGGGCAAGAAACTCCACCGTTACTCTATTAAAATGTTTTATTAATTTTGTATAGGTACATTTTAAAATTATATGTGAAGACAATGCACCTAGAATAAAATTACTATACCAAAACAGTTAAAAAAAGAATGAAAAATAAAGCAATGACAGATAAATTAATTATGTGATAGGTACATGATGCTCACATATTTACAAACATTGTAAAAGTATATGTCTTCCTTAAAATAATAAATAAAGTCAGTGTGTGAGTTAAAGTAACTAAAAGTAAGTTAACAAAACATTAACACAAACAATATGTGACATCACTGCTGCAAGGCCCAGCCGATACCCTGCAGCAGTGGTACACAAACGCACAATCTAGCCTGCTTGCTACCATAGACAGGATGCTGTTGGTGCTGCCCCGCACCCTACTAACCAGGGATGCGCACTGCTTCCGCATCACAGTGTAGAAGCAGTCAACGCCAGCAAACGTACCTTCAGTATCGGGGCAGCCTCATCAGGACTCTGACTGAATGCGTTATTGTGTTGAACGCCAAGAGCGCTGTATACAGGGTGGAATTGAATTCATGGGCATCCTCTTAAGGGGTCATTGTACTCATACTTTAGGACTAAACCTGAAATCGCGAAAAAAAATCAGCTGTTCCCTACATTTTGACGAGTTAAGCCACGGAACAGAAAAACAGGCTTAACTCGTCAAAATGTAGGGAACAGCTGATTTTTTCTGTTTTATCTGTTCCGTGAGTTAAGCAAACAAAAAGAAAACAAGCAGTTGGTCATAATGACGAGTACAATGACCCCTTAAGAAGATGCCTTTATTTTTTGTGTGGGAAGTTATCAAATAACTTCTCCCGCTCTGGGCGGAGTGGGTGGGTGTGTCAGACTCTTACTGACTAAAACCCACCCGTATTCCTTCCGTTGCCTGTGCTGCCAGGGGCCCCGGTAACCCGTTCAAACTTCTACGCGACCTCGGCCGGCATCGGCCCTAGTGGACCCCTACACTTGTGCTAACATCTCTTTGAGGCGCGCGTGGAACACAACGCGCCGTCGACCCGGACCAGGTCCTTATCGGACGGCGAGCTACCCATTGCTCACCGTCCGCAAGCCCGCGCTTACGGTGGCCGGAAATCTACTTACTATCTTCGCTACTGACCAAATAAAACAAACTTTTTAACTACAAAGAGATTGTTGTGTTTCGGCAGTTAGAGTTAAGGCGCTGACAAGACCCAATTGACCAAAATAGGCTTCTCTTAAGAAAGAAAATTGCCAAATCTGTATAGTTTGTGGTAGCGGAAAAAATATATGTTAATTTTGAACATATTTTCCAGAACTTGGTTGTCACCAAAACACGTTTTGAAAAAAAAATCTCGTTACAAACTAACATTAAACTAACCTCTTACCTTGAGTTCTAATCCAAAATATCTGTATTAAATATCAACATAAATTACTTATTTAATTAATAACAAGTACGTCTTATTCTAATGCAGAACTTGGTTGTTTTTTATTTTCGATTACTCAACTCAATTCTGAGTAAATAGATAATTACTTCATATTTTGCAATAAATTACAAGCGTTTTGTCGTCGCGCTTCTCTTTCTTTTCTATGCAATCTGACAGTGACCGCGGTTTAGGTGTTGTCAGCGTCTTAAGATAGCCAGTTCTCAGTGGTTGAGGTTTCCGCGTGAAGCTTCTATCTTTGGCCTGATCATCACTTACCATCAGGTGAGATGAAAGAATGAAGAAAAATAGAATATACATTTATTTAACAGACTAAAAGGCACATAATACAAGGTGTCGTTTTGCATCCTCGTCAAATTTTAGGAGGCTGCTATGAAAGACACATATAATCAAATAAAATTACAATAACTGCTCAATAATCAATACATACTTAGTTTTTTTAGTTATTTAAGTTTGACAGTATTTTAGAATGTGAGAAAGTGGTCTCACTTTCACAGAACATAATCACCCCGGGTATGCGGGGTAGTGTGTGTGTAAAAGGGCAGTTACAGTGCGGTATCACACGGGCCGCGTTTTAAACATACTTGTCCCACCAGTCCCACACATGCCTATTTCGAAAAATTAGGAAGAAACAAAAAAGACGTACATATTTTATTATTGATTCGTGTCGAAAATCATGAGCATAGTTACCTCCTTGAATTTGACGAGGATGCAAAACGTAGTAAAGTACGAAGTAAGAAATTAGCAGTAAAGTCTGCCTCACGGCTGCGCCAAAAAGGCCCAGTTCAGCAAAAGTTGAAGGCCACAAGCTAAGACATTCCGGTTAAAAAAAAACGAAGAGAATGCATCTTCAGCAGATAGTAAATGTTTGATATATCTCTTCCTGGCGTCAAGGCTTGGTGCTGATTATAAAAAAAGAAGCTGTCCAAGGAAAGTGCGATCGGCTGCACTCGGTGATGCCGCCTGCTAGGCATACGTAATCAGCCTATAATGTTCCCACTGCTGGGACACAGGCCTCCTCCTGTGAGAGGGAGTGGGCTGTAATCCACCACGCGGGCCCAGTACGGGTTGGTAGATGTCACATGTCTTCGAATTTCTGGTTTTAGGACATGCCGGTTTCCTCACGATGTTTTCCTTCACCGTTTTTAAGAGCAGTGGTGATTAAAAAATTACACAAAGTAAAGCGCCTGTCTGGGTTCAAACCTACGATCTAACTATGTTGGGGTCGGCTTCCAGTCTAACCGGATGCAGCTGAATACCAGTATTTTACATGGAGCGACTGCCTATCTGACCTCCACAACCCAGTTACTGGGTAACACGATACCCCTTGATAAGACTGGTTGTCAGACTTTCGAGCTTCTGACGACCCGTAACGACTGTCAAAGATCTACAAATGACACCCGGGACCAACAGCTTAACGTGCTTTCCGAGGCACGAAGGGGTCTTGGTATGTAAAGGTCATCTATCCACGGACTAACCGCGGCAAGCGTAGCTTAACCTGATCGATCGACCCGTGCGGCTGTTATTACTTAGCCACAAGCCCCCTTTAAAATCATTAAGTAAATAGAAATTAATGTAGTCATTGGTACAATAAAGAGTATAGGTATTCCTCTACTTACTGACCCATGTCCATATCATATCCTTTCAACCCCTAACAGGACTCCGCTCCGATGACCTACTCACAATGACGACATACGCCCGTGCAGCTCGTCGCATGCTCTCCAGAGAACAAAACCCGCCTATCTCTCCTATGGTCAGCGCTGGAGTCATCAAACCTTTGGTGGATGCGCTGGACAGAGATGACTGGTGAGTCGACCATCCATTCATAATCATAAGCCTATAATAGTCTACTGCAGGACCAAGGATAATCCCAGGTACTCCAGTCTACAGCAGACCAGCCCAGCCTGCATCAAACTCAAAGCATTTATTTCAATTAAACCAAATACAGGCACTTTTGAATTGTCAAGGGGTCGGTCAGTCAGAAAGATGAACCTAGTTGCCCATTCCAAAGTATGTTGGAATGGGCAACTAGCTTATTTTATTAAGTTTTATTATTAAGTTCCTATGGAGAAGCACAGGCAAGATACTACACGGACACTATTTTAAATTAACAATTATTGGTTACATCTTTCATGTTGACATTATACATGTGAGAACAATGTAGAAAGAAAGACGTGCACGTAAAAGTGTCAATAATGAGAAGATAAAAAACAAAAAACAATTGAAAATTTTTAAAAAGCCGTGGCAGCTATGAAATGACTAGTCCCTACTGACGGCGCCCGTTCACGAGCATGACGCATGGATCAGCACCATTCAGCTCAACCATTTTGAAGGGAGTCTATAGAAGTCAACTGCTGGATATAGGCCTCTCGAATTGCTTGTTATTTAGCTCCATCCTTAGCCATTCTCATCCAACTGCTACCAGCCAGAGCCAGTAGAACTGCCGACATCATCAGACTTCAGCATTCCACTGCTGGACATCCAATGGCACGACAATTTAGCTCAACTTTCGGCTAGAATAGATTGGAAAGTAGACCACCAGGTCTTCGGCAGAAAACAGTTCACAGCTGGATATAGGTCTCGCCATTTAACTTGATCCTCGGTCAGTCTCAAGTAGCTGATACCAGCCACCCTGCGAAGATCGTAGCTTCACCTAGCCTGAGGGCGTCCTATCTTTGGTACTCTTGCTGAGAACACATCGACCTCAATAGTCCTACAGCTAATATATTCAGTTCATTCCCACTTCAGGGTATGTCAACTACTCGGGTCACCTCGTATCGGATTCGATCCTTCTAAAAGACTCCAAGCATAGCTTTTCCCAAAGTAAAGATACCAAACCTTTGGTAGAAGTCTTGTATGATAAGTAGACCTGTTAGTACTTAGAGCTGGTCACAATGACGTCATTCACCCGTGCAGCTAGCTCGTCGCATGCTCTCTAGGGAAAAAACACGCCTATCTCCTATGGTAACCGTAGTCATCAAACCTTTGGTTGATGCGCTGGCCAGAGATGATTGGTAAGTAGACCAAACCTTCATCATCAACTGCCCACTGCTGGACATAGGCCCATCTCAGGTAGACAAATCTATGTGAGGCCTGCAGGCAACAGATTTGGGGAGTTTGTTGTCTGAAATGGCCCGAGATGGTGGCCCGCCATGTTCCGCTGGAATTGCGGCCGCTGAGGGTACCGGGGTCCGCATGATTGCATGCGGAACATCACCTAGCCGGAGGAGCATGACGAAATACGCAAGCACTCCAGCACCCATGCTAAAGTTAGCAGCAGAACACCGTGTAGTTAGTCAGTAAGAGGCTGATAGACCTGCCCTCTCCCTAGGATGAAGGACATTCAACAGGATTTCAACACGAAAAATAAAAATAAAGACAAATTTATAGCAAGTTGCTTAAAGAACCATCCCAGAAGATCAGCCCTTAAGAATTACTAGACTGTAATAGTCCACAGCTGGATAAGGGCCTCTCCAATTGCACACCATTTAGCTTGACTCTCGGCTAGACAGTGAAGATTGGCCAGCAGACCGGCCCCTATAGGTCTTCGGCAGAAAACAGATGAGTGCTGGTCTTCGTCATTTAACGAGATCCTCGGTCACTTTGATCCAGCTTTTACCAGCCAGTGAAACCGTCGTTCACATCATCACTGCTAGATACAGGCTTCTAATAGCACGCTATTTAATTCAATTCTGGGATACACTCATCCAGCGGCTCTACTGCAAGTAGAATATGACTCTTAAATTTTTACATACATATCGACGGTTAAAAGGTAATACGGCATAAGCGAAATTTTGGTCGAAAATGAGTTATGAATGCCATCCTACTTAATCTCTTTTTTTAAGTAGGATGGCATTCATAACCCATTTTCGACAAAAACGTCGCTTATGCCGTATTACCTTTTAACCGTCGATATATAAACTCATGCTTTTTTCGCATGGGGTAGGCAGAAACTTCTCTTAATTACGTCACTACCTACTCTTACCGTCTTTTGAAACTTTTACAAGCCAAAAAGCCTATAATTCCCTATTTGTTGTAAATCTGTAAATTCCTTTCTCAAATGCATGCAAAAACTTTAGAAGATATTATTATTTATTTATATTTTACTTTATTGTACTCCACATTATACATTACAAAAATTAAAAAAAAAATATACACTACAAAATATACAATGGGCGGCCTTATCGCTTACTGCGATCTCTTCCAGGCAACCATGGAATGGACAGTGATTTTCTGGACATAAAGTGGGGTTGTGTTTGCTGCAAATAAAAAGTATTTAAGTACAATATAATATAATAGATACACAGATATATGATAGAACCAGCAGGCTAAGCATGACGCTTTGTATTTCTGCAAAGAATAGACAGCTCTTTCTATACAAAGTGACATTTCGTTTCTCAATTTTTGACATGGCACCATAAAAATCCTTCTACGTAAAAAAGGACCTAGACAAAGATCGTTAGAAACGAAAGACAAAATGACAAATTGTAGAAGGATTTCTGCGGTGCACTGTCAAAAATGGAGAAACGAAATGTCACTTTGTATAAAAACAGCTGTGTCTATTCTTCGTGGAAATAGAAAGCGTCATGCTAAGCCTGCTGGTATTCTAAGATTTGTAAATTCGAAGATCTGTAAAGAAAAGTCACACAATTTTTTTTATTGCAGCGCTGATCTACAGTTTGAAGCAGCCTGGGCGATAACCAATATTGCTTCAGGAACTCATGAGCAAACCATGGCGGTAGTTGATGTAAGTCAGATACAGATATTTATAATGTTGTGTTGTATTTCTACTGCCTCGTTGGTCTAATGGAGCATGAGATCCTGGGTTCACACTGGATAGCTAAAGGATCAAATAATTTATTACGCTAAGTAAGGACTGTGGCACGTCGCGCGCGGCGGAGGGGGAAGCGCGGTTATTTTGAGCATAACATTACGCCTTGATTCCCCCAAGGGTTGGGCAGAGGTGTACCTGTAGTACACTGACATTTCGCTAGTTATGTTTAATTCCCATGTAATAGGGGACGAGCCTATTGCCATCAACCGGGCACTAATCCAGACTGGGTTGCTACTGTGAAATTCCAGATGGAAAAACCCAAAAGCACTTTGCTTGACCCGGGAATCGAACCCAGGACCTCATGCTCAGCAGTAGCGCTTGCGATTTGTTTTGTAATTTATGAAATTGTATAATTTTAATGATAAATTTTGCATGGCTGAATTGGTACACAGTGGACTGTGCTTTCACTTAACATCTGGAAATGCATGATAATGTATTGTGTTGGAGCAGTGTTAGCCCAGTGGTAACGGCCGCGACTAACAAGTTGTAGGTCGTAGGTTCGAACCCAGACAGACGCTTTACTTTGTGTAAATTTTCATCACCACTGCTCTCAAAACGGTGAAGGAAAACAACGTGAGGAAACCGGCATGTCCTAGAACCAAAAATTCAAAGACATGTGACATCTACCAACTCGCACTGGCCCGCATGGTGGATTACGGTCCACACCCTCTCACAGATAGCCTGTGTCCCAGCAGTGGGAACATTATAGGCTGATTATGTAAGTTACCTGTTCATCAGACCCGGTGAACATGTTGCATGTTGCCGATAGCTCTCAAGGCGTTCGTACTGCAGCAGACTTATGGTCGAGGAGACTGACCACGCGAGGGAGCAGTTGAGGAGTCATTTGTACTGCTTCTATACTCTCGTTTGGTCCATTGGTTAGGTAGGATAGGGCCCAGCATGAGCTGAGATGTGTTAAATAAACTTTGTAACAAACATACAGCGCCATCTAGTATAACATATCCTAAGCACTACGATGAGCGGCTTCATAAACTAGAAGACAGCAACTACGAACGATTTCCGTAGACAAGTGACGCCATCTACAATTTTTGTGTGCAACAATCTGCGCCAGCGCCACCCGGCTACTCATCTGCACCACAAATACAGACGACTACGTGTAGTTATTGTGCACACATGTGAACTATCCGCCTTTATAAGCAGAGCTGTCTTCGAACAAGTTTGATTCACTAGCTAGAGTTTCTGAGCCCGGTAGCCACGCAGCCAGCTCTGATCCTTAGTACGACTGGTTCCTGCTTCGATAGCCTAGCAGTCTTCAGGAAACTTGTCAGCTAGGGGAGGTCTGAAGGGCGATAGCTACGCAGGCCCTTTCATCCCTCCATTTAGGGTTGCCACATGATTTATTTATTAAGACTTTATGCACAAGTATAAAAAAAAAATACCGTACAAAGGCGGACTTAATGCCTGAGGCATTTTCTACCAGTCAACCTTAGGGTGATGCAGAGAAGACACATGGTAGATGCAACTTAAGAGATAGATAACACGAAAATAACTTTACAATACAAGAATACATACGTAGATACATACATATAAACATACTAAACTTTGTCAGGAGAAATAACGATCGGTAGTGGGGAAATATCGATCAGTAGAGGAGAAAACGAATCCAGCAAAATATCAGCGCTGGGATGTTTCTGCCAACTTCTTACGTATATGTTCACGTGCCTTCAGTTTAAAAGACAACCGACTGGTCACCGTTCTGATGTTCAGAGGTAGCGCAATCCAAAGAAAGACAGCCTGGACAAAGAAAGAAGAGCGAATGAAACCAGAGCGGTGAGAAGGACATCGAAGAAGACGATTGTTGGTTGGATTTAATTAATGTAACGAAATATAAGTTAAGTTGCCAATAAATCATCATCAGGTTCACACACCCAGCAACCCTACAACTTTTGAATTTAACACCCAAAGTTTATTTCGTTTATAGGGTGGAGCGATTCCAAAGCTAGTAGCCCTGCTAGGTCGCGGCGGCGTGGTGGGCGAGCAGTCCGCGTGGGCGCTCGGCAACATCGCGGGCGACGGGCCGCAGCCGCGCGACGCCGTGCTGGCGCAGGGCGCGCTGGCCGCGCTGCTGCCGCTGTGCACGCGCGCCACGCCCGCCGCCCAGCTGCGCACTGCCGTGTGGACCTACAGCAACTTCTGCCGGTAAAACTCCACTCTGCGTACCTATACAAGGTGTTGTTTTGGACCTGCAAAACATTGTAGGAGGTAATTATGTTAGTGATTCTCGACCCGAATCAACAAAAAAAAAAAAAGAAAAGATAAAATTTAAAAATCTAAAATAAAAAGTATTATTGATTATTGACTTGGTATGGTATTGTTATACGATTATTTACGAGTTTCATAACAACCTCCTGAAATGTTTTGCAGGTTCAAAACAACACCTTGTATAATAAGCTTCACAACAAATATACAATATTCAACCTTCAATTCCACGAATGTAAAAAACAATCTTTCACGACCTCGAGCGGCTTGGGTACTGTGATATAGAGAACTTATTATTTAAATACGAACTCTAGACAATATTCGTGACTTCTAGTGGTACTTCCTGATCCCAAGATATTATATCATAGGGCTAGAAGTCTCCTAATTAGGAGTCAAATTCACACAGCCTATACGAGAAATGGTATGTTCTAATTATCATAAGGCACACACACACACACTCCACACACGCACGCACACACACACACATAAAGAGAAGTCACACCAGTAACTCTAACTTTTCATTAATTATGTTCTTGTTTGTAATTACTTAAAATAGTTTAGTTATCTAGTTACTTAAAAATATGTTGATCCGAGGGAGGAGCATAACCACCCAATACAAGCATTACTACATGCTTCCTGGGAGGTTCTAGCCACAGAATAATATTGTACAAGAAAGTTACAGAAATAAACCATTTTTAATTTTTTTTTTTTAAACTGATCACATTTTACATACACACATAAACTCACAGGCAGGTGTGGCAATGGGCTGGCCATGTGTGTCGAAGAACCGATGCCCGGTGGAGCAGACGAGTCCTGGAGTGGAGACCGCGTATCGGCAAGCGTAGTGTGGGACGCCCCCCAGCTAGATGGACCGACGGACGACCTTAAAAAGGTGGCTGGGACAGACTGGGTGCGGAAGGCGGAGGACAGGGTGTTGTGGCGCAGCCTGAGAAAGGCCAATGTCCAGCAGTGGACTGCTATAGTCTGAGTTGATAAACTCACGCCTTCTTCCCATGGGGTAGGCAGAAACTATAGAAAGCCACCTGCTACGCTCCTTACATACTCCTTTTGCTTCGTTTACATCTGGTCATACACGCACGCCGGTTGCGAGTACTACGCACCTGACCTTTTTGAAGAACATCTCCAATGAGGTCACTATGTCTCTCTGCGGGCGTCCCCTCCATTTCCACTCACATCTGAATACCTTTTAGTCAATAAATTAATTGTTTGCTTCATAGCAAGTGCGCAGTGGAATTCTTTGCTAGAATCCATGTTTTTAAGGTTCCGTAGTAAACAAGGAACCCATGTCCGTCTGTCTGTCTGTCTCCACTGTAGCTCAGAGATGCTTAGTACTAGAAAGCTGTAATTTGGCATAGGTATACACATTAATCACGCCGACAAAATGCTGAAATAAAATGTTGAAAAAAAAGTTTTTTTATGGTACCTCCCTTGCACATAATGTGGGATGATATTTTTTCTCGTCTATCCCATGGTGTGGGGGGTATCGTTGGATAAGCCCAAAATATTGTGAGTCTGTGAACACCACTTTTCGATTAAAGGATTCGTTTGCCTAATATTATGCATTTAAATGCTAATTTTTGTTGGAGTCAAGTGTCCAAACAACCATTTAGCTGGCAGGGGGGCCTGCCAGCTAATGGTTTATGGAAATGTGAAAAAAAATATGGCTGTAGTACATATAATGAAATTAAAAGGAAAACTATCTCCGCCAAGTGGACTTTACAAGTTAAAAAAAATAAACATCGTAATTTGGGAGCAGTTAATAGACATTTACATAGTTATGCCGTTTATGAGGTACCAGGGAAGCCACATGCGCAGAAGGAATTATTGTCAAACCTCCTTATCTTCAACGTAGTCTTTAATTTTATAATATGCGTTTTTGATAAGGACACGTTTGATGTGGGTTTTGAACCCATCGCTAAGTTCTGTAACCCGACTTGACAACTTGTTATAAAAGCGGATACTGTTGATAAATGATTTGCTTGTTTTTGTTAATCTTAATTTGGGTATCACAATTTCATGTTTACTACGTGCATTTATATTATGGAAATCACTTCTTGTTTTGAAAAGACGTAAGCTTTTGCGAACATACAAAATACTTTCTAAGATATAAAGAGAAGGTAGAGTTAGTACATTGATTTCTTTGAATTTGTTTCTAAGGGACTCACGAGGACCCATTCTATAGATTGCGCAGATTGCCCTCTTTTGTAAAATAAAAATTGGATCTACATCAGCTGCCGATCCCCACAGCAGAACGCCATAAGACAATACTGTGGAAATAAGCAAAGTATACTATCCTAGCTGTGGCTATATCAGTCAACTGTCAAATTTTTCTTACTGCATATGCAGCTGAACTTAATCTACCTGAAAAAGCTTTAATGTAATTTCGAATTGCAATTTCGAATCTAGAGTAATTCTTAGAAATACAGTTTCCGTAATAGCATCTAGTCTCTTGCCATCAAGTTTTAAATTTAGAGCCACTTTTACCCCCATTTGGTCTTGAGAACTTAAAACATTTTGCTTTCTTCGCATTAAGTAAGAGATTATTAGCTGCGAACCATTTCGAAAGAACAGCCAGACTATCGTTGACGTGTAAGACATCCGGATCTTTTCTATCTATTTTAAAAATAAGAGAAGTGTAGTCAGCGAATATATCCGATAAGTTAGCCATCATGTAAGGAAGATCATTAATATAAACTAGAAATAGGAAATGGCCAAGAATTGAACCTTGGGGCACGCCCATCTTTACTAAAGACCCCAAGGACGTCGCCCCGTTAACGATTACTTTTTGCTGCCTGTTTGATAGATAGGACAGAACAAGATCAGCAGCTTGTCCACGAATTCCGTAGTGGTGTAATTTACAGGTCCAGTGTATTGTGGTAAACGCAGTCAAACGCTTTTGAGAGGTCACGGAAAATGCCAATGGCATCCTGGGATTTCTCCCAGGATTCCAAAATGTGACTGATGAGTTTTACTTCTGCGTCAGTCGTCGACCTGCCTTTCGTGAAACCAAACTGGTGACTAGTGACAGCATCTGGTCTAGCATGGTTTTTTTCATATATTTTATTCAATGCTGGTAGCACAGATATAGGTCTAATAATCAGACGGATCACTCTTACTACACGATTTGAAAATGGCTAATTATTTTCCAGGCGACTAACAAATTAAAGGGCGACTAACTATTTGCTACTAAAAAAATATCTTGTGTGTTGGCAAAGAGATTTTCTAGTATCTCAGCAACTTTGAACTTATCGGTAATGGTTTCATTATTAATTTTTAAAGACAATTCATTCTGATCTCGCTGTTTTGTGTTTCCAGTTTATTTGTTAATTACCTGCCAAACAGCATTTATTTTATTGCTAGAAATACTAATTTTGTTACTTATTAAATTAGATATAGCTTGAGCGCCGACTCTTTTGAATAAAAATTTCTGACATAATTATGAAGGGCTTGATCAGAAGTCAATGACTTCTCGTAGTACAAATTATATAAAATATCTCTGCTTTTTCTCCAGCAGTGGCCCATTCATTAAATTTTGGTTTGGTATTGATTGCAACTTTTTTCACAGGACATGCTTTATTGAATTCTTGGCAGACTATAGAAAATAATGTACTGTAGTTTATATTGGGGTCTTGTTAATCAAAACTAGCTGTTGAAAGATTGCTAAGAACATTCATAATAAACATTTTAATTTTTTTATTTTTTTTTATTTAATTCAATCCGCAAAATTTCGAGTGTTGCTTCCCCAGCCTTTTTGTCGTCCTCCCATAGCACGTCACGTCTCATAGGTAATGTCCTAAGGGCTTTGCCCACAAACTATGAGACTGCGGGCTTGGAGGATGCCAAGAATGCTTTTCAAATTGCTTGCCCGGGTAAAGAATTTCCAGACAACCTAAAATCTCAAAGGAGCTGGGACGATATTTATTGCGATTTAACATACAAATCGATTCTGAGCCGCAGTTCAGGTCCGGATCGCGCAAGACTTGGCGGTCGGAACCAGAGAGGCCGGTCATTGGCTACAAGCCCATCCTTCTCCATATACCGGTACCTTCCTGGATCCGACCTCGCTTCGTCTAGCGACTGGTCTGCGGCTTGGGGTCACGGTATGCACTCCACACACATGCCCTTGTGGCACGGACGTGGACCGACTGGGTCACCACGGACTTTGTTGTCAAAAAAGTTCAGGCCGCTTTTCAAGACATGCGACATTTAATGACATAATCAGCCGCTCTCTTGCCAGCATCAATGTGCCTGCTCTTCTTGAGCCGACTGGCATTGTCAGAGATGATGGCAAAAGACCTGATGGTGTGTCTTTGGTCCCGTGGAGTTTGGGACGGATGCTTGTGTGGGACGCTACCTGTGTAGACACACTGGCACCGTCCCACCTCCAACGGACTACTTCTAAAGCGGGTGCAGCGGCAGAAAATGCCGAAAATCTGAAAATTATTAAATATAGAGGCCTTGGCAGAGAGTACAACTTTGTGCCCTTTGGCGTCGAGACCCTCGGTCCGTGGGGTGCCCGTGCGCATAAGTTATTTGCGGAATTCGCGAGACGTCTAGTTTATCTAACTGGTGACCGAAAAGCTGGCGGCTTTCTCGCGCAACGCATCAGCATTGCAATTCATCGAGGAAATGCCGCCAGCATGCTCGGTAAAATGCGCCAAGGGCCTTTTTTAGGTTTAACTTAGTTTTAATTTAACTTAGTTTTAATTTAACTTAGTTTTAATTTAACTTAGTTAATGTTAATAACCATCTTGTAATTTGGTTATGTAAATAAATATATTTTTATCATTTATCTTTAGTGAGAGGTCTTAATTGAATGGTTTTATCTACGTGTAACTCTTTATCTAGGATTCTAGGTCAAATGATACAAGTTAACCAGTATGGTCAGACAACAGATATAGCCACTGTTTCATGTTACCCAGTTACTGGGTGGTAGAGTTACTAGTTACTAGAAACTTCTGCACATAAAGAAAGGGATAAAACCGGAGAAAATAGCTACTCTATAAAATAGCTTTAAAATAGCTATTCTATAAAATAGCGTAGCTATTATATAGCGTACTATAACATACTCGTAGCTACAGTATAAAATATCTACTACCAAGGAGATTCTGTGTCCGCAACTCCACGTCAAAGTATGCACTTTGACGTGGAATTGCGGACATACTGCAGAATATGCATTCTGCATGCATACATAATCAGCCTGTAATGTTCCCACTGCTGGGACACAGGCCTCCTCTCTGTGAGAGGGAGTGGGCCGTAATTCACCACGCGGGCCCAGTGCGGGTTGGTAGATGTCACATGTCTTCGAATTATTGTGCCTGTGCCACTGTTTTGAGAGCAATGGTGATGAAATATTTTACACAAGAACAGTCTGTGCCTGTCAGGGTTCAAAACCACGATCTACAAGTCTTAGTCGCGGGCAGGGCCATCCACTGGGTCACGGGTGCGGGTGCTGACGGTAATTAAATAAAAGTTAATATTTTTTTTCAGGAATAAGAACCCACTGGTGAAGTTTGATTACGTGGCTCCAGCTTTGCCGTACATATCAGATCTGTTAGAAATCACTGACCAGGATGTTTTGGGTAAGCATTTTCATTTTTTTAATTTTAGTTAAGGGAAAACAAACCTACCACCCAAACCGATTTTTATTTGTTCTGGGGTGGAATATCCTCGTGGATGTCCTCCACCCTGGGGTGGGTGGGGGGTCTGTTAGACTCTCACTGACTATTACCTACCCCGGTGTTCCCCTTCCACACTTGCACCGGGGACCCGGCTAGTGCGGCGTGCGACGTCCCGCCACCTCGGGTCCTGCTGTGTGGGGGGCGGCGGATGTCAGCAAACAAACCCAACCTGTTAAAAAAAAAACCGGCCAAGTGCGTGTCAAACCACGCGACAATGAATGGTTCCGTAGTTGGGATGAATTTATCCGAAGAACAAAATAACTTTATCGTTCTTGGTCGTTTATCGTCCTTATTTTTTTTTTATTATTTCGTTTACCCTTCTAGCCGACGCATGCTGGGCCCTATCCTACCTAACCGATGGACCAAACGAGCGTATAGAAGCAGTACAAATGACTCCTCAACTGCTCCCTCGCGTGGTCAGTCTCCTCGACCACAAGTCTGCTGCAGTACGAACGCCCGCTTTGAGAGCTATCGGCAACATGCTCACCGGGTCTGATGAACAGGTAACTTACATAATCAGCCTATAATGTTCCTACTGCTGGGACACAGGCCTCCTCTCTGTGAGAGGGAGTGGGTCTTAATCCACCACGCGGACCCAGTGCAGGTTGGTAGATGGCACATGTCTTCGAACTTTTGGTTCTAGGACATGCCGGTTTCCTCACGATGTTTTCCTTCACCGTTTTGAGAGCAGTGGTGATGAAATAATTTACACAAAGTAAAGCGCCTGTCTAGACTACTCGTAAGTCGCGCCCGTTACCACTGGGTCACCACTGCTCTCAGGTAACTTAAATATACCTGAATACAGGGTATAGTGATGACCTATGGCACTGAAGCGTGGTCGCTCACAATGGGCCATATTCGAAGGCTTAAAGTCACCTAAAAGGCAATGGAGAGGGCTATGCTTGGAGTTTCCGTACGTGATCGAATCAGAAATGCAGAGATCCGCAGGTGAATTGACATAGCCCGAAGAATTGCCAAACTTAAGTGGCAGTGGGCAGGGCACATTGCTCTCAGAACAGATGGCCGATGGGGCCGAAAGTGTCAGGACCGCGTACTGGATGATGTAACGTTGGAAGGCCTCCCACAAGGTGGACCGATGACCTTGTGAAGGCCACAGGAATCCGCTGGATGCGGGAAGCATAAAACCGGTCGACCTGGCGGTGCTTGGGGGAGGTCTATGACCAGCAGTGCACGTTTTTCGGCTGAAATGATGATTTAGACAGGTTATCACATACTATAACCGCACCGCTCCGGAGCAGTAACAGCCCGGCACCGCCGCGAAATATCCACCCGCTTGTCGCCAACGCGCCGCATACTAATTGGTTGGTAGGTGTTGCGCCTGCGCAGCACACTACTTGCAGACGTTTCTCCGCCGGGTTACTAACAAGTTATTTGCTGTGTCGGAGCAATGCGTTTAATAGTGAGTGATGACGTCCACAACCTAGGTACTCCTTTAGGCTTCTAACTAACCGGAACCAATGTCAAAATCTACGATTACACCTGGGACTGACGACTTGACGGCGGGGGTCTCAGTATAAAATTGATGCTCATCAATAATTAATTTAACAAAAGTAGCTGCTTTATATTTAGTTTAGTTATTATGCAAAGTTGCATGATCTAATTTGAAGTATTTTTTTAATACTTACGGTTTATTGTTCGGTTTAGAGATAACTTTGTAATATTTTTCCATCGAAAAATTTTATGGAATCGTATATATACAATAATCCTCAACTTTACCATATATGTATTTCAAAATGAATGCTGCCGTATTTTTAATATAACGGGGAGGATCGCTCTAAGCACTTTGAGTTATTGTAGACTCTTCATAATTCTCCTGCCCTTATCCCAATTTATTTGGGGTCGGCGCAACATGTCGCTTTCTTCCATACTTCTCTAGTAATTGTCATCTCCGTAGTCCATCCATCGTTTCGTTGGTCTTCTTCTACTCTTATAGCCATCGACATTCATACTCAAGACTTTCCTCACGACATTTTCCTCATTCCTCCGCAGCACATACCATGACAACCGATTTCCGCACAACTTTTCAGTCACCGGTGCCACTTTCAGACTTCCTCTTATGTACTCATTTTTTGTTCTATCCATTCGTGTCACACCACACATCGCTCTTAGCATTCTCATCTCAGCAGCATGCAATTGCCTTTATTATAGACTTATTGTACACTCTTATGTGACATATTTCTCTTCTCTCAATCAAAATGATGGAGTTATATTGTAATCTATACTAAACTGGGACTGCAAACATTAGTTTGCAGGCAAGTTCCGCCCTTAAAGGTGGGTTGCCATACTAATGTATAGGAACCCACCTTCAGGGGCAGTTAGCAGTAGTGGCAATCCACCGCTCTCCGACATACAAGTCATTGTCAAATTATTTATTTCAAATAGGCACATAAAAGGCACTTTAGAACGTCAAAATTTACAAAAAAAAAAAATAGAATTGATTCTAGTCGCCCCTTCCAAAAGGTAGTTTCTTATGGAGAAGAATAGGCAAGAAACTCCACCGTTACTCTTTTAAAAAATGTGTTACAATATTTTGTATAGGGACATTAATTGTATAATTATATGTGAAGACGATGCAACTAGAATAAAATTACTATAGCATAATATATAAAAAAATATAAAAATGAAGCAATGACAGATAAATTAATTATGTGATAAATACATGGTGTTCACATATTTACAAACTTTGTAAACTTACTTATACGTATTCCTAAAATTGTTTTCTTTTTTTGCGGAAGTTGCCTCATGTGTCAAATAGAAAATAAGTTAGCAGTAGTGGCAATCCACCGCTCTCCGTCATACAAGTCCAATGACGATATTGATAATTTCAAGACTAGCTTGACTAATATCGATGATACCATATCCTCCTGCCCAAATATAGTATTAGTGGGCGACTTAAACATTGATATTATCAAACGTAATGTAAACAACAAATGTCTTGACTACCTCATCTCAAATGCTTCTCAAGAGTTTCCCACTCTCGAATTTCCCACTCGCCTTGAAAAAAGCCTAGATCACATACGACAACTATTGTCGACCACACTGGTTTTAGAGTCCTGTATTACTGACCACAGGCTGATTCTCCTCGACAGAACATGTTATCTTTCCACCCGCCTTAACCATGAAGAAATAAAGCTACATAGAACTGGAAAATACCGACTTTTCAAGTATGTACACTGAGGAGGATGCTTATATTTCTATGAAAAAATTTATAGACATCGTAATAATGTAAAATGTAAAAATTTATAGACAAAAATAACTAAAACCCTGGAATACTCCTGGTCTTCTAAAATGCATTAGACACCGAGATACACATACAGTCCAAGAAAGCATCAGACAACCACCCGACACCGAAAACTAAAAATATCATACGAAAGGAGTGAGCTTCAAAAACAAGTAATAAACCAGTTTTTATGGAAAACAATAAACGAAATAACCAAGACCACGAAATAATGTGCAAGCCCCGTTGAGCTATTAAAAATACGCAATGATCCTAAGTCTCCCGTAAACGAAATGTGCATTTTTTTCAGCAATGTAGGAAAAAAGCTTACTGACAAGATTATATCACAACCGCTCACCCCATCACCTCAAACTAACGATCAGTCTCATCTAAATAGTATAAACCCCTCCCTTGTAAACTCTCTTGCGTTCTTAGAAGTAGATGAAGCTGAAACAGAGTCGCTTATTCTACAGTTACGCAATGACTGTGCTATTGGATGGGACGGTATATCACCTCTTTTATTGAAAAATTGTCGCCACGTACTGATAACCTTCGTAAACAACCGCTGTCTACAATTGGGCGTGTTCGCGGATGCTCTTAAAAAGGTAGTCGATAGTCCATTCTGTACACAATGGAGAGAGCAGAATCTGTGTCTATAAAATTATACTTCTATATTAATTTTACCGACACTTTCTGAAGAAGTGAGGATCTTAAACAATCGTCTCAGTACCTTTTTAGAATACTATAAAATTATAGCAGACAGTATGGCTTCCGAGCTGGTGTTTCAACAGAAGATGCTGTGCTAGGATTGACACAAGAGGTAGCTAAAACTCTAGACAAGAAGACAAAATGTTTAGGTATAGTCCTAGACCTTTCTAAGGCATTTGACACAGTTTCTCTCCCCATCCTTACCACAAAATTAGAGCACTTGGGTGTACGTGGCGTGTTACTTGAAATATTCAAAGATTATCTCAAGAATCGCACCCAGAGAGTTAAAATTGGTATCCACCTCAGTGAAGAGGAGTTTGTTGCTTTCGGCGTCCCTCAAGGCAGCATACTGGGCCCGCCCTTATTTCCAATATACGTATACGAACTTTGCAAAATGAACCTCTCAAATACTAAGTACGCTGATGACACTGCGATCTTAGTTCACAGAACTACTTGGGATACTACCAAATCTATAGCAGAGTCGGCAGTAGCGGAAATAATAAAATGCCTCAATTTTAATCGTCTTACCTAAAACATAAACAAAACCGGCTAGATCCCATTTGAAATTAGGTGAAAGAGCTCACCGTCACAGTTTTTCAAGGAAGCTCCATAGATACCCAATAACGCAACTACGCAGACTGCAAGGTTCTTACAGTCCGTCTGCTGTTTGTGCTTTAATCTGTCCTTAAGAAACAGCAGCCTTCCCTCGTCTAACCGCGCACAAAATCTTTCCTCAGACACCCAACACAGGATCACGTTCGCAAAGCATCCGTATTATGTAATTAGCGCTTACATTTACAAAAAGATTCATAAAATCTGAATATCTTAGACTTCAACAAACACCACCTAAAATGAAAAGTAACAGAATGGCTACCTAAACAGGACTATGCCGCAAGGAAGACTTTACTTACCTACATCGCCTAATAAGCACACACTCATCTCCATGCTTGCACGAATACTTCTATCCTCTCATCCATACACACTCGTACATACAACTCCTCCACTCACTTACACACCAACTGCAAATCACCTGCTTATCCACACCTATACAAACACCTACACACCTACAATAACATTCATTCACCTTCACCCTGGCACTCTCACATACTCATACATAATTTTAACCAAAGTAAACTATACCTTATTTCCTTTCTGAAGGTAAATCGACACAGTCCACTCATACATATATCAATTGGAACCTCATTGCGAAACACTGTCTCTAAAGATACAGGATACCCTAGTTTAAAGAGACAGAGTTTAATCTATTGTGTACAGATTTCTGCAACATCCAAATGTATTATGTAAACATTCTCTACCATACATTCAAAGATTATCAAATTTATATCGAATTTTCTTTCTCTCACAAAGAGGAGACCTGTGTCCCAGCAGTGGGAACATTATAGGCTGATTATGTGCTATGTGATAAATTCAAAAATTGTAAACTTAAAGTACAGTTATCTGTATTTTTGGGAAATAAACATATTTATTATTATTATTTCTCTCCAGACCGACCGCTGCATCGAAGCCGGCTGCCTAGACCACATCATAACCCTCCTCCGCTGCGGCAAACCCTCGCTCATGAAGGAAGCCGCCTGGGCCGTCAGCAACATCCTGGCGGGTACGCAAGCGCAGATACAACGCGCTTTGGACGCCGGCGTGCTGGGCCATCTCTTGCATGTGCTCGCTACTGAGGACATCAAGTAAGTCACTTATAACATCCCTAAAGTATACCCTAGGATACGGCCATCAACATGGCTATCTATGACTTAGTTGATACTGTTTTAGATAATATGGATGACAGAACGCCAATATGTGTAATATACAGATTTGACAAAGGCATTTGACTAGGTTGACCCATGACAGACTATTGAACAAACGTAAATGGCTAACGAATCAGGGGTAACATACTACTGGAATCTTATTTGAAAAATAGACAGAAACATTCTGAAATATCTTGCATATGCCCAAGGATAAAAATGGAAGTGAAACACTTGTCAGAATCTAGAGTTATAAAATGCGGCGTCCCACAAAGGAGCGTGTTAGGTCCTCCATTGTTTTTAACACATACAGGATAAGTTTAAAAGGACTGCGGATATTTTAGGAACTAATCAGGTGTATAAAACTGAACAATTTTCCCCAAGGAACTTAGGTTTGACCAAATATAGAGAGTCAACTGAATTGTTACTGAAGACCATATGTATGTACACAGGTATATTTAACAAATAAATACTCATTCATTCATTCCTAAAACGATAGGCAGAGTTGTGTCATACGGTCAAACGCAGGTCAGTAAAAACACAATCAAAAAACGAAAAGCTTCTGAAGGCGACCGCAACCGCAAATCATAGTGGCTAAGCCGCCCAAGCGCCACGATACTCTGTCAAGACTAATTTTATAAAGAGGTAAAATTAATGCTCTGGAAATACCTTCCTTGCGGATCATGTGCGGTGTTACTATAAATAATAGGCTGAAAAATTATGTGATAAGGCTACGGTGCGGTTTAAAAGAATATGTAGTGACAAAAATTGAAAAGAGTATGCTTAGATGGTTTGGTCATGTTGAGAGGATGAATGAAAGGCGACTAACAAAAGGTATTTACAAGACAGATGTGAGTGGAAATGCGAGGGACGCACTAGGAGGACATATAGTGACCTCATTGGTGATGTTCTTCAAAAAGGTCAGGCGCGTAGTACTCGCAACCGGCGTGCGCGTATGACCAGATGTATGAACGTAGGCGAAGCAAAAGAAGTATGTAAGGAGCGTAGCAGGTGGCGTTCTGTAGTTTTTGTCTACCCCCATTGGAACAAGGCGAGAGTTTATGTATGTATGAAAAAATAGTTCGTAAGTTTGTATGTAGGGGATAATTTTCGGAACTACTGATCCGATTCTGAACAGGCTTTCTCTAATGGGAAGCTACAGTATTGCCGAGTGTCATATGATATTACGTGAGATCTTTTTTAATATATTTTATATTAAAACAAGATATCTCACGCAGACTACAGTTCGGTGATTATGTCCCTTGTCATCATCATCTGCCTAGTCCTAACTATGTTCGTTTCGGCTTCCAGTCTTACCGTTTGCATCTGAATATCAGTATTTTACATGGAGCGACTGCCTATCTGACCTCCACATCCCAGTTACTGGGTAATACGATACCCCTTGGTAAGACTAGTTGTCAGAGTTTCGGGCTCCTGACGACCCGTAACGAATGACAGCCGGGACCAAGGGCTTAACGTGCTTTCCGAGGCACGGAGGGGACTTGGTATGTAAAGATGGTCACCCATCTACGGACCACGGCAAGCGTAGCTTAACCTGATCGATCGACCCTCAACAGGGTATTTTACTATATACGAGAAAAAATCTATAAATATATTATTGAGATAGTTTAGGCAAAAAGGAGTCGGAAAATGTTACTTTTAGTTCATAAAATAACAAAATAAATTTTAAAATTCAATTCAACGTTTTCAGTTTTTCTAATCTGTTAAAAAACACCATGAAATAGTAGCCGCCATGTTATTACGTCATACCGTTAGTAAACTAAAACGTGTCAACTGTCAATTGATAGTTAGATAATAGATCAGCGCATTTGTTTACATAGCCAAGTGACGTCATGACCACAGAGCAACATGGTGTCCACTGCGTCCAGCGTTTTTATCAAACTACGCGCGAAATTTGAAAATGTAAAATTTAAACGCATTTTATGGCACTTAGCGATTGAATAAAAATTTTGTGATTTTTTTTTTTTGGGCACTATAGAATTTAATTGAGACACTTTTCAAAAATGGGTGTATGACCCTATAGTGTCCCCCGTAAGGCGCCCTGACCGCCACTCCGTACCGCAGCACGCCGCGCCGCGCCCCGCGCCAGCACTGCCAGGTGGTGGCGGGCGGCGCAGGAGACTGTCTTATGTCATTTTGACGTTCGAAAAGTACTGATTCTCAGCCTAGTTTGAATAAATTACTTTTGTTTTTTTTTTCACCAATCAGAATACCCAGACACAATAGATATTACAGCTCGTCCGGGAAAGTGCTACCATTTTTGTATTCTATTCAAAATCAAAATATTTTATTTCACATAAACCTACATGGACTTATGAAACGTCAGAAGCTAGGTACACGGTTGCAATTGGTCGTTTCCTATGGAGAAGAGACGGCAAGAAACTCCATGGTTACTCTTTTAAAAATAATTGGCTTTTACAATGTTTTCAAATTACAGTGTGAATAAAACGGCGGAACGGATATGGATGAAATTTGGCACATTGGTAAACCATGACCTGAATTAGGATATAGGATACTCTTTATCTCGATAATACCTCGAGATAGAGACTTACACGGGTGAAGCTGCGCAGCTAGATCATTAAGAGAATGATAAAACATTTCAAACCTATCAATTTCTCACAGATGTCAAAAAGAAGCCGCCTGGGCGATCACGAACCTCTGCCTCGGAGGTACTCCTGAACAACTAGACGCTCTCATCTCAGCCGGGTTCCTGGAGCCCTACTGCCTACTACTCAGCGCTCCTGACCATAGAGCTATCGCTGTGGTGTTGGATGGACTCACGAACTTACTGCAGGTAAGCTAATCATTCGTCGCGTCACTGCAGTACCCGGGGCGAGGTACTGGTGCAGCAGCAGATCACGCTGCGCCGGAGCCAGCTCCGTCAGGTCGTGCTGCGGAGTGGCACGACTGGCTCGGGAGCTTTTTTTCCGACAGTGGTGCCGATTCCCTTGTTCAGAAACTAAACTAAATTTAAGTTCAGTGCATCTTTTTCTTTCTATTTCATTAAGAAGAGGACAGAAGATAAATTTTAGTTTAGTCCTGTATAATAAGTCAGCGCCTGTCACTACTCCATACAAGTTTAGACGTGATTAAAAACTTGTCTACTAAAATTACGTCAATTTACGTCAAGCGCTGATTAATTTGACAGGACTAAACTAAAATTGATCTTCTGTCCTTTTCTTAACTAAAATTGATCTTCTGTCCTTTTCTTAATGAAATAGGAAGAAAAAGATGCACTGAACTTAAATTTAGTTTAGTTTGTGAACATGGGAATCGGCACCAGTTTCAACAATCATCGTCATGTTTCAGCTAATTTACTAATTAATTATGCACCTAAACCTTTCGCATGAATCACTCCGTCCCATTGGTGAAACCCGTTGGAAACTCCGTTCAGTAGTTTTTAAGTTTATCGCGTTCAAACAGACAGACGCGGCGGGGGACTTTGTTTTATAATATGGAAGGATGTAAAAGACGGCGAGCTTTTTGCCACTAACCGGACACAACTCCAGACTCCGGGCTGCCAGAGGGAAGTTCCTGATGGTATAAACCAATTTAAAAAAAAATATTTATGTCAGACATCTCAGTCCATAGATTGCTAGTAATAAGTTAGTAACAGTTTGTGCTTATCTGCTGTAAGTAATGTTAGTACATAACTCCGAGTTTCTTTACTCCTTTGAACCTGTGTGGTTCTTTCCTCAATAGAGCATTTCAGACACCAACCTACATGGTCCTCAAATGATCTGTTCAATATTATATACACATTGAAATTGATGAATTTTATTTATGCAATGACATGAGGATTATGTGGGTCATTGTTTGTTTTTTTCTGCTTCTTAGTTAGTTAGCTAGTTGTTTTAATGATGGTCTGGCAGTTTGAGTACTTTATGCAGCCTACCCAAATGTCTTTTCTTTGGTATTGTTCATCAAATCAATGAGCTTCTTAAATTTTGAGTTGAGCTGCATGATAACTGACAAATGCGTGCACTGACTGGACAGGTCTACTCAAATCTGTGTGGTTCTTTCCTCAATAGAGCATTTCAGACACCAACCTACATGGTCCTCAAATGATCTGTTCAATATTATATACACATTGAAATTGATGAATTTTATTTATGCAATGACATGAATATTTACTCTGTGAAGTATTATATTATTTTAATTATTGTAAATGTGAAGACTGTGGGTCATTGTTTAATTCTCAGTTAGTTTTTAACATGGTCGGGCAGTTTGAGTATTTTTTTCGGGCTAGCCAAATGTCCTTTCTTTGGTATTGTTCGTTGAATCGTGGAGCTCCTTAAGTTCTGAGCTGAGCTGCACAACTACTGACAAATGCGTGCGCTGACTAGACAGGTCCACTCAATCTGTGTGATTCTTTCATCAAAATACCATTTCAGACACCAATCTACAAGATCTGACCTCTAATTATCTTGGGATACAAAACATGGTAGATACCATATTCATTGCACGAAATTTAACTAGTTCAACTCGCACTTGTCCGTAAGTTTGTATTGGCCTTTCTTCTTAGAGTAGTCAGCTAAGAAACGCCAACCTCATCTAGTTTAAAAAAATATGATTGACGTGTAAGTGTTTGTACAAACCTACTTACAGAAATAAAATCATTTATCATTTAACCTAAAACCACCTCTACCTGTTCCTTTGGATGAGGCAGTCTGGTCTCGCAACAATCAAGTTCAGGATGCCATTCCGACTGTAGACCTTATAAGGATTCTGCTTTTTTACGCATAATGGCATGAAAGCCATCCGTATGTGCTTCCGCAAACATGCTTGACGCCACGGCAGCCGCAGTAGCATCCTGGAGGCGTTGTTATATTCTTATAGTATGTTGTTATATTGATACATTATGGTGTTATATTGCACGCGCAGGTCGCTGTAGGCTCGGCTCGTGTGTGACACCCACAGGCCGCTGCCACTGCTTGACCCGGTCATCGGAGATCTGGGGACGTGATTCAAAATGTCTTATTATACGTATTTAAAATGGACTAATCGTTACAGGCGGCTGTGAAATACGGTCAAGTGGATGCCCTTTGCCTGAGACTTGAAGAAATTGGCGCTTTGGACCAGATTGAGGCCCTTCAGCAGCATGAAAATGAACAGGTATAAAGTGTTGCTGATTTTACTGTGTAGGAGCTCGTCCAGGGAAGTACACTGCTGCGCTAATGAAGAATACAATAACTCGATTTTGGACAATTTTGAGTTATATAATTATTCGGAATCAGCGAATTTAGCGAATTCCGAATATATATATATATATAACTTAAAATTGTCCAAAATCGAGTTATTGTATTCTTCGTTAGCGCGGCAGTACAGTACACTGACCTTGAGCTGGCTTAGCGTAGTACGGGGTTTCAATAGACTTAGAGGCCAGGCCCTGGAGTCTCGACAACCCAGATAACGATCGCTTTACGACCGAATTCGGTCGCAAAGTCCTATACATTACTTGACAAGATTGTGATTTTTTCGTCAATCAATTTTGGCTGTTTAAGGACCCCATTAGGACTTTGCGCAAAGTCCTAGACGGTCAACATTACTTGACAAGATTGTGATTTTTTCGTCAGTCAATTTTGCCTGTTTAAGGACCCCATTAGGACTGCGCAAAGTCCTAGACGGTCAACATTACTTAACAAGATTGTGATTTTTTCGTCAATCAATTTTGGCTGTTTAAGGACCCCATTAGGACTTTGCTCAAAGTCCTAGACGGTCAACATTACTTGACAAGATGGTGTTTTTTTAGTCAATCAATTTTGGTTGGACCACATTAGGACTTTGCGACCGAATTCGGTCGTAAAGCGATCGCTATCTATGTCGAGACTGCAGGGCCAAAAATCTATTTAATTAACCCGACAGGTTTTGCATGGAATTAGTAGGCAATTTTGTTAGTTTTGAACAAATCTGTCACATTGTCAGTCATATTAAACAGGTAATAAAAATAATAATATGTTTTCCCACTGTTTGTCTTATCTGTTTTAGTATATTCGTGTATTTATTAGGTCTTATATTTATATATGATTAGGTAAGTATGTAGGTATGTTATATTTAAAGTTTTTAATAGGTATATGTATGTATATCCATAATTATATTTAAATAAATATTTATTTCACAATTTTCGTCATTGCACCTACCACTGTTTGTCTCTGCATCACCCAAAGGTTGACTGGTAGAAAATGCCTATGGCATTAAGTCCGCCTCAGTACATTTGTGTGATTAAAGTATTAAATAAATAAATAATAATAATAACTTATTACAGTAAAAACACATTTAATGCTCACAAAAACAATTTTTCAAGTAAAAATAAAGCATTCCAGAAATAAGTGTATCATTGGTGTCTGTACTATAATGAAACAATCAACAATATGCTGAGATAGGACCCTTTTGGCCTCGTACAGGACTTTTTGTTTTTATTTTAATTTTACTTTGATATTTTTTTTGTTTCTATGAGTTTTTTTTAGTTTAATGTGTGATCTCCTGTGGAAGTCCCAATAAATACTTTTTCTTTCTTTCTTTCCTAATCATTGTATCACAAAAACCAGATCCCTGCTCACACTGCTTGTATGAACACTTACGTGGAGCTTCTGCTTTCTGCCCATGAGATCTATATGTATTATACTCCACACCACACCCATTTACCTTTGCTGTGTTCCGGTTTGATTCTATTGCAGGCTCACAGTCTGACTTTTCAGCTCGGTCTCTTGGGATTGTGACGGGGCAGCACATCCGCGATGCTTCTGTAGTTACAGATGATTATTGGCAGTGGTGACCAGTTACCATCAGCTTGTTAACCATTAAAAAACATATTGAAAGCCGTCGATGGGACTTTCACTGCTCCTGATGTTAGAAGGAGTAACTTAGGCTAGTTTTATTCTAGAAAAAGCCACGCGAGCAAAGCCGGGCTAATTATACTATAATGTGTACTCATATCTCTAGTGATGAATCCCTCACTCATGAAGTCCCTCGTTTGAGGTAGTTATGATCGCAAATTGAAAGAGTTACTCGAATTTCCTCATTGAACCACCTCACTACACCTCACTCGTTCACCCGTCCTCAAAAATTGACATTGACAATATGAAATCGTGGCGAGGGGTGAGGCTAACGAGTTCGTGACTCGCGAGTCGCAAGTGATTAGAGACTCGTGAGTACTCGTGAGTCGTCGTCGCGCCCGCTCGCCTCGCTCCCTCGTACGTTCGGCTGAGTTCGGCTCGGGCTCACGAGTAGTGATGTGAATACGCCGTTGACGATTCCTCACCTCAAATGAGGGGTGCCTCGTGAGGTAAAGTGAGGTTCTCCCTCAACCTCAAATAAAATTGATGAGTTACCCATCACTACATATCTCATTGTTTTCCACAGATATACAAGAAAGTGCTACACATCTTGGACACTTACTTCGCGGAGCAAGAAGACCCGAACGCACAGCCGACGCAAACCGAAGAAGAATATCAATTCGGGGCATCAGGCAACCAGAATATCAACTTTTAGTACTTAAATATGCATCAAATTATCATAGTTCAATTTAAAAATCATCACCCTAGGCTCACCATCTACCAAACCTTTTCCCAACGATGTTGGGGTCGGCTTCCAGTCTTAACTGGATGCAGCAGAACCCCAGTAATTTACATGGAACGACTGCCTATCTTGAGATCCTCCTTTTTGTCGTTGGCTAAAAAGAAAAAGCAGTAGATAGGTGACCACCCAACAATCGGTCTTCGAAAACGGCACAACACAACAGATGACAGGTGGAAGTAAATTATTAGGAACAAAAAAAGACAACACGAAGAAGACTTAGCTAACTAGCCAATTTCTAACGTGCCACTTGAAGATCTACCTCTGTCAAAATCGGTTATTTCTAACTTATTTTTCTCCTAATACCCATTATAAAAAGCCATTTCTCATTTGTTCACAGTATTTCTAAGATTGTTATAAAAGGCGGAGACGAAAATACGACAGTATATTATACTTAGTTAGCTTGGCCTTTGTCTATCTCCCCCGTCTAACTAAGGGCTCCCACACAAAACCGCGAATTCGCATCGCATCGCAAAAATCTGCGAGCTCGTTGTCATTTTATTATGAAAAACTGACATCGAGCTCGCAGATTTTTGCGATGCGATGCGAATTCGCAGTTTTGTGTGGGAGCCCTAACTCGGTAGAGTTAGCTTGGCTTTTGTCTACCTACCCTGTGACTAGCATTTGCGCTATGGTTGAATTATTAATACACTGGAGGAAACAGCTGTCACTTAAGGTTCGTTTTTTAATCCCAGAGACCAATTTGACATTTCAAATGATTGTTGTTCGTTTTTTCAATTTGGAGTTTGACATTTGCATGTGTCAATTTAGTCTCCGAGATTAAAAAACAAACTTTAGTTTGAAGTTATGGAAATACTCATTCTGCCGCGCTAACGAAGAATACAATAACTCGATTTTTGACGATTTTGAGTTATATATATATATATATACATATAACTACATTTATATATATATTTACATTTCAGGAGGTTGTTATGAAACTCGTAAATAATCGTATAACAATACGATACCAAGTCAATAATCTATAATACGTTTAATTTTAGATTTTTAAATTTTATGTTTTCTTTTTTTTTGGTGATTCGGGTCGAGAATCACTAACATAATTACCTCCTTAAATGTTTTGTAGGTCCAAAACAACACCTTTTATATATAACTCATAATCGTTTAACGTCGAGTTATTGTTTTCTTCGTTAGCGCGGCAGCATTGAGGTCTAGACTTTTACACGTTTAATTATACATTTATTTTACACTTCTATAAATCGATCAAACACGATCACCATTACAATAAATATGACAATTTTACTACACAAAGTGCTAGCACGTGTCCGATTTCTCCGGTGAATTATTAATTCGACTATAGTCAAAGATTGTCATAGTCGGGCCTATAAAATCACTTTTTTAATTTCGATGAGAATTTACCTGATAGCTTAAAAATACTCCTTTGTCATAGTATTGCCAGTGTTTTAATTTGTTGCCGTATTTTTGTCTCCACACTGTAGAAATCAAGCTGGCCTTGATGATTTGGATAAGTGTCTTAATTAGCCATAATAATTAGTGAGAATACCTTGATTTTTAAGGCTTAACATTAGTGAAACTGTAACTGATAGATTAAAATCAAAGGCTGACAATCATTTAGGGACATTTTTTTTCAATTGAATCCTAGGACATCAGCAAATTATCTATCAACCAATATTTGTTAACTTGAAGGCCATTTCTCTTAATTAAAAACTTTTTTGCAATTTGCAGGTAAGTCTCAGGTTGTATCTTGATCAAAATATGATTCGCAACCATAACTTATAGGTATTTTTAACCTCGTAAGGCCCAACCCAAATTTAGGTCGATATATATTTTTATGATTAGATATATAATTTAAATGATTTTAAATAGTGTCTCGGGCCGGAGTGTCAAAATTTTTTTGTCATTAAATTAGGTCGTTGGGCCTTACGAGGGTTCTTGTGGACAAATCTAACTTAGAGAGATGTATTAATGATTCTAATGATTATATTTGCGACTCATATTTTGATCAAGATACAACCTGACCTGCAAGTTGCAAAAAACCTAAAAAAATTTGAATTTCTTCCACTGCGGATCCAACTTTATTGATTAAGCTCTCAGGAAGTAGTCAGGGAAATTTATTGTGCCACCTTAGGGGCCAGGTTCTCGCATGAATGTTATCGCAAAATTAATGAGACAAATTGACAAGCGCGTGCAAACTGCAGCGATTAGCTGTTAAACCAATCTTAGCATTTTACGCGCGCGCTTTTCAATTTGTCACATTCATTTTTGTTCGAGAAACTCGGCCTAAGTCAATATGCTGTCTTATAGCCATTGAATACAACAAAAATGGCAGTCGTGATTTGAATATACCTAGTGACAATTTAAATTGGTGTTCAATTCACTTAACAAGTAACTTCCCTGACTTTTTTCCATTAATATTTGTTCCAAGGCGCTGCAGTGGGGCAAGTTTTAATACTGTATATTTTTTGCGATTTTTATTTGTCTAATAAATTAATCAATGTTCGAGCTTATCAGAACTGAAATATTATAATCATTGTTTTTGGAAGTTTTTTTTTAAATAATAAATGTGTTATTTTATGTAATATTTGTTTTATTTAAGAGACGTTCGTTCCCTCCGCCCACAGACCACGAATTCGCCGCGTAAAGCGATGGCAACACTAACAGAACTTGTGGTGCCAAAATTGTATGAAGCGCCACCACTTCTGTCGTGGACCGTCTTTCTAAGCCAAAGGTCTTCTACCTCCCGCGGTGGCTTTCTTGGCGGCCGGCAATAGCTTGGTAAAATAAAATGTATTTATTTATTCACCCATCATCAATAGTGTGGTCATAATCACCGTTTTTTTTATTTAACATCACATAGTATGCAAGGGTGTCGCCAAGGGGTAGCAGGGAGGGGCAGCTGCCCCCCCCCCCCCTCCTAAAGATAAAAAATACCCAAATGCAAAGCACCCGCTCACTTGAATTCGTCCAATTTTATGATTTACCGAACATAAATTGTAATTAAATCTAGCCGTTGTTGATGTCCTAAAAAGGGCAAACACCTTTCTGGAAACGGGCAAACGTTGAAAATTTTGATCGCTTTACCGTGCACAACGTGTTCAATTCATACTTTTCCCATCCTCTATATATCAACTTACCCTCCCCTGGGTCATCAGCTGGCGACATCCTTGATAGTATGTACATTGTGGTTTCCGTGAACAAGTAAAAAGGTCTATGCTGTCTGCTACGCCATTAAGTACACGCACGGTACGCGTTATAGAGGCTTTACTCAGTAGAGTGGTCCTACTACTATTTTCGGGGTCGGGTTGCCTCCTTCCCTCCAATATAGCGAGGGGGTGATGGCTGACCTTTGCGTTATGCTCGTGAACGGGTGCTGCTTGTAGACACTTGTAGTGACTGGTCGTCTTGCTGACCATGGTTTTATTATTGTTATTAGTAATTGTTTATTTTACTTCGATGGTGCTAGTTTGTCATTTCTCACTTCGAGTTACAGCAATAGCCTTATGTAAGCACGCCCTTTATGCCCGGAAGCTTTTATTTAGGTATTAAGTTCTGTTTACCTTTTTATTTTGTAATTTTTATATGCTTGAGTACAGTTTTCGTTTTTTTGTTGGTATATTGGCGTGTGCTAGCTAACATAAGGCAAGTAATTTAATTTATTGTGTTTTCGTAATGCTAATTACTTTGCATACGATTTGTATAGAATCAAGTCTATATAACTAAACAGACAAGTGTGCTGCTGGGAACTTTGTTGCGCCACTTTTTCCCAGCACTAGGAAGTGGTGAAGGGCGGGCGGTTTTGGGGGACTGTCTTGTGTTACTTTGACGTTCGAAAAGTGCTGATTCTCAAACTAGTTTGAACAAATGTTTTTTGATTTGATTTTGATAATATTACATACTATTCATGTCTAGAAATTAAAACAAAATAGACACACTAACGCGCGATAACAGTTTGTGAATTGCAACATTATTATGGGGCAGATATTGATAAATTAGATAACGAGTAAACAATGTCAAACATCTCATTGATTGAATTTTTTTTTTTTTTCATCCTCTGCCTGCCTTTTCCCAATTACCAGTTTCCAGTCTAACCGGATGCAGATGAATACCAGTATTTTACATGGAGCGACTGCCTATCTGACCTCCACAACCCAGTTACTGGGTAATACGATACCCCTTGGTAAGACAGGTCGTCAGACTTTTGGGCTTCTGACGACCCGTAACGACAGTCAAAGATCCACGAATGGCAGCCGGGACCAACGGCTTAACGTGCCTTCCAAGGCACGGAATTGATTCAATTTTATTAGTACCTATAGTTATTTTCTGTTCCAGCTTTCTAAAATTGTTTCATCAATAACTGCAAAGATTGTTGCTTTTTAACTACATAAAAGTTTAAATCAATATAATGGTATAAAATCAATTTCCCTTGAGAGCAGTGGTGGTCCAGTGGTAAGAGCCCCCCCCCCCCCCCCCCACCCCCGGCTTAGGAATTGTACATCGTGGGTTCGAACCGAAGCAGGCCAGTACGTTACTCCAGCAGGAAAGTGGAGTAATATGAGTGGTACGTGTAATTAATCTGCTGCGCAACATAAAAAAAAATGTGTTTTGTCGTTTTGGAAAAACTATTCCCTGGAGTAATGTTGTTCCAGCAGGAAAAATCTAAACGAATGATCGGAGAGAAATATTGAGCATGGACAGACCAAAAAAGAGAGCTTATATTTGTGCAAAAATGTGCGCCGATAATATAATTCGTGAGTCTTCAGGTTTTCGAGATATTGCGTTTACTGCTGGAGTAACGTTTTGCAGAATCGTGTCTCTAAAACCATTGTATGTGCGCCTGTAGAATAAACATACACGAGAAGCTCTTAAGACGCTGACAACACCTAAACCGCGGTCACTATCAAATTCCATAGAAAAGAAAGAGAAGCGCGATGACACAACGCTTGTCATTTATTGCAAAATAAGAAGTAAATGGTGCCGATTCCCTTGTTCACAAACTAAACTAAATTTAAGTTCAGTGCATCTTTCTCTTTCTATTTCATTATGAAAAGGACAGAAGATAAATTTAAGTTTAGTCCTGTAAAATTAATCAGCGCTTGACGTAAATTGACGTAATTTTAGTACGCAAGTTTTTAATCACGTCTAAACTTGTATGGAGTAGTGACAGACGCTGATTAATTTGACAGGACTAAACTAAAACGTATCTTCTGTCCTTTTCTTAATGAAATAGAAAGAAAAAGATGCACTGAACTTAAATTTAGTTTAATTTGTGAACAAGGGAATCGGCACCATTATCTATTTACTCAAAACTAAGTCGAGTAATCGAAAATAAAAAAACAACCAAGTTCTGCATTCAAATAAGACGTTCTTGTTTTTAATTAAATAAGTAACGTATGTTGATATTTGATACAGATATTTTGGATTAGAACTCAAAGTAAGAGGTTAGTTTAACGTTAGTTTGTATCGAGATTTTGTTTTCAAAACGTGTTTTCGTTACAAGCAAGTTCTGGGAAATATGTTCAAAATTAACATATATTTTTTCCGCTACCACAAACTACACAGATTTGGCAACTTTTTTTCTTAAGCGAAGCCTATTTTGGTCAATTGGGTCTTGTCAGCACCTTAATTTGTGCGTATTTGTGACAGAATTAGATTTAAGTAGCGGTTTAGTGGTCGCAAGCGCTACTGCTGAGCATGATGTCTTGGGTTCGATTCCCAGGTCAGGCAGTGTTATTGGGTTTTTCCATTAGGAATTTCTCAGTAGCAGCCCGGAGTCTGGAGTAGTGCCCGGTTGATGGAAATAGTCTCGCCCCCTATTACATGGGACTTAAACATAACTGGCGAAATGTGGGTATACTACAGGTACACCTCCGCCCACCCCCTCGGGGATTATAAGCGTGATGTTGTGTTTCTTATTTGAACACAGAACTTGGTTGATTTTTATTTTCGATTACTCAACTTACTTTTGAGTAAATAGATTTTTGCTTCATATTTTGCAATAAATTACATGCGTTGTCATCGCGCTTCTTTCTTTTCTATGCAGTCCGACAGTGACCACGCTAGCAGTGGCCGCTGTGTTTGACTGTAAGTCAATATAATTTGATAGATCCTGAATCGTAGTTTCAATCTAAAACTAGCATTATATCATCAGCCTATAATGTTCCCACTGCTGGGACACAGGCCTCCTCTCTGTAAGAGGGAGTGGGCCGTAATCCACCACGCGGGCCCAGTGCGGGTTGGTAGATGTCACATGTCTTCAAATTTTTGGTTCTAGGACATGCCGGTTTCCTCACGATGTTTTCCTTCACCATTTTGAGAGCAGTGGTGATGAAATAATTTACACAGAGTAAAGCGCCTGTCCGGGTTCGAACCTACAACCTACAACTCGTAAGTCGCGGCCGTTACCACTGGGCCACCACTGCTCTCAAAACTAGCATTAGTATTAGTTTAACTCAAGGTATAAAAAATAAAGCATTAAGTATAGGAGGTTTTTTTAAATGTTTATTACAAAATTGAAGTAAACCTATGAAGCAAATGTAACTCAAGAAAATTACATGTTTGGGTTACAGATCACAATATGTTTTGACTCCTTTTTTTATTTTCGATGACTGTGGACTCAATTACAATTACTCAGTAAACGGCAACTGCTCACAAGCATAGCTATTGTCAACCAATCGATATGATTCCGAGCCAAATCGAACATCAATCAATATTATCAAGAGTCCTGTAGAGGCTGTTCACAAATCCAAAACCCGAAAATTATGTGAATTGAAAACAAATAGACGCCCGCCATTCTTCCGACAGTTATTTGCTTTCAGGGGTAACGTAATTCTATTCATTTTTCTCTATGGCAATGGTGCCGATGTTGAAAATTCTGCGAAGGAAGAAATGGGGGTAACGTAAAATTAGTCATTGAAATGTGTCATTATCAATTCGACAACATGTCGAATTGGTTGTGAATAGCTATGTAGCGGCAGACTGCAAGTCGAAATTTCACTCATTTGTTGAGGGTACAATGATATAGTGAAAACTAAAATGTTTCTATTTGTAACCCATTTCTGCTGCAATTTATTACATTCTTATAAATGATATTAATTAACTTAATTCTAGATGTAGGTGTGGTATGTTAATCTACTTGCTGGTCTCTTTGAGTGTTTCTAGTTGTTGCCTGAAATAGAAGAAAAAAAATGGACGTTAGTTAATTTTAAACATGGAAAGAGAATCAAATATAATGTCTATCCTATAGGCGGTTCTACTTGCATCGTCAGCAGAACAGCTGCAAGCCATGGTGACTGTGATGGATGAAGCATATAAGATGAAAGGGATGAATATAAATGTGAATAAGAAGGCATGATGTTTGAAAGAGAAGCAAATATATTGGTGTGAGTGTGGAGCAAGTAAGTGAATTTGTATATTTGGGGAGTGTTTACAAGGGATGGAAAGATTGATGAAGATGTGGAAAGGAGAGTAAATGCGGGAAATATAGTGAATGGGTAGTGGGTGGAGTAAATTCAGAAAATATAGTAATGGTGCTATACATGCGATTCTGACCAACCAGTAGATGTCCAAAGAGGCTCGACTGGCTGTTCATAATGGTGTGCTGGTGTCTACACTTATGTATGGAAGTGAATGTTGGGTGTGGCAAAAGTAGCATGAACGTAGAGTAAATGCTGTGGGAATGCGTTCTTTGCGAAGAATATGTGGTTTGACTAAAAATGGTAGGCTGAAAAATTGTATGAAAAGGCAACAGTGCAGTTTAAAAGAAGATGTAGTGACAACAATTTAAAAGAGTCTGCTTAGATGGTTTGCTCATGTTGAGAGGATGACTGAAAGGCAACTGACAAAAGGTACAACAAGGCAGATGTAAGTGGAAACGCCGGGAGGGGACACCCCAGAAAGACAATTATAGTGACCTCATGGGTGATTTTCTTCAAAAGAACATCACCCATTAGGTAACAGAGCCCAGACTGTATTTATAAAAATAATATTAAAACTCCCTTCAGACAGTTGCCTTATTCGAAGTGTATTGGAATAGAAAAGCAGACCAGTTGAATTGAAATTACATAGACAATAGTGTAAATATAAAATAATAAATGACTGTTTACAGCAGACTTGAATTATTGGTATATTATGAGAGTTAGTACAGTAGAACAGTGGTCTTCAAGGCCCGCTTGTATCACAAGTTCTACAACATTGTTCCGTTTCTGTATTTTTTTTTAATATGACAGACAAAATGAAGTTATTTATAAAACCTTACTATATAATAAATACAATTTTATTGGTAGAAACCAGTTTTAAGCAATGCTTGAGTCTTCAGTAAGGTTTTGTAATACGGCCGTTAGTGTCTAATTGAGCATCCTATACAGAAGAAGATCTAAATTATAGCCGAAAACTTGAAGATTCCACAAAAATTTGACGTCATAAAGAAAACCAAACAAAACTAACCTCAACTGTTGGTTGAAATCGTCTTGTACGATGTCATCCTCCCAGTTGTCTTCCCAAACAGACACATCTTCGTCATCAGCATCTTCTGTTCCCCAGTCTAGAAAGAAAATAGCAGAAAAATATGGTAAAATTCGAGGAAATATCTCTAAACCTTTGGAAAAAGAGTAGCATCAAAACTTACTTTCAGCGGGAAATTCTTCGAATTCATCGTCTTCTTCGAGGAGACCGAGGTCTACTTTCTGTTTGTCTGCCATTTTAGAATTAAATTCAATGTATTTTACAGGAAAATTGAGAATAAATTGTTTATTTGGTTTGCCGTCAATCCAAAACTGCTAGTCGAATTTGACAAGTCACGATGGTGGTGTTGCCAGGTTGTGATAATAACATTCCTTAGTCAGGGGTAATTTTTATTACGCCTGGCAATAATTTAAAGTTTTAAATAAATAATAAATGCTTTTCTGATACATGGTTATTACACAGCTCACCTCGTGGATAATTTTTAAATTGTGTATTCAGGTACCGAGTCGCTAACATACAATTGGACACACAATTTAAAATTACATATTTTTGTTATTTCAATATCGAAAACCCGTTACGATTCTGTACTTTTTATTTATTATCTAACCATCTTAGAACATGTTATACGCAGCTGCATTAGGGGAATCGCCCACTCAGCCCTCAATACTTTTATTACAGAAACATACGCTGCAAATTTGACGAACGACGGAAACGGTGAGCTGTGATAGCTTGTGACTGTGACGCACGGACCTAGTTTACCCAATTATTGTAACTCTTTATAATTCCATTTCATATTCATACTTCGAATAGGCACTTAGGCTAATTTTAGAGATAATTAATGTAATTCTTTTATTTTAAATAAATTAAGTAATTTTATTTTGTTTTTTTTTAATCCTCCGATTACAGCTAACGTAATTAACACATATACAATATACATAAACAGACAAAAAGAAAGGAAAAGAAAATACGTACAAAGGTGATGCTTATTTCTAAAGAAATCACTTTCCTATCGCATGTATGCACCTGCGATAGGAAAGTAGATAAGAGGTTGAGACACCGTGTGTAGGTAGTTTTTTTTTTTAAATTCCTTTTGTCCCAATGCAAGTCTCCCTACTCTCTTCTACCACTCTGTGTCCTGTGCTAGTTAAATAGATATTTTTAAAGTAGCAATATATATATAATCATTAAGAAATCTTTACTTGCAAGGGATTTAGCGGCAGCAGCCCCATGCATTCTGATACCGTCACATCACTAATCATGTTAACTAAAGTGGCTATTTTTTAAGTTAATTGTGTGGTTGTGTCTTTCCTTAATATTGGATAGTCCTATAGCCCCGTAGCTAGGGTTCTTTGGTGTAAAGTCAAATAAATCAACGACTAATATATTTTTCACACATTTATTTATTTATTTTATCTTATAAAATAGTCATTGAATACATACCACTTGAAACTCCCGTGGGGTTAACAAGTACAAAATATCAAGTCTTATTAAAAAAAAAAAATATATCACAAATTATCACATAGTAATGAAAAATCAGACTACATTAATACAAGATGACTTGCGATAATAATACATAAACTCATTTTTTCTTACAATAATTATATTTGGACGATAATTTTACTTTAAAATTTTCATAGAAAGCTCTTGTTTAGTATTTTAATAGTTCTTCAAAAAAAATAATAAAAAATATAACTCTTTCTTTAAAGAAAACATTAATTGAGGATTTTTTTTATTTTATATAATACGAATATAATCTAGCGATATTATAAAACCTATTAAATTTATTATGGAGATAATATGATAAATCCATATTATTTTTTTTTAATATGAATACAACAACACAAGTGACTAAGAGAAAAATATTGAACAGTGCGAGATCTTCGTATTGAGATACCTACATAATTCAATACAAAGAATGATAAAATAATACCAATCAAAATAAAATTTAACTGCGGTATGGCCATACCGCAGATGTTTTGACAATACATCAGCCAAAACATTACATCATAACAAATCTATCTTCAATTTAATAAACCGACCTCTGCGACAGTCAAAATCACCCATTTATCAGGGGGACTAAAATCAACTGGCAACACCAAAACATCTTTATGAAGGCAAAAGAATTCATCTTCAGCCTAAAGTAAAACCTTAGAAAAGACCAAAAATCTTTTTAACGACAGTTAAAAAGTAAATACTGGTGCAGGATCTTAGGTAATTCAATGTCCTGCACCACATCAACAAGAGTAGTCTTGAAATATCTCCTCAAAAATATCCTGGTTTGGGCCAACAAAGAAATTGGATTTTTAGCACGATTCATTAGGGCTTCTTTTTGAATAGCGGTGACGGTGTTGTTCCTCTTAATCATGCAGAGATCGAAGGCTTCAGCTGCTTCAAGAAGGAGATAGAAGATGTGTTGGTACTCTTCTGACGTAACATTCTGGAGGTGGTTCAAGATACCGTCAGGGTCACGAAACTGAGTTTTCATGATAACCTGTAAAAAGAAATTAACAGTTTTAGGCAAGTTCTCCATTTAATTCTTATTCAATTTCTTCTGCAATACGTTAATAAACTGTCGCTATTTTTTTTAATCAGACAGTTTTTTTTTTTTTTTGGTTGGTAAATCATCAAATAACTTCTCCCGCTCTGGGCGGAGCGGGAGGGTGTGTCAGACTCTTACTGACTAAAACCCACCCGTATTCCTTCCGTTGCCTGTGTTGCCATAGGCCTCAGTAACCCTTTTGTACCTTCCCGCGACCCCGGCAGGCATCGGCCCTAGTGGACCCCTACGCTTGTGCTGACGACATCTCTTTTCTGATTTTACGGAACCCTAAACAAAAAAGTGCACGCATTTGTCCGTGCCTATACAAAGTCTGTGATGTTAGATTATATTTGACAAGCTTTTGAGCCTCTTGGAGGTCGAAATGATCTCATGAGAACGTACTACCGGGATGATAAAGTATCCTATGTTTTAACCCAAGTCATAGAAAGAATGAAATTTGGCAAACGGGTAGACTTTTTCCAAATTTCATCCAAATCCGTTCAGCATTAAAGCGTGAAAGGTGACAGACAGACCGAATTACTTTCTCATCTACACAAATAAATAAAATTTAAGTGTCTGTTTGTAATGTCAAAATTACAGCTTTATATTAAATGCATATGAAAGTACCTATATACTTCTTTTTTGTCTGTCTGTTCCGGCTAATCTTCCGATTTTGATGGTACTTTCTATGGAAGATAGCTGATGTTATAAGGAATGAATTAATGATTGAATGAATGAATGCATAAATGAAAGATAGCATTCATGAATGAAGGATGAATGAATGAATGAATGAATGAATGAATGACTGAATGAAATGCACCGACCCCAGCGTGGTTTAACCAGACTCGATTATTCGAATGAACCCAAAGATTCGCACTAGTCCCTGGAGCCTCATGTTTCATGGGACTACAGAGACCATTGCATATCAAAGAGTAGACCGGGGGGCGCGGTAATGGTCAGGAAGACGTGCCCTTAGGATAGGAAGGATTATTAGAGCCTACCGGATATGCATCCTAGAGTAAGCAATGGAATAGAAACTATTTTAGAAAAAGCCACGCTGGCGAAGCCGCGGGCAGGTACTGCTTTATAATATTGTTACCAACGACAGCCCCACTTTATGTCCAGACAAATCACTGCCCATTCCATGGCTCTGCGTCTCTCTCGTCCGGCACTAGTTCAGGCCATGGTACGGAGCGAGAGGGCAAGGGCAGCCGTCACCTCCTTCTGCGAAGCAGTAATGCTAGTGAAGGAGGAGGCGGGACGGTTGAGGGAAAGGCAATTTCGCGCCCTCTCGCCCCTAGCCGCCGCAGAAGACGCCCTGGGCGTCGGGAATCCCGGGCGGATTTCCAGCCACCTTAGGCGCGGGCTTGCGGACGGTGAGCAATGGATAGCTCACCGTCCGGTAAGGACCAGGCGCCTTAAAGAGATGTCCTCAGCACAAGTGTAGGGGTTCACTAGGGCCGATGCCTGCCGGGGTCGCGGGAAGGTACTAAAGTGTTACCGAGGCCCCTGGCAACACAGACTATAGGAAGGAATACGGGTGGGTTTTAGTCAGTAAGAGTCTGACACACCCTCCCGCTCCGTCCAGAGCGGGAAAAGTTATTTGATGATTGCCCATCCAAAAAAAAAAAAAATGGCTGCCTGGAAGAGATCGCAGAAAGCGATAAGGCAACACATTGTATATTTTTTCTTATGTATTTTTGTGGTGTACAATAAAGTACATATAAATAATATAGATACATGGAAGAATGAATTATAAATTACAAACTGCACTCCACGGTTTCTCCCTTATAAGTCTAGATCCCATAGGAATATCAGGATAAAAAGTATCTTAAGTCCTAATCCAGGTCATGGTGTACCCATGTGCCAAATTTCATCCAAATACGTTCAGCCGTTTCAGCGTGAAAGCGTAACAAACAAACTCACTTTCGCAATTATAATATTAGTTAGGATAATACTGACCCTGGCGCCATATTTTAGCAGCAGAGCTACAATCTCAGTACTCGGCTCTGGGTTACTCGCGAGGTACTCTGCTAAAGCTGGACGGAGCTGCGTCGCGTCGACATCATTGTATACCTTCAAGTTTGGGTCGGCACCACTTTCTAGGAGAATCTGTGAAGTGGACGAGAGATTTTCGTAAGAATAATCTAGAAAACTTAAAAGAAAGAAATACATTGGCCCTATCATCGTCACCCTATTTTATTTATTTTGTTTTATTTTTAGATTTGGCAACTTGCTGCAGGCTTAGAATGACGCTTTTTATTTCTTCAAAGAATAGACACAGCCCTTTCTATACAAAGTGACATTTCGTTTCACCATTTTTGACATCGCACCGTAGAAATCCTTCTGCAATCTGTCATTTTGTCTTTCGTTTCTAACGATCTTTGTCTAGGTCATTTTGTAGACATATTTCAGAAAAAAGTTTCTATCCCAAACTGTCAAAATCACACTGAAAATTGACAGTTGTCTAAGGTAGTGAAGACAATTTGCGTTTTTCTACTCGACGGCCACAAGGTATATAATAATAATAAAATTTATTTATTCAGATAACTTTGATCCATAAACTGACAAAAATGAGACAAATTAATACAAAATAGTAAGCAGGGACTTGGTCCGCTGCACTAACATCCATGTCAGGAAACAATCGTGCCCAGCAATGGCACTCAAGATGCTGTGGCGATTTCCACGCAACCGACTAATGAATGACGCGGTCTTTTTGCGCCATAAAGCTGCAAATCCAGCTGTGCGTGCATCAACAAACATTGCTGATGCGCTACAGAAATGTGGAAGCCGCAACAGCGCTCTGAACGCATTATGAAATTGGACCCGCAGAGAATTGTACGCCCGCTGCGTGTAGCTAGCCCACAGACTCCCCGTGTACAGTGAGGTGCAATACGCATTAAATAAAGTAATTTTGACTGCGTCTGTACACCGGGAGAATCTGCGTGCCAACACATTCGCCCGAACTGACAACGCTCTGCGTTTCTCCATATCAAAATCATCTTTTAACATCGGTCACCCAGTGCCCGAGATACTTAAACCTTTATACGGTTATCTACAAAATCATGATTTTACAGGAGAGCGTTTTGAACGCAAAACTGTGATAATTTATAGAAGAACAAGGCTATCTTCTCCTATTTTACATCATTTAGTTAATTAATAGGGCATTAACAAGGAAATGGTGAAGGCCAATATTACTATAATATTTTTTTGTTCCAAAATACGGTACTTCGACACTTTGAGAAAAATTTATGTAGCTTGAAAATCGAACAGAAAAAAATTGTATGATAAAACAAAGAACTCTGAGTCGAATTATGTAAGAGTTAATTTCTTAAAAAGTGCAGTTGACTTTCTACTTTTTGTCGTCATACTTTCTGTACGGAACGTCACTTTTGTCTATTCTTCCATAGACAAAACGGAGCTCGTGCTAAGCCTGCAGGTAAATCTATGGGTTGTCGGTTGCTTAACAGGACTTTCCTGTGGATGCCTCATTAATTAAGGCTTCCGGCCAGGACACTTAAACACTAAGCGACTACACGCTTAGCGTTTTAGGGGTTTCTCTCTTTTTTAGGTAAAACGACCAATATTATGCATGGCTTAGGGTTATATACTTATATATATAGCAGTAATGCTCGCGAAGGAGGAGGTGGGACGGCTGAGGGAAAGGCAAATTTCGCGCCCTTTCGCCCCTAGCCGCCGCAGGAGACGCCCTGGGCGTCGGGAATCCCGGGCGGATTTCCGGCCACCGTAGGCGCGGGCTTGCGGACGGTGACCCGTCACCGTTCGGCAAAGACCAGGCCCGGGTCGACGGCTACCCATTGCTACTGACAGTGTGTAACGTACCCTGCGGGTTTCCCACGACACATTCCGACTTTTTTGTTCATTATAAGTACTCGTAGCTCCCCAGATTTTGATAAATATTCACTTTGCTCTCGAATCTTATCCTTACGTGATTTAATCGTCGTTATATTGCCTTGCCATACTTGTCAGGGGGCTATTAAATGTCGTATTTAAGGGGGATGTAGGCTATTCAAAAATACGATGATGACGCTTACTACGTTGGCTAGACCTAAAGTTGAAAAAGTTTACAAATTGTGCGTCTATGGAACCGTTTATAATTTTATGGGGTATTAGTAATTCGGAATGGTTACGTCTTTCTTTTAAGCTAATCATTTTAAAGTTCTAATTAAATTATATTATATTATATTATTATTATGCCTTAGTTTTACGTCTTTGACGATGTTTCAGATACTCACTTGAACAATTTCGTGCCGATTGGTAATGCTGTCGGAGCAAGCGACGTGCAGCGGCGACCCGATCACTGAACTTGACGCGTTCACTTGAGCACCTAAAGATAAACCATAAATAGAACTTAAATTGAGTAGACGTCACAAAATCACAGACGTAGGTCTGTATTAGCGCCTGGGAATTTGGGATGCTTAACCTTGGAGGGACGAATGTCGATACTGAATTATTTTTAGCACACACTGTATCAGCCCCGCTGCCAACAGACGCTGACTAAACTCAGGTTTTTAATTTTATAGACCAAAATGACAGCTGCAATTGACCTTTTTTAAAAAATAACACTATACATAACAATAACTACAGAGACCAGGGACGGATTTAAAGTTGTGGCGGCCCTGGGGCAACCAAGAAGTGGAGGCCCCGAAAAATTTGTGAAACAGATAAAAAAAAACAATTCAAAGAAGGAACCTTACGAAGTTATGATTGTGGACTCTTTTTTTTTTTGAAGGACAAGTATTTTATTCATATAAAAATCAATGAAAAATCTAATTGTGGAGGCCTGGGGCCAGTGCCCCTGTTGCCCTGCCCTAAATCCGGCCCTGTGGCCAACGACAACAGTGAAGGTCCTCCTTCAGCAAATCATTCATTGGTCCTTAGTGAGAGTCACTCGTTAACTAGATTATTTACTAGGTTATTTTTATGTCAACACCAAATGTCATTTAAGTCTGAAAAAAAAAAAACTGAGTATAGATGATTAATATGATTATGTGCAGTACCTTCGTCAGTTTACAAATTATTTCCTTTATCGAGTCAGGACACATTAACACAATAATAACTTATGAAGCTACGACAAGTTATTGCATATTATTTTCCAAGACGGTAGTATGATGATTTCCAGCGGGCCAAAAGCTGCTTAGTTTGGTTGTTCTAAGTCCACCTGGCTAGCTACCACCACCTTATCTAAGTCTGTCGCCATAACAACAATGTTAACTGCATTTGTAGTGATTCTGCAGTTAGAGGTTCCTCCAGCTGCCAGTAGCCAGTTCCTATGTGGTTGAGGTTTCCGGGTGAAGCTCGCTTCCACATTCGGCTTGATCATCACTTACCATCAGGTGAGATGAAGGCCATGATCTTACCGGCTGTGGTTCTAAAAAAATGTTTTCGTCGATGATACTCTCAGAATGTTTGTTCTGTAATCTGAGTTGATACGATACTAAAGTCGAATTAATAATTTCTCTGGAGTAACCTAAAATAGGCTTTTGAGGTTCTTTCCTCAAAATACCAATTCAGACACCAACCTACATGGTTCTCTATACACATCGGCATTAATGAATTTTATATATAAAATGACATAAATATTTACTTGTAAAGTATTATATTGTTTTCAATTATTGTGAATGTGAAGACTATGTGGGTCATTGCTGTTTTTTTTTTTGTCATTTGGTATTTATCATGGTCTGGCAGTTTGAGTAATTTATGCGGCCTACCCAAATGTTTTTAGGTATTGTTCGTCGCATCGTTGAGCTCCTTAAGCTCTGAGTTGAGCTGTACGATTACTGACAAATGCGTGCACTGACTAGACAGGTCCACTCAATCTGTATGGTTATTTCCTCAAAAGGACCATTTTAAACACCCATCTACATGGCCTTCACATGATCTGAACAAGATTATGTCTGGACTTTAAGAGAGACTGTGACCTCTGAGTTTACCTCTGAGTTTACCTCGGCCTTTCTTCTCAGAGTAGTCAGATAGGAAACGCCGACCTCATCTAGCTTTATTTAAAAAAATATGATTGACGTGTAAAACTGTTTGTATAAATCTACTTACAGAAATAAAAATCATTTATCATTATCATTTATCATTATCATTTATCATTATCATTTATCATTATCATTTATCATTATCATTTATCATTATCATTTATCATTATTAATTATCATTATCATTTATCATTTAACCTCACATGTGCTAGCTGTCACTTTGTGTGATAAAAAAAGTCATATTTGTTGTAATGGTAATCGTTTAGTTTAATCGATGTATATAAGTGCAAAATAAATGTATAATAATAAATCTAGAATATAATAAATATGACCATTTCATTACAGAAAGTGACAGCTAGCACATGTCAGATTGATCCAGTTAATTAATAATTCGACTTTACCGTAAATTATCGCGGTCTTGGAACCTTAATTTCTAGAAAGAGTCTCCGGCTTATGGTAGCTAGCAGCTATAGAAATTTCTTATAAGATCATGGTCTTACCAGCAGACAGCAGCATCTGTAGCATAGACACGTCACCCTTCAGTATCGCCAGGTCCAACGGGCTCGGCTTGCTGAGCTCGGGACATTCGTAGTTGACGCGAGCCCCTTGCTTGATCATCAGGTTCACTACGTCTGGGTTGCCTGGAAGAAGAAGGATGGAGGATAGGGTAGAAAAGTCTTTTGGAACTCGAAAATGGTGAAAGAATAGCTAGATTAATACAACGTAAGGCAGTCAATTTGCTAACGCAACTAAGAGGGATATGCCACACTCAGTCGTCGTATTTCATACAAATATCCGTGGTATGCCACACGATGCGCTGCAACATTGTCCGACGACGCCGACGCAGTGCGCGAATAACGGACAAGGAGACCAGGGAGACGGAGCGGGGAGGGAAGAGGCGTCGTAACGCCGAAGCGGCGATGCAGTGCAGTGCAGTGTTGTTTATTCTTCTTTATATAACTCCGTTGTCGTTCGAAGACTGACATGGCTCACCCTACACCAGAACGCTACGACACCGTAGTACCGGCGGCATTGCGTCGCGCGACATTGCATTGCCCGTGTGGCAATCCATGCGTCGAAATCACAACGGTGCCAGGACGCAACACACCGGCAACGCCCGTGTGGGCTTGTTCTTAAGACGCTGACAACACCTAAACCGCGGTCACTATCAAATTCCATAGAAAAGAAAGAGAAGCGCGATGACACAACGCTTGTATATTATTGCAAAATAAGAAGTAATTATCTATTTACTCAAAACTGAGTCCAGTTATCGAAAATAAAAAACAACCAAGTTCTGCATTCAAATAAGACGTTCTTGTTATTAATTAAATACGTAACGTATCTTGATATTTGATTCAGATATTTTGGATTAGAACTCAAAGTAAGAGGTTAGTTTAACGTTAGTTTGTATCGAGATTTTGTTTTCAAAACGTGTTTTCGTTACAACCAAGTTCTGGGAAATAAGTTCAAAATTAACATATATTTTTTTGGAAAAAATATATGTTTATATATATAATTATAAATATATGTTAAAATATTAAGAAATGAAATAGAAATAGAAAGAAAAAGTTGCACTAATCTTAAATTTAATGTAGTTAGTGAACAAGGGAATCGGCAGCAGTGTCGACTGCGATGAACTTATTTGAACGGTTGCAATAAGAGATTAGGAGGAGCTAGCGTAATTATGCAATTGTTCTACCGATGATGGAAATTTTAAGTGGTACAACAACCAAATATAGTGATGTTTTCTCAATTAATTTGGTGTCGACTCATTACGTCTTCTTTTTTATATTCTTCTTATATACAGTGTGTCCCTGGATAAAGTGCACAAACGAAAATGGGTGAAACTAGACCATTATTCATCGCCTAAAAATTAGAATTTATTGAAAACAAAAACAAACAATATTAAAAAAAAAAAATCAAAGAAATGTATTATTTTACTTGATGGCTGTATTTTAAGAGGTTCTTTGTATTTACTATGCAGCATCAATTATCAGCCAACATTATTGTTTTTATTTTAACGAAATCAACTAATAAAAAGTTATTACATTTTTAATACAGGCGTCTTTAATGGGTAATAAAAAAGTAAAAAAATCGATAATCTTATTACGATTTTTTTAAGATTTTGTTTTGTAATTTTTTGTCGATTAAGGTCTAGTTTCACCCATTTTCGTTTGTGCACTTTATCCAGGGACACACTGTATATATATCTTTACCATCTACTATATCATCACAGTATATTTCTTTCCTAAACATCATCAGCGTGTGTTGGATCATTCGGTTCCCTACAAAATGGTTGAGCTGAATGGTGCTGATCCACGCGTCATGTTCGTGAACGGGCGCCGTCAGTTGGGACTGGTCATCTTTTAAATGCCAGAGCTTATTTTTAATCTTATATTTAGAATTGTTTTTAATTTATTTATTTTTACATACACATAAACATAACATTAGGCAGAGGTGTACCCATAGTAGGTATACCCACATTTCACCAGTTATGTTTTAGTCCTATGTAATGGAGGCGAGCCTATTGCTATCAACCGGGCACAAGTCCAGACTCCGGGCTGCAACTGAGAAATTCCTAATGGAAAAACCCAGTAACACTTTGCCCGACCACCGAAATGGAACACAGGACCTCATTCTCAGCAGTAGCGCTTACGGCCACTAGAACAACAAGGCAGTCATTTTTACATTGTTCTCATATATAGAAGCAACAAGAATAATGTACCCATGATTTGTAATATCTTGATTTTTTAAAGTAGTGTCCTTTTTTTTTTTTTTTAGGGTGGGAAATCATCAAATAACTTCTCCCGCTCTGGGCGGAGCGGGAGGGTGTGTCAGACTCTTACTGACTAAAACCCACCCGTATTCCTTCCTGTTGCCTGTGTTGCGGAGGCCTCGGTGACCCATAAGTACCCTCCCGCGACCCCAGCAGGCATCGGCCCTAGTGGACCCCTACTATATGTGCTGACGACATCTCTTTGAGGCGCGCGTGGAATACGACGCGCCGTCGACCCGGGCCTGGTCCTTACCGGACGGTGGGTAGCTCACCCATTGCTCACCGTCCGCAAGCCCGCGCCTACGGTGGCCGGAAATCCGCCCGGGATTCCCGACGCCCTGGGCGTCTCCTGCGGCGGCTAGGGGCGAGAGGGCGCGAAACTTGCCTTTCCCTCAACCGTCCCGCCACCTCCCTCCGGCCCTGGCCGGACGCAAGAGGTCTCTGCCGCCGATCGCCTCCACGAGGACACGGCGGTGCTCTGCCCAAGCCGGGCAGACCTCCACCGTATGCTCCACCGTGTCCTCTGGGCGATCCACACAGTGGTGACACCCGGACGTTTCCTCCCGCCTTATCTGACACAGGAACCTCCCGAAGCTGCCGTGTCCGGTGAGGACCTGTGTCAGGCGGAAGGTGAGGACGCCGTGGCGCCTCTCCAGCCACTCCTCAAAGAGGGGACTTATCGCCGCAATCGTGGCGTGCCCAAAAGGAGTGTCCTTGGGGTTTCTTGCCCGTTCTTCTCCATAGAGATCTACGTTTTGGTATGGGCAACTTTCTGACTAACTTACCGACTCTTTGATAATTCAAAAGTGCCTGTAATTGGTTTAATTGAAATAAATGCTTTGAAGTTGAGTTCATTTTTCGTAATAGGACTGTTAAGTAATCGGTCCTGATGTTACAGCTCAAAATATCCTTACCACTTAAAACGGCATAGTGCATGACGGTCCTGTAGTCGTTCCTCGCGTCAGCCATCGCGTTGACGTCAGCCCCGTGGCTGATGAGCAGCAGCACGGCATCCATACCCTGGAAATTAAGCTATCATCATAAGTAGGTGTTTTGTAGATCCAGTGATGTAGGTACTAGGGCAATCGTGCTACATCTTAACTTAAATGCTTACCTAACCATTTATTTATTTTTTAAATCATGATGGCACGATCTTTCTATCTACAGCTACAGTAGACCGCACGTCAATTGTAACAAAACCAATATAAGCTGGCATTCTATTGAAACCACATATAACGCTAGGCTTGCTCAAAGTCAAAGTGTTACCAGCGACATTCCGTATATTGCACGAAGAGTCGAGTAAAAAAAAAACAGTCCTATTTTGGCTTCCACATTATTTGGTGTGGTAAAAGTTATGTAGATAACTAACCAATTTCAAAACCCACTAATAAAATGAAGCTATTTTGTTCGTATTTACCTTTCTCTGCCGAGCAGCTTTCATAAGTGGAGTCAACCCTGCCCTATCCCTTGAATCAGGATTAGCTCCAAAAGTCAGTAACAACTCCAAATACTCAGGATCGGAGACCAGGTTGATCTCAGCGCCGAAGAAGTAACGCTTGTTGGGGTCCGCCCCATGTTCCAGGAGAAGACGGGCCACTTCCTGTGAATAGGAATGGTATTGATCAAAACTAAATTAAAATCGAAATTAAATCTGACAACTTAGAAAAAAGATCGAAATCAGGGACCAAGAAATGAAAGCTGTGGGCCCGAATGCGTACTTTACTGTGTGGAAAGACAACGTAAGTAAACTTATTTATCACTGATTCAGTACGTGATTTGGGACCTCAGCGTTGAATACTGTCAGTTTATTATAATGCACTTTTGTAAGAAGCTTGTTTTTTTAAACATCAATAAATTTCAATGCTTGGGGAGTCTACTATCATGTACTAAATCCAGGGGCTCCATAGAATCCATAGGTCTAAGGTAAAAGTAAAATCTTGAAGAAGGAATTAATTCTATCTGTTAAGAAAAGCTCACATAATGTTTATTTCTGATGGCCAGCCTTAGTGGTTCATCACACAACGTGGTCCTGGGGAACTCTTCACCAGTATCAGGTCTATAATCTACTGCTGCTCCGCTTTCTAGTAGTAACTTCACGAGCTCGGTATATCTAAAAAATGTGAAGATTAGTAAATCATCTAGGTAAACTAAACCAAAAGTAAGGTTTGATTGGTGTGAAATAGCGTTTTTTAGAGATTTTTATTAACTTTTTCTAAATATTCAAGTAAACTCTCTTTATTAACTTGATTTTTAAATAGCCATGTTTTAAGAAATGTAGTTTTGGAGTAAATTTGCACTGCATATCTACATTTAAAAAGCTTTTAATAAGATCCAAGCAGTATTTGTCTCAGTATCGTATGGTTTTGTTGATATCACATAGATTTTTCATGAATATTGAATATTTAAACAACATCGTAGTTATGGTCATAGACCAGCAAGCATGGTACAGAAGGGAAGAGGCCTCTACTCAGCAGTGGGTGAAATATGGCTGCCAATAATTATGACAGATAGAGACTGCTGCTGATAATGCTTTTCATGTGCTTTTTAATCAAACATTTCATAAACTCAAACTCAAACTCAACGCATTTATTTCAATTAAACCATTTACAGGTACTTTTGAACTGTCAAGGACCGACTCCTTGACAGTTCAAAAGTACCTGTAAATTTTAGTAAATTTCAGTTAGGAATATGAAGTTAGTTGCCCATTCCAAAGCGTAGTAGGTGCCGATGGAGAAGAACTGGCAAGAAACTCCATGGACACTCTTTTAATTATATTGTTACAAAAAGATTAGTATAAATAATGTCGAGTCGAGTGAGGACGATGTAGAAAAACGCGTCTATAGTACAACAAAACAAAAAAAAATAAGCCGTGACAGAGAGATGACCAGTCCCAACTGATGGCGCCCTTTCACGAACATGGCGCATGGATCAGCACCATACAGCTCAACCATTTTGAAGGGAGCTAAATGATCCAACCCACGCGCCACCATCAGGGAGACATCTGAGTGAGCTTGACATACTCTCAGCCGCCAGGGCACATTCAAGTCAATGAATCACTTAGTAACCGGTAAAAGTAGCTCTATAGTACTCACATCCTTGCTATGCAATTATAATACATAAACATAATATAAACTTCACTGACCCATGCTCAGCAGCAAGATGCAACGCGCTATATCCGCAGTCATCCCTGGCATTGACGTCACATCCTCGTACCACCAGCAGCCTGGTAGCCTCTAGGTATCGCTGCCAGATCGCGTAGTGGAGAGGACGAAGACCTTGGGTTACTGGCTCGTTTACCTAAAAATGTAAAAAATTCCTTTAAGTATTTGAAAGACAGATTAGAACATTTATTCGATACAGTTTGTTCATCCAGAACAATTTTTACGAAAAGAGCTCATGCCTTAGTGAAATGATTCGAGAGATCGCAGATGTACCATATTCAGGGAGAGTAAGATGTAATCAAATTGTATAAAAAGAGCTCATGCAATGTTAAAAAGGCTGCCTTAAGAAGGTTGGTAAGGGATGCAAGTGTGCGTTGTCTCTTGTATGCACTCCAATATACTCAATCATTTCTTGCATTTCACAATATGTAGTTCCTACAAAGGTGTCAATCTTCTACCTAATAATGAGGTCATTATTTACCCTGTCGGGCACTGTGACCCAATCTTACCTTAGCACCGCAAGCAAGCAGTATCCGGATCTCGTCGAGCGGCACCATCCTGATGATGGAGTCTGCTAGCTCCCGCTGCATTGTCTTGCCTAGCGCCACCTCCGAAGGCATTGTCACTGGAACAAACATCATTTACGTAAACAGGCTGTTCAGAATCTCATTTATCACATGTTTTTATGTTGTTTCGTGGAAAACCAGCCAGCAGTCCGGCTGATAGTATTTGATCGCCATCGCCAATAGAAGTATAGAAATCAGTGATATCTAATTTAACCATAGATTTCTGGAAAATATCACATCCACTCAATGAATCTGCTGTCCAATCTGTTAACATAAGATTTCTGTCATCTGTTTCAGTCGATTAAATTCAATTAACATCACCATCTGCCTAGACTTTTCCCAAATATGTTAGGGTCGGCTTCCAGTCTATCGGCTTCCAGTATATAGTCCGGATGCAGCTGAATACCAGTATTTTACATAGATCCTGCCTATCTGACCTCCACAACCCAGTTACTAGGTAACAAGATACCCTTTAGTAACACTGATTGTCAGACTTTCAGGCTTCTGACGACCCGTAACAACTGTCAAAGATCAAAGTCAAAGTCCAAGTCAAATTATTTATTTCAAATAGGCACAAAGGCACTTTTGAACGTCAAAATTTACAAAAAAGAAATAGAATTGATTCTAGTTGCCCCTACCAAAAGGTAGTTTCGTATGGAGAAGAATGGGCAAGAAACTCCACCGTTACTCTTATAAAATGTTTTACAAAATGTTGTATAAGTACATTTTAAAATTATAAGTGAAGACGATGCACCTAGAATAAAATTACTATAGGTACCAAAATAGGTAAAAAAAAATGAAAAATAAAGCAATGACAAATAAATTAATTATGTGATAAGTTGCTCACATATTTACAAACATTGTAAAAGTAAACGTTTCCTAAAAATAATAATCTGAAAATAATAATGATCTAGTAATGACAGCCGAGCCCAACGGATTAACGTGCTTTCCGAGGTACGGAGGGTATGTAAAGATCTCTCTTGTTATGTCACCAATCCACGGACCAACCGTGGCAAGCGTAGCTTAACCTGATCGATCGACCCGTGCAGCTGTTATGAGCCACGAGCCCCTCAGCCCCAGGTTGACTTAAATCAACAACAACCTAGGTATATTTACGAAAGTTGACATGAGATTTTAAAGCATCCAGAAACCAGGGTGACAATGAGCCACAATACACAATTAATTTTATTGTATTGATTTTTAAGCGCCGCGCCCGCGCCGGTCGTTTTCTTTCCTTTTGATAAGGTTTAAAGTCGTTTGCAGGAAGGTTTAGTATTATATTTTGATATTTTATCATGTTTAGATATTGATACCCATCACGTCTGCAGAGTTTTGCAAGCTAATTTTATTTGACCCTGTAGAATAGAGTTCCTTAAAGTTTATCGGCTTCTACCCCTAATTTATCAACTCTGCACAAAATAAGACGACACTCATCATAATTTTCATTCCTGCCCGGTAAAAGAATTGATGCCTATCCTCTTAAGGCGCTGACAAGACCCAATTGACAAAAATAACCTTCTCTTAAGAAAAAAATTTGCCAAATCTGTATAGTTTGTGGTAGCGGAAAAAATATATGTTAATTTTGAACATATTTCCTAGAACTTGGATGTAACCATAACACGTTTTGAAAAAAATCTCGATACAAACTAACGTTAAACTAACCCCTTACCTTGAGTTCTAATCTAAAATATCTGTATTAAATATCAACATATGTTACGTATTTAATTAATAACAAGAATGAATGAATTATTTGAATGCAGAACTTGGTTGTTTTTATTTTCGATTACTCAACTCAATTTTGAGTAAATAGATAATTTCTTGTTATTTTTCAATAAATTACAAGCGTTGTGTCATCGCGCTTCTCTTTCTTTTCTATGCAATCTGACAGGGACCACGGTTTAGGTGTTGTCAGCGTCTTAATAAACGATCTCTTTAGTGGCTATAAACAACAAATACGCATATATCCGTTCGCAGAAAACGCAGAATACACACACATCCCCACTAAGTAAGAGAAAACTACTAACTTATGAAAGTAGGTGGCATCTTGTCTCCCCGAAAGCGACCGCACTTTATTTTCTACCACAAATTCCCAAAACTTCCTTGAAGCTATAATACTAAAATCACTTTCAATACTTTCAAGAACACAACACCATCCAAGAGAGGATAAATTCTAACTGAATATACTAATAAGACTATAACTAATAAGATATGAATGTCACACTACTGCAGTCCAAAAACTTGGCAGAGTTCACTAAATAATTCCACTTTCTAAGCACCGACTTAGAAACGTACTCTCTCATCGAAATACAAACCCTGACTGATTTACAACTTCCAATTTCTCCTAATGGCACTCCAATGTATGTGAAATCACATGGTTTGTCAAAACAAAATAATCATAAATAGATGTTATATATTACGTAGATTCCGACTCGTGGCTATAGGCACGATCATCAGTCAACAAGGTGGTACCTAATAAATGAGGTATTGATGCCAACATCGTAAGTATTGTTTAATGGCGACGACAACTGCGTTTGGAGTCAGTTTTCATTGTTTTCGGTTAGTTATGACAATTTTTTTGTGAATGGAGTCTTCACCAACGACATCAACCAGAGCTTTTTTTTTATTTTTTATCCACAACAGTGAAGTTCTGGCCTTCATCTAAACTGATGGTAAGTGATGATAAAGCCGATGGCGGAAACGAGCTTCACCCGGAATCCTCAACCACAGAGGAACTGGCCTCTAACTACAGAATCACAACAAATGCTGTCAACATTGTTGTTATGGCGACAGACTTAGATAAGATGGTGGTAGCTAGCCAGGCGGACTTAGAACATGTAACGCTCACACTGATAATTCAGTTTTGACAGCATCAAATTGCACTATTACTCGTACTTATTTAAAAGATAACCAAGCAATAAATTCTTGGCTAGAAGAAGAAAAAAATAAGATATAACATTTCGGCATAACAATAGCCTATTTTCATCTGCAAAAGGGATTTCCCTGAGTGTGTTTCTCTGTGTTTAAGTTCCTAAATAGAGATGATAACCTGGCCATGTGTCTGTAACACATGTCATCCTATTATCGGGGCTTTCTTTGTGTGCTACGTCATCAGCCTTGTCCTTACTCTCAGGATGGGCAGCATTCCAAATGATAAGTGTAGTAAGATGCATGTGCTTTAGCACGTGGTGGGTTTTGCATATTCAAATGGATACTAACAGCGCATTGTCTTTTGCTACATAAATTGAAATTACTTGATTGATTTGAGCATTCTCTTTAATTGTCCTTTACAACTGAGCATAATCGTGATTATGTTACTGAACTTGTCCCATATGATTTAGGGTCGGCACAGCACATTTTTAGGGTACCGTGCCACAAAAGGAAAAAAACGGCCCCTTATGGGATCACTCGTGTGTCTGTCTGTCTACCCGTCGGTCTGTCTATTGAAATTGTTATTGAATAGTTGAAATTTAGTGCACATATCAATTTCTGTGACCCAAACACGGACGTGTAACGTAAATAAATGAATTTTGAATACCCAGTTCACTTTTGGGGGCAAATCAGAAGGAAAACAAAGAATCAAACTATACCTTGCGACATATCAAACGAAAGAGCGTGTTGTGATAAAAATATAAATGATTTATTTCTGTAAGTAGGTTTGTACAAACACTTTTACACGTCAATCATATTTTTTTAAACTAGATGAGGTCGGCGTTTCCTGCGAAGGTCTTAAATAGTTTTTCTTTTGTAATTTTTAAATAAACAGTTATTTAAGAAAAATTATGACAATTGACATTCCCTTATCTCCGAAACTACTAAGCCGAAAATTTCGTAACCTATTATTTACTTTTAGATTACACGAAAACCTATAAGAAGAAGTATTAGAATAATATGTTAAATCTCTCAACATTGTATGTACAAACTTACATTTGCAATTGCAATGTATGGGAGAACATGTTTTTCAACTGCAATGTTAAGTTTGTTCTTGGGATAAATACATCCCAATTACGGAAGCCTTTATCGTGCGTCGTCCGACACGCACTTGTCCAGTTTTTTTTTTTTACTAACTAGTGCCGAGTCAACGTCTGCTGATGCGTATTAAAATTAGTTTACCTTTTCTTTTCACGGTTCAAACAGACTGATGCCAAGTTCGTTTCACCCGTGATCTCAGACACTCGTGAACGGAAACCATGGAATGATACCTATAGGTAATCTTTAGTCGTTTTGGCAACTGTCAACATAATATTATTATACAAATGTGTTCACGGACAAAAAATTTTACAATTATTGTCATCGTAATTTTAAGAGACCGATTACTTGGTGTTGAGATGGACAAAGAAAAAAAGTAATTTGTCATTACTTTTTCGGTTTTTGGCCAGGCAACAGGAAGGAATACGGGTGGGTTATAGTCAGTAAGAGTCTGACACACCCTCCCGCTCCGCCCAGAGCGGGAGAAGTATTTGATGATTTCCCACCCTCAAAAAAAAAAGGGGGCCTTATCGTATCTTCAAATAGATTTCGTCAGACCATTAACTAAACATTTTTGTTAGGATCGACAGAAGCAATACAGAGATAATAACTCGTTGTGAGTAGCCGACGTGAAATGGCGTGTGATTGGAGATGTCTATATAATACTGATACTTCTATTTATTTTCAGGCAGCACAGGCTTATAGATAAATAAATACCTTAACCTAAAACATACATATTTTTTATTCTAAACTAAATTAAAAACACTTCACTTTGCACTAGCTTTAACTGTGTGCTGTCCGGTGATACTTGTCCGGAACACCACATTCTGCAGCCAAAAGTTTTCTTCCATGGTGAGGGGCAGATAACAATTCAGTACGCGTTCCACGAACGCCTTAAAGTTGACGTTGCGGCGCGACTCCAGTAACTGCACCCTCGGCGTGTACCTCGTTCTCAGGCGGACGTACTCCACGATGTCCTCCGCCTTAGTCGTGTAGTGCAGGCGGGAGATGTACACCGGTGTATTCGGCATTGCGGCATGCAGGCTCACTTCATGCCCCGTAGGAGCTTTGCCGCAGCGGTTCCTGTTAGTTTGCGATCGGCGCTTCCTCCTTTGCACCGTTACCAGCCGTATTCGGCGCCTTTTCTGGCATATCCAGCAGTGGACTGCTATGGGGTAGGGTGACTATAATGATGATAAAGAGTTGCTTGATGGTTATGAAGGGTTGAAGTTGATGGCATCCTAACTAAAATTATAAATGTGAAATTGAGTTTGAACGGCTGAACGGATTTGGATGAAATTTGGCACATGAGTAGAATATCACCTGGCTTAGGACATAGAATATTTTTTATCCCGATATTCTTATTGAATCGAGACTTATGCGGGTGAAACCGGGGCGCAGCTAGTTTCTAATAAGCGTGACTTCGGTTAGAGCAGTGGTGGCCCAGTGGTAACGGCCGCAACTTACGAGTTGTAGGTCGTAGGTTCCGGACAGGCGCTTTACTTTGTGTAAATTATTTCATCACCACTGCTCTCAAAACGGTGAAGGAAAACATCGTGAGGAAACCGGCATGTCCTAAAACCAAAAATTCGAAGACATGTGACATCCACCAACCCGCATTGAGCCCGCGTGGAAGATTACGGCCCACTCCCTCTCGAAGAGAGGAGGCCTGTGTCCCAGCAGTGGGAACATTATAGGCTAATTATAAATGATGATGAATATATAATATATGCGTATACATATACACAGGCCGCTGCTCGTCGCCAGTCTGGCGCAACACGTCACGTGACGTGGTTATCATGTCTGTTAAGTGAACCTATTAGTTTTTCCCCTACCAAGAATCGCTCAACGCGACTAGAGAAGCCTTCACTGCAAGAAACAATCCACAGAAAATAACAGCCACGTTCCAAACGAAGTTGGCACGAGTAGCTTTTAATTGAACGTTACAGCACACAAGCCACGATATATTCCCGAAAGTTTGTTTGCATCCATTGCATCTGTCATAACATTCATATAAGTATACTTATTCATAAACTCACGCCTTCTTCCCATGGGGGTAGGCAGCAACTACATAACGTCACCTGCTACTATCCTTACATACTCCTGTTGGTTTCGTGCTCCTTTGCTTCTTCTTTGCGACCGTAGATTTGTAGACCATTTTCTACCTATTTAGTTAAGTACCTGCTGGTACTTGTTGACAGGCCTACACTGTCCTCCCATACCTGGAAGCACTGTAGTTTGAAAACATTGTAAAAGCCAATTATTTTTAAAAGAGTAACTGTAGAGTTTCTTGCCGGTTCTTCTCCATAAGAAACGACCAATTGGATCCGTGTACCTAGATTTTGACGTTTCATAAGTTTCGTTTATCATACATTTGGTAATACACGCACCTGAACTTTCTGAAGAAAATCATCAATAATGCCACTATTATGTCCTCCTAGGGCGTTTCCACTCACATCTGTCTTGTAACCTTTGTTAGTCGCCTTTCATTCATCCTATCAAAAGTACCAAACCATCACATGAGGCAATGAATTAAACATTATAGTTCCTGGAATGCTGCATCATTTCCCAACGTTTGTTATCATTGATTACACCTACCGTAACATAATTTAGCCAAAACAAACACAAGGTAACGAATAGATCCCAATAGAAACGTATACAAACCAGAAAATGGGCAACCTGCCACGAAAGTCGACCTCAATCATGCTTGTACACACTTAACTCTTGATCCAAAAACGCAGAAAAATCATTACTAATATCAAATGTATTGCGTTGTGAGAAAAAATGTGTTTTTCGCGAGAATAACAAGGTCGGTGTTTGGGTTTTTGTGTATTGCGCAGGAGTTTATTGATGAAATAATATGATTAAACGTAGTTAGGGATTAGGATTTTAGTTTGGGGATAGATTTGAAACGGATTCTTTGATTTCAGGACGATTTCTGCCTTCTACTTTCTCGTAATAGCCAGTCTAGACCTCATATGGCATTGTTTTAACATTAATTATGATGATTATGTATTGAATTTGAAACAAACCTTAACCCCATAGTTTGAGGATACAGTAATTTTGCTCCTGCAGAGTGTTAAAGTTTTGGTATATTTTGATCCTGACCATGCTCCTAATAACAAGAACTTTCTTTAGTTAGGTTGGGCATCCATAAGTTCGATGAAACCTAATTTGCATCTTAAAATGTCCCTACAGCAATTATTTTATATAAATCAGGTCACAGAAAACCCCATTAGGTACCAAAATTATTATAAATCCCCAACCAGGCTGTCTGGTAGAATACGTTGTCGTCATTTATTTTAAAAGGAAAATCAAAGATGGCCACCATCCAAAAACGGAAAAGGCGTAGTTTTCGCGCCAATTCCGCGTCAGGGTATTTCCTCGAAGTCTTTCACAACAAATTGAAATTAATTACGCGATTGCACTTAGGAAAGAAGGTGAATTATAATTATTTGTTGCTGAAAATACATAGAGCACATTTCTTGTTGATTTCGAGGTTATAAATGAATCTTTAGATTTAGATCTTCTTGTTTCACTGCTATTTGGAAACTTTGACTTACTTGGATAGGCGAAGGTGACCGAGCCCATACTGCCATAGTCACCGAAACAGTATGTTGTATTTATTCTAATTTCCGTATTTAAATCTTCTATTAATTTTGCCTTTTCCGAACTTTGTTGGGGACTTGGAGTCGGTTTCCAGTCCAACCGAAAGCAGCTGAATTTGTATTTTAAATGGAGCAACTGCCTAGGAAGTGCAAAGGTATTTTCCCGTTTCTTTTAATATTATAAAAAAGAATCTGATAAACAATGATTTTCGTAAGGAACCACACGGAAAAACATATCATAAAAACCACAATTTATGTCCAACGGTATTCTGTGTGGGCGAAAGACACAATAACCCATATTGCGCAAATTCAGCATGTTTGTTAACACAAAAACCCTCGTGGCGCCATCTATTATACGACAAATACAACTAACCAAAGAGTGTCAATGGCGCCGATTCCCTTGTTCACAAACTAAACTAAATTTAAGTTCAGTGCATCTTTTTCTTTCTATTTCAATAAGAAAAGGACAGAAGATAAATATTAGTTTAGTCCTGTCAAATTAATCAGCGCCTGTCACTACTCCATACAAGTTTAGACGTGATTAAAAACTTGCCTACTAAAATTACGTCAATTTACGTCAAGCGCTGATTAATTTGACAGGACTAAACTAATATTTATCTTCTGTCCTTTTCTTATTGAAATAGAAAGAAAAAGATGCACTGAACTTAAATTTAGTTTAGTTTGTGAACAAGGGAATCGGCGCCAATGGCCTATTAAAAAGCGTCTTTCCCTTTGAAGTTTACCAGGATTTGATAATTTGAAGTGTCACTGTTATTCTGGTTTTAGTAGCTAATTTGGGATAGTTCCAAGTGGGAAAATGCGTACCTTTCTGTTGGTTATCTTACTTCAAGGTAAAATGTTATTTTAGGATTTTGGACATGAACAAATTATCGGTTGAGATAATACTTTTTTGGGTGGCGTTTCTAGGAAAAGTCTTTGAACTTTCAAGGTTTTAAAATTAATGAAAAAATTTGGCAGTTAACAGTAGGTATAGTGAGCGAATTTTCGGGCGGTTCTGAAGTGGACTACTCGCTGCGCAGTACCCCACCCCTCACCCCCGCGGTCACATGAATTTTGTTACTGGGCAGATTCTCGCCTCGTGTTCTAAGCCGCCATAACGTTTGCATCGGGTTGTATCTATGGTACAGTCAGCGTCAAAAATATCGGGACGAACCGACTGTTCAAAATGATCTCAACAACTAAGAAAATTAAACTTTATCCCGATTTGATAAAACTCTTATCAGAATGACAGTTGTCGTGTACTTTCTTCATTCATTTTGAAACAGTTCTTGTGTCATTGAGTTAACATTTAATTTTCATTGTTGTTTAGATCATTTTGAACAGTCTGTTCGTCCCGATATTATTGACGCTGACTGTAACTATGAGTGTATGAGAGTGTATTGTATTGATTGAATGGGGTGTGTAGGGTGTTGCGTAGGTGAGTGAGTGCAACAAAATTACTATGGTAGTAACTGGAGATAAAGGAGCAAAATTCAAATATATTAACGTTTTTTGGAGTTCAGTGTAGGTTATTTGTTGCTTAAAATATGATTCGCACCGGTAACAAATATGTATTTCCAGAATTATAATCATTAGAATCATCATCACAACTCTTTAAGGTCAAATTACCTTATTTATGATTATATCGTGAAATCATGACATTTGAGGCCAATTCTAATTTAGAGATTCTGCATTTGAGCCCGGTTGTTAGCATTAGGCTTGCCCCCCAAACTATTAAACGGTACTTATACATAACAGGCGAAATGTGTATGTACACCCACTGTCGTACTGAGCATGTTGGGTGCTCAGGGCGGCAAAAATAAATGGGGGCCACGCCCAAGAATGAACGTCGAGATATTTAGCACCCTGCCTAGAAAAGGTTAGGTTGTCTTTTGACTATTGATAAAGAAATATGAGATATGTACTTTTTTGACAACTGAAATGCTAGAGCATCAGACGAATAGAGGATGGTAGAGTGAGCAAAGCGAATTTGAAAATGTTTGCACTTCATATAGTTTTTTTTTATAAAGATTTATGCATTAATAGGAATTACTTTGTCAACCTATACAGAAAAGTTTAAAAATGTAGGATGCAAGAGCGAGGGAAGCGAGCTAGAAAATTTAAGAACCCCTCACCGCATAGGTAAGGTTTTCTTTTGACTATTCGTACATAAATAGGATTTACTCTGTCGACTTACGCAGAGATGTCTGACAAAAAGAGAATGTATGGGATGCAAGAGCGAGCGAACCTAGCATAAAAATTTTAGCACCCTACGTTTATATTTAGCATGATTGTGTAGGGGCCCCCCTAACTACAAACTGACTTTTACTTACTGACCATGTTTTGGCCTTGTTTGGATCCCCAGGATCGGGGGCCCGGCGCGGATTGCACCTGCACCCCCTTAGTCCCCCCTTAGTCCGCCAGTGGTTACACCTCTGCAGGCGTGATGTTTTGTTACGTAAATGTATATGTGTGCACGTGTGCTGTGTGTGATGTAAATATGTGTGTGGGTGTGTGTTTTATTGAATTGAAAACTCTTTTGTTTTATGAATGAAAGAAACTCTACCTTTGTATATTTCATTTGGCAATATGCTAGAAGCTAAAATGCGTGTAGGAGTGTATCAATTAGTAACAGTTCTGAGGCCCTGCAACGAACGCGCGGCGGTAAACGTAAAGGCTCCCGCAGAAAGGCGCGACACGACAGCTCGGCGCGACTCTATAAGTTCGTTTGTTAATCCAATAGACTAATTCGATATTTCAATTTAATTTTTTTGGTTTTTCAGTATAAAATTTGACATTATTTGCACCTGTCAAATTAGTATCCGGGATTAAAAACGAACTTACAGAGTCGCGTCGCGCCTGTCTGCGTCACTACTAACGCTTAACGTACTACTCAGTTTTAAGACTTTATTCATATCTTTGTGCATGTCGTAAAAAATGTAAACAAAATGCTATTTATGATAGTAGTATTTTCGATTAAAAAATCTTTCGAATTTACTTTAAGTTTACGTTACGCGTTCGAATTTACTTTAAGTTTACGTTACGCGTTCGAATTTACTTTAAGTTTACGTTACGCGTTCGTGCTACGGCCTCAGCACTGATATCACGAAAGTTACGAAATTGATAACTTTTGTCAGTTATCCAATGTCATTTCAAACCGATAATAAATTGTTTGGACATGATCACAATTGCATTAGCCAAACGACTCTTGTACCTTCTTGTATTACAGAATAAAATTATTGAAAAATTCTTGGTATCACGTTTGAAAACTCGAGACATTATAATAACTTTTGGTATGCCTGTAATTTGCTTTTGATGTTCAACCAGCCAAGCCGCTTCAAAGTAAAGCGCATGCCACCCTGTCCTCCTGCCAGGGTAGCGAGAAAGTCCGAAAGGGATACTGAATTACCGAGGCCCCTGGCAACACAGGCAACGGAATGAACACGGGTGGGTTTTAGTCAGTAAAGGTCTGACACACTCTCCCGTTTCGCCCAGAACGGAAGAAGTTATTTGATAATTTCCCACACACAAAAAGAAAAATTAAGGCCACACTTTCCTCAGCGTCTTTGCATACTGTCGTTTTCGTTTCGCTTAGTACAAGGTGTGAACCGAAGTATTAAAAGAAGCGGAAGAAAGCTAAACGAACTTAGCATCGTTTAGTTTCGTTCCCAGCAGATATTTTGGATTAGAACTCAAGGTAAGAGGTTAGTTTAACTTTAGTTTGTATGGGATTAAAAAACCGGACAAGTGCGAGTCGGACTCGCCCATCGAGGGTTCCGTACATATTTGTAGGTATTATATTTTTTTATGATTTAATAACAAATGTATACCTTTATAGTTTTCAGATTTTTCCCTGTACTTGTAGTATAAGACGATATTACAATTTCATAGTACTAGGTCAACGGAAAGTACCCTATAAATTTTGATTCCCTTGAGAGTGTCGAAATATACGTTTTTTGCGGCTTAAACGGCCATAAGTATATTTATTTTCGTTAACTTAGAAGTTTATTTTTTCACAGCTTTAAGAAACTATAGACCTGAGTACCTATATGGTTTTAAATTTAACTCGACACCTTCACGCGTTCCCGAGATAAAGGGTCTTGATAGGAGGACAGACAGACGGACAACAAAGTGATCCTATAAGGGTTCCATTTTTTTCCGTTTGAGGTACGGAACAACTAAACTAAACGAATGTGAGGCTCGTTTTCTGTGTAAACACATAATATCATTTATTTACATAACCAAATTACAAGATGATTATTAACATTAACTAAATTAAATTAAAACTAAGTTAGGCTTAAAAAACACATAATTGTATATCCATGGAACCACGTGTGCCCACGACATTTTTTTTGAAGTTGTATCTTTATTAAATCCGTATATTCACATGGGATAAGCAAATATGCACTTTCCAACACTCAATGTACACCTATGACAAATATCAGATCACGGATTCATATGAAACGGGTCTATTACCATTTATCGGGCACAATTCCAATTTTCGGTCATAACGGAAAGATTTCTAACTGAAAAGCTTCCATTCGTCCAGTGATTTATCAAGCAAGACTTCAGTAATGTTAAGAATGAAAATATTTAATACGAAAGATGTTGCCCGTGACAACGTCTGCGTGTATTTTGTATTTCACAAATTTTAATACAAATATAAGGACGAAAAGCACCGTATGTCCTCCTGGCTACCTATCTGTCAAATTTCATTACGATTGGTTTAGTGGTTTGGGCGTGAAAACGTAACCAACAGACTGTATGAAACACATAATAATAATTTCACTCGTCCCGTTCAATTGAATGAACATATGTCAGTCACCATTCAGAACCTGCCAGTGTAACATCTATTTGTACCTTGTGCATAAAATTTAATACAGTCCACTATAGTTTTAAACTTTATGCGGTTTTTATTTACCAGCGACCGCCACATAAAAAATAACCCCGACACACCGCACAGACCGACAGGTAATAATAATTTCACTCGTTCCGTTCAATTGAATGAACATATGTCAGTCACCATTCAGAACCAATGGTGACTGACATATGTTCATTCAATTGAACGGAACGAGTGAAATTATTATTATGTGTTTCATACACAGACCGTGAGAGTTACTTTCGAATTTATAATATTGGTATTGAGTATAAATTTTGCTCAGTAAAGTAAATACTTGTCTTCTTTTTCTAAGTTACATGGTATTATGTTAAAAATCCTTGAAAAGCCGCCCCGAAAAACTGCCAAAAAAACTAAAGCCATACACAAAAATAGTCTTGGAAAAAAAAACATGAAAGTGGTCATATTTGAGACGGTACACACGGCTAGCTATATTTTCCAGTTTACGCTGACCTCGCATTCTACGGAAATCCTATACAATGCGAGATCAGCTTATACTGGAAATTTATACCTTGATGTGTAGCCGTGTGTACAATATAAGCGTCTCAATACCTACTAATAAATAAATATACTATATAATAAACAAATAAACAACCCCTTAGCACATAAAGTTGTGATTGAATTATTACACTTTGACGTACGAGAATAATTTTATATGACGACTACGCAAGGTTATCGCCGACTTCGTCTATCTGATCTCTTTGCCAATCACGCGCGCGTTGCTATGGCAACAGCTTGCGTTTGACAGCTGCACTGCACGACGTGGCCTTGCTAGTGCGTTCGCACGTCTAAGAATTGATTTATTTCATTCAGTTGATTTTATTTCATTACGTACGTGATTAATTGTTTGGTTTTAATTAAATGTGATTAGATACATTTTTAGTAAGTCGGTTAATGTGATGATTGATGGATTGAATTAAATTCTTTTTGTCATCAACAACTTATTGATTAAATTTAGTATTTACTACCGGCTTCTAAAATAATCTTTTGTTATAACTCGTGTCAAATCTTTTAACTACTTTGCTGTTGACAATTCAGACTGTCGTTATTTTGTGTATTTATAAATACGATATCAATCAACCAATTATAATGGGGAACGTTGGTCAAAGCTGGGCGAAAAAGGGCGAGGCTGGGGTCAAAGGGCGAAGCAAACTTAGCAATTGTTAGCTAAGTTTACTTCGACCTTGCTTAAACTATTTTCACTGTTGGATTAATTTGTGGATAACGATGCTGGTGGCATGATATTAATTACTTAAGTGTTTATAAAATACCACCCAGTGTTTATACCTAAATATTAAGCATTATTGTGCAACTGTTTGTTATCCTGAAGAAACAAAATAAAAATAAAATATAGCTAATTGTAGATTGCGTGGCCATAGCTCGATCGCTACGGCCTATAGTAAAAATGTATTTTTTTCATTAATTTATTTTGTGTTAAATAATGAGTTTGGTTTTATTTCACTATTTCGTTATTTGCGGTGTTTTATAAATATTTAAGTTCAATTATTTATGTATTTGACATGGAAAGTGTCAGAATTTGAAACTTCAAATATTGCTTATTTCCTCGTAATCACTTTTTAAAATGTTTCCGACTTAATCTCGAATACTGCTATTAAAAAAAAAATCTCTTCGAGACCCTAAAATTTAAAGATTGTGGCTTAACGCTATTTTAAGCCAGAATCTTTTAATTTTACGGTCGTTCGGAAGATGATGATCTCCAATTTTGGAGTATACAAAAACACGAGTCATTTTCGTAAATAAAATAAATTATTTAAAAAACAAAAACCCGACTGCAAAAACACATAACTGGAAAGGGAAAACAAGCATTATAAAAAAAATTGCCAAATCTGTACAGTTTGTGGTAGCGGAAAAAATATATGTTAATTTTGAACATATTTCTCAGAACTTGGTTGTTACCAAAAACGTTTTGAAAAACAAATCTCGATACAAATTAATGGTAAACTAACCTCTTACCTTTTTTTTTTCTTTCTTGTGGGTGGGAAATCATCAAATAACTTCTCCCGCTCTGGGCGGAGCGGGAGGGTGTGTCAGACTCTTACTGACTAACACCCACCCGTATTCCTTCCTGTTGCCTGTGTTGCGGGGGCCTCGGTGACCCATAAGTACCTTCCCGCGACCCCGGCAGGCATCGGCCCTAGTGGACCCCTACCTATGTGCTGACGACATCTCTTTGAGGCGCGCGTAGAATACAACGCGCCGTCGACTCGGGCCTGGTCCTTACCGGACGGTGAGCTACCCATTGCTCACCGTGCTCAAGCCCGCGCCTACGGCGGCCGGAAATCCGCCCGGGATTCCCGACGCCCTGGGCGTCTCCTACGGCGGCTACGGGTGAGAGGGCGCGAAACTTGCATTTCCCTCAACCGTCCCGCCTCCTCCTTCGCGAGCATTACTGCTTCGCAGAAGGAGGTGACGGCTGCCCTCTCGCTCCGTACCATGGCCTGAACCAGGGCCGGACGCGAGAGATCTCTGCCGCCGCTCGCCTCCACGAGTACACGGCGGTGCTCTGCCCAAGCCGGGCAGACCTCCACCGTGTCCTCCGGGCGATCTACACAGTGGTGACACCCAGGCGTTTCCTCCCGCCTTATCCGACACAGGAACCTCCCGAAGCTGCCGTGTCCGGTGAGGACCTGCGTCAGGCGGAAGGTGAGGATGCCGTGGCGCCTCTCTAGCCACTCCTCAAAGAGGGGACTTATCGCCGCAATCGTGGTGTGCCCAGCACTGGGTTGCGACAACCGTACTTTCCATGACGCCATGAGATCCCGCCGGAGCTCCGTCCGCTGTGCCGCGATTTCTCGCGGCAGCGGACTTACGCCCCATACGTGCGCGAGTTTCTCCTCCAGATCCCATGGCGGCAATCCGGCAAGGAGGCTCGCTGCCTCACAGGAGACCGTTCGGTATCCCCGGACCATCCGGATGGCCATGACCCTTTGGGCCGCGCTCAACCGGCGGGCTGGCCGCAGCGCCAGAGAGCGCGCCCATACAGGAGCCCCGTAGAGGGCCATGGACCGCACGACCCCCGCGTAGAACCTCCGGCAGGAGGCGTTTGGACCCACTAGATTGGGCAGGAGCCGCTTCAATCAATGCAGCGCCCACCCGCTCCAGTTTGGGAGCCAAACGTCTGAAATGCTCCACGAAGTTCCACCGGCTGTCGAGGACAAGTCCCAGGTACTTCATCGTTGACTCGACGCCGATGGAAACCCCTCCTACCGTTATTTGGAACCCCAACGGTGGCGCGTTCCGAGTACCATGAAGACACATGGCCTCGGACTTGTGCAAGGCCACCTCGAGTCCCAATTGCCGGATCCTTTCGACGATTGTCGCAACCCCGCGTGCCGCTACTTCGGCCGCCGCCTGGTGCGACCTCCCCTGCGCCAGCACCAACGTGTCGTCAGCGTAGCACACTACGCTGACGCCGCTAGGGAGGTCGGCGCGCAGCACCCAGTCGTATCCGATGTCCTACAGATGCGGCCCCAGGACCGATCCCTGTGGGACACCGCAAGACATCCCTTGCCGGTTCCACACTCCCTGGTGACCGGGGTAGATGCCCTGTCCGTCAGATAGGCCTCGACCACACGACAGAGGTAGGGCGGCATCCGGTGGTACCGGAGCGCCTCCCTGATGTAACTCCAGGGCTGGGTATTGAAGGCATTGGCGATGTCTAGAGACATCGCCAAGACGACCCCACCCTGGGCAACAGCATTCCCCGTCGTCAGGGCTCGCACGCGCATGATAGCGTCCACCGTAGAGCGCCCCCTGCGGAAACCAAACTGGCTCTCCGCCAAATCTGGCCCCACCCGCACCAGCTGGCCGACGAGGCGGTCTGCAATGACTCTTTCAAAGAGCTTGCCCACCTCGTCGAGCAGCACGATGGGCCGATAAGCGGACGGAGAGTCCGCAGGGCGCCCTGCCTTCTTTATGAGGACCAGTTTCCCCGTCTTCCAACGAAGCGGGAACTGGCCCCTCTCCAAGCATGCTCTTAGGAGCCCCCTAAGTTGAGGCCCGAGAGCCTCCAAGGCTCTCGGGCCTCAACTTAGGTTTGGTCCTGGGGCGGTATTTTTGGCATTAAGCCTGCGTACCGCCGCTCTCATTTCTCCCTCGGTCACCTCCGGAGCATCGTCGTCGTCGGCGGTGTGGTCCGCATCAACCTCTTACCTTGAGTTCTAATCCAAAATATCTGTATTAAATATCAACGTACGTTACGTATTTAATTAATAACAAGGACGTCTTATTTGAATGCAGAACTTGGTTGTTTTTTATTTTTGATTACTCAACTCAATTTTTAGTAAATAGATAATTGCTTCATATTTTGCAATAAATTACAAGCGTTGTGTCATCGCACTTCTCCTTCTTTTCTATGCAGTCTGACAGTAGTGACAGTGACCACAGTTTAGGTGTTGTCAGCGTCTTAAGTACCTCTTTTTCACCCAAAAATACAACAACATAAAAAACTTCAAAATATTTTCAATCCAGTTAAAAAACAAGCATAAAAATAACGAAGTTTCCATTAGCCCGTCGCACCAAATGTCAGATTGGCAGCAGAAAAAACAAGATGGCCGTTATATTTAGCATGACTCCGATATATGTGAAATTTGTGCATATAAGCGGAAAGTACCAGAATATCTTCCGAATATTTATGTACTTTCTGAGGCCTTGTTTTTGTGAAGCAGAGATATAAAGATAAATAACAGCTGAATTTGAAGGGTGGATTTTTTTGTTCCAGAAACTAACTCACATAACATTATACACACTCACACACGTCCATTTATTATTAATAACATTATTATTTCTTTATAAATGTGTTAACTTTGGACGGATAGTAACGAGACCTCAGACGAAGACATTGGTAACAGCAACGTGTAACGCAGCATAGCAGTGACAGAAAAGCGTCGAAAAAGCAGTTAAACGACGCCAAAAGGTTCATTCATTCAAGATCGAAGAGGTGAAGCCGGACCTGAGCCAACCTGGCGGCAACGGTTTTAAAGAATAACAACATAAAGCAGGACAGGACTTATTTCGAAAAGGAAATCAACTTTTGGATGGACACGGCTGAAGATCGAAACAAGATTAGGAAGGCTGCTAGCGAGATTTACAAGACATCAGAAACGGATAGTAGCGAGACCTCAGATGAAGACATTGGAAATGAGGAGAGTTTAGATTTAATTGACAATTTAAAACAGAAATAGGAGTGATTATACAAATAAAATAAACTATGATACAAGAGCGAGCGAGCGAGCTCAGAATTTTTTAAACGCCCGCCTCGGATGTCAGATTTCTTTTGACCATTGATAGATAATATTCCATTGGTCCGTGGTAATTTACGTCCCACGATTTGAGCGCGGGCCCCAAAGTGCAGGCCGGTAGCATTTACTACACCTGTTGTGTGCTCAAACCGATTCTGTCCGGTTAGCTACCTGGTCAGCGGTCGGGGTAGCTGAGTGGGTAGGCCCCTAGGCTAGCTGGGCCCCTAGGCCAGGGCCTTGTAGGCCTAGACGGAAATTCGGGTCTGGTTTTAATACGTTACAGAAATAATCATAGGTAAGTACAGCTTTGCAGGAACGTCAGATTAAATAAAAATATGTGTGGTTTTATGAAACCACGATGCATGCGAAACTTTAGTGAAGCTGATGTGAGCCATGGGCGCCGCCATATTGGCCTTGTCTGCTCTGCTGAGCGCCTTTCACTTTACCCCTACTCCGCGGCCGGCTGTAATGCGACATGCGATAGATGGATGGAAAAGTTTTACTTCAATAAAAGTTGAGATCCTACCGGTTTGTAGGATCTCAACTTTTAACCTTACCTTAAGGGAACTACAGGACCTAAACGCAAATTTTGTAAGTTTTATAATGCCTAAGAGTATATGATCCACGGCAGTAAACAAAATTAGAAAAATATATGATAGTCTTCAGGATATATGCTAGGTGGATAGTGTGTTGAAAACATAATACAACTAATATGGTACGATAGAAAAAAAACACAAAAATACCTCTAAAAATGTATTTTAACGATTAAAAACCATACTAATATGCATGCAATTATTCTGAGTTTTTGCAGATTATTCTTCAAGCAACATATTAGCATAATAGTGGATTATTTTTTTTATCCAATCAATAGATTTTTTGTAAATAGATAAGTTCTTCATATTTTGCAATAAATTACCAGCGTTGGGTCATCGCGCTTCTCTTTCTTTTCTATACAGTCCGACAGTGACCGCGCTTTAGTTGTTGTCAGCCTCTTAATATATTTATTCTAATTTTAGACATCCGACTTTCTTAAAGAGTTCACGGCTGCGCAAATATTTACAACGCACGACCTACGCATTTATTTTCATTCAAACCGTTTGCAGATCTGTGCAATGCAATTAAATCTCGAAACGGTTGGTTGACACTTCCCGTGACCCAAGGGCTGGCTTTTACCTTGGTCAGAGGCTAAGCATTGCCATACAACGTGGCAATGCTACCTGTCTCTTGGCTACATTACCGGTCGACAGCTATGTGGATGAATTTTTCGACGCCATATTTTAGTTCGTGTATAGTTTTAGTTAAATAATCAACATATAATGTTCTCACTGCTGGGACACAGGCCTCCTCTCTGTAAGAGGGAGTGGTAATCCACCACGCGGGGCCCAGTGCGGGTTGGTCTCATGTCTTAAAAATTTTGGTAATAAGACAAGCCGCTTTCCTCACGATGTTTTCCTTCACAGTTTTGAGAGCTGTGGCGATGAAATAATTTACACAAAGTAAAGCGCCATAGTTTTAGTTAAGACGCTGACAACACCTAAACCGTGGTCACTGTCAAATTCCATAGAAAAGAAAGAGAAGCGCGATGACACAACGCTTGTAATTTATTGCAAAATATGAAGTAATTATCTATTTATTCAAAATTGAGTTGAGTAATCGAAAATAAAAAACAACCAAGTTCTGCATTCAAATAAGACGTTCTAGTTATTAATTAAATATGTAATGTATGTTGATATTTGATACAGATATTTTGGATTAGAACTCAAAGTAAGAGGTTAGTTTAACGTTAGTTTGTATCGAGATTTTGTTTTCAAAACGTGTTTTGGTAACAACCAGATTCTGGGAAATATGTTCAAAATTAACATACATTTTTTTCCGCTACCACAAACTATACAGATTTGGCAATTTTTTTTTTCTTAAGCGAAGCCTATTTTGGTCAATTGGGTCTTGTCAGCGCCTTAAGTTAGGATATCATTTTGTTATTTTTATTAATATATATATATTTTTTAATATTAGTTTGTACGTGATCCTGTATACTCAATAAATAATTTAAGTAGTACGTATTAACCTTTAACAACCCTTGGTAAGGCTGGTTGTCAGACTTTCGGACTTCAGACCACCCGTAACGACTGTCAAAGATCCACGAATGACTTATCGTGCTATCCGAGCCTCGGAGCGGTCTTGGTATGTAACGATGGTCAGCTATCCACGGACCAACCGCGGCAAGCGTAGCTTAACCTGATCGACCCGTGCTGCTAGGTGCTTTAAGTACCTACCGACTCTGATAAATGATCCTTAATAAATTCAATTATTTCTTCCCTCCTGTGATAAATGTTTCTATTGTTTACAGATGGAACGTTTAAACGTAGCCAAGAAGCCATTTTGTGCAGTAAAAGAATTGATGACCATAAACGGATACTGACCTCTAATTCATGATAGGTCAATTACATTTGAATTTTGCATTTAATATTGGCAATAACAACTAATCATTCGGCCTATTTAAACTCTAAAGTATACCTACTGCCAATATCGAAAAGACAAAAATAAACAAGAAAATTACACACGAAAATTGAATCGCGAATTTACGATGGAATTTTATTATAACTTTCTCGATTCTCATGTAGCTTACAAGTACATAGATGAGAACAAAAAATTTAAAGTAAACATTAAAATAAAAATATTACTGAGCGAAAAACTTAAAAAAAACTCTTTAGTTAAATAAATAATTTGAATGAATTAGTTCATAATTATTAACAAAGGTAATTGACCCAAAGAGACAAAAGCTCACAGACCAGCACAAATACTGGCTCACCAGACAAAAATAAAATAATGATTTATTTAAATAGCACCTGTAATATTACAACACAACTAAAATTACATTATTACACAAGAAACAGCCAAAAATTCTTACCTTTTCACCACCTGCCGACGAAAATAAAATCCACAGAGGAATAATAACACAATGACCTTTGTCTCGCCGAAAAAGGTACGAGATTTCCCGCGCTGTCACCTGTTAAACTACAAATTATAACCTCAAAATCTATTGTTAATTAATAAATATTGCTTTAATATTTGTTTGTTTTTATTATTTTACTACTACAACGACGTCCGTACAGAGAAATAGACGATATTGAACTGTTGTCGAGACGTATAAACGAAATCTGGAGGTTTTCCAAAATGGCAGCTTGCCAAATACGAAGTGCGTTGCGTCCGGCGACGTAGGGTAGATGGGAGCAGTTATCGTCCGTTCGGTTTTGATCTTTGAACTGAATTGACGTATGTAATGGAAATTAGATTAAAAATGGGTCGATATTTTAGTTTTATTGATGTATTTTTATTATAAGCTGACTGCTTCTTTATTGGCGTTAGATAAAAAACAGTATTAGTACGAAGTGTGTGTATGTGTGTCCTCTTTTAATGTTTTCGAGACGTTAATGTAGATACTAATCATGCCAGGAAACACTTACTTGGAAAAGCATAAAAGTCACGCAACAGCACTCAGTGAAACGTGATCCTACGCAAGCGTAGCTACGCTGCGTAGGCTAGCACAGCCAAGCAAACGACGCGTTTTATAATGTATTTATGATTAACTAGCTGCCGCCCGCGACTTCACACGTGTGGCTTTTTATAAAATAAAATTTGCTAAAGTTACTGCTTTTAACATCAGCTATCTGCAAGTGATTGTCCCGTCAAAATCATTCTAGAGATTAACCGGAACAAACAGACAAAATTTAAAAGCTATGCAGGTTTCCTTAGGGAGTCCTTTCGCCGTGAGTAAGTGATGTACTAGAAAGTATACAAGAAATTTAAGACGTCCCTTTGGCATGTGTGGTTCCTAACCCGTAACCAAGTGGCTTGGAAGCTATTCTTTATCTGACTTATTTATGTATGTATTTATAATAACAACAAATGCTTGTTGCCTTAATAGTATACATACACCAAAGCGTGCAGCAAGCTAACAACACAACATTTACCTAATAAAACACAATAGCATATAAGCATAATCAACCCATAATGTTCCCACTGCTGGGACACAGGCCTCCTCTCTGTGAGAGGGAGTGGGCTGTAATCCACCACGCGGGCTCAGTGAGGGTTGGTAGATGTCACATGTTTTCGATTTTTTGGTTCTAGAACATGCCGGTTTCCTCACGATGTTTCAGTAAATGGTGAACTGGTGATGAAATAATTTACACAAAGTAAAGCGCCTGTCTGGGTTCGAACCTACGACCTACAACACGTAAGTCATAGCCGTTACCACTGGGCCACCACTGCTCGAAAAAACCACATGCATGCATAGATTTACTGCTATAAATAAAGTTGTCAACATCCAGCTCCTAAGCAACCAGGGCGTCCAGCAGATTGATCACCTTAGTTGTGGGAGTATATCGAGGGTACGCACAGACGGAGCCGCAAATAGGCACTGAGAGGAACGGGCGCGCGACCGCCCCAGTCAATCCGTACCAAACAATGCACAGTAAGCTGGAATAGACGCCTCATCGATCGTATTATTTAGTAATAGGTCCATCATCAGCGCAGCCTCTATGAGACACGACAGAACGGCAACCTTCATTTAAATAAACAAAATAAAAATCGCACGGACAGCAACAGTCCCTCCTACCTTACCCCGCGAAACACCTTGCATTTCTCTTTGTATACCATTTGAGAACAAAGATTTTAACGAGACAACGAACTTGTGTTTATTATTATATGTCGAACTAAATATTTTGATTTAAACTGAATAAATTACAGCTGTTGGCTTATGCAAGTTTTTGTATTGTTTCTTTTTTTACCGACTTCTTAAAAAGGAGTAGGATCTCAATTCATCTGTATTTGTAAAAAAAAATTAGAATTAATCATTCTACCTTTTTTTTTTGGGTATTCTGGGCTAAGATTCCAAAGATAGACTAACACAAATCTCCACGAAAGGATTGGTGAGGTAAACATTCAAAAGACAAAGAATCTAAAAAAATGACAGTACAAAAAAACTTACCAAAAACGGAGGTAGCCTAGAAATTATAGAGTTATCTCGAAAAGAGATGTGTGGAATGAAGACACACCATAAGGACATTCTGAAACAACCAAGATTAAACGCTATAGAACACGAAAAAATACATAATAAGTAATTGGAAAGCGAGATATAACGAGTGAAAATGCTAGAAAATGCAAGAAATGCAAGAAACCTTAATAGAATGAACTTAAGAAAAAAACAAATCTATACTATTTAGAATATGGTTAGTTAAAGTAAAATGAAAATGTAATCTATCATACCGGTTGATATCTAGATAATTTTGATGTTACAGCCTAGAATTACTCATGAAACTATATAAATACGACTTTAATGATTGAAATTGCACGTACAGCGCGTACACAACACACAAATCACGAAAAAAAATATTTTACTGATAAATATTAAGAATTAGAATACTGGTAAGTATGAAAATTCTGGAATTTTTGACACAAAGGTTGTGCGTCAAAAAATATTTGCGCTCTCATAAAAAGATTTTTTTTGATAAATGTTTTCCGGAATTTTCACAGCAAAATTTTATGTGTAATTGCTTATATATATAACTCTTACAGTTTAATTCAATCCTTAATTGTGGTATCGTCCTACGTGCCGCCATAAAAGTCTTAAGGCGCTGACAAGACCTAATTGACCAAAATAGGCTTCGCTTAAGAAAAAAAATTGTCAAATCTGTATAGTTTGTGGTAACGGAAAAAATATATATTAATTTTGAACATATTTCCCAGAACTTGGTTGTTACCAAAACACGCTTTGAAAACAAAATCTCGATACAAACTAACGTTAAACTAACCTCTTACTTTGAGTTCTAATCCAAAATATCTGTATCAAATAGCAACATACGTTACGTATTTAATTAATAACAAGAACGTCTTATTTGAATGCAAAACTTGGTTGTTTTTTATTTTCGATATCTGAACTCAGTTTTGAGTAAATAGATAATTACTTCATATTTTGCAATAAATTACAAGAGTTGTGTCATCGCGCTTCTCTTTCTTTTCTATGGAATTTGACAGTGACCGCGGTTTAGGTGTTGTCAGCGTCTTAAGGAGTCGTTTGAATTGTGTGTCACGTCGCAGTGGTATGTAATTTCCTTTTTTTTTTAAGTCCCGGCTTGGTAATTCCATTTTTAACCATAACCTTTTATCTAGGGAATCCACCTAGGGTTCGGCTTGGGGCTTTAACCGTCTACACGCCTAGACCAAACACCATCACGTCTCTCGCCACTACGCAGCCGTCCATCGTCACTTCACACGCAGCCACGCAGCGGTCCATCGTCACTTCACACGCAGCCACGCAGCCGTCCATCGTCATTTCACACGCAGCCACGCCGCGGTCCATCGTCACTTCACACGCAGCCACGCAGCGGTCCATCGTCACATCACACGCCGCCACGCAGCAGTCTCCATCTCCTCTCCGCTGCTGAGCCATCATCGTGTGGTCTGCGACTACGCGACGTGACCCGACTCAGCTACTGGATTTTCCCAGATAATCATTAAATGTTTATTTTTTTATTTTGCGGCTAATGTGCGTCTTCTACGCACTGTCCTCCCTTATCTAATTTGTGTAATTTGAAAACATTGTAAAAGCCAATTATTTTTAAAAGAGTAACCGTGTAGTTTCTTGCCGGCTCTTCTCCATAGGAAACGACCAATTGGAACCGTGCACCTAGCTTCTGACGTTTCATAAGTGCCCATGTAGGTTTATGTGAAATAAAAATATTTTGATTTTACGCATTTAAAGGTGTTGATTGCAGTCATCTTTTTAAGCCGTAGCCATCACCCAACCTTACTGCACACCCAAAATCATTTTTTTTTTTTTGCGATTCTAATTGTATTTTTTATTTTGGAAATTATATGTTATATTTGCCTCGTACAGCGCGTTTTCATTCAAACAACACTACAATTTACAGGCAACACGCACTTGGCCGGGTTTTTTGTTTGGATGCGTTAATCGCGGGAACTACCACTCGGATTCGAAAAAATCTTTTACATTTGATAGTCCAATTCTTGAGGAAGGTTATAAGAATAGAAAAAAAGCCAGAAAGAACACTGCGAAAATGAAGTAATAGCGCGAGCGAGCGGGCGCGGGCGATGCGATGAGACGGGGTGCGTCGGGGGCCGAGGGAGTTATATAAAAATGTGGCTGTTATTTTAGTATATTGTGTATCTTACGACTTCCATGCGAACGAAATCGTGCGCAGAAGCTTTTTATAACAGGCTTTATAAAGTTTGTAAGTACGAAAATGGTAAATCAATATTTTAATGTAGGTTATCGTTTGGAAACTTTCCAATCCGTAGTGTATTTTTATTTGTTGTTTTGTTTTCATAATCTTGGTTGGTGAATGCAGCGACCTTGTTTTCAGTCTCTCCAGCTGCAGTAAAAGGGATACGATTTCTGTATTTATGTTATTGAGCTTTACCTAAATTATAGTAAGGTCACCCGGGGCGAAAGCAACTAAAAAAAAAATTCTGAAACTTTGATTCCCTCCACCATGAGCTACTTAAATAATAGGGATATTCTAATAAACGTACTTCATTGCATAGCTTTCGATGAACAGTTTCGACATAAATTAAGTTACAAATAAACTTTGGTTTTTCATTAATTTGCATTATTGTTGAATAAGACCAGTAAAAGTTACATTCACCCCACTTTGGGGTAAATGTGACTATTCGTTATAACTCAGTTGTAATCTGTTTCTAAATGTTGATGTCAAGAGTACATGTAGATGCACACAGAATTATCTGTAAAAGCTATATAGCGTCGCCGAGATAGAGTTCAGTTTCAAGCAAATTTACTTTTCTTTTTTTATGGGGTGAATGCGACTCCAAAATGGCGGCTGACAGAAAATGATCTGTCAGTACTACAGTAGGTGAACTAGTGATGCCATCTGTACTTTATTTGAAAAAACTATGATTCCGCTTTACTCCAATAGATAGAGCTATCTACAAAAATGATTAGATTGAGAGAAAATTGAATTAGTTGCTTTAGCCTCATAGTTGCTTTCGCCCCGGGTGACCTTAGGTAAATATTTATGAGAATGTGAACAGTCTTTTCAAAAGGCCAGTCTGTAAAAACTTTACGAAAAGCTATATTATGATTTAAAAAAAGTTAAAAGCATGACTCTCTTTAAGGCGAATCCGCAGTGTTGATAGTTCTTAGGTATTTTTCAATTTTCAGGTTGACCTTGATCAAATATGATTCGCGACCATAGACGATTTGTATTTACAGAATTATAATTATTAGAATCATAGAATACGTCTCTCTAAGTTAGATTTGTTTCGTATAATAATTGCATCACCACTGCTCTCAAAACGGAAAGGAAAACATCGTGAGGAAACCCATGTCCTAGGACCAAAAATTCGAAGATATGTGTCATCTACCAACACGCACTGGGCCCGCGTGGTGAGATCCCAATCCCACTCCCTCTCGAAGGGAGGAGGCCTGTGTCCCAGCAGTGGGAACATTATAGGCTGATTATGATACAGTAAAGAGTAAGCAGGCAAGCGCTACTGCTGAGCATGAGGTTCTGGGTTCGATTCCGAGGTCGGGCAAAGTTATTGTGTTTTTCCATCTGGAATTTCTCAGTAGCAACCCGGAGTCTGGATTTGTGCCCGGTTGATGGCAATAGGCTCGCCCCTATTACAGATGATAAATGATTATATGTTGGTAAATTATTTTTATTTCGGTAAGTACAAACACTTTCACATGTCAATCATATTTTTAAAACTAGATGAGGTCGGCCGGCGTTTCCTATCTGACTACTCTGAGAAGAAAGGCCGAAACAAACTCAGAGGTCACAGTCTCTTTTAAAGTCCATACATAATCTTGGTCAGATATTGTGAAGACCATGTAGTTTGGTGTCTGAAATGGTCTTTTGAGGAAAGAACCATACAGATTTGAGTGACCTGTCCAGTCAGTGCACGCAATTTGTCAGTAATCGTGCAGCTTAACTCAGAACTTAAGGCGCTCAACGACTCGACAAACAAAACCAAAGAAAGGACATTTGGGTAGGCCGCATAAAGTACTCAAACTGCCAGATTATCATTAAAACTAACTGAATAAAATATATGATCCACGTAGTCCTCGCATACATGTCATTAAAAATAAAAATGTCAATATTACCTCAAGGACAGTTTATAAATAGTTTTAGTATAAAGTACTTAGTTTGTTCTCGTAGCGTTGCCAGGCGTTCGGTAAAGCTGGACACAGTCAGGATTTTTGGTTGCTTGTACCTGTACGGCCAATTTAAACTATTAGGCTTTTGTTAGGCTTTTTAAATTTGACCATTTTTTTAACATATATTTTTTACCGTGACCATTTTGTTTTCATTTGTTTTCCATTGCAAATTGCAATAGTAGTTAATGTTAACTACTATTAATATTTTACGAGTAGTAACTATTAATTAATAATAAAGAAGAATTCAATTGTATTTTTGTTTCATTATAATTTAAGAAGATTTTATTGTAAATATTAAAAGCCTTGTGTAGAAAAAAAATAATTGTCGTTTTATTCTAAGACAAAAAAATTAAGGGTGTCCGGCCTTTTTACCCAAATGTCCGGCTAAACTGGCTGATATGTCCGGTTTTTCGGTTTTAAGACCAGGCAACCCTACGAGTACTTGGGGGTACATCGGAGTAGCTTAATTAACCCCAAGCCTTTCTGTCGTCCAAGTAATCTTTAACTTAAAACTTTGTTATGATAGTACGCAATAGTTATTCTCAGTTACTGCGCATGCACATAATTTCTTTCGCAGTAAACTTTTACCTCGTGTTGGCAGTTAATAACGCCACGAGGTGATTGAAAAACAAACAAATAAATTAATTTGAAAGCAAATAAATTATACCTATTCAAAGTCGCACGAAGAACTCGTGAGTGGCTCTGCAGGCTTAGCACGAGCACCGTTTTGTCTACGGAAGAATAGACAAAAATGACGTTCCGTGTAGAAAGTACGACGGCAGCAAAGTAGACAGAGTCAACTGCACTTTTTACGAAATTCACTCTTACATAATTCGACTAAGAATTCTTTGTTTTGTCATACATTTTTTTTTCTGTTGATTCTCAATTTTTACTGATATTAAGTCGTAAGTAACATTTTTTTTTCCAAAATGTCGAAGTACCGTATTTTGGAACAAAAAAAAATGAGTAATATTGGCCTTCTCCATTTCTTTAGTAAATGTCCTATTAGCTAAATGATGTAAAATAGGAGAAGATCATCATAATCAGCCTATAATGTTCCCACTGCTGGGACACAGGCCTCCTCTCTGTGAGAGGGAGTGGGCCGTAATCCACCACGCGGGCCCAGAGCGGGTTGGTAGATGTCACATGTCTTCGAATATTTGGTTCTAGGACATGCCGGTTTCCTCACGATGTTTTCCTTCACCGTTTTGAGAGCAGTGGTGATGAAATAATTTACACAAAGTAAAGCACCTGTCTGGGTTCGAACCCACGACCTACAATTCGTAAGTCGCGGCCGTTACCACTGGGCCACCACCGCTCTAGGAGAAGATAACCTGATTCTTTTATTAACCCTTAATCGGGCCGAACAAAAATATCTACTTAAACATGGTTTAAGTGTAAGTTCTTGTATCATGTTCGATATCAGTGTACTTACATAAAATACAATATAAATTACTGAAACTGAAAAAAAATTCGTGTGATCGTGTGGGAAATTATTTCCCTTTGCCCGATTACGTCTATAAATTTTAATAGACTAGTAAATTACCATGACTTTACTTTTGAAGTTACTCAAATAAATGTGCACAGAGTTATTTACTTGGAAGTGAGGCACTGACCCTCCGTCAGTGTGCGAACGAGAAATTCAATAAAAAAGAAAAACAATGTGAAAAAAAATATTCAGCCAAATGAAATGGTTTGAAACAGTTTTGCTGGCATAATGAAACCTTGCATGTGTAGCACAAGATGTTGGTGCGTTTTTCTTTAATTTTTGTGCTGACCTTTTGTAGGTAGCCCCTTTTTCGGGGAGATGAACACCGATATTTTGGGGCCGAATTTCATTCGGACCTCCAAAATTCCCCCCTTTCTTATTTTTATAAATAATTGTATCCCTTTTCGTGTCTTTGTAATTATTAATTAACCCTCGCGCCAGCCGTAACCTAAAGTCTTTATGTGAATCGCTCGTAATCCTATGGATAGTTGTGTGTTATATAAGATTTTTTCATCTAAGACATGACCTAAAAAAATTCAAACTAATAAAAACAAGTCAAACACATAACCCTCCTTTTTAGGCTTCACCACAGTCGGGTAATTAACAAAATTACATAAACAAAAATAAAAAAGTCGATAGAAATAAATTCCTACATTTTATACATATTGACGCAATATGGAGTTCAGAAACGGGCAGAGGCAATTTTCCCACTTAAAAGACAATATTTCAAATGAATAAAATCCACACAAATATTAAATTTTTGCATTGAATTTCATAACAACGTTACACAGAATAATTATACTAAATTAGTCAATAACGGATCAAATATCTACTTATCCAGAATATTATGTCTCCACTACATGAAAAACGCGCACTTTTTTCAATAGTAACGTTAATCTGATTCTGACGTTGACATTTGACATTTGAAAAAGTGGGGTTGTCAATAAAATAAACCAGTAACTAATCAAGAATATATTTGGGTAAAAAATGGTCTGGGGAGTTGCCATTTTAAAAATATTCGAGTATTTATAACTCGGCTGTCGGGGTGGGAAAACAGTTCCCTGTGCCCGATTAAGGGTTTAGGTATCACAGATTTGCGTTCAAAACGCTCTCCTGTAAAATCATGATTTTGTAGATAACCGTATACAGGTTGAAATTGAAAACTTGCGACAAACTGAAATGGGACATTGTATACATCATTATTAACAACTTTTACTAAGGGACCAAAGCTGTAATCCCAAAAAAAAAAAATCTGCTTTTCCTACATTTTGATGAGGTATTGCGAACATAAATGTAGGGGACAGCAGTTTTTTATTTGGGATTGTAGCTTTGGTCCCTTAGTAAAAGTTGTTCATAATGATGAGTACAATCTCCCATTTCGATTTGTCGCATGTTTTCAATGTCACCCTGTATACCGTGAGGCCGTCGAGTCGAAAAACGCAAATTGTCTTCACTACCAACAACAACTGTCAGTTGTCAGTGTGATTTTGACAGTTTGGTATAGAAACTTTCTTCTGAAATAATCTACATAAAAAAAGGACCTAGACAAAGATCTCTCTAGAGAAGATTGCAGAAAGATTTCTACGATGCGATGTCAAAAATGGAGAAATGAAATGTCAATTTGTATAGAAAGAGCTACGTCTATTCTTCGAAGAAATAGAAAGCGTCATGCTAAGCCTGCTGGTAACACTGAGCCAAATCATCGAATTAGCATCACGCAATTTAGAATGTTATTAGCAGTCAGCCGTTGTGCTGCGCTGAAATATGTGTGTTTAGATAAAGGTAATGATTATCGGAAAATGTATTCTTATTATTGATTCAAATCAAATCAAATCAAAAGTCATTTATTCAAACTAGGCTGAAAATCAGCACTTTTCGAACGTCAAAGTTACATAAGACAGTCCCCCAAAAATGCCCGCCCGTCACCACTTCCTAGTGCTTTAGCTGGGAAGAAGAAGTGGTGGAACAAACTCCCCAGCAGGATTGGAAAGTACCTCCGAGATCAAACAAAAAATTGTACCTATATGGGAGCTACATCTGTCAACAAACTGCTTTGCAGTTTGGCGAGCAAGCGAGAGCGCGGAACTAGCGATAGAGAGGCACGATCGGCCTAAGCGTTCGGCTTGTGACGCATCGCTCTCTCGTTATCACGTAAAATTATCGTCCGTAAACCGACTTTACAGACAACCAAGTTATTGTAAAACTTATGATTTCATCACGAATAAACGCAATCAATAGCAAGTTGACGGAGGTTCGACCTGGTCAGTTGTTCTTGTGGAAAAGAGAGCGATAATGAGTAGTGCAAGCTTATTTATGCATCTTTGGGTAGTCGCTACGTCCCCGTCAATTTAAATCATTACCTGGCAATACAAAAATCCGCCGCCATGTTTCTTTTCTTTGAAACCACATGACAGTGAGTTGTCAAACGCAATGAGTGATAGCCGAACACAACATTGCCTAAAAAGAACACAATTGCCTAGCATTGTTTCTAGTGGCATAAGCAAAAAGTGGCTGTTTGCAATTCTTATTCCTAAGTCCTACTTATAAGGGTTAACTTCCAGTGCAAGAATGATGTACTTAAGTCGTTTAGACGGTCAAAATTGAAGCAGGCAATGCTACAGTTTTGTGGCCCAACTTTGCCTAGTGATTAAGACTGTTATATTTCGAAAATGATACAGAATAATCATAGTTCTAAGTACACTGCCAATGACCATTAATATAAGCTTTATCCCCAACCTGACAAGGGTGAAAATTGATTGCATTTTTCCGAAATATATCAATGTTACTATAAAACTACGGCAAAGTTGCAGCATTTTACCGGTACATTAGAGAGGTAAATACAAAATACGTAACGGCAATAATTATACTGTGGGAGACTGGTGCCTAAACAAGATGTGAGGTCTGTATTTCAGTACACCAGGTCTCCTCTCCTTGGGTAATCCTTACATTTTAATGTTAGGTACAATAATTGATGCGGTAAGAATTTACAAAAGCATAGGCTTTTAACAGGTTCACTGTCCACAGACCACATACGGTCTGTAGAGAGACTTCCATATCAGTCCACAGACCGTATGTGGTATGTTCGCCCGTACAATTTCTAAGCCATCTGATACTGTGGACGTAAGGAGAAAGTCTCATATTTAATGCGGACTTGGCAGGACACATCATAAGGATTATAAAAAGTCCTGGGACATAGGGAAAAAGTCGATTTTTTTTTTCTAAAGTAAAAAGTGTCAGGATAATTTTGTTTTCGAGGTTTTATTGTTTCATTACTTAGAAATAAGCTAATCAATGGGTAAGTAGATAACAAAATACGGGAAATGAATAGAAAATTTATTATATAGGACAAAAATTATACATGGACTTGAGACTCACGAGGTGATTTTCCCGTCCTGGAAGCGCTACGAGTCCACAGACCATAATTATGTGGTCTGTGTTAAAAAAACTATTTCAGTAGAGTATAAACATTTTGTAACACATTTATGCATACATTTTAATCACAAATAAACTGACTTTAAATAAAAACATAACTGGACTTATGGACCATTCCCACTCTGGAGCCTGGACAGTGAACCTGGATTAAAAAGAAAAAAAAAGGAAGTTAGCTTCAATATTGGTGCTTCGTGTTAGTATGTTTAGTAGGTATTTGTATGATTGTGTATCTATGAGTGAGTAAGGTGTACGTGTGGGTGTAGTGTGTGTATGGGGGGGGGGGGGGGGGGAAAAAAATTTGTTAAATTGGCTTTTTTAAGACAGCAAATAGTTTTTCTGTTTCTTCATAATTTTACTTCCGGAGCCAACTGCTTAGTTTAATATAGGCCTGGCCTGAGGCAGGTGCTGCAGTGGCGCAACTTGCCTGTATGTGGATGCATTGCTACTCAGCAGGAGCGCCATGGCATTGTTTCACAGTACCGCTTTATTCTCGCCACCTCGGGCGGTCTGTCTTCGCCAGGTGAGACCTCCGGTTTCCAGGAGGAGGCCCGAGAGTGGGAGACGACCAGCGACAAAAGTGCCGACTTAAGGCGCTTCCCGCTGAGAATGTAGACCCTGTCTGCAGATGCTTCCAGGTCGAGCCGGTCACACGGTATTCTGCTGTGGGGCAAAGCCGCTGACATTCAAAATACATTTGTTCTTCAAAAACGAGCTGTTCGAGCAATTTACCAGCTAGGTGCCAGAGTTTCTCTGAGAGATTATTTTAAAGATATTAGTATTCTCATGGTGGCATCACAATTCATCTTCGCCAACATCTTATATATTAGGCAAAATATACACTTATACATTAAAAACAGTGATATTCACAATATTAACACCACAAATAAGGACAAATTACGTGCTCCATTTCACCGGCTTCACAAAATCAAAAATCAATATCAAAATCAAATAGAATAGAATAGAATACTCTTTATTATGTACACCATAAAAATTACAGATATAAATGTTGAAATTTTACAAGGGGTGACACAATGGGCGGTCTTATCGCTAAAAGCGATCTTTTACAGACAACCTTTGGATGGATTAAAGGGGGAGGAGAGACAATACTGCAGGTAGTCAGTGGTGTACCAGTTACATATACAATAAATACATATAATACATAAAGCATATACTATACATAACATATATCATACATACATACATACATACATACATACATATATATATATATATATGCCATAAACATGAAACAAGATCAAGAACTATATAACTATAAGTAATGATGATGTTTAGGGAGAGAGAAAGTGTTTTTTTACCTGAATTTTAAAAGTGGACAAAGTTTGTGCACGCCTTATCGACACGGGTAAGGCATTCCATAACCGTACTGCTTGAACTGTAAAAGATTTGTCATAAAAGCTGGTGGAATGCATCGGCATCTCTAGTCTTAAGTTTTCCGATGACCTCAGGTATCTGTGTGTGTGTGTGTGTGTGTGTGTGTGTCTCAGGTATCGAACGTCAAAATTACATAAGACAGTCCCCCAAAATGCCCACCCTTAATTGTATGTGTATGTGAGCGGCATTGTTTGTGTTACACCGCTCGTGTCAGCGATTGAATTGTGAGCCCGCGCCACTTAATCGACGCGTGAATTTAAGCGCTTCTGGCTTGTGGAGTTGCGTGTGTATGAGGTTCGGTGCGCGCCGTACCTTTTCGGTGTAGTTGGGGTTTTACCAGTTCTTAGCACACGACGCACGCCGAGTGCATGTGATGAGTGTGGAGTATTATTGTGTGAGTAAGCCGCGTGTGAGTGAGGGTGGCTTACTCAGGTGTCAGTCCGGTGGGTCTGGGTCGTCAGCGTCCGGCAATTGGTCGCGGGGTAGGCGCCTCCTGTCAGGTGGGCGCGAATGCCAGGGCGCTTGTGCTTGAAGTGAGGCCAAGCAGATGTTCCTCACGTAGCGAGGGGCAGCGGTGATTTTTCGCAGCGCCAGGTTCTGCTGAGCGTGGAGGAGCTTCTTGTTGGACTCGCTAGTAAGGGCGAGCCAAGCTGAGGCGGCGTTCGTGAGCAGCGGGTGAATGTAAGTCTTGTACACACTCAGCTTGGTACGCGGCGGGAGGCGGGATAAGAGCACCAGGTGGAGCAGGGCGCGGGCCGAACCACATTTCCACCTTGCTGCCCTTCGCGGCGACCTTACGGACGTGACTTCCCATGGTGAACCGACGATCGATTGTGACCCCTAGTGACTTATGGTGACCAAGCGAAGTCGACTTCTTGCAGCTGTAAGGGTGGTGGAAGGTGGGCGCCTCCAGCGAGCAGCGCCTGTGTCTTACCCACGTTTACCGACGACCGCCATTTCGACAGCCAGTCGGATAGCAAATCTAGGACGCGCTGCAATTTGACGGCCGCGTGTCTTGGCCTGATAGAGGATGAGATGTACGCAGCGTCGTCAGCGTACAGCGCGAGCGTGGGGTCCTGCGCCATGGGGATGTCATCGGTATAACAAGAGTAGCATAGCGGCGAGACTCAACTGCCCTGCGGGGGAGCCGCTACCTGACGCGCGCTTGACAGCGCACCGTCGACCACCTAAAATTCCTGTGGGAAAGGAAGGAGGAGACCACTTTTATGACGCGACGGGTTATTTTTGCAGCATTTCCCGTCATGGGGTCTTGAAGCGCTTGGAGGGGCTTGACAGGGGTAAGGCCACGCCGACAGTGTTGCCAGCGTCTTAGCGGGCCAGTATACGTAGATGTAACAAATTTGTTTTCACATTTTACATAACATATTCAGCGAGCTATCCCTGCCAAGTTGCTTTTTTATTTTTTTTATTATTCATTTATTCACTCAAGTAACATGGAGTCATACACAATATTTAATACATTATATACACAACAGACAATACATTAACATTAAAATACAATACAAAAACAAAAACCATCGCACTACCAACATTTACATTAGAGAACGGCGAAAGGTGACGTGCAAGTCACTGCAACGTATGTATGGACAGTCGAGCCTGACCGCTATCATCATCAGCACGCTCTTGGGGCTGCCGCGCACCCTGCGCACCAGAGCCGCACTCCGCTTACGCATTGTGCATAGAAGCAGTGGACGCTAGCTTCGGCGGGATCCTGCCGTTTTGCCGAAAAGATTTTGCCAAAATTTCACTACCCAAACAAATTTTAGCAACCTTTTTTTATACCAATGCAATGTTTGGAATGATTTTAGTACGCACATTTTCATTTGGTCAAATTTTTACTTGGCAGAAGGATAATGTCAAAAATGTCAACAAGGATAATGTCATTTAGGCATTTGGTCATTAATCAAATGATTTATTACAGCAAACAATCTTTAGACAATAAACGTTAGAGAATGTGTTGTGTGAATGAGATGTGCCTGAATTTGTCTGAAACAAGTCAAATTTATGGTTACTTATGGAACTAGTTAGAGTAGGTTAATTATTTTAAATAATGGTTAGGTTAGGTTAAAACTGTGACCTCCTACGCACGAGCCGAGCGAGCGAAGCGAGTGGTGCCGCGGCAGCGGCCGGCGAGTGCCAGAAACGAATAGATTAATAGAAAAAAATATGGAAAAAAGAGATTATTTTTAGCAGGTTCTCAATAGCAACCGAACTAGTTAGACAAGGTAGAAATTTTATTTTGCGTAAAATGAATAAATGTAATAATAAATCAATTCCAACTGAAATATTTGACTACATAAAAATTGGTAAAAGTACTAGTTGGTAAACAAGTTATGGTTTAAACGTTCACTTGCCAAACATTAGGTTTGCGTTACAATGGCGCCGATTCCCTTGTTCACAAACAAATAAATTTAAGTTCATTGCATCTTTTTCTTTCTATTTCATTAAGAAGAGGACAGAAGATACATTTTAGTTTAGTCCTGTCAAATTAATCAGCGCCTGTCACTACTGCATAGAAGTTTAGACGTGATTAAAAACTTGCCTACTAAAATTACGTCAATTTACTTCAAGCACTGATTAATCTGACAGGACTAATCTAAAATTTGTCTTCTGTCCTTTTCTTAATGAAATAGAAAGAAAAAGATGCACTGAACTTAAATTTAGTTTAGTTTGTGTTATTTGTGAAAAGATTATTTGCTAAGTAATAATTTGGCAAATGAAATTATTCGGAAAATTTTTTGGGAAGTGATATTTTGGCAATTTCTTTTCGATGAAACAAGAGAGACCCGCCCAAGGCACTACAGGTCGCGGCAGTCCCACCAGCGCTCTGAAGGCGTTGTTACATTGGCATTGGGTTTCGTATGCTTTTTGGGTGTGATTCACCCACAGGCTGCACGTCTTTTTTTTTTTTTTGGGTGGGAAATCATCAAATAACTTCTCCCGCTCTGGGCGGAGCGGGAGGGTGTGTCAGACTCTTACTGACTAAAACCCACCCGTATTCCTTCTTGTTGCCTATGTTGCGGGGGCCTCGGTGACCCATAAGTACCTTCCCGCGACCCCGGCAGGAGGCTGCACGTCTTAATTTCTTAACTTTTTTTTTGTTTTTGCTTATTACCCGTCTTATTTAACTTTGTGTGTTTTAGTTTTTAGTACTTACCTATATTAAATTGCAAGCTAGCAATATATTGTAATCAATGCTATGTACGCCGTAATTGTCATGCATTAGTCCTTTAAGGCTCGTGCAGACTGACGCGACTTGTCGCTCGTGCACCGGTAGAACCATTTCCATGACGTTTTCATAGATATTGTTCTACTGGTGTCGCGTCAGTCTGCACGAGCCTCTAATCATTAAAATTATTTCTAGCATAAGTTTAACGTAGGTACCTACTTATGTGATGTGACTGAGATTTTTAAATATATAACCGTAGGTACTGAGTCAGTCAATTTTCACCTTGCTGACTTGCAAATTATGAGCAATTAAGACTGTGATCGAAGTAGGTGGAGCTATTTCGGTTCAATCAACGCAAACGTTGATGTTAATATGGACATTCCCCGGGATTCTAACTGAAACTAAACTTTGTGATAATTACTTTGCATACGATTTGTATAGAATCAAGTTTATTATATAACTAAACAGACAGGTGTGCTGCTGGGGAGTTTGTTGCGCCACTTCTTCTTCCCAGCTAAAGCACTAGGAAATGGTGAAGGGCGGGCATTTTTGTAACTGGGGACTGTCTTATGTAATTTTGACGTTCGAAAAGTGTTGATTCTCAGCCTAGTTTGAGTAAATGACATTTAATTTGACTGAAAATCCAAAATTCGAAAACATTAATTGATTTTTTATTTACAAGGATAAAAGAAAGCTTGTCAGTATTGGCAGTGAGCGCACGAGGTTGCCAAACTAATTTTCAATGCAAACACGCGCAATGTCAGGTGTAACACGCGACATGACTGGTGGAAATAAAAGAATACAGTTGCTACAGAAAAATAAAAAAAAATATATCATTAAAAAAAAAAGTTTTTAATTTCATTAAGAGGATCGCCCAATTTAAATACTTGGGGCATTATGTAACCGAGGACCTCAAAGATCAGGTAGAAATAGATCGCGAGCGCAGGGCAATGGCAGTCTGATTCAATATGCTAGCTCACAGGTTCGCTCGTTGTAGTAACGAGGTTAAAATAACTCTGTTTAAAGCTTATTGTCAAGGGTTCTGCACGGGTAGTTTGTGGGTCAGCTATACGCGGAAGGCTGTAGATGCTCTGCGTGTGCAATATAATAATGGCTTCAGGGTGCTGTTGAGGTTGCCTCGGTTCTGTAGCGCGTCTAGCATGTTTACGGTGACACGTACTGACAACTTTTATGCCATTATGAGGAAAAAGACCGCATCCTTACTATACGGATTGAGGACTAGCAGCAACAGCATTTTGAAAACTCTGGCGGATCAACACGATGCACCAATGTTGAGGCATTCTGTCCGGTTGCTCGTGCGCCAGGGATGAATAACTGTCTTGTGTACTTGTGTTAAGAAATACTAACCCCTAGTGAATAAGTTTGTGTTTGTACTAACCAGTGGGCCAATGATGTCTAATTAAATCTAATTCTTTTATTTTAATAAATACACATTATAATGATATTTTTAAATATTAGAATATAAAAAAAATATATAAAGCATTTAAAAATATAAAAAATGGTAGCCCACCGGTATCGGGAACAGGGTCCAAGTTACCGGCGGTCAGGGCTCCAGAGAGAGGAACCTCCTAACAATGCGAGCCGTGTCCAGAAGTACCGCTTTCCGAATCAAGCCCTTAATCCAGCCGTCCAACGTGAGCCTCCTAAGGTGTTGGTCGAGGCTCTTGGCAATTAAGCCATTGGCTGATACGACTATCGGCACAATGATTGCTGAATCCACATCCCACATGTCGACAATCTCGCGAGCCAAGTCAAGATACTTGATCTGTTTATCTTTCTCTGCTTTCACGAGATTACCGTCATGAGGGACTGTTATGTCAACAATCATTGCGCGCCGCTCTGTTCAATCCACCACCACTATATCAGGCTTATTGGCAACAATAGTCCTGTCAGTGATGATGGATCGATCCCAGTACAATGTGATATTTCCATTGTCGAGAACTGGGTCGGGCACATACCTGTAGTACGGCACTTCAGATTCTACTAGGCTGTATTTCAGAGCAAGTTGCTGATGGATAATCCTGGCTACAAGGTTGTGTCTATGCAAATACTCTTCGTTAGCTAGACGAGAGCACCCGGAGATAATGTGTCGGACTGGTTCTCCCGGACGGTGTCATGCCCGACACGTCAACCATGCCGTCCTTCACAATAAATCTCCGGTAATTCTTCGTCATGATAACTTCGTCCATCATTGCACAGACAAAACCTTTGGTTTCCCCAAAGAGGTCACCGAAACGTAGCCAGGCTACGGACGCTTGGAAATCTACATCGGGTTCATGTAGGGCCCGGAAAAAGCGTCCTTGAAGCTCCTTACTCTGCCATACCTCCCTGCGATCGTTAGTGTCAAGCACTACAAGTTTGCGCCAGTTCTCTTTAGCCAAGGAGAGTGGGGTGAGGCCCTTGTCCACCGCGACCACTTCTCGATGCATCCCCACGTCGGTTTCTAGGAAATATTCCCTGAGACTGCATACCTCGCGATTGTGGAGGGTCCTAGCGTTTAAAAAGCCTCGTCCTCCACACTTTCGCGGGATATACAGTCTCATTACCGATGACCGTGGGTGATGTATTCGATATGCAGTCAGCAGCGTACGGGGGTCCGTACGGGGGGATAGGTGGGTACCTATCCAGGGCGTCGAGTTCGGTGTGAGTCCATTTGAGTATGCCAAAAGAGTACATCAAAACGGGCATGATCCAACCGTTGAAGGCGCGCACCTTGTTTCCGCCTGATAGAAGACTATTAAATACTTTCTTCAGGCGGCCAAAAAAGCGTTCCTTCAACGATTGCTTCATGTCAGTAACATTGAAGCCCAACGCTTCCGACATACCCAAATACTTGTAGGTTTCGGATGCGGAGAGGGCTCTTAGGTTTATGGAATCCGAGAGTTGGGTTCCCACGGATTCCAAAATCTCCCCTCACTTTACATGCATGACCGCACATTTATCCACTCCTTATTCCATCCTGATGGCACTACCGAAAGTTTCAGTTATTTTCAGTAGCTCCATCAGTTGCAAATTATTGGAGGCAAAGAGTTTTAGGTCATCTATGTTGAGGAGGTGAGATATAACCTGACCACCTCTCCTCAATCGATAGTCTAGACCTGAACCCTCCAGCAGTGTGCTTAGAGGATTCAAGGCTAAGCAGAACCAAAGCGGACTCAAACTATCGCCCTAAAATATGCCTCGCTCGATCCTTATCGGTTCGCTATTCCTCTGGATATTTCGACATCCTGGACAGCGAAGGACCATTCTCCATTGCCTCATACACGACATCGAGAAGGTGCGGACAGTTGCATCTACTTTATACAACTCCAGCACCCTCATGAGCCATGTATGTGGCACCGAGTCATAGGCCTTCTTATAATCTATCCAACAAGTCGACAGATCCTTTCGGGAACGACGAACCTGTTGGTTAATGGTCATATCAATGAGGAATAACTTCTTAGTGCCGCGGGACCCCTTTCTACATCCATTTTGAGAGGCAGACATGATGGAGTTGGTGTCTATATGTTTGTTAATTTTAGCTCTCAAAATAGATGTAAGAACTTTATAAAGCGTCAGTAAACACGTGATCGGCCTATAATTTTTGGGTTCCGCAGTGCTACCTGAATTTTGGAGCAGGTGGGTAACTGCTGTCGTTAGTAATTGGGATAGCGATCCAGACTCCAAAGCAGTCTGGTACTGAGCCGCCAAGCGAGCGTGCGACCTTAAAAACCATTTGAGCAAGAAGTTGTGCAGCCCGTCCGGCCCTGGGGACTTCCAGTTAGGTAAGGGACGGACTGCACGAGCTACATCTTGGGGGCAGATGGTAATAGCCCCCATTTCTGGTATTGGATCGCAGGCTCGCTCGACTTCTCGAGCCCAATCACCTTCGGTGTGACTGACAGGCACCGACCAGATACTGCGCCAGAAAGAACACATGACATCATCATCCGGCAGGCGCGTGTCAGTCACACCTTGGTCCGGTCGCTCCCAACCCCTATAAACCCACCTTTCATTGCTCTGGAAGGTACGATTCTGAGTGTATCGTTCTACTCGCCGCTTATACCTACGAATACGGTTCGCCCATGCATCCACTTTCTGCCTTAGGAAGTCGATGCGCTCTGTGACACGGGACATATAGTCCTGAGGGCCGATATCAGTCCCTGAGAACGCCCGCCTCACAAAGCGCATCACTCTAGGGCGAGTATTGCCCTCCCTGAAGCAGATTAATTTTCCGATGAGCGCTCTGGCCCCACCAATAAGGCGTTCAATTCTGCACTGCCAAGCTGGTACGGTTGGTTCCGGTCGAGTAGCTCTAGAGTCTTTAGCAAATTTCACGTGAGCTACACGACATACCGCTACAGCCGCGCAGTACAGAATCGAATGAGTATCAGTGAGGTTTTCTCAGTCATCAAAATAATTTGACAACTGCGAATCCAGAACTGCCACCAGCGCCGTTTTTTTATGCATGGGCAAACGAGGTAAGCATGGTCTTAGTTCGGGCGACATGAACCGATATTCTCGAATCGCATCCTCCAAAGCACTCCTCAATTCCACATTGTACTGGGCACTTTCATTTGTAGCCCTGTCATCACTCCTCTCGTCAGCTTGATTTGTACTTAATTGAGGTGAAACTACAATAGTCTGCGACGGGGAGCGCGATGAAATGGCTATTCTGCATTTCACTTCGCAGACGATCAAGTACAGTGTCATCTAACATATGATTACGCTGGATAACCCGTACCTGATCCGACAGTCGTTGTGCCGAAACGTTAACAGCTGGTTCAAGCACCTGAAAAAGTGAGAGCATTGGAACACGGTACGCAGTCAGATTGTTTTCCCCTCTATAGCCCCATAGTATGAGCGCATGACGTTCTCATTGATAGATCGTGTCCATCTCATGCGCTGCACACTTCCGCCGGGAGCTGGGACCCTATCAGAGGCCGGTGGGCCTCGAGATCCTAAGCCGTCCGGCGGCCGACGTCCTCCCCGTCGACGAACAGGTGGTGGCGTCGTGGGCGGGGAGAAATACTCGTCGCTCGAGCTCGACGCAACTACCGCGGCCGGTGTCGTCACAGTGAGGCTGGGTACCGGCGGCGGCGAGGCAGAGCTGAGCGAAGAGTCCGGAGGTGGTGGGCGTGCTCTACGTGCAGCAGCAGATCTTGTCAACATTTACTTTTCCAATTTTCCATATATTCTGTCTATTGTTGTTTTATGATTTATCGGTGGTGACATCTGTCATCTCACCTCCGATTCAGCAGTTTTTAAGTAAATTCTATTACATTTAGGTGTTTTATGTTGGTTTCTTTTTAAAATTTTCTGTGGTTTTCTTGGTTCTGGTTAAATTATACTCTTGTAGGTAAAATGCGTCAAAATTAATATTTATATTGAAATTTTTGAAAAACGAGACCTTTTGTTGAAACGGTGTTGCCAGTTATTATTATTATTAACCTGAAATGTGTCAGTCTTATACTTACCCGTCGGGATATGTGTTCATTCATAATTCCTTAAGACGTGAACAGCCTCTTACAAAGTAATGGTTTGAGGATGCTATTGGGGTTGCTCCGTTTCTTCAGTGCATCTGCTATGTTCGCGCAGAGTCACTTTGGTGGCTTTCATGCCATCATTCGACAGAAATCTGCCTCATTGCTCTGCAGCGTGCGGGCGAGCCCCAACTCCATCTTGAAAATCATAGCTGGGAGATACCTACGACTCATCGATAATGCACAGCATTATTAAGAGATGTAATCTCTCAAAATAATATAGTCGCAAAGTAATAATATTAAGCTTTTCGAACATAGTCATAAGATTTCTGCTTACTAATCCACTATGGATGTTATTTGTCCGAAATAAAGGTTATTTTTTTTTTTTTTTATATATTTCAAATCCCGGGATTCCGGGAATGTCCATATTAAGACAACGTATCGCAAGTACATAAAACAGCTCTACCTACCACTGGTTAAGAGCAATTCGTTTCGTTCATAACATGACACCTTTTTTGATTTTCCCGACATATTTGAAGATGTCGGAAAAAAAAATAAAAAAGGTGTCTGAGAGGTGGCTGAAATATCACGATTATTGTTGATAATAATCGTGATATTTCAGCCAATTTACAAAAGAACCTTAATGAATTATACACATAAACCTTCCTCATGAATCACTCCGTCCATTGGTTTACACCGTTTGAAAATCCGTTCAGTAATTTTTGAGTTTTTCGCGTTCAGACGGACAGACGCGGCGGCCCCCCGCCGCGTCTGTCTGCCAGAACTCGGTTTTATAACAATTATGAAGGGATTGGTTAAAACAAAAAACCGCCCAAGTGCGTGTCAGACCACGCACAATGAAACGTTCCGTAGTTGGGAAGTTGGGATGAATTTATCCCAAAAACAAACTTAACATTGTAATTGAAAAATATGTTCTCCCATACATCGATACATGCCACGGTCATTTCTCCAACTGCAAATTTAAGTTGGTCGACTATAACTCGTTAACTTGTAAAAACAACTCAGCTGTGACAGTTTTTAATTTATGTTCATTATATGTACTACTGCCATGATTTTTTTCACATCTTCATAAACAACCATTTAGCTGGCAAGGTGGGGGGGGGGGGGGGGGGGGCGGGACACTTGACTCTATTTAAAATTAGCACTTTAATGTTTAATATTACGCAAGTGGATCCTTGAATCAAAAAGTGTTGTTCACAAACCTGCAATATTTATGAACGTGCTATCCAACGATACTCCACACCATGGGGTAGAGGAAAAAAAAACATCATCCACACGTTACGTACAAGGAAAGTACCCTAAAAATATTTTTTTCAAGATTTTATTTTAGCACTTTGTCGGCGTGATTAATATGTATATCTAAGCCGAGTTACAGCTTTCTAGTACTAAGCGTCTCTGAGCTTCAGTGGGGACAGACAGACAGACAGACATGGCGAAACTATAAGGGTTCCTTGTTTACTACGGAACCCTAACAACCGAATCGTTACACTTGCAACGAGTTCGTAAAATATAGGAACTGAGCTTATAGGCAAATAACATTGAGACATGCATAATTCATAAACGCAGACTCATCCGAATTTGTATAATAGTTTGATGTTACGATACGGATACGGGACGACATAGTAATTCAAAACTTACCCATTATTTAAATATATACTGTGTAGGATTCTAGAAACAAATTTCTATTGTTTTTACATTTTTTAATGCATTACTTATTTTACAATTCATTCATTTATGTTGCGAATTTTTGGTGGAACGGAACCCAAAATCAAAAACATCGTCTTTGACAATGCCGGAAGTGACGAAAGTTAATAAAAATCTATTCTTAGCAAAGTGCTTGAGATCTCACTAAGGTAAGTAGGTAAGTACGATTTCTGCTTGATTATAGCACAACAAATAATTTAATTTATATGATTTGGGGCTACAAACAGATGTAAACAAAGAAGTTTTTTGGCAAATGACGTCACATCATGCCCGCGACAGAAACGGTCGTTTGAAATGTAGTAGAAAATTGTTGGAGTTTCATAAACTTTTTTGAGCAACAAGCAGTAGTTGAATTTAACTTTTAATAGTTTTCTTGGGTTTATATTCCTGTATATCATTGATATAGTGAAAAATAATTACATGCATATTCCCTTTTAATGACAACCAGTCTTAGGCTGCCTGAGAAATATTAACCAATAGATTGCAATCTCCGCTCCGAGATTTTATGAAATCCAATTGGTTAATATTTCTCCGTTTCTCCGCTCCACAGCCTCGCTCCGCTTCAATGGACAGGCAGCCTTAGCAAGGGGGTTAGCCAGTACCTAACTGGGTTGTGGAGGTCAGATAGGCAGTCGTACCATGTAAAATACTGGTATTCAGCTGCATTCGGTTAAACTCCATTAATTATCATTGCAAACTACAGTTTGCAATGATAATTAATTATATTTTCTAATTTGCCCCCAAAAGTGACCCTCGTATTCAAAATTCATTTATTTACGTTACACGTCTGTGTTTGGGTCACCGAAATTCATAGCATAAGCATAATCAGCCTACAATACAATTTCGCGAAAAAAGTTAACAAATGCTAACCAGCAACGCCCACGTACCACTTTGTCGGCGTGATTAATATGTATACCCATGCCAAATTACAGCTTTCTAGAAATAAAATACTCTGAGCTACGCCGCGGATAGACAGACAGACAGACATGGCGAAACTAGAAGAGTTCCTTGTTGACTAAGGAACCCTAAAAAAACAAGTCACTTATTCAAACTAGGCTGAGAATCAGCAGTTTTGAGTGACGTTCAGTATTCGGCCGTTAGAACGTCAAAATTACATAAGACAGTCCTCCAAAACGCCCGCTCTTCACCACTTCCTAGTGCTTTAGCTGGGAAGAAGAAGACGCAACAAACTGTCCAGCAGCTGTTTGTTCAGATAGAATCGTCGTATTAGGCAAACGTCCCTACTCAGAAAGTGGCGACGACACGACTCCGGCACGGGTTTATAATGTCTTGACTCGTTGGGTGTCAAATTAAATAACGTTTAGCGGCCTCGGATTAGTCCGTGACGACATCTTGAAGGTTGGGGATACACTGGGAGGAGAGAATTATTTATTGTTAAACAAATATTTTACTACTACTGTCTGTGAGCAATGGGTAGCTCACCGTCCGGTAAGGACCAGGCCCGGGTCGACGGCGTTGTGTTCCACGCGCGCCTCAAAGAATTGTCGTCAGCACAAGTGTAGGGGTCCACTAGGACCGATGCCTGCCGGGGTCGCGGGAAGGTACAAAAGGGTTACCGAGGCCCCTGGCTACACAGGCAATAGAAGGGACACGGGTGGGTTTTAATCAGTAAGAGTCTGACACACCCTCCCGCTCCGCCCAAAGCGGGAGAAGTTATTTGATGATTTCCCATCCAAAAAAATAAAAATAAAGGGGTATTCCAAGAGAAATAAACTGGCGAAATGGGGGTATACCTCTGCCTAACCCTCGAGGAATACAGGCGTAATGTTATTTCATGTACTTAATTATTTTAAAAAACAACTAAAATAGAGTTTTTGAAGTGTGTCCCTCTTTTACTGGAGTTGGTTGGAGCTGCCGCAGACAAGCGCGACGCGACAGTAGTAGCACAATTGCTATAAAAACTTCATGGCAAGTGTCGCGCTGCCTGTCGCACCCGCGATATCACGCCAGTCTATACGACCCTTAATGATAAAAGATCTCTATTCAGCTTAGTTGTGTGGATAGAACGCTTTTCTACAAACGTTTTTTGTACTTGAGGCTCACAGTACAGCGATAATGATCAATAGCAATCCCGTAAGATGGAGAGATTTAGAAGGAAATGGTAGGTGTTGCCCGGCTGAGAGACTGAAATGAAAAAAACTAATAAAATAAAGAATAATAAAATTTATTCAGATATGAAGTAAAATTATGATTTACATGAATTACAACCGAGGAAAATTGTATTTATACTCTACGGTACGCAAAGTAAAGTTCGCGTTATCGCAACAGTCTAGTTGCGATAACGCGAACTTTACTTCGCGCGCCCCTCGCACACCGGTTGACATCTCGCTCTACAACAGAGAGCGCGTGAAGTAAATTTCGATCTAGGTTTATGAAAACCTGTGCTTCAGCAGGCTTAGCATGACGTTTTCTATTTCTTCGAAGAATAGACATAGCTCTTTCCATACAAAGTGACATTTCGTTTCTCCTTTTTTGACATCACACCGTGGAAATCCTTCTACATAGAAAAGGACCTAGACAAAGATCGTTAGAAACGAAAGACAAAATGACAGATTGTAGAAGGATTTCTACGGTGAGGTCAAAAATGGAGAAACGAAATGTCGCTTTGTATAGAAAGAGCTATGTCTATTCTTCGAAGAAATAGAAAACGTCATGCTAAGCCTGCTGAAACACAGGTTTTCATAAACCTAGATCGAAGTTTACTTCGCGCGCTGTCTGTTGTACAGCGAGTGTAACCGGTGTGCGAGGGAGAGCGCGCGAAGTAAAGTTCGCGTTCGCAACTAGACTGTTGCGATAACGCGAACTTTACTTCGCGTACCGTAGGGTATGAATACAATTTACATCAAACAATTTAATTAAAGAAGACAACAATAAATGTATTCAAAGCTAAATTATAAAGAAGATATAGTATTTTCAATGACTTAAAGAGTAACTATTTGGACTAACATTAAGTAAGTTTTGGTTGGACTAACAGTAAGTGTAGGAGAAAAAAGACGGTAGGAGAATTTTACCCAGCAATGAGTAACAAATTAGACTAGAGATTTAGCAAAATTTTAACAACCTATGTATTTTTATGGATCATCTACTCGTGGTTCAGGACAAAATTGAGGGCACCAGGGCGCGCGGTAGATCACCAATGCGCTAGACCGTCCAAGTCAAAACTGCACTAAATGGTCTACTCCACGAATGCAGGAGGCAAGCAATAGTACGACAGGAATGGCGACGAATTGTGAAGCCTACCACCACCCCTGTCATGAGTGGGACGACAGAGAAGAGAAGAAGAGATGTGTTGTATGCAGAAACGGATCATTACGGAGCAGCTGAATACGAGAGGAAGCAATTGCGGTTAATCAAAACAGCAAACTTTAAACATCGTTCAACGCGAGTTAGCTGAAGTAATTAAAACTGTTACAACTTCTCCGGATGGATAAGCTACTAACACACTGGTTTATAACCTATAAGTTAACAAAGTACCACTGAGTTTATAAAATGTTTGAACTGGAATACTTCAACAACCTTTTAGATCTCGGAAGATAATTTGAGATGTAGGTACAAACTTAGATTCAGCTCCATGGTCACCAGCGTTCAGGAAGATATATACTCTTTATTAAAATAAAAAAATCGGCCAAGTGCGTGTCGGACCTCGCATAAAGAAGGTTTCCGTATTTGGGATGAATTTATCCCAAAAACAAGCTTATATTGTAGTTGAAAAACATGTTTCCGGAATACATCGATATACGTCACGAATCAAATAACTTCTCCCGCTCTGGGCGGAGCGGGAGGGTGTGTCAGACTCTTACTGACTAAAACCCGCCCGTATTCCTTCCGTTGCCTGTGTTGCCAGGGTCCTCGGTAACCCTTTAGAACTTCCACGCGACCCCGGCAGAGAATATCATGCTTGGATCGCAGAAATTACCAGGGTAACGTTACGAAAATGGGCAAGGAGGACGGAAATGGAAACATGCCCGTGGCATGTGTAATTTCAACATGAATGTTGTAACCAATATTTTTGTGCCCGTTCTTCTCCATAGGAACCCACTACCCTCTTTCTGACTGACCGACACTTTGACAATTCAGAAGTGCCTGTATTTGGTTTATTTGAAATAAATGCTTTGATTTTTGAGTTTGAGTTTGAGTTGGGCGATCAGCAGCAGGTAAGTGGAATTTGTGTTATGATCATCTTAAAAATCTATACAATGTCTCCCTCTTTATTTTAGGAAGTAGATCATCATTATCTTGCTCGTATCACAATTTATTTGGAGTCAGCGCAACATGTCTTTTTTGAAGTGAAACTTTTAGGCGGCGCGACGATTCGACATTTGGACGAGAATCACGAGCGTCACGTTTAGGCACATTTCGTTACATGGGAGAGAAGAAAGATATGGGAGATAAGAGGGATTTATTGTGAGAGACAGAGAGAGTTTCTCTGTCTCTCACAATAAATCCCTCTTATTCTTTATTTCTTTAAGGAGTTTCACTTCTATCACATGTACGGTGCTGCACGCGCATTTTTTTTTATTAGTAGTCGTCTCGGTATGTCTTAAGTATTAAAAAACAGAACACACATTAAAATACTAGATACGGTTCATTATTGGACATTCCCTTTCATCTTAGCTCTGTCAGAATTCATCCGGAATTCTCATCAAAAATTATAGAATAAATTCTTCCGCCCGCTCCCGTTGTGTCCCTACCCGATATCATCCCTTGCGAACGCCACTCTCTCTCGGATCTTCGTGGCGAAAGCACAAACAACCTGCTTACCGATTGATATATTAAACGTAGTTATCTACCTACTTAGTTACATCCGGGAAAAACGGTGAGTGTTACTGATTAGAGCTAGATCATGCTAGATTATGCTAGATTAGATTTTTTTAATGTATGTTCATCAATATTTTTATCAATAATTGTGGACCGATTTTGAAAATTATTTTTAGCTTTGGTAGAGGACGCTCGCGCGGTGGTCCCATTTGAATTTTAATCAGTTTGTTTGGGTAGTTTTTGAGTTAGTTTCAATAATACGTATTTAATCCCTTTTGTGTGTGTTGATGATGTTAAAACTTCCTGTCATTGTTGTTTACATTGCAAGTAGTGGAATACGAATTTGTGTGGGGTAGGTACGACAGCAAATAGTGAATAACAAAAACTTTTTTACAAAGAAATAACGCAACCGAGTTCCAAAACAAAACATTACGAGGTGAATAACCGACGACACAAACTTCCGAAATTGAAGTTATTTTCCACTTTCTCGTGTTTTTTTTAAACAGTTTTTTGTTTGAGCGAAATTAAGCAGTAGAGATCAAATATGACACACACGTCCTGTATAACTTAGAATATACAATAAAAATCGGACCGATTGTAGGACCTAGATTGAAAAACATGTCCTCCCGAATACATCGATATGCCAAGGTCAATTCTCCAAGTTCTGCAAATTTAAGTTGCTTGACTATTAATCGTTAACTTGTAAACCCCACTTAGCTGTGATAGTTTTCCTTTTAATTTCATTATATATAGGTACACTACTGCCATGAATTTTTTCACATCTCCATAAACAACCATTTAGCTGACGGGAGGGACTTGACAAAAATTTGCATTTTAATGCAATTAATATTACGCATTATTCGCTCCGTGTAAAAGACTGGAAGCCGACTCCAACATAGTTGGGAAAAGGCTAGGCAGATGATGATTACGCAAACGGATTCTTAAATCGAAAAGTGTTGTACACAGACCCACAACAGCATCTCTGAGCTACAGCAGGGACAGACAGACAGACGGACATTGCGAAACTATAAGGGTGTACTTGTTTACTACGAAACCCTAAAAAATATGCCGTGTGCGAGCGCGCTGTATAAAATGTGGAGTTGATATTAATCCGGGAAAACGGTGATTGATTTTGACAAAAGTAAATGTGAAAAATTATGGGTTTAATGTGACTGAGTGTTTAAAAAAAAAGAAAATAAGTAATGACGTCGCTTCGCGGCAGAAATACGAACTGTGGTAGGGTCAGCATCAAAAAGATTTATACAGGGTGGCAGGGGGATCTGCCGGGGTCGCGGGAAAGACCGAAAGGGATACCATGGCTTGGCCATGGCAGGTTTTAGTCAGTAAGAGTCTGACAGCCTCTAGCTCCGCCCAGAGCGGGAGAAGTTATTTGATAATTTCCCAACCAAAAAAAAAAGGATGCTTACAAAAACACAAGTTGTAGACAATCAAATGATTCTTGTCACTGTATACAGGGACTGCATCGACACGCAACTTGTTACCATGGATTCAGTACTTGATTCTGGATCCCACTGCGTTGAAATTTTTAGTCGATTATCAATAAACTAATTAACTGTTTCTTACAGAAGTGCAATAGGTGTACCTACGCGATCGAAATGTGTGGAACAGCAAATATTTTTTTTAAACCGATGAAAAATTGCATCGCAGAATCATGTACTGGATCTATATATATCAGGTTGCGTGTCGATATCCCTGCCACCCTGACAAGAATCACATTGACAAGAATCATTTGATTGTCTACAACTTGTGTTTTTGTAAGGATCTTAGCAGGTGGCGTTCTGTAGTTTCTGCCTACCTCCATGGAAATGAAATGAAATTGTATATTCTGTAAATATAATATCAGAATCACATTTAGGTACACGTCATATTAAAAAAAAAAATTAGCAAGATGGAGTCGACATTTCCTATCTGACTACCCCTGAGAAGAAATGGCGAAACAAACTCAAGGGTCAAAGTCTCTTTTAAAGTCCAGAGATAATCTTGGTCAGATCATGCGAGGACCATGTAGATCCATGTCTGAAATGGTCTTTTGAGGAAAGAACCACACAAATTTGAGTGACCTGTCCAGCCAGTGCAAGCATTTGTCAGTAATCGTGTAGCTCTACTCAGACAGAACTTATGGAGCTCAACGGGAATAACGCGCGGGTTTGTGTGTGTATGTGGAACTTGTGTTTCATGATACTGTATCGATGTGTAACTACAATTGAGTACCCCATGTGTAATATGTTTTTTGGTTATACATTGGTACAATATTATGGAACAAATATTGTAGACAATTAAATTAATTCTTGTTGACGTCTTTTTGAGGCTACAAAATTTTCAATTGAGACGTATTCGATATATTATATTTCAGCACTAATAGCCAGGAGTAAATATTCTTTAAATTTTACATCCATTTCGATTTTAATGAAATGGGTGTAAAAGCTCAATGTTTAAGATTTAAACACTGAAGTGGTAATTGACTTTTGTCGCTGACTGTACCATCTTAGTACATCCGCGGAGTGCGGACTAACTTATTCTTAAGGAGCTTAAATATTTACAAAGTAAGTGCTTGCTAAGAGCAGCGGTGGCCCAGCAATAACGGCTGCGACTTACTAGTAGTAGATCATAGGTTCGAACCCAGACAGGCGCTTTACTTTGTATAAATTATTTCATCACCGCTGCTCTCAAAATGGTGAAGGAAAACATCGTAAGGAAACCGGCATGTCCTCAAACCAAAAATCCGAAGGCATGTAACATCTACCAACCCGCACTGGGCCCGCGTGGTGGATTACGGCCCACTCCCTCTCACAGAGAGAAGGCCTGTGTCCCAGCAGTGATTCCCTCTTACGAATAAATAAACAATTTTAGGAAAGAATAGAATACTCTTTATTATGTACACCAAAAAATCCAATTCGTCATAGTTGCGTATGTATTTATTATTTGAAATTACACTGTTTTTTTTTTAAATATTCTAGTGATATTTATTTTAGAAGTATGTATGTATGTTAGTATATTCCCATATTATTTGTTTTGTCTCTCTCTCTCTCCTATCTCTTCTAGTCTTACACACGGTGTCTACATCTCTTTATCTACTTTCCTATCACAGGTATGCTGGAAGAGATTTCTTTACAAATAAGCATCACCTTTGTACGTAGTTTTCTGATTTTATATGTGTGTACAAAAATGGTTAAATAAATAGATAATAAATAAATGGGCGGTCTTATCGCTAAAAGTGATATTTTAAAGACAACCTTTGGGTGGTATAGTGGGAAAAGGAGAGACAATACTGCAGGTAGTCTGTAGTTTACCATTTACATATATGTATACAATAAATACATAAAACATATTATAGATATTTATATAATGTATTCAGTAATAATTATGAAATTAGTGTTAAGAACAAAAACAAGTACAATGAATAAAGAAAAGAAATGTTTAAAGAGAGGGATAGTGATTTTTTACTATAATTTAAAAAATGGACAAAGATTGAGCACGTCTTGTCGACACGAGCAACCGTACTGCTCATAGAAACTGGTGGAATGCATCGGCATCAAAGCAACAACTTTACCTCGTTATAATATTAGTTTTGAAATCTGATACTGAAACCCCTTTTCCAGATGGTCTTCATCCGTCCTTCAAACATTCCATTCCCAACAACATGGCGTCGGTTTCCCACTAATAAGGGAACTCTTCGTATTCAGGACCTAACAGCCGATCAGCATGAAGAGGCTATGGCACTGCTGACCCGGTATTTTATGAGGGATGAGCCTCCTTGCAAGTATATTGGTAAGTAACCATTTGCCAGTTCATCATCTGCCTGCCTTTTCCCAACTACAATGTCGGGGTCGGCTTCCAGTCTAATCGGATCTAGCTGGATACAAATATGTTTCATTAAGCGACTGCCTATCAGGGCCTTATACCACAAAATTTTACAAGTCTACAATTCTACAAAATTGTAGAAAAAATTGCGTAACACAGAAATTACAATATTAAGGCGCAGATATATATGATTTTAGTGACTTTCAAATCTGGTATTGCGCTTTCATATAATGCAAGTAAGTTATACAAAAAGTGTATGTTAAACTAGAACGTATACAGATGAATATTTAAGTATTGTAGTAAAATACTTTATGAAATAAATTCAGGAAGAAATGTCTACCCAAAGCATAAAAAACGAAATTACTTTCAAACTACTTAAGATATATTCATGATATTTTTTGTATAAATAGAATATTTTATTAACTATAATAGTATCTGGGATTTTTTCTAATATTCATATTTTCAATTTAAAAAAAATACTACGAAAATCTGTGTCTAATATGTTTTTATTATCTGACTGATGGACTAACAGGATTTCTTTTTTTTTCCAGCCGTCATCCCTATTGAAATTCCCTATGTAAAGTTTTGTGGTATAGGGCCGCCCTCCAACCCAGCCCTCTGCCATTTATAAAACGATGTTTCAGTTGAAACCACGATTTCCGAGAGCTTGATAAAATCGGGGGAAATCAGCTGTCAAAACTCATGTTAGGCTGTTGTGATTGGAACTTGACTTTTTTTGGCAGTTGTTTGAAAGCTTGTTCGATTTATTTTAGGTTATTTATTTCTGTTTACGTTTTTATGTCGTAATTTTCATTTCTGCTTGTGTACAGTTTTCAATGTTTTATTGGTATATTGTCGTGTGCTAACCAACATATGGCAAGTAATTTAATTTAATGTTTTGTGTTTCGTAATGTTAATTACTTTGCATACGATTTGTATAGAATCTAGTTTATATAACTAAACAAACAGGTGTGCTGCTGGGGAGTTTGTTGCGCCACTTCTTCTTCACAGATAGAGCACTAGGAAGTGGTGAAGAGCGAGCGTTTTTGGGGGACGAATCAATAATAAAATAAGTAGGTCTTTTTTTTTCTCATTTTCGGAAATCGACATGTGCGGGACACGAATGTTAAAACGCGGCCCGTGTACCGCACTAAGCTGTAACTGCCCTTTTACACACACACACACACACACACACACACTACCGCGTACGCAACGGGGTGATTCTGTTCTATGAAAGTGGTGTATTCTAAAATATTGTCAAAATTAAATAACTAAAAAACATGTATGTGTTAATTATTGAGCAGGTATCGTAATTTTATTTGATTATATATGTCTTTCATAACAGTCTACTGAAATTTGACGAGGATACAAAACGACACCTTGTATATATAGAAATAATACCAAAAAATATCGGTACATCGTACAAAAACTATTGATATACCGATACATCGATATTTTTTCTACAAGCCCACTGCCACCATCAGACTCAATTGTCCCACAGGTATCCAAAACTACCCATCAGCAGTAAAAGAACTACAGAACCTTTGGCGTACCCCCCTCAAGGAGAACCTGTCGCTGGTCTGCGTTGAAGACAACGATGAACAGCCTTCGAAGATTGTGGGGGTCAATGTGCTCACTGTAGTGTGTAAGGAGGATAAAGAAGAACCGTTTCAGGTAAAAATATAATTATACATACCTACATACATAAACTCACGCCTTCCCATGGGGGTAGGCAGAAACTATAGAACGCCACCTGCTACACTCCTTACATACTCCTTTTGCTTCGTTTACGTTCATACATCTGGTCATACACGCACGCCGGTTGCGAGTACTACGCACCTGACCTTTTTGAAGAACATCATTAATGAGGTCACTATATGTCTTTCTGGGGCGTCCCTTCCCGGCATTTCCACTCACATCTGCCTTGTAAATACCTTTTGTTAGTCGCCTTTCATTCATCCTCAAACCATCTAAGCATACTCTTTTCAAATAACTTAGCAATATCATATACTATTTTTATCTCATTAAGCGACGCGAGCTATTCTTGTGGTAACTAAGTTAGTAAACATGCTGTGAATGTGTACATGAAGACAAGTAGCGACAGCACATAGCACACACACACACGCAGGTCTCGGACGGTGCCGAGAGCTCCTACGCGTACACACGCATTCGCAGCGTGTTTGTAGACTATTTTGGCCACCATTTTCATTTGGCGCCAAATTTCATGGTTCTTTGATATCCACTATTTATTAACATTAACTAAATTAAATTAAAACTAAGTCAAGCTTAAAAAAGGCCCTCGGGGCATTGTACCGTGGATGCTGGCGGCATTTCCTCGCTGAATTGCAATGCTGATGCGTTACGCGAGAAAGCCGCCAGCTTTTCGGTCACCAGGTACATCAACTTGACGTTTCGCGATTTAACTATTTATTTAAAATATAAAAAATTCGTTATGCACCACTAATACGTCCATTACTACCGCATTAATTTCAGTAATTTTATCCTCAAGTTCCTATACGGATTTAATAAAGACGACTGAATTTTGTTCTACTTTGTACTAGAAACTAATCCCATTTTGATCACAGAGGAACTGTTAATAAACAACATTTTCAATATTGTGGAGAAGAGCAACCTCTGTTGGCCCAGACCCCCCCCCCCCCCCCCCTTAAATTCCCCCTTAAATTATTTTTGTCTGAATTTGTGTCTGAGTAATTGCACGATTCTTCCTTGAAGATGCTTAGAGGACAGGTGCTGCTGTTACCGCGACTGGCAATCGCAATAGTGTAAAATTAATATTTTTCAGTTCAACAAATCAATCAGATTTAGGTTCCAATTTGGGAGCAAGAGGGCGTGTCAGACTCTTACTGACTAAAACCCACCCGTGTTCCTTCCGTAAGCTGTGTGTTGCCAGAGGCCACGGTATCCTTTTCGGACTTTCCCGCGACCACGTGGTTCCAATAAGGTAAAGCCAGAAACCAAGCAGCACGAAACATAATCGAAACTTTGAGAGAAAAGTTTCCAAAATAATAATTTCTAATAAATGTTGACATTAATTGACTCCCAAATTCACCAGATTCGCCAGGTCTTACCTTTTAACGAACCTGTTAACGAACGTGCCGTGGTCAATTTTGAACATTAAAAACAGAATATTTGTGACTCGGATACTGGAATACCAAGTCAGTTAAGCTGCACGCATTTCACAGACAGGTGGAGTGTACCCGCTCAATCTGTGTGGTTCTTTCATCAAAAGACCATTTCAGACACCAATCTACATGGTCTTCACATAATCTGACCAAGATTATATCTGGACTTTAAAATAGACTGACCTCTCAGTTTGTTTCTGCGTTTCTTATGAAAGTAGTCAGATAAGAAATGCACCCTCATCTAGTTTTTAAAATATGATTGACGTGTAAAAGTGTTTTTGCAAACCTACTTAAAGAAATAAAAATTATTTATCATTTAAAGTATGCGAAAATTTGTTGTAAAACACGATGTAACATCACATTTAAAACCAGCAATATGTAGAGATTTGGAAGATATTATTTTTCATACAAAATTACCAAGCCTGTATTGTATAATTATGGGAAAATATCTGAAAATTTATATTTGTAATAAAAAAATCTTAATTTAAAGTATACTTTACTTTGTATATTTGCGAATTGACCACCCTGTACTTAGCCCGTTAAAGTTTGAAGAGAAACTCACGACTCCTAACTGAGAACGAATCCTTGTAATAAACGAATCATAATATCATGCTAAAACTATACCAAATCTTCATTTAAGCCAGGTCGTTAAAAATGCCCCGGAATTCTACTTTTCGCCTTTATCTAACTATTGTTAGGTAAAGTACAAAAAGCAGGATCAGGGCTTATAAGCAAAAAGGTTAAATTAACCTACTGACCGCCACGTCAAAAAAGCAAAAACGTGCCCCCGGCGCCAAACTACGAATTAATCTGTCATGTGGTCGTGACCGTGGCGTGCTGGGCACATTTTGGTATGTATACATGACTGTGGCGGTCAAAAGGTTAATAAGTAGGTATCCTATCCAAATCGAAAATTTCTCAATACCCGTTAAAAATCAACCTTCGTTCTCTTTTAGACGGACGACAAGATCTGGGCCCAGCTCTTCGGCGCCGTCGACCTAGTAAGCAAGGCAGTGGACATCTTCGAGAAATACGGTGTGGACAAGTATCTGACAGCTTACGGGCTGGTGGTAGACCCCAAGTGGCGAGGATGTGGGGTTGGCAAGGAGCTGCTGTTAGCCAGGTACCCATAAAATATCCTCATTTGCTCTCCGTGAGATTGTCAGTAACACCAAGGCGTTGCTGGCCTTCATTGAGGAGCTGGGGTGGATCAAATGATCAAATTTCCCACCCATACGCAAAATACGAGCATTGGCGTGGAGTTGCGGACACCAGCCCCTATTACCTATCTCCATTTGCTCAGCTATGTTGGTCTTATGTAATAGGAGAGAAGAGAAGAGAGGAGGAGAGCTTCTTGCCATCATCCTTGTTGCAGTTGTAATGGAAAACATGTCATTTGGTTTAAATAGGTTTTAATTTTAATTATTTTTTTAATATTTTACATACATTCTTTTATATTTTGCGAATGTGAGAACACTGAGACTTGATATACTAAATTTGTAGACCTTATATTTTTTGTTAAGTACCTGGTAGTTCTTGACAGGCCTACACTGTCCTCCCATATCTATTACCATTGTTATTTGAAAACATTGTAACTGTAAATCATTTTTAAAAGAGTAACCGTGGAGTTTCTTGCCGGCTCTTCTCAGTAGGAAACGACAAATTGGAACGGTGCACCTAGCTTCTGACGTTTCATAAGTGCCCATGTAGGTTTATGTGAAATAAAATACTTTTGATTTCGAGTTTGATCAATCGGGAACAAATCTCGACTCCAGGCTACTGGGAATTTTCTAATGAATACGAGCTCAGTAGCATTGCCCGATCTGGGGTTGAACACAGAATCAGATACTCTGCGGTGATGTTTGCGTTTCCTTCCTAGAGCAGCTAAGCAGTAAATACCTTCATTAGTTGGTTACCCTTGGTTTTTCAGGAAGACCTCAATAGACTTTCCAATTATTGTTCACATAATAAACTTCACCTCAGATTACCTGAGAGCAATGTACTATCATTCACAAAAATAAAAATCTAATTAATTACTGTTACACTTTACAAGGCACTACTCTTAAAAAAGCTGACTATATTCGTGATTTAGGAATTACACTTGACTCAAAATTGCATTTCAACCTTCACATTTATAACATTATTAACAAAGCCTATAGTATAGTATGGTTTCATTATGCGATCCTCAATTGATTTCAAACAACCGTTACGTTAATAATCTTGTATACAACCTTAATACGCTCCCAATAGGGTCTTACACCCATTTTTAAGTGTCTTAATTAAATTCTATAGTGCTAATATGCCCCAAAAATAATCACAATTTTTTTATTCAATCAAGTGCCATAAAAATGCATTTAAATTTTACATTTTCAAATTTCGCGCGTAGTTTGACGAAAACGCTGGACGCAGTGGATGTCATGTTGCTCTGTGGTCATGACGTCACTTGGCTATGTAAACAAATGCGCTGATCTATTATCTAACTATCAGTTGACAGTTGACACGTTTTAGTTTACATAGCGGTATGACGTAATAACATGGCGGCTACTATTTCATGGTGTTTTTTAACAGATTAGAAAAACTGAAAACGTTGAATTGAATTTTAAAATTTATTTTGTTAATTTATGAAAACATTTTCCGACTCCTTTTTGCCTAAACTATCTCAATAATATATTTATAGATTTTTGCTCGTATATAGTAAAATACCCTATTGGAACACCCTGCGCCAATATGGTATCCTCTTTAAGATAAATAAGAGGGGTATAGATGCAAAACCGCCTCTGTCCATTAAAAAACAAATATGTTTTTTTTGTGTCTGGTGACACTCGATCACATTATAGTTCTGCAAAATCAGTTACGGTCAAAACCGCCTCTATTACATACAAAAAGCCAGAAATAATAACAGTCAGATTCAAACCCTACACCACCCAGTTGCTAAAATGCAAAACCGCCATTTCGACCAATCACCGAACAGCAGCTATCTGGTCGTCCTAGTATTTTTATGCTTATTCCGTGCAAAACCGCCTCTATTCCTATGAATCTCAAACTCAAACTCATAGCATTTATTTCAAATAAACCAATTACAGGCACTTTTGAATTGTCAAGGGTTCGGTCAGTCAGTCAGAAAGATGAAGCTAGTTGCCCATTCCAAAGCGTAGTAGGTACCTATGGAGAAGAACGGGCAAGAAACTCCACGGACACTCTTTTAAATCAACGTATTATGGTTACAAAATATTGTTTACATCATTCATTTTGAAATTATACATGTGAGAACGATGCAAAAGCGTCCGTAATAAAAAAAAATTACAACAAAAAAAAAAGCAATTCAAAAATTAAAATTAAAATAAGCCGTGGCAGCTAAGAGATGACCAGTCTCTACTGACGGCGCCCGTTCACGAACATGACGCGTGGATCAGCACCATTCAGCTCAACCATTTTGAAGGGAGCTAAATGATCCAACACACGCGCCACCATCAGCGAGACATTAGAGTGAGCACGACATACTCCCAGCCACCAGGGCACATTCAAGTCAATGATAGCCGTATCCAGTAAATGGCAGCTTTATAGTACATAGTACTCACATAACAATGTGCAGCTATACAATACGAATGAAGTCCAAAACCGCCTCAATCCAGGGTTGAGGTGCAAAATCGCCTCTATCCACTTTCAATTAAATTTTATGCATAAGAATTTAATGTTATTGTTATTAAATTAATTATGAGCTGGTAAAATTACATTTTTTAGGAATCTAGAAGATATTTCCTAAAATTTGAAAAGAAAGGCTAAAGAACTGCTGTGAACATTTTCAGAAAGTGGATAGAGACGGATTTGCATCTATACCCCATCTATACCAGCATTGCTTATAATTATAAGCAGACTTGAAATGGTCCAAAAAAAATTGTATGCTCCATTCACTATAAATGCTACCGTTCAAAAGTATCGTACGCACAACTTCTAAAACAATACAAACTTCTAGGCTTGGAGTCCAGGCGTACCCTACTTATGGCTGTGATGCTGCATGGCATATGTAATAACAACTTTGACTGCTCTGATATCGCCAATAAACTTGGTTATATTGTACCCAGAACTGTATTACGGCGAGAGGCGCGTGTGCCCCGGCTGTTCCACACTATAAAGTGCAGAACCAATGCTGGAGCAAGGGCGCCCGCGCCCAGCTCAGCAACAAATTTAAAAATGCGGAAAATAAAAGAAAATTATAAAATAAATGTTGACAATGTTGTATACCTAATTACCTACTTTATCAAGCATGTGTTGCGAGCTTGCGATCGAAACTATTCGAGTAGCACTCGGGTGAGTTCGTGCGAGAGGGGTGAGGCGCGGCGCGCAATATAATTGTCATCAAACTAAATATTGTAAGTTTTACAAAAAAGGTACCTAATTCCATTATTTTAAAACGTTTACCGCCTTTGGCTCATAATGTGCCCGAGTGGCCCCTATTCTCTATAAGTTTGTGCATCCCTGGCCTAAGGCATTCAGTCCGGGTAGCTCACCATCCGGTAAGGACCAGGCCCGGGTCGACGGCGCGTTGTGTTCTTAGCGCGCCTCAAAGAGATGTCGTTAGCACAAGTGTAGAGGTCCACTAGGGCCAATGCCTGCCGGGGTCGCGGGAAGGTACAAAAGGGTTACCGAGGCCCCTGGCAACACAGGCAACGGAAGGAACACGGGTGGGTTTTAGTCAGTAAGAGTCTGACACACCCTCCCGCTCTGCCCAGAGCGGGAGAAGTTATGTGATAATTTCCCACCCAAAAAAAAAGCCGGTAAGTCCACCTTTGTACCTTTTTGTGTGTAAAAAGTTTAAATAAATAAATGGATCTACAAGATAAATAAAAAAACATCAAAAACTTATAATTTCTTCCAACACTTCTCAACGATATAAACCACCTTCCTATCCCGCAAATAATTAAACCCGGGATGCGCATATCTCTATTCAACCCCGCCATCCAATTACAGACGTTATTACAGATGCCAGGCGGATTCTTTAGTCCCGGGGTAATGGGGAATTTATCGGGAATCTATACCGGAATGCGGGACGTGCTCGTGGCTTTAAGTTATTATTGACTATATTTTTATAGGTAGGTAAGGATGTCGATTTCTGGAGTGGTAAGATTATTTTGTGTGTATGAATATGTTTTGCTATTTTCTATTATTAATTATAGGTATATAAGTGTCGTTGTGATATTTATTTTAGTAGTATGTATGTATGTAAGTATATTTTCTTATTGTATGTTTATATTTAAATTAGTGAATCGTTTTTTTGTATTTTGTTTTCTCGTCTACTCTGACACACGGTGTCTACTTCTTGATCTTCTTGCGATTTCTTTAGAAATAAGCATCACCTTTGTACGTATTTTTCTGTTCCTTTCTTCTTGTCTGTTTATATGTGTGTACGTAAACTGTTAAATAAATAAATAATGTGGTCACGAAGTTATAAAAAGCTTTGGCTCTAATAATGCTGTATCGTTAAAGTAATTTATTTATCTAATACTTTACGCATAAATGGCCACTGACTTAATGCCTGCGGCATTTTCTACCCTGCCGGGGTCACGGAAAGGTACAAAAGGGATACCGAGGCCCCTGGCAACACAGGCAACGGAAGGGACACGGGTGGGTTTTAGTCAGTGATAGTCTGACAAACCCTCCCGCTGCTGTTATTTGATAATTTCCTACCCAAAAAATAAAGGCAATTTCTACCAGTCAACTTTTGACTGATTTTTTTTTGTGATTCTCGTCTCGCAGGTCAACCTAAGAAGTTGTTGTCTGCCTAACCGGACTTTCCAGAGGTTGGCTCAGTAAATTAAAGCCTCCAGCCAGGACATACACTTATAAACTAAGCGACTACACGCTAAGGGTACTGTTGCCCGGTTTGGGCAGAGCATCGCCGTATCCTCGTGGAGGCGATCGACGGCAGAGATCTCTCGCGTCCAGCCCTGGTTCAGGCCATAGTACGGAGCGAGAGGGCATGGGAAGCCGTCACCTCCATCTGCGAAGCAGTAATGCTCGCAAAGGAGGAGGCGGGACGGTTTAGGGAAAGGAAAATTTAGCGCCCTCTCGCCCCTAGCCACCGCAGGAGACGCCTTGGGCGTCGGGAATCCCGGGAGGATTTCCGGCCACCGTAGGCGCGGGCTTGTGGACGGTGAGCAATGGGTAGCTCACGGTCCGGTAAGGACCAGTTCCGGGTCAACGCCGCGTTGTATTCCACGCACGCGTCAAAGAGATGTCGTCAGCACAAGTGTAGGGGTCCACTAGGGCCGATGCCTGCCGGGTTCACAGGAAGGTACTAAAGGGTTACCGAGGCCCCTGGCAACACACGCAATGGAAGGAATACGGGTGGGTTTTAGTCAGTAAGAGCCTGTCACACCCTCCCACTTCGAAGTAATATGATGATTCCCATCCAAAAAAAAAAAAAAAGGTACTCCCTGTGGGGAACCTTTTGAGGACAGCAAGGGACAGGCTGGATCGGGTTAATTTCGGTGCTGCAGAGATGTTTAAATTCTTGGAGGAATTTTTGCTGCTTATAAAGTAAGAAAAATGATGATAGATCCTACCACGTTCAACAGACAAGATGACATGAAATGTTATTTACATTTTAGACTTACTTTTTACCGTCTCTATTCTCAACTCGAATAATTTTATTTCTAGAACGCTACCTTCTGCCCGTGACTTCGTCACCGTCAAAAATCTTGTTTTATCATAAAATATGATACACGGCAATACTGTAGCTTCCCATTAGTAAAAGAATTATCGGATTCGGATCAGAAGTTCCGAAGATACCCTCTAAATACAAATTCACAAATTTTACCTCTTTTTAATATACATAATCAGCCTATAATGTTCCCACTGCTGGGACACAGGCCTCCTCTCTGTGAGAGGGAGTGGGCCGTAATCCACCACGCGGGCCCAGTGCGGGTTGGTAGATGTCACGTGTCTTCGAATTTTTGGTTCTGGGACATGCCGGTTTCCTCACGATGTTTTCCTTCACCGTTTTGCGAGCAGTGGTGATGAAATAATTTACACAAAGTAAAGCGCCTGTCTAGGTTCGAACCTACGACATACAACTCGTAATTCGCTGCCGTTACCACTGAGACACCACTGCTCCTTTATAATATAATTAGTGTAAATAGTTTCTCGAACATAGGGAAACACAAAAATACAGATGTTGTACAACAAAATGTCTTGCCGTCAACGGCGTACAAATGCCGAAGCAGGCGTACGATTTGCTACGGCGTAGCAAGGGCCACTGCTATGCCGTAGCCAGTGCCAGGTCACTGCGTAACAAGGTGCAAAGCTACGGCGTAGCAAGGATCACAGCTTTGGCGTAGCAAGGATCACAGCTACGACATATAATAGTATTAGAAAGGACGTCTGCTACGGCGTAGCCTTGACGTCAGCTACGGCGAAGCCAGGACATCAGCTACGGCGTAGCTAACATTAATGCTACGCAAATTTGCGTAAATGCAGCCTTTCCCCGATATTATCTTCGACGTGATTATTTTTTAATAGTTCTTTTAATTCGGTATTATTGTTTTATATCTAGAGTAGAGGAGGTTATGTTTAATATTGGATAATTTATCCTTAAAATAACCTCTTATTTTTTTTTATTATTTTGATTTCATTAATTTAGTTTATTGTGATTTCGTTTAATTTTATTTATTTTGATTTTGTCTTATGTAATTTGATTTCTGATTAATGTTGGTCAATGGATGTAAATTACCTGAAATAAGTTAGTATATTATTTATTTAATAAGTATTTTTGTGTTAATGCCTTAAACCGTAAAAGTTCTTTTTTTTAAATATAGCAGGCTGTAGCTAATTAAACTGAAAAGGGCGAACCTTACAGGAAAGTTTCTTAATTAACTGTGAGGTTTTTGACCAAGTAAGTAGTACCTACTTTGTTTTGTATAAGTTTTCCTACACCTATGCTATAAATCCTCTAAAAGTTTCTAAAACAGCTTACTGCCAACATTAAAACAACGAGTGTCATAGTTACCATAATATCATCCAAACGAGTGTTATAATGTTGAACTAAATTTCATTTTGCAACTCCTTTTAAAAAAAAGAACATTGTCATTCACGCGCTTCACTACCACAGCGTCGTAATTAAAAAAAAATGTATAGGTTATTCGAATTTACGTCGTATCCCGCCATTTTTGTTCGATATTAGTATTACAAAAAATTATAACTTTGTTGTTTACAAAAATGAGTGATACAAGCTTTGATAGCCAACGCAGCAAGCGACATCATCGCGTTTTTCAATAGCCTACATCCACCTTAAACACCACCTTTAATAACCCCCTAAGACGTATGGCGTGGTTATATAATGAAAGGTCCAACTTGACGGTTTTCAATTTCATCCAAGTTTTCTCTATGAGTTTCGTTTCATACAGACATTCCCTATATAAACAGCAGTGTTGCCGCAACTGAGTTCCCAAAAGGTACATATCCAGCGCTGAAAAGGTACATTTTGGGTTAAAAAGGTACATCAGCAATGCTTTTACTAAAATCACTCACTAGTCCTTCTCTCACTCTCTCGCAATGAATTCGAGACAAGGAGAGACTGCCTGCTCGCCAGCAGAAGTTCTATTTTTTGGATTCTAAGTGTGAGAAAACTTACCTATCCAATATTATAAAAATCTCCTGTTACGGTGTTTGTGGTCGCACTCCTCCGAAACGGCTCGATCGAATTTTATGAATTTTTTTATTTATATTTGGTAGGTATGAGGATAGGTCGTAAAATATACCTATTTCATACCGTTAATAAGAAAAAAAAAATGTAATTTTGACAGGACAACGTCTGGCGGGTCAGCTCTAAAAAATCCCCGCAGTTTTATGATAGGTAATAGGTACTCATTGAATTGTTTCTCGTGGTTAATATAATGCAGAAATCACACGATGAAAAATCGAAATCGTGATTGTGGTTCAAGTTATATTCATAATCTGAACATTAAAAAACATAATATACATAAAATGCTCATTATTGTCAATTAAAACTAAAATAATAAATTAATTATGTTACTAATTCTACAATAAAGTCATGCATGTTTGTTGCAACAAATACCTTCACCAACCGTTAGTTAGCCCAGGATATCTAGGACGTTAGGTTAGGTTAGGTTAGTGTATTAATTATAATATAAACTTGTTAGTAAGAATAATCATTGTTTAAAAGACCTGTGGTGTGGCACCACCCCACCCCCTGAGAGTGTCGTAAGAGTAGACTAAAGGAAAAAACCGTAGGATGGGCAGCAGCGTTCTTTCCGCGTACTGTACCACCACACTGCGATCGCCAACTCGCAATCACAGAACACATATACCCTGACGGGAAGAATGAAGACTTCATAGAAAAAATATGCCAACAGCCAGCGACACTAGTGCGCCAGTATTTGACCCATGAAACTACTTTTCGCGCCAGAATTTAAAACTGATATTATTTTATTTAGGATGGATAATTTATTCGATGTATTATGAAAACAAAGCGTAATTCCGGTATTTAAATTGAATATTAATTTAATTTCGCTTTGTTTTCATGATACACAGTTGTTTTTGGAAAGATATTTTAAGTAAAACAAAGTTGTAAGCGTTTTTTAATATATTTATTTTTCTTTTCATAGCTTTTTTCGAAGCTTCGTCGATAAACTGCCTATTTTTTAAAATACAGTGTCGTTTTAAGCATATACATATACTTGAAATAATGATATAATCTGTGGAAACTCAAATTTCTATCTTCTGCTGCAGTGATGTTACACTTAGCACACTTTCTTCTAAGTTCATAGGGCATATGGCGTGACATTTTAACAAATAATGCACAGATACACGTACACTAAATAAATGAAATGAGTCTCTTTCTCGTAAAAGTGTCCAAGCAGAAATAACAATCACAATGAGTGTCTCGTAAAATTGTCCAGGCACACAAAACTAAAAACACAGCAGCACGAAATAATAACAAAACTAAATAATGAGTATCTACAACTCGTAAAAATGTCCAGGCACAAGTTAAAAAACCAGATAAAAACATAAACAATGTCGCGTCCACTAAACCTGCCATATTTTTCCGATTTCAGGTGCTTCCAGAGTAAAAGTATTGATTGCTTCTAAAAAGTATTTTTTTTTTCTAATTAATAACACAAAATAGTCAAAGATGTGCGCAGCTCATGTTTTTATCCATAAAATAAATAATTATTTATTTATTTAGAAACGGGGTCAACACCGTTCACCGTAACAATAGAAATTCTACCAATATGTTAGGAATGTTCTAATCTAGTCAAGCAAAACACTAATATTGATTTCTCTGTCTAGCGTATATCGTTGTCTCTCTTTCGTTCCTTTTGCCCGACGTTGGCATTGGTTACATTCAGACTTGCCCCCCCCCCCCTGCTCGCAATGCCAAGCGTGGCGATTACGGCAAACCCCCTAACTTGGGGAGGCCTATGTCCTGCAGTGGACGTTTCAGTAGTAGTTTGTAGAAGTAGTAATAGAATCAAAGCCCACAGCAAAACACAATGCAACACACACACACAAAATATCTAGTAATATTCTCAAGGAAGTATTTTACAAATTACTAAGCACCACAGCAGCGAGCGAATAAAGGCACCGGTCAGCCGCCCGGCGCCGCCACGACCAAATCGAACACAGGATTCGATTAATGGAAATGGGCTTATTCAATTTATTTTTTGTACACTTATGTATACAAGAAAGAAAATCACTTCCCCTTATCGCAGAGACCAATACCTCGCGCGCTTAAAAATACAAAACAAAATGTACTTAGCAAAACTATCCTCTTTGCAAACAAGCGCCCTGTGAGTAGAGTAGTCACAGAAAAGTTTGTGTTCTGTATCGTATCTGTTTGTGTCTGTGGTACTTGGGACCGAAGATCTATCTCGTTTTGGCGGCGGTTTCAAATATTGGATGTTAAGTTGAAAAGGTACGTCAAATAGACCCCATTACACATTACACATGGGAGGCTTAAAAGGTACGTCAAATGTGTAAAATGTACGCTAACGGCAACGCTGATAAACAGTGCAAACATTGTACGCCTATACAGGGTGACATTGAAAACATGCGACAAATCGAAATGGGAAATTGTACTCATCATTATGAACAACTTTTACTAAGGGACCAAAGCTACAATCCCAAAAAAAAAAAACTGCTGTCCCCTACATTTATGTTCGCAATATCTCATCAAAATGTAGGAAAAGCAGATTTTTTTTTGGGATTACAGCTTTGGTCCCTTATTAAAAGTTGTTAATAATGATGTATACAATGTCCCATTTCAGTTTGTCGCAAGTTTTCAATTTCAACCTGTATAGCTCAAATTGTTTAGTTTTTGTAGTGTTCTGGATTCAGGTTTACTGGACACACTTTTTATTTTTCCTTCCTGTCTCTAATTTTTTTCAGTATGCCAATATCATGCATACTCACAGAACACTTATACTCTGTGCATACCTGTTATTTGCACGGTTACTGAAATGCCGATTTTAGATGTAAGTTTGATTGAAATGTAAGTGACAGCGCTGTTGGTGTGCTTAATATAAATAAATAAATAAATAACACACCACCAGATATTTCTAATGCAGCAAATGACATTTCTAACCAATTATTACCAGAAATTTTCCATGAATTTACTTACAACACAGAACAACACCCTATGGTTTCAGAACCTGGATTCATAACATGTGTGTAGAAAAAGTCTTGTATGCGGCTGTACATAATTAGTTATTAAAACAGTTGCATAAATAACTATTAATCCAGTTCTGCCACGTCTATTCTGTAAAAATCTCACCGTGAAGGTAAAGTGAGCTTGAAGTGAGTTTCCATTCAAACTCAAATTCAACGCATTTATTTCAATGAGGGTTTTCTGGCAGCACGAAGACGTCAGTTCAGCACCTGTCAAAAGTGTCAAAGCGCCTATATTTTCTTTAGTCGTGACTGAATCATGAACGAATGAAATGTATGAATAATTATTTCACATTAATATCCCAACTCGGAAAGACTCGTGTATAGACCATATAGTGAGTAACATTAAGACTACATCTTCTAAAGTCTTGCCTCTTCACTTATCTGACCATGACACAGCACAATTGTTAGAATTTCCGGTAAAAGAGCAAAGTTCAAAGGGCAAACCATACTAAATTTATAAGAAAGATACAACGACAATATAAATAAATTTAAAGAATGCCTCACAAGTATTTCATGGTCAGATGTCCACTTAGAAACTGACTCTAATAAAGCGTTCAATCAATTCCATGATTTGTTATGTTTGTTAATAGTTAAAAAAAATATGTTAGAAATCAAATGGTATGCGAAGTGTACTGAACCATACGTCATTAGAGCTGGGCTGGGGTTGTTGTCTTGTCGCAGAGCAGTGCGTAATCCCAATAATACGGTTGGAAGTTCCTCTGTCCATGTAGTTGTTGCCCCGCGAGCCATAAGCGCCGCTTCTATTGTTCGGTGCCATCGCTCATCTTGTCCATTCGACTGTGGGTGGTACGCCGTAGTACGAATTCTGTTGATTCCCATTTTCTTCATGAGCGCGTTGAACAGTGAAGACTCGAACTGGCGTCCTTGATCTGTCGTAATGCGTAGCGGGCAGCCGAATCTCACTATCCACGTTACGTATAATACTTGCGCGACGACCTCCGCTGTGATGTCACGGACTGGAATTGCCTCGGGCCATTTGGTGCACCGGTCAATTATAGTGACGCAGTAGCGATATTCATTAGAAAGACGCAGCGGGCCAACAATATCTATGTGGATGTGTTCGAAGCGTTGTGACGGCGGGAATTGTACTAATGGCGTGATAACGTGCCGATGTACTTTCGCTCGCTGGCAGCTTATGCAAGCTCGCGTCCACTGTGCTCCTTCTTTATTCATAGACGGCCAAAATAATTTTCTTGCCATCAGTTCCCTTGTACTGCGTACGCCCGGGTGACATAACTCATGTAGCGCTTTGAAAGCTGCGTAACGGTGCCTTTCGGGTAGATACGGTCGTGGTTTGAAGAAACTTCTAATGCGTCGATAGATAGTTCGGTAATCTTGTCAACTAACTTTTTCTTGTCTAGGTCCACCAGCAGTTTAAAGTGACGGAGAAAACCAGCTCCCAGTATTGAGGTTTTGACGTCTGCAACGACGAACGACCAAACAAAGTCTCTTCGTAATCCAAAATTTAGCCTGATAGTTTTCTGTCCGTAGGTCTTGACTGGCGTATTGTTTGCCGCGTATAAATTGTAGGTGCTTGCAATTTTTTTATTTTTGTGATTAGCGACCAACACGGAGATGTTTGCGCCTGTGTCCACGAGGAAACGTTCCTGAATGTTACGGTCGTGTACACAAAGGCGATTACTAATATACGGGACACCGACGTGCGGCACGGTCAGTGGCGGCTCTAGTTTTCCGACGGCTTCTTTCTTCTACAACATGGCGATTCACAGCGCTTCGCTTTGTCTCCGAAACGGTAGTGGTATCGACATTCCCAGTTGGCATCTCCAGGCTTCAGTTCCACGTTGCGTTGACTGCGAGCGTGAACGGGATCGGAAGCGAAGATTATACGAGCGGCGACGGTGTCCGTGTGGTGGCCGTTCTCGACGTAGTTCGGCGATCTCTATCGGCTTTGCCAGCAAAGCAAGTGGAGAAGCTCACGCTACTCTAGTTGTGTCGTAGATGCTGTAGACGACGAGGTTGGTGCTGGTACTGTGACTGTGGCGACGCTGGGACTCTCTGCGTACTCCAACATCTTGTCTGCCATCGCAGCTAAGGTGTCCAAAGAAGATTCCTTGTTTACGGACAAGACGACTCGAACTTGTGCGGGCAGGTGATTTAGCCATTCTATTTTGAGACCTTCTTCGGTAATCATGCCTCTTGCGAGTTCTCGCATCTTCCTTAACAACTGGGAGGGCTTCTGATCTCCCAGCTTTAGTCCGCTGATAAGTTTTTGGAAATTCTTGACGTCTGATTTGTCGTATGCTTCGAGTAGGCGTTGTTTTACTTTATCGTATTTCCCAGTTGCAGACGGATTGTAGAAAATATCGGTCAAATGCTGTAAGTCGACCGCTTGCAGCTGTTGCAGGAGATACCAGAACTTCTGGTCATCCGAGGTCTTCAATGGAACTTTCACGGCTTCGAATTGGATGAATCAGGCAAGGGGTATTTCTCTCCAAAAAGGTAAGAGCCACGACTGCACGGATACTGCGCTCACGTCGTAATTCATTTCGGTCTGGATCTTCGCTAGTTGCTCTTCAGACATGGTAGCTTGCTCCGCACAAAAAGGTCTTCTTAGAAGTGTTCCGATTTAAAATTTGGGGTCACCAATTGTTGTGTCACAAGGATAGCCAAAATGAATCTCGTGATATTGCAGGGAATAATTGCTCCATTTATTGGTAAAGATACTTCCTTATATTTTTGGGCATACTTAGTTAGCGGCTAGCTAGGCTCACATACATACATTCAATATTTAATTGACCAATGGGATAACATTGACTTCCAAACTTAAAACAATCCGTAACATTGATCTACGGTGAACGGGCACCCATCTCGCTCTGGCGCGTGCGCGACGTATAGCGTCGTCTGTACGCACACTATATATTACTGATCCCGGCTAGTGATGGGTAACTCATCAATTTTATTTGAGGTTGAGGGAGCACCTCATTTTGCCTCGTGAGGTCCTCACGAGGTACCCCTCATTTGAGGTGAGGATTTAAGGAATCGTCAACGGCGTATTCACCTCACGAGTCGTGAGCCCGAGCCGAACTCAGCCGAACGTGCGTGGGAGCGAGACGGGCGGGCGCGACGACAACTCACGAGTACTCACGACTCTCCGCCCGATTAAGCAAATCTCTCTAATCTCTCACACATATCATTTTCTTTCGCTCATAAATTTTAGACTGCCAAAATAAACGAATCAATGACACTTGATTATCAATCTAATGCTGATGCTTTTAGAGTTCATAATAATTAACCATAGCTGAAATAAAAATATTTTCTGTAAAATTCGTTTTGACTAATAATGTTAGATACCAATTATAACAGTTTATGTAATGTTAACCTTGGAGGTGCACGTGATTTTGTTTTAACAATTACGTAGACTTTTGTTTTGTTTGTGTTCGTACTTTAATCTAAATAATATCCTACCAAACATCAGTATCACACTCACCACACACACATGACACAACAAACATCATTACATACTTACATTATTTCATTAGGTACATACCAAAACCATAATGTTAATGTTTACTATGTTGTCAAAATTTCGAAGCAAGACCTCACCTCACTCATTCTTTAATTCTATACAATTTTTAAATCGGTTCATTCGCTCACTGGGCTCACTCAACCACTCAATACTCACTCGCGAGTCACGACCTCGCTCGCCTCGCCCCTCGCCACAATTTCATATTGTCAATGTCAATTTTTGAGGACGCGTGAACGAATGAGGTGAGGTGAGGTAATGAGGTGGTTCATTGTTGAAAATCGAGTAACTCTTTCAATTTGCGATCACGAGGGCCTCAAACGAGGGACCTCATGAGTGAGGGACTCATCACTAATCCCGGCGCATCTCGTCAATATACCGTGCGCCGCTGCGAGGGCACGTTGTCTTATTCTCATGACTCCCATAGTTATATAACTTGTGCTTCAACATTCTAATGCATTTAAACAAAAATGGATAAGTAAGGGTCTTAAAAATAGTTGCAAAACTAAAAGATTTTTACGATATCGCTATTACAAGAACAAAACATTAACACACACACACAAAATAAGATATAAACAATACTCAAGTATTTTGGAAAAGTGTATTGTTAAATCGAAAATGAACTCTAACATCAATTTTATAAAAAATAGCAAAAACAAATGCAGAGCAACGTGGTCAATTATTAATCATGAATTTGGGAATGCGAAATCAGGTATTAACAATATTTCTGACATATAATTAGATAAGCAAGTTCTGACAAACCCTACTGACATAGCAAATGCTTTTAATAATTATTTTATTGACTCGACTTATACTTTGACATACTAACTCTGAAGGTTATGATGGGATAAATACAAAAATAATTAAAGCGTGCAGTACAGAATTGATTCCCATTTTGACATATTTAATTAATCTTCTGTTTTCGTCAGGTATATTTCCTGATGCCCTGATGATGAAATTATCAGTCGTAAAGCCACTGTACAAAAAACAAGATAAAAAGGACGTCAAAAACTATCGCCCGATTACTCTTATTCCCATATTGTCAAAAGTTCTCGAGAAATGTATGCTCAAGAGACTTGTCGATATTTGTAACAAATTAAATATTATAGTTTGGATTCCAAAAGCAAAAATTGACCACACAGGCAATATATACCCTTGTGAGCAATATACTGAGGAATTTAAATAACAATAAATTAACAACAGTTCTTCTTTTCGACCTATCTCAAGCTTTTGATTTTGTAGCGCATGACGTATTATTGAGAAAGTTGGAAATCCTGGGAATAAGAGGAGTTGCACTGCAGTTGGTTTCTTCTTACATAAGTAATCGAAAGCAATACGTTGTTATAGACAACATAAATGTAGACTTACTTACGTGCTACTGCTTTGAACCTAGTATAAATAAATGCGGCGTCCCTCAAGGAAGTGTACTAGGTTCCATATTGTTTTTATTATATGTAAATGACATATCACTGGTGTCTAATCATAAATTTATACTATTTGCAGATGACATTATAATGATTGTGTCATCTGATAAAAAATCGATTTCTGACCATGAATAGACATTAATAATACTATTTACAAAATTATACAATGGTTACAGACTAATAAATTAAAAAATAATTTAGATAAATCAAATTTTATTCAATTTAATAAGTCAAAACATGCCAAATACAATTTTAAACTTAATGTTGACAGACTTAAAGAAGTAACACAAACCAAATTCTTGGGTGTGCTTATAGATCAAGACTTAAACTGGAAAGGACATTTAGATGATTTATGCAATAGGATTTATAAATTCACTTACGCTCTCAGACAAGTAAAAGAACGTTACAAACGGCAATTACTACGTACCATGCATATATTGAATCAATTTTAAGTTACGGGCTTATTATTTGGGGAAACATACAGACCGAGTATTCATCGCACAAAAGAAGTGCATCAGGGCTATTTGCGGACTTCGTCCTGACGAATCCTGTCAGTAACTTTTTTAAAAGCTAGGTCTGTTACCACTTCCTGCACTTTGCATATACGCAGTCTGTAACTTTGTGTATAAGGGATTGTTCAATAAAGCTTATGAAACAATCCCTCTTCCAAGGGATCCAAACAGACTTGTGACGGAGGATACTCCTAAATCAGCCAAGTATGCTACTAAAAGCTGCCCTGTGATGTGTGTACGCATTTACAACAAAATCCCGAAAGAATTAAAATGTATTTATAAATAATGCAAATTCATTAAAAAACAAGCTGTATATTCTTCTATGACATTAATGATTTCTTTGATATAAAATTCTATTATTATATCCATCTATTTATTTGAATGACTTATTTACTTATTACTGTTTGGACCTAAAACTTTTGCATGCAATTGTCATATTCTGTGTAGCTAAACATGTGGACATTGTATTTAAATAAGACTAACACCATTATACCATGTTTATGGCAAATAAAGACTTATCTTATCTTATCTTATGATAATAAAATTAATATAATATAAGGTAAACTGTAAGTATAACGGTAATATTATTGAGTACGTACATGTTTCTTTGTTATTCTTATATTTATAACCATTTAAATTGCAATGCCTTAAATAGGCAACTAAGTTCTAAGAACTTACCTATTGTTAACATCTTCAAAATTCTGTACCCTTAGTTCGCAACAAAGATTTAGAATTTGAAACGATTGATGAACGTAATCATATATTTTATAATAATTGTCGAAATGGAAGACCTCTTGTCAAAGTGGCGCCAACCTGTGGCGTGAATTTTTACGAAAACCATTTACAGGCACTTTTGAACTGTCAAGGAGAGGTCAATCCTACTAATATTATAAATGCGAAAGTTTGTAAGGATGGATGGATGGATGGATGGATGGATGTTTGATACTCTTTCACGCAAAAAGAACTGAACGGATTTGGATGAAATTTGGCACACAGTTTATAACCAGGAATAACACATAGGATACTTTTAATCCCGATTTACCCACGGGGTCAAAACTTATGCGGATGAAACCGCGGGGCGCATCTAGTTAGAAATAAATATGAAGCTAGTTGCTCATTCCAAAGCATAATAGGTACTTATGGAGAAGAACGGGCAAGAAACAACATGGACACTTGATGATAGGGGTTGACACTATTGTCAGCTAACTTTACCTAAACATTCACGGTGAGATTTTACTGAAAAGGTCGACTGATCTCCTGTGCTGATCGACTGAACGAAAGACGCAGATATATGAGTTTAGTGTCTTTTAAATCTGTTCTCACGCCTTCATATAATGCAATTAAGTTATGCAAAAAAATATGTTAAACGAGAATGCAAACACATCAATTATATATCGCACGCTTAATAGAATACTGGTTTAACTCAAAAATTGATTTCTGGGAAATCGCTGTTAAATGATTTGCAATTGGGGTCTAGTCGGCTTATTAGCCAATATAATAAATATGTAACTTACAGTTATATATAATACCTACTTTTCAAAAACCATTGATTAAACCTGTGCATAAAAAAATTAAGATATCCTAACTTTGGCTCAACTTCTAATAGGTTCTATTATGCGTGCGATATGTGAATTTTTAAGTATTGCAGTAAAATACTTTATGAAATAACTTCAGGAAAGTAATATCGCTTTTTATGCTTTATACAATATGTAACAAAAACCCTGTTGTTCCTTCTACCTACGTTTTAAGAATCGGTTTACTAAGCGATAAAGCAAGTCATTTATAAAAAAACTGTTCAATAAAAAAAATAAAAATAAATATTTAATTATTAATATTTGTAATGTTTAATTGATTTGTTACCTCTGCAATTCTGCATGAAGCGATGACGCGAAACCAGAAGTAGATAGAACGGTCCCGCCACACTCTTTGATCGGTGCCGCCGCGCCGGTACAAACCGCCGCGCGCCGCCGCTTATCTACCTATTTTTCTACACAAGTTCGTGACCTTGTCAGCTGTTGTTTATCAGTATCACTTTAACGAATTAATTTTTGAAAATCTTGGTTTACACTATTTTTAAGCACAATTGATAAATGTTAAAAGTACATTTAACACTTCACTACGTTAAAAAAAACAAATTCGCCGCATCTGTCACATAAAACCTGATGTACCTATTTACATTTTAATGCATTAATTTGTTATGATATCTACTTGACGGCCACGGAGTTGCTGTTCGATATGACCACCTTGTACCTCTAGACTTCTTGGCTCATAGTCGGAGGGAAGTAGTGATTGGACGCGACAATAGTGAAATGGGTCATCTTCTTTGAGTACTCTCCTAACGCGCATAAAGTTTACTCCGAGTTCGTGTTTACACTGAGCGTGTACTTCACGTTGGATCGCGCTCAAACAAGTCCAAGACTTCTGTCTCGAGTCCTCGGTCTGCCAGCGTCAGCTCGTTGTTGGTCTCGCCCGTGCACACTGCCGGTATTGTACGTACGTATGTGCAAACGTTGGAATACCATCGCCGACGGTAATGGTAGACTCGCAAAACGTTCTTGGTAGACTCTGCGTGATTCTGCATAATTGCAGTTACATTTCCGAAGACACATCAACATATTAAAATATTCTACGTTAGAATAAGATATGGTCAACGTTTACGTAAACAAAACACAAGTCACTCATTACGTAGGTCAACAATAACATCCATTCGCTAGTAACGTGCGCGGGAGATTACGGTGTTTCGCAGGGCAGGGAGACGGGTGGCGGGGTGGCGGTGGCGAGATGGCGGTGTAGGTAGGCACGTGGTACCGACCCGGGGCACGTGCGCGGCGGCAGTTTTTGGCGGTATCTTTTGTCGCATTCAAAGAAAGCCGCTGAGCTCGTAGGCTATTTAGCGAAATAAAGATGTACTTGTAAAATCAGATACTCTAAACATTTTTTGGAATGTGTCGAAACCCTGTTGTTCCTTTTAGGAACGTATACATTTACCTATAAGCAGAACATTGATGAAATTATAATTTAAAAAAATTAAGCATTGGCTAGTCGAGAGGTCAAAATCAAATAATTTAATAGTTATTTGATTTTGACCTCTCGACTAGCCAATGCTTAATTTTTTTAAATTATAATTTTACAAATACATTGATGAAATTATAATTTTAAAAAATTAAGCATTGGCTAGTCGAGAGGTCAAAATCAAATAATTTAATAGTTATTTGATTTTGACCTCTCGACTAGACAATGCTTAATTTTTTTAAATTATAATTTCATCAATGTTCTGCTTATAGGTAAATGTATACGTTCCTAAAAGGAACAACAGGGGTTTTGTTACATATTGTATAAACCTTACGTCTATCCAAAGCATAAAAACGATATTACTTTCAAACTACTCAAGATATTTTCATGATACTTTTTTGTGTGAACAGACCTGTTTATTATCTATAATTATATCTGTGATTTTTCTCAAATATTCATATTTTCGTTACTAAAAAATAAATATATGAAACAGAACGGCGACGGCGGCGCGGCGTAAGCACGACGCGCATTGTATGGACAAGGTCAACGGCGACTACCCGACCCTGTAGAAAAAAAGACCAATTTGCATTTTCAATCATTTTATTAATTAGAAACAAAAACAAACCAATAATTATCAAAAAATAACAAAATAATAAGTCACAATATATTTAAATCTCAAAAAAAAAACTTAAACATTTATAAAAAAAAAACTAAAAATAACTTCTTAGAAGTAAGTCAACTCATACTCAAAAGTTATTTTTATCAGTTTTATCCAATTTATGTCTTTGCTTGCAGTCCAGTTTAACTTTTTTCTTTTCGCCAATAACATTTTTTTTTATACGACATATTGACTGGACACTGTTAAACTCGAGTTCGTTATAATATTTGTGCTTATTCCTGTCAGCAGGATTCGGATAGTAAGCAGCGTATAACAGGTCATCAACCTGATAAATTTTAACGTCAATAGTATGTTGAAACAACACACCACTTAACAACATTCGTTCAATAACAACACAGGAATCATGAGTAATTTTATTCCCCCAAATATTCAAAAATCGTAAAAAGAACGGTTTTTTTATCGTATTCAAAATGTCGATCACACCACTATCTGTCAAATTGTTGCGACTAATGTCAAGGGCGCGGATTTTTGAGAATGGCAACCCGAAACTTAGCGCTCTGGCTCCAATGTCGTTTATTCCATTGCCTGCGACATTTAGGAGAAGTAATTGAGGCCCTTCTGATAGATATCTGGCTAATAACTCGATTCCGTAATCCCCAATACTGTTAAAAGCTAAGTCCAAGAATAAAAGAGTTGTGTTCCTTCTCAATCCTCTCGCAAAATATTCTATATCATGACTTATGAACTGATTCTTTTGTAAATGTAATTCAATTATACTAGAGTTTTTTTCTAATAGGTACTCGATATGGTACGCGAACCATTTCGATTCATACGGGTATCGATTAAACATCGGTATGGCCCGACTGAAATCGAAAACCCGTAGTGTCGTGTTCGCTCCATGATCGATTCTTAACGCTGTAATAATCTGTGCAATGCTCGGTAAAGTTTGATTCGTTTCTCCTATATCTAGAAATTCAACAGAAGTATTGGCCATCAAAAATCTAGCGAAAACTTCGCCACCTTTTGTCCCCAAACGATTTCCATTCAGTCTTAAATATCTCAACTTTAATAACTTTGCATATTTTGCGAGTTGCTCAACTGATAATCGGGTTAATCGGTTATTCATCATATTTAAATTGATGATACTAGATCGGCCCTTAACTAGGAGTTTTTTTAATATTTTATAAAACCCTTTATCAGTGATGTTATTGTAACTAAGGTCGAGCTTAATGATGCGTCTTGGGGATTGCCTGACATATCGACAAATTGCTCGAATGTCAGTGTCTTGAATTCGACGTCTGTACCTTCCTTCGATATCCTTCCCTCGAAGAATAAGGTACCCAGTCCCATCAGAGTTTCTTTCCGTGAACAAGTTCAGTCTTATCTCATTTAATTCCGGTTTTCGTAGTTTCTTACTTTGTTCTGGTATTTTTTCCAGGACATCGGCCGTGTTGCAAATGCATTTGTGTTCCTTTGCATCAACCATTTTGCAAGTAAATAATTTGAATAAAACCGTTAACAATAATACAAAATATTTTGGCTGTCAAAAACTATGATGTAACGTTTTCGTTGTCTTTTTTTTATTACAAACCCTGTAAGCAAAGAGTTTTTAATACTTTCTAGTGACCGCCGCAACCATGGTGGCATTCGTACTTACTGAATAGTTATGAATTGCCTAGGCAGATTCATTGGCAATCTGCCTAGCCTCTGCCCCATTTTGCGGTCGGTTTCCAGCCTAACCGGATGCAGGTCAATATCAGTATTGTTCATGGAGCGACTGCCTATCTGACCTCCACAACCTAAGTACTGGGCTACACGATACCCCATAGCAATACTCGTTGTTAGACTGTTGGGCTTCTGACTACCCGTAACGACTTATAGGTTCGAGCCCGGGGTCTTAAGTTTGTTCCTTTGGTCAACCCCTTCTTTTTCTTTTTTTTTTTTGGATGGGAAATCGTCAAATAACTTGTCCCGCTCTGGGCGGAGCGAGAGGGTGTGTCAGACTCTTTCTGACTAAAACCCACCCGTATTCCTTCCTGTTGCCTGTGTTGCCACGGGCCTCGGTGACCCTTTAGTACCTTCCCGCGACCCCGGCAGGCATCGGCCTTAGTGGACCCCTACATTTGTGCTGACGACATCTCTTTGAGGCGCGCGTGGAATACAACGCGCCGTCGACCCGGGCCTGCTTCTTACCGGACGGTGAGCTACCCATTGCTCACCGTCCGCAAGCCCGCGCCTACGGTGGCCGGAAATCCGCCCGGGATTCCCGACGCCCAGGGCGTCTCCTGCGGCGGCTAGGGGCGAGAGGGCGCGAAATTTGCCTTTTCCTCAACCGTCCCGCCTCCTCCTTCGCGGGCATTACTGCTTCGCAGAAGGAGGTGACAGCTGCCCATGCCCTCTCGCTCCGTACCATGGCCTGAACCAGGGCCGGATGCGAGAGATCTCTGCCACCGATAGCCTCCACGAGGACACGGCGGTGCTCTGCCCAAGCCGGGCAGACCGTGTTCTCCGGGCGATCGACACAGTGGTGACACCCGGGCGTTTCCTCCCGCCTTATCCGACACAGGAACCTCCCGAAGCTGCCGTGTCCGGTGAGGACCTGCGTCAAGCGGAAGGTGAGGACGCCGTGGCGCCTCTCTAGCCAGTCCTCAAAGAGGGGACTTATCGCCGCAATCGTGGCGTGCCCAGCACTGGGTTGCGACAACCGTACTCTCCATGTCGCCATGAGATCCCGCCGGACCTCCGTCCGCTGTGTCGCGATTTCCCGCGGCAGCGGAGTTACGCCCGGCGTTTCGCCTCCTCGCGCCCCTCCCATACGTGCGCGAGGACTTTTGCCTCCAGATACCATGGCGGCAATCCGTCAAGGAGGCTTGCTGCCTCACAGGAGACTGTGCGGTATCCCCGGATTGGTCAACCCCTGGATGTGGTAGTGTTTTGCTCCAGGTTTTTCCAAAGGAATTGTTCAGTAACTAACCAGACACTCTTTGAGTCCCCCAGTCCTTCTGTTACATGCTATTCTGGCGAAATGGCCTACCGACGCCAAAACAAACCGAATTCACATTAAATCCTTCATCCTTTAATCCTTCTTTATTAAATGATTTTGATCCTTTCATAACAGGTGTGTCCTCGGCTAGAAAGTGCCTGAGCCTTGACTTTTTTAATTAAGATTTTGTATGTTCAGGTTTTTTTTCTTGTATTGAATATGAAATGTGAATTTAGTTTAAGCTTGAATATTATGGTACTGCTTTTTTTCTCTTTTATTTGTTTGTTTGTAGTATTGTGCTGTTCACTCTCTTTCTTTCCAATCTGTTTATAGACGTGAAGACTTTTAATTGGCTATCAGTCTCAAATACAATTTTTTATTTTGTTTGTTTTAGCTGTGAGTCATCCATAGTTAATAAATAAAGTTTCTCCAATTTTACGATTTGTATAGAATCAATGTTTTCTAACTTAACAGACAGATATGCTGCTGGGGAATTTATTGCGCTACTTCTTCCCAGCTAAAGAACTAGGAAGTGGTGAAGGGCGCGCGTTTTGGGGTGCTGTCTTATATAATTTTGACGTTCAAAAAATGCCAGCTAGTTAGTTATGCTCAGACTAGTTTTAATTAAAAAAAAAATGATTTTATACCTCTGCCTACGTACGCATTATGATACCTAACCGTTATTTTTTTAATTTTACAGGATTCCATTGTGCAAAGCGCTGAACATCAAAGTGACAGCAACAGTCTTCACCGCTGGAGCATCTCAAGCAGTTGCCAAGAAAGCAGGCTTTGTTGACTTGTACGAAGTAACTTACGAAGAATTAGCCAAAAAAGGTTTTATATTTCCCGGGGTTGAAAAAGATACGAAGTCCTCAAAATTAATGGCTCTGGCCATTGAGTAATAAAAAAAAAATGGGTTGCCATTTTTATCTTAATTTACCCGATTGGATGGGAGTTTGTAATTGCTTATTAATGTTGTACCTACCTAAGTGTATGATCTCATTTTAATTTTAGTAAGTAAATTCTTAAGCCTTAACCAAAGAAATGTACCTGTATAATATATTATTAAATATTACTATTATTTATTACATATATCACTAGATTGTAAGTGTGTTTACACAAATATTACGATTTTTGAATATTTCAAATTAAGCACAAACCTTTGTAAAAAAACATTGTCAAATGGTCTGAAAATCTTACCACCTTAAGGTTTATAATTTCATGCACACATCTATGTCACAAGGTCGATGATATATATGTGACTTTATTAGGAATAGAGCATAGATTTTTTTATTTACACGTCGGTCGTCTAGGATAGATACAGAAAACCATTTTTGCAAAAAAAAAAACTATAAAATATTAACTGGCATATTATTACATTCGGTAACCAAGCGATGTCGAACTTATTACAAAAAACGCAAAAACAGGAAGAAATTAACAACTAACAACTAGAAATGCAATACATATTTATTTTTTAAGTAAATTTATTATTTAAATTTATCAACAATTGTGTTGTTTTAATAACCAGTATAGCCTCCATCAGGGGGCCAACCATCACCTTAATAGCAGTATTATTATAATATTACTTCACAGTGGGAAAGTGATGGAGCTATACAGGACTTATAGCTCCATCTTTTTCTCACGCTGAAGTAATATTGAAATAATACTGCTTTAAGAGGCCGTCAACACCTAAAGCGCGGTCACTGTCGGACTGTATAGAAAAGAAAGAGAAGCGCAATGACACCACGCTGGTAATTTATTGCAAAATATGAAGCAATTATCGATTTACAAAAAAGCTATAGGTTGTATAAAAAAATAAAACACTATTATGCTAATATGTTGCTTGTAGAATAATCTGACAAAAAAAATCAGAATGATTGCATGTATGTATATTAGTATGGTTTTTAATCGTTAAAATAATTTTTTTGAGGTATCTTCGTGATTTTTTTCTTTCGTATCAAATTAGTTATATTATGTTTTCAACATACTATCTACCTAGCATATATCCTGAAGTATATCATATATTTTTCTGATTTTGATAACTGCAGTGGATCATATACTTTAAGGAATTATAAAACTTATAAAAAATACGTTTAGGTCCTGTAGTCCCCTTGAGAGGTGATGGTTGGCCCCCAGTACGGCAAGTAGACTATCTTGCATAGATGGGACAAGGCGCACGCATACATCAGCCCCTCTGATATCATCCCATACCCGTGCACAATATGATCAGCTTTAGTGTTTCTTTCGTTCTGATAATCCCAGTGTTGAACCATTACACCCCACAGATTTTCAATCGGGTTCATATCTGCTGACCGAGCAGGCCATTGAATGAGACGAACATCGCACGCCACAGTAAACCGGGCCGTGTGTATCGATGCAATACTGAACGTAATCATTTTGTAATGCCTCGTTGGTCTATTGGTTGCAAGCGCTACTGCTGAGCATGAGGTCCTGGGTTAGATTCCCGGGTCGAGCAAAATGTTATTTCGTTTTTCTATCTGGAATTTCTCAGTAGCAGCCCGGAGTCTGGATTTGTGCCCGGTTGATGGCAATAGGCTCGCACCCTATCGCATGAGACTTGAACATAACTGGCGAAATGTGGGTGTACTACCGGTACATCGCTGCCCAACCCTTTGGAAAACATGGCGTGATGTTATGCTGTGTTTATGTAATCATTTTGTGGGAATTCTGCAGCAGGATACACAACACGCACAGTAGGCAGCAACGCCTCTTCCAAAAGCGACACATTTTGCAGTAGGTAACCCTTGCTAGCGAAGATAGTTTTCCGATGTCGTCGTGGCTCATTCACACCCATTTTTTTTATGGATGGGAAATTATCAAATAACTTCTCTCGCTCGTCCAGAGCGGAGCGGGAGGGTGTGTCAGACTCTTATTGACTAAAACCCACCCGTGTTCCTTCCGTTGCCTGTGTTGCCAGGGGCCTCGGTAGCCCTTTCGAACTTTCTCGTGACCCCGGCAGGCCACCCCTAAAAGTTGACTGTTATGCGACCAAATTTTGAGGCACGTTAAGAGCTTCATCATACTGTTTGCGATTATAACGTCATAAAGTTAATCTTCCTCTTGATCCTTCTTATGATTTGACTCGATTTAAAAGCTTCTTCGTCGGTAAATATACGTCGGCTTCTACAGACTGGGCAAATATCACCCCAGTCTGCAGAAGCCTTAACAATCGACCAATTAAAGTCAAGATATTGTCGCGCAAAATTAAGGCGGACAGTTTTGTGGTGAGGTTTGAGTTCCACTTTAAGGGACTACAGGACCTAAATGCAAATTTTGTAAGTTTTATAATTCGTAAAAGTAGGTTTATGATCCACTGCGGTAAACAAAATCAGAAAGTATATGATATTCTTCAGGATATATGCTAGGTAGATAGTGTGTTGAAAACATAGTATAACTAATTTGATACGATAGAAAAAAATCACGAATATACCTCAAAAAAAATCTTTTAACGATTAAAAACCTTACTAATACATGCAATTATTCTGATTTTAGGTCAGATTATTCTACAAACAACATACCTATTAGCATAATAGTGTTTTAATTTATTTCTCCAATCAATAGATTTTTTGTAAATAAATAATTGCTTCATATTTTGCAATAAATTACCAGCGTTGTCTCATCGCGCTTCTCATTCTTTTCTATGCAGTCCGACAGTGACCGCGCTTTAGCTGTTGTCAGCCTCTTAATAGCATGAATTCTGTAGTATAGCCCCGTTTGGTGCAAAGCTCGTCGAACCTTCCGAGGACTCACATTATAAAAAGCAGCAAAATGACTAGTTGGTGTGAAACCATGCTCTTCATAATGTCGAACTATATCAGTTATTTACACGGCGCACTAAGGGGTATTTAGGCGATCTAGCTGGCCATTAATGAAATTCCAAAATAGTGAAATCCAGACAAAAGAATACCTGTGTTACAAAATACAATGACTGGGCCACACAAAGAACGCGTATGCGCGCCCCTCCACCCGCACGGCCGCCTGTAACAGTGTTGCCATCCATACGAGGTTTCTCGTACATGTACGAGATTTAGTGGTCCTGGTACGAGGTACGAGCTTACACCCATCCTCCTACGATTTTGTACGAGATTCGTTGATACAAGTCATATTTTGGAACGCGCCTCTAAATACGAAATGAATGAATGGTGTGTACGTACGAAAGGTTTCATTTCATTCATTTTACTTGTATTGTTTTTTTAAGATGTTAAGTTAACGTAGAAAATATGTCTATGTTAATTCCACTCTACTCCACGTCCACTATAGTAGGTACAGTTCGGATACTACATACAGTATCCAAAGCAAAATTCCGGTTGTACGACCTGCCACCTGCGACCACCGGGACACTTTTTGACGAAACTGCTTTGTAGAGTGCTTGGTTATGAGATAGTTGACAAGAAAATCAATAGATTTTAAGCAATTTATTAAATAAATGGTATGTACGAGGTTGTGTTGACAAAATACGAGATTTCAGACCATATCTGTACGAGGACACGCCTTCGGCGTCTGGCAACACTGGCCTGTAATGACAGTCGACTCTTGATCGTCTATTTAAGTGCGCGCTTGTATCATTCGCAACAGTTATTTTTCAACATTTTCGAAGTTATTTTTTATAATTAGTGTTACTTTCCTGAGAGATTTTGTGATTAATATGGCAGAAGCAGGTATGTAAGAATATATTAGTAATACTTTTATCATCACAACAATGTTTGTTCCTATTTTTTTTTTATTTAACTGATAAGAGAAATTTATTATATATTCTTAACATTTTTTTTACAAAGATTGGAGGATTAGTTGTATCAGGGTGCGTCCCGGCTCTCATTTCAAAGTATATTGGTAGCCCCATGTCACTATTTTCCAGAAAAGTAATAATCTGTTCCGACTTAGTCCGATTTCATGAAATATCACAACATGTTATAAAGTAATACGGTATAGAAATACATAAAATACAAGGTTTTTTATGTTTGTCCGGGCTAATCTTTGAAAAAACTGAACTGATTTTGAGGGGACTTTGATTGATAGTTTGGGGTCTTTTCAGAAAGTAATTGAGAGCACTTTTTATTTATCACGGGAAAAATTGGGTCCCTTAAAGTGTGGTATATAGTTTCAAATGTGAATATCCAAATATATTATAATTCAATTGAACTCAATGACAAATTCTGTGTTTTTTTTTAATTTCAGGTCCTTCAGATGTAAGTCTATTGGGCAACTTTCAGAAGAGGCTTCTGAAGCACGTAATAAACATTATAAATCATATCGCTTAAATGTTGCCCGGAAATTTTCTCGGGAAGCCTGTAATTTAGATGTGCTTAACAGAATACTTTTGACTTCTGATCTTCTTTTGTCCGCGAGAAGACCCAAAAGAATTAAAAAGACAAAACCCTTCCTGCAAGAAACAATGAACTTATTGATATCAGCACAACCTCATCCTGATTCCGAATCTGAAGACACAGGTTCTTCGTTTTCCGAATCTTCAGAAACTTAATGATGAAAAGGGTGGTTAAAAGCACACTTATGATCACTACTACTATGATTTCTCTGTTTTAAATATGTACTTAATATCTGTAATCAAACTGTATTATAATATATGCTTATTCTTAAGGCGATTATGATTTGCCATAAAATGTTAAAATAATTATGCATGTTTTTTGTCTTTGTAGCTGTTAATATTTAGTAAACAGTGCATTTTATGTAAATTACGTACGTTGTTTTATGTAAAATTCTATGTGTTATCTTTTACTCACATGTTTTCATATTTTTTATATCTTTGATTACGTTAATACATACTTTTGTCTAATTCACAGCATAAATCTGTTTTTATTTACCCAACATATCGCAGTTAGGCACAGAAAGCCTTAGTAATCGGTTTCAGAACCAATTAGTAACGTAGATAATTTTGACCAACTAGATCGTTAAAATATCCCATCGTGCGGCGGTTAGTATCGGCTGTCGCCGTCGTCGTCCTGAATTGCTTCTATGATCAGTTATTTGCCCTTCTTCGGCATGACGCCGAATCCAAAATCTCACGATGCATCGATATATATTGAGTTTTCTTTATAGCACTAATATTCAAGCAATCTTCATGGAGAAATAATTTTAAATTAAAAACTTAAAGTTAGTAACATGCAGGAACACTACAAAGAAAAAAAAAAAGAAAAAAATTACGATCACAGGAATAATATTTCAGCCCTTTGCCATAAAATTTTTTAATTTTATGTCAATCAATTAATTTTTATTAGATTTCACACCTAAGATTTTTGATAAATGTCTTTGCAACAATGTGTCAACTTTTAAATTAAGACTATAATCAAAGAGTCATTATTACTATTTTTGTTAGAATAGATCCTTCACATCTATTAAAAACTAATAATTCTAATTCTACACGCGAAGACCGTAATTGGCTTCCTGTCGGCTATAGTTTTCTTTTTATTAAGTTTTTAAGCTGTACCTAAGTCTTCAATGTTTCTTTAAATCAATAAATAAGTACCTAGACATAGCATTTTAGACTTTACTGCACATAGTGTGATAAAGAATCTAATTTGAAAACTGATAAACATTTTTAGACCGCGACTGTACCTAGAAAATTGTTAAACTAGTCAAAAATATAATCCTGCAAACTTGATCTGTAGTTTCCTTCCACGTATACATAATTAAATTAAAGGCAGAACTCGGGCAAAAGGCCACCCAACCCAGTAAGCATCTACATAAAAAATACATACAACCGAACTGAGAACATCCTCCTTTTTATGAAGTCGGTTAAAAGGATAGCACATCATAGTCATTAAGGGAACAATCTGCGACTCCCGCATTTCCCATAAGCTTAAGGGGAAGATATATAAAACAATGGTAAGACCTGCTGTCTTGTATGGATCAGAATGTTGGGCCACAAAAGGGATGAATGAAAGGCAATTGCATGCAGCTGAGATAATGTGTGGATGTGTGGTGTGCCACGAATGGATAGAATAAGAAATGAGTACATAAGAGGAAGTCTGAAAGTGGCACCGGTGACTGAAAAGTTGTGCGGAAATCGGTTGTCATGGTATGGGCATGTGATGCGGGGGAATGAGGAAAATGTCGTGAGGAAAGTCTTGAGTATGAATGTCGATGGCTATAAGGGTAGGGGAAGGCCAAAGAAATGATGGCTGGACTGTGTGAAGGATGATATGGCTAGAAAGGGGTAACTACCGAGATGACAACTAATAGTTCTCTATATGTAATACATATGTGTAGTTCTCTGTAAGTATGGAAGAAAGGGACATGTTGCGCCGACCCCAAATAAATTGGGATAAGAACAAGAGAATGATGACGAGTCCTTAGGCTGAGCAAGCAGATTGAGTTTCATAAATAAAGTCAACTCTCTTACATTGTTGCTGACAACAACAATTCATTCATTTTCAAATGATGACAATGTTAAAACGAATGAGATAATAATGCGAGACTTCGTTGGTAAAATAAAAATCGTTTTGGGTAGGTATTGTTATTCAAAGGACGAAATAATTAAAAATGATCAAAGTTGTACTAAAACCAAACAGCACCATCTCCTGTGTAAATTCTTATAGTTTGTTGAGAGTCCTCTAGTGAAGCATGTGGTAAACTATGTTTCTCAAAAATCTCGGTAGATGGCACATTATTTTGAACATTTAAAAAGAGTTTCAATGAAACTGAGTTATTATGTATTCTATGGCCAATAGCCTTTTTATTTTAATTTACGATATTTTAAAAAAAATAATTTGTTTGTGGGCTTAAAATAATCTCTGAATATAAAAAATGGGAGTTTTCACAAACCTACTGGCAATCATTACGAAAAATGGCGACGCGTCCAAGTGCCAATGCCTGTCAAACGGTTGTTGACTTTTCTGGGTGTATCTCTTTCGTTCGCGCATCAATTTTATAAATAAAAGCAAACAATATTGTCTTTTCCAATTAAGGAAAAAGAACTATACTTAATTATGTAGCGATAAAACTAATAAATCCTAATCACGCGAATAAACGCTGATAAGGTAAACGCGTGAGCTTATTTTCCTGCGAGAATAATAAATCGAACTCTGACGAAAATTGTTTTCGTGATTACATCCTGTTTTGAAAACTCAAAACGTACATTTTCTATTTGTGTCGTTTCTCTTGTTGGCTATTTCCCCGTTCCCGTGATTACTGTGCATGTGAGTGAAGTGTGAAAAAAACAAAAAAAAAATACGTTTATTTTTTTCGAAAAGTTCAAATTCTACTCAAAATCAATAAAATAATTAATTATTTAATTTGTGAGTGCTAGTGTAAATAAAAATGTGTAATACCATGGACGGATCGCATAGAAATCTTTGACCCCTGCATTGAAGGTAAAAATACAATTTCTATTTTTATTTTTATAAATATAACCATTGACTCATTTCTGTCAACATGTCTGCTTTTGAAGCCTGTTCTACTTTGCGTATAGTCATAATAGTCATTTTTATGTTTGTATAAACTATATGACTTGTTTACATAACAGTGTTGTAGAATATTTTTTGCAATGGATATGGATAGGCTCGCTTTGACTACTGTCTGACTTGATCAACGATGATACGGTCAACAATGGTGCATAAAATATAATAGAATGGTAATAGAGAACAATAGTCTTATGTAGGTAACTACACTTTAAAAATTACAGATATAAATGTATAAATTTTACATAGGGTGACACAATTGGCTGTCATATACCTAGCTAAAACTGTATACATACTATTATTACATTTAGTAGAAGCCCACATTGTTATCAATGCAAGCCCAAATTATAGCCCATAGAAGCACATGATTTGTGGACAGAGATAAATAGAAGAGGGCACACTGATTGCATAATTATTTGGAAAGCAATTGCTTGACCTGCTTAACTCAAAATGATTCAAAATCAAAAGTAATTTATTCAAACTAGGCTGAGAATCAGCAGTTTTCGTATGCCAAAATTACATAAGACAGTCCCTCAAAATGCCCACCCTTCACGATTTAGTAATATAGGACTCAGACAGAGTTACACATCAAAAGTCATTTATTCAAACTAGGCTGAGAATCAGCAGTTTTCAAATGTCCAAATTACATAAGACAGTCCCCCAAAACGCCCACCCTTTACAATTTAGTAAAATAGGACTCAGACAGAGTTACTTTAGTTCTTTAATATTAGTATTGGCCATTCCTGCAGCCCAATTTACTTGATACTGCCACAGTACTTCTGCATTCTACTTAACATTTTATTTTTTCTTTTATTGTCCCACTGCTGAGCAAAATCATCCCTCAAGCCCAATAAAATAATTAACTAGTTCATGAACAATAACTATTATTTAAAAAAATATATATTTACCAAAACCCATTTTTTTTTCTGCTCATAGTGCCCCTAAGCGTATACTCCAACTCCTACAACTCCGCCCTTAAGATGACCCACTGGCCACTATTTTAATAGTGAGTTTCAGTAGCAGACTGGAGTCTGGATTTGTGCCCAGTTGATGGCAACAGGCTCGCCCCTATTACATGGGGCTTAAACATAACTGATTGTGAAATGTAGTTGTCGTGTAGGTAAACCTCTGCCCAGCCCTTCAGGGAATATTTATTATTAAGCTTTTCAACAATGAGTACACTAGTATTTTACTATTTGAACATTGCAAACTTAACTCTAAACACCTCATTACTTATAGAAAATCACAGCATGCACTACATTATGCTCAGATTATAACAATAAATGAACCAGTCAAGGACAGCTAATGAGACACAATTGATTTTCTATTGCCTTTACTATTAAGCCTGGTTGCGGGCTTAACAAGTTAATTAAAACCAATAAACACAGGTGAGATAAAAAAAAAAAATATTAAAAGCTATATTGATTACAATAAATTAAATAGATTATATTTATGATAATTTTTGAATAAGTTATGTTAACTTATATATTTTATAACTTTTTATATATTATACAGGGTGTGGCTTAAAGAGTGGTCCAAAGTTAAGAGGTTGATACACCATATATTCAGCTATCACATACCGCAATTTGAACCACCTTTTTCCATAGGTCTCAGAATAAAATATTTGTTTATTTTAAAATTCAATTCGAAACTCCTAAACACATGCACATAGCTAGCAGTAAGCACATATATTCCACAGTCATAAACAAAAACAAAATTAAAATATAATGTCATTTATAGAAATTACAGGCAAATTAGTAAAGGAAGAAGTAAGTTTTTCTAAAAATTCAAAAAGTATATTCTGAGATCTATGGAAAAATATGGTTCAAGTGATGGTATGTGATAGCTGGATATATTAGTGTATCGACCCCTTAACGTTGGACCGCTATTTTCGCCACATCCTGTATATAATGTTACATAAAATAGTGACCAGGTCAATTACCTCAATCATTAGATAAAAGATTAGTTCTGTATGATGTCATATACAAGACTAATCAACATTAGGTACGGCTATTAGTGGCAGACTTACTTCAGTCATATTTATGTAAGAAGTGGTATGATTCAGTTTGTGACTTGTCTGTCTCGTATAACTGACTGACTTGTCGATCTAACTTGGTCCGTTGAATCTCTGGTCTGGATTTTTGAAGTAAATACTTCTTCGTCAATCAATCAATCAATCAATCAATCAATCAAAAGTCATTTATTCAAACTAGGCTGAGAATCAGCACTTTTCGAATGTCAAAATTACATAAGACAGTCCCCCAAAAACGCCCGCCCTTCACCACTTCCTAGTGCTTTAGCTGGGAAGAAGTGGCGCAACAAACTCCCCAGCAGCACACCTATCGTCAAAATAGAAGGTACTGCAGGCTTAGCATGACGCTTTCTATTTCGATGTCAAAAATGGAGAAATGAAATGTCACTTGGTATAGAAAGAGTCATGTCTATTCTTCGATGAAATAGAAAGCGTCATGCTAAGCCTGATAGCAATAGTGCAACGCACACGTCCTACAAAAAGTCTCTCGTATTAATTATGTATAGAATTTAAATCGGCCCGATAATCGGCTCTACAAAAAGTCTGACGTGTGCGAGCACCCTAAATGTTTCGTTTTCCTATCTGTAATGAATTCACACTAATTGAGTTTAGTAGAACACATGAATGAAACTTGCGATTTTACGGAAAACCAAAGAGTAGATATTTATCAGAGACCAAGCTTCATACAACCTACTATAGGTATTTTTATCTCACGAAGCGACGCGCGCTTTACTTGTGGTTACCAAGTGTACAAACACGCCGTGAATGTGTGTGTAAGCCCAGGAGCTCTCGCGTCTCGGTAGCGTCAAGGGCGAAGTCGGAAGTATCGTATGTGTGCGTGTGTGTGTTATGTGCTGACGCGTTTTGATCGTCCGGAGAACACGGTGGAGCATACGGTGGAGGTCCGCCCGGCTTGGGCAGAAAAGCGCCGTGTCCTCGTGGATGCGATCGGCGGCGGAGATCTCTCGCGTCCGGCCCTGCAGGCTTAGCATGACACTCTCCATTTCTTCGAAGAATAGACACGGCTCTTTCCATACAAAGTCACATTTCGTTACTCCTTTTTTGACATCCCACCGTAGAAATCTTTCTACATAAAAAAGGACCTAGACAAATATCGTTAGAAACGAAAGACAAGATGACAGATTGTAGAAGGATTTCTACGGTGAGATGTCAAAAACTGAGAAACGAAATGTCACTTTGTATAGAAAGAGCCGTGTCTATTCTTCGAAGAAATAGTGAGTGTCATGCTAAGCCTGCTGGTCCAAGCCATGGCACGGAGCGAGTGGGTATGGGCAGCCGTCACCTCCTTTTGCGAAGCAGTAATGCTCGCGAAGGAGGATCCCGCCTCCTGCTTACCGCTTACTGCTTCGCAAAAGGAGGTGACGGCTGCCCATACCCACTCGCTCCGTGCCATGGCTTGGACCAGCAGGCTTAGCATGACACTTGAGGAAAAGGCAAATTTCGCGCCCTCTCGCCCCTAGCCGCCCGGGTCGACGGCGCGTTGTGTTCCACGCGTGCCTCAAAGAGATGTCGTCAGCACAAGTGTAGGGGTCCACTACGGCTGATGCCTACCAGGGTCGCGGGAAAGTCCGAAAGGGTTACCGAGGCCCCTGGCAACTCAGGAAACGGAAGGAACACTGGTGGGTTTTAGTCAGTAAGATTCTGAAACACCGGGAGTTTTCCTCCGCAACCCAAAAAAAAAAATGTGCTGACACTACTCGTCTTCACGCGCACATTCACGGCGTGTTTATACACATAAAGCGCGCGTCGCTTCGTGGGATAAAAATGTGGCGCAGAAAATACATTCCACGAGCAGAAAACTTAAACTTAAATGAACGTTCGGTACACCCTAGGCAGTCGGCCTCACTACTTCGTTCCTGACTGGCTATCATTTTTACCACGGTAAGACCTATTCTTATAAACAGTCTGTGCTGAGTGCAAATAATCGCTGGGCGATTGTGTGACGGCGGCGGCGAGCTGAATGCAGACGGCCGATTTTTGATATTTTTGAATTGGTTATCGGCATAAAGCGGCTGACTTCTGGTTTCGTATCGATGGTACGTCTTGAGAAACTACTTGAGCCCTCTTGGCCACGTTAATCACGACATTAGTAGCGTTTTTTATGTCCTCTAAACTGCAGGTGTAGGGACACTTTGGACATTCCAGGGACTGACAAATGTCTGTCCTTTTGTGTTAGCGCGTCTTTACTTGTATGTGCAATTCTTATCTCTGACATACCACCGGCAAAAACCAGATTGGATTCGTGAGAAATATTCGTATTTGGGAGGCGGGGGACGTCTGTATACCGTCTGAATGCCAGAGAAATAGAAATGTACAATTTCGTCGGCGTTTGTCAGACCAATTAAGTGCCGGGGTCGCGGGAAGGTACAAAAGGGTTACCAAAGACCTGGCAACACGGGCAAACCTCCCGCCTCCCGCCTGGCAACCCTCCCGCTCCGCCCAGAGCGGGAGAAGGTATTTGATAATTTCCCACCCAAAAAAAAAGACCAATTAGGTCTCTGAAGTTTAGTCTCTGACGAATATCTACTTTGTGTTATCACGTTACATTTACCGTAGTAATTAATTAACATTGCGAAACAACTGTTTTGAGTTGTAACGGTATTTAAAATTAGCAGTAACTGCTAATTTTTGGGAACTGTATCTAATTTGCGAAGGTTTTAGATATTGACCTAGAATTTTTCGAGGTATTTGGGTGGGTTTGCAAGATACATATATATGTCGTCGTGATGGCAAAGTGGTGCCAGTGGTGTTCGCCTCTCATGCTCGAGGTTCTGAGTTCAAATCCGGGTAGGTACCGATCGATATCATCTCTTAGCTGCCTCGGCTTATTTTTAATTATTTTATATTGTATTTTTTGTTTATTTTTGCTATAATTAAGGACGCGTTTTTTTTACATCGTCCTTACATTTAGTTTCTTGCCCGTTCTTCTCCATAGGAACCTACTACGCTTTGGAATGGGCAACTAGCTTCATATTTCTAACTGACCGACTCCTTGACAATTCAAAAGTGCCTGTAAATGGTTTGAGTTGTGAGTTTGTGACTTATTCAATTTCCTATTTTGTTTCTAAGTTTATCTTAAACTTCACTTACATCGGTGAAGAGAAAAATCGTGCGTTAACCTGGACTTATCCAAATTTTTATTTTTTTACACAAAAAAGGTATAAAGGCAGACTTAATGCCAAGGCTTACCTATGCTTATTTTTAATGCGAAAGATAGTTTGTTTGTTACGCTTTCACGCTAAAACGGCTGAACGGATTTGGATGAAATTTGGCACATGGGTAGACCATAACCTGGGTTGGGACATAGGATACTTTTTATCCCAATATTCCTACGGGATCGTGACTTCGCGGGTGAAACCTCGGGGCGCAGCTAGTAGTTAATATAAGTCTGAAATCGCCAACCCGTCTTGAGCAAGCGTGGTCATCAATGCTCGTGCCTTCTCGGTATGAGAAGAGGACTTTGCCTTAGCCTGGCATGGTAACCAGGCGGCCTGGTGGCTGGTCTTGTTGTGCGAGATAAATCTAAGGTGTTTTACGCGTCGCAGTCAAGTTAGTGGACTTGTGGAAACGGAACCAACTTACGAATTGACGATCAGAATTGACAGGTGTCCCACCTAATCAAGCGGTGACCTCGACAGACTGTGTGAAAGATGATACGGTGGAGAAGTATGGAAGAAGACATGCTCCACCGACCACTATAGTCCAAGCGAAAGTGCTAGTCACCGCCTGAGGTATGTGAGCGATGAGAGAGAGAGAGAGAGAGAGACTGAGTTAGCTTGGCCTTTGTCTACTTCCCCCGTCTCACCGCTCATTTACCTCAGGCAGTGACTAGCACTAGCGCGCGGACTATACAGCGATATAACTGTTTGCAGTTTGTGTAAAACATTTTAATTAAGAGCCATTTCACAAAATTATTGCGCTCGAGTTTAGGTAAAAGACGGCAGTATTGTGTATGTGTGCGAATATATGTTATGTAAAGTATGTTATAAAAATGAACTGGGAAAAATCACATATCATTTACATTATATGAATTCGTAAAAGCATTGATTTTGCCTTTCTAGGGTCTATGATTTCGGCGGCAGAGACCTCTCGCGTCCGGCCCTGGTTCAGGCCATGGTACGGAGCGAGAGGGCATGGGCAGCCGTCACCTCCTTCTGCGAAGCAGTAATGCTCGCGAAGGAGGAGGCGGGACGGTTGAGGGGAAGGCAAGTTTCGCGCCCTCTCGCCCCTAGCCGCCGCAGGAGACGCCCAGGGCGTCGGGAATCCCGGGCGGATTTCCGGCCACCGTAGGCGCGGGCTTGCGGACGGTGAGCAATGGGTAGCTCACCGTCCGGTAAGGACCAGGCCCGGGTCGACGGCGCGTCGTATTCCACGCGCGCCTCAAACAGATGTCGTCAGCACAAAGTAGGGGTCCACTAGGGCCGATGCCTGCCGGGGTCGCGGGAAGGTACTTATGGGTCACCGAGGCCCCCGCAACACAGGCAACAGGAAGGAATACGGGTGGGTTTTAGTCAGTAAGAGTCTGACACACCCTCCCGCTCCACCCAGAGCGGGAGAAGTTATTTGATGACTTCCCACCCTAAAAAAAAAAAATTCTAGCAATACACAATCTTGGTAAAACTTTGGTAAAACCTTTTCAGTCGGTCGATATTTAAAAGTTTACGTTCGTTTAGAGGTATAGCTGTATCTTTTTGAAGTAGCAAGTTACAAACATACAATTTCTGTTATCGAATCTGACGTTCCACTTGTACCCGGTACGGTGGTGGCGTGTCTTCTAAAGGTACTATCCTCCTCTACTCGATTCATGCGATTTCTCATTCTGAAATGAAAACAAAATAGCTGTCAAGTTTCAATATCTACGAATAAATATTTTTTTTTATCAATAAATGATTATCAAAAACATCAATATTTTTATATGTCGAAGTGTCAGTGTATACAAATCCTTAAAATTGTAATTACGGTTTTATAGTTCATGTCGATATGTACTTATTTGATCGATTACTGTGTACATAATATCGCAATCGAATCGCAAATTATATATATCTCGCTTCTGTTGCTTTCTTTAAGGCTGCAGAATTTTTATTTTTCATTTTTTTGACACAATGGTATACACAACCCTTTCGCTCCATTGCTAAAACTAATAAAACAAAAATATGTAATTATTCTCAAACTACTAAACTAATACTTAACTTGATAATAAATTAAACTCTTACCTTATGCAAAATAAATACGAAGTGAATCAAAATGTTGTAGTCGTAGTATAATAATTCGTTCACAATACGTGCGCTCGAAAATCGAGACGCGGGAAAATTTGGCGCAGGTCCTACCTCGACCGGCACTCACGCCGTACTAAACGGTTGCCCGCTTAGCATCGGAATTTATTCTAATTTAGAGTGATTTTAATAACGATATTATGTCTAATTAAATGAAGGGATTTTAATAAAACTTTAGAATTCGGTTTGTTAAAAACCATAGTTTATTTCGCCAATAAAAAAAAATGTAATTACGCTTTATTTAAACCAAAAAATCACGATTTATTAGCGATACAAAACCTAAAAATTGGCATAAGACTTTATTTTTTTACTAATTAATGTTATTAAGAATCGATATTCTAGTACTGTATGTGTCGATCAAATTATATTTCTGATGCTTTATGTATTTTTTTCAGTTAAATTTATAAATATTAATGATAGATATAGGAGTTTGAAATTGACTCGGCGATGACATTTCAGTAAACTGGTTGTGGGAGATTAATCACCACAAAGTAAACAAATAAGTTTTTGTAAATGAGTTACATGAAGTGTCAAAAAGAAGGATTAGTCTATTTTTTACATGTATCCACCAATGTCAGAGTATTACCTAAGATGGTAAATTAGGCGACTGAAATCTGCGATATTCGCGCGAAAACGTGAAATGGCTCTTAACCATTGTATAATTGAACTACGATGTTTTGAGTTGAATATATTAACAATTAACATACATTATGTTGAGGTGAAGTCATAGTAAACAAAATGAGTGAACAGAATGATTTAAGTGATCAACTTGACGTCTGAGGAGTTTTAAAAAAATCACATCTATTCGAAAAGAGGCGAAGGGTTCTTCGATAAGTGCGAGCAAAATGGTGGGTGGGTTTGAATTTGGAACACTATTTAATTAAAAAGTTTGAACGCAATTCGCTTCGATAAAGTCCCCGGTAATAAAAAAAAGCGCGCCTGCCGACGCGGCATTGAACAAACAAATAAAAAAATACACGGGTACTTCTTATTCGTTTTTCATTACTTTTTGTCAAAATATTACAGACAATTTTAATTTGATATTAATATAAATTTGTAATTTGGTTAAGTATGTAAATATATAAATATTCGTCACTGCTAAAAGTATCGCTTATTTATTTTTCTCATAGAGGGGGATGAAAAGCAGAGTGTGCCACACGCTACCAAAATTATTTAACCTCGAGCGACGTACTTTGATCCCTCGCTACGCTTAGGATTCTACTCTAGAATCCTTCGCTTCTCTCTGGATTCAAACAATCGCTTTCGCCCTCAATTCATTATTTTGGTCCCTTATGACACAATCTACTATTCCCGAAGGATTAGACAGTGCATTACACTTTGCCAGACTTTTTACCTCCATGATGTAATTGAGGGCGATCCTATAACCGTTAGCCGGGCACAAATCCAGACTCCAGTTTGCTACGGAGAATTTACTAATTTAAGGTGATACGTATAAAATAAATCATAGCGAAGCAGGCATAAGAAAGTGAGAGAGTCAATTACTTCCACATGCGAAAAAGAGAGCGCAACAATGCGCTGGAACCAAAGTAAAACAACGTAAGAGCGGCAAACCAAATAAAATGGGAGTAAAAATAAATTAAGCTATGTATCAAAAATATTTTCAGACAGTTTTCAATTACCTAATACGCAATTTTGCAATGAAATAAGTAATTTAATTGCAAAATTATCAAATAACTTCTCCCGCTCTGGGCGGAGCGGGAAGGTGTGTGAGACTCTTACTGACTAAAACCCACCCGTGTTCCTTCCGTTCCCTGTGTTGCCGGGGGCCTCGGTAACCCTTTTGAACTTTCCCGCGACCCCAGCAGGTATCGGCCCTAGTGGACCCCCACACTTGTGCTGACGACATCTCTTTGAGGCACGCGTGGAATACAACGCGCCGTCGACCCGGGCCTGGTCCTTACCGGACGGTGAGCTACCTATTGCGCGCGAGGTGATGGCTGCCCATGCCCTCTCGCTCCGTACCATGGCCTGAACCAGAGCCGGACGCGAAAGATCTCTGCCGCCGATCGCCTCCACGAGGACACGGCGGTGCTCTGCCCAAGCCGGGCAGACCTCCACTTTATGGTCCACCGTGTCCTCCGGGCGATCCACACAGTGGTGACACCCGCTCGTTTTCTCCCGCCTTAGGCCCCTTACTGACTGGGCGGTGCGATATTGGTGCGGCATCTGTATGCTGTATACCGTCAGTACACTGTGTTGGCTAGATCTCCCTAATTTATCGGTTTACTGTCGGTAAGTATTCAGACGCGTTTGTGCCGTCACCGTGAAATAATGTCTTCGTCAGATGAAGATATCATTGCGTGTTACATGTATTTACGATTGCGTAGAAAAATAAAGAAGTATTGGGTACACCCGTATATTGCCAAAAATGTTTCTTGCAGACTTTTTATTGGGGCACAACAACTTTCGCAAGATGATGCAAAATTCCGAACGATGTCAAAAAAAAGTTATCGTGAATTTCTGTGTCTTATTGCACCCCACATTACGAAACAAAATACTACATTTAGAGAATGTGTACTTGTACTTTTATAAAAGTTCATATTTTTCCACCTCAGCTACCAAAATAATACACAAGGCTTTTTCATTTGCCATTTTCAACGACGTGTTGCGCGCTCGGTATTTCGGATTCTACTGGATGGCCGTACCGCAACGCAGTATGCCGCATGTATACCGTCCCGCTCTCGTACAGCCCGCGCCAATCATGATGCGTGTAAGTAAATATAGGCGCCCGGTAACGAAGCCGTAAAATTTTTACTACGTGTCATTTACTGCGCCAATACCGCACCGCCCAGTCAGGAAGGGGCCTAATTCGACACAGGAACCTCCCGAAGCTACCGTGTCCGGTGAGGACCTCTGTCAAGCAGAAGGTGAGGACGCCGTGGCGCCTCTCTAGCCACTCCTCAAAGAGAGGACTTATCGCCGCAATCGTGGCGTGCCCAAACAATAATAGGCTGGTGTTATTTTTTTATCTTCTGGAGGTAGTGAACGTTGCTTGTAACTCTCTATAAAATCCGTTTACTTAGCGTTAATAGAATCATTGTGAAGGACGTGCGTGTGTGTGGAATCCTAATTATTTCCCGCACGCACCTACGACTTGAGTATCGGGGTATGCGGCCTAATAGAACAATGATTGCATTTGAGACTAACGAGTGCAGAGGTAGTCATCTTGCAAATTGATGTAGAACATCGCGCCTGTACCTATTACTCGAAGAGGTAGGCAGAAGGACAGTCGCGGGAAGGTACAAACCGAGGTACCGGGTTACCGAGGCCCCTGGCAACACAGGCAACGGAAGGGACACGGGTGGGTTTTAGTCAGTAAGAGTCTGACACACCCTCCCGCTCCGCCCAGAGCGGGAGAAGTTATGGTAAAAAGGCAGAAGGGCACATCCACATTTCATCATCTTACATAATCTTAACCCAACTATGTTGGGATCGGCTTCCAGTCTAGCCGAACGCAGCTGAATACTAGTATATTACATAGAGCGACTGCTTATCTGACTTCCACAATCCAGTTACTAGGTAACACCATACACCCCTTGGTAAGACCCTTGGTTAGATACACACTCTTCGTCTTTTGTCAGAAACAGCTCCATGTCAAAGCGTGTTACTTGTGACGGTTGTTTATTAAGCGTAATCAGCCTATGACGTGCCCACTGCTGGGACACACTCCTCTCTGTGAAAGGTTAAACCACCACGCAGACCGGGTGCGTGTTGGACAATTGTAACTTAGCACAAATCTAGACTCCAGGCTGCTAACAAGCATCCTGCCGGGGTCGCGGGAAGGTACTTATGGGTCACTGAGGCCCCCGCAACACAACACAGGCAACGGAAGGAATACGGGTGGGTTTTAGCCAGTAAGAGTCTGACACACCCTCCCGCTCCGCTCAGAGCGGGAGAAGTTATTTAAAGATTGCCCATCCAACAAAAAAAAAAAAAAGGCTGCTAACAAGCATCCTGCCGGGGTCGCGGAAAGGTACTTATGGGTCACCGAGGCCCCCGCAACACAGGCAACGGAAGGAATACGGGTGGGTTTTAGTCAGTAAGAGTCTGACACACCCTCCCGCTCCGCTCAGAGCGGGAGAAGTTATTTAAAGATTTCCCACCCAACAAAAAAAAAAAAAGGCTGCTAACAAGCATCCTGCCGGGGTCGCGGAAAGGTACTTATGGGTCACCGAGGCCCCCGCAACACAGGCAACGGAAGGAATACGGGTGGGTTTTAGTCAGAAAGAGTCTGACACACCCTCCAGCTCCGCTCAGAGCGGGAGAAGTTATTTGATAATTTCCCACCCAAAAAAAAAGTCTGCTAACATGACCCGTTCTCCACCAGGAAGTCAACTTAAAACAATAAACCCAACAACATCAATCTACCCACGCTAAATTTCTTTAATCTATCCGTTGATACGTACTAATTGACCTCAATTGGGGCAACAGATAAGCCCTTTGTGCTCTAGCTCATTGAGAACTATGGGACGGGAGATATTTTTAGTGTGCTCACGTCATTAATTGTTGTTGTAGTTAAATATGGGCCTCTGAATAGGATAGTATGATGGTCGGGAGCGAATTTTGAAGATTACCCTCTCATTTCCTCACGAACGACCTGGTGAAAATATAAGCCGGTCAGTGTTTGTTTGTATACAAGCCAGGTTTTAAGGGGACTACAGGAACTAAACGTAAATTTTATAATGCCTAAAAGTACATGATCCACTGCAGTAAACAAAATCAGATAAATATATGATATTCTTCAGCATTTATGCTAGGTAGATAGTGTGTATAAAACATTATACAACTAATTTGATTCGATAGAAGAAAATCACGAAGATACCTCTAAAAATTTATTTTAACGTTTAAAAACCATACTAATACATGCAATCATGATAGCTTTTTGTTAGATTATTCTACAAGCAACATATTAGCATAATAGTGTTTTATTTTTTTTTATCCAATTAACAGATTTTTGTAAATAGATAATTGCTTCATATTTTGCAATAAATTACCAGCGTTGTGTCATCGCGCTTCTCTTTCTTTTCTATGCATTCTAACAGTGACCGCGCTTTAGCTGTTGTCAGCCTCTATACATAGACTATTGATCTGTATATTTGCGAGGAGTTTCGCTTAGCAAAAGTTGAGCTCTTTTAAAAGGGCAACCGCGCGAATCCACGAATTTGTAACGAAATGGACTCCTTTTCACTGGGTTTTTCATCTTTCATTTATGTTCAAAACGTGCTACTAGGAAAGGGGACCAAATTAATATTTTGCTAAATTTCTCGTCAAGATAGAAAATTTGATATTTTCTCCTACCAGTTACGAATCAAAGTCCCGACAGCAGTTTTTTGTCAGCAGATTTACTTATCAGGACTCCTTTTCACTGGATTTTTCATCTTTCGCTTATGTTCAAAACGGGCTACTAGAGAAGGGGGCGAAATTAATCTGTTGCCAAATTTCTCGTGAAGATAAGCATTCGTTTTTCGCCCACCATCACGATCAAAGTCCCGACAGCAGTTTTTGATGTGTACCATCGTTCCTCTCGTTTCCTGTGGGATTGATTTCGTGAAAAAGGGACGGAAGTGTGTAGACAGGATGAGCGACAGCGACAGCTTGAGCATGGAATAAGTAAGTACTTTTTAATAGCATGGGATTAGTAAGTACTTTATAATGCGTGAAATTAGTGTACTCATGGAATTAGTAAGTATATTCGACCAGTGGGCGCCCACTAGTTATGACTAATTATTCAAATAAATATTTAAGAAATTAGCTTTTTTAAATTCTGAGGTTAATTTCTGTGGCTACTCAGTTGATTATTACCAAGGTGAGATCTCAGATGTTACACATCATAATATGGGACTACTGTAAGGCTCGTTCGTTTTTTTTTTTGTCTTACTCTGTCCTTCTCATACTTCTGACTTTGTTCATTCTTCCTTTCATATTCAGTCCATTCTTCTATGGAATGCGCTTCCTCTTGATATCAGGACGGCCACCAGTCGGTATGCATTTAAGCGGTAATTGCAGTTTTTCTCAAAATAAATAGAGTCATCTCAACACCTCTCCCTTGAATTATGTATACTTATAATATATGTATATGTTATAGAAAGTGTGTATGTATGTGTGGCATAAGTTTATAACCTATTTATGTACTTGTGTACCTATTTTATTTATAATTCTTTATGTTATTATTTTAATAAAGAGTTCTCATTGTTCCTCTCAACCAGAGCTGCCATCAAATCTCTTCACCACCCTTGCTTGACTGGTAGAGAATGCCTAAGGCATTAAGTCCGCCTTTGTACCTTTTTTGTGTGTAAAAGTTTACATAAATAAACTTGATCAGACTTTCAGAAGCAAATTTTAAGTCTAGCAAATTCCACACATTGTCTCTAACCAACATGTATATTCGTCTTTAAACGCATCACATTCTCAATTGCCACTTATTCCTACCAAGACAATAGACTGATACTTTCAGGATGCAACTGCCACGAAAGGAAGTCATTACAAAGTGAGCACTAATTGTAAATGTGACAGTTTGTCAGCATTATGCTCACGTAATGTCTGTGGGTTTATGTGTGAGTGGTGCCTCGGCATGGAGGCGGGAAGACGTGGAGTGTTAAGAAGAACTGTATGACTTAACAGTCGCGAAGAACGAGTGATGTCTCATGTGTAGGGTCGTCAACTTTTTCTACACGAAATAAAGTATTGTCAGGGAGGGAAAATAAACAGTATTTTATGTATTAATTTTGTGTAAAGTATGTTAAGGCTGGGTAAAACACCGCGTCCATGCCCCGTTGCATGCACCTTGTTCTACGCAGTAGATGGAACTTTTAATTTGTAGCTCCGAAGAACAGTATTATACGTATACTGGGATTGGTCACTTTTAAGGTTTTAAGGGGACTACAGGAACTAAACGTAAATTTTATAATGCCTAAAAGTACATGATCCACTGCAGTAAACAAAATCAGATAAATATATGATATTCTTCAGCATTTATGCTAGGTAGATAGTGTGTATAAAACATTATACAACTAATTTGATTCGATAGAAGAAAATCACGAAGATACCTCTAAAAATTTATTTTAACGTTTAAAAACCATACTAATACATGCAATCATGATAGCTTTTTGTTAGATTATTCTACAAGCAACATATTAGCATAATAGTGTTTTATTTTTTTTTATCCAATTAACAGATTTTTGTAAATAGATAATTGCTTCATATTTTGCAATAAATTACCAGCGTTGTGTCATCGCGCTTCTCTTTCTTTTCTATGCATTCTAACAGTGACCGCGCTTTAGCTGTTGTCAGCCTCTATACATAGACTATTGATCTGTATATTTGCGAGGAGTTTCGCTTAGCAAAAGTTGAGCTCTTTTAAAAGGGCAACCCCACGAATTTGTAACGAAATGGACTCCTTTTCACTGGGTTTTTCATCTTTCATTTATGTTCAAAACGTGCTACTAGGAAAGGGGACCAAATTAATATTTTGCTAAATTTCTCGTCAAGATAGAAAATTTGATATTTTCTCCTACCAGTTACGAATCAAAGTCCCGACAGCAGTTTTTTGTCAGCAGATTTACTTATCAGGACTCCTTTTCACTGGATTTTTCATCTTTCGCTTATGTTCAAAACGGGCTACTAGAGAAGGGGGCGAAATTAATCTGTTGCCAAATTTCTCGTGAAGATAAGCATTCGTTTTTCGCCCACCATCACGATCAAAGTCCCGACAGCAGTTTTTGATGTGTACCATCGTTCCTCTCGTTTCCTGTGGGATTGATTTCGTGAAAAAGGGACGGAAGTGTGTAGACAGGATGAGCGACAGCGACAGCTTGAGCATGGAATAAGTAAGTACTTTTTAATAGCATGGGATTAGTAAGTACTTTATAATGCGTGAAATTAGTGTACTCATGGAATTAGTAAGTATATTCGACCAGTGGGCGCCCACTAGTTATGACTAATTATTCAAATAAATATTTAAGAAATTAGCTTTTTTAAATTCTGAGGTTAATTTCTGTGGCTACTCAGTTGATTATTACCAAGGTGAGATCTCAGATGTTACACATCATAATATGGGACTACTGTAAGGCTCGTTCGTTTTTTTTTTTGTCTTACTCTGTCCTTCTCATACTTCTGACTTTGTTCATTCTTCCTTTCATATTCAGTCCATTCTTCTATGGAATGCGCTTCCTCTTGATATCAGGACGGCCACCAGTCGGTATGCATTTAAGCGGTAATTGCAGTTTTTCTCAAAATAAATAGAGTCATCTCAACACCTCTCCCTTGAATTATGTATACTTATAATATATGTATATGTTATAGAAAGTGTGTATGTATGTGTGGCATAAGTTTATAACCTATTTATGTACTTGTGTACCTATTTTATTTATAATTCTTTATGTTATTATTTTAATAAAGAGTTCTCATTGTTCCTCTCAACCAGAGCTGCCATCAAATCTCTTCACCACCCTTGCTTGACTGGTAGAGAATGCCTAAGGCATTAAGTCCGCCTTTGTACCTATTTTGTGTGTAAAAGTTTACATAAATAAACTTGATCAGACTTTCAGAAGCAAATTTTAAGTCTAGCAAATTCCACACATTGTCTCTAACCAACATGTATATTCGTCTTTAAACGCATCACATTCTCAATTGCCACTTATTCCTACCAAGACAATAGACTGACACTTTCAGGATGCAACTGCCACGAAAGGAAGTCATTACAAAGTGAGCACTAATTGTAAATGTGACAGTTTGTCAGCATTATGCTCACGTAATGTCTGTGGGTTTATGTGTGAGTGGTGCCTCGGCATGGAGGCGGGAAGACGTGGAGTGTTAAGAAGAACTGTATGACTTAACAGTCGCGAAGAACGAGTGATGTCTCATGTGTAGGGTCGTCAACTTTTTCTACACGAAATAAAGTATTGTCAGGGAGGGAAAATAAACAGTATTTTATGTATTAATTTTGTGTAAAGTATGTTAAGGCTGGGTAAAACACCGCGTCCATGCCCCGTTGCATGCACCTTGTTCTACGCAGTAGATGGAACTTTTAATTTGTAGCTCCGAAGAACAGTATTATACGTATACTGGGATTGGTCACCTCTTAGCTGCCTCTGCTTATTTTTAATTATTTTATTTTGAAATTGTTTTTTTGTTTATTTTGCTACTATGAACGCGTCTTTTTTTTACATTTTCCTCAAATTTAGTTATAAATTCAACATTATTTATATTTAATCATTATGTAATAATATAATTTAAAAGAGTGTCCGTGGAGTTTCTTGCCCGTTCTTCTCCATAGGTACCTACTACGCTTTGGAATGGGCAACTAGCTTCATCTTTCTGACTGACTGACTTCATGACAGTTCAAAAGTGCCTGTAAATGGTTTAATTGAAATAAATGCTTTGAGTTTGAGTTGAGTTTGAGATACTTTATTTTTGTCACTAACCAGTACTTTAGAATGAAAAAGAGTATAATACTTTTTTTAACAGTGTGTTTGACAACCCTACTCATGTATGATGGTCGTTTCCTTTGAACACGCACAAAAACTAGGCCATTGGTAAACTTGACTCATCCAATTTACGGTACAGCGACTGGTTTTTAGGGTTCCGTAGTAAACAAGGAACCCTTATAGTTTCGTCATGTCCGTCTGTCTGTCTGACCCCACAGTATCTTAGAGACGCTAGAGTACTAGAAAGCTGTAATTTGGGATAAGTATACATATTAATCACGCCGACAAAGTGCTGAATGAAATCTTGAAAAAAAAAATTCGTCTTCATCGTTTGATAGGCCATTTAAAAATATTGCGGGTCTGTGAACACCACTGTTCGATTCATGGATCGGCTTGCGTAATATTAAGCATTAAAGTGCTAATTTATAGCAGTAGTACATATAGTTCACAGCTAAGTGGGCTTTACAAGTTAACGAATAATAGTCGACCAACTTAAATTTGCAGCTGGAGAATTGACCGTGGCCATATATCGATGTATGGGAGAACATGTTTTTCAACTACAATGTTAAGTTTGTTTTTGGGATAAATTCATCCCAACTTCCCAACTACGGAACCCATAATTGTGAGTGGTGCGACACGCACTTGGCCAGTTTTTTAACTTTTACCATTATACATACACTATACGTTCTTAGTCGCCCTAAAGGCGACTGGAATGAGTTGCTCCTTTGAATCTTGCTTAGTTGATATTGTTTCAGCCTTTTCCACATTACCAAAGCAAACAATTTTGTTAGTTTCGGGATGCATAAATCGTGAATTGTGCGCGGAGCTTGTCTTTGAAACAAGATCGCTCCATTTCTGAGCCTCAGAGCCTTAGAATTAAATGCTGAAATATTAATCTGATACAAGACCAAGACCTATAAATTCAGATCCGTGTGCACGAAATTCATTGCAAAAAGCGCCTCATTGCAGTCAACGCTAGCTAGACGGATGATCTTAGCACTCCATTTCCTCGCTACTCCATGGCCTATGTTCCTGCATGTATGTATGTATGTGTGCGTTCTATTGTGAAGCTTCGATGAAACTCTGATGACGTGCGCTGTGCAGTAATGTAATACTATACTAATACTGTTTGACAGTACAAGACAAGTGCGGATGGCATACTTAGAATATGACGATTTGGAATTTTTGCAATGGCAACATGAAAAATGGCATCAGGATTTTCAAGCCTTGTAACCTTAGGAAAGATCTTGAGCTTTAATTTAGAGCTGAGTTCTAGACTTCTAGTACAAGCTTTTATATTATACTAGCTTTTCCCGCGGCTTCGGCCACGTGAATGTCGGAAAATATTCCACGGGAACGTACTATTTTTTTTTTTTTTCAAATATATCTATGAAGCAATGGATTAGGAATTTTCTTTAAAATTCTTCAGGATTGTGATTGAAAGTTACTCAGTTCGGGTGCCGGGAGGTGATAACTTATTCCAAAAATCTCGTATCTTTAAAAAAAACAGTTGTGACGTGACAAAACCAAACTATTAAATACAAGGTGTCGTTTTGCATGCTCGTCAAATTTCAGGAGGCTGCTATGAAAGACATATTATATAAACAAATAAAATTACGATACCTGCTCAATAATTCATACATACGAGTACTTGTTTTTTTAGTTATTTAAGTTTGACAGTATTTTAGAATACACCACTTTCACAGAACAGAATCACCCCGTTGCGTATGCGGTAGTGTGTATGTAAAAGAGCAGTTACAGTGCGGTATCACACGGGCCGCGTTTTAACATGGGTGTCCCACACATGCCGATTTCGAAAATTAGAAAAAAAGACCTACTTATTTTATCATTAATTCGTGTCGAGAATCATGAGCATAGTGACCTTGAATTTGACGAGGATGCAAAACGACACCTTGTATGGATTGTAAGTAGAGAGGGTCCAATTTCGACCAGTGGGCGACCACTAATAATGAATAATTATTCGAATAAATATTTCAGTATTTAGCTTTTTTAAGTTCTGAGGTTAATTTCTTATTACCAAGGTGAGATTTCATATGTTACACATCATATTATGCGATTACTGTAAGGCTCGCTGTTTTTTTTTCTTCTTGATTAATTTGAGAGCCGCCATAGATTGAAAGCAAGCGACACATTTCTGTGACTCACCTCACAAAATTCGCACCGTCATAGACTCGAAAGTGTAGCAAACTCGATGGCATAGCAATTGATCACAATTCTGTGCGCAGGCTGTAAACGGGGCACGAAAGTGGAAAGTGTGGCTACGTGAGGCGAGTACAGTGCTAACTGGACTAGCATCGTGGTGTTTTAAATATCTCCTAGCATGATTACTTGTTATCTATTATACTAATTTATACAAATAACAGCTTTTTACTTAGTGTATACATATTTTACAGGGGCTTGTGGCTAAGCAAAAACAGCCGCACGGGTCGATCGATCAGGTTAAGCGTCCGTGAATGGGTGACAATCTTTACATACCAAGACCCCTCCGTGCCTCGGAAAGCACGTAAAGCCGTTGGTCCCGGCTGTCGTATGTAGATCTTTGACAGTCGTTACGGGTCGTCAGAAGCTCGAAAGTCTGACAACCAGTCTTACCTAGGGGTATCTTGTTACCCGGTAACTGGGTTGTGGAGGTAAGATAGGCAGTCGCTCCATGTAAAATACTGGTATTCAGTTATATCCGGTAAGACTGGAAGCCGACCCCAACATAGTTGGGAAAAAGCTAGGCAGATGATGATGTACATATTTTTAGGGTTCCGTACCCAAAAGGTAAAACAGGACCCTATTAATAAGACTCCGCTGTCCGTCTGTCACCAGGCTGTATCTCATGAACCGTGATAGTTAAGACAGTTGAAATTTTCACAAATGATTTATTTCTGTTACCGCTATAACAACAAACACTAAAAAACAGAATAAAATAAATATTTAAGGGGGCGCCCATACGACAGACATGATTTTTTTTGCCGTTTTTTTATAAATAATGGTACGGAACCCTTCGTGCGCGAGTCCGACTCGCACTTTATCGTTTTTTTTTTATATTTTCTTTGTTCTTTGCACTTGTTGAGCTGTGGTGGCCCAGTGGTAACGGCTTGTGCGAGAATTCTCCAAAAGAAATAACCTGTTTTTCTGCTCATATCTAGTTTGTACGTTTGACTACCTCGTTGGTCTAGTGATCGCAAGCGCTACTGCTGAGCATGAGGTCCTGGGATCGATTCCCAGGTCGGGCAAAGTGTTATTGGGTTTTTCCATCAGGAATTTCTCAGTAGCAGCCAGGAGTCTAGATTTGTGCCCGGCTGATGACAATAAGCTCGCCCTAGTACATGGGACTTAAACCAAACCGGCGAAATGTGGATGTACAGCCAACGTCCAGAAGTCCACTTACACCGCAATGACCATTATCGCCTGCGCTATACGGGCAACAAGATGCCAATGTGTAGTGTTGTCAAACGTTCTTATAGAAGAAGGTCATAAGTACAACTAATATTGTTATTCCATAGTTTTGTGAGATTCCTAGTCGACCTCTGACTGTTACTGTACCTACTATAGGTACACCTCTGTCTTACCCTTCGGCGATTGACGGCGTGATGTTATGTTATGTTACAATTGACATAAAGTTCATAATGCTTTGACCCAATTTCGTGACAAAAATTCGCTTCCATTACATTCCGCGGCAACGGTAATTGAGCGTAATAATCTTCTGGCCCATAGCTGCCCGCGACGCTTATTATGGCCGTAACTAGTTTCCCACGGTGCTCATAATAAATTATATGTAAATGTAATCACGTTGCACGCACGGAACGGGGTACAGTTTTGCTTTCATCTTGTGATTTGCGTGCGTGACATCAGAGGTGGCCCAGTGGTAACGGCCGCGACTTACGACTTGTAGGTCGTAGGCTCGAACCCTGACAGGCGCTTTTTGGGTAAATTATTTCATCACCACTGCTCTCAAAACGGTGAAGGAAACTGGCATGTCTTACAACCAAAATTGTATTGTCTTCGAATTTTTGGTTGTTAGACATGCCAGTTTCCTTCTTCGAAGACAATACAAGTGACATCTACCAACCCGCACTGGGCCCGCGTGGTGGATTACGGCCCACTCCCTCTCACCGAGAGGAGGCCTGTGTCCCAGCAGTGGGAACATTATAGACTGATTATGCTGTCCAGAATAATATTTTATTTGGGACACGGACAAAAAATAAAAAAAGAGCAATAGGCAGCAGGGAAATGGTTTTTCTTCCGTCTATAGGACACTGGCCTTAATTGGTCAAGGACAGTTAATGAGACACAATTGATTTCAACAGGTTAATCCACTTGTATTTTGATGATGTTATAAAAAATCCTGTCACTGTTGTTTACATAACAAGTAGTGGTACTTATAGGAATTGGTGTGGGGTAGGTAACATATCATAACTTAGAAGTGAAAAATAAAAACAACTTTACATAAAAAAAAAAACAAACGACTTCCAAAAAAAACACTACAAAGTGAAAAAAATACTTTAATTTTGGAAGTCGTTAACGAAAAACTAAAATACAGATCCAAAGACACCGACTTCCGAAATGAAAGTTATTTTTCACTTTGTAGTTGTTGTTTTGGAAGTCGGTTATTTTTTTTTTTATCGAGACTGCATTCCCTACCTAGAAAAAACCTAGTTACTTAAAGACTTGAAAACTCCCAGGTTGGAATTTCTAGAAATGAGATGCTCTAAATCAGTCTGGACTGGACACAAAGCTCTACCCACAATAAAAATAAACACCTCAGTACAACATCAAACAAGATTGTTAGTATAATTGTCACCAACCCTTGCTGCCTCATAGGGGTGCACCAAGGTCAACACTCACAGGGGCTCGGCTCTGAAGGTCAGACCGGTGAGTCAGAACGACGTAATACACCACTTTCACTAAACCAGAAGGCGGATTCTTTTTAAGTATGATGGATGAGTCATTATTGAATTAAAGTAAATAGAATATCACGAAGGTTGTGAAGTAAAGGTGTAATGGAAAGCGAAAAAGTCTGGAATATCAAACTCAAAGCATTTACATGCACTTTTGAATTGTCAAGGATTCGGCCAGCTAGAAATATGAAGCTAGTTGCCCATCCCAAAGCGTAGTAGGTACCAATGGTGAAGAATGGGGAGGAAACTCCAGGGATCTCAGGATAATATGGGTATAGAGACATGAGGAACAAGGTGTAAAGTTCACTCATCTTCCATAGAAAAGGGAGGATCCTCCGACCAGACGGGTGTCGTATCTGGTGGGCAACTGCCCGACGGGATATTGTATGCGAGGGCGACACTGAAAGCTTTTAGAACTGGCCACTAAACTGTATAATAAAAAAAAACAGCTGAAATTTTGAAAATGGGACAGCCTATATTATTGTGGGAGGGTATTCTAGTGGAAACGTTATAGGCTGATTATTTTAATTAATATAAAAATACCACTCAATTGCATATTGGTTGTAGACTAGTGTTATTATTAGATGCTTTCCTGGACCACAAAACTTCTCTACTTATAGACAAGCAAAGCTCTTTTGCAAAAGCAATAAAACCAAAACCGACTGCACACAGGCGATGTCTCCATCATCATCATCTGCCTGCCTTTTCCCAACTTGGGTTCGGCTTCCAGTCTTACCGGATACAGCTGAATACCAGTATTTTACATGGAGCGACTGCCTATCTGACCTCCACAACCCAGTTACCGGGTAACACGATACCCCTTGGTAAGACTGTATGTCAGAGTTTTGGGCTTCTGACGACCCGTAACGACTGTCAAAGATCCACGAATGGCAGCCGGAACCAAGAAGCACGGAGGGGTCTTGGGATGTAAAGATGGTCACCCATCTACGGACCAACCGCGGCAAGCGTAGCTTAAGGCGCTGACAAGACCCAATTGACCAAAATAGGCTTTACTTAAGAAAAAAAAATTGCCAAATCTGTATAGCTCGTGGTAGCGGAAAAAATATATGTTAATTTTAAAAAATGTTAAATATTTGTTAGTTCTTGGCTATGGACAACAAATCTCTCACCTTGCTTGTACTTCTGGACTTTAGCAGTGCCTTTAACTCTGTCGATTTCGACATCCTTCTAGGGATCCTTAAAAGTTTCAATTTCTCTTCTTCTACTGTAGATTGGTTCGACTCCTATCTTAAAGGCCGGACGCAGCGGGTTCATCTCGTAGAGACTTCTTCTGACTGGTGTTCTCTTACCGCGGGTGTGCCTCAGGGTGGCGTTCTCTCTCCTCTTCTCTTTTCTATTTTCATTAACTCCGTCACCAGAGTTATCTCTTCCCACTTCCATCTCTATGCCGACGATCTGCAGCTTTACTATCACTTCTTTAGGCAAGATGCGGAAGCAGCCGTGTCTGCCATGAACCATGACCTGGATTTGATTAGCGAGTGGTCGCGGTCCTTTGGACTGCAAATCAACCCTAAGAAATCCCAGGCCATAATTATCGGTGGAAGGTATATGCGGAATAGGCTCGATATTGCGTCGCTGTCTCCACTCTGTCTGAACGGAGTTCAGATTGAATACGCAAATACAGTTAAAAACCTGGGGGTGACCTTGGACTCTTACCTATCGTGGACTACCCATGTTGCTCAAGTCAGTCGCAAAGTGCACTACACGTTCCATTCGTTGAAATGCCTCCAGAGCTTCTTGCCCTTGAATACCAAAATCTCCCTTGCTCAAACTCTCATACAACCCATCATAGACTACGCTGATACCTGTTATTTGGATGCCACCGAGGAGCTTTTAAATAAACTTGAGCGTTTGCAAAATATCTGCATTCGTTTTGTTTTTAACCTTAAAAAGTATGATCATGTTTCTAACTTTCGCAAGATTCTCAAGTGGCTTCCCATTCGTCTTCGCAGGAACTCTCGGATATTGTGTCTGCTATTTAACATCCTTCATAATCCTAGTACGCCATCCTATCTGCGGGAACGTTTTTCCTTCGCCCGTCCTTCTGATGCACCTTGCAGGTCGCATCTTAGAAATCTCCTTAAATCCCCTCCCCACTCTACCGACTTCTACTCCTACTCCTTCACTGTGCACGCGGTTCGGCTGTGGAATTCACTTCCACCTGACATTAGGGACTGCCAAACTGTTGCTGTTTTTAAAAGAAGAGTGAAAGAACACTATCTTTCCACTTTGCCATAGTTTCATATTATGTATTTATTATTTTATACTATTAATTATAAGTATATAAGTATTTTAGTGATATTTATTTTAGAAGTAGGTATGTATTTATGTAAGTATATTCTCATAGTGTATAATTAAATTAGTGAATAGTTTTATTTTGTTTTTATGTTTTTTGTTTTCTCTTTTACCTTACACACGTTGTCTACATCTCTATGTCTACTGTCCTATTGCAGGTATGCTGGAAGAGATTTCATTAGAAATAAGCATCACCTTTGTACGTATTTTTCTGTTCCTTTCTTTTTGTCTGTTTATATGTGTGTACATAAACTGTTAAATAAATAAAATAAATAAAAATATTTCCCAGAACTTGGTTGTTACCGAAACACGTTTTGTAAAAAAAATCTCGATACAAACTAACGTTAAACTAACCTATTACCTTGAGTTCTAATCCAAAATATCTGCATTAAATATCAACATACGTTACGTATTTAATTAATAACAAGAACGCCTTATTTGAATGCATAACTTGGTTGTTTTTTATTTTCGATTACTCAACTCAATTTTGAGTAAATAGAGAATTGCTTCAATTTTGCAATAAATTACAAGCGTTGTGTCATCGCGCTTCTCTTTCTTTTCTATGCAATCTGACAATGACCGCGGTTTAGGTGTTGTCAGCGTCTTAACCTGACAGTTTGACCCGTGCGGCTGTTATTATTTAGCCACAAGCCCGATGTCTCCATAACCCTGGTTTATTGTTAGTATTGCAACATTGTCTCTCTTCACCTTGACCTAAATACAACTGACGCATTGCGTAATTTGGCAGACTAAACTTTGCAGATGGCAGGTTATAAAATTATGGTTGAATTTGAAACGACTCCGCTACTGAATGTCGAAGTTTGAAATGTCGACGTATGTTAGTTCTAAAGTACAGGCGCGACACGCGACGCGACACAAAGACACCGCGTGTAGCGCTACAAGCGGTGCCTTTGTGTCGCGCTTGTTTGTAAGTCTTAATAGAGGGGATCTGGCGCTCGGCGGTCGCTGCCGTGACACGCTCGCTTCGCTCGCTCGCCTTAGTGCGTTAAGGGGATTACATCGCTCAAATCCCAAAAATACCGTATGTTTAACGAAGTTTGTAGATGAATCCTGTTGTGGGTTTTCGATATAAAAAATATATGTTATACTTAAGGTCATTACAAATGCATTGTATTGTTTAAAATTTTAATAAACTTTCCCAAATTTTGGAAAAAAAATATAGTAAATAGGTCCTCTTTCAACCTAAATTGTAAATGTTCTCTGTAATGGCTGAATAGTTCGGCATGAATTTTGTACTAAAACATACGTAATGACGTATTTAACAATTTGTATTGTTTTTTTTTTCGTATTTCTTTAAATCTTTTTTAATAATAAATAAAAACCCGAAACTTCGCGAGAAAGGCCTGTGATGCACACTCGGGACCAGTGTTGCCATCCATACGAGGTTTCTCGTACATGTACGAGATTTAGTGGTCCTGGTACGAGGTACGAGCTTACATCCATCCTCGTACGATTTTGTACGAGATTCGTTGATACAAGTCATATTTTGAAACGCGCCTCTGACTATACGAAATGAATGAATGGTGTGTACGTACGAAAGGTTTCATTTCATTCATTTTACTTGTATTGTTTCTTTAAGATGTTAAGTTAACGTAGAAAATATGTCTATGTTAATTCCACTCTATTCCACGTCCAGTTCGGATACTACATACAGTATCCAAAAATAATTTCCGGTTGTACGACCTGCCACCTCCGACCACCTGGACACTTTTTGACGAAACTGATTTGTAGAGTGCTTGGTTATGAGATAGTTGACAAGAAAATCAATAGATTTTAAGCAATTTATTAAATAAATGGTATGTACGAGGTTGTGTTGACAAAATACGAGATTTCAGACCATATCCGTACGAGGACACGCCTTCGGCGTCTGGCAACACTGCTCGGGACGCGACACTTCAGTGTCTCTATGACTCTGGTGACGGGTGGACTATACGCGCGTTATATTTTTCAAATAAAATAATTAAGTTCACGTTTTGAATGATTTCTGAATGAAATCATATTGTAAATAGTACAAATATAAATATTTCGTAAAATAAGAATGTAAATTAAGTTTGCAAATATGTATAAAGTAGTTTGTAGTTTTGTTTTGTTTTTTGAACCCATCATAGAGTAAGCTTGAATATGCCTAAATATAAAAATAAATGTAAAGTGAAGCGTGGACGAGCTCTCCAAAACTATTGGTAAGTATCTACCCTTTTAGTGTATATACATATTATTATTTCTATGCTGTTTATTGTTTTATCGTTTAACTATCTCGTTTGATGGACGATGGAGACCTAGGTGACTAATGAAGTCACCTACCTGATGGTGGACTCCGAAGGTGGGTATAGGATCTCATTGATGGCACTACGTAGAAACGTCGTGTTTGGTCTCATTTGAAAGAGCTCATGGAGACCTAGGTGACTAATGATGTCACCTACCTGATGGTGGACTAGGAAGGTGGGTATAGGATCTCATTGATGGCACTACGTAGAAACGTCGTGTTTGGACTCATTTGAAAGAGCTCGTGGAGATCTAGGCGACTGGTGATGTCACCTACGTGATAGTGGACTCCGAAGGTGGTAAAGGACCTCATTGACGGCTCTACGTAGAGCAGTCGTGTTTGGTCTCATTTGAAAGAGCTCATGGAGACCTAGGTGACTAATGATGTCACCTAACTGATGGTGGACTAGGAAGGTGGGTATAGGATCTCATTGATGGCACTACGTAGAAACGTCGTGTTTGGACTCATTTGAAAGAGCTCGTGGAGATCTAGGCGACTGGTGATGTCACCTACGTGATAGTGGACTCCGAAGGTGGGTAAAGAACCTCATTGACTTCACTACGTAGATCTGTCGTGTTTGAACTCATTTGAAAGAGCTCATGGAGACCTAGGTGACTGATGATGTCACCTACCTGATGGTGTACTCCGAAGGTGGGTATAGGATCTCATTAATAGCAATACGTAGAACCGTCGTGTTTGAACTCATTTAAAAGAGCTCATGGAGACCAAGGCGATTGGTAATGTCACCTACGTGATAATGGACTCCGAAGGTAGGTATAGGATCTCATTGATGGCACTACGTAGAACCATCGTTTTTGGACTCATTTGAAAGAGCTCATGGAGACTTTGGTGACTGATGATGTCACCTACCTGATGGTGGACTCCGAAAGTGAGTATAGGATCTCATTAACGTCATCCCGTAGAACCATCGTGTGTGGACTCATTTGAAAGGGCTCATGGAGACTAAGGTGACTGGGAAAATTTCAGACTTGGTTTTAAGAATAAAATACCTAGTTAAAATACATTTTAGTTTTTTGTAGTGAGTTGCTTATAGACTGTAATAGTAAAACAGTACCTTATCTTACTTAAGTTATTATTTTTCAGGCAATTAACAAACCAGCAAAAATCCCAATTACAAGATCAGGCACTTCAGCCGGTAACAGAAACACACGATCTGTCAGTATAGTATGGCAGTTGATGAGGAGGCGGTGCAAATTATGCCGGTAACTTTTTCTGCTTGCTTATTGCGGCATCTATTAGATATATTCTTTTTCAGAGAGACGATATTTTATTACGATTTTTTTAACCCGTTGTCTCTATTGTTTTAAATATATACAGTGTAAACTCTTCATAACATCATTTAATGTAACGAAAAACTTAATATAACGCAAAAACCAATTAGGTTGGTCAAGGCTTAAAACTCGTACATTGTTGCACTCTTTATAGTGCAACAACCATTATCTATACAAATAAATAAAATGGAAGTGTCTGTTTGTAACGTCAAAATAACAGGTTTTTACTAAATGCATATGAAAGTATAAACGGTATTTATAACATTATACCATTTTTTTACATTTTTGTCTGTGTCCGTCTGTTTGTTCCGGGTAATCTCCGAAACGGCTGAACCGATTTTAACGGGACTTTCACTGGAAGATAGCTGAAGTTGTAAGGAGTAACATAGGTTGCCTTTGTCCCGGTAGCACGTTCCCGTGGGATAATTTCCGACACTCACACGGGCGAAACCGCGGGTAGCAGCTAGTCTATTATGAAAAAGTACGTTCATATTTATGCGTCAGTAAACATTTAGGTATTATCAGTATTTTTGTTCATTTTATCATTTAACAAAAGGCTCCGAATTTGTCTTCGTGGTGCCGAAATTTCTAAGAAAGACACCTGAGGTCGTAAACAGCCGCCTTGCTTTTGTTATTGTTAATTGCCTAGAACACGTGTGTCATTGCCCTTAGATAATGTAATTAGGAGCCTATTGATTCAAATATAAAAAAGTATTATGTGATATCCAGGTATTTTTCTTTCTTCACTCTACATAACGAAAAAAATGCTCGGGCCCTTGAGTTTCGTTATAAAGAATTTACACCGTATAATATACCGGCTGACTATTTTTACCGTCTTGAATAAAATTGGGTATTATACCTTTGGTGAACGGAGCAGAAAGCCTATGGCATATTTTTTTTTTAGTTTTCACTAGCATAAAGAGAAATTAATCTATCACTAAATAGTAAAGGTTTGAAGTATTTTTTTCATACTAAAACAATAAAAACAAACCTGTGATTTGAACTTGGATATTCATTTATCGATTTATTTATTTTTTACTAATTGCGCAGAATATATCAATGAATTCGTAGCGCGATTTTATCCTTTGAAGCCTGCCGATAGATACTCGCCACACTTGCCGTCGGCTTCTTTGATATCCTTTCGCAGGTGCACGAGCCGCTCATGCATACCCGCTCGCCTGAGTCCCGCGCGCTCTCTCTCTCTCTCTCTAGTACGTACATCATTCATTCATGCGTGATCGCAGCCAACGCCGCCATTTCCTATCTTCTCCTGTTTTGGCTATTATTTGTTTTAAGCACGGGCCGTAGCATGAATAGTTTTCATGTTTTTTTTTTTGAGATACCTAATCGAATCTTTTACAAATTCAATGGTACTAACCAAATATAACCAAAACAATTTCCAGACCGTAAAAATGTCATTTGGTATAAATATTCTTTTTGACCCTATATCGGCTGTAAAAATATATGACTAAGTATTTTCTTAGCCTTTGAACAAAACAAAAAAAGAATAGCTTAAAAATCATCTTGTATATTATTTAAATGTTTGTTATAGCTTGAACAACATGAAGATTTACCAGATTTGATTATTGAAGAAACACAATCACAAGCAGAAACAAAATATATATCTGTAAGACGAGTCATTGACATTGCTTACTTTTTCCAAAATTCAAGAAATAGGTGGTCATGGTGCTTTAAACTGTGGTATACAAAGTTTGAAACTCATAGGAGAGAAACGTGTAGGACTTGCATCTAGGTTTACAGTAGAGTAGTTTTTTTGAAAATAAAATGAAAATAAAATTTTGTACATTTTATTTGAATTGTTTTTTGCCGGAACTTTTGGATACGCGGCATAGTCGAAATATGGAAATTAGAAATCCGCCATATATATTACAAGCAATAAAGAACAAGGAAGACCGGAAAAGGTGCATAACGTACAAAAACTAGAAGACAAAGATATGTGCGCACTTCAAGAAAGCCTACATGCACCTTCAACAACAACACCAATCCCAATAAATGACCAACCGACCTGTTCACGCTTTTTGGATTTCAATGACTTTTAACGGTAATTAAAAGTTTAAGAATTTGTACACGAAACATTAAAAAAAATTAAACTTATTTTTTTATTTTACTAGTTAACATCAGACACCCAACTGTATTACCTACACACATAGGAAAATACATGGTCAAATCAAATCGATCTGATGACATTATTTATGATTGTGGTTACTACTGACACTGACATTGTCATCATCAGACCTCCAGAATGTATCATGTAGTAGCACCCGTGCTCAATTAGATAAATGTTAAAAGCTAGGTCATCCTAACTATTTTCGTTACTGAGCACCGATAAGCACTTACCTGGTCATCATCAGACCTTCAGAATGTATCATGTAGTAGCACCCGTGCTCAATTAGATAAATATTAAAAGCTAGGTCATCCTAACTATTTCCGTTACTCAGCACCGATAAGCACTTATCTGGTCATCATCAGACCTTCAGAATGTATCACGTAGTAGCACCCGTGCTCAATTACACAAATGTTAAAAGCTAGGTCATCCTTACTTTTTCCGTTACTGAGCACCGATAAGCACTTACCTGGTCATCATCAGACCTTCAGAATGTATCACGTAGTAGCACCCGTGCTCAATTAGATGAATGTTAAAAGCTAGGTCATCCTTACTATTTCCGTTACTAAGAACCGATAAGCACTTAGCTGGTCATCATCAGACCTTCAGAATATATCATTTAGTAGCACCCGTGCTCAATTAGACAAATGCTGAAAGCTACGTCGTTGTAACTATTTCCGTTACTTAGAACCGATAAGTGCTTACCTGGTCATCATCAGACCTTCAGATTGTATCATGTAGTTAGCACCCGTGCTCAATAAAATAACTGATGAAAACTAGTTCATTAAGCAAAGTGCATCTACAATTACAAATATACATAACACATATACAAAAAAATAAATACAAATTATGATGTAGGTACTCGTACAAGACTCCTATGGGACAAAATGTATTAAATCTCTCAGAGAGCGAATAAAATAGGCAAAAACGATGACAACTCTGCGACACATCTGTGTTCTTGCTTTATCTTCAGTTCGTTTTTGTGAAGTATGGCCGTTTGTCGGTAGGTGGCGCCAAAGTAACTAATACCAGAACGGAGATCAAATCATCAAGGTCATCGAGCAATGACCCTTAATGGTCACTGTCCTAACCTAACCTAACATTATCCTTCGCTATATGAAAGGTTCTGTCGGCGAATCATACTTCGCTCCAGTGCATTAGGAACTTCAATTTGGCAGAGGGGTTCAGAAGTGGAACGAAATCCGTCTTGTATGCTCTTCTTGTCTTATTTGGGGAACGGCTTTAACATGTATTAGATAGAAGGATAGAATATTCTTTATCTTGTACATGCCATAAAAATTAAAAATATAAGAAATATAAACTCACGACTTCCCATGAAAAAGAAGGACATGTCCACGTTAAAAACACATAACTGAGAAGGGAAAAACAAGCATTATAATCTATATATTTTTAGTCTTGCAGGCGGGGACAATCACAAGTTACACCATATTTCAGGTTATTCGACTGTCCCCCGCTGTTTTTTCAGTCGGGTTTTTTTATTTTTCAATAATTTATTTTATTTCAAGCTTTTTAGTTTTATTAATATATATTTTTGAAAATTACTCATTACTAGCTTTTATTTGATACCAATATTGTTGCAATTAATTAAAAAAAACTTCCCCTCCTTTTTTTTGTATTTGCAGATGCAATTTATAAATATTATATAGCCTATGTCACTCCCACAATTAAGACGAATCGAAAGACACCTCATATGTTAAAATCCATCAAGCCGTTTAGGCTACAGAGGGTGCCAAAGAAATAGACATACATACATACATACATACATACATACATACATACATACATACATACATACATACATACATACATACATACATACATACATACATACATACATACATACATACATACATACATACATACTCTCGAAAAACATTACCCTCCTGCGGCAGTCGGGTAAAAAGACGTTGACCGGTTGCACTGTTGTTGAACTTTTGTGCAATTGTATTGTGATTGAAAAAAACCCGGCCAAGTGCGTATCAGACCACACAAAATGAAGGGTTTCGTAGTTAGGAAGTTGCGATGAAATTATCTCAAAAACAAACTTATCATTGTACTTGAAAACTTAATATTGTAGTTCCCATACATTGATATACGTCACGGTCAATTCTCCAACCGCAAATGTAAGTTGGTCGACTATTACTCGTTAATTGTAAAGCCTACTTAGCTGTGATAGTTTTTTTTTTTTTTAATTTCGTTATATAGGTACTACCGCCATTAATTTTTTCACCTTACTAAAAACAACCACTACCACAGCTGTCCGTGTGGTGTCGGACGTAAAGATTAGCACCATCCCATTTCTTCCCATGGGTGTCGTAAAAGGCGACTAAGGGATTTACTAGAGAATGGGCAGCAGCGTTCTCTATGCATATTAACACACTGCGATCGCCAACCCGCCTGCCAAGCGTGGCGATTATGGCAACCCACCCCCCCCCCCCCCTTTATTGGGGGAGGCCTATGTCCAGCAGTGGACGTCTTTCGGCTGAAATGATGATGATGAAAAACAACCATGTAGCTGACATGAGTCAAGTGTGTGTGTCCTAACAAAAATTTGCACTTTAAAACTTAATATTAATTACGCAAAGGGATTCCTGAATCGAAAAATGGTTTTCATAGACCCGTAATATTTTTGGACGGCCTATCAACATACCCATGGGATAGACGAGAAAAAAAATATCATCCACATTTTACGTGTAATAAGGAGTCTACACACCAAACCCGCCGACCCGCCGACACAGCCCGGCGGCTAGGTGTCGGCGACTTTGCTTCAAGAATCATGTCGGCGACTCGTACCCGCGCGTGCAAGTCGGCGGCATGGCCGGCGACTTGCGTACGCGCACGCTCAGTTGCCCGCCGACACTCCAGCGATAGTGACGTGCTTTGCTAGACACTGCAATCACTAACTAAAAAAGTTGTACTGATTTCTTGCCGCCGACTAACTCACCGACACAGCCCCATGACACATGTTGGCGGGTTGGCGGGTTTGGGTCGCCGACACCAAGCCGCCGGGCTGTGTCGGCGGGTCGGCGGGTTTGGTGTGTAGACTCCAATAGAGTTACTCTGAGAGCTGAGAGCAGTGGTGGCCCAGTGGTAACGGCCGCGACTTACGAGTTGTAGGTCGTAGGTTCGAACCCAGGCAGGCGCTTTACTTTGTGTAAATTATTGCATCACCACTGCTCTCAAAACGGTGAAGGAAAACATCGTGAGGAAACCGGCATGTCCTAGAACCAAAAATTCGAAGACATGTGACATCTACCAACCCGCACTGGGCCCGCGTGGTGGATTACGGCCCACTCCCTCTCACAGAGAGGAGGCCTGTGCCCCAGCAGTGGAAACATTATAGGCTGATTATGAGAGGTACTCTAAAAACATTTTTTTTTCAAGTTTTTGTCTTACGTCTTTGTCGGCGTGATTAACATGTATAGCCATGCCAAATTACAGCTTTCTAGTACTAAGAGTCTCTGAGATAAGCCAGGCACAGACGGACAGACAGACATGGCGAAACTATAAGGGTTCCTTGTGGAATACGGAACCCTATAAACGCACAATAGGTTCTGTATTACGCTTAAACTTTTTATCGTTACATAATGGACAAATATGAATTATAATAGTAATACTTTATGTATAAAATGGTGTGATACAACGATGCGGTTTAAAGGAAGAAGTATAAGAATTGAAAAGAGTATGCTTAGATGTTTTGGTCATGTTGAGAGGATGAATGAAAGGCGACTAACAAAAGGTATTTACAAGACAGACGTGAGTGGAAATGCCGGGAGGGGACGCCCCAGAAAGACATATAGTAACCTCATTAATGATGTTCTTCAAAAAGGTCAGGTGCGTAGTACTCGCAACCGGCGTGCGTGTATGACCAGATGTATGAACGTAAACGAAGCAAAAGGAGTATGTAAGGAGCGTAGCAGGTGGCGTTCTATAGTTTCTGCCTACCCTCATGAGAAGAAGGCGTGAGTTTATGTATGTATACTTTATGGAATGAGGCACCAAGTACATTTGTATAATGCGAATAGATTGTCATTTCTGTAACCACGTTACTAACCGCAAGTCCTGCGGTTGTAGGAAACAATATATTTATTGGCTGTGTTAAACATATGCCTATTATATCGAGAGTATTCAAGGATTTCACTAGTCACCATAGTTATCATTCTCCAGCCCTCATCTCAATTTTTGGGATGGGGTCGGTGCCACCCCAAAAATATTGGTGTTTTTCTTCCAAACTTTTCTATTAGTCCATATCGGTAGTCACCCCCTTTCTAGCCATATCATCTTTCACAAGTTTCACACAGTCCATCCATCGTTTCTTTGGTCTTCCCCTACTCTTGTAGCCATCGACATTCATACTCATAACTTTCCTCACGACATTTTCCTTATTCCTCCACATCAAAAGCCCATAACACGACAACGATTTCCACACAACTTTTCATTCACCGGTGCAATTTTCAGGAAGGCGGCTTCTCCCGAATGAATTTATCCCAAAAATGAAATTGGTATTACAGGGACGCAGTGACCACGACATAGGGATAGCTCGACGTCACTGCATTCCTGTAATACCAATTTCATTTTTGGGATAAATTCTTGGAAAATAGACGTGATCTATGTCCTTATTTACGTTTTCAAGCAACACATCATGCGTTACACATTTCTGTGGAATGCCATTCATTCATAGCGCCTTCCCCAAAGCTTGATGTCACTGCCTCCCTGTAAATTTAGCTTCGTTTCCGAGACAAATTTTTAGAATATGATCTTGATATATAGTACCGAGTATTCTTATTTTCCTTCTCAAGTATGATGCGTTACATATTCTTGAAAAACGCCATTGATTCATAGCGCCATCTCCCATAGCTGTATCTCAGTGTTCCTCTGTTAAACCATCTTCATTTTCGGAAGAAATTCTTTGAATACGAACTAGTTCAATAGTATCCTTCTATTCTGCTTATTTCTCTTTCAATTATGATGTGTCACACATTCTTAGAAAAAGCCATTCATTCATGACGCCTTCCCCTTGTAGCTAATGGCATTGCGTATCTTGTAAAACCGTCTTCATTTTCGGGACAAATTCTTAGAATGCGAACTTGATCAACAGTATCCTTCTATTCTCCTTCGTTTTCCTTTTCAAGAATGATGTGTCACACATTACTGGGAATTGCGAAAAACGCCTCCCCTTTAAGTCGATGTCTCATTTTATATTTTTGTACCGACAGCGGACAAAATTATGGTGAATTCTGATTTAGGTCAGCTATCTGCTTTGTTCTTATAAGTACCTATTTATAGTGTTTTGTCATGGGTTATTAATTAACTGTAGCTTTTGGTCGCGCCTTTCCCGAGTTGAGAAGCTCGATGTTGTCATATTAACGCCCTTTTTTTTTTGGGTGGTAAATTATCAAATAAATTCTCCCGCTCTGGGCGGAGCGCGAGGGCATGTCAGGCTCTTACTGACTAAGGGGCGGAGCTAGTAAATAATATACCAGACCTTTTTTTTGGGTGGGAAAAATAACTTCTCTTGCTCTGGGCGGAGCGGGAGGGCGTGCCAGACTCTTACTGACTAAAACCCACCCGTGTGCCTTCCGTTGCCTGTGTTGCCAGAGGCCACAGTATCCCTTTCGGACTTTCCCGCGATCCCGGCAGGCATCGGCCCTAGCGGACTACGTCAGTTATATTAACGCCCTGGTGGTTGCTACTGCCATCATTCCTAATGCACGTCTGCTTACAACTTGTGCAAGTTATCATCAGCAATCGGATTGTGCCATGTAAACATTTACTACAAGCCATTTTGCTGTGATCAATTAATCGGCCTGCGTTTTCCGAACTATGTTCTGGTCGGCTTCAGAACTGCCTGTCTGACATCCACAAAACGTTGATGCTGTTGCGGTGCTTCTTTGCTCGCACAATACGTTAGCTCCCTTTATATGCTGCTCGGGTTTGAATTTTGTCGTGTTACCAGTAACTGCTTTTGTAGAGGTGAGATAGTCAGTCGCTATATGTAAAATACTGGTATTCAGCTGCATCCCCACAGACTAGAAGTCGACCTCAACATAGTTGGGAAAAGCGGTGCAGATTATGATTTCTTCGAGCAGCTCTACAAACCTCTAAAGAATATGTCTTCTAAACATGTTTTCGTCTTTCTTTCTACCTCTTTAGCTGACTTCCTTATTGGTGTAATGGTCATACATAAGCGCTTCTGTCTAGCATGAGGTGAGGGTAGATTCCCAATTTGGGCAAAGTTTTAATGGGTTTTTCAATATGGAATTTCTGAGTAACAACCCGGAGTCTGGATTTGTGCCCGATCAATAGCAATAGGCTTGCCCCCTATCTCATCGAAATATGTGTGTGCTATAAGGTACTCTTCTGTTTTTGGCTTTAGTGGTTTTAGGCTGTGTTCTGACATGTCAGTGAGTCACTAAGTGGTTTTGTGCCATGTTTGGAGTTAATTGATTAATTTTAATTGTTATTATTAAGCTAGTAGGTTACGCTGTAATTGGCTGTTGAATGGCGGGGCCCTCGCTTTTTATCAGACTACGCAACGCAAAGGAGGATAATGTGTTCATCAGCCTATGTATGTATGTTCGTTCTTTTGTAGCGCTCTAGACACTAAACGCGTGGGTCGATTTTGATGATTCTTTCCTCAATCGATTTTTCCTGGTTTATCAAACTATATTAAATTACAGGTGAAATAAGTACGCCTCTGTCTAACGCTTCGGGAAATACAGGCGTGATGCTATATTATCTTACTGGTAAAATGGTGATCTGCTGGCACAAGCACCGGGTTGCAGATTCGAAACTTTATAAGACACAAGTAAACATCGTGGCAAAATCTTATCATTCCTTTTGCGAATACCTAAATCCAGCGCAAACCCTGCCGGGGTCGCGGGAAGGTACTAATTGGTCACCGAGAACCCCGCAACACAGGCTACGGAAGGAATACGGGTGGGTTTTAGTCAGTAAAAGTCTGACACACCCTCCCGCTCCAGCCAGAGCGGGAGAAGTTATTTGATGATTTCCCATCCAAAAAAAAAAACCCATGATTACATCGGTAAAAAGAATACGAAATTTTTCTTATTTTCGATCTGTCTCGGGACTATGAGCAGATGTGTTGTTGGATTTGGTAGTGCAGTCGTTTCTCCAGCAATATTTCCCTGTTAATATTTTGTGGCAGCATGTCCTACTTCGCAAGGGCTTTTAAAGCTTATCTTTTTAGAAGCCTTTTATGGTCCAGTTTTGTAAGCGCTTTTGCCAAAGGAGATTTTGATGATTCTTGAGGCGTGCTGTCTAGAGTTCTGCCCAAATTTTCGCTTCCTGATGCACTGATGCACGAGCTGTGCTTAGAATCTCTCTGACGGATAGAATCCGGAACGAGGTGATCCGGCAGAGAACAAACTTTGTGGTCATAGCTCACAGAATAAGCAAAGCTGAAGTGGCAATGGGCCGGCTATAATAGCCGTAGAACCCATGACCGTTGAGGTAGACGTGTTCTTGAGTGGAAACCGCGAATCGGTAAACGTAAGGTAGGACGCAGACTAGGTGGACCAACGATCTTCGCAGGGAGGTTGGTAGCAGCTGGATGAGAGTTGCCGAGAATCGAGCTGAATGGCGAGCAATTGGAGACGCCTGTGTCCAGCTGTAGAGCAGTGATAGCCCAGTGGTAACGGCCCCGACTAACCAGTTGTAGGTCGTGGGATCGAACCCGGGCAGGCGCTTCACCTTCTTTAAATAATTTCATCACCACTGCTCTCAAAACGGTGAAGCAAAAAATCGTGAGGACACAGCATATCCTAGAACCAAAAATTCGATGACATCTTCACCAAGCCGCACTGGGCCCGCGTGGTAGATTACAGCCCACTCCCTCTAGAAGAGCGGAGGCCTGTGTCCCAGCAGTGGACTGCTGCAGGCTGATGATGCACTGTGTTTTGGTTAAGGTATTCATGAACCTCGCAGTATCTTATAAACCATGATGCATTTGTGGCCTATTGAATTAAAGCAATTTTACTTCGGTAGGCATAAAACTCTCAAGAATGTAGGTCATCCTCATTCAACTTAAGTTATTAGTGTCAATATTTTGTGTATAGAAGCATGCAAGGGAAACCCTTATGGGAAATCTATGAAGAAGGGTGCTTGGGACATTTATTATTCAGCTTGTAAATGTGGTACTTAAGTCCCTTGGGTAATGTGGTATTGGGTTATATGATTTGTGTCTTGTTTTAGGGTAGGATTGCACGTTCCTATTTGATTTATCAAAGGATGAGTGCCGTGATTCGTGGCAAATCCTCTCGACCTATCCGACGGCCGTTTAAATGCGCTGTACTGTACGATATTTAGAAAAAAAATGGGATCACATAATCATACTGTTAAAAATACGAGCGAGTCTTACAGTAGTCGCATGTGATGTGTCAAATCAATTAATCAACTCAGCCTATACAGTCCACTGCCGGACATTGACCTCTCCCAGGCTGCGCCACAACACCCTGTCCTCCGCCTTCTGCATCCAGTCTGTCCCAGCCACCTTTTTAAGGTCGTCGTCCATCTAGGTAGGGGGCGTCCCATTCTACGCTTGCCAAAACGCAGTCTCTGCTCCACCGGCCATCGGTCCTTCGACAAACATGGCCAGCCCACTGCCACTTCAGCTTGCTTACTCTGCAGGCTATGTCGGTAACATCTGACATCTCACCTTGGTAAAAAGCAAATGACAGGTGACATTATCCTCAAACTTTAAACAACTGAAATATTTATTCGAATAAAATAATTATTCATTACTCGTGGTCGCCCACTGGTCGAAATTCGACCCCTCTACTTATAATCTATATAGTACTTACTAATTTCATGAGTACACTAATTCCATGCTATTATAAAGTACTTACTTATTCCATGCTCAAGCTGTCACTTCCTGTTACAAAGTTCCGTCCCCTTTTCACGAAATCACTCCCCACAGAAAGAGAGGAGAAAGAGATACACATCAAAAACATAATGCAGTATTAAGGTTTCTACATACTGGCGCGACTTGTCGCGCGACACAAAGACACCGCGTGTAGAGCTACAAGCGGTGCCTTTGTGTCGCGTCGCGCTTGTTTGTAAGAGTCTTTAAACTGCCACACGAGTATGAACCCAAATATTAAAAGTTAAGTATCGTACTGATCAACGCCATGTGAACGTATTCTTTCCGGGGTAAAAAATAGTAGCCGAAAGACATTAGATGACTGGCTGAAATAATTTTATTTTTCTGTAGAATCACTTTTACATGTCATTAAAAATTAAGTTAGATGGAGTCGACATTTCCTATCTGACCACCCCTGAGAAGAAATGGCGAAACAAACTCAAGGGTCAAAGTCTCTTTTAAAGTCCAGACATAATCTTAGTCAGATCATGTGACCATGTAGATCCATGTCTGAAATGGTCTTTTGAGGAAAGAACCACACAAATTTGTGTGGACCTGTCCAGTCAGTGCAAGCATTTGTCAGTAATCGTGTAGCTCTACTCAGAACTTAAGGAGCTCAGAAAGGCTTTAAACCTGTACTTCATAACAATAAACATTTATAAACATTAAATAAACTGGCATACCATAATCAGCCTATAATGTTCCCACTGCTGGGACAAAGGCCTTCACTCTGTGAGAGGGAGTAGGCCGTAAATCCGTAATCCACCACGCGGGCCCAGTGCGGGTTGGTAGATGTCACATGTCTTCGAATTTTTGGTTCTAGGACATGCCGGTTTCCTCACGATGTTTTCCTTCACCGTTTTGAGAGCAGTGGTAATCTAATTACATAGGTACACAAAGTCAAGTGCCTGCCTGGGTTCGAATTCACTCAAGGTAAATCGGGGCCGATACTACTGGTCCATCACTGCTCTATAAACTGGCATAGCCACCAATTTTCTGATAAAACAACTGCCCATTATTTTTGACATAATCATAACCTTTTACAACGCTCCATCAAAAAGGGTTGAACTTAACTTGCCATTATAGCAAAAATCATAAAATTACACAAAACTAGTTCACGCCATCTTTGTTGTCGCTACGCTCTATACACCCCGCCGAGACGACGCCTAGCCACCCTCCTAGAAGACGCCTAGCCACCCTACTAGACGGTGACGTCACTCCTAATGTCTGTTTCAAAAGTATCTGATGAAAATGTAAACAAACCCTGTTCAGGATATATACATTCTTACGCAATAATTCGCTTGTACGTTTTTTCATCCCAAATACGGAACCATTCATTGTGCGTGATCAAAAGCGGTATGGTTTTTTTTCAACAAATATTGTTTATTAAGATTATTAAGTTACAATTGAAAAATCTGACAAAAATTGATGCTATAAAATTAACCTTAATTCTCAACTGAACCGGGGTCGCAGGAAATTCCGAAAGGGTTACCGAGGCCCCTGGCAACACAGGCAACGGAAGGAACATGGGTGGGTTTTAGTCAGTAAGAGTCTGACTCACCCTCCCGCTCCGCCCAGAGCGGGAGAAGTTATTTGATGATTTCCCACCCCAAAAAAAAATAGGCTGGGGCGATATCGCGGGCGCGACAGGCATATTTCTGCATGTCGCGCCCGCGATATCGCGCTAGTGTGCACGAGCCTTGATGGTTCACAAACGACTCCTCGTTTGCCAGCTGTCATATCATATGGGGGTGGTTCAATTGACGTCTCCCATGATTGTAACATAATTTGAGTAAAAGACACACGGTATGTGCTTGAAGTAATTGAACTTTAACGAGGGTAAAGCGATGTGGTAGTGTTAGCGAGGAGTGTGGTTTATGGAGTACTATAGAGTTTGTCACGACTTCGTCTGCAGACATAATCAGCCTATAATGTTCCCACTGCTGGGACACAGGCCTCCTCTCTGTGAGAGGGAGTGGGCTGTAATCTACCACTCGTGTCCAGTCACATGTCTTCGAATTTTTGGTTCTAGGACATGCCGGTTTCCTTATGATGTTTTCCTTCACCGTTTTGAGAGCAGTGGTGATCAAATAATTTACACAAAGTAAAGCGCCTGTCTGGGTTTCAACCAACGATTACTACTCGTATGTCGGTGCCGTTACCACTGGGTCACCATTGCTGTATTTTCGTCTGCATGTATTTCATATTTTTTTATTATAAACTAGATGCGCCCCGCGGTTTCACCCGCATAAGTTTTGACCCCGTGGGTATATCGGGATAAAAAGTATCCTATGTGTTATTCCTGGTTATAAACTACCTGTGTGCCAAATTTCATCCAAATCCGTTCAGTACTTTTTGCGTGAAAGAGTAACAAACATCCATCCATCCATCCATCCTTACAAACGTTCGCATTTATAATATTAGTAGGATATACAGGATGAAAAGAAGTACTTAGATATGTGTTTTTCCCCAGGACCCAGGCTGCCTATCTCTCCAATATCATAACGATCGGTTCAGTGATTTAGGCTTAATCGGTCAAGGACAGCTAATGAGACACAATTGATTTTCTATTGTTTGACTCCGAATCGGTGTCGCGCGGGGCTTAACAGGTTAAAAAGGTAACAGACAGTAATATTTAAACGTCAAAGTAACTGTCTAAGTTACTTTGACGTTTAAATATTATGATACTAGCTGCGCCCCGCAGTTTCACCCGCATAAGTCGATACCATGGGAATATCGGGATAAATAGAATAGAATAGAATTAGTTTATTTCGGACACCAAATATCCATAATGTGTTAGTAAAATACAAAAAATAACTTATTGCCTAGTGTTAGTAAAAATCAACCTCCGCACAAACTGCTGTACAATCGGAGAGCCGAAGCTCCCGGCTACAGTTTTCAGGATGCTGTTCCGACTGCCCCTCGCTCTCCTCAGTAGCGACGCAGTTTTCTTGCGTATAATTGCATAGAAGCCGTCGGTGCGGGCTTGCGCAAAAATTTCCGACGCGCTACAATAACGAGGCAGCCTCAACAACATCCTGAAAGCATAGTTATATTGGAAAAATACATGTATCGCTTTTAGTTAGATTTCAAATCTCTCTAGGAAAAGTTCTTATGGAACAAATCTAACTTAGAGATACACATTAATGACTAATGATTATAATTCTGTAAATACATATTTGTTATGGTCGCGAGTCATGTTTTGCTCAAGATACAACCTGACACTGACCTGGAAATGGCAAAAAACCAAAGAAAATTAATATTTCGCAGGCTACCACTGCGGATCTACCTTAGAAAGCTGTGAAAGATTTGCTATGCATTTAGGAGTAATCTTTACTAATTTCGACGTTCAGTTCATGCTAAATACTCTTACAAACAAGCGCGACACGCGACGCGACACAAAGGCACCGCTTGTAGAGCTACACGCGGTGCCTTTGTGTCGCGTCGCGTGTCGCGCCTTATTGAAGGAGCCTTAATTATTTCAGATTATTTTTCCTAAATCGAGTTTTACTTTTGAGTGCTGTGGTGGCGCAGTGGTATCGGCCGCGACTACGAGTTGTAGGTCATAGGTTCGAACCCCGACTGTCGCTTATCTTTGTGTAAATTATTTCATCACCACTGCTCTCAAAACGGTGAAGGACAACATCGTCAGGAAACCGGCATGTCCTAAAACCAAAAATTCGAAGACATGTGACATCTACCAACCCGCACTGGGCCCGCGTGGTGGATTACGGCCCACTCCCTCTCACAGAGACGAGGCCTGTGTCCCAGCAGTGGGAACATTATAAGCTGATTATGTTTATGTTTGAGTTTTACTTTTGCGACGCCACAAAAGCAAATTTAAAAGCTTTTGTATCAAAGTTGTTGACCCGAAAATAACTAAAAATATGCACAATATCCGATTTTTTGGCTCCAGACGCACCAATTAAGTGGACTTCATGAATATTTTCATCCGCCACTCGCTTGCGATGTGACGACAATAAATTAACTGTGTGTACGTATTCGCTAAAACAAAATTCAACCAAAACGTGCATGTATAAGACTGATTTTGGCTTAAGGACGCTATCACATTTTGAACTCGCTCAAGTTTAGGTATCTGAATCGCAACACAACGATATTACGCGCACACACACTTTGAAACCGCTCTCCGCTCGATTTTATACGTAACTCAACTAATCTTGGTACTTTAATAAATAGTAAAATTAATATTACGGGTATTTATTGAGTAAAGTTAGTTGTAAGTTTGCAATCGAATTTTAGTAACCGTGACTAAGTACTATCTGCGTGATATTCATGTTTTTAGTATTTTCGAAATTCATCAGCCATTACGTAGGTACCCAAAAATTTCAAGCGCTGGCCATATGGATTAAAAAGTACCTATATTCTTAAGGAAACTAACAATCTTAATATTTTACTATTACGGAACATCTACGATTATCCCCCAGGCTACTTTTAGTTAGAAAAGATGTACGTGTAAATATTATTTTTATTGACAATTTTTGGAGCATTACTTAATCAAATACTAGCCTGGGAGATTATCGTAGACTTTCTTTTTGATATTTTAAAATAATTATTCCCTTAAGAAAACAGTATTTTATTTACTGAGACTGAGGCGCGCGTTCAGTATGTTTGATAAAAAATAAATCAAAAGTAGGTAGTAAAAAGTATAATAATTATTTTGTATAAAGGCAGATTGCAAATCGCAAAATGTATACAGCACCCTAATTGCGTAACACACTATTAATAGCAATGGGTTTCATTTTGACAGTTCAATAACCTTTTACGCATTATTTGTTTCCGTCAGTATATTTGCGCGTATGTGTGAGCTATGATCTCTAAGATTCATAGACCTCGCATATCGAGGGTCAACTAGTTCTGGTAGTAAACAGTTATTGTAAAATTTTACTAAATGTCCTTCCATGTTTTCCTTCCAGAACTTATCGTCTCTTTTCACGTACTCATATTTAATTTTGCTTTTTCATATTTAATTTAATATCATATTTAATTTAACTTTTGTTTAGTGCCACGTGTGCAGTTTTTTTTGGTCTTTGTCCGAATTTTCGAATTCGTGGCATCTATAAATAACAAATATAAATATTTTAGCAATGCACAACACAAACAAAAACCATACTTGGTGTCGACAGATATAACCATCTACTATTTTGGATTTATGATTTGACAACTAAGTCGATTTATCACCAAAAATTTACATCTGCCTTCTTGAGTCAAAAATTGGATGGTATAATCGTAAACACCACCTCCAAAACCTCCACAATTGATAACATGTCGATTTTTTTATTTTTTTAAATACATCTTCAGGCATCTTGAATAAAAAAATGGAGTACATATTCGTAATCCCCACCCCCAAAAACCTCAAAATAGACTATTGTATCGAATGTATCAAAAATAAATTATAATATAATTATTTACACAATGTTTATCCGTAATCTACAACCATAGTACAAAAAATTACAATTATGTATTTATTTCTATAACAAATTCCAAAAATCGTACTCACTTTTATTTCGGTCCGAAAAAGTATCAACTTCGACCAACCACAGTATACAATACAGCACTCACTTCTATACGTAATTATTTTTTGCGAAAAACTGATACACCCATGCTTCCACGAGCGCGTCTGAGCGCGGAATGACGAACCGCTAGTGTCCGCGAGTAGAAAATGTATGGAGAAATTTGAGGGCGTTTCTTATTTTTCTCATAAATGAAAAAGTTATTTGTTTACCTGAAAAATATTTAGCTTACCGTATAGAAGACTATATAAACAACAATTTCTTATTATTTTTATGTTTAACTATGCAGTGGATTTCGCTGTACTGGTTCCTATTCAGACCCCATTTTTTTAATTTTTTGGTTTTTATTGTGATGGTTATGAATTATTTGTGTGAAAATTTTGTATGGGGCTGTATATTTTTTATGGGCCCATTCTGGAGATGAATATATTATCTTTCATTTGAAACCAAGATATCCTTGCAGATGTGACTCCTAATTCATTAAAATGGTACATGAAAAGCACTGATATTTGCGGAAAAATGTGATAGCGTCCTTAAATGAAAGCAACTGCGAACGGATAGTCCAAAAGACATCAGATTAATCTAGAATCGACCATATCCCTAGGCGAAAAGTCTGATTTTTGCTTAGACTTACTGACCAGAGAACTTCAAGTAAAACGGAAATCAACCTAATATCTTATTAATACGTCTTGTTTTTCTTTATCAAAGATTTTGCGACGGGTTTGTGGCTCGGTTTTAAGGAAATGGAACCGTTTTGCTATTAAAATAAGAGTGTGTTTTGTTTGTATAATACTTTGCGACGGGCAACGAATGGGAGATGAATAGTTAAGTTTGACTTGAAAGTTCAACTGTAACGCATATCTTCACGCTATTAGTTACTCAAGTCAATAATATCAGATTTCTTGACCCTTAGAATAACATGGGACAATGAACACAAGAAATTAAAAAAAAAAACACGTTATTGGAAACCACCTGACCCAACAAATGTTGTCTTGTCCAATACAAAAAAAGTTTGCCGAATTAAAAAAAATCTGGGATTTTTTTCTTTCCTTAAAAACCTAATTCGGACTAGTAGGAACATTTTCAAACAAAAAATTGACAAGTCGTTAGAGCCGCAGCCGTTCTCAAGTTTTGCGTTAATTTACGAACAAACAGCATTTCATTTTTATAGATTTCCTCGGACTGCCTTGTTGGTCTAGTCGTCGTTAGCGCTACTGCTGAGCATGAGGTCCTGGGTTCAATTCCCGGTTCGGGAAAAAGTGTGTTTGGATTATTCCATCCGGAACTTCTCTCTCAGTAACAGCCTGGAGTCTGGATTTGTGCCCGGTTGATGGCAATTGGCTCGCCCCCGATTACATGGGACTTAAACATAACTGGCGAAATGTGGGTGTACTATAGGTACACCTCTGTCTAACCCATCGAGAAATACAGGCGTGATGTTATTTCTAATTTTTTTTCTTGGCGAAAAAATTTGTCGAGAAAAATAGAGATCATTGTTTTTTTATAAAAATATGACTGTTTGAATTCTTTGAATTTACATCTATATAAAGAATATAAATAATGGATTTTGCATAGAAATAATAGTGTTCAAAAACAAAAAGAATGACAAAAATATTTCGCCCAACGTGGGGCTCGAACCCACGACCCTGAGATTAAGAGTCTCATGCTCTACCGACTGAGCTAGCCGGGCTGTGATAACAGTTACGAAATTAGCAACTGATATCTACGTAGAAGTCTCGTGCAGAAGTTTATTTTTCTTTTTAACCGATTGTGTGCATATTTAATGAAGGTATATGAGTTTTAGTGTGTTAATGTGTCAGTGGAAGTGATTAATAATGTATGTAAATGCGTAGGAAGTGGGCTTAAGTGATTCAAGGGCTATTTTGTAGGACAAATTATCGATATTACGGCTTAGTTTTGTATTTTATTCAAATTTCAAATAATCAATGGTTATCTATGGATATATTTTTCAGATTTTGTTGCCATCATCAATAATTGGACATGGCCGGTTGACACCAATGTCGCCAGTCTCTTGGGTACATTACAGTTTTTTTTTATTACATTTAGTCGACAACGATGTGGATGCATTTTTCGACGCCCTATTTTAGTTTGTGTATAATTTTAGTTATTTTTATTAATTAATTAGATTTATTATGTACAACTCAATATTAATAATTACAATGTCAAATTAAAATTATAAATAATTGGACATTATTTATTTATTTAAACTTTTTACACACAAAGGTACAAAAGTAAACTTAATGATTATTCATTTTCTATTTGTTTTTCTTCTTGCATTGCATTGAACCATTGTTTAATTATTCCTGTAATGAGTATGAAAGGAATGCCAATATGAAAATAAATACAGAAACAATAAAGTATTGTGTATGTAAAAGAAATATTTAAAATAAACCTGATTTCAGTATTCTTAACGAATGATGAATGATGAAGAAGAAAATAAATACCATAAATAGAAAAATATTAATCATTCAATAAAAATGCTATTATTACAGCTGGCAACTCCAAGACATTGAATGAAAAGCAAAATAAGTGTCATGGTGTAGTCTGTACGTAACTTAAGGCGCTGACAAGACCCAATTGACCAAAATAGACTTCTCTTAAGAAAAAAATAGCCAAATCTGTATAGTTTGTGGTAGCGGAAAAAATATATGTTAATTTTGAACATATTTCCCGGAACTTGGTTGTTACCAAAACACGTTTTGAAAAGAAAAACTCGATACAAACTAACGTTAAACTAACCTCTTACCTTGAGTTCTAATCCAAAATATCTGTATTAAATATCAACATACGTTACGTATTTAATTAATGTCGAGAACGTCTTATTTGAATGCAGAACTTGGTTGTTTTTTATTTTCGATTACTCAACTCAATTTTGAGTAAATAGATAATTACTTCATATTTTGCAATAAATTACAAGCGTTGTCTCATCGCGCTTCTCTTTCTTTTCTATGCAATGTGACAGTGACTGCGGTTTAGGTGTTGTCAGCGTCTTAAGGCGCAGATATACTCGTATGATTTTAATAACTTTTAAATCTGTTATTACACCTTCATATAATGCAAGTAAGTTATGCAAAAAAATGTATGTTAAACTAGAACGCATACACATCAATTGTATATGTGAATATTTAGGTATTGTAGTAAAATGCTTTATGAAATAAATTCAGGAAGTAATGTCTACCCGAAGCATAAAAAACGATATTACTTTCAAACTACTTAAGATATTTTCATGTTTGTTTTTTATATGAACATAATATTTTATTATCTATAATTCTATCTGTGATTTTTTCTAATATTCATGTTTTCCTTACTAAAAATTAATATTCCCTATGAAACCAAACGGCACTGCAGCGCACACTGGTCCCGAATGATAAAAAAGTGGACATTAAGAAATTTTTGACAGAAGGTCAACGGATTCGGCTGATTTTTTTTTTGTAGACAGCTGATGCAATTACAAATCACTTTTATAGATTGAGTTTTTGCCAAATAAGCCGTATTTTCAGAGAAAAAAAATATTCAAATATTTTTTGTATGAAAGAAATCCTAATTTTGTCTTTATCTTCCAAGATTCAAACGTATTCAAAATAAAACTTAGCGCAGCTTGTAGAGGTGCTAATTGCTCACCACTTTGTCATAGACACTCTTCTGCGATTTTGTGCTCCTTTTGAGTTACAGGCACTTTAAATATTTTTTGTATGAAAAAATCCTAATTTTCTCTTTATCTTCCAAGATTCAAACGTATTCAATATAAAACTTAGCGCAGCTTGTAGAAGAGCTAATTGCTCACCACTTTGTCATAGACACTCTTCTGCGATTTTGTGCTCCTTTTGAGTTACATGCACTATAAATATTTTTTGTATGAAAAAATCCTAATTTTGTCTTTATCTTCCAAGATTCAAACGTATTCAAAATAAAACTTAAAGCAGCTTGTAGAGATGCTAATTGCTCACTACTTTGTCATAGACACTCTTCTGCGATTTTGTGCTCCTTTTGAGTTACAGGCACTTTAAATATTTTTTGTATAAAAAAATTCTAATTTTGTCTTTATCTTCCAAGATTCAAACGTATTCAAAATAAATCTTAGCGCAGCTTGTAGAGTAACTCTTACAAATATATGAAATTATCAGTATCAAATAAACAAACAAGGAAATCTCAAAACGTGTTCAGACATGTTTATGTACAGGTAAGTTATTGTGTGACTCGTATGTAAAATTTTTTTTGTATAGAGTCATTGTTTAATTACCCTATAAGTGACGATTTCGGCTCTATTTGGTTATCTAGTCGAACGCGTCGAAAACGCTGAATGATGAATAGGTATATAAATTGCAATTAAAAATTCCCTTTGTAGTTTTGCGGTATTTATGTAGGAGCACATCTTAGTATGTTTTATTTTCTCGTGACTCATCCAAATTGCAAGAATATTTGGCTCATTATCTAACTACCCCATTAAGTAATGAGGTAGTTAGGTAATGAGCCATTATCTAACTACCCCATTAAGTAACGGGATAGTTGGGTAATGAGTCATATATCAATAGTATAAGGGCAAGCGGAACCCGTTTTTGTTCATTACGCGTCTTGTGCTCGTAAAAACAACACAATTTTTTATCAACTATCACCACATTGTAACTTTTATTTATTTGCCTGTAACATTTTTGTATCAAAATGACTACATTTGTGACTAATATAGACATTTTTTCTTTTTTGAGTAATAGTGGGTGCCTTAAAAATAGTGATTTACTGTGTCAAACCATTATAAATCGTATTTCAAGTGAAATTCCAAACGAAGAGCTCAGTATTATCAAAAAGTTTTGCCAAAATTATACGTCAAACCTAGCTAGAAGATGGGACAATTCAGGTAGAAACGAAAGATTTGGTGTTAAAAACAAGGAGTGGTTGGAGTCTAAAATTTTGTGGCCAACTTTAACTTCTGTGAATTTTCCTATGTTGTTTGATCCAGAATATACCATAGAGGACATTTCAGTAGACGTAGAAGAGCATAATTTATCGTACGAAGAGGAAGCGGGTGCATCTACATCAGAAGCTACCACAAATACTCCCAGAACTAGAAATACTTTTTGAATTAATTTTTTAACTCTGAAAATACGGCTTATTTAACAAAAAATACATCTTTAAAAGTTACTTGTAATTGTATCAGCTGTCTACAAAAAACTAGTAAAGCTCATCCGACAACGAAAAATTTAAAGTGCCTGTAACTGAAAAGGAGCACAAAATCGCAATTGAGTGTCTATGGCAAAGTGATGAACAATTAACCCCTCTACAAGCTGCGCTAAGTTTTATTTTGAATACGTTTGAATCTTGGAAGATAAAGACAAAATTAGGATTTTTTCATACAAAAAATATTTTAAGTGCATGTAACTCAAAAGGAGCACAAAATCGCAGTTGAGTGTCTATGACAAAGTAGTGAGAAATTAGCCCCTCTACAAGCTGCGCTAAGTTTTATTTTGAATACGTTTGAATCTTGGAAGATAAAGACAAAATTAGGATTTCTTTCATACAAAAAATATTTGAATATTTTTTTTCTCTGAAAATACGGCTTTTTTGGCAAAAACTCAATGTACAAAAGTGATTTGTAATTGCATCAGCTGTCTACAAAAAAAAAATAAGCTGAATCGGTTGACCTTTTGTCAAAAATTTCTTAATGTCCCCTTTTTTATCATTTGGGACCAGTGTGCAGCGTGAGCGCGACGCGTGTGTGACCAAGGTCAGCGGCGATTATCAGACCCTTAATAGTATTTATATCATCATCTGCCTAGCCTTTTCCCAACTATATTGGGGTCGGCATCCAGTCTAATTGGATGCAGCTGAATACCGATATTTTACATGGAGTGACTGCCTATCTGATCTCCACAATCCAGTTACTGGGTAAAACGACATCCCTTAGTAAGACTGGTTGACAGACTTTCGCGCTTCTGACGACCCGTAATGACTGTCAAAGATCTACGAATGACAGCCGGGACTTATTAGGTATTGGTATGTAATCGATGGTCATTATGCATAATCAGCCTATAATGTTCCCACTAGTGGGATACAGGCCTCCTCTCTGTGAGAGGGAGTGGGCTGTAATCTACCACGCGGGCCCAGTGCGGGTTGGTAGATTGAATTTTTTGGTTCTAGGACATGCCGGTTTCCTCACGATGTTTAAGAGCAGTGGTGATGAAATAATTTATGGAAAGAAATGTGCCCGCTTGGGTTCAAACCCACGACATACAACTCGTAAGTCGGGGCCGTTACCACTGGGCCACCGCTGCTCTTCACTGATCATTATAACTAAATTGTTTATTATTTTAAGTGTACTAATAACAAATCTGTTTATTTTCAGGTACTATACAGAGGAAATCACAGCAATAAATTACCATAATAATTATTATTATTATTTGTAAGTAAATAGAATAGTATTGTTCTTGTGATAGGTATAGAATATTCTTTATTATGTACACCATAAAAATTACAGATATAAATTTGAAGATTTTTTTAAATTTCGATACAAATAGCAGAAAAATAATGTTGAAAAAACCAATTTTTTTTTTTGTTTAACCCAGTCGTCAGCAATGTATTTTCCTATTATTTAGCAAAACATATCAAGAAATTTAAAAATCACACACTAGGCTCCAGCGAGGGCGGCACTGAAAATTTCGGGAATCAAGGAAGTGACACAACATTACTATTTAAAAATGTATTTATTGCTTTTCGAAGTATTCTCCGCGAAATTTAACACATTTTTCCATACGATGGAACCAATCATTGAAGCAACCATTCCATTCGGAAGTTGGGGGTCTTCAAAATTGCCGTTTTGTAGGCGTCCACAGCTTCTTCAGGTGATGAAAATCTCTGTCCACGCAATTTATTTTTTATTTACGGAAAGTATAGAAATCATTAGGGCTTAGGGTCGGGGCTGTACGGCGGATGGTCTAATAATTCTATGTTTTCTTGCTCTAAAAACTCTTTTGTTCTGTGCGCGGTGTGAGAACTCGCATTGTCGTGATGGAGGATGATGCGGCGGTTGCAGTTCTCTCTACGGAGTTCAGAAACGACCTGTGGCAAACAAATGCTAGCATACCATTCTACATTAACCGTTCTTTGTCCCTCAAGAGGAATAGTCGTGGCCGGTTTTGGAGACAAACGTGGCCACCATTTTTTTTGCAACACTCCGTGAACCAACAATTTTTGTTGGCTTTAACTCATTTTCGAACACCCAAACTCGTGACTGGTTTTTTGTTTCGGGTTCGTACGCGTATATCCAGGATTCGTCACCTGATACGATGTTGTATACAGCATTTGAGGATCCTGCGTGGAATCTTTCGAGAGTTCTGACGCACCAAGTAACGCGAGTCGCTTTTTGCTCTTCACAGAGCGAATGCGGTATCCATCGGGAAAACAACTTTTTTACAGCTAATTGTTCATGCAAGATTATTTGTATTTGACTCATGCCAATGTCTAAAGTTGCCTGAATTTTGCGGTATGTCACATGTCGATCTTCCTCAATCAGCTTACGCACAGCATCAACGTTTTCTTGGGTGACTGCAGTTTTTGGACGACCTTGACGGGGATCATCACTGAGCTTGACACGTCCACTTTGAAATTCAGCAAACCAGCGATAAATTGTGGTTTAGTATGGGGCTTCATCACCAAATGCAGAAATCATCCGGTCAACACACTGTTTTTTGTGTTAAACCACTTCGAAAGTCATAATAAATCATCGCTCTTGAATTTTCTCGAGTCAATTCCATTTTTTCAACGACTAAACAAGTTTGACAAAACCTTGTGGCAAGACCGAGAATCTTTTTTTTAAATAAATAAATGGTATTCGATTTTTAAAACCAAGGAGTTTTCAATTAAAAAGATTTTAATATGACAGGAACAGTGGAAATATTCCATTCCCGATACTTTTAGTGCAGCCCTCGTATCCTTGAGATAAAATCAAAATTTTATTTTATGATTATACAATATCTTCATTCATTAAATCAACGGCGAAATGAACTATATTTTCGAGGGCGCAAATTTAAACTACACTAAACAACTAAAAAAATTAAACTATTAACAGATGCTGTGACTGACACTAATAATATAGTGTATAAATCTGTTTAACTATAAAATATAGTGTACTAGATGCGCCCCGTGGTTTCACCCGCATAAGTTTTGACCCCGGAATAAAAAGTATCCAATGTGTTATTCCTGGTTATAAACTATCTGTGTACCAAATTTCATCCAAATCCGTTCAGTACTTTTTGCGTGAAAGAGTAACAAACATCCATCCATCCATCCTTACAAACTTTCGCATTTATAATATTAGTAGGATAGTTACACAGACTTCTTGTTTCAATTATTTCAAGGTTTCTGACAATTAGATAAGAAATTTACAAAAGAGGTTGTATTTCGTGAACGGAGCCTTAATTAAACATAACTGGCAAAATGTGCGCTTACTATAGAAACACCTCTTAACTTTTCGGGACAGAATAGGCATGATGCCTGGGTAAAAAAAAAAAATCTTATTTAGCCCGTCAGGCATATAATAAAAACATATAAGACACGTATTTTTTGGTTTATCATATTAATAAAAAATTACTTACAGTTTTCCCAAATTAATAATGCGCATGCAGATCTCCGCTAATTGTCGTATTCCCGGAAACACCCGAATCATTGAATCGTAAGAGTAAGTAATTCTACTAAATTATGCATGAAGAAAATGCACTTAACCACTCTATACACATATCGTCTTCCGACGCTCGGGGAATACGACCGTTCGAAGATTTCTATGCGCATTATCACTTTGGGAGACCTGTAGAAACAACGCATTACAGGAGTGTGGTTTCTCTACGTCACAATTCTGTATAAATTCTAGCAAGGCGTGACGTCATGTCACATTTGTCATCTTTTGAATACTTACCTTAAAAAAAGAAACTCTCTCTTGCATTTTCTTAGTAAAATCTCAATAAGAGCTAAACCTGTCCAGGGCAGGATTCTCCAGTTTCCTAGTTCCCACTGCTGGGACACAGGCACGGGCCTCCTCTCTGTGGGAGGCAGTGGGCCGTAATCCACCACGCGGGCCCAGTGCGGGCTGGCAGATGTCACATGTCTTCGAATTTTCGGTTCTAGGACATGCGGGTTTCCTCTAGATGTTTTCCTTCACCGTTTTGAGAGTGGTGATGAAATAATTTACACATAGTAAAGTGCCTGCTTGGGTTCGAACCCACGACCTACAAACTCGTAAGTCACGGCCGTTACCACTGGGCCACCGCTCATTTGGTATTGTAGTAAGGATTAATCAGGTGACAGATATTTTATCTGTAATGTTATACATTTAATCTAAGTTTCGTAAAGTGGGAAAGTATTTATAATATAAAGCCTTTTTTAAATTCCCCATGTTCTTCGTTAAATAAAAACTGACTTGATTGTAGCGTTATACGTACCTACACACGGCCAAAAGAAAAACTAGGCAGATGATGATTCTTGTACACACGGCCTTTTCCCAACTACGTTCGGTCGGGGTCGGCTTCCAGTCTACACGGATGTACCTGAATACCTTTATTTTACATGGAGCGACTGCCTTACTGGGTAATATACCCCTTGGTAAAACTGGTTGTCAGACTTTCGGGCTTCTGACGACCTGTAACGACTGTCAAAGATCCACGAATGACAGCCGGGTGCTTTCCGAGGCACGGAGAGGTCTTGGTATGTAAAAGTGGTCACCCATCTACGGACCAAACGCGTGTCCAAGAATACAACACCCTAATCGCGTAACACAGTTTGAATTACAATCTCAATGATTTTGAAATATGTCGCTAATCCATTGCTTCTTATGCTCGATAACGAATGTAGTTGAACTGTCAAAATGATACACATTGCTACTGATTGGGATCCCTTCTTTTCGCATAATGTTTTTTGTCCTAATATACTTCGGCATAACAATTTTGGCACAATTTTTTTAGGCATAATAATACTTTGGCATAATTTTTTTAGGCATACATTTTATGTTGGCATAATCATGTTAAAGACTAATTTGTTTTGGCATAAATTTGATTCGCATAACGTTAGTAGGCCTAATGACTATTAGCATAACGTTAGTAGGCCTAAAGACTTTTAGCATAACGTTAGTAGGCCTAATGGCTATTAGCATAATAATATTTAGGCATACAATTAATATAAATAACAAAAACAATGTTCATGCAAATGATTTATTATAAATATACATGACATTTTCAATCGCGAGAAACGTTTATTTCACACAGCAGTGAATTAGTTAACTTCAATCAGTTAACTTCTATTATGAGAAATAAATATGGCGGTTATTCCTCAGATAGAAGTTAACTGATTGAAATAGTAGTCCTTAATTATTTATTTTAGGTGTATATTTTTAGCAATTGCTTGTAAATATTCTAGTTTAGAAGGATACTCATCTTTTTTACCAATGATTTTTTCAATTTTTTTGGTTTTGTCCGTGTATTTTTTCTTTTTTTTTTGGTATAAGTGATGTTACGATATCCAGTTTATCTATTTCAATGGTTTGATGTCTTATTTCTTGAACTATCTTTTTTGCCAAAAATAAAATCCAGTTCCCACAAAATGAGCAAATCTATTGTGCCATGCCTCTGCATGATTTTGTGTCCTGAGTATATTTTCCTTTACTAGTAAATACATACTCCAGACTTTGGGTGGAAATGGTGGTGGTGAACTTGTAGTGCCCCATACATAATTCTGAGCAAACCAATTAGCTATAGTACCTGTAACAATCAAATAATATTGTTGGTTAAAAAATTAATATTCTGTGCAACAAAAGTTAGTCACAGAACCGAATTGCTGCAAAACCGACTTCACGTAGTCTTGTTTGTCCTACCCCTAGAGTGTTATTTAAAATCGCGTAAGCGCGTAGGGGCGAGGCGGCCCGCGGGCTGAGGAGCAGGCGGCTGCGAGCGAGCCGCCACGGCTGAGGCTGGCCGGCGAAGCCGGCCAACAAGCCGAAGCTGCGGTGGTGAGCGAAAGCCGTCTGCGACGATTAGCACGCGTGGGGCCGCCGGAGGGCCGCAGCGCCGGAGCCGTCACAGAAACCCTGCCTGCTGCATGCTGCTTGCTTGCTTGCTTGTTATTTATGCTTAACTTTTATGCTTTAGGATATTATGCTTAAAAAAGTTATGCTTTAGAACTTTATGCTTAAAAAAGTTATGCTTTAGAACTTTATGCTTAATAAGTTTATGCTTTAAAATATTATGCCTAATCATTATTATGGTTATAGACATAATGCTTAAAAAAATTATGCATGAGCTGTTATGCGTAATTATATTATGCGAAAAAATAATTATGCCAAACAACATTATGCTAAGTTATATTAGGTCTTAAAATTTTATGCTAATGGATAGGGAACCCTACTGATTGTGTATTACGCAATCACCCCGCAGATGTATTTTGATTGATAACCATGTAATTTAATTCTTCACTAAATTTCTTTTATCCCATTATCCGTATCCTTGTCAAAAATAAAAGTCCTTGCCAGCCCAAAAAACAAATTCCCTCCAATAATGTCAATATCAACAAGGAGGTTTTAACCTCGCCATTAAAGAATTCTTTTTTTAAATTACCCACGACGGCTTCCCGTCAAGTTCATTGGCGCTTCCGTCCGCTGTCAATTGTTGTAGGGACGTGCTTGTGTCGATTTAATAAATCGATTATTTCCTAGTTGGGTTTTGCTGTTGGTGACTTTTTATGTGGTGATAGATAGATAGATCATTTACTTGTTCAAAACATAAGTATACACACATTGCATGCAAGATGTTACACAAAATTATAGCACAGTCATGTTTTGCCGTAACGGCGTACAAATATAAATAGGTAGGTTATTTCTCTTGTTTTGGTTTGTCCATTATTCATAGCAATTCTAATATCAAATTAAAACTTAATCAATCAATGAAATTATAATAAACATGTTACAGAATAGTGTCATCAACTCGTCATAGAAATGAATAAAATAAAATTAGCCAGTCAAAAGTCAAAGTAATTAGGCATAAAAGTCTACATAATTATTAAGTTTAAATTTGATATTTATTTGTGGTATGTTCTGATATTCACGATGAAAGATCGTCGCGTTTTTTTTTCTTTTTGACACCTCCGACATTTACAATGTCGCAGAGATCACTTGATTGTTACGGGAACGCCATTATTGTTGTGTTTGGACTTTCGGGCGACTTAGTTCGGTGAATACGTTGAGGACAGCAGAATCAGCCTATAATGTTCCCACTGCTGGGACAGACACACAGGCCTCCTCTCTGTGAGTGGGCCGCAATCTACCACGCGCGCTCAATGCAGGTAGGTAGATTTTTTGGTTCTAGGACATGCTGGTGTCCTCACGACGTATTTCCATCACCGTTATGAGAGCAGTGGTGATGAAATAATTTACTCAAAGTAACGTTCCTGGCTGGGTTCAAACCTACGATCTACAACTCGTAAGTCGCGGACGAATCCACTGGGCCACCAGTGCTCTCGCATGGTGACGGCAAGTGTAACAAGTTCATTAATCTTTGTATTTTATATAGATAAATAATCATTTTTATCAAAAAAAAAAAACTGATTTATTTTACTCATCTTTTGTTAGAAAAAAAAATGTGATAAAAGTATTAGTTTCCTTGAAAAACCAATGCGAGCTACATTTCCGAGTTTTCATGTCTAAAGAGACAGAAGACACAATCAATAATCAACACGGAACCGCCTCCAAATTGACATCTTAAAAAAAATAAGGTTATAAAAAAAAGAAAGTCTATTGGCTACGCGCCATATAGAATGACCTTCATCATTATATTATCATCTTGCATCGATAGTTTTGTTTTTCGTCTACGAGTATAAATGTATTTGTTAGCTAAGCCACGCGGATTCACCCGCATAAGTCTCAATCCCGTGGGAATATCGGGATAAAATCAAAATCAAATGTCATTTATTCAAACTAGGCTGAGAATCAGCACTTTTCGAACGTCAAAATTACATAAGACAGTTCCCCCAAAACGCCTACCCTTCACCACTTCCTAGTGCTTTAGCTGGGAAGAAGAAGTGGCCAATAAATTCCCCAGCAGCACACCTGAAATGGATTCTATACAACATTATGCAAAACAATTTACACCACGTGCAACACAAAACGTTAATTGGATTAGCCATATGTCAGCTAGCACACCAATATACCAAAAAAAAAAAAAAAAATATCCTGTGTCTTAACCGAGTTCATGGGATACCCATATGCAATATTTCATCCAGATCCGTTCAGCCGTTTTAGCGTGAAAGCGGAACAAACAAACATACAAAAATCAAATCTTTTCTCTTTATTATTTTAGTTTTAGATAAATTAAAGTCGCTTTTTGTGTCTGTCTGTGTGCCATGGTTGTTCTTCTAAACTACGCAACAGATTTTGATGTGGGTTTCACAATTACCGGAAGGTTTATGTGAATGAGTGTTTGTGTTTATATTAAGGCGCTGATAAGCGGCAACTGACCAAAGCAGGCTTGTCTTGTTTTTAGGGTATGTGGGATATCGTTGGATAGGCCATTCAAAAATATTGTGGGTCTGCAAACACCATTTATCGATTCATGGATCCGTTTGCGTAATGTTAAGCTTTAAAGTGCTAATTTTTGTTAGAGTCAAGTGTCCCTCCCTCCTTCCAGCTAAATGGTTGTATAAGGAGATGTGAAAAAATTCATGGCAGTACGAGTAGTACATAATAATGAAATTAAAAGGAAAACTATCACAGCTAAGTGGGCTTTACAAGTTAACGAGTTATAGTCGACCAACTTGTATGTATGTAATGTGTTGTATGTATGGGAAGAACATGTTTTTCAACTACATTTTTAAGTTTGTTTTTGGAATAAATTCATCCCAACTTCCCAACTACGGAATTCTTCATTGTGCGTGGTCTGACACGCACTTGTCTTTCTTTTTTTTATATATTTTAAAGGCCTGCAGGCTTAGCATGACGCTTTCTATTTCTTCGAAGAAAAGACAAGGCTCTTTCTATACTAAGTGACATTTTGTTTCTCCTTTTTTGACATCCCACCGTAGAAATCCTTCTACATAAAAAAGGACCTAGACAAAGATCGTTAGAAACGAAAGACAAAAAGGCAGATTGTAGAAGGATTTCTACGGTGAGATGTCAAAAATGGAGAAACAAAATTTCACTTTGTATAGAAAGAGCCGTGTCTATTCTTCGAAGAAATAGGAAGCGTCATGCTAAGCCTGCTGGTTGCTGAGTCCTCACGTTGTTTTCTATCAACGATGTCAGTGATGTGACTTCAGAATAATATCGATATCTAGTGTCGTACCGCTACTTCTCGAGACGAAACTGTCGACTTGTAAATATGTTCATCATGCATGCGTAGGCGACTGATTACTTTGACCTTATTTTCATTATTATTTTTGTGATTTAAACAAATAACTTTTGAATGTCGGTGACATAAGTGCGTTTGTGACTTGATTTATTTATGGTTTGGTGTTTGCCGCAGCTTGCCTGCGTAAAGGTCGGATATTATACCATAAGAACGTAATCATCATCTGCCTAGCCTTTTTCCCAACTATATTGGGATCGGCTTTCAGTTTTAGCGGATACAGCTGAATACCAGTATTTTATATGGAGCGACTGCCTATCTGACCTCCACAACCCAGTTACTGGGTAACACGATACCCCTTGGTAAGGCTGGTTGTCAGACTTTCGGGCTTCTGACGACCCGTAACAAATGTCAAAGATCTACAAATGACAGCCGAGACCAACGGCTTAACGTGCTTTCCGAGGCACGGAGGGGTCTTGGTATGTAAAGATGGTCGCCCATCCATGGACCAACCGCGGCAAGCGTAGCTTAACCTCACTCTTTATTATGAGTTAAGAGCAATGTAATTATTGCTCTTATATATAGCGATATAATGATGACTAAAGTAACAGTTATATACGAGTATCACTGCCATGTCTTGAGTAGAGCTTCGCATTAAATGATAAATGATTTTTATTTCTGTAAGTAGGTTTGTACAAACACTTTTACACGTCAATCATATTTTTAAAATAAAGCTAGATGAGGTCGGCGTTTCCTATCTGACTACTCTGAGAAGAAAGGCCGAAACAAACTCAGAGATCACAGTCTCTTTTAAAGTCCAGACATATTCATGTTAGAGCCATGTAGATTGGTGTCTGAAATGGTCCTTTTGAGGAATGATTGAGTGGACCTGTCCAGTCAGTGCACGCATTTGTCAGTAATCGTGCAGCTCAACTCAGAACTTAAGACGCTGACAACACCTAAACCGCGGTCACTATCTGTTTGCATAGAAAAGAAAGAGAAGCGCGATGACACAAAGCTTGTAATTTATTGCAAAATATGAAGCAATTATCTATTTACTGAAAATTGAGTTGAGTAATCGAAAATAAAAAAACAACTAAGTTCTGCATTCAAATAAGACGTTCTTGTTATTAATTAAATATGTAACCTATGTTGATATTTAATACAGATATTTTGGATTGGAACTCAAGGTAAGAGGTTAGTTTAACGTTAGTTTGTGTCGAGATTTTTGTTCAAAACGAGTTTTGGTAACAACCAAGTTCTGGGAAATATGTTCAAAATTAACATATATTTTTTCCGCTACCACAAACTATACAGATTTGGCAATTTTTTTCTTAAGAGAAGCCAATTTTGGTCAATTGGGTATTGTCAGCGCCTTAAGGAGCTCTACGATGCGACGAAAAATACCAAAGAAAGAACATTTGGGTAGGCCGCATAAATTACTCAAACTGCCAGACCATGATTAAAACTAAATGAGAAAAAAAAACAACAATGACCCCACATAGTCTTCACATTCCTAATAATTGAAAACAATACGAGTATATTACTTTACAAGTAAATATTCATGTCATTGATATTGATATACCGTTTAAATATCACTTTGATATTGATGTACCGTTTAAATATCACATATATATTGATATACCGTTTAAATTTCACATTGATTTGAAGATTGCTTATACCTCTTTAAACGCCAACAAAGACGTTGATTTGAAGATTATATTCTATTGATTTTTTTTTTTATGAACAATTATTTATAAAGATGACTATGATGCTATTTTTTTGACAGTCTCGTTGGTTAGTGGTCGCAACCGCTACTGCTCAACCAAAGATCTCAGCTTCGATTGCCAGGTCGGGCACAGTGTTATTGGATTTTTCTATCACGAATTTCTTATTAGCAGCCCGGAGTCTGGATTTGTGCTCGGTTGATGGCAATAGGCTCGCCCCCTATTACATGGGACTGAAGGCTACTTCAAACAAGCGCGACACGCGACGTTTGTAAGTCTTTAAACATAATTGGCGACATGTGGGTGTAGCTACTAGAGCCACGCTTCTGCTTACGCATTCGGGAATTATAGGACATTTTATGATATATGAATGTTATATAAAGATGATTGTATGCATATATATATTTTATATATGTGGCCCATTGGTTACGGCCCCGATTTACGACTTAGGTCGTGGGTTCGAACCCAGGCAGGCGCTTTTCTTTGTGTAAATTATTTCATCACCACTGTTCTCAAAACGGTGAAGGAAAACATCGTGATGAAACCGGCATGCCCTAGAACCAAGAATTCGAAGACATGCGACATCTACCAACCCGCACTGGGCCCGCGTGGTGGATTACAGCCCACACCCTCTCAAAGACAGGAAGCCTGTGTCTCAGCAGTGGGAACATTATAGGCTGATTATGCTTACGTTATATTATATTATATGTTATCCAAAAGTTTTAAGTTTTCTCCACTGTCGGCAGTCCCCATTACTGCGTATTTTTTTTTTGCACTTGTAATTACAAAATCTCTGTAACTAAAGCCTAGTATTTGGTCATTTTGGAAGTACGTTTCTGTGCTTACCAAAAATTTATCAAAAATTCTATCCCTGAAGGGGTTCAAAAATGTTCGCCCAATTTTTTGGTCCGTTTTTTTATGTCCTTTTGATGTCCCAGGATGGACGAAGATCTCACGCATACTTTTTCATTCCCCTACTCAGTGCCGTTCTCCGGCCAACAAAAAAAAACAAAGTCATTTATTCAAATTAGACTGAGAACCAGCACTTTTCGAACGTCAAAATTACGTACACAACACTAATTCGAAAACATTTTAAAAGCCAATTATTTTTAAAAGAGTAACCGTGGAGTTTCTTGCCGGCTCTTCTCCATAGGTTACGACCAATTGGAACCGTGCACCTAGCTTTTGACGTTTCATAAGTGCCCATGTAGGTTTATGTGAAATAAAATATTTTGATTTTGAATAGTGAATAAAACACGAAAAGAATCGCTTACTAAATTCCACCTGTGATGATTAATGATTTTATTATTCCTACATTGTCCTCCCACAATGACCAGCAGTAGCTGTAGTAATTGAAATCAACAGTCAATGCCATCACACTCGTAAAGATTACGATGAGTCGGTGTCACTGCGCCTACGCTTAGTTGAGAATATTTTTTATTTAACACTGTGTGAGGAATGCGACTATATTTGCTTAAAACACATGCATATACCAAAAATATAAATATGTCTAGATAGAACGGACAGTGGATGGAGGGGCTGTAATAACAGCCGCACGGGTCGATCGATCAGGTTAAGCTATGCTTGCCGCGGTTAATCCGTGGACGGGTGACCATCTTTACATACCAAGACTCCTCCGTGCTTCGGAAAGCACGTTAAGCCGTTGGTGCCGGCTGTTTTTGTAGATCTTTTACAATTGTTACGAATCGTCAGAAGCCCGAAAGTCTGACAACCAGTCTTACCAAGGAGTATTCGTATTTCTTAGTAGCTGGGTTGTGGAGGTCAGATAGGCAGCCGCTCCATGTAAAATACTGGTATTCAGCTGGATCCGGTTAAGACTGGAAGCCAACCCCAACGAAAAGGCTAGGCAGATGATGATGATGATGCATTTCGATGTCAACATTTATAGTGGCATGAGGAACAGGGTGTAAAGTTCACTCATCTTCCATAGAAAAGGCAGGATCCTCCGACCAGACGGGTGTCGTGTCTTAACCGGATCCCGGTTAAGACTGGAAGCCAACCCCAACGAAAAGGCTAGGCAGATGATGATGATGATGCATTTCGATGTCAACATTTATAGTGGCATGAGGAACAGGGTGTAAAGTTCACTCATCTTCCATAGAAAAGGCAGGATCCTCCGACCAGACGGGTGTCGTGTCTGGTGGGCAACTGCCCGACGGTTGATGTCGGGATGTTGTATATGTGCCAGTCGCGCGGTAAACTCTGCTTGCGCGATGCAGGATTTGTGTGACGTCAGGTTTTTGATGCGTAGTTCGCATGTGGCGTTGTAGATGTCGCCACACATACATCACTGACGCCATGTTTCCATGGGGTAGGTTGAAACCACAAAACGTCAACTGCTACGATTCTTGCATACTCCTTTTGCCGTCCACGTTCATACATTTCATATATCTGCCAAAATCGGGCAACCCTGGCCGGGTTGCCCGATTTTGGCGAAATTTAAATGACCCGCGCGGGACATGCTCAGTCCCGCTTTTCGGGGATAAAAAAACAGTAATTTGTAAGTATTGTATTACTTATTTATATATTATTCCTCTGAAGACTTAACTGCCTTACAGAGCAAACCAGACAATTATTGTTATTACTACAGTAAAGTAATGAATTTTTATAAAAATATCTACATTTTTATGGCTATTTAATAACATTTGAAACTGAATTATAAGGATAAGTAGTAATAAATGAAATACTACGTTGTTTTTATTATGTCCCGACTTCGACGAAATAATACAGCATTTTTTATTGAAAAGGTTTCGAAATACCGCTTTGCCCGAAAAAAATCTGTCAACTCAGATCTGGGCATAACGGTTTCGTTGCCTTCTTTCAATATTAGCTTGTATTGCTAACTCCCATCCATGAATGACGCAGCACAAACCATTAATTGACCGTTTCAAGAGAGACAGCGACAATGAGATACCACAAAAAGGCCTGTCCGTTTCTCCGTACGTTAAAAACGGCGAATAACTGACGTTAGATGTACTGTTAACTGTCAAAGTGAACTTAACTGCAGTTTGAGGTCTGTGGTTCTGTAGTGGGAATTTACTTATTAATTAAATGTTCGAAACATAATACTGCGCTCCGTAACTAATTTAGCTGCCGTGGCTCATAAGGTTGCCCAGTTTAAATGGGACTGGGCAAGACATATCTCCCGCATGCCAAACAATCTGTGGTCGAGAATGAGAATGAATGAACAACACGATTTGACAGTTGTCCCTACTCGCAATGTGTTTGTGCCCGTTCGAAAAATTAAATTTGCCATTTCTCTTGACGGATCAACTACTTTCGGACGGGCCCATATCTTCGTTGACGGACTTAGAGAGTTGTCCTCCAGAGGCGGATTGCTAGCATAATCGGCCTAATGTTCCCACTGCTGAGACACAGGCCTCCTCTCTGTAAGAGGGAGTGGGCCGTAACCCACCATGCAGGCCTAGTGCGGGTTGGTAGATGTCACATGTCTTCGAATTTTTGTTTCTAGGACATGCCGGTTTCCTCAAGATGTTTTCCTTCACCGTTTTGAAAGCAGTGGTGATGAAATAATTTACACAAAGTAGGGAGCCTGTCTGGGTACGAACCTACGACCTAAAACTCGTAAGTCACGGCCGTTACCACTGGGCCACTACTGCTCTCGGCGGATTGCTAGTAACAGTTAATAAAAGAGACTCCTAAAAAAAACTAGTGAGTCATTCAAACAAAATGGCCGGTCACTGTCAAGGTCAGAACACCGGCCTATAGCGGTATTAAGAACTGTGTTAACTTGAGTTTTGATTGAGGTAGGTGTGGTAAGTGGTAATGTTCCCTCGTGGGTACTCACGACTGTTGGTTCTAGCGGTTTATTTGGCCGATGTTAGGTTTGAACCTTTAGTCAGCAGTTTCTTCGTAGAGGTTTGCTTATTTCTTGGGTTTATCTATAATGTATAATATATATTTTTGTAACAATATTTTAATTTAAAAGAATGTGCGTGGAGTTTCTTGCCCGTTCTTCTCCATAGGAACCTACTACGCTTTGGAATGGGCAACAGCTTCATCTTTCCGACTGACCGACCCCTTGACAATTCAAAAGTGCCTGTATTTGGTTTATTTGAAACAAATGCTTTGAGTTTGAGTAATATTATAAAGAGAAAATATTGTTTGATTGTTTTTTTGTTTGTTTGTAAATAAACTCAAAAACTACTAGACTGATTTAAAAAAAATAGCTAATATTTCACCTATACAAGGTGTCGTTTTGCATCCTCGTCAAATTTAAGGAGGTACGAGGGTCATTCAATAAATACTTAGCCTACAAAAAGTAAACGAAAATTTTGGAAAAGTGGCAATTTATTTTTCAACAAAGTCTCCTTTTAGTTCGATACACTTAGCCCAGCGATGCTCCAACTTTTTTAACCCGTCCGAAAAATAGTTTTTGTCAAACTCTGCAAAATAGGCCTCCGTGGCGGCGATGACCTCCTCATTCGATCCATATTTATACCCGGCGAGTGATTTTTTCAGATTAGGAAACAGAAAGAAGTCACAAGGGGCCAAATCTGGAGAATACGGTGGATGGGGCAACAATTCGTAGCGTAATTCGACCAATTTGGCCATGGCAACGGCAGACGTGTGAACCGGTGCGTTGTCGTGGTGAAACAGCACTTTTTTCTTCGCCAGATGGGGTCGTTTTTTCTTTAATTCGGCGTCGAATCGGCCCAATAAATTGGCATAGTAAAGCCCTGTAATTGTTTTACCCTTCTCGAGGTAATCGATGTAGATCACACCTTGTGAATCCCAGAAAACGGTGGCCATAACTTTTCCGGCCGATTTTACAGTTTTCGCCTTCTTTGGAGCACGTTCCCCGGTCTGGATCCATTGTTTTGATTGCTCCTTGGTCTCTGGTGTGTACCAGTGGATCCAGGTTTCATCGACGGTCACAAAACGACGCAAAAACTCCGCTGGATTCCGCTTAAACAGCGCCAAACACGTCTCCGATGTGGTCTCACGGTTGCGCTTGTTTTCTGGTGTGAGTAAACGCGGCACCCATCGCGCCGACAGCTTTATCATGCCGAGTTCCTCGTGAAGAATATGATGCACTGTTCCTTCTGAAATGCCTACAGTCTCAGCTAGCTCCCGAACCTTCAATCGGCGATCTGCCAATACGAAATCATCGATTTTTTTAATGTTTTCCTCCGTAGCAGCTGTTTTCGGTGCACCTGGACGTGGTTCATCAAAAACCGACGTACGGCCACGTGCAAACTCGTTGAACCAATTCTTGACGGTGGCCATCGATGGAGAAGAGTCACCGTACACAGCATCCAAGCGCTCTTTGATTTCGATGCGCGTTTTCCCTTCCAAAAATAGGAATCGAATCACCGAACGATATTGCTCTTTTTCCATTTTTGTAAAACCGATCGACACGTTCGCTTCCATAAGTTGTCAAATTAATACAAATGAAGGGATTGGAATGAAAATTTGAAAAAAGAATTAAAAAGAATGTGCTACACTGTGGTAAAACTCTTTTGAAACTACAGCGCCCTCTGGCGATGAGGCTAGGTACTTATTGAATGCACCTCGTAACTATGCTAATGATTCTCGACACGAATCAATAATAAAATAATTAGGTTTTTTTTTTTCTAATTTTCGGATATCGGCCATGTGTGGAACACGCATGTTAAAACGCGGCCCGTGTGATACCGCACTGTAACTGCCCTTTTACACACACACTATATACACCACTTTCACAGAACATAATCACCCCGTTGCGTATGCGGACACAACGGGGTGATTATGTTCTGTGAAAGTGGTGTATTCTAAAATACTGTCAAACTTAAATAACTAAAAAAACAAATATATATTGATAATTGAGCTGGTATCGTAATTTTATTTGATTATATATGTCTTTCCTAGCAGCCTCCTGAAATCAGCGAGTAACATGGGCTGTATTTTATTAAAAAAAAATAATGCTCCCTACAAAAAATACAATAATGTAACCCAAGGTATCAGAAATTTGCCTATAAAAGTCACTATTTGGCGTGCGCTGCGAAAACTATTAGTAATACATAAAATCATGTACTACATGTTTATAGTACTCATCGTTCCCCACAAAAAAGTCCGCGGAGTGTATGTCTCAACTATTATAGTTAAGTCACAATAACCGTTTTTGTTCAAATTAAGTGTATCAAAACACGGGTAAAATCGAAAGATGATGCGCGATGATGTCTGGAACTAAATTACCTTAATTCTACTACTACTAATATTAATTCAATTCTATATTTAAATCAATTCGATCCCCTTTACTCACAATCTATGTAGTACTTCCTAATACCATAAGTACACTAATGTAATGTATTATAAAGTACTTACTAATTCCATACTCAAGCTGTCACTTCTGTCACCTATCTATCATCAAGTCATGAGGCCCTGGTACTATGTGCGTGTCAAACGCATATCGATAGTGTGTGTAAAGTTTTTTTTTTTTTTTCTAAACTTTAACTGTGCCAAATTTCATACTCGTCCATCCGCGTAATTTTTGTAAAAAGGGGTACAAAGTTTTCGCTTCACGTATTAATTAATATAATGATTACAATTATCTAAATTACATTTATCTTATCGACATTATAAGCAAATAAATGATTTCTGTTTGCCCGTATTATATACTTTTATACTATGCATTTAGTAAAAAGCTGTTATTTTGACATTACAAACAGACTTAAACTTTATTTCTTTGGTGATGAGATGTCCTTCCTGGACTGATAGGCTGATGGTGATGAAGCAATCAAAATAAAGTGTTTAAATTCCTCGGTCTTTAAAATATCAGTAAAGTTCAATGATACTCGACAAAAATATCAAGCAACACATTAGTATCATTTACATCTATTGTACCAGTCAGTCATTCTAAATCAATCAAAGAGTCAATGAACGGCAGACATATTAAAATACATAAAAAATACTCTATCATAATATTTGTATTTAACAACTACTCAACGCTTACAAAAAAATAAAACCCTGTCATATCAAATAAATAGAAACAAACAACTTTATAAAATTGCAACTCAAAAATCATAATATTTGCATATAAAAAAATAAAACGCTGTCTTTTCACTAATAAAAAAAAATAACTATATAAAACTACTAAAAAAACCTTAAATTCAAGCAAAAGATCTAAATACCATAATATTCGTCTGTCAACAAGAACCGATCCAATTTGTATCCAAAAGCAATGTAAAATCGACTTTTATTCCTCAACAATAAAAACCGTCGTATAAGAAAACGCTAACGTTGACAATACAATCAATTTTCAACCTTGTTCCGTTAAAACAAGATCGTAAACACAGTTATCTAATATAAATGTGTTGCCATGTGAGAAAAATGCTTTTCCCATACATTACAGCCTACAGGTGACAATGCGCGGAAGTTGACACGCGTTGCGTTTCACGAGGTGTTTTGTGTTTTTACAAAGGCGTAAGCAGAAATCAAGGCATCGAGCTAAGTTGACAAATACGATATCGATTTAGTCCAAGCAAAAAATTGAAAGGCCCGTAATGTCATCAGAACTTCAAAATATTGGCAGTTATTACGAATGCTTAATACGTGTTCTTGTTCCAAATTCAATCCAGCTTTGAGTTAGAATCTAGACCAAAATTTAACAATGGCCTAGATTGGTAGCAGACTGGCTCACAAATTGGCCTAATTAAGGTTTAACCGCTCAGGCCCGTGGCTCAATAACGTCATCTCTCAATCTCAAAAAAAACATTTTTATTCGATAACTACTTTCAAATCGCGCGCCGCGAGGGCTCCTATTCGGAGCCATTGGGGCTTTATCGGTTAAAATGAGATTTGCATAACGGTCAGAAGTTGTGACAGCCAAGAAGGTTCTTCCCTCGTGTCGAGGTTAAAGGTAAGCCAGTCAGCAAGGTTGAAGCTCCGTTTATTACCTAATAAATTCATTTGAATTTGATAAAAGTGTAAAAAGACCAAGGAAACAAGGCTACAAAAAGTTTGGTATACTGAAATGACGGCTGACAAACAGGTAAGGAAGGAGAAGACATGCTGCCCGACCTTAAATAAATTGGGATAAGGGCAGAAGAATTATGATGATCGACTGCAAACCCTGAGAGGAGACATTGCAAATTGCTACTCAGATACATGCCAGTACTTTTCTTCTGAAGAATCAGAATAACCGCACATTTATACTAGACTACCAAATCCGGGTTTGTGAATCGAATCCGGATTTTTTGAACAGTAACAATGTGCCCGTCCCCCGAGTGCCGAGTCTCGGCTCGGGGAGGAGCGACCGGAGCGCGGGATGCAAGTCGAGTGAACATCCATTGCACGCCACGCCACTTTACCCGGTCTTGGATCCTTGCTACATTGACTAGCTCTTCGGACTACCGGGCTGATGTAAAATTCGGATAATCCGGATTTGACTAAAAATTTGTTCTTAAAAATCCGGATTTTAAAACTGATGGGGATTTGCATTTCCTAGTCAGGAACGACACATAACTTACACCAAAGTCCAAAGTGAAAACTTAGCTGAAGTGAGCATCAAATCATCAATACATAATGTCAATCCCCAGCATCAATGGATTGACAGCTCACTTCAACTGAGATTTTTACAGAATAGACTTCTTAACCGGAGTTGGTCCAAAATCTAGACATAAGGTTTTGCATCTAAACACTCAGTTACGGATGTTCTTCTTCGAAATGGATAACTGAATTGACAGCTCACTTCAACTGAGATTTTTACAGAATAGACTTCTTAACCGGAGTTGGTCCAAAATCTAGACCTAAGGTTTTGCATCTAAACACTCAGTTACGGATGTTCTTCTTCGAAATGGATAACTGAATTGACAGCTCACTTCAACTGAGATTTTAAACTTCTTAACCGGAGTTGGTCCAATATCTAGACATATCGTTTTGCATCTAAACACTCAGTTACGGATGTTCTTCTTCGAAATAGATAACTGAATTGACAGCTCACTTCAACTGAGATTTTAAACTTCTTAACCGGAGTTGGTCCAATATCTAGACATATCGTTTTGCATCTAAACACTCAGTTAAGAATGTTCTTCTTCGAAATGGATAACTGAATTGACAGCTCACTTCAACTGAGATTTTAAACTTCTTAACCGGAGTTGGTCCAATATCTAGACATATCGTTTTGCATCTAATCACTCAGTTAAGGATGTTCACAGTATAAGTTTATGAGAACCACGTTATTCACATGAATCACATTCAATGCACGCTATAATACGCGGAAGCTCACACACGTCACGCTCCACGCGCTTGCGTGTTGGTAATACATGTCACGCTTTGAACTATGAGTGCGGGCAGGGTAACAAGATCATGGGCAAAGTTGTTGAAGTATTTGCTGTAGAGGTATAAATGAAAATACTAGTGTGTAGGACAAGCGGCTTGAAAAGTTGCACAACCCGTTCAGTGAGCGAAAATCTCGCTTTACATATTTTTTAATGAGATACACTTTTTCATAGTTTTGTTAGTGAACCTAAGTTCTGACGGTCTTGTAAATGGCCGAAAATAGATAGCACCAAAGTTAACAATCTTCGTATCTAGCTCATCATCCGCCTAGCCTTTTCCCAACCATGTTGGGGTCGGCTTCCAGTCTTAACGGATACAGCTGAATACCAGTATTTTACATGGAGCGACTGCCTATCTGACCTCCACAACCCAGTTACTGGATAACACGATATCCCTTGGTAAGACTGGTTGTCAGACTTGGGCTTCTGACTACCCGTAACGACTGTCAATTATCAACGAATGACAACTGGGACCAACGGCTTAACGTGCTTTCCGAGGCATGGAGTCTCTATGTAATGGATTGTCACCCATCCAAGAACAGACCGCAGCATGAGTAGCTTAACCTTCGATCTACTAGTGCGGCTGTTATCACTTAGCCACGAGCACCTTCTCATTAAGACAACGTAGGTAAGTAAATTCAAAAACAATCATCACAGCTCCTTTGAAATATAAATAAACAAATCAAAATTGGCAAGTATTATACAGAAGAAACAGGTTAAACTTTCGCCTGGCCTAAGAATTGAGTTGAGAGTTCGCGACCTCGACTTTTGCGAAAAAAAAGTATCATTCTGTGTTAACTATCAAAAGGTCAACGACTTATTCAAGTACTTATAAAAGATGGCGGAAAAGCGCTAACTTACTGGCTACAGCTATCAATCATTTTAAGAAATAACCATAAAGAATATCAAATGTAGGTAAAATATACTTTAAAAACGTTTATCTCTACCTGTCAAAAGATGCGCAGAACAGATAAAACATTAATAAAACGCACGTGGGGTAATTTAGCACCTCTATCTGGCAACACTGTCGCTCTATGGATGCGTTCAGAATAAATTAAAGTAATTGATCGCGTTCGTGACACTTAATGGCGTATTATTGTATATGCATTGACTTTATGATGTAAGATTATGTTGATGCATAATAATATCATACTTATTAGAAAAGTAGTTGTATGATATATGATTTTCTATACCTAAACGTTTCATAAATGGCGCCACATATTATTATTATGTCAGGAAAATAACTGAGTTTGAACAAGGCTTGTTTTTACTGACGGTTTATTGAGGATATATGTATTTAGGGGCTACTGTTTTGCAGTCGATATTTACAAAATGATAAGACGATTGCTTTGGCGTCGAGATAAAGACCACCATACTTATCTGCGTTGCTAAGCAAAGCGAGCAAAGCGAGGAACCTCATGAGTGAGAGACTCATCACTATGAGTCCCTCACTCATGAGGTCCCTCGTTTGAGGTACTCATGATCGCAAATTGAAAGAATTATTCGAATTTTCTCACTGAACCACGTCACTTCTCACTCCTCACTCGTTCACGCGCCCTCAAAAATTGACATTGACAATATGAAATCGTGGCGAGGGGTGAGGCGAACGAGTTCGCGACTCGCGAGTCGTTGTCGCGCCCGCCCGCGTCGCTACCTCGTACGTTCGGCTGAGTTCGGCTCGGGCTCAAGAGTCGTGAAGTGAATACGCCATTGACGATTCCTCACCACAAATGAGGGGTGAGTAAAGTGAGGTCCTCCCTCAACCTCAAATAAAATTGATGAGTTACCCATCACTAAAGCAAAGATGCTGTGTTCCTGTTTCAAAAGTGCCGGTACCATTAAGGCAGTTCATTGTCTTATAATAATTATTAGACATATTCACTTGGTGCCAACCACTGTGTTGCAGATGCCTATTGGGAAAGGTAACAATTACAATTAAACAAGCAAAGAAAGGATAAGTATTTATTGTGAACACAGGAAGATCAGAAACTAAACTGAACACGCAATCAGTCAGTCGTAGGACTGCACGTCAGAAGTGAAAACATCTTAGCTTCGCAAACTTGTAAACAATCTGGATATATGTATCTGAGCGTGACGGTCACGCGAGTTCAGGGGGGTAACCATCACCTCTTATAGCAGTATTATTATAATATTACTTCACAGTGGGAAAGTGATGAGCAATACAGGACTTATAGCTCCACCTCTTTCTCACGCTGAAGTAATATTGAAGTAATACTGCTCTAAGAGGTGATGATTAACCTCCCTGTGCCTTTCCCCATCCTAAGATTGCCCAACGTGCCTAAAGAAGTTTACACTTCAAAAACAAAATTACATAAAAAGACTGTAAAAAACAGAAGGGAATCAATCAATTCGGTCAATTAGGTGAGTTGGTGAACTGTATGCCAACTGATAAAGAAACAAACTTTTTAGATGACAATCTTAACAGTGCCGAACTTATGAAGTTATGAATCAAACTCAATACCCCAACACAACCAAATAAACAATCTCTATTGTCCATTACTTAACAGACATTCTAATCTGGATTACTGACCAGATTAACTCGATAATAATAACTAACAAAGCTAACAAAAAACCGGTGACTTACGTTACAATTGTGTAACTGTTACATCGTCACTGTAGCTGTTTGCTTTACATATGTGTTTGTAGCTTAGATTGTGAACATCATTTGTTTTGATAGATACGATGTGGTCTATTTTTTTAATAAAATTGTGAAAGCCAATTTGCAAATTACTGATCACTCACTTGTAGCCCATCTCCTGTTACTGGAAAGGGTTGTCATAATTATGTCCAGAATTCCCATGATTTGATCTAGTTTTCAACGTGTCCGATTCAAAAAACGTCCACGTTGGTTTATGAAGCGCTTTTTTTAAAATTAACGAGTCCTGGCAAAAACCATGAACTCATCCATGAAAGGCACAATGCGAAGGACTTATTTCTGTGCCCCAGTGCGCGAGGTATGCTTGCTGTAGAACAGAACGTAAGGATGATGTCTAGGTTTTAATCTTAGAAATTTTAAATTACAAGATTTTACTAGTGCAGAGTCCTATGTTCTATGTTAGAGGGTTTGGTTTCCGCACTAAGTCCTTCAGGTGGACCATTGTGCGTGGGCCAAGGCGGCCGTTTGGTGGTTATTCCAACCAACCCACCTCCCTCCAGAAGTTGATAACATCTCCTGGTCTGTTTAGAATCTCTGTGTGGTATCTGGGTGCCCCGACGGTTTCTGTTTTAATGTGGGTGACGCCTGTGCATTCGAAGAGCACATGCGCAACGGTTTCCTCTGCCTCCATGCAAGCCCTGCACTGAGGGCTGTCCATTATGCCTATTGTGTGGAAGTGTTTGTTTAGCGAGCAGTGGCCCGTGATGGTCCCCGTCAACAGGCGCAGGCCGGTCCTGTCCAGGCGTAACAAGCGCCTGGTTAACTTACTATCCAAGGATGGTATAGCCTCCTTGGACTGTCTGCACCCCGGTGCCGAGGACCACCAGCTCTCTGCTTGTGTGTGGGTGAGCTCCTGTAGCCACCTGCGTAGTTGGTTGAAGGGGATGGGCACGATCGGCTCCGACTCGACGTGCCGGATGCTCTCCTGGCTAGTTCGTCAGCTGCGTCGTTGTTCAGCGATCCGCTGTCCTTTTATCCATTGCAGTGTCACTGTGTTGCGGTTGAATACCGTTATACGGTGCAGAGTCCCCTATTATAAATGTTAGACATGATTTGTGTGTCGCACAAACCACAACGTTGCTAAATTCAATGTTATTTTTTCTGTATTTCTTATTTACTAGTCTATAAGGACAGGAATGTGACAATAAACTAACTTCTCTATCAAACAAGTTCCTAAACCAGTGATTTACTCGTCATTGTGCAACGGTTACTTGCACCGCAAAGTTTTCTCTTTGCATAATTCTTAACGGCCGACGTAATAACTGTGAAGTGTGAACTATAATACTTGTCACATCAACTACCAGTTTTGACAGCTGTCATACAGGGTTGCCAATTTATGTAGTGGACTAAGAATTGGGAGATTTTGTTAGGCAATTGGCATGCAACTTTGAGATTGTTTTGCTTATTAGACCTTAGACTTTATGTTATTTTATTTGAATTGAATTTGATTAAAGCAAACCATTCAGATTAATTCCAGACCTAGTAGACTCTAGATCATATAAACTTAACAAAGACAGGTGATGCAATGTTTTATTGTATTTTTTTAGCTCAGCGTTAAGAACTCTTTACTGCCATTTTTACAATGCAGGGTCAAATTGCATTAGGTAGCGAAACTGCAGCCGTCATGAGCCTATACTCATGACGTCTGCGGAGTATATCTGAACATGTTAAACAAAAAAAAACAACGCATACTTCAAGTAAGTACAGCGATCATTAACCTCAAAAAAACACCAAATCGTTTTCTTTTTACCCGACTGCCCCAGAAGGAGGGTAATGTTTTTCGAGAGTATGTATGTATGTCTATTTCTTTGGTACGCTCTGTAGCCTAAACTGCTTGATGGATTTTAACATAAGAGGTGTCGTTAGATTCGTCTTCATTGTGGGAGTGACATAGGCTATATATTTTTTTATATATTGCATCTGCAAATACAACAAAAAGGAAGGGAAACGTTTTTTTTTTTAAATAAATTAAAATAATATTGATATCAAATAAAAGCTAGTAATAAGCCAATTCCATATATGTATATATATTAATAAAACTAAAAAGCTTGAAATAAAACAAATTATTTAAAAAACAAAAAACCCGACTGCTAAAACACATACCTAACTGAAAAGAGGAAAACAAGCATTATAAGCTATAGAAATTTGGTATCGCACGCCACAAAGCAATAACCTGAAATATGGTGTAACTTTTGTTTGTCTCCGCCTGTGATACCAAATTTCTATAGCTTATAATGCTTGTTTTTCTCTTTTCAGATAGATATGTGTTTTTGCAGTCGAGTTTTTTGTTTTTTAAATAATTAGTTTTTTCAAATGTTTAGAAATCGATACCCACGTCTGCGGAGTTTATCTAGCTAAATGAGTTTATCTAGCTAAATTCATTTGACCCTGTAGTTGCTATACCCAGCAGGCTTTGCATGACGCTTTCTATTTCTACGAAGAATAGTCACAGCTCGTTCTATACAAAGTGACATTTCGTTTCTCCACTTTTGACATCGCACCGTAGAAATTCTCCTACATAAAAAAGGACCTAGACAAAGGATCCTTAGAAAGGAAAGACAAAATGATAGATTGTGGAAGGATTTCTACGGTGCGATGTCAAAAATGGAGAAACGAAATGTCACTTTGTACAGAAAGAGTTGTGTCTATTCTTCGTTGAAATAGAAAACGTCATGCTAAGCCTGCTGAAAGTATGGAGAACCGCTATTTACTAGCGGGAATTACACAATATTGTAATTACAACCTTGGCCAGAAACCAAACGGCATAAACTGTTTAAATTTCTGCTGAAACAGTAGACTGCCTGGCGACATTTATTTAAGTTAGGCAATACTACGTGCCTGCTGACTTACTGAGTTCATTATCAGTCTACCTAAATTAATTACCCATTATAAGGTAATGAAGAAATATTTGTATGATTGAAACGTGCTTTAAGATTGCATTTTTATTTTTTTTTTACCATTCGAAATGGTAAAAAAAAAATAAAAATGCAATCTTAGACTTTTACTCAGACTTTTGTCCAATAATGTAATGGGCCTCTCACGGCTATCCTCTGAATTGTAATTTTTCAGTAGTCGGGTTTTAGTTTTTGAGCTTTCTTTTATTTATTAAGCAGTCAGACAGACAGTCATGAGACGGCCTCTCAATCCATTGAACCAGTTTGATTAATATTTGCGACTATTTACAAAGCATAGATCCCAGAATGAAGAAATAAAAGAAAAACATGAGTTTATCTTTTCAAATCCATTGTTTCTTAAAGTCAATAATTAACGATCAGCGATTAATCATTCTTCTATTTTCTAGTAAGGTCGACGTCAAACTGCTTGCAAATCATACTTAGGTTGAATGTTACTTGCAAGTAGGGTTGCCATCCCTATATTATATAGTCTCCTGCTAAATTAGAGGCCTAAATACTATATTTCTTAGGAAAAAATATAGTAAAGTTGGATTATTGATTCACTGGGGTCCTTCAGTGAATTAATAATTCAACTTTACTAAAACTAAGTGACAGATAGCACCTGTCAGTTTCATAACTGACAGGTGCTCGCTGGTACTTAGTTAAATATTATAGTAATCTTTATTGTATTCTAGACTTTTACACTTACAAAGTGACAGCTAGCACATGTCAGATTACTCCATCATCATCATCATTAACCTATAATATTCCCACTGTTGGGAAACAGGCCTCTCTGTGAGAGGGATTACTCCAGGGAATTAATAATTCAACTCAAGGCGCTGACAAGACCCAATTGACCAAAATAGGCTTCTCTTAAGAAAAATTGCCAAATCTGTATAGTTTGTGGTAGCGGAAAAAATATATGTTAATTTTGAACATATTTCCCAGAACTTGGTTGTTACCAAAACACGTTTTGAAAGAAAATCTCGATAGAAATTAACGTTAAACTAACCTCTTACCTTGAGTTCTAATCCAAAATATCTGTATTGAATATCAACATACGTTACGTATTTAATTAATAACATGAACGTCTTATTTGAATGCAGAACTTAGTTGTTTTTTATTTTCGTTTACTCAACTCAGTTTTGAGTAAATAGATAATTGCTTCATATTTTTACGAGCGTTGCATATTTTTAAGAGAAGCTCGATGATCCAACGCTTTTTACAAGCGTTGGGTCATCGATATAGATGCTGGCGGGAAAAATTCCGAATCATTCCCGTCGAATACTTCGGAAGTATTCCGAAATATTCTGAAACTTTGGGAATATTTCAATTGTCAAAAAAAAAACCGGGAAAATTGTATTAACCTATTAAAAGTCACTACTCGATTGAGTACAGCGTAACGAAGTAAAATAATAAGGTGTATCACTTAAAATTTACAAGATCTGTAATTTACACTTCGGGATAAGGCTGTACTCAATTGAGTACAACATACTTTAATGGGTTAACAGTAATAAAAACAGAACGGATTTCAATAAAGTTCCGTTTTTATTGAAGTGGTTCTATGTTCTAAGATTTTATTGAAGAGGTTGGTTTGAGGTGCTCCGGCTTCATTGAAGTTGGTTCTATCTTTTTACTTAAATATTTTTATCTCAACATTTGTTTATGTCACGTATACATATAGTGACTATAGTCCGTCTTATGAAAGCGCGACCTGAGAAAAAGAGGTTAAAAACAAAAATTTTGTATTTGGTATTACTAACTAGTAGGAGAATTATTTCTTGACACTTAAATTTTTTTTGTTTCCTACAATTGCGGCTGAATAATGTTGCCAATTAAATTAAAAAAAAACTCCATGTCGCGCTTTCATTAGACGCACCCTAGTAATATTGTTCTAAAAACTGCATCAAAAGCGGTTTAACGCGAGATAATCGCGGACAAACATACACACCTACATACGGTTCAAACTCATAACCTCCTTTTTATTGAAGTCAGTTAATATATATCAAAACCTACTCCTAAGTATAGCAAATAGGTACTTTTCTGAAAACCGCATCAAAACGTGTTTCCTTGCAAGGTTTGCCTTTATTTGTTTTTATTGACTTTTATACGCGATATGTAGATATGTAGGTAATGATTAATACATATCTATGTGACTCGCGAATACTCGGGATGCGAACAGAAGAGCTATATACAAACTAATCAAAAACATAGGTATCCCTTTTTCAAAAAACAAATCAAATATGCTCGGTGGTTTTTTATTCCACAACTAAGTACCTAACATTTAGAAAAAGAGCATTTGCAAAAATAGCACAAAGAAATAAAAATCCTGTTAATCGCAGGATAACATATTTACCTATAAAAATATCAACATAATATATTATACTTAATCAATCATATTTATAATAAAATAAACATTTATATTTTACTTACTTATGTGCCACTGAAAAATAAATTCACCCACCACACAACAAAATAAACACGTTTATTCCTGAATAATTCGGTCGAAATATTCCGCGGAAACATTCGATTGCGGGGTATGAATCTTTCTCCGCGGGCGAAAACTTCCGGGGAGCATCTCCCCTCTTACCGCACCCCGCACCGCCATCGCCTGCATCACCGCTAACAAAGAGTTTCAAATAAATGTCACTAGATGGCACGACATTTATTGATCTATGATTAAAGTGTAATTTCAAAGTTTTTGTTGACTTTTATAAGGTTTATTCATACATAATCAACAAATAATAATCATAATCACACCAAATTATATAACAATAAGCTCTTAGTACAAATTTCAAAGATGATTGGAATGCACAATTAATATTTATACCAGTAGATGGCGCTGTATTAAATTTCAAAGGTTAACATCTCGATTTTTTAAATTTTGTTTTGTTTAATAATATCACTGATAATAGGAGTAAGGAGTACGTAGCAGCAGTACAAAAGTACAGTGTGCTTTTAACGTCATCTATTCGGAATAAAAGTATAATGTAACCCTTCTTGCAAAGTCGCTACTAACACCATCTATTGGGAACGAACGCGATTGATGTACAAAAATAGCTAGAATTGCCAGATGAAATCTGCTCTTCACGTCGGTACATTTCTTTGTATGGGATGAGGCATCTGTATGCTAGTATCGATGCAAAATACGATATTTCAGCAAAAAAAATAAAAATTTCAATAAAATTTATTTTGAATAATTCTGATTTAAAGAAACTTTCCCAGAAGTATTCCGGAATTATTCAGAATTTTTCAGAAGTTTTGCAACTATAGTCATCGAGCTTCTCTTTCTTTTCTATGCAATCTGACAGTGACCGCGGTTTAATGGTATTTGGTAACCTTAATTTAGAGTGTAAAAATAGTTTATTTTAGTTGTGTTTATGACACATAAAAAAAAAACTATTAATTGGTCAAGGACAGCTAATGAGACACGATTAATTTTCTATTGTTTGACTCCGAATCGGTGTCGCGCGGGGCTTAACAGGTTAATAAAGGTTCATAATAGCAAAGCATAAGCATTTAAAGAATAAAAAGGTGTTTCAAAACATTTTTTACATTCATTTTTGCTATCTACCATATTTTTACAAGCAATAGCTTCGAAAATACTATATTTGATATAAAAAAAATTGGCAACCCTACTAGCAAGTCATAAAACGGCAAGGTATATTTGTGTTAGTGACAGTTGAATAGTTTCAAGCTTGCATAATCAGCTTATAATGTTCCCACTGCTGGGACACAGTCCTCATTTATAATATTCCCACTGCTGGGACACAGGCCTCATCTCTGTGAGAGGGAGTGGGCCGTAATCCACCACGCGGGCCCAGTGCGGGTTGGTAGATGTCACATGTCTTGGGATTTTTGGTTCTGGGAGATGCCGGTTTCCTCACGATGTTTTCCTTCGTCGTTTTAAGAGCAGTGGTGATGAAATTATTTAAGTACATAAAGTAAAGTGCTTGCCTTTTTTTTTGGGTGGGAAATCATCAAATAACTTCTCCCGCTCTGGGCGGAGCGGGAGGGTGTGTCAGACTCTTACTGACTAATACCCACCCGTATTCCTTCCGTTGCCTGTGTTGCCTGGGGCCTCGGTAACCCTTTAGTACCTTCCCGCTACCCCGGCAGGCATCGGCCCTTGTGGACCCCTACACTTTCTATATCTCTTTGAGGCGCGCGTGGAAAACAACGCGCCGTCGACCCGGGCCTGGTCCTTACCGGACAGTGAGCTACCCATTGCTCACCGTCCGCAAGCCCGCGCCTACGGTGGCCGGAAATCCGCCCGGGATTCCCGACCTGCAGGGAAGGGCTTGCCTGGGTTCGAACTTATGACCTACAACTCGCGGTCGTTTCCATGGGGCCACCACTGCTCAACCTTATTGAAGCTTTTATTTACTGGGCCCGTCGGTCTAATGGCCGGGAGCGCTACTGCTGAGCGTGAGGTCCTGGGCTCAAGTCCCAGGTCAGGCAAAGTGTTATTGGGTTTATCTATAAGGAATTTAACAGTAGCAGCCTGGAGTCTGGATTTGTGCTCGGTTGATGGTAATAGGCTCGCCCCCTATTACGAGTACATGGGACTTAAACATAACTGGCGAAATGTGGGTGGTACACACCTCTGGTGGTAGCTACACCTCTGTTCAACCCTTCTACGAAAAAAGCGTGATGTTATGTGTTGTTGTCAAAGTTAGAAAACTACTTACGAGGCCGACTGTATATAGGTAATAAAATTGGCAATCTATTTTTTAGGATTCCGTTACGTTCTAGCTGAAAAGAATATTTGGCGCTCGAAAACGCTGAAATATAAATAATCTTGGTTCGCTAAATATTGTTATCGTAAATCTAAAAACGTTGGAACTGTGCCAAATAAATATTAACTTTTTGCAAGCTTTTATAAACACAACAACATCATCACGTCCTGTTTCCTGGAAGGGTTGGGCAGAGGTGTACCTATAGCAAACCCACATTTCGCCAGTCATGGGACGAGCCTATTGCCATCAACTGGCACCAATCGTGACTCCGGGCTGTTACTTAGAAATTCCAGATGGAAATACCAATATCACTTTGGCTGACCCCAGGAATCGAACCCAGGATCTCATGGCAGTTAAATTTTATAAACTCTTATACATAAGCCCTAAACCCGATGTTATGTTGTCTATTTTAAACTAGCTGCTGCCCGCGTAAAAGTAGCCTAAGCCTTAGTTACTCCTTATTACATCAGCTACATATCTGCCAGTGAGAGTCCCGTTAAAATCGGTCCAGTCGTTTCGGAGATTAGCCGGAACAAACAGACAGACAAAAATTGTACAAAATGTTATTTTTGGTATATGTACCGTGTATACATCCATATGCATTTAGTAAAAAGCGGTTATTTTGACATTACAAACTTCTTCAATTATATTTATTTGTATAGATTTCTCATTAGGTCGAAGCGAGTTTGTGTCCAGTTAATTACTGATTAATTACCGATTAATTACTCTATAGCTAGGACAGCTAATGAGACACAATTCATTTTTTATTGTTTGACACCAAATCGGGTACGCGCCGGCCGGGCTTCAGTCGTTAAAAGAGTAACCGTGGAGTTTCTTGCCGGCTCCTCTCCATAGGAAACGACCAATTGGAACCGTGCACCTAGCTTCTGACGTTTCATCAGTGCCCATGTAGGTTTATGTGAAATAATCATTCTCCTGCCCTTAGGTCAATTTATTTGTGGTCGGCGCAACATGTCACCCCCTTTCTAGCCATATCATCTTGCACACAGTCCATCCATCGTTTCTTTGGTCTTCCCCTACTCGTATAGCCATCGGCATTCATACTCAAGACTTTCCTCACGACATTTCCTCATTTCCCCGCATCACATGCCCGTACCATGACAACCGATTTCCGCACAACTTTTCAGTCACTGGTGCTACTTTCAGACTTCCTCTTATATACTCATTTCTTATTCTATCCATTCGTGTCACACCACACATCCCTCTTAGCATTCTCATCTCAGCTGCATGCAATTGCATTTAGTTTATGTGAAATAATTATATTTTGATTTTTTATTATTATGGGACCTATAACGAACTGGTGAAGTCTGAGTATAGTACACACTTCTGCCTACCCCTACCAAAACGAGAGAGAGATGCGTCACAAGCCGAACGCTTAGGCCGATCGAGCCTCTCTATCGCTAGTTCCGCGCTCTCGCTTGCACGCTCGGCTCAGGCGGAACGTGACACTTTTTCGTGCGTGCAGCCGGCGTTCACCGAAAAAATCGCGACTAATACGGTTCTAATTACAGCCAACCCTATCCAACAATAGTGTTGAGGCATTGCTTTGCAAAACCGGTATTTTTATCACAGAAACCGGTATTATGTTAGATTTCTCTCAGCCGTTTAATATTCAATGAAATACATAGCAGATATGTGCCAATGGCCGTAGTCTACCATTTCTATAACGGTAATCGTAATACTATGTTAGTTTTAATGTTTTTTGGTAGATGCGATTAATATTTATGCGGACTACATGAGGTTAAGTTTTATAAAAATACATGATCCACTGCAGTAAACAAAATCAGAAAAATGTGTAATATTCTTCAGGATATATGCTAGGTAGATAGTGTGTTGAAAACATAATACAACTAATTTGATACGATAGAAAAAAATCACGAAAATACCTCTAAAAAATTCTTTTAAACGATTAAAAACCATACTCATATGCATGCAATCATTCTGATTTTTTGTCCGATTATTCTTTATGCTCTATACTAGCATAATAGTGTTTTATTTTTTTAGTCAATCAATAGATTTTTGTAAATAGCTAAAAGCTTCATATTTTTCAAAACCATTACCAGCGTTGTGTCATCGCGCTTCTCTTTCTTTTCTATGTAGTCCGACAGTGACTGGGCTACTCGCTGCGTAGCACCCCACCCCTCACCCCCGCTGACACGTGAATTCGTTACTGCGCAGCGACTCGCCTCATGTTCCGAGCCGCCATAAAGTTTGAATCGACCTATACATATTTGTACAAATGTCAAGGGATATCATGTCTAACCTATCACGAGCAAATAGAGCGTCAAGCCGAAAGGTCAATAGGTGTGGGAGTCTCCGAAAAAGGCGTTTTTGTACAAAGAAATCCGGCCAAACGTGTGTCGGACCACGCACAATGAAGGGTTACGTAGTTGGGATGAATTTATCCCAAGAACCAACTTGACATTGTAGTTGAAAAACGTGTTCCATATGCCACGGTCAAATCTCCAACTGCAAATTTAACTCGTATACCTCGTTAAGTTGTAAAGCCAACATAGCCGTGATAGTTTTTACCAAGACCCCTCCGTGCCTCGGAAAACACGTTAAGCCTTTGGTCCCCGGCGGCAGAGACCTCTCGCGTCCGGCCCTGGTTCAGGCCATGGTACGGAGCGAGAGGGCATGGGCAGCCGTCACCTCCTTCTGCGAAGCAGTAATGCTCGCGAAGGAGGAGGCGGGACGGTTGAGGGAAAGGCAAGTTTCGCGCCCTCTCGCCCCTAGCCGCCGCAGGAGACGCCCAGGGCGTCGGGAATCCCGGGCGGATTTCCGGCCACCGTAGGCGCGGGCTTGCGGACGGTGAGCAATGGGTAGCTCACCGTCCGGTAAGGACCAGGCCCGGGTCGACGGCGCGTCGTATTCCACGCGCGCCTCAAAGAGATGTCGTCAGCACAAAGTAGGGGTCCACTAGGGCCGATGCCTGCCGGGGTCGCGGGAAGGTACTTATGGGTCACCGAGGCCCCCGCAACACAGGCAACAGGAAGGAATACGGGTGGGTTTTAATCAGTACGAGTCTGACACACCCTCCCGCTCCGCCCAGAGCGGGAGAAGTTATTTGATGATTCCCACTCTCAAAAAAAAAAAAAAAAAAGCCGTTGGTCCCGGCTGTCATTTGTAGATCTTTGACAGTCGTTACGGATAGTCAGAAGCCCGAAAGTTGACAACCAGTCTTACCAAGGTGAATTGTATTACCCAGTAACTGGGTTGTGGAGGTCTGATACGCAGTCGCTCCTTGTAATCAAAATCAAAAGTCATTTATTCAAACTAGGCTGAGAATCAGCACTTTTCGGACGTCAAAATTACATAAGACAGTCCCCTAAAAACGCCCGCCCTTCGCCATTTCCTAGTGCTTTAGCTGGGAAGAAGAAGTGGCGCAACAAACTCCCCAGCAGCACACCTGTTTGTTTAGTTAGATAAACTAGATTCTATACAAATCGTATGCAAAGTAATTAACATTACGAAACACACATTAAATTAAATTACCTGCCATATGTTAGCTAGCACACGCCAATATACCAACAATAATAATACTGGTATTCAGCTGCATCCGGTAGACTGGAAGGAAGTCGACCCCAATAAAGTTGGGAAAAGGCAGGCAGATGATGATAATAGGTATGTAGCCAATCCAATATTATGGTTTGACAAACAGGTTAATAGCTTATTTGATGAAAATGGAAAGTGGTTCACTGCACCTATGGATTTACAAATGTTTTGAATACTCGTTGGACGACAGAAACAACGTGATCGATTTCCCTGAATTTTACCAAGAGATATAATCATAAACTTGTAAAGTATTATATTATTTTAATTATTAGGAATGTGAGGACTATATGGGTCATTGGTTGTTTTTTTGTCTCTTAGTTAGTTTTAATGATGGTCTGGCAGTTAGAGTACTTTATGCGGCCTACCCAAATGTCTTTTCTTTGGTTTTGTTCGTCAAATCATTGAGCTCCTTAAGTTTTGAGTTGAACTGCATGATAACTGACAAATGCGTGCACTGACTGGACAGGTCCACTCAAATCTGTGTGGTTCTTTCCTCAAAAGATCATTTCAAACACCAACCTACATGGTCCTCAAATGATCTGACCAAGATTATGTCCGGATATTCACATTAACATTGATGAATTTTATTTATGCAATGACATGAATATTTACTCTGTGTAGTATTATTGTAAATGTGAAGACTATGTGGGTCATTGTTTAATTTTATTTTATTCTCAGTTAGTTTTTAACATGGTCTGGTAGTTTGAGTATTTTTTGCGGTCTAGCCAAATGTCCTTTCTTTGGTATTGTTCGTTGAATCGTTGAGCTCCTTTAGTTCTGAGTTGAGCTGCACAACTACTGACAAATGCGTGCACTGACTGGACAGGTCCACTCAATCTTTGTGGTTCTTTCATCAAAAGACCATTTCAGACACCAATCGACGTGGTCTTCACATGATCTGACCAAGATTATGTCTGGACTTTAAAAGAGACTGTGACCTCTGAGTTTGTTTCGGCCTTTCTTCTCAGAGTAGTCAGATAGAAAACGCCGACCTCATCTAGTTTTAAAAAATATGTTTGACGTGTAAAAGTGTTTGTAAAAACCTACTTACAGAAATAAAATCATTTATTATTTAACTAATATTATAGATGTGTGTTTGTTTGTTATACTTTCACGCTACAAAGGCTGAACGGATTTGGCTAACAGGCCTAGAGGCTAATTTTCATCCTGGATCGCAGACAAATTCGCAGGCAACAGCTGGTGTTAACATAACATACATACTTAAACTCACGCCTCCTTCATTTGGGGGTAGGCAGAAACTATAGAACGCCACCTGCTACGCTCCTTACATACTCCTTTTGCTTCGTTTACGTTCATACATCTGGTCATACACGCACGCCGGTTGCGAGTACTACGCACCTGACCTTTCTGAAGAACATCCAGGAAGAGGTGGCCTGTGTGCCAGCAGTGGGAACATTATAGGCTGATTATGCTACACGGAACTGATTCTAAAATATTGTATTTAATAAAACACTAAAATCAAAACTTGCTCCACTTTACCCAACAATCAGACAATCGATTAACAAAATAAAAAATACAATCTAAAAAAAATAGAATTTCGACCACATTTGTTTGTAACGGTTTTAGTGCTAAAAGCCACGAATATCATTAATAGATTGTTCTTCTAAAATCTTATTATATTAGAAAGCTGTCGGTACCGGTTGGGAGGTGCGCAGAAGTGTTCGGATTCAATTTTGAGGTAAAGAGAACTGTTTTCGGCGTAGCAGAATTTTGTTTGATGAAAATATTGAATATTTATATTTAAAACAGTGTACATGGAGTTTCTTGCCCGTTCTTCTCCGAACGGAACTCTCGGAACGTAATACAATTTCGAATTGCAACTAGCTTTATCTTTCTGATTGTTTGGAGTTTGCCGCGGTGGATGGGTCTAGATTTTTTTTCTACCACTGTTTCTGGAAGCGTATTTACGCTTAAAGTATCTGTCATTTTTTTATAAATTAAACCAGAAGATGGCCATAGTAACATTATTAGTTTTCTGATAGCTGCGCGCACAGATTACTATAGGCCGGCAGCGCGTACGTCATTGCCCACGGTACGGAATGTTGCCATTTTAAATATTTGTATTTATTTTATTTCTTATATAATCTCACTGTGTGCTGTACCGGTCGATGTCATCACGTATACGTCGGCTATCGCTGAAAAACCAGCGCTGGGGCTCTGTCTCGCATAGGGTCGCAGCATTATGCTGAGCGATGGCCGTTTTGCGTGGATGTGACGCATATTCTCCTCCAATTTGTTTCTTTTTGTATGTGTGTTCCTTTCTTTGCGTCATGTTTACCGCAAATAAACGTATTTTCTTTCTTTATATCTTTCTTTGGTCGTTACACGTCATGACATCCAGAGACAAAATTTAAAGTCTCATGATGAGCCTGTGACGTTACTTTTCAATAACACACAGAAAATGATGCCCAGTTAAGACAGACAATATTATTATTTACTGGATCGCATTTCAATAAATCACTACCGACAACCGTGCAGTTCACCTCACAAATCGAATCAATGGATTTTATAGCTTTATCGTGATATCAGAGAGAAATTAAAGACAGGATGAATGGAGAATTTAATAAAACTGATTGACGGCAAAAATTTATTGGAAACTATTAAATACATATTCATTATGTTCAAACTTCATGTGTCATTTGTGAGTTACTTTACGTCTTATAAATATTGGTATTGTTTGTTTTTTCGAGTTTGCAACTTGTACATGTTCGCCATTTAGATTTTGTTACTTTTCTAAAGTCGCTTTCTCCTCCCTACTTCCTCTCTGATGCGTATAGCATTATCAGCCTATAATGTTCCCACTGCTGGGACACAGGCCTCCTCTCTGTGAGAGGGAGTGGGCTGTAATCCACCACGTGGGCCCAGTGCGGGTTGGTAGATCTCACGTCTTGGAATTTTTGGGTCTAGGACATGCCGGTTTCCTCACGATGTTTTCCTTCACTGTTTTGAGAGCAGTGGTGATGAAATTATTTACAAAAAGTAGGTAAAGCGACTTATTTCATCGTAGTCTCTTTTTTATTTGAGGCGAGCCTAATAGTAACGGGAGCAGTGGTGGCCCAGTGGTAACGGCCGGGACTTACAAGTTGTAGGTTTGAACCCAGACATCGCGCTTTACTTTAAATGCTGACATCTCTTTGAGGCTTGCGTGGAGCACGTTGCGCCGTTGACCCGGGCCTGATCCTTATCCGGACGGCGAGCTACCCATTGCTCACCGTCCGCAAGCCCACGCCTACGGTGGCCGGAAAACCGCCTGGGATTAACTATCGGCGCCTTGGAGCCTTCTCCCTGCAGTAGTGCGCGAGCGAGATAAAGTGAGGCGGCGCAGAGGTATTATGGATTCTTAACTATTTCCGGGCTCACATGTCAACATTCTCAAAATGCGTCTTATAAATTGCTGTCTTTCTCAATGATAAATATCCTACAACCGTTTAAAAGACAGCCGTCATTCGCAATTAACCTCAATGACTACATCTTAACAATCACTTCGGTACGGAAATAAACTTAATTTTTGTCGTGACTCAAAACAAGAATAGACTGTTTGTCAATAGACTATTTTTGGCCAGCTATGGGGGATCGAATTCAGGCTTATTTTGGTGCATCGTCGTTGAATGTGTACATGGTATATATAAAGTGACCATACGTCCCGTTCTGAACGGGACTGGCCCTTTTCTCGGTCACCTGTCCCGTTGTCCCCTGACAAAGCTGTGGGACCCAAAATCGTCCCGTTTTCCGAAAACGCGCGAAAGTTCCTCTGACAAATATAAATACAAGGTGTACAATAACCCTTTCGTACTTTCCACGCGACCCCGACAGGTCCACGAAGTGTAACGTATAAAACATAAGGGTTAATGTTTGAAATACCCAGTTACAGTCAATGTGCTGTCAAATCTGCTGATTAAGCTTTTATCATTTTTTTACCAAAATACTAACATAATTATCACATAAGATTTGACGAAGATTAAATTCACATAAACATAACATCACGCCGTGTTTCCCCGAAGGGTTGGGGTTGGGCAGAGGTATACTTGTAGTACACCCACATTTCGCCAGTTATGTTTAAGTCCCATGTAATAGGGGGCGAGCCTATTGCCATCAACCGGGCACAAATCTAGATTTCCGGGCTGCTACTGAGAAATTCCAGATAGAAAAACCCAATAACATTTGCCCGACCCGGGAAGCGAACCCAGAACCTCATGCTCAACAGTAGCGCTTGCAACCACTAGTCAAAATTCATTATGATATAATTTTAATAAAGAATTCTCATTGTTCCTCTCAAACAGAGCACCTGCCATCAAATCTCTTCACCAACTTTGGTTGATTGGTAGAGAATGCCTAAGGCATTAAGTCCGCCTTTGTAACTTTTTTGTATGTAAAAATTTAAATAAATAAATAAATTGAATTAAGTTTTTAAACCAGGGTTTACGCCAAATTTGAAATAATAATTCGTAAGAAATAGTTTAGAATAAATAAATAATTAAAAAAATCAAAAACCGCCTACCTTGTCAAAAAGTGTACCTACTAAAAACTTGAACTAAAAAAGCAGTCCGTTAATTAAAAATAAGCTAAATGATTTTAGCGTTGAATGGGCAATTAAACCGCCACTGTGCCCAAAAGTGGAAAACTGAAAACCAATCTTTCCAGCGAAGTCGGGGACCTGTAAAGAACTGTGCCAAGGAACCGTCCCCCGACTGCAATTAAAGGTTTTCAGTTTTCACTTTTTGACAAGGCAGGCGTGTTTTTTATTTTTTTTAGTTATTTATTTTTTATTTAATAAGTATTTTAATGGGACATTTAATAGTACCTTCTGTTATATTTATTTAATTTCTTTGGTATGTATACGTAGCAAAAGAAATTAGAAGTCAAATTTTTATGAATAAAAAAACATTTTTTCATGAACCATGGCTCCCCCATTATATTTTTTTTTATTTTCATCAGCTATGTTACCCGACAGTCGTTACGGGTCGTCAGAAGCCCGAAAGCCTGACAACCAGTCTTACCAAGTTGTATCGTATTACCCAGTAACTGGGTTGTGCAGGTTAGATAGGCAGTCGCCCCATGTAAAATACTGGTATTCAGCTGCCTCCGGTTACATTGGAAGCCGACCCTAACATGGTTGGGAAAAGCTAGTCAGATCATGATGTGATGACACATATAAATCATGATGAAATCTTAATTTCCGAGTAATTTCCATCTTTACATCATCACTGTCGAGTTACCCGGGATAACGAAACGCTTTGAACGATCTTACGTACATTGATATCGGTTAAGCCGTTTAGAAGTTATGGTGGAATAAAGAAACTCACAAACATACATACATAATCAGCCTATAATGTTCCCACTGCTGGGACACAGGCCTCCTCTCTGTAAGAGGGAGTGGGCCGTAATCCACCACGCGGGCCCAGTGCGGGTTGGTAGATGGCACATGTCTTCGAATTTTTGGTTCTAGGACATGCCGGTTTCCTTACGATGTTTTCCTTCACCGTTTTGAGAGCAGTGGTGATGAAATAATTTACACAAAGTATAGCGCCTGTCTGGGTTCGAACCTACGACCTACAATTCGTAAGTCGCGGCCGTTACCACTGGGCCACCACCTCAAACATACATAACCCCTGAAAACATAACACTCCTTTTTTTTGGGCAGTTGTGTAAAAAGCTGTTACACGATGTCATTAAAAAGACACTTTACTTTATTTCATTTTATTTTATTAGGGACAATAAACAGCAGTATATTAAATATTAAACATGATTGGAGTACTAAAATAATAGAATTAGCATTACAGTACTCGCGACGTTATCCACAGATTACCATATAAAATACTTAGCATAAGTACTGTTAATAACAACAATAAGGGCAAGCTAAAAGGTACTCAATACAATGTTTTAATTATTACTCGGTTTTTTATTAAAATGTATCTCGGAGAACATAAAATAAAGTGAAAAAACCTAATAAAATCTGCATCTTATACCTACTAGGGACAAAGGCGAACGGCAGGCTTGTATGGGACTTTCGTACAGCTAATAAAATTTCGTGTTTTGGGATATTTTTTGTTTTAATTGGGAGTTAATACGATAGACAAGCCTTTTGAGTGTAGGTAAATAAAACAATACAGTTAATAGTTTTTTTTAAGTACATTTATTTTATTTATAATCAATTAATTCGTAAATTACTTCATCTAAGAGGGCAGGTCGGGTAATACCCACATGGCGAGCATAGCTTAAATACCAACATAACTACTAATTTTACGACTAAATTACGTGTAGGTATTAAAATCTTTTTTTAAATATTATGAATTAATCCGAACTTCTAAAAATAGTACACTTACATGAAAATAAATGGCTTAGTTGCCTTAATATGTGGTACAAATTCTACAACAAAAAAAGTAAGCTGTACGAAATCTGCCGTTCACCTTCAACTTTAAAGGGAAAAACTTACCCCACAAATTAATAACATGGTAACACTCGTTTGTAGTAGTGTTAGCTGTGTTACGTATGTCACAAAGCCACAAATAATGAATGAAATATTCTGTTCCAATAATTTTCAACGTTTTCCTTTTGCTCTTTCCTCAAGCCTTCTACGAAGCTGAGTTACAATTGAACGTTGTATGGTTTTCCGTAGTAAAAATGGCTAGGTTGCTGATATTGTATAACATAAAACTTTTGAGTCACTAAACAATAAAAGTTTAGCTATTGCCCGCGGCTTCGCTAAAATCAGGAGTGATGAAATTATCCGGAAAAGAACCGAGTTACCGACATAGCTTGCTGAGTAAGCAAGCTGAAGTGGCAGTGGGCTGGTCATGTTTGTCGAAGGATCGATGGCCGGTTGAACAGACGAGTCTTGGAGGCCCCCCAGCTAGATGGAACGACGACCTTAGAAAGGTATCTGGGCCAGACTGAATGCGGAAGGCGGAGGATAGGGTGTTGTGGCGCAGCCTGGGAGAGGCCTGTGTCCAGCAGTGGACTGATATAGGCTGAGTTCATTGATGCTTAGATGGTTTGGTCATGTTGAGAGGATGAATGAAAGGCGACTAACAAAAGGTATTTACAAGGCAGATGTGAGTGGAAACGCCAGAAGGGGACGCTCCAGGAAGACATATACTTGACCTCATTGGTGATATTCTTCAAAAAGGTCAGGTGCATAGTACTCGCAACCGGCGTGCGTGTATGACCAGATGTATGGACGTAAACGAAGCAAAAGGAGTATGTAAGGAGCGTAGCAGGTGGCGTTCTATAGTTTCTGCCTACCCCCATGGGAAGACGGCGTGAGTTTATGAATGTATGTATGTATGCTTCCACATGTAAACTTAGGTGGTATCAACTCAGCCTATCGCAGTCCACTGCTGGACATAGGCCTCTCCCAAGCTGCTTCACAACACCCTGTCCTCCGCGCCCAGTCTATCGCAGCCACCGGGGGGCGTCCCACACTACGCTTGCCGATACGAGGTCTCCACTCCAAAACTCGTCTGCTCCACCGGCCATCGGTCCTTCGACAAACATGACCAGCCCACTGCCACTTCAGCTTGCTGACTATGCAGGCTATGTCGGTAACTCCGGCTCTCTTCCGGATAACTTCATTTCTAATTTTATCCTTCAAAGAAACTCCGAGCACAAACCATCTAAGCATACTCTTTTTGTTGGATTTTGTTGGAAGCACATACGCATACACATAGTTACATGTGGAAGCAATAAATATATTTGAGTATTGAGTATTTATCGCTCGGCAAAGGAGTCAAACAGCATTACATTCATACATTTAACCTTCTAACCTTAGCCAGCATTGTTTGTTAGTTGAAAAGACTTGCATTTACCGTACGTAACTTTAACTTAACTACATGCGTGTACAATATTATCAATAGTCAACCTTTTTTATAAAGATATGTATGTAGAACCCACTTCCCCTTACAGTCATGCAGTAAATTCCTTTAGAATTGGTTTGTCCACTGAAGTCGAATTATTAATATTTACAGGAGTAATCTGCCATGTGCTAGCTGTCATTTTGTGTGGTCATATTTATTGTAATGGTGATCGTTTAGTTCAATTGACTTATATAAGTGTAAAATAAATAATAATAAGTGTACAAGTCTAGAATACATGACAAAATGACCATTTTATTACACAAAGTCACAGCTAGCACATGTCAGATTACTTCAGCGAATCGATAGTTCGACTTTATATTTTTTTTTTTAATCATAATACATTTACCATCCACAATGGGTTTTAAGAAGGGGCGTGTGGCTAAATAATGACACCCGCATGGGTCAATCGATCAGGTTAAGCTACGTTTGCCGCGGTTGGTCCGTAGATGGGGGACGTCTTTACATACCAAGACCCCTCCGTGCCCCGGAAAGCACGTTAAGCCGTTGGTCCCGGCTGTCATTTGTAGATCTTTGACAGTCGTTACGGATAGTCAGAAGCCCGACAGTCTGATAACCAGTCTTACTAAGGCGTATCGTATTACCCAGTAACTGGGTTGTGGAGGTCAGGTAGGCAGTCGCTCCATGTAAAATACTGGTATTCAGCTGCATCCGGTTAGACTGGAAGCTGACCCCAACGTAGTTGGGAAAAGGCAGGCAGATGATGAAAGGTTTTAAAAAAGGGTATGTAAATTGGCAACATTATTGCTAATGTCACAGGTTACCTATAGCGCAAAACCCCGTGACTATTCTAAATTTGAAAGAAATAAAAAAAAGAAACAAAATTTGTTTATTCCACACACTACAAATAAAAAAATAGACAAAATATACACACTAATACAAAGTACCCAAAAGCCTCGTATTCAAAACCTTAAAAGTTTGACAATGTTGTCTATTGCTTGATGTCACGGCAGGTCACAATTTAATGGTCTTAGATTAAAGAAAACCAAAAAATTACGGCATGCAAAATGTCAGCAGCAGTGGGATTTTACTGGCTAGAGACGATACGATGAATGGGGAACATGGGGATCAAATCGACCATGAATAAAAATCTGGGCCGAGCTTGTATGGCACCGTTATCATTTATCTCCTGTGCTAAAGGAGATGGACTCACTCAGCCACCAATCACGGACCACCTTTAAATCCTAAACACGCAAAAAATCAATCTGCCTAGCGACCCAAATATGTTGGGGTCGACTTTCAGTCTGGATGCAGCTGAATACCAGTATTTTACATGGAGTGACTGCCTTTCGTCAGATAGTCGCTCCACAGTCCAATAACGGGGTAATACGACACCCCTTGGCAAGATTGGTTGTCAGACTTTCGGGCTTCTAACGACTGCCACAAATGACAGCCGGGACCAACGGTTTAACGTGCTGTCTGAAGCACGAAGGAGTCTCTGTATGTAAAGATGGTCACTGCAAGCGTAGCTTAACCTGATGGATCGACTATTGCGGCTGTTATTACTGAGCCACTAGCTCAAAACACCTATGTAAACGAATAATCAAACTATCTAATCTCCATAATAATCTAAAATATCGATTGCTTTCGAGTTTTTCCGCTGTGTCTCTGAACAAAAACATAATAAACTAACTGTGTACAGTTCCATGGTGTTTTTACTATCATTTGTTACGCTCGACTGGGCTGATGTTAGGATGTGTGCTCATTCATATCCATACTTAAGACGCTGACGACACTTAAACCGCGGTCACTGTCAGACTGCATAGAAAAGAAAGAGAAGCGCGATGACACAACGCTTGTAATTTATTGCAAAATATGAAGTCATTATCTATTTACTCAAAATTGAGTTGAGTAATCGAAAATAAAAAACAACGAAGTTCTGCATTCAGATAAGGCGTTCTTGTTATTAATCAAAATTGTAATGTATGTTGATATTTAATACAGATATTTAGGATTGAAACTCAGGGTAAGAGGTTAGTTTAACGTTAGTTTGTATCGAGATTGTTTTTAAACGTGTTTTGGTAACAGCCAAATTCTGAGAAATATGTTATTAATAAATAAGAGGTTTTTATGACATATTTGCACACCGTATGTAATGGTAGAATGTAATTGGGCCACTATAGTCTCAAGTTCTTGATTTGTACCTACATTCTAGCAAATAAATTAATTAGATTTTGAATCTGAATCTTTTTATGATAATCAATCAATCAAGTCAATATATTAGTTCACTATTGAATGTGAAAATTTCCAGTCGTGCCACTATACCCGGTTTTACATTTTACATTAGATCTAACCCTGGTCATCATTCCCTGCCCTTATCCTAATTGATTTGTGGTCGGCGCAAGAAGTATATCTTTTTCTTCCAAACTTCTCTCTTAGTCGTCGTCTCGGTAGTGACCCCCTTTCTAGTCATATCATCTTTCACACAGTCCATCCAGCGTTTCTTTGGTCTTCGCCTACTCTTATCCACATTCATACTCAAAACTTTCCTCACGACATTTTTCTCATTACTCCGCAGGACATGCCTATAACCAACCCACCCCAGATCTAACCACGGTACCTGTCATCAATGCATCTGCTCGATAAATCTTTTATCCGAACCTTATTTTTTATTGCAAACGCAAGTTGTTTTCATTATAATATAAATGGAATAACGGAGAACAATCCAAAAACAAAAACCGTCTAAACGCCTTTTACAAAAAAAAAAAATGCCACCTTTTTTCTCTCCTCAACCGAACAATGTGCACCCGGCCTAACAATAGACTAAACAGTTACCTTTTTTACGCGTAAAGCAATGATATGTATCCGTCACGCAGCCTCTAGTTAATTGAGGAGGTTTTTATACGTTTAATTATCTGTGCACATTGATTTGTTTGGTGATTAGTCGTTATGTAGCTTGTTAATTAGTGTGAACTGTGTTGTTTATATTAATTTTAATGTAAAAATCTAGATTGGAGTTTTTGGTGCAGATATTATTAAAATGTCGGTAGTCGGAATAATTTTAATAACCCTGACCTTATCTATAGAGCAATGTTATTGGAGTCAGTTTCTTCTCCTATTGATATTTAGTACAAATATAAACTTTCTTAAACCTCACTGAACCTGGTCAACCATAGACTAATGGTACATACAACACTTGAATTTCCAACAACATGGAGTAATTTTCTTCTCTCATTGATATTTAGTACAAATATTGACTTTCTTAGACCTCACTGAACCTGGTCAACCATAGACTAATGTTTAGTGGGCTGCCAGTACTTATACAACACTTGAATTGCCAACAACAATACTTACAAGGTCGGCAAAGCATCAGCGACTGCCTTGGGGTTGCGATTCTTCTCTGGCGGATATCGCTTTATAATATCTATCCACTTATCCATCTATGTATATTATTCTAAGCCAAAATTAAATTTATATGCTGTGGGTGTTTGATAATAAATAAATAAACCTCTGGAACATTTGATTTCAATTTCATATTTTGCTGTCTCGTCGAAAATGCCAACTGACATGAACTTGGGCTGTATTCCGAATTGCGCTGTAATCGATTTGAACGTGCTTACACCCGTTCCGAAGTAGCGTGAGCACGATAACGGAGTTCCGTGAATCGTCATGCGCCATCTTGTGATAACGCCGACCATGCCCTAAATTATTATTACCGTGAGCGCTGTCAAAAATGACTGTTGTGGTGTTTTGTTTTGAGTCGCATCATATCTTTACACTAGTAACTAGCTTCATATTTCTTAGTGACCGACCGATCCCTTGACAATTCAAAAGTGTCTGTAATTGGTTTATTTGAAATAAATGCTTTAAGTTTGAGTTTCACTTCGTCATCCTCTTCATTACTGGACGAATCATCGTTCTAATCGGTCTTTCTTGTGCAAGGTTTGGGATTATGTTATAAGTTTTAACGTTGAGCGAGCACCGTAAGCGCGTTCACGAGCGTTCCGAATTGTTGACAGCTCAGCGCTGCGCTGTCAGAATCGTGATAATCTAAATCGGAACGCAAATGATTGCTAAGAGCGCTGTGAACGATTATGGCTTAATTCGGAATGTAGTCTTGTATTGTATGTGTGTATACTTAGGTAATTAGTCAATAATATAGTTCGTATTGTAATATTTTGTTTCAAGTGTCAATTCTTAGTAACAATACCGTTCAACTATTGATTCATTGTTTTCTGTACTATGTCGGGGTTGTTATCAATTGTGTAGCACTGTGTATAAGTTAGATCGGTAAGCATAGCCGTCTGTTTGTCTAATATTGATACCCGTATTTACATATCTGTGGGACAATAGTTCTCTCTAATGGTGCTACGAGTACCAGGAACTTTTGGCGCCTGATTGAAGGGGAGCCTTGTTGGTAAATTTTGCGAAATTGTATTGACAAAAGAAGATGACGGGTTTAGTTTCTATTTTGGCCACGCGTTAAAAGAACCTTGTGGCGCTGTATTCTCACCATATTAGGGAATATGCAAGTAATTCAAAACATATCCATTATTTAAATACATTGTGTAGGTGTCAAGAAACTAATTCATATTCTTTTTAATTTTTTTAATGCATTACTTATTTTACAATTCATTAATTTGTGTTGCGTTTTTTTTAGGTGGAACGGAACGCAAACACAAAACGCGTCGTTTTCGACAATGCCGGAAGTGACGAAAGAAACGTATGTTAATAGAATCTATTATTAGCAAAGTGCTTGAAATCTCACTCGAAGGTAAATAAGTAATGTGCGATTTCTGTTTGAATAAAGCACAAAAAAATATATATTTATATGATTTTTGAACTGGAGTAGACAATTGTTGGAGCTTCATAATTTTTTTGAGCAACAAGCAGTAGTTGAATTTAACTTTTAATAGTTTTCTTAGGTTTATAACACACATAACATCACGCCTTGTTACCTCTCTGTTGTTGTACACCTCTGCCCAACCCTTCTTACGTTTATATTACTGTTTATTATTGAAATAGTGAAAAACAAAATTACATGCATATTCGCTTTTACGCTACATACCTACTGACAAGGATATTTTCAAACGTGAAAACGACAGATTGGTGGCGCTACTGTGCCCAGTGTTACCAATGAGGAGATTCAAACTACCCAACTTTTGGGGATTAACTAGCCGTGAATCATGCATGCAAAATTAAACCTAGAACATAAAATAATTAAACCAACAACAAACTAGCGTTAGTAAAATAATTTGAACACACGTCGCTGTTCGAATGACGCGCAAAAAAAGCTTAAATGCTATATCAAATGTGAAACTGTTAACACTCGTAAGATCTCATGGCAAATCATAACAATCAAACTGGACTTTCTTTTTATAAAACTAGTATATCTATCATTATTATCTTCATGATGCAACTACCAAGAATGAAAGGTTAAGTGTCAGACACTGAGGCATGTAATTCGATGGGTGTGCGAGCGATGTCAGCTAATTATATAAATGAGAAAGTTTTTACTGTTTACTGTGATGTGTTAACGTGGGGCTTGTGGCTAAGCTGCGCTTGCCGCGGTTGGTCCGTGGATGGGTGACCATCTTAACATACCAAGACCCCTCCGTGCCTCGGAAAACACGCTAAGCCGTTGGTTCCGGCTGTCATTTGTAGATCTTTGACAGTTGCTACGGGTCGTCAGAAGCACGAAAGCCACTCGAAGATCACAGAGGGGTCTCGATATGTAACGGATGGTCACCCATCCACGAATTGACCCCGCCAAACGTAGCGTAACCTTCGATCGACCCGTGTGGTTGTTATTATTTTGCCACGAGTTCCTTAGTATCAATGACGTCACAGATACATAATGTCACTGACCCGTGACTGGTCCTAGACGTAGGTACAGACGACTATTGTTGACCATTCTTCCATTGTGATGGATGAGTATGGCTGTATGCTAGTCGGACTAATTGACTTATGAATGTTAATCACTCTTTCTGACTACACTGAAATGCATCTCTGCTAATAATTTTTAATTATGTATAGTTGCATTGCAAATCCGTGTATCAAGTGTGATGCGTGTGTGCATAATTTTGCCAGCTACATTGACATGCGAAGTAACTTTAGACATTGTCATAGACGAGCTTCAAGTGCTCATGTAGCCCGTAGTACCCAACACATTGCAAAAAGGGTCGTGAGGATAGAACAAAGGCGAAAGTCAACAGTCGGTGAATTCCGAATAAGACGTTATTATAGGTTGCTAGATGCGAAGTCAATGCAGGATTGCAACTTGGCGATATTTGGGTTATCGTAGATTCCACGGAGGTATGAACACGCTTTTCATTACGTGCCGATTTCTGCCAGTCAACTCCTACCGCTAGCCCCGTTAAAGAACTTCGATCCAAAAAACCTGAAACAGGTGGTAACGAGACCTCAGACGAAGACGTTGGAAACAGCAAAGTGTAACACAGCATAGCAGTGACGGATAAGCGTCGAAAAAGCAGTTAAACCGCGCCAAAAGATTCACCATTCAAGATTCGGTGAAGCTGGACCGAGCCAACCTGGCGGCAACGGTGTTAAAAGATGGCCCTCCCATAGATAAATCACCCGTCTCTTCAGTATTCCATAGCTTACTCTAGAATGCATATCCGGTACGGCTCTAAAACGGGAAACGTCTTCCTGACCATTACCGCGCCCCCCGGTCTACTCTTTGATATGCAATGGTCTCTGTAGTCCCATGAAACATGAGGCTCCAGGGACTAGTGCGAATCCTTAGGTTCATTCGAGCAGTCGAGTGTGGTTTAACCACGCGTGGGGTCGGTGCATTTCATTCATTTATTAGAACAATTATCCATACTAAATATTAACAGCCGCACGTGTCGTACGAAGGTTATGTTACACTTGCTGCGTTCGGTTCGTGGATGGGTCACCATCCATTACATATCGAGACCCCTCCGTGCCTGGTGATGTGAGCCCCAACGGTTTGACATGCCCGGCGATCATTCGTAGATCTTTGACAGTCGTTACAGCATTCAGAAGCCCAACAGAAGTGTAACTGACAATCACTCTTACCAAGGGGTATCGTGTTACCCAGTAACTGGGTTGTGAAGTTCGAGATAGGCAGTCACTCGACGTGCGACTAATGAGGTAGTGGTCATCAAGAACGTGTCAAAAAACTTTACGCCTCTTATGAGCTCCGGCGCAGTGGGGTTTTAAAACATTCATCTTCATGAATTTTATACATTCTACTTATATAGCAAAATAATTTAAACGGTATTGTCGCACTACCGGGATAAAGCAATCATAACAAAAAACTGTGATTTTTTATCCAATATCTCAGAAGCAATAAATTGCCAGCTCTCTATTAGGGCTCCCAACACAAAAAATCGTATCGCATTGCAAAAATCTGCGAGCTTGATGTTATTTTCGAATCGCATCGCATCGCAGTTTCGTGTGGAAGTCCTAATAGAGAGCTCTCAAACCAAAGCGTTTTATAACTACCAAAGGAATAGCATAAAACACAATCATAATTATATTTCTACGTATCATCACAACGAAACTATTTAAAATGCAATATACATACTCAATTATATAGTCGTCATTCTGTGTTAGGCTTCGGACAAATCTGTGCGGAAAATCGCTCCGGAATTTCGGGCATGTAACTTCTCTGAACATTGTAATTTGCTTCAATTTTGGTGTCTCCCTTCAGTTAATGACAGCGACCAAGATTAAACAAATCATCTTGAAGACCTAGACAAGGAGCGACAAATACACAAGTCCTCCATTCCGTTGATATAATTGCAACGTCGCAGATGCGCGTGTTTCGGCATTAAAGATAAGATGCCATTCAAAAAAAAAATAATAAAATAATAAAAAATATATATGTATATATATTTTTTTAATGGCATCTCGTAGTTGACCTTGAGAGGTCGTGACTACTTAACCGGACTATCCTGTGGCTGCCTTAAGCGAACTCAAAACCTCCAGCCAGGGGCGAATTTCTTACATTACTAAGCGACTGCACGCTAAGGGCACAACTGTGAGGTAAGGACCTCGGCTTAGGGCGTCGCTAGGGGGAGGGCAGCAAGGTGGATCAGAACTGGATATTTGATATTATCTGGGGAATTTAAAGCTACAGGCTCAGCTACGGCGCGGGCTGGCACATCGTCCAGCAAGGGTTGGGGAGCCAGATAAAATAGCGCTTTCGTAACATTTTATGGCGGATCCGCTGCGATAACCCGCGGAATTCAAATCAAATCTAAATTGGAGGGATGTATCAAATTAGTTGTATTATGTTTTCAACACACTCTACCTAGCATATATCCTGAAGAATATCTTATATTTTTCTGAATTTGTTTACTGCAGTGGATCATATACTTGGCATTATAAAACTTATGATCGACTAGACGACAACTAACGACTAGAATCATTATTTTTTTTTGTAAATTTTGACGTTTAAAGGTGCCTTTTATGTGCCTATTTGAAATAAATAATTTGACTTTGACTTATAAAACTTGCGTTTAGCTCCTGTAGTCCCCTTAACTGTAGTAACCTTAACAGTGGAAATTTGTTGTTCTATTCAGTATTTTTATTCTTATTTCTATTCAGTATTCTGTCCTACCCTTTTGCTGTACCCTACAGGGTCCATAATGATCTCAATTATATAGTTACCACCTAAGTACACATTATGGTAAAGCAATTAAGATATTGAGTATTGAGTAGCTTCTTAGAGTGGTCGTTTAGGAAACACCGAACTCATCTATTTTAAAACGTACGCACTTCAAATTACTACAAACTGTCAAATTTCTCCAAATGATTTTAAACCTCAAGATGTTGACGGTTAATTTCAAAATCGAATGAGAAAATCTGACAGTTTGTGGTAACTTTTTAAACACAATTTACAGAAATAAATATCATTTAGCATTAGACGAGGGTGATATCTACGCGGAAAACGTTCCGATTCCGTTCAAGTGTGTCCCCCTCCTAACAAGTGCCATCAGTGATTCAGAGTATATCTTCTCGCGGCTAATTAGTTACTAGTTGACATTGAAGTACCACGTGCCGAGTTAAATGCGTATTGACAACATTATTATGTATGTATGTATGGATCTATAGTGCATGACGAATTAATTACTCGGTATTTATTTTTTTGGGTGGGAAATCATCAAATAACTTCTCCCGCTCTGGGCGGAGCGGGAGGGTGTGTCAGACTCTTACTGAATAAAACCCACCCGTATTCCTTCCGTTGCCTGTGTTGCCAGGGGCCTCGGTAACCCTTTTGTACCTACCTTCCCGCCACGGTATGGGTCTAATAATCCTTCCATATCGTAAGGGCACGTCTTCCTGACCATTACCGCGCCCCCCGGTCTACTCTTTGATATGCAATGGTCTCTGTAGTCCCATGAAACATGAGGCTCCAGGGACTAGTGTCAATCCTTGGGTTCATTCGAGCAATCGAGTCTGGTTTTAACCACACTGGGGTCGCGTTTCATTCTGAATGAATGGAAAATACGAGTTTAATTTTGAAACGTCAAGTTGGCGCTTATTGACATTGACAGATTGAGTGACGTAATCTTCCGGATTACCAGCTTAAAAAATATTAAACTTGCAGATGGGAAAGAAGATGAAAAGCTTCCTAGTGTGAAAACTGTGTTAACACCGTACTATTTAAATACTTAGGTGATAAATAAGATTATCCAAAAAAATATATATTTTATTAACGCTCAATATGTTGCTTCTAGGTATTTTTTTATTTTCTTAGGAAACAAAAAATAGAAATCATTTGTACAGTCTCAAGTTACCAGAAACTCAAATTTCTCCAAATGATTTTAAACCTTAATGATGATTAAGTTCAAAATCGAATAAGAAAATTTTACAGTTTGTGGCAACTTGTTGTGCTGGTAACTGTACATACAGATCAAATGGAATTTTAATGAACTATAGTCAAATATTATCAAATATTTTTTGAAGAATTCTTCAGCAAGCAGGTGCAAAACAATTTTAATTGTTAAGTTAAAAAGCCATTTAATTTAACAGAAAAAAGCACCTAAAAATCACATAGACTGCCTTTTCTAATTTACATAATCAGCCTATTCCCGCTGTTGGGACACAGGCCTCTTCTCTGCAAGAAGGAATGGGCCGTAATCCACGACGCAGGCCCAGTGCGGGTTGGTAGATGTCACATGTCTTCGAATCTTCGGTTCTAGAACATGCCGGTTTCCTCACGATAGATAGATAGATAGATAAAAAGAGCAGTGGTGGCCCAGTGGTAACGGCCCCGACTTACTAGTTCTAGTTCGTGGGTTGGAACCTAAACAGGGGCTTTACCTACTTTGTGTAAATGATTTCATCACCACTGCTCTCAAACCGGTGAAGGAAAACATCGTGAGGAAACCGGCATGTCCTAGAACCAAAAATTCGAAGACATGTGACATCTACCAACCCGCACTGGGCCCGCGTGGTGGATTACGGCCCACTCCCTCTCACAGAGAGGAGGCCTGTGTCCCAGCAGTGGGAACATAATAGGCTGATTATGTATAGATAAAACATTTATTCAGTGCACACAAAAGACATAGCACAACACACAATAGCACAATACATGGATAACAAATTACAGGAATAATATAAAAACAAGGTGCCAATATACAAAAAAAAAAGAAAAACATGCTTAAAGAAATAGAGTGACATTATGACATACTTCAATTAATTAACGAACAAGGTGCGGTGTGTGTCTCAAGGTTGCACCAAATGGGAGTCCAGCTCAGCATGTGTCAGGCCAATATACCTGACGCTGATATTCTGCTGGATCCCTGCAGTGACATACGGACGTCGAGCAGACGAGATACATTGGTGTTGTGACAAAGTGTTATGCGTGGAGTGAAATTGTGTAAGTATACCCGCAACTTAAAATGATGTATTCTACAGTAAAGTTTTGTATTGTATTGGGAAACTTTCTTGTTCATGAATGTGTTGATTGTGGTTTGATTACTTGATAATTTAGAAAGTTATTTAACTAAATGAATAATCTTATTATAGTTACAGTGGCTTCAGTGTGAATAAAATAAACGATTTGGCTTGACAAAATGAAAATCTGTTCACAATAACGATGTTTTCCTTCACCGTTGAGAGTAGTGGTGATGAAATAATTTACACTAAGTAAAGCGCCTGTCTGAGTGCGAGCCTACGACCTACAACTCGTAAGTCGTGACCACCACTCTTTTTTTTTTGGTTGGGAAATTATCAAATAACTTGTCCCGGGGATAACTTGTCTGGGCGGAGCGGGAGGGTGTGTCAGACTCTTACTGACTAAAACTCACCCGTGTTCCTCTCGTTGCCTGTGTTGCCAGGGGCCTCAGTGGATCCTTTCGGACCACAGCTCTCAAATTCTTGTTTATGTTTTGCTTTTCTAATTAAGACGCTGACAACACCTAAACCGCGGTCACTGTCAGATTGCATAGAAAAGAAAGAGAAGCGCGACGACAAAACGCTTGTAATTTATTACAAAATATGAAGTAATTATCTATTTACTCAGAATTGAGTTAAGTAATCGAAAATAAAAAACAACCAAGTTCTACATTAGAATAAGACGTACTTGTTAGTAATTAAATACGTAATTTATGTTGATATTTAATACAGATATTTTGGATTAGAACTCAAGGTAAGAGGTTAGTTTAACGTTAGTTTGTATCGAGATTTTTTTTTCAAAACGTGTTTTGGTGACAACCAAGTTCTGGGAAATATGTTCAAAATTAACATATATTTTTTCCGCTACCACAAACTATACAGATTTGGCAATTTTCTTTCTTAAGAGAAGCCTATTTTGGTCAATTGGGTCTTGTCAGCGCCTTAATGTTTCATAAATACATTTCTCAAACCAACTAATTTCAATATTGTCACCACAAAACGTCAAACACAGACAGAATCAATGAAAGTTACGACGTATTGTTAGCACTGAATTTTACGACTCATTGCGGAGAAACTTACGGCAGTGACTCGGTAATCTATACAAACATTGTCTTCACTCTCACCAAACTATCATTTTGTGTTGGTAGCAATGGTGGCCCACCTTCCGGGGTCGTGGGCAAGTCCGAAACGGATACCGTGGCCTCTGGCAACACAGGCAACGAGAGGAATACGGGTGGATTTTAGTCAGTAAGAGTCTGACACACCCTCCCGCTCCGCCCAGAGCGGGAGAACCGGTGAAAACAAAATGTAAGGTGTCCCTTAACTCTAAGAGAATGGGCATTGTTAAATTAAATATCAAACAAAAAATATTTTTTTGTAGTAGATTTACTACTCCACCACAAAAGTTACAAATTATACAAGTCCACACTAAATTATCGTAACCTACTCTAAATAAAACGAAACCAACCCAAGAAAAACAGAGGCAGACCAACTGCTCAATCCTTAGCCTCTAAAAACACTAATTTCACAACGCAAAACTCGACAAAATTAAGTTTACTGTGTCAATTCCTAATTTCAACAGAATTAGTATTCTAGTGATCGTTTATGTAAGACTGTTAGAAAACATGACACTGCAGTATTACGTAAAAGATGATGTTACAATAACTAAAGTTTTGGTTTTAAAATGGTTGTCCATTGGTCAGCACAGAGACTTGAGTGCCTCTGTCTCTGTTGATTTCCATACTCAAGAAACCCACTTCTCCTTCTTACCTCACTTCCCATATTCAATACTTGTGCTACTCCCATAGTAAATATCTGCGTTCCACCAATAATCGTCTGCTACGGTGTCCTTCTCACCGCTCTGGTTTCATTCAATCTTCTTTCTTTGTACAGGCGGTTTTTCTTTGGAATGCGCTCCCTCTGAACATCAGGATTGAAACAAGTCGATTATCATTTAAAGTGAAGGCACGGGAATATATTCGTAAGAAGTTGGCAGAATCATCATAGCGCTGAATCGTTTTCTCTCCTACCAGTCGTTATTTCTCGTGATACTTTTTATTTGTTTGTATTAGTATATTATTTTAGATTTTCGAGTTATTTATCCCATGTTTCCTCTCTGCATCACCCTTTTTTTTTTGCGTGGGAAATTATCAAATAATTTCTCCCGCTCTGGGTGGAGCGGGAGGGTGTGTCAGACTCTTTCTGACTAAAACCCACCCGTGTTCCTTCCGTTGCCTGTGTTGCCAGGGGCCTCGGTAACCCTTTCGGACTTTCTCGCGACCCCGGGGTGTTGATTGATTGATGTTACAATGTTGTAACATGTTTTTCCCATGAATAGGTTACTTGTAATGATTAAGAATTCTCAAATTTAGATTTTATATGCAGTAGTTATTACAAACGTATTTTTTAACATTAACAAAGAAAAGCAAATCGAAAAAAAGGCCAATTTTTGGAAAACCGGATTTTTAGGACTCGATTTTTTTGTGAATCGATTTATCAGATTCGATTCGCATCGATATTTTTCGGAACGCATCCCTACCATCTAATACCACAACGGATATAACCGACAATTACTTATTTAATGTAAGTACTTATCAATACGACACATTGTCGTCCGCAAATGGCGGCCATAGTTATGACGTCATCTCAACCGTACGGACAACACATGGGCCGGTTTTTATACTCTTTACATTGTCATTTTTAGGGTTCCGTACCCAAACTGTGCCAAGATCATCATTAGCATTTAAAACTAACTAGCATGTGTACTACTAAACAACTAATACCTATACTTTAATTATAATAAAATAAAGTTAAAAATGAAAGGGCTCAATTCCCCATATCATCATCATCTGCCTAGCCTTTTCCCAACTATGTTGGGGTCGGCTTCCAGTCTTACCGGATACAGCTGAATACCAGTATTTTACATGGAGCGACTGCCTATCTGACCTCCACAACCCACAACTGGGTAACACGATACTAGTAAGTACTTTATAATAGCATGAAATTAGTGTACTCATGGAATTATTAAGTACTCTAAAGATTGCCTCGCGTTGGTATAGTGGTCGCAAGCACTACTGCTGAGCATGAGGTCCTGGGTTCGATGCCCGGGTCGGGCAAAGTGTTATTGGGTTTTTCTATCTGGAATTTCTTAGTAGCAGCCCGGAGTCCGCATTCGTGCGAGGTTGATGGCAATAGGCTCGCCCCCTATTACATGGGACTTAAAAAAAGACATAACTGGTGAAGTGTGGGTACACCTCTGCCCAACCCTTCGGGGAAACAAGGTGAGATGTTATGTGTATATAGATTGTAAAAAGAGGGGGTCTAATTTCAACCAGTGGGCGACCACTAGTAATGAATCATTATTCGAATAAATATTACAGTATTTAGCTTTTTAAATTCTGAGGTTAATAATTCCTGTCGCTGCTCAGTTCCTTAATACCAAGGTGAGATGTCAGATGTTACGCATCATATGCGATTACTGTAAGGATCGCTAGTTTGTTTTAAGCGTTTACAAAAAGTATGTAGTGTTAAATATTGCACGGTGCTACGGAACCCTTCGTGTGCGAGTCAGACTCGGCCGCTTTTTTTTTTGCTGAACTTCTATTAACGCGTAGTATCTATGACAAGTTTTTTTTTGTGTTAGTTTCGGCGTCGTATGAGTTCGTAATGGAGATGTTAATATGTATTATTAGTTTGTATTGTTGTGAACATTAAAAATACTGATTTAAAACTGTATTTGGTATGGCAGGTTTATGGATGACCTTTATTGTCTAGTGAGCACCTGAGGACCAGAGACAATTTTTGAAGTGAAATCTTCTTTAGGGGCGTTGGCCGAATTTTGGTAGGAGAAAACTTATGGATTCGCGTCACCGACATGCTAACCGCGATATGCTAATGTGACGTGTTGCGCCAGACCGACGACGCGCAGCGGCCTGTGTACATGTATACAATATTACGGGCGAAATTTGGAATATTGTTATTCCAAATTTCGCCCCCTATTATATGGGAGCTAAACATAACTGGCGAAATATGTGACTGCCTGTTTTTTTTATTTACCATAGTCTGTTTTCTTTGCCTATAACAATATCAGCCTATGTCATCTTTAATATTTCTTTGGGATCTGCTAGATTAGCTACGCATTCTTAGTGCAGACGCCAGTCTCTCACAAAGTAATGTCACGCAGTTTTTAAGTTTGTTTAAAATAATAGGTGTCATTATTCGAGAAGAGAAAATTCCAGTTGTTTAATACTGTAGTAGTGGTGGCCCAGTGGTAACGGCCGCGACTTACGAGTTATAGGTCGTAGGTTCGAACCCGGACAGGCGCTTTACTTTGTGTAAATTATTTCTTCACCACTACTTTCAAAACGGTGAAGGAAAACATCGTGAGGAAACCGGCATGTCCTAGAACCAAAAATTCCAGGACTTGTGACATCTACCAACCCGCACTGGGCCCGCGTGGTGGATTACGGCCCACTCCCTCTCACGGAGAGGAGGCCTGTGCCCCAGCAATGGGAACATTATGGGCTGATTATGTATACTGTTCCATATGCCTCCCACAAACTGTTCAGCCCAGTTATTTGACCAGTGACAAGCAGTGTTGATCGATTTGACGTAACATTTTATTTGACCGTTTATCTCTTAACCAAATTCTCATTAAAAACTCAAACGTTTACTACCGCTTCAAAAGAAATCCAGGAGCGCATATCTTGACGCTCTACATACCAAAGTGGAGCAAATATCACAGGCAGAGAGGCATTCCACAAATTCACGGTTCCAAGGCGCATACCCAGTGATCTTGAACTTAGAAATTCGAATACCGGTCCCGGCCTACCATTTTGACAGTGGTACTCAAAGTGTTGTTAGGTGAGCTTTTATTTTTAAATTGAAAAAAAGACAGAAAAATATTTTATTTAGGACACGCACAAAAATAAAAAAATACAAAATAAAAATGAAAACGACTTGTGCTACGCCAAAAAGGCTCCTATCTCAGCTTACTGACCTCTGTGTTCTAATGGTAAGAACGATTCCCAGCAGGGGCAAAATTTCTGCTCAATTTGGTTTGTGGTCGGGCTTGATCTAACTCCGTCTGGCGAGCTACGAGCTCGTACCACTATCTTATCTAAGTCTGTTGCCATAAAAACAATGTTTACAGATTTGTTGTCTTTCGGCAGTTAGAGGTAAGATAGCCAGTTCCTATGTGGTTGAGGATTCGGGTGAAGCTAGCGAGCTTAGGTAAATTAATTTTTTCGAACGGGCACAAACACGTTGCGAGTAGGGACAAATGTCGAATCGTATTGTCATTCATTTTCAGTTCGGGTTCCGAAGTAATCTTATGTCCGTAGGTGATGCGGAGTACGAAAGGCCCGTAACTTCGGGCGAAACTACGGATTTAATGCTAGCGATTGACAACTCCAAGCACAATTCACTTAAGTTTTCACGGTGTAGACCAGTAGATCAGCTTTTATAGTATGGTTTGAGTATTTCGTCGTTTCGCGCAAAAGAAAGTATGAGAACCGCTGTCCTAAGTGTCGAATGACAAATTAATATGTAAATGGTTTTAAATAAAATGTTTTAAATGATAGTCGAAGAGAAATGTTGTGTAGCCCAGTTCTGAGCTGTTCTGCTATGATTTATTTATTATTTACTAGATGCGCCCCGCGGTTTCACCCGCATAAGTTTTGCCCCGTGAGTATATCGGGATAAAAAGTATCCTGTGTGTTATTCCTGGTTATAAACTATCTGTGTGCCGTATTTCATCCAAATCCGTTCAGTACTTTTTGCGTGAAAGAGTAACAAACATCCATCCATCCATCCATCCATCCATCCATCCATCCTTACAAACTTTCGCATTTATAATATTAGTAGGATTTATTTATTTATTCAAAATTTGTATTAACAATAACATACATAAAGTCTGACAAACTACAAAACAGTTTGTCGGCAGTAGTTCTTGTCTACCAATAGATTACAAATTTTCAAAATGAATATGCTATAACTTAATTGTGCTTTGTAAAATATAAAATAAATACCTACAGTTCAGATCAAAAATCTCACATTTTAAACAAAAAAAAACCATTGTCTATGGACACAATGAGAGACACTAACACACCCTCCTGCTCCGCTCAGAGCGGGAGAAGTTATTTGATAATTTCACATTCAAAAAAAAATGCTGATGCAGAGAAGAAACATGGCAGGTGCAACATATGGGATAGATAACACGAAAATAACTATACAAGAATAAATACATAGATATATACAAACATACATATAAACTTTGTCAGGAGAAATAACGATCGGTAGTGGGGAAATAACGATCAGTAGAGGAGAAAACGAATCCAGCAAATCAGCGCTGGGGTGTTTCTGCCAACTTCTTTCGTATATGTTCACGTGAAGATATCTTCAATGTTCAACCAGTGTGTCACATTTCATCCAAATCCTTTGACCCGTTAAGGTAACAGACAGTTATACTTTCGCATTTATGGCTGGGACAGATTGGATGCGGAAGGCGGAGGACAGGGTGTTGTGGCGTAGCCTGGGAGAGGCCTATGTCCAGCAGTGGACGGTTATAGGCTGAGTTGATTGAGTATGGAATATGGATATTAACATTACTGTTTTTTTGTTCAAGCACATCTAAGGGTTTTTCGTTAACTGTCGGATTATATTTTTCGCTTGGGGTAATTAGGTATTTTCTTTGGCTTCCAATTCACATAACTTGCATAAGTTTACATCTTTTTTTACCCGACTACGGCGAAGCAAAAATGGGGGTTATGATTTTGACCGGTACGTATGTATGTGGGAATTTGTATGTGTATTCATCGGTTCCCTCATAACTTCTAAACTACTTATCATAATTTGACAAATGAGGTGTCGTTGGAAGCTTCTTGATCGTCCGCTGGTATTAGGCAAACGTGACATCACATGAAATGAATGTGGAGGACAAAAAGACATAAACTAAGAAAAAAGAATGCCGCCTAACATAATAAAACAATAAATTCTAATAGTAGTAAGCGATTATAAGCTTAATTGGTCAAGGATAGCTAATGAGAGACAATTGATTTTCTATTGTTTGACTCCGAATCGGTGTCGCGCGGGGCTTAACAGGGGCTTAAGTTGGACTTAACAGGGCTTAACAGACAGGACTTAACAGGACTTAACAGACTTAACGGGGCTTAACAGGGGCTTAACAGGGGCTTAACAGGGGCTTAAGTTAAGACGATAGCCGTGGTCGTGAATACGACCACGGCTATCGTCTGAACAGCGCTAGGAATATACAGGATGGATTTTTGGGACGGAGCAGTAATGGCAGCTATCTTAACCTTTGTAGCTACAGGAAAACGGTCTTAGGAGGCCATCCTTAACTTTTTGAGACATTTAGAACTGCATTCACAGATTTTGAAAAAATCTACAGTCAGCAAAAAAATGGGCAGTTTCACAAAAACCTTTTTTGCTGGCAATCGAAGAAGAAAATCTATAAGAAACAGGAGTTTCTTACAGGGATCAAAAAACTGCCCATTGTCTTGATGACTGTACTTTTTTACAAAATCTGTAAATGTAGATCATAATTTTCTTGTAGCGACAACGGTTAAGGCCCTTACTGCCCCGTCTGAAAAATCCAACTTGTATATTAAATGCATTTAAGGGGACTACAGGACCTAAACGCAATTTTTATAAGTTTTATAATGCCTTAAAGTTACGATCCACTGCAGTAAACAAAATCAGAAAAATATATTATATTCTTAAGGATATATGCTAGGTAGATAGTGTGTTGAAAACATAATATAACTAATTTGATACGATAGAAAAAAATCCCGAAGATACCTCTAAAAAATTATTTTAAGGATTAAAAACCATACTAATATACATGCAATCATTCTGATTTTTTGTGGTAGTTTTTTGATTTTTTGTCTACAAGTAACATTAGCATAATAGTGTTTTATTTTTTTTTATACAATCTATAGCTTTTGTAAATCGATAATTGCTTCATATTTTGCAATAAATTACCAGCGTTGTGTCATCGCGCTTCTCTTTCTTCTATGCAGTCCGACAGTGACCGCGCTTTAGGTGTTGTCAGCCTCTTAAATATATTACGTGTAAGTTCTTTATTTAATAGACGATTGAATAGTTTGTACATAACAATTGCAGATGAGAATATTTTCTTGTTTCATACCTTTTAGAGTGTGATTTTTCAGGACTTTTAGTTTTTAAACTTTTTTATCTATTTGCCTATCGCAGGTATGCTGGAAGATATTTCTTTAGAAATAAGCATCAGCTTTGTACTTATTATTCTGTTCTTTTCTTCTTGTCTGTTTATGTGTGAGTAGGTACATAAATGGGTAAATAAATAAATAATAAACAAGTTTTTATTTCCTGAATATGAGTAACGATCCTTCAATTGAAGTAATTTGGAATTATCCTCAATGCAGTTCTTAGTAAAACCTAAACTGTGTAGGTTTAAGCGGTTAATAATAATTATAAACGCTGTAAATTTAAACATAAGTGGTGATTTACGAACAACTTTATTCAAATAAAAAAAAAAATATTCTACATAAACCTACATGGGCAATTATGAAACGTCAAAAGCTAGGTGCACGGTTCCAATTGGTCGTTTCCTATGGAGAACAGCCGGCAAAAAACTCCGCGGTTACTCTTTTAAAAATAATTGGCTTTTACAATGTATTCAAATTACAGTGTTAATAGGTATGGGAGGACAGTGTAGGCCTGTCAAGAAGTACCAGGTACTTAACAAAATAGAAAATGGACCACAAATCTACACTCTATTAAGCCTACAACGTCCTCACGTTCACAAAATATCAAATAATCTACAGAGGCATGAGGAACAGGGTGTAAAGTTCACTTATCCTCCGTAGAAAAGAGATCCTCCGACCAGACGGGTGTCATGTCTGGTAGGCAACTGCCCGACGGTTGCTATCGGGATGTTGTATATATGCGAGTCGCGCGGTAAACTCTGCTTGCGCGATGCAGGATCTTGCGTGACGTCAGTGTGTTGCGTGGTTCGCATGTGGCGATGTAGATGCCGCCACAAATCTATGTAAAATATCAATAAAATTTTAAAAATCCATTTAAGCCAAATGACATGATTGCCATTGTAACTGTAGTAAGTCTGAACTAATATCCTGTTCACTGTATTATTTTTAATATCTTTATCAATCTGCCTGCCTTTTCCCAATTATGTTGGGGGCGCCTTACAGTTTAATCGGATGCAGCTGAATACCAGTATTTTACATGGAGCGACTGCCTATCTGATCTCCACAACCCTGAACCCAGTCGCTGGGTAATACGATAGCCCTTATTAAGACTGTTTGTCAGACTTTCGAGCTTCTGATGACCGGTAACGACTGTCAAAGATCTACAAATGACCGCCGCAGGAGACGCATTGAGCAATGGGGAGCTCGCCTGCGGTAAGGGGCAGGCGCGGGGCGGGGGGCATAGTTTGCAACGCGCGCCGCACTGGGGTGGCAGCACTAGTGTGTGGTCCGCTAGGGGCGATGCCTGCCGGGGTCGCGGGAAGGTACTAAAGGGTCACCGAGGCCCCTGGCAACACAGGCAACAAGAAGGAATATGGGTGGGTTTTAGTCAGTAAGAGTCTGACACACCCCGCTCCGCCCAGAGCGGGAGAAATTATTTGATGATTTACCTACCATCCAAAAACAAAAAAATATCTACAAATGACAGCCGGGACCAACGGCTTAACGTGCTTTCCGAGACTCGGAGAGGTCGCGATATTTAATGGATGTTCACCCATCCACGGACCGACCGCGGCAAGCGTAGCTTTACCTTCGATCGACCCGTGCGACTGTTATTATTTTTTTTTTACCCTTCTACGTCTACAGTAGCAAACGCACAACACCGTCAGCTTTGACAGGGAACGATGCAGCAATTAAAAATTAAAACCTGTTACAATTCCGTTGAGGGGTGACTGGTGATTGGACATTGTCGTTAACGAGTCTTTGAGTTGTTGTTGAAGGGGTGTTCTTTGAAAAAAACTTGTCGGTTGAGTACGGAATTCCAAGGCTAGCGTGTCATAATCAGCCCGTTCCCATTGTTGCGACACAGGCCTCCTCTCTGTGAGAGGGGTTAGGCCTTAATCCACCACGCGGGCACAGTGCGGGCTGGTAGCGGCATGGTAGGCTAGCGGGAGTATCAACGAATTTGTCGCTTGACGGGTCGTGGTGACTAACCGCGAGACTAACGAAAAATAAAAATTGGGGTTTAAAAATAAACATTACATCACGCCGATTTGGTACACCACTGACTACCTGCAGTAATGTCTCTTCTTCCCTCTTTAATCCATCCAAAGGTTGTCTGTAAAAGATCGCTTTTAGCGATAAGACCGCCCCACAGTGGAACGAATGTATGGGAGCGGTTGGACGTAGACATGTCCGAAAAAAAAGAGTAAAATTATGCCAAACTAATGATGCCATCTTATTCGATTACTTAATGCCTTCATAACTTGTGGTGATGAATTTCTTCATAACTCCCATATTTCGGGAGTAATTTGAGAAAATGTGAAATTTTACTATGAAAATGAGTGTATCGAGCTCTCTCCCTCCTGATTCCGGGCTTGTTTCAAGTAGCGGTCTCTAATATCATAATGCTAATACTAAGAGCTATATTTAATACTAAGACACATAGTGCGCCAAATGTGCACTTTCTGGGATAAAGAGTGATGTTTATTTTATAACACAATTTTTTTATTTTTTGTTTATTTTGTTGATTAAAACCGTTTTTCTAAAGGTTTACCTTATTACAATAACATTTCTGAGCAGCCAATTAGAGAAGATATAAGCTAATTAGGATATATAATTAGGGACTTAAGGTTTACATATAAAACTGATGCACTAATGATTACTGATAAGAACATTGCTATTATTTAATTACTAAATGGCTCTTAATACACTAATTTAGCATGCATCATTTACTAATTATCACAATAACTAATTTAACTATTTAACAAAGGATACCTGGGATACCTGGATTTTATATAAATAGGTCACTATTAGTAACTTTAAAATCAGTGTTGATTTACACCTCGTTGTATCCAAGCTAATCTCGCAATGTATTTTCCAAATTTTAATACAAATCTTGATATTCACGTTGCTTTATGCGCACGCGCACATAAAGATTTACGCGACTTTAACTATTTGTTCAGTGTTTTAAAAGATAACAGTTGTGTTCAGTTATGTGAAAGTGCTGAAACAAGTTTAAAAGACTGGTGTCGTCGATTTTGCTACCGCATTTATGCAAAATGGACACAGTCTGGAAGAAGCACAGATAAGTTTCGGAAGAAACATGAGATTTGGCTACAGGCTGCAATTCAATGGCCGGAATTACAGAATGAAAATATGGAACCTTCTACAGAAAATATAAGTGACGTCATCGAGCCCATAATTTCTCCTGCTAAATCTGATGCTTCAACTTGTACACATCCTAGTCCTCGTAAATCTTTTGAGGACCTTAGTAACCGGCAAAAAAGAAGACGCACTGAAGATAGTCTTTCATGCAGCAGTAGCAGCGCTGAAATTATGTTTTCGGCCGAAAGGGCGCTTCAAAAGGCAGGACAAAGCGATACAGCTTATGTTATGAAATACTTGACGGAGAATCCAGAAGAGGCCTCAAAAATCAAAGCCTTCATTGAAGGTAAATCAATTCAGGTACGGGAAATATCCCCTTTGAAGGCATTGGCTCTTTATGTATCGATGAACTTATCGAAATGGCGCTATAACACTCTTCGGGATTTCAACACTCAAGAAGGAGCTCTTCAATACCCGAGTTACTACATGTTGGTTAAAGAAAAAATTAAGTGCTATCCGGCCAAAGAAGATCTCACAGTTACAGAGAGCTCTGCAAAAATCAAATTACAAGCCTTGATGGATTTAACCTCAAGAAGACTTATTAGGTCGTTAGAAACCCCTGTTGATCCCAATCAACAGCTCGTATTGACCAGCAAATGGGGTTTTGACGGATCATCTAGCCAAAGCATTTATCATCAAAGGACGAGTGAAGATGAGCAAATCGATCTTGCTAGTAATTTTATGATTAGTCTTGTACCACTGCGGCTCGTCTCAAAAGGTGTAACAATTTGGGAAAACGAGCGACCATCTTCCACTTCATTTTGCCGGCCAATATTGTTTAAGTTTATAAAGGAAACCAAAGAAAATGTGCAGAGAGAGATGGCTGAAATCGAAGCAGAGATTGAAGCCTTAACTCCATCCACCATCACTGATGGAATTAGTGTCAAACACCAACTGCTGTTGACAATGATTGATGGTAAAATTCATTCCATTATATCCAATACAGCAGCTTCAGTGTGTGACATATGCAAGGCTTGTCCTAAAGAAATGAATAATTTAGAGTTAATCAAAGATAAACACGCAAACGAGGACATGTATAAATATAGCTTAAGCACCCTTCACGCTTGGATTCGCTCAATGGAATGCTTATTACACATTTCCTACAAATTAGACATAAAATCATGGCAAGTAAGGGGTGATATAGCAAAAAGGCAAGTTGATGACAGGAAGAAAAGAGTTCAAGAGGCTGTAAGAAGAGAAACGGGCTTACTTCTCGATGTTGTGAAACAAGGCAGTGGATCCACCAACAATGGCAACTCGGCAAGGAGATTTTTTGAAAACTACACTAAATCTGCTGAACTGACCGGAATAGATGCTATGCTTTTAAGAAAAATCTGTGTGATCTTGCAGTGTATTTCATCAGGAGAGAAGATCAACGTAACTAAATTCCGAGAGTTCTGCTTTGATACTGCTAAGCTTTACGTGGAGTTATACCCATGGTATTATATGCCTTCTTCACTTCATAAAATTTTAATGCATGGGCCAGACATAGTTCAGAACATGTCAATTGTGCCCATTGGTTTTCTATCCGAAGAGGCATCTGAGGCTAGAAATAAAGATTTTAGAAAATATAGAGAGGGGCATTCTCGAAAGCATAGCAGTATCTCATGCAATGAAGATATTATGCACAATCTTTTACTGTCTTCTGATCCACTTGTTACAAGTATCCGTCCAAAAGGAAATAAGTTTGTAAAAAAATCTTCTTTTAAGGAATTTTATGAGCTTACGGATTCTGAGAAAAGTGATATCGAATTTGTTAACATAAATGATTTAGCGGACATCGATTCTGAATTTGAATTAATTGATGATGATGATGATGACGAAGATAATTAAATGATGTTATTGTTTTAAAATGTGTAACTTAGTAAATTAGAGCTTACATCTTAATTATTTATTGTACTTTTAATGAAACTAGGTAATTTATTATCAACTTACTTAAAAGTCATACTCTCATCAGTTCTTGTGAATATTTTTGTTAATATATATTTCTGTATATATATAATATATTTATAGACCTCTTAATAAGTCTGTCTGCGGTTTAAAGTAAATACAAATGGGGAAAAAACGTTTTTTTTTTTAAATTTTCATTTCCTTTTATCCCAGAAAGTGCACTATGTGTCTTAGTATTAAATATAGCTCTTAGTAATAGCATTACGATATTAGAGACCGCTACTTGAAACAAGCCCGGAATCAGGAGGGAGAGAGCTCGATACACTCATTTTCATAGTAAAATTTCACATTTTCTCAAATTACTCCCGAAATATGGGAGTTATGAAGAAATTCATCACCACAATTTATGAAGGCATTAAGTAATCGAATAAGATGGCATCATTAGTTTGTCATAATTTTACTCTTATTTTTCGGACATGTCTACGTCCAACCGCTCCCATACATTCGTTCCACTGTGCGCCCATTGTAAAACCACAACATTTGTATCTGTAACGATAAAGATAATTTTATTTTTCAAATATGAGTAACATGAGATGATGAAAAAAAAATTAAGAGTTCAGCCTTATTTTACCGCGTAGGCATGCAAATATTTCAAACATTCAACTTATAACGAAATTATTACACCTCAAACTAAGTCATCATTTTCCTGCCCTTGGCCCATGTTATTTGTGGTGCGACACATTATCTTCTTCCATCCTCCCCTGTCAGCCGTCACGCTATCATTCACTCCCTTCTCTTTCATATCATGACTCACACAATCCATCCATCTTTTCTTTGGCCTTCCTCTCCCTCTCCACCCATCAACATTCATATTCATCACTCTTTTAGTCACGTGCGTTTCATCCCTCCTCATCACATGCCCATACCGCCACTTTCAAGCTGTCCCTTATCTCAAACTAAGTACAGAAAATAATGGTGCCGATTCCCTTGTTCACAAACTACACTAAATTTAAGTTCAGTGCATCTTTTTCTTTCTATTTCATTAAGAAAAGGACAGAAGATAAATTTTAGTTTATTCCTGTCAAATTAATCAGCGCTTGACGTAAATTGACGTAATTTTAGTAGGCAAGTTTTTAATCACGTCTAAACTTGTATGGAGTAGTGACAGGCGCTGATTAATTTGACAGGACTAAACTAAAATGTATCTTCTGTCCTTTTCTTAATGAAATAGAAAGAAAAAGATGCACTGAACTTAAATTTAGTTTAGTTTGTGAACAAGAGAATCGGCACCAATATATTTATATAAACTACCTTAAAAATACTTTCTCAATCAGGAACTCCTTAATATTACGAGTATAAAAAGCTTCGGAGTCTCTTTTTAAATAATAAAAGCGGAAGCTCTTTCCATGTTTTTGGCGACTTTTTATAAATGACTGGAGCCATGCAGTAGACAATTTTGCGCATAAGTGCTGTCTTGGCTGACTCCAGATATAGCTCACTATTATAGCGTCTATTGCGGGGTACTACATCTGATAGACGTCTAAAACGACACGGATTTGTAATTTTTATGGTGTACATAATAAAGAGTATTCTATTCTATTCTATTCTATTCTATTCTATTCTATTCTATTTGGATGGGTTAGGGCATAGGATACTTTTTATCCCGGTACAAAGTTCCCGTTGGATAATTTCCGAACTCTACGCGGGCAAAAGGCAGCCATCATTTGGTAACCCACAAACCGTAGTGAAAAATTAAATCAAATCAAAACTCATTTATTCAAACTAGGCTGAGAATCAGCACTTTTCGGACGTCAAAATTACATAAGACAGTCCCCGAAAAACGCCCGCCCTTCGCCACTTCCTAGTGCTTTAGCTGGGAAGAAGAAGTGGCGCAACAAACTGTCCAGCAGCACACCTGTCTGTTTAGTTACATTATGTCACTTACCGGAAACATCTTCATCGAAAACCTATTCAATAGCCAATTTATAGTAATATCAAAAGAGGTGAAATTTGAGAGGTCCTATGTGGGGGGTAGGTAATCTTCGGAACTACTAGTCTGATTCCGAAAATTATTTCATTAATGCAGCGATGCACAGACCGCGACCCACTGTTGGTGCGTGCGGCCCGCCAACAAATTAAAAACTGAATTTCTCAGTAGTAGCCCGGAGTCTTTTTTTTTTGGGTGGGAAATTATCAAATAATTTCTCCCGCTCTGAGCGGAGCGGGAGGGTGTGTCAGACTCTTACTGACTAAAACCCACTCGTATTCCTTCCGTTGCCTGTGTTGCCAGGGGCCTCGGTTCCCTTCCTTTCGAACTTCCACACAACCCTGGCAGGAGCCTCGAGTCTGGATTTGTACCCGGTTAATGGCAATAGGCGCGCCCCCTATTACATGGGATTTAAAACATAACTGGCGAAATGGGGGTGTACCTACTACAGGTACACCTCTGCCCTACCATTCAGGGAAACAAGGCGTGATATTATGATTATTTCATAGGATATACATACCTACTTTGTGTTAAAACAATAAAACGCGGTCTAAGTCGAAAGCAGAAGCTAGTTGATGTTAAATTCATTGCTACATCATCACCAGACATATTTTTTTAAACAAACTATTGTATTTTAATTCGCTTGTCGTTGTTGAAGACTAAATTATACATTTATGGATTCGTTACGATCCTTTCCCTTTCGATGTGCGCTGAATTCAAAGCGTTGTTTACTGGCATCGGTCTTGTTATATATTTCACTTTATTTGACGTTTATATTTCACTAGTTTCTCCTCCAGGGGCTTGTGGCTAAGTAATAACAGCCGCACGGGTCAATCGATCAGGTTAAGCTACGTTTGCCACGGTTGGTCCGTGGATGGGTGACCATCTATACATAACAAGACCCCTCCGTGCCTCGGAAAGCACGTTAAGCCGTTGGTCCCGGCTGTCATTTGTAGATCTTTGACAGTCGTTACGGGTCGTCAGAAGCCCGAAAGTCTGACAACCAGTCTTACCAAGGGGTATCGTGTTACCCAGTAACTGGGTTGTGGAGGTCAGATAGGCAGATGATGATGATTTCACTAGTTTGTCCTCGCAATTTCGTCTGCGTGAAATTTCTTGTTACAACAAGATTTTCGCCTTCATGTAATACAAGTTAGCTAAGCAAAAAATCTATGTTAAACTAGAACGCATACACATCAATTCTATACAGGTTGAAATTGAAAACTTGCGACAAACTGAAATGGGACATTGTATACATCATTATTAACAACTTTTACTAAGGGACCAAAGCTGTAATCCCAAAAAAAAAATCTGCTTTTCCTACATTTTGATGAGGTATTGCGAACATAAATGTAGTGGACAGCAGTTTTTTTTTTTTGGGATTGTAGCTTTGGTCCCTTAGTAAAAGTTGTTCATAATGATGAGTACAATCTCCCATTTCGATTTGTCGCATGTTTTCAATGTCACCCTGTATTTAAGTATTGTAGTAAAACACTTTCTGACATAAATTCAGGAAGTAATGTCTACCCAAAGCCTAAAAAATCGGCCAAGTTAGTATCGGACCACGCACAATTAATAGCCTGGCCCTTTGGCCTGAAATAAAATATATATGATTATCATAATATTAGTAGGTACCAATTTTTTCAGATGCCCGCCAAAATACCAAGAGTCATATGTTTTGTGTGAAACAAGCTATATTAAAAATATGAGGTTGATCGCGTGTCAGTTGTTAAGAAAATGGATTACCTCGTATTAAGGCGCTCACAAGACCCAATTGACCAAAATAGGCTTCGCTTAAGAAAAATAATTGCCAAATCTGTATAGTTTGTGGTAACGGAAAAAATATATATTAATTTTGAACATATTTCCCAGAACTTGGTTGTTACCAAAACACGTTTTGAAAACAAAATCTCGATAAAAACTAACGTTAAACTAACCTCTTACTTTGAGTTCTAATCCAAAATATCTGTATCAAATATCAACATACGTTGCGTATTTAATTAATAACATGAACGTCTTATTTGAATGCAGAACTTGGTTGTTTTTATTTTCGATTACTCAACTCAGTTTTGAGTAAATAGATAATTACTTCATATTTTGCAATAAATTACAAGCGTTGTGTCATCGCGCTTCTCTTTCTTTTCTATGGAATTTGACAGTGACCGCGGTTTAGGTGTTGTCAGCGTCTTAAGTAATTCATGTATAATGTATCGAAAGGGAATTCACTAGATATTTCTGCCTACATGTTAATATATATTTTTTATCAAAACTTGTTCCGTAGTTGGGAAGTTGGTATGAATTTATCCCAAAAATAAACTTAACATTATAATTGAAAAACGTGTTCTCCCATACATCGATATATGCCACGGTCAATTCTTCAACTGCAAATTTAAGTTGATCGACAATTACTCGTTAAGACGCTGACAACACCTAAACCGCTGTCACTATTAGATTGCATAGAAAAGAAAGAGAAGCGCGATGACACAACGCTTGTAATTTATTGAAAAATATGAGGCAATCATCTATTTACTCAAATTTGAGTTGAGTAATCGAAAATAAAAAAACAACCAAGTTCTGGTATAAAGTAAGACGTTCTTGTTATTAATTAAATACGTAACGTATTTTGATATTTAATGCAGATATTTTGGATTAGAACTCAAGGTAAGAGGTTAGTTTAAAGTTAGATTGTATCGAGATTTTTTTTCAAAACGTGTTTTGGTAACAACCAAGTTCTGGGAAATATGTTCAAAATTAACATATATTTTTTCCGCTACCACAAACTATACAGATTTGCGAATTTTTTTTTCTTAAGAGAAGCCTATTTTGGTCAATTGGGTCTTGTCAGCGCCTTAACTTATAAAGCCTACTTAGCTGTGATAGTTTTCCTTTTAATTTTATTATATGTACTACTGCCATGATTTTTTTCACATCTCCATAAACAACCATTTAGCTGGCAGAGAGAGGGGGGGACACTTGACTCTTAACAAAAATTAGCACTTTAATGCTTAATATTACGCAAGCTGATCCTTGAATCGAAAAGTGTTGTTCACAGACCCACAATATTTTGAACTGCCTATCCAATGATACCCCACAACATGGAGTAGACGAGAAAAAAATATATCCCCACATTACGTGCAAGGGAGGTACCCTACTGGAGGTACTAAGCGTCTCTGAGCTACAGCGGGGACAGACAGACAGACAGTCGGGCACGGTGATACTATAAGGGTTCCTTGTTTACTCCGGAACCCTAAAAACGATATAACTTTCAAACTACTTAAAATGCATTCTATGTTTTTTTTTTTTGTATGAACAGACTATTTTATTATGTATGATTTTTTTTCAAATATTCATATTTTCGTTACTAAAAATAAATATCCTCTATGAAAACGAACGGGCGGCGCGGCCGTGAGCGCTACGCTCGTTTGTATTGCCAAGGTCAACGGCGCAGCATGTCTTCGTTAAATTTCTATTAACAGTCATCTCAGTGGTCACCCCCTTACTCGCCATAGCTCATCATCGTCATCACTGTCACCCACTGGTGAGTACGGCTCTCCTCCTGTTTGTGTCATGCTTCCCTGGTCTGTGCGAGTCTCATCCAGGTCTTCCCCGCGACCTTCTGTAGTTCAATATCACCTAAATACGTTGTTACTTGTACAGCAGGTTTAGCATGACGCTTTCTACTTTTAGTCTACCGTAGCATAGAAATCGCTTGTTTACATTTCTCGGTAGAAAACTGTCACCGTCACTTTTGTCTACTCCTCCGTCGACAAAACGCTTGTCTACGGTTTTCGTGCTAAGCTTGCTGGTGCTTCATTTAATTTTCTTACAGTCCTTGTTTATTACGTCTTTCATCTTGCGAATTGTGATTCGATAATAACCATTACATCGCAAAAAATAAAACAAGACATAATATACAAGGTGTCGTTTTGCATCCTCGTCAAATTCAATGAGGTAACTATGCTAATGATTCTCGACACGAATCAATAATAAAATAAGTAGATTTTTTTTTTTTTTTTCTTATTTTCAGAAACGTGTGGGACACGCATGTTAAAACGCGGTCCGTGTGATACCGCCCTTTTACACACAGAGTACCGCATACGCACCGGGGTGATTATGTTATGTGAAAGAGGTGTATTTTAAACTTAAATAACTAAAAAATCAAGTATGTATTAATTATTGAACAGGTATCGTAATTTTATTTGTTTATATACTTATGTCTTTCATAGCAGCCTCCTGAAATTTGACGAGGATGCAAAACACCTTGTATAGTATATACATATATACACTATATAGTGTATATATGTATAGTTGTAAGTGATTATATAAATAAAATAGAGCAGTGGTGATCCAGTGGTAACGGCCGCGACTTACAGAACAGGCGCTTCACTTTGTGTAAATTATTTCATCACCACTGCTCTCAAAACGGTGAAGGAAAACATCGTGAGGAAAACGGCATGTCTTAGAACAAAAAATTCGAAGACATGTGACATCTAGCAACCCGCACTGGGCCGTCGTGGTGGATTACGGCCCACTCTCTCCCACAGAGAGGAGGCCTGTGTCCCAGCAATGGGAACATTATAGGCCGATTATGCTATATAAATAAATAAATGTATATTTGTATAATACCAAATATTAGAATAATCCGCCTCTAACTACAAGCAGAGCCATTATTTATCATTACTATGATTTATCGAGCCAATAAATTGAAGCTACAGACATGCATACAATCCGTCACTTTCGAAACGTATCCATATCACACTAACAAGTTTGTAATTTATAATGATTGCGAGCCGTATTAGATGCTCGGTAACAACTTTTTTGGACTGTAATTATGAAAATTTGGAAAATTCAGATGTGCATGCCTCACAGACAGAATCGTGTTGACGAAATAAAATTACAAATATTCCTTCTATTACTTATTTTTTTTTTAAATTTAAGAAAACTGATGAAGATTGGTGACCTCATTGCTGATGTTCTTCAAAAAGGTCAGGTGCGTAGTACTCGCAACCGGCGTGCTTGTATGACCAGATGTATGAACGTAAACGAAGCAAAAGGAGTATGTAAGGAGCGTAGCAGGTGGCGTTCTGTAGATTCTGCCGACCCCCATCGAAAGAAGGCGTGAGTTTATGTATGTATATATGCTTCCACATGTAAACTTAGGTGGTATCAACTCAGCCTATCGCAGTCCACTGCTGGACATTGGCCTCTCCCAGGCTGCTTCACAACACCCTGTCCTCCGCGTCCAGTCTGTCGCAGCCACCGGGTACATACTCCATGTAAGGGGCGTAGCAGATGGCGTTCTATACAGGTTGAAATTGAAAACTTGCGTCAAACTGAAATGGGACATTGTATACATCATTATTAACAACTTTTACTAAGGGACCAAAGCTGTAATACCAAAAAAAAAAATCTGCTTTTCCTACATTTTGATGAGGTATTGCGAACATAAATGTAGGGGACAGCAGTTTTTTTTTTGGGATTGTAACTTTGGTCCCTTAATAAAAGTTGTTCATAATGATGAGTACAATCTCCCATTTTGATTTGTCGCATGTTTTCAATGTCACCCTGTAGTTTTTGCCTACCCCCATGGGAAGAAGGCGTGTGTTTATTGTATGTATGTATTTAGATTACGTGAATTTCATTCGTTCATTCTTATTCTCTAACTGTTACAAGCTCTCTACGAAACTGTCCATCAATTTCTAAATTATAGCGAAAAGTGAAAATTTTAATTTATATGCAGAGGACATTGGCCTTCCTTGTTGGGAAATGGCGCCATTTCTTTTTAGGAAAGATAGTGTGGTTATGAATTAAAATAAATTTACCATCAATCAACAAATGTCCATCTATCAATCAAATCAGATTTAGATATTAAAGCGAAAGTCAGTTTTAAGTTGCGACATACCTCTCCCATCGCGGGAAGGTACAAAAGGGTTCCCTAGGCCCCTGGCAACACAGGCAACGGAAGGGACACGGGTGGGTTTTAGTCAGTAAGAGTCTGACACACCCTCCCGCTGCGCCCAGAGCGAGAGAAGTTATTTGATAATTTCCCAAACAAAAAAAAAAAAAGTTGCGACTTATGGAGGGTTATGAAACTCACAGGAGTCACAGGCTAGGGTTCAAAAATCACCATTCGGTTCTCCATAGAAGAGACTTGAGAGTTGACCTTTAGGTCTGGAAACAAACCGATAAAAAAGTAAAACAAAACTTTTTTACAAAAAAATATACTACAACAAAAACAAAATCGGTTCACAGTTGACGGAGAAATCGGTGAACATACATAAAAAAATACAAATAAACACACAGACGAACATATAACCTCCTGTTTTGAAAGTCTGTCTGTTAAAAATACAGATCCAATAACACCGACTTCCGAAATTAAAGTTATTTTATTTTCAAAATCGGTCCACAGTTGACGGAGAAATCGGTGAACATACATCAAAAAATACAAATAAACACACAGACGAACGTATAACCTCCTGCTTTTTTAAAGTCTGTCTGTTAAAAATACAGATCCAATATCACCGACTTCCGAAATTAAAGTTATTTTTCACTTTTTAGTTATAGTAACGACCTCACACCAATTCGTATACGAGGGCGGCACTGAAAATTTCGGGAATCAAGGAATTGACACAACATTACTATTTAAAAAAGTATTTATTGCTTTTCGAAGTATTCTCCGCGAAATTTGACACATTTTTCTATACGATGGAACCAATCATTGAAGCAACCATTCCATTCGGAAGTTGGGGTCTCCAAAATGGCCGTTTTGTAGCTTCTTCAGGTGATGAAAATCTCTGTCCACGCAATTTATTCTTTATTTTAGGGAAAGAGTATAGAAATCATTAGGGCTTAGGTCGGTGTTGTACGGCGGATGGTCTAATAATTCTATATTTTCTTGCTCTAAAAACTCTTTTGTTCTGTGCGCGGTGTGAGAACTCGCATTGTCGTGATGGAGGATGATGCGGCGGTTGCAGTTCTCTTTACGGAGTTCAGAAACGACCTGTGGCAAACAAATGCTAGCATACCATTCTGCATTAACCGTTCTTTGTCCCTCAAGATGAATAGTCATAACATGACCGGTTTTGGAGACAAACGTGGCCACCATTTTTTTTGCAACACTCCGTGAACGAACATTTTTTGTTAGCTTTAACTCATTTTCGAACACCCAAACTCGTGACTGGTTTTTTGTTTCGGGTTCGTACGCGTATATCCAGGATTCGTCACCTGATACGATGTTGTATACAGCATTTGAGGATCCTGCGTGGAATCTTTCGAGAGTTCTGACGCACCAAGTAACGCGAGCCGCTTTTTGCTCTTCACAGAGCGAATGCGGTATCCATCGGGAAAACAACTTTTTTACACCTAATTGTTCATGCAAGATTATTTGTATTTGACTCATGCCAATGTCTAAAGTTGCCTGAATTTCGCGGTATGTCACATGTCGATCTTCCTCAATCAGCTTACGCACAGCTGATGCTCAGCTGATGCTCACCCAAGAAAACGTTGATACGTTTTCTTGGGTGACTGCAATTTTGTACGACCTTGACGGGGATCATCTCTGAGCTTGACACGTCCACGTTGAAATTCAGCAAACCAGCGATAAATTGTGGTTTTGGATGGGGCTTCATCACCAAATGCAGAAATCATCCGGTCAGCACACTGTTTTTGTGTTAAACCACTTCGAAAGTCATAATAAATCATCGCTCTTGAATTTTCTCGAGTCAATTCCATTTTCTCAACGACTAAACAAGTTTGACAAAACCTTCGTGTTATGGGTTAGATTCTTCTGGCCTATACGGCCAAAAGAATGAAGATTGATAAGATAGGAAGGTCTTCAACAAAAATAATAAGGTTGTCTTTTCTTTAGTGACGTCAAAACGACAGTATTTATATTCAGTTTTACTATTGAATGACCTCTATCCTCCCACTAGTCTAGATCTAGGTAGAGATGAGAAAAATCCATTTCAATTCCATTACTGGCATTTCATTGTGAGAATGATATCTGGGTCCTCCGTTAAGACGCCATAATATCTCAGCGCCTCCTCATTCTTTATCTTGCTCGCACAACGCGAGCGCAAGCGAGACAGGGCGGCAGGAAGAAGGCTCCAAGGCGCCGACAGTTAAGGTTATTTCATAACGATGAAAATAATGGTGATTAAACATTGTGCAAAGTGCCATGAAAAAATTTGAAGTCTTTTTTTTAATACTAGCGGTTTATGGTTCGGTTTGGAGGTAACTTTATTATTTTTTTCTGTAGAGAAAATTTTATGGAATCAGTCATAATCAGTTAATATAGAAAAAGTTAGTAGTAAACATTTTCTAAAAATAGCGTTACACTTAAATTAGAGCGATTTTAAATTTTCCATACAAACAGAAATTTCCAATTATCTTTTTTTAAATAAGACAATTTGAAAATGTTTTCTACTAACATTTTCTATTAGACCTATGTATCCTGCTTATGTGTGTGAAGTTTCACTAAAATCGGTTCAGTCATTTCGAAAAATAAGGCCTTGAAAATTTGTATGAAATGCCGTACGGCGTACACGTTCTTAAGGCGCTGACAAGATCCAATTGACCAAAATAGGCTACTCTTAAGAAAAAAAATTGCCAAATCTGAATAGTTTGTGGTAGCGGAAAAAATATATGTTAATTTTGAACATATTTCCCAGAACTTGGTTGTTACCAGAACACGTTTTGAAAGAAAATCTCGATACAAACTAACGTTAAACTAACCTCTTACCTTGAGTTCTAATCCAAAATATCTGTATTAAATATCAACATACGTTACATATTTTATTAATAACAAGAACGTCTTACTTAAATGCAGAACTTAGTTCTTTTTTTACTTACAAGCGTTGTGTCATCGCGCTTCTCTTCCTTTTCTATGCAATCGGACACTGACCGCGATTTAGGTGTTGTCAGCGTCTTAAGAACAAAAACAATTTTATTTTATCTGAGGTGTAGACTCTTAATATCGCATTATATACTAAAAGAATCTATGTTACATCGTGTCACGCACATCATGGCGTCTCCGCCGTTGTTCGTATATAACTAATTGTTTCGCTGGAGTTTCCTTGTTGTTTTCCAATTTATAAAGCATTTGATGGTAACTTACGTCATCATTTGATGTAACTAATAACAGCGGCACTGTTATTAATTAGCCACGAGCCACTTGGTAAAGTAGAACTGGCCAGAATATTGTATTGATTATTATGATTAGAACCAAAACATCAGACACCAATAAAACAGAAAATTAATGAAATGAATAGAACATCAATAAATAAGCCATGTCACACCATGGTCTCGGCTTTTATATCTCTCTCTGACGTCACTGGATATAATGACGTCATAAAATACTGTAGGAATGGCAAGCCGAAGTAAAATTTATATAAATAATGGCTTTTACCTGCGGCTTCGCCCGCGCTTTAAAAGTACCGTAAAATGCTGCAACTTTACCGTAGTTTTATAGTACATTGATATATTTCGAAAAATTACAATCAATTTTCACCCTTGTCAGGTTGGGTATAAAGCTTATATTAATGGTCATTGGCAGTGTACTTAGAACTATGATTATTCTGTATCATTTTCGAAATATAACAGTCTTAATCACTAGGCAAAGTTGGGCCACAAAACTGTAACATTGCCTGCTTCAATTTTGACCGTCTAAACGACTTAAGAGGCCGACAACACCTAAAGCGCGGTCACTGTCGGACTGCATAGAAAAGAAAGAGAAGCGCGATAACACAACGCTGGTAATTTATTGCAAAATATGAAGCAATTATCGATTTAACAAAAAGCTATAGATTGTATAAAAAAAATAAAACACTATTATGCTAATATGTTGCTTGTAGAATAATCTGACAAAAAATCAGAATGATTGCATGTGTCTTAGTATGGTTTTTAATCGTTAAATGAAATTTTTAGAGGTACTTATCTTCGTGATTTTTTTCTATCGTATCAAATTAGTTATTATTATGTTTTCAAAACTATCTACCTAGCATATATCCTTAAGAATATCATATATTTTTTCTGATTTTGTTTACTGCAGTGGATCATATACTTTAAGGCATTATAAAACTTATAAAAGTTGCGTGTAGGTCCTGTAGTCCCCTTAAGTACATCATTCTTGCACTGGAAGTTAACCCTTATTAGTAGGACTTAGGGATAAGAATTGCAAAACAGCCACTTTTTGCTTATACCACTAGAAACAATGCTAGCAGCGTTTGACGGTATCCTATGTTACTTAACCCACGTCATGGCTTATGCGCCTGCGCAATTACTTTTTCGCTTTTCGCTCTTTCTGACTTTTTTTCGTTTTGCTCAGCTCCTAAGGGTGGTAGCGTGATGTTAAATACCCTATAGCCTTCCTCAATAATTAGTTATCAAATTAAATAAATATATAATATAAATTTCCAGTCTAATTCTACACGCGAAGACTTGTAATTGGCTTCCTGTTTTTTCTTTTGATAATTTCATCTCGTAGTTGACCTTTAGAGGTCGTCACTACTCAACCGGGCTATCCTGTGGCTGCCTTAAGCGGACTCAAAGCCTCCAGCCAGGGGCGAAATTCTTACATTACTAAGCGACTGCACGCTAAGGGCACCCCCTGTGGGGTACGGACCTCGGCTCGAGCGTCGCTGGGTGAGGACAGCAAGGTGGGACAGGCTGGATCTGAACTGAATTATTATTAATCGGGGAATTTAAAGCTACGGGCTCAGCTGCGGCGCGGGCTGGCACTTCGTCGAGCAAGGGTCGAGGGAGAGGCTTCCTGTCAACTATGGTTTTCTTTTTATTTCGTTTTAAGCTGTAAGTCGTCCATGTTTCATTAGAAAACTAAATAAATGTAAAAAGATTTTTCAAATCCAACTGCAGGCTTAGCACTAGTGATGAGTCCCTCACTCATGAGGTCCCTCGTTTGAGGTCCTCGTGATCGCAAATTGAAAGAGTTACTCGATTTTCAACAATGAACCACCTCATTACCTCACCTCACCTCATTCGTTCACGCGTCCTCAAAAATTGACATTGACAATATGAAATTGTGGCGAGGGGTGAGGCGAGCGAGGTGAGGTGTGAGGCTTGACTCGCGAGTGAGTATTGAGTGGTTGAGTGATGAGATCCTCAACGAGTGAGCGAATGAACCGATTTAAAAAATTGTATAGAATTAAAGAATGAGTGAGGTGAGGTCTGGTCTCGAAATTTTGGCAGCATAATAAACATTAACATTATGATTTTGGTATGTACCTAATGAAATAATGTAGGTACCTAAGTATGTAATGATGTTAGTTGTGTCATGTGTGTGTGGTGAGTGTGATGCTGATGTTTGGTAGGATATTAATTATTTAGATTAAAGTACGAACACAAAAAAAGAAACGAAAGTCTACGTAATTGTTACAAGAATATCACGTGCACCTCCAAGGTCAACATTACGTAAACTGTTAAAATTAGTATGTAACATTATTAGTCAAAACGAATTTTAAAGAAAATATTTTTATTTCAGCTATGGTTAATTATTATGAACTCTAAAAGCATCAGCAAGTGTCATTGATTCGTTTATTTTGGCGGTCTAAAATTTATGAGCGAAAGAAAATAATATGTGTGAGAGGTGAGAGAGATTTGCTTAAACGGACGGAGAGTCGTGAGTACTCGTGAATGTCGTCGCGCCCGCCCGCCTCGCTCCCTCGCACGTTCGGCTGAGTTCGGCTCGGGCTCACGACTCGTGAGGTGAATACGCCGTTGAGGATTCCTCAAATCCTCACCTCAAATGAGGGGTACCTCGTGAGGACCTCACGAGGCAAAATGAGGTGCTCCCTCATCCTCAAATAAAATTGATGAGTTACCCATCACTACTTAGCACGAGAACCGTAGTGAAGCGATTTGTCGATGGAAGAGTAGACAAAAATGACGTTTCCGTGTAGACAGTTGACAGTTTTCTACCGAGAAATGTAGACAAGGGATTTCTATACAGTAGATTAGAAATTTAAAGCGTCGCGTCGTGCTCCCATCATGGTATATGTGTTCTGTGGTCGTGCTAATCCTGCTGGTAGTTCCAGAGACTAGCGCGTTCAGTAAAAAAAAAACAAGCTTTGTATGTTCGTATGTTTGTTACTCAATCACGCAAAAACGGCTTAGCGGATTTGGATGAAATTTGGCACACAGATAGTTTATAACCTGCACCCGTATTGCGTAACACACGATCAATTACAATCTGAATGTTTTTGAAGGATATTGCTTATCCATTGCTTCATATTATGTTCGTAAAACGCAATGAATGTTGTTGAACTGTCAAAATGAAACATTGCTAATGTGTCATCCGCAATTACCCCGCTGGGTTAACACGGTAAATGACATGGCTTAACAACTGTCCGGAAGCAATTCCGAAGACCACGCAGACGAAGTCATGGGCAGAATAATATAAAGGCTAGTATAATATAAATTAAATGTCCAGAGAAAGTCGCTTGCAATGAAAATACTGATCGTTTTTGCTATTAAACTTAATGAATTTCTAGTAATATTTTGTTATAACCATAAGTCACCATTATCATTGCGTTTTCTCTATTTCTGTTTCTATAAACTGAAACTTGAAAGAGTAATAAAATAAACTTTATTTTCTTTATGTTAACTTTCATCCAGGAAAACTATATCATCTATCGCGCACACACACACAAACCCAAGTCACACACTACTATAGTTACACTTACACATACTCACAATTTTACACTACACAGAGCTGCTAATAACTTTAGAAGTCTTTGTTTCTCTTTGTTTTTAAAAATCAGTTCTTTCTTTTAATTTTTATAGTCTCAATATTGTAAACTATCAATTAAGGGAAGGAGAGAGACAACCCCAACACGAATATTATTAATTATTTACTGAGGCTGTTTCATTCAAATTTGTAAATGTAACCGTTTCAGACACAATAAACAATTTTATTTTTTATTTTTTTTTATAACTGGCTATACATATTATAAAATAGAGTCGCCAGTTGCTTTTCGTGTCTGTCTGTATTCCCGCGTTGTTCTTCTAAACTACGGATTGTGATGGGGTTGTCACCATCACTTGGAGAATTTATTCCAGAACGTTTATGAGTACATTAAGGCGCAGATGTGATTTTAGTGACTTTTAAAACTGTTATTTCGCCTTCATATAATGCAAGTAAATTATGCTAAAAATGTATGTTAAACTAGAACGCATACACATCAATTCTGTATGTGTATATTTAAGTATTTTAGTTAAATACTTTAATTAAATAAATTCAGGAAGTAATGTCTACCCTAACCATAAAAAAACGATATTACTTTCTTTTTCTTTTTACTTAAGATATTTTCATGATTTTATTTGTATGAACAGACTATTTTATGATCTATAATTCTATTCATTATATTTAAGTATTTTAGTTAAATACTTTAATTAAATAAATTCAGGAAGTAATGTCTACCCTAACCATAAAAAAACGATATTACTTTCTTTTTCTTTTTACTTAAGATATTTTCATGATTTTATTTGTATGAACAGACTATTTTATGATCTATAATTCTATTCATATTTTCGTTACTGAAAATATATATTCCCTATGAAACCGAACGGTCGCGCGGCGTGAGCGGGATGCGCATTTATATGGCCAAGGTCAACGGCGATTACTCGACACTTAACTTACATATTTTAATAAAGAAATCTCGATTTTTTTTCATAAAAACTGTGCGAAGCGAAGGTACGCTAGTTCGAAATAATTTATAGTATGACGAATTAAATATAGCATTATTAGTAAGTATTACTATTACGTAAGTACAACACAATAAAAAAAATAATTACAATTATTTTTATCTCCGTAATGCATGTCAAATCGACATCTTTGATAGCTAGCGATTCTCTTGCAGTCATCGATAAGACTTGATCTAAATTAAGATCCCAGATAACATTTAATAGAAGTAACTCCTAAGATCTTAGATTATAATCAATTCGATTAAACAGTTATGCTTTCAGAACCCAACTATTATGTCTTTAAAACATTTCAACATCGATAATAAAACCAGATATTTTTACCGCCACATTTTTCCTTGCGATCTATTTACGAAAAATTCTCCCGCATCGCGAATGTAATTCTGTGCGCTGGCAACTCCGTCATCGACCGCAGTACACCGCGAGCGGGGTGGGGGGTGTGCCGTGCCGTACTGCCGTCTGTCAAATCGAATTACGCTCTTGAGTTATTTTCGCGATCATTTTCATTAGAAAAAAAGCTTTTTCATGAATTAATTTACGCTATTATTGTGTATTGTTCTATTCGCTAACGGTTTACAAACACGAAAGTTCCGACGCTGGCAGAATAACGTCTGTCCATTGCTTCGCGATCATGGCCATAGGGATTGCTATTTTTGTTTTGTAGCCCAGTTTTATTGTAAATATTGTTTTTAAGTGTCGAAATAATGGTGCCGCGGTGTTTTTTCATGTTCTTTTATTTACTTCATTCACTGTGATCATCGACGGACCGTGAACGAGTTGCGATTAGACGATTTAGTTGCAAAATTACTTTCGAAATTCAGTCTTCGAGAAATGTATCGGTGCCAATGGTACCTAGTACAAAAACAGATTTGTGTTCTTAAATGTGCCAAAGTGTTGAAAGTGTGAATCAAGTGTAAAAAACCACCAAAACTAAACAAATCAAAAATATATATGGTAATCCAAAGCATAATTTGAATTTCTCATAATCTTTTTTTTTAATCGCGAATGAAGTTAATATGCTATGAACTTATGACTGTGTTTTGAGTTAGTGAATCATACTAAATGGCATTTTATTATAATAAATTGCTCTATATTAGTGATATACGAGGATGAGGCGGGTTTTCGGTGTTTGTACTGACAGCTGGATGCTCTGCGGTCAGAATGTGAGGCGATAATCATTCCAGGCTGTCCTAGATGTTGTCTGTATGTCTGTTTCTTTTTTAATTTTTTTTCTTTGACACCCATGTTTAGAAAAGAGTTTCAATACCACTACGGAACTATGGAATGTTTTGAAAACAAAAATGTACTCTATTGTCTTTTGTTATCTTTATAGAAGACTATCTGTGCCCCGCAGTTTCTACCGTCTCGCTCGGCTCCTAAGGGTCGTAGCGTGATGTTAAATAGCCTATACACTTCCTCAAGATATGGTCTATATAATGAAAAAATATTTTTAAAAATCTGTTTAGTAGTAGGTCAAGAGAATAGTGCGTTCAAAGAAATAAGCTATTCAGCTTTATTATATTAACTTTACATTTATGAAAGTTATTAAACATGATTAGATTCTACATTCTGTCCATAAATTCAGATGTTAATCTTTTTGTAACAATTAGTAGCCAATATACTACCAATCAAGGCTAAAAGTTAATTAATTTGATGAATGTTTTTCCATTAAAGGTGGATCCGCAAAGGTAGACCAAATTTTCTTACATTTTTTGTATTTGCAAGTCAGTGCCAGCTTGTATTTTGGATCAAAATATTATTCGCAACCTTAACAAATATGTATTTATGGAATTATAATCATTAGAATCATTAATACATATCTCTTAGTTAGAATTTTTGTGACTGTGATTCCAGCAGGCTTAGCATGACACTCTCTATTTCTTCGAAGAATAGACACGGCTCTTTCCATACAAAGTGACATTTCGTTTCTCCTTTTTGACATCCCACCGTAGAGATCTTTCTACATAAAAAAGGACCTAGACAAAGATCGTTAGAAACGAAATACAAGATGACAGATTGTAGAAGGATTTCTACGGTGAGATGTCAAAAACTGAGAAACGAAATGTCACTTTGTATAGAAAGAGCCGTGTCTATTCTTCGAAGAAATAGAGAGTGTCATGCTAAGCCTGCTGCTATAGATAATAATCATCCTTGTGACCTTAATAAAATAGAAAATAACTCTTACTTGGTCAAGGACAGCTAATGAGACACAATCAATTTTCTATAGTTTGACACCAAATTGATGACGTGCGGCTTCAGTTGTGCAACACGTTAATATTCTAATCTATTTTCCCTTTACTGTCTAGACATATTAGTAATACAATGAATATTTAAAAAACAAATCAGTATTAAGGAAAATAATGAACAATAGACTATAATTATTATTCTATAACTAACTAAACAAATTCTAAATATGGGTGTCATTTTACCTGTTTGACAGTTGTAAATTGTTATTTAATTTTATATTATTGCATGTATGTGTAATTTTTTGATCACTTTAATATCTGTTATATGTGCCAAGCTAAATTCAATGCATACTAATTTAGACAATTTAGACTAGGGGGCTCATGGCTATATAATAACAGTTGCTTGGGTCGATCAAAGGTGAGGCTATGCTTGCCACGGTCGGTGAATGGGTGACCATCCATTGCATACCGAGACTCCTCCTTTCCTTGCAAAGCATGTTAAACTGTTGGTTGCAGCAGTCATTCATAGATCTTTGTCAGTTATGGGTAGTCAGTATCCCGAAAGTCTGACAACCAGTTTTAGTAAAGGGGTTACATGTTACCCAGTAACTGGGTTGTGGATGTCAGATAAGCCAAACCTACTTACCGAAACCTACTTACAGAAATAAAATCATTTATCATTTACATCCGGTTAGACTGGAAGCTGACCCCCAGCATAGTTGGGAAAAGGCTGGGTAGATGATGACTAATTTAGATTTGGGTTAAGATTGCATTTGACTGTAAAACCCCGAATTATCAAACAGAACTTATTAAATTGAAGGTCCAGTTGCTCCACCAATCACTAAATATGCTATCGTTAAATATATTTAAAACAGCAGTGGTGGCCCCGTGGTAACTTACGTGGTTTTGAACCCAGTCCAGGGAAAGGAAACATGTCAATCGGCACGTCCAAAAGCCAAAAATTCGAAGACATGTGACATCTACCAAACTGCACTGGGCCCGCGTGGTAGAATACAAACCCTACTCCATCTCAAAGAGAGGCCTGTGTCCCAGCACTGGGAACATTATAGGCTGATTATGTTATGATATGCTATTTTTAAAACATATAATTATGTCCCTTTCCTCTTCAAATGATTGACAGAAATAGAAAAGTTTTAAAGTTTTGCACTAAACATCTAGTGTCTATGAAGCAACCAGGCAGACACGTAAAGTCTTCTGATGCTACAATACCCTTTAAGGTGAGAGAGACAGAATGAGACTTATTATAGTGATTTATCTCTATAATAATAGAGATAATAATAGTAATAGAGAGACAGATTGAGCCTTATTATAGAGATTTATCTCTATAATAAGTCTGATAACAATAGAGATAATAAATAGTAATAGAGAGACAGAATGAAACTCATTCTGATCATTCTGATTCTCCTCAGGTGTTTGGAAGCCTGATCAAGTCTTTGATCTGTAAATCAACTTAGTCTGATTTAGTGGTGGCACTGAATTTAGTTTTGTTTCATGTGTATGCAAAGAATATTTAACACTGTAAATCACTGGTGTTGTTACTAAATAAACTGTGTTTTAGTAACATTAAGTCAATTTAGATCTTGATATGTCATGACAAAACTTAGATTTCATGTTAATGATTTATTAGTGCATCCACTATAGTTTTTAATTGTGCATAGAATTGTATTATTATACTTAAACGTTTTTCATAAAGACGATTTATGTTTCTAATAATGTAGAATGATCTCATCTATAATTTACACCAGACGACATGGCAAATATCTCATAAGTTCCCTGTGATACAATTGACATAGTCACATAGTGTCTCTGGTAAGCAAAAGGGTATCCAGAAGTTATAAAACCAATTGGATGCTGGTTGCTGTTCATGACCTATGAGCAGGGCCGTCTTTAATCCGTCTGAATGCAGGATGCAAGAGTTAGCTCGAAAAGAAAACGTAGAATGTATTTGTGAGCGAGCGAAGTGAGCTCGAAAATATCTCTAGCTACGACGCTGGCAGGAACTAGGTGGCCACATGGATCGTGTGGCCCTGGGCACTTACCCAGCCCAATGGCAAAGATGGCTCTGCCTATGAGGATCGAGTTGAGTCACCGATTATATTAAACGCAACTCCGGACTCCGAATTTTCTTCTTCACCCTATTACAAAGCAGACGTTCACATTCGCAATTTTCAACGATTAAACATACAAAAAAAACTGTTAAATTGACTGACACAGATAATAACCTATATTACTGAAAATTAAACAGGCAATTTTCAAGGTACGCTTTACTCGGATGTAGAGATACACCAACTAATAACTTTTCTAAACTCCTTTCCTGAACGGCTCGTGATAAATGATAACCGCATCGGTCGCTTGAAGGTTAAGAAAAATTTAGTCATTTATTCAAACTAGGCTGAGGATCAGCACTTTTCGAACGTCAAAATTACATAAGACAGTCCCCCAAAACGCCCACCCTTCGCCACTTCCCAGTGCTTTAGCTGGGAAGAAGAAGTGGCCAACAAACTCCCCAGCAGCACAGCTGTCTGTTCAGTTAGAGAAAATAATGGATTCTGTACAATAGTATGCAAAACAATTTACACCACGTGAAACACAAAACATTAAATTATTAGCCATATGTCAACTAGCACACCACTATACCAAAAAAAAAAGAAAAGAAAAAGACCGAAAACTGTTCTCAAGCAGAGATAAAAAACGTAAACAGAACTTAAAACCTAAATAAAAGCCTTCAAGTATAAAGGGCGTGCCCGCTTACATATATCTACAGCCGTAACAGTCACAAATGATGAACTAGGACCATCAAAGTAAAATAAATAAATAAACTAAATAAAATACGCTTGCCTGCGGTCCTTTCATGGGTGACCATCATTGCATACCAAGACCCCTCCGTGCTTTGAAAGTTGTTACGGTCCGTCAGAAGCCCGTAAGTCTGACAACCAGTCTTACCAAGTGGTATCGTGTTACCTAGTAACTGGGTTGTGGAGGTCAGATAGGCAGTCGCTCCGTGTAAAATACTGGTATTCAGCTGCATTGCCACGGTCGGGTGGTTGTGGTGGTGGGTGACCATCCATTGCATACCGAGACTCCTCCTTTCCTTGCAAAGCATGTTAAACTGTTGGTTGCAGCAGTCATTCATAGATCCTTGTCAGTTGGGTAGTCAGTATCCCGAAAGTCTGACAACCAGTCTTATCAAAGGGTATCATGTTACCCAGTAACTGGGTTGTGGATGTCAGATAAGCAGTTTCTCCATGTAAAACACTAGTGTATTCAGCTACATCCGGTTACACTGGAGGCCGACCCCAACATAGTTGGAAAGGCTTGGCAGATGATACACTGCACCATTCATTACATATCGAGACCCCTCCGCACCAAGGAAAGCACTTTAAGCCCTTGGTCCCGGCTGTCATTCGTAGATCTTTGTCAGTCGTTACGGGTCGTCAGAAGCCCGAAAGTCCGAGACTAGTTGAGTCTTCCAAAGGCGTATCGTGTTACCCAATTAATGTGTTGTGGAGGCCAGTCGCTCCATTTAAGATACTGGTATTGAAATGCATTCCGTGAGACTGGAAGCCGACCCCAACATATTTGGAAAACGGCTAGGCAGATTGTTTTTTACCTTACACATATCAAACTGGTATTTGAATTAAGTAAACTTTAAACATGAACAAAGTCACAACCAAGTCATCTAGTATTCGCAAAGTAACTTGGTATGCTTAACCCGCAGTATCGTCATTACACAGACCTAATGATCTAAGATTACAGCCGGCACGTAATTGACTCACACACGCATTATCCCGTGAACGGTCATTAAGTGATCGTAGGCGCACTGCAGCAGTATTGTATTGTGGATTCGGTGGCATTTGGGGCCATGTTTACTAATTTACAAACCCTGTATATCTGGCATACTAAATCTGTCAAAAATTCCCAATGAAGAGACCATTACAGCGTTTGTAAATTAGCAGACTTAGGCCCCAGGTTAAAGGGTTCATGAAAGGACGTGTTCAAAGAATGGAAGGAGAGAGAAGCAGTAAGTGTAGGAATCGCTCATTCGAGAGGTTTCAGTGAGAAAAGTATCTAAAATGTTACCATATAGACCCCGTCGTAGAACAATCTGTTTTAATCGATTGAAGACAGGTAAAAAAAATCCAGACCTTACATTACATTATCTTCTGTTTTGTCGAGGTGACAAATAAACTTTGACAAACATCCTGAGTCAAACCAAAACTCCTCGCAAAAAGATAATGAGGCCGTATGGTGTGCTAAATACTACGAGGACTTGAGGACCACACACTGTACAGTCTAAACCAAAAAAGTATGTTAATAAACCACAGCCAAACAATAGCTTTACGAACCAATGGTTAGCAGGTCGTCTATCAATGGCGGTCAAGTCTTAGGAACAGTTCACACCCGCCTGCTTAGTCCACCGCCAACTGTGATCAGGCTCGCTAAGTATGCAGGGACTCCGGGGGACTTATAGCTGTGCCTATTGGACTACTAACTAATGGCGTGCTGTTAGTGCGGTGTTACAAAAAATGGAAGTGTATGGAAAATCAAGAAACCGCGCAACACTAGTTTACTTTGCACCTGATCAGATGGCCTAGACAAAGTGACATTCTCTCAGCGGTAACGATGATAGAAAAGTTCAAAATGTGACATTAGCTACTGAAAAGCTTATGTCAATCCTGTTGAAAGTTGCTGTAGAAATAAGAAACGTTTTGAAAGCAATAAATGATTTTATTTCTATAAGAAGGTTTGTACAAACACTTTTACACGTCAATCATGTTTTAAAAACTAGATGAGGTCGGCATTTCCTATCTGACTACTCTGAGAAGAAAGGCCGAAACAAACTCAGAGGTCACAGTCTCTTTTAAAGTCCAGACATATTGGTCAGATCATGTGAAGACCATGTAGATTGGTGTCTGAAATGGTCTTGGAAAAGACCACACAGATTGAGTGACCAATCATTGCACGCATTTGTCTGCTGCCAGACTAAGATTAAAACTAAATGAGAAAAAAAAACAATGACCTACATAGTCTTAGTTCTGCTGAGTTGAGCTGCACGATTACTGACAAATGCGTGCACTGACTGGATAGGTCCACTCATTCTGTGTGGTTCTTTCCTCAAAAGGCCATTTCAGACGCCAATCTACATGGTCTTCACATGATCTGACCAAGATTATGTCTGGACTTTAAAAGAGACTGACCTCTGAGTTTGTTTCGGCCTTTCTTCTCAGTGTAGTCAGATACGAAACGCCGAGCTCATCTAGTTTTTTTTCTTCTAAATATGATTGACGTGTAAAAGTGTTTGTACAAACCTACTTACAGAAAATAAAATCATTTCATAAGGAGTTCAACGATGCGACGAACAATACCGAAGAAAGGACATTTGGGTAGGCCGCATAAATTACTCAACCTGCCACACCATGATTAAAACTAGCTGAGAAAAATAGAATTGCCCCTAGGTCTCGGCCCTCAGATCATGCTTCACTTAATGAAGTGCCCAATGTCCGTACGTTACACTTGCTCCTTTGGATATCTAAAAAACGCCACTTCGTGCCGCAATTAACGCTGCCAACTATTGCGCCCAAGTTAATTGAATAACAAAAGTATTTACCATTGATTCGAAAACATGAAGTTAGGTCACATTTGGTGGCTGACTGAGGGAGCGTGGTGAAAACCGTCTACTTAATCAGCCTATAATGTTCCCACTACTGGACCACCCTCTCGGTGAGATGGAGTGAGCCGTAATCCACCATGCGGGCTCAGTGCGGGTTGGTCCAAGATCCGTCTCTACGTTAAGCCAATATATCATTCATCAGGCATCTTTCACTCGAAGTGAAACATCTGAACACAGTATGAATCAAAAGTGAATAATGAATTCGAACCAATCGAAAGATGTTGGATTTCGACACTCGGTATTTTTCACTCGCCTCCCGAATCATCGATAAATGAAGGAAAGGAGCAGATGAACGTTAATTCCTATATATACTTTTATTGGTGTCGTATGGACGTGGAATGAAACAAAAATAAACATTCACTCGTGTGAACCGAGTCTACATTTTGCAGCTACTAGCTACGCAGAAGCCGACTGACTCAACTTCCAATTGTCTCGTAAATGTGATTGTTGTTTGTTTATGTGTACAATGAAGATAGGTTGAAGATAATAACATCGTGATTATTGTGGCAGAAAGAATTGTCTTTCTGGTGGCGTAGTAATGACCCTGGAGAAGATTGTGATTATCGCATGGCAAGGGTGTTGGGTCTCGAGTGTATGAAAGATTGTGATTATCGCATGGCAAGGGTGTTGGGTCTCGAGTGTATGAAAGATTGTGATTATCGCATGGCAAGGGTGTTGGGTCTCGAGTGTATGAAAGATTGTGATTATCGCATGGCAAGGGTGTTGGGTCTCGAGTGTATGAAAGATTGTGATTATCGCATGGCAAGGGTGTTGGGTCTCGAGTGTATGAAAGATTGTGATTATCGCATGGCAAGGGTGTTGGGTCTCGAGTGTATGAAAGATTGTGATTATCGCATGGCAAGGGTGTTGGGTCTCGAGTGTATGAAAGATTGTGATTATCGCATGGCAAGGGTGTTGGGTCTCGAGTGTATGAAAGATTGTGATTATCGCATGGCAAGGGTGTTGGGTCTCGAGTGTATGAAAGATTGTGATTATCGCATGGCAAGGGTGTTGGGTCTCGAGTGTATGAAAGATTGTGATTATCGCATGGCAAGGGTGTTGGGTCTCGAGTGTATGAAAGATTGTGATTATCGCATGGCAAGGGTGTTGGGTCTCGAGTGTATGAAAGATTGTGATTATCGCATGGCAAGGGTGTTGGGTCTCGAGTGTATGAAAGATTGTGATTATCGCATGGCAAGGGTGTTGGGTCTCGAGTGTATGAAAGCTGTTTAACCAAAAGCGTCCACCATGTGACTACTAACTTCGAAGATTACATGCCCGGAATCTTTATGTGAAGTCTTATATGCTTAGGACGGCTACTGAATAGTTTTAGTTGATAAGAGTCTGCCAAACTTATATTCTTTGAGCTCACACTTCATCTCCTCCCGGAGATGAAGTGTGAGCTGAATATTGAATAATCTCTCTGGAAACTGATATTGTCCCTGGCATTAACGACTATGTTATCCTAGGATGAGCCCTTCTCTCTTGTCGACGCAAACCTTTTATGAGGTTAAAAATTAGTCTGTCATCAAAATTGGTAGCTAGGATGACTGGTTTAATCCACATCCGAAAATATTCGAGGAATGCCACCGTTCTTAAGCCCGAAATTAAGAATTCATCCAGATCCAAACTTTGGCGATTCAATTATATAGTTAACCATCTCTTCTTTGAGAGGCGGTTCGCAGGAATAACGTGTGCGCGTGTTAAAAAACCCAATTCTGTTAATTTTGACATTGGGACGCGGATAGCACATCATAAAGATATTTGAACGATACTCGGTATCATAAAGATATATTTTTACGTTGAGATAAAGCCATCAAAGCGTGGATATTGTTTTCATAACAACGGACTACAAATCGTTTTGATTATGTCATACTTTCGTATAATATCTGAAAGAAAATGTAGTGACAAACGTTGAAAATAGTATGCTTACATTTTTTGGTCATGTTGAGAGGATGAGAGAAAGGCGACTAACAAAAGGTATTTACAACGGAAATGTGAGTGGAAATGCCGGGAGGCCTTAGAAGGACATATAGTGATCTTATTGATGATTTTCTTCTGAAAGGTCAGATGCGCAGTTCCGCTCTACCCCCGGTGCCGACGAGACGTTCCCTTTGAGTTGTTGTGTACTCACTGATAATTTGGTGGTTTTACTCCAAAGACCTTAACTAGTGATTCTTGTGAACACCACATTTGAACATATGAACGTAAACGAAGCAAAAAGAGTATCGCACGATCGTAGCAGGTGGCGTTCTGCAGTTTTTGCCTACCCCCATAAGAAGCAGGCGTAAGTTTATGTATGTGTATGTCCATATGTAGATATCTCCATAAAACCTTTGGATGAACTTGATCCACGGTGATGGTAAAAATTGTGAGTAAACTTGGACTGAAATCGTTAACACGTCGTGAGCAAGCATGGTGATCAATGCTCGTTGTTTCTGTGTATGGAAAATGACCTTTGTCCTGCAGTAGGATAGTTACAGGCTAATCCAATCGATTTGTGATGAGACCTCTATTCAAGAGTGGTTGTTTATAAGCTTTCAAGAAATGCAAGCATGCTCCATTCATAGATTACTATAATTTTGTTTACTAAACAGATTATGTTTGCATTACAGTCATATTATTGTGATAAAATCCACTCTGTGAAGGTCATAGGCAATCGCTTCATGTAAAATACTGGTATTCAGCTCCATCACCATTATTGTTCGTCGAATCGTTGAGCTCCTTAAATTCTGCTGCACGATTACTGTCAAATGCGTGCACTGACTGGATAGGTCCACTCTATCTGTGTGGTTCTTTCCTCAAAAGACCATTCAGACACCAATCTACATGGTCTTCACATGATCTGACCAAGATTATGTCTGGAATTTAAAAGATACTGACCTCTGAGTTTGTTTCGGCCTTTCTTTTCAGAGTAGTCAGATAGGAAACGCCGAGCTCATCTAGTTTTTTTCTCACAATATGATTGACGTGTAAAAGTGATTGTACAAACCTACTTACAGAAAATAAAATCATTTCATCATCATTTCACCTGGTAAGACTGGAAGCAGACCACAACTTTATTTACTTGTACATAAAGTTTTAATAAATAAATTAAAGTTACGATGGGTCGATTCAGATTCAGTCCATTCATAAAGCAACCTTAGATGACACACCTACCTTTTATCCTAAATTCTAGGAGTCAAACAAAAACATGAATCATGATTATTATAATAATTAATCGCTTCTGACCGTGACCTCGTCCGTGTGAATTTATCGCCAGTCCGCGCTATTACTTCGTCTTCGCTATGTGTTCTATTTTTTTTTGCTCTGCTCCTAATGGTCGTAGCGTGATGTTAAGCCTATAACCTTCCTCAAGAATTGGGCTATCAAATTAAAAAAAAAACGAGCGAGCCTTACAGTAGTCGCGTATGATAACTTGATAAGTAACATCTGCCATCTCATCTTGGTAATAAGCAACTGAGCAGCCACAGAAATTAACCTCAAAATTTAAAAAGCTAAATACTGAAATATTTAGTCAAATAATTATTCATTACTAGTGGTCGCCCACTGGACGAAATTCGACCCCCTCTACTTACAATCTATATAGTACTTAATAATTCATGCTCAAGCTGTCACTTCCGTTCATTTTCACGAATTTACTCCCACAGAAAGCTAGAGGAAATATTTTACACATCTTTTTTGACGTGATAACGTCTTATAAATCGCTGAACGCCGGCTGGACGCACGAAAAAGCACGACTCAATGTCACGTTCCACCTGCGCCGAGCGTGCAAGCGAGAGCGCGGAACTAGCGAGCGAGAGGCACGATCGGCCTAAGCGTTCGGCTTGTGACGCATCTCTCTCTCGTTATCACTTAAAATTATCGTCCGTGAACCGACTTTACAAACAACCAATGTTTTTATTAAGAGATCCAGAGATTAGCGCGTTCAAATAAGAAAAACTAATTCTTCAGCTTTAATAAATTAGTTAGAGCAGTGGTGGCCCAGTGGTAACGGCCGCGACTTACGAGTTGTATGTCGTAGGTTCAAACCCAGACAGGCGCTTTACTTTGTGTAAATTATTACATCGCCACTGCTCTCGAAACGGTGAAGGAAAACATCGTGAGGAAACCGGCATGTCATAGAATCAAAAATTAGAAGACAAGTGCCAGTCCGGGTTCGAACCTACGACCTACAACTCGTAATGTCGCGGCCGTTACCACTGGGACACCACTGCACTCATAATGGCATCGCATAATCGCAAAAAATTGCATAAAAATTGGAAGCGGAGTTTAGAAGACACACACCGTCACACAGACAGACACGAAATGCTACTTTAATTTATGTATAGAAGTATGGATATTATACATTTTATTGTGGCCTCTAAATTATGCTATGCTGACCTGAAAGAAAGTATCTGCGGAAATATAAACATGGCCGCGATTTGAAACTCGTTTTTGTTGTAATAATGACCTACAGAGTGGTGGCCCAGTGGCAACGGCCGCGAGTTACGAGTTGAAAGTCCTAAGTTCGAACCCTGACAGGCGCTTTACTTTGTGTAAATTATTTCATCACCACTGCTCGCGAAACGGTGAAAGAAAACATCGTGAGGAAACCGGCATGTTCTAGCACGAAAAATTCAAAGACATGTGACATCTACCAACCCGCACTGGGCTCGCTTCGTGGATTATGGCCCCACTGTCTGAGGAGGCCTGTGCCCCAGCAGTGGGAACATTATAGGCTGATTATGATGATAAATGACCTACAGTAGAAGTCGGACAGATAGGCGTGCGACTTGGCCGTTTAGCTATTCACTGGAATAATCTGAGCTGTCGCTTTGTGTAATAAAATGGTCATATTTATTGTAATGATGATCGTTTAGTTAAATCGATTTATACAAGGTGTCGTTTTGCATCCTCGTCAAATTCAAGGAGGTAACTATGCTAATGATTCTCGACAGGAATCAATAATAAAATAAGTAGGTCTTTTTTTCTAATTTTCGTTAATTGGCATTTTTGGGACACCCTTGTTAAAACGCGCCCCGTGTGATACCGCACTGTAACTGCCCCTTTACACACACACTACCGCATACGCAACGGGGTGATTCTGTTCTGTGAAAGTGGTGTATTCTAAAATACTGTCAAACTTAAATAACTAAATAAACAAGTGTGTATTAATTATTGTGCAGGTTTCGTAATTTTATTTGATTATATATGTTTTTCATAGCAACCTCCTGAAATTTGACGAGGGTGCAAAACGACACCTTGTATAAGTGTAAAATAAATGTATAATAATAAGTGTAAAAGTCTAGAATACAATAAATATGGCCATTTTATTACACAAAGTGACAGCTGGCACGTGTCAGATTACTCTGGCCAGTGAATGAATAATTCGACTTTACGTATTCTCGGGATTTAATGTTTATGAGAAGTAGATCTAAAATGTTCAGGATGTGCAGCGTTTATTAAAAAACCTAGTCACTGCTGGGCAAAACTGCTTGTTCTTTTTAGCGTGAGAAACAGCGAACAATTGAAAAAAACGTCTCGCCCTAAATTCATCAAAATTGCTCACTGTGTCTGTTCACTGCTTATAATAATTTTATTGGCAACCGAAAAACCTGGAAAAAATGCATTGAAATTGGCCCTTCCAAGGCCACAAACTTAAATAAAACATCCCTCTTTTTGCGTGAAACGGTAAAAACGTGTATGATAAAAAACACACACTTTGCGGTTCTAACCGCCTCACAGTGGAACGAATGTATGGGAGCGGTTGGACGTAGACATGTCCGAAAAAAAAGAGTAAAATTATGCCAAACTAATGATGCCATCTTATTCGATTACTTAATGCCTTCATAACTTGTGGTGATGAATTTCTTCATAACTCCCATATTTCGGGAGTAATTTGAGAAAATGTGAAATTTTACTATGAAAATGAGTGTATCGAGCTCTCTCCCTCCTGATTCCGGGCTTGTTTCAAGTAGCGGTCTCTAATATCATAATGCTAATACTAAGAGCTATATTTAATACTAAGACACATAGTGCGCCAAATGTGCACTTTCTGGGATAAAGAGTGATGTTTATTTTATAACACAATTTTTTTATTTTTTGTTTATTTTGTTGATTAAAACCGCTTTTCTAAAGGTTTACCTTATTACAATAACATTTCTGAGCAGCCAATTAGAGAAGATATAAGCTAATTAGGATATATAATTAGGGACTTAAGGTTTACATATAAAACTGATGCACTAATGATTACTGATAAGAACATTGCTATTATTTAATTACTAAATGGCTCTTAATACACTAATTTAGCATGCATCATTTACTAATTATCACAATAACTAATTACCTTGCAATATTTAACAAAGGATACCTGGGATACCTGGATTTTATATAAATAGGTCACTATTAGTAACTTTAAAATCAGTGTTGATTTACACCTCGTTGTATCCAAGCTAATCTCGCAATGTATTTTCCAAATTTTAATACAAATCTTGATATTCACGTTGCTTTATGCGCACGCGCACATAAAGATTTACGCGACTTTAACTATTTGTTCAGTGTTTTAAAAGATAACAGTTGTGTTCAGTTATGTGAAAGTGCTGAAACAAGTTTAAAAGACTGGTGTCGTCGATTTTGCTACCGCATTTATGCAAAATGGACAGTCTGGAAGAAGCACAGATAAGTTTCGGAAGAAACATGAGATTTGGCTACAGGCTGCAATTCAATGGCCGGAATTACAGAATGAAAATATGGAACCTTCTACAGAAAATATAAGTGACGTCATCGAGCCCATAATTTCTCCTGCTAAATCTGATGCTTCAACTTGTACACATCCTAGTCCTCGTAAATCTTTTGAGGACCTTAGTAATCGGCAAAAAAGAAGACGCACTGAAGATAGTCTTTCATGCAGCAGTAGCAGCGCTGAAATTATGTTTTCGGCCGAAAGGGCGCTTCAAAAGGCAGGACAAAGCGATACAGCTTATGTTATGAAATACTTGACGGAGAATCCAGAAGAGGCCTCAAAAATCAAAGCCTTCATTGAAGGTAAATCAATTCAGGTACGGGAAATATCCCCTTTGAAGGCATTGGCTCTTTATGTATCGATGAACTTATCGAAATGGCGCTATAACACTCTTCGGGATTTCAACACTCAAGAAGGAGCTCTTCAATACCCGAGTTACTACATGTTGGTTAAAGAAAAAATTAAGTGCTATCCGGCCAAAGAAGATCTCACAGTTACAGAGAGCTCTGCAAAAATCAAATTACAAGCCTTGATGGATTTAACCTCAAGAAGACTTATTAGGTCGTTAGAAACCCCTGTTGATCCCAATCAACAGCTCGTATTGACCAGCAAATGGGGTTTTGACGGATCATCTAGCCAAAGCATTTATCATCAAAGGACGAGTGAAGATGAGCAAATCGATCTTGCTAGTAATTTTATGATTAGTCTTGTACCACTGCGGCTCGTCTCAAAAGGTGTAACAATTTGGGAAAACGAGCGACCATCTTCCACTTCATTTTGCCGGCCAATATTGTTTAAGTTTATAAAGGAAACCAAAGAAAATGTGCAGAGAGAGATGGCTGAAATCGAAGCAGAGATTGAAGCCTTAACTCCATCCACCATCACTGATGGAATTAGTGTCAAACACCAACTGCTGTTGACAATGATTGATGGTAAAATTAATTCCATTATATCCAATACAGCAGCTTCAGTGTGTGACATATGCAAGGCTTGTCCTAAAGAAATGAATAATTTAGAGTTAATCAAAGATAAACACGCAAACGAGGACATGTATAAATATAGCTTAAGCACCCTTCACGCTTGGATTCGCTCAATGGAATGCTTATTACACATTTCCTACAAATTAGACATAAAATCATGGCAAGTAAGGGGTGATATAGCAAAAAGGCAAGTTGATGACAGGAAGAAAAGAGTTCAAGAGGCTGTAAGAAGAGAAACGGGCTTACTTCTCGATGTTGTGAAACAAGGCAGTGGATCCACCAACAATGGCAACTCGGCAAGGAGATTTTTTGAAAACTACACTAAATCTGCTGAACTGACCGGAATAGATGCTATGCTTTTAAGAAAAATCTGTGTGATCTTGCAGTGTATTTCATCAGGAGAGAAGATCAACGTAACTAAATTCCGAGAGTTCTGCTTTGATACTGCTAAGCTTTACGTGGAGTTATACCCATGGTATTATATGCCTTCTTCACTTCATAAAATTTTAATGCATGGGCCAGACATAGTTCAGAACATGTCAATTGTGCCCATTGGTTTTCTATCCGAAGAGGCATCTGAGGCTAGAAATAAAGATTTTAGAAAATATAGAGAGGGGCATTCTCGAAAGCATAGCAGTATCTCATGCAATGAAGATATTATGCACAATCTTTTACTGTCTTCTGATCCACTTGTTACAAGTATCCGTCCAAAGGAAATAAGTTTGTAAAAAAATCTTCTTTTAAGGAATTTTATGAGCTTACGGATTCTGAGAAAAGTGATATCGAATTTGTTAACATAAATGATTTAGCGGACATCGATTCTGAATTTGAATTAATTGATGATGATGATGATGACGAAGATAATTAAATGATGTTATTGTTTTAAAATGTGTAACTTAGTAAATTAGAGCTTACATCTTAATTATTTATTGTACTTTTAATGAAACTAGGTAATTTATTATCAACTTACTTAAAAGTCATACTCTCATCAGTTCTTGTGAATATTTTTGTTAATATATATTTCTGTATATATATAATATATTTATAGACCTCTTAATAAGTCTGTCTGCGGTTTAAAGTAAATACAAATGGGGAAAAAACGTTTTTTTTTTTAAATTTTCATTTCCTTTTATCCCAGAAAGTGCACATTTGGCGCACTATGTGTCTTAGTATTAAATATAGCTCTTAGTAATAGCATTACGATATTAGAGACCGCTACTTGAAACAAGCCCGGAATCAGGAGGGAGAGAGCTCGATACACTCATTTTCATAGTAAAATTTCACATTTTCTCAAATTACTCCCGAAATATGGGAGTTATGAAGAAATTCATCACCACAATTTATGAAGGCATTAAGTAATCGAATAAGATGGCATCATTAGTTTGGCATAATTTTACTCTTATTTTTCGGACATGTCTACGTCCAACCGCTCCCATACATTCGTTCCACTGTGCGCCTCTAACTTCCTTACATCAAACAGCACTTAATAACAATACACTTTTCTAATTCGGTTAACAGTACTCAGATAAGCGTCGTTAACCGTGACGGATGTTATCTCACAGATACTGCCAAGTGCCCACCGTAGTTAGCGTGATGATAAAACTCGAGTGGCTGAGGTAGATTATAGGCAAATGTTTGTTGTAAGTATCTTTGAGTAGTTGGTTTAGATTTGGTTTTTGAATGATAGGAGAAGATATGGAATAGTTGTGATCGGTTTCCCATAGATACTGCCAAGTGCCCAACGTAGTTAGCGAGATAATAACACTCGAGTGGCTGAGGTAGATTATAGGCAAATGTTTGTTGTAAGTATTTATTTATTTATTTATTTATTTAAACTTCTCGCACGCAATTAAGTACAAAGGCGGACTTAATGCCTTAGGCTTTCTCTACCAGTCAACCAAGGGTGGTGAAGAGATAACATGGCAGGTGCTCTGAGAGGAAATAAAAATAACGAAAAATATTAAAGATAACATAATAGATTATAAATAGAATAAGTACAGAAATACATAAATAGGTTACAAGCATAAAATACAAATACATACATATTTACTACAATATATACCTACATTATACATATATATATACATACAAATTCAAGGAAAAGAGATACATAATTGAGATGACTCTACGCTATTTGTTTTGAAAATAACTCTGCAATTTCTGCAGTATCTTTGAGTAGTTGGTTTAGATTTGTAGAGGTTTTTGAATGATAGGAGATAATGAATGATTGTGGTCGATTTCTTGACTAGAAGGAAAGATTCGACTAGTTACTTGTGTTGTGAGTAGATCGAGGTTCATAATTAAGGTCCCGAGAAGAAGTAGGTTGAATATAGTACAACTATTCATGTGAGCTAGTTTTTGAGCTCTAGAGCTCCTTGTGAAAAACCTCGTTTTGGGAAAGTAGCGGTACAAAGTTTTATTCTTGTATGTATAGTCGGCCTCGTAATTGCTACAACGCTACATGCGACCTACGCATCAAAGACCTGACGTCACGCAAATCCTGCATATTCAGTGGTTTAGGTAGAGACAATGCATATCATTGTCTTTCAGCCAGTCAGATACAGAACTATTTCATAATTGAAGAACTACGTTCTTCAGCAGTTCTCGTCCACATCCTAGAGTAGGGATGTTGCGGATGCAGGTCTTAACACACTATTTTTGGTGGCTCACATCCGCAGATGCGGATGCGGATGCGGATCTCAAATTGTGTAAGGGATCCGACAAACCGGCAAGGCGTAATTCAACATTCCTTACTTTTTTTATGCAAATTGCAGCGCTGATTCGTTGTGTGTTGATCATAATTCAATTCACGGCGATTATAATTAAATAATTATTAAATTATAATCATTTAAAAATCATTAAAGCTCTCGAAATTATATGTGTTTGATGCATACAAGACTTTCGTGAAAATGTGACGATTTAGATCTATATTGATGATTTTACATTTTGTTGATTATGATTTTACTTACATTCAACCTTTACTGCATCCGCATGAGCTCCGCATTGAATAATGCGGATACGGATGCGGATTCGGAGGTCTTAATAAATGCGGGAGTTCCCTGTCCTATAGGACTACTTCTAAGAGTATTCTTTATTTGTTTACAGGGCTCCCCACATGGTTCGGTGATGTCGTGCCAGTCGCTCGCCGCTCGCGCGTTTGCAGAGCCCGATAAGGACATGACGCACTGCAGTGGCTTCCACAGGTAAGACTACGAGTATGATTCTTCTGGCTTGTCAGTTGTCAGCAATACTTCAAATGTGGGTATGCCAGTCGGCAAGGCTGGTAGCTAGGCTGAATGCCCACGGATTTATCATCATTTGTGGAGATTGAGGTCTTACATTTCAATCATTTATTTTTACAATAAAGCAACAAGAATAATGTACCCAGGGTTAATAATCTCTTGATTTAAAAGAGTGTCCTTTGAGTTTCTTGCCCGTTCTTCTCCATAGAGATCTACGTTTGGGAATGGGCAACTAGCTTCAACTTGACTGTCTAACTGACCCACTCTTTGACAATTCAAAAGTGCCTGTAATTGGTTGAATTGAAATACCTAAAATGCTTTGAATTGAGTCTAGTTGAGTTGAGAATTCTTGGTCATATAATTGTTCGTAGACAAAACGTTTAAAACAGTTTTAGGGCGGGGAGGTCGGCTACTACGCCTGCAGAAATTCTAGGCCTGAACTGAAGACCTCGAATACCTATCCACGATGAAAGCACCGCATTTTCCGCATATATAATTTGCGACGTCAATATAATAAATATCATCAATTTGTGAAGTGAAATCTTCTTTAGGCGCGTTCAGCGATTTTTAGTAGGGGAATAACTTATGGATTCGCGTCACCGACATGCTAACCTCGACATGTTATTGTGTACGCACATACAGGGTCAAATTAAATTAGACAGTGAAACCCCGCAGACTTGATGGATTCCTAGATTTTCTCATCTTAAACTTCAAGTAACAAAACTACGAGCGGTCGTTAATCCCAAAAAAAAAAACTATTAAGCTTGAAATAAAATAAATTATTTAAAAAACAAAAACCCGACTGCAAAAACACATAACTGAAAAGGGAAAACAAGCATTATAATCTATATAATTTTGGTCTCGCAGGCGGGGACAATCAAAAGTTACACCAAATTTAATTTGACCCTGTATGTGCATACGGGGTCAAATTAAATTAGACAGTGAAACCCCGCAGACTTGATGGATTCCTAGATTTTCTCATCTTAAACTTCAAGTAACAAAACTACGAGCGGTCGTTAATCCCAAAAAAAAAACTATTAAGCTTGAAATAAAATAAATTATTTAAAAAACAAAAACCCGACTGCAAAAACACATAACTGAAAAGGGAAAAACAAGCATTATAATCTATATAATTTTGGTCTCGCAGGCGGGGACAATCAAAAGTTACACCAAATTTAATTTGACCCTGTATGTGCATACAGGGTCAAATTAAATTAGACAATGAAACCCCGCAGACTTGATGGATTCCTAGATTTTCTCATCTTAAACTTCAAGTAACAAAACTACGAGCGGTCGTTAATCCCAAAAAAAAAAACTATTAAGCTTGAAATAAAATAAATTATTTAAAAAACAAAAACCCCACTGCAAAAACACGTAACTGAAAAGGGAAAAACAAGCATTATAATCTATATAATTTTGGTCTCGCAGGCGGGGACAATCAAAAGTTACACCATATTTCTGGTTATTCGACTGACCCCGCCTGCAAGACCAAAATTATATAGATTATAATGCTTGTTTTTCCCTTTTCAGTTATGTGTTTTTGCAGTCGGGTTTTTGTTTTTTAAATAATTTATTTTATTTCAAGCTTTTTAGTTTTTTAACATATATATTTGAAAATTTCTCATTACTAGCTTTTATTTGATACCAATATTGTTGCAATTAGTTAAAAAAAAAACCCTTCCCCTCCTTTTTTTGTATTTGCAGGTGCAATTTTATAAATATTATATAGCCTATGTCACTCCCACAATTAAGACGAATCTAAGGACACCTCATATGTTAAAATCCATCAAGCCGTTTAGGCTACAGAGCGTGCCAAAGAAATAGACATACATACATACATACCTACTCTCGAAAAACATTACCCTTCTGAGGCAGTCGGGTAAAAAACATCAAATAATTTATTTTTATTTTATCGTGTTTAGATCAAACACGCGGGCCCAGTGCCGGTTGGTAGATGTCCGATGATTTTTTGGTTCTAGGACATGCCGGTTTCCTCACGATGTTTTCCTTCACCGTGATGAAATTATTTACACAAAGTAAAGCGCCTGCCTGGGTTCGAACCCACGACCTACAACTCGTAAGTCGGGGCCGTTACCACTGGGCCACCACTAGAATTCATATAATAAAATCTTAATATTATGTGTTTCCAGAACAGTGCGGTTCAGTTCTGACTCTCGCAGCTCCACCAGAGCCTCCAATGACCCGGAGAATAAAAGGGAGACACCTGGTAAGTCCACTTTGTGTTTATCTTATTCCTTACACACTTATCACTACATTCTACATTCAGAATACAGAATTTTAATCATTAGAATCATTACTACGTCTCTCTAAGTTAGCTTTGTTCTCGAATCTTATGATTTCATAAAAAGTCATTCAGTAACTTAAATTTGCAGTTGGAGAATTGATCGTGGCATATATCGATGTAACATTTTTTTTAACTACAATGTTTAGTTTGTTTTTATGATAAATTCTTTCCAACTTCCCAACTACAGAACCCTTCATTTTTTTTACTACTGGTTGTCGCTAACTTGTTCATAAAAAAACAAATCATGAACTTTATTTGAAACTACCGCTTTTTCAATTCCAGGTTCCATATCCCTGACGGCGCTGACGGTAACCCCTGTGACGTCACAGGGCTCGGCTATGAGCCAGTCAGCGCCCTCCGCGTCAGCCACATATGATGTCGATGATACGGTAAGACTTTCTCACCAGATTAGTTCTTCAGAGGTTTTTGACAGCCTTGATAGTTTTCTTAACGTCAATATTTTAGACACTTCGTCTCGTCACAGTTGCGTGTTAGTGTTATTGGGTTTTTTTTCTATCTGAAATTTCTCAGTGGCAGTCCAGAGTCTGGTTTTTTGCCCGGTTGATGGCAATAGGCTCGCCCCCTATTACATGGGACTTAAACATAACTGGCGAAATGTGGGTGCTACAGGTACACTTCTGCCCAACCCTTCGGGGAAACAAGGCGTGATGTTATGTATGTTTTTTATATACATACATACATAATCAACCTATAATGTTCCCACTGCTGGGACACAGGCCTCCTCTCTGTGAGAGGGAGTGGGCCGTAATCCACCACGCGGGCCCAGTGTGGGTTGGTAGATGTCACATGTCTTCGAATTTTTGGCTCTAGGACATGCCGGTTTCCTCACGATGTTTTTCTTCACCGTTTTTGAGAGCAGTTGTGATGAAATAATTTACACAAAGTAAAGCGCCTGTCTGGGTTCGAACCTACGACCTACAACTCGTAAGTCGCAGCCGTTACCACTGGGTCACCACTGCTCTATACTTGAATGACCCCCTTTATAGGTGGGAATTCATCAAATAACTTCTCCCGCTCTGGGCGGAGCGGGAGGGTGTGTCAGACTCTTACTGACTAAAACCTACCCGTATTCCTTCTGCTGCCTGTGTTGCCAGGGGCCTCGGTAACCCTTTTGGACTTTCCCGCGACCCCGGCATGGCCCCTAGTGATAAAGTGTACAAAATGTTGTCGTTTACGTCAATTCCATTACACAAAAGTTGTGTTATGAGAGCGGACTTCACAATCTCGTGTTAGCTGTTTGGTTGCTTTATTAAGGCGCTGACAAGACCCAATTGACCAAAATAGGCTTCTCCTTAAGAAAAAAATATGCCAAATCTATATAGTTTGTGGTAGCGGAAAAAAATAAATGTTAATTTTGAACATATTTCCCAGAACTTGGTTGTTACCAAAACACGTTTTGAAAAAAAATCTCGAGGTAAGAAGTAAGTTTAACGTTAGTACGTTAAACTTACCTCTTACCTTGAGTTCTAATCCAAAATATCTGCATTAAATATCAACATACGTTACGTAATTAATTAGTAACATGAACGTCTTATTTGAATGCAGAACTTGGTTGTTTTTTATTTTCGATTACTCAACTCAATTTAGAGTAAATATATTTTGCAATAAATCACAAGCGTTGTTTCATCGTGCATCTCTTTCTTTTCTATGCAATCTGACAGTGAGCGCGGTTTATGTGTTGTCAGCGTCTTAACTAATGCTATTGATACACTGACAGCGGTACATACAAAACCGTATTATACAGGGTCAAAATAAATTAAAATGTGTTTAAAATTAACATATATTTTTTCCGCTACCACAAACGATACAGATACGGCAATTTTTTTTTCATAAGGGAAGCCTATTTTGGATAATTGGGTCTTGTCAGCGTCTTAATCAAATCTTTTTTGTTTCAATTTTATCGTGTTAAGGTTTCGATTCCCATGACTTCTGCTGAGTCTCGCTAGCTAATTTTATTTGACCTTGTATATAACAAAGATAAAATGCTGTGTGCTGGTATGTACGCCGCACATACTCGCCGCACGGCATTCACCGTGGCGGTCCAAAATAACCACAACCAATCACCATACAGCTTGACATTCAACAGCAGATTAAATTCAAGGTTTTATACAGTACAAATACAAATTCAAAATACAAAATGTTTATTTCTGTACCAACTAGTTTAAATTAGTTTATGATTGGAGCCTCCTTTTAAGCATGATGACGCCTGTGTTAGGAGACCGCACTTCCATGGCTTTGGCTTGGTTAATCCTTATCCTTGGCTTGTTACTGGGACCATGCTGAACCATTGTCTCTATACATAGTGACATTTCGTTTCTCCATTTTTGACATCGCACTGTAGAAATCCTTCTACAATCTGTCATTTTGTCTTTCGTTTCTAACGATCTTTGTCTAGGTCCTTTTTTATAAAGAAGAATTTCTATGGTGCAATGTCAAAAATGGAGAAACGAAATGTCACTTTGTACAGAAAGAGCTGTGTTTTTTCTTAGATATAGAAAGCGTCATGCTAAGCCTGCTGGTCTTCTTAGTTATAATAAACCCCATTTTATTGTGCAAAGAACAGCTACCTCATGTAAATATTCAGTTCATATGCTTCCAGCCCGTGCCGCCGGTGCCATCCTGTCGTTTCCCGAAACTCGAAGAATGCGCTCATTTCCACTACGAACGTGTGTCGCTCGGCGGGCTGAGCATAGAGACTGTGCGATGCGAGGACAAGTGCCAGGACTCTATGGACGAAGGTGAGAGTGAAGGTAATTAAAGTGGCTAACTTTGCTTCTTTACATAGTGGTCCATGCTGGCCCAAGAGTCTTTACATAATGGCCCAAGTTGGCCGAAATGTGTCTGTACACAGTGGCCTATGCTAGCCCATGTCTCCATATACACAGTGGCCCATGCTGGCCCATGCCCCATATACACAGTGGCCCATGTTGGCCCAGTAGGCCCTATACACAGTGACCCATTCTGGCCCATGTGACTATTTACACAGTGGCCCATCCTGGTTAGTCTCATTTACCCATGAGCTCACCTTGTCGGTAAGGTAAGTACTTTTAATATCGTGCTGCCGATACCATCCCGTCGTTTCCCGAAACTGGAAGAATGCGCCCTTTTCCACTATGAACTTGTATCGCTCGGCGGGCTGACCATAGAGTCTATCATGCGAGAACGAGTGCCAGAACTCTATTGACGAAGGTGAGAGAGAAGGTAAATAAAGTTGTTAATATTTGTCGAAAAAGCCCTTTCACATTAATATGTGAAAGGGCTTTTTGCCCAGCCAGCATGCCAGCATGGACTAATGTCCATGCTGGCCCACGTTAACCTATACACGGTGACCCATGCTGGCCCACGTCAACCTATACACACTGGCCCATGTTCCTCTATACACAGCCCATGCTGGCCCAATGGCCTCCACTCTGTGGCCCTTGTTGCTCCTAACTCCTACAGACGGTGTTACTCATTGGTTCACGCTCGCTACAAGGTAACGTTAATCTAATATGTATGTGTGCCGCCGGTACCATCCTGCGGGTTCCCTAAACTCGAAGAATGCGCCCACTTCCATTACGAACGTGTGTCGCTCGGCGGACTGAGCATAGAGACTGAGATGCGAGGACAAGTGCCAGGACTCTATGGACAAAGGTGCGACAGAGTGTAATATTCTTTCAAAAGGTCTGAAACACAGAGGCCCTTGCTGTTCCAAATGCATCTTTACAAAATTTGTCATGCGGGTTCAAATGTCTTTGCACACTGGCCCATGGTGGTCCAAATGTATCTTTATACCATTGTTGCAAAGACATTTGGACCAGCATGACCCATTGGTCATGCTGGTCCAAATGTCTTTGCACAGTGGCCCATGCTGGCCCATGTGACTTTACACAGTGGCTCATGCTAGTCCAATTAACCCACACACAGTTGACCATAATAGCTCTGTAACCCCTATACACAGTCGCCCATTCTGGCCCATCTTACTCTTTACACAGTGGCCCATGCTGCTTGGTCTCCGGTGACCTTGGCTGTAGTTGTACTAATATAGGACATATTCAGAGTGAGTACCATAGAGTTCCGGGACTCTATTGATGAAGGTGAGAGAGTAGTGTATTTAAAGTGGTTTATGTCGGTTCAAAAATTCTTTACAAAATGGTCCATACTCGTTCATTTGCCCCTTTTACACAGTGGCCCAAGCTGGCCAATACCCTACTGTAAACAATCTCCTATGCTATCCCATAATGCCCTTATACAGTTGCTCAAGTTGGCTCACATTGATTTGGTCGCGTTCCCGTTGTGCCATCCGTGTTGACAAATATCCGTGATTAATGTTGGCTTACATTTCTTTTACACAGAAAAGCCCACGTTATTTCAAGTACTCTAATAATTTCTTTCATCGTTCCAGGTTGGATATGCCTCAAGGTTCGTTCTCACGTGAACTCGTCTTGCGAGGAGAGTGCCGAGAGTCGGGCTTTAAGCAGCAGTTGGACGGAAGCCAGCGACGTGCGCGAGTGGACGTTAACAAGGAATCGGGATAATCTGCTGCAACTTGACGATATGCTGCATAGGTGAGGAGTTTGTTATATACACTGTGGCCCGTGCTGGCCAAGCTTCTTATACATAATCGTCCAAGAGCCCCTTTTTACAGTGGCCAATGCTGGTCCAGGAGCCTTCTACACAGTGGCCCAAAAGCCATTGTCACTGTCTTTTTGTTTTGGGTGGGATATTATCAAATAATTTCTCCTGCTCTGGGTGGGAAGGGTGTGTGAGACTTTGGTGCTCACATGTTTACGAACGTTTTCCTAAAAAAAAAAATCAAGTATCGGCTCAGTGTGTGAATTAAGGTCAGCCTATTACCAATATATCTGTGAATTAAGATAATAGAACTCCTTTCGAGGCATAATCATCAGATACCTAGCTTTTTCCAACTATGTTGGCGTCAGCTTTCAGTCTAACTAACCGGTAATTTACATGGATCCAACTATTTACCGGTATTTTACATAGAGACTGCCAATCTGTCAACCACAACCTTGTAACTGGGCAACACGATATCCAGGGGTAAGACTGGTTGTCAGACTTTTGAGCTTCTATATACACACGACACTATAGTATTTTTTTATGAGTTTTTAAACATGATTGGCAGACTGAGTTAGCTTCACCATTGTCTACTTTCCCCGTCTCACCACACAACAGTCGCGCGCTGACTATCTATATATATATAAATGAATCCCTGTTTCCCTTGGTCACGGCATCACGCTAAAACAGCTGAACGGATTTGGATGAAATTTGGCCATGGTAGACCATGACCTGAATTAGGACATAGGATACTTTTTATCCCGATATTCCCACGGGATCGGCACTTACGCGAGCGAAACCGCGGGGCGCTGCTGGTATCTGATAAATACTAATACCCATTTTATTTACTACCAGATGCATATACGACCGCAGAGTATCCGGTCTACCAAATCTCCGAGAAAAGATCTCCCCGGCCCTCAATCGCTCAGAAGCGGAATACCAGCGTCTGATATCAGATTACGTGCACCATCTGTCCATCATAGCGGACGACTCTATCAACTGCGGGCCCGTGCTCAACTGGCTCCAGATGGATAACAAAGGTAAAAAAACAAGGTATTTGTACTTCAAAAAAATAGTGGTCCATGTTGGCCCATGCTGGCTAATGTTACCGAATATACAGTGGCCTATGTTGGCTCATGTGACCCTACAGTGGCCCATGGTGGCCCATGCTGGTTCATGTTACCCTACACATAGTGGCCCATGTTGCCTCATGTGACCTTATAAACGGGGGCCCATGCTGGCCTATGTTACCCTACACACGGTGGCCCATGCTGGCTTATGTGACCGAATATACAGTGGCCTATGTTGGCTCATGTGGCCCTAAACACAGTGGCCCATGCTGCCTCATGTGACCCTATACACGGTGGCCCATGCTGGCCCATGTTACCCTACACACGGTGGCCCATGCTGGCTTATGTGACCGAATATACAGTGGCCTAAGTTGGCTCATGTGGCCCTAAACACAGTGGCCCATGCTGCCTCATGTGACCCTATACACGGTGGCCCATGCTGGCCCATGTTACCCTACACACGGTGGCCCATGCTGGCTTATGTGACCGAATATACAGTGGCCTAAGTTGGCTCATGTGGCCCTAAACACAGTGGCCCATGCTGCCTCATGTGACCCTATACACGGTGGCCCATGCTGGCCCATGTTACCCTACACACGGTGGCCCATGCTGGCTTATGTGACCGAATATACAGTGGCCTAAGTTGGCTCATGTGGCCCTAAACACAGTGGCCCATGCTGCCTCATGTGACCCTATACACGGTGGCCCATGCTGGCCCATGTTACCCTACACACAGTGGCCTATGCTGGCTTATGTGACCGTTCACACAGTGGCCCATGTTGACTCAGGAAAACCTTATGAGCAGGTATGGCTGGCTAGAAGCTAATTTCTTATGGCATTAAGCATGCCTTATTTATTGATTTATATGTACTTTATTGTACACCAGATTATAAAAAGAAAAATAAACCACATGTACCACCATTGTGCATCTATCATCAAAATTTCAGCTGGAAGAAGTCCGCTGCTGGCCATAGGCCCCAAGTATCTAAGTTATAATTAAAATAGACTTTAAAGCTCAATATTAAGAGACATAATACTAAAACCAAGAGCAGTGGTGGCCCAGTGATAACGGCCCCGATTTACGAGTTGTACGTCGTGTGTCAGAACCCAGACAGGCGTTTTTTTTACTTTGTGTAAATAATTTCATCACCAATGCTCTCAAAACGGTGAAGGAAAACATCGTGAGGAAACCGCCATGTCCTAGAACCAAAAATTCGAGACATGTGACATCTACCAACCCGCACTGGGCCCGCGTGGTGGATTACGGCCCACTTCCTCTCACAGAGGCTTGTGTCCCAGCAGTGGGAACATTAGAGGCTGATTATGCTATACCAAAACCTTACTTGTCTGTACCCTCAGGTCATAAGCTGCTGGTAGCCAACGAAGACTCGTCATCAATCAACACTCCAGCAGTAGCAGCCGCTTACTCCGTCAGGAAATACGTGTCACAGGTAAATTTATATAATTTTACGTTACACTGTCATTCAAATGTATTTTGTAAGTTAATCTTAGACACCTCACCGATTGATGATGACGGATACCCAGATATCGGATTATACAGGGTGTCCGGTATATAATAGATAACCTTGAAATATGTAGTATATAATAAACCTGGTCGTTCTAAAAAAATACAACAAAGAATATATAGGAAGGAGTTACTGAATCCTAAAAATATCATAAAAGGCTTTGCGTGAAAGCCACATTCTAAGGTCAAAGATAGAAACCGTAGGACGCCACATTCTAAGGTCAAAGATATAAACCGTGGAACGCCACATTGTAAGGTCAAATATATAAACCAGAGAACGTCATATTCTAAAGGTAAAAGATATAAACCGTAGAACGCCACATTCTAAGTTCAAAGACAAAAACCGTAGAACGCCACATTCTAAGGTGAACGATATAAACTGTGGAACGCCACATTCTAAGGTCAAAGGTATAAACCGGAGAACGTCACATTCTATTTTAAAAGATATAAACCGTAAAACGCCACATTCTAAGGTCAAAGACAAAAACCGTAGAACCCCACATTCTAAGGTCAAAGATATAAACCGTAGAACGCCTCATTCTAAGTTCAAAGACAAAAACCGTAGGACGCCAAATTCTAAGGTGAACGATATAAACCGTGGAACGCCACATTCTAAGGTCAAAGATATAAATCGGAGAACGTCACATTCTAATGTAAAAGATATAAACCGTAAAACGCCACATTCTAAGGTCAAAGACAAAAACCGTAGAACCCCACATTCTAAGGTCAAAGATATAAACCGTAGAACGCCTCATTCTAAGTTCAAAGACAAAAACCGTAGGACGCCACATTCTAAGGTGAACGATATAAACCGTGGAACGCCACATTCTAAGGTCAAAGATATAAATCGGAGAACGTCACATTCTAATGTAAAAGATATAAACCGTAAAACGCCACATTCTAAGGTCAAAGACAAAAACCGTAGAACCCCACATTCTAAGATGAACGATATAAACCGTGGAACGTCACATTCTAATGTAAAAGATATAAACCGTAAAACGCCACATTCTAAGGTCAAAGACAAAAACCGTAGAATCCCACATTCTAAGGTCAAAGATATAAACCCTAGAACGCCACATTCTAAACCATTACATAATTGTTCTTCCTTACAGAGTTACGAGTCAATATTTCAATGATTTATTTTTCTTTTTACAGGCACGTGACGAAATCAGCTTCGATGTTGGCGATATGATATCGATTATCGATATGCCTGGTAAGTTTTACTTTATCAATGTAGTGGATAGAGACATTCTAACCATGCCTGTAATCTTAGATCATTAGGTCTGTGTAATGAGGATACTGTGCGGTTAGGCATGCCAAGTTAGTTTGCGAATACTAGATGTTGGTTGTGACTTTGTGTTTAAAAGTTTACTTCAATTCAAATACCAGTTTAATGTGGTAAGGTAACATTTTCACATCATTAATTTAATAAAATTAATACTTAATGCATGATTAAAATTAACATTAAAAGTAATTATTCTTTCAATAGCAACTACATATCGCACGCTGAGAACGAAAGTGACCGATTTCAAAATTTTGGTTATATGAGTTAAGTATACAGAATGACTTAAAAAAGTATATTCTATCATAATTATATTAGAAAACTGGCCAATAAAGGTAAGAAAAGGATAGAGGTATATTTCGGTCTCTTTGTCACTCAACCGTTCCCTCCCCCCGCGCCCGAATGAAAGTGACGAAATCAGTGTTGCACCGTGAGTTGTCGTTTTGAGTTGAGTCACTTTCGTTCTCAGCGTGCGATATTAATATATGATAGAAATTGTGTTTCGATACGTAATATGGACTTATAGTCTCAATATTTTTTGCAGATTACCTACATCAAGTAAAAAATATTTAAAAAGAAATACCTCCATATCTTTTAACATAATTCACTTTACTAATATATTGATAAGTTATTGACTAACATTATTGTACCTACTTCTAACTTCAAACATACCGTTCCGATACTCGTTCCAAGGAACTTAGAAAGGTTACCACTTTCTATAATAAATGTTACAAAGATTTAAACTCAATTGTTGTCATTCTAAAGATATTTTAATTCATTTTTTATAATAACTTCTTATACTATAGCAAGTGTTGAAATATATATTATATAGTTTATTTAGTTTCCTCAAGTTACGTACTATTTAGTATGATAACTTACTACGATAAATGTTTGCAATATAAAAATGTCAAATATTTGATTTTTAGATATAAAACATAATTTGATTGAAATTTAACAGTATTTTATTGAAAGTAACGGATAGGGATACGGATCGTTTTTCTCCCGCGGATACGAATACGGATACGGATATCCGGGACATCACTAATAGCAACTTAGCATAGCACATGTCTGGTGAAAACGCACCTTTTCGTTCAGCGACTGTACGTACTTTTAGGAAACTTTTTTGGATATGCTAATCTACCATCTACTTGCTAGCATCAATGTGCTTGCTCTTCTTGAGCCGACTGGCATTGTCAGAGATGATGGCAAAAGACCTGATGGTGTGTCTTTGGTCCCGTGGAGTTTGGGACGGATGCTTGTGTGGGACGCTACCTGTGTAGACACACTGGCACCGTCCCACCTCCAACGGACTACTTCTAAAGCGGGTGCAGCGGCAGAAAATGCCGAAAATCTGAAAGTTATTAAATATGGAGGCCTTGGCAGAGAGTACAACTTTGTGTCCTTTGGCGTCGAGACCCTCTGTCCTTGGGGTCCAAGTGCGCATAAGTTGCGGAAATCGCGAAAAGTCTAGTTGATGTAACTGGTGACCGAAAAGCTGGCGGCTTTCTCGTGCAACGCATCAGCATTACAATTCCTCGATCCTCGAGGGGCTTTTTTAGGCTAAATTTAGTTTTAATATAATCATCTTGCAATTTGGTTATGTAAATAAATAACTGATCTACTATACGTTGTATATTAATGGCGCCAAGCTCTGTCAGGTCCGGCGGAGTCGCTGTGGTGGCGCGGCAAGCGCGGCTTCCGCGTGGGGTTCTTCCCGCACCACTGTGTGGCCGTCATCGGGGACAAGGTGCCGCGCCACATGACGCAGCCGCCGCCCATCGTGGGGTAAGTTGTAGGCTGGGGGCACGATGCAGTTAACCTATTGACCGCCACGTCAAAAAATCAAAGACGTGCCCACGGCGGCAAGCTACACGGAAAAAAAGGATCTCTTCAGCGATGAATATCAATATTCTCAGGGGGGGTAACCATGACTTCTTATAGCAGTATTACTTCAATATTACTTCAGCGTGAGAAAGAGATGGAGCTATAAGTCCTGTATAGCTCCATCACTTTCCCACTGGAAGTAATAAGTAAGGTGATGGTTACCCCCCAGAAAATTGTTTCATTCCAAGTAAATACTTTCTTAACGTAAGTAAACGTACTCAGTCCAAGAAAACCTGTTTACTCAAATTAAGAATAATAAATACTCTTGACTTTAGCAAATATGTTTGATTCAAGACTATAATAATCTTAATTGAAGAAAATATTCTAACAGAGAAATAATATTCTTAAAATTAAACTTGATAATTCTTCATTTAAGTATAATATCTTCGAAGAAGACAATAAAACTAAGACAAAATTTTACTTCATTCAAGAATATATTGTTTTCCCCATATATGAATCAATATTTGTCTTGACCAAAAGGATATTGTCTTAATTTAAGACATCCTTTTTTTCCGTGTACGAATTATTCCTTAAAATCTGTCGTGTAGTTGTGGCCGTGGCGTGCTGGGCACATTTTGCTCTGTCATCTATACATGACTGTGGCCAGTTACTAGGTAACTCGATACTGATTAGTAAGACTGGTTGTCAGACTTTTGAGCTTCTGGCTGTCTGGAACGACTGTCAAAGATTTACGATAGACAGCCGTGACCAACGGTTTAACGTGCGTTCCGAGGCACGGAGTGGTCTCGATATGTAATGGATGATCACCGGATGGGTAATCATCGAACCGACCGCGGCAAGCGTAGCTTAACCTTAGATTGACCCGTGTGGCTGTTATTACTTAGCCACGAGCCCCTCTATAACACCCAACCAATCACAAACAAATGTTAAACAAAATCGTTGTCGAATATTAAGTGAAATCTGGACATAGGCCTCTCCCAGGCTGCGCCACAACACCCTGTCCTCCGCCTTCCGCATCCAGTCTGTCCCAGCCACCTTTTTAAGGTTGTCGGTCCATTTAGCTAGGAGTTGTCCCACACTACACTTGGCGATACGCGGTCTCCACTCCAGGACTCGTCTGCTCCAGGCCTCATCAGTCCTCCGACAAATATGGCCAGCCCACTGCCACTTCAGCTTGCTGACCACGCAGGCTATGTCGGTAACTCCGGTTCTCTTCCGGGTAACTTCATTTCTGATCTTATCCTTCAAAGAAACTCCGAGCATAGCCCGCTCCATGGCGCGCTGAGCGACCTTGAATTTGTGGACCAGTCCAACTGTCGGTTTCCACGTATACTACCTATGTCAGTATTGTGTTAAAATATTTAGAACGAAGTCTTTAAATCTTTAACACTCAAAGCGACTCTCTGACAGCCCCACCCGATTTTTTTAACTTTTTTTATTATTCGTACCACATCTTTAATTCAGGATCCTCATTGTAATTTTATTCAACAGCATATTAAACTAATCACCATCTTTCTCTTCTCCAACAGCTCCGTGGCAGTAGCACCAATCAAACCAGTTCTCCGCAAACACGGCAAACTGATCTCCCTGTTCCGAAGCTTCATTCTCTCTCGACCTTCCCGGAGGAGTCTGAAGCAGCAAGGCATACTGAGGGAGCGTGTGTTCGGCTGCGACCTCGGAGAACATCTGCTGAACTGCGGCCACGAAGGTGGGTGCTGTTAGTATGACATTTTTAACTATTTTGCATGATAAAATAATATACGGACGCCATTTAAAAAGATAGGTAAAAAAGTAATTTATTATTTTGGCTAATAATAAAATTAATTGGTAAGTCATCTGTATGCCATTTTGTGTAATGTCGGGATATGAAAAGTATTAAAGCCGCGTTTCCACTAGGCAACACTGGGCGCGCAACATGACGCGCGGCTTTTTTTTTATGGTGGGAAATCATCAAATAACTTCTCCCACTCTGGGCGGAGCTCAGGGTGTGTCAGACTCTTACTGACTAAAACCCACCCGTATTCCTTCCTGTTGCCTGTGTTGCGGGGGCCTCGGTGACCCATAAGTACTTTCCCGCGACCCCGGCAGGCATCGGCCCTAGTGGACCCCTACTATGTGCTGACGACATCTCTTTGAGGCGCGCGTGGAATACAACGCGCCGTCGACCCGGGCCTGGTCCTTACCGGAGGCGAGCTCCCCATTGTTCACGCCCTGGGGGCCGGAAATCCGCCCGGGATTCTCGACGCCCAGGGCGTCTCCTGCGGCGGCTAGGGGTGAGAGGGCACCTTTCCTCAACCGTCCCGCCTCCTCCTTTTCGAGCATTACTGCTTCGCAGAAGGAGGTGACGGCTTCCCATGCCCTGAACTAGGGCCGGACGCGAGAGATCTCTGCCGCCGATCGCCTTCACGAGGACACGGTGGTGCTCTGCCCAAGCCGGGCATACCACCGTATGCTCCACCGTGTCCTCCGGGCGATCCACACAATGGTGACACCCGGGCGTTTTCTCCCGCCTTATCCGACACAGGAACCTCCCGAAGCTGCCATGTCCGGTGAGGACCTGCGTCAGGCGGAAGGTGAGGATGCCGTGGCGCCTCTCTAGCCACTCCTCAAAGAGGGGCCTTATCGCCGCAATCGTGGCGTGCCCAGCACTGGGTTGCGACAACCGTACTCTCCATGTCGCCATGAGATCCCGCCGGAGCTCCGTCCGCTGTGCCGCGATTTTATTGAAATGATATGATGAGTCAGAAAGATGAAGCTAGTTGCCCATTCCAAAGCGTAGTAGGTACCTATGGAGAAGAACGGGCAAGAAACTCCACGGACACTGTTTTAAATCAACGTATTATGGTTACATAATATTGTTTACATCATTCATTTTGGAATTATACATGTGAGAACGATGCAAAACGTAAAAGCGTCCGTAATAAAAAGATTAACAAAACAAAAAAAAAGCAATTCAAAAATTAAAATAAGCCGTGGCATCTAAGAAATCTACTGACGGAGCCCGGTCACGAACATGACGCGTGGATCAGCACCATTCAGCTCAACCATTTCGAAGGGAGCTGAATGATTCAACACACGCGCCACAATCAGCGAGACATTAGAGTGAGCACGACATACTCCCAGCCGCCAGGGCACATTCAAGTCAATGAAAGACGTATCCAGTAAATGGCAGCTTTATAGTACATAGTACTCACATAACAATGTGCTGTGTATGTATGCAGCTATACAATACTAAGAGATTGAATTTATACAATGCAAAGAGAGTTTTTAAAATCTTCAGCAGCTCCAACACTATTTTCAATACCTGATCAATTAGTTTTTGCGCCCTTGTGGAGCAGGACCAGCGTTGAGCCAAGCATTTTTATCAGCGATGTAATCCCCAACTTATAATATGCTTGGCTGCATAGTGTGCGTTTTATAACCCTTCCTCATGAATCACTCCGTACTTTCTGTGCAAATAAAGAATTATTCTATTCTATTCTTCTCCCAGAGCAGAAGCAAGGGCAGTGGTGGCCCTAGTTCGTAGGTTCGAACCCAGGCAGGCACTTTGTGTAAATTATTTCATCACCATTGCTCTCAAAACGGCGAAGCAAACCATCGTGAGAACACGAAAGAAATCGAAAACATGCGCGTGCGCATCTCACATAGAGGAGGCCTGTGTCCCAGCAGTGGGAACATTACAGGCTGATCATACCTTCTCCCACTGTGCCCCAAGTTCTTGTGGAATGGCCAGCGGCATCAAGTAATCAGAGGGAGTGTTCAGGGCGTATTCGTCGTTGTAAAATAGACCTTATTTGTTTGCCCACAGTGCCCCAAGTCCTAGTGGAATGTGCAGCCGCCATAGAAGCTCGCGGGCCGGTGGACGGCGTGTACCGCCTGTCGGGCGGCGCGGGGCTCACGCAGCGACTGCGCGCGGGTTTCGACGCGGGAGACGCGCCCGACCTGGCGGCGCCCGCCACCATGAGGGATCCGCATGCTGTGCCTTCGCTGTTGAAGATGTATTTCCGGTAAGATTTTTTTTATATACAGTGTGTCTGTATACAATTAAGGGTTTGGTACAGACCACAGACCATTAAATTGAACAACTTCCTCCCGGGGACCAACGTCGTATTCGCGAAAAAATATCAGTCGTCCCATACATTTGGTCGAGTAGGTATTGAAGTTTTGTATGGGACGACAGATTTTTTGTTCACGATTAAAATGTTGATTGTTGTTGGGTCTGTACCAAACCCTTAATTTTCGCCACACCATTTACAGACACATTGTATACAGGTGTTTTTTTTTTGATATCCCATAACTCTAGGGTATGAATGAGACCTTAACAAAGTATCAACTGGCATATGAATTATTTTTCATTTATAATTTCCTTTTTTTTTTTTTCATATAAAATAATTCGACAAAGTCACGATTATTAATAATAATATATAAATAATATTAATAAATAAATGAATTTTATTTTATTACTGTAAAACACTCTTACGTGAAATATGACAACGTCGCATTTTTTTAGCTTTAAATATGAATGATTGCTTTGAATGAAAATTAATTGCTCGTATTTATCAATGAAACTTAGATACCGACACACATCGAGAGTATAGTGTTAGTATTATTATATCTTCGAAACTATGCATTTTTGGACCACATATTCTAGAACTTTTTGTATTATTTTTACTTATAGAATATAACCCCAAAGTTAAGGGATATAAAAAAAAAACAAGTGGATATTTTTTTTTTTTTTGGGAAAACAATCGTACATTGTATATTATATTTAGATACGCAGTGTGCTATAAGTAAATGTACAGTTCAATTCAATTCAATTTCTACATGTCACTAGCTTATATTAGATATATACTGTTTTGGTTAGAGATACCGCTAGTAGTTGTTATAGTCATCATCTGACTAGCCTTTTCCCAAATATGTTGGGGTCAGCTTCAAGTCTTACCGGATACAGCTGAATACCAGTATTTTACATGGAGAGACTGCCTATCTGACCTCCACAACCCAGGCGCTGGGTAACACGGTACTTCTTGGTAAGACTGGTTGTCAGACTTTCGAGTTTCTGACGACCCATAACGACTTTCAAAGATCTACAAATGACAGCCGGGACCATCGGCTTAACGTGCTTTCCGAGGCACGGAAGGGTCATGGTATGTGAAGATGGTCACCCATCCACGGATCAACCGCGGAAAGCGTAGCTTAACCTGATCGATCGACCCGTGCGGCTGTTATTAGTTAGCCACAACCCCAACAAGTAGTTGTTATAGTGAATAGTCGAATACCGATTAATCGCCATTCCTTATGGCGATTAGTCGATTACTTGACATTATTACTCGGCATAAAAAAGGAATTAAAAAAAACCGGCTATGTACGTGTCGGACCATGCACAATGACAGGTACCGTAGTTGGGATGAATTTATATCAAAAACAAACTTAAGATTGTAGTTGAAAAACATGTTGTCCCATACATCGATATACGTCGCGGTCAATTCCCCAACTGCAAATGTAAGTTGGTCGACTATTACTCGTTAACTTGTAAAGCCTACTTAGCTGTGATAGTTTTCCTTTTAATTTAGTTGTATACACTACTGCCATGATATTTTTCACATATTGGATATGTGAAAAATATCATGGCTATTCATTCATACAACCATTTAGCTGGCAGTCATCTCTTAGCTGCCACGGCTTATTTTAACTTTAATTTTTGAATTGCTTTTGTTTTTGTTGTAATCTTTTTGTTACGGACGCTTTTACGTTTTGCATCGTTCTCACATGTATAATTTCAAAATGAATGATGTAAACAATATTTTGTAACCATAATACGTTGATTTAAAACAGTGTCCGTGGAGTTTCTTGCCCGTTCTTCTCCATAGGTACCTACTACGCTTTGGAATGGGCAACTAGCTTCATCTTTCTGACTGACTGACACAACCCTTGACAATTCAAAAGTGCCTGTAATTGGTTTATTTGAAATAAATGCTTTGAGTTTGAGTTTGAGTTTAATAATACGGAAACGGATCCCAGAATAGAAAAATGGGTTTTACAGAGCCGCAATAATTTTGAACGGCCTATCTAACGATACCACACACCATGAGTTAGACGAGAAAAAAAAAATATAATCCCCATTTTACGTGTAACGGAGGTACACTAAAAAAAACATTATTTTTTCAAGATTTTATTTCACTTTGTAGGCGTGATTAATTGTATACCCATGCAAAATTACAGCTTTCTAGTACTAAGAATGTGAGCTAAGCCGGGGACAGACAGACAGACAAACAGACGGACATAGCGAAACTATAAAGTGTTCCTTGTTGTCTACGGAACACTTACAATGAATCAATGACAGATAAATGAATTATGTTATACATATTTACAAACATTGTAAAAGCAGCTTGCAGTATTTTACAGAAATTTTCAGTAATTACAGATTACTATAGGCTGGCGGCGCGTAACGCATGTTTTCCCCCAACTTGTTCTTTTTAGGGATCCGTACCCAAATGGTAATACGGGACCCTATCACTAAGACTCCACTGTCCGTCTGTCACCAGTCTGTATCTCATGAACCGTGATAGTTAAACAGTACAATTTTCACCGATGATGTATTTCTGTTGCCACTGTAACAACAAATAAAAAAAAACAGAATAAAATAAATATTTAAGGGGGCTCCCATACAACAGACATTTTTTTTTTTTGGCCGTTTTTATAGATAATGGTACGGATCCCTTCGTGCGCGGGTCCGTGTCGCACTTGGCTGGTGTTTTGTGTTTGTGTTCCTTCTTTGCGTCATGTATTAACGTATTTTCTTTATTCCATTTTTTTCTTATTTATTTATTTAACAGTTTATGTACACACATATAAACAGACAAGAAGAAAGGCACAGAAAAATACGTACAAAGGTGATGCTTATTTCTAATGAAATCTCTTCCAGCATACCTGCAATAGGACAGTAGACAAAGAGATGTAGACACCGTGTGTGTGTGTGTTTCTTCTTTACTCCTAATTTCTCTCAGACTCGCTTTCAGCAACTTATTGTGCTTTTTTACTAGCATTGAACTTATTGATGTTTTATTGTCAACAGAGAACTACCAAACCCGCTCTGCACATACCAACTTTACGAAAGCTTCGTGAGCGCAGTTCAGCAGGGTGACGAGGCAGCTCGACTAAGGGCCGTCAGAGACACCGTCGTGAAGTTACCTCCGCCACATTATAGGTAAATATAAAATACCTCCCGCCCCTCTCTTTTTTTTTTTGGGTGGGTAATCATCAAATAACTTCTCCCGCTCTGGACGGAGCGGGAGGGTGTGTCAGACTCTTACTGACTAAAACCCACCCGTATTCCTTCCTGTTGTCTGTGTTGCGGGGGCCTCGGTGACCCATAAGTATTTTCCCGCGACCCCGGCAGGCATCGGCCCTAGTGGACCACTACACTTGTGCTGACGACATCTCTTTGAGGCGCGCGTGGAATACAACGCGCCGGACGGTGAGCTACCCATTGCTCACCGTCCGACCTCCTGCACCTCTGCCTACCCTTTCGGAGAAAATAGCAATGACAATATGTAAAAAAAAAAACAGCAGTGGTGGCCCAGTGGTAACGGCCGCGACTTACGAGTTGTAGATCGGAGGTTTGAACCCTGACAGGCGCTTTACTTTGTGTAAATTATTTCATCACCACTGCTCTCAAAACGGTGAAGGAAAACATCGTAAGGAAACCGGCATGTCCTAGAACCGAACATTCGAAGTCATGTGACATCTACCAACCCGCACTGGGCCCGCGTGGTGGATTACGGCCCACTGCCTCTCACAGAGAGGACGCCTGTGTCCCAACAGTGGGAACATTATAGGCTGATTATGTATCATCTGCCTAGCCTTTTCCTAACCATGTTGGGGTCGGCTTCCAGTCTTACCGGATACAGCTGAATACCAGTATTTTGCATGAAGCGACTGCCTATCTGACCTCCACAACCCAGTTACTGGGTAACACGATACCCCTTGGTAAGACTGGTTGTCAAACTTTCGATCTTCTGACGACCCGTAACGACTGTCAAAGATCTACGAATGACAGCCGGGACCAACGGCTTAACGTGCTTTCCGAGGCACGGAGGGGTCTTGGTATGTAAAGATGGTCACCCATCCACGGACCAACCGCGGCAAGCGTAGCTTAACCTGATTGATTGACCCGTGCGGCTGTTATTACTTTGCCACAAGCCCCTCTGGCTTATTATGTATGTATGTATGTTAACTTAAATTACTGGATAATATACATACGTGACGGGATTATATCTGTTTCGTCGGTCGAGGACAATATGTCCCTTCAAGAACGTTCAAATGCCTGTAGGTTGATTAACTTTTTAACTATACAGGGTCAAATTAAATTAGCGAAACTCCGCAGGCGTATCGATATCACAATACATACATAATCAGCCTATAATGTTCCCACTGCTGGGACACAGGCCTCCTCTCTGTGAGAGGGAGCGGGCCGTAATCCACCACGCGGGCCCAGTGCGGGTTGGTAGATGACACATGTCTTCGAATTTTTGGTTCTAGGACATGCCGGTTTCCTCACGATGTTTTCCTTCACCGTTTTGAGAGCAGTGGTGATGAAATAATTTACACAAAGTAAAGCGCCTGTCTGGGTTCGAACCTACGACCTACAACTCGTAAGTCGCGGCCGTTACCACTGGGCCACCACTGCTCACAATACGATATCATCATATCACAATCATATCACAATACGATAAAATAAAAATGAAAGAGATTTGACCAGTTTTATTTGGGGTCATTGACCGCTGGCGGTGTTTTTACTGGAAGTAATGAGTTGAGAAAATCAATTTTTTTTGCTCATTACGTCTATGAAGTTAACACAAAAAAAAAACTGATATTTAGAAAAAAATAAATTTATTTGGCTCAGGCTCGGCAGGTTAAGGCACACAATATTCGTACAAAAACAAAAAGTACTTAAGACGCTGACAACACCTAAACCGCGGTCACTGTCAGATTGCATAGAAACGAAAGAGAAGCGCGATGACACAGCACTTGTAAATTATTGCAAAATACGAAGCAATCATCTATTTACTCAAAATTGAGTTGAGTAATCGAAAATAAAAAAACAACCAAGTTCTGCATTCAAATAAGACGTTCTTGTTATTAATTAAATAGGTAACGTATGTTGATATTTAATGCAGATATTTTGGATTAGAACTCAAGGTAAGAGGTTAGTTTAACGTTAGTTTGTATCGTGATCTTTTATCAAAACGTGTTTTGATAACAACCAAGTTCTGGGAAATATGTTAAAAATTAACATATATTTTTTTCGCTACCACATATTATACATATTTTTTCTTAAGAGAAGCCCATTTTGGTCAATTGGGTCTTGTCAGTGCCTTAAAACAGTATTGTGTGTATCGCGGCTGCGCCTAATAGGTCCCGGTTCACCATAAATGCCAGACAACTGGTGCCTGACGCTGGTTTTCATCTTATGACCTTAGGACCTTATGTTACGAGGACGTCTTACGGATGTAAATCAGTTTTATATTATAATGTTATTTCAAGTGACTTAACCAGCCATACTCAAAGTGTTTTCCGCGGATCCTTAAAAATACTAAACACATTTAGGGTGCTGTTCCAATAGTCGTACGGTTCCTATCTGGACATTGTAAAACAGGGTAAAAATACTCGTGATTAGAACTATTATCTAAGATGGTTTGGTCATGTTGAAAGGATGGATGAAAGGCGACTTACAAAAGGACTTACAAGGCAGATGTGAGTGGAAACGCCGGGAGGGTACGCCCCAGAAAGACATATAGTAAGCTTATTGGTGATGTTCTTCAAAAAGGTCAGGTGCATAGAACTCGCAACCGGCGTGCGTGTATGACCAGATGTGTGAACGTAGACGAAGCAAAATGATGTAAGGAGCGTAGCAGGTGGCGTTCTGTAGTTTCTGCCTAGCCGAGGCGCGAGTTTATGTATGTAAGTATGTATGTATGTATGTATGTATGTATGTATGTTATACATTTTGGAAACTGCGTTGTTTGTGAAAAGAAACGCACAATTATTTGAAAAAAAATCTTCCACTAGAAAAAACTCCATTACATGCCCAATATGTAAATAAGCTATGTCATCTAAAATGTAAGACCTCATTGATGCGAAAAAGATTTTTTGGTATGGCACCTAAAGTGTTTAATAAAATTCCTGATGACATAAAAACATGACATTACTTATATAAGTTTAAAAAAGCTCTTACTAAATTATTAATTGACAAATGTTCTTATACCATAGACGAATATTTGAACGACCAATTATTATAATGATGCAATTTTACCTTTAGATAATAAGTGCGTGACTATTTATTGTTTTTGATGTATTTGACTTTTCTTTATTCCTGTTAACTATGTTAAAATATTTAAGCATGCATAATCTAATGACACCTAATGGGTCACTTATAAATTTGTACGTCATAATTGTTACAAAACATAGCACATCATTTGTAGATCTTTGACGGTCGTTACGGGTCGTCAGAAGCTCGAAAGTCTGACAACCAGTCTTACCAAGGGGAATTGTGTTACCCAGTAACTGGGTTGTGGAGGTCAGATAGGCAGTCGCTCCATGTAAAATACTGGTATTTAGCTATATCCGGTGAGACTGGAAGCCGACCCGAACATAGTTGGGAAAAAAGGGTAGACAGATGATGTTGATAGCGCACCCCCCTATTTATTTAACCTATTGACCGCCACGTCAAAAAACCAAAGACGTGCCCTCGGCGCCAAGCTACGAATTATTCCTTGAAATCTGTTATGTAGTCCAGTGGCGGTACCTTCATATAAGCCCAAATGCCTTAATAAAATGCTCGATAGAGAATTTATTGTACCTAACCGGTAGTTTATGAGAAAATTGCGATGATACATACGTAGATACGTAGGTACCTACATACTCAGTCGACAACTGAACTTTCTTTTTTTGAAATCGGTTAAAATTTTATTGGGCTTGCGTTATTTTGAAACCCTAGGCACGCCACTGTGTAGTCGTGACCGTGGCGTGCTGGGCACATTTTGGTCTGTCATCTACAGGTTGAAATTGAAAACTTGCGACAAAATGAAATGGGACATTGTATACATCATTATTAACAACTTTTACTAAGGGACCAAAGCTGTAATCCCAAAAAAAAATCTGCTTTTCCTACATTTTGATGAGGTATTGCGAACATAAATGTAGGGGACAGCAGTTTTTTTTTTTTTGGGATTGTAGCTTTGGTCCCTTAGTAAAAGTTGTTCATAATGATGAGTACAATCTCCCATTTCGATTTGTCGCATGTTTTCAATGTCACCCTGTATACATGACTGTGGTCAAAAGGTTAAACACCTATGTTTCACAAATTGATTGATTGTTATGTAGAATGAATACTTGTCTTTATTCCACAGAACCCTAGCTTACTTAATGCGCCACCTGCGCCGCGTGTCGCTGCTGGGCGAGCAGACAGGCATGACGGCCAGGAACATGGCCATCGTGTGGGCGCCCAACCTGCTGCGAGCGCCGCGCCCGCAGCACGCGCTGCAGGGCGTCGCCGTGCAGGTACACAAGCTCCGCGGAGCCGACAAGCACTTGTACTACCCGTCATTTTTTTTTTTTTTTTTTTTTTTTTTTTGTGCCTCAAACGGTAAAAACGAAACCCTTATTGGATGTGTCTGCTCATGTGTCTGTCTGTCAGAGCCGATTTGCTCCGATTCTACTAGAGCGATTAAATTGAAGTTTAGTACACATATGAATTTCTGTGACCCTTGAATTGCGGTCACTTTTGGGGGGCAATTAGATAAATAAAAAAAAAAGTTTTGCAAACTGTACTGTGTGATATATTAAATGAAAGGACTTGTTATGATGATTTAATTATTACATAACATAACAAAACGCCTTGTTTCCCCGAAGGGTTGGGCAGAGGTGTACCTGTAGTACACCCACATTTCGCCAGTTATGTAAAAATCGAACCCAGGACCTCATGCTCAGCAGTAGCGCTTGCGAACACTAGACCAACGAAGCATTAATTTAATTATATTTTTAAAATTATTAAAAAAAATAGATACAAATTACCCCTCCCCCCCTTATCTCCGTAACTGTGTTTAAAGAAAATAGATAAAAATTACCCCCCCCCCCCCCTTATCTACGAAACTATGTGGCTTTTATATTAATATTGTTTCTTTTTCTAGTGTCATGGCCATTTTTGACACTTTCATACAGTCTATAATCTTGCAAATATTTGATTTATTTTATTCTGCAGGCGGTGGTGACGGAGTTCCTGATCTGCTATGCTGAAGAGTTGTTCGCTCAGGAGCAGGGGGAAGATTCGGGGCCCGAGTCGCTGGAACAGGTGCATATATGATTTTAAACAACACTAATAATTTTTATTTTTTTTGCGTTTTTAATAGGTATATGTATGTATATATATCCTTATATTTAAATAAATATTTATTTCACAATTTTCGTTATTGCACCTACCACTGTTTGTCTCTGCATCACCCAAAGGTTGACTGGAAAAATGCCTCTGCCATTATAAATACTTTAAGCACACAAACAGAGGCGGCTCTGTACATTTGTGTGCTTAAAGTATTAAATAAATAATTCATAATAATAAAGCCTCTTTATGTCTCCAATCGCCTGTTGTTAGGCGGCTGGTTCAAGGCCCTGATTCAGAAGGCAGTACTCCTCGATACGGCTCGCATCGTGAGGAGGTTCCTGTCTCTGGAGCCCTAACCACCGGTAGCTTGGACCCTGCTCCAGATACCGGCGGACCACAATTTTTTTTTATTTTTAAATGTTTTTTAAGAAATATTTAAAAATGTATTTTATATGGTAAAAAATTAAATAAACGAAATAATAATAACAACATCACGCCTTGTTTCCCTGAAGGGTTGGGCAGAAGTTCGATAGAGGAAGGGCTGAGTTTTGGCTTGGGTGGAGAAAAACCCAATAACATTTTGCCCGACCCGGGAATCGAACCCAGGGCCTCATGCTCAGCAGTGCATGCATCATGTGCAGCACTTGCAACCACCAACGAGGCGTTGCCAAAGCAAAATAATAATAGATTATTTAATTCTGACTACACATACAAGTACACACAATCAATATAGTGTTAGTAGAGATTATCTACACTAACATGGCCCGCCCCTCCAAAATTCAAAAAGTTTGAAAGTGTTTGTGAAAGTATTTACAAAGCGCCACCAAGACTCACGACGCATGTGTGCGTAATGAGACGGCCGTAAAACAAAACAAATCCACTAATTTGTTGCTCGACTAGTGTCGTCACTAATCGCTCATTATTATTAGTATGGCGCTGCACTGACGTACTCTATGAAAATGACACGTGCTTTGTCTTACGCGGTCGGCTGGCTATGATTAGTTGACCAACAAATCTGGTAATAAGTGAGATATTACGAGTACTGATTGCACAAAAACTATGAATAAATTTTATTGTATTAAAATATTAAAATTATAATTTTATTATAATTTACTCTATTATACTATTTTGCATGTTGAATGTTTTCAATAATATGAAATCTCTGGTTATAATGTAAGTATTTGTAACACATTTATTTTTAGTTACTAAAACATCAAAATCATTTACAAAAATACATACCTGATCATTATCATTATACAAAAGTTTATAGGTATGAAAAGATCCAAGTGATAACATTATTAATAATACTCTCATTAATCACTTGGCCCACAACATTTATATAAAATTAAAAGTCTTTATGATCTCTATTGGCACTGGAACTAAAATTTTGATCATCGCTGTCATAGAAGCTTGGTATGTCACTTTCAGAATCTGATTCTCCTACATGAATAATAAATTCTTGCTCGTCGTTGTAGTTTTCCCAGTATTTGGACTCCGTCTCCTCTACATGTCTGCAAGTGTTGGTCCACATCGTGCAATCGATCATGTCTAGACGTTCATTTAGTAATTTCATGATAGATGTGTAGTTTTGGTCTACATTTTTGTTTGCGACATAGTTTTTTAACACTCCCCAAATTTTCTCAATCGGGTTTAAGTCGGGATGATATGGAGGAAGTCTTAAAATATCGCAATGAAACTTTTTTGCTTCGCCATCAACGGCGTAATTTCTAGAATTATCTTTATTTTTTAAAATTATATCATAGAGTTCGATTTTCTTCATGTCTTCCTCGAAGTGGATGTGTTTATTCACCAGCTAATCTTTCATGGCTGCTTTGTTGCTGTTGGAGGTGGGAACTTTTTCTGTAAATGTGTTATGGTAGGACGCGTTATCCATAACAATTACGGACTTTTCTGGTATGTTATGTAGTAGTGGTGATATGAACCACTTCTTGTAATTGCCATGGTTCATGTTGTCGTGGTAGTCGCCTGTCTTCGAACTGGCCCTGTAAATTAAAGAAGCATTGGGGACAAAACCATTTCTCCCACCAGCGTGGACAATTATGATGGGTAACCCTATAGATTTTTTTTTCTTTGCTACAGTTCCCTGTTTAGTTCCCCATGACTTATTTTGTACATGTGTGGTATGAATGTAGCTTTCATCAGTATAAACAATATTCCTCCCTTCTTCTCTATATTTCTTCAATTGTTTTAAATATTTATAGCGGAGGAACTGTACGTCATGTTTTTCAACAAGCGCTTGACGATTGTCTTCAGTAGTTTTCCATTCATATCCTAAATCAAGAAGTATACGCCGTAATGTCTCCAAACATCCGTCAAAATTTATCTTTTCAGTAAGCACCCTTTTCAGAGCTTTTAATGTTGGATATTGTTTATACTCTCTGTGAAAGTTACTGACAGTACGCCTTATTACCCCCTTGTCAAATTCATCGATGTCACGCTTTAAACGTTTGCGAGGATTTTGGTTTTTACGCGGTGAACTCATTTTTGTGCCAGTTGCATCACATTTTGCTTTTTCTTTGAGAATTCTTGTTATAGTCCTTTCACTAACTCCCACAGCTCTTGAAGTTCTCCATCTAGCGTCTGTCAAGCGCTCCACTCCATTTTCAGCCTCATACTTCATTTGTTGGTATACTGTAGCTATCACTTCTCTTGGCTAAAATATATAGAAAAGATTTTACATTAATAGCCATAAAAGTCAATCAAAACATTACGTAAACTTATTTCGCAAACAAACAAAATTACCTGACTCCGCATAATTATTTTTCTTGAATTTTCCATGACTAATTATTTTGCAACCAGTACTTTAGTGTCACTGAGCGACGTCGTAACAACAACTTGACTGCCTCAGACCACTGCCGGCCTGCTACTGAAGACTTACAACTAAAAACAAACTCTTTCGTAAGGATGTGACTACACACATTGAAACAGTAATTTGGAGGGGCGCGCCATGTTATCGTAGTTTATCTCTAACGATGACTTAAATACTATGTTAGTAAACTTTAAAAAAAAAACGGAACCGGACAAGTGCGAGTCGGACTTGTCCACCGAGGGTTCCGTACAAATTTGTAGGTATTAAATAAACACTCTCCGTCTTATTACAAAACAAGGATTATCTTCAGACCCAGGTTTAAATTATTGAGCCATTTTTGAATTTCGAACTTTATTCCGACTACGTTAAAGTTCTTAATGAAAAACTGTCAACTTAGTACCGGACTAAATAGTCAGTTTTGTATAAAGAACTGCATTTCAATCATAGTAAAGTTCTTATTACGAAAACTGGTTCGATGGTTTAAACCATGTCAAAAGAAATCTTTGTTTTGTAATAACACCGTATATTTTTTATGATTTAATTACACATCTATAGTTTTCAAATTTTTCCTTGTACTTGTAGTATAAGAGGATATTACTTGCCAAATTTCATAGTTGTAGGTCAACGGAAAGTACCGTATAAATTTTGATTCCCTTGAGAGTGACTAAATGTACGTTTTTTGCGGCATAAAAGGCCGTTTCTTTTTTTTTACGTTAACTTAGAAGTTTGATTTTTTCACAGCTACAAAGGACTGCAGACCTGAGTATATGGTTTTAATTTTAACTCAATACCTCCACGCGTTCCCGAAATAAAGGCTTTTGACAGACAGGCGGACAGACAGACGGACAACAAAGTGATCCTATAAGGGTTCCGTTTTTTTCTTTTGAGGTACGGAACCCTGAAAACAATAAAAAATGTGGCCCTACACACGTTGGGTCGCGCCTCCATACCCAATGTCTTAGAAAGGGTCTGTCCACTTTGACTAATAATATTTTTAGGATTTTGTCGGAGCTACCGCGCCACCTAACCATTATTGTGCAGTTCTTTTCCTCACAATGGCATGAACATCATCAATACGGGCTTGTGCGAATATCTGCGAAGCGCTACAAAAGCGCGGAAGCCTATAAAATGAAATGAAATAGTTTATTCTGTAAATAGGATATCAGAATCACTTTTACAAGTCATATTAAAAAAATAAGCTAGATGGAGTCGACATTTCCTATCTGACTCTGAGAAGAAATGGCGAAACAATGTCCGTCTGTCCGTCTTTTTGTCCCCGCTTTAGCTCAGAGACGCTTAGTATGTACTAGAAATCTGTAATTTGGCATAGGTATACATATTAATCACGCCGGCAAAGTGGTACAATAAAATCTTGAAAAAAAAACATTTTAAGTTACCTCCCGTGCACGTAATGTGGAGATATGTTTTTTCTCGTCTATCCTATTATGTGGGGTATCGTTGGATAGGCCGTTAAAAGATTGGGAACAAGTCTGTTGCGCTTTTTTTCATAAATCTAACCCGTCTCAGAAAATACTCTTTCTGAATAATCAGAGCTTACTGGTGTGATTAAGTATAGTTTAGCTTTAAGGCGCTGACAAGACCCAATTGACTAAAATAGGCTTCTCTTAAGAAAGAAAATTGCCAAATCTGTATAGTTTGTGGTAACGGAAAAAATATATGTTAATTTTGAACATATTTCCCAGAACTTGGTTGTCACCAAAACACGTTTTGAAAACAAAATCTCGATACAAACTAACGTTAAACTAACCTCTTACATTGAGTTCTAATCCAAAATATCTGTATCAAATATGAACATACGTTACGTTTTTAATTAATAACAAGAACGTCTTATTTGAATACAGAACTTGGTTGTTTTTTTATTTTCGATTACTCAACTCAATTTTGAGTAAATAGATAATTACTTCATATTTTGCAATAAATTACAAGCGTTGTGTCATCGCGCTTCTCTTTCTTTTCTATACAATCAGACAGGGACCGCGGTTTAGGTGTTGTCAGCGTCTTAAAATAGGGAATTGATTCTTATTGTTACTAGCAGCTAGAAGACTAAAAATTATGTGATAAGGCCACGGTGCGGTTTAAAGGAAGATGTAGTGACAAAAATTGAAAAGAGTATGCTTAGATGGTTTGGTCATGTTGAGAGGATGAATGAAAGGCGACTAACAAAAGGTATTTACAAGGCAGATGTGAGTGGAAATACCGGGAGGGGACGCCCCAGAAAGACATATAGTGACCTCATTGGTGATGTTCTTCAAAAAGGTCAGGTGCGTAGTACTCGCAACCGGCGTGCGTGTATGACCAGATGTATGAACGTAAACGAAGCAAAAGGAGTATGTAAGGAGCGTAGCAGGTGGCGTTCTGTAGTTTCTGCCTACCCTCATTGTAAGAAGGCGTGAGTTTATGTATGTGTATGTAAGGTACTAGAAGTCCACCATTTACATGGGTTTATACTTCCCCCTTCTTTTTTGCCTTTGCTACCCCGATGTAGTGGTCGATTTCGTCGGCAATGGCATTCTTGATTTGCTCTTCATTGGATTCTCTATCCTCATCCCAATTTATTTGTGGTCGGCGCAACATGTCCCTTATTTCCATACTTCTCTGTTAGTTATTATCATCTCGGTAGTCACCCCCTTTCTAGCCATATCATCTTTCACACAGTCCATCCATCGTTTTTTTGGTCTTCCTCTGCTCTTATAGCCATCGACATTCATACTCTAGACTTTCCTCACGACATTTTCGTCATTCTTCCGCATCACATGCCCATACCATGACAACCGATTTCCGCACAAGTCACCGATGCCACTTTCAGACTTTCTTGAGTTCTCTATTTCGAGTAATAATGGCGAGTATTCGACTATTCGCCATAGGGAATAACAATTATTCGCAGCAACTCAGACTATAACAGTCCACTGCTGGACATAGGCCTCTCCCAGGCTGCGCCACAACACCCTGTCCTCCGCCTTCCGCATCCAGTCTGTCCCAGCCACCTTTTTAAGGTCGTCGGTCCATCTAGCTGGGGGGCGTCCCACACTACGCTTGCCGATACGCGTTCTCCACTCCAGGACTCGTCTGCTCCACCGGCCATCGGTCCTTCGACAAACATGGCCAGCCCACTTCAGCTTGCTGACTCTGCAGGCTATGTCGGTAACTCCGGTTCTCTTCCGGATAACTTCATTTCTGATCTTATCCTTCAAAGAAACTCCGAGCATAGCCCGCTCCATGGCGCGCTGAGCGACCTTGAATTTGTGGACCAGCCCGACTGTCAGACTGTCTGTACAAGTGTTTGGTCCAAAATAAATTATTATTTTTTTTTTTACATAGGGTCGCAGCATTATGCTGAGCCATGGCCGTTTTGCGTGGATGTGACGCATATTTTCTCCCAACTTGTTCTTTTTTGTGCGTGTGTTCTTTCTTTGCGTCATGTTTACTGCAAATAAACGTATTTTCTTTCTTTCTGTCTGTGTATTTCATATTGTTTTTGTTTTAGGAGCGATGCGAGTCTCAAGTGGAACTCCGCGGAAATGACTCGTGTCGACGACCCAAGAGTCTGCCTATCAACCCGCCTACTAAGTTGTTGAGGTAACGATATAATCCATATTATTTACTTTTACTGAATGTGTGTCTATTTCATTGGCACGTTTTCTAGCCCAGTTTAAATGGCTCAACGTCGTGATGGAGTTTGATAAAATATGGGCTATAATTTTTCGTAAATTCTACGTCTTTGCACTTCGAGTGACACTAGTTATATGGATTCTGAAAAAAAAAAAACAGTATAGCGGATTTTAGCTGTTAACAGTATAGCTATATCCCTAGATGGTGTTCCTCTGTTTAAATTCGCGCTATGGTTTCTTTACCAGCAATAGTATAAGACTCATCAATATTTTTAATAAAAGAGTTCAGTTCAGTAGCAGTTTGAAGTTTTATTTCGTGTACAGTGCTGACAGTTAGTATGTTATAAGGGTGAGTTAGTATGTTATACAGGATGAGTTAGTATGTTGTACAGGGTGACTTAGGATGTTGTACAGGGTGACTTAGGATGTTATACAGGTGAGTTAGGATGTTATATAGGATGAGGTAGTATGTTATACAGGGTAAGTTAGGATGTTATACAGGACGAGTTAGTATGTTATACAGGATGAGTTAGGATGTTATACAGGATGAGTTAGTATGTTATACAGGGTGACTTAGGATGTTGTACAGGGTGACTTTGGATGTTATACAGGTGAGTTAGGATGTTATATAGGATGAGGTAGTATGTTATACAGGGTAAGTTAGGATGTTATACAGGATGAGTTAGTATGTTATACAGGATGAGTTAGGATGTTAAACAGGATGAGTTAGTATGTTGTACAGGGTGACTTAGGATGTTGTACAGGGTGACTTAGGATGTTATACAGGTGAGTTAGGATGTTATATAGGATGAGGTAGTATGTTATACAGGATGAGTTAGAATGTTATACAGGATAGAAAGAAAAAAGAAAGAAAATACATTTATTTGCGGTAAACATGACGCAAGGAAGGAACACAAATACAAAAAAGAAACAATTTGGGGGAGAATATGCGTCACGTCCACGCAAAACGGGCAACGCTCAGCATAATGCTGCGACCCTATGCGAGACAGAGCCCCAGCGCTGGTTTTCAGCGATAGCCGGCGTTGACGTTAATACGGTGCAGCATACAGTGAGATTGTAATTTAAATAACATAAATACAAATATTTAAAATGGCAACATTTCGTACCGACGAGAACGACGTACGCGCCGCCGGCCTAAATTAATCTGTGCGCGCAGCTGTCAGAAAACTATTTGTTTGACGTTTTGACATGCAGGTGTTACATAATTGCAACATAATTCTAATTATCTAACATTGATGGCGCATTATGTAAAACTCGATAAGTGTTCTGTGGATATGACTAAAAAACATAAGATGTAATTGGGTGATTGTGTAGGAATAGTTTTTGCAAACCGTGTAAAATGGTGTAGATGAAAAACTGTGACTTATAGAAGCTCAACTAATAGATCAATGAACAAAACTGGTAAGTGTGAAACAATTATATTAGATACAAGCATTGTGATTGTAGTGAAATTATATTACTATTAAATAAATTGATTGGTTAATTATATAAATTAGGATGAGTTAGTATGTTGTACAGGGTGACTTAGGATGTTGTACAGGGTGACTTAGGATGTTATACAGGTGAGTTAGGATGTTATATAGGATGAGGTAGTATGTTATACGGGGTAAGTTAGGATGTTATACAGGACTGAGTTAGTATGTTATACAGGATGAGTTAGTATGCTATACAGGATGAGTTAATATTTTATACAGGATGAGTTAGTATGTTATACAGGATGAGTTAGTATGTTATACAGGATGAGTTAGAATGTTATACAGGATGACTTAGGATGCTATACAGGATGTATTAGGTTTTACACAGGACCTGGATAGGTATTATACAGGATGCGTTATTTTATTATACAGAATGATAATGTTTGCAAGTAAAAGTTTCCATCTCAACACTATCATTAATCTTTGGTCCCCCAGCTTGGAAGAAGCCCGTCGGCGCGGCCAGGTGGGCGGAGGCCCACAAGCGCCATCCCCGCGCCTGCCGCCCGCGTCGGGCGCCATCGCCGCCGCCGCCGCCGCCAACACGCAGCTACGACCCTCCTCGCATCTCAGGCCTAAGTACATAGAGGTAAGTCTACGGTAAACTGCTCTTCAACTTCATTTCAGAATGCTGCCTGCATCATGTCTAGAGTTTCACTAACTTTTTTCTATTGACCCTGTATAGCCTTCCCATGTCAAAATAAAAAGGTTTAAGGAAATTAATATCGGTCAAAGAAAAATTTTCAACAAATGTAAACTTCAAATAGTAACCTGTATAAAGAAGTTCACCAATTAAAATATAATATAACATCACGCCTTGTTTCCCCGAAGGGTAGTACACCCTCATTTCGCCAGTTATGTTTAAGTCCCATGTAATAGGGGGCGAGCCTATTGCCATCAACCGGGCACAAATCCAGACTCCGGGCTGCAACTAAGAAATTCCAAATAGAAAAACCCAATAACATTTTGCCTGATCAAGGAATCGAACCCAGGATCTCATGCTTAACAGTAGCGCTAGTGACCTCTAGACTAACGAAACAGTCAAATTAAAATATATATAATATAATACTAGCCAGCCTGTATTTTGAACATGTTCCGCTATGGATCACTACTCAAAAGTTTTAATATTGATTTCAACACACATCGAGATGACTTAAAGTAAGACTAAATTGTTACTCTTACACACTATAGAAGTTTAAAGAACAGGGTGCAAAGTACACTCATCCTCTATAGAAAAAGGAGGATCCTCCGACCAGACGGGTGTCGTGTCTGGTGGGCAACTGCCCGACGGTAGATGTCGGGATGTTGTATATATGCTAGTTGCGCGGTAAACTCTGCTTGCGCGATGCAGGATTTTACGTGACGTCAGTGTGTTGCGTAGTTCGGATGTGGTGATGTAGATGCCGCCACACACACAAATTAAATTTATTGTATTTGTTTGCTGCAGGTCGGATCGGGTCCCAACAATCTGCCGCAGTATCACACCGTATTAGATTTGCCTGCACCAGGTTAGTAATTGGACGTTGCGGGGGAGTTTCACACCTCCCTCCCAGTCGGGGACCGCGGAAGTCGCACTAGCTCACCACACCGGGGTTGTTTCTCATTAAGAGTCTGACAGACCCCTCCGCCTGCCCCAGGGTGGAGGACATCTATGAGGATGTTTCAACCCTGGAACAAAATAAAATTGGTTGTCTGTAAAGTCGGTGTACGGACGATAATTTTACGTGATAACGAGAGAGAGATGCGTCACAAGCCGAACGCTTAGGCTGATCGTGCCTCTCTATCGCTAGTTCCGCGCTCTCGCTTGCACGCTCGGCTCAGGCGGAACGTGACACTTTTTCGTGTGTTGCAGCCGGCGTTCATAGATTTATAAGACGTTATCACGTCTAAAGTTTAGTAGAATTTTAATAGGGGGCGAGCCTAATCCCATGTAATAAGGGGGCGAGCCTATTGCCATCAACCGGATACAAATTCAGAGTCCGGGCTGCTATTGAGAAATTCCTGGTTGAAAACCCCAATAACACTGCCTGACCTGGGAATTGAACCCCGGTAATCTTGCTCAGCAGTAACGCTTGCGATGACTAGACCAAAGAGGCAGTCAGGCCTTAGGTAAAAAGTATCCTAAAAGTTAAAATGCGAGTGAAGTCACAGGCAAAAACTAGTTTACAATATCGTCGGTGATATTCTGAAGCCGCGGAACTAACAGTGTTTAAAACCGCGTAAGGTAGGTGAAGTGAATTTTACAGGAACGAGGAAAAACGTAATATTTACTAAACCACTTGACTTTCTATTGTTTAATCTTTTAAATTGTCATATTCCTCCTAATATTGTAGGCATTAGTTATGTAAAATATGTATTAATGAATTAGAAAATCCGAAATCTCGATTTTGCTACTTTTGTAAATACGCGGTTTTAAACACTGTTAGTTCCGCAGTTTCAGAATATCACCGACGATATATCATGTCCTTGTAGAAAGACAAAGAAAGAAAAATTGTTTATTCTGCACAAACAAAACGCTCATTACAATAAAATACACACATACAAAGTAGCCAAAAGCGTCGTATTCAAAATCAAAATATTTTTATTTCACATAAACCTACAAGGGCACTTATGAAACGTCAGAAGCTAGGTGCACGGTTCCAATTGGTCGTTTCCTATAGAGAAGAGCCGGAAAGAAACTTCACGGTTACTCTTTTAAAAATAATTGGCTTTTACAATGTTTTCTAATTACAGTGTTAATAGGTATGGGAGGACAGTGTAGGCCTGTCGAGAAGTACCCGGTACTTAACAAAAAAAAAGAAAATGGTCTATAAAATATCTAGTCTATTAAGCCTAACATTCTCACATTCACAAGGTACACAAGAATCTATGTAAAATATCAATAAAATAATAAAAATAAAAACCTATTTAAACCAAATGACATGTTTGCCGTTACAGCAGGTCTGAATTAATATCTTGTCCACAAAAGATACTAGTAAATGGTTTGATATCAAAATTGTATGTATACAATATATGTAACAAAAACCCTGTTGTTCCTTCAACATACGTTATAAGAGAGAGACTAGGAAGTGATTCGCAGGGAGACGGGTGGCGGGGTAGGTAGACACGTGGTACCGACCCGGGGCACGTGTGCGGTGTCAGTTTTTGGCGGCATCTTTTGTCGCATCAAAGAAACCCGCCGAGCTCGTAGGCTATTTAGCGAAATAAAGATGTACTTGTAAAATCAGATACTCTAAACATTTTTTTGAATGTGTCGATTTTAATAGTTATTTGATTTTGACCTCTCGACTAGCCAATGCTTAATTTTTTTTAATTATAATTTCATCAATGTTCTGCTTATAGGTATTTAATGTATACGTTCCTAAAAGGAACAACAGGGTTTTTGTTACATATTGTATGATTCAAGCCAGATAAGCTTGACAATCTCGTCCATTGCGTCATGTTGACCTGTGTGCAGGCAAGCGCGGCCTCAAGCGCTCCCCGTCGGGCTGGCGCGGCCTGTTCTCGCGCAGCAAGCAGCAGCGCGCGCGCGCCCGCCGCCCCGCGCCGCCCGAGCCGCCGCAGGTACGTGGCCACACTGTAGGGTCTCACACCCATTTTTGAAAAGTCTCTTATTTAAATTCTATAGTGCTAATATGCCCCAAAAAAAATCACAAAGTTTTTATTCAATCGGTAAGTGCCATATAAATGCATTTAAATTTTACATTTTCAAATTTCGCGCGTAGTTTTACGAAAACGCTGGACGCAGTGGACGCCATGTTGCTCTGTGGCCATGACGTCACTTGGCTATGTAAACAAATGCGCTGATCTTTTGTATGATAATTAATCATTTAAAATGAGTTATTATTCTACTTATCGTTGGTGTGCTGTTCCTGAATGCAAGAATACTAATGTAAAAACACCGGACAAATTGTGCATTCAAGTGCCAACAAAAACTTGATTCAAAATTGCGAAAAGGGATCCCGCACTATTATCTAAAAAAACTCAATTTTTTACCTCGTCTTCCATTGTATTATTTCAATAAAAATTACGTTGGTAACGTTACGTTATTTTTTTCATAACTATCTATTATCTAACTACGAGTTGACAGTTGACACGTTTTAGTTTACACAGCCGTATGACGTAATAACATGGCGGCTACTATTTCATGGTGTTTTTTAACAGATTAGAAAAGCTGAAACGTTGAATTGAGTTTTAACATTTATTTTGTTATTTAATGAACTAAAAGTAACATGTTTCGACTGCTCTTTGCCTAAACTATCTCAATAATATATTTATAGTTTTTTCTCGTATATAGTAAAATACCCTATTTGTGGTAGCAGAAAAAATATATGTTAATTTTGAACATATTTCCCAGAACTTGGTTGTTACCAAAACAAGTTTTAAAAAAAAATTTCGATATAAACTACCGTTAAACTAACCTCTTACCTAGAGTTTTAATACTAAATATCTGTATTAAATATCAACATACGTTACGTATTTAATAAATAACAAGAACGTCTTATTTGATTGCAGAACTTGGGTTTCGACTGCTCTTTGCCTAAACTATCTCAATAATATATTTATAGTTTTTTCTCGTATATAGTAAAATACCCTATTTGTGGTAGCGGAAAAAAATATATGTTAATTTTGAACATATTTCCCAGAACTTGGTTGTTACCAAAACAAGTTTTAAAAAAAAATTTCGATATAAACTACCGTTAAACTAACCTCTTACCTAGAGTTTTAATACTAAATATCTGTATTAAATATCAACATACGTTACGTATTTAATAAATAACAAGAACGTCTTATTTGATTGCAGAACTTGGTTGTTTTTTATGTTCGATTACTCAACTCAATTTTGAGTAAATAGATAATTGCCTCATATTTTAAAATAAATTACGAGCGTTGTGTCATCGCGCTTCTCTTTCTTTTCTATGCAATCTGACAGTGACCGCGGTTTAGGTGTTGTTTGCGTCTTAACTTGCTCTCCGAGGCACGGAGTTGTCTTGGTATGTAAAGATGGTCACTCATCCACGGACCAACCCCGGCAAGCGTAGCTTAACCTGATGGATCGACTTAGCCACGAGTTCAATACCCACTATTGTTGTTAAAACATTTTCAATGTTTTATTTTGTCATTTGTATTTTGCGTTTCACGAACTGTGTTGCGCCACTTCTTCTTCCCAGCTAAAGCACTAGGAAGTGGAAAGGAAGGGCGGGCGTTTTTGGGGACTGTCTTATGTAATTTAGACGTTTGAAAAGTGCTGATTCCCAGCCTAGTTTGAATAATGACTTGATTTTATTTGAATTGTGTCCAAATTAACGTTATTCCATATTTTCTTTTTTTTTTTTCAAAATGTTTTTCAATATTTTTTATAACATACGCTTTTTTCAACAGGACATACCAATGTGCACGACAAGTCTCGGGCTCCGTCCAGTAAAGTCATGTGAATCGCTCGCTTCAGACAGCGACACGCTCGCTCCGCTTGCCGAGCGAGCGGCCATTCCGCTCAAACATCATACAAGGTAATCGTTTTAGTTAGGAAATCTAATTGAGCTGTGAATCTTCGAAAAGGGTACGCAGTGCTTGATGTCTTTAGTATATCAGATGTGCATAGGTGGCGGATAGAGCAGTGGTGGGCCAGTGGTAACGACCGCGACTGATGAGTTGTAGGTCGTAGGTTCGAACTCTGACAGGCGCTTTACTTTGTGTAAATTATTTACTGCTCTCATAACGGTGAAGGAAAACATCTCGAGGAAACCGGCATGTACTAGAACCTATAATTCGAAGACATGTGACATCTACCAACCCGCACTGGGCCCGCGTGGTGGATTACAGCCCACTCCCTCTCGAAGAGAGGAGGCTTGTGTCCCAGCAGTGGGAATATTATATGCTGATTATAGGTGGCGGTGAACACTTACCTACCTTAATAATTCGAAGCCCACCTTCAAGCCTTTTTCCAACTATGTTGGGTTCGGCTTCCAGTCTAACCGACAGCCTATCTATCTCACCTCCACAACCCAGTAACTGGATAATACCATACCTCTTGGTAAGACTGGTTTTCAGACTTTCGGGCTTCTGACGACCCCTAACGACTGTCAAAGATCCACGAATGACAGCCGGGACCAATGGCTTGCAAAATGGTTGAAACTTTTCCTACAAACTTAAATTCATATTGTTGCATCCTGATATTTCAAAATTTTACAACTATACGTGCTTTCCGAGCCACGGAGGAATCTTGATATGTAAAAATAAACAATCATCCACCGACCAACAAGCGTAGCGGCAAGCGTAGCTTAACCTGATGGATTGACTCGTGCGGCTATTATTACTTAGCCAAGAGCTCCTCACCAGCCCTTTAATGGGCAACTCTAAAAAAAACCATCATACTTGATGTGGAAGAGGTGGCCAAGAAACTCCCCTCCGAATATTTTACTGAATGACAAAGATTAATTCATTTTAAGTACCAGTTCTGAGTGCGGCAGTAAAAACAAGAATGGTTACCGTCGATTCACTTGGATACCGTCCATTCTTGTTAATTATTTTTTTCCATCAGGAATTCGATGCGACTTGGTATCGGTATTTTGTTTGTTACTAGATAGATTTCGTCAGTGGCTCCGTCCGAGTGGAGGTCAGAAATTATCCCACGGGAATGTACTACCGGGATAAATAGTATTAGTCCTAACTCAGGTCATGGTCTACCCATGTGCCAAATTTCATCCAAATCCGTTCAGTCGTTTTAGCGTGAAAGCGAAACAAACAAACACACATTCGCATTTATAATATTACTAGCTGTACCCCGCGGTTTCACCCGCATAAGTCTCGATCAGGATAAAAAATATCTTGACCTAACCCAGGTCTATACATGTGCCAAATTTCATCTAAATCTGTTCAGCCGTTTTAGCGTGAAAGCGAAACAAACTCACTTTCGTATTTATAATATTACTAGTTGCGCCCCGCGGTTTCAACCGCATAAGTGTCGATCCCATGGGAATATCGGGATAAAAAGTATCCCATGTCCTAACGCAGGTCGTAGTCTACCCATGTGCCATATTTCATCCAAATCTGTTCAGCCGTTTTGGCATGAAAGCGAAACAAACAAACTCACTTTCGCATTTGTAATATTTATTAGGATAGTTAGGGTAATATTATAAGTTGATAAATCTTTATCATCACGCTTGGCAAATATGGGGTGATGATGGGAAATTATGCCTCGTTGGTCTGGTGGTCACAAGCGCTACTGCTGAGCATGAGGTCCTGGGTTCGATTCCCGGGTCGGGCAAAGTGTTATTGGATTTTAAAACTAGGAATTTCTCAGTAGCAGCCCGGAGTCTGGATTTGTGCCCGGTTGATGGCAATAGGCTCGCCCCTATTACATGGGACTTAAACATAACTGGCGAAATGTGGGTGTACTACAGGTGCACCTCTGCCTAACCCTTCCGGGATTAAAGGCGTGATGCTATATGTGTATGAACTTACGTGATATACAGTACAGCAATACCCCGTTAAAGGAAGTAAAAATAGGAGAGGAGGAGCATGTAGAAAGTAGAACAATTCGTCCGGGGAAGTACTAACCCCATACATATTTCAAGCATTTCTGTGTGGTTTGAAGAGGGCACAGGTCAGATACATGACACATTTCAGATAGTTCTCTGTGATGGCAGTGGCTGTGAGCAGTGGCTGTGAGCAGTGGTGGTCCAGTGGATACGGCCACGACTTACGAGTTACAAGGTCGTAGGATCGAACCCAAGCAGGCACTTAACTGAATGATTTTATATGTGTGAATTATTTTATCACCACTGCTCTCAAAACGGTCAAGGAAAACATCGTGAGGAAACCGGCATGTCCTAGAACCAAAAATTGTAAGACATGTGACATCTACAATATGTAACAAAAACCCTGTTGTTCCTTCTACCTACGTTTTAAGAATCGGTTTACTAAGCGAAGCTATAAAAAATAGTTCAATAAAAAAAAAAGAAATATTTAATTATTAATATTTGTAATGTTTAATCGATTTGTTACCTCTGCCATTCTGCATGAAGCGATGACGCGAAACCAGAAGTAGATAGAACGTACCCGCCCTCTCTTTGATCGGTGCCGCCGCGCCGCCGATTATCTACCTATTTTTCTACACAAGTTCCTTGTCAGCTGTTGTTTATCAGTATCACTTTAACGAATTAATCTTTGAAAATCTTGGTTTACACGGTATTTTTAAGCACAATTGATAATTGTTAAAACTACATTTAACACTTCACTACGTTAAAAAAAACAAATTCGCCGCGTCTGTCACATAAAACCTGATGTACCTATTTACATGTTAATGCATTAATTTATTATGATATCTACTTGACGGCCACGGAGTTGCTGTTCGATATGACCACGTTGTACCTCTACACTTCTTGGCTCATTCCAGTCACATTTCCGAAGACACATCAACATATTAAAATATTCTACGTTAGAATAATACATTGTCAACGTTTACGTAAACAAAACACAAGTCACTAGTCACGTAGGTCAACAATAACGTCAACTCGGAAGAAAGCTGCGCGGGAGACTAACACAGAGTACTTTTTTATATATGGAATAGAGGTACAACTCAGCGACAAAAGTGAGAAACGTCAATTGTCGCCCTCTGGACGCCTGTTTTGGAACTAATACCAACATAATCTTCCGCACACAAACACACACGCACACACGTAGATACACACATACGTACGTCGCCTATTACTTTCAGCCTTGATATTTTTTATTTAGATAGGTGTTTTAAAATGTGAATTACATATTCGCTTGCATCTATGTAGAAAAGCGAAAGTAATTCACATTATTAAAAAATAAAACAAAGTTAGATTTCATTATTTATTTCTTTCTTTTGAAACACCTCTTATTCAGTTTTTTAGCTTTAATTTTATACGAATCCGTATCATCATCACACTCCCTCTTATTCATTAGTATATTATTTATATCTTTACAATAGTTGTAAATGAAAAATCTACAGGATATTTTTATTAAGAAATCTATTAATTTTTCATTATGAATTGAACATTTTATGAATGAAAAATCTACAGCAATAAAAATCACAGTAGTTATTGATTTCCGTAAATGTTGTTTATCTAAATTTTCTTTTAATATTATATAATTTATATCTTGCAGATTATAGATACAATTTAAGAGGGAGTCGCTGGGACTGCAAAGCCATTTTTTATTTGCGTATTCCCGATATCTTAAATATTCGTGCTCACTGTTTGATATTAAATCTTTTTTACATTCAACACAGCCCTTGAATACCTTTTTCTAGGCGCTTTTTACAAAATACCCACTTACGTACTGTAGGCCACCAATTACGCGTGGGTCATTTTTTTCTGCAAGGGGTGTGAATGTTATATCGGGAATATTACTTAGTTCGCAATTAATTTGCCCTTTGCCGTCTTCGCCTGTGATGAGTACTTCATGTAAAGTTTCACAATTGTCTATTTCACAATAAGCTCCAGGCGCATGGACGCTAGAGAGACTGTTTACGAGTAACGTCGTGAATGCTGCTTCAAATCGTTCTGGAGTAGGGTTTATGTTGCGGCATCCGTGGCTCCTTATGGACCCAAAAAAGTTTTCTATTGGGTCTTGATTCAGATGCCGCAGCCAAACTGATGATACGCAATATTTTGTTTTTAATTTTTTTAATAATAATTCATTCCTTCTAGCGTCCATACCCAATTATTCAATGTGGGAACGTGTTCGTTGTTACAGGTTTTAGGATGAATAAATTTCATATCTTTCATAATCATTTTACTCTCCTTCCATGTTTTATGATGGATAGAAGTAGGCGTTGCAGGTCCTAGAAGAGGTTTTCCATGTTTCTTTCTTTTGCCAAAGCTTCCGTTGAGGGAATCGAAAAGGTTGTCGAAGAACAACAGGATGTCTGCAGTGTCCTTGGCTTCTTTAGGAAGTATACCCTTATCTGTGAAAAAATATAGTTTGTTAAATAATTTAATTTAAATTACTTTTCATTAAGATAATCATATCACATAACATTTTTAACAGAAAAAGCGCTTTGTAGCTTAAATTAATTAATGAGCTTTCATATGACTTCATTTAAAAAAAACAAGACAAAATGGCAAACCGGGTCTTGGCCAGCCTCCATACAAAAAAGTTTGATCCCCTTTATTATGCCTTAATGGAACCAAGGACAATTTGAAAAAAAAAGGTTGTTTAATGCTGTTATGATTATATCTTCACTTACCAAGATTTTCCTTTGTTTCTATATCTTCTATGGTACTTTGAGTATGTGGCTTTGTGTACACTGAGTCCAAATGTGTAACAGGACCTGGAATGACAATTAATAAGTTATTTCAGCAAGCAGCAATAACCCACAGAGGACTCTACATAATAGATTTTCCATTGTGTCTAATTAGTGCTGCTTGACAGTTAAGTTTGAACTGTCATCATATTACTATGTAAAGCTACATTGGTTGTAGCCAGCAGTTGCAGAAGTAACCACTGGGTTTGAGGTATTAGGTGCAATTCTCAACTCGGGGCAATTTTGTTATTGGTTATCATCAAATATTATAGAATACCAGTTATGACGCCCGTGTCCAGCAGTGGAGGCATAATTAAGAGCTCATAATAGCACATGCAACATTTTGAAAAGTAATATTAATTTACCTTTTGATGTAGATGCTTCTGACATCTGAATGGGTCTCAACACTCTTTTTTCTGAGTTCAATTTTAAGATAGATAACCCTGTAATAATAAAATTCTATTTGAAAAAGTAGTTTGTTAACTTTGTTTTAGTCACATCTTACTCAAAACTAATTTAATTTTCTTAACAATGAAGTAGCTGATGTCACTTTAGGGCCATTAACCCTGTCTACGCAAAAAATAACATTCATCCTTTGCTCTATTGTTGCATGAAAGATAGAAAGACAACCCTCAGTGGGTTGTCTTTCTATCTTTCCAGGCAAATCAATAAACACACTTTTGCATTTATAATAATAAGGATTTAATATCGCCATCTACCAATGTATTGTGTATGTATTATTATTTTTATTATAACTAACCTGGCATGTTTTCTGTTGGAACAGCTTCTTTGCTCAGCCGATTATTCCTGCAGCAATATTTTTGTTTGAAGTGTACACGACATACACGGCGGTATTTGAAAATATGTTCATTTTCAAGTTGCAATATGTCACCACCAACGGAATAGACCCATGTATTAAAAAACTCCTTATCCTTAGCTGGGTTAGGGAATTTATGCAAAATCGCATTGGTATCTGAAACAATCGAAAAAGTAGGTAATCAGTGGAATCTATAGACGAAACCTGAAATTTACTTGTGGCAGATTCTACCCACAGAGCTTTGTCATGAGGGTGCTGAAATGCTTGCATATCAGCCCCCCCCCCCCGTATCAGAGTAGGGGGAAAGGGCTCGGGGGCCCAAATAACGAAGCTTTTAGGGCAACGGCCTTTTATGAATAAAACACTTACCTAAGCTATTTAAGCATCCGGGGACGCAACACTTTCTGTTCGACATGATAGATAATAGGTCACAAACAAAAAAGTTAGGCAGAGTCCTGTCTCAAAACTTTTCCGATTTTAACAATCAACACAAGCACAAAATCAACACGGCCGGAGGGGCAGAGGCTCTACTCAACGGACTTCGGTGGAAAAAGCACTTTAGACTATTAAAATCAAGAAAAATAGATGAACAAACAAGCACAAACGCGAACGAGCGGCAAATTTTGTTATGTTTGACATTTGTAGTGTTGCATACAAAAATAAATTCAGCCAATACGTCTTGAAATTGTTTTAGATACTATTTAATTCGTTATGATTGAGCTTTTATCTTAAAATAATATTTTCCCGTGGTATTGTGGTTTATTACATAGGTTTATTTATTTTGACGCTCATGAAAATTGGTTACATTGAAGACCCAAATGGATGTCTTTTTCACGCGATCTAGCGTACTGAGTAAGACTACGTATTCACAAATCATGAAGACCGCCATCTCTCAGAGAGTTTCGTAAAAGTAATACAATATTATGAAATCAAATTAAAATGTCAGTTGTATGTATTGGTAGGCAAATCTTTTGGAGTCCAACTTTATTTTGCATACTTATAGGAGAACGATTACTCGTTTGCTACTACTAAGATTGTCAACCCTGGGAGACTAAGGAAGTGCTTCGCAGGAAGACAGGTGGCGGGGCGGCGGGGTAGGTAGGCACGTGGTACCGACCCGCCGACATGCACGGCGGATGTTTTTGGTGGCACCTTTTGTCGCAAGAAAGCCGCTAGTAGCTAGTAGGCTATTTAGCGAAATAAAGATGTACTTGTAAAATCAGATACTCTAAACATGTTTTTGAATGAGTCGATTTTAATAGTTATTTTATTTTGACCTCTCGACTAGGCAATGCTTAATTTTTTTTTATTATAATTTCATCAATGTTCTGCTTATAGGTAAATGTATACGTTCTTAAAAGGAACAACAGTGTTTTTGTTACATATTGTATAAACCAGCACTGGGCCCGCGTGGTAGATTACGGCCCACTCCCTCCCACAGAGAAGAGGCTTCTGTCCCAGCAGTGGGAATGGACTGCGTTGCCTCTGATATAACAGATGGCGGCAGTGACCACCTACCCTCTTTGTGGCCTCAGCCGCAGTCGGGTAAAAAACGGAAGTTCTTCAATACGGTCCACAATAATACTGGAACCGCAACATTGTATGTTAGTTTTCTGTTTTAAGAAGCCGCTCATCTATCGATGTCTGGCAACAGAGCGCGATGTTGCCGGCAACAGTTGCGCAACTCTTGTCGCCTTGTGAGAAAGTGGATTTAAGGTAACAGTGTGACACCAGCTAGGGCACTAATATAACAAGATAAATACGAATACAGAAAAAAAAAATAACAGTAGACTATGACATTTTCAACCGACTTCAAAAAAGAAGTTTATGCATAATGCGAGTTTTTTTTTACTTACATTATAAAGACGGCCATTTTGAGTTTTCCTTTGACATTATATTGCTTCTAACACATTTTGGATCAAGCAAAGTAGATCGAACAATGCCACATTGTTACAAGATCCAAAATATATTTATTTTGTAAAACATGAGTACAGTATGCATGTCTTATAACTAATAGGGGGTAGCTACATGTTGTGCCATATAAGGCGTACAAAATTAGTGCCCCTAGACAAAAAATACAAAAAAAAAAGAAACATTAATTCAAAATTTCAATTCAATTCAGAAGAATTAGTTTGAGAATTCTATACAAGCAAAATATAGTTTAAGAATTCATCTACACTGTAATAACACTTCTCTAGTAATAATCCCCCAAATGGACTTTTAAAATTTGTTTATATGCATACATTTAATAATATCAGGTATTTTGTTGTAACCTGTTTAATAGTTTTAACTTACTTTCGTACTTAACCTGTGAGATTCATAACTTACTTTTAGGCTGGCTGTTGGCAGACAAAGATCTCGAATTCTGACTCGAATTTAGATTTCTGCACTAGAATTATATGGCTCAATGGGATAACGAAATATACTTTACTTGAACAGATACCAAATACGAGTATTACATCAAGAAGAAAGAAATTAAGAAAAATATTTTATTTGGGACACGCAAAGGTGTCAAAACTAAATAAAAATTGCATTCAAAATAAAAATAAAAAATGATAAAAAAATAACTGTGTGAGGCCAAAAAGGCTCCCTATCTCAGCATAATGCTGTGATATTTAAAAAATAAATACCGCAGCGCTGGTATTATGGATACACTGCATGAATCTGATTTTTTACAAACTAATCATCAATCCAGCCAAGCGTGGTGATTATAGAATTACCTTCACTCAAATAAATGTCTATTCTAGATCAATGCTCAATCATGAATCTCGGTTTGTAACTATATTCTGTTCCAAAAGCATTTTATGTAAGTGTGGAAAAACTCTGTTGAGGCCTAATTCTTCCAATATAATATAATTTTGTTATAATTTGATTGATTAAGGCGCTGACAAGAGGCAAATGGCCAAAGTAGAATTGTCTTAAGAAAAAAAAATACCAAATCTGAATCGTTTGTAGAAGCGGAAAAACAAATAATGTAAATTTGAACATATTTCTCAGAAATCGGTTGTTACCTAAACACGTTTAGAAAAAAAAATCACGATACAAATTACATAATGGTAAACTAACCTTTTACCTTGAATTCCAATCAAAAATATCTGTATTGAATATCAACATACGTTGGTATTTAATTAATAACAAGAAAAAACAGAACTTGGTTGTTATTTATTTTCTATTACTCAACTTACTTTTGAGTAAATAGATAATTGCTTCATATTTTGCAATAAATTACAAGCGCTGTGTCATCGCGCTTCTCTTTCTTTTCTATGCAGTCCAACAGTAACCGCGCTTTAGCTGTTGTCAGCGTCTTAATTTGTAAGTGGCATTACAAATGTCATCCCTATGTACGTTATGAAAAAACGAATAGATCACCCATTTCTTTAAATTTTCATCAGATGGTTCTGGAACAGGCCAAAGATTTGTGAAATATTCAGTATTAAAAAAAAAATTCACGCTAGATCAACGTCGATAAAAGTTTCAGTCTAGCGTTACACGCTAAGTTAGATTTGTTTCATAAAAACTATTCCATAAGAGATTTGTTCTAACTAAGACTGATGTATTATTGATTCTAATGATTGTAATTATGTCAATACATATTGGTTATGGTCGCGAATTCAATTTTGAATAAGATACGACCTGACATTGACCTGTAAAATCCAAAAAACTTAAGAAAATTTGAATTTCGCGGGCTACCACTGCGGACTCAACTACTTCATATTAATAATCCGTATTTTGTCCGCAGGTCGTCGTCGTGCGACTCGTACTTCGAGCCGTGGCAGGCCGAGCTGGCCGACATGCGCCTGCGCCTGTCGCCGCAGGAGAGGGACCACCACATGTTCAGCGAGGAGGACGACACGCTGCTACAGACCAACCACAAGCAGGTCTGTTCCACAGGTGGCGACATCTACATCGCCACATGCGAACTACGCAACACACTGACGTCACGCAAAATTCTGCATCGCGCAAGTTGAGCTTGCCGCGCAACTAGCATATATACAACATCCCGACATCAACCGTCGGGCAGTTGCCCACCAGGCACGACACCCGTCTGGTCGGAGGATCCTCCCTTTTCTATAGAGGATGAGTGAACTTTACACCCTGTTCGTCATGCCTCTATACACACATAACAAGCTTTTGAAGGTCGGAAATGATCTTACAGGAACGAACTATCTTGATAAAAAGTATCCTATGTCCTAACACAGGTTATGGACTACCTGTGTGTTCAATTTCATCCAAATCCGTCCAGCCGTTATGGCGTGATAAGGTAACAGGTTAGCCATGTGTAGGTCAGTCATCATCTGCCTCTTTTCCCAACTATTTTGTAATGAAATGAAATGAAATGCAATGATGAAATGAAATGATTTTATTTTCTGTAAGTAGGTTTGTACAAACACTTTTACACGTCAATCATATTTAGAAAACAAAAAACTAGATGAGCTCGGCGTTTCCTATCTGACTACTCTGAGAAGAAAGGCCGAAACAAACTCAGAGGTCACAGTCTGTTTTAAAGTCCAGACATAATCTTGATCAGATCATGTGAAGACCATGTAGATTGGTGTCTGAAATGGTCTTTTGAGGAAAGAACCACACAGATTGAGTGGACCAATCCAGTCAGTGCACGCATTTGTCAGTAACGGTGCAGCTCAACTCAGAACTTAAGGAGCTCAACGATTCGAGGAACAATACCAAAGAAAGAATATTTGGGTAGGCCGCTTAAATGACTCAAACTGCCAGACCAAGATGAAAACTAACTGAGAGAAATAATAAAAACAATAATCCACATAGTCTTCACATTCACAATAATTTAAAAAAAATATAATACTTCAAAAAGTAAATATTAATGTCATTGTATATATAAAAAAAATCATCGATGTTACAATTAGTATAAAAATAGATTTAGTATAAAATTATGGAGTAGCTTAATTAATTCCAAGCCTTTTTGTCTTCAAAGTAATCTTTAACTTTATAGAAACCTTTTTGACAGAGTTTCTGTTTAATAAATGATTTAAATTTATTGAGGCTCAGTTCTTTGACATGGCTTGGGAGTTTATTGTAAAAACGTATACTTTGGCACTTAAATGAATTACTAATTTTTTGGAGCCTAGTCTTGGGCCCAATAAGTAAGTCTTTGTTTCTAGTATTTATGCTATGAGTGTCGCTGTGTTTAGAATATAGATTAAAATTCTTTTTGACATAAATCAGGTTCTCATATACATATTGAGATGCGACTGTCATTATGTTTATATCCTTAAATGTATCCCTCAGTGAATGCCTACAACTTAGGTTATAAATTGCTCGAATGGCTCGTATCTGCAGCATAAATATAGCCTGAATGTCGGCTGCATTTCCCCACAGCGAAATGCCGTACGACATTACACTATGGAAATAACTAAAATATACTAATCGAGCTGTTTCTACATCAGTCAATTGACGGATTTTATACACCGCGTAGGCTGCAGAGCTTAGCCGCTTCGACAATTTGGTTATATGTGGGCCCCACTGTAGCTTCGAATCCAAAGTAATACCTAAGAACATAATGGTCTCCACAAGATCCAACTCCGCCCCATTTACGAGTACATTGGTTTTTACCTGCTTAACGTTAGGTGTCAGAAATCTAATACATTTGGTCTTTTTCTCGTTTAAAAGTAAGTTATTAACACTAAACCAATGTACTATTTTAGAGAGAGTATTATTTACATCGTCAGTAACTGTCTGTTGTCGTTTAAGCTTAAATAAAAGTGATGTGTCATCTGCAAATAACACTATTTCATGACTGTTCTTTATAAGACAAGGTAGGACATTAATATATACCAGAAATAAAAAAGGGCCAAGAATTGAGCCCTGCGGAACTCCCATAGTGACAATAGAACCCGGCGATCGCGTACCGTTAACGTCCACTCTTTGGATCCTATTATCCAAATAAGAAATAAGAAGATCCAAGACAGTGTTTCTAACACCATAGTGATGCAATTTCCTGACCAATGTATCATGAGAAACACAATCGAAAGCTTTAGATAAGTCACAAAAAATACCTAGGGCATCATGTGACCTCTCCCAAGCCTCAAAAATATGTGCAGGAAGTTCCACACCAGCGTCGGTAGTCGAACGACCATTTGTGAAACCGAATTGTTTACTGTTTAATAATTTATGTTTATTGAAATGTCTTTGCAATTGATCTACCATCAATTTTTCAAATATTTTACTAAAGGTGGGAAGCACAGAAATTGGTCTAAAGTTTGTGGGGTCTGATGTGCTACCCGATTTAAACAGAGATATTATTTTACTACTCTTCATTAAGTCAGGAATTACACCACAGTCAACACATTTATTAATAATAATTGCCAATTCAGGCGCTACAGTGTTAATTATGCATTTTGCAACCTCTACAGAATTTCCCCATAAATCAGCTGTTTTTTTTTTTTAACATTGAGTGTATTGAAAGTTTTAATAATATCCCGAGCATTAACATAGTCGAAATTAAATTCATGATTACAAATATCAACATTTTCTTTCAATATGGACTCGGCAACAGTGGGTGATGAATTTAAAGATTTGAATATCTGCAAAGAAATTTTCAAAAACTGTGGCAACTTCTAAATCCGTTTTAATAACTGTATTGTTAATATTAAGGCTGTATTCACAATTACGCTTTCTATCTCTTCCAGTCTCATTGTTTATAATTTCCCAAGTCGTTTTTATTTTATTTTGGCTATATTTAATTTTTGAACTTAAATATCGGCTCTTAGCTTCGTTACAAACTTGTTTAAACAATTTGGAATAGTTCTTAACATATTGATAAAATTCTTTACTTTTATTATAATTTCTTTCTTCATAAAGTTCAAAAAGTTTGATTCTACTATTAAATATCCCTCTAGTTGCCCATTCACTGAAGGTTGCAGAACCATTAACTGAGATCTGCTTGGGTATAAATGTTGAGTTGAGGTGACACGATATCTCTTGGTAGACCGGCTGTGTTAGGAAGGCTTAGTAACGGTTGCAAAAAGACCCATCACCAAGCTGAAAATATCACATTCATCTTCTTCATTTTATGTCCTGCACGAACTAGTTATAGAGATATTCAATGTCGAAATCGTTTAGTCGATTTTCGGAAGCTTGATCTTAATTTTTTACTGCGAAGGAACGCAAAGAGTCGTAAGGTTCAAGTATCGATGCCGTCGGAAAATCCAGTATGCTATACTTAAAGGAGTGTCAGGGGGTACACTTTTTTTTTGGCGTGGGAAGTTATCAAATAACTTCTCCCGCGGGTCTTCTGGGCGGAGCGGGAGGGTGTGTCAGACTCTTACTGTCTAAAACCCACCCGTGTTCCTTCCGTTGCCTGTGTTGCCGGACCCTACACTAGTGCTGCCACCCCAGTGTCCCCCGCCCCGCGCCTGCCCCTCACCGCAGGCGAGCTCCCCATTGCTCACCGTCCGCAAGCCCGCGCCTACGGTGGCCGGGAATCGTGTCTGCTTATCCTTTAATAATAAAATTAAAAATATTTTTGTTTCTGTGCAGTTGAGACAACAAATTAATGTGTCCTTCACCACACAATCTTCTCTTTGGAAAACGTAATGAAAATCAATTTAGAGAACGCCAAAACATAGTCAAGAAATAGTCATAAATAGTCACCAAGGTTAACAAAATAGTCTCATTATGATTCCGAAGTTATAGCTATAAGTTAGTGAGGATTGTGGGGTGAACTTCTCCACATAATCCTCACCTCAGTGCAAGCAAACGGCTGGGACTATCAGCTTGGGATCAATTCCAAAAAAATTGACAAGAAATAGTCGTAGCGCTATTCCAAATCTCGAAAATAGTCATTAAGGGATTCCAGAGATATAAAGGTGTCTTGGTAAGGATTACGTGGTGAGCCTTTCTCGCCACAATCCTCACCTGATTACCGCGGAACGCTTACGTTTTAAAATTTGAATTTGGTGTCAAAAAATAGCCGTTTGCTTGCACTGATGTGAGGATTGTGTGGTGAAGGACACAAATTAATGTGAAATATTTAACTAAATATCTCCATTGTTACAGGGTGACTCTCTATGCTCCACGCCTCCTGAATCCGTTCTATGCAGTGCTGAGCCGAGTCCGCGTAGAAACTTGCGCGTTGACATACACCAAGCTAACGAGTTGGCTGAACGGTGCGTAAAAATATGCATTTATCTTACATAACACATACATAACATTATGCTTTGTTTCCTCGAAGGGAGAGGCAGAGCTGTACCTGTAGTACACCCTTATTTCGCCAGTTGTGTGTAAGTCCCATGTAACAGGGGTTGAACCTATTGCCATCAACCAGAAACAGATCCAGACTCCCGGCTGCTACTGAGAAATTTCAGATAGATGAACCCAATTGCTGCCTGTCGCGCCTGCGTTATCGCTCCATTCTGTACAAGCCTTGACACTGCACGACTTACGAAACGAATCCAGGACCTCATGCTCTGCAGTAGCGCTTGGGGCACATAAGCACTCAGTTCTTTTCAGTGATGAATTTGAAAAAAAAAAAAATTAAAATGTATTTTTAAAGAAGAGAAGACTTGTCTAAGAAGTCAGTTTTATTGTTAGTTAAAAAATATGTCAGTTTTTGTCACAGTATCGTCAAGTTATTGACAGGAAATTGCGTGTAGATTTCGATAAAATCCAATCCCTGACAAATTTTTCAACAGATCGATAAACATCGCTTATTTGTGTCATGTAATTTTCTCTACGTACACTCTCTTAACAGGGAGTGAGAGCAGTGGTGTCCCAGTGGTAGCGGCCGTGACTTACGAGTTGTAGGTCGTAGGTTCGAAGCCAGGCGCTTTATTTTATGTAAATTATTTCATCACCACTGCTCTCAAAACGCTGAAGGAAAACATCGTGAGGAAACCGGCATGTCCTAGAACCAAAAATTCGAAGACATGTGACATCTACCAACCCGCACTGGGCCCGCGTGGTGGATTACGGGCCACTCCCAGCAGTGGAAACATTATAGGCTGATTATGTACCCACTCTAACGTCACCAAAGAATGTAAAATAAACCAGTTAACAGAGGAATTACAAACTGCTAATCAAGAAATAGACAACTTAAACTATGAAAATACTAGTTTAAAAAAAGAATTAGAAAAATATAAGAAGTTAATAGATGTTTATAAAAAAGTAAGAATGTCAGAAAGTTTAATATTACGAACTCCAGGCTCAGGAAAGAATATCACTCATTCAAAAAAACTTAATAATTTTAGCATGAGCACCCCTTTAATACCGTTTCACAATACTGCTGATATAGAGACTCAGCAAATGGTAACTATTACTCTTCCTGAACAACCAAAAACAGCGGGCTGTGGGAAAGAAACTGGCTTTCACAAACTCTCAATTGAATCTCCCAGAGATATTGTATTAAACGCTAAAGAAGCGTCACTGAAAAGGCGAAAGAACATTATAATTATGGCAGATCACCAAGGAAAATTGGTCCAGAGTTTATTACAACGTCTGGTTGGAGATGATTATTATGTAAAGTGTATGTGGAAACAAGGAGCAAGACTACGCGATGTGTTGGACAGCTTTCAAAGTGAAATGCTAACGCTATGTAAGGACGATTACATAGTTATAGCCGGTGGAACAAACGATGTAAACCCGCGAGAATTTCAATTTAGCACGATGAAATGGCTGGAATCTGTAACAAACACAAACGTGATTTTCACTGAAATTCCGTATAATAGGTCCCTAAATATTAAGAAACTTAACTATGAACTGAAGTTTATGTGTAGCAAATTTAACAATGTACAGTACCTAGACTTAGATTTTGAAAAACATTTACCGAGAGGCATACACTTCAGTCTCAATTTATGCAGATCTTGGCTAAGAGAGATATTGCGTATAGATTATAAATTAAAATTAATTACATACAATAACACAAAAACGTCCGCCACTGAAAAAAATATGGTGAATAGTTCCACACAAACAGATTTCATTGATTATAATATTAACGATAATACCTCAAATAGCAAACACGAACAAAAGGAAAACCAAATTATAGAGACTGCTGAATGTTGTACTCCATCAATGTCACCAAATGATAAGAATTTTTTTCGTGTATAATCACATAAATATATTACATCAGAACATTAATGGTCTAATAAGTAAATCCGATGAACTTTCGTTATACTTAGAAGAGTTGAGCCGTAACAATAAACATGTAGATGTCCTTTGTGTCACGGAACATAATATGATAAATGAGGATACTTATTCACTGAAAATTCCCAATTACTCATTAATTTCATCTTACTCTAGGCACAATAGAAATGGAGGTGCGTGCATATTGGTACATGATAGTCAAAAGGCTAAAATCTATGACGTAAAGGAGCATACTATGAGAAATATTTTAGAGGGTAGTGCCATTGAACTCCTAGAGCATAATCTTATTATAATCAACATTTACAGACCCCCTAGCAACAAACTAGAAAAGGTAAACATATTTTTTTCTAATTTGAACGAATTACTCAATAAAACTTGTTTAAAAAATAAGAAAATTATTATATGTGGCGATTTTAATATCAATAGACTAAAAAGGGATAAAATGATAATAGAATTGGAGCAACTACTGGCTAGCTATAACCTTAAACTAATGATTAATGAACCCACGCGATTATGTAGTAAAACATGTATTGATAACTTTATTTGTAATAAAAGGGGCTCCAGGTATGAAATACTAGAACTAGCGCTGTCGGATCATACCGCTCAATTGCTGCAATATCCCGTCAAAGAAAGTTTTAATATAACACATTGGTACACATATAAACGAGACTATAGTGCGGATAACACGGATAAATTCGTTGAATGTATCCAAAATCTCGCCTTTGAGGAAGTTTACAATGCAGAAACAGCGGATGATGCTTTTAGCAAATTCCACGATTTATTAAGGTTATTTTATGATCTCTGTTTTCCTTTAATCAAAGTTAAAGTCCATATACACAAACGACCACAATGGATATCTAAAGGTATCAGGGTTTGCTCCAAGCGTAAACGTCAATTACTTTGGAATTACAGGAAATCACCAAGCCAACAGTTTAAAGATTCATACAAAGTTTATAATAAAAGATTAAAAACAATAATTAAATTAACCCAAAAATCTCAAAACGATTACTATATTAAAACATCAGCAAATAAAGCCAAAGCTACGTGGAAGATTATAAATAACTATAAAACAAATGTCCAACAGCAGTTTAAAAAAATTGACAAAATAAATGTAAACAATATACCAATCACAGACCCAATTGCTATAGCTAATGAATTCAACAATTTCTTTTCAACTCAGGTACCAAATAAACACTTTATTAACCAAAGCCCGCATTATAGAATTGAATACAATAATTCAAACTCGCTCTTTATGAGCCCGTGTACCCCAGAGAATATAGTTCAAATAATAAAATCCCTAAAAAATACAAATAGTGCGGGGTATGATGCAATATGTACTAAAATTATTAAGGTAGTGGCGGAATTAATAGCACCAGTACTGTGTCATATATTTAATAAATGCATTGAAGATGGGGTATTTCCATCAAAATTAAAATTATCCATTGTCATTCCAATATTTAAAAAACAGGATAGAGAAAATATGAATTGTTATAGACCAATATCTCTAATACCCATCTTATCGAAAGTGTTTGAAAAAATTATCTATAACAGTTTGTATAACTATATGGAAAAACATAATATCCTTACGAAAGAACAAATGGGTTTCAGGAAAAATAAATCTATTAACGACGCATTTTACACATTCCTCAAAAAGGTACTAACAGGCATGGATAGTAAAAAACATGTCTCGGCACTTTATATGGATATGACGAAGGCATTCGACTGCGTCAATCATGAATTGTTGTTAAATAAATTGGAAGCATATGGAATACGGGGAAATGCTAGAGATCTCATAAAATCATATTTAAGTAACAGAAAACAACAAACTGAAATATCTAGCATTTCACATAGCACTAAAATCGAAAAGAAGCATTTGTCAACACCAATAAGAATATGCAAGGGTGTACCACAAGGAAGTATTGTGGGTCCTCTGCTCTTTATTATTTATGTTAACGACCTCCCCAAATCCATCAAAGCCTCCATGGTTCTGTATGCTGACGATAGCACTGCAATAGTTGTATCTGAAGACCCTGCGACACATGAGCATGAAATGAACTATACGCTATCATCTATAGTTAACTGGCTAAATTTAAATGAACTTAAAATAAACCTAACTAAAACATTTATAATGACTTTCAAAAATAAAAAATCAAAATTAATCACATTCAATATAAACTATGGACAAATGAATATAGAAAAAATAAACACCACAACATTTCTTGGACTACACATAGATTCGGACATGACATGGAGGACACATATTGAACAAATATGTACAAAATTAAGTCGGTATTCATATGCCATATATATGCTTCGTAAAGTGGTAAACCAAAGTGCACTTCTATCTGCTTACCACGCTTACGTTGGTTCTACACTAAGATATGGTATAATGTTTTGGGGGAATGCCACTGAGAAAGAAACTGTCTTCAAAGCACAAAAGAAATGTATCCGGGCAATATGTGCATTAAAGCCTACAGATACATGTAAACCACATTTTATCAATTTAAAAATATTGACATTCCCATCACTGTATATCTATGAACTAGCATTAGACATTAGAAATAATATAAGAAAATATGAAACTTTAAAGAGTATTAGGCTTGCCAGTACACTTTGTGCAATACGCCATAGAACAGCTATGTTTGACAAGAGTGCATTTTGTATGGGACCTAGAATATATAATAAATTACCTAATAATATAAAAGAAGCAAAGAATTTTACATCATTTAAAAATAAATTAAAGACATACCTGATCAATAAAGCCTATTACACAGTTACTGATTATTTAAATGATAAATGTAATTAAATTTTTAAGTTAAGTAATAATAATAAAATTATATAATTAATACATTTCATAAATAATTTAATATTAATATTTGTAAATTATTGAATGTAATAAATATTTTTACTATAGTAGATATTTGCACACCTGTTTAGGTAGGATATGGTTTTAAGAACTTGTTTATAATATATGTATCACCTCATGTACCTACCCATATTCAAGCAAATAAATGATTTGATTTGATTTGATTTGACCAATCTCCCCACAGGCGACGCCTCGCCCTGGAAGAGCAACTGTCTCAGATCGGCTACATCGACGGCGAGTCCCCCCGCGCGCGCCCGCCGCCCGAGAAGCGCCACTCGGCGCGCCCCGCCTCGCCGCGCCACACCGATGTAGCTAAGAGGTACGACTCACGTGTGTTACACTTCCATATTAGGTAAAACATCAAAATAGTGATGCGTCTGTGGCGCCATCTACATCGCCACATGTGAACTACGCAACACACTGACGTCGCGCTAAATCCTGCATTGCGCAAGCAGAGTTTACAGCGCGACTAGCATATATACAACATCCCGACATCTACCGTTGGGCAGTTGCCCACCAGACACAACACCCGTCTTTCTCTTTCTTTTTGGGGTGGTAAATTATATAACTTCTCCTGCTCTGGGTGGAGCGGGAGAGGACGTGTCAAACTCTCTTGCCTGGGGCCTCGGTATCCCTTTCGGACTTTCCTGCGATCCCAGCAGGTTTTTCGCGACTCGGGAGTCTGTGGCGGCATCTAAATCGCAACATGCAAACTACGCATCACACTGACGTCACGCAAAATCCTGAATCGTGCAAGCAGAGTTTACCACGCGACTAGCATATACAGGGATGAATTTTTGAGACGGGGTAATAAGGGCTAATCTGTCCATCATAAAAAAGTAAGTTGGATACTCATTTCCTACAAAATGTATGGGAATAGTTTTTTGCAAATTCTGACTTTTCTAGTACTCAAACCTCAGTTGGTCTAATAGAGTTTTTTGATCCCTGTAAGAAACAGGATGGATTGGCACCAAAAAGACTTTTTGTGAAAACTGCCCATTTTCTTGCTGACTGTACAATTTTTTTCAAAATCTGTGAATGCAGATCTAAATGTCTCAAAAAGTTAAGGGCGGTCTCCTGAGACCGTTTTCCTGTAGCTACAACGGTTAAGGTGGCCCTTACTGCCCCGTCTCAAAAATCCATCCTGTATACAACATCTCGAAATCACCCGTCAGGTCGGAGGATCCTCCCTTTTCTATGGAGTGAACTTTATATTCTTCATAATACTGACCTGGGTTACGACATAGGATACTTTTATCCCGATATTTCTACGGGATCAAAACTTATGTGGGTGAAACAGTGGGGCGAAGATGGTTTTCTAAAAAAAATACTGTCCTAATAAAATTAATCGAACTTATCGTTATCCACAGACTATGCAAAGACCGGGACAGTCCAATGACCTCTATTACAGACTTCCCAGCTTCCCTTGGAAATGTGAAACTCAGGTAAATATACCAAACATTATATACATTACATACCGATTATAAATTAAACAGGAAAGAGAAATTATTTATTAAGCAAATTGTCACCCTCCGTCAATTTTCCGCGTTATAGCCATTCCACATAACCGTCACAGAATGACAATTGCTATTTGAATAAACGGACAATTTAAATTGTCAGTAAATTTGCTTATTTATTAACTTTCCTGACTTTATAGTGCGCGGGTCGTAAATATGACACATTAAGATTTAAAAAGAGACTGTAACTTACCGAGGGGATCGTGTTACCCAGTAACTGGGTTGTGGAGGTCAGATAGGCAGTCGCTCCATGTAAAATCAGGAAGACGCTTTACTTTGTGTAAATTATTTCATCACCACTGCTCTCAAAACGGTGAAGGAAAACATCGTGAGGAAACCGGCATGTCCTAGAACCGAAACTTCGAAGACATGTGACATCTACCTACTATGTTCCCATTGCTGGGACACAGGCCTTAAGCCCAGTGCAACATGCACTGGGCCCGCGTGGTGGATTACGGCCAACGTCCTCTCGCAGAGAGGAGGCCTGTGTCGCAGCAGTGGGAACATTATGGGCTGATTGTGATTATGCCTTTTAAAATACTGGTGTTCAACTGTATCCGGTTAGACTGTAAAGCAGATGATGGTAACTTATCTTCGGTTTTCTAAAAGAGCGGTACCGTCATGTTATAACGGCCGTCATGAAAATCTGTTTGTCTCTATCTGTTTTCACCAGTATTTGACATTAAGACGCTGACAACAACTAAACCGCGGTCACTGTCAGACTGCATAGAAAAGAAAGAGAAGCGCGGTGACACAACGCTTGTAATTTATTGCAAAATATGAAGCAATTATCTATTTACTCAAAATTGAGTTGAGTAATCGAAAATAAAAAAAACAACCAAGTTCTGCATTCAAATAAGACGTTCTTGTTATTAATTAAATACGTAACGAATGTTGATCTTGATATTTGATACAGATATTTTAGATTAGAACTCAAGGTAAGAGGTTAGTTTAACGTTAGTTTGAATCGAGATTTTATTTTTTGAACTATGTTCAAAATTAACATATATTTTTTCTGCTACCACAAACTACACAGATTTGGTTTTTTTTTTTCTTAAGACATGCCTACTTTGGTCATTTGCCTCTTGTCAGCGCCTTAAGGTGTCAAAAACGCTCTGTATTTGGACAGCCGTTACTGTGTGGTGACCGTCTACCGCTTTCTTAGGAAACCAAAACCCTAGTGCCGGCGCACTCCTGGCAAACAAATATCAACATTGGCGCCGATTCCCTTGTTCACAAACTAAACTAAATTTAAGTTCAGTGCATCTTTTTCTTTCTATTTCATTACGAAGAGGACTGAAGATAAATTTTAGTTTAGTCCTGTCAAATTAATCAGCGCCTGTCACTACTCCATACAAGTTTAGACGTGATTAAAAACTTGCCTACTAAAATTACGTCAATTTACGTCAAGCGCTGATTAATTTGACAGGACTAAACTAAAATTGATCTTCTGTACTTTTCTTAATGAAATAAAAAGAAAAGGATGCACTGAACTTAAATTTAGTTTAGTTTGTGAACAAGGGAATCGGCACCATTGTTTACCTAAACATAAAGTTGAGAATAAATAACCTGACACGCGCGCGTCTTTCCGCTTCAACGCGCTCTCGAGCGAATGAAAGTTTATGTATTTTAAACTTTATTTCGATCGGTGCAAGGTTGATATTTGTTTGGTAGTGGCCAGACGTACGTACAGACTGCCACTCAAGTATGAGTGACAGAGGTAACGCTATAAGACGATCTTTTTGTTAAATATAATATGCTATATTTTCGGCCCCGTACTGTTAGTGATATGATATACACTTTTTTTTTTAAAGCGAAATTGTTTATTGAAATAATTAATATTGATTTGTACATTAAAAAAAAAACCAAAATAATATATCTAATTAATTAGTAAAAATAATTAAAACTATGCACAAACTAAAAAAAAAACTATTTTTATTAATTAATTAGATATATTATTTTGTTTTTTTTTATGTTCAAATCAATAATAATATACATACTTGTGTTGTAGTTATGTGTCATATAAGAGAAATATATACCCACAGAGTGTTTAAAAAAAAGAGGTGCCTTCTATGTTCTTTTTAAATGATGTATGTCATTAAAAGTGATTGATGTGTTATAAGTAGGGATCGGATATTCTGATGCATTTACACCTAAAGTTGAGATGTTGGCTAATATAGAATGCGCTTTTGTATCGAAATATCCCGCGGTTCCGGGAATACAAATTTAGGTTTCTGATTATTAGACGAATGTATATTGTTGCTTTTAAGGAATGCACTTCAGTATCGATCGTAAAAATCGCGCCCGCCATTCCGGAATCGACAAATTTAATGTGTTTTTCTGACTATAGAATTGGTTGCATATCTATCTACCTAATATTGTAACGTAAAGTAGGTAGAAACATTATTTTAAATAAATATGCAATCCAATAATCCCGGGTTTTTTTTTTAAATAAATATTTTAAGAAGCCTCTTCTTCATAGCTATGAAATAGCTAAAAATTAACTTTAGGTTAATATGTATGCATCCGAATATCTGATCTCTGGTTATAAGTCATAACAGTTGGGATAATTATAGCCTCGCGTTTACACCCATGTACATATTGTAATATAGAATATTTATCTCACGAAGGGACGCGCGCTTAACTTGTGGTAACCGTGTTTACAATCACGCTGTTTATGTGTGCGTGAAGACGAGTAGCGTCAGCACATAACACAGACGGACACACACACACACACACACGTTTGACTTCGCCATTGTCTCGGACGGTACCGAGAGCTCCTGCGCTTACACACATTCCCAACGTGTTTGTACACTTGGTAATCACGAGTAAAGCGCGCGTCGCTTCGTGAGTTAAAAATACCAGTGGCGTGCAGTGGTTCTCCACGGAGGGTAGGCCACAAATACTGAAACCAAAAAAAAAAAAAAGAATCCGCGCCACATCACAGCGTCGCTCTACATATGATGACCCTCAAAGTTGTCATTATTGATTTATAATATAAGAAAAAAAAGCATTGAAAATAATCCTGTAAAAACAAAAGTTAATACAAGAACTCACCACATTAGTCAAGGTTCAAAACACAATTTTCTGACCATGCAAATATCATATTTTTGGATTAATTCTCGTAATTCGTGCTTACATCTACCTTTAGACACAACTTGAATCTTATCATTAAACGATAATTGCGAATACTTACTGCTTTTAACTTCTAACAAACACACATTATCGGTGCAAACTTCACAACAGAACACCATTATTAGGTAAATATACAAATAATAAACAACAAATAATATTTACACTACTGTACGTTTCAAAATGACTTATTATAATCAGTGATAGGAATAGGTAGTGCCTATTAGCCTAAACTTCGAAGAACAGAGACAAGAAACGGAGACTTCTTTAGGACTAAATTATTTCCGGCACATCTGTCTCGAAATTTCGAGACAACACTTAAATACATTTAAAAAAATGTGTTATTTGGAATAAGTAATTCGTCTATATTTATCTAAAGTTTGTCTATAAATGTGACAGTTTGTATGGATGTCCATTACTCAATGCCACTGAAAATGCTGATTTTGGTAGTGATATAGATTAAGGTGTGGAATAGCACATATGCTACTTCCTATTAAAAAAAAAGTATAGTTCCCATGGGATACAAAAACAATAGTACACGCGGGAAAAGCCGCGGGCATTAACTAGTTAAAAAAAAAAACGTAAGGGTCCTTTCACACCACCGATATTGTCTGGCGATTTTTGGAGATTTCTATGCAAAAAAAAACGAAAGAAAAAATGCTCAAAAATCGCCAGTCGATATCGCTCTAGGTTCATTAAATAATTAATGGGCTCTAAAGGAAAAATAAAACACATAGAATATTGTTGTAACAAATATATGTATATTTATATTATTTTAAAATATGACGTAATTGGAAACCATGAAACAAAATGTACAGAAGGAAAGATTTAAGAAACAAATTTATGTTTATCTATCTTTAAATATCTATGTCATATTTATTTTACTGACGTTGAGGGATGCAATTTTTACTCAAATCAAAGTACAAATTAATCTTTGAAGTTTACAAATTAATATTTGAAGCATTTAGGAAAAATACACAATCATAATTTTTTCTATATTTTCAACTGTCAGGCGATTTCTTTTTATGTTAAGAATCCATTTATAAGTTCTCTTTCGCACTTAGAACAGTAAATCAAATTACTGGCCGGGTCGTAATATAATTCAGGATGAAGTCCAATCCAACTTTGTACTGTTGCTTTCTTAGGCTTGTTCGCCATCTCCAATCTTACTGGTCTCCAAAAAGATGTACGATGGCAAGTACCTAAAATAAAATAAAATTTTAAGTTTTCCATGCCTCAAAAGGAATAACGAACCTTTATAGATACAGGGAGGTGGAAAGGAAAGCGGGAGAGGTGCGCGCATTCCAGCTAGGTGCATCGATTTTATCGATTTAAAGATTTTATTCTTTCATTTTACGCTCTAATAAAGAAAAACGGTTAGATAATATGAACACGCGTAACATCATTGTTATTGAAATTTTTTTTTCGCATTTTAGTCAATGCGCAAAAGACATATTCCTTTTTGGTTCAAATATTAAAAGAACCGGCCAGAAAAATAATATATTTTGATAGAATTCGTCCACCTTAGCAATTCTTTATGACACCAAAGATATAACATTTCTATGCTTGGTAGTATTGAAGTTCACTTTTATATTTGAACCAAAAGTTAAATGCGTATGTTTTTTTTCTTTAACTACGTTTCATACACAATAATTATCTTAAAAACTCCACTAAAAAATATCAAGTTCATACAATTGCATATCAATCTAGACTGTCAAATTGCTAGTTTAAGATAAAATAATATATCTCGTACATTAATGTTCTTCTTTATATCTAACTTACTGTTTGTTTCCCTACAAGATATAATTTTTTTTTTTTTTTTATCTTTATTTACATAACCAAATTACAAGATGATTATTAACATTAACTAAATTAAATTAAAACTAAGTTAAGCTTAAAAAAGGCCCTCGGGGCATTGTACCGAGGATGCTGGCGGCATTTCCTCGCTGAATTGCTAAAGATATAAAATAAATAACTTTAGCCAAAACATTAAAAAGTAATAAATGTTGACTTACCGTATTATTTGATGTAGACAGACAGCAACAATGTTATTGCAGCAAATCGTAATCCATAAATTCAAGCCAAAGTAGTCGTATTAAGAAGATCCAATGAACCAAAAAACGAGCGAGGGTGAAAAACAATATTCACAAAAACAATACAGGAAGATGCGCACTTAACAAACCGAAGTACAGGATTGAAGTGAAGGTAACCTGCGCGCACGCGGGGCGGTAAGGAGTAGGGGGGGAGGGGGTATGTAGACCCTCCCCGCGCCGCATAGGTATGCGACCATGGCGGTTACCTTTTGTAATTTCTAAGAATAGATAACGAAAAGCACTGCCGTAAAATGTGATAATGTGATACCATTATTATGCAATTATTTTAATATCATGCACATTTTTAAATATACTTTAGAAATATATTTCATTAAGATGAAAGAAAAAAAGGTATTTGTATTTTCATTTGTAACTAAATATTTGCACATCATGTATAACGGTAGAATGTAAAGGGACCTCATTAATATTAAGATCATACCACTTTGTATACCTACATTCTGGCAAATAAATGAATTATTTATTTATTTTAAATACGGATAAAATCAAAATCAAAGCATTTATTTCAAATAGACCATTTACGGGCACTTTTGAATAGTCAAATGTCGGTCAGTCCAAGAAAAGTGAAGCTAAATTGCACGTTCCAAAGAGTAGGTCTCTATGGAGAAGAACATGCAAGAAACTCCATGGACACTCTTTTAAATCATATTATGTGTTACATATAATGTGTTACATATAATGCCTTTTTTACACTTGAACTTTAGAAATCTCATTAACCCTTTCCCCCCGGGGTAGTGATTTTTAACGAAATTTTGCTTTTGGACTTTATTATTATAATAAGGTAGGTAAAAGGAAACACACAGATTTTTTTCAGATTTTTATTATACCTAGAAGTACTATTTCCAAGACCTAGACTTAAAAGTACCATCAGGAACTTCGTGTCATCACAATGTTAGGAACTTTGATAGAAACTACAAAAGTAATGACATCCAATATTAACTAAGTATTGATAGGTTTTTAATTACAGATTAATCTCGTGGTATTCAACAAAACAATTTTTCTTCTCATTTACACACAAAAACACGTTGCAATGTGAACATTTACTATGAGGTTTCGACTGAATCTTCTTCAAACTACAAACCTCACACCTTCCCCTGTTCTCTACGAATGTAGGCCAATGGATGCCTCTGTTACCCAGGCGTACGTCTTTTATAGTGGAATAGTCAGATTTGCGCCTTTTGGAAGGACCGCCTTGCGCAGTATTATCAGTAGAAGTCTTCCTTTTCTGACCTGCATCTTTCATTGTCATCAAGCCTTGTGAAACAGAGCGTCGAAAATCATTTACGGTAGTCTGTTCCATTATAAGTCCATAAATGACATATGCTTTGACAAATGCGATGTCCAGAAGACCCCAAAACAACCTGTGCCACCATTTCGGTGATTTGCGGTGATTGTTTTGCAAATAAGTGTATTGTTGAGATCAGGTGACGAAGAGTAATGGTCTCTCCACGCCGGATGAGTATTATAACCCATAAAAAAATTCATACCTATAAATGTTAGGAGTTCCACCTTTTTTAGGTTCAATACCTTGCCTTTCTGAGTAGCATAATGATTATTTTGGTATATAAAAATACATCAGTCGGTGTAGCACAGTGAGCAAAACAGTCTTCTACTTCTCCAGTATCTGCAGTGTATTCCGGTAAAATGGTATTTAGGTCCCTCTTTTTCCATTTACGGTTTAGTTCGGGTAATCGCTGGTTAGTTCTATGTGAAGACGTATTTGCAGACGGTAGATCAGGCTGAATACAAGGTCCAGGTATTTGAGATGTGGGTACCTGATTTATAGGGCCCTCCAATACATCTTCATTTGACGGCGAGGATGGTGAAACTTCGGCTAACACACTGTCTAGAGCTCGTTCAAAAATCTCATCAAAGCCTCTTGGTGAGGGTAGTTGAAGATTTTCCATTTCATCATCGGACACGCCTGCATCAGACTCTTCGTCGCATTCCGGAAGATCTTCTAATAATAGGGCTTCAATAAGAGCAGAATTGTTTTTAATATTCATCTCATTGGCTAAAACAGTAAGAATACAGGTCAGAGCAATGATAAAAATACAATAACATTCGTTTATGACAAAACAAAATACCTGCTTCATCGAGTATGTGTATTATGAAAACCCACACTTTTTGAAACTAGAATCACCTGACGGTACTTTTAAGTCCGCATCAGTTTTTATCAAATATTCAAATAAAATAAACTGATAACACATTATAACAGCTTTTATAAATGTTATTAGTGATATAAACAACGTAAATAGTAAAAAACATAGCACTTACCGATGATATTCTATTTATAAAAAAAATCCAATTACACTGCACAGCGAAGTGACGAAATGTATGACAGGTTGTAACTCGCTCTTCGAATTTTACGGCTACATCACGCGGTTATTCAAATAATGCGCTGTAATTGGCTTACGGAAACGGTACTCTAAAGGATCGTCAGTTTTAGTTAACATAAAGTGTTTTCGTACTTAAGTTATTAGACGAAAAATGTGGAGGTACTTTTAAGTACCGTAAGGAGGGAAAGGGTTAAACGTAGCCGAGAGTGAGCTAGAAAGAAGATATTTACTTCGAAACGTGTACGGCTTCTTATTCAAAGATTGTGATTAATTGTGTATTACGATCAACAAGTCACTTACAAAATGTGCTCCAAAAAAAAAATTCAGAAAATTTTATGGTTGTAACGACTGTGTATGTTATTTATTATGATATATCTAGTCGCAAACTTTAGGTAAATATAGACGAATTACTTATTCCAAATAACATTTTTTTTTAATGTATTTATGTGTTGTCTCGAAATTTCGGGACAGATGTCTCGGAAAAAAGTTAGTCCTAAGGAAGTCTCCGTTTCTTGTCTCTGTTCTTCGAAGTTTAGGCAAATAGGCACTACCTATTCCTATCACTGATTATAATAAACGAATTATAATAAGATATAAAAAAGCAAAACATTCAAGATCGGATATAAATTGCTTGACACATGATGATATGAAACAATATGGCTTCTCTAAGAAAAATATAATTTCTAATTTATCGATAAAAAAAAACACTACCAATTAAAATTGCATCATTGTCATATCGTGTTCTTCTACAAAAGGGACTACAAAATTTTGCCGGATAATAAAGTCCAGGGTTGCCGATACTAATTTTTCTAACTCCCCAAAAATCAAAGCGAAATTTCAAAAAATATGAGGAAAAAATTATGAAGTTTTTAATTATATATTTTATAGAACTTTTACTATTCTTTACAATTTATATTTTTTTGGAAATTATAAATTCGACAATATCACCCTGTTTTTTTTAATTGTCTCTAGTAGTCATTAAGGAAACTATCGTGTCTGTGTGTAGTCTGTTTCTCAAATTCCCCGCAATTCGGGGAATTGTCCAAAAATTGGGAACCCTGGTCTTCAATACTTTTAATTCATTCAAATAATCTTGATTTTACACACAGCCAATCACAACACGCGGTGGTCAGCTCCAGTCGCGGTAGTTACGCCCATAATTTAAACCATGTCAGTCATGTGTGACGTTCATACACACGAAAATATACACCAGTGTGCGTAAATTTATCAATGGGATTTAGGCTGGCCGTGTGCCTGCCTATATTTCGTACTGTGCTCCGTCGAACTGTGAGTTACGTCACACGGGCGCGACTTGTTGCTATAAGTGTTATAACAGGAGTGTTACTTCTTTTTTAATATTTTGTATTATTGTATTCGGTTAAGACTGGAAGCCGACCCCAACGTAGTTGGGAAAAGGCTAGGCAGATGATGATGGTATCCTGGTGTAAACGCGAGGTAATCATACTCTACAATGAGTGTTAGAAAAGCCGAATTAATTCATTGCACAATTTTAATTAACATACTGTGTATTGGTAATGCTGTTTTAATGCCGTGTGTACTGGGAAAAAAGCAGCCTTTTATTTTCAGTACTAAAAGGTACGGGCTTCAGGCATCTCTATTTTTTTAACCTCTGTGCGGCGTGCCTGTATGTCCGTTTTACTTTTCAAGTTGAGATTTACAGAGCATTAATTTATTGAGAGCAAAAAATAAACCAAAAGATTGATTCAATATTTTGGTTTTTGTTTTTGTGAGCACAAAACCTTAAAAGACAAACCGACACGTAAATTAATGTTATAGGAAACGACAGTATTATATGTAGATGGAAAGGCGTTGCTTGATACAAAAATATGTATTATTAGATGTGTCTTCGTCCCATACAAAACTTCAGAACCTACTCGACCCAAATGTATGGAACGTCTGATTATTTTTTAGCTATTACGATGTTGGTCCCATATAGAAAGTTGTTCAAATTGATGGTCTGTACCACAACCTTGAATATGACCTTGTGGTCATATTCAAGGTTCTTCTGATACATGATGTGTTGTAGGATCAACTGAACAACGTAATATTTATAATAGGTGTTACAAAATTAGCCCGATAATCTTTAAGGAATGCTTTAGACCATCGAACTGAATAACTTTTACGAAGGGACCAATTTTGAAGCCGCGAAAAAAATTCTGTTGTTGCATCAATCAACTCAGCCTATAACAGTCCACTGCTGGATATAGGCCTCTCCCAGACTGATCCACAACACCCTGACCTCCGCTTTCTGCATCCAGTCTGTCCCAGCCACCTTTTTAAGGTCATCGTCCATCTAGCTGGGGGGCGTCCCACACTATGCTTGCCGATACGCGGTCTCCACTCCAGCACTCGTCTGCTCCACTGGCCCACTGCCACTTCAGCTTGCTTACTCTGCAGGCTATATCGGTAACTCCGGTTCTCTTCATTTCTGATCTTATCCTTCAAAGAAACTCCGCCCGCTCCATAGCGTGCTGAGTGACCTTGAACCTCGATCTTGCTGTTCTATACTAAATTTTAATACCTATTGTTCTAAACTGTATGGGACAGCTGTTTTTGTTTCGCGATTTCTAAATTTGTCACATTTTGGGTTAATTTTGAACACATAAACACATAACATGTCGCCTTGTTTCCCCGAAGGGTTGGGCAGAGATGTACCTGTAGTACACCCACATTTCGGCAGTTATGTTTTTAAGTCCCATGTAATAGGGGGCGAGCCTATTGCCATCAACCAGGCACAAATCCAGACTCCGGGCTGCTACTGAGAAATTCCAGATAGAAAAACCCAATAACACTTTGCCCGACCCGGGAATAGAACCCTGCACCTCATGCTCAGCATTAGCGCTTGCTACCACTAGACCGAGATAGACAATTAATTAAAGACAGTTAATTTTGAAACACCTTATAAATGTTCCATTTCATGTCTCACCAAATAAAAATTTACGAAACACTCGCTAAAGATGATTTTACTTCGTAAATGATGTAATACTGTCGTTCCTTTAGATTCTTAACAAACACAAATGTTATCACAAACTCTCATACTTATAAATACCACATTTTCAATAACACGTAGATTTTACAAATTGTGTGAGCAGCCAACTGTTGATCTGTATTTTATTAATTAATGATATTTAGAACGGTGTTGTGGATTTATTACAAACATTTTTTAATCTTATCATTTAAAAAAATATAATTTATACATCCTATTACTGTCTCACTGAGAGGCAAATACTTCTTCTTATGCAGAGAAGGCACGACCATTGATCACTACGCTTGCTCAAGACAGGTTGGCGATGTCGGACAAATAAAAAAGTAGCATAAGTTACTCCTTATAACATCAGCTATCTGCCAGTGAAAGTTCCGTAAAAATCGGTCCAGCCGTTTCGGAGATTAGCCGGAACAAAAATAACGAAAAAATATTGTTTTTGTAATAAGTACCGTCTGTTGTATGTCTTTTTATACAAGGTGTCGTTTTGCATCCTCGTCAAATTTCAGGAGGCTGCTATGAAAGACATATATGTATAATCAAATAAAATTACGATTCCTACTCAATAATTAATAAATACATGTTAAAAAACATGTTAGTTATTTAAGTTTGACAGTATTTTAGAATACACCACTTTTACAGAACAGAATCACCCCGTTGCGTATGCGGTAGTGTGTGTGTAAAAGGACAGTTACAGTGCGGTATCACACGGGCCGCGTTTTAACATGCGTGTCCCCACACATGCCGATTTCCGAAAAATAGAAAAAAAAAATGACGAGGATGCAAAACGAGACCTTGTATGTATTTAGTAAAAAGCTGTTATTTTGACATTACAAACAGACATTTCCATTTTATGATTTATACGTTTTTTCACGATGTTTTTCTTCATCGATGTTAGTAAGATAGACTGGTGCACATAATAAAGAATATTCTATATATCTATGGTACACTACAGACTACCTCTCCCTTAATCCATCCAAAGGTTGTCTTTAAAAGATCGCTTTTAGCGATAAGACCGCCCATTGTGTCACCCTAGTTTAAAAAAATTACATTTTTAACTGTAATTTTTATGGTGTACATAACAAACGAGTATTCTACTCTATTCTACAGACTCAGAAAGTACAACTGAATTCAAAAAGACACATTGCTACTTGCCCAGATTTGAACCCACATCCTCGTGTATGAAAGGCGACACAAACCCACTGGGCCGTTATATCGCTACTAAATGTATCATAATTACTTTAAAGGACCATGGGCAAAAATGTATGGACCCTGGTCCAATATACCAACAGTGTTACAACCTATGCCAAATGAAAGGATTTGAAGAGTAAAGCTACAACCGCAAAGCAAAGCACACTCTCAGTTTCGGAAAGCCTCATTATTGCTTTCCGAGGTCAAAATAAATAACTTTGAATAGCTATTGATGAATGATAAATGATTTTATTTCTGTAAGTAGGTTTGTACAAACACTTTTACACGACAATCCTAATTTAAAAAAAAAAACTAGATGAGGTCGGCGTTTCCTATCTGACTACTCTGAGAAGAAAGGCCGAAAAAAAAATCAGAGGTCACAGCATCCTTACGAATACTTAATTAGACAAAATAAGATGCTTGTATTCAAATAGTATTAAATCCACAACACCAAAATAACAACCACACATAAATGTGTTAACAACCTAAACTTCCGCTTACACTGACATCTAACACTTTCAGAGAAAGAAACTCCCCGAGAAAATCTAAAGCCCGATACAGCGGCATGCACTTAGACACAGACAAAACCACCAACCGGCTTAGTTGGCATGGCAAAGATGGACACTCCACCCTTATAAAGATAGACTGGCCGAATGAGAACTCTGTGTCCACTCTAACAACGAGCACAATGAATTCTAGTCCCTTAACACCGATAACACCGCTATATGACCCTCTAGAAAGCGACTCTGAAGTCAGCGAAACAAATAAACACACTATCCAAATAAAAAGTGAAGTTTGCAGTAATTGTGACCAAGAAAAATGCTTAAAATGCGAACTTAAAGCGACAGACTATGAAAATTTAAAAGATTTTGCCGAAAATCTTCATGATAGTTTAGAACACAGTCCGTTACACTCCACTGATATAAGCTATCACAATTTGAACAGACTCTCAGCTGTGTCAAACTCCTCGAATTCCGAAACTGACAAGAAAAAAGATGACAATGACGTTATGAAAGTTATGACGTCTTCACACGAGAGCTCGTCGAGTTATTCAAATGTCAGTTTGACGAAAGGAGACGAACTTTACGAATGTTTCAATTACACACGACCGAATTACATAAATTTACAGTCTTCTAGTACCAGTAAAAGTTCGCCAGGAAGCCCTTTAAAAAGTCCGTTAAAATCTACTATTAGTATCACATTCCGATCTCCTACTAAATGTAAGAATTATGAAGATACTCCCACTAATGATAGGGACTCGGTCTATGAAGATATCGATTTGGAGAAGAATCTGTCTATAGTTGAAGATGCAAGTATACCACAGACTGACGCCTGTCTGCCTACCCAACAGGCTTGCCAACCTGATGATATCCAGGACCTGATAATCCTCGAAACACCGACTGAAACCAACCTTGATGACATTGATGTCTACAGCCAAGTTAAATTCTTCAAAAAAAGTGTTAATGAAGTCAACGCGATGCTACTACCTGAAGACAGACATTACGAGAACATAGCGTTCGAAAAACAAAACGACTATGAAAATATTAATGTTGATACGCTTAAAATATGTGATAAGGATTTGATTAATGAAGATGATAATTCTAAAGATGCGGCTGAGAATGGAAATTTTAAGAGTATGAATGTAAGAGAGCTAGCTATTCGATTTGAAAGTCCTACGGAACAAAAACCTGCTTTCACATTCGATAAATTCAAGGCGGAAATCAAATACCCTAGCTTAGAAAGAAAAGACGAAAAAAGGGTTATAGAAATAAAGAAAATTGATTTCAAAACGCCAACTGTGTCACCAAAGTCATATAGACTATCTAAGAATTCACACAACGCGAGATCGTTAGACGAAAACGCGTTTATAAAGGAATTTGGAAACGATCAATCGAATGTAGACAGGAGAAAAAGTTTAGAAGTGAAAACATCAAGCAAAAAGCTGCCAGATTTGAACCTAAATACAGATCATGAAAACAAAGTAATTATAACCCCTACTTCAGAAAACAAAATCTCTTTAATACAAAGATTCGATCGCCCAGATATCAAGAACCTAATTTCCTTAGATTGTGACAAAAAACTCAGTCGAGAACGCATAGAGAAATACAAAGAAGAACGCAGAAACTTTCTCCGAGAAAAATATAGCTCACAATCTTTCCGTTCGAATCCCGAGCAGCTGACTCGAATAAAGATACGGAAAGATAGGGACGATAAAATTGAGACTTGTGAGAGACTAAAAGATGAGATGCCGAAGTTTGAAAGGAGAAATACGGTGGATTTGGGACAGAGGCTGAGGTTCAGTCTGGCTAAGAGTAGCAACAACCTGGAGTCGATCCCGTCACCTTCTAGTCCTGAGAGAGAGTTTCGAGAAGATAGGAGTTTCGATAGGTAAGTTAAATGAACGGCTTGGGAGATATTTTTTGACTTATTTTTAAAATGGGCTCTTGGTATTGGAAAAAATAATTAATATATGGATATTTCTTTTTAAGAAACATTGAAAAGATCGTTGCAAAACTAAATAGTTGCAGAACTCTCCCCCCTCTCAAAGAGAGGAGGCCTGTGTCCCAGCAGTGGGAACATTATAGGCTAATTATGATCGGCTTACAGTTGATTACAGGGATCGCTCCGCTGATAACTTAGTATAACGTATATAATACTTTTGTCGATATCGTTATTGCCGTGATTGTTACTGTATTATCGTTGTAAAACATTGAGAGAAGCAAACGGAAAGTAATTCATGGCCACCGTGAATTTCAATAATTCTATTTATCAGCGACATTACGACTCGGTGACCGGCCGTCCTGACATAAGAATAAACGGTGACCCTTAAAATTGTTTCTATTCTTCTAGAATACGATGGAAGTAATGTTTGAGAATAGGAAGCAAATAGAAGCAATAGTGAAGCAATTCTTGGGCATAAATTCAATGTTAAATACGCCTAGCAACCGGTCATCCTGACGAAGACGTTTTTTATATAGTTCTGCAACTGTTTAGTTTTAAATCGATGTTTTTTATTATTTGGAATTTTATGAGGCAAAAAAAAAACTGTGAAGTATTATAAAGCAGATTTACCAAGCATATATTGGGGTAACATGACTAAAGAAAAAAAATACGGTAGAAAAAATAATATCTTCCAAGCCACTTAATTTTTTTTGTTTATGTTTGATTTTTTGTTTTGTGTAAAATTGGCTTTAAATTGTGAAATATAACATAATAACTTTAGTTTTGCACAAAATTCTATGTGTATTTTGGTAAAGTGCTTAGTTTTTGTCGTATGCACTTAGCGGTATACCTGATATTGGTATTCATATCTGAAAATTAAATATTCAAGTGTACCGTTAAGTGTAACTTACCTGTTTAGTTTTGAATAATCCCAAAAATATCAGACGGTTTTTTTCTAATTTGTGTTGTATTAAAAAGAACGTATACCTTCCTTAATAATTTACTAAAGAATCATAAATAATTTAATTTGACAAAATTTTCAGTTTTATTTCAGTCATCATCAGTAAATTTCGTTCAAGATATTAATAGTATTTTTTCTCATTTTTCTATAGGAAGGAGAAAGTCTCGCCTTCATACAATATTCGCGATATGACAGCGATTTTCGAGCAAAAGTCGCATCCACACACCGGTTGATATACCAATTATGGATAAGTTTACCATAATCTGTGGTGAGGCTTACGGCGATACTTGTAAACTCAGGTAAGATTGTCAAAATTACCAAAAATCTGGTAAATTGAGTAAAAAGTATTTGTGAAATTGTCACAATGATGTCTAAGAGGTATGATACCTGTAATTCAGGTAAAATTGCCAAAATTACCAAATAAAAGGTAAATTATGTGTGAAAAGTATTGGTGAAATTGTCACAATGATTGGTAAGAAGTATGATTACTTACCACAAAAATTATGTATTGTATGCTATGCGATCAAAACGCGATACTTGTAATCCAGGTAAGTTTGTCAAAGTTACCAAAAATTGGTAAATTATTAATTTGAAGTATTGGTGAAATTGTCACAATGTTACAAATTGACGAATTGGTTAATAATTACCACAAAATTATATTCTATAATAATTGCTTGCTTTTTTGGTGAGATTTGTTACTAATTATGGTCTAAGTTGTGAAGTTTGCTGAAAAAATATTATAGTTAATTATGTATTTTAACGTGAAATCGTCACAAAATTTAGAAAAAATATAATTGGTAAACTTACCGCTATTTACTAAGAAGTAAAATGTATTTGTGCCCGGTTAATGGCAATAGGCTCGCCCCCTATTACATGGGACTTAAACATAACTGGCGAAATGTGGGTGTACTATAGGTACACCTCTGCCTAATTCTTCAGGAAATACTGGCGTGACGTAATGTAAAATTAAAAAAAAAATATTTAAGGTTTTTTTGCTAGAGTTTAGGACGCATAGTTTCTCCAATGACTGGAGTTGTGGAGCTCAGATAGGGAGTCGCTCCATGTAAAATACTGGTATCCAGTAGCATCTGGTTGCAAAAAAATATCGATACTAGTTGGCGGTATCATGGTTAGTCTCACCACAGTAGCCATTTATATTGTTATAATGTATATTAACAAAATGAAACTCATTTTGTTGTGAAAATATTAATAATAAGTTGTAAAAGGATAAGTTTACTTGTATTAATATACATAATTCTAAGTAAATGATAGTACTCCTTGCTATCTGATTTATACAGGGTCAAATTAAATTCTGAGACATTTTGGACATTGATATATAAACAGGATAATATCCATCCGTTTGAAAAGTTTCGCTAACTAGTTGAATTTGACCCTGTATTTTACTAATACTCTGGCCATTACAAACGCAAAGTAAGAGCCATAAATATTTTTTATCGGACCTCTCGCTCGCACTTAGAACCCTTATGGATCAGTTCTAGTGTTGTGAGTTTGTGTTATTGTTATTGACGAACTGATTTATGATCAACTTTGCGTTTGTAATGTCCCTGGTGTAGCTCGCCCCTTAATACATGTGGGTGTACTATAGACCTCTGCCACTCCTTCGTGAATTACAGGCATGATGTTTACCTACCCTTATGTATATTGTGCAAGTAATATAATTATTATTATTATAGTTATATAAATAAGTCACTTGTTTCGTTATATTATTTATTGATTTTTTACTAATATTATTATTTTGACGGTTAATCATCACAATTTGATTGGGGTTGAAGCGGTGTTGAGAATACAGGTATTTTCAACAAAAAGTTACAGGTAAATAAAATACCTGGCCTGGTCAGTGGCCACTACAGAGCGTGGAATCAGCGTCTACAGACATAATTTTATAATTCGTAGCGCTGAAAGTGCGTTGAAGGCACAAGTTCTGTCATGGACGCCATTCTAAGCCGTCAGTGGTGTCGTAGTTCCCTAGTGAACGCTTGGTTCTTACAGAAAGTTTTGACGATGCCTCTCTAGCCGGGCCGCCGAGGTGTATCCGTGCTCTGTGCTGGCCCCTCATTACATGAGACTTGATAAATGGCGAACTGATAGAGTACTTACACCTGTACCCCCCCCTTCGGCGAATAAAGCGTGATATTTTTCTGAAACGATATATATAAATATAATCGGCCACTAAATATATGTTCCCACTGTTGGGACACAGGCCTCTGAAATATGTCTTGTATATCCATATATATATATTTAAAAATATAAAAAATAAAATAGAAATAAATATTTCTAATAAACAATTCCGACTTTTCATATCTCTCCACATTGAGACCTGAAACGTGTAAATAAATCTTTACCGCTTCAAAACCAAATCAAACAAGTATTATTATATTATATTGTAAACGAATAATTCTCATGCGATAGTTGTTTTACGAGGAATCTCAGTATATTTGTTATTGAAATATTGACTCTAAGGGCTTGGTAATAGGCGCCTTTTTTGTATTCAAAAGGTAAAACAATATGTGTCTGTCTTCGACATTTTGTGGTTGTAACTGTATTTATACTTTAGGAGTCGAACAACCTTTTGAGTAAGTAATGCACGGTTTTTAAAAGGTCAACACAAAAATTTGGCAACAGACTGTCAAGCTTATGTCAACTGCTGTGATTGACTGGCTGACTTCAACTCGTCTCTTCAGTGGGGAAGTGTCTAAAATGTTGTCAAAATCCGGTACTCTGATAAACTCTGGAGATTAAAAAAAAAATACTGGTCGTATTTTTATTTTTTGAAGACTAAAAATGAAGAATTTTAGAAAAAAAAACGATTTATACACAGACATTGCAGAAATAACAATAAAATCATGATATAAGTTTGACTGTCTATTATAGCTCAACTTTGTGTTGATCGCTCGCTAACGAATTACTCAATCTTTTCTGTAACATCCTGTATATTAAAAAAGGTAATACAAATAAGTATTGGAAACATTTTAGTGACTCGGTAACTTACTCTCGTCAAGTTTCAGCTTTCGAGCTCGTTAATTAAAATGAAAGGCGCCGAAAATATTTATTTGACAGGCATTTAAATGTTTAAATGGTTTTCCCTTTGATTGATGATTTTCCACCTCACTACTAAACGAGTTCTAACTTTAGTCCAAGCTCATATCTTCCCTGCCGGGGTCGCGGGAAGGTACCAAAGGGTTACCGAGGCCCCTGGCAACACAGGCAACGGAAGGAATACGGGTGGGTTTTAGTCAGTAAGAGTCTGACACACCCTCCCGCTCCGCTCAGAACGGGAGAAGTTATTTGATGATTTCCCTTCCGTTGCCTGTGTTGCCAGGGGCCTCGGTAACCCTTTCGGACTTTCTCGCGACCCCGACAGGCATCGCACCTAGCTGACCCCCACACCAGTGCTGCCACCCCAGTGCGGCGCGAGTGGCACACTGCCCCCCGCCTGCCCCTTAACAAAGGCGAGCTCCCCGTTGCTCACCATTCCGCAAGCCCGTGCCTACGGTGGCCGGGAATCGGCCTGGGTTTTCAAGCAAGATTGGTTGACAGAAATAACAGACTGTTCGTATGTCCTAGAACCAAAAATTCGAAAATATGTGACATCTACCAGCCCGCACTGGGCCCGCGACTTGGATAGCGGCTCACTTCCTCTCACAGAGAGAAGGCCCGAGTCCCATAAATAAGCTCTTTTACTCAAGCTAAGTACAGTAGCGTTTCACACGAAAGTGAACCTTATTTTGTATAAAGTTCAATACTGAATAAGCAAATTAAATTAAAAACGGATAAAGCTGATTTTTGTATGAAACGCGTTAGTCTTAAGCCAACCTCGAGCAAGACACATCATACTAGATATAATCCCTAATACGTCGGAATTTTAGTTCCATATTTCCTTATTAACTTGTCATAAAAATATATTTACAGTTCTGCCTTACCTCTCGGGGAATACAGTCGTTATGTTGTGATAAAAAGGTATAGTATCAAAGTGAAACCCATTTTAACATTGCCATCTATAAAGAATATTGTGTTGCCATATTGAAAAAAAAAATATAAATAATAAAAATGCATTTATTACTATATTTTTGTAAGCAGTATTTATTCGATAGAATAGAGGCTTTAAAATATTTGAATCTTATAAAAATATAATAAAAAGACTATGTAATGAAAAAATAAAAAAAAAAATACATAAGAATGAATCTCAGGAACAATTCTGAATTTTCTCTTAATGAACACATTTCTGAGGATATCAGAAATTGACAAAACGCAAGAAAACGGAGGGTTATTTGTAATAAAATTGAAGTTGCATAGTCATATTATATTTAGATATGGTTAAATAAAACAAAGCTTTCTTTGTATATAAATACGCACCTCCTTTTTGTAAAAAGTCGGTTAATGGAGTCGAAAACATATTTAGTTTGTGTACATTTAAATATTTTATTGAAATAAATTACTTACTCTGAATGAATTGATTATATTTTTAACTTTCTATTGTACTAAAATTATCTAAATACACAGTGGTGCCGATTCCCTTGTTCACAAACTAAACTAAATTTAAGTTCAGTGCATCTTTTTCTTTCTATTTAATTAAGAAAAGGACAGAAGATAAATTTTAGTTTAGTCTTATCAAATTAACAGGGCGTAAATTGACGTAATTTTAGTAGGCAAGTTTTTAATCACGTCTTGTATGGAGTAGTGACAGGCGCTGATTAATTTGACAGGACTAAACTAAAATTTATCTTCTGTCCTTATCTTAATGAAATAGAAAGAAAAAGATGCACTGAACTTAAATTTAGTTTAGTTTGTGAACAAGGGAATCGGCACCAGTAAACATAATCGTAAGCCTCGTTTACACGTTTTTAGTATTTAGTAGATAATTACTAACATTTTCTGACTCGCGTGGTATAAACATACCAAGTTAGATTTCTAACGTGACGATATTATCGTGGGCGTCCACGGCATCACGCTAACACTGAAGTAAAATATATGAAAATGCGTGCACGTTGTAACGTTAGCGTGGACGGTAATTTAAAAGTGTCTTGATATATTTTAATACATTTAATTCCCTGTGTTAGCGTAATTTAATGCCATGGACGTCCACGACACAATATCAGAATTATTACAAAAAACCCAGTCTGTTTATGACGATTGGAAACTTGAATCCTGATTGGCTAAGCTAAGAGTTAATTCTTAATATCTTTATTCTGATTGATCAGAACATGGCGGTGTAGCTGTGAACCAATCGGCGCAACCGTCAATGCTTAACGTTTATGTCAGCCAATCAGCGTTCATACTCAATGTTGAACTCAATTCATAATATTTAATTTCACATAAACCTACATGGGCACTTATGAAACGTCAGAAGCTAGGTGCACGGTTCTAATTGGTCGTTTCCTACGGAGAAGAGTCGGCAAGAAACTCCACGGTTACTATTTTTTTAGATAATTGGCTTTTACATTTTTTTTAGTTTACACTGTTGAAAGGTATGGCAGTGTCTGTCAAGTACTTTGTTCGCGGTTTACCTATAAGCTGGATTTTTGCAAAAATCCTAATAATGGTTGCTATTCGATTTTTTCAATTATTCTAAGGTAAGGAAAGTTTTGAGTATTAATGTGGATGGCTACAAGAGTAGGGGAAGACCAAAGAAACGATGGATGGACTGTGTGAAGGATAAAATTAATATAAAGGGGCTGGCTACCGAGATGACGACAAATATAGAAGAATGGAAGAAAGCGACATGTTGCGCCGACCACAAAGAAATTGGAATAAGGGCAGGAGAATGAATGACATAATCATACAAGACGGCCCATGAATCATGGCTGGTCTGAACGTAGGTTTTCCGAACTGTCGCGTATGTTCGCTGGGGTCGCGGGAAAGTCCGCCAGGGTTACCGAGGCCCCTGGCAACACTGGAACACGGGTGGTTTTTAGTCAGTAAGAGTCTGACACACCCTCCCGCTCCCGCTAAGTTATTTGATAAATTCCCACCCAAAAAAATAAAAAATGTCGCCATTTGGTTCCTAAAAAAGTTATTGCTCAGCCTCCTGCGCAAAGTTCTGTTCGGCCATGATTCATCGGCCATACACGCAACAAATATTAGCGTCATGTTCGTGAACGGGCGCTGACAGTTGAGACTGGTCATCTCTTAACTGCCAGAGCTTATTTTTAATCTTATATTCTGAATTGTTTTTAATTAATTAATTTTTACATTGTTCTCACTTAGAGAACCAACAAGAATAATGTTCCTAGGTTTTGTAATATCTTGATTTAAAAAAGTGTCCTTGGAGTTTATAGCCCGTTCTTCTCCATAGAGATCTACGTTTCGGGATGGGCAACTATCTTCAACTTCCTAACTAACTGACCGACTCTTCGATGATTCAAAAGTGCCTGTAATTGTTTTAATTGAAATAAATGTTTATGAGTTTGAAGCAACTAAATGCTTGCTTCAAACTCAAAAACATTTATTTCAATTAAACCAATTACAGACACTCTAGTACTAAAAACGTGTAAACAGATTAGTTCCTAAATGGAATTGAAACTTAGTATGTCTTTGACTCAATTGAAATCTATACAGACAATAATCGTGTATCTAAATCAACGCTTTGAGAATATCATCATTCAAAAGTTTATAGGAGTTTTGAGGCTAAATTATCGGTTTTATATTATCAAATTTCTCAGTTTCGTGTATACATAAATTGTGAAACCATACTGATATTATAAATGTAAAATGGAGTTCAGCTTTCAGGCCTTTGAAGTACTCTGAATATAGCATCGATTTTGCTAAATTAACTTGAATACTGGTATGACATTTATGTCCTAAGGTATACCTAACTTCACGCCGCGCCTGTTGTAACAATTGGATTTAATGATTGAAAAAAAATAATTGTTTTTAGGGGCTTTTACGCATAGCGTATGTCAGTCCCATGGTATCCTAAACATTTATAGTTTCACAAGACGTGGGCTATGAATTTGAACAAACCCTTCGCGTCGTCGCCATTTGGTTGAAATTGAATTGTAAGGAACATGCCTACATCAGTTCTGTTCAAGTTCAGGGACCTTACTAAATTATTTCTACTGGACTCATATTGAACACATTCCATCAATAAATGTCGTAGGTCCTCGACAACAATTGGAAATTGACAGCGCCTTTATTATTTAAAAGCGGTCAAATTGATTCTCATATTTGTGTTACAAGAGACGCATGGTTAGCTGAACTAAGCTACCCATCTGCCAGATACCATAACAATCGGCATGATAGTTATACCTTAAAACAGCCGCAAGCGTCGATCCATCAGGTTAAACTACGCTTGCCGAGGTTGGTCCTTGGGTTGATGGATGACCTTTACATACCGAGACTCCTCCGTGCTTCAGAAAACACGCTAAGACGTTGGTCCCGACTGTCATTCGTGGATCTTTGACAGTCTTTAGAAACCCGAAAGTCTGACAACCAGTCTTACCAAGGGGTATCCTATTACCCAGTTACTGGGTTGTGGAGGTCAGACAGACAGTTGCTCCGTGTAAAATACTGATATTCAGCTGCATCCGGTTAGCCGACCCCAGCTTAGTTGGGAAAAGGCTAGGCAGATTGATTTATTGAGTTATACCTTAAATAATACTGATTTGACAGCGAAATTATTTTTCATATTTTTGTAGGTACTAGTAAATGGCGTGATAGTCTTATCTTGGGTAAATTGTACGATGATAATATAAGACCGGTATATTTAACTGTTTTTCATCAATATTTGGAGCATTTTATGAATACTGGTTAATATCTATATCTCGAATGGTGCAGATTCAATATCTCGTAGCTGAAAAAAAAATGAATGAAAAAAGCCAGAGAGAGATGAGAGAGCTGTTGAATATTGAAACTAAATTTGCGCAAATGGTATGAAATAAGAAATACATTTTACAGTTTTTATTGATAACCAAGTTCGAATATTCTCCAAAATATTTCTTCCAAGTCGTATGCTAATTTCATGTAAGATTATGTGTAATGTACGCATAGATTTAAATCGTGAGATTTCCCATCACCGTACTTAGATCGAGCGTAGAAGCAAAATTTCAAGTTTGTAATATCTGAATGACTCAACGATTGGTCAAACTAAAATAAACACTGTATAGTTTGACTTATTGACCGCCACGTCAAAAAAGTAAAAACGTGCCCTCGGCGCCAAGCTATGAATTATTCCTTAAAAATCTGACCGTGGCGTGCTGGGCACATTTTGGTCTGTCATCTATACATGACTGTGGCGATCAAAAGGTTAAATATCCAGGGGGCCTACCATAAACTTTAAAAATATTTGCCAAGAGCAGGGCAGCTCAACCCAGCATGTTATCCTGACAGATTTTGGTCAGGTCAGCCTGCTGAAATGCTGTGTCGTAGTCACTCACCGGTCTAAGTAACGTGATCTCTGGCTCACCTGCTACATAGCGCGCTCATGGTACAAACTAGCACTACAGGTTATTTTTCATGTAAAATTGACCTGCTATAAGAGTTTATGGTAGACCCACCCCTATTTGGTAAAGAAACGAATCTTTGAACGAGAGATTCAATGAGTCAACACTTTTCAGGACACTAGACCCCCAGATGTAATAACAATAAAACTTCTGTTTCTCGTCCAGTTTCCTTCAACCGATTAAATAATTACAATTAAGAGACTTAATAATTTTTGGCAAACGCAGGGTCAAAAAGTCATTAGTGTATACAGGATTTGAATAAAAAAATACATACAGCACACATAATCTTATAACCAACCGACTGTGACATTGCCAAATCGTATTTCTCTTTCAAATAATATTGTTATGAAGTATCTATTATTAAGCGACGCGAGATGAGTCTCAGGCAAAGACAAATAAACGTTACTTACCACGTACTTTTCCTGCCACTCTTGCACAATACTGTCAAACTACAAATGCAAGAAAGAGACGGTATGTCCCCGTCTCTTAGCCAAACTACGTGCTAAGTAACGTTTGTTTATCTCTGCCTCAATGTTTAAAATAAAGCATATAAATATACTGTGTAAAATTGTAATGAATAAAAAACGTGTATTTTTTATTGGTTTGGTACTCAGTTTGGTATTTGGGTAGTTTTGAAACTGTTTTTGAAAAATGATGACTTGTGTGGTGTTTCAGAATTGTGTGGACTTATTTTTAAGGGTTTTTTTTTATTGATTTATAGAATTGGTGATACTGTTATTTTAGAATTACGAGAGTCATTTTACTGAACTGAAAACTGTGACCTTGTTGTGTAGTAATAATACGGAAATCAGTAAATAATTTGTTTGCGTACTATTTTTAATTTACATATGGCTGTCTTATCTCCAGATCCCTTAAATTTTGTTAATTTATCTGGTGGATAGCAGGTATCTAGATACTTAACTACCAAACTAGGTAGTAAATCAATATTTAAGTATAAAACAGTGAGCTTTAAAGCGTTTCCACTTATGATGGCTACGGACGCAGAGGGCGCTACTGAGCGCTCCCTTGTATTTACAATCTTGTAATATAAATATTTCTTTATTGTCGGCTTGTAGACGTAGGTTATGACGAATAAATAGTATTGCTGAATTTTTGGTATTATTCTTTTCCTTTACTCACCCTGAGCACTATGGGCCACTTTCTCAAACGAAAATTGGTCTCATTAATCTATTTATATATTTTTTTCTTTAGGCAATCACTCACCAAAGGCGAGACGAGTAACAACACATTCATCTGTATTTAGACGGTTTACATTTCACAAGTGGTGAAATACAAACCGGCCCCAACAATGTGATGTTATGAAATTAACCTTAACCTTTAGACCGCCACAGTCATTTATAGATGACAGATAAAATTGTGCCCAGCACGCCACGGTCACGACTACATGACAGGTTATAAGGAATAATTCGTAGCTTAGCGCCGAGGGCACGTTTTTGCTTTTTTGACGTGGCGGTCAATAGGTAAAGAGCCATACCTCACTGGGAAGCTATGGCAACGTCCCCAGGTCACGCTGCCAACTAAATGTATACAGCTTATATAGTGGGTCAATGGAAGGCGCACCTGGCGCCATCCATACATTTTGTTGGCGACGCGACGTGGCTACGCCGCCAAAAGACCAGTTTCGGAATGACAACTCTCGAGCACGTCTTGGGGTAGAAGCTCTCTGAGCTCTTTTGGACATCGTGTTCGAGGGTCATGTCGCAAATCTTCCTAAATCTTGCAGGGGGGATGGATGGCGGTTTGGATACGAATGGTATTGTATAACCTGAAATTATTTTAAATAGTAGGTATGTTGCAAATAGCCACAAAAATATGTGGTCTAGCGCAGAGAGAATGTGGTAGTAGAACGAATGATTCTTGGGTAGATGGTGTAGTTTTAATGAGGTTGTGAGGAAGAAGACGCCTGGCTTAATATGCTAGCCTGTAAGGCCCAAAATAGGATGAATCAGGCAACGACTGTGGCAGATGATTTGGAAAGAGTGAAGAAGACACCGAAATGAATACGAAAGTAAAAGAGATTGTAAAAATGAAGAAGGATGAAAAGGTAGAAAAGTACAACAGGAAGTTCTCTGATAACTTCAGGGTTAATGTTAAGCTTGAAGGGCGGTGACGGGGTGGTAGCAAGCTTGGTGTGCCAGATCTTTAATATGTGTTGGAGATATGGCCATGTGCTGAATGACTGGTGCAAGGCTGTAATAGTACCACTATATAAGAGAAAAGGCTCTCAGCAGGCGTGTTAAAATTACCGCGGCATTCATCTTTTGAGTGTTGTCGGCAAACTGTATGCGTAGGTTTTAATAAAGCGAGTGATAAGAGTGACAAAATATGGGATGTGCAGGCAGGATTTAGAGAGGGAATGGGCTGTATGGATCAGATCTCCTGGGATGTGCAGGCAGGATTTAGAGAGGGAATGGCATACAGCTATGGATCAGATTTTCTTAAGGTGCATAGCCGAAAAACATCTGGCAAAGCACAAGAAAGTCTACTGTGCTTTCGTTGACTGTGAGTGGAGGACTTTCGGAGAAGGCCTATGGACAGTGAGTGGAGGAAAGAACTGTGGTCGACACTATTCATGTATGATGTGCCTGTCACTACTTCATACAAGTTTAGACGTGATTTAAACTTGCCTACTAAAATTACGTCAAAACTAAAATTTATCTTCTGTCCTTTTCTTAATGAAATAGAAAGAAAAAGATGCACTGAACTTAAATTTAGTTTAGTTTGTGAACAAGGGAATCGGCACCAATACCTCACATAATGCAAGTGTTCTAGTTTAACATATAAAAATGTATGTTGAACTCGAACGCATACACATCAATTCTATATGTGAATATTTAAGTATTGTAGTAAAATACTGTATGAAATAAATCCAGGAAGTAATGTCTAACCGCAGCATAAAAAACGATATTACTTTCAAACTACTTAAGATATGTTCATGTTTTTTTTTTGTATGAACAGACTATGTTATTATCTTTAACTCTTTTTTCAAATATTCATATTTTCGTTACTAAAAATAAAATTAAATATTCCCTATGAAACCGAACGGCGGGCGGCGCGTATTTGCGTGGCCAAGGTGAACGGCGATTACCCAACCCGTAATGACTGGACGTGTGGTCGTGAGCGGTTGCACTTGGTGATGGGGCCCGCTAAGCATGGCGATGGCGGGCTGATACCAGTCGGGGGTATGGCGTTTTCACAAGTCTCGGAGGGTATCCATGAGAATCTCCCCAAGAAAAAAAAAGTCGTGACAGTACTCAAAAATAAAACAACGAAATATAAAAGCAATCTTTATTTACAAAGTGGAACTATACTTAACTAGGTTTACACAAGAGAAATGACAACAGTCTTACAAACTTAATCAGTATGCTAGCTGCCAGAGGCGGCGCCAAACGGGTACCTACCAGTCAGAATTTTACGAATTATTTGGTCAAATCGTTAGGTACTTTATTAATACGTACCACAGAGCAAAGAATAATGGTCTTACACCCATTTTTGAAAAGTGCCTTAATTAAATTCTATAGTGCTAATATGCCCAAAAAAAAATCACAAAATTTTTATCCAATCGATAAGTGCCATAAAAATGCATTAAAATTTTACATTTTCAAATTTCGCGCGAAGTTTGACAAAAACGCTGGACGCAGTGGATACCATGTTGATCTGTGGTCATGACGTCACTTGGCTATGTAAACAAATGCGCTGATCTATTATCTATCAGTTGACAGTTGACTCGTTTTAGTTAACACAGCCGTATGACGTAATAACATGGCGGCTACTATTTCATGGTGTTTTTTTTAACAGATTAGAAAAACTGAACACGATGAATTGAATTTTAAAATTTATTTTGTTATTTTATGAACTAAAACTAACATTTTCCGACTCCTTCTTGCCTAAACTATCTCAATAATATATTTATAGATTTTTTCTCGTATATAGTAAAATACCCTATTGTCACGCCGACAGCTTCTAGAGTTGACAGTACAAAAAAAACTGCCTGTAGTAGGACTACACGTCAGAAGTTACAACTTCTTAGCTTCACGCGTCACGCGAATTAAGTGTTTTTTCCCCATCTCAAAAGTGGCCAACGTGCGTTGAGCGCACAAATCTGTCTCGAACCCTCAAAGACCTCAGTTTCCACATCAGATATGTATCGTGGTGAAAGGAAGCGGTGACACGCTTGCTTTGTCATGGCCTGAAATTCTCAATGCCCTAACAGCGGCTGCCGAGTCATATCCGTGCTCTGTGATATATTGATAAACCATAAGTCCGGAAGTACTCCGCATTAAGAGTCCGGAGGAATACTTCGTATTTATTTTACACCGACTTTCGCGCCGCCACTGATCAGAGGCACAAAACACAATGAAAATAATGATCTTTTTAATACTATACTTGTGAAGTTTTGTTGTGCAAGTTGACTATTTGAACCCAAGTTTCTTTTGTTATGTGATAAAACTCCTGCAAGAATGTCAGGGGATCTGTTCGATTGCAACTTGCAAGAAACTTCATTGCATGTACCTACTTAAATCTTTTTTGTTTATACTTGCCTTGCCCGGGGCAGACGCAAACGACAGTGTGTGGTGACGTCACGACGGACGACCGACACGCCACCGGTTGCCAAAATGTGCGTTGCCGTTGTAATAAAGCATCTTGCTTATCATAAATAACATAAAGCAAATGCTATCGTGGTTCTCACTTGTTGCTATTTGCTTTTTGCTTTACATCGCACTCTCCGGCTCTGTCCGTCGCACATCGCAAGCGCATGTAGTAATAAGCAACCAGGCATAGCAAAGCGGCGGGTGCCGGCCGCCGGGTGGCTAATCGTCGCATGCTAGCGTTTGCTTTCGGTCGCGTGTGTAATCGTTTTAGGCACCGCGTGTGTTATCGCGATCTCAGGCGGCTCACGTACGTAATATTATAAACAATGTTGTTTTGCTTCGTGCGTTTTTAGTGTAAATAAACAGTGATAGGATACGCAATATTGATTATGTAAATAAACACTAATTGTGTAAGTAAGGACGATTGACTGAGTGAGGTATCGTGTTGTTGTTTTGTGTGTAGGTATTTAACGGACGAAAATGTTTAGAAGAAACATTGAACTTTTAAATACGCCTATAATGGTTTTAAATACTAACATAGGTAGGTACATTATTTCTTAATAACACTTAATCAAATAGACAGTCCTAAGCCTGGAAAGTATGAAGGAAAGTTCATTGTTTTTTTTTTAATGTTCCATAATAAATTCAACGCGATGTAATACTCCGCTCTGACAACACCGCGCTGGTTTTATTCGCGCCCGCCCGTTTGGTCGTAACAAGTGCCTACGCATATAACGCATGCTTAAAATAAAGCATATAAAATAGTATGCTTAAAATAAACAGCATATAGCATTAAGCAAGTGATTGCCATAAAGCAACTTTGAACACCACTATTTACGAACGTTGCATTCGGCCGTCGTCGGTGACCGACGGCTACACGTCGTCTGTCGCGGTCGGCGTGTGGTCAGATAGTTCGCTGCCATTTAAAGACGTTTTCTTGCGTGTTTAAATGTCTGACATTATAGTTTACTTGCAGTGTGCAAGTGGGTTTCAGACGTCAACTTGCATAAAACAGCAGCAAGTAAATATCGCGCTTAAGGCGCTGACAAGACCCAATTGACCAAAATAGGCTTCTCTTAAGAAAACAAATTACCAAATCTGTGTAGTTTGTGGTAGCGGAAAAAATATTATGTTAATTTTGAACATATTTCCCAGAACTTAGTTGTTACCAAAACACGTTTTGAAAATAAACCTCGATACAAACTAACGTTAAACTAACCTCTTACCTTGAGTTCTAATCCAAAATATCTGTTAAATATCAACATACGTTACATATTTAATTAATAACAAGAACGTCTTATTTGAATGCAAAACTTGGTTGTTTTTTTATTTTCGATTACTCAACTCAATTTTGAGTAAATAGAGAATTGCTTCATATTTTGCAATAAATTACAAGCGTTGTGTCATCGCGCGTCTCTTTCTATTCTATGCAATCTGACAGTGACCGCGGTTTAGGTGTTGTCAGCGTCTTAAGAGGAAAATGTTGATTCAATAATTTATGGACACGTTACTACCGCACCTCTAAGTTTAGAAACGACGCAGTACTATAAAAAAAACGTTTTATTTTAGCAATATAATTGCAGATTCTTAAGAAATATGTGTTTTAACGCAAGATCTTATACAATTATCAACTTGCATGCAAGTATTCTGTTGCTACTTGCATGCATTCTACTTGCAGAAAGAGGTTGCAAGTATTATGTTACATACATTTTACATATTGCGTTTTATTAAAATTCTTAAGTACGTTACAAGAGTGAAAGAGAAAAACAAAATAAAAATCGTAGAATGATAATGTTTTAAAAGGTGTGAAGCGTATTTAATAATAATATTTACAATTAAAAAAACATTTATTTCTATTATTACAATACTTTTAAAATATTTTAATTTAATTTTATAATTTTACTCTTATTATGTTTCTAGGAGTATCGTGTTACCCCGTAACTGGGTTGTGGAGGTCAGATAGGCAGGCGCTCCATCTGTTGCCGTGTTCAGCTGCATCCGGTTCGGTTAGACTTGAAGGCGACCCCAACATAAGTAGTTGGGAAAAGGCTAGGTCGATTGACTCATTTATGTTTCTTTTTAAACTATTGACCGCCACGTCAAAAAAGCAAAGACGTGCCCTCGGCGCCAAGCTACGAATTATTCATTAAACCTTTTGACCGCCACAGTCATGTATAGATGACTACATGACAGATTTATATGGAATAATTCGTAGCTTGGCGCCGAGGGCACGTTTTTGCATTTTTGACGTGGCGGTCAAAGGGTTAAAATCTGACATGTAGTCGTGACCGTGGCGTGCTGGGCACATTTTGATCTGTCATCTATACATGACTGTGGCGGTCAAAAGGTTTAATATACACAAATACGAATCACTCCCGAAATACGAATATGAGTAAAAACTGCAAATTATAATTTGTAAAAACGCATTTCATTAAGACATCTCCACGGGCGAAAAAATTGCGTCGTCCCGCCGTGCCATCAAGTTCAATAGACACTATGAATACTCCACACGGCGGCGATCATTTGAAGGCACAGCGTGACTATTGCCGCGATTCTCTCGTCCGTGGAGATGGTGCATAAGGGTCAATTTCACGAACGAAAATTACGGCTAAATGAATGTGATAAATTGCCACGCACGCGTATGCTGCTGTGATTGGTTGAATGATTTATCAACAGCCAATCACAGCAGTTTACGTGCGCTTGTCAATTTGTCACATTTAATTTTCGTTCGAGAAACTGACTATTTTTTTAAATATTTTTACTACGTTTAAAAACAGACAAACATAATATTCTATTTCTTCATTTCATTTATATTCTAAACTAAAACAGGGATATTGTTCAATTTGTAATAAGCTTACAAGCAAGAAGACATTTTTAATTTTAATATTTTAATTTAACAATCTTCATAGCACCTCGTTTCACTAATTGATTTAACTAATTATAAGCTTTGGTATAAATTAAATTACAGTCATTTTGATCGACTACTTGTATGAAAATTTAAGTTACTTCTTCAGGCAAGCTTGCACCATCGTCGATTGCATCGTCGCTTACCATCAGGTGAGATGGGCAAACTTCAGAGATTATGTAAAATTAGGGAATATGCATTTGATTCAAATAAGGATAAAATGAATAGTTTCAACTGTATTGCTTCAGAATTATGGCTCCATCGATATATTTTTTTTTTTGTTGGGAAATTATCAAATATTTTCTCCCGGCAACGGAAGGAATACAGGTGGGTTTTAGTCAGTAAGAGTCTGACACACCCTCCCGCTCCGCCCGGAGCGGGAGAAGTTATTTGATTATTTCCGACCCAAAACAAAAAAAAAAGGTGCCTGTGTCGGTTGGCTATTTTAAACTTTTTTTTTAAGTATTTTGAATTGCTTTTTTGGCGTTGAATATTTTTTTACTATTATATGGCAATGTAAACTATCGAATAAAATATATAAAAATACATGCATATTCCCTATATTTCGTTTTTCTTATGTAATAGGGTGATCAAGCAGGTGGTCCACCTCATGTGGTCTGCGCCACCCATGGACATCTGCAATGTCAGAGAGATCACAGTTGCGTTGCCATCCCAGAGACAAAGACGAAATGTGTCAAGTGCCTTATTTCTTTACACCGGCACTTAGGGCCAGTATCTCGAACGAAAATTATCGCAAAATTAATGTGACAAATTGTCAAGCGCGCGTAAACTGCTACGATTGTTTAGTTTAGTTTACGCGCGCTTGATAATTTGTCACATCAATTTTGCGACAATTTACGTTCGAGAAATTGGCCCTTACACTCTTCAAACTAAAAATGAAATAGGTACGTAATAGTCGATTGAAGTTTTTAGATACTAAATTACTAACGCGTGCCCGAAAGCTTAAAAGACTTGAATTATTTAAAACGTTTAAACTAATACTATTTTTAAAGTTTAACATTTAACTTTATAAGCTACCATGACAATATTTTTAAAACTACGCTTGCGTAACTATTTCTTAATTTAATCACATACTTTGCAACAGCACACAATTTAACTATTACCTATAATTAACACCACCTGTATTCGCCGAAAGGTTAGGCAGAGGTGTAGATAACACCCACATTTCGCTAATTATATTTAGGAGACGAGATCCTAGCAAACATACAATCAATTAAAATCTTTACTAATTTCAAACGACAGTTTTTATATGTTATCGATTTTAGTGCTGTGCGGATATAGCTAATTATTTGTATGACAACTAAGAATTTTAGGGCCAGTTTCTCGAACGAAAATGATCGCAAAATTAATGCGACAACTTGTCAAGTGCGCGTAAACCGCTGTGATTGGAAACTGCTGTGATTGGTTGAATGATTTATCAACAGCCAATCCCATCAGTTTACGCGCGCTTGTCAATGTCACATTAATTTTGGGATAATAGTCGTTCGAGGACGTCTGACCCTAAGACTTAGCTAATTATATCAATGCTTGTTACAGAATATTTACACATTAAAAGTATACAAAAAGTCCGTTAATGAATTCAAATATATAAAAAAAAATACAATGCATACTTACAAAATGGAATTGACTATACGATTTTACAATCTAAGTTAATTACTATATGAAAACTTTATGTTCCAAAATCAACTAAAACAAAGTAACTATTTAATCGAATTTCTCACCGTGGAAACTTAGGTGAGCTGTGTGGTCAATAGTGTCAATCTTCAGCACCAGCTAGAATGACGGCTTACATCAAGCTGAAAAGCACTACATGACTGTTCAAGCCGGCAAATTTCTTATATACACATACATACATAAACGCACGCCTTCTTCCAATGGGGGTAGGCAGAAACTATAGAACGCCACCTGCTACGCTCCTTACATACTCCTTTTGCTTCGTTTACGTTCATACATCTGGTCATACACACACGCCGGTTGCGAGTACTACGCACCGGACCTTTCTGAAGAACATAATTGATTAAGTCACTATATGTCCTCCTAGGGCGTCCTCTCCCGGCGTTTCCACTCACATCTGCCTTGTCCTCTCAACATGACCAAACCATCTAAGCATATTCTTTTAAATCTTTGTCACTACATCTTCCTTTAAACCGCACCGTTGCCTTATCACATCATTCTTATAAAAAAAACAATTCGAATTTCTTAAGTTAGTAATAAATACTTTTTTTGAGCACAATTTGTCATGGAAATAATTCGGGAAAGATGAGCAAGAAATGAACGCACTGTGCGAAGCAAAGCGGTGTTAACTGGATTTAAATATTATGTTAAATCTACTGCACAGTGGTTCAGTAACAGGTTGATATTACAAAACATAAGATCATGAATCTAATCCCCGAAGGATTGGGCAGAGGTGTACTTATAGTAAACCAACATTTCGCCAGATATGTTTAAGTCCCATATAATACGGGGCAAGCCTCTTATTATTTATATAACTTTTTAAGATTTCAAGTTTAATTAAAAATATTCATTTAAAAGATCTATTACTGCCTATGTCAGTGCTATGGCGTGGTGCCTCTCATAATATTTTATTTATTAAGTATATGTATTAAGTTTTAACAGGTTCACTGTCCACAGACCACATACGGTCTATAGAGAGACTTCCTTACCAGTTCACAGACCGTATGACGTCTGTTCGCCGGTACAATTTCTAAGCCATCTGACACTGAGGACGTAAGAAGAAAGTCTCTTATTTAATTCGGACTTGGCAGGACACACCATAAAATAATAAAAAGAAAAAAATATATTCGGTAAAAAACGAAATAAAAAGGAAAGTATGCGTATACCACCTAAGGTCTGTGGACTCACGAGGTTATTTTTATCGTCCTAAAGCTAAATAAATAAAAAACTAAATAAATAAATCAATGAAATAAAAGGCTATATATATTTTAAAACGCTTATGTATACATTTATACCAACCACAAATATACCGACTTTGAATAAAAAGGAGCCTGGACAGTAAACCTGTTAATGGAATGAAAATTATAAAATAAATCTGTAACCTTTCCGGGTTAATTATTAGACAGCGATATTTTCTAAATATGACTTTTTTAAGAGATTTTTTTGTAATTAAATATGATATCTTAATCAAACATCAATTTAGTATAAGTATGCTAGAAAACCCTACTTATACAAAATTGATCTTGATATTTTTTTTATTAAATTATCTCGCAACTAAGTCACAATATATTTAGAAGATTACGGACCAATTTCTCGAACGAAAATGATCACAAAAATAATGTGACAAATGGTCAAGCGCGCGGAAACTGCTGTGATTGGTTGAATGATCGATAGACAATTTTTCACATTCTCGAATGAAAATTTTGCGATAATTGTCATTCGAGACTGACCCATAGACAATAAAAATTAAATGGTTAATTCGTTAACCATAATTTACAAATTCTAAATAAAATCCATGAAAGCATCTATTTAATCTGCATCAAAGCTGGCAGTTAATCAGAAAACTATTTATGTGTCAGCACAATTTACAATACATTAAATACCAATAGTTTAAGAGGAAACGTGGTCATGCGTTTATTCCATATAAAGGTATGTCTCTGTTGCCTCCCTGGGTAATGAGTTAATGAAACTAGAGCAAATATTGTTTACGATACAATCTAAAATGTGTAAGTGAATTAATGCACTTTATGGAAGTACTTTGTTCAGAATCGTTTACTGAATCGATTTCTGACATCCTACTAGGTAATATTATAAATGCGAAAGTTTGTAAGGATGGATGAATGTTTGTTACTCTTTCACGCAAAAAGTACTGAACGGATTTGGAAGAAATTTGGCACACAGATAGTTTATATATAATTTTTATCCCGATATACCCACGGGGTCAAAAGTTATGCGGGTGAAACCGCGGGGCGCATCTAGTTTTTTAATAAAAGTAATTTTTAATAAAAACAAAATTTTAAAATATTAGGTTAACTTTCAGTCAAAACAAACCAAAATGGACGGAGTACATACCACGCTAACCCCGTATACGTGTGCGACTGTGTGTATGCGTAGATTTGTTTTGGACCACAATTTTCTGCCATAATAAGTATAACTAATTTAATTGGTCAAGGACAGCTAATGGTGCCGATTCCCTAGTTCACAAACTAAACTAAATTTTAGTTCAGTGCATCTTTTTTTTTCTATTTCATTAGGAAAAGGACAGAAGATAAATTTTAGTTCAGTCCTGTCAAATTAATCAGCGCTTGACGTAAATTGACGTAATTTTAGTAGGCAAGTTTTTAATCACGTCTAAACTTGTATGGAGTAGTGACAGGCGCTGATTAATTTGACAGGACTAAACTAAAATTTATCTTCTGTCCTCTTCTTAATGAAATAGAAAGAAAAAGATGCACTGAACTTAAATTTAGTTTAGTTGGTGAACAAGGGAATCGGCGCCAATGAGACACAATTGATTTTCTATTGTTTGACTCCAAATCGGTGTCGCACGGGGCTTATAAATTACTAAAATTCTGCTTACGTAGGTTATACTTGAATGGTTATGATTAAAACATTATATTCTAATTAGGGTGTTTGCAGGTATGCGTTAATTCCAGGACAAGTTGTATATCTGCCACGGCCATGTTCGTATTCGGTTTCTTTGTCAATATTTTAATTTCCTAAAAATAATTAAAGTACGACATAAAAAAATCTGCGTGCTGATAAATAATCAGGAAGTGCTAGATATAAATGATAAATGATTTATTTTCTGTAAGTAGGTTTGTACAAACACTTTTACACGTCAATCATATTTTTAAAATAAAGCTAGATGAGGTCGGCGTTTCCTATCTGACTACTCTGAGAAGAAAGCCCGAAACAAACTCAAAGGTCACAGTCTCTTTTAAAGTCCAGACATAATCTTGGTCAGATCATGTGAAGGCCATGTAGATTGGTGTCTGAAATGGTCCTTTTGAGGAAAGAACCACACAGATTGAGTGGACCTGTCCAGTCAGTGCACGCATTTGTCAGTAATCGTGCAGCTCAACTCAGAACTTAAGGAGCTCAACGATTCGACGAACAATACCAAAGAAAGAACATTTGGGTAGGCCGCATAAATTACTCAAACTGCCAGACCATGGTTAATACTAAATGAGAAAAAAAATGAAAAAAAAAAAAACAATAATGACCCACATAAGCTTCTGATGACTAGATTCTGCCCGCGACTTCGCCCGCGTGCCCGTGCTATTACTTCATTTTTGCTAAGCGTTATTTCTGACCTTGTTTCTTTTTGCTCGGCTCCTAAGGGTCTTAGCGTGATGTTAAATAGCCCAAAGCCTTCCTCAAGAATTGAGCTATGCTGCTATCAAATGGAAAAATATTGTAAGCGTCAGAACCCCTGGACCAATAGATGTTTGTAATCCGACTGGTAGTTCCAGAGATTAGCGCTTTCAAACGAACAAAAAAAGACTTTTCAGCTTTATCACTAGTTTATAAATAGATTAGTATTGGAGCTCGTGGCCAAGTGATAACAGGCGCACGCGTCGATCGATCAGGTTAAGCTAAGCTTGCCGCGGTTGGTCCGTGGATGGGTGACCATTTTTACCTACCAAGACTCCTCCGTGCCTCGGAAAGAACGCTAAGCCGTTGGTCCCGGCTGTAATTTGTAGGCCTTTGACAGTTGTTACGGGTCGTCAGAAGCTCAAAGTCTGACAACCAGTCTTACCAAGAAGGGGTATGGTGTTACCTAGCAAAATGGGTTGAGGAGTTCAGATAGGCAGTGGCATTTCCTCTTAAGGCAGACCCGCTGTGGTAGCTCGCGAAATTAAAATTTTCTTATGCTTTTTTGCAATTTCCAGGTCAGTGTCAGGTTGTCTTGATCAAAATATGACTCGCGACCACAACAAATATTTATTTACAGAATTATAATCATTAAAATCGTTAAGGCGCTGGCAAGACAATTGGCCAAAATAGGCTTCTCTTAAGAAAAAACATTGCCAAATCTGTATAGTTTGTGGTAGCGGAAAAAATATATGTTAATTTTGAACATATTTCCCAGAACTTGGTTGTCACCAAAACACGTTTTGAAAAAAAAATCTCGATACAAACTAACGTTAAACTAACCTCTTACCTTGAGTTCTAATCCAAAATATCTGCATTAAATATCAACATACGTTACGTATTTAATTAATAACAAGTACGTCTTATTTGAATGCAGAACTTGGTTGTTTTTTTATTTTCGATTACTCAACTCAATTTTGAGTAAATAGATAATTGCTTCATATTTTGCAATAAATTACAAGTGTTGTGTCTTCGCACTTCTCTTTCTTTTCTATGCAATCTGACAGTGACCGCGGTTTAGGTGTTAAAAAAAACAATGTTTGAGTATTCAACTCAAACATTGTTTTTTTTGGGTGATTGGTAATCTGTGTGACAGGTTTCCTAGTGCAGATACTAGTCTCCCACAAAGGATTTATTGGATGTCAAAATATTCATATTTTAAGGCGCCTCTGTGGAAGATAAATAAAAGTTTATTTAATAATTATAAAAAAAAATAGAAATCTCCTTACAAGTTAAGCCTGTTCGAAGTAACAAACAATCTCATACACTTATCATGATAGATTCATAACCCTATGCAAAAATTAGAAGGGTAATAACCCTAAAACAATTTACCCTTTACAACCGAAGGGTAAAATATTTTTGTTAACACACTTCAGCAGGTTTCGACACGAGGTAACAATCCTTCAGGCATGTTAAGAAGGGTGGGTAACTACCATTCTTCACACAAGGGTCAAGCATAAATTCGATCCGCAGTTTTAGACACTAGGTACCCTATCTTACCCTTCAAGAAACCCTTCTTAGCAGGATACGTATGTTACTTCGAATGGTAACAACAATTACCCTTAAAGATAAATTACACTTCTTTACCAAAGGCTAATAATGTCACTAAGCCAAGCTATTGTTGAATTAATTCTATACTTTTGGACAGAATGTAACATACCCTTCTAGAGTGCTAAGGGTAATTACCCTTCTTTACAATAGGGTAAAAACGATTACCAAGCCTGCTATGCACATTCTACAGCTTAAATTTCGACCAATTTTTCCTTTTTCTTAATCAATTTTTACTTAAAACACCATAATATTATTTCTGGGCGTCCTAGAGAGGTTATCGTCTATGGTAAGGTACATGTTGAAGGAGAAGAACATGGCGGTCGAAGATAGGAAGTGCCAAATGTCGTGCGCGTCGTACAGTTGTAGGAGAGAGCATTGTCGGTTGCTTTGTCGAGATTGAGCGGGGGTTAGCTGTGGAATAAAAATGTTTAAATAATTATTTTATACGACGATTGGATTATAGCCCACTCTCTCCTCTGACAGGATCATTATAAGCTGCAGGGCAACTAGACTTAAAACAACGGGTGTTCTAAAAAGAAATATTTTAAAAAGGATTTAATTTCTTATTTATATGACATCGTCAAAATTATTTAAGAGCGTGTACGCCGTACGGCATTTCATACAAATTTTAAAGTCCTTATTTATCGAAATGACTGAACCGATTTTAGTGAAACTTCACACACACAAGCTGAATACATAGGTCTAAAATGTTAGTAGAAATCATTATCGAAATGTCTTATTTAAAAAAAAGATAATTGGTAATTTCTGTTTGTATGGAAAATTTAAAATTGCTCTAATTTAACTGAAACACTATTTTTCGAAAATGCTTTCTACTAACTTTTTAAACCTATTTATTCTGCTTAAGTGTATTTCATTAAAATCGGTTCAGTCATATCGAAAAATAGGGCCTTGAAAATTTGTATGAAATGGCGTACGGCGTAAACGCTCATAAGTGTTTATAAATAAATTTTAGTTTCCCCTGCAACTTTATTATAATTATGACCTTATCAATATTTAGTAATAATTCTCAAATTCACCCAATTTACAAGAAATTTAAGTTTCATTTGTTTGAGTGGATATAATGTGTATTTGAATAGGGATGAAGCCTGGGTAAAAAAAAGGAAATCCTATTTAGTCCATCAGTCAGATAAAAAAATAATATAAGACACGTATTTTTTGCTTTATCATATTAATAAAAAAATACTTAGATAAAACGCATTAAATTTGGGGAGCGGGGGCTCGCTACGTCACAATTCAGTATAAAATCTAGCAAGGCGTGACGTCATGTCATTTTAAATCAATGTATCGCCGTAATCTTTTGATTACATATAAAAAGATAAAACACGTGTCAAATATTTTTTTAATAATCTTGGCACCTGACGGGCAAAAAAAATTGTCATCGTCCCTATTGGAAATCATGATAAAATACAGAATTTTATTTTAAATGAAATGTCTTCCGCAGACTCATCGTTTTTAGGGTTCCATACCCAAATGATAAAACGGGACCCTATTACTAAGATTCCGCTGTCCGTCTGTCTGTCTGTCTGTCACCAGGCTGTATCTCATGAAACGTGATAGTTAGACAGGTGAAATTTTCACAGATGATGTATTTCTATTGCCGCTATAAAAACAAATACTAAAAAACAGAATTAATTAAACATTTAAGGGGGCTCCTATACAACAGACATGATTTTTTTTGCCGTTTTTATAGATAATGGTACGGAACCCTTCGTGAAATGAAATGAAATGAAATTGTGTATTCTGTAAATAGGATAACAGAATCACTTTTACACGTCATATTAAAAAAAAAAATAAGCTAGATGGAGTCGACATTTCCTATCTGACTACCACCCCTGAGAAGAAATGGCGAAACAAACTCAAGGGTCAAAGTCTCTTTTAAAGTCCAGACATAATCCTGGTCAGATCATGTGAGGACCATGTAGATCCATGTCTGAAATGGTCTTTTGAGGAAAGAACCACACAAATTTGAGTGGACCTGTCTAGTCGCGCCGTGCGCGAGTTCGACTCGCACTTGTTTTAAATATTCACTAAATAAATGGGGCACTTACCGCCCAGTTCGTGTTCTGGTCCAAATAGAAGTAGCTTGATCCAAACCATATGGAGTACGTCATCGCTATAAAAACCCAGCTGCGGAAAGAAAGAACTCGGTTAGAAAATATCAGACGAGAAGAATATATAGAAATAAAAGATTACAGTCACTTGCAAGGCATAGCAACAATTATAAGTAGCCTTTTATAGGGTTCCGTATTCAAAAAAGAACCTTATAGTTTCGCCGTGTCCTTCTGTCTGTCTATCGGCGGCTTAGCTCAGAAACTCTTAGTACTAGAAAGCTGTAATTTGGCATGGGTATACATAATTAATCACGTTGACAAAGTGATAAAATAAATTCTAAATTTTTTTTAGGCTGTACACGTAAAGTGGGGATGTTTTTTTACCTGACTGCCCCAGAAGGAGGGTAATGTTTGTCGAGAGTATGTATGTATGTCTATTTACCAGCGCTGCGGTATTTATTTTTTAAATATTGCAGCATTATGCTGAGATTGAGAGAGGAGCCTTTTTGGCATCGCACAAGTCGTTTTATTGATTTTCTTTGATGTTTTTTGTTTATTCGAAGTTTAGTTTTAACTGCTCGTTTTTTTTAAATTTTGTATTTCTTGTGCGTGTCCCAAATAAAATAATTTTCTTTCTTTCTTTATTTCTTTGGCACGCTCTGTAGCCTAAATGGCTTGATGAATTTTAACATAAGATCTGTCCTTAGATTCGTCTTAATTGTGGGAGTGACATAGGCTATATAATATTTATATAATGCAAAATACAAGTAAATGGAGGGGATAGTTTTTTTAAAACAAATAACAACATTATTGATATCAAATAAAAGCTAGTAATGAGTCAATTCCATATAATTATATATTAATAAAACTAAATAGCTTGAAATAATTAAATTATTTCAAAAAACAAAAAACCCGACTGCAAAAACACTATATATCCTAACACTATATATATACTAAAGATTAATAATGCTTGTTTTTCTCTTTTCAGGCTAGTGTTTTTGCAGTCTGGTTTTTTGTTTTTTTAATAATTTATTTTATTTCCCAATGTATGGGGTATCGTTGGAAGGGTCGTTCAAAAATAATGCGGGATTGATTCGGGGATCTTTTTGCGAAATACTAATCTTTAAAGTGTTATTTTTTTGTTAGAGCCCTTGCCAGCTAAATTATTGTTTTGTCAACTACAATGTTAAGATTTTTCTTGGAATAAATAGATCCTAACTACGGAACCCTTCATTGTGCGTGGTCCGACACGCATATGACCGGTTTTTTATTCTTAAATATGCTATCCCTTTTACTTCTCTTTATATCTTAGAAAGTATTTTGTATGTTCGCAAAAACTTATGTCTTTTCAAAACAAGAAGTGATTTCCATAATATAAATACACGTAGTAAACATGAAATTGTGATACCCAAATTTAGATTAACAAAAACAAGCAAATCATTTGTTATCAACAGTATCCGCTTTTATAACAAGTTGCCAAAGTCAGTTACAGAACTTAGCGATGGAAAGTTCAAAACCCACATCAAACGTGTCCTTACCAAAAACGCATATTATAAGATTAAAGACTACGTTGAAGACAAGGAAGTTTGGCAATAATTCCTTCTGCACATGTGGCTTCCCTGGTACCTCATAAACGGCATAACTATGTAAATGTCTATTAACTGCTCCCAAATTACGATGATTATTATTATTATTTTTTATACAAATTTTCTCTTTGACATATTATTTTCACTGTTTGACATTATATACCTAAAATTTTGATTTCAGACTTGTAATGGCAAACTTCATTTGGTTTAAATGGGTTTTTATTTTTATTATTTTATTAATATTTTACACAGATTTGTGTGTACCTTGTGAATGTGAGAACGTTGTAGGCTTAATAGACTAGATATTTTGTAGACCTTTTTTTTTTTTGTTAAGTACCTGGTACGTCTCGACAGGCCTACACTGTCCTCCCATACCTATTAACACTGTAATTTGAAAACATTGTAAAAGCCAATTATTTTTAAAAGAGTAACCGTGGAGTTTCTTGCCGGTTCTTCTCTATAGGAAACGACCCATTGGAACCGTGCACCTAGCTTCTGACGTTTCATAAGTGCCCATGTAGGTTTATGTGAAATAAAAATATTTTGATTTGATTGATTTGATTTGACTTAAAAACATAAAACAAAACAATTTTTTTGTAAAAAGTCGACGATAGTATCCACAAAAAAATTAATATACATTATATTAAATTTTTCGTGAATACTATCGTCGATTCGGCAAAATATCAATGATATTATAGAGGCATACCTCCTCTCTAGGTGGTTAGAGGATTTCCTTATGAGGAACAGGGTGTAAAGTTCACTCATCCTCCATAGAAAAGGGAGGATCCTCCGACCAGACGGGTGTCGTGTCTGGTGGGCTATAGCCCGCCGTTTGATGTCGGGATGTTGTATACAGAAACAAATTAAAGCCGCAGACGTGATGGGTATCGACATGATCAAACAGAAAAAAAAAATAATTTGGGGATTATTTTTTGGGGTCATCAACCGTAGCTAGTGTAGGTTGGTATATTGGCGTGTGCTAGCTAACATATGGCAAGTAATATAATTTAATGTTTTGTTTCGTAATGTTAATTACTTTGCATACGATTTATATAGAATCTAGTTTATATAACTAAACAGACAGGTGTGCTACTGGACAGTTTGTTGCGCCACTTCTCCCCAGCTACAGCACTAGGAAGTGGTGAAGAGCGGGCGTTTTTGGGATTGATTCTCAGACTACTTTGAATAAATGACTTTTGGTTTTTTTGATTTTGATTCACCATACTAATAAATATATGTATAAGTTCGTAGTAATATGTTATTAGTGAATACGAGGCATGCCTTTTAAGTTTTGTCGTTTGAAGAAAAACACAACTAGAACCTTATAGTACTTTTTATTGTTTTTCAAAGTATTCACCACGTAGCTTAATACACTTTTCCATTCGCTCAAACCAGTTATTATAACATTTATTCCACTCTAAAGTGGGGGTGTTCAAAATGGCTGACTTGAAAGCGTCGACTGCTTCTTCACCGGACTGGAACCTTTGACCACGAAGACTTTTCTTAATTTTAGGAAATGTAAAGAAATCGTTAGGGCTTAGGTCAGGACTGTATGGAGGATGGTCAAGAATTCCTACTTTTTCCTGCTTCTCAATCGTTTGACGAGCGCTGTGTGAGCTTGCGTTGTCGTGGTGTAGGATGATGCGTCGCTTTGAGTTAGATTTTCGAAGTTCGGCGATGACTTGTGGTAACAAACTGTGGTATACCACTCTGCGTTAACCGTTCTACGATCTTCAAGTGCAATAGTCGCAACATGGCCGGTTTTTCCAACGAACGTGGCCACCATCTTCTTTGAAGTGCTTCGAGAACGAACAACTTTAGTCGGCTTTGGCTCGTCTTGATAGACCCAGATTGTAGATTGTTGTTTGGAATCAGGATCGTAGGCATAGATCCAAGATTCGTCACCACTGATGATGTCGTAGACGTGATTTGACTCTCCTCGGTTGAACCTTTGCAAAGTTTTCTTACACCATCTGACGCGAGTCGCCTTGTGATCGTCGGAAAGCAGATGCGGTATCCAACGGCAAAACTAGTTTTCTCACACCGAGCGCTTCATGCAAGATCTTCCGAATGGTTGTCCCTGAGATGCCTATTAGAGCCTCTATCTCTCGATACGTCACATGACGATCTTCGAAAAATTAGTTGTCTCACAGCAATGATGTTATCTTCAGTGAAGGCTGATTTTGGGCGTCCTTCGCGAGATTCGTCACTAACACTAGTATGTCCACGCTGGAATTCTAAATACCAGCGTTCGACAGTCCGCAGACATGGGGCTTCATCACTGAACATAGATGTTAGTTCTTCAAAACACTGAACCGTGTCAGGCCTCTTCTAAAGTTGTAGAAAATTATTGCACGAACATTTTCCTTAGAAAGATTCATTTTCGTACGTGACCTGACAGATTCCAATCGACGCTGTAACTAAACAATAGCATTAATCCTAATACTTTCTGTGTTTGAGATTCAAAATTTAAACACATTCGAATATAGAACAGTTCCAAATTCAAAATTGCCGGGAAATATGGAAACGACACAACTTAAAAAGCATGCCTCATACGTTGGAGTACTTATACAAAAAAAAATACATTCTCATATTAAGGCACTAACAAGACCCAATTGACCAAAATAGGCTTAAGAAAAAAAAATGCCAAATCTGTATAGTTTGTTTTGTAACATTAAACTAACCTCTTACCATGAGTTCTAATCCAAAATATCTGTATTAAATATCAACATACGTTACGTATTTAATTAATAACAAGAACATCTTATTTGAATGCAGAACTTGGTTGTTTTTTATTTCCGACAACTCAATTTTGAGTAAATTGATAATTGCTCCATATTTTGCAATAAATTACAAGCGTTGTGTCATCGCGCTTCTCTTTCTTTTCTATGCGATCTGAAAGTGACCGAGGAGGTGTTGTCAGAGTCTTAATAAATCATTTGCAAAATTAAATGTTAGTCACATACCTGTACCACCGAATCGACTCTCGATGCAATAACTTCATAACGATGTAGAACAGCGTGTACAGGAACAAGTTGCTCATTAGTACCAGAAGCAAGTGTGAGGCGAAGTCGCGGCTGTGTTGGGCAACACTGTGGGAAGGATTTAATATCATGATAGATAGATAAAATATTTATTCAGTGCACACAAAATACATAGCACAACACACAATAGCACAATAGGGTATTTTACTATATACGAGAAAAAATCTATAAATATATTATTGAGATAGTTTAGGCAAAAAGGAGTCGGAAAATGTTAGTTTTAGTTCATAAAATAACAAAATAAGTTATAAAATTCAATTCAACCTTTTCAGCTTTTCTAATCTGTTAAAAAACACCATGAAATAGTAGCCGCCATGTTATTACGTCATACGGCTATGTTAACAAAAACGTGTCAATTATCATACAAAGATCAGCGCATTTGTTTTCATAGCCCAGTGACGTCATCGCCACAGAGCAACATGGCGTCCACTGCGTCCAGCGTTTTCGTCAACCTACGCGTGAAATTTGAAAATGTAAAATTTTAAATGCATTTTTATGGCACTTATCGATTGAATAAAAATTTTGTGATTTTTTTGGGGCATATTAGCACTATAGTATTTAATTATGACACTTTTCAAAAATGGGCGCAAGACCCTATTCATGGATAACAAATTACAGGAAGACATATAAAAACAAGGTGCCAATATACAAAAAAAAAAGAAAAACTTGCTTAAAGAAATAGAGTGACATTATGAGATACTTCAATTAATTATCGAATAAGGTGCGGTGTGTGTCTCAAGGTTGCACCAAATGGGAGTCCAGCTCAGCATGTGTCAGGCAAATATACCTGACGCTGATATTCTGCTGGATCCCTGCAGTGACATACGGACGTCGAGCAGACGAGATACATTGGTGTTGTGACAAAGTGTTATGCGTGGAGTGAAATTGTGTAAGTATACCCGCAACTTAAAATGATGTATTCTACAGTAAAGTTTTGTATTGGGACACTTTCATGCAACACTGGCTGTAATTCGAAGATGCGTAGCGACTCCGAGACAAAAAGGTAAAATATAATTTGAGGAGACTGGCAACACTGGGTAGTGTTGCAAACTCAAAAAACTCAAAGCATTTATTTCTGCCTCGTTGGTCTAGTGGTCCGCAAGCGCTGCTGCTGAGCATGAGGTCCTGGGTTCGATTCCCGGGTCGGGCAAAGTGTTATTGGGTTTTTCTATCTGGAATTTCTCAGAAGCAGCCCGGAGTCTGGATTTGTGCCCGGTTGATGGCAATAGGCTCGCCCCATGGGACTTAAAACATAACTGGCGAAATGTGGGTGTACTACAGGTACGCCTCTGCCCAACCCTTCGGAGAAACAAGGCGTATGTATTTATTTCAAATAAACCAATTACAGGCACTTTTAAATAGTCAAGGGGTCGGTCAGTCAGAAAGATGAAGCTAGTTGCCCATTCCAAAGCGTAGTAGGTTCCTATGGAGAAGAACGGGCAAGAAACTGCACGGACACTCTTTTAAATAAAAATATTGTTACAAAAATATTGGGTACATCCTTCAAGTTGAAATTATACATCTGAGAACAATCTAGAAAGACGTTAAAAGTGTCCGTAATAAAAAGATAAAAACAATTTAAAAATTAAAATAAGCAGTGGCAGCTAAGAAATGAACAGTCTTTTGCAAAACTAAAGATGTCAATATTGTCAAAAGATGTAAGACACTGGTAGTGAACATTATATATTTTGAATGTAAAAATCTGAACATCTCTTTTGTAACTCTATACTTGAATACCCAATCATAGATACTTAGTAATGTAGACACTAATGTAGACATTGAAAGGGAGAGTCCGAGTCGAATCGGTCCGAGGTAATATGCATGATTCTCTCGATGTAGTGTAGATATCAAAATCACCCTTTTTAGCCTGCATATTGCCAATTTTCTACACGCGAAATAGTGATGGGTAACTCATCAATTTTATTTGAGGTTGAGGGACCTCACTTTACCTCGTGAGGTCCTCACGAGGCACCCCTCATTTGACGTAAGGAATCGTCAACGGCGTATTCACCTCACGACTCGTGAGCCCGAGCCGAATTCACGAACGTACGAGGGAGCTAGGCGAGCGGGCGCGACGACGACTCACGAGTACTCACGAGTCTCTACTCACTCGCGACTCGCGAGTACTCGTCGAGTCACGAACTCGTTCGCCTCACCCCTCGCCACGATTTCATATTGTCAATGTCGATTTTTGAGGACGCGTGAACGAGTGAGGTGCAGTGAGGTGGTTCAATGAGGAAATTCGAGTAACTCTTTCAATTTGCTATCATGAGTACCTCAAACGAGGGACCTCATGAGTGAGGGACTCATCACAAACGGGAAACCTGTGGGTCGCTTATGCCAAAAAAGCGACGGACGCTCTTCTATTTTTAGGATGCTGTTTCGAAGGCCTCGTTTTTGTAGTACGTCAGGAATGTTTGCGCAGAATCGAACCGATGGCTCTCATGAGGTGATTCGCAAAAAGCTGCATCTCTTCTAAGCAGAGTACGAGAAACTAGCAACAACTTCCTCAAAATAATAGGGGAGGATTTACCTCTACAATTTTAAATAAGATGGTGAGGACCGTGATAAATTCATCATCTGCCTAGCCTATGTTGGGGTCGGGTTCCAGTCTTACTGGATACAGCTGAATACCAGTATTTTACATGGAGCAACTGCCTATCTGACCTCCACAACCCAGTTACTGGGTAACACGATATCCCTTGGTAAGACTGGCTATCAGACTTTCAAGCTTCAGACGACCCGTAACGACTGTCAAAGATCTACAAATGACAGCCGGGACCAACGACTTAACGTGCTTTCCGAGGCACGGAGGGGTCTTGGTATGTAAAGATGGTCACCCATCCACGGAGCAACCGCGGCAAGCGTAGCTTAACCTGAACGATCGACCCGTGCGGACCATGATATATTAATATGTCATAATGAATCACCAATATCGTGTTACATTACTAAAAATAGTTGTAAGTCATTATTGTAATTACTAACACATTGGATCTTAGTTATGTGAATTAAATAATTATTATTATTAACACTTTTTGATCAAATCATAAAATAAATAACAGAGAGATTTTCATCACTCACCCATAGGCTGCAATGGCCCAGTTGGCTAGATTAGCGATGATCAGTAGCACACAGCGGCCGCAGTAGGTCGGTGTGATGGCCGCGAGAGGGCGCGACAGCAATTCACGAGCAGCTCGGTAGATTATGCCACCATCTACAGGATGGATAGATAGAAAAAAATATAGAAAATAATACTCTTTATTATGTACACAAAAATAGTAGATTGTGTCACAAGGGACCAAAATAATGTATTGAGGACGAGAGGGATTCAAAGTATGTCGCTCGAAGTTAAATAATTTTGGTACCGTGTGGCACCCTCTGCTTTTTCTATGAGAAAAATTAATAAGATATGCTTTTAGTAGTGACGAATATTTATATTTACGTATCCAAATTACCAAATTAAAATTGTCTGTAATATTTTGTAATGAAAAAACGAATAAGAAGTTCCCGCGTACTTTTTTTTAATTTGGTTAACCAATGCTGCGTCGGGATGCGCGTTTTTTTTATTGAAAGGCCAGGACTTTATCGAAGCGAATTGCGTTCAAACTTTTTAATTAAATGGTGTTCCAAATTCAAAAGTCACTGTTAGTGCACCGGAATGACCCATTTTGCTCGCACTTATCGAGGAACCCTTCGCCTCTTTTCGAATAGATGGGACAAAAACATATTTTTTATTTTCTTTGTTCTTTGCACTTGTTTCATGATTATTATTGAATATATTATGTATGTATTATATGTATTTATTGTATATATGTAAACGGTATACCACAGACTACCTGCAGTATTGTCTCTCCTTCCCCACTAATACATTCAAAGGTTGTCTTTAAAACATCGCTTTTAGCGATAAGACCGCCCATTGTGTCACCCTATGTAAAAGGAGAATGGCAGAACTCCATGTACTCTGGGACTCACACTTAGACTTCGCGTACATTGTTACAAATACTTTCAAAAGATAGATCTCGGTCAAATTAAGAAAAAAGGTAATCGTAGCATATTTTTTTAAGTTGGGGTTTCGCCAGGAAAACGTTGTTTAAAGACCAGGTGGCTCCATTTATACAGATCTCGTGACAGTAAACCAAAGAGTATAGTGAGCAAATAGTATATGACATTCAAAGATGGCGTAAATTAATAGTTCCAATAATGGCTACTGAAGGGAAAAGTGCCACTAATAGGCTGACTATGTATATTAAGCCCTCTACACATTGGACATCTAGAAGAGCGTTATGTTCTATTGTTCTCCATACACTTCTATGCAAAGCAAACAGACTATAGAGGCTCGAGGAACAGGGTGTAAAGTTCACTCATCCTCCATAGAAAAGGGAGGATCCTCCGACCAGACGGGTGTCCTGTCTGGTGGGCAACTGCCCGACGGTTGATGTCGAGATGTTCTATATATGCTGGTTGCGCGGTAAACTCTGCTTGCGCGATACAGGACTTTGCGTGACGGCAGTGTGTTGCGTAGTTCGCATGTGGCGATGTAGATGCCGCCACAAGCCAAAGCATGATGATTGACGAAATATCATAAGTTATTACTACCTACCAATGTTAACGTCATGTAAAAACACTTTTGGATGAAGAAAACCAAAAATGCGATGGTTTACATCCGATATGAACTATGCACGATAGTTTGTTGGCCTTTTTTATTTTTTTTTTGGATGGAAAATCATCAAATAACTTCTCCCGCTCTGGGCGGAGCGGGAGGGTGTGTCAGACTTCCGTTGCCTGTGTTGCCAGGGGCCTCGGTGACCCATTAGTACCTTCCCGCGACAGTTTGTTGGCCTGCAACTGTAAACCAACGCGCTATCGCTTTGCGTTGTGCATCGTAGACGGCCGGACCTAGATGTGTCAGTCAATATGGAAAACGATGTAAAATGTCGTGAGCCAAGATATCTAGAGACCTGCCGGGGTCGCGGGAAGGTACTTATGGGTCACTGAGGCCCCTGGCAACACAGGCAAGAGGAAGGAATACTGGTGGGTTTTAGTCAGTAAGAGTCTGACACACCCGCTCCGCCCAGAGCGGGAGAAGATATTTGATGATTTCATACCCAAAAAAAAAAGATATCTAGAGACGTTGGTCGACATCGCGCGACGATTAAGCGACTGGTGTCGCAGGATATTAGTCTAGTGAATATGAGGCTTTATCACTGACAAGAGGACTTATTGGGACAGATGTCTGTGATGCCTAAGCCAATACCTATAGCTTATTATATTTATGCAAGGTTTAAAGGCGAATGTAGAATTTAAAATCTGGGAAGGCTGAGGAGGCCGCGCATCCCATAATGGTGTCTTACTATCTTGGTCTGCTTATTCATACCCTTATGAATTCCTAACAAAAATTAAACATTTATTTGGTAATTGAATAAAGCATATACAATGTCACCCATGCGCATGTGACCGCCCGTAATATTCTGAATATTCATGAAAAAATGTCGAAAATAAACTTCAAAAGGGGGGTCTATCTATAACATTTTTCATGTTATTCAATTTTTAATTTTTTAAGTAGAGTTTGTAGATTTGCTTTCTATTTTTTGACACATCTCCGAAGTTTATGGTTCGATTTGGATTCTGTTTATTATTTCCAAAAGCTTATGAGTTATTTTAACAGGTTAATTAACATTTTTACTAAAAATTATCGACTACTAAAAAAAAGACGGAATCGAAGTCATTTTTTCGGTAAAAAATTGTGTATTTATTTTAAAAAAACTAGTGTAAGTCCATAAATTATCCCCATAGGACGACTTTTTTAATCATTATTTGTAATCTACTACATAACAGCCAAAATTCACAGATCATTATTAAACCAAACTGTAACTAAATCCAAAGTAAAACTTTAAGAGTCAAATTTAGGAAAAAAAAAGTGAAAGTCAATTAAATGAACAGAACAACAGAATCCAAATCGAACCATAAACTTCGGAGATGTGTCAAAAAATAGAAAACAAATCTACAAACTCTACTTAAAAAAATAAAAATTGAATAACATGAAAAATGTTATAGATAGTCCCCTCCTTTTGAAGTTTATTTTCGACATTTTTTCATGAATATTCAGAATATTACGGGCAGTCACATGCGCATGGGCGACATTGTATGTATTATTACATTCTAATCTTAAAAGAACTTCGTCAAATAGCTGAGTAGACGGCGCGTGCGTCATGCTTGTCGTCGCCATTACCATACGATGCTTATCCCACATACTAGCAGCAACTGTTGCATTAGACTCGATCTTTGCACACCTGGATTACGTACAATCCTCGTGTTCTACAGTTCACCATAAAATAAATAAAACTAGTAGGTAAACAAATTAATTAACAACTATTATATACAACGACACGTCGATACAAGACAGATTAGTGACATTAAAATGTAACATTTTACACATTTCTGATTTGATGATCAATAGATTTAAAACCCTAAAAAATTACCTAGACAAAGATCGTTAGAAACGAAAGAAAAAATTACAGATTGCAGAAGGACTTCTACGGTGCGATGTCAAAAATGGAGAAACAAAATGTCACTTTGTACAGAAAGAGCTGTGTCTATTCTTCGTAAAAATAGAAAGCGTCATGCTAAGCCTGCAGGAAATAACCTAAATTTTTCTAAAAATATTTTAGAAAACTTACCAAGTTTAAATCTTCCCAGGTAGTAAATCTGGAAGGTCATTATGAGACAGGTCACCAGATGTAGCACTGTGAACGCTATCCAGAAGTAGAAGTTCGCGTTTAGCACTCCGACAAGACCTGTGGAATAAATAACAAAGATATTTACGTCGTCGTCATGATCCAAAGGCTAACAGGCTTGTCTTTAGCGGGTTTAAACCTGGCTTGCACTATTGTGGCTTTTATAATTTCATAGGTTGATCTAGGGCTTGTGGGAAAAGTTCCACGCACGTCCCTCTTAGACGTCGCGGGAGGAATCAAACACGTCACTCCCCCGCTTGACCAGACGGACGGCACCAGTCGGGGGCTGCGTTGCTGAGTGCTTAAGTGCTCTCGTAACCCCCGGTGCAAGTGTGTGAGGGAACACGGGGTGGTTTTAGTATACCTACATATAATAATAACTAATTAATCCAGGTAAATAATAATAAATTGTTTTCATATAACTCTATTGCGCACGCCAGTATAGCTCCCAGTCGGCATGATTTTTTCCGACATCTTCAACAATCATCGTCATATTTCAGCTAATTTACACAAAACATTAATTAATTATACACCTAAACCCCACATGAATCACTCCGTCCATTGGTGGAAACCGGATGAAAAATCCGTTCGGTAGTTTTTGAGTTCATCGCGTTCTGACAGACAGACGTGGCAGGGACTTTGTTTTATAAAATGGAGTAACAGCCTTGTAATGACTTTCAAAAAGACGTCAGCACAAGTGTAGGGGTCCACTAGGGCCGATGCCTGCCGGGGTCGCGGGGAAGTCCGAAAGGGATACCGAGGCCCCTGGCAACACAGGCACCGGAAGGAACACGGGTGGGTTTTAGTCGGCATAATATATACATATATATTATTATATATACACGTTTTTTGCGGCATAAACAGCCGTATCTTTTTTTTACGTTAACTGAAGAAGTTTGATTTCTTTGATGCTTCAAGGGACTGTAGACCTGAGTGTATGGTTTGAATTTTAAGACGCTGACAACACCTAAACCGCGGTCATTGTCAGATTGCATAGAAAAGAAAGAGAAGCGCGATGACACAACGCTTGTAATTTATTGCAAAATTTGAAGCAATTCTCTATTTACTCAAAACTGAGTTGAGTTATCGAAAATAAAAAACAACCAAGTTCTGCATTCAAAAAAGACGTTCTTGTTATTAATTAAATACGTAACGAATGTTGATATTTAATGCAGATATTTTGGATTAGAACTCAAGGTAAGAGGTTAGTTTAACGTTAGTTTGTATCGAGATTTTCTTTTCAAAACGTGTTTCGGTAACAACCAAGTTCTGGGAAATATGTTCAAAATTAACATATATTTTTTCCACTACCACAAGCTATACAGATTTTGCAAATTTGTTTCTTAAGAGAAGCCTATTTTGGTCAATTTGGTGTTGTCAGCGCCTTAACTTGATACCTCCACGCGTTCCTGAGATAAAGGGTCTTGACAGACAGACGGACAACAAAATGATCCTATAAGATAAGGGTTCTGTTTTTTCCTTTTCTGGTACGGAACCCTAAAAAAAAAACATACTTAAAGAAATAGAGTGACACTATGACATACATACATACATAATCAGCCTATAATGTTCCCACTGCTGGGACACAGGCCTCCTCTCTGTGAGAGGCAGTGGGCCGTAATCCACCACGCGGGCCCAGTGCGGGTTGGTAGATGTCACATGTCTTCGAATTTTTGGTTCTAGGGCATGCCGGTTTCCTCACGATGTTTTCCTTAGCCGTTTTGAGAGCAGTGGTGGCCCAGTGGTAACGGCTGTCACTATGACATACTTTAAATCAATTTTCGAATACAAGGTGCCAGCACAACTGTAGGGGTCCACTAGGGCTGATGCCTGCCGGGGTCGCGGGAAGGTACTAAAGGGTTACGGAACGGAAGGAACACGGCTGGGTTTTAGTCAGTAAGAGTCGGACACACTCTCCCGCTCCGCCCAGAGCGGGAGAAGTTATTTGATAATTTCTCACCCAAAGAAAAAAGCCTAGTAAAGACTTACCAATAAATATAATAAGCGCTAGAACTCCGAAGGTGGCGTGTGCGCGCGCGTTGATGTCAGGATGTCGGGACTGATAGATCTTCACCATGCAGAGTACTGACGTCACGTACATGAATGACGTGTCTGCGGAAAACAAACAAACAATTTTAGAGCTCCTATCCCCGCTAATCCATCCAAAGGTTGTCTTTAAAAGATCAGGGGGCCAACTATCACCTTTTATAGCAGTATTATTACAATTAGGGTTGATGAGGATTCCTATTCCTCATCCTCATAATGCGGAAGTTCCTCATTTTTTAGCGATTCCTCATCCTCTTCTACATCCCCAAAATCAGGCATAAAATATTCCTCTTCCTCTTCCACATCCTCATTCATTAAGAGGAATTTATGAGGATGTGCTGTTGTCGTATTCAATGTAAATAAAAGTAATCTCCGTCTTTTGCTCGCTGCATTAGGTACTTTCACGATCAGGCTCGAACGTGGTTCAACGTGTTTTAGAAATATAATACAGCACGCTATTGTGTGTGTTTTCCTGTACTGTAGTGTACGTACAGTACATTACCTTTTCAGTGGTGCTGGATTAGTTTACGACGATTTACGAAACCCTCTATCTGGAGAAACAGCTTCAAAGTTAATTTTCATTAAATTCAACCTCGCTGTTGTGAATTTTGACTATTCAATTGTTTTTTTTTTCTTTCTAAATATTAAAGGGTCCATTCGCAATCTTTTTATTTAAAATTTAAATTCCAAATCACAGGTTCTATATTCCTCTTCCTCATATCCTCATCCTCTTCCTCAAAACTTATTTCTAATAGTTCCTCATCCGCATCCTCTTCCTCATAACCAATTCCTCATCAACCCTAATTATAATATTACTTCACAGTGGGAAAGTGATGGAGCTGTACAGGACTTATAGCTCCATCTCTTTCTCACGCTGAAGTAATATTGATATAATACTGCTATAAGAGGTGATGGTTGGCCCCCAGATCATTTTAGCGATAAGACCGCCCATTGTGTCACCCTATGTAAAAAATCTACATTCAAATCTAATTATTATGGTGTACATAATAAAGAGTATTCCATTCTATCATTCCATTCTTGACTAGGGCTTCGTTTGATTTTGAAACTACCTTTCAGTCCCATTATAAAAACACGTTGTGGACTCTTAAGTAAGCTTATCAAGCCCATCTTCGTCCTATGAACTGGTTTCGGTTATTTGGGAGTATTGAATTACAGGAATTTAAAACATTGACCATCTCTTCACAATATGAGTTTTAAGCTTAGTCCAAGCTTGAATCTTTCAAATCAAATCAAATCAAAATATTTTATTTCACATAAACCTACATGGGCACTTATAAAACGTCAGAAGCTAGGTACACGGTTCCAATTGGTCGTTTCCTATGGAGAAGAGCCGGCAAGAAACTCCATGGTTACTCTTTCAAAAATAATTGGCTTTTACAATGTTTTCAAATCACAGTGTTAATAATAGGTATGAGAGGACAGTTAGGCCTGTCAAGAAATACCCGGTACTTAACAAAAATGAATGGTCTACAAATCTAATTTAGTAAGCCTACAATGTTCTCAAGGAGGGTAATGTGTTTATCAGTCTATGTATGTATGTACGAGTATATTATACGTATACGTATCTTTATTACTACAATGTTCTCAAGGAGGGTAATGTGTTTATCAGTCTATGTATGTATGTACGAGTATATTATACGTATTCGATTTTGATGATTCTTATATGTCACTAACGACATGACAGCTATCAAAATTCAATATGGCGACAACCAGACGCCATTTGTAAAAACAAAAAAAAAATAAAGTCGACGAATTATTTCCATTATTCGACTGCATGAGATTGTTTAAACTTCTCTTTTTACGCAGTCGGGTTTTTAGATTTTGCAAATTACTTTTTTTTTACAATATTTGTCATTTGATGTCTCAGTTATAAAGTCGAAATAAAATGTTAATCTTTTACACTTATTATTATTATACATTTATTTTATACTTATATAAATCGATTAAACTAAACGATCACCGTTACAATAAATATGACCATTTTGTTAAAGTAAATTCAACATATTTATGTTGAATTTACTTTAACAAAAGTTTATAATATTTATTATAAACTTAACTTTATATCAATTTAATACTAATTATGCAATAATTTGTCATTTAAGTAAGTATAATTATAATCCATTACTCAGTCATTTATTAAGTTGCAACATTGTGATCAATCTTGACATTTTTAATGTCTAGCAACTAGCTCTCTGCATTCATGCTTCCAACCGGCAAGTCCATTGTTTCCACTTTTGTAAATTTATAAAAGTAATAAATTCAACCTATATTCCACGCTTGAGTTTTATCCTACAAAATACAGCCGGATGTATTACTTTGTGTAATAAATCCGGCTCGAAGGACCACAAACGCATGTAATAATACATGCGTTTGTGGTCCTTCGAGCCGGATGTATTACACAAAGTGGCAGCTAGCACATGTCAAATTAATAATTCGACTTTAGTGACAAAATTCTGCTATATATTCAATAACTCACCGAACTGGAAGTTCATGCTGTTGGGACAGACGTGGTATGCCGCGGAGAGAAGACCCTCGCTGACGAGCGCAATACCCATCGCGTATAGCAGACCGAAGTGTTGTGGGATGCCTAACTCTTTCTGTAGGGAGATTTAAAACTTTATTATTTATTAAGTTTTTAGAGGGGCTTGTGGCTAAGTAATAACAGCCGCACGGGTCGATCGATCAGGTTAAGCTACGCTTGTCGCGGTTGGTCCGTGGATGGGTGACCATCTTTACATACCAAGACGCCTCCGTGCCTCGGAAAGCACGTTAAGCCGTTGGTCCCGGCTGTCATTTGAAGATCTTTGACAGTCGTTACGGTCGTCAAAAGCTCGAAAGTCTGACAACCAGTCTTACCAAGGGGTATCTCGTACCCAGCAACTGGGTTGTGGAGGTCAGATAGGCAGTCGCTCCATGTAAAATACTGGTATTCAGCTGTATCCGGTAAGACAGGAAGCCGACTCAAACATGGTTGGGAAAAGGTTAGGCAGATGATGATAATATTTATGAAGTTTTTATTAGCGTCCGTGTTTGTTCAAAAAATCAGATTCCACCGGCCTGTTATGGCAGCTATTCAAGCATAATCAGCCTATAATGTTCCCACTGCTGGGACACAGGCCTCCTCTCTGTGAGAGGGAGTGGGCCGTAATCCACCACGCGGGCCCAGTGCGGGTTGGTGGATGTCACATGTCTTAAAACTTTTGATTCTAGCACATGTCGGTTTCTTCACGATGTTTTGCTTCACCGTTTTGAGAGCAGTGGTGATAAAATAATTTACACAAAGTAAACGCCAGTCTGGGTATCTACGACCTACAACTCGTAAATCGAAGCAGTTACCACTGGCCCACCACTGCAGACTTTTATTTTTTTGGATGGGAAATCATCAAATAACTTCTCCCGCTCTGGACTGAGCGGGAGGGTGTGTCAGACTCTTACTGACTAAAACCCACCCGTATTCCTACCGTTGCCTGTGTTGCCAGGGGCCTCGGTAACCCTTTGGTACCTTCCCGTGACCCCGGCAGGCATCGGCCCTAGTGGACCCCTACACTTGTGCTGACGACATCTCTTTGAGACGCGCGTGGAATACAACGCGCCGTCGACCCGCGCCTGGTCCTTACCGGACGGTGAGCTAACCATTGCTCACCGTCCGCAAACCCGCGCCTACGGTGGCCGGAAATCCGCCCGGGATTCCCAAGATTCAATTTTGCAAATAAATTAAAAATCCGAGTGCAACTAAAAAGTTCAGAACACTTCCGGAACATGTGGTTGAAGCACACACTAAGGGTTTTTTTATTGGGTGGGAAGTTCTCAAATAACTTCTCCAGCTCTGGGCGGAGCGGGAGGGAGTGTCAGACTCTTACTGACTAAAACCAACCTGTATTCCTTCCGTTGCCTGTGTTGCCAGGGGCCTCAGTAACACTTTCGTACCTTCCCGCGACCCCGGCAGAACACTAACAGTGGATGATACTTTTCTGTCTTTCTTTACCTGCGCAGGAGTGTTGCTGTGATGCGTGTTGTGTCGCCGCCACACTTGCATCAGGAACAGCAGTCCTAGTACCACGTAGCCTAGGTTCGAGAACACGTGGTTGAAGTCTGATAGTACTAGGAGAGGATGAGCGCAGAGGAAGTTGAAGTAACACAGGTCTTGGTTTCCTGATTGGTTTAAGAGCTGGAACAATTCAAAATCAAAACATTTTATTTCACATAAACCTACATGGGCACTTATGAAACAGAAGCTAGGTGGCACGGTTCCAATTGGTCGTTTCCTATGGAGAAAAGCCGGCAAGAAACTCCACGGTTACTCTTTTAATAATAATTGGCTTTAACAATGTTTTCAAATTAGTGGTTAACAGGCATTGGAGGACAGTGTAGGCCTGTTTGGAATGGTTGCCAATTGAGACGAATATCTGTTAGCTTATTTTATCAATTTAAGTTGTGTTTAGACGCTGACAACACCTAAACCGCGGTCACTGTCAGACTGCATAGAAAAGAAAGAGAAGCGCGATGACACAACACTTGTAATTTATTGCAAAATATGAAGCAATTATCTAATTACTCAAAAATGAGTTGATAATCGAAAATTAAAAAAAAAACAACAAAGTCCTGCGTTCAAATAAAACGTTCTTGTTATTAATTAAATACCAACGTACGTTGATATTTACTACAGATATTTTGGATTGGAAGTCAAGGTAAAAGGTCAGTTTACCGTTAATTTGTATCGAGAGTTTCTTTTCAAAACGTGTTATGGTAACAACCAAGTTCTGAGAAATATGTTCAAGATAATATATTATGTTTTCCGCTACCACAAACTATACAGGATTATTTTTAACCAGTGCGCAAACTTTTAACGAGTTTTATTTGACTTACGGTAACAGTATTCCCATTTCAAGAAACTTAAATTATTCTACTAAAATATTCGGGCACTTTATTTCACACTTTTATTTTTATTATTATTACATAATTAATAAATTTCATAAATAATCTAATATTAATATTTGTAATAGTTAAATTAATGAATAATGTAAGAAATATTTTTATTATAACAGATACATATTGCACACCTGTATAGGTAGGATCTGGTTTAAAGAACTTAAAAAAAATGATTTGATTTTTTTTTTATATATCGTTTTTACCTACAAAAAAAAAAAAAACCAAAAAAATAAAAAATAAACTTTACTCCCGCAACATATTTAGATAATTAACCTTGTGGCGGTATCTACATCGCCACATGCGAACTACGCATCACACTGACGTCACGCAAAATCCTACATCGCGCAAGCAGAGTTTACCGCGCGACTAGCATATATACAACATCCCGACGTCAACCGTCAGGCAGTTGCCCACAGGCAGTTGTTTCTATGGAGGATGAGTGCACTTTACACCCTGTTCCTCATAACACTATAATTTTCTCTAATTTCATAAAAATCTATTTTAGTTTACCCTAACAACATATAGGGGTCATAAAACACAACAATAATTAAAAATATTATATTATAATTATTGATTGTATTTTAATTATTTTTAATAATAATACTTATTTATTCAAGTAACCCTGACTAAGTTATTAAATATGGAGGCCTTGGCAGAGAGTACAACTTTGTGCCCTTTGGCGTCGAGACCCTCGGTCCGTGGGGTCCCAGTGCGCATAAGTTATTTGCGGAAATCGCGAAACGTCTAGTTGATGTAACTGGTGACCGAAAAGCTGGCGGCTTTCTCGCGCAACGCATCAGCATTGCAATTCAGCGAGGAAATGCCGCCAGCATCCTCGGTACAATGCCCCGAGGGCCTTTTTTAAGCTTAACTTAGTTTTAATTTAATTTAGTTAATGTTAATAATCATCTTGATATTTGGTTATGTAAATAAAAAAAAAAAATGTTATTTACCCTGACTCATTTGTTAGTATGTTAGTAATTAAAAATATATTATATTATTAACCAATAATCATTTTAGACTACTTACCCTCTGATATGTGACCACAAGTTGTATGACTGGCAACGTGTAAAAAACGGCCACTGTCAGCACGTTCCATAAATACATCTTCGACCTAGCCGAAAGGACTCGGGGGCGGCATCTAAAACAAAAGACATGATATGGTTAGTTAAAAATCATTCACTACAAATAAAAAACTGGAACTTGAACTCGAATTATTCATTCACTGGTAATCTGACATGTTAGGAGTAATAGATCAAAGTGTACACCCACCTCTTATCTATTTCAAACCTTGTTTCTATTGTGTAGATTACAGTTTTATTTGCTGAATTGAGTGCTAATTAGAGATCGGATATTCGGATGCATATTCACCTAAAGTTGAGATGTTGGCTAATATGGAATGCGCTTTTGTATCGCAAAATCCCGCGGATCTGGGAATACAAATTTAGGTTTCTGGTTATAGAATCGAATGTATATTAAATTACTTTCAAATGTTAGCTAATATGGAATGCACTTTTGTATCGATCGTAAAAATCCCGCCCGCCATTCCCGAATCGACAAATTTTGTTTTTTTCTGACATATGTAATTGGATGCATATGTACCTACCTAATATTATGATGTAAAGTAGGTAGAAAAATTAATTTGAAATAAACATGCAATCCAATAATCCCGGGTTTTTTTTTAAATAAATGTTTTTATAGAAGTCGCTTCCCTACTATACACCGGACTAGTTATTTATTCCCGTTGTTCGTGGCCTCTTTAAAAAAAAAAAAAGATTTTTAAGAAGCCGCTTCCATACTTTCATAACAAAAATTAACTTTAGGTAAATATACATCCGAATATCCGATCTCTGCTGCTAATACACCCTATTATAGAGAAAAGTTGTTTGTTTGTGTGCTCTCTTTAAAGTATTATGGATTATGCCTTTATCTCAAATGTTACATTGACGGAGTTAACCTATTGACCGCCACGTCAAAAAAGCAAAAACGTGGCCTCCGCGCCAAGCAACGAATTATTCCTTAAAATCTGTCGTGTAGTCGTGGCCGTGGCGTGTTGGGCACATTTTGATCTGTCATCTATACATGACTGTGGCGATCAAAAGGTTAATACACTTTGATCTGATACTCCTCATGTGCTAGCTGTCACTTTGTGTTATAAAATGGTCATATTTATTGTAATGGTGATCGTTTAGTTTAATCTATTTATATGAGTGTAAAAGTCTTGTATGGATCAGAATGTCGGGCCACAAAAGGGATGAATGAAAGGCAATTGCATGCAGCTGAGATGAGAATGCTAAGAGGGATGTGTGGTGTGACACGAATGGATAGAATAAGAAATGAGTACATAAGAGGAAGTCTGAAAGTGGCACCGGTGACTGAAAAGTTGTGCGGAAATCGGTTGTCATGGTATGGACATGTGATGCGGAGGAATGAGGAAAATGTCGTGAGGAAAGTCTTGAGTATATTTATTTATATTTTATATTATATTTAGCAAAAAAAAATTACGTTGAAAAACATACATTTCTTGTAATTTTTAACTTCATTTTATTTTTATTATATGTTGTTAAAGCGGTAATAGAAATACACAATCTGTGAAAATTTCAACTGTTTACATTGCGGTTCATAAGACACAACCCGCTAACAGACAAACGATCGAACGGACGGACAGCAGAGCCTTAGTAATAGGGTTCCTTTTGGCACCCCATTCGGGTACGGAACCCTAAAAATAATCTGCATAGTTGAGATAAGATTTTAAAACAAAATAAATTAATCTTAATTAGTTTTGAATGCTTTCAGTTTTGTTTTGTTCTTATTTTTTAGGGTTCCGTACCCAAAGGGTAAAACGGAACCCAGGCTGTATTTCATGAACCGTACTTGTTAGACAGTTAAATTTTTTACAGATGATGTATTTCTGTTGCCGCTATAACAACAAATACTAAAAAAAACAGAATAAAATAAATATTTAAGGGGTCTCCCATACAACAGACATGTTTTTTTTTTTTTTTGCTGTTTTTATAGATAATGGTACGGAACCCTTCGCGCGCGGTTCCGACCCGCACTTGGCCGGTTTTTTATTAATGATTTAGATTTAACACCATTGCATACCATGTTTTATGTAATTAAAGAATGTATTATTAATAACACATTCGGAAATAAATATGTACTGTTCGATTTTGACAGTACACAAAACTGGATAGTCAGAATAAAAGGGATTATCATTCTGTAATGTATGAGACGCAATAAGGGTGCCAAAAGTTTGAATAGGCTTAGAAATCTGGTTGAGACAAACTTACCTGGCCAAGTTAGCGACACACAGTTTCCCTCCCAGTCTGTAGATATCTTTATCAGTATTAACATCATCTAAAGTCGAGAAATCTGATTCCGTGTCTGATGAAGAACTGCCGTCTGTTGAGAAAAAGATTAAGTTATAACATCGCTGTTGTAATTTGAATAACTAAGAAGATTTTGAGAAATAAAATAAGAGACTTGCGAGATTACAAATCATAGATTGAATTCATAGGGTAACATGGACAACATGGATTGTAGGTCCATAACACCAAGGCGTTGCTGGCCTTCCTTGAGGAGCTGGGGTGGATCGAATTATCAGTTTCCCACCCCTATGCAAATTACGCGCATTGACGTGGAGTTGCAGACACCAGCCCGTATTACTTCCCAGGCGGATTTCCGGCCACTGTAGGCGCGGGCTTGCGGACGGTGAGCAATGGGGAGCTCACGTCCGGTAAGGACCAGGCCCGGGTCGACGGCGCGTTGTATTCCACGCGCGCCTCAAAGATTTGTCGTCAGCACATAGATAGGGGTCCACTAGGGCCGATGCCTGCCGGGGTCGCGGGAAGGTACTTATGGGTCACCGAGGCCCGCGCAACACAGGCAACAGGAAGGAATACGGGTGGGTTTTAGTCAGTAAGAGTCTGACACACCCTCCTGCTCCGCCCAGAGCTGGATAAGTTATTTGATAATTTCCCACCCTCAAAAAAAAAAAGCCCGTATTATCTATTACAATTTGACCCAGTAACTGTGGTACGGAGATCAGATAGGCAGTCGCTCCATGTAAAATATTGAGCGGAATCCGTTCCCTACATAGCTGAGAAAAGGTTAGGCAGATGATGGTATAATTTTACCTATTCGTGAGGTGAACACGTCGCCGTCGCCGACAAAACATTGTCGCGAGGTGCTTTCTCCGCTTGTGTCTACGACGTTGACGTGACGTCGCCTTGTTGTAGGGAGGTCGTTGATGTTGAGTTCGTCGTGGGGGATTAGAGGGGGAGTCAGACGGCCTTCTGTGGAGGAGATCGAAAATATGAGAAATGTAAATAATATTTATTTGCATAAATCTTGGTGCCAAAACGCAAAACTCAAGGCATTTATTTCAAATAACAAAACCAAATACAGGCACTTTTGAATTGTCAAGGGGTCGGTCAGTCAGGAAGATGTAGCTAGTTGCTCATTCCAGAGCGTAGTAGGTTCCCATTGAGGCGAACGGGCAAGAAAGTCCACGGACACTCTTTTAAATAAAAAAATATACAGTGTGTCCCCTAGATAAAGTGCACAAACGAAAATGGGTGAAACTAGACCATAATTAATCGACAAAAAAATTAGAAAAAAATATCTTAAAAACATCGTAATAATTACTTTTTTTTACTTTTTTACTGTCTATTAAAGACGCCTGTATTGAATATCATGAAACGGTCGGATGAGTGTGAGTTGTTGTGTGTGTGTGTGTGTGTGTGTGTCTGTCTGTGTGTGTGTGTGTGTGTGTGTGTGTGTGTGTGAGTGAGTGAGTGAGTGAGTGTGAGTGAGTGAGTAAGTGAGTGTGAGTGAGTGAGTGAGTGAGTATATCATATTTGTTATGGTCTGACACTGATCGGCAAACTGAAAAAAAAAACGTAAGAAAATTTGAATTTCCTGGGCTACCACTGTGGCTATCCATCTTAAAGTGAATTATGCTAAGTCGCCATTCCACGGGCGAGGGAATCGCGTGCCATTAAATTCTCGCCGCGATGATATAGCCGTGTGGCGATTGCTCCATATACTTTTTAATTTGATGTCACAGCAACAAAGGGGATTGTGGCTAAGTAATAACAGCCGCACGGGTCGATCGATCAGGTTAAGCTACGCTTGCCGCGGTTGGTCCGTGGATGGGTGACCATCTTTACATACCAAGATCCCTCCGTGCCTCGGAAAGCACGTTAAGCCGTTGGCCCCGGATGTCATTTCTAGATCTTTGACAGTCGTTACGGGTCGTCAGAAGCCCGAAAGTCTGACAACCAGTCTTACCAAGGGGTATCGTGTTGCCCAGTAACTGGGTTGTGGAGGTCAGATAGGTTAGACTGGAAGCCGACCCCAACATAGTTGGGAAAAGGCTAGGCAAATGCAGATGATGTCACAGCGTGACAATCGACAATCACCACGATAGTCCCGCCCGTGTAGATGGCGCTTAAGTGTTTCACTTAACGTAATTATTATAGAGGCAAGATTCTCGTAGACTATTCCGTTATGTGTGTGTGTGTGTGTGTGTGGATCGGGTATGTTATTTGTGTGAAATACAACCATTTGTAATGAATACCATAGATGTAAATCATTGTCGAATTCTTCTAAACTCGGAAATTAAATTCGAGATCAAAAATTTAAACAAAGGTGTTGCCAATTTGAAATGATAACCTCAAATGTGTGTTACTACAACTACAGCTACGCACTGTTACAGCAGGTCACGGGTCATTTAACAAACACCTCTTTGTCATAGGAGTCACAGACAGTCCGCTGTGCAGCGCCTGCATGAAGGGCGACAAGACAGCAGCTCGTGTGCTACTAAACTGCCCGGTGGTCGCCACATACAGGGCAAAGTACTTCGGTAACCCAGGTACCCTCCGTGGGATTGTCAGTAACACCAACGCGTTGCTAGCCTTCCTTGAGGAGCTGGGGTGGATCGAATAATCAGTTTCCCACCCGTACGCAAAATACGCGCATTGACGTGGAGTTGCGGACACCAGCCCGTTTTACCTATGTGTAGTTTATCGAAACTATAATAAAGTGTTAAAATTGAAGGCATATAAAAGGTAAAATATAATATTGCACTGAGTTTTCAGCTTTTAAGTGGTGTAAACTACGATCCAAGAACAAAATATAATTGTTTGAAATAAAATCGTGCAAATTATTTTTATGATACTGGCAATAAGGCGGAAGCTCTAAATATTTGTACTTTTATTTATTATTTTCTATTTTTAAAATGTATTTCCTTCTAAACAAGATACTCGTTAAGAAAACCGTAAATAATATTGCGTCATCCTAATATTCGATTCAAGTTGGGCGTCCTACAGGTCGCCATTTTGTTTTAGTCATTCGGCATAGAGGAAAGTAATACTGTCATTCGGTCTCTGACGTTTGTCGTGATTGAATGTGTCCCTCTGAGTGTTTATTTGTTGTTAAGTTTTTATTTGTTGTATTTTAAGTTTTTGTTGATATTCTTAAGAATGGAAATCTTTTATTTACATTACGACGGGACCTTAAAGTCGAATTATTATTTCACTGAAGTAATCTGACATGTGCTAGCTGTCACTTTGTGTAGTAAAATGGTCATATTTATTGTAATGGTGATCGTTCAGTTTAATCGATGTATATAATTGTAAAATAAATGTATAATATTAAGTGTAAAAGTCTACTCGTAGAATACCATAAATATGACCATTTTATTACACAAAGTGACAGCTAGCACATATAATCTGACATGTGCTAGCTGTCACTTTACTCCAGTTAATAAAAAAATCGACTACATATTTTTTATTTTGACACGCCCCTTCTGCGTGCTTTCAAAAGCACGACATGTAATAAAATCAAATAATTAGAATAACTAGGGAAACGTTGACAACCCCTGAAACGTCACTTTGACAGTGACATTTCTTTGTTTACATTTTTAATCTCGAATTTTATTTCTGAGCAAGTCGGTCTAAGTGTTTACATTTTTTACCCTTGACTAAAAACTGAAGCCTCTTTTATCTTTTAAGTAAAGTGTTCACATACCTTCCTCACTGGGCTCCGCTAGCTGTACCTTCTTCCGACACAGCACAACCACAATGAACGCCACATAGAACGAACTGAAGAAGGCAAGCGCAGCGCCCGCCGCGATCGCGTATTCTTGATACGATATCGTCTGGATTATCCTGAAACTGTATTCAGGGATGTCGGAACTGAATTTAGTACAGGTCATAAAAGCTTCACATTAGGTCGGACCGACATATCGTCCCGTCACTTTTGTCGGAAGTCCTTAGTCAAGAGTCGACCGTCGGTCAACTGTTGCTGGTCCAACTTGCCGTACTCCAAGTCACGTATTCCTCGGACATTAGCAGCTATTAACGCTCTCCTGAACTCAAACACAGATCTTGATATGTTTGCGAATAAATAGAAGATGATACTGTCAGAATGATTGAATTGTTGTAAGAGAAATGCATGCTTGTGTTAAATAAATTATATGTTTAAATTGTGTAATTGGCTTCGGCAGTTCTATTTAAAAGAAATTAATTAATTAACGGCAAATTATTTTCCAGGCGACTAACAACATAAAGGGCGACAAACTATTTGCTACTAAAAAATAAATTGGCAGTGATTAAATATTATTTTTAAATCTAAATCAACAAAAGTTATGTTTTTTTTTATTTAGTTCACACAATCAATATGGTACCTCCTCATACAGTATAATACTAATAATATAAAACAAATGGTTTGTGATTAGTATGATACCATCTACTGTTATTGAACCATTTGGGTTAGGTTAGGTTAGAACAGTGCCAGATCCCCTCTATTGTTGGTGACTACCTGAGACCAAAACAAAAACTTGAAGTCAAATAAAAATTTTAACAAAGCTGCTACTTTATAATTAAAATGCTACTTCGCTGTAAGTAGCTGCCAACCTATTATTTTTGCTATCCATTTTAATTATTTTTAAAACCCTAAATCAGATTTGCTTGTCGCCGCGTTATATACATGCCTTAATTAACTCACCTAAAGTTCTTAACCCTGCCATCATTGGTGACTAACCGCACCTCCTCTTCTTGCGTCCATCCGAGGTACTGAGCCACTCGGGGTAATGTTGCATTGCCAGTCTTGTCGGTACAATCCTCGTCTGAAGTCTTCACTATGAAGACTATGTAGAAGCCCACGGGGAATGTGTCTTGCTGAAATTAAAAATAATTGGATGATAAGGCCACGCACAATGAAGGGTTGGGTTCCGTAGTTGGGGTGAATTAATCCCAAAAACAAACTTAACATTGTAGTTTAAAAACATTTTCTCCCATACTATACACGTCACGGTCAATTCTGTAACTGCAAAGGAGATGTTTGATTTTGGGCCATGTACACTACATAGATAAATCGGAAAAAAATAGGGGATTTTCATAAAAATGCAAAAAAAATAATTTGAAGAAGAGTACAGCCGTACAAAAAAGATTATTTGGGAAGATTTTTAATATGTTAACCCTATTTTTATGGCAGCTATGACAGTTGTGTTTGTCATGACGTTTAACGACTGACAGTTTTAAGTTTTGTGACGTGACGTCTTTCTTTGACTTTGACAGTTGGCTTACATATTGTAGTCTGTGGCTGTGGTCGGCTTTGAAACGCTGAATCGTTGTATTCTCGTGTTTTGGATTAGGGGTGTTTCGAAGTTTCTAGTGATTGTTTTTATTTTGCGACCCAGTTTACTACTACGGACATTGATGCTTCTCCGTTGACCCCGGCTTTGTTATATGGTTTTTGATTCGTCTGTGATTTGGATTTCGTCGTGATGTGTGTACGTGTATTCTACAATAACAAGTTCAGATTCAGGTATGTCTCCTTTAACTCTTGCTTGCATTATACTTATTTGTTCAAATGCTATTTCTATCTGATGTTTTCTTTCCTCGTTCTATATTCTAACAGACTTTTACTTATACTTATTCCAGTTTAAACTTAATTAGTTTCGGAATTCGTGTTGTTTTTGTAAATACACATCAATCAAATGTCATTGTCAAAATGACATTTCGTATATTCCTGATCCACCATATTTATGTTGTGTTGCTCTCCTTGACCGAGTTAATTTCAATTTACATTAAAACGAAGTAAAATTATAGAAAATTAACATTAGAAAACGGTAACTATATTGTATAGCGATATTTACATATAGTGTACATAGAGCTGGCCCAGGCTCCATACATTTCTGGAACATCTTCTTTATTTATTTATTTAATTAATACTTTACGCACACAAATGTATAGAGGCGGACTTAATGCCATAGGCATTTTCTACCAGTCAACCTTTGGGTGATGCAGAAACAGACAGTGGTAGGTGCAATAACGAAAACTGTGGAATAAATATTTATTAAAATATAAGTATATACATACATACATACATACATACATACATACATACATACATATACCTATCAAAAACATTCAATATAATACATATGTAAGTTGCAAATGTAAGTAGGTCGACTATTACTCGTTAACTTGTAAAGCCTACTTAGCTGTGATAGTTTTCCTTTTAATTTCATTATAATTATGTACTAATGGTATGATTTTTTTTTTCCAAACAACCATTTAGCTGGCAGGGGGGCCGGACTCTAACAAAAAAATAGCACTTTAAAGCTTAAGACGCTGAAAACACCTAAACCGCGGTCACTGTCAGATTGCATAGAAAAGAAAGAGAAGCGCGATGACACAACGCTTGTAATTTATTGCAAAATATGAAGAAATTATCTATTTACTGAAAATTGAGTAGAGTAATCGAAAATAAAAAACAACCAAGTTCTGCATTCAAATAAGACGTTTTTGTTATTAATTAAATACCTAACGTATGTTGATATTTAATACAGATATTTTGGATTAGAACTCAAGATAAGAGGTTAGTTTAACGTTAGTTTGTATCGAGATTTTTTTTTCAAAACGTGTTTTGGTAACAATCAAGTTCTGGGAAATATGTTCAAAATTAACATATATTTTATCCGCTATCACAAACTTACAAACTTACAGGTCCGGCAATTTTTTTTCTTAAGAGAAGCCTATTTTGGTCAATTGCGTCTTGTCAGCGCCTTAATATTACGCAAACGGATCTCTGAATCGAAAAATGGTGTTCACAGACCCGCATTTATTTTTAAACGGCCTATCTAACGATACCCCACACCATGAGAGAGACGAGAAAATAATATCATCCCCACATTACGTGCAAGGGAGGACCCTAAAAAAATGTTTTTTCTAGTTTTTATTTTACCACATTGTCGGCGTGATTAGCATGTATACATGTTAATCCCCGAGGCCGACATGCCAAATTACAGCTTTCTAGTACTAAGCGTCTCTGAGCTAAAGCGGGGACAGACAGACAGACAGACACACAGACGGACATGGCGAAACTATAAGGGTTCCTTGTTTACTACGGAACCCCAAAAACAATATGGCGGCGTTAGTTCTGATTTTGGCCACGAGCCAAAAGATTCTTGTACAACTGTATCACTGACAGTTTGTGTGCGAGTGAGACGAATATAGAAAACTATGTTTAGTGTTAAAAGATAAACATTTCGTCAGTCTGTTATGTTTAGCCAGAATTGGGGGCCACCTTGTTGCCATAAGTTGAGTGCGAATCCAAAGCTTTACACATGACTCCATGCCTGCATTCCCCGAGGAGTTGGACAGAGGTGTAATATACAAGGTCAAAATAAATTCCTAAATAAATTCCTAGTGTGGGGCAACGTTTTTTTAAAAAAAAAAAATCGTTAGCAAAACTCCGCGGACGGCAAGAAAGAATCAACAAAAAATAAGAAGAGAATTTGGTATTATTTTTTGGGGTCAGCGACCGTTGTGTGTGTAGTCGGAGTTACGCCCCGGAAGTACGCCCCCTAACAATCCGACGACTAGTGACTCACTCAACAACCAGCAGGCAACATACCCACTCAAAATCCAGTGAAATCACGAAGTACGCCCCCTAACAATCCGAGTGAACAACCATAGCCCACCAAGTGCTAAGGTAGGAATAATAACCAATAATTGATTTATGCTTACCTCGTGTTGCTTGTAATTTATCATACAATCAGTCCGCAGACGTGATGGGTATAGATATGTAAACAGGAATCAACAAAAACGAAAATTTGGTGTTCTTTTTCTGGGGTCAACGACCGTTGTGTACACACACAACGGTCGTTGACCCGTTCCTAACTCCCGGTCTTAACTCATTCTTCAAGTAACTCCGACTACACAGTCGGAGTTACTTGAAGAATGAGTTAAGACCACCACGTCCCGATAATCATCACGTATGTGATGTTTACCCAAACAAAAACAGATTTTCGAACTGATACTTTTAACAATTACACTGCTTTTTTTTTTTTTTTTTTTTAGGTTGGGAAATCATCAAATAACTTCTCCCGCTCTGGGCGGAGCGGGAGGGTGTGTCAGACTCTTACTGACTAAAACCCACCCGTATTCCTTCCTGTTGACTGTGTTGCGGGGGCCTCGGTGACCCATAAGTACCTTCCCGCGACCCCGGCAGGCATCGGCCCTAGTGGACCCCTACTTTTGTGCTGACGACATCTCTTTGAGGCGCGCGTGGAATACGACGCGCCGTCGACCCGGGCCTGGTCCTTACCGGACGGTGAGCTACCCATTGCTCACCGTCCGCAAGCCCGCGCCTACGGTGGCCGGAAATCCGCCCGGGATTCCCGACGCCCTGGGCGTCTCCTGCGGCGGCTAGGGGCGAGAGGGCGCGAAACTTGCCTTTCCCTCAACCGTCCCGCCTCCTCCTTTGCGAGCATTACTGCTTCGCAGAAGGAGGTGACGGCTGCCCATGCCCTCTCGCTCCGTACCATGGCCTGAACCAGGGCCGGACGCGAGAGGTCTCTGCCGCCGATCGCCTCCACGAGGACACGGCGGTGCTCTGCCCAAGCCGGGCAGACCTCCACCGTATGCTCCACCGTGTCCTCCAGGCGATCCACACAGTGGTGACACCCGGACGTTTCCTCCCGCCTTATCCGACACAGGAACCTCCCGAAACTGCCGTGTCCGGTGAGGACCTGCGTCACGCGGAAGGTGAGGACGCCGTGGCGCCTCTCCAGCCACTCCTCAAAGAGGGGACTTATCGCCGCAATCGTGGCGTGCCCAAACAATTACACTGCTTACGGTCGTCGACCCCAAAAAGTGATCTAATATTTTTTTTTTGTTTTATCATGTTTTTAGATCACAGAATCGACATGCAGAACACCTAATGTAACGACAGTGATTAAGATAATTGTAGACTTCGTAAAGCTCATTTTAGGGTTCCAGGGCTAGTCAACAAGGGACCCTTATAGTTTCGCCATGTCTGTCTGTCTGTCTGCCCGCGGCTTAGCTCAGAGACTTTTAGTACTATAAAGGGGCAGCTCCCTTACACATAGTGGATTTTTTTTCACGTCTATCCCATGGTGCGGGGTATCGTTGAATAGGCCGTTCAAAAATAATGCGGGTCTGTGAAAATGCAAAGTTTTGTTAGAGGCAAGCGTGTCCCCCCTCCCCCATGCGAAATTAAAAGGAAAACTATCACAGCAAAGTAGGCTTTACAAGTTAATGAGTAATAGTCGACCAACTTACTTTGCAGTTGGAGAATTGACTGTGACTTATATAGATGTATGCACGGAAAAAAAGGATGTCTTAAATTAAGACAATATCCTTTTGGTCAAGACAAATATTGATTCATACTCGTACACCCACATTTCGCCAGACTTCCCCATAAAACATTCCCCGACCTGTCCCTGGGAATTGAGCCCAAGACTCCGTGCTCAGCCATGCTATATTAAAAAAAAAACAGTCAAGTGAAGACCCAGCCATCTTGACTTTAATTATTGTGAATGTGACGACTATGTGGGTAAGTGTAGGGGTGCCTGCCGGGGTCACAGGAAAGTCTGAAAGGGATACCGAAGCCTCTGGCAACACAGGCAACGGAAGGAACAAAGAAAGAAAGAAAGAAGAAAGAGTCTGTAAGAGTCAGTAGTCAGTAGTCAGTAATAGTCTGACACACCCTCCCGCTCCACCCAGAGCGGGAGAAGTTATTTGATAATGTCCCACTAAAAAAAAAAAGTACTATATGGATCATTTTTTTCTTTTTTCAAGTGAAAACTCCTTTAGGCGCGTTGAGTGATTTTTGGTACGGAGAAAATTTATGGGTTCACGTCACCGAAATGCTAACCGCGACATGCTGATTTGACGTGTTGCGTCAGACTGGTGACGCGTGGCGGCCTGTGTACATGTATGCATACGTTATTCCAAAGTTTCCACTTTGGTCGGCAGTCCCCATGACTGCCGATGTTTTTCTGTCTCTATGAGGGCAGTTTGAGTAGTTTATGCGGCCTGCCCAAATATCCTTTCTTTGGTGTTGTTCGTCGAGTCAATGAGCTCCATATGTTCTGAGTTGAGCTACACGATTACTGACAAATGTTTGCACTGACTGGACAGGTCCACTCAAATCTGTGTGGTTTTTTTTTCTAATCTACATGTCCTCAGATGATCTGGCCGAGATTATAACTGAACTTTAAAAGAGACTTTGACCTTTGAGTTTGATTCGCCATTTCTTCTCAGGGATAGTCAGATAGGAAATGTCGACTCCATCTAGCTTATTTTTTCTCAATAATCATCATCTGCCTAGCCTTTTCGGTCGGCTTCCAGTCTTATTTTAATATTTTACGTGGAGCGACTGCCTATCTGACCTCCATTACCCAGTTACTGGGTAACACGATACCCCTTGGTAAGACTGGTTGTCAGACTCGAGCTTTTGACGACCCGTAACGATGGTCAAAGATCTACAAATGACAGCCGGGACCAACGGATTAACGTGCTTTTCGAGTCACGGAGGGGTCTTGGTATGCAAAGATGGTCACACATCCACGGAGCAACCACGGCAAGCGTAGCTGAACCTGATAGATCGACACGATCATTTTTTCTCAATAATATGTCTTGTAAAAGTGATTCGATACTTGAGGTATCGAATCACTTTTACAAGACAGTACGGTATAGTGGCATGAGGAACATGGTGTAAAGTTCACTCATCCTCCATAGAAAAGGGAGGATCCTCCGACCAGACGGGTGTCCTGTCTGGTTGGCTACTGCCCGACGGTTGGTGTCGGGATGTCGTATATATCCTAGGCACGCCGTAAACTCTGTTTGCGCGATTCAGGGTTTCGCATGACACCAGTGTGTTGCGTAGTTCGCGTGTGGCGATGTAGATGGCGCCACAACAGTATAAAATATATTTTCATTTCATTTTCTTAAATATAGTTTTCTTCATAATAAGTTACTTACGGTGAGAGTGATGCCTCCTCGTCTGGTCATAGTTAGGAAATATCCATCGTATAATATATCCCTCTCATTGTCGAAAACTGGACACTGCAGAAACAAAAATTACAGAAGTATTCAAAAAAGTTAAGACTCGCTCTATATGAAGTTCACAAGATGACTTCATTTTGTTGTTGATTATGGCATCTCGTAGTTGACCTTGAGAGGTCGTGTCTACTAGACCGGCCTATCCTGTGGCTGCCTTAAGCTAACTCAAAGCCTACAGCCAGGGGTGAATTTCTTACATTACTAAGCAACTGCACGCTAAGGGCACCCCCTGTGGGGTACGAACCTCGGCTTAGGGCATCGCTGGGGGGGATACCTGTTACTTGTTGACAGGCCTACTCTGTCCTCCCATACCTATTAACACTGTAATTTGAAAACATTGTAAAAGGCAATTATTTTTAAAGAGTAACCATGGAGTTTCTTGCCGGCTCTTCTCCATAGGAAACGACGACGAATAGCTTCTGACGTTTCATAAGTGCCCATGTAGGTTTATGTGAAATAAAATATTTATTTTGATTTATTGGAACAAATAAATATTTTATTGGAACAAAAAAAAATACATTTTTTGTTTACGTTAATACTGCGTTAGTTTAGTAACTGTGTCGCAGTTATTAGCGTATTATTGTGGCTATTCTTATAGGTAGAAAACACAAACACAAACATTTAATACATTGGACAGGTCCACTCAAATCTGTGGGGGGTTCTTTCCTCAAAAGACCATTTCGGACACCAACCTACATGGTCCTCAAATGATCTGACCAAGATTATGTCCGGATATACACATTGACATTGATGAATTTTATTTATGCAATGACATGAATATTTACTCTGTGTAGTATTATATTATTTTAATTACTGTAAATGTAAGGACTATGTGGGTCATTGTTTAATTTTATTTTATTCTCAGTTAGTTTTTAACATGGTCTGGCAGTTTGAGTATTTTTTGCGGCCTAGCCAAATGTTCTTTCTTTGGTATTGTTTGTTGAATCGTTGGGGTCGTTAAGTTCTGAATTGAGCTGCACAATTACTGACAAATGCGTGCACTGACTGGACAGGTCCACTCAATCTGTGTGGTTATTTCATCAAAAGACCATTTCAGACACCAATCGACATCGTCTTCACATGATCTAACCAAGATTATGTCTGGACTTTAAAAGGACTGAGACCTCTGAGTTTATTTCGGCCTTTCTTCTCAGAGTAGTCAAAATAGGAAACGCCGACCTCATCTAGTTTTAAAAAATATGATTGACGTGTAAAAGTGTTTGTACAAACCTACTTACTGAAATAAAATCATTTATCATTTTATCAATAATAATAATAAAACTGGAACTAGACATTTATCAACGTAGCAGTAAAATAATTGTAGCAGTATAAGTGTGTGTGTGTGTGTGTGTGTGTGTGTGTGTGTGAGTGTGTGTGTGTGTGAGGAAGGATGTGGAGGTGCGTGCGTCTGGGAGTCTGGGAAGGGTGCGTGTATGCATTTGCGGAGGATGTGATATTAATGTACTTTTGTTTGTATGAGGCTCTCTGTTTCTTCATAAGTCGGGTTTTGGAGCCATTTTTCAATTTTATTTACACTCTCGTAACGAGAACGGATAGATATTTAATTTCTCATTAATTTTGTTACAGATAGATTATAAGTATGTGTATAGATTGTTTAACTGAAATATAGGTACTCTGAGCCCAATTACTTACCGAAAAATTCTGTATGGAGACCACAGCACAAACATCGTCATCAGACTCAATCATTACTATAACACTCTTTGGTCGAGACAACCAGCTTCTTGTCTCCAAGTTAGTTCTTAGCAAATACCTGTAAGTTAAAAATAAAAAGTTTTTTAACATCTTTAATACAAAATTCTATGTAAACAACAGACGGCATGTACTTCTTTATGTAGCCATAATCAGCCTATAATGTTCCCACTGCTGGGATACAGGCCTCCTCTCTGTGAGAGGCAGTGGGCCGTAATCCACCACGCTGGCCCAGTGCGGGTTGGTAGATGTCACATGTCTTCGAATTTTTGGTTCTAGGACATGCCGGTTTCCTCACGATGTTTTCCTTCACTGGGCCACCACTGCTCTCACTGGGCAACCACTACTCTACTTTATGGAAAAAAAACTGTAAATTCAACCCGTGTTCACAAAATAAATTGATTTGATTTGATTTTGTTCAAACGTACGCAATTCTACCGATTTGATTTACTTTGATTGAAAGGTACAAAATTTCACATTTCACAAATGTTCACCTGATGGGGGGCTCCTCCATCAATGTCATTCAAGTGTCAAAAAGTATAATATGACACAAAAGTATAATATGATAATGTGGCAGTTTAATTACTATTTTTTTTTTTCAAGAGTTTATTTTAGCTCTTTGTCGGTGTGACTAATATGTGTACCTATGCCAAATTACAGCTTTCTAGTAATAAGCGTCTCTGAGCTACAGTGGGGACAGACAGACTGACGGACATTGCGAAACTATAAGGGTTCCTTGCTAATTCCGATTTTGGCTACGAAAAGATTTTTGGCAAAAGATTCTTGTACAACTATATCACTGACAGTTTGTGTGCGAGTGAGACAAATATAGAAAACTATGTTTAGTTTTAAAAGAGAAACAAAATATTAAACAACAGTATTACATACCTATGAATACTCTCTGTATCATCCATCTGATTACACATATACTTCCTTTTCTCATGTTGATACTCCAAATTTAAATTATTCGACTGATCGAATGGAAAGAAGTAATACATAGGCTGACTCGGCGTGGTAGTTAAATTCGTGGTAGAATTTAGTCTGACAAAGAAGTCAGTGACGGTTTCTACTAAAATGGTAACATTTATGGAATCCGGGGACGATGATGTTAAGTGGATTATTGGAGTGTTTTGTGTTGATACGTCTGAAAGAGAGATGGAGTGTTATTTTTGTTTTTTTTTGGGTTTAAGGGTAAAGCTGATTCTAAAAGAGCCTAACCCTATTAAAAGAGCTTATAAATGGAGTATCTAATACTAGTCATATTTTTAAGAAACGTTACTTCTCTAAAAATGTTTAATAAAATTCAAATGGACTTTTATAAGATAACATAATGAACTATAAATTAATAAATCATTGGTTGGCTATCAAGTGCACGTTATTTTAAATTCTGCCCTATTAACTTAAATCTGATTGAAGGGAGAAATTCCTACCTATGTATAACTCAGCCGTTTAAACTTAAAAACCTTTATGCAGGCAAACAGACGAACCTGACATGTTTGTGGTAATTTACACCAAATATTTATTATTTTTTTACACCTTTACGAAATGACAGATTACTGTCATGCCTGAGTGTTCAGTTACTAACTAACAAAGTCAAACTGGACTGAAATATGTGACATATTTGTGTATTTGCCTGCAGTTTCTTAAGTGATTAGTGTTTTAATTTAAATATTGCTTATTCGAAGAGCCAGCGACATGTTTACAAAATATTAATTTACGATTTAATAACATAAAAATCTGATGATTTCTTAATCTCTCTCTTTATATCTAAATCCCAATCGAGCATACGAAAATATATATAAAAGGTACAATATAACAATAAATATTTACGTATAAGAGGACCACAGTAGACTCTAATCCTTTTCCCACTGACTAAGATAGCGTGAACAGAAAGAGAAGGTAAATTAAAATGGGGGTCAGAGCGAGTCAAAAAACCCGTCGGGCGAGTCAAAAAAATTCGAAAGAGTAGATATTTTTTTTACTAAGAGGTTTTATTTAATTGCTATCCGAAGTAAAGACTATGCTGAAGTATAATTTGGGTTGCCAGATATAAAATCTAAAATATACCAACAACAAGGAAAAATTTATAAAAGAAAAAGCTATTCATGTTGTTATGTTTTAAAAAAATATTTGAAAAAGCATACCTTTTATATCGCGTATCTGGCAGCCTATAATGTCTAATAGGTAAATCGTTTTATTTTTATAAATTAAAATGTAATAAATAAAATGAATTTTAACCTCACTAATTATAATTATTTACGATTTTATCACACATCTACAATTAAAGATTTACTTGAAAAACATGAAGACAAAATAAAAAAAAAAAACAAACGGATTCGCAAAAAAAAAACAATGTTTTAAGATCATATCAAAATAGGTACTATTCCAAAAGAATCCCTTAAAAAAATCGTTTTTAAAATACAAATCCAAAGAATCCTTTCTCATAATCAAATTTACGGGACAGAAAAAAAAACACAAAATAAAAGTTACTTCTTAAAGTCTACTTCTCACTCACCACAAGTATCTTCATCTTCAGTAAACATATTGTTATGAGGACAGAGAGTCCTGGATATGTTGGTGAACTGTTCCAGACTGACCGGAGTCTGGACTAGCATTGGGAGCTGCCATGAGAATACTCCTGGAAGCAAATAATTACATTGGTCCTTATTATTCGACGTTTTAATTATCATCGCGGCACTTTGTCGTACGATTCATCATCATCATCATCATTTCAGCCGAAAGACGTCCACTGCTGGACATAGGCCTCTCCCAAGCAACGCCACTTCGACCGGTTTTGTGCTTCCCGCATCCAGCGGATCCCTGCGGCCTCCACAAGGTCAGCGGTCCACCTTGTAGGAGGCCTTCCACGTCTTCCGGTACGCGGTCGCCACTCCAGAACCTTTCGGCCCCATCGGCCATCTGTTCTGCGAGCAATGTGCCCTGCCCACTGCCACTTGAGTTTGGCAATTCTTAGGGCTATGTCGGTAACCTTGGTTCAACTAAAACTATAGAGGTATGAGGAACAGGGTGTAAAGTTCACTCATCCTCCATAGAAAAGGGAGGATCCTCCGACCAGACGGGTGTCGTGTCTGGTGGGCAACTGCCCGACGGTTGATATCGGGATGTTGTATATATGCTAGTTGCACGGTAAACTCTGTTTGCGCGATGCAGGATTTTGCGTGACGTCAGTGTGCTGCTTAGTTCGCATGTGGCGATGTAGATGCCGCCACAAAACTAACATTTTCCGACTGCTTTTTGCCTAAACTATCTCAATACTCGTATTATATTTATAGAGTTTTTCTCATATAGGGTAAAATATCCTATTGTTCGATACGATTTAGAGGTCACTACCAGTCTTCAAGCTAAAAGTCACTCAAAGGGCAATGCACAGGGCTATGCTTGGAGTTTCCCTACGTGATCGAATCAGAAATGAAGAGATCCGCACGCGAACTAAGGTTACCGACATAGTCCGAAGATTTACTTTGCAACATGTTCAAATCTGTTATTAATGCGCGCAACAATACCTGTATTAGGGCCCAAAGACAATATATTTAACAAAGTCTGTGCAGTAGAGCAAGCTACCAACTGTCGGTGCTTTGCAAATCCGATTAATAATAGGGTAGTTGACTGTTATTTTTTCATTTGATTTTTCGAAACCAAGAAAAAAGTTAAGCCACCGTAAAAAATAAAAAATATCAAAAAAAAATGGCGAAGTTGTTTCTACTAGCATCTGACGTCACAACAGAGGAGAGCCATAGCAACTTCGCGCCATCCAGTACAATGATCGTTTTGTGTAACAAGGGTAGAAGAATAATTTCAAAAGCGTATAATTTCTCAATTTTTCCATTTTCAAATGTCTTTTAGTAACATATTTAGAATAAGTATTAACTCATGTATTTCTTTGATAGTAGACAAATAACCTATTATGTACTAGCACGAATCATACAAGTGTAGCCCAAGCCATGATATATTAGCCACTCAGTAAGGTGGTAGGTACTGGGGCTACATTTCGTTATCGCCACTCGTGGGGCTTGGCAGATAACGATGACATAAACATACCTTTCTGTTGCCTCGCAGTGATAAACAAAGGATAAGTCTTGTTAGCAAAGTCACTAGCTACCGTCACCCTGGCTGGAGTATCATACGCCTCAAGTTCCTGAAAGAAATTGTTGATAATTTAGTTTTACGCCATCTGTTGATGGAATAAAGCAACTTTGCATCGTGTGGTGTTAAGTGTCGTCGTTAGATAGCGCTGAAGGTTAGTTTGTTGGATTGTAGACTTTTTTATTTTGTTTATAATTTTGTGCACCTGATACTTCTTAGGCTGACAACTGTGAATATTCACATGACAGTAGGCTTGTAGAAGAAATATCGATATATCGATACATCGACCTTTTTCGCTATATCTATAATAGATATATCAATATAAAATATAAAGTATCAAAAACGTTTCAAATATTTCCTATAGCAACACTGTTGTAAACCACTGACGTAAACCGCTGGAATTCAGCTGTAAAAGAGTAGAATTATTTTTATCAATGTTTTATTAATTTAAGATTTTACATCGGAATTATGTTCCTAGTTTGGTATTTATACGAATAAATAACTAACACAATAGGATGTCAAGGTTTTTTTTTTATTTTCACCGATATATCGATGATATACTTATCGATGTTTTTTTTTCGATATATCAAAATCGAGATCAATATTTTTTTAAATATCGATACTTTTTGGCACTTTTTGCATCTCTACTAGGGGTTGCAATCCGGAGTCATTTTCAATCCGGCCGAATCCGACCGGATTCACATCGATCCGGACGGATCCAGCCGGACCCGTCCGAATCGATGAAATAAGGAAGCTTTTCAGTCCAACCAGAACTGAACTTATTATAGGTAGTTTATAAAAAAACATATAAATATAAAATCAACTATATTTGCAATGTTAAAATTAGACAACGAGCAAACAAATAAAATCTAAAATATCTTATAGTATATAGTACATATCTTAAAGTAGTTTAGGTACCTAACTAGAAACATTTTAACGACGTAGCGAGGGGCTGTCTTTCTACATTTCACATTCACAGACAGATCAATTATTTTAGTAAGTTACTTTATAAAATCTAATTTAATTAACCTTGCGTAATATTATTTTTTTTCTTTTTTGTCCCCCGATACCGATACCTTTAGGTAGGTACACCTCTGCCCAACCTGCAGGCTTAGCATGACACTCTCTATTTCTTCGAAGAATAGACACGGGTCTTTCTATACAAAGTGACATTTCGTTTCTCAGTTTTTGACATCTAACCGTGTATCAATCAAAGAATTTTACTTGTCTTCAGTTATTGTTTTTTTTTTTTTTTTCTTCATGCACACTTGTTTTTCCAATGCACTCTAGACATTGGCAGAATAGTCGACATCGGCTTTGCTTGCCATTTAATAAAAATAGAATAGAATAGACATCTAACCGTAGAAATCCTTCTACAATCTGTCATCTTGTCTTTCGTTTCTGACGATCTTTGTCTAGGTCCTTTTCTATGTAGAAGGATTTCTACGATGGGATGTCAAAAAAGAAGAAACGAAATGTCACTTTGTATGGAAAGAGCCGTGTCTATTCTTCGAAGAAATAGAGTGTCATGCTAAGCCTGCTGGGCAGAGGTGGCGCGTTAATGGTCACTCTTCTAACCTAATCTAACCCAAATTATTCAATAATCCTTCGCTGTAGCTGCCAACCTATTATATATGCTACCTTTGCTACCGCCTTTAATTATTTTTTAATCCCAAATTCATATTAATTTATCGCCACGTTAAAAACATGTCTAATAATACTTATTAGCTGCCAAGTTATTTTTTTAATAGCAAATAGTTTTTCGCCCTTTAAGTTGTTAGTCGACTGGAAAATAATTAGCCATATAAAAATCTCGTGTCACGGTGTTTGTAGTTGCACTCCTCCGAAACGGCTCGACCGATTTTTATGATTTTTTTTTCTATATTTGGTAGGTAAAGTATATTTCATGCCGCTAATACTTCGGGATCGAGACTTACGCGAGTGAAACCGCAGGGCGTAGCTAGTAATGTATATAAAGACAGTATAATTATAAGAGACCGCAGTATCGCATTGGATGTTGAACCTGTAATGGTAGGTAGTTATAAGGGATAGCTAAATAAATAATAGTTATTTATACAATAATAGATATAATACCTAATTATGTACAGTTGCATACAAGATTTTATCTACACACATGATATGAATCCTCTATAAAAGGTTCTTAAACCATGTTGTACAGGGTTGTAAGAACTATGTAAATTCATGGAAAGTTTCTGGTAATAATTGGTGAGAAATGTCCTTTGCTGCATTAGAAATATCTGGTGGTGTGTTATCAAAGCTTGTATCACTCATTTTTGTAAATTTTTACAATACAAATATCGAACAAAAATGGCGGGATACGACGTGAATTCGAATAACCTATAAGTTTTTTATTTTTTATTACAGCGCTGTGGTAGTGAAACGCGCGTGCATGACAATGTTCTTTTTTTGAAAAGTTATAACACTCGTTTGGATGATATTATGGTTACTCGTATAATGACACTGGTTGTTTTAATATTGGCAATAAGCTAACTGTTCCAGAAACTTTTAAAGAGGATTTATAGCACGGGTGTAGATAAATAAATAAATGTCTCACCCCAGCAAATTCCAATATGTATTCTGTACTCTTATTAACAGCAACTGTGTATGGTATGTTGTATTTATATCTGTAACAAAAAAATATTATGTCATTAAGGAGGTATCAATCCTGCCGGGGTCGCGGGAAGGTACTAAAGGGTTACCGAGGCTCCTGGCAACACAGGCAACAGGAAGGAATACGGGTTGGTTTTAGTCAGTAAGAGTCTGACACACCCACCCGCTCCGCCCAGAGCGGGAGAAGTTATTTGATGATATCCCACCCAAAAAAAAGGAGGTATCAATAAAAGCTTTCACAAGAGGTGTGTTCGCGACGATATGTCACCATAGTGTTCTTCAGTGTTTTGTAAAATAACTTGGATTCAAAGTAATAACAGTGCTAGTTTAAGCATAGAAACAGTATTAAAATAGTGTTTAGTGCTTAAGACGGTAAGTACGGCACTTACAAACACCGCGTTCACTGTCAGATTGCATAGATAAGAAAGAGAAGCACGATGACACAACGCTTGTAATTTATTACAAAATATGAAGCAATTATCTATTTACTTAAAATTGAGTTGAGTAATCGAAAATAAAAAAACAACCAAGTTCTGCATTCAAGTAAGACGTTCTTGTTATTAATTAAATACGTAACGTATGTTGATATTTAATACAGATATTTTGGATTAGAACTCAAGGTAAGAGTTTAGTTTAACGTTACTTTGTATCGAGATTTTTTTTCAAAACGTATTTTGGTAACAACTAAGTTCTGGGAAATATGTTCAAAATTAACATATATTTTTTCCGCTACCACAAACTATACAGATTTGGCATTTTTTTTTTCTTAAGAGAAGCCTATTTTTGTCAATTTTGGTCTTGTCAGCGCCTTAAGTGGTAGTCCACTTAGTGCCTAGAACTATAAATTATGGCTATATCATCATCTGCCTGCCTTTTTCCAACTATGCTGGGGTCGGCTTCCAGTCTAACCGGATACAGCTGAATACCAGTATTTTACATGGAGCGACTGCCTATCTGACCTCCACAACCCAGTTACTGGATAACACGATACCCCTTGGTAAGACTGGTTGTCAGACTTGCGGGTATCTGACTACCCGTAACGACTGTAAATCTACAAATACCAGCCGGGACCAACGGCTTAACGTGCTTTCCGAGGCACGGAGGGGTCCTGGTATGAAGATGGTCACCCATTCACGGACCACAACCGCGGCAAGCGTAGCTTAACCTGATCGATCGACCGTGCGGCTGTTATTAATTAGCCACAAGCCCCTCTTAGTCATAGCCTTAATTTATACCGACCGAGACCTAGCCCTGGACATAACTTTTATGTATCTAGTCCCTTGGAAAAGTCCACTTAACTGAGTTTGTATGTCGTGTTACTTTAGATTAGTAAATATTGTTATTTTTTGTTTAACCAAGCCGGATTTCAGGGCGCATCACGCCCTGTAACATATAGCTGTGATATTTTAAATATCAGATTGTTTAACGTCTGTAGACCGGCCTGAGGTATCTGTGTGCGCAAATGTAATGCAAATCAAATGGTAAAGTTCTTCTAATAAAACTTTAAAACAGGAAGCAATTAGCGGCTCTCGTTACAGTAAAGTTAGCCAGTACCTAAGAAAACATGTAACACTGTATACAATTCGTAGTCATCGGCAAGGTACTTATTTATATTTTCAAAATTATCAAGTAGTTCAAAGTAGCGTCCTTGAAGAGTCTCGAAAGTTGCTTCCTGGAGATTCGAGACTCGTGTTATTATTCAGGTAACAAACATTGTGGAACCTCTTTCACAAACAATGTTCGAAAACAGGCACTGGGTATTCCAGCAGGATTCTGCGCCGGCTCATAAGGCGAAAAGTACCCAAAACTGGCTCACGACCCGTGGAATCGACTTAGAGCAGAAGGTCTGCGCTAAACCCCATCGCAACTTGGAGTCACTAAAAGCATCCCTGATTAAAGCAGTCGCCGATATTGACATGAACGTCGTGCGCGCTTCGATTGATGACTGGCCTTGCAGATTGCAGATTGAAGGCTTGTATCGAAGCAAGAGGAGGACATTTCGAATAATTTTAATGTGGTTTAAATCTGTATTTTATACCCTTTCATTTGCACAAGTCCGAGGCCATGTGTTTTCATGGTCCTCGGAACGCGCCACCGTCGGGATCCCAAATAAAGGGAGGAGGGTTTGACATCGGCGTCGAGTCAACCATTAAGTACTCGTCTTCGACAGCCGGTGGAACTTCGTGGAGCATTTCCGACGTTTGGCTCCCAAACTGGAGCGGGCCGGGGCTGCCTTCAAGCGGCTTCTGCCTAATCTAGGGTCGCCTAAAACGCCTCCTGCCTGAGACTCTACGCGGGGGTCGTGCGCTCCGTGGCCTTTACAGGGCACCTGTGTGGGCGTGTTCCCTGGCGCGGCGGCCAGCCCGCCGGTTGAGCGTGGCCCAAAGGGTCATGGCCATCTGGCTGATCCGGGGATACCACACGGTCTCCGGTGTGGCGGCGAGCCTGCTTGCTGGATTGCCGCCATGGAATCTGGAGGCAAAAGTCCTCGCGCACGTATGGGAGTGGCGTGAGGAGGCGAAACGCCGGGGCGTAACACCGCTGCCGCGAGAAATCACGGCACAGCGGACAGAGCTCCAGCGGGATCTCATGGCAACATGGAGATTGCGATTGTCGCAACCCAGTGCTGGGCACGCCACAGTTGCGGTGATAAGACCTCTTTGAGGAGTGGCTAGAGAGGCGCCACGGCGTCCTCATCTTCCAGCAGATCCTCACCGGACACGGCAGCTTCAGGAGGTTCCTGTGTCAGATAAGGCGGGAGGAAACGCCCGGGTGTCACCACTGTGTGGATCGCCCGGAGAACACGGTGGAGCATACGATGGAGGTCTGCCCAGCTTTGGCAGAGCACCGCCGTATCCTCGTGGAGGCGATCGGCGGTGGAGATCTCTCGCGTCCGGCCCTGGTCCAGGCCATGGTACGGAGCGAGAGGCCATGGGCAGGCATCATCTCCTTCTGCGAAGCAGTAATGCGTGCGAAGGAGGAGGCGGGACGGTTGAGGGAAAGGCAAATTTCGCGCCCTCTCGCCCTTAGCCGCCGCAGGAGACGCCCTGGGCGTCGGGAATCCCAGGCGGATTTCCGGCCACCGTAGGCGCGGGCTTGCGGACGGTGAGTAATTGGTAGCTCGCCGTCCGATAAGGACCAGGCCCTGGCCGACGGCGCGTTGTGTTCTACGCGCGCCTCAAAGAGATGTCGTCAGCACAAGTGTAGGGGTCCGCTAGGGCCGATGCCTGCCGGGGTCGTGGGCAAGTCCGAAAGTGATAACGAGGCCCCTGGCAACACAGGCAACGGAAGGAACACAGGTGGGTTTTAGTCAGTTAAAGTCTGACACACCCTCCCGCTCCGCCCAGAGCGGGAGAAGTTATTTGATAATTCCCCACACAAAAAAAAAGAGTGTGGAACAAGCGTACCAAAGATAGTTTCTGCCTTCCCCAAATGGGAAATGGTGCGAGGTTGTATTGGTCAAATCTACTCTACTGTGAACTAAATAAACGAAAACAGATATCGTAAACAGCAGTTGTTCGTATCCATGCATTCAGTTCTTATTTATTTACTTAATAAATACAGATGTATTATTTTTAATACAAAGTAACTTATGACTAGCCACAAGGTTAAATTTCCAATAAATGTTACATGTAAAAGTAGGTCTTGTCTTTATGTCCTTATGGTATGTTTTTAATCAAAAACTACTGAACAGATTTAGATGGAATGTGACTTAGAGATAACTTAGTGCTAGGAGAACGATGTTGTTGATACAAATGTATTCTCATAGCCACAGGCAGTTACCGATAACAATAACAATGTTTAACAATATATATATTTTGAAATTTTATTAAAGATGCATTAATTTATCCAGGACAGACCAGACCACCAGAACCACCAGCCACCAAATGCAGAACCAGATGTATGAAAGTAAACAAAACAACTTAAGTGGTATTGGGCAGGACACATTGCTCGCAGAACAGATAGGCGATGGGGCCGAATGGTTCTGGAGTGGCGACCGCGTACTGGAAGACGTAGCGTTGGAAGGCCTACTACAAGGTGGACCGATGACCTTGTGAAGGCCGCAGGAATCCGCTGGATGCGGGAAGCACAGAACCGGTCGAAGTGGCGGTGCTTGGGGGAGGTCTATGTCCAGCAGTGGACGTCTTTCGGCTGAAATGTCTTCCAAAAGGAATATGTAGGGATCGTAGCAGGTGGCATTCTGTAGTTTCTGCATGGGAAGGAGACATGAGTTTATGTACCTATGCATGTATGTAATTTATTCCATAACTGTGTATACAAGTTATTTTTGTATAAACATTGGAGTTTTAGGCTCAACATAAAAACGAAGCAGGACATGCAATAAAAGAAAATAAAAAATAAATCATTTAAATAATTAAAAACTCGACTGCCCTGCCAAAAAACCAACTAAAAAGTACAGGTCATTTACTAGCTAACTACTACTAGAAACAGATAATTAAACTTGTCAGGTAGTTATAGTTTTCGATGTTTTCCTTTTCTGTTTTTTTTTTTTTATGTATAGTGGTGTGCTAGCTGACATATGGCAAATAATTTAATGTTTTGTGTTGCACCTAATGTAAATTGTTTTGCATACTGTTGTATAGAATCCATTTATTTTTCTCTAACTGAACAGACAGCTGTGCTGCTGGGGAGTTTGTTGACCACTTCTTCCCAGCTAAAGCACTAGGAAGTGGTGATGGGTGGGCGTTTTGGGGGACTGTCTTATGTAATTTGGACGTTCGAAAAGTGCCGATTCTCAGCCTAGTTTGAATAAATGGATTTTGATTATGATTTTCAGGACAGTCTTCTGCCTAGCCTTTTCCCAACTAGGTTGGGGTCGGCGTCCAGTCTTTACCGGATACAGCGGAATACCAGTATTTTACATGGAGCGACTGCCTATCTGACCTCCACAACCCAGTTACTGGGTAACACGATACCCCTTGGTAAGACTGGTTGTCAGATTTTCGAGCTTCTGACGACCCGTAACGACTGTCAAAGATCTACAAATAACAGCCGGGACCAAGGGCTTAACGTGCTTTCCGAGGCACGGCGGGGTCTTGGTATGTAAAGATGGTCACCCATCCACGGACCAACCGCGGCAAGCGTAGCTTAACCTGATCGATCGACCGTGCGGCTGGTATTACTTAGCCACAAGCCCCTCAGATTGATTGATTGACTTGATTTTCAGGACAGTCCTGTTATATTTTTTTTTATATTATACATTTTAGTGACAAGTTTTGTTATAAAACATGTAATGCTAGGTGAAATAAAAGTGGTTTTATACTATCATCACAAGGCGGGGTGAGGATGGCGTGAGGATGAAATGTTTGTTTTGCATGTACACCCTACCTATGTAAAATTTATACCACAAAATTTTATTGTTCTGGCATACATATCATCACGCCTTGTTTCCCCGTAGGGTTGGGCAGAGTTATACCTGTAGTACACCCACATTTCGCCAGTTATGTTTTTAAGTCCCATGTAATAGGGGGCGAGCCTATTGCCATCAACCGGGCACAAAACCAGACTCTGGACTGCTACTGAGAAATTCCAGATAGAAAAACCCAGTAACACTTTGCCCGACCCGGGAATCGAACCCAGGACCTCATGCTCAGCAGTAGTGCTTGCGACCACTAGACCATCGGTGCAATTGTTGGTTGTTCTGGCTCACCAAATCCTTAATTTTTTACCCATATTGTAATAATCGTTTTTTTTTTTCGCATTTGAAAATGGAGCCATACAGCTGCTGTATTGATATTTTTTTCTATTAAATATTTATAGCCTGTGCCACTTGAGATGATGTAAGGATTCTAACGATACCCCATACATCTAAAACTGTTTAGGCATTTAAAAGTTATGATGGCACAAAGCACCTCACATAGATACAAGACATTTAAGTACATGAACCCAAAACACATTAAACTACTTTTTGGGCAGTTGCATAAAAATAATGCTGAACTAGAAGTTAAAATCTCTTTAGATGATTAACAAAGGACTGCAGCTCCGACCTGAGACGGATTCACAAAGACCAAAGAAATATGTTGCAAAAAGTAGGATTCATTATATTATATTGCATGTACTGATAGGTCCACTGAAATCTGTGTGGTTCTTTGCTTAAATACCATCTTCAGACACCAATCTACATAGTCCTCACATGACCTGACCAAGATTTTGTCTGGACTTTAATTGGTCAAGGACAGCTAATGTTTTCTATTGTTTGATACCAAATCGGGTACACGCCGAGCTTCAGTCATTAAAAGAGATCAAATCAAATCAAATCAAACTTTATTTGTGAACATAGGTATTACAATAAAGGTGTTATGTATACAATACAGTTTAGTCGATCTCTATGTCCTACCAATGAAATTGGTGTACAAATCTATTCATTTTTTAGTAATAAGTCTGAATTTATACAGTAAAAAGTCAAGTTCAAGTAAATAATGTCAACTAAATCAAAATACGAATTAATGGTACTCTTATTAGGCAATTAATCAATTATAATTTATTTTTACATGCATTTCAAAGGTTAATTGAATTGTTAGTAATGTCACATTTTATCATTTAAAAATTCTTATATATGAAACGTCTATGTTCGTCAAAAATAATCTGCATAAATTTGCTCGAGTAACTAGTCAGCGCCGTTGTGATCGGTTACAAACAGTTGGGTCTAGAACTGCGCTATATGGAAATAGTATCTTTGTAATGGCACCAAGGGTCTATAATAAATTACCAAAATGTATAAGGAGTGAAGATATTATCCGCAAATTTTAAACGTTGCCCCACACTAGGAATATCTTCCTGTATCGTGGGTGCGTTTACAAACATAGAAACTCACAAACACAAACACCCAGACCCGGAACAATTACTTGCAGATCATTCAAAAGTAAATTGTATTTATTTTTGTTAGATAAGACGTATTCAAAAGTAAATTGTATTTATTTTTGTTAGATAAGACGTACTACTCCATATGTACAGCGAGGGCATCGTTAATATTTTTGTACTTTTAAAAAATGGTTTGCAGCTCTCTGTTGTCTTTAAATTGTAGATAGCTCTAATGCACCTCTTTTGGCACTTAAATACCATTTCTTTACCCGTGGCATTCCCCCAAAATATAATTCCGTATCTCAATGTTGAGGCTACTAAACCATGGTAAGCCATGCTCGCTTGACCGTCTTACTTAACATATGCAAAGCATAGGATTGTTGGTTAAGCTTACTGCATACTTTATCAATATAATATTTAATTCCATTTTAAAGTGTTTTCTATGTTTAGTCCAAGAAATTTAGTCTCATTTGTTTCATTAATAATTTTGTCCTTGTATTTAATTTTTAAGTCTAGATTGTAATTAACTCTCTGTTGAAACTTCATTAATACTGTTTTGTCAAGATTTACAACCAAATTATTATTTTGTAGCCAATTCACAACTGATAGTAGTGTAGCATTAATCTCAGGCTCTATTTTAGTCACCTCGTCACAATTGAAAAGTAAAGTGCTGTCATCTGCAAACATTGTCATAGGATATGATGATACTGTCGGAAAGTCGTTAATATAAATAATAAATAGGAGTGGCCCCAGTACACTACCTTGTGGTACTCCATAATTTACCGTTCTCAAGTTAGATTTATGGTGAATTAAGGATTTTTTGGAAATTCTACTGATTGTCGTTATTTGCTGCCTATTACAGAGATAAGATTCTATTAAATTTGATATATTTCCCCTTATGCCATACGCATTAAGTTTACTTATTAGTGTTTTATGGTCTACGCGATCAAAAGCTTTTGACATGTCCATATAAAGCGCAAGAGTTGGTAGTCTCTTATCCACTCTGCCGGTAACCATATGTAAGAAATCGTAGATGGCCATGTCAATAGATCTTTTTTTCCTAAAACCTTTCTGGTTATCGACAAAAAGGGAGTTTTTCTCAAAGTATGAGGTAAGTTGAAAATATATTGGTTTCTCAAATATTTTTGAGAATATCGGTACTAATGCAATGGGTCTGTAGCAAGACATATCTTCTCTGTTGCATTTCTTGAAGAGTGGTTTTATAATTGTTATTTTTAATTCCTCTGGAAAGTGACCATGACATATACACATATTGATAATATGACTCCACACAGGAGCAATAATTGTGGATACCTGTTTAATAATGCTTGTACTTATATCATCGTACCCAGTGCTGGATGTATTCTTTAGCAATATAATAATTTTGTGTATTTCTAGCGGTATTGTAGGTGACATAAACATAGAACTAATAGTACTGTTTATTTTATGTTTATTTTTATAAATGTCTGAATTAGTCACTGGTTTTACTTGATCCACAAAATAGTTATTAAAAGCTTGTGTTATTTCAACAGGATTATTTAAGATTTTGTCGTTTGATTTAATTTTTTCTATGGTTTCCTTTGGCAAATTATGTTTATTTTTGTTTATATTTATCACTTCCCATGTTGCTTTGCAAAGATTTTGAGCCGAATGTATGAGATGATTATTATGGGCTCTCTTTGTGAGATTTATTACTTTTTTCAGCCGAATGGAAAGATTTTTAAAGTTTGTTTTATTTTGCTTATTTGGTAATGACCAATATTTCCATAGCAATTTTCTTTTTCTCTTACTGCAAATCCTAATGCCACGACTAATCCATTTTGCTTTTTCTTTAGTCGAAATCCGTATTTTTATACTTGGAAAACATAAATCATAAAGCAACTTAAACAGACCATAAAATAATTTAAATGTCTTAGCGGGATCCGTTTCCTCGTATACGTCAGAAAAGGTGATAGCTTTGATGTTGTTTATGAATTTTTGAACATTTTCTTTTGAGTAATCTCGTTTAGTTGAGAGACTGGCACCTTGTGAGTTTGTTTTGGTTTTTCTTCTTAGAGTAGTTGAATAGGAAACCCCAACCTCATCTAGTTTTAAAAAATTATGTATTTTGGCCATGTATAAGTATTTTTAAAAAGCTATTGTATACTTATAGAATTATCATTTATCATCATCATTTATAAAGAGCAGAGGTGGCAGTAACAACCACGACTTACAAGTTACGCGTCATAGGTTTGAACCCTGACAGACACTTTACTTTGTGTAAATTATTTCATAACCACTGATGTTAAAACAGTAAAGGAAAACATTGTAAGGAAACCGGGACTCCTTAGAACTAAAAACTCGAAGACATGACGTCTACCAACTCGCACTCGGCCTGCGTGATGGATTATGGCCTGTTCCCTCTCATCGAGAGAAGGTCTGAGGCCCAGCAGTGGGAACATTATAGGCTGATTATGCATTAACTCTGCAATGCATGGAACAAGGCATTCAATGATAATATAATTATGAGATAAAATTCCACCAACAGACAGGGTAGGCATAGACACCAGTCAGCACAAAAATAATTAATTGGATTTAAAAAGTAGGTATTCGTAACTATTTGTGTTAGGTACCAGTGTTATTCACACGAGATCGATTAAAACAGCTATCTAAAACAGCTTAAAAGGTCCATGACATTACTTAATCAGCAATACAGATTATTTAATCACGATAAAAAAATCGAATACTCACAAAAAATCTAATGAGTTTTTTATCGAAATTGAAACCACAAACAAAGCCTTAGGAACGTTATAAGGTAGTTAATACGAAACATAACAAAACTCACGTATTGTTGTAGTGGAATATAATTTCACCTTTGTTTATATTCTCTTGCAAACATAGGTAAGGCAGACCGAATAACAAAAGCACAATTTTCACCCATCCTAGCAACGCCATCTTATTTCAAACGGCATCAAATTGATATGTGATCGGAGGAAGTCATTTACATTGAGTTTTAAACGATACTTTACAATTTATATTGATACAAATAGCAATTTATCGAGGAAAACTAAACTGAGACACAAACACCGAAGATTTTATCAATCAAAACTGTAATGTCAAATTGTTAATGTCAAATTGTCAATTCGATTCGAAATGTCATTTATGATAGCATTTCTAGGAATGCTAAAACACTAGCTTGTATCGACTAAAACTTCATAAATCGACTAACGCCACAAAAAGTTATGCTTTTATTTCCCGAAGCGAGCCTATTTCCATCAACCGGGCACAAATTCAGTCTCCGGGCCGCTCCTGAGAAAAATGTGATGAGGAAAACCAAATAACACTACCTGACCCGGGAATAAAACCAAGATGTCATGCTTAGCAGTTATACCTGCGATCATTAGGTGACTAGACCAACGAGACAGTTATCAAGTATTTAATCGACTATCAGCTCTTACTTTGTGATTCTTAATTTTAAAGGTTTTACCTATTCAGATATTGTTGCTCTCAAATATTATTATGTTATTATTGTTACTGAATTCGTCCAGCACTGCTACAGCGACGCGGCCTGTTACTCCACAATCAACAATGTCACTGCTTGCTGCATCTTTCTAGGAACTTAGTGTATGTCATCATTTCATTATACTTACATGCATGCCCCTTAGCATGCCTTAAGCGTGGTTGTCATCATGCTGCCTGGCTAGGACGAAATTATTGAGAATTTTCTGTTAGATAGCTATGAATTACTATTATAACCATAATTTGTGTAGAAAACACAATAGAAAGAAACCTTAGGTAGAAACGCCAAAAAGATTTTAACTTTTCTTTCTTCAACCAAAAACTTTGATTTCATCTAAAAGAAACACGCATTCTTGTGAACGCATCTCAAACTAAATAACAAGCCGAACGCAGCCATAAAATCTCCAATCACAGTCAAAGAAGCTACTTCGTTATTTAAAAAAAATAACCTTTAGCCAATAGAATTTGAGTATTCAACTCACCGGTTAAATGATTAGCTCTGATTGGCCGATCAATTGAACAGGTGCTATGCGTCATCCGCCATAACGTTGTTAGTGCGTGAAAGTGAGATCGTTTTGTGAATTGTTTAAGAAAATAGTGATTTTATTGTGATATATATTTGTTGTAAAAGTGTTTAATGTGTTAACGAAGATGACCGAGTGGTATAGAATGAAGACGGGCTTCATTAACAAGCACGATTCATCGGAATTGTCGGCAGAAACTTCATGTGAAATGTCAGACTCTTTCAATATATTTTCGGACAATTTGAGTCCGATACCTTCTTCTATATTGCCTAGGAAGTTGGATTTTAGTGGCATGGATGACGATGACGGTATGAGGGATGCATTGCCGCCTCCAGTTTCACATAGCCCTCCGTACAAAAGAGTTAGGGCTCTCAGGTATGTAACTCTAGTTCCATTCTCTATTTTCTATAGAAAATCACCACGCTATGTGGTTTTGTGGCATTTCAGGCCCCTATAGCGTCTCCGAGCTCGTATTTACGACGTAAATAACGTAACTTTCACTTTTTGGTACACTTGAATCTGAATGTCAAATTAATTATGCAATTTGAATGATAATTTTAGTTTTTTTGTGGATCGAATGTTCTGGCCACTTCTACGACTCTTTTCCGATGGATTTTAGCATCATTTCGTTTATGTAAACATGTTATATTGGCCCTTTGGTGTTTTTCAGTCATCATGATGTAGAATAGCAAACTTTCACATGTGTGATGCCATAACTAAACTATAATTTAACTTTATATGGGTGAAATATCTACAATACCGACGATTTTCGACTATAAACATGAATTTATACCTAAAAATGATAAACTTTATGTGAGATTCTAATACATTACTTAAGTAGATTCCTACTTACCCCTCTAAATCAGACTACTATGCCTTTAATTTTAGCAGAACACTATTAAAATCAAAATTAAGTAAGATTCTTTTGGTAGAAAGTCAATTCTATGTTTTATAGTATGGAATTGACTTTCGGTCCTTTTATTGTTTATTAATTAGATAATAGCTAATTATTATTAATATATAACTACATACATACAACTAACTTTTATTAAATTCTCAATTAAACTGATCTACAAACCATACTTGTCCCTACCTGTTATCTAGGAATTATTATTATTATTAATTAACTAACTATGTCAATAGAAAACTAATGAAAAAAAAAAAGTTTATTCAGAATTTAAAGTTAAATGTACTTAAATAACAAGAAGAGTACTAAAAGATGCTCTTCGTCAAACCAACTTGATGCTCATTGATTATCTAATATTGGTATTCAGATGTCAATTGAACCCGAGTCGTATGTACAGGTCAAGTTCAAATTTGACCCCAACATTGTTGATTAAAAGCAATTAAGAACTGATTCATCATATTGATTGAGAATTGATTAACTTAAACGTTCTATTCGCCCCCTATTACTTGAGACTTAAACATAACAGCAGGCTTAGCATGACACTTTCTATTTCTTCGAAGAAAAGACACGGCTCTTTCTATACAAAGTGACATTTCATTTCTCCTTTTTTGACATCCCACCATAGAAATCCTTCTACGTAAAAAAGGACCTAGACAAAGATTGTTAGAAACGGAAGACAAAATGACAGATTGCAGAAGGATTTCTACAGTGAGGTGTCAAAAATGGAGAAACGAAATGTCACTTTGTATAGAAAGTGTCTATTCTTCGAAGAAATAAAAAGCGTCATGCTAAGCGTGCTGGGGAAATGTGGGTGTACTATGTGTACTACTAGGCAGAGGTGTACCTACACTTCTGCTTAATCCTTTGGAGATTACATGCGTGTTATGTTATGATAAGTACTATTAAATCCTTCATTTAATCATAGGAAACCACATAGTTTCCTACATACATACACAGTGGGCATACATAGCCCAGAGTCTGAGAAACAGTCTCTTCAAGAGCTATTCTGAGTCCAGCAACTGGGCTGTGAAGAACAGATAGGCCAGCCACATGTATAATACTGGCTGAATTTTGCGTTATGCTCGTGAACGGGTGCTGCTTGTGGTGACTGGTTGTCTTGCTGCTCATGGTTTTAATTGTTATTAGCGATTGTTTATAAATTTATTTTACTTAGATGGTGCTAGTTTATCATTTCTCACTTCGAGTTACAGCAATAGCCTTATGTAAGCAGGCACGCCCTTTATGGTTGAAGGCTTTTATTTAGGTAATAAAGAACTTAGTATTTAAATGTTTTTATGTTGTTATTTTTATCTGCCTGAGTACAGTTTTCATGGTTTTGTGTTTCGTAATGTTAATTACTTTGCATACGATTTGTATAGAATCAAGTTTCTAATTTATGAAAATAATTAAGCCCATAACCAATTTATGAATAAAAATAAATAATTAATCAACTACTCATAAACCGTCTGTCTCTTCCGATAACGTTGTTTGTCAGATAAGCAGTCGCTCCATGTAAAATCAAAAGTCATTTATTCAAACTAGGCTGAGAATCAGCATTTTTCGAACGTCAAAATTACAGAAGACAGTCCCTCAAAAATGCCCGCCCTTCACTGTAAAATACTGGTGTTCAGCTCCATCCGGTAAGACTGGAAGCCGACCCCAACATATCTAGGAAAAGGCTAGGCAGATTATGATGATTCATTCGCAGATAAAATTCAAAACAAAATAATTGGTGAAATGTGGGTGATACTATAGATATACCTCTGCCCAACCCATAGGATTTAGGGGATAACAGGTGTGATATTATTAACTGATATTATAAATAAATTGTCCCTTAGCTTACAACACCGCTCAAGTCGAAAATTGGCGGTTTTTACATTTGAATGCCTTTAGATGGAGCTGCTCATTGCGCGTCTAACCATTGGTCACATGATATAGATTTCAGCCAAACAGAAGCCGTAATTCGAAAAGTAGTGACACCGCCGCAAGTCGGTTGGCCTCACAACACCGCACAAGTTTTCGTCTCCTGTAAAGTTGGTAAAAATGACTTATGCGGTGTTGTTAGCTAAGGGACGAAATGCGATGTGAGTTTGTTTCTTTTTTTGTTACGCTTTTATGCTAAAACGGCTGAACGGATTTGGATGAAATTTGGCACAGGGGTAGACCATGGACTGGGTAAGGACATAGTATACGTTTGATCCAGATATTCCCATGGGATCGAGACTTATGCAGGTGAAGCCGCGGGGTGCAGCTAGTGTTATTATTAAGTTCAAAATAATTCCTTTTCCTATTATTTACCCATCCTTGTGGGAAGCCTATATTCAGCATTGGATTTAAATCAGCTGAAATGTTGATGATCACCCAAAAATCGATCCTGGTTCACCAAAATTCAAGTTCCAACAGGTCTTAACTTGTCTCCCCAATTCAGCATCAGGTTTTGACATCAAGCAAGACAAGTCCATTCCTCTCCCCCAAACAGGTTTTGACCAGTATCCCCTTACTTCTGAATAACTGGACAATAGGTATTCATGAATATTCATTCTGTATTTCCTGTCCTTGTTATTTCGGGTAGGATAGAATGAGACAGCATGTAAATAAATTCCATATAATCTTTTAAAATTTTGCTTGCTTCAATTTTTCAAAAATGGCATCTATTTTATCCGTAATAGGGCGACCAGAGCGACGTGCATCTTTGACATCAAAATTTCCGGATTGAAAACGCTCAAACCAAATTTGTGCTACTCTTACAGACACTACACCAGGACCTCAAGTCTGCTATTACAATAGTGTCAGAATGGTCAAAATCATTGATTTCTTAATTGTTTTTTTGACAAGTTTGGTAATCTACTAATATAATGGCGTCATTAATGAGGATCGGAACAGGACCATTCTGACACTATTGTAATAGCAGACTTGAGGCCCAGGTCCATAAACATCGCAATTTTTTTTCGCGGCTTTCGTTGCATTTTTACCTTTTTTGTAGTAAAATTTTAAAATGTATCGAATTTCTTCATTAGATTCACTCATCTTGACGGTACGAAAAGCTAATGAAAATCACACATTTTCCTAATTTGAATTTGGAATTATGTATGTTCTTTAAAAATTTAAACTTTCAATGATACCAAAACCAGCCAGATACAAATAGTGTACCCAAAGAGATTTTATTACAAGTTCATACATACTATAATGCGAAAAGACTTACCCCAACCTAATATATAATCAAATAAAATTACGATACCTGCTCATTATTTAATACTTGTTTTTTTATTATTTACCTCTGGAGTTACTGTGCGGTATCACACAGGCCGCGTTTTAACATGCGTGTCCCACACATGCCGATTTCCGAAAATTTGAAAAATAAAATATAAAAAAAGACGTACTTATTTTATTATTGATTCGTGTCGAGAATCATTAGCATAGTTACTTCCTTCAATTTGACGAGGATGCAAAACGACACCTTGTATATGAATATAAATTAAAAGAAAGTAAATTAAATCTTTTTTTTTTGTTTGTTACTAACATAGTTTAGAAGTAGTGTGTATTACTAACTTCATATGAATCAAGGTCTGAAATAAAGTATTTTTTTATTATTATTATCTAGAGAAAAATCCCCTGAGACTAGGGTTACCAGATGAAAAATTACAAAAGTCCGGAGAAAAGGCCTGATTTCCATTGAAAAATCCTGAGATTTTTTACAGTTTGAGAATTTTCTTTCAAACGTACTTACTTTTAACAATTTAAAAAAGGTCGTAATATTATCGTTTTTATACACTGCGGATCTCGCTCACGCGTGGCACATCGCACTCAAAGCAGCGGGGGGACACCCCCGCACGAGCGAACGCAACCTTCATGTCACTAAAAGTGCGAGAATGGCTGGCTAAGTGCACTGCGTAAAACCAAGAAGTTTTGGTAGGTAACAAGACCTTAAAAATATGTATAAGACTTGCATAGAATATCTGATCAAGTGGATGAAGCCTTTAGATGATTTTAGTCTTTAATTGGTTGAAGCTGAAAAAGGGCGAAATGATCGACTTTGATTGCTTTATCAATTCATTATCTGAATGGAAAAGGAATACACATCGATGATGTGACATTATTCGATGAAATTGCAGCTCTGAATAGTTCATTAACAAAACAAGAAGAAGCATTTTTGGACGTAATGCGTCATGTGTTGTGCATTACGTGTGCATTTTAGCAGAACACTAATAAAATCAAAATTAAGTAACATTCTTTTGGTAGAAAGTCAATTCTATGTTTTACAGTATGGAATTGACTTTCGGTCCTTTTATTGTTTATTAATTAGATAATAGCTAATTATTATTAATAATAACTACATACATACAACTAACTTTTATTAAATTCTCAATTAAACTGATCTACAAACCGTATTAACTAACTATGTCAATAGAATACTAATGAAAAAAAAAGTTTATTTAGAATTTTTTTTTTTTTTTTTTATATATGCCCACACTAGGAATTTCTTTCTGTATCGTGGGTGCGTTTACAAACATAGAAATTCACAAACACAAACACCCAGACCCGGAACAATTACTTGCAGATCATACAAATATTTGTTCCGTGCGGGAATCGAACCCGCGACACGCTGCGCAGCAGTCGATCGCTCAGCCATTACGCCAACCGTGTCGTCAATTTAAAGTTAAATGTACTTAAATAACAAGAAGAGTACTAAAAGATGCTCTTCGTCAAACCAACTTGATGCTCATTGATTATCTAATATTGGTATTCAGATGTCAATTGAACCCGAGTCGTATGTACAGGTCAAGTTCAATTTGACCCCAACATTGTTGATTAAAAGCAATTAAGAACTGATTCATCATATTGATTGAGAATTGATTAACTTAAACGTTCTATTCGCCCCCTATTACTTGAGACTTAAACATAACAGCAGGCTTAGCATGACACTTTCTATTTCTTCGAAGAAAAGACACGGCTCTTTCTATACAAAGTGACATTTCATTTCTCCTTTTTTGACATCCCACTGTAGAAATCCTTCTACGTAAAAAAGGACCTAGACACACAACATATACGTTTTTATGTTGTAATTTTTATCTGCTTGAGTACAGTTTTCATGGTTTTGTGTTTTGTAATGTTAATTACTTCGCATACGATTTGTATAGAATCAAGTTTCTAATTTTATGAAAATAATTAAGCCCATATCCAATTTATGAATAAAAATAAATAATTAATCAACTACTCATAAACCATCTGTCTCTTCCGATAACGTTGTTTGTCAGATAAGCAGTCCATGTAAAATCAAAAGTCATTTATTCAAACTAGGCTGAGAATCAGCATTTTTCGAATGTCAAAATTACATAAAACAGTCCCTCAAAAATGCCCGCCCTTCACTGTAAAATACTGGTGTTCAGCTCCATCCGGTAAGACTGGAAGCCGACCCCAACATATCTAGGAAAAGGCTAGGCAGATGATGATGATTCATTCGCAGATAAAATTCAAAACAAAATAATTGGTGAAATGTGGGTGATACTATAGATATACCTCTGCCCAACCCATAGGATTTAGGGGATAACAGGTGTGATATTATTAACTGATATTATAAATCGTCCCTTAGCTTACAACACCGCTCAAGTCGAAAATTGGCGGTTTTTACATTTGAATGCCTTTAGATGGAGCTGCTCATTGCGCGTCTAACCATTGGTCACATGATATAGATTTCAGCCAAACAGAAGCCGTAATTCGAAAAGTAGTGACACCGCCGCAAGTCGGTTGGCCTCTCAACACCGCACAAGTTTTCGTCTCCTGTAAAGTTGGTAAAAATGACTTATGCGGTGTTGTTAGCTAAGGGACGAAATGCGATGTGAGTTTGTTTCTTTTTTTGTTACGCTTTTATGCTAAAACGGCTGAACGGATTTGGATGAAATTTGGCACAGGGGTAGACCATGGACTGGGTAAGGACATAGTATACGTTTGATCCAGATATTCCCATGGGATCGAGACTTATGCAGGTGAAGCCGCGGGGTGCAGCTAGTGTTATTATTAAGTTCAAAATAATTCCTTTTCCTATTATTTACCCATCCTTGTGGGAAGCCTATATTCAGCATTGGATTTAAATCAGCTGAAATGTTGATGATCACCCAAAAATCGATCCTGGTTCACCAAAATTCAAGTTCCAACAGGTCTTAACTTGTCTCCCCAATTCAGCATCAGGTTTTGACATCAAGCAAGACAAGTCCATTCCTCTCCCCCAAACAGGTTTTGACCAGTATCCCCTTACTTCTGAATAACTGGACAATAGGTATTCATGAATATTCATTCTGTATTTCCTGTCCTTGTTATTTCGGGTAGGATAGAATGAGACAGCATGTAAATAAATTCCATATAATCTTTTAAAATTTTGCTTGCTTCAATTTTTCAAAAATGGCATCTATTTTATCCGTAATAGGGCGACCAGAGCGACGTGCATCTTTGACATCAAAATTTCCGGATTGAAAACGCTCAAACCAAATTTGTGCTACTCTTACAGACACTACACCAGGACCTCAAGTCTGCTATTACAATAGTGTCAGAATGGTCAAAATCATTGATTTCTTAATTGTTTTTTTGACAAGTTTGGTAATCTACTAATATAATGGCGTCATTAATGAGGATCGGAACAGGACCATTCTGACACTATTGTAATAGCAGACTTGAGGCCCAGGTCCATAAACATCGCAATTTTTTTTCGCGGCTTTCGTTGCATTTTTACCTTTTTTGTAGTAAAATTTTAAAATGTATCGAATTTCTTCATTAGATTCACTCATCTTGACGGTACGAAAAGCTAATGAAAATCACACATTTTCCTAATTTGAATTTGGAATTATGTATGTTCTTTAAAAATTTAAACTTTCAATGATACCAAAACCAGCCAGATACAAATAGTGTACCCAAAGAGATTTTATTACAAGTTCATACATACTATAATGCGAAAAGACTTACCCCAACCTAATATATAATCAAATAAAATTACGATACCTGCTCATTATTTAATACTTGTTTTTTTATTATTTACCTCTGGAGTTACTGTGCGGTATCACACAGGCCGCGTTTTAACATGCGTGTCCCACACATGCCGATTTCCGAAAATTTGAAAAATAAAATATAAAAAAAGACGTACTTATTTTATTATTGATTCGTGTCGAGAATCATTAGCATAGTTACTTCCTTCAATTTGACGAGGATGCAAAACGACACCTTGTATATGAATATAAATTAAAAGAAAGTAAATTAAATCTTTTTTTTTTGTTTGTTACTAACATAGTTTAGAAGTAGTGTGTATTACTAACTTCATATGAATCAAGGTCTGAAATAAAGTATTTTTTTATTATTATTATCTAGAGAAAAATCCCCTGAGACTAGGGTTACCAGATGAAAAATTACAAAAGTCCGGAGAAAAGGCCTGATTTCCATTGAAAAATCCTGAGATTTTTTACAGTTTGAGAATTTTCTTTCAAACGTACTTACTTTTAACAATTTAAAAAAGGTCGTAATATTATCGTTTTTATACACTGCGGATCTCGCTCACGCGTGGCACATCGCACTCAAAGCAGCGGGGGGACACCCCCGCACGAGCGAACGCAACCTTCATGTCACTAAAAGTGCGAGAATGGCTGGCTAAGTGCACTGCGTAAAACCAAGAAGTTTTGGTAACAAGACCTTAAAAATATGTATAAGACTTGCATAGAATATCTGATCAAGTGGATGAAGCCTTTAGATGATTTTAGTCTTTAATTGGTTGAAGCTGAAAAAGGGCGAAATGATCGACTTTGATTGCTTTATCAATTCATTATCTGAATGGAAAAGGAATACACATCGATGATGTGACATTATTCGATGAAATTGCAGCTCTGAATAGTTCATTAACAAAACAAGAAGAAGCATTTTTGGACGTAATGCGTCATGTGTTGTGGACAACCATTTTCAAGACAATAGGTATTTCCAGATTACTAGAGATAATGCGTATTAGTCAATATTATATGATTACAGCCCAGAATGCAAACGCAGAAAGAGTTTTTCTATCATTGGGGCTCAATGGTCGAAAGAAAGAAACCGACTAACGGTTTCATCAGTTCGTGCTATACTTTTAATTCAATATAGTTTGAAGAGTTTAACATGTGGGGCATTTTATAAATCAATAATTAAATAAAAACCTTACTTAAAAGGTATCTTCACATATTAAGTATTATAAAACTGATTAAGTACCTAAATAAATATTGATTTTAATTGTGCAATTATTACCAAAGGAAGAATATTTTTATTTTGTTTAACTTTTTACTAAAGAGATCTTTAAAATGTAAGCTTTATTTATTGAAAATTCTAAATATCCTGAGATTTCATGATATTTCCAAAATCCAGCCGCAATCCTGAGAAGAGTCCAAAAATCCTGAAATCTCAGGACAAATCCTGAGATATGGTAACCCTACCTGAGACCGACAAAAAGACAAAAATTCTAAAAACTATTTTTGGCATAAGAATCGTTCCCAGACAATTTGAATCCAATTTTAACCATGACCTTTTAAACTAAAAATAACTGTATTTTGACCTTAAACAACTGTTTATTTTTACGCTCGTGCAGACTGAGGCGATATCGCGGGCGCGACAAGCATATTGCTGCCTGTCGCACCCACAATGTCGCGCTAGTCTGCACGAGCCTTTAGTTTCTTCCCAAAATTAATACATACATACATACATACATAAACTCCCGCCTTCTTTCCATGGGGGTAGGCAGAACGCTCCTTACATACTCCTTTTGCTTCGTTTACGTTCATACATCTGATCATACACGCACGCCAGTTGCGAGTACTACGCGCCTGACCTTTTTGAAGAACATCACCAATAAGGTCACTATATATGTCTTCCTAGGGCGTCCCCTCCCGGCGTTTCCACTCACATCTGGCTTGTAAATAACTTTTGATAGTCGTCTCAAAATAAATAGATTTCTTTTATTTATATTTACTATTAGTTACGATAGCAAATAATGTATGCATCTCGCATGCATAATTTATTACCTAAATCAAGTTTCAGTGGAAATTTTATTTTTAATTATAAACTAGGTAATGCTCGCATGTGTTGCAATGCCTTTTTTTTTTGTTAAAAACATTCTCCGGCCCGCACACAAACGCAACCTACCAAATTTCATCACGATTGGTCAAACCATTTTTGAGTTTTTGCGAGCACGGCAATTGGTTTTTATATACAATAGATACCAATCTATGGGACTAATCTCTCAACACTAGACCTATTATAAGAAATTATCATTTAGCAAAGAAATACAATATAATTTCCAATCTGCCCACAGCATACAGTACACCTAGGGTTGCCAGGTGTCCAGCCTTTAACAATCGTGTCCGGCCCAAATATATACAAGTCCGGCTATTGTTAGGCTTTTGGTCAAGCCCGCCCTGCCAAAAGATGTCGAAAGAAAGTACAAATTACTTTAGTAAGAACAATATGTGATTCATAATACTTAAATATTGAATTAATCATCATCTGCCTAGCCTTTTCCCAACTATGTTGGGGTCCAGTCCCGGCTTCCAGTCTTACCCAGCTCATCTAGTTTTTTTCTAAATATGATTGACGTGTAAAAGTGTTTGTATAAACCTACTTACAGAAAATAAAATCATTTCATTTCATTACCGGATACAGCTAAATACCAGCACTTTACATGGAGCGACCGCCTATCTGACCTCCACAACCCAGTTACTGGGCAAGACGATACCCCTTGGTAAGACTGGTTGTCAGACTTTCGAGCTTCTGACGACCCGTAACGACTGTCAAAGATCTACAAATGACAGCCGGGACCAACGGCTTAACGTGCTTTCCGAGGCATGGAGGGGTCTTGGTATGTAAAGATGGTCACCCATCCACCGACCAACCGTGGCAAGCTTAGTTTAGCCTGATCGATCGACCCGTGCGGCTGTTATTACTTAGCCACAAGCCCCTCAAATTAAGTAATTAGTGATTAATTAATTAATTAGTCTGAAATTAATAACAGTAGGTAATAAATACACAAATAAAAGTACATTTTTTTTCTTTTAAAAATCAGTTTGTCAGGCTTTCATGGCAAAATGACTGGCTAAATATGAATCTGTGTCCGGGTAGTCCCTGTAGACATCCTAAAATCTAGATCAAGTTACTATTCTACGTCTATCACCCTCCAAAACTCATAGGTGACCTCATTCCAAACTTGTCTGACTGGTTTCCACACAAATACTGTTATTTGCGTTGTAGCGAAAAAACTTGTTGTGTGGCAGATGATAGATTATGTAGCTGCAACAACAAACTGTATCCCCCGATTTTGATATCGTCAGTTTTCTGAATTGCTTGAATTTAAGGGGACTACAGGACCTAAACGCAAATTTTGTAAGTTTTATAATGCCTAAAACTATTTGATCCACTGTAGTAAACAAAATAAAAAAAATACAGCTGAATACCAGTATTTTACATGGAGCGACTGCCTAGCCTAGCGGACCAACTGCGGCAAGCGTAGCTTAACCTGATCGATCGACCCGTGCGGCTTTACTTGGCCACAAGCCCCTCTAATGAAGACATTACTGGCACATAATTATCCATCGAAAAAAGCTTAATTTAAGTATAAAGCTAAGGCCAAACTGAAGCGAATCCCGCGCGGGATGCGGGACGAAATTCGCTCATGCCGATTTTGTCATCTGACTTGTATGGAGGTGTTCAAACTGGCGCGTATAGTCGCGTGACTTCCTAATATTACAACAATCGACGTCGTCTCAGTATGGCCGGAGCTTAACTTTCTAATTTACTTCGAAAGTTCACCAAAACAATGAGGGTCAATTAACCTCATACTGTATTTTTTCCTATTTATCATGCATAGCAAGTAACCATTCAACCAATGAAAATGGGTTACACAATCACTTTGTAAGCAACAAACTAATGTGATACAACTTATGCATACTAATGACTTCTAAATGAAGACATCACTGGCACAAAGATTTAAAAAGCTATTAAGTTCTGGCTAAACTGAAGCGAATCCCGTGCGGGATGCGGGACAAAATTCGCTCGAGTGGCCTAAAAGTATTCAAGAACAAAATCAAAAGTCATTAATTCAAACTAGGCTGAGAATCACACTTTTCGAACGTCAAAATTACATAAGACAGTCCTCCGAAAACGCCCGCCCTTCACCACTTCCTAGTGCTTTAGCTGGGAAGAAGTAGCGGAACAAACTCCCCAGCACCACACCTGTCTGTTTAGTTAGATAAACTTGATTCTATACAAATCGTAAACACAAAACATTAAATTAAATTACTTGCCATATGTTTAGCTAGCACACACCAATATACCAACAAAACAATGAAAACTGTACTCAGCAGAAATAAAAATTACAACATAAAAACGTAAACAGAACTTAAGGCGCTGACAAGACCCAATTGACCAAAATAGGCTTCTCTTAAGAAAACAAATTGCCAAATCTGTATAGTTTGTGGTAGCGGAAAAAATATATGTTAATTTTGAACATATTTCCCAGAACTTGGTTGTTACCAAAAGACGTTTTGAAAAAAAAATCTCGATACAAACTAACGTTAAACTAACCTCTTACCTTGAGTTCTAATCCAAAATATCTGCATTAAATATCAACATACGTTACGTATTTAATAAAATTAATAACAAGAACGTCTTATTTGAATGCAGAACTTGGTTGATTTTTATTTTCGATTACTCAACTCAATTTTGAGTAAATAGAGAATTGGTTCATATTTTGCAATAAATTACAAGCGTTATGTCATCGCGCGTCTCTTTCTTTTCTATGCGATCTGAGAGTGACCGCGGTTTTGGTGTTGTCAGCGTCTTAATACCAAAAAGCCTCCAGGCATAAAGGACGTGCCCGCTTACTTATGGCTATAAGTAGTAGTAACTCGAAGTTAGAAATGATAAACTAGCACCATCGAAATAAAATAAATAAACAGTTAATTACTAATAACAATAATAAAACCATGGGCAGCAGACGACCAGTCATCACAAGCAGCAGCCGTTCACGAGCATAACGTAAAGATCAGCCATCACCCCCCCTCGCCATATTGGAGGGAAGGAGGCAACCCAATATTAAATAGCTAATTGTTTTTGTGATGAACAAATCAATGCTGTAGGTCCCATATAGGTACTATAACAAATGTTATTTAATGTTACGTTATGTAATGTAATTAGCTATTTAATATACTTTAGGCCACTCCCGTCGCGTGTAACGGCGACACAATACTGCGATGCGACGCCGCATCGAATAACATAGTAATGTTACATCGACGTCGCAGATTTTCGCAATGCGATGCGAATTCACAGTTTTGTGTGGGAGCCCTAACTTCTGAGAGCTCATAAAGTTTTGCGTGTAAAGTCACGTGACTATAAATAATCAAAACAATCGACGTGCGCAGTTGCATCCTGCGTCTTGCGGAATTCACCTATATTAAGTGTGACCAGACCTTATCGTTGCTTCAACTACATAATTAACTTTCTAATCTACTTCGAAAGTTTATCAACCTCTACCAAAACAATGAAAGGGTCAAACACATTCCGAATAAGTCCTTTGCTGTATTTTTCTATTTACAATGCATAGCTTGTAACCATTCAACCAGTGAAAATGGGTTACACAGACACACTCATTTCGTAGGCAACAAACTAATGTGATAAGTACTACTTATGCATGTTAATGACTTTTTAGTGAAGACATTACTGGTAAACAGGATTAAATTGTAGAGTCTAAATGATAAATGATTTTTATTTCTGTAAGTAGGTTTGTACAAACACTTTTACACGTCAATCATATTTTTAAAATAAAGCTAGATGAGGTCGGCGTTTCCTATCTGACTACTCTGAGAAGAAAGGCCGAAGCAAACTCAGAGGTCACAGTCTCTTTTAAAGTCCAGACATAATCATGGTTAGATCATGTGAAGACCATGTAGATTGGTGTCTGAAATGGTCATTTTGAGGAAAGAACCACACATATTGAGTGAACCTGTCCAGTTAGTGCACGCGTTTGTCAGTAATCGTGCAGCTCAACGATTCAACGAACAATACCAAAGAAAGGAGATTTGGGTAGGCTGTACATATTGAAACTGCCAGACCACGTTAAAAACAAACTGAGAAAAAATAAAAAAACAATGGTCGATACATTTTAGTTTAGTCCTGTCAAATTAATCAGCGCCTGTCACTACTTCATACAAGTTTAGACGTGATTATAAACTTGCCTACTAAAATTACGTCAATTTACGTCAAGCGCTGATTATATTGACAGGACTAAACTAAAATTTGTCTTCTGTCTTTTTCTTAATGAAATAGAAAGAAAAAGATGCACTGCACTTAAATTTAATTTAGTTTGTGAACAAGGGAATCGGCACCAATGACCCACATAGTCTTCACATTTACAATAATTAAAATAATATAATACTTCACAGAGTAAATATTCATGTCATTGTCTGGAAGAAAACGTACTTTGCCGACCACAAATAAATTAAGATAAGGGCAGGAGTGTGGTGATTACTGGTGATTAATCATTATTTATTACAACAACAAATTCTCGTTAAATTACATCAACATTCTCTTGCCATTACCCCAATTTATTGTGGTCGGCGCAACATCACTTATTCCGTACTTTCTTTTAGTCGTCATCTTAGTAGTCAGAATCAGAATCAGAATGCTTTATTTGTAAACATAGGTCAAATTACAACGAGTGTGAGATGTTACAGATAGGTAGATCTTCTATGTTTTGCCCAGAGGCGTACAAATATATTTAATTAACATTGTCAAATTTTTAAATAAAATATCATAAAATGGTAGAATTACGTAACTTTCACATCGCTAGTAAAGTCAGTATTAGTAGATACATGCACATCAATACAAATTTAAAATGCAATCAATTTCAATAAATGTCAAATATATTAGTTACATGTCATATTAATGTTAATATCAAACAAAATTCAAGATCGTCAAAATAGGTGAGGTAATGAATAATTTTCTGAGGCAGTAACTATAGAATTGTCGTCCAAATATTCCTTTAGTGAGTAATAGCATTTATTTATCAAAATTTTTAGTCATCCGAGGGGGGTATAACAACAAAATTAGGTGGCCAATAAGATTCAAATTTATTTACATCATGTTCAAGTAGCCTAGAATCATCATCATTCTCCTGCCCTTATCCCAATTTATTCGTGGTCGGCGCAACATGTCGCTTTCTTCCATACTTCTCTATTAGTTGTCATCTCGGTAGTCACCCCCTTTCTAGCCATATCATCTTTCACACAGTCCATCCATCGTTTCTTTGGTCTTCCCCCACTCTTATAGCCTTCACATGCCCATACCGTGACAACCGATTTCCACAATCTCGCGAAAGAACAGTATTTTGCAATGACGACAACAGGAAATGTTGGGAACGTAATCTAAAGCGGTAGATCCGGGACTACACGTGCCCTCACATAAAGTTGAATTAACAATTCACTGGAGTAACTTGGCATGTGCTAGCTGTCACTTTGTGAAATAAAATGGTTATATTTATTGTATTTATTGTATTCTAAACATTTACACTTATTATTATAAATCTATTTTACACTTACATTTATTTTTCACACACATTTTTTTTGATTAAAAATATTATTAATATTATTACTTCGATTACCCGCCGCGAATGCCGGGGGGGGGACGCCCCCGAAAGACATAAATATGTTTTGCTTCATAAATATAAGCGTGAAAATTTTACATACATAAGAATGCAATACAACTACAATCATCATCGGATTTTATGCTCTAGAAACTCCCTAACACTGTAAAAGCTATTAGCAGACAGCCATTTGTGTAATTTATTTTGAATAATCTTGTCCTTAATACTTTTAATTCATTTGGTAGCTTATTATATACTCGGACACACATGGACATGCAGTTTTTGTTATATTTTGCAAGCCTGGGCAAAACATCTAACGCGAGCCTGTAGGGGTCGCGACGGCTTCGAGAACTAACATCGCTTGCTTTAGTGAACAGTTCCATGTGCCTCCGCCCAAACATACAAATTTCTAATATATAAAGAGACGGCAACGGTAACAAATCAAGTTTTTTAAATATCGGCCTACAAGATTCGTCGGGTTTAAGCCCATATATTGCTCTAATGCAGTTTTTTTGTCCGACAAATGCTCTATTTTGATTAGTGCTATTACCCCACATAATTAAGCCATAACGTAGCACTGATTCAACATATGCATGATATGTTGTTATTGACGTTTTGATGTTTGTTATGTTTCTGATCTGTTTCAGTGCATGTACAAACTTATAAATTCGTTTGGAAACTGTATCAACATGTGCACTGTGTGTATGTGTACTTGGATTAAGCTACATAAACGATCACTAAATTTGACAATTTAGCTAGCACATGTCAGATTACTCGATAATTCGACTTTAGTTGAAATTTCCCGATATTTTGCAATACGGGATTTCCCAGGTGCGTTTATGTTCCGTTTTATGTTTTTGTTTGTGAGCGGAAACAGTCGTGTCACGGTATGACATCGCATTTTGTCCACAAACAGCTGCTACAGAAACATGACCGCATTCCTTAGCTTTTTCTTATCATTCCATCTTTTTAAATGACTCAAAAGACGACGAGATTATGTCCGACGCGGCAAGGATTTTTACGGAAGTCGGCGACAAAAAGAAGAATTTGGTGGTCCGTCTACCAACTTCCGAAACAGTCTTATGGTAGGATTTGTAGGTACATAATGGTGCCGATTCCCTTGTTCACAAACTAAACTAAATTTAAGTTCAGTGCATCTTTTTTTTTCTATTTCATTAAGGCGCTGACAAGACCCAATTGACCAAAATAGGCTTCTCTTAAGAGAAAAAAAAAATGCCAAATCTGTATAGTTTGTGATATCGGAAAAAAATATATGTTAATTTTGAACATATTTCCCAGAACTTTGTTGTTACCAAAACACGTTATGAAAAAAAATCTCGATACAAACTAACGTTAAACTAACCTCTTACCTTGAGTTCTAATCCAAAATATCTGCATTAAATATCAACATACGTTACGTATTTAATTAATAACAAGAACGTATTAATTTAATGCAGAACTTGGTTGTTTTTTATTTTCGATTAGTCAACTCAATTTTGAGTAAATAGATAATTGCTTCATATTTTGCAATAAATTACAAGCTTTGTGTCATCGCGCTTCTCTTTCTTTTCTATGCAATCTGACAGTGACCGCGGTTTAGGTGTTGTCAGCGTCTTAAGAAAAGGACAGAAGATACATTTTAGTTTAGTCCTGTCAAATTAATCAGCGCTTGATGTAAATTGACGTAATTTTAGTAGGCAAGTTTTAATCACCTCTAAACTTGTATGGAGTAGTGACAGGCGCTGATTAATTTGACAGGACTAAACTAAAATTTATCTTCTGTCCTCTTCTTAATGAAATAGAAAGAAAAAGATGCACTGAACGTAAATTTAGTTTAGTTTGTGAACAAGGGAATCGGTACCATTATCTACAAATCTTACTACATGGGTAGATCAGATATTGAATGGTGATACTAGGCAGGAAAGGTAAATATGTACAGACGAAAGAGCGTTAACTTAAGAGGCTTACAACAGCTAAAGCGCGGTCACTGTCGTACTGCATAGAATAGAAAGAGAAGCGCTATGACACAACGCTGGTAATTTATTGCAAAATATGAAGCAATTATCTATTTACAAAAAATCTATAGATTGGTTAAAAAAATTAAAACACTATTATGCTAATATGTAGCTTGTGGAACAATCTGACAAAAAAAACAAACAGAATAATTGCAAGTATATTATTATGGTTTTTAATCGTTAAAATATTTTTTATAGGTCTCTTCGTGTTTTCTTTCTATTGTATCAAATTCAAATTAGTTGTATTACGTTTTCAACACACTCTACCTAGCATATATCCTGAAGAATATCATATATTTTTCTGATTTTGTTTACTGCCGTGGATCATAAACTTTTAGGCATTATAAAACTTACACACACAAAATTTGCGTTTAGGTCCTGTAGTCCCCTTAAGCGATGAGCAGACGATGGACTATTTGTGCGCTGGACAGAAGCGACCGTTGTTTTTTCTCATACTAAATTTCTGATTTTATTTGTCTTGCTTCAACTGTGAGTTATTGCATAGAATTTTTCTATACGTTTGATCATAGCAGACAAATTGGCCATGATCTGCTCAGCGCTTTACACGTCGATCTCTCAATCGTCGATCACGTCACATCCTATAAGCTTCGTCTTTATATCCATCTTACCCTCAGTCGTTACCACCTTGGCGACTGCCTAATATTTTTATCACGGATGAAGCTATTCTCATTATTTTGATCTAGCTGGCCTCCCCCAGAGACGCCCTAAACCGAGGTCTGTATCCCACAGGGGGTGCTTTTAGCGTGTAGTCGCTTAGTTTATAATTTTTTTGCCCTGGCTGAAGGCCTTATTTATAAGGCATCCACAGGATAGGCCGGTTAAGCAGCCGGCAACCTAGGTTGAACTGCGTCATAATAATAATAATCAGCCTGTATGTCCCTCTGCAGGGCCAAAGGCCTCCCTTTGAACAGAATACAATCTTCTTGGTGAACAACATCCTGACTCGTCAAGTACCTTGAACTCAGCTTACTCAACGGAAACCAAGCGCGCAGCTTACGTCAACAAAAAACACCTATTATATGTGACTCAGTCAAAGGAATTTCGTTGTAAAATCAGTTAGACTACAGTTATATAAGAAAACATATGATCGAACAGCTGACATCTGCCTTTGGCGAAAAAAAAATACACCCACGACCATATGTCTTTTTATCCAAGGTGAATTAAACCTTGACTGTATTAAAATAAGGTAAGTTTTGTATCAAACGTGTGGTTCTCAGGTAGAAATGTTTCGCGAAAGTGAATCTAAAAGTGTAAGTTTTAAAGTTTATTTTCAAACAAATGCTAATTGAATTGAAAATACTGGTTTTTTTCACGAAAATCGGTCGAGTTTTTTTTTTCGCGTATGTTCGAGATCACTTTGTTTGTATTAGGTATTAATTTTTAACGACTTTTTGGTCACTTCTTTCAAATATTTGAACGTATTTGAACGTGGCTATTTAGAATTCGAAGCATGAACAAAGTTTCTTGGAATGTCGTACTCGTAATGTCGATTTCTGGCAAAGAAAAATCAATTCAGTTTATCACATCGGGCATCCCATTGTTCAACAGTTTGTTTGAAATTGCGCAATAACACCCTGCTCTCGGCCTTCCGCATTCAGTCTCCAGTCAAATTCTTCAGGTCACTTGCTTTATCTACTTATAAGGCATTATTGCATATGCTAGGTTTTCCAAGATAAAACGGGGTCTTCGAGAAGTGATACTTAATGTAAAGTGCTTTAAATGCAAAAACAAAAATCGACTCAGGCGAGAGAATCGCACCGATAGTCTCGCTATACTCCCAAATTATCGCTGTGATGTTATTGCCGTGTGGAGATTGATTCATAAAGTTTCTATAAAATTTGATCGCTGCGCTCGGCGCTGCGAGACTATCTTCGATTTCCTTACCCGTGGAGATAGCACTTAATAGAATGTCCGGCGTACCCTGGACAGTCCGCCCCGCTACCATCTTGTTTACTGGCTAATATTTTTATCATGCCATGAGCTGTTCTCATATAGTTTGTGCCGATACGAGAGAATAAGCCAAGAAAATAATCGGAAATTAATAATATAAAATACACAAAAATAAAAGTTTAGGGAAAATTTTACCCATAATACCCTTTTTTTTTGGTTCTTGGTGGAAAATCCTCATGGATGTCCTCCGCCCTGGGGCTGGCAGAGGGGTCTGTCAGACTCTTACTGACTAAAAAACCACCCCGGTGTTCCCTTCTCATAGTTGCACCGGGGATCATGGGATCTTGTGCGACTTCAGCGATCCCCGGCTGGTGTTGGCCCGTCTTTGCGGGCCACCTCAGGCCCGCGGGGGGAAAATAATACCACCTGGACCAACTTGCATCCTGCCCTCAGTAAAGTTAACACAAGTAACAATCTCATACAGGTACTTATCCCCACACATTTTGAACCTTGTAATTTTGACGACAATACGCACACACTTGCGTATTTCATCTTAGAATTTCGAACACCTGAGGTTTCTTAAGAGAAAAAAAAATAGGGGTGCGTTTCGAAAAGGTGATTTTAAATATTGGGGTTTGTGTCGGCGTTTCGTGAGTTTTTAAAAGACAGCTGTTTGGTCGTGAATGGCGTTGGTTCGTAAAAAAAAATGGTGTCACGAATTTGGATAGGATGGTAGATAATATTAGCAGAGCCGTGCTTACTTGAAGTTTGAACTACTGGAAAAAATACTGGCGGATAGTTTTCTCCCGGAATCTTCAACCACAGAGGAACTGGCTATCTTACCTCTAACTGACGAAGCACAACAATGCTATTGTTGTTATGGCGACAGAGTCAGATAAGAGGGTGGTAGCTAGCCAGGCGGAATAAGAACAAGCCCTATTACCAACCAAAACCGAGCAGAACATTTTGCTCCCGCTGGGAATCGAACCTCTGGGTCTGAGACAGGTGGTCTTACCACTAGACCACAGAGGCGCTTAAACTATAGCGGCAATCTGACTGAAACTGAATGTAATTTTATGGACTTTAAACCAGCTTTTGAACTCAGTCTGGAAACTATCGACCTCATCTAGTTTTAATAAAAAAACAAAATAGTGTTATTTAAATCAATTTACTAAATAAATATAAAATCAAAGTACAAAATGTGAAAGTTACACTTATATAACATCACGCCTTGTTTCCCCGAAGGGTTTGGGCAGACGTGTACCTGTAGTACACCCACATTTCGCCAGTTATGTTGTAAGTCCCATGTAATAGGGGGCGAGCCTATCTCCATCAAGCGGTCACAAATCCAGACTCCGGGCTGCTGCTGAGAAATTCCAGATAGAAACACCTAATAACACTGCCCGATCCGGGAATCGAATCCAGGACCTCATGCTCAGCAGTAGCGCTTGTAATCACTAGACCAACGGGGCAGTAAAGTTACATTTAGATATACATAATATAATTCCTATAAGTACTTACATGTGTTTTCCCTATTATTTCCAGGTTATTCGACAGTCCTCACACACCGAAGACGTTGCTAGAAAAATGTTCGACGCCATCACATCATGCGCCGCGCTCAAGGCTTTTCCCGCCCAAATTAAATGCGCAGTCGGGTATGTCAACATTCTCAATTTTTATTCTAAAGTTTCCAGCTTTCCAGGTGAGCCAACCTGGCGGCGACGTTGTTAAAAGATCCCATAGATAAATCACCCGTCTCTCCACTATTCTATTGCTTACTCTAGGATGCATATCCGGTATGGCTCTAGTAATCCTTCCTAACCTAAGGGCACGTCTTCCTGACCATTAGCGCGCCCCCCGGTCTACTCTTTGATATGCAATGGTCTCTGTAGTTCCATGAAACATGAGGCTCCAGGGACTAGTGTGAATCCTTAGGTTCATTCGAGCAATCGAGTCTGGTTTAACCACGCTGGGGTTGGTGCACTTCATTCATTCATAAAGTTTTCAGCAGTGTGGATCCGCAGTGTTAGCCCGTGAAATTCTGACATTGACTTGCAAATTGCAGAAAACGTAAGAAATTTTGGGAATGAATTTTCGAACACCACAAGTGGTTTTACAATTACAAGTCGTGTTCCAATACTGAAGAGGCGATTAAACTAGGCATTTCTATTCACGTGTATATTATGTAATAGCTTTTTAATTTGGTTTATTTTCAATAATTATCTTTATTCTAAAAAACAATGTCAGTTTGCTTCAAACTCGTTTAGATTGAAACACACAGTTCCATTATTTAAATCAAGCTCTATTTTCTTAGTCTGCGGATCATCTTTGATATCGATGTATTTCAATTATAAATAACCATTGTTTCCTATACAGGCATGCCATCAGGCTCGAGCCACCACCTCCACCCGCCATCTGGAGACGAAGACAGTGCACTAGGAAGCCTACCGCCCGACGAACTGGATGAGTCACGGATGATGCGACGATCTGTAGCTAACATCAACCCGTTTACACCAGATGGTAAATCTTATAGACCAAGAGTCCAAGAACCTCATCATTGAATCCAATGAGGGTTTTCTGAAATGACGTTCACTAGGTGGCAGCACTGAGACGTCAGATCCTGGCACCTGTCAAAAGTGTCAAAGCGCCTATATTTTTTTTAGTCGTGACTGAATGATGAACGAATGATGAATGTCATATATTTTATATTAATTTTCGAAATGGAAGACTTGTCAAAGTGGCGCCAACTGGTGTCGTGAATTTTACTTGAAATGCCTCATTCAGTATGTTTGCGAACCATAGACAGTATACCTTGCTAAAGTCGAATTATGAATTCACTGGAGTTATCTGACATGTGCTAGCTGTCACGTGTAATAAAATGGTCATATTTATATTTCATATTATTGTATTCTAGACTTTTACACTTGTTATTATACATTATATAAATCGATTAAACTAAAAGATCACCATTACAATAAATATGACCATTTTGTTATACAAAGTGACAGCGAGCACATGCCAGATTACTCCACTGAAAAAAGATATTGATACTTACTCATCTCGTCCGCAGAGTTTCCCTAATTTAATTTGACCCTGTATATTTTTTAAATTTTTCTGCTCATTGAATCAAATAAATAATCTTCATTATTTCTTACCGATTATAAATCGGTTATTTGTGCACCTACTTGATGTAATCGTTGAATATACACAAGTTTTCTCTAAACCCCTTTTTTTTACAGGACAAGCGTTGAACAAGAAAAAGCGTGCGTTATCAAAAACACCGACGTGGGGAGATGCGACACCTGAACAACCAGCCAAGAGACTCAGGGTAAGTTTCTAAAAATTTTATAAAAAAAAAATGATATTTTAGTACAGTGAAACCTGGTTAAGTGGGACCTGGATAAGTGAGTACCCTCTATTATTGAGAATTGCAATGAGGTCCCGGTTCTTTTTCATTAAATTACCTCTGTTAAAGGGACTTTTTGAACCTGGTTAAATGAGATTTGAATTCTAAGACACTTTCGATGTTTACCTCTATAATTGAGACTCTGTAGCTCAATTACCTGTATAAGTGAGACAAATTAATCAGGTTTAAACGTTTTGACATGTTTGTTTACATACATTTCGCGTCGTCTTTCGCGCATGCTTTGTTTATCAGTACTATCTCAGGTATGGATACATTATGTTTGTACATTCATACCTACATTAAATTCATAACACCAAAAATACGCACTTTTATTAACATTTCCACCTCTAAAAATGGTATAACGGCACATTTCGACCTCTGTAAGCGGCTTCTGTAAATGAGACAACTATAATTTTAAATCTGCTTAATTGGAAAACTGGATTATTGGAAATCCTCAATAATTGGTACATATGTCTTGGTCTCTTGAGATCCCAATTAACCAGGTTTCACTGTATTTAAAATTATAAATAACCTTAAATGTATCAGACAGCTCTTGGGACAAAAGTTATTTTGCAAAACACATGACTAAGATTTTCAACAGCCAGTATACAGGGTTATTTTATATTGGCCAGGTAAATTCCGCAGACGCGATGGGTATCGATCGATATCCAAAAAGTATTAAAAAACTGATATTTCAAACTCAAGCATTTATTTCAAATAAACCAATTACAGGCACTTTTGAATTGTCAAGGGGTCGGTCAGTCAGAAAGATGAAGCTAGTTGCCCATTCCAAAGCGTAGTAGGTTCCTATGGAGACGAACGGGCAAGAAAAACCAATCCAACATTTCAACTTGAATACAATAACTGCAGTCGATGACTCCAAAAAAATCATCAAATTAATTAATTTATGATTTTATCATGGTTACATATCAAATGAGTTCAAATTCAAGTTACATTCGACATGAAGGAAAAAGTTGGTTATTTTCGAATACATTTGCTTCATCTATTATATAGTGAACATTACAGTGTCATTTTCAATCACAATGTTGGCTGTCCAGAAAAATAAAAACCGGACAAGTGCGAGTTGAACTCGCGTGGTGAGGGTTCCGTACAATGAATATGTTATCTACCATGTTTTTTTTATCCCAAGAACAAAATTAACATTGTAGTTGAAAAACATGTTCTCCCATACATTCTAACTGCAAATGTAAATTTGTACGCTCAATATTGAGAGATTTACCATGTTATTTTCACACCATCGACTTCTTGTAGGTTTTCCTGTAATCTATGAGTAAATAATTATTTTCTGTATTTATTTCAAAATTTTCGGGTCAGTAGTTTTGGAGATTAAGGGGGGGGGAAGGGGGTGGTCATTTTTCTTAACTAACTTTAAAACTGCGTATTTTAAAATTGTAAAAAATGTATATTTGAGACCCTCGCAATAAGCTTTTGCATTTGATATGTCACACGGTACATTTTGGATTTCTTTATTTTCTATTTCGTCCCCTAAAAGTTACTCTCATATTCAAAATTCAGTTATTTACGTTACACGTCCGTGTTGGGGTTACAGAAACTCATATGTGTACCAAGTTTTAACTTAATTGGTCCAATAGATTCGGAGCAAACTGGCTATTACAGACGGACAGACAGACACAAGTGATCCTTAAAGGGTTCTGTTTTTCTTTTTGAGGTACGGAACCCTAAAAGTTTATAAAAACATGTTTCTTTTAATTTAATCTATTCGGTTCCACTGTTCTATTACGATTTTCAACTTTCCGTGCTGAGCCTAGCGTAAAAAATCCAACAGCGCGCTCTTATTTAGCACTGTAGTAACTAACTCATATTTTCCCCCCCCCAGGAATCCAACATATCTCGCTACAACATCGAGTTCATAGAGCTGGGCGTGGTAGGGCGGGGTGAGTTCGGGCGCGTCACCAAGTGCGTCAACAAGCTGGACGGCTGCGTGTACGCGCTGAAGCGCTCGCTGCGGCCCGTGGCGGGCTCGGCCGCCGAGCGCGCCGCGCTCACCGAGGTGTACGCGCACGCCGCGCTGGGCAAGCACCCGCACGTCGTCAGGTGAGCACAGCTGTATGGGAAATCCACAGTCGTCGGAAACATGTTGACGATACATTTTACGAAAGAAAAAAAAAATAATATGTTTTGAATGGTTATGAGATTAATATCGAAAATCGATAGGACTCATCTGAAGGATGAAAGAAAACTTAGGTTTAGGTGAATCCATTGTGTGTGACGACGTGAATCGTGACGACAAACAGACACTTCCCAACGGAAAGCGCTACACATAATTTCTTTATTACATTTTTTACGGGTCCGTAATCAACAAGGAACCCTTATAGTTTAGCCATGTCCATCTGTCTGTCTGTCTGTCCGCGGCTTAGCTCAGATACTATTAGTACTAGAAACCTGTAATTTGACATGAGTCCCTTGCGCGTAAAGCGAAGGGGATGGTATTTTTGTTCTCGTCTATCCCATAGTGTGGGGTATCGTTGGATAGGTCGTTCAAAAATATTGTGGGTCTGTGTAAACCATTTTTGGATTCAGGGATCCGTTTGCGTAATATTATGCAAGTGCCCCCACCCCCATGCCAGCTAAATGGTTGTTTTTGGATTTGTGAAAAAAATCAAGGCAGTAGTACATATAACGAAATTAAAAGGAAATCTATCACAGCTAAGTAGGCTTTACAAGTTAACAAGTAATAGTCGACCAACTTACATTTGCAGTTGGAGAATCGACCGTGACGTATATCGATGTATGGGAGAACATGTTTTTCAACTACAATGATAAGTTTGTTTTTGGGATAAATTCATCCCAACTGCGGAACCCTTCATTGTGCATGGGCCGACACGCACTTAGCCGGTTTTTAGAGTTCCGAACCCAAAGGTAAAACAGGACTCTATTACTAAGACTCCGCTGTCCTTCTGTCTGTCTGTCTGTCTGTCACCAGGCTGTATCTCATGAACCGTGGTAGTTAGAAAGTTGAAATTTTCACAGATCATGTATTTCTGTTGCCGCTATAACAAGAAATACTAAAAAACAGAATAAAATAAATATTTAAGGGGACTCCCATACAACACACATGATTTTTTTTTTGCCGTTTTTATAAATAATGATACAGAACCCTTCGTGCGCAATTCCGACTCGCACTTGGCCGGGTTTTTTTAATATTCATCTAATAACATCTTCTCTTCTTCAACAGATACTACTCAGCGTGGGCAGAAGACGACCACATGATAATTCAGAATGAGTACTGTGATGGAGGATCGTTACAGCAGAAGATGGAGAATGGACCGCTGTCGGAAACTGAGCTGTTGTTGCTACTGGCTCATATAGCAGATGGGTTAGCGTGAGTATACTATTTCTACCTTAAAAAAACCTAACTGGAAATCATAGTCGAAGACATTCAATAAAACTACTGCTTATTGTTGACTAGATGCGCCCCGCGGTTTCACCCGCATAAGTTTTGACCCTGTGGGTATATCGAGATAAAAAGTATCCTATGTGTTATTCCTGGTTATAAACTATCTGTGTGCATCCATCCTTACAAACTTTCGCATTTATAATATTAGTAGGATATACGATTTTAGTGTCTTTCTCTGTTCTTACGCCTTCATTTATTGCAAATAAGTTATGCAAAAAATATACGTTAAACTAGAACGCATACACATCAATTCTTTATGTGAATATTTGAGTATTGTGGTAAAATACTTTATGAAATAAATTCAGGAAGTAATGTCTAACCAAAGCATAAAAAAACGATATTTCTTTCAAAATACTTAAGATATTTTCAAGTTTTTTTTTTTTGTATGAACCGACTATTTTATTATCTATAATTGTAACTGTGATTTTTTTTAAATATTCATATTTTCGTTACTAAAAATAAATATTCCCTATGACACCGAACGGGCATTTGCAAATCAACGGCGATTAAGTGAAGACATTCATCATCAACAGTACCATTGTCAGCGTTGTCCCACCCACTGCTGGGTGCAAGCCACCTCACTTTAGTGCCATGCTTCCCTGGTCTGTGCGAGTCTCATCCAGGTCTTCCCCGCGATCTTCTGAATTTTTTTTTTGCACTTCAAAGATAGATTTTATGATAGTTGCAATTTATTTACATAACCAAATTACAAGATCATTATTAACATTAACTAAATTAAATTAAAACTAAGTTAAAACCTAAAAAAGGCCCTCGGGGCATTGTACCGAGGATGCTGGCGGCATTTCCTCGCTGAATTGCAATGCTGATGCGTTGCGCGAGAAAGCCGCCAGCTTTTCGGTCACCAGTTACATCAACTAGACTTTTCGCGATTTCCACAAAAAACTTATGCGCAGTGGGATCTAAGTTGTACTCTCTGCCAATATTATTATTCTTTTACTTAATTCCACCATTTTCTCCCCCACAGGTACATCCACTCACTCCAACTGGTCCACATGGATGTCAAACCCGGCAACATTTTCATCTGTAGCGGAGAAGGGGAACCCTCACATGATTCGGACGACGGCTACGACGACGACGAGCCGCAGTACCACCATAAGTATAAGATTGGTGAGTGTTTTATATCTTAATTAGCTTTAAGCTTTGAGCTCGGAAATTATATTTATTTAAGTGAAGCTTTTTTTCCATCGCCTCGATGTTTTTCGTCCATCTATCGCATGTCGCATTACATGGTCGATAACAATTTGACATTAAGGCGCCGACAAGACCCAATTGACAAAAAAGGCTTCTCTTAAGAAAGAAAATTGCATAATCGGTATAGTTTGAGGTAGAAAAAATATATGTGGTTGTTACCAAAACACGATTTGAAAAAAAAAATCTCGTTACAAACTAACGTTAAACTAACCTCTTACCTTGAGTTTCAAACCAAAATATCTGTATTAAATATCAACATACGTTACGTATTTAATTAATAACAAGAACGTCTTATTTGAATGCAGAACTTGGTTGTATTTTATTTTCGATTACTCAACTCAATTTTGAGTAAATAGATAATTGCTTCATATTTTGCAATAATTTACCAGCGTTATGTCATCGCGCTTCTCTTTCTTTTCTATACAGTCTGACAGTGACCGCGGTTTAGCTGTTGTCAGCTTCTCAAGCTCGGAAATTATATTCATTCAAGTGAAACTTTTTTTCCATCGCCTTAATTTATTTCGTCCATCTATCGCATGTCGCATTACATGTTCGATAACAATTTGACATTAAAATGAACATGTCATATGTTTTTAACATAACATCACGCCTTGTTTCCCCGAAGGGTCGGGCAGAGATGAACCTGTAGTACACCCACATTTCGCCAGTTATGTTCAAGTCCCATGTAATAAGGGGCGAGCCTATTGCCATCAACCGGGCACAAATCCAGACTCCGGGCTGCTACTGAGAAATTCCAAATGAAAAATCCAATAACACTTGCTCGACCCTGGAATTGAAACCCAGGACCTCATGCTTATGCCTCAGCTACGCTTGTCGCAGTTGGTCCGTAGATGGGTGACCATCTTTACATACCAAGACACCTCCGTGCCTCGGAAAGCACGTTAAGCCGTTGGTCTTGGCTGTCATTCGTGGATCTCTGACTGTCGTTACGGGTCGTCAGAAGCCCGAAAGTCTGACAACCAGTCTTGCCAAGGCGTATCGTATTGCCCAGTAACTGGGTTGTGGAGGTCAGATAGGCAGCCGCTCCATGTAAAATGCTGGTATTTAGACTTTGTTTTATGATATGTAGTGATACCAAAATTATTTCTGTATTCACCAGGCGACTTAGGACACGTGACGTGCGTGTCCTCACCGTCTGTCGAGGAAGGCGACTGCAGGTACCTGCCCACGGAAGTGCTGCAGGAAGACCTAACACAGCTGACCAAGGCTGATATTTTTGCTTTTGGTAAGAATCTTTAATGTTAACAGAAAGAAAGGAAATACTTTTATTCGCGGAAATACGTTTATTAGATATGACGCCAAGAAGTAACATCAATACTAAAAAAGAATAAGTTGGGGGAAAATATGCGTCATCCGCGTAAAATATGCGTCATAACCACGCAAAACGGACATCGCTCATTATTTATCTCTCAGTAGACACAGTATTTATGTTTTTAAATTAGGGTTTCGAGAGAGTTATTGGGACTCGCACGGGAAGCTCACAAATTAAACTAAACACATTCATAGAAATATAAAATAATAAAAAATATGAGCGAGCCTTACATAGTGTAACATCTGGCATCTCACCTTGGTAATAAGCAACTGAGCAGAGACAGAAATTAACCTCAAAATTTAAGAAAGCCGAGTACTGAAATATTTATTCGAATAATTATTCTCTGGTCGAAATTCGACCACCTCGACACTTACAATCTATATAGTACTTACTTATTCTATGCTCAAGCCGTCACTTCCTGTCTACACACTTCTGTCTCTTTTCACGAAATTACTCCCACAGAAGAGAGCGAGAGCGAGAGGTAGCGGCCGCGACTTACGAATTATAGGTCGTAGGTTCGAATCTAGACAAGCACTTTATTTTAAGTAAATTATTTCATCACAACTGTTCTCAAAACGGTGATGGAAAACATCGTGAGGAAACCGGCATGTCCTAGAACCAAACATTCGAAGACATGTGACATCTACCAACCCGCACTGGGCCCGCGTGGTGGATTACGGCCCACTCCCTCTCACAGAGAGAAGGCTTGTGTCCCAGCAGTGGGAACATTATTTCTAATATTACTAAACTTTCAGGTTTAACGCTATTCGAAGCCGGTGGCGGTGGTGCCTTACCTAAGAACGGTCAACAGTGGCATGACTACCGGGACGGGAAGCTGCCAGAGCTCCCCAAATTGTCCAGAGAATTCAATCAATTGTTAAGAGTAAGTTTAATTGAATTCTATCTCAATAGCTGTCTCTTAAGATACAGTTTACCCTAGTTTAAGAGGCTCACCCAATTATGCTCGCGAAGGAGGACGCGGAGCAGGTGAGGGAGAGGCAAAGTTCATGCCTTCTCGCCCCTAGCCCGGACGGATTTCCGGCCACCGTAGGCGCGGGCTTGCGGACGGTGAGCAATGGGTAGCTCACCGTCCGATAGGGGCTAGGCAGAGAGATGTCAGCACAAGTGTAGGGGTTCCCGCTAGGGGCAATGCCAGCCGGGGTCGCGGGAAGGTACGAAAGGGTTACCGTGGCCCCTGGCAACACAGGCAACGGAAGAAACACGGGTGGGTTTTAGTCAGTAAGAGTCTGACACACCCTTCCGCTTCGCACAGAGCGGGAGAAGTTATTTGATAATTTTCAACCCAAAAAAAAAGGTTTAGGGAGTAGGGCCCCAGGTGCGTAGTACTCGCAACCGACGTGCGTGTATGACCAGATGTATGAACGTAAACGAAGCAAAAGGAGTATGTAAGGAGCGTAGCAGGTGGCGTTTTGTATAGTTTCTGCCTACCCCCATGGGAAGAAGGCGTGAGTTTTGTATGTAAAACCGTAAACTCTAATTAAACTAATACTACTACTGTCATTTATTTAAGAGTGTATTATTTTTGCGTTTTGTGTAGATAGATATATTTAAGATTCTTTGCATATTCATATTTTTAACCGACTTCAAAAAAGGAAGAGGTTTCTCAATTCGACCGTATATATTTTTTTAATGTGTGTTCGCCGATTTGACCGTCAATTGTGGACCGAAAAATTCTCGTTTTGTTTGAAAGGGTATTTTCTTTTGTCACTATTGTCTACATTTCTTTTTCATTTCTCCTGTCGCAGGTCTGATGGAAGAAATTGCTTAAGAAATTAGCAGTACCTTTGTACTAAAATTGCAATTATGTTGTAAATGTTTGTATTTTCCTATGTGTACATAAATAAAAAATATAAACTATTAAACTTGTCCACAGAAAATGGTAGACCCGGACCCCTCAGTCCGGCCCTCAGCCGCGCGCCTGCGCAGACACCCGCTCCTGCACCCCGCGGGCAATAAAAGCAAGACGCAGCTCCGCAGAGAACTGGCAGCCGCCAAGATGAAGAACGAGCTGCTCGCCAGGAAGCTGCAGGAGGCTGCGAGGTGAGAATATAATAAAACATCACACTTGTTCCCCCAAAGGGGTTACCAGTGTATACAATGTGGCCTGGAATTAACACACTCCACCAGAATCAAACGTCATTTATTCTAACTAGGCTGAGAGTCTGCACTTTTCGAACGTCAAAATGACATAAGACAGTCCCCCCACCACCCTTCATCACTTCCTAGCGCTTTAGCTGGTGCGAAGAAGTGGCGCAACAAACTGCAGCAACACAGCTGTCTATTCAGTTAGAAAAATAATTGGTTTCTAGACAATAGTATGCATAATTTACACTACACGCAACACAAAACATTAAATTATTAGCCACTAGATGCGCCCCGCGGTTTCTCCCGCATAGATTTTGACCCCGTCGGTATATCGGGATAAAAAGTATCCTATGTGTTATTCCTGGTTATAAACTATCTGTGTGCCAAATTTCATCCAAATCCGTTCAGTACTTTTTGCGTGAAAGAGTAACAAACAAACATCCATCCATCCATTCAGGACATGTCAGCTAGCACACCACTATACCAAAAAAAAAAAACGAAAACAATACTCAAGCAGAAATAAAAACGTAAACAGAAATGAATACCTAAATGTTCTATATCCTCACGCCTGTATCCCCCGAAGGGCTTGTCAGAAGTGTATACAACATGTCCCGGAATTAAGACACACCATCAAACACCCCAATTAGAATATTGGTGCCGATTCCCTTGTTCACAAACTAAACTAAATTTAAGTTCAGTGCATCTTTTTCTTTCTATTTCATTAAGAAAAGGACAGAAGATAAATTTTAGTTTAGTCCTGTCAAATTAATCAGCGCCTGTCACTACTCCATACAAGTTTAGACGTGATTAAAAACTTGCCTACTAAAATTACGTCAATTTACGTCAAGCGCTGATTAATCTGACAGGACTGAACTAAAATTTATCTTCTGTCCTTTTCTTAATGAAATAGAAAGAAAAAGATGCACTGAACTTAAATTTAATTTAGTTTGTGAACAAGGGAATCGGCACCATTATCTTATAATCATAATAGATTTAGTCTGTTCATACAAAAATAAAACATGAAAATTGGTTTAAAAGAAATATCGTATTTTATCCTTTGGGTAGACATTACTTCCTGAATTTATTTCATAAAGTATTTTACTACAATACTTAAACTAAATATTCAATATAGAATTGATGTGCGTTCTAGTTTAACATACATTTTTTGCATAATTTACCTGCATTATATGAAGACGAAATAACAGATTTAAAAGTCACTAAATTCACATATCTGCGCCTCAAAGTGGATCCGCAGACACACCCTCCCGCTCCGCCCAGAGCGGGAGAAGTTATTTGATAATTTCCCACCCAAAAAAAAAGTGTTAGCCTACGAAATTCCAATTTGTTTCTTATTTTGTTTTTTCAATTTGCAAGTCAGTTTTAGGTTGTATCTTGATCAAAATATGACCCGCGATCATAACAATTAGAATCATTAATACATCTCTCTAAGTTAGATTTGTTGTATTGACTTAATTACTTTTACATGAAATCATGACATTCGAGAACAAATCTTAACTTAGAGAGATGTATTAATGATTAACATAACCCATAACATTTCGCCTTGTTTCCTTGAAGGGTTGGGCAGAGCCTGTAGTGCACCCACATTTCGATTAATAATCACATCATTCATTTATTTCTGACGTGATAACGTGATAAATCGATGAACGCCGGCTGCACGCACGAAAAAGCATGACTCATTGTCACGTTCCGCCTGAGCCGAGCGTGCAAGCGAGAGCGCGGAACTAGCGATAGAGAGGCATGATCGGCCTGAGCGTTCGGCTTGTGACGCATCTCTCTCTCGTTATCACGTAAAATTATCGTACTAAAACCGACTTTACAGACAACCAGTTTTTTTTTTTAATTATAATTTTGTAAATACATATTTGTTATGGTCGCGAATCATATTAACGAATGTCGGGGGCTACCACCTTAAATGCCATTAAATAATATTATCCAAGCACAAATCAAGACAACCGGCTGCTACAGAGAATTTTAAAATCAAATCAAATCTTTTTACTGTGGGTATACGTTATACAATCAGATGTTAGGTAAATTACAGATCCATTATGTCCTGCCTAGCAGGCATCAGTATAAAAAATTGTTATCACTTATTAAGAAAATCTTGGATCGTGTAGTAGGCTTTGTCAATTTAAAAAATACGCAATTTATATTTGAATAGTGGGAGTTCTTTGGTGTTTAAAATGTGTACAGGTATTTTATTGTAAATTTTAGATGCCATTCCAAAAAAAACTTTTGCCCGGAAGAGCAGTTATATGGTATACTAGATATTTCAAGTGTAAATCTTTTTGATTTTAGTTCACCAAATAGATTTTTACTTATTTTAACTGTATACAAGGTGTCGTTTTGCATCCTCGTCAAATTTCAGGAGGTTGCTATGAAAGACATATATAATCAAATACAATTACGATACCTGCTCAGTAATTAATACATAGGTACATACTTGTTTTTTAATTATTTAAGTTTGACAGTATTTTATAATACACCACTTTCACAGAACAGAATCACCCCGTTGCGTATGCGGTAGTGTGTGTGTAGAAGGGCAGTTACAGTGCGGTATCACACGGGCCGCGTTTTAACATGCGTGTCCCACTCATTATTTGTGTGTACACACATGTATTACCGAAAATTAGAAAGAAATAAATGACCTACTTATTTTATTATTGATTCGTATCCAGAATCATTAGCATAGCTACCTCCTTGAATTTGACGAGGATGCAACACTACACCTTGTATATACTGTAACTTCTTAGATGTAAGCTGATGGAAAGGTTAACATTTTAAACTCTTTAATTCATAATGTTTATTTTTAGACATTTTAAAGCCAATTTAAATGATTAATTTTCATACTGAACAAATGTTTGCTCACAACCTAAAGAAAAGTCATTGCAAAATCACACAAAGATATTTCCTTACAAAGAAATAACGTCACGCCTGCGATCTCCGAAGGGTTTGGTAAAGTTGTACCTGTAGTACACCCACATTTCACCAGTTTTGTTTAACTCCCATGTACTAGGGGGCGAGCTTATCAACCGGGAAAAATTCTAAACTCGCTGCTACTGAGAAATTCCTCATGGCATACCCAATAGCAATTTGCCCGACCTGGGACTCAGACCCAGGACTTTGAAAATATTACTAACAAAAATCAATTTTCATCCACAGATGTATAAAATCAAAAAATACTAACAACCAACCCCATTTTCATCCACAGATGTATAAAATCATTAACCCCAAACATAATAATAAATCAAGAATCAGCGAAGTTCCGGACGAGATCGGCGAAGAGACTGCAAAAACCTCGCGTGGACACGCACATCGCTGAAATGATCCAATCCGTGACATCACCTATAAGAATTGACAGGACTCTAGACCGAACATTTAGAAGAACGAAAAAGGTATAAAATGTAATTAAAAATATTTATTAATGTCGCCTCTGTTTAGATTTATGGTCTTAGTCCTTTAATTTGTAGTCAAAATAAAAGTATACAAAGTCAAAAAAAAGTTAGTAACACTTCACAGACATGGCGTGATTTTTAAGGAAGATAAAACAAACAAATACCGTTTTGAGAAGTTTCAGGTAGCTGAATACTTTTGTTGGTTACTTAAAATTGTGAGTTTATTAAATCACTAGCTTATGTCCAAGCGAGAACGTCCGCGTGAAATTTCTTGTTTAATTATAAAATATATCTATGACATTTTGCAATACTGTAGCTTCCCATTAGTGAAAGAATTTTCGGAATCGGATCAATGGTTCCAAAGATTACCCCTTGCATAAAAACTCACAAATATTACCTTTACATACATACATACTTAAACGCCTTCTTCCCATGGGGGTAGGCAGAAACTATAGAACGCCACCTGCTACGCTCCCTACATACTCCTTCTGCCTCGTTTACGTTCATACATCTGGGGGGTAACCATCACCTCTTAAAGCAGTATTATTTCAATATTACTTAGCGTGAGAAAGAGATGGAGCTATAAGGCCTGTATCTTTCCCAATGTGAAGTAATATTATATTAATACTGCTATAAGAGGTGATGGTAACCCCCTGGTCATACACGCACGCCGGTCGCGAGTACTACGCACCTGACCTTTTTTAAGAATCTTCATCATCAATGAGGTCACTATATGTCTTTCTGGGGCGTCCCCTCCCGGCATTTCCACTCACATCTGCCTTGTAAATACCTTTTGTTAGTCACCCATATATAATATTAGGAATAGATTGTTTTTATGTTTTATCATCATTTAGAAATCATCGCATCTGTGGAGTTTCGCCAGTTATTTTTATTTGACCCTGTATAGACATTGGTGAAGTTAGTGGTGACTAATATTTTTATTTTGATTGTGTTATAGTGTTAACGGCGAAGAGTATTTTTTTTTTAAGATTGTCGCTACTGCATATTTTGGCAGCCTAGGAAAATGGCTTCGTCATATTATAACGGCTGTCATCTGTCATTTTCACTAGTATTTGACATTAAGCTGTCAAAAAACGCCCTATACAAGGTGTAAAAATAAATGCAAAGCCAAGAAACCTCTTAAGGCGCAGATATATGATTTTTAATGACTTAAATCTGTTATTACGACTTAATATAATGCAAGTAAGTTATGCAAAAATGTATGTTAAACTAGAACGCGTACAAATCACTTCTGCGAATATTTAAGTAATGTAGTAAAATACTTTATGAAATAAATTCAGGAAAAAGTCTACTGTAGGCATAAAAAACGATATTACTTTCAAACTACTTAAGATATTTTCATCGTTTTATGATCTATAATTCTATCTGTGATTTTTTTAAATATCATATTTTCGTTAATAAAAATAAATATTCCCTATGAAACCGTAAGCGGCGCGGCGTGAACGCGACATTTGTATGACCGAGGTCAACGGCGATTACTCGAACCTTAAGGTGTCATTGTACTCATCATAATGAAGCAACTTTTACTATGGGACCAAACCTGAAATCGCCACTTAAAATTAGCTGTTCTCTTCATTTTGACGAGTTATATTATGTGAACTTGAATGTAGGCAACAGCTGTTTTTTTTTTGTCGTGATTGCAGGGTTGATTCCCATAGTAAAAGTTATTCGTAATCGTGAAATTTAATCAAAATCAAAAGTCGTCAAATTAGGTCACTTTTCGAACGTCAAAATTACATAAAACAGTCCCCCCAAAACGCCCACCCTTCACCACTTCCTACTGCTTTAAATGGCGCAACAAACTGTCCAGCAGCACAGCTGTCTGTTTAGTTAGATAAACTTTATTCTATACAAATCGTATGCAAAGTAATTAACACTACCGGTGAGGGCAATGACCCTTTTTAAGAGGTTTCTTGGATATGCGTTTACACCTTGTATTGTGTGATCGTTCACCGTTTTCTTAGAAAATCAAAGCGCACGCGTCCCATTCAAAAGCGATCGTCGCTTCCATATGTAATTTTTTTTTTAAAACCGAAAAGCGCCCTCTATTGGCACGACCACGCGTTCAGGTTCACCTAAAAAAAAAGTGATATGAATGCGACGATCGCGTTTAAACAAAACGCGGCTTTAGTCCTTGTAATATAAGATTATTCAACTATGAGATGCCGACTTAATCTTTGCTCAATACCCATTAAAAATATCGAAAATAATAAGTTTTTTTTTATGTAAAGATTTAAAATATCTGGTATCTGTAAAATCCTTATAACTACCTAATACATTAAAAGGACGCCGTTAACATAATTTAAACAATTTCTCTACGTATAAGCGACTTATTATAAAGATAAATGCTTGCGCGCCGCTGTCGCATGAAGTCAAGATCCCTCGCGCCCCGAACCCGAACCTTATTGCGTTATAATAGAGTTGCAAACCGCGTGGCCACTGACACCTATTCGGTGTCAGTGGGGACTGAAGGGTTCGGGTGTGCGTCTCCTATTCGGAGACAACGGGGACTTACCGGTGGCGATATAAAACGCTAGTATTTGAGGTCGAAATGTATAAGTAAGCCACCGATGCGATGTTGAATATCGCTTGTCCTCTAAATGTAAGGATGCGTGATGTTTTGTAATGAACTGCGACAGAATACCTGAACAAAATCAAGGTCAGCTTCCAGTCTAACCGGATGGAGCTGATCTGATCTCGACAAAACCTAAATTACAATAAAATTGCCAAAAATGTGAGATTTTTGGCAGTATTGTCAATTTTATGATTTTGCAGGAAGTTCTAAGTGCGGCTTAAATTTTATTTTTGGCAAATAATTTCGGATCTTTGACAACGATCACTGATTTTTGTCAAAAAATTCAGATCTTTGGCAGAAATGACAGATTTCCTTCAGAAATATTAGGTTTTTTTTTAAGAAAAATGTCGCAGCATTGTTCCACTAAATATACGCACCCGTATAGTTAATAGATTTTAATATTAGTGCCTTCTTGAAACAAATGTGATTGATAAGTGCTTTCATATCGAATTTAAAGTATAAAAAGCGATCGTCGCCTCCATAAGTAAGTTTTTTTTTGGAATATTGGAAAGCGCCCTCTGTCGGCACGACGAAGCGTTCAGGTTAACCAAAAAAAAAAGTGACATATGAACGCGACGGTCGCTTTTAAATAAGTTGTATAAATAATGAAAAATGTCCTCTAAATAATAATTGTATCTTCCATGGCATTCTTTGTGATAAATCTTGGAAAAGGTAATGCATTTAGTTCTTAGATTTTTGAGACATGGAAAATTCTTGTTCGAAAAATATACACGAACAATCAAATGTTTAAATAAATAAAAATAATACAATGTGGAGACTACAAAACGACAATAAAATTAAACTGCGTATAATTATCTAATGACGTTCTCAGTCTGCATACGGAAATTCAATCAAAAATGTCTCATAGTCGGGCCATCTATTTAGTTTGTTCGAAAAAATCTGTTTTTAATTTCTTTGCTAGTATTTATCTGATAATTTAAAATACTCTTAAGCATTAATATTGCAAATTTTTATTTTTTTTGTCCTACTAGCTGCGCTCCGCGGTTTTACCCGCATAAGTCGCGATCCCGTGGGAATATCGGGATAAAAAGTATCTTATGTCCTAACCCGCGTCATGGTCTACCCAGCTGCCAAATTTCATCCATATCCGTTCAGCCGCTTTAGCGTGAAAGCGTAACAAACAAACTCACTTTCGCATTTATAATATTAGTTAGCGACTATTGTCTCCACGTTGTATATTATTTTACTAGAGTACTCCGTGTACTAATTTGGAATAAGTTCTACTATACCTGACAAAAATTCCATCTAAATCAACACAGCCGTTTCGGAGTTACAAACCGAACATAGAATGTTCTCAAGTACCTTTTTCAAAACATGTCTCAAAACATATTATAAGGCAGCTTCTCTCAATCATATATGTAATAAAAAAGTATAATAAATGTATTATTTATATGAGAAAAAACATAAATAATTGTATAGTTGTATAAAATTACTAATTTTTAAGCTAATCAACCAGTTTTAATTTTGTTAGCGTCTTTGACGGATGCGTGGCGTGGAATAAAAATTCATGTAATAGACTTTTTCAAATAAACATTGAGATAATTGCTCTTTAGCCAACAAAAACAGAAATACAACTTTTCATTATAAATTCTTAGCTGCACGCTGTGGTTTCACCTGCGTAACTCTCGATCCCGTGGGAATATCGGGATAATAAGTCTCCTATGTCCAAACCCAGGCCATGGTCTACCCATGTGGCAAATTTCATCCAAATCTGTTCAGCCGTTTTAGCGTGAAAGCGTAACGAACAAACTAACTCACTTTGACAGTTATAATATCAGTTAGGATTATAGGATTAGGATATCAGCCCGAAGCTGTCTCGCTGCAGGGCAAAAGCATTGCATTGAGCATTGATCACTGTGCAGAAGATTTTAGACAATCCATCTGTCAAGCCTTTTCCAAACTTCGTTGGGTTCTACTTCAAGTCAAACCAGATGCAGATGAATACCAGTATTTTACCAGAAGCGACTGCATATCTGAGCTCTACAACCCAGTTACTGGATAACGAGCAATTTTAGATAATACATTTTACAAGACATTAAATATTTTTATGTAACATGTTTTTTCTACGCCGCGCGATCGTCAATGACTCGCGTTTAGGGGCAGTCTGCCCATACTGTCTTAAGGTCCTATATTCTTATGTAATTGTTATAAAATTATTATAAAATATAAGAATTATTACCTTTTAAGTTGATTTTCTCCAAATTATTGTGAGTACTTACAATTGTGTGTTGCGATTTGTTGATAAAAAAAACTGGGGCTTTATTCTAACTATGGTGGGATCGGCTTCCAGTCAACCGAATTCAGTTGGATACCAGTATAAATGGAGCGACTGGCCTATCTGCTCCACAACCCAGCTACTGGGTAACACCTATTCAATGGAATGTTTTAAAAACTCATGTCAATTAATATGATTCGTTCTTGTTATTATTTTCAACCACAATGGTTTATATGAGATTACGCCAAACCATTTACTGATCAGGCTACTATAACCCAATGAAATAATGATTTTGATAGGTAATTATAACTCTGGTGTTCTAATTTTAATAATTTTTGCACCTTAAACTAATTTAAATATAATAATTATTTTTTCTTATAGACACGAACAGGTTTAAAAATAATAATTGAAGATTAATCCATAAAATAATTCTTAGTAACTGTTTTAAATCGACTAATCGTAATTCACAATTTTATTTACAAAAAAATGTCCTTTCATTTTAATTAGCATATAATAACTACTTAATCAAATTATTTAATTTTTAGTTTTAGAATCATAAAAATCCCATATTTTTTTGTTATATGCACCTTCAATTAGGTCGATGGCAAAAAATTCAAGAATAGAATCTACGACTTATGTATAATCCAATCAAACTATTGAAAAATAAAACTTTCATAATTTTAAGTAAAATTGAGGCATTTTTTCCCACGTTCCGACTATTTTTTTACTTCAAACATTTCTTCCTAACAATTAAATTTAAAAATAATTGACAGTTCATTTTCCTATAAAAAATTCGTCTCTCGAGGGGAAAATTGTCTTGAATAGAAATGGGTTTGTTACATAGTTCATATAATTATTTATCACACAGCTTAAGCCGAATGTCCAATGATTTACGCAACAAAAAATATTAATAATTATTGTTATTGTAATTAATAATTATTATACTGAATTCGTAGTAAAGCGTTTCCTACGACAGCGGTGACCGCTACATAATGGCAGCAGTGACGGCCGTCATGAAAATGACGGCAGCGATGTTGAAACTACTATGAAAACACACCAACTTTCATAACATTTCAGTGACATGACGTCATTAAGCCGGTAAATTGCAGACGATATGTGATGGCCACCGCAGTCTTTTTTTTAAATCTGTTGTCAAATGTCATGTCAACTTATACAGGATAAGTCTAAAAGGAGTGAAGATATGTTAGGAGGTAATCAGGTGCATAAAACTGATTAACTTTCCCCAAGGAACATAGGTCGAAATCTATAAAATAAAATAAAATTTCCCATACAAACATAAGTCACATGAATATGAAAAGTCTATTTACAGTTTTAAGGCCCTGACAAGACCTAATTGACCAAAATAGGCTTCTCTAAAGAAAAAAAATTGCCACATCTGTATAGCGGTTTGTGGTAGCGGAAAAAATATATGTTAATTTTGAACATATTTCCCAGAACTTGGTTGTTACCAAAACACGTTTTCGAAAAAAAATCTCGATACAAACTAACGTTAAACTAACCTCTTCCCTTGAGTTGTAATCCAAAATATCTGTATTAAATATCAACATACGTTACGTATTTAATTAATAACAAGTACGTCTTATTTGAATGCAGAACTTGTTTTTTTTTTATTTTCGATTACTCGACTCAATTTTGAGTAAATAGATAATTGATTCATATTTTGCAATAAATTACAAGCGTTTTGTCATCGCGCTTCTCTTTCTTTTCTATGCAAGCTGACAGTGACCGCGGTTTAGGTGTTGTCAGCGTCTTAAGTTTTCGACCTATGTTCCTTGGGGAAAGTTGTCCAGTTTCATGCACCTGATTACATCCTTACATATCCGCACTCTTTTTAAACTTATCCTGTGTGATTGGATATTGTAATTTCTGTAAAACAATCTTAACTGATAAATGAGTTTTGTCGAACTCCGAACTCGTTTCATGTCACCATTTGGTTCCCAAAAAATGTTATTGCGCAGATTGTGGCGGCCATCATTAACCGGCCATCTTGTAATATGACTATGTAATGAAACCCTTATGTAGTAGGGTGAAGGGACAACATGTCGTCCATGTAATTTTAAATAATTTATAACAAATCATACCTACCCACATGGTGGGTTGGTTATTATTTAATTTTAGTTTGATCTCATTCTACTTTTTTTTTTGTCTATGGTTAAACTTGACTGCGGATACCATCATGTTAGTTGCTTACGGGGACAGCAGAAAATTAATTAATAATTAAGAATATTTTTACTCAACTTGCTTGAAAAAGATTTTGCTAACCCTTTCTCCAAGTTTGATTGCAGTTAAAATATTTATCTTTCAATTTAAAATAACGGTTTTAGGAACGCATTTTAAATTTAAATGGAAAAAGACGGTATTTTTTTTAAATTCCGAAATGTGTATTATTTTGTTTTTTAATCGTATTCTTTTTTTAATTCGGTTCTTTTTCTTGTTGTTCTCATAATCATTTGTTTTATGATTTTCTGCTAAATCCGTGAGAGAATGTTTTCTTAAAAGAAAATATTTTGTAAAAATATGAATTTACGCAGTTAGGAGTTGTGCGCTTGTACCAAAATTCTGTTTTTTTACCGTTATTTTGTAAATATGACTCAAAATTGATTGTTGGACGCCACCAAAGCAGGAAGAAGCGTGGGCTTGTATAATTTGTATGTATATTTGCTTATTGATAATGTAATAAATGCTTGTTTCAATTATTTGAAGTTTTTTATTGAAAAGATGACACGTGCCCGAGGAGTCTTATCGGCAAAAAATATGAACTTTCTCCCCCCTGTTTACCTCTTTAAGCACGTGTCCAGTCGCTAATAACGAGCAGCGAGTGCGCGACGGCGACGAGCGATTACTCGCTCGCTGGTATGCGTATGTACCAAGCGTGAGTCTCTCAGCGAGTGTTCTGCCCGCCAAGCTAACCTACGTATCTACTCTTTGATAGCTTTTGTCGCTGCAACAAACGAGTACTCGCCGGCAGTGTGAACAGTCTGCAATTGACTATTATTTAAGTATGTATATCTTCTACTTAACATATTGTGTACAGTAACGAGCATAAATATATTACCGTGGACAGCCCGGCAATAATATCTGATTTCATGATTAATGCATTAATATCTGTAGTCAAGATGACGGCAAATATATTTTGATAATTTGTGGGAGGCATATACAAGTGGCAGCGCAAATATGTGACATTGAAGGAACACCAAAATCTCTGACGAGAGTCAAAGAATGCTGCCTCGGCTTCAAAAAGATCTGTTACGTCTTAGAATGCAATAATATCGGACATGTCTTGCGTTATAAATGTCTGCCTAGTCAGGTAAATTCAGAATAACGTGATACCTCGTAGTGATAAAAAAATAATAATATCTGACATCACTTTGGCAGCATAAAAACCTAACAGTAATGTTTCGAGTTTTTCTTCTATATCGCAATCAGTGCCGTTCATATTGCAAAACTAGGTATGTGACATTCCACGAGAAGCATAAATATCTGGTTGGTTGAGCAAATAAATATATCTTGAACAGCTTCCATCGCTATCTCCTCTGGTACTCGAGCTAACATCAAAATGGCCTGCTTTTAACCCTGGGTCACTAACCATTCGTAAAAGTTACGACGCGTACCTTTGCCATTTCGTGTTTTGGTAAGATCCCGACCTCCGTCACCCCACCCGTTTCTAATACCTTCCTGATTCGCCTCATTAGTGATTTTCAGTCACTCATTGCGGATGCACGCTTATTAGATCGGGATATATCGTATGAATGTCGTCAAATTTCAGACTAAATTTGCAACGAAATTTGCAAATCATTGCGGAGGTCTTCAAAATTGTAAACTAGATCAATAAAGGTTTTAGCCGAAACGTTCTCAAAACTCGCAAAACTTGCAGCTGCAAAAAAAGTCTTATGACTACGTACTTCTGCAAGGGCTGCAAAAAAGCGATTTGCAGGGAGCATATTGTTTGTATGTGCAATCATTTTTCAATGTAGGTTATTTCTAAAACAGATATGTTATTGGATAAAGAGAAAACTAAGACTGCTAATTAAGGTCGTTTTGTGTCAGAAATGAAGTAGATTAAATAAATATTGATCTTATAATCCGTCGTAAAATTTACGAATGGTTAGAAGCTCTTTCGCAGATCCAACCATCTATAATACATAATATTATAAAATGGCCATTCAAGTATTACGTAAGCACCAAAGGGTCTTTGCTTTGCTTTTTTTTATGACATGGTGATGGGGGGTCTGGATGGTGATTACGTCAGCAATATTTATTTCCTTTTTATGCAACATTTAGAAGATTCTGTTTTGAACAAATATGACAAACCTACTTGTCTATGATCGAAAGCGAAAAGCATGTTCAGGGATTCCCTAAAATAATTAATATTACTAACTCGCTCTCACGCGGTGTTTTATGTTTAATTTATAAAGCACCGAAATAGAGAAATTACTTAAACGGGCCTTTATTTCTTGTATGGTCTATAAATTCCTTATTTCTAGACTATAATAAAGAACAATAAAGTAACCTGAACAAATAAAAAATATATATACCAATGTTTACGTAAGCATAGGAGGTGGGGGTTAGAGCTTTGCTTACCAATGGTGTCAAGGGGTTGAGGGGGAGGGGGTTAAAAATATACTTGAATGGCCCCAAAGAGGTAAAAACTGTGAGTTTGTATGTCGAGGGGAGGGGGGGGGGGGGGGGGGTATGCAGGGGATAATCTTCAAACTACATCCGATTCCGGAATCTTTCACTAATGGGAAGCTACCCTAAATATTCGGAAGCCACGGAGCCGAATGTTACAACAAGAAATTTCACATAATACTGTATTTATCCAGCTACCGTCCTTAATTATAAGGAATTAATAAAAAATAATATCATTATTTATTCAGTTACGAAGTTACCCCATACTCATGCTAAGAAAAACCTGGAAAAGCGCCATCTTGGGTGCAATAGATGAGTTGTTATGAAATAGTTGATTGTATTCCTATTGAACAACAGATGGCGCTAGTTCATTGTGATTCAACTGTGGTTTTGTATCAAATAACTGAAGAATAGGCAGTATCATTTAACTCATTTTAAATAACAAGTATAGGCAGGCAGAGTTAAATTATAATTGACATTTTTCTTATTTTATTTTCCGTAATTTAGGTGTTTACCTGCAATAATAATAACGTAGGGACGTAGCTTTAAGTAATATTTTTACGGTCTAGGTATTTTGAATGCCTCGTTTTGGTCTAGTGGTCGAAGAAGAGAGCCTTTAACACTGCCGCCAAGTCCTGCAAGCGGGTTTTACGTGAGGCACGTTTTGGCCATGTCAGACGTATTGGGGCCAAGCTGGCATCGCACCCTCCGGGTAGTAAACAGTTTTGGTCCCTGTCTAAGGCGGCCGAAGCGAATTTCTGTCGTCCCACTTTACCTCCAATGCTGAAACCTGATGGGTCGCTGGCCCACTCCGCAAGAGAGAAAGCAAATTTATTTGCATCTCTCTTTGCAAGCAATTCACGTCTGCTCGCTGGCTCCAAGCAACCACCTACAGTACCTCATTGTGACTCCACGATGCCGGAGATCGCAGTTCACATTAGAGAGGTCCGAAGAGTATTGTGCAGTCTAGACGTGAATAAGGCCAGCGGGCCTGACGGCATTCCGGCGAGAGTGTTGAGGCAGTGTGCGCCTGAACTGTCTCCGGTGTTGACACGTTTGTTCCGCCTCTCTCTTAAAAAAGGCACGGTACCAAAATCCTGGAAGCTTGCTAATGTACAACCAGTGCCCAAAAAGGGCGACCGTGCTGACCCTGCCCATTACCGTCCGATCGCCATTACCTCCATTCTGTGCAAAGTTATGGAAAGGGTACTGAACATTAAGTTGCTGACCTACCTCGAAGACAATGATCTCCTCAGTGACCGTCAATATGGCTTTCGCCGGGGACGGTCAACTGGTGATCTTCTTGTGTATGTCACGCACTGCTGGGGCGAAGCCATCGAGAAACATGGCGAAGCACTTGCTGTATCGCTTGATATCTCGAAGGCTTTCGACAGGGTCTGGCACGCTGGTCTGCTCAGCAAGCTTCCTGCTTATGGCATTCCAGCTGATTTTTGTAGCTGGATATCAGACTTCCTTAGTGAACGGTCGATCAGAGTAGTCGTTGACGGTTGCTCCTCTGACCTTATGGCTATTGATGCCGGAGTTCCTCAGGGGTCTGTTCTCTCTGCAACTCTTTTCCTGCTGCACATCAATGACCTACTACAGACTGGTATTGTTGGGTACGCGGACGACAGTACTGTTTCAGAGAGATACTTGTCCAGCGCAAAAACCAACGGGGCCGCAGTTCGTTCCTTGAGAGAGGCCTCGGTAGAGCGGACAGAGTTGACGTTAAGCCTTGTCTCCCAGTGGGGTGATGATAATCTGGTCACTTTTAACGCCACCAAAACACAAGCGTGTCTTTTTACCACAAAAAGGAGTCGTTTCGACCTGACTCCTACTTTTTGGGGTACATCGGTTCCTGTAACTGATCGGCTCGAGCTCCCAGGCACGGAGTTGACATCTAACCTCAACTTCGGCGCCACCATCGAGTACAAAGCCCAAACTGCGGCCAAGAAACTGGGCATCCTAAATAAGGTGAAGCGATACTTTACGCCTGGACAGCTTTTGACCCTTTATAAAGCGCAGGTCCGATCCTGCATGGAGTGTTGTAGCCACCTTTGGGATGGCTCGGCTAAATACCAACTTGCCGCGCTTGACTCGGTGAAACGCAGAGCTAAGAGGCTCATTGGCGACGTAAATCTGGTGGATGCCAAGCTTCACAGTTTGGCCCATCGTCGCAAGGTTGCCTGCTTGTCGGTCTTCTATAGATTGTACTTCGGAGAGTGTGCTCAAGAACTCCACGACCTCATTCCACCGGCCCCCTTCTATTATCGGTCATCTAGGCGCACTTCAGGTTACCATCCCTTCCTGGTGGCTATCCCACCAACTCGCACTAAGCGTTTCCAAACTTCTTTTATAATGCGCACAGCAAAGGAATGGAACTCTCTGCCTGCGTCTGTGTTTCCGAACGCATATAACCCTAATCTCTTCAAAGTGAGAGTGAACAGGCTTCTTCTGGGTAAGCTCGCTCCATCGTCGACTTTGTTTCTGTCGCCTCTGACATAGACTAAGGTCAAGAGCAAAGCCATCACAAATAAAAAAAAAAAAAAGTGGTCGGAACGGAGTGCGACTGATGAGCATGTTAAAGAATAGAATATAATATTTATTTGCCAGAAACATGGTATGTTTACACAGGTTTTCTTAAAATTGCAATAGTGCTACATGTCTCACCGTTTTAACGGTATGCAAAATCAATTTAAAATTACATAAAATCAAAGAGATACATTAATTTATCAATTTACATTATTTGTTTATTTTACAATTTACATTTTATTAATTTAAAATTTTAAATATTATTTCTATTATTATATTATACATACATTCATACAAATCATACAACACACTTTTGTACACTAATTTTACCATGTCATTAAATAAAACAATAAGTTTAACATAGTATCACATATCTTAAATAATTACTTATGCCTGTATTTTGATACCAGATCAAGAGAAAAAAAATTACAGGGTCATTTTACAAAAAACTCGTGAATTGAGTAAAAACATTCCTGCAACAGCTACTTCCGTAGTGCCGAACACAATTTTCGGAAGGGTAGTTGGGTAATTGACTTCGGCAAAGCATTATAAATAAGGGGAGCCATGTAGATACAACTCTTTCGGAAGAGTTGCAACTTAGGAACAGGTATCTCGAAATAAGGGGAGCCATGTAGATACAACTCTTTCGGAAGAGTTGCAACTTAGGAACAGGTATCTCGAAATAAGGGGAGCCATGTAGATACAACTCTTTCGGAAGAGTTGCAACTTAGGAACAGGTATCTCGAAATAAGGGGAGCCATGTAGATACAACTCTTTCGGAAGAGTTGCAACTTAGGAACAGGTATCTCGAAATAAGGGGAGCCATGTAGATACAACTCTTTCGGAAGAGTTGCAACTTAGGAACAGGTATCTCGAAATAAGGGGAGCCATGTAGATACAACTCTTTCGGAAGAGTTGCAACTTAGGAACAGGTATCTCGAAATCTAAATGTGCAGCTTTCCTTTTAAGTATTTGTATTATCCCTTCGTTCAAATAATGCAAGATTGGATCTCAGAAACTTGGTAACATCAAATATATATATGCAGGGTACAGCCAAAGGTTATGTGACTTAAATATAGGCCTACACGAATCAGACCATTCCATATTAAAAATTGTTCTAGGCTCAATTCCCAGGTTGGGCAGTGTTAGGTACAGTCAGCGTCAAAAATATCGGGACGAACCGACTGTTCAAAATGATCTCAACAACTAAGAAAATTAAACTTTATCTAGATTTGATAAAACTCTTGTCAGAATGACAGTTGTCGTGTACTTTCTTCATTTTGAGTTCTTGTGTATATTTAATTTTCATAGTTGTTTAGATCATTTTGAACAGTCTGTTCGTTTCGATATCATTGACGCTGACTGTACCTATTGGGTTTGTCCATCGGGAAATCCTTAGTAGTAGCCCGTAGCCTGGATTTGTGCCCGGTTGTTGGCCATAGATTCGCCTACTTTTAAGTGACGAAATATGGTGTTCTGTACTCGTATACGTCTGCCTAAAATTTCGGGGAATACAGGTGTCAAGATAGGTATGTTATATTTGATGTGATATTATTAACTAGCTGTTCTGGAAACGATTGTGGTCTGTTTATGACGTGAAACCTCTTTTTAGGTAGATAAATAAACTTAAGGACTCCGGGTTCCGGGATTTGTGCCCGCTTGATGGCAAAGTTTCGCCAGTTTCGTACACATAACCGATGATATGTGTTCTACATATTTATAAATACACTTTTGCCTGACCCTTTTGAGATTACAGGTGTGTTATGTCAAACTTAAGAGAGCGGTCGTAGATACAGTCAACCGAACACTTGTCGAACGGTAACGGTAACTGCTCAATGCCAAATTCTTACCAAAGACGGTTGACTTTAATTGGTATATTGTTTTCTAGGCGAACCTATGGGAGGTTTGAGCACTTCATTTTAGACAGTAGGCACCATATTGTTGGAAAAAATGCTGTAATCTGAAATATATTTCAAATAAAACTGATTTTGAATTTTAATCTTTACAAAGAAAAAAAAAAAAAAAAAAAATCAAAATATTTTTATTTCACATAAACCTACATGGGCACTTATGAAACGTCAGAAGCTAGGTGCACGGTTCCAATTGGTCGTTTCCTATGGAGAAGAGCCGGCAAGAAACTCCACGGTTACTCTTTTAAAAATAATTGGCTTTTACAATGTTTTCAAATTACACAAATTAGGTATGGGAGAACAGTGTAGGCCTGTCGAAAAGTACTTAACAAAAAAAAAAAAAAAAGAGAAAAGGAAACGGTCTAAAGAAAAAAAGATCTAGTCTATTAAGACTACAACGTTCTCACATTCACAACGTACACAAGAATCCATGTAAAATAATATTAATAATATTAAGTCTGAAATATAAATTGTAGGTATATAATGTCAAAAATGTATGTCTAAAAAATAATAATAATAAACATCGTAATTTCGGAGCAGTTAATAGATATTTCCATAGTTATGCCGTTTCTGGTGTACCAGGGAAGCCACATGTGCAGAAGGAATTATTGCCAAACTTCCTTGTCTTCAACGTAGTCTTTAATCTTGTAATATACGTTTTTGATAAGGACACGTTTGATGTGGGTTTTGAACTTTCCATCGCTAAGTTCTGTAACTGACTTTGGCAACTTGTTATAAAAGCGGATACTGTTGATAACAAATGATTTGCTTGTTTTTGATAATCTAAATTTGGGTATCACAATTTCATGTTTACTACGTGTATTTATATTATGGAAATCACTTCTTGTTTTGAAAAGACATAAGTTCTTGCGAACATACAAAATACTTTCTAAGATATAAAGAGAAGGCAGAGTAAGTACATTAATTTCTTTGAATTTGTTTCTAAGGGACTCACGAGGACCCATTCTATATACTGCGCGGATTGCCCTCTTTTGTAAGATAAAAATTGAATCTACATCAGCTGCCGATCCCCACAGCAGAACGCCATAAGACATAATAAAATAATAAAAGACTTTTCGACTCCCCATTAAAGTATTCACATTTAATATATCACCGCAAAACCAGTTTTAAATCCACCCAAAATTGCCATAACACATTTAAATAATAAACCAAAGCGTTAAATCCGCCATTAGTCTATCTGAATCGTAATAAATACGAAAATATAATATAATTATGACAATACTAATTCTCCATGTCAAATTAGAGGGAAGCGCGACGAATTTGACAAAAGATGGGTCGCGTGCCTTTTGCCGCCAAAGTCCGTGTCAATTGCATGCGTTCAATAAAATTTATATTAATTTTATGAGTTATATTGAATATGTGATTCCATATTTATTGCAAGATAGGCTGGTATAAGTAGTTTCTTTTTGAAGCTGACTGCTCAGGATGTGTCCTACGAACCGGGAATCAAACTTTGTGATCCGTAGCGTAAGATTTAATATTTTTTAACATTACCTATCATCTGCAATAAATGCAATACATTACATAATCAGCCTATAGTATTCCCACCGCTGGGACTCAGGCTTCAGAGAGGAAGCCTGAGTCTTTGTATGTGGCTGTCTGTTAGTGGGCTATTATTAATTCACCACGCGAGCCCAGCGTGGCTTGGTAGATGTCTCATGCCTTCAGGTTTTTGGTTCTAGGTCATGCCGGTTTCCTCATGATGTTTTGCTTCACCGTTTTGACAGTAGGTAAGCACAGAGTTCTTTAAAATATACGGAAATAGGTGATGTGAAAGGCGCTATAGTTGATTAGTTTTTTTTTCCTTTAAGTATAATACAAACTCACATAATTTATCAGAGCAAGTGTACAGCTCACCCCGTTAACAATGCAAGCGTGTATAATACATTGAATAGGTATCAACCCCCCTATTATACTGTATTCAAATCTGCGCAATATTTACGCAATTACATCAATTCGATCCGGACAGTTGTCTGTTGGCAAGGGGTAAATGTCAAAACAACTCTTTGAAAGCCATTTTTTTATAGTTTTGTTATTATTAATATTACTAGCCTATCATTGTCCCACTGCAAGACACAGAACACTATTACTTGAATATTTTCTTTTAAACTGTGACAGACTTTGACATATATGACTAAAAACGTTAATATTGCCATTTTACCTTCGAATTTGTATCGTTTGTTTTTGTGTACTGGAAGTCCTATATCAAACCCACCTGCTGAACCAACCAATCCAAACACAGTTGACTCCCCCTGCTGCACACAGAGAAGGCACGAGTATCGATGACCACGCTTGCTCAAGGCAGATTTAGATAGCATTAGTTAAATTACAAGTCCGGCCGTCGAGAGAATGCGTTCTTGACATCTGTCAAGTTCATACTAAAGAATACGGTGTTTTGCGAATTTGATCCTTATAGTTACTAGACATTGTCCAACTGACAGATGTCAAGAAGGCATTCTCTCGTCGGCCGGACAGTAATAATTGTAGGTCCAGGTTTGATTTTAATTTCTTTTCGTTTTCATTTTCTCTTTTAATAGCCCTACTAACGGATTTTTGTGTACAATGTGTGTCCTATTTTCTATATGCTCATCACTTTGAAGGGACACTGGCTTCTGAGATACAGGTACCTACATAAACCTAGTTTAGAAGTCAGGGCTTTTCACTCTGGAACACTAGCTTAAGCCATATATTTCTTATATCTAAATAATGTAAATGCATTTTTGAAGAAATAAATATTTATTTATATTATTTATCGTTTTTTTTTTTGTTTCGGGGTGGAAAATCCTAATGGATGTCTTCCGCCCTGGGGCGGCCAGAGGGGTCTGTCAGACTCTGACTAAAAACCACCCCGGTGTTCCCCTCCCACACTTGCACCGGGGATCATGGGATCTAGTGCGACTTCCGCGTACCCCGGCTGGTGCCGGCCCGCCTTTGCAAGCCACCTCAGATCATCATTTACCTGACGTCAAAGTCAAATTATTTATTTCAAAAAGGCACATAAAAGGCAATTTTGAACGTCAAAACTAACAAAAAAAAAAATTGGATTGATTCTAGTTGCCCCTTCCAAAAGGTAATTTCATATGGAGAAGAATGGGCAAGAAACTCCACCGTTACTCTTTTAAAATGTTTTATCATATTTTGTATAGGTAGATACATTTAAAAATTATATGTGAAGACGATGCACCTACAATAAAATTACTATACCAAAATAGGTAAAAAGAAAGAATGAAAAATAAAGCAATGACAGATAAATTAATTATGTGATAGGTAGATGATGCTCACATAGGTATTTACAAACATTGTAAAAGTATACGCTTTCCTAAAAATAATAAATAAAGTCAGTGTGTGAGTTAAAGTAATCACAGAATTAAAATTCAACATTGATTTATTATTTACGTAACGTAACTTAATCAGCCTATAATGTTCCCACTGCTTAGACACAGGCCTCCTCTGGGAGTGGGCCGTAATCCACCACGCGGGCCCAGTGCGGGTTGGTGGATGACATCATATCTCTGATTTTTCAGTTCTAGGACATGTCGGTTTCGTCACGATGTTTTTTTGAGGGTGGGAAATCATCAAATAACTTCAGTCGCTCTGGGCGGAGCGGGAGGGTGTGTCAGACTCTTACTGACTAAAACCCACCCGTATTTCTTCCTGTTGCCTGTGTTGCGGGGGCCTCGGTGACCCATAAGTACCTTCCCGCGACTAAAGTGCATGCCTGGGTTCGAACTTATTACTCTACTGGGCCTGAGCTCACGGACTGGGCTCACTAATTGTAACGATTGTCGATATCAGCTGTTGTGTCGCCCCGTGTTGCATTTTTTATGTTATACTCAAGTAAGGGTCGCGTCCCATTGTGTTGGATGTCGGTAATCGATGTGTTGGCAGGGTAACCTGTCAGTGACATTAGGTTCATGGTATGACACTTATTGTTAAACTATGTTATAAACGGATATTCAGCAACTATCCGGTATCCCGCTCGCGTGGTGTATTGTGGCCCACTCACTCTCACAGAAAGTGAACGCCTGTGTCCCAGCAGTGGCTACAATATAGACTGATTATGTTGTGTGTGTGTATATTCAGTATCCGGCCTAATTTTACAATCGATCTTGGTATCGGATAGGTAGTAGTTCAATATCTGACGGTTACCAAATTTACACTTTTCTTCATAGATTTATCTAATTAAATTTCAGGTAATCGCCGTTGACCTTGGCCATGCGTCACGCTCACGCCGCGCCGCCGTTGGTTTCATAGGGATTATTAATTATTTTTAGTATCAAAAATATGAATATTTGAAAAAAATCATAGATAGAATTATAGATAATATAAAATAGTCTGTTCATACAATAAAAAATCATGAAAATATCTTAAGTAGTTTGTAAGTTATACGTTTTTTTATGCTTAGAGTAGACATTACGAGGTGCATTCAATAAGTACCTAGCCTCATCGCCAGAGGGCGCTGTAGTTTCAAAAGAGTTTTACCACAGTGTAGCACATTCTTTTTTAATTCTTTTTTCAAATTTTCATTCCAATCCCTTCATTTGTTTTAATTTGACAACTTATGGAAGCGAACGTGTCGATCGGTTTTACAAAAATGGAAAAAGAGCAATATCGTTCGGTGATTCGATTCCTATTTTTGGAAGGGAAAACGCGCATCGAAATCAAAGAGCGCTTGGATGCTGTGTACGGTAACTCTTCTCCATCGATGGCCACCGTCAAGAATTGGTTCAACGAGTTTGCACGTGGCCGTACGTCGGTTTTTGATGAACCACGTCCAGGTGCACCGAAAACAGCTGCTACGGAGGAAAACATTAAAAAAATCCATGATTTCGTATTGGCAGATCGCCGATTGAAGGTTCGGGAGCTAGCTGAGACTGTAGGCATTTCAGAAGGAACAGTGCATCATATTCTTCACGAAGAACTCGGCATGAGAAAGCTGTCGGCGCGATGGGTGCCGCGTTTACTCACACCAGAAAACAAGCGCAACCGTGAGACCACATCGGAGACGTGTTTGGCGCTGTTTAAGCGGAATCCAGCGGAGTTTTTGCGTCGTTTTGTGACCGTCGATGAAACCTGGATCCACTGGTACACACCAGAGACCAAGGAGCAATCAAAACAATGGATCCAGACCGAGGAACGTGCTCCAAAGAAGGCGAAAACTGTAAAATCGGCCGGAAAAGTTATGGCCACCGTTTTCTGGGATTCACAAGGTGTGATCTACATCGATTACCTCGAGAAGGGTAAAACAATTACAGGGCTTTACTATGCCGATTTATTGGGCCGATTCGACGCCGAATTAAAGAAAAAACGACCCCATCTGGCGAAGAAAAAAGTGCTGTTTCACCACGACAACGCACCGGTTCACACGTCTGCCGTTGCCATGGCCAAATTGGTCGAATTACGCTACGAATTGTTGCCCCATCCACCGTATTCTCCAGATTTGGCCCCTTGTGACTTCTTTCTGTTTCCTAATCTGAAAAAATCACTCGCCGGGAATAGATATGGATCGAATGAGGAGGTCATCGCCGCCACGGAGGCCTATTTTGCAGAGTTTGACAAAAACTATTTTTCGGACGGGTTAAAAAAGTTGGAGCATCGCTGGGCTAAGTGTATCGAACTAAAAGGAGACTTTGTTGAAAAATTAATTGCCACTTTTCCAAAATTTTCGTTTACTTTTTGTAGGCTAAGTATTTATTGAATGACCCTCGTACTTCTTGAATTTATTTCATAAAGTATTTATAATACTGATGTGGATGCGTTCTAGTTTAACATAGATTTTTTGCATAACTTACTTGCGTAATAACCAGAGGTCGGAATTATTTATGTACTTACACTGATTTCATACAGCGAAAGAAGAAAGTGGATATGATCAAATCCCGAGATTAATTTTAAAGAGCAGGAAAATCCCGTGATTTATTAAATAAAAAAGTTATTTACTTTTACACAATTTAAACCACTGCACGCGCGACGTTGCCAAATGTACATCAACGACATCGGATGTCCGAACGATGTTGCAACATTTATAGTTCGCACAACATAGCTTGTGTGAACAAAAAAAAAAACCAATAGCGAGCACACAATGCAGCCACACGGGATTTTCTATTAGAAATCCCGGGAAGATCCATATTAATATCAACATTTCGATGCAAGTACTTAAATAACTTCACTAACTCTGACCTCTAATAATAGCAGATTTAAAAGTCACTAAAATCGTATATCTGCGCCTTAATACGTAACAATAAAGACGGCAAACACTGCGAAATAAAAAAAAACTGCCTCATTCAGTAGCAAAAAAAAGAAAATGTAGAAAAACACTGGTTATAATTAATATAAAGCTCTGACCTGACCCGAATCAAACGAAGCACAATTGGAACAATCACGCACACTTACACACACACATACATACAATAGCACACCTGAAATCACCTCCTCACTCTGGAATTCGTACCCCGATGCCCAAGATACAGATAACGATATACAGACTGTCTAGCTTCGGGTTCACTGGCAAATAATATGTACCTACCTAGGTTTGTTTAGTAGGTACTCGTCCTTTTGTAACCCAGCTGTAGTTAATAGTTTAAGCTTCTGATGTCGTTTGAACTTGTTACCCTGCTTACTTACTTGGACAATAATGGACTAAGTATAAACTATTTATATTTATAAAAAACGACATTCTAATAAATTACAAATAAAACCGCAATATCTTTGATATTGTAACTAGGTAGAACCTAATACTAATAATCAATGGTAAAACATAACAAGTAAATCAAACAAATAAAATATTCTCAGAGCGCCACTCATAACAAAAATCTCTTCGTGGAAGCAGAAGAACGTTAACCCGACCTACAGTCCGACCGTTGAGAGAATGCGTTCCTAACACCTGTCAGTTGGACAATTTCTAAACTCAAACTCAACTCAAAGCATTTATTTCAATAAAGCACATACAAGCACTTTTGAATTGTCAAGAGGTGAGTCAGCGTTGATCCTGGCGCAGGGGAGGTCGCACCAGGCGGCGGCCGAAGTAGCGGCACGCGGGGTTGCGACAATCGTCGAAAGGATCCGGCAATTGGGACTCGAGGTGGCCTTGCACAAGTCCGAGGCCATGTGGTTTCATGGTCCTCGGAACGCGCCACCGTCGGGATCCTAAATAACAGTAGGAGGGGTTTACATCGGCGTCGAGTCGACGATGAAGTACCTGGGACTCGTCCTCGACAGCCGGTGGAACTTCGTGGAGCACTTCCGACGTTTGGCTCCCAAACTGGAGCGTGCAGGAGCTGCCTTGAAGCGGCTCCTGCCCAATCTAGGGGGTCCAAACGCCTCCTGCCGGAGGCTCTACGCGGGGGTCGTGTGGTCCATGGCCCTTTACGAGGCTCCTGTGTGGGCGCGTTCCCTGGCGCTGCGGCCTGCTCGCCGGTTGAGCGTGGCCCAAAGGGTCATGGCCATCCGGATGGTCCGGGGATACCGCACGGTCTCCTGTGAGGCAGCGAGCCTCCTTACCGGATTGCCGCCATGGGATCTGGAGGCAAAAGCCCTCGTGCACGTATGGGAGTGGCGCGAGGAGGCGAAACGCCAGGGCGTTACTCCGCTGCCGCGAGAAATCGCAGCACAGCGAACGGAGCTACGGCGATCTCATGGCGACATGGAGAGTACGGTTGTCGCAACCCAGTGCTGGGCACGCCACGATTTCGGCGATACGTCCCCTCTTTGAGGAGTGGCTAGAGAGGTGCCACGGCGTCCTCACCTTCCGCCTGACGCAGGTCCTTACCGGACACGGCAGCTTCGGGAGGTTCATGTGTTGGATAATGCGGTCACCACTGTGTGCATCGCCCGGAGGACACGGTGGAGCATACGGTGGAGGTCTGCCCGGCTTGGGCAGAGCACCGCCGTGTCCTCGTGGAGGCGATTGGCCGCAGAGATATCTCGCGTCCGGCCCTGATTCAGGTCATGGTACGGAGCGAGAGGGCATGGGCAGCCGCAACCTCTTTCTGCGAAGCAGTAATGCTCGCGAAGGAGGAGGCGGGACGGTTGAGGAAAAGGCAAATTTCGCGCCCTCTCGCCCCTAGCCGCCGCAGGAGACGCCCTGGGCGTCACGAATCCCGCGCGTATTTCCGGCCACCGTAGGCGCGGGCTTGCGGGCGGTGAGCAATGGGTAGCTCACCGTCCGGTAAGTACCAGGCCCGGGTCGACGGCGCGCTGTATTCCACGCGCGCATCAAAGAGATGTCGTCAGCACAAGTGTAGGGGTCCACTAGGGCCGATGCCGGCCGGGGTCGCGGGAAGGTACTAAAGGGTCACCGAGGCCCCTGGCAACACAGGCAACAGGAAGGAATACGGGTGGGTTTTAGTCAGTAAGAGTCTGACACACCCTCCCGCTCCGCCCAGAGCGGGAGAAGTTATTTGATGACTTCCCATCCAAAAAAATAAAAAAAGGGGTCAGTCAGAAAGATGACGCTAGTTGCGCATTCCAAAGCGTAGTAGGTTCCTGTGAAGAAGAACGGACAAGAAACTCCACGGACACTCTTTTATAATAAAATATTGTTACAAAAATATTGGGTACCTACATCATTCATGTTGAAATTATACATGTATGAACAATTCATTGTTAAAAGTGTCCGTAATAAAAAGATAAAATCAAATAGGTACAACTGAAAAAATACAAATTGTGAAATGTAGTTTGCGTTACTGCTACAAAGGAGCCGTAGCAGAAGGAATTTGTGTTTTGCGAATTTGATCCTTACCCTACGGCTACACTGACGCGATAACGCGAACTACATTTGATCCTTACCCTACGGCTACACTGACGCGATAACGCGAACTACATTTGATCCTTACCCTACGGCTACACTGACGCGATAACGCGAACTACATTTGATCCTTACCCTACGGCTACACTGACGCGATAACGCGAACTACATTTGATCCTTACCCTACGGCTACACTGACGCGATAACGTGAACTACATTTGATCCTTACCCTACGGCTACACTGACGCGATAACGCGAACTACATTTGATCCTTACCCTACGGCTACACTGACGCGATAACGCCAACTACATTTGATCCTTACCCTACGGCTACACTGACGCGATAACGCGAACTACATTTGATCCTTACCCTACGGCTACACTGACGCGATAACGCGAACTACATTTGATCCTTACCCTACGGCTACACTGACGCGATAACGCGAACTACATTTCGCGCGCTCTCTGTTGTACAGCAAGATGTCGACCGGTGTGCGCGCGAAGTGGAGTTCGCGTTATCGCGACAATGTAACCGTAGCATTAGTATGAAACTGACGGGTATCAAGAATGCATTCTCTCGACGGCCGGACTGTAGATATTGTAAAGAATAGAAGCAACACAAAGTTATTTTCAATTTTAATTTATTTTTAATTTTAATTTATTTTATTTTCAATTTTATTTTATTTTCAATTTTAATTTATTTTCAATTTTAATTTATTTTCAATTTTATTTTATTTTCAATTGTTTATTTCAATTTTGTTTTCAATTATTTATTTGAATTTTATGTATTAATTGATCGCGTAATGTAATGACTAACATAGTTTTAAGATAATTAAATAATGTTTTTTTTTTTATATTCGCTTTTTCGAATAAAACCATTAAATTATAATCCAGAGGCCAAAGCCCGAACGTAAACAACGTAAGTAATTAACGAACGATTTTTTTATCGAATATAGTTACAACTATTAATAAATAATATATCTATAGCATTTAGTTTTATGTGGCAAGCAGTAAGTATTAGCATTATCTGTAGATATAACATATTCAGCCTATAATGTTCCCACTGCTGCAGTTGGGACTCAGGCCTCCTCTCTTCGAGAGGGAGTGGGCCGTAAACCACCACGCGGGCCCAGGCGGGTTGGTAGATGTCACATGTCTTCGAATTATTGGTTCTAAGACATGTCGGTTTCCTCACGATGTTTTCCTTCACCGTTTTGAGAGCAGCGGTGATGAAATTATTTACTCAAAGTAAAGCGCCTGCCTCGGTTCGAGCTCCCGAGGTCCCCTACAACGCGCAAGTCTAGATATGAATAGTTTTAAAACCAAATAAATACTTTTTGCAGACCGAGTATTTTCAATTTAAAAATCGTACTTTTTATGTTTATTCTGTGCGTTCGTGCTAGGCCCACAGAAATCTAATTCCCATAATAGCTACGAGTTCTGCAACCCCTTTGACAAAGTAACAGCAAACAAAGACTCTATCTTTTTAAAAAGATTGCTTTCCCATCTACAAGCCACAGTAACCTCCAATCTTTTACGAGCTTCTTTTACCGCAATAACCAACTGTTCTGACTTACCTCATTAAATCTAATATTTAGCTCGAAGAAGTAAAATTCATGTGATGTTTTTTTATTCCAAAAAATCTAAACTTAAAACCTACTTTTCTACTTCAAAAATAAAGTCCATAATCAATTGTATCAAGCAAAACCGGTTATAGACTCCCAAACAGCCAATAACAATGAGGGGCGGGGCCAATTTTGAAATTGGAACGATTTTTTCTTTAGAACATCGTTTGATCGTTCTTCTTTTACGCTCAGTCGGTGGTCGAATGTCGGGAGAGCAAGACGTCTGAAAGTTTGCGAATTGACATGATTTTTAATGAAAAATTGTGTCAATTTGGTCATTTGAATGTTGGAGGTCTATTTGTATGGCGATTTTGTCGTATCTTATTTGGGTACAAGAGGAAATTGAGAGAGCATCAGCTGTTGGGATTGGGGGTGGGGTAACGGGGTGTGAACGCGACGAGCTTCAAGCTTACAATAACAAGCATTCCCACTTAATATTGCCGATAGCCACGCCATTATTAATTGGGAATGCTGCTACGAGTATTGCAAGCTTGAAATCATTCAATTTAATGGACTTTATTTGATGATATTGTAGGAGTTTTCTGCTTATTATGGCTTCAATAGAAAGTTTTATAATGTAGAGGGAAAATGTGGTTGAGAAATTAATGCCAAATTTTATAATTAATAAGATGAGGAGAAAAGGGTTATTTTTATTTAAAGTTGTTAAAGTTTTTATTTGTTATTATTTTGGTAAATTAGAAAAAAGAGGTTTGTTATATTAAAAGCAGATCCTAGATCAGATGAGTTTTAAACGGTATGAACGTCTAGCTGCGCCCCGCGGCTTCACCCAAATAAGTCTTGATCCCGTGGAAATATTGAGATAAAGAGTATTCCATGTCCTGACCCAGGTCATGTGCCAAATTTCATCCAAATTCGCTCAGCTATTTCAGCGTGAATACGTAACAAACAAACATACAAAAAATCAAATCTTTTCTATTACTAGCTGTTGCCCTCGACTTCGTCTGCGATCCAGGATGAAAAGTAGCCTATGTCCTAACCCAGGTCTACCCTTGTGCCAAATTTCATCCAAATTCGTTCAGCTGTTTTAGCGGAAAAACGTAAATATACCATTAAAAAATCAAATCTTTTCTTTTTATTAAGTAATAAAAACATAGAAAAAATCTCTTTCGGAATAAAATATAGGTACTGATAGTCTGACTTATTCAAAAAAGGCAACACAGGGGAAGTGTGGAACATTCCAGTCTAACTAAAAGTCAAAGTCAAAGTCAAATTATTTATTTCAAATAGGCACATACAAAGGCACTTTTGAACGTCAAAATTAACAAACAAAAAATAGAATTGATTCTAGTTGCCCGCTAAACGCAGCTAAATACCAGGAGTTATTCAGTATTTATGCGTCCAGCGGGATAATTGCATCTAGGTATCAGTAGCAATAAGTTTCATTTTGACAGTTCAACAACATTAATTACGTTGTTGAGCTGACAAATTTTTCGAACATATGAAGCAATGGATAAGCAATATACTTCAAAATCATTCAGTTTGTGATTGATAATGTATTACGAAATTTGAGTGCAGGCGTACCACTTAGTCAAAGTGATAATAATCTAAATTGTTTAGTGTTATAAGGGAGGAGTTGATAATATTAATTCATGGCCTAAAACAACTTTTTTGGTTTCCGCAGAGGGCGCTCTACGGTGGACGCCATCATGCGCGTGCGAGACCTGACAACGGGGAATGTTATTGCCCAGGGTGGGGTCGTCTTGGCGGTGTCTCTAGACATCGCCAATGCCTTCAATACCCTGCCCTGGAGTTGCATCAGGGAGGCACTCCTGTACCTCCGGATGCCGACCTACCTCTGTCGTGTGGTCGAGGCCTATTTGACGGACAGAGCCGTCATTTGCCCCGGTCACCAGGGAGTGTGGAACCGGCAAGAGATGTCGTGCGGTGTCCCACAGGGATCGGTCCTGGGGCCGCATCTGTGGAACATCGGATACGACTGGGTGCTGCGCGCCGACCTCCCTAGCGGCGTCAGCGTAGTGTGCTACGCTGACGACACGTTAGTCCTGGCGCAGGGGAGGTCGCACCAGGCGGCGGTCGAAGATAGGTGATTTGTTCCTGAGATGGTGGGAAAATGTTATCTTTGAGAGAAAAAAGAAAAAAATGTGATGATTATTATTAATTAAGTATATTTGTAAATTGACTACTTACATAGAATTATGATTATGTAAATAAAATACACTACTTCACTGCTTATTGGCAACTTGATTTGAATTGCACAAAGTTGTTTTACCTATATTAAAGTTATTTGGCAAATAAAGATGCTTTATTTTACTGCTCAAAGCAAATAAAAGATTCCGTTTTCTATAACTGTCAACTGTCGACTACAATACTGAAGTTCCTTTTTTGAAAATTTCTGTGTTCTATTTTGAAGAATATTATTTGTTGGTGATTTAAAAGGCTGATGGCACTTTTAAAGCCTGATAAATGACCTTACAGCTAAAACAATCAAAGGAACAAGGTTGATAGATTAAAATTATTTGGCAAATAAAGATGCTTTATTTTACTGCTCAAAGCAAATAAAAGATTCCGTTTTCTTTCTAAACCTGTATGACTACAATACTGAAGTTCCTTTTTTGAAAATTTCTGTGTTCTATTTTGAAGAATATTATTTGTTGGTGATTTAAAAGGCTGATGGCACTTTTAAAGCCTGATGAATTTTGACCTTCCAGCTCAAAAAACCAAAGGACGGATCTAGATATATGTGTATTCACCACAATATAATCTAATCTCTAATCCAAAAATAAAACAATAACTCACAAAGAACCAATATGGCGCCCATTTTTATATTATCAAAGCAACATTTACCGCTTTGTATCAATCGTGAAAGGGTTTTGTTACAATAAAACGCGGGCGGGACTGAGGGCAGAAACTAACTCCATGAAAAATAACTCTAGATTCCCCTTTTTACTTACTTACTTATGAATACAACACACATAGGTACCTATTTATCGGTCAATTTTATATTTTACACACGAAATATATGAAACATCCTTTATTCAGGTTAAAATAAGAGATATTACAGACTGCCTGGTTGGTTTGCGTAAGTTTGTAAGTCAATAAAACGACAAACAAAGCCTGACCTCTTGCTTCTAAATTCAAAAAGGTATACGGAGGTCAAACAAAGATGGTGGCTGTAACAAAAGCGCGCTAAAAAGCCACCCCGTATTCGGATACACGCCCCTTTCTGAAGAACCACTCCCTTAACCCCAGTCGTTGTTCAAACGTCGAACGAGGACGACGCGTATGAATTTTATCGACGCGTAACCGAGCGCGAATTTTGAATTTTAGGAATCGAACTTTAGTGATTGTGTGATGACGACTATGATAAATAACTGTTTTTTATTTTATTTTGTTTCTTTATTGTGCCAGTAACATTGTAAATTAAATAGTTCTAATCAAAACGTATTATGTACCCAACAGATTTAAAGAATGGACAGTTAAAACTGAATACGTTCGGAAAACAATTAGACCACAACATTATGTTGAAGACGATCCAAAACTTTTGCTATAACAAGTCAAGTGCGGGACCATTTAATATGACGTCTCCATTTCTAGTCGACAATATTTTGCACCAGCAAAAAACAGAGCTACACAATCAATATATAAACCAGCAGATAGAGAATTACGTTCGTCAAAATTACGAAAGATCCCGAGAAAATACGCCAGATATGGACGAATCAAAACTCGCGGAATGCGACGAAGAACGACATGAGGAATCGATTGAGGATTCAAAAATAGAAGACGACGATTCAAAAAGCAGAGACGATGATTACGTCAAAAATGAGGTTTATTACAATAACGAGTATTACCCACGAAGCGATGAAGGCCGACCAACCGAAAAGGAGGTTTTAAACGTTCCAAATTTGATTCGGCGCTGTCAAAGCTGTGGATCGTACGACTGCCCCCCATTTTCTTGCAAGAAGTCTGGCATAAGAAGACTGGAGGAACTAGAAAAAAGGTTTAACCTCAATTATCACGAACATTCAGGGGATGAGGCGGACAAACATGAAGGGAAGGGGTACACGGATGAGTTGGTGAGGTCCTGTGAGGAGTATACAGAACAAAAAAAGCCCTTATTGAAGTTCAGTGTTAGTGCAATTTTGGGTGAAGATAGTTTGAAAAGTAGCAACGTAAATGGTGAGTTTTGTTTCTCTTTTATTTTGATACTTGTTCTTGATTGATTTTTTGTATGAACTTGTCAAGGAAACTGCAGATTTTTTTTATTTTTTTTGTGGAAAGTGTTAGTGGGTAGATTCGTACCTCTTCATATTTTTTTACGGGCAATGACCTATAATGGGTATACAATAAATCAGTCTATAATGTTTCCACTGCTGGGACACAGGCCTCCTTTCTGTGAGAGGGAGTGGGCCGTAATCCACCACGCGGGCCCAGTGCGGGTTGGTAGATGTCACATATCTTCGAAGTTTTGGTTCTCAGACATGCCGGTTTCCTCACGATGTTATCCTTCACCATTTTGAGAGCAGTGGTGATTAAATAATTTACACAAAGTAAGGCGCCTGGCCTGGGTTCGAACCTATGACTTATAACTCGTAAGTCACGGCCGTTACCATTGGGCCACCGCTGCTCCCAATGGGATAGGATAGGATGTAGTTAATTTATTGCAATAATTATACATATTATAAATTAAAGTCGCTTTTCATGTCTGTCTGTGGGAGTGCGTTATTCTTCTAAACCACGTAAATAAATTCGGGAAGGTTTAAATATACCTACATAATACATTAATATTTGACTCACATATCGGAGGAGCTCGTGGTTAAGTTATAACAGCCGCACGGGTCGATACATCAGGGTAAGCTATGCTTGCCGGTGTTGGTCCGTGGATGGGTGACCATCTTTACATACCGAGATCTCTCAGTGCCTCGGAAAGCACGTTAAGCCGTTGGTCCCGGCTGTTATTTGTAGATCTTTGACAGTCGTTACGGGTCGTCTGAAGCCCGAAAGTCTGACAACCAGTCTTACCAAGGGGTATCGTATTATCCAGTAACTGGGTTACGGAGGTCAGAAAGGCAGTCGCTCAATGTAAAATACTGGTATCCGGTTATACCGGAAGTCGACCAGGACATAGTTGGGAAAAGACTAGGCAGATTGATTGATTAAACTTACATATAATCAAGAAATCTCGATGTTTTATTCAAGCCGTGAAAACCTTTCGAAGCAAGTCTACTCTCTAAGTCCGTCAACGAAGATACCCGTCCGAAAGTAGTTGATTTGTCAAAAGAAGCACCATTTTTAGGACAGGCAAATACATATCGGGTGTTTGACAACTGTCAAATCGTGTTGTCATTCATTCGTTCGTTCGTTGGTTTGGGCGTTGAACTACTCGACTCTTTTGATACGGAGAAGGAAATGCCCTTAACTTCGGTCAAAACTACGGACTTCGTGCTCAAACTCAAAACATTTATTTCAAATAAACCAATTACAGGCATTTTTGAATTGTCAAGGGGTCGGTCGGTCACTAAGAAAGATGAAGCTAGTTGCCCATTCCAAAGCGTAGTAGGTTCCTTTGGAGAAGAACGGGCAAGAAACTCCACGGACATTCTTTTAAATCAATGTATTATGGTTACAAAATATTGTTTACATCATTCATTTTGAAATTATACATGTGAGAACGATGCAAAACGTAAAAGCGTCCGTAATAAAAAGATTAACAAAACAAAAAAGAAAGCAATTCAAAAATTAAAATAAGCCGTGGCAGCTAAGAGATGACCAGTCTCTGCTGACGGCGCCCGTTCACGAACATGACGCGTGGATCAGCACCATTCAGCTCAACCATTTTGAAGGGAGCTAAATGATCCAACACACGCGCCACCATCAGTGAGACATTAGAGTGAGCACGACATACTCCCAGCCGCCAGGGCACTAAGGATGTGCTTATGGAGTAGACCCCCAGGGGCGGGTTGCTAGTGTAATATAATTAGTCTCTTTAGTGATGGGACACGAATGGATAGAATAAGAATTGAGTACATAAGAGGAAGTCTGAAAGTGGCACCGGTGACTGAAAAATTGTGCGGAAATCAGTTGTCATGGTATGGGCATGTGATGCGGAGGAATGAGGGAAATGTCGTGAGGAAAGTCTTGAGTATGAATGTCGATGCTATAAGAGTAGAGGAAGACCAAAGAAACGATGGATGGACTGTGTGCAAGATGATATGGCTTGAAAGGGAGTTACTACCGAGATGACAACTAATAGAGAAGTATGGAAGAAAGCGACATGTTGCGCCGACCACAAATAAATTGGGATAAGGGCAGGAGACTGATGATGATTCTAGGCTACTTGAACATAATTTATATAAATTTGAATCTTATTGGCCACCTAATTTTGTTGTTATAACAATTGGGAAGAAACAGACATGTTGCGCCAACCCCAAATAAATCGGTATAAGCAAGAATGATAATGATGACGCTGTGGAGCAATCTGCTTTTCTTTTTGCGTCCTCTTTGAACAAGCACATTGTGCTCTTTTGTATCTAGATCAATAAATTAGTATATTTACATGTTAAACAGCATTTTTATTTCTAAATGCTGTATGGTCCTTCGAGCCGGATGATGAGAAATGGCTTTCGAGTACACCGAAGAACTGGATACGGAAAGCGGTGCTCTTGGAGATTAAGTACTCCATCTCGATAGGAGGTTCTCTCTCTAGAACCCTGACCGCCGCCGCCGGTAGCTTTGTATCCTACTAGTGTGTCAGTTTGTTATCTATGTCAGTGGACAACATTATTAGAAAATAATTTGTGTCGAGAGCGAATAAAAATTAAAAATAAACACATAACACATAACATCACGCCTTGTTTCCCCGAAGGGTAGAGGTGTACCTGTAGTACACCTACATTAAAAATAATAATGTTAAAATTAAAATTTGACTGCGGAATAAAGTCAATTGCGGAAGTGGGTCTATCAATCTGAAAAATTAATAAAGACCTCTTTTGTTATTTTTTTGGTCTTACCATAAAGCTTTTATTTAAGCTTTGTTATAATCATCCGAAGTCTTTGGTCGAAATTTCCGGTGAATGCGAGAACCGTCAACCTCAAATTCATCATATTTTTCGTGGATCACATTATAGCTTACAATCAGCAGGCCTAGCATGACGCTTTTTATCTCTACTTTACTGTAGGATCGCTTGTCTACATTTCTCCGTACAAAACTGTCAACTGTCTACACGGAAACGTCCGTCAAACTTCCGTCGACAAACCGCTTCTCTACGGTTCTCGTGCTAAGCTTGCAGGTGAAATAGGAGGTCTAACAAAAGAATGTCAAAAAAAAATTGTAGTAATTATTATGCTATGGAATAATAACGTAGGTATACATTCTTCTTCGTGTTGATGGTATGATAGTATACCTACTTATTTAGATTTTTGTCAACAAATTCTGCATTTATACCACCCAGTGTAAAGGACACTGATGGTATAAATACATAATTTGTTTATAATAAGACCGTCATTACTTAATACTTTTTTATATTCTGAAAGAAAAGATTTTTCTTTCTGAAATAGCCGACGGCACGAGACATTTTTTTTTTTAAATAATATGAACTTTTTTTTTTGTATACCTAGTATTTATTTACATAACCAAATTACAAGATGATTATTAACATTAATTTAATTAAATTAAAACTAAGTTAAGCCTAAAAAAGGCCCTCGGGGCATTGTACCGAGGATGCTGGTGGCATTTCCTCGAGAAAGCCGCCAGCCTTTCGGTCACCAGTTAATATAGTATTTAGGTGACGCGACGGCACGGGACGTTACAAAAAAAAATTGCTGTAAAATAGAATAGAATAGAGATATTTACTTGCAATTAATGTTGGTACTTACATAAATATGTGGCAAGTTTTATTGAGGAATTGTGTCTAAAAATAATTAATAAAAAAAAAACACTACTCTACCGAAACAATATACATCATTCGTATAATTACGCTAGTAGCCCTTTACATTTATCGTGAAAAAAAATTGAGAAATAACAACAATAAAATTTAAAAAAATATAATCGAAATCGCGACATCTAATTCAAGTAATTTGTTCAGTCAACAGCACATCCAGCCGGTCTATTCTGTTTAGATCTCACCGTGAAACCTTAGGTGAAGTGAGCGTGAAGTGAACTGTAATTCCACCTTGTGCAAGGTATGACACTATTGACAGCTCACTTCACCTACGTTTTCACGGTGATATTTTTTACAGAATAGCACAGTTGTTATGACTGTACATAGCACTGGCTGCATTATAAAAATCTAGTCATAGCCTATCACAATCCGTGAGTTTTGAAGGATATTTCTAATCCATGGTTTAATATCCTACTAATATTATAAATGCGAAAGTTTGTAAGAATGGATGGATGGATGGATGTTTGTTACTCTTTCACGCAAAAAGTACTGAACGGATTTGGATGAAATTTAGCACACAGATAGTTTATAACCAGGAATAACACATAAGGTAATTTTTATCCCGATATACCTACGGGGTCAAAACTTATGCGGGTGAAACCGTGCGGCGCATCTAGTGGTTTAATAAATTCGTCTGCTCAAAAATGTAAAAGTGAAAGAACTAGCAAGCAACTGGTATTTTATGTGTGTCACCCTCACACCCCCACAGGGAATCAGCGGGGTAATGGCATAATACACTAAATATTGGAATGCCTAATTCGACAATATTTAACAGACACGCGTTGACGAGCAGACGAATTTTTTTAATCAAATGAAGCAATGATTAAGGCGCTTACAAGACCTAATTAACCAAAATAGGCTTCTCTTAAGAAAGAAAATTGCCAAATCTGTATAGTTTGTGATAGCGAAAAAAAATATATGTTAATTTTAAACATATTTCCCAGGACTTGGTTGTTAACAAAACACGTTTTGAAAAAAAATCTCGATACAAACTAACGTTAAACTATCCTCTTACCTTGAGTTCTAAACATACGTTACGTATTTCATTAAAAACAAGAAAGTCTTATTTGAATTCAGAACTTGGTTGTTTTTTATTTTCGATTACTCAGCTCAATGTTGAGTAAATAGATAATTGCTTCATATTTTGCAATAAATTACAAGCGTTGTGTCATCGCGCTTCTCTTTCTTTTCTATGCAATGTGACAGTGACCGCGGTTTAGGTGTTGTCAGCGTCTTAAGGAATTTCTTTCAAAATCCTTCGTATTGTGAAATTAAGTACCGAAACCAAAATCAAATATAATTCAAATATGATTGACGTGTAAAAGTGTTTGTATAAACCTACTTACAGGAATAAAATCATTTATCATAATCAGCCTATAATGTTCCCACTGCTGGGACACAGGCCTCCTCTCTGTGAGAGGGAGTGGGCCGTAATTCACCACGCGGGCCGAGTGCGGGTTGGTAGATGTCACATGTCTCTGAATTTTTAGTTCTAGGACGTGTCGGTTTCCTCACGATGTTTTCCTTCACCGTTTTGAGAGCAGTGGTGATGAAATAATAACACAAAGTAAAGTGTCTGCCTGGGTTCGAACCTACGACCTACAACTCGTGGCACCATTGCTCTCTCTCATTTATAATTTATAAAATAGAAACATTCAAATGATTAAAACATTACATAGTCTGTTTTTTTTAATCTCGGAAACTAATTTGACAGGTGCAAATGTCAAACTCCATATTGAAAAAACAAACAACAATAATTTGAAATGTCAATTTAGTCTCTGGGATGAAAAAACTAACTTAGTGATATTTTCTTGGAATGTGTGTGAACGCGTTTGTGTCTTTTGTTTAAAAAAAAAACTAGTAATACAAACTGTTACGTTGTTTTCCAATATTTTTTTACATTGTATCAAAATACTACATATTATGACCAGATATGACTTAATTTTGTTTTGGATACATGAGTGACAGGTTTCAAAATTGCAAATTCAATTTAATTTATTGAACACCGATACAAATGTCAAGAAAAAAAAAATACATATTATGTCAATAAAAAAAAACTGTTAACAATCATAACAAATACATTATTCTCGGTGATGTGTGTAACATAGATACACACTGTGGATACACACATCACTGAGAAACTCATCAAGCGTATAATAGTATTTTACCACTTCTTTTCGTTTGCGGTGTAGGTCCACAATCGCATCGTTATAAGACGTAGAACTGAATTAAAGTAAGGATCGCTTTAAGGTTCGTGCAGACAGGCGCGACGCGATACCGGTTTCTACCGGTTCGCGTCGCCCCTGTCAATTTCCGTGAAGTTATAATAGAAAATATCCCACCAGAGTCGCGTCGCGCCATCTGCACGAATCTTAAAGAGTCTTTAATTTAGTGCCTATTTAATTAATTACTGAAATGCACCGACCCCAGCGTGGTTATTCCAGACTCGATTGCTCGAATGAATCCAAGGATTCACACTAGTTACTTTTTCTTTTTTTGGTTTTGTAAATCATCAAATAACTTCTCCCGCTCTGGGCGGAGCGGGAGGGTGTGTCAGACTCTTACTGACTAAAACCCTGGCAACACAGGCAACTGAAGGAATACGGGTGTTCCTTCAGTTGCCTGTGTTGCCAGGGGCCTCGGTAACCCTTTGGTACCTTCCCGCGATCCCGGCAGACGTCGGCCCTAATGGACCCCTACGCTTGTGCTGACGACATATCTTTGAGGCGCGCGTGAAATACAACGCGTCGTCGACCCGGGCCTGGTCCTTACCGGCCGGCGAGCTACCCATTGCTCACCGCCCGCAAGCCCGCGCCTACGGTGGCCGGAAATCCGCCCGGGATTCCCGACGCCCAGGGCGTCTCCTGCGTCGCACGGCTAGGGGCGAGAGGGGGCGAAATTTGCCGTCCCGCAAACTCCTTCGCGAGCATTACTGTTTCGCAGAAGGAGGTGACGGCTGCCCATGCCCTCTCGCTCCGTACCATGGCCTGAACCAGGGCCGGACGCGAGAGGTCTCTGCCGCCGATCGCCTCCACGAGGACACGGCGGTGCTCTGCCCAAGCCGGGCAGACCACCGTATGCTTCAACGTGTCCTCCGGGCGATCGCACTAGTCCCTGGAGCCTCATGTTTCATGGGACTACAGAGACCATTGCATATCAAAGAGTAGACCGGGGGGCGCGGTAATGGTCAGGAAGACGTGCCCTTAGGATAAGAAGAATTATTAGAGCTTTAGTTTAGTATCTATTTAAAATAATTTAATGAAAAACTGTAGTTACTTAATTCAGTACCTATTTCTGCCACCAAGCAATGTTATGTTTCGGTTTAAGGGGACTACAGGACCTAAACGCAACTTTTATAAGTTTTATAATGGCTTAAAGGATATGATCCACTGCAGTCAAAAAAATCAGAAATATATATGATATACTTCAGGATATATGCTAGGTAGATAGTGTATTGAAAACATAATATAACTAATTTAATACGATAGAAAAAAATCACGAAGGTACCTCTAAAAAATTCTTTTAACGATTAAAAACCATAGTAATATACATGCAATCATTATGATTTTTTGTCTGATTATTCTACAAGCAACATATTAGCATAATATTGTTTTATTTTTTTTATACAATCTATAGCTTTTTTGTAAATCGATAATTGCTTCATATTTTGCAATAAATTACCAGCGTTGTGTCATCGCGCTTCTCTTTCTTTTCTATGCAGTCCGACAGATACCGCGCTTTAGGCGGTGTCGGCCTCTTAAGGGAGAAAAGCACATGCAATGACACATTCCTTTTAATGTTGTCTATGTTCCGTCGACTTGTTTTCTTAATCTTCGCGTCCGTCCCTGGTGGACCACTCTCTAAGTCCGTCAACGATGATACGGGCCTGTCCGAAAGCGGTTATTCCGTCAAAACAAGTGACAAATTCATGTTTTCGAACGGGCACAAACACATTGCGAGTAGGGACAACTATCAAATCGTGTTGTCATTCAGTCTCAGTTCGGGCTCCGACATAATCTTAAGTCCGTAGGTGATACGAGGAGTAGGAAATGCCCTTAACTTCGGCCGAAACTACGGATTTAGTGCTTAGGGAGTAGGTCCCCTGTACCTACTCGTTACATTTCTTATCAAATCAAATCAAATCATTTATTTTTGCAGAAAACACTGTTACAATGGTGGTATTAAAATTAAATGTACATGTTTCAAGTGATTCGACCGTAAGGCAAATTGTATACAATCAAGATTGACCTAGTATATAAAATTAGATTAAAATATTTTAAGATATTAAAATATTTTAAGATATTAAAATAATGGAATGTTCTTATTAAAGTTATATTAAAAACAGATTGATTATTTATTTAAGTAATAAAATAATAAATTAGTTGAATGTCATTCCTAGAATTATTACACTACATTAGCAGATTAATTATTTAAAAATACATGCACAGTTGTTCTAATACACAGACACTGTGTGGTCATGAATTTGTAAAAATTATCGTTCAAGTACTCATTCAAGTTATAGTAACATTTATTAACTAGAAGGCAACATTTATTAGCTTAGGCTTATAGCTGGAAATACTTTATTATGAAATTATTGGTGCCGATTCCCTTGTTCACAGACTAAATTTAAGTTCAGTGCATCTTTTTCTTTCTATTTCATTAAGAAAAGGACAGAAGATAGATCAATCAGCGCTTGACGTAAATTGACGTAATTTTAGTATGCAAGTTTTTAATCACGTCTAAACTTGTATGGAGTAGTGACAGGCGCTGATTAATTTGACAGGACTAAACTAAAATTTATCTTCTATCCTCTTCTTAATGAAACAGAAAGAAAAAGATGCACTGAACTTAAATTTAGTTTAGTTTGTGAACAAGGGAATCGGCTGATTAAATCTAAGAATCCTAACTAATATTATAAATGCGAAAGTGAATTTGTTTTCTGGCATTAGAAAAAGCAGAGATATTTTATATAATTTGTACTACGAGAAATCATTGACTTCTGATCAAGCCCATCATAATTATGTCAGAAATTATTCTAAGATATTCAAAAGAGTCTGCGCTCAAGCTAAATCTAAATTAATAAGTAACAAAATTAGTATGTCTAACAATAAAATAAAAGCTGTGTGGCAGGTAATCAACAAAGAAACTGGAAACACAAAACAGCGAGATCAAAATTAATTGTCTTTAAAAATTAATAATGAAACCATTACAGATAAGTTAAAAGTTGCTGAGACACTAGAAAATTTCTTTACCGAAATCCCAATAGAGGTTACGAAATCTCTTCCCTCATCACCTATTTTAGCTGAATCTCTTCTCAAACAACACTTCTCTAAGGACATTCCAAGTTTTGAATTCAAGCCCATTTCTATTGTCACTATTAAGAGGGCATTTAAAAGTCTTAACATAAAGAAAACTGAAGACTTATGGGGGATTTCCGTTAAGGTTCTTGGAGATATCATTGACACAATAGCCCCTGTCCTAACAGGCATATTTAATCAATGTTTAGACAGCGGTACGTTTCCTGATTTAATGAAACATAGTAAAGTAGTACCAATTTTCAAATCGGGTAGTAAGAGTGATCCCTCTAATTATAGACCTATATCTGTGCTACCAGCATTGAGTAAAATATATGAAAAAATCATGCTAGACCAGATGCTGTCACATTTCAATTCTAATGGGATTTTACATAGTCGCCAGTTTGGTTTCACGAAAGGTAGGTCGACGACTGACGCAGGAGTAAAACTCATCAGTCACATTTTGGAATCCTGGGAGAAATCCCAGGATGCCATTGGCATTTTCTGTGACCTCTCAAAAGCGTTTGACTGCGTTGACCACAATACACTGACCTGTAAATTACACCACTACGGAATTCGTGGACAAGCTGCTGATCTTGTTCTGTCCTATCTATCAAACAGGCAGCAAAAAGTAAACGTTAACGGGGCGACGTCCTCGGGGTCTCTAGTAAAGATGGGCGTGCCCCAAGGTTCAATTCTTGGCCCTTTCCTTTTTCTAGTTTATATTAATGATCTTCCTTACATGATGGCAAACTTATCGGATATAATTCTATTCGCTGACGATACTTCTCTTATTTTTAAAATAGATAGAAAAAATCCGGATGTCTTACACGTCAATGATAGTCTGGATATTCTTTCGAAATGGTTCGCAGCTAATAATCTCTTACTTAATGCGAACAAAACAAAATGTATAAAGTTCTCACTACCAAATGTACCCCAAGTGGATCTAAATTTAAAACTTGATGGCAAGAGACTAGATGCTATTACAGAAACTATATTTCTAGGAATTACTCTAGATTCAAAATTACAATGGGGAGCCCACATTAGAGCTCTTTCAGGTAGATTAAGTTCAGCTGCATATGCAGTAAGAAAAATTAGACAGTTGACTGATATAGCCACAGCTAGGTTAGTATACTTTGCTTATTTCCACAGTATTATGTCTTATGGCGTTCTGCTGTGGGGATCGGCAGCTGATGTAGATTCAATTTTTATCTTACAAAAGAGGGCAATCCGCGCAGTATATAGAATGGGTCCTCGTGAGTCCCTTAGCAACAAATTCAAAGAAATTAATGTACTTACTCTGCCTTCTCTTTATATCTTAGAAAGTATTTTGTATGTTCGCAAGAACTTATGTCTTTTCAAAACAAGAAGTGATTTCCATAATATAAATACACGTAGTAAACATGAAATTGTGATACCCAAATTTAGATTAACAAAAACAAGCAAATCATTTGTTATTAACAGTATCCGCTTTTATAACAAGTTGCCAAAGTCAGTTACAGAACTTAGCGATGGTAAGTTCAAAACCCACATCAAACGTGTCCTTATCAAAAACGCATATTACAAGATTAAAGACTACGTTGAAGACAAGGAAGTTTGGCAATAATTCCTTCTGCACATGTGGCTTCCCTGGTACACCAGAAACGGCATAACTATGGAAATATCTATTAACTGCTCCCAAATTACGATGTTTATTATTATTATTTTTTAGACATACATTTTTGACATTATATTTTCACTATTTGACATTATATACCTACAATTTATATTTCAGACTTAATATTATTAATATTATTTTACATGGATTCTTGTGTACGTTGTGAATGTGAGAACGTTGTAGGCTTAATAGACTAGATCTTTTTTTCTTTAGACCGTTTCCTTTTCTCTTTTTTTTTTGTTAAGTACTTTTCGACAGGCCTACACTGTTCTCCCATACTTAATTTGTGTAATTTGAAAACATTGTAAAAGCCAATTATTTTTAAAAGAGTAACCGTGGAGTTTCTTGCCGGCTCTTCTCCATAGGAAACAACCAATTGGAACCGTGCACCTAGCTTCTGACGTTTCATAAGTGCCCATGTAGGTTTATGTGAAATAAAAATATTTTGATTTTGATTTTGATTTTGTTTGTTACGCTTTCACGCTAAAACGGCTGAACGGATTTGGATGAAATTTGGCACATGGACTACTTTTCATCCTGAACTCGCAGACGAGGTTGCGGCCAACAGCTAGTATTAAAAATGTATGTTTTGTTTAAGTAAGTAAGGTACTAAGCATATCGTAGAATATTCATCATTGCCATGTAGAACTTTTTTTTTGAGAAGGTTGTGTTATAAATACTTATTGAATCATTGTTTTAACAATTGAGAAAAATCTGTCGTTATAATGGTCAATAATGTTTTAATCAGAGATCCGTATTTTTTCCAGAAACATCCCTAATAAACAACATTTCGTAATATCCTAATGCTACGCCAAAATAAAGAAATTAATTAAGTTGCCCGAAAAAAAAACTATAAAAACGAAAATAACACGTTAATAACGGTACAATAACGTTATATCGTTGGTACATCTTAATTCACTGAAGGCAAGTAGCAATATGGCTTCGGGGAGTTTTTCAATAAAATGTTGGCAACATCTGGCCGGACACTTAAGCGCGGGGGCGGGAGCGAGAGAGCGCTATACATAAATGTGTTCACAAGAAAGAGATAGATATAATTCGAGGGGTTACCAACGAAATTAATATGTCCTTTTCCTAACATAACGCTAGGAAGTAAGTTGCTTTTTATATTATTTTATTATTGATGTCGTTCCGTTGATACGGTCTTATTGTCTGCCGATATTACGAACGAAGCAATTACAGGGAATAAAGATAGTGTTGTTAGTGGGAAATATAATAGTTTTAGAGGCTGGGAGATAGTATTTTTTTTACGATTTCTCTTTTTACGACGGAGCACTGATCTAGCTATAAGAAATATTTGCTTAGCCGTGTTTATGAGATTATGGATGTCCTTCTTTGGATGAAAAAAGTGGATTAAGGTGTAAAAAGATGATGTTTATTTCATCGCCACTACTCTGAAATCGGGGAAGGAAAGTATCGTGAGGAAATCGGCATGTCGTAGAACCATTCAAAGACTTACATATTCAGCCTATAATGTTCCCACTTCTGGTACACAGGCCTCCTCTCTTCGAGAGGGAGTGGGCGGCAATCCACCACGCGGGCCCAGTGCGGGTTGGTAGACGTCACATGTTTTCGAATTTTTAGTTCTAGGACATGCCGGCTTCCTCACGATGTTTTCCTTCACCGTTTTGAGAGCAATGGTGATGAAATTATTTACACAAAGTAAAGCGCCTCGAAAGGGTTCGAACCCACTCGTAAGTCAGAGCTGTTACCACTGGGTCACCACTGATATATGGCAGCCTAAACCGCACTGGGCCCGCGTGGTGGATTACGGCCCGCTCCTTCTCACAGAGAGGAGGCCTGTGTCCCAACGGTGGGAACATTATAAGCTGATTATGTTATGTAGGTACATAATGATAATATGGGTAGGAAGGGAGTGAACTCTTGGTGGATTACGACGGGACAATGAGGAAGATGAGGTGGTCAAAAAGTATTAATTAACAAAACAAAACAGGTGCGTGTGTCTGTAATAGTGTACTGTATTGATCTAGCTAGTTTCAAACTTAGCCTGATATTAAGAACTAGCCCTGCCCGCGGGGCTTCGCCCGCGTGGCTTTTTCTAAAAGTAGCGTAAGTTACTCCTTATATCATCAGCTATTTGCCATCGAAACTCATGTCAATATCGGTCAAGCCGTTTCGGAGATTAGCCGGAAAAAACAGACAGAGTGACAGTCAAAATAAAAAAAAAAATCTTATAAGTACCTTATATGCATTTAGTAAAAAGCTGTTATTTTGACATTACAAAGAGACACTTCAATTTTATTTATTTGTATAGATTTTCTAACATGATTTTCTAGGTGATTCCTTTGTATCGACTGCGAAAAGCGGTGAAAGACTGTGCCGACCCCAAATAAATTGAAATAAAGGAAGGAGGATGATATTTCGACTCCGAAAAAGCTAAAGAGAGAAGTTTTCTAGCACATGGTTCAAATTCAGGTCCAAAAATGGGTAGCCAAAACGGCGAAAAGCTCTAATAAGATATCTTTTAAAACAATTTCCAATATCTTCGACAAACCGAAGCGAAGTCGCGCCAAAAATCTATATTACGACATCTGCTAACACAAGAAATAAGAACAGAAAGGCAAAATTCTGAATCGGGAGTTATAAAATTATGCATATCGGTCCCTGGGCTCGTATTAACATGTCATTGCCGCCATATTGCGATCATATTCGAATTCGGAACGTTCACTCACTACGTTTTACTGCCAATATACTTTTACACACGAAACAGACGATATTCAACCTTAGTTCGTTTGACACAGTGCTTTTTTGTGTGCAAACTTTATTTTTGCCCAAGTATATATTAGTCGATTTTCCGAATCGGATTTTTTTATCGGCGTCGTAAAGTTTGCCATGGATATCGTTTTAGTAAGTTCGATTCGATTATCAAATGATTGGGACGGCTACTTTTCCTTTAGTAACAGGTGGGGTAAATTATTATTTTGTTAGTTTTGGCTGTACGTGATTGTCGGTGCCTGAAGTTGTTATGAAAAAGTTAATGGTTGGGGGTGAAAAGGGGTGAGCGTTTATGAGTTTTAGAATTTTGTATTACACTAGCTGACCCGGCAAACGTTGTTTTGCCATATAAATAATTTATGAAAAATAGATGTTAGCCGATTCTCAGACCTACTCAATATGCTCACAAAATTTCATGAGAATCGGTCAAGCCGTTTCGGAGGAGTACGGGAACGAACATTGTGACACGAGAATTTTATATATAAGATTTGGAGCGGATTAATAAGGTTTTCCGTGTATTCTTTTTTATCGTAAATTTATTTTCAATTTTATTGTAAATTTTTTTTTGTAAATTATTTAGATAGGTACGGCTGGATATTCTGCGTTCTAGTACTGTAGTCTCGCATGTTGTGTTCAAACATTTTCAGACGATTTTTTGTTCTTTTAGTGATACTGTTCATTCTAGTTACAGTCGGCTGCATCATCGCACAGAGCCGTGTTTTCCAGCTATTTCGATCCAATGGGACCATTGTTTATCTTTACTTATATGTATTTTGAATTAAAGTCGCTTTAATACTTATCTGTCTGTGTGACCACGTTGTTTGGATTTTTTTACCATCCTTTAGAGAATTTATTCCTGAAGTTTTATGTGTTTCACCTTAAACTAACGTAACCGTGCGCAGCAGGGGCGCGGATGGTTCGTTGGTTTAAAATATACATGTTGCTAAAAATCTAGCATTGTAAATAGCTCATTTTGACGGTCAATATTTCCTAATAGGGTCTTACACCCATTTTTGAAAAGTGTCTTAACTAAATTCTATAGTGCTAAAATGCACAAAAAAATCACATTTTTTTTATTCAATCGATAAGTGCCATAAAAATGCATTAAAAATTTTACATTTTCAAATTTCGCGCGTAGGTTGGCGAAAACGCTGGACGCAGTGGACGCCATGTTGCTCTGAGGTCATGACGTCACTGGGCTATGAAAACAAATGCGCTGATCTTTGTATGATAATTGACACAAATTTTTGTTAACATAGCCGTATGACGTAATAACATGGCGGCTACTATTTCATGGTGTTTTTTAAACGATTAGAAAAACTGAAAACGTTGTTTTGAATTTTAAAATGTATTTTGTTATTTTATGAACCAAAACTAATATTTTCCGACTCCTTTTTGCCTAAACTATCTCAATAATATACATATTTATGGATGTTTTCTCGTATATAGTAAAATACCCTATTCTCTCCAAAATTTTAGTGACGTCAAATCTAGTCACTAATGTTAAATTCGTTTTAAATAAAGTTTTCTACCAGCATCACTGTAATCACATAACATAATCAGCCTTTAGTGTTCCCACTGCTGGGACACAGGCCTCCTCTCTGTGAGAAGGAGTGGGCCGTAATCCACCACGCGGGCCCGGTGCGGGTTGGTAGATGTCACGTCTTCGAATTTTTGGTTCTAGGACATGCCGGTTTCCTCACGATGTTTTCCTTCACCATTTTGAGAGCAGCGGTGATGAAATAATTTACACAAAGTAAAGCGCCTATCTGGGTTCGAACCTACGACCTACAACTCGTAAGTCGCGGCCGTTAGCACAGAGCCACCACTGCTCTCAATGACATAGATTTTCGTAACATTTCCAAATCAAAGTGAAAACCATAGGAACACATGTTGCCACAAAATGTATCAACATTACCAGTAACAACATTTCGCAGACATACGCACAAAACTATAAGCACAAATAACCACTAACGTACTCACTAAATGTTCTACACCTGTTAAATGTTTGCGTTCCAATTTTGAAACACTCCGCGCCCGTTGCACACGACCGCAGACACGTTCTGAATTTAAACGAGCCAATGGCAACGCGATAACGCGTTCGGGTTTCCACGGAAATTGTCGATTGCGGTCGGCGGGTTAGGATGAATTTTATTTAAGTATGTGTATGTAAATTTTAGGGTTTCTACCATTGGGGTAGGTGGAAGGGCACTTCACTTGTCACTTCTATATCCCATAATAAGGGTATGTTGCTTGCTTTGGTACTGTGGGAGGGTGACACTCAAAAGGTGATTCAGATTTTAGCATGTCCATATTATAGTGGAACGAAACTTCTTGAACTTTTGAAAGGCGTTTGACTGACTTAATATTTTTGTACAGACAAAAGTTGGTAAAAAATAATAAGAATAATTTTCATTCCGCAGCTGCACTTTTAACTGTGCCGTAGGTACCTAAAGATTAAGCAGTTAATGTCATCTACATTTTTTTTTAATTGGTGTCTCCCAGGGAACTATATTATGCCCAATTCTGTTCTTATTAACTACATAGTAGATTTTCATGCCTTACGAAGAATAGTAAGAAAAATATTCAGAAATCGCGGACACACGGCGAAATAGCGTGATAATCAACGTATACAAGAATATCCCTTGTCTGTTTAAAATTAGTATTTTCTACACTTTACGATGTATAATGTAGATAATTAGATAACACATTAGGCCGGCAATAAAATCAGCAAAACAAGACGAAGAAGACTATTTTTTTATTACCTTTGGGATAACAAACAGTAGTGTATTAATTAAGCATAAACAGTGTTGCCTTAAAATTAAACTTAACAAATATACTACGCATAACATTTTCCACAGATTACAAAAGAAAAAAAAAGATAATCAATATTCTATAAATGATGTATGTGTAATAAAAATACATGAAATTACTACAATACAGGTCCCTAGTGTGTAAAGCAATGGAGCCTACTGCCGATCCTTTAGAATTTTAATTATATCATTTTTGAATTAACAATATATTTATTTACATAACCAAATTACAAGATGATTATTAACTAAATTAAATTAAAACTAAGTTAAGCTTAAAAAAGGCCCTCGGGGCATTGTACCGAGGATGCTGGCAGCATTTCCTCGCTGAATTGCAATGCTGATGCGAATTTATATCTAATTTATATTTATTTATATTTTTTTGAATTTATATCTGCTTAGGAATAATATGTCTGTCGTTCAAATTATTGTTAATAAACAATCCCGGTTACTCCTATATGGTTCATGTTCCAATAGGCTAGCAGTATTCAGCAGCATAATTCTGAAACGTAACATAATATGTCTGGAACACACAGGTAACCACAGCACAAATTGTGACGTTAATATTCGTAGCAAGCCTGTCTGGTAAATTGTTTTATGTCATCATTTATACGTGTCATAACAGGCAGTGACCAGACAAGTTCATTATGTGAACAGTTTTCAGAAACGGTTCTTTTTGAATACATAAACAATTTTTTTTTTAATTCTCGTTATAAAAATGCTGTTCGTTGGGTTCGCGCATCATTTGAGAACAGCTGGACTTGGCTATTTTATTTTTGTTATAAAATGTTCGTAATAGTCCAAATTAGGTTATTAGGATTTTCTTTAAATATATAATATGTATATCTTTTTATTTATATATATATTTTTCTGGTATTTTTTGCACCAACGACGTCCCCATTTTATGTCCAGGTAAATCACTGTCCATTCCATGGTTGCTGGAAGAGATCGCAGAAAGCGATAAGGCTACCCACTGTATATTTTGTAGTGTTTGAAATGTTTTTTGTTATGTATTTTTGTGGTGTACAATAAAGTATATATAAATAAATAATAATAAATAATAAATTGAAAAATTCAGGAAAAACTAAAACTGTTTTTTTTTTTGGAAAAGACAACGTCCGTCGGGTCAGCGAGTAAGGAATAAAATAGAGTAAACATGTACGAATCATCATCTGCCCAGCAGTTTCCCATAACTATATCTTAAGGTTGGCTTACATTATAACTGGCTGCAGCTGAATACCAGTATTTTACATGTAGTGCCTACTGCCTATCTGCTCGCCAAAACCCAGTACCTAAAAAATAATAAACAATAAGATTAAAACCCTCTTTTTAACGTTTTTTGGCTTTAACTATTTCCCTTAGGTAATTTGTTTTTCTAAGACTTGATGTTTCTGGTGTTCTTCTAATTCGCTAGGTTTTGATTTTGCATATTTGATATTAGGTATTATAGATTGATGGTCGTGAACTAATGGCAATACGTGCACGATATAACGTTATCGTAGACGGAGATATAAAAGCGTCTTCATATATTAACATATACAGGGTGACATTGAAAATATGCGACAAATCGAAATGGGAGATTGTACTCATCATTATGAACAACTTTTACTAAGGGACCAAAGCTACAATCCCAAAAAAAAAACTGCTGTCCCCTACATTTATGTTCGCAATACCTCATCAAAATGTAGGAAAAGCAGATTTTTTTTTGGGATTACAGCTTTGGTCCCTTAGTAAAAGTTGTTAATAATGATGTATACAATGTCCCATTTCAGTTTGTCGCAAGTTTTCAATTTCAACCTGTATAAGATGTGCTGCTGGGGAGTTTGTTCCAACACTTATTCTTCCCAGCTAAAGCACTAGTAAGTGGTTAAGGGCGGGCATTTTTGCGGGACTGTCTTATGTAACTTTGACGTTCGAAAAGTGCTGATTTTCAGCCTAGTTTGAATAAATGACTTCTGATTTTGATTACCATTTTACTTCCCTCTGTTATGGTGATGCCTTGGACGTCCACGATAATATTGCCTCCTTCCCTCCAATATGGCGAGGGAGGTGATGGCTGATCTTCGCGTTATGCTCGTGAACGGGTGCTGCTTGTTGACTAGTCGTCTTACTTACCATGGTTTTATTATTGTTATTAGTAATTAACTGTTTATTTATTTTACTTCGATGGTGCTAGTTTATCATTTCTCACTTCGAGTTACAGCTATAGCCTTGTGTAACTGGGCACGCCCTTTATGCCTTTTATTTAGGTATTAAGTTCTGTTTACGTTTTTATGTTGTAATTTTTATTTCTGCTTGAGTACAGTTTTCATTGTTTTGTTGGTATATTGGCGTGTGCTAGCTAACATATGGCAAGTAATTTAATTTACATAAGAACACCATTTCTTTCCAATATTTCCCAAAAAATAGCCCTCAATTTTATTACAATTTTACTTCCAAACAATAAACTGGGGACATAATCACAAAGAAATTAAATGCGACAATCGTAAGCCCGGCGGGGTTCGGGAGGGTCCAATAAAATTCGTCCCCTCACCGAAATCAATTATTTTCTCACTTTCCCGCGAAAAAATTGGCGCCAAATAGCCGTTATTCAGGTACAGCGACTCAATCGTTTTTCGGGTAGCGGTTAATTGAATAACGTTACTGTTTAATAACCTTTTTTGGGTTCCGTAGTAAACAAGGAACCCTTACCGTCTTATTACAAAACAAGGATTATCTTCAGACCCAGGTTTAAACTATTGAGCCATTTTTGAATTTCGTACTTTATTCCGTCTACGTGAAAGTTCTTAATGCAAAACTGTCAACTTAGTACCGGACTAAGTAGTCAGTTTTGTATTAAGAACTGCATTTCAATCATAGTAACGTACTTATTACAAAAACTGGCTCGATGGTTTAAACCATGTCAAAAGAAACCCTTGTTTTGTAATAACACCGTTATAGTTTCGCCACGTCCGTCAGTCTGTCTGTCTGTCCCCGGCTCCCGCTGTAGCTCAGAGACGCTTTGAAAGTTGTAATTTGGCATAGGTATACATACTAATCTTCTTTACAATAAAATTCTTACTTCTTCTTCCCAGCTAAAGCACTAGGAAGTGGCGAAAGGTGGGCGTTTTGGGGGACTGTCTTATGTAATTTTGACGTTCGAAAAGTGCTGATCCTCAGCCTAGTTTGAATAAATGACTTTTGATTTGGATTTTGAATTGCGCCGACAAAGTGTGAAAACAAAAAGTTGAAACATTTTTTTTAGGGTACCTGCCTTGCACGTAATGTGGGGATGATATTTTTTTTTCTCGTCTACCCCATGGTGTGGGGTATCGTTCGATAGGCCGTTCAAAAATATTGCGGGTCTGTGAACACCACTTTTCGATTCAAGGATCCGCTTGTGTAATGTTGGGCATTAAAGTGCTATTTTTTGTTACAGTCAAGTGTCCCCCCCTACCAGCTAAATGGTTATTTATGGAGATGTGAAAAAAATCATGGCAGTAGTACATATAATGAAATTAGAAGTAAAACTATCACAGCCAAGTAGGCTTTACAAGTTAACGAGTAATAGTCAACCAACGTAAATTTGCAGTTGGAAAATTAACCGTGGCATATATCGATGAATGGGAGAACATATTTTTAGTGGCTTTTAAATCTGCAGGCTTAGCATGACACTTGTACAGAAAGAGCCGTGTCTATTCTTCGCAGAAATAGAAAGCGTCATGCTAAGCCTGCTGTTATTACACCTTCTTAAAATGCAAGAAAGTTATGGGGATGTCTTGATGAAGGAAATTATTTGATAGGTTTCCTAGTTTTTATCTGATTTTATTGGGGTTAGTTTAGTCTAAACAGTCTAAGTTATGCTACGTCTAGAATTTTCTGATAACAATTCAACTTTCGTCCTATAAAAGTGTGTGTAACTTCCTTCAGTACCTAAGCCACTGGGATCTGACACGTTAAGGCGCTGACAAGACCCAATTGACCAAAATTGGCTTGTCTTAAGAAAAAAAATTGCTAAATCTGTATAGTTTGTGGTAGCGGTAAAAATATATGTTAATTTTGAACATATTTCCCAAAACTTGGTTGTTACTAAAACACGTTTTGAAAAAAAATCTCGATACAAACTAACGTTAAACTAACCTCTTACCTTGAGTTCTAATCCAAAAAATCTGTATTAAATATCAACATACGTTACATATTTAATTAATAACAAGAACGTCTTATTTAAATGCAGAACTTGGTTGTTTTTTATTTTCGATTACTCAACTCAATTTTGAGTAAATAGATAATTGCTTCATATTTTGCAATAAATTACAAGCGTTGTGTCATCGCGCTTCTCTTTCTTTTCTATGCAATCTGACAGTGACCGCGGTTTAGGTGTTGTCAGCGTCTTAAGGCGCAGATATATGATTTTAGTGACTTTTATATCTGTTATTACACCTTCATATAATGCAAGTAAGTTATGAAAAAAATGTATGTTAAACTAGAACGCATACACATTCATTCTTATATATTTAAATAGTGAATATTTAAATATTGTAATGGAATACTTTATTCAAAAAATTCATAAAGTAATGTCTACCTAAGGCATAAAAACGATATTACTTTTAAACTAATAAATAACTTTTGTTAGGTTGTGGTATGGGTTCTATAATATTATGAAATTAAATGTTCATTTAGTACACAATGAATTTAATAATAAAGTTACTACAACTAAACACGGTTTATAAACAATCATCATTCTCCTACCCTTATCCCAATTTATTTGTGGTCGGCGCAACATGTCGCTTTCTTCCATACTTCTCTATTAAGACGCTGACAAGACCCAATTGACCAAAATAGGTTTCTCTTAAGAAAAAAAATTGGCAATTCTGTATAGTTTATGGTAGAGGAAACAATATATGTTAATTTTGAACATATTTCTCAGAACTTGGTTGTTACCAAAACACGGTTTGAAAAAAAATCTCGATACAAACTAACTTGACTAACCTCTTACCTTGAGTTGTAATCCAAAATATCTGTATTAAATATCAACATACGTTACGTATTTAATTAATATCAAGTACTTCTTATTTGAATGCAGAACTTGGTTGTTTTTTATTTTCGATTACTTAACTCCATTTTGAGTAAATAGATAATTGCGTCATATTTTGCAATAAATTACAACCGTTTTGTCATCGCGCTTCTCTTTCTTTTCTATGCAATCTGACAGTGACCGCGGTTTAGGTGTTGTCAGCGTCTTAAACGGTTTATAAACAATAACTAAGATAAAGTGATTATAAAGTGTCGCGTTGTATCGCGGGCAATGGTTAGCGACTGACTATTGTGTCGTCGTATGTTATTCTACGAGTATATGAACTCAGACGTAGTACGTCATAGGTACTTAAGACGCTGACAACACCTAAACCGCAGTCATTGTCAGATTGCATAGAAAAGAAAGAGAAGCGCGATGACACAACGCTTGTAATTTATTGCAAAATATGTAGCAATTCTCTGTTTACTCAAAATTGAGTAGAATAATCGAAAATAAAAAAACAACCAAGTTCTGCATTCAAATAAGACGTTCTTGTTATTAATTAAATACGTAACGTATGTTGATATTTAATGCAGATATTTTGGATTAGAACTCAAGGTAAGAGGTTAGTTTAACGTTAGTTTGTATCGAGATTTTTTTTTCAAAACGTGTTTCAGTAACAACCAAGTTCTGGGAAATATGTTCAAAATTAATATATATTTTTTCTGCTACCACAAGCTATACAGATTTTGCAAAGTTTCTTAAGAGAAGCCTATTTTGGTCAATTGGGTCTTGTCAGCGCCTTAGGTTCGCATGTTTGTGTGCTTGTGTGGGTTACATACCACTACATGTCCTATCCCCTATGATAAAGACAGTTTAACATACGGTTACATACCACTACACTACTTAAGATATTTTCATGATTTTTTTTGTGTTAACAGACTATTTTATAATCTATAGTTTTCTGACAGCTGCGCGCACAGATTAATTTAGGCCGGCGGCGCGTACGTCGTTCTCGTCGGTACGAAATGTTGCCATTTTAAATATTTGTATTTATGTAATTCTTTTTTTTTTTTTTTGTTATATTTGTATTTATGTTATTCAAATTACAATGTCACTGTATGCTGCACCGGTCGACGTCTTAACGTCAACGCCGGCTATCGCTGAAAACCAGCGCTGGGGCTCTGTCTCGCATAGGGTCGCAGCATTATGCTGAGCGTTGGCCGTTTTGCGTGGACGTAACGCATATTCTCCCCCAAATTGTTTCTTTTTTGTATTTGTGTTCCTTCCTTGCGTCATGTTTACCGCAAATAAATGTATTTTCTTTCTTTCTTTCTATAATTCTCTGATTTATTTCAAATATTCATATTTTTGTAACAAAAATAAATATTCCCTATGAAACTGAACGGCGGACCCCGGAGAGCGCGACGCGAATGTGTATGGCCAAGGCCAAAGGCGATGACCCGCTCTTGTCAGCGCCTTAAGAGACAGGGTTTATGTTTTGTTTATACAGATTTTTGTAACCTTTTAACTTTTGAATAAACGATTATGTATAATTTTAGTATATCTGCCACTGTGCTCAACCTGTGTCTATGTACCTATTACTTTTAATAAATAAACATTATTTTTTATTTATATTATTAACATAAATTAAAGCATAACTGCCTCGTGGGTCTAGTGCTGGCAAGCGCTAATACTGAGCATGAGGTCCTGGGTTCAATTCCCGGGTCGGGAAAAAGTGTTATTGGATTTTTCCATCTGGAATTACTCAGTAGCAGCCCGGAGTCTGGATTTGTGCCCGGTTGATGGCAATAGGCTCGCCCCCTATTACATGGGACTTAAATATAACTGGTGAAATGTGGGTGTACTTCAGGTACGTCCCTGTCCAATCCTTCGGGGAAACAAGGCGTGATGTTATGGGATGTGTGTTATTAAAGTATAATTTCTCAACTTACACTTAAAGTAACAAGACAAGCAGCGGTCGTTGACCTCCCAAAAATTGTACCTCATTTGTAGTATTATTATTATATTGTGTTTAGATATTGTTTGTGTTTGGAGCTTGTGGCTAAGTAATAACAGCCGCACGGGTCAATCGATCAGGTTAAGCTACACTTGCCGCGGTTGGTCCGTGGATGGGTGACCATCTTTACATACCAAGACCCCTCCGTGCCTCAGAAAGCACGTTAAGCCGTTGGTCCCAGCTGTCATTTGTAGATCTTTGACAGTCGTTACGGGTCGTCAGAAGCCCGAAAGTCTGACAACCAGTCTTACCAAGGGGTATCGTGTTGCCCAGTAACTGGGTTGTGGAGGTCAGATAGGCAGTCGCTCCATGTAAAATACTGGTATTCAGCTGCATCCGGATAGGCTGGAAGCCGACCCCAGCGTAGTTGGGAAAAGGCTAGGCAGATGATGAGATATTGATACGCATCACGCTTGCGGAGTTTAGCTAACTAATTTAAAATAACCGTGTATGTGTGTCATTGTCAATATTATTTCTACAATTTTTATACTATACTAACTCTTACTCCTACTATTAAGGGGACTACAGGACCTAAACGCAAATTTTTGTAAGTTTTATAATGCCTAAAAGTATATAATCCAGTGCAGTACACAAAATAAGAAAAATATACGATATTCTTCAGGATATATGCTAGGTAGATAGTGTGTTGAAAACATAATATAATGAATTTGATACGATAGAAAAAAATCACGAAGATACCTCGAAAAAATATTTTAACGATTAAAACCATACTTATACAGGGTTACTGGTAACTCGACGTATTCCTTGCAGGACGTCATAGTAGGGTTAAAATGCAACAAATTAAGCCACCAAATGTTCTACCGAAATTCAGTAGTTTTTGAATTAGTTAAGAGTTTTAGTTTTTTTATGAAAAATCCCAGATTAAATCATTTGAAACCAATTTAAAAATGATTTACGGCGCGACTGTACTGAAATTTAAGTTATTATCATAGTTGACGCCGTAGCAGACCTTTGTTAATAATTAAAAGTTCAATAATGCCTAAAACTTTGGCAAATATCACTAACCAAACATTAATTTTTTTGTAATTTTTGCTATTACTTCATAAAAAAATGTAGTCTAGTGCAAAAAAAAATACTACACCTGGTGTACAAATTACTAGGAAAATATCCTTGTCTTATCAGTTATTCAGAAAGGTATGATTGTCAATACTTTTGCATGTGTGCCAGGGAAGAGAAGAGTTTTATGGGGGGCAGGTAAAATTGCGAGACGGTCAACCTATTGTTTCGTATTCGTATTATTCGTAGTTTTTACCTGCGCTTGAACTCCAACCACTCGGGGAGCTTTGTGATTGGTTGCTATTGTTCTCTCGGCATGACAGGGAGTGCGATTTTGCAAAATTTGGTCGTCAGCGTTAGTTAGTTTCAACTCTACGTCGCGCAAGCTCGTGTTTTGTTACTGGCTATTTCCCTAACTGTTGCTGCGTATCTTGTAGTGTTGCCCAAATTCAGTCTTGGTCTTGCAGTCTTGGTCTTGTTCTTGCGTTTTTGCAAGACCAAGACCAAGAACAAGACCGCGTATTTTTAGCAAGACCAAGACCAAGACTGACCGTGCAAGACTTGAGCAAGAACAAGACATAGCCTGCAAGACTCTTGCGTCTTGCAGCTAGGACTTAGCGCTATTTCACTGAGTAGTTAGGTGTAACAGTTCGGTGTATAGGTAGGTACGCTTAGGAATTCTATGAGACGCAAAAAACTGTATCAAAGAATATGAAAAACTGGACCTATGCGCATTACGACTAATACCATAAACATAGCGAATAAAAAAATATCTATTAAAATCAAACTGAGTGCATGCATAGTTATGTTTTAACCATCGGCACTTTGATAATGCGGCATCAAAGGTTTTGTACTTACTTCTCAAAGAAATTTGCCGCTTTTCGGAAGTACATGGTTATGATACACGCGCCGGCGGCTTCTTTTGAAATCTAAAACAATCGTTGCCGCCACGCCGAAATCATAACATTTGTGACACTATTTGATTGCCGCCATAGGGCGTAGGTATACTCATGCAAAATAATTTCGAATTTTTTTAAGAGTACCTACAGGTGTTCCAAAGAATAAATAAGTTTCAGAGTGCTTAGAATGAAAATGAATACATTATACTGATCACGCAAGTAGTATTATGATTAGAATAAAATGGTAAGGATAGGTAGTAGATGTCATATTAATTCATTCTAGTAAGTATATATTATAATATTGATTACTTATATGGTTTTAAACTAATTACTTAGGTACTATTATTGTACATTTAGTCATTATATTTCTTAAGTTTTTACAAGAAAAAATAGCAAAAAAGTGTTCAAATATCACCCGTTTAATAAATATTGTAGCCACTTTTAAATATACTTGAAACGTGTAAAAAAATTCTACAAAACTAATAAAATAATATAAAAAGCGTAGGTACTTACCTACTAATAAAATAAAAAGCCTGCGATAAGAGTTTTGTATTACTTACCAGCCCGAATATCTCTGAGAGAGATGATGAGAGTAAGTATTTACTAGCTGTGCCCGCGACTTCGTCCACGAGGAATAGTAACTTTGGAGGTATAGTGACGTTCAGGACTTATTTATTTATTTTAAAACTTCTGTCATCAAACATACAAACGAACTCTTCAGCTTTATAATATTAGTATAGATGTACGCCAAAACATTCACTTATATGTAAAGAATAGTGATTGGCACTAATTCTATTTTATTCACGCGTCGCGTCTGTACAAGTAGGTAATATTTAGTGTGTGTTTGTACGCCGCACGCGGCATTGTTTGATTTGCGGCGGCATCCTTTTCATAGAGCCGGCACGTGGCGAGGCGGCGCGGTAGAAAGCAAGGAAACGTACTATAAATAAAGGAATTATTTTAATTCCAGTCATTTCCAATTGAGCTGTGCTTCGAGTCTAACTTAATAATTGTTTTTACTAATTCTCGTTGTTTTCTAAAAACGTATCACGTGTACAATTTAATATGAGTGACGAAGATTCAAATTATTCTAGTCCGAGTAACGAGAGTTTGAGTCACAGATCTAAAAGACCCAAAAGCAAATTTGAGGAGTTTTTCGAAATAATTCATGCATCCCAAACTGCCTTCTGTAAATTGTGCCAACATAAAAAGATTGAAATAAAAATGAAAAACAGAAACACTTCAGGCTTATGGAAACATCTAATATCTTTCCACAAAAAGGAATCAGAAATATTTCTTCCTGTTAAACCAAAATTAAGTGGAGATATCACAAGCTTTTTAGTAACCGCTGGAAGAAGTGGACAGGTAAGAATATTTTTTTAACAGTTAAAAGAATTTTAACTCCGCGTAGCTATTCATGCGATACTTTCAAAAACGCCATTAACTTACGTAAGTATTTTTGAGTTAGTGGTGTTTTCATCTAGGGGTGCGACATATTAAGTATGTAATTATCGTCTTAAATATTTTTTATAAACACCCATATTTTCATTTAATCGGCCAGTAACAACTAAGTACTTTATTTTGGTAAATTACAGTACAGTGCAACCTTAATATAACAAATATCAATTTAACGATTTTCTCGATTTAACAACAACAAACCTCCTCCTCTTATACGCTCAAACCTAGTATGTTTTAAATAATAACACAAGATTTATTGTTTTGTTTCAGTCGGAAAACAGCAGTGACAACATCACGACAGCTACAGTTGATTGGGTGGTGAAAAAATATCTTCCCTTCTCATTTTTCGATGACGAAGCTACACAAGTATATTTTCGACGTATTTGCCCTAATATGGTGTTTCCTAAAAGGTCTACACTTAGAAGGAAAGTCAAAGAGCGATTTGAAGAGCTCCAATTGAATCTCAAGGAACGACTTCAACAATTATCATCTAAAATGTCTTTTACCATTGATGGGTGGACGTCAATTGCTGGTAGGAGTTACTACGGGGTTACTATTCATTATATAGACAACGAATGGAAGTATCAATCTGTAGTTCTTGATTTTATACCATCACGCGGTCGACATACTGGGGAAGATATTGCAACGATTTTCCATGAATGTTTATTGGAATATGGCATAATTGATAAAATACAAGGTATCACGGTCGACAACGCAACTGCAAATACCAAATTTATGTATGAACTGGGCAAACAGCTGCCGTCACACTTTGATTCAGACAATCAACATTTCCGGTGCTTTGCTCACATTTTAAACCTTGGTGTACAAGATTTATTAAAGACCTTAGCATTACACTGTGAGTCTGACACTAACGCGCAAGATCAGCAGTACGAAGACTATGCAGACGAAACTGAGGATGAGGAAGATGAAGAATCTGCACCAAATATTGCTGACTCGCGTACATCTGTAACAAAGTTACGCAGTATTTCCAGTAAAATAAAAAGAAGTGAGATAGTGAAGAAGAAGTTTCAGTCTGCTTGTGAAGTAGCTGGCGTGCCATCAAATCTAAATGCCATTCTTGACTGTCCAACGAGATGGAATTCCACACATGATATGATTGGATTTGGTTTAAAAGTGAGAGCGGGCATTGACATATTGTGCAGTTCTGTCACCGAATTAAATGATTTTCAAATCACAGCTAATGAATGGCAGGTACTCGAAAAATTACATAAATTTCTAATAAACTTTAAACTTTTAAGTACAAAACTTGGTGGAGACAAATATGTTACATTACCGCTAGTCATTGTATCATTCAATCTCTTGCTAGATAAAATTGAATCCATGGTAAAACAGTTAGATGAGAAACCTAATCGATCTGAAGTGGATGAAAGGCTCATTCTAGCTTTCCAAGCAGCTCGAGACAAAATGCTTAAACATTACAAGAAGAGCAACTGGATTTATTGTACTTCTTTAATTTTAGACCCAAGGCATAAGGCTCAGACTTTTGACCTGACAATGTGGGGGAAGCAACTTAAAACAGAAAGTCTGCGCAAGTTCAATGAACTTTATGAAGAATATAAAAGTCTACACTCACAGAACAAATCTCTGGAATTACCAGAAAAAGAAAATAAAGTATGTGATGAAGATGAAGACGTAATAGACTTTGATAAACTCTATGAATGTCCCTCGACGTCATCTGGATCTTGTCTTCAAGGCTTAGTGATAGACGAGTTGGAGGAGTACCTGAGAAAACCAAGAACTGCCAGCTCGGAAGACATTTTAGATTGGTGGAGGACGCATGAGACAGAGTATCCGATTTTATCGAAAATGGCCCGTGATTTTCTCTCAATACCTGCAACTTCAGTACCTGCTGAGAGGTTATTTTCTAAAGCATCATTAGTAATTAGAAAACATAGAAATAGGTTAAGTGATGAGTCAGCCAGATGGTTACTTTGTATTAATTCTTGGTCAAAAAAATTGATATAAAGTATCATAACCTAATGATAAAGCTGTTGATTTGTGTTGTATTTTATTTTTTATTCAAATAAATGATAAATCGTAAAACTCTTTTATTAAATTTCTTATAAGTTGAGGGTTCAATCTCTTTCTAGACAGATAAGTATTGTTCTTTAAAATACAGTCAAGTTATTGTAATTAATTTGTTTTTTTACATGTTTTAGCAAATGTAAGCTTATAAATCATAAATGTTTATTATTTGTTTTGTATCAATATCCGGAATCCATCTTGAGTCAAGCACCTGTTTTTTCAGCCTGTTGTCAGCGTTTCCTTTGCCTCTCCGCTGGTGGCGTCCTCTATACTTACCGTTGGTACTAGTATTTTAAGCGCGCATCGGGTGGTGGCCCGATTTACCGCCATTATAGCGTCGTTTTTCGCGCCGTTTAGTTGTTAGCGTTATTTAAACTTCGCGAAATAATTCTACCTATTGAATTCATTTAAAAGTTTGGTAAAACTATGGCAGTTTTAGATTCGTGAATATTTTTACCTCTCCGTTGTTATTATGGAAAATTCTAATAATAATTTAGAGTCCGAAAGTGTTAAGGACGGCTCATTATCGCGAAAACGGGTTCGTTCTCCGACACCAAGTACAAAAGATAGTGATAGTGATTCTTCTACGAGTAGTGGACCCAGCCCTGAGAAACGCAGAGCGAGAAGGGACTCTCAAACCGTGAGTTATACACAATTTGAGTTCTTATCACAACAAGTGGCCTATTTAACAAATCTTTTATCGAAAAATTGCGACGTTGAAAATACAAATTCTAGTGCTAAAAACAATACGTCCAATAACACAAATGAATTAAACCTACGAAGACCTGAAAATTACAAACTTCAGATTTTTATCGGAAGTCGGTACAACGGTAAAAGATCCGATTTACCCTAAGGCGAATGAAACATTTCTCAAAAAATTAACGGAACTACAGCGTTTTATGTGTGATGATTGGTATGCCGTTCGGTTTTCGGATGCACAAAAGAAATATTCAGCTACCCCCGGTTTTGTCGAATTAAATGTTAACGACGAACTAAAGCGTTTTGAATCGGATATGTTAAAAGAAGATTCACGCTCATATTTATTAGAACGATCTTTTGCTGGATTAACGAATGCTTTACTTTCTCAAAAAGACGAATTGCATAAAACATTACAATCATTGGTGGATTGGTCAAATGAGTCTAGAGAAACGTTGACACCCAGCACGTTATTCGAAAAAGTGGAGACATTATTTTCGAAAGAATCCGCGTATAGTAAGGTGACGGATGACTTGTTACAAATAGTGTGCGGTCGTAGAGCCGATTTAATAAATATACGTCGTGAGGCTGTGTTGCGCCAGATTTCCGAAGGTTTTCATCGCGACGTATTACATAAAATTCCTCCTAGTACAGAATCACTTATTCCAAAGATAATTTTTATCAAAATCAAAAACCGTCGACTAGTAAGCAAGCTGATGATAGATTTTTTCGTCGCGACAACTCCAATAAAAGACAAAAACATGGCTCACACGCTTCACAACAAAACAAAAACCGAGCAAATAACCATCGAGCCAAACCTAGGGGAAAGAAATCGCAATCGCAGACTTTCACTAAAAACAAGCGTCGCGAATGACTGTCGGACATTTCAAGGCGGTTGTCTAAAGCAATTTCAGTATGCTTGGAGCAATCTAGGTGCGCCAGACAAAATATGCCGGCTGTTAAACGGTGCACGCATACCCTTCATACTGAAACCGCCGCTAATATTTCCGAGTCCCACGGTTCTCAAATATTACAGAACCAAAACATCTTCCAATATGACGATACAGATTCAAACCTTGTTAGAGTCAGGTGTACTAGAACCTGCAGAACGGACGCCCAGCTACCTTTCCACGTTCTTTCTGGTACCGAAGTCAGATCGGACCTTCCGTCCTATCTTCAATCTGAAGCAACTGAATCAGTTCGTGGTAGCCAAACCATTTCAACTATTCAGTCACTTCCGTGTTCCAAATTTTATGCAACAACAAGATTGGATGGCCAAACTAGATCTGAGCCACGCATATTTTCATGTAGCCATCGCACAGCAACATCGCAGGTTCCTGAGATTAAATTATCATCAAGATTTACATCAGCATCAGCTACTTCAAATGACTTGTTTGCCGTTCGGCCTTTCATCCGCACCCAGAACGTTTGCCTCGATAACCAATTGGGTAGCGGAATTCCTGAGGAGTCACAACATCAGGTGCGTCGTATACTTGGACGATTTCCTTCTAGCAAACCAGTCAAAATCGCAGTTGGAAGACGACATCGCATTCACGATAAAGATTCTGCATTTACTGGGCTGGAACATCAACTTCGAAAAGTCTGTACTGGCTCCGACGCAATGCCTCGAGTTTCTCGGCATAACATGGGACACAAAACGCAACGCAAAGTCCCTGTCGGAGCCGAAGTGCCTATCGCTACGCAATGCACTTCACCAACAGCTCCAGACAAGCAAGTGGTCCCTCAAACAGTACCAAGCTCTAATGGGGAGACTCAACTTTGCAACGTTCGTGACTCCGAGAGGTCGCCTTCACTGTCGCACTCTGCAATACTACAGTCGACAGCTGTCGGTGAAACACCCGTATCGGCTGATACCTATCCCTCAACCAGCTCGGTCAGAGATGGAATGGTGGTGTCAAGCTATAGGAAAGTCGATGCCGATCCACTTGAGTTCGGTGACACACCTATTGACTACAGACGCATCAGACATCGGGTGGGGGGCACAACTCAGCGATACAAATATTGTGGGAACCTGGAAAAATTCACAAAAGACATGGCATGCCAACAAAAAAGAGATGTTCGCCGTTTACGCAACTATACGTCAGAACCAACAGCAACTCCAAAATGCACAGATACTGCTGCAAACCGACAATCGAACAGTAGTGTCGTATATAAACAAGGAGGGCGGCACAAAATCCAAGAAACTGCTCCAACAAACCCGACAACTTCTTGCTGTTCTAGACAAGCAGAACATTCATCTGACAGCACATTATTTTCCGGGCAGATTCAATGCGGAGGTGGATGCTCTTTCCCGGCAGAAGGCTTGCCCAGAGTGGCACCTCACGAAGACAGCAACTACACAAATCTTTCAAATGTGGGGCACGCCGGAGATAGACCTTTTCGCATCGAGAACAGCTCACATAGTACCAAGGTACGCATCATTGGACGTGAACGATCAAGAAGCACAACACCACAACGCATTTTGTCATCAGTGGCACTACGACCTAGCTTGGTTGTTTCCGCCACCAAATCTGATTCCCAGGGTTCTCAGACACCTAAACCAAGCCAGCGGAGACTACATATTGATTGCCCCGAAGTGGAACAAGGTATTTTGGCAGGCAGATGTTCAACGGCGAGCGCGACATCCCCCATTTCTGATTCCAGATCTAGCCCGCACTCTGATAGACACCAGAACAGGGACGCATCCGCCGCAGGTGCAAGACCTACACTTGGAGGCATGGCTGATTTCGGGTGGCCAGATATTTTGACGGACTGGACAGATCAAGAACAAAAACTCCTTATGTCAAGCTGGAGAGGCTCCACAATCAATACCTACAGACCAGCGTGGCGCAGATGGAAGCGATGGTGTGAGTCGCATTCAGTTAATTACAAATACCCTAATGCGGATCAAGTAGCTCGATATTTAGCACATTTACACTGTGACATAGGTCTTGCTTATAGAACTATTTTGGTACACAAATCTGTTATTTCAACTTTCACACACTTAACATCAAATATTGATTTGTCGTCAAATTTCTTTATAAAACATATATTAAAAGCTATTGCTGTCGGTCGAGAGAAATCTGCTAAACCACCTATTTGGAACCCTAAAGTCTTATTGCAATACATGAGTACGTACAATTTTGATAAAAATAATATATTTCATGTATCAAGACATGTGGCTACTCTCTTACTGTTAGCATCAGGACGCAGGGTTCACGATCTTACATTGTTGCGAATTGATAGCACTAGTTTAGTTGATGAAGATACCTCTATTGTATTGTGGCCAGCATTTGGTTCTAAAACAGACAACCATAACCATAGGCAGTCTGGATGGAGGCTTAGAGAACATCCTGATAAAAATTTAAATTTGATTTTTTGGTTAAGACAATTATTACATATTACTCTAAACCGTCGAGGAAATATAAAACATTTATTTATTACAGCTAAAGGCGATATAAAATTTGCGTCTAGAACTGTTATTGGCGGATGGGCGAGGTCTCTTTTAAAAGCTAGTGGTATTGATGCAACTCCGGGATCAGTAAGATCTGCAGTAGCTTCTCTCAATTTTGTAGAAAACTTTCCAATTGATCAAATTCTTGCAACTGGTAACTGGAAAATGATTCATACCTTCCAAAATTATTATCAGAGGGAATTGCAAAATGATTCGAATATTCCCAATAACTCTGTATCATTATCTAATTATTTTGATCCTGTTCATTGAAAGATTACCATTATTTTTCGTTAGTTTTTTATTTGGATATTTAATGCGGCTACAAGAAGTATGTCCTTGATTAATTATTGTAATACATTTACATAATTAAACATTATTATTTTATTAACCCATATTTTTTCTTATATCCTTGTACACATTATAGCGTCTTTGGGTTAAGCGCACCAGGTGATAACAAACACATCACTCAAGATGGATTCCGGATATTGATACAAAACAAATAATAGAGAGTTTTACATAAAATAAAACTTACCTATTATTTTTTCATCAATATCCGGAATCCAGGTAAGGTCTACCTGGTGCATCATGAGTTCCATAATGGCGGTAAATCGGGCCACCACCCGATGCGCGCTTAAAATACTAGTACCAACGGTAAGTATAGAGGACGCCACCAGCGGAGAGGCAAAGGAAACGCTGACAACAGGCTGAAAAAACAGGTGCTTGACTCAAGATGGATTCCGGATATTGATGAAAAAATAATAGGTAAGTTTTATTTTATGTAAAACTCTCTATTAAGAAACAGTTACTTCCATGGAAAACGACATATAGGTCAGTTGATTTTTCGAATTTCTTATCAAATCTTCAGTTATTTATTAATCTGCTTGATCTTTACTATGGCTATGTTAATTCAAGCTCACAATGTTCCAATTCTAATACGTTTTTCTAAGATTTAAAGTAAACTTTAATAAATAGTAATAGACTAATAGGTAATTGCAAGACTTGCAAGACTCTTGCTGCAAGACCAAGACCAAGACCAAGACTGGGAGCGCAAGACCAAGACCAAGACCAAGACCAGGTGTATTGGCGCAAGACCAAGACCAAGACTGGCTAAGTCTCGTCTTGTTCTTGCATTTGGGCAACACTGGTATCTTGCTCTTGTGCTGTGCTGTGCCTTCATAAGCGCTGACTATGGCTGCATATTCTAATCCTGAATACGCTGATATAATGTACTGTTACGGACTTTGTGACGGTAACGCTGCTGAGGCGCGGCGAGAATATAAACTTCGCTTTCCCAACCGCCGACTCCCCCACGTTAGTGTCTTCGGATCGACTTATCGGCGAATATCTGAAACTGGCAGCGTCCAAAGAAGCAGGCAAGTTGACACTGATCGTTCCCGGAGATACACGGCTGAGGACGAGGAGCTTATTCTTCATCGTTTTATTGACGATCCTAACACATCGACAAACATCGTAGCGCGTGAGCTTGGTATGTCACAATGGAAAGTCTGGTCAATAGTTCACTTATCAGGCCGACATCCATACCATTACCAACCAGTCCAGTCATTAGAAGAAGGAGATCCGCCGAGACGGCTTGAATTTTGTCGTTTTATGCTAAGTGCCGACGCCGACAGCGAAAACTTTTTAAAAAACATTCTGTGGACCGATGAGTCACGTTTTGATCGTGATGGTATCACAAATTACCACAACTTACATTACTGGGCACCGAAAGCAGAAGCAAACCCTAAAAAACTGAAACCAACCGCATATCAGCGAAGGTTCTCGCTTAATGTTTGGATGGGTATTATTGATGACAAATTAATTGGCCCACATTATTTACCCCGAACACTAAATGGGGAACTTTATGAAGATTTCCTCAGAAATCATTTATCAGCACTGCTCACGGATGTACCGGAAGAAAGAAGAGCAAACATGATTTACCAACATGACGGATGTCCAGCCCACTTCCGAATCACAATTCGACAATTGCTGGATGAAAACTATACAAACCGATGGATAGAGCGCGGTGGGCCGATTCCGTGGCCTGCACGAAGCCCTGATCTGACGCCGCTAGACTTTTACGTCTGGGGTCATATGAAAGATCTAGTTTATGTGACCCCAGTAAATTCAATTGAAGAACTAAGGGAGAGAATTACAAATGCGGCGGACCAGATGATGGCAACAATCACCTCGAGAATAACAAAAACCGAAGTAAGGAAGCGAATAAGAACATGTATTCGAAACCGAGGGCAGCACATCGAACAAGACGTGTGAAATGTGTGTAATTAAAGTTTTTAATATTGATTAAAAAGAATAATAATGTTCACGATTTTGTTTTTGATTTTTCGAATAATCACCTTTTTGTGAAACGTACGCCTGTACTAAATCAAAAACGATTTTCATAATGTAGTCCATGATTTTGTATTAACTTTCATACCTTTTTGGATAGCTGATAAGACAAGGATATTTTTTTAGTAATTTGTACACCAGGTGTAGTATTTTTTTTTGCACTAGACTACATTTTTTATGAAGTAACAGCAAAAATTACAAAAAATTAAATGTTTTGTTAGTGATATTTGCCAAAGTTTTAGGCATTATTGAACTTTTAATTATTAACAAAGGTCTGCTACGGCGTCAACTATGATAATAACTTAAATTTCAGTACAGTCGCGCCGTAAATCATTTTTAAATTGGTTTCAAATGGTTTAATCTGGGATTTTTCATTAAAAAACTAAAACTCTTAACTAATTCAAAAACTACTGAATTTCGGTAGAACATTTGGTGGCTTAATTTGTAGCATTTTAACCCTACTATGACGTCCTGCAAGGAATACGTCGAGTTACCAGTAACCCTGTATACATGCAATTATTCTGATTTTATGTCAGTTAATTCTAAAAACAACATATTATCATAATAGTGTTTTAATTTTTTTCTTCAATCAATGGATTTTTTGTAAATAGATAATTGCTTCATATTTAGCAATAAATTACCAGCGTTGAGTCATCGCGCTTCTCTTTCTTTTCAATGCAGTCCGACAGTGACCGCGCTTTAGGTGTTGTAAGCCTCTTAACTTACAAAAACATATCCTTTAAAATCAAAATATTTTATTTCACGTAAACCTATATGGGCACTTATGAAAAATCAGAAGCTAGGTGCACGGTTCCAATTGGTCGTTTCCTATGGAGAAGAGCCGGAAAGAAACTCCACGGTTACTCTTTTAAAAATAATTGGCTTTTACAATGTTTTCAAATTACAGTGTTAATAGGTATGGGGGGACAGTGGTGCCTGGCCTGTCAACAAGTACCAGGTACTTAACAAAAATAAATGGTCTACAAATCTAGTCTATTAAGCCTACAACGTTCTCACATTCACAAAATATAAAAGAATCTATGTAAAATATTAATAAAATAATAAACATAAAAACCAAATGACATGTTTGCCATTACTTCAAATCTTAAATATCACTTAACCTAAAGTTTCAACCCTCAAGAACCCACGTATCCAGAAAATATGCTCAGCCGATTAAGGTGAAGAAAATTCGCCCCCACACAGGGGTGAAGGCGTTACCCCGGAAAAGTTTACCCCGAAACACCCCGAACGGTTAACGATTTAAAACGTTTCACCCCCGGTGTGATTTTAATTATTTTATTATAATAATATAGGGGTTGATTTCCTGAATGTTTCTGATAGGTTATTTGGGATTTGGGTCTTTGCATTCGGATAATTTGGAGATTGAGAACGTGGTTGTAATTTAAATGTTCGTTTGTTTCGGTGTTAGGAGTCGATATAAGCATATTACATACATACCTACATTCATAAACTCACGCCTTCTTCCCATGGGGGTAGGCAGAAACTATAGAACGCCACCTGCTACGCTCCTTACACCCCCCTTTTGCTTCGTTTACGTTCATACATCTGGTCATACACGCACGTCGGTTGCGAGTACTACGCACCAGACTTTTTGAAGAACATCACCAATGAGGTCACTACATGTTTTCCTAGGGCGTCAACTCCCGGCGTTTCCACTCACATCTGCCTTGTAATCATATATTATGTAAATTAAAGTCACTTTTCATGTTTGTTTGTTTGACCGCGTTGTTCTTCTTGTGAGCAGTGGTGGCCCAGTAGTAACAGCCGCGACTTACGAGTTGTAGATCGTAGGTTCAAACCCAGACAGGCGCTTTACTGTGTGTAAATTATTTCATCACCACTGCTCTCAAAACGGCGACGAGAGGAAACCGGCATGTCCTAGAACCAAAAATTCAAAGACATGTGACATCTACCAACCCGCACTGGGCCCGTGTGGTGGATTAAGGCCCACTCCCTCTCACCGAGAGGAGGCCTGTGTCCCAGCAGTGGGAACATTATAGGCTGATTATTTGTTCTTTTAAACCACGCAACGGATTTTGATTCATCACTTAGGGATTTTATACCAGAAGGCTTTTGTGTACATTAATATTAAACTTGCATATAATAAAGAAATCCCGATGTTTCGTCAAGTTGTAGACCTAGCACGAACGCGCGAAGTAAACTTAATGTAAATTCAAACGATTATAAAATTGTAAATACTTGTTTTGCACTTAATATTTATTTAGTTTTAAGATTTGCGTGGCAATGACGCCAGTCTATTGGGTACATTACCAGTCGACAGCGATTCGGAGGAATTTTTCGACGCCATATTAAAATTTGTTACGAGTAATAGAGCTAGTTAGGTTAAGTTTATAATATTTTTATTTTAATAGTTTGTTAGTTAATTTCAAAATCAAAATATTTTATTTCACATAAACCTACATGGGCACTTATGAAACGTCAGAAGCTAGGTGCACGGTTCCAATTGGTCGTCGGAAACGACCAAATGGAACCCAATTGGTCGTTTCCTATGGAGAAAAGCCGGCAAAAATCTCCACGGTTAGTTACTCTTTTAAAAATAATTGTCTTTTACAACGTTTTCAAATTACAGTGTTAATAGGTATGATGGGAGGCCAGTGGTACCTACCTGGTACTTCTTGAAAGTCTTACCTGTCAAGAAGTACCAGGTACTTAACAAAATAATAAATGGTCTACAATTACAATAAAATATATAAATATAAAATAACACAAATTTAGTTGAAGTTTATCCAGAGCGTTTACGCCGTACGGCATTTCATGCAAATTTTCTTGATCTTATTTATCGATATTTCTGAACTGATTTTAACGAAACTTCACACAGATAAGCAGGACACATTAAAAAAAAATTCAAGATTTTATTTCAGCACTTTGTCGGCGTGTTTAACATGTATAGCATAGCATAGCATAATCAGCTTATAATGTTCCCACTGCTGGGACACAGGCCTCCTCTCTGTGAGAGGCAGTGGGCCGTAATCCACCACGCGGGCCCAATGCGGGTTGGTAGATGTCACATGTCTTCGAATGTTTGGTTCTAGGACATGCCGGTTTCCTCACGATGTTTTCTTCTTCCAGAGCAGTGGTAATGAAATAATTTACACAAAGTAAAGCGCCTGTCAGGGTTCGAACCTACGACCTACAACTCGTAAGCCGTGGTCGTTACCACTGTACCGCCACTGTTCTCTACTACACTGCTGATTAATATGTATACCTATGCCAAATTACAGATTTCTAGTACTAAGCGACTGTGAGCTATAGCGAGGATAGACAGACAGACGGACGGACATGGAAAAGCCATTTTATAATATAAGAAAGCTCTATAAAAAAAACATTGTTATTATGGAAAACCAAAAATATTATTTTGCACGAAACAGATATTTCCTGAGAAAAATCCAATGATCTTTTTTTTAATCCAATGTAATTTGTGGATGCCAAGTTATCTGAGCAGTGGTGGCCTAGTGGTAACGGTCGCGACTTACGAGTTGTAGATCGTAGGTTCAAACCCGGACAGGCGCTTTACTTTGTGTAAATAATTTCATCACCACTGCTCTCAAACGGTGAAGGAAAACATCGTGAGGAAACCGGCATGTCCTAGAACCAAAAAATTCGAAGACATGTGACATCTACCAACCCGCACTGGGCCCGCGTGGTGGATTACGGCCCACTCCCTCTCACAGAGAGGAGGCCTGTGCCCCGCAGTGGGAACATTATAGGCTGATTATGTATGATTATGTAAGTTATCTGCCTTGTCAGATATAATGTGCCTTGTGTGTTAAAATGCCTTATCAGAATCAGCAGCTGTTTTATTTACATTTAGACAGCTTCTTTAGTTGAGTGGCAATAAAGACGAAGTTAATTGCCTCAGATCAGTATCCAATGCAATTAATTGCGCATCGAAGTAAATTGAGCTTGAAATATTATAAGAAGGCGAATCTCTTCAGCCACGAAATACAATAGAAATTAAACACACACAATAAAAATTATAAACTCAATAAGACCCACATTGCATTCTTTGCAAACCTTATTAAAAACTCCTATAGCAAAAAAATGCGCTCCGCAAAAATACTGGCAACACTTGAGAAAACAAAAAAAAACGACCATCGACAATAAAACCATAATGCAAAGCAAACAGAACATAATCCATAGACATAATAGAGGATAAAAAAAGATAGTTTTGATCTGTTAACAAAAGGTATTTAATATCTTTTTAAGCCCGTTTTGGTTGCGTTAAAATAACGTTCCGTATTTGTTATTGGGTGTTATTTTTAACGGATCGTTTGTTACAGTTAATTTTTGTTGGGTACGCCTCTTTTTAATAAGCCTATGTATGTAGGGGATAATTTTAAATGCATTTTAGCTGGTAACATGCCCTGGGGTACTGTTTGCCTGGTAAATTCTTTCAATTAAGTAGCTGTAAAATCTCAAAATGAATGTATAATTTCAAAATTAATGATGTAAACAATATTTTGTAACCATAATACGTTGATTTAAAAGTGTCCATGGAGTTTCTTTCCCGTTCTTCTCCATAGGTACCTACTACGCTTTGAAATGCGCAACTAGCTTCATCTTTCTGACTGACTGACCCCTTGACAACGCAAAAGTGCCTGTATTTGGTTTATTTGAAAATAAACGCTTTGAGTTTGAGTTTGAATCTTTTATAGGCTGTCTATTGACCAAATAAACAACAACCAATCATTCCTAACAATTGTATTAACGGAACGTTACCAGACGTTTGACAGCTGTCATTGGGAGAATGAACGTGGATGAACTGTCAGAATGAAACCCATTGCGACCAATGAGGGTTTTCTAGCAGCACTGAGTACGTCAGGCAGGACCTGTCAAAAGTGTCAACGCGCCTGTATTTTCTTTAGTCAAGACTGAATGATGAACGAAGGAATGAATAGAATGATGAACGTCATCATATATTTAATATTCACTAACGAAAAGGAAGACCTCTTGTCAAAATTTGTTCTTCCTACAACCAAGGCTCAAAAAAATAGGCAGCTCGTTTAGATGCCAATGTACCAAGATTATTTCCGGATATACACATTGACATTGATGAATTTTATTTATGCAATGACATGAAAATTTACTCTGTGAAGTATTATATTATTTTAATTATTGTAAATGTGAAGATTATGTGGGTCATTGTTTAATTTTGTTTTATATCAGTTATTTTTTAACATGGTCTGGCAGTTTGAGTATTTTTTGCGGCCTAACCAAATGTTCTTTAGTTCGTTGAATCGTTGAGTTCCATATGTTCTGAGTTGAGCTGCACAACTACTGTCAAACGCGTGCACTAACTGGACAGGTCCACTCAATCTTTGTGGTTCTTTCATCAAAAGACCATTTCAGACACCAATCGACATGGTCTACACATGATCTGACCAAGATTATGTCTGGACTTTAAAACAGACTGTGACCTCTGAGTTTGTTTCGGCCTTTCTTCTCAGACCTCATCTAGTTTAAAAAAAATATGATTGACGTGTAAAAGTGTTTGTATAAACCTACTTGCAGAAATAAAATTTATTTATCAAAGTGGCGCCAACTGGTGGCGTGAATTTTCATGAACACCCTCATTGCTTTTTAACGTGTGTAATGCAATTACCCCTCAGATCAGGGCTAATTGCGTAATACACATACAATGACAATTGATCGCAATGGGATATTGACAGTTCACTCACGTCCATTGCGTTTTTTGTATTGTTGAGCAGACGAATTGTTCAAACCTATGAAGCGATGGATTAGCATATCCTTTAAAACTCCCGGATTTTTTTTTTTTTCTTTGGCTTCGCAAGGTTTGTGCATTTAGCCAATGTCACGTTTAGTTTTATTTAAAGGTAGGGAAACAACATTATTATAAATATTTTAACGGGATTTAGGATAGGACAACTCCCGGATTGTGATTCAAACTGTTTTTTTGCAATTAGGGTACAGATTATCAAATAAATCAAATCAAATCTTTTTATTGTGGGCATAGGTTATACAGACAGATGTTAGGTAAATTACAGATCCATTATGTCCTGCCTAGTAGGCTTACAATAATACATTATGTCAACATGCAGTATATTTAATTATCACTTATAAAGCAAATCTTACAAAATAAGAATTAGTGACAGATACTAATTATTAAGGAAATCTTGGATCGTGTAGTAAGCTTTGTCAATTAAAAAATTACGCAATTTGTATTTGAATAGTGGGAGTTCCTTGGTGTTTAAAATGTCCACTGGTATTTTATTGTAAATCTTAGTTGCCATTCCAAAAAAACTTTTGCCCAGAAGAGCAGTTCTATGTGGTATACTAGATATTTAAAGTGTATATCTTTTCGAGTTTAGTACACCGAATAGATTTTTATTTATTTTAACAAAATTTCTGTAACTTCATAGATGATGGAGCTGAAGGAAGGTTAAAATTTTTAACTTTTTAAAATATGGATCGCAAGAATCAGGAACAAAGTTACCAGCAATTGCACGAACGCATTTAACAACACCAAATAACAACAATAAACAACAATATTACTCGCCCACTTTATCCATATTAAAGTACTCCACCAAACAACCGTTAATACACATAATAGTTTAAATCTAAAGCAAGGGATGGCGATGATTAATGACGTCACAAAGGCTCCACAATATATAATGGAAACGTGTCTTTGACAGTGCGGGGCAGTAAGAAATCAGGGTGCGTGGGGTGCAAGTCGTGGGAGGAGGCGGGTAAATCTATATATTCTGATATTGTATGATAAAGCTGAAGAGTTTTTATGTCTGAACGCGCTAATCTCTGGAACTACCCTCGAAAGGTAATTTGAAAAATTCTTTTTGAATTTGATAGCCCAATGGACAAGATTGTCAAACTTTTATGGCTTAAATACGAGGCTTTTGGCTACTTTTTATGTGTTTAATAGATGCGCCCCGCGGCTTCACCCGCATAAGTTTTGACCCCGTAGGTATATCAAGATTAAAAGTATCTTATGTGTTATTCATTGTTATAAACTATCTGTGTGCCAAATTTCATCCAAATCCGTTCAGTACTTTTTGCGTGAAAGAGTAACAAACATCCATCCATCCATCCATCCTTACAAACTTTCGCATTTATAATATTAGTAGGATTTTATGTAATCTTTTTTGTAATGTGCGTTTTGTTTGTGCAGAATAAACAATTTTTCTTTTAATTCTTAAGGAAATTAAATTGTTTATTCTGTAAATAGGATATCGAAATCACTTTTACACGTCATATTAAAAAAAAATATTAGAAAATAAGCTAAATGGAGTCGACATTTCCTATCTGACTTCCCCTGAGAAGAAATGGTGTAACCAACTCAAGAGGAAGGTTATCTAAACTCAAGCTACGACCCTTAAGAGACGAGCAAAATGAAAAAAGGTCAGAAAGAACGATGGGAAAACGAAGTATCGGGTCACACAGTTTGTACATGTTTGGATGTTTGTTACTTAATCACGCAAAAACGTCTGAACGGATTTGGATGAAAGGCACACAGATAGTTTATAACCTGGATTAACACCTGGTAAATGACATGGCTTAACGACTTTCCGACATCCACGCGTGCGGAGCCGCGAGCAAACGGTAGTCTGTACATAATTGATTGATGAAGATGTCAGGATGTGGTGAATTAAACTTAACCTGCTTGTAACGCTTTCTAAAAGTTTAGAAGTTAATTTCAAACTTGAAACATAAAGTCTCAAATCGCTAATACACGGTGAGTTAGCGTGCAGGGGGGCAACCACGGCCTCTTATTATTTTAATATTAGAATAGAATAGAATACTCTTTATTATTTACACCATAAAAATTACAGATATAAATTTAGAAATTAATATTACACAGTGGGAGAATGAGATGAAGCTATACAGGGGGTATAGCTCCATCTCTTTCCCACTGTGAAGCAATATTGAAATAATACTGCTTTATGAGGCCTGATCAAATATATTTTAACAAATAAGTTGCAGAAGCCTTCTTTTAAGTATGAAGATACTTGTAACAGAAGACCTCCCTCTTCCATGATCAACATACAAATCCTGTTACTACACGAATTTTAACAAAGTAGGAACAATAACAAAACTGGAACTAGAAAATTATTTTAAATACTCAAATAAAAAATAACAAAATATTTTATTTCACATAAACCTACATGGGCACTGATGAAACGTCAGAAGCTAGGTGCACGGTTCCAATTGGTCGTTTCCTATGGAGAAGAGGCGCAAGAAATTCCACGGTTACTCTTTTAAAAGTAATTGGCTTTTACAATGTTTTCAAATTACAGTGTTAATAGGTATGGGAGGACAGTGGTACCTGGCCTGTCTACAAGTACCAGGTACTTAATAAAAAATAAATGGTCTACAAATCTAGTCTATTAAGCCTACAACGTTCTCACATTCACAAAATATAAAATAATTTATGTAAAATATTAATAAAATAATAAAAGCCTATTTAAACCAAATGACATGTTTGCCATTACAACTGTAACAAGTCATAATTAGTATCCTGTTCACAAAATTATTAGTTAAACACAGTCCACGGTATCAGGCAGTCAAAATATTGAATAAATTACATAATTAAGTTAAAAAGCATTCTGTATACAGGCTCATTCAAGGCAAGGCTCAAAGCATTCCAACCTTCTATTCAGTAAGACGCTTTTTATTCTACTCTGCTGTAGAATATACATCGCTTGTCTACCGAAAATGTTCTACTGTCTACACGGAAACGTCATTTTTGTCTACTCTTCCGTGGATAGCGTCCTCTCTCATTCATTAGATGATTTGTAATAGTCTTATTGCTCTTAAAACAATTATATATTAGAATTTTATTTTTATTATTGTTTTCGTTTTAATTGCTGTTAATTTATTGATGTCAGGTTTTATAATTGTTTGCATGGTATTCTAAAAATTTGATTTTTTTATCTAAATAATATTTACTAATTTAAATTGAATTGCATGTTGCATTCTTTGATATTTGTACATCTTACGTATGTTTCATGCTGGACTATATTCGAACGCAATGTGATTTTTTACTGAATAAATAAATTGATAAATTTAAGGACCAATTAATTAGATACTGGAATTCGTAATCTCAGATAGTTTATACTTCATCAATACAAGTGTGTATTTCAGCATTAGGCATTCAAGTTTTGCGGGAAAGTCCAAAAGGGTTTCCGAGGTCCCTGGCATCACAGGCAATGGAAGGAACACGGGTGGGTTTTAGTCAATGAGGCTAAGAACTCACGGAGCGGTTTTCACCCGCGCCCGCCGCGTTTGCGGGCCCGCTGCTTTTGTAGGATTTAGATTTATATGCAAAAGGTATGAGCACATTTCACGACGCGTTTTACACTCGCGGCGCGCGCGGTTATTTGCGGGTCCCGCGGCACCGGCGGGCAACTTGTAGAATCGCGCGGGCGGCAGTCACCCACCGCCTCGGCGGGTTGCGCCCGCGCGCTCTGCGATCGCTTGGCGGGCGACCGCAGTAGCTGGCGGGGCGGGGGGTACAGAAATCTTGTATAATAACCGCCCGTCTTGCGATCATCGCCCGCCAAGTTTGCGGGCGATGATCTCAACCGCGACGGCTGACCGCGCTAATCACCGGTCTCATGAGTTTAGAAATAAAACCGCAGCTCCAGCACCGCGGCGGGCACGGGACAAAACCGCTCCGTGAGTTCTTAGCCTAAGAGTCTGACACACCCTCCCGCTCCGCTCTGAGCGGGGGAAGTTATTTGATAATTTCCCACGCAAAAAAAAGATCTTGAACGTGGCTTGGAAGTTTACTATAAAAACGTATACATTGACATCTGAAAGAGCCACCTATTTTCTTGAGCCTTGTTGTAGGTACAACAAATTTGTGTTTGTTCCTAGTATTTATATTATGGATATCATTGTATTTTTTAAACAATTTTATATTTTTATGGGCATATAAAAGTTTTTCAAAAATATACTGAGAGGGCACAGTCGTTACATTAATCTCCTTAAATTTCTTTCTGAGAGAGTGTCTCCGGTGTCTCGGACTTAAAGTGATCGCCCACTGTTCGAAATTCGACTTACTTACGATATAAGTACTTACTAATTCCATGAGTACACTAGCTCCATACTATTATAAAGTACTTACTAATTCCATGCTATTAAATAGTACTTACTTATGCCATATTCAAGCTGTCACTTCCTGTCTAAGCACTTCCGTCCCTTTTCTCGAAATCCCTCCCATAGGAAGCTATAGGAAAGATGTGAAGCAATGACAGATAAATTAAATATGTGATAGATATTTTACATCATCATACATCACGCCACCAGTTCCCAACTTGCACCACACGCACCCTTCCCAGCAAGCATTGTTAAGTAATCACGTCGTTATCCTATTACGGAGCTGTTCAACTTTGATTATTTTATATCGATCCGCGTGTCTTTGATAGATTCATTTATTTATTATTGGATTCTGGTCTTTAGTTGGTTTTCTTTTGACTCGATTTTGTTTTTTTAAGCCAATTCCTCATTGGTCGATAAACAGCAGTGCATTGTGTATAGTATGCTACGTATACCAAAACGATACTTTCATTTACGGACCTGAGCACGAAGGCCATTGTTTCGGCCGAAAATACGAGCGATTCCTACTCCGTATCACGGGGTTTATTCTCCAAGTCCATCAACGAATATACGGGCCCGTCCGAAACTAGAGTTAATCCGTCAAAACAACTGACAAATAAATTTTTTTGAAAATACACATCGGGATTAGGGACAACTGTCAAATCGTTTTGTTAATCATTATTAAAAATATATTTATTTACATAACTAAATTACAATATGATTATTAACTTTAACTAAATTAAATTAAAACTAAGTTAAGCCTAAAAAAGGCCCTCGGGGCATTGTACCGAGGATGCTGGCAGCATTTCCTCGCTGAATTGCAATGCTGATGCGTTGCGCGAGAAAGCCGCCAGCTTTTCGGTTACCAGTTACATCAACTAGACCTTTCGCGATTTCCGCAAATAACTTATGCGCACTGGGACCTCACGGGCCGAGGGTCTCGACGCCAAAGGGCACAAAGTTGTACCTACTCCCTGCCAAGGCCTCCATATAATAACTTTCAGATTTTCGGCATTTTCTGCCGCTGCAACCCGCTTTAGAAGTAGTCCGTTGGAGGTGGGACGGTGCCAATGTAAAAGTCATTATTAGTTCGGGCCCCGAACTAAACTTAGGTCTGTGTGTGATAACGAGTTGGAGACGCCTGTTACTTAGGCCGAAACTACGGATTTCGTGATTAAGGAGTAAACTCCCACCTACAGACATAAGATTAGTTTAGGGCCCGAGCTAAGAATTAATGACACCACGATTTGACAACTATCCCTACTCCAGTTATGTTTTTGCCCGTCCAAAAAAGATAATTAATCGGGTGTAGGATTCACTTCAAAGTTTCCAACTACTGTCGGAAGGGCTCGTATTTTTGTTGACGGAATTAAAGACTAGGCCCCCTTTTTTTGGGTGGGAATTCATCAAATACCTTCTCCTGCTCTGGGCAGAGCGGGAGGGTGTGTCAGACTCTTACTACTCGTAGCTACCCACCCGTGATCCTTCCGTTGCCTGTGTTGCCAGAGTCCACGGTATCCCTTTCGGACCCCGGCAGGCAGAGAGTAGGCCTCTGACGCTGTGTCTTGGTCATAATTTGTGCAGTAGCTTAAATCCTCGCGAGAAAATGCCGTCACTGGATGTTTCCATGGAGACGCGGTAAACCGACCCGATCCTGTCCCGCTCCCGCACATAGCAAGCCAATCAGGGGCAAAAGATAGCGATTGCTTTACGACTGAATTCAGATGCAAAGTCCTAATGGGGTCAGTCAGTGAAAATTCGGGCTTGCGGACGGTGAGCAATGGGTAGCTCACCGTCCGGTAAGGTCCAGGCCCGGGTCGACGGCGCGTTGTCTTCCACGCGCGCCTCAAAGAGATGTCGTCAGCACATAGGTAGGGGTCCACTAGGGCCGATGCCTGCCGGGGTCGCGAAGGTACTTATGGGTCACCGAGGCCCCCGCAACACAGGCAACAGGAAGGAATACGGGTGGGTTTTAGTCAGTAATAAGAGTCTGACACACCCTCCCGCTCCGCCCAGAGCGGGAGAAGTTATTTGATGATTTCCCACCCTCAAAAAAAAAAAAGACAGTCAAAATTGCTTGGAGCAAGCACGAAAAAATTACAATCTTGTCAAGTAATTTTGACCGTATTTTTATCATCCTTTTACATTTACATTTCAAATGCATAAAATATATAGCTGGGTGAATGATAATTGTAATTATGTGAGAACGGAAAATTATTCGGTTCCACACAATTTCTAGCCATTCTATCGTGATAATGAATCCGGAATTGCAAGCTCTCCCCGCTACTGAAAATATATGATTAAGTATATCGTGGGTGCAAAGGTACTAAAACTATATCGTGGGTGCAAAGGTACTAAAACTATATCGTGGGTGCAAAGGTACTAAAACTATATCGTGGGTGCAAAGGTACTAAAACTATATCGTGGGTGCAAAGGTACTAAAACTATATCGTGGGTGCAAAGGTACTAAAACTATATCGTGGGTGCAAAGGTACTAAAACTATATCGTGGGTGCAAAGGTACTAAAACTATATCGTGGGTGCAAAGGTACTAAAACTATATCGTGGGTGCAAAGGTACTAAAACTATATCGTGGGTGCAAAGGTACTAAAACTCACTAAGTGACATTTGTACGAAAATTATCTGACAAAAGTGTCTTACTTTTAGTAGTGTTTAGAATATAATAGAATAGAATAAATACTTTTAGTAGTGTTTAGAATATAATAGAATAGAATAAATACTTTTAGTAGTGTTTAGAATATAATAGAATAGAATAAATACTTTTAGTAGTGTTTAGAATATAATAGAATAGAATAAATACTTTTAGTAGTGTTTAGAATATAATAGAATAGAATAAATACTCTTTATTATGTACACCATAAAAATTACAGATATAAATGTAGAAATTTTACATAGGGTGACACAATGGGCGGTTCTATCGCTGAAAGCGATTTTTTAAAGACAACATTTGGATGGATTAGGGGGAGAGGAGAGACAGTACTGCAAGTAGTCTGTGGTGTAAGATTTATAATTATACAATAAATACATACATACATACATAAACTCACGCCTTCTTACCATGGGGGTAGGCAGAAACTATAGAGCGCCACCTGCTACGCTCCTTACATACTCCTTTTGCTTCGTTTACGTTCATACATCTGGTCATACACACCTTTTTGAAGAACATCATTAATGAGGTCACTATATATCTTTCTGGGGCGTCCCCTCCCGGCATTTCCACTCATATCTGCCTTGTAAATACCTTTTGTTAGTTGCCTTTCATTCATCCTCTCAACATGACCAAACCATCTAAGGCCATCATACAATAAATACATACATACATAAAACATATTAAAATTATCTATAAAATATATTCAATAATAATCATAAAACCAGTGATAAGAACAAAACAGGTCCAAAGAACAAAGAAAATATAAAATATGTTTAAAGAGAGATATAGTGTTCTTTTACCATGGTTTCAAAAATGGACAGAGATACCACTTGTGTACCACTTGTGTACCACTTGTGTACCACTTGTGTACCACTTGTGTACCACTTATTTAACAAGTTTTTCGTAAAAATGTCACTTAGTGAGTTTTACCTTTACACCCACAATATTAGCGTTTTATTTCTCGATGTATTCATTAGGAAACCTTTTAATATCTATATCTCTTTCCCTTTGAATCCTAACTAATATTCTAAATGCGAAAGTGTGTTTGTTTGTTTGTTAAAAGAAAGAAAGAAAAATATTTTATTTAGGTCACGCACAAGAAACACAAAAAGTAAAAAAGGTACATTTAAAACTAACATGATTTAAGTATACACTACACTACAAAACATCACGCCTTGTTTCCTCGAAGGGTTGGGCAGAGGTGTACCTGTAGTAGGTACACCCAAATTTCGCCAGTTATGTTTTTTTAAGTCCTATCTAATAGGGCAAATCCAGACTCCGGGCTGCTACTGACAAATTCCAAATAGAAAAACCCAATAACACTTTGCCCGACCCGGGAATCGAACCCAGGACCTCGTGCTCAGCAGTAGCGCTTGCGACCACTAGACCAACGAGGCAGGTCGAGGTAGATTTAAGTATTTGTTCGAATAAACAAAAACAACAAAGGAAATCAATAAAAACGACTTGTGCGACGCCAAAAAGGCTCCTATCTCAGCATAATGCTGCGATATATATATAAAAAGAAACAAAAACAAAATACCGCAGCGCTGGTATTCTGATAGGGCCCGCTGTGATGCCACGGACACATAAATCCCACCAGGGTAATAACAATTAAATAAAAAGACAATTTATAATAAATAAAAGACAGAAATAAATAAAAACCGTAACTATGTAGATGTACAGTAAATATTACGATTTACTCGATTGATTGTTACGATTTCACGCTAAAACGGCTGAACGGATTTCAATGAAATTTGGCACATGAGTAGAAAATTACCTGGGTTAGAACATAGGATACTTTTTTCCCGATATTCCATGGGTTCGAGACTTATGCAGGTAAAACCGCGGGGCGCAGCAATTTTCGGAAGTAGCGATATGGAGCAATTTAATTAAATGCTTTAATCTTAGCTCTGAGCTATATGAAGTCAGAGACTTAAGTATGTCAATAAAAAGAAAAACATTTAACACCTCCATATTACCTTGTCCAACTTAAGGATGCGAAATCTGGACCCTCACAAAAGCATTGAGAGAAAAACTTGCCATAGCACAGAGAGCAAAGGACGTTTATAACCGGTCATACTCCTGATGACCGGTTATAAACGTGAGAATAAGATTAGAGAAGCACTGATGTAAGGACAATGCCAAAACTACGCATGAGAATCGATCAACAGAAGTGGAGATAGGCAGGACAAATGATGCGCGATAAAATGGGGAAGTTGAGCAAGAGAGTCACAGAATGGTACTCAAAGGACGGCAAAAGAAGACGAGGAAGACAACACACAAGTTGGGAAAACAAAATAAAATTGACAGCAGGACCAAACTGGAGAAGGTTTGCTCGAGACAGGCATCAGTAGATCTCGTTGGAGGAGGCCTTTGCCAAAGGCACGTTGAATTGAGAGCACATTATCTGAGTTTAAGTGCAAATGTTAGTATTTCGGAATAAAAGGCTTTATTTATATGAAGCAATGTTGCTCCATATTCCACCACGAATTACGGCCACAATTAAGAGCAATAACTGCTCATGGGTGGTGGCTGGGACAGACTGCATGTGGAAGGCGGAGGACAAGGTTTTGTGGCGCAGCTTGGGAGAGTTGATTGATTATTCGATCCCTATTAATTAACACAAGTTCTTATTTGAAACTTTCAAGATACTGTATAAGTTGTGTTACGTGTACCAACTTGTTTATGAATGACTAATATTTTAGTGGGAAGATACAATTATGTTGTTGTACTGTTTAAAAACTTAACAAGTCGATAAGCGTGCACAAACTAGTACAAGATGAACAATTTTGACTATGGGAGTCTGAGGTTCATCAGTTCATTTTGGTAAGGGGGGGGGGGGGGGGGGGAGTTTACCTAAGCGTACAATTGAATTGTTTGCACCGTTCCTTCATCTATGGAAATTATCGGGAACCGACCGGGTAGCTCGCAGCTCCACACTGTAATATCGAGACAAGATAATTATGTTACTGTATATTGACCTACGTGAAACTCAATTGAGTGAATTATGGCCGCCACGCTGCGATGAATATGTCTGTCAATTTGGTACTGTGTTTGCGAGGCTGCAAAATTCATTACGGGTACGTAATGAATTTAGCAGCCTCGTCAACTCAGTCTATGCAAGGAGCTAGAAATTTGATAGTCCGTAAAGAATTAAGTTAAGTTTTTTTTTTTTATTGCACCGGATACCACTGTTGATTAGTCTGTCGAGCTTGTCCAGCTAAACCGCATTCAAGTCAACGATAGGGAAAATCAAAGTCTGCACAAGCATAGTCTTTGTCTTAGCGGAATGTCAATTTTCATCAATATTCTTAATTAACTTTGAAACTATTTATTATAAAATTAAAAAAAAAACATTGAGGTTCTCACAATAAACCCTTTCATTTGATATGTCATACGGTACAGTATTTTTATTTCTATTTTCCCCCCAAAAGTGACCATGATATTCAAAATTCATTTAAGTATTTGAATTTCAACTCCAGTAGATTCGGAGCAATTCGGCTGTGACAGACGGACAGACAGACACACGAGTGATCGTAGAAGGGTTCCGTTTTTTCCTTTTGAGGTACGACGTTTTTATGTTGTAATATTTATATCTGCTTGAGTAGGTACAGTTTTCGTTGTTTTGTTGGTATATTGGCGTGTGCTAGCTAAAATATGGCAAGTAATTTATTTGTTTGTGTTTCGTAATGTTAATTACTTGCATACGATTTGTATAGAATAAAGTTTATCTAACTAAACAGACAGGTGTGCTGCTGGACAGTTTGTTTCGCCACTTCTTCCCAGCTAAAGCACTAGAAAGTGGTGAAGGGCGGGCGTTTTTGGGGGACTGTCTTAGCCTAGTTTGAATTAATGACTGAATGAGTGAGTCTCACAGAGGAGGCCTGTGGCCTAGCAGTGAGAACATTACAGACTGATTATGCATGAGCTTTCATACACGTGAAGATAATACGATACCGGAGTCCTCTTATGACATTTTCAAACCCTTACTTTTCAATTTCTAAATTTATTACACATATTCAACATAACATCTCTTTTATTTCAGAATACCGGCAGCCGATAATGGGCAGTCCGTGGCCTATCGCCAAGCCTATTGCCAGCAGACCGATACCAGTACAGCATCAGCACTTACAACATCTTCTAGCACACTGTCATCATCCGTATTTAGGTAAGAAGTGTACTTTAGATTGTCGTGTTCATGGGTAATAATGTAGAATAATTATGTTTGCGAAGTTTCAAAGTTAAATCATTTATTTCAAATATGTAGGCACTGTAAATGGACATGGAAATGCCTTCCTTGAGAAGGATGTGTGGTGTGACTATAAATGATAAACTGAAAAATGATTTGATAAGGCAACGATGCGGTTTAAAGGAAGATGTAGTGACAAAAATTGAAAAGAGTATGCTTCGATGGTTTGGTCATGTTGAGAGGATGAATGAAAGGCGACTAACAAAAGGTATTTACAAGGCAGATGTGAGTGGAAATGCCGGGAGGGGACGCCCCAGAAAGACATATAGTGACCTCATTAATGATGTTCTTCAAAAAGGTCAGGTGCGTAGTACTCGCAACCGGCGTGCGTGTATGACCAGATGTATGAACGTAAACGAAGCAAAAGGAGTATGTAAGGAGCGTTGCAGGTGGCGTTCTATACTTTCTGCTTACCCCCGTGTGAAGAAAGCGTGAGTTTATATATGTAGGCACTTAAGACACTTGAACGTCAAAATTTAGAACTGATTCTAGTCGCCTTCAAGGTAGTTTCGTATGGAGAAGAATGGCAAGAAACTCCACAGTTACTCTTTTAAAATGTTTCACAATGTTTTGTATATATACATTCATTATATAATTATATGTGAAGACGATGCACCTAGAATAAAATTACTGCATCGGAATAGGTAAAAAGAATAAAAATTTAATCAATGACAGATGAATTAATTATGTGATACATACATGGTATTCTCATATTTACAAACATTGTAAAAGTAGTTTATCATTAATTCCACGCAATCTAATTAATATAAACGGACGTCATATTATCGGCATTGTTGAAGCATTAGAGCTAGAGAACTGGCATACTAGATTTTTTCTAGAATGAACTCATGGGTTTCTCGTAGCGAGGTGAATCCGGTTTCTGAAAAACTAATTCATCTAATACATAGTTATTCTAATAGACTGTCAAGCTCATGTTCAATGATTTTATTGGCTTTTGTTGTTTTAGTCATTAAATCACTGCAGAATAATAGCCATTAAAATTTGTTTGTGTCGTATCGCTCGTTAAAACCAAACGCTATGGCTTGACAGCTAAAGGTTACATTACGATTAAATATGATTCTCAAAACGCGCTTTACCTCTAAAACACAAACAACCATAACTTGTAAGAAAAGATGGGGTCGCTTTTTATGCCCGAAGAGCACAATGTGGCAATGTTCTAAACTGAGCATCTTAAGCCGAATCGTCTCTAAAAAATCCGAAATTGTATCAAGTAGTTACAAATACTTAAATCCACAACAAAAACAGTATAGGAGAATCCCTTTTTTATTTTATTGCAAACAATCGACGCCATTTTTCAAAACCACAGACAATAAAACACTCCTTTTAAATATTTTTTTATCGATCGTAGACAATGAATTAATACTTTTTGCGCGGACCTCCCAGTATAGGCAACTATTCTTGCTTATGTCAACAGATTTTTATAATGGTAACATTTCGTCAGATAATAAGCCTGACACGCCCAATTTGACGGACAGACATAACAACAAACCTTTTGTTATAGTAATCTGTTAGATAAACAAGAATTTTTAGAGGGTGGCTCAAAGTAATGGTTGAAAAATTAATATTGAATATGTTTGATGTGGTTTTTATTACCTTTTTTGGTATTTAAATTCTGTTTTTATTTCATTGTTAGTTTAGTTCTTTGGTTGGTTTAATAGGTATTCAAGCAATTATTTCGGACATTTTAGTAAGCATAATCCAGCAAAAATGTTATTCGAGTTAGTAGCGGCTCTCAGAATAATATTATTTTACCTAAGTGTCTATAAGTTTTGAAGAGAGTCCATATTTAAATATTAGATAATATTTGTATGTTACCCGGATGGGATCGCTTTTTTATCTAAGTCCCATGTAAAAACCTACATTAAGTTAATTCTATTGATAAAATTTTTATGGAAGTGGCTCGCGATTACCATTGGAATCGCGCTAATCGCTAATCGCGAGCTGTATTGGTACGAGATTCCGAAAACCACTGTCTTACACATTATGCCTGTTGGCTTTACCGTTCTGTCATTCATTCACTCATCAAATAACAATAGAAAAGCTGATAAGCTCAATCCCTCAAATAATATTAATCGTAATGTGAGCAAAATTGGGAGCAACTAATATATTTTCCATAATCTATTGTGAGCCTTTCAACAAATAAGATCGATTGTGCAAAAAGTCTTACAATGCATACATGCCCTTTTTGCGCGTATTAGACTCAATGCGTTTGTACCTTTGCCATTTTTGGTGTTTGATGAAAAAAATTATATTGGTTTTTGGCGGCATAAAAAGAAGTAGGTTTCTATTGATTGTTAAAATAATGTTTTTACGGTCAAAACGGTAAGCAAGAGAGAAAACCGGCCAAGTGCGTGTCGGACTTCACACATTTAGGGTTCCGTACCAAATGTAGAATATAAGCCGTCCGAATGGCAGTATTATTCATAAGCGGTAGGTGAGTGACCTGGGGCCCAAGTCTGCTATTTTTAATAAACTCGTCATTCTAACACGATCCCATTGTCATTTTGCTAAAAAATCGTAATCTGCTAAATTCATAATGGTCGATCATTGGTCGGTCAATGGTCTCGTAATAGAATCGTGGTAGAATGACATTGTCGTATTGCCATTATTATAAAACCCGTTAGTAGAAATGATTTTCGAAAAACTACTACTTAATTTGAACAGTTAGTCATGCCAGATTTCATTTATATATATATTTACATATTATTTATTAGTGTTATAAGCAATCTGAAGTAGCAAGAAGTTCGTAAATAGCAAAAACATTAAATTTATGTGAAACTATACGACTCAATAATATTTTATCAGTTTAGCTGTCAAAGTCAAATGTTAAATTACTGCTTACTGAGGTTAATCTGTTTTTAGGGTTCCGTACCCAAAGCGTAAAACAGGACCATCGAGCATGTCCGTCTGTCACCAGAGTGTATCTCATAAACCGTGATAGTTAGACAGTTGAAACTTTCACAGATGATGTAGGTACTTCTGTTGCCGCAATAACAACAAATACTAAACAACAGAATAAAATAAATATTTAAGGGGGTCCCATACAATAGACATGATTTTTTTGCCGTACGAAACCCTTCGTGCGCGAGTCGGTGTTTTGTTAGTTATTTATTTTCATTTGAGTGTTTTAATTATATTTTTGTTTGTGTATTTAAATTATCTTTTATTTATTTATTACATTTTATACAAAATGGTGCTAATTGAGCAAATTTCGGCTCTAGTTGATTTTCTGGAAAACCACCAAGAAGTTTATCCAAACGATATTGGATGGAGTGCGCCCAAATTTTAAATTCGATATCGGTGGACTGCCCCAATAAAACGTCACGGCAGAATGGCGCACTGTAAGTAGGTACTTAAATACAGTATTATTTAGTAATAGGTACCTATGCGTTATGAAATGTATCATGATTGTAATTTTTGCACTTTTTTAGTTCTTTATTGAATATAAAAGTAAAATTTTAAACAAAATTAAATCACGGAAGAGTGAAAAAAGTGCAACAGGTACCTACCTAAGCAATACTTTTCTTTTGGCAGCCTTGCAGAATTATAGTGGGAAGCATATAGTAATAATTGTATAACTTGCGACGGGCTCGACGACGTCCTTTGCATTCCGCCCATCTTCTTTCTCTAGCATCCACTGGGTTGGCTAGCTCGAGAATATTTTGTTCGTAGTGAAAACATTTCTCCATTCAATATTCCACAAACACGATAGATAGCAAACACTTTTTGACAACCGACCTATTAAAAGCAATGACTGCAGTCACTGATCAAAGGAACTGTAAAAATTTTAGCAGATTACCGCATACGCCAATCATTCATTTAACATTATGTACGAGATTACCATTCTATACCATTTCTTTCAATGGAGTGTCAGTGGTTGAGCATTGGGCAGTCATAATGACGCCATTATGTTAGTAGATTACCAAACTTGACAAAATCAACAATTATGAAATCAATGATAGACCATTCTGACACTATTGTAATAGCAGACTTGAGGCCCTGGGATCCTGCCGTTTTGCCGAAAAGATTTTGCCAAAATATCACTACCCAAACAAATTTTAGCAACCTTTTTTTATACCAATGCAATGTTTGGAATGATTTTAGTACGCACATTGTTATTTGGTTAAATTTTTACTTGACAGAATACTATCAAGGATAATGTCATTTAGGCATTTGGTCATTAACCAAATGATTTATTACAGCAAACAATCTTTAGACAATAAACGTTAGAGAATGTGTTGTGTGAATGAGATGTGCTTGAATTTGTCTGAAACAAGTCAAATTTATGGTTACTTGTGGAACTAGTTAGAGTAGGTTAATTATTTTAAATAATGGTTAGGTTAGGTTAGGTTAAAACTGTGACCTCCTACGCACGAGCCGAGCAAGCGAAGCGAGCGGTGCCGCGGCAGCGGCCGGCGTGTGCCAGAAACGAATAGATTATATAGAAAAAAATATGGAAACACTGAGATTATTTTTAGCAGGCTATTGAGAACCGAACTAGTTAGACGAGGTAGAAATTTTATTTTGCGTAAAATGAATAAATGTAATAATAAATGACTTCCAACTGAAATATTTAACTACATAAAAATTGGTAAAAGAACTAGTTAGTAAACAAGTTAATGTTTAAATTTTCACTTGCCAAACATTAGGTTTACGTTACAATTATTTGTGAAAAGATTATTTGCTAAGTAATAATTTGACAAATTAAATTATGTGGAAAATTGTTTGGGAAGTGATAATTTGGCAATTTCTTTTCGATGAAACAAGAGAGACCCGAGTGACCTTAGTTACACTTTTAGTGAGGTATCTCAGGAGCTTGGGTTTTTTCTTGGCTTGATTCTTCGTGTGAGGGATATTTCAAAGAAAAAATCAGACTTATCAATATATTGGTATTGGTTAGTCAAATATACGTAAGTAATAATAAACATTATTACCAAATTGCAAGTTCATAGGTCAATGGGAATTAAAAATTCGGAACAAAATTTTGTCAAAAAGCTGACTTTGGTGGCTTCTCATTGCTTTGTTTTCCAATATTTTTTAATACAAAAAACACAATATTTATCTACTTAACGAGTTCTAAACAACGATACCCCGTTCAATGGGGTATGTCAACAATTTATTTTCACGCTCCCCTTTAGATTTATGGTCCTTAAAAACATTTTTTTTTTTACTATTTATATGGCTTTGGGTCAACAAAAAAAGATGCTTATACTGTAAAGCTCCAACCGTCTGGCTGTTAAACCTGGGTGACAGACGACAGATCTAATGGCTAGTCCTTGCATAGCTTCTTGTTGCAACACAAGACGCCGCGCCGTCGATACTTCAAACGTTCTATTATACCCGAATCGATATAGCGTGGCAATAGAAGTCATTGCCCTTTCCCTAATATCGAAATCAAAATCAAAAGTCATTTATTCAAACTAGGCTGAGAATCAGCACTTTTCGAACGTCTAAATTACATAAGACAGTCCTCCAAAAATGCATGCCCTTCACCACTTCCTAGTGCTTTAGCTGGGAAGAAGAAGTAGCACAAAAAACTCCCAAGCAGCACACCTGTCTGTTTCGTCGTTCTAGTTTAACATACATTTTTTGCATAACTTACTTGCATTAAATGAAGGCGTAATAACAGATTTAAAAGTCCCTGAATCGATATATCTGCGGCTTATAAAGAATAACCTGAGTGTATGAGCGTTAGTGATGTATCATCTCCTTATCCGAGGTGTAACTCTTCTAATGAGAGGGATAGGTTAGATTTCCTATTGACTATTCATAGAGAATCAGGAGTACTTTGACGAGTTATACAGAAAATTTTCGAAATTAAGAGAACCTAGGGAGCCTACTCTGGCAATCAGCCTATAATTATAATATTCCCACTGCTGGGACACAGGCCTCCTCTCTGTGAGAGGGAGTGGGCCGTAATCCACCACGCGGGCCCAGTGCGAGTTGGTAGATGTCACTTGTCTTCGAATTTTTGGTTCTATGACATGCCGGTTTCCTCACGATGTTTTCCTTCACCGTTTTGAGAGCAATGGTGATGTAATAATTTACACAAAGTAAAGCGCCTGTCCGGGTTCGAACCTACGACCTACAACTCGTAAGTTGCGGCCGTTACCACTGGGCCACCACTGCTCTACTCCCTACGCACTAAATCCGTAGCTTCGGTCGAAGTTACCAGCGTTACCTACTCCGTATCACCTACGGACATAAGATTACTTTGGAGCCCGAACTGAAACTGAATGACAAAACCATTTGACAGTTGTCCCTACTCGTAATGTGTTTGTGCCGTTCGAAAAATTTTATCTGTCAAATAACTTCTCCCGCTCTGGGCGGACCGGGAGGGTGTGTCAGACTCTTACTGACTAAGACCCACCCGTATTCCTTCCGTTGCCTGTGTTGCCAGGGGCCACGGTATCCCTTTCGGACTTTCCCGCGACCCCGGCAGGACCACTTTGCACCTTAGAGGTTATTCCACTGCTCCTTGTTGTTCTAAGGCAAAAACCCGCCGAATATGCATGATTCAGTACTGACCTTGCTATAATGCCGGCGCCACACATTAGTTCAGGCTTGGCGCCAAATCAAATGTTAAGCAAAAATCAGTAAAATCCTGTTCAATATCTGTCCAAACCCGATACATACATTGAAGCCAATGCTCCAAGGCTACATCTTGGGTCAAATTATCTCCAATACATGTAGCACACGGCGAGCTAGCTTCCTAGTTTTACTCAAAACTAGAACGAACTATGGCATATAATATATAATAGAATACCCTATAGGATAAGAAATTTACACTCTTTTAATGCTTTCAAAAGTCAACTTAGTCAGTGTATAATCGTGGATCGATCACTTCATGAAGGCATTGTATAACTAGTTTGTAACTGATGTCGACGAGCTTTGTGTAATATGTGTATGTTTTAGTATTGTGTAACTGATGACGACGAAGTTTGTGTAATTTATGTATATGTTCTAGTATTGTTCTCAAGTGATTGACATACCTATGTCTTTATTGAGAATAAAGTTGCTTTAAACCTAAATCTATATAGCGTTTTCTTGTTACAGTGAGACCGGCACAAGCACATACACAAGTGTTTCCACTACCAGGAGGTTTTCCATGGGCACATAGTTCCAGAGGTAAGTAACTTATTAATACACCAACCAACAGCTCACTGTCATCTGTCAAAATCGTTATCATCATTTCAGGTTTTAATCATAAGCCTTATATTCAAACAGTTGATACAATAATGGATCACGATGACCATTGCCAAAACTACCACGCTTAGTGGACTCATTTTTGATCGCAGTTTGTTTTTATTAACATTCATTCATTTCATTTTATTTATAAACAATTCACAATGTGTTGAATACAGGCAACATACAATCTACATACAAATACAAAAAAAAAAACAACAGACATTAAGAGGTCGAATTATTAGTTCACTGAAGTAAGCTGTCACTTTGGGTAATAAAATGGTCACATTTATTGTATTTTAGACATTTACAATTATTATTGCATACTGAAACTTTTATTTTATTTATATACACTTTTGACATATGTATTTACTTTGTTTTACGTCCGTAGTACAAACTCAGAAAGTTTGTACTACGGACGTTCTTAAAAATACGGAAAAATAGAACAGACGGATTAATTGAAATAGGCTTTCCAAAAACCAGGCAGTAAATATTTCTTCAAAAGGTCTTTTCTTCACAGGTAAACCACGTCGCGGCATGATGCGTCGCGCTGTCTTCTCGGACCTTCAACGCAAGGGTCTAGAGAAGAGGTTCCAGGTGCAGAAGTATATCTCCAAGCCTGATAGGAAGAAGCTGGCTGAGAAGCTTGGATTAAAGGATAGTCAGGTTAGTTTGGAGACGATTTCGTATTTATTTTTTACAGGAACTTGAGATTAAACCACCAATCTTATTACCTGATCTGGGCCCATGAGGTGGATTAGCCACTTCCTCTCGGTCAGATGAAGCCAAAGATCCAGTAATGGACACTTTAGATACTGAGGCCATAGCACTCTTCTCTCTCTCTCTTTCGAAATTCTTCTAAGTACATAAAAAAGGGTCTAGACAAAGATCGTTAGAAACGAAAGTCAAAATGACAGATTGTAGAAGGATTTCTACGGTGAGATGTCAAAAATAGAGAAACGAAATGTCACTTTGTATAGAAAGAGCCGTGTCTATTCTTCGAAGAAATAGAGAGCGTCATGCTAAGCCTGCTGCAGGGTTAGCACGAGAACCGTAGAGATGCGGTTTGTAGACGAAAATGACGTTTCCGTGATGGCAGAACATCGGTAGACAAGCGGTTGCTATTATACAATAGAGTAAAAATTAAAAAACGTCATGTTAAGCCTGCTGCGCTTCAATAAGCCTGCGAGATAAACTGTCGTAGTCAGTCTGTAAGTACATAAAATAGAAAGAAAGAAAAAAAGAAGATTTATACGAGTATGACACAGAAACACGTGCAAATAAAAGCTATGGAAAATTCTTAAAAATAATAAAACAAAACACATTTATATTTTCACAGTTTTTTTTAATTTTTTTTTATTATCTGTAATGGCAAAGGAAACATTTCATGTGATAAATATAAAATAAATCGAGATTTACACAGAGAGAAACAGAACATATATCTACATATAGTCGGCAACTGCACGCCATGAGTGTGACAAGTAGGCTTCCACTCAGCATTATGCTGTGCTATGGGGGACCCACAGCAAAGCGCTGATTTTCAGTGGTCACCCGAAAAACGACGTACGGAAACCAAGTCAGAAACATATTAGAAAAAACAGGTAATAAAGTAAAACAAAATAAACAGTACTTAGAAAATAATATAACCATTATGATCGATAAATACTACCTATACAATATCAGCTCAGGTTTATATCCGGATTCCCTAAGTTTCAAGAGTGAAACAATTATTTAAAAAAAAACAATAAGGAACACATGATCTATAGACCAATTGTCTTAATTCCTATAGTGTCCAATTTTTTGAAAAATACGTCTATAAAGAACTGTACTCACACCTCGAAAAGAAGTTAAAAATCTTTAGTGAAGAGCAAAAAAGACAAAACATGTCAACCAATATGGCCATTTATGATTTTTTATATTATTATACCGTCATGACGAATACGTTAAAGGCTTCTACATACTGGCGCGACTTGTCGCGACACAAAGGCACCGCTTCACAGTGGAACGAATGTATGGGAGCGGTTGGACGTAGACATGTCCGAAAAAAAAGAGTAAAATTATGCCAAACTAATGATGCCATCTTATTCGATTACTTAATGCCTTCATAACTTGTGGTGATGAATTTCTTCATAACTCCCATATTTCGGGAGTAATTTGAGAAAATGTGAAATTTTACTATGAAAATGAGTGTATCGAGCTCTCTCCCTCCTGATTCCGGGCTTGTTTCAAGTAGCGGTCTCTAATATCATAATGCTAATACTAAGAGCTATATTTAATACTAAGACACATAGTGCGCCAAATGTGCACTTTCTGGGATAAAGAGTGATGTTTATTTTATAACACAATTTTTTTATTTTTTGTTTATTTTGTTGATTAAAACCGTTTTTCTAAAGGTTTACCTTATTACAATAACATTTCTGAGCAGCCAATTAGAGAAGATATAAGCTAATTAGGATATATAATTAGGGACTTAAGGTTTACATATAAAACTGATGCACTAATGATTACTGATAAGAACATTGCTATTATTTAATTACTAAATGGCTCTTAATACACTAATTTAGCATGCATCATTTACTAATTATCACAATAACTAATTACCTTGCAATATTTAACAAAGGATACCTGGGATACCTGGATTTTATATAAATAGGTCACTATTAGTAACTTTAAAATCAGTGTTGATTTACACCTCGTTGTATCCAAGCTAATCTCGCAATGTATTTTCCAAATTTTAATACAAATCTTGATATTCACGTTGCTTTATGCGCACGCGCACATAAAGATTTACGCGACTTTAACTATTTGTTCAGTGTTTTAAAAGATAACAGTTGTGTTCAGTTATGTGAAAGTGCTGAAACAAGTTTAAAAGACTGGTGTCGTCGATTTTGCTACCGCATTTATGCAAAATGGACACAGTCTGGAAGAAGCACAGATAAGTTTCGGAAGAAACATGAGATTTGGCTACAGGCTGCAATTCAATGGCCGGAATTACAGAATGAAAATATGGAACCTTCTACAGAAAATATAAGTGACGTCATCGAGCCCATAATTTCTCCTGCTAAATCTGATGCTTCAACTTGTACACATCCTAGTCCTCGTAAATCTTTTGAGGACCTTAGTAACCGGCAAAAAAGAAGACGCACTGAAGATAGTCTTTCATGCAGCAGTAGCAGCGCTGAAATTATGTTTTCGGCCGAAAGGGCGCTTCAAAAGGCAGGACAAAGCGATACAGCTTATGTTATGAAATACTTGACGGAGAATCCAGAAGAGGCCTCAAAAATCAAAGCCTTCATTGAAGGTAAATCAATTCAGGTACGGGAAATATCCCCTTTGAAGGCATTGGCTCTTTATGTATCGATGAACTTATCGAAATGGCGCTATAACACTCTTCGGGATTTCAACACTCAAGAAGGAGCTCTTCAATACCCGAGTTACTACATGTTGGTTAAAGAAAAAATTAAGTGCTATCCGGCCAAAGAAGATCTCACAGTTACAGAGAGCTCTGCAAAAATCAAATTACAAGCCTTGATGGATTTAACCTCAAGAAGACTTATTAGGTCGTTAGAAACCCCTGTTGATCCCAATCAACAGCTCGTATTGACCAGCAAATGGGGTTTTGACGGATCATCTAGCCAAAGCATTTATCATCAAAGGACGAGTGAAGATGAGCAAATCGATCTTGCTAGTAATTTTATGATTAGTCTTGTACCACTGCGGCTCGTCTCAAAAGGTGTAACAATTTGGGAAAACGAGCGACCATCTTCCACTTCATTTTGCCGGCCAATATTGTTTAAGTTTATAAAGGAAACCAAAGAAAATGTGCAGAGAGAGATGGCTGAAATCGAAGCAGAGATTGAAGCCTTAACTCCATCCACCATCACTGATGGAATTAGTGTCAAACACCAACTGCTGTTGACAATGATTGATGGTAAAATTCATTCCATTATATCCAATACAGCAGCTTCAGTGTGTGACATATGCAAGGCTTGTCCTAAAGAAATGAATAATTTAGAGTTAATCAAAGATAAACACGCAAACGAGGACATGTATAAATATAGCTTAAGCACCCTTCACGCTTGGATTCGCTCAATGGAATGCTTATTACACATTTCCTACAAATTAGACATAAAATCATGGCAAGTAAGGGGTGATATAGCAAAAAGGCAAGTTGATGACAGGAAGAAAAGAGTTCAAGAGGCTGTAAGAAGAGAAACGGGCTTACTTCTCGATGTTGTGAAACAAGGCAGTGGATCCACCAACAATGGCAACTCGGCAAGGAGATTTTTTGAAAACTACACTAAATCTGCTGAACTGACCGGAATAGATGCTATGCTTTTAAGAAAAATCTGTGTGATCTTGCAGTGTATTTCATCAGGAGAGAAGATCAACGTAACTAAATTCCGAGAGTTCTGCTTTGATACTGCTAAGCTTTACGTGGAGTTATACCCATGGTATTATATGCCTTCTTCACTTCATAAAATTTTAATGCATGGGCCAGACATAGTTCAGAACATGTCAATTGTGCCCATTGGTTTTCTATCCGAAGAGGCATCTGAGGCTAGAAATAAAGATTTTAGAAAATATAGAGAGGGGCATTCTCGAAAGCATAGCAGTATCTCATGCAATGAAGATATTATGCACAATCTTTTACTGTCTTCTGATCCACTTGTTACAAGTATCCGTCCAAAAGGAAATAAGTTTGTAAAAAAATCTTCTTTTAAGGAATTTTATGAGCTTACGGATTCTGAGAAAAGTGATATCGAATTTGTTAACATAAATGATTTAGCGGACATCGATTCTGAATTTGAATTAATTGATGATGATGATGATGACGAAGATAATTAAATGATGTTATTGTTTTAAAATGTGTAACTTAGTAAATTAGAGCTTACATCTTAATTATTTATTGTACTTTTAATGAAACTAGGTAATTTATTATCAACTTACTTAAAAGTCATACTCTCATCAGTTCTTGTGAATATTTTTGTTAATATATATTTCTGTATATATATAATATATTTATAGACCTCTTAATAAGTCTGTCTGCGGTTTAAAGTAAATACAAATGGGGAAAAAACGTTTTTTTTTTTAAATTTTCATTTCCTTTTATCCCAGAAAGTGCACATTTGGCGCACTATGTGTCTTAGTATTAAATATAGCTCTTAGTAATAGCATTACGATATTAGAGACCGCTACTTGAAACAAGCCCGGAATCAGGAGGGAGAGAGCTCGATACACTCATTTTCATAGTAAAATTTCACATTTTCTCAAATTACTCCCGAAATATGGGAGTTATGAAGAAATTCATCACCACAATTTATGAAGGCATTAAGTAATCGAATAAGATGGCATCATTAGTTTGTCATAATTTTACTCTTATTTTTCGGACATGTCTACGTCCAACCGCTCCCATACATTCGTTCCACTGTGCGCTTGTAGTGCTACACGCGGTGTCTTTGTGTCGCGTCGCGTCGCGCGACAAGTTGCGCCAGTATGTAGGAGCCTTTATACATAAATACTTTAATTACCGCTGTAGGTACCTATAAAAACCAATTCACGTACACATCGCAAACGAGTAGGAAAACAACATTCAGTGTCGTATACTCTGCTACCATTCTTATTATGTAAAGCGAAAACTTAGTAACCCTTTTTATGAAAATTATGCCGACTGAGGAGTATGAAATTTGGCATAGTTTAACTTTATATGGAGGACGAGTGAAGAAAGCTAATATTTTTATGTACTTAATATGCGTTAGAATTCAATTAAATTAATAAAAAAAGCATTACACATACCTACTACTTGAAGATAGATAGGTGATACAAGTGACAGCTTGAGCATGGAATAAGTATGTACTTTTTAATAGCATGGAATTAGTAAATACTATATAGATGGGCTTGTGGCTAAGTAATAACAGCTGCACGGGTCGATCGATCAGATTAAGCTACGCTTGCCGCGGTTGGTCCGTGGATGGGTGACCATCTTTACATACCAAGACCCCTCCGTGCCTCGGAAAGCACGTTAAGCCGTTGGTCCCGGCTGTCATTTGTAGATCTTTACAGTCGTTACGGGTCGTAAGAAGCTCGAAGGTCTGACAACCAGTCTTAGCAAGGGTTATCGTGTTGCCCAGTAACTGGGTTGTGGAGGCCAGATAGACAGTCGCTCCATGTAAAATACTGGTATTCAGCTGTATCCGATTAGGCTGGAAGGCGACCCCAACATTGTTGGGAAAAGGGAGTCGAATTTCAAGCAGTCGGCGAACACTAGTTAAATTAAAACTGTGCCATTTCCTTAACCGTATACTTTTATAAATATTTCAAAACATTCCTCCAATCCCATTATAATCCTATAATTCAAAAATCAAAACATACCGACCAAGGAGTTTTAACGTAAAGATACAATATCCCGTCGCTCCCCCTAGAGGGGAGTTCTACGTAGGGTGTTACAAAAAATTGTTACCCCTTAGGGTACAAAGAGGGGGCTGTCATACGCAGCCGTCCAACTCCGCCCCCGTAGGAACCGTTTAAAACAATTACGGGGGTGTATTTGAATGTTAGTATTGAATTGAGACTTTTTGGTTAGGCTGTGTAGCTTTTGCCTTTTGCCTTTTTGATTGGTTGTTTAAAAAATCTGGTGTAAACTATAATTTTTATTTGATTGCTAAGTTAATTTGATCGATGATACCAACACGGACTACCTGCAGTAATGTCTGTCCTTTCCCCCGTAATCCATCCAAAGAAGATCGCTTTTAGCGATAAGACCGCCCATTGTGTCACCCTATGTAAAATTTCTACATTTATATCTGTCATTTTTATGGTGTACATTCTTAATTCGTGGGTTGTGGAGGCTTACATAGTCAGTCGCTCCATGTAAAATTGTATTCAGCTAAATCCGTTTACACTGGAAACCAATCCCAACACAGTTGGGAAAAAGCTTAAAAAAAATAGCCTAGTGTTTAAGGCGAGCACATGATAGATCAAATCATGGAGAAGTGTGAGTCAGCCAAATTGCGAAAAACAATTCTAAAGCTCGGTGATGACGACACACGTTGACAAAATTATTTCTGAAGCAAAACGCTTTAGTAAGGGTTTATGTCTCGTGGATCACGGGGGTACTAAACCCTATTTATGAGTACTGCTTCGTACTGCCCTGGGGTCTCGGAACATCAATGATAGACTGGTTTTAGATACCGAATTTATTTCCGCACTTAAACCCCGTGGGAGAACCGTTCGCTCGGGCCAGTGCGCAGTCATTCCCCGTTCGCCCATACATCTCGCTCACATACATTTTGCTTAAGACGCTGACAACACCTAAACCGCGGTCACTGTCAGATTGCATAGAAAAGAAAGAGAAGCGCGATGACACAACGCTTGTAATTTATTGCAAAATATGAAGCAATTATCTATTTACTCAAAATTGATTTGAGTAATCGAAAATAAAAAAAAACCAAGTTCTGCATTCAAATAAGACGTTCTTGTTATTAATTAAATACGTAACGTATGTTGATATGTAATGCAGATATTTTGGATTAGAACTCAAGGTAAGAGGTTAGTTTAACATTAATTTGTATCGAGATTATTTTTCAAAACGTGTTTTGGTAACAACCAAGTTCTGGGAAATATGTTCAAAATTAACATATATTTTTTCCGCTACCACAAACTATACAGATTAGGCAATTTATTTTCTTAAAAGAAGCCTATTTTGGTCAATTGGGTCTTGTCAGCGCCTTAACATGCACTCTGCCATACGTACTTACAAGTGTCCCTACAGTAGTTTGAAAAGTAGTATCGATTTTATGCTTTGGTAGACTTTACTTCATGAATTTGTTACATAAAGTTTTTATTACAATACTTAAATATTTACATACAGAATTGATGTGTATGCGTTCTAGTTTAACATACATTTTTTGCATAACTTACTTGCATTATATGAAGGCGTAATAACCGATTTAAAATTCAGTAAAATCATAGCTCGTATATCTGCGCCTTAAAGGCGATACGACCTCTTAGAGGACGAAAGTAAAATTGTTATCGGAAAATTCTAGACCTAGCATAACTTAGGCTGTTTTGACTAAAATAACCCTAATACAATCAGATAAAAACTAGGAAAACCTATCAAATAATTTCCTTCATCAAGACATCCCCAAAATAACTAAGACAGCTTACCTTCACCCCCTAATTCGATAAACGCCAGCAATTATCCGAACACATCCCCTCGGCTATTCATTTAAACGGTTTCACCCCCTCGGGTGCGGTTGAGTCGGGTTGATTCAACTAAGTATTAAAAATTGAGCTCGCCTTTGTTTATTCGATCTTGATTTTTGATACTGATTTTTTCGTGGGGGGTTAAAAGGGGTGAAATTGTTTTTTTTTTTGTTATGTTGGGGCCCATAATAGAATCTGAAGGCGATAAGAAAAAATGTTTTATTTTGTGTATTTTTTCTTATTTTATTTGCGAATAAATTTAAATGCTTACTTAAATGTGTCTTTTGGAATATTTAATCCATTATTCTAAGGATATTTTTCTGGTTTTTTTTTATTGCGCTTGTTAGCTACGCCATTGCCAATGCAATACTAGTAAAAGTAGCCGTTTAATGGATCCTTTGAAGATAGAGACATATGCTATCACGGACTTTTTTGTTGAACTGTTTATGATGTACAATCCTGTAGAACATACATTTTTTGCTGGCAGTCCACATGTTTTTTTCCGACAGTTCCAACAATTATCGTCATAATTTACACAAAACCATATGAATTATACACTTAAACCTTCCTTATGAATCACTCCGTCCTTTGGTGAAAACCGTTTGAAAATCCGTTCAGTACTTTTTGAGTTTATCGCGGTCAGACAGACAGACAGACGCGGCGGGGGACAATGTTTTGTAATGTGTAAACATAATTCGCCCCTTCGAAGTAGTTATACATTATAATAAGTCATCATAAGTTTACCAAGGTTTTATTTATAACCAAAGTTCATACTAGAAACAGGATATAACATAATTTCAGTAACACACAAAACCACATTAAACCCCACATAACAATCTTTCTCTTTTTAATACATCCCCGTCAGTTATTCGTTCAGTAATACCATTCAACTGAGCGACTGTTCGTGGCATGCAATTTACTTCAGCTCTTTCTGCTGTTATTATATTGTATTTTATTTTATATGTTTATGAATTTATTTTGTCAGTGTTCCTATTGGTAATCATTACTCTTCCTTTTCTGTAGTCGGGTAAAAGATACAGAAAGATGGTAGGTGTTTAAGATTTGCTAATTAATATTTCTGGAAATATAGGGATTTTATTTTGTTGATAGGTTAAATATTGATGGCTGTAATAATGAATATTTAGGTAAGTAATTTATTATTTTTCTGCCTGAAGAACAGTCAAATTCAAACTCAAAGCATTTATTTCAAATAAACCAATTACTTTTTTTTACATTTTTTCAAATAAACTAATTTTAAATAAACATTCTGACAGTTCACTCACGTTCATTCTCCCAATGACAGCTGTCAAACGTCTGGTAACGTTCCGTTAGCACAATTATTAAGAATTATTGGTTGTTGTTTATTTGATCATCCAATTATAGACAGCCTATAAAAGATTCAAACTCAAACTCAAAGCATCTATTTCAAATAAACCATTTACAGGCACTTTTGAATTATCAAGGGGTCGGTCAGTCAGAAAGAAGAAGCTAGTTGCCCATTCCAAAGCGTAGTAGGTTCCTATGGAGAAGAACGGGCAAGAAACTCCACAGACACTATTTTAAAATAAAATATTGGTTACATCATTCATTTTGAAATTATAAATGTGAGAACAATGTAGACTCAGCATATAACTCAGCAAAGAATTGATGAGAGAATGGTATTTATGGGCCGTTCTTATTGGTACCGAAGATAGTATCTGAAATGACGTTAACTAGGTGGCAGCACTGAGACGTCAGGTACGCGCCTGTCAAAAGTATCAAAGCGCCAATATTTTCTTATAACGTGACTGAATGATGAACGTCATCCATCATATATTTTATATTCATTGTCGAAATAGAAGACTTTTTGTCAAAGTGGCGCCAACTGGTGGCGTGAATTTTAATGAAAGTCTCTAGTTTAAAAATGCGTCGGCCATCCCTCTTTCAGGATTGGCTACAGATGCGCCACGGCGTCCTCACCTTCCGCCTGACGCAGGTCCTCGACGGACACGGCAGCTTCGGGAGGTTCCTGTGTCGGATAAGACGAAGAAGGAAACACCCGGGTGTCACCACTGTGTGGATCGCCCCGAGGACACGGTGGAGGTCTGCTTGGCTTGGGCAGAGCACCGCCGTGTCCTCGTGGAGGCGATCGGCGGCAGAGTTCTCTCGCGTCCGGCCCTAGTTTATGCCATGGTACGGAGCGAGAGGGCTTGGGCAGCCGTCACCTCTTTCTGCGAAACAGTAATGCTCGCGAAGGAGGAGGCGGGACGGTTGAGGGAAAGGCAAATTTTGCGCACTGTCGCCCCTAACCGCCGCAGGAGACGCCCTAGGCGTCGGGAATCCCGGGCGGATTTGCGGCCACCGTAGGCGCGGGCTTGCGGACGGTGAGCAATGGGTAGCTCACCGTCCGATAAGGACCAGGCCCGGGTCGACGGCGCGTTGTGTCCCACACGCGCCTCCCAGCACAAGTGTAGGGGTCCACTAGGGCCGATGCCTGCAGGAGTTGCGGTTACCGAGGCCCCTAGCAACACAGGCAACGGAAGGAACACGGGTGGGTTTTATTCAGTAAGAGTGTAACACACCCTCCCGCTCTGCCCAGAGCGGGAGAAGTTATTTGATAATTTCCAACCCAAACAAACAAAAAATCCCTCTGCAATCAAACTGAGTGATGTATCCTTAGAAAATAGAATGATGTATATTTCTATATGTATAGTGGTGATGTACAATAAAGCGTTGATGAGCATATTTAATAGCCGTATTTCAATGACATAATCCGCCGGTCTCTTGCCAGCATCAATGTGCCTGCTCTTCTTGAGCCGACTGGCATTGTCAGAGATGATGGCAAAATACCTGATGGGTGTGTCTTCGATTCCGTGGGGTTTAAGAACTACCTGTGTAGACACACTGGCACCGTCCCACCTCCAACGGACTATTTCTAAAGCGGGTGTTGCGGCAGAAAATGCCGAAAATCTGAAAGTTATTAAATATGGAGGCCTTGGCAGAGAGTACAACTTTGTGCCCTTTGGCGTCGAGACCCTCGGTCCGTGGGTCCCAGTAATTATCATAAGTTATTTGCGGAAATCGCGAAACGTCTAGTTGATGTAGCTGGTGACCGAAAAGCTGGCGGCTTTCTCGCGCAACGCATCAGCATTGCAATTCAGCGAGGAAATGCCGCCAGCATCCTCGGTACAATGCCCCGAGGGCCATTTTTAGGCTTAACTTAGTTTTAATTTAATTTAGTTAATGTTAATAATCATCTTGTAATTTGGTTATGTAAATAAATACCTATATGTCTATTAAAAAAAAAAGCTTTAAATAAATTAACAAGACACACACAATACACAAATTAATTATGTAACAGCTTTGAAAGACTTGTAAACATTACCTACTTGTCGCTGTGAGCTTGTTCTCGTAACTGTAATTATCTATAGGATTTATTTTCGTTGCTTATACATTTAATATGTATGTATTTATGTATATATTATTTAGGATATATATGTAGGTATCTGTGTATCAATTTTAGTATATTGTATTTATTTATTTTTTACACAACGACAGCCCCACTTTATGTCCAGGCAAATCACTGACCATCCCATGGTTGTCTGGAAGAGATCGCAGAAAGCGATAAGGCCGCCCATTGTATATTTTGTAGTGTTTGATTTACTTTTTGTCATGTATTTTTGTGGTGTACATTAAAGTAGATATACCTATATAAATAAATAAATAAATAACAATGGAATCCTCCATCAGGTGGCCGTTGGCTTGTTTGTTGGCTATGTATGTTGCTAAAAGTAAGGGTCAGGTAATCGCCGTTGACCTTGGCCATAAAAATGTGCGTCGCACTCACACCGCCGGCGCCGCGCCGCGCTGCCGTTCGGTTTCATAGGGAATATTTATTTTTATTAACAAAAATATTAATATTTGAAAAAAATCACAGACAGCATTATAGATAATAAAATAGTATGTTCATAAAAAAATATGAAAATATCATAAGTAGTTTGAAAGTAATATCGTTTTTTATGCTTTGGGTAGACATTACTTACTTCCTGAATTTATTTCATAAAGTATTTTACCACAATACTCAAATATTCACATGAAGAATTGATGTGTATGCGTTCTAGTTTAACATATATTTTTTGCATAACTTATTTGCATAATATGAAGGCATAATAACAGATTTAAAAGTCACTAAAATCATATATCTGCGCCATTACCTTTAATTGAATTTTTGTCTAGCCTACAAATCCCAGAAAGTAAACGAAAATGACGCGCAGGTTTTTTATAAAACAAACATCAAAGCTAAAACAACATCATAATCTTTTAATTGTATCCTTTTATAATAAAAAACAACCCAACATCAAAAACCCTTTGCACGAAACGAAAATAAAAGGATTGAAAAATACAACCCGCGAGGAATTCTCAGCACATTCTCAAATGTCTGGCTCCTTGAGACAATACACCCATTCCCGCGAAACAGCAGTATAGAACCGGTCTAAGTTAGAACGAGACGGCAATATTACTACAACGACGTCTTAAAACCCGCTTCTATTGGCCGATTTGTATCGAATAAAAGTGTGAAAGCCCCGCTATTGGTGGGTTATAATATTATTTTTTTACTCGCGTTCGGATACTCGTACCGGGGCCTTTTTTACGATATCTGAATTTTATGAGGTACTTGCGAACAGAGATTGTGGTGTGTATCCGAATATCCGAATGGTTTAGTAGAATTTAGAAGGTTCGCTGGTTATTTACAAATAAACGTTTGATTTATTTACAAAATGGGTTGGTTCTGGGAGGTAATTGGAATATTTTCGAAATACGTCGTTACTTTCTTGGTTTTGAATGAACTTAGCTTCGGTTTGGGGGTTGCTCTTTCGTGATTCAACATTGAGAACTCAATTTCTGAATTTGTTTTAGGTAGTAAGCAGAAACTACAATCACAATCTGAATGATTTTGAAGTATATAAACCCTATTACTAAGCCTCCGCTGTCCATCCGTCCGTCTGTCTGTCAGCGGGCTGTATCTCAAAAACCGTGTTTGGTCGACAGGTGAAGTTTTCACAGATTGTTTTTCTATTGCCACTGTAACAACAAATAATAAAAAATAGTTAATATTTAAAAAGGGGGTCTGCTTCGTAGAAGATAAAAAGAAAGTGTATTTGGACACAGTTCGAAAAACACAAAATACAAATAAAAATCATCATCATCATATCAGGCGAAAGAAGTCCAGTGCTGGACATAGACCTCCCCCAAGCCTTCCTCATTATATACCTACAATTTTGGTTTCAGACTTGTTGTAAAAGCAAACATGTCATTTGATTTAAATAGGTTTTTATTTTTATTATTTTATTAATATTTTACATATGTATGTAGATTCTTGTGTAGGTACCTTGTGAATGTAAGAACGTTGTAGGCTTATTAGACTAGATATTTTGTAGACCTTTATTTTTTTTTGTAAGTACCTGGTACATCTCGACAGGCCTACACTGTCCTCCCAAACCTATTAACACTGTACAAACAACATTGTAAAAGCCAAATAAATTTAAAAGAGTAACCGTGTAGTTTCTTGCCGGCTCTTCTCCATAGGAAACGACCAATTGGAACCGTGCACCTAGCTTCTGACATTTCATAAGTGCCCATGTAGGTTTATGTGAAATTAAATATTATGATTTTGATTTTGAAACACCGCCACTTCAACCGGTTCTGTGCTTCCCGCATTCAGCGGATTCCTGCGGCCTTCACAAGGTCCACCTCGTAGGAGGCCTTCCAACGCAACGTTTTCCGGTACGCGGTCGCCATTCCAGAACCTTTCGGCCCCATCGGCCATCTGTTCTGCGAGCAATGTCACTTAAGTTTGGCAATTCTTCGGGCTATATCGGTAACCTTGGTTCGCCTGCGGATCTCTTCATTTCTGATTCGATCACGTAGGGAAACTCCAAGCATAGTCCTCTCCATTGCCCTTTGAGTGACTTTTAGCCTTTTAATAAGGCATAATAAAATAAAAAAGTGAAAATAATATTTTAACATCACATCCCAAGGTCAACGGCGATTACTCGACCCTCAATTTTGTTTTTTTTGCAGTGACCTCACAGGGTGCATGTTTGAAACTTATAATCTTATCCCAACCTCTGTACAACATGTTTGCAAAAGACTGATTTGATTTGAAAAATTTGTAAAACTAAATTTGTAAAACTAAATTTGTAAAACTAAATTTGTAAAACTAAATTTTCGGATAACTATCACTGTCGGCGAAACTTTTTAATCAGTCAAAAACGCACTAAGCCCGTCGGATTAAAAACCGTTGGCAAAACTAACTGACATACATAAACTCACGTTTTCTTCCCAAGGGGGTAGGCAGAAACTACAGAACGCCACCTGCTACTCCTTTTGCTTCGTAAACTAAATTCTATGATAAAAATACTCAGAAATACCAACACTTGCGAAATGTCTTCATAAGCTAACAAAAATCTCGACGTTGGTCATCATTAAATAAATTTCAACGACGCTTCCCCCTCTCTACATACTGTTAACGGATAGACCCGGCAGGGGCTAAATCCTAATACTAAAAACGCGAAAGTGAGTTTGATTTTTTTGTTTGTTACGCTTTCACACTAAAACAGCTGAACGGATTTAAATGAAATTTGGCACATGGGTAGACCATAACCTAAGTAAAGACACAGAATACTTTTATCTCAGTATTCTCACGTAATCGAGACTTATGTGGGTGAAACCGCGGGGCGTAGCTAGTCCTACTAATATTATAAATGCGAAAGGTTGTAACGATGGATGGATGTTTGTTACTCTTTCACGCAAAAAGTACTGAACTTATTTGGATGAAATTTAGCACACCGATAGTTTATAACTAGGAATAACACATAGGATACTTTTTATCATGATATTCCCACGGGGTCAAAACTTATGCGGGTGAAACCGCGGGGCGCATCTAGTAATATTATAAATGCGAAAGTGGCGCATCTAGTAATATTATAAATGCGCAAGTGAGTTTGATTTTTAGTTTGATTTTAAGTGAGTTTGATTTTAAGCTACGCATTCACGCTAAAACGGCTGAACGGATTTGGATGAAATTTGGCACATGGGTAGACCATGACCTGGGCTAGGTCATAAGATACTTTTTATTACGGTATTCTTACGGAAATGAGACTTATGGAGGTGAAACCGCGGGGCGCAGCTAGTAATTATAAAATTTTCGGCTACGAAAGTTGGTCATCATTATCTGCCTAGCCTTTTCCCAACTATGTTGCGGTCGACTGCCTATCTGACCTCCACAACCTCTGACCTCTGACTGGCTACGAAAGTTGGTACCAATAGAAATTATCGAAAGTTTTTTCGGCCATCAATGACTTGTAAGGGTTCCGTAACCGAAGGGTGCCAAACGAAACCCTGTTATTAAGCCTCCGCAGTCCATCCGTTCACCTGTCTGCCAGCGTCAGCGGGCTGTATCTCAGAAAACCGTTATAGGTAGTCAGTTGAAATTTTCACAGATTGTGTTTTTCTATTGACGCCGCAACAACACATAATAAACATTAAATAAAGTTAATAATTAAAGGGAGTCCCCATACGATAGTTACGTGATACGTGTTTTTTTCGGCGTGTTTTTCTCGATCTTAATACGGCACCTTTCGTGTGCGAGTCTGGCTCGTATTTGGGCGGTTTTTTATAACGGATATTACCTACATGTTGGATTTAGTTGTTTTACGTTTAGTTGTTTGCAGCACACGTTCTTAATCATGTGTGTTTTTCATGTTGTTATTTTTATTTCATTTCAAGCTTAAGTTAGTGATCGACTGATAGGCATCAATGACTATAAAACTTGTTAGATTTTTTGTATGCTTTATGAGTTGACGTTCAGTTGTTTTTCTGTGTTCACCACTCCACTTCCACGCACTGACTCATAATAAGCCTTATACTGATCCCACTGCTGGGACACAGGCCTCCTCTCGGTGAGAGGGAGTGGGCCGTAATCCACCACGCGGGCCCAGTGCGGGTTGGTGGATGTCACATGTCATTGGTTCTAGGACATGCCGTTTCCTCGCGATGTTTTCCTTCACCGTTTTGAGAGCAGTGGTGATGGTGGTCGACTTGCAACTCGTAACTCGCGGCCGTTACCACTGGGACACCACTGCTCTCTCTCACGTACTAACTATTTTTATTTAATTAAAGTCGTTCGCCACTCAATGTTAAGACGCTGACAACACCTAAACCGCGGTCACTGTCTAATTCCATAGAAAAGAAAGAGAAGCGCGATGACACAACGCCTGTAATTTATTGCAAAATATGAAGTTATTATCTATTTACTCAAAACTGAGTTGAGTAATCGAAAATAAAAAACAACCAAGTTCTGCTTTCAAATAAGACGTTCTTGTTATTAATTAAATACGTAACGTATGTTGATATTTGATACAGATATTTTGGATTGGAACTCAAAGTAAGAGGTCAGTTTAACGTTAGTTTGTATCGGGATTTTGTTTTCAAAACGTGTTTTGGTAACAACCAAGTTCTGGGAAATATGTTAAAAATTAACATATATTTTTTCCGCTACCACAAACTACACAGATTTGGCAATTTTATTTCTTAAGCGAAGCCTATTTTGGTCAATTGGGTCTTGTCAGCGCCTTAAGTAAGCTTGCCCTGTACTTTACGTGTTATTCCGTCGAAAAGTCGACGTCACTAAAAATTGACTTATCAAATATGATCGGCAGTAAAATTGCCTCATTTGTCCATTTAACGTCGGTTTTTTTTACACAAACAGTAATGCCAAAAAGCTGGTTTAGCCAACAAGAAACCTAATCACTTTTTTCCTACCGTCTAAGAAACAAATCAATAATCCACTATTTCAATAATAACAAAACAATTGTAACACAATATCCGTCCCCTCTATCCATTCCGAACGCGGATATCCGCCCGGCCAACAATTATTTAATGTCAGACGCAAGCAGCGCCCAAGATTGTGGATACGATATTCCCGTGGCGCATACTTTTATTTATATCGAGTTTAGTTCAAATATATTTTGTGTTTAGTTTATAGGTATGTGGTTGTGGGGGCTTAAGTTGTTGAGATTTTGATGTAGTAAGGGTAATTCAAAATCAAAAGTCATTTATTCAAACCAGGCTTTTTTTTTTTTTTTGAGGGTGGGAAATCATCAAATAACTTCTCCCGCTCTGGGATTCAAACTAGGCTGAGAATCAGCACTTTTCGAACGTCAAAGTTACATAAGACAGTCCTCCAAAAACGCCTGCCCTACACCACTTCCTAGTGCTTTAGCTGGGAAGAAGAAGTGGCGGAACAAACTCCCCAGTAATTAACATTACAAAACATTAAATTAAATTACTTACCGTAGGTTAGCTAGCACACGCCAATATACCAACAAAACAATTAAAACTGTACTCAAGCAGATGAAAATTACAACATAAAAACGTAAACAGAACTTAATACCTAAATAAAAGCCTCCAGGCATAAAGGGCGTGCCCGCTTACATAAAGCTATTGCTGTAATTGATTTAAATTACAAGGTGTCGTTTTGCATCCTCGTCAAATTCAAGGAGGTAACTATGCTAATGATTCTCGACACTAATTAATAATAAAATAAGATTTCTTTTTCTAATTTTTGGAAATCGGCATGTGTGGGACACGCATGTTAAAACGCGGCCCGTGTGATACCGCACTGTAACTGCCCTTTACACTACCGCATACGCAACGGGGTGATTTTGTTCTGTGAAAGTGGTGTATTCTAAAATACTGTCAAACTTAAATAACTAAAAAAACAAGTACTCGTATGTATGAATTATTGAGCAGGTATCGTAATTTTATTTGTTTATATAATATGTCTTTCATAGCAGCCTCCTGAAATTTGACGAGCATGCAAAACGACACCTTGTATATAAAGTTTGGTTTTGTCACGTCACAACTGTTTTTTTTTAAAGATACGAGATTTTTGGAATAAGTTATCACCTCCCTGCACCCGAACTGAGTAACTTTCAATCACAATCCTGAAGAATTTTAAAGAAAATTTCTAATCCATTGCTTCATAGATATATTTGAATTTGTCTGCTCAGCAGCGTAATTAACGCGCAACGTAAATCTTGCTGAACTGTCAAAAAAAAATTGTGTAACACAATGAGAGTTTTCTGGCAGCACGGAGACGTCAGGGCCTGTCAAAAGTGTCAAAACGCCTGTATTTTCTTTAGTCGTGACTGAATGATGAACGAATGAATTAAACGAATGATGAACGTCATTATGTATTTTTTATTCATTGTCAAGATGGAAGACCTCTTGTCAAAATGGCGCCAACTGGTGTTCTGATTGTGCACGATTAAATAACCTGCCTACTTTCCAATATCAAAAAGTTTTGTAAGCTATATCCTGACATGACCGATACGACCGTCTTAATAAATGTATTTTTTTTTAATCTAACTTCCTTGATATTAGGATTAGAAAATATTTTCATTATTTGACATATAATTTTGATATCAAACTATTTATTAGTGGCTTTGGTGGACAGGATATTAATTCTGACTCGTTACCTTTGTAATGGCATACATTACATGTGGTTTAAATAAGCTTTAATTTTTATTTTATTATTAATATTTTACATACTTTTTTTTATATTTTGTGAATGTGACAAGGTTGTATGCTTAATAGACTAGATTTGTAGAACATTTGTTAAGTACCAGGTACTTCTTGACAGACCTACACTGTCCTCCCATACCTATTAACACTGTAATTTGAAAACATTGTAAAAGCCAATTATTTTTAAAAGAGTAACTGTGGAGTTTCTTGCCGGCTCTTCTCCATAGGGAACGACCAATTTGAACCGTGCACCTAACTTCAGACGTTTCATAAGTGCCCATGTGAAATAAAATATTTTGATTTTGATTTTGAAATTGCCCCTTCGCTAAAGGTTAAGTGATAGCTGCTTATAATCATATTGTAAAGCTATTATATCCTAAGGAAGACATCCTGCGTCAGCCTTACTAACCCTCCTTTCCACTTGCTGAAACCTAGTCCCCGTTCACGGCCTCCGGCGATGCGACTTTCAACGCGACTTGGGTCAAGCGACACGCGCGTCATCTGCGGGGTAAATATGTAACACACTCAGTAGCATCATTTTGACAGTTCACCAACATTCATTGCGTTATTTTGAGCAGACAAATTTTTCGAACATAAGAAGCAATGAATTAGCAATATACTTCCAAATCATTCAGATTTCGTCTGTCCGTCGCTCAGTAAGTCATATCGCGGTGACCCGTGGCATACTCTAAAGAACTTCTTTTGTTTGTTTTCCCCGCAGTCGCTGTCGCAAGATGTGTGTCGCTTGAGCGTGTAGCTCTTGGAATGCTATACCCGAAACCAAAAAACTCACTTCAAATCACCCCTATAAAAAGCAAAAAGATTAAATTATACAGATTACCCCACAGAACCTAATAATTCAACAAAACCTACTTGAATCGACTAAATCCCGCGATAATAATATCTCCTCCCGCCATCTAATCTGCGCCATTGTTAGAATTAATTAATTGTCTATGGTACAACAATAGATTATAATTCAACCGCTTTTGATGTTCTTGTAGGTTTATCTTCGTATTTAATTATAATTATTATATTATTTTGTGTTAAAAACAATATGGTTTTCGGTTAATTGAGTTTCATGTGGGTGTATGTTAAGAAAATGTTTTAATAGATAAGTACGTGGGTAGTAAAGGTATGTCTGCCCACTGCCTAGGGACCGACGACGGCGTGATGGAAAACACCAACGCTTGGAACTCCTTGTTTCGACAGCATAATACCTATCTTATTACACTGTAGGAAGGAGTTCCAAGCGGTTAAAAGACCGACGGCTTGAGGGAAAAAGCCACCGCTTGAAACTCTTTTCTACAGCATAATAACTGTCGTCTTTCTCGTATGCTGTAGGAAGGAGTTCCAAGCGGTAAAAAGACCCACGGCGTGATGGAAATCGCCAACACTTAGAACTCCTTTCTAAGTTAGCTAGGTAGGAGTTCCAAGCGGTAAGAAGACCGACGGCATTTTCGAGTTTTTTAAGCGGTGGCGATTTCCATCACGCCGTCAGTTTTTTACCAACTCCATATCCTTTTCCTTTTCACCAACTCCAGATAACTTATCTGCCAATTCTTCTTATCTTATCTTAATTAACTTATCTGCCATTCATATGATTATTTACACATTCTGGCTGGCTAGGGGTAGAGTGCCTTTATATACCGATTTCAGTACATATTTTTCTTTGTATTTCATTAAGAAGAGGACAGAAGATAAATTTTAGTTTAGTCCTGTCAAATTAATCAGCGCCTGTCATTACTCCATACAAGTTTAGACGTGATTAAAAACTTGCCTACTAAAATTACGTCAATTTACGTCAACCGCTGATTAATTTGACAGGACTAAACTAAAATTTATCTTCTGTCCTTTTCTTAATGAAATAGAAAGAAAAAGATGCACTGAAATTAAATTTAGTTTAGTTTGTGAACAAGGGAATCGGCACCATTGAGAAACAATTTTTTAGTTAATTAAAATATAACGTAGCATAAAATGACGCCTGTAATTCCCCGAAGGGTTAGGCAGAGGTGTACCTGTAGTACACCCACATTTCGCCAGTTATGTTTAAGTCCCACGTAATAGGGGGCGAGCCTATTGCCATCAACCGGGCACAAATCCAGACTACTACTGAAAGTTCCGGATGGAAACACTCAATGACACCTTGCCCAACCCTTTTTTTTTTGGATGGGAAATCATCAAATAGCTTCTCCCGCTCTGGGCAGAGCGGGAGGGTGTGTCAGACTCTTACTGACTAAAACCCACCCGTATTCCTTCCGTTGCCTGTGTTACGGGGGCCTCGGTGACCCATTAGTATCTTCCCGCGACCCGGCAGGCATCAGCCCTAGTGGACCCCTACATTTGTGCTGACGACATCTCTTTGAGGCGCGCGAGGAATACGACGCGCCGTCGACCCGGGCCTGGTCCTTACCGGACAGTGAGCTACCCATTGCTCACCGTCCGCAAGCCCGCGCCTTTTTTTTTTTTGTCGAGGGTTGGAAATCATCAAATAACTTCTCCCGCTCTGGGCGGAGCGGGAGGGTGTGTCAGACTCTTACTGACTAAAACCCACCCGTATTCCTTCCTGTTGCCTGTGTTGCGGGGGCCTCGGTGACCCATAAGTACCTTCCCGCGACCCCGGCAGGCATCGGCCCTAGTGGACCCCTACTGTATGTGCTGACGACATCTCTTTGAGGCGCGCGTGGAATATAAGCCCGCGCCTACGGTGGCCGGAAATCCACCCGGAATTCCCGACGCCCAGGGCGTCTCCTGCGGCGGCTAGAGACGAGAGGGCGCGAAATTTGCCTTTCCCTCAACCGTCCCGCCTCTTCCTTCGCGAGCATTACTGCTTCGCAGAAGGAACGTTGCCCAACTCTGGAATCGAACCCAGGACCTCATACACCAGTAGCGCTTGCGACCACTAGACCCACGAATTAACTTATTTGACATTAATATAATAGTTTACAAATTCTTTAAGGATAGAGTGGCTAATGTGGCTATCCCTATCCAGCCATACTTTGAAACAAGTCTTTAATCTATTTCTATCTGCCTAAAACATCATCATCTGCCTAGCCTTTTCAACTATCGGTCGGTTTCTAGTCTAACTGGATGCAGCTGAATACCAGTATTTTTACATGGAGCGACTGCCTATCTGACCTCCAACGCAGTTACTGGGTAATACGATACCTCTAGGCAAGACTGGTTGTCAAACTTTCGGGCTTCTAACTACCCGTAACGACTGTAAAAGATGTACAAATGGCAGCCTAAGCCTCGTAATCCATCAGTGTACCTCGTAAATACGCCAAACATTGGCTATTCAGCCATATTGATAATCAAACCTTATAATAGCTAGGTACCTATACCCAATGAATCTGATTTTCATTCTCGGACCGCGCCATAACTGAAATATTCATATTTCGAATGAATATTCAAACTGCTCTGTGTTTACATTCACGGCGTTCCAATTTCAAATATTTGCATTTATTTATTTATGGATACGGGACCTTTTTGTTCGGACTTTTTGCTGCGTTCCGTTTGCAAAAACATTATTTTTACGGCGCGTAGTCTATCTGTCCTTCTCTAACTTATCACAAAAATCTTCTATTTCTTTCCCACTGGTCGAATGTTTGCATTTGAATTCTGTTCTAACATAGTTTCGCTCTATCCTTTTCTCTCTACAAAAGTCTACATCTGTCCATCTCTTTTTATTTTACTATTTGACTTTTTGATTGACACATGTCATGTTTGTTTAATTTTTACTATTCAAATTAAACTGTATTCAAATTATTGAAAACATTTTTGTCAACCCTTTGCAAATATGACTTTTAGGCAAATATTGTAATTGTAATAAATACAATGGTATATATACATAATAAAAATGGTAAAATTATATTTCAGCTGTGCATACCATAAAGAAACCATAAACAAAAATATTTCCACGATCATTAGGATTGACTAAATCTTAAATGCATCGTAATTCCGCGTAATTGCAATGACTTTCAATGTGCTAATTTCATTCAGTTCATGTTTATTGAACTGTTTGTTTCTGTTTGATTGTTTGATGACAACTTTCAAAATCATCCATTCTTATTCTGGATTTTATTACTTTCTTGATGGATTAACATGTTTATTTACCTACTTATTTGTACTTCTCGCACACAATAAGGTACAAAGGCGGACTTAAGGTCTTTGGCATTGTTTATAATAATCTTAAGATTTAAATGAAATAAAAAAAAACAAAAAAAAATGCTTTATAAGCTCCCACTAAATTGTTTAATAATAATGTCTTAAGATGCGGTAAGAGTTTATTATAGAGAATTGGAAATATTGGAGAATTTAAAATATTGTTTTGGTTTTACCCATTTTTTTTGTGTGTACCATGTTTGACATGACTTTATCAATGAGTTTGTTTCGGTATTTCTTCTCAGGGATCTGTCAGCTAGGAAATGCCGGTGGCGCCATCTTTGGTTTACGTGTAATAATGTCTTTAAAGATCTGCTTACAGAAACAAACATCGTTTCATCATTTAATTTAATAAAAAAAACACCATAACAATGGGAGACGCAAGAAAGTAATTCCATTTAATCATAACATCTAATAAACTATAATCCCTCCCTACTTCGTTTATGTCAGTTTCACGCGTTACATCTCTATTCCGTATAAATTGTAATAAAAGTGAATATGTCAAAAAGTAATTAATACTTAGCGGGCGAACCCCTGTCTCTTGTAGTGATGTGTGGAGTGTCGATATCATTTTATCGATATTATTATTTGACATTCGATATTGGGCTTTTTTTTTACTTATCAAGCTTTGACTAATGAGACACAATTAAGTGTCTTTTTTACACAAAACTTATCCATTTACGTGCGTTGGCCCTCTTCTTTTTCTTTTTTCTTTTTCTTGTGGAAATCCACATGGATGTCCTCCATCCTGGGGTGGGTGGAGGTGTCTATCAGACTCATACTGACTAAATCTCTCTGACTAACTCTTACTCACACGGTGTTCTGCTGCTACCTTTAGCCGGAGCGCTGGAGTGCTTGCGCATTTCGTCATGCCCCGGCTAGCTATTGACCGTCACCCTCAGCAGCCGTATATGGCCGCAATTCCTCTATAAAGAATTCGTCTCGGGCCTTTCATTGTTTAGGCAACAAACTCGTGCGTTGGCTCCTGGGAGACAAAGTAGGCCAAAGCAACTAAATGAATAAGTCTTGTATTAGTTTTACAACTTGGCATTTTTTACAGGCATAGTGCCAAATTAACTGGAATCACTTTCTTTCTTCTCCCATTTTTATGGTGTTTTGTTATTAAGGTGGATCCGCAATGGTAGCCAGCAAAATTCAAATTTTCTTACGTTTTTTGCAATGTGCAGGTCAGTGTCAGTATGTATCTTGATGAAAATATGATTCGCGACCATAACAAACATGCATTTACAGAATTATTATCATTAAAATCATGAATACCATCTCTCTAAGTTAGATTTGTTCCATAAGAGATTTGTTCGTATGGAACAAATTTAAATAAGACTACCACTGCGGATCCATCTTAAATGAAATGATGTTTATTTCTGTAAGTAGATCTTTTATGATGCGTAGATAGGCCGCGCTTGAACACTGTCTCACCTAATTAAGCTATAATGCAGTCAGTGATTAGAAGCTATTTTATTCATGGCAAGTTGTTACATACACACCTACTTTTACAACCACATGAATACCAACAATCATAAATTGTGGCGATTTCCATCACATAGTTTAAAGTTCTTGTTAGAATCAAGGACGAAAGTTTCGAAGACGCATTTCTTAGCGCAGCTCTACGCCGTCCAAAGCTTATATCTTCCCAATTATGATGTTTCTATCTGCAGTGTTTATGCTGTTTAGCCAGACATTACACTGTACAATGAAAAAAATAACACAAAAACGCTCCTATCGATAATTACTCCTTGCTTCCCACATCCCTACTCGCAAAAGGGCCGGCGTCATCTGCTAGCGGCATATTGTCGCCACCCTTCACGCCAGGGTCTCTGGGACCCGTCTGAGGGGGAGGGGAGGGTCAGTAGATTACAGAGATCTTTTGCTTCTCAGCTTCCTGGTGCCGTGGGTTTGTGAGTATTCGCTATCGTTTTGAATTTTGAGATTATACGGGGCTTGTAGCTATATGATAACACCCACACGGGTCGATCGGGTGGATGGGTGACGGTCCAATACGTATACAAAACCCCTTCGTGTCTCCAAAAGCACGTTAGGCCGGCTGTCATTCGTAGATCTTAGACAGTCGTTACGGGGTAGTCAGCCCAAAAGTATGACAACCAGTTTTACCAAGGGGTATCGTATTACCCAGTAACTGGATTGTGGAGGTCGTATAGACAGTCGCTCCATGTAAAATACTGGTATTCAGCTGCATCCGGTTAATGAAAAGAAATTAAATGATGATGATTGAAATGAATTGATTTTATTTTCTGTAAGTAGGTTTGTAGGTACAAACACTTTTACATGTCAATCATATTTAGAAAAAAAAACTAGATGAGCTCGGCGTTTCCTATCTGACTACTCTGAGAAGAAAGGCCGAAACAAACTCAGAGGTCACAGTCTGTTTTAAAGTCCAGACATCTTGGTCAGATCATGTGAAGACCATGTAGATTGGTGTCTGAAATGGTATTTTGAGGAAAGAAGCACACAGATTGAGTGGACCTACCTAGTCAGTGCACGTGTTTGTCAGTAATCGTGCAGCTCAACAACGATTCGACGAACAATACCAAAGAAAGGACATTTGGGTAGGTAGGCCGCTTAAATGACTCAAACTGCTAGACCAAGATTAAAACTAACTGAGAGATAGTCTTCACATTCACAATAATTAAAAAAATATGATACTTTAAAAAGTAAATATTCATGTCATTGTATAGGTATATAAAAAATTCATCAATGTTAATGAGTAAATAATCTTGGTCAGAATCATCAATTGAGGACCATGTAAATTGTTGTCCGAGATGGTATTTCGAGGAAAGAACCATACAGATTTGAGTGGACCTGTCCAGTCAGTGCACGTATTTGTCAGTAACCGTGAAACTCAAGCTAGACTGGAAGCCAACCAAAAAATAGTTGGGAAAAGGCTAGGCAGATTGAACGGGTGTAAAGAGAGCCTAACGAAGTCGAGAGTCACTTGTGCTTCCCGTCATTATGATATTTTTTTTTGTATCGAACTATACCTGGAAATCTTTAGGTTACGGATACTGAAGGTAAAATTTCAATTTCCGTTTATTTACGAAAGCAAGTTTTAAATGTTAAAACTATCCCTGTACCGTTGCATGCACCCCTAAACATACTTCTTTATTCATAGACGTTTAAACGTTATAAATGTATGGTTTACTTAACTTTAAGCATCATTTATGAATAAACGCCTTAAGGAGCAGAAGTATGATTTTAGTGACTATTAAATCTGTTATTACTACTTATTACACCTTCATATAATGCAAGTAAGTTATGCAAAAAATATATGTTAAACTAGAACGCATATACATCAATTCTATATGTGAATATTTATGTAAAATACTTTATGAAATAAATTCAGGAAGCAATGACTACCTAAAGCATAAAAACGATATTACTTTAAAACTACTTAAGATAATTATTTTCATGATTATTTTTACTATCTATAATTTTACCTGTGATTTTTTCAAATATTCATATTTTCGTTACTAAAAATAAATATCCCCTATGAATCCGAACGGTGGCAGCGCAGCCAACATCAATGGCGATTACCCAACCCTAAATATTTTGTGGCAACTGTAAGTTCATGAATCATGACCGTTTTATGGCAATTATTTTTACATAGTTTCGTTCGTTTAAATTGATGTACAGAATGCGTTAATGACGACTTCGTGATGGGTAAGATGGGTGTATGTAACAGCATCAAATGGCGCAGTTTTTCTTGTTTTATTCATTGTGTTATTACTTATTACCGACAACAAATAGCTCACTACCAATAATTTCAATGGTCAGTTGTAGATGTTGCTCGTCATTTCCACAGAAATCGTTCGGCGAAATCCATAATTACTACCTAGCATGCGAGTTCGCTGACAAAACAACTTTCCCTAAAACATTTTTGTCCCCAAATCCATTTCTTACTATATTTGTGATCCTTCTTCAATGCTGAGTATTGAGGAGCTTCTGCTTCTCACATAATATTTGTCCTCGAAACCAAATTTAATATTGTCTACTACAATACTGTCAAAAAGAATTTTCGTTATATTCAGGAATGTTAGTTCAGTGTCGGTTTAAATTGACAGTGTATCGAGTTAAACTTCACTTAGACGTATTAAGACCATGAAAATCAACAGTCATTATACCCAGTAGCATCTGTTACATTATTCCCATTTTTCGATAAAAGATTGTCAAGATTTTTAACGATTCAATCTGACAATGAAAATTGGTGTGCATAAAAAAACATCGCCATATTTATTTAAAAGTTTGACAAATGATTCGATATTTGAATCGGGCGCGAACATCGATCAGTTTGATTGGTTACGGGCAATCGGCGGGCGCCATTTGTCATTTTGTAAAAGAAAATTGTTTTTGAAAAAAATGTGATTCGATTTTTAAACGTTTTATTTCTACGGTGATCTGCCAAATTGATTTTGGCGTTCCATTTGGGAATAAATTTAGTCATCTATCAACTGCTAATTATCTCAGAAAGACAGCAGTTTCTTTGAGAGTATTGAGTACAATTTCTTGTATTTAATGAACCGGAACATTGCCATTGTTATGCTGATAATCATCACTAGACAACTCACATAAGATTTCATAGCAAATCGTCGGGATTCCTGAGGAAATCTAAATAATTGACTGGATTCTGTGTAAGACAAGATGCCTTTGTGCTGCAGTAAGATATTAAAAAAGATCCGTTTGCCAAAAAAATATACAGGCTGGTATTTTTTTTAGAAGAAATGTTTCCTTTAAAGATAAACTAAATAAATACTTGGCTAAAAGGTCCCAGCAACCTCGACATTAAAAATAAAAAAAAGATAAACGGCTTGATGACGTCACGTAATACATATCCTAATTTAAAGACGATTCATTGCGTTTAGTTCGTTATTGTGAGCGCGAATTATGAAGGCGACGGATATTATTGAACTGTCAAAATTAGAGCTATTGTTACTAAAAGTGTGTAACGGTATTAGGCTGATGGAGTTTTGTAATGTTTTCAACATCAATAAAACAAGCTTCCAATTTTTTTTTTTTTTTTAATTAAAATAATATTGTGTGCATTTATCGTTCTGCCCACAAAGCAAGAATGACATTTCAATATTTTCAATAAAATGTTTGTAATAACCGTATCTCACGCCTACACGTCATCAATCGAATGATAGATCATATATATTTTATTCTATTGTTGAAAAAAAATGTTCATTTCATTGTCAAATTATCGACCATCACTGTGACGATTGCGGGCTAATTGTGTGACACACTATCAATGGGTTTCATTTTGACGGTTCAACAATATTCATTGCGATATTTACGTTTTTGAGCAGACATTTTCGATCACTTGAAGCAGTGGATTAGCAATATAAAATCATTAGTACGCAATTAGGGTGCTGGATTGTAATTGCAATGAATGAAATTGAATGATTTCGAATGACCTGATAGACAAAAGACAATCTCTAATTTCTTTCGAAAAGAAACTTCAGCAAAATGTTGATTATGAAATCAAGTGGCTTTTAAAAGGCATTGATTTAAAGAGGCAGTTGTAAATAGCGGTTTTGGTAAGTTAAAAATTATAAATGGCACGTTTAATAACTAGTTCAGCAGTTAAAACTAAGCAGTAAAGTAAACAAAAATGAGTAATAAAAAATAATGAAATGGATCAGTGAATATATAATTGAGCAGGAAAATAATTAAATGAGCGGTAAAAATTATTGAACGAGCGGTTACGTGTGGGCAGTAATAAATCGGAATTTGTCGGTAAAAAATCTCATTCCAAGCAATTCTATAAACAATGAGGTGGTAAAGTAGTTTTCGAGATAATAACTAATAATGACACACTAACTTAACTGTTTCCTTTTACAAAAACGATTCGCTTCTGGTTGTTGTTTGTAATACTCTAACCTAACCTAACCCAAACGTTTTATGTCATTATAATAATCAGCTTAACAATAATTCTACCAAATGAAACGTTGTCATACAAAAATTTGCTAATCGTTAGTTATCAACTAACTTCACTGTTTTTTTTTGGTGGGATCTATCGAACCGCTCATTCCATCATTTTTACTGCTCATTCAGTTATTGGACTGCTCAATTATTTTTAGAATTGACATTGTATGATAAAATAACCGACTAATTGATTTTTTATTTCTGTCCATGTTTTAATGTCGCAATAATTAATCAACCGCCATTAAATTAAATAACTGCTCAATATGTTTTTCAAGTGATCATAATAACATCTCGAATATTTAAATAACAGCTCAAAAAATTTGTTCCCCTTTTAAAATAGCAAATTTAAGGTGCTGACAAAACGCAAATGATCTCAATAGGCTTGCCTATAAAAAAATTGCCAAATCTGTGTAGTTTGTGATAGCGGAAAAAATATACCTATGTTAATTTTGAACATATTTCCCTGAACTTGGTTGTTACCAAAACACGTTTTGAAAAAAAAACCTCGATACAAACTAACGTTAACTAACCTTTTACCTTGAGTTCTAATCCAAAATATCTGGATTAAATATCAACATACGTTACGTATTTAATTAATAACAAGAACGTCTTATTTGAATGCAGAACTTGGTTGTTTTTTATTTTCGATTACTCAATTCAATTTTGATTAAATAGATAATTGCTTCATATTTTGTCAATAAATTACAAGCGTTGTGTCATCGCGCTTCTCTTTCTTTTCTATGCAATATGACAGTGACCGCGGTTTAGGTGTTGTCAGCGTCATAATGGATACATTTTTGTGGTAATTTATACTTTGGATACAGTTTAAGAATTCTAGCTAGAAAAGCTTTTAATTTATACAGTTCGTTAGCTTTTAGTACATAAAGGGTCAAATTAAGTTAGCTAGCGAGACTCTAGTGTATATCAATTTTTTTTTGTTTATTAAATACTTCACAGACGTGATGGATATCGAACAACTCATACTTCATGTAACAACAATTTTTTATTTTGGGTGGGAAATTAACAAACAACTTCTCGCGCTCTGGGCGGAGCGGGAGGGTGTGTCAGACTCTTACTGACTAAAACCCACCCGTGTTCCTTCCGTTGCCTGTGTTGCCAGGGGCCTCGGTGACCTTTTAGTACCTTCCCGCGACCCCGGCAGGATGTAACTACACTACCCGCGGCAGCGGTCGTTGACCAGCAAAAAAAAAATCCAACAATTCTTTTTTTGTATCTTGTTAATAACGATTCAAACGAAAACCGTGTATGATTTCAACATGAGAACTATTAATGCATAGGTATTTATTACTTAGCTTCGAAATTATTTATTGCGAAGCAATACCTATTTATACTGATTTAAATATTAGCAATTTTTATTTTAATAGCTATAAACATTGAAAATACAACATAAGGGCGTAAATGTACCTACTGCTCACAAAAAAATAGAATCATAACAAAAACCGCGCGCGCGGTCAAACGTCAACTTTTTTTTTCCTATCAGAGCAGGCAAAGGAACACACCCGCACGGCCCCGCCTCCGACCATCAATAACATGCGACGTCAAACACAATGCAGCGTTACTCGCTATTTATTCCGTAAAACTGTTAGATTTTTTGCCGGAAAAAATATAAAACGATTTTTACGATACAAATGAGAAATCGATTTGTGAAAAAAAGTTACTATGGTAAAAAACTGTAATGTTTCGCGCCCTTTTTGCTGTCAATAATGATAATTTTGACGATCATGGCTTTTTTTCTTTTTGGCAATGGAATAAAACTTTGTGATGCGTTTTTAATACAATTGTGTAAATGAATGATTGTTATTATTATGGAATGAACATTTACTAGCAGGATTAACGCTCTGTATCGCTTAGGGTGTGAGCAGAGTTTCAAGCTCTGTGGATTTGCCATGACATTATTAATGATATTGATACTCTCTGTTATTTTATTGAACGCATGTCTTTTACAGAGATGATAAGACACGACTTTAATTGACAACATTCAGCCTTGTACCGTGCTAAGTAATTACCTACGTCATTCTGTGATGAATTGCCTTTACCAACAAGAACCAGCAGTTACCAAACTGTAAACGTCTTTACAGTTTTAAAGTTCACCCAAAGTATCTATATAAATTGCTCAAAAATCTAATCAAACATTTTTCTTCTACAGGTAAAAATCTGGTTCCAAAACCGTCGCATGAAATGGCGAAACTCAAAAGAGCGGGAACTCCTAGCATCAGGTGGGTCTCGCGAACAAACACTACCAAACAAGAACAACCCACACCCAGATCTATCCGACGCTGAAGCAGACAAGCCTAAACTATCCCCATCATCGCCAAATACCGAAGAAACAAATGAAGACATGAAAAAAGTTTACGCAACAACGTCAAATGAATTTCGAGGTTATGAAGACAAGATGGCCGGCGGTCAGTTGTTTTCCCGCGAAATTCCGTTTCAAAATATGGAAGATGATGATTTTGATAGCGATGCTAGCGCCAGTGATGAGGAGATTAATGTGACATGACGTGTTTTTGTTGTAATTAGGTTAATTGTAAAGTAATTGGATAGTGTTTTGTATATTTTGGTAAGATTTTTAGGTAAGGTATTCTGTAGCCGATGTTATTCCGATATTAATTGATTATTTCTTTCTTACAACGTCAGATACCAAGGTTTGCTCGTCAGTGCATTCGTAACTGGAGAGCCTTTTATCCGATGCACGAATTTTTAAATTCAAAGCTTTTTTCTGGCTTTTGGTACGGCATAATTGAACCTCTAATCATTCCCATTTTGCGCTTCTAAAAATATTATTGAACACTCCAATATAACGATTGCTCTTTTTCACGAGATCACGAGAGGATCAGTCAAATATTTCCATTTTGCTACCCCCTGGATTGATAAAATCGGTATCAGAATACTATCAAATCTGAATCGGCACTATAATTTTAAGGGACAAGAGTGATTTGGGTGATTGGGAGATGAAATATCTTTGAAACCTTGTCGAAATAGTCGAGAACGAAAGAAAATAAAAAGTACTGTTTGCTAATTAGTTTAATAAAAAAAACATGATTTCCGTATTTTATTTCAAATTGTACTAAGTATAGTTTGTTTTCTTTCATTCTTAAAATATGTATAAATCTCTGGTCATGCACTTATAATATTAAATATACCTAGACTTCTAATTTATCATTAAGTAATAATACTAATAATTGATAGTGAGTTTATAATAAGAAAACCACATTGTAACAAGGAATTATGGAAAATTGATCAGTTCTTTTTTATATAAGTTCGTATTGTCTGGTAAACGCGTCACACAATTAGAAACTGTACTGCAGTATCAAATTGCGTGACACGTTCGTAATGGCAATCGCCTTGGCAAATCAATTGATTTTGCTGTATTGATATCGATTGTCGACTAAACGAAAGCGTTACGAAATAGGGATGATGCCAAAAAAAATCCTATTTAGTCCATCAGTAAGATAATAAAAAATTATCAGACACGTATTTTGTGCTTTATCATATTAATAAAAAATAATTTAGACAAAACGCATTAAGCTCGCTACGTTACAATTCAGTATAAAATCTAGCAAGGCGTCATGTCAAATTGTAAAAAAAAAAACTTTGAAAATAATCCTGTAAAAGTTAAATACAATAACTCACCACATTATTATTCAAGGTTAAAAACACGATTTTCTGAAGATGCAAACAGAAGAATAATTCGGCCACCTCAAATATCATAACCAAGTGGGTGGGTGATAATTACAGAACACGTCACTTGCAAGATATCCGAAGTCATGAATTATCATATTATTGGATTAAGTCTCGTAATTCGGGCACACATCTATCTACCTGTAGACACAACTTGAATCTTATCATTAAACGAAAATTGCGAAAACTTACTGGTTTTAACTTCTAACAAACACACATTATCGGCGCCAACTTCACAACAGAACACCATTCTTAGGTAAACAACAAATAATATTTACACTACTTTACGTATCAAAACGAATTACTTATAACTTTTTATATTGCGTGTCACTGTCACATGAAACAAACACTACCAATTAAAATTGTATCATTGTCATACCGTATTCTTCCAAAAAAGGGACCACCAATTTTTTCCGGATAATACAGTCCAGGGTTGCCAAAACTTATTTTCCTAACTCCCCAAAAATCAAAGCAAAATTAACCCAATATGAGGAATATAATAAAAAATTATGAAGTTATTAATTATTTTTATAGGGCTTTTGCTATTCCTTACAATTTATAATTTTTTGTATGGTTTAAATTCGACAATACCACCCTGTTTCTTTAATTGTCTCTAGTAGTCATCAAGGAAACTTCCCCGGAATTCGGGGAATTGTCCAAAAATTGGGAACGCTGGTCTTCAATACTTTTCGTTCATTAAATCTTGACTTTACACAGCCCTTGGGTAGCGAGTCCCTGCCGCAGGAGTTACGCCCCTAATTTAAACCATGTCACTGTTGTGTGCCGTTCATACACACGAAAATATACACGAGTGAGCGTAAATTTATCAACGGTATGTAGGCTAGCCGAGTGCTTGCCTAATAAATCGCGCATACCTACCGTACCAAGCTCCGTCGAACTGTGAGTCACGTGGCGTCTGCGACAAGTTGCTATAAGACTTTTAACAGGAGTTTAACTTTTTTTTTTATATTTTGTATTATTGTATTACATAGTTAAAATAAATGCATTTGGCGTTGTGGGTAGGGGAGGCTAGGCCTAATTGCCTCTATGGACGGCAGGCCCCTGTAGCTCAGAGACGCTTAGTACTAGAAAGCTGTAATTTGGCATAGTAATTAGCCGGCACGTAATTTGAGGATGTTATTTTTTTCTCTTCTACCTCATGGTGTGGGGTATCGTTGAACAGGCCGTTTAAAATATTTCAGGTTTGTGAACACCACTTTTCGATTCAAGAATCCTATTAAGTAATATTAAGCATTAAAGTGAAAATTTTTGTTAGAGTCAAGTGTGTCCCCACCCCCCCTGCCAGCTAAATGGTTGTTTACGGAGATGTGAAAAAATTCATGGCAGTAGTACATATAATGAAATTGAAAGGAAAACTATCACAGCTAAGTAGGCTTTACAAGTTAACGAGTTATAGTCGACCAACTTAAATTTGCAGTTGAAGAATTGACCGTGGCATATTATATCGATGTATGGGAGAACAGATTTTTCAACTACAATGTTAATTTTGTTTTGGTATAAATTCGTCCCAAGTAATCCCAACTACGTAATCCTTCATTGTGCATGGTCCGACACGCACTTGGCCGTTTTTTTTTAATAATCTTGGTACCTGATGGGCAAAAAAAAGTTGGCATCATCCCTATTGTAAGAGTGTTACTTCTTCATTCTTTATTGAACATAACACCAAAAATAATTACATGTATTACACAGTGATAACAAGAGTCTCATGTGTTTTCTTTGGCAAAACTATTTTATTTAGTAAAAATGTCTCTCAATCGAATAATCAAATACACTAGCTAATATTGTCTTAATTGATAGGCTAAGCATGTAAATAAAATAGTACATAAACTAATTAAATTTGTAAATGTCCCATATTTATTTGGTGCAAAATTACAATCTAAAGTTCGTTTTTTAATCCCAGAGACTAATTTGACATTTCAAATCAGATTATTGTTTTTTTTTATTTCTCTTTGGCAACTGAGACGATGTCGACTATTCTTATTGTTGTTTGGTTTATCAATATGGAGTTTGACATTTGCAACTGTCAAATTAGTTTTCGAGATTAAAAAATGACTTTACATAGTTTTATTTATAAAATCCGTCCCTCTTGACTATATCTGTAGTATTTTGTATTCATTTTGATTCGGAATTATAAACTCACGTCTTCATCCCATGAGGGTAGGCAGAAACTATAAAACGCCACCTGCTACGCTCCTTGCATACTCCTTTTGCTTCGTTTACGTTCATACATCTGGTCATACACTCACGCCGTTGCAAGTACTACGCACCTGACATTTCTGAAGAACATCACCAATGAGGTCACAATTTATTGTGTAAAAGTTGTTTCAGTGTAATTTATATTTTAAACGAACAAAAAACCATGTAACCAGAAAGTATTTATGTCTGAAATTGCTTTTCAGTTTATTTTTCCGTAGCCAGCTGCCAATTGTTTTCGTATTTAATAATATTCCTACCTAGTTTGCACCAAAAACCATGTAAATATATCGAATGTATTTAAGTAATAATTAAAATAAGTGATCTCATAGCATAAGTATAAGATCAAGACTTTAAATAAATTAATGATAATGTCAGACAACCTCTATGTGAAATATAAACGATGAAAAATGTTTGCTTTTTATTTATTTTCTAACAGCAAAACCTATGATAAATAAATGATAAATTATTTATTTTATGTAAGTAGGATTGTACAAACACTTTTACACGTCAATCATATTTTTAAAATAAAGCTAGATGAGGTCGGCGTTTCCTATCTGACTACTCTGAGAAGAAAGGCCGAAACAAACTCAGAGGTCACAGTCTCCTTTAAAGACCAGACATAATCTTGGTCAGATCATGTGAAGCCCATGTAGATTGGTGTCTGAAATGGTCCTTTTGAGGAAAGAAACACACAGATTGAGTGGACCTGTCCAGTCAGTGCACGCATTTATCAGTAATCGTGCAGTTCAACTCGGAACTTAAGGAGCTCAACGATGCGACGAACAATACCAAAGGAAAGGACATTTGGGTAGGCCGCATAAATTGCTCAAACTGCCAGACCATGATTAATACTAAAATGAGGGGAAAAAACAGTCGAAATAAAAACAGTGAGTCGGTAACCCAGTATTCTGCCTGTGACCGATCTACGCCCTTCCCCATACTTCATAATAAGCTAAAAGACACTGGAGACTATTCTGAAAAATCTCATCTTGAAAACATAGTTGAAGTGATTGTCAATCTCTAGCATCATCTCTCTAGCCTTTTCCTAACTATATTGGGGTCGGCTTCCAGTAACCGACTAACTGGATCCAGGCCCGGGTCGACGGCGCGCTGTGTTCCACGCGCGTCTCAAAAAGATGTCGTCAGCACAAGTGTAGGGGTCCACTAGGGCCGATACCTGCCAGGGTCGTGAGAAAGTCCAAAAGGGATACCGAGGCCCCTTGCAACCAGAGCGAGAGAAGTTATTTGATAATTTTATTTGATAACTAAAACAGGGCGTCGAAAAATTCATCCACATCGCTGTCGACTGGTAATGTACCCAAGACACTGGCGGCATTGCTACGTTGTATGGCAATGCTTAACCTCTGGCCAAGGTAAAAGCTAGCACTTGAGTCACGGGAATTGTCAACCAGCCATCTGGAGATTTCCTTAAAAAGGCCATGAGCACTCGGACCCCACGGCCTGAAAGTTTCAACCCATAACGGCTCGAAAATATAATTACCAACTAGGTTATTATACTAACGCCGCTTGAGGTTCTTTGCAGCCGCAGCAGCAGCGCAGAGATTATTTATTTATATTAAGCACATCAACAGCACAGTCATTTATAATTCAAATTAAATACGAGTAACAGCTAAAATTGAAAAGAAAGGAGTCATTGTTTTAGTAAATTAAAAAATATATAAGTATTGTTGTAACAAAATAATGGAATTTAACAACAATATAGATAATGGAGTTAACGAAATACCAAAAAAAAATTGCTACGTTAAATAAAATAACACACACTCCACAAAACTGAAATAACAAAACAAAGTTTATGTGAAAACGAACAAAACAAGCAATCAATAGAGCTGTCCCCTCGCAGGGTGTGAACTAGAGGTGTGAAATATAAATAACCGTTCGAACGTACGGACTGCAGATGACATGAGTTCGCACCTTCATATTTATAATCTGTGCCGCCTACCCGCTGCGGCCTGTGCCCGGTTGTTTTTTTTTTTGTAAATTAATTTTTGTTTGTGGTTTTTCTAGGTGTGTGAATGGAGGGAAAATAAAATGGCGAGGAACTCAGAAAATAACAAATTGTAAATATAGCATGGAGTTCGTAGGAACTGAAGTTATCTCTGTTACTCGTCTAATTTTAAGTAGTTCATATGTTTGAAAATAACATTAACACACCCAGGACCTCATGCTCAGCTGTAGCGCTTGATAGATAGATAGATAGATAAAACATTTATTCAGTGCACACAAAAGACACAGCACAACACACAATAGCACAATACATGGATAACAAATTACAGGAATATATATAAAAACAAGGTGCCAATATACAAAAAAAAAAAGAAAAACATGCTTAAAGAAATAAAGTAACATTACGACATACTTCAATTAATTATCGAACAAGGTGCGGTGTGTGTCTCAAGGTTGCACCAAATGGGAGTCCAGCTCAGCATGTGTCAGGCAAATATACCTGACGCTGATATTCTGCTGGATCCCTGCAGTGACATACGGACGTCGAGCAGACGAGATACATTGGTGTTGTGACAGTGTTATGCGTGGAGTGAAATTGTGTAAGTATACCCGCAACTTAAAATTATGTATTCTACAGTAAAGTTTTGTATTGTATTGGGAAACTTTCTTGTTGAATGTGTTGATTGTGGTTTGATTACTTGATAATTTAGAAAGTTATATACCTAAATGAATAATCTTATTATAGTTACAGTGGCTTCAGTGTGAATAAAATAAACGATTTGGCTTGACAAAAATAAAATATGTGCACAATAAATAGTTAAGGACCACGAGTCTATAGAATACATTGACCCTGGATATAAATCTCGAAAATCATGGGGGATCATTTGCCTTTTAGGGCAATTCTAACTATACAATATAATATTATATTATATTATATTATTAAATCCCAACTAATATTATAAATGCGAAAGTGAGTTTGATTCGCTTTCACGCTAAAACGGCTGAACGAATTTGGATGAAATTTGGCACATGGGTAGACCATAACCTGGGTTAGGACATAGAATACTTTTTATCCTGATATTCCCACGGGATCGAGATTTATGCGGGTGAAACCGCGGGGCGCAGCTTGTGAAGTTATAATTTAAACCTATCAGTATTAGAAGTCGTTATTACTTCAGATAATACTGAGTCGTTCATGAAAAGCTTATAAATTCAACAGTGATACAATGGTGGTTTAATTATGAATTAGCTGTTATTATTTCAGTCATCTAATCACAATATCTAACATCAGATTTGAAATCAGACAACCATGAACTCAACTCAAAGCATTTATTTCAATAAAACCAATTACTGGCACTATTGAAATGTCAAGGGGTCGGTCAGTTAGAAAGATGAAGCTGGTGGCCCATTCCAAAGCGTAGAAGGTTCGGAGAAGAACGGGCAAGAAACTCCACGGAAACTCATTTACTTAAATCAAAATATTACATAAATTAAAGTAAGAATAATGATCATTCTTTCAAAAATATCAGGGCGGCCCTCTGCAATATTTTGATTTATTTATCCTTTTACAACAAAATTGATACCCAAACCAAAAACCAAAGAATAAATAAACCAACAAATTAACAAGTTCAAATAAAATCAACGGATCGATGGCTAACAGACGCCACGTGTCCCGCACGTGGCGTCTGTTACGCGCCAAAACATATGTCAAACGCACATGCCACCATCTTGATTCTCCGCGGCCATTACATGCACTCCCGTTTCTAATTTGACAGTGAATTTGTTTGAATAAATAATACCCAGTCATCATCATCTGGCTAGACTTTTCCCAACTATATTGGGATCGGCATCCAGTCTAAAAGGATGCTTCTGTAACATTTTTTGTTTTTAATAATAATGTTTAAATATAAAAAAAACCGGCCAAGTGCGTGTCGGACCACGCACAATGTAGGGTACTGTAGTTGGGAAGTTGAGATGAATTTATCCCAAAAACAAACTAAACATTGAAGTTGAAAAACATGTTCTCTCTACATCGATATAATATGCCACGGTCAATTCTCCAACTGCAAATTTAAGTTGGTCCAGCCTCCTTAGCCGTGATAGCTTTCTTTTTAATTTTATGTTATATATATACTACTGCCATGAATTTTTTCACATCTCCATAAACAACCATTTAGCTGGCAGGGACACACACTTGAATCTTTTTTTTTTTTTTTTTTTTATTTGTGATGGGTTTGCTCTTGACCTTAGTCTATGCCAGAGGCGACAGAAACAAAGTCGACGATGGAGCGAGCTTACCCAGAAGAAGCCTGTTCACTCTCACTTTGAAGAGATTAGGGTTATATGCGTTCGGAAACACAGACGCAGGCAGAGAGTTCCATTCCTTTGCTGTGCGCATTATAAAAGAAGTTTGGAAACGCTTAGTGCGAGTTGGTGGGATAGCCACCAGGAAGGGATGGTAACCTGAAGTGCGCCTAGATGACCGATAATAGAAGGGGGCCGGTGGAATGAGGTCGTGGAGTTCTTGAGCACACTCTCCGAAGTACAATCTATAGAAGACCGACAAGCAGGCAACCTTGCGACGATGGGCCAAACTGTGAAGCTTGGCATCCACCAGATTTACGTCGCCAATGAGCCTCTTAGCTCTGCGTTCCACCGAGTCAAGCGCGGCAAGTTGGTATTTAGCCGAGCCATCCCAAAGGTGGCTACAATACTCCATGCAATCTAACAAAAATGTGCACTTTAGTAATAATAATAACAATAAATTATTTATTGAGAGTAACTATGTTACTCATACAGTGTTAGTGACAGCAAAATGAACTTACAACTATATTAGTAATACAAACACACACTACAAAATACTAAATAATCATTGCTTCAGCGTTCCAGCTGAGGTACTGGAGCAACGACTCACAATACAGCAGTCCAGCCTGTCAGCAATAATTTCCAGGATGCTGTTGGAACTGGCTCGCACCCTGCGCACCAAGGACGGACATCTTTTACGCATTAATGCATAAAAGCAATCAACACGCAATTCCGCAAACAACCCCGATGCGCTACAGAAACGAGGCAGCCCCATCAACACCCTGAAAGCATTATTGTATTGCACGCGAAGGGCACTGTACAATCTCTGCGTAAAACGTACCCACAGGCTACAGGTGTAAAATGAGGAACAGAAGGCTCTAAAAAGTGTTTTTTTTAACCTTCGTAGATGCACGCTTAAACCTGCGGGCAATCGTATTCGCTCTGACCGACAGCGCCCTCCGCTCTCCCTCAATATCGTCATCGTCCCTAAGGGTAGCGGTCAAAACATGCCCAAGGTACTTAAATGAGTGCACTCTCGATAACGGTACACCATTCATCATTACTGGAGGTACCGTTTCTGGACCCCACCAACCCCAAACACCATCACGGCACACTTTTTACATTATACAACAGGCCATGAGCACCGGCGTACCTCTCACACACACTCAGCAGTTTCCTCAGGCCACCGATTGAGGCACTGAGCAGCACCATGTCATCTGCATAGCTAATATTGTTGACACTTATGCCATCAATATAACATCCGACTCTGGTGTTAATGCTTAGAATTACGCAAGTGGATCCTTGAATAGAAAACTGGTGTTCACGGACCCGCAATATTTTTGAACGGCCTATCCAACGATACCCAACACTATGTGGTAGACGAGAAAAAAAAATATCATCTCCACATTACGTACCTACCCTAAATTCTAGATTTTATTTTAGCACTTTCTGAGTGACAAAGTTGGCTGAAGCTCAATGTGTGATATTAAAGCCCAGGTGCTGTATTTGCTGCATTAACTCTTTGGTTGACAAGACCTATATTGACTGTCGTGTTACCCAGTAACTGGGTTGTCGAGATCAGATAGGCACTCACCATCATCATCATTACAGCCGAAAGACATCCACTGCTCAAAATCAAAATCAAAATATTTTTATTTCACATAAACCTATATGGGCACTAATGAAACGTCAGAAGCTAGGTGCACGGTTCCAATTGGTCGTTTCCTATGGAGAAGAGCCGCCAAGAAACTCCACGGTTACTCTTTTAAAAAGAATTGGCTTTTACAATGTTTTCAAATTACACAAATTAGGAATGGGAGGACAGTGTAGGCCTGTCGAGAAGTACTTAACAAAAAAAGAGAAAAGGAAACGGTCTAAAGAAAAAAAGATCTAGTCTATTAAGCCTACAACGTTCTCACATTCACAACGTACACAGGAATCCATGAAAAATAATATTAATAATATTAAGTCTGAAATATAAATTGTAGGTATATAATGTCAAATAGTGAAAATATAATGTCAAAAAAGTATGTCTAAAAAATAATAATAATAAACATCGTAATTTGGGAGCAGTTAATAGACATTTCCATAGTTATGCCGTTTCTGAGGTACCAGGGAAGCCACATGTGCAGAAGGAATTATTGCCAAACTTCCTTGTCTTCAACATAGTCTTTAATCTTGTAATATGCGTTTTTGATAAGTACACGTTTGATGTGGGTTTTGAACTTGCTGGACATAGGCCTCCCCCAAGCACCGCCACTTCGACCGGTTTTGTGCTTCTCGCATCCAACGGATTTCTGCGGCCTTTACAAGGTCATCGGTCCACTTTGTAGGGGGGCTTCCCACGCTACGTCTTCCAGTACGCGGTCGCCCGGTATGCAGTCACTGCATGTAAAATATTGGTATTCAGCTGGATCGTTTTAGACTGGAAACCGACCCCAACATAGGCATTTTGGGCAAAGGCAGGCAGACGATGATCAAGACTGGCTGAAAATTTACCATCACAAAATCCATAATTTAATCAACTATCATCTGCATGTAATCCATGTCACCCCGTCATGGCAGCTTGTAAATAAACAATAAAATTAATGCGTATATTTACGAATACATGTATTTTTTTTATGCGAAGCACAAATGCGTTGATAATCCTTCAAGGGGACACGTGACCTGCACGCGTTCCGTCATATGGTGTGCGAGAGGGATGGATAGACGTGCTAGAAAAGGACAGAAAAGCTAATGGTTTGTTTACAAAGTCAAAGATCCTAACATTGATACCCTTATTCATAAAACTTAGCATGCCTATTTTAGTTAAAATAGGTTTTGTCACTTTCTAACAAACACAAATGTCAAAGTGACAGATAAGGACAAACGAACGTTAGCAGCATTTTAACTAAAATACGTTTGATGGACGTTTATGAATAAGAGTTTAATAAGTGTGGTTAGGGATACGTAGCTCGTAGCGATTTGCTACGGCGTAGATAGGTCTACGAGATCTGCTACGTTTTTCGTAGCAACGGTTGAAAGATCTTTTGGAAGCAAAAATGTGATTTTTTTAGCACGTTTTTGTGTGTGCAAACTGGTAGTTCATCTCATGGTAACTGGTCAGTGCCGTTATGGACATCTGCAATACTAGCGGAATTGTATTGACACCCCAAAGACTTATCACGAGACCTACCAGAGAAGCTCGTGGCTGAGTAATAACAGCCGCACGGCTCGATCCATCAGGTTAAGCTACGCTTGCCGGTGTTGATCCATGAATGGGTGACCATCTTTACATTCCGAGACTCCTCCGTGCCTCGGTAAGCACGTTAAGGCGCTGACAAGACCCAATTGAACAAAATAGATTTTTCTTAAAAAAAAAAATTGCCAAATCTGTATAGTTTGTGGTAGCGGAAAAATATATGTTAATTTTGAACATATTTCCCAGAACTTGGTTGTTACCAAAACTCGTTTTGAAAAAAAATCTCGATACAAACTAACGTTAAACTAACCTCTTACCTTGAATTCTAATCCAAAATATCTGCATTAAATATCAAAATTACGTTACGTATTTGATTAATAACAAGAAGGTCTTATTTGAATGCAGAACTTGGTTGTTTTTTATTTTCGATTACTCAACTCAATTTTGAGTAAATAGATAATTGCGTTGTGTCATCGCGCTTCTCTTTCTTTTCTATGCAATCTGACAGTATCTGCGGTTTAGGTATTATCAGCGTCTTAAGCCGTAAGTCTCGGCTGTCATTCGAGGATCTTTGACAGTGGTTACGGGTTGTCAGAAGCCCGAAAGTCTGCCAACCAGTCTTATTAAGGGTATCGTATTACCCAGTTACTGGGTTTTAGAGGTCAGATAGGCAGTCGCTTTATGTAAAATACTTGTATTCAGCTGCATCCGGATAAACTGGAGACGACCCCAACATAGTTGGGACAAGGCTAGACAGGTTGAGACTTCTCTGAAATACCCCAGACACCGTCCCACCGCCAGCGAGTTGGGACAAGGCTAGACAGGTTGAGACTTCTCTGAAATGCCCCAGGTACCGTCCCACCGCCAGCGATTAACGAGAAGCGAGTTGAGCTAGCGACGAAAAATTAGTTGGTGAGTAATGAGCTGCGAGTGTGCGCCGACGACGAGCGATTACTAGCTGGTATGCGCGTACCAAGCGTGAGTCTCTCGGCAAGTGTTCTACCCGCCAATCGAGCGTCGCTGAGCGAGTACTGTCTTTGATAGCTCTTGTTGCTGCAACAAACGAGTACTCGCTGGCGGTTAGAACAGTCAGCGATCAACCATTAAGGTTATGCTGCTGGGGAGTTTGTTGCGCCACTTCTTCTTCCCAGCTAAAGCACTAGGCAGTGGTGAAGGGTGGTCGTTTGGGGGACTGTCTTGACAATTTTGACGTTCGAAAAGTGGTGATTCTCAGCCTAGTTTGAATAAATGACTTTTGATTTTGATTAATTTTGATACGCAAAACAATAAATGCCCGCCCAGTTCGCTATAACTGGGCGGGCATAAGTGACAGAGTCAATTACTTCCACATGCGAATAAAGAGAGTGCAACAATGAGCTGGAACCAATTTAAAACAACTTAAGAGCGCCAAACCAAATAAAAAATGTTTAAAATAAATTAAGCTGCGTATCAAAAATATCTTCAGCTAGAGTTTGCAATGACCTAATATGCACATTTTAAATGCAATTTTGCAATGAAATTACTTACACTTACACATGAAGCCTATAATGTTCCCACTGCTGGGACACAGGCCTCCTCTCTGTGAGAGGGGGTGGGCCGTAATCCACCACGCGGACCCAATGCGGGTTGGTAGATGCCACATGTCTCCGAATTTTTACGGGACATGTCGGTTTCCTCACGATGTTTTCGTTCGCCGTTTTGAGAGCAATGGTGATGAAATTCTTTACACAAAGCAAAGCGCCTGCCTGGGTTCGAACCCACGATCTACGACTCGTAAGTCTAGTCTAAAAATATAAAAAGTAGAGGACTTTTTGGAATGCAATTCTATCGAGGAAATTTAACCTAATTGCGTTTTCCATCAGGCAGAGTATTAATCAAATAGTCAATAAACATATATCCAAAAATTGAATCTATACATGCTGTAATAGTGGAAATAAATGGAAAAAAATAAATTTTGGGCTTTTTCGTAAGCCCAAAATTTATTTTGGTATCGCCTTAATATGCGTATCTCTTTTACTTACACGGGACCATCTTAATCTACATGGTCTTCACATGATCTGACCAAGATTATACAGTCTGGACTTTAAAAGAGCACAGTCTCTTTCTCACCTCTGAGTTTGTTTTAGCCTTTCTTCTCAGAGTAGTCAGATAGGAAACGCCGACCTCATCTAGTTTTAAAAATATGATTGGCGTGTAAAAGTGTTTGTACAAACCTACTTACAGAAATAAAATTATTTATCATTATCATTTACCAACAATATTTGGTTCGTTTCTTAAGCGACAAAATCGTTGATAGCTTTCTCGTCAGCGACGGGACAGGTGCCTAAAGCACTTCGGTGGCCTTTTTCGGTTCCGTAGTCAACAAGGAACTCTCATAGTTTCGCCATGTCCATCCGTCTGTCCCTGGCTTAGAGACTCTTACATTAATCAGGCTGACAAAGTGGTAAAATAAAATGTTCAAAAAAAATTTTTTTAGGGAGCTCCTTTGCTCGTAATGTAGGAACGATTTTTTTTTTCTCGTCTGTTCCATGGTGTGGAATATCGTTGGATAGGCCGTTTAAAAATATTGGGGGTCTGTGAAAACCATTTTTCGGTTCAGGGATCAGTTTGCGTAATGTTAAGCTTTAAATTACAAATTTTTGTTAGAGTCAAGTGTCAGCTAAATGGCTGTTTTTGGATATGTGAAAAAAATTATGGCCTTCGTGCATATCACATAATCAGCCTATAATGTTCCCACTGCTGGGACACAGGCCTCCTTTCTGTGTGGGCCGTAGACCACCACGCGGGCCCAGTGCGGGTTGGTAGATGTCACATGTCTTCTATTTTCTGGTTCTAGGACATGCCGGTTTCCTCACGATGTTTTCCTTCACCGTTTTGAGAATAGTGCATATAAGATATTTCTTATCTTAACCGATAAAGCCCCAATGGCTCCGAATAGGAGCCCTCGCGGCGCGCGATTTGAAAATAGTTATCGAATAAAAATGTTTTTTTTGAGATTGAGAGATGACGTTATTGAGCCACGGGCCTGAGCGGTTAATAGGCGTAATAATTAAACTCAAATGTGCTGCTTCTGAAATGAAAGAAACGACATTTAAAGTATTTTAGTACACCGACTCTCCTTTTAATAATTTTTAACTATCAAAATCTTTAACAACTATTTTATTCTATTCTATTTTTCTCTGTGGCAATGGTGCCGATGTCGACAATTCTGCCAATGTCAATGTGTTGAGAAAACGTGCAGATAAAAAAAAAGGAAAAAGGAATATCTATTAATTTGTTGATAAAATAATTAATTATTGGATTTAGTGTCAAACTTGTTGACGAGTATTACTACACTGAAACAAACAGATAAAAATATTGTTAGTTATATTATTAAATATGTACATAAATGAACAAAAACCACACAAAAATCATCATAATTTGAGCAGTGGCGGTACCTTCATATAAGCCCAAAAGCCCGGCCGGCATGCCTTACTAAAATGCTCGATAGAGAATTTATTGTACCTAACCAGTAGTTTATGAGAAAATTGCGATGATACATACGTAGATACGTAGGTACCTACAAACTCAGTCGAAAACAGAATTGACCGTGACGTATATCGACACGCACTTGGTCGGTTTTATACCTAAATATTAAGTAGATTAATTGTTCTAACAATTTTCATTTAAACAGAACATAAAAATCAAAGTAAACACTTCTTTAAAGCTATCGGAAACCAGTATTTATCGAAAGGGGTGGTATAACATGTCAGTAACAGGGAATGCATGTCTTGATATAAAAATAAACATAGGGGTAAACGCTACGGTTGTGAATAACAGAGACCAAAAAATACGGCTTTAATCCTAACATCAAACAACGTGATACTGATAAGTAGATTAGGTTTAGTAGTAGAGAATTGTCGTGGCTCGTGACTAATTACATAATCAGCCTATATGTTCCCACTGCTGAGACACAGGCCTCCTCTCTATGAGAGGGAGTGGGCTGTAATCTACCACGCGGGCCCAGTGCGGGTTGGTAGATGTCACATGTTTGTCTTCGAATTTTTGGTTCTAGGACATGACGGTTTCCTCACGATGTTTTCCTTCACCGTTTTTGTGAGCAGTGGTGATGAAATAATTTACACAAAGTAAAGCGCCTGTTCGGGTTCGAACCTACGACCTACAACTCGTAAGTCGCGGCCGTTACCACTGGGCCACCACTGTTCTCGTGGCTAAATAATAGAATAGAATATAATACTCTTTATTATGTACATCATAAAAATTACAAACACAAATGTTGAAATTGTACATAGGGTGACACAATGAGCGGTCTTATCGCTAAAACCGATCTTTTTTCAGGCAACCTTTGGATGGATTTAAGGAGGAAGGAGAGACAATACTGCAGGTAGTCAGTGGTGTACCAGTTACATATATAATAAATACATAAAGCATATATATATCTACATAAATATATATTAATATATGACATAAACATGAAACAAAAACAAGAAATATGATGATAAGTAATGATGATGTTTAAGGAGAGAGGAAGTGTTTTTGACGCGATAACATCTTATAAATCGATGACCGCCGGTTGCACGCACGACAAAGCATGACTCATTGTCACGTTCCGCCTGAGCCGAGCGTGCAAGCGAGAGCGCGGAACTAGCGATAGAGAGGCACGATCGGCCTAAGCGTTCGGCTTGTGACGCATTTCTCTCATTATCCCGTAAAATTATCGTCCGTAAACCAACTATTTTTACCTGAATTTTAAAAGTGGACAAAGTTTGAGCACTCTTTATCTACATGAGCAAGGCATTCCATAACCGTACTGTAAAAGACTTGAAATAATAACTCTAAGAGCTCGGTTTCATCTTCAAGGTTAAGCAACGCTTGCCGAGGTCGGTCCGTGGATGGGTAACCATACATTACATACTGAGACCCCTCCGTGCCTCGGAAAGAACGGAAAGCCGTCGATACCGGCTATCATTTGTAGGTCTTTTGCAGTCGTTACGGGTCATCAGAAGCTCGAAAGACTGACAACCAGTCTTACCAAGGGGTATCGTGTTACCCAGTAACTGGGTTCTGGAACGCAGCTATGCAGTCGATCCAAAGTAAAATACTTGTATTCAGCTGCATCCAGTTAGACTGGAAGACGATCCCAACGTAGTTGGGAAAAAACTAGGCAGATGATGGTGACTTCAGGTGCAGATTTATAATTTTAGTGACTTTTAAATCTGTTATTCTTATTACGCCTTCTTAAAATGCAAATAAGTTATGCAAAAAATGTTTTATAAACTAGAACGCGTACACATCAATAGGGTATTTTACTATATATGAGAAAAAATCTATAAATATATTATTGAGATAATTTAGGCAAAAAGGAGTCGGAAAAAATTAGTTTTAGTTCATAAAATAACAAAACAAATTTTAAAATTAATTTCAACGTTTTCAGTTTTTCTAATCTGTTAAAAGACACTATGAAAAAGTAGCCGCCATGTTATTACGTCATACGGCTATGTTAACAAAAACGTGTCAATTATCATACAAAGATCAGCGCATTTGTTTTCATAGCCCAGTGACGTCATGACCACAGAGCAACATGGCGTCCACTGCGTCCAGCGTTTTCGTCAACCTACGCGCAAAATTTGAAAATGTAAAATTTTAAATGCATTTTCATGGCACTTATCGATTGAATAAAAATTTTGTGATTTTATTTGGGGCATATTAGCACTATAGAATGTAATTAAGACACTTTTCAAAAATGGGTGTAAGACCCTATTCTATATGTGAATATTTAAGTATTGTACTAAAATACGTTTTTTTATTTCTAAAAGTATTTTCAGGAAGTAATGTCCAAAGCATAGATATTAAAAAACATGAAAATAACTCAAGTAGTTTGAAAGTAATCATTCAAACTACTCGAGTTATTTTCATATTTTTTTTGTATGAACATACTATTATATTAATTCTATCTGTGTTTTTTTTTCAAATCTTCATATTTTCAATGAAAAAAGAAAATACGTTCATTTGCGGTAAACATGACGCAAAGAAGGAACGCAAATACAATAAAATAAATAATTTGGGGGAGAATATGCGTCACGTCCACACAAAACAGCTAACGCTTAGCATAATGCTGCGACCCTATGCGGGACAGAGCCCCAGCGCTGGTTTTCAGCGATAGCCGGCGTTGACGTGATGACGTCGACCGGTTCAGCACACAGTGAGATTGTAATAAGAAAAAAATAAATTATTTAAAAAAACAAAAACCCGACTGCAAAAACACACCTGAAAACTGAGTTTTTGCAGTCGGGTTTTTTGTTTTTTTTTTTAAATAATTTATTTTATTTCAAGCTTGTTAGTTTTATTAACATAAATATTTGAAAATTACTCATTACTAGCTTTTATTTGATACCAATAATGTTATAATTAATTTAAAAAAAAACCTTTCCCCTCATTTTTTTTGTATTTGCAGATGCAATTTATAAATATTATATAGCCTATGTCACTCCCACAATTAAGACGAATCTAAGGACACCTCATATGTTAAGCCGTTTAGGCTACAGAGCGTGCCAAAGAAATAGACATACATACATACATACATACATACATACATACATACATACATACATACATACATACATACATACATACATACATACATACATACATACATACATACATACATACTCTCGAAAAACATTACCCTCCTGGGGCAGTCGGGTAAAAAAGAATAAACTATAACATATAAATACAACTATTTAAAATGGCAACATTCCAAACCGACGGGAACGAGGTACGAGGTAGGTTTTTTTTTTTGGTTGGGAAATTATTAAATAACTTCTCCCGCTCTGGGCGGAGCGGGAGGGTGTCACCAAGGGCCTCGGTAACCCTTTTGTACCTTCCCGAGACCCCGGCAGGCATCGGCTCTAGAGATGTCGCATCTTTATGAGGCGCGCGTGGAACACAACGCGCCGTCGACCCGGGCCTGACCCTTACCGGACGGTGACCTACCCATTGCTCACCGTCCGCAAGCCCACGCCTACCTACGGTGGCCGGAAATCCTCCCGGGATTTCCGACGCCCGGGGCGTCTCCTGCGGTGGTTAGGGGCGAGAGGGTGCGAAATTTGCATTTCCCTCAACCGTCCCGCCTCCTCCTTCGCGAGCATTACTGCTTCGCAGAAGGAGGTGACGGCTGCCCATGCCCTCTCGCTCCGTACCATGGCCTGAACCAGGGCCGGACGCGAGAGATCTCTGCCGCCGATCGCCTCCACGAGGACACGGCGGTGCTCTGCCCAAGCCGGGCAGACCTCCACCGTATGCTCCAAGGTGTCCTCCGGGCGCGCGCCGGCCTAAAGTAATCTGTGCGCGCGGCTGTCAGAAAACTATTTGTTTGTCGTATTGACATGCATGCGTTACATAATTACTACATAATTCTAATTATCTAACATGGATGGCGCATTATGTAAAACTGATATGATGGAAAAACAAAAGATGTACTGGGTGATTGTGTAGGTATAGTTTTTGTAAACCGTGTAAGATGTTGTATATGATAAACTCTTTTTTTTTTTTTTTTTAGGGTGGGAAATCATCTAATAACTTCTCCCGCTCTGGGCGGAGCGGGAGGGTGTGTCAGACTCTTACTGACTAAAACCCACCCGTATTCCTTCTTGTTGCCTGTGTTGCGGGGGCCTCGGTGAACCATAAGTAGGTACCTTCCCGCGACCCCGGCAGGATATGATAAACTCTGTGACTTATAGGAGACCAACCACAGATGAACAATGGATGGCTATATGAGTAGGGGAATACCAAAGAAACGATGTAGGGACTGTGTGAAAGATGATATGGCTAGAAAGGGGGTGACTACCGAGATGACAACTAATAGAGAAGTATGGAAGACAGCGACATGTAGCGCCGACCACATATAAATTGGGATAAGGGCAGGAGAATGATAAATGGTAAATGCTTTCTATGTCTGTAAGTAGGTTTGTACAAAAACTTTTACACGTCAATCATATTTTAAAAAAAAGCTAGATGAGGTCGGCGTTTCCTGTCTGACTACTCTGAGAAGAAAGGCCGAAACAAACTCAGAGGACACAGTCTCTTTTAAAGTCCAGACATAATCTTGGTCAGATCATGTGAAGGCCATGTAGATTGGTGTCTGAAATGGTCCTTTTGAACAACCAAAAAACCACACAGATTGAGTGGACCTATCCAGTCAGGGCACGCATTTGTCAGTAATCGTGCAGCTCAACTCAGCACTTAAGGAGCTCAAAGATGCGACGATTGTTACCAAAGAAAGAACATTTGGGTAGGCCGCATAAATTACTCAAACTGCCAGACCATGATTAACGTGACGATACACACTCACCAATTTTACCTCTATTAATATTAGTATAGATTAACCCACCAACAATTTATCTACAATACCCGATACCCCATTAAATCCCCTTGATACAATATGTAGACATAACACAAACACATCATGTCCTGTCCAGTACTTATCAAATATTTGTCGAAGCACTTTACCGAAAGTATCGTATTTCGCAAATGTTTTGCTGCAATTTGCAAACTTTTGGTCGAATTGTATCCTGTGATTGATTAAGGGGTAAAAGAGGGCTCGTAAGTAACGGCTGTACTGATCGATCTATCTGACTACAGGGATACTATTTTTTGTTAATTGTTAAGATACAGCCGTATCCTCTTTGTTTTGTTTTATGCAAATATTATTTAACTGCTCTACTTTACGATTCCTCACCTTTATTCTGTTTTTTTATTCTCGGAGACTAAATTGACACATGCAAATGTCAAACTCCAAATTGAAAAAAACGAACAATAATCATTTGAAATGTCAAATTAGTCTCTGGAATTAAAAAACGAACCATTGGAGGTGATAATAAAAAAATATTTTCATAATCTATACGATTAAGGAATATGCAAGTAATTCAAAACTGATACATTATTTAAATATACATTGTGTAGGAGTCAAGAAACAAATTCATACTCTTTTTACATTTTTTAATGCTTTACTTATTTTACAATTCATTCATTTATGTTGCGTTTCTTTGGTGGAACGGAACGCTAACTCAAAACGCGTCGTCTTTGACAATACCGGAAGTGACGAACGAAATTACGTTAATAAAAATCTATTGTTAGCCAAGTGCTTGAAATCTCACTAAGGTAAGTAAGTAAGTGCGATTTCTGCTTGAATAAATCTCAACAAATAATTTAATTTATATGAATTGGGCCTACAAACGGATGTAAACAAAGAAGTTTTGTCGCAAATGACGTCACATCATGCCCGCGACAGAAACGGTCGTTTGAACTGTAGTAGAAAATTGTTGGGGTTTCATAAGTTTTTTGAGCAACAAGCAGTAGTTGAATTTAACTTTTAATACGTTACCTGGGTTTATTGACACATCCCTGTCTATTATTGACATAGTGAAAAAAAATGTACATGCAAATTCCCATTGTTTGTTATTAATTCAACGAAATAAAAATATATATATGTCGGAAATACGTTAGTCACTCGTTTGACTAAACGGGACGCCAGCGCCACCAAGCAGCGCTCAACAGAGTCTACAACATAATGCTCGACCGGTGCTATGAGCAGTTTTTCGGAGGCGGTCAAGGAGTGAACACGTTTAGAAACTGTCGCGCGTTCCGTATAGTTGTGTCGTGTACCTACAGTGTGTGAATAGCCAGTGTGATTATTTGATCGTAAATTATAATTTGATTTAAACTGCAAACGGTTTTTCTATTGTGCAATAACCAACACTTCCCATTGTACGCCCATAGTAGTTAAAATGTGGCTGATGATAACGAGCGAGACGTGCCTTCTCCGTCATATATATATATATCGATTCCAAAAAATCTATTTATACAGATTTTTACTAATCGAAAGATATTTTAGTACAATACTCATGGATAAAGTCGCTCATGGAAAGTAAAGATGCCACAGTTGACGGTAACTAATAATGGATGGAGTAAATACATGCATGTACGAATTCTCTGGACGCTCTAGATTGAGTAAAATAGTTATTTGTGCAACAAGAGAGCAAAGTTGGTTTTTGCTGCGCGTGTTGATCAATGATAAATGATTTTATTTCTGTAAGTAGGTTTGTACAAACACTTTTACACGTCAACCATATTTTTTTAAAACTAGATATGGTCGGCGTTTCCTATGTGACTACTTTGAGAAGAAAAGCCGAGACAAACTCAGAGGTCACAGTCTCTTTTAAATTCCAATTGTCAGATCATGTGAATACCATGTAGATTGGTGTCTGAAATGGTTTTTTGAGGAAAGAACCACACAGATTGGGTGGACCTGTCCAGCCAGTGCACGCATTTGTCAATAATCGTGCAGCTCAACTCAGAACTTATTAACTCAATGATTCGAGGAACAATACCACAGAAAGGACATTTGGGTAGGCCGCAAAAATTACTCGAAGTGCCAGACCAAGATTAAAACTAACAGATAGAAAAATAAAAAGAATGATCCACATAGTCATTAAACTGCCGCATTCACGTCATCACATACTGACGTCATCATTACACAGCGTAATGTGTTATGTACTAGTTAAGACGCTAACAAGACCCAATTGACTAAAATAGGCTTCTTTTAAGAAAAAAAATTGCCAAATCTGTATAGTTTGTGATAGCGGAAAAAATATATGTTAATTTTAATTAACATATATTTTTTAATGAACATATTTCCCAGAACTTGGTTGTTACCAAAACACGTTTTTTTTACCTCTTACCTTGAGTTCTAATCCAAAATATCTGCATTAAATATCAACATACTTTACGTATTTAATTAATAACAATAACGTCTTATTTGAATGCAGAACTTGGTTGTTTTTTATTTTCGATTACTCAACTCAATTTTGAGTAAATAGATAATTGCTTCATATTTTGCAGTAAATTACAAGCGTTGTGTCATCACGCTTCTCTTTCTTTTCTATGCAATGTGACAGTGACCGTGGTTTAGATGTTGTCAGCGTCTTAGCATGACTGTAATGAGCACAGAGACGGAAGTCTTAACATAAAGTGACAACCTTGACTCTGGTTCAAAATCACTTGCTGTGATTAGAACTTTAACGTTGTCGGAATTAAGTTCGAAATAAAAAAATGGCTCGATGATTTCGACCTGAGTCTAAAGATAGAATAGACTACTATTTATTATGTACACCATAAAAATTACAAATATAAATGTAGAAATTTTACATAGGGTGACACAGTGGGCGGTCTTATCGCTAAAAGCGATCTTTTAGACTCCCTTTGGATGGATTAGGGAGGAAAGGAGAGACAATACTACAAGTAGTCTGTGGTGTACCACTTACATGTATACAATAAATACATACACACATAAAATATTTTAAATTTATCTACATATGTTAATAATAATCATGAATCAAGTGTTAAGAACAAAAACAGGTGCAAAGAACAAAGAAAATAAAAAATATGTTTAAGGACAGAGATAGTGGTGCCGATTCCCTTGTTCACAAACTAAACTAAATTTAAGTTCAGTGCATCTTTTTCTTTCTATTTCATTAAGAAAAGGACAGAAGATAAATTTTAGTTTAGTCCTGTCAAATTAATCAGGGCCTGTCACTACTCCATACAAGTTTAGACGTGATTAAAAACTTGCCTACTAAAATTACGTCAATTTCCGTCAAGCGCTGATTAATTTGACAGGATTAAACTAAAATTTATCTTCTGTCCTTTTCTTAATGAAATAGAAAGAAAAAGATGCACTGAACTTAAATTTAGTTTAGTTTATGAACAAGGGAATCGGCACCATTGTTTTTTTACCATCATTTTAAAAATGGATAAAGATTGAGCACGCCTTATCGACACGGGCAAGGCATTATACAACCGTACTGCTTGAACTGTAAAAGATAAACCGTCTTTTGGATTAAAACCGTTTACGTTTTTGGCATTATAGCTGTCTGGCCCTTATTAAAAAACTCAACCTGTATTAAACTGCCGCATCCACGTCATCACACACTGACGTCATCAGTACACAGTGTAGTGTGTGTTGTGTACTTGTTAACATGACTGTGACGAGCACAGGGACGAACTCGGTGATAAATTGCCGGGGTCCATCAAATAGTGAGGAGTATTGACGGTTCATGGGATGATCTATTAGGTAGGTCATCTCGATAAGCTAGCTAGGTTCTCTAGGGAAACTTTACTTAAGTATATTAATTAATGTACGTTCTTAAAGTCGTAGTAGAACAGAGTCAATCTTTACTTTACCATTGATAATTTTTACCCGACTACGGCAAAGACAAAGGAGGGTTATGATTTTAACAAGCTTGTATAGTATGTATATATCTTCATATGTTCCCTCATAACTCCTAAACTAGTTGTTGTATACGAAACGAACGAACGATACGATACGTTGAAAGCGTTATGTTGTTCCGCAGGTTTACATAATACATACATAATCAGCCTATAATGTTCCCACTGCTGGGAAACCGGCCTTCTCTCTGTAAGAGGGAGTGGGCCGTAATCCACCACGCGGGCCCAGTGCGGGTTGGTAGATGTCACATGTAATCGAATTTTTGGTTCTAGGACATGTCGGTTTCCTCACGATGTTTTCCTTCACCATTTTGAGAGCAGTGGTGATGAAATAATTTACACAAAGCAAAGCGCCTGTCTGAGTTCGAACCTACGACTTACAACTCGTAAGTCGTGGCCGTTACCATTGGGCCACCACTGCTCGGCTCCGCAGGTTTAATTAATTCAAAATAAAATCGGTTTTCGTATAGAATGGCACCTTAATTCCTTGAGGGACTCGTGAGTATTCAAAGCTAAGCTACGCTTCTATCGGTCAGTCCGTGGATGGATAACCATCCATTTCATACCGAGACCGCTCCGCGCCTCGAAAACCAGGTGGTCCCACGCCGGGTGATATTCGGGTGGTCCCGTGTTCTTCATACATCTTTGACAGTCGTTACCCAGTAACTGGTTTGTGGAGTTCAGACCCGCAGTTACTCCATGTAAAATACTGGTATTCAGCTACATCCGATTAGACTGAAGTTTGTCTCTAATGCTCAACTGACATCGATACAAGAGTGTGATTAGTTTGCCGCGAGATAGATTGATACGTATGTCGTGCATGTTTGAGATTCCGCGAGATGATGGACGAAAGATGAGTTTTTTTGCCAATATTATTCGATTTTTATTTGTTAGTTTTGCTTCTTTTGTTTGATAATTTCTTATTGTTCTTCCTTCCTTATTATAAACTAGCTGTTGCCCGCGACTTCATCTGTGATCAAGGAGGAAAAGTATGAATGACGACGAAACGTATGAACGACAACAAGAAGAGATGTCAGCACAAGTGTAGGGGTCCGCTAGGGCTGATGCCTGCCGGGGTCGCGGAAAAGTACGAAAGGGTTACCGAGGCCCCTGGCAACACAGGCAACGGAAGGAACACGGGTGGGTTTTAGTCAGTAAGAGTCTGACACACCCTCCCGCTCCGTTCAGAGCGGAAGAAGTTATTTGATGATTTCCCACTAAAAAAAAAAGGGGGTTCGGGCATTCACAAAGATGAAGCTAGTTGCTCATTCCAAAGCGTAGGTAATCCAAGTTATTGCACAGCTAAATTTCAATACAACAAACATACACATCCTAACTAATATTATAAATGTGAAAGTGAGTTCGTTCGTTTGTTTCACGCTAAAACGGCTGAACAGATTTGGTTGTTGTTTGGATGTTTGGCACACAGTTAAAACCTGGATATAACGCGTCAAGGATGTTTGCGGAAAGGCATATAGATGGTTTGTCGTGCTAACTAGAGCAGTGGTGGCTCAGTGGTACCGACCACGACTTACGAGTTGAAGGTCGTGAGTTCAAACCGAGGCAGGCACTTTACTTTGTGTGTTTAATTTTATCACCACTACTCTCAAAACGGTGATGGGAAACATCGTGAGGAGACCGGCATGTCCTAGAACCAAAAAAATCGAAGCCATGTGACATCTACCAACCCACACTGTGCCCGCGTGGCGAATTACGGCCCACTCCCTCTCATAGAGAGGAGGCCTGTGTCCCAGCAGTGGGACCATTATACGCTGATTTTGTATATAGATGGTTTTGCGGCCATCATACGTAAAAGAACCGCTTCTCTGCTTGATCGTCTACGTGGCGGTACCAACACTATCTTGAGTTTATTGGCAGATAGATGGGAGTCTTCGATGCTGTGACGTTAGATGAAACTCCACACTGCATAATACTTGTATGTCTACTCACACTAGTATTTAAGTTTTTTATTACTAACACTATGGGCGTTGCCCGAAATAAATGATACTTACAATAATAATAATATAGAGTACTTTTAATTCCGGTAGTAGGCTCCCGTGGGATATTTCCCGACAGCTTTTGCAAAAAGCTAGTTTAAAAATAAATGCTTTGTGTTGTCCATGTTTTTCCCAAATAAATAAACCATATTTTAATTTCTTGTTTTATTTACAGTACAGTACAGTAATTCTGTTTTAATTAGGTATTTGAACGAAATTGAGAAAAACTATCCCGCAAACCCTTAAATTGTTGCACCTAAGTCCAGCCCTGTTCCCCACTTAAATTCGCATCGTATTACGTTTCAGAGCAATTTGTACATTCAATATTATTTGTATACGAGCTGCGTTTACTAATGTAACGTTTGTAGTGTGGGGGATAAGCAGAGTCAGAGGTAGGGGGACGGTTTAGTAAGTTTTGATTCTTTTTACCCGACTACGGCAAAGAGTTATGATTTTAACAGGCTGTTTATGTATGTACTCGTACAAATGTAATTACTGCGAACCGAACAGATCACGTGTGACTCCGTATTTTTAATTTGTTTTGTTTATACATTTTTAATTAGTGTTTTAGTCGTAGTTGGGTTTTAGTTTTTAACTATTTTTTTTACTTTTACTTAATCACGCCCTTAATCCCCGAAGGGTTAGGCAGAGGTACCTAAAGTACACCCACATTTAGCAAATCCAGACTCCTGGCTGCTACTGAGAAATTCCAGTTACAGAAAATTAAAACTGCCTTTTTATTTTTCGAAACTCTTAAGTTTAGTCAGAAATCGAACGGAACATTTTTTGCAAAAATGTAGGAAGTACGTAATCCAGAGGTAGAGATTTTGCATTATTTTTAAACGACTTATATCAACAGATATCAGCGTCAGGTATATTTGCCTGACACATGCTGAGCTAGACTCCCATTTGGTGCAACCTTTTTTTTTTTTTTTGAGGTTGGGAAATCATCAAATAACTTCTCCCGCTCTGGGCGGAGCGGGAGGGTGTGTCAGATTCTTACTGACTAAAACCCACCCGTATTCCTTCCTGTTGCCTGTGTTGCGGGGGCCTCGGTGACCCATAAGTACCTTCCCGCGACCCCGGCAGGCATCGGCCCTAGTGGACCCCTACTTTTGTGCTGACGACATCTCTTTGAGGCGCGCGTGGAATTCGACGCGCCGTCGACCCGGGCCTGGTCCTTACCGGACGGTGAGCTACCCATTGCTCACCGTCCGCAAGCCCGCGCCTGCGGTGGCTGGAAATCCGCCCGAGATTCCCGACGCCCTGGGCGTCTCCTGCGGCGGCTAGGGGCGAGAGGGCGCGAAACGTGCCTTTCCCTCAACCGTCCCGCCTCCTCCTTCGCGAGCATTACTGCTTCGCAGAAGGAGGTGATTTGGTGCAACCTTGAGACGTACACCGCTCCTTGTATTCGAAAATTGATTTGAAGTATGTCATAGTGTCGCTCTATTTTTACCCGACTGCCTCAGGAGGGTAATGTTTTTCGAGAGTATGTATGTATGTATGTCTATTTCTTTGGCACGCTCTGTAGCCTAAACGGCTTGATGGATTTTAACATAATTATGAGGTGTCCTTAGATTCGTCTTAATTGTGGGAGTGACATAGGCTATATAATATTTATAAATTGCATCTGCAAATACAAAAAAAGGAGGGGAAGGGTTTTTTTTTAAATTAATTGCAACAATATTGGTATCAAATAAAAGCTAGTAATGAGTAATTTTCAAATATATATGTTGATAAAACTAAAAAGCTTGAAATAAAACAAATTATTTAAAAAACAAAAAACCCGACTGCAAAAACACATAACTGAAAAGGAAAAAAACAAGCATTATAATCTATATAATTTTGGTCTTGCAGGCGGGGACAGTCGAATAACCTGAAATATGGTGTAACTTTTGGTTGTCCCCGCCTGCGATACCAAAATTCTATAGATTATAATGCTTGTTTTTCCCTTTTCAGTTATGTGTTTTTGCAGTCGGGTTTTTTGTTTTTTAAATAATTTGCTTTATTTTAAGTATGTTTTTATTTTTAGAAGAAAGGGGCTTGTGGCTAAGTAATAACAGCCGCACGGGTCGTTCGATCATGTTAAGCTACGCTTGCCGCGGTGGTCCGTGGATGGGTGACCATCTTTACATACCAAGACCCCTTCGTGCCTCGGAAAGCACGTTAAGCCGTTGGTCCCGGCTGTCATTTGTAGATTTTTACAGTCGTTACGGGTCGTCAGAAGCCCGAAAGTCTGCCAACCAGTCTTACCAAGGGGTATCGTGTTGCCTAATAACTGGGTTGTGGATGTCAGATAGGCAGTCGCTCCATGTAAAATACTGGTTTTCAGCTGTAACCGGTTAGACTGGTAGGCGACGCCAACATAGTTGGGAAAAGGCAGGCAGATGATGATGTATTTCTTTTTAGGGTTCTGTTCCTCAAAAGAAAAAACGGAACCCTTATAGGATCAGTTTGTTGTCCGTCTGTCTGTCAAGACCCTTTATCTTGGGAACGCGTGGAGGTATCGGGTTGAAATTAAAACCATATACTCAGGTCGACAGTCCTTTGAAGCATCAAAGACATCAAACTTCTAAGTTAACGTAAAAAAAGATGCGGTTTATACCGCAAAAAATGTATATTTCGACACTCTCAAGGGAATCAAAATGTATAATAGGGTACTTTCCGTTGATTTAGAACTATGAACTATTAAATTTGGCAAGTAATATCCTCTTATTTTATACTACAAGTACAGAGAAAAATCTGAAAACTAAACATTTATAATTAAATCATAATAAATATAGTCTTTATTTAATACCTACAAATTTGTACGGAAGTACGACTCGCACTTGTCCGGTTTTTTGTATATTGGCACCTTGTTTTTATATATGTATATTCCTGTAATTTGTTATCTATTAATTGTGCTATTGTGTGTTGTGCTATGTCTTTTGTGTGCACTGAATAAATGTTTTATATGTATCTATCTATCTATCTACTTAAAAAAAAAGGAGGAGATACTGCGGTCGCCGGAATCTTTTTTTTTTTTGTTTGTTCCCCGATTACCAACTTGAAGACGGCTGGACCGATTTTTTTTTTTTTTTTTAGTTTAACGTGTCCGACATTCAGCATATACAAAACGTCTTCTCCGCAGCATGAATGGGCCACAATTATGTCGCACCTTTAGAATTATAGAGACCTAATTCGAAATTTTAAGATTTCAACTTTGACTCATAAAACTACCTTGCATGCAAGGTAGTTTTATGAGTCAAAGTTGAAATCTTAGTCTCGTTTAGAATTATAAAGACCTAATTCGAAATTTTAAGATTTCAACTTTGACTCATAAAACTACCTTGCATGCAAGGTAGTTTTATGAGTCAAAGTTGAAATCTTAGTCTCGTTTAGAATTATAAAGACCTAATTCGAAATTTTAAGATTTCAACTTTGACTCATAAAACTACCTTGCATGCAAGGTAGTTTTATGAGTCAAAGTTGAAATCTTAGTCTCGTTTAGAATTATAAAGACCTAATTCGAAATTTTAAGATTTCAACTTTGACTCATAAAACTACCTTGCATGCAAGGTAGTTTTATGAGTCAAAGTTGAAATCTTAGTCTCGTTTAGAATTATAAAGACCTAATTCGAAATTTTAAGATTTCAACTTTGACTCATAAAACTTCTTTGCATGCAAGGTAGTTTTATGAGTCAAAGTTGAAATCTTAAAATTTCGAATTAGGTCTCTATAATTCTAAAGGTGCGATGTTGTGTCACTACTTAGCTACTGCCCACTCAATTTATTGTTTTAAGGGTCGGGTAATCGCCTTTGCCATACAAATACTGGTCTTGCTCATGCCACGCTGCGCCGCCGTTCGGTTTCATAGTGAACATTTATTTTTAGTAACGAAAATATGAATATTTGAAAAAAATCACAAATAGAATAATTATAGATACTGAAATTGTCTGTTCATACAAAAAAAAAACATTAAAATATCTTAAGTAGTTTGAAAGTAATATCGCTTTTTTATGCTTAGGGTAGACATTACTTCCTGAATTTATTTCATAAAGTATTTTACTACAATACTTAAGTATTCAATATAATTGATGTATGCGTTCTAGTTTAACATATTTTTTTATATAACTTACTTGTATTAACATTTTAATTAACAGATTTTAAAGTCACTAAAATCATATATCCGCGCCTTAACATAAAATACTACCTTATGACACTCGGGAATACTGTAGCTTCCCATTAGTGAATTTTCGGAATCTGATCAGTAATTCCTAAGATTACCCCCTACATACAAACTCACAACATTTACCTCTTTAAATAATAATTAGTGACTGAATGATTGCGGCAGTATAATCAAGTCAATAGATCGATTCTGACAGCTTTTGTAACCCCCTAAGCTGTACCTGATCATTAGATGTTTAAGTACCTAAAACATGGGTGGTAAATGGTTAACAAGATGACATCAGTCACAACACTTTCACAAAAACGAACCCTTGATATTCTCACGCAAACACGTGCAACACGCAACACGCAAAAACTTAAGTTGTAACATTCTCAAACGCTACAATAAATTCCTTGGAAGATTACAAAAAAAACTGCATTTAATTCTAAAACGGCCACACGCAAGCATACACAATAAAAAAGTAAGCCCCCTTTAAAAAATCACCCCATTTAAAAAAATCAAGTGTTCGCGCGAACGCACCCGAATAGAACAATGACATTTTGAAATTTCGCAGCGATGGCCGACCTAATTTGGCATTAAAAAAGGCGCGAATTCAATTGTTGGATAATTTATCGATGTTTTGTAGAATTTATTTGTTATTAATTAATGTATTTGGAAATCTGTTAGAGTAGTTATGGGGCCGTCGTTAAAAATTTGCATTATGAATAAAGCAAAATAAGTATGGAAAAGTAAGTACGTACAAAAATTGGTAATACAGTACAATTTTTTGCCATTTCCCTGGGTAATAAAAAAAATCCAGTCACAAAGGTTGGCTGGTTGGTGGTTGGTCAGGGTGTGTTGGTCCGGATTTTTAAGTAAGTAAGATTTTAATAGAATAGAATACTTTTATTCCTGAGGTTTAGATATAACTCATAAGCTAGTACAAAAAAAACTCCTAATTCAATATACGACTCAATTCGTTTTTTTTCGATTCTCATTAAACCTGACTTGGATTCCGTAGGTCTTTTTCGGGTGACCACTGAAAATCAACGCTGTGCTGTGGGTCCCCCATAGCACAACATCATGCTGAGTGAAGCCTTCTTGTCACAGTCAGTTGTTCGTGGAGCTGCCGACTATTAGTGTGCTGTGCTCGTTCTATTTTGTTTTATTTTTCTGTTTACATAATCGACATCTTTTTGTATGCTAGTGATTCTGTGACAAATGAACTTATTTTTCTTTCTTTCTTTTCTTTATATACGGAACTCAAAACGCCCCGAATGACTCACAAAACATTTTTTTTTAATAAACACTCATTTAAAATCATAATAAATTACGTTCTTTCAAAAATTACATGCCACAATAGGTTTAACTAATGTTTACAAATGACGTCTACTAAACCGGTATGATGACTTGATTACAAATTATTACAGTACATTTAACACTTTGAGCGCGTTTTGTGAATTTTAGATGTATTTTTTGTGTTGCTGTTATTAATGATGAGAAGAAAAATGTTTAATTTTAGAATCAGCTACCCACTGTTCTGAATTCTGGGTTGAGCTACACGATGAGTGATAAATGCGGGCACTGACTGGACAGGCACATTTTACCTTTTGTCCACCACAGTCATGTATGGACAAACCAAAATGTGCCCAGCACGCCACGGTCACGACTACATGACAGATTTTAAGCAAAAATTCGTAGCTTGGCGCCGAGGTCACGTTTTTACTTTTTGACGTTGGTCAAAGGATTAAATCTGTGTGGTTCTAACCTCAAAAACGTTCACATTTAACCTTTACCCTGCATGTAGGTAGGTACATCAAACAACTATGTATACTAGTAAAACAACATCCGCACTATTTCCAAATGCATGAAATAAGTATAAATACGAATTAAATGTACCTCAATGTAGATTGCAAATATTTAGGAGGAATACCTATACCTATTTATGTTAAAACTATTAGGATAACTTCGATAATATACAATATTGACGCTACTATTTACACTAGGTAGGTACTAAATTAAATTACTAACTAAATATACAAATAAATACAAAAAACAAAAGGACACTAAGTAGGTGTCGAAGTATTCGTCCGCATCGCTGTCATCTGGAAACGTGCCCAGAAGACTGGCAGCATTGCCACGGTGAATGGCAATGTCTTTGGCCAAAGAACGAGCCAGCCCTCTGGTCACGTTATGTTAATGCCATTCAGGTGTATAACCTCACTCATTTAAGGAACTTTCCATCCCCATGTTCAAGAAAAGCTGACAAGTTGGTAATAGAATTTTGCTTTTACGACATTAGCGACTGTATGGAATATCATAAAAATCCAAGATGATATGTACTTAATTTTGACATTGATTTCGAAGTAGTAACGATTACCTAAGTAGTTCATTCATATTGGACATAATGTAAATCATAAATCTTAAAATTATTTTTTCTTGGTTTATTGAGAATGACATTTGACGTTCGAAAAGTGCAGATCCTCAGCCTAGTTTGAATAAATGACTTTTGATTTTGATTTTTTGACCAGCGTGCAGTGGACGCGCATTCCTGGTCATCACCCTCACTCTCACCATCAACCTTGGCACAGCACACTTCAATTTTGGCCGATCAACAAGTAGAGCTCATGAATCCTCTCCAGGTAGACGATAGCAGTCAGCCTCAACCCGGCGCTGTACCACAAATGACGCACTGGTGCATAGCGCAGCGCTACCCTGACTCCTGGGAAAGAGAGAGACAGTTCCGTGTCATCCAAAACTATGTGGCACCCAGTTTCGACTCACTGGTACCATAATTGTCCCTGGCACTCCCCGAAGGGGAGTGATCCACAACGCAACATGCAAGTTACGCATCAAAGACCTGACGTCACACAAATCCTGCATCGCGCAAGCAGAGTTTACCGCGCTTCATACGAGGGGGCGTTTTTAAGTTCGCGGAATGGAGGGTGAGAAGTGAAAATAAAAATACTAAATTATTTTTCTTTTTCAATATATTCACCTGCTACCCTTATACATTTTTCAGATCTTTCAATTAGCTTATGTATACCTTCATAAAAAATGTTTTGTCTTTGTCCGAAAAATAAGCTGAAACCGCGTCCTTCAGTTCTTCATCAGTTGAAAATTTCTCCCCACGAAGTTCTTTTTTCAGTTTTGGGAAGAGGTAATAATCACTGGGAGCCAGGTCTGGGCTGTAGGGTGGATGGTCTAAAATATCGAAGCCTACCTTATGCAGGGCAGCAAACGCAACACGGCTCTTGTGAACAGGCGCGTTGTCGCGAAGAAGGACACCTTTGGTCAATTTACCCCTCCTTTTTTCTTTAATGCTTTCTTTCAACCTCTCGAGGATAGAAGCATAGTATTCTCCGGTTATAGAAACGCCTTTATCTTTATAATCGCTCAACAGGATCCCTTCTGAATCCCAAAACACTGTTGCCATGATTTTTCCAGCCGATTGTGAAACTTTAAACTTCTTGGGTGGTGGTGTGCCTTTTTTGTGCCACTGCATAGAGTCCTGTTTCGACTTAGGTTCATAATGATGAACCCAAGTTTCATCTCCAGTAACAATTCGACTTAATAGTCCATCCTTATCTTCGTTACAGAGGTCCAAAAACGTGCGAGAACACTCCACGTGGTGTTGTTTTTGAGGCGGCGTGAGCATTCTTGGCACCCATCTTGCACTGACCTTTGTCATGCCAAGATGATCGTGTAGAATTTTGAAAATTGTCGTATCCGATACTCCAACCATTTCTGCAAGCTGTTTCTTCTTTAGTCTGGCATCTTCCAATATTATTTTTTCGACTTTTTTAATGATTTCCGGAGTAGTCACCTCGATCGACCGACCGGGCCGTGGGTCGTCTTCAAGTGAGGTCCTGCCTTGTTTAAAGAGACTGTGCCACTTGTAAACCATGGTTTTACCCGGGCAAGAGTCCCCGTAAACGGATTCCATCTCTTCCAGTATATTTTGAACTGACTTTCCTTGCTTGGTAAGGAACTTTATTACGGCACGGTACTCGATTTTTTCCATAATTCACACTTTCTTCCCGATTGAGTTGTTTGCTTGACGATAGTTCAAAGACTAATGATCCAATTATTATTTTTTTTTTGTTATGTATGGCCTCTCGTAGTTGACCTTGAGAGGTCGTGACTACTTAACCGGACTTTCCTGTGGCTGCCTTAAGCGGACTCAAAGCCTCCAGCCAGGGGCGAATTTCTTATACTAAGCGACTGCACGCTAAGGACACCCCCTGTGGGGTACGGACCTCGGCATAGGGCGTCGCTGGGGGGAGGACAGCAAGGTGGGACAGGCTGGATCTGGTTAATATTATTATTATTTATCGGGGAATTTAAAACTACAGGCTCAGCTGCGGCGCGGGCTGGCACTTCGTCGAGCAAGGGTCGGGGGGGACAATTACGTCGGAGTTTACGCGAGGGACCTCGGCGGCGAGGTCGGAACGTAGGTCGGTGTGATTTGTGCACTGTACTCGTTGCCCTACTGCTTTCCTGGAGGAGGGTAATGGGGTCATCGGGGTCGGTGAGCAAAGATTAAAAATTAAATATTTATTCTTAAACTTGATAGTAGTGATGTTGATTATATAGAGGTATGAGGAACAGGGTGAAAAGTTCACTCATCCTCCATAGAAAAGGGAAGATCCTCCGACCAGACGGGTGTCGTGTCTGGTGGGCTACTGCCCTGATCCAATTAAGATAAAACCTGGTATTTATACTAATATTGAGTGGCTGAAGTTGTGGCCATCCCAATAATGACCTATTGTTATCCCCTCCCCCCCATTCCGCGAACTTAAAAACGCACCCTCGTATGTACAACATCCCGACATGATCCCCCTTTTCTATGGAGGATGAGTGCACTTTACACCCTGTTCCTCTATCTATAGAATCACCGAAAAGTTCGGATAAGAGTGACACAGGCTCTATACAGTCACACTAGCTGAGCGTCGCATCGATGGTTGCGTGGCGGCTGTCTTCTGATGACAGAGAAGATGTTAGTACCACGTCCACGACGGACTGCGATATTCCAGCACAATCCTGATGATATTGAAGCTACTGAACCACCAATACAATGATACTTTTACCAGAAGTAATGGTTATCCGGCACCGTTAAAAATAAAAAAGTCTAAACACAATATCCTGAAAAACAATTGAAGTACCTAACAAAAAAAATCAAATCGTCTATTTTCTAACGGAACATAGCCGGATTTTTCTAAACTCCACCGAGCTGCGGGTTTTGTTCGCAAATTTCGCAACACAAGTCAATCATCGTTCGCTGGTTCAAACACCTGTCATTGTCAGCCATTTTGAAATTTAGAAAAGTTAGGTTAGGTTTAAACGAATTTTTTCGTTGAATAAAAAACAGTATTGGTAGTTTATTTACTTTGTGTTGATAGCGATGTTGTTTTTAGGCTTTTTTAGACTTAATTATCATTGACGGCTTAGGGCAATAGGCTCGCCCAATGATTTTAGGTATAAGTATAGTCAATGATATTATAAGTAAAAGGAAGTAGATGTCTAATTAGCTTAGTTAAGTATCGTCTTGTCTCTTTTTCACTCCCGATAATTATCCATCCTACCCTACTTCCACGTGTCATTTAATAGTGTGACATTGAGCCGTATTTGAAGATCGAATATTGGGTAGGTAACCTATGTACCGTAACCTGTAAACTGTAAACTTGGCCAACTAGCCAAGTTTTGACGTGCCCCTTGTGGAGCGCGTAAATAATAAATAAATGATAAATGGTTTTATTTCTGTAAGTAGGTTTGTATAAACACTTTTACACGTCAATCATGTTTTTTAAACTAGATGAGGTCGGCGTTTCCTATCTGACTAGGTACTCTAAGAAGAAAGGCCGAAACAAACTCAGAAGTCACAGTCCCTTTTAAAGTCCAGACATAATCTTGGTCAGATCATATGAAGACTATGTAGATTAGTGTGTGAAATGGTCTTGTGATGAAAGAACCACACAGATTGAATGGACCTGTCCAGTCAGTGCACGCATTTGTCAGTTATCATGCAGCTCAACTCAATAATAAGTAATATAATACCGGGTTCACACGGTCTGATTTTAGTTGATCAACTGCTAAGTCAAAAGCGATTTGAACCGTCTGAACAGACTTTCCATCAAATTGAATTTTAAATTCAAAGTATTTGTTGAACAACAAACCGAACCGTGTGAGCCCGATATAACCTCTTTTTTAAGTAAAATATCATTGGGCTCGCCCCATAATCTTGATAAGTAGGTATTAGGAGCAGGTTCTTTCTATATTTCTTGAGGGCAATCAAATGGAAGGCCTTATCCGTTCCAGCCTTGTTCCACCGGCTGTTGAGTATAGCCTTCCTCCCGTTAGCCATGTTTCCCTGGACCGTGCGAGTCTCATCCAGTTCTTCCCCGCGATCTTCTGTAGGTCGTCCACTCATCTGGCCATCGGTCTAACAACGCTCCTTGTACCGTCTATCCGCAACCATTTCGTTAGGGCTCTGCTCCACCTGCCTGGGATGGCTTACCTGACTAAAAAGTTGTTCACTGCCGTCTATGGACATCTGCAACATCGCAGGTGCGTTGCCATCACAGAGACAAAGCTGGAAAGTCTTTTACATAATATATAACATCACGCCAGTTATGTTTAAGTCCCATGTAATAGGCAGCAATGGTGGCCCTGTGGTAACAGCCGTGATTTATTGAGTTGTAGGTCGTAGATCCGAACCCAGACAGGCGCTTTACTTTGTGTAAATAATTTCATCACCACTGCTCTCAAAACGGTAAAGGAAAACATCGTGAGGAAACCGGCATGTCCTAGAACCAAAAATTCGAAGACATGTGACATCCACCAACTTGCACTGGGCCCGCGTGGTGGAATTCAGCCTACTCCTTCTTACAGAGAGGAGGCCTGTGTCCTACTAGGAGTTTTATGGTCACCTTCGGGCTCCATCATCAGACCAACTCTGATATTTTTGAGTTATCACCGAAGTTATAAGTACCTAAATAAGTTCCTTCAATCTGTGTGGTTCTTTCCTCAAAATACCATTTCAGACACCAATCTACATGGTCTTCACATGATCTGACCAAGATTATGTCTGGACTGAGAGAGACTGTGACCTCTGAGTTTGTTTCGGCCTTTCATCTCAGAGTAGTTAGATAGGAAACGCCGACCTCGTCTAGTTTTTTAAATATGACTGACGTGTAAAGTGTTTGTACAAACCTACTTACAGAAATAAAATTATTTATCGTTTAAGAGGCCGACAACACCTAAAGCGCGGTCACTGTCGGACTGCATAGAAAAGAAAGAGAACCGCGATGACACAACGCTGGTAATTTATTGCAAAATATGAAAAGCAATTATCGATTTACAAAAAAGCCATAATTGTATAAAAAAAAAATAAAACACTATTATGCTAATATGTTGCTTGTAGAATAATCTGACAAAAAATCAGAATGATTGCATGTATATTAGTATGGTTTTTAATCGTTAAAAGAAATTTTTAGAGGTACTTTCGTGATATTTTTCTATCGTATCAAATTAGTTATATTATGTTTTCAATACAATGGCGCCGATTCCCTTGTTCACAAACTAAACTAAATTTAAGTTCAGTGCATCCTTTTCTTTTTATTTCATTAAGAAAAGGACAGAAGATCAGTTTTAGTTTAGTTCTGTCAAATTAATCAGCGCTTGACGTAAATTGACGTAATTTTAGTAGGCAAGTTTTTAATCACGTCTAAACTTGTATGGAGTAGTGACAGGCGCTGATTAATTTGACAGGACTAAACTAAAATTTATCTTCTGTCCTCTTCGTAATGAAATAGAAAGAAAAAGATGCACTGAACTTAAATTTAGTTTAGTTTGTGAACAAGGGAATCGGCGCCACTAACTAGCATTTATATCCTTAAGAATATCATATATTTTTCTGTTTTGTTTACTGCAGTGGATCATATACTTTAAGTTAAGGCATTATAAAACTTATAAAAGTTGCGTTTAGGTCCTGTAGTCCCCTTAAGTATGCCAAGTTTGAGCTCAATCAACGTGGTAATTGCGTAATACACTATCAGTCATTGTTGTTGAACTGTCATTTTGACAGTTCAATAACATTCATTGCGTTATTTTGAGCAGACAATTTTTTCGATATGAAGCAATGGTTTAGCAATATACTTCAAAATCATTCAGATTTTGATTGAGTGTGTTACTTAAATAGGGAGCAGAGCAGAAAGTGCTTGAAAAATGGATGACAAAACCTATAACCGAAAACACGTACAAACGAAGCAAGTTAATTTATAGCTTCAAAAAAATCATTAAATTTCGATCTCATTGACAGTAATAAGTTTTCTATAAGGATACTTTACGACATTTAAATAATAACATTAGTGGGGTCGTAACTTAGAATACAAAATAAATAAGGACAAATGATCACCATAATATTTTATTTATTTGTATTGAGCGAAGTTTGCGCGCCATTAGTTTATTGATTTATTGAAGGGAAGATTATAAAAGGGGTAGGTACCGTTAAAGTATGTTTTGGGAAAGAATTGTGTCTTTTAAACTTTTATTATGTACTTATTTTGATACAAGCTGTGTGCCCGATGGGATTTCTCATCGGCAAAAACGCGAACTTTAATACTAACCGCTTTAGAGACATAATTTTTGAGTGGGAAAATATCATTGCTTACCACTACTAGATGGGGCGTGTACCTACTTGTTTGCTAGGTATCTAACATGTAATAAAAAAAACTTATTTTAAGCAAATTAAAAAACAAAAATCTTGTCGCAAAATATCTACAATTTATAGGTACTAGTGCTGCCACCTGTGGTGTACATATGTAATTTCTTTAATAAAGCATTAATTTTTCTGTCTGTACACATTGTTTTAATAATAGAACGGGACTTTCGGATTGAAACGAGTGTTAAAAAAGATATTCACTATATTTTACATTCTATTATTTTTGTTTTGTAATTGTAAAACATGCATCTACATTCTACAACCTACTCCGCAGATATTTGACAGACATACAGAACCATATCCAAAATCAACCCCTAGTTTCACCTGTTCCCGATTATTTTAACGAAGGGAATGCCAAATGCCACGGAAGCTTGCCTCGGGCCACGTCAATCATTGTCCAGCAACAATTTAATAAATTAACTGCGTTCGGAAGTACTCGGGGCTTCTCGGGAGTGCTAGGGAATAACGAATTTAATTCTAAATGGATGCGTGTATATGACAGTGATTTTGAGAGTTTGCTTTAAACTTTATTAGTTGTTTTAATTATAATATTGTGTTTGGGGATTTTGTTGTTTTGATAGGTTGTACAGTCAGGGAAATTATGTATAAAGCAAATTGGCTCTTTACGTCAAATTGCGGTGATATGGCCACTTCATGCAACTGTATCTATCATTCTAAGTGATTGTGATTTGAATATAAAGACAATTTAAGGTGGTAGTCAATCTGCATATCAATTAATTTCCCTGACTTTATTCAAGACTCTGACAGTCGGGCTGGTCCACAACTTCAAGGTCGCTCAGCGCGCTATGAAGCGGGCTATGCTTGGAGTTTCTTTAAAGGATAAGATCAGAAATGAAATTATCTGGAAGAGAACCGGAGTTACCGACATAGCCTGCAGAGTAAGCAAGCTGAAGTGGCAGTGGGCCGGCCATGTTTGTCAAAGGACCGATGGCCGGTGGAGCAGACGAGTCCTCGAGTCAATACCGCGTTTTGGCAAGCGTAGTGTGGGACGCCCCCCAGTTAGATGGACCGACCACCTTAAAAAGGTCGCTGGGACAGACTGGAGGCGGAAAGCGGAGGACAGCGTGTTGTGGCGCAGCCTGGGAGCTGGGAGCCTATGTCTAGCAGTTGACTGATAGAGGCTGAGTTGATTATTTAGTACCATAAATTATAGAGATGTAATGATATAAGGTTAAGGTAGTAGGTTGTAGCGATTCGACCATGACAGTAAGGCTAGGCGCAAACGAGCTACAGGTGGCCCAGCGATGAGCAGTCCAGGTGCCTTTTCATGGATTCGTCGCCATGGGTGGTTGTGGCCGGTGGCCCGTGTGTGCTTACCCTAATGGAGTCCTTAGACGGTCAAATTTGCTTGACAAGCATTTACGTAGTTGACAAGCACGCTTAAGACGCTGACAACACCTAAACCACGGTCACTGTCATATTGCATAGAAAAGAAAGAGAAGCGCGATGACACAATGCTTGTAATTTACTGCAAAATATGAACCAATTATCTATTTACTCAAAATTGAGTTGAGTAATCGAAAATAAAAAACAACCAAGTTCTGAATTCAAATAAGATGTTCTTGTTATTCATTAAATACGTAAAGTATGTTGATATAATGCAGATATTTTGGATTAGAACTCAAGGTAAGAGGTTCCTGCCGGGGTCGCGGGAAGGTACTTATGGGTCACCGAGTCCCCTGGCAACACAGGCAACAGGAAGGAATACGGGTGGGTTTTAGTCAGTAAGAGTCTGACACACCCTCCCGCTCCGCCCAGAGCGGGAGAAGTTATTTGATGATTTCCCACCCTCAAAAAAAAAAAAAAGTAAGAGGTTAGTTTAACGTTAGTTTGTATCGAGATTTTTTTATCAAAACGAGTTTTGGTAACAACCAAGTTCTGGGAAATATGTTCAAAATTAACATATATTTTTTCCGCTACCACAAACTATACAGATTTGGCAATTTTTTTTCTTAAGAGAAGGCTATTTTAGTCAATTGGGTCTTGTCAGCGCCTTAACGAGGCTTGACGCAACGTCAAGCGCTTTCAGTTTCATGTTAGTCGCCACAGAGTGATCCAGTCTTGAACTTGCGCTAAAACCTAAAAGAGAAAAATTCTGTATACAAAAATATAGAATGTCTCTAAATGCAGTAATGGCGTTTTTACTCTCACACTTGTCTTGTGCAAGAAAACCAAAAAAAAAAGAACTAAGTATACGATGGTCAAGTCAAAACAAATTATTTATTTCAAATAGGCACATAAAAGTCACTTTTGAACGTCAAAATTTACTAAAAAAATAGAATTGATTCTAGTTGCCTCTTCCAAAAGGTATGGAGAAGAATGGGCAAGAAACTCCACCGTTACTCTTTTAAAATGTCTTACAAAATTTTGTATAGGTACATTATATAATTATATGTGAAGACGATGCACCTAGAATAAAATTACTATATCAAAATAGGCAAAAAAGAATCAAAAATGAAACAATGACAAGTAAATTAATTTTGTAATAGGTACATGATGCTCACCTATTTACAAATATTCACTCCGCTGGCTATGAATATCTGCGCTTGCGTCGCGTGTACTCGCCATGACATTCCATGGCACACTGAATGTGTTGCTTGACAAGCATGCATCTTAATAGAGGCCAGCAAAAATATATTTTTTAATCAAGCAATAACAAGCACGTAGTTCGGTAGTTTGCTTGTCAAGCACACCAAACTTCCTTCTAAACGGTCAAAATTGCTTGACAAGGACGAAAAATTCACGTGCTTGTCAAGCAATTGTGACCGCCTACCTGGGACCCTGCGGTGCTCTGCCCAAGCCGGGCAGACCAGACCTCCGGGCGATCCACACTGTGATGACACCCGCGCGTTTCCTCTCGCCTTAACCGACACAGGAACCTCCCGAAGCTCGCCTAGGGTCCTTAAGACAGCTGGTTGCAATCTAAAGAACAGAGAGAGATCTGCCCAGTAAGCGACTTAGGAAAAATGAAGAGAGTATTACGAGCCCTTTTAATGTTACTATACTATATGTTATAGATGATAATAAAACCAACAGGCAGTGCATGGAAGGTTTTTGGTTACCACGGACATTTACAATATCAGCTGCAGAGGCAACGCACCATTAGGTAGTCTACTAGCGCCATCTATTACCAAGTAGAATAACTACTAGCACACTGACCGCAGTGACATCTAGCAGAAAATATAAAATTTGTAATAGTGACATCTGTTGTCGAGTAGACGTAACTAAAATCTCTGTGCTCCAATTAGTCTTCAAATATAGCGAACTCAATACCGCTCTTCATAATTCATGGACATTTAACACGTTAGCTGCCATGGGGGGTCAAAATGACCGGCACTTGGTAGAAGCGTTTGGGCCATGGGGGGCTTAAATGACCGGCACAACTAAGGTGAACTTGAACACCTTTTGCTCGCTGACGGCCATGCGTGTAACGCAAAATACCATTACAAGTGGCCGGCGCGGCCCCAATGATCACTTTAGATAACTTGGCCTCAAAATATTTTTATAATTTTTTGGTTGTATGAATGTTTTTGTAGCGAGTCAAACAAAATTATGATGTAAATTAAAGCTTATACTTTTTAAAATATTTTTTTTATTACAAATCAAGGACTAGTGTTATTTAGAGACACATTATTTTGTGTTGAGATCAAAGTAATTTAAAATTAAAAAACAAACAGAAAATTAATGATTTTTATCAAAACACGGTCTGCACAAATATGGCTTGTCTGGGCAAACTGAACAAAATGTCGTAACCTTTTTGGTTTTGTTTTTGGCAATTTTTCTTCCATGCGTTTGTGAATTATTTTTGTAACAACCTACACAAAATTTTCTTGTCGTTACAGCCTTTCCGTCTGCTTTTACAAGAGAATGTTTTATTCTCTTTGGCCTACATGGAATGTTAGCTCCATCACGTGGGTTTGAGTCAATCATTTGTTGTGACAGTTTTCGTCTAAATTCAATAATAGGTATCTTCTTTTTTGTGGTAGCTTCATATAAAACGAAACGAGCATTTACTACAGCTGTGTTTAGAAGCAGTTCTAAGGCCAACTTCTTGTACCACTTGATAGATTTTCGAAGCGGAGAAGAATACGCTGTCATTTGATCCGAGAGGTCTACTGCTGCCTTAGCTTTATTATAATCCATAATTATCTTCGGCTTAATCACCTCTATTCCTCTCTTATTTTTAGTTTTTATAAATCCTATAGAGTGTTTAGTTGACAGTAGACAAACGTCACGTTTGTCCTTCCATTTCATAACTGTAATCCCCTTGCTGTTTTCTTTGGCTGCAAACTCACCAGGGTTTAATTTGGCTTCCATCACCTGTTTCGGCAAGTACTTTCTGTTTTTACTTAAAGTACCAATAAGATGTGTCTCATTGTCAATTAACTTTTCTGCCAAATCCAAACTTGTGTACCAATTGTCTACAAATACAGAATAGCCCTTTCCTAGTAAATCCTCACAAAGCCTGAGCACCACATTTGTCGGTGTAGAAAAAGCAGACTCGAGCTGTTTTCCAGAATAAACCTCAATTTTCCAAGTGTATCCGGGAACAGTACATAATTTAAATAGTTTGATACCATATTTATGGCGTTTTTGCTTATTATATTGTCTAAAGATTACTCTACCACGAAATGGAATCATGCTCTCATCCACACAAAGAAATTCACTAGGTGTATAGTGGTAAGCAAAATTAGCATTCAAGGCACAAAGAAGATTGCTTATTTTCGATAAACGATCATTTTCTCGAGCCTCCTCGTTATTAGAAAAATGCAACATCCTCAGTAATATTTCAAACCTGTTGCGGCTCATAATATTTTTAGCGAACGGTTGAGCGTACATTGGGTCATTAGACCAATAAAGTGCCAGTTTTGGTAATTTTACCAAACCCATCCAAATTATAAGACCAAAAAACTTCTTGATTTCAGTTTTATCAGTGTCCTTCCACAAGTGTAGTCTGGATTGGCGCGATAATCGACTTTTAGATAAAACTTGCGCGGCAAAAATATTGGTCTGTCTAGCTATATCTTCTAACAGAGCCTCTGGTACCATCAAATTATAAAAATCAGCAGGTTGACCGCCAGCTAAAGCGTGTCGCAAATGCATCGGCTTCAAACCAGAAATTTCAGTGTAAGGTATTATATTAGGTTGTTTACCTTGTGGTTCGTGCCATTCCTTAATTGGAGTGTAACCAGACTCTGACGGTGAGGGTACAAGGATTTCTTCGTCTTCAGTATCAGATGGCACTATGCAGCGCTTCCTTGCACGGCGATTAGAAAACCGAATAACCTCTTCATTATCACTTGAAAGACTCTCCGTCTCACGAAATTGGGATTCAATATATTCTATTTCACGAAAATCATCTAAAGTTAGATCCAATTCGTCAAATAACATGTTCATTTATAGCTTTGACATATAATAATAACAATAAACTAGAATGTTAGGTGACCATTTAGCGCGCACTCCGATCTGTGACAAATAAAACTTTGCACTGAGTTGTTTACCTACAATTACAAAAACATTCGCACAGGACGCGGAAGAAATGTAATGCGGGGCAGCGGGGAAGGGACGCAGCATGCACTATCCTAATATTTCTTTATTTTTCACTCATCAGTAGCGCGCTCGCTCGGGCGCAGCACAGTGGAACGAATGTATGGGAGCGGTTGGACGTAGACATGTCCGAAAAATAAGAGTAAAATTATGACAAACTAATGATGCCATCTTATTCGATTACTTAATGCCTTCATAAATTGTGGTGATGAATTTCTTCATAACTCCCATATTTCGGGAGTAATTTGAGAAAATGTGAAATTTTACTATGAAAATGAGTGTATCGAGCTCTCTCCCTCCTGATTCCGGGCTTGTTTCAAGTAGCGGTCTCTAATATCGTAATGCTATTACTAAGAGCTATATTTAATACTAAGACACATAGTGCGCCAAATGTGCACTTTCTGGGATAAAAGGAAATGAAAATTTAAAAAAAAAAACGTTTTTTCCCCATTTGTATTTACTTTAAACCGCAGACAGACTTATTAAGAGGTCTATAAATATATTATATATATACAGAAATATATATTAACAAAAATATTCACAAGAACTGATGAGAGTATGACTTTTAAGTAAGTTGATAATAAATTACCTAGTTTCATTAAAAGTACAATAAATAATTAAGATGTAAGCTCTAATTTACTAAGTTACACATTTTAAAACAATAACATCATTTAATTATCTTCGTCATCATCATCATCATCAATTAATTCAAATTCAGAATCGATGTCCGCTAAATCATTTATGTTAACAAATTCGATATCACTTTTCTCAGAATCCGTAAGCTCATAAAATTCCTTAAAAGAAGATTTTTTTACAAACTTATTTCCTTTTGGACGGATACTTGTAACAAGTGGATCAGAAGACAGTAAAAGATTGTGCATAATATCTTCATTGCATGAGATACTGCTATGCTTTCGAGAATGCCCCTCTCTATATTTTCTAAAATCTTTATTTCTAGCCTCAGATGCCTCTTCGGATAGAAAACCAATGGGCACAATTGACATGTTCTGAACTATGTCTGGCCCATGCATTAAAATTTTATGAAGTGAAGAAGGCATATAATACCATGGGTATAACTCCACGTAAAGCTTAGCAGTATCAAAGCAGAACTCTCGGAATTTAGTTACGTTGATCTTCTTTCCTGATGAAATACACTGCAAGATCACACAGATTTTTCTTAAAAGCATAGCATCTATTCCGGTCAGTTCAGCAGATTTAGTGTAGTTTTCAAAAAATCTCCTTGCCGAGTTGCCATTGTTGGTGGATCCACTGCCTTGTTTCACAACATCGAGAAGTAAGCCCGTTTCTCTTCTTACAGCCTCTTGAACTCTTTTCTTCCTGTCATCAACTTGCCTTTTTGCTATATCACCCCTTACTTGCCATGATTTTATGTCTAATTTGTAGGAAATGTGTAATAAGCATTCCATTGAGCGAATCCAAGCGTGAAGGGTGCTTAAGCTATATTTATACATGTCCTCGTTTGCGTGTTTATCTTTGATTAACTCTAAATTATTCATTTCTTTAGGACAAGCCTTGCATATGTCACACACTGAAGCTGCTGTATTGGATATAATGGAATGAATTTTACCATCAATCATTGTCAACAGCAGTTGGTGTTTGACACTAATTCCATCAGTGATGGTGGATGGAGTTAAGGCTTCAATCTCTGCTTCGATTTCAGCCATCTCTCTCTGCACATTTTCTTTGGTTTCCTTTATAAACTTAAACAATATTGGCCGGCAAAATGAAGTGGAAGATGGTCGCTCGTTTTCCCAAATTGTTACACCTTTTGAGACGAGCCGCAGTGGTACAAGACTAATCATAAAATTACTAGCAAGATCGATTTGCTCATCTTCACTCGTCCTTTGATGATAAATGCTTTGGCTAGATGATCCGTCAAAACCCCATTTGCTGGTCAATACGAGCTGTTGATTGGGATCAACAGGGGTTTCTAACGACCTAATAAGTCTTCTTGAGGTTAAATCCATCAAGGCTTGTAATTTGATTTTTGCAGAGCTCTCTGTAACTGTGAGATCTTCTTTGGCCGGATAGCACTTAATTTTTTCTTTAACCAACATGTAGTAACTCGGGTATTGAAGAGCTCCTTCTTGAGTGTTGAAATCCCGAAGAGTGTTATAGCGCCATTTCGATAAGTTCATCGATACATAAAGAGCCAATGCCTTCAAAGGGGATATTTCCCGTACCTGAATTGATTTACCTTCAATGAAGGCTTTGATTTTTGAGGCCTCTTCTGGATTCTCCGTCAAGTATTTCATAACATAAGCTGTATCGCTTTGTCCTGCCTTTTGAAGCGCCCTTTCGGCCGAAAACATAATTTCAGCGCTGCTACTGCTGCATGAAAGACTATCTTCAGTGCGTCTTCTTTTTTGCCGGTTACTAAGGTCCTCAAAAGATTTACGAGGACTAGGATGTGTACAAGTTGAAGCATCAGATTTAGCAGGAGAAATTATGGGCTCGATGACGTCACTTATATTTTCTGTAGAAGGTTCCATATTTTCATTCTGTAATTCCGGCCATTGAATTGCAGCCTGTAGCCAAATCTCATGTTTCTTCCGAAACTTATCTGTGCTTCTTCCAGACTGTGTCCATTTTGCATAAATGCGGTAGCAAAATCGACGACACCAGTCTTTTAAACTTGTTTCAGCACTTTCACATAACTGAACACAACTGTTATCTTTTAAAACACTGAACAAATAGTTAAAGTCGCGTAAATCTTTATGTGCGCGTGCGCATAAAGCAACGTGAATATCAAGATTTGTATTAAAATTTGGAAAATACATTGCGAGATTAGCTTGGATACAACGAGGTGTAAATCAACACTGATTTTAAAGTTACTAATAGTGACCTATTTATATAAAATCCAGGTATCCCAGGTATCCTTTGTTAAATATTGCAAGGTAATTAGTTATTGTGATAATTAGTAAATGATGCATGCTAAATTAGTGTATTAAGAGCCATTTAGTAATTAAATAATAGCAATGTTCTTATCAGTAATCATTAGTGCATCAGTTTTATATGTAAACCTTAAGTCCCTAATTATATATCCTAATTAGCTTATATCTTCTCTAATTGGCTGCTCAGAAATGTTATTGTAATAAGGTAAACCTTTAGAAAAACGGTTTTAATCAACAAAATAAACAAAAAATAAAAAAATTGTGTTATAAAATAAACATCACTCTTTATCCCAGAAAGTGCACATTTGGCCCACTATGTGTCTTAGTATTAAATATAGCTCTTAGTATTAGCATTATGATATTAGAGACCGCTACTTGAAACAAGCCCGGAATCAGGAGGGAGAGAGCTCGATACACTCATTTTCATAGTAAAATTTCACATTTTCTCAAATTACTCCCGAAATATGGGAGTTATGAAGAAATTCATTACCACAAGTTATGAAGGCATTAAGTAATCGAATAAGATGGCATCATTAGTTTGGCATAATTTTACTCTTTTTTTTCGGACATGTCTACGTCCAACCGCTCCCATACATTCGTTCCACTGTGCGCAGGATGGACGTTTTGGTGGGAATTTTTACGCGACTAACAAGGATGACCGGCGTGGCTCCAATGAAAAAAATATTACATTTGCGCCGCGCCGGGTGTAAATGACCGGCGGATTAAAAACAGCACATAATATACAAAAAAATATATAAAAACATATATTATATATAGAAATCTTATAAATAAGTCATTTCACGTCATTTAAACGACTGATGAAAAACGCAAATGTATTCGGATTTCCATATGGCAGGCAACGTGTTAACATTCTGGATAATTTCTTGTCCATTCTGGATAAGATTCGTCAGATGATTCATATAAAATCCTATCCTACTAATCCTATGTACTTCCTACTAATATTATAAATGCGAAAGTTTGTAAGTATAGGGTAAAGGAGGGTATCCGCGGTCAGGCGACAATGCCGGTCCCCACACTATCTTCCAAATTACAGCGTTTTGCGCACACACACATTGATTGAGGGTGGCGTGAGTGTTCCCCGCGCTGACGCACCGGCCCCCGCTCAATTCCGAGCACGTTTAAGGGAGAACCACACGTCCATTTGTTTCGCGCCACTTTTTCGTAATTTTTTGGCCACGGAACATAAGAGGTGAGTGTCTAAATTTTCATGTTGCATTCATTGTCAAGTAGATCATATTTTTGACCTGTTATTCCGTTAAAATTTATATTATTTTCCATTTTAGGATGTCGGGGATTCGAAGGAACAAAGAATTGAAGGTGAAATGGAGCCAAAATGATTTGAGTAGGGCATTCAAACTAAAACTAAAAGTGTTTGTAAAAACCTACTTACAGAAATAAAATCATTTATCATTTAGAATCTGGTGCCAAAACAAAAGCTGGAATAAAAAAAGCAACAAAAAGAAGACCAGCTAAATTTACAAATGTCAGAAAGGTAAAAAAGAGAGCTCTCCAAGATGAGAATAAGGACCACAGTTCATCAGACTCCAAAATTGAAATGACGATGACACTGATGTTGACCGGTTGAAGTTTGACCGGTTTTGCCAACCAGCCGACTGGTATTGTCTGCTACGTCGGACAATACCGGTCGAAGCCATTTTTTTTTTAAGAGTGGATTGTATCATTTCTAATTATTATTGATCTCATTGGTTGTGATTCTGTTAGAATAATACCTTAAGTTACGTTTCATAAGAGTTTCTTAAATAAATGTTGATTTTTCACTGAATTGTAGTTCTGTTTGCTTAAGTGACCGACAATACCCTTCTTTACCCTAGATGTTTGTTACTCTTTCACGCAAAAAGTACCTACTGAATGGATTTGAAATTTGGCACACAGATAGTTTATAACCAGGAATAACACATAGGATACTTTTTATCCTGATATACCCACGCGGTCAAATCGTATGCGGGTGAAACCGTGGGGCGCATCTAGTAATATTATAAAAGCAATAATAACTCTCGTCGGTCTGTTTTTTCACGCCTTAACGGCTGAAAGGATTTCGAGGAAATTTTGCTCACAGGTTTGTGTACCATTGCAAGGCAAATAAATGCCTCACTTCCCCTTCCACTTATCTGCTGCTATTTGTGACCAATCCTTACGAAAAAGTCGAGATCGTCCCGCCATCTTCCAGGGCTATCGGTTTCAAAGAGATGTCAGCACGACTGTAGGGGTCCGCTAGGGCCGATGCCTGCCGGGGTCGGGAAAGTCCGAAAGGGATACCGTGGCCTCTGGCAACATAGGCAACGGAAGGAACACGGGTGGGTTTTAGTCAGTAAGAGTCTGACACGCCCTCCCGCTCCGCCCAGAGCGGGAGTAGTTATTGATAATTTCCCAAAATGGCTGTCGCGTTAGGCCATAGCATACTATTTATCCTGATAGTATTGTCGTGGGATAATTTACGACATTCACGCAAACGAAGTCGCAGATTATAGCTTATTTTGATACTATCTTCTATCCGCGATTTCATCAGCGTGAAATTGCTTGTTCCCCGACCCCCTGCGTACCATTGCATCGCCCGCCCGCGCTATTACCTCATATTCGTATTTAACATCAGGCTACGACTAAGAATTCCGACTTTCTTTTCATTTTACTCGGCTCCTAAGGGTCATAGCGCGATGTTAAAAAGCCTATAACCTTCCTCAAGAATTGGGCTATCAAATGCAAAAAGATTTTTTAAAATACGACTGGTAGTTTCAGAGAGAGAGACACCCTACATACAAACAAACAAATCTTACCTCTCTGTAATGTTAGTTTTGTAAATTGTTTTTTGTTTTAATTCAACTGCCTCTTTGGTCTAGTGGTCGCAAGCGCTACTGCTGAACATGAGGTTCTGGATTCGATTCCCGGGTCTGGCAGTGTTATTGGGTTTTTCTATCCGGAATTTCTCAGTAGCAGCCTGGAGTCTGAATTTGTGCCCATACACATAATCAGCCTATAATGTTCCCACTGCTGGGACACAGGCCTCCTCTCTGTGAGAGGGACTGGGCCGTAATCCACCACGCGGGCCTAGTGCGGGTTGGTAGATGTCACATGGCTTCGAATTTTTGGTTCTAGGACATGCCGGTTTCCTCACGATGTTTTCCTTCACCGTTTTGAGAGCAGTGGTGATGAAATAATTTACGCAAAGTAAAGCTCTTGTTGGGGTTCGAACCTACGACCTACAACTCGTAAGTCGCGGCTGTTACCACTGGGCCACCACTGCTCTCAATTTGTGCCCGGTTGATGGCAATAGGCTCGCCCCCTATTACATGGGACTTAAACATAACTTTCGAAGTGTAGGTGTACTACAGGTACACCTCTGCCCAACCCTTCGAGGAAACAAGGCGTGATATTGTTTTTTAATTTCTTATTAAATGCCTTACCAATGAAGTAGGCCCTTAACCTCTTGCATACATCATCATCCTCCTGCCCTTATCCCAATTTATTTGTGGTCGGCGCAACATGTCGCTTTCTTCCATACTTCTCTATTAGTTGTCATCTCGGTAGTCACCCCCTTTCTAGCCATATCATCTTGTACACAGTCCATCCAGCGTTTCTTTGGTCTTCCCCTACTCTTATAGCCATCGACATTCATACTCAAGACTTTCCTCACGACATTTTCCTCATTCCTCCGCATCACATGCCAACCGATTTCCGCACAACTTTTCAGTCACCGGTTTTTGCATACTTTACCCTTAACCTCTTGCATACTTTGTTTCCAAAAGCGTATCGTCACGTACTCACGTGGCGTGTCAGAATTTGGATAAAAAATAAACAAAAAAATCACTTTGGTAAGCGGCATTTATTAAAAAAAAGAACGTACAAAAAATTCTTAAAATAGAAAATGAGTACAGAAGCAGACATGAAACACAAAAAAATAATTTTAAAAAATCGGGCGACAATTGCGCAGCAATTTTAACACAGACGTGCAGCAAAAAGTTGCTGTCAAATTGCGGTCAACGCATTTTCTACTTATTTTCCATTTAATTATTATCCACGACAATTAAAACCTTTCAAGTCTGCTCCTATACTTAGGAATCGTAATATTAAAAAAAAAAAATACAAAAAAAAATTGTGATGTACAAAATTTTTAAGGTACAATCGAAACTTCCTTGGTAACAATTATATTGCTCGCTGTACAGTCGACCGCGAGTCGGTGGCAACACTTTGACATTGAGCTGGCCTACCGTAGTGCGATGTTTTAATAAAATGCGGGCCAATTTATACTGATTTGTGAGCAGTGGTGGCCCTGGGTGGTGGCGACCTACGATTTGTAGGTTAAAACCCTGAAAAGCGCTTTGTATCAATAATTCCATCACCACTGCTCTCAAAACGGCGAAGGAAAACATCGTGAGGAACCCTGTGTGCTAGAACCAATAATTCGAAGACATGTGACATCTACCAACCCGCAGTGGGCCAGCTCCCTCTCACAGACAGGAGGCCTGTTTCCCAACAGTGGGAACGTTATAGGCTGATTATGGTATACTGGTTTTCTTACCACTGACCTGCGGCCTACCGTAGACGGGCGATTTTTAATTACAAACCTTATGGAAATTATCTCACAGCCTACTGGCATAAATTATAATTACATCTTTTAAGACCTTAGCTTGATTTGTAAATCAATTCTTGGCTAAAAAAGCTTTCCCATCTCTGCCATTTTCAAGAAATATTCATATGATGAGTTTTTAAGAATAGCGACTCTAAAAATATTAAAAGAACACAGTAATCCCATCCTTAATCAAGGTCGTGTCAATTATGGAAATTGTTTTTTTTTTGTTCCCAAGGCGCCCGCCCTCTCCATGGACGAGAATCGCGACGAGTCACGCTGTGCCTTCAAATGATCACCGCGACGATATCGCCATGTGGTGATTGATTCATAGAGTTTCTATTGAATTTGATGGCACAGCGAGACTCCACGCAATTTTCTCGCCCGTGGAAGTGGCCCGTTAAAATGACCTGAATATTATAAATACGAAAGTGAATTTGTTGGTGATGCTTTCACGCTAAAACGGCTGAACGGATTCAGATGAAATTTGGCATATGGGTAGATCATGACCTGGGTTAGAACATAGGATACTTTTTATCCCGATATTCTCACGGGATTGGGAAGTAAGTATGCATAAGTATGCGGGTGAAACATGTTCATGCTAGGGGCACAAAAATACACATCCTGTTTGATCGCCACACTTTTTTTCTTACAATACCTCACAACCGAATTACAATATGTAACTTATTTGCTCAAAAATCACAGCCACAGACAGTAACCATTGCATACAGATAAAGATGGAGTTACTCGTACACGTAACAGATTTCAAGCTTCTTTTTCTTAACAAACCGAATTGATTATATATTATTCTGAAGTTAAACTCGTTTGGTATTGTCAAGGTCAGCAACGAAGTCGATTAAAGCTGTTATTTTACATTTTACATATTTATTATCAAATTAGACACACAATAATTCGATAAGACTGCTTTTCGGGTTCTGGGTTCCCCATGAGACATGTGAGATCTACCAACCCGCACTGGGCCTGCATGGTAGATTACAGCCCACTCCCTCTCTAAGAGAGGAGGCCTGTGTCCCAGCAGTGGGAACATTATAGGCTGATAAAAAAGCTTCTCAGCATTTCATGTAATATAACTAGATGAAATTAACTGTTAATAGTTAATTTTATCTTAATTTTACACCTGATCCGATTTTTTTAAACATACAAATAGTATCAAAATACGAAGTGTTAATTTAATCGGCTTTGTTGCTAACTGTACCACTTGATTTTAGATATAACATTATGAAATCTTCAGTTGATTACCTAAAACGTTGGCGTATTTTGAGTTTAAGACTGGGATTTGCCGTTTCGTGTAAGGCCATCTTTACCCGTCCATTGAATTGTTACTGAGTGTCTTTTTATTTTAATTAAAAGAAAATAAGAATTGACGCATTCAGCGGATGAACTGACTTTATATTATAATAAATGATTGGATGTTGGTCACCAAAATAGATGATTATTACTTAAATCTCAGAATACTATTTCTTGCAATATTTTTGTGAAGCACCTTTTACAAAATTACATCTTTTGCTGATCAACATTATCTTTGAAATATCAGTTTTATAAAACAAACGACACTCCCGGAATCCAAAATCGAGCCAGCGTTCCATGTAATGTTAAAAGGCTTAAAACATTAAAAAAAAAAGAGTCAAAGCAAACGATTTTAGGCAGTTTTAAAGACGAAATACTGGCCATCATTTTGGTTCAATCGTTGTTCCAAATTTAAATTACCATTTAAAAAGACTTAGACTTTAAAAAAGAAGTATCCTGAAGAAGAAGGGCCTGAGCCCGGGAGTCTATTAAATCTAATAAGCTACAAAATCTCTGCTTGTTGCAATTTCAAAATCTCACTACCTATCTACTATACATTCTATAAGTACTTACCATTAACTTTAAGATAAAAATTAATCATTAAAAACGGGAACAGATTTGACACACTCCACATTTTATTTCATCAAGTGACCATAGAGCACCGTTGAGTGTGACAAGTGTGTTCCCAGCTTATAACCAGGAATTCCCGGCTTATTTCATGTATTTCATTGTCAGCAATGCATTCAATCTCACTTTTTATATACAAAGGAACAATATCTATGAGAGAGCATAAGTTTTTTCAATTTCGTTTAATCATAAGCTATATCACAAAAAATATGAAACATGTCAAAGTTGATGAAAAGTTGCGCGATTGTTGCGCAACTGTTGCGCTGTAATAGCCTGTTTCGTCTGATAAATTCCAGATATTTGTTATATTATTTCATACAAATTGTTATATTTATTTATCTGGTATATCATATCTGGAGACTATGAAAAGTTGCGCAACTATTGTACTGCAATGGCCTGTTTCTTCTGATAACTTCCAGATATCTGGCAGATTATTTCAAACAAATTGTTCTATTTATTTATCTGGCATATCATATCTGGAGACTATGAAAAGTTGCGCGATTGTTGCACAACTATTGTACTGTAATGGCCTGTTCCGTCTAATAAATTCCAAATATCTGGAAGATTATTTCATACAAATTGTTATATTTATTTAACTGGTTTATCATATCTGGAGACTGACCAAAGCATATATATTATTGTTTTATTAGGGGTCTGCAACCGTTCTCAGACAGTCATTTCTCCTTTGGACTGATCACAGACAGGACGTACGAAACGTCCTGTCTTGAGAGATTCGTCGATAGAACCTTTCATATAGTGAAGGATAATGTTGGGTTAGGTTAGGTTAGGTTAGAACAGTGACCATTAACGATGGTCACGAACGCCAGATCCCCTCTATTACTGTCGTTGAAAGTGACGCATATGAACGGTTCTGTCGGCTAAACGTCTATAGGTGAAACGTTCTATCGACGAATCTCTCAAAAACGAACCGTCCTGTCGGTGGGAGAAATGACTGTCGGAGAAAGGTTGCAGACTCTTTTATTAGAAACTTAAAATAAATAGTACAAAAAAACGACTTTCCAACACATTAATATTGTGGAAAATTATAAGCAAGCATATTTCATCACTTTTGACATGTCTCATTTACATTTTATTCTTAAAATTATACCTATCCTATTAATTTTAAATGGCTTTTGGTCAGCAGGTTAACAAGAAAATATAATCGAGCACTAACAACTTTTTTTTCTTTCAAATCCTTAACTAAACTAAATTGTTTATACAGTTGTGAATATTGTGATGTTTTGTCTTAAGGGTCGAATGCTTATTTTTAATAAAGAAAATATGAATATTTGCAAAAAAAAAAGACAGAATTATAGAAAATAAGACTTATGTTCATAAAAAAAAAAAACATGAAAATATCTTAAGTAGTTTGAAAGTAATATCGATTTTTATGCTTTGGGTAGACATTACTTCCTGAATTTATTTCATAAAGTATTTTACTACAATACTTAAATATAATTGATGTGTATGCGATTTAGTTGAACATATTTTTTTTTGGATATCTTATAAGTGGTAGTAGTTTAAGTAAGTTAAATCTGTATTTAAAGGTATTAAAATCATATATCTGCGCCTTAAATAAAATGTTGGATTTATTTTTTTATTGCTCATTTTTTAAAATAGAAAGCGGATGAAAAGAATATATACGCTTTACGCTGATTGACAGTATTATGAACTAATTATATAATTAATGTATGCAAAATATTGTAAAACATTTTAAAGGAGTAACGGTGGAGTTTCTTGCCCATTCTTCTCCATACAACCTTACCGTACCTTTCAAAACCAACTAGAATCACTTCTATTTTTCTGTAAATTTAGACGTTCAAAAGTGCCTTTTATGTGCCTATTTGAAATAAATGATTTGAATTTGACTTTGAACAATTCGACGAAATGTATGGAACAGCAGATTTTTTTTTCGATTTTATAGCTTGTCCCATAGCATAAGTTGTTCAAAATGATGAGTAAGTACAGTCACCAACATTAATACTAGAGATGCCGCGAATACTCGCTATTATTCGATATTCGCCATTACTCGACATTTTTTTCTTAATCGTCGAATACCGAATAATAGTGTCTATTATTCGACATTCGGCGAATAGTTGTCTAAATAAAAAATACTTTTAATGAACAGAAAGCTATAGACAAAAATAATCAAACTTTTATTAATTGGTCAAGGACAGCTAATGAGACACAATTGATTTTCTATTGTTTTACACCGAATCCGTGTCGCGCGGGGCTTAACAGGGAAGAAGCTGGGAATCAGTGGCGCAACAAAGTCCCCAGCTTGCAATGTTGTATACAGTCGGAAAATAGCAATAAAGAAGATTTTTTTATCATCCGCCTGCCTTTTTGCAAACACCTTGGAATTTCCAGACATTGATTTTTTTCTGCAAACCTTTGTGTGTTCATACTCTCTTATATTTTTTCTAGTTAACAACTTGACCAGTGCATGCCTGATTTCACCAATATTATCCAAAACTGGGGGTAGTTTGAAATAAAAGCTTCTTTGTTATGGTAGTAAATACTACCATAATATTAGAACTTTCGTGAAAACACATTCAAAACGAGTTATACATTATCTTCAGTTCAAGGTTAAAACCTTCAAGCTGTTCATTGTATTTTGAACTTTATTCCAATTACCGCAAAAGCTGTATTAAAAACTTTACGCTCGTAGGAGTAAAGTAGTTTTGTAATGAGACAGTAAATGTTCAATTGTTTTTAGAATAATCGGACAATCTTAAACGTTACATAAATCTTTTAAAATGCTGTACGAGCTTCTACTTATTCATGTTCGGGATTTCCCTAACTAGTTTCCGACGAAAATACCCAAAATTATCATGATCTACTCACACAAAGTTGTGATCTTGTATCAGAAATTAATCATTAAAAAAAATATGTAAAATTTCTTGGCTTAAATTCAATATTATATCTAAAAGACGACGAAAAACATCGTGAGGAAACCTGTCCTAGAACCAAAACTTCTAAGACATGTGACATACACCAACTCGCACTGGGCCCGCGTGGTGGATTACAGCCCACTACCTCTCACAGAGAGGAGGCCTGTGTCCCAGCAGTGGGAACATTATAGGCTGATTATGCATGCTTAATATAATATTGGTGAAATCCGAACTGAATAATCTCAAAAAACAATTATTTAATTGATCATTATTTACAAAATGATTTAATTATAACCAACATAGTACCTATTATATTAAGAAAAGCGAAATTCGGGAGCTTTTGTGAAAACTGTAGTAAGTATTCAGTCTATTGTATTTTTTGTTATTTTTTTTTTTCTTGCGTGGATTAATTATCAAGAGTAAAAAATCTTTAAAGGTAGATAATTACACATACAGGATTTTTTTTGTTAACCAGTGGGCACTTTTTTGATCTTCAACCAGTGCGTCCTGCCCGTTATGGCATACGGTGCCGAAACGTGGACACTGACAGTCGGGCTGGTCCACAAATTCAAGGTCGCTCAGCGCGCCATGGAGCGGGCTATGCTCGGAGTTTCTATGAAATATATGATCGGATATGAAGTCATCCGGAAGAGAACCGGAGTTACCGACATAGCCTGCAGAGTAAGCAAGCTGAAGTGGCAGTGGGCTGGCCATGTTTGTCGAAGGACCGATGGCCGGTGGAGCAGACGAGTCCTGGAGTGGAGACCGCGTATCGGCAAGCGTAGTGTGGGACGCCCCCCAGCTAGATGGACCGACGACCTTAAAAAGGTGTCTGGGAAAGACTGGATGCGGAAGGCGGAGGACAGGGTGTTGTGGGGCAGCCTGGGAGAGGCCTATGTCCAGCAGTGGACTGTAATAGGCTGAGTTGATTGATTTGGGCAAATTTTGACAAATTAAACTTAAGCGAACTTTATTAAATGTATATATTTTTTTCGATGTCTTAATACAACGAAATAAAGTTATCGTTAACGAAAGATGTTTCCTTTGATTTTTTTAAATTTAAAACTTTGAAATTTTTATGGTGACTGGCGCGGTGTAGCAGAACGCGCGAAGGCACCTAAACAGCTGTTGCGCACGCTCGATTAGCGATTTGTAGGTTTTTTGGTATTTTATTAGGATTTTAAATTAAAAAAAAGGTATTGAAGAAATGATGGAAATGTGTTCTATTACTGATACTAACCACCAAAAAAAATTGCACTCGTTTATATGAAAATAAATTAAAACTTCGTAAGTCGACGTTCCCAGTCTGCATACGAAAATTCAACCAAATATATCCAATAGTTTAATCACTGTAGCTTTAGTCCGCGCTCAAGTGCTAGTCACCGCCTGACGTTTGTGAGCGGTGAGACGTGGGAGGGCGCGAGATTGACAAGATTGGCAGACTGAACACACCACACCACACACCACATTGAACTACTCTTCTGGGCAAAAGTTTTTTTTGGAATGGCATCTAAAATTTACAATAAAATACCTGTGGACATTTTAAACACCAAGGAACTCCAACTATTCAAATATAAATTGCGTAATTATTATTTAATTGACAAAGCTTACGACGGACTGGAGCCGAGTATACGCGATTCAGGGTCACCAAACGACTGGAGCTGAGTATGCCCGATTCAGCGACACCAATCGACTGGAGCTGAGTATGCCCGATTCAGCGACACCAATCGACTGGAGCCGAGTATGCCCGATTCATCGACACCAAACGACTGGCGCCGAGTATGCCCGATTTAGCGACACCAAACGACTGGAGTCGAGTATACGCGATTTAGCGCCACGACCGACTAGAGCCGAGTATACGTGATTCAGCGTCACCAAACGACTGGCACCGAGTATGCCCGATTTAGCGACACCAAACGACTGGAGCCGAGTATACACGATTAAGCGCCACGATCGACTAGAGCCGAGTATACGTGATTCAGCGACACCAAACGACTGGCGCCGAGTATGCCCGATTTAGCGACACCAAACGACTGGAGTCGAGTATACGCGATTTAGCGCCACGACCGACTAGAGCCGAGTATACGTGATTCAGCGTCACCAAACGACTGAAGCCGAGTATAAACGATACAGCGTCAACAAACGACTGGAGCCGAGTATACCCGATTCAGCGTCACCAAACGACTGGAGCCGAGTTTACGGGATTCAGCGTCAACAAACGACTGGAGCCGAGTATACGCGATTCAGCGTCACTAAACGACTGGAGCCGAGTATACGGGATTCAGCGTCAACAAAGGACTGGAGCCGAGTATAGCGATTCAGCGTTACTAAACGACTGGAACCGAGTATACACGATAAAGCGTCAACAAACGACTGGAGCCGAGTATACCCGATTCACCGTCACCGATCCGAGCGAAGCCGTTCAGTTTCGTTCACTGTTCAAAAAGAGCGCAAAGTACGCCTAAAGAAATTTTCACATAAAAACGCAACCAATTAACTAAAAATACAATAGACTGGAATATTCGTCACCTTTTCATGGATTTAAAACTCCTTACCCTTAACAACTATGACTTTTCACTTATGCTATCATCATCCTGACACACAAAATCTTTTTTCACGCTCAAATTTATACTTTCAACATCCTCTGAACTCTTCATAAGATTCAAACCCTGTTCAAATTCACCGTTTTCTTGCGTTCCGTGCTTAAACTGTAGATGTTTTTCCATGCTAGATTTCTGTACGCATCTGTACGCACAATGGGGACATTTCACAGACTTTTGCCGAGGCCTGTATGGTTTACTTTGGTTTTTGACGTCGACTTTTTCACCCTCTTTTTCGTTTAAATGCCTCTGCTTGTGTTTTGTTAGGTTAGTTTTTTGCACGCATCTGTAGGAACACACATCGCAACTAAATGGTTTTTGGTCTGTATGTAAGTACATATGTTTAACTAAATTTGGTTTCTGTACAGTTCTGTAATCGCAAAAAGGGCACGCAAAAGGTTTGTAACCTGTATGCGTTCTTTCATGAACTACCAGGTTATTTTTTTGGGCACATCTGTAATCGCAGTATTGACATCTAAAAGGCTTTTCTTTCATATGAACTAGTATATGTTTTGCGACGTTGTTTTTCTGACCCGACTTGTAATCGCAGAAGGTACAGGAGAAAGGCTTTTCACCGGAATGCGTGCGCTCATGAATCTTCAAAATGGCGGGTGACTGACATCTGTAAGCGCATTGGCTACAGCTGAATTTCCCAACTTTTTCTACCAACTGCTCATTGTCTGAGCAAGATTTCGAATGATGCTTCAGACCTCTTTTTGATGGGAAGACATCATTACATTTATAACAGACATATTGACCTTTAATATTCAGAGATATATCTTCCGTTATTTTATTATGTACACTCGAATCGTTTTCACTTTTAGCTTCGGCGAAATTCTGGTTATTATACTCCGAATAATATATTTTATTTTGATCCGTGGGTTTCAAATTCTCTTTCGGCTCCTCGCATTTTTCTTTCGTGACATTAGGACAGCTTTCTTGTCTTAATTTTTTATAATCGTCGAGGTAAGGGTTAGTGTTTTCAAACTGCCTATTAACGACTAAATTTTGTGGGTTTTCGCGAATGTTCGTGTAATTTTGAACGTAATTTTGTGGTCTAGAGAAGAGGTCTATGGAATTCAGTGCTGGGACGTTCACGTGGGTGCTGTATACGTACATTTGATTGTCTGGGTGAACGTTTGGCTGTGGTTGCGTGTGGTCGGCGGGAAGACCTGAAATGGGAAATAAATAAGTGTTTATTTTTTTGCAAAAATACAGTAAAAGTAACAAACCGATAACCTGAAATATGGTGTAACTTTTGTTTGTCCCGCCTGCGATACCAAATTTCTTTTAATGCTTGTTTTTCTCTTTTCAGTTAGGTATGTGTTTTTGCAGTCGGGTTTTTGTTTTTTAATAATTTGTTTTATTTTAAGCTTTTATTTTTATTAATATATAAATGGGATTGACTCATTACTAGCTTGTATTTGATATCAATATTGTTGTAATTTATTTAAAAAAAAAACTTCCCTCGCTTTTTTGTATTTGCAGATGCAATATATAAATATTATAAAGCTTATGTCACTCCCACAATGAAGACGAATCTAACGACACCTCTTATGTTAAAATCCATCAAGCCGTTTAGGTTACAGAGCGTGCCAAAGAAATAGACATACATACATACCTACATACATACTCTCGAAAAACATTACCCTCCTTCTGGGGCAGTCGGGTAAAAAAGAACACAAACACGAACTAACAAGTGGGGGAAAATATGCGTCACATCCACGCAAAACGGCTACCGCTCAGCATAATGCTGCCACCCTATGCGAGACCCAGCGCTGGTATTCAACGACAGCCGGCGTTGACGTGATGACGTCAACCGTTGCAGCATTTAGTTAGTGAGTTAGAAATAACAAAATAAGAAATAAAATAAACATAATTCCTAGTTCTAAATATAATCCTACTTCCTACTATCCTACTAATATCCTACTTAATATTATAAATGCGAAATTTTGTAAGGATGGATGGATGGATGGATGGATGGATGGATGGATGTTTGTTACTCTTTCACGCAAAAAGTACTGAACGGATTTGGATGAAATTTGGCACACAGATAGTTTATAATCAGGAATAACTTTTATCCCGATATACCTACGGGGTCAAAACTTATGCGGGTGAAACCGCGGGGCGCATCTAGTATTAATATAATTTCGCAAAATGTAGGTGATTGACATACATGATCGTATAGTAACAATAATTATACCGTAATGACTGATAAGACGCAATCTCATTTATAAAAAAAATCCGTCCAAGTGCGTGTCGGACCACGCAATGAAAGGTTCCGCAGTTGGGATCAATCTATCCCAATAACAAACTTTAACCTTGCAGTTGGAAAAACATGTCACGGCAATTCTCCAACTGCAAATGTAAATTTCTAAGTCCACAAAAAAATGTGATAAAACTATAAATTAAAGATTTTTGGAATTTTTCCTCTACTTGTGCTGTGAGACCTTGATGTTTCTTTGTCAATGGGAAGTACCCTTTTGATTTATTTGCGATTATCAAAATATTTCACATAAATGGCCGTATTTTTATTGCGTTGACTTAGAAACTTGGTGTTGTTAGAGCTCCAAGGAACGAGACGTAGACTTACGTATTTGTTTATATATTAATTTCAACTTGATGCCTCGTTTCTGAGAGAAAGGGTCTTGACAGACTGACAGACGGACGGAAGGACAACGAAATGATCCTACATTGGTTCCGTTTTTTCCTTTTGAGGTACGGAACCCTAAAAACTAGTTTTTCCCGCGGCTTCTTCCGCATAGAGGTTAACAATCACATCTGAGAACGTATTATAAAAATATCCTGGTCTACCCATCTGACAAATTTCATCCAAATCTGTTCAACCATTTTAGCGTGGAAGCGTAAGAAACAGACTCATTTTCGCATTTATAATATTGATAGCTGCTGCCTGCCACTTCGCCCTCCTAGCTTTTTTGGTATAAAAGTAGCCTAAGTTACTCCTTATAACATCAGCTATCTGCCAGTGATAATCCAGTCAAAATCGGTCCAGCCGTTTCGGAGATTAGAACGGAACAAACAGACACAAAAAAATTTAGAAATGTTTTTTCTTGTTATAAATACACTTAGGTATATACTTTCATATGGATTGAGTAAAAAGCTGTTATTTTGACCATTACAAAAAGAAAGAAATATATTTGACCCAGGCTAAGGCGAACAATATTCACAGAAACTTCAATTTAATTTATTTGTATACTAGTATGGATGGCTGATAAGAACACGAACTTATTAAAAAAAAAGTAAATAGAACAGTCTAGTTAGCGACGGCCTTATAACCCAAAACAGTAGGCTTTATCTATTTAAATTGAAGCGACATTGAAATAAGACATTTCCGCTTTATCTCTGGGATGGCTCTGGGAACTCGGTCAAAATCAAAATATTTTATTTCACAGCTTTAAATATTTTATGTCAGAAGCTAAGATCGTCTCCTATGGAGAAGAGCCGGCAAGAAACTCCACGGTTACTCTTTTAAAAATAATTCGCTTTTGCAATATTTACAGGTATGGGAGGACATTGTAAGCCTGTCAAAAAGTACCAGGTACTTAACAAAAATAAATAGTCTACAAATCTAGTCTATTAAGCCTACATACAACGTTCCCACATTTACAAAATATACAAGGTGTCGTTTTGCATCCTCGTCAAATTCAAAGATGTAACTATGCTAATGATTCTCGACACGAATCAATAATAAAATAAGTAGGTCTTTTTTTTTTAATATTCGTAATTCAGCATGTGTGGGACACGCATGTTAAAACGCGGCCCGTGTGATACCGCACTGTAACTGCCCTTTTACACACACACTACCGCATTTGCAACGGGGTGATTCTGTTCTGTGAAAGTGGTGTATTCTAAAATTCTGTCAAACTTAAATAACTACAAAAACAAGTAATATGTATTAATTATTGAGCAGATATCGTAATTTTATTTGATTATATGTCTTTCATAGCAGCCACCTGAAATTTGACGAGGATGCACCTTGTTTATGAATCTATTTAAAATATTAATAAAATAAAAAACATAAAAACGCTATTTAAACCAAATGACATATCCGCATTTCAACTGTAACAAGTCTAAATAATAATAAATGTCCTTTCCACAAAACCTATAAGTTTGAAATCAAAAGAAGAAACCCAAACTCCATAGAAACTTGGGCCTGGCGTTACAGGGCTGGAACTTGGCCATAAATTAGATTATCTAGGAAGGTTCTACGAGCCCAACTTTCACGTCTCCCAGCAATGGCCAATTTGGTAAAATCAGGCAATGTTTATATTTTAGGTTATTTTTATTATGTATTTAAATAAAAATATTATTTTTTAAGCTTTGTAGCCCAGCGCATGTGCGTTCCAGATTTACGTGGGAAATCTGGAACGCATATGCGTTGTGCTGCAGCGCCTGCAGCCTATCACGATGACGTTTTAGGTAGGTACATAAAAGCGCATAGAGGGTGACTTCAGATTTATCTTACTGAAAACCTCAGCTTATTAGACAACGTCCACTTCATCACTGGGTTGCATTGTTAATGTTTTGTCTACTAGGGGATTTGATGCAATCTCGATTACAGTTAGCTGAGATTGTAATAATATATTAAAATAAAAAACATAATCGTGGTAAATGGTTTTATTGAGCACCTTCTTCATTAGGATTATCATAATATAATAATACAGTATCCAGAAATTATGCAAGAGACAATTGACTGCCCTGGTACCGTGCGCAACCAATATACCATATTATGCTCATGGTGTGGTGTGGGCACAGCGACCAACCGTTATTTTGCCAGCGATACGGGTGCAATAATATTGGATTATAGTATCCCTTCCACTTAGAGAGCTGTCAACTAATATATCAACGAAATACATCCTATTACCTGGATTGTATTCTTCCTCTTAACATCCAAGTTGAGTCCGATGTTGACAGCTCTTGCTGTAGGTCACCGTCCACCTTTCTACACAATTCTATGACATATGAGCTATTTTCTCTCACGTGCTCCCCATAGTAAGAACGGGCCTGCTTATCTTGTTATGTGCCCAAGGAGACAAGCATTAGCTCGCTGTATTTTAATTCAGGAAACTCGCCTCCTACATCTATTGCTTGGAACTGCGCCCTACGTCGATTTATATTGTTGCTAATCACATAATAACTTAATTGGTCAAGGACGGCTTATGAGACAATTGATTTTCTATTGTTTGACTCCGAATCGGTATCACGCGGAGCTTAACAGGTTAAAAGAAAAAAAATGAAATCAACTTATTTTCTACACTTTGCCATTGTAATTGAGGCTAAGATTTAAATGGGTTAATTAAGGAAAATAGACATTTTTTTAGTATATATCTGATTCGTGTAACGGTTAGGCCCAGAAACGGGTTTCTCCTTTGTAGGTATATAACGTCAAATAAAGAAAATATTATGTCAAGGAAGTATGTACAAAAAAAAAATCGTAATTTGGGAGCACTTAATAGACATTTAAATAGTTATGCCGTTTATGAGGTACCGGGGAAGCCACATTATGCAGAAGGAATTATTGCCGAACTTCCTTGTCTTCAACGTAGTCTTTAATCTTATAATAAGCATTTTTGATAAGGACACATTTGAAATGGGTTTTGAACTTTCCATCGCTAAGTTCTGTAACCAACTTTGGCAACTTGTTATAAAAGCGGATACAGTTGATAACAAATGCTTTGCTTGTTTTTGTTAATCTAAATTTGAGTATCACAATTTCATGTTAACTACGTGTATTTATATTATGGAAATCTTCTTATTTTGAAAAGACCTAAGTTTTTGCGAACATATAAAATACTTTCTGAGATATACAGAGAAGGCAGAGTTATTGTACATTAATTTCTTTGAATTTGTTTCTAAGGGACTCACGAGGACCCATGCTATAGACCGCGCGGATTGCCCTCTTTTGTAAAATGAAAATTGAATCTACATCAGCTGCCGATCCCCACAGCAAAACGCCATAAGACATAATACTGTAGAAAAAATAAAAATATAATATAAACACTAACCTAGCTGTGGATATATCAGTCAACTGCCAAATTTTTCTTACTGCATATGCAGCTGAACTTAATCTACATGAAAGAGCTCTAATGTGGGCACCCATTGCAATTTAGAATCTAGAGTAATTCCTAAAAATGTCTGCCGCTACCGACAGCATGCGGTGACGTCACGACAGACGACCGACACGCCGCTGCCGGTTGCTGACGTCGCAGCTGCCGGTCGCGGGCGGCGTGCGAGCGAGACCGCGCCCTTGTGTTTACGAACATAGCATTCGGCCGTCGTCGGTGACGGACGGCTACACGTCGTCAGTTGCGGTCGGCATGTGGTCAGATAGACCGAAGGCTATGGCCGATACGGACCTACGGGATTCAATTGTGGGGCGTTGACAGTAAAACCAACATACCCTGCCCGCAAGGAGTCTAAAAAAAAAAAAAAGCCAATAGCAAACGACGAAATCCATAACAAATGCCATCACTACTCTGAAAAAAAGACAACACAAGGCACGCCTAACCTTGAATCAAACAGTCACAACTCCTAAACCATTTGACTTAGAGCTTAGGTCTTGACATCAGTTTTTAGGTAATATCTTATTGCATCTAAAAAGTTAAAAACAGGTATGTTAACAGGCTAGTTGTTTTTTTTTTTAATTATTCTAAAAGTAAAAAAAAAATCAGCCAAAATTTTTCACTCTTTTTACGTTTCAAGTATTTTTAAGGTATTAATTAGAGTTTTTGATAAACCTTTTAGTGTCAATTTATTGCCTATTTTTGTAGTTGTCGAACGACTTTTAAGCCTGCAGGACCTCTACATCGGTAGATATTGCAAAATAAATGAACCCACCCGTATACAGTAAAAAAATAAAAAAATGGCGGCTATATTTTTATTTCTTATTATTAAAATTCCATATTATGGTGGATTTGTTGATTAAATTTTTCATATTGCTTCGCCTTAACGGGTGACCAGGCTCTGTATAACCCTCCTTCCGGGTCATTCGGGTGAAAATAATTGGCGAAAGGAATTTTTACAGGATATATTTTTTTACGTAAAGTCCAAGAAAACCAGACCCAGTCTAGTTAATTAAGACGCTGACAACGCCTAAACCGCGGTCACTGTCAGATTGCATAGAAAAGAAAGAGAAGCACGATGACACAACGCTTGTAATTTATTGTAATATATGAAGCAATTATCTATTTACTCAAAATTGAGTTGAGTAATCGAAAATAAAAAACAACCAAGTTCTGCATTAAAATAAGACGTTCTTGTTATTAATTAAATACGTAACGTATGTTGATATTTAATACAGATATTTTGGATTAGAACTCAAGGTAAGAGGTTAGTTTAACGTTAGTTTGTATCGAGATTTTTTTTCAAAACGTGTTTTGGTAACAACCAAGTTCTGGGAAAAATGTTCAAAATTAACATATATTTTTTTCCGCTACCACAAACTACACAGATTTGGCATTTTTTTTTCTTAAGAGAAGCCAATTTTTGTCAATTGGGTCTTGTCAGCGCCTTAACCGTGAAAGCAACACATACAAGTGTTATTAAAACCAGTCGGTCTGACCTTTTTATAACAACATTATATTTAATATATTCAACAAAGGTTGAAGAGTCAACTTTTATCAAATTGTTGGACATGTCTGTCTGTGTTTGTTACTAGGGGATTGATTATGATGTTTCGCGGTTTTTCTTCTGTCAAAACGTTTCCAAATACATTGAGAGGCCCAGAAGTGTTAGATCTTACTTCTAAGCACCAGAAACAGGGCCGTTTAGAAAATTTTCAAAAGTGTCATTGTTGCAGTGTGGAAAGAGATAGACTTGCAGAGGACGTATAGCAGCGGTCAAAGGGTTACACAGATGCACCCCCAAAGTGAGGGAACTTTCAGTCTGACGGGACGGCAATCCGACACGACCGGAGAGATCAGAGGGACTACTCTCTAAGTCCGTCAACGAAGATACGGGCCCGTCCAAAAGAAGTTGATCCGTCAAAACAAGTGACAAATTCTATTTTTAAACGGGCAAAAACACATTACGTGTAGGGACAATTGTCAAATCGTGTTCCCATTCAGTCTCAGTTCAGGCTCCGAAGTAATCTCATGTCCGTAGGTGATACGGAGTATGAAACCTACGTACATGATACGGATTTAGTACTTAGGGAGTAGGCTCTTTGGGCGCAGGACCCCGTTCTTCGGAAGGCCACGTAATGTTTACGGGAAGACTTTTTATTTTTTATTTATTCAGGTATGGCATCTCGTAGTTGACCTTGAGAGGTCGTGACTACGTAATCGGACTTTCCTGTGGCTGCCTTAAGCGAACTCAAAGCCTCCAGCCAGGGGCGAATTTCTTATAATACTAAGCGACTGCACGCTAAGGGCACCCCCTGTGGGGTACGGACCTCGGCTTAGGGCGTCGCTGGGGGGAGGACAGCAAGGTGGGACAGGCTGGATCTGATCAGAATCAGTACGGGAAGACAAAGCAGCACAAAAACTCCCCAGTAACAAGTGCATTTGCAAGAAATTGCATTTTTGTAATAAAGTTTTCAGCGAAAAAAAAAAGGTAAAGCGACATTTTGGTCGAAAATGAGTTATGTATGCCATCCTACTTAATCTCTTTTTTTAAGTAGGATGGCATTCATAACCCATTACCTTTTAACCGTCGACAGGCTCGACTGTTTTAATCAATAACGTGATTGACGTGTGTGACACATAGGAATTTCCGTGAACAACAAAATAACACGCAAATTTGATCCATGATAACCTCAACCTTTTTTGTTAGTTAAAAATATCGTGTGATAGTTTTAAATAGCTTTAAATACTTAAACAAGAATAAAGGTATCGTTTCTCTTAATAGATTTCGCCATGGTTACTCATTTTTCCCAATGCTAAAATGAGCCTAATGATGTAAAAGAAGACTCTTAGACTGACGAAGATTTGGGCGGGCCAGCGCATTGTAAAAATCCTACCTACATCACTTTTCTACATTTTGTATGAACCATGGCACACTACAGGCGGGCGGCATCGCGCTTTTTAGCAGACGGAGGAGGTTGTATGTTCGTCTGTATGTTTGTTTTTTTTATCCCATGGAAATCGAGGGAAAACCTCAAATTTGATTGGCACACCTACAGCGATTTGGGTATTTTTTATACCTCGTGCATTTGCTCTCGGAAAGCACCATTTGGTGAAGTGGGACCGATGATGAGGAAGACGACAGATGGCCACCGGAACTACTTTATAAGTAGTATTTAACGGGTTGCAATTCGATCAGGTAGTTTAATATGGTTGCTAGGCAATTTATGCTCGTCACAATGCATATGGTGAGTGGCAGTTTTCCTGGTGCTTACCAAAAGAACTCCTCAACAATTGACGTCCTTGTATCGGGAAAAAGCAATATTTTGTAAGAGGTGATGAGCAGTTGACAATAGATTATTGTAACTTAGATAAATTACAAAATGTCACACTAGAAAGTGAATATATATATTTTTTTTTATAAAAAAAAACAATCCACTTGCAAAAAAACACTACAAAAATTTCGGAAGTCGGTGGCAAAAAGCTTAGGGCCTTATCACACAAGCGAGTTGCGAACGAGTGGAAAGCGGGCCAAGTGCGCAGCGAGCTCGCCGCGAGTTCGCAACGTGATCGCCGCGAGTTCGCAACGTGATCGCCACGAGTGCGCAACGTGTTCGCCGCGTTAGCGGAACGAGAGCGGTTGACGTGAGAGTACAAGAGAGAGCGAGACAAGCAAGTGTAAAATATTGTGAAAAAATATATTACACTACACACACATTACACTTTATTTATTTTTACTAGATTTTAATTCTGTAAATACATCTTTTATGGACGCGAATCAATATTTTGATCAAGATACACATCTGACACTGACCTGCAAATTGCAAAAAACGTAAAAAATAATTGAATTTCGCGAACCACTGCTGATCCACCTTAATAGAAAAGGACTTACTGTCTACCCCAAAAAAATGGATCAGGGCAGGGATGATGATTCTATAAATATGCAAAAAAAGGACGGAATCTTGGTGACATTTCAGAAGCGAGATTAACTTGTTTTTAACGAATTAATGCTTGCAGTTTTTTAAGAAAAGCATCTCGACGAATCAACGTATTTAATCGAAAAAACATGGAAATATTTCAAGTTTAATACGAAGATGAATTCACTACATAATAAACTAATTTTAGACATAACCCCGAACGAGTGGCGCCAAATAAAAAAACTAGTATTTTACATGCACTTCTTTAAAAATTACGTCGGTGTGCGTCAACGAAACTGAATGAATTATTTATGAGCCAAATGAGCTAAAATAGATTAAGGATCCTTGTTTTGACGAGATTTGACCTTGAAGATTTTAGTTAGAAAGGAGAAAATAGTTCGATTATTTTGTTACTGGATTATGAAAATAAGCAAGCATCTCTCTCTAATTAAAATTATAATGGGGTTTAAAATGCCACGCGGGCAGCAGCTAGTCTTTACTAATATTATAAAGAGGTAAAATTTGTGAGTTTGTATGTAGGGGGTAATCTTGGGAACGACTGATCCGATTCGGATAATTATTTCACTGATGATGTATACTGAATTCATCTGTCATTTATTCCTACAAATTGGCGGCAATTGCGAGTAGCGCGTCAAAATTAATTTAATGCGAGATATTTTTCGCTCTATAATTAATCACGAAAGAAAGAAAGAAAGAAAATACGTTTATTAGCGGTAAACATGACGCAAAGAAGGAATACACATACAAAAAGAAACAATTTGGGGAGAATATGCGTAACATCCACGCAAAACGGCCAACGCTCAGCATAATGCTGCGACCCTATGCGAGACAGAGGTCCAGCATAGGGTCGCAGCATTATGCTGAGCGTGTGCTGGGCCTCTCCCCAGCGCTGGTTTTCAGCGATAGCCGGCATGTCGGTCGACGTCATCACGTCGACTTTCGTTGTAGTGTAGACAACAACAAATTTAAGATAGACTTCGATTAGTTTTTCACGAGGAAACCCCATCTAGTGCCACTGGTTTATAACTGATTTAATGAGATTAAGCCGTGAAATTTTACTAATTGGGTTCATTTAGACACACGCTTTCCTTCGCGCAATCGTGCGGGATAATATTGTTTACGTAATAATACTATTTCTCTCTCACTCGCGCAATCCTGCCCCTCCACGCAGATCACCCCTTTTTTCGTCCTAGGCACGCACGAAAGCGCGTACGTCTAAATGGACCCGTGAGAGACATCCTGCAACGGCGACAACTGACGATAACATCATTACTGTGCGGAGCATGATAGAAGCTGATAAGAGCATGACCTACCAGCAGATTCGGGCAGGTTTAGTCATTGGTATGAGACAGGTGCAAAATATCTTCAGTGAGCATTTAAGCGTCAGGAAGATGAATAACCCGTAAGTTGACCGAAGAGCAAAAACGCCGTCGCTTAGATTGGTGCCGCGAAATGCTAGAAAAGTACAACGGAGGTGCCTAGATTTGACATCGTCACAGGTGATGAAAGCTGGATTATTTATTGTAACGAACCAGAAACTAAAAGACAATTTGCACAGTGAGTGTTTTCTTTTAGGGATTCGCGAACAAATATAAAAAATCGAAGAAGTGAAGGAAAAAGATGACTGCTTCATTCTTCGGACGTACGGGTCATTTCGCGACAGCTCTACTCCCTAAGCACGAAGTCCGTAGTTTCGACAGAAGTTACGGGCATTTGCTACTCCGTATCATCTTACGGATATATGATTAGTTCGAGGCCCGAACTAAGAATGCATGACAACACGATTTGACAGTTGTCCCTACTCCTGATACGTATTTCCCAGTCCTAAAAGCTGAATTTTGTACTTGTTTTGACGAATCAATTACTTTCGGACGGGTCCATATCTTCGTTGACGAGCTTAGAGAAGACCCCCAGATGTGCTGGAAGACAAAAGGACAGTTACTGCAGACTGGTATATTAACAATTGTTTGCCAGTTGTCTTAGAAAAAGTTCGACAATAGCGCCCACGAAGTAGGATCCTACTTCACCACGATAACGCTTCAGCACATTCCGCCAAACGGACAGTCGAATATTTGACTACGGCGGATGCTGAGATAATGAGTCATCCACCGTACAGTACGACTGCAGATGGACAGTCGCTCCATGTAAAAAGCCCATCTGATCTCCACAACCCAGTTACTGGGTAATACGATAGCTCTTGGTAAGACTGGATGTTAGACTTTCGGGCTTCTGACGACCAGTAGTGACTGTCAAAGTTCCAAGAATGACAGCCGGGACCAACGGCTTAACGTGCTTCCCGAAGCACGGAGGGTCCTTGGTATGTTAAGAATGCTTGGAAACAAGCTGGCCCTGCTGCATAGGAGAATCTAGTCTAGACAAAATCAAACTGGTTGTTAATTTAATTTTGTATAATTTATTATTTTTGTGACATTTATTTTACATTCTGTGACTACTTGACCTCACACAATGACTTATTACTTGTTAAAATTGTATGAATTATGTATTAAATATGTGAGCACCATGTGTCTATCAAATCCTTCTGACGCACCTTGCAGGTCGCATCTTAGAAATCTCCTTAAATCCTCTCCCCACTCTACCGACTTCTACTCCTACTCCTTCACTGTGCACGCGGTTCGGCTGTGGAATTCACTTCCACCTGACATTAGGGACTGCCAAACTGTTGCTGTTTTTAAAAGAAGAGTGAAAGAACACTATCTTTCCACTTTGCCATAGTTGCATATTATGTATTTATTATTTTATACTATTAATTATAAGTATATAAGTATTTTAGTGATATTTATTTTAGAAGTATGTATTTATGTAAGTATATTCTCATAGTGTATAATTAAATTAGTGAATAGTTTTATTTTGTTTTTATGTATTTTGTTTTCTCTTTTACCTTACACACGTTGTCTACATCTCTATGTCTACTGTCCTATCGCAGGTATGCTGCAAGAGATTTCATTAGAAATAAGCATCACCTTTGTACGTATTTTTCTGTTCCTTTCTTTTTGTCTGTTTATATGTGTGTACATAAACTGTTAAATATATAAATAAATAATTAATTTATCTGTCATTGCTTCATTTTTAATTCTCTTTACCTATTGTGAATTTGTGACCTGATCTGACCTGCTGGGGAGTTTGTTGCGCCACTTCTTCCCAGCTAAAGCTCTAGGAAGTGGTGAAGGGCGGTCGTTTTTGGGGGACTGTCGTATGTAATTTTGACGTTCGAAAAGTGCTGATTCTCAGCCTAGTTTGAATAAATGACTTTTGTTTTTGTAATGTTAATCTAGATGCATCGTTTTCACGTATAATAATTATATAATGAATGTATAGGTACAAAATATCATTTTAAAAGAGTAACGGTGGAGTTTTTTACCCATTCTTCTCCATACGAAACTGTCTTTTGAACCTAGAATAAGTGCTATTTTTCTGTAATTTTTGACGTTCAAAGGTGCCTTTTATGTGCCTATTTGAAATAAATGATTAACTTTGACACGACATACTCTTGGGGTTAAGGCATAGGTACCTAGAAACACAAAAAAAATATATTCTTCTAGTTACAGAAATGCATTTCACCAAGAAGAGCCACTCTAACATTCAGAACTACAAGACATCACACGATGCACCCCGATGGCTGCGCACGCGCTGGAAGTGCGGTGTTAATAAAAAATATAACATCATGAAACAGTATGCAGCATGCTGAGCGATGGCCGTTTTGCGTGGATGTGACGCATATTTGAATCCCGCAACTTATTCTTTCTAGGGTTCCGTACCCAAAGGGTTTTACCCTTTGGGTACGGAACCCTATTACTAAGACTGTCCGTCCGTCACCAGGCTGTATCTCATGAACCGTCATAGTTGGACAGTTGAAATTTTCACAGATGATGTATTTCTGTTGCCGCTATAACAACAAATACTAAAAAACAGAATAAAATAAATATTTAAGAGGGCTCCCATACAACAGACATGTCTTTTTTGCCGTTTTTATAGATAATGGTACGGAACCCTTCATGCGCGAGTCCGACTCGCACTTGGCCGGTTTTTTTGTATTTGTGTTCCTTCTTTGTTTACCACAAATAACGTTATTTTCTTTCTTTCTCTCTTCAGTACATTATTGCACAGAGGAAATTGAAACTCAAAGCATTTATTTCAATCAAACCATTTACAGGCACTATTGAACTATCAAGGAGTCGGTCGATTAGAAATTTGAAGCTTGTTGCTCAATCCAAAGCGTAGTAGGTACCTAACCTATAGAGAAGAACGGGCAAGAAACTCCACGGACACTTTTTTTTTTTTATTGAAATTTATTGAAAACTTTAGACAATATTTTCAAAAAAAAATCAAAGAAACGAATTTTTTTACTTGATGGCTGTATTTTAAGGAGTTTCTTTGTATTTACTATGCAGCATCTATTATCAGCCAACATTATTGTCTTTATTTTAATGAAATTCCCTCAATTAATAAAAAGTTATTACATTTTCAATACAGGCGTCTTTAATAGGCAATAAAAAGGTAAAAAAATAACAATTATTAAGACTTTTAAAAGATTCTTTTTTCTAATTTTTTTGTCGATTAGTTATGGTCTAGTTTCACCCATTTTCGTTTGTGCACATTATCTAGGGACACACTATTGTTACATAAAGATTTGTTTAAATAATGTTGAATTATAACTGTGAAGACGATGTCAAGCAATGAATGTCGTCATTGAAGATTCGGCAGGACCATTCACACCTATTCACAAGCGCATGGCTATTGTATATATACACTACGTACAAATAATTAAGGACACTAGAAATAATACAAAGGTTCCGGTAAAAAATACTAAGAATGATAACGAACACACCTTGGTATGTCTCAAATAAGAGACTCCATCACGACTTCTGCATCAAAACTGTAATTGAGGGAATCTCAGAAAGGACAAAAGCGTTTATAGAGCGAATCACGAATCATCCCAACATGCTAGCAATAAAACTGATGAGCACCCAAACAGGCGCTTGAAGACTAATAAAAAGAAAGATTCCGCAAGACCTTATTTACATACATACATAAAATGACGCCTGTAATCCCCGAGGGATTAGGCAGAGTTGTACCTATAGTACACCCGCATTTCGCCAGTTATGTTTAAGTCCCATGTAATAGGGGGCGAGCCTATTGCCATCGACCGGGCACAAATCCAGACTACGGGCTGCTACTGAGAAATTCCTGGTGGATAAACCCAATAACATTTTGCTCGGCCTGGGAATCACACCCAGAACCTCATGCTCAGCACGACGAGGCAGTCTATGTGGTCTTAAAATTCAATATTAAGAACAGAAATTCACCTCAGTTATCAAACGAAAACCATTTTAAAGGTGATTTCAAATTAGAATTTCGGGTTTAAGTATTACTATAATCAAATCAAAGAACTCAATTTGTAAGTGGCACTACAAATTTGTATCCAAAGGTACGTTTTCTGATCCAATTGTTTACATATTCATCAGATACTTTAACTAAAAGTTTGATTAATATAAAGGTTTGGATTGAGAGGGCGAGGACGGCAAAAGAAAATATGGTTGGATTGTGTGAGGAATGAAAGTAGAAAAGTTAGATAGGTTCCGCCGATTCCAAGTAACAAAGGGACAAGGTCAGGAACACTATGATGATGTGGCGTCATCTACATCGCCACACGCGAACTACGCAACACACTGACGTCACGCAAAATCCTGCATCGCGCAAGCAAAGTTTACCGCGCAACTAGCATGTATACGACATCCCGACATCAACCGTCGGGCTGTTGCCCAGCAGGCAAGACACCCGTCTGGTCGGAGGATCCTCCCTCTTCTATGGATGATGAGTGAACTTTACACCCTGTTCCTTATGCCTATAATGACTTTTGGAGCAGAAATTAGTCATATCTAACACTGTACTGTACCAGTATTACATAAATAAATGGGTATATTCCATCGGAATGAATGTATAAAATTTTAAACGGGTTTCAGAGCGAAAATAAGCGTTTAATTAGAATATTTTGGAAAGGTTATAACTTGTTGAATAAAGGTTAACTTGTCGTGAATTACTGGCAGACTAGTGAAACTGCATAAGTTGTTGTTTTGTTGTTTTGATACAGTGGCGGTACCTTCATATAAGCCCAAAAGCCCCGGCATGCCTTACTAAAATGCTCGATCGAGAATCAATATCAAACCCGAACTATTTAAAAGTTCGCGCGCTTAATTCTTATCAAAATAACACAAAGTATCTACCTATGCTACAATACTACACATCGCGATTGTTCGCGCGCAGTTTCGCATTTGTAGCATCTACATATAGCTATCTCGCTTACACGCACCGGCTTTTACCGGGCTTTCAAATACTATATCTGTCACTTTCGCACTTATAGCGATGTGCCGTATAACGAGATAGACCTTGTGCATAGAACAAATCGATCACTATGGCAGATTTAAGCAGGGCTTTCGGTATGAAGTTGCACGCGTATGCGTGACCTTGTCAGCTTGCCAACTCTGCAGTGTTGCCGTTTTAGCCACGTTGTGAGATCTTGGAGATTTTTAACGAGTTTGGAAACTTTTTTAACATTTAGCAACAATAAAAACTAGCGACTTTTTAAAATAACGAAATTAAATATTCAAGCAATATCTTAAAAATAAAAAATTTGCGACATCTAGCTAGATTTTTCATATACCTGGCGACTTTTTTTGCCTAAATGACAACACTGAGTAGTTCCCGACATCCGAGAGTGCAACTTCAGTTTCATTTGTTTGAGTGGAAAAAGGTTTTGTTGTTAAAGTTTTTTGTGTGTTTTCTTAGATTTCCTCAGTGATACAATTGTTTTGGTGACTTACCTACAACAATGGAGGTAATTGTACCTTGTGAGGATTTAAAATGCGTTCAAGTTTGGATTGGCGAAGATAAGGTAAATACAAACGACAAGCAAGAGTGAAATTGAAGAAAGAAGAGGAAAGAAGAAGATGGATGGATGAATTCACTTTTAATTTATTGTACCTAACCAGTAGTTTATGAGAAAATTGCGATGATACATACGTAGGTACCTATATACTCAGTCGAAAACTTAACTTTCTTTTTTGAAATCGGTTAAAATTTTATTGGGCTTGCGTTATTTTGAAACCCTAGGCACGCCACTGTTTTGATAGCTGGTTTAAAGTTAGGGTACTTTTAACTTTAGATGATTAGTAGATATCAGATATTCGGATGCATATGTATCTAACGTATTTTTTTGTTAAAATTAATATTTCTACGGACATTACATTACAATATGATTTATATATTTATTTACATAACCAAATTACAAGATGATGATTATTAACATTAAGTAACTAAATTAAATGAAAACTAAGTTAAGCTTAAAAAAGGCCCTCGGGGCATTGTACCGAGGCCGAGGATGCTGGCGGCATTTCCTCGCTGAATAATTGCAATGCAGATGCGTTGCCAGCTTTTCGGTCACCAGTTACATCAACTAGACGTTTCACGATTTCCGCAAATAACTTATGCGCACTGGGACCCCACGGACCGAGGATCTCGACGCCAAAAGGCACAAAGCTGAACTCTCTGCCAAGTGGAGGCCTTGGCAGAGAGTACAACTTTGTGGCCTTTAATAACTTTTAGATTTCGGCATTTTCTGCCGCTTCACCCGCTTTAGAAGTAGTCCTTTGGTGGTGGGTCGGTGCCAGTGTGTCTACACAGGTAGCGTCCCACACAAGCATCCGTCCCAAACTCCACGGAACCAAAGACACACCATCAGGTCTTTTGCCATCATCATTACAATATTAGGTAGGTAGACATGCATCCAATTCTATAGTCAGAAAAAAACACAAAATTTGTCGATTCCGGAATGGCGGGCAGGATTTTTACGATCGATACAAAAGTGCATTATATCTATACCAATTTTTGAAAATATACATTCGATTCTTTAGTCAGAAACCTAAATTTGTATTCCCGGAACCGTGGGTTATTTTCGATACAAAAGCGCATTCCATATTAGCCTCCGAATAACCGATCTCTAGTGATAAGACATAATGCATGCTTTTTTTTTTGGGTGGGAAATTATCAAATAACGTCTCCCGCTCACTTTTTCAGGGTGTATCAGACTCTTACTGACTAAAACCCACCCGTATTCCTTCCGTTGCCTGTGTTGTCAGTGGCCTCGGTAACCCTTTCGAACTTCCACGCGATCCCGGCAGGCATCGGCCCTAGTGGACCCCTACACTTGTGCTGACGACATCTCTTTGAGGCGCGCGTGGAATTCAACGCGCCGTCGACCCGGGCCTGGTCCTTACCGGAGGTGAGCTACCCATTGCTCACCGTCGGCAAGCCCGCGCCTACGGTGGCCGGAAATCCGCCCGGGATTCCCGAAGCCCAGGGCGTCTCCTGCGACGGCTAGGGCGCGAAATTTGCCTTTCCCTCAACCATCCCGCCTCCTCCTTCGCGAGCATTACTGCTTCGCAGAAGGAGGTGACGGCTGCCCATGCCCTCTCGTTCCGTACCATGGCCTGAACCAGGGCCGGACGCAAGAGATCTCTGCCGCCGATCGCCTCCACGAGAACACGGCGGATAATGCATGCCTGAGAGATATTTCTCAACGGCATGTGAAGCCAAGTCTGAGGTCCATGGGCAGCATAAAAACTCTGACACCAGGTTAGTCACAAACTACACAAAAAAGAAAGAATAACAACACGCCTTGTTTCCCCGAAGGGTTGGGCAGAGGTGTATCCCCACACTCGCCAGTCATGTTTAAGTCCCATGTAATGGGGGCGAGCCTATTGCCATCAACCGTGCACACATCCAGACTGCGGGCTGTTACTGAGAAAAATCCAATAACACTTTGCCCAACCTGGTAAACAACAGTAGCGCACTACGCCAAAGTTAAACATTAAAGGCGGTTTCCATACAAGAAACGTGTGTTTTTTAATACTAAACGGAAACCTATTACTAAGCCTCTGCTATCCGTCCGTCTGTCTGTCAATGAGCTGTATCTCATGAACCGTAATAGATAGACAGTTGAAATTTTCACAGTTGTGTATTTCTATTGCCGCTATAAAAAATAATAATAATAATTAAATAAAGTTGAACTGGTAAGAACTTGGAACTATCTGACACGAAAGAAAGAAGAAAGAAAGAAAATAAATTTATTGGACCCAGATGAAGGCACACAATGTTCATACAAAAACAAAAGACAGTAAGTACTTAATTGACTCCGAATCGGTGTCGCGCGGGGCTTAACAGGTTAAACAGTATTTTGTGTGCCTCACGGCTGCGCCAAATAAGCCCAGCTCAGCATAAATGCCAGACAACTTATGTTACGAGGACGTCATACGGATGTAAATAAGTTTTATAGTGTGTGTGTAAAGAAAGAAAGAAAGAAAGAAAAATATTTTATTTGGGACACGCACAAGAAATAGTAAAAAAAAAGAAGCAGTTAAAACTAAACTTCGAATTAACAAAAAACAACAAAGAATATCCAATAAGAACGACTTGTGCGATGCCAAAAAGGCTCCTATCTCAGCATAATGCTGCGATATTAAAAAAAAAAAAAATGTGAAAATGTGTAAATATTTAAATAAAAAATAGATAGATATGTGTAGCAAATAATAATAAAATCACTTGGATAATTGACCCGACTCACGTTGTCATGTTTAAATTATAATAATTTATACCAAATTCCCATAGAAAATGCACTTTCAGTTTACCCCGAAGTTTCCAATGTCGCTGGCAACTTTTCAAATTTTTCTCTACGTAAAAACCTGATTTGGACTACTACGAACATTTAAAAACAAAAATTTGCCAAATCGGTCGAGCCGTTCTGGAGTGTTACGCTTACCAACGAACAGCGTCACATTTTTATTAGGATTTCGTAGTAAACACGGAACCCTTATAGTTTCGCCATGTACGTATGTCTGTCTGTTTGTCCCCGCTGTAGCTCAGAGACGCTTAGTACTAGAAAGCTATAATTTGGCATAGATATACATATTAATCCCGCCAACAAAGTGTTAATTTTTTTAGCACCCTTGCACGTAACGTGTGGTCTGGGGATGGTTTTTTTTTCACGTCTACCCCATGGTGTGGGGTATCGTTAGATAGGCTCCTCAAAAATATTGCGGATCTGTGAACACCACTTTTCGATTCAAGGATCCACTTGCGTAATATTAAGCATTAAAGTGCTAATTTTTGCTAGTCGAGTGTGTCCCCCTCTGCTAGCTAAATGGTTGTTTATGGAGATGTGAAAACATTCATGGCGGTAGTACATACAATGAAATTAAAAGGAAAACTATCACGGCTAAGTAGGCTTTACAAGTTAACGAGTTATAGTCGACCAACTTAAATTTGCAGTTGGAGAATTGACCGTGGCATATTATATAGATGTTTTTAACATGTTTTTCAACTACAATGTCAAGTTTGTTTTTTGTAATAAATTCATCCCAACTTCCCAACTACAGAACTGTGGTCACGTACTTGGCCGGTTTGGGTGGGTTTTTTTTTAATTTGGGACATCAATAAAAGAAGGAAAAAATCATGAAAACAAAGGAAGTACTCACCATTCAAACTGCCGACACCACTAATAGCAGGATTAATATTATCATAGAAATATCCTTCATCTTCCTGCTCCGATTTTATATGAAACGGCATCGGCAACATGTGTTCATTTTGCTGGTCCAATCTCTCATGGACATTCATATTAGGCCCCACCAACCTTTGGCCCAAATTTTGATCCAATAAATGGCCGTCCTGCACACATTGGACAACCATAGGAGTTCTTCTTACTTCATCTTGACTCAAAATCTCCTGCTCAATATTCGGCCTGTTTAAGTGATGTGACAAATCAATTTCATGGCTTAAATCGTGAGGAATATCAGCTCTTAAATCGTTAATTCTACTCAAGTCCGCATTCAAATTCTCGTTTAAATTCTGCGCTAGTTGGCTCAAATTTTGTAACTCCAAATCGCTGCCCAGCGACCGAGCTAAGGATAGATCCAAGTTTCTGCTTAGGTTTTGACTGAGTAAGTCATCATGCCTGTTCAAATTCTGAGGTAGTTCACTTGTTAGGTTATGTACTAGATCCAATTCTGATGTTAAATTCCGTTGTAAGTGTGCAGGAATATCATTGAAGTTTAAGTTTCTCTGAAGGTGGTTGGTTTTTAGCATTAAGGAGGACATTTGCCGTGGGGAAAGCGGTAGTTGGAAATTGTGAACTATCGAAGATTGCATCGCTTGGTGGAGCTGTTCCATTGACAGCGATGAGTGTTGGTAGTCTGTTGGTTCCAGCTGGTGTGATTTTTGGAGCTGTGGATGTAAGGAAATAGTTGTTATTTGATGGTATGTAATTATGCATGTTTTTTTCAATAGTATACAAAATGGAAACGGTGCGGTTTAAAGGAAGATGTAGTGACAAAGATTGAAAAGAGTATGCTTGAGGATGAATGAAAGGCAACTAACAAAAGGTATTTACAAGGCAGATGTGAGTGGAAATGCCGGGAGGGGACGCCCCAGAAAGACATATAGTGACCTCATTAATGATGTTCTTCAAAAAGGTCAGGTGCGTAGTACTCGCAACCGGCGTGCGTGTATGACCAGATGTATGAACGTAAACGAAGCAAAAGGAGTATGTAAGGAGCGTAGCAGGTGGCGTTCTATAGTTTCTGTCTACCCCCATGGGAAGAAGGCGTGAGTTTATGTATGTGTGTATGTATACAAAATGAAAGCTCGCCCGTCATACCCATTAAATGGGACTTAAATATTTATGTTAATGTGTTTGAATGTGGTACAGCCACATTCAAACTTTATAGCGGCTCGGAACATGAGGCGAGTCGCTGCGTAGTAACGAATTCATGTGTCAGCGGGGGTGAGGGGTGTAGCGCACTTCAGGGGGATACTCCCTAAGCACCAAATCCGTAGTTTCGGCAGAAGTTACGGGCGTTTCCTACTTCGTATCACCTACGGACATAAAATTACTTCGGACCCCGAACTGAGAAAGAATGACAAAACGATTTGACAGTTGTCCCTACTCGCAATGTGTTTGTGACCGTTCGAAAAATTTAATTTGTCACTTGTTTTGACGGATCAACTACTTTCGGACGGGCTCGAATCTTCGTTGACGGACTTAGAGAGTAGACTCTCAGAGCCGCAATTAAGTTTGACGCGTACTATCTCTGCATAACCACCATCTGCCTACCCTTTTCCCAACTATGTTGGGGTCGCCTTCCAGTCTTACCGGAAACAGCTGAATACCAGTATTTTACATGGAGCGACTGTCTATCTGACCTCCACAACCCAGTTACTGGGTGACACGATACCCCTTGGTAAGACTGGTTGTCAGACCTTCGAGCTTCTTACGACCCGTAACGACTGTCAAAGATCTACAAATGACAGCCGGGACCAACGGCTTAACGTGCTTTCCGAGGCACGGAGGGGTCTTGGTCTTGCTACGCTTGCCGCGGTTGGTCCGCGGCAAGCGTAGCTTAACCAGATCGATCGACCCGAGTGGCTGTTATTACTTAGCCACAAGCCCCTCTATCTCTGCATAACCATTCGGGGATTACAGGAATGATGTTGTTTTCCTATTTTGTCCCAACTCCCAGGCTTTTATTTTTTTTTTGGGTGGGAATTCTCTTACTGACTAAAACCCACCCGTATTCCTTCAGTTGCCTGTGTTGCCAGGGGCCTCGGTAACCTTTTGGTACCTTCCCGCGACAACTCCTAGGCTAAGACCACTTAGAAAGTGGAAGATTACTTAAAAGATAGATGCTGATGTAAAATGTGTCAGATACTGATTTAACAAGACACATATAAATATGTTTTTCTTTTAAAACTATTCAGATCTTGAGAATGACTTTATTATTAAATTTATTGTCTACAACGTATTAGAATATCGCCAAAATTGTGAAGGAGCAAATTATAGAATAACTAAAATGCAGACTGATGACATAATCTAAGAGAGAAGATTTATGATTATAAATGAATAATATTTAATAAATATATCACCATATCCTCGTAAGGCCCAACGACCTAATTTAATGTAAATTATATATCTAATCATAAAAATATATATCGACCTAAATTTGGGTTGGGCCTTACGAGGATAAAGCAACCTCATTGCCAATGTTCTTCAGAAAGTTCAGGAGCAACCGGCGTGCGTGTATGACCAGATGTATGAACGTAAACGAAGCAAAAGGAGTATGTAAGGAGCGTAGTAAGTGGCGTTATATAGTTTTTGCCTACCTCCATGAGTTTATGTATTTTTATATATTGAAATCTCCAACTATTTGTTTTCAAAACAATTAAGGAACATTGTGAGGAAACTGACATGTCTAGAACGCAAAATTCGTAGACGCAGCCCACTCCCTCTCACAGAGAGGAGGCCTGAATCCCAGCAGTGGGAACATTATAATTATCCCTTAATTAAGTAAGGAGCGTAGCAAGTGGCGTTATATAGTTTTTGCCTACCTCAATGAGTTTATGGATTTTTATGTATTATAATCTCAAACTTTTTGTTTTAAAAACAATTTAGGAACATTGTGAGGAAACCGACATGTCTAAAACGAAAAATTCGTAGACCCAGCCCACTTCCTCTCACAGAGAGGAGGCCTGTATCCCAGCAGTGGGAACATAATGGGCTAATTATCCCTTAATTACTCACGCGTGGTTTGACAGACCCTGGCGGTATTTAAGCATTCATATTTCTGAGATTTTTACGTCTACCGCCATTTTCTTCCCATAGCGTCTTAAATATTACTGACCTTTAATTATCAGTAGCAGATGTTTCTAGAATTCGGTGTTTTATTAGTAATAAAAACTCGGGGCCTATCAGACCCCGCACAACTGTTAATTATGGGTTAAGTTTATACTGTGCTCATAACTTCTTAAGGTACATAACATTTCGTTGCACTTCAAAGTTTGTACACACGGCTACATATCAAGCTATACATTTCTAGTATAAGCTGACCTGCCGTGGTCGCGGGATCCTGCCGGGGTCGCTGGAAAGTCCGAAAGGGTTACCGAGGCCCCTAGCAACACAGGCAATGGAAGGGACACCGGGTGGTTTTAGTCAGTAAGAGTCTGACACCCTCTCCTGCTCCACCCAGAGCAGGAGAAGTTATTTGATAATTTCCCAACCAAAAAAAAAGAAGCTCATTTCCAGTATAAGCTGATCTCGCATTTCGTTAGAATGAGAGGTCAGCTTATACTGGAAACATACAGCTTGTTATGTAGCCGTTTGTACCAACATAGTTGCCTGACCTTGACCTTGTTTATTTAAAAAGTATAGTTCAAGGTCAACATAGCTTTTTTGTAAGAGAGTAAGTATCTATAGGTTCTTCCAGAAATTATTAAATTCCTCTAGCTACTTCCTGAATTATTTGCTTCTTCCCCCTTTAAATCCATGCATAGTTTGTCTTTAAAAGATAGCTTTTAGCAATAAGACCACTCATTGTGTCACCCTATGTATAATTTCTACATTTATATCTTGTATGGTGTACATAATATCAGCCAATCCTCACTGGGTCCGCTTGGTGGATTACAGCCCACTTCTTTTCACAGAGCCTGTATCCCAGCAGTGGGAACATTATAGACTTTTTATGACATAATAAAGATTATTCTATTAAATCAGCTAGAATAGAATAATCTCTGTATGAACTTTAGAAGAGACTGACCTCTGAGTGTTTTAGTATTTCTTCTCAGTGTTCAGATAGGAAACAATAACCTAATCTAGTTTTTAATATATTATTGATGTGTAAAAGTGTTTACATAAATCTATTCAGTAATATAAAATCATTTAACTTTCAGCTGCTAATTGGCTTCAATTATTTAGAGATTGTGTGAATGTGAATTCAAATGATTTATAGAAATATAAAGTAAAGAATATGTCATAACAAATAACAAAGAAAAAGAGACAATATTTTCACAAAAATTATATTTATTTGAATAATATATATTAAATGAATCATCATTTTATTTTGTTTACTTTTAGATCAAGCCACATTGTTGTAATGAATGAAAACTATATATTTTAATTACTACAATAAAACAACGAACCACAGAAAAAAATTGGCGGTAAAAAAACTAGAATACATCAGCCGGGAACCAAACCCGGAACTACAGTCGCGTTATCAACACTTTTTGTGTAAAAAACGATCGAATTTTGAATTAAAACAAACAAACATAAATTAACTCACGCTTTCAATGTAAAACTTGTAATTATCATCGTCGATGACATTCTGATCTTCTCTCTTCACAAAATCCATGATTTAACACGAATAAGAAGTATAAAATGTTTTTTAGTTCGAATCCATAGTATGTTTATAACCTATCAAAAACACTGACTTGAAATATACACTTAAAATACGTATAAATGCGTAAATTACACTAAATATTGCTAATCACATGACTTCGAAGTTAAATTGTAAAAGGAATTGTTGAAATAAATGTATAAAAAAAGAATAATTCGTTTCCTTTCAGATTGTCTGATGAACGAAAGAATGAAAGGAAGCTGAGTATAGACAAATAGAGTTGCCGTCAACGAACATCTGTCGGGAATACACTTGGCAAATTCAAATTACCCAGGTTTTTTTTTGGTTTATTCAATAACCAAATATTTAACCATTTTTTATTATGAAGTATAAACGAATGAATTTTTTTTTATAAATCAATAAACTTGGTAGTCCAAGTTTATTGATTTATTAAAAATACTTTTTCATTTGTTGAAGAAACGCCTTTTTTTCTCTATCAAGCATCGAGCAAATATATGGCCTCAAGTAAATAAAAACTCATTACGAGGGGCTCGTGCGACTAAAATACGAAAAGAAAAACTTATTAAAATAATTTCTTTGTGTGCGTGCGATGATTTTACTGTTAACTTGGATTCGCCCATGCACGAAAAGCACCTAAACTAACAATGTGATTATTACATAACTAACTGAAGTATAGTGGGAAGCTTACGCCTTGAACACATTGCCACATTTTCTCTGTCGGGCAGTCGCGTTATTTATACACAATTATAACATTTATAGTTGGCCATGGCATGGTCAATAGTTTCTGCCATTCAGGCAAGTAGAATTCATTCTCGCAGCCAATAACTGAATGGCCAATGACGAAGACAATTTACCTAGTTTTTAGTAATTTGGAATAATAATATGTTTTTTCTTTGTGATTTGTGTTCTGGATCTTTTTCATTGTTTTTTTCCCTAGATTTATGCAATTTTTATTGTGTGGCAGCACTTTTACTTTCCATAGATTAAAAAAACAAGCTTTATTCATTTTACGTTCAGAAATCATAAGGTCGGCAAAATATTGCCGACCGAACATAAAACGGAAAAAGAAAATTAAAAATCATTAGTAAGGGCAATGCACCATAAAATAAATATCTCAATATTTTGAAATAAATATAATCCGGTCATTTTGGTATAAAGGCCATTATACCAAAATGACCGGATTATATTTATTTCAAAATATTGAGATATTTATTTTATGGTGCATTAAGTAATTTTTAGAAAAATAATTTTCAAGACATTTATCCGGGCGAACGTTGATTGACGAACTGAACCACAGAACACATATACCGGGAAGAATGTTAACTTCATAGAAAGAAAACTGAAACGTAATTCGACTCTACCGCCATCTCTGAATGGCCCCAGTGCAACAATTGAGGCGGAAAATTTGAACCAAATTATGTGATATACAATGTATTTGGGAGACTAGAAACAATTCTGGCACTTCCAAATTACTTCAGAAAGGCCACAGAGTACTTTTAAAATATAAAGGCCCTCCCAAAGTAACCTGGAAATGACAGAATTGTTTCTAGTCCCCAATTTCTTCAAGATCTGAGGAGGGTTAAAAGAAACAGGTAATTTTTTTAATAGTTTTATTATTTTAGCAAATTGTATGTTACAAATCCATTTTACAACTGAGAAAAAATCGCATATCAACTTAGAATACTTGTAATTCTTCAAAATGTTTGTTAATATAATATGTTATGCTTGGAATTATAAAATTAATGCTCAGAAAATGACTGTTTTGTTATTGTAATTCATTTTTGACAGCAAAAACATCTGAAGTTTCATACATTTGAATAGCAGGATGGTTGATTATTAAAACATCTTTCAGGACAAGTCATTTTAGAATTTAAACAATATTTCATAAGAAAACAATAATTCACTTTTACCAACTGCACTTTATGCATAAGCATGTTGGTTTTTCAAACTAAGTAAACTCTTTTATGTAGGTACGCTAGCTTTATTGGTACTATGGCAGTAAGTTTGAAATCGTGTGTTGTAGGTTTCAGAAATAAGTGTGTTCATTGATTTAATAAGATGAGATTCCTGTATTTTACATTAGGTGGGTTTATAGTCACATGTTTAAAAAAAGGTTTGAAAAAAGTAGCTACATCTTCGTTAGACCCCTTAAATAAATCAATGAACACATTATTATGATCTCTATAATTTTTTTCTCAGTATTTGAGACTAGCTGCCATGTAGTAACAATTAATATAATATAACAAGATAAACAAAACTGTTTAAAAAACAAACTAAAACCCGACTGCGAAATATGTAAATTCGTTTTCATTGAGCGAGTGATACAGTACAATGAAGACGAATCTAAAGACACCTCTTATTTATGTTTAAATCCATCATGCCGTTTAGGCTACAAAGCGTGCCAAAGAAATACATAGTCACAAAAAATACCCTCCTTGGGCAGTCGGGTATAATGAGCTTTCCGATGACATACAACTTGTTGCTATTTGTCCATCTTTCTTAATTTTTTTTTTTAATTTTTTAATTGCCACTCTTCTGAACACACTAACCACGAAAATTTATATATTACAACATACATCACGTAATATTTGCATTATTGATGTTGTAATATATCAATTTTCCTTTTTAATGCTTTGTTTGTGTGTGCTTCTGAAAATTGGCGATTTTTAAGCACACAAAATCGTTTGACAGTGATATAGAATATACTATTCATAATAAAATCAATATTTATTTTAAAATGTTCTTCACACTTCATTAGAAATCTAAAATTGGCTTGTTCTGAAAGTTTATTAATCGTATTTTGTTTTAAATTCAAAGAATATGATGACGTTGAAAATAAACTGTTGCAGATAGTGGCGCAATTTTCAACACATCTAACTAATTCTTGAGATGCATAGTTCAATCTCCTTTTCAGGTCATCATATTCTTTGAACGCTACGAAAGTGTACAACAACTCATCAGCATCCTTTGCTTTCAAAATTGAGTCACAGTTTTTACATTTGTTTTTAAGACTTTTCAATAAAAAGCCACAAACATATGCACAAGCCTGTAGTTCTTCAGAATCAGACACACTTTCTTCAAAAGAATTCTCAATCAAAGAAAGCATGTCTGAAACAATTGGACCTTCCGTGTCACTTTCTTTGCATATGTTTGTGGCAGTGGTTTTGGTCAAAATTTGTTTAAAATTTGTCATTGTACTACAGTCATCTTCTTTGCAATTTCCTGACCCCAAGTGAGCAAGGTTGGACAGGATAGCCGTCTTCAATCCAGCGATAAATTGTCCAGTTGTTGGATTATAATTGGCACCACAGTTTCCTCTTATGGTGCCAAACAAATTTTTCAAGAGGGTCCTGCTGAAGACGGCGAGTTGAAAGGGATTTAATAGCGTGTTTATTTTTTAAATTATTAAAAATCTTTTTGATTCCGTTAAGTGTCCATATCCAACCTTGCTTTGATGGCGGCGAGCTTAGACACCCCACAAATTCGGAAGTTTCAAAGAACTTTTTCATTTTTTCAAAATGTTTTAAATGTGGAGACACATCTGTTAAATTTGTGGATTGTGGTTTTCCTTTTTTTAAATCTGCCGAGTCGCTGTTCACGCAGTCGAACAATTTGTCCATATTGGATAAAACTTCTGCAGTTACTGTTGCTTCTGTAGGTAGCAGCCCTGGAAATTAACAGAATGTAATATTATAGTACTATATTTATTTGTAGTACAACTATTTTGATAAATTCGGTCTTTAAATACGTTTATAATAAGTTAGCCATCATGGCTTTCCCTATATGGAATTCAGTTTATCAGCCGAAATAATGCTTCTGGCTAAGGCTTTACCTTATAGGAACTTGGTCTTGGAATTTTAAATGAAAAAGACAAATTACAAGTTCATGTGGACACAGCATTAAGTTGAAACAACAAACTACAGCATCAAATTAAATAAAACCGAGTAAAGTTAAAATTATGATTAAGATTAATACCTTGGGATATTCTGGCGAACATTCCTGCAGCTACCGAGTGACTCAGAACTTGAGCAGCAAGATTCACTCGCATTTTTTGCTTATTATTAGGATTCAAATGGTCCTTTCTTAACTTTGGAGCAAACACAAAATTCCCATCACTGTTGTCCACTTCGTAAAAATCTTCTATATATTTCCATTTGGCAATGCCTATAAAATAATGAGAAATGTATTAAAAAGGGTTAAATTAAGACTACTACAGCTGAATTACCACATGTTTTCATGTTAACTAAAAATTGAATTGACACATTTATTATTAAATATAGTATTGGCTAGTAGTACTACATGAAGATACAAGTAAGTACTCTGTACCAGATGAAACAGAACAGTTACAGGATAAAACACACCACATAAGTTTATTCGAAAGCTCTATGGTGACCTCAATTTACTCTCCAGATAAAAATAAAACAACCTGTATGTTAGATGAAATCAGAAATATATTTTGAATGCAGAACACTTTTATTCTTATACTAGCTGCACCCCGCGGTTTCCCCCGCACAAGTCTGTACATCAGTACATGATGAGAGATGTAGGAATATCGGGAAATAAAGTATCCTGTCCTGTCTATTAGGTCATGGTCTATCCATGTGCCAAATTTCATCCAAACCGTTCAGCCGTTTTAGCGTGAAAGCGTAACAAACAAATAAACAAACTCACTTTCGCATTTATAAAATTAATTAGGAAGTTAGGATTGCATGGAGGCATATGGAGTGATGTGAGCAGTGGTGGCCAAGTGATAACGGCTCCGACTTACGAGTTGTAGTTCGTGGGTTTGAATCCAGACAGGTGCTTTACTTTGTGTAAATACAAATAATAATAAAACACTACTCTACTTCAGATAAAATTTTATTATTGTTTATAATAAAATCAAAGTAAACAGAAAAACCGGCCAAGTGCGAGTCGGACTCGCGCACGAAGGGTTCCAGTTTCGTACCATCCTACAAAATTATAAATGCGAAAGTTTGTAAGGATGGACGGATGGATGTTTTTTACTCTTTCACGCAAAAAGTACTGTACGGATTTGGATGAAATTTGGCACACAGATAGTTTATAACCAGGAATAACACATAGGATACTTTTTATCCCGATATACCCATGGGGTCATAACTTATGCGGGTGAAACCGCGAGGCGCATCTAGTTATCTATAAAAACGGCAAAAAATCATGTCTGTTGTGTGGGAGCCTCCTTAAATATTTATTTTATTCTGTTTTTTAGTATTTGTTGATAGAGCGGTAACAGAAATACATCATCTGTGAAAATTTCAACTGTTTAACTATCACGGTTAATGAGAATCAGCCCGGTGACAGACGGACAGCGGAGTCTTAGTAATAGGGTCCCGTTTTACCGTTTGGGTACGGAACCCTAAAAATCACCCCCTAGACTTAAAAAAAAAGAATATGTATTGAAACTAATTACCTTGTCCTTCGCAATTGTTTGATGTTACATTTGAATCACATCTCAAATTATATTTTAGAAACATGTTTCTGAAACACTTCAATAAATGCGGTGGATCAAACAATGTGACCACTTCATTATTTTCAAAATTGAAATATGGAGTTTCTGTGGAAGCCCCCAAAATGTTCAATGCTCGCCTATTGACACCACCCATGTCACATACTGTTGCCGATATCTTTAAATTAATTTGGAAACATTTATGTAAAACCTAAAAAGGAAAAAAATATTAAATTACATTGTGATAAAAAAAATTAAGTAAGTATAAATCTTAAACTTCCAATCAACTTACATTTTTTATAAGAACAGCTAATCTATCTGCAGTCACATAAGAGCTGGAAAGATAAAACGCAACTGGTTGTTTAACTCTTTTTCTTATTCCCGATACCATAAACACAAGAGCATGAGTAGCCTCTTGTGGAGACCTTCCATGTTCGCCATGGTCTTGGTATCCATCCACTCTTGTCTTCTTTATTATTGTACCACAGGTGTTTTTTGATGGACAGTTCATCAAACATTAAAATATATTAATTACTGGATGGCTCTTGACTTTCTAGATGGTTTTTCAAACTTTTAAAAACATTGTCATTTAGACCAACATCTAATCGAAATTGCCCTAGCAAATTTTTCAAAGTGGATGGAGCTGGGAGACACCATGGTCTTCTTAGCAGACGATAGCATGCTGCAGACCTTTTATATATTCTCAATGCTATGATTTTTTGTTCAGTAGTCCACCTTCTACCTTTATATTTCCTCTTGGTATTTTTTAACTCTCCTTGCAGAATGAGAGCAAATGAAGGAGTTAAATGTGCACTCAACTTCTGGACTTCCTCATTATCACAAAGGATATTTAAAGTTTTCTTGGCTTTCAACGTTTTAATTTGATTTTTTAGCTGGCAAATTTTCTTGAAATAATTTGTGCATTTCTTGTATACAGGATCAATAACTTTTTTTTGAGAAGGGTCATTACTAACAGGAACTGACTGTAAAAAAAGACAAAATTAAACTCAATCTTCTATTTCTAATTTACTAAAACAACGAACAGCAAAGGACTTATATTTACCTTTTCATGATATTTTTGTAAGCTCTTAATCGCTACCTGTGATGGGCCAGGCTGAGATACAGATGCATAGTCTTTGGAGGTGTCCAAAGGAACGTTATGCACAAGTTCTTCAGGTACAGCAACAACTTTGTACTAAAACAAAAACAAACAAAATATGGAAATGTAGTAGTTGCAGCAAGTATTATTTTACTACCCTGGAATCAATACATACAAGTGTAAAAAGAACTCCTTAATTGTCTTTAAACCTGACTGTGTAACAGTAAAGACAGGGATATAATAATCACCAATTGGTCTATCCCTCAAGGTAGTGTGATAGGATGCATACTTTTCCTAATATACTCGTCCATCAATGACCTGCCAAAAATATGCAATAATCTATGTGTGTTATTCGCTGATGATATTTCCATACTCTTTAAAAGCCCTACAAACAGCTCAAAACATAATACTCATATAATTGAAACATTTAATATAATATATACAGAGCCATAATCTAGAAGTAAACAATAAGAAAACCAAAATAATACAATTCAAACCCTACCAAAAGCAAAAATTTAACTTAAAAACCATAACCAATAATATCAAAATTGAAGAAGTTGATGAATTTAATATATTAGGACACTCATTTCAATTGGAAAAAACACATAGACAAAATTAAAACAAAACTATCACAATTTTCATATGGTCTTAGTGTGCTCAAATCAAACAAAAAAGACTGCTCTTACTGCATACTATGCGTTGCTTATGCATGGCTATGTTACGGAATCATCTTGTGGGGACACAGTGTAGATGCTAAAGACCTATTTATTGCCCAAAAGAAATGTCTACGAATAATATATCACATAAAACCTAGAGATAGCTGCAAACCACTTCTTCAAGGAAAAAATCCTAACGTTACCCCTCAATTTATATTCTGGAAATAGCCACATTTGTTAAATAGAATATACAACTCTTTAAATTTGATAAGAATGAGCGCCGCAAAACTAAATTAATTCTACCAGCACCTAGACTAGAGATGTACAAGAATAGCACAGAATACCGAAGCATCCAAATATATAATAAGTTACCCGAACAAATAAGATGACTTAAGTCATTACTATTAGAAAAAAGTTATTATAGTATTAACAAGTTTATGGAAGATACGAAGCTAAAATAAAGCAATAAAGTATAAATGTGTGTGTGGTGTGTATCTACATATAACATTATTTTATTAATGTTACTATACAGTTCAAATAACTTTAATTAATATAAATAAATAAGAGAGTAAGTGCTTATATATTAGCAATAATAATTAATGTTGTGCTATTACTATCTAGTAGGTATGCAATGTAATGTTAACTACTAAATATTTAACTTAGGTATAAGTTAAATGTAATACTTGCTGCATCCTAACAGGGTCATGTACTCATATGTTTTAGCCTAGCCTGTAACAGTGTACATTATGCAAATGAATAAATAAATATTTTTCTTATTTATAAGACTGAATATCAAACACCTAAAGTACTCTTCTGATAATCACTGTTTCTTACCCTTGACCGCCAGTCCCTATCAAAGCCAAATCCATCAAAATTGAGTTGCATTGTCATTAATGTTTAGGTTTATAATAACAACAAATTACCTGCTGAATATTTGTGATATCCATTAATTTTCGCGATGGCCCAGGAATGGGATGTGTGGGATGGTGTGATGGTCCAGGTTGGGCATAAGAATGATCAATTATGTGAGTTGATTGTTTCTGAAAAAATATGATTATAATTATGTTAAATCAAATGTAGGTATTGATGATGATGATTTATATCATTATGGTTCAGTAAGTATAATATCATTGTCGTTGCATATCACATTTTTATCAACATACAAACATACAGAGCTACTATACAATTTTCAAATTTACTAAGGAATGTAAATAATTATGTATTACCAAAAAATAGAAAAATGTTAAAGTATTTTGTTTACCTTTACTACCTACACCGACAGACTATACAAATTAAATTTATGAAGATAACATTAAAATTACCTCCACCTCTTGAGCGTCAGGAACGGCGGCATATTTGTTCAGCTTCTTCTCAACAAAATCGGTAGGTAAATGATGTTGTTTGAAAATGTAAGCTACACAACATTCTGTGTTCAGAATACAACTTCTACTGAAAGTCTACAGAAGACCATGATCCGTCAGGGAAACAGAATTTAGCCCACAATTCGCAACTGAAAATAAATGAAAACTTTTTATAGAAATTATTGGTCCCTTATCTAGGTTGTTAGGTTATGCTAAGATTGATTAAGTGCTCTTACCGTTGTGCATTTGTTAGCCCAGGTTTAGGGAATCGAAACAATTTGATGTGAGGGTCTGCACGAGGTGAGCTCCCACATTTGAAACATTTACGTCTCAGGTTATCTCCCATGTTTGCAAATTCACCCATAAAGTGTCTCTATCACAAATTAAATAACCACGACAACACCACTTTTAATTCAACCACAGTTACGGAGGAGAACGTGCTCAACTCGACGTAAACTCGGAAAAAAGAAAAATGGTAAATCGCAAAACGTTTTGTTTTCAACAAAACTACAAACAGAACGTCTGTGGATAAAAACAAACAGCGGCCATTTGTAAATACAATTTGGCAAACACAGTCCAGTGTTGCCATACAATTGTTAAGTATGATGATAGACTTAAATTTTTAATCATACTTTACAATTGCTGGCAACACATCAATATCCCCATTAGGTAATGTTCTGTGCTCCATACAAAGTTGACTGGGCCTGAACTGAACTTTTAGTTATTCTAATATAAATGACCTTCAGAAAAAACTGTCAACTGTATTGATGGTTTTCTCAAGAATATTTTTGAAGTCCTATTTACACTCGAAGTACAACCGAATATTCGTTCTAAACTTCAAAGCAGTACAACGAAAGTAAGCATTTCTATGATTTATTAAAATTCATAAATATTTTGTAGTATCTGCATTGCAACAAGGTTTGTTGTTCGAAAACTTCGACTTAGCTAACCTGAAATACGTGCACTCAACAAGTTTTTGTGGTACATAGGTATTGTTAGGGTAAATTTAGCAGGAAATTCCGTTGTTTTGCTGAAATCTTATCAGTTTCCCTGTATCGTCGTGCTCGTTGTTTTTTACCGGTACCTACTTGCTTACCTATTTGTGTCGCATTCAATTACCTACCTACGTAAAATATAAATAATGCATATAATTACAACGATTAAAGCAAAGTTAGATCAGTAAGGTTCCTACTTCCATTTACTTAACAAATTTGTTGTTATTGAATATCCAATACGTATTTTAGGAACCAACCAATTAATATTTATACATTTTTGTTACATCTTAGTTTTCGCAACTCAGTAATGTAGGTCTTTATATACATTTTACTAGCTAGCTTTTGCCCGAGGCTTCGCCTGCCGAGGTCGTTGTTTAGGGTTGTTTCCATATAGAGAGATTTTCGTTTCAGCAGATTTTTATTTCGTCGGAGTTTATTCATTTATCAGGATAAAAAGCATCTGTATGTCCTAACCCAAGTTATGGGTTACCTGTGTGCCAAATTTCATTAAAATTCGTTCAGCATTAAAGGTGCGAAAACAGAGAGACAGAGTTACTTTCGCATTTATAATTTAAATCAGTATGGATAGATAAATCTTAGCTTAATATTTACTTAAAACCAAAGTCAATTCGCTTGACAATATCCTAAAATATACTTTGAATCCAATTTTCATTTCAAACTGCTAGTTACCGTGACATTGTCTTGTCAACCTCTTATCTGCTTTATTAAACTACGGGTGAATGTCACTTGTACTTAATAAAAAACAAGGTCTAATTGTCTTACTTCGAATCCAACTTTCATTTCAAACTACTAGTTAGCGTGACGTTGCCTCTTCAACCTTTTACCTGCCTTATTACTGTATGGGTGAGTGTCACTTGCACATAAAAACTAGGTCTGTTTGCCATGTGATAGTTTCAACTCTAGAGAAGTTTAGCAGGAATCGTATTTAAAAGTAATCAACACTCAGTCTCCTAAATCGAGCCACTGTGCATTTCCATGTAGCTATATTTATGGGACAAAACATCAAAATAATGATGAGTCAAAGAAAAAGTTAATGCAGTTTTGAAGTCAAAATACTGGCCATCGTTTTGGCGTCATGATTATTCCTTTGAATTCATGATCAATTAAAAAAGTTGTATACAAAAGAAATATGTAGGGTGGCTCGATTAAGGAGTCTCAAACTTACTGTATTTATTTCAATTAAACTTGTCCAGGCACCTTTGAATTGTCAAGGAGTCGGTCAGTTAGAAATATGAAGCTAGTTGCATTCCATTCCAAAGCATAGTATGTGCATATAGAGAATAACAGGCAAGAAACTCCATGGACACTCTTTTAAATTATATTGTTACAAAAATATTAGTGACATCATTAACATTGAATTTATAACTATATGTGAGAATGATGTAAAATAGTGTCCAGGAGTGTATTTCTTTTTCAAACTGCATACTAATATGTTCTACCAACCTATCAGGTACTACGATAAACGAGTAATGTCTAAGACGGCATTAGTTATCCTGGCCAAGGGAGCCGAGGAGATGGAGACGGTCATCACTGTGGATATGCTTAGGAGAGCAGGTGTAAGTATCTTTTACTTCTCTTAAGCTACAGCAGGCTTAACATGACGCTTTATATTTGTACGAAGAATAGACACAGCTCATTCTGTACGAAGTGACATTTTGTGTCTCCATTTTTGACATAGCACTGTAGAAATCCTTAAGGACGCTATCACATTTTTCCGCAAATATCAGTGCTTTTCATGTACCATTTTAATGAATTAGGAGTCACATCTGCAAGGATATCTTGGTTTCAAATGAAAGATAATATATTCATCTCCAGAATGGGCCCATAAAAAATATACAGCCCCATACAAAATTTTCACACAAATAATTCATAACCATCACAATAAAAACCAAAAAATTAAAAAAATGGGGTCTGAATAGGAACCAGTACAGCGAAATCCACTGCATAGTTAAACATAAAAATAATAAGAAATTGTTGTTTATATAGTCTTCTATACGGTAAGCTAAATATTTTTCAGGTAAACAAATAACTTTTTCATTTATGAGAAAAATAAGAAACGCCCTCAAATTTCTCCATACATTTTCTACTCGCGGACACTAGCGGTTCGTCATTCCGCGCTCAGACGCGCTCGTGGAAGCATGGGTGTATCAGTTTTTCGCAAAAAATAATTACGTATAGAAGTGAGTGCTGTATTGTATACTGTGGTTGGTCGAAGTTGATACTTTTTCGGACCGAAATAAAAGTGAGTACGATTTTTGGAATTTGTTATAGAAATAAATACATAATTGTAATTTTTTGTACTATGGTTGTAGATTACGGATAAACATTGTGTAAATAATTATATTATAATTTATTTTTGATACATTCGATACAATAGTCTATTTTGAGGTTTTTGGGGGTGGGGATTACGAATATGTACTCCATTTTTTTATTCAAGATGCCTGAAGATGTATTTAAAAAAATAAAAAAATCGACATGTTATCAATTGTGGAGGTTTTGGAGGTGGTGTTTACGATTATACCATCCAATTTTTGACTCAAGAAGGCAGATGTAAATTTTTGGTGATAAATCGACTTAGTTGTCAAATCATAAATCCAAAATAGTAGATGGTTATATCTGTCGACACCAAGTATGGTTTTTGTTTGTGTTGTGCATTGCTAAAATATTTATATTTGTTATTTATAGATGCCACGAATTCGAAAATTCGGACAAAGACCAAAAAAAACTGCACACGTGGCACTAAACAAAAGTTAAATTAAATATGATATTAAATTAAATATGAAAAAGCAAAATTAAATATGAGTACGTGAAAAGAGACGATAAGTTCTGGAAGGAAAACATGGAAGGACATTTAGTAAAATTTTACAATAACTGTTTACTACCAGAACTAGTTGACCCTCGATATGCGAGGTCTATGAATCTTAGAGATCATAGCTCACACATACGCGCAAATATACTGACGGAAACAAATAATGCGTAAAAGGTTATTGAACTGTCAAAATGAAACCCATTGCTATTAATAGTGTGTTACGCAATTAGGGTGCTGTATACATTTTGCGATTTGCAATCTGCCTTTATACAAAATAATTATTATACTTTTTACTACCTACTTTTGATTTATTTTTTATCAAACATACTGAACGCGCGCCTCAGTCTCAGTAAATAAAATACTGTTTTCTTAAGGGAATAATTATTTTAAAATATCAAAAAGAAAGTCTACGATAATCTCCCAGGCTAGTATTTGATTAAGTAATGCTCCAAAAATTGTCAATAAAAATAATATTTACACGTACATCTTTTCTAACTAAAAGTAGCCTGGGGGATAATCGTAGATGTTCCGTAATAGTAAAATATTAAGATTGTTAGTTTCCTTAAGAATATAGGTACTTTTTAATCCATATGGCCAGCGCTTGAAATTTTTGGGTACCTACGTAATGGCTGATGAATTTCGAAAATACTAAAAACATGAATATCACGCAGATAGTACTTAGTCACGGTTACTAAAATTCGATTGCAAACTTACAACTAACTTTACTCAATAAATACCCGTAATATTAATTTTACTATTTATTAAAGTACCAAGATTAGTTGAGTTACGTATAAAATCGAGCGGAGAGCGGTTTCAAAGTGTGTGTGCGCGTAATATCGTTGTGTTGCGATTCAGATACCTAAACTTGAGCGAGTTCAAAATGTGATAGCGTCCTTAACAATCAAACATTGTAGTTGAAAAACTTGTTCTCATACATTCCAACTGCAAAATATAAGTTTGTACACACAATATTGAGAGAATTACCATGTTGTTTTAAGACCAACTTCTTATAGGTTTTTCTGTATTCTATAAATAAAGAACCTTATTCTAAATTTTAGGCCCAGTAGTTTCGGAGTTAAGGGAATGGTCAATTTTCTTAGATAACTTCAAATGTATTTATCTTAAAATTATAAAAAAAATCTGAAATCCTTATAACAAGCCCTTTGATATGTCACACAGTACAGTTTGCAAAACTTTTTTTTAACGCACACACACAACGCATATGCGTTCCAGATTTCCTACGTAAATCTGGAACGCACATGCGCTGTGCTACAAAGCTTAAAATAACAATATTTTTATTTAAATACATAATAAAAATAACCTAAAATATAAACATTGCCTGATTTTACCGATTTGGCCATTGCTGGGAGACGTAAAAGTTGGGCTCGTGGAACCTTCCTAGATTATCTAATTTATGGCCAAATTCCAGCCCTGTAACGCCAGGCCCAAGTTTCTATGGAGTTTGGGTTTCTCCTTTCAACTTAATCGGTCCAGTAGATTCGGAGAAAATTGGCTGTGAAGTGGACAGACAGACAGATAGCCAGACAGACACACGAGTGATCCTATAATGGTTCCGTTTTACCTTTTAATGTACGGAACCCTAAAAAATTGGCAGTCATGGGAACTGCCAACGAAAGTGAAAACTTATCGCTCAACGCGCCTAAAGAAGTTTTCGCTTCAATAAAATAATGATTACTTACTTAAAAATACAGAAAATAGTTCTTTACAGTTCATAGATTACAGGAAAATCTATAAGAAGTCTATAAAGTTAAAATAACATAGTAAATCTCTCAATATTGTGCATACAAACTTATATTTGTAGTTGGAATGAATGGGAGAACATGTTTTTCAACAACAATGTCAAGTTTGTTCTTAGTATAAAACATGGTAGATAACATATTCATTGTACGGAACCCTCACCACGGGAGTTCGACTCGCACTTGTCCGGTTTTTTTTCAATGGTTTTTCTTACATTTCAGGTGACTGTTATAGTGGCTGGATTAGACGGTGACCAACCTGTGTTGTGCTCAAGGCAAATAACCCTTGTGCCAGACAAGTCTTTGAAAGAAGCCCGTGATGAAAAGTCATTATATGACGCTGTAAGTACAACTAGGGTTGCCAGGTCTTAAAACCGAAATGCCAGAGAGAGCAGCTAGCCGGACATTTGGGTAAAAAGGCCGGACACCCTTTTCTTTTTTTTTTTTTTTTGGGTGGGAAATCATCAAATAACTTCTCCCGCTATGGGCGGAGCGGGAGGGTGTGTCAGACTCTTACTGACTAAAACCCACCCGTATTCCTTCTTGTTGCCTGTGTTGCGGGGGCCTCGGTGACCCATAAGTACCTTCCCGCGACCCCGGGACACCCTTAATATTTAAGTCTATAAAAAAAGTAAAACAAGGCTTTTTTATCATTTACCATAAAATCTTCTTAAATTCTAATTAAACAACAATAAAATTGAATGAATCACTCATCTTTATTATTAATCATTAAATATTCATTACAATATTTTCTTTATTTACATAACCAAATTACATGATGATTATTAACTAAATTAAATTGAAACTAAGTTAAGCTTAAAAAAGGCCCTCGGGGCATTGTACCGAGGATGCTGGCGGCATTTCCTCGCTGAATTGCAATGCTGATGCGTTGCGCGAGAAAGCCGCCAGCTTTTCGGTCACCAGTTACATCAACTAGACGTTTCGCGATTTCCGCAAATAACATGCGCACTGGGACCCCACGGACCGAGGGTCTCGACGCCAAAGGGTCTTCTCATTACAATATTAATTTCAATAATAGGGTCTTACACCCATTTTTGAAAAGTGCCCTAATTAAATTCTATAGTGCTACTATGCCCCACAAAAAATTACAAATTTTTATTCAATCGATAAGTGCCATAAAAATGCATTTAAATTTTACATTTTCAAACTTCGCGCTTAGTTTGACGAAAACGCTGGACACAGTGGATGCCATGTTGCTCTGTGGTCATGACGTCACTTGGCTATGTAAACAAATGCGCTGACCTATTATCTAACTATCAGTTGACAGTTTTTTAGTTAACACAGCCGTATGACGTAATAACATGGCGGCTACTATTTCATGGTGTTTTTTAACAGATTAGAAAAACTGAAAACGTTGAATTGAATTTTAATTTTTTTTTTGGTTATTTTATGAACTAAAACTAACATTTTCCAAATTAGACGGTGTCCGGTCTGGACACCGTCTAATTTGGCCGCACACGCAACCAAAAAGCCTGACGTGTCCGGCTTTATCCGGACGTCTGGCAACGCTAAGTACAACATCACAGACCGCCTCGTTGTTCTAGTGGTAGCAAGCGCCACTGCTGAGCACGAGGTGCTGGGGCCGATTCTCGGGTCAGGCAAAGTGTCATTGGATTTTTCCATAAGGAATTTCTCAGTGGCAGCCCGGAGTCTGGAGTCGTGCTCGGTTGATGGCAATAGGTTCGCCCCTCTATTACATGGGACTTAAACATAACTGGCGAAATATGAGTGTACTACAGGGTACATCTCTGCCCAACCCTTCGGGGAAACAAGTGATGTTATGTATATGTTAACATGGTCTGGCAGATTGGGTATTTTTTGCGGCCTAGCCAAATGTCCTTTCTTTGGTATTGTTCGTTAAATCGTCGAGCATCTTAAGTTCTGAGTTGAGCTGAACAACTACTGACAAATGCGTGCACTGACTGGACAGGTCCACTCAATCTGTGTGGTTCTTTCATCAAAAGACCATTTCCGACACCAATCTACATGGTCTTCACATGATCTGACCAAGATTATGTCTGGACTTTAAAAGAGACGGTGACCTTTGAGTTTGTTTCGGCCTTTCTTCTCAGAGTAGTCAGATAGGAAACGCCAACCTCATCTAGATTAAAAAAAATTATTGACGTGTAAAGGTGTTTGTACAAACCTCTTACAGAAATAAAAGCATTTATCATTTAGTTATAAATTACTGGATTAAAAGGTAGTCAACCTGTGTTGTGCTCAAGGCAAGTAAACCATTCTACCTGACAAGTTTTTACAAGAAGCCCGAGCTGAAAATCTAATATACGTTACTATAAATATAACAAGACGCCTGTATTTCCCGAAGGGTTTGGCAGACCTAGTGCCGTCATTCGGTAAAAAGCCGTCACTACTACGAAGTTGATTTTGAGTAAATTATGGTTATGTCTGAAGGGAAGTTTTAAGTCTAATCAAATCAGTTATTTTCTTGAACATGGGTAGGTACATGAGGTAATACATATGTATAACAAAATTTCTTTAAATATATAAATATTCTTCCTTCCATAACGGGTGTGCAAATATCAAAATTCAAGATCAATTCAATAATTCTAGGTCGTAGGTATGTTATCTGTTTAACCCACTTTTTGACTTTGACCCCCTCCCCCATACATAGAAAAATTAAGACGGATGAATCCCCCCCCCCCCCTTTCAATGTTAGGATTACGTACTTACGTAAGAACAAACTAGACCCCTCCCACCCCCATTTAAGAAAAAATAAGGCTTGTTCGGACCCCCTCCCCCTCAGATAGTCTTACGTAATAAATGAACATATCACCTAGCTAGACAGAAAAATCTAACAAATTATTGTCAAAAATGTTAGTTACGGCCTTTTTAACAGACTACAAAAAAAGGAGGAGGATCTCTTAAAAAATGTAGTATCTTTCATTATCATTATGTAGTGTTTTTTTTTTGGAAGTTGTTTTTCTGTAAAAAAGTTTTTAGTTGACCTCGTACTTGCATCTTTCCACAAAAAATCCCAGTAAATTATAACTTGGCTAAGGTTTCTACCTAACTGTCGCATTGTTCTCTTAACATAATTTAAGAGAAGTTGTATTAATGATTCTAATATTATAACTCTGTAAAAATACGTAGGTACTTGTTAAAAACTTCTTTGCAAAAAGTAAGAAATCCATAATTTCGCTGGCTACATTGCAGGTAGCCCGCGAAAATCCAAATTTTCTTGTTTTTTTGCAATTTTCAGTTCAGTGTCAGGTTATATTTTGATCAAAATATGATTCGCGACCATAAAGCCTCGTATTCATGGTAAACATTTGTTTAGCAACAGTTGATCAACGTTGTTGGTGAACGGCGAGAATGCTGCTGGAAACTGTTTAAATCAATATGGGTTGTCCACACACGCCAGTCTGCGTTAAAATGTTGATTGAAATAATTCTATAATTTTATCGTTGCTCCACACTACCGCCATGTTTATAAACAGTTGCAAACACGAAATATGTTTGCTGGAGCCGGAGGATGCAAAAAAAAACAATTTATTTTAGATTAATTTATTAAAATAAAGAAATTACAATTTATAACTTTTAAAATTACGTAGGTGATAATCGGTCGATGTATGTACCAAGAATGCCTGAAACGTGGAATCGTGGAAGGCATTGTCGATGTCCGGTCCCACGGTTACGAAAATGCTTCGTAGGCAGCACGTGTAAGTCGTTGCGATGCGCAATACTGGTGTCAAATTGTCCACAGTCCGTGTGTCATACCGAATCGTAGTATCATCGATTCTTACGTTACACCGTTGCGTAACATCTCCCCTCGTAGAACAGCAACTATTTGTTAACTGTTGTTAAAAATGTCGCTGTAAGATGACTAGGGTCCATCTTGATTCCAGCTGGATGAATATTCCTTCTTGGTTTCGCTTCAGCATAAATCTCTTGATCTTCGTTTATTCTTGTAGATGTAGTGTCGATCTTCTTGTCTTTATTTCCGTTCCAATGCCGGTATGTAAGAGCAACGGCAAGTGCACCTGCACTGAATAGTAATAGGTATACAGGTATAGTAGTATGGTAAAGGCTTCCATCTGATATCTTGTTAAGTCTTACTGGAGGCTGTACTGAAACTTTCTTGTAACTCTCGTGGAGGTTCTCGAGGTTAATTGAATTAAGCTGTACCAATGATTCTTCAGTTCTTGATGTAGTGTTCTGGTCCTGTGGTGTTCGTATTCTAAGTACATGTCCCTTAATTCGGTTGTCAATGTTGGCGATAGTGAATTCGGTGGTTCTTATCACGCAATCTTGTGGTATTGTAGCTAAGTAACTCCCTTGGAGTGTTCTGAATTGTTCCTGTCCACATAACATCTGTACTTTTGTAGGTTTCGGGAAACTTAGTGTGTAGTGTTTTTCGTCAAGTTGTTCCATAGCTTGCTTGTGTAGAGTGACCGGCGTTAGTGTACAGGAGTTGAGATGCTGTTGGGTGATGAGCTGCTGCACGCAGTCCGGCTTGTTTACAATCTTGAATCCGACTTTTTCTTCGCAGAGGTACCATGGGTTAAGCTTCGGACATTCTGTCTCTATGTACATAGAATATAATCCATGAATTGCTATAAAAGGTGAGGTAGGGATAAGGGCCATATTATTTCTGTTAGGGATTATGGATAGCTTGTATAGGTTATAGGTTCTTGGTAAGGCAATCGGCACCTTTATAACTATAACTAATTTCTTATCAATATAATACGATCCTATTTTTAAAATATCATAGTACTCTCGAAGATCGATATCAATGATTTCGTCTTTTGAGTATAATAACCTTAATTTTCTTATAATATTTCTAAGATTACCTAATCTAATCATCGAATGGGTAGTGCTGGAAGCACGCGTAAAAGCTACCATAAGTTCTATTTTATTTAACTCGTCCGATAATGTCTCTATATTATCGTTTAATATAAGTAGGTGCTGTGCCAAATGGGCATACGTTACTAGGTCTGCCTGTTTGGATGCGTCTTGTTTTATGATTTGGTTAAGTTTATTCGCAATTATGTTCTGGTTATCTACTATATTTTTTAATACATTAGAATGTTCTAACATCCATTCTTTAGTCAAGCTTATGTGACGGTTAAGTTCCGTTTCCAGTTTAATGTTGTTACCTTCTAAAACTTGGATGGAGTTATTATATTTGATCGCATCTGTGTAGTCTAAATTTCCTGAGATACTTTTAATGACTGATCCTAATCCGTCAATGAGTCCTCGTTTAACACGACTAGGTTCAAAGCTTTCTAATTGTATGGATATCTTTTCAAGTTTGTCCCCAAGATAACTTATGTGGGGTTCAAACAGTGAAAGTGTTATATTGTTAATTAATGGCCTAAATTCACTTAACTGTAATTTAACTAAATCAACCTTCGACTGAATATCCTCTAGATCAATGTGCAAGAGGAAGGAATGATAATGAGAAACGATTTTTGTAGATCCCAGTTTGAAAGGGAGTAATCCGGGCCCGTCTTTTAGGGGCTCAAGTAATATGTCCTCCGCTTGGACCAGGTGTAGCAATATCATCAGTGGTATTCTGCAACAATTGTTTCGTGTTAGGTGTTCGTTTAAGACGTGATTTGGCAACGGGACCGCGCTTCTTTTTTGTGTAAATATGAATGGGCAGGTCAGCTAATACTGTGTCGTGTGTGTAACGAGGTGCGAGTTTCTGTCTGCTAGCTAGTGGATTCTTAACAAATACCTGTTGGTCTGGCTCGTATTCCTTTTCAGATTCCCTATTTTTGTTCCTATTTTCGATTAGTTCTGTGCGTTTATGCAGGGACGTTTCATTAATAGCCTCGTATACCTTAGACATTTTATTTCGGTGTTCTTGCACGTATTGTTGTAGCAAGTGCACAGATAAATCTATATCTAAGGGATCGCGAGGATCCGTATGACCGGTAACTACTTCCAATGGTCTACATTTTGTGAAGCTGTGTATGCTGCTGTTGTATGCTAATAAGGCATATGTCATAAGGTTGACAATCGCTTCACTACGGTGTTGTAGTTTTAGAATTCTCAAATGTTCTAGTAACGTGGAGTGCAAGCGCTCTACCATCCCATTATCGTTGGGCGTATGGGCCAAGGTTTTATGATGTTGAATTTTATGGACACGCGTGAATTCGGTAAATAGTTGATTAGTAAATTCGGGTCCCTGGTCCGTGACTATTGATACCGGAACGCCATGATGAGAGCAAAACTTTAAAAAGGCTTGAACTACACTAACTGCTGTGCCGTCTCTAAGATGGTATGCCTGAGCGTATTTAGAGAAAGCATCAATGATGGTCAGATATTTCTCGTTTTGGGCCGTAAACAAATCTAGGTGAACTACACCAAACGGTTTTGCCGGTGGTGGTACTATGCAGAATCTTTGTTTTATAGGATTTCGATCGTATTTTGCTTGCCCGCATATATTGCAATCATTTATATTCCTTGAGATTTCGTTTTTCATTTTCGGCCAATAGTATTTATGGGATAAGGCTAGGTAGCATTCACTTATACCACGATGATTAGTTTTACCTTCGTGGTATTTCTGAATGATCTCTTGCTGTCTGAGATATTCTTTTACATTTTCTACTTCGGTTTTAGTTAAAAAGAGATTCATAGCGGAGTTTTTGAACTTTCCTTGAATTATTGGAACTATTTTGTACATTGCTAATGGGGGGTGTATTATAATGCCAGTCTTAACTTTCGGGTTTGCGAATTCTTTAATTGCGTTTATTACATCCTCCTCTAAGTTTGATTCAGAGAGTTGGATGGAGGTACGGGTATGAGTCTCAAATGGCTTAGAAACAGCTGGACGTTTCTTTATATCACCTACTACCGTAAAACATATTTGTCTGTTGAATTTATTTAAGGGGTCATCTGAAATTGGTATTTCTAATATTGGGTTTTCGTCGCTAGTGTGAGCTGTGAGAGTGGATGAGCCCACAACGGAAGGTGATTTTTCGGATACGTTAACCATGACGGAGCTTGTTTCTTCGTTATTAATTTCGATTCGCGACAAAGCATCGGCATTTGTGTTGCTTTTGCCCTGTTTATAAACTACTGAATAGTTATATTCACTGAGCTTGAGTCTCCAGCGAGTTAATCTCGAGCTAGGTTCTTTTATATTCATGATCCATTGAAGCGGTTTATGATCTGTTATAATTTTGAATTTACGTCCGAACAGATAGGGCCGAAAATACTTGGTTGCCCAAATTATAGCTAAGAGCTCCTTTTCTATTGTACTGTAATTGATCTCGCTTGTGTTTAGTGTACGTGAAGCATAGGCTATTGGTTTGTCTGAACCTATAGGTCCCTGTGAGAGTATGGCTCCTATGGCTAAGTTTGATGCATCTGTCGTGAGTAGAAAATCTTTGTTAAAATCGGGATACTGTAAGATCGGATCGTTTGTAAGTAATGTTTTACATTTTTCGAAGCAATTTACATAGTTGGTATCATCGCAGTTTATTTTTGAGCCTTTCTTTAAACATTGGGTCATTGGTTTCGTGATTTTGGCGAAATCGGGAATAAATTTCCTGTAGTACCCTAGTAGCCCTAGAAATCTCTTAATTTCCGTGGCTGTTTTAGGAAGAGGGAATTTCTGAATAGCTGAAATTTTATCGGGGTTCGGTTTAATGCCATCTTTACTGATTATATGTCCGAGATATGCTGTTTCCAATTTTAAAAATTCTGACTTATCCATCTGTATTTTAAAATTGGAGTCTCTGAGCCTTTTAAAAACCTTTTCCAAATTTATTATATGCTCCTGTAAACTAGTGCTAAATACGATGATGTCATCTAAATATACTAGGCAAATAGAATTCAGAAGGTCCCTGAGCACATTATCCATAGTCCTTTGAAAAGTAGATGGTGAATTTTTAAGTCCCATTGGCATGCGTAGGAACTCAAAATGGCCATGTTCTACGTTGAATGCCGTTTTTGGGATATCATTTGGGTTCATTTCGACTTGGTGAAAACCACTAGCGAGGTCGAGAGTTGTGAAATATTGGCAATTGCCCAATTTATCTAATACATCAGATATATTGGGAATAGGGTACTTATCATCGATGGTTTTTTCGTTCAGTTTTCTGAAATCCACTACAATTCGCCATTTGGCTTTACCGGATGCATCAGTTTTTTTTGGGACTACCCAAATGGGTGAGCTCCAAGCCGATTCTGAAGGTTGGATGATTCCCTGTTCTAACATTTTTGAAATTTGATTGCGTACCTCTTCGCGGTGTACAAATGGGTATCTATAAGTTTTAGTATAGACTGGTACCTCATCTGAAGTATGTATGCTGTGTTTTATTTTATTGGTGAAGGTAAGTGGTTCTCCCTCTATATAAAATATATCGGCATATTGCGAAGCCAAGGACTTCAGATTAGCGCTCTCTTCTTCATTTAGATGGTCAGTGCGTAATCGGGATAACACTTCCTCTACTCGGGATTGATGTGATTGGTGAGTACATTCCAAATTATATGTTTCCGCTTTAATAGGTTGGTCCATGGAAAAAATTAAGTCATTACTAGTTGGATTGAAAATTTCTAGAAAACCGCGATTATTTCTGACACTCGTGATACACTCGTTTATGCAGCAATTTGAAATTATTTAATCAGGAATTAAAGCATCCCCGTCTTGTATATTAACTGGGACTCTAACTAACTTTGAAGAATTCGCTGGGATAATATCTTCGTATAAATTGCTATTGCATGAATTGTACATAACTATTGGGTTAACTGCAGCTTTAGTAATTAGTTTATTATTTTTAAGATCAATATTTGACTCCCATTTATTTAACAAATCTAAACCGATAAGGCCGTCAAAGTAATTGTGAAATCTGTAAATGTAGAGTGTTAAGTCATTGTTGTCGTTTATCTCCTGAAAACAAGGTTAATGGAATAATCATTACGACTAGTTGCATGCACATTCATTACCTCAAAGGGGTCATAGTTCCATGGTAAATGTGGATAAAATCTCTGAACAGCTAATAAATGATTGGTTTGCTCCTGTGTCGATTAATAATTTTAATGGTGGGTCCGAAATTACAATATATGGTAGGTAACGTTGTGTCTGTAGATTGACCTCTATTTTGATTCTTTTGTAGTTCGACTCCCCCGAAAATTTTCCTGGTTAGAGGACGCTGATTCCTCGGTAGATTTCCCTTCAGATGTCGCCTGACTTACCTCTGGGGATGTGCCTAATTGCTGGTTCATATATGCACTTAAGGCGTCATAGTAAGAATAGTCGGGCTGTTCCAAGGAGTTATACAGATAACCGTCGAAGTTATTGTCACAATAAGGTTCAAACATATATGGATATTCAAAGCATTCGTTGAAATTCATTTCTCTTGTCCTAAAATAATTAGAAGGCGGTGGGTTCCCTTGCCTAAACCAATCGTTGCCCCGGAATGGCATTGGTCTCGGTACGAAATGAGATACACCGCTCATTGGTTTTGGTGTATCATTTGTGTTCGGCCCTTTAGATTGGTTATTACCAGATGAGCTATTTTGTGGGCTATAGTTAGAAGGACGTGCCCCGAATATCTGTTGCGTACGCGATGGACCTTGCTGCTGGAACTGCTGAGGTTGGTTAAAGCCTGGTCTCCACATTTGCGGCAGACGTTGCAATGGATGTGGCATAGCTATATTTGGTCGAGAAGGACCGGGCATATTAAAATTAAATGGCCTATTCATTGGCATGGGCATGTGCGGCATAACAGGATTGAATAGTTTGGTCTGATCAGTCGGTACCTGAGGCTGCGGCCTTTTAGCCGGTGTATGCTCGTTTCGCTGTTGTAGGTAGAGAGTGTTCATTTCCTCATGAACAAACTCAAGTGCTTTTTCGATCGTGTCCGGTCGCATGCACCTAATGCGTGAACCTAAGGGGTCACGAAGGCCCCGTAAGTAAGATTGCAAAGTTAACTTTTTATACAGGGAACGTTTCGAATCGATTGTACTTTGAACGGTTTCATGTAGTGACACATAGGTCATTATAGTGGCAAATAGAGTTTGGCACTTTTCGTAGAAATCCTGTGGTGTGCAGGAGCCTTGGGTTAATAGAGCCAAGTCGTTATAAAGTGAGGTCTCATCGCGTTGGTCAGAGAAGTTGTTAACTAGAGAACTACGTATGCCATCCCAAGTTTCTGGTACGCCGTTAGTGTTAATTAACCGAGCTGCGGGTCCAGTGACCTTGTTAAGAATCCCGTTTAAAAGAGTCAAATTTACTAACTCGCGCCCTGGTTCAGCTGATACATAGGCTTGCACTAACTGGTCACACAGTTTTATGAATCTAGTGAGGACATTAGGGTTTCCGTCGAATTCGGGGACTATGCGTAAGGCCTTGTAAATTTCGTCTATAGCCGACATTTCTATGGTTATCTCTCTATTTTCTAACTGCCTAAATGAATCTAATAATACTGATCTAGATGATCTAACTAACCTAGGGGTCCTCGATTGCCTGGGATGGAAAATCTTGGTTTTTTTTTTTTTTTATGATTAACACTTAAGGATAAGGATAAGCAACTCAAGAACTATTCTAAAGTACTCACATGAACATAATTGGTATCTCTGCGGTATCGATGTCTGGATACTCCTCCCGACGACAGCTTCTGAAGATCCGGATACTCGTACGGTGCTTGATAGTCACCCGGGTGACTCGCGAGTCGCGATCCTAAGGTCGATCCTATGAATTTACTCTCGCGAACCGGCCCGCGAGTATCCTACCGGCTGCGCCAAATATGTTTGCTGGAGCCGGAGGATGCAAAAAAAACCAATTTATTTTAGATTAATTTATTAAAATAAAGAAATTACAATTTATAACTTTTAAAATTACGTAGGTGATAATCGGTCGATGTATGTACCAAGAATGCCTGAAACGTGGAATCGTGGAAGGCATTGTCGATGTCCGGTCCCACGGTTACGAAAATGCTTCGTAGGCAGCACGTGTAAGTCGTTGCGATGCGCAATACTGGTGTCAAATTGTCCACAGTCCGTGTGTCATACCGAATCGTAGTATCATCGATTCTTACGTTACACCGTTGCGTAACACACGTCCACACACGTCAACATTTGTTCATAAACTGATGTTTTCGCTCGCCGGGCGTCAACTCTGCAACATGGCGTGATCAACTCCGCAACACAAGTGTTGCCCGCAATATGTTGACAGCAACTCGGCAACATGTTTATGCAACCATGTTGCTAAACAAATGTTTACCATGAATACGAGGCTTTATGGTCGCGAATCATATTTTGATCAAAATATAACCTGACACTGAACTGAAAATTGCAAAAAAACAAGAAAATGTTGATTTTCGCGGGCTACCTGCAATGTAGCCAGCGAAATTATGGATTTCTTACTTTTTGCAAAGAAGTTTTTTGAATTTCGCGGGGTTTCACCGTAGTTAAAGTAAAGAGACAAGTTATCAACTTCTAATTCTTAATTCAGAAACCGGGTGTTAGCCACGAGCCCCTCATATGCTGGCCCTTAACTAACTATTACCACAGGTAATCCTGCCCGGAGGTCTGGAGGGAGCTGAGCGGCTGTCCAACTCAGAGCTCGTCGGTGACATTCTGAAGGAACACGAAAAAAGCAACAAGATCCTTGCTGCTATTTGTGCTGGTAATTTTCATTAATATTCCAATAACCTTTTGACCGCCACAGTCATGTATTGATGACAGACCAAAATGTGCCCAGCACGCCACGGTCAGTTGTGGCCGTGGCGTGCTGGGCACATTTTAACATGACAGATTTTAAGGAATAATTCGTAGCTTGGCGCCGAGGGCACGTTCTTGCTTTTTTGACATGGCGGTCAATAGGTTAATTTTCTGTGTCGTGAGGAAAGTGTCTAGTATGAATGTGGATAGCTTTATGAGTAGGGGAAGACCAAAGAAAGGATGGATGGACTGTGTGAAAGATGATATGGCTAGAAAGGGAGATGACTACTAATAAAGAAGACAATTAAGAAATGAAGACTTCCACACACGCGCCACCATCAGCGAGACATTAGAGTGAGCATGACGAACTCCCAGCCGCCAGGGCACATTCAAGTCAATGAAAGACGTACCCAGTAAATGGTAGATTTATAGTATGTACATTGTAGGTACATAGTACTCACGTATGTGCTATGCCATTATACAATACTAAGAGATTGAATTTATACAATGCTAAGCAATTAGTTTTTGCGCTCTTGTGGAGCAGGACCAGCGTTGAGCCAAGCATTTTTATCAGCGATGTAATCCCTCAACGTATAATGTGGTTGGATGGAATAGAAAAATAAAAAAAAACATTTATTCAAATTAGGCTGAGAATCAGCCCTTCGGATGTTGAAATTACATAAAACAGTCCCCCTAAAACGCCCGCCACCACTTCCTAGTGCTTTAGCTGGGAAGAAGTAGAACCGCAACAAACTCCGCAGCAGCACACCTGTCTGTTTAGTTAGATAAACTTGATTCAATACAAATCATATGCAAAGTAATTAACACTACGAAACACAAATCATTAAATTAAGTTACTTGCCATATCGTCGCTTAAGTTCTAACACCGCGGAAGTCAAAATACGCAACTTTTCAGGAGAGCAATAAATCCGTTTTATTTAGCCTCAAACAACTGTTCATATTTAGGTTTATTCAATATAGAAATTAAAATATGTTTAATTCATGTAGACACATCCAATTTTAAAATTCGTCAAACGATGCGCCTTGCGATTCTCTATCGAATGACATACAATACGTATTTTGTCAAAAAAATTACCTCCGCGGTGTTAGAACTTAAGCGACGATATGTTAGCTAACACACGCCAATATACCAACAAAACAATGAAAACTGTGCTCAAGTAGAAATAAAAATTACAACATAAAAACGTAAACAGAACTTAATACCTAAATAAAATCCTCCAGGCATAAAGGGCGTGCCCGCTTACATAAGGCTATAGCTGTAACTCGAAGTGAGAAATGATAAACTAGCACCATCGAAGTAAAACAAATAAACAGTTAATTACTGATAAAAATAATAAAATCATGGTTAGCAAGATGACCAGTCACCAAAAGCAGCACCCGTTTACGAGCATAACGCAAAGATCAGCCATCACCCATCGCCATATTGGAGGGAAGGAGGCAACTCGACCCAAGACGCTGTATGGGAGAACATGTTATTCAACTACAATGTTAAGTTAGTTTTTGGGATTATCATCATCATCATCATTTCAGCCGAAAGACGTCCACTGCTGGACATAGGCCTCCCCCAAACTGGGTACGTTTTTGGGATAAATTCATCCAATCTACGGAACCCTTCATTGTGCCCGGTCCGACACGCACTTGGCCGGTTTTTATTAATAATTTAAATTTTCTTTTAATTACAGCTCCAACGGTCTTCGTAGCCCATGGCGTAGCTCTCAACAAGAAGGTAACTTCGTACCCCACGACCAAGGACAAGATACCCGCAGAACATTATACCTATGTGGAGGGAAATAGAGTGGTCGTTGATGGTCAAGTGGTTACAAGCAGGGTGAGTACTTGGACATTTAGGGTGCGTTTCCACTGATGCGGAGCTGGGTGGAGAGGACGCTCCTCTCCACCCAGCTCCGCGTCAGTGAAAACGCATCCTTAATCTGTTATGCTACATTGTCGCAATACCCCCGACCCTTGCTCGACGAAGTGTCAGTCCGTGCCGTAGCTGAGCCCCGTAGCTTTTAATTTCCCGAATAATAATAATTCAGTTCTGATCCAGCCTGTCTTGGGACAGGCTGGATCTTGCTGTCCTCCCCCCAGCGACGCCCTAACCCGAGGTTCGTACCCCACAGGGGGTGCCCTTAGCGTGCAGTTGCTTAGTAACGTAAGAAATTCGTCCCTGGCTGGAGGCTTTGAGTCTGCTTAAGGCAGCCACAGGATAGTCCGGTTGAGTAGTCTTGACATCTCAAGGTCAACTACGAGCTGCCAAACATAAAAAAAAATTGTCGCAATAAAGTGAACTTCACTTCGAGAGAGAGCGAGCGATGTGTAGTTTACCTTATCGCGACAATGTAGCCGTAGATTGATTTTGCTACGATGGTCCTAGTTAGATATTTGTGATTTTGAGTTATATATGAACATAATCCAGCATTACATTAGCCATAGGCTGCCGTCCGCGGCTACTCACATTTGGTGTAGAATCAACTTTTTTCTACATAACACCTAGAGATCGCAAATATAAGCCAACTGAGACATTTTTGAACAGAAAAGTTTGTAATTGAATTCTAAAAAGACTCACGAAGCCATATTTCTGATATTCCATAAATCCAGTACTCCATAACCCACCAAACCCAACGTAAAGCGAGTATTACCCTGTTTTTTTATATAAATAGCAAAGAAGCGTGCAAGCCCAAAGCTCTAAATCCAGCTAACCTCACCTAGAGCAAATTTTACCCTGTTTTACGATAAGAAAGCGCTTAATCGTACAATCCCAAAACCAAAACCTTTACCCCTTCTAGCCCTATCTAGACAGATTTTGACAACAACTTAATTTAGAAAATCGGGCTTCGTGAGTCAAAAAAATCAAAATCAAAATATTTTATTTCACATAAACCTACATGGGCACTTATGAATCGTCAGAAGCTAGGTGCACGGTTCCAATTGGTCGCTTCCTATTGAGAAAAGCCGGCAAGAAACTTCAAGGTTTAAAAATAATTGGCTTTTACAATGTTTTCAAATCACAGTGTTAATAGGTATGGGGGGACTGTGTAGGCCTGTCAAGAAGTACCAGGCTCTCTTTGGAATTTAATTTTAAACAGTTCTGTGCAAAAATGGTTCAATTTGGTTAATATTTGAGGTCTGTAAGTGGTTTTGAAGTTTTTGTCCCCAATGAGCTATACGGCCGCGTGGTTTTTTTTTAATTAAAGGAATAATTGAAGTGTCTGTTTGTAAAGTCAAAATAACAGCTTTTTACTAAATGCACGTATATACTTACGGTACTTATAACAAAACATCGATTCAATTTTTTTTTGTCGGTTTGTTCTTGGTAAGCCCCGAAACGGCTGAACCGATTTTGACGGGACACTGGCAGATAGCTGTTGTTATAAGGAGTAACTTAGGCGTACTTTTATTTTAGAAAAAGTCACGCGGGCGAAGCCGCGGGCAGCAGTTTAGTCTATCATATGGAGTACAAGTGATTCTAAAAGAAAATTTTCCAAATTTGTCCATTTAGCTTTTATTTTAGAAAAAGCCACGCGGGCGAAGCCGCGGGCAGCAGTTTAGTCTATCATATGGAGTACAAGTGATTCTAAAAGAAAATTTTCCAAATTTGTCCATTTAGCTTTTTTTTTGCCATTTAATTCCAAGTGAACAGCTTACGAGCGGCTAACCCGTCATATTTTTCATACATACACGTGATTATGGCGTTGCAACACATCTTTCTTTGAACTAATAAGTATCTTGTGCACTATATCCACTATACACTATATTCTATTAAAACAAGAAATAAAAATTTGCAGAAACAAATTCAGTATAAGCCTGCAAAAATCTGCTGTTTTGCATAAATTTTACCTGTACTTTGGCCGTTCATAATGCACTCATAAATTGTAAAAGTAAAAAAAATCGTCTTAGAAATCTCGCACATGTAATGAAGATTCTAAATGACAAACACTTATTTCACAAACTTGTAAGGCTTACTCAAAAACACGTATTTCCTGGAACAAGTTTTATGACATGTCCGCACACTATTTTTTCGTTCAATGTTATCGCGTTCTTACTTGCTTGTTAGTAGTTCTCACTTGCGCTGGATGAAACAACAAGTTTTTCGCCCAAACTCGCGTTGACGGTAGATGGACCGGGAAGGTCCCACTTGATATACCCACAAGACTTCTTGATACAAATTTTGCTTTTTCCGTCTTTCCAGGGCCCCGGAACAGCCTACTGGTTTGGCTTGACGTTGATTGAGATGCTCCACGGCAAGGATGAAGCTGCCAAAGTCGAAAAGGGCATGATTATCTCCAGCTATTAATTGAGATCTGATCTGACTTCCGCAACTCGCGAACTACGCGGTCACGACCACTACAGCCGACGATCCATTCTGTAAAAATCTCACAGTGAATACTTAGGTGAAGTCAGCTGTCAAACTTCAACAATCGTCTTCTTCGATGTCCATCTCACCGCTCTGGTTTCATTCACTCTTCTTTCATTGTCCTGGCGATCTTTCTTTGGAATAGGCTCGGGATCTGAACATCAGGACGGCCTTTCGAACTTTGCCGCGTCCCCGGCAGACGTGAACATATGCGTAAGAAGTTGGCAGAAACATCCCGGCGCTGATTTGCTGGATTCGTTATCTCCTCTACTGATCGTTATTTCCCCTCTACCGATCGTTATTTCTCCTGACAAAGTTTAGTCTATATATTAATCTATCCCATATGTTGCACCTGCCATGTTTTGTCTCTGCATCACCCTAAGGTTGACTGGTAGAAAATGCCTCAGGCATTAAGTCCGCCTTTGTACGGTATTTTTTTTTACTTGTGCATAAAGTTTTAATAAAAGAGTCGATATATCGAAATGACAGTTCACTTCATCCAAGTCTTCACGGTGAGATTTTTAGAGAACTGATCGACTGGTCGTAGTTGTTATCTTGGTCGCAGAAGCTCCGACCAATATGCGGGTAGTTTTGAAAATACGCTGCTACAAATCTATCTTTTGGCTCGAATGACGTTGACAAGGCGCTGGTGGTACACATTTCTGCAATTGTTTTGTGAAATTTAAATAACAAAATGGCGGTGTAGTTCCATTTTGGCCAAGCGCATTTTTTTTTTTGGATGGGAAATTATCAAATAACTTCTCCCGCTCTGGGCGGAGCGGGAGGGTGTGTCAGACTCTTACTGACTAAAACCCCCCGTGTTCCTTCCGTTGCTTGTTGCCAGGGGCCTCGGTAATCCTTCCGTACCTTCCCGCGACCCCGGCAAGCATCGGCCGTAGTGGACCCCTACATTTAGGCCACGCGCCCTTGTACAACTATATCTCAAATTTATTTGAGACGGTAATTCTAAAATGCCTACACAGAGTTCATACGAATGCCGGTTGTGTGACCAGTCGGTCGTTGCGGCCACTGGCTGTGGTAGTGGTACTGGTCGCGTATTGTGCGAGGTCCCTTATTGAAGTCTATAATTATTGTATACTCGGTAAAAAATACCCTGTTTCTACCTTATAAGAAACAGATTATTACCTATGTATGAATACATTGTGACTGAAGTTAATTTAAAGCTAAAAACTGAAAAGATTGCTGTCAAAATTGTTATTATTTTTGTTGTTATTTTTTTGTAAAACTTAATATTGGAAATGTTGTATTTGAATAAAGAGCTTATGAACCTTATTCTAGTAATTTTATTTTTGTCTGGAAGGTGTTGAGCAGACGATGGAACATCAATGGGCCGGCCATATTAGCTGTAGAACTGATGATTGTTTGGGTAGACGTGTTCTTGAGTGGAGACCGCTAATCGGCAAACGGTTTCTTACCCGTGGTCCCGTAGTCCCTCTACGGGACCACGGGTAAGGAACCGTTTGCCGTTTTTTAGGAAAGTGGAGCGAAGATCTTCTCAGGGAGGCTGGTAGCAGCTGGATGAGAGCCCAGCAGTGGGCTGATGATGTTGGTTATGGTATTTAATTATAGTTACTGAATTACTAACATGATTGTTTTATTTTGTGAATTATTGATACATTTTAAATATGAATTAAATGTTTTCTATTTTATTTTATTTTTACTTTTTTATCATCACTGACAATTTATAATACAATGTATTTGGTTAAGAAATAAATGACTTGTATAAAAAAAAAGTCGTCAGGAAGTTCCTTTTTTTCTGTTCTTTGAACTTTAGGTATATTAGCTCTACCTATTCCAATCACTGCTTAAGACTTATGATGATGGTAAAACTTAAGGAAATTATGCAATAACGCATCTTTATAGTACCAATAGACTGCGAGGATTTCCACACGTTTGCGGATAAATTGTACATCGTCAGCTCATAGCAGTGTAGGGAAGACTTAATTATCCTATTGACCGCCACGCCATAAAAGCAAAAACGTGCCCTCGGCGCCAACCTACGAATTATTCCTTAAAATCTGTCATGTAATCGTGACCGTGGCGTGCCGGGCACATTTTGGTCTGTCAATACATGACTGTGGCGGTTAACCCTTTAAGCGCCGACACCGTAATATCACGGGCTCTGAAAACAATGCCCGAATCGCCACACACGTAATATTACGTTATTTTATTGAAAAAGTTCTTAATGCGCACAAACTCCATAAAAACTGTTGTCAATTTTAAGATTTGGGGTGTATCTTTATTGATAAGTATATTTTTCAATGTTTCGAATGATAAATACTGTGAATTTTGAGGTTCAAATACAGTGTGATCACTGCGTGCCTTACCTGTATCGCCAATCACGTAATTTTACGGGGACTAGAGATGGGCGAATTCGGAAAATAAATAATAGGTTGCCTAAGAATAAACAAGGCTCTAGTGAAATGACTATCACCATTTGCAATCGGGAATCGGCACCATTGTCACTCTACAAGCACATGACATGTGTAAGATTAATAATAAGTAAATAAAGCATTGATTATGTTTCCGACTTTCATTTTATTCATAAATAAATAATGTATGCATCGATAGTAAGTATTCCCAACACTGTTCTATCTTATACCTAAAGTGACGTGGCGCTGAAGGTAAGCCAAAGGTAGCAAATCTTGGCGGTTAAAGGGTTAAAAGGCTACGAAAATAACTTCGTCTTGGGTGTATTTTTTTTTTAAGAGTCCAGAATATTCTCCAGCGACCCATTGCGTAAGTATCAATAGAAATGCGTTTTCATCTTGACAGTTCAACAAAATTCATCGCGTTATCTACGTTGTTGAGCAGACAAAATTTTCGAACATATGAAGCGATGGATTAGCAATACAGGTTGAAATTGAAAACTTGCGACAAACTGAAATGGGACATTGTATACATCATTATTAACAACTTTTACTAAGGGACCAAAGCTGTAATCCCAAAAAAAAAATCTGCTTTTCCTACATTTTGATGAGGTATTGCGAACATAAATGTAGGGGACAGCAGTTTTTTTTTTGGGATTGTAGCTTTGGTCCCTTAGTAAAAGTTGTTCATAATGATGAGTACAATCTCCCATTTCGATTTGTCGCATGTTTTCAATGTCACCCTGTATACTTCAAAAGCATAATTATAGGTAGATTGTGATTTGTGTGTTACGCAATTAGTGTGCAGGACACTACATATCTGTTAAATTTTATAAAGTAGTTAAGGCGTGAAAGGTAACAGACAGAAGACAGACTTTCGCAACCAACTTAATATTACAAATGCAGGTGAGTTTGTTTGTTACGCTTTCACGCTAAAACGACTGAACGGATTTGGATGAAATTTGACACATGGGTAGACCATGCCCTGTATTAAGACATAGGGTAATTTTTATCCCGATATTCCCACGGGATCGAGACTTACACGAGTGAAGCCGCGGGGCGCAGCTAGTAATATTATAAATGCGAAAATGCGTTTGTTTTTCACGCTAAAACGACTGAACGGATTTGGATGAAATTTGACACATGGGTAGACCATGCCCTGTATTAGGACATAGGGTAGTTTTTATCTCGATATTCCCACGGGATCGAGACTTACGCGAGTGAAGCCGCGGGGCGCAGCTAGTAATATTATAAATGCGAAAATGAGTTTGTTTATTACGCTTTCACGCTAAAACGACTGAACGGATTTGGATGAAATTTGACACATGGGTAGACCATGCCCTGTATTAAGACATAGGGTACTTTTTATCTCGATATTCCCACGGGATCAAGACTTATGCGGGTGAAACCGCGGGGCGCAGCTAGTTTATAATATTAGCATTCAGTAAGGGTTTCCTAGATTCTGATGAAGAAATTGTCTGCCCTCAAATCTCATCATCAGCTGCCTAGCCTTTTCCCAACTACGTTGGGGTCGGCTTCCAGTATAATCGGATACAGTTGAATACCAGTATTTTACATGGAGCGACTGCCTATCTGACCTCCACAACCCAGTTACTGGGTAATACGATACCCATTGGTAAGACTGGTCGTCATTTCGGGCTTCTGCCCTCAAACCTCACGGAGAATGCTAGCCTTTGGCAATAAAACAAGCATGTTATATTCAATACTTATATTTGAGTACATAGATAATCCATTAATCTTATTTTTAACACTAACACAATTATATAAAAAAGTAAATGCAGCACAAGCCTGAGAGAACATAGTCTTAAATACCGACGCAAATATGACAAACACTGTACGTGGTTTTCCGTGCCAAATAAATATAAACATTGCGTCTATTAAAATACGATCGAAAATAAATAACCTTAACAGCGTACCTCTGTCCGCACGTTCTTTCGGACTAATGGTATTTTATTTTCACCTTTATTTCGACTACGCAAGATTGATATTTGTTTATCAGCGCTTCGCCAGGCCTGCGTCGACCCTTATCCCCGTTTACTGAAAGTCTTATTCATTTCAATTTACATCTGTTATCGAAACAGCGCAAGATACACAGACTGTAATTTGACACGGAACTTTATATAAAGCGAATTTTTTAAATAAAAATAAGGTTAATATTTGTATGGAACGTTTACTTTACATAGCAATGAAAACTCAAAGCACGGTCTGTGTTATTTGCCCTTGGTAAGGCTTTCAAAAAACGAGGGTTTTTAGCACACATTGCAATAATAATTTCAATTTTAACACTCCTCAACACCTCTTCGCTAAATACTTTTGCAAAGTCACTGCTGCGGATACCAATAAAATATAAATTCAGAGTTTTTTTTATATAATTTTAAAACAAATTATTACAAATTCACATCACACAATACTATAATATTGCGAGTATCGGTACTTTCGTAAATTGAGAGAAAATGGAACAAAAGATTGGAGCTACTTATTTTATACAGACAGACATATTACATAACATCACGCCTGATTTCCCCGAAGGGTTAGACAGAGTTGTACCTGTAGTATACCCACATTTTGGCAGTTATGTTTAGGTCTCATGTAATAGGGGGCGAGCCTACCCGCGCACAAATCCAAATGTAGTCCGTCCGTACACATACTAAATTTGATACATAATATTATGAGTATTTCAATCAATAATAAAATAACCTAAAACAGTCTATTACAATGAGATTCCTACAAAAATAAGGAACACAACGATTTGGCAAGTTATAATACTCTTATGATTTATAAAGCAAAAAATCATAAAAAGAATGTCACTAGCCCTAAAACTATCAGCAAATATAATAAAAATAATGTCACAAGCCCTAAACCAGAGGACACGGTGGAGCATACGGTGGAGGTCTGCCCGGCTTGGGCAGAGCACCGCCGTGTCCTCTTAGAGGCGATCGGCGGCAGAGACCTCTCGCGTCCGGCCCTGGTTCAGGCCATGGTACGGAGCGAGAGGGCATGGGCAGCCGTCACCTCCTTCTGCGAAGCAGTAATGCTCGCGAAGGAGGAGGCGGGACGGTTGAGGGAAAGGCAAGTTTCGCGCCCTCTCGCCCCTAGCCGCCGCAGGAGACGCCCAGGGCGTCGGGAATCCCGGGCGGATTTCCGGCCACCGTAGGCGCGGGCTTGCGTACGGTGAGCAATGGGGAGCTCACCGTCCGGTAAGGACCAGGCCCGGGTCGACGGCGCGTTGTATTCCACGCGCGCCTCAAAGAGATGTCGTCAGCACATAGTAGGGGTCCATTAGGGCCGATGCCTGCCGGGGTCGCGGGAAGGTACTTATGGGTCACCGAGGCCCCCGCAACACAGGCAACAGGAAGGAATACGGGTGGGTTTTAGTCAGTAAGAGTCTGACACACCCTCCCGCTCCGCCCAGAGCGGGAGAAGTTATTTGATGATTTACCACCCTCAAAAAAAAAAAAAAAAGCCCTAAAACTATCAGCAAAAATCATAAAAAGAATGTCATCAGCCCTAAAACTATCCTATCTCTTTCTAGATATTGAAACCAGAAAGAGAAGGAAGTATAGTCGACTTCGTAATCGTTTTACTAGTTTTGACAATAATTCTCAGTAAATTGAAGTTTCACTTCAATCCGGCCGTCGAGAGAATGCGTTCTTGACTGCGACTGTCAGTTTAATTCTAACGAATAAGTGTTTTGGGAGTTTGATCCTTATTACAACTAGAAATTGTCCAACTAAAAGGTGTCAAGAACGCAATCTCTCGACGGCCGGGACTGTAAGGTTGAAACTATTCGACAGTCACGACGAATGGACCTTGTCGTTTCATGAGGTGCACCCTTCAATTAAGAATACACTAGGTACAAAATCACGAACAAAAACTCATTGCTCAACTGGCCGCAATTGATAGCATAATCAGCCTATAACGTTCCCACTGCTGGGACACAGTCCTCCTCTCTGTGAGAGGGAGTGGGCCATAATCCACCACGCGGGCCCAGTGCGGATTGGTGGATGTCACATGTCTTAATGTAAAATTATTATAAATTATTTGGTTTTAGAACATGTCTGTTTCCTCACTATGTCCTTCACCGTTTTGAGAGCAGTGGTGATGAAATTAACATTTTGACCGCCACAGTCTACCGACCGTCACATGTATAGATGACAAACCAAAATGTGCCCAGCACGAAGAGAAAGCTCCTTCAAGAAGAGGAAGTGGGCTGTAATCTACTACGCGGGCCCTGTGCGGGTTGGTAGATGTCACATGTCTTCTTGGTTCTAGGACATGCCGGTTTCCTCACGATGTTTTCCTTAACCGATTTGAGAGCAGTGGTGATGAAATTATTTACACATAGTAAAGCGCCTGCCTTGACTTTCAACTCGTAAGTCGAGGTCGTTACCACTGGGCCAACACTGCATCGCTGCATGGCAATTGATGGTATAGGGTAATCAACACTGTAATTTTGACAGCTGTCAGTAATGGCGCGTTTCAAACGTCAAATGTTAGTTTGTAACAGTACATAATTACAGTGTAAGTCTTTATAATGTGCACATTGCTTAATTTTTTAGACGGAAAATTATTATAAAAATCAAAATATTTTTTAATATTATGGATTTTTTTATGAATAAATACTCCATAATTATTGGAAGTAATTAGAGGTGTCCTCATAATATGAAAATTGTGGAATAAATCTACCCTCAATTGAAAATAAACAAGATTTTTTACAATAATCTTAAAATGTCATTATATGTACTACTGTCATGAATTTTTTCACATCCAAATAACAAAAAGCACTTTAAAACTTAATATTATGCAAACGGATCCTTAAATCGCAAAATGGTGTCAAAGACCCGCAATATTTTTGTAAGGCATACCTATCCAACGATACCCCACACCATGGGATAGACGAGAAAAAAAATATCATCCCCACATTACGTGCAAGGGAGGAACCTAAAAAAATCACTCAAAGGGCAATGGAGAGGGCTATGCTTGGAGTTTCCCTATGTGATCAAATCAGAAATGAAGAGATCCGCAAGAGAACCAAGGTAACCGACATATTCCGAAGAATTGCCAAACGTAAGTGGCAATGGGCAGGGCACATTGCTCGCAGAACAGATGGCCGATGAGATCTCTTCTGCAGGCTTACCACGAGAACCGTAAAGAAGCGTTTTGTCGACGGACGAGTAGTCAAAAATGACGTTTCCGTGTAGACAGTTGACAGTTTTGTACCGAGAAATGTAGACAAGCAATTTCTATTCTATAGTACGGTAGACATAGAAAGCGTCATACTAAGCCTAAGTCACTTGGTATATTTGTGCAACATTCACGATATTTCATTAATCTGTTAAGAAGCCCCGCGCGACTCTGATTCGGAGTCATACAATAGAAAATCAATTGTGTCTCATTAGCTGTCCTTGACCAATTAATGCCCTCACATGATCTGACCAAGATTATGTCTGGTAACCGTCGTTGACCTTGGCCTTAGAAACGTGCGTCGCGCTCACGCCGGCCGTTAGGTTTCATAGGGAATATTTATTTTTAGTAACGAAAATATGAATATTTGAGTAAAAACAGATAGAGTTATAGATAATAAAATAATCTATTCATACAAAAAAAAAAATCATGAAAATATCTTAAGTAGTTTGAAAGTAATATCGTTTTTTATGCTTTGGGTAGACATTATTTCCTGAATTTATTTCATAAAGTATTTTACTACAATACTTAAATATTCACAGATAGAATTTATGTAAAGGTATGCATTCTAGTTTAACATATTTTTTTTTTGCATAACTTGCATTAGGTACTGAAGGCGTAATAACAAATTTAAAAGTCACTAAAATCATATATCTGCGCCTTAAAACTAGACTGTGACCCCAGAGTTTGTTTCGGTCATTCTTCTCAGAGTAGTCGGATAGAAAACACCAACTTGTTTAAATATTATTGACGTGTAAAAGTGTTTGTACAAACCTACTTACAGAAATAAAATAATTTATTAATAAACTTTATTTGACTCGAGGTATGTATATATATTATTTAGTATAAACCAAAATGTCGCGTATCATCTGCCTAGCCTTTTCCTATGTTGGGGTCGGCTTCCAGTCTAACCGAATGCAGTTGAATACCAGTATTTTACATGGAGCGCCTGCCTATCTGACTTCCACAACCCAGTTACTGGGCACCACGGTATCCCTGGTAAGACTTCACCCAATTGCTGTGGCACCTCCTGTATTGGGCGTACAGTAGGTACTGTAGAATTATTAATTCTACAATTATTTTTTTGTGGTAAGTATTTGATCTGCTTTCTTTACACTTCATATTTCAACCTCTTTTGCAGAAGCCTACTAAAAAAAAAATTTATAGAATTTATAATTCTACAGTACCTACAGTACGCCCAATACAGGAGGTGCCACAGCAATTGGGTTTGGAGCTGTCTTATACGTACTGTAGAATTTATTATTCTACAAATGTATAAGACAGCTCCAGCGCAAGCCGCAACTATCACTCCCAGTAGGATATTGCTCGTTTGAAAGTGTGAAGAGACATCGGCCCCTGGGCACCACGATAAGCTAAGACTGAAGTGCAATATCGCAAATAATTGAACAAACATGCCAAGTTGAATGTCAGAATTTTTCTTATCAAGGAATAAACCAAATCTTTCAAAGAAATTTTGACTCATACAGACACACAAGTTTCTACTAGACGAAATTCTTAGAAAACTGACTTACAAAAATGTTATAATAACATAATGAGTAAGGTATGAGTAATGTTAAGTATATTTCTACGTATCTTTAATATGCGTTGGAGTCATCCGTTTGCTTTTGCAAAGGAGGTTAATTCCATAATGAGTAAGGTTGTTTGTTTTTTTTTGGGTGGGAAATTATCAAATAACTTCTCCCGCTCTGGGTGGAGCGGGAGGGTGTCAGACACTTACTGACTAAAACCCATCCGTGTTCCTGCCGTTGCCTGTGTTGCTAGGGGCCTCGGTAGCCTTTTCTGACTTTCCCGCGATAATGAGTAAGGTCTGTAGTCTCGAAATAGCGATCACATTACGACAGAATTCGCTCGCAAAGTCCTAATGGGGTCCCTAGAGGGTCAAGATTGTGATTTCTTCGTGCTTGTCAAGAAATTTTGACTGTTTAGGGACCCCATTAGGACTTAAAGCAGTGGTGGCCCAGTGGTAACGGCCGTGACTTACGAGTTGTAGGTCTTAGGTTCCAACCCTGACATGCGCTTTACTTTGTGTAAATTATATCATCACCACTCCTCAAAACGGTGAAAGAAAACATCGTGAGGAAACGACATCTACCAACCAGCACTGGGCCCGCGTGGTGGTTTAAGGCCCATTCCCTCTCACAGTGAGGAGGCCTGTGTCCCAGCAGTGGGAACATTATAGGCTGGTTATGTATTAGGACTTCGCGACCGAATTCGGTCATAAAACGAACGCTATCCATCGATCTGCAGCTCCTGAGCAAATTCTGGAATTATTTATCGCAGTGAGTGTGCTGATTGATACTCATACTCTTTTTAAAGTGAATCAGAGGCCTTATAAGTATATTATCATTGCCTTTAACTTCAAATCTTTACCGGTTACCTGTCTCTCATCTCATCAGGGATTTAGAGTTGCCATCCTGCCATATCTCTAGGTTACCCCGAATTTGTACACATTTTAGGGGCAGACAAACAGTCCAGTAGGTCTTCTTGTACAGTGGCGTGCCTAGGGTTTCAAAATAACGCAAGCCCAATAAAATTTTAACCGAATTCAAAAAAAAGAAAGTTCAGTTTTCGACTGAGTATGTAGGTACCTACGTATCTACGTATGTATCATCGCAATTTTCTCATAAACTACTGGTTAGGTACAATAAATAAAATTACAATAAGTAATGTAAGGCATGCCGGGGCTTTTGGGCTTATATGAAGGTACCGCCACTGTTCTTGTATGGATATTCTCAAACACGAAAGACACGTAGGAGCAGCTAAATCCGAAACAATGGTAGCACGAGACAAACACTTTACCCAATTCAGACAAAACCTACTTTTGAGGAGTCCACTCTACAAAGTGTGGCGACTCAAGTTGATACCTACTTTTAAAATAGGTCAGTTCATAGTGTCCATGCAAAACATTCAGAACAGTGGTGGCCCAGTGATACCGGCCGCCACTTACAAGCCGTAGTTCCTGAGTTCGGACCCAGACAGGCACTTTACTTTGTTTGTTGTTATATTTAACCCTTTGACCGCTACGTCAAAAAAGCAAAAACGTGCCCACGGCGCCAAGCTACGAATTATTCCTTAAAATCTGTCATGTACACTGTCAGCAAAATGTGCCCAGCACGCCACGGTCACGATGCCCGTGGCGTGCTGGCCACATTTTGGTTTGTCATCTATACATGACTGTGACAGTCAAAAGGTTAATTTCATCACCACTGTTCTCAAAACAGTTAAGGATATAGTGAGGAAACCGACATGTTCTAAAACCAAATAATTTATAATAATTTAACATGTCTTGACATGTGACATCCACCAACCCGCACTGGGCCCGCGTGGTGGATTATGGCCCACTCCCTCTCACAGAGAGGAGGCCTGTGTCCCAGCAGTGGGAACATTATAGGCTGATTATGATAGTGTCCATGTGCCAGCAATGGCCCACAACAGACAACATACTTACTATTTTTAAAACAGAATCTTGAAATATACCGAACATAAATGACTCCATACATTCTTAGACTAATAAAAATTACCAGTTATCCAGAAAGTCATATCCAGTCTTAGGAACAGAGTCGGTTAAAGTCTCTGTTGACTGAAAGTCCGTGCCCGAAGATGCTTGACTGGAAGACAGCAGGCCGCGATTCTCTTCGGAGATATCTGGAAGTTTACAAAGGAGATTTGTAGTCAAAGGAACTGCGGATCCCACCAGCGTCTATGTTCCCGGCCACATATAACCCGTCTGCCTTCAAAGCACGAGTAAACAGGCATTTCGTTTCTCCATAGAAACCTTTCTACATTAAAAAGGACCTAGATAAAGATCCTTAGAAACGAAAGACAAGATGACAGATTGTAGAAGGATTTCTACGGTGAGAGGTCAAAAACTGAGAAACGAAATGTCACTTTGTATAGAAAGGGCCGTGTCTATTTTTCGAAGAAATACAAAGCGTCATGCTAAGCCTGCTGCTGTGGTATCAGTATTTAGAACTATCCTGATGGCACAAGAATAGCTCAAATTGTTGTAAACATTTTGGCCAATTAGGCTAGAACTTAGATAGAAGCGGGGTCGAATGTCCAGAGGGCGTTATGGACTTACAATTAAGTTTCGTGAAAGTCATTATAATGCACCTAATCATTTGTAGTTCAAACCATCGATGTACAAAACAGAATAATGTACTTATTGTTTGCGTTGAGTCATAGCATTTGTTTGAGATAGGCCACGAATTAGTGATACTAACTAAGAGTTTGTTTTGATTCATTGTGCGTCAGTGTATTGTTATAAAAAGTATGTAGTTGAAAGTTAAGGAGCTATTTTGTCAATATTTATTCATTTAACAGTGTATGTATACACACATAAACGGACAAGAATAAAGGAACAGAAAAATACGTACAATGTACGTATTATTGTTTTCCTTCACTCTTTCCATTCAATTCAATTCTATATTGTATACTAGCAAGGAGTGTGGCTAAGTAATAGCCGCACGGGTCGATCGATCAGGTTAAGCTACGCTTGCCGCGGTTGGTCCGTGGATAGGTGACCATCTTTACATACCAAGACCCCGTTTGTCTCGGCTGTCATTTGTAGATCCTTGACAGTCTTTACGGGTCGTCAGAAGCTCGAAAGTCTCACACCCATTCTTACCAAGGGGTATCGTGTTACCCAGTAACTGGGTTGTGGAGGTCAGATAGGCAGTCGCTCCATGTAAAATACTGGTATTCAGCTGTATCCGGTAACTCTGGAAGCCGACCCCAACACGGCTGGGACAAGGCAGGCAGATGATGATTGCTAGCACTTCACCCGCGACAATGTCCGCGTGGATTTCGTATCTTCAACTACAAAGTTCAACATTATCTCCATCCCGTATCCGTATAAGATAGTTTTCGAAAAGTAATGATTATACAAGGTTAGCCACCGCAGGAGACGCCCTGGGCGTCAGGAATCCTGGGCGGATTTCCGGCCACCGTAGACGCGGGCTTGGACGGTGAGCAATGGGTTGTCCCGGGTCGACGGCGCGTTGTATTCCACGCGCGCCTACGTTACGCGTTAATTTTAATTAGTCAGTAAGAGTCTGGCACACCCTCCCGCTCCGCCCAGAGCGGTAGAAGTTATTTGATGATTTAACACCCAAAAAAGAAAATGTAACCCAAGGTCTCACAAATGTACATAATATAAAAATCATAATTCGACGTGCGCTGCAAAAATTATTGATGATACGTGAAATAATGTACTACATGTTATCAGTACTCATTACTACACCATTATTACCCACAAAAAGTCCGCGAATCTCTAACTATTAATAGTTAAGACGCTGACAACACCTAAACCGCGGTCACTGTCAGATTGCATAGAAAAGAAAGAGAAGCGCGATGACACAACGCTTGTAATTTATTGCAAAATATGAAGCAATTATCTATTTACTCAAAATTGAGTTGAGTAATCGAAAATAAAAAACAACTAAGTTCTGCATTCAAATAAGACGTTCTTGTTATTAATTAAATATGTAACGTATGTTGATATTTAATACAGATATTCTGGATTAGAACTCAAGGTAAGAGGTTACTTTCACGTTAGTTTGTATTGAGATTTTTTTTCAAAACGTGTTTTGGTAACAACTAAGTTCTGAGAAATATATTCACAATTAACATATATTTTTTACGCTGCCACAAACTATACAGATCCGGCAATTTTTTTTCTTAAGTGAAGCCTATTTTTGGTTAATTGAGTCTTGTCAGCGCCTTAAGTCACAATAACCGTTTTTTTGTACAAATTAGTCAAAAGTACTAATTTATAGTATAATAACCTGTATTAAGGCGCAGATATATGATTGTAGTGACTTTTAAATCAGTTATTACGCCTTCATATAATGCAAGTAAGTTATGCAAGAAATGTATGTTAAACTAGAACGCATACACATCAATTCTATAAGTGAATATTTAAATATTGTAGTAAAATACTTTATGAAATAAATTCAGGAATTAACGTCTACCCAAAGCATAAAAAAACGATATTACTTTCAAACTACTTAAGATATTTTCATGTTTTTTTTTTTTGTATAAACAGATTATTTTATTATCTATAATTTTATCTGTGCTATTTTTCAAATATTCATATTTTCGTTACTAAAAATAAATATTCCCTATGAAAACGAACAGTCGCGCGGTGTGAACGCGACGCACATTTGTATGGTCAAGGTCAACAGCGATTACCCGGCCCTTATCACATATTTCTTACTTCCGACAAGCAAGCGGGCGAAGCCGCGGGCAAAAGCTACTTTTTTTTTGGGTGGGAAATCATCAAATAACTTCTCCCGCTCTGGGTGGAGCGGGAGGGTGTGTCAGACTCTTACTGAATAAAACCCATTCGTATTCCTTCCGTTGCCTGTGTTGCCAGGGGCCTCGGTAACCCTTTAGTACCGGAGATAAAGTTCTCAATCTCCGATCTTTGCCTTCAAATATCTCGGAACCCAAGGGTCTACTCTCAGTACTCTCTAAGTCTGTCAACGAAGATACGACCCCGTCCGAAAGTAGATGATCCGTCAAAACAAGTGACACATTCTATTTTTCGAACGGGCACGATCACATTGAGAGGGACAACTGTCACATCGTTTTGTCATTCATTCTCAGTTCGGGCTCCGAAGCAATCTTATGTCCGTAGGTGATACGCAGTAGGAAGCGCCCGTAACTACGTCCGAAACTACGGGTTTAGTGCTTAGGGAGTAAGCCCCCTGGCACATTAGGGCTCTGTAACTGGTACACCACTGACTACCTGCAGTATTGTCTCTCCTGCCCCCTTAAATCCATCCAAAGGTTGTCTTTAAAAGATCGCTTTTAGCGATAAGATCGCCCATTAAGTCACCCCTTGTAAAATTTCAACATTTGTATCTGTAATTTTTATGATGCATGTGTAAAGAGTATTCTATTCTAGCGTTACCCATCTGGTGGGTCGCGACCCGGTACCGGAACATGGAAATAAAATACCGAGTCGCAGCATTCCGGCCTTATTTTAAAATAATACCATCGATCGACGCACCGTAACTCGCAAATGTCTCCCACATATGATAGAAAAATTTATTGATAGTCTTTTTAAAAAATATTTTGAAAACTTACACACATGATAGTTTATTAAATTTTAAATATATACCTATATTTTTTTGTAATTATATAAATTTCTTCTAACTTCTGTATTATCTGTTATAGCAACTCATTAATTATAACAAAAAAAAATATTCTGCTCTGGTGGAAATATTATTCTGTTAGCAGTCGGAATAATTCTTGTCTAATACATACATGTAACCAGCGAGGGGGGTTAAAAATATTGAGGGGGTCACGAAAGTGCAGTTTGAAAATTACCGGGCCAAGGCCGAACAATGTCTGGGAAACACTGTAATGTTCTATTCTATTATATCTGTATCCCTGTACACCCGTATCCTCACATCCGTATCATCCGGTGCTAAGAGCTTGCGTTCTGTAGATTATCATAAAATATGCAGACAAGATAAATTAATAAAAAATCCACGTATTATACGAAGCGTTTTCTTTATCAATATTTAACACTGCAAGGAATTGATTATATTATAATGCAAAACCCGTGTGGGTTACACAATAAATAAATATTCTAAGTAGGTGGTTAAGATTATAGACGCGCGTTCTCATGTATAAATTGTGCACATAATCTGTTTTAAACACATTTACACGGACCTATGTAATTGCTTGTTGAATGCAAAAATAACAGTTGTATAATCTAACTGGGAAAATGGCGTAAAAGATCTGGGGGCCAACCATCGCCTCTTATATCAGTATTATTTTAATGATAAATGATTTTTATTTCTGTAAGTAGGTTTGTACGAACACTTTTACACGTCAATCATATTTTTAAAATAAAGCTAGATGAGGTCGGCGTTTCCTATCTGACTACTCTGAGACGAAAGGCCGAAACAAACTCTAGAGGTCACAGTCTCTTTTAAAGTCCAGACATAATCTTGGTCAGATCATGTGAAGGCCATGTAGATTGGTGTCTGAAATGGTCCTTTTGAGGACATATCCACACAGATTGAGTGGACAGGTCCAGTCAGTGCACGCATTTGTCAGTAATCGTGCAGCTCAACTCAGAACTTAAGTAGCTCAACGATGCGACGAACAATAGCAAAGAGAGAACATTTGGGTAGGCCGCATAAATTGAATGAGAATGCATAAATGAAATGAAAAAAAAAACAACAACAATGACCCACATAGTCTTCTTAATATTACATCAGTCTGAGAATGAGATGAAGCTGTACAGGGAGTATAGGCTCCATCTCGTGTTGCCAGGCGTTCGGATAAAGCCGGACACAGTCAGGCTTTTGGTTGCGTGTGCGGCCAAATTAGACGGTGTATGCCTGTCCGACTTTTGTTAGGCTTTTTAAATAAAATTTACCATATTTTTACCTGTGTTGGTTTCAAATTAATAATAATAAAAAGACTGATTCACTCAATTTTATTGATGTTTCATTAGAATTTAAGAAGATTTTATGGTAAATGATAAAAAAGCCTTGTTTTACTTTATTAAAAATTGTCGTACCTAGTAAGATTAAAAAAATAATATTGTCCGGCCTTTTTAAGACCTGGCAACCCTCGCTCCATCTCTTTCCCACTGTGAAGCATTATTAAATTAATACTGCTATAAGAGGCGGTGGTTGACCCCTTGGGCTCTATACCACAAAACTTTATAAGTCTACAACTCTACAAAATTGTAACGAGTCCATAATACTTCAGCCATTCTCCTCGGCAGGAAGAAGGCTCCAAGGCGCCGATAGTTTAAGTAGTTTCTTTTACGTTGAAAATAATTATGCTTAATAATCAAATAATAATTTGCTTTATTAAGTTGTTATGCAAAGTTTCATGATCTAATTTGAAGTTTATACTATCTTTCCACTTTGTCATAGTTGCGTATGTATTTATTTTAGAAGTATGTATGTATATATATATATGTTCTATTTTCTCTTCTACTCCTACACACAGTGTCTACATCTCTTTATCTACTTTCCTATCGCAGGTTGCTGGAAGAGATTTCTTTAGAAAATATGTACAAAGTTGATGCTTACGCATCAACTTTGTACATATTTTTCTGTTTTTTTCTGTTTATACATATGTGTACATAAATGGTTAAATTAAAAAAAAATCGTTCGTCTGTGAAGTCGGTTTACGGACGATAATTTTATGTGATAACGAGAACAAGCCGAACGCTTAGGCCGATCGTGCCTCTCTATTGCTAGTTCCGCGCTCTCGCTTGCACGCTCAGGCTCAGGCGGAACGTGACAATGAGTCCTGCTTTTTCGTGCGTGCATCGATTTATAACACGTTATCACGTCAATAAATAAAATAAAATAAATGGTATTTCTTTAATACTAGCAGTTTATTGTTAGGTTTCGAGGTAACTTTGTAAGTCATTTTTGAAGTGTAACATCAGTTGTCCTCCCGCTTTCTGTGAGAGTGATTCAGAAGGGACGGAAGTGCTTCCTTTCTACACCAGGAAGTGACAGCTTGAGCATGGAATAAGTAAGTACTTTTTAATAGCATGGCATTAGTGTATTCGTGGAATTAGTAAGTACTATATATATTGTAAGTAGAGGATGTCGAATTTCGACCGGTTAGCGACCACTAGTAATCCTACTACTACACTGTCGCGGTAATGCGAACTACATTTCGCGTGCTCTCTGTTGTACAGCCAGACGTCGACCAGTGTCGCGGGAAGGTACTAAAGGAAGGAATACGGGTGAATTTTAGTCAGTAAGAATCTGACACACCCTCCCGCTCCGCCCAGAGCGGGAGAAGTTATTTGATGATTTCCCACCCAAAAAAAAAAAAGACGTCGACCGGTGTGCGAGAGAGAGTGCGCGAAGTAAATTCGAGTTATCACGACAATGTAGCCGTAGGGTTATGAATAGGAAACGTCCGGGTGTCACCACTGTGTGGATCGCCTGGAGGACACGGTGGAGCATACGGTGGAGGTCTGCCCGGCTTGGGCAGAGCACCGCCGTGTCCTCGTGGAGGCGGTCGGCGGCAGAGACCTCTCGCGTCCGGCCCTGGTTCAGGCCATGGTACGGAGCGAGAGGGCATGGGCAGCCGTCACCTCCTTCTGCGAAGCAGTAATGCTCGCAAAGGAGGAGACGGGACGGTTGAGGGAAAGGCAAGTTTCGCGCCCTCTCGCCCCTAGCCGCCGCAGGAGACGCCCAGGGCGTCGGGAATCCCGGGCGGATTCCCGGCCACCGTAGGCGCGGGCTTGCGGACGGTGAGCAATGGGTAGCTCACCGTCCGGTAAGGACCAGGCCCGGGTGGACGGCGCGTCGTATTCCACGCGCGCCTCAAAAAGATGTCGTCAGCACAAAAGTAGGGGTCCACTAGGGCCGATGCCTGCCGGGGTCGCGGGAAGGTACTTATGGGTCACCGAGGCCCCCGCAACACAGGCAACAGGAAGGAATACGGGTGGGTTTTAGTCAGTAAGAGTCTGACACACCCTGCCGCTCCGCCCAGAGCGGGAGAAGTTATTTGATGACTTCCCACCCTAAAAAAAAAAAAAAAAAAAGGGATATGAATAATTATTCGAATAAATAATTCAAAATTTAGCTTTTTTTAAATTCTGAGGTTAATTTCTGTCGCTGCTCAGTTGCGTTACCAAGGTGAGATGTCAGATGTTACACTTTTTTTTTTTTGGATAGGAAATCATCAAATAACTTCTCCCGCTCTGGGCGGAACGGGAGGGTGTGTCAGACTCTTACTGACTCAAACCCACACGTATTTCTTCCTGTTGCCTGTGTTGCCAGGGGCCTCGGTGACCCTTTAGTACCTTCCCGCGACCCGCGCAGGCAGATGTTACACTTCATATGCGACTACTGTAAGGTGCCCTCGTTTTATATCTGTCGAAAAAAATTAATGGATTTGTGTTTTCGTCGAATATAGTACCAACTTAACATTAATCCTCAACTTTACCACATATTTATTTCAAAATGAATGCTGCAGTATTTTCGATATAACGTAAGAACATACTTAGCATTTTGAGGCACTATGGACCCTCAAATTGTAGAAAACGACGGTTAATCCCCCTTTTTTTTGGATGGGAAATCATCAAATAACTTCTCCCGCTCTGGGCGGAGCGGGAGGGTGTGTCAGGCTCTTACTGACTAAAACCCACCCGTATTACTTCCTGTTGCCTGTGTTGCCAGGCCTCGGTGACCCTTTAGAACCTTCCCGCGACACGGTTAGTCCCCCTATGCTCTAGTCCCTCTATGCTCGACTCGAAAACCTACTAAATAGTTTCGTTATGCACGTAATTCTTCGATTTTACGTAAACATAAGTGTTTGAATTCGAGTTAAAATTTGTATAGCGCTACTCGTATACGCATAAGCGTCTATAAGTTATTAGTTTCGTCTCGCTGACCTCCATCCTGTTTTAATGTATTTAATGGTGATTAAGAATAGGATAACATATTTACATACTATGGTTCGTTTTTTAATCCCAGAGACTAATTTGACATTTCAAATGATTGTTGTTCGTTTTTTCAATTTGGAGTTTGACATTTGCATGTGTCATTTTAGTCTCCGAGACTAAAAAACAAACTTTAGGTTATCTTAATACTATATACTTTTTAAATAGTTAAATAAAATATGACACTGTAACAGTTTGTTTCATCACTGCCCGCGAATGTGATTTCGTGCATAGCTTAACTTTTTAGTAGGTATTTTACGAGTCGAGCATAGCGGGACTAGACCATAGAGGGACTAACCGGTTTTCCGGTTAGTCCCTCTATGGTCTAGTTCAGCTAGCATTTCGTAACACAGAAATTACAAATACGCAAATTGTAAACTTGTCAGGTGCCACTACAATTTAGATATTTATATGGTTGTTCCGATATTTTGGGGCTTAGAGTTTTATGGTACATACACTTGTGAGACTTACTTTGTAAATTGTAATTAAAAGTTTTGTGTTATTTATAGGGCTCAGAGGCACTTGGCTAGAAACCGCGGGAAAATTTCGCGCTTTTACGCTCCGCGTTGAAACTTGCAAGATAAAATAATACGAAAGTGCTACAAAAAAAAACGCATTTTATCTGCGTCGATGCTATGGTCAGCGGAATTACCTAAACGCTGCGTAATATTATACTTCACATATTATGGGCTTTGGGATGATGACTAATATTACGAGAAGTGTTCGAACAAATAATGTAATTTCAAAGAAGGCATAGTAAAATGAGGTGTAATCCAAAAAAGTCTGTAAAATCGATGGAAATATGGAGAGCTACATGCTTTAATAGTTTTTGGAAGGGATTAATCGTCCTTGTCGCGCGTTACGTACAATGTATGGCGCTAGTATGAAGCTACATACTCGTGACGTCACTTCTGTGCACTGTGGCATCGTCTTGGTCTGGCAGTTATTTTAAAACGTTTAGAACTTGGCAATTTTTTTAAACTTTTACACTTATTTTTTGCACTATTTGCAAACATATTTTTTTAGTTTAAATTGAAAAAAATGTCAACAACGTAGCAAAATTCCTGCAATGCTAAATTTGAAATAAAATCAGCACATGTTTCTGTAGGTTTCGTTTGTATGATATGCTTGTTAGTAAATAAAAAGAAAGAATTCCAAACTCACCACTACTAGATTTGACAACACTGCTCCTATAATCCTTTTCATACTTATTCTCCGCCTGCGGACTCTTGAAATTAGTTCTAAAGAAGTTTTCTGAAGAAGCCACAATCTGAGTTTGTGGGCCGAGTGACACCAAGCATTCACGTTCCTCATCTTTGCTTTTAAAATTGCCTATAAACTTGCTGATGAATCCTGGCGAGGTAACCTCTCTATCCGGACCCTCTTTGTAAGTATTACGCAGGACATCATGAGATTTTAAAGCATTTTTCAGTTCAGACACCACTTTTGAGTGGGATAGGGCTAGCTCAGACATGACTGGTGGTGGGGACGTAGGTTTTACTTCTTTAGAAGCTCTGCAGTCACTTAAAATGCATAGATTCAACTGGCTTTTCGTTTGATATAGAAATGGACTGCTGTGTTCGTCTCTGTATGAGGTGTTCTCATCTTGGATTACTTTCTGTCCATGTTCTCGTCCGAAGAATGACATTAAGTCATCTTTGCGGACCGGTGGGTCGTTTATATCGAAGTCTAGTGTATCTAATAATGCATATTTCAGTGAAATATCTGGTTTTATTAGAGATTCGTTTATGATTTCAGTCTGAAAACAAAAAAAAAATGAATTGATTGATAGTGTTAACTGGACTTTCTGTAATGGATGTGATAAGCATGTGAATTTGTTTGTGAATTTCCTGTTTTATTGTGTATATTGAATTATTCATTACTATACAATGTAGGATAATTCACTTTAAAAAATAACACAGTTCTGTAATAATTACAACAGAACAGTTTTAATACAATTTTGCAAAAGCTAAGCTTGGTAACTGAAAAAAGTACCATAATAATAGGTAATTTGTCCCACAATATGAAATGGAGAATTGAGTATGATTTGTAAGTAAATAAAACTATCCATTTCTGAGCATAAGAACTGGGTTGTAGAAATTGAATATCTGCATGATCTAAGACATTTATTTACCTAATATTATTAGTGTATTCTGTCTGACTGTCTTCTCTCTCTGTGGCTTAAATAGAAAAATAACCGCTTAAAATCCATCCCATCCATCCATAATATTTATTTTGGTTTGTTTAGTTGTTATTCAAACATGTTGAGCAATAATATTTTCTCAAAGTATAGGTTTCATTTACTATTGTTAGTAATTAATCAATTAATTAAGTACCACAGGATAAGATAATTGGACATAAGAGCGTAATTACCGTTGGCTGTCGCATATGCAAGCCATGATTCACACTTTAAAACTGTAAACCAAACTATATAACATGCAAGTGTTGAAGACTGCATTTGTTGACTTTCCTCATATATTACTTAACAAAAATGGTTATAAAGTAGTTAGGTGTCAAGGAAGTGTTTTTCCTACCTTTTCTTTTTCCGTTAGCGTTTCCCATATATTTTCGTAAGAAATTCTTGCATCAACAATATCCTCGTGGATTTTCGCAGCTATGGGGTTCATAGAGCGAAAATATTCTTCGGCGAAGGCTCCCAGCGCCATGTTCACAGATTTTGGTTAAAAGTAACACTAAAACTGTTCGTATTTTGCTATTTTTAATTTATTGAAATGAGTATTCGATAAACACAACACAACCATCACCATCAGAAAATAAATAATGAATGAATGAATTGATTTGAAAGAGCGAAGAACAAACTGAATGAGAGAGAGATCAGCGAGACACACGGGTACATTCCGAATTATGCCATAATCGCTCACAGCGCTAACAACAATAATTTGCGTTACGATTTAGTTATGACAGCTAAGATCTGTCAACAATTCGGAACGCTCTGAACGAACACTCATGTTTGGATTACAGTATCGCCTTGTGTATACAAATTTCTTCTTCGTCTTTGATTAGGTGGCAACTGTAGCCGGAAGCACAATTTTGTAAATGCCACGTTAGTAGATATGATGCGACTCAAAACAACACAGCACGACTATCATTTATGATAGCAATCATGGTGATATTAATATATGCTCAGCGTTATCGCAAGATGGCGCACGTCAAGACGTCATTTATGACGATTCACGGGACATCGTTATCACACTCACGCTAATTCGGAAAAGGTGTAAGTACGCTCAAATCGCTTACAGCGCAATTCGGAAGGTACTCATGGTACGTCAGAAAATAAAAAGGCAGTACCTAGCAGTACAGTACGAAACTATACTTTAAACTAGTGCAGTAAAGTCTGAAATCGTTGTGTGTAAACCTTAGAGCTTTTAGTCTGGTGTAAACATTTTTCTTGTTGCTCAAATACTAAAGTTCTTACGCACTGACTTTGAAGTTCAAAATGGAATAACTACATAATTGATCAGATGGCCATCTGGCGGTTATATGGGTAAGCTTTTCAGAAGATTCCTTGCTAAAAATTTTATTGAAAATAAAATCAATCTCATTCGCAAGTTTCATTTCATATAAAGTTTCAAGCAGAATATTTAAGGCACGCTGCAAAAATAATGTACCGAGATTATTTTTTTTATTGTCTTTTAAAAATAGTGTAGTTACGGTTTTTGTTACAGAGTTATTCTATCTTATCTGTGATAATTTGTCGATATTTCGGTTTTTGGGTGGACAATTGGACATTGAAATGTCAAAAAGACAAAATGGCTTACGTTAGCTTTATTTGTTTAGTGTTTTCGACATTAAAATGTAACGGCAAAACGTGAAAAGTGAACAAAGTTTGATACTACGGCAACTATGTTACACAACACAGGGCATTATGGTCCGAACGAGGCGCCAATTATTAACATGGGAACGCCCGTTAATATGACACCAATGAGTGATCATATGAATATAGCTCATAACATTAATAATTTGAGCAAAATAGCCCACCATGGCGTTCCATCGCCTAGTGGACACTACAATCTACCGGACTATGCACATTACAACCACTCTCCAATAGGTATGCCGTCACAAATGGGTCAGTTTCCCAACTATCAACAACTGGGTTTCCAACAATCATATATGAATCAAAATGCGAATAATATTAACGATTTACCATTCCCAAACGGTATGTTTCCTATGAATTTAAATATACAGAACGAGCATAACGCTAATATGATGAATTATGCTTATGATAAGAGAGTAATTGAGTCAGCGAGGCAAGAAAATTTTAAAGAGTTGAATATGCGAAAAATGCCCTTAAATATACCGCAAATACCAAATAAACTGTACAGCAAACAAATTGGCCGGAACAATGACTATGTACACAACAATATGTATCAAGAAACTCATCATAATCTAGATTTAAGCATGAAAACTCAAGATAAATTACAAATCAATAGCACAAGACGGAAAAACATTGAAAATACTGTTAAATTAATTGAAGATATTCTAATTCACTCATCAAATAAACCTAAAGATGTACCAGAAATAATTCCCATAGAACCATACACCACTAAAATGGATATTCCATCAGATATGATAGTTGAAAATGTAACAAAAACATCAACAAATATCCTGGACTCCAATATCCCAGACTCAAATAAAGACCCATTAGCACAATCTCCACCAGACTTAACAGTTAACGACTCAAATAAGGGCAATGTTAAACCAAATCGAACAGAAAATGACAGTAGAGATAAACGAAAAGCAGAAAATGATTCGTCATCAGAGGATGAAGAATTAAAACCTATAGAAATAACGCAACACTTCATAAGGGAAGATGCAGAAGTAACAACCGATAATAGTATTGTTATAAAGGTTGAGAAAGCAAGTTGGGCAGACTCTGAATGCTTCACACCGTTCTTGAAAGACTGTCATGGGTTTGAGAGGGATGAACACATGAATTATAGAATTATTGAAGGTGACTGTAGTATTGCCGAAGCTGTTACTTCATACAAAAATAGTAATTATGGTTTTTATTTCTTGCTACTTGATGAGTATCCGGCCGGATATTCAGCGGGATATCTAATATCTGGCCATCTGATTCAAAACAAATTCCACCTAAGGAGTAGTTATCGGGTATTATGATGTTTATTTCCAGCTACATGTTTATCATGTATGCCTTGTAATTGGTCTAGATGTAGCATGCGCGGGTTCTGTGATCGTGAGGTTATTGTGTTATTGAGTTTTTCAATAGCAGCTCTCAGTTCAGAACTGTGCCCAATAAAAGGCAATCTGTTCTTATCCCAAAAGTGGAGCGAAATGGATACACTTAATCTGTCTGCCCCATATTTTGTGTGTTCATTATTTATTAAACCAATTAATTATAATTACAGACATAAAACCAGAAGGAGTATTTGAATGTCCACACTGTGCCCTCCTCTTTAAACATCCAAAAAGATTTATAATACACAATAAATGGCATACATTCGGCCTAACAAACATTAAAAGAATGGAGATCGCAAAAGTAAGAGAACAAAAGAGGTTTGAACGAAAAGAGGCGAAGATTATAGAGCGAATGAACTCTAAAGAGGTTACAGATATTTCGGTGGACGGAAAGGTGTTTCCGTGTAAGGATTGTGATAAGGTGTTCAGTGCTAAAGGGAGTTTGAAGAATCATAGGCAAAGGTAAGTTCTTTTAGATGTTTTACAGTAAATAAGCAAACAGTCTGTCTCGTTGGTCTAGTGGTGGCAAGCGCCACTGCTGAGCATGAGGTCTTGCGTTCGATTCCCAGGTTGGGTAAACTATCATTAGGTTTTTCCATCAGGAATTTGTCAGTAGCAGCCTGGAGTCCAGATTTGTGCCTGATTGATGGCAACGGGCTCGCCCCTATTAAATGGAACTTAAACATAACTGACGAAATGTGGGTGTACTTCCTATCACCCATAACATAATTCCATACTTAAGGAATTTCTTCTGAATCGTGGTTAAGTTTAAATACGGTACACAAAAAGGAGACCCTAGAATAACTGTCTGTTGGTCACAAATATTAATTCCGAGTGGGAATCAAATGTGCGACCACAGCACAGGATCCAATCGCTTGCCGCAGGAGACGCCCTGGGCGTCCGGAATCTCAGGCCGATTTCCGGCCACCGTAGGCGCGGTGAGCTACCCATTGCTCACCGTCCGCAAGCCCGCCCCTACGGTGGCCGGAAATCCGCCCGGGATTCCCGACGCCCAGGGCGTCTCCTGCGGCGGCTAGGGGCGAGAGGGCGCGAAATTTGCCTTTACCTCAACCGTCCCGCCTCCTCCTTCGCGAGCATTACTGCTTCGCAGAAGGAGGTGATGGCTGCCCATGCCCTCTCGCTCCGTACCATGGCCTGAACCAGGGCCGGACGCGAGAGATCTCTGCCGCCGATCGCCTCCACGAGGACACGGCGGTGCTCTGCCCAAGCCGGGCAGACCTACACCGTATGCTCCACCGTGTCCTCCGGGCGATCCACACAGTGGTGAAACCCGGGGGTTTCCTCCCGCCTTATCCGACACAGGAACCTCCCGAAGCTGCCGTGTCCGGTGAGCACCTGCGTCAGATGGAAGGTGAGGACGCCGTGGCGCCTCGCGCAATCGTGGTGCGCCCAGCACTGGGTTGCGACAACCTGTGGGTTGCATGTTTGACAATTCCTTTTTTTTTTTTTTTTGTTCCCGGGGTGGAAAATCCTCATGGATGTCCTCCGCCCTGGGGTAGGCGGAGGGGTCTGTCAGACTCTTGCTGACTAAAAACCACCCCGGTGTTCCCCTCCCACACTTGCACCGGGGATCATGGGATCTAATGCGACTTCCACGATCCCCGGCTAGTGCCGGCCCGCCTCTGCGGGCCACCTCAAGTCTGGGGGGGGGGGGCGTGAGGTGTTTAAAACCCCCCCGCGACGTCTGAAAGGGGCGCGCGTGGAACACTACGCGCCGCCACCTCGGGTCCAACCTCGGGTGTGATGGGGGGCGGCGGACGTCCCCAAGTCCGCCGTCCCTAGACCCATTTAGGGGGGCCGGAAGAGGGCGTTGTCTGCCCTCTGCCGACGCCCGGTGCGCCTGCTGCGGGCCGGGTGAGCGGAAGAGATCGCGCTCCCGTTCCGCAGCCTCCTTCTGCGACACGACTGTTTCGCAGAAGGATACCACCGCGTCCCAGGACTCCTCGCTGCCGACCATCGCCTCGACCACGGCCGGCGGCGACAGGTCACTGCCCACTCCTGAGATGAGGGCACGGCGTGGCTCCTCCCAAGCGGCACACTCTGCCAGCGTATGCCGCGCCGTGTCCTCCCGACAGTCGATGCAGTGGTGACACCGGGCGTCCGGCTCCCTGTTTATGCGACACAGGTACTTCCCGAAGCAACCATGCCCCGAGAGCACCTGCGTCACCCGAAACGACAGGGAGCCGTGCCTCCTCCCGAGCCAGGGCTCGAGCACTGGCCGGACCGCCTCGATGGTGGCGAGGCCGGCGGTAGGGCGTGAAAGCCTGTCCCGCCATTCCGCCACCAGGGCTGCGCGGAGCTGTGACCGACGCAACTCCGTATGTCGCTGCATCAGCCACTCGCCCCGCGCCCTCGCTTCCTCGCGCCACTGGTACAGTGACGCGAGTACTTTCGCCTCGAGGTCCCAGGGCGGGGATCCGGCCAGTACGCAAGCCGCCTCGAAGGAGATCGTGCGATATCCCCTGATGACTCTGACGGCCATCGCTCTCTGCGGCTTCCGCAGGACAGCAATGCTGCCGGCCGTCAGGTCAGCCGCCCAGATCGGGGCCCCATACAGGGCCATCGATCGCACGATCCCCACGAAGAGCCGCCTACAGGCGGCGCTCGGGCCCCCCAGATTGGGAAGCAGCGTTGACAACGCCCCAGCCGCGCCCAACAACTTGGGCGCCAGCCGCCGGAAGTGGGGGCCAAAATCCCACCGGCTGTCGAGCACCAATCCTAGGTACTTCATGGTGGACTCGACAGCGATTTGAGCACCCCCGACCACGATGTGTGATCCCGGCGGCGGCGCCCGACGGGGGCCATGAAAGATCATGGCCTCCGACTTGTTGAGGGCAACCTCCAGGCCCAGGCGCCGTATGCGGCTCACCACCTGTGAGACCGCAGCCGTCGCCAGCAACGCTGCCTCCCTGTACGAGCTCCCCCGGGCCGTGACCAGTGTGTCGTCTGCATAACACGTCAGGTCCACGCCCGGCTGGAGCTCGCCCCGCAGCACCCAGTCGTACCCGATGTTCCATAGGAGCGGGCCCACGACCGAGCCCTGTGGAACACCGAACGACATGCGGCGCTGACTTCCGCTATCACGTCCCATGTGGTTCTTCGTCAGGGACCCGACGACGTCTCCTCCGGTATCGGGTGTACTGGCGTCTGACCGCTACGCAGTCGACACGTAATTGTGCGATCTCGGCAGACCACCAGTACACCTGGCGCCTTGTTGGGTGGTTGCTGACGCGGGGCATGGACGCGTCGCAGATTTGCGTCATCGCCCCGCGGAACCACAGCGCCTCCTCTTCGACGTCGACGGGTCCGTTTGTCGCCGACTCCCGAATCCAGGCCTGGATAGCGGCCTCCTCGAGAAGTTCCCTGTCGATGCGCTTGCGCACCCAGCGCGGACCATCCCTTCGCGGGGCCGATGGACTACGGCCGCCGGTGGTCGGGGCGGAGACGTCGAATCGGATGTATCGGTGATCCGACAAAGTCTCCACCTCCACGGCGACATGCCAGTCGTGGACACGGCTCGCGACAGCAGGGCTAGCGAACGAGACGTCCACTACAGACCCACCCCGCTGCCGCACGCACGTGTAGACCGAGCCCCGATTGAGGATGGTCAAGCCTGTCGTGACTGCCCATTCCTCCAGCGCCTCACCCTTAGCATCGGTCACCGGAGATCCCCACGCCGCAGACTTGGCGTTGAGATCCCCGAGCAACAGCACCGGGTGAGGGTGGAGTCGGCCTACGACGGCACCCAACTCGACAAGGAAGTTCTCGAAGTCGGCGAGGCTCTTGTTGGGCGAGAAATACGCCCCAACCGTGCCAATGCCATCCGCGAAGGCGGCCACCCAGCCGTGCCCTCGGGACGGGTTGACGAGAGCCCCGCCAATGATAGCCACCAAACCGTCCAGGTCTCCCACCCAGTTATCTAGTTAGATTTCGTCAGCCGCTACCGCCTTGCGTTGCGCACGCTTAGCGGCATTCGCCTCCGCCTTATTAGACCCCAGCAAGATGCCCTCGCTGGGGTCCACGATCGCGGGACTGGGGTCGCTCCCCACGCTCTCGACGCCCTCCACTGGAGCCGGCGTATCGGGTCGCGAAACCGATGAGAATCGACCCCGCACGTCGCGCTCCGGCAAGCGAGCAGGAGCTCCACTCGCCACCGCACGACCTCGTCCGCGTCTCCCAGTTGGCACTTTAGCGGCCGGCAGGCTCTCCTCACTAGAAGAGCCTGACAGCCCCGCGCGCTTCGTCTTCCGTGAGCTTTTCCTCCAGAATCGCCCACCTACCTCCTCTTCAGTTTGCAAGCGCTTTGAGCCTAAGCTCGCCACGCTCGTCAAACTGATCCTTCCGGACGCGGTGTCAGAATCTGACACCGCACCCATGTGCTCGATCACAATGATCGGCACCTTCTCCGTTTGTTTTCGATGTTTGTTTTGTTTTTTTAGTTTCCAGAAAGTACCCACGAGTAGGTATAGGAGTTGACGTCCACCGGACAGAGCCTAGATGCCCGGTAAGCCTACATACTGCAGAGGGCGGCAGGTATCTGCAGGTGAAACGCTAACGACTGGACTCCCTCCAGCCATTCATCCTCTCGCCACGCTTCAAAACTTAGGATTGGGTCCCTACTTAAACCTAACCTAATTATATATACATAATATACAATACCTAGCCTAACCTATTCTAACCTAACCTACCCTGTGAGCCCCTCTACCACGGACCGTTCGTCCGCCTCCCTACACTGCGCCCACTCGGCCTCCCTCTGTAAGCAGAGGGGGGAGTGTACGACCGTCGATCGGCCTCGAAAGGCCCAAGAGCCATAGGCTCTCCCCCCCGCAGAAATCCGCCGCAGTCAATACCCTCTCCAACATGGAGAGGCTATTGGCCGCGCCCAGGGTGCACCGGCCCGACGACTGCTCTTTCCCCCGAACGTATTCGAAAGGAACGAGCAGCAGTCAGGCACACGAGGAGGTTTTCTGCACGCACCTCGCCTCGCCTCGCCTCGCGCAATCGTGGTGCGCCCAGCACTGGGTTGCGACAACCTGTGGGTTGCATGTTTGACAATTCCTAGCTTAAGTAATTCTCTATATTTTGTAGCACGTAACTGTTTTTTGTCCCTCATAAATAATTAAATTAATCTGCTGGAAGAAATTTCTATTCTTCCAGCAGACCTGTGACAGGAGAGCAACATGAAATAAGCAGTACCTTAGCGCTCTACGATCTTTATGTATTTTTCTCTTTTAAGTGTTTTGTGTGTAAATAATGAAATAAAATCTTTCCAGAACACACCCAACTCGCATAAGAGAATGCAAAATCTGTCACAAAGTAATTTCAAGCTGGACGGCTCTTCGAGCACACTTAGCCACTCATTCAGCGGACTCAGGGCTTGGCTATCAGTGTAGCGACTGTCCTAAGAGGTTCAAGTACTCACACTCGCTGGCTAAGCACTCTGATACTCACTTGGTAAGTACTTCAGCTCAAATGTATTTTTTATTAAACACTAGTTACCTTTGTTTTTGCTTGGGAAATTATCAAATAACTTCTCTCGCTCTGGGTGGACCGCGAGAGATCTACGCCGCCGATTGCGTCCACGAGGACACGACGGTGCTCTGCCCAAGCCGGGCAGACCTCCACCGTATGCTCCACCGTGTCCTCCGGGCGATCCACACAGTGGTGACTTCCGGGCGTTTCCTCCTGCCTTATCCGACACAAACACTAGCTACCTCCCCTGCTTCCCACGGTTTCTACGATTTGACAAAATATGAAGATTTCATCATTATACCTAAGTTCAATATTAATGTATTATATAGAAAAATCTCCCGGAATAAATTCTCTAAATGATTCTCTACTTGAAAACCGCATTAAAATCCGTTGCGGAGTTTAGGAAAACAACGCGGTCACACAGACACGAAACGCGACTTCAATCTTTACTAATATTACGAGGGCGGCACTGAAAATTTCGGGAATCAAGGAAGTGACACAACATTACTATTTAAAAATGTATTTATTGCTTTTCGAAATATTCTCCTAGAAATTTGACACATTTTTCCATACGATGGAACCAATCATTGAAGCAACCATTCCAATCGGAAGTTGGGGTCTCCAAAATGGCCGTTTTGTAGGCGTCCACAGCTTCTTCAGGTGATGAAAATCTCTGTCCACGCAATTTATTCTTTATTTTAGGGAAAGTATAGAAATCATTAAGGCTTAGGTCGGGGCTGTACGGCGGATGGTCTAATAATTCTATGTTTTCTTGCTCTAAAAACTCTTTTGTTCTGTGCGCGGTGTGAGAACTCGCATTGTCGTGATGGAGGATGATGCGGCGGTTGCAGTTCTCTTTACGGAGTTCAGAAACGACCTGTGGCAAACAAATGCTAGCATACCATTCTGCATTAACCGTTCTTTGTCCCTCAAGAGAATAGTCGTAACATGGCCGGTTTTGGATACAAACGTGGCCACCATTTTTTTTGCAACACTCCGTGAACGAACAATTTTTGTTGGCTTTAACTCATTTTCGAACACCCAAACTCGTGACTGGTTTTTTGTTTCGGGTTCGTACGCGTATATCCAGGATTCATCACCTGATACGATGTTGTATACAGCATTTGAGGATCCTGCGTGGAATCTTTCGAGAGTTCTGACGCACCAAGTAACGCGAGCCGCTTTTTGCTCTTCACAGAGCGAATGCGGTATCCATCGGGAAAACAACTTTTTTACACCGAATTGTTCATGCAAGATTATTTGTATTTGACTCATGCCAATGTCTAAAGTTGCCTGAATTTCGCGGTATGTCACATGTCGATCTTTCTCAATCAGCTTACGCACAACATCAACGTTTTCTTGGGTGACTGCAGTTTTTGGACGACCTTGACGGGGATCATCACTGAGCTTGACACGTCCACGTTGAAATTCAGCAAACCAGCGACAAATTGTGGTTTTGGATGGGGCTTCATCATCAAATGCAGAAATCATCCGGTCAACACACTGTTTTTGTGTTAAACCACTTAGAAAGTCATAATAAATCATCGCTCTTGAATTTTCTCGAGTCAATTCCATTTTCTCAACGACTAAACAAGTTTGACAAAACCTTGTGACAAGACCGAGAATCTTTTTTGAAATAAATAAATGGTATTCGATTTTTAAAACCAAGGAGTTTTCAAGTAAAAAGATTTTAATATGACAGGAACAGTGGAAATATTCCATTCCCGATACTTTTAGTGCAGCCCTCGTATAAAGAGGTAAAATTTGTTTGTTACTTTGTATGTAGGGGGTAATCTCTCAAAAATATTTTTACAAATCAAAGAGATTTAAGATCACTACGAGATTTGCAATACCATAATGCACAATTCGGCCATATACACACATCAACACGGTCTAGGGATATTTTTAAAAAAGCGAATTACTATCAATGTGTTAATTATTTATATGACATGTATATATTTAAAAGATACGTTATTTAATATTCTACCATTTTTTAATAATGGTTAAGGTACTTCGATTAAAATTTCAGGATTTAATGGAAAAAAAATTAAGCATAGACGGAAACCGTATATGAATTAACTTTTAATTTATGAGTAAAAACTGAAAAAAATAGAAAAATCATTAAATTTGTGTTTATAAACTTGAAGTTAGTAGTCTGAGAAAGCGCCCATGATGTTCATAACACATCGGCAACGATTCGGCATGCTCAGAACAAGGTTGTCAATGTCTTGCTGCGGAATATTGTCCCATGTCCTTCTGAGGTGCGCAAAAAGTTGATCTTCTGTAGCCAGATTTTCAGGAACTTCCTTCAGAGCTCTTCTTTGCAGCATATCCCACGCATGCTCAATGGGATTTAGATCTGGCGATTGAGCAGGCCAGTCTAAGGCCCTAACATTGTGTGTATGTAACCAAGCTGCTACCGTTCTCGCCGTGTGTGCCCGGGCATTGTCGTGCATGAGCAGGAAATCTTGCCCCATTTGTGTTCTGTGGGGCAAGATTACGGGCCCCAGCACCTGTTGGACGTATCGTTCTGCCGTCATATTGCCCCGCACCCAAACGAGATCCGTCCGTCCTCCAAGACGAATTCCTGCCCAAACCATAATTGTTCCTCCTTGGTATGGGTGAACTTCCTGAGGGTTCTGAAGACGGCTCCATCGTCCAGGAACTCGCCAAACACGCGTCCTTCGTGAATCTGGATGGAAGCCGAACCTGGATTCATCCGTGAACAGCACATTGGACCATTGCTCACGGCCCCAGTCCACGTGGTTCCGAACCCATTCTAATCGTCGTCCACGATTGCCTCTCCGTAAAGGTGGGACCCGGAGTGGTCTACGAGAGCGTAGATTGCTTTCATGCAGTCGCCTTCTTACAGTTTGGTCACTCACAAGCACTTGGTGTTCCACTCGCAGCCTTTGGACCAATTGAGTCGCCGTTGCATTTGGTTGAGCTCGCGCAGTAATTTGCAAAAATCGATCTTGTCTGGGGGTAGTGATGCGACTTGGCCCCCGGTGCCTCTCCGCTACTTCACCTGTGGCACGATAGCGTGTCCACAATCTTGAAATTACATTTTGGTGGGTCCCTATGGCCTCAGCAACATTACGCTGAACAGACCCAGCTTCCAGCATTCCCACAGCTCGTAACATCTCCGCCCTCGTCAAATGTTGGCGTTGCATGGCTACAATACCTCAATTTTAACTTTATCTTTCGTTTAAAAATGAAAAAAAACTGTAACTAAACGTAATTCGTATTGTTTTCTAAATTTCGCACAAATGAAAATTCCCTCTCCTACACATCAAGACATTTTTATGCCACCGAAACAAAAGAATTTTCAAAAATTTGAATTTGGAATTAGTCTGAGATAAATTACAAACAAATCGGTGTATGAAAGATTACAATGCGGCCAGTACTTTTCGAGTTATTTAATTGAGTATGAAATATCCCTAGACCGTGTTGATGTGTGTATAATTCGAAAATAATTTTCTTTTGGTGGACACGAAGGCGACTTGACATGCAGGCGTACCACACTAGACTGAGTGAGTTTTGCCCACTAGGACAAATGAATTGGATTACGATTTTGTTCGCTATGTCCCGTCTATTGTTAAGACGCTGACAACACCTAAACCGTGGTCACTATCAGATTGCATAGAAAAGAAAGAGAAGTGCGATGACACAACGCTTTTAATTTATTGCAAAATATTAAGCAATTATCTATTTACTCAAAATTGAGTTGAGTAATCGAAAATAAAAAACAAACAAGTTCTGCATTCAAATAAGACGTTCTTGTTAGTAATTAAATATGTAACGTATGTTGATATTTAATACAGATATTTTGGATTAGAACTCAAGGTAAGAGGTTAGTTTAACGTTAGTTTGTATCAAGATCTTTTTTCAAAACGTGTTTTGGTAACAACCAAGTTCTGGGAAATATGTTCAAAAGTAACATTCATTTTTTCCGCTACCACAAACTACACAGATATGGCAATTTTTTTTCTTAAGAGAAGCCAACTTTGATCAATTGGGTCTTGTCAGCACCTTAAGTAAATAATTTAATGCCTTTGAAAAAACATTTTTGCATTTGATAGCCCAATTCTAGAGGAAGGTTTTAGGCCATTTAACATCACGCTACGACCCTTACGTACCGAGCATGACGTCTAATAGGCAGAAAGAACGCTAAGCGCACACGACGTAATAGCGCGCGCGGGCGATGCAATGCGACGCAGTGGGTCGGGGGAACAAGAAATTTCACGCGGACAGAAGCTAGTTTGTGGGGCCCACGTGGTCGTAAGTGCCACTAAGTGGTCACCGTCACCAAACAAACTAGTGTTTGTTTATTCATCAGAATCTAATTTGTTACTTACATCTACAAATTAAAACTTATTTGATTGTGAAAATTAATCGGTCTCAATTGATTTTTGTGTTGTGTAAACTCACGTGTACACTAAAAAACAAAAATCCCCTTGTTCTTAAACTACTATCCGGTTAGATTTCGCTCAAATTGCCCAGTATCCAGGGGCCGGATATTTAGAAAACATTACTAAATCTTTGATGACTATACAGAATTCCGACCAAATCTACAAACATTTCATGTCTAATTTAAGGTCTACTAAGTATCCTTTACAATCATCATCATCATTCTCCTGCCCTTATCCCAATTTATTTGGGGTCGGCGCAACATGTCCCTTTCTTCCATATTTCTTTCTTCTATTAGTTGTCATCTCAGTAGTTACCCCTTTTCTAGCCATATCATCTTTTACACAGTCAATCCATCGTTTCTTTGGTATTCCCCTACTCTTATAGCCATCGACATTCATATTCAAGACTTTCCTCACGACATTTTCCTTATTCCTCCGCATCACATACCCATACCATGATAACCGATTTCCGCACAACTTTTCAGTCACCGGTGCCACTTTCAGACTTCCTCTTATGTACTCATTTCTTATTCTATACATTTGTGTCACACCACACATCCACTAAGTATCCTTTATATTTATTGCTATTAATTTTATTAACAGGAAAAAGTCCATGCCTGCATGGAATGCCCCAAGAAGTTTGGTTCGCAAGCTCTCCTGAAGATGCACATGAAGACTCACGAGCGAATGTTGCGCGGCGCCACCTTTAGGTGTACTTACTGCGGGAAAGGATTCTTTGAGTCGTATAGTTTACAGGTGAGATATTTACTCTGTTTGTGTGTTTTGTGTGTTACAGGCAGCCCATAGGGATGGGCCGCCTGTATGTTTGCCTATTTGTTTCTGTTTGTCTATTTAATAAATCGGACCGGCGATAATCTGATAATCCGACAATTAGTAAGTTACTTTTTAGTTTCCTTTATATTAAAAAAAAAAACCGTTAATAGCACCGGTCGTCAAAATGTAACAATTACGTAATTTTTTCACAAATTTGTCGCATTTTCAGCTATATTAAATAACTGGTAAGTGGTATCTGCCGCTTATGGACATCTGCAATACTAGATGTGTTACCCGCTCAGAGGCAAAGCTTAAAGATCTCATGAGTCTGTAATTACATTTGAATAGAAAAAACAAGAATGTGAGTAAGAAAAGATGGATGGATTGTTTGAAAGATGATTTGGCTAGAAGGAACTTAATGCTAATATGACGGCTGATAGAGAAGTATAGGAATTTATTTGTGGTCGGCGCAGAACGACCAGGAGGATGATAATTTAGAAATTCAAATATTTGTTCTCTTACTCTTAGTTCGTGTCCCGAGTAAACATTTTTCTGTCTTTTATTTTTTCTCCACTGCGTCATGACAATCTGCCCCTTTTCCAAATAAATTATCTTCAAAACTACTACAAAATATGTTTTATAATTTCAGGTACACGAAAGAACACATCGTAACGAGAGACCTTACACGTGTGACATCTGTAACACAAGCTTTGGAACTAACTCTAGTCTCAAGAGACATTTGAAAGTGGTGAGCTTTTATTTATATTTTATTTAACATAAAAGGTTGAGGCCGTTATCACTAGCAAGAGCGGATCCATCCATAATTAAAACTGTGTCTTTAACAATGAGCGGCCTCTTAAACATTGTTAGCTAGGCATAGATTTGCTTGCTTTGGTACCATTCAGCTCAAGCAACACAGGACATCGCTTTTTAGACTCAGGGCACACTTAAAAAGCGCTAAGCAAAATATTTTGTTAGGTCATTGAATTGAAAATACTTTGAGGAACTGATAAGTAAAATTAATTATCAGTTCCTCAAAGTGTAATTTGCCAACGCTAGCGCTCAGGGAGCCATTTGGTTCTCGATGCCCGTACAACGTTGAACTGACTGGACATCATGTATCTTTCAATATTCATGTTTGGTTATTTCCTCAAAAAACATCTCAGACACTAATGTGCCTCTGGTCTGGACTTTAAAAGAGCTTCGGTGTTTATATATAAAGTTGTCGGTTAAGAAACATCAACCTCAGCTAGTTAAAATATTTTTATTTATTTTTGACGTGTCGTGTTTTTCAAAGCCTATTTATATAGATATCAAATATTATTTATCATTAAAAATAACAGTATATTCACATTATCCAACTAATAGTTATCAAATTTATAAAGGTGTCGTGGCTAAATAATAACAGCCGCACCGGTTGATCGAAAGTTAAGCTACGGTTGCCGCGGTCGGTTCGTCGATGGGTGACCATCCACATAGCCCCCTCCGTGCATTGAAAAGCACGTTAAGCCGTTGGTCCCAGCAAGAGCATGCTATCCGGATATCCGAATTATCCGGATGTGGGAAGAATATATTATCCGGATAGTTCCTTTTTTATGTATTATTACCGATTTCGATGTAATACATCGAAATCAGTAATAAATAATATAACATTTTACATAGTGTTTTAATAAAATAGGAATTCGCAATCGTGCAATTGTGAAATTTCATTCGAAATATTAAACAATCCATGATGACACACTTACTAGATTTATAGTAACGATAATTCAAAAGCGCTTTTGCCCAGCAAACTGCAACCAGTTGCAGTGTACGTCGATGGTGTTATTGACACGGTCCTTGAAACTTTTTGCTTATTTGTTCTCTTAAACGACTTTGCCAGTTTCGCTCTGTTGCTGATAATCACTGAGTATCTACGTCATCATCATCGCTGTCGTCAACTGAGGCGAAGAGTATCAAAACCTCTATTGTGAAACACTTTGCCCAGTACAAATGGCACTCTTTGGTAGAAGGGGACCAAGAAACATTTATCTTAGTCAAGTATACAACCTCCTCGTCGCAATTTCTACAGGGTCTAATCAGAAAAGGTTACATAATTATGTAATAAATTGAGGATACCTCTAAACGGTGCAACATTGGATTGCTTGAGTTTCCTTAGGTCTCATTACCAAATAATGAAAAAGTTATGTTATTGATTTCGTTGTTTTGGCTTATTCTTAGGATTATTTATATATATATATATATATATATATATATATATATATTTTTTTTTTAAAACGTTATATAATTTTATGATTCATAAGTAATATAAGTATAATTAAGTACATAATTGATAAAAGACAGTTTTTTAAAATTAAAATGACGATTGGAAACTTATTAGTTCAATTTACCGTTTTTATAGTGGTATCCAAAATACATAAGATAAGATAATATTTATTTGCTTAAACATGTCATACATACAACGAAAGACAGAACATATTATCCGGATAGTGTTCAGAAAGAGTCCGAAATATCCGGATAACAAAATGGGGCGGATAATTGCATGCCCTAGTCTCGGCTGTCGTTCGCCCAAAAGTCTGACAAGCAATCATCAAGGGGTATCGTGTTGCCCAGTAACTGTGTGGGCTATGGAGGACAGATAGTCAGTCGCTCTCTGTAAAGTACTGCTATTCAGCTGAATCCGGTAAGACTAAAAGCCGAAATCAACATAGTTGGGAAAAGGCTAGGCAGATTGTGATTGATTAGCAATTAGCATCCTAAGACTTAAAAATTCGTATGCTCATAAAATTTATGCGACATTAATTACCATTACTTGACACATCCAAATATAACGTTAAACACTTTTTGACAAAATAAGTGTTACAGCAGTGGGAGAATTATAGGCTGATTATGTAAACATTACTTGCGCCCCAACCTTGCTTGGCGCTTTACTTTGTGTAAATAATTTAATCACCACTGCTCTCAAAACGGTGAAGGAAAACATCGTGAGGAAACCGGCATGTCCTAGAACAAAAAAATCCAAGACATGTGACATCTACCAACACGCACTGGGCCCGCGTGGTCGATGACGGTCCGATATTTCTCACAGAGAGGAGGCCTGTGTACCAGAAGGGAACATTATAGGCTGATTATGCTGTATGCTGCATGTGTCTTTTAATCCGAAAAATTTTCAATGAAAAAAGGCTAGGCAAATTGATTGAGTTATCAAATAATATCACTTTCTTTTGTTCCATTGTCAACAGTCCCACAACACAGCGAAGCCCTATCAGTGCAATACATGCCGGCGCAACTTCTCAACGGAATCCATCAGGGACAGGCACGAGCTGAGGCTCCATGGGAACCCTGAGGACTTCAAGTTCCCATGCAAACAGTGTTCTTGCAAGTAAGTTAATGTTTGACTTGTTGAAAGGTTGGTTATAGCATAAATGGTGGTAACAATTATTTAATGTTATTGCCAATATTTTTTTCATTCATTAAGTCTTCTGAAATGAAGGATGGGTACCATCTTTACATACCAAGACCCCTCCGTGCCTCGGAAAGTACGTTAAGCCGTTGGTCCCGGCTGTCATTTGTAGATCTTTGACAGTTGTTACGGGTCGTCAGAAGCTCGAAAGTCTAACAACGTATCGTGTTACCCAGTAATTGGGTTGTGGAGGTCAGATAGGCAGTCGCTCCATGTAAAATACTGGTATTCAGCTGTTTCCGGTAAGACTGGAAGCCGACCCCAACATAGTTGGGAAAAGGCTAGGCAGATGATGATGATGAAGTCTTCTGAAAGTTTAGTTATGTTAACCTCCTTTTGTGACTGACTGTACAAATGTAACTTTTTCACGTTAGATACTGGTGCCGATTCCCTTGTTCACAAAGTAAACTAAATTTAATTTCAGTGCATCTTTTTCTTTCATTAAAAAGAGGACAGAAGATAAATTTTAGTTTAGTCCTGTCAAATTAATCAACGCCTGTCACTACTCCATACAAGTTTAGACGTGATTAAAAACTTGCCTACTAAAATTACGTCAATTTACGTCAAGCGCTGATTAATTTGACAGGACTAAACTAAAATGTATCTTCTGTCCTTTTCTTAATGAAATAGAAAAAAAGATGTACTGAACTTAAATTTAGTTTAGTTTGTAAACAAGGGAATCGGCACCAATGTATAAGATTACAATGTATAAGATTATATAAGGCGGACGAACACTGAAGGAAAACTTCACAAAACACGCAGTGTGCAAGCGTAGTAGTCAAGGCTCGTTCCTCCTCTGTATACAGGGTCAAATCAGATTATCTAGCGAAACTCCGCAGACATGATCGATATTTAAACACTAAAAAAGAAAAAGATTTGATGATTTTTTTTTTTGGGTTAACGACTGCTTGTGGTGTTGTTGCATTACTTGAGAATATCTGTTTATTTTTATTGTATCGTGTTTAGTTATTGAAATCCATCACGTTTTTGAAGCTTACAAAAAAAAAACCCAGATTTTTTAAACTGATATTTGAAGTGACTACACTCGGGCGGTTGATGACCCCAAAAAAACTCAATTAATTTATTTTTGTTTTATCATAATAGGGTATTTTACTATATACGAGAAAAAATCTATAAATAGATTATTGAGATAGTTTAGGCAAAAAGGAGTCGGAAAATGTTACTTTTAGTTCATAAAATAACAAATTAATTTTAAAATTCAATTCAAAGTTTTCAGTTTTTCTAATCTGTTAAAAAACACCATGAAAGCCGCCATGTTATTACGTGATACCGCTGTAATCTAAAACGTGTCAACTGTCAACTGATAGTTAGATAATAGATCAGCGCATTTGTTTACATAGCCAAGTGACGTCATGATCACAGAGCAACATGGCGTCCACTGCGTCCAGCGTTTTCGTCAAACTACGCGCGAAATTTGAAAATGTACAATTTAAATGCATTTTTATGGCACTTATCGATTGAACGAAAATTTTGTGATTTTTTTTGGGGCATATTAGCACTATAGAATTTAATTAAGACACGTTTCAAGACAACAAGAACGGGTGTAAGACCCTATTAGACATTGATACCTATCGCGTCTGCAGAGTTCTAGGCTAGCTAATTCAATTTGACCCTGTGTAAGCGGTATTGTAATACTTTTTATTTATCTTGTTCACAGATATTTAAAACTAAAAGATCTTCAAAAACACGTCTACAAAATGCATCCCAAAGGCAAAAGGAAGAAAAAGGTGCAAGAAAGCGATTCGGAATAAACCTTATTGTGAATGAAGTAAGGTACAAAGTTGAATGCAAACAGACTTGTGTTTTATCTACCATATCAGAGGAAGGGAGATTTGAATGAGGTCGTTGTATAGATGCTTTGATTTGAGGAACAAAAATATATACAAACTTATACATCAAGTAGTACAGGGGGGTAACCATCACCTCTTATAGCAGTATTATTTCAATATTACTTTAGCGTGAGAAAGAGATGGAGCTATAAGTCTTGTACAGCTCCATCACTTTCCCACTGTGAAGTAATATTATAATAATACTGCCATAAGAGGTGATGGTTACCCCCCTGGTCATTGTGAAAGAACAGCAGGATTTTTTTTTTTTGGGTGGGAAATTATCAAATAACTTCTCCAGCTCTGGGCGGAGCGGGAGGGTGTGTCAGACTCTTACTGACTAAAACCCACCCGTATTCCTTCCGTTGCCTGTGTTGCCAGGGGCCTCGGTAAAGAACTGCAGGCTTAGCACGAGAACCTTAGATGCGTCTTGTCGACGGACGAGTAGACAAAAATGACGTTTCCGTGTAGACAGTAGAATATTTTCGGTAGACAAGCGATTTCTATTATACAGTAGGGTAGACATAGAAAGCGTCATGCTAAGCCTGCTGATACGGGAAAGTACGACCACCATAGCTATTTCTGCCGCCATGCAGTGTTGTTGTGTTCCAGTTTGATGGGTCAATCAATCAATCAATCAAATCAGCCTATAACAGTCCACTGCTGGACATAGGCCTCTCACAGGCTGCGCCACAACACCCTGTCCTCCGCCTTCCGCATCCAGTCTGTCCCAGACACCTTTTAAGGTCGTCGGTCCATCTAGCTGGGGGGCGTCCCACACTACGCGGTCACTCCAGGACTCGTCTGCTCCACCAGCCATCGGTCCTTCGACAAACATGGCCAGCCCACTGCCACTTCAGCTTGCTTACTCTGTTTGTCTTGTTGGAAGGGTATGGGTGCGTAAATGAGACATTTCAGCATTGTATCTGGAATTCTTCTCTCGCTCTGAGCGGAGCAGAAGGGTGTGTCAGACTCTTACTGACTAAAACCCACCCGTATTCCTTCCATTGCCTGTGTTGCCAGGGGCCTCGGTAACCCTTTCGTACCTTCCCGTGAGCCCGGCAGGCATCGGTCCTAGTGGACCCCTACACTTGTGCTGACGACATCTCTTTGAGGCGCGCGTGGAATACAACGCGCCGTCGACCCGGGCCTGGTCCTTACCGGAGGCGAGCTCCCCATTGCTCACCGTCCGCAAGCCCGCGCCTACGGTGGCCGGAAATCCGCCCGGGATTCCCGACGCCCAGGGCGTCTCCTGCGGCGGCTAGGGGCGAGAGGGCGCGAAATTTGCCTTTCCCTCAACCGTCCCGCCTCCTCCTTCGCGAGCATTACTGCTTCGCAGAAGGAGGTAGCGGCTGCCCATGCACTCTCGCTCCGTACCATGGCCTGAACCAGGGCCGGACGCGAGAAATGTGTCAATGCCCTGTGGATATTGCAGATGGAAAGTAAAAGTCTATACAATTTTGTAATACAGTGGAATACTTAGTTTTTCGAAACAAAGCGTCTAAACATTGATTTCTTGGTTTTATAGACTAAAGAGTATTATAAGAACAGAAAACAAAGAAACGTCATATGTTCTGCAGTTTTTAGAAATAGCGTGTGGTGTCGGTGATTTTCAAACCGAATCGAATTAACCAATTTCTAGTAAAAAGACAAATATTATGTAGAATTAATCGTAAAAGATATCTCTTAGTATTAATTTGGAATGTTTAATAGTTATTATTACTATAGTCTGTTCATTTTGTAATGGTTCGTATGACACTATACTCCATTTGTTTAGGTAGTTCAATACAGGTAAACAAATTGTAAAAAGGGTTTTTATAGATGACAAAAATACGTTGTAACATATAACCAAATTAAATTTATTTTTGATTTTTACGATAGTTTCCTCTTTTATTAATGTATCTTATACTTTATCATTTCTTCTTAAACTACTCTTTGTAGATGTAACTGCTTGAGCACATTTCTTTAGTTGGATTTATAATATTACTATAATATTTTGTATCTGTAATGTCAACGAATTATAACGTTGCTAAATTGAAGAGTACAACTGTGACGTAGCATGACAACTGAAGTGACAGGTTTTTGTTTTTGTTTACGCGTTTATTTATCTACCTAAACCAATGGAGTATAGTATTGGATTAATTAGCATTCACATTCATTGTGAGCAAGCGAATGCTCATTTAGCATTTAGCAAATGGAATGTAGTTGCGAAATTCTGTGAAGTGTGAATTCATCGCTTCGTACTTCATACTTTAACCAAATAAAATATATAAGTGTACTAGCACAAATCAAACGTTATCGGCGAGTAAACGCGCTCTTTGATCAAAATTCACATACTTCATTATTATCAATTATCGTCATATTAGCAATTACCCATCATATTACCCAGTTACTGGGTTGTGGAGGTCAGATAGGCAGTCGCTTCATGTAGAATACTGGTATTCAGCTGCATCCGGTTAGACTGATTGACTGATTCGGCAGATTGTTTGTTTGATTAGCAATTAGCATGCTAAGACTTAAGAATTCGTAAGCTCATGAAATATATGCGAAATAGCATTAATTACCATTACTTGACACATCCAAATACAACGTTTAATTTGTCAAAAAGTGTACTTTTTGACAAATTAAGTGTCTCAGCAGTGGGAACATTCTATGCTGATTATGTAAACCTTAATAATTTGGCATGTCTTTTATTCATCTTTTTCTGAACAGACTATAGTGTATAAAAATGTTGTTATAAACATGTAAATAAACGTTTTTATTATCTGTTTATCTACTAAGATATAAGATAGGTTTCATGTAAAGAAATATATAAATAGAAATATTTGATAGAAGTCAAAACGGAATATTTTTTATCGTATTTTTTTTTTTTATTTTACCTAATAGTGGGCTTTAATCAATATGACACAATACACTTCCGGATACACCTGTATTATTTTGTAAAGTTCTGTAACATTTTAGATGTTCTTGAATTCAAATTAAGAACAATGATGACACCAAAGTCATGGCAAGTATGTTGGCTTCAAAACTGTATAAAAAGTGTTATTCGACTCGATAAGTGTTTTGATATTTTAGACCTTTATACCTGCATGTACATATGCGTGGTGTTTCGATTTAGGAGTCCGGGAGTGTAGGTTATATTGGGTTTTATCCTAATTTATGGGGCATTGCTGAATGTCGTATTTTGTTGAGATCGAGTATCCGCCTGCGAGAAGTAACTTTAATAACATCGTGTGTTTATTAAATTCTGTTTTTCATCGACGAAAAAGTGCGCTGCATATAGTATGACAACTGCGCCTTTAGACAAATTTTGTAATTAAAAGTAGTATAGTCAAATTTAGGTATTATATTTTCAAAGGTTTGATAGAGATGGGCTGAGTGTGAGTATTCGATATTCGGCTCTGCATGATTGAATACTTTTGATCAAATATGAGGTATATTCGGCCAAAAAATAATATTTTATGCATCACCCGTTTCAAACTTTCAAAGGATATTTTCACCACAGGTTGCCTGTGGTGAAAATTTGGTGAAGAAGTTTAAACAAATGCTGATTGAACCGAGTATCCGGCTAGGTTTAAAGCCGAATATTCAACGTTGCCCTAACTATTATTAAAATTGTTAGAAAATAATTATACAATTATCACTAAATATAAACGGTAGAATAAAATGTTATGTACCTACGAAATTAAAATAAACATGCGAATTACTGAAAGTTTTAGGTAATTCTAACTGATATTTAACCAAATTATTTAATTAATAGGTATATTGTTACCAAAAGATTTTAAAATTTTTCATTTTAGAATTGGCAGTAATGAGAGAAGTCAAATATGTTTGTTTTTATTTTGATAATATTTTTTTATGAAACTTTTCTTGGACCTTTTCTCATTATGTTAGGGTCGGCTTTGAATGTGCGCTTTTATAATTTCGAACGAGACAATATTACGTCCACGGCCACGCCCGTAAAATGTATGGTAATACGCGCACATTATAACGCTATCGTGGACGGAAATTTAACAGCGTCTCCATATATTTCCATATATATTATTTTACTTCCCTGTGTTATCGTAATACTGTGGACGTCCACGATGATATCGTTACGATAGAAATTATAAAAACGGTCATTGTAACCAGATGCGGACGAATATAAGATGTTTTACCTAAAATGCCTATTTTCTACGCAAACCACGTCTCACGTGAATTATATTGTCGTCCCGCTCACACTTATGCAGTCGGCATTAAAATGATGCGCGACGCGTAATGTCCGGTTAATTTTGAAATAATTCACTTGTAAGGGAATTTGTTTTTATAAGAGATTTGTAGATTCTATATAAAATATTATTTGGAGAAGTAATCGCAAGCAAGCATTATACTGGAAAAGCAAATTTTCACTAGAGCCTGTGTTAGTGTCAAAGCTGCAAAACTTTATGGAAACTACTAATGCTTTGTTTGGATAGAACCAGCACCCCGATTGCGTAACACATTTTCAATCACATTCTGAGTGATTTTTAAAGGAATCCCTAATCCATTGCGTCATAGGTTTGAAAAATTCGTCTGCTCAACAACGTAAAGAATACGCATTTACCCCGCAGGAGAAGGAATCACGCTTTATTAGTTATAATCCTTATCTCTGGCCGTGTGTTATTACTTATCGTGGACTAATGAAGAAGGAAGGAGCTTTTTTTTCCAGTATAATGTTTAAATATAATTGTTTTTGTTAATAGCTGTTAATTTTCACCTGGTTTACTGTAAATAATAAGGAATATGTAAATAGGTTTATTGAATAAATGACTATGTCGATTCAAGCGAGTTTTTTTTAACTATGTAAATCGGTTTTTTACCGGATATTCGGAAATTGGACGGATATTGTAGAATAGTTAACGGAATTTTGTTGCATCTGTAGTTTCGATGGCTTACCTTCTGTATTTTGAATATAGTATAACAGTTCCAAAATAATACGTCAACAGGGAAGTTAGGCAATTCTTGCAAGATTCTAAACATACTAACGACTGACGAGAGAAGCCGACGCGTCTAATCTTCATACTAGCGTCATAGGCACCTGTCCCGACCACCGACGAAGAAGCGGCTATCAACGATTTTCTCGTTCAAGAACCGGTACAAAAGATTGTAGGTACCGTGTAAGTAAATTAGAAACATTTAATATATGAATAGTTGATCGCAGACTGTTCACAGCGCCGCGCGCCGGCGAGTACTCGTTTGTCGCAGAGACAAGAGTTATCAAAGAGAGAACTCGCTCAGCGAAGTTCGGTTGGTGGGCACTCGATCAGCGAGTAATCGTTCGTCGCCGTCGCACAGTTGTTGTTCGCCAAATCGTTTTTTAGCGTTCCGTAGTAAACAAGGAATCCTTATAGTTTCGCCATGTCCGTCTGTCTGTCTGACCCCACTGTAGCTCAGAGACGCTTAGTACTAGAAAGCTGTAATTTGGCATAGGTATACATATTAATCACGCCGACAAAGTGCTAAAATGAAATCTTGAAAAAAAAATTTTTTAGCGTACCTCCCTTGCATGTAATGTGGGGATGATATATTTTTTCTCATCTATCCCATGGTGTGGGGTATCGTTGGATAGGTCGTTCAAAAATATTACAGGCCTATGAACACCATTTTTCGATTCAAGGATCCACTTGCGTAATATTAAGCATTAAAGTGATAATTTTTGTTACGAGTTAAGTGTGCCCTGCCAGCTAAATGGTTGTTTTTGGTTATGTGAAAAAAATCACGGCAGTAGTATATATATAACGAAGTTAACCTTTTGACCGCCACGTCAAAAAAGCAAAGACGTGCCCTCAGCGGCAAGCTACAAATTCATCCTTTAATACCTACAAAATAGTAGTGAGTTCGGAATTATATCGTTATAGCACATGTAAAACTATCTATTTATTTTTTAACATAACTATATGTTAAAAAATATTTTTAATAAACGTTACTATTTACCCGAAATATATAATACAGGAGTTTTATTTCATTCCGCTTTATCCTATAAGACAGAAATGATAATGATATGTGTCCCAGTTTCGGCGTTCTTTATAATTTAAATCCACAATTAAAAACAACAATCGACTAAATCAAGTCAATACCATCACAGCACTATGATCAATCATGACGTAATTTTTTGTCACCATATCATGACCGTGGCGTAGCAGGCACGGCTGTTTTTAATTTGCTCGCCTCTGCACTAGAGGTGTGCAACCGATATTTATTAATAATATCGAAATAATAATGGGTATTTTATTTTTATGGTTTCGTATTTTCTATACAGTATCAGCATTGTCAAATAATAAAATTTAAGTTTCTCTGAAAGAACAACCAGTAATAATGCCTTAACGTACCGCTACGTACTGATGATATATTTCCTGAAATAAATACTACCTATTTACTGTATATTATAATTTTTAGAACACGAGGAATATATGCGAAAACAACAAAACTAACATAAAATATAATATTCGCATTGTTATTGAGTTTAGAATTTACTAGACAGACGAATACCGCCATCTTTTAGGATTCTTACGAACGAACAATCTTCGCACGTCGTGTTATAGAGATGTGTAGAAATAAAACATAATTTGATTGAAATTTAATAGTATTTTATTGCTACGCAATTGCCTATATATAGAATTGAATCTATGTATAACAAAATAATAAGGTAAAAGATCCGTCAAAAATGTAACGGATAGGGATACTGATACGGATATTTTTTCTCCCGCGGATTAGGATATCCGGAACATCACTCATATGTATACCCATTCTAAATTACAGCTTTCTAGTACCTACTAAGAGTCTCTAAGCTAAGCCGCGAACAGACATATAGACGAGAGACAGGCGGACGGACATGGCGAAACTATAAGAGTTCCTTCCTAAAAACAAATAATATAAAAATTAAAAAACGCCTGCCTTGTAAAAAGTTAATTATAAAAATTGAACTAAAAAATTAAAAACAAGTTAAAGGCAGGCGGGTTTTTTTTTATTATTATTTATTTTTATTTTATACCTTTTAGTGATAAAACGATTTTTTTTTTATAAGTTTTTTTATGGGATATTGAATAGTAAGTACCTACTGTTATATTTATTTTGTTATGTTATTAGCCAACGAATGCATATTGAATACTACTGTTATATATTTTTGTTTTATAATAAGTAAGCTGTAGGCGATGATAGTATATGTAGTACTTAATTGTTTTTATGAAAAAAAAAAAAATATATATTTTTAAGAACCATGGCTCTCCCATTTATTATCCTGCCCTTATCCCATTATATTGTTTATATGTCAGCCTTATTATATTATCCGGGGTATCGCAACGCTTCTAACGATACCACATACATTGATATCGGTTAAGCTGTTTAGAAGTTATGGTGGAATAAAGAAACCCACAAACATACATGAACCCTGAAAACATAACACTCCTTTTTTTAGGCAGTCGTGTAAAAAGGCGATTTCTTCTATGCATTTTATAAATTAAAATCGCTTTTCGTGTCTGTGTGACCGCGTAGTTCTTCTAGACTACGCCAAGGATTTTGGTGCGGTCACCATCATTTAAATTATTCCGGAATGTTTATGTATATAAAACGTAAGTATTCTGATCCTGGCTGATCTTTGCGTTATGCTCGTGAACGGGTGAATTAATCAGCGCTTGACGTAAATTGACGTAATTTAGTAGGTTAGTATTTAGGTTAGGTTTTTAGGTTTTGTATGGAGTAGTGACAGGCGCTGATTAATTTGACAGGACTAAACTAAATTTTTTCTTCTGTCCTCTTCTTAATGAAATAGAAAGAAAAAGATGCACTGAACTTAAATTTAGTTTGTTTGTGAACAAGGGAATCGGCACCAATGTAAATATTTGGGTAGATTTCTTTTAAGTTATTTTGTTATTTATTGGAGACACTGTTTCACATCTTTAAGGCGCTGACAAGACCCAATTGACCAAAGTAGGCTTCTCTTAAGAAAAAAAATTGCAAATCTGTATAGTTTGTCGTAGCGGAAAAAATATATGTTAATTTTGAAACATATTTCCCAAAGCTTGGTTGTTACTAAAACACGTTTTGAAAAAAAAATCTCGATACAACTTGACATAACTAATGTTAAGAAAGAGAAGCGCGATGACACAACGTTTGTAATTTATTGCAAAATATGAAGCAATTATCTATTTACTCAAAATTGAGTTGAGTAATCGAAAATAAAAAACAACCATGTTCTGCATTCAAATAAGACGTTCTTGTTATTAATTAAATACATAACGTATGTTGATATTTAATACAGATATTTTGGATTAGAACTCAAGGTAAGAGGTTAGTTTAACAATGGAATCTGACAGTGATCGCGGTTTAGTTGTTGTCAGCGTCTTAATGAAGTTAGGTAAAATTGTTTGTAATTCTTTATATAATTTTTAAGGTTGGAAGTCACTGCTCTCACCCACTCGCATTACGCACTCGGGAGTTCTGTTTATGTAAAAAAGTAAACAGAACTTAATACCTAAATAAACGCCCTTTGTACTTTTTATTTTTGTTTCAGTTTTCATTGTTTTGTTGGTAGGTATATTGGCGTGTGCTAGCTAACATGTGGCAAGTAATTTAATTTAATGTTTTGCGTTTCGTAGTGTTAATTATTTTGCATACGATTTGTATAGAATCAATTTTATCTGACAGGTGTGCTGCTGGACAGTTTGTTGCGCCACTTCTCCCCAACTAAAGCACTGGAAGTGGTGAAGGGCGGTCGTTTTTGGGGACTGTCTTATGTAATTTTGACGTTCGAAAAGTGCTGATTCTCAGCCTAGTTTGAATAAATGACTTTTGATTTTTGACTAAATTTACATTAATAAAGAAATCACGATGGTTTGTCAAGTCGTCAAAACCATGCGAACGCGGGGCGGACGAGTAGTAAATAAAACAAATAAAAATGTTATTGCCAAGTTGGTATTTTAGGTACTCTTATAAGGTACTTATTTAGTATCTTATACAATCTAGAACAACAAAATGAGGAAGTAAAAATGACTTACACACATTGTACACTTACAATTTAACAAAAATATAATCACACACAGATATAAACTTTTTAATTCGTCTAAAACATAAACTTCTGATCACTTGTCAATTTACTGATCGCTTGTAGTATTCTGATCAGTATACGGTTAAGACACACTTATTAGAAATGGCGAACTGAGAAAAGAAATGGTAAAATATTACTAGTTTAACAGTGAACAACGAATTATGCTAATTATGCTCTAGGTAGGATTAGGTTCTCGTTAACAGTGCCACAGTTTAGTGATCTTAATATGATGTTTTGCTCGCTAGACTGGACGTAATTGATGGTGTATTTACTTTGTCCATACATTAAAAGGATTTATGACCGATTCCTTTTGCATTATAGCCGACGTAGCGAGCATAGATTGACATACGCAATTGATTTTCATCACCAAAATTACGGAAGACCGCTGTTCAGTCTGTCGCAACCCTTATATATCTGATCGTTTGTCTAATTCTTAATGATAGCTTTGAAAATTTTATTAGATCTTAACACAAAAATAGTTTTTAAGTAAATGCAATTTTATAAACAAAAATAATATTATTTTACAATTGACCAATACTAGTGAAGGTGAGAATGGACGAGTTTAATTCTTATATTTATTATTTGCAAACAAACAAACTGATCAGAAAGATTCCGATCGTCTGTCAATTTCTGATCACATGTAGTAAACACACTGTGCATGAAAAACTGATCAGTTTTAAACAACATTTTCTGACCATGTGACATACATATTAGAGTTATTTTATATTTGACAAATAAATATTGAGATAGATAGTCTTGTTAAATTCCAATGAAAAATTAAATGAAAACATAGTTCGAGATAATTATATTTTACAGAGGTGATACTGGAAGACAATTTGTTATTTAGACATTATTGCAGAAAGAAATATACGACATTCTTTGTCCTATTGGGAAGTATATACAGGGTGGATTTATGAGATGGGACAGTAAGGGCAGATACCTTAACCGTTGTAGCTACAGGAAAACGATTTTAGGAGACCGTCCTTAACTTTTTGAGACATTTAGATCTGCATTCACAGATTTTGATATAAATGTACAGTCAGAAAGAAAATGGGCAGTTATCACAAAACTTTTTTGGTGTCAATCGATCCTGTTTTTTACAGGAATTAAAAAACACTATCGGATCAACAGCGGTTTGAGTACTAGAAAAGCCAGAAATTGCTAAAATTTCATCCGTACATGTATGAACAAAATGTACAGTACTGGCTTTACATTTTTTCAAAATCTGTGCATGCAGATCATAAGATCTCAAAAAGTTAAGGACGGACTGTCCTTAACATTTTGAGATCTTATGATCTACCTAAGACCACTTTCTTGTACGGATTACGGTTAAGGTACCTGCCCATACTGCCCCATCTCAAAAATCCACACTGTATACTTAGTATAATATTAGAAAGAGGTAAAATTTTGTGAAAATCTTCAGAACAACTGCTGCCAATTAATTTAATTTGACAAAATATAAAGAGACAGTACTACAAGTCACCACTGAGACGTTGCCTGAGGTATCCGAGCGATACGAGGTGGTATGTTGACGAGTCACGAGAGCTCAGTAAGCCGACGTATTTATCGCGAACTGGATTTTTAATGCTTAGCACCGAAGGTTGAAAATCCAACAGTGTACTTTTTGTCGCGCAGGGATGCACTACGTTGGATTCTCAACGCTCGGCTCAACACCAAAGGTTGAAAATTCAGTACGCGATTAAAAATCGCCCGTACGAGCCTGGGCTTGTTCGCCCACTGACGGGTTTAAATAACCTTCTTGCACAGCAAAGCTACCTCAGATAAGGCGGAAGCGCAATGGTAGCCCGATTCTTTTTTCTTTCTTTTCTTGGCCGTTTTTCGTGGATGTGACGCATATTTGCCCCCAACTTATGATTTTGTGTTTAAGTGTTCTCTGCAAATATACGTTTGTTCTTTCTTTTTTTCTGCTAACCCTTTGACCGCCACGTCAAAAAAGCAAAAGCTACGAATCACAACTACATGGCAGATTTTAAGGAATACCTTAAGATTTTAAGGTATTCCTTAAAATCTGTCATGTATTTGTGATTCGTAGCTTTTGCTTTTCATACATGACAGATTTGTCATGTAGTTGTGACCGTGGCATGCTGGACACATTTTGGTTAGTCTGTGGCAGTTAAAAGATTAATTTAAATTTCACGGTCTTCCTTAGCATCCTCCCTAAATGGTAGGTCTGTAACTTAATCTAAAAGAGATTGTCTTCAAGCATCACCATCCTACTTAATTTTGGAGTGGTAAGCACATGGAGCTTTGCACATTTCTACCAGACATACCTCTTGGTTGAAACGTCATTGAATGAACACTTTCTTCAGCCCTGCCTAATTTAAAGAGAAACACAGAGCGAGGGATTTATAATGACATTGAATATTGACACTTCATATTAAAAAACACTAGAAGAGCGGTGAAACGTCAAGAATGACGTCACTGAAACGTTCATTTATGAAAGTAAGTTGGTGTTTTTTTTTATATAGAGCGTTTTTTGACACCGTAAAGTCAAACCTGCTGTTATTTTAATGACAGTGGTCACTGGAGCCGTTATATAGTGGCCACTCCTCAGGAAATTTTATCTTTAGTGTAATGTTTCTGAGCGACAAAATATTGTAAGATTTCAGTCACTAATGGGTCAAGACCAAATTTTTTAACGTAATTGCACAACGGAAATATATCGCACTGGAAAATAAATGCAGCACGACACATTATTAGGGCGAGTAAATATTTTAGGCAGGTGTAATCGAATTAATTACTTGCCTAAAATATTCCGACGATTTACACACACCCTAATAATTATATTGCGCTGCATTTATTTTCCAGTGCAATACATTTCCGTTGTGCAATTACGTCAAAAATTTGGTCCTGACCCAAATAACTAAGATAATTTTGATGCTGCAAAACAGGTTTGTCTGTACCAATTTCTAATGTAATAGAGGGCGAACTTGTATGTACATCAACGGCTCCTTAGGTCTCGTTTGCACCGTATGACTCTATAATAAGGTATATTATGCAACATAAAGCAGTTTTATAAACATTGGCTGTTTGAATCAACTTGCAACTCTTCATTAGAGGATTTTGTGGGAAACATCACAATTTTGCCAATGATAAGTTTTATTTTGTAACGACAGGAGATGCCCTAGATGGCCCTTATTGGTGATGTTCTCATCAAAATTCAGGTGCGTAGTACCCGCAACCGGCGTGCGTGTATCGCAAGATGTATGAACGTAAACGAAGCCAAAGGACTATGTAAGGAGTGTAGCAGCAGGCTTAGCATGATGCTTTATATTTCTTCGAAGAATAGACACGACTCTTTCTATACAAAGTGACATTTTGTTTCTCCATTTTTGACATCTCATCTGTCATTTTGTCTTTCATTACTAACGATCTTTGTTTATGTCGTTTTTTATGTAAAGGATTTCTATGGTTGGATGTCAAAACTTTTTTTGACATCAGAAACGAAATGTCACTTTGTATAGAAAGAGCCATGTCTTTTCTTCGAAGAAATAGTAGGCGTCGGATTTGGTGAGTTTAAGTAAGTATTGTATGTCACAAAAAATTCTCAGGTCTGCATTCCTCTTTAATCCAAGCAGTGGCTTATACATAATGTTCAACTAAATTACCTATACGTAACAACTCCATGCGTCGACTACTCTGCATACTTGTTGCTTAACTCAATCGCCCTGACCTGCCGCTTGGCGTAGTAGTACGTATATCTTCTCCTTAATCCAATCTTTATTGTACGGTGCATATGTGTTTGTTGATTTCTGGTAGACTAAGCAACTCAGGTCAGCCAGCTGGAAGAAAATAGAGGACATTTTATAGGATATTATCAAGAGAATGGGACAATGGCTGATCTAGACTTCAGTTAAAGGGTGGTAGGTTCTTGGCTGTACATCAGTTACTAGCATAGCGGTTCACAATCATTTCATATGCTTCTGAGCCAAATTGAGTAATTTAAAAGCTGTTCACAAACCCGAAAACAAAAAATTATTTCAGTTTTAAATCAAAGCAATAACCAATGCCAATAACTATTTGCTCCTGGCAAGGCAAATCTATACATCTATCGATACAGATAAATAAAATTGGAGTGTCTGTTTGTAATATTAAAATAACCGCTTTTTACTAAATGCAGACTAACAAAAATTGTAAAACATGTTATTTTGGTATATGTACCGTGTATACCATATTATACACGGTACATATACCAAAATAACATGTTTTACAATTTTTGTTAGTCTGTCTGTTTGTTCCGGCTAATCTCTGAAACAGCTGGACCAATTTTGACAGGACTTTCACTGGCAGATAGCTGATGTAATAAGGAGTAACTTAGGCTACTTTTATTTTAGAAAAAATCACGCGGGCGAAGCCGCGGGCAGCAGCTCGTTGGTAATAAAAAATGAGTAATTTTCGACACAACAGCCTGTGGAACAGCTGTGAATAGCTATGCAGCTCTAGCTATTTTGCTAGAGCAAAAGTAAGGCACTTGACATGATAAGTGGGCACCAGTTAATCTGAAGTTGTCTCCTCATAACCTCTTCCATAATTATATTTGTTGCTGTTTTGAGCACATTTCTGTTACGGAAAATTGTGCGTTCATAAGTCGTTTGTAGGGTTAGAAGTAGCTTGTGTTTAATTTCTGTAATCTACCTTCAATCTGTTATAGCAGTTTGTATTGTGTGGGTGAACAAAATAAGAGAATGTTTAAATTAAATTTGAGTTCAAAATCAGCTTTAAATAAATTCTCTTGCCATTTCTCACTTAAGGCCTACCACTTTATCAGTCTTTTAAATTTTCTACAGGCTTGTAATTTTATGTTGATTACAAAAAAAAAAAAACAGTTATCAGAGGCTGGCCTAAAACAAAGACGTACATGGACTAAAAAGGTTCCAACTGCGTCTTTTAGGCCAGACACTTGGCCAAAATAACAATGTATGAAAAGAAGTACATAATTCAATTTGCCTAGCCTTTTCTCTACTATGTTGGGGTCAGCTTCTAGTCTAACTGGATGCAGCTAAAGAATACCTGAATTTTACATGGAGCAGTCATGGAGGTGAGATAGGCAGTTGCCTATCTCACCTCCACAACCCAGTGACTGGGTAATACCCTAACTATATTTTCTGTATCTTGATTTGACACCTGAATAAACAATCAGTATTAGAGACAAAACAATGTCTTTAATCTATTTTTTTTTTAAAGTGTTAATGGGGGTAAGGGTGAGGTAGATGTTGTTCTATGCTATAGAAACACACTTGAGATTTAAGAGGCTAAGTTAATTTAGGCTTAGGAGTGCTTCTGGCCTTTGAAATACCAAGAAAACAGCACAAGATTCTCATATGAGCTCTTGTAATGTTATACCAAGTTTAGTAACAATATTCTGTAAACTGACACATACAGAGAATGCTGTGCTAAGCATTTTAGTTTACTGACGACATATCGCCATCGGTAAGGATTCTAACTATAGGTATGACCTTTTAAAAGTTTATTTACGTAAATACATTAAGTAAATTGCTTACCTGATCGATAAAATCGAATAATTGGGATATATCGTAAGTTATAGTTGGTGTGTTTGGATTCCGTCTCTTTAGATGTTCCTCGTATATTTTACAGACTCCCTCCATGCAGTCATTGACGCTTTCGTAGTCGGAATACGTCCTCGTCTCAGGCCTGGGGCCCGGTTGCACCAACAAAATCGTGTGGGACTGCAAAAAGTAACCTATATTTACCCGCCATTTTCACTTACAAAATACAGCGTAAATATAACTTTACTTACCATTTTTGGTGGAGAGAATGCAAATGCTGGAATTTTGTATGTGTATACACAGTATTTGTCGTTAAATACTTTTTATCGGTATATTTTCAGAAAATTACAAACGCCGTAGCGGAGCTTTACGTACGTTCTGAAACTGACTGCGATTGCAATATTGCATGGCCTACAGATTATAAATAAAAAATGAACGCTGGAAAAGGTATAACTTTTTATTTTACTGTTTGGAATACAGTCTTAAACAAGTTTAAAGGTTTCGAAAACATAAATCCCGGAGTAAACTAATGTAATTATGTTTTTAAATTAGATTTTCTTCATTTTGTAATCGTACTCTCTTGGAGACCAAAAATAGTCGTTTCAGAAAGTTATACTATTGAGATTCATTATACGTATCTTTTATTGCTTGTAACCACTAACCACTAGACAAAGCGACCAAACGTATATAGGGAAAGTAATTTGAGAGAAATAACGTAACGTTCTTAAAATGCTTTTAGAGCCACTTATTTTTGTTTAATGTTTTTACATATTTTTTCAAGTCATTTTAAGTAGGTAAGAACATATTTTATATAATTGTAATGAATAATGGAACGTAAGATGAGGTAAGTTTTAGAAAGTTTATTATACCTGTCTCTGTCAGAAGTGTCAGATTCTTTCTTGATGTAGACGTAAATAGAAATGTTTAGACCTAATTTCGCGCTAAAACTATTTTTAAAACCCTGTGTAATTAATAATTCTTGCTAAAACGTATTACCAAAACCCTTCTACAATATAAAATATTACCAAATTGAATAGAAACTCAATAATAACATCAGTTTTGTACACCACGGACAATGAGTGACCCTATCCAAAACTTTGAGTTTATTTTGAAGAAAAACAACACAAAACGTCCGCTAGGTCTTTACAGTGATAATAAACAACAGAAAAAACACACTTTAAAGCCACTAGATGTGATATCAAGCGTGTCTTTGCAGCTAAAAGCAATTCAAGTTGCAGATTCATTGAAAAGTGATAAGACTGCAGCTAAAGCCTTGCAAATGTATAAGAAATCAAAGTTTTTATGTGTAAATAACTTGCCGGTGTATGATGAGGTAAGTTTTTAACTTCGCTTACTCCGCTTTACATTGTCCGTATTACAAATTTGTTTGTAATCATGCTTTTCATTTAATTACATTGCATGCCAAGATATGATGAGCAATAATTTTAGCTATATTTATCAAAATCATATGCTGGCAAATATGTCCAGTTTCAATAGGCCTGCTATCTACATCTTTACACTTCTTAGTGAAATGGGAACACTCACTGTTCTGCAACTACTTGCATTGTGAGTGGAACACTCACAATGCAAGTAGTTGCGGAACAGTTTGTAGAGGAGTAAAACCATAATTGAGCTCATTTTCCTATTAAAAACACACTTCAATCATCTGAGATAAGTTGTAAAAACTTATTTTCTAATGGTTACATAAATACCCTTGTTTATTGTCTATAGTAAATATTATTCTATTCAACATGTTAGATCTCACTGCTTGGAATGTACCACTCCCTTTGATTTCCTAAGTCTAGCCTTTATTAGTATCATATTTCTCTGATAAATCTCTGAGATCTGACAATTTTACCTATTTTGGTAAAGTAATTTTGTTCAAGGTGCATCGTCTTCACATATAATTATATAATGTACCTATACAAAATTATGTAAAACATAAAAGAGTAACTGTGGAGTTGCTTGCCCATTCTTCTTATATACGGAACGTACGAAACTACCTTTTGGAAGGGGCAACTAGAACCAATTGTATTTTTTTGTAAATTTTGACGTTCAAAAGTGCCTGTTATGTGCCTATTTGAAATAAATAATTTGACTTTGACGTTGAATTTTAATGATTTAATTTCAATTCTCTTTTCAAGGTACCCAAAACAACAACAAAATTCGACACACAATGTGTGTCTGACACACAGCTCATAAACATAATAGAAGATGCAGAAATGATTGACGTTCACAGAGGAATGACGCAAGAGTTTGAAACTACTTTTATTCATCATACAGAAAAACATACCTTAGATGATAAGAACATTGATAAAAATGTATCTAAAGAAGTGAATGAAAATGTAACTGAGAATACACAAACTGTAGATAGTAACAAAGTTGCTAAAAATGCAGAACCTATAGGTTATAAAGAAAGTATGAATAAAATTCATGAAAATATAACAAAAGCAGTAAGTGTAAATAGGATAGAAAATAATATAGAAGCAAATAATTCCATAAGTCTAATTTCTCCTATAATGTGCAGTAATCATATTATTGACAGAGAATCTATCAGCAACAGTCAAGGTAGTAAAAACAATGAAAATGCACAAATAGAAGAACCCAGTCAAATATTTCATGATTGCATAGAAATTGATGATGACGCAGACATAGATAAATCAATTGAAAGACCACTAAGTTCTATATTTATGCACAAAAACGTGAAAGTAAAATCAAAATCGCCATCCCCTTTAATTTTCAACTTAGAAAAGTTTGAGCAGTTTGAAAAGATTGCAGTACCAATGCTAGAAGGTAATGATATGGACACCGTAAAACGAGTTATTAATTCTCAGATTTTGGATAAAGAACTATGTTTTAAAATGGATGAAGACATACTGCTAAAGGATAGAGATGTACCACCAAGTCCTGTACTACAAAATAAAGCTGTAAAAGAAGAATATAGAGAATTTAAAACTCATAGAGCCAAAGATCCAAATCTAGATACGGACCTAGAATTTATTGAACTAGATAAAGCGACATCTGAAGACTTAATAAACAAAATAATGAACGCAGAACCAAAAAGTTCAAAAGTTAGAGCTGAAAGTGAAATTTTGAAAGACGAAATATTATTTAGTAGTGATGAAGAAGATAATTATATAGTACATAAAAGCTACCAAGATCTACCGTTCACATGTGCATTAGAAACCTCTTTTTACGACCGATCTGGTGTTCTAGATAAAACCATGTATGTAGGTTTTCAAACTGCTAGTAATAAATCTATTCAGATTTTCACTGAGTCTTTCGCTCAAGCCAAAAGTATATTAAGTGGGGAAATAACGGTGACAGACTTGGTTAATAATTGTGATAGTAGCGTGAAGAATAAAACGGAAAATGATGAGATTCAAACTAAACTAGACCTTGATGGTGAAGAAACAGAGTTAAGTTTAGCTCGGAAAGATAAAGAAGAAACTGCAGTACAATTTGAGTGTGACGCAGATGAGAAACCTGATAATATACAAGCTAGGACAAGTAATCTTGAAGGTTTCATGACAGCTAGCAATAAAGTAATAAGACTATCTCAGAAAGCATTGGCTCGCTGTAAAAAAGTATTTCAAAATATTGATTTAAATGATAATTTTGATACACAAATTGAAGAAGATGTAGAAGAACAAATAGAACTAGACAGAGACAAAATATCAGTTGTTTCTATCAATCCAAATAAAGAAGTAAATAAAAATCTTGATGATGAAGATATCCAAAACATAGATGATGAAATAATACAAGAATTTGAAAATATAGAAATGTCTCTAAAAGAAGATAAAGAACCAGACAAAAATGTGCCTAATATTAGATTTAAAACTACTATTAATAATGATATACAAATATCTGAAACTGCAAAGATTAAGGACGTTTTTAAAGATATTGATTTTGATGAAAATCTTATTGAAGTTAATGTTGGAGAGAGTCATATAAAAGAAAACAGTCTACTAGAAATGATAGCTCCGAAACCTAGTGATATAAACTTAGGAGGGTTCAAGACAGCCAGTAATAAGAATATAAATATTTCCAAAGAAGGACTAGCTAAATCTAAAAACATATTCCAAGATTTAGGTTCAACAGAATTACCGAATAAATCAAGCAAAAGCATTGATAAGGAGTATCCAAATTTGATAGATTTTGAACAGCCTTCCATAAGTAAGGCAGGTTTTGTTGGCTTTAAAACTGCTAATAATAAAAATATCAAGATTTCAGAGAAGGCTTTAGCTAAAGTTCACAATATTTTCAAAGATATTGATAAAACTGAATTTCCAAATAAAAATAAAGATGTACAAGAAAATATTATGGAAGAAAATGTTTATGAGCAACCATTAACCAGTAACATTGGTTTTGTGAATTTCCAAACGGCAAATAATAGAGACATAAACATTCCTAAAGATGCCTTTGCTAAAACTAAGACGATTTTCGAAGATATTGAGTCTGCAGACTTTAAGGTACTGCCGAAAAAGAGTACAAATATCACAACTGAAAAAAACCTAAACGAAACTAAAAGTGTCAATGACTTTAATCAGCCTTCTACAAGTAAATGTAGTTTTGTAGGTTTTAAAACTGCTAGTAATAAACATGTTAAAATATCCGATGTTGCTTTGTCTAAAACTAAAAACATTTTCAAAGACATTGACTCTGCTGATTTTAAATTCCTTGATAAAGGCCCTAATATAGATTATGAAAAGATTATTGAAGCTGGAACAAAAGCCTCTGAAAATACGGTTACTAAACCTATTTTTGTAGGCTTTAAAACAGCTAATAATAAAGAAATCAAAATATCAGACAGTGCTTTAGCTAAAACGAAGGATATTTTTAAAGATTTAGATTCAGATGATTTCAAATATTCTTCAAAGCATAAGAAGAACAGTGAAGATGACAAAAGAACTCACGAAATTGAAATGATGGATTTGAATATGCCTTTGACGAGTACAGCATCTTTTGATAGTTTTACGACAGCAAATAATAAGAAAATTAAAATAACTAAAGAAGACTTGGCTAAAACAAAGACTGTCTTTAATGATGTCGATGTTACTGACTTCAAGATTCTAAACAAAGGTGATAAAGGCATAAAAGGAGTTGAATCAGTAGAAAATACAATTAAAACGGGTGTTAATAAGATTATACAAGAAGCAGAAGATATTAATCAACCCTCTGCAAGTAAAATAAGTTTTATAGGCTTTAAAACAACGAATAACAGAAAAAATGCAATTTCGAAAGAATCTAAGCCTAAGAATATTTTCAAAGACATGGATGCGACAGATTTTGAGTTTCCAGAAAAAGTAAATAAAAACATAGAGAGAGATTTTATTTTTGAAAACAAGAACAAAGGATGTGAAATAATGGATATCAATCAGCCTTCGACTAGTAACGCGAGTTTTGGTGGTTTTAAAACAGCTAATAATAAGAAGATCAATATCTCCGCAGAATCTGTAGCTAAGACTAAATATATTTTCAAAGATATGAATGAAATGGATTTTAAGTTTCCAGAAAAAGTTCCTAAAGAATTGCAAAAAGTAGATTTGATCGAAAATATGGGCAAAGAAACAGTCGAAAAGAATACTTATGAATCTGAAATGATAGATTTCAATCAACCTTCAACTAGTAAAGCAAATTTTGCCGTTTTTAAAACAGCCAATAATAAGAAAATAAATATTTCGGAAGAGTCTTTAGCTAAGACTAAAGATATATTCAAAGATTTAGACTCCAATGATTTTGCATGCACAAAGAATAAAGAGAAACAATTACAAGATACAGTTAAAGAAGGAAAGACTCCATATCCTGAACTAAAAGAGTCTGTCCAACCTACAACAAGTGAAAACAGTTTTAAAGGTTTTAAAACTGCAAATAATAAAGTTATAAAAGTATCAGAAACAGCTTTAGCTAAGTCAAAACATCTATTCAAAGATTTAGACTCAACAGAATTTCAATTACACGAAAAAGTTAAAGACTATTACCCAGACATTCAAAGTGATGACATGGAGCCTAACATAAGCAAAAATACTGGTCTTATAACAACTAGAAATAATTATTTTAGAATGCCTGATAACACAGTGCCTAAGTTTCATGGTTTTCAAATAGCAAGTAATAAAGAAGTTACAGTATCGGCTGAGGCTTTAATTAAAAGCAGAAAATTATTTCAAGATATTGAATTGAGTCACGATTATAATCTTGAAAATGGAGGCAAGGATGTTTTAGATGCAGTTAAAGATCCTATACATATTCACAAAGGAATTAATAATAATGCTGACGATTCTAATACAGATGATTTATCTATAAATGCTAAATCAAGTCCAGTTTTCAAAGGATTTCAAACTGCAAATAAAAAACCAGTTAACATTTCTGAAGAAGCATTAGTTAAAAGCAGAAAACTTTTTCAAGATATAGAAACAATTCTAGACGACCCTGAACCTGCATTTCATGGATTTATAACAGGAAATAATGAAGAGGTCGAAGTTTCTCAAAAGGCTTTGATTGAAACTAAAAAGTTATTAGAAGATGTTATCAAAAGAAGTAGTTTTCAAGGTTTTCAAACAGCTAGTGATAAAAATGTTAAAACATCTGAAGATGCTTTGGCCAAATCTAGAAAAATGTTTCGAGATATTGACAAAAATGAAACTGAATTACGAAATAATGAGAGAAAAGCTACAAATATAAAATTTGGATTCAAAACCGGTTCCAATCGTGATGCTCTTGTTTCTGAAGAAGCTGTAGCAAGATCTAAAAGACGATTTTCTGAAATTGATGACTCTAAAAAAAATATAACAACTAATAAGAAAGATAAAGTGACCAACGAAGATAATATAGCTAATATTATTGATACACAAGTACTGAATAATTTTGATGAGAGTTTACATACAGAAGATTTTCACGATTCTCCTGTAAAATCCAAAAGATCTGGTAGTCCAATATTATCATGTCCCAGAGCAAAGAAGAGGAAGAAGTTCGAAACTCCATATTCACAAAAACTACCTGTAACAGTAAATAAAATAGAAATAATGAAAAGTACAAAAGGTACAAATAAAATGACATTCACAGATAATTACAAGAAAAATAAGAAATTTACACTAAAAGATTTGGCGGAATTGACAAAAAATAACAGCAAAAAAATCGATCCATATTTTCTGAAATTCACATTCGACAATTTATTACAATTCGAGTTTTTTGAAAGCAGAAACGAATTGACAAATGGCAATTTGACAATAGCTATACTAAAAGAACTTTTTCTAAATTCCGTTAACAGTAAGTTGATACCTACCGGCTGGATAGAAAACCATTTAAAACTAATATTATGGAAACTAATATCTTACGAAATCAAGTTTAAATCTCTAATAGTAAGTGCAAGAAACGTTATAGATCAACTAAAATATAGATATGACAAGGAATTGTATGATGCCCAAAGACCAGCTTTGAGGAAGATTTTGGAGAAAGATGATGTCGCTTCTAAAACTTTAGTTCTGTGTGTTGCTGGGATTTATGTGGATGGCGTTGGTGTTGCCAGGTATGTACATAATATATTTGTATTATTTTTGGTAGTAATAGAGCTAGATCCGACCATAGAAATTTCTGCCGCCAAGCAGCGTTGCTATGTTCCGGTTTGCAGGGTATGGTTACCAGTGGAATTACAGACATGTAGGCAAAAGAAAGAAAATACCTTTATTTGGGTTAACGCAACTTGACGCAAAGACAAAAACACAAACTAAATTAACGAGTTGGGGCATAATAATGCGTCACATCCACGCGAAACAGCCATCGATCAGCTTAATGCTGTAACAATATGGTTCTGGTTTCAACTATGACTTATAAACTTATAGATTTGCCATACCTAACCAAAATTAGCGTGCATATTTACAAAAATAGCTAAGTAACAACAGCCGCACGGGTCGATCGATCAGGTTAAGCTACGCTTGCCGCGGTTGGTCCGTGGATGGGTTACCATCTTTACATACCAAGACCCCTCCGTGCCTCGGAAAGCACGTTAAGCCGTTGGTCCCGGCTGTCATTCGTGGGTCTTTGACAGTCGTTACGGGTCGTCAGAAGCCCGAAAGTCTGACAACCAGTCTCAGTCAAGGGGTATTGTATTACCCAGTATCTGGGTTGTGAAGATTAGATAAGCAGTCGCTCCATGTAAAATACTGGTATTCAGCTGCAACCGGTTAGACTGGTAGCCGACCCCAACCAAGTTGGGAAAAAGCTAGGCAGATGATGATGATTTACAAAAATCAGGCAACTAAAATGGCCGCCTTTCGTAGGGTTGTTACTGCGAGTGTGAGTAACCGATTTACAGCACATCTTTTTTTTGTATGGCATCTCGTAGTTGACCGTGAAAGGTCGTGACTACATAGCCGGACTATCCTGTGACTGCCTTAAGCGAACTCAAAGCCTCCAGCCAGGGGCGAATTTCTTACATTACTAAGCGACTGCACGCTAAGGGCACCCACTGTGGGGTACGAACCTTGGCTTAGGGCGTCGCTGGGAGGAGGATAGCAAGGTGGGACAGGCTGGATCAGAGCTGGATAATAATAATTATTATTATGGCCCTACTGCTTTCCTGGAGGAGGGTATTGGGGTCATCGGGGTCGGCAAACACATCGAAAGCATATCTACAAGTATGCCGAGTTCTGTACCACAAAACATAGCGACCGGTCACCCATAGACATGATTTTGACGTCACACAGAATTGATATATACGAAGCCAGCGCGCGCGTCGCGCTGCGCTGGCCATGAGCCAGTAATAAACTAGTGTGCAAGCAAAGCGGTTGTTTCCTTTCTCTTCCGATCTCCATTCACATCATTGTCGACGAGGATGGGATACGGTGATCCAAACTGTCATTAGGTACATGCAAAAAGGAAACAACCGCTTTGCTTGCACACTAGTTTATTACTGGCTCATGGCTAGTGCAGCGCGACGCGCGCGCTGGCTTCATATACAGGTTGAAATTGAAAACTTGCGACAAACTGAAATGGGACATAGTATACATCATTATTAACAACTTTTACTAAGGGACCAAAGCTGTAATCCCAAAAAAAAAATCTGCTTTTCCTACATTTTGATGAGGTATTGCGAACATAAATGTAGGGGACAGCAGTTTTTTTTTTTGGGATTTTAGCTTTGGTCCCTTAGTAAAAGTTGTTCATAATGATGAGTACAATCTCGAAATGGGAGATTGTCGCATGTTTTCAATGTCACCCTGTATATCACTCCTCCACAGTTAGATTTTGAAACCTGGTGACAATTTATAATACTCTAAAAAACTAATTATAATACCATAAATTACCAAAAGTTGAAAAAATTCCCTTGTGTTTAGTTATCAGAGCCTTAGTTGAAGTACCATTATGCATATGCAGACATTCTACCCATTTACTGAAAGAATCTACAACCACAAGATATATCCTTTGCGGGCCAGGGAGCGGGGGGGTCGCGCGGGCCGCACGCTCGCGCACGTGCCACAGGACCCTATCCAACGCTCGATGTCGCTGTCGATACCGGGCCACCACATCCTACTTCGTGCATTACTTTTTGTTTTAATTATACCTAAATGTGTTTCGTGCAATTCCCGTAGCATTTTCTTTCTTATTATAGACGGGATAACTATTCTATGACCCCTAAAAAGGCAACCCTCTTCGTATTGCAAATCGCACTTGCACTGGAAATAAGGGGAAACAAACTTACAAATTATTTTTCGCGGCCATCCTTTTCAATAGGAAGGTGGTAGATTATAAGAAATTCTTTTAACTGTGTTGTGTCTTTTGGTAATTTTTGGTATTATAATTAGTTTTTAAGAGTATTATAAATTGTCACCAGGTTTCAAAATCTAAGTGTGGAGGAGTGATATATATGAAGCCAGCGCGCGCGTCGCGCTGGCCATGAGCCAGTAATAAACTAGTGTGCAAGCAAAGCGGTTGTTTTCTTCCTCTTCCGATCTCCATACACATCAGTTGCCAAATTTAGTCCTTGACAAACATATAGATGTCTTACTTTTCATATGCAGCTCTTGATTAGTTAAAAAGAAACAAAGCGCTTTATAATAATAATAAATATTTTACTTCAGATCAAATTACAGGATCCTTATGTTGTTAGCAAAAGTCTTAACCTAATGTTAGTAAAACCACACTCTATATACGACATTGAAACGACTGACAACACGTAGGTGTGAGTCGTTTCCAGTGAGGCAGCAGTGGCTGTCCCACCTATCACATAATACACCCAGGATACTGTGGGAGCTAGCAAGTATTCTACCGCGAATAGAAGGGCACCGTTTCCGTATAATGGCATGAAAACCATCAACTTTGGCTTCGGTTAACATCCCGGAAGCGCTACAAAAGCGTGGTAGACCCAACAGCATCCTGGTTACATTGTTATACTGGACACGCAAGGCATACAAGACAAACATTGTGTGTCGATATGATAGGTATTTCTATAACTATTCTTTCTATAATAGAATATGCCATCTCCATAGCTTTCCTACCTCAATGGTTTTCAACGACAGCCGGCGTTGACGAGATGACGTCAATCGGTGCAGCTTTGTCTCTGGGATGGCCACATAAGCCACAAACTTGCGATGCCTCTGGTATTACATGCGTCCATAGGCGGCGGTGAACATTTACCATCTGTACCACCTTTTTTTTTGGGTGGGATATTATCAACTAATTTCTGCCGCTCTGGGCGTAGGAGGGTGTGTCAGACTCTTACTGACTAAAACCCACCCGTGTTCCTTCCGTTGCCTGTGTTGCCAGGGCCCTCGGTAACCCTTTCGGACTTTTTTGCGACCCCGGCAGGCATCGGTCCTAGTGGACCCCTACACTTGTGCTAACAGCTCTTTGAGGCGCGCGTGGAACACAACGCGCCGTCGACCCGGGCCTGGTCCTTATCGAACGGCAACTGTACCACCAGCTAGTTTGCCACCCATAACTATAATTGAAGTAAAATTGTTAAACTTAAAACTTCTCTATATTTTTATTTCAGTGCAACCACTACAAACAACCTTGAACTACTCCTAACAGACGGCTGGTACTGCATAAAAGCGATCATAGACAAAATGTTGGCCCAACTAGTGTGCCAATGTAAAATAGTGGTTGGCTCCAAGATTGTAACCAATGGGGCTGAGTTGGTGAATTGTGAGCAAGGAATCTCGCCTTGGGAGGTCAGTATATAAACACACACAATATATAAACCAAGGACGCTATCTGTGTAGACACACTGGCACCGTCCCACCTCCAACGGACTACTTCTAAAGCGGGTGCAGCGGCAGAAAATGCCGAAAATCTGAAAGTTATTAAATATGTAGGCCTTGGCAGAGAGTACAACTTTGTGCTCTTTGGCGTCGAGACCCTCGGTCCGTGGGGTCCCAGTGCGCATAAGTTATTTGCGGAATATTTGATGTAACTGGTGACCAAAAAGCTGGCGGCTTTCTCGCGCAACGAATTGCAATGCTGATGCATTGCAATTCACCGAGGAAATGCCGCCAGCATCCTCGGTACAATGCCCGAGGGCCTTTTTTAAGCTTAACTTAGTTTTAATTTAATTTAGTTAATTTAATGTTATTGATCATCTTGTAATTTGGTTGTGTAAATAAATATATAAAACCATGGATGCCCTACATTAATGATATGGCCAAACGTCGATTCACATATCATTAGACTTTGACGTTTAAACAATGTGGTCAATTTTAGCTGGCTATTTCATAAAATGGTTGAACACTTCATGATAAGATCTGGCTACGACACATACATTGGTTACATTTGACTGCATATCTACTGCTCAGATCTTGATCAGCTTTTGAGAAACCAGAAGTTATATCTAATAGCTTTTTAACTATAGCAAACGCCTTATTTTAAATTGATACATTGAATATTGCTTATAACTTTTATACGATTACGATTTGTATAGAATCAAATTTATCTAACTAAACAGACAGGTGTGCTGCTGGACAGTTTGTTCCGCCACTTCTTCCCAGCTAAAGCACTAGGAAGTTGTGAAGGGCGGGCGTTTTTTGGGAAATGTCTTGTGTAATTTTGACGTTCGAAAAGTGCTGATTCTTTAGTTTGAATAAATGACTTTTGAATTTTTTAAATTACAGGATACATCCGCAGTCCGCCTCAAACTTTTCGGTAACTCCACCCGCCGCGCTCGCTGGGACGCGCGTCTAGGTTACAATGGCAACGCCGCCATCTTCTCGCAGCTGTCATCTGTCAAACTAGATGGCGGGAAAGTGTCGAAACTGCGAGTTTTTGTGACTAGAGTGTATCCTGCGTTGTATGTTGAGAAGTTTGAAGATGGGAGTACTGGTAAGTTTCTTGACATAAAAATGTAGTCTCTTTCCGTTTCGGACCAAGGGGCAAGAAACTAGACACAGATACTCGTAGCAGCATCCAAATAAGACATCATTAGACATTTTCTTGAGATTATATCCATACTAGCTGCGCCTCGCGGTGTCAACCGCATAAGTTTCGATCCCGTGGGACTATCCGGATAAAAAGTAACCCATTACCTAACCCAGGGCATGGTCTACCCATGTGCCAAATTTCATCCAAATCCGTTCAGCCGTTTTCGTGTGAAAGCGTAACAAACAAACTCACTTTCGCATTTATAATATTATGTAGAATATGGCTCTAATGGTTGCAGTTGTATGGAGATGTATGTTGCCTACTTAATGGTATTATAGGAACAGAAACGGTTCTTATGAGAAAAATACAATTAAATCCAAGACACAGATTGCTTTTGCTGGTCTCGATAGGGGAGATTTCAATCAATCACCTCAGCCTATAACAGTCCACTGCTGGACATAGGCCTCTCCCAGGCTGCGCCACAACACCCTGTCCTCCGCCTTCCGCATCCAGTCTGTCCCAGCCAGCTTTTTAAGGTCGTCGCTCCATCTAGCTGGGTGGCGTCCCACACTACGCTTGTCGATACGTGGTTTCCACTCCAGGACTCTTCTGCTCCACCAGTCCTTCGACAAACATGGCCAGCCCACTGACACTTCAGCTTGCTTACTCTGCAGGCTATGTCTGTAACTCCGGTTCTCTTTCGGTTAACTTCAGGGGAGATTTACCTTTTTGTAAATGTGTATGTCTGGTTCATCACTATTTCCTCTCCTCTTCCCCATTCCCCCCACATTCTCCATTTCCTCTCCTTCTCCCCCATTCTCCCCCACATTCCCCATTCCCCTCCTCCTCCATCTTCTCTATTGCCTTCCTCTCCATTTATCAACATTTATATTCATCACTATTTCCTCTCCTTCTCCCCCATTCTCCTCCACATTCCCCATTTCCCTCCTCCTCCATCTTTTCTATGGCCTTCCTCTCCATTTATCAACATTTATATTCATCACTACTTCCTCTCCTCCTCCCCCATTCTCCCCCACTTTCTCCATTTCCCTCCTCCTCCATCTTCTCTATGGCCTTCCTCTCCATTTATCAACATTTATATTCATCACTATTTCCTCTCCTTCTCCCCCATTCTCCTCCACATTCCCCATTTCCCTCCTCCTCCATCTTTTCTATGGCCTTCCTCTCCATTCATCAACTTTTATATACATCACTATTTCCTCTCCTCCTCCCCCATTCTCCCCCACTTTCTCCATTTCCCTCCTCCTCCATCTTTTCTATGGCCTTCCTCTCCATTCATCAACTTTTATATACATCACTATTTCCTCTCCTCCTCCCCCATTCTCCCCCACTTTCTCCATTTCCCTCCTCCTCCATCTTCTCTATGGCCTTCCTCTCCATTTATCAACATTTATATTCATCACTATTTCCTCTCCTCCTCCCCCATTCCCCCCACTTTCTCCATTTCCCTCCTCCTCCATCTTCTCTATGGCCTTCCTCTCCATTTATCAACATTTATATTCATCACTATTTCCTCTCCTCCTCCCCCATTCCCCCCACTTTCTCCATTTCCCTCCTCCTCCATCTTCTCTATGGCCTTCCTCTCCATTTATCAACATTTATATTCATCACTATTTCCTCTCCTCCTCCCCCATTCCCCCCACTTTCTCCATTTCCCTCCTCCTCCATCTTCTCTATGGCCTTCCTCTCTATTTATCAACATTTATATTCATCACTATTTCCTCTCCTCCTCCCCCATTCCCCCCACTTTCTCCATTTCCCTCCTCCTCCATCTTCTCTATGGCCTTCCTCTCCATTTATCAACATTTATATTCATCACTATTTCCTCTCCTCCTCCCCCATTCCCCCCACTTTCTCCATTTCCCTCCTCCTCCATCTTCTCTATGGCCTTCCTCTCCATTTATCAACATTTATATTCATCACTACTTCCTCTCCTCCTCCCCCATTCTCCCCCACTTTCTCCATTTCCCTCCTCCTCCATCTTCTCTATGGCCTTCCTCTCCATTTATCAACATTTATATTCATCACTATTTCCTCTCCTCCTCCCCCATTCTCCCCCACTTTCTCCATTTCCCTCCTCCTCCATCTTCTCTATGGCCTTCCTCTCCATTTATCAACATTTATATTCATCACTATTTCCTCTCCTCCTCCCCCATTCCCCCCACTTTCTCCATTTCCCTCCTCCTCCATCTTCTCTATGGCCTTCCTCTCCATTTATCAACATTTATATTCATCACTATTTCCTCTCCTTCTCCCCCATTCTCCTCCACATTCCCCATTTCCCTCCTCCTCCATCTTTTCTATGGCCTTCCTCTCCATTCATCAACTTTTATATACATCACTATTTCCTCTCCTCCTCCCCCATTCTCCCCCACTTTCTCCATTTCCCTCCTCCTCCATCTTCTCTATGGCCTTCCTCTCCATTTATCAACATTTATATTCATCACTATTTCCTCTCCTCCTCCCCCATTCCCCCCACTTTCTCCATTTCCCTCCTCCTCCATCTTCTCTATGGCCTTCCTCTCCATTTATCAACATTTATATTCATCACTATTTCCTCTCCTCCTCCCCCATTCCCCATGCCCCTCCTACTCCATCTTTTCTTTAACTTTCCTCTCCCCCAACAAAATTTATATTTATCACTATTTTAGTCACATGCGTTTTCTCACATAAAGGACATATAACAATAAAAAAACGGGCGAGCCTTACACCAGTCGCATATGACGTGTAACATCTGACATCTCACCTTGGTACTAAGCACCTGAGCAGCGACAGAAATTAGCCTCAAAATTAAAAAAAAAACTAAATACTGAAATATTTATTCGAATAATTTATTAATCACTAGTGGGCGCCCACTGGTAGAAATGCAAACCCTCTACTTACAATCTATGTAGTACTTAATAATTCCATGAGTACACTAATTCCTTGCTATTGTAAAGTACTTACTAACTCCATGCTATTAAAAAGTACTTACTTATTCCATGCTCAAGCTGACACTTCTTGTTACACCCGTCCCTTTCACGAAATCACTCCTACAGAGAGCAGTGGTGGCCCAGTGGTAACGACTGCGACTTACAAGTTGTAGGTCGAGGGTTCCAACCCAGACAGGCGCATTACTTTGTGTAAATAATTTCACCACCACTGCTTTCAAAATGGTGAAGAAAAACAACGTGAGGAAACCGGCATGTCCTAGAACCAAAAATTCGAAGACATGTGACATCTACCAACCCGCACTGGGCCCGCGTGGTGGATTACGGCCCACTCCTTCTCGAAGAGAGGAGGCCTGTGTCCCAGCAGTGGGAACATTAGGCTGATTATGTATGTTATGTAGTCCCACAGAAAGCGAGCGGTTTAAAAAAAAAACCACTAAAGCCAATTGAACCATAAATTTTGATTACAGTGACACGATCAGAGCGTTTAGAACACCTACATCAAATGAAGAGTGAGGCTGAAAGACAGGCTATCATGGAGAAGATCTACGAGGAAGTTGAGAAGGAGTTCTCTGATGAAGTCAGTAAAAGTTTCTTCTTTATTAACTTTAATTTAGGATAGCAACAGGAAGGATTAGGTTGGTGTCTTGTCAGTGTAAAAAAAGTAGGGAATAGCGGCCAAGTGCGTGTCGGCCCACGCACAATGAAGGGTACCGTTGTTGGGAAGTTGGGATGAGTTTATCCCAAAAACAAACTTATCATTGTAGTAGAAAAACATGTTCTCCCATACATTGATATATGCCACGGCCAATTCTCCAACTGCAAATTTAAGTTGGTCGACTATTACTCGTTAACTAGTAAAGCCCACTTAGCTGTGATAGTTTCACAGCTAAGTGGGCTTTACCTATCATCCCCGCATTACGTGCAAGGTAGGTACCCTAATCTTTTTTTTTCTAGATTTTATTCTAGCGCTTTGTCGGCGTGATTAATATGTATACTTATGCCAAATTACAGATTTCTAGTACTAAGCGTCTCTGAGCTGCAGGGGGGGGACAGTCACACAGACAGACGGACATGGCGAAACTATAAGGGTTCCTTGTTTACTACGGAACCCAGAATTGTGTTTTCTGAATAAGCCTTAAATAACACATTTTGTTTCTCAATCCTTTTACCTACTAATCGATTATTTTCTATTCTACAGTAGAAATAGAAACAGCTCTTTCTATCCTCGTAAGGCCCAACCCAAATTTAGGTCGATATATATTTTTATGATTAGATATATAATTTAAATGATTTTAAATAGTGTCTCGGGCCGGAGTGTCAAAATTTTTTTGTCATTAAATTAGGTCGTTGGGCCTTACGAGGATAGCTATACAAAGTGACATTTCGTTTCTTCATTTTTGACATCGGACCGTAGAAATCCTTCTGCAATCTGTCATTTTGTCTTTCATTTCTAACGATCTGTGTTTTGGCTCTTTTTTACCCGACAGCCCCAGAATGAGGGTAATGTTTTTCGAGAGTATGTATGTATGTAACCCAAGCACTATCAGCACGCACAAAGGCGTTAATCTGCAGAAGACAAGAATTACAAAAGATAAAACCGAAATCAAGAGCCATGAAAAATGAACTAAAATCACTCTACAAACTCATAAGTAAACGTATCCATCTAGATTATAAGGCGCACCGTACAAGAATCTTTGAAAAACATCTTAATACGACAAACAGTGTCAAGAAAGCATACAAGGAACTGAGAACACATAAATTTATGGATTGAAGAGTTGAAAGACAAAACAAAAAATATCCAAAATAGAAAAGAAATACTGAAAATGGCAACAGAATTCTACAAGAAACTATACAGCGCACTTTGATTTGTCAATATGCATATGAATTACCGTATACAAATAAAGGTAGGTAGGTAGGTAAGTAGAGGCGAGAGCAGTCATAGACGAATCTGAAGTAATTAAAGGGATTAAATCACTAAAAATAGAGAAAAGCCCAGGCCCCGACAGGATCACCACTGAAGTCATAAAGACTGGATGCGCGTATCTAGTAAAACCACTAACTCTTCTTTTCAATCTGATACTGAACAGCTCGTACTCTCCTCGTCAATGGTCAGAGTCTGAAATCATCTTACTCTACAAAAAAGGAGACCCTAAAAACATAAGTAATTACAGACCGATAAGCCTTACTACCTTCACTATATAATCTGTTTTCCTCAATAATAGAGAAAAAAATAAAAGAAAGCATAGAGAAATATCAACCTATCGAACAGGCGGGCTTTAGAAGAGGTTTTTCAACAGTGGATCACATACACCCGTTAGAAATGCTGATAGAAAAATACCAAGAGTGCAGGAGACCACTCTACATTGTTTTTATCGACTACCAAAAAGCGTTTGATTCTCTGCTCCACTCATCAATATGGGAAACTCTGCTCTCTCAGGAAGTGCCACTAGATTACATAGAAGTCCTAAAAAATATCTACGAAAACAGTACCAGCAGAGTGAAGTTGGAAACTACAGGGCCACCCATACAAATAAGTAAAGGCGTACGGCAGGGAGACCCACTCTCGCCAACTGTCTTCATTGCGGTGCTAGAGGCCATCATTGGTAAACTAAACTGGGAAAGGGTTGGCATAAATATAAATGAATGTTACTTGAATCACTTGATATTTGCCGACGACATAGTCCTGTACTATCAGAAAGTGCAAATCAACTGCAAGTAATGATAAACAATCTACACGAAGAAAGTCGTAAAGTGGGCTTAAAAATCAACCTAACAAAAACTAATATCATGACGAACCAAATTAAAAGACCTATATATCTTGAAAATTCATTTTTAACATATATCGATGCCTACATTTATCTGGGAAAGCAAGTTTCATTCAACTAACAAAATAACGAACTGGAAGTGGAAAGAAGAGTCAACATCACATGGAAAAAGTTCTGGAGTCTCAAAGAAATACTCAAAAGCGATATTACCATACGGATGAAAACTAAAGTCATGAACACCTGCCTACTCCCCTCATTAACATACGCCTGCCAAACTTGGAAATTTACCAGAAAAATAAAAAATAAAATTACATCATTAAATGATTTCCTGAATGATCCGTCAATAATAAATAATAGAGATACAATTTAACGATAGCGATAGCTTAATTTATATCTTCTATACCTAGTTTAGCTTAAGTAAATTATCGGATGTTTAATTTTAATGTCTAGATTAAGTAAATTAAGTTTAAAATTTGCATGTAAATAATATTCTAACACCAAATTGTAAATACCTGCATTCAAAGCAAATAAATTTATTTCATTTCATTTCATTTCATCCTGCCAAAGGAGTATGGAAAGAAGCATCTTAAAAAATATAAAAATCCAAAAGATCCGCCACACCGATATAAAACAGAAAACTAAAGCCATTGACGCTCTCAGCTACTCACAAAAGCTTAAATGGCGATGGGCTGGACACGTGGCGAGGCTTAGCGATAATCGCTGGACCACAAGGACAACATCTTGGACAGAGAAAAAGAGGAAGACCAAACGCACGCTGGGCAGACGACATCATAAAAATAGCAGGTATTCAATGGCCGCGAGCGGCAGAGAATAGAGAATACTGGTCATCTCTGGAGGAGGCCTTTACCTTTCATTGAGAGGGTTCTTGCTAGTAAAATACAAACCCTGACTATATCTAATTAATTAAATCAATATACAGGGTGATTGGAAGATGGGTGCAAAGCTTTAAGGTGAAGATAGTATAGACAATTTAGAACCATTTAAGCCATGCTTGTCTTAGACGAAGTCTTACCAAATTTTTTTAACCAAATTTTTAAGTTTTTTTTCGGAAATTCTCAAAATTTAATGTAAACTGCATAATTATGGCCAAATTGAATGATAAATGAATTATTTTTTTATTTATTTAATTAAAGTATTGTGTAAGCAACCAAGCAAAACATGTTTTAGGCTTCTGTGTCATTAGACATTTTTTTACAGATATTTAAAGCTCAGAAAAAATAAAAAATTTGTACAATACGTCTTTTAAACCTTATTAAAAAAAAAACGGAGGGTGCTTTTTTTGTTCAAACCTTTTTGAAGACATGCTTGATAATCGCTCTTTCTTTTGAGGTATCATTTATGCGGATATCTTACAAATTATTGTAATTAGGACCTACAAACCAATTCGAGGGAGAAATTTTAAATTTTAGGCAGTCTAACAAAACACAAAATTTTTGCTTAAAAGAATACTTTATGTGCTCGAAATGATAACATTGTTCAATTCTAAGAATTTTTGGCACATGCAGGAACCAATTGAGGGGAACCCATTCTCTAAATAATGGCCACCGAGCGCGGTGCGACGGCATTTCCAGGTAGAACGCCCAATGAATAGCAAAAAGCGATAAGAGTTGGTTCTTACAGCAAAATGGTCTTAGTTACTGAGGCAACAAAGTCGTTTTTCTTTAGTCAGGGTCAGTCGGTCTGTGATGAAGCCGTTACATCTTTTACTTATTAGTCAAACTACTGCCCTTGTGAGTGGACGTTGTCGTGTTGATTCACAATTTACTGTGTTCAGTTGTAGCCCTTTGCGTTCCTGCACGTGTTGTTTGCGTTAGTTTTGAACATTTTTGTTTCACCGTGTCCAGTCTTAGCCTCGCGCTCCTGCACGTGTTGATTTTTGACTTAATTGTGTTGAGTTGACATTTAGTGCGCTCCTGCGCCGTTTTTCTTAATTGTTAAGTGACTATGGCTACTTTTTCCAATCAAGAATATGCGGATATCGTATTTATGTACGGTAGAGCAGACGGCAATGGATCTTTGGCGCGACGGATGTATCAACAGCGCTATCCGAATCGCAGGATACCGAATGTCCGAGTGTTTTACAACACGTTTCGTCGTCTTGCCCAAGATGGGTTTCACCGCGTGGAACCTGGAGTCAACCCGGGCAGACACGAAACTGCCATCGACGAAGACATTTTAGCAGCATTTCAAGCGGATCCTACTACCAGTACTAGAGCAGTAGCTCGAAATTTAAACATTTCTCAATGGAAGGTGTGGCAAACAATGCACCAAAATGATAAGTATCCGTTCCATGGCAGGAGTGTGCAAGGTCTAGAAGAGCAAGATCCTCAAAGAAGAATTCAGTTCTGCAGTTTCCTCCTCAACAGAGACATCGAAGATGCGTGGTTTCTGAAATCAATCTTGTGGACGGATGAAAGTAAATTTTCAAGGGAAGGTATTTTCCCTTGAAAATTTACTTTCATCCGTCCGATGTCTCTGTTGAGGAGGAAACTGCAGAACTGAATTCTTCTTTGAGGATCTTGCATACTTTCACAACATCCATGAATGGGCCGACGCAGACAACAATCCACATTTTAAGAAGCAGGTGTCATTTCAATGAAATTCTCTGTGAATGTATGGGCTGGAATAATTGGCAGAACATTGATTGGGCCCCACTTTTTGCCTGATCCATTGAATGGCGAAAATTATTTGCAATTTCTGCAAATTGATTTACCACTGCTGGTAGAGGAATCAGGTGTCCCGATCTTCGAAAGAGACCGAACAGTCATCTTTCAGCAAGACGGCTGTCCAGCGCATTGGACTTTAAATGTAAGGGAACACCTCAACAATTGCTTTCCTGATAGCTGGATCGGCAGGGATGGACCCATCCCTTGGCCCGCTCGCTCCCCAGATCTGACCCCGTTGGACTTTTTCGTGTGGGGCCGGGCCAAGGAACTGGTGTATAACAACATAGAAATAAACACTAGAGAAGAATTGATACAAAGAATAAATTCAGCGTTTGAGACAATGAAGCAGGAGATGATGTTAAAAATAACGACTACAGAAGTTAGAAGACGGGGCCGTGCTTGTATTAGGAATCACGGCCGTCATTTTGAACATGAAAAATAAATAATTTTAATTCAAATGTTGTTTTAATTAGTCTGCCTAAAATAAAAAAATTCTCCCTCAAATTGGTTTGTAGGCCCTAATTTCAATAATTTGTAAGATATCCGAATAAATGATACCTCAAAAGAAAGAGCGATTATCAAGCATGTCTTCAAAAAGGTTTGAACAAAAAAAGCACCCTCCGTTTTTTTTTTAATAAGGTTTAAAAGACGTATTGTACAATTTTTTTATTTTTTCTGAGCTTTAAATGTCTGTAAAAAAAAATGTCTAATGACACAGAAACATGTTTTGCTTGATTGCTTACACATTACTTTAATTAAATAAATAAAAAATGAATTCATTTATCATTCAATTTGGCCATAATTATGCAGTTTACATTAAATTTTGAGAATTTCCGAAAAAAAACTTAAAAATTTGGTTAATAATATTTGGTAAGACTTCGTCTAAGACAGCCATGGCTTAAATGGTTCTAAATTGTCTGTACTATCTTCGCCTTAAAGCTTTGCACCCATCTTCCAATCACCCTGTATATTATTATTTTATCCAATATAACATTCATTCCAAATGTAATAACTATATTATGATTGTGTTATGAATCTTATTTATATTTTTTTTGATCATATTATTTCCTATAATGAGAATAGAATTAATTATACTACATATAAGTATTTACTAAACATCAAAATAATCAAGGTTTAACCATATTATTTTTATTGTTGAATGCACCAAAACTAATAGGTTAAGTTGTGATCGATTTTGCATGCACATTGTTATTAAAATTGAAATTGTATTATGAATAAGCAAGAAATAAAAGGCTTTTTTATTTTTTATTTATGTATGTATGTATGTATGCATGTATGTATGTATGTATGTATGTATGTATGTATGACTATTTCTTTGGCACGCTCTGTAGCCTAAACGGCTTGATGGATTTTAACACAAGAGGTGTCGTTCGATTCGTCTTCATTGTGGAAGTGACATAGGCTATATATTTTTATATATTGCATCTATAGATACAAAAAAAGGGAGGGAAACTTGTTTAAAAATAAATTACAACAATATTGATATCAAATAAAAGCTAGTAATTAATCAATTCCATATATATATTAAAAAAACTAAAAAGCTTGAAATAAAACAAAATATTTAAAAAACAAAAAACCCGACTGCAAAAACGCATATACCTAACTGAAAAGAGAAAAACAAGCTTTATAATCTATATAATTTTGGTATCACAGGCGGAAACTAACCAATAACCTGAAATGTCGTGTAACTTTTGTTTTTCCCCGCCTGCGATACCAAAATTATATAGAAAGCGTCATGCTAAGCCTGCTGGTAGTGGTATCCGAATTTGTGTGGGGTAGGTACCACAAGTAAAAAGTTTTTACACTTACAAGTCAACAACATAGCTAAGGCAACCTATGGGGCCTGTATTATTTTGTGGCGGCATCTACATCGCCACATGCGAACTACGTAAGACACTGACATCACGCAAAATCCTGCATCGCGCAAACAGAGTTTACTGCGCGACTAGCATATACACGGTTACATTTTGATTGTTATAATCCCTTGGACGGGTGGTTTAACTCACAAAATACTAATCATAAAATACTTAGACAGCACTGTATCTCTTAAAATTAAAAAAATAAGAAGTGATAACGTAAAATTCGCAAAATGCATGGAACCAGTAGTAACGCCACGAGTAACCAGTAGAACGCGACATAGGTATTATTTTATTATTTTTCAGGAGCGCCGTTGTTAAAAGAAGGGACCATAGATAAATCACCCGTCTCTCCACTATTCCATTGCTTACTCTAGGATGCATAACCGGTATGGCTCTAATAATCCTTCCTATCCTAAGGGCACGTCTTCCTGACCATTACCGCGTCCCCCGGTCTTCTCTTTGATATGCAATGGTCTCTGTAGTCCCATGAAACATGAGGCTCCAGGGACTAGTGCGAATCCTTAGGTTCATTCGAGCAATCGAGTCTGGTTTAACCACGCTGAGGTCGGTGCATTTCATTCATTCGTTCAACCGTTCACCTTATTTTTCAGGAGTCCCAAGATTCTGAAGGTCTCGCAGATCTGACAAACAAGACGTGTCTTGATAGCGGTTCGCAGATAGCCAAAGTCATGAAGAGGAGCAAAGACCCTGCTGAATTTAGAGTGAGTTTTATTTGCATACATACTTTATTTATGTGCCAAGGGACTTGTGGCTGAACTGAACTTAAATTAAGTTTAGTTTGTGAACAAGGGAATCGGCACCAATGTCAAGTCTCTAGTTTTTAGAACTTCTCTGCTAATACCTATATACATTCCTTGTATAATTGAGAGTATTGAAACGATTTTATGTTGTAAAATTTTGATAAGGAGACAATACATATCGAGAGTAGAGCACTCTCACACGCTGAAGCGTAGTACATAATCAGCCTATAATGTTCCCACAGCTGGGACACAGGCATCCTCTCTGTGAGAGGGAGCGGGCCCAGTGCGGGTTGGTAGATGTTAAATGTCTTTGAAAGCTTGTGAGGCGTGCAAAAAGGGAGCTTGAAAAGTTAAAAGTTTTAGCCGTCTTTTTTTTCTTTTTTCAATAGGCCGGCCTAACCTCCTCTCAAACGCGACTCCTCGAGTCCCACACCACCAAACATCGCGAACATCTTCTGCAGAACATACAGCAGAAGATTAGACAGAAGATAGAGAAGACAGGAGTTTGTATTAACAGGAGTGTTGTCACTCTTCTGAAGATTAGAGTCGCCGGCGTGAAGGGAAGTGGGGAGGTAACTAAAGGTAAGAGACAGATGGAGATACAGTGAAGGTATGTGCTTCGGTAATCTTCGAATTTCCGAAGATAGTCGATGTTTGCCGAAGCGCATAATTTTTCTAGGAGATCTGTAGAGAGAAGATCGTACAGTATACAAGGTGTCGTTTTGCATCCTTCATTAAAATTTCAGGAGGCTGCTATGAAAGACATATTATTAAATAAAAACACGATACCTGCTCAGTAATTAATACATACTTGTTTTTAGTTATTTAAGTTTGACAGTATTTTAGAATACACCACTTTCACAGAACAGAATCACCCCGTTATGTATGCGGTAGTGTGTGTGTGTGTAAAAGGGCAGTTACAGTGCGGTATCATAAGAGCCGCGTTTTAACACGCGTGTCCCATACATGCCGATTTCCGAAAATAAAAAATAAAATAAAGACCTACTTATTTTATTATTGATTCGTGTCGAGAATCATTAGCATCCTACTTGAATTTGACGAGGATGCAAAACGACACCTTGTATAGTATAGTGACATCTGTATACAACAGAAGATAAAACAGAAGGTAGAGAAGGCAGGAGTATGTTAATAGGAGCGTTTTGGCGCTGCTGAAGAGTAGAGGCGCCGGAGTTAAGGGAATTAGGGAGGCTACTAAAGGTAAGAGACAAAAGTAAATACAGTAAATGTTTGTGCTTCGGTAATCTTCGAGTTTCCGAAGATATACGATGTTTGCCGAATCACATACATTTTCTGGGAGATCTGTAGATAGAAGAACATTTAGTATATAGTATAGTGACATCTGTATACAACAGGGGGCAACCACGGCCTCATATAGCAGTATTATTTTAATATTACAGCAGTGTGTGAATGACATGAAGATATACAGGGGGTATAGCTCCATCTCTTTCCACTGTGAAGCAATATTAAAATAATACTGCTTTAGGAGGCCGTGGTTGCCCCCCAGAAGATAAAACAGAAGGTAGAGGAGGCCGGAGTTTGCGTCAATAGGAGTGTCTCGGACTCTGCTGAAGATTAAGAGTCGCCGGCGTCATGAGACGCGGGGAGGCTACTAAAGGTATAAGATAACATAACACACATTCCACGAAGGGGCGCGCAGGGGTGTACACCCGCAGTTCGTAGGTACGATGAAATCCTGTGTATTATGGGTCAAAGATGGCGAGACGATCTTGACTGCTACTGAAACGAGATTAGTGTTGCCCAAATGCAAGAACAAGACGAGTCTTGTTCTTGCATTTGGGCAACACTCCTGTCTTGGTCTTGGTCTTGCGCCAATACACCTGGTCTTGGTCTTGGTCTTGCGCCAATACACCTGGTCTTGGTCTTGGTCTTGGTCTTGCGCTCCCAGTCTTGGTCTTGGTCTTGGTCTTGCAGCAAGAGTCTTGCAAGTCTTGCAATTACCTATTAGTCTATTACTATTTATTAAAATTTACTTTAAATCTTAGAAAAACGTATTAGAATTGGAACATTGTGAGCTTGAATTAACATAGCCATAGTAAAGATCAAGCAGATTAATAAATAACTGAAGATTTGATAAGAAATTCGAAAAATCAACTGACCTATATGTCGTTTTCCATGGAAGTAACTGTTTCTTAATAAACATTTATGATTTATAAGCTTACATTTGCTAAAACATGTAAAAAAACAAATTAATTACAATAACTTGACTGTATTTTAAAGAACAATACTTATCTGTCTAGAAAGAGATTGAACCCTCAACTTATAAGAAATTTAATAAAAGAGTTTTACGATTTATCATTTATTTGAATAAAAAATAAAATACAACACAAATCAACAGCTTTATCATTAGGTTATGATACTTTATATCAATTTTTTTGACCAAGAATTAATACAAAGTAACCATCTGGCTGACTCATCACTTAACCTATTTCTATGTTTTCTAATTACTAATGATGCTTTAGAAAATAACCTCTCAGCAGGTACTGAAGTTGCAGGTATTGAGAGAAAATCACGGGCCATTTTCGATAAAATCGGATACTCTGTCTCATGCGTCCTCCACCAATCTAAAATGTCTTCCGAGCTGGCAGTTCTTGGTTTTCTCAGGTACTCCTCCAACTCGTCTATCACTAAGCCTTGAAGACAAGATCCAGATGACGTCGAGGGACATTCATAGAGTTTATCAAAGTCTATTACGTCTTCATCTTCATCACATACTTTATTTTCTTTTTCTGGTAATTCCAGAGATTTGTTCAATGAGTGTAGACTTTTATATTCTTCATAAAGTTCATTGAACTTGCGCAGACTTTCTGTTTTAAGTTGCTTCCCCCACATTGTTAGGTCAAAAGTCTGAGCCTTATGCCTTGGGTCTAAAATTAAAGAAGTACAATAAATCCAGTTGCTCTTCTTGTAATGTTTAAACATTTTGTCTCGAGCTGCTTGGAAAGCTAGAATGAGCCTTTCATCCACTTCAGATCGATTAGGTTTCTCATCTAACTGTTTTACCATGGATTCAATTTTATCTAGCAAGAGATTGAATGATACAATGACTAGCGGTAATGTAACATATTTGTCTCCACCAAGTTTTGTACTTAAAAGTTTAAAGTTTATTAGAAATTTATGTAATTTTTCGAGTACCTGCCATTCATTAGCTGTGATTTGAAAATCATTTAATTCGGTGACAGAACTGCACAATATGTCAATGCCCGCTCTCACTTTTAAACCAAATCCAATCATATCATGTGTGGAATTCCATCTCGTTGGACAGTCAAGAATGGCATTTAGATTTGATGGCACGCCAGCTGCTTCACAAGCAGACTGAAACTTCTTCTTCACTATCTCACTTCTTTTTATTTTACTGGAAATACTGCGTAACTTTGTTACAGATGTACGCGAGTCAGCAATATTTGGTGCAGATTCTTCATCTTCCTCATCCTCAGTTTCGTCTGCATAGTCTTCGTACTGCTGATCTTGCGCGTTAGTGTCAGACTCACAGTGTAATGCTAAGGTCTTTAATAAATCTTGTACACCAAGGTTTAAAATGTGAGCAAAGCACCGGAAATGTTGATTGTCTGAATCAAAGTGTGGCGGCAGCTGTTTGCCCAGTTCATACATAAATTTGGTATTTGCAGTTGCGTTGTCGACCGTGATACCTTGTATTTTATCAATTATGCCATATTCCAATAAACATTCATGGAAAATCGTTGCAATATCTTCCCCAGTATGTCGACCGCGTGATGGTATAAAATCAAGAACTACAGATTGATACTTCCATTCGTTGTCTATATAATGAATAGTAACCCCGTAGTAACTCCTACCAGCAATTGACGTCCACCCATCAATGGTAAAAGACATTTTAGATGATAATTGTTGAAGTCGTTCCTTGAGATTAAATTGGAGCTCTTCAAATCGCTCTTTGACTTTCCTTCTAAGTGTAGACCTTTTAGGAAACACCATATTAGGGCAAATACGTCGAAAATATACTTGTGTAGCTTCGTCATCGAAAAATGAGAAGGGAAGATATTTTTTCACCACCCAATCAACTGTAGCTGTCGTGTTGTTGTCACTGCTGTTTTCCGACTGAAACAAAACAATAAATCTTGTGTTATTATTTAAAACATACTAGGTTTGAGCGTATAAGAGGAGGAGGTTTGTTGTTGTTAAATCGAGAAAATCGTTAAATTGATATTTGTTATATTAAGGTTGCACTGTACTGTAATTTACCAAAATAAAGTACTTAGTTGTTACTGGCCGATTAAATGAAAATATGGGTGTTTATAAAAAATATTTAAGACGATAATAACATACTTAATATGTCGCACCCCTAGATGAAAACACCACTAACTCAAAAATACTTACGTAAGTTAATGTCGTTTTTGAAAGTATCGCATGAATAGCTACGCGGAGTTAAAATTCTTTTAACTGTTAAAAAAATATTCTTACCTGTCCACTTCTTCCAGCGGTTACTAAAAAGCTTGTGATATCTCCACTTAATTTTGGTTTAACAGGAAGAAATATTTCTGATTCCTTTTTGTGGAAAGATATTAGATGTTTCCTTAAGCCTGAAGTGTTTCTGTTTTTCATTTTTATTTCAATCTTTTTATGTTGGCACAATTTACAGAAGGCAGTTTGGGATGCATGAATTATTTCGAAAAACTCCTCAAATTTGCTTTTGGGTCTTTTAGATCTGTGACTCAAACTCTCGTTACTCGGACTAGAATAATTTGAATCTTCGTCACTCATATTAAATTGTACACGTGATACGTTTTTAGAAAACAACGAGAATTAGTAAAAACAATTATTAAGTTAGACTCGAAGCACAGCTCAATTGGAAATGACTGGAATTAAAATAATTCCTTTATTTATAGTACGTTTCCTTGCTTTCTACCGCGCCGCCTCGCCACGTGCCGGCTCTATGAAAAGGATGCCGCCGCAAATCAAACAATGCCGCGTGCGGCGTACAAACACACACTAAATATTACCTACTTGTACAGACGCGACGCGTGAATAAAATAGAATTAGTGCCAATCACTATTCTTTACATATAAGTGAATGTTTTGGCGTACATCTATACTAATATTATAAAGCTGAAGAGTTCGTTTGTATGTTTGATGACAGAAGTTTTAAAATAAATAAATAAGTCCTGAACGTCACTATACCTCCAAAGTTACTATTCCTCGTGGATGAAGTCGCGGGCACAGCTAGTAAATACTTACTCTCATCATCTCTCTCAGAGATATTCGGGCTGGTAAGTAATACAAAACTCTTATCGCAGGCTTTTTATTTTATTAGTAGGTAAGTACCTACGCTTTTTATATTATTTTATTAGTTTTGTAGAATTTTTTTACACGTTTCAAGTATATTTAAAAGTGGCTACAATATTTATTAAACGGGTGATATTTGAACACTTTTTTGCTATTTTTTCTTGTAAAAACTTAAGAAATATAATGACTAAATGTACAATAATAGTACCTAAGTAATTAGTTTAAAACCATATAAGTAATCAATATTATAATATATACTTACTAGAATGAATTAATATGACATCTACTACCTATCCTTACCATTTTATCCTAATCATAATACTACTTGCGTGATCAGTATAATGTATTCATTTTCATTCTAAGCACTCTGAAACTTATTTATTCTTTGGAACACCTGTAGGTACTCTTAAAAAAAATCGAAATTATTTTGCATGAGTATACCTACGCCCTATGGCGGCAATCAAATAGTGTCACAAATGTTATGATTTCGGCGTGGCGGCAACGATTGTTTTAGATTTCAAAAGAAGCCGCCGGCGCGTGTATCATAACCATGTACTTCCGAAAAGCGGCAAATTTCTTTGAGAAGTAAGTACAAAACCTTTGATGCCGCATTATCAAAGTGCCGATGGTTAAAACATAACTATGCATGCACTCAGTTTGATTTTAAGAGATATTTTTTTATTCGCTATGTTTATGGTATTAGTCGTAATGCGCATAGGTCCAGTTTTTCATATTCTTTGATACAGTTTTTTGCGTCTCATAGAATTCCTAAGCGTACCTACCTATACACCGAACTGTTACACCTAACTACTCAGTGAAATAGCGCTAAGTCCTAGCTGCAAGACGCAAGAGTCTTGCAGGCTATGTCTTGTTCTTGCTCAAGTCTTGCACGGTCAGTCTTGGTCTTGGTCTTGCTAAAAATACGCGGTCTTGTTCTTGGTCTTGGTCTTGCAAAAACGCAAGAACAAGACCAAGACTGCAAGACCAAGACTGAATTTGGGCAACACTAAACGAGATGCCTCTTATACCAGAGAGAGAGCGTTTGGAAAAGAGAGACGGAGGCGTTTGTCCTGCAGTACGACAATACTGGCTAGAAAGATAGAATACGGGGCGAGATTATTGATCCTTCAACTGGGTACAGTGCTTCTAATTTCATAATGTGTCTCGGCAAACTTCGTGTTTCGTCAGTCGTCGGATTTCTAACAGGTGCCTTTTGCATCTGCTGCAACAGTTGACGTCATCACGTCAACGCCGGCTGTCGCTGAAAACTGCGCTGGGGCTCTGTGTCGCTTAGGGTCGCAGCATTATGCTGAGCGATGGCCGTTTTGCGTGGAGGTGACGCATATTTTCCCGCACTTGTTATTTCGTGTTTGTGTTCTTTTTTTGCGTTGTGTTTACCGCAAAAAAAACGTATTTTCTTTATCTTTTCTTTTCTTGCTTTCCTTTTTCTTTCTTTCTTTTGTTTTTCTTTTTTATTCTTAATTCAGTTCTGATTTAAAATTATTATACACGATAAATCTAATAATTGATGGACATGGTAATTAGCATTAATTCATAATTAGCATTAAGAAAATAGAAACATGATACACAAGCTGACCTCGCATTGTACGGAAATCCTATATAATTCGAGATCACCATAAACTGGAAATGTATCCTGTCCTAACGTTGCCAATGAGAAATTACTTAAGTTAAAAATCCAAGTAACTGCCCGATTCCGGAATCAAATCAAAGATCCCACTCTCAGCAACGCTTGCGACAACTTTAGCAAGTGTGTTTTATTTTGCAGGTATGATGTCAATATGGAAGCCGCCGGAAGCAGTTCTAGAAATAATTAAAGAGGGCGCTTGGATCGATGTCATTAATGTAGTCCCTACTGCTGTCAGGTAAATATTACAGTTATAATAGGGCCTTACATCCATTTTTGAAAAGTGTCTTAATTAAATTCTATAGTGCTAATATGCCCCAAAAAATCACAAAATTTTTATTCAATCGATAAGTGCCATAAAATGCATTTAAATTTTACATTTTCAAATTTCGCGCGTAGTTTGACGAAAACGCTGGACGCAGTGGACGCCATGTTGCTCTGAGGTCAAGACGTCACTCGACTATGCGCTGATCTATTATTTAACTATCAGTTGACAGTTGAAACGTTTTAATTTACTAGCGGTATGACGTAATAATATGGCGGCTACTATTTCATGGTGTTTTTTAACAGATTAGAAAAACTGAAAAAGTTGAATTGAATTTTAAAATTTATTTTGTTATTTTATGTACTAAAACTAACATTTTCCGACTCCTTTTTGCCTAAACTATCACAATAATGTATTTATAGATTTTTTCTCGTATATAGTAAAATACTCTATTGCTATTTCCCAATTAATAGCTACTTTAACATGGATACGGTAACATAGCCTGAGGAGTGTTCCTCATGTAGAACCATGGGAATCAAGGTCAACTGAATTAGCGACCGTGCAGGAGCCAGTGCACCAACCGTACCGACCATTTTATGTACTAACATTTCCGTAACGTCATCTTTAACTGTTTTTCCAGGTACTCCGAAATCCAGATATCGGCAGGAAGACAGTCAGTATTCAACACCTCAAAGTACAAAGAACCAGGAAAATGCAAACCTTACACGAAACTTCTAAAACGCATCTGTTACACCATAAAAGATCTTACCCACAACCCATCAATGGCGACCGATTATAACGAAATCGATACTGTAGGCTTCATATTTCTAATCGATCCATCGATTCGAGAATTCGATTTGAATAAACAACCGTTCCAAAATGTATTTCTGGCCGATGCTGATAAAAATATGATTTGTATCAATTACTGGGGAGGTTTAAAAAAGTTTGGTTATCAAAGTGTTTTAGATACTGGCCAGATAGTTTATTGTGCGAATTTGCAAAAACGCGCTGGCAACACTAGGAAAAGTATACCGGAGTATAGAGTAACAGAGTTCTCCTATTTTACAAAATTACCTAAAAATGAAAATGCTAGAATTTTAGTTGATGATTTGAATAAAAAGTTTCTTGGTTTGGATAGAAGAAAATTCTGTGACGACTGTGCCGTATTGAAAAATAATTATGCAGTTATCAAACTTAATAATGAAAATATCTCTCCATATAGATTTAATAATAGTGACTTTAACATGTCCAAAAACAAAATCTTTATAGATTCGCCTCTAGCGAGACCGAAAAAGATAGATGACAATTTCAACCTTACCGGCCTAGATTTTGAGTCGACTTTCAAACAAACAGACACGCAGAATTTAAGCGGAGAAGTATTACAAAGGAAGAAGAAAGTCAACGAAAAAATTGCTAGATTAAAAATGTATGGAGAACCGCCTCCTTTATCAACTATACATATTATGAATAGTTCTAAAAACGCTTCCAATTCATATAAAAGTCCTCTAAATTCAAATAACAATAACTCTAAAATTATACCCAAAAAATTGAAAAGCGAGAGTGCAATGCCAAAATCTGACAGCTCTGTTAATGTTGCCAGCGTAAAAGAAACTCCCGAAAAATGTGGAAATTCAAATGATTCTGATGTGGTATGTAGTCCGGTACTTTTGAATAGGACTTTTGTGAAAAGTGTTAATCCTGTAAAAATAAACTTTGATGTGAAAGACAATAATGATAGTAATGTTGATCATTTTGCTGACGAATTTGATGGTAGTCCGCCTTTGAGTTTAGATTAGAAATTGTTACATGTTGTCTTCAATTATTTCAAGCTATAGCGTTTTAAGTTATTGCTGTGTTTTATAAAGTGCCTTAAACTTTCGTCAAAAATATTATAAGAAGCAAATGTTCAAGCTTTTTTGTACACAAGTAAAATGTATAATATCTATCCACTGGTTTTTGAAAGCCTAATTAAGACTCCGATTATTAAAACTACTGTCTAAAAACAATGACAAACGAGAATATAAGTGTACACACGGCTAAATATCAAGCTATATATTTCCAGTTTAAGCTAATTCCAAAGCGTAGTAGGTATTTATGGAGAAGAACGTGCAAGAAACTCCATGGACACTCTTTAAATATATACAGGGTGACATTGAAAACATGCGACAAATCGAAATGGGAGATTGTACTCATCATTATGAACAACTTTTACTAAGGGACCAAAGCTACAATCCCAAAAAAAAAAACTGCTGTCCCCTACATTTATGTTCGCAATACCTCATCAAAATGTAGGAAAAGCAGATTTTTTTTTTTGGGATTACAGCTTTGGTCCCTTAGTAAAAGTTGTTAATAATGATGTATACAATGTCCCATTTCAGTTTGTCGCAAGTTTTCAATTTCAACCTGTATATTGTTACATAGAGATTAGTATAAATAATGTTGAATTTATAACTTAATGTGACGACGATGTAAAAAAAAAAAGTGGCCATAGTAGCAAAATGAAAGAAAAAGAAATTTTTCAAAATAATATAATAAAAAATAAGCCGAAGCAGCTAAGAGGTGACCAGTCCCAACTGACGGCGCCCGTCCACGAGCATGACCCATGGATCAGCACCATTTAGCTCAAGCATTTTGAAGGGAGCTAAATAATCCAATACTCTTTATTATGTACACTATTGTATACCATAAAAAGTACAGATATAAATATAGATTTTTTTTACAGACGATCTTACTCGTTCGATTACTCGCTGGTATGTGTATGTGCCCAAGCGTCGCCAAGCGAGCGTCGGTGGGCGAGTACTCTCTTTGATAGCTCTTGTCGCTGCGACAAACGATTATTCTCCGGCGGTGTGAATAGTCAGCGATCAACTATTTATATACAGGGTGGAATTGAATTCATGGGCATCCTCGTAAGGGGTCATTGTACTCATCATTATGAACAACTTTTACTATGGCACCAACCCTGAAATCACGAAAAAGATGCCAGCTGTTCCATCTACATTTTGACGAGTTAAGAGAACATAAATGACGACTTCAGGTTTGTTCCTATAGTAAAAGTTGTTCACATTGATGACTACAATGAACCCTTAAGAGGATGCCCATGAATTCAATTTGACCCTGTATATTATTAGTTGATCGCTGACTTTGACCCCATAAGAGGATGTCCATGAAATCAATTTCACCCTGTGTTATGAATCTCTTTAATTTACACGGGACCTACAATCTTTGTACGTTTCTTGAGCGAGAAAATAGGCGATAGCTAGTCGTTTTCTCGTCGGCGCGGCGTGGTGGGACAGGTACCCTAAACCTTTGACCGCCACGTCAAAAAAGCAAAAACGTGCCCTCGGAGCCTAGCTACGAATTATTCCTTAAAATCTGTCATGTAGTCGTGACCGTGGCGTGCTGGGCACATTTTGGTTTGTCATTTATACATGACTGTCTTACCAAGGGGTATCGTCTTACCCAGTAACTGGGTTGTGGAGGTCAGATAGGCAGTCGCTCCATGTAAAATACTGGTATTCAGCTGTATCCGAGACTGGAAGCCGACCCCAACATAGTTGGGAAAAGACTAGGCAGATGATGATTTATACATGACTGTGGCGGACAAAAGGAAATAGTTTTAAGAACAATCACTATAAGCGAAATACTAGAGGTTTCGTAAAACTATTTTGTAAGCTATAAAAATGTTGCTGATTTTATTACGTATTATTATTAAACAATAACTCTATAAAATTGTGATAGTTCGAAAGGATGCCATTATTGTTAAATACATGTATATCATTGTAAATATGTAAATTGTTGATTAAAAACCTTTTTAATTGTAATATAACGTTGTTTGTTTTGTTTTGCCCATCGTTGTGTAGCAACTGTTATAAAATTATCTAAAATATTTATCTTTATTTATTGTTCATGAAAGTAAGTAATAATAAAGGCTACTAAGATAAAAAAAAAACATTAGAAGCAGCTTAAAAAAAAAACATGTTAAAATGTTTACGACCTAATTTATAGATAGCCAGATGAAATCTGCCCCTTAAACAAAATAAAATTATCGTTGATTTATAAATTAGAAACTCGCTTTAGGAACTGGCAAAATGATGAAACGCTTATGAAATAATAAAAAAAACATTCATGTCTCTTAAACAACTAAGCCCACTGTTGCACTTCACACGCCTTGCAGCACAGCTTAATCCAAAACATTACGAAGTATGCTCTCTTTTTTATGCGATGCAGTCGGGTAAAATAAACTGGCAACTTAATCGACTTGATCCCATTGTCCCATTTATAAACTGTCCACCCCAGCTGTCACTTGAAGGTGACCTTCAAAGCGAGGAAGTTTGACGTTTTGTAACCTACAAAAATTATTTTCATTTGAATTCCCTACCCGCGCAGACATGCACTATGCGGTAATATCGTCGTAAATAACTTCGTCAATCAAGGAATTGTGAAAAAGTATCATAAAAACAAGTTTTCAGTGTGATTTTAAGTGATAAAAGTGCTCGCACCAGCTTCCGGCGTATTAGCACCAACTTTTTTTTGAATCCGTATGTATTTATTACTTTTGTATTTTCTTAGACACGTCGTTGCACACAGCCGATTGGCGTGGTTAAAAATAGTTTATTTTTAACTAAACACGCCTTTGTCGTAAACACGCAGATATGAAATAATTAAACATTTAGTTTTAAATTCGCCGTCAGTTATTTATTCAGACGGCAATTACGTCGCATACTTGAATTTGGAATTGAAATTCGATACGAAAGAGTCGAAAGATCATTTAGAAACGTAGTTAAGGCTCCACAGATTAGCAACAGTGCACACGTAAATTCAAGAATGAAAAATAATAATTGCCTAGGTTTTGTTTACTTTTAACACAGACTTTTATAAAATCAATTGAATCAACATTTAATTTAATTATGAAATGAATTTGACGTCAAATAGCTTAATTTAACAACATTATTAAATATTGGCTATATGATTATAGGAAGCCCAAATAAACAGTGGTTGGTTTGTGTGAAAGATGACATGGCTAGAAAGGAGGTGAACACTGAAATGATGATAGATAAAAATCAAATTGCCAACCCAAAGCAAGTTGGGATTTGATAATAATGATAATGGTGTGTCCCTACCATCAAATACTTAAGCCCATAGAGCAGAACCTCACCCAAGACTCAAGCATAATTTTCCACCAATCAAATGGAGAGAAACTATCATTGAATTATATTGATAATTGGAACTAGTGAATAACTAGATAATCTTGTACATTCATATCTTTTTTGTTAAGGATCTGGTACTTGTTGACAGGTCTTCATTGTCCTCCTATACCTATTAACACTGTAATTTGAAAACATTGTAAACGCCAATTATTTATAAAATAGTAACTGTGGAGTTTCTTGTTGGCTCTTCTCCATAGGAAATGTTCAATTGCAACTGTGCACCCAGCTTCTGACGTTACTTAGTGCCCATGTAGGTTTATATGCAATAAAATATTAAATACGTCCCATGTAGTAGGGGGCGAGCCTATTGCCAACAACCGGGCAATATATATTTATTTTGAATCCTTTATTTAAGTACCTATTTATAAACAGTAATAATTACACAGCTGAAAAATTTGTTGATCTGCCCAAAATATGAGGAAAAAATAATAGTTAAGTTTGTGTCAATATTCATAATGTATTTCCCTACACACACACACACTGAATAATCCAGAGAATTTCCTTCTACAAAAATGTTAAATGGAATTTGCAATGGGGTTTTATATAGAAAGAAAGAAATAAACCGTACATACTGTATTACATTACATTAAATACAGGTGGGATTTAATTAATGTAAAAATATTTATGTTCGCCGCGTTGACGTCGGAAATTATCCCACAGGAATGCACTACGGGAATTCAAAGTATCTTATGTCCTAACCCAGGTTTTGGTCTACTTATGTGCCAAATTTCATCCAAATCCGTTCAGCCGTTTAATTGTGAAAGTGTAACAAAAAAAAAAAAAACTCTTTTTTTTCAAACACATTTCTAATATTAGTTAGGAGGTGTAGTGGCGTTACTCTAGTAAATAATGGCTTATATAAATGCAGAAATTACTTCTCTTTTGAGTAAGAATTTATCAGAAAAGTAGGTAAAGCTGATATTATTCTGACGGCAATGGTACGGAGCGAGAGGGCATGGGCAGCCGTCACCTCCTTCTGCAAAGCAGTAATGCTCGCGAAGGAGGAGGCGGGACGGTTGAGGGAAAGGCAAATTTCGCGCCCTCTCGCCCCTAGCCGCCGCAGGAGACGCCCTGGGCGTCGGGAATCCCGGGCGGATTTCCGGCCACCGTAGGCGCGGGCTTGCGGACGGTGAGCAATGGGTAGCTCACCGTCCGGTAAGGACCAGGCCCGGGTCGACGGCGCGTTGTATTCCACGCGCGCCTCAAAGAGATGTCGTCAGCACAAGTGTAGAGGTCCACTAGGGCCGATGCCTGCCGGGGTTGCGGGAAGGTACTAAAGAGTTACCGAGGCCCCTGGAAACAGAGGCAACGGAAGGAATACGGGTGGGTTTTAGTCAGTAAGAGTCTGACACACCCTCCCGCTCCGGCCAGAGCGGGAGAAGTTATTTGATGACTGTTGATTTCCCATCCAAAAAAAAAAGAAAAGGGACGCCCCAGAAAGACATAATAATATTATTATAGTGACCTAATTGGTAATGTTCTTCAAAAAGGTCAGGTGGGTAGTACTCGCAACCGGCGTGCGTGTATGACCAGATGTATGAACGTAAACGAAGCAAAAGGAGTACCTATGTAAGGAGCGTAGCAGGTGGCGTTCTATAGTTTCTGCCTACCCCCATGGGAAGAAGGCGTTCATTGATAAAATGTATTCACATAAAACGGAGTATCTATTCTATATATTATTGCACAGGGTAATAATAACAAAAATATCAATTCTTAACACAATCTATGTAACTACAGGCAAAAGGCTGTTTCTGATGAGGACGACAGTGGATAAAATATATTACGCTTTAGCTCAGAGATGCTTAGTACTAGAAAGTAGTAATTTGGCATAGGTATACATATTAATCACGCCGACAAAGGGGGAAAATAAAATAAATGAAAAATATACTTTTTATAGTACCTCCCTTGCACGTAATGTCCCTTGCGTAATATAACCCATGGTGTGGGATATCGTTGGATAGGTCGTAGAAAAATATTGTGGGTCTGTGAACACCAGTTTTCGATTCAAGGATTATTCGTTTGCGTAATATTAAGCATTAAAGTGTGAATTTTTGTTAGAGTCAAGTGTCGTTCCGATTCTGAAACATTTCTCCGATATTCGTTTCGCCGTTGAACGGTTCACCGACAGAACGATCCACTATTCATTTTTTCACCGATGGAACGTTTCAACGGCGAACGATTCGCCGACCGAATCTTTCATATGCGTCACTTTCGACGAGAGTAATAGAGGGGATCTGGAGCTCGGCGGTCGCTGCCGCGACACGCTCGCTTCGCTCGCTCGCCTTCGCGTGTTAATGGTCACTGTTCTAACCTAACCTAACTCAACGAGTAATAGTCGCCCAACTTAAATTTGCAGCTGGAGAATTGACCGTGTCATATAACGATGTATGGGAGAACATGTTTTTCAACTACAATGTTAAGTTTTTTTTTTTTGGGATAAATTCATACCAACTTCCCAACTACGGAACTCTTCATTTTGCGTGACACGCACTTGGCCGGTTTGTTTAAGTCAAAATGCGGCAATGGATAATAAGTACTGTGTAAGTACATAATTATATCTCTTAAATATGATTTTGGCATCAAGACATACTTAAGGCGCTAACAAGACCCAATTGACCAAAATAGGCTTCTCTTAAGAAAAAAAAATTGTCAAATCTGTATAGTTTGTGATAGCGGAATAAATATATGTTAATTTAAATTCAAAATGTAAAACTAAGGTGACGGCTGCGAAAATGTTCAAATTTTTCATCATGGGTATCGTTTTCATGGTTTTTGGTGGTCTATATTTTTTTGATGAACGACATTATTTTAATAGTAACAAATTTATGTTACAGAGGGAAACAAAACGAAGGGATTTTTAGGAAAAAAAAACGCAAAAATTTTGAAAATATGGTTTAGGCAAGGGCTAAAAGGTTGGGATATTTATGTTATATGAACTTCCACTCGCGAGGGGGTTGTGGCTAAGTGATAACAGCCACACGGGTCGATCGATCAGGTTAAGCTACGCTTGCCGCGGTTTGTCCGTGGATGGGTGACCATTTTTACATACCAAGAACCCTCCGTGCCTCAGAAAGCACGTTAAGCCGTTGGTCCCGGCTGTCATTTGTAGATCTTTGACAGTCGTTACGGGTCGTCAGAAGCTCGAAAGTCTGACAACCAGTCTTACCAAGGGCTATCGTGTTACCCAGTAACTGGGTTGTGGAGGTCAGATAGGCAGTCGCTCCATGTAAAATACTGGTATTCAGCTGTATCCGATAAGACTGGAACCGAAAATCTGTACAGTTTGTGGTAGCGGAATAAATATATGTTAATTTTGAACATATTTCCCAGAACTTGGTTGTTACCAAAACACGTTTTGAAAAAAATATCTCGATACAAACTAACGTTAAACTAACCTCTTACCTTGAGTTCTAATCCAAAATATCTGCATTAAATATCAACATACTCGTACGTTACGTATTTAATTAATAACAAGAACGTCTTATTTGAATGCAGAACTTGGTTGTCTTTTATTTTCGATTACTCAACTCAATTTTGAGTAAATAGATAATTGCTTCATATTTTGCAATAAATTACAAGCGTTGTGTCATCGCGCATCTCTTTCTATTCTATGCAATCTGACAGTGACCGCGGTTTAGGTGTTGTCAGCGTCTTAAACATACCTTATAATCGTGATCACAGATTTCATTGAACTCAACATTCAAGTAGGTATAACTAAACTGACCATTTATTTTTTAACTCATTACGGGGCATGGGGTTATATACGTCAGTTTAGCGGGTTAACATTGAAAATAAACACATTTTTTTAACGGTCTTTAATAAAAAAGAACTATTAAAAATTAATGTTCACTATACCTAATTACGGAGTCTGGTCATACCTAAGTTTTGTCACTTACGGAAAGTTGAATAAAAGACAACACAAGTATACCATATTTCAGGTTTGTGGTTTGTCCCCCGCCTGCGATACCAAAATTCTATAGATTATAATGCTTGTTTTTCTCTTTTCAATATTTATTTAATTTCATTACAAAAACCGTCCCCTCTCTTTTTTGTATTTGCAGATGCAAAATATAAATATTATGTAACGACATCTCTTGTTAAAATCCATCAAGCCGTTTAGGCTACAGAGCGTGCCAAAGAAATAGACATACATACATACATACTTTCAAAAAACATTACTCTCCTTCTGGGGCTGTCGGGTAAAAAGGCGACTAACAAAAGGTATTTACAAGGCAGATGTGAGTGGAAACACCGGGAGGGGACGCCCTAGGAAGACATATAGTGACCTCATTGGTGATGTTCTTCAAAAAGGTCAGGTGCGTAGTACTCGCAACCGGCGTGCGTGTATGACCAGATGTATGAACGTAAACAAAGCAAAAGGCGTATGTAAGGATCGGAGCAGGTGACGTTCTATAGTTTCTGTCTACCCCCTTCGGAAGAAGGCGTGAGTGTGTATGTAAATGAACAAAAAGCAAAATTTTCCTCATATATAAATAAAACAAGACAAAATATTGACCGCTGTTGCCATCTGTCCTATCTGTCATATCTCTAACTCTGCTAACCCCGTGAAGGAAAGACCTTGAAGATACCGCTAACAATAACAAACTCATGTCAACACGAGTCAATGATGTGTTTGACGTTTGTAAAGTATGCTTGTGTGAGTGTAGCAGGGATGACGAACATTTTGGTGTAACCGTAGCTATTTTTAATTAGAAAAATATTTTCGTGGTTGAGTCTGCGTGCTTACGTAAACCTTGGAAAGACAATTATTTCGGGCAACCCCGATGGGATTTCTCATCGCCATAATGACGAACTTCCATACAACCTTTTCTCCTATTTTACAATGATTATAAATAGATGTATTTAATTTATAAAATAATAGAGGCTTGGAGAAGGGGCTTGTGGCTAAGTAATAACAGCCGGATCGACCGGGTTAAGCTACGCTTGCCGCGGTTGATCCATGGAGGGGTGACCATCTTTACATACCAAGACCCCTTCGTGCCTCGGAAAGCACGTTAAGACGTTGGGCCGGGCTGTCATTTGTAGATCTTTGACAGTCGTTATGGGTCGTCAGAATCCCGAAAGTCTGACAACCAGACTTACCAAGGGGTATCGTGTTGCCCAGTAACTGGGTTGTGGAGGTCAGATAGGCAGTCACTCCATGTAAAATACTGGTATTTAGCTGCATCCGGTTAGACTGGAAGCCGACCCCAACATAGTTGGGAAAAGGCTAGGCAGATGATGAATTTATAAAACAATAATTATAATTCTTAAATTCAATTCTTCCCATTAAAACAGTTTCTTTCCCTTGATTTGCCTATCCTTTTCACACGAACTAGATGCAGCTGTACGAACTAGATATACCAGTATTTTACATGGAGCGACTGCCTATCTGAACTCCACAACCCGGTAACTGGTAAACGATACCCCTTGGTATGACTGGTTGTCAGACTTTCGGGCTCCTGACGTCCCCTAACGACTGTCAAAGATCCACGAATTGCAGCCGGGACCAACGACTTAACATGCTTTTTGAGGCATGGAGAGTTTCGGTATGTAAAGATGGTCACTTATCCACGGACCGACGCCGGCAAGCGTCGTTTAACCTGATCGATCGACCCGTGCGGCTGTTATTACTTAGCCACAAGCCCCATGTCCCCCCCGTGCCTCGGAAAGCACGTTAAGCCCTTGGTCCCAGCTGTCATTTGTAGATCTTTGACAGTCGTTACGGGTTGTCAGAAGCTCGAAAGTCTGACAACCAGTCTTACCAAGGCGTAGCGTGTTGTTTTAAAAAAAAAAGATTTTTAAGAAGCCGCTTCCATGCTTTTATAGCTAAAAATTAACTTTAGGTAAATATGCATCCGAATATCCGATTTCTGTTGATGACATAGTATTTTTTTTTTATTTTTTTTTTGTTAGCTCTATGTTTGATTTTATTGCTTCTGTTGTGATTTGAAATGTAATTATTTTGTAAAATTCGAACATAATGTAAATTGTTTGATGAATAAATAAATGGATGAAATGAAATGACTGCGTAACACGATAAATCATTTTCTTTCCCTAATCGCATGAAAACATTGTCCCCGTTATTTATAAACGTTGCTTGAATTTTAAGAGACGTTTAAACGTCACAAATTTATGGTTAATCAGTCGCTAATAATTACTTAAGCAACGTCTAAAAATAAACCTCACGTGTTAACGTATCGAGTTTATCACCCCTGACAAACACACATTAAAACGCTGACAACACCTAAACCGCGGTCACTGTCAAATTCCATAGAAAAGAAAGAGAAGCGCGATGACAGAACGCTTGTAATTTATTGTAAAATATGAACTAATTATCTATTTACTCAAAATTGAATTGAGTAATCGAAAATAAAAAACAACCAAGTTCTGCATTCAAATAAGACGTTCTTGTTATTAATTAAATACGTAACGTATGTTGATATTTGATACAGATATTTTGGATTAGAACTCAAAGTAAGAGGTTAGTTTAACGTTAGTTTGTATCGAGATTTTGTTTTCAAAACGTGTTTTGGTAACAACCAAGTTCTGGGAAATATTTCCAAAATTGACATATATTTTTCCCATTACCACAAACTAGACAGATTGGGCAATATTTTTTCTTAAGTGAAGCCTATTTTGGTCAATTGGGTCTTGTCAGCGCCTTAAAGATGACATGAACGTGTGAGTGTTATGAACATAATGAACATGTGACTTAGCATATGTGTCAAATAAATACAATATATTAAACCTAAAGTCCTCGTACCCAAGGGTGATTTTTTAACGCGGCGATTTTCATCGCACACTGAATTATTAGTGCACTTAGCGCCGCGCCGTGAGTTGAAATCGAACACTATATTTTTTTGACGCGCTGGGATGACCTCTGTTGGATTCTTAAAGTTCGGTTGAAATGTTTTTACTTGTTTTTTTTTCTGCCTTAAGTTATGTTATGTTTCGTTGTCATTATTTTATTTTAATTATGTTGATTATTCTTTATTATAATAATGACTAATTATGTGAAAGAGCATCTGTATGTATGTACAATTGTACACCTTTAAGGTAGACTTTTTGAGGAACTTATTATTTATTATTAAGATCACATGTAAAATGTACCAAAAATCACACCAATAAATGAATTTAAACAATTTTGGGCTCGACCACATTTAAAACCGCGTTCATCAGTGTCATCATCAGTGGTGCCAGATTAGGCGACTTGTCGCCATTTAGGCTACTTGGAAGGGTGTCGGGGAAACCAATTTTTGCGATCGGCGACTGGTCGCCAATTAGGCGATTTTAGGCTCCATCCAGATTATCTGAGGAACGGTGTAAATGTTTGGTATTAAAAATGCATTTAACGGGACTCACCGTTTTTTATCGTGTAGCACAAATATGAAAAAAAGTTGACATTGACTTGTAGTGTTGAACCTAAACAAGTACACGTTCATGGATTTTGGTTAACGTTTAACAATTGTACTATTGCATTCAAATACACAGGTTTTTGAGTACTGAGATAAAAATTCAGTTTTTAAAAGTAAGGTACATCAAGTGGTTCATTTACATTTTCGTGCAGTTTTTTTTATCAAAATTTGCAACTGTATTAAGAAATTCTTATTTTTAAAACAAAGTGTGGTATCAGACTAATAATTTGGCGAAAATAGGCACTTTTTAGAAAAAAAAATAATTGGGCGACTTTAGGCTACTTGGGTCAAGATATTTGGTGACTTGGAGAGCGACCCATCTGGCAACACTTGTCATCATTGTCGTGTAATATTTACACTGACAGCCCTTTTTTTTTGAGTGGGAAGTATCATATTGACTAAAACCCACCCGTGTTCCTTCCGTTGCTTGTGTTGCTAGAGGCCTCGGTATCCCTTTCGGACTTTCCCGCGACCCCGGCAGGAACACTGACAGCCCTGTAACGTGGTTTTGATGTGCTGACCGCGTTTAGTTTTATTAGTGAAATTCGGTCTAAGTCATTGTGGTTCGTTGACAAGACCTCATACCACAGTGTCTCATTTACCTACAGGCACGCATATTCTTATCGTACTATTTTATTTAAATACAGAGTCGTGTGTGCTATGTATGTGTCCGCGCACAAACGCGTGTTTGATCGCTATCTCGTTTACTCCCGACGTGATCGGGTAATGACATTGCTTTGATTAGATAAATTATTTTTTGTAATACACTTGATATCGAGAGATGATTTGGGAGTCAAATATGTTATTTTTGTGGCATGGATGATGCTAGAAATTGAGGGGCTTGTGGCTAAGTAATAACAGCCGCACGGGTCGATCGATCAGGTTAAGCCACGCTTGTTGAGAGAATGGGTGACATACCAAGACACCTCTGTGCCTCGGAAAGCACGTTAAGCCGTTGGCCCCGGCTGTCATTCGTGGATCTTTGACAGTCGTTACGGCTCATTAAAAGCCCGAAAGTCTGACAACCAGTCTTACCAAGGGGTAGCGTATTACTCAGAAATTGGGTTGTGGAGATCGGGCAGTTGCTCCAGTTAAAATACTGGTATTTTAATTTAAAATAATGTTATAGAGCAGATGGTGACCTGTGTACCATCTACTGCCTAGCCATTTTCCAACTAGGCTGGGTCGACTTGCAGTCTGACTGGGTGCACCTGAATAGCATTTATTTTACATGGAGAGTATGCCGATCTGACCTTCACAACCCAGTTACTGGCCCTCCCATGGCTGGTTACCCCTGAAAGACTAATTGCGAGACTTTCGGGCTTCTGACTGCCTGTAGTGATGGTCAAAGATGTACGAATGAAAGCTGGAACCAACGGATTAATATGCTTTCCGGGGCACTGGGGTCTTGGTGTGTACCTAATGGCTAGACACCCATCCACGGAACCACCTCTGTGATGTTGACGATAGATAAAAACTGACAGTGGCACACCCTTTTTTTGGTAACGGGGTGGAAATCCTCATGGGTGTCCTCTGCCCTGGGGCGGGCGGAGGGGTCTGTCGGACTTCTACTAAAACCACCCCGGTGTTCCCCTCCCACACTTGCACCAGGGATCATGGGGTTCTATGCGACTTCCGCGATCCCTGGCTGGAGCCGGCCCGCCTGTGCGAGCCACCTCAGGCCTGTAAGACCCTCCCGCGACGTCCAATAGGGGTACGCGTGGGACACTACGCGCCGCCACTTCAGGTCCTGCTGTGTGGGGGGCGAGTCCGTCGCCCCTGGACCCATTTAGGGGGCTGGCACATCGTATCCTAACTAATTATATAAATGCGAAAGTGAATTTGTTTATTTGTTTGTTTGTTACGCTATCACGCCAAAACGGCTGAAAAGATTTGGATGAAATTTAGCACGTGGGTGGACCATGACCTGGATTAGAACATAGGATACTTTTTATCCCGATATTCTCACGGGATCGATACTTAAGCAATGTTTGATCGGCAGATCACCGCACAATAGTTTATCTTATACATTGGCCGCGTAATCTTGAACCTGGTGTTAGTTGTTGTTAGTATAGTGATAAGATTATGTATTGTCTACTATTAAAACACCGGCCAAGTGCGTATCGGACCACGCAAAGTCAAGGGCAAAGTAATTGGGATGAATTTATTAACATTGTAGTTCAAAAGCATGTGGACCATACATTCCAACTGCAAAATAATGTAAGTTTGTACGCACAATATTGAGAGATTTACCAAGTTACTTTAACACCATAGACTTCTTATAGGCTTTTCTGTAATCTATAAGTAATGAACTATATTCTGTGTAATTTAAAAAAAAATTGGGTCATTAGTTTCGCAGATAAGGTCAAGGTAAGGGAATGGTCAATTTTCATATATTTTCTTAAATAACTTTAAAACAATTTAAAATTATAAAAAAAAAAATTGAGACCCTCACGACAAGCCCTTTCATAAGGCTACCTTTGGAGGTAAGGAACCCTATAAACTGGCCAAGTGTGTTTCGGACCACGCACAGTCAAGGGCCCCGCAGTTGTGATGAAAAAAACACGTTACTTGTTGGGGACCTCCTTTAATATTTATCTTTATATATTTTTTATTATTTGTTGTTATAGTTGGGAACAGTGGTGGCCCAGTGGTAACGCCCCCGGCTTACGAGCTATAGGTCGTGGGTTCGAACCCAGACAGGCGCTTTACTGTGTTTAAATAATTTCATCACCACTGCTCTCAAAACGGTGAAGGAAAACATCGAGAGGAAACCGGCATGTCCTAGAACCAAAAATTCGAAGACATGTGACATCTACCAACCCGCACTGGGCCCGCGTGGTGGATTACGGCCCACTCCCTCTCACAGAGAGGCGGCCTGTTTCCCAGCAGTGGGAACATTATAGGCTGATTATGTGAAGAAGACCTAGGTGCAAAGTGAGCGTAGCAGAAAACGGGGTCTGTATTTACCGATGCCAATAAGGTAAATACCTTATTAGCATCGGTAGCCATCCTAGCCAAAGGCTGAAACTCTATCCTCGCTATTTATTTATTTTATTTGCACTACGACGACTTACTCACTAAGATATACACAAACAAAAATCACATCGTTTTAGGAATTACGAGGGCGGCACTGAAAATTTCGGGAATCAAGGAAGTGACACAACATTGAGCTTGACACATCCACGTTGAAATTCAGCAAACCAGCGATAAATTGTGGTTCTGGATGGGGCTTCATCACCAAATGCAGAAATCATCCGGTCAACACACTGTTTTTGTGTTAAACCACTTCGAAAGTCATAATAAATCATCGCTCTTGAATTTTCTCGAGTCGAATTGACGAGAAAGAGCATTTTCTCAACGACTAAACAAGTTTGACAAAACCTTGTGACAAGACCGAGAATCTTTTTTTAAATAAATAAATGGTATTCGATTTTTAAAACCAAGTAGTTTTCAATTAAAAAGATTTTAATATGACAGGAACAGTGGACATATTCCATTCCCGATACTTTTAGTGCAGCCCTCGTATTGTGAATTTATCACTTACAGAAGAGCACAGCACTAGCACAGAAATTTTTAGTAGTTGTTACACGTAGTTCATTTACATAGAAGAAAATAAAATAGAATTAAAATGTTCACAAATAATTTATGATCGCAAGTACAAAATATTAATAAAAAACAACAAAAAAAAAAGGCCGGAAAGAAGGGAATGGAAGTAAATACAATAATTATTGACAATGACTCGTCATTACATGGCTCGTGACGCACAAATGACTCGAGACTCCGACTCGAGCCTCTCTCCGAGATTCTCGCTAGCCTATCCTAAGTTTAATTTCGAAACCCTTTTTGTTCCCCAGTTTTAGTTTTCTTTATACCTAATCAGAGAAGATTTATCCAAAAACGCAAGTCTTGAAAGTCTTCCGAACTTATCATTCCAGAAAACAACCATTTTTTTACGTTTCCGTTTTCGCAGAGACCTCAATCCAAACTAAGGCATTCGCTAGGGGGTCTCAAGAATGTTATTGATCTATGTCTGTCCCCTACATCGATCACTAATTTATTAGTGATCGATGGTCCCCTATCAAGTTGCAATGATATTGTTTATGATTAATTCGTACACACGATAAGATCTATAACCTTATAATTGCAGCAATACGATGTTATCATACGTTTTATGACTTATTAACAATTACATAACTTGGGGAAGGGCGGAGCATCCTAACACAAGCAAACTATATGCTTAAAAAGGATTCTGCCCATTGAACTAGAATAAGTTATTTAAGTTAATGCAATAAACATTTTTTTTTAATGACTAGAATATCATCTAAATCATACTGATAGAATCAAATGCAGTATACATAAAATAAAGATATGAGTGGAGCCGAACCCTTACCACCACAATGCATCCCCCTGGATAGCCAGGACTCGGAAACGCAGAGTCTAGCTGACAAATCCTTTCACCACGATAGTATATTCAATCGAGTGGTTGTATGCAGTCATGTCTTAAGAATGGGTGGTTGATCTTTTCCATCAAGACACAGACCCGCTTCGAGCCGAGAGAACTTTGATCTCCACAGCCACGCTTGCTGAATCTTGCCGGTTTTATACTACTTATTACGTCCAAGTTTTCCTGGGAAAGCCAATGATGGGCAGGTAAAAGAACCCGCTTCGGAACCACCAGGTTACGGGTCCATAACTTGGCAGTTATCAGTGTAATTTTTGTAAGTTAGAGTTCTCATAACTCAACTCTAACTTCTTACTTACCAGACAGCTGTGCTGCTGGGGAGTTTGTTGTGCCGCTTCTTCTTCCCAGCCAAATGAGAAATGATTTTTATTTCTGTAAGTAGGTTTGTACAAACACGTCAATAATATTTTTTAAACTAGATGAGGTTGGCGTTTCCTATCTGACTACTCTGAGAAGAAAGGCCGAAACAAACTCAGAGGTCACAGTCTCTTTTGAAGTCCAGACATAATCTTGGTCGGATCATGTGGAGGCCATGTAGATTGAGTGGACCTGTCCAGTCAGTGCACGCATTTGTCAGTAATCGTGCAGCTCAACTCAGAACTAAAGGAGCTCAACGATGCGACGAAAAATTCCAAAGAAGGAACATTTGAGTAGGCCGCATAAATTACTCAAACTGCCAGACCACGATTAAAACTAACTGAGAATAAAGCACTAGGAAGTGGGGAAAGGCGGGCGTTTTGGGGGACTCTCATATGTAAATATGACTTGTTCAAAGAAGACTTTTTGAGAAGAAGAGGTCTTCGCTTTGCCTGCAGTGAGAATTCTTCTTATTTTCGAGTCGATGGCAAAAATAAAAAATATTTTATTATATCTTAAGAGAGAGCTCAGTAAGTGGCCACGCCAAATCAGTGGCGTTTTTAGGTCCTCAGAGGTTCAGGTATACACCTGAACCTCTCTCGTATGGACACTGGACACTCCAACAGTGTATGTCAGTGGGACTGTGCATGGGGCCAACATGATTATGTAAAGAATTAAGCCCTGTTTTTTTATAGTCTCGCGTTATTCCAATATTTTATCAAGACCTATATACATATATTATGCGTGTCTCTTATCAGTACTTACTTGCTCATTGAGTCTCATTTTACTACAGCTTATTTCACATAAATATGTTATCTTTGTGTTTTTATCTTGTTAGTACTATCAACTTGTGAATATCTGGCATATTTAAAAATATATTTTGTGGCTATTTGTAACGAGGAAGAAACCGCATGTTCTAGAAGTCACTTCCTTCTGCGAAGCAGTAATGCTCGCAAAGGAGGAGGCGGGACGGTTAAGGGAAAGGCAAATTTCGCGCTCTCTCGCCCCTAGCCGCCTTAGGAGACGCCCTGGGCGTCGGGAATCCCGGGCGGATTTCCGGCCACCGTAGGCGTGGGCTTGCGGATGGTGAGCAATGGGTAGCTCACCGTACGGTAAAGACCAGGCCCGTGTCGACGGCGCGTTGTATTCCACGCGAGGGGTCCACTAGGGCCGATGCTTGCTGGGGTCGCGGGAAGGTACTAAAGGGTTACCGAGGCCGCTGGCAACACAGGAAACACGGAAGAAATACGGGTGGGTTTTAGTCAGTAAGAGTCTGACACACCCTCCCGCTCCGCCCAGAGCGGGAGAAGTTATTTGATGATTTCCCACCAAAAAAAATAATGTTCTAGAAGTAAATGTTCAAAGACATTTGACATCTACCAATTGAATTGATTGAGACTATTGCAATTCACTCCAAACTCACTTCACCTACCCCTCCCCTCCCTCACTTTAAGTAAAACATACTGAGGAAACCGGCATGTCCTAGAACCAAAAATTCGAAGACATGTGACATCTACCAACCCGCACTGGGCCCGCGTGGTGGATTACGTCCCACTCTCTCTTACAGAGAGGAGGCCTGTGTCCCAGCAGTGGGGACATTATAGGCAGATTATGTAACTCTGACTCAATCTTAGCTATAAAGAAGCCACAGCATAAGGAAGCTGAATGGCTTATCTTTGCCACCTGTAATCTTTGACAACTCAGTCATTCCGTTTAGCTCCGATGTTAAAGATCTTGGTCTGCATGTCGACATTTGTCTTGACTGGCAAAAGCAGGTGACGACTGTTAGTAAGAAAGTCACCGGAACGTTGCGGTCGCTCTATCGGTTGAGAAATCTTCTCCCATCACACATAAAGGCAATGCTTTTACAGTCCTTAATCTTTCCCATAATCGACTATGGTGATGTGTGTTACTATGACCTGAATGCAGATCTCCTCAATAAACTTGACCGACTTCTCAATAATTGCATTCGATTCGTTTTCAATCTTCGTAAGTATGACCATGTATCCGCACACCGTGTGCTTCTAAAATGGTTACCCATTCGTCAGCGCAGAGAGGTGAGGGCTCTGTCTATGTTGTTCTCTATTCTCAACAAACCCACTTCTCCTTCTTACCTGACTTCCCATATTCAATACTTGTGCTCTGCCCATAGTAAAAATCTTGGTTCCACCGAAAATCGTCTTCTTCGATGTCCGTCTCACCGCTCTGGTTTCTTTCGCTGTTCTTTCTTTGTCCAGGCTGTCTTTCTTTGGAATGCGCTCCCTCTGAACATCAGAACGGTGAGCTGTCGGTTGTCTTTTAAACTGAAAGCACGTGAACATATACGTAAGAAGTTGGCAGAAACATCCCAGCGCTGATATTTTGCTGGATTCGTTTTCTCCTCTACTGATCGATATTTCTCCTGACAAAGTTTATTCTTTTTATATGTATGTATCTACGTATGTATTCTTGTATTGTAAAGTTATTTTCGTGTTATCTATCCCTTAAGTTGCACCTGCCATGTGTCTACTCTGCATCACCCTAAGGTTGACTGGTAGAAAATGCCTCAGGCATTAAGTCCGCCTTTGTACGGTATTATTTTTTTTTATACTTGTGCATAAAGTTTTAATAATAAATAAATAAAAACATTAACATCGTTTTCTCATAATTCTCATGTTTTTAAACAATATTGTCGCACAAATAGGAGGAGTTTGTGGCTAAGTAATAACAGCCTCACGGGTTGGTTCATCAGGTTAAGCTACGCTTGCCGGTGTTGATCCATGAATGGGCGACCATCTTTACATACCGAGACTCCTCCGTGCCTCGGAAAGTACGTTAGTCTATTGGATTTTTTTTTCTCTAACTGATCAGACAGTTGTGCTGCTGGGGAGTTTGTTGCGCCACTTCTTCTTCCCAGCTAAAGCACTAGGAAGTTGTGAAGGGCAGGCGTTTTGCGGGACTGTCTTATGTAATTTTGACGTTTGAAAAGTGATGGTTCTTAGCCTAGTTTGAATAAATGACTTTTGATTTTGGTCCCGGCTGTCATTCGTGGATCTTTGACAGTCGTTACAGGTCGTCAGAAGCCCGAAAGTCTGACGACCAGTCTTACCAAGGGGTATCGTATTACCCAGTTAGGTTAGGTAGGGTTGTGGAGGTCAGATATGCAGTCGCTCCATGTACGATACTGGTACTCAATTGCATTCGGTTACACCGGAATCCGCTGGATGCGGGGAGCACATAACCGGTCGAAGTAGCGGTGCTTGGGGGAGGCCTATGTCCAGCAGTGGACGTCTTAAGGCTGAAATCATTATAACACTGGAAGCCGACCCGAACATAGTTGGGAAAAGGCTAGGCAGGCAGATTGATTGTAGCACAAATAATATGACTACTATCAAAGAAATACCTACATGAATTAATACTTATTTTAAATATGTTATTAAAAAGAGACGTTTTGTGAAAAAACGAATAAAATCAGTGGAAAAATGGAGAAGTACGCTTTTGAAATTATTCTTCTTTCCTTGTCACACAAAACGATCATTGTACTGAATGGCGCGAAGTTGCTTTGGCTCTCCTGTGTTGTGACGTCAGATGCTAGTAGTGCTGTTTCTGTCTAGCATAGACTTTAAAACGCAAATAACTTCGCCATTTTTTATGGTTCCATACCCAAAGGATAAAACGGGACACTATTGCTAAGACTCCGCTGTTCGTCTGTCTGTCTGTCCATCTGTCACCAGGCTGTATCTCATGAACCGTGATAGTTAGACAGTTGAATTTTTTACAGATGATGTATTTCTGTTGCCGCTATAACAGCAAATACAAAAAAAAACAGAATAAAATAAATATTTAAGGCGGCTCCCATACTGTAACAGACATGATTTTTTTGCCGTTTTTGTAGATAATGGTACGGAACCCTTCGTGCAAGAGTCCGACTCGCACTTGGCCGGTTTTTTTAGATATTTAAACATTTTTTTTACTTTTTTATAGGTTTCGAAAAATCTAATTAAAAAATAACAGTCAAATACCGTATTGTTACTGCATTAATTATTCATCACAAAATATTACATGATACTTAAGCAAATGCATAACAACACGTGTTTGGAGCCATGCCAACTGTCTTTGTATGAACTTCATTGTGACCATCGCAGATCTATGTAGGCGTACTTAAAAAGCAGATGATGTAGAAGTTTTAGTTGTTTTGGTCATTTAGATGAGTGTTGAATGCTTCTCGGATGGCTATGTTGTTGGTTGACATATTAGCAAGCAACAGAAGTTCCTCATCTATACTTCTGGGGGCAACCACGGCCTCTTATAGCAGTATTAGTTTAAGACGCTGACAACACCTAAACCGTGGTCACTGTCAGATTGCATAGAAAAGAAAGAGAAGCGCGATGACACAACGCTTGTAATGTATTGCCAAATATCAAGCAATTATCTATTTACTCAAAATTGAGTTGAGGAATCGAAAATAAAAAACAACCAAGTTCTGCATTCAAATAAGACGTTCTTGTTATTAATTAAATACGTAACGTATGTTTATACGAGGGCGGGTCAATAAGTCCGTGACTTTTGGAATAAAACACAGATTTTTTGATAAAAAAATAATTTTATTTTTCAACGTAGTCTCCCTTGAGCTCTATACACTTTGTCGAACGCTTCTCCAATTTTTTTATCCCTTCCAAAAAAAAAAAATGATTTGTCGAGGTCCTCAAAATAGGCCTTTGTTTGCGAGATGACTTCATCATTGGAGTCAAATCTTTTTCCACCAAGCCATTTCTTCAGGTTTGGGAACAAGAAGTAGTCGCTCGGAGCCAAATCTGGAGAATAGGGCGGATGAGGGAGCAATTCATAGCCCAATTTATGGATTTTTGCCATGGCAACTGCACATGTGTGCACCCTTGCATTGTCTTGGTGGAAAAGAACTTTTTTCTTGGCCAAATGAGGTCGGTTTTTTTTCAAATCGTCATTGAATCGGTCCAATAAATTGGCATAATATTCCCCATTGATTGTTCTTCCCTTTTGAAGGTAGTCAATGTGGATTATCCCGCGTGCATCCCAAAAAACAGTCGCCATAACTTTATTGGCTGACAAACCCACCTTGGCCTTCTTCGGCGCCGATTCACCCTTAGAAACCCACTGTTTTGACTGTTGTTTGGTCTCTGGTGTGTTGTGATGGATCCATGTTTCGTCAACGGTTACAAAACGGCGCAAAAACTCCTCCATATTGCGATTAAACAACGCCAAACCTTCCTGTGAAGTTGTTACACGATTGCGTTTGTGGTCGACTGTGAGCAAACGCGGCACCCATCTTGCGGAAAGCTTTCTCATGCCCAAGTGATCATTCAAAATTGAAACCACTGAGCCATGCGAGATCCCTACGGCTTCCACAATCTCTCGCACTTTCAATCTTCGGTCGGCCAACACCATATCGTGAATTTTTTCGATTGTTTCGGGTGTAGAGACCTCAACTGGGCGTCCAGGACGTTCGGCATCTTCAGTGCTTGTACGGCCACAACGAAATTCAGTAAACCACTTTTTTACCATTGAAATCGATGGTGCAGAGTCCCCATAGTATTTATCAAGCTTAGCCTTGGTCTCGGTAATGGTTTTTTTTCGCAAGAAATAATGCTTAATAAGCACACGAAATTCACTTTTTTCCATTTTCTCCTCAAATTAGTGAGTAGTCTGATAAAAATAGCTGTCAAACACAAACTAACTGACGCAGCAAGTTTAAATTTTGACAGGAGTCAACTGACAGATTCCTGTTGACAGGAGCAGTGTTGCTGTTTCAGTAAAGAGGTCAGAAATTCAAAAAGTCACGGACTTATTGACCCGCCCTCGTATCTAATACAGATATTTTGGATTAGAACTCAAGGTAAGAGGTTAGTTTAACGTTAGTTTGAATCGGGATTTTTTTTCAAAACGTGGTTTGGTAACAAACAAGTTCTGGGAAATATGTTCAAAATTAACATATATTTTTTCCGCTACCACAAACTATACAGATTTGGCAATTTTTTTGCTCAAGAGAAGCCTATTTTGGTCAATTGGGTCTTGTCAGCGCCTTAATATTACATCAGTGTGAGAATGGGATGAAGCTATACAGGGGGTATTGCTCCATCTCTTTCCCACTGTGAAGCAATATAATACTGCTCTAAGAGGCCGTGGTTGCCCCCCTGTACTAAAATAATAACGAGAAAAGATGTTTTTGATTTTTTGTTTGTTTGTTTGTAATAGATACCTTCTTTCACCTAATGACTTTTTCATAGAAAAGATAAAACCAATACCAGGCGCTGGTAAGGACGTAACTGTAAATATTCCCAAATTAAATCAATCTATGTTCATGGCACCAAGCACTCCACATGACATACTTCAAATTATAAGATGTCTTAAAAATACTACAAGTGTTGGATATGATGGGATCTCTACTAAAATCCTAAAGTTTATCGCTTATCATATCTGTGACCACCTAAGCCATATCATTAATATGTGTATAACCACTGGAACATACCCGGAAAATTACAAACTAGTATCATTAAACCCATCTTCAAAAAAGACAACAAGCAGAATATGAACTGTTACAGGCCTATTGCACTTATTCCTATAATTTCGAAAGTTTTTGAAAAACACATATACAATCAAATTTATAACTTTTTAGAAAAATTCAACATTCTTACAGAAGACCAGAAAGGTTTCCGCAAGAATAAAACAATAAACATGGCAATTTACGATTTTATAAATAACGTCATGGGTAACGTAGATAAAAGGACGCCGGTATGTTCCATTTTCTGTGACATGACCCAGGCCTTCGATTATGTTAATCATAATATTCTCCTGCGTAAATTGGAAGCGTATGGCATTAGAGGCAATATACTCAATCTCATAGAATCTTATCTTAAAAACCGAAAGCAATATACAGAAATTTCCAAAATAAATATTAATACCAAAAAAGAAGAAACATACTCATCAAAAAAACGTATAGTTAAATATGGAGTCCCGCAAGGTATTGGGACCATTGTTATTCATAATCTACATAAATGACTTGCCATTGGTAACTAATTATCCAGTATCGCTGTTTGCTGATGACAGTACAGTCACTATTAATTCCATAAATAAAGATAGATATGAACAAGAAATTAATAAGACAATCAATTCAATAGTAAACTGGTTAGATAACAATAATCTAAAAATCAATCTAGAAAAAACAAAAATTATGTTCTTTAGTCAACGTTTAGAAGCACCAAGTATTAATGTTCAACACAAATTAACTGTTATAAAGAAGGTAGACACAGCAAAATTTTTAGGTGTAACCATAGATAAACGTCTAAATTGGAAAGCACACACGGAAGAATTAAATAAAAAAGTATGTTCTTGTGCTTATGCCCTCTATAAATTTAAACCTATTTTGAGTACGAATGCGATTATAACTGCCTACCATGGAATTGTCGGCTCCTTATTAAGGTTTGGGGTTATATTTTGGGGAAACTCCACCAATAAGGATATTATTTTTAAGTCACAAAAAAGGTGCATTAGGGCAATGTCTGGTCTGAAAAGAACTGATAGTTGCAAACAGTATTTTATTAAATATAACATCTTAAGTCTGCCTTCACTATTTATTTATGAAATAGCTAATTTTGTAAGGACCAATCCACACTTATTTAAGAAACTATCTGACGTCTCCATTCGTAATAGACGAGATAATAATAGATTATGCGTACCGAGATCAACCACGGCTTTGATGCAAAAAAGTACTTTTTGGTTAGCACCAACCATTTATAATAAAATCCCAAAACCTATCAAACAAATGCCTACTGCTCTGTTTAAAAAACATTTTAAAAAATATCTCATTGCTAAATGCTATTATTCCATAACGGAATTTTTAAATGATTGTAATTAATTAAATGGATTTCTTAATTTCTAGGACTTTTTATCAGTTTTCACAATTACGACATTTTTTTCGCAGTTATGTATGAATTTTTGGCATATGTAATGTATTCTCCCTATTTTTTTTTTTTTTTGATTTAGTTATTCTTTTTATTTTATTGTGTAGAGTCAAATTCAATTTTTTTGGTTTTTTTTTTCTAGACCAAAAAAAACATGTTATTATTGTACGCCATTAATGGCAAAACATGCAGATCTGCCTATTATTTTTAAGACCTTGCACATATTGTTTGATGTATACTCATGTTTTACAATAAATATATTCTATTCTATTCTATTCCTATATAAAGCTAGATTATCAGCGAATATTTTATTAAAAGAAAAATAGAGATACCAACGAAAATTACAATAATGTAACCCAAGGTATCAAAAATATGCCTATAAAAGTCATTATTTGGCGGGCGTTGCGGAAACTATTGATGAGAATTGGGAGTTACCCAATTCTGGGATAGGTAAGGGCTGAGAGCAGAAGGATGATGTGGAAGCAAATAAGCACCAACGCCTTGCAAACCTAGCCTTATTACTTTATTAGGTGTAACGTTAATGTATGACCCACAGTGATGTATGAGTAATTCATTAGATACCTGTTCGTCCTTAGCCAAAAACGAAGATATGAGATACCTACCAACCCGCACTGGGCCCGCGTGGTGGATTACAGCCCACTCCCTCTCGAAGAGAGGAGACCTGTGTTCCAGCAGTGGGAACAATAGGCTGATTATGCAGCATATCTACTGAATACAGTTGAACTTCTGTATAAGATTTTAATATCGTCTCGGGGGCACGTCTGTCTACGTCACAGTTTAGGTGCTGTGCCAATATCAATGTTTATTGTAGAATTATGTCTTCCGGACATAAATAAACAGATTTTTCGTCGAGGACTGTGCTAATATTGACTTGGTTCTACAATGTCTTTGAAGGTTGCTTTCTAGTCTAAACAGATCCGACTTGACCTATGTGTTAGTTATTTGCGGAAATCTCGAGGATGGACACGACTGAAGACCGACATAAGATTAGGCAGCATAGCAGGCAGCACAGCATAGCATTAGCAGTGACACAGAAAAGAGTCGAGAAAGCAACTGGACCTTTTTTTTTTTTGTTCCGGGGTAGAAAATCCTCATGGATGTCCTCCGCCCAGGGGTAGGCGGAGGGGTCTGTCAGACTCTTACTGACTAAAAATCACCCCGGTGTTCCCCTCCCACACTTGCACCGGGGATCATGGGATCTAATGCGACTTCCACGATCCCCGGCTAGTGCCGGCCCGCCTCTGCGGGCCACCTCAAGTCTGGGGGGGTGAAGTGTTTAGACCCCCCCGCGACGTCTGAAAGGGGCGCGCGTGGAACACTACGCGCCGCCACCTCGGGTCCAGTGTGATGGGGGGCGGCGGACGTCCCCAAGTCCGCCGTCCCTGGACCCATTTAGGGGGACGCCCGGTGCGCCTGCTGCGGGCCGGGTGAGCGGAAGAGATCTCCCGCTCCCGTTCCGCAGCCTCCTTCTGCGACACGACTGTTTCGCAGAAGGATACCACCGCGTCCCAGGACTCCTCGCTGCCGACCATCGCCTCGACCACGGCCGGCAGCGACAGGTCACTGCCCACTCCTGAGATGAGGGCACGGCGTGGCTCCTCCCAAGCGGCACACTCTGCCAGCGTATGCCACGCCGTGTCCTCCCGACAGTCGACGCAGTGGTGACACCGGGCGCCCGGCTCCCTGTTTATGCGACACAGGTACTTCCCGAAGCAACCATGCCCCGAGAGCACCTGTGTCACCCGAAACGACAGGGAGCCGTACCTCCTCCCGAGCCAGGGCTCGAAAGAAACTGGACCAGAGCCAACCTGGCGGCGACGTTGTTAAAAGATGTCCTCCCATAGATAAATTACCCGTCTCTCCACTATTCTATTGCTTGCTCAAGGATGCATATCCGGTAGGCTCTAATAATCCTTCCTATCCTAAGGGCACGTCTTCCTGACCATTACCGCGCCCCCCGGTCTACTCTTTGATATGCAATGGTCTATGTAGTCCCATGAAACATGAGGCTCCAGGGACTAGTGCGAATCCTTGGGTTCATTCGAGCAATCGAGTCTGGTTTAACCACGCTGGGGTCGGTGCATTTCATTAATTCATGTTAGTTATTTGCGCAAATCGCGAAACGTCTAGTTGATGTAACTGGTGACCGAAAAGCTGGCGGCTTTCTCGCGCAACGCATCAGCATTGCGATTCAGCGAGGAAATGCCGCCAGCATCCTCGGTACAATGCATCGAGGGCCTTTTGTAGGCTTCATTTAGTTTTAATTTTATTTAGTTAATGTTAATAATCATCTTGAAATTTGGTTATGTAAATAAATACAATGTATTATGTGTTGTTCGTGGCTCTATAGAGTCAGCAGGTTTCGAAAAGTTAAAGAGTGAGCCAGGTCTATCCGCCCGGTTTCGCGTTTAAACATTCAAAATGAAACGTCAAAAGCTAGGTCCACGGTTACTCTTTTAAAAATAATTGGCTTTTGAAATGTTTTGAAATTACAGTGCTAAGGCGCTGATATATGCAGTGCTATTCTGTAACCTTCACACCGTGAAAACTTAAGTGAAGTGAACGTGGAGTGAATTGTCCGTGTCATTCCACCGGATACTAGGGATGGACCAAGGATTACATTTACAATCATATTCGAGATTTTAATAATATTTTTATCCTAATTCTATTGATCATAATCATTTAACTGATTAAATAAACGCGATTCCATAACCCAATCGCGACGTGTTTTAACTGATTAAATAAACGCAATCCCATGACCCAACTGCGATGTGTTTTGAGTCGACTAAAGCCTGTGCGACGAAACGAAATCTTTTCAATAAGAAGAGATAACCGAGTGTGTCAAGTGATCGAGTGCTAAAAGTGTGCCTGGCTGACGGACCATAGAATTTATCCCCTCACAAACTATGTGGAAACCTAACTACACGATGTGTGTGTCTGTATACATAAGCCATTTGAATAAAAACCGTGCGGATTATTTAATAAGTACCTTTCTAATATTTTATTTTAAGTAGGTAAATTTATACCGACCTACGCGTTGCCAATAATAAAATAATATTCATAAAATCACCGTCATCAATACTGTAACAAAATTCAACAGTTCAACTGACACTCGCGCAGCGCGCGCACCGGCCGGCGGGCGGCTAGGCTCACTTCACCCAGCCCAAGTGAAGTGATGTTGCTATGGCAACCAGAATCGAGTGAAGTGATAAGATCACGACACTCGCGCGACGCACTTACCGACTCACTTCACCTAGCCGGCGCGAGTGGTTGCTATGGTTACGAGAATCGGGTGAAGTGTTAACATATCAAGTTGTTTTTTTTTTAATTTGCCATTTTTTTTTTAAATGCGTGACAAACAAAAATTTGATTTTACCAAAATCCAAAATGGCGGCTACAAACATTTTTCATCGTTTTCATGGTTTTCGGGGGTGTTACAGCCGATACTGAGGTCAAATCTAAAAAGCAAGATGGCGGCTGCGAAAATGTTCAGATTTTTCATCATGGGTGTCGTTTTCATGGTTTTCGGGGGTGTTAAAGCCGATAGTGAGGTCAAATGTAAAAACCAAGATGGCGGCTGCGAAAATATTCAGATTTTTCATCATGGGTATCGTTTTCATGGTTTTCTGGGGTGTTAAATCCGATAGTGAGGTCAAAATTAAAAGCAAGATGGCGGCTGCGAAAATGTTCAGATTTTTCATCATGGGTGTCGTTTTTATGGTTTTCGGGGGTGTTAAAGCCGATAATGTAGTCAAATCTAAAAACCAAGATGGCGGCTGCGAAAATATTCAGATTTTTGGTATCGTTTTCATGGTTTTCGGGGGTGTTAAATCCGATAGTGAGGTCAAAATTAAAAAGCAAGAGGGCGGCTGCGAAAATTACCAATCCTTTTGAAATAACAAACCAAATTGAGTTTCTGACTGGATTTGTTTTGCTATTTTATTTAAAAAAAAAAAACCTAAATAGTAAGGTTTCAGCGCTTAAATACTAATTTTGAAATAATATAAAATTATCAAGAGAATTAACATAAAAATATTATTAAAATCTCGATTATGATTATAAATGTAATGCTTGGTCACTCCCTAGCATCAGTGAGATGACACTGACAGCTCACTCCACGCGAGTTTTCACGGTGAGATTTTCACAGAATCGACATGATGATTTTAGTGACTTTTAAATATGTTATTACACCTTCATATAATGCAAGTAAGTTATGCAAAAAATGTATGTTAAACTAGAACGCATACCCATCAATTCTATGTGAATATTTAAGTATTGTGGTAAAATACTTTGTGAAATAAATTCTGGAAGTAATGTCTAGCCAAAGCATAAAAAACGATATTATTTCCAAACTACTTAGGATAATATGTTCATGATTTTTTTTGTATGACTGGACTTTTTATTGTCTCTAATTCTATCTGTGATTATTTTCAAACATTCATATTTTCGTTACTCAAAATAAATATTCTCTATGAAACCGAACAGTGGCGCGGCTTGAACGCTACGCGCATTCGTGTGACTAAGGTCAACGGCGACTACTCGACCCTTAATAGGGAGGTAAACAAAACAGAAAATGATGGCAAAAGACTTGATGGTGTGGCTTTGGGTTCATGGAGTTTGGGATGGATGCCTGTGTGGGACGCTACCTGTGTAGACACACTGGACCGTCCCACCTCTAACGGACTACTTCTAAAGCGGGTGCAGCGGCAGAAAATGCCGAAAATTATTAAATATAGAGGGCTTGGCAGAGAGTACAACTTTGTGCGCTTTGGCTTTGAGACCCTCGGTCCGTGGGGTCCCAGTGCGCATAAGTTATTTGCGGAAATCGCAAAACATCTAGTTGATGTAACTGGTGACCGAAAAGCTGGCAGCTTTCTCGCGAAACCCATCAGCTTTGCAATTCAGCGAGTAAATGCCGCCAGCATCCTTGGTGCCATCTTGGCAATGGTTTAACTTGGTTTTAATTTAATTTAGTTAATGTTAATAACCATCTTGTAATTTGATTATGTATGTAAACAAAATTAAAGCTTGTAAACAGAAAATAGCAAACAAATCGGCTATGAGTATTTTTTCTATAAAACTACCCCTATATCTAAAAAAATATTGGCATCTACTGCGGGCGCGAGCAGATCCCGTGGCCGCTTCTATCTCGCTCTAATGAAGGATGTTTTAGGGCCACAGAAAGGGATAGAGTCACTGGAAAATGCGAATCTGTCTGATTTAGGCCTAAGAAGACATTTGACTGAAACCAAAACACAAAATATTCGCCAGAACATGTTCTCAATCCTCACTTATTATTCAAAAAATGCCGTCTGGTTATGTCAACTACGAGTTCGCGCAAACATTTGCAATTTATTTAATGTGGACAATGCGTACGTCAGTTCAAGGTAGGTATATTAGCATTTTAATGAGCAAAACGTGGTCTGTCCGTACATTGTCGTTTAATTGAGTTTTGTGACGGATATAGGATTTTTTTTAGTACACTGCTCTGTTATCGGAGATATACAGACGCATGCAAAAATATCGTTTTCGCATGGAATGACGACGTCTGCGCAGACAAATTACTGGAGTATATTTTATTTTTTATTTGATAATGGACTAAATCACTAATCACTTTATTAGTAATCGATGGATTGGATAAAAAAAATTAAAACACTTTTTTAGAGGTATCTTCGTGATTTTTTTCTATTATAGCAAATTAGTTGTATTATGTTTTCAACACACTATCTACCTAGCATATATGTATCTTAAAGAATATCACATATTTTTCTGATTTTGTTTACTGCAGTGGATCATATACTTTTAGGCTTTATAAAACTTATAAAATTTGCATTTAGCTATTGTAGTCCCCTTAAGAGAGTGAAGTAACTCAGTTCACTCACAACGTTATTTAAAAGTAGGTGCAAGTGAGCCGCTTGCGTAGCATATTTGCTACACAAGCAGCTCACACATGAAACAAGCTATTGCTTGTTTCATGTATCCAAATAATTTCATTGCCAAGCCAAACTAAACTCTATTCCCTTTCCCACAGGCTGCAATGACAATGAACTCCATTGCACCAAGCACGTGGCAAGCCAAACTAAACCCTATTCTCTTCTTCACAGGTCACAATGTCACGCGACAGATCATCGAAGCGGTTTTACCGGGCAGAGTCTACGCATGACCTGCTCTCTTATATGGATAAGGGGCAGGCAGCCAGTAATGAGAACCGGTGGACCTTTGAAACTGCATGGGAGGTCGCTAATAAAGGTAAGATATTTAATAAAAGTACATTATTCACCGAGGGGAGAAAATTACCCTTTACTAAAGAGGGTGTAGTTTGAGGCCCGAGGCTCAGGCGAGGCCTTAATACACACAAGTTGGGAATCGCACTTTCTTCCGAATGACATATAGTGCCTTATAATCTTCTCTGTCACTACTAGACGGCATTTCAAGTAGATCGTAAATACAAATTGAAAATTCAGATATTTAAATAAAACAAAAGAATTCTGTCTGTGCGCGTGCCGATTCTTTTCTTGTTCATTCTTTTTTATTTTATTTTTTTATATCAATGTTCAGTAAAAGTATGTGGCCAGTATCATTTTGCGCTTGGTAATAGAAACTTTTGTCTTTTGGCATTATACTATATTTAATTAGGTTAGCTACTGAATTGCCCTAAATAAAAACAAACATCACGTCTCGTAACTATTTTTACACTGTATATTAAGGTTACAAAATACCTGCGATCATCTCGACTTTTTGTTTTGAAATAAAAATATGGTAGTTCCGCCTACAATATTTTTCTTTATAGAAAAAAACACAATTTTTTTTAGTAATTTTCTTTTTTTCTTTGGATATATATTATTTGGCCTCAAATATAGCTGGATACTTTAATGCATAATTATATACATAGTAGGGTTGACAACCCTACCTGTACCTGTAACCCAATCGTCTATTGTCTATGTTCAGCCAGTGTTTAGTCCTTAGTCCTTGCAAATACTAGTATTACAAGTTGTCTTAGAAATACTAAGACGGACACAAGTTGATATGGGGCATGGTCAACAAGTGAGAAGAACTGGGTGTGTTATAATTTATGTGGATAGGTATCTTTATTTAACCATTTATGTAGTAAACAATCGAGAAGAAAAGAACAGAAAAATATGTACTAGCCGTGCGCGATAAGTTGGGACCTTAGCGCGGTGACGTCATATTGGCGTGTTTGTACCGCCCGCAAAAAAGCGAACATATCAAGCAGCCGCCCGCGGCTTCGTCTTTGTTTTTTTTAACCTATTTTATTATGTTACACAGGGAGGACGCTGCTTTTTATCTAATCTTTTTTACACTATTTGAATAAAATAGGACACTAGGTATTTAATTATGTATCACCGAAAGTGTTGACTATGGTTTTGTAATTAATAAAAATACAATGTTTAAGTTTATACATTTATTTTATCTATTATTTACATTATCTCATCTTCGTCACTACTTAGTAGATTTATGCCTTCTAGAGGTTGTTCTTCGTCCTCAGTCTCACTATAATCACGTGACGAAGAGGTATCCGATAAATTTACAATTAATTGCGATTCATTCGTCTCTTGTAAGAGGTCATCATCCCAATACTTTTGTCAAACGAAAACTAAAAGAATTCCAGAGCGCGTCGTTACGTGACGTAGGCCAGTACGAGACTAAAAACCCTAGTAAAAAATAGTGATGCGAACGGTACAATACGGGCGCCATCGGGGAAGTGCAGGGGAAGCGGGCGGGGAGTCGCATTCCTAGCAGGTCCCAACTTATCGCGCACGAGTAGTACAAAGGTGATGCTTATTTCTAAAGAAATCTCTTTCAGCATACTTGCGATAGGAAAGTAGTTAAAGAGATAGATGTAGACACCGTGTGTGTGTAGAAGAGAAAATAGAATACATAAAATTAAAAACAATTTATTTAATAAAATTTAATAAATAATATGAGAATATACTCACATAGTTATATGCGGGAAGCACAAAACCGGTCGAAGTGGCGGTGCTTGGCCTATGTTCAGCAGTGGACGTCTTTCGGCTGAAATGATGATGATGATGATACTCACATATATACATACTTCTAAAATGAATATCACTAGTAAATACATAGTTGTTATGGTCGCGAATCACATGTTGATCGAGATACAACCTGACACTGACCTGCTAATTGGAAAAAAAATGTAAGAATGTTTGAAATTTGCGGGCTAACTTTTGCGGATCCACCGGGTGTCACCACTGTGTGGATCGCCCGGAGGACACGGTGGAGCATACGGTGGAGTTCTGCCCGGCTTGGGCAGAGCACCGCTGTGTCCTCGTGGAGGCGATCGCCGGCAGAGATCTCTCGCGTCCGGCCCTGGTTCAGACCATGGTACGGAGCGAGAGGGCATGGGGAGCCGTCACCTCCTTCTGCGAAACAGTAATGCTCGCGAAGGAGGAGTCGAGACGGTTGAGGGAGGGGCAAATTTCGCGCCCTCTTGCCCATAGCCGCCTCAGGAGACGCCCTGGCCGTCGGGAATCCCGGGCGGATTTCCGGCCACCGTAAGCGCGGGTTTGCAGACGGTGAGTAATGGGTAGCTCACCGTCCGGTAAGGACCAGGCCCGGATCGACGGCGCGTTGTATTCCACGCGCACCTCAAAGAGATGTCGTCAGCACAAGTGTAGGGGCCCGTTAGGGCCGGTGCCTGCCGGGGTCGCGGGAAGGTACTAAAGGGTTACTGTTAGGCCCAGAGTGGGAAAAGTTATTTGATGAATTCCCACCATTAAAAAAAAAAAGTTTCGGGTAATCGCCGTTGACCTTGGCCATTCAGATGTGCGTCACGCTCACGCCGCGCGCCGCTTTCGTTAGCTTTCATAGGTAATTAATTTTTTTTATAGTAACGAAAATATGAATATTTGAAAAAAGTCGCAGATAGAAATTATAGATATAAAAATGTGCTGCACATATAAAAAAAATTTGGTGGTCTGTAAAGTCGGTTTACGGACGATAATTTTATGTGATAACTGGAGAGAGATGCGTCACAAGCCGAACGCTTATGCCGATCGTGCCTCTCTATCGCTAGTTCCGCGCTCTCGCTTGCACGCTTGACTCAGGCGGAATGTGACAATGAGTCATGCTTTTTCGTGCATGCAGCTGGCGTTCATCGATTTATAAGACGTTATCACGTCAAAAACATGAAAATATCATATGTAGTTTGAAAGTAACATCGTTTTTTATGCTTTGGGTAGACATTACTTCCTGTATTTATTTCATTAAGTATTTTACTACAATACTTAAATATTTACATATAAAAATAATATGTATGCGTTCTAGTTTAACATACATTTTTTGCATAACTTACTTGCATTATATGAAGGCGTAATAACAGATTTAAAAGTCACTAAAATAATATATCTGCGCCTTAAGATTGCCAAGGTTATTGCAAGGACATGAGACATGTCAGTTTTAGCTCTGGCAAAGCCTCTGCTACTCTTCTGACATTGCAAATGTCCGTAGACCGTGGTGACAGGCACCCATTGATTTCTATAATAACCTACCATAGAATATGGGTACGAATATGGTGGGCTCACTTGGTTGGGTCCGATCTAAACTTCTTGATCACTTGTATCGCATGTTGTAGCAATTTTAATACGCTCAATTTTTGTTCATTTCTTTTTTTTTTTATTTATAACGTATGAGATGGCTGTAGCTCTCTTTGTTTGGTTATATACAATGTGTCTGTATACGGTGTGCCAAAAATGAAGGGTGTGCAAACTGATCAAACCACAGACAGTTGTAAGCCTTACTTTAAATTGTAAAACTTTTAAAATTTCCGGCACTATACATATTAGAAACTGCACTTTTTGTAAAAAGAAACCCTCACTCAACTATCAGCAAGATCAAGAAAACTGGATTGCGTGCTCAGTACAAAACTCAACTATGTAACATGAAATGTAAGACTGCTTTGATGTACAAAAGCTTTTTCAGAATTGCTCCGAGAATTTATAATAACATTCCTAATTCTTTATGGGTATTGCCATTGTCAAAATTTTAAATCGTACTGCAGAAACTTCTTCTTGACAAATGCTACTATAAAATAGACGAGTTTTAAACGATAAACAATTATGTATAATTATTAACACTGCATTTAAAATTTTCACATCATCTGTAATGTTTTTTATGTATGACTATTGGAATGTTTGTTTTTATTAATGACATTTTAATTTTTTTTTTAATTTTAGCATATTTGCTTTGCATGTTACCATATTTGTATGTCTTAAGACAAAACATAGCGTGCTATTTCTTATGTATACCTATGTTTCACAAATAAATTTTATGATTATGATTATGAGCAACTTTTTCCCGGGGACTAAGATCATAAAAAAATCAGTCATCCCATACTTACAAAACTTCAATACTTACTCGACCAAATGGGACGACTGATCATTTTTATGCGATTCCGATGTTAGTACCCGGGAGAAAGTGTTTAAGTTTGACGGTCTGCACCACACCCTTAATTTTCGGCACACCGTATGGCAGAGAGATACCTTCTCCGTCATATACAAATTATATAACTGCTTATTTTAAGATTTTTCACCTAGTAGGTAATAAATAGTGTTTCCGTGACAAATAAATCTATTTTTCTTTTCTTTTCTTCTTTTCTTTTAAATAAGAAAATGCTGTCATCATCGCCTAGCCTTTTCCCAACTATGTTGGGGTCGGCTTCCAGTCTTACCGGATACAGCTGAATACCAGTATTTTACATGGAGCGACTGCCTATCTGACCTCCACAACCCAGTTACTGGGCAACACGATACCCCTTGATAAGACTGGTTGTCAGACTTTCGGGCTTCCGACGACCCGTAACGACTGTCAAAGTTCTACAAATGACAGCCGGGACCAACGGCTTAACGTGCTTTCCGAGGCACGAAGGGGTCTTGGTATGTAAAGATGGTCACCCATCCACGGACCAACCGCGGCAACCGTAGCTTAACCTGATCGATCGACCCGTGCGGCTGTTATTACTTAGCCACAAGCCCCTCAATAATAAGAAAATGCTGTATTTACCTATAATTGTTTGTTACATTTAGTTCCTTATTTTCCGTTGCTTCCTGTTATTTCTGTAGTGTTTATGAACGTTGGTAAATCTAAATAAATAAATAAATAAAAATAAATATGAGATGCTTATTTGTATATTTTCTTTCTTTTCAGTCGGTGGTATCTACACTGTCATCAGGTCGAAAGCCTATGTCTCCACCGAGGAAATGGGAGAGAACTACTGCTTGTTAGGTAAGATTTAAGAAACAAGACACTAGTGACTACATCAACTTGCGCTTGCGCAATAAATCAGTTTGAAAGAAGGAATAAAGAAGAATCAAAAATGGTTTTTTCACCTCAGCACCTCAAACAAGCAGGTTTTGCCGTTTAAAGACAGTGAGCAAAATTCGAATTTGCTGCGACCGTGAGACAAAGTCCTAGAACCAAAAAATACGAAGACATTTACTAACCCGCACTGGGCCCGCGTGGTGGATTACGGCCCACTTCTCCTCACAGAGAGGAGGCCTGTGTCCAGGCAGTGGGAACATTATAGGCTGATTATGTGTGAGACAAAGTATCTTTTTAATATATTTTTTTTAAATGCGGTGAACATTGTTGGGTCTACTCACAAAGTTCGAAAGATTTGAACTTTGTTCCGTCACTTTCACTTCGATACGAAAACAGCGAGACAAGTCGATTTTGAAATTCCATACTTAGTAAGCCCAAAAAAGAAACAAAGAATAAAACGTTCGGATACACATATAACCGTAAAATTGCAAATCATCTATTAAGGTTTTAAATGTAATTATTATATTTTAGCTTTTAATTTTTTGATAGTGTTTGTTTTACAAATATACATGTGGTTAAATTTTCCCCATGTTGTATTTTATACCTTTAGGTAATATGTTCTCGCTGCTGAGGAGAAAAGTTGTATGTGTTACATGAGACCAAAGTTATTTGCATCTCGTGTCTTTAAGTCCCTCGCTGCGCTCACGATTTTAACCTAGAATCACTTGCTGCGCTCGTGATTCAGTTATAGAATCCTTCGCTTACTCGGGATTCAAAATCAACACTAGCAGTAAGAGCAACTTTGCTCTCTTGTTGCACAAATAACTATTTCTGTACAAATAAGACGCACGCACGCATACACAATCAGCCTATAATGTTCCCTCTGCTGGGACACTGGCCTCCTCTCTGTGAGAGGGAGACGCACGTCCTAACTTAATATTATAAATGCGAAAGTGAGATTGTTTGTTTCTTACGCTTTCACGCTAAAACGGCTCACCGGATTTGGATGGAATTTGGCACATGGGCAGACCATGACCTGGATTAGGACATAGGATGCTTTTTATCCAGATATTCCCACGGGATTGAGACTTATGCGGGCGAAACCGCGAGGCGCAGCTAGTTATGAAACAAAAAATAAAATACACTGTGAATATTCGTCATTACATCGAAAGTCGAATTTGTCTGAGATCAGATTATTACACATAACATAACCACACCTTTTTCCCTCGAAGGGTTGGGCAGAGGTATACATCCGGTGGGTAATGTGGATTAATCGACTTAAATCCGGATTGATCTAATTTAACCCGAAATGTGGGTATCGCAGTCGCCACTTAAATTCACTCAAGACTCATGAGTGCGGCAAAGATTCTGAGGATTTATACAAGGTGTTGTTTTGGATCTGCAAAACATTTTAGGAGATAATTATGTTAGTGATTCTCGACCCGAATAAACTAAAAATGGGCAGGTATTTTTTTTTTCATTTTATTCTTATTTACAGAAATCGGTAAGTGTGAACTCCCCTTTTTAAAACGCGGCCAGTCTGTACGTGTCCTTAAACTGCGCTTTCACACACACACACACAAAAAAACGCAGCTGACATTTCTTTCATAGATCTTAGATAGGGTTATTAAGAGAGTTATTCTGAAAAACAATAAAATTATAAAATCTAAAATAAAAAGTATTATTGATTATTGACTTGCTATCGTATTGTTATATGATTATTTACGAGTTTCATAACAACCTCCTGAAATGTTTTACAGGTTCAAAACTGCATCTTGTATAGGGATATATTCATGTCTTGTTAATGTGTCTTTCTCCCCAACAGGGCCCTTCAAAGAACAATGCGCCCGTACTGAGGTTGAGGAGGCTGACTTTCCTCCGAATTCACCGCTCACTACCGCTGTTAACGTTATGAGAAGCCAGGGTTATAAGGTACGTCATACTTTAAGTGACCTCTAAAAAGAATAAAAACCGAAGTCTTCAAAATATCGCTTTTAGCGATAAGACCGTCCATTGTGTCACCCTATGTAAAATTTCTACATTTATATCTGTAATTTTTATGGTGTACATAATAAATTCTGCTGGGGTCGCGGGAAAGTCTGAAAGGGATACCGTGGCCTCTGGCAACACAGGCAACGGAAGAAACACTGGTGGGTTTTAGTCAGTAAGAGTCTGACACCCTCCCGCTCCGAGAGAAGGTATTAGATAATTTTCCACCCAAAAAAAAAAAAAGGTTTTAAGATACGTCACACTTTCTGTGACCTCTAATCCTCTAATCTAGGTATTAGGCCTTTCACCATATTACATTTTAGGAGACAGTACTGCCTGTTTATAAAGTGATAAATTTAATTTTGTTAATAAAGTACGAATAGATGATGCATTTTGGTTTTGAAGTGAACATTTCTTTAGGCGCGTTGAACGATTTTTGGTAGAGGAAAAACTTATGGGTCCGCGTCACCGACATGACTGCATGACTGCAGCTCTCCTAATAAACTTTCCATTTCCAGGTCCACACCGGAACCTGGCTAGTAGACGGCAACCCTCAGATCATTCTGTTCGACATCGGCTCCGGCGCGTGGCAGCTGGACGCGTACAAACAGGAGCTGTGGAGCACGTGCGGCATCGGCATACCACACCTAGATGTGGAGGCCAACGATGCCGTGATCCTAGGGTTTATGGTGGCGCAATTTATTGGCGAGGTCAGTATTAGCCGTATTTTTAAACACCAGAATATTCGCCTTCCAGAAATGTTGCTTTCCAGAATTCTCGCCACCCAGCACTATAACGATCCAAAATTGTGTTACCTCTAGAATTTTCGTTACCCAAAATTAGCACCATCCAGAATTGTCACCATCCAGAATTTTAGTCATTCAGAATTGTCACCATTCTGAATTTTAGTCATCCACATTTGTCACCATCCAGAATTTTAGTCATCCAGAATTGTCACTGTTCTGAATTTTAGTCATCCAGAATTGTCACCATCCTGAATTTTAGTCATCCAGAAATTATTTTGGCATCCATATTTTGGGCACCTAGAAACTTTTCTATCCTGTAACTACTTGGTAGCTGGCTAGTAGACGGCAACCCTCAGTTCATTCTGTTCGATATCGGCTCCGGCGAGTGGCTGGAAGCGTACAAACAGGAACTGTGGAACACGTGCAGCTTTGGCATACCACACCTAGACGTGGAGGCCTGCTGAGATCCTAGGGGTTATGGTGGCGCAGTTTGTAGAGGAGGTAGGTATGTAATTAACAGTATTCTGCAACAAATGTGATTTTTTAAATTCATAATTTTGGAGATCCAGCATTTCCACCATTTAGCACTATTCACTATTATAAACTCCTTATCTTATGGCTCACTTCCTATATCTATGTTCTTCACACGCTAAGAATCTGCGTTCTTCCAACAATCTTCTTTTCTGTCTTTCTCATACTTCTGACTTTGTTCATTCTTCCTTTCATATTCAGTCCATTCTTCTCTGGAATGCACTTCCTCTTGATATCAGGACGGCCACCAGTCGGTATGCATTTAAGCGGAAATTGAGTTATTTTAAAACAAATCACGTAATTATCTCAATTACTTACCTGTTTTCTTTGAATTTGTATGTATATATACATATATTATGTAAGTATACATATATATTATAGTAAATATGTATGTGTGTAATTTATTTATGTACTTGTGTACCTATTTTACTTATAATCTATTATGTTATCTTTTATTATTATTATTTCCTCTCAATCAGACCACCTGCCATCATATCTCTCCACCATGAGAATGCCTAAGGCATTAAGTCCGCCTTTGTACCTTATTGTGTACGAGAAGTTTAGATAAATAAATAAAAAAATACTTGCTGTAATGCCAATTAAACATGCATTTTTCTTTCTCATATCATAACAATATTTCCACCCAACTCCACTTCAGCATCGTTTCATTTCCAACTTTAACCGAATCTGTATTGTTTCAGTTCCGCAAAGCAGCTGAAGGGTACAGCGACACTCCGCCGCGCGTGGTCGCTCATTTCCACGAGTGGCAGGCTGGCATCGGTCTTATTATGCTCAGGTAAGGTTAAGAGGTTGTGGCGGCATCTACATCGCCACATGCGAACTAAGCAGCACACTGACGTCACGCAAAATCCTGCATCGCGCAAGCAGAGTTTACCGCGAAACTAGCATATATACAACATCCCGACATCAACCGTCGGGCAGTTGCCCACCAGACACGACACCCGTCTGGTCGGAGGATCCTTCCTTTTCTATGGAGGATGAGTGAACTTTACACCCTGTTCCTCATGTCTCAAGGTTAAGGGGTTGATACACCGTATATTCAGCTACCACATACCAAAATTTGAATCATTTTTCCATAGATCTCAGTTTTATTTTGAGCGATTATTTGAATCAAGAGCGAAGCGAAGGATTCTAGAGTAGAATCCCTACTCTAGAATCCTTCGCTTCGCTCTGGATTCAAACAATCGCTCTCGCCCTCAATACATTATTTTGGTCCCTTGTGACACAATGTACTATTGTATACCTAATGTTAAAGACTATGCGAATGAAGTTAACCTTCATTTACATAAATATTATGTATTGTATTTTTTCTTGGTATTCTCAGGACCCGCCACGTAGACGTCGCAACAGTCTTCACAACGCACGCTACCCTTCTTGGAAGATACCTGTGTGCTGGCAACACTGATTTCTACAACAATTTGGATAAGGTAACACGATTGCAACTGCTTTATTCAATCCATTTCTTTTTGTTGGAAAGCCTATGAGATTTTGTTTTTATGAATTTCCTCGTTACGATTTCAAAACAACATAACTTGAATCATCCTCATAATGTTCTTCGTCACGATCTTTTTTCAATGATCACTACTGACTTTATAATTATATAAAATTACATGAATATTTACTTGTAAAGTATTATATTGTTTTCGATGATTGTAAATGTGAAGACTATGTGGGTCATCGTTGTTTTTTTTTCTCATTTAAGTAGTTTCAATCATGGTCTGGCAGTTTGAGTAATTTATGCGGCCTACCCAAATGTTCTTTTTTTGGTATTGTTCATCGCATCGTTGAGCTCCTTAAGTTCTGAGTTGAGCTGCACGGTTACTGACAAATGCGTGCCCTGACTGGACAGGTCCACTCAATCTGTGTGGTTCTTTGGTTGTTCAAAAGGACCATTTCAGACACCAATCTACATGGCCTTCACATGATCTGACCAAGATTATGTCTGGACTTTAAAAGAGACTGTGAGAGTTTGTTTCGGCCTTTCTTCTCAGAGTAGTCAGATAGGAAACGCCGACCTCATCTAGCTTTATTTAAAAATATGATTGATGTGTAAAAGTGTTTGTAAATGATAAATGATTTATTTTCTGTAAGTAGGTTTGTACAAACACTTTTACATGTCAATCATATTTTTCAAATAAAGCTAGATGAGGTCGGCATTTCCTATCTGACTTCTCTGAGCTTTCTATTTGAATTTACTATTAATTTTACTGCATATACTTGCTTAGCTGCAACCTAAATGGAAGAAGTCAGTGGCTTCTGAAATACTGGTACTCTGACCTAGCTCTGAAGTTTCTGTAATTTATTAATTAATTCATTTATTATTTATTCATTCATTTATTTATTTATTTAGAGCAATGGTGATGAAATAAATAATAAAGCGAATTGCCCGCCTCTGTGAAGCTTATTAATTTTCGACTTTTTCAACATAGTCAAAGTTAATATTACTTTACCTTCATATCACGATAAATAATAATGTGTTTTGTTATAGTTCGCTGTAGATGAAGAAGCAGGCAAGAGACAAATCTACCACCGCTATTGTATGGAGCGGGCGGCTGCACACATGACGCATATTTTTACCACCGTTTCGGATATTACTGGTAAGTTATTCATCTGTCTATACCCAGTAATAGTAGATCTCTTTGTAATGGAGTTTTCGCAAGAGAAACTCGAACTTCATGAGGGTTTTTTTTTAAATTCGCGCCACCAGTTGGCGCCGCTTTGACAAGACGTCTTCCATTTCGATAATTAATATAAAATATATGATGACGTTCATCATTCGTTCGTCATTCAGTCACGACTAAAGAGAATATAGGTGCTTTGACACTTGACAGGGCCTGATCTGACGTTTCAGTGCTGTCAAGGAGGTCGGCCAGTCAGAAACTTGCCCATTCCAAAGCGTAGTAGGTACCTATCAAGAGTATCGTCATGTTCTGTTCCTATGGATGAGAATGGACAAAAATCCATGAAGATCTTTTAAATCAATATATTATGTTACAAAATGTTCTTTAACCTTTTGACCGCCACAGTCATGTATAGATGACGTAGTAAAATGTGCCCAGCACGCCACGGTCACGACTACATGACAGATTTTAGGGAAAAATTCGTAGTTTGGCGCCGAGGGCATTTTTATTTTATTAAAAAAATAAAATAAAAACATTTACTTCAGGCAAAACCTGCATAAAATTAAATAAAATTTCACAATACTGCAACAGAATATATTATCAAAACAGAAGATCACAGAATTAAAATTAAAATAAATTGTCAATGTAACTAAAATAAACGAATGAGTAGGTATCAATTATAAAGGTCACAGAATTAAAAATAAAATAAAATGTCAATGCAATTAAAATAAACGAATGAGTAGGTACAAATTCTAAAGGTCACAAAATTAAAATAAAAATAAAATGTCAATGCAATTAAAATAAACGAATGAGTAGGTACAAATTCTAAAGGTCACAAAATTAAAATAAAAATAAAATGTCAATGCAATTAAAATAAACGAATGAGTAGGTACGAATTATAAAGGTCACAGAATAAAAATAAAAATATAATGTAGATGCAATTAAAATAAACTCGTTTAAAGTTATTCATATTGAAATTAACAATAACGTGGAGAAGTAATTCCAACATGCCTATTCCTACCGCCAAGCAGTGTTGCTGTGTGCCAAATCGAAGTCGGGTGTACTCATTACAGGCTTTATATTTATATGCGGTTTTCATCATAATTTAGAGAATTTATTCGAGAGGGGCTCGTGGCTAAGTAATAACATCCGCACGGGACGATCCATCAGGTTGCCGGGGTTGGTCCGTGGATGAGTGATCATCTTTACATACCGAGACTCCTTCGTGCCTCGGAAAACACGTTAAGCCGTTGGTCCCGGCTGTTGTTCGTCGATCTTTGACAGTCGTTACGTGTCGTCAGAAGCCCGAAAGTCTGACAACCAGTCTTATCAAGGGGTATCGTATTATCCAGTTACTGGGTTGTGGAGGTCAGATAGGCAGTCGCGCCGTGTATAAAATACTGGTATTCATATGCATCCGGTTAGACTCGAAGCCGTTCCCAACATAATTCAGAAAAGGCTAGGCAGATTGATTCCAGAAGGTTTATGTGTATAAAACATTTAAATATGTATAATGAAGATATCTCTTAAGTTTTATCAAGTCATAACTACGCGAAGTTTTTTTTTTTTTGGGTGGGAAATCATCAAATAACTTCTCCCGCTCTGGCCGGAGCGGGAGGGTGTGTCAGACTCTTACTGACTAAAACCCACCCGTATTCCTTCCTGTTGCCTGTGTTGCGGGGGCCTCGGTGACCCTTTCGAACTTCCACGCGATTCCGGCAGAAACTATGCGAAGTTGGGGCGGGTCTCTAGTTATATTATATTTACGAGTTATATTAACTTTAGCTGTTGTTGTTTGTTTCCCTCAGGATACGAAGCCGAACACCTCCTCAAACGCAAGGCAGATATCATAACTCCCAACGGGCTAAACGTAAAGAAGTTCTCAGCGCTGCACGAGTTTCAGAACCTCCATGCTCTCGCCAAGGACAAGATCAATGAGTTTTCTAGAGGACACTTTTATGGGTAAGCCTGTTTGTAATATTAATTGCAGGGTGTGGACGTGGAGCCGTGGCGCAAACTAAAGTCAAATGTGAATCTGACATGACAGATTTTTTTTTCTCTTTGGCAACTGAGCCGATGTCGACTATTCTGCCAGCTTCATGTAGTGACGACAGGTGAGCTGTCGAACTTTGCACTTTGTAGTCATTGGCGCCGATTCCCTTGTTCACAAACTAACTAAATTTAATTTCAGTGCATCTTTTTCTTTCTATTTCAATAAGAAAAGGACAGAAAATACATTTTAGTTTCGTCCTGTCAGATTAATCAGCGCCTGTCACTACTCTATACAAGTTTAGACGCGATTAAAAACTTGCCTACTAAAATTACGTCAATTTACGTCAACCGCTGATTAATTTGACAGGACTAAACTAAAATGTATCTTCTGTCCTTTTCTTATTGAAATAGAAAGAAAAAGATGCACTGAACTTAAATTTAGTTTAGTTTGTGAACAAGGGAATCGGCACCATTATCTAGGTAATGTTCTAATTGTTAGTAGCTGAAAGGACGAGACAATTTTTGTTAGTAAATCTATCTACAAAAATAATAATAATATATAGGTATATATATTTTAAAACACTACAAATCGACACATATTTTTACAAAGTTATCATTACTACAAACTACATCTTGATATCATTTACATTTCAAATTTTTTGATAGAACTTGGATTAGATTATGTTTATTGTACGTTGTCAAAGGCAACCGAAGCAAGGCCAAGTACGACCAAATACGTTGGACATTACTAGAAATTTCAAATAACCTCTGTACAATGTTTTTTATGACTTGAGACATCAAAAGATACTATAAAGTCAAATTATTCATTCATTGGACTAATCTGACATGTGCTAGCTGTCACTTGTGTAATAAAATGGTCATAGTTATTGTGCGTTGTCAAAAGCGACCGAAGCAAGATCATGTACGACCAAATATGTTGGGCTTTACTAGAAATGTCAAATAACCTAATTTTAAGTACTGCAGCATTATGCTGAGATGGGAGCCTTTTGACCTCGTACAGCACTTTTTGTTTTTATTTTAATTTTTGTTTTTTTTTTATATATTTCTATGAGTGTTTTTTTTTTTTTTTAGTTTAATGTGTGATCTTCTGTGCGAGTCCCAATAAATACTTTTTCTTTCTTTCTTTCTTTCTTTACAATGTTTTTTAAAACATTTAATTTTTTATGACTTTAGACTTCAAAAGATACTATAAAGTCAAATTATTCATTCATTGGACTAATCTGACATGTGCTAGCTGTCACTTGTGTAATAAAATAGTGGCTAGCTGTCATTTGTGTAGTACATTAATTGTAGTGGTGTTCGTTCAGTTTAATCTATTTATATGCTCCAGTGAATTAATAATTCGACTTTATGTCCCAACTCCTATCTTGTCCTCTGTGCTCTAAAAAATGTAGCCATAGCGAACTCTGCACTGCCACAGGCTATGCCGAGGTAATGGCGGTGTTTTGGGCAAACAAAATTGAAAACACCGTCGTCGACGAAGAAGAATGTGCATTGATTATGCATATTGAAGAAATGGATTTCACGATATGGCCTACCCCTATTAACATTATCTGATATGAAAACAGCAACATTACAAGAGAGCGTCTCAAAGTTTGAATTGCAATTTTTTTTTCATATAGAAATTAGATTGTCAAAAATCAACAGAATTTTAATAAATGTTCTTGACTCCACTAAAACAAGGGTCTTTTTAAGAGTGATTAATGAAATAAAAAGAAAATGGCAAAAAAAACATATACGACAATGTGAATAGGGATAAGCGATATTTTCTGAAGATTTCAGACATTATTATTGAGGAAATAGATTTCAAGATTTTTTCTGATGATTTCAGACATTATTCACGTCACTTTGTGTAATATAATGGTCATATTTGTGGTATTTATTGTATTCTAGACTTTTAGCCGTGCCTCGGAAAGCACGTTAGGCCGTTGGTTCCGGCTGTCATTTGTAGATCTTTGACAGTCGTTACGGGTCGTCAGAAGCTCGAAAGTCTGACAACCAGTCTTACCAAGGGGTATCGTGTTACCCAGTAACTGGGTTGTGGAGGTCAGATAGGCAGTCGCTCCATGTAAAATACTGGTATTCAGCTGTATCCGATAAGATTAGAAGCCGACCCCAACATAGTTGGGTAAAGGATAGGCAGATGATTGTATTCTAGACTTTTACACTTATTATTATACATTTATTTTACTCTTATACAAATCGATTAAACTAAATGATCACCATTACAATAAACATGACCATTTCATTACACAAAGTGACAGCTAGCACATGTCAAATTACTGCAATGAATAAATAATTCGACTTTAATTTCATTGATTTTTTTGTTCCCAGTCACTTCAATTTCGACTTAGATAAGACGCTTTACTTCTTCATCGCCGGTCGGTACGAGTTCGGTAACAAGGGAGCTGATATATTTATTGAAGCGCTAGCGAGATTAAACCATTATTTGAAGGTAAATATTATTGGGTAGTATTTAAACGCAAATCAAAAAATATCCTTTTTCTATGCAATAAGATTCCGAATTCCCATCAAAATTACTGATTGCACAGCAAAATATTCAACTCAAAATATCACTAAACACACTACAATTTATTTTCGCAGCGTACAGCGATTTTTCCTAAAGCAAAAGCTTTTTTATCAATGCACAGCTAATAATCTTAATGCACATTATACATGTTAACTCTTTTTCTTTTAAATATAGCTTCTATTTTTATATTTTGTACAGCAGTTTTTCTAAATAAAACCCAACCCAACAACTGATTATTACGAACTATGAATTATATTATGAACTGCAGATATGGAAAATTTGCTGTGCAGTCAGTATTTATGCTATGTATGTAGTATTTTTGTACAAAAATAAATTTAACTGTATTGCATTATGAGGAAAAAAGTAATGTTATATTGATGTATAATTTCGAATTATCTGCAGTTTGAGTTTTGTTAAACATTTAGTTTATTTGTAGTGAAGTAAGTTATTAGATGTAAATAAGAATATAAATGATGAGTATGTATTGATAGGCGATTATTTATTTGATATGCAATTTATAATATCCCAATATTATTCCCTGCAGTCTGTCCCAGCCACCTTTTTAAGGTCGTCGGTCCATCGTCCTTGGGGGGCGTCCCATGCTACGGGGTGAGAGGGTTTGGGGTGGGAAATTATCAAATAACTTCTCCCGCTCTGGGCGGAGCGGGGGGTGTGTCAGACTCTTACTGACTAAAACCCACACGTGTTTTTTCCGTTGCCTGTGTTGCCAGGGGCCTCGGTATCCCTTCCGGACTTTCTCGCGACCCCGGCAGGCATCGCCCCTAGCGGCCCCCTACACTTGTGCTGACATCTCTTTGAGGCGCGCCGTCGACCCGGGCCTGGTCCTTATTTACCCCTACTTTGTCTAATTTTAATAATAACAAATTTTCTATTTTCCTACCAGGCATCTGGCTCCGATACAACAGTCGTCGCCTTTATGATATTTCCTGCCAAAACGAACAACTTCAACGTGGAGAGTCTTCGCGGTCATGCTGTGACCAAAGCTTTGAGAGACACCATTAATGATATACAGCAGAAAATAGGCAGGAGAATGTACGACATCTGTCTGAGGTGAGTGTGCCGGGTATAGGAGCCCTGTCTAAAGTTATTAATTGATATAGGACTTAATGCTGGACATTGAACAGGCTTCTTCATGATATTTCAATGCCGTGAGCAAAGCGTTTGGAGACACCATCAATGATATACCACAAAAAATAGGCAGGAGAATGTACGAGCCCTGTCTGAGGCGAGTGTGCCGGGTATAGGAGCCCTGTCTAAAGTTCCTAGTTTATCATTTGTGACTGAGTTACAGCTATAGCGATATGTAAGCGGGCACGCTCTTTATACCTGGAGGCTTTTATTTAGGTATTAATTTCTGTTTATGTTTTTATTTCTGCTTGAGAATAGTGGTGGCTCAGTGGTAACGACCGCAACTTACGAGTTGTAGGTTCGAACCCAGGCAGGCGCTTTACTTTGTGTAAATTATTTCATCACCACTGCTCTCAAAACGGTGAAGGAAAATATCGTGAGGAAACCGGCATGTCCTAGAACCAAAAATTCGAAGACATGTGACATCTACCAACCAGCACTAGGCCTGCGTGGTGAATTACGGCCCACTCCCTCCCACAGAGACGCGGCCTGTGTCCCAGCAGTGGGAACATTATAGGCTGATTATGTAATCAAAATCAATATTTTTATTCAAACTAAGCTGAGAATCAGCAGTACATAAAGTAAAGCGCCTCTCTGGGTTCGAACCTACGATCTACAACTCGTAAGTCGCAGCCGTTACCACTGGACCACCACTGCTCTGATTTTAATTGATTTTGATTTTAAGATACAAATTAAATGCAATGCAATGTATGGTATGCTGGAAGAGATTTCTTTAGAAATAAGCATCACCTTTGTACGTATTTTTCTGTTCCTTTCTTCTTGTCTGTTTATATGTGTGTACATAAACTGTTAAATAAATAAATAAATAAATCGCAAATTTGTATTTGGAGCAAAAAGGTTTTATCTAACAAAATCTTTTTCCTTTACAGTGGCCATCTCCCCGACTCATCAGACCTCATGCTAAAAGAAGACACAGTGCGTTTAAAGAGGTGTATTTACAGTCTACAGAGAGACGGACTACCCCCTATCACTACTCATAATGTTGTAAGTAAACTTTTTCATTATATTTGCCTGTAAGATGAATGAAAAGCAATTGCGTTCAGCTGAGATATTCTCATCTCAGCTAAAAGGGATGTGTGGTGTGACACGAATGGATAGAATAAGAAATTAGTACATAGAGGATTTTTTAAAGTGGCACCCGTGACTGAAAAGTTGTGCGGAAATCGGTTGGCATTCTGTTCCTAAACTTAGATTCTTAAGGCGCTGACAAGACACAATTGACCAAAATAGGCTTCTCTTAAGAAAAAAAATTGCTAAATCTGTACAGTTTGTGGTAGCGGAAAAAATATATGTTAATTTTGAACATATTTCCCAGAACTTGGTTCTTACCAAAACACGTTTTGAAAAAAATTCTCGATACAAACTAACGTTAAACTAACCTCTTACCTTAAGTTCTAATCCAAAATATCTGTATTAAATATCAACATAAGTTACGTATTTAATTAATAACAAGTACGTCTTATTTGAATGCATAACTTGGTTGTTTTTTATTTTCGATTACTCAACTCAATTTTGAGTAAATAGATAATTGCTTTATATTTTGCAATAAATTACCAAGCGTTTCGTCATCGCACTTCTCTTTCTTTTCTATGCAATCTGACAGTGACCGCGGTTTAGGTGTTGTCAGCGTCTTAATGAGTTGACATTGATTATTTTTTTTTTTTTTTGTAGGTAATTTTTATATTTATCATGCATGATGTTAATTTCTAAATGTGTTAATGTAAGTTTTTTTATTTTTTTTTGTGTCATTTAGAGTATTTCAAACACAATGTTAATTGGTTGTGAATAAATTAATTGAATTGAATTGTATGGGCATGTGATGCGGAGGAATGAGGAAAATGTCGTCAGGAAAGTCTTGAGTATGAATGTGGATGGCTATAAGAGTAGGGGAAGACCAAAGAAACGATGGATGGACTGTGTGCAAGATGATATGGCTAGAAAGGGGGCGACTACCGAGATGACAACTAATAGAGAAGTATGGAAGAAAGGGACATGTTGCGCCGACCACAAATATATTGGGATAAGGGCAGGAGAATGATGATGATTGATGATTTGCCTTTAAGACCGCGTCCTAATCAGCCGGAACAACCTCTGCCAGCAAAAATGCCAGACAACTAGTGCCAGACGCTGGTTTTCAACTGGACCTGAAGTGTGAGGTTTAAGATTGATGTTATCGTTTTTTTTTTTTCTATTGTTCAGGTGGATGACTGGAGCGATCCCGTATTGAATTCAATCAGAAGGTGTGAACTTTTTAACACAGTCAATGATAAAGTTAAGGTGAGTTCTCATTTATTTTAATGGTATCAGAGATCATCTTTGTCGAGCAATGTATTGGTTTACAAAAAGTGACTTAAGGCGCAGATATATGAGTTTGGTGAATTTTTAATCTGTTATTACGCCTTCATATAATGCAAGTAAGTTATGCAAAAAATGTATGTTAAACTAGAACGCACACACATCAATTCTATATGTGAATATTTAAGAATTGTAGTAAAATACTTTAAGGAACAAATTCAGGAAGTAATGTCAACCCAAAGCATAATAATACGATATTACTTTCAAACTCCTTAAGATTTTTTTATGTTTTTTTTTCTATGAACAGACTTTTTTATTATCTATAATTCTATCTGTGATTTTTTTAAACATAATTATTTTCGATACTTAAAATAAATATTCCCTATGAAACCGAACGGCGGTGCGACGCGAGTGCGATGCGCATTTATATGGCCGAAATTAACGGCGATTACTCAACCCTTAAAAAATATAAACGACTTCAGTATAATACACATTAAGATATATAATTCTAGTATAAGCTGACCTCGCAATATTTAGGCTATCTGTGCAAGGAGAGGTCAGCTTATTCTAAAAATGTTTATCTTAGTATTTGTAGTAAACTAAAAATGTATTCACAGCTGTTGGTCACACAAAAAAAAAATGTAAAATAAAGGTTCCGTTTTTTTCTTTTTAAGTTCGGAATCTTTAAAACCTCAATAATGTATCTTTTACAGGTAATATTCCACCCAGAATTCCTCACCTCAACTAACCCCTTATTCGGGCTGGACTACGAGGAGTTCGTTCGCGGGTGCCACCTGGGCGTGTTCCCGTCGTACTACGAGCCGTGGGGCTACACGCCGGCCGAGTGCACCGTCATGGGCATCCCCAGCGTCACCACCAACCTGTCAGGTGAATGGAGAAGATTTTGTTTAATTATTAACACACAGTAAAATACATGGAGATACGACATCATTATAATTTTGAGTATTTGGACGTTGCGAGTTTGTATGTTTTTTTCGAATTTTATGACTCCAGTGACTTTTATGACTTTTTCGAGTTTTATCATTTTTGTGACTATTGTGTCTTTTACGATACGCATGACTTATGACCCGTATCTTTGTCAGTCAAAGTCAGTCGGTGAAGGAAAACATCGTGAGGAAACCGGCATGTCCTAGAACCAAAAATTCGAAGACATGTGTCATCTACCAACCGGCACTGGGCCCGCGTGGTGGATTACGGCCCACTCCCTCTCACAGAGAGGAGGCCTGTGTCCCAGCAATGGGAACATTATAGGCTGATTATGTATGTTATGTACATTTATTTGCGGTAAACATGAAGCAAAGAAAAAACACAAACACAAAAAAAAGGAACGTCTAAATTTACAGGAAAATAGAATTGATTCTTGTATTGATTCTAGATTTAATTGAGAGAAGTGATTTCTTCGACTTCTACAGGTGAAATAGTCAGTATATTACAGATATTCAGATTCATTTATTTGCCAACTTATTAATTTATTACTAACTTCTCATATTATTATTCGATTTATTTTGTTAATATTTATTATTTCATTTGATTCTAATTGATTTGACTCTATTTGATTTTATTATATTTGATTAGATTCTATTTGATTTGTAATGTGTACCTAATTATAATTAATGTATACAAAATATTGTACTTAAAACATTTTAAAAGGAGCGTTTCTGGAAAGTTTTAAAAAGTTTAGTAGTAATTTTAGTTAGAATTTGTAATTATAAACATAAAACTTTGTTAATGACAGATTTTTTGCGAAATTTAGAAGAAAAACGCGGTCGGACAGACAGGCACGAAAAGCGACATTGATTTATAATTTGTATAAATCGTAAAAAAAATACCGATTTGAATTGGCCCTTTCGGAATATCAGTGCTCCGACGCTTATTTTTTAAGTACCGTAGCATTATGCTGAGATAGGAGCCTTTTGGCCTCGTACAGGACTTTTTGTTTTATTTTCATTTTATTTTGTTTTTTTTTGTTTCTATGAGTGTTTTTTTAGTTTAATTTGTGATCTCCTGTGCGAGTCCAACAAATACTTTTTATTCGTTTATTTCTTTAATTATAATTGTTTCAGGTTTCGGCTGTTTCATGCAGGAACACATAGCGGATCCAATGTCATACGGTATATACGTGGTCGATCGCCGGTATATCTCATTGGAAGGATCCGTTCAGCAATTGGCGCAGTATATGTACGATTTTACCAAGTAAGTCAAAATTTAAATGCCTGTTTAACATAATCAGCTTATAATGTTCCCACTGCTGAGACACAGGCCTCCTCTCGGTGAGAGGGAGTGGGCCATAATCCACCACGCGGGCCCAGTGCGGGTGTCTGTTTGTAATGGCAAAATAACAGCTTTGCATGCATTTGAAAATATTTATATGCTACGGTCGGTGTAATTATAGAAATTATGACAATATGCGCAAAAAAATAAAAGTAAGGAGCTCCGTCTGCCAAAAAACTGCTTTGCAGTTTGGCAGAGGTAAATATGTCTTGAAAAATTAGTTTTTCAGTGAATAAACACTTTTCATTTCATATTTTTTTAACTTATAACAAAAAAAAACCTTTTTTTTAATTTTTATGTGTCAGTCTGTGTTTGTTCCGGCTAATCTCCAAAACGGCTGTATTGATTTTGACAGGACTTTACTGGTTGATAGCTGATGTTATAAGGAGTAACTTTTATTTTAGAAAAAGCCTCGCGGGCGAAGCCGCGAGTAGCAGCTAGTTCATAATATGATAATTGATAATATTTTCGGGTAAGGGCGGGAGAATCATGTATTTATTTATTTATTTATCTTTAAACTATATGATAGAGCAGTGGTGACCCAGTGTTAAAGGCCCTGACTTACGAGTTGTATGTCGTGGGTTCGAACCCAAGCAGGCACATTTTTTTGTGTAAACAATTTCATCACCACTGCTCTCGAAACGATGAAGGAAAACATCGTTAGGAAACCGGCATTATAGGCTGATTATGCGAACTATATTAGCATATATAATTAATTAAGAAAGACATAAACAATAGTAATAATACAACACAACTTAAGGAATACTACGTATAACTGTTCTGCCATCTGGAGACTCCCGGTAAGAATTCATGCACTGCGCACAGGTGTCCCATCATTTGGCCTTCAGACTTATTAGCAATAGCTCAAGAGATGATAATGACTTATTGACCTATTACCTATTTATGTACTTCTGTACCTATTCTATTTATAATCTATTATATATTATCTTTTAATATTGTTCATTATTATTATTTCCTCTCAGAGCACCTGCCATCAAAATCAAAATATTTTGTTTCACATAAACCTACATGGGCACTTATGAAACGTCAGAAGCTAGGTGCACGGTTCCAATTGGTCGTTTCCTATGGAGAAGAGCCGGCAAGAAACTCCACGGTTACTCTTTTAAAAATAATTGGCTTTTACAATGTTTTCAAATTACAGTGTTAATAGGTATGGGAGGACAGTGTTCTCACGTTCACAAAATATAAAAGAATCTATGTAAAATATTAATAAAATAATAAAACCTATTTAATTGGTCAAGGACAGCTAATAAGACACATTTAATTTTCTATTGTTTGACTCCGAATCGGTGTCTTTGTACCTAATTGTGTGCGAGAAGTTTAAATAAATAAATGATCTATCAGATAAAACAGCCGGGAGTTCAAAATCAAAAGTCATTTATTTAAACTAGGCTGAGAATCAGCCCTTTTCGAACGTCAAAATTACTTAAGACAGTCCCCCAAAACGCCCGCCCTTCACCACTTCCTAGTGCTTTAGCTGGGAAGAAGAGGCGCAACAAACTGTCCAGCAGCACACCTGTCTGTTCAGTTAGAAAAAAAATGGATTCTATACAATAGTATGTAAAATAATTTACACTACGCGCAACACAAAACATTAAATTATTAGCCATATGTCAGTTACACACCACTATACCAAGAAAAAAAAAGAAAAGCACCGAAAACTCAAGCAGAAATAAAAACGTAAACAGAACTTGAGACCCAAATAAAAGCCTCCAGGCATAAAGGGCGTGCCCGCTTACTTAAAGCTGTAGCTGTAAGGCTGTTAAAGTTATAAGGAGGTACAGAGAATGACATTTAGGAAGGTAGTTTAGTTAACTAAACGTTTGTTTTCTTACTTTCCAGACTCACGCGGCGGCAGCGTATCATTCAGAGGAACAGAACTGAAAGATTGTCAGATCTGCTAGACTGGAGGAATTTGGGCATTGTGAGTATTGTAACTAATATTATAAATGCGAAAGTGAGATTGTTTGTTACTTGCTTTCATGCTAAAACGGCTGAAAGGATTTGCATGAAATTCGGCACATGGGTAGACCATGGATTAGTACAAAGGATAATTTTTATCCCGATATTTCCTCGGCGCCGAGACTTATGCGGGTGAAACCTCGGGGCGCAACTAGTAATATTATAAATGCCAAAGTGAGTTTGTTTGTTCCGCTTTCACGCTAAAACGGCTGAATGGATTTGGATGAAATTTGGCACATGGGTAGACCATGACCCCGGACATGGTCTACCCATGTGAAAAATTAAAAATTTAATTAAATATAATTAATTTAAAAAGTATGTCGTTCAAATGTGCCCTTTATGTAGTTATTTGAAATAAATAATTTGACTTTGATACGCGGTCGTATTAAATGACATGAAACATCAATGAACCATCATGAAAATTCACGCCACCAGTTGGTGCCACTTTATTATTATTTATTTATTTATTTAAAATAAACTAATTTTATAAAAAACCTTTACATATTACTTTGCCCCGCAAAACCGTTTTCACGGTTTGTCTGCGGGAACAGAACAAACAGTTTTACAAAAAAAGGTTTATTAGTGCGGACACTTAATTTACACTTCTTGCACTTCTAAAGTAACCAATGATGTCTTATCTTATATGTATCAAATGACTATATTCTAAAAATATCTTACAAAACACTTAACCAAATTAATTGCTCTCCTTCAACGTCTGCAAACCACTTTCCTAAGAACTTAGTTTACAAACTCCCGAAAAAGAACTGCTTAAGGCGCTGACAAGACCCAATTAACCAAAATAGGCTTCTCTTAAGAAACAAATTTGCAAAATCTGTATAGCTTGTGGTAGCGGAAAAAATATATGTTAATTTTGAACATATTTCCCAGAACTTGGTTGTTACCGAAACACGTTTTGAAAAAATAATCTCGATACAAACTGACGTTAGACGAACCTCTTAACTTGAGTTCTAATCCAAAATATCTGCATTAAATATCAACATACGTTACGTATTTAATTAATAACAAGAACGTCTTATTTGAATGCAGAACTTGGTTGTTTTTTATTTTCGATTACTCTACTCAATTTTGAGTAAATAGAGAATTGCTTCATATTTTGCAATAAATTAGAAGCCTTGGGTCATCGCGCTTCTCTTTCTTTTCTATGCAATCTGACAATGACCGCGGTTTAGGTGTTGTCAGCGTCTTAAGTAATTTGGCAAGAGGTTTTCTATTTCGATAATGAATATAAAATTTATGATGACATTCATCATTCGTTTCATTCATTCGTTCACACATATGTTCAAACATATAATATGTCACGACCATAGACATATTATATGTTTTTCCTATCTCAAAGGTCACGACTAAAGAAAATATAGGCGCTTTGAAACTTTGACAGGTGCCCGGATCTGACGTCTCAGTGCTGCCACCTAGTGAACGTCATTTCATAAAACCCGCATTGTTTGTCCAAAATAGTAATTCCGGCGCTGAGCCGAGTCTAAAAAATCCAACAGCACGCTTTTTTTTAGAAGTCGTCTAGTGTTAATAAAAACGTTTTCGCATTAAGACGCTGACAACACCTAAACCGCGGTCACTGTCAAATTCCATAGAAAAGAAAGAGAAGCGCGATGACACAACGCTTGTAATTTATTGAAAAATATGAACTAATTATCTATTTACTCAAAATTGAATTGAGTAATCGAAAATAAAAAACAACCAAGTTCTGCATTCAAATAAGACGTTCTTGTTATTAATTAAATACGTAACGTATGTTGATATTTGATACAGATATTTTGGATTAGAACTCAAAGTAAGAGGTTAGTTTAACTTTAGTTTGTATCGAGATTTTGTTTTCAAAACGTGTTTTGGTAACAACCAAGTTCTGGGAAATATGTCCAAAATTGACATATATTTTTTCCACTACCACAAACTAGACAGATTGGGCAATATTTTTTCTTAAGTGAAGCCTATTTTGGTCAATTGGGTCTTGTCAGCGCCTTAATGAATCAATTAATGACTCGCTCTAAAAACATAATATCTTTAAAATGTAATCTTCTTATTTTATTATTATTTTTATTTTGTTAGGGAAAACAAACAATTGTACATACGGTTACATATCAAGCTATACATTTCCAGTATAAGCTGAACTCTCATTGTACGGAAATCCTATACAATATAGGATTTCCGTATATATTACCACTAAGATTACATTGGAAGTGGGTGAATGCACATCACACATGCACAATCCACGACGTTTCCAAAGATTACCTTTTTTTTTGGGTGGAAAATTATCAAATAACTGCTCCCGTTCTGGGTGGAGCGGGAGGGTGTGTCAGACTTACTGACTAAAACCCCCCCGTGTTCCTTCCGTTGCCTGTGTTGCCGGGGGCCTCGGTAACCCTTTTGGACTTCCCCGCGACCCCGGCAGGCAGCGGCCCTAGCGGACCCCTACACTTGTGCATCTCTTTGAGGCGCGCGTGGAGCACGTTGCGCCGTCGACCCGGGCCTGGTCCTTACCGGACGGTGAGCTACCCGTTGCTCTCCGTCCGCTCCAATGATTACCTAAAGTAATTTTAAGTGGTTTAGTTAGGTTGTGCGTTGCCAAGTTAATAATAAAGCCTAATATCAACCTATTTCCCCCACAGTACTACCGCCAAGCGCGCGCCGAAGCTCTGAAGATCGTGTACCCAGACTACGTGGACCATATGGATCAGGAGCTGGGCAAGAGGTTCAACTACCCGCGACCGATCTCCGAACCGCCCAGTCCCACGCATTCTCGTAAGTATATCTTCATTTATAGAAGTTAATCAATAGCACATCGGAAGTAACACGAAAACCAAACTTACTGCTACGACATTTATGTCAATGTCAACTGTCAATGTCAACGTCAACTGTCAATGTCAACTGTCAATGTCAACGGTCAATGTCAACTGTCAACGTCAACGTCAACTGTCAATGTCAACTGTCAATGTCAACTGTCAATGTCAAATTGTAATGACTAATGTACGGTTGTCTATTCAACGACTATTGACGATGCAATTTCATTTTGAGACCTAGCCTTATGGTTGTGGCCGATCTTGATAGTTTATCATTCTCCTGCCCTTATCCCAATTTATTTGTGGTCGGCGCAACGTGTCCCTTTCTTCCATACTTCTCTATTAGTGGTCATCTCGGTAGTCACCCCCTTTCTAGCCTACAAGACACAGCATACACAGCATACAAGAGGATGGACTGTGTGAAAGATGATATATCTTTCACACAGTCCATCCTCTTGTATGCTGTGCAAGCTCGAATGAGGGAGAGTCGACATAGGGACATACATGGTGGCGAGCCAGCACCAGTCGGGGGCTGCATTGCAGAGTGCTTAAGTGCCCCCCGGTGCAAGTGTGTGCGAGAACACGGAGTACTTTTAGTCAGTAGATGTCTGACAGACCCCAGAGCGGAGGTCATCCATGAGGATTTCTACACTGTTACCAAAAAAAAAAGGACACATGGGCATCCGTCGCCCCCCACATAGCAGGACCCGCGGTGGCGGCGCGTAGAGTTCCACGCGCGCCCCTATTGTACGTCGCGGGGGGAGTCGCACACGTCACTCCCCCGCGGGCCTGAGGGGTGGCACCAGCCGGGGATCGCGGAAGTCGCACCAGATACCATGGTCCGCGGTGCTAGTGTGGGAGGAGAACACTGGGGTGGTTTTTATTTTATTTATTTGTTAACATAGGTAAGGAAATACAGATCTTATGATAGATAAACAGAGCGCTATGTTATGCCAGGAGGCGTACAAATATGGTGTGAAAATATAGCCGATGATTACAAATTAAAATTAATTAATAATATTTGAAAATCATGCATAATTATGATATTAAATTAGAAAATAAAATGAACAATTACATATTATTTAATACTCAATTATGTCAGACCTAAATAAGGAATTATAAAAATGTCAAAAATCTATTTCAAAATAATTAAAATGTCAAAAAGATTTAATGTCAATGCTATTAGTTGTAACTCTAAATTAAATCGTCATTCAGGTATTCGTCAATCGTATAATAACATTTATCAATTAAGAACAATTTCATTTTTTTCTTAAATTGTGTTAAATTTAATGGCGTCTGGTTTAGTCAGTAAGAGTCTGACAGACCTCTCCATCCGGACATCCGTGGAGATTTTCCACACCGGAACAAAAAAAAAATGGTCACATGGTTCTAACTTGTGAGGGATCAAGAAACGCCTGCGGACCGTCTAGTAAGATTGCCAAGGGTGCTATGTCCGCAGCTGCCCCACGTTTCCGTCCGAATAACTTACGTTGGAAGGGCAATGGGAAGGTTGGAGGGAGTCCATCCATCGTTTCTTTGGTCTTTTCCTACTCTTAAAACCATCCCTATTTATAAAGAAAGAATGAAAAATATTTTATTTGGGACACGCAGAAGAAATACAAAAAGTAAAAAAAAACAGCATTTAAAACTAGCAAAATTTACATATTTGTTCGATTAAACAAAATACAAAAAAAAACGACGCCAAAAAGGCTACTATTTCAGCATAATGCTGCGATATTTAAAAAAAAAAATACCGCTGCGCTGGTATTCCGATAGGGCCCGCTGTGATGCAACGAACACACCTACGAACACATATAAATCCCACTACAGGAATAAAAATTAAATAAAAAGATAATTTATAATAAATAAAAGACAAAAATGAATAAAAACCGTAACTACGAGTATGTACAATAAATATTACGGTTGACTCACCCCGACGCTCGAACATCACTAATTGTCCATGCCATAGACCATTGTCTATGCCATAGACTATCCATGTCTATGGTGTATGACAACCATTCATACATAGTTTGCAGCTCGCACACCTCATCTCCGAGCTTGCATCTTACGTCGCACCCGCACGTTCTGGTGCGACAACTCTTGTCCATTTCCCACAGGAGCCAGGTGCTGCCCTTGCGCGTCGCCTGTGGGTACGCCGAAGCCCTATCGCGCATTGTATTTTTATTTGTCATAGTTATGGTCATTAAACGCTCCCACGTTCGGGCTTAAGTCGCCTTCCTTCCGGAAGACGACATAACATTTGGTATATCAACGTTCTTCTCGCACTTTTAAAGACTACGATTGTGTTGGGATTTATTACACAGTCATCATTGTTCCATTAAAAGAGAGAGGGAGATATACTACACGAATATTGCCATCTCTCTTTACACAACAAAATACGGTAAAGGTACAACAATTGTGAAATTGCATCGTCAATACAGTAATGAAGAAACGTCAAAGAACCTTCAAAGTTCTTTGACGTTTGACGATTTTTTTTATTTAAAAAAATTAAAAAAATCCATAAGTGCACACCTAACTGACAGAAATATGCTGACGATAAATTTTACGGAAAAACATCTAAGAAAATTAATAGATTTTTGTTAATATCTTTTGAACGGCTATGAGCTTGATAACGATAACCAATAGGTCTCATCCGAAGGATGAAAGAAAACTTATAGAAGAAGATATACCTAGATTAATCCATTGTGTGTGACGACGTGAATCGTGACGAAAATCAGACACTTCCCGACTGAAAGCACTACACGTATTTTTTTATTAAAACAAAAAATATACATCAAGGTTTAACTATAAAAAAAAAACTATACAAGATGTAGTTTTGCATCCTCGTCAAATTCAAGGAGGTAACTATGCTAATGATTCTCGACACGAAACAATAATAAAATAAGTAGGTCTTTTATTTCTTTTTTTTCAAATTTTGGTGGGACACGCATGTTAAAACGCGGTCCGTGTGATACCGCACTGTAACTACCCTGTTACACACACACTGTTCTGTGAAAGTGGTGTACTCTAAAATACTGTCAAACTTAAAAAAATAACTAAAAAAATAAGTATGTATTAATTATTGAGCAGGTATCGTAATTTTATTTGATTATATATGTCTTTCATAGCAGCCTCCTGAAATTTGACGAGGATGCAAAACGTCACCTTGTATTAAATCTTATACTGTCAAGTCTCTCTCGTTTTTAAAACTTCCCCGCTAATAGGAATTCCGTGTATGATAGAGTGTATAGAATCGATTTTATATTGGAAAACTTTGATAAGGCGACATATCGAGAATAGAGAACTCTCACACGCTGAAGCGTTGTGAGGCGTGCAATAGGCTTATCTTACGCCCCGAAATTATTCTAACAGATCAATTTTAAACGCGTTCGATGCAAAAGTTTTGCAGTACTAGTTAGTATAATTTTCTCTAGAATATACAAAAATAACTAAATTAAATACCAACCACCAGTACGCCGTGAACGCCAAACCTCAACCGAAAAAGAAACAAAGGACGAACAAAGTCAAACCTCCGACGAAAACATTGAGGTGCAAAAGAAAAATCTAATCAACTTACAAAAATCTTTGGAAATTCTCGATATTACTGATGACGGCGACGACCCGAGCCTTGAAATCAGCTTCGAAAAGCCGAACTTTACCGAATCGGAGCACGAACATTACCGAACGCCGAATGAGAACTTTTTGGAGCCGTTGAACGAAACTGTGGCGGAGCAAATTGATCAGTTGATTGCGAAATTGCAGGATTGTGCTGATGGAGTTGGGAATTAGGTCAGGTTTTTATTCAGGGCTGTCTTAGAAAGTCTTGGGATTTACTGTGAGCACTTAGATTGCGGTAAAATAAATAACCCGTTGAGAAGTTTTTGTTGGTATGATTTAGTATTTTTGGTAAGAATTCTTCTAGGTTTCATGATTATATCATAATTGATGAGGCAGGCAAACTCTTGCCGAAGTGCGGTCTAAATTGGCAAGAAAATCTCAACCTTGCGCACATTAAAATAAAACCGAAAATATCTAAACTTAACCCAGTGTCTGCGTGGATGTTTGAGATTAATTAATTAATTTTATTTTCGGCTTTATTCCAACTTAAGCAAGGTTGATATTTAATTGGCTGTGTAAACCGTTGTATACTGCACTTTCCTCCTAAATTTAATCAAACCAAATATCTTTTCAGTTTTAAATAACGCCGGATTTTTTGAGAAAAGAATTTCTTAGTAAGGAACATGAATAGGCCTGAACTGGTTGCGAGTAAATAATACACTATATCTCGGGTACTGTTAGCGGCCATAAAATCCTAACTAATATTATATAAAATAGCTGTGCCCCACGGATTCACCCGCATAAGGCTCGATCCCGTGAGAATATCGGGATAAAAAGTATCGTATGTCCTAATCCAGGTCATGGTCTACACATCTGCCAAATTTCATCCAAATCCGTTCAGCCGTTTTAGCGTGAAAGCGTAACAAACAAATAAACAAACTCATTTTCGCATTTATAATATTAAGTTTGTTGGTTTTTGCAGCGAGTGTTGATTTTGAATCCCGAATAAGCGAAGGGTTCTATAATTGAATCACGAGCGCAGCAAGTGATTCTAGGTTAGAATCCTGAGCGCAGCGAGGGATTTAAAGAGACGAGATGCAAATAACTTTGGTCTCGTCTAACACATACAATTTTTCACCTCAGCAGCGAGAACATATTACTCGTACCTGAAGGTAAAAAATACAACATGTTGATTGGTTAGAATGCGACAGTGAGTTTTTAGCACATGAGTAGACCAATGACATATGGGTATATGGGACTTATTATGGGTTAGGACACATGGGTTAGGACATAGGATACTTTTAATCCCGACAGTATGTTCCGTGGGATAATTTCCGACATCCACGCGGGCGAAGCCTAAATTTTCCACCTCCTGCTGTGGGCGGAGCGGGAGGGTGTGTCAAACTCTTACTGACTAAAACCATACCCGTGTTCCTTCCGTTGCCTGTGTTGCTAGAGGCCACGGTATCCCTTTTTGGACTTTCCCGCGACAAGTTTTTGCACCTAAACGTCATCTGTCAATAACTATTAAGCGCTACCCCTATGAAATAAAGACACCCTAACACCGTCCTTATTTCACAGCTATAGTGCCTAAAATAGTATAAATGCTGTTGACAGATGGCGTCGTTGTGGTTGCCAGCCTAAAAATAACAACAATGAATCCGGGGAAAATGGAAACTATGGCAGCCCTGAATCTTGGTTTATCACGATCTGATTTTTGGTCACAGTTCGGAGCAATTTTAGAAAGGTTTTTCACACAAAAAACATTTTTGTGGTAGTTTTAGTTTTTTGTACTGGTAATACTAGAGAATTGGGCACGTGTTTTTTGTACTGGCAACGCTTGAGAATTGGGCACGTGTTTTTTGTTCTAGCAATAATAGATAACTCGGCACGTGTTTTATTCTAGCAATACTAGAGAATTCGGCACGTGTTTTTTGTTCTAGCAATGCTAGATAATTCGGCACGTGTTTTTTTAACACTAGGATTTTTGTGATTATTATTTATTATTATGCCTATTATTATTTTTATTATTATTTTTTTAATATTATTTTTTATTATTATTTTTATTATTATTTCGTTTATTACATTTTTGTCTTATAAAATACATTTTTAAATATTTCTTAGAAATAATATTAAAAAACATTTAAAAATATATAAAATAGTGGTCCGCCGGTATCGGGAGCAGTGTCCAAGCTACCGGTGGTTAGGGCTCCAGAGACAGGAACCTCCTCACGATGCGAGCCGTATCGAGGAGTACTGCCTTCTGAATCAGGCCCTTAATCCAGCCGTCTAACGCGAGCCTCGAGAGATGATGGTTGAGGCTTGCTCCTCTTATTATTATTATTTATTAATATGCACGAGACACTTGGCTCCAGGGACTAGTGTTAATCCTTGGGTTCATGCGAGCAATCGAGTCTGGTTTACCCACACTGGGGTCGGTCATTTTATTCATTCACCCATTCATATATGCACGAGATAAGCACTTGAGTTTCAGCACCGTGTTTTGTAAGGTGCCGGAAACGTTTGTTGGTATCGTAAAAAAAACAGAGAAAAATGTAAAAAAAAAGATATTTGAGATTGTAACTCATTCCAAGAAGAGCCACCACGCTTCCTTGGATGTAATAAAGATGACAAAATTACACGTTCCTAAATATATTTTGTATTTTATAAATTCATATTAATTTCCTTCAATATTGAATACTCTCGCGTTTGCCCTAGTGGGCATAAAATTGCCATTAATCACTAGTTTTATTCCTGTTTAGATTGTTCTCAACTGGAATTAACCAGTGATTCGATTTTCTATTATGTTTATTTGCCTGCTTAAGGCCTGCGCCCTCTAGCGGCACGGCGCGGCACATATAAATATAACTTAACTGTATGGCAATAAAGCTGAAATTTCAATGACGCAGCATGCTTAATCATACAGCTTTGTACCTAAGATGATTATCATTGAGGTTTTTATTAGGAGGGGATTGTGGCTAAGTAATACCAGCCGCAGGGGTCGATCGATCAGGTTAAGCTACGCTTGCCGTGATTGGTCCGTTGGTTCCGGCTGTCATTCGTGGATCTCTGACAGTCGTTACGGTTCGTCAGAAGGCCGAAAGTCTGACTACCAGTCCTACCAAGGTGTATCATATTGCCCAGTAACCGGGTTGTGGGGTCAGATAGGCAGTAGCTCCATGTAAAGTACTAGTATTCAGCTGCATCCGGTTAGCCTTATAGAGGCATGAGGAACAGGGTGTAAATTTCACTCATCCTCCATAGAAAAAAGAGGATCCTCCGTCCTCGGGGTGTCGTGTCTGGTGGGCAACTGCCCGACGGTTGATGTCGGGATGTTGTATATATATATGTATGTATATATGCTAGTTGCGCGGTAAACTCTGCTAGCGCGATGCAGGATTTTGCGTGACGTCAGTGTGTTGTGTAGTTCGCAGGACGCGATGTAGATGCCGCCACAGACTAGAAGCCGACCCCAACACAGTTGGGAAAAGGATATGCAGATGATGATTATTATTGAAATTTCAATTTTACTGTAATGCTATTAAGTTACATTCCTATTCGTCGCATAAAAATCCCTTGACGTGCCGTGCCACCAGTAGGTGCAGGTCCTAAATCAAACCCCATTATGGAAAGTCTTTACGCTAAAAAGCACCTGAAAACTAACACAAGTCAACTGTCTTTCTAGGAGGTACAACCCCGGCCGCATCAGTCCACGGTTCTGATGATGAAGACGAGGTGGACGAGGAGCAGGAACTGGCCGAACTTCGGATCAGCGATCAATAAGTATACTGTACTCTTTAGGGTAGTTTCGTGTTGGTGAGACTAGAATTTGAAGAGACATTTTTGAGTTGGCTGCAGAACGTGATTTTTTTTAGATGGTCTGTCTCCTAGTAAAATAAAATGATTACAATAGGCGTTAACATGATTTAAATTCCTACGCTGATAGTAGCATAATCAGCCTATAATGTTCACACTACTGGAACACAGGCCTCCTCTCTGTGAGGGCCATAACCGAGGCCCACTTCCTCCGACCGAGGGCCGAGAGAGAGGCTGTTTAAAGTCCCGGTGGCCGGTACAAACTTGTTAAGGTTTGGTACTCCACACCGTCTCTCTGCGATTGGATATCTTTACTTGCTCTTTCGCGGAATTCCAGAGGGTGACACTTAACATGTTCTCTGTATGACTTGTCTGTACTCAGAGTCTATTTTAAATTAAATTAAATTGGGACTACACTGTTTTATTGGGTTGGTAATAATATATAAATAAATAATCAAACACGCTGTTAATAATACAGTTTCATCCTGTTGATTTTCAAAATACTTATAACCTATGACTTCTTATTGACCTTTGGCATTGTTGTCAGATTGCTAAATCGTTATGTTCTGTTAAAGGGTTAAACGTTGATTACTAATAATAATAATAATCCTCCAGACCGAATTTCGGCCATGGCGACCAATCTCAGCGGAGGCCAGCCTTCGGCGCGGGAGATGTTATAGTGCGCAGGTGCACTCTCTTCCCTCACTCTCATAGTCCTCAGGGACGGCTATCCGACACTCCGGAGAGATTAGGCGCGCACACGGCGACATCGCGGGGCACACCCCCCAACTTTCAAACTCCGGGCTGTTATAAAAAAATATAAATAAAAAGCTGCTTGCTATCACGTCGTCAACGTGCAAAAAGATAACGAATACAGTTGCAAGGTCCAAGAAAATGCGGGAAAAGTGATTGCACGGCGCAAGCTGCTTGAACATTATAAAATCTTGCTACGAATGTCCATCTTCTAGTTTCGCCAACACTGTATATTTAAGCCAATAAATCTGCATAATTATGTTTTAGATGATCAGTGTTACCACGGGTCATAAAACGACATTATCAATAAGAATGGAATTTATACTTATTATAATATTTCTACAATGTTAAAATATTTTGGAATCAAATACTATATTTTTTTATTTATTGGGATCGGGTAATTTGTATGGAATATATTTTTTATTTGCGTGTTAAAATATTATACAAAATCCTTCACGAAGCTGTTATCAACGCATTCTGTACATCAAACTATGTAACTTCAATGAGGGTTTTCTGAAGTGACGTATACTAGGTGGCAGCACTGAGACCTGTCAAAAGTGTCAAAGCGCCTATATATTCTTTAGTCGTAACTGAATGATGAACGAATGAATGAAACGAGTGTAAACGTCATCATATATTTTATTTTAAGTAGAAATAGAAGATCTCTTGTCAAAGTGGCGCCAACTGGTGGCGTGAATTTTCGTGAAAACCTTTATTGCTGAGAAACGACATATATTTTCGGTGTGAAAATTCTGTTTAAGGTAGTGCGCAATGATACTCACGCAACACATTATGCAACGGTAAAAGGATCATGGGAGAATTAAAAGTTAAGTTATAACATTTAAACAGATTTAAATGTTACCATTTTTTTTACGTATTTAAAAAGATTTAAAAAAAAGTTGGAACTTTTTTCTTCAAACCAGAAGGTTCCCGGTAATGATCCAGTACAATGTTTTATTCATAATAACGGGAAAATAAGTGACTTGTGGCTTCGTTAACGGTATTTGGTGGTTGAAAAAGATGACGTCAAAAGCGTCATAAATCATTATGAATTGGAATTTTTTATGTGAAGTTTTATATTAATACATTTTTATTTTACATTAATTGTATTTTATAAAAAAAGAAATATATAATATCAGTTCTTCCATTTCATAAGTTCCTGTTACATTTATAAGATAGTTTATTTTACCCTTAGTGCCACACAATATAATAATGTATTTATAAATTTCTTATTATTTATTTATTCAATAATAATAATATTATTCTTATTTTAAATATAATTATGTTTTTTGCCAAAATCTACTGTCATTTTTGGCTAGCGAACATTAATTTTAAGCTATTTTCTTGCCCTTTTTTAATTATTTTTCTAGGCCTTAATGGTTTTATCAACGCTTTTGTTATATTTTTTTATAATTTTCTCTCGATAAAAGTCTCGACCGACAAAATGTATTTTTTTATTCAAAACTTTTTATAGTCTCAGAGTTTCGTCACTCTATTTAAAAATGTATTTCTTTTTATTCAATATTTATAGTTATAGAAGTATTTAAATATAATATCTTCTAATTATATGGATTATATATTTTATAGAAAAGTTAATCGGTTGACGGACACTGAACGAGACTATGGATTGTTATAACGCCTATGGGCGTTTACATATCCCTCAAAGTGTTAAGAAAATAGTTAAGCAATTAAACGGATTTTAATTTAATTATTATAATCATTATAGCTCATTGAATAATTATGTATTTTGAATAATAATTAAAGAATTTAAATATGCTTACATTAACAATGCATATAATGAACTAATTATACTCATGTAAAATTGTAAAAACAAGGGCTTTAAATATTAATTGTATTTATAAAACCCTTGAAAAATCATTTTAACAACGAAAATATTGAACAAACTTTTTTTTAGTTGAGTTTCTAATATCCCCTTAAGTTTTTGCAAGTTTTTTTTTTGTTAAATAATTTTGTTCTCTTTTTTGTTGAATGTCATTTGCCGAAAGCGGCTGGTACGCTAAAGAAAAGTAAAAAATCATAATATAATTTTTTTCATAAAAAAACAAGAATTTTTGTCTCGTTTTTTTGCCTACTGCTAAAATGAATTGGCGATAAATTACAATCAAATAAATATGTTTTAAAAATTGCTATATGTAATATATTTTTATATTAAACTTTTTAAAGCGTGGTGACTTAAAAGAGTTATAAGTAGGGGCCGGATATTTGGATGCATATTTACCTAAAGTACGTTTTCTTTCCGGCCAAGGGTACAAAGTATGGAAAAGGCTCCTTAAATTTTTTTTTGCCCCGGATCGCGGGGTTTCTTTAATAACAGTGTGTATAAAATTTAGTATTCCTAAGCATAACAAATATTTCTTATCTATTTAGGACTAAAAAAAATTATGGAAATTATAACACTTATAAAAATACTATTCAAAGTATGATAAGTACCCACAACTTAAGTTTTTAAAAATATTAATAATTAATTTCTTCAAGAAAAATTTTAATCTAAAATAAAATATTTTAGCCCGCATACACAGTACTAAAGAGTAGTTCTTAAAAATTCGTCGGTACTTACTAATCAACTCTCAAACTTTAGGTAAATATGCATCAAAATATCCGATCTTTAGTTATAAGCAATATTCTAATAAAAAAAATCACCTAGTTTTCTGAAAGCCTAATCAAGTTTCTGAACAGTAAATCTATGTAACGAGGTGTTCAAACTGGCGCGAATAGTCGCATGACTCCATAATCATTAAAACAATAGACGCGCGCATTCGCGTCCCGAATCCCGTGCGGTGTTCGTCTCAGTGTGGCCAGAGCTTAACCAATTATAAAATCAAAAGTAGGCTGAGAATCCGCACTTTTTCAACGTCAAAATTACACACCCCCCCCCCCCCCCCCCAAACCCTTCACCACTTCCTAGTGCTTTAGCTGGGAAGAAGTGGCGGAACAAACTGCCCAGCAGCACACCTGTCTGTTCAGTTAGAAGAACTTGATACATATGTGAGAGATTTGTCAGTTGATTAATTAAACTGGATAGGTTTACAGAAGACAGAGGTGTTAAAATCATGCTTTTTAGAATAAAACTAGATAGTTTATATTATTAGTATAGAAGGTTACTTTATGTATTTTTTATCAATAAGTATGGATGTCATAATATTTACTTGTAATATGATTTCTTGCATAACATATTTTTAAACGCGAAAATATTGCTATTGAGCTGGATTCCGCCCCGTCAAAAAAGCAAAATGGTGCCCTCGGCGCCAAGATACGAATTAATCCCTAAAATCTGTCATGTAGTCGTGACCGTGGCGTGCTGGGCACATTTTTATCTGTCAACTATACATGACTGTGGCGGTCAAAAGGTTAAAGGTCATAGCACACATATCAACCTGGAAAGGGTCGTCACCGTATGGCCTTTTACCTCACCGTCAAACAGGCGTCAACCTAACGTAAGCACGTAACCAAAGCGGATCAGCAGCTCCGATACGTCGACTCGTTTATGGCTAGGCGAACCGCTGGTACCAGATCAGTTTGAATCCGAACGTGAAGTGTAGTGCATGGTTATGTCTCTGTTCTCAATACGTAAGCTTGGGTACGGAGAGACGTAAGTGCGGGGACGATGAGCCGCAACTGCAAGTTGAGCACGGACAGCACCGCAGTTCGTTCCTTGTCCCAAGGCGAAGCGATTATAAATGCCGGCATTTAACTTGAGCTCTCGGTGGAGTGGTGGGGGTTTATGTGCTCGTCGTATTGTCTTAGGAGTAAGGTCCAAAATCGCTTAAAGTAATTAAGGATCAGAGCTAAAGATAAATGCTGGCATTTATACGTAACGATTCCGATTAGTGTGCTTGAGGTGATACGGTGACGATCCCTTTCCGATTTGATATGTGTGCTATTTCCTTAAAGAATTCAAATTGATGATGATGATACGAGCTGGAAGAAAATGTTTTATTAAGGTGGGATCCACCTTAATGAAACATTGCAAAGGTAGCTCGCTAAATTCAAATTTTGTTACGTATTTTGCAACTTGCCGGTCAGTATTAGGCTGTATCTTAATCAAAATATGATCCGCGACCATAAAAAATATGTATTTACAGAATTATAATCATTACAATCATTAATACATAATATCTCTAAAATTAAATCATTTATTAGCATTATCAAATTACAAGATGGTTATTAACATTAACTAAATTTAATTAAAACTAAGTTCAACCTAAAAAAAGGCCCTCGAGGCATTGTACCGAGGATGCTGGCGGCATTTCCTCGCTGAACTGCAATGCTGATGCGATGCGCGAGAAAGCCCCCAGCTTTCGGTCACCAGTAACATCAACCAGACGTTTCGCGATTTCTGCAAATAACTTATGCGAACTGGGACCCCACAAACCGAGGGTCTCGACGCCAAATATCTTAGGTTAGAATTGGTCTATTAAATGACTTTTTCATTAAATCGTGGTATTTGAGACTAATTTTAACGTCGAGAGATGTATTAATGATTCTAATTCTATTCGTGAATCATCTTTTGATCAAGATACAACCTAACACTGACCTGAAAATTGCAAAAAAACGTTAGAAAATGTGACTGCGCATCCACTATGACATAAAAAAAGGAATAAGTTCTTGTGTAAAGTTCCGAAACTAACTATTCGACAATACTCTGTTACAAGGATCTGGCGCTGGAATGACGTTATGAGGACGCCCTCCTTTAAACGTCAACGCCGTCTGTTAGTAAACATTCATGCAATTTTTTTTTGATACCTCACTTGAAATGAATCCAAAAAACAAAATGGCGACGTTGCAATTTTGGCCAAGCACCAAAATAACCTGGTAGCCTTATAACTCCTTATGACGTGGTACATGTCCAGCGGGTACAATTAAGTATCGTTACTCGCGAGGGCATTGTTATATACACCCCATATATTAAAAATATGGTATGTAAGAAACTATCAACCAGTTTCTCAGATAATTTTCGTTCGAGAAACTAGCCCATAATGGCATAGATTATTATTGGAACGAAGTTCTTTAACGCGGCTTGCGGTAGGAATAAACGGGCAGAAATCGTCACGTAACGAAAAAGTGTTCTTGTTTTTTTATTACAGAGCCATCTAGTATTAAGTTTTGAGGAATCTCTGCTAAAAACTTATACTAGATGGCTCTGTATTAATACATAATACACAGTGAAAAGAACTTCGTTCCAACCGGTTGTCGCACGACACCTCCCGACTTTTTTTATAACGATTATTTAAGTTAAAATTTAATATTTCCCCTACTGCCATCTATCGGTTTAAATATAAACGCTGTGTCAGTCGCTTAAAACTACAGTCAATTATAATGAAATGAAGTAACACAAGTTAACAAAATTTATGGGAGGCTTATTCTTCTGTTAGACATAATAAATACAACGTTACATTAAATAAGTAAACGAAACTTCACAAGCATAATACGTGTCAAAAAAATTATAATACATCAACAAAATTATAAGTATTTTTCGAATTTGAATTTAATGTTTTCCTTGTCAGGTCAGCTGTAACTTAAAATTATGTGCTCGTATTTTTTACCCGACTGCCTCAGGAGGGTAATGTTTTTCAAGAGTATGTATGTATGTATGTATGTATGTCTATTTCTTTGGCACGCTCTGTAGCCTAAACGGCTTGATGGATTTTAACGTATGAGGTGCCCTTAGATTCGTCTTAATTGTGGGAGTGACATATAATATTTATAAATTGCATCTGCAAATACAAAAAAAAAGGAGGGGAAGTTTTTTTTTTTAAATTAATTGCAACAATATTGGTATCAAATAAAAGCTAGTACTTAATGAGTAATTTTAAAATATAATAATAAAACTAAAAAGCTTGAAATAAAATAAATTATTTAAAAAACAAAAAACCCGACTGCTTTTTTGAATTTTGGTATCGCAGTCAAAACTTACACGACATTTCGGGTTATTCGACTGTCCCTGCCTGCAAGACCAAAATTCTATAGATTATAATGCTTGTTTTTCCCTTTTCAGTTATGTGTTTTTGCTGTCGGGTTTTTTGTTTTTTAAATAATTTATTTTTGTATGACTGCCTCGTTGGTCTAGTGGTAAGAGCATGATGTCCTGCGTTCGATTCCCGTGTCGGGAAAAGTGTATTTGAGTTTTTCCATCTGGAATTTCTCAGTAGCAGTCCGGAGTCTGGATTTATGCCCGTTTGATGGCAATAGGCTCGCCCCTTATTACATGGAACTTAAACATAACTGGCGAAATGTGGGTGTACTACAGGTACACCTCTGCCCAACTCTTCCGGGGAACAAGGCGTGATTTTATTTTGTTATGTTGACCTGTGACTTGAAATTATGAGCTCATATTTTTTTGTAAGTTTAAAATGAACCAACATTTTTGTGAAATTTCCCCAAATAATTGAAATGATCGTTGTATAAATGACTGACATGGCGTTTAAGTGATTTTAGTTTTATTATAAGTCTGAAGCGATATATTTCCATCTCTTTTGTGCCATAAGATCATAACTTTGTTATTTAGTAATAATAAAAAATGTTTAAAATATTTTTTTTTAATTAACACCGTTATGTATCACCTAATTTTTTAAAGTGAAGCTTTTATTCCATCGCCTCAAAATTTTTCGTCCATCTATCGCATGTCGCATTACAGCCGGCCGCGGAGTAGGGGTCAAGTGAAAGGCGCTCGGCAGAGCAGACAACGCCAATATGGCGGCGCCCATGGCTCGCATCAGCTTCACTAAAGTTTCCCTTTTTTTTTGGATGGGAAATCATCAAATAACTTCTCCCGCTCTGGCCGGAGCGGGAGGGTGTGCCAGACTCTTACTGACTAAAACCCACCCGTATTCCTTCCTGTTGCCTGTGTTGTCAGGGGCCTCGGTGAACCTTTAGTACCTTCCCGCGACACTAAAGTTTCCCTTGCATCGTGATTTCATAAAACCAAACATTTTATTTTAAAGATTCTAATTTTAATTTCATAGATAATATGTATTTACATGATTTAAAAGCTAGCAGTCTAAATATAATAATATGTACACTTATATAAAAAAGGGACGGGAAAGAATCATAGGGCATCATCATCGTATGCATCGCTGTCAACTAGTCTTGTGCCTGCTCGGTCATTTTTAAGATCGCTCCGTACTAGTTCATTTCGAACAGTAAACTAGTTCATTCTATTAGTTCTAATAGCTCTATTCGGTCTTCGCTCTCGGTAAGCATTTCCATAGAGCACAGCGCGGATTACTCACAGAGCTAATACGCTCTCTAGGTATTACCAAAGACATTATTATACATAAACCACTACGTATAAATAAAAAAAAAATATAAATGCAACATCTATATTATTTATCTTTGTTTATTATTACCACAAAGTACACAGCTGACATATTCAGAGAATTTTAACTGAATTATTTTGTACCATTCAAATGTCAATCTGTGACGGTGATAGTTCTATACAGCAAACAAAACACTTTACAATAACTTATTACTTGCACGATCAAAAATGCGCGCCGAAACATCGGTTGTTTGTATTGCACTTCCTAGTAAGCACGGGTCGCACATACTATAGGTATAAACTTCCAATTTGCGAACACAGCTCGTCTCCCGTGTTTGGGCGATAAGCTAAAATAGACACTAAGGCATTGAAATAACGCGCATCTCATCTCATTCTTGCGAATTCGGTCGGTCGGGTTCGGATAGCATCGTCATTCGTCGGCTATTCTCACTCGATCTCATAATCTCATTCATTCACAGACACCGAATGAAAACGTATAACGTTTCTGTCAAACAATCAGTCAGACTGTATTTCCAGTGTTGCCGCAACTGAGTTCCCAAAAGGTACATATCCAGCGCTGAAAAGGTACATTTTGGGTTAAAAAGGTACATCAGCAATGCTTTTACTAAAATCACTCAGTAGTGCTTTTCTCGCTCTCTCGCAATGAATTCGAGACAAGAAGAGACTGCCTGCTCGCCAGCAGAAGTTGTATTTTTTGGATTCTAAGTGTGAGAAAACTTACCTATCTAATATTATAAAAATCTCGTGTCACGGTGTTTGCGGTCGCACTCCTCCGAAACGGCTCGATCGAATTTTATGAAAAAAATTTATTTATATTTGGTAGGTATGAGAATATGTCGTAAAGTATATTTCAAAGCGTTAATAAGAAAAAAAAATGTAATTTTGACAGGACAACGTCTGGCGGGTCAGCTCTAAAAAATCCCCGCAGTTTTATGATAGGTAATAGGTACTCATTGAATTGTTTCTCGTGGTTAATATAATGCAGAAATCACACGATAAAAAAAAATCGAAATCGTGATTGTGGTTCAAGTTATATTCATAATGTGAACATTAAAAAACATAATATACATAATATGCTCATTATTGTCAGTTGAAACTAAAATAATAAACTAATTATGTTACTAATTCTACAATAAAGTCATGCATGTTTGTTGCAACAAATACCTTCACCAACCTTTAGTTAGCCCAGGAGATCTAGGACGTTAGGTTAGGTTAGGTTAGTGTGGCGGCCAGTCTGGCCTCTGCTGGCGGATCCTTAGTGGCAGGAAGGATCCGCCGCCTAGGGTTGAAGGTGGCGCTACATAAAACCTAGGCCGTGTATTTCCACGGGCCTCGGCAGCGCATCCCCCCAGACGGCCACATTGACGTAGAGGGCGTCCGGATCGGAGTCAAGGCCCAAATGAAGTACCTGGGCCTTGTACTCGACAGCAGGTGGCGCTTCGGCCCACACTTTAGCGGGCTGTCGACGCGCCTGCTGAAGGCCGCGAATGCCCTGTCGTGGCTCCTCCCGAACCTGAGGGGTCCGAAGGCGCGATGCCGGCGCTTGTATGCCGGTATCCTAAGAAGCATGGCCCTTTACGGGGCCCCAATCGGGGCGGACGCCCTCCACCGGAGGGAGAACGCCACTGCCATCCGCAGGCCCCAAAGGGCCATTGCACTGCGGGTGGCGAGGGCTTACCGGTCGGTGGGATTCTCGGCGGCGTGCGCTCTGGCCGGCACCCCTCCTTGGGAGCTCGAGGCATGGGTGCTGACCAGAGTGTACGATTGGACGGCGCGGCGGAAGGCGCTCGGGGAGCTCCCCGCCGCAGAAGAGTGGGAGGCCGTGCGGCGGGAGGCGAAGGAGGCAATCGTCCATCACTGGACGGAGGACCTCGCCTCTGCCGCCTTCGGCCGTCGGACGCTGGACGCGCTCGGGCCAGTCTTGAAGGATTGGCTCGAGCGGTCCCACGGTTTCCTCTCTTTCCGTCTGGTGCAGGTGTTGTCTGGCCATGGGTGCTTCGGATCGCACCTGCACCGGATCCAAAGGGAGGAGACCCCGTCGTGCCACGACTGCGGCGCGGCGGAGGACACGGCACAGCACACCCTAGAGGTGTGCCCAGCCTGGTCCGAGCTGCGCCGTAGTCTGGTCGCAGCAGTCGGGCCGGACCTCTCGCTTCCCAGTGTCGTCAACTCGATGCTGGAAAGCGAGGAGGCCTGGGCAACAGTCGCCTCCTTCTGTGAGGTAGTCATGTCACAGAAGGAGGATGCGGAGCGAGCGCGGGAGGACGACCCTCTCGCAGCGCCGCTCCGCAGGCGGAGGAGGGGTCGAAGAAGACGTCAGTACGAAAGTCATTTTCGACTCCTCCCAGGTTGAGGCCAGCAGGCAACGGGTGCGGGGGCGCCCTTGCCTGTATTGCACAGGCCTCCACCAGTGTGGCATGGGACGACCAGGTGTTCCCGGTCATTCCCATAGCCCCCCAGCAAACTGGGGGGCATGCGGGGCCCGCCAACAAGGCGGGCATGCGCCGGGAGGGTTTTGGATGTAAAGGCTGCGCCGGTTTCCCATGCCCTCCCATCACGGCGTTGCGGGAACACCGCTGAGTTTTAGTGGGTATACTGTATGTCTAACAGGAGCCCCACATACCCCGTCTCGTCCCCCACGAGCGGGCATGCGTAACGCATTTCTCAGCGTAAAAAAAAAAAAAGGTTAGGTTAGTGTATTATAATATAAACTTATTAGTAAGAATAATCATTGTTTGAATGACCTGTGGTGTGGCACCACCCCACCCCCTGAGAGTGTCGTAAGAGTAAACCGTAGGATGGGCAGCAGCGTTCTTTCCGCGTACTGTACCACCACACTGCGATCGCCAACTCGCAATGCCAAGCGTGGCGATTACGGCAAACCCCCTAACTTGGGGAGGCCTATTTCCTGCAGTGGACGTTTCAGTAGTAGTTTGTAGAAGTAGTAATAGAATCAAAGCCCACAGCAAAACACAATGCAACACACACACACAAAGTATCTAGTAATATTCTCAAGTAAGTATTTTACAAATTACTAAGCACCACAGCAGCGAGCGAATAAAGGCACCGGTCAGCCGCCCGGCGCCGCCACGACCAAATCGAACACAGGATTCGATTAATGGAAATGGGCTTATTAAATTTATTTATTGTACACATACGTATACAAGAAAGAAAATCACTTCCCCTTATCGCAGAGACCAATATCTCGCGCGCTTAAAAATATAAAACAAAATGTACTTAGCAAAACTATCCTCTTTGCAAACAAGCGCCCTGTGAGTAGAGTAGTCACAGAAAAGTGTGTGTTCTGTATCGTATCTGTCTGTGTCTGGTACTTAGGACCGAAGATCTATCTCATTTTGGCGGCGGTTTCAAATATTGGATGTTAAGTTGAAAAGGTACGTCAAATAGACCCCATTACACATTACACATGGGAGGCTTAAAAGGTACGTCAAATGTGTAAAATGTACGCTAACGGCAACGCTGTATTTCATTTCTCGTTCGGGCGATGTATGAGTTCGAAAAGAGCTATTTGACCTATTAGACCGGTTACAAGCCAGCGTTCGGAAACGTTTCTTCTAGTACAGTGCGAAGACACGGCTCCTATTCGTTCATCGTTCACGAACTCCACAAGACTACTGTCAACAGGAAGACCGCTGTCTTTTTTTCATACTTTTTTCTATGGGAAATATTCAACTGATCATCTTAAAAGTTATTGACTTTCTAATTATAGACACTGCTGTGCAACATCCGGCTGTCATTCGTGGATTCGTGTCTGTCGTCAGAATCCCGAAAGTCAGAAAACCGTTCATATAGTCATCGTATTACCCAGTAACTGGGTTGTAGATAGGCAGTCGATCCATTTAAAATACTGGTATATAGCTGCATCCTGTTAGACTTTTTTTATGGTAATTTATCAAATAACCTCTCCCGCTCTGGGCGGAGCGGGAGGGTGTATCAGACTCTTACAGACTAAAACCCACCCGTGTTCCTTCCGTTGCCTGTGTTGCCAGGGGCCTCGGTAACCCTTTCGTAAAATCTGGTTAGACTGGAAGGCGATCCCAACTTTGTTGGGAAAAGGCAGGCAGATGATGTAACTGTTACTTCTTATAGATTTCTCAAGCGATTTTACACACGATTATGTCACTATCAACTTTCAATTTAAATAACAATAAAACGGTGTAGTAGTAAGGCTTGGTTAGAATCCTAACTGATATTTTAAATGCGAAAGTGAGTTTGATTGTTTATTTGTTTGTTTGTTACGCATTCACGCTGAAACGTAGTGATTCTGTTTTACTATAAGCCTGTCTTTTACAGCAGGATTATAGTAAAACAGAATCACTACTGACTTACGTCGCTTGACATAATTATTGCTAGATACAAAAATTAGTACATTTACACAATAAATTCACACGATCACACACCCTCTCGCTCGCACACACATGCCCCCTCACACACACGCACACACACACACGCGCGCACACACACGTACACACTCTGACACACACCACATGCTGACACACGCTACTGAAATGTCTTTTTATATTATTATAATAATATTTTAATTTTTTTTTCTCTCACAACTGCATGTAATCTACACATCACACACTCACGCATCACATGATGTTCAATTCACTATATGTAATGGTAGATTGACACCCCTTCACTCTTTAAGTTACAACAAAATTTTACTTACGTTTTGCCGAACACTGTCCAGATACAGGTCTCCTAGTTTGAGAGGCAGGGTTTAATTTTTTGTCTAATACATTTAATACTTTTGTAGCCATTCATGATTATTGTATGTGTCTACCACTGTGTTGAATCTGTGTCTATGAATTACTTTTGCTAAATAAACAATTATTATTATTATTATTATTAACGGCTGAACGGATTTTGATTAAATTTGGTACATAGGTTGACAATGATCTGGGTTAGGACATATAACTTTTCATCCCGATATTCCCACGGGACCGAGACTTATGCGGGTGAAACCGCGTGGCGAAGTTAGTAGTAAAATAAATAACAAAATCTTGTATTACTCGCAATTAGCCTAGGTGTGGCAGTAGCTCAAACCAGCTTACACGATCAGCAGCACCAGATTTACCTTTCAAATTTAAGCGATTACAGTTTCCCGTAAAAATATTCGCCATCAACATTTCATTCATCATTTCAGCCGAAAGACGTCTACTGCTGGACACAGGCCTCCCCCAAGCACTGCCACTTCGACCGGTTATGTGCTGCTGCCTTCACAAGGTCATCGGTCCACCTTGTAGGGGTTCCAACGTTACGTATTCTGGTACGCGGTCGCCACTCCAGAACCTTTCGGCCCCATCGGCCATCTGTTCTGCGAGCAATTTGCCCTGCCCATTGCCACTTAAGTTTGGCAATTCTTCGGGCTATGTCGGTAACCTTGGTTCGCCTCGGATCTCTTCGTTTGAAGAGATTCTTCATCATCATCAACAAATCCCATGCTCTAACATACAAATACAGGGTGGCCCGTGAAACGAGGTCTAAAGTAAAATTTTAGAAGCCTCTCTCCACGGGCTTCCCAAAACACCCCCATAGATGTTCAGCGATTATTTATAGTTTAGGAGCTAGACGGTTAAGGCGCCGACAAGGCCCAATTAACCAAAATTGGCTTCTCTTAAGAAAAAAATTGCCATATCTGTATAGTTTGTGGTAGCGGAAAAAATATATGTTAATTTTGAACATTTTTCCCAGCACTTGGTTGTTACCAAAATACGTTTCGAAAAAAAATGTCGATACAAACTAACGTTAAACTAACCTCTTACCTTGAGTTCTAATCCAAAATATCTGTATTAAATATCATCATACGTTACATATTTAATTAATAACAAGAACGTCTTATTTGTTGGTTAAAAACTTGGTTGTTTTTTATTTTCGATTACTCAACTCAATTTTGAGTAAATAGATATTGCTTAGTTCATATTTTGCAATCAATTACAAGCGTTGTCATCGCGCTTCTCTTTCGTTTCTATGCAATCTGACAGTGACCGCGGTTTAGGTGCTGCCACGCGCGACACCGATTCGGAGTCAAACAATAGAAAATCAATTGTGTCTCAATAGCTGTCCTTGACCAATTAAGGAAAATTAAAAAAAAAAAACACTTGACTTTCCAACTTGTTTATTTTTCTCTTTCTGTGTCGCATTTTTTGTAAATATTTTTTTAAATTATAAAAGCTTAAATTATGGTTTACGGTCGATAAAAATACTGTCTAATATCATCTAAAGTGACTAAACTTTAGCTCAAAGAGGACATTTTTGCTCGACAGGATTCGTTTTAGGTTTTCAGTCAAAAAAGAAAAGAAACCGGCCAAGTGCGTGTCAGACCACGCGCAATGAAGGGTTCCGTAGCTAGAACAAAGTGGTGAAGAGCGGGCGTTTTGGGGGACTGTCTTATGTAATTTTGACGTTCGAAAAGTGCTGATTCTCAGCCTAGTTTGAAAAAAGCCTCAAAAAAAAAAACTTAATATTGTACATGAAAAACACGTTCAGCCATACATCGATATATGTCACGGTCGATTCTCCAAATGCAAATTTGAGTTGGTCGACTATTACTCGTTAACTTGTAAAGCCTACTAGCTGTGATAGTTTTCCTTTTCGGGCGCTGGCAAGACGCAAATGACCAAAATAGTCTTGTCTTAAGAATAATAAATTGGCAAATCTGTATAGTTTGTGGTTGCGGAAAAAATATATGTTAATTTTGAACATATTTCGATACAAACTAACGTACTAACCTCTTACCTTGAGTTCTAATCCAAAATATCTGTATTAAATATCAACGTACGTTACGTATTTAATTAACAAGAACGTATAATTGAATGCAGAACTTAATTGTTTTTTATTTTCGATTAGGTACTCATCTCAATTTTGAGTAAATAAATGGTCCTTTTTATGTAGAAGTATTTCTACGGTGCAATGTCAAAAATAGAGAAATGAAATGTCACTTTGCACAGAAAGAGCCGTGTCTATTCTTCGTAGAAATAGAAAGTGTCATGCTAAGCCTGCCGGAGTTCTAGGCTTCCACACTTATGATAAACTAAAAGTCCAGGAGCGGCCATTTTGTTATTAGACCGTAGGCTGTATGGCGCGGGCATTTAATTAGTATACTGTCGCGGGCCTGTCCGCCTATGTGCGGATCGGGTAAGAATAAAAAAGATATTGGATGTAATAACATTTTTATTTCACTATCTTTCTTAACTTAAAACAAACTTACAGGTATCTATTTACAAAATTAGGAAGCCTTATTATTAAATGAAGTCGGAAATCATACAATTCGACTGTTGACACTGATGCGTTCATCTACTAGAGCACAAGGGCTGATTTATGTAGGTTAAACCTAAATGTGATATTATTCGGAAAAAACCGTTGTTACTGCCATAGCTGAAGAGTAAGCAAGCTGAAGTGGCAGTGAGCTGGCCATGTTTGTCGAGGATCGATAGCCGGTGGATCAGACGAGTCCTGGAGTAGAGATTGTATCGGCAAGCGTAGTGTGGGATCCAGATGGACTGACAATCTTAGAAAGGTGGACAGACCGGATGCGAAACGAGAAAGACCGGGTGTTGTGGCGCAGCCTGGGAGAGGCATATGTGCAACAATGAACTGCAATAGACTGAGTTGATTGATTGATAAATGGTTAACTTAGCGTATGGCAATATTTTGAAGCACTGAATTAGATCTATTATAGTCAATAACCTTTTGCAAGTAATACTTAAAAGTATATTATTATGTAATCAGTCTCTGTTATACCTCGAATTCAGTTTAGGATGATTTTATATACATTACGTTTTCGTTTATCATTAAATGCATCTTCTTAGTCAATTAATTTTCAGTGCTGTCAGATTTTTCTCCCGAGACGTCTTTCGTCTCTACAGATTTTTTATTAGAGGAGAGCATCTTTCTCCTCTTATTCTTATTTACTCTACTTTACTCTCTAACCAGAACCGTCTTTCTTTACAGCTGAGGCATCTTTGTCGCTCAAGGCATCATTCTTTTCTCCAGAGGCGTCTTTCTTTTCAGAAAAGCCGTTATTCTTTTCACCAGAGCCGTCTTTCTCGCCCGCGGCTTCTTTCTCACTAGAAGCGTCTTTGTCACCAGAGCTGTTGGGCTCACCAGAAATGTTATTTTGTTTCTTTTCACCAGAGTTGTCTTTCTCTCCATAGGTGTTTATCTCACCAGAGGCGTTTTTCTCGCCAGAGGCGACTTTTTCACCAGAGGTGTCCTTGGGCTCACCAGAGGTGACTTTCTCAACAGAATTGTCTTTAGGCTCACCAGAGGCGTTATTTTCTCGAGAGGCGACTTTCTCACCAGAATTGTCCTTGGGATCACCAGACGCATTATTTTCTCCAGTGACGGCTTTCTCACCAAAGTTGTCTTTGGGCTCACCAAAAATGTTTTTAGGTTCACCAGAAATGTCTTTGTGCTCACCAGAGTGGTGCTTGGGTTCACCAGAGTCGTCATTTTCTCCAGAGGCGACTTTCTCACCAGAGTTGACTTTGGGTTCTCCTGAGTTATCTTTGGGCTCACCGGAGGTGTTGGGTTTACCAGAATTGACTTTGGACTCTCCAGAATTATCGGTCTCGCCATCTTTTTCAGCTGATAATTCTACTGAAGAACCTTTTTTCTCGCGTGTCGCCTCTTTATTATCGCGTGAGTCGCCCTTGTTTTCACTTGAGTTACGCTTGTTTTCAACAGGCGCACCTGTGTTTTCGCTAGAAGCAGCCTTGTTTTCGTCAGAGCCTCCTATGTCCTTGCCAGAGGCATCTGTGTTGTCGCCAGAGGTGACTGTGTTTTTGCCAGAGGGACCTTTGTTCTCACCAGAGGCAGTTGTTTTCTCGCCAGAGGTACCTTTGTTTTCATCAGAGGCACCTTTGGCCTCTTCAGAATCACCTTTGTTGTCGCCGGAGTCACCTTTTTTCTCGCTAGAGGCACCTTTGTTTTCATCAGAGGCACCTTTGGCCTCATCAGAATCACCTTTGTTGTCGCCGGAGTCACCTTTTTTCTCGCTAGAGGCACCTTTGTTTTCATTAGAGGCACCTTTGGCCTCTTCAGAATCACCTTTGTCGTCGCCGGAGTCACCTTTTTTCTCGCTAGAGGCAACGTTCTTTTCATCAGAGACACCCTTGATTTTACCAGAGGCACTTGTGTTCTCGCCAGAGGCGCCAGTGTTTTCGCTAGAGGCACCCTTTTTCTCGCTCGAAGAACCTTTGTTCTCACCAGAGGCAGTTTTGTTCTCGCCAGAGGTACCTTTGTTTTCATCAGAGGCACCTTTGGCATCTTCGGAATCACCTATGTTGTCGCCGGAGTCACCTTTTTTCTCGCTAGAGGCACCTTTGTTTTCATCAGAGACACCCTTGATTTTACCAGAGGCACTTGTGTTCTCGCCAGAGGCGCCAGTGTTTTCGCTAGAGGCACCCTTTTTCTCGCTCGAAGAACCTTTGTTCTCACCAGAGGCAGTTTTGTTCTCGCCAGAGGTACCTTTGTTTTCATCAGAGGCACCTTTGGCATCTTCGGAATCACCTATGTTGTCGCCAGAGTCACCTTTTTTCTCGCTAGAGACATCTTTGTTTTCATCAGAGGGACTTTTGGCCTCTTCAGAATCACCTTTGTTGTCGCCGGAGTCACCTTTTTTCTCGCTAGAGGTACCTTTGTTTTCATCAGAGGCACTTTTGGCCTCTTCAGAATCACCTTTGTTGTCGCCGGAGTCACCTTTTTTCTCGCTAGAGGCACCTTTATTTTCATCCGAGGCACCCTTGGCCTCTTCAGAATCACCTTTGTTGTCGCCGGAGTCACCTTTGTTCTCGCTAGAGGCACCTTTGTTTTCATTAGAGACACCCTTGTTTTTATCAGAGGTGCCTGTGTTCTTGTCAGAGGGACCTTTGTTCTCACCAGAGGCAGTTTTTTTTTCGCCAGAGGTACCTTTCATTTCATCAGAGGCACCCTTGACCTCTTCAGAAGCACCTTTGTTGTCGCCTGAGTCACCTTTGTTCTCGCTAGAGGCACCTTTGTTTTCATTAGAGACACCCTTGTTTTTATCAGAGGTGCCTGTGTTCTCGCCAGAGGCGCCTATGTTTTCATCAGAGACACCCTTGTTTTTATCAGAAGCGCCTGTGTTGTCGCCAGGGGCACCTGTGTTCTCACCAGAGGCAGTTTTGTTCTCGCCAGAGGTACCTTTGTTTTTATCAGAGTCACCATTAGCCACTTCAGAATCACCTTTGTTGTCGCTGGAGTCACCTTTGTTCTCGCTAGAGGCACCTTTGTTTTCATCAGAGACACCCTTGTTTTTATCAGAGGCGCCTGTGTTCTCGCCAGAGGCGCCTATGTTTTTATCAAAGACACCCTTGTTTTTATCAGAAGCGCTTGTGTTGTCGCCAGGGGCACCTGTGTTCTCACCAGAGGCAGTTTTGTTCTCGCCAGAGGTACCTTTGTTTTCATCAGAGTCACCTTTGGCCTCTTCAGACTCACCTTTGTTGTCGCCGGAGTCACCATTGTTCTCGCTAGAGGCACCTTTGTTTTCATTAAAGGCATCTTTGTTTTCATCAGAGGCGCCTGTGTTCTTGTCAGAGGGACCTTTGTTCTCACCAGAGGCAGTTTTTTTTTCGCCAGAGGTACCTTTCATTTCATCAGAGGCACCCTTGACCTCTTCAGAAGCACCTTTGTTGTCGCCAGAGTCACCTTTGTTCTCGCTAGAGGCACCTTTGTTTTCATCAGAGACACCCTTGTTTTCATCAGAAGTCTCGCCGAAGGCATCTTTCTCAGGTTCTGTGACCCCATTTCCCACATCGGTGGCCGTGTCAGGATTTGCAGTGTTAGATTTGTCTTTTTCAGCTGCTATGTTTCCGTCTTGGCCTAAAGTCACTGTATTGCTATCTCCAGCATCAGTAACTATTTCACTAGGTTCAGTTTGATCTTCGTTAGTAGGCGTTGAATAAGTATTTGTGACATTAGGTTCTTCAGAATTAATTCCAGTGTTAGTTTCCGTAGTATATCCTTCACTGGAATTATCTCTGTTATTATTTGTATCAGGCTCTTCAATCGTAGGACCTGTTTCGTCATTTCCATGCACATTTGATTCAGTATTACTTTCAGTATCAGGATTCCCAGATTCACTCTTCGTTGCTTCTGCGACATCGACATTGACACTTGGTTCAGTTACTCCTTCTGTCACTTTAGGTAATTCTGTAGGTTTACCTTTTTCATTAACCTCTGGTCTCTTACCTGTATTATCTTTGTTGTCGTCGGATTTACCTTTGTTCTCGCTAGAGGCACCTTTGTTTTCATCAGAGACACCCTTGTTTTCATCAGAAGTCTCGCCGAAGGCATCTTTCTCAGGTTCTGTGACCCCATTTCCCAAATCGTCGGTGGCTGTGTCGGGATTTTCAGTGTTGGATTTGTCTTTTTCATCTGCTATGTTTCCGTCTTGGCCTGAAGTCACTGTGTTGCTGTCTCCAGCATCAGTAAATATTTCACTAGGTTCAGTTTGATCTTCGTTAGTAGGCGTTGAATAAGTATTTGTGACATTAGGTTCTTCAGAATTAATTCCAGTGTTAGTTTCCGTAGTATATCCTTCACCGGAATTATCTGTGTTATTATTTGTATCGGGCTCTTCAATGGTAGGAACTGTTACGTCATTTCCATGCACATTTGATTCAGTATTACTTTCAGTAACAGGATTTCCAGATTCACTCTTCGTTTCTTCTGCGACATCGATATTGACACTTGGTTCAGTTACTCCTTCAGTCACTTTAGGTAATTCTGTAGGTTTACCTTTTTCATTAACCTCTGGTCTCATACCTGTATTATCTTTGTTTTCGTTACCAGGTTTAGGCCCGTTTGGTACGAATTTAAAGATGTTAGTACTATTGTTTCCATTGACAAGGCTTTTGATATTTTTTATGATGTCATCCGTGTTTTTGCTGGCATAGAAAATGTAGACGTTTGTTACTTTGTCGTTGCCTACAGTGTTGCCGTAAACTGTGCTAGCTTCAACATGAACTGATGGTGTGTCTTTCTTCGGCTTTTCGGTGGTAACAATTTTATCATGTTTTCGTCTGATGATTTGGTCAGTAGTAGGTTTGTTTTCATTGGTTTCTTCATTTATAGGTTTATTTTCATCCTTTTCGTGACTACTAGGTTCGTTTTCGCTACTGTTAGGTCCATTTATCGTTTTGTCGCCGACATCGAGCTTAATGTTGTGGTTATCTTGTGGTTTATCTTTTGCCGGATCTTTTTCAGCATTTATAGCTGGTTTCTTATTGATTATCGGATGTTTTTCGAAATATTTGCTTACTTGTGCTGCAACCTCATCTTTAATTAATTTTGTTGTGCGCTGTAATAAATGAATAAAATATTTTGATTAAACATTAATTAATTAAAAATGTAATTTTATAACACATAAATCAGGTTTAAGCAATTCAAAATTAACGTACCTCAGACAATGATGCTAGATATTTGGCGCCTAAGTCACCCATGAAGCCCCAGAACTTCTCCTGCAAAATAAATCATATTTATTATATTTGTTTTGGACAAAGCTATACCCACACTCTTGAAACAAATCTTACTATATAATTTGTTAAAATCTTTTAGTATGGGCATGGGCGCGGGCGTGGAGGTTGGCAACTTAGCCACTAAGCTAACTTTTAGTCATATTACAGAGTCTTTAGAGCTAAAGGTACACAATACACTCATGAACAAATTTAGAAGAATGCAAAAAATATATCGCAAATAGTATATTGTTGTTGTTAAAAATAAAACTTACGTTATTAATTAACTCCAGCATGTAATCTACCTTGGTATTCTTTTCGGCTTGAATGTTGTCCTAAACAAAAATAAGCGTGTTAAAAATAATTTAAGAAAGGTAACGTCCACCCTTGCGCCATCTTCCATGCACGGCGAGCTGTGCTGGGGTGGCTACTGCAGGTGCGGAAAACCTTAAACGGTGCAAATACACCAGCCTTATTGAGACTTATATGTTTGAGCCGTTTGGGGTTGAAACACTAGGGCCATGGGGTCTGAGTGCCCACTTCGTTTTTCGAGACATCACCAAGAGGTTGGTCGACTCTTCACGACACCAGCAGGCTTAGCATGGCGCTTTCTATTTCTTCAAATTATAGACACGGCTCTTTCTATACAAAGTGACATTTCGTTTCTCCATTTTTGACTTTTCATCGTAGAAATGCTTCTACAGTCTGTAATTTTGTCTTTCGTTTCTAACGATCTTTGTCTAGGGCCTTTTTTATGTAGAAGGATTTCTACGGTGGGATGTCAAAAAAGGAGAAACGAAATGTCCATTTGTATAGAAAGAGCCGTATCTATTCATCGAAGAAATAGAAAGCGTCATGCTAAGCCTGCTGAGGGCTGGCCTATTTTTGGGCCAAAGAATTAGCGTTGCCATTTTTGGTGTCCTATGATTATTTCCCCTCCCATTTTTATATACTTGTACATATTATTATTTTAATAATAACTTAACTTTAATTCAGACATACGTCCATATTTTTTTACAAAGATAGCGTTAGAAGGGTGTGAGTAATACACACAAGAATAAAAATAAAAATAAAAAGGTATTAATTATTTGTTGGTAAACAAAACGAGTTACACAATAGCGACTAGTCCTATTTGCTATTTCTGCGCAGGTATACACTTGCCCAGTACGCAGTAAAAGGACTATCAATTTTGTACGCTAACGCTCTGAGGCCACTGTTGGTGCTACCACGGACCCTGCTCATCATCGATGCAGTTCTTTTCCTAATTATGACGAAGAAATCATCGATGGAAGCATCCGCAAACATTGCGGAAGCACTGCAATACCGAGGTTTTCTCAACACTGCCCTCAGAGTGTCGTTGTACTGAACACGCAAGGTGTTTTTAGCCCGCCGCGTAAAGTTGATCCACAGACTGCACGTGAAGAAAGACTGACAGGAGGCTCTAAAAAGTAACAGTTTTAGATCTGTGGTACATCGTGCGAATCTTGGGGCCAACATATTGCAGCGGACTACCAACGCCCTCCTTTCCCTCTCTAGGTCTGCAACGTCCTGTAACCAATGTTCTCAGCATGTGACCCAAATATTTTACTTTATTTTGAGACTGCTTTTTAAATTGTGTAAATATTATTTAGTACTTAGTAGTATCATTTAGTTGTGTTTTATATTGTGTATAATAATTAATTTTTATGCATATGAAGTCAGGACAGGACTAGTTTTATAATATAGATATGAATCCCAAATAAATTTTAAAAATACTTATCTGTTTTACATTATAAGAATCGAATGTTATAAGACGAGAATGATACAGAAATGTGTACTTTCTTTGTGTGATATTTACCTTATTCTTTTGAACAGGACATTTCTGCTCTTTGGACTTTTCAATTGGAGCTATTGTGACTTCTTTTAGTACCTCAGTATGATCTTCCATTGGAGCTTTTGTGACTTCTTCTGGTACCTCAGTATGGTCTTCCATTGGAGCTTTTGTGACTTCTTTTGGTACCTCAGTATGATCTTCCATTGGTATTTGACTCACTTCTTCTCCGCTGCCTCGTTTTTCATCAGGCTTTTCTCTTTTGTGGTCATGAGATTCATCAGGTTGATCAGGCTTTTCTGTTCCAATAGTATCCTCGTGTACACCAGTTTCATTAGATCTGTCAGGCTTTTCTGTATCAATAGTAGGTTCGTGGTCATCAGGGTTCTCACTTTTTTTACCTAAGCTTTCATGATCATCTATGTCACTCCCTAAATCATCATCGTTGTTAGATTCTTCTGGTGACGATGTTGAATTTTTATTTGGATTCTTAGCTTCGTCTTTTTTAGGAGAAATCGCATCGGGTGTATTGACATCAGGGTTTTCGAATCCACCAAAAGAATTTCTATCTTCTTCGGGACTTTCTGTAGCCTGAGTTTGATCATCTATGCTCGGATTTTCTGTGTCTTTATTATTGCCTGGGCCCGGATTTGTCACAGAAGGTATATTTTCAGTGATATTAGATTTTTCAGTAGTTGCTTTTTCATAATTTTCCGAAGTTACTGTTTTATCGTTTTCAGTAACTACTGCTCCATCTTTGTTGGAATCTTTTTCAGATGTTACTGCTTTATCTTCTTTAGATTCTTCTGGTTTGTCTTTTTCGGCTGTTATTTTGCCAGTTTGGTTGGAAACAGCTGGCACACTGTTGTTGATAACGATTTGGTTTTTAATTATTTTTGTAAACAAACCTTCTATAAGATTTACCATATTCGGATTGCTAGGATCTCCATTCTTAATTTCAACACCAGGGCGAAGGATTTCAGAATGATTCATGACGTCACTTAATATGTGGTTTAAAATACCAGGTACATCAACATTATAAGCTGAATCATGCTCTGGTTTTGGTAAAACGATAGTAGCGTTACCTTTCACAAATATATCATGTAGATCAGTTAAGATTTGGTTGACATTTTTAATTATATCACTAACTCCGACATTATTCCCGGTTGTTTTGTCTTCATTACTATTGTTACCATCATACTCTTGAGACTCGCTTTCGCCTGAACCACTGTTACTCTCCCCAGACCCACTGTCATTTTGGTCAGATCCATTTTCTACCGACCCTTCGTGGTTATCTCCTGAGTTACCACTGTTTTCTCCTGAAGCACTACTGTTTTCTCCAACCCCACTATTTCTCTCTCCCGAATTACTATTGCTCTCTCCAGACACACTATTATTCTCTGCAGACCCACTATTACTTTCCCCAGATCCACTGTTTACATTAGCTGCAGAACCACTGATATCTCCGCTGTCCTCTGAATTGGAAGAGCTAACATTTTCATCAGAGCCAGTCTTCTCTTCGGAACCATTGGGTACATCTCCTTCTTCAGATTGGCTCTGACTTCTTGCACCGCTAGTATAAGTTTCAGGTGATTCTTCGCTAGTAGAGCCAGAAACTGAATCTTTTGTGCCAGAATTTGATTCGCTGGAGCCAGAATCTGATTGATCGGAGTCAGACGTTGATTCATTACCGATTAATGAAGAGGCTTCGTCGCTGTCGCTGTCACTGGTACTTTCACTGTCAGACTAAAAAGATATTTTCATATAATTAATGCATCTTAATGAAATCTCTAATAGGAAAACCCAATAACAAAATTCGCCCGATCTAGGGATCGACCTCAGGACCTCACGGTTAGGAGTCGCACTTGTGACCTTTACACCAACGAGGCAGTAAGGCGTACTCTGGATTTGCAGCCGGTTAAAGGCAATGGGTCGGGTGACGAAAAATTTCAACGCATGGGGGTCCAGAAGCATGTACTGAATCTATGGTAACAGGTTGCGCGTTGATGTCCCTTGCACCTTGTATAAGCTCGCCCCCTATTACATGGTAATTTTTTGTTCAATGTCAGATAATCTGACCAAGATTATGTCTGGACTTTAAAATAGACTCTGACCTCTGAGTTTGTTTCGGCCTTTCTTCTCAGAGTAGTCAGATAGGAAACGCCGACCTCATCTAGATTAAAAAAAATATGATTGACGTGTAAAAGTGTTTGTACTAACCTACTTACAGAAATAAAATTATTTATCATTTATAGGCCTCTGCTTAACCCTTTAGAGAATACTAGCGTGATGTTATGTATAAACAATGCCTGATTACGTAAATCGTTGCAAAGACATTAAGCGTTTAGAATATGTAAATTTTGAATCAGAATGAAGTAGATATCAAATCATATTTAATTATGGCATGACGCTGTTGCCTTGGAAGGTGGGTACGCCTCTGGTGTGGGACGTAACCTGTGTCGACATCCTTTTTTTTTGTTCCGGGGTGGAAGATCCTCATGGAGCGGAGCGGAGGGTTCTATCAGACTCTTACTGACTAAAAACCACCCCGGTGTTCCCCTCCCACACTTGCACCGGGGATTATGGGATCTAGTGCGACTACCGCGATCCCCAGCTAGTGCCGCCGGCCCGCCATTGCGGACTACCTCATTGTCGACACCCTTGGGCCATCTCATGTTCCAAGCACGGCTGGCTGTGCTGGCGCCGCTGCTGCAGCTGCTGACACCCTCAAGCGGCGCAAATACTGAAACCTTATGTGGTAACTACAGTTTTGAGCCGGTTGGCGTCAAAACGCCCCAGTGCGTGTCTCCTTTTTAAGTAAATTTCTCGCCGACTGATCGACACTTCACGTGACCAGAAGACTAGCTCGTTTTTTGTGCAAAGAATTTGTCTTTTGGGCACGTTTCCGGGTGACAGCGATGTACGACGGACGAGTACTTCGACGCCTAAGTACATAATCAGCCTATAATGTTCCTACTACTGGGACACAGGCCTCCTCTCTGTAAGAGGGAGTGGGCCACCACGCGGGCCCAGTGCGGGTTGGTGGATGTCACATGTCTTCGAATTTTTGTTTCTAGGACATGCCGGTTTCCTTACGATGTTTTCCTTCACCGTTTTGAGAGCAGTGGTGATGAAATAATTTACACAAAGTAAAGCGCCTGTCTGGGTTCGAACCAACGACCTACAACTCGGAAGTCGCGGCCGTAACGACTGGGCCACCACTGCTCCACTGCACTCTGTATTTATTTGTATGTCAGTAATTAGTCATTAGTCAGTCATTAATATAGCACCTTTTTTTTTGGGTGGGGAATCATCAAATAACTTCTCAAGCTCTGGGCGGAGCGAGAGGGTGTGGCAGACTCTTACTGACTAAACCCCACCCGTATTCCTTCCTGTTGCCTGTGTTGCCAGGGGCCTCGGTGACCCTTTAGTACCTTCCCGCGACCCCGGCAGGGATAATTTAGCACCTAGTGTAAATATTTAGTTGCGCCATATATTATTATAATCATTTTAATGTAAACCAATTTAATATTATAAATGTGGCTTTAAATTATAAATCAATATTTACCTCATTACTATTTTCATTGATGTCACCATTACCAACACGGTTGGAAATGTGGGGATTATAAAGGTTCTGAAAACAAAACAAGAATGTTAGTTTTTAGGGTTTCGTAGTAAACAAGGAACCCTTATAGTTTCGCCATGTCCGTCTGTCTGTCTGTCCCCGCTGTAGCTCAGAGACGCCTAGTACTAGAAAGCTGTTATTTGGGGTATACATACTAATCACGCCGACAAAGTGCTAAAAAAAAATCTTGAAAAAACGTTCTATGGTACGTCTCTTGCACGTAATGTGGGGATGATTTTTTTTCTCGTCTATCTAATGGGATATCGACTATTCAAAAATATTGCTGGTCTGTGAACACCATTTTTCAGTTCAAGGATCCGTCTACGTAATATTAAGCTTTAACACTGACCGCCACGTCAAAAAAGCAAAAACGTGCCCACGGCGCCAAGCTACGAATTATTTCTTAAAATCTGTCATGTAATCGTGACCGTGGCGTGCTGGGCACATTTTGGTTTGTCATCTATACATGACTGTGGCGGTCAAAAGGTTAAAGTGCTCATTTTTAAAAGAGTCAAGTGTCCCCCCCCTCTGCCAGCTAAATAGTGGTTTATGTACATGTGAAAAAAATCATGGTAGTAGTACATATGATGTAACGTAATAATTGTTTTTATATTAACTAATGTAAAAGGTTTTGTGCCGTTTTACTTAGTAACTTATGCAGCCTATCGCTGAAAACCAGAGCTGGGGCTCTATCTAGCATAGATTCGCAGCATTATGCTGACGATGCCCGTTTAGCCCACGCAAAACGGGCATGTTGTTCTATTTGTGTTCGTGTTCTTTCTTTGCGTCATGCTTACCGCAAATAAACGTATTTTCTTTATTTTTTTTTTCTTATAAACAGGTTAGGCTTTCCCAACAAAATCGAAGTGCGGTCGGTCTCAGGGCCGTGTTACAAAACCTTACTAAATACTCCATTACTTAAAAATAATTTCAACCAATCAAATGGCTTTAACCCTTTGACCGCCGCGTCAAAAAAGCAAAAGCGTACCCTCGGCGCCAAGCTACGAATTATTCCTTAAAATTTGTCATGTAGTCGTGACGGTGGCGTGCTGGGCACATTTTGGTTTGTCATCTATACATGACTGTGCGGTCAAAAGGTTAAACGAGTTTTAAATAATGCTTGAGTTTTGAGTGAAGTCCTGTATTACTCGTGAAGTCCTAGTCTTCTATCTGGGTTCATACTTAAACATAAACTTAAACACATATACAGTTAAATCCGTACTATCTGAGTGGCTACTACAAAGGGACTATGCCTACACGGAGTCTTTGCTCACATACAACACCTAGTAATCCAATGCAATGCCTGCCAATTAGGCACCTACGAGGCTGCGTTTTTAAGTTCGCGGAATGAGAGGATTGGGATTGGATTAGGCTCAATAGGATCGTAACGTGTTCAGTGTCTCATAATTAGTTTGTCGACGGAAGAGTAGACAAAAATGACGTTCTGTAAAGACAGTACGATCGCAGCAAAGTAGACTTTTTTACGAAATTCACTCTTACATAATTCTTTGTTTTGTCATAGGATCTTTTATTTTCTGTTTGATTCTCAATTTTTACGGATATTAAATCACTTATCGTCGGTGATATTCTGAAACCGCGGAACTAACAGTGTTTAAAACCGCGTAAGGTAGGTGCAGTGAATTTTACAGGAACGAGGAAATCCGTAATATTTACTAAACCACTTGACTTTATATTGTTTAAACTTTCAAATTGTCAAATTTCTCTTAATATTGTAGGCATTACTTATGTAAAATATGTCTTAATGAATTAGAAAATCCGAAATCTCGATTTTGCTACTTTTGTAAATACGCGGTTTGAAACGCTGTTAGTTCCGCGGTTTCAGAATATCACCGACGTTATGTAAAGACAACTGCAACAATTTTTCTCATAAAATCGAAGTACCTACCTACCGTATTTTGAAAAAAAAAAAGAAATTACGAGTTTTTATTGTTATTAGACAATTAGTCTTTGAGCTATCGTCAACCAAGTAACATAATCGCGAGTGGTAAGTGAAATATGGAAAAATCGAATATCGTGCCGTTATAAAGTACCTTACCATGCTAACAAAAAGTGACCATAATGAATGAGATGTCATTGGTTTACTGCGACTCTTGTCCAGGAAAAACCATGGTGTACAAGTGGCACAGTTTATTTAAACAAGGAAGGGAAGCCTTTGAAGACGACCCGAGGCCGGGCAGGAGCATCGAGGTGACCACGCCAGAACTTGTCCAAAAATTCAAAAAAATTGTACTCGACGATGCTCGACTAAAGAAGAAACAACTCGCAGACATTGTTGGAGAATCCGATACAACTATTTTTAAAATCCTGCACGATCATCTTGGCATGGCATGCATCTCGTATATTCCCCAATCATAAACTCAAACGACATTCAAAATCATCCCATAAGAGCACGACATTTCAAATTTACACGACACATAACAAAAGCTTATTAACAGCAACACCGTTCATTTGTTGTATTAAATCATGTTTAAAGAATTATTTGGCCAAACACAGCGCTTGACGTAAATTGACGTAATTTTAGTAGGCAAGTTTTTAATCACGTCTAAACTTTTATGGAAGTAGTGACAGTTGCTGATTAATTTGACAGGACTAAAGTAAAATTTATCTTCTGTCCTTTTCTTAATGAAATAGAAAAAAAAAGATGCACTGAACTTAAATTTAGTTTAGTTTGTGAACAAGGGAATCGGCACCACTGTCTCTCAAAATACAGGCTATCCTAGTTTAAGAGACAGGGTTATATATATTTTGTACAGATTTTGCAACTTGTAATGGGTTGTAATGTACAATATAAGTGTATGTGTATAAACCTTATTATTATTATTATACTTACATTCCATACAGTGCCACTATTCCCGCTTAGTTCCATGCCATAAGCTTTTTGTCCATTGCCTGCTGTTAACTCATTATCTGGTACTTTGTCCTTGATAGGAGTTATTTTAATATTGTCTGGAGCCTGAAAGAAGAAACTTCAATTAACATAACCCACGATAGAGACCATCTCCCTAATTGCAAATCACAGTTTGGAATCCGAGAGTAGTAGAGCTCTTAAGGAGGCTCATCCCGGCAGGTATAGCCGACCTCGTAATTGTCTTTGTTAGAAATAACAGCCGCACGGGTCGATCCATCAGGTAAAGCTACGCTTGCCAGGGTTGATCCGCAAATGGGTGACCATTTTTACACATGGAGACTCCTCCGTGCCTCGGAAAGCACGATATGTGGAAATCGGTTGTCATGGTATTGGCATGTGATGAGGAGGGATGAGAAAAATGTCACTATGAAAGTTTTGAGTATGAATGTGGAAGGCTATAAGAGTAGGGGAAGATCAAAGGTACGATGGAAGGACTGTGTGGAAGAAGTTATGGCGAGAAAGGAGGTGACTACCGAAATGACTACTACTAGAGAAGTATGGACAAATAAATCCCATAAGAGCAAGAGAATGAGTATGATGTACCCATAGAAATATAAAAAAACAGGAGAAATGGCAAGGGGACGTGTCTGTGTCCGCACAACATGATCAAAATGCTCATGTCATAGGCAAATGGTTGTTTCCGCGAACTAGTGCACTTTCGACCGTGATCGTGACAACATAAGAATGCCGTGTTGTTCAGTGGTTTCTTGTGAGTACCGAAGCTAAAACAAAAACTTTGTAAATCATGGAATCATATGTAAGTTCAAGTATTTTACTATATTTGTCTTTAAAATCATGAAAAACAAATAAATCGTAAACTATTTCTTTTTTTACGACGTTATTTTTATTTTCAAATATCACATCGACTGTACTTTGTGTGCAGTAAATACATTGCTCCTTAACCACTACCTAAGTATGTCGCTAAGTGGACTAGACAAGCAATGTAAAAATAACAACACGATACTTTATGTAAGCGAATGCATCGCGTAGTATCTTGCGACGAGTTAATGATGTGCTTGTGTAGATCCACTAACGTAGGCTATTGACGACAATGTCGATTGCCTAATTAATAATTTTGCTATTATACTTTATTCTCATTTTGTCAACCGTTTTAACCCAATTGGAAGACCCATGGGAAATAATGTTTTTTACTCATATTGCTTAATTTTTTGATTTACTTTAAAAATAGTTTTTTTAGCTACATTATTGGTTATGTATATTGTATTAGTATATGTATACCGTTTATTATTTATTACAATAATAAATAGAAGAATCGATTACTTTCCGATTGAGTCAATCACTAGCGTATATGTAAAATAAATGGCTTTTGCACACCGTAACGATATAGACCGATGTTTTCGTGTGAGTAAATTGTATGGTGCATGGTAAATCCACGCTGTGTTTGATGGAATAAGGTTTATAATTGATTGTGTGGTTTATAATTGTTCTGATTTATGAATTGCGAGTGTGTGCGCGACTTCGTATCTATTGCTTTTACTGAACACTTGCGGCGAGTGGTAGGGACAAACTGGAGACACCGGGTTCCGATACATTTTCGACTACCGGGCATATCTCCATCTTTCTTATATCTATGGATGTACCTTTATAAAAATACTTACACGAACGGTTGTTTCACTATCAGGCTTCGGTGTTGTAGATGATAGCAATTTTCTTAGGTATTTCGGTAGTTTATGTTTGCGACGCGATAGTCTAGGCGGGCGAGGGATGTGTCTCTGTAAAAAAAATACATGATGAAAATTTATTGACGGTAAGCCATGTGCGCGATGGGCTTTCCTTTCGGAAAAAAATACGAACTTCTAAACAAGTTTTCATCCCCTTTTCACTCCTTTAGGAGATAAATTTTCATAAATATTTCCATAGTGCTCGACTTCGTCATAAAAGCGAAAGTCATTGACCAAAAATGGTGCTATTTTTTTTTTTCGCGGCCATCTTTCATATCTACGGTTAAAAGTTAATACGGCATAAGCGAAATTTGGTCGAAAATGGGTTATGAATGCCATCCTACTTAAAAAAAGAGATTAAGACGCTGACAACACCAAAACCGCGGTCACTGTCTAATTCCATAGAAAAGAAAGAGAAGCGCGATGACACAACGCTTGTAATTTATTGCAAAATATGAAGTAATTATCTATTTACTCAAAATTGAGTTGAATAATCGAAAATAAAAAACAACCAAGTTCTGCATTCAAATAGGACGTTCTTGTTATTAATTAAATACGTAACGTATGTTGATATTTGATACAGATATTTTGGATTAGAACTCAAAGTAAGAGGTTAGTTTAACGTTAGTTTGTATCGAGATTTTGTTTTCAAAACGTGTTTTGTTAACAACCAAGTTCTGGGAAATATGTTCAAAATTAAAATATATTTTTTCCGCTACCACAAACTATACGGATTTGGCAATTTTTTTTCTTAAGCGAAGCCTATTTCGGTCAATTGGGTCTTGTCAGCGCCTTAAGTAGGATGGCATTCATAACTCATTTTCGACCAAAATGCTGCTTATGCCGTATTACCTTTTAACCGTTGATATATTATGAATTAGGTGTAGAATAATATGAGGAACAAAAGTTAATATGCGGTAATATAACCTAACATCAATCTGAACAGAGTTAAACAGATAACAAAAAAAAAAAATGTTATTTATAATTTTTGTGATAGGTTTCAACGATGGCTACGATATAAATCGAAATGCGCCTCTTTCCATAGTGATTTGGTCATTGTCCTTTAATCTTCCAGCACCCTAAATACGTAACAGTATCAATCGTACGGTATTCTGTTATGGGGAAATGCCGCCGATATTCAGACAACTTTTGTTTTACAAAAAAGATTAATTAATATTACAATGACTAGCTTCTCAGTATATTTATGAAAATCTTTTGTACGCACATAAACATATTAATTTGTTTAAAAAGTACACTGAACGTGTTTAGAACTGGCCACTTGTAAACGATATAATAAAAAAAAATAGTTCAAATTTTGAAAATGGAACTCTTTGCTCTTTTCTTTTTTTTTATTTCTCTTTTACGAGTATTGTGTACCTATGTATTTTACGATTTGGCGCCAAATTGAAAATTGTTTGTGTCACGTCAGCATCAATTTAACGCGAGAAAATTTTCATACAAAGATTTTTTATGACTTTCAGAGGCCCAAAAACTCCGTCGTGTTGATTGGTGTCGTAAAATGGTTTAAAGATTTAACGGAGGTGACTCAAATGCTGTGTTCGACATACTTACGGGTGACGAAGGCTGGATTTATTGTTATGATCCTGAAACTAAGAGACAGTCTGCTGTCTGGGTGTTTCCTTCCGAGCAGTTGCTAACTAAAGTGAAGAGAGTTCGAAGCGTGGGAAAAAAGATGGTGGCCTCGTTCTTCGTAAGGACAGGTCATTACGCAACAATTGTTTTAGAGGATTGAAAAACAGTTACTGCAGAGTGGTACACTAACAATTGTTTGCCACTTGTCTTGGAAAAAGTTCGGGAGAAACGACGCAGTAGGATCCTCCTTCACTACGACAACGCCTCGTCGCACACCGCCAAGCAAACAATCGACTACTTGTTGACGTCATACGTGGAATTACTGGGTCACTCGCCCTATAGCCCCGACCTCGCACATAGCGATTTTGATTTATTTCCGAAAATAAAAGAAAAACTTCAAGGAAAACGTTTTATGGACGCCGAGGAAGCAGTGGCTGCGTTTTAAAATGCCTTCGAAGAGACCCCTTAGGACGGGTAGGTAAAGTGCTTTTCTCAGCGGTTCCATCGGATGCAGCGATGATTTAATGTAAATGGACACTATTTTGAAAATATATAACAAAACTAATAACTTGCTAGTCTCAGTTTTTGATTTTCTAAGAACTTTCAGTGTCACCCTCGTATACGTTTTTATAATAAACTTCCTAGCCACATTCAAGAACTAAGCCTTAATCAATTCAAATGTTTTATAAAACAGAAACTGTGCTTGAAAGTCTTTTATACCGTTAAAGATTATGTTGAGGACAAAAAGGCTTGGGATTGAGCTGCTCCAATAAATTTATAGTGAATGTTGTTTTTTACTCTTTTTATTTTGCTAGCTATTTATATTTTCTTATTCTATATAAAATTTTATATAAACAATGACATGAATATTTACTTTGTAAAGTATTATATTATTTTAATTACTAGGAATGTGAGGACTATGTGGGTCATTGTTTTTTTTTGTCTCTTAGTCAGTTTTAATGATGGTCTGGCAGTTTGAGTGCTTTATGCGGCCTACCCAAATGTCTTTTCTTTGGTTTTGTTCGTCAAATCATTCAGCTCCTTAAGTTTTGAGTTGAGCTGCATGATAACTGACAAATGCGTGCACTGACTGGACAGTTCCACTCAAATCTGTGTGGAAGAACCTCAAAAGACCATTTCGGACACCAACCTACATGGTCCTCAAATGATCTGAACGAGATTATGTCCGGATATACACATTGCTAGTGATGAATTTTATTTATGCAATGACATAAATATTTACTCTGTGAAGTATTATATTATTTTAATTATTGTAAATGTGAAGACTATGTGGGCCATTGTAAAATTTTGTTTTATTTTTAGTTATTTTTTAACATGGTCTGGCAGTTTGAGTATTTTTTTGCGGCCTCGCTAAATGTCCTTTCTTTGGTATTGGCGCCGATTCCCTTGTTCACAAACTAAACTAAATTTAAGTTCCGTCCATCTTTTTCTTTCTATTTCATTAAGAAAAGGACAGAAGATAAATTTTAGTTTAGTCCTGTCAAATGAATCAGTGCCTGTCACTACTCCATACACGTTTAGACGTGATTAAAAACTTGCCTACTAAAATTACGTCAATTTACGTCAAGCGCTGATTAATTTGACAGGACTAAACTAAAATTGATCTTCTGTCCTTTTCTTAATTAAATAGAAAGAAAAAGATGCACTGAACTTAAATTTAGTTTAGTTTGTGAACAAGGGAATCGGCGCCATTGTTCGTTGAATCGTTGAGTTCCTTAAATTCTGAGTTGAGCTGCACAACTACTGACAAATGCGTGCACTGACTGGACCCACTCAATCTATGTGGTTCATTCATCAAAAGACCATTTCAGACACCAATCGACATGGTCTTCACATGATCTGACCAAGATTATGTCTGGACTTTAAAAGAGACTGTGACCTCTGAGTTTGTTTCGGCTTTTCTTCTCAGAGTAGTCAGATAGGAAACGCCGAGCTAATCTAGTTTAAAAAAATATGATTGACTTGTAAAAGTGTTTGTACAAACCTACTTACAGAAATAAAATAATTTAAAGTGTAAGTGGGTGTAGATTGGTGTCTGAAATGGTTGATGAAAGAACCACACAGATTGAATGGACCTGTCCAGGGAGTGCACTTCATGCGTGCACTGACTGGACAGGTCCAATCAATCTGCAAAAATTAAAAAGTAAAAATCAAAAAAAATATTACCCCACGATAAGACCGCCTTTTGACTCGTTTTAATTCTCTTTGAGGATTCTGTGGACAATAATAGAAAGTATTTGATATAAATACCAACATTTTTATAAGTATTTAATGAGTTCGTTGAAAAGCAAATAAAAGTATCATTCACCTCATCTTTTTCCGAGATTTCCCGTTTGCTTCTCTTTTCAGGCGCACTTTTTGAATTATCCTGAAACAATAAAACAATTCCTATTTTGTAAATATAGCATTATAAAACCAGCAAGTATTGTGAGACAAACAATTTGACATAAAATGCAACAGCATACTTACATGGCAAATTAAAAATGCAAAAAAATATATAAATGCCCTGAATTAGGGATCAATCGTTACCTTGTCTGCTGAATCCTCTGGCGCATCAGTGGTGATTTCTGCTGGATCCTGTCATATAGAATATATTGTTGATAGGTATCTTATATAACACATGCCTATTCTAAGCCAATTATTATTAACGTCGATTTTATGACATCATAAACTTTGATAAACAAATCACGAATGAATACCTACCTACCGGTTATATTTAAACACTGATGTGTTCCATAGGAGATCCACCATTATGTGGTGAGGTTGGCTGTAGTCTTTCGCCAAAATAAAACGTAATTCTGGAAGAGTCCAGAGCATTGTACAGAAAAGACTAGAAATATTACCAGAAACCCCCTCCTGTGCAATAGGGTATTTTACTTTATAAGAGAAAAAATCTATAAATATATTATTGAGATAGTTTAGGCAAAAAGGAGTCGAAAAATTTTACTTTTAGTTCATAAAATAACAAAATAAATTTAAAATTCAATTAATTTTTTCAGTCTTTCTAATCTGTTAGAAAACACCATGAAATAGTAGCCGCCATGTTATTACGTCATACGGCTATGTAAACTAAAACGTGTCAACTGATAGTTAGTTAATAGATCATCGCATTTGTTTACATAGCCAAGTGACGTCATGACCACAGAGCAACATGGCGTACACTGCGTCCAGCGTTTTCGTCAAACTACGCGCGAAATTTGAAAAAGTAAAATTTAAATGCATTTTTATGGCACTTATCGATTGGATAAAAATTTTGTGATTTCTTTTGGGGCATATTAGCACTATAGAATTTAATTAAGACACTTTTAAAAAATGCTACGCGTAACGTCCGTCTATGGCCCTATTGTATTTAGAAGATGCATTTTTTTTAGATCGATCGCATTACGGCCGTTGACCTTCATATTTTACGATTAGTCGCTCTACGTCCGTCAGTCTAGTACAATCAAAACGAAAAGTTTTATTTGAAAATAATATTACTTTTGTTAGTATAATTACGGCGAACAGTCTGACTAAAGCAGCAACTATACTCGCAATAATATTGCTAATACATACAATATCTATAAATATACAGACAAAAAAAAATGTAGTGTCTGTTTGTAATTTTAAAATAACCGCTCTTTACTAAATGCATATATATGGATACACGGTATATATATCCAAAATAACATATTTTTACAAATTTTGGATGTCTGTCTGTCTGTTTGTTCGGGCTAATCGCTAAAACGGCTGCACTGATTTTGACGGGACTTTCACTGGCAGATAGCTGATGAAATAAGGAGTAACTTAGGCTACTTTTATTTTAGAATTTGTTATTTATTTTTATTAATATATCCTACTTCCTACTAATATTATAAATGCGAAAGTTTGTAAGGATGGATGGATGGATGTTTGTTACTCTTTCACACAAAAAGTCCTAAACGGATTTGGATGAAAGTTGGCACCCAGATAGTTTATAACCAAAAATAACACATAGGATTTACTTTTTATACCGATATACCCACGGGGTCAAAACTTATGAGGGTGAAACCGCGTGGCGCATCTAGTTATCTATACATACATACACACATACAAAAAATAAAATTGAAGTGCCTGTTAGTAATGCCAAAATAACAATTTTAATTAGATGCATATGAAAGTATATACAGTACTTATAACAAAAAAACTATTTTTAAATTTTTGTCTCTCGGTCTGTCTGTTAAACCAATTACAGGCACTTTTGAATTGTCAAGGGTTCGGTCAGTCAGTCAGAAAGATGAAGCTAGTTGCCCATTCCAAAGCGTAGTAGGTACCTATGGAGAAGAACGGGCAAGAACCTCCACGGACACTCTTTTAAATCAACGTATTATGGTTACAAAATATTGTTTACATTAATCATTTTGAAATTATACATGTGAGAACGATGCAAAACGTAAAAGCGTCCGTAATAAAAAATTACAACAAAAAAAAGCAATTCAAAAATTAAAATAAAAATAAGCCGTGGCAGCTAAGAGATTACCAGTCTCTACTGACGGCGCCCGTTCACGAACATGACGCGTGGGTCAGCACCATTCAGCTCAACCATTTTGAAGGGTGCTAAATGATCCATCACACGCGCCACCATCAGCGAGACATTAGAGTGAGCACGACATACTCCCAGCCGCCAGGGCCACCAGCCGTTATTTTTTAATTAAGCATAAATTATGATTTCAACATAAAGAAAAATAGTTCCGATTAAACGTGAAATACAACATCAGGCAAATGGCCACCACGAAACCTCTGGCACAGGGTTATTGTTTTGTTGAAATTTTGAATAACGTTTTCGCATATATGTGGCTGTATTTCACCAATAACGCGCCGTATTTCCTCTTTCACTCAACTGTTTCATTCGATTCATTTGGCGCATTATTGCGACCGATAACTTGAAGTAATCGGCGAACTGTTTTCGCAAAACTTTCACCATTTTTGTAATGTGTTTTTACATTATAACGTTGTTGGTTTGAATACTTCTCCATATTCTTCTATTCTATTTTTTTCTATGGCAATGGTGTCGATGTCGACAAGTCTGCCAATGTCAATGTGTTGAGAAAACGTGCAGATAAAAAAAAAGAATATATATTAATTTGTTGAAACTTGTTGACGAGTATTAGTAAAATCGCGTGGTCTGTACGTGACAACTGTCAAAATAAAAACCACACAACTCACATTAACAAAATGGCGGCAAATTTAAATCCGGCGCTCTTGTTGGGACACCCCTTATAATTATTATGTTGACTTACCTTATCAGAGATGCTATCTTCACTATCCTCGGTGTCTTTCCGCACATCAAGTGTTGGGTTATCGTCTACCGCCTCGTCAGGCTGTAAAATTAAATTCACACATTAATTATTGTACCACTATAGCCTTAAAGCATTTTATAATGTTTCCTTGCATTCTGAAACATTTTTCCGACATTCGTTTCGCCATTGAACGATTCATTTTTCATTTTTTCACCGATAGAACGTTTCAACGGCGAACGCTTCGCCGACAGAACCTTTCATATAACGAAGGATAATGTTGGGTTAGGTTAGGTTAGAACCCCGCCCTGGGACCTTGAGGCGAAAGTACTCACGTCACTGTACCAGTGGCGCGAGGAAGCGAGGGCGCGGGGCGAATGGCTGATGCAGCGACATACGGAGTTGCGTTGGTCACAGGTCCGCGCAGCCTTGGTGGCGGAATGGCGGGACAGGCTTTCACGCCCCCCCTGCCTCGCCACCATCGAGGCGGTCCGGCCAGTGCTCGAGCCCTGGCTCGGGAGGAGGCACGGCTCCCTGTCGTTTCGGGTGACGCAGGTGCTCTGGGGGCATGGTTGCTTCGGGAAGTACCTGTGTCGCATAAACAGGGAGCCGGACGCCCGGTGTCACCACTGCATCGACTGTCGGGAGGACACGGCGCGGCATACGCTGGCAGAGTGTGCCGCTTGGGAGGAGCCACGCCGTGCCCTCATCTCAGGAGTGGGCAGTGACCTGTCGCTTCCGGCCGTGGTCGAGGCGATGGTCGGCAGCGAGGAGTCCTGGGACGCGGTGGTATCCGCGGCGAAACAGTCGTGTCGCAGAAGGAGGCTGCGGAACGGGAGCGGGAGATCTCTTCCGCTCACCCGGCCCGCAGTAGGCGCACCGGGCGTCGGCAGAGGGCAGACAACGCCCTCTTCCGGCCCCCCTAAATGGGTCCAGGGATGGCGGACTTGGGGACGTCCGCCGCCCCCCATCACACTGGACCCGAGGTGGCAGCGCGTAGTGATCCACGCGCGCCCCTTTCAGACGTCGCGGGGGGGTTTAAACACCTCACCCCCCCCAGACTTGAGGTGGCCCGCAGAGGCGGGCCGGCACTAGCCGGGGATCGTGGAAGTCGCATTAGATCCCATGATCCCCGGTGCAAGTATGGGACGGGAACACCGGGGTGGTTTTTAGTCAGTAAGAGTCTGACAGATCTCTCCGCCTAGGACGGCGCGGCGGCGCGGCGGAGGACATCCATGAGGATTTTCCACCCCGGGAACAAAAATAAAAAAAAAAGGTTAGGTTAGAACAGTGACCATTAACGCCAGATCCCCTCTATTACTCTCGTCGAAAGTGACGCATATGAAAGGTTCTGTCGGCGAATCGTTCGCCGTTGAAACGTTCTATCGGTGAAAAAATGAAAAGTGAATCGTTCTGTCGGTGAACCGTTCAACGGAGAAACGAATGTCAGAGAAATGTTTCAGAATCGTTTCCTCGTTTTGTCATGGCGTTATATTTTTTATGTACCTATGCTGTTATTGTGGTTATGACGCGGATGGCCCACTTAACATAAAGTGGTTACTGTTGCTTATAGAACCCTGTAATACAGAGGGGTTTATGATGTGTTGATAATGTATCTTTTTTGATGTCTGTGTTTGCAGATGATCAGTTACTATTTACATTGTGTGAACAATACTGAGTCCCAAAATTTTGAGGTTATTTTAATTTCTTAGCCCCAAGTCATACCCATGAAATTCTCTTGCTCGGTAAGTAATGCAAAAGCCGATTTTAAGGGTGAGGCAAATAATAATCTGGCAACAGACTATGAAATAATTATTCATCGCTTCTAATTCTTTTGATTAGTGAGCTCAGCTTCCAACCTCGCTAACTAACAAATTTTTCACCTCTTATTGAACTATGCACGTTCCTACATACATTTAAAACATATTTAGATAAAGTAAAATTTTTGCAAATCAGATTTATGAAAGTATTCGTTTATAAAAACACAAAAAAAACGATGTAGGTAAAAGCAGGGGTTACGAAGAATTATTATTAGAATGTAAGCTGTTGCCGGTCCATCAAAAGGTGGTGTTGTTTTTGGCTTTAGAACATTATTGCAAGGATGAGTTTAAAACCAAGGCGGTATATTATAAGACCTTAAAGGAATACATCCATTAGAAGATTTGTAGTACCCACTTGTATGGACAAAGATGTAGAAAATGCTTAGTCGCAACAATTTTTAATGACATATTACGATGACTATTTAGAGAGTATCTGTACCACAAAACAGTCTTTTAAAAATAAAATGGGGAAGTTTCTTTTAATACCCTTTGTCAAAGCCTCATGAATGGAGATGCATGATATATTAAATTTGTGTTCTTATTATAATATGTATTGTTATTATTGATGGAAAAGTACTTATGAGATAAAATATAAAATTTATATGGGAGCTACATTTGCCAACAAACTGCTTTGCAGTTTGACAGAAGTATTTTTTTTTTGTAAAACAGGATTTTACCACGAATAAACGCTTTTTTGCTAAACAGGATTTTACCACGAATAAACGCTTTTTCATTTTTTCATTTTCTATATCTTTATATATCTTATCTATTTCATGATCTACATCTTTCAATATCTACCCTAGTGACTGCCCCGTTGGTCTCGTGGTCGCAAGTGCAACTACTGAGCGTGGAGTCCTAGGGTTCGATTCCCCTATCAGGCAGTGTTATTGGCTTTTCCATTAGAAATTTCTTAGTAAAAGCCCTGAGTTTGGAAGTTAGCGGTGTGATTCCCCTGTACTTCGGAAACACATTAAGCCCTACGACTGATCTCTCTCCGGTCGTGTCGGATTGCCATCCTATCAGACAATGAGAGTGAGGGAAGAGAGAGTGCACATGTGTCGGCGCACACGCTTGTACACTATAATATCTCCCACGCTCTCCGTTAAGATTGATCACCATGGTCGAAATTTGGTCTAGAGGACTGTTATTACTCTAGAGAAGAGGATGAATGAAAATGATGATGAAGATTAATGTAAATTCTTACATTTTTATCGCCTGCAGGTAGAAATTGGAAGCCCTGTCCATTGGTGAAGGTACGGTGAGACTCATAGGATTCTGCAGGAGCCTCATCAGCTGGAGGTTCCTTCAAAAATTTTAGATTTTGATAGTTTTAATACTGATTTTAATTACACTGTACGAATTCTATACTTATGTTCTTTTACTGGGATTGTCTATTTCGATAATAGTTAAGCATATTAAGGCGCTGACAAGACCCAATTGACTAAAATAGGCTTCCCGTAAGAAAAAAAAAATTGCCAAATCTGTATAGTTTGTGGTAGCGGAAAAAATATATGTTAATTTTGAACATATTTCCCAGAACTTGGTTGTCAGCAAAACACGTTTTGAAAAAAAATCTCGACACAAACTAACGTTAAACTAACCTCCTACCTTGACTTTTATTCCAAAATATCTGCATTAAATATCAACATACGTTACGTGTTTAATTAATAACAAGAACGTCTTATTTGAATGCAGAACTTGGTTGTTTTTTATTTTCGATTACTCAACTCAATTTTGAGTAAATAGATAATTGCTTCATATTTTGCAATGAATTACAAGGGTTGTGTCATCGCGCTTCTCTTTATTTTCCATTCTGAAACATTTCTCCGACATTCGTTTCGTTGTTGAACGGTTCACCGACAGAACGATTCACTTTTCATTTTTTCACCGATAGAACGTTTCAACGTCGAACAATTCGCCGACAGAACCTTTCATATAGCAAAGGATAATGTTGGGTTAGGTTAGGTTAGAACAGTGACCATTAACGAGCGAAGGCGAACGAGCGAAGCAAGCGTGTCGCGGCAGCGACCGCCGAGCCCCAGATCCCCTCTATTACTCTCGTCGAAAGTGACGCATATGAAAGGTTCTGTCGGCGTATCGTTCGCCGTTGAAACGTTCTATCGGTGAAAAAATGAAAAGTGAATCATTCTGTCGGTGAACCGTTCAACGGCGAAACGAATGTCGGAGAAATGTTTCAGAATCTTATTTTCTATGCAATCTGACAGTGACCGCGGTTTAGGTGTTGTCAGCGTCTTAATATAATATGCTTCAAAGTTAATTGCGGCTCTGAAGTGCACGCTATTCGCTGCGCAGTCCACCCCTCACCCCCGCTGACACATGAATTCGTTACTGCGCTGTTCCGAACCGCTATAAAGTTTGAATTGGGCTGCTGTACCAGTTTACCCACTGGCAACGGCTTCTTTCTCTGCCCAAATGAATGGTTATTGGTTTCCACAATGCAATGTGAACGTAGGTTTCAGAAATCCACTGACTGTGTACAGTAAGTAAGTCTAAGTGTTTTTTTAGGGTTCCGTAATACAAAAGGAAAAAACGGAACCCTAATAGGATCACTCGTGTGTCTGTCTGTCTAAGCTGTCGGAAGCTGGGCACGCCACGATTGCGGCGATAAGTCCCCTCTTTGAGGAGTGGCTGGAGAGGCGCCACGGCGTCCTCACCTTCCGCGTGACGCAGGTCCTCACCGGACACGGCAGCTTCGGGAGGTTCCTGTGTCGGATAAGGCGGGAGGAAACGTCCGGGTGTCACCACTGTGTGGATCGCCTGGAGGACACGGTGGAGCATACGGTGGAGGTCTGCCCAGCTTGGGCAGAGCACCGCCGTGTCCTCGTGGAGGCGATCGGCGGCAGAGACCTCTCGCGTCCGGCCCTGGTTCAGGCCATGGTACGGAGCGAGAGGGCATGGGCAGCCGTCACCTCCTTCTGCGAAGCAGTAATGCTCGCAAAGGAGGAGGCGGGACGGTTGAGGGAAAGGCAAGTTTCGCGCCCTCTCGCCCTTAGCCGCCGCAGGAGACGCCCAGGGCGTCGGGAATCCCGGGCGGATTTCCGGCCACCGTAGGCGTGGGCTTGCGGACGGTGAGCAATGGGTAGCTCACCGTCCGGTAAGGACCAGGCCCGGGTCGACGGCGCGTCGTATTCCACGCGCGCCTCAAAGAGATGTCGTCAGCACAAAAGTAGGGGTCCACTAGGGCCGATGCCTGCCGGGGTCGCGGGAAGGTACTTATGGGTCACCGAGGCCCCCGCAACACAGGCAACAGGAAGGAATACGGGTGGGTTTTAGTCAGTAAGAGTCTGACACACCCTCCCGCTCCGCCCAGAGCGGGAGAAGTTATTTGATGATTTCCCACCCTAAAAAAAAAAAAAAAGCTGTCGGAAGCTAGACAGAGATATGAATTATGATATAGTTATCTATTATTTATCGATGATAGTCTATTGTTTCTTGTTCAACCATACCATTTCTTTTCTGAAAACCACTATATAATTATCTATAATTATTTTTTAAACAAATGTTTATGCTTTTTTATTATTATTTGCTACACATACCTACTCATACCGTTACCTATTTTGATATAGTAATTTTATTCTGGGTGCATCGTCTTGACATATATTATATAATGTAGCTATTCAAAATTTTGTAAAACATTTTAAAAGAGTAATGGTGGAGTTTCTTGCCCATTATTCTCCATACGAAACTACATTTTGGAAGGGGCAACTAGAATCATTTCTATTTATTGTAAATTTTGACGTTCAAAAGTGCCTATGTGAAATAAATAATTTGACTTTGACTTTGACTATATATATTTTTTATTTAAATATTTACACACACTATAAACTGATTTACATCAGTCTAGTTGAAAACCAGCGCCAGGGGCCAGGCGCCAGGCGCCAGCGCAGGGTGCTGAACTGGGCTTATTTGGCGCAGCCGTGAGGCACACAATACTGTTGTAAATATTTTCTGTTTTTTGTTTTAATGTGTTTTGTAGTAATTTATTTTCTTTCTTTTCTTTTCTTTCTTGACTGTCTCTCTGTCATAGCCGATTTTCTCCGAATCTACTGGACTGATTAAGTTAAAATTTGGTACACATATGAATTTCTGTAAAAGGTCACTTTTGGGGGCAAATTAGAAAAAAAAAGTGTTACATATCAAATGAAAGTACTTATTGTGAGGGTATCATTTTCTTTTTTATAATTTAAAAATAAATAGTTTTAAAGTTAAAAAAAAAAACTACTGACCCTAAAATTTTGAGAAAAATACAGAAAAATATCATTACTTACATAATACAGGAAACCTATAAGAAGTATATACTGTTTAAATAACTTGGTAAATCTCTCAATATTGTGCGTACAAACTTAAATTTGCTGTAGCATTGTTTGGAGGAACATGCTTTTCAACTACAATGTTTAGTTTATTCTTGATAAATTCATCCCAACGATGGAACCCTTCATTGGGCATAGTCCGAATACGTACATACATATGTACATTAACTCAGGCCTTCTTCCTATGGAGGTAGGCAAACACTACAGAATGCCACCTGCTACGCTCCTTACATACTCCTTTTGCTTCGTTTACGTTCATACATCTGGTCATACACGCGGCCTTTTTGAAGATCATCAATGAGGTCACTATACATATGTCTTCTTGGGGCGTTTCCACTCACATCTGCCTTGTAAATACCTTTTGTTAGTCGCCTTTCATTCATCCTCTCAACATGACCAAACCATCTAAGCATACTCTTTTTGTCACTACAACTTCTTTTAAAGCGCACCGTTGCCTTATCATTAACCTATTGAAAGCAAAGACGTGCCCTGGGCGCCAAGCTACGAATTATTCCTTAAAATCTGTCCTGACCGTGGCGTGCTGGGCACATTTTGCTCTGTCATTTATACATGACTGTGGCGGTCAAAAGGTTAATAAGTATCTTTATAGCCTGTTTTGTCCGACCGCAGAGTCAACCACATTTTCCACATTCTTCTGTCTTCGTACCTATATGGAGGACCAGTCATTTTGGTAGCAGTCAAGTTCATTCCTCCATTTTCGTCTTGGTCTTTTTCAATGTCGCCTAACATTCAAAGAGATCAGTGGTGCTTACGATACGCGGTAGATATATCCGGTGTAATCCCACTTAATTTTAATTAGCAATGGAGGAATTAAACAACTTTACCTCATCGTTCGAATCCTCAGTCTTTCCGAAAGGTTTCTCAATGATATGATAGTAGATGATCTCTCTTAAAGACGGTTTCTTCAAGTTTGGGCTCGAAATCGTCAAAGAATTTCCATCTTTATCCTCTTGCACTTTGTAGACCAGTTCTGTTGGGGATTTTAGCTGGAAATTGAAAAATAGGATTGTAGTTATTACATTTCAATATAATTATAGGATTGTTGGGACCACTAATGTCGAATTATTAATTCACTGAAGTAGTATGGTATGTTCTATCTGTCACTTTGTGTAATAAAATGGTCATATTAATTGTATTCTAGACATTTACACTTATTAATATACATTTATTTTACACTTATATAATAAGTCGAGTAAACTAAACTATTTATTGTAATGGTGATCACTATTACAATAAATATGACTATTTTATTACACAAATTGAATTAATAATTCGACTTTACGAACTTTGCTGAGTTGCTAATCGTTTTTGTCTTTTGCTCGTGATGAAAACAGTCGAAAAATGGAAGAAAAAAATTACTTTTAGGCATATTTTTATATTTTTGTATCTATAAAAAAATAAATGCTTTTTTTGTCTTAGGTAATTATGTATGTGAAAGCCTACCCCACTAATGGAGGCATGGATTTTAATATATAAGGCGGGCCCTAAACGTTCAATTATATTGCACAATATCACGAATTGCACAATATATTTGATTGTTTAGGGTTAATATTAAAGATTGTGTAATGATTGAAAAAGTTTCAGCGAATTTAATTTTTATTGCATCATATTTTTGCACCGTCTAGGATAAGTAGGTATTGCGCAGGTCTTGCTCCGAAAACATTGAAGCTTATGGGTCGTCAATGTTATTGCGTGAAAATACTATTATTTATTAATTAATTAAGTAAATCTGAGGTTTTATTTCCTTTTATATTGTCTTCCTATGGTAAAGTAGCTCTTATATCGTTAATTGTGACAAATAATTAGTTAATTTAAATGAATAACTTTAAATGAATTCTCATAATTGGTATGTATTTTTTATCTATGTCTAAGCTGTGTACCTACTTCTTCAAGTGACAAATCACCATACTAATAGATATATGTATAAGTTCTTTTATGTAATATATTATTAGAGAATAAGTCGTTGCAGTGCCTATACTAAAAAAAATAAAAAAAAAAACAAATGGATCGTTTGAGTGCAAGGCCTTTTTTTATTTTTTTGGGTGGGAAATTATCAAATAACTTCTCCCGCTCTGGCCGGAGCGGGAGGGTGTGTCAGACTATTACTGACTAAAACCCACCCGTGTTCCTTCCGCTGAATGCGTGTGTTGCCAGAGGCCACGGCAACACACAGGTAGGAGCCATTTCACTTATGAAGAAGTGTTTACTTACTTCAATTTTTGATAGAGAATGTCCAGAACAGGAGTGCACCCCCAGCCATAGTACAGATATGCTTAACTGGAAAAGAAATATGTTTCTGTGAGAAAGAAAGCGCGAAGGACGACAGATAAGAAAAAAAATGTGAAGAGTTAAAAATTTGAAGATTGTGCCTAGTACTCGCAACCGGCGTGCGTGTATAACCTGTAGGGTAATGAGTTTCATTTTGACAGTTCAACAACATTCATTGAGTTATGTACGCTGTTGAGCATTGTTTTCGAACTTATGAAGCAATGGACTAGCAATATACTTCAAAGTCATTCAGATTGTGGTTGATAGTGTTACTCAATTAGCGTGCTGAAATACATCAGCACGAACGTAATTTAATTTAATTTATTTATTTGGCACACCAACAGCAATGCAAACAAGGAATTAATAGAAAACAAAACAATATGTAAACAAAACAAAAAATTTATAGTGCTGGTATGTATATATCGCAGCCATCTGGTTAAATTAGCCAGCTAATTGGACGCCTAGGCCGTTTATTAAACGCTGGAACCCAATTAAATAGCTGAAGGACAACTAGAGCTGAACCAACCACGCGCGAGCCGAAGTGGTAGCAGTAACTAAGCCCGATCAAATGGGTTAGGTTAGAACTGTGACCAACCGCGCGCGAGCCGAGCGAGGGAAGCGAGCGGTGCCGCGTCAGCGGCCGGCGAGCGCTACTTCTAACGATTAGGCTGTTAACTAAACGCCTAATTAAGCTAGTTGGCTGCGACATATACATATTACAGTTAAACGCAGCATTCGCTATAAAGACAACAACTTATTTATCTAAGAAAATATATGTAAAAATACAAAATAATAAATTAGAATAAAAATAAAACACAAAATAAAGTAGATATTTGAAATCAGTGCAACCTCGATATAACGAAACTCAATGGAATTAAAAAAAAATCGTTATACCGCGTAATTTGTTACAATGAGGTTTGTTGTATAGAGGTTAGATTGGACTACGATTCGTTTTAACAAGGTAAAAAAAACTTGTTCATTAACCTCAATATTACGAAGATGCTCATCTGCTTACCTTGATAAGCATAGGATACGTTATGTAAAGGTTATGGGTTGAAGAAATCGTCAAATCTCTATTTAACTATTTCTTTCACATAACGATTTTTTTAATCATTGCAGAATATAGATAAAAATGTATTGACCTCTGTCAATATTTTTTTATCTATATTCTGCAATGATTAAAAATTCGTTAGAAAAAGGATTTCTGGTAAATATACAATGTGTCTGTACATGGTATGGCGAAAATTTAGGGGTTTGGTACAGACCATCAAATTGAACAAATTTCTCCCGGGGACCAACATCTTAATCCTGAACAAAAAATCTGTCGTCCCATACAAAACTTCAATACCTACTCGACCAAATGTATGGGAAGACTGATATTTTTTTCGCGATTACGACGTTGGTCCCCGGGAGAAAGTTATTCAGTTTGATGGTCTGTACCACACCCTTAATTTTTGCTACACCGTATACAGACACACTGTATATTCGTAATGTAAAGGTATATTTTGCATTAGCTCTTATGGACGTTTCTAGGGGATTTTGAAAAATTATATTGAGGCTCGTTATATTAAGGTTACACTGTATCATCATCATCTGCCTAGCCTTTCCCAACTATGTTGGGGTCGTCTTCCAGTATAACCGGAGACGACCCGTAACAACTGTTAAAGATCAACAAATAACAACAACTGGGACCAACGTCTTAACTTGCTTTCCGAGGCACGGAGGGGTCTTGCTATGTAAAGATGGTCATCACCCATTTACGGACCAACCGCGGCAAGCGTAGCTTAACCTGATCGATCGACCCGAGCGGCTGTTATTACTTAGCCACAAGCCCCTTTAGATATTGGCAATAAACTTAATAAAATGGTAATTATGACGATAAGTGTGTACTCTGCAAGCGTTCTCTGATAGTCATTTCTCCTTTGGACTGATCACGACAGCCCTTGGTAGCAAATATACTAGGTTGGCAGCTACAGCGAAGGATAATGTTGGGTTAGGTTAGGTTAGAACAGTGACCATTAACGCCAGATCCCTTCTATTACTGTCGTCGAAAGTGACGCATATGAAAGGTTCTGTCGGCGAAACGTCCATAGGTGAAACGTTCTGTCGACGAATCTCTCAAAAACGAAACGTCCTGTCGGTGATCAATCCAAAGGAGAAATGACTGTCGGAGAAAGCTTGCAGACTCATAAGTGTGTTATCATTTTATGAGTGTGAATTTTATTAAAATGGATTTGTAGGTTAACTAAAGTCGAGTTATGAATACACTGGAGTAATCTGACATGTGCTAGCTGTCACTTTGTGTAATGAAATGGTTATATTTATGCCTCGTTGGTCTAGTGATTGCAAGTGCTATTGCTGAGCATGAGTTCTATCTATGTTCTATGTTAGAGGGTTTGGTTTCCGCACTTAGTCCGTTAGGTGGACCATTGTGCGTGGGCCATGGCGGCCGTTTGGTGGTTATTCCAACCAGCTCACTTCCCTCCAGAAGTTGATCACATCTCCTGGTCTGTTTAAAATCTCTGTGTAGGTTCCGGGTGCCCCGAGGGTTTTTGTTCTGATATGGGCGACGCCTGTCTATTCGAAGAGCACGTGCGCAGCGGTTTCCTCTGCTTCCATTAGAGCGCTGCACAGGGGGCTGTCCGTTATGCCTATTGTGTGAAAGTGTTTGTTTAGTGAGCAGTGGCCCGTGATGGTCCCTGTCAGCAGGGACCATCACGGGCCATGCTGAGCATGAGGTCCTAGGTGAGCATGAGGTCCTCCGATTGCCGTGTCGGATAGTGTTGTTGAATTATTCTATCTGGAATTTCTCAGTAGCAGCCCGTAGTCTGGATCTGTGCCCGGTTGATGGCAATAGGCTCGCCCCCTATTACATGGGACTTAAACATAACTGGCAAAAAGTGGGTGTATTACAGGTACACCTCTGCTCAACCCTTCGGGGAAACAAGGCGTGATGTTATGTTTTATGTTTTTATATTTATGGTATTCTAGACTTTTACATTTATTTTACGCTTATATAAATCGATTATACTAAACGATCGAAGTGACAGCTAGCACATGTCAGATTACCTACTGCAATGAATTAATATAATTCGACTTTAGTTATATACATTGAAATTGAATTAAAAAAGAAATGTATTGGTGAATTATGCACTGTCGTACCTCAGAGTACGACAGTGACTAATCTTCTTAACTTGTTTACTAATACACCGTGTAAATTGATTTCTGGTGATTCAAAAATACTTGTACCTAATATGTTCCCATCTGAGCATACTACATATCTTAGGTTTTGAAGGGAAATATTCGCAGTATATTGCATAAGTTCAACTAGATCATGAATAGAACATGTAGTGACATGTAGTGGCTGTTCATAATGGTGTGCTGGTTCCTACGCTTATGTATGGAAGTGAATGTTGGGTGTGGCAAACGAAGCATGAAAGTAGAGTAAATGCTGTGGAAATGCGTTCCTTGAGAAGCATGTGTGGTGTGACTATAAATGATAGGCTGAAAAATGATGTGATAAGGCAACGGTGCGGTTTAAAGGAAGATGTAGTGACAAACATTTAAAAGAGTATGCTTAGATGCTTTGGTCATGTTGAGAGGGTGAATGAAAGGTGACTAACAAAAGGTATTTACAAGGCTGATGTGGGTGGAAACGCCGGGAGGGAACGCTTTTAAAAAGGTCAGGTGCGTAGTACTCGCAACCGGCGTGCGTGTATGACCAGATGTATGAATGTAAACAAAGCAAAAGGAATATAAGGATCGTAGCAGGTGGAGTTCTCTATTTTCTGCCTACACCCATTGGAAGAGGCGTGAGTTTGTGTATATCTAGAAAAACTACTGTCTCGGGATTGAATATATATATATGAGAGCAGTGGTGGTCCAGTGGTCCCGATCAAGCCGGCGCTTTAAGGCTCCTACATACTGGCGCGACTAGTCGCGCGACGCGTCGCGACACAAAGGCACCGCTTGTAGCGCTACACGCGGTGTCTTTGTGTCGCGTCGCGTCGCGTGACAAGTCGCGCCAGTATGTAGGAGCCTTTATTTTGTGTAATTTATCAAAACGGTGAAGTAGAATAGTGAGGCATGTTCTAGAACCGAAAATTCGAAGATATTATGTGAGATCGCGTGGTGGATTATAGCTAGAGATCGGATATTCGGATGCATATTTACCTAAAGTGAATTTTTAGTTATGAAAGTATGGAAGCGGCTTCTTAAAATATATTTTCTGTAAAAAAAATGTATATGCCAGGAACACCGGGAATGCATAACTAGCCGGGTGTATAGTATGGATGCGACCTCTAAAGAAATATTTATGAAACAAAACCAAGAAATAAAGAATCGGGGTTTTTTGTGTTGTTTTTATGCAATCCACAATCCAAGAGGATTACATAACTATTTAGATAAAATTTTTCCAAATATATGTATTCCGTTATCTTGACGTTGTTTGCTATTCCAGTTTAGTATTTACCTACCTACCTTATTAGGTAGCCTACTACCTTACAATATTTGGTAGGTAGATATACATCCGATTCGATAGTCAGAAAAAAACTCAAAATTCCGGAATCGCGGGATTTTTACGATCGATACAAAAGGTCATTCCATAATAGCCAACATCTCAACTTTAGGTGAATATGCATCCGAATATCCGATCTCTAATTATAGCCTAGGGATCTCACAGACAAGAGGCCTGTGTTCCAGCAGAGGCAACATTATAGGCGATTATTTATAATTGAATGTACGTTTATAGACAGGTACGTTGCATGCCACTAATTACTTTGCTCGTTATTGACACCTTGTCTCAATCTCTGTTCTAATCACCTTTTATAACCTCTAAACCGGTACTGCATATCATCATCAAAACAAAGTTAAATGCACATCACATCTGCTAATTTTGTCAATTTCTCGAAAACAAAAAAAAAAATAAAACCGGCCAAGTGCGTGTCTGACCACGCACAATGAAGGGTTCCGCAGTTGGGAATTTGGTATGAATTTATCTTAATAAAAACAAACTTAATATTGTAGTTGAAAATTATGTTCTCCCATACATCGATATACGTCACGGTCAATGCTCCAACTGCAAATTTAAGTTGGTCGACTATTACTACGTTAATTTGTAAAGCCTACATAGCTGTGATAGTTTTAATTTTAATTTCATTATAAGTACTACTGCCATGATATTTTTCACATCTCCATAAACAATCATTTAGCTGGCAGGGGGGGGGACACTTTTTTTTTTTTTTGAGGGTGGGAAATCATCAAATAACTTCTCCCGCTCTGGGCGGAGCGGGAGGGTGTGTCAGACTCTTACTGACTAAAACCCACCCTTATTCCTTCCTGTTGCCTGTGTTGCGGGGGCCTCGGTGAACCATAAGTACCTTCCCGCGACCCCGGCAGGCATCGGCCCTAGTGGACCCCTACTTTGTGCTGACGACATCTCTTTGAGGCGCGCGTGGAATACGACGCGCCGTCGACCCGGGCCTGGTCCTTACCGGACGGTGAGCTACCCATTGCTCACCGTCCGCAAGCCCGCGCCTACGGTGGCTGGAAATCCGCCCGAGATTCCCGACGCCCAGGGCGTCTCCTGCGGCGGCTAGGGGCGAGAGGGCGCGAAACGTGCCTTTCCCTCAACCGTCCCGCCTCCTCCTTCGCGAGCATTACTGCTTCGCAGAAGGAGGTGGCGGCTGCCCATGCCCTCTCGCTCCGTACCATGGCCTGAACCAGGGCCGGACGCGAGAGGTCTCTGCCGCCGATCGCCTCCACGAGGACACGGCGGTGCTCTGCCCAAGCCGGGCAGACCTCCACCGTATGCTCCACCGTGTCCTCCGGGGGGGGGGGGGGGGGGGGGAGGGGAGGGGACACTTGACTCTAATAAAAAAAAAAAAAATAGCACTTTAAAGCTTAATATTACTCGCTTAGCTTTCTAGTACTAAGCGTCTCTGAGCTACAGCCGGGAAAGACAGACAGACAGACGGACATGGCGAAACTATAAGGTATACATTTGCATGTATACCTTATAGTTTCGCCATGTCCGTCTGTCTACACAAACACACTAGTGTGTTGTTTTAGTAAACAAGGAATATTGTTATGCCTTGTTTACTAAGTAACCCTAAAAAGAAATAGGTAAGGTTGATTGTGCTAGCTGACATAATTATGTCAAATAATTTAATTTAATGTTTTGTTTTTCGTAATGATAATTACAATGCATTCTATAATACAGAAACAAGTTCTTTTAAACTTAACAGACGGCTGTGCTGCTGGGAAGTTCTTTGCGGACTTCTTCTTCGATCGTTTTCAGAGACTGGTAATTTTGACGTTCAAGAAGTGCTGATTCTCAGCCTAGTTTAATGAAATGACTTAATATTTTTTTGATTTTGTATTCTCCAGGCGGTTGTAGAAACCTTGCCGAGTTTTCTCAACCCACGAATGTTAGAGCTGTTACCAGAAAAAGGGTGGCTCTTGTTACCCAGTGGTGTTCTGACTAACCAAGAGATATTTCGCTACCTAGTAACTAGTTGTTTATTAAATATGGAGGCCTTGGCAGAGAGTACAACTTTGTGCCCTTTGGCGTCAAGACGAAACGTCTAGTTGATGTAACTAGTGACCGAAAAGCTGGCGGCTTTCTCGCGCAACGAATCAGCATTGCAATTCAGCGAGTAAATGCCGCCAGCATCCTCGGTACAATGCCCCGAGAGCCTTTTTTAGGCTTAACTTAGTTTTAATTTAATTAGGTTAATGTTAATAATCATCTTGTAATTTGGTTGTAAACAGTAAACAGTAGAGGTCAATTAGGCAGTTGCTCTAGACTGGAAGTTGAGCCCAACAAAGGTGGGAAAAGGTTGTGTAGATGATGTTAAGGGGCAGACTTTACTTATCCAGGGGGCTATAAATATACTTAAGACGCTGACAACACCTAAACCGCGTTCACTGTCAGATTGCATAGAAAACAAAGAGAAGCGCGATGACACAACGCTTAGAACTTATCACAAAATATGAAGCAATTATCTATTTACTCAAAATTAAATTGAGTAATCGAAAAAAAAAAACCAAGTTCTGCATTCAAATATGACGTTCTTGTTATTAGATAAATACGTAACGTATGTTGATATTTAATACAGATATTTTGGATTATAACTCAAGGTAAGAGGTTAGTTTAACGTTAGTTTGTATAGAGATATTTTTTCAAAAAGTATTTTGGTAACAACGAAGTTCTGGGAAATATGTTCAAAATTAACATATATTTTTTCCGCTACCACAAACTATACAGATTTGGCAATTTTTTTTATTAAGAGAAGCCTGTTTTGGTCAGTTGGGTCTTGTCAGCCCTTAAATATAAAATAAAAACAGCCTTACCAACAAGTACTTCATGTTGACACCTCACAGAACTTAATGACATAATTTCTTCAACATCAATCATTTATATAGTTGTTAATTAATAGTTATTTTATCTTATCTCTTTGTTGTAGTACTTTCGCATATTTGAGGTTTCGGCTACAGTTATAATAGGTAACTGTCTGAATTAAATGCAGTCTGACAACCAGGCTTACCAAGAGGTTAGGCGCGGGCTTGCTGACGGTGAGCAATGGGTAGCTCACCGTCCGGTAAGGACCAGGCCCGGGTCGACAGCGCGTTGTATTCCACGCGCGCCTCAAAGAGATGTCGTCAGCACAAGTGTAGGGGTCCACTAGGGCCGATGCCTGCCGGGGTCGCGGCAAGGTAGAAAAGGGTTACAGAGGCCCCTGGCAACACAGGCAACGGAAGGAATACGGGTGGGTTTTAGTCAGTAAGAGTCTGACACACCCTCCCGCTCCGCCCAGAGCGGGAGAAGTTATTTGATGATTTCCCACCCAAAAAAGAAGAAAAAAAAAAGGGGTATCGTGTTACCCAGTAACGAAGTGGTTGAGGTCAGATAGGCATTCGCTTCGTTTAAAAGTCTGGTAAAGGCTAGGCAAATGATGATGGTTAAAATTTGTCAAGGACGGCTAGTGAGACACAATTGATTTTCTATTGTTTGACTCCGAATCGGTGTCGCGCGGGGCTTGACCGGCCTTTATGTAATAGCTGTAGAATAAAACATGGATACGATTCCTTTCGATTGCCTCATTGGTCTAGTAGTTGGAAGCGCGACTGCTCAGCGTAGGGCCCTGGGTAGGGATGGCGATTCTTTCCGAAAAATATCGATTCGTATCGAAATCTGATAAATCGATACACAAAGAAAAACGATGTTTAAAAAATCGATTTTCTAGTAATTGATCTTATTTCGATTTGCTTTTCAAGTTTGTAATTTCTTTGTTAATGTTAAGAAATGCGTTGTAATACAAACCTATTTTTTTATTTATTTCTTTTACCTATTTACGAGCGACGAAGGAAACTAAGTACACAGCCATCTAGCGAGTTTTTGAGTAATTAAGTGAACAACACAATCAACTAATTGTAAATAATTTACGGTTCATGTTCATATATCAATTCAAATATCGATTTTCTAGGGTGAAATATCGATTAAAAAAACCGATTTTTGTGGTCCAAGAAATCGATTCTTCGATTAATCGATCTCAGATCGCCATCCCTAGTCCTGGGTTAGATGGGTAAGATGGGGATCAGGAAAACTGTTATTAAAATTTTCCATTTGGCGTTTTATGATCTTTCTTCCCGGCTCTTCTCCGTACGACCAACTTGTACATTTGCAAGTTCCTCCTACCTTTGTATTGAAATGAAATGAAATGAAATTGTTTATTCTGTAAATAGGATATGAGAATCACTTTTACACGTCATATTAAAAAATAAGCTAGATGGAGTCGACATTTCCTATCTGACTACCCCTGAGAAGAAATGGCGAAACAAACTCAAGGGTCAAAGTCTCTTTTAAAGTCCAGACATAATCTTGGTCAGATCATGTGAGGACCATGTAGATCTATGTCTGAAATGGTCTTTTGAGGAAATTCATTATTTATAAATGGCCTGTAAAAGAAATACAGGAAAAGGCCTTTTGAACATAGAGCGTTCTTTGGCTTCGCTCAAAAGAGGAGCAAAGTAGGTCTATTAACATATAAACACATTTAAAAGGGTCATCTACGAGTATGGTCCATGGCCGTAGATTTTTACCCGATGCCCCAGGAGTACATACGTATGTATGTTTATTTCTTTGGCACGCTCTGTAGCCTAAACGGCTTGATGGATTTCACCAAAGGAATACTTGAACAGGCGGCTGTCCTTGTAAGAATCTGAATAGATGGATTTCTATGCACGGCATACATTACTCTTGCAAGAAATTGAAGACAGGAACACAAATAATTTTGTGGAAGATGTCTACGGCAAGACAAAGGCCATGTACGAAATAACTAAAGCAGACATTTAAAAAATGTTGGAAACTACTGAAGAACAGACAGTCGAGACAGACTTGTGACAGACTTGTCCAGAGGAGAACCTTATTATATGAGGAGATAAAGAGTTTGCTGATTAAACAGGAATGCAACTTTAAGGTCATCGATCCTATGGCAAATATTTTTTTTGGAGTTTTAGCTGTAAATGACGATCACTTGTCAATATTGAAGTCGAAGTGGAAAGATGTTGACAATACTTACTGGGAACTAAAAGCAACAACGTCCTGTGACAGGTTCAATTCTTTGTATTTCTTTGTGAATTTGTGTATTTTTTTGGGCATTTCTTTGTGTAAACAATTTCATCACCACTGCTCTCAAAACGGTGAAAGAAAACATCGTGAGGAAACCGGCATGTCATAGACCCAAAGATTCGAAGACATGTGACATCTACCAACCCGCACTAGGCCCGCGTGTTAGATTACAGTCCACCCCCTCTTGATGAGAGGAGGCCTGTGTCCCAGCAGTTACATTATAGGCTGGTTATGGTTCAACAGCATGGAAGCCAAATATGACGAAACAAGGAAACGACTGAAAAGCAAGATGTGGTCCACCACTCATCACCACCAGAATTTTCTGGACACTACAGCAAATGAATATCTTCCTGAAAACCATACACAAAAGTAAAAATAAATATATTATTCAGAGAATGTTGTTTAAACTTTATCAATTCGCTAAATAAAGTATAAAATACTATAATTATGTTGTTCTTCAAATTTAATTTATTATTGAGTATCCTGATTTTACACATAGCTGTTATTCTTGTCGGTTATGCTATTTTAACATTATTTCCATGGCAATAAAGAATTTAGTTATATAGGGTTCACTAGTTTTCATACTACATGACGTAAATCATCATCAAACTTTTTCGTTTACGCTTCGAAACTAACCAAAATATTTGAACCTAATTTATTCAATTAGGTTCAAATACACTGGACAGCAAATAAACCGAGCCACCCTCTACCTAGGCACTCTAATTCGATTTTCTCAAAAACTAAAAAACCTACAATTATCAAAGTTGTACCTACAGAAAGTGCATTTCATGGTGATTAAAATGAAAGGAAACTCATTGGGTTTAATCAATATTTCAGTGTTTATTAAGGATTTTACAAAGAACAGTCGTTTTCCAGTCGTGACAATTGTTAGTAATGATAAAATGAATACAAGGATGCTGGCAGTTATCCGAGCAAGGGGAGGGAATCTTTGTTTTTGGCTTTAATTTTTAAAGTCTCTAGGTATCGTCTGTAAACTCGTTGCACCGAAGATCTGCTGATTCGAAGCCTTCGAGCGACTTCACGTTGCGCAATGCCTGCTTGAAGTAATGCTACAGCTTGAGCTGCTTCCTGAGGTGTTGTATCCATTATTGATCGAAAAAAGTAGCAAAAACACGGGCGTCTGAGCAAACGATGGACAAAAACTAAAGAAATGATAAGAAATATCCGACTACCCTCATTGTAGAGAAAAAGAACGCTAATTTCAAACTCTGGTGAAAACAGAGCAAATCGTTAGCATTGTGTTTGTTGCTTGATTACAATGTGAGTTGACGGTACTTTCGAATTAATTTGTAGTCATTTTAATCACCATGAAACGCACTTTTTGTCGGTATAACTTTGATAGTTGTAAGTTTTATACTTTTTGAGAAAATCGAACCAGAGTTCCTAGGTAGCGGGTGGCTCGGTTTATTTGCTGACCAGTGTATTTTGGTTAGTTTAGGTTCAAAGAATCACATTATTAGTTTATTTTTACTAAACCAATACATAAAAAAACTACGTTTTATTGAATTTCCCGCCATTTGATGAGTATACAAATGATACCGACTCAAATAAACCAATATAAATACAAAACTTCGTATGTTAATCTGACCAAATCGATGTGTTTCTCAAAAGGTAACCTAAAAAGTTAGGTTTGTTATTTTTTAAATGTTCTTTTTTTAAATCTTAATAAGTTTTTCATTACATATAAAAAAAGAAAAACTTTTTATGCATGAAAAGTTGTATTTTTGAAATTTATTTTTGAGAAACTCTTTTTCATTCAAATGTAGAATATAAAAAGAAAAAAAAAGAAATTGTTAATACCTGTTAATATTGTTTATAACTGCTTACTCATCTAGCAAAAAAGTTGGCTACCGTCATAAAATAACATTCCTATAGAACTCTAATTGTTATAATTATGCAGGAATTTGAACTGCTTTACGAATTTGTTCTATGATTTATGACAATTATACTAAAATATGATCACCAAAATGTTGTTTCATTATGGTACTAAGCGACCTGCCACGGCTTTGCACTGGTAGCACTGTTTTACCTAACCTAAGTAGATGAACTGTAATAGCTATGTATAGGTAGAGATAGTTTTGATGGTATTCTTCTATTGCAGTAGTTCTAATTAGATCAACGTTAATTATTTATTTAATAAACGTGTGCTATTTAAACTTGCCCTAATAATTCCTTTCTGTTATTTTTCTGTTACAATCAAATAATAATCATATCCGTTTCCTATCTGTTACTTACAAATATTTTTAAATGACCCATTTAATTAGTAATAAGAACGTCATATTTGAATGCAGAACTTTTTTTATTTTCGATTACTCAACTCAATTTTGAGTACCTACATAAATAATTGCTTCATATTTTGCAATAAATTACAAGCGTTGTGTCATCACGCTTCTCTTTCTTTTCTATGCAGTCTGACAGTGACCGCGGTTTAGTTGTCGTCAACGTCTTAACTAATTGCAATTCATTAACCAAACTGATTGGAATTTTAGCATGGATACAACGATTTATCGAAAACGCACGTAATAACAAAAACGAAACGTGACACCGGATGCTTTACTTTATGCGAATTAAACAATGCAAATGAACAAATAATAAAACATGTGCACCAAAAGGAAATTACGCAAGAATACAAACAACTGATGAAGAAAGAAACTATTTCTACGAATAGTAACATTTTCAAACTTAAACCACACTCGGATAACAACGGCTTAATCCGAGTCGGGAGTCGACTGAACCAAAGTCATCAAAAAAATATTTTTTTTCACATAAACCTACATGGGCACTTATGAAACTTCAGAAACTAGGTGCACGGTTCCAATTGGTCGTTTCCTTTGGCGAAGAGCCGGAAAGAAACTCCACGGTTACTCTTTTAAAAATAATTGGCTTTTACAATGTTTTCAAATTACAGTGTTAATAGGTATGGGATGACAGTGTGGGCCTGTCAAGAAGTACCAGGTACTTAACAAAAAATAAATGGTATACCTATGTAAAAAATTAATAATCATTCCAGTTTACCTTTTGAGATGAGGAATCCAATCATTCTACACGAGTTGGTGATCCAACAAGCTCACCTAACGACTTTACTTGGAGGAGCCAGACCAACTTTAGCGTCCTTCCGGCAATGGTACAACATCGTTGGCGGTAATAGAGCAATGAAAGCTGAACTACTACACTGTGTGCCATCGCTACAACCCGTAGGAGTTGAACCAATTCATGAGAGAACTGCCAAACCAACGAGTAACATCTTCGCGCCCGTTTACGCACACGGGAGTTGACTTCACAGGGCACGTCGAAGTCAGCCTCAACAAAAGAAGACGGGTTCGAACTTCAAAGGTTATGCATATTGTGCACAGCAAACATAATCAGCCTATAATGTTCCCATTGCTGGGACACAGGCCTCCTCTCTGTGAGAGGGAGTGGGCTGTAATCCAGCACGTGGGCCCAGTGCGGGTTGGTAGATGTCACATGTCTTCGAAGTTTTGGTTAAAGGACATGGCGGTTTCCTCACGATGTTTTCCTTCACCGTTTTGAGAGCAGTGGTGATGAAATAAATCACACAAAGTAAAGCACCTGCCTGGGTTCGAACCCACGACCTACAACTCGTAAGTCAGGGCCGGTACCACTGCGCCACTACTGCACTGCTGTTGATTGTTGCGGAAGGTACGAATTACGTATATACTGTTTGTGGAAACGACGTTATATCTCAAACTATCTCATCGGCGGCTGTAGTAACTTTGAGTCAAGGATGCGTACTGTCAAAAGAACTCATCATCACTTCACACAATAAGTACAACGTGAACTATGACATGCATATACCGAACCTGAATTCCGCCAATAAACAACATTGTCGACGTCACACTTCATAACCTGCCACACGAACTCTCCACTCTCAAGAAAAATGACTTCGAGGAAATTGACATAAAGCTACGGTTCTGGAGCAGAAACTACCATCCTTTATCACGGTTTATGACGTTTGTTACGAGACCAACATGCAAGCTCAGCACATCGTTCCGACAAACTGACCGATCGTATTATGACACCGCGCTTCCCACTTTACCGAGTATTGTCATCGCCTTTTCTTTAGTTAACTTCGGTGGAAACGGACATTGATATATTAAACCTATCTAATAAGAAATCAATTTTATAATTTTTATATGAAATTTATGAAGTCAAATATATTTCGTAACCTACAAAGGACTTATTCATTGGAGAGTTTCCCGACACATGTCAAACATATTTCGTTCATCGATATGCAATTTGTTACCTTTTACAAAAAAAATCTGTCATCACTTTCCTGTGGATAATGACAAGGAAATATTGCACACTGCTCAGGAAGCGATTTCCGAGGAAGACAAATAGAAAGCTAACGCATGAAGACATCGAACTTCAATCAATGGGATCTCGACAGCAGACTGCATAATCAGCCTATAATGTTCCCACTGCTGGGACACAGGCCTCCTCTCTGTGAGAGGGAGGGAGTGGGCCGTAGGTAATCCACCACGCGGACCCAGTGCGGGTTGGTAGATGTCACATGTCTTCGAATTTTTGGTTCTAGAACATGCCAGTTTCCTCACGATGTTTTCCTTCACCGTTTTATCAGCCTATAATGCATTTTTTTGTACCTACTTTCTATGCAAATAAATAATTATTCTATTCTATTCTATTCTAATGTTCCCACTGCTGGGACAGAGGCCTCCTCTCTGTGAGAGGGAGCGGGCCGTAATCAACCACGTGGACCCAGTGCGGGTTGGTAGATGTCACATGTCTTCGAACTTTTGGTTCTAGGACATGCCGGTTTCCTTCACCGTTTTGAGAGCAATGGTGATGAAATAATTTACACAAAGTAGCCTGTCAGGGTTCCAAACAACTCGTTAGTCAAGGCCGTTACCACTGGGCCATGACTGCTACACAGCAGACTGCGAGACAAGAAAACCAGTAGGCGCCCACGGACGAGTGCCATGTTCAGCCTCAAGCACACCGAGACAGCCTTTTGATTAATTGTATACCCATTTACTCTTTGTACTGGGGTTTCTTTCTCTCTTTACTCAGCTTCTTTAGAAGGTTGCCAATATGCACGGTCTCATCGCCGTACATTTTTCTGCTTACTCTGTAATCCACTTTAGGCCAACGATGTGCGTCAATAATAAGCATAACATATTGACGAATTTAAATACAGTGTACTTATAACTGTGTAAGCTATCAATAACTGAGAGAAATAATCGCTGTCCACTCTAGTTGTTACTTACTCTTGATTAAACTTAACTATCGGTAAGCGGTTGGTCGACTCTTCACGTGACCAGAGGGCTGGCCTATTTCTTGGCCAAAGAATCAACATTGTTATACAACGTTTTTTGACGTTCAAAAGTGCCTTTTATGTGCCTATTTGAAATATATAATTTGACTTTGACAACATCACCATTGTCATACAACGTGGCCATGCTGCCAGACTTTTCGGCACTTTTCCTCTTGACAGGGATGCGGACGAATTTTTGGATTACCTATGATTCTTTTCCCTCCCTTTTTAATATACTTGTACATATTATTATTTAAGACTATTAGCTTTTAACTTACTTAATAGTTAGCCAGTCAAAACAAGTGTTTGTTTACTACTTAGTGCATCTTCGTGGATCGTGTTTCTTTATACTAATTGAATTTACAAACCTTCACGATAAATAAGAATTTATAAATACTAATTTAATTTACTAATTTTCTTTCTCGCGCAACGCATCAGCATTGCAATTCAGTGAGGAAATGCCCCCAGTATCCTCGGTACAATGCCCCGAGGGCCTTTTGTAGGTTTAACTTAGTTTTAATTTAATTTAGTTAATGTTAATAATCATCTTGTAATTTGGCTATGTAAATAAATATAAATTTACGGAGTTAAGGGTCCGTAAATCACCGTTGACCTTGGCTACACAAATACGCGTCGCGCTCACGCCACGCCGCGCCTTTCGGGTTCATAAGGAATATTTATTTTTAGTAAGGAAAATATGAATATTTGAAAAAAATCATAGAAAAAATTATAAATAGTAAAATAGTCTGTTTGTACAAAAAAAAAACATGAAAATATCTGAAGTAGTATGAAAGTAATATAGTTTTTTTATGCTTTGGGTAGACGTTACTTCCTGAATTTATTTCATAAAGTATTTTACTACAATACTTGAATATTCACATATACAAGGTGTCATTTTGCATCCTCGTCAAATTTCAGGAGGCTGCTATGAAAGACATATATATTGGCTGCTATCAAATAAAATTACGATACCTGTTCAATAATTAATACATACTTGTTTTTTTAGTTATTTTGTTTGACAGTATTTTAGAATATACCACTTTCACAGAACAGAATCACTCCGTTGCGTATGCGGTAGTGTGTGTGTAAAAGGGCAGTTACAGTGCGGTATTACACGAGCCGCGTTTTAACATGTTTGCACGTGCGAATTTCCGAAGAAAAAAAAAGAAAAAAGACCTACTTATTTTATTATTGATTCGTGTCGAGTATCATTAGCATAATTACCTCCTTGAATTTGACGAGGATGCAAAACGACACCTTGTAGAATTGATGTGTATGAGTTCTAGCTTATATAACATACTTGCGTTATATGAAGCCGTAATAACAGATTTAAAAGTCCGTAAAATCATATAACTGGGCCTTAACTACTACAACCCGTACAGGGCATGTGTTTAATCAAATCATAAATAACTCCCATTTTGCTATCCTAAAAATATAATTGAACAGTCTAATATATCTACCTCATTAATCTCCTTTTAATAATGCTCAAATAATTCCTATTTGGTGTCATACCGAATAGCCAAGCGTATAATTTTTATGCCCTCGCCGTCCGCTGCCGCAGCATCGCTCGGTTCGCTCGCTCGGCTCGCGCGTGTTGGTCGCAGTTGTGTGCTCCTATATACGAGAGGCACGTTGCCAACGGCAGAGGCAACTGCAGCCGTCGACGAGTAACCTAAAGTAACCCGTTTCCTCGGGGTACTCGGGGTACTTGTACTTTTTTTCTGTACTTGAATGTAAAATTTGAGTATTTTTTTAATAAAACAATAAAAAGTCGATGAAAAAAATACATAGGGCATGAGAAGTGTTTAGGGGTCTGAAAAGATAGCAGATGATACCCCCAGTCGACTATTTCAATTTGGCACACGATGCACCGAACACCCTGTCTTATGTTCGCGAGGACAGATGGAGCGACTGTCTAAGCAGTCGCTTCATTTAAAATACTGATATTCAGCTGCATCCGGGTAGACTGGAAGCCGACCCTAACATAGCTGGAAATGGCTAGGCAGATGATGATTGGAATATTTTTATATTTTTAGCTTCATATTATAGATAATGGTGCCGATTCCCTTGTTCACAAACTAAACTTAATTTAAGTTCCGTGCATCTTTTTCTTTCTATTTCATTAAGAAGAGGACAGAAGATACATTTTAGTTTAGTCCTGTCAAATTAATCAGCGCCTGTCACTACTCCATACAAGATTAGACGTGATTAAAAACTTGTCTACTAAAATTACGTCAATTTACGTCAAGCGCTGATTAATTTGACAGGACTAAACTAAAATTTATCTTCTGTCCTTTTCTTAATGAAATAGAAAGAAAAAGATGCACTGAACTTAAATTTAGTTTAGTTTATGAACAAGAGAATGGGCACCACTATCTATGTTAGTTCTATGTTAGGGTTTGGTTTCCGCACTTAGTCCTTCAGGTGGACCATTGTACGTGGGCCATGGCGGCCGTTTAATGGTTATTCCAACTAGTCCACCTCCCTCCAAAAGTTGATAACATCTCCTGGTCTGTTTAGAATCTCTGTGTAGGATCTGGGTGCCCCGAGGGTTTCTGTTCTAATAAATGGGTGACGCATGTGCATTCGAATGATTTTAGATACTATTAATAGTATCTACTTTTACTAAATGGACAAAGTCATTAATAAACTAATTAGAAATTTAGAAATGTTAACTATTATTTTTAAACTCGTTTACTATGACATCTTCAATTGTTTAATGACTCCTGTTGCGAATAATATGACAATCGTTATAATGCGATCGAATAAGGAGCATAAAGTCGAATTATGAATTGATTGCAGTAATCTGACATGTGCTAGATGATTTGTGTAATAAAATGGTCATATTTATTGTATTGGTGATCGTTTAGTTTAAATTATTTATAAAAGTGGAAAATAAATGTATAATATGTATGGAGGGCAGTGGTAACGGCGCCGACTTACGAGCTGTACGTCGTAGGTTCGATCTCAGACAGGCTTTACTTTGTGTAAATTATTTCATCACCTTTGCTTTCAAAACGGTGAAGGAAAACATCGTGAGGAAACCGGCATGTCGTAAAACCAAAAATTCGAAGACATGTGACATCTACCAACCCGCACTGGGCCCGCGTGGTGGATTAAGGCCCACTCCCTCTCACTGAAAGAAGGCCTGTGTCCCAGCAGTGGGAATACTATAGGCTGATTATGTATGTATGTAAAAGTCTAGAATACAATAAACACAATAAATATGACCATTTTTTTCAGCACTGTACGACGCTCTAATAAGGAGTCAGTTGGAGGGGAATGCGGCAATACGGGCTCCACATGAGTCTAAGTATAGTCTCATGTTGGAGCGCATACAGAACAAATTCACGAGATATGTCTACCTCAGACTTTATGGAGTATATCCCTTCTACCCGTTAATGTATCAAACCTTTTTTGTTTTGGGCATGGTAGGATACAACAAGTTGGAAACAAGATGAGATCTTACGCTGGCGTCGTATATTCTTGGAGTGTTCCGGGGTAACATACATAGCCCGGTTGTGCTACAGGGTATTTGTTAAGTGTGCCCGACGGTTACGTACAGCGCCGACGACAGCCCAACTTATTTGCGGTGCCGCGCGGTCAAACTAAATTGTTGGATAATGCACCCCTCACGCGAACAATGCGCGTACTTAATGTGGTTGCCAATAAAATAGATCTGTTCTCATGTTCACGGGGCGAGTTCGCAAGGGTGACGTTACAGGTGTTGTGCACTTAGTAAGATAATTCTAGGAATAGTATAAGTGTGAATAAATTGTATATAATTGTCCTAATAACTACACTACCGCATTGGGAAACTGTAATGGTAAATGTAATAAATAATTTTATTACATAAAGTGACATCTAGCTTAAGGCACATTACTCCAGTAAATTAATAATTGGACTTTAGGAGGAGCATAAGGAGCTGATGGCTGGTGAAGCAGAGTCCTGGAGTGGAGACCACGTATTGGCAAGCGTAGTGTGGGACGTCCCCTACCTAGATGAACCGATGACCTTAAAAAAGTGGCTAGGACAGACCGAATGTGGAAGGCGAAGGGCCTATGTCCAGCAGTGGGCTGAGTTGATTGATTGTAGGAGTGTTATGGGGATTTATGGGGTACTGTGTTAAATGTTACAACAAAATACCTTATGATATATTGCAATTAAGTAAATTAAAGAAAATTTAAAACTCATATTAAAAGTACACTTTGAAAACAAGCATATTACAAATTAGAGGATTATATCCAAGAATGCTTGGAAACATCCTGGTCCACCTCTATAAGACAATCTAGAGTCTAGACAAAATCAAACTCGTTGCTATTTGTATTGTATAATTTATAAATCAATATTGATTTTACATTCTGTGATTACCTTAACTCACACACTGATCTATTACTTTATTGTTTTTTAGGAAAACGTATACTTTTACAATATTTGTAAATATGTGAGCACCACATATTATTATGTATATATCAAATAATTAATTTATCTGTCATTGCTTCATTTTGAATTATTTTTATCTATTGTGGTATAGTAATTTTATTCTAGGTGAATCGTCTTCACATATAATTATATAATTAATGTATACAAAATATTGTGAAACATTTTTAAAGAGTAACGGTGGAGTTTCTTGCCCATTCTTATCTAAAGGAAGGGGCGACTAGAATCAATTATATTTATTTACTATTTTTTTTTGTAAATTTTGACGTTCTAAAGTGCCTTTTATGTACCTATTTGAAATAAATGATTTGACTTTGACTTTGATTTGACTTTGAATTACAATCTGATAAGACAAGTGTTAAATTAATGTGGATGGCTATAAGAAAAGATGTAGTCAGAAGAAAAGATGAATGGATTGTATGAGACATGATAATGGCTTCTACCAATCGTGGCGATTCATCATTCTCCTGCCCTTCTCCCAATTTATTTGGGGTCGGCGCAACATTTTTTTTTCTTCTCTATTATTCGTCATCTCTATAGTCTATAGCCACCCCCTTTCTAGCCATATCATCTTTCACACAGTCCATCCAGCGTTTCTTTCTCCAACTTTTATAGCCATCCATATGCATACTCAAAACAATCCTCACGATTGCGAAAAAATGGTATGATAGTCGAATGTGGATATCTATCGGACGTACATAGTTCTTCCGCAAGTATCACCACATTGACCGGTTCTGAGCCTCCTGCATTCAACACATTCCCATAACCTTCACCAAGTCGTCAGACCACCTTGTGGGGAAACAGAACTGAATGTACATGTGGGTAATTTTTTCTTAATTGAAAACTTAGATGCGTTGAGAAAAACGTATGAGTTCGCGTCACCGACGTGGTAATCATGACATGCTAATGGGATGTGTCGGTGGTAACACGCAGCGGCCTGTGTACATGTATACGCATATATATATATATGTTATTCCAAATTTGTAAGTTTGCACTTCTGTTGGCAATCCCCATAACTGCCTATTTTTCGACGTGAATACGTCTTTAAAATTGCTTCCATAGGGAGGCAATTAAAAAAAACTAATGATGACAAAATCGGGGGATACAGTTTGGTGTTGCAGCTAAATATCTATCATCTCCATCTAAAATTCAATTACACCACTGGTTAGTCAAATGATCAAAGAATTGATTACGCTAAGTAAGGAATGTGACACGTCACGCGCTGCGGAGGGGGAAGTGCCGCCATTTTGAGGTCATTTTGCTGCGTATCGAGATTTCCATTGAGTATAACTGTTAACTCGGAGAAGCTACGACGTTCGTTCAAGTTTCAATCGTCAACTCTCGTCAAAATCTAACGATTATATATAAAACGCATGTAGAAAATATTACCCGTTACAAGACGTATTCACGTACAACACATGGCCGTGTCCATGACACAGCCACACCCCTTTTTTATTTATTTTTTAGTTTTAATGATGGTCTGGCAGTTTGAGTACTTTATGCGGCCTACCCAAATATCCTTTCTTTGGTATTGTTCGTCGAATCATAGAGCCATAAGTTCTGAGTTGAGCTTACTGTCCTAAAATAGCGGTAGACAATGGATATTTATCCAAAGTAGCCTTACTCCAAAACTACTGAGCCTAAAATTTGGGAAAAAATACAGAAAATAGCTCTTTACTTATAGATTACAAGAAAACCTATAAGGAGTCTATAGAGTTAAAATAACATGGTAAATCTCACAATATTATGCGTACAAACATATTTGTAGTTGGAATGTATGGGAGAATATGTTTTTCAACTACAGTGTTAAGTTTGTTCTTAGGATAAATTATCTTGGGAAAAAATCATGGTAGATACAGATAGATTCATTGTACGGAACCCTCACCACGCGAGTTCAACTCGCACTTATGGAATCAGCTTTTCTCTTAGGTAATCTTTCCTAGATCGTCTACATGGTCCTCACATGGTCTTACCAAGATTATGTCTGGACTTTAAAAGACACTTTGATCCTTGAGTTTGTTTCGCCATTTCTTCTCAGGGGTGGTCGACTCCATCTCGTTTATTTTTTATAACAAATATGATCTGTAAAGTTATTCCGATATCCTATTTAAAGTATTAGTGTAATTTCATTTAATTTTAATATCATTTCATTTCACAAGTTGAGGTAAAAGTAATATCATAATATAACTTTTATTTTTTTTTGGTTGGGAAATCATCAAATAACTTCTCTCGCTCTGGGCGGAGCGAGAGGGTGTGTCAGACTCTTACTGACTAAAACCCACCCGTGTTCCTTCCGTTGCCTGTGTTGCCAGGGGCCTCGGTAACCCTTCCGGACTTTCCCACGACCCTGGATCATAATGTCACTTGCCTGCCTTTTTTATGGAAATGAAAAAGATTGGACTCTGTTTTCACGGAAAGTTTATTTAGAGGTGTAATATTGATAACATTAAGTCGAAAATATGATATACGTCAAATTAACACCTTCTGAGTTGATGTAAATTGTGTTCGTTTTACGCCATTTTGTACTGTTAATCGCAAAACATCTGGCTCCAAATTGGTGATTTCTCCTTCAATGTTGGCTTTCAAGACTGCAAGGTTAGTGGTTTGTGTTGGTGTCGAGAAAATCACGACGTGGCGGGCGACCGCGGGCGGGGAGCAGCGGTCGCGGAGGGGGCGCTCGACCAGCGGGAACGCACCGGCTGGCACAGCATTAAGTCATCGTCCGCCATACTGAACGTTTGCGTATTCATTCTCGCCAATTACGATTCAGATCTATTTGACCGTTTGTTTTCCTTTATAGAACTTTGTAATACAGTCCATTATTATCAGTTAGGCGATTAACGCACTGCCACGCATCACGCGGCGTAGCGCATGAATGCGTGTTCTAACGTTGCTTGTAAGTTTCTCCGTTTGTATAGAAAACATGCACAGTCCAACACACAGAAAATGCATCTACGCGCTTTCATGCAGATCAGGCGCCTACAAGCGGAGAAACATGCGCACACGCGCGTGGGTGCGGGGCGAGACGCAAGGTATGGCACACCGAGTGTCGCAGTGCCGTGTGTGATTTTGGATGGGCTTGACGTGTGTTTGAAAATGGAACTCGATACACACTAATAACTATTTTTAATATCAAAACAGACGCGACGCTCTGCACTGCACTATCACCACAGCGAACGGCTTTGAATGAAATGAGTCAGAGCCGCCGTGAATCCACAAAACGCAATTACGCGCGTGAGTGCGTAAAATACCCGCACGTTGATGCAAATCTGCACTCCCGCAAGTACGCGCGTAGGTGCGTTGACACGCAATATGCAGCGTGATGCGTGGCAGTGTGATCATCGCCTTACCCTGTTTTAGTCCTCGTATAACCTGGTAGATATACCGATTCCTATTTAGTTGGTAAACGCGAGATTGCATATTTGCATTTGGCTATTGCCCCAAAGGAAGAAATCTGGCGCCGTCAGATATGGCGATGTGACGAGCTGGTTGACAAGTTCAGATCACCAAAACGGAAGATCACACGGCCTAGAAATTGGTGTTTCAAAATCTTCATCGTTGCCTGAGCTCTGTGTATCGCCATTGTATTGTCAAGTAATTCTGTATGATTTGTGTGTCAAATCGCAATGACATTATGACGCCATTTGCAAAAAATATGAAGTTACTTTTGTCTTATCTTGTATGTTGCGCTTATCGTTACGCGGTCGCTTATCCAGAACTTATCAGCGCCTTTGGCTTTCTGTTCTGTGAGCCCACCGAAGCCAACGTGCAGGTTTTTTAAATAGCAAATTAAGGACCAAACCTTAAAAAATAAAAAATCCTTTATTTTATGAAATACATACCTACAAATAAATAGATACCTATTACATTAAAAAACGACTATAAAGTATCATTCCTGTTCACCATATTGTAGTCACGGTTTATTTTTTAAACCACCCATTTGAATTACCTTATACTCGTTCTCAAGTTCATCTATAAAAAACTTGGACTGGTTGTTAGCTTCAGGGATTTTTTGAACCTGGTTCTCCCCTGCTCCATGTGGGATATCTCTATGACGTACTGCATTTCTTATATGTCCGTGGTAAATTATGCTTGCAACCTGAGTTTTGCTTTTAAAAGAAGGAGAAGTTGGCGGTTGGTATGCATATGTAAACGGTATGGAGATATGGGAATCATTCTTCCTTATCACCATGTTTTGGGTAAAAGGCATCCCTTGATTCCTCCAATCCGGTGAAGAGGTGTTATCGTCTTTTGTTACGCTCTCTGGTTTCAGACTAGCCGTAGGAACTACTTCTATCCTCTCTGCTAATTTTTTTAAAAACATTTGCAGTATCTCTGTATTTCTGTCAATCTTTTTCAAAATCTGATCCGTTAAATTCCCGTTTTTTTCTATCGTGCTTATGATGTTATTGTTTTTTACTTTTTCTGAGAAGCCTAGTAGTTGTATAGGGGGCGCTGGTGGTGTGGTACTTTGAGGTAACTCTTCAAGTGGTGTAATATTTGCTTTTGTTGTATGTACTTCTATTGGAGCTACTCCTGCCGTTGTGCCGACTATCTCTTTACTATCCAGTTTTAAACGTCTCATAGATACACTCAATGCATTGCTATCTAAATCAGCAACATTATCAGTATTCTCACCGTTTAAAATAGATTCTATATTCATCTTCTCTTCATTCAAACGATTTAGCTGTTCGTTAATATGCTGCGCATGTTGTTTTAGTAAAAATTGCATTTTGTCATGTTGATCCTGGATCTTCCTTGTCAGGGATGTTTCTTCTTTCTTTGTATATACTTTATCATCTTTTACGCCTTCATATATGGACCTGTTCAGTTTAATAATTTTTGATATTTCTGAAACATTTACTAAAGAAGAATACAAAAGGCCGTTCTTATTAAAGCTTTTGTTAATGCTAGTGTGTATTTCTTTGAATCCCGAATTTAGACCTGTTTGGTTTTTTGGCATAATTTTTACAGTCACTTTGTAATTAGGGTTGTTAGCAGGAGAACCCATTAAAGTGTTAACTATTTCCTGATCTCTTAATTGTTTCTGTGATTCAGTGTCATTGGATGATGCCAAAAACTGATCTATATCAATAGTATCGGCGGTATTGTCTATATCTGTGCTCGTTTTACGAAGTCCAGGTAATTTACCAAACAGTAAAGCGTTATTCGGTATATACTCTTCACGTGATTTTGATACTTCCTCCATAAATATGTGTGGGTACTTTGACATCAAAGGGTTGTGTCGGGATCTTCCGTCAAATATCTTAGTAATATAAGTCCCAGGTTCATTGTGCTGATAAGGATATTCTTCTTGCTTCTCATGATCATCTAATGTTTCGACTTCTTTAACTAATGCTCTATCAGCAAATACATTTTCATCGGACACAACGAACACATTTTCGTCAGACTGTTTTGACATATGTGGCAGATCTGTTGCGATGATTCTTATTTTATTAATCTGTCGTTTATTTCTCTTTGTATTTAAAAATATTGTCTTTGACTTAGGATTTGTGTTAAGAAATCTATTGAATTTGAGTCTGGTACTTAAATCGTTAATCCTTTTAACGTTTATCGCCCTTTTCTTGCGTTGAAAAAGATTCGCTAAGCTAAATATTTCTGAAGGATTCAAGTTTTTCTCAAAGATATTCTCATCCACAATTAAAGGCGATTTTCTGTCTTTACTTGGAGTAACTTTTGGCTTCTGTTTTTTTGTTTTATAAATGTCGCGATAATTTTTATAATTTAAGAAGTCGTTATTGAATATAATTTTGTATTCATTTGAATGGTAGTCATGCTTTTTATCTATAGAACGTCGTTCTATTACATGTTCATTGTTAAGATATTCCATTTCTTCCTCTGAATCTAAATTAGCTTCTGTAGTGGATACTGGCTCAGGAGTCGGATCATAGGTCTCATGGTAAGATTTAATAACATTTTCTAGACCTGAGAACAATCGCATAGATTCCTTATCTGGGGGTTCATCAACATACTGGTTGAAGCCAACTGAGAACCCAGAACCATCAATGTCTTTAATCACAAACTTCCTTTTTCCCATATCGTAATACGAATTTGTTTTAATAGTTTCTTCACTCAATTCAGTATTTAAAGGCTGTTGGAGTCTTTGGGGTATTCCGTTTACTTCTAATATTTTGCTATAGTCCACATTTACTTCACTCATTTCAGCTGAGTTTATCGCTTTGGTGTCTGCTAAGAATCCTGGACCAAAGTTTTGTTTTTTCCATTCTTCTCCTGATTTAGTTCCAATGTAAGGTGAGATTCGATCTTCCAGAGGCACTGTCTTACTGATTGGATGTAGCTGTCTGTGAACGAAAGTAGTAATAGGTAGACTGTATTTATTGAGCAAAACATGATTGATGCTATGTTCCAACGGATTTTGTATACGTTTCCTAAAATGTATACTTTTACGTTGCTTTGTATTGTTTTTTCCTGTCGTTCCTAGTTTGTTTGTCATATCGGAATGTATTGCTTTCTGTATCTTGTCAATCAAGTTCTTAATGAGTTTCTTTTTCTTTTCACCTTTCATGCCTTTACTGTCAAAATGTGTTTCGATTTCGACGTAAAGTTCATCTTCTTCTGTGTTTTTCTTAATGGATTTCTTTGCTTGTCCAGGATCATCGTTTTCATACTTGATTCTGACATGACGTTTTAGGCGTTTAGTTTGAAAATGTCGGTTTATTTCGTTGTTGGTATCTTTTGTGTCATGTGGAAAGTGCTTGAAATATTCTTCTACGAATTTGTTCATGTACGATTTCGGTATCATGTTATAGTCACTTGTCTCTTTTGTGGTCGTTTCACTGCCTTCTTTTGGTTTAAAAGCAATGGGTAGTTTTTGCTGTGATGTCGGTTGTGCCATTTTAGGGTCTGAATGAGTGAATTTAATTACTTTACCGTTGTAAACAAGTTCTATGTCACCTTGAATGTTTTCGTTTGAGGTTCTGGAATAAAGAAAGTAAATCATGAATGCAAGTCTTAATTGCTGGTGGACCAAAGATTATAAACCTTTGTTCACAGGCATACTATTCTATCAATGACTACTTAAACGTAATAAGAATAGTTGGTCGCTGTGATTAACTCAAGACAATGGTACAGATTCCCTTGTTCACAAACTAAACTAAATTTACGTTTAGTGAATCTTTTTCTTTGTATTTCAATAAGAAGAGGACAAAAGATAAATTTTAGTTTAGTCCTGTCTCTGTTTTGTTATATTAATCAGCGCCTGTCACTACTCCATACAAGTTTAGACGTCATTAAAAACTTGAACATTAAAATTACTTCAATTTACGTCAAGCGCTGATTAATTTGACAGGACTAAACTAAAATTTATCTTCTGTCCTTTTCTTAATGAAATAGAAACAAACAGATGCACTGAGCTTAAATTTATTTTAGTTTGTGAACAAGCGAATCGGCACCATTGTTTATGTTCTTTCTCCAGAATTAGCTTACCTAATGACAGGTTATATGAGTTCATATAATTGTTTATGCTAGTTTATCATTTGTGACTTCGAGTTAGTTACAGCTATAGCTTTATGTAAGCGGGCACGCCCTTTATGCCTGGAGGCTTTTATTTAGATATTAAGTTCTGTTTACGTTTTTATGCTGTATTTTTTATTTCTGCTGAGCACAGTTTTCATTGTTTTGTTGGTATATTGGCGTGTGCTAGCTTACATAAGACAAGTAATTTAATTTAATGGTTTGTGTTTCGTAATGTGCGATTATGTATGTTATGTATTCTATATCTGTTGTTCATGAACGATTGAATGAAATGGAACGATGTTTCAAACTCGTTTCATAACCAGCCTATAATGTTCCCACTGCTGGGACACAGGCCTCCTCTCTGTGAGAGGGACTGGACCGTAATCCACCACGCGGGCCCATTACGGCTTGGTAGATATCACATGTCGTTCTCGTCGGTACGGAATGTTGCCATTTTAAATATTTGTATTTATGTTATTCTTTTTTTTTAATATTTTTATTTATGTTATTCATATTACAATCTCACTGTGTGCTGCACTGGTCGACGTCATCACGTCAACGCCGGCTATCGCTCAAAATCAGTGCTGGGGTTCTGTCTCGCATAGAGTCGCAGCATTATGCTGAGCGTTGGCCGTTTTGCGGGGATGTGACGCATATTCTCCCCCAAATTGTTTATTTTTTGTATTTGTGTTCCTTCTTTGCGTCATGTTTACCACAAGTAATCGTATTTTCTTTCTTTCTTTTCTTCATTTTTGGTTCGAGGACATGCCGGTTTCCTCACGATGTTTTCCTTCACCGTTTTTGAGAGCAGTGGTGATGAAATAATTAAACACACAAAGTAAAGCGCCTGTCTGTGTTCGTACCTTCGATCTAAAACTCGTAAGTCACGGCCGTTACCACTGGACCACCACTGCTCCCAAATTCGTTTAGAGCTAAATAATTGTATCACATACGTTTATTTTTTTTTTTTTTTGGTTTGTAAATTATCAAACAATTTCTCCCACTCTGCGCGGAGCGAGAGTGTCAGACTCTTACTGACTAAAACCCACCCATTTTCCTTCCGTTGCCTGTATTGCCAGGTATCCCTTTCGGACTTTCCCACGACCCCGGCAGGACGTTTTTGCCTAATGTTGTTTTCGTCCATTTCTAAATAGCGATAAATAGAATAATTTCTATGGAGTTTTCATTGAAATTGGTATTGGTAGGTAAGAAAGGGTCTGAATTACTTACTTGGTATCATTTTCTTTGAGTTTATCATTGCCTATAGTTGTGATATCTATTACAGTTTTGATCACAACGTTCGGAGGAGCTGAAACAAGCAGTCTTTCATCAGTTACCGTTTTTGATTGATTATTTTAAAATTATTTCTTAGAATGTGGCAGAATGATCGCCACGTGCAAACTAGGCATCAGACTGACGTCACGCAAAATCCTGCATCGCGCAAGCAAAGTTCGACGCGCGACTTGCATATACAGGGCGGTCCAAACAGTGTTGTTATAAAAAAAAAATATTCCTCATGCTCCGGGGTATCCCAAAATAGTTCATGTATGTTCCGCGATTCTTGATAGTTTATGAGTTATATGTATATCGACGGTTAAAAGGTAATAAGGCATAAGCGAAATTGTGCTCGAAAATAAGTTATGAATGCCATCCTAGGTAATCTCTATTTTTAAGAAGGATGGTATTCATAACTCATTTTCGAGCACAATGTCGCTTATGGCTTTTAACCAATAAATACCTACCTTTTAATTAATATATATATATTTTTTTTTGAAAATTTTATGGGAACGACTTTAAAAAATATCTATAGTGATTTTTACACGGCTTTATTACATTCTCTTTTTGAAATTTTCGTGTGTATGGAATATTCTTTCAGACATAAAATAATAATCTTCCAGTCATAAAATTTTGATCAAAAAGTAGAAATTTACTTTCCAATGATACAGAGTCGAAATTTTTACTTAAAATATATAATTTTTAAATATTACCAAGTTCCTAAATAATTTCTAAAACCTAGGCAGAATGTAGGCTTGCACAATATCACAAAAAAGTTGTTACTTAATCGACCACTTCGCTGGAATCGGCCTTTAAAAGAGGTGACGCGGAAATCCCTTTAAAAAAGCATTCGACTTATTTATTATTCAAAATCAGAGAGCAGTGGTGGCCCAGTGGTAACGACTGCGACTTACGAGTTGTAGGTCGTAGGTTCCAACCCAGACAGGCGCTTTACGTTGTGTAAATTATTTCATCACCACTGCTCTCATAACGGTGAAGGAAAACATCGTGAGGAAACCGGCATGTCCTAGAACCATAAATTCGAAGACATGTGACATCTACCAACCCGCACTGGGCCCGCGTGGTGAATTACGGCCCACTCTCTCTCACAGAGAGGAGGCCTGTGTCCCAGCAGTGGGAACATTATAGGCTGATTATGAGGTAAGGATTACTTAGTATACACAAGTTATTTTAGGTAAAGGAATGAAATTATCCGGAAAGGAACCGGATGTACCGACATAGCTTACAGAGTAAGCAAATTGAAGTGGCAGTGGGCTGGCCATGTTTGTCGAACGACCGATGTCCGATGGAGCAGACGAGTCCTGGAGTGGAGACCGCGAATCGGCAAGCGTGGTGCGGGACGCTCCCCAGCTATCTAGCTGGTCCATCTGGACCGACGATCTTAAGGTGGCTAGGAAAGACTGGATGCGGAAGGCGGAGGATAGGGTTTTGTGGCGTGTGCAGCCTGGGAGAGACATGCATCCAGCAGTGGACTGCAATAGGCTGAGTTGATTGAATTAATTACATAAAATTTTCAAAGTCGCTTATGTACCTGTCGAAGAAGGCGCCCTCCAATTTCGATAGGTCCATAAGCGAAAGTGTCTTAAAAAATTATCTTTTAATCTACGAAACGCATTGGCATGAGGAATCTATATTTTTTATGAAGTCACTATTTGAACCATCCTGTATACAACGTCCAGCAGGCTTAGCATGACGCTTTATATTTCTACGAAGAATACACACAGCTCTTTCTATACAAAGTGACATTTCGTTTCTCCATTTTTGACATCGCACCATAGAAATCCTTCTACATAAAAAAGGAGCTAGACAAAGATCGTTAGAAACGAAAGACATAATGACAGATTGTAGAAGGATTTCTACGGTGCGATGTCTAAAATGGAGAAACGAAATGTCACTTTGTAGCAGTGTGTATTCTTCGTAGAAATAAAAAGCGTCATGCTAAGCCTGCTGACATCAATAGCCTCACCCTTTTTGCCCTCCCAGCGAAGCCCTAAACCCAGGTCTGTACACCACAGGGGATGCCTTTAGCGTGTAGTCGCTTCGTTTATAAGTTTAATGCCCTGGATGGAGGCCTTAATTTATTTTTAAGGCATTCACAGGAAAGTCCGGTTAAGCAGCCGATAACCTCCTAGGTTGACTTGCGTGATATCATTCTCAAAAAAAACAATCGTTGGGCAGGTGCGGATCCCCTTTTTTCTATAGAGTGATGAGGAACTTTACACCTTGTTCCTCACACCTCTATATGCATTTATTAGAACTTTTTTTATTAGGTACTTGGTCCTAATAAAAAGGTTTTAACTGGCTGCAATGGAATTTGAACGTTCTAGTGTACGATATTGAGTCCTAAGCTGGATAATTATATAAGATTCTGCATTCAAGTTTAGACTACCGACTTAATACCGAATAACTTTAATTTAAGAAGTCGTGGTCTTTGGATCTGTATTTTACTTTTTTGCCACCGAAGTCTGAAATTTAAGTTATTTTTGTTTAAGTCGGTTGTTTTTTACTTATTAAGTTTTTTTTTATTATTCACTTTTTATTGGGTCAGTTTGTAATTTATCTAAGTTACAATAGCCTAATATCTTCTTCTCATCACCATTTATAATAGGTATAGGTATTCCTTTTTTATGCAGGGAAGTTAATTGTTGAGGAGTTCACCTGGTATGAACCAGGAGAACTGCCACTCACCATGTGCATTGTGCCGAGCATAAATTGCTTAGCAACCATATTAACCAATCAACTGCAAACCGCGAACCAAGGCAACCCGTTAAATATTTATTATTAAGTAGTTCCAGTGGTCATCTGTGGTCTTCATCATCAGTTCCACACCTATAGCGGTGTGCCTATAAAATTTGAGGATTTCGCTCGATTTTCATTGGATATCAGATTTTACTTGGTGACAATGTGACTACCTCGAGAGCATTTTAAAGTATAAAGTTAAAAATTATTTTACACAATACCTTTTGCAGGTTTAACAGTAGTACTCTGCACAATCTGATCCTGCAGTTCATTGCAGTTAAGCATTTCGTCAAAAAACTTATCTTCTATTGGTTTCTGTAACTTCGTATCATCTCTTTCCTTCCTAATTTCATTTGGTTTAACATTAGGCCCGTCTGTAATCGTAATATTGGTTTACTTAAATTAGTTTATAAATATAAAATGGCGTCTGTATTCCCTGAGGCGATAGGCAGAGCTTTTTCAATACATCCCCAGACTTCGGCAGTTATTTTGAAGTAGAATAACATTCAACTGGGCTCAGGACTGGACTCGAGGCGGTTACTGAGTAATTCCTAATTCAAAAAACAATATTAATGCTTTACCTAGCCTGGGTATCAAGCCTTGACCCTTTGTTCAGCCCAAAGAGGTATTCAAATTTGAATCATTCGCAGATAATTAAGAAAGATATTCTTCTGACATTGACTAGTTTAGTTTAACATTTCGTTTACACAATTCAATTTGTCGCGTTATAAAATTGAAAGTCTAAAGTAAACCAAAGTAGAAGTCAAAGTCAAAAGCAAGTTATTTGTCTGACTGAGGCGAGATATATGCCATTGCTAATTGTAATTATTATAATTTTAATTACCTTTTCTATCATGAAATTCGTTGAAATTAGACATCAAAGAATACATCCTCTTATAGACATCGTTTAGATCCATGTGTCTCTCAATGCCTTGCAGAAGTATATTATGCATACTTAAATGAAGCATTTTATCTTTCTTCTCATCTTCTGCCAATTTAAGTTTTTCAATTACCTTAGGAATATCTTCAATAATCTTCTTTTCTGTCGGTTTCATGTCTGAAGTTTCTTCGGCTTCTAATTCTTCTAGTAATGTTGATAGACGATTGGCTAATATGTTTTTGATTTTAGGATTTTTTATGTGGAATAAGAAGCTTTGGGTTTCTGAAAATACGTTTCAAAATTGGGATGATGTTATATATGACATATTGAGGAACTTTAGTGAGAAAGAGCGAGGAACATGTTTTGAGGGATGTTTTGGGTATAAATATGGATGAGTAATGGAAGACCAAAGAAACGATCGATGGATGGATTGTGTGAAATATGACATGGCTAAGAAGAAAGTGACTACTGAGATGACGCCCGATAAAGGAAGAAGCAGACATGCTGCGTCAACTACAAATGTACTGGAATAAGGGCAGGAGAATGATAATAAGTCATTTGAGTGACGTTTGCAGTGACCAGAATAGCACTAACCTTAAGAGTATAATGATCTTACCTATGGATCGTTTCGTTCTATAAGAATCATCAATTTCACCGTAGTTTATTTCATCATTTTCTGAAGCTTCGGTTGTGAGTTCATCACGACTTATATTATCATTGAGTTTTTCTGAAAAATAATTGATAACATAACGTCATCGTTGTATTCCTCGAAGGGCAGAGGTGCCTAAATCCCAATTTCTTAACGCGGCTTGTGCGGTAGGAGTTGACTGGTGGAAATCGTCACGTAATGAAAAAGCGTACGACTTTTTCTCTCTCTGTCTCTTTCTATTATATACGAGTATGAGTATGCATGTGAGTATCGCGAAAGGAACTGCGTTCCTGGCGGGGATAACCGAGCATTAATTCAGACTAATGCAATTTCAATAATCCTTCTTTCGGAGTTTTAGCCATTTAGCCACTTGCTCTAAAATGTAATTTTAAAATGTAACGAAAATTCGAACTATTTTTTCATATAAAATATAAATTTTATGACAAGCACAATTAGCATCATCTATTGATATGAATTAAGTAAATATTATTTACGACGAGACGAGTAAATATTTAACCCTGCATTTCAAAATTAATATCAATGATCCACCCTACTTTTAGCCATTTAGCCACCAACTCTAAAAGGATTATTTACCTTTCTTACTAGCAAGCAATCCGTCAATGTCCACGAAGACATTGGTCAGTATGACAGTAAACGTGAAGGCTATAGCCAGAAGTGTGACGCAGAACACCCTGTAGAACACCGCGTCGTAGTCGCATCGTGTCATATGAGATGTTGTTTTTTTACTTTCTGGAAAATAAAGTAGGAAATTAAAATGGTTTACTAAGTTGTTTTAAAAGCAGGTAGACCTTCCTAAAAACGGCTATAGTTCAGTCAACGAATGGCCCAAAAGGGAAAAAGGGAAGTGGGGGGTGGGGGGGGTGTAAAGTGCGTACTAAGGACCTAAGCGATTCCTTCAGAAACTTGTTCAGGGTACTTAAGGACTGAACATACTAAAAGATCTGACGTCTACGAGGTGAGCTGGAGTGGGGGAGGCATAAAGTTCCCACTTTTGGGTTTTTCGCTAATACGAGTATCACAAAAACTATGCATCGTAGGGCAAAAACAACGATAATTATTTTGCGCTGCAGCAAGGATTGTGGTAGTGGCAAATGGGGAAGTCAATGCTGAATTATTCTGCGGCGTGCCTCCGCTGCCAAGGAAAATCTCAACGGCATTTCTATTGACGAGGACGACTTTGAAGAGAAGACTTTGCCAATTCACGGCCTAGGAGGATGAAACAGTAATTCACATATGTATATGTATTATGTAGATTATAGTTTAACAATATGAAGGAATATTTGATATGAATCTTTTTTTTTTTTTAATTTTCCCTTTTCCGGAGCGTGTAGGTCAAAAACGGTTGGAAATTCGGAAAAAATATATACAATAATAGTTTTATAAAATTATATTAGCTTTTATTTGGTGTTAGAATGTATTCCCTACGTCGCACATTTTTTGCGATATAAGCGAAAAACCTAAAAGTGGGAACTTTGTGCCTCCACTTTGGCTCACCTTCGGCCCTTCGGAATCTTCGGCGAACATACTAAAAGACCTGACGTCTAGGAAGACGTCAGGAGTGACGTCAGTATGTTCACTTGCTAAGCATCCTGAACAAGTTTCTGAAGGAATCGCTTGGGTCCCTGCTCACGCACTCTACAACGCCTTTATTGATTGGACTACTGCGTCCCTACCAGGAAACCAGGCTGACGTCCGGTGGAAACTGTTGCAGGATACTCGCCCTCCAATACCGCTCAATACTACCACCAAGCAAGCATCTTCCTGCTGGGTCCAAAGTCAAAGTCAAATTATTTCATTCAAATAGGCACATAGAAGGCACTTTTGAAGGCAGTTCGGTTTCAGAAAAAATAAATCAACAACTTTTGCATGTTTTTCTCTTGTGAAAATTATTACCTCTAGTCTGAATAAGACTAGGCCAATATCATGGATATTTCTCGATATGTCAAAAGCATTTGACTTCGTAGATCATAAACTGCTTCTCCTCAAGCTGAATCGTTATGGTGTTAGGGAAAACGCGTTACAGTGGATAGAAACTTATCTTAATAATCGCCATCAATGTGTAGAGATACCTAGGCATACATCACCAGAAAAGAAAATATATAGATCCGCCTATCGTCAAAACTCCTGTGGTGTTCCCCAGGGCAGTATATTAGGACACTTTTTATTTTTTAAATATCAATGATTTGCCCAATTTTACCCCATATTCATTCATTCTGTACGCCGACAATACCTCTCTAACCCATACCCCTTAGTATTGAACTCACCGATAAAAATATCAGCAAATACGAAAAAGAGATTAATTACACGTCAAACAATATAATAGAATGGCTAAAATATAATAATTTGCATGTCAATATTAGTAGAACCAAACTAAACCAGTTCCACGCTTACAGTAGTAAACGTCACCAATTACAAATAAGATGCAGATACTGCTATATGAAAGTCCAACTTTTTTGGGAATAACATTAGATAAATATTGCAACTTGAAAGTACACATTGACAAACTGTGCACTAAACTGCAAAGATTTGTATTTGTTTTATACAAAATAACTCGCGTAGTTGGTACTCATATCAATGCAACACTTTATGCTTATCACGGTTACGTAGCATCAATTCTCTGCTACGGCATCATAATATGGGGCAATTCTGTTGATACTATTAAAGCATTTCGAGCCCCAAAAAAAATGTATTCGATCAATAGCTAAAGTCCAACCATTACAAAGCTGTGCCCCACTTTAAAAAAAAAGAAATATTACCACTCTTATCTTTATATATATTCGAACTCTGTATCTTTGTACATAAAAACAAATCTTTATTTCAAGTACTTAATGATGTTGTAATAAGAAAAAGTTGGAAGATAATAACCACAAATTATGTGTAGCTCAACAAAGAATTAAACTATTTTCTAATAATGTTTACTTTAAGGCAATTCGTATCTATAATAAATTACCATTTTTTTTTTTAAATCTTAATTTCATGACATTTAAAAATAAATTAATAAACTTCCTGTTGCATAAGTGTTACTACTCAACAAATGATTTTTTAAATGAAAATTTTGATTCAAAATTTAAATAAGACGACGACTCACCGTTGTGCTCCTAATAATTTAATGGAATTTAATTTCTATGACATTGTATTGATTATTTTTTTTACACACAATTTATTAATTCTTGACATTATAATTAATACAATGTCAAGGGTCCTCCCCTTGACATTGTATTCGATAGTATTTAACGTTTTCCTTATCCTTGACATGTATGGTTTAATTTTGACATAATGTTCTAATACTCTCATTTTAAATCTTTGAAATATTTTAACGCTGGAAACAGCAGAATATTATGGACACCATTATAAATTCATTCTAACTGCGGAACCCTTATTGTTCGTGGTCCGACACGCACTTGGCCGGGTTTTTTTTGCTGGAAATCGTACATCCCCATTGTTAATTTTTCTCTGTAATGTGCGTTGTTCGTAGAAATCGGGGACAATGCTCCAAGTAACCGTATTTTAGGTTGGGAAACCCAGCGTGAGCTGTGTCTCACGCTTTACTCGTGTTACTAACTTAATGGAGTAAAATGTCAGGTACTAATACATAACATACATAATCAGCCTATAATGTTCCCACTGCTGGGACACAGGCCTCATCTGTGTCAGAGGGAGTGGGCCGTAATCCACCACGCGGGCCCAGTGCGGGTTGGTAGATGTCACATGTCTTCGAATTTTTGGTTCTAGGACATGCCGGTTTCCTCACGATGTTTTCCTTCGCCGTTTTGAGAGCAGTGGTGATGAAATAATTTACACAAAGTAAAGCACCTGTCCGGGTTCGAACCTACGACCTACAACTAGTAAGTAGCGGCCGTTACCACTTGACACCTGAGAGCAGTGGTGGCCACCACTGCTCTCAGGTATCAAAATAAAATGGTCATATTTAGTGATCATTTAGTAAGATTAGGCACATTCTTTCTGCCTTTTATTAATTTTTGCTCGACTCCTAAGGGTCGTAGCGTAATATTAAATAAGTTAGCCCATAACCTTCCTCAAGAATGTATATTTACATAATCAAATTACAAGATGATTATTATCATTAACTAAATTAAATTAAAACTAAGTTAAACCTAAAAAAGGCCCTCGAGGCATTGTACCGAGGATGCTGGCGGCATTTCCTCGCTGAATTGCAACGCTGACGCGTTGCGCGAGAAAGCCGCCAGCTTTTCGGTCACCAGTTACATCAACTATAAGTTTCAAGAATTGGGCTATCGAATTCAAAAATATTTTTAAAATCCAACGGCTAGTGTCAGAGATTAGCGCGTTGGAGCATACAAACAAACTAGCTTTATTATATTAGAAAAATAGATAATAATGTTATTCAACTATACCTGTACCTTGTTAACTTAGCCAAGCCAAGAATTAGGAGAGCAAATAAAATAAAGAAAAAGAGGAAAATGTAGGCTTAGATATTACTTTCACAGGGGTCAAAAATCTCACATTTGCTTCTAGAGTCGCGTCTTGTAGGCTTATGATTACCCGAATCGCTTAAGTGGCAATAACGGTCATTGACCCACTTACATTTTCTAGCACACTTTATTTCAAAACTGAAATAATGTCCGTTAGCGTCCTGAACCAATATCTCTTGTGATCTTCAACATGTTCCAACAACGAAAAATCAGACATGGTTTATTGTTTGGGTTCCTACGGAGAGATATTAGGGAGATCGCTTTTGCTACGCTAAGGCGATTCGGGTATATTTTTATATTATATTACATTTCTTTAAAAATACGTTGCCGTACGAGAAAAGTACCTTCAAATTCAAAATGATGTCACAAGATTTCGTTTTTTAGGCCTGCTTGCACCATACGCAATTTACCTCGATCTAGCCTGATGGAAAGCGATGGATGAGGTTTACAATCGACGAGCGTGCCCAGAATATGCCTGTTCACTCTTATTCAAAAGTGGTTCGGCCCGAAAGACCATGTATTGCCATAAAAACAAATCAAATCATCCTGGCTACTACGCTTTGGGTACATAACCGGGGTCGTGGGGAGCGGCAGGTGTGGATGTGCGGCGGGCAGCTGGAGATCGCGCCGTGCTCACACGTGGGCCACGTGTTCCGCATGAAGACGCTCTACTCCTTCCCCGGAGGCCCGGCCGTATGGTCGTGTAGTAAACATGTTTACGTTTAAAACATCATCCTGTCTCTGCCATCTTCAAACGATTGACCGAAACCGAAACGAACCTTTTTGGTGTGTTCTCTGTTGCGTGTATTTTGCGTCCAGAGTAATGATAATGATACAAGGCAGTGATTTTCATTTTGACAGTTCAACAATATTCATTGCGGTATTTACGTTGTCGAGCAGACAAATTTTTCGAACATATGAAGCAATGGATTAGGAATATACTTCAAAATCATGCAGATCATGACTGAAAGTGTGTTACGGAACTACCCCGCTGGTATACTGAAATTATACAAGTTTCGAAAAGGCCATAAGGACAAAAATTATCACAATAAAGCTTCATATTTTGCAAGGGATCCCTGAATAGAAAAATGGTCAGAACATACTCCCAAACTTACCCAACAACATTCCATACATTTGACCAGAGATTAGAGAATCAAGCTCACACTTAAAAATAAAATAACATAATCATAACTTAACTTAAAATAATATAATCAGCCTATAATGTTCCCACTGCTGAGAAACAAGCCTCCTCTCTGTGAAAGGGCCGTAATTCACCACGCGGGCCCAGTGCGGGTTGGCAGATGTCACATGTCTTTGAATTTTTGGTTCATGGACACAGTTGCCACTAGTTTCGACACGACGTTTTCTTTCACCATTTTGAGAGTACAAAGTAGTAATTTATACAAAGTAAAGCACCTGCCTGGGTTTGAATCTACGATCACGACACTTAAAATAATGGCGTGGAATTCTAACGGATTGCTGCAATACCAACATGAGTTGCAAGTAGTGCTGGACACAGAAAATGTTGTGTTTGATCTCTGAAACTCACTTCACTAAACAGTCTTTTATAAAAATTTAAAAGCCATATGGTTTATTAACACACTGCACCTTATCAACATGGCCTGAGGAGGTAGCGCGGTTATTATTAAAGAAAATATATGTCATTACGAACAGTGTTCATACGCGGAACCAGACACGCAAGCTGTGCCAATATCAGTTAAAACAAACAAAATTAATGTAACAATAGCGGCCGTATACTGTCCCCCAAGACACACGATAAACAAAGAACAATATGTACAGTTCTTAAAATACCTTGGACAGACATTTATATTAGGCGGTGACTTTAACGCTAAGAACATTCATTGGGGATCGAGATTGTATAACTAAGGGAAGAAAGCTTCTAAGTGCAGTTAAAGACATGCACTGTTTAGTCTTAGTGAAAAACCTACATACTGGTCGACTGACCACTAGAAACTACCAGACCTAATCGACTTTTTGATAGTGAAGAATATATCAGCCAATATTATATGAGTGTGGAAGAAGAGTACCACATGAACTGCGATCACTCTCCGATAGCTTAGACCTATAAAATATTATCAACCTAAAACTTCATTAAAAAGCAAAGGTCAGTTCGATTCTGTAGTAAACAAGTTTAGCAATAATGTCCCACCTACAGTGCAGTTTCTTAAAAAAAATAGAGGAGGAAATATGAAGAAATGAAAGGAAGGAAGGAGATAATAGTCCCTATTATATTAAAAAAGGGATCAAAAAAAAAAAATCAAACTAAATAAAGATGAATGCTACCCAATGATTTTGCCGATATCTTGGAATCATACATTATAGATAGAATGTTTCGAGTAAGGAACGAGGATGTCTTTTACGATTTAAAAATTGTTAAAGCTGGCGTGCCTCAAGGTAGTGTGCTGGGTCCAGTCCGCTACCTGTTGTATACGTATGATATACCAGAGCCCGAAAATAATACAATTGCGTCTTATGCAGACGATACTGCTATTATGGCTATAGAATCATGCCACAAGGGAGCAGTCAATCAGGTGCAAATCGCTATAAATAAATTCATGACTGGGCACAAAAATGGAGAATCAAATTGAGTTAATCAAAGTCACTTCACATTGATTTCACCAACAAGAATTGTGATTGCCACCCTATCGTCATAAATGGCCAACAAGTGCCATACGCAAACACAGCCAAATTTCTTGGCATAACACTTGACGCGATACTATCCTGGAAAGCGCACGTCACAACTAAAAGACAAGAACTAGACATGCGTTTTAATAACATGTATTGGTTGATTGGATGGAATTCCTGTCTATCGATATATAACGAAATGTAGATATAAGTATATGTATATACTCATGCCGATATGGACGTATGGCATCCAACTGTGGGGCTGTACTAATCCGACCAATATCAAAATGATACAGACATTCCATTGCTAACGCGCCCTGGTCTATAAGAAATGCCCACCTCCATCGTGACCTAAAAATGTAACCCGTAACCAACATAATTCAAAAATTAGCCCATGAACACCGACTCCACCGACATGTGAACGTCGAGACGATTCAGCTGTTAGACAACAAAAATATCGCCATGGGAACTGGAGACAAAAGTCCTCGCGGACATATGGGGCGCGAGGAGGTGAAACGCCGGGGCGTAAGTCCGCTGCCGCGAGAAATCGCGGCACAGCGAAAGAGCTCCGGTGGGATCTCATGGCGACATGGAGAGTGCGATTGTCGCAACCCAGTGCTGGGCACGCCACAATTGCGGCGAGTCTTTGAGGAGCGGCTAGAGAGAAAAAAAAATCGTGGTTAGGTACGCTTCAAAATTGACAACATCGTCAGACCGTAGCCAAGTGAGTGAGACGCTGACAACAGCTAAAGCGGTCACTGCCAGACTGCATAGAAAAGAAAGAGAAGCGCGATGACACAACGCTTATAATGTCTTGCTTAATATGAAGCAATTATCTATTTAATCAAAATTGAGTTGAGTAATCGAAAATAAAAAAAACAACTAAGTTCTGCATTAAAATAAGACGTTCTTGTTAATAATTCAATACGTAACGTAAAACGTATCCGTGTCGGTCCCGGAGAAAGAATAGGCCACCCGATCTCGTCCCGTGGGTGTCGTAGGAGGCGACTAAGGGAGCTCAAGACCGAATGCATACCATAAAGCACATTGGGTCACCCGTACGGTGGCGGGTAAACCATCAACAATCGCATTCCCAAGGAGGGTTGGTGTCAGGCTGGCGGCCGACTGTAAAACTGGGCCTAAACCTTGAGCAACATGAGTAAACACGATATGATGTGCGATAGAGCTAGGGCGTACCCCACAAGCGACGCGCAGGGGCAGCACCCGGCTCCTGCGGGAAATGGACAAGGGTTGTTGCACAACCCCGGGCGGGGGCAATGTAAGAAGCGAGCTCGGGAAGTGAGATTGAGGTATGCAAGTTGGAATGTTGGGACGATGACTGGAAGAGCCAGAGAGCTAGCGGATGTATTTAAAAGAAGGCGAATAAATGTGGCGTGTTTGCAAGAAACAAAATGGAAAGGAACGAAATCTAGGGAAATTGGTGAAGGATACAAGTTTTTCTACTGTGGAAGTGACGGGAAAAGAAATGGCGTGGGAATAGTGTTAGATAGTAATATGAAAAATGGCGTGATGGAGGTAAAAAGAATTAATGATAGATTGATAGTTGTAAAAGTTATGTTAGAAAATGTAATGTTGAATGTAATTAGTGTGTATACACCGCAGGTAGGATGTCATGAAGGGCTGAAAGAGAAGTTTTGGGAGGACTGACACAGTTTTGATGACCATCCCGGTGCATGAGGAATTGATAGTTGGAGGTGATTTTAATGGACATGTGGGAAGAATGAAGGGGGTTTATGAAAGAGTGCATGGAGGATGGGGATTTGGTAAGCTAAATAACGAGGGAGAGACGTTGCTGCAATCTGCTACCGCATTTGAACTGGCAGTAGCCAACACTTGGTTCCAGAAGTACGATAGACACCTAATTACGTACAAAAGCGGTAATCACAACACGCAAATTGATTACTTTCTAGTGCGACGCAAACATTTAAAGCACATAAAAGACTGCAAAGTGCTACCGGGAGAAGATGTAGTCTCGCAACACAGGCTCCTAATTATGGAAATGGTCGTAAAAGTAAAGCTCAACAAAAACAAAGAGCGATCTCCCTCTAGAATAAAATGGCATATGTTGGAGAAGAATGACGTGCGGAAAAATTTAAAGAGCGAGTGGTTGACAAAATGATAGATATGGGCGACATGAATGACCGAAGTGTAAATGAATGCTGGAGTGAAATGGCGGAGTATATTAGGAGTGCCGCAAAAGATATTTTGGGAGAGACAAAAGGAAAGGGTACGATAGATAGGGATACATGGTGGTGGTCGACAGAAATACAGAAGGTGTTGCAGGATAAGAAGAGACAGTTCAAGGAATGGCAGAGTGTTGAAGATGAGAATGTTAGTTTAAAAGCAGAAAAAAAGAGTGAGTGTGATGCTCTAAAGAAAAAATCCAAGAAAGCCGCGGCCATAGCGAGAGCAAAAGCCCAGGACAAGCTTTATGACACACTGGATAGTCCAGCAGGCCAAAAAAAGTTATACCGACTTGCTAGAGCTAGAGAGAAAAAGACGAGGGATGTTTGTCAGATAAAATGTATAAGGAATGAAACTGGAATAGTTCTTACGGATGACGAGAAAATTAAGGATAGATGGAAGGGCTATTTTAAAAGACTGATGAATGAGGAGAATGACTGCAGTGGTGTGCTTGAGAATAAACCAGTTAATGAGGGGTTAGTGAGAATGATTAATATGGATGAAGTGAGAATAGCAGTAAATGGGCTGAAAAATGGTAAAGCAATAGGGCCGGATGGAATACCAGTTGAAGTATGGAAGTTATTACGGGCAAGTGGATGGACGTGGTTAGCTTTATTCTTCAATAAGTTGTTGCTGGAAGAAGCCATACTATTGAAAGGCGACTGAGAGAAGAGAGTGAAATTTCGCAAAATCAATTCGGTTTTATGCCTGGTCGGGGAACAACGGATGCCATCTTTGCTATCCGCCAGCTGTGCGAGAAATACAGAAGTGCGCATAAAAACTTGCACATGGTATTTATTGACCTCGAAAAGGCATACGACCGAGTGCCTCGTGAAGTTTTGTGGTGGGCCTTTAAGGATAAATGTGTGCCTGGGAAGTATGTGCAGTTGATTCGAGCGATGTACAGTCGATGTAGTACTCAAGTCCGGTCTACAGTGGGCACTACTGGCAGCTTCAATGTGGCTGTTGGCTTGCATCAAGGGTCGGCACTCAGCCCTTACCTCTTCGTGTTGATAATGGACGCTCTTACGTCGGATATCCAGGAAGAGGCACCCTGGTGTATGCTGTTTGCCGATGACATTGTGCTGGTTGCCGAGAGCGGCTTAGAGGTCCAGAGCAGATTGGAGTTGTGGTGGGAAAGATTGGAGACCTTTGGCCTGAGAGTAAGTCGGACCAAAACAGAGTACGTGTTTTGTGATTTTGGCGGTCTCTCCAGTCCTGTGCCCATATATCTGGCCGGAACGCCTTTACCGATCTGCTCCGACTTTCGGTACCTCGGGTCGCTTGTCCAAGGGGATGGGGAAATAGACCGAGGTGTAACGCACCGGATCAACTCGGGATGGACGAAATGGCGACAGGTCACAGGAACAACTTGCGACCCACGGATGCCCCTCAAGTTAAAGGGGAACATTTACAAGTCCGTGATAAGGCCTGTCGTACTGTATGGATCGGAGTGCTGGGCCGTGAAGAAGACGGACGAAAAAAGAGTGCATGCAGCGGAGATGAGAATGTTGAGATGGATGTGTGGAGTGACGAAAATGGATAAAGTAAGAAATGAATATATAAGGGGCAGCTTGAAAGTAGCGCCAGTAACAGAAAAGTTGAAAGGAAATCGTTTGGCTTAGTATGGGCATGTGATGAGGAGGGATGAAACGCATGTGACTAAAAGAGTGATGAATATGAATGTTGATGGGTGGAGAGGGAGAGGAAGGCCAAAGAAAAGATGGATGGATTGTGTGAGGAATGATATGCAAGAGAAGGGAGTGAATGATAGCGTGACGGCTGACAGGGGAGGATGGAAGAAGATAACGTGTTGCGCCGACCCCAAATAACATGGGACAAGGGCAGGAAAATGATGAAAAAATGATGATGAACGTACGTTGATATTTAATACAGATATCTTGGATTGGAACTCATGGTAAAAGGTTAGTTTAACGTTTGTTTGCATCGAGATTTTTTTTTCAAAACGCGTTTTGGTAACAACTAAGTTCTGATAAAATATGTTCAAAATTAACATATATTTTTTCCGCTACCACAAACTACATATTAGTGATGCGTAACTCATCGATTTTATTTGAGATTGAGGGGGGACCTCACTTTAGCTCGTGGGGTCTCACGAGGTACCTCTCATTTGAGGTGAGGAATCGTCAACGGCGTATTCACCTCACGACTCGTGAGCCTCAGTCGAACGTACGAGGGAGAGAGGCGGGCGGGCGCGACGACGACTCACGAGTACTCACGACTCTCCGTTCGATTATTCACATCTCTCTCATCTCTAACACACATCATTTTCTTTCGCTCATAAATTTTAGACCGCCAAAATAAACGAATTAATGACATTTGATTACCAATCTAATGCTAATGCTTTTAGATTTCATAATAATTAACCATAGCTTAAATAAAAATATTTTAATATTTTCTTTAAATTTTGACTTAGAATATTTGATAAGTACTAGTTTCAATTGAATAGTTTACCTAATGTTGACCTTTTTTTTTTGGGGTGGGAAATCATCAAATAATTTCTCCCGCGCTATGATTTTGGTAGGAAAAAAAATTTATTGTACCACTTTGTCGGCGTGATTAATATGTATACCGTCTCTGAGCTAAAACGGAGACAGGCGGACGGACATTTTTTTTTTTTACAGTAGGCACTTATCAAATAACTTCTCCCGCTCTGGGCGGAGCGGGAGGGTGTGTCAGACTCTTACTGACTAAAACCCACCTGTATTCCTTCCGTTGCCTGTGTTGCCACGGGCCTCGGTAACCCTTTAGTACCTTCCCGCGATCCCGGCCGGCATCGGCCCTAGTGGACGCCTACACTTGCGCTGACGACATCTCTTTGAGGCACGCGTGGAATACAACGCGCCATCGACCCGGGCCTGGTCCTTACCGGACGGTGAGTTACCCATTGCTCACCGTCCGCAAGCCCGCGCCTGCGGTGGCCGGAAATCCGCCCGGGATTCCCGACGCCCAGGGCGTCTCCTGCGGCGGCTAGGGGCGAGAGGGCGCGAAATTCCCTCAACCGTCCCGGCTCCTCCTTCGCGAGCATTACTCTCGCTCCGTACCATGACCTGAATCAGGGCCGGACGCGAGAGATCTCTGCCGCCGATCGCCTCCACGAGGTCACGGCGGGGCTCTGCCCATGCCGGGCAGACCTCCACCGTATGCTCCACCGTGTCCTCCGGGTGATCCACACAGTGGTGACACCCGGGCGTTTCATCCTGCCTTATCCGACACAGGAACCTCGCGAAGCTGCCATGTCCGGTGGGGACCTGCGTCAGGCGGAAGGTGAGGACGCCGTGGCGACTCTCCAGCCACTCCTCAAAGAAGGGACTTATCGGCGTTATTGTGGCGTGCCCATACTAATGTTGACCTTGGATGTGCACGAGAAATTTATTAATTGTTGACATTTTTTTTGTAACAGCTACGTAGACTTTTGTTTTGATTGTGTTCGTTCTTATTTTGGTTTTAGTGGTGGTTTGGTGTGGTCGAAATACTTATTGCAGCTAGTGGTGGTTTTACCATACCTTTATATTTAACGTGATTATGGCTCCAACGCAACGGTAAAAAAATTCTAAAACTTGGGAGTATTTTACGTATTCGGGTATCTCGTATCTGTCTCTAAATAATATCCTACCAAATACTGATGTATCACACTCACCACACACACATGATGACATGACACAACAACCAAAATCATAATGTTTACTGTATTTTCAAAATTTCGAACCTCTACTCACTCATTCTGCGACTCATGAATACTCGCGAGTCATGAACTCGCTCGCCTCGCCCCTCGCTACGATTTCATATTGTCAGTGTCAATTTTTGAGGACGCGTGAACGAGTGAGTGGTGTGTGGTGAGGTGGTTCAATGAGGAAAGCGAGCAACTCTTTCAATTTGCGATCACGAGTACCTCAAACGAGGGACCTCATGAGTAAGGGACTCATCACTATAAACTATACAGATTTGGCATTTTTTTTTTTCTTAAGATAAGTTTGCTTTGGTCATTTGCCTCTTCTCAGCGCCTTAACTGTCATACATATTAAAATGATAAATAATAATTATTTTATTTCTGTAAGTTGTCGTTTTTTATTGGTCTGATATGTGGTTGTCAATTTTTCAATTAATATTTAACTTAAGAATTACTTATTTAATTAATAAAAATAACAAAATGATATCCTAACTTAACTAAAACTATACACAAACAAAAAGGCGGAAGAGCTCATTGGGCATCCAAAAATTAGTCCGCATCGCTGTCAATGGGAAAAGTGCCCAAAAGGCTGGCAGCATTGACACGTTGGATGGCAATGCCGATTCTTTGGGCTAAAAAAAGGCCAGCCCTCTGGTCACGTGCAGACTCTACCAACCGTTTGGCGATGTCCCGAAATACTCGATGAGCACTCGGACCCCAAGGCCGTAAGTAAGTTTGTAAGTAGGTTTGTACAAACACTTTTACATGTCAACCATATTTTTTTAAACTAGATGAGGTCGGCGTTTCCTATCGACTACTCTGAGAAGAAAGGCCGAAACAAATTCAGAGCTCACAGTCTCTTTTAATGTCCAGACATAATCTTGGTCAGATCATGTGAAGACCTTGCAGATTGGTGTCTGAAATAGTCTTTTGATGAAAGAACCATTGAGTGGATCTGTCCAGTCAGTGCACGCATTTGTAACGCAATAATATAATTATTTGGATACGTAGCGAACGTACGTAAGTAATGTATAAAAAAAAGCGTTTACTTACATTAGCGAGCGTGCACGACAGCCAGTGGTTTGGTTTGCAGTGGAAAAACTTTGGTAAACAATCGTCTTATCGCTCGTAAATTTTTTCATCTTTTTGATTTAGCGGGTTTTGTGGTAAAAAGGATGAATTTACCGAGCGATAGCATTATTGCCTTGATTCTGATGTAGCCACTAATTCACAGTTTTGGTTTAGAATTAATGTTGGCGTATTGTGTCATCATCTGCCTAGCCTTTTCCTATGATATCCAATGTAGTTGACATTGGGATCGGCGTCCAGTCTTACCGGATGCAGCTGAATACAAGTATTTTACATGGAGCGACTGCCTATCTGACCTCCACAACCCAGTTACTGGGTAATACGATACCCCTTGGTAAGACTGGTTGTCAGACTTTCGGGCTTCTGACGACCCGTAACGACTGTCAAAGATCCACGAATGACAGCCGGGACCAACGGCTTAACGTGCTTTCCGAGGCACGGAAGGGTCCTGGTATGTAAAGATGGTCACCCATTTACGGACCAGCCGCGGCAAACGTAGCTTAACCTGATGGATTGACCCGTTCAGCTGTTATTCTTTAGCCACAAGCACCTCGCGTAATGAGCGGCGTATTGAGTAAGAATCAGATTTAAAAATGGTCGCTCTGGGTCGCTTAGTGTTTTACGAACGATTTTAAGACGCTGACAACACCTAAACCGCGGTCACTGTCAGATTGCATATAAAAGAAAGAGAAGCGCGATGACACAACGCTTGTAATTTATTGAAAAATATGAAGCAATTATCCATTTACTCAAAATTGATTTGAGTAATCGATAATAAAAAACAACCAAGTTCTGCATTCAAACAAGACGTTCTTGTTATGAATTAAGTACGTAACGTATGTTGATATTTAATGCAGATATTTTGGATTAGAACTCAAGGTAAGATGTTAGTTTAACGTTAGTTTGATCGAGATTTTTTTTTCAAAACGTGATTTGGTAACAACCAAATTCTGGGAAATATGTTCAAAATTAACATATATTTTTTCCGCTACCACAAACTATACAGATTTGGCAATTTTTTTCTTAAGAGAAGCCTATTTTGGTCAATTGGTTCTTGTCAGCGCTTTGAGCCCGAATTGTGAGATTTAAAACTTGGTATGAGAGTGAGTCCCCGGGTATCTGTGCACGCACTTGTGGACTATAATATCTCCCGTGTCGATGGCTAGTGTCCGCTGAAATTAGCCGCCATGGCCGGTCTCGAGGACTATAATTATACATATTATTATTATAGAGCGGTGGTGGCCCAGTGGTAACGGCGGCGAGTTAGCAGTTGTAGGTTCGAACCCAGACAGGCGCTTTACTTTGTGTAAATTGATTCATTACCACTGCTCTCAAAACGGTGAAGGAATACATCGTGAGACATGTGATATCTACCAACCCGCACTGGGCCCGCGTGGTGGATTAGGGCCCACTCCCCCTCCTAGAGAGGCCTGTGTCCCAGCAGTGGGAACATTATAGGCTGATTATGTTATGTCTTGGCGGCCTAGTAATAAAATTACTACAATTTATAGGTACTGTAAGAAATACAGGAGATAAAAGCAGAACCTTGTAGTGCTACGCTATGACGTCATCTGCTACGTCGTGACGTCAGTGCTACGCCGTAGCCATCCCAGCACTACCCGAGGGGAAGATGCATAGAAGGACGGCAGACCTAATTGAGCTATCATTGCGGGGCACACGTGTATCGAGTGTTGATAAAGTTCAAATTCAAATTCAAATCATTTATTGTGGATCTTAGGTTCATAAGATGACGGTGAGCAATGGGTGGCTCACCATCCGGCAAGGACCACATGATACATGGGTCCATACAAAAGATGGTGTATTAGTTTTTGTGCAAAAGCTTTGTTTTACTGGCTTAAAGTTAACAGTATTAGTGATTAGAAAACACGTGAGTTGTCTCATTTCTGGAGTCTAACAGTACAAAGTTTTAAATACATATTACGCAACGATAGATAATATATTAATTATATTGATAGATACCTACATGGTGCTCACTTATTTACAAATATGTATTTATATAATACCTTAAAAAGCTACAAGAGTTACAGCTGGAAGCTCCTTGCCCCGACATATTTCTACTTTTTTCAAAATATAGACCATTTTTTAGTGGGAACAAAATAAACACCCGAGAGGCAAAACGCTTTCGCTGACTTCCTCACCTGCCGTCCGGCAGACTTCTACAGTAAAGGCATAAACAAACTGTCATCAAAACGGAAAAATTGTATAGATAATTTGGGCCAGCACACAAATGTACAGAGGCGAACTTAATCCCATAGGCATTTTCTACCAGTCAACCTTTGGGTGATGCAGAGACGATCAGTGGTACTTGCAATAGCGAGAACTGACGATTCAATATTTATTTAAATATAAAGATAACATAACAAAACATCACGCTTCTAATCCCCGAAGGGTAAGGCAGAGGAGTACCTATAGTACATCCACATTTCGCCAGTTATGTTTAAGTCCTACGTAATAGGGGGCGAGCCTATTGCCATCTACCGGGCACAAATCCAGACTCCGGGCTGCGACTGAAAATTCCTAATGGAAAAACACTATAACACTTTGGCCGACCTGGGAATCGAACCCAGGACCTCATGCTCAACAGAAGCGCTTGCGACCACTACACCAACGAGGCAGTTTATAAAAGCAGAAAATATAAAAATATATCTATTAAAAACTATAAATATAACATACATGGCCTGGTATGTATGTATCTGACCAAGATTATGTCCGAATATACACATTGACATTGATGAATTTTATTTATGCAATGACATGAATATTTACTCTGTGTAGTATTATATTGTTTTAATTATTGTAAATGTGAAGACTATGTGGATCATTGTTTAATTTTGTTTTATTCTCAGTTAGTTTTTAACATGGTCTGGCAGTTTTGAGTATTTTTTTGCGGCCTAGCCAAATGTCCTTTCTTTGGTATTGTTCGTTGAATCGTTGAGCTCCTTTAGTTATGAGTTGAGCTGCACAACGACTGACAAATGCGTGCACTGACTGAACAGGTCCACTCAATCTGTGTGGTTCTTTCATCAAGAGACCATTTCAGACACCAATCGACATCGTCTTCACATGATCTAACCAAGATTATGTCTGGACTTTAAAAGAGACTGTGACCTCTGAGTTTGTTTCGGCCTTTCTTCTCAGAGTAGTCAGATAGGAAACGCCGGCCTCATCTAGTTTAAAAAATATGTTTTGACGTGTAAAAGTGTTTGTAAAAACCTACTTACAGAAATAAAATCATTTATCATTTATCATTTATGTATGTAACTTTGTTATGGTATGTACGAGTAACTTTCTGAGTATCCCATGTACACCACAATTATATATAAATGTAAGCACACCTTAGTAATATCGTTGTTTTGAATTACAATTTTGTTATAATGTATGTCTATCTGAAAATATATTAATCTTATAATGTGAAGTCTCTAGTTTTTTACCCGACTGCCTCAGGAGGGTAATGTTTTTCGAGAGTATGTATGTATGTATGTATCAGTGGCGTGCCTAGGGTTTCAAAATAACGCAAGCCCAATAAAATTTTAACCGATTTCAAAAAAAGAAAGTTCAGTTTTCGACTGAGTATGTAGGTACCTACGTATCTACGTATGTATCATCGCAACTTTCTCATAAACTACTGGTTAGGTACAATAAATTCTCTATCGAGCATTATAGTAAGGCATGCCGCTTTTGGGCTTTTATGAAGGTACCGCCACTGGTATGTATGTATATATGTCTATTTCTTTGGCACGCTCTGTAGCCTAAACGGCTTGATGGATTTTAATTAACGTATGAGGTGTCCTTAGATTCGTCTTAATTGTGGGAGAAACATAGGCTATATAATATTTATAAATTGCATCTGCAAATAAAAAAAAAGGAAGGGATTTTTTTTTTTTAAATTAATTGTAACAATATTGGTATCAAATAAAAGCTAGTAATGAGTAATTTTCAAATATATATATTAATAAAACTAAAAAGCTTGAAATAAAATAAATTATTTAAAGAACAAAAAATCCGACTGCAAAAACACATAGGTAACTGAAAAGGGAAAAACAAGCATTATAATTTTGGTATCGCAGGCGGGGACAATCAAAAGTTACACCATATTTCGAGTTATTCGACTGTGCCTGCAAGACCAAAATTATATAGATTATAATGCTTGTTTTTTCCTTTTCAGTTATGTGTTTTTGCAGTCGGGTTTTTTGTTTTTCAAATAATTTATTTTCTTTACTTCTCTAGTAATATAAATTCCATGTTTAAATGAGAGTGTAGAAATGATTTTATGTTGGAAAATTTTGACAAAGAGACATACTCGTATTACTCTGACACGCAGAAGAGTGGTGAGGCGTGCAAAAACTATGCTAACTATGTATTTCGTAATGTTAATTACTTTGCATATTATTTGTATAGAATCAAGTTTTTCTAACTAAACAGACAAGGGGCAGGGGTTCAGGGTGTTGGCTTATCTTTGCGTTATGCTCGTGAACGAGCGCTGCTTGTGACTGGTCGTCTTGCTGACCATGGTTTTATTATTGCTATTAGTAATTAACTGTTTCTTTATTTTACTTCGATGGTGCTAGTTTATCATTTGTGACTTTGAGTTACAGCTATAGCTTTTTGTAAGCGGGCACGCCCTTTATCCCAGGAGGCTTTTATTTAAGACGCTACCAACACCTAAACCGCGGTCACTGTGTGACTGCATAGAAAAGAAAAAGAAGCGTGAACGCTTGTAACTTATTGCAAAATATTAAGCAATTATCTACATATTTACTCAAAATTGAGTTGAGTAATCGAAAATAAAAAACAACCAAGTTCTGCATTCAAATAAGACGATCTTGTTATTAATTAAATACGTAACGTATGTTGATATTTAATACAGATATTTTGGTTTGAAACTCAAGGTTAGTTCGTTACTTTGTATTGAGATTTATTTTTAAATGGTATTTTGGTAACAACCAAATTCTGAGAAATATGTTCAAAATTAACATATATTATTTTCGCTACCACAAACTATACAGATTTGGCAATTCTTCTTCTTAAGACAAGCCGATTTTGATCATTTGCCTCTTGTCAGCGTCTTAAGGTATTAAGTTCTGTTTACGTTTTTATGTTGTAATTTTTATTTCTGCTGAGCACAGTTTTTATTTTGTTGGTATATTGGCGGCATGTGCTAGCTTACATATGGCAAATAATTTAATTTAATGGTTTGTGTTTCGTAATATTAATTACTTTGCATACGATTTGTAAAGAATCATTTTTTTCTTACTAAACAGACAGGTGTGCTGTTGGGGAGTTTGTTGCGCCACTTCTTCTTACCAGCTAAAGCACTAGGACGTGGTGAGGGGCGGACGTTTTTGAAGGACTGTCTTATGTTAACTTTGACGTTCGAAAAGTGCTGATTCTCGGCCTAGTTTGAATAAATGACTTTTGATTTTGATTATGCCTAGCCTTTTGGCACACATAACGTGTTGAAATATGAAAGAGCCTTAAATACTGGTCCTACGAGTCATAAAACCGCCTCTGTGGTCTAGTGGTAAGACCAGCTGTCTCAGACCCAGAGGTCCTGAATTCGATTCGCAGCGGGGGCACATTATCAGGCAGGCATGTTGTCTAAGTTTATCGCCATAACAAAAATGTTAACAGCATTGTTGTGTTTCGGCAGTTAGAAGTAAGGTAGCCAGTTCCTCTGTGGTTGAGGATTCGGGTGCTGCTCGCTTCCACCCTTGGCCTGATCATCACTTACCATCAGGTAAGATGTAGGCCAAGAGCTTCCACATTGTGGTAAAAAAATAAATATAATCTGAATGGAAACTAAAACAGATGTCAGAATCTGACTTATTTGATTTTTAAAGAAGTTTTGAATATCAATCTACATTTTAACCATTTTAAATGCCTTGTTGGTTCAATGGTCGCAAGCGCTACTGCTGTCCTGGGTTCGATTCCCGGGTCGGGCAAAATGTTCAAAATCAAATCAAAATATTGTTATTTCACATAAACCTACATGGGCACATATGAAACGTCAGAAGCTAGGTGCACGGTTACTCTTTTAAAAATAATTGGCTTTTACAATGTTTTCAAATTACAATGTTAATAGGTATGGGAGGACAGTGTAGGCCTATCGAGATGTACCAGGTACTTAACAAAAGAAAAAAAAAAAAATTTTATTGGGTTTTTCCATCTAGAATTTCTCAGTAGTAGCCTGGAGCCTGGATTTGTGCCCTTTTGATGGCAATAGGCCTGCGCCCATTTTTTTTTTTTGGGTGGGTAATCATCAAATAACTTCTCCCGCTCTGGGCGGAGCGGGAGGGTGTGTCAGACTCTTACTGACCCAAACCCACCCGTATTCCTTCCGTTGCAGGTGTTGCGGGGGCCTCGATGACCTATTACTCGTAGTACCTTCCCGCGACAGGCTCGCCCCTATGGGGAGTTAAACATAACCGCTTTTATAACAAGTTGCCAAAGTCAGTTACAGAACTTAGCGATGGAAAGTTCAAAACCCACATCAAACGTGTCCTTATCAAAAACGCATATTACAAGATTAAAGACTACGTTGAAGACAAGGAAGTTTGGCAATAATTCCTTCTGCACATGTGGCTTCCCTGGTACACCAGAAACGGCATAACTATGGAAATATCTATTAACTGCTCCCAAATTACGATGTTTATTATTATTATTTTTTAGACATACATTTTTGACATTATATTTTCACTATTTGACATTATATACCTACAATTTATATTTCAGACTTAATATTATTAATATTATTTTACATGGATTCTTGTGTACGTTGTGAATGTGAGAACGTTGTAGGCTTAATAGACTAGATCTTTTTTTCTTTAGACCGTTTCCTTTTCTCTTTTTTTTGTTAAGTACTTCTCGACAGGCCTACACTGTTCTCCCATACCTAATTAGTGTAATTTGAAAACATTGTAAAAGCCAATTATTTTTAAAAGAGTAACCGTGGAGTTTCTTGCCGGCTCTTCTGCATAGGAAACGACCAATTGGAACCGTGCACCTAGCTTCTGACGTTTCATAAGTGCCCATGTAGGTTTATGTGAAATAAAAATATTTTGATTTTGATTTTGAAATATGGGTGTACTAATAGGTACACCTCTGCCGAACCCTACCGGGATAACAGGCGTGATGATGCTATGTTATTTTAACCACGTGTCTTCGAAAAATAAAAGTGTGTTCTTCAGTAGATAAGGAAAAAAAACAACAAATATTATGCACGACATTTATTAACCGACAATAATTTTTGATATTAATATTACAAAATAATAAAATAGCATTTTTGTTCACTAGGTATTACAAAAAAAAACTTTTTTTTTACTGCTGAATTATTCCAAGCCTTTTTACGAATCTTTGACCAAAGAATCGTAAAAAGGGCTAATTCTTTTCTCAAAAAATGTTGCATGACGTAGGTAAATATTTTACTGTTCACACATAATATCTATTTTATTCTACTCCCTTCAGAGAACAGCGTCCTGTAAGGTCAGCCGTCAAGATTTATTTATTTAAAAATTGCATTTTCTTACATAATTAATACAAATTGCATTTCTCTTCTATATATATACAAATTTTTGTAGGTAATATTTTTTTTGTAACATTTTTTTTTTACATCTTCGTCAGCTGATAGATTTTTGGCATTTTTATTATATATATAAATTAAAACGTTAAGTTATTTACATTGTTATTAATTACACTAAAGCTATACAAGATTCTTTTGGCGCTGGCCAAAATCGGAACGAAATCCACCATGTTGTTGTATTTCAATACATTTCACAAAACGATTGCACAAATTTCGACCAACAGCGCCCCCCTGTCAACGTCATTCGCGCGCCAAAAGATCTGTGTAGCGGTGGATTAGAATGCCCAAGCTTGGTTGTCATGTCTCGAGCTGTGGAGGCCAGCTTGGGACATAAGACCATTACTTCTTTTTGCACACATGTTTGTTAAAACTTGAATCTCATATCTCTCTGTTTGTCTGCCGGGGTCGCGGGAAGGTACAAAAGGGTTACCGAGGCCCCTGGCAACACAGGCAACGGAAAGAACATGGGTGGGTTTTAGTCAGTAAAAAACTGACACACCCTCCCGCTCCGCCCAGAGCGGGAGAAGTTATTTGATAATTTTACACCCAAACAAAAAAAAATATCTCTCTGTTTGATTCTTAGGTTCCAAACCCAAGTTTTTCTTTCTAATACTTCATGTTAAATCCTGCCGATCCCGTATTTAAGCTGATTATATCACTACACCGGCCCAACCCAACCTCTCATGCAGCCACGGTTCCTTTTCCCGCTATTGGCGGTGACTGACAGATGTCATTAGTGACAGCAGCTAAAGTTTGGTTTTTAATCCCAGAGACTAATTTGACATTTCAAATTATTGTTGTTTGGTTTTTCAATATTGAGTTTGACACTTGCACCTGTCAAATTATTCTCCGAGATTAAAAAACAGACTTTACTTCGCTACTTGTGCGAATGAGACAGTGTTTACATACCTATTAATTAGATTCACTATACTTAATCTTTCTAGTTTTTGCAAATGTTGTCTTACGTTGTCCCGAGGCCCTAGCACGAAAGAACGCCGTAAACGTCGGTATCGTAAACTACAAGGATTTTTCAATCAAATATACAGTTATCCCATAGCATTTTGGTTTAAATTATGCAGCAAGCACAATTAGTTATGACCCATAATATAGTCTTATAAGTTAACATCATGTGCAACACCAGTATTTTAAATTTTAGAATAGAATCAAGTTTTTTAACTGAACAGACAGCTGTGCTGCTAGGCAGTTTGTTGCGCCACATCTTCTTCCCAGCTAAAGCATTAGGAGGTGGTGAAGGGCGGGTGCCGGGAGTGCTTATTCTCAGCCTAGTTTGAATAAATGACTTTTGATTTTGATTTGGTTTAAAATTGTTTGCGTTCGTGCTAGACCACTATTCTGATTGTTTAATGTTGTCCTTTCATTTTTCTGCCTCGCTATCATCCTCTTTCTCCAGATCCGTATTATCTAGTATAATATATCGTTCTTCCATCAGGTAGGTGTTCTGCTTAGATCTTAAGTTCTCGACCCGTCCTGGCTTCAATCTTTAAGCATTTTTAGATTTTGTTTTGTTTTTTTCTTCTGTTCATTTTCATTGTATAAAAAGAAAATCATCTTCCCTAAAGGGAAGATGTCTAAGATTCTCCTTGTTAGATATTTATTTCTTCTTTTTTTAAATTATATTGCTTCAATTTATTTCAAGCAGACGCTTCACTCGAGTGAATGTTCAGTTTTGTTTCGTTCCTAACGAGGAACGAAACATTTCATTCTTATATAATCATTTCGGTATGTGTTCACACAACTTGAACTATTTCTTCATTCATTTCACTTCTTTAATTTAAATTTTTAAATCCAACATAGTTGGATCGGTTCACGAACGAATTCATTTTTCACTTTTCATTAATTTTGTGTTCAGACGTTTAACTTCGAGTGAAATAAAAATGAACAAAAAGTGAAGTGAGTGAGCGTCTGATATCAGTTTTAGTATGTTCGATCCATGTCTCTGTTACTTCTTTTAGTTGCGGTCAATCTTCTCTTCTTGATTCCTCAGTGCTTCGCAAAACACTTTATACCGATGGCGTTGGTCCTGGCTGTTATTTGTAGATCTTTGACAGTTGTTACGTGTCGTCAGAAGCGAAAGTCTGACAACCAGTCTTACTAAGGGGTGTCGTGTTACCCAGTTACTGGGTTGTGCAGGTCAGATAGGTAGTCGCTCCATGTAAAATACTGGTATTCAGCTCCATCTGGTTCGCCTGGAAGCCGATACCAACATAGTTGGGAAAAGGCTAGGCAAATGATGAGTTGCGGTCAATCATATCTTCTTTTAAGACTTAACTGAGTTCTATAAATTATTTCTACTTTACATTTTAGGTACAAAAATTATAATTAATTTAAGACTTCATTATTTTATGTGAAAATATACTTAGTTTAGTATTAGTATTTTCAGATTAGTTTCTGCATTTTACACGGCTTGTTTAAATTTAACCCAGTGACATTTTAATTTTCTCGTTCAATCTGTAACAAGACAATAGTAGATATTAATTTCGAGACGCAAATAAGCCTCCCGTAGACCGTTTGTCCAACACCACGTCAACGGGACGTCAACGAGAGAACGAGATGACGGCGCCGAAGTAGTGATACATACATTTACTAAAGTCGAATTATTCATTCACTGGAGTGATCTGACATGTGCGTAACATTGACAACATTATGAACATGGACAAGACAAAGATCATGTCAAATGCCCATGTTACACCCATTCTCATGAAAATCGGAGACGCTACGTTCGAAGTTGTGGACGAGTATGTTTATCTAGGACAAACTGTCCAGTTAGGTAGGTCCAACTTCGAGAAAGAGGTCAATCGTCGAATCCGACTCGGCTGGGCAGCGTTCGGGAAGCTACGCAATATCTTCTCGTCCCACGTACCACAGTGTATCAAGACGAAAGTCTTTGACCAGTGCGTGTTGCCAGTGATGACATATGGCACTGAAACGTGGTCGCTTACAATGGGCCTTATCAAAAAGCTAAAAGTCACTCAAAGGGCAATGGAGAGGGCTATGCTTGGAGTTTCCCTACGTGATCGAAAAAGTAAAATAATAAGTGTAAAAGTCAATATTACAATAAACATGACCATTTTATTACACAAAGTTACAGCTAGCACATGTCAGATTACTAGTGAATTAATAATTTGACTTTATGGCCGCGTGTCCACCGCACGTCAACGGGACGTCACGCTCGGTTCGATTAATCTCGTTTCTCGTTGACGTCCCGTTGACGGTGGCCGTGAACAAACGCTGGTGGACAGTGTGCATTATACACCTACGTTTAGAAACGAAGAAAAAAATATAGCATACTAGCTTTACCCGGCCCGGCTTCGCACGGGTAGCACTAAGTATCCCTACCTACCCCACCTACCCTATCTACCCTATTATTTCTCACCTTTTAAACCTTCCCTGGACTACGACAAACATTTCAAAACCAAAATCAGCTAAATCGGCCCAGCCGTTCTCGAGTTTTAGCGAGACAAACGAACAGCAATTGATTTTTATATATACAGATTATAATTTGCCAGTTATGTATAAGCCATAAGGGCTGTGGCAGGTCCTGAATTGAATTGAATGCACCAGAAAGTCATCAAAATCTTTGCCTAAGAAAGCGGACAACGGACACACTGACAAATACAGAGCGTTTTTGACACCTTCATGTCAAATACTGGTGATAATGACAGATGTTCATGCTTTTTTAGTAAACAGAACTATTAGAAGTAAAACGAGCTAAAGTCGAATTATTAATTTACCGGAGTAATCTGTCATATGCTAGCTGTCACTCAATTATTCATTTACCGGAGTAATCTGTCATATGCTAGTTGTCACTCAATTATTAATTTACCGGAGTAATCTGTCATGTGCTAGCTGTCACTTAATTATTAATTTACCGGAGTAATCTGTCATATGCTAGCTGTCACTCAATTATTCATTTACCGGAGTAATCTGTCATATGCTAGCTGTCACTCAATTATTAATTTACCGGAGTAATCTGTCATATGCTAGTTGTCACTCAATTATTAATTTACCGGAGTAATCTGTCATATGCTAGCTGTCACTTAATTATTAATTTACCGGAGTAATCTGTCATATGCTAGCTGTCACTCAATTAATAATTTACCGGAGTAATCTGTCATATGCTAGCTGTCACTCAATTATTAATTTACCGGAGTAATCTGTCATATGCTAGCTGTCACTCAATTATTAATTTACCGGAGTAATCTGTCATATGCTAGTTGTCACTCAATTATTAATTTACCGGAGTAATCTGTCATGTGCTAGCTGTCACTTAATTATTAATTTACCGGAGTAATCTGTCATATGCTAGCTGTCACTCAATTATTCATTTACCGGAGTAATCTGTCATATGCTAGCTGTCACTCAATTATTAATTTACCGGAGTAATCTGTCATATGCTAGTTGTCACTCAATTATTAATTTACCGGAGTAATCTGTCATATGCTAGCTGTCACTTAATTATTAATTTACCGGAGTAATCTGTCATATGCTAGCTGTCACTCAATTAATAATTTACCGGAGTAATCTGTCATATGCTAGCTGTCACTCAATTATTAATTTACCGGAGTAATCTGTCATATGCTAGCTGTCACTCAATTATTAATTTACCGGAGTAATCTGTCATATGCTAGCTGTCACTCAATTATTAATTTACCGGAGTAATCTGTCATATGCTAGCTGTCACTCAATTATTAATTTACCGGAGTAATCTGTCATATGCTAGCTGTCACTCAATTATTAATTTACCGGAGTAATCTGTCATATGCTAGCTGTCACTCAATTAATAATTTACCGGAGTAATCTGTCATATGCTAGCTGTCACTCAATTATTAATTTACCGGAGTAATCTGTCATGTGCTAGCTGTCACTCAATTATTAATTTACCGGAGTAATCTGTCATATGCTAGCTGTCACTCAATTAATAATTTACCGGAGTAATCTGTCATATGCTAGCTGTCACTCAATTAATAATTTACCGGAGTAATCTGTCATATGCTAGCTGTCACTCAATTATTAATTTACCGGAGTAATCTGTCATATGCTACCTGTCGCTTTGTGTAATAAAATTGACATATTCGTTGTATTTATTTTATTCTAGATTTGTACACTTATTATTATACATTTATTTTACACTTATATGAATCGATTGAACTAAACGATCACCATTACAATAAATACGACCATTTTATTATAGAAAGTGACAGCTAGGACTTGTCAGTTGAATTAATAATTCGACTTTACGAGAACACCAGCAATTTGACATTATTCATCGTGACCGTGATCGTGGCTGCTTTGTCAAGAAGCGAAGCAGAAGAATTGCATCAGGCGACAAATCTAAACAATGAGATAATATTAAAAAAATCTCAATAGAACAACTCAATAACCTAGACAATTGACATTTCATAAACGGTCGATCGACCAGATCTTGTCGCGGTTGATCCGTGGATGGATGACCATCTTTACATTTTACCAAGACCAATCCGGTTAGACTGGCCGACCACAACATAGTTGGGAAAAGGCTAAGCAGATGATGGACATTTAACAAAACAATTAGTAAAACATAAAACACATACACTCAAAAACCATTACCTTCGTTCTGTGGCAGTCGGGTAAAAATAACAACAAAATACCTTCAATCTACTTATATACAGGATAAATTAGGAGTTAAGGAGTGCATATATTTTAGGAGGTAATTAGGTGCATAAAACTGGACAACTTTCTCCAAGGAACATAGGTCGAAATCTTAAAATTTAAAATCGACTTTACATGCAGTGACTGGTTACGTGAATTATCGTTCCGGGTGTTGCCGCTGTATTTATGGCTTCTGGTTTGCAATTTACAATGATAAAATGTACAAATCTGAATTTAAAATAAATATGAGCGACGTCCGCAACGCAATGGTTGAGTTGCAGAGTGACTACTAGCACACTTAGCGGCGCGAAGTCGAAGCTAGGCGCGGCCGGCATGGCTACACGCAGGCATGGCGATGGTAAGTCCTACCGAGCGCCATCTGGCGGCGGCGGGCCGTAACACTTATGTTTATATGAGAAGTTGAGTTTTATGTTTTAGATTTCGACCTGTTCCTTGGGGAATGTGGATCAGTTTTCTGCACCTGATTACCTTCTAAAAAACCGCACTACTTAAAAAAAAAAGTTTTTATTGTTTCTCTTAAAATTGTTATACAACTTAGAATTGAGGCAGCCCCGGTAAGTTATAAGTATACTTGTGATGGGGTTACCTCGCAACTTCCCCTGCCTTTTATACTTATCCTGTACAGCCCACCCTGAATTTTAAACGTGCGTAAAAACATACTTACTTCCTTACAAGAGCCCTTCTTTGTGCTTGAAGGTCAAATGCAAGGGGATCCATGTCAACGCGGGAGTTACTTTCAAGGTCTGGCATTAAATCGTCCATACCTTGGCTATTCATATCGCTGTCAACTGTGGAAAATATTTTTTTTTTTAACAACGTGGATTTTCTACCCGTTTCGTATATCAATTACGAATCGTTGCACATGCCCTTTTTAACAGGGTGGGCCCGAAAACCGGTTCCTATATAAATTACGAATCGTTATAGTTTACCGTCTCTTATAAAAATGACGAATAGATATATCTTTCCGGTTCCTATAATTAATGGATCGTTTCCGTTTTGGATTCTATATTTAACGAATTATTGCGTTTATTGGTTTCAATAACGAATACATCGTTCATGTATTGGTATTTATTACAACGAATCGTAAGTTATTGGTGTCTATTAATTACGAATCGTTAGTTTGTTAGTTACTGCGTCCAACGAATCGGTGGTTCAGTTATTAGTTACAACGGTCCGTAAGTAATGGGAATCAGGCATTAACGGGTGGTTAGATTATTGAATAAAATTAATGACAGTCCAAAATTTAGGTACAGTCGCCAATATATTAAGTTACCACAAACTGTCAAAATTTCTCATTCGATTTTAAACTTAACTATCAAAATTTTAAGGTATCAAATAATTTGGAGAAATTTGACAGTTTGTGGTAAGTTGATGTATTGGCGACTGTACCTAAATTTTGGACTGTCATTAATTTTATTCAATAATCTAACCACCCGTTAATGCCTGATTCCCATTACTTACGGACCGTTGTAACTAATAACTGTATACAAATATGTTAAAATCTTACGTATATCGCTGGCATGAACACTCCCTTCGTAGTACACATTTCCTTCAAGATCGGGCTTCACATCTGAAAAAGAGAATATTTTTTCAACATCTTGAATGTTGTCGTTAGAGGGGCTTGTCGCTAAGTAATAACAGCAGCACGGGTCGATCGATCAGGTTAAGCTATGCTTGCCGCGGTTCGTCCGTGGATGGGTGACCATCTTTACATACCAAGACCTCTCCGTGCCTCGGAAAGCACGTTGGGATGAAGATTCGTGTCTGAAATGGTCTTTTGAGGAAAGAACCCAAAGATTGAGTGTACCTGTCTAGTCAGTGCACGCATTTGTCAGTAATCGTGCAGCTCAACTCAGAACTTAAGAAATCAAATGAAATGAAATGAAATTGTTAATTCTGTAAATATGATATCAGAATCACTTTTACACGTCATATTAAAAAAAAAAAACATATTAAAAAATAAGCTAGATGGAGTCGACATTTCCTATCTGAATACCCCTGAGAAGAAATGGCGAAACAAACTCAAGGGTCAAAGTCTCTTAAACTACACAAAATCTTGGTCAGATCATGTGAGGACCATGTAGATCCATGTCTGAAATAATCTTTTGAGGAAAGAACCACACAAATTTGAGTGGACCTGTCTAGTCAGTGCAAGCATTTGTCAGTAATCGTGCAGCTCAACTCAGAACTTAAGGAGCTCAACGATTCGATGAACAATACCAAAGAAAGAACATTTGGGTAGGCCGCATAAATTACTCAAACTGCCAGGGGCGTGCCGTCCATAGAGGCAATTAGACCTAGCCTACCCTACCAACAACGCCAAATGCATTTATTTTAACTATGTAATACTTATTGTATTACTTAAATATTAAAAAAAAAGTTAAACTCCTGTTAAAACTCTTATAGCAATTTGTCGCAGACGCCACGTGACTCATAGTTCGACGGAGCTTACGTTTTACGTAAGCAAGGCAAGCATTCGTTTCGTCTACATTCCTTTCATAAATTTACGCACACTCGTGTATATTTTCGTGTGTATATGAACGGCACACAATAGTGAAATGGTTTAAATTAGGGGCGTAACTCCGGTGGCAGGAGCTTGGTCCTCATTGGTTGTGTGTAAAGTGAAGATTTAATGAATGAAAAATATTGAAGACCAGGGTTCCCAATTTTTGGTTAATTCCCCGAATTGCGGGGAAGTTTCCTTCATGACTACCAGACTACTAGAGACAATTAAAAAAAAGGGTGGTATTGTTGAATTTATACCTTCCAAAAAATTATAAATTGTAAGGAATAGCAAAAGCCCTATAAAAATAATTAAAAACTTCATATTTTTTTATTTTTCTTCTCATATTTGGGAAATTTCGTTTGGTTTTTGGGAAGTTAGGAAAATAAGTTTCGGCAACACAGTCCAGTGTGTCAGTGTTATCCGGCAAAATATGGTAGTCCCTTTTGTGGAACAACACGGTATGACAGTGATACAATTTTAATTGTTAGTGTTTGTTTCATGTGACAGTGACACGTAATTTATATGTGATCTTGAATGTTTATCTTTTATAGATCTTATTATGTAATAAGTAATTGGTTTTGAAACGTAAATTAGTGTAAATATTATGTGTTGTGTTATTATTTGTTTATTTACCTAAGAATGGTGTTCTGTTGTGAAGTTTGCGCCGATAATGTGTTGATTAGGTTAGGTTAGTCGCACTTGTCATTTAATGATAAGATTCAAGTTGTGTCTAAAGGTAGATGTGTGCCCAAATTAAGAAAATTAATCAAAAACATGATAATTCATGACTTCGGATATCTTGCAAGTGCGTGTTCTGTAATTATCACCCACCCACTTGGTTATGATAATTGAGGTGGCCGAATCTTTCTTCTGTTTGCATCGTTAGAAAATCGTGTTTTAAGTCTTGAATAATGTGGTGAGTTCTTGTATGTAGAGCCGCGCTGTGATGTTGCGCGAATTAGTTTTTTTTTTTGGTGTCAGTATGCATGGCCTACCCTCTGTGGAGAACCACTGCACGCCACTGCAAACTGCCAGACCATGATTAAAACAAACTGAGAAAAAAATCCAAGTCATGGGGACTGCTGACAGAAGCGAAAACTTAAAACTTTGGAATAACATAACATAATACAACATTACGCCTGTAATCCCCGAGGGGTTAGACAGAGGTGTACTTATAGTACACCCACATTTCGCCAGTTATGTTTAAGTCCCATGTAATAGGGGGACGAGCCTATTGCCATCAACCGGGCACAAATCCAGATACCGGGCTGCTACTGAGAAATTCCAGATAGAAAACCCAATAACACTTTGCCCGACCCGCGAATCGAACCCAGGACCTCATGATCAGCAGTAGCGCTTACGACTAGACCAACGAGGCAATAACATATTACAACAAAGGAGTGAATAACATATTTATGTATATATGCGTATACATATACACAGGCCGCTGCGCGTCGTCAGTCTTTTTTTTTAAAACCCACCCGTATTATTTCCGTTGCCTGTGTTGCCAGGGGCCTCGGTAACACTTTGGTACCTTCCCGCGACGCGCGTCATCAGTCTGGCGCAACATATCAAATTAGCATGTCGGTGATGGAACCCATAAGTTTTTTGCCGACCAAAAATCGCTCAACGAGCATAAAGTTGTTTCTAATTAAACCAGAGTTCTCCGGGCGAGAGGTGTGTCATACCACACCTATTCGCTCCCCGAGGAACGCCAGATCCGCGTGGTGATCCGTAGGATCCCAAAGGAAATCCCCACGGCCGACATCAAGGCCGACCTTGAGTCCCAAGGCGTCCCCGTGGACGAAGTGCACCACATGCACCGCGCCAGGGGGGGCTCAGCATACGACATGGTCCTTGTCGTATGCTCCCCGTCTGAAGGGATATTTAAAGTCTCAGTCATCTGCCATCTCACGGGCCTCATAATCGAGAAGCCCAGGAAGAGCGGCGTCGTCGGGCAATGCCATCGTTGCCAACTATACGGGCATGTGCAGAAGAACTGCCATGCGACTCCCAGGTGCGTCAAGTGCCTGGGTGAGCATGGCACGTCTGACTGCCCCGCCCCAAAGACCGGTCATTGTGCACCGAACCGCCCAGCTGCGTGCTGTGCGGTGAGGCTGGGCACCCAGCAAACTACCGTGGCTGTCGTATGGCCCCTAAGACGTCTTCCTCAAAGCTGGTGAAGCGCGCAGACGCCCGCCAGCAGAGAGAGTGCCCATCATATGGGTTCTTCCTCCCCCCATCTCAGACCCTCTCACAACTCCCCCAGAGGCTAAGCCCGTAAAGGCCTATCCCTTGGAACTACCTGAACCACCAGCAGGCCTTCCCTGCTATGGTTCAGCCGAGACCCACTCCGCCTCCCATCAGACCGCTGATGGACCCCCGCATTCGCGTCTCCGCGCCCCTACCAGTTCAACCCGCGAGACCCGCGCCCGCCCCCATGGCCGCTGCCGCAACCGCTGCGCCACGGCCCGTTGCCGCTTCAACCACTCCGGTGGTCCGTCCGTCCGTCCCAGTAGATCCGTTCAGCGTGATCTCTGGGACCTTCGCGTTATTCTTCACGCCCCGCGCGCGTAAAATGGCCAACGAGCTCGTTGCCGCCCGTAACTCCTGCGATCTCGCCCAGATCCAGCGTATATTCCACGCGTATCCCGAAATTACGCAAGCCCTTGAAAATTTCGCGAAACCCCAGTAATGGATATACAACCCAAAGCACGTACCAAACCCCGATCCCTAAAGTTAGGTTTCTTTAATGCCAATGGCATGATTAATCAACGCGATGAAATCGCTGCATTCCTCCGCGACCACCAAATTGATATTCTCCTATTACAGGAAACATTCCTAAAGCCCAGCCGTCGAAACCCGTCAATTGCCAACTATCGTATAGTTCGCAATGACAGGACTAGATGTCACAAGGGCGGCACCCTAATCTATTATAGAACGTCCCTCCACTGCATCCCAATGGACCCGCCCCCTCTCTCGCGTTTAGAAGTGTCCATATGTAAGCTAGGCATGACTGGCCATCAACCGATCACCATAGTATCGGCCTATGTTCCCCCCGTTTGCTCATCGGAGTTAGCCCTTCACCCCCTCTCTGACGACCTTTCCATTTTACTTGGCCTGAGTGACTCCGTTATCATAGCGGGCGATCTCAACGCCAAACATCATGCTTGGAACAGCACCAGGACCTCCACCAGAGGCAAACACCTGTTTGACCTATGTCCCATCCTCAACTTCGACATCATCGCTCCGATGACTCCCACTCACTTTCCCCACGACCCTAGCCATACCCCCGACGTACTTGACATAGCGCTTCTGAAGAGTATCAACCTACGGTTGGATTCTATAGAGGCGCTTGACGAACTCTCCTCTGACCACCGTCCAGTTGTTGTAAAGCTGGCACCACGCCTAGGTCTCCACGACCCTGATAGACCCCCTCTCACCAAGTTAGTTACAGACTGGAGGAAAGTAAGCGACTGCCTGAAATCCACCACGTTAGGTCCCCGACTAGACTCCATTCCCGACCACTTCGACTCTATCGCTGACACGACAGCCGCGATCCACTCATTCACAGTACACGTACAATCAGTCCTGAACGACTGTTCAAGGGATGTTCCGGCGATGGACGACCATCGCTGGAAGCTCCCGGACGATGTGCGCGAACTGTTGAATGAGAAGAACGCGGCTGTCCGTGCGTACAGTAACTTTCCCAACCGCGCGAACAAAGCCCATATGCGCTATTTACAGAGATCTGTAAAGACACGCCTATCGGAGCTGCGTGACGCTGGATGGGACAAGATGCTGAGCGAGTTAGAGCCCACTCACCGAGCTTTCTGGGACCTTCAGAGGAAACTCAAATCCGATGAAGTCGTCTCAATGCCCCCCCTGGTGCGCCCCGACAAGACCATCGCTTTCGATGACGTCGACAAGGCGGAATGCCTAGCCGATAGTCTTGAGGCTCAATGCTCACCTAGCTCTCAACCAGTCGACCAAGCTCACCTGTCCCAGGTCGACGCGGAAGTCGAACGTAGAGCCTCCCTCCCGCCCGTTGAAGACCCTGACTATCCTCTGCCTGCCGTCACTCCAGACGAAGTGCATGATATCATCAAGGGTCTAAAACCTCGCAAAGCCCCCGGCTCAGACGGAATCACCAATAGGGTGCTCCAACTGTTCCCCGCTCACCTCATAATGCTCATGGCCACCATCTTCAATGGAGCCCTGAGCAATAACATCTTCCCACAAGAGTGGAAGAAGGCCACCGTCATCGGCATACCGAAGCCCGGGAAGCCGAAAACGGAGCCCACCAGCTACCGGCCCATCAGTCTGCTCAATGTCTTCGGCAAAATCTATGAGAGGCTTATCTTAAAGCGCCTCAGAGATTTTGCGGAAACAAAGGGCCTCATCCCCGACCAGCAGTTCGGCTTTTGAGCCCAACATTCTTGCGTCCAACAGGTCCACCGCATCGTTGAACACATAAGCTACGGCTTTCAACGTGGTCTTACGACCGGTGCTGTATTCTTCGACATAGCGAAAGCGTTCGACAAGGTCTGGCACAACGGCTTATTATATAAGCTCTACAAACTCGGTGTGCCCGATCGTCTCGTGCTCATCTTACGAGACTTCTTGTCAAACCGCACCTTCCGCTATCGCATCGAAGGAGCGCTATCCTCCCCTCACCCTATCCGTGCAGGCGTCCCTCAGGACTCTGTACTATCCCCTCTCATTTTTACTCTCTTCAACAGCGACATCCCGAAAAGTAGAAAGGCGCAGTTGGCTCTGTTCGCAGACGACACGGCCATCTACTACACCGGGTTAGTCCACGACCACATATCTCGCACTCTCCAGACCGAAGTCAACAAGCTAACAAGCTTGGCGCTTGGTTTAGAAAGTGGAGAATCGAGGTCAATCCCGACAAAAGTCAGGCTGTTCTCTTCACCAAACAGCGTAGAAACCTCATCGCCCCCCGACCGCTCACCATGTTCGGCAAGCCTATCCCTTGGGAGAAGCGAGCCAAATACCTAGGCGTGACCCTTGACCACCATCTCTCGTTCTCAGAGCACATCAAGCAGGTGCGTTCGCGTGCCGCTTTCGCTCTCGGTAGACTTCACTCCGTCCTAAATGCGCGCAGCAAATTGTCCCTTAAGGGCAAATTGCGTATTTACACAGCGTGCATCCGTCCCATCATGACGTATGCCTGTGCAGTCTTCGCACATGCTAGGCCCCACCACATCCACAGGATGCAGTCCCTCCAAAACAGTTTCCTCCGAAAGGCAACGGGAGCCCCCTGGTTCGTCCGAAACGAGATCCTCCATCTCGATCTCAAAATCCCCACCATCAAGCAGTTCATGAAGCGCATCACGAAGCGCTTCTTCGACTCCGCCACCTCCCACCGCAACCCTCTGGTTGTGCAGGCCGCCAGTTATAGGCCCTCCACCATCAGCTCTATTCGCCGTCCAAGGCATACCCTCACCGACCCCGATGACCCCATTACCCTCCTCCAAGAAAGCAGTAGGGCAACGAGTACAGCGCACAAATCACACCGACCTACGTTCCGACCTCGCCGCCGAGGTCCCTCGCGTAAACCCCGACGTAATTGTCCCCCCCGACCCTAGCTCGACGAAGTGCCAGCCCGCGCCGCAGCTGAGCCTGTAGCTTTAAATACCCCGATTAATAATAATAATATTAACCAGATCCACCCTGTCCCATCTTGCTGTCCTCCCCCCAGCGACGCCCTAAGCCGAGGTCCGTACCCCACAGGGGGTGCCCTTAGCGTGCAGTCGCTTAGTACTATAAGAAATTCCCCCCTGGCTGGAGGCTTTGAGTTCGCTTAAGGCAGCCACAGGAAAGTCCGGTTAAGTAGTCACGACCTCTCAAGGTCAACTACGAGATGCCATATTTAAAAAAAAAAAAAAATACGTCTTTCATTGACTTGAATGTGCCCTGGCGGCTGTGAGTATGTCGTGCTCACTCTAATGTCTCGCTGATGGTGGCGCGTGTGTTGGATCATTTAGCTCCCTTTAAAGTGGTTGAGCTGAATGGTGCTGATCCACGCGTCATGTTCGTGAACGGGCGCCGTCAGTAGAGACTGGTCATCTCTTAGCTGCCACGGCTTATTTTAATTTTTGAATTGCTTTTTTTTTGTTTATCTTTTTATTACGGACGCGTTTTGCATCGTTCTCACATGTATAATTTCAAATTAATGATATAAACAATATTTTGTAACCATAATACGTTGAGTTAATAGAGTGTCCGTGAAGTTTCTTGCCCGTTCTTCTTCATAGGTACCTACTACGCTTTGGAATGGGCAACTAGCTTCATCTTTCTGACTGACCGACCGACCCCTTGACAATTCAAAAGTGCCTGTAATTGGTTTATTTGAAGTAAATGTTTTGAGTTTCAGTTTGAAATTTTGAATTTCGCGGGCTGCATTAAAGGAATCACCATATGTGATGCTAAATTACAGTTTGAAAAGGTATTCTCAGCTTCAAATTCTCAATTTGGAAACTGGGTGGTACATCTTGTAATCGCGAAGAATTTGAATGAAAAATTGTTTGTTTATTTTTATTTCTAGATAGAGTGTCGCGCTTCAAAAGACCTAAACAAACAAGCCAAATTTGTTCTGCTGGTGTGCGTGACAGCTACGTCTTACACCCGCGCCACGTCATTGTGCTGTCATTGTGTTATTCTAGTGTGCGTGCATTTTGCGGCCAACAGTTGGACGCAATTTTTTTCGACGATTTCACAGCTTTGACTGTCTATCTAGACATACTTATATCTTTGGAAAAATATACACTTACCATATTGTTTTAAATTTGATTCGAGCTCTTCATTATCTGAAAAAGGATAAAATTATTAGAAAAAAAAACCGTGTTTCAATTGACTGGTGATGAAGGAAAATGTCGTAACCTAACCTAGACTTTTAACAGTCTGAAACATCCAACACGCACAGAACTGTTAATTCACTGGAGCTGTCTTTTTGTGTAATAAAATAGTTATAGCCTTTTTTTTCGAGACATCGGATGATGTGTGGGCCGATCAACATCGCCACATGCGAACTACGCGTCACACTGACGTCACGCAAAATCCTGCATCGCGCAAGCAGAGTTTACCGCGCGATTAGCATAATACAATATCACGAAATCAACCGTCGGGCAGTAGCCCACCAGACATAACACCCGTCTGGTCAGAGGATCCTCCCTTTTCTATGGAGGATGAGTGAACTTTACACTCTGTTCCTCATACTTCTACAGTTGCAATATAAAATTATGTTGATATTTTGACACTGGTTTGTTAAGAGAGTAGAATGAGAGTACATTAAAATAATGTATGACATATATACTCGTAAGTAAGTATTGCCTAGTAATTGAACGAGTTTGCAAGTACGTGTATAGGACAGGAAATTAAAATGGGAAAAGAGAACCAGGAAAATGAGATTAAGGATCAGACTGGGGTGGGCAGCCTACTCCAAACTCAATTTTGTATTCAAAATGAACCTGTCAGCACAACATAAGGCTCAGATTTTCGACCAATGCATACTACCAGTGCTTACATACGGCGCGAAACTTGGGTTACGACTAAAGCCATTCTATATAAACTACAAGTAGCGCAAAGGGCAATGGAAAGAAAAATGGTGAGTGTGACATTGAGGGACATAAAATCTAATACGTGGCTTCGTATACAGAGCAAAGTTGAAGTGGGAGTGGACAGATCATGTAGCCAGAAAGCAAAACTCTTGGTGTAAAAGAGTGTTAGAATGGAGACCAGAAAAGTATTTTAATAGAAAACAATTTCTAAATAAAGTATTTGTAATTATTTTATTTTATTTTGCTACTATGGAAGCGTTTTTTATTTTACATCGACCTCTGACATTTAGTTATAATTTCAACATTATTTTTGTACTAATCTTTATGTATCAATTAATTTAAACCTGTTTATCGACCGACACATTCAATTTTGTACCGTACACCTTTTATAATAAGGCAATCTTTCATTTTTGATTTATGTTTTTTTTTTTTTTTTCATTTGTATCTGTAATTTTTATGGTGTTCATAATAAAGAGTATTCTATTCTATTCTATTCTAATCTTTACGTAACGTACCTGGGAAAAATACATTGGCGTTCAACAGAGTTGTCGCATTTTCAGATTGCGTCACTGGGGCCAACTTCGTGGTTGCTAGATTAGATGATGATGGCGCTTTCGTATTTGGAGAAGCTAAAAACAATGATTTTATTTTAGCTACATAATATTAGTACATATTATAATATAACATCACGCCTTGTTATCTCCGAAGGGTTGGGCAGAGGTGTTCCCATGTATTAGGAGCCTATTGCTATCCACCAGCTAACAAATGCAGACTCCGGGTTGCTATTGAGGAATTACAGATAGCAAAACCCAATAACACTTTGCCCGACTTGGGAATCGAACCCCGGACCTTATGCTCAGCAGTAGCGCTGCAATCACTAGACCAACGAGGCAGTGATATTCATTTCACCCGAAAGACGTCCACTTCGACCGGTTTTGTGCTTCCCGCATCCAGCGGATTTATGCGGCCTTCACAAGCTCTACTGAGGTCATTGAGCATTGTACTGAGGTATTAGTCGTCTCAGCCATGACAACTATATCGTCGGCAAACCGAAGGTGAGTGATGTACGCGCCATTGATGTTGATACCTGGCCCTTTCTAGTCTAGAACCTTGCAGACATCGTCAAGTGCAGCGGTGAACAGTTTCGGAGAGATAACGTCTCCCGGCCTCACTCCTCGCTGCAGAAGGATAGGTTTTGAGGTCTGGTCCTGGAGTCGGAATGACGTGGTGGCGTTTTCGTACACACATTTAAGCACCTCGATGTACCAATAGTCGATCTTAACACCACGCTATTCGTGTCTCAGTGCTGGGCCTCTTCTCATACAGAGAAGTACACTTGCCCAAGATGGGTTGGTGATTTCAGACTTATATTAACTATCCGTTCAGGTTTCCTCACAGTATTTTCCTTTTGCGATGTCTGGAATGTCCAAGATAAAAACTAAAAATTGTAACGGAAAACACTGGGTCTGTTTAGGAGAACCTTTGGATCTATCATCGCCTGCCTAGCCTGTTCCCAACTATGTTGGGGTCGGCTTCCAGTCTTGCCGAAATCAGCTGAATGATGTATTTTACATGGTGTGAGATCTGTTGTAACAGCTGCGACTTATGAGGGTTAAAACCCAAGCAAGCAATTTACTTTGTGTAAATTATTTTATCATTACTGCTCTCGAAACGGTGAAGGAAAACATTGTAAATAAACCTATGAATATAACGGCATGTCCTAGAACGAAAAATTCAAAGATATGTGATATCCGCCAACCTGAACTGGGTCGGCGCCGGAGTGGTAGATTATGGCCCAATTCCTCTCACAGAGAGGCCATTGTCCGAGCAGTGACAGCGTTATAGGCAATAGGGTCTTACACCCATTTTGAAAAATATCTTAATTAAATTCTATAGTGCTAATATGCCCCAAAAAAAATCACAAAATTTTTATTCAATCGATAAGTACCATAAAAATGCATTTAACTTTTACATTTTCAAATTTCGCGCGTAGTTGACGAAATCAGTGGACGCCATGTTGCTCTGTGGTAATGACGTCACTTGTCTATGTAAACAAATGCGTTGATCTATTAACTAACTTATTAAATATGGAGGCCTTGGCAGAGAGTACAACTTTGTGCCCTTTGGCGTCGAGACCCTCGGTCCGTGGGGTCCCAGTGCGCATAAGTTATTTGCGGAAATCGCGAAACGTCTAGTTGATGTAACTGGTGACCGAAAAGCTGGCGGCTTTCTCGCGCAACGCATCAGCATTGCAATTCAGCGAGGAAATGCCGCCAGCATCCTCGGTACAATGCCCCGAGGGCCTTTTTTAAGCTTAACTTAGTTTTAATTTAATTTAGTTAATGTTAATAATCATCTTGTAATTTGGTTATGTAAATAAATGATTAACTAACTATCAGTTGACAGTTGACACGTTTTAGTTTACATAGCCGTATGACGTAATAACATGGCGGCGACTATTTCATGGTGTTTTTTAACAGATTAGAAAAACTGAAAACGTTGATTTGATTTTAAAATTTATTTTGTTATTTTAATAACTAAAAGTAACATTTTCCGACTCCTTTTTGCCTAAACTATCTTAATAATCTATTTATAGATTTTTTCTCGTATATAGTAAAATACCTATTATGCTTGTGTTTATACTTGGAGCAACTGCCTATCTGATCTCCACAACCCAGTTATAGGGTAATGTAAAATCTTCTTATCTAGAAGTAAAATAAATTGTAGAAACAAAAGATTTCTCACCGGTAACTGTAGTGTCAGTGTCAGGAACAGGTGCAGTGGTAGCAGTAGATGGTTCCGTTTTAGCAGTGTTCAGTTCGGTATACGTTTTGGTATATAATTTTGTAGATATCGGTTCTAATTTAGTATTTTTTATTTTTGGTTTTAATTTTGTGTGCTCTTTGTGTTTGTGTGATTTCCGTGGTTTTGGTGGAAGTGTGGTCGTTGGAACTGTGGTCGTTGGTGCTGTGATCGTGGGAACTTCTGGTGCTAGCGTCGGTGTATTGTTCACATCTGAAATATTCGATGAGGTTTAATACTGGCCATTTTCGAGCGTCATTCCAGCGAGGCAATTATTTAACGTGTTCGCCACGTGTGGGCAACGTATTTGCTGCGTTTGCGGAACCAGAGCGGTTGACGTGAGTGTCCAAGAGAGATCGAGACAAGTGAGTGTGTTTACACTCGCTTGTCTTGATCTCTCATGTTTATATGTTTATATTGTGAAAACACGGAGAACAGCTAGCTCGCATTGCACCCGCGGTGAGCACGTTCCCAAATCACCTCGCTGCAAACACACGCAAATCACTAGTGTGATAACGATCTTTGTAATGTTACAAGCATACAAGAGAGTTGGTTCGAAGAATTGAAGGGAAATTGTATCATCATCATCATTATCTTTAAAATTATATTAGCTAGAACTTTAAAAGCTTATTTAATCGCACGTCTGCTGTTGCCACCAAACTACTAATTATGCTTGAAAATAGTTCGTTTTGAATTCTTTTCATAAAAACAAAAGACAAGTGATGATTTTAAAAAGATTCGGATTAAACAACTGAAATATGAAACAAAAAACTTAACTTTGAGATTTAATAATACACATCGTTAAAAATTATTTCCTTTCGGATAACAACAAAAGTAGGTACACAAAAAATAATATATGGCCTTAAATTTGTGTGCTTGAAAAATTAAATAAATAGATATAACAAATCACTGACCAAGAAACTGTAGCCTCCTCAATGCCTTTTCAACACACCATCTTAACATTTGCGAGTTAACATTTTGACGAATTTCATTGCAAAAATTCGTCGCCATATTCAAAAAAGGATCATTTTGGATTTTTATATCTCCTTCATCCTTTAATTTAGGAGTTTCTTCTACTACTGGGATATTATTAACTACTTGATGTCTAGCAGGTTTAGCATCTGTTGCATTGATTATAGTTGTTACTCCTCCTTTTCCACGTTCTCGTCTCTTGCTCCTGTGTCTTGAATGATGGTTGATCCATCTTCTCTCTCTATTCTTATTCTCAATCGCTTCTGAATCGTTGTTCTCATAAACCGGTAGTAATATAGTAGTTTCTAACTCATTCCTTTTGCTTTTCACATTTCGAGGCATGCTAGGACTGTTGGAGATACCCATTAGACTTGTCAAAACGTTGTTCTTCATTACATTATCAATGAATGTGTTATTGAAGTAGTATTTGTAAACTAAATCGTCTATAGTTTGATCGTCTTTTTCTTTTATTATCAAATCATCTTGGTTTTCAATTTTGTTGGATGTTGGAATTGAAAAAAGGTTTATTTTGACAGATTCAGTACTTGGGGTCGTGGTACTCATCTGTGCTTTTGGCATTACTGGTTTGGGATTGTGGAATGGTTTTATTAGATTCGAACTCAGTTTGGTGGTCGGGTGTCTGCTTTCTAAGTAAAGTTGCTTAGCCTTCTTCAGTATTCTAGCGAAGTTATTCTGTCTGTGAGATATTTCACTCTGCGTCTTCGCTATCACGTTTTGCTTGGCGTTAATCTTCTCATTCTGAGCAAGCATTAACTTCTGTATGTTATAGAACTGTCGCTGCTGTTGTAAAAATTTCTTCTGTTGATTTTCGAATTCCTTAAAATTATCTGCCATTTCCCTTTCTTTGTTTTTAAAATATTCCTGTTTGGTGGCAAGTTTTGCGTCAAAAATTTTCAGTTTCTCATAGAATTTCAACAGATATAAATATTTTATATCGAAATCTTGAAATTTGTTCGTGACAGTACCAACGTTTTTGAGAAATTGGTGGTTCACATCAGTTATTCGTTCATGAATATCTTTAATTTCATTGTGTTGTTTCATTATCTTCTTGAAGGTCTTTGTTAGCATTGATATTACCTTAATAAGACCTCTTTCAGTAACTGCTTTACTCTTTTGAGGTTCTTTAGGAACCACTTTGTAGACATTTACATCAGGAATCGGTGCGTTTTGATGCCAAACAGTGTTGTCTTTATCAAATATATTTCTATCAATAACTTTACTTTCACTGTGTTCATTATTTTCCTGAGTCTTATTCATGTCTTCCTCGAATTCAAATTTTTTGATTACTTCACTTTCAAAATCGTATTTCTTACTTCTTTTCGGTGAGGTTATATTCGTAGGAATTGTATCGTTATTTTCTTTGAAATCTCTTTCTATAGAAAGTTCAGGCTTTTTAGTGCTGTCGTTGATTATGCTTAAATTATTACTGTTCTTATTAATGTCATTTTCGAGGGTTATTGTATCATTTTTAGGTATGTTTACTTCTCTTTTGTTATTGTTCAGTAAGATAGCAACTTCGTAAGGGTAGTCGTTGAATACTGAGGTGGGTCCATCTTTATCATCTCTTTTCACGGGGTCTTCTTGTTCTTCAATAATAAAGGTTTTGCATCCTTTACCGATGCAGTTCTTTAAACTTTTTCTAAGTCGGTGTTCTCGTATGCCTGTAATAATATCATTTATTTAGTACAGGGTTTTGCAGCCACTTCTCTCGCGTGGAGGTCGGAAATGATTCCACTGGAATGTACTACAGGGATAAAAAGTATCCTATGCCATAATCCAGGTGGTCGTTTGTGTAGCCGTTAGCATTCACGGTCTCGAGCGATGCGAGTTACGACCCCACTTGTGGCAAGTCACACGCGCGCGCCTTACTTGTTCGTTCGTCACTCCACAAGTCACGTCGCGGTGACTCGTGCCATGTTCTAATTGCTTTTATTGGTTTTTTCCACACTAACTGTTGCAAGATGCATTTCGCATGACCGTGTAGCTGGTAGCCATGGCGTTAAGATACAAAAATCCAAATATTAAAATTTTTGTATTAAGACTTTCATAATTAATATTATTGTTTGTAGGAAGTAGGATTGTAATATAAGACAGGATAGGACCAACGTCAGATATCTTTTATCCGTATCCGAGATATTTGACGTTATTAAAATCAGCCTTAAGTAGAATTAGTAGAGTAGATAAATAGTAGATACAAGTAAAAGTAGAGTAGATAGAAGTTTAATTGTTATTTATTTATTTAACTATTCTGTACACACATACGAGTATAAACAGACAAGAAGCAAAGAACAAAAACATACGTAAGTAAAAAGATTACTTCCTAACGAAATCCCTTTCAGAATACCTGCAGCAGGAAAGTAGATAAAATTGAGAGTAGAAGAGAGAGTGAGAGTAGAGGAGAAAGTAAAATACTTAAATTCAAAAAACAATTCACTAGTTTAAATAAAACATGATATAATATGAGAATCTACTACCATATATACATACTAGATAGAAGATAGATGTAGAATTCTAGAAGTAGACAGAAAGTAAGTAGGATCTTCGATCAATTAAAAGCTTCGATCAATAATAGTCGAAGATTAAAAGAGATAAGTAAATTTAATAAAACTTACGCCGTATCGCCCTCTTGGCTCTATTAATGTAATTAGAGACAGTCGGAGCTTCTTCTATGTAATTAGCACCGAACGGGTCAAAATTATTCTGCAATAAGTTCTCCACATCCAGAGAGTTCTCCCTAAAAATGAAGTTTCCAATGTTTGCCCTGTCATACAAGTTCTCCTGCAACTTATTTCGAACCCAAACTCCTTTGTTGATTACGTTATTTCGCTCCAACTTTGGCTTCTGATAGTTTAATTGGCTATCCAAAATATTGCCCCGAACAGCTCTGGTTAGCACGATCAGTGTTATTATTTTGGTCAACATAGTCAGGACATAGCTTGTCTGGGACTGACTGGTCAATGAGAAGAATTCCACTTATGTGTTTTCAGTAAAATTCGATCGGTTTTGTTTGTAAATTTCCGGCGGTTTAGAGATGTGATTTGTGCAGTTTTTAATTGATTAAGGATATCGATAAAGGGTTTTCGTTCTGTAAGTTCTGTAAGTTTGTGAAAACGAGTGTGAGATTTAAAATCTAGATTGTTCGGATTTCCTATCTGACTACTCTTACTCGAAGAAAAGCCAAAACAAACAAAGACGCAGTCTTTTTTAAAGTCCACACATAATTTTGGTCAGATCTTGTGAAGACCATGTAGGTAAGTGTCGGTCTTTTGAGGAAATAACCAGACGGATTTGAATGGACATGTCCAGTAGTATTTAGATTTAGTGGTTGGTATAATTAGAAAAAGCTTTGTCATCATATTATCTTACTATTTTGTATTTATTTTGTTTAGGATGTTTTTTAGTCTAACCCTTTATTTATTTATTCATAGTTAATTAAAACGGTACAACACCAATTACATTAATTAAAACACGAAACAATTATTACTTTGACAATAATTATGTTGTATATAATTTAATTTAGAACTAATATGAAACATGAAACAGTGGACTTCATAACATGCATTCTCTCACAGAACACCAGACATATGCGCATAATTTTACTCCAGTCATCTGCAAAATCGTCACATTCAAGGTTGGCAATCAGAAGGGCATTTAGCATCTTTGGAGTACGACAGGCTGGGGATTCGGCTCTGACTTTTGGATGGCAGCTGCGTAAATAGATTGTGTTCTGACAGTGTCCGATGTATTTGTCGGGCACAAATAATCGGCAGAAAAGGCAGTGGAGCTCTGGGCAGTCGATACGACTCCGTAAGGTGTTACAGGTTACCGTAAGCTGATTAAGGCCTCTTCTCACCTCCAACAAGTTAAAGCACAACATCACCTTATAACCTTTGATCTTAGGGAAGTTTTCTGTACCTTTTCTAGCCTCAGTGTTTGGGTCGCGGTATACGGGTGCCAAACGCAGGCACTGGTCTCGAGTTTGCCTAGTAACAATTGGATTGCATAAGTCCTGAGCATTCCGCAAAACAAATCCCAAGCGCCCGAAGGATTCCTTCGCAAGGGTAGAACCGTGATCTGTAAAAGTCAGACAGCGGTCCAAAGTCACTCCCAAGACTTTTATGTTGGTGACACGAGTAATTACTTTAATACCCAAACATAAACACAATTTTAAATGGCACTTATATTTGCTTTTACATGGACTTAGTATAGCAGACTCAGGGCTAAATGATAGCCGCACAGATCGATCGAAGGGTTAAGCTACGTTTGCCGCATTCAGTAAGTGGATGGGTATCCTTCCATTACATAATCAAACCCCTCCGTGGCTTGGAAAGCACTTTTAGCCTGGTCCTGGCTGTCATTCGTAGCCCTAGACAGTCGTTACGGGTAGTTAGAAGCCCCAAAGTCTGACCAGTCATACCAAGGGGTATCGAGTTAGCGAGTATAATCTTTGATCATTGTTTTCTGTTTTTTTTTTATAATTTTAAGGTGTAACATTTTTGGCTGTAATGCCAAACAAACGCATTTTTCTTGCTTTCTTTCAGTAACTGGGTTATGAGGGTCAGATTGCGTTATGCTCGTGAACGGGTGCTGCTTGTGGTGACTGGTCGTCGTGCTGATCATGGTTTTAATTGGTGTTAGTATTTGTTTATTTATTTTACTTCGATGGTGCTAGTTTATCATTTCTCACTTCGAGTTACAGCAATGGCTTTATGTAAGCGGGCACGCCCTTTATGCCTGGAGGCTTTTATTTAGATATTAAGTTCTGTTTACGTTTTTATGTTGTAATTTTTATATGCTTAAGTACAGTTTTCATAGTTTTGTTGGTATACTGGCGTGTGTTAGCTAACATATGGCAAGTAATTTAATTAAATTTTTTTTTTTTTTTTTAGTATAATATTTATTGGTAATATCTACATCATTTAAAAACTAACAAACTTAAACTAATAATAATTATATGTACAATTATAAAAAAGGGAGGGCAAAATATCAAAGGGCGTCAAAAAATTCGTCCGCATCGCTGTCAACAGGAAAAGTACCCAAAAGGCTGGCAGCATTACCACGTTGTATGGCAATGCTGATTCTTTGGCCAAAAAATAGACCAGCCCTCTGGTCACGTGAGGAGTCGACCAACCGCGCTTGGCGATGTCTCTAAAAACTAAGTGGGCACTCGGACCCCATGGCCCTAGTGTTTCAACCCCAAACGGCTCGAACATATAAGTCCCAAAAAGATTTGAGTACTTGCGCCGTTTGAGGTTTTCCGCACCTGCAGCAGCCGCCCCAGCACAGCCCGCCGTGCTAGGAAGATGGGATGGCGCAAGGGTGTCGACACACGTGGCATCCCACACCAAAGGCCTACCTACCTTCCAAGGCATTATGGTCATTCCGTCTGGTCTCTTCCCATCGTCGCGTGCCAAACCATTAGGTTCTAAAACAGCGGGCACCCCGACGGTGCCAAGAGCGCGACGGATGATGTCGTTGATACTGGCGTGCCGTGCTATCCGCCCTGCGCTTTTACTGCAGGATAGACCATGGTGTCCGAGGCAGTCGACACCTACACCGCATTGGCAGCGATGCGGAGCTACGCAAGGAGCGCCCAGACGCAGACAAGTAGCGAGCCGGAAGGTGGTGTCACCCAGCATAGTGCCTATGTTGGGTGACGGTAGCGCCTGAAGCCAGAGGCCCGACTCCCACTCACCCACAGCCAGCAGGCGGGCACGCTCAGCAGTATTGGTGGACGTATTAATAAGATTATTCCGTACCAACCTGCAGAGCGGCTCGTCCCACTGTCTCTGGGAAGATGGGTTCACGGGACGATCTGTATCCGGGCAAGCCATTTTCCAGGCGTTCACTGCGTCGGTCAAGCACGGCACTTCAGAGTCAACCAGGGAGGGGGCTAAAATTTCCCTGGTTAGCTTTTCAGTGCTGTGGACAGAGGACAGGAACGCCGGTAAGCTAATATTAGTAATTTTACGGACACCGAGGCCACCAAAACGAATGGGTAGTGTGGCTTGCAACCACGCTCGGTCGTCCAAGGCCACATTTAAAATGGAAGTTAATGTATTGCGAATAATTTGGTCAATTTTGTCCAAGAGGTGTGACTGCTTCCATAAGGGGGAAGAACGTAGAAAATATATAAAATTTGGGCCAAAACAACAGTATCTAATCAGGGTGAATGCCGAATGTAAATTAATTTTGGAGAGTCTGTCTGAAATGTCGTTGAAGTTTTTGATTTTTTCGTCGATAAAAAAAGAAAAACTGTCTTCTAAAACTGGGGAACCTAGGAGGTGCAGTGAACTTTTTTCTAAAATTTTGATTTGTGGGGTTATTTCATTAAATTTCTCTAGGGTCAATTGTCTGTCGGTAATGTCAGAAAGGTAAATTTCACATTTAGATGGGTTAAGGTCCAGGCCAATAGATTTAAATTGCTGTTTGAGGAATTTTAAGTCTTTCAAAACGGTGTCTACATCACCTCCTAGCGTTCCATCATCTAAATACCACACATTAAATTTTGAATTTAGTTTCTGAATAATTGGATGAATAGCCAAGCTGAAAATGACTGGTCCGAGAGGGTCACCTTGTTCGCATACTACTGCAGATTCCAAAACATTGTCCTTGTATAATAATTTAGAAGGGTACCTGTAACATTGCCACATAAAACCATAAATTTCGGGTAATTCCTTTTTGACTTCAGCCAACATTTAATTTAATGTTTTGTGTTTCGTAATGTTAATTACTTTGCATATGATTTGTATAGAATCAAGTTTATATAACTAAACAGACAGGTGTGCTGCTGGGGAGTTTGAACCGCTACTTTTTCTTCCCAGCTAAAGCACTAGGAAGTGTTGAAAGGTGGGCACTTTTGGGGGACTGTCTTATGTAAGTTTGACGTTCGAAAAGTGCTGATTCTCAGCCTAGTTTGAATAAATGACTTTTGATTTGAGATAATCGAGATTTGAGTCAGTCTATGTAAAATTTTGGTATTCAGCTGTATTCGCTTGGACTTGCAGTCAACCCTAACTTAGTTGGGAAAAGACTAGGCAGATTTTGGTGGTTTTAGTATAGCAAACAATGTTTATAAGTAAAAGGGTATTTTACTCTATATGAAAAAAAAACTATAAATATATTATTGAGATAGTTTAGGCAAAACCATTTTAAATTTAATTCAAAGTTTTCAGTTTTTCTAATTTGTTTTATGACACCATGAAATAGCCGCCATGTTATTACGTTGTGGCGGCATCTACGTCACCACATGCGAACTACGCATCACACTGACGTCACGCAAAATCCTGTATCGCGCAAGCAGAGTTTACCGCGCAACTAGCATATATACAACATCCCGACATCAACCGTCGGGCAGTTGCCCACCAGACACGACACCCGTCTGGTCGGAGGATCCTCCCTTTTCTATGGAGGATGAGTGAACTTTAGACCCTGTTCCTCATGCTTCTATACTGTAGACCCCGAATATGAAAGTCAGCGCAGCCTTCGTGCAACTACTTCAGCGTGACGTCATCATCATCACTTCCTCAAGCTTTCGAGCGGCGAGTCACACAGCCAGCCAGCACCCACGGCTTCAACGGGTATCCTGACCACCAGCATGCAGAGTGACAACGCATACCTGGTCATCACCCTAAGCCTCATCAGGAACCTTGGCACAGCACACTGCACTTTCGGCCGGTCAACAAGCAGAGCTCTTCAACGCTCTCCTGGTCGACGCCAGCATTCAGCCTTCAACCCGGCGCTGTACCACGTCCGACTCACTGGAGCATAACGCAGCGCCACCCCAACTCACTGGGGCATTACCGCAGACAGTTCCGACCCACCGCGAACTATGCGACAACCCGTTCCGACCCACATCGCAAGATACACGACTCAGCCCACTATCGACCTCCGGTCTCCGGAGGGGAGTGATGTGGCGGCATCTACGTCGCCACATGCGAACTACGCATCACACTGACGTCACGCAAAATCCTGCATCGCGCAAGTAGAGTTTACCGCGCAACTAGCATATACAGGGTGTCCAGTAAATAGCACGACATACTGCAGGGGGTGATAGCTTGGGTCACTACCTATCAATACAACACAATATATGTTCAGCAAAATCTTACGGATTTACAGTTTTACAAAATTTTCCGAAATATCGAAAAATCTCTACCTTGAAACAGATTTTTAAGTATCTCGTAATGAAAAAATCCTTTTCTAGAACTTTTTTTACATCAAATTATTTGTGAATAGGTTACTCTACTCATTATAAGTTTTTTTTTATCAAAAACAAGAAAGTTTTGAAGAAATAGTTTTTTTTGTTAAAATTTTCACAGAACGATTTTCTTTTCGCATAAGTTTAACCTACAGTGGTGAAAAAAAAATGTATGTGGCAGTTTTGTACAACAAACTTAAAAGATAGCCTGTTTAATGGTGATTTAGGAAAGATACAATACTAGTGCATTTTCATTAAAAAAATACAAAAAAATGCTATTTTAGTTCCAGAGAAGCTGATTTTGTTGAAAATGTAATTAACGTAATTTTGACAAAAACCACTATGAGAATAAGTAATAGCTGCTCATTTACGCGAATTATTATAAAACTAGTTGTGACACGTAAAATGCGACGTGCACGCGTAAAGGTTTTTACCTGCTCGCCGACCGACCCGACCCGACCGGTTACTGTCTAACAAAAGAAGCGCATGTGCTGTCCCGCTCGTTCTTGCATTGTGATTTTGTGTCTCACTCTCAACCTTATTTGCGACACTTGTCAGTACGCTACCTTAAACCGTGCGCAACGCATCTCTGTGTTCACAAATTATTGTTTCGTACTGACGACTGTTTTGTGCCTTGGACCCCGGACTTTGTTTGCCTTACGATTTGGATTTTTTATTGTGATCACTACGACGACTTGGCGACCACCTGGACTTTTGTGTTTTATAACATGGCCAACCGCCGCAGGGAGAGTATGCTGAGATGCACCTTATTTACGGAGAAGCTGGCCAAAGTTCCCGAGCTGCTGCCACCCTCTACAGGGAAAGGTTTCCCGATAGGAGACATCCACACCATGAAATGTTTACCAGAGTGCATAACTCCTACATGGAAGGCAGACTCCCTGGTCAACGTGGCGGTGGACGGCCTCAAGTTGTTGACGAAGACATAGTGCTTCAGGAACGAGAACAAGACCCGACAACTTCGGTTAGGGCGATACAACGGCGCACAGGGATACCGAAGTCCACTGTTCATTCAGTACTTAAGAGGTATGGATACCATCCATTTCACGTACGACGCGTGCAAACTCTTTTAACTAGAGACTACCTGCCGAGAGTTTAATTCTGCCGCCGCATGCTTGAAATGCATCGGGAGGACCCAAACTTTTTTAATAAGGTGTTATGGAGTGATGAGTCAGCCTGCAGAAAGGACGGCTACTTGAATTTGCATAATTTACATAGTTGGCAATTAGAAAATCCGTATGTGTCAAGAGAAGACAGGTCCCAGTACCAATTCAAAATAAATTTATGGTGTGGGATTTTTAATGGCCAGATTGTGGGTCCCGTCGAGCTTCCACCTACATTAAATGCCAATAATTACTTGGAGTTTTTACGAGAAACCCTACCCACGCTCATTGAAAATGTTCCGAGTGAGCTAAGAGAGGTGATGTGGCTTCAAAATGATGGGTGCCCTGCTCATTATGGCCGGGAAGTAAGAGCCTACTTAGATGAAGCTTATCCGGGCAGGTGGATTGGGCGACTGGGACCGATATTATGGCCACCTAGGTCTCCGGACCTAAACCCCTGGATTTTTTTTATTGGGGTGCCATGAAGGACAAAGTCTATGAAAAACCGATCCAAAATGACAATGAATTGAGAGCAAGGGTTAACATTGCAGCAAGAAAAATATCGGAAATAAGCCTGAGAAGACTCAAAAGCTCATTTTTAAGAAGATGCCGAGCGTGTATTAGGGCACAAGGGAAGCAATTTGAGCTATTATTGTAATTTATTTAAATAAATGTTTATTAAAGTTAACTCCTCTGTTTTTTTTACTATCACCTTATCCTTCAAGATGTCATTTACAGACCGGCCGGCCGGTCGGCTGTAGATTAATTATTATGTAATTCGAACCGTAGTACGACCTTACAACGATTCGAATTCAAAGTCACATTACTTGCATTTAAAATAAAATGCTCTTATTAACTAAAATAGCTTAGTTTTCGTATTTTTTAAAATGAAAATGTACTAGTATTGTATCTTTCCAAAATCACCATTAAACAAGCTATTTTTTAAGTTTGTTGTACAAAACTGCCACATACATTTTTTTTTCACCACTGTAGGTTATAGAGGCATGAGGAACAGGGTGTAAAGTTCACTCATCCTCCATAGAAAAGGGAGGATCCTCCGACCAGACGGGTGTCGTGTCTGGTGGGCAACTGCCCAACGGTTGATGTCGGGATGTTGTATATATGCTAGTTGCGTGGTAAACTCTGCTTGCGCGATGCAGGATTTTGCGTGACGTCAGTGTGATGCGTAGTTCGTATGTGGCGCTGTAGATGCCGCCACATCACTCCCCTCCGGAGACCGGAGGTCGATAGTGGGCTGAGTCATGTATCTTGCGATGCTTGCCAGTGCCAGGTGGGGTTCCAGTGGGTCGGAACCGGTTGTCGCATAGTTCGCGGTGGGTCGGAACTGTCTGCGGTGATGCCCCAGTGAGTCGGGGTGGCGCTGCGGTATGCTCCAGTGAGTCGGATGTGGTACAGCGCCGGGTTGAGGGCTGACTGCTGGCGTCGACCAGGAGAGCGTTGAAGAGCTCTGCTTGTTGACCGGCCGAAAGTGCAGTGTGCTGTGCCAAGGTTGCTGATGAGGCTTAGGGTGATGACCAGGTATGCGCGGTCGCTGCATGCTGGTGGTCAGGATACCCGTTGAAGCCGTGAGTGCTGGCTGGCTGTGTGACTCGCCGCTCGAGAGCTTGAGGAAGTGTTGATGATGACGTCATGCTGAAGAAGTTGCACGAAGGCTGCGCTGACGTTCATACTCGGGGTCACCAGTATAGAGGCATGAGGAACAGGGTGTAAAGTTCACTCATCCTCCATAGAAAAGGGAGGATCCTCCGACCAGACGGGTGTCGTGTCTGGTGGGCAACTGCCCGACGGTTGATGTCGGGATGTTGTATATATGCTAGTTGCGTGGTAAACTCTGCTTGCGCGATGCAGGATTTTGCGTGACGTCAGTGTGATGCGTAGTTCGTATGTGGCGCTGTAGATGCCGCCACAAGGTTAAACTTAAGCGATAAGAAAATAGTTCTGTGCAAATTTAAACAAAAAATAGTATTTCTTGAAAACGTTCTTGTCTTTGATAGAAAAAAGACTTATCAATGAGTAAAGTAACTATTCACAAATAATTTGATGTAAAAAAAAGTACTAGAAAAGGATTTTTTCATTACGAGATGCTTAAAAATCTGTTTCAAGGTAGAGATTTTTCGGTATTTTGGAAAATTTTGTAAAACTGTAAATCCGTAAGATTTTGCTGAACATATATTGTATTGTATTGATAGGTAGTGACCCTAGCTATCACCCCTGCAGTATGTCGTGCTATTTACTGGACACCCTGTATACAACATCCCGACATCAACCGTCGGGCAGTTGCCCACCAGACACGACACCCGTCTGTTCGGAGGATCCTCCCTTTTCTATGGAGGATGAGTGAACTTTACACCCTGTTCCTCATGCCTCTATAACGTCAACGGCTGTGTTAAAAAAAAAGCTTCAACTGTCAACTGATCGGCGTATATAGGTTTTGTACTTCTATTATTTTCGTAACCAACGTAATTTAAATTGAATTAACAGCACATCAAAGATAAGCAGAATAATAACTCATTTTAAATTATATACAATTATCATATAAAATATCAGCGCATTTGTTTACACAGCCAACTGACGTCATGACGACAGAGCAATATGGCGTCCACAGCGTCCAGCGTTTTCGTCAAACTACGCGCGAAAGAACAATGGCAGCCACCCATACATTAATTTAGCTGAGATTAAACTCTTGCGTCTTTAAATGAAAAATATCTTGTTAAACTCGGCGTCAATTTCTGAATTAGTTGGTGCAAGAATTTTTGTTCTAGAAAGCCGGAATTAATAGAAATTCAGTCGTGAACTTTTGTAGGTTATGTCAATGGTAATTTCAATTCGAGAAAGTTAAAAGGGCAATATTACATTAGTTTTTCCCTTACCCAGTTATTTTAGCATGCAATGCCTTGTAAAAGGTATAAATGCTCTTTGGTAGGCCTTACCTTAGGTATACTTACTACATGACTGTGTACAATTATAGGACTGACTGACTGAGGCTGCCAGTCACCAGTTTTTAGGTATTGAAGCAATAGGATTATAATAGTATTCTGGGATTTTATAAATACTTGCTAACATTCAGATAAATAAGAATGTATAAAATCCTAGAATGCGTCTGGAATATGTTGAGTATGTTCATAACAATCAATAAAACAAGTTTATTTTTATATTAAGTAATGTTTATTCTTCGTCATCCTCTCTTATAATTATTTCATCCAGAAATTCTGCAGGTGCTGAAATATTTTGCTGATGTCTGGCCCATCCTAAATACCAGACTAGCGTCATGATATGAGCGCAACATCCTACTGTGCGCCGACCAACTAAGCAATTACAACAATACTCACTGATTCCTGTCCTACCAGGAATATCATTTTCTATTAAAATATACACATAATATTGACCCCAGTCCGGGTCAAGTAAAAATTAAAGAAAACGGAAAGAAAACAATCGAGAACAAATACACACGAAGAACAAGCGCAAGCGTCTGTGACATGAGTAATTAACCAAACCATTGTCAAAGTCAAACCAAGTTTTTTTTTGGGATAATAGTCTTTTTACCCGTCATTAGTTGAAAGTAATTAATTTATTTTTATTTTTACACTACAATATTTTTACTTCCCTGCAAATAACACTTCCACTTAGAAATAAACAGTATTGTTAATTCATTTACTCCATTTAATTATAATAACAAACAAAAACTGATTTTAATACAATAATGCTGTATGTACTTGCTGTCACTTGGCAGAAAAAAAACTTTTCATTTCAAATATCTTTTTTATCCGGCTTTAACTAGTTAATGTGATACTTTGAAAAAACGTAGAAAAATAATAGAAATGCCTTCGTATATTAATTACTTTTAGACGCTCCAATAAATATCAGCTATGATTTCGCCATTGTTCTTTGAAAATGTAAAATTTAAATGCATTTTATGGCACTTATCGATTGAATAAAAATTTTGTTTTTTTGTGGCATATTAACACTATAGAATTCAATTGGTACACTTTTCAAAAATGGGTGTAAAACCCTATGACGATTATCCTAATATTAATATAAGTACCGTGATATCTCTGATAACTAATTCGTCGCCAAGCTCGATGATTTGGCAGCATTGTTTTATCAGCACCAGTTTTCAAAATAGGTTGTGATTAAAACGTCAGTTTACGAAATATATTTTTTTTTTAAAGAATAATCGTGGAGTTTCTTGTCGGCTCTTCTCCATAAAGATGACCAATTGGAACCGTGCATCTAGCTTCTGACGTTTCATAAGTGCCCATGTAGGTTTGTGTGAAATAAAATATTTTGAATTTGAATCCTTTCTTCCTATTGCTTGAGCTAGAAATAAGTAACGGCGTAACAAGCTCTCCGACAAATACGGAATATTTACAAAATTATCGATACTTTATTTCAGGATTATCGACAACGCTCTCCCCGCCCTACTTCTCAAAACCACAATATTTACGTTTACCGTCGTATCGAGTTCGGATATTCATACAGTTCACATTTTTTGTTAATTTCTTTATAAACAATGTTAATGTTGACGGTTATTCACGGTTTTATCCTTATTAGTTGAGATAAAAGACGATAAGCAAGTGGACTATCCCGGTTTCGGGTGGTAAGTGTAATAATAATAATAATAATAACCCCACTGCGTGGACGTCGCGGTGGGGCTTGCGCGCTCCAAACTCCAGGTCTGTGCCGGTAGAGTTTACTTTGCCGGAACAGGTCTAGGGTAAGGAGCCAAACCAAGAGAGATACAGAAACCCGCAGGGCTTCATGTAGCGAGCTATTAGGCAGTAGCGACACCACGGGCTCTATCTCCTGGGAGAAGTCTTGTTCCTCATCTCTGGCTTGCTTTTATTGGCCGGCTGGAGTGAACACTGACGAGGAACAGAGCTCCCACCTCATTCTTGCCTTTATTGGCTGGCTTTTTTTTTTTGGGTGGGAAGTCATCAAATAACTTCTCCCGCTCTGGGCGGAGCGGGAGGGTGTGTCAGACTCTTACTGACTAAAACCCACCCGTATTCCTTCCGTTGCCTGTGTTGCCAGGGGCCTCGGTAACCCTTTGGTACCTTCCCGCGATTAGCTGGCTTGAGTGGAGATTCGCAAGAGCAAACGTGCTCGGAGGAAGGAAGTATTCCAGTAAGATGCTGGTAAGGATCTTAACAGTACTTCCGGGATTGTTCTGATAGCCGTGGAATACCTCTCCACTCCTCAAGCACCTCAGGAAGTGTTGCCTTCTTGTCACTACATCACTATGTGCTAGCGACCGTTTTCGGGGGCCTATTATTGAGTGTGCAAGTCACCCCCTGCTATTTTATCAGTGTACGAGTATATTATATAAAACATTGACCATAGCCTTTCTATAGTCTTAGGAAACCAATCCACTATAACCTCTCAAACCGATAACTGAATATGTTTTGTTCCCATCTTCTACAATAGTCCTGCATCAACCGGGGGTTGTCCTTGGGTGCACCTTCATAATTCAATCAGGGATAATCGTCAGTTGGTGCCTCGTTCCATTAAAATTGTCCAAGGGGCCTCTTTTTATTTTTTTTTTGAAGTTGGGAAATCATCAAATAACTTCTCTCACTCTGGGCGGAGCGGGAGGGTGTGTCAGACTCTTACTGACCCTGCGAGTTGGCTTCGGCCCCTCGTACGCCTTCCAAAGGTTATAGACCCCATGGTGCCGAGATATGTAAGGACATGTAAGGATAAACAAATCAAGTATCTTGACTTGGCTTGCGAGGTTGTCGACATGTGGGATGTGGATTCAGCAATCATTGTGCCGATAGTCGTATCAGCGACCAACATCTAAGTAGGCTCTCGTTGGGCGGCTGGAATAAGGGCTTGATTCAGAAAGCGGTACTTCTGGACACGGCTCGCATTGTTAGGAGGTTCCTCTCTCTGGAGCCCTGACTGTAGCTTGGACCCTGTTCCCGATACCGGTAGGCTACCATTTTTTATATTTTTATATTTTTAAATGTATTTATATTCTAATATTTAAAAATATAATTTTATGTGTATATAAAATAAAAGAAAATAATAATAATAATACCAGCCTATTATATTATTATATATTAGACTGCGTCGTTGGTCTAGTGGTCGCAAGCGTTACTGCTGAGCATGAGGTTCTGGGTTCGATTCTCGGGTCGGGCAAATTGTTATTGGTGTTTTTAAATCTGGAATTTCTCAGTAGCAGCCCGGAGTCTGGATTTGTGCCCGGTTGATGGCAATAGGCTCGCCCCCTATTACATGGAACTAAACATAAATTTGGGTGTACTCTAGGTACACCTCTGCCCAACCCTTCGGGGAAACATGGCGTATTATCGCCCCACTCCAAGAAAAAGACTTCTTTTCATACAGAGCAGGCACGACCAGTAGCGTAGCGTCCCCCACGCTACGCTACTGGTCATGCCTGCTCTGCGGAGAACCGAGTCCGAGCAGCAATTATAGGTGCTAATGAACCTTGCACCTACGAGTATAATTAAATCAAGCAAAGACTTATCCACTTCAAATAATAATTGAGGTTCGTTCGACTTCCATTTACGCAATGACATGCAAGCCGATTCAAGCACATTAGCAATGGCCCCGGGTGGCGCAGAAATAGGGGGCGGCAGGCGGTGGCGTCCGATTGTCATCAGATCAGATAATTACTATGAATAGAATACTCTTTTCACTTCTCATGATCTAAAAGTTCGTCTTTGTTGTTCGTAGAAGAATTCGCTTTTTATGCTCTAGTGCACAAAGTTTTTTTTTCTAAGACTAATATAGTCAGGCCAAACAGCCCCCACACGCACAATAAAACGTCGCAGATTAAAGTAGTTATTTTATTTAATTTGCTTTAATTAATATCACTTCCGTGTTTTCTATCGTTAATTTAGTAAAACCAAATAAGTAAAATAGTTGTTATTTATAATTTAAAAACACTAAGAAACATTTTTATGACTTGGCAGTATGAAGTACCCAAGTTGAATGACACAATTAAGAAAAAGAACTTTTGAAAAGTTTCGTGGCGGGAATTAGCCATTCCCGGGATTCTTCAATTTTTCAACAGTGAAAGTGAATAAACTAAAACAATGGAATATTCAAGCCACGAAGCAATTACACTCTCGCCTAACACGCTAATGGAGCAGAATGCAAAAAACGTGGTTGAAGAAATATTACCGCCGAAATCCAAGCAACTTTATCACAACGAGTACGACAATTTCATGCGTTGGAGATCAGACAAACAAGTAAGTACTGTTATATAACTGACTTTATACTTTATGTCTGCAATCGTAATGAAAAGCAAAGTGTATAACTCGGGCATAAACGAGCCACTTTACCCTTCGACTTAACTATCCACCATTTTTTTTGGGAAATTATCAAATAACTTCTCCAGGGCGTGTCAGACTCTTACTGACTAAAACCCACCCATGTTTCTTTCGTTGCCTGAGGCCACGGTATCCTTTTCGGACTTTCCCGCATCCTCGGCAGGCATCAACCCGAGTGGACCCCTTCAGTTGTGCTGAAATCTCTTTGAGGCGCGCGAGGAACACAACGCGCCGTTGACCCAGGTCTAGTCCTTATCAGACGGCGAACTACCCATTGCTCATCGTCCACAAGCCCGCGCCTACGGTGGCCGAGAATCGGTAACTATCCATCCTCGCCTGCTGCTCGGGGTAAAATGGCTTCTTTTATGCACTAGTTGTATAATCTACTATTATTATGTACATGCCAACCGTGACATGCCAATTTGAGGTTGCGCCAGCGGCCTGTGTACACGTATACGCATATATACCGATATGCATATGTTATTCCAAAGTTTTAAGTTCTCACTTCAGTCGGCAGTCCTCATCACTGCCTATTTTTTTTCATTTTGTTAGGCTACTTAGGGTCGTAGCGTGATGTTAAATGGCCTTTAACCTTCCTCAAGAATTGGGCTATCAATAATGCAAAAATATTTTTTCAAATTCGGTTTCATTCCCAAAATTAGATATACATTGGGTCGTTTTTCGAATGGTCGCAAGCGTGATGGCTGAGCATTTGGTCCTCGGTTTTTCTATCAGGAATTTCTCAGTAGCAGCCTAGTTTATGGCAATAAGCATAATCGGCCAATGATTTTCTCGCTGCTGGGACACAGGCCTCCTCTCTGTGAGAGGAAGCGGGACGTAATCCACCACGCGGGCTCCGTTCGGGTTGGCTCACACCCTATTACGTGGAATTTCAACATAACTGGTGAACTGAGGGTATAATCTTAAAGGATGAGGACTTCTTCACTAGACTGTCTCAATTCTAGTCCTAAGTAAAGGCGAAAGTGAGTTTCTTTGTTTGATTGTACCGCTTTCACGCTAAAACGGCTGAACGGATTTGAATAAAATTTGGCACATGGATAGACCATTTCCTGGACATAGGTTACTTTTAATCCTGGATCGCAGACGAAGTCGCGGGAAACAGTCAGTATACTATATTGTCTTCTTCAGCGTATCCGCCAACATCAACCCAGACAATTTTGTATTCCTTTCGTGAGCTCTCTGATGACTCTCAGCCTATCGCAGTCCACTGCTGGACATAGGCCTCTCCCAGGCTGCGCTACAACACCCTGTCCTCCACCTTCCGCATCCAGTCTGACCCAGCCACCATCTTAAGGTCGTCGGTCCATCTAGTAGCTGGGGGGCGTCCCACACTACGCTTGCTGATACGCGGTCTCCACTACAGGACTCGTCTGCTCCACCGGCTATCGGTCATTCGACAAACATGGCCAGCTTACTGCCACTTGAGTTTGCTTACTCTACTAGCTATGTCGGTAACCCCGGTTCTTTTCCGGATAAGTTCATTCCTGTTACGCGATAACATGTTATGTTAAAATTATAAACTCAACATTGATGATGTAACTAATATTTTTGTAAAAATATAATTTAAAAGAGTGTCCATGGAGTTTCTTGTCCGTTCTTCTCCATACTACGCTTTGGAATGGGCAACTAGCTTCATATTTCTAACTGATTTTAGAAATGTCAAGAAATCGGTCCTTGACAATTTCAAAAGTGCCTGTAAATGGTTTTATTGTAAATACTGCTTTGAGTTTTGAGTTTGAGTTTGGATTCAGACCAGCTCACGATATTTTCCTTTACCATTTGTGTTTGTTTAGAGCTAATTTGATTTTAATCCTATGGTCAAAATAACTGCGAAGTAAATAAGAAAATGCATAATTTTAATATTTTTAATTTAGAAACATTGGTAGAAATATGTCAAAAATATATAATTGTCACACATCATTTTGTATACATGATTGGAATTTTTTTTTCTTCAGAAACGGGTCTCCTCTTTTTTCGTTTTGTACTTCTTCCTGAAAATAAAAATAAAACAATTAATTATACCTCATCATCTGCCTGCCTAGCTTTTTCCCAACTACGTTGGGGTCGGCTTCTATTAAGCTTCTATTAGACTTCGTCGAATCGGATACAGCTGAATACCAGTATTTTGCATGTTCTGCGACTGTCTATCTGACCTCCACAACCCAGTTACTGGGTAATACGATACCCCTTGGTAAGACTGGTTGTCAGACTTTCGGGCTTCTGACGACCCGTAACGACTGTCAAAGATCCATGAATGACGTATTCTTCACCACACAATCACAAAAAACGTATGCGTTCCGCGGTAATCAGGTGAGGATTGTGGCGAGAAAGGCTCACCACGTAATCGTCACAACACACCTTTATATCTCTAGAATCTCTTAATGACTATTTTCGAGATTTGGCATAGCGTTATAACTATTTCTTGACTATTTTTTGGAATAGATCCCAAGTCGATAGTCCCAGCCGTTTGCTTGCACTTGTGAGGATTGTGGTTCACCCCACCACAATCCTCACTAACTTATAGCTTAGATAACTTCGGAACCATAATGCGACTATTTTTTTAACCTTGGTGGCTATTTATGACTATTTCTTAACTATTTTTGGCGTTCTCAAAATTGATTTACATGAAGTTTTCAAAACTGAGGATTGTGTGGTGAAGGACACCGAATGACAGGAGGTACGGAGGGGTCTTGGTATGTAAAGATTGTCACTCATCTATGGACCAACCGTGGCAAGTGTGGCATAACCTGATCGATTGACCCGTGCGGCTGTTATTAATTAGCCACGAGCCCCTCAAAGTAATGAGTTATACCTAATAACAGAAAATAATACTGCAAGCATTAAAATATCCAGGTGTCACCACTGTGTGGATCGCCCGGAGGACACGGTGAAGCATACGGTGGAGGTCTACCCGGCTTGGGCAGAGCACCGTCGTGTCCTCGTGGAGGCGATCGGCGGCAGAGATCTCTCGCGTCCGGCCCTGGTTCAGGCCATGGTACGGAGCGAGACGGCATGGGCAGCTGTCACCTCCTTCTGCGAAGCAGTAATGCTCGCGAAGGAGGAGGCGGGACGGTTGAGGGAAAGGCAAATTTCACGCCCTCTCGCCCCTAGCCGCCGCAGGAGACGCCCTGGGCGTCGGGAATCCCGGGCGGATTCCCGGCCACCGTAGGCGCGGGCGCGCGGACGGTGAGCAATGGGGAGCTCACCGTCCGGTAAGGACCAGGCCTGGGTCGACGGCGCGTTGTATTCCACTGGTACACAAGGTACTAAAGGGTCACCAAGGCCCCCGCAACACAGGCAACGGAAGGAACACGGGTGGGTTTTAGTCAGTAAGAGTCTGACACACCCTCCCGCTCCGCCCAGAGCGGGAGAAGTTACTTGATGAATTCCCACCCAAAAAAAAAAAAAGCCCCTCAAGGTAAGGTAGGTAGGAATTATACCTAATAACAGAAAATAATACTGCAAGCAGCCTGTTAAGCCCCGCGCGACACCGATTCGGAGTCAAACAATAGAAAATCATTTGTGTCTCATTAGCTGTCCTTGACCAATTAAAATATACTATCTTAATTCAACACAGAACTCATCACCTGTCTAGCCAGTTCCTATGTTGGGGTCAGATTTCAGTATAACCGGACGCAGCTGGATACCAGTAATTTACACAGAGCAAACATCCTTCAAACGGACCCACGTTGTATGGGAAAGTAAATAATGTGCTATTGTTTACAAAAACCGGTCAAGTGTGAGGCGGACAGCATATAATGACTGACATTTTTTCAGAACTGTAAACGTTATTCAAGTTTTTAAGTTGTTTCTTTTTCGTCTAGTTAGAGAGTAACCTAAAGGCCTACTTCCTAAGCACTAAATCCGTAGTCTCGGCCGTAGATAAGCATTTATTTAAAAAAAAAAAAACAAAATCAAAAGTCATTTCTTCAAACTAGGCTGAGAATCAGCACTTTTCGAACGTCAAAATTACATAAGACAGTCCCCCAAAACGCCCACCCTTCACCACTTCCTAGTGCTTTAGCTGGGAAGAAGAAGTGGCCAACAAACTCCCCAGCAGCACAGCTGTCTGTTCAGTTAGAGAAAAAAAATGGATTCTATATAACAGTATGCAAAACAATTTACACCACGTGCAATTACTTTCGGAGGGGCCGTATCTTCGTTGACGGACTTAGAGAGTAGTCCCCATTGTGTCAGAGTTTTCAAACCGCCCATGGGCCTCTGATTTGGCTTCGCATGCCGTCGAGAAATATCTCCCAGGCATTTTCCTCACAATGTTTTCCTTCACTGTTTTTTAAGCAAATGATAATTATACAATATGCCCATGATTCTGAACAGTCAGAGGTGCGTGCCTTGGGTGCCGTGCTCGAGACCTATGAGTTGGCAGTGACACCACTAGACTGCTAATAATTTTAAATAAAAAGCTCTTTTTCACATTCTAAGGGAAACTAGACACCAAATTTATTAAAAACGGAACATAATTTGTATGATACTATAATGGGTGAAAAAAGTGGAGGGGCTTGTGGCTAAGTAATAACAGCCGCACGGGTCGATCGACCAGGTTAAGCTACGCTTGCCGCGGTTGGTCCGTGGATGGGTGACCATCTTTACATGCCAAGTCCCCTCCGTGCCTCGGAAAGCACGTTAAGCCGTTGATCCCGGCTGTCATTCGTGGATCTTTGACAGTCGTTACGGGTCGTCAGAAGCTCGAAAGTCTGACAACCTGGAAGCCGACCCAAACGAAGTTGGGAAAAGGCTAGGCAGATGATGACTATAATGGGTGAAAAAGACTTTTCACGTCGCCGAGAGTCATTAATTATTTTCACGTCGCCGAGAGTCATTAATTATTTTCACGTCGCCGAGAGTCATTAATTATTTTCACGTCGCCGAGAGTCATTAATTATTTTCACGTCGCCGAGAGTCATTAATTATTTTCACGTCGCCGAGAGTCATTAATTATTTTCACGTCGCCGAGAGTCATTAATTATTTTCACGTCGCCGAGAGTCATTAATTATTCTTCCCGGCATTGTAATTCAAATTCAAATTCATTTATTAATTTTGTGAACATAGGGTAAATATACTGTAATCGTTATGCGTTTCCTCCCTCCTCGTCACATGCCCATACTAAGCCAAACGATTTCCTTTCAGCTTTTCTGTCACTTACACCACTTTCAAACTTCCCCAAATGAAAATGAAAATGGATAAAGTAAGAAATGAGTTTAAAAATACTCATTTCTTACTTTATCCCTTTTCGTCACTCCACACATCCATCTCAACACTCTCATCTCCGCTGCGTGTACTCTTTTCTCATCCGTTCATCCGTCTTCTTCAAAACGTCTCAATCAATATTTTCAAATGTTGCTCACTACAAATTACAAAACTTACCTATTACAACATGGGAAATCCCAGAATTTCTGGTCAAGTCCATATTCTTCGCCATCTTGGATAGTTTGTGGCATTTCTTTGCCCATAGACTCGGGTAGGAATAGGCATAGACAACCTCCAAATATGCCCAGAGCGCCCAGTATTAGTAGAGGGAGCTCTCTTGCTATGGTAGCCTGAAATGGATAAAAAATATTACTATATTATTCCACTATCAGTAACAAATTGTTTACTATTAAAATCAACTATCACCATCCTCTACCAGTATCTACTATTACCCTCAACTATCACTATTCTCTACCACTATCTACTCTTACCATCAACTACACCGTTCTCTACCACTATCTGCTATTACCATCAACTAACGCCATTCTCTACCAGTATCTACTATTACCATCAACTATCACCATTCCCTAACACTATCTACTATTACCCTCAACTATCACTATTCTCTACCACTATCTACTCTTACCATCAACTACACCGTTCTCTACCACTATCTGCTATTACCATCAACTAACGCCATTCTCTACCAGTATCTACTATTACCATCAACTATCACCATTCCCTAACACTATCTACTATTACCCTCAACTATCACTATTCTCTACCACTATCTACTCTTACCATCAACTACACCGTTCTCTACCACTATCTGCTATTACCATCAACTAACGCCATTCTCTACCAGTATCTACTATTACCATCAACTATCACCATTCCCTAACACTATCTACTATTACCCTCAACTATCACCATTCTCTACCACTATCTACTCTTACCATCAACTATCACCATTCTCTAACACTATCTACTATTACCATCAACTATCACCATTCTCTACCACTATCTACTATTACCATCAACTATCACCATTCTCTAACACTATCTACTATTACCCTCAACTATCACCATTCTCTACCACTATCTACTATTACCATCAACTATCACCATTCTCTAACACTATCTACTATTAACCTCAACTATCACCATTCTCTACCACTATCTGCTATATCACTATCTAAATTTAGAATAAAAATTTACATTTCAATTTAATTGATTTACGTGACATAACTTATGATATTTTTTAGGACGTTTATATGTAGAGAAAACTGAATGTGAATGTGATCATGCAGACTAGATAGAATAAATGACTTAATATGACTGTTCTATCATTATCGCGAGCTACTATCACTATTTACTATCACCATTTACTAACACTATCTATCACCGTCTACTACCACTTACCATATAAACGATGTAAGGTGTCAGAATAGTAGCCACATAGCCACTGATGTGTATCAACGCAATTCCTTGAGCCCTGACCACAGTTGGTAGTAATTCAGCTGCATACTGCATTCCTATGTTGTATGAAATGTTGACTGCGAAGCGGCCTACAATGGCTAGAGAGGCTGAGGCGATTCCTGGGGGAGAAAAAAAGGGGGTAGTTTGTTTTTTTATAAAGTTTCAATTCCGAAGCTATGGCTAGAGAGGCTGAGGCAATTCCTGGGTGAGAAAAATAGGGGCTAGATTTTTTTTTTATAAATTTTCAATTCGGAAGGTGACCGCAACGGCAGACCGCAGCTGCAAAGCCGTCCAACCGCAATGACAGTCCGCAGCGACACGACAACTGGTATCTAACTCTATGTTTCCGTAGATGGCGACATTGTCGCCTGCTTTCAGTTTTGGATGCGGTCACGGTCGTAGGTGAAGGGGTTATAAAAAAGGCAGGTTTTTCAAAGGTGGTCGTGTAGGAAAAGCAATTCAAAATGGTGTAATAATTCATACTATACGTCTGTCTGTCTGTTAAATTTTCACGTCTTAACAGCTGAACTGATTTCGATGAAATTTAGCAAACAGGTAGACATTGAGCTGGGTTAGGTTATAAGATAATTTTTATCCCTGTAGTACGTCTTTTTATCACTGTGGAATATGTGTGTGTATATTTTGTTCCACAGTACTTTTATACCAGACGAGCTCTAGACGTGAAAACCTGTAATTGGCTGTCTGATCATCATATTGTTATTTATCACCATTGTATTCATCTGTAAGTCTTCCAAAGTCTTTAAATAAATAAATATGTTATACCGATAATACGGTCCCTGTGGTATAATTTCCGAATTCTACAGCGTCTAAGCGGCGAACAAAACCTACTGTAGAATAATTTTGTTCCTAATTACAAATTTTACTACACTCGCGAGCAACCAAATCGACTCAAACCTTGTCGGCGCACACATACATTGATACAACTAAAATTATGAATGGAAATTGTTAAAATGATATGTCTTTCGAAAGCTTAAGATGTCAGCTTTAATTTGATATCATTATCATTGAAATCCATCCATCATTTTTGAAATAAATGATGTCTGAACGCAAGAGTAGGGAAAACGGGAATTTAGGAAAAAGGGTATGTGTCTCGTATTTGACAAATTAAACAAAAAATTTTAAAAATAAAATTAATTTATTTAAATCAGTATTTCGTATTGCCCCCTCTAGCCCTAATTACATCCCGCAGTCTGTTTTTCATGGACCTTATCAATTTTTTGACATTTTCTTGAGGAATGCCGTCCCACTCCTCTAATAATGCTGTCTTTAGCTCGTCTACGCTTGAAGGGACTGGATTTCTGGCCCGAACTCTTCTTTCAAGCTCGTCGCATAAGTGCTCGATGGGATTCATGTCAGGACTGAGCGCAGGCCAGTCCATCGTGCGTAATTCGACCTCTTGCAGAAACTGTCGAGTGACTCGTGCCGTGTGGCAGCGGGCATTGTCGTGCATTAACACGAAGTCTTCACCGACAAACCCTGCGTAGGGCACAACATGATCCAGTAGAATGTCGGTGATGTACCGATCAGCTGTTAGCCCGCCTCCTCGGCCGCCCCCAGGCACGAAAACAAGTTCGGTTTTTCCCTCTAAAGAGATACCAGCCCACATCATGCAGGAACGCCGCCACATGCCACTGTTTCAGCGAAACAACATTGGGCAAATCGTTCCCCCGGACGCCTGTAGACTCGGCCTCTCCTGTCACTGCCATGCAGACACATTCTGCACTCATCAGTAAACAGGACCGATCGCCATTGCGCAACGCTCCAATTGAGATGTTCTCGAGCAAATTGAAGGCGCGCTTGTCGGTGGCCTGCAGTCAATTTAGGGCCCGTCGCAGGTCTCTTTGGCGTCAAGTTGGCTTCCTTCAAGCGTCTTCTCACTGTCCACTCGCTGACAGCCACTTGTCGTTCACGTCTCAGTTCTTGCTGCACATCAACGCCCGTAAGGTGTCGATTACGCAGCGAGGTTGAGACAATGAAGCGGTCGTCTCTCTCTGAAGTGCACCGGTGGCGGCTCGTTCTTGGTCTCCGATTGAAGGCACCAGTCTCTTGGAACCGTCTGTATACTCGGGATACAGAAGACTGGCTCAAGTGGAGCTGGGCAGCGACTGCTCGCTGACTTAACCCTTGTTGCAACAAGGCAACAACTTGAACGGCTTCTTCTAGTGTGGTATCTATGGGTTAGCGAACACAAAGGATTGCAATTTACGGAGATGTGTACCGGTCAATTTGTAACAAGCAACTGATAAGATAAACCGGAAGTGGGGGGGTTTTATAGCGGGAGCAGGTAGCGCAAGTCGTGGATTCCTAAATAGGTAATTTACGCTGACGGCCAATTAAAATGTGTCAATAAATCAGCGCTTAGTTTTTTTTTAAGGTATTGATGTTAATTGAAAGCCTAATTCTTCAGCTTTCAAATGACATATCACTTTTGTAATTACCATTTATCGTTTTAGGAAAATCAATGTATATGTGCGCCGTCTAGGCTTGAGTCGATTTGGTTGCTCGCGAGTGTAGTAGCTAAAAACTTAAAAATTGAACTGATAAAATAATTACGTTGAGAAAATGTTCGAACAGACTTTAGTCATCATCATCTGCTTAGTTTTTCCCAACTATCCGCAACAATTAATTATTTTTCTTAAGAAGCCTATTTTGGTCAATGGGGTCTTGTCAGCGCCTTAAAAAAAGTACATGTTGAACAGATTACTATTAAAATTCGGAACTTACCAATAGGTGCAGTGGTGGCTAGGAGACTGAAAACTCCACTGAGGACCATCGTTCCAAATGCAAGCCAACGACGGCCAAGACTGAAAACAAAGCACGAACGAAATTATAAAAAGAATTCATCATCTCATCATCATCTCGCCGCAATGGGTAGCTCGCCGTTATCGGAATAAGAAGCTGGCGCGGGGCGACGGCGCAACGTGTTCCACGCGCGCCTCGCACAGGTGGCGGCACTAGTGTGGGGCCGCTAGGGGCGATGTCTGCCGGGGGCGCGGAGTACGAAAGTGTTACCGAGGCCCCCGCAACACAGGCAACGGAAGGAACACGGGTGGGTTTTAGTCAGTAAGAGTCTGACACACCCTCCCGCTCCGCCCAGAGCGGGAGAAGTTATTTGATGATTTCCCACCCGCGCCGTCAACCCGGGCCTGGTCCTTACCAGACGGTGAGCTACTCATTGCTCACCGTCGGCAAGCCCACGCCTACGGTGGTCGGAAATCCGCCCGGGATTCCCGACGCCCAGGGCGTCTCCTGCGGCGGCTAGGAGCGAGAGGGCGCGAAATTTGTCTTTCCCTCAACCGTCCCGCCTCCTCGTTAGCGAGCATTACTGCTTCGCAGAAGGAGGTGACGGCTGCCCATGCCCTCTCGCTCCGTACCATGGCCTTAACCAGGGCCGGATGCCAGAGTTCTCTGCCACCGATCGCCTCCACGAGGACACGACGGTGCTCTGCCCAAGCCGGGCAGACCTCCACCGTATGCTTCACCGTGTCCTCTGGGCGATCCACACAGTGGTGACACCCGGGCGTTTCCTCCCGCCTTATCCTACACAGGAACCTCCCGAAGCTGCCGTGTCCGGTGAGAACCTGCGTCAGGCGGAAGGTGAAGACGCCGTGACGCCTCTCTAGCCACTCTTCAAAGAGGGGACTTATCGCCGCAATCGTGGCGTGCCCAGCACTGGTTTGCGCCAACCGCAGTCTCCATGTCGACATGAGATCCCGCCGGAGCTCTTTCCGCTGTGCCGCGATATCTCGCGGCAGCGCAGGTACGCCCCGGTGTTTTGCCTCCTCGACCCACTCCCATACGTGCGCGAGGATTTTCTCCTCCAGATCCCATGGCGAGGCGGATGGACGTGGCGAAACTATATGTAACTCTAAAAATGAAAAGTTAATACTCACACATCCAATATCAGGATCAGCAGGATATCAGCAGGGAACTCAGTGAAGGTCGCCACAGTGAAGGTCTTGAACATGTCCAAGCCCAAAGACCCCACATTCCTGACGTGGCCATCGAACACCATGGCAATGGACATCCAGATGGCCACCAGCAGGATACTGTGGCGACGAAGACGAGGGGTTCTGAGGAGATCTAGAACACTGTAGTTCTTGAACTCTTTTTCTGCTCTGGCTATTTCTGTGGCGGTTTCCTGTGCGAGGAAAGGTTGGTTAGTGTAGAGATTATTGTAATACATACATACATGAACTCACGCCTTCTTCCCATGGGGGTAGGCAGAAACTATAGAACGCCACCTGCTACGCTCCTTACATACTCCTTTTGCTTCGTTTAAGTTCATACATCTGGTCATACAAGCACGCCGGTTGCGAGTACTACGCACCTGACCTTTCTGAAGAGTCAATTGTCTCCCCTGCCAGCTAAATGGTTGGTTTTGGATATGTGAAGAAACCATGGCAGCAGTATATATCATTTGCCTACCCTTTCCCAACTATGTTGGTTTCGGCTTCCAATCTGACCGGATGTTATTACTTAGCCACAAGCCCAAAGTAACCACAGCATCCAAACACATAATTTTTTCTAAGTGTTCGAATATATCTAACGCTGATACAAATATAACAGTTTTGTGGAAAAACATTTGAAAATGCTCTTCGACTTACGAGATGTAGGTCGTAGGTTCGAACCCAGACAAGCGCTTTACTTTGTGTAAATTATTTCATCACCACTGCTCTCAAAACGGTGAAGAAAAACATCATGAGGAAACCGGCATGTCCTAGAACCAAATATTCGAACACACACACCAACCCGCACTGGGCCCGCGTGGTGGATTACGGCCCGCTCCCTCTCACAGAGGAGGCCTGTGTCCCAGCAGTGGGAACATTGTAGGCTGATTATGTTATTCAAAATTGCTCTTACCCTGAATTCATCAATTACAGCGTCAGGAATCTTTTTCTTGTTGATACGCTCACATTTCTGCATTATTTTGATCGCTTCTTCTATACGTCCTTGAGCAATTAGCCATCTGAAATACATGACATTACATAACACGCCTTGTATTTCTAAAGGGTTGGGCAGAGGTGTACCTATAGTACACCCACATTTCGCCAGTTATGTTTAAGTCCCATGTAATAGGGGGCGAGCCTATTGCCATCAACCGGGCACAAATCCAGACTCCGGGCTGCTACTGAGAAAATCCAGATAGAAAAACCCAATTACACTTTGCCCGACCCGGGAATCGAACCCAGGACCTCATGCTCAGCAGTAGCGCTTGCAACGACTAGAACAACGAGGCAGCCTAAAAAATTATGGTTAATTAGTATTGCCAGGATAAATGAATCTGGAAGTTCTTTATTAATTACTAGATGCGCCCCGCGGTTTCACCCACATAAGTTTTGACCCCGTGGGTATATCGGGATAAAAAGTATCCCATGTGTTATTCCTGGCTATAAACTATCTATGTGCCAAATTTCATCCAAATCCGTTCAGTACTTTTTGCGTGAAAGAGTAACAAACATACATCCATCCATTCTTATAAACTTTCGCATTTATAATATTAGTAGGATTCGAATTCTGTGTTAACATCATCTGCCTAGTTTTTTCCCAACTACATATGTTGGTTTCGGTTGTTACGAATCGTCAGAAGCTCGAAAGTCTGACAATATGTATGGTATCGTGTTACCCAGTAACTGGGTTGTGGGGGTCAGGTAAGCAGTCGCTCCATGTAAAATACTGGTATTCAGCTGTTTGCGGTAAGATTGGAAGTCGACCCCAACGTAGTTGGGAAAAGGCAGGCAGATGATGATGATTATGTTGGTTTCGGCTTACAGTCTAACCAATTTTAAGAAATTTACTATTTGTTGGTATACATTTTTGAATCTCGGCACCGATGTGCCCGTTTTATGGGATAACACGAACCAAAGCTAAGTGCTAACTTAAAAAAACCGGCCAAGTGCGACCACGCACAATGAAGGGTTCCGTAGGTGGGATGAATTTATCCCAAAAACAAACTTAACTTTGTAGTTGAAAAACATGTTCTCCCATACATCGAAATACAAAAATAAAAAAAGTAAAATTCATTTATTTCGGGTAACTAGGCCCATAGAAGAAGATTTACAAAACAATTCACACTCATAATACCATACAATAGAATAAAATAATAATAATAATAATAATAATTCATAATAAATGTCACAAAAATTTAAAATAAAATTTAAAATTAAAATAAAATAATATAAAATTAAAATATGCCGCGGTCAATTCTCCAACTGCAAATTTAAGTTGGTCGACCATTACTCGTTAACTTGTAAAGCCTTCTTAGCTGTGATAGTTTTCCTTTTAATTTCATTATCACAACAGCGTCCTGAAAACTATAGCTGACAGGTGGGACAGTTCCATACTGGGGCATTAGATGCGCCTACATGTCACTGTGGCGCATAATTATTCATTGTTTTGTTTTTGTTCTTCGGGTGAAATGAAATGAAATGAAATGAAATGAAATGAAATTGTTTATTCTGTAAATAGGATATGAGAATCACTTTTACACGTCATATTAAAAAATAAGCTAGATGGAGTCGACATTTCCTATCTGACTACCCCTGAGAAGAAATGGCGAAACAAACTCAAGGGTCAAAGTCTCTTTTAAAGTCCAGACATAATCTTGGTCAGATCATGTGAGGACCATGTAGATCTATGTCTTTTGAGGAAAGAACCACACAAATTTGAGTGGACCTGTCCAGTCAGTGCAAGCATTTGTCAGTAATCGTGTAGCTCAACTCAAAACTTAAGGAGCTCAACGACTCGACGAACAATACCAAGGAAAGGACAATTGGTTTGGCCGCATAAAGAACTCAAAATGCCAGACCATAATTAAAACAAAAAAAAAAAAAAAAAAAAAAAAAAAAAACAACGAAATAAATAAAGATGACCCACATAGTGCTCACATTCACAATAATTAAAGTAATATAATACTTTTCGGGTCTATCGGAGATATAAGTACTAACACGAGTTTTATGTTGTGTGTTGTACTAACCAAATGGACTTTGTTAGAATAGAAATAATATAATACTTTTCGGGTCTATCGGAGATATAAGTACTAACACGAGTTTTATGTTGTGTGTTGTACTAACCAAATGGACTTTGTTAGAATAAAAATAATATAATACTTTTCGGGTCTATCGGAGATATAAGTACTAACACGAGTTTTATGTTGTGTGTTGTACTAACCAAATGGACTTTGTTAGAATAGAAATAATATAATACTTTTCGGGTCTATCGGAGATATAAGTACTAACACGAGTTTTATGTTGTGTGTTGTACTAACCAAATGGACTTTGTTAGAATAAAAATAATTTTATTATTATCATATAGCCATTTTTTTTTACATCTACATAAACAACCGTTTAGCTGACAGGGGGGGACACTTGACTTTAACAAAAATTTGCACTTTAATGCTTAATATTACGCAAGCGGATCCTTGAATCGTAAAGTGGTGTTCACAGACCTACAATATTTTTAAACGGCCTATTTAACGATACCCCAGACCATGGGGTAGAAGAGAAAAACTATATCATCCCTACATTACTTGCAATGGAGGTACGCTAAAAAAAACTTTTTTCAAGATTTTATTTATTGGCACTTTGTCGGCGTGATTAATATGTGTACCTATGCCAAATTACAGCTTTCTAGTACTAAGCATCTCTGGGCTGCACCGGGGACAGACAGACAGACAGACGGACATGGCGAAACTATTAGGGTTCCTTGTTTAATACGGAACCCTAAAAATACAAATCTAAGTGTGAAATCTAGATGTTAACATTGATAACATATTATTTTCATTAAGGCGCTGACAAGGCCCAATTGACCAAAATAGGCTTCTCTTTAGAAAAAAAATTGCCTAATCTGTATAGTTTGTAGTAGCGGAAATACATATATGTTAATTTTGAACATATTTCCCAGAACTTGGTTGTTACCAAAATACGTTTTGAAATAAAATCTCGCTGAATTGCAACGCATCAGCATTGCAATTCAGCGAGGAAATGCCGCCAGCATCCTCGGTACAATGCCCTGAGGGCCTTTTTTAAGCTTAACTTAGTTTTAATTTAATTTAGTTAATGTTAATAGTCATCTTGTAATTTGGTTATGTAAATAAATATATTTTATTTAAAAAATCTCGATACAAACTAACGTTAAACTAACCTCTTACCTTGAGTTCCAATCAAAACTATATGTATTAAATATCAACATACGTTAAGTATTTAATTAATAACAAGAACGTCTTATTTGAATGCAGAACTTGGTTGTTTTTTATTTTCGATTACTCAACTCAATTTTGAGTAAATAGATAATTGCTTTATATTTTGCAATAAATTACAAGCGTTGTGTCATCGCGCTTCTCTTTCTTTTCTATGCAATCTGACAGTGACGGCGGTTTAGATGTTGTCAGCGTACTAATTTATTGTAAAGACCAGCGGGGTAATGGCGTAACACACTCAGTAGCAATGAGTTTCATTTTGACAGTTCAACAATATTCATTGTGTTATTTACGAAGTTGAGTAGACACATTTTTCGAACATATGAAGCAATGAATTAGAAATATATTTCAAAATCATTCCGATTTGTGTTATGTTAATAGAGTGCTGTGGTGGCCCAGTAGAAACGGCTGCGACTTACGTGTGTAGGTCGTAGATTGGAACCCAGGCCAGCTCTTTACATAACCAGTCTATAATGTTCCCACTGCTGGGACACAGGCCTCCTCTCTGTGAGACGGAGTGGGCCGTAATCCACCACGCGGGCCCAGTGCGGGTTGGTCGATGTCACATGTCTTTGAATGTAATTTACACAAAGTAAGGCGCCTGCCTGGGCTCGAACCTACGACTTACAAATCGTAAGTCGGGGCCATTACCACTGGGCCACCACTGCTCTTCACAATTAGTACCATCATCATCATTATCTGCCTAGCCTTTTCTCAACCATGTTGGGGTTTGTTTACAGTCTTACCTGACACAGCTGAATACCAGTATTTTTCATGGAGCGACTGCCTATCTTACCTCCACAACCCAGTTACTGGGTAACACGATACCCCTTGGTAAGACTGATTGTCAGACTTTCGAGTTTATGACGAGCCCTAACGACTGTCAAAGATCTACAAATTACAGCCGGGACTAACGGCTTAACGCGGTTTCCGAGGCACGGAGGGGTCTTGGTATGTAAAGATGGTCACCCATCCACGGACCAACCGCGGCAAACGTAGCTTAACCTGATCGATCGACCCGAGTTGCTGTTATTAGTTAGCCACAAGCCCCTCAATTAGTACCAATCATGATAAAGATAATATGTTATCATCTATCACTTAGATTTGTACTTTTTAAGTTAGCACTTGGCTCTGGCTTTGGCACTTTACTTCTTATTTCATTACTACTGCCCTCGAAGCGGTGAAGGAAAACATCGTGAGGAAACCGGCATGTCCTAGAACCAAAAACTCGAAGACATGTGACATCTACCCACCCGCACTGGGCTCGCGTGGCGGAGTACGGCCCGCTCGATCTCACAGAGAGGAGGCCAGTGTACTAATTGAGTTTGGTGGAAAAAAATACCGAAATAGTCCATAATAATTACACAGAATTTTAAGTTACCACTTGTGTACAGTTTGTGGACTAAAAATAATGATTGCGATATTGAAGATATTTAGCTATAGGAATATAATATGTATATGTCGGAAATACGTTAGTCACTCGTTTGACTAATCGGGACGCTAGCGCCACCAAGCGGCGCTCGACAGAGTCTACAACATAATGCTCGACCGGAGTTAAGTGCAGTCTGTCGGGGGCGGTCAAGGAGTGAACACGTTTAGAAACTGTTGCGCGTTCCGTATAGTTGTGTCGTGTAGCTACAGTGTGTGAATAGCCAGTGTGATTATTTGATCGTAACTTATAATTTGATTACCGCTACCTGTTTAGAACACTGGCACCGTCCCACCTCCAACGGACTACTTCTAAAGCGGCAGAGAATACAACTTTGTGCCCTTTGGCGTCGAGACCCTCGGTCCGAGGGGCCGCAGTGCGCATAAGTTATTTGCGGAAATCGCGAAACGTCGAGTTGATGTAATGGTGATGAAAAGCTGGCGGCTTTCTCGCGCAACGCATCAGCATTGCAATTCAGCGAGGAAATGACGCCAGCATCCTCGGTACAATCCCTCGTTGTTTAGGTTTAACTTAGTTTTAATTGAATTTAGTTAATCTTAATAACCATCTTGCAAGTTGATTATGTAAATAAACTATAGGATAATAATTGTATCTTACGTTTAGGTACACACGACTACATATCAAGCTATAAATTGCCAGTATAAGCTGACCTCTCATTGTACGGAAATCCTATACAATGCGAGATCAGCTTATACTGGAAATGTATAGCTTGATATGAAGCCGTGTGTACATTTAGTGTTCCTACTCAGGACATCACAACATACCTTGCACTTTCCGGAACAACACAAGGAGTTAGCACAGCCAGTGCCAGAGGAACGCTGATGATTAAGGTGTATATCTTCCAGTCGGCCACCCATAACGCTATCCAGGGAAGGAGGCAGGCAGCGAAAGTGAAGTAGACCGCTATCGACATATTGGCGACGAAGGTTCGCCATTTGAGACCGACGTATTCGAGAACTGCAAATAATATTTGAATATTAATAAAAAGCAAAATACATAATCTATACAAATACCTAAATCTAATTGAAGTGCCTTTTTGTAAAGTCAAAATAACAGCTTTTTACTAAATGCATATAAAGGTATATACGGTACACAAAACAAAAAAAGCAGTTTTAAAATTTTTTGTCTGTCTGTCTGTTTGTGCCAGCTAATCTCCGAAACGACTGTACCGATATCGACGGAACTTTAACTGGCAGATAGCTAATCTTATAAGAAGTAAGCCACGTGCGCCGCAGCTGGTGGTTAAATAATATCGGTATGATTCCACTGCAAGAAAAAAGTATAATCGTTGGTGTTCTTGGTTTCATAGGGAATATTTATTTTTAGTAACGAAAATATGAACATTTGAGAAAACCACAGATAGAATTTTATTATAAATAATAAAATAGTCTATCCATAAAATAAAAAACATGAAAATATCTTAAGTAGTTTGAAAGTAATATCGTTTTTTATGCATTGGATAGATATTACTTCCTGGATTTATTTTATAAACTATTTTACAATACTTAAATATTCACATACAGAATGCGTTCTAGTTTAACAAACATTTTTTGCATAACTTACTTGCTTTACATGACGGCGTAATAACAGATTTAAAAGTTACGACAAGCAACGTTTATAAGTAAAAGGGTTTATTTCAAAGACAGAGATTTATTTATACATATAAATTATACAGTGCATTATACACATTATACAAATTAAATTAACTAGCGAAACTCAGCAGACGTGATGGGTATCGGTATCTGATACACGATAAAATAAATTTAAAAAAAGATTTGATGATTTCTTTCATCGACCGCTTTATTTTTCTTATATTTTTTGGGTGGGAAATTATCAAATAACTTCTCCCGCTCTTTTTTTTTTTGGATGGGAAATCATCAAATAACTTCTCTGATGTTTACTTTCATGGGTCATCGACCGCTTTATTTTTCTTATTTTTTTTGGGTGGGAAATTATCAAATAACTTCCCCCGCTCTGGGCGGAGTGGGTGTCTGACTCTTACTGACTAAAACCCACCCGTGTTCCTTCCGTTGCCTGTGTTGCCAGGGGCCTCGGTAACCCTTTCGGACTTTCCTGCGACCCCGGCAGGCATCGGCCCTAGTGGGTCATCGACCGCTGGTAGTGTTGTTACTTGAAGTTTGAGTTGAGAAAATCTGTTTTCTTTTGTTTTATCGGTTTTAGTTATCGATGCATTACGTATGTGAATTTTACACAAAATAAAATATATTTTTTATTGATATTTCAAGTGACCACCTACAATCGGTATGGTCGGATATAATGAACTGAGGGTCAGGAGGCAACTCACACTTGTTATTTATATCTTTAAGATAATTAGAGGGAAGATACATCATTATCATCTGCCTAGCCTTTTCCCAACTGTGTTGAGGTCGGCGTCCAGTCTTACCGGATACAGCTGAATACCAGTATTTTACATGGAGCGACTGCCTATCTGACCTCAACAACCCAGTTCCTGGGTAACACGATACCCCTTGATAAGACTGGTTGTCAGACTTTCGAGCTCCTGACGACCCGTAACGACTGTCAAAGATCTACAAATGACAGACGGGACCAACGGCTTAACGTGCTTTCCAAGGCACGGAGGGGTCTTGGTATGTAAAGATGGTCATCCATCTACGGACCAACCGCGGCAAGCGTAGCTTAACCTGATCGATCGACCCGTGCGGCTGTTATTACTTAGCCACAAGCCCCTCAATTAGAGGGAAGATACACAATGCGGATATATTGCGAAGGGGACTAGTCGTGCCAGACGGGCATGTGGGTCGTCGTCGCCAGCCGCGGTAGCTGGCGGTACCGCGCGCGAACTAACTAGCTGCGTGAGACGCCGCTGACGAGCGCGCTCCGCACTCTGAACCTTACTGCTGATGATGTCGACATATTCTGTTGCACTTTGGGTGAATTTGAAAGAATAGCTACCTATAGAATTTGTTATGGTACAAGCAGTACAACTGTTTAAGTTTTAAGTGTACTATATTATCGCATTGGGTCTAGCTTGTAAGGATATTTGTATGTTTGGAGTGAATAAATAAATAAATAAATAATTGCGGTCGATGACCCCACAATAAATGTTATTTTGTTTTATTTACTATGGGACAATAAACAGCAATAATATGAAATGTTTACAAATAACAATAATATAGGCTCATTTGTAGTATTAACAATATTGCAGCCCGCCACATTATCCGCATGTTAGCAAAATTAAGATAAGGCAAAAAGTGCTACTAGATTAGTATTACTTAGATATATAGAGGCATGAGGAACAGGGTGTATAGTTCACTCATCCTCCATAGAAAAGGGAGGATCCTCCGACCAGACTGGTGTCGTGTCTGGTGGGCAACTGCCCGACGGTTGATGTCGGGATGTTGTATATATGCTAGTTGCGCGGTAAACTCTGCTTGCGCGATGCAGGATTTTGCGTGACGTCAGTGTGATGCGTAGTTTTGTATGTGGCGCTGTAGATGCCGCCACATCACTCCCCTCCGGAGACCGGAGGTCGATAGTGGGCTGAGTCGTGTATCTTGCGATGCTTGCCAGTGCCAGGTGGGGTTCCAGTGGGTCGGAACCGGTTGTCGCATAGTTCGCGGTGGGTCGGAACTGTCTGCGGTGATGCCCCAGTGAGTCGGGGTGGCGCTGCGTTATGCTCCAGTGAGTCGGACGTGATACAGCGCCGGGTTGAGGGCTGACTGCTGGCGTCGACCAGGAGAGCGTTGAAGAGCTCTGCTTGTTGACTGGCCGAAAGTGCAGTGTGCTGTGCCAAGGTTGCTGATGAGGCTTAGGGTGATGACCAGGTGGTCGCTGCATGCTGGTGGTCAGGATACCCGTTGAAGCCGTGGGTGCTGGCTGACTGTGTGACTCGCCGCTTGAGAGCTAGAGGAAGTGATGATGATGACGTCACGCTGATGTAGTTGCACGAAGGCTGCGCTGACGTTCATACTCGGGGTCACCAGTATAGAGGCATGAGGAACAGGGTGTATAGTTCACTCATCCTCCATAGAAAAGGGAGGATCCTCCGACCAGACTGGTGTCGTGTCTGGTGGGCAACTGCCCGACGGTTGATGTCGGGATGTTGTATATATGCTAGTTGCGCGGTAAACTCTGCTTGCGCGATGCAGGATTTTGCGTGACGTCAGTGTGATGCGTAGTTTTGTATGTGGCGCTGTAGATTCCGCCACAGATATATAAAATCAAAATACAAATTGATCTTTGATTAAATACGAATTATTCAGTTTTGGATAAAATTTAAAAAAATTGGGATTGTCCCGTGTAGATTGAAATAATAATTAAGACTAAAAATAAAAAAGAAAATGACAGTACAATTCAATTCATTAATAAAAATTATTAAAACGGTTGAAATAGATTAAATTTAGAATAAACAACTCACACAATTTTTCTTATTATCATTAGATAAGATTTAAAAACATTCTTATTATTTTTATTTTTATTATTAAGTATTCTCTTCATCTTAAAATCATCAATTTTTTTTTTATTTAATCACGTTTAGAATTGAATAGAATACTCTTTATTATGTAGGTACACCATAAAAATTACAGATTTAAATGTAGAAATTTTACTTAGGGTGATACAATCGGCGGTCTTCATGCTAAAAGCGATCTTTTAGGGATTACATCGCTGATATAAATGCTTAGCCCAATGCTGGTCCTGCTCCACAAGGGCGCAAAAACTAATTGATTAGCATTTGAACATAGTGTTGGAGCTGCTGAAGATTTCAAAAACTATCTTTGCATTGTATAAATTCAATCTCCTAGCATTGTATAGTTGCACAGCACATTGTTATGTGAGTACCTACTATGTACTATAAAGCTGTAATTTACTGGATACGTCTTTCATTGACTTGAATGTGCCCTGGCGGCTGGGAGTATGTCGTGCTCACTCTAATGTCTCGCTGATGGTGGCGCGTGTGTTGGATCATTTAGCTCCCTTCAAAATGGTTGAGCTGAATGGTGCTAATGCATGCGTCATGTTCGTGAACGGGCGCCGTCAGTAGAGACTGGTCATCTCTTAGCTGCCACGGCTTATTTTAAGTTTTGAATTCCTTTTTTTTTGTTAATCTTTTTATTACGGACGCTTTTACGTTTTACATCGTTCTCACATGTATAATTTCAAAATGAATGATGTAAACAATATTATGTAACCATAATACGTTCATTTAAAAGAGTGTCCGTGGAGTTTCTTGCCCGTTCTTCTCCATAGGTTCCTACTAAGCTTTGGAATGGGCAACTAGCTTCATCTTTCTGACAGACCGACCGACCCCTTGACAATTCAAAATTGCCTGTAATTGGTTTATTTGAAATAAATTCTTTGAGTTTGAGTTTGACACTATTTTTCTTATTATCATTAGAGATTTTGTTTTTTTGTTTATTTTTATTTTTGTTTTATCACGTTTAGAATTGAATAGAACTCTTTATTATGTACACCATAAAAAATACAGATATAAATGTAGAATTTTTTCTTAGGGTGACACAATCGGCGGTCTTAATAATTAAGACCGATCTTTTAAAGACAACCTTTGGATGGATTAGGGGGCAAAGGAGACAATACTGCAATATCGATACACATGACGTCTGCGGAGCTTCGCTAGCTAGTTTTTTTTTTGACCCTGTAATATATATGTCGGAAATACGTTAGTCACTAGTTTGACTAATCGGGACGCCAGCGCCACCAAGCGGCGCTCGACAGAGTCTACAACATAACGCTTGACCGGAGTTAAGTGCAGTTTGTCAGAGGCGGTCAAGGAGTGAATACGTTTAGAAACTGTCGCGCGTTCCGTATAGTTATTTCGTGTACCTACAGTCTGTGAATAGCTAGTGTGATTATTTGATCGTAAATTATAATTTGATTTAAACTGCAAACGGTTTTTCTGTTGTGCAATAAGCAACACTTCCCATTGTACGCCCACTGTAGTTAAAATATGGCTGATCATAACCAGCGAGATGTACCTTCTCCGTCATACACAAGAATAATAAATACTCGTAGAAACTTACCAACAATATACATGATGACAAAACAGTTGTCATACGCCAATCCGACGATGAACCGACACACACAGAATGACCAGAATGCGTTCGTGAACACTGAGCCGAGACCGCCCACGAAACCAGCTAAGTTGGCACCTGAAACATTTTATGATAAAGTTAATGGTTATGTTTCAGTTAAAGCGCGGTCACTGTCGACTAAAAACGCTCCAGAGCAGTGAGCTAATGGCGCCGATTCCCTTGTTCACAAACAAAACTAAACTTAAGTTCAGTGCATCTTTTTCTTTCTATTTCATTAAGAAAAGGACAGAAGAAAAATTTTAGTTTAGTCCTGTGAAATTAATCAGCGCCTGTCACTACTCCATACAAGTTTAGACGTGATTAAAAACTTGCCTACTAAAATTACGTCAATTTACGTCAAGCGCTGATTAATTTGACAGGACTAAACTAAAATTTATCTTCTGTCCTTTTCTTAACGAAATAGAAAGAAAAAGATGCACTGAACTTAAATTTAGTTTAGTTTGTGAACAAGGGAATCGGCACCAGTAGCACGATTTTTAGCACTGTCGTAACATTGTGACCTAAACCCGCACTTAAGCCACGCTTCTCCGTGACCTAAGTAGTCCATTTTTATACCGTGCTCTATCATTTATTTCCCCGCGACTTTTAACCGAAGTTTTTTTAACAATGTGACCAATATACGAGTAGTTCGAACGTGTAGTTTTATTTGCGAAAACTCGACTCGAATCTGCGCGACAATGTGGCCGCAGCAATAGTTGCGATTTTGGTCACGCGCTTAAATATATAATTATGTCATCTATGAATACAAACAAGTGAAATCGTAAGTTGCGTCTTAACTTGGAATCTCGTTTTGAGTTTTTAGCAAATATCTCAAAAACTAGACGTCCTAGGTCAAAAATAATGAAATTTTCATCGCCCCCTAGTGCCAACGCCCCCCGGGATTCTTGAGTACAGGTTAATGGATGCCCTCTAATTAACCTTGACCGTGACCTTCTCAAAATATTTTCGAGTGTTAGATACCCCCGGAATTCTTGAGTACAGACTAATGGATGACCTCTAATTAACCTTGACCTTTTTCAAAATATTTTCGAGTGTTTGACCCCGGGATTCTTGAGTGCAGATTAATGGATGACCTCTAATTAACCTTGACCGTGACCTTTTCAAAATATTTTCGAGTATTTGATCTGCAGCGTGTATTGATTTTGTAATTGTGTGTAATTGCGTTATACTAACGTGACTTTTAGCACCTAAAAGTAATTTTTTTACGGTGTCCTTTAAAGGCTCCGAACCCCCTAGCCTAGGTTTGAATAGTTTACGTGTTGACCGCGTGGTTGTTCTTCCCTCCAATTCTATAATATACTATTTTAAATAAATCTTAATAATTTTCAATAAATTAAAAATATGGCGGGTTTATGTCACTTTAACATAGTAATATATTAATTCAAATAAGTTGAAATTTAAAAATTAAGGCATAATATTTTTTCATTATCCCGATTTATTTGGGGTCGGCGCATCGTTTAATTTTCTGCCATACAACTATATCTATTACTGAGAGCTGTCGTCTCTGAATATCACGAAGCAAGTAAAATAAATAAATCTGTGGTGTCTGGTACATACATAATAAGTCCAAAAAATTTTTTTTTGATCTATAAGCATTAGAAACTTAAAAAAAATGCTATAAATGGGAATAAGTATGTGATCCAGCCACATGTCATGTGACTTGTAGGTACTTATTCCGATTTGTAGCTGAATAGCCCTCGCTATGGTGGGGGTTAGATACCGGGGGTTGAGATTGAAAAAAGTGTATTCAATTCTTACTTTACTTGAGAGTGTGGCGGGCCAAAAATAAAATGTCGATACTTGAACCTCAAGTCTGGTTTATTATTTGATAATAAGTTTTTCAAATATTCTTAATCCTAAGACCGAAGATATTATCGCGGGAAATCTTGACACGGCGATGTAGAAATCGATCGTAATGGTACAACGCCATCTAGTGACGAGTAGAAGAACAAATATTTTAACAGTTGACATTATGATCGCGGTTTTGTCCCTGTACGGCTAAACAGTAGCATTTTTTAAAAGTTTGTATTGCTTATAATGCAAATTCAGATTTTGCCCGCGACTACCTTTGCGTTAAATTTCTTGCTTCCCAACGCACTCCGTCGCATTACATCGCCTGCCCGCTCTATTGCTTCGTTTTCGCTTAGCGTTCTTACTGACTTTTTTTCTTTTTGCTCGGCTCCTAAGGGTCGTAGCGTGATGTTGAACAGCCTAGAACCGTCCTCAAGAATTGGGCTATCAACTACCAAAATATTTTTCAAATCCGACTTCCAGAGATTACCCCTACATAAAAACTTACAAATGTTACCTTTTGATAAATATTAGTATCTATAGATGTACCAGAGATCACAGAAATTATTATTATGAACTTACCAATCAAAGCCGGAATCCTTCCATATTTATCAGCAACCCATCCAAAAATAAAGCCTCCAGCAATTCCACCGCAGAAGAACACAGCCTGCGCTGTCGCAGGATAGTTGTCTCGCTCGCACACCCAGCCTTGCTGTAAGGAGAAAGATATTTGTGAAATCAGCATAAAATTCTGTGCGCTGTTATGGTCAAATTTTTCATGAAGCAGTTGCCATTATAAACGCCTGTACCGTACAGGAGGTCGTTGTTGCAACCATTCTTGATGTTTGCAACGGAACAACGACCTTGATGTTTTTTGCTCAGTGATTATCCAATATTTGAATATATGGCCTGCTCAGTCTCAATTTTAAACTGCCTCTGTGGTCTACTAGTAAGACCACCTGTCTCGGACCCAGAGGTCCCTGGTTCAACACCCAACGGGGGCCAACATTTCTGCTCGGTCTTGGTTGGTGGTAGGGCTTGTTCTAAGTCTGCCTGGCTAGCTACCACCATCTTATCGTAGTCTGTCGCCATACTAACAATGTTAACAGCATTGTTCTGTTTCGGCAGTTAGAAGTAAGGTTGCCAGTTCCTCTGTGGTTGAGGATTCGGATGAAACTCACTTCCACCTTCGACCTTATCATCACTCACCATCAGGTGAAATGGAGCCAAAAGCTTCCCTGTTGCGGTTAAAAAAATAAAGATGAAAATTCGGTTTTGCAGCTAATTCTCCCACATTCTATAGCTTAGCATAAGCTAGTATTATATTATCTGTGTCATAAGCATAATCAGCCTATAATGTTTCCACTGCTGGGACACAGGTATCCTCTCAGTTAGATGGAGTGGGCTGTAAGCCTCTACACTACTACTCGGGAATGTTTGGTTCTAGGACAGGCTTGTTTCCTCACTGTGTTTTCATTCACCTCGTGGCGGCATCTACATCGCCACATGCGAACTACGCAACACACTGACGTCACGCAAAATCCTGCATTGCGCAAGCAGAGTTTACCGCGCAAATAGCATTATGCAACATCCCGACATCACCGTCGGGTGGTAGCCTACCAGACAGGACACCCGTCTGGTCGGAGGATCCTCCCTTTTCTATGGATGATGAATGAACTTTACACCATGGTCCTCATGCCTCTATAACCCTTTAAGAGCAGTGATGATGAAATAATTGCACAATACTTTGTGCTTCATTATGCAGCAGCAACAGCCTGGGTTAAAATCCACGACTTACACAGCTCGTAACCACTGACCCTACGATACAGCCACTTAATTAGTAGTACGATAATTATGTCTATAAAATATTACCTGTGAAGCAATCGTCTCATAAGGCACATCGCTGTAGTTGAACTCCCATTTATGCTCACACTTCTTGACGCTCCACTGAGGGTTGGGATCCAGGGTCCCGTTCTGTAGTATCGAAGTCCAGTTCACGTCGTAGACTGAGCATTTGTCGTACTTACTGTCCATGAAGGGAATTGAAAGGTGGCGTCTGTGGGTGGAATGAATATGGGTAAATTATTTATTTATTTATGTATTAAAACTTTATGCACATATAAAAAAATACTGTACAAAGGCGGACTTAATGCCTGAGGCATTTGGTGATGCAGAGCTTGCGGACGGTGAGCAATGGGTAGCTCGCCGTCCAATAAGGACCAGGTAGTGTAGGGGTCCACTACCACCGTAGGCGCGGGCTTGCAGACGGTGAGCAATGGGTAGCTTACCGGCCGGTATGGACCGCAGTTCCACGCAAGCCTCAAAGAGATGTCGTCACACAAGTGTAGGGGTCCACTAGGGCCGATGCCTGCCGGGGTCGCGGGAAATTTCGAAAGGTTTACCGAAGCTCCTGGCAACACAGGCAACGGAAGGAACACGGGTGAGTTTTAGTCAGTAAGAGTCTCACCCTCCCGCTCCGCCCGGAGCGGGAGAAGTTATTTGATAATTTCACACCCAAAAAAAAAAAAGAAAAGGGTGAGGGTAATATAGATACAAAACATGGCAGGTGCATTATAAGGGATAATGAAAATCAAAAATATATACAAATACATAGATACACACATACATATAAACTAAATAAAAAGTGTCAATCAGCGCTGGGATGATTCTGTCAAATTCTTACTTACTATGATCAGCCTATAATGTTCCCACTGCTGAGACACAGGCCTCGTCTCTTCGAGAGGGAATGGGCTGTAATCTACCACGCGGCTACAGTTCGGGTTGGTAGATGTCACAGTCTTCGAATTTTTGGTTCTAGGACATGCCGGTTTCCTCACGATGTTTTTCTTCACCGTTTTGAGAGCATTGGTGATGAAATAATTTACACAAAGTAAAGCGCTTGTCTGGGTTCGAACCTACGACCTACAACTACAACTCGTAAGTCACGGCCGTTACCACTGGGCCACCACCGCTCTAATATATTATATATATTATATCTTATATTATATATTATAGGCGAATTTATTTCTGGTAGTAGCGGTACACACCGATTCTTATAAAAGCGAGCGTTCGATCGAGTGCGGGCTCCTCCCGACCCTTGCTCGACGAAGTGTGAGCCCGCGCCGTAGCTGAGCCTTGATCCAGACTTGGTCCAGCCTGTCCCACCTTGTTGTCCTCTCGCAAGGGACGGCAGTCGCTTAGTAACGTAAGAAATTCACCCCTGGCTGGAGGCTTTGAGTTAGCTTAAGGTAGCTATAGGATGGTCCGGTTAAGTAGTTACGACCTCTCAAGGTCAACTACGAGATGCCATACATAAAAAAAAGCGTGCGGGCCATTTTGTTGCTGGGTCGTCGAACGGTAAGGGTGTCTATACCTACGCTACTTTGCAGTAAGTTCGTTCCTTAATTCACGTTTAGTATTTTTCGTTTTGAATATTAACGCTTGTTTGTGATTGCTCGAATTTTGATGTGTAATTGAATTATTGTTGAAATTAAGTGTATTTTTAAATAATTCGTTGTAGGTTGATTGAAGTTGTTTTTTTTTATTTGATTTTCGCTTCTAATCGCTAAGATTATAATTTATATAATATTGTAATTTATATATCCTCACCTCTCTTCCACACTCAAATTCCCCAACTCAGGCACATAACACCAGTGCTCCTCGGGCACCACAGTCATGAAGATCTGCCCAAAGTACACGAACGCGAAGAAGAAGGAGTACGGTATCATGAGAAGAAACAGTATTCGTTGGTACCAGCCGAAGTCTCCTACGTAGGGAAGGAGATCGTCTAAGTCTTTGAGCTGCTGCTTCGGTTGAGCCGGTTCGGCAGCTTCGATGCCGTTTGCTGTGAACGTAATAAAACATTTGTATTCTACATGTTGTGTGTAGGGACTAGTATCATTTATCGTTTCCACCTAAAACAAGGGGTTCGTCCCCGAGGGCCCCGATCCCGCAGGTACCGAAACATGGCCTGATTGACTTTTAATCGACTTTCTATAAAGTCGATTAAAAGTCAGTCAGGTACACGTTCCGGAGAGCCATGATTTCTATCTCTATAGATAACGATTTTATAAAAAGTCGATTAAAAGTCAATCTTACTTAAAGTTATAATCCATCAATGACAGCCGGGACCCATTAGTCCCGGCTGTCATTCGGCTGTCATTTCTTAACGTGTTTTCCGAGACCGAGATGAAAGTGAGAGAGACAGCAAAATTTTAATTAATGCTTGAGTCTTGGGTGAGGTTCTGTAATACGGGGCTTAGAGTTTGGCCAGCAGGTCGTGGCACAAGGACATGGCAGTAAATTTTATAAATCTTCAGCTGGCAACATGAAATATAGTCTGAAATGCTATCATAAGGATCAGGACCAAATTTTTGACGTGTTGCACAACGGAAATCACAACGGAAATGTGTCACACTGGAAAATAAATGCAGCGCAATATGATTATTAGGGTTGTGTAAATATTTTAGGCAGGTGTAATCAAATTTATTACACTTACCTAAAATATTCCGACGATTTACTCACACCCTAATAATTATATTGCGCTGCATTTATTTTCCAGTGTGACACATTTCCGTTGTGATTTCCGTGGTGCAACACGTCAAAAATTTGGTCCTGGCCCATAATTCTACATTCCATAAGTAACAAATTAATTAACATAAAAATACAATATTATCAAAAAGTTTTTTTTCAGACTATATTAAAAAAAAGAAAAAAATCACGCACGAGAAAAACAAAAAGTAAAAAAAAGGAGCATTTAAAGTCGAATTATTATTTCACAGAAGTAATCTGACGTGTGCTAGCTGTCACTGTAGCTGTGTTGTGTAATAAAATGGTCATTTATTTATTGTAACGGTGATCGTTTAGTTTAATCCATTTATATAAGTGTAAAAGTCTAGAATACAATAAATATATCAATGCAATATCAATATGTCGATATGCATTTAAGCGGAAATTGCAGTTATTTTCAAAACAAATAGCGTAGTCATCTCAATTATGTATCTCTTTTCCTTGAATTTGTATGTATATATATATATATATGTATAATGTAGGTAAATATGTATGTATTTGTATTATAAGTGTACACACTTATAATACAAATATAATAGTTACTTGGAATGGAACTCTCTGCCTGCGTCTGTATTTCCGAACGCATATAACCCTAATCTCTTCAAAGTGAGAGTGAACAGGCTTCTTCTGGGTAAGCTCGCTCCATCGTCGACTTTGTTTCTGTCGCCTCTGACATAGACTAAGGTCAAGAGCAAGCCCATCAAAAATAAAAACAAAAAAAAAAATATATTTCTGTATTTATTTTCTGTAGTTATTTATGTATTTCTGTAACTATTCTATTTATAATCTATTAAGTTATCTTTTAATATTTTTTAGTTATTTTTGTTTCCTCTAAGAGCACCTGCCATCTTATCTCTTCACCACCCTTGATTGACTGGTAGAGAATGCCTTTTTTTTTTTTTTTTGAGGTTGGGAAATCATCAAATAACTTCTCCCGCTCTGGGCGGAGCAGGAGGGCGTGTCAGACTCTTACTGACTAAAACCCACCCGTATTCCTTCCTGTTGCCTGTGTTGCGGGGGCCTCGGTGACCCATAAGTACCTTCCCGCGACCCCGGCAGGTATGTGAAGCCCTTAAGGCCCTATCCTAGGCCTAGAGAATGCCTAAGGCATTAACTCCTCCTTTATACTTAATTGTGTGCGAGAAGTTTAAATAAATAAATATTACCATTTCATTACAGAAAGAGATAGCTAGCACATGCCAGATTACTCCAGTTAACTAATTTTACGACTTGAGGTATTTCATGTTGCCAGATGAAGATTTTTAAAATTTGCCGCCTTTTCGTTGTGCCACGACTCGGTGGCCAAACTCTAATAATGTCTTAGGTATTAGAAATCTCACCTCCGGTCTTCATTTCCATAATATCAGTTCTAGTAGGGTCCAGGTCCAGGGCCCCCACCGTGAACACGTTCTTCTCATGTGATTCCATTCTCGAACAACGTCTTAGCCTTAAAAGACACTTTTCTTGACGTGGTTTCTGAGTCCTAAGACTTCAAGTTGAGAGCGCTGGGCTGGGGGCAAAGTGAATACATAATTTAAATAACATAAAAAACCGGTCAACTGCGAGAACGATACGACTCGCGCCCTGAGGGTTCCGTCCCAAAGCTGTGCCCGGCTGCCCGCGGCTTCAATAGGATATTCAGCCTATAATGATCCCACTGCTGGGACACGGGCTTCCTCTCAATGAGAGGGAGTGGGCCGCAATCCACCACGCGAGCCCAGTGCCGGTTGGTAGATGTCACATGTCTTCAAATTTTTAGTTCTAGGACATGCTGGTTTTCTCACAATGTTTTTCCTTCACCGTTTTGAGACCAGTGATGAGGGGTTAATTTATTCAAAGTAAAGAGCCTGTCCGAGTTCGAAACTACGACCCAGAACTCATAAGTCGCGGCCATTACTATTATTAGTGACCACCACTGCTCTCTAGCTTCAAACTTTTGTATTTTGTGAATGAGAATGTTGTAGGCTACAACTCTAGATTACCACTAGACTAGATTTGTACACTAGTTATTTTTTTGTTAAGTATCTGGTACTTCTTGAAAGGCCTACACTGTCCTTCCATACCTATTAATTTGAAAAAATGTGTAAAGCCAATTTTTTTTTAAAAGAGTAACCGTGGAGTTTCTTGCCGGCTCTTCTTCATAGGAAACGACCAATTGGAACCGTGCACCTAGCTTCTGACGTTTCATACAATCTAAACTTACATAACATAACGCCTTGTTTCCCCGAAGGGTTGGGCAGAGGTGTATCTGTAGTATACCCACATTCCGCCAGTTATGTTTAGGTTCCATGTAATAGGGGGCGAGCCTATTGCCATCGACCGGTTACAAATCCAGACTCGGGGCTGCTACTGACAAATTCCAGAAAAACCCTATAACACTTTGCCCGACCCGGGAATTGGACCCAGAACCTCATGCTGATCGCCTGGAGGACACGATGCAGCATACGGTGGAGGTCTGCCCGGCTTGGGCAGAGCACCGCAGTTCCCTCGCGGAGGCGATCGGCGGCAGAGATCTCTCGCGTCCGGCCCTGGTTCAGGCCATTGTACGGAACGAAATGGCATGGGCAGCCATCACCTCCTTCTGCGAAGCAGTAATGCTCGCGAAGTAGGAGGCGGGACGGTAGAGGGAAAGGCAAATTTCGCGCCCTCTCACCTCTAGCCGCCGCAGGAGACGCCTTGGGCGTCAGGAATCCCGGGCGGATTTCCGGCCACCGTAGGCGCGGGCTTGCAGACGGTGAGAAATGGGTAGCTCGCCATCCGATAAGGACCAGGCCCGGGTCGACGACGCGTTGTATTCCACGCGTGCCTCAAAGAGATGTCAACACAAGTGTAGGGGCCCACTATAGGGCCGATGCCTGCCGGGGTTGCGTGGAAGTTCGAAAGGGTTACCGAGGCCCATGGCAACACAGGCAACGGAAGGAATGCGGGTGGGTTTTAGTCAGTAAGAGTCTGACACACCCTCCCGCTCCGCCCAGAGCGGGAGAAGTTACTTGATGATTTCCCAACCAAAAAAAAAAAGCGAACCTCATGCTCAGCCGTAGCGCTTGCGAACAACCAACCAACCAACGAGGCAGGTATCAAAATATTGCCAATAAAAGTCATTATTTGACGTGCGCTACGAAAACTATTGATCATACATAAAATAATGTACTACATTTTTATAGTAGGTACTCATCATTACCCACAAAAAAGTCCGCGAGGCTTTGTCTAAGTATTAAAGTTAAGTCACAATAACCGTTTTTTGTCCAAATTAGTCAAACAAAACACAGGTAGAATCGAAAGATGTTGACAATCGTATCATGATATTTTTTGACTTTCGTTTAGAAATTATTACGGGTATAAAAATGCTTAAAGTAAGAAAAATGCCGCGGTTTGAGCGAACAGCCCTACGCTTAGTCTATTAGTTATCTACACATTTTATTTTTTGTGGATTTTAATCCCGTTAGTACGTGCCCGTGGTATTTTTCGACATCAGCAAACACAACGAAGCCACGGGCAACAGTTAGTCATAAATAAAATGAAATATTATGTAGGAATATTAAAAACTTACTTGATCACTAATTCAGTTGCCACTTACAATGTTTGTTTATTAAAACACAACCGAAAATTTAAAGAAACTCAACTTATTTTATTACTGATTACATCAAACTCACAAATATAACTGATTTTAAATTCCTAACTGTTAAGGCTTTTATTTAAAGAAAACTGTTGCATCTGAATCTTAAATAGGATTAAGTCAGTGATTTATGTGTCAAATATATTATTTGCTTTTTATTTAAATGGGTTTTTCGTCTTTTGTTGAGGAGCGGAGCTCGAAGAATTTTTAGGGTTACATACGAAAAATCGGCAAGGTAATAAACCATTATTAATACATACGTACACTCGGCTATATATCAAGCTATACATTTCCAGTATAAGCTGATCTCGCATTGTATAGGATTTCCGTACAATAAGAGGTCAGCTTATATTGGATTTTGATGGCTTAATATGTAGCCGTGTGTACATAAACTCACGCCTTCTTCGCTATGGGGTAGGCAGAAACTACTAAAAGCCACCTGCTACGATCCTTACATACTTTTTTTTTTTGAGGGTGGGGGAAATCATCAAATAACTTCTCCCGCTCTGGGCGGAGCGGGAGGGTTTGTCAGACTCTTACTTACTAAAACCCACCCGTATTCCTTCCTGTTGCCTGTGTTGCGGGGGCCTCGGTGACCCATAAGTACCTTCCCGCGACCCCGGCAGGCATCGGCCCTAGTGGACCCCTACCTATGTGCTGACGACATCTCTTTGAGGTGCGCGTGGAATACAACGCGCCGTCGACCCGGGCCTGGTCCTTACCGGACGGTGAGCTACCCATTGCTCACCGTCCGCAAGCCCGCGCCTACGGTGGCCGGAAATCCGCCCGGCATTCCCGACGCCATCCTTACATACTTAAGCATTCATTTCATACGGTTGCGACTTTGCGAGTACTATGCATCTGACCTTTCTGAAGAACATCACCAATTTATTTATTTATTTATTTATTTATATGTCTCTTGATATTTCTCGGGACCATGGTGTCCCGGACCTTTGGAAGGCATACGAGGGGCCGACGCCAACTCGCAGAGGCCTCTTGGACAATTGTAATGGAATGAGGCACCAACCGAAGATTATCCCTGTTTGCTCTATAATGGTGCACCCAAGGACAACCCCCGGTTGATGCAGGACTATTGCAGAACATGGGAACAAAACATATTGGGCTATGGGTTTGGGAGGCTATAGTGGATCGGTTTCCTAAGGCTATAGAAAGGCTATGGCCCCTACCTGACCAATGCTTTATATAAAATACACCGATAATGGCAGGGGGTGACTTGCACACTTATTTGTATTATTATTATTAACTTTTATTATTATTATTTATTTTTATTATCACTTATATGTGTTTTAGAAGACATTCGGTAAGACTGACAAACATCATCATAACCATCTGCCTAGCTTTATCCCAACTTTGTTGGTGTCGGCTTCCAACTAGTCTAACCGGCAGCAGGTGCAGCAGGAGCGACTGCCTAACTGATCTCGACACAGTTACTGAGTGTTACGATACGACACAATAAGTACAGCCCGATTCAAACCTTATGGCGGGTCAGAACATGAGGCGAGTCGCTGCGCAGTAACGAATTCATGTGTCAGCGGGGGTAAGGGGTGGGGCACTGCGCAGCGAGTAACGCACTTCAGAGCCGCCATTAAGGCACTGACAAGACCGAATTGACCAAAATAGGCTTCTCCTAAGAAAAAAAAATGCCAAATCTGTATAGTTTGTGGTAGCGGAAAAAATATATGTTAATTTTGAACATATTTCCCAGAACTTGGTTGTTACTAAAACACGTTTTGAATAAAAATCTCGATACAAACTAACGTTAAACTAACCTCTTACCTTGAGTTCTACCTAATCCAAAATATCTGTATTAAATATCAATATACGTTACGTATTTAATTAATAACAAGACCGTGTTATTTGAAAGCAGAACTTGGTTGTTTTTTTTTTCGATTACTCAACTCAATTTTGAGTAAATAGATAATTGCTTCATATTTTGCAATAAATTACAAGCGTTGTGTCATCGCGCTTCTCTTTCTTTCCTATGCAATCTGACAGTGACCGCGGTTTAGGTGTTGTCAGCGTCTTAAGTTTGACACGAACTATACTATAGAGTTAACTTAAAATCTGCGGAACCTTCCCACATTTAAAATAAATATTTTAATGCCACTGCAGCATTTAAATTGTTCAAATAAAACTCTGGAGTTAATACTTTAAGACTAGTTAACATGCTTATCAGTAATTTAACTGGTTATCACCGGTTGACGTACATAGTTCAGCAAATACCATAAACATTACAATTCTGGAATCCTATTTCTCACCAAAGTAAAATTTATGAATAAAAATATTAACAAAAATAATATTCTCTGTACCATGCATAATATATTTTTTATAAAACAAAAAGGAATAAGTAAGGATGATGCGTGGGTAAAAAAAATAGAAATTCTAATTATTCCGTCAGTCAGATAAAAAAAAAAAATACACACGTATTATTTGGTTTCATTCGTTAATCTTTGACAGTCGTTACGGGTCGTCAGAAGCCCGAAAGTCTAACAACCAATCTTACCAAGGGGTATCGTATTACCCAGTAACTAGTTGTGGAGGTCAGATAGGCAGTCGTTCCATGTAAAATACTGGTATTCTGCAGCTGCGTCCGGTCAGACTGGAAGCCGACCCCAACGTAGTTGGGAAAAGGCTAGGTAGATGATAATGATATTAATAAAAAAATACTAAGATAAAAACATTAAAGTTGGAGAGTGGGGGTTCGCTACGTCACAATTCAGTATAAAATCAAGCAAGACGTGACGTCATGACTTCTAACTCAATGTATCGCCATAATTTTAAATTACGTAAAAAAGAAAAAATACGTGTCCAATATTTTACAAAAAAATCTTTCCGACGGACAAAAAAAAAGTTATCATCCCTATTATAAACGTTATCATAATTTTAAAAAATATAGATTTCGTTGCGAATGAGCTTGTCGGGGGAAGTACGGTCAGTACCTACTCAGCATTACCTGACCCCTCTTACAAAGAAGAAGAGGGGAAGAGGGGTCAGGTATGCAGGTCATTGACTCTATCACCATACATATTTCTGACGACTAGCTGCGATACCGTGCTCTGGCTTTGATTGTATGTCTAGACAGAGTGTCGCGCTGCAAAAGAACTAAAACAAACAAGCCAATTTTGTTATGCTGGTGTGCGTGACAGCTACGGCTTAAGGCTCCTACATACTGGCGCGATTTGTCGCGCGACGCGACGCGACACAAAGACACCGCGTGTAGCGCTACAAGCGGTGCCTTTGTGTCGCGACGCGTCGCGCGACAGGTCGCGCCTGTATGTAGGAGCCTTGAGTCGACAAAGTAAAGTTACCCCTTGTATGATGAGTTTAAAATATTGACCTCTCCATCCGCTTATATCTATGAAGTTAGAAGTATTTGTTAAAATAAATAAAAATCTATTCGGTGAACGTAGGTTTTTTTTTTATTTACATTAATTTACATTTAAATACAGGTACTTAAAAAAACAAATTTATATACTTATAGGCATTATAAAACTGTATTTATATTTAAACGGCCATTGGGTTCTAATACAGCTGGAACGCCGACGGTGACAAAAGCTCGTCGGATGATGTCATTAATGTTGGCGTGCCGTGCTAAGCGACCCGCACTTCGGCTGCAAGACAGGCCGTGGTGTCCGAGACTGTTGATAACTTCGCCACAGTGACAGCGATGAGGAGAACAACATGGAGCTCCTAGTCGGTGAATTAAAATTAAAAAAAATACACTTAAAAGAATTAGTGACAGATTGGTACCAATCTATTACTAATTTAATTTTTATTTTTTATTATATTATATTTTTATTTAATTTCAATCTATATACTACTATACTCTATGGTAGGTACTAATTATTAAGAAAATCTTGGATCGTGTAGTAGGCTTTGTCAAGTAAAAAATACGCAATTTATATTTGAATAGTGGGAGTTCCTTGGTGTTTAAAATATCTACAGGTATTTTATTGTAAATTTTAGATCCCATTTCAAAAATCTTCTATACCACACAGAACTGCTCTTCTGGGCAAAAGTTTTTTGGAATGGCATCTAAATTTTACACACAATCTGTCACCAATACTACGATCTATCACTAATTCTTTTTGTACGATTTGCTTTATAAGTGATAACTAAATTGTTTATACTGCATGTTGACATAATTTATTATTGTATACCTACTAGGCAGGACATAATGGATCTGTAATATACCTAACATCTGTATGTATAACCTATGCCCACAATAAAAATATTTGATTTGAAATAAACTTGCCGCGGCACCTATGACTGATTATCAGACTTTTGGGCATCTGAGTACTCGTGACGACTGTCAAAGAGCTACGAATGACAGCCAAGATCAACTGCTTAAGACGCTGACAACACCTAAACCGCGGTCACTGTCAGACTGCATAGAAAAGAAAGAGAAGCGAGATGATGCAACGCTTGTAATTTATTGCAAAATATGAAGCAATTATCTATTTACACAAAATTGAGTTGAGTAATCGAAAATAAAAATATTTTGTTCTATTCAAATAAGACAGTTCTGCATTCAAATAAGACGTTCTTGTTATTAATTTAATACGTAACGTATGTTGACATATTTTGGATTAGAACTCAAGATAAGAGGTTAGTTTAACGTAAGTTTGAAACGAGATTTTTTTCCAAAACGTGTTTTGGTAACAACCAAGTTCTGGGAAATATGTTCAAAATTAACATATATTTTACCACAAACTATACAGATTTGGCAATTTTTTTCTTTTAAGAGAAGCCAATTTTGGTCAATAGGGTCTTGTCAGCACCTTAACGTGCTTTCCGAGGCACAGAGGAGTCTCTGTAAGTTATGGATGGTCACCCATCCTCAGACCGACAGCGACAAGTGCAGCTTAACCTTCTAAAACCTTGAGTAACACAATACCCCTTGGTTGGGCTACATATTTGAGTTCAATCATAAAGCATCATCATCATCATCATCATTTCAGCCGAAAGACGTCCACTGCTGGACATAGGCCTCCCCCAAGCACCGCCACTTCGACCGGTTTTGTGCTTCCCGCATCCAGCAGATTCCTGCGGCTTTCACAAGGTCATCGGTCCACCTTATATGAGGCCTTCCAACGCTACGTCTTCCGGTACGCGGTCGCCATTCCAGAACCTTTCGGCCCCATCGGCCATCTGTTCTGCGAGCAATGTGCCCTGCCCACTGCCACTTAAGTTTGGCAATTCTTCGGGCTATGTCGGTGACCTTGGTTCGCCTACGGATCTCTTCATTTCTGATTCGATCACGTAGGGAAACTCCAAGCAAAGCCCTCTCCATTGCCCTTTGAGTGACTTTTAGCGTTTTTATAAGGCCCATTGTAAGCGACCACGTTTCAGTGCCATAGGTCATCACTGGCAACACGCACTGGTCAAAGACTTTCGTCTAAGACACTGTGGTATGTGGGACGAGAAGATATGTGCGTAGCTTCCCGAACGCTGCCCAGCCGAGTCGGATTCGACGATTGACCTCTTTCTCGAAGTTGGACCTACCTAACTGGACAGTTTGTCCTAGATAAACATACTCGTCCACAACTTCGAGCGTAGCGTCTCCGATTTTCATGAGAGTGGGTGTAACATGGGCATTTGACATGATCTTTGTCTTGTCCATGTTCATTTTAAGACCCACTCTTTCGGAAGCTCTACTAAGGTCATCGAGCATTGTACTGAGGTCCTCCATAGTCTCAGCCATGACAACAATATCGTCGGCAAACCGAAGGTGATTGATGTACTCGCCATTGATGTTGATGCCTGGCCCTTTCCAGTCCAGAACCTTGAAGACATCTTCCAATGCAGCGGTGAACAGTTTCGGAGAGATAACGTCTCCCTGTCTCACACCTCGCTACCGAAGGATAGGTTTCGAGGTCTGGTCCGAACAGACAATTTCCACGAACCCATTGTTATAATCGTCCACGGAGCTCCCTAGGCATTCGAAACGATTCTGAAGTTCGAGCTGAAAGCTCTCGGGGTTTTGGACTTGGATCGGTGCTGGGCGGAGCGTAGACTTCATCAGTCGAGATCTTTCCAGCTTGATATTTAAATTCAATGTGCCTCTTACCATTCGGTGATCACATCCGCTTTTCACCGCATTGATCACAGAGACATCATTGAATACTTGCTTCTTCGTCGACATAATGAAGTCAATCTCATTTTTTGTTGCACCATCAGGGCTTTGCCAGGTCCACTTTCTGTGCTCACGTTTTCTGAAGAAGAAGTTCATCATAAAGAGGCCTTCCTTCTCCATAAAACTGGCTAGTAGGTGGCCTCGGTGGTTCTGACGTCCAACTCCAAATTGCTCCACTCGCAGCTCATCACCGTTTCGTTTGCTCAGTTTCGCGTTGAAGTCCCCCATGACAACGGTGAAGTGAGTTTTAGAGCCATGTATGGCTCTGGAAATATCCTCATACATGGTCTCCACTTCATCGTCGGGGTGTGACGAGGTCGGGGCGTAAACCTGTACGACCTTCAGCGAATATCTTTTGGATATTCTGAGTATAAGGTACGCCACCCTTGTCGACACACTCTCGATCTTCACCACGTTGCTCATAAGGGACATTTGGACGATAAACCCGACACCACCTTGGGACTGTTGGTCGACCTCCCGGAAATAGAGCAAGTTCCCGGATTTGAGGATTATCGAGTCCTCCCCCTCTCTTCGGACTTCAGATAACCCTACTATACCCCATCGTAACCTGCTCAATTCTTCCTCGAGTTCGATGATCTTCTCGTCGGTCCGGAGTGTACGCGTGTTATATGTTGCCAGGTCTAGTTTTCGGTGGTTTTGGTAGCCGGATCTCTTCCGGGGATTCTTAGCACCCCTTACCTCACCGTAGCCTTGACCGCTACCGTAGCCAAGGTTACGCGGGCCGCCGGGTACTAGGGGCCGTATTTTTTTAATGCTTGTCATTTGGGTTGCCATAATCGCCACGCTTGGCAGGCGGGTTGGCGATCGCAGTATGGTGTTAATATGCATAGAGAACGCTGCTGCCCATTCTCTAGTAAGTCCCTTACTCGCCTTTCACGACACCCACGGGAAGAAATGGGATGGTACTATTCTTTACGTCCGGCACCACACGACTCATAAAGAATGAGTCTGTATAATTACTAATGACGCAAAAGTAGTTTTACAGACTAAATAATGACAAGTTTTAAGGGTCAGGTAATCGCCGTTGACTTTACAAGTTGGCCATACAAATACGCGTTGCACTCCCACCGCGCTGCGCCGCCGTTCGGGTTCATAGGGAATATTTATTTTTAGTAACCAAAAAATGAATATTTGAAAAAAACACAGATCTAATGATACGTATAATAAAATAGTATGCTCTGTCAGTGTCGCAACACAGAGTAAATATTACGTAATCGACAGGATTGTCAAACTAAAATGGATGGATTACGAGGCTTTTAGCTAGTTTGTATATGTGTTCATTTTACGTAAATTTTTGTAATGTGCGTTTTGTTTGTGCAGAATAAACAATTTTTCTTTCTTTCTTTCTTTTTCTCATACAAAAACAGAGTTTGAAAGTAATACCGTTTTTAGGGTTCCGTAGTAAACAAGGAACCCTTATAGTTTCGCCATGTCCGTCTGTCTGTCTGTCCCCACTGTAGCTCAGAGACGCTTAGTACTAGAAAGCTGTAATTTAGCATAAGTATACATATTAATCACGCCGACAAAGTGCTAATAAAATCTTGAGAAAATATTTTACTCGTAATGTGGGGATGATATTTTTTTTCTCGTCTACCTATGGTAGGGCGTTCAAAAATATTGTGAACACTACTTGTAATGCTTAATATTACGCAAGTAGGTCCTTGACAATTCAAGGACCCACTTGCGCACTCAAGGATGATTAATGAAACACAACTGATTTTCCATTATTTGACACCGAATCTGTATCGTGCTGGGCTTAAAGTGCTAATTTTTGTTAGAGTCAAGTGTCCCTCTCCCTGCCAGCTAAATGGTTTTTTTATGGAGATCTGAAAAAAATCATGGCAATAGTAGGTACATAAATAATGAAATTAAAAGGAAAACTATCACGGCTAAGTAGGCTTTACAAGTTATCGAATTACAGTCGACCAACTTAAATTTGCAGTTGGAGAATTGACCGTGGCTTAATTCGATGTATGGGAGAACATGTTTTTCAACTACAATGTTAAGTTTGTAAATTCTTCCCAACTACGGCACCCTCCATTATACGCACGCACTTGGCCGGTTTTTTATTTTTTTTTTTATTTTTATGCTTTGGATATATATTACTTGCTGAATTAATTTCATAGAGTATTTTACTACTTTGCACATATACATATAAATAATGTGTATGCGTTCAAGTTTAATTATATATATATACATTTTTTGCATAACTTACTTGGATTATATGAAGCCGTAACACACTATCTCTCTCCTTAAGCCGCTGACAAGACCCAATTGACCAAAATAGGCTTCTCTTAAGAAAAAAAATTGCCAAATCTGTGTAGTTTGTGGTAGCGGCTTGGTTGTCACCAAAACACGTTTTGAAAAAAAAAAACTCGATACAAACAAACGTTAAACTAACCTCTTACCTTGAGTTCTAATCCAAAATATCTGTATTCAATATCAACATACGTTACGTATTTAATTTATAACAAGAACGTCTTATTAGAATGCAGAGCGTGGTTGTTTTTTATTGATTACTCAACTCAATTTTGAGTAAATAGATAATTTCTTCATATTTTGCAATAAATTACAAGCGCTGTGTCATCGCGCTTCTCTTTCGTTTATATGCAATCTGACAGTGACCGCAGATAAGGTGTTGTCAGAGTCTTAAACATATTTTTTATTTTCTTTGTTCTTTGCACCTGTTTTGGTTCTTAGCGCTAGTTTTGTGATTATTATTTAATATATTATATAGATAATTTTAATATGTTTTATGTATGTATGTATTCATTGTCTTTATGTGAATGCTACACCACAGACTACCTGCAGTATTGTATCTCCTTTCCCCCTAATCCATCCAAAGGTTATCTTTAAAAAATCGCTAAAACCGCCCATTGTGGCACCCTATGTAAAATTTCTACATTTATACGTAGCTGTCATTTTTATGGTGTACATAATAAAAAGTATTCTATGTATCTATCTAATAACAGATTTAATAGTCACAAAAATCATATGGCTGCGCCTTAAGAGTTTCAATTAACTCAGCCTATAATAGTCTACTGCTGGACATAGGCCTCTCCCAGGCTGCGCCACAACACCCTGTCCTCCGCCTTCCGCATCCAGTCTGTCCCAGCCACCTTTTTAAGGTCGTCGGTCCATCTAGCTGGGGGGCGTCCCACACTACGCTTGCCGATATGCCCTTAAGAGTTTACAATTCCTCAAATTGCTTAGCACGATCCTCCGTTATATAGAAAATACTGCAGCATTAATTTTGAAATAAATATATGGTAAAGTTGAGGATTAATATTAAGTACTTTCTATGTTTGACGACAACACGACTCCAAAAAATTTTCTCGACACATTTTGTTGTACAAAGTTTTGTTCGTTTATTGCACGGTTTATTGTTCGGAGGTACTAAACAATAAACCGTATTAGAAAAATACTTCAAATTAGATCATGAAACTGTGCATTTAACTGAACTAAATATATAGCAGACATATTTAATCAGCCTATAATGTTCCCACTGCTGGGACACAGGCCTCCTCTCTGTGAGAGGGAGTGGAGTGGAGTGCGGGTTGGTAGATGTCACATGTCTTCGAATTTTTGGTTCTAGGACATGCCGGTTTCCTCACTATGTTTTCCTTCACCGTTTTGAGAGCAGTGCTGATGAAATAATTTACATAAAGTAAAGCGCCTGTCCGGGTTCGAACCTACGACCTACAACTCGTAAGTCGCGGCCTTTGCCACTAGGCCACCACTGCTCTCACTATGAGACGCTATGTGCTTTTTTTAATTACCATTATTTAAACTACCTAAACTATCGGCGCCTTTGAGCCTTCTCTCTGCGGCCCTGTCTCGCTTGCAAGCATGGACTCTTATAGCTCATAAATAGGTATTCAATTGTCTCTATTAATATCCAATTGAAATCGTAGTTCCGATTTTGATTCATTGATTGTTATGCCTTTGGTATTTTCCTACTTCCTCATCAGTGATTTGTGGTTTGTTACTTTAGTTTTATAATGCTATAAATATTCTTGAGGGGCTTGTGGCTAAGTAATAACAGCCACGCGGGTTGATCGATGAGGTTAAGCTACGCTTGCCGCGGTTGGTCCTTGAATGGGTGACCATCTTTACATACCAAGACTCCTCCGTGCCTCGGAAAGCACGTTAAGCCGTTGGTCCCGGCTGTCATTTATAGATCTTTGACAGTTGTTACGGGTCGTCAGAAGCCCGAAAGTCTGACAACCAGTCTTGCCAAGGGGTATGGTGTTGCCCAGTAACCGGGTTGTGGAGGTCAGATAGGCAGTCGCTCCATGTAAAATACTGGTATTCAGGTGCATCCGCAGACTGGAAGCCGACCCTAACATAGTTGGGAAACGGCTAGGCAGATGATGAATGATATAAAGATTCTTGCTCGTTCTTCTCCATAGAAACCTACTACGCTTTGGAATGGGCAATAAACAGCTTCATCTTTGTGATTGACCGACAATTCAAAAGTGCTTGTAATTGGTTTAAGACGCTGTCACTGTCAGTTTGCATACAAAAGAAAGAGAAGCGCGATGATACAACGCTTGTAATTTATTGCAAAATATGAAGCAATTATTTAATTACTCAAAATTGAGTTGAGTAATCGAAAATAAAAAGCAACCAAATTCTGCATTCAAAGAAGATGTTCTTGTTATTAATTAAATACGTAACGTATATTGATATTTAATACAGATATTTTGGATTAGAACTCAAGGTAAGAGGTTAGTTTACCGTTAGTTTGTATCGTGTTTTTTTTTCAAATCGTGGTTTGGTAACAACCAAGTTCTGGGTAGTATGTTCAAAATTAACATATATTTTTTCCACTACCACAAACTAAACAGCTATGAATAATTTTTTTTCTTAAACCGAGCCTATTTTGGTCAATTGGGTCTTGTTAGCGCCTTAATAGAAAAAAAAATGTTTTGAGTTTGGTATAAACTACTAAATCTCACACAACTTTACATATATAGCACCTGCATTCTCAATAAAAAAATCACCTCACTAATCATGAATTCTGTACAATCAAACATACAACTACATAAAAAAACAATGACATACAACACAAGTAAAAAAAAAATCTAAATAATGACTGCACGTGCATGGACAAATTACGGCCAGAAAACAGTATTAGTGGAGGGACAACTGTTCAATGATTTACCGGAAGACATAAAAATGTGCAATAATATTAATATATTTAAGAGAAAATTTAAAAAACACGTATGTACCATTTAGGCCCCTCGCCCACGGCGACTTTTTGTCGCGATGCAGTAGCGACGCTGTCGCGCGTCCGCACCGATACAGTCGCGAAGCGGTCGCTAGCTGTGTGCCCTCGCCCACGGGCCCAGATTCAGTCGCGATGCAAACGCTATATTGTCGCGCAATGCAAACGCGATTCAGTAATGACACAAAAATACCTGCGATCGCTACAGTTGCAAGATGGACTTCTTTGAGGCAACATTAGTCACGTTGTCTTGTCGTTGCTGTAGCGCGTTAGTAGCGCGTTGCAAATGCGACTAACACGCGTCAGTAGCGACATTGTTGCGCGTTTACGAAACGCGCGACAGCATCGCTACAAAAACTCGCCGTGGGCGAGGGCCCTTAACGTCACAATCGCCCCAGAGGCAAATACTCGTATTATAGTATAATTATTATTAAGAAGTACTTAGTATCTCAATATAAGTTATTCATAAGTTCTTATGAGAAATAAATATCTTTAAACCTATAAAAACGGTGACTTTTTATCAACTTCTATTTAATCATCATCTTTCTGCTCTTGTCCCACGTTACTTGGGGTCGGTAGGCTCAACACGTTTTCCTCTTCTAGTCTCCCCTGTCAGCCACCACGCTGTCATTCACTCCCTTCTCTGTCATATCATTCCTCACACAATCCATTCATCTTTTCTTTGACCTTCCTCTCCCTCTCCATCCATCAACATTTATATTCATCACTCTATTAGTCACGTGCGCTTCCTCCCTCCTCATCACATACCCATACCATGCCAAACAACTTCCTTTCAGCTTTTCTGTGACTGGCGCCACTTTCAAACTTCGCATTATGTACTCATTTCTTACTTTATTGATTTTCGCCACTTCCCCACACATCCATCTGAACATTCTCATCTCAGCAGCATGTTTTTTTTTTCATCCATCTTCTTCAAAATGGGGGCAATCAATATTTTAAAATGTTGCTCAAATTACAAAACTTACCTATTACATGAGAAATCACAGAACTTCTGGTCAAGTCCATATTCTTCGCCAACTTGGATAGTTTGTGGCATTTCTTTGCCCATAGACTCGGATAGGAATAGGTACAGAAAACCTCCAAATATGCCCAGAGCGCCAAGTATTAGTAGAGGGAGCTCTCTAGCTTTGTTGGCCTGAAAACGTTTATATTCAACACTCTCCTCATTACATGCATGAGTATGGACCAAACGATTTCCTTTCAACTTTTCTGTCTCTGGCGCCACTTTCAAACTTCCCCTTATATATTAATTTCTTACTTTATCCGTTATCGTCACTCCCTACACATCCATCTCAACATTTAACAACATCTTCTTCACGGCCCAGCATTCCGATTTGTATGGATCTGTACGATATGCCTTTTTTTGGGTGGGAAATTATCAATCAACTTCTCCCGCTCTGGGCGGAGCGGGAGGGTGCGAGACTCTTATTGACTAAAACCCACCCATGTTCCTTCCATTGCCTGTGTTGCCAGAGACCTCAGTATCCCTTTCGGACTTTCTCGTGACCCTGGCAGGCATTGGCCTTAGTGGTCCCCTACACTTGTGCTGACATCTCTTTGAGGCGCACGTGGACACAACGCGCCGTCGACCTGGGCCTGGTCCTTATCGGCCTACTGTGGCTGGGAATCCGCCTGGGATTCCCGACGCCCAGGGCGTCTCCTGCAGTGGCTAGGGGCGTAAGGGCGCAGAAACCATAGCCTAGACTAGGGCCGGACGCGAGAGATCTCCGCCGCCGATCGCCTCCACGAAAACATGGCGGAGCTCTGCCCAAGCTTGGCAAACCTCCACTGTATGCTCCACCGTGCCCTCCGGGCGAACGACAGGCCTTATCACGGACTTGTAAATTTTACCCCTTTAATTTGATGGTCATACGTGGGTCGCAAGTTGTTCATGTAAGCTGTCGCCAATTCATCAATCCTGAGTTGATCCGCTGCGTTATATCTCCGTCTAATTCGCCATCCCCCTGGACAAACGACTCGAAGTACCGAAAGTCGGAGCAGATCACTAAGGGCGTTCCGGCGAGAGATATGGGCACAGGACAGGAGGATCTTCTATTTAATAAAAATCATAAATGTATTCGCTGACAAAGAACTCACGCCGTAACTGCTGAGTCTAGAAGATTGAAATTTAGCAAAATAGTTTCTTTTATTTCGAAGGTTAAGCAAGGATGTTTTACCGAATTTGTTTTTTAAATCTTCTGTGTATATTGGATGATGGAAAATCCTCGGCCACACGGCTTCTAGTGAAGAAAATAATACTTAGAAAATTCTATAAGTATCACTTTGAAAATCAAACGGTATCTCGTTGTGAATCTGCGATGTCTTATTACTTTACATTGTAAAATCCAATTATTTTTAAAAGAGTAACCGTGGAGTTTCTTGCCGGCTCTTCTCCATAGGAAACGACCAATTGGAACCGTGCACCTAGCTTCTGACGTTTCATAAGTGCCCATGTAGGTTTATGTGAAATAAAAATATTTTGATTTTGATTTTGCAAAAAAAAAAAGTGTTTGCCTTCGACTATGTGCCTGTGCTCTCTACCCCCACAGATTACCCCACAGATGGAGAGCAGTGGTAGCCCAGTAGTAACGGCCACGACTTACGAGTTGTAGAGCGTAAGTTTGAACCCGGACAGGCGCTTTACTTTGTGTAAATTATTTCATCACCACTGCACTCAAAACGGCTAAGGAAAACATCGTGAGGAAACCGGCATGTCCTAGAACCAAAAATTCGAAGACATGTGACATCTACCAACCCGCACTGGGCCCGCGTGGTGGATTACGGCCCACTCCCTCTCACAGAGAGGAGGCCTGAATGAATGAATGAATGAATTCTTTATTTGCCAGAATATAGGTACATTGTATATGGTAAATTTTTATATGGTTTCACTATATTCGACTTTCTAGTCGTGCAAATTTTTAAATAGACATAGTCAAAGCTTTAAAAAAAAAAATATTATATCAAATTTTTGTCTTCCTACATTAATAACACAAAAAATAATATTAACATTAACAATAATATGAAATAAAAGTTATCAAAATAATCACTATGTCAATTACAGTACGCAATTAAATATTTTTTTTTTTGTCTCAGCAGTGGGAACATTATAGGCTGATTATGTGTGTTAATTAATTTGCATACGATTTAGAATCTAGTTTATACAATAAAACAGACAGGTGTGCTGCTGGACAGTTTGTTGTGCCACTTTTTCTTTCCAGCTAATAAAGCACTAGGAAGTGGTGAAGGGTGGGGTCTTATGTAATTCTGACGTTCGAAAAGTGCTGATTCTCAGCCTAGTTTGAATAAATGACTTTTGATTTTGATGTTGATTTTTATGCCTGTGCGCTTACTCTGGGTTTCTGATGAGTTTATGGCTCACCTCCTTTTATGTGATACCCATAAACGAAATGTAGGCCCAGCCTACTTTTACACTGGCTAGAGAGGCGCCACGGCATCCTCATCTTCCGCCTGACGCAGGTCCTCACGGGACACGGCAGCTTCGGGAGGTTCCTGTGTCGGATATGGCGGGAGGAAACGCCCGGGTGTCACCACTGTGTGGATCGCCCGGAGGACACGGTGGAGCATACGGTGGAGGTCTGCCCGGCTTGGACAGAGCACCGCAGTGTCCTCGTGGAAGCGGTTGGTGGCAGAGATCTCCCGCGTCCGGCCCTGGTTCAGGCCATTGACAGTGACGGGCGGGCATTTTTGGGGGACTGTCTTATGTAACTTTGACGTTCGAAAAGTGCTGATTTTCAGCCTAGTTTGAATAAATGACTTTTGATTGATTTGATTGATTCATGGTCGGAGCGAGAGGGCATGGGCAGCCGTCACCTCCTTCTGCGAATAAGCGCAGTAATGCTCGCGAAGGAGGAGGCGGGACGGTTGAGGAAAAGGCAAATTTCGCGCCCTCTCGCCCCTAGCCGCCGCAGGAGACGCCCTGGGCGTCGGGAATCCCGGGCGGATTTCCGGCCACCGTAGGCGCCGGCTTGCGAACGGTGAGCAATGGGTAGCTCACCGTTCGGTAAGGACCAGGTCTGGATCGACGGTGCGTTGAATTCCACGCGCGCCTCAAAGAGATGTCGTCAGCACAAGTGTAGGAGTCAACTAGGGCCGATACCTGCCGGGGTCGCGGGAAAATTCGAAAGGGTTTCGAGGCCCCTGGCAACACAGGCAACGGAAGGATCACGGGTTTTAGTCAGTAAGAGTCTGACACACCCTCCCGTTCCGCCCAGAGCGTGAGAAGTTATTTGATAATTTCCCACCCAAAAAAAAAAGCCTACTTTTACACCTCTGCCAATCTCTTCAGGGAATACAGTCGTGATGCGGGGTCACAAAACAAACCAAAATAAATAACCTGACAGCCATGACCCTGACTTCTTATCTACGCCACGTGTACCTAAATACGTATTCGATTGCGTATGCATGTGTGGAATTTTAAATTAGAACACTCTATTTTTGATAGATTCGTTAGCAACAGCATAATGAATGGCCCTGACTGGTCCTGACCTTGCATACGTCAATTGGATTGGATGAGGACGGAAAATGTGTTACAAATCTTTTGGGTGGGTCCGTTTTTTAATCGACTTCAAAAAAGGAGTTCTATGTTTAAATGTATGTATTTTTTTTTATCTATATTCACCGATTTCTCCGTCAATTCTGGACCAATTTTGAAAATATTTTTTTCATTTGGTTAAGGAAACTTGCGCGGTGATTTAAAGTTTTCTGTTAACTTTGTTTGGGTAGTTTTTGAGTTAGCTTCAATAATACGTATTTTTCCACGTAGTCTATGTGAATGAAGTTTTAATAGTAGGTATTCGAATTTGTGGGGGGTAAGTACCACAACTAAAAGTGAAAAATAAAAACTTTTACGTGTCTTGGTGATGTCTTTGGTTTTGTATTTTCGTTTTTTTGCCAACGGGTTCCGAAATTAAAATTTATTTATTATTTTTATTAAGTCGGTACCTAGTTTTTTTTTATAAAAAACTTTTTCGTTGCTAACTCATCGATCGGTTTCTACAGGCATGATCTTTTCACGAGGTCAAGAGCAGATTCAGAAAAATATTTGCCGGTCAGCAGTAGGCCTATGTCCCAGCAGAGCACTGGTGGCCCAGTAGTAGCGGCCGCAACTTACGAGTTACAGGTCGTAGGTTCGAACTCAGACAGGCCCTTTACTTTGTGTAAATTATTTCATAACCACTACTCTCAAAACGGTGAAGGAAAACATCGTGAGGAAACCGGCATGTCATTGAACTAAAAACATCTACCAACCCGCACTGGGCCTGTGTGGTAGATTAAAGAACTCAATCTGGTCTAGTGTTGGGTAAATAAAACCAGTAACAAACTGGGCTGATTGCCCAAAGTGCGCCCCACGACCAATCAAGGAATTAAAATTAAGCCCCTTCAGGTTAATTTTCCGACTTTCTAAATATTTTTAATGAAAATGACTGTTCTATAGGGTAACATGGACTGTGTAAGAATGGAATGTGTTTGAAAATTGCTAAGTAGTACCTATATTTAAATATTACTCGTGGAGGCTAACCATGGTGAGCAATGGGTAGCTCACCGTCCGGTAAGGATCAGGCCCGGGTCGACGGCGCGTCGTATTCCACGCGCGCCTCAAAGAGATGTCGTCAGCACAAAAGTAGGGGTCCACTAGGGCCGATGCCTGCCGGGGTCGCGGGAAGGTACTTATGGGTCACTGAGGCCCCCGCAACACAGGCAACGGAAGGAATACGGATGGGTTTTAGTCAGTAAGAGTCTGACACACCCTCTCGCTCCGCCCAGAGCCGGAGAAATTATTTGATGATTTCCCACCCAAAAAAAAAGCTTGGCGTGCACGGACCATCATGCACTCACGTCAGTCACGTCAACGTCAAGTCTCCGATCAGTCACGTCAAAAAATATAGTTAGGGGCAATCCTTAAATGAAGTCGCATGTTAAGGGGGAGGGATGGGCTCAACAAAGTGTGACAAGGAGGGAGACGAGTCATTAGGATTCGTGACGTCGTTTATGTATAAATTTAATGTATTAAAACTCTAAACTTCAACTCTAACCCTACGGCTACACTGTCGCGATAACGCAAACTATATTTCGTGCGCTCTCTGTTGTACAGCGCGACGTCGACCGGTGTGCGAGAGAGAGCGCGCGAAGTAGAGTTCGCTTTATCGCGACAATGTAGTTACGAAAAACTATACAAATCACCAACTCTACCAGTATCATAAGAAGCTTTCATTTAAAATTTCAAAAAAAAATTGACCATCTGTTAACACACGTCCCTAAAGTTGACGTGACTGATCGGCGACTTGACGTTGACGTGACTGACGTGTGTGCATGAACCTTTACCGTTAATAACAGTTTGTCCACCGCACAACGTCAAAGGGACGTCAATGAGAAACGAAATATTCGAACCGATCGTGACGTCACAGCGGCGCACTATGGGACCAAACAGTATTTTCCATCTCAAAAATGGTTGTCGAAAGTCGTAAATCCATAGATTGTTTTATGGTTTTATACTCTCAAAAGATGGAACTTACGAATAAATTACAAAATATAAAAAAATATAAAGTTTTACGTTTATAAAATGAACCTCAAACATTGGGCATAAATATTTTCATGCCAATTAAATTACCGTTAAGGGAGTTCAACACATAATTATTCGGAAGTTTTCCAAGGAAACATATTAGTGTTATACATCATTAGATAGCTTAGAATATACACTTTGCAACCACGTTCAGTTTTTGTAAAAAAAATATTTTTATTTAATTTTTTAATATTTTTTTAGTGAAGTAAAGAAAATTTAGTTTTTGTTAATTTCAATTGGAGTTTTCGTTGTTGCCGAAAGCAGCCGGTGTCAAGTTAATTACTCTATTAGAGACCTTATCTACTCAGTAATATGAGGATTTAAAAAAAACTTGCGCGTTTTTTGCGCCAGAGGTGATTTTGAAGCTATAATGTCAATCGGGGAAAAATCCTCGAAAATTACGGTTCTTCTTTTTTATTATGAAATATTATATTTAGTTATTATCCTTTGATGTCTATATTGTTTTTGCTATTTCTATGATAAAAACATACATTTGCAAATTAAAAAACTGCTATTATATTTGAAAGAATCTTCCCATGGCAATTTTGTTTGGGGTGGTCACCTTAACCACAAGTATGATAAACTATATTGCTGCGGAAGTTCTATTTATCTGTTGTGGTAAATAATTACAATCAGTACTGATTACACTATTTCGATGAGAACTGTTATAATCAATTGTCCCATGGTTTTTGCACAAGGCACTAAAATATTAGTCCTTTAAATACCCGTGTATGTTCAGCATACGATTCATCAAAGTGTTCAGATACTTCTTTTCAATAACAATTAACGCATAAAAAACATTATTATCTAACAATGAGTGAATTCGTTTGTGTTCGACGCGATCTTTGTGATCAAATAATAAAAGGGAAAAGTACTTCAGACCTCAAAAAATATTTATTGGAAAATTTTCAACTATCGGAAACTGACGTTAATACTGTAATAGAGAGTATTCAAAAAAATCTAACATCGAGTTGCAACCAGAAATGGACCAAAGCTCAAAGAAAGCCGGACCGGTTCGAGAGCCTATACTCAAATTGGTTAAATGGTGAGTTTAAAGTATCATTGAATTCTTGCAGTACCTCAACCACTGTAAATTCTGGTTTGAATACTTCTGGTGAACGTGGAAGACCAACAAAACAATATGACGAGTGCTCGGAAAACACAAAGAAACGAAAAAATATGGAGCTGGTCCAGGAGTATGGAATGGGACATGTCCGTAACGCTTATGTGCAAGGTTTAAGATCCATGGGGGAAAATGACGAAGCGTCGATTGTGACTATTATCAGAAATAAGGAAAAAGAAGAGAAAAAAGTTATTCTACAAAACATACTCAATCCAGATAACGCACTTTCCTTTACAAAAGAGGAAGCATTGAGTATATGCATTGAAACTGATTTAACCAAAGCACAATATGCGTACCTAAGAAAAAGGCTCGTTGATAAGAATTTAAGTTCTGTATTGCCTTCGTATCAAACACTAAGTGAAGCAAAAAAGGCTTGCTATCCGCCTGCATCCAGCATTACGGTGACAAATATAAGCGCAAAAATCAACCTGCAAGATCTCTTAGACCATACAGTCTGCCGTATTATAAGGATAAAGTCAGGATCGACTTACAATCGTCTCAAGCTTTTCACTAAATGGGGATGTGATGGATCCTCCGGGCAAAGTGAGTATAAACAAACTCTACCGGAAGAAAACGAACAAATATCGGACGCTAATTTGTTTATAGTGTCCCTTGTACCACTGCGACTAGTAGACGAAGAAACTTCTACGGTCATATGGAAAAACCCTACTTGCTCATCTGTTAGATATTGCAGACCAATTTCATTAGAATTTGCAAAAGAAACTCCCGAAAAAACTACAGCGGTTGTCAGTGAAATTGAAGCCAAAATTAATCAATTGATTCCAACTCTTGTGTCAATAGAAGACAAAGTCATCGAAGTTAAACATCAACTGTTTATGACAATGATTGATGGGAAAGTTGCTCAAGTGTTGACAAACACATCATCCAGTGCTACCTGCACTGTTTGTGGAGCAACTCCCAGACAAATGAATGATCTTTTAAAAGTTACAACGAGAGTTGAAAATGAAAATGCGTTTAAATACGGATTGTCGACGCTACACGCATGGATAAGATTTATGGAAATGATCCTCCATATTTCTTACAATTTAGGTTTTGAGAAGTGGTCTGCAACAACTCCAGAAAACAAGCAACTTAAAGAAGACAAGAAAAAATTTGTCCAAAAACGTTTCCGAGAAGTGCTTGGCTTGCATATTGATAAACCACGTCAAGGTTCCGGTAATAGCAATGACGGTAATACGGCAAGGAGATTTTTCCAAAATTACCAATGTTCTGCAGAGATAACCGGAATTGATGAAGAATTAATCAAGAGACTATATGTAATTCTTCAAACTATGTCATCGGGATTTCCTATAAACGCAGAAAAATTTGGTCAGTATACATTGGTAACCGCGCAATTATATGTAAGCAAATATAACTGGTACTACATGCCATCTTCGGTCCATAAAGTACTTATACATGGTGCTAAAATAATAGAGCATTATGCAGTTTTGCCTATAGGACAATTATCCGAAGATGCCCAGGAAGCTCGAAATAAAGATTATAAGAAATATAGGTTACATCACGCTAGGAAGTGTTCCAGATCAGCAACAAACGAAGACGTTCTGCATATTTTGTTATATACATCTGATCCTTATATATCTAGCTTAAATAAACCAAGTTTTCTAATATCCAAAGAATTATTTGACGAAGCTAAAGAATTGTTGGAAATAGAAAGTGATGAGTAGGATAAGTTTAAGTAATATTTTTTTTTTGTCATGTAACTGTTTGTTTAATAATAATAATTTAGTTTTAAACTTATTTTAAGCATAAGTGTAACTTTTATTGCTATTTTAATATAACTGTATGATTTTTTGTATGAAATTTCGTATAACTTTATCTTTGTCATTTTTTTTCGGAAAAAATATTTTTTTTTAGAATGATGATGTTTGATTTCTTTTATTGCCTAGATATTCACAAATACGTGAAAAAAAAATCAAGGAGATAAATCACAAAACAACAGAGTTATCGATTTTTGAGATGGAAAATACCGGTTGGTCCCATAGTGCGGCGGTGTGCGGTGGACACGCGGCCATAGTAACTTCAGCGCCGTCATCTCATTTCTCGTTTAAGTCCCATTTACAGTGCGGTGGACAAAAGGCCTTAGAGTGATTTTACAAGAAGAATCAACAAATTATCACTGAATGATGCGTCTATATTTGACGTGCGAAGTCGAGCCGGAATAAAACCAAGTCTTATGCGAATAGATACAGTAAATAATATTGTTTGATTGAATTATTACAAAGTATTAGTATGGACTGTTTTGTCACCTTCTTGCGGTAAATAATATAAGTCTGTTATTTTTCCGTTGAATGGCGAAGGGCCATTGAGGGCCTCTTATGATACAGAAGAGTATATAGCATTGATCACCACGCATGCTCACGGTTGTGTAATATATGACATAATATCAGATAGTATAATATCACTTGAAATAACGTTCACATGATATAATTTTAATATGCTATAAAAACAAATAACCAAATTATGACTTCTTTTGCTCTATTAACATTTAGTATAACGTTAATTTCATATAATTTTCAATTTGTATAATGCTCTTTTTATTATATAACGTTCTGTTGACCTAATTTTCATATTTACTCATTTTCAGCTAAAATTCTGTAATGAATAAATAAATATCTGGTAAAATCATACCGTTATAACCTTATCTAACCCAAATGATTCACCAATAATAACCAAAGAGGGGATCTGGTTAATGATCACTATTCTAACCTAACCTAACCCAAATGACTAACCTAACTCAATAATAGTAGATGGTAAATATACAAAACAAAGTAGACGTTTCTAATTATATTAAAAGTTACTTATAGATTTTGAATATTATAGTAACTGAATATTATACTAATTGAATATTAATGCAAATGTCCATTATAGAAAATGTTGATTATACCACATACAATTAGGTAAAATGAAATTATATCAATAATTCATTATATCATTACATCGTTATATTAAAAAAGTATTTCTCGTAAATGAAATTAGGTCATATGATCATTAGAAGTATTTCAAACGTTACACACCCCTTGCACGTGTGAGATTTCAGACATTAACTCCGAGTATTCTTATAATGTTTTTAGGGTTCCGTACGTCCGAATGAAAAAAGGAACTCTTACGGGATCAGTCGTGTGTCTGTCTGTCTGACTGTCCGTATGTCATAGCCAGTTTTCTCAGAATCTACTGGACCGATTAAGGTGAAATTTGGTACACATAATGAATTTCTGTGACCCAAACACGGACGTGTAATGTAAATAAATGATTTTGAATATAAAAAATCATATGAAAGGGCCTGTCGTGAGGGTCTGATGTTTTTTTTATAAATTTAAAATAAAAATGTATTTAAGAAAATAGATGAAAATGTAACATTTCTCCCTAAACTCTGAAACGAATTAACCTAAAATTACGAAAAAAATATACAGATAATAATGCTGTACTTATAGATTACAGGAAAACGTATACTAAGTCTCCGGCATTAAAATTGAAGACGCGAAAAAAAAATCAGCTGTTCCCTACATTTATGTTCGCTGAACTCGTCAAAATGTAGGGAACAGCCGATTTTTTTTTCGCGTTTTCAGGTTTGGTCCCATAGTAAAAGTTGTTCAAAATCAAAATACTTTAGTTTACTTAAACCTATATAAAACCTATATGAAACATCAGGAGCTAGGTGCACGGTTCCTATGGAGAAGAGCCGGCAAGAAACTCCACAGTTTTTCTTTTAAAAATAATTGGCTTTTACAATGTTTTCATATTATAGTGGTAATAGGTATGGGAGGACAGTGTAGGCCTGTCAAGAAGTAGGAGGTAAAAAATAAATGGTCTACAAATATAGCCTATTAAGCCTACAAATTCTCACATTCACAAAATATAAAAGAATCTATGTAAAAAGGATGTATGAAGCATATAAGATGAAAGGGATGAATATACATGTGAATATGACATGGTGTTTAAAAGAGGATATATCGGTGTGTGATGTGAAAATAAATGATAAGAGTGTAGAGCAAGTAAGTGAATTTGTATATTTGAGGAGTCTGTTTACAAGGGATGGAAATATTGATGAAGATGTGGAAAGGAGAGTAAATGCTGGAAATAAAGTGAATGGTGCTATACATGCGATTGTGATCAACCAGTCGATGCCCAAAGAGGCTTGACTGGCCTTTCATAATGGTGTGCTGGTGCCTACGCTTATGTATGGAAGTGAATGTTGGGTGTAGCAAAAGAAGCATGAAAGTAAATGCTGTGGAAATGCGTTCCTTGCGAAGCATGTGTGATGTGACTAGAAATGATAGGCTGAAAAATGATGTGATAAGGCAACTGTGCGGTTTAAAAGAAGATGTAGTGATAAAAATTGAAGAGTGTGCACAGACGGTTTGGTCATGTTGAGAGGATGAATGAAAGGCGACTAACAGAAGATATTTACAAGGCAGATGTGAGTGGAAACGGGTGACACCCCAGAAAGACATATAGTGACCTCATTGGTGATGTTCTTCAAAAAAGTCAGGTGCAAAGTACTCGGAACCGGCGTGCGTGTATGACCAGATGTATGAACGTAAACGAAGCAAAAGGAGTATGTAAGGAGCGTAGCAGGTAGCGTTCTATACTTTCTGCCTACCCCCATGGGAAAAAGGAGTGAATTTTTTTATTTTTTGTTATTATTATTACCACTTACATTTGTTTTTACAGGTGGGAACCCAATACAACAATGTAGTCTCAACTTAATTTAATTTAAAATAGACTCTGAGTAAATACAAGTTACACAGAGGACAATATGTTAAGTGTCACCCTCTGGAATTCTGCCAACGAGCAAGTAATCCAATCACAGAGAGACGCTGTTAGTATCTTTATTGCCTGCCCCATCGGTGCAAACTTTAATAAGTTTGTACTTTAAGGCGCTGACAAGACCCAATTGACCAAAATAGGCTTCTCTTAAGAAACAAATTTGCAAAATCTGTATAGCTTGTGGTAGCGAAAAAAAATATATGTTAATTTAGAACATATTTCCCAGAACTTGGTTGTTACTGAAACACGTTTTGAAAAAAAAAATCTCGATACAAACTAACGTTAAACTAACCTCTTACCTTGAGTTCTAATCCAAAATATCTGCATTAAATATCAACATACGTTACGTATCTAATTATTAACAAGAACATCTTATTTGAATGCAGAACTTGGTTGTTTTTTATTTTCGATTACTCTACTTAATTTTGAGTAAATAGAGAATTGCTTCATATTTTGCAATAAATTACAAGCGTTGTGTCATCGCGCTTCTCTTTCTTTTCTATGCAATCTGACAATGACTGCGATTTAGGTGTTGTCAGTGTCTTAAACAGCCTCTCTCGGTAAATATTAAACAACTGTAACAAGTCTTACTTAGTATCCTGTCCACAAAAGCCTGATCTTAATGATGAGTACAAAAAGGGGTTAAGAGGTTGATAGTGTTTAAAATTACAAATTATATTATACGTAAAAATCTGTTCAGGCATTTAAAAGTTATCGCTTATAAAAAGGGAGATAGGTTATTCATTCACATAATGATACGGGCGGTGAATCTTGGCCGGTCCGAACTTCGCGCAAAAGGTTACGTAATAACATTTTGAGGAACCAAATGGTGAACATGAGGCGAGTGTGAGTGAGTGAACATGCGTGAAAGTTCTATAAAAAGGGAGATAGGTTATACACGCTCGTACGTATCGTCTTGTCTCTTTTTCGTTCCCGATAATTATGACATGCCATCCTACTTCCACGTGTCATCTAAAAGTGTGACATTATGTCGTTTTTGAAGATCTTATGTTGGGTAGGTTCACTTATTTATATCTTTTTACTTATATCATTATTAGTATTAGCTACTTCGCTGCTACCTTCAGCGAAAACAAGCGTGATATGAGATAAAATTATGTAATACCCTCGTTGTAAAGATAAGACGTAAAATACATCACACAGACTTATTTATTTAAGCGAAATAATCATAGTCGCTGATAATATAATAATTAAACTGAATACCTAAATAAATAGGTTTTGTAACTATGTTTTTGCTTTAGGTACATTAATTGTTGGCCTGTGGCTAAATAATATCAGCCGCACATGTCGATCGACAAGGATAAGCTATGGGTGCCGCGGTTGGCGCGTGGATGGGTTACAATCATGGCTTTACAGAATTACAATCATTAGAACCAGCAATACAACTCCTTAAGTTAGAATTGTTGACGTGTCCCGCAGAAATTTCCCGGTGCAGCGAGTGAAGTAAGGCATCCAAACTTTCCACGGAGACTCTCGGGCTTATGAGAGAAAGACGAGAGTTACCATCCACGCAGCCGTATTCGTCAGATAAGAGGGCCTTAAACTTGAAAATTAGGTAACTGACCCGACGCGACCTTCGGTGCTTCAACACCCTTGACGTTAAAGGTCGCGATTGAGTAGAACCGAGGGTCGAAAGTGTTTGCTCAGCAATTAGGGAGGTCTCATCTGACGAAACTAAGAACTGCGGATGGCAGAATCGTAATTTCGAAGCCCGAGATACTACTATACTCAACGCGTATGGAAAACCAGCAGGAAATAGTGCAGATGACCATTTAACCAACCAAATTAATGCGCCACTACACGGAGGACATCCCGGATGTCAACCAGTGCGAGTTTAGGGCAGCTCTCGATCAGCTTAAGAACATTTTTGGGTGGGAAATCATCAAATAACTTCTCCCGCTCTGAGCGCGGGAGGGTGTGTCAGACTCTTACTGACTAAAACCCACCCGTATACCTTCCGTTGCCTGTGTTGCCAAGGGCCTCGGTAACCCATTTGCACCTTCCCGCGACCCCGGCAGGCATCGGCCCTGGTGGACCCCTACACTTGTGCTCACGACATCTCTTTGAGGTGCGCGTGGAATAAAACGTGCCGTGGACCCGGACCTAGTCCTTACCGGACGGTGAGCTACCCATTGCTCACCGTTCGCAAGCCCGCGCCTACGGTGGCTGGAAATCCGCCCGGGATTCCCGACGCCCAGGGCGTCTCCTGCGGCGGCTAGGGGCGAGAGGGCGCGAAATTTGCCTTTCCCCCAACCGTCCTGCCTCCTCCTTTGCGGGCATTACTGCTTCGCAGGAGGTGATGGCTGCCCGTGCCCTCTCGCTCCGTACCGTGGCCTGAACCAGGGCCAACTCCACGAGGACACGGCGGTGCTCTACCCAAGCCGGGCAGGCCTCGACCATATGCTCCACCGTGTCCTCCGGGCGATCCACACAGTGGTGACACCCGGGCGTTTCCTCCCGCCATCTCCGACACAGGAACCTACCGAAGCTGCCGTGTCCCGTGAGGTCCTGCGTAAGGCGGAAGGTGAGGACACCGTGGCGCCTCTCTAGCCAAATTTCGCGGGCTACCCTGACGCTTTCACTTTAAGTGATAAGCTAAGTTCAGAATAATTAACTGAGGTATTTAAATTTACAATGATGACACATATAATCTTATTATTAATATAAATATGTAACTTATTTTAAAGTATTTTTTGAATACATGATGTTATAGAGGCATGAGGGACTGGGTGTAAAGTTCACTCACCCTCCATAGAAAAGGGAGGATCCTCCGACCAGACGGGTGTCGGTCGTGTCTGGGGGCCTACTCCCTAAGCACTAAATCCGTAGTTTCGGCCGAAGTTACGGGCGTTTCCTACACCGTATCACCTACGGAGATAAGATTACTTCAGAGGCCGAACTGAGAATGAATGACAACACGATTTGACAGTAGTCCCTACACGCAATGTGTTTTCGCCCGTTCGAAAAATTGAATTTGTCACTAGTCTTGACAGATCAACTACTTTCGCACATTAAGGGCAAAGAGATCTTCCTTCCGACTATAAAAAAATCCAACTAATTAACTAATTAATCGGAATTTTTATAGTCGGAAGGAAATCTAACTTTGAAGTAGCGCTCGCCGGCCGCCTCCGCGGAACCGCTCGCTTTGCTCGCTTGGCTCGCGCGCAGTTGGTGTCAGTTCTAACCTAACCCATTTGGTCGGGGTGGCTTAGTTATTGCGACCAATACGACTCGCGCGTGTTTGGTTACAGTTTCAACCTTACTTAAGAACTGTCGAACTATTTATCTAGCTGCTCATTCCAACATTTTTACTGCCCATTCAATTATTAGTCTTAAGAAAAACAATTGCCAAATAGTTTGTGGTAGCGGAAAAAATATACGTTAATCTTGAACATATGTATTTCCCAGAACTTGGTTGATACACAAACACGTTTTGAAAAAAATATCAATACACACTAACGTTAAACTACCTTGAGTTCCAATCCAAAATATCTGTTTTAAGAGGACGATAAATACCAGCGACCTTGAGCGAGTGGGAGGACCTTGAGCGAGTGGGAGGAGCTTGCGTCACCCCCCGCGACCCCGCAACCGTTCGCACGTAACGTAGGGTACCCATACGTTTCAGATTGTGTGGACTGTCCTGCCTGATTTTTTTATCACAATCCAATTTTTTTTTATGTAGTGTTCACAAATAAGGTAATATTCTGATAATAAAATAAGATTATAATATATTATATTATTTTAATAGTTTGCATTGAATAAGTTGGTTTAAACAGGGTGTAATTTTAAACATCATCAACCTCTCTCGTCATTGTACTCATCAGTATAAACAACTTTTACTATATTGGACACAACATGAAATAACTTGGACTAAACATGAAATCGCGAAAAAAAAATCAGCTGTTCCCTACATTTTAACGAATTAAGCGAACATAAATGTAGGGAACAGCAGATTTTTTTTATGCGACTTTACGAGGCACGGATGAGTCTCAGTACGTAAAGATGCTCACCCATCCACGGAACAACCGCGGCAAGAATAGCTTAACCTAATTGATCGGCCCGTGCGGCTGTGATGCGACTAACGAGCTCTTTAGCTATGGAAACAATATAAAGTGAAATGAAAAGCCAAAAATCTAAATAAATAAATTTAATTCCAAAATAAAACAATTAATTTCTTTAGTGACAGATGAGAAAATATGAGATGTGCAGGCAAGATTTAGAGAGGGAATGGGCTGAATGGATCAGGGGGCCGATTCTACTAATTTGCAAAGGTATAGGTACGCTCTGTACCGTCTCATCAATGGTTCGGTTTCGTTCGGCTCTCGTTCGTCCCCCCTAAATCTATTCTACAATTTTTATGACAATAACTGAAACTGTTACTGACTGTAACCAAGTCGAAACCCAACCCAATCACTACGGGAATGAATGGCAATGAATGAGTGTTACTATAACAAAAATGGTTAAATAACAAATAAAGTTTATACGAATAATAAACCCATTAAAACTTATTTTCCGTTATATTTACGACGAAAAGTAAATGATTTTTTCCATATATTTTAATAATTGTAAATTAGCAGATTTTCTTAAAGGAAACAGTCTGGGCGGTTCGAATTGCCATTTTAGAACAATGTTGTTAGTAGAATCGCCCCCCAGAGTAAGTTAGTATATTTGGGGAGTCAGTTTACATGGGATGGAAAGATTGATGAAGATGTGGAAAGGAGAGTGAATGCGGGAAATAAAGTGAATGGTACTATACATGCGACTGTAACCAACTAGTCGATGCCTAAAAAGGCTCGACAGGCTGTTCATAATGGTGTGCTGGTGTCTAAGCTTATGCATGGAAGTGAATGAATTTTGGGTGTGGCAAAAGAAGCATAAAAGTAAAAAAAGGGCCGATTTTTCAAGCGCCAGATAACTTTTATGTGAAGAATATGTTTGACGTTTTGACAGCTTTTGTATAGAAAATATGTCAAAGCGCCATATTTATTCCTCAGATAGAAGTTAACTGATGATTGAAAAATCGGCCCTAAATGCTGTGGAAATGCCTCCTTGCGTAGCATGTGTGACGTGACTATAAATGATAGGCTGTAAAATTATGTGATAAGGCAACGGTGCGGTTTAAAAGAAGCGTGCAGCTGGCCTTCTATAGTTTTTGCCTTCCCCTTGGGAAGAAGGCGTGAATTTGTTTGTACTAATTATTTTTTTTACATTTCGTAGAAATGTAGTCATTTTTCGAAATATTCCTCTTGTCGAGTGTCTTGATCTTCCTGTTTCTCTGTCTCTTCTTTGTCTGTATTTTGCCTTCAACCAAAATCATTGATTCCATTCCAGTTGATGGTCCTGGAAATATAAAAAAAAACCTGTGAATCTACATTGTATATAATAAATTACGAACCATTGTCAGTTCTTTCACTATTTTCGTCATTATTTATTTCCGTCGGGTCGCAAAAACCAAAATATTAAAACATAATCTTATTAATGAGCTGCACCTGTTTATTTAAACTAGACAAGTTTCTAACCTAACATAACGGGATTGTCCCCATAAAACCATAATAAATGGTAGTCTACAATTTATTAGGTAGGTACTTACTTGCTCTCCGCATTTTCGTTTCGGGAATCTGTATTATTTTTTTATCCTACTAAAAAAAAAAAATTAGATACGGATCTAAAGTTATTTTTAAACTTACTCGTAAATAATGGATATACTCGCGCACAAATTATTATCAAAATAACATTTAGCTAACCTCATTATATTATAATAATATATGAGAAACTTACCTCAGTATCCTGTTTCTTTCATGTATAGGGGGAAGTCCCCTAGTGGCGGACACTTAAGGTTTTTTAGAAATAAAATAAAAAATATTTTAAGGAATGTTTATTTATTTATGACTTATAATAGATAACTAAGATATAAATCAAATTAAACTAAAAAAAACACAACCTCTGCTTAAAAATATTTAACACCATTAATCAGACTTCGGTAACAAAAAATGTAATTTATAAAAGTGGCACCTAGTACCGGACGGATATTTGTGCCATACCAAAAGCACTGGACATCTCAGAATAGCTTGCATCGATCACATATGTAGCCATCTCCAGCCTCTGGGACGTCTGCACATGCTTCATGTGCCCACCCAAGACAGGATGAGCTCTGGATCCAGTCTTCCTCAGTGTCTTCTAAGCAAACCACGCAAATTGTTGTGTTTGTGTTAGATGTTTCAGTTAATGGTTCCACTTTATTTCCATATTTTTCTTTGGGCTCCGCGTCTTTCGCTTCTTTTCCTTTGGGTTTAATTCCTTTGGTTTGCTTTCCTTTGCCTACAATTGCTGCTTTAAACTTAGATCCTAATTCCTTCTTTTTGTCTCTCATGTTCTTTTCATTTTCTCTTTCTTCTGCCACTTTTTTGTACGGCGTTTCTTCTTCTCCTCGATTTAGCGCCTTTATTTTGTCATATACAGTGCTTTTAGGAATATTGTATCGCATTGCAGCTTGTCTTACACTCAGTTCTTTGGAAAAAAAATATCGATAGCAGTTTGTAAGCTTTCCACCGTTTGTAAGCCCACGATCCTTTCTTTTTCTTCTCTTCCATATCAATGCTATTCTTTCTTCTATGTTCTAAAACAAAATTCAACAATTAGAATAAATAACGTTAATTCTCACGAGAAATATCAATATGTTTACTGTCCGGTGCTAAGGGATGACTTAGTGTCCGGTACTAAGGGACAGATGATTTCGTACATTAGGTGGTACCTACTATAATTAGTTAAAAAATCTAATAATATTCTATCAGTTTACGGGTAACAATTAAGTACTACTTTTATTTTTGAATACCATTAAAATGTAAATGCAGAAATGTGCCAGAATTACTTACATCGATTTTTACGTGACAACGTGATTTCCCGCCAAAAGCAGCAAACGCCCGCTCCCGCCGTGGCCTTGCGCGTCACTCGCGAGCCACGGCGCGTGATCCTGTTGCTGTGTGCCCCCCGCGCCCCTTTCACTTGTACTTTGAATCGAACTGGTTTATACTTGCTTGAATAGTACGAGTGTCCGGTGGTAGGTGCCGTCCGGCGCTACGGGACTTCCCCCTACGTCATTTCTCTTTTAGAACTTTAGTTGTTCTACTCATATTGTCGAAAAAATACGTAAGTACAGCGGTCGCGCAAAGTGTCAGCGTCTACCCGTGACAGTGGTCAGCGGTACACTGCCGCCCGTCGCCCGCGCAGAGCGCCGCATGCCGTTCCGTTCGATTTTATAGGGAATATTTATTTTTAGTAATAAAAGTATGAATATTTGAAAAAATTCACAGATAGAATTATAGATAACAAAATAGTCTATTCATACAAAAAAAAAACATGAAAATATTTTTAGTAGTTTGGAAGTAATTTCGATTTTTATATTTGGGTAGACCTTACTTCCTGAATTTATTTCATAAAGTATTTTACTACAATACTAAAATATTCACAGATACAATTGATGTGTATGCGGTCTAGTTTAACATACATTTACATTGCGTAACTTACTTGCATTAATTGAAGGCGTAATAACAGATTTAAAAGTCACTAAAATCATATATCTGCACCTTAAATATCAACATACGTTACGTATTTAATTAATAACAAGAATGTCATAATTGAATGCAAAATTAGGTGTTTTTAATTTTCGATTACTCAACTCAATTTTGCGTAAATAGATAATTGCTTCATATTTTGCAATAAATTACAGGCGTTGTGTCATCGCGCTTCTCTGTCTTTTCAATGCAGCCTGACAGTGCTGTCAGCATCTTTAATAAAATGTTTTCAAAGTGTGCAGTTGCCACAAACTGTCAAACTTCTCCGAATGATTTTAAGTCTTAAAATGTTGATGGTTAAGTTCAAAATCGAATTAGAAAATTTGACAGTTTGTGGTAACTCAATGTGCTGGCGAGTGTACATTTAGTCAACAGTGTACTACTGTTATTTCCTATACAATAATAACAAATTAGAGCTGAAATATTTTTAATTACAGGTGCAAGTTATGATGGTTCGGGATTAGAATACATTAGTTACTATGAATACATAAATAATAACATAATTTAATAATAATGAAAATACTTCTAAGAATTTCATAATTATTACCTATATTTGCGCGAGAAAGCCGCCAGCTTTTCGATCACCAGTTACGTTACATCAACTAAACGTTTCGCGCAACGCATCAGCATTGCAATTCAGCGAAGAAATGCCGCCAGCATCCTCGGTACAGTGCCCCGAGGGCCTTTTTTAGGCTTAACTTAGTTTTAATTTAATTTAGTTAATGTTAATAATCATCTTGTAATTTGGTTATGTAAATAAAATATACTTAATATTATATTACCTATATTATAATTATAATTACCTGCAATACATAAAATAAAAATAACTAGATTCAAGATTCACGATTATTTATTTGTGGAAATATGAGTACACATACAGAGCATGCAAGTTATTAAATTACATTATAATTTTAAGATCAGTCATGTTTGGCTTTAGGGGCGTACAAATGGTATTTAAAGAAGAATGGCGAGATTGCATGTAATTTGGGACCCATTGATAGGGGTAGCGTATATTATGGAAACTTATGAATAGCTAAAGACGACATAATTCTATCAAAAAAAAATGGAAAGTAGGTTAGAGAAGTTGGGAAAAAAAAGATATGAAAGGTAAAAGATTATAACCTAAAATAACCTAAAAGTACTTTGGAGTTATTGGTTATTATTTAGTAGTATGTAGAATGGCTTATTTTTACATAAACTCACACCTATATCCCGTGGGGCTAGGCAGAAACTACAGAACGCCACCTAATACGATTCTTACATACCTACTCCTTTTGTTTCGTCCACGTTCATACATCTGGGCCATAAATCATAAACCCTTATTGACTCAATATTTTTTATATACTCGTATAACTCTTATAAACTTGTTATTATAATTAATATAAACTAGCCCGTGAACGGCGCTCTGTTCATTTTTAAATAACGTCGGTCCAATCTAGCCATCCTTCTTTCAGTAATAAAAGTTATTGGATGGTATTAGATTACATAAGAACAAAATAGTAAATGTCAATTTTGAAAACAAATAAATTAAATATATGGTCTAACTAATATACATATAATAATTATATAATATATTAGTTAGACCATACACCACCCATAGACCACCCACACAAACCTAATTGTACATACAGGGTGTGTCGTAAATAGTGGTCCAACGGTCGATACACCGTCTATTCAGCTATCACATACCGCAATTTTACCACTTTTTTCCATAGGTCTCAGAATAAAATACACTTCTGGACACATCTATTGGCCCACCTTGTATTTTCAGTTTCGTTTGGTCCTAGCTAAAATTTTATATTAGGTCGAGCAAAAAGTTTTTATGCAGTTTTGAACCTGGCACATTCACAATTTCATTCAATAGTCTTTTTTTGAATTTCGAACACAGAATTTAAAGAAACAAAAGACAATTTGGAGCCTGTTTGTTGATATCAAACAATCGAATACTAAGAAAACTTGGTTTTATTGGTTTACTTGGATTTAATTCTTGAAAAAGTGATTGATATCTTTGGTTTTGCAACAAACATTACTTATTCTTAACATTAAGGTGAGGTTCTATCAATAATCTATGGATACTTCACCTGAAGTCGCCGCCCAAGCTGTGGCACTTATTCAGGCCGGACACAGCCAAAGAAACGTGAGTGCTCAACTTAATTTAAGTCGATCTGCGGTCCGAAATGTTTATCGGAGGTACCTAGAGACTGGCGGCTTTGTTCGTCGCCAAGGAAGGCCACGATCTCAACTGAAAGGCAGGATCGATTCATCGTGACGACCAGCTTGAGAAATCGTCACCTTACCTCCATTGAGATACAAAACCAACTTCGCGACTTCCACGGAGTATCTGTGAGCGCTCGAACTGTTCGGAGAAGGTTAAAAGAACGCGATATGGTACCACACAAGCCAGCTAATGGGCCCAAACTAACGCGAGCCCACCGAACAGCGCGCCTTCATTTCGCACGCAGTCATTTAAATTGGACACAGCAAGATTGGAGCCGTGTACTCTTTTCTGATGAGTCTAAAATTGTGTTACATAGCAATGATGGAAGGAAGAAGGTCTACCGACGTAAGGGAGAGCGTTTCGCACAATGCTGCTTTGAAGAGTGGGTTGCTTATGGTGGTGGCTCATGGACTGTCTGGGGCGGTATATCCGCGAGCGGCAAAACTCAACTTGAGGTTGTTACAGGACCACGGCTGCCAACATTAAATGCTGAAAGGTACATTCGTGAGTGCTTAGAACCTCACGTGATACCATACGCGGACTATGTGGGTTCAAATTTTCTTTTTATGCATGATAATGCAAGAGCCCATGCGGCCGGCATCGTCAGGGAATATCTTCGGGATGTGAACATCACAGTTATGGACTGGCCAGCCAGAAGCCCAGACATGAACCCCATTGAGCACATGTGGGACGAGCTAAAAAGACGTGTTAGGGCTCGTCAGCCAGTTGCCCAGACGATGCAGGAGTTGAAAACTGCCATAGAAGAGGAATGGGAGATGATCCCTCAAAATTTCATAGAGCGGTTGATAAACTCTATGCCTAATCGTATGAGAGCTGTGGTAGATGCCCATGGAGGCAACACGCGTTATTAAATTAAACCTTTATTTGATAAAACATGTTTTTTATTCAAAAATCAATTGCCTTTAACAAGGCGCATATCTTGGTAGGCGTAGCTCCATGTCGTATGGTATTCTGAATTCAAATTTAAAACAATACGATCGAAAAAGATGGTAAAATGTATCAGGTTTAAAACTGCATCAACAGTTTTTGTTCAATCTAGCAATCATATTTCGGTAGGGGCCATCGAAACCTAAACTCTAAGGTGGGCCAATAGATGTGTCCAGAAGTGTATTTGTTTATATTTTTTTTATTTACTCCTTGCTTTACTAATTTCGCTAGCAATTAGCACATGTATTCCACAGTCATATACAAAATACAAAATTAAAATATAACGTCGTTTATAGAAATTACAGTCAAATTATTACTAATTTGGCTGTAATTTCTGTAAAAGCAAGAATTATTTAAAATATATGTTTTAAATAATTCTTGCTATACAGCAAGAATTATTTTTTCCAAAAAAAAATAAGTGGCTGTGTCTTGCGACGAGTTAGTGATGTGCTTGTGCAGATCTTCTTTCCTATATCTATGGTTGGGATACATCTTATTAATTTATTTCACATTTTTCGTAGCGATATTTACGAAGATATCATGAAAAACACCTTTATTGTAGGGAAATTCTATAACGAAATTGTGACGAGAAAAGTATTTGTAGGTGCGTATACTAAATACGTATTTAATTTTGGTTCGTTGCTAATACCGACTTCTTGGCGTAAATAACTTATTTCAGCCAGTTCTTGGTAACCGCTGGAACGTTGTTGTTGTCGAATTATGATGATTAAACTCAAACCGTAATGCGAACTCGCAAGGTTTTTAAAGTAGGTTTGCAATACGCATCAATTTTGAACACGTCTGGTTCCGTTTTCGATAAAAACAATGTTCTATAACGATACTGTTAGTGTCAATTTAAAATAACCACAATAACCACGTAATAAAAAGTTACGTATCGTTTTCAAGTTATGAAATAACGTTGAAAAAGTCCGTATTGTATTGTTAGGTATCAACATTTAAAACAAACAAATTTACTGCAACAATGGCGTAACTGTATATTAATGAAACTATTTACATATCATATTTTTTGTAATATGCATGTATTTTCTTAAATTGCAAGTTTTTTTACACAAATAGTTTAACATTGACATCGTGATTGAATTACACAAAAAAATAACTTTCGTTTGATGTATTGATGTTCTCAATAGAGCGACTAGTTAAAAAGATATTCAACAAAAAACAGAAAAAATATTTCTCCTATAAAATTTGAGTTTTTCGATGGCCGACTTATTATTGCTTGGGGCGTCAATATAAATTAATTATTTATCAACACGTACTTACATATATGAAGTATGTATTCCTACAAACCTAATAGGTATTAATTAATACTTATTTTTAATGTTGACAACTACAGGCCTGTATATCCCGAAGTAGGGTTGCCATGTCTTAAAACCGAAAAACCGGACAGACCAGCCAGTTTAGCCAGTCATTCGGGTAAAAAGGCCGGTCACCGTTAATTTTTAGGGTTCTGTAGTAAATAAGGAACTGTCTGTCTGTCTGTCCCCGCTGTAGCTCAGAGACGCTTAGTACTAGAAAGTTGTAATTTGGCATAGGTAAACAGTATTACATTATTCACGCCGACAAAGTGCTGAACTAAAATCTCGAAAAATTTATTTTTTAGGTTTTCCTCCCTTGTACCTACGTAATGTGGGGATGATATTTTTTTCTCGTCTACCCCATGGTATGGGGTATCGTTGGATAGGCCGTTCAAAAATATTGTGGGTCTATGAACACCAGTTTTCGATTCAAGGATCCGCTTGCGTAATATTAAGCATTAAAGTGCTAATTTTTGTTAGAGTCAAGTGTGTAGTCTTAGTTATAACACGACTTTTTTTTAAAGTAAAACAACGCCTTTTTATCATTTACCATAAATTCTTCTTAAATTATAATGAGACAAAAATAAATTTGACTGAAATCAGTCTTCTTTATTATTAGTCATCCAATATTTATTACAATATTAATATCAATAATTGCAAAAGCAGTTAACAGTTACTATTGAAATTTGCAATGGAAAACAAATGAAAAAAATGGTCATGATAAAATATATATGGTAAAAAAAAGGTCAAATTTAAAAAGCCTAACAAGAGCCGGACAGTCCGGACAACGTCTAATTTGGCCGCACAAGCAACCAAAAATTCTGATTGTGTCCGGCTTTATCCGGACGCCTGGCAACGCTATCCCAAAGGGTACAGAGATGTACACCCACATTTCGCCAGTTAAGTTATAGGTCCCATGTAATAGAGGGCGATTCTATTGCCATCAACCGAGCACAAATCCAGACTCAGAGCTGCTTCTGAGACATTCCTGATGGAAAAACCCAATTACACCTTGCCCGGCTTGGGAATCAAACCCAGGACCTCATGCTCAGTATTAGTGCTTTCGACCACTAGACCATTGAGTCGTTTGTCAAGTTTTATTAAACAAATTCCAATGACTCACCAACTTTTTTCCGTTGTTCCCGCCAAAGACGCTATGCCACAGACTAAAAATATCACACAGAAAAAGAAGCGTTTCGAAACGTGCAAAGGCGCGCGCTGTTACAGCCTGAATGAGACCGTTTCATACGTTTAGTGATTGTATTAATTGTTTCCAGGCTTGTCAGTCGGTTTGTTTAGGTAAATATAGGATTCTACTAGTTTTATATTATGGTTGTTGTTAATTATTGTGTAGTTTAGTTTGGTCCAGGAATTCATAGTTCCATTTATTAGAATTTAGAGCTCGCGGCAAGACAGAACGGGGTACAAAAAATATAATTATAGTTTTTGTACCGGGTTCTGTCTTGCCATCTTAGGATTCCCCTGATGACTTTGACCCAAATAGTTTTGGCTAAGTGGTAACAGCTACACGGGTCGATCGATCAGGTTAAGCTACGCTTGCCGGGGTCGCTCCGTTAATGGGAGACCGAGATCTTACATACCGAGACCCCCCGGGCCTCTGAAAGCATGTTCAAGCCGTTGGTCCCAGCTGTCATTTGTAGATCTTTGACAGTCGTTACGGGTCGTTAGAAAACCGAAAGTCTAACAACCAGTCTTACCAAGGGGTACCGTATTACCCAGTAACTAGGTTGAGGAGGTCCATGCAAAATATTGGTATTCAGCTATTTGATTGGGAGCTGACCCCAATAAGGTTAAAAAAAGGCTAGACAGATGATGATTTATTAGTATTTAGAATGCGAGAAGGCTCAAGGACAAATTGTTGGCTTGAATTTTGGCGAGTTTTAGCTTGAACAAGAGGTGGCAAGCACGTTTGTACAGTGTGGAGTCTTTAAAATAGGCAGTTTTGACAAGCAGCTTGGAATCTGGATCTGATTCAGCGAGGTAATTGCATAACACACTTTAGTTTCATTTTGACAGTTCAATAACATCCATTGCGTTAGTTAGGTAAGTTGTTGAGCTGACAAATTTTTCGAACATATGAAGAAATGGATTAGTATATACTTCAAAATCATTCAGATTGTGGTTGTTAGTGTTGCAATTATAAGGTGCTGGTTAAGACGCTGACAACACCTAAATCGCGGTCACTGTCAAATTCCATAGAAAAAAAACCAAGTTCTGCATTCAAATAAGACGTTCTTGTTATTAATTAAATACGTAACGTATGTTGATATTTAATGCAGATATTTTGGATTAGAACTCAAGGTAAGAGGTTAGTTTAACGTTAGTTTGTATCGAGATTTTCTTTTCAAAACGTGTTTCGGTAACAACCAAGTTCTGGGAAATATGTTCAAAATTAACATATATTTTTTCCACTACCACTAGCTATACAGATTTTTCATATTTGTTTCTTAAGAGAAGCCTATTTTGGTCAATTTGGTCTTGTCAGCGCCTTAATGCGAAACATTCCAAGCTAAATATTTTCACTATATGTTTTTGGCTATACGCACTAATTTTTGGTTTACACCTACACATCTTGGGTTGAGCCGGTGTCTTGTATTTTGCCGTCAAAGTTATGACACCGTCGTTTTGACTTTTAACAATATTATTCAATAACGCATGCATGTACACTTTTGAATCTTTTTATGGTTATTATAAGCGTCAAGAAGGACCGAATACAGTTTTCAGCGAGCTTATACGTTTTCTCATTTAGGCTCTGCGATATTTTTTCGAATTAAAAAAAAGCGCTATTACTTGAAAATTATAAATATTTTCTTATATCTAATTCTGTCACAAATACGCACAAATTAAGAGCTACTCGTGTATATTTATTCTACAGGCGCACATACAATAGTTTTAGAGATACACGATTCTGCAAAACGTTACTCCAGCAGGAAACGCAATATCTTGAAAACCTGAAGACGCACAAATTATATTTTCGGCGCACATTTTTGCACAAATATAAGCTATCTGCCCATGCTCAATATTTCTCTCTCCGATCATTCGTTTAGAATTTTCCTGCTGGAACAACGTTACTCCAGCAGGAATCGTTTTTTCCGTTTTTATTCAAAACGACAAAGCGCACAAATTTTTTATTTGGCGCACATTTACAGCAGATTACGCACTAATTATACGTACCACTCATATCACTCTAGGAGCCACTTTCCTGCTGGGGTAACGTACACACCATGGTATGGGCAGTAATCTTCAGAACTGATGATCCGATTCCCAAAATTCTTTCACTAATGTGAAGCTGCAGTATTACCGAGTGGACGAAGTCGCGGGCAGAAGCAAGTACACGGCTACATATCAAGCTATACATTTCCAGTGTAAGCTGATCTCGCATTCTATAGGATTTCCGTACAATGAGAGGTCAGCTTATACTGGATATGTATAGCTTGATATGTGGCCGTGTGTACTTACCGTAAAACCTGGCAACTTTGGCCTAAACCTCAGATTTTTTTTGCATTATATGAGTTATTTTGGAAAGCGTTAGTAAGTTTATGTCATATTATGTTTGTACCACACAATACTCTAGGATCATGTCTCCATATTTATTGCTAGAAATATCCAGAAAAATGTACTTATGTGTGTTAGTAAAAAAAACAATAGGGTCTTACACCCGTTTTTGAAAAGTGTCTTAATTAAATCCTATAGTGCTAATATGCCCCAAAAAAAATCACAACATTTTTATTCAATCGATAAGTGCCATAAAAATGCATTTAAATTTTACATTTTCAAATTCCGCGCGTAGTTTGACGAAAATGCTGGACGCAGTGGACGCCATGTTACTCTGTGGTCATGACGTCACTTGGCTATGTAAACAAATGCGCTGATCTATTAACTAACTATCAGTTGACAGTTGACACGTTTTGTTTTACATAGCGGTATGACGTAATAACATGGCGGCTACTATTTCATGGTGTTTTTTTAACAGATTAGAAAAACTGAAAACGTTGAATTGAATTTTAAAATTTATTTTGTTATTTTATGAACTAAAAGTAACATTTTCCGACTCCTTTTTGCCTAAACTATCTCAATAATCTATTTATAGACTTTTTCTCGTATATAGTAAAATACCCTATTCTATGTGTTGGGCAAAAAATCATAGGCTTCTGGCAATTTTGCCACCTTTGAATATTTCCAATATTATTATACACCGTACCGTTATTTTAAAAATGCCAGTATATAAATACAGGGCAATGCAGTATATTGTATCAAAATATGAGATGAAAAAACATATTCCTTGTCCTTCAAAATTGAGTGGGCAAAGTCAAAACGCCACCTAGAACATTTTTCTGAAAATAATGTTCAATGTCCAGGGCTGTCACCATTGAAAAAATGCTACATTATTTATTTAATGAAAAACGTTTTAATGTGAAATATTTTTAGTGACTAATAGATTCAATAAGTACACATTATATTAGATACAAAATAAAGATCTACGGCACATAGCCTGTTAAGTTATATTGTTACGGTATAATGCTAGCTGTAATTCAGCTATATAACTTGAAAAAACTGCAACGATTTTGTCATTTATTATCATTATAATTCGCACGCGCGCTATTGTGCATTTAAACGTTAAACATTTTAAATTATAAAAAAATAACATACAAAGAACGTGCAACAACGTTATTAGTACGTTTTACTTTGCATTTCTTGTAGATGTTGTTCAGCGCGGACCTGTTTTATATTTTGTGTAGTTCAAACAGACAATTTCGATGAATGCCTATTTAAAAATTGCGCTACCCATGTTTTTTCCGGAACTTTTCTACTAAAAATGTCACTGCGGGAATTTTGACGAGATAACGTCTTATAAATCGATGAACGCCAGCTGCACGCACGAAAAAGCATGACTCATTATCACGTTCCGCCTGAGCCGAGCGGGCAAGCGAGAGCGCGGAAATAGCGATAGAGAGGCGGAGCGGCCGGACCGGCCGGGATCGGCCTACGCGTTCGGCTTGTGACGCATCTCTCTCTCTCGTTATCACGTAAAGTTATCGTCCGTAAACCGACTTTACAGACAACCAATTATTTTTTTCTAAATAATTAAGTCCAACTTAGTCATTGGACAACCATGTTCACCGGCAGCAAGCAGAACATTTACAAGTTTCTCTTCTTCATTGTCTGTTATTTTCTTTCGTCCCCCTACTGGTTTCCATATTATGTAACATTTCCCTAGAGTAGTTCCAATCATTTCTGTATCCTAGATTTTTTCTATTTTTCTTTCTGCTTGCTGTACAAGCATTCAACTTGTTAATATTGTTCATTCTATAAGCACAAAAATATACATACATATATGTTTGAAAAACTATAAAAAGTAATAATAAATACGTTACAAAATTCGGCATTATACTGTAATATGTCTACAATGCACAGAATCGTAGAGTACCTACCATATATGGTACTTGTAGTTAATAAATGACGTATCATCTATCACAAAATAACAGCCACCACATTATACTTATAGTACATTAGTATTGTCAATCAAAAATTGTCCCAAACACTATTTGCAAGGAGTCAGTACCTTTCATTTTGCAATTCGTGTCATGAGCACAACTTAATAAAATTATAATAAATAAAAAAGGTACAGGTGACAACCCTACGGGAAAAGAAATGGTGGGCAATGTCGCCAACCATGCACCAAAAACACGCATGTAACTTTGCCCATCAACATATTTTACAATTTATGTTTTCAAAAAGTCGACCAACTTACATTTGCAGTTGGAGAATAGACTGTGACGTTGTGGCGGCATCTACAGCGCCACATACGAACTACGCATCACACTGACGTCACGCAAAAATCCTGCATCGCGCAAGCAGAGTTTACCGCGCGACTAGCATATGTACAACATCCCGACATCAACCGTCGGGCAGTTGCCCACCAGACACGACACCTATCTGGTCGGAGGATCCTCCCTTTTCTATGGAGGATGAGTGAACTTTACACCCTGTTCCTCATGCATATGGGAGAACATGTTTTTCAACTACAGTGTTAGATAAGTTTGTTCGTCCCAATTAAAGAACTCTTCATTGTGCGTGGTCCAACACGCACTTGGCAGGTTTTTTTTTGGAATCATCTTCATGCTCATATGCTTCAACACTGAGTAATCACATCATCATCATCATCTGCCTAGCCTTGTCCCAACTATGCTGGGGTCGGCTGCCAGTCTTACCAGATACAGCTGAATACCAGTATTTTACATGGAGCGACTGCCTATCTATAGAGCAGTGGTGGCCCAGTGGTAACATCTACGACTTACGAGTTGTAGGTCTTAGGTTCGAACCAAAACAGGCGCTTTACTTTGTGTACATTATTTCATCACCACTGCTCTCAAAACGGTGAAGGAAAACATCGTGAGGAAACCGGCATGTCCTAGAAACAAAAAAATCAAAGTCATGTGACATCTACCAACCCGCACTGGGCCCGCGTGGTGGATTACGGCCCACTCCCTCTCACAGAGACGAGGCCTGTGTTCCCAGCAGTGGGAACATCATAGGCTGATTATGTGACTGCCTATCTGACCTCCACAACCCAGTTACTGGGTAACACGATACCCCTTGGTAAGACTGGTTGTCAGACTTTCGAGCTTGTGACGACCCGTAACGACTGTGAAAGATCTACAAATGACAGCCAATGCAAATGAGTAATCACATCAATGTAACAATATTCTTGTAGACACGTTTAATAGCGAAACGTCTCTAAAATGTTGGTGGTTCTAATGCGTTCACCAAATACGCTTATTACAGTAGAAGAATACGTCTTAAACCAATATGTTTTAAGTATTTTATAAATTACTAGTTTCTGTTCGTGACATTTCTTGTTCCCTCGACCCACTGCGTCGCATTGCATCGCCCGCCCTAGGGGCCATTCAAGTATTAGGTACGTAAGCAGAATTTTTGTAATTTTTAACCCCCCCTCCCCCTTGTCATCAATGTTTACGTAAGCATAGGGGGATGGGGGGCCATCCCCCTATGCTTACGTAAACATTGGTATATATTATATTTTTTATCTGTTCATGTTTCTTCATTGTTATTCATGAGTCTAGAAATAAGGAATTTATAGACTATACAAGAATTGAATGCGTATTTAAGTTATTTCTCTATTTCGGTGCTATAAATTAACCATAAAACACCGCGTTAGAGCGAGTTAGTAGCATTAATTATTATGGAAAATCCCTGAACATGCTTTTCGCTTTCGAGCATAGACAAGTAGGGTTGTCATATTTGTTCAAAACAGAATCTTCTAAATGTTGCAGAAAAGGTAAATAAATATTGCTGACGTAATTACCATCCAGACCCCCCGTCCCCCATGTCATCAAAAAGCAAAGCAAAGACTCCCCCAGGGTTCCTTTGGTGCTTACGTAATACTTGAATGACCCCTACTTCGTTTTTGCTAAGCGTTCTTTCTGACTTATTTTATTTTTGCTCGGCTCCTAAGGGTCGTAGTGTGATGTTTAATAGTCTATAACCTACCCTACAATTTCTTTTATTTTTCAAGATATTATTTAACCACTTTGTCGGCGTGATTAATATGTATGCCTATGCCAAATTACAGCTTTCTAGTACTAAGAGTCTCTGAGATAAGCCATGGATAGACAGATAGACTGACATGGCAAAACTATAAGGTTCCTTGTTGACTATGGAACTCTAAAAAGAAGAAAGCATCATATCATCAATGGTGACTTCATTACTGACGTACAGTTGCAAATTATAAATAATGAAATTTCAATTGGTCACACATTAGAAAAATTGAGCTCAACTAATAATTAAATTAAGTTGTTGCTGTCAAAAGTATTTTTAACCAGTGATATCACACTATTATTTTAAATTTACAGGCACTTTTGAATTCTAAAGGAGTCGGTCAGTTAGAAATATGAAGGTAGTTGCCCATTTCAAAGCGTAGTAGGTACCTATGGAGAAGAACGGACAAGAAACTCCATGGACACTCTTTTAAATTATATTGATACATAAAGATTAGTATAAATAATATTGAATTTATAACTAAATGTGAGGACGATGTAAAAAAAAAAACGCGTCCATAGTAGCAAAAAAAAAAAACAATTTCAAAATAAAATAATTACAAATAAGCCGAGGAAGCTAAGAGGTGACCAGTCCCAACTGACGGCGCCCGTTCACGAGCATGGTGCATATATCAGCACCAATCAGCTCAACCATTTTGAAGGAAGCTAAATGATCCAACACACGCGCCACCATCAGCGAGACATCTGAGTGAGCAAGACATACTCTCAGCCGCCAGGGCCCATTCAAGTCGATGACATATTAACCGGAAAATGGTAGCTCTATTATACATAGTACTTACACCTGTGCAATGCAATTATATAATACAAAGTAGATTGAATTTATACAATGCAAATATTATTACAATGTTCAGCTGCTCCAACAGTATTTTCAAATGTTAATTATTCAATTGGTTGTCGTTGTGGAGCAGGACCAGCATTGAGCCAAGCATTTTTATCAGCGATGTAATCCCCCAACTTATAATATGCCTGCCTGCATAGTGTGCGTTTTATACATCGACGCTTGAAAGGCAAAATTTACTAAGCGACATAGGGCAAATTTAACTTTACATTATTAAAATAAATAAAAAAAAAAATCATATAAATTCTGATTCAGATGATTAGATAAATAAGATTTCCAAAACAGTAAGATTTACGCCTGTAGGATGATTACAAGAATTTATATGATTTTTTTCTGAAAAATTGACTTTAATAATGTTAAGTCAAATTTGCCCTATGTCGCTTAGTAAAGGTTGCCTTTCAAGCGTAGACATGATTTGAATTTCATCTCATTCAGTTGAAGTATGTGGGATGGAATTTTATTGTAACATTTTAAACAGTACCCCATGAAAGATGAGTCTACTTTAGCTAGTCTCAAACCTGGTTGAGCTAATAGGTCTCTATTTCTAGTACTATAATTATGTCTTTCACCTCTTTTACTAAAAATATGTAACTTACGTACCTGATGTTTTCATAGATAATATTGACAAGGTACCGTCATGATGTTAATGTCCTTAAACCGGTTCCTTAGAGAATCGCGCCTGCGGAGATTATATATGGCTCTGATAGCTCTTTTCTGCAGAATTAAAATCGACTCGATGTCTGCAGCCCGTCCCCAAAGTAAAATACCGTAAGACATAATACTATGAAAGTAACTAAAATAGACTAGCCTCGCGGTATCTGATCTACATCAGTAAATTGACGGATTTTTCTAACAGCATATGCCGCTAAACTTAGCCGTCCTGCAAGAGATGTTAAATGAGGACCCTATTGTAGCCTTGAGTCGAGCGTGATCCCCAGAAAAACAGTTTTATCGACGAATTCTAGTTTCTCTTTATTCAATACTATATCATAAAGACTACTTTTGACATTTGGTAAAGAATATCTAATGCACTTGGTTTTTTTCCCATTTAATACTAAATTATTGGCAGAGAACCAATTCTGAACCTGCATTAAGGCGTTATTTACGTCGTCAACATTAGTAACACGTCTATGTACCTTAAAAATTAAAGAAGTATAGTCAGCAAATAAGACCATTTGTGGTTGATTTATTAATAAATGGAGTAGATCGTTAATATACACTAAAAAGAGGAAAGGACCCAATATCGAGCCTTGTGGAACACCCATTTTTACTTTTAAACCGAGTGAATTTATACTATTAATTTGTTCTTGCTGCTGTCTATCATTTAAATAAGAGTTTACTAAGCTGAGCGCATGTTTTCCAAGTCTGTAATGCTCAAGTTTCAAAAGTAAGGTTTCGTGGTCGACGCAATCAAATGCCTTGGAGAGGTCACAAAAGATTCCTATGGCGTCTTGCGCTTCTTCCCAGGCATTAAAAATGTGTCTTAATAAGGTTACACCGGCATCGGCGTATACCGTCCTTTTTTGTATGTGTATCTAAAGTTTTCATTGTATTTTTTGGTATATTGGCGTGTGCTAGCTGACATATGGCAAATAATTCAATTTGATGTTTTGTGTTTCGTGAAGTAATTAATTACTTCGCATGACTGTTTTTGTATAGAATGATGTTTTTCTAACTGAGTAGACTGCTGCTGGGGAGTTTGTTGCGCCACTTCTTCTCCCCATCTAAAGCACTCGTGCTGAAGGGGGCTGACTTAAGTAATTTTGACATTCTAAAAATGCTGATTCTCAGCCTAACTTGAATAAATGACTTTAAAATTACCTGGTGGCTTCGTTTCACATTAAAATACCCACCGTACCATCAGAGGTACGGCCAGGGGTACGGTGGGTTATTTATTTTTTGGGTGTGTGCTTATCAAATAAGTTCTCCCGCTCTGGGCTGAGCGAAAAGGCGTGTCATGACTTTTACTGACTAAAACCCACCCGTGTTCCTTCCGTTGCCTTGGTAACCCTTTCGGACTTTCCTGCGACCCCGGCAGGCTTCGGCATCTAGTGAAACCCTACCCTTGTGCTGACATCTCTTTGAGGCGCGCGTGGAACACAACGCGCCGTCGACCCGCGCCTGGTCCTTACCGGATGGTGAGCTACCCATTGCTCACCATCCGCAAGCCCGCGCCTAGGGGTACGGTGGGTCTGCAGTAAGTATATCTTGGACATTACTGTGATCAGTAAAGGAAAACATCTTGAGAAAATCTGGACCTATACCTGAAATAAGTTTGACCTCAATGCTCATGCCTTTTTTGTATGAGAAAAGGTATTTATTTATTTATTTGTTTAGTGGGGCTAAAACAATAGAGTTAGTAAAAAAAACAAACTTAAAAATTATGTTAATATATGTACATATTTACATTTTATACTTCGGCTGGGCATAGTCCGGATAAGTACTCACGTCAACTACGAGATGCTATACATAAAAAATATCGACCGGGTCGGTTCCTTTGCCCTGCCAATAACAGGCTGCAATAATAATAACAATAATTTATTTATTTCAGACTCATCTCAAGATTACATCCATGTTTGTTAGTAGAATTGAGAGCTTACAAACAAATGTTAGTAATAATGAATAATTGGTAACACTAAGGCAGGTCCGCGTGGACTTCCCGATGATGGTGGCAAATCACTATACGACTGCGTGCAGCCGTATCCAGCGAGCCAGCATCGGAGAGTCCCACCCGTCTGCCAGCGCACGCAGGATGGTGTTGGGACTGTCGCGCGTGCGGCGTATCATAGATGCGCACCGCTTGCGCATGATGGCCGCAAAGCCGTCTGTACCAGCCGCCCGCCGTGAACATCGCGGAAGCGCTGCAGTGGCGCGGCAGCCCCATCAGCACCCGGAACGCGTTATTGTACTGAACGCGCAGACCGCTGTATGTCCGCTGCGTATAGTTAATAGTTATAGATAGCAGCCTGTGGGGGCTGCAGGTGTAAAAGGACTGAAAATACCAGCCTATTATTATTTATTTAATTTTTTTAAATTGCGTCCTAAATGGTATTTTACAAATAAATACATATTTCTCAAAATGGAGGTTACAATTTTTTTTCTGTAGAACTCATCCTGTATCAGAATTACTATTCTGAACCTCAAAAGTTTTGCATTAATAATATTAGTCCTCTAGACCGTATTTCGGCCATGGCGACTAATTTCAGCGGAGACTGTGCAAGCGTGTGCGCACGCAGCTGCACTTTCTCTTCCCTTACTCTCATAGCATCAATCCATCCTATCCATCCATCATCCATCCAATTTTTAATGACATACCACTGGATTTAGTAAGTAGTTGTAGCACAAAACTAAAAGTTTCTTTTTAATACCTTTTGTCAAAGCATGCATAGATTAAATTTGTGTTCTTATTATAATAAACTCAAACCAATAATTATTTCAAATAAACCAATTACAGGCACTTTTGAATTGTCAAGGGATTGGTCAGTCAGAAAGATGAAGCTAGTTGTATTCATATTGTTGAAAGAAAATATGTATCCTTATTGTTGGAAAAGTACCTACGAAATAAAATATAAATTGTTCAGAGGAGCTACATCTGCCAACAAACTGCTTTGCGGTTTGGCAGAAGTAATTTTTTTTGTAAACGTAGGATTTTTACCACGAATAAACGCTATTTCATTTTTTTTTTCATTCATCAATCATCAATCTATTAACGGTGTGTCTAAACGCTGATATTGTATATCTCATACACAACGTTAAATTTTATTGAATAAATGTGCAGGGATTCATCATCATCATCATCGTTTCAGCCGACAGAGCAGAGCAGTGGACGACAGCTGGACGTAGGTCTTCCTCAAGCACCGCCACTTCGACCAGTTCTGGCCTTCCCGCTACCAGCGCATTCCTGCGGCCTTCACAAGATCATCGGTACACGGAGGCGCCACGGCGTCCTCACCTTCCGCCTGACGCAGGTCCTTACCGGACACGGCAGCTTCGGGAGGTTCCTGTGTCGGATAAGGTGGGAGGAAACGCCCGGGTGTCAACATTGTGTGGATCGCCCGGAGGACACGGTGGAGCATACGGTGGAGGTCTGCCCGGCTTGGGCAGAGCACCGCCGTATCCTAGTGGAGGCGATCGGCGACAGAGATATCTCGCGTCCGGCCCTGGTTCAGGCCATGGTACGGAGCGAGAGGGCATGGGCAGCCATCACCTCCTTCTGCGAAGCAGTAATGCTCGCGAAGGAGGAGGCGGGTCGATTGAGGGAAAGGTAAACTTCGCGCCCTCGTGCCCCTAGCTGCCGCAGGAGACGACCTGGGCGTCGGGAATCCTGGGCGGATTTCCGGCCACCGTAGGCGCGGGCTTGCGGACGGTGAGCAATGGGTAGCCCACCGTCCGGTAAGGACCAGGCCCGGGTCGACGGCGCGTTGTATTCCACGCGCGCCTCAAAGAGATGTCGTCAGCACAAAGGTAGGGGTCCACTAGGGCCGATGCCTGCCGGGGCCTGCCTGGCGGGAACGTACTTATGGGTTACCGAGGCCCCCGCAACACAGGCAACAGGAAGGAATTCGGGTGGGTTTTAGTCAGTAAGAGTCTGACACACCCTTCAGCTTCGCCCAAAGCGGAAAAAAAAAATCGGTCCCCCTTGTGGCTTTCCAGCGCTACGTCTTCCAGTACGCGGTCGCCACTGCAGAACCTTTTGGCCCCATCGGTCAGCTAGCAATGTGACCTGCCCACGGTCACATTAAGTTTGGTAATTCTGCGGGCTATGTCGTTACCTTCGTTCAGCCGCACGGGTCAATCGATCAGGTTAAGCTACGCTTGCCGCGGTTGGTCCGTGGATGGGTGACCATCTTTACATACCAAGACCCCTCCGTGCCTTGGAAAGTACGTTAAGCCGTTAGTCCCGGCTGACATTCGTGGATCTTTGACAGTCGTTACGGGTCGTCAGAAGCCCAAAAGTATGACAACCAGTCTTACCAAGGGGTATCGTGTTACCCAGTAACTGGGTTGTGGAGGTCAGATAGGCAGTCACTCCATTAAAATACTGGTATTCAGCTGCATCCGGCTCTACTGGAAGCCGACCACAACGTGCAACGTAGTTGGGAAAAGGCTAAGAGATGATGACGATGTCGTTACCTTGGTTCTCCTGCGGATCTCTTCATTTCTCATTCGATCACGTAGGGAAACTTCAAGCATAGCCGTCTCCATTGCCCTTTGGGTGACTTTTAGCCTTCTAATAAGGTCCATAATCACTGGCAACATGCTATGGTCAAAGACTTTCATCTTGAGAAACTGCAGTAAGTGGGACGAGAAGATATTGCGTGGCTTCCCGAACGCTGCCCAGTCGAACAATACATGAAGCTAGCGACTGCTTCGTTGGCATTGTGGTCGCAAGCGCTACTGCTGAGATGAGGTCCTGGGTTCGATTCCTAGGTCTTGCAAAGTGTCTAGGCAAAAGTCTAGGTCTCAGTAGCACCTGCCGGGGTCGCGGGAAGGTACTAAGGGTCACCGAGGCCCCCGCAACACAGGCAGCAGAAGGAATACGGGAGGGTTTAAGTCAGTAAGAGTCTGCTCCCGCTCCACCCAGAGTGGGAGAAGGTATTTGATGATTTCCCATCCAAAAAAAAAAAAATGGTCTCAGTAGCAGCCCGGAGTCTGGAATTTTGCCCGATTGATGGCATAAGACTCGCCCCCTATTACATTGGACTTGAACATAACTGGTGAAATGTGGGTGTTACTATACACCTCTGCCAACCCTTCGGGATTCACAGGCATCGTGGTATGTTATCTATTGTTCACACAAGAATAAAGCTGAAGAGTTTGTTCGTTTGATCGCGCTAATCTCTGGAACTACCAGTCGGATTTTCATTCTTTTTTCATTTGGTAGCCCAATTCTTGAGGAAGGTTATAGGGTGTTTAACATCGTTGCGACTCTTAGGAGCCGAGCAAAATGAAAAAGTAATAGCGCGGGCGGGCGATGCGATGCAACGCGATGGATCGGGGAATAGGATTTTTTTTGCAGATGAAGTCGCGGGCAGAAGCGATTGTAGTGTTATAATCAAAGGTTATAATATTCTTGTTCAAATTATTATTCGCTGGTCACGCAGTCCTTTGATGTCTTGCGTTGTTACGTCGTTGCTAATAAGACCTGATTGAATGTGATACTCCGAGTTCAAATAGACAAAGATTATTAGCTGCAAGAGTTGATATCGACATCTGTAGATTGATGGCGGTGTAGGCAGAATATTGAGACATCCGTCGCGGATTGTTCCACGCGCGCCTATCTAAGACGTAACGAAGGGAGTTCAACACCTCACTCCCACGGGATGGGGCTCGTCTAGCGTGGGCCATCACCAGTCCGGGGCAGGGGAAGTCACATTCGCACCCGCAACCCCCTGACGCAAGTACGAGGGAACACCGGTGTGGTTTTAGTCAGTAAGAGTCTGACAGACCCCACTGCCAACCCCAGGGCGGAGGACATTCATGAGGATTTCGACCCCAACCAAAAGTTCAGGTTCTGTATAGGTACTCAGCGGTTTTTGTGTACCCAGGTATACAAAAAAAATCAGCTAAATCGGTCGAGCCCTTTAGGAGGAGTTAAATGACATACAGACGTACAAAAGTATTACATATTTATAGGCTTAGGCCCACGGCTTCGCCCGCGTGGATGTCAAAAAATATGCCACGGACACGTATTACCGGTATTAAAAAGAAATTAAAGCGATCGCATACCTCATAACCGAGTGATGCGCCCGCCGCGCGCCGCGTCATCCATAATTATTTTGTTACGCGTAATTTTCAATCTGTGATACCTTTTAAAACATACATTTAAATGATATGATGGGATATTTTAATCTAAATTAAATGCCCAATTTAAATAACATATTTGGTTGGATAAGGATCAATATAATGTTCCAATTGAAATAGCTTCGGAAATAACAATGAAATTTTTATCAAATACTGAAAGATACAAATGGTTACTGTGGGTCGTCCTTAGAAGCTATGCTATTGCGGACTTTTTAGTTGAACTTTTGATGTACAATCCTGTAGAACATAAATTCGTAAGGTTTAAGCGGCCCATGCCAGTAAAGGCTCAAGTCGGCATGATTTTTTCTGACATATTCAACAATAATCGTCATATTAAACCTTAATGAATTATACACATAAATCTTCCTCATGAATCACTTCGTCCATTGGTGAAAATGTTCCATAATATTAAAAAGTACTTACTTATTCCATGCTTAAGCTGTCACTTCCTGTCTTCCATCCATTTTCGCGAAATCACTCCCAAGCGAAGCGAGAGGATAGATGTTACAATTAAAAAAACAAATATATGACGGAGAAGTTACGTCTCGCTCGTTATCATCAGCCATATTTTAACTACTGTGGGCGTACAATAGGAAGTGTTGGTTATTGCACAATAGAAAAACCGTTTGCAGTTTAAATCAAATTATAATTTACGATCAAATAATCACACTGGCTATTCACATACTGTAGGTACAAGACACAACTATACGGAACGCGCGACAGTTTCTAAACGTGTTTACTCCTTGACCAAGGAACATATTTACTATGGAGAAGAATGACAACTATGAACAAATAAAATGGTACGGTTTTTGGCGCCTCCTGGTGGACGCCCCCGAAAACTCGTGAAAGCGGGATATTCAAAATCGCATTTCTTTGAGATACTTATATATAAGCCTGTCCACGAAAGCAGAACTGGGAAACTGTAACCGATGTTAAATTATTGTGCAATTGCACAGGTTACAATTTTCCAGCTCCGCTTTGGTGGTCAAGCAGCCTTATTGATGAAATTAACATAAAAAGGTAAATACGAGAAAATGTATTCTTGCTTGTAGAAACCTTTGAACAACAAAATTATAAGTTAGTGGTTGATTTTTAAAAGTCAAAGACTACTCAACGTCGTTAATGGTGAGGATAACACTTAACGTTGCACAAAGAGAATTCACAAGAAATAACATATAAAGTAAATAATTACGTTCCTAGATTATCATGCGCTCACGCCGGCAGACATTTTTCTTGTGAACTGGGGCTGCCAGGTGTATTTAACAAAATCTTACCCACTAAATTTTATTAAATTAATTTTAGAAAATAAGTAGCCTCCGCGCTCTGCCCGATGCGTTGCAGTAAATTAAATTAATTATTTATTTCTGTATTGGCTTGATTGGATAACTCTTTTGTCAATATATAAGTACAAACTTAGGCTATACGAGCGTATATCTATTATATTATACATACATTACGTTTTTATTTATCCAATTTTAATAATATTAACATTGATTACATTAACCGAAATAATAAATCGGCTAACTTGTTGGTTAACAAATAAAACAAAAACGTTGATAAAACTACCAAATGGAGCTACCATTTTAACATTTATGAACCTTTTTAGTTTATGTTATGTTGCCGTCCTTGAAAACGTCATTATTGAAGACCGAAGTTTTTAGGTCTCACATAATAGAGGAGAACATGGCAACATAGGTCTAGCCCCCGTAGGCATTCCTAAGTTTACCCAATGAGACGACCCCACCTGTCCTTGACCGTCCCCGACAGACTGCCTGAGCGCTATGTTGTATACTCTATCGAGCGCCGCTTGGTGGCACTGGCATCCCGATTGGTCAAACGAGTGACTAACGTATTTCCGACATATATATTTATTCATTAAACAATATTTTTGAACTCTCTGCAATTGCGATCAAAACTTAGTCTATGCTACACGCGAATCAATGGAGCAACATCATTAATTAAGACACTTGTACAATTGATTGTGGCCCTTAGTAACCATGACTTTGTGTACAACTGATTGTTGCAGTGAGTAGTTTAACAAAAATGCTATTTTTAACTGACTTCAAAAAGGAGAAGGGTCTCAGGTCTTCGAAATCTTTTTTTTTTTTCGTTTTAGTCAAAATCAAAATAAAAAATATATTATTTCACATAAACCTACCTACCTAGGTGCACGGTTCCAATTGGTCGTTTCCTATGGAGAAGAGCCGGCAAGAAACTCCACGGTTACTATTTTAAAAATAATTGACTTTTACAATGTTTTCAAATCACAGTGTTAATAGGTACGGGAGGACAGTGTAGGCCTGTCAAGAAGTACCAGGTACTTAATAAAAAAATAATGGTCTACAAATCTAGTCTATTAAACCTACAACGTTCTCACATTCACAAAATATAAAAGAATCTGTGTAAAATATTAATACAATAATAAAAATTAAAACATAATTAAACCTAGTCACATGTTTGCCATTACAACTGTAAGAAGTCGGACAATAGTGTTCGCTAAATAACTATTTGGGTCAAAGTCATCAGGGGAATCCTTGGATGCTATAGTTTTTGTGCCGTTTTCTATCATGTCCCATAAAATACTTTAATGAACGAGTTACTGTAAAAACCGGCCAAGTTCGCCTCAGACCACAATTAAAGGTTCCGTAGTTCAGATGAATTTATTTCAAGAAAATAATTAATATCGTAGTTGTACACAATATGTTCTCCCATGCATTATAACTGCAAATGTAAGTTTGTACGCACAATATTGAATGATTTACCATGTTATTTTAAGACCATAGGTTTTCCTGTAATCTAATAATAAGCAGATATAGAACTATTCTCTGTATTTTATTCAACATTCTAGGCTCTGCAGTTTCGGAGATAAGGGGAGGAATGGTAAATTTTCATCATTTTTTTTTTAATAACTTTATAACCGATTATTTTAAACTTATAAAAAAAATATTTAAATTCCTCATAAGGCCTTTCATTTGATATTTCACACAGTGCAGTTTGCGAAACTCTTCTTTTTAATTTTCTAATTTTGCCCTCAAACCCTATATTCAAAATTCAATTATTTACGTTACACGTCCGTGTTGGGGTCACAGAAATTCATATGTGTACCAAATTACAACTTAATCGGTGCAGTAGATTCGAATCAAATCGGCTGTGACAGACAGACACACGAATTATCCTATAGGGGTTCCGTTTTCCCTTTTGAGGTACGGAACCTTAAAAAAAAATAAAATGAAAAGCATTGCAATTGATAGCGAATTACGCAGTTGCCCCGCTGGGTACGTATGATACTTTTAGTCCCGGTAATACGTTCACGTTAATACGTTGAGCAGTGGTGGCCCAGTGGTAACGGCCGTGACTTACGAGTTGTAGATCGTAGGTTCGAACCCAGACAAGCGCTCTAATTTGTGTAAATTATTTCATCACCACTGCTCTCAAAACGGTGAAGGAAAACATCGTGAAGAAACCGGCATGTCCTAGAACCAAAAATTCGAAGACATGTGACATCTACCAACCCGCACTGGGCCCGCGTGGTGGATTACGGCCCACTCCCTCTCACAGAGAGGAGGCCTGTGTCCCAGCAGTGGGAACATTATAGGCTGATTAATTATAATACGAGGGCGGGTCAATAAGTCCGTGACTTTTTGAATTTCTGACCTCTTTACTGAAACAGCAACACTGCTCCTGTCAACAGGCATCTGTCAGTTGACTTCTGTCAAAATTTAAACTTGCTGCGTCAGTTAGTTTGTGTTTGACAGCTATTTTTATCAGACTACTCACTAATTTGAGGAGAAAATGGAAAAAAGTGAATTTCGTGTGCTTATTAAGCATTATTTCTTGCGAAAAAAAACCATTACCGAGACCAAGGCTAAGCTTGATAAATACTATGGGGACTCTGCACCATCGATTTCAATGGTAAAAAAGTGGTTTACTGAATTTCGTTGTGGCCGTACAAGCACTGAAGATGCCGAACGTCCTGGACGCCCAGTTGAGGTCTCTACACCCGAAACAATCGAAAAAATTCACGATATGGTGTTGGCCGACCGAAGATTGAAAGTGCGAGAGATTGTGGAAGCCGTAGGGATCTCGCATGGCTCAGTGGTTTCAATTTTGAATGATCACTTGGGCATGAGAAAGCTTTCCGCAAGATGGGTGCCGCGTTTGCTCACAGTCGACCACAAACGCAATCGTGTAACAACTTCACAGGAAGGTTTGGCGTTGTTTAATCGCAATATGGAGGAGTTTTTGCGCCGTTTTGTAACCGTGGACGAAACATGGATCCATCACAACACACCAGAGACCAAACAACAGTCAAAACAGTGGGTTTCTAAGGGTGAATCGGCGCCGAAGAAGGCCAAGGTGGGTTTGTCAGCCAATAAAGTTATGGCGACTGTTTTTTGGGATGCACGCGGGATAATCCACATTGACTACCTTCAAAAGGGAAGAACAATCAATGGGGAATATTATGCCAATTTATTGGACCGATTCAATGACGATTTGAAAAAAAACCGACCTCATTTGGCCAAGAAAAAAGTTCTTTTCCACCAAGACAATGCAAGGGTGCACACATGTGCAGTTGCCATGGCAAAAATCCATGAATTGGGCTATGAATTGCTCCCTTATCCGCCCTATTCTCCAGATTTGGCTCCGAGCGACTACTTCTTGTTCCCAAACCTGAAGAAATGGCTTGGTGGAAAAAGATTTGACTCCAATGATGAAGTCATCCTCGCAAACAAAGGCCTATTTTGAGGACCTCGACAAATCATTTTTTTTGGAAGGGATAAAAAAATTGGAGAAGCGTTGGACAAAGTGTATAGAGCTCAAGGGAGACTACGTTGAAAAATAAAATTATTTTTTTATCAAAAAATCTGTGTTTTATTCCAAAAGTCACGGACTTATTGACCCGCCCTCGTACGTTCTATTAGGATATTTTTTTAAAATATACGCCGGCGAAGCCGCTGACATACATACCTATTTATTTGCAAGTTGCATCTTTGGTCCCGACTGGCATTCGTAGGTCTTTGACAGACGTTACGGGTAAAGTCCAAATATTAATTCCTCCTACTAACATACTCTTCCCCAAAGCTTTTCGTGGCTTTGATGTTTTTTATCCGCGTCAATGACCTCAAATTATGATGATTTTTGTGTGGTTTGTGTTCATTTATGTACATATTTAATAATATAATATAACTAACAATATTTTTATCTGGTTGTTTCAGTGTACTAATACTCGTCAACAAGTTTCACACTAAAACTAATAGGTAATTAATTATTTTATCAACATATTAATAGATATTCTCGGTTTTATTTTTTTATCTGCACGTTTTCTCAACACATTGACATTGGCAGAATTGTCGACATCGGCACCATTGCCATAGAGAAAAATAGAATATAATAGAATAAAGGGTTGAGCAGAGGTGTGATGACACCCACATTTCGCCAGTTATGTTTAAGTCTCATGTAATAGGGGGCGAGCCTATTGCCATCAACCGGGCACAAATCCAGACTCCGGGTTGCTACTGAGAAATTCCAGATAGTAACACCCAATAACAATTTGCCCGACTCGGAATCGAACCTAGGACCTCATACTCAGCAGAAGCGCTTACAACCATTAGACCGATGAAGTAATAAACTGGTCATATTTATTGTATTCTTGACGTTTACACTTATTAATATATATTTATTTTACACTTATTTATATCGATTAAAATAAACGATCACCATTACAATAAATATGACCATTTTATTACACAAAATGACAGCGAGCACATATCGGATTACTTCAGTGAATTAATGATTCGACCGATTTGGCAGATAGATGGCGCTTCTGTCATAGTAAACATCAACTCCGTATATAAAAAATCTAAATAATTAGATATTTGAGTGCTAAGTCGTATAAATTGTGTTAAATATCTGTAATGACGTACAATGGTGACTATATAATGTTAGCAGTTATTTGTGTAAAGAAGTGTTGATTTTATCAATCAAAAACTTTCTGCAAGAAACCTTTTGTGCTCGATGAGATTAAAACGAAATTTGAGTGCTTCTTGAGTAATTACATAAACATTGACTCAAAACTCTATATATAAAGTGCTGTGAAACAATAATCAATAACAATTTCTAGCAAAAAGTGTAAAAACAGTGATATTCTTCAAAATTTTACCGAAAAAAAATCGTTTTTTATTCAAACAGTAGATAGGTCAGTAATCTTGATAAAAACTACAAAATAGCACCATCTAGTACAAATATCCTAAACTAACTATGAATCAAAGTTGCCATACTAAAAACAGTGTTATCAGACCAATAAATAACCCACTTGCAATATAATTTAACTACAGTGACATCTATTGCAAAAATATAAAATTACATCCTTGAAAAACCAATAGATCACAAAATTCACCACAATCGGCATGTGCTATAATAGCGCTGTGGTTTAAGTGCGTGGCATGAACTAGAAGTTGTATGTTCAAATCCAACGAATGGAAATTATTTTTGTGGCAATTTAAATTATTTGTGGAGTCGTCATGAATTTCCATGAGAATATTACATTCCGTCGCGCTAGAACAATATCGGAACCAAACGACAGCAGTGAATTTATTTCACAAACACTGGATTGTACCACCAATAGTATGCCAGAAATGTCAGAAGGCGAGGACGATAATGAAATAATCATTCTTAGAAATGAGGTCAAGAAACTTAAATCTCAATTAGAAATTGCTCATAACGAAATAGAATTATTATCTACTGAAATAAGCACCTTAAAGCAAACAAATATTCGACTTAATCAAGAAAAATGAAATTTTCAAAAAAGTCACTTGCAGTCCTCTTAATAAAACACAATCACCAAAGCGGCATAGAGTTGCAAGTAAGAAAAAGACGTCTAAAGGAACGCAGCCCACTATTGAAACGCTAGATCATTGCACACCCACTACAGAGATTCCTACTGAAGAATCTCAAAGAAGAACATTACCAATCGTGACTACTCAAACTAATCCATCGCCTCCTATCTTAAAACATAATATTTGTATAATTAGTAGCGAAATGTCGAATAGACTGTACACAATAAGTCAACGAACTGATTTATGTAAATTTAATTTATGTCATTATCGTATGCCTAAGTGTGGATTAAAGTATCTTATAAATAACATCGACAAGAAAGTACAAAACTTTACACACTCCGATTACTGTGTTATTTACATTGGAGAAGAAGATTACAGAAGTACGCATAATTATATAGAACTAGTAACTTTAATTCGCGAAAAATTACAACCATTAACCCACACAAATTTTGTCATCTGTCTGCCAACTTTTAAATATATGGAAAATAAAAATATTATGTTCAATAGCAGAATAGATACTTTTAATAATTTAATTTATTTGGACGTGGAGACATATAAATATGCGTATATTTTAGATTCTAACTTAAACCTACCATACACTTACGATACTTATAATCAGCGGTATGGTAGACTGAATAATAAAGGGTTGAACATTATATTAATTGATTTGCAGGATCTTATTATTGATTTAAACTCAGCAAACAAGTCGTCAGAAACTGACTGTTCCCAAACCAATAATGCGCTAACTAATAGTCAATTACAGGAAAAATCTCAGTTTTTTCTTTAGTCATTACCTACACATTCTTCACCAAAACATAGCAGGACTTATGAACAAATCAGATTTAATGGTGCCGATTCCCTTGTTCACAAACTAAACTAAATTTAAGCTCAGTGCATCTTTTTCTTTCTATTTCATTAAGAAAAGGACAGAAGATAAATTTTAGTTTAGTCCTGTCAAATTAATCAGCGCCTGTCATTACTCCATACAAGTTTAGACGTGATTAAAAACTTGCCTACTAAAATTACGTCAAGCGCTGATTAATTTAGAATACCTAAATATAATTATACTACATTCTATGAAAGACTGGATGAAATATTGCGCAAAATCTGTTCATCTACACATAAAAACATTATCTTAACCGGTGATTTCAACATAGATATAATTAAAAGAAATAATATTACGTTTGAGTTTGAATATTTCCTCGAACAATACAATCTTAAACTTTCACTGAATAAACCGACTAGATTAAGTAGTAACTCATGCATTGATAATTTTGCACATACATTCCGACATGGATGGAAAGCCGATGTAATTGATTTAGTGCTCTCAGACCATACATCACAATTATTAAAAATACCCATTAATAAAATATGTACTTTGAAATCCTGGAAAACTAAAAGCAGGACCTATCGGCTAGCAACTTGGCTAAGTTCAAAGATTACCTAAAATGTCTATATTTCTCGCAAGTTTATGAAGCAAAGGACGCAAATGAATCGTATGAAAATTTTATACATGAGTTTTCACTATTTCATCACTTGTGCTTTCCAGTTAAAACTGTCACGATAAATACCAATAAGAAAACGAAATGGCTGTCTCGAGGTATTAAACTATGCAGTAAAAAACAGAGAAAATTACTTTGGGCATACAGGCTAAATCCTAACATGAAAAATAAATTGACTTTTAAAAAATATTCCGAGCTCTACCGGCGTATTATAAAACTAACCCAGAAAGCCCAAAATAATCACCACATTAGTACTTCTCAAAATAAATCGAAGGCAGCTTGGCAAGTAATAAATAAATCGAAAAATTGTCTACCACAAGAACCAATTATGTGTATTAAAAATAATAATTTGACTATTTCACACCCCATTGACATTGCCAATGAATTTAACCAATATTTTATTGAAGTTATCGAAAAAAATATTCAAACAAATAGTAATAATAATACACAGACTAATAAGTATCATCTTAAAGAAAATGTTTTATCGCAATCCTTGTTCATGTTACCAGTCTCATGTGATGATATAATCAAAATTATTAGCAGTCTTAAAAATACAAATACCGTTGGATACGATAACATATCGACCAAGGTGATTAAAGAAGTTAAGGACATAATAGCGCCGCTACTTTCGCACATAATAAATCTTTGTATTTCTGATGGCATATTTCCAACTAGTCTAAAAAAAGTAATAATTAAGCCTCTTTTCAAAAAAGATGACAGAACTGAATTAAGAAATTATAGACCAATAGCCAAAATGTCAGTATTTTCAAAAATTATTGAGAAAGTAATTTATAATTCCACATATGCCTATTTTGAAAAATTTCGACTATTTTGCAAGGAACAAAAAGGATTTAGGAAAAATATCAATATCAATATGGCGCTATTTGATCTATTATCAAGTGTCTTGACACCTGTTGATAAAAGAAATCGGGTATGTGCTATATATACAGATATGACGAAAGCATTTGATTTTGTGGATCATAAAATTTTACTAGAAAAATTATGTTGTTATGGCATTAGAGGGAATATTCTAAAACTCATAGAATCTTACCTAAGCAACAGGTTGCAATGCACAGAACTCACCAGAATCTGTCCAGTTACTAAGCTAGAAACAACATATACCTCTAAAGCAAGGCAAATTAATTATGGTGTGCCTCAAGGTAGTGTTTTAGGTCCCCTACTATTCCTAATATATATTAATGACCTACCGAAAATTACAGGACACGAAATGGTACTTTTTGCTGATGACAGCATGGTTATAATAAAATGCAATAATCCAGACAATTATCAACTTGACATTAATAATACTCTCTCTAAAATAATTAATTGGCTAAATGAGAATAATCTAGTAATTAATCTAAATAAAACAAAAATTATGCACTTCCACCAACGGCTTGAAAATGTGCCAGTTAATGTCAGCTACAATAATTCTAGTATAGAAGAAGCCAGCATTGTAAAATTCTTGGGTGTTACAATAGATAGCAAGTTAACTTGGAAACCACATCTAGAAGAAGTATGCAAGCGATTAAGCAAGTCAGCTTACCTTCTGTTTCAACTATCAAAAAAAGTAAACATAGAGACACTCTTAACGGCTTATCATGGTTTGGTGTCCTCAGTTTTACGGTATGGTGTTATTTTTTGGGGACAGTCAACAAATCGAGAACTTGTGTTTAAGATGCAAAAGAGATGTATACGGGCGATGTTTGGGTTAAAAAAGATTGACAGTTGCATTCCTTATTTTAAAAAATATAATATTTTACCCTTCCCAGCTCTTTACATTTTTGTAACTGCATTATTTGTAAAAAGGAATCCCCATTTATTTAAAAAACTGACTGCAGTAAAGAAAATACCCATACGTACTCAATACCTCAACACAATATGCAATGTGAAATGTAAAACCGCATTATTGAAAAAAAGTTTCTTGGGTATTGCTCCCCAAGTCTATAACAAATTACCAGATGTAATTAAATGTATGCCAGTACAAAAGTTTAGAACTGCCTTACACCAGCTGCTACATAAAAAATGTTATTACACGTTAGACGACTTTCTGAATGATAAATTTAATTAACCAATCTCTAAATAAATATAATCTGTTTTTATGTTAATGTGAATACGATTATGTTAATTTGTAAATTTTTATTATTATGAATGATTGACATTATTATTTATTTGTAAGTCTGGTCCTTTACTTTATCTAATTTGATTTTTTATCTATAATTTTGACATGATTTATAATTGACATAATTTCTAAAATGTATTTGGCTTAAAAATCCTTCATATTTTGTATGCCTTTTGGCGGGACACAGCTCGGATCCTATTTATTATGACATCTTCTGTATGTACCCTGTGTTCACAAAATAAATGAATTTGAATTTGAATTTGACTAGTCAGAAGTCTTAAAATCTGACAACCAGTCCTACAAAGCGGTATAGTTTTACCCAGTAACTGGGTTGTGGCGGTCAAATATGTAGTTGATGCGTTTAAAATACAGTAATTTAATTCCAATATGAAATACGTTGACTGCAAAAGAATTGTGTATAATACAAATAACTATTGAAGCACTTCATAATTCGATTATAATTATAGTCAATCAATCTTTATATTGACATTGGTGCCGATTCCCTTGTTCACAAACTAAACTAAATTTAAGTTCAGTGCATCTTTTTCTTTCTATTTCATTAAGAAAAGGACAGAAGATCAATTTTAGTTTAGTCCTGTCAAATTAATCAGCGCCTGTCACTACTCCATACAAGTTTAAACGTGATTAAAAACTTGCCTACTAAAATTACGTCAATTTACGTCAAGCGCTGATTAATTTGACAGGACTAAACTAAAATTTATCTTCTGTCCTTTTCTTAATGAATAGAAAGAAAAAGATGCATTGAACTTAAATTTAGTTTAGTTTGTGAACAAGGGAATCGGCACCATTGTATATCTTTATTATTATATACTTAGCACCCTTCGTGTATTTTTGTACTTTTTCATGCCTTCTAGTTAAGGCGCTGACAAGACCCAATTGACCAAAATAGGCTTCTCTTAAGAAAGAAAATTGCCAAATCTGTATAGTTTGTGGTAGCGGAAAAAATATATGTTAATTTTGAACATATTTCCCAGAACTTGGTTGTCACCAAAACACGTTTTGAAAAAAAATCTCGATACAAACTAACGTTAAACTAACCTCTTACCTTGAGATCTAATCCAAAATATCTGTATTAAATATCAACATAAATTACGTATTTAATTAATAACAAGTACGTCTTATTATAATGCAGAACTTGGTTGTTTTTTATTTTCGATTACTCAACTCAATTCTGAGTAAATAGACAATTACTTCATATTTTGCAATAAATTACAAGCGTTTTGTCGTCGCGCTTCTCTTTCTTTTCTATGCAATCTGACAGCGACCGCGGTTTAGGTGTTGTCAGCGTCTTAAATATGGCTGTTGCTAAATATATTTTTTTATGTCACCGTATTTTGTACCCATATTTGCGAAATAAATATCTTATCTTATCTATCATTGTAGCAATTATAGTCATGTAGTAGTGGTGAGCTTAAATATACCTAAATTATTAAAGTTATTAAAATTTAATTCCTATTAAAGTGATAGAAATCTTCATTGTGATTATTGTAATCTGCAGTATTGGATAAGGAAAGTAATTAATAAATAATTGGATAATGTAAATGATTGAATATAAGAAATTTGTTTAACAGTACCTAACTGATATTTAAAAGTGTAAAATTTAAAAATAATTGCAAGTGTAAAATTTAATATAAATTAATCATTCAATATTTGCACGCCATGAGAAATGGCAGACATGTCGTGAGCCACTCGTATTAGGATCATGCATGCATGTATTATTTTAATTCTGTATGCAACACATGTTCGAGCAAATAAAATTTCTTATTCTTATTCTTCTTCTATTCTTCTTGCTTCTTTTATTCGAAAAATTTGTCTGATCACCAACGTAAATAAGTTAATGAATGTTTTTGAACTGTCAAAACCCATTGCTACTGATAGTGTGTTTCGTAACTATCCGCCAGGCTGACAAGGCCATTGTAAGGCCTCATTTACGGAGACGCGGGGCGTCGCGGGTCGCGTGCGGCGTGGCGTCTCGCGGCGCGTCGTACGATTTTTCTGTTTACGGAGCGGCGGCGCGTCAAGCGGCACTTATTATCGCTCGCGTAAACACAAACGTATGGCAATATAAGACGTTGTTCATAGAAATGCGGGGCGCGAAAGCGTGGCGGTGACCGCCGCTGCGCCCACGGCGAATCCTCAAGCGTGTAGGAAAACACGCGGCGGGCAACGCTGCGGCGCACGCGGGATACTCAGTCAAACCGACCAGTTTTAGGTTATCGGAAGATGGGAGCGCACGTGTCGCAACTTGCAACATGAAAAATCGATCATATCGTACTCCATTGTGACGGTGACTACGTGTGCGTTCTGCAATTTCCAAATATGATTGCCAGAAGATTCCGCCGCGGGCATCGCTTCATCGAGAATTGCCGCTGCGTGCGCCGCCGCGATAAACGCCGCGTGAGACGCGGCGGTGACAGCTACGGGCTCGGCCGCAAAAAACGCTTAATTTCAAGCAAACGCGTCTAAAATCGCTTCTCCGTAAACACACTCGTACAACGCCATACGTTTGAATTCAGGGCAGGCCGCGCCGTCTCCTTACGGAGACGCGACGCGCGACGCCTCGCGTCTCCGTAAATGAGGCCTCACTTCTATGTTTCTTGATCTTTGAATAAAATGCCTTTGAGTCAATGTTTATTTTTAGGTGACGACCAAATTGTTGAATGTCTGGTTGCTATGGTTAATTCAGTTATTTTTGTCTTCATGCTGTTGCTATGGTGGTGAGAAGTTTGTGGCTAAGTAAGGGTCGATCGATCAGGTTAAGCTACGCTTGCCGCGGTTGGTCCGTGGATGGGTGACCTCTTTACATTGCCCCCCTCCGTGCCTCGGAAAGCACGTTAAGCCGTTGGTTCCGGCTGTTATTTGTAGATCTTTGATAGACGTTACGGGTCGTCAGGAGCTCGAAAGGCTGACAACCAGTCTTTATTTTTTTTTGGATGGGGAATCATCAAATAACTTCTACCGCTCTGGGTGGAGCGGGAGGGTGTGTCAGACTCTTACTGACTAAAACCCACCCGTATTCCTTTCGTTGCCTGTGTTGCCAGGGGCCTCGGTGACCCATAAGTACCTTCCCGCGACCCCGGCAGGCATCGGCCCTAGTGGACCCCTACCTTTGTGCTGACGACATCTCTTTGAGGTGCGCGTGGAATACAACGCGCCGTCGTCCCGTGCCTGGTCCTTCCTGGACGGTGAGCTACCCATTGCTCACCGTCCGCAAGCCCGCGCTGACAACCAGTCTTGCCAAGGTGTATCGTGTTACCCAGTAGGTAATTGGGTTGTGGAGGTCAGATAGGCAGTCGCTCCAGGCCAGGCAGATGATGACTGTTGCTATGGTGTAAGTTTTATGTAATAAACAAGCTGACTGCCCGACGGGATTTCCCAGCAAAACTGATGAACTTTCATTTAAGACCATTCGGATCTAATTCGATTCACACCGGAACGGCAGAAGCCGGCAGCGGCTGGCTGCGGGCGCGACCTTTTCGAGCTTTTCAAGCGATACTGGGGGGTAACCATCACCTCTTATAGCAGTATTATTTCAATATTACTTTTGAAATAATACTGCTATAAGAGTGGCTATAAGCTACTCTTTTAATTATGTAGATAAAGTTTTAAATTATTTCACACTTAAAGTAGTCGCCGCGCCGCTGCCGGCCGCTGCTTTCCCGGCGTGAATCAGCCCTTAGTGTACATCTTAGTTGCGCTACTGCTGAGCATGAAGATGCTCAGCGCATCGCCATTAAGAATTCACTGTTAGTGTAAAACAAATTATTAAAGAGCCATTTCTTAAGTTTCGTTTAGAAATCATTTAATCGGCAGCCCTCTGACTTTTTTATTATAATTTATTTAGGATCATAGTGTACAATTAAAATCAACAACACAATTAAAATCAACATCACAATTAAAATTAAGATCAAAAATTAAAATTATAATAAAATTAAAACAAATTAGAATAAAAATTAGAACACAAAAACTAAAATTGTTATAGGTTTTTAGGTATTTAAATAAAATTTAGGTTGTTTATTTATTTCAGACATAATTCTAGTCCATATTAAAAAAAAAACATAAAAACCCAAAATAAAATTATGTTTTAATTAAACATAATTTTATTTTGGGTTTTTATGTTTTTTTATTTAAATATTAGAAAATTTCAAACTAAAATTGTCAAATTGTAAAATGTTATGAAATGACGAAATATATAAATTGCAAATAAAATATTAATATTACAAAATAATTTACTGTAAATTCGGTTATTTGATTATAGATTTTGGAGTCTCAAAATCAACATATTAATTGTAAAAATAGTTTATTCTGCATAAACAAACGCATATTACAAAAAATGACATAAACTACACACATATAAAGTAGCCAAAAGCCTCGTATTCAAGCAACAAAAGTTTGTCAATTCCCCAAAACTGTTTTTTTTTTTGGTTGGTAAATCATCAAATATTTATTTTAATACGAGTTTGGCGGGCTAAGATTTTCTTAAAAAAAAAAAATATTAAACTCAAATTTTCTAACGTTTTTAGGGTCCCGTACCCGTCAACAAGGAAACCTTATAGTTTTGCCATGTCCATCTGTCTGTCTGTCTGTCCGCAGCTTAGCTCAGAATCTCTTAGTACGAGAATGCTATAATTTGGCATAGGGGTACCCCCCTCCGATAAAGTGATAATTTTTTTTAAGGTCCTCCCTTGCATGTAAAGTGGGGATGATATTTTTTTTTGTCTATCCCATGGTGTGGGGTATCGTTGGATAGCCCGGTCAGCAATATTACGGGGTTGTGAAAACCATTTGTCGATTCAGGGATCCGTTTGCGTAATATGTTAGACTCAAGTGTCCCCTGCCGTCGCAGGAAGGTACTAATGGGTCACCGAGGCCCCTGGCAACACAGGCAACAGGAAGGAATACGGGTGGGTTTTAGTCAGTAAGAGTCTGACACACCCTCCCGCTCCGCCCAGAGCGGGAGAAGTTATTTGATGATTTCCCATCCAAAAAAAAAAAAAAAGTGTCGCCTGCCAGCTAAATGGAGGTTTTTGGATATGTGAAAAAAATCATGGCAGTAGTACCTACATATGTATAACGAAATTAAAAGGAAAACTATCGCAGCTAAATAGGCTTTACAAGTTACCTAGTAATAATCGGCAACTTACATTTGCAGTTGGAGAATTGATAAATGATAAATAAATGATAAATGATTTTATTTCTGTAAGTAGGTTTTTACAAACACTTTTACACGTCAAAACATATTTTTTTTAAACTAGATGAGGCCGGCATTTCCTGTCTGACTACTCTGAGAAGAAAGGCCGAAACAAACTCAGAGGTCACAGTCTCTTTTAAAGTCCAGACATAATCTTGGTCAGATCATGTGAAGACCATGTCGATTGGTGTCTGAAATGGTCTTTTGATGAAAGAACCACACAGATTGAGTGGACCTGTCCAGTCAGTGCACGCATTTGTCAGTCGTTGTGCAGCTCAACTCATAACTAAAGGAGCTCAACGATTCAACGAACAATACCAAAGAAAGGACATTTGGCTAGGCCGCAAAAAAAACTCAAAACTGCCAGACCATATTAAAAACTAACTGAGAATAAAACAAAATGAAACAATGATCCACATAGTCTTCACATTTACAATAATTAAAACAATATAATACTACACAGAGTAAATATTCATGTCATTGCATAAATAAAATTCATCAATGTCAATGTGTATATTCGGACATAATCTTGAACAGATCATTTGAGGACCATGTAGGTTGGTGTCCGAAATGGTCTTTTGAGGAAATACCACACAGATTTGAGTGGACCTGTCCAGTCAGTGCACGCATTTGTCAGTTATCATGCAGCTCAACTCAAAACTTAAGGAGCTCAATGATTTGACGAACAATACCAAAGAAAAGACATTTGGGTAGGCCGCATAAAGTACTCAAACTGCCAGACCATCATTAAAAGTAAGAGACAAAAAATAAAAAAAAAATAAACAAATTATGACCCACATAGTCCTCACATTCCCAATAATTAAAATAATATAATATAATACTATACAAAGTAAATATTCATGTCATTGTTTATATAGAATGTTATATAGAATAAGAAAATATAAATAGCTAGCAAAATAAAAAGAGTAAAAAAACATTGACCGTGACGAATATCGATGTATGGGAGAACATGTTTTTCAACTACAATGTTAAGTTTGATTTTGGGATAAATTCATACCGACTACGGAACCTTTCATTGTGTTGCATATTAGAAAATCAAAACTTTCTCGAGCAAATTTCAAAAGAACAATAAACGAAATAACAAAATTTAAATGACCAAATGTTATATTTAGAAATTTTTTAGAATCCCAATGTTTGTGACATCAAATGAACGACTGATCAAAAGTTGCTAGATGTAATTTTAAAATATTAATAATCTCTTTTTTTCCACATTTTTTTCTATATAATCTATTCGTTTCTCGAATTCGTAGGAGGTCACAGTTTTAACCTAACCTAACCAAACCATTATTTAAAATAATTAACCTACTCTAACTAGTTCCATATGTAACATAAAGGACCATGCAAAAAAATGTATGGGCAGTGTCCCATCCCATCAACAGACATTGGACAAGTTTCAATATCATTATTACGTCCCATGAAAAGTCAGTACCAATTTTTAGTTCGGAATTCGACAGGGTTTTTTTTTAAAAAAGACTTTTGACAAAAATAAAGTATTTTTATTTTAAAATAAAAAAAATACATTTTAGACGATAATTACAAAAAGCAATTGTTCAACTAGACATTTTAAGTATTAATAACACAAAAACAATTGTGCAAGTAGACACTTAATAACAACAGAACTATTATCCAGACAAATCAATCAATCAATCAACTCAGCCTATAACAGTCCACTGCTGGACATAGGCCTCTCCCAGGCTGCGCCACAACACCCTGTCCTCCGCTTTCCGCATCCAGTCTGTCCCAGCCACCTTTTTAAGGTCGTCGGTCCATCTAGCTGGGGGGCGTCCCACACTACGCTTGCCAATACGCGGTCTCCACTCTAGGACTCGTCTGCTCCACCGGCCATCGGTCCTTCGACAAATATGGCCAGCCCACTGCCACTTCAGCTTGCTTACTCTGCAGACTATGTCGGTAACTCCGGTTCTCTTCCGGATAACTTCATTTCTGATCTTATCCTTCAAAGAAACTCCAAGCATAGCCCGCTCCATGGCGCGCTGAGCGACCTTGAATTTGTGGACCAGCCCGACTGTCAGTGTCCACGTTTCGGCACCGTATGTCATAACGGGCAGGACGCACTGGTTAAAGACCTTAGTCTTCAAACACTGCGGGATTGGCGACGAGAGATCCAGACAAAAATAACGTTATATTATTCATCTATTATAATAGTCGATAACATTGCCGCTGGTAGATTAAAGTCGATATGTCGACCTTTGCCCATATACCATATAATTGATATTATATGGGCACAACTTCCAACCGTACGCGCCCCTGTTAGGCATGTGCAATACCACTGTTCAATAGCACGTCTGCCAGTTTCACTTCGGTTTATTAATATGTAACAATAATAAACGCGCGATCTAACGTGTCGAGATTGTATTCGTCCTCTAATTAACCAGACATTATCTTCTCGAATATTATACCTTGGCAAATCAGTTAGCTGGTTTTCTCGAAATAATTCAATATAATAAATTCCATTCCGAATATGTTCCGCACAGTAGGATTTTGCAAGTTTTATATGGTAGGTCCCCAAGGCGAATAAAATGATATCATCATCAGTCAGTTCTGGAAAGTCCTCAAGATGTGGCATGGTGGCCTCCATCGTCACAAAGTTAACTCTTTGTCTGTTAAGATTTTTGCCTTCGACATAATTTTTCAAAAGGTTAGGTTGATGAACCTTAGTTTGAATTATTTCAAAGAATTCCGGCGCAAGCCTGTGGTCTGTAGCAACACAGTAATTAGCATTTATTAATGATGCTGCTATGCGGAAATCGACAAACATGTTTGGCAAAGCTCGGTTAAAATAAGTTTGTTTTAATAACTTAAAACGGTTTTTGAATTTGCCGTTAACCGCCTCCACAATCCATCTACACACAGTCACCAACCGAGAATCATTTGCCTTTTCTGTTGATAGCTGGGTCGCGTTCCTGTCCTTGGTAGGTGGCATGTGAGGTTCATCGCCAAGGGACTCAATATCATTAATACTGTCCCTGAAGCCCCTGTACAAAATAAAGACGTCCTCTCTGTGTAGTAACCAATGTAGTAAGTGCTCCTCGTCATTCATTATGTTCTGCATAATAGTTGCATCTGATGTTGTTGCAGGAAAAGGGCCTATGACATCTATGATATATCCATCGCTGCTTACTAAAATAAATGGTTTCAATAAATTGCGAAACTTGTGGAGGCTATAAGTTTTTCTTTGAAATAAATAATTAGTGCTTTTTTCAATATATACATATGTGCCATCTGCGATAATAATTAACTTGGTGTTGTTTTCATTTCCAAAAATATGTTTGGGCAAAAATAGATTTCTCTCTAGAAGCTCATCTCTAGAAATATGACCTATACCAAGATGTCTTGGTACATATTGACCTGTCAAGCATTGTCGCGCTATTTTTAGGCGATATTCAAACACTTGACGTGTTACGCCGAAAAGCGTAGCTAGTCGCTCGTTAGGTTCTCCAGTTCGTATTTTCGTTAAATAAGCTCCGAGAACTGATCGGGGATGTCTGCATTTTTCTGCGAGCGATGGCGTTTCTTCCAAAATGACGTTGAACTGCTCTAAAGTGAATCCAGTCCAAAACATAAGTTCACTATTATTCAGTGAAGATAATGTTTCAAAATCGAATCTTGTCCTATTGTTGATTGCTTCAATTAACATGTTTGTCATGTTACTAAAAAATGAAGCATTAAAATAATGTGTAACATTTACATTATCCAGTAACTCTTCAAAATCATAGTTATTTAAATGTTCTTCACATATTCGCGAACTCGGTGGAATATATAATCGATAATGACATACCAAATGTAGCTTGATAGACACAGGAACTCGTCGTAGATTTTCATGTCTACATTGCCTATACATACAGAGCCGTGAAGTGTTCGGTGCACGTACGTAATCGCGAACATAGAAACGAGCATCATCCTCTGGATTGTCCTGAGGATCATTGGGGGCTTCAGCAACATTGGGGGCTTCAGCAACATTGGGGGCTTCAGCAACATTGGGAGCTTCAGCAACATTGGGGGCTTCAGCAACATTGCGGGCTTCAGCAACATTGGGGGGTTCTTGATTGTCAGCATCTAAAATTATTTATTTATTTATTACTAGCTGTTCCGGCGAAGCTAGACTGTACTTAGTGATGAAATAATTTATTTTGATAAGGATTAATAGCACAGATGTAATTACCTTCTACAATGGGAGCGTTCTCAAGACGTAGTTGTCCACCGTCATTATTATTGGCTCTCTGCCAGTATCTATGGCATACTGCCATTACGTTATTGAATACTACCTGAAAAGGGAAAAAATGAAGATATCAGCATATGTGTGTTTTTGTAATAAGCAGAAGTATTTTTTCTGTGTTATATTGATTATATCGGTGTTATATGTGTGCTTGTCAGTTGTCTAGAACTCGGAACACAATCTACACTCACTTTTGGACTAGACTATAAAAATATTAAGGTGAGATTAAATAATTATGCAGGTAAAAATATCTCATTCCTCATAGGAATTATGGCCGGACGATTGAGTCGTTCCTAACGTAAGCTATACTTTAAGTGCTATATTTCTATTCAAGCAATTCTAAAATGTATCATATAGTATCGTAGCAATGTTCTATCTGCTTACATATTCTAACTACATGACACTTATTCTTATTCATTATACGTATTCTACATAATATCTAAAAGTTATCGATATATGTATAATAAATCAGTAAATAAATACAATGACTGTGACTTACTTGTGTCAATCCATTTTGCAAAATGTAGGCCGCTAACTCAGGACTACTATGAAGCAATGTTTCTTGTAATATATGTCGTCTCTGTCTTAAAACAGATCTAGGACACATTACACATTGGCGTCCAGTCTCCATATTTATAAATCACAGTCCATTAAACGTGCCGGGGTCATCGAGTAGCAATCAAAAGGTCCAATAAACAAGCAGAGGTTAGTAATAGTCGCAAACAAGCCGATAACGCACAAATAAACAACGCGAACACAGCAGAACGTACTAGCCACGACTGAGGGAGGTGCGCGGGCGCAGGCGTCGAAAGGGTGCGGTCGGGGTAACGGAGCAAGGAGGGAGGGTAAAGTACGTCTTACGGCTGTTCTCTCTCGAGTTTTTTTTAGTTAAATAGTACATTTTTAATTCGATTCTTAATACTTAATAAAACTGTATAAGTATAACATATTTTTTTTTATTGCACGATAACCCCATATCCTACAGTGATGTCGCCATAGTAAAAAATAATCATAATGTCGAGATGTATTTAATGAGATATGTTTGGCATCTGTTGATGATATGGGACGATTTTTTGCATAGTCCTTTGATTTGTTTCAGACAAATTCAAGCACATCTCATTCACACAACACATTCTCTAACGTTTATTGTCTGTAATCCATTTTGACCTTTAAACGATTTGGTCAATAGTGTAATAAATAATTTAAACATTGATATTCCAGACAGCTGAACTTTTGATCAAATGACCATCGTCATTTTAAACTTTGTTGATTTGTACGTTGTCCTTTTGAAATTTGCTTAGGAAAGTTTTGATTTTCTAAAGCAACCTTTCATTGTGCGTGGTCCGACGCGCACTTGGCTGGTGTTTTTTTTATAATTTGCGGGTCAGTGTCAGGTTATATCATATAATGTTGATTAAAATATGATTCGCGACCGTAACAAATATGGCTTTACACAAGTATTATCATTAGAATCAGTCAAAATCAAAGTCAAATGATTTATTTCAAATAGGCACATAAATGGCACATTTGAACGTCAAAATTAAAAAAAAAATTGAATTGATTCTAGTCGCCCCTTCCAAAAGGTAGTTTCGTATGGAGAAGAATGGGCAAGAAACTCCACCGTTATTCTTTTAAAAATGTTTTACAATATTTTGTATTGGTACATTGATAATACCATAATTTATACAAGGTGTCGTTTTGCACCCTCGTCAAATTTCAGGAGGCTGCTATGAAAGCTGATATGATATTATAAGATGATATTATAAGCAGATGATGATATTATAAGATGATGATATTATCAGATGATGATATTATAAGATGATGATATTATAAGATGATGATATTATCAGATGATGATATTATAAGATGATGATATTATAAGATGATGATATTATCAGATGATCATATTATAAGATGATGATATTATAAGATGATGATATTATCAGATGATCATATTATAAGATGATGATATTATAAGCAGATGATGATATTATAAGATGATGATATTATCAGATGATCATATTATAAGATGATGATAATATAAGCAGATGATGATATTATAAGCAGATGATGATATTATAAGATGATGATAATATAAGCAGATGATGATATTATAAGCAGATGATGATATTATCAGATGATCATATTATAAGATGATGATATTATAAGATGATGATATTATCAGATGATCATATTATAAGATGATGATATTATAAGATGATGATATTATAAGATGATGATATTATAAGCAGATGATGATATTATAAGATGATGATATTATCAGATGATCATATTATAAGATGATGATATTATAAGATGATGATATTATAAGATGATGATATTATAAGCAGATGATGATATTATAAGATGATGATATTATCAGATGATCATATTATAAGATGATGATATTATAAGCAGATGATGATATTATAAGATGATGATATTATAAGCAGATGATGATATTATAAGATGATGATATTATCAGATGATCATATTATAAGATGATGATATTATAAGATGATGATATTATCAGATGATCATATTATAAGAAGATGATATTATAAGATGATGATATTATAAGCAGATGATGATATTATAAGATGATGATATTATCAGATGATCATATTATAAGATGATGATATTATAAGATGATGATATTATCAGATGATCATATTATAAGATGATGATATTATCAGATGATCATATTATAAGATGATGATATTATAAGATGATGATATTATAAGATGATGATATTATCAGATGATCATATTATAAGATGATGATATTATAAGATGATGATATTATAAGCAGATGATGATATTATAAGCAGATGATGATATTATAAGATGATGATATTATCAGATGATCATATTATAAGATGATGATAATATAAGCAGATGATGATAATATAAGCAGATGATGATATTATAAGCAGATGATGATATTATAAGATGATGATATTATCAGATGATCATATTATAAGATGATGATATTATAAGCAGATGATGATATTATAAGATGATGATATTATCAGATGATCATATTATAAGATGATGATAATATAAGCAGATGATGATATTATAAGCAGATGATGATATTATAAGATGATGATAATATAAGCAGATGATGATATTATAAGCAGATGATGATATTATCAGATGATCATATTATAAGATGATGATATTATAAGATGATGATATTATCAGATGATCATATTATAAGATGATGATATTATAAGATGATGATATTATAAGATGATGATATTATAAGCAGATGATGATATTATAAGATGATGATATTATCAGATGATCATATTATAAGATGATGATATTATAAGATGATGATATTATAAGATGATGATATTATAAGCAGATGATGATATTATAAGATGATGATATTATCAGATGATCATATTATAAGATGATGATATTATAAGCAGATGATGATATTATAAGATGATGATATTATAAGCAGATGATGATATTATAAGATGATGATATTATCAGATGATCATATTATAAGATGATGATATTATAAGATGATGATATTATCAGATGATCATATTATAAGAAGATGATATTATAAGATGATGATATTATAAGCAGATGATGATATTATAAGATGATGATATTATCAGATGATCATATTATAAGATGATGATATTATAAGATGATGATATTATCAGATGATCATATTATAAGATGATGATATTATCAGATGATCATATTATAAGATGATGATATTATAAGATGATGATATTATAAGATGATGATATTATCAGATGATCATATTATAAGATGATGATATTATAAGATGATGATATTATAAGCAGATGATGATATTATAAGCAGATGATGATATTATAAGATGATGATAATATAAGCAGATGATGATATTATAAGCAAATGATGATATTATAAGCAGATGATGATATTATAAGATGATGATATTATAAGCAGATGATGATATTATAAGCAGATGATGATATTATAAGCAGATGATGATATTATAAGCAGATGATGATATTATAAGCAGATGATGATATTATAAGATGATGATAATATAAGATGATGATATTATAGGCAGATGATGATATTATAAGATGATGATATTATAAGATGACGATATTATAAGATGATGATATTATAAGATGATGATATTATAAGATGATAATATTATCAGATGATCATATTATAAGATGATGATATTATAAGATGATGATATTATAAGCAGATGATGATATTATAAGCAGATGATGATATTATAAGCAGATGATGATATTATAAGATGATGATATTATAAGATGATGATATTATCAGATGATCATATTATAAGATGATGATATTATCAGATGATCATATTATAAGATGATGATAATATAAGCAGATGATGATATTATAAGCAGATGATGATATTATAAGATGATGATAATATAAGCAGATGATGATATTATAAGCAGATGATGATATTATAAAATGATGATATTATCAGATGATCATATTATAAGATGATGATATTATAAGATGATGATATTATAAGCAGATGATGATATTATAAGATGATGATATTATCAGATGATCATATTATAAGATGATGATATTATAAGCAGATGATGATATTATAAGATGATGATATTATCAGATGATCATATTATAAGATGATGATATTATCAGATGATCATATTATAAGATGATGATAATATAAGCAGATGATGATATTATAAGATGATGATATTATAAGCAGATGATGATATTATAAGATGATGATATTATCAGATGATCATATTATAAGATGATGATATTATAAGATGATGATATTATCAGATGATCATATTATAAGATGATGATATTATAAGATGATGATATTATAAGATGATGATATTATAAGCAGATGATGATATTATAAGATGATGATATTATCAGATGATCATATTATAAGATGATGATATTATCAGATGATCATATTATAAGATGATGATAATATAAGCAGATGATGATATTATAAGATGATGATATTATAAGCAGATGATGATATTATAAGATGATGATATTATCAGATGATCATATTATAAGATGATGATATTATAAGATGATGATATTATCAGATGATCATATTATAAGATGATGATATTATAAGATGATGATATTATAAGATGATGATATTATCAGATGATCATATTATAAGATGATGATATTATAAGCAGATGATGATATTATAAGATGATGATATTATCAGATGATCATATTATAAGATGATGATATTATAAGATGATGATATTATCAGATGATCATATTATAAGATGATGATATTATAAGCAGATGATGATATTATAAGATGATGATATTATAAGATGATGATATTATCAGATGATCATATTATAAGATGATGATATTATAAGCAGATGATCATATTATAAGATGATGATATTATAAGCAGATGATGATATTATACGAATTTGACAGGTTTATTATGTATTTGCCAGATTCGAAACCGTAGCCTCGTGCAAATGAAGCGAATTCCTAACACCTCAGCCATCACAAACTTTTGTGTGTGAAATAAATAAAATACGGTTTAAGCGTGAATAATATTTATTTTATTGTCCGTTTTTATCACAGAATTTTCACTATTTTTACACTTTTTTTGCACCGAACAGAGATGGCAGCAATTATAGAAAATGACAAAAATACTGCTAATTGTCACAAAAAGACTTTATTTTATACTTATACTAGATATAACATTGCGAGAATTTATTTGCTAATAATTTTCAAGTCACTTTTTTATTATTTTTTATTATCACTTATTTATCATTTTATAAATAATTTAGTTTTGGGTCGACATTCGTAGATGACAGTCGTTAGGGTAGTCAGAAGTCCAAAGTCTTACTAAGGGGATCGTGTTACCCAGTAACTGGGTAGTGGAGGTCAGACAGACAGTTGTTCCATGTAAAATACTGGTATCCAGCTACATCCGGTTAGGCTGGAAACCAACGCCAACATAATTAGGAAAAGGAAGTTTTTGGGTTTGAAACCAATAATGATTTTTTACTTTTTATTAAAAGTTTATACATTTTTTTCAAGCTTCCTTAAGAGTTTTTCTAAAATATAATAGGTTTAATTAACGAAAAAAAAAGATCTTGTAATTCAAGTGATTTTTACCTAGTGTTATTATTTTTAGAAAAAAATATTAAAAAAAAATATAAGAGAAATTCTTGATCATTTCATATTTATATAAATTTGCGTCCATGATTTTCGATATATTGTATATTAGCCTTTCAAAGTGACTTGAAAACCTTTAACAAGCAAAAAACTTAAGATAAATAATATAATTACATATTTTTATACTTAAAATAATATTATTTATACTGAATTTATAGTAAAACTTAAGTGAAATAACTTACTTTTACTATAAATAATAGGTATCAACCTATAAAGGCGTCTTAGCTATAAACTTAGTCTGAATAATAAAAAAAAAATGTTTTTTTTTTTAACTTTGTAGTAGTTTATTATTATAATGACTGGCCGTAGAGACAAAAAAAATGGCGGCTCTCTTGCATATTGCTTTAAAAAAAACAGATTTGATTTGTTTTCATCTTAATTAAATAATTATTTCCAGTCGTTCATTATTTCAGACTAACTTTATACTCTAAGACGAACCACAAATCACGACAAATGTACCTAAAATAGATTTAACATTGGTAACTATCACATTTAAATTAATTACTAATTAGGCAAGAATTAATGTACAAAAATAATTATTAAATTAATTATAAATAGTGTATTCCAAGAAAAAATATCACTAAATATTTTTATAGTAAAAAGAGAGCAACGCAGCGTAAAGATGAATATCATTTTTAATTTTAATTTCAAACAAAAATAAAATTTAGTCTAATTTGTCTGACATGACAATTTTTTTTACAAAAATCAAAAAAAATATATGCTCAGATTCTGTTTGCATTATGTCAATCGAACTAATATGAATAAAAAACACCATTTTGACAGAGTTACAAATAAAAAATGTAATACATAATATTCTTTGTACTTCGCATTTAAGTAATAATAAATAGCTATTTAAATAATAATAATAATATCTTGTAATAAGCAACAAAAAAGGGAAAAATACAGATTCAATACTCCTAAAAGTTTATTAAGACGAATCCTAATAAATGCCAATTTTTAGTACTTTTTCTAAGACATAAGTCTTTACGATTCTTTTCATTCCTAGGACCAACCTTTATCATTTGTATTCCATTTCAATTCAGTCCTATTTTTTTAATCCTTCCCTGCCACTAAATTAAAAGTGCTTCTACGGAACAATTTATAATTTCAACATTGGCACTTATACATAGCTAGATTCACAGACCGCGCTTTGATATTGCTTTACTAAGTAAGCGATTCATACTATTATTGACCTTATTTTAATGGCTATAATGTTTATATTCGTTTAAGCTAATGCAAGCAAATGCGAGCGTTTCTTAAGAATAAGTTTTATTTTTTAAGAATAATGTTTATATCCATAAGACATGCTTAATACCACGCTGTAATGGCAATCATGTCATTTGGTTTAAACCAAACTTCTCCATAGGAAACGACCAATTGGAACCGTGCACCTAGCTTCTGATGTTTCATAAGTGCCCATGTAGGTTTATATGAAATAAAATATTGTGATTTTGCTTACTTACTTAGCAAAGTAAAGTCAAAGAGCAGTCTATTAATCTTTAGAGCAATTTCTCTGATGACAGAGCGAGACAGAGTTATCTATCTCTTTCTTTAGAAAAGCAAACGTCAAACGACTGTCGTAAGTGCCATCCCATAAGCATTGGTTTCCTAGGAACGTGATGGCCGTCTTATAGCGTCCGCAATTTACCGTCGAATAACGTCACAGAAACGTTATTTGTAAAGTACGTTGGTATGTTTTCCTAGAGAGCGTTTTTTGACACCGTAATTCAAACACCGGTGCCACCATTTTCGTGACAACCGTCACTGCAGCCGTTTTGTGGCGGCCACAAAACGGCAGTCTAAGGAAACCGAAGCTTTACCCTCAACTTCAAAGCTTAACTAGTTTAGCCTACTGTCAAATCACAAGCTAACTTTTGTGAATTTGTTGAATTTTTTCAACCAATCATAACAACCAACTTGGTGGAGATTTGGCAGCCGACAACTGACCAAGCATTCCTCCGAAAAAAATAGGACTCATCAATATCATTGAGATCAAACGAAATCTTTTCCAAAAACCATCGAATTCTACCAACTATCCCAGTCTTGGCAAAGGGTCTTAGACCCAATTTTGTACATTTTTTTTGGCTAAAAGCTACAAACAACATTGCTAGCTCAAACAACGTTCCTATCCTTGCTGAACTCGCGTCTTCTTGCTGATGCTCTAGTTGAGGCTCTAATAGATGCCCTAATAGATGCTCTAGAGCCGATGGCACTTGGAACTGCTCTGACGAACTCTTGGGGCTCGCTGGTGGTTGTGACTGATGCCCGTTTGGTGTATTTGCCTGGCTGGTCGCCTTCTTCTGCATCAACTTTTTTCCTGTAGAAGAATTGGCAGAATGAGATACGAGTCAACAATTAGAGAAAGACCAATGATTATTAAATATGTATATGAAATTTAGATTTCAAATGATAAATGATTTTATTTCTGGTTTGTACAAACATTATTTACAAATTAATCATATTTTTAAAACTAGATGAAGTCGCCGTTTCCTATCTGACTACTTTGAGAAGAAAGGCCGAAACAAACTCAGAGGTCACAGTCTCTTTTAAAGTCCAGACATAATCTTGGTCAGAACACGGTCTTTACGACCATGTAGATTGGTGTCTGAAATGGTCATTTGAGCATAAAACCACACAGATTGAGTGGACCTGTCCAGTCAGTGTACGCATTTGTCAGTAATCGTGCAGCTCAATTACAGAATTTAAACATTTGGGTAGGCCGCATAAAGATGCGGCCTACCCAAATGTCGTTTCTTTGGTTTTGTTGGTCGAGTCATTGAGTTCCTTACGCAAACTGCCAGATTATCATTAAAACTAACAGAGAAAAAGAAAAAAAAAATAAAATTTTGGAATTCAAGATTTATTATTAATTCCTACCTGGGGAAACAAGGATTGTCCCAGAACCTCTGGTCCATTCCAAAGTTCTCTCCATCCTGAAGAGTTTGAGGCATGTCAGTGTCCATGGTTTCTGGTAGGAACAGGCACAGTAGACCACCAGCAATTCCCAGCACGCCCAGGATTAGGAGTGGCAGATCTTGGGATACATTAGCCTGGAAGATGAGAAAAGTAGTAGTTTATATAGACAATGTTTTTTTTTGCATGTAATACTCGTATTGTACGTATAAAGAGAAAGTTATCGGTATCTCATACTGTCAGTCAAATTACATGGAATACCAATGGATATTTGAAGGGTCGCATTCGAATGCAACCCTTCAAAGTCCTCACTTTCAAAGGACTCACTTCGAAGTGAAGCCATCAATCAATCAACTCAGCATAACGCAGTCCATTGCTGGACATGGGCCTCTCCCAGGCTGCGCCACAACACCCTGTCCTCCGCCTTGGATGCGGATCCAGTCTGACCCAGCTACCTTTTTAAGGTCGTCGTTCCATCTAGCTGGGGGACTTGCTGATACGTGGTCTACACTCCAGTACTCGTCTGCTCCACAGGCCATTTACACCATCCCTTATCGTCATTTTACTATTCAAAGACACTTACCAAATAAACAATAAACGGAGCCACAATAGAAGCGACATATCCCATGATATGTATCAGAGCGACCCCCTGAGCTCTGACCACGGTGGGAAGCAGTTCTGCTGCGTACTGGAGGCCGATGTTATAGGATATGTTGACGGCGAAGCGGCCTAGGATGGCTAGAGAAGCTGAGGGTCCACCTGGAGAAAAACAAAATGAAGGTTTTAAAGATGAGCGGAGATGAGAATTTTAAGATGGATGTGTGCAGTGGCGAAAATTGATAAAGTAAGAAATGAGTATATAAGAAGTTTGAAAGTGGCGTAGGTGACAAAAAGTTGAAAGTAAATCGTTTGGCTTGGTAAGGGCATGTGATAAGGAGGGAGGAAACGCACGTGACTAAAAGAGTGATGAATATTCGTATAGATGTTAATGGATGGTGTGGCAGAGGAAGGCCAAAGAAAAGATGGATGGATTGTGTGAGGAATGATATGAAAGAGATGGGAGTGAATGATAGCGTGATGGCTGACAGGGGAGACTGGAAGAAGGAAACGTGTTGTGTTGTCACAACACGTTGTTGGCAGGAAGATGACTGAGATTTAGCATCATTCAATTCAGACAAGAGACAAAATTCAAACTTTTTAATATATTATGATACTAAGATTCGCAAGATTGTTTTGATGAACCTTCTCTAACTAAAGACAGCGTAACCTCTTCGTTTAATATTTCGAGACCAAACGATTTACAAGAGCACCATGAACAAAAGAATTAAAAATTTAACATTCGTCCAGGCAGGTTAAAATAGTTGTCAATCCTTTTCACTTACCAACTGGCACAGCGGTAGCTAAAAGACTGAAGATACCACTGATAACCATGGAACCGCAAGCCAACCATCTACGACCCCACCTGAAAAAAAAAACAACTATTATTGACGAAATCCGACGATGTCGACAAGTCGCTAACAAAAATGGAAAAGAAATTGAAATAGCTGAGAGAGAAACCTCTGCCTGATTATGAGAGGAGTTGGAATACGTTAGGAGACTAATCGCCAGCTACGTTGAAGATATAGAAACGATCGGTGTAGCCAATAAAAGTATGGCTTGTCGCTTTATGTATCCTAAATCTAACTTCAAAATAATTAAGGCACCTTTTTAGCAGCGATTTCTGTTTCAAAGGTTGATAATGCATCGGCAAACCTTTGTTGCAGGCATTACAGGTGTGCCGCCACATAAATTACTTTCCATTAGACGAACCGTCCAAAATGTGCTATTTCTTCACGTACAAAGAAACAAATAAAATAATATACCTATCTAAAACCGCAATCAAGAAAGTGTGAGCAGCAATTCCGTAGCCGAAGCAATAATGACGTCAAAAAGATATCCAATCCCAAGGAGCTGGGTGGAGCAAGAGGGTGTGTCAGACTCTTACTGACTAAAACCCACCCGTTTTCCTTCCGTTGCCTGCATTGCCAGGGGCCTCGGTAACCCTTTTGGATTTTCCCGTGACCGCTGTAGGCATCGGCCCCAGTGGACCCCTAAACTGGTGCTGACATCTCTTTGAGGCGCGCGTGGAACACAACGCACCTTCGACCCGGGCCTGGTCCTTATCAGATGGCAAGCTACCCATTGCTCACCGTACGTAAGCCCGCGCCTACGGTGGCCGGAAATCCGCCTGGGATTCCCAACGCCCAGAGCGTCTCCTGCGGCGGCTAGGGGCGTGAGGGCGCAAAATTTGCCTCTCCCTCACCCTTGCCGCTTCCTCGTTTGCGAGCATTACTGCTGCGCAGAAGGAGGTGACGGCTGCCCACGCCCTCTCGCTCCGTACCATGGCCTGGACCAGGCTGGACACGATAGATTTCCGCCGTCGAATTCTTCCACGAGGACACGGTGGTGCTCTGCCCAAGCCGGGCAGACCTCCACCGTATGGTCCATCGTGCCCTCCGGGCAACTGCAGGTTGAGCTATTGAGCTAGGTCTATGGATGCGTGACCATCCATCACATATCTCGATATGTAATGGATGGTCACGCATCCACAGACACGAGGCACGGGGGGGGTCTCGACCCCCCTGTGCCTCGGAAAGCACGTTAAGCCAGTGGTCCCGGCTGTCTATCGTAGATCTTTGATAGTCTTTACGGGTAGTCAGTAAAGAGCCCAAAATCTAAAAACCAGTCTTACCAAGGGTTATCGTGTTCCCTAATAATGTGGTTGTGGAGTTCAGACAGGCAGTCGCTCCATGTTAAATACTGGTATTCAGCTGCATCCGGGTAGATTGGAACCCGACCTCAAATAGTTGGGAAAAGGCTAGGCATACAAAATCCCTGATTGAAAGAAATATTAAGTAACATACCTATCCAGAACAACCGTCAAAAAGGTATCAGCAGGCAATTCCGTAGCCGAAGCAATGGTGAACGTCAGGAAGATATCCAGTCCCAAAGATCCAACGTTCCTGACATGGCCATCGAAGACCAGAGATATGGCCATCCAGATGACTATGAGGAGGATGGCGTTACGTCTCAATCTGGGTGTCTTGAAGAGGTCCAGCACGGAGTAGGTTCTGCATTCAGCTTCAGATTCTTTGATGGTTTTTAGAGATGATTCCTGGAAGGATTTTTAAAGTTTTTATTAGATTTTGATGCAATTCAAGGTTCATTATAGCGTTTGATAATAGATTTTCCCATTGAATCTATTTATTGCTTTTGGTGAAATTTGCGTAGTGACGCAAAATTATGTGAGCTTATAACATATGAGATGCTTATTATCGTGGTCTCTTTCGTACACAAAAAGTAAGAGAGAGAAAGAGGAATAAGATCAGACTTTTCATTAGTCAAATAACTTTTATCTGAAGAATGAATATGACAAGAATCTATCTGACATCTGAATTCTTTTTACCTATTGTGGAATAGTAATTTTATTCTAGGTGCATCGTCTTCACATATAATTATATAATTAATGTATACAAAATTTAGTTAAGACGCTGACAACACCTAAACCGCGGTCACTGTCAGATTGCATAGAAAAGAAAGAGAAGCGCGATGACACAACGCTTGTAATTTATTGCAAAATATGAAGCAATTATCTATTTATTCAAAATTGAGTTGAATAATCGAAAATAAAAAACAACCAAGTTCTGCATTCAAATAAGACGTCCTTGTTATTAATGAAATACGTAACTTATGTTGATATTTAATGCAGATATTTTGGATTAGAACTCAAGGTTAGTTTAACGTTAGTTTGTATCGAGATTTTTTTTCAAAACGTGTTTTGGTAACAACCAAGTTCTTGGAAATATGTTTAAAATTAAATATATTTTTTCCGCTACCACAAACTACACAGATTTGGCAATTTTTTTTCTTAAGAGAAGCCTATTTTGGTCTTTTGGGTATTGTCAGCGCCTTAAACATTTTAAAAGAGTAACGGTGGAGTTTCTTGCCCATTCTTCTCCATACGAGAATTGTTTTTTTTTTTTTTTTTGTAAATTTTATGTTCAAATGTGTCTTAAAAGTAACTTGTATTTGAAATAAATAATTTGACTTTGACAGTTTGATGTGCTCACGCTGTTAAACTGCAATATATTATTCGCCAGATACATGTATTGGGCCCAACGCATCTAACTTATTAATATATTTTTAATTTTCCAGCCATCGACTAGAAAAGAAGAAGAGAGAGTGCGGAATTTGACAGCTCTCTTAAGACGCTGACAACACCTTAACCACGGTCACTGTCAGATTGCAAAGAGAAGCGCGATGACACAACGCTTGTAATTTATTGCAAAATATGAAGCAATTATCTATTTACTCAAAATTGAGTTGAGCAATCGAAAATAAAAAAATAACCAAGTTCTGCATTCAAATAAGACGTTCTTGTTATTAATTAAATACGTAACCTATGTTGATATTTAATGCAGTATATTTTGGATTAGAAATCAAGGTAAGAGGTTTGTTTAACGTTAGTTTGTATCGAGATTTTTTATCAAAACGTGTTTTGGTAACAACCAAGTTCTGGGAAATATGTTCAAAATTAACATATATATTTTCCTCTACCACAAACTATACAAATTTGGCATTTTTTTTCTCCCGTGAAAAGCATTGAGATTAGTGTTGCAAAAAACTCGAGTCTTCGAGTCCTATATAAATGGACTCGGATAATGAATTACAAGACTCGACTGAGAACTAAGTTCTCTACGAGCCCTTGTATGTGACATGAGAGCTCGAGTTTCTTTGTGCGCTCGAGTCCTCTTTATGCGGCGAGTCGTACTCAAGTTCTTTTCGTGTATGAGTCTAGCAATTAAATTGTTACATTAACAGGGCGGGGAGAAAGGCTCAGATAAAAAATAACAGTATTGATTAAGGATATTTTTTATCATTTCTAAATATCATAAAAAATGGGTAATTTTAATTAAAGTCCAGCCATGATGCGAGACACATTGAAGCTGTATAGTTTTATTGCCGAGACGGTTTCTTTTTTTGTGATTAAATTGCCGGATCTTGAAAATGCCTGCTCGCTTGGCACACTCGTTGCCGGAATACTCAGAATATGAAAAGCTAATTTCTGAAGCTGTGGCAATCGAATAGTTTGTTGTGCCCACCAGGATACAATATCAGTTTCTTCTGTTTCTGTAGGCACTGTCAAATATTCTTGAAGTTCATCCGTAATAATATATTTTTTTTTATAAATCGTCGAAAAAATGGTTTTACTTGAACTGTCTTTTACTTCTAACTGTTGATTTTCGATAGAACTCTGTTTATCATATTCATTTTTGAAAAATGACGTCAACAACTCAAGTGGTTCATTTTTTTCAGAAAAATAATTGTTTTTTAGACGAGGGTCCAAAATAACTGCAAATTTTGCATAGTTTGTACGTAAAGCTGATGAGTATTGATTCAATTTTGCAGACATAGCACATGCACAATCCTTCAAAAAATCTTCGTCGTTGTAATGTTGTGAGATTTGCTCCAGTAACACATCAATTATAGGTATCACGTATATTAAACTTGGGTACTTTGATTTGGTCAGTAAGAGTGTAGCATCATAAAAAGGTTTTAAAAAATCGATCAAAAGTTTTACTTTTCCCCATTCTAAAATTAAATACTTCTTAAAATTTAATTACATAACCACTAATACAAACTGATCACCAATTCGAGTCTTTTCGAATGATGAGTTTCAAGTCTCATCTTCTTGCTTCGAGTTTTTCTTGAAGACTCGAGTTCATTTTAAGACTCGAGTCCTTTTGTAAGACACAAGTGGTTGTTAAATGACTCGGACTCGGCTTGACTCTAGACTCCGAACCTTTTTAGCACACCAAGTCTTGCTTATTTGAATCGAGTCTTTAAAATTACGACTCGAGGACTCGAGTTTTTTGCAACACTACTTGAGATAGCCTAGAGAAAAGCCCAAGAGAAGCCTATTTTGGTCAATTGGGTCTTGTCAGCGCCTTAATGAGCAGTCCAGACAGGCCAGGGGTTAGAACCATAGGATAATAAATTTAAACATCATCAGTCCGTCGGCAGCAAGCCACAAAATATTTGTGTCCAATCTTTAAACCTTTTTGTTGCGCCGCGCGCCGGTGCTATTTGATGCAATGCTATTTTATTCAGGAATAAATTTACGAATGCCATTTTTTTTACTTTAATACACTTACCGTGAAATCACTGAGTACTTTGTCAGGGATTTTAGTCTTGTTGATCCTTTCAAACTTCTTCATTATTGTTAGAGCTTTGTCGATCTTTCCTTGTGACACCAACCATCTGAAAAGACAAAAATATCCTTAAAATTTTGATCAGCTCCAAATCTAGTCCATGATTAGTACTCCGTTATGATAGTGTAATTATTAGTTAAACCATGTTTTTGGAGTAGGCGCCAGTGTTGGTGAAACGATTCAGTTTATCTAAGCCTTGTTTTTAAATCAACTGATTAAATATTTAATCAGTTCTATATTTAAAACGGCCTCGTTGGTCTAGTGGTTTCAAGCGCTACTGCGGGTTTTTCTATCTGGCATTTCTCAGTAGCAGTCCCGGAGTCTGGATTTGTGCCCGATAGATGGCAATAGGCTCGCCCCCTATTACATGGGATTTAAATATAACTGGCCAAATGTGGGTGTACTAACACCACTGCCCAACCCTTTGGGGAAACAAAGCGTGATTTATGTTATGTATATTTAAAACTTCCTTAGAAAACTTGACGTAATCCACTGTATAAATACCTAACCGGTGCCGTGATGGTTTGAATATTAGCGAACACAGGCCTTAGTGAACCACTGTATTTGGAAACGGTAAATTGTAATGGAATAAAACAGCCTAATGCATGTTGGACCATGTACAATGAAGGGTTCCGTAATTGGGATGAATTTATCTCAAAAACTAACTTAACATTGTAGTTGAAAAACATGTTCTCCCATACATCGATATACGTCACGGTCAATTCTCCAACTGCAAATGTAAGTTGGTCGACTATTACTCGTTAACTTGTAAAGCCTACATAGCTGTGGTAGTTTTCCTTTTAAATTCATTATATATACTATCTACTGCCATGATTTTTTTCATATATCTAAAAACAACCATTTAGCTGGCAAGGGGAATCTAAAAAATTAAATTCAACAAACACAAGTCACATGATCAGTCACTTTGTATGAAAAGTCGATTTAGAATTTTAAGATTTAAACCATTCCTTGGGGAAAGTTGTCTAGTTTTATGCACCTGATTACGTCCTGAAATATCCGCACTTCTCTTAAACTTATACTGTATAAAAATAATAATATGTCGGAAATACGTTAGTCACTCGTTTGACTAAACGGGACGCCAGCGCCACCAAGCGACGCTCGACAGAGTCTACAATATAATGCTCGATCCGAGTTAAGTACAGTTTGTCTGAGGCGGTCAAGGAGTGAACACGTTTGGAAACTGTCGCGCGTTCCGTATAGTTATGTCGTGTACCTACAGTGTGTGGATAGCTAGTGTGATTATTTGATCGTAAATTATAATTTGATTTAAACTGCAAACGGTTTTTCTATTGTGCAATAACCAACACTTCCCATTGTACGCCCACAGTAGTTAAAATATGACTGATGATAACGAGAGAGACGTACCTTCTCCGTCATATAAAATAAAAAAGTAAAAACCCTAGGGCTAAAACATACCTTGCGCTTTCTGGAACCAACCACGGCGTAAGAATAGCCAAGGCGAATGGCAAGCTGGTGCCCATCGCAAACATTCTCCAATCATTAGCCCACAGCGCGATCCAGGGTAGCAGTGATGCAGCCAGAGTGAAGAACAACGCGATGGACATGTTGGCGACAAATGTTCGCCATTTTGGTCCAACGTATTCTAGCACTGAAATAAGATAATTAATATATATTAGTAATCTTAAACAAAGTTAAATTTATCAGCTTTATGATCTCCATTGCTGCTGCATTGAAACTGCCTTCGTCCATGACTTTCCAAAAGACATAAAAAAAAAACCGGCCAAGTGCGTCTCGAACCACGCACAATGAAGAGTTCCGTAGTTGCGATGAATAATAAATTTATCCCAAGAAAAAACTTAATATTGTAGTTCAAAAACGTTCTCCCATACATTTCAGTTGCAAATGTAAGTTTGTACGCAAAATATTGAGAGATTTATTTTACTAAATTTAAAAAAAAAGTAGACTCCGTAGTTTCGGAGATAAAGCCAATAGTAAATTTTCATCTATTTTCTTAAATATAACATTGTTTATTTTAAAATTTAAATAAAAAATAATTGAGACCCTGACAGTAAGCCCTTTCATTTTATATTTAATTTGTCACCCAAAAGTGACCCCATATTAAAAATTTATTTATTTACGTTACGCGTCCGTATTTGGACCACAGAAATTCACTTGTATACCAAATTTCAACTTAATCGGTCCATTAGATTCGGAGCAAAAGGTTCCGTTTTTTCAGTCGAACATACGGAACCCTAAAAAATGTCAAACATACCTTCATAAGTAATATTTTTATGAACTAAAGTCTGTTTTTTAATCTCTGAGACTAAATTGACACATGCAAATGTCAAACTCCATATTGAAAAAACGAACAACAATCATTTGAAATGTCAAATTAGTCTCTCGGATTAAAAAACGAACTATACTAGATTTATTTACAAGCCACAGTGAGTTTTATGAGTGTACGTAAAGATTATCATAGATAATAAATATTTTTGTGTTAGATTACAGCAACAACAAATACAATAACAGAACAACTTTTTCATATTCATGAAGGAAAAAAAAGGGAAGAGATAAAAAAATAAAAATATTTATTGTTACTTACCTAATATATACATCATAGTAAAACAATTGTCGAAAGCCAGCCCGACGAAGAACCGGCAGAGAGCGAAGGTCAGGAAACTGTCACAGAATGACGTGCCCACACCAGCTATGAAACCCAGGAGATTGGTGCCTGAAAGTAAAAGATTTTAACAGCTTAGTATTGGTTTTACACCGTGCTTCGGATCTTGACCATCTTCCGGGCTCTGCAGGCTTAGCATGACGCTTTCTATTTCTTCGAAGAAAAGACACGGCTCTTTCTATACAAAGTGACATTTCGTTTCTCCTTTTTTGACATCCCACCGTAGAAATCCTTCTACATAAAAAAGACCTAGACAAAGATCGTTAGAAACGGAAGACAAAATAACAGATTGTACAAGGATTTCTACGGTGAGATGTCAAAAATGGAGAAACGAAATGTCACTTTGTATAGAAAGAGCCGTGTCTATTCTTCGAATAAATAGAAAGCGTCATGCTAAACCTGCTGGGATCGTTCTGATAGCCGTGGAATACCTCTTAACTCCTCAAACACATCAGGACATGTTGCCCCTTGTCGCTACGTCACCACATAAGTAGATAACCGTTTATCTACTCATGTGACGTCACTATGTGCTATTATACTACTGTGTGAACACACGGCTACACATCAAGCTATACATTTTCAGTATAAGCTGATCTCGCATTGTATAGAATTTCCGTACAATGCGAGATCAGCGTAAACTGGAAATGCAGTATAGCTTGATGTGTAGCCGTGTGTACATAAATAATAAAATAAATAAACACTTTGCCCGATTTGTTTTTATAAATTCACAATTTTTTATTGTATTTCATAATGTTGGTAAAAACAGCTTAAAAGTATTGAAACAATTATGGACTCTGTCGGGCACAGCATAGTCGGAGAGTTCCTCCTCTCTACTTGAGCGCTAAGCATAATCAGCCTATAATGTTCCCACTGCTGGGACACAGTCCTCCTCTCTGTGAGAGGGAGTGGGCCGTGGCACCACGCGGGCCAAGTGCGGGTTGGTAGATGTCACATGTCTTCGAATTTTTGGTTCTAGGACATGCCGGTTTTCCTCACGATGTTTTCCTTCACCGTTTTGAGAGCAGTGCTGATGGAATAATTTACACAAAGTAAAGCGCCTGTCAGGATTCGAACCTACGGCCTACAATTCGTAAGTCGCGGCCTTTACTACAGTGCCACCACTGCTTCTAATCAACCAAACACTATGTTCGTCAAAAAGGTTCATGGCGATCCAATTTCGTTGTTCTGTGTGAACGGGGTGTTCGTGTTCGCTTTGCTAATTCACGTATGGACGTGAATTAGCAAAGCGAACACGAACACCCCGTTCAACGAACAACCGAAAATTCGGTTGGTACGTATGGACGTACCAACCGAATTTTCGGTGTTCGATGCTCGTATTCACCATGTTTTGTTCGCTGTTGCGTACACGACTTTATGTCAATCCTGTTGAAAGTCGTTGTAGTACCATGAAACGATTGTCACTTGGCTAGGCCAGGATTTTATTGACAACAACCAATATTATATGTATGTGTATTATGACGGCGCGCGATGATTTAGTCGATTCATTGTAACACTTTTTAAATGTTGTTCTCGATTCTTTTTACTCTGTGGTTTAGAACTTATTTCTTTAGTGGTATTTTTATTAAGAAGGGTAACACCGAATGAGGTTGTGAGTGTCATGGCGGCGGAGGGGATCAGTTTTGATGCGGTCGTCGAGCGATGCCGACGCATAAATCCGCTCTAAGTTCAAGTTGAACATTTTTGTGAGTTGATTTAATCAGTGAAAATCATTGTAATCATTACTTGTTATGGTTATGTTACGTTGCGATATTTTTAAGTAAATTAAGTACGTTATATTGTGCGTAATATTTTCTAAACACCTGCACGTACACGCCTGCGATGGAGGCCAACAGATGACGTACCAGCAGCGACACGAGGTGTCTCACCCACTCGAATATCCGTCATATAGATGAAGTACAAAATTAAACCTCATAACTTACCTACTAAAGCAGGTATTCTTCCGTACTTATCAGCTATCCAGCCGAAGACCAGGCCTCCCACTATAGCTCCACAGAAGAAGATGGCCTGCGCTGTTGCTGCCAAGTTGTCTTTTTCACACACCCAATCCAACTGTAAAAAAAGACAGGTTTTAGTAAAAGAATACATAAAACATACAACATCACGCCTGTCACACTCCGAAGGGTTAGACAGAGCTACCTTAGCATGTTCACCTACATTTCGCCAGTTATGATTAAATCCCATGTAATAGGGGGCGAGCCTATTACCATTACCCGGGCACAAATCCAGAATCCTGCTTCATAATTAGCCTATAATGTTCCTACTGCTGGGATACAGGCCGCCTCTCTCCGAGAGGGGGTGGGCTGTAATCCACCACGCGGGCTCAGTGCGGGTTTGTAGATGTCACATGTTTTCGAATTTTTGGTTCTAGGATATATCCTCACGATGTTTTCCTTCACCGTTTTGAGAGCAGTGGTGATCAAATTTATACAAAATAAAGCGCCTGTCTTCCGTCACCTGCTTCTGTGAAGCAGTAATGCTCGCAAAGGAGGAGGCGGGACGGTTGAAGGAAAGGCAAATTTCGTTCCCTCACGCCCCTAGCCGTCGCAGGAGACACCCTGGGCGTCGGGAATCCCGGGCGGATTTCCGGCCACCGTAGGCGCGGGCTTGCGGACGGTGAGCTATGGGTAGCTCGCCGTTCGGTAAAGACCAAACCCGGGTCCCGGTCACTTCTTGAAGGGTCGGGTAATCGCAGCCGCTGCTGACCTTGGCCATACAAAATACACACTTGCATTTCAAGAAGGCGAAATTACAGATTTAAAAGTCACTAAAATCATACATCTGCGCATGCGTCACACGTAATGCTTGCAAAAAATGTCTTTGAATTCAGTCGTAGAAAAAATAATGCAGAATTGATCTGTAAAAAAATTATAGTACGGTGACCCTTGCAAACCTAGGGGGCTAACGCACTATAATTTAACTTTTTTGTCAGTTTTTGTATTTTTATCGCACTAAGCGACACGCGTTTTACTTGTGATTCCCAAGTGTACGCTGTAAATGTGTGTGTAAGCGCAGGATCTCTCGGTACCGTCCGAGACAATGGTGAAGTCGGAGGTTAATGAGTGTGTGTTATGTGTTGACGCTTCTTGTCTTCACACACACATTTACAGCGTGTTTGTACACTTCGTTACCACTAATAAAGCGCGCGTCGCTTCGTAAGATAAAAATACTGTAACCACAATCGCACACCACACTGCACTCCAAAAAACAGATTGCTGACGCTGCTCAAAAAGCCGCAAAGTTGAAGTGGGGCTGGGCTGGCCACGTCTGCCGTATGCCCAATGAGCTGTGGGCCAAAATAGTCACGATGTGGAACCGTGGGACAGCTAGAAGGCGTCGCGGCAGACCACGTAGAAGATGGTGGGACGAGCTGGACAAAATAAACGACCAGTGGCCCACATTAGCTCTGGATTGCTAACACTGGAATTCATGGGGAAAGGCCTTTGCCCAGGAGTGGGATGATACAGGCTAGCTGTAACAGTAACCACAATCACCAAAGGCATTGAAAAAAGAAAGAAAGAAAAAGTATTTATTGGGACTCGCACAGGAGATCACACATTAAACTAAAAAAAAAAACACTCATAGAAATATAAAAAAAAACAAAGTAAAATTAAAATAAAAACAAAAAGTCCTGTACGAGGCCAAAAGGCTCCCATCTCAGCATAATGCTGCAGTACTTAAGAAATAAATGTCGCAGCGCTGGTATTCTGTTAAGACCCACTGTGATGTCACGGATAGATACAGATATAAATAAAAAATAAAATAAACGTATGAAATAACCTATAAAATAAAATAGTTATTAAATAAATATTCATATAATTCTAAACCGCGTGTCAGAACCCGACGTAACATCAGTTATTTGTCAATGCCATTTGTGTTTGTGGTACTCTATGGTATCGTACTACATATTTGTGTTCTGTGGTGATGGCATCACTGTGATAAGTACAGAGACGCGGGCGCCGACATCCAAAGTTACTTCCATTCTTCGTATAGCAGTAAAATTCCGATAAAATCGCATTTAAAACCACCCAGCATTAGGCGTAAGATAGTAGTGATAGTACGCCCAGTTTTGCTTCCTTTGACAAAAGTTAAAGCTGACTGGAACTGCAGGCAGCAACATCCATCTACGCTCTTATTGACTTGAATGTGCCCTGGCAGCTGAGAGTATGTCATGCTCACTCAGATGTCTCGCTGATGGTGGCGCGTGTGTTGGATCATTAAAAATGGTTGAGGTGCTAATCCATGCGTCATGTCATCTTTTAGCTGCCACGTCTTCTTTTAATTTTTTAATTGTTTTTATCTTTTTATTACAGAAGCTTTTAACGTGCTCGTCTTTCTACATTGTTCTCGCATGATGTAACCAATATTTTATAACCATATATATGTTGATTTAAAAGAGTGTCCGTGCAGTTTGCACGCTTTGGAATGTTCAACTAGCTTCATCTGTCTGACTGACCGACCACTTGACAATTCAAAAGTGCCTGTAATTGGTCTATGCAAAATAAATGCCGTGAGTTTAAGTTTGGTTTCCGCCTGCTAATAAAATAGAAAAAAGTATTTGCAATGCAAAACGGTCCTCTAAAAAAATCACGGTCACTAGCTGCCATCCACAGACTGAATAGGTATGTCAAGTTCGTCTTTCGCTTTAAATCAATTAGTTTGCACGATCGACTCAAGATTACCCCAAAACACCATAAAACTGACTGATTAGTACACAATGGATAACTTAAAGGCTAGGTCAAACACAATAACTAAACGCTGAGCAATGCCTGTAATTGGTTTATCAAAACAGATAAATAAAATTGGAGTGTCTGTTTGTAATATTAAAATAACCGCTTTTTACTAAATGCTTAAGGATGTATACACGGTACATATACCAAAATAACATTTTTTTTTACAATTTTTGTCTGTCTGTCTGTCTGTTTGTTCCGGATAATCTCTGAAACGCCTGAACCGATTTTGACGGGACTTTCACTGGCAGATAACTGATGTAATAAGGAGTAACGTGGGCTATTTTTAGAAAAAGCCACGCGGGCGAAGCCACTGGCAACAGCTAGTTTGAAATAAATGCTTTGATTTTAAGTTGAGTTTGAGTTTATAAAAGCCTTCAGGTGTAGCAAAACTGACGTAAGGTGCACCCTAGGCAGTCGGCCCCGCTACTCCACTGCTGACTATTAGCCAACATTGATCCCACACTAGAGAAAAACTATCAACTCACCTCCGAAGCTATAGTATCGTAAGGAACGTCGCTCTTGTTGTACTCCCAGCCACTTCGACAAGGAACCACCGCCCACTCATCGTCAGGAGTTGTTCTTCCTTCAGCTAAGGCTTGGCTAAAGTCTGCTGAGTACATTTTGCAGCGGTCGTGGGAGAAAGGTCCATTTGATGGCGGGATGGCCAGGGCTCGTCTGGAAAGAAAGATAGAAAGAATGTAAGAAACATAGATTATAATTATGAGGGATCTAAGTGCAAATCCGCCACTATCCAGTTTCTGACAATGTTCACAGCAGTTAAAAATCTTGCCGTGGCTTAATAAATCTTCAAATATTAGGAGATATCTTCTAGGTTTATTCAGGCCAACGATACGAGATAAATACATGAAATTGTATCAACTTTAACCTCAAGTAGTCTAAGTTGATTTTTGAATGAATATAATGAAATGAAGGTTGTTGGTGATGAATAACTGCAACTACAACTAAAAAGTTGTAAGGATTCAATATTCTAAAGTTGCTAGGAATTCATGACACACAGTAAAATAAATAAAAACATATGAATAAGTTTTTGCCAATTAAAAGGGCATGGGGACGTTACCAAGACCAAGGGCGATCACATCACGAAATAGAACGTGTGTAGTTTATTTACAGAAGGTTATTAGCATTCGCGAATATCAATCATTTAGTTTTGTAATAGTTGTTCAATGCTTGAGGCTAGTTTCTATAATAATAATAATAATAAAGCTTGGGACTTAGGGGCCAACTGGCCCCAAGCCGGGTCCCCGCTGCCGGTGGTTGTGTGCAGCGCATGAGATGGACTCAGTCTATGAACGAGAACGTCATGCGCGCATATTACGGGTCTACAGAGGGGGGAACCAACCTCACTGCGTACCGTGTTACGATGCTGTCTCTGTTCCAGAAACTAGAGCCAACCGTCAACGTCTCAGCCCAACGACTATCGGATCAGGTGCGAGTCATCCAACGCAATCACAGGTTGGACGATGCCGCACTTGATAGGCTGCGCTCAGAGGTACTGAGCAATCATATCGTCTCAACTCCGGCACAAACCGCGACACATGCACCAATCATTAATGCAATCCCGCCGCGGTCCAATCACGATGTTGAAGAGGAGGATGATAGGGTTGCCACAGTAAGTAGCCAGTGCAACGTCCGATTGAGAAGCGCACTGGAAGATGCGTTTCGCGAGTATAGGTCCACTCCGACCGAACTTAGACCCCGACTACCACGCCTACCCATGCACAAGAAAAATAGGGCGCTGGTATGTACCTTGGACTCGCTGCTTAAGGATTTCTTCGAGAGCAGCGAGGATCTCGTTGATACACACTCGATCCTATATTGCGCGGCTGTTGCGGCATGTCGTTTAGCGAACGTTAAGTTCCCAAACTGTGACGGAGCTACGCGACCAAAACCAGCCGTACCAGCCTGGCAATGCAGGATCGAGCGTCGTATTGATGGGGCCAGGGTACTCATAGGCAAACTATACTGCTTCAGGGAGGGAAATACACGACCACGAGTGATGCGCTTTGTAAGGCGGGCATTCTCGGGGACTGGAATCAGCCCTCGAGAATACATGTCTCGTGTCACGGAGCGCATCGACTTCCTGAAGCAGAAAGTTTGTGCATGGGCGAGCCGTATTCGGCGGTATAAGCGGCGGGTTGATCGATACACGCAAAATCGCATGTTCCAGAGCGATGAGAGGTGGGTATATAGAGCTTGGGAGCGACCGGAACAAAACGAGACCGACGTGTGCCGCCCCGATGATGCCACCACGACTGCGTTCTGGCGCAGCATCTGGTCGGTACCTGTCTGCCATGCTGAGGCTGACTGGATGCGGGATGTCGAGCGAGTGTGTGAAACTATACCAGAAATGGATGTAGTCATTATCACGCCATCAGATATAGCTAGAGCGGTCCGTCCGTTACCGAATTGGAAATCACCAGGACCGGACGGACTGCACAACTTTTGGCTGAAATGGCTAACTAGTTCACACACTTGCCTGGCATCTCAGTTCCAGTCATCCTTAGAGTCTGGGTCGCTACCACAGTTTCTGACGACAGGCATTACCCACCTGCTCCATAAGTCAGGTAGTCCCGCGGAACCCAAGAATTATAGACCGATCACGTGTTTATCGACGGTCTATAAACTTCTTACATCCATTTTGAGAGCGAAAATTAACACACACATTGACAGTAATTCGATTATGTCAGCCTCTCAAAATGGATGTAGGAACGGGTCCCGTGGCACTAAGGAGCTACTTCTCATCGACATGGCCATTAGCCAACAGGTTCGTCGATTCCGCAAGGATCTGTCGACTTGCTGGATAGATTATAAGAAGGCCTACGACTCGGTGCCACATACATGGCTCATGAGGGTGCTGGAGTTCTACAAAATAGATACAACTCTACGCACCTTCCTTGAATCGTGTATGGGGCAATGGAGGACAGTCCTTCGCTATCCAGGGTGTCGACAGATCCAGGGGAATGATGAGCCTGTATGGATTAAACGGGGAATATTTCAGGGTGACAGTTTAAGTCCACTTTGGTTCTGCTTAGCCCTGAATCCTCTAAGCACGCTGCTGGAGGATTCAGGTCTAGGCTATCGGTTGAGGAGAGGTGGTCAGGTCATATCTCACCTCCTCTACATGGATGACTTGAAAATCTTTGCCCCCAACAAATTGCAACTGATGGAGCTACTGAAGGTAACTGAAACTTTCAGTAGCGCCATCAGAATGGAGTTTGGTGTGGACAAATGTGCAGTCATGCATGTAAAGCGAGGGGAGATAATGGAATCCGAGGGAATTCAACTTTCGGATTCCATACACCTTAGATCCCTCTCCTCACCCGAAAGCTATAAGTATTTGGGTATGTCGGAAGCGTTAGGCATCAACGTTACTGACATGAAGCAATCATTGAAGGAGCGCTTTTTTGGCCGTCTGAAGAAGGTATTGATTAGTCCTCTTTCAGGCGGAAACAAGGTGCGTGCCTTCAACGGTTGGGTCATGCCGGTTTTGATGTACTCTTTCGGCATACTCAAATGGACTCAGACCGAACTTGACGCCCTGGATAGGAGGGTCCGTACACTGTTGACCGCAAACCGGATGCATCACCCACGATCATCGGTGATGAGACTGTACATCCCGCGGAAGTGCGGGGGTCGAGGCTTTTTAAATGCGAAGACCCTCCACAACCGCGAGATATGCAGTCTCAGGGAATATTTTTTGAAAACCGAAGTGGGTATGCACCGTGATGTGGTCGCAGTGGACAAAGGGCTCACCCCACTTTCCATGGCTAAAGAGAACTGGTGCAAACCTGTAATACTTACAACGGATGACCGCAAGGAGATATGGCAAAACAAGGAGCTACACGGGCGCTTCTATCGGGCTCTTCATGAGCCCGATGTAGATTTTTTAGCGTCCGTATCCTGGCTACGCTTTGGGGACCTTTTCGGGGAAACTGAAGGTTTCGTCTGTGCAATTATGGACGAAGTTATCTTGACGAATAACTACCGGAGACATATTATGAAGGACGGGACGGTTGACGTGTGTCGGGCATGCCACCGTCCGGGTGAGTCTATCAGACATATTATCTCTGGTTGTTCTCGTCTGGCTAACGGCGAGTACTTGCACAGACATAACCAAGTGGCTAGGATTATTCACCAGCAACTTGCTTTGAAATATAAACTTGTGAACTCTGAGGTACCGTATTACAAGTATGCGCCCGACCCAGTTCTCGAAAATGACCATGTCACGTTGTACTGGGATCGGTCTATCATTACTGACAGGACTATTGTCGCCAATAAGCCTGATATAGTGGTGATAGATCGATTAGCGCGCCGCGCAATGATAGTCGATGTTACCATTCCACATGACGAAAACCTCGTGAAAGCTGAGAAAGAGAAGCAAATAAAATATCTCGACTTAGCACACGAGGTTGTTGACATGTGGAATGTTGACTCGGCTGTCATTGTGCCGATTGTCGTTACGGCCAATGGCCTGATGGCTGAAAGCCTCAACCATCATCTCTCGAGGCTCTCGTTAGGCGGCTGGATCAAGGGCCTGATTCAGAAGGCAGTACTCCTCGATACGGCCCGCATTGTGAGGAGGTTCCTGTCTCTGGAGTCCTAACCACCGGTAGCTTGGACTCTGCTCCCGACACCGGCGGACCACTATTTTTTATATTTTGAAATGTTTTTTTTTTTTATACCTTTTTTCAAGAAATATTTAAAAATATATTTTATATGTAAAAAAATAAATAAACGACATAATAATAATAATAATAATAATAAGTTCTTGAAAATAGAAATATCACATTGTACTGGGATCGATCCATCATCACTGACAGGACTATTGTTTCCAGTAAGCCTGATATAGTGGTGGTGGGTCGAACAGAGCGGCGGGCAATGATTGTTGACTTAACAGTCCCTCATGACGGGAACCTCGTGAAAGCTGAAAAAGATAAACAAATCAAGTATCTTGACTTGGCTCGCGAGGTTGTCGACATGTGGGATGTGAATTCAGCAATCATTGTGCCGATAGTCATATCAGCCAATGGCTTAATTGCCAAGAGCCTCGACCAACACCTAAGGAGGCTCTCGTTGGACGGCTGGATTAGGGGCTTGATTCAGAGAGCGGTACTTCTGCACACGGCTCGCATTGTTAGGAGGTTCCTTTTCTGGAGCCCTGACCCGTAGCTTGGACCCTGTTCCCGATACCGGTGGGCTACCAATTTTTTATATTTTTAAATGTTTTTATATTCTAATATTTAAAAATATGATATAATGTTTAAATATTGAAATAAAAGATAATAATAATAATTTACAGACACAATCTAGTGGCTAGGATTATCCACCAGCAACTCGCCTTACAGTACAACCTTGTGGAGTCCGAAGTACCGTACTACAAGTACCAACCCAGTTCTCGAGAAAGGTCATGCCACATTGTACTGGGATCGATCTATCATCACTGACAGGACTATTGTAGCCAATAAGCCTGATATTGTGGTGATAGATCGACGAAAGATATCGCTGTCCCTCATAACGAGAATCTCGTGAAAGCTGAGAAAGATAAAAAAAAACAAGTATCTTGACTTAGCACACGAGGTTGTAATAGCGGAGAGCCTCGATCAACACCTCATGTCTGCTGAAACAATGCTGGATGAAGGGGCAGTCTAGCCTTCCCGCAATTGAGACTAACCCGTACTCTGCTCTCCACCTCTGCGAACATACCCGAGGCGCTGCAGTATCCCCATCACCACCCTGAACGCGTTATTGTACTGGACGCGGATGGCGCTGTAACTTTTATTAGAGTAGTGTGCCCACAGACTGCATGAGTACAGCGATGTACAATACGCTCTAAAGAGCGTAGCTTTAACCTCATTAGAGCACCGCACAAATCTGCAGGCGATCATGTTCGCTCTAACAGACAATGCCCTCCACCCCCGTTCCATGCCTGCGTGATCCTTGAGGTCACAGTCAATACATGCCCCGAGTATATAAACCGGTCAACTCTTTCCAGAGGAACCCTATTGAGTCTAACCGGGGGTATACTTCCCGGGCATTTCGCACTGCCGTTCTCATAATCAGCCTATAATGTTCCGACTGCTGGGACACAGGCCTCCTCTCTGTGAGAGGAAGCGGACCGTAATCCACCACGCGGGCCCAGTGCGGTTGGTAGATGTCACATGTCTTCGAATTTTTGGTTCTAGGACATGCCGGTTTCCTCACGATGTTTTCCTTCACCGTTTTGAGAACAGTGGTGATGAAATAATTTACACAAAGTAAAACGCCTGTCCGGAAATGAAACTACGACCTACAACTCGTAAGTCGCGGCCGTTACCACTGGACCACCACTGCTCATACACGAAAGTCATCAAATCCACAAAAATACCAAAATTGACTTAAGTATACCAAAAAGACCCTCACGGTTTTACGGTTTTGGTATTTTTGTGGATTGGATCCTTTTCGTGCAACTACGTCCAATTGTTTAGCAGAAAGTTAGTTACATACATATCTACATAAACTCACGCCTTCTTCTCATGGGGGTAAGCTGAAACTATAGAATGCCACCTGCTACGCTCCTTCCATACTCCTTTTGCTTCGTAAAATGATAATTGAAGGAATAAATGGTTATGGTAATGGTTATTTTAAACGATTGGATATGCTACTAGCTGCGCCCTGCGGTTTCACCCACGTAAGTCTTGATCCAATGGGAATATTGGGATAAAAGTATCTTATGTCCTAATCCAGATTACGGTCTATCCATATGCCAAATATAATCTAAATCCATTCAGACGTTTTAACGTGAAATCGTAACAAACTAAACTCACTTTGGCATTTATAATATTAGTAAGGATTTTTATCACGAAGCGACGCGGCGACGCGCGCTTTATTTGTGGTAACTGAGTGTACAAACACGCTGTAAATGTGTGAGTGAAGATGAGTAGCATAAGCACATAATACACACACACAAAAACACACACACTTCCGACTTCGGGTCGCGGGAAGGTACTAATGGGTCACCGAGGCCCCCGTAACACAGGCAACGGAAGGAATACGGGTGGGTTTTAGTCAGTAAGAGTCTGACACCCTCCCGCTCCGCCCAGAGCGGGAGAAGTTATTTGAAGATTTCCCACCCAAAAAAAAAAAGCTCATGTCTCGGACGATACCAAAAGCTCCTGCGCTTACACACACATTCACAGCGTGCTCGTACACTTGAATACCACAAGTACAGCGCGAGTCGCTTCGTGAGACAAAATTACTGTAACGATTGGTAATTCTAACGATAAGTTATCAGCCGGTCAAAACATAACCTAAATCAAATGTCTGCAACCTTAACTAGAGGTCATCTAAACAAAGCCAAAGTTTATTGCATTACATTCACGGCCGTCTCTAATGGTGCGAATAATAAACGGACAAAACTATTAGAAGCATTTATTTCCTTAATTAATAATTGTACAAATCATTTTTTGGCGAACAAATAAATCGTTGAAGTTAATATCCGGTTTTTTTTAACATTCATAATAAATTTGATAGTTTATTGGTTTGTTTGGTTTTGTGGTTTTTCTCACGACATCAATTTATTATTATAACTGCGTCATGCGTCTGCGGTCTAGTGATCATAAGCGCGGAGATCTGCTGTGAATTGACTTCTGGATACCCAAGATCACTGAATCGGACAGTGTTGGTGGCGAGCCCAAGATTACCATCAATAGGCCACAAATATAGAGTCCAGATTGGTCACCTCCTTCTGCGAAGCAGTAATACTCGCGAAGGAGGCGGTAAAACGGGTAAGGGAGAGGCAAAGTTCGCGTCCTCACGCCCTTAGCCGCCGCAGAAGACGCCCTCGACGTCGGGAATCCCAGGCGGATTTCAGGCCACCTCACTCACTGAGTCATCATCTGCCTAGCCTTTTCCCAACTATGTTGAGGTCAGCTTCCAGTCTTACCGGATACAGCTGAATACCAGTATTTTACATGGAGCAACCGCCTATCTGACCTCCACAACCAAGCAACTGGATAACACGATACCCCTTGGTAAGACTTGTTGTCAAACTTTCGGACTTCTGACGACCCGTAACAACTGTTAAAGATCTACAAATGACAGCCGGGACCAACAACGTAACGTACTTTCCGAGGCACGGAGGAGTCTCGATGTGTAAAGATGGTCACCCATCCACGGACCAACCCCGGCAAGCATAGCTTAACACGATGGATTAAACTATGTCTTTCTTGTATTCTTGTATGTAATAGTAAACAGTATGACTGTACACTTTCTGACTACATGACCGACTTCTTAACAATTCAAAAATGTCTGTAAATGGTTAATAGAAATAACAGCTTTGTTTTTTTTTTTATTTGTCTGGCTAATCTTCTCATAAAGCTCGTGCCGACACGCTAAAAGATAATTGAATTATTAAATTCCGCTCTTTTTGTCTCTCTCCCCGAATAGAGACGTAACTAACAAGCGTGTAATCGTTCCGCTGGTTGTACAACTTAAATACGCTTATAGCCTTCTGCGGGACGGACGTCCGCATGACTACGGATGGATGTATTGTCTTTTTGTAAGAAAAGGGGGCTTTGTGCAATTTATATTAAAGGATAGTACAGCTTTAGAACGAATAAAAATATGAACATAGCGAGGTCATCATCTGTCTCGCTTTTTCTGAATTATCTTGGGGCTGGTTCTTTTTTTTTTGGTACCGGTGTGTAAATCGATTGGTGTGGTGAGATGTTTAAATCCCCCCGTGACGCGAAAAAGGGGCGCTAGTAGAACATTACGCGCCTCCACCTCTGGTCTTATATGATAGGGGGCGGCGGACATCCCCGTGTCAGCCATCACAGGGAGCCTACTCCCTAAGCACTAAATCCGTAGTTTCGGCTGAAGTTACGGGCGTTTCCAACTCCGTATCACCTACGGACATAAGATTAAAGTAGATCACCGCATTCCATGACATTGCGCCGCTGACCATGAAAAAATCACAGCTGGCAGCGACAGGTCACTTCCCACTCTCGAAACGAGGGCAAAGCGTGGCTCCTCCCAAGCTGCATGGCCGTCGTATCCTCCCGACATTGGACGCAGTCATGACACCGAGTGTCTGGCTCCCTGCCTATGCGACGCAAGCACTTCCTGAGGCACCCGTGCCCCGAGAGCACCTGCGTCGCCCTAAATGACAGGGAGCCATGCCTCCTACTGAGCCAGTCGTCGAACCCCACACCAAATATGGCAAACCACATGCCATTTATCTATATATGGAGAGTTATGGGTAGTATACTTTAAAAATAATAAAAAAATATGGACCAGCAATCCCCAAACGTTTTGTTCATGGACTTGACCAAAGCATTCGACTTGGTGGGTATTAATATACTTTTGGATATATAAGAAAAATATGGAGCTGGGGCGGCGGGGACGTCCTATATTTTTGAAAATTAGGCAAAAAAAAAAGAATCTTCCTACCAAACAAACTCCCGAAACCAACTTCTCTACCTGAGCCAAGGGGATTTTTTGTTATATCAGGGGATATACCAGGGACCTACTCGGTCCATTATTGTTCTACATCAATGCCATGTTTGGAAGATTGTAATCTTTTTTTGCTTCGGTTTCCATGGAACCGGATACATATTAAACAATATTGTATTCACATACCAACACAAAAAACGCAGCCATTACAATTCATTTTAAACGTATTCTTCCTCGAAGCTTTAACTTAACCTATAGTTAAAAGATACTTGAGTACAAACTAAGATAGGTACAGTCAACATCAATTGCTACTTAATAAAATATTTTGTTAAAAACTAGCTTCTGTCCGTCTGAAACTTTTTCTCGTAATACATAATATATTCAACGTTGCTCGGCAGTATTGTAGTTGTGCCATTAGCGAAGTAATTTTCGGAATTGGATCAGTAGTTCCCAAGATTACTGACATACATAATCAGCCTATAATGTTCCTGCTGGGACACTTGCCTCTTCTCTGTGAGAGGGAGTGGGCCGTATTCCACCACGCGGGCTCAGTGCGGGTTGGTAGATGCCACATGTCTTCGAATCTTTGGTTCTAGGACATGCTGGCTTCATCACGATGTTTTCCTTCACCGTTTTGAGAGCAGTGGTGATGAAATAATTTACATACAAAGTAAAGCGCCTGTCCGGGTTCGAACTTACGACCTACAACTCGTAAGTCGCGGTCGTTACCACTGGGCCACCACTGCTATACAATTAATATTTATTAGAGAAATATTTATTTTTAATAACTAAAATATGAATATTTAAAAAAATAAACACATATAGCATTCAGCGGATTCCTGCGGCCTTCACTAGGGCATCGGTTCAACTTGTGGGAGGCCTTACAACCTTACGTCTTCAGGTGCGCGGCCACTACTCCAAAACTTTGCGGCCCAACCGGCCATCTTGGTCTCTCAATCTCAATTTATATGGAGATAGAATTCTACTACTTCAATCTTATTCAATCCGAAACATTGATTTAAACTGTCAATTGTACTTGTATGGGGATTTCTACTTGTGATTTTGAGAAAACATCTTTTGACGTCAGAGATCGATAACTATTGTAATAGGAATCTTTATCAGTGGAATTAATCTTTATGAATAAAAAAAATCTGTTATGATCACGACGTTCTTAATTTTTGATCACGACTTAATAGGTAACGTTTCATATCAATGTATTACTGAAGTTACGAATTCTGAAAAATATGGCGCGTGGTTTGAAATTATGAAGTCCCAAGTCTTGTGAATATGGCCACCGTAGGTGCGGGCTTGCGGACGGTGAGCAATGGGTAGCTCGTCGTCCGATAAGGACCAGGCCTGGGTCGACGGCGCGTTGTGTTCGATGATGTCGGCACAAGTGTAGGGGTCCATTAGGGCCTGCCGGGGTCGCGGGAATGTCCGAAAGGGTTACCGAGGCCCCTGGCAACACAGGCAACGGAAGGAATACGGGTGAGCTTTAGTCAGTAAGAGTCTGACACACCCTCCCGCTTCGCCCAAAAAATATCTTGTGAATATGTCAAATATATTTTAAAGACTCTTGCTACAGGTTTTAGGGATCGTGGCTAAATTGTAACACCCGTACGGGTCAATCGAAGGTTAAGCTACGCTTGCCACAGTTGGTCCGTGGATGGGTGGTCGTCCATTACATATCCAGACCCTCCGTGCCTCGGAAAGCACGTTAAGCCGTTAGTTCCGGCTGTCATTCGTAGATCTTTGACAGTCGTTACGGGTCGTCAGAAACCCAAATGTCTAACAGTCTTACCAAAGGGTATCAACACAACTATGTAAAACTACATTCTTACAAATAAATAAATTCTGATTCTGACATCATTGAATATTTTCTTCTTCATCGACATAATGAAGTCAATCTCTTTTTTAGTTGCACCATCAGGGCTCTGCCGGGTCCATTTTCTGTGCTCACGTTTTCTGAAGAAGGAGTTCATCATAAAGAGGCCTTCCTTTTCCATAAAACTGGCCAGTAGATCCCCGGTGGTTCCAACTTCCAACTCCAAATTGTCCCATTGGCAGCTCGTCATCGTCTCGTTTGTCCAGCAACGGTGAAGTGAGTTTTAGAGCCATGCATGGCTCTGGAAATATCCTCATACATGGTTTCTACCATGAATGAATACGTCGGGGTGGGACGAGGTCGGGGCGTAAACCTGCACGAACTTCAGTGCATATCTACCGTACCTTATACTCAGAATATCCACAAGATATGGTACTCTGCAACGTGATGAAGATCGAGAGTGTGTCGACACACTCTCGATCTTCATCACGTTGCTCACAAGGGATTTATGGACGATAAACTCAACACCACCTTGGGACTGCTGGTCGCCCTCTCGGAAATAGAGTAAGTTCCTGGATTTGAGGATTATTGAAGCCTACCTCTTCGGACCTCAGATAACCCAACTTATCGTAACCCCATCGTAATCTCCTGAATTCTTCCTTGAATTCGGTGATCTTCTCGTTGGTCCGCGTGTAGTGTTTGTCTGCGTGCGTGTAGATTTTTGCTGGGACAGTTGTTGTTTTCGTATGTTTTGTTTTTGTTATTATGTTTAATTACTAATTAATATATACTGGGACGTCATTTGTCCCTAAAGGTTCATTAGAAAACCAGCGTCAGACAGCATCTGTCTGGCATTAATGCTGAAATGAACCTCTTTGGTGCAGCCGTGAGGCACACACAATTATTGTAAAACATTTCACTTTTTTATTGTTATTTTTATTTTGTGTTTCACGAACTGTATTCAAATAAACGTTATTCTTTCTTTCTTTTCTTTTGTAGTCACTAGTCAATGATTGGCATAAATCAAACTCGGCCCATCACTACTGTTCAAAAAATCAAAACAATCCTGTGCATTAGTCTCGTCAGTGTATTCATTTGTTGTCGTAGTGTCGTCTCCACGTAGTATAGGTATTTAAGGCTTTATCCTTATACCATCATTAAAAAGTCAGGCTCCCACAAGTCGCATATCATAACTACATGGAAAAAATCGTTCCTCACAATTAAAATGCCATAAAAACTTGTTGATTAAAAAAAAAACAAGATAGAATATCTTCGTAAATGTTTTTAAAATGAGTTAATTATAGATAAACTGGTAAATTATTATAAAGATGAATTATTTATCAACATTGACACAGTGCGCAGATTGTGACAATTATATAATAAGTGCTTTTTGTATTTACCTGGTAAGATAATCTTAAAATAGAAAAAAAAAACATAATTACAGATATAACGATCGTGATTGATTTTCGGTGTAAATCTGCTGCAATAATTTGCGCAATTAGGGACGAAAGAGCCTAGTTATAGTGGCATTCTATCAATGATAAAGTTGATAAAAAGTTAAAAATGTATGGGACTGACATAAGCTACCGAAAAGTTTAGGGGAGTTCCTTGTAGTACTTTGGAACACCTTTTATCTCGAAGCAAGCTCATCATTAGAGAAATAATGCATTGAAAAGTGGTAAGTAGCGACATCTAGTAGCTATTTCAGTACAACATTGAAAATGCTTGACGTAAATTCGGCCATTTTGACTGGTTTCATCGCTGTGATATGTCGTGTGATTCTTGCGCGTGTTAGTTGATAACTAGATTCATAACCACTTATTTTAATATAAGTAAATCACTTCCGTAATTTCAAAATCCCAGAAGTCGCAAGTCAGAAGACAAGCGTTGATGGAGCGTTGGGTGTGGTTCGATCGTAATATTTCATGTTTAATTTTATCATCGTAAAAAATACCGTACATTAACTCTTGTGTTTTTTTTTATATTTTATTGTATTTATTATTTTTTATTCATTTAATGGGATTTATTTTATGTCCGTAGGTGTGTCCGTGGCATCACAGTGGGCCCTATCAGAATACCAGCGCTAGTATTTTGTTTTTTCAAATCTCGCAGCGTCATGCTGAGATAGGAGCCCTTTTGGCCTTGCACATGTCTTCTTTTGTTCACTATTTTGTTTGGTTTTAATGTTCTTCTTTTATTGCAATTGCATGCAGCTGATATGAGAATACTAAGGGGGATGTGTGGTGTGACACGAATGGATAGAATAAGAAATGAGAATATAAGAGGAGGTCGGAAAGTGGCACCGGTGACTGAAAAGTTGCACGGAAATCGGTTGTCATGGTATGGGCATGTGATGCGGAGGAATGAGGAAAATGTCGTGAGGAAAGTCTTGAGTATGAATGGCTTTAAGAGTAGGGGAAGACCAAAGAAACGATGGATGGACTGTGTGAAAGATGATAATTATGGCTAGAAAGGGGATGACTATGAAGTTAGTTGCCCATTCCAAAGCGCAGTGCTTTGGAATGGGCAACTAGCTTCATCTTTCTGACTGACCAACCGACCCCTTGACAATTCAAAAGTGCCTGTAATTGGTTTATTTGAAATAAATGCTTTTGAGTTTGAGTTTAAGTTTGATCCGACACAGAAACCTCCCGAAGCAGGCGGATTATTGTTCGCTTTGGAGGTAACTTTGTAATTTTTTCACATACAAGCGTTTGTATGGAAAGTATGACAGGTTGGATAAGAAACTTACTTGTAGTTCTTTTTAATTAAGATTCGCAACATGAACAAATAAATTGATATGAACCATCAACACCTAGTTACGTCAACATAATCGAAAGTAATCGACTTATCAAGGTGATTCCTAAAATTAATTGAACTACAATCATATTTGTATATATCCGCGTTCTGCAATTAACTTATATATAGGTACTTTATCTTAAAAGCTGTGGGTTTTAAGTGATGTCATTTTTATCTGAAACTAGCTTCTGCTCGCGGCTTTGCCCACGTGGGTTTTTCTAACATAAAAGTAGCCTAAGTTACTACTTATAACATCAGCTATCTGCCAGTGAAAGTCCCGTGAAACTCGGTTCAGCCGTTTCGGAGATTAGCTGGAGCGAAAAGACAGACAGACTAACAACAATAAAAAAAAATAACCCCCGACGCAAAACCGGGGTGTTATAAGTTTGATGTGTCTGTGTGTGTTTGTGTGTGTGTGTGTGCGTCTGTGGCATTGTAGCTCCCGAATGCATGGACTGATTTTGATTTTGTTTGCTTTTTTGTTTGAAAGGCGACTTAATAAAGAGTGTTCTTAGCTATGGTTCAAGAAAATTTGTCCAGTCGTTTGAAGATTATCAGCTCTTTTCTAGTTGATATTTAACTCGCTCACCAACTTACAGTGCAGGTATCGTGTTTGGGCTCATTGTACTGGTCTCAATAAATAGGTTATAGCTAGATGGTGATCAGGCTCTGATGATGGAAAAGGAGAGATAAATGAGGGTAAACTAGTGAGTACCTTCACTTTGGAAAAAATACCTAGGTACAGGGGAGCAGATGCCCCCGACTCGACGACGCTTGGCTCAAAATATTACCTAAATTTATATTAAACTGAAAGGGCCCAATACGTATTATTTTGTTACTTTTTAAATGTTTTTGTTAGTATCGGGGGCTTTTAAATTTTAAAATTAACTTTTTTGTTATAAGTAAGCACTGTATTTTCATATGCATTTAGTAAAAAGATGTTATTTTGATATTAAACAAACACTTTAATTTTATTTATTTAGAAATTCATTTTAAGTGTCTGTTTGCAATCGATGTATTTTTTTGAAGGGTTGGGCAGAGGTGTACCTATAGTACACCCAAATTCCGCCATTTATGTTTAAGTCCCATGTAATAGGGGGCGAGCCTATTGCCACCAACCAGACTCCAGGCTGCCACTAAGAAATTCCAGATAGAAAAACGCAATAACAGTTTGCCCGACCCGGGAATCAAACCCAGGACCTCATGTTCAGCAGTAGCGCTTGAGACCACTAGACCAACGAGAAAAACGTATTTTTTTTCCTTCTATGGAAAAATACGATAAAATATTTATTTATAAGGAATAAATTGACATTATTGATTTTGTAAAACCGTGTATGTCAACAAGGATCCATAATGATCGATGAAACAATGACAACCGTGCCTGCACACGGCGAATAAACTCTTTTTAACGGCAAGAAAAACGTGTGATTTAAATTGGCTTTACAATGTGGTGCAAAAAAAAAACACACACAAAACAAACATACAAACATGATATTTGGGGCGTCGCGTACTTTGCTAAGTTCTTTTAAGCATATCCACAGAAAAGTAGATTAGCGTGGAGATAACTAAATATGTACAATTTACTACGGAAATCCTTAATTATAATTAAGTATATAAACATTATTTTTACTTAAGAACTAACGTGTTCTTCGTGATCGCCCTTCGAGGCAACTAATTTGCATTACCAAAACGTTTTTTGCAATAATTATTTAGATAAGGAATGTTACGTGTTTATTGTTCGAAGTCCTAACTGTACCTGCTTAGCAGGTTCGCCTATTATAACATTTCACGCCTCTATTCCCTGATGGGTTAGGCAGAGATGGACTTACAGTACACTTACATTTCGCCAGGCATGTTTAAGTCCCACGTAATAGGGGGCGAGCCTATTGCCATCAACCGGGCACAAATCCAGACTCCAGGCTGCTACTGAGAAATTCCAGACGGAAAATCCCAATAACACTTTCACCGACCCGGGAATTAAAACCCCTCATGCGCAGCAGTAGCCCTGGCAACCAATAGCGAGGCAGTCAAGATTTTGTGTAATGATTATAAATTGTTGTGTAATTTAAAATTTATGCAATACTAGTTAAAATCAATGTAGTGTGGATGGATTTTTAAGTAGGTGTTTGAATAATTATTTCTAAAATAATTTTAGACTAACAAAAAAATGTTTACGTATCGTAACGGATAGCACATACTAATTCCATGCGTATCCGTCATGCTGCCTTTATTAGAAGACATAAAGACGCAGTTCTGTTGTCATAGATGACTGAAAACATGAATAATGTGCATAATTAGATATCGATTTGAATTATTTAAATTAATTTTTATACTATAATCTCACGCCTTCTTCCCATGGGGGTAGGCAGAAACTATAGAACGCCACCTGCTGCGCTCCTTACAATACATACTCCTTTTGCTTCGTTTACGTTCACACATCTGGTCATACACGCACGTCGGTTGCGAGTACTACGCACCTGAACTTTTTGAAGAACATCACCAATGAGGTCACTAATGTCTTCCTGGGGCGTCCCCTCCCGGCGTTTCCACTCACATCTGCCTTGTAAATACCTTTTGTTAGTCGCCTTTCATTCATCCTCTCAACATGACCAAACCATCTCAACATACTCTTTTCAATTTATGTCACTACATCTTCTTTTAAACCGCACAGTTGCCTAATTAATTATATAATTGAAATTGTTATTATTGTTTGATATAATATAATAAATAATATAATAATAAAATAAATAATAATATAATATAATTTAATAATATAATATATAATAAATACTACTTAATTAAAAATATATTTTTACCACATATATATACTCAACAGTTATAGAGTCAATGGCGCATTAACTTGCAATAACCTTCACAGTTTGCTAATTCAATCATCATCTGCCTAGCCTTTTCCCAACAACGTTGGGGTCGGCTTCCAGTATAACGGGAGCAGCTGAATACCAGTATTTTACATGGAGCGACTGCCTATCTGACCTCCACAACCCAGTTACTGGGTAATACGATAGCCCTTGTTTTTTTTTTTTGGGTGGGAAATCATCTAATAACCTGCCGGGGTCGCGGGAAGGTACTAATGGGTCACCGAGAATCCTAGCAACACAGGCAACAGGAAGGAATACGGGTGGGTTTTAGTCAGTAAGAGTCTGACACACCCTCCCGCTCCGCCCAGAGCGGGAGAAGTTATTTGATGTTTTCCCATCCAAAAAAAAAACAGGCATCGGCCCTAGTGGACCCCTACACAAGGCCCGGAGTCTGGGTTTGAGCGCGGTTGATGGCAAAAGCCACGCCCCCTATTGCATGGGATTTCAGCATAACTGGTGAAATGTTGGTGTACTATAGGTGTGCATCTCTTTTTTTTTTGGGTGGCGCCATGGTCTGAACCAGAGCCGGACGCGAGAGATCTCTGCCGCCGATCGCCTCCACGAGGACACGGCGGTGCTCTGCCCAAGCCGGGCAGACCTCCACCGTGTTCTCCACCGTATCCTCCCACAGTGGTGAGGTGTGCATCTCTGCCTAATACTTCGGAGAATACAGGCGCGATGTTGTTATGTATGTATCTAAATTAACTGCATGTGTCTTTATCGAGATTGGTATGCATGTCAGATTGACTGAATAGAAACAGTAGATTCCTTCGTAGTCACTTAAGGGTCGGTTAATCACCGTTGACCATACAAATGCGCGTCGCGTTCACGCCGCGCTGCTGTTCGGGTTCATAGGAAACATTTATTTTTAGTAACGAAAATATGAATATTTGAAAAAATTCACAGATAGATTTATACATAATAAAATAGTCTGTTCATACAAAAAAAAAAGTTATGAAAATATCTTAAGTAGTTTGAAAGTAATATCATTTTTTATGCTTCGGGTAGACCTTACTTCCTGAACTTATTTCATAATGTATTTTACTACAATACTTAAATATTCACATATAGTAGAATGTGTATGCGTTCTAGTTTAACATATATTTTTTGCATAACTTACTTGCATTATATGAAGACGCAATAACAGATTTAAAAGCTACTAAAATCATATATCTGCGCCTTAATGATTCAGTAACCATAATCAACACTTAGCTAATTAATGGCTTTAATAAATATCTGCTTGTCGATCAAAGACATGTGTTTTAGTTTACAGATGAGGATTTGTATTCAGCCTTTTTTTTTTGGTTAGGACATTATCATATAACTTCTCCCGCTCTGGGCGGGCGTGGGGACTCTTACTGAATGAAACCCACCCGTGTTCCTTCCGTTGCCTGTGTTGCCAGAGGCCACGGTATCCCTTTCGGACTTTCCCGCGACCCCGGCAGGCATTGGCCCTAGTGGACCCATACGCTTGTGCTGACATCCCTTTGAGACGCGCGTGGAACACAACGCGCTGTCGACCCGGACAGGTCCTTATCAGATGGCGAGGTACCCATTGCTCAACGTCCGCAAGGCCGCGCCTACGGTGGCCGGGAAACGGCCTGAGATTCCCGACGCCCAGGGCCTCTTCTGCGGCGGCAGGAGCGTGAGGGCGACAGGACCTTGGCCTTAAAAATACGCGTCGTGCTCACGCCATACCGCCGTTCGGTTTCATAGGGAATATTTATTTTAAGTAACGAAATTATGAATATTTGAAAAAATCACAGCTAGAACTATAGATAATAAAATAGTCTATGCTTTAGGTACTTCCTAAATTTATTTTATAAAGTATTTTACTACAATACTTTATCGTATATACATATAGAATTGATGTGTATGCATTCTAGTTTAAGATTATTTTTTTTCATAATTTATTTGCATTATATGAAGGCATATTAACAGATTTAAAAGTCACTTTAATCATATATCTGCGCCTTAATAAATGAATACCTCTAGGCAGGGCATACAACTTAAAAACTAAGCGACTACACGCTCAATCAATCAACTCAGCCTATAACAGTCCACTGCTGGACATAGGCCTCTCCCAGGCTGCGCCACAACACCCTGTCCTCCGCCTTCCGCATCCAACCAGTCCTAGCCACCTTTTTAAGGTCGTCGGTCCATGTAGCTGAGGGGCGTCCCACACTACGCTTGCCGATACGCGGTCTCTACTCCAGGACTCGTCTGCTCCACCGGCCATCGGTCCTTCGACAAACATGGCCAGCTCACTGCCACTTCAGCTTGCTGACTCTGCAGGCTATGTCGGTAACTCCGGTTCTCTTCCGGATAACTTCATTTCTGATCTTGTCCTTCAAAGAAACTCCGAGCATAGTCCGCTCCATGGCGCGCTGAGCGACCTTGAATTTGTGGATCAGCCCGACTGTCAGTGTCCACGTTTCGGCACCGTATGTCATTACGGGCAGGACGCACTGGTTGAAGACTACACGCTAAGGGCACTCAGTCTGCTATTTGATTGATGTTCTCAATTACATCTACATACATTACATTAGAACCAATTAGACAACCTTGCATATTGAAATAGTTTAAATTTCCATAATATCTCACCTCTTTGATAAAAGATAAATTATTTTATTTCTGTAAGTAGGTTTGTACTAACACCGTCAATCATATTTAAAAAAAAATACTAGATGAGGTCGGCGTTTCCTATCTGACTACTCTGAGAAGAAAGGCTGAAACAAACTCAGAGGTCACACACCCTCGAAGGAATAGGCAGAGTTGTACCTATAGTACGAGTACATACACATTTCACCAGCTATGTTTAGGTCCACCCACGTAATAGGGGGCAAACCCAACCGGCACTAATCCAGACTCCGGGCTGCTATCAAGAAATTTCTGTTACAAAAACCCAATTATGAACGATCCGGAAATCGAACTTTGGACCCTCATGTTCTGCAGTAGCGCTTGCGATTACTAGACCAACGAGACATAATGTCATCTGCCTAGCCTTTTCCCAACTACGAGTATGTTGGGGTCGCCTTCTAGCCTAACCGGATGCACCTGAATACCGGTATTTTACATGAAGCGACTGCTTATCTGACCTCCACAACCCAGTTACTGGGTAACACGATACCCCTTGGTAAGACTGGTTGTCAGACTTTCGGGCTTCTGACGACCCATAACGACTGTCAAAGATCTACAAATAACAACAGCCGGAACCAAAGGCTTAACGTGCTATCCGAGGCATGGAGGGGTCTTGGTATGTAAAGATGGTCACCCAAGCACGGACCAACCGCGCCAAGCACTTTGTGTAAATAATTTCATCACCACTGCTCTCAAAACGGTGAAGGAAAACATTGTGAGAAAACCGACATGTTCTAGAACCAAAAATTCGAAGACATGTGACATCTACCAACCCGCACTGGGCCCGCGTGGTGGATTACGGCCCACTCCCTCTCACAGAGAGGAGGCCTGTGTCCCAGCAGTGGGAACATTATAGGCTGATTATGTATACAACCTTGTTTATTGAAATAATTTAATCGGTGGCCTAAATAAAGTAAAACCGGATGGTGCAGATTAGTTAACAATTTTGGGATTGCTGTAATCACTCCATTCATGTATGGGCATGAGATAAAAACTGGTACTTACATTTAAAATTATTATTTTTTAATGTGTATGTTCCAAATTCGGTCCTACATGGTCAAATTGATTTGACATAATTGTTGACGTTTTTTTTATGAGCAGTGTCCTACCAAAACAAATATTAAGGCCACGTCAACACGACTGCATAATTTCTGTCGTAAAGCGAATCTGTCGTTGTACAAATTTTGTAATCACCTTTATTTTATGTACCTACTTTCTAAGGAAATAAACGATTATTATTATGCTATTATTAATATGGGCAATCTATGGGTCAATTGTACCAAGAGATCGCTGGATGCCCTGCGCATCCAATATAACATTGCTTTCAGGATGTTGTTGAGGCTGCCTCGTTATTGTAGCGCGTCGGAAATGTTTGCGCAAGCCCGCACCGACGGTTTCTATGCAATTATACGCAAGAAAACTGCGTCGCTACTGAGGAGAGCGACGGGCAGTCAGAACAGCATCCTGAAAACTGTAGCCGGGAGCTTCGGCTCTCCGATTGTACAGCAGTTTGTGCGGAGATTGATTTTTACTAACACTAGGCAATAAGTTATTTTTGTATTTTACTAACACTATAATATATGAATATTTAGTGTCCGAAACTGATTCTATTGTATTCTATTCTTAACAAGGAACCCTTATAGTTTCGCCATGTCCGCCTGTCTGTCTGTCCCCGCTGTAGCTCAGAGATGCTTAGTACTAGAAAGCCGTAATTTTTTTAGAGTACCTCCCTTGCACGTAATGTGGAGATGATATTTTTTTCTCGTCTATCCCATGATGTGGGGTGTCGTTGGATAAGCTATTCAAAAAAATTGCGGGTCTGTAAACACCATCTTTCGATTCAAGGATCCTTTTGCGTAATATTAAGCTTTGAAGTGCTAAGAGTCAAGTCCCTCCCCCTCCACCCTGCCAGCTAAATGGTTATTTATGGAGATGTGAAAAACCTCACGGCAGTAGTACATGTAATGAAATTAAAAGGAAAACTATCACAGCTAAGTAGGCTTTACAAGTTAACGAGTAATAGTCGACCAACTTAAATTTGCAATTGGAGAATAGGGTCTTAAACCCATTTTTAAAAAGTGTCTTAATTAAATTCTATAGTGCTAATATGCCCCAAAAAAAATCACAAAATTTTTAATCAATCGATAAGTGCCATAAAAAAGCATTTAAATTTTACATTTTCAAATTTCGCGCGTAGTTTGACGAAAACGCTGGACGCAGTGGACGCCATGTTGCTCTGTGGTCATGACGTCACTTGGCTATGTAAACAAATGCGCTGATCTATTATCTAACTATCAGTTGACAGTTGACACGTTTTTGTTTACTCAGAGGTATGACGTAATAACATGGCGGCTACTATTTCATGGTGTTTTTTAACAGATTAGAAAAACTGAAAACGTTGAATAGAATTTTAAAATTTATTTTGTTATTTTATGAACTAAAACTAACATTTTCCGACTCCTTTTTGCCTAAACTATCTCAATAATCTATTTATAGATTTTTTCTCGTATATAGTAAAATACCCTATTGATCGTGAGTCGTGACGTATATCGATGTATGGGAGAACATGTTTTTCAACTAAAATGTTAAGATTGATTTTGGAATAAATTCATCCCGAGTAATCCCAACTACGGAACGCTTCATTGTGCGTTGTTCGTCACGCACTTGGCCAGTTTTATGTGTTAACATATCTCGGGACCATGGGGTCCCGGACCTTTGGAAGGCGTACGAGGGGCCGAAGCCAACTCGCAGAGGCCCGTTAGACATTTTGTATTAAATGAGGCACTAATCGACGATTGTCTCTGTAGGCACTATAATATGTATGACTACTTTACTTGACATTACATTATTATATTGGTTAATTTGACATCTTATTAAAATACCCAATAAATTTGTGATTCTATTATATCTCTGACATGTAAACTGTTCAGTAAAATAAATATATTTATTTATTTATTTAAACTTCTCGCACACATTTAAGTACAAAGGCGGACTTAATGCCTTAGGCATTCTCTACCAGTCAACCAAGGGCGGTGAAGAGATAAGATGGCAGGTACTCTGAGAGGAAATAAAAATAAAGAAAAATATTAAAGATAACATAATAGATTATAAATAGAATAAGTACAGAAATACATAAATAGGTTACAAGCATAAAATACAAATACATACATATTTACTACAATATATACGTACATTAAACATATATATACATGCAAATTCAAGGAAAAGAGATACATAATTGAGATGACTCTACGCTATTTGTTTTGAAAATAACTCTGCAATTTCCGCTTAAATGCATACCGACTGGTGGCCGTCCTGATATCAAGAGGAAGCGCATTCCAGAGAAGAATGGACTGAATATGAAAGGAAGAATGAACTAAGTCAGAAGTATGAGAAGGACAGAGTAGAAGAAGATTGTTGGAAGAACGCAGACTTTTAGCGTGCGAAGAACATAGATATTGGAAGTGAGACATAAGATAAGAAGGAGGGGTGGGAGAGTTGAGAAGGGAGAAAAGAGTGGTCAAAGCGCGCAAGCTTCTTCTTTGGCGAATGGACATCCATTTGAGCTCAGTCCTGTAGCTCGAAACATGGTCATATTTCCTTAGGTTGAATATGAACCGGATACCATTGTTGAGTAGTCTGTCGAGCTTATCCAGCAAAACCGCGTTCAAGTCAAAGTAGCACACGTCACCATAGTCGATTATAGGGAAGATCAAAGTCTGCACAAGCATAGTCTTCGTCTTAGCGGGCAACAAGCTCCTTAGACGATACAGGGATCGCAGAGTACCGTTGACCTTTTGACTAACACTAGTATGAATTAATGGATTGTAATGGAATTAAATTATGTCAAAGTGTTTCCTATTGTTATTGATATTGAGTTGCTGAGTTATTTTATTCACCTCGTTGTCAATTTTTTCTTTTAAGGTTATTGGGTTTATAATTAAGGGTATGTGTGTAGGTATTTATCTGAGTTGATGCAAAAGGTATGGGACGTTATATGTGAAGCCTACTTGTAACATTAGACTGCAATGACTGACTGCTTGTTTATTATTGTGATTTTTATTGTTTTTATTTAATTTGGTGATGGTATATTTTTGTATTTATTATTAGTCGAGTTGTGTTTTTATTTTTGTTTAGTACCTAATTTTATTTTACTAATTTAAACTTTTTTTATGTAACACATTCAGACACAATTTGTATTGTTATTGAATAAATAAATATAATATAAAATATATAATATAATAATATGGGCAGCCGTTACCTACTTCTGCGAAGCAGTAATGCTGGCGAAGCAGGAGGCGGGACGGTTGAGGGAAAGGCAAGTTTCGCGCCCTCTTGTCCCTAGCCGCCGCAGGAGACGCGCTGCGCGTCGGGAATCCCGGGCGGATTTCCGGCCACCGTAGGCGCGGGCTTGCGGACGGTGAACAATGCGTAGCTCACCGTCCGGTAAGGACCAGGCCCAGGTTGACGGCGCGTTGTGTTCCACGCGCACCTCAAAGAGATGTCGTCAGCACAAGTGTAGGGGTCCACTAGGCCGATGTCTGCCGGGGTCGCGGGAATGTTCGATAGAGTTACCGAGGCCCCTGTCAACACAGGCAACGGAAGGAACAGGTGGGTTTTAGTCAGCAAGAGTCTGACACACCCTCCCGCTCCGCCCAGAGCGGGAGAAGTTATTTGATAATTTCACACCAAAAAAAAGGCACTATATTGTAAGTGCATCCAAGGACATCCCCCGGTTGGTGCTAGACTATTGCAGAACATGGAAGCAAAGCATATTGGGCTATGGGTTTGGGTGGCTGGTGGATAAAATGGCAGGGGATTTATTATTATTATTAAAGCGAATCTGTCCTAAAACGAATAAGGGGATCAAACTGATAGTAAGGTTGAGGGGTTTGTGGGTACCTAAATAATAACAGCCGCACGGGTCGATCGAAGGTTGAGCTACAATTGCCGCGGTCGGTTCGTGGATAGGTGATCATCTATTACTTATCGAGACCCCTCCGTGCTTCGAAAAACACGTTAAGACGATACCAATTTTAAGAGGCTGACAACACCTAAAGTGCGGTCACTGTCGGACTGCATAGAAAAGAAAGAGAAGTGCGATGACACAACGCTGGTAATTTATCGCAAAATATAAAGCAATTATCTATTTACAAAAAATGTTTTAATTGGATAAAAAAAATAAAACACTATTATGCTAATATGTTGCTTGTAGAATAATCTGACAAAAAATCAGAATGATTGCATGTATATTAGTATGGTTTTTATTCGTTAAAAGAAATTTTAGAGGTATCTTCGTGATTTTTTTCTATCGTATCAAATTAGTTGTATTATGTTTTCAACACACTATCTACCTAGCATTTATCGTAAAGAATATCGCATATATTTCTGATTTTGTTTACTGCGGTGTATCATATACTTTTATGCATTATAAAACTTACAAATTTTGCGTTTAGGTCCTGTAGTAAGCCCCCTTACTACAGGACCTAAACGCAAAATTTGTAACTATTTATTTCACTATCACAACATGTATGGATTAAATAATTGGATATATGTTTATTAACTATTTGAATAATACTCTGACTGAAGGAAAACGCAATTGAGTTAAATTTCCTCGATAGAAAATTACGAAAATAGCATTTTTATATTTTTTCTGTAATTCTAAAATTCTAAGTAATTTCATTGCAAAATTGTATCACCTTAAGCCGTTGGACCCGGCTGTCATTCGTTGATCTTTTACAGTTGTTACGTGAGTCAAAAGCCGGAAAGTCTGACAACCAGCCTTACCGACTCGCCGCGTTGTTATGTCAAAATTCAGACAAACGATCGCATCGACCGCGTACTCGCGCGGCGATCGCTTTTGATTAGGACGCGGGGCATACAGTACTCAAAAAAAATCATATCAATAATACACTCACCTTTCTTCCACTGTCAAATTCGCCAACTCAGGCACCCAGCACCAGTGCTGCTCAGGCACAAGCGTCATAAAAATTTGTGAAAAATAAACAAATGCCACAAAAAATGCAAATGGAATCATCAATAAAAATAATATCTTCTGGTACAGTCCAAATTCTCCTACATATGGCAACAAATCGTCAAAATCTGTATTTTTTTTCTTGTCAACATTTGTCGTTGACACATTTTTTGGTGTGGCAACATCGGAGCTGTCATTCTCGTAGGCTTTGTTGACGAAACCACCGCTTAAATCTATGTTAGATAAATTATTTGTCGTGTTTTGGGAATCATCCTCTGATGCGTAGGAGTTTCTTTCTTGAGGTGCCATGTTTAAGATTTTTGCATAATCTTTTTTCTTTTGGTTGGCAATTTTGATCTGGAACAAAGAAAGAATAATATTAGAATATAATATTTTACTTACAAGTAATCAACGTGGAGGAACTCGTGGCTAAGTAATAACAGCCTCACGGGTCGATCCATTAGGTTAAGCTACGCTTGCCGGGGTTAATCCGTGGATTAAACTATTTATTAGTGGCTTTTGTGGACAAGATATTAATTCAGACTTGATACAGTTGTAATGGCAAACATGTCATTTGGTTTAAATATTTTTTTTTATTTTAATTTTATTAATATTTTACATAGATTCTTTTATATTTTTTGAATGTGAGAACGTTGTAGGCTTATACTAGATTTGTAGACCATTTTTTTTGTTAAGTATTGGTATTTCTTGACAGGCCTACACTGTCCTCCCATACCTATTAACACTGTAATTTGAAAACATTGTAAAAGTCAATCATTTTTAAAAGAGTAACCGTGGAGTTTCTTGCTGGCTCTTCTCCATAGGAAACGACCAATTGGAACCGTGCACCTAGCTAAAAAAAATGATTAAAAATCATCATAAGGGGGCACTCCTTAAGATGGTTATTTAATTCTTTTTTTTGGGTTGGAAATTATCAAATGACGGCTTCCCATGCCCTCTCGCTCCATACCATGGCCTTGACCAGGACCAGACGCGAGAGATCTCCGCCGCCAAGCAGCGAGGAGTCCTGGGACGTGGTGGTATCCTCTTGCGAAACAGTCATGTCGCAGAAGGAGGCTGCAGAAAGGGAGCGGGAGATCTCTTCCACTCACCCTGCCCGCAGCAGGCGCACTGGGCGTCGGCGGAGGGTGGCCAACGCCCTTATTCAGCCCTCGTAAATGGGACCAGGGACGACGGACTCAGGGACATCCATCGCCCCCCACACAGCAGGTGGCGGCGCGTAGTGTTCCACGCGCGCCCCTATTTGACGTCGCGGGGGGAGTCTTACACCTCACTATCCAAGTCGCATAAGATCCCATGATTCTCAATGCAAGTGTGGGAGGGGAACACCGGGGATATAGAATACTTTATCCCGGTAGTGCGTGGTTCCTGTGGGATAAGTTCAGACCTCCACGCGGGCGATGCCGCGGGCAAAAACTAGTACCCATAAAAGCCATTTCTTCTCGCTCAATACCCGCGCACGTGTATCTCACTGACGACACACAAAACGTCATCAACCATTCACTAAATATTCCACCTTGAGGTATCAAAAGTACTTATCTGGTTACATAAGTTGGTGTGTGTACCTTAAGTAAGGTCACGGTATGAGTGAATGACCACGGGTGACTGTAAGCCCAGGTACGCACGGGCGATTTTTTTTACGCACACTGGATTTTCAACGCTCTACTTAGCGCCAAGAGTTGAAAATCCAAGATTTTCTGACGCACTGAGGTGCACTCTGTTGGGTTCTCAACGCTCGGCTCCACACCGAGAGTTGAAAATCCAGTGCGCGATAAAATCCCGCTGCCATTTGTTTACGTCCGTTCCGACGTGAGCTAGGTTTTACTTAAGAGGGCCCTTCCCGGTCTGTATATCGTTTGTTGTTTCATCCAGCCCAAGTGAGAAATACTAACAAGCAAGTGAGAACGCGATATCATTGAACGGAAAATAATGTGCGGGAATTTCATAAAGCTTCTTCCAGGAAATACGTGTTTTTGAGTAAGCCTTCAAGTTTGTAAAATAAATGTTTGTCATTTAGAATCTTAATTACGTGTGCGAGGTACTTTTACAATTTATATGGATTTTTGCAGGCTTATACTGAATTTGTTTCTCAATTTTTATTTTTTTCTTTCATAAAAATCTATAATACACAAGATACCTATTAGTTCAAAAATTTCAAAGAAACATGTGTTACAACGCTATAATCACGGCCGAGCGTTTGTGTGAAAAGTATGACGGGTTGGCCGCTCTTAAGACGCTGACAACAGCTAAACCGCGGTCACTATCAGACTGCATAGAAAAGAAAGAGAAGCGCGATGACACATCCCTTGTAATTTATCGCTAAATTTGAAGCAATTATCTATTCACTCAAAATTGAGTTGAGAAAGTTCTGCATTCAAATAAGACGTTCTTGTTATTAATTAAATGTTACGTACGTTGATATTATTCTAATGCAGATATATTGGATTGGAACTCTAGTTAGTTTACCGTTAATTTGTATCGAGATTTTTTTTTGTTCAAAATTAACATATATTTTTACCGCTTCCACAAACTATACAGATTTAGCAAATATTTTTTAAGCCAAGCCTACTTTGGTCATTTGCCTCTTGTCAGCGCCTTAAGAGTCCATAATACTTCAGCGCCTCTTTATCTGGCCCGCACACCACTGCTCGCGGTCACGCAAGCAAGCCAGAGAGGATGGCAGGGAAAAGTCTCCAAGGCGCCGATAGTTCAGATATTTTTTTTACGGTGTAAATAATGTTAGTTAAAAGAAAAACAGTGTCTGCTTTGTATTTAGTTCAGTTACTATGCAAAGTACCATGATCTAATTCGAAGTATTTTTTTTTTAACTAGAGATTTATTGTTTGGTATGTAGGTAACTTAGTTGTGTTTGGTCAAACATAGTAGCATTAAGACGCTGACAACACCTAAACCGCGGTCACTGTCAGATTGCATAGAAAAGAAAGAGAAGCGCGATGACACAACGCTTGTAATTTTTGGAAAATATGAAGCAATTATCTATTTACTCAAAACTGCGTTGAGTAATCGAATATAAAAAACAACCAAGTTCTGCATTCAAATAAGACGTTCTTGTTATTAATTTAATACGTAACGTATGTTGATATTTAATACAGATATTTTGGATTAGAACTCAAGGTAAGAGATTAGTTTAACGTTAGTTTGTATCGATTTTTTTTGTTCAAAACGTGTTTTGGTAACAACCAAGTTCTAGGAAATATGTTCAAAATTTACATATATTTTTTCCGCTACCACAAACTGTACGGATTTGGTAATTTATTTTCTTAAGAGAAGCCTATTTTGGTCAATTGGGTCTTGTAAGCGCCTTAAGAGAAGCCTATTTTGGTCATTTGGGTCTTGTATTAATCCTTAACTTTACAGTATATTTATTTCAAAATTATAATGCTTCAGTATTTTCGATAAAATGAAGAATCATCCTACGCTTAGTATTTGAGGTATTGTAAACTCTTAATTGGGCAAAGCCAGAAAAATCCATCTGCCTAGTTTTTGCCCAACTAAGTTGGGGTCGGCTTGCAGTGTAACCGACTGTAGCTGAATACCAGTATTTTACATGGAGCGACTGCCTATCTGACCTCCACAACCCAGTTACTGGGCAACACGATACCCTTTAGTGCGATCTACGAATGACAGTTAGCAAAACAGCTTAAGACACTGACAACACCTAAACCGCGGTCACTGTCAAATTCCATAGAAAAGAAAGAGAAGCGCGATGACACAACGCTTGTAATTTATTGCAAAATATGAAGTAATTATCTATTTACTCAAAATTGAGTTGAGTAAACGAAAATAAAAAACAACCAAGTTCTGCATTCAAATAAGACGTTCTTGTTATTAATTAAATACGTAACATATGTTGATATTTGATAGAGATATTTTGGATTAGAACTCAAAGTAACAGGTTAGTTTAACGTTAGTTTGTATCGAGATTTTGTTTTCAAAACGTGTTTTGGTAACAACCAAGTTCTGGGAAATATGGTCAAAATTAACATATATTTTTTCCGCTACCACAAACTATACAGATTTGGCATTTTTTTTTCTTAAGCGAAGCCTATTTTGGTCAATTGGGTCTTGTCAGCGCCTTAACGTGCTTTCCGAGGTACAGAGAGGTCTTGATATGTAATGGATGGCCACCCATCGTCACTTAGACCGCGGCAAGCGTAGCTTAAACTCGGATAGACACGTGCAACTGTTATTATTTAGCTACGAGTCCCTTTTAGTAAAGTACCAGATTTTATCTCATGCCCATACATGAATGGACTGATTACAGCAATTCCGAAATTGTTAACTAATCTGCACCATCCGGTTCTGCTATATTTAGGCCAGCGTTTAAACTATTTCAATAAAAAATTTTCCCACTGCTGGGACACAGGCCTCCTCTATGTGAGAGGGATTGGCCGTAATCCACCACACGGGCCCAGTGCGGGTTGGTAGATGTCACATGTCTTCGAATATTTGGTTCTAGGACATGCCAGTTTCCTCACGATGTTTTCCTTCGCCGTTTTGAGAGCAGTGGTGATGAAATAATTTACACAAAGTAAAACGCCTGTCTGGGAACGACCTACAATTCGTAAGTCGCGGCCGCTACCACTGGCCCACCACTGCTCTCAACTGTTCAACAAATAAATAAAAAATTCTTATTTAAAACGTCATCCACGATTCACTAAATACTCGACCTTGATGTATCAAAAGTATCTGGTTACATAAGCCAGTAGGTATGTGAGCCTTAGGTATAACCAAATGACAATGGTTGACGTAAGTTCTGTAATAGTTCTTATCTAAGTCTGTCGGCGTAACTACAATGTTAACAGGATTTGTTGTGTTTCAAGCAGTTAGAGGTAAGATAGCCAGTTCCTCTGTGGTTGAGGGTTCGGGTGAAGCTCGCTTCCACCCTTGGCCTGATCATCACATAACATCGGATGAGATGAAGGCCAAGAGCTTCCCCGGGTGTGGATAAAAAAAAATGTAGGGGCTCTATCGACCCAGACGCTAATTCCAATAGTACGTCAAATGGACCGATTAAGTTGAAATTTAGTACACATGTGTCCATTTTGTCCATTTTATGAATTTTTGTGACCCAACATGAACGTGTAACATAAATAAATGAATTTTGAATACGAAGTTCACTTTGGGGGAAACATAAGAAAATTAAAAAGAAATGTTGAAAAAAATGAAATTATCATAATAATTCGTCCTTTCATTTGATCGTATCAAATGAAGGGACGAATTATTATGATAATTTCATTTTTTTATTTCATTTTAAAGTTTACAAATTATCATAATTAACATAATAATTCGTACTTTTATTTGATACGTATCAAATGAAAGGACGAATTATTATGATAATTTCATTTTTTTATTTAATTTTAAAGTTATTCAAGAATATTGATGAAAATTTACTATTCCCCCTTATCTCCAAAACAGCCGAGCCAAAATTAAAAAAAAACAGAGTTTAATTCTATACTTAAAGATTACAGGAAAACCTATAAGAAGTCTATGGTCTTAAAATAACATGATAAATCGCTCAAATGTGCGTACAACCGTACATTTTCAGTATAAATGTATACTGCAAATGTACGGTTGTACTAAATGTATGGAGGAACATGATTTTTAACTACAATGTTACGTTTGTTCTTGGGATAAATTGGACGTAGTTATGCGAAAACGTTCTAAACTAGTACAGGCGAACACTTTATAAAACCTAAAGTGTTCGCCTGTACTAGTTACGGCAAAAAAATGTGTACCACTGAAACACTAAATTGCGTTTTTCTCAAATTGCAGTCATTGTGGAATGGAACGTTTTCGCATAACTACGTCCAATTCATCCCAACTACGGAACCCTTCATTATGTCGATTTTTTACTTTTACTGTTTTTATGAAAGTTATGTTGATCACCATAATCAAGATTGTACCTGTGTACGTGGTTGTAATTGACACGTAATTACAAGGTTTACGTTAAGTAACCGCTGGTCATTCATCGTGAATTCGTGACCCTGGTGTAGCTGACTAGATTACTTATACAATAGCTTTTTATTCTTGGACTATGTGGCTGCCCCATCGGTCTCGTGGTCACAAGCGTGACTGCTGAGCGTGGGAATCGAACCCAGGACGGTTCGAATACTAGGTTGGGCAAAGTGTTATTGGGATTTCATTAGGAACTTCTCAGTAACAGCCCGGAGTTTGGAAGTTGGCGGTGTGACGCCCCTTTTTTTTTGGGTGGGAAATTATCAATTAACTTCTCCCGCTCTGGGACTCCCGTCTTCCTTCCATTGCCTGTGTTGCCAGGGGCCTCGGTAACCTTTTCGGTTTTTTCTGCGACCCCTACACTTGTGCTGACATCTCTTTGAGGCGCGCGTGGAACACAACGCGCCGTCAACGCGGGCTTGGTCCTTATCTGACGGCGACCTACCCATTGCTCACCGTCCGCAAGACCGCGGCTACAGTGGCCGGAAATCTGCCTGGGATTCCCGGCACCCAGGGCGTCTTCTGCGGTGGCTAGGGGCATGAGGGCGCGAAATTTGCCTCTCCCTCACCCATTCCGCGTCCTCCTTCGCGAGCATTCACCTGTGACACCCCTGTGCTTCGGAAAGAACGTAAAGCCGGTGGCCCTGCGCCTGATCTCTCCCTGGTCGTGTTGGATTGCCGTCCCATCGGACTATGAGATTAAAGAAATAGAGAATGCATCTGTGTTTGCGCACACACATTAGTTTAGAATTATCCCAGCGACTGTCGGAAGTTCCTTTTTTTTTTGTTCCGGGTTGGAAACTCCTCATGTATGTCCTCCGCCCTGGGGTGGGCGGAGGGGTCTGTCAGACTCTTACTGACTGAAAACCATGCCGGTGTTACTCTTCCACACTTGCACCGGGGATCATGGGATCTTATGCGACTTGCAGGCCACCTCAGGCCCGCGGGGGGAGTGAGTTTAAGACTCCCCCGCGCTGTCCAATAGGGGCGCGCGTGGAACACTACGCGTCGCCACCTCGGTTCCTGCTGTGTGGAGGGCGACGGATGTCCCCGAGTCCGTCGCCCCTGGACCCATTTAGGGGGCTGGAAGAGAGCGTTGTCTGCCTTCAGAGATCTCCCGCTCGCTTTGCACAGCCTCCTTCTGCGACATGACTGTTTCGCAGAAGGATACCACCGCGTCCCAGGAGTACTCGCTGCCGACCATCGAGTCGACAATGGCTGGCAGCGACAAGTCGCTGCCTACTCCTGTGTTGAGGGCACGGCGCGGCCCCTCCCAGGCGGCACACTCTGCCAGCGTATGCCGTGCCGAGTGTCGGAGTATATTCCCCTCAAGATAAAGTTTAACTATACTTTGCGAGCAGTGGTGGCCCAGTGGTAACGGCCGCGACTTACGAGTTGTAGGTCGTAGGTTCGATCTCAGATAGGCGCACTACATTTTGTAAATTATTTCATCGCCACTGCTCTCAAAACGGTGAAGGAAAACATCGTGAGGAAACCGGCATGTCCTAGAACCAAAAATTCGAAGACATGTGACATCTACCAACCCGCACTGGGCCCGCGTGGTGGATTATGGCCCACTCTCTCTCACAGAGAGGAGGCCTGTGTCCCAGCAGTGGGAACATTATAGGCTGATTATGTATTATGTAATACTTTGACAACAACATGTTTATAATTAGATATTTTCGTGCATGAAATTTGCGAGACGTGATGGGTGACGTGGTGGATGGGCGTGATGGTGGTTGGGTGGATCTAAATACGAAAAAAGAATACTGTAAAAGTTTTGATATTTTCTTTTTTCGGGTTAACGAGTGCTGGTCACTCACTGACTGATGGACGGACGATGGATGGATGGGTGCCGGACTAGTGGACTCATCAACTTAATCTTTTTTACCCGACTGCCCCAGGAGGATAATGTTTTTCGAGAGTATGTATGTATGTATGTATGTATGTATGTCTATTTCTTTGGCACGCTCTGTAGCCTAAACGGCTTGATGGATTTTAAGATATGAGGTGTCCTTAGATTCGTCTTAACTGTGGGAGTGACATAGGCTACATAATATTTATAAATTGTATCTAAAAATACAAAAAAAAAAGAGGTAAAAGGTTTTTTAAAATAAATTGCTACAATATTGGTATCAAATAAACGCTAGTAATGAGTAATTTTCATATATATATATATATATTAATAAAAATAAAAAGCTTGAAATAAAATAAATTACTAAAACAAACAGTCGGGTTTTTTGTTTTTTTTAGTAATTTATTTTATTTGTTATCATGCTTAGATACCAATACCCGTCATGTCTGCGGAGTTTTGCTAGGTAATGTAATTTTACCCTGTATAACAGTAATTCTCAAACCCCAAGGTCACGTACCAGTGAATGACTAACAATTACAACACGTAAACCTTGTTGTTACGTGATTCGTTCAATCACGTTCCTACACGCTCTTTATTCTTGTTGGTTGTTGGCACGACATATTTTTCTTAAAGTGGTAGGTATATACAGGGTGAAATTAAATTAGAAACTCCACTGAAGCGATGGGATATCTAAACGTGATTAATAATAAAAATAAATTAATTTGAGGAGTTTTTTTAGGGGTGTTCAGTCGCAGGCACTTTTTTTTCTAACTTCTTTATTGTGGATCATAGGATAGTGTGCGTAATACAACTGGTGTTAATTTAGTGATTTGCGAACAGCTATGTCCTGCCCTTAAGGCGTACAATAAATGTAGGTATATACAGGGAGTTTACATGCATGTCAACAACAATATTATAACAATACATTACAAATTTTAGACTGTTAAATATTAAAAATAAAACCCACAAAACGCATCATGACCTAGGCAGATTGTATTCTAACAGTGATTTGTCGGCATCGAAGTCTTTCATAGAGTAATAACATTTGTTTACTAACAGTTCATGGAGATATCAGAAACTATCACTTGAAATATCAGTTTTTTTGGGTAAACTTCACAGACGTGATGGGTATCAATATCAAAACGCGATAAAACAAAACAAAAACTCATTTTCTCAACTCATACTTCAAGTATTCCCAGCGTTCGTTGACCCCAAAATAAAAAATCATGTTTTTTTTTTATTTTATCGTATTTAGATATCGATGAATCGATCCTTATACATTTGTGGAGTTTCGCTAGCAAATTTAATTTGACCCTGTATATTTAGTTCAAGTTACTGATTTAGCAACCGTTCTTCCTTGTTGTAAATGCTGACATTAGCTCTAGTATAAATCGTACATCATCAACACTTCATCCCACCACCAACCAAAATCAGCGCTATGCTGTGGGTAAAATGGCCCCCAAAGCAGAGCATCATGCTGAGTGGAAGCCTTCTTGTCACAGTCACGGCGTGCAGGGGCCGACTATTTATATGTTCTGTGTTCATTAGTATAAATCTGTTTTGTTTTTATTTGATTTGCACTTGTTTCTGTAAAAAATCCATTTTTCTTTCTTTTCTTTCTTTTCTTTTTTTTCTTTCTTTTCTTACTTTTCTTTGTTTCACCACCACCCTCCAAATTTTTTAAATGTTATTACAAAAAAAGGTAAATGGTAGGTGGTGGCTACCATTTGTAATTACATTTTTACATTTATGTAAAGAAAAAAAACTGTCAGTCGTAGGACTGCACGTCAGAAGTGAAAACATCTTAGCTTCACAAACTTGTAAACATCTGTTGTATATGTATCTGAGCGTGAGGGTCACGTGAGTTCAGTGCTTTTTCCCCATCCCAAAAGTGTCCAACGTGCCTAAAGAAGTTTCAATTCATTTCAAAACATGTCGAATTAAAAGACATTCAAACGGGAGCGGAACACAAAACTTCTGTTAAGTTTGGCAAACATAAGAATGGTATTTGTGGTTACCAGGCCCTGCTTGTCTTCTAAGTAACCTAAGCCCCGCACGACACCCATTCGGAGTCAAACAATAGAAAATCAATTGTCTCATTAGCTGTCGTTGACTAAAAAACCGTTTGGATACAGAAGCCGCATAAAAACCACGATCTTAAAAAATCCTCAACTGGCAATTTTCTACTATTTGATTTATTTTTCCTCCAATAATCCATCCAAAAACTTAAGTAATAACAGCCGCATGGGTCGATCGATCAGGTTCAGCTACACTTGCTGCGGTTGGTCTGTGGATGGGTGACCATCTTTACATACAAAGACTCCTCTGTGCCTCGGAAAGCACGTTAAACCATTGGTCCCGGCTGCCATTTGTAGATCTTTGACAGTCGTTACGGGTCGTCAGAAGCTCGAAAGTCTGACAACAAGTCTTACCAAGGGGTATCGTGTTACCCAGTAACTGGGTTGTGGAGGTCAGATAGGCAGTCGCTCCTTGTAAAATACTGGTATTCAGCTGTAACCGGTAAGACTGGAAGCTGACCCCAACATAGTTCGAAAAAAGGCTAGGCAGATCCATCCAAAAACCTGACCGTGAAATTTGGCATAACCTCAAAAATAAATCGATCAGCAAACTATTTACCTCAGTCTTATATAACTGTAATTCTCAAACCCCAAGGTCACGGGTACCAGTGAATGACCAGCGGTTACAACACTTAAACCTTGGTTAAGTTACGTGTTTCAACGTTAACAATCGCTCAGCGTTTAGTCATTGTGTTTGACCTAGCAGTTAAGTTATCTATTGTGTACTAATCGGTCAGTTTTATGGTGTTTTTGGGGTAATCTTGAATCGATCGTGCCAGTTAATTGATTTAAAGGGAAAGACGAACTTGACATACCTATTCAGTCTGTGGATGGCAGCTAGTGACCGTGATTTTTTTAGAGGATATTTTTGCATTACAAATCCTTTTTTTTAGCAGGTGGAAACCTAACTCAAACTTACGCAATTTATTTTAAATAAACCAATTACAGGCACTTTTGAATAGTCAAGGGGTCGGTCAGTCAGAAAGATGAAGCTAGTTGCCCATTCCAAAGCGTAGTAGGTTCCTATGGAGAAGAATCGGCAAGAAACTCCGCGGACATTCTTTTAAATCAAAATATTGTTACAAAATTTTGATTAACTCATTCATGTTCAAATTATACTTGTGAGAACAATGTTGAAATACGTCCATAGACCATCTGAGGGATTAGGCAAAGTGACATTATATCAGTGATAACACTGATAACCATGATGAAAAATGTTTAAGCATAAGCTGTCAAAAAGCTTATGTTAATCATGTTAAAAGTCATTGTAGAAATATGAGACTCTTTCTAGGCGATTGCCACCTTGTTTAGGCCCTCTGATGGTAAATACGGTAACCATTGTCTATGGTCATCCATAATACCCATAGACTTTGCAGGCGTTTAGTATATGTCAGAGTCAGCTGAAATGTCTCCAGTGCAATTGCACTGGCCCCCATACCTGGGGTATGGGCCATACCCCATACATCACTCTAATAGTCATGTAACACGGTATCGTTCACAACAATTTTGAAGGATATTGCTAACCCATTGCTTCTTATGTTCGAAAAATTTGTCTGTTCAACTACGTAAATAAAGTAACTTAAATGTTGTTGAACTGCCAACATGAAAGCCATTGCTAGCGCAAGTGTGTTACGTAATTAAGCCCGTCAACGAAGATATTAGTGCCAATTCCCTTGCTCACAAATTATACTAAATTTAAGTGCAGTTCATCTTTTTCTTTCTATTTCATTAAGAAGAGGACAGAAGATAAATTTTAGTTTAGTCCTGTCAAATTAATCAGCGCCTGTCACTACTCCATACAAGTTTAGACGCGATTAAAAACATGCCTACTAAAATTACGTCAATTTACGTCAAGCGCTGATTAATTTGACAGGACTAAACTAAAATTTATCTTCTGTCCTTTTCTTAATGAAATAGAAAGAAAAGATGCACTGAACTTAAATTTAGTTTAGTTTGTGAGCAAGGGAATTGGCACTAATATCTCCGTTGACGGGCTTAGAGAGTAGACCCCAACGATGTCAACTTTTGCATCGGTTAGATAAAATATTAAAGTTCTTATTATTAATGGTCATAATATTAATCATAGATAAGATGAATGTACCAAGACTTTTAGTAACATAATATCGTGGTGATTTTTGATTTATAGCTGTCGATAGATATCTAGCGATACGTATACTGCAATTAATTAATCAATTTGTAATCGGAGCAACTAGTACGAATATTAGGGTGACCAGTAAAATATTAAACGCTATTTTGCTAAGATTGGTAGGTTTCCAGCTACTGGCAACACCGTCTACGAATCAATTGAAAGTCGTTACACTTCCCTTTTTCACAAATATTAGTTCTTCATTTTTAGCCAACTGATGATTTACTCAATATCAACAAAAATCACTCCGGTTAACTAGGGGCACATAAGCTTCTCTAATACATATATAAATATCTCGTGTCACGGTGTTTGTGGTCGCACTGCTCCGAAACAACTCGACCGATTTTTATGTACGTTTAGTAGGTATGAAAATAGGTCGTAAAGACGCACAGTATCGTCCAGTCGTCCTGTATAACAACGCGTTTAGGGCTTTGTTGGGGCTCCTATGGCGGTGCAGTGTCTCCAGCATGTTCGCCGAACACAGCACGGATGGCTCCAGGCGGTGCTTCGCAAAAGCTCTCTGTGGTCTCGGGGAAAGGGTAACACCAACACGCTTCTGAGCGTGGTGTCGGACAGAGTCGACAGCCAAATCCTGAGACATTAGTCGCTCATGCATGTCCAAAATAATTATTATTTTAAATGTTACTATATTTTTTTATTATTTTACCGTTTTTTTATTATTATCGCGAAACGTCTAGTTGATGTAACTGGTGACCGAAAAGCTGGCGGCTTTCTCGCGCAACGCATCACCATTGCAATTCAGCGAGGAAATGCCGCCAGCATCCTCGGTACAATGCCTCGAGGGCCTTTTTTAGGATTAACTTAGTTTTAATTTAATTTAGTTAATAACCAACTTGTAATTTGGTTATGTAAATTTTACTAACATAGCTATAAGTACCTTCTAACATAATATGGACTTGTATCAATTACTGTGTGCTTGGCATGAATTAAATATTTTCAATTTAAATTTTTCAAAGTATATTTCATTGAAAGCAGTGGTGGCCCAGTGGTAACGGCCGCGACTTACGAGTTGTAAGTCGTAGGTTCGAACCCAGACAGGCGCTTTACTTTGTGTAAATTATTTCATCACCACTGCTCTCAAAACGGTGAAGGAAAACATCGTGAAGAAATCGCCATGTCCTAGAACCAAAAAATCGAAGACATGTGACATTACCAACCCGCACTTGGCTCACTTGGTAGATTACGGCTCACTTCCTCTCACCGAGAGGAGGCCTGTGTCCCTGCAGTGGGAACATTATAGGCTGATTATGTATGTTATGTATATTTCATACCGCTAATAGGTACTCCGGGATCTAGACTTACGCGGGTGAAACCGCGGGGCACAGGTAGTTATGGATATAATGCAAAAATGATAATGTTATTAACGGCTTCACTTCACTCTCAGTAAATACTGACTGGAAACCCTCAACTTATCGTAATTTTATGACCTTAATGACATTAACTTTAATGTATGCCTCTGAATGCGGACGTTTGACACTCCCGATCAAAGTGTTCATTGACATTATGACATTTATCACCCATAAACTCTAGTAAAGCCAACCTTGGCTTGTCATCTCTACACGAGTTCTAATAAGTAAGTGTTTTTATAACATTTGTCAAATACACCTAATGATATATTTGAAACTAGCTGCTTCCCGCAACTTCGGCCGATGTGAAATTTCTTGTTCTCCCGATCTACCGCGTCGCATCGCATCGCCCGCCCGCGCTATTACTTCGCGTTCTTTCTGACTTTTTTTCGTTTTGCTCGGCTCCTAAGGGTCATAGCGTGATGTTAAATAACCGATAACCTTCCTCAAGAATAATGCTATCAAATCCAAAAATATTTTTTCAAATCCGACTGGCAGTTCCAGAGATTATAATTATGTTAAACCAGGGATTCCCAAAGTGGTCGATATCGACCCCTAGGGATCGAAATCGGTTTCTCAGAGGTCGACATAAACAAAAACTGATATTAGGGGTCGACGAGGTCTAATAATCGACCCCTGTTAATGAACCCAAGTTCTTATTTGATACTTTCAAGATAGTTGTGTTACATGTACGAACTTGTTATAAGAATGACTAATGTTTTCATAGGAAGTAACATTGTTGTACTTTTAAAAACCCAAAAAGTCGATAAGCGTGCACAAGTTCGTACAAGATGAAAAAAATTGGTTATGGGGCCTAAAAAAAAAAAAAAAATTTGAGGGTGGGAAATCATCAAATAACTTCTCCCGCTCTGGGCGGAGCGGGAGGGTGTGTCAGACTCTTACTGACTAAAACCCACCCGCATTCCTTCCTGTTGCCTGTGTTGCGGGGGCCTCGGTGACCCATAAGTACCTTCCCGCGACCCCGGCAGGAAAATTGGTTATGGGGGTCTGAGGTATCAGTTCATTTTGCAAAAGGGGTCTCTTGCCCAAAATAGTTTGGGAATCCCCGTGTTAAACAAACTCATCAGCTTTAGTATAAAGTCGAATTATTAATTCACTGAAATAATCTGACGTGTGCAAAGTGACAGCTGTCACTTTGTGTAATAAAATGGTCGTATTTATTGTAATGGTGATCGTTCAGTTTAATCGATTTATATAAGTGTAAACTAAAAGTATAATAATAAGTGTAAAAGTCCATTATACAATAAATACAAGGTGTTGTTTTGGATCTGCAAAACATTTTAGGGGGTAATTATGTTAGTGATTCTCGACCCGAATCAACAATAAAATGAGCAGGTTTTTTTTTTTTTCATTTTATTCTTATTTACGGAAATCGGTAAGTGTGAACACCCCTTTTAAAATGCGAAAAAAAAAAAGATAAAATTTAAAAATCTAAAATAAAAAGTATTATTGATTATTGACTTGGCATCGTATTGTTATATGATTATTTACGAGTTTCATAACAACCTCCTGAAATGTTTTGCAGGTTCAAAACTGCATCTTGTATTACCATTTTAATACACAAAGTGACAGCTAGCACATGTCAGATTAGTGCAGTGAATAAATAATTCGACTTTAGATAATGATTAATTTTTTTTTGTCTTTAGATGGTTTAAAAACAGTTATTTTGTTTAGTTTTTTTACGCCCGTTATTGGTATTAATTATGCTTAGGTAATTGGTTTCATATTTAGAGGTAGACTGGTATTTGGAATTTAGAGCAAGTGTCACATAAATGGAAGTTAAAGCCTCATTAACTAATGAGTACTTAAGTATTAGAAGTTTGATAATTTTTCGTAGTTATCTGAATTTGTTGCCAAAGTTCCATGTAATACTTAAAAGATAAATAAATAATAGTTAGTTAATGGCTCATTAACTTTGTAAACAATGGCGCCATTAATGACAAATTTACTGTCACCTACAAATAATGATTTCTTAACAAATTAATCTAATAATACTTTACCCAACCCAAGAGTCGAATCAAATACTGTTCGATTCAAACTTGATGGCGGCTCTGAATTACGCTACTCACTGCGTAGTACCGCACCCCTCACCCCCGCTGACTCGTGAATTTATAACCGCGCAGCGACTCGCCTAATGTTCCGAGCCGCCGTTAAGGCGCTGACAAGACCCAATTGACCAAAATAGGCTTCTCTTGAGAAAAAAAATTGCTAAATCTGTATAGTTCGTGGTAGCGGAAAAAATAAATATTAATTTTGAACATATTTTCCAGAACTTGGCTGTTACCAAACACGTTTTGAAAAAAAATCTCGATACATACTAACGTTAAACTAACCTTTACCTTGAGTTCTAATCCAAAATTATTATTATTATTATTATTATTATTAAATTATTATTTCTTAAGGCGCTGACAAGACCCAATTGACCAAAATAGGCTTCTCTTTAAGAAAAAAAATTGCCAAATCTGTATAGTTTGTGGTAGCGGAAAAAATATATGTTAATTTTGAACATATTTCCCTGAACTTGGTTGTTACCAAAACACGTTTTGAAAAAAAAATCTCGATACAAACTAACGTTAAACTAACCTCTTACCTTGAGTTCTAATCAAAAATATCTGCATTAAATATCAACATACGTTACGTATTTAATTAATAACAAGAACGTCTTATTTTAATACAGAACTTGGTTGTTTTTTATTTTCGATTACTCAACTCAATTTTGAGTAAATAGAGAATTGCTTCATATTTTGCAATAAATTACAAGCGTTGTGTCATCGCGCGTCTCTTTCTTTTCTATGCAATCTGAGAGTGACCGCGGTTTAGGTGTTGTCAGCGTCTTAATGACATAATCCGCCGGTCTCTTGCCAGCATCAATGTGCCTACTCTTCTTGAGCCGACTGGCATTGTCAGAGAGATTGTCAGAGATGATGGCAAATGACCTGATGGTGTGTCTTTGGTCCCGTGGAGTTTGGGACGGATGCTTGTGTGGGACGCTACCTGTGTAGACACACTGGCACCGTCCCACCTCCAACGGACTACTTCTAAAGCGGGTGCAGCGACAGAAAATGCCGAAAATCTGAAAGTTATTAAATATGGAGGCCTTGGCAGAGACTACAACTTTGTGCCCTTTGGCGTCGAGACCCTCGGTCCGTGGGGTCCCAGTGCGCATAAGTTATTTGCGGAAATCACGAAACGTCTAGTTGATGTAACTGGTGACCGAAAAGCTGGCGGCTTTCTCCCGCAACGCATCAGCATTGCAATTCAGCGAGGAAATGCCGCCAGCATCCTCGGTACAATGCCCCGAGGGCCTTTTTTAAGCTTAACTTAGTTTTAATTTAATTTAGTTAATGTTAATAATCATCTTGTAATTTGGTTATGTAAATAAATATACCTTATCCAAAATATCTGTATTAAATATCAACATACGTTACGTATTTAATTAATAACAAGAACGTCATATTTGAATGCAGAACTTGGTTGTTTTTACCCGACTGCCTCAGGAGGGTAATGTTTTTCGAGAGTATGTATGTATGTATGTATGTCTATTTCTTTGGCACGCTCTGTAGCCTAAACGGCTTGATGGATTTTAACGATTGAGGTGTCCTTAGATTCGTCTTAATTGTAGGAGTGACATAGGCTTTATAATATTTATAAATTGCATCTGCAAATACAAAAAAAAAAGGAGGGGAAGTTTTTTTTTAAATAATTGCAACAATATTGGTATCAAATAACAGCTAGTACTTAATGAGTAATTTTTAAATATATATATTAATACAACTAAAAAGCTTGAAATAAAATAAATTATTTAAAAAACAAAAAACCCGACTGCAAAAACACACAACAGCAAAGGGAAAAACAAGCATAATAATCTATATAATTTTGGTCTTGCAGGCGGGGACAGTGGAATAACCTGAAATATGGTGTAACTTTTAATTGTCCCCGCCTGCGATACCAAAATTGTATAGATTATTATGCTTATTTTCCCTTTGCAGTTGTGTGTTTTTGCAGTCGGGTTTTTTGTTTTTTAAATATTTTTTTTATTTTCGAGTACTCAACTCAATTTTGAGTAAATAGGTAATTGCTTCATATTTTGCAATAAATTACAAGCGTTGAGTCATCGCGCTTCTCTTTATTTTCTATGCAATCTGACAGTGACCGCAATTGAGGTGTTATTATTTATTTATTTATTTAATACTTTAAGCACACAAATGTACAGAGGCCGACTTAATGCCGTAGGCATTTTCTACCAGTCAACCTTTGGGTGATGCAGAGACAAACAGTGGTAGGTGCAATAGCGAAAACTATGGAATAAATATTTATTTAAATATAAGGATATAATACATATACCTATTAAAAACTTTAAATATATAGCTAATTATACATAAATATAAGACCTAATAAATACACATTAATACACGAATATACTAAAACAGATGAGACAAACAATGTGAAAACATTACCATTGTGATGATACTGCCAGCTTCTTACGAATATGCTCGCGAACTTTGACTTTAAAGGATAATCGGTTGGTTGCCATCCTGATTTCCTGGGGGAGCGCATTCCACAGAGAGATAGACTGAACGAAGAAGGAAGAGTGAATGAAGTCAGTGCGGTGAGTGGGACATTGAAGAAGACGATTGTGTGATGAACGTAGGTTTCTACTGTGGTTCGCGCAAATGTACTGAAAGTGGGGGGCCAGATAACTAGGGGAAGAGGGCGAGTCAAGAAATGAAAACAATGTGGTCATCGCCCTTTGCTCTCTGCGCTGACGTATGGGCAACCACTTTAGAAGCGACCGATGCGCAGAGACATGATCATATTTACGCAGATTGAAATTGAATCGAATGCAGTTATTGAGAAGATGGTCAAGTTTGTCGAGGAGATCCGCATTCAGGTCGTAGTAGCACACATCACCATAATCGATAATAGGGAAAATTAAGGACTGCACAAGCATTGTCTTGGTATTTGATGGTAATAAATGTTTTAGTCGGTATAGAGCCCGCAGCGTTCCAGTAACCCTCTGGCTCACCCTAGTGACTTGCGTACGCCAGTTCAGGGTACAATCGATGTGCAAGCCTAGGTCTTTGACGTCAGTGCTAAATGGAACGATCATACCATTGAAGAGAACTGGTGGCAAGGTTGAACCATCCACCCTAATAATACTACGATGACTCCCAATGATGATCGCCTGACACTTGTTAGGGTTTACTGCAACACCAAATTTATCAGACCAGGTTTTAATGGCTGTCAAGTCCCTATTTAACTTGTCGATAGCGTCAGGTATTTCGTCAACCCTCCCTTGACAGTACAACTGCAAGTCATCTGCATACAGATGATACGCACACTGAAGCTCAGAAGTTATAAGATTAATAAAAATAGAAAATAGAAGAGGAGAAAGAACACCGCCTTGAGGAACGCCAGCCTCCAAATCACACCAGCATGACGAAGAATCCCCAACATGAACGGCCTGTTGACGTTCCTGAAGGTAAGAGGAGAACCATTCCAGTGCTTCTGGAGAGACCATAATATAGGAAAGAATAGCTAACAGGATGTCGTGACTGACGGTATTAAAGGCATTCGAGAAGTCAACCAAGACTAGAGTAGTAACTTTGGTCTCCTCCAGTCCTGCCCTTATATCGCCAGTCACTTTAAGTAGAGCGGAAACAGTACTATGCCCAGGCCTGAACCCGGATTGAAATGGGCTAATTAGTAAATTACGATGAACAAAATTGGAGAATTGTTTGTGGACACAGGCCTCGAGCACTTTCGATAGGAAGGGAAGTATAGAAATTGGACGGAAATCGGTAGGAATAGAGGGATTAGATACTTTAGGTAGTGGACGAACATAGGCTTTGCGCCACAGGGAAGGGAATACTCCGGTGTACAGGGAAAAATTTACAATGTTGGTAATCGCGGGTAGGAGATGATCCAGAATAGTTACGACCATACCACGGGTGATATTGTCACATCCCACCGCTTTCGATTTGATAGAGAGAATGATCTTTCTGATCTCTCCCGGTTCAACTGGAATGAAACTGAAGGGATTAATACGAGGACGCGTTAGACCAGATATTAAAGACAGAGTTTGTTGCTTGGTTAGACGATCTATGGTAGAAACAGTGGAGAAATGACGGTTGTGATCGTCTAAATCAATTGAACTAGGAAGGTCTAAGTGTCGCGATTTGCCGATACCAAGAGTTCCAAGAAATTTCCAAATATCAGCAGAAGAGGAAGAAGTGATAGTATCCAGGTGTTGTTGGCGTCTTTAAGTTTGAATCGGGTTGTGCTTACTCAACAGTTGTCGTTAAAATCAAAATAACTCCAATCAATTCTGTCACTTTTTGTCGTAATTCAAAGTTAATAACTCCAATAACATGAAATGATTGGTAGTTTTGTTTATTATTAGATGGTTATCTCAACCATAAATGGTAAGTATAGTTTGTAACCATAGATATTGCTTGTGGCTTTACAATTGAGTTTATATACAAGGAAAAAACTTTTTTTTTGATTTGCGGTAAATATGACGCAATGCAAGAAGACAAACACAAATAATTTGGAAAATCCAAAAGTGCACGCCTCACAGGCAGAAACATGTTGGCGGTCAATTTTACGGAACAAAATCTAAAAAAATTCATAGATATCTGTTAATATCTTTTGAATGGTTATTTTAGATTCATAACAAAAATCAATAGGGCTGGGAGGAAGTAGATTTAGATTAATCCATTGTGTGTGACAATGTGAATCGTGACGACAAACAGACACACTTCCCAACGGAAAGCACTACACATCATTTTGTAATTATTTTTTTTGTTATATATCTACATATATCAAAGTATATCTAATCGACAAAGACTCGTAAAGGAACATTACTTGTCGCTGTGAGATTGTTCTCGTAACTGTAATTATCTATAGTCTTTATTTATTTTCGTTGCTTCTTACATTTAATATGTGGGTATTTATGTATATATTATTTAGAATATATCTGTGTATCAATTTTAGAATTTTAGATTTATTTATTTTTTTACATCAACGACAGCCCCACTTTATGTCGAGGCAAATCACTGTCCATCCCAGGGTTGTCTGGAAGTGATCGCAGAAAGCGATAAGGCCGCCCATTGTATATTTTGTAGTGTTTGATTTATTTTTTGTTATGTATTTTTGTGGTGTACAATAATAAAGTCTAAATAGATAAATAAATAAATAAATAATATTGTAATGTCAAGTCTCTAGTTCTTAAAACTTCTCTGCTAATATGAATTCCATGTATAATTGAGAGTATAGAATCGATTATATGTTGGAAAATTTCACGGAGACATATCAGGAGTAGAGCACACTCATACGCTGGAGCATTGTGAGGCGTGCAAAGGAAAAAGTTGGCTTATAGTATTTGTTACAAGTTTTAGGCGTCATCGCGTCAGTTCATTGCGAATACTTTGGACCTTTTTAGAGATCCGTACCTAAAAAGGAAAAACGGAACCCTTATTTATAGGATCACTCGTGTGTCTGTCTGTCCGGCTGTTTGTCTGTCTGTCTGTCCGTCTGTTACAGCCAAATTGCTCCGAATCTACTGGACCTATTAAGTTGAAACTTGGTACACATATGAACTACTGTGACCCAAATACGGACGTTTAACGTAAATAAATTAATTTTGAATATGAGGGTCACTTTTGGGGGCAAATTAGAAAATAAAAAAAAGTTTTGCAAACTGTACCGTATGACATATCAAATAAAAGGGCTTGTTGTAAGGATTTCATATATATTTATTTTATGATTTGAAAATATAAAATTAAATAATTTAAAAAATTATATAAATTATTTTTTAAATTATTTAAGAAAATAGTTGATCATTCCCCCTCCTTATCTCCGAAACTAATGAGCCTAAAATTTTGAAAATAGATTACAGAAAAACCTATAAGTAGTCTATGATCTTGAATAACATGTTAAATCTCTCAATATTGTCCATACACACTTACATTTGCAGTTGGAATGTATGAGGAAACATGTTTTTAAGTACAATGTTAAGTTGGTTCTCAAGATGAATTGATCCCCACTACGGAAGCCTTCATTGTGCGAGGTCCGACACGCACTTGGCCAGTTTTTTTTCGTCTCTTCCGTTTTTTGATCATCATCAACATTGGCAGTCTTGTTCCACCCAAAGCTGAGTACCCTGGCCCTCCTTTTTTTTGAGCTATGCTTCTCTCCTGCCTAATTTCATAACTCACTCACTATCCCAATACTATTTATTAATTTCAACAATTCAACAACATGCATTGCTTTATTTACATTGTCGAGCTGACGAATTTTTTGAACATATGAAGCAATGGTCATCCATTATATCATACGTTAGAAAAATTGGTCTGCTCGAACATCATCTTTCAAATCTTCAGTGACTATAAGAATGGTCACTTAAGATTTGAAAGATGATGTGGATATTTAAAGGGAAAGCAGAGCGTTGGCTGGAAAGAAGCTAGCAGGTTTGCTAAGTACTCAGATGATGTTAACGTCACTTTATCCAAGGTCTTCTGTCAAGCTTTTTACACCAGCAGCTTGTGGGTCAATTTGACTTAGAAAGCCTATAATGCGTTACGTACCCAGTACAACAACGCATTCAAGGCTTCAAGGCTTCTTAGATTCTGTAGAGCTTCGGGTATGTTTATTCAGGCCAAAATCAGACAATTTTTATGCGATAATAAGAAAGAAAGTCGTACACATGCTATGGAGAAGCTCTAACAACTCCACAACGCGGGCGAAATCGCGAGCAAAAGATAGAATAGCTATAAACTAAAGTCTTAAAACGCAGCAGGTATCCTTACAAATATAAGTTAAGGAAAATGTCCTTCAAAACAAGATGTTACTCGTAAGTCATGCCAAGTCCGGTTCAGAGATTATTTATTTTATAGGTGCAATCAAAAATCAAAATCAAATCAAAATATTTTATTTCACATAAACCGACATTGGCACTTATGAAATGTCAGAAGCTAGGTGATTTCCAATTGGTCGCTCCCAATGGAGAAGAACCGGCAAGAAACTCCACGGTTACTTTTTTTAGAAATATGTAATTGGCTTTTTACAGTGTTCAAATTACAGTGTTGGTTTCCTCAGTGCGCCACCCGCAGAGCGAGATAATATGTATTTTTTTTTGTAGGGCATCTCTTGGTTGACCTTGAGAGGTCGTGACTACTTAAAGCTAACTCAAAGCCTCCAGCTAGGGGCGAATTTCTTATATTACTAAGCGACTGCACGCTTAGGGCACCCTCTATGGGGTACGAACCTCGGCTTAGGGCGTCGCTGGGACAACAAGGTGGGACAGGCTGGATCATAACTGGATAATTATTATTATCAGGGGAATTTAAAGCTACGGGCTAAGCTACGGTGCGGGCTGGCACTTCGTCGAGCAAGGGTCGGGGGGAGATGATAGCGTGCGCTGGCTGGTACACTTGTCTGCCACGCTTGTATTTGCCGCCGCTTGAAGGGAAGACCGAAAAAACGATAGAAGGACTGTGTGAAAGATGACATATATATGGATGGAGAGATTCATAGACGACTCCGCTTTGGAGTTTAAATGTGGTGCTCTTCCACCAACGATGGGTCACTTAATATCATGTCCAGCGTGTCCCGTCAGCGGCACGTTACAGGAACTGATGAACGCTAGTGATAGCACCAAACACTTAGCCGAATTCTGGGCCGAGTCCATTTAGATTGCCATCTACACGCTAAGAAGAAGAATTCCTAGTTGCTTGTAAATTATATTTCCTCTACTTACTCATACATACATACATAAACTCACGCCTTCTCCCCATGGGGGTAGGCAGAAACTATAGACCGCCACCTGCTACGCTCCTTACATACTCCTTTTGCTTCGTTTACGTTCATACTTCTGGTCATACACGCACGCCGGTTGCGAGCACTACGCACCTGACCTTTTTGAAGAACAATATCACCAATGAAGTCACTATATGTCTTTCTGGGGCAACCCCTCCCGGCGTTTCCACTCAAATCTGCCTTGTAAATACCTTTTGTTAGTCGCCTTTCATTCATTCTCTCAACATGACTAAACCATCTAAGCATACTCTTTTCAATTTTTGTCACTACATCTTCCTTTAAACTGCACCTCCTTCCTCTACCTTTAATTACTAATTCCATAAATATAATATCATTTATTTACATAACCAAATTACAAGATGATTATTAACATTAACTAAATTAAATTAAAACTAAGTTAGGCTTAAAAAAGGCCCTCGGGGCATTGTACCGAGGATGCTGGCGGCATTTCCTCGCTGAATTGCAATGCTGATGCGTTGCGCGAGAAAGCCGCCAGCTTTTCGGTCACCAATTCCATAAATTAATATGTAATTCCTCACATACTCCCAAAGTAATGTAATTACATTTCTGACCTACATCTTATTCGCATCCAATATATCCGCTTTATGAAGTTCACTGACGTCTCTTAGTGACCGTGTAGCGTCAATCTTTTAAATTAAATTATACACAATTGGCTTGTTCTTTAGATTCTATGCATTTGCCATTTTAAGGAATTCATAAATTAATAAAATTTGTTTGTCTGCTTCGACGAAGCTCTTAGGTTAGCAGTATTATGCCGAACGATGGCCGTTTAGCGTGGATATGACGAATATTTTCCCCCAAAGTTGTTCTTTGTTGTGTTTGTCTTCATTATTTGCGTCATGTTTATCGCAAATAGGTACAGTTTTTTACCAGACTGCTTCAGAAGGAGGGTAATGTTTTTCGAGAGTATGTATGTATTTAGGTATGTATGTATGTATTTTTCTTTGGCACGCTCTGTGGCCTAAACGGCTTGATGCATTTTAACATAAGAGGTGTCGTTAGATTCGTCTTAATTGTGGGAGTGACATAGGCAATATAATATTTATATACTGCATCTGGAAATACAAAACAAAGGTAGGGGAAGGTTTTTTAAATAAATAACAACGATATTGGTATCAAATAACAGCTAGTAATAAGTCAATTCCATATATTATATATTTATAAAAGTAAAAAGCTTGAAATAAAACAAATTATTAAAAAAATAAAAAACGCGACTGCTAAAACATACAGCTGTAAAAAAGAAAAACAAGCATTATAATCTATAGAATTTTAGTATCGCAGGCGAGACAAACCAATAACATGAAATATGGTGTAACTTTTGCTTGTCCGCGGCGATACCAAAATTCTATAGATTTTTTTATTTTTTATTTATGTAATACTTTAAGCACACAAATGTACAGAGGAAAAAAGAAAAACAAGCATTATATAATGCTTGTTTTTCTCTTTTCAGTCATTAGTTTTAGCAGTCGGGTTTTTATTTTTTAAATAATTTGTTTTTCTATCTTTATTAAAATCCCATGTTCCTTACAAGCGTTGTAGACAATTTTTGACCAGCAAGTCTTAGTCAACCAACTAGAGCGGTTAGGCATTTATCTCAAGGATACATTTCGCAACGTTTTGGTCCTGAGTCTGTATAGGTACGGTATTTCTCCTTTAACTAGTTTTGCACTCGACCGCGCCCGTCTATTGGCATCTATCTGGTAAGCTATTAACTCCGAGTATCCGCCTTTGTGTTTGCAAATGTAAAGAAATACTTAGGTTTAAACCTTCATTTCTGATTCCTATCAACCACTATTGGAGGGGCTTGTGGCTAAGTAATAACAGCCGCACGGGTCGATAGATCAGGTTAAGCTACGCTTGCCGCGGTTGGTCCGTGGATGGGCGACCATCTTTACATACCAAGACCCCTCCGTGCCTCGGAAAGCACGTTAAGCCGTTGGTCCCGGCTGTCATTTGTAGACCATTGACAGTCGTTACGGGTCGTCAGAAGCTCAAAAGTCTGACAACCAGTCTTACCATGGGGTATCGTGTTACCCAGTAACTGGGTTGTAGAGGTCAGATAGGCAGTCGCTCCATGTAAAATACTGGTATTCAGCTGTATCCAGCAAGACTGGAAGCCGACTCCAACATAGTTGGGAAAAGGCAGGCAGATGATGATCTACCACTATTAATTCTTCAAATAAAATCAAAATTGAAAATAGATTTTTGATTTGAATCAAGTCATTTATTCAAATAATGCTGAGAATCAGCACTTTTCGACATCCAAATTCTTATACAAAACTTTCTTGTTGACATTTCCCTCATTCCTCCACATCACATGACCATACCATGACAACCTATTTCCACACAACTTTTCAGTCACCGGTGTCACTTTCAGACATCCTCTTATATACCTACTCAATGAATACTAGTGACTACTTATAAATTATATTAAGACGCTGACAACACCTAAACTGCGGTCACTGTCAGATTGCATAGAAAAGAAAGAGAAGCGCGATGACTCAACGCTTGAAATTTATTGCAAAATATGAAGCAATTATCTATTTACTCAAAATTGAGTTGAGTAATCGAAAATAAAAAACAACCAAGTTCTGCATTCAAATAAGACGTTCTTGTTATTAATTAAATACGTAACGTATGTTGATATTTAATACAGATATTTTGGATTAGAACTCAAGGTAAGAGGTTGGTTTAACGTTAGTTTGCATCGAGATTTTTTTTCAAAACGTGTTTTGGTAACAACCAAGTTCTAGGAAATATGTTCAAAATTAACATTTAGTTTTTCGGCTACCACAAACTACAGATTTGGCAATTTTTTTCTTAAGAGAAGTCTGTTTTGGTCAATTGGGTCTTGTCAGCGCCTTAATATTTATTTACAATTATGACAGTATATATTTATTTACATAACCAAATTACAAGATGATTATTAACATAACTAAATTAAATTAAAACTAAGTTAAGCCAAAAAAGGCCCTCAGGGCATTGTACCGAGGATGCTGGCGGCATTTCCTCGCTGAATTGCAATGCTGATGCGTTGCGCGAGAAAGCCGCCAGCTTTTCGGTCACCAGTTACATGAACTAGACGTTTTGCGATTTCCGCAAATTATATTATATTATGACAGTATATTTACATTGAAATTGAATAACAAAATCAAGTAATTTAAACTGAGCTGAGAATCAGCACTTTTCGTATGTCAAAATTACATAAAACAGTCCCCCAAAACGCCCGCCCTTCACCACTTCCTAGTGCTTTAGTTGGGAAAAAAAAGTGGCAAGAACTTTCCAGCAGTACACCTGTCTGTTCACTTAAAAAACTTGATTCTATACAACAGTATGCAAAATAATTTACACTACGCGCAACACAAAACATTAAATTAAATTATTTGTCAGCTAGCACACGCCATTATACCAAAAAAAAAAAAACATCATATAAAACTTAGTTGAAACTTGAAACTACTCCCTAGCCTTTTCCCAACTACGTTGGGGTCAACTTCCAGGCTGCTGGAGCTGGACACCAATATTTTATATGCAGCTGACCTCCACAACCCAGCTACGGGGTAGCCGCCAGTTATCAGGCTTTCAGGCTTCTATCTACCCGTAACGACAATCAAAGCCCTGCAGATGTCCGCCGGGACAATCATTGATCCATGATTACGGCACTCCTTCTCACAGGGAAGAGGCCTGAGTACCAGCGGAGTAAATATTATAGGAGATGATTAAATCTACCTAGTTTTTTCCAAACTATATTGGAGTCAGCTTCCAATCTAGCTGTGTACCAGTATTTTAAATAAAGTGACTGCCTATCTGACCTCCACAACCCAGTACTTAACTAGATATTACAATTTCCTTTCAACTTTTCTTTCACTGGCGCCACTTTCAATCGTCCATATATACTCATTTCTTACTTTACCCATTTTCGTCACTCCACACATCCATCGTTTTTTTTTTTTGGGAGGGAGATTATCAAATAACTTCTCCCGCTCTGGGCGGAGCGGGAGGGTGTGTCAGACTCTTACTGACTAAAACCCACCCGTATTCCTTCCGTTGCCTGTGTTGCCAGGGGCTTCGGTAACCCTTTAGTACCTTCCCGCGACCCCGGCAGGCATCGGCCCTAGTGGACCCCTACACTTGTGCTGACGACAACTGTTTGAGGCGCGCGTGGAATACAACGCGCTGTTGACCCAGGCGTGGTCTTTACCGGACGGTGAGCTACCCATTGCTCACCGTCCGCAAGCCGCGCCTACGGTGGCTGGAAATCCGCTCGGGATTCCCGACGCCCAGGGCGTCTCCTGCGGCAGCTAGGGGCGAGAGGGCGCGAATTTTGCCTTTCCCTCAACCGTCCCACCTACTCCTTCAACATTCTCATCTCCGCTGCACAGAGTATCCTTAAGGCGCTGACAAGACCCACTTCACCAAAATAGGCTACTCTTAAGAAAAAAAATTGCCAAATCTGTATATTTTGTGGTAGCGGAAAAAATATATGTTAATTTTGAACATATTTCCCAGAACTTGGTTGTAACCAAAACACGTTTTGAAAAAAAAATCTCGATACAAACTAACGTTAAACTAACCTCTTACCTTGAGTTCTAATCCAAAATATCTGCATTAAATTACGTATTTAATTAAATACAAGAACGTCTTATTTGAATGCAGAACTTGGTTGTTTTTTATTTTCGATTACTCAACTCAATTTTGAGTAAATAGATAATTGCTTCATATTTTGCAATAAATTATAAGGGTTGTGTCATCGCGATTCTCTTTCTGTTCTATGCATTTGACAGTGACCGCGGTTTAGGTGTTGTCAGCGTCTTAAGTCCTGTAAGACAGAGAGACAGAAACAGACAGGTGTGCTGCTGGGGAGTTTGTTGCGCCACTTCTTCTTCCCAGCGAAAGCACTGGAAAGTGGTGAAGGGCGGGCATTTTTGGGGGACTGTCTTATGTAATTTTGAGGTTCGAAAAGTGCTGATTCTCAGCCTAGTTTGAACAAATAACTTTTGATTTTGATATAAACTTCTGAAAGTTTTGATTACCAAACATGTGGTTACACATCATATTTGACTACTGTAAGGCTCGCTCGTTTAGTACAACTAGTTCTACACTAATTCCTTGCTATGATAAAATACTTACTAACTCCATGCTAATAAAAAGTACTTATTTATTCTATGTTCAAGCTGCCACTGTCTACACACATCCGTCCCTTTTCACGAAATCCCTCACATAGAAAGCGACAGGAAAGTTGTTACGGTACGAGTACATATTGCAAAAACTATCGCGAATGCTTGACGACGACCTTATATTTACTGACTTCATTATAACCCAGACCCAGTTATCTCTGAAGCATAACTAGTAATAAGTTCTTCCCTGCACTTGTTTTGTTTTGTATTTACAGATGCAATACATAAATATTATATAGCCTATGTCACTCCTACAATTAAGACTGAATCTAACGACACCTTATATGTTAAAATTCATCAAGCCTTTTAGGCTACAGAGCGTGCAGGAAATAGACATACATACGTACCTACATACATACTCTCGAAAAACATTATCCTCTGTCTAGGGCTGTCGGGTAAGATGGACTATCTGAAGTAGATTATAAAATATAAAAATAATTAACTAATACATCAATGATCCCTGCATATTGTAACATAAAAAACCGGCTAAGTGCATGTCGGACCACGCACAATACCGTAGTTCGGATTACTTTTTATTTTTTTTTGAGGGTGGGAAATCATCAAATAACTTCTCCCGCTCTGGGCGGAGCGGGAGGGTGTGTCAGACTCTTACTGACTAAAACCCACCCGTATTCCTTCCTGTTGCCTGTGTTGCGGGGGCCTCGGTGACCCATAAGTACCTTCCCGCGACCCCGGCAGGCATCGGCCCTAGTGGACCCCTACTAGTTCGGATTACTTGGGACGAATTTATTCCGAAAACAAACTTAACTTTGTAGCTGAAAAACCTGTTATCCCATACATTGTTATATGGCACGGTCAATTCTCCAACTGCTTTAAGAGCCATTTCACGTTTTCGCGCGAATATCGCAGATTTCAGTCGCCTAATTTACCATCTTAGGTAATACTCTGACATTGGTGGATACATGTAAAAAATAGACTAATCCTTCTTTTTGACACTTCATGTAACTCATTTACAAAAACTTATTTGTTTACTTTGTGGTGATTAATCTCCCACAACCAGTTTACTGAAATATCATCGCCGAGTCAATTTCAAACTCCTTTATCTATCATTAATATTTATAAATTTAACTGAAAAAAATACATAAAGCATCAGAAATATAATTTGATCGACACATACAGTAGGTACTAGAATATCGATTCTTAATAACATTAATTAGTAAAAAAATAAAGTCTTATGCCAATTTTTAGGTTTTGTATCGCTAATAAATCGTGATTTTTTGGTTTAAATAAAGCGTAATTACATTTTTTTTTATTGGCGAAATAAACTATGGTTTTTAACAAACCGAATTCTAAAGTTTTATTAAAATCCCTTCATTTAATTAGACATAATATCGTTATTAAAATCACTCTAAATTAGAATAAATTCCGATGCTAAGCGGGCAACCGTTTAGTACGGCGTGAGTGCCGGTCGAGGTAGGACCTGCGCCAAATTTTCCCGCGTCTCGATTTTCGAGCGCACGTATTGTGAACGAATTATTATACTACGACTACAACATTTTGATTCACTTCGTATTTATTTTGCATAAGGTAAGAGTTTAATTTATTATCAAGTTAAGTATTAGTTTAGTAGTTTGAGAATAATTACATATTTTTGTTTTATTAGTTTTAGCAATGGAGCGAAAGGGTTGTGTATACCATTGTGTCAAAAAAAGGAAAAATAAAAATTCTGCAGCCTTAAAGAAAGCAACAGAAGCGAGATATATATAATTTGCGATTCGATTGCGATATTATGTACACAGTAATCGATCAAATAAGTACATATCGACATGAACTATAAAACCGTAATTACAATTTTAAGGATTTGTATACACTGACACTTCGACATATAAAAATATTGATGTTTTTGATAATCATTTATTGATAAAAAAAAATATTTATTCGTAGATATTGAAACTTGACAGCTATTTTGTTTTCATTTCAGAATGAGAAATCGCATGAATCGAGTAGAGGAGGATAGTACCTTTAGAAGACACGCCACCACCGTACCGGGTACAAGTGGAACGTCAGATTCGATAACAGAAATTGTATGTTTGTAACTTGCTACTTCAAAAAGATACAGCTATACCTCTAAACGAACGTAAACTTTTAAATATCGACCGACTGAAAAGGTTTTACCAAAGTTTTACCAAGATTGTGTATTGCTAGAATTTTTTTTTTTTAGGGTGGGAAGTCATCAAATAACTTCTCCCGCTCTGGGTGGAGCGGGAGGGTGTGTCAGACTCTTACTGACTAAAACCCACCCGTATTCCTTCCTGTTGCCTGTGTTGCGGGGGCCTCGGTGACCCATAAGTACCTTCCCGCGACCCCGGCAGGCATCGGCCCTAGTGGACCCCTACTTTGTGCTGACGACATCTGTTTGAGGCGCGCGTGGAATACGACGCGCCGTCGACCCGGGCCTGGTCCTTACCGGACGGTGAGCTACCCATTGCTCACCGTCCGCAAGCCCGCGCCTACGGTGGCCGGAAATCCGCCCGGGATTCCCGACGCCCTGGGCGTCTCCTGCGGCGGCTAGGGGCGAGAGGGCGCGAAACTTGCCTTCCCCTCAACCGTCCCGCCTCCTCCTTCGCGAGCATTACTGCTTCGCAGAAGGAGGTGACGGCTGCCCATGCCCTCTCGCTCCGTACCATGGCCTGAACCAGGGCCGGACGCGAGAGGTCTCTGCCGCCGAAATCATAGACCCTAGAAAGGCAAAATCAATGCTTTTACGAATTCATATAATGTAAATGATATGTGATTTTTCCCAGTTCATTTTTATTACATACTTTACATAACATATATTTGTGTTTTTTTTATTAGTCTAGAAAGCTTTAGTAGACTGAATAAATAAAACAACTTTTTTCATAAATCTCTAACCATGGTGCATTACGATTATAAAGGCTCAAGACTGTTTAGTCCATCTCAACACTCGCGCTACACTGCTTGCATTGTGTATGTGTGGATAGCTGCGCACACATACACAATACTGCCGTCTTTTACCTAAACTCGAGCGCAATAATTTTGTGAAATGGCTGTTCATCGGCTATATCTCGTTAACTTGTAAAGCCTACTTAGCTACGATACTTTTCCTTTTAATTTCATTATATATACTACTGCCATGATTTTTTTCACATCTCCATAAACAACTGTTTAGCTGGCAGGGGGGGGGGGGGGGACACACTCAACTCTAAGAAAAAACAGCACTTAAATGCTTAATACGCAAGTGGATCCATGAATCGAAAAGTAGTGTTCACAGACCTGCAATATTTTTGAGCAATGGGTAGCTCACCTTCCGATAAGGACTAAGCCCAGGGCGACGGCGCGTTGTATTCCACGTACGCCTCAAAGAGATGTCGTCAGCACAAATGTAGGGGTCCACTAGGGCCGATGCCTGCCGGCGTCGCGGGAAGGTACTAATGGGTCACCGAGGCCCCCGCAACACAGGCAACGGAAGGAATACGGGTGGGTTTTATTCTGTAAGAGTCTGACACACCCTCCCGCTCCGCCCAGAGCGGAAGAAGTCATTTGATGATTTCCCACCCAAAAAAAAAAAAGACCTGCAATATTTTTGAACGGCCTATCCAACCATGGGGTAGAAGGGAAAAATAATCATCCCCACATTACGTGCAAGGGAAGTACGCCAAAAAAAATTTCTTTCACGATTTTATTTTAAGACGCTGACAACACCTAAACCGCGGTCACTGTCAGATTGCATAGAAAAAAAAGAGAAGCGCGATGACAAAACGCTTGTAATTTATTACAAAATATGAAGCAATTATCTATTTACTCAAAATTGAGTTGAGTAATCGAAAATAAAAAACAACCAAGTTCTGCATTCAAATAAGAAGTACTTGTAATTAATTAAATACGTAACGTATGTTGATATTTAATACAGTTATTTTGGATTAGAACTCAAGGTAAGAGGTTAGTTTAACGTGAGTTTGTATCGAGATTTTTGTTTCAGAACGTGTTTTGGTAACAACCAAGTTCTGGGAAATATGTTAAAAATTAACATATATTTTTTCCGCTACCACAAACTATACAGATTTGGCATTTTTTTTCTTAAGAGAAGCCTATTTTGGTCAATTGGGTCTTGTCAGCGCCTTAACACTTTGTCGGCGTGATTAATATGTATACGCCAAATTACAGCTTTCTAGTACTAAGCGTCTCTGAGCTACAGTGGGGACAGACAGACAGACGGACAGACAGACGTGACGAAACTATAAGGGTTCCTTGTTTACTACGGAACCCTAACCTAAAACTTGTCTTATACATAACCGCTTCCACTTTGGAAATCAGCAAAAAATTTATCATAAAAACTGTACGAATCCTGTCTCCGCTGCTACGGCAATGTTATTATTTTTCTTTAGGTTATAACTAAAAAAACTATAGGTTATATGACACTTAGGTTTTTTGTAGTAATTATCGTTCATTCATTTAAAAATCCGCGTAGAATAAATTATATTACCATGTACTTTTGTACTAGCCAATTAACCGTTTAATAACCTTATTGAAACCAATTTAAATAAAACCTTACATTCCTTGATTTAAAGTCCATTATCAATTTCCTAGTAGCAGAAACTAATATTTTACGAACAACTTTAGCGTTGCTATTTCAAAAATTTATTGATGGACTTTAGTGCTTTGGTTTAAGGTTAACTTTTGATTGATAGAATGCATTGTTAGTGGTGTTAATAAGTTGGTAAATGCCGGCAATGACCTCTTTTGGTACTCATGACCACGAAGTAGTAATTGTACTTTAATAATTATTTGTTTGAAAGAGAATAAGAAAAAAATGGAAAAGATTTATTAGCAAAACAAGCTTGTTTTTATTGTTTTTTTTGCAAATTGGTCAATCATTATTTCGTTAAAAGTTACCCCTAAACCTAGGATTAGGGAAGGGGGGGATCTCTCGCGTCCGGCCATGGTACGGAGCGAGCGGAGCGAGAGGGCATGGGCAGCCGTCAGATCCTTCTGCGAAGCAGTAATGCACGCGAAGGAGGAGGCGGGATGGTTGAGAGAAAGACAAATTTCGCGCCCTCTCGCCCCTAACCGCCGCAGGAGACGCCCTGGGCATCGGGAGTCCCGGGCAGATTTCCGGCTATCGTATGCGCGGGCTTGCGGACGGTGAGCAATGGGTAGCTCGCCGTCCAATAAGGACCAGGCCTGGGTCAGTCAACGGCGCGTTGTGTTCCACGCGCGTCTCAAAGAGATGTCGTCAGCACAAGTGTAGGGGTCCACTAGGGACCATGCCTGCAGGGGTCGCGGGGAAGTCCGAAAGGGATACCGAGGCCCCTGGCAACACAGGCAACGGAAGGACCGCGGGTGGGTTTTCGTCAGTAAGAGCGGGAGAAGTTATTTGATCATTTAGGTCAAAACAAAAAAGCAGTAACATTTAACAAAATAATGATTGACCAATTTCTCAACTCAGCCTGTATAAGAAATTTGGTATTTTTTTTGTTAACACAAAAAAATACCAAATTTCTTGTACAGGCTGAGTTTTTATTGAAGGATTTCAGTATGAAATTATGAGAAGTAATAGACTGAAGAGAAATGGTCAAATTAGTCGTGTGTTCCCATTCGTCTGTGGGACGACGGCAGCTTAGATGGCTTTGCCAACCAACCTCCATTAATATTTTATAAGTTAACTATATTATACGTAAGTTGAATATTAAGGGTCGGATAATCGCCGTTGACCTAGGCTATTCGAATTTGCGTCGCGCCGCGCCACCGTTCGGTTTCATAGGAAATATTAATTTTTAGTAATGAAAATATGAATATTTAAAAAAAATCACAGTTGGAATTATAGACAATAAAATAGACTGTACATACAAAAAAAAAACGAAAATACATAAGATATTTTCGTTTTTTTTTTCTAGTAATATCGTTTTTTATGCTTTGGGTAGACATATTGAATATATTTAATTAAGTATGTTACTACCACACTTAAATATCCACATATAGAATTGATGTATATGCGTTCTAGTTTAACATACATTTTTTGCATAACTTAATTCTATTATATGAAGGCGTAATAACTGATTTAAAAGCCACTAAAATCATATATCTGCGCCTTAATGCACAAAAACTTTTCGCAATAAATTCTGTGAATGATGATGAAAACACCAACAAAATCCGTTGTGCAATTAAGAAAATCAACGCGGTCAAAGACACACACAAAAAGCGACTTTAATTTATACAATACGATACAATATATCAAATTTAAGTGTCTGTTTGTAATGTCAAAATAACAGTTTGTTACTAAATGCAAATAAAAGAATCATCACAACCCAGTTACTGGGCAACACGATACTCCTTGGTAAGACTGGTTGTCAGACTTTCGGGCTTCTGACGACCCGTAACGACTGTCAAAGATCTACAAATGACAGCCAGGATCAACGGCTTAATGTGCTTTTCGAGGCACGGAGGGGTCTTGCCATGTAAAGATGGTCACCCATCCACGGACCAACCACGGCAAGCGTAGCTTAACCTGATTGATCGGCCCGTGCCGCTGTTATTACTTAGCCACAAGCAAATAAAAGAATATGCGGTACAAATTTATTACAAAAAAAAGCAATTTTTATTATTTTTTTGTCTATGTCTGTTTGTTCCGGCTTATCTCCGAAGCGTTCGGACTGATTTTGACAGGACTTTCACTGGCAGATAGCTGATGTTATAAGGAGTAAAAAGTATTGAAGGCTATTTTTATTTTAGAAAAACCACGCGAGCTAGCCGCGGGCAACAGCTAGTAACAAAATAAAAATTGTGAAAATAATGTTTCAACAACAATAGTGTTATTCAAAAATCGAAATCAAATCAAAATGGTCAGCAAGATGACCAGACCACAAGCAGCACCCGATCACGAGCATAATGCAAAGACCATCCATCACCCACCTCGCCATATTGGAGGGAAGGAGGCAACCCGACCCCCGACTCTACCGCATATTATATTTAGAGGTACATACACATAAGATGTATTATCAAACAAAGACTCTAATACAATAGGTAAGCAATTATCACGTTTATCATAAATTAATTATGAATGAAGTTCTTAATTATATATCACGAGTAGAACTCATGGAAAGCTCGTTAAGGCGTTGGTCCCAGCTGTCATTCATGGATCTTTGAGAGTTGTTACGGGTCGTCAGAAGCCCGAAAGTCTGACGACCAGTCTTACCTAGGGATATCTTACATAACATACATACATAATCAGCCTATAATGTTCCCACTGCTGGGACACAGGCCTCCTCTCTGTGAGAGGGAGTGGGCCGTAATCCACCACGCGGGCCCAGTGCGGGTTGGTAGATGTCACATGTCTTCGAATTTTTGGTTCTAGGACATGCCGGTTTCCTCACGATGTTTTCCTTCACCGTTTTGAGAGCAGTGGTCATGAAATAATTTACACAAAATAAAACGTCTGTCTGGATTCGAACCTACGACATACTACTCGGAAAAAGGCAGATGAGGATAATAAAATGCTAGTCTATTATTTCTGTTCTGTGCTCGTGGATCTATAATGGTTTTCCGGGTTCCGTAGCCAACAAGAAACCCTTAAGGATCTTACAGACTGGGGGCGATATCACGGGCGCGACAATCATATTGCTGCCTGTCGCGGCCGCGATATCGCCTCAGTATGCAGGAGCCTTTATAGTTTCGCCATGCCCGTCTGTCTGTCTGTCCACGGCAGATTGATTAAGAAGTAGAATTCATGGCAATCGCTACTGTAGAACACTCAATGTTATTACCGCGAAAAAAAAATGTTAAAATATCACGCCGTGGTTAAAATATTAGCCTGTCAGCAAACTTAAAGTCGAATCATTCATTCACTGGAGTAATCTATCTGACATGTTGTCAATTTGTGTAATAAAATCGTCATATTTATTGTAATGGTGATCTTTTAGTTTAATCGATGGAATAAATGTATAACAATAAGAGTAAAAGTCTAGAATAAGTACAATAACTACAATAAACAAGACTATTTTAACCTTTTGACCGCCATAGTCGTCAGCATAGATGACAGACTAAAATGTGCCCAGCACGCCACGGTCACGACTACATGACAGATTTTAATTAATAATTCGTAGCTTGGCGCCGAGGGCACGTTTTTGCTTTTTTGACGTGGCGGTCAATAGGTTAGCGGTAAGACGCGGACAACACCTAAACCGCGGTCACTGTCAGATTGCATAGAAAAGAAAGAGAAGCGCGATGACAGAACGCTTGTAATTTATTGCAAAATATGAAGCAATTATCTATTTACTCAAAATTGAGTTGAGTAATCGAAAATAAAAAACCACCAAGTTTTGCGTTCAAATAAGACGTTCTTGTCATTAATTAAATACGTAACGAATGTTGATATTTAATGCAGATATTTTGGATTAGAACTCAAGGTAAGAGGTTAGTTTAACGTTAGTTTGTCTCGATATTTTTTTTCAAAACGTGTTTAGGTAACAACCAAGTTCTGGGAAATATGTTCAAAATTAACATATATATTTTCCACTATCACAAAATGTACAGATTTGGCAATTTTTTTTTCTTTAGAGAAGGGTTTTGTTCAATTGGGTCTTGTCAGCGCCTTAATAGACAGTGGTGCCGATTCCCTTGTTCAAAAAATAACCTAAAGAGAACTGACATTTCTTTCTGAAAGACAGCTCGATTTATGGACGGTGACAGAAAACAAGTGAAAAATAACTTAATCCAAGTTCTGTCAACATTTTTAAACGTAAATTATATCAAGATGTAGTATGTAGTGTAGTAATAATAACTTTGTAAAAATATGTGTCGATTTGTAGTGTTTTAAAGTATATATATACCTATTATTATTACTTTTGTAGATAGATTTACTAACAAAAATTGTCTCGTCCTTTCAGTTACTAACAACTAACATTACCTAGATAACTACCACAAAGTGCAAAGTTCAATGGCTCACCTGTCGTCACCACATGACGCTGGCAGAATAGTCGACATCGGCTCAGTTGAAAGAAGAGAAGAAAAAAACAATCTTTATTTTCGGAATTCCTTGGGAAAAAACTGAAAATATGAAAGATACCGACTTTCGAAATTAAACACTTTGTAGTGTTTTAAAATTAATAAATAGATTAACAGAAAATTATTGAACGTACATTTTTATTAAGTAAGTACTTATTATTCATAGTTATATTTTTACGTCATTTGTGACCAAGACCTTACTTGTGCAAATGTCAAAAGTTGGTTGACCTTTGGAATTTTGGTAATATTAAAGTCATAGCGTATGAAAGTCACGCATTTGCTTAGTATTTTTTTTTTTGTTTAATTCCGAGCTAAAATTGGCTAAACGTGAATTTCAACATTTAATCTTTTTGTTACTGTGGGTGGGTCCACACCTACACCTTTCGCGGGAAGGTACTAAAGGGTCACCGAGGCCCCTGGCAACACAGGCAACAGGAAGGAATACGGGTGAGTTTTAGTCAGTAAGAGTCTGACACACCCTCCCGCTCCGCCCAGAGCGGAAGAAGTTATTTGATGATTTACAATCAAAAAAAAAAAACAACACCTACACCTTTGCGTACCGTAAAATTGTAATTTATCCGTTGTCCGGAAAGTCTGCCAACCAGCCTTACCAAGGGATATTGTGTTACCCAGTAACTGGGTTGTGGAGGTCAGATAGGCAGTCGCTCCATATGAAATACTGCTATTAAGCTGCTTCCGGTTAGGCTGGAAGCCGACCCCAACATGGTTGGGAAAAGGCAGGCAGATTTATTGACAAGTAGGATTCATGGCAATCGCTTCTATTTAGATCAATCAATGTTATTACCACGAAAAAAAATTATTGAAAATATCATGCCGGGAGAATCATTTCAAATATCATGCTGGGAGAATCATTTCAAATATCATGCTGGGAGAATAATTTCAAATATCATGCTGGGAGAATCATTTCAAATATCATGCTGGGAGAATCATTGAAAATATCATGCTGGGAGAATCATTGAAAATATCATGCTGGGAGAATGTCTCTTACTGACTAAAACCCACCCGAGTTCCTTCCGTTGCCTGTGTTGCCAGGGGCCTCGGTAACCCTTTCGGACTTTCCCGCGACCCCGGCAGGCATCGATCCTAGCGGACCCCTACACTTGTGTTGACATTTCTTTGAGGCGCGCGTGGAACACAACGCGCCGTTGACCCGAGCCTAGTCCTTATCGGAAGGCGAGCTACCCATTGCTCAGCGTCCGCAAGCCCACGCCTACGGTGGCTGGGAATTGGCCTTGGATTCCCGACGCCCAGGGCTTTTCCTGCGGTGGCTAGGGGCATGACGGCGCGAACATTGCCTCTCAGCATTACTGCTTCGCAAAAGGATGTGAAGGCTTCCCATGCCCCCTCGCTCCGTACCATGGCCTAGACCAGGGCTGGACGCCAGAGATCTCCGCCGCCGCGATACGGGGCGGTCCTCTCTCCAAGCCGGGCATATCTCCACCGTATGCTCCACCGTGTCTTTCGGGCGATCCACACAGTGGTGACACCCGGGCGTTTCCTCCCGCCTTATCCGACACAGGAACCTCCCGAAAGAGAGCTTACCTACAAATACTTTTTTAGAGATTTTTTTTTTTATTATTATTTAACACGTTGTCGGCGTGATTAACATGTATACCCATGCCAAATTACAGCTTTCTAGTACTAAAATTCTCTGCGCTAAGCCGCGGACAGACAGACAGACGGGCATGGCGAAACTATAAGGGTTTCTTGTTGGCTACGGAACCCGGGAAACCAAAATAGATCTACGAGCACAGAACAGAAATAGTAGACTAGCATTTTATTATCTTAATAGTATTGTAAAACCCCAAAATAGTTATATTATAATTGTATAATACATACAAGGAAATAATAACGTTGTATTATTATATATTTTGTTTTCCGCATTGTTCTACAAGTTTAAATTTGCATAACACATTGTTGAGGTTATACTGCCAAATTACATAGGTGTTGCCAATTAAAAATAATAATATTTGTTCTCGTGACTGAATAATGACAGCCACTCGGGTCCATCGAAGGTTAAGTTACGCTTGCCACGGTCGGTGACCATCCATCGTCTCTCGGAAAGCACGTTAAGACGCTGACAACACGAATACCGCGGTCACTGTCAGACTGCATAGAAAAGAAAGAGAAGCGCGATGGCACAACGCTTGTAATTTATTGCAAAATATGAAGCAATTTTCTATTTACTCAAAATTGAGTTGAGTAATCCAAAATAAAAAAACAACCAAGTTCTGCATTCAACTAAGACGTTATTGTTATTAATTAAACACGTCACGTACGTTGTTAATGCAGATATTTTGGTTTGGAACTCAAGGTAAGAGGTTATTTTAACGTTAGTTTGTGTCGAGATTTTTTTTCAAAACATGTTTTGATCACAACCAAGTTCTGAGAAATATGTTCAAAATTAACATATATTTTTTCGGCTACCACAAACTATACAGATTAAGCATTTTTTTTTTTCTTAAGACAAGCCTATTTTGTTCATTTGCATCTTGTCTGCGCCTTAGCCCAGTGGCGAATTTACACATTTTTCAAGTAATAGCTGTAAATTTTCGCCGCACTTTACCTCATAGTTTTTGGGTATATTTCTGAACTAATCAAAGCTCAATCATATGCGACTAATAAGGTAATGTGTTTTTATGAAAATTCAGTTAACTTATTAAATAATCTTTATTCCGATTACAAACGATATAAAAGTTTCTTACAATACCTTTATTCGCGATTTTTTCTTGGCACAATCATCGATGATATCGTCGCGCGTCGTAAGTACTCTTGTTCATTAATTCAGACTGCACAAAAGAGCTACAGGGTTTAATTTTTCTTGACTTAAGGTCGGTCTCAGTTTTTTTCTCAGGTCAGTCAGTCTCGAAATTGAAAATTTGCCGCCCTCTGCCCTCTTAGGCTCAAGCCTTCTCAGCCTGCTGGTAAATCCGTCACTGGTTATGCCGTTTTTCCCGGCTGTCATTCATAGATCTGTGACAGTAGTTACGGGTAGTCAGTAGCCCGAAAGTCTCACAACCAATCTTACCAAGGGGTAGCCTGTTACCCAGTAATTGGGTTGTGGAGGTCGATAAAATCAAAATTAAAATATTTTATTTCACATAAACCTGCATGGGCACTTATGAAAGAAGAAAGTCAAAAGCTAGGTGCACGGTTTCAATTGGTCGTTTCCTATGGAGAAGAGCCGGCAAGAAACTCCACGGTTGCTATTTTAATAATAATTGGCTTTTACAATGTTTTCAAATTACAATAGGTGTGGGGAGGACAGTGTAGGCCTGTCAAGAAGTATTTATGTCGCAAATCAAATCTAGTCTATAAGCCTACAACGTTCTCACATTCATAAAATATAAAAGAATCTATGTAAAATATTAATAAAATAATAAAAACCTATTTAAACCAAATGAGATGTTTGCCATTACAACTGTAACAAGTCTTAATTGTATCCTGTCCACAAAAGTCACTAATAAATAGTTTGATACCAGAATTGTAAGTCAAATAAAGAAAATATTATGTCAATAAAGTATGTATAAAAAAATTAATAATAAACAATCACGCGGGTATAGTGCGTTCCCTATAATTTGACGCGTTACGCGTTTGGTAGCACTGAATTGCAGTCTTGTGATTGGTAGTTATGTTCTCTCAGTCGCCATTAGCGTCACGCGTCAAGATATTATAGAGAATGCACTATAACTCTGTAAGCGTTGTAGGATACGTCAGTATAGTTCGTATGTGGTGGCATAGATGTCACCACATGAGGTTAAAAATATACAGTCCTGTAAGCAGATATGCCTTGATCACACGTACCGAGTAGATCGGCGAGACTAGGGTTACCATCTCCGCCGCAGGAGATGCCCTGGGCGTCGGGAATCCCGGGCGGATTTCCGGCCACCGTAGGCGCGGGCTTGCGGACGGTTAGCAATGGGTAGCTCACCGTACGGTAAGGACTAGGCCCGAGTCGACGGCGCGTTTTATTCCACGCGCTCCTCAAAGAGATGTCGTCAGCACAAATGTAGGGGTCCACTAGGGCCGATGCCTGCCAGGGTCGCGGGAAGGTACTAAAGGGTCACCGAGGCCCCTGGCAACACAGGCAACAGGAAGGAATACGGGTGGGTTTTAGTCAGTAAGAGTCTGACACACCGATCTCCACAAGATATTTGATGATTTCCCACCCAAAAAAAAAAAGTTACCATCTGATAAGGTTTTGCCGCATTTGATAGGTATTTTATGATTAAGACAAGCGTGCGGCCGGCGCTTAGCTGAGACGCCTGCATTTTTTTAATTTCGCTGTATCACGCAAGCCTGCCCGCCCGGATGAAACTGATTATGAAATCGCATTAAGCGCGCTCTAGACAGCTGTGTGCACTTGCTTCTGCGCCAATGACTATATAGCCTCTTGACTGCTCATGCGGGCGATTCAGGCTCACAACACTTAAATGAAATTGCACTTTTAGTAGATGGGTGGCCATTTTAGTATTGACCAGTTATTGGACCTCTGCACACGCAGTTATTTTGAAATAATCCTTCCTATCCTAAGGGCACGTCTTCGTGACCATTACCGCGCCCCCCGGTCTACTCTTTGATATACAATGGTCTCTGTAGTCCCATGAAACATGAGGCTCCAGGGACTAGTGCGAATCCTTGGGTTCATTCGAGCAATCGAGTCTGGTTTAACCACGCTGGGGTCGGTGCATTTCATTCATTCATTCATTCTGCACACGCGGTTATTTTGATACCTTTTAAAACATTCCTGCATAAATAAAAACAATTATGAGTTCCTGTTCAATTAAATGGTGTGGGAAATCGTCTAGAACATCGATCTAAAAAAAGACGCCATAACTTTTCATCAGTAAGTAAAATATATTTTTATTTATGAATAATTGCAGGGCTCAAGCTAAACTGGTTGTTTACGTAAAATGTCACAAAAATGTACACCGCGTTGATGGCTTTTTGAAAAGTCCCTTTCTCTCACTAGGGTATTGTCAATATGTCTGTCCCTTTCTATCTGTACTAATGCTGTATGTTGTGACAACTTCAAAACGAAGTCGATATTGACGATAAAAATTATAGATTATAATATTATTATAATGGTAAAAAAACTAATAGAAAGAAAGGTGGATTAATGTAATTCACAGGGAAAATTGGTTTCCAAAAGAATATAGCGTTATTAATTTGTCCAACTCATTTCACAGCTGATATTTTTTGTACTTTAAACAGACAGGTTTTGACATTCCTTATTAGTCAGTTAGGAAACGTTGACTCCAGCTAGCTTCTTAAATAATGACGTCTAAAAATGATTTTTATTTTCATTAAATGTCAGTCTTTAAAACTATCTGTTGCGTGTTATTTGTTTTACGACTTCCAGTTTTTTTATTTACAATATGCAGGCATTTTTCTGAAAAATCAGGCATTTTGTGCATCCTAGACAGGCATCCTCTCCCTTACCCAGATGGTAACCCTACGCGAGACAGCAAACTGATATAGATAGAAGAATGATATACAGGGTGACATTGAAAACATGCGACAAATCGAAATGGGAGATTGTAGGTACTCATCATTATGAACAACTTTTACTAAGGGACCAAAGCTACAATCCCAAAAAAAAAAACTGCTGCCCCCTACATTTATGTTCGCAATACCTCATCAAAATGTAGGAAAAGCAGATTTTTTTTTGGGATTACTGCTTTGGTCCCTTAGTAAAAGTTGTTAATAATGATGTATACAATGTCCCATTTCAGTTTGTCGCAAGTTTTCAATTTCAACCTGTATAGACAGCAAAATGATACTAGGCCGAGAGAATTGGGTGGACAAGCAGGTGTTTACACGTATTTTTTAACTTGGTACCGAGTCAGTCATTCAGGGGCCAACCATCACCTCTTATAGCAGTATTATTTCAATATTACTTCTGCGTGAGATAGAGATGGAGCTATAAGTCCTGTACAGCTCCATCACTTTCCCACTGTGAAGTAATATTATAATAATACTGATATAAGAAGTGATGAAATGATGACAAAAATCGCGGAAAACGGTAACGGACCGAGTGTGCCGAGTGGCGGGGTCGTACCAAGTGCAGGTTTATACCTGTCGAGGGAGCAAGCGAGTCAATCGCGAGAGTGAGCACTCGGTCTAGTAAATAGAACAGGGCGGACCGTGTCACTGTCTGTCTCGCTTTTTAACTGGGCCGAGCACTCGGTCATGTGTTTAGGTACACGTACCAAGCACTTGGCCGAGAGGACTATCTCGCTCATACAGTCGGTACGTGTATCTAGGCACACGTTACTAATCTCGTCGTGTCTCGAGTCGTCAAGTCTCCCCGGGCTGATTTCCGGCCACCGTAGGCACGGGCTTGCGGACGGTGAGCAATGAGTAGCTCACCGACCGGTAAGAACCAGGCCCGGGTCGACGGCGCGTTGTATTCCACGCGCGCCTCAAAGAGATGTCGGTAGCACAAGTGTAGGGGTCCACTAGGGCCGATGCCTGGCGGGGTCGCGGGAAGGTACTAAAGGGTCACCGAGGCCCCCGCAACACAGGCAACAGGAAGGAATACGGGTGGGTTTTAGTCAGTAAGAGTCTGACACACCCTCCCGCTCCGCCGAGCGGGAGAAGTTATTTGATGATTTCCCACCCTCAAAAAAAAAAAACCACTCGGCCGAGAGGACTATCTCGCTCATATAGTCGGTACGTGTGTCTAGACACACGTAACTAATCTCGTCGTGTCTCGAGTCGTCGAGTCTCTCGTGATTAATTGTGTCTAATGCCTTGGTATTAGACGGCGACATTATAGGGGCCAGCACCCTAATTGCGTAAAATATTATCAATCACGATCTAAATGATTTTGAAGTATATGCTAATCCATTGCTTCATATGTTCGAAAAGTTTGTCTACTCAACAGAGTAAATAAAGCAATGAATGTTGTTGAACTGTCAAAAGCCATTGCTACTGATAGTTTGTTTCGTAATCACCCAGCAGATTTCAGGCTTTGGTCCGCAGCCCTACAAGCGACATAAGCAGGACTGGAACTAACGACCTTTTCAATAGGAAAACGGTCTTGTATCCACGTAATTTCTGCGACTGAATTGCACAATTTGTCGAATAAAATTCAACTTTTATGTTTTTTTTTTTTGGGTGGGAAATCATCAAATAACTTCTTAAGGGTGTGTCAGACTCTTACTGACTAAAACCTACCCGTGTTCCTTCCGTGGCCTGTGTTGCCAGGGGCCTCGGTGACCCTTTAGTACCTTCCCGCGACCCCGGCAGATAAAAGTCAACTTGCGAAAGTAATTAGTGGAACTTTTAAAAATCGAATCGATTAAAATAATTTATTTTCATTCTTTATCGTAAAATTCAAATGATTATTCTAATAAACTAATAGTAGTTTAATTAATAACACATAATATTATTTGCAATTTGCTCATCTATAATGATTTTTTTTGCATAATTAGTATTAGGTTCTATAATTAAATTAAATTAAAATAAAATGCAAATAATGTCACATAGTTTTCCGAATAAATATTTTTAGCATGACGCATGTGATCTCCGAAGGGTTAGGCAGAGATTTAGGTACCTATAGTACCCACATTTCCAGCCCTATGTAATAGGGAGCGAGCCTATTGCCATCAACCGGTATCCAGACTCCAGGAAGCTAGTGAGAAATTCCTGACCTGGGAATCTAACTGAGACCACTAGACCAATGAAAAAAATCTCGTCCTTAGTAACAAGGTTACGGGACAGTGACAACAGTATTCTGAGGACAGTGGCGGAGAACAACAGACTACTCTACTATTCTGGGGCGTTTTGTGAGGGTGATGAACGAGTGAAGTTCTCCTTTCGCTAGTTTGTCGTCCATACGAAGCAAACTCAAACAGTAGCTAATTTTTAAATAATAGTACTTTAAATTACTAATTAGATAATATACTAACATTAATTAGGTATAAGAAATTTACTAACACAGTGGATCCTATGTTGTCCAAAATAAATAATTAATTATTATTATTATTAATGAGGTAGTATTCTACTATAAATAAATAAATAACATAATTTGCAGTTTGCTTAGGTTTTGCATATTCTAGTATCTGTTCAGTAGTTAGGCTCTGTAATTTTTATGTATTTTTTATTTTTATTGTTATAATTTTTTTTTGGTATAGCGGCGTGTGTTAGCTGAAATAATAATATGGCAAATAATTAAATGTAATGTTTTGTGTTGCGTAATGTAAATTATTTTTCATACTATTGTATAGAATCATGTTTTTCTAACTGAACAGACAGCTGTATTGCTGGGGAGTTTGTTGCGCCACTTCTTCTTCCCAGCTAAAGAAGTAGGAAGTGGTGAAGGACGGGCGTTCCGGAGACTGTCTTATGTAATTTTGACGTACGAAAAGTGCTGATTCTCAGCCTAGTTTTAATAAATGACTTCTGATTTTGATATTTAATTTCAATGCAAATATATACTGTCACAATTGTATAGTTTTAAAATAAGTGATTTATAGTCACTAGTATTCAATGAGTATATAAGAGGACGTCTGAAAGTGACACCGGTGACTGAAAAGTTGTGTGGAAATAGGTTGTCATTGATGTGATGCGGAGGAATGAGGGAAATGTTGTGAGGAACATTTTGAGTATGTGTACGAGTAGGGGAAGACCAAAGAAATGATGGATGGACTGTGTGAAAGATGATATGGCTAGAAAGGGGGTGACTACCGAGATGACAACTAATAGAGAAGTATGGAAGAAAAAGACATGTCGTGCTGACCACAAATAAATTGGGATAAGGCCAGGAGAAAGATAACCGTTTTCAATACAATTTACGTATTATTTGTGATGAACCAGAATTACAACAAATTCAAGAAAAACAAGTAAAATTTTATTTTAATTAATAATTAATATTACTTATCCACAACTTTGCGCAAATAATATTATTTATCATAACCTATACAAATAAATACAATTTAAGTTTGTAATTTTGTGAGTAGTGTACTTTTAGGTACCTAAAAAAAACTACAAATAATCCTTAACAACAAATTTTAAGAGAAATATGAACTTTCGTGATTTTCGTTATTATGAAAACTAACCAAAAAGGAGTTGTGTATTTTTTATGAGTAAGCATATTTCTAAGTTTCACACGTCTAGTGCTTTTTTTTTTGGGTGCGATATTTTCAAATAGCTTCTCCTGCTCTGGGCGGAGCGGAAGGGTGTGTCAGACTTTGACTGACTAAAACCCACCCGTGTTCCTTCCGTTGCCTGTGTTGCCGGGGGCTTCGGTAACCCTTTCGTACCTTCCCGCGACCCCGGCAGACACGTCTAGTGCTGGGGCCACAAAATATCGAAGTCGTAAATTCGAAGCTCAACCCTTAAACACGATTGACATATACCCACTCCAAGCATAATATTTATTTCAGCTTTTTCGTGACTCTACACAGGAATACCAGGAATAGTGGTGGCCCAGTGAGCAGTGGAGGCCCAGTGGTAACGGCCACGACTCACGAGTTGTAGGTCGTAGGTTCGAACCCAGACAGGCGCTTTACTTTGTGTAACAATTTTGTGTAAATAATTTCATCACCACTGCTCTTAAAACGTTCACCGTTTTAAGAGCAGTGGTGATGAAATTATAAGACAGGAAAAAAAAGGAGAGAGAAATTCCAGATAGAGTTGTATTGCTGATTCTAATAATTATAATTCTGTAAATCCATATTTGTTAAGGTTGCGTATCGTATTTTAATCAACATATTTACAACCTGACTCTAGATCGACTTCCGAAAATTCTTAAATTTTTAAAATTAGAACAACCCTTAATAATAAAAAAAAAACTCACCAGTGCTCCCTATTCTCGGAAGTCGGAAACTCGAAACTCGAAAGTCGGAAGTTCGAAAGTCGGAAAACTGGAGCACAACACTACACTTCACTAGGTACTATTGTATTACAACATTACCTATCGTGGCAAACGCGGTGCGCGCCTACTTCGACTGAGGCGAAATGTCTAGCCTTGTGGCTTTTATACTGAGTTTGAGGTGGTGGAGTAGGGACAGATGTGCTATAAAATATAGTAGCATTTGAACCACGCTTTGGCATATAGTGCCAGAAGTTATAGTAATGTTTATCTTAGCTGAAAGGGTTATCCATATTCACAAATACCTTATTACTCGTATGTGTTACTGATAAGCTATTTATTTATTTATTTAGTTCACCAACAATTGTTTACACTAACATCTTGATAAAAATAACATCTTAAAAACTTTGAACAGTGTAACAATTACTTAAAGGTAAACACCACATGAACTAAAATTATGCTAATTTGTAAGCCTAGGTACATGTACAGTCTACAAGCCAACTTAAAACTAAAGGAAAAATATGTACTCTAAATAAATACTTAGTTTTGAATTAGATTGCTAAAATTATGTAAGTAACAAAATAATGGATGCTTTACATCAGTTCTGATAAACAACTTAAGATTTTAGATCGCTGCATAGTCAGAGAATCAAAGTGGAAATTGATTAGATCGATGCAACTGTTCAAAACCCTACAGAACCTAGCGCATGGACAGTTAGATCCCAACACCGTTCTTCTCTGTGGAGGACGAAGTGGAGTTATGGGTTTACGTGGAATTCTTGAAGGAGCACGAAAGTTTATAAGTGCGAGCTGCGGCGGAGTCTCAATATTTCCTTTCAAAATTTTACAGGCAAACATTGCGTCGTTTGAACGCCTTCGCTCTTCTAAGGTGTGTATGTTGAAGATTTTTAATCTGTATTTGTAAGAAGGCGATTTTTTTGCTATATATTAAGCTAATAACTTCCTTTTTTTATGTCGGTAAAAATAATCGTGATCGTATTCCATGCTCAAAGGACCAACAGCACTTATGAAAAAAAAAATGTTATGAATACAGGGGCTCGTGGCTTAATAATAACAGCCGCACGGGTCGATAGAAGGTTAAGCTACGCTTGCCGCGATCGGTTCATGGATGGGTGACCATCCACGGAATCCATCATCATCCATCCATCTCGGAAAGCACGTTAAGCCGTTGGTCCCGGCTGTTATTTGTAGACAGTCGTTACGATAAATGAGAAAAAAAATACAGTATTTTCTTAACTTCATTATCATTACAACTAAACAAAAGAGTGTTTTCGATGAGCTCTGGCACTCAATGTAAGATTTAAGGCGCTGACAAGACCCAATTGACCAAAATAGGCTTCTCTTAAGAAAGAAAATTGCCAAAACTGTATAGTTTGTGGTAGCGGAAAAAATATATGTTAATTTTGAACATATTTCCCAGAACTTGGTTGTCACCAAAACACGTTTTGAAAAAAAAATCTCGATACAAACTAACGTTAAACTAACCTCTTACCTTGAGTTCTAATCCAAAATATCTGTATTAAATATCAACATACATTACGTATTTAATTAATAACAAGTACGTCTTATTCTAATGCAGAACTTGGTTGTTTTTTATTTTCGATTACTCAACTCAATTCTGAGTAAATACATAATTATTTCATATTTTGCCATAAATTACAAGCGTTTTGTCGTCGCGCTTCTCTTTCTTTTCTATGCAATCTGACAGTGACCGCGGTTTAGGTGTTGTCAGCGTCTTAACTTGTGTTTAGGGTGCCAGCGTCCTCGCCTATGATTTGAACATGTAATTGTAAGACAAACATAGCATAACACTATTAAATAATAATATATTTACTAGCTAATGCAACTATATGATGTGGCCTATTTATGTACCTACGTATGGGTGTGTGTATGTGTATGAGGGAAAGATAAATATAGTGAAAAATTGTGTTTATGTAAGTCTGTGTAAAAGTAACTATATATGTAATTATAAACACATTACTTTATTAAAGGGACTACAGGACCTAAACACAACTTTTATAAGTTTTATAATGCCTTAAAGTACCACTGCAGTAAACAAAATCAGAAATATATATGATATTCTTAAGGATATATGCTAGGTAGATAGTGTGTTGATAACATAATACTCGTATAACTAATTTGATACGATGGAAAAAATCACGAAGATACCTCTAAAAAATTCTTTTAACTATTAAAAACCATACTAATATACATGCAATCATTCTGATTTTTTGTCAGATTATTCTACAAGCAACATATTAGCATAATAGTGTTTTATTTTTTTTATACAATCTATAGCTTTTTTGTAAATCGAATATTGCTTCATATCTTGCAATAAATTACCAGCGTTGTGTCATCCGCTTCTCTTTCTTTTCTATGCAGTCCGACAGTGACCGCGCTTTAGGTGTTGTCGGTCTCCTATCTACATTTGGTTAAGCAATCGATATCCTGTACTAGATCTTCAGTCTTATCACAAGTCAATGTCAAGAGCGTCTTCGTGACCTTGGTTTTGCATCCATTTAGACACACGGGAGCAATGAAGCAGAGTTTATTTATTTTATTATATAAATGGTTAGACGGTATACAAAAATGACGCTGAGCAAGGGCCTATCTACATCCGTGAGCCCAAGAAACCCAAGAAGTCTAACAACCAGTCTTACCAAGGGGTATCGTGTTACCCAGTAACTGGGTTGTGGAGGTCAGGTAGGAAGTCGCTCCATGTAAAATACTGGTGTTCAGGTACATTTAGTTTGACTGAAAGCCGACCCCAGCTAAGTGGTTGTGGGCGTGTATAGCTCACGCCCACCTAGGGTTGCCAGGTATTAAAAACGAAAAGCCGGACAGACTAGGCCAGTTTAGCCGGACATTTGGGTAAAAAGGCCGGACACCCTTAACTTTTTAGTCTTAGTATAACACGACAATTATTTTATAAAGTAAAACAAGGCTTTTTTTATCATTTACCATAAAACCTTCTTAAAATCTAATTAAACAACAATAAAATTGAATGAATCAGTCGTCTTTATTATTAATCATTAAATATTCATTACAATATTAATTTCAATAATTGATATATTAGTTGGCAGTGACTGCTATGCTATGCAATCTGCAATGGAAAACCAAGTAATACAAAATGGTCATGGTAAGTATATCATATAATATGGTAAAAAAAGCTCAAATTTTCCGGACATAGTCTAATTTGGCCGTACACGCAATAAAGCCTGACTGTGTCCGGCTTTATCCGAAGGCCTGGCAACGCTACGCCCACCACATCGTTCCTAAGAACAGTGTTTTTTTTTTTTTTTTTTTGAGGGTGGGAAATCATCAAATAACTTCTCCCGCTCTAGGCGGAGCGGGAGGGTGTGTCAGACTCTTACTGACTAAAACCCACCCGTATTCCTTCCTGTTGCCTGTGTTGCGGGGGCCTCGGTGACCCATAAGTACCTTCCCGCGACCCAGGCAGGTAAGAACTGTGTTAAAGGATTTTTTATTCCATCCTTTGACTATGAATGACCACTGCAACACGCAAAGCGATACCACATTTTAAATCATCGCTTTCACTACAACAAAACCTTGCAAACCATTGAAGGCTTTTTTACGCACTCAAACCGACCAACCCAAGATGACCTCCGCTCACAATTATATTACGAGCTATTAGAGGTCAGACTAAAGTAGTTTTTGTTTTGATACAGTTCCTACACTGAACTAAGTCGTGACGTCACCTTTGACGTGAATTAAAACAAAGAAATTTAATTGTTTACATTTTTTTTAAAGGGTAGACTTTTTCGAAAGGGCTATTTTTTATTGTAGGGGAAGTGATTGCCTTGTAGGTCTAGTGACCGCAATCGCTACTGCTGAGCATGAGGTCCTGGGTTCGATTCCCAGGTCGGGCAAAGTGTTATTGGGTTTTTTTTATCTGAAATGATGGATGATCGGAACTCGGTCTGGAGGAACTATTTGTGTAGGTCAAATAGGCAGTCGCTCAATGTACATACATACATACATACATACATACATACATAATCAGTCTATAATGTTCCCACTGCTGGGACACAGGCCTCCTCTCTGTGAGAGGGAGTGGGCCGTAATCCACCACGCGGGCCCAGTGCGGGTTGGTAGATGTCACGCGTCTTCGAGTTTTTGGTTCTAGGACATGCCGGTTTTCTCACGATGTTTTCCTTCACCGTTTTGAGAGCAGTGGTGATGAAATAATTTACACAAAGTAAAGCGCCTGTCTGGATTCGAACCTACGACCTACAACTCGTAAGTCGCGGCCGTTACCACTGGTCTGTCGCTAAATGTAAAATACTGATATTCAGCTGCATCCACTAAGATTGGAAGTCGACCCCAACATTATCACAGTAAGCATGGAAGTTCGATTCCCTGGTCAAGCAAAGTGTTATTGGGTTTTACCATCAGGAATTTTTCTGTGCCTGGATTTAGGCCCGGTTGATGGGAATAGGCTCGCCCTCTATAACATGGGACTGGCGAAATGTGGGTGTACTCCTACAACTCTGCCCAACCCTTCGGGGACACAAGGCGTTATATTATGTCATTTGTTTATTCACATTGAGTATCGTTTCAAATGTTGAAGTATTGTATCAATCTTATAGTTTTTGTTTATAATAGTACTTATAGTATGAGCTGGTCTTATTAGTTAATTAATAATTAAACAATGATTAATTAGATTAAATTATTTATTTAAATAATTAATATGGATTTGTACATACAAATAAAACTAATATATCTAATTAATTAATAAAAATAACTTAAACTATACACAAACTAAAATTGGGCGTCGAAAAATTCATCCACATCGCTGTCGACTGGTAATGTACCCAAGAGACTGGCGGCATTGCCACGTTGTATGGCAATGCTTAACCTCTGGCTAAGGTAAAAGCCAGCACTTGCGTCACGGGAAGTGTCAACCAGCCGTCTGGAGATTTCCTTAAAAAGGCCATGAGCACTCGGACCGCACGGCCCGAGGGTTTCAACCGCAAACGGCTCAAAATATAATTACCAACTAGGTTATTATACTTACGCCGCTTGAGGTTCTCTGCAGCCGCAGCAGCAGCGCCAGCATAGCACGCCGTGCCAGGAAGCTGGGATGGCGCAAGAGTATCGACACACGTTGTATCCCACACTAAAGGCCTACCCACCTTCCATGGAAATAAAGACATGGCGTCTGGACTCTTTCCGTCGCCACATGCCAGGCCATTGGGTTCTAATACAGCTGGAACGCCGACGGTGACAAGAGCTCGTTGGATGATGTGATGATTAATTAATTAATTAATCCAACGTAATTTTTTTGAAATATCAATCGACGTCTTGTTCGTCGGCCGCATCACATCAGTCTTATCTAGGTAGGGCTGCTCCACCGTCGAAGCGGAAAGTGCCTACCTGCCTTAATCTACTTATTAAAATTCTTAAATTCATTCATTTATTCATTCACCGACAGAGAACGCAAAGCCTAAAACCGCTGGGTCTCGAAGCTTGAAATTTTGCACTGGAATTCCTTATACAGCGAACTGGATTTTTGAAAATTCATCCCTTACGGGGTTACGCTCGCCCCTCTATATATCAATCAGCTTATCGAGCGGCTGAGCAGCACACATGTCGGCTGCCATAGACAGTACATGTATACGGTGGAGGTCTGCCCGGCTTGGGCAGAGCACCGCCGTGTCCTCGTAGAGGCGATCGGCAGCGGAGATCTCTCGCGTCCGGCCCTGGTCCAGGCCATGGTACAGAGCGAGAGGGCATGAGCAGCCGTCACTTCCTTCTGCGAAGCAGTAATGCTCGCAAAGGAGGAGGCGGGACGGGTAAGGGAGAGGCAAATCTCGCGCCCTCACGCCCCTAGCCGCCGCAGGAGATGCCCTGGGTGTCGGGAATCCTGGGCGGATTTCCGGCCACCGTAGGCGCGAGCTTGTGAACGGTGAGCAATGGATAGCTCACCGTCCGGTAAGGACCAGACCCGAGTCGACGGTGCGTTGTGTTCTACGCGCGCCTCAAAGAGATGTCAGCACATGTGTAGGGGTTAACTAGAGCCGATGCCTGCCGGGGTCGCGGGAAAGTCTGAAAGGCTTACCGAGGCCCCTGGCAACACAGGTAAAGGAAGGAACATGGGTAGGTTTTAGCCAGTAAGAGTCTGACACGCCCTCCCATTCCACCCAGAGCGGAAGAAGTTATTTGATAATTTCCCAACCAACAAAAATAAAAAAATTGTCAACAACATAAGTTACGCGGACGACATGGTGTTGCTTAGTCCGTCGATAGGTGCACTGATGAATGAAGCTTATTCACGGTATTTTAGACGTATGTATGTGCACGAGCACGCTGCCAACAAGGAAAGTTAGTCGTTAAGGGGACTACAGGACCTAAACGCAAATTTTGTAAGTTTTATCATGCATAAAAGTTTATGATGCACTGCAGTAAACAAAATCAGAAAAATATACGATATTCTACAGGATAAACGCTAGGTAGATATTGTGTTGAAAACATAATACAACTAATTTTATACGATAGAAAATTATCACGAGGTTACCTCTAAAAAAATATATTTTATACATGCAATCATTCTGATTTTTTGTCAGATTATTCTACAAGCAACATATTAAAGCGTAATAGTGTTTTATTATGTTTATCCAATCAATACATTTTTTACAAATAGATAATTGCTTCATATTTTGCGATAAATTACCAGTGCCTTGTGTCATCGCGCTTCTCTTTCTTTTCTATGCAGTCCGATAGTGACCGCGCTTTCTTTAGTTGTTGTCAACCTCTTACTTATTATACAGTAAACACATTAGAGTCTTCTTTGGCAACAAAGTATGATAGTTCAACGTTGAAATCCATTTTAAAGTTTCGTTCTGATTTACACCCGTTTTATTATAATTATTTATAAAATCATTTATCATTTATTATTTAACCAATGAAATTAAATTAAATACTGATCATCATCATCATCCTAGCTTTTTCCCAACTATGTTGGGGTCGGCTTCCAGTCCAACCGGATGCAGCTGAATACCAGTATTTTACATGGAGCGACTGCCTATCTGACCTCCACAACCCAGTTACTGGGCAACACGATACCAAAAAAAAACAACACGATACAAATTTAAGTGTCTGTTTGTAATGTCAAAATAACAGTTTCTTACTAAATGCAAATAAAAGAATCATCACAACCCAGTTACTGGGCAACACGATACCCCTTGGTAAGCCTGGTTGTCAGACTTTCAGGCTTCTGACGACCCGTAACGACTGTCAAAGATCTACAAATGACAGCCGGGACCAACGGCTGAACGTGCTTTCTGAGGCACGGAGGGGTCTTGATATGTAAAGATGGTCACCCATTCACGGACCAACCGCGGCAAGCGTAGCTTAACCTGATCGATCGACCCGTGCGGCTGTTATTACTTAGCCACAAGCCCCTTGAAATTAAATGCTGATAACACTAACATAACATTATAAGCACAAACTGTTACTAACCACTAACAACTTATGGAATACTCTAGTATTTCATAAATATAATTTCATCCGAAAGTCGTCAACTGCTGGAAATAGGCCTCCCCCAAGCACCGATACTTCAACAGGTTCTGTGCTTCCCGCATCCAGCGGATTGCTGCGGCCTTTACAAGGTCATCGGTCCACCTTGTAGGAGGGCTTCCAACGCTACGTCTTCCGGTACGCGGTCTGGGACTCCAGAACCTTAGGTCTGAAATAAAGTTATTTTATTTTTGACTGCCTCTTTGGTGTAGTGGTCGGAAGCGCTACATGATCATAAGTTTCGACTTCCAGGTCGGGCAAAGTGTTATTGGGTTTTTCCATTAGGAATTTCTCAGTAGCAGCCCGGATTCTGGATTTGTGCCCGGTTGATGGCAAAAGGCTCGCCCCCTATTACATGGGTCTTAAACATAATTATTTTTATGATTATTTTTATTTATTTGTTTATAGGGGTAAAAAATAGGGGATGAAAATATGTTATCCCATCGGGGACATGTCTTGTTATTATAATAATTCTTAGTGCACGGTGTGGCGGCATCTACATCGCCACATGCGAACTACGCAACACACTGACGTCACGCAAAATCCTGCATTGCGCAAGCAGAGTTTACCGCGCAACATCCCGACATCAACCGTCGGGCAGTTGCCGACCAGACACGACACCCGTCTGGTTGGAGGATCCTCCCTTTTCTATGGAGGATGAGTGAAATTTATACCCTGTTCCTCATGCATATAAGGATTCGTATAAAAGAAAGAATAAGTATTTAAATTAAACGAAATAAAATAATTATTTATTGACTCATTTTGTAAATATACAATATTGATGCTACTAACTATTTACACTAGGTAGACACTAAATTAAATTACTAACTATATATACAAATTAATACAAAAAACAAAAGGACACTTAGGCGTCAAAGTATTCGTCCGCATCGCTGTCATCCGGAAACGTGCCCAGAAGACTGGTAGCATTGCCACGTTGAATGGCAATGCTAATTTTTTGACCAAAGAACGAGCCAGTCCTCTGGTCACGTGAAGTGTCGATCAATCGGCGAGAGATTTCTTTAAAAAGGAGACGCGCACTTGGGCCCCGTGACCCGAGCGTTTCGACCCCAAACGGCTCAAAACTGTAGTTTCCTATAAGGTTGCAGTATTTGCGCCGCTTGAGGGTCTCAGCAACTGCAGCAGCGGCGCCAGCACAGCCAGCCGTGCTTGGAACATGAGATGGCGCAAGGGTGTCGACACAGGTTGCGTCCCACACCAGAGGCCTAACCACCTTCCAAAGCAACAACGTCATACCATCTGGTCTCTTCCCATCGTCACGTACCAATCCATTTGGTTATAATACCGCTAGTACGCCGGCGGTGACAAGGGCTCGACGAATAATATCGTTGTTGCTGCCGTGCCGTGCTATGCGACCTGCGCTCCTGCAGCAGGACAGGCCATGATGTCCAAGACTGTCGACGGCTTCACTGCAGTGACACCGATGCGGAGCAACACAAGGTGCGCCCAAGCGGAGACACGTAGTGAGCCGAAACGATGAGTCATCCATCATAGTGCCTATGGTAGATGACGGGAGTGCCTGAAGCCACAAGTCAGACTCCCACTCTCCCACAGCCAGCAGACGAGCACGCTCAGCAGTATTAAGTGATTTATTTATCAGGGTATTCCGTGCAACACTGCAGAGCGGCACGTCCCACCGTCTCTGGGTTGTCTGGCAAATCCATATTGGGACAAGCCATTTTCCAAGCGTTCAAGGCGTCGGTAAACCACGGTACCTCAAAATCAACCAGTGAGGAAGATAAAATGTTCCTGGTTAATTTATCAGCACTGTGAACCGAGGAGATAAAGTATTTAAATTGATGTTATTCCTTTTCAGTCAGTGATTTTTGAATTTTTTTCGCATGTAGCTTTTTCCCAGTTATACTATTTTTATCTCATTAAGCGACGCGCGCTTTGCTTATGGTTATGGTCAAAATGTTTGAAACAGCAAATAATTTTTTTAATAACCGACGCGCGCTTTACTTGTGGTCTCCTAGTGTACAAACACGCTGTGAATGTGTGTGTAAGCGCAGGAGCTCTCTGTACCGTCGGAAGCAATGGCGAAGATACGTGTCTGTGTGTGTGCTATGTGCTGACGCTACTCGTCACACACATTCACAACGTGTTTGTACACTTGGAGACCACAAGTAAAGCGCGCGTCGGTTATTAAAAAAACTATTTGCTGTTCCAAACATTTTGACCGGGGAGGTATTACACTTTTGTAGGAAGCAGCAGATTAAAAAAATATAACCGAAGAAAAAAATTCAACACAAAGGGGTCCTGCGGACTTGGCTGCGTTCTGCGGAAGGGGGCTTGCGGACGATCGCGGCCTTGCAGACGGTGAGCAAAGGGTACTTCACCGTCAGGTAAGTACCAGGCCCGGGTCGACGGCGCGTTGTATTCCACGCGCGCTTCAAAGAGATGTCGTCAGCACAAGTGTTGGGGTCCACTAGGGCCGATGCCTGCCGGGGTCACGGGAAGGTACTAAAAATAAAAATCTAAGAGTGCACGCCTCACCGACAGTAATATTTATTGAAGATAAATTTTACGGAAAAATATCTAATAAAGTTCATCGATTTTTGTTAATATCTTTTAAACGGTAATGAATTTGATAACGAAAATCAATAAGGCTCATGCAAAGGATGAAAGAAAACTTATAGAAGAAGATTTAGATAATTCCATTGTTTGTGACGACGTGAATCGTGACGACAATCAGACATACTTCCCAACGCATTGTTTTAATTCATTTTTTTGTTATATTTATCAAGATATATATTATATGGAAGACGTAGCATTGGAAGGCCCTCGTGGCGGTGCTTGGGAGAGGCCTACGTCCAGCAGTGGACGTCTTTCGGCTGAAATAATGATGATGATATAAGTCGAAGAATATATGAATCTTATAATGTCAAGTCTCTAGTTTTTAAAACTTCCCTGCTAATATAAATTCCATGTATAATTGAGAGTATAGAAACGATTTTATGTTGGAAATTTTTGATAAGAAGACATCAAGAGTAGAACACTCTCACACGCTGAAGCGTTGTGACGCGTGCAATATTTGTCCGTCAGCAAGATGGCGGGCTATCGTACCATGCGTAGATACGTCGTATTTGGTATACGAGTATAAAACGGCTGTGATGTCATATCGTGCATAATATTGAGTCGTCGCTACGGCATGGATTAATTACGTGGGACAGTACAGTACTGCCCCACATAATTAATCCATACCGTTTTTGACATCGCACCGTAGAAATCCTTCTACATAAAAAGTACCTAGACAAAGATCTTTAGAAACGAACGACAAAATGACAGATTGTAGAAGGATTTCTACAGTGCGATGTCAAAAATGGAGAGACTAAATGTCACTTTGTATAAAAAAATCTGTGTCTATTCTTCGTAGAAATAGAAAGCGTCATGCTAAGCCTGCTGATCGAGATAGAGCATTTATCGCCCAAAAAAAAAATATACGAGCCATATACGGGATTCCATCTGACGAATCATGTCAACCAATATTTAAAAATCTTGGTTTACTATAGCTACCTTCATTATATTTATATGAAACGTGTATGTTTGTACGGAAACATAAAGAACTGTTCAAAATAGCAGAAGATGTAAGTTCTCGAAGTCGGCGTGACAAACACGGACTTCTACTAGATGTGATTTCTAGGTTAACGGAATATGGTAAAAGCAGTCTGGCTATGTCTGTACGTATCTTTAATAAATCACCATTTTTAATGTCTTATTAAAAATACAGGCTTCTTCTGGGTAAGCTCGCTCCATCGTCGACTTTGTTTCTGTCGCTTGACATAGACTAAGGTCAAGAGCAAACCCATCACAAATAAAAAAAAAAAAAAAAAAAAACTAAATTACACGCTATTTAAAAATAAATTGTATGAATGGCTGAATAATAGTAGATTGTACAACTAGTGCTTAAAAGAAGCCATTTTACCCCGAGACGTTACGATAGTTAAGTCGAGGGGTAAAATGGCTCATTTATGCTCGAGTTTATACCCTCTGCTTTTCACTTCGATTGCGAGAAAATAAAACATGCACAAAAGTTTTTTTTTTTAATTTTCAACATGTGTCATTCTACTTGGGTACTTCATAATGCCAAGTCATAAAAACGCTTCTTTGCGTTTTTAAATAATAAATAACCTCTATTTTATCTGGTTTTATTAAATTAACGATAAAAAACACGGAAGTGATATAAATTAAAGCACATGAAATAAAATAACGACTTTAATCTGCGATGTTTTATTGTGCGTGTGGCGGTTGGGTCTGATTATCTTAATCTTTGAAAAAAAAAAATGCGTTATGCACTAGAGCATAAAAAGCGACTTTATGTCGCCTACACACAACATAAAGACAAACTTTCAGAGCATGAGAAGTGAAAAAAACGATTTCTACTCCATTGAGGAGTTTCTTGGACATAAATTATATCATCTACAAGTTTGCATGCTTTAGTTTTGAAGGAAAACATGTATGATATCTTAATGCAATAATTATACCAGCTTTGTATACTATGTTTTACGCAAATAAATAAGTTATTATTATAATTTGGCAGGCTTTAAACCTGTTCCTTAATATCGTAGTGGACCTCCTTGAACACATTGCAAACAGATTTGTAATAGTTATTTTATTTGCCAGTAACAATAATATAATCAATCAATCAATCTGCCTAGCCTTTTGCTAACTATGTTGGGGTCAGCTTCAAGTCTAACCGGCTGCAGCTGAATACCAGTATTTTACATGAAGCGAATCCCTATCTGACCATGGCAAATATTTTGATTTAATGTTCTGTGTTTCGTAATGTTAATTACTTTGCATACGATTTGTATAGAATCAAGTTTATCTAACTAAACAGACAGCTATGCTGCTGGGGAATTTGTTGACCACTTCTTCTTCCCAGCTAAAGCACTAGGAAGGGGTGAAGGGCGGGCGTTTTGGGGGACTTTCTTAAGTAATATTGACGTTCGAAAAGTGCTAACTCTCAGCCTAGTTTGATAAATGACTTTTGATTTTGACCTTAGACCACCCAGTTCCTTGGTAACACAATACCTCTTGGTAAGACTGGTTGTCAGACTTTTGGGCTTCTGAATACCCGTAACAGCTGTCAAAAATCTACAAATGACAGCCGGGACTAACGACTTAAGAGGCCTACAACACCTAAAGCGCGGTCACAGTCGGACTGCATAGAAAAGAAAGAGAAAGCGCGACGACAGAACGCTGGTAATTTATTGCAAAATATGAAGCAATTATCGATTTACAAAAAAGCTATAGATTGTATAAAAAAAATAAAACACTGCTAATATGTTGCTTGTAGAATAATCTGACACAAAATCAGAATGATTGCATGTATATTAGTATGGTTTTTAATCGTTAAAAGACATTTTTAGAGGTATTTTCGTATTTTTTTTTCTATCGTATCAAATTAGTTGTATTATGTTTTCAATACACTATCTACCTAGCATATATCCTTAAGAATATCATATATTTTTCTGATGTTGTTTACTGCAGTGGATCTTATACTTTAAGCATTATAAAACTTACAAAATTTGCGTTTAGGTCCTGTAGTCCCCTTAATGGTTTCTGAGGGACGGAGGGGTCTTAATGTGTAATTGATGATCACCCATCTGCGAACCGACCGCGGCAAGCATAGCTTAACCTTCGATTGTCCCGTGAGGCTGTTAGCGATTAGCCACGAGCCCCTCTTAACGCCAATAATAATTACAACACTTGGGCTAATTGTAATACATGTCTTTCTCAAGGACATCCAAAAAACATAATTATATATTATTACGTCCGTTCCGTTACGGATATCCTGAACAGCCAATCTCAAAAAGACGTATACATCGAAAATAATTAATTTGATTGTCTACTATCTGAATCATCATCTGCCCAGTGGCGGTATCTTCATATAAGCCCAAAAGCCCGTAATGCCTTACTAAAATGCTCGATAGAGAATTTATTGTACCTAACCAGTAGTTTATGAGAAAATTGCGATGATACATACGTAGATACGTAGGTACCTACATACTCAGTCGAAAACTGAACTTTCTTTTTTTGAAATCGGCTAAAATTTTATTCGGCTTGCGTTATTTTGAAACCCTAGGCACGCCACTGCATCTGCCTGCTCAAAATTCACTTACTCAGTAAGTCAGTGATTTTTTATATTTGGAGAGTCTGTTTACAAGGGATGGAAAGATTGATGAAGATGTGGAAAGATGAGTAAATGCGGAAAATAAAGTGAATGGTACATGCGATGGAGACCAACCAGTCGATGCCCGAAGAGGCTCGACTGGCTGTTCATAATGGTGTATGGAAGTGAATGTTGGGTGTGGCAAAAGAAGCATGAAAGTAGAGTAAATGCTGTGGAAATGCGTTCCTTGAAAAGTATGTGTGGTGTGACTATAAATGATAGGCTGAAAAATGAAGTGATAAGGCATCGATGCGGTTTAAAGGAAGATGTAGTGACAAAAATTTTAAAGAGTATGCTTAGATGGTTTGGTCATTTTGAGAGGATGAATGAAAGGCGGCTAACAAAAGGTATTTACAAGGCAGATGTGAGTGGAAACGCCGGGAGGGGATGCTCTAGGAAGACATGTAGTGACCTCATTAATGATGTTCTTCAAAAACGTCAGGTGCGTAGTACTCGCAACCGGCGTGCGTGTATGACCAGATGTATGAACGTAAACGAAGCAAAAGGAGTATGTAAGGAGCGTAGCAGGTGGCGTTCTATAGTTTCTGCCTGCCTAACTGATAACTGAACAGACAGCTGTGCTGCTGGGGAGTTTGTTGGCCACTTCTTCTTCCCAGCTAAAGCACTAGGAAGAGGTGAAGGGGGGGCGTTTTGGGGGACTGTCTTATATAATTTTGACGTTCGAAAAGTGCTGATCCTCAGCCTAGTTTGAATAAATGACTTTTGATTTGATTTGATTTGATTTGACACAACACAAGAGGACACAGGAGAGATAATAATGCAGGTAGTCTGTGGTGTACCATTTACAAATATACAATAAATCCATACATACATAAAACAATACAATTATCTATATAACATACTCAATATTAAATCATAAAACTAGTGTTAAAAACCAAAACAGGTGCAAAGAACAAAGAAAATTAAAAATATGGAGAGAGATAGTGTTTTTTTACCATATGATAATATGGAACAAAAGGTATATCATCGTTCTCCTGCTCTTAACCCAATTTATTTGACATGACGATATTAGTTGTCACCTCGTTAGTTACCCCCTTTCTATCCATATCATCTTTCACACAGTCCATCCATCGTTTCTTTGGTCTTCCCCTACTCGTATAGCCACCCACATTCATACTCAAAACTTTCCTGGCGACATTTCCCTCATTCCTCCGCATCTCATGGCCATACCATGACAACTGATTGCCGCACAACTTTTCAATCGCCGGTGTCACTTTCAGACTTCCTCATATTAGACGTAATCATTTCTTTTTTTTCTTCTTTTTTTTGTATATTGGCACCTTGTTTTTATATATATTCCTATAATTTGTTATCCATGAATTGTGCTATTGTATGATGTGCTGTCTTTTGTCTACGCTGAATAAATGTCTTATCTATCTATCCATCTTATTCTATCAAATTCTATCAATTTAAGTAACACCACACATCCCTATTATGGAACAATTAATTCTTATCGATGTATACATATTTTTGAGGCTGACTGTACATAAGAGTCTACCCACGCATTACTGACATCCGTTCAATAAATATTATTACCTAGTTAATTGGCTATTACATAAAATATTATTGTTTTAATAGGATAAAAATAAGACTATAGCAAAGGTCTTTGCGCAAAGGTAGGTATTTTTTACCAGTTTTTCTATTATTCAACACTAAGGCCCGTATTACAGAAGGAAACTCAAGCATTGATCTCTGTTTAAAACTAGTTTTAAGTCAAGTTTTAATTTTAGAACGTTCCTCAAGCATAGATTCATTGATCATAGTTCAGCTGAGTATCGCTTTATTTTAGAACGTTACTCAGTTCGTAAAGCGAACCCAAGCAGTGATTTGATCTGTAATCGCCCAAGTGTGGTCGAGACCGCGCTTGAGCATAGAATTGTCATGCCAATTTTTATTTCAAGCGTAAGTTGTCGAGTTTTAATATCAAAATGGATATATTTGAAGAAGTAGATCATTACAATAATTTATTCAATGATGATGCAAATAGAAGGTTGAACTTTAGCGTTCCTCTTAGATATTTAAGAGATACACAGGACCCATATAATTGTGAAAACTTCATAAAGAGGTACAGGTTTTCATAAGACGTGGTAAAATATTTAATTCGATTTTTGTCTCGATTACCGTTCTGGAATATGACCGATGCTCGAGTACTGATTCTATACTTAAACAGTGATCGACTGATTGACGCTCAAACTAGACTTGAGGAACCTTCTGTAATACGGACCTTAGTATCCTTTTTTCATTGAGCATGAATGCTTTTTGCTGCCGAAAATAAGGGAATGAAAACTTAATCCTAACTAGCATTTATTATTGTAATTTTTAGGGTTCCGTAGTAAACAAGGAACCCTTATAGTTTCGCCATGTCCGTCTGTCTGTCTGTCCCCGCTGTAGCTCAGAGACGCTTAGTATTAGAAAGCTGTAAATTGGCATTGATATACATATTAATTACGCCGACAAAACACTAAAATAAAATATTAAAATTAATTTATTTTTAGGGTACCTCCCTTACACGTAAAGTGGGCATGATATTTCTTTTTTCTTGTCGACCCCAGGGTGTGGGGTATCGTTGGATAGGCCGTTCAAAAACATTGCGGGTATGTTAACAATCCTCTTTGATTCAAGGATCCGCTTGCGTAATATTAAGCATTAAAGTGCAAATTTTTGTTAGAGTCAAGTGTCCCCCCCTGTCAGCTAAATGGTTGTTTAAGGAGACGTGACAAAAATCATGGCAGTAGTGCATATAATGAAATTAAAAGGAAAACTATCACAGCTAAGTGGGCTTTACAAGTTAACGAGTAATAGTCGACCAACTTAAATTTGCAGTTGGAGAATTGATTGAGGCATATATCGATGTATCGGAGTACATGTTTTCAACTACAATGTTAAGTTTGTTTTTGGGATAAATTCATACCAACTTCCTATCTACGGAACCCTTCATTGTGCGTTGTCCGACACGGACTTGGCCGGATTTTTAAATGGGCAACGTTTAGAAATCCGGCTTAGTATTTCTCGTGGTAAAAATATTCAACATACAATCATCTCATCATCTGCCTAGCCTTTTCAACTATGTTGGGGTCGGCTCCAAGTCTAACTGGAAGCAGCTGAATACCAGTATTTTATATGGAGCAACTGCCTATCTGACCTACACAACCCAGTAACTGCGTAATACGAAACAAATTCAATACAATTAAAAAATTCAAACTCAAACTCAAACTCAAAGCATTTATTTCAATTAAACCATTTACAGGCACTTTTGAATTGTCAAGGAGTCGGTCAGTTAGAAATATGAAGCTAGTTGCCCATTCCAAAGCGTAGTAGGTACCTATGGAGAAGAACGGGCAAGAAACTCCATGGACATTCTTTTAAATTAAATTGATACATAAAGATTAGTACAAAAATAATGTTGAAATTATACCTAACTAAATGTGAGGACGATGTAAAATAAAAAAACGCGTCCATAGTAGAAAGAGAAACAAAAACAATTTCTAAATAAAATAATTACAAATAAGCCGAGGACGCTAAGAGGTGACCAGTCCCAACTAACGGCGCCCGTTCACGAGCATGACGCATGGATCAGCACCATTCAGCTCAACCATTTTGAAGGGAGCTAAATGATCCAACACACGCGCCACCATCAGCGAGACATCTGAGTGAGCATGACATACTCTCAGCCGCCAGGGCCCATTCAAGTCAATTACATAACCGGCAAATGGTAGCTCTATTATACATAGTACTCACACCTGTGCAATGCAATTATACAATACAACGTAGGTTGAATTTATACAATGCAAAGATAGTCTTACAATGTTCAGCTGCTCCAACAGTATTTTCAAATGTTAATTATTCAATTGGTTGTGGTTGTGGAGCAGGACCAGCATTGAGCCAAGCATTTTTATCAGCGATGTAATCACCCAACTTATTATATGCCTGCCACCCAACTTATAATTCGAAGACATGTGACATCTACCAACCCGCACTGGGCCCGCGTGGTAGATTACGGCCCACTCCCTCTCACAGAGAGGAGGCCTGCGTCCCAGCAGTGGGAACATTTTGCTGATAATGTTATGTCATAAACGAGGAACCTCAGATGACATTGCAAGATTAAAATAAACTAACAGTCTGACACCTATATTTTATGCAAGTCAAATAAAAAATACAGGAAGTATTTTTTTCGTAAATTATGCAGTTAGTGGTAAGAATATTATAATGAATCTTGTCAAAACAATAGTTATCTATATATCTTAATCACGTTAAATTTTTTGTTGAGTTCTACAGAATTTAGTTTTCGATTCGGCTTTCGGCAATTTTCGACGAAAATATTCATACCGTCCATTTAAAAAACTATGTGTGTCTACCTACTTAGATGTTTTATTAAATTATTTAAACGATCGCTAATCGTGCCGACAAACTGTCTCGGAGATTTATAAAATAAGTTTTTGTTCGAAAATAAATTATTTATATATTTTTACTGCCTCTTTGGTCGAGTGGTTGCCAGCGCTTTTGCTGAGCATGAGGTCCTGGGTTCGATTCCCGAGTTGGGCAAAATGTTATTGGGTTTTTCTATCAGGAATTTCACAGTAGCAGCCCGGATTCTGGATTTGTGCCCGGTTGATGGCAATACGCTCGCCCCCTATTACATGGGACTTAAACATAACTGGCGAAATGTGGGTGTACTACAGGTACACCTCTGCCCAACCCTGAAACAAGGCCTGAAATTATGTTATTTATTATTAAATACAAGGTGTTTTTTTGGACCTGCAAAACATTTTAGGAGGTAATTAATTATGTTAGTGATTCTCGACCCGAATAAACAAAAAAAAAAAAAAATAAAAAAAAGATAAAAAAATATAAAAAAAGAAAAAGAAAAGATAAAATTTAAAAATCTAAAATAAAAAGTATTATTGATTATTGACTTGGTATCGTATTGTTATACGATTACTTACGAGTTTCATAACAACCTCCTGAAATGTTTTGCAGGTTCAAAACAACAGCTTGTATAGATATTCGTCCAAAAAAAAAATGTTTTTGGGCCTAACCGCATTATTTCAGAAATTTCAATTGGATAATTATGTCTTTGAGGAAAGTATAAAATTGGGCTTGTTGAAGTAATAATAATTAAAATTTATTTCATAAAAAAAAGGAGATTGTAGTACATGAGGCTTACACAGAGTTGTCAATCACGATCTGGTGGGTGAAGTTCTGCTATCCTAGCCAGGTTATAGAGTAACCTGTATTAAGGATTAACAGTCCCTGTCCCTTCCAAAAGTCACAAAAAACTAGTACCTACAATATTTTTCTTTTATACTACAATAATTTTAATAATTGAATACGTGCAGATGCGTGTGTGTGTGTGAAGTAATAACAGCCGCACGGGTCGATCGATCAGTTTAAGACGCAGACAACACCTAAACCGCGGTCACTGTCAAATTGCATAGAAAAGAAAGAGAAGCGCGATGACAGAACGCTTGTAATTTATTGCAAAATATGAAGTAATTATCTATTTACTCAAAATTGAGTTGAGTAATCGAAAATAAAAAACAACCAAGTTCTGCATTCAAATAAGACGTTCTTGTTATTAATTAAATACGTAACGTATGTTGATATTTAATACAGATATTTTGGATTAGAACTTAAGCTCTTACCTTAAGTTCTAATCCAAAATATCTGTACTTGTCTTTCAAAACGTGTTTTGGTAACAACCAAGTTCTGGGAAATATGTTCAAAATTGACATATATTTTTTCCGCTACCACAAACTATACAGATTCGGTAATTTTTTTTCTTAAGTGAAGCCTATTTTGGTCAATTAGGTCTTGTCAGCGCTTTAAGCTACGCTTGCCGCAGTTGGTCCGTGGATGGGTGACCATCTTTACATACCAAGACCCCTCCGTGCCTCGTAAAGCACGTTAAGCCGTTGCTCCCGGCTGTCATTCGTGGATCTTTGACAGTCGTTACAGGTCATCAAAAGCCGTAAAGCCTGACAACCAGTCTTACCAAGGGGTATCGTATGACCCAGTAGCTACGAGTATGGTTTGTGGACGTCAAATAGGCAGTCGCTCCATGTAAAATACTGGTATTCAACTGCATCCGGATTTACTGGAAACCAACCCCAACACAGTTGGGAAAAGGCTGGGTAGATAATGATGAGAACAGTTCATCCTACACAACGTGTTTGAGGAACAAACATTCAAACAAACAGTCAAACTCCCATACTTCCTGCTGGGGTCGCGGGAAGGCCAAAGGGTTACCTATAAAAATAAAAATAAATTTAAACATGAACTCTGTTTACCGCAATGCAGGCTCGAATTGTATAGGAGGAACTCGAACATAAATTCTGTAAAGGCTCCTACATACTGGCGCGAATTGTCGCGCGACGCGTTGCGACACAAAGGCACCGCTTGTAGCGCTACACGCGGTGTCTTTGTGTCGCGTCGCGTCGCGCGACAAGTCGCGCCAGTATGTAGGAGCCTTAAAGGTATATAACAAATTACCGGACGCCTTCAAAGATTTGCCTTTCACCATGTTTAAAAAAAAGGTAACGCAATGGTTAAACAATAAATGTTTTTACAATCTTAATGAATACATGTCAGATCGCGGAGACGGAAACTGAAATCAATACTATTGGTATACACCTTATAATATTTAATTAATGTTCAAAGTTTACTGAATCGACACTTTGAAACTATAATAGTTATGACATTATCAATTACAATATTATTTATTTATTCATTCATAATCTGACATTTTATTATTTTTTTTTTTCACTTGAGCTGACATAGGTATAAGTAACTTTGACATCAATTAATTAATTTGTTCCATGAAAATATTAATGCATGAACTCATATTTGTTGAAGCTGTCTTTTTATGTAATTATAACATTGTGCAGGACAAAATTAAATATTTGCACACCATATAAAATGGTAGAATGTAAAGGGACCATTATAGTTTTTAAGATCGTACATGATTGTAAACCTACATTCCGGCAAATAAATGAATTTGATTTGATTTGATTTACCGAGGCCCCTGGCCACACAGGCAACGGAAGAAACACGGGTGGGTTTTAGTCAGTAAGAGTCTGATACACCCTCCCGCTCCGCCCAGAGCGGGAGAAGTTATTTTATGATTTCCCACCCAAAAAAAACTCCCATACATGACTGATTCACTATTTTTTGTAGTCTAGATTGACCTTAGTCACTGACCCGACACTTAACGCTAACTTCGACCTATTTATGTCGGTTTTTGTTCTAAATTAGTCTTAGAATTATTTCCTTTTAATTGAGTTTAATTATAGATTTTTTTGGAGGTCGTAGGTCATTGTGGGTAGCGAAGTGTGTTATGGGTGATGTTCAGTCGCCATCACATCAGATAACTAAAACCTGTCAAATTTTCTCATTCGATTTTGAACTTAACTATCAACATGTTGAGACACTGACAACACCTAAACTGCGGTCACTGTCAGATTGCATAGGAAAGAAAGAGAAGCGCGATGACACAACGCTTGTAATTTATTGAAAAATATGAAGCAAAAAACTCAAAATTCTGGCGACTGGTCTGCGGCTTGGGGTCACGGTATGCACTCCACACACATGCCCTTGTGGCACGGACGTGGACCGACTGGGTCACCACGGACTTTGTTGTCAAAAAAGTGCAGGCCGCTTTTCAAGGCATGCGACACTTAATGACATAATCCGCCGGTCTCTTGCCAGCATCAATGTGCCTGCTCTTCTTGAGCCGACTGGCATTGTCAGAGATGATGGCAAAAGACCTGATGGTGTGTCTTTGGTCCCGTGGAGTTTGGGACGGATGCTTGCCTCCAACGGACTACTTCTAAAGCGGGTGCAGCGGCAGAAAATGCCGAAAATCTGAAAGTTATTAAATATGGAGGCCTTGGCAGAGAGTACAACTTTGTGCCCTTTGGCGTCGAGACCCTCGGTCCGTGGGGTCCCAGTGCGCATGAGTTATTTGCGGAAATCGCGAAACGTCTAGTTGATGTAACTGGTGACCGAAAGGCTTTCTCGCGCAACGCATCAGCATTGCAATTCACCGAGGAAATGCCGCCAGCATCCTCGGTACAATGCCCCGAGGGCCTTTTTTAAGCTTAACTTAGTTTTAATTTAATTTAGTTAATGTTAATAATCATCTTGTAATTTGGTTATGTAAATAAATAAAATTGAGTTGAGTAATCGAAAATAAAAAACAACCAAGTTCTGCATTCAAATTAGACGTTCTTGTTATTAATTAAATACGTAACGTATGTTGATATTTAATACAGATATTTTGGATTAGAACTCAAGGTAAGAGGTTAGTTTAACGTTAGTTTATATCGAGTTTTTTTTTTCAAAACGTGTTTTGGTAACAACCAAGTTCTGGGAAATATGTTTAAAATTAACTTATGTTTTTTCCGCTACCACAAACTATACAGATTTGGCAATTTTTTTTCTTAAGAGAAGCCTATTTTGGTCATTTGGTCTTGTCAGCGCCGGTTTAAAATCATTTGGAGAAATTTGACAATTTGTGGTAACTTGGATGAGCTGGCGAGTTTGTTATTAGTAATTGTTATCGTGACACCATCGACTGTACATAGCATAATCAGTCTATTATATTCCCACTGGTGGGACACAGGCCTCTCTGTGAGAGGGAGCGGGCCGTTATCCACCACGCGGACCCAGTGCTGGTTGGTAGATGTCACATATCTTCGAATTTTTTGGTTCTAGGACATGCCGGTTTCCTCACGATGTTTTCCTCCACCGTTTTGAGAGCAGTGGTGACGAAATAATTTATACAAAGTAAAGCGCCTGTCTGAGTTCGAACCTACGACCTAACTCGTAAGTCGCGGCCGTTACACGGCTGTACATAAACAAAAAGTAGTAACTGGACTTTAAAATGTGGACTGTAGTCCATATTTTGTCTGTTTAGGGGATGCAATTTAGAAAATAAAATATTAAAAACTTGTAGGTGGAGTTTGTTGCGCCATTTCTTCTCCTCAGCTAAGTAAAACACTAGGAAATGGTGAAGCGTGGGCGTGGATCCGTTTGCCTAATATTAAGCTTTAAAGTGCTAATTTTTGTTAGAGTCAACGGTTACTTGGTTGTTTAGGAGATGGAAAAAAAACCATGGCAGTAGTACAAATAATGAAATTAAAAGGAAAACTATCACAGCTAATTAGCCTTTGTAAGTTAACGAGTCGACCAACTTAAATTTGTATATAAACATCGATATAAGTCACTGCCAATTATTCATTAAGCCGTTGGTCCCGGCTGTCATTTGTAGATCTTTGACAGTCGTTACGGGTCGTCAGAAGCTCGAAAGTCGGACAACCAGTCTTACCAAGGAGTATCGTGTTACCCAGTAACTGGGTTGTGGAGGTCAGATAGGCAGTCGCTCCATGTAAAATACTGGTATTCAGCTGTATCCGGTAAGCCTGGAAGCCGACCCCAACATAGTTGGGAAAAGTTTAGGGAGATGATGATTATTTTATTTTATTTTGCAATCGATTTATCATCTAAAAACTTCTTTACTGAATAGTAAACTAGTGACCCGACGCTCAACAGTCGCACTTACAACTGCTAGAACAACGAGACAGTCTAACTACATACATAAATAAACGCACGCCTTCTCCCGATGGGGGTAGGCAGAAACTATAGAACACCATCTACTACGCTCCTTACATACTCCTTTTGCTTCGTTTACGTTCATACATCTGGTCATACACGCCGGTTGCGAGTACTACGCACCTGACCTTTCTGAAGAACATCACCAATGAGGTCACTATATGTCTTTCTGGGGCGTCCCCTTCCGGCGTTTCCACTCACATCATCATTCTCCTGCCCTTATCCCAATATATTGGTGGTCGGCGCAACATGTCCCTTCCTTCCATACTTCTCTATTAGTTGTCATCTCGGTAGTCACCCCCTTTCTAGCCATATCATCTTTCACACAGTCCATCCAGCGTTTCTTTGGACTTCCCCTACTCTTATAGCCATCGACATTCATACTTAAGACTTTCCTCACGACATTTTCCTCATTCCTCCGCATCACATGCCCATACCATGACAACCGATTTCCGCACAACTTTTCAGTCACCGGTGCCACTTTCAGACTTCCTCTTATGTACTCATTTCTCGTAAATACCTTTTGTTAGTCGTCTTTCATTCATCCTCTCAACATGACCAAACCATCTAAGCATACCGTTTTCAATTTTTGTTACTACATCTTCTTTTAACACGTTCGGACTCGCAATGTCTTATAACGTCAAATTTGCACAATTTATTATTAACACAACGTCACGTCACATCACGTCTGAACTCTGTACTACGTCTCACAACGCCAGGAAGTCACAGTAAATTCCATTAGTTAAACTTTTGCGCCGCAACACTTGCAAGTGTCAAACACCTTGAGCAACAACGAATCAAATTTTGGCGGCTCATTGTTGTCGTCTACTACACATTTGCAAACGCGTACGCACACATACGCAACGTCCGAACACGTCGACAATTATAAAGGGTGTGTCGTAAATAGTGGTCCAACCTTAAGGGGTCGATACACCGTATATTCAGCTACCACTTAGAATTTGAACCATTTTCCCCATAGATCTGTTTTTTTTATGAAAAATTTACTTCATTCTTTACTAATTTGGCTGTAATTTCTATAAATGATATTATATTTTAATTTCTTTTTTTGTGTGACTGTGGAATACATGTGCTAACTGCTAGCGAAATAAGTAAAGCAAGGTGTAAATAAAACTAATATAAGTATAAACAATTATTTTTTTCTGAGACTAATGGAAAAAAGTGGTTCAAATTGCGGTCTGTGATAGCTGAATATACGGTGTAACGACCTCTTAACGTTGAACTACTATTTACGACTCACCCTGTATACTCGTATTGTTCAAGACGCAACGTTTAACCTATTGACCCCCACGTCAAAAAAGCAAAAACGTACCCTCGGCGCCAGGCTACGAATTATTCCTAAAAATCTGTCATGTAATCGTGATCGTGGCGTGCTGGGCACATTTTGGTCTGTCATCTATAAATGACTGTGGCGGTCGACGTCTTTTGACGTTGTGTTTTAGTTTTAGCAGTACGTTTGTAAACGTTTGTCCATTTTGTATAAGAAAATATTGTGTCACAACGAGTTCACTTCACGAGCGTAGCGGGACTAGAGCATAGTGGGACTAGAGCATAGCGGGACTAGAGCATAGCGGGACTAGAGCATAGCGGGACTAGAGCATAGCGGGACTAGAGCATAGCGGGACTAGAGCATAGCGGGACTAGAGCATAGCGGGACTAAAGCATAGCGGGACTAGAGCATAGCGGGACTAGAGCATAGCGGGACTAGAGCATAGTGGGACTAGAGCATAGTGGGACTAGAGCATAGTGGGACTAGAGCATAACGGGACTAGAGCATAGCGGGACTAGAGCATAGCGGGACTAGGGCATAGCGGGACTAGAGCATAGCGGGACTAGAGCATAGCGGGACTAGAGCATAACGGGACTAGAGCATAGTGGGACTAGAGCATAGCGGGACTAGAGCATAGCGGGACTAGAGCATAGCGGGACTAGAGCATAGCGGGACTAGAGCATAACGGGACTAGAGCATAGTGGGACTAGAGCATAGCGGGACTAGAGCATAGCGGGACTAGAGCATAGCGGGACTAGAGCATGGCGGGACTAGAGCATAGCGGGACTAGAGCATAGCGGGACTAGAGCATAGCGAGACTAGAGCATAGCGGGACTAGAGCATAGCGGGACTAGAGCATAGCGGACTAGAGGGACTAGACACACATTTTTCAGCCTATCATTTATAGTCACACCTAGTATTTTTATGCTTCAGACATGGATCTACATGGTCCTCACATGATCTGACCAAGATTATGTCTGGACTTTAAAAGAGACTTTGACCCTTGAGCTTGTTTTGCCATTTCTTCTCAGGGGTAGTCAGATAGGAAACGTCGACTCCATCTAGCTTATTTTTAAATATTTTTTTAATATGACGTATAAAAGTGATTCTGATATCCTATTTACACAATTTCATTTCTTCACAAGGAACAACGCATTTCCACATCATTTACAGCTTTCGTGCTTCTTTTTCCAGACCCAACATTCACTTCCATACATAAGTGTTGGCACCAGCACACCATTATGAACCGCTTGTCGAGCTTCTATGACCATCGACTGGTAGATTTAATTATGATATTAGGAGTAATTAGTAGGTCAATGCTCATTAAAAAAATATATATGAAGCGCGGGCGTGCCGGGGGACACAGGCCTCCTCTCTGTGAGAGGGAGTGGGCCGTGGGCCAAGCGGGCCCAGTGCGGGTTGGTAGATGTCACATGTCTTCGAAATTTCTTGGTTCTGGGATATGCCGGTTTCCTCACGATGTTTTCCTTCACCGTTTTGAGAGCAGTGGTGATGAAATTATTTACACAAAGTAAAGCGCCTGTCCGGGTTTGAACCTACGACCCGTATGTCGCGGCCGTTGCCACTGGGCCACCACTCCTTTGTCGGGGGGCTGTCCTATGTAATTTTGACGTTCGAAAAGTGCTGATTCTCAGCCTAGTTTGGAATAAATGACGTTTAATTGATTTGATTTGATTTGATTGATTTTGAAATAAATGAACAATAATAAAAAGCCCTCGTGGCAACGGGCGATTTGTTTTCGTGCACTGTATTTTCAACGCACTGTTTAGCACCGAGAGTTAAAAATCCAACAGCGTGTGTTTGTCGCATTGGGGTGCACTCCGTTGAATTTTCAACTCTCGGTGCTCAACAGTGGGTTGAAAATACAGTGCGCAATAATAATTGTCGCGTAAAAAAATTGCCCTCGGCAACCAGGGCCCTTAAAATCGTGAATCTCGATAGCTACTAGTTATTCTAATTTGATTGATAAGCTAATCCGACAGTCTGTCAAACTCCTGTCAAAATTAATTATAAGTACGATTCGTGACGTATCATAATTCATAACATAACAGCTCTATAAATTCAAGGTGAAAAATATAAATAAACTCGTTTCTGCCCGCGACTTCTCGTGGCAGTCGGAAACCACAATTTACTAAAATAAGTCACATTTCCAGCTCACGCTTTTTTTTTTGGGTGGGAAGTCATCAAATATCTTCTTCCACTCTGGGCGGAGCGGGAGGGTGTGTCAGACTCTTACTGACTAAAACCCACCCGTATTCCTTCCGTTGCCTGTGTTGCCAGAGGCCTCGGTAACGTTTTTGTACCTTCCCGCGACCCCGTCAGGCATCGGGGCTAGTGGACCCCTACACTTGTGCTGACGACATCTCTTTGAGGCGCGCGTGGAATACAACGCGCCGTCGAGCCGGGCCTGGTTCTTACCGGACGGTGAGCTACCCATTGCTCACCGTCCCGGATTCGGGATTCCCGACGACCAGGGCATCTCCTGCGGCGGTTAGGGGCGAGAGGGCGCGAAATTTGCCTTTCTCTCGACCGTCCCGCCTCCTTCTTTCCCGCTCACGCTTAGGGTTCCGTACCTCAAAAGAAAAAAACGGAACCCTTATAGGATCACCCGCGTGTCGGTCTGTTCATCTGTCATACCAATTTGCTCCGAATCTACTGGACCGATTAAGTTGAAATTTGGTACACATATGAACTTCTGTGACACAAACACGGACGTGTAACGTAAATAAATGAATTTTGAATATGGGGGTCACTTTTGGGGAGATAAATAGAACATTTAAAAATAAAGTTTGTAAACTGTATCGTGTGGCATATCAAATGAAAAGACTTGTTGTAAGGATTCCAGGTATTTTTTTTTATAATCTTAAAATAAATACTTTTAAAGTTGTTTAAGAAAATAGATGCAAAATTGATCATTCTATCTCAGAAACTACGGAGCCTAAAATAAAAAAAAAAATACAGAATATAGTTCTTTACTTATAGATTACAGAAAAGCCTATAAGAAGCCTTTTTTTTTGGGTGGGAATTTATCAAACAACTACTGACTAAAACCACCCGTGTTCCTTCCGTTGCCTGTGTTGCCAGGGGCCTCGGTAACCCTTTCGGACATTCCCGCGATCCCGGCAGGCTATAAAAAGTCTATGGTCATAAAATAACATGGTAAATCTCTCAATACTGTACGTACAAGTTTAAATTTGCAGTTGGAATGTATGAGGGAACATGATTTTAAATTACAATGTTAAGTTTTTTTTGGGACAAAATCAATTGAACTACGGAACCCTTTTTGTTCGTAGTTCGACACGCACTGGGCCGGTTTTTTTTTTCTTTTTACACGACTGCCCAAAAAAAGGAGTGTTATGTTTTCAGGGTTCATGTATGTTTGCGAGTTTCTTTATTCCACCATAACTTCTAAACGGCTTAACCGATATCAATGTACACGGAAAAAAGGATCTCTTCAGCGAAGAATATCAATATTCTCAGAAAAATTGTTTCAATCCAAGTAAATATTTTCTTAACGTGAGTAAATGTACTCAGTCCAAGAAAAATAATAAATACTTGGTTTTTATTTTTGACTTAAGCAAATATATTTGATTCAAGACTATAATAATCTTAATTGAAGGAAATATTTTAGGAGAGAAATAATATTCTTAAAATTAAACTTAATAATTCTTTATTTAAGTATAATGTCTTTGGGCACGCCACGATTTCGGCGATAAGTCCCCTCTTTGAGGAGTGGCTGGAGAGGCACCACGGCGTCCTCACCTTCCGCCTGACGCAGGTCCTCACCGGACACGGCAGCTTCGGGAGGTTCCTGTGTCGGATAAGGCGGGAGGAAACGTCCGGGTGTCACCACTGTGTGGATCGCCCGGAGGACACGGTGGAGCATACGGTGGAGGTCTGCCCGGCTTGGGCAGAGCACCGCCGTGTCCTCGTGGAGGCGATCGGCGGCAGAGACCTCTCGCGTCCGGCCCTGGTTCAGGCCATGGTACGGAGCGAGAGGGCATGGGCAGCCGTCACCTCCTTCTGCGAAGCAGTAATGCTCGCTAAGGAGGAGGCGGGACGGTTGAGGGAAAGGCAAGTTTCGCGCCCTCTCGCCCCTAGCCGCCGCAGGAGACGCCCAGGGCGTCGGGAATCCCGGGCGGATTTCCGGCCACCGTAGGCGCGGGCTTGCGGACGGTGAGCAATGGGTAGCTCACCGTCCGGTAAGGACCAGGCCCGGGTCGACGGCGCGTCGTATTCCACGCGCGCCTCAAAGAGATGTCATCAGCACAAAGTAGGGGTCCACTAGGGCCGATGCCTGCCGGGGTCGCGGGAAGGTACTTATGGGTCACCGAGGCCCCCGCAACACAGGCAACAGGAAGGAATACGGGTGGGTTTTAGTCAGTAAGAGTCTGACACACCCTCCCGCTCCGCCTAGAGCGGGAGAAGTTATTTGATGATTTCCCACCCTCAAAAAAAAAAAAAAAAAGTATAATGTCTTCGAAGAAGACAATAAAACTAAGACAAAATTTTACTTCATTCAAGAATATATTGTTTTCCCCATATATGAATCAATATTTGTCTTGACCAAAAGGATATTGTCTTAATTTAAGACATCCTTTTTTCCGTGTATGTGATATCGTTAGAAGCATTGCGATATCCCGGGTAACATATCGCACGCTGAGAACGAAAGTGACCTATCTCAAAATTTTAGTAAAATAAGTTAAATATACAAAATGACTCAAAAAAGTACACTCTATCAGACTTATATTAAAAAACAGCCCGTTTATGGTCTGAGAGGGATAGAGGTATTTTCGGTCCCTTTGTCTTTGAGCATTTCACTCTCCCTGCGCCGGAATGAAAGGGACGCAATCAGTTCTTGTTCAATCAGTTCAATTTCGACTTGAGTCACTTTCATTCTCAGCGTGCGATATGTAGGTGAAAATTTAAACAATATAATGGGGAAGCCATGATTCATGAAATAAAAGTTTTTTTTTTCATAAAAATTTTGCTACTTATACTATCATCGTCTTGACCTTGCTTAGTACATAACAAAAATATATAACAGTAGTATTCAGTATGCATTCGTTCACTAATAACATAACAAAAGACATTAAATAAATATAACAGTAAGTACTATTCAATATCCCATAGAAATACTTATAAAAAAATATTGTCTTAAAATAAATAATAAAAAAAATAAAAAAACACGCCTGCCTTGTCAAAAACAAAAAAGGCAGGCGTTTTTTTATTTTTTTATTTGTATGGCTGCTCAGTGCTGTAGTGTAGCGTGATGAACAGTGATAGGAATAGGTAGTGTGTATTAGCCTAAACTTCGAAGAACAGAGACTTCCTTAGGACTAAATTATTTCCGGCACATCTGTCTCGAAATTTCGAGACAACACTTAAATACATTTAAAAAAATGTGTTATTTGGAATAAGTAATTCGTCTATATTTATCTAAAGTTTGTCTATAAATGTGATAGTTTGTATGGATGTCCATTACTCAATGCCACTGAAAATGCTGATTTTGGTAGTGATATAGATTAAGGTGTGGAATAGCACATATGCTACTTCCTATTAAAAAAAAAAGTATAGTTCCCATGGGATACAAAAACAATAGTACACGCGGGAAAAGCCGCGGGCATTAACTAGTTAAAAAAAAAAACGTAAGGGTCCTTTCACACCACCGATATTGTCTGGCGATTTTTGGAGATTTCTATGCAAAAAAAAACGGAAGAAAAAATGCTCAAAAATCGCCGGTCGATATCGCTCTAGGTTCATTAAATAATTAATGGGCTCTAAAGGAAATATAAAACACATAGAATATTGTTGTAACAAATATATGTATATTTATATTATTTTAAAATATGACGTAATTGGAAACCATGAAACAAAATGTACAGAAGGAAAGATTTAAGAAACAAATTTATGTTTATCTATCTTTAAATATCTATGTCATATTTATTTTACTGACGTTGAGGGATGCAATTTTTACTCAAATCAAAGTAAAAATTAACCTTTGAAGTTTACAAATTAATATTTGAAGCATTTAGGACAATCAGTTTTAATACTGAACTACTAACTGTTCGGTTTTGATAAAGAACTTGATGCATCAAAAATTGCTAAGAATTTGAAAATCTTTATTTGTGTTACAAATACCATATAAAATAAAGAACGATTTTAATTTAATCATCGTGATTCGATTCGTCAAGTTCAGTATCACAACCGAAATTTTCTTTGTCAGATGAGTCATCTAAGTTAAAATACACAATCATAATTTTTTCTATATTTTCAACTGTCAGGCGATTTCTTTTTATGTTAAGAATCCATTTATAAGTTGAAAATTACCTTTCAACATCAACTGAGGTTAAAGGCGCGTACATATAGTATGATCGCTCATCCTTTCCTGCTGTTATCGCTTCACATATGTCTCTAATTTTATCTAAACCGGGATTTCTGTCCATGACATTTACGAGTTTATTTTTATAAGCTCAGATGAACACCAGCTAAGCACAATTCTCACGTGATCAAATATTACAAAGGATTCCGTTAGAGTTAAATTCGATTTTTGTAATTTCTTTAATCCAATTTGTATATCTTTAAAATATTCCTCAATGTAGTCCAAGTCCGATTTCAAGTTTTCCTTTTGAAGAACATTGTTGGCACACCTAATAGATAGCGCGTCGGAACTTCTTAAAACATTTACAATTGTTTTAATTTGATCATAATATTTTGCATAATATGACACTGCCTCCAACCAAGTACCCTAACCAAGTATCTTGTAATAACGGGTTCTGGAGGAAGCGGCATGTGGGCAAAGGTGTTTTTTAACAAGCGCACTCTATTAGGTGATTTTAAAAATATTTTTTTTACGTTTGAAATTAATTCATCTGAGTATTCGTATCGTATTTTTTCTGCCACGAGATTCAGTGCATGTGCTAAGCAAGTGACGTGTATCATGTTGGGCAAATAATTTTTCAGCACACGTCCCGCTTTTAGCATATATGCTACACTATCAGTGCATAATACAGCAACGTCTCCTACTTTGGATTCATACAAATCGCACCACATATTTTCAAAGCAGTCTATTACAAATTGGGCAATTGTGCTCCCATTAACAATTTCTAGTACTTTGCAAGCAACTAAAAATGGTTTTTGTGTGATCGCATTTAAAGGTTTTACAAGTAAATGTACCATGTATCTGCCTAAAAAATCAGTTGTCTCGTCTAAAGATACCCACAGCTTTTGATTTGCAATTTGTTTATAAATCGAGTCAATTTTAGTTTTAAAAATCTTATCTAAATAAACTTTTCTCAGCAATGATTGCTCAGGAAGCTTTTGTCGATTTGTACAATTGCAGCAAATATATTTATGGAAGATTTTTTTGAAAGCGGGGTTGTTTACTTGAATCCAAGGTATATTACATAATATGAGAAATTGTACTAGGTCCAAATAAAATTCTTCATTTGGTTTTTTACTTGTCCCTTTGTGTTTCGGACCTTTAACGTGCCTCTTGACACTACTAAGTTTAGCTGTTATACTGCTCTCGCACTTAGAACAGTAAATCAAATTACTGGCCGGGTCGTAATATAATTCAGGCTGAAGTCCAATCCAACTTTGTACTGTTGCTTTCTTAGGCTTGTTCGCCATCTCCAATCTTACTGGTCTCCAAAAAGATGTACGATGGCAAGTACCTAAAATAAAATAAAATTTTAAGTTTTCCATGCCTCAAAAGGAATAACGAACCTTTATAGATACAGGGAGGTGGAAAGGAAAGCGGGAGAGGTGCGTGCATTCCAGCTAGGTGCATCGATTGTATCGATTTAAAGATTTTATTCTTTCATTTTACGCTCTAATAAAGAAAAACGGTTAGATAATATGAACACGCGTAACATCATTGTTATTGAAAAATTTTTTTCGCATTTTAGTCAATGCGCAAAAGACATATTCCTTTTTGGTTCAAATATTAAAAGAACCGGCCAGAAAAATAATATATTTTGATAGAATTCGTCCACCTTAGCAATTCTTTATGACACCAAAGATATAACATTACTATGCTTGGTAGTATTGAAGTTCACTTTTATATTTGAACCAAAAGTTAAATGCGTATGTTTTTTTTCTTTAACTACGTTTCATACACAATAATTATCATAAAAACTCCACTAAAAAATATCAAGTTCATACAATTGCATATCAATCTAGACTGTCAAATTGCTAGTTTAAGATAAAATAATATATACATTAATGTTCTTCTTTAACTTACTGTTTGTTTCCCTACAAGAAATAAAATAAATAACTTTAGCCAAAACATTAAAAAGTAATAAATGTTGACTTACCGTATTATTTGATGTAGACAGACAGGAACAATGTTATTGCAGCAAATCGTAATCCATAAATTCAAGCCAAAGTAGTCGTATTAAGAAGATCCAATGAACCAAAAAACGAGCGAGGGTGAAAAACAATATTCACAAAAACAATACAGGAAGATGCGCACTTAACAAACCGAAGTACAGGATTGAAGTGAAGGTAACCTGCGCGCACGTGGGGCGGTAAGGAGTAGGGGGGGAGGGGGTATGTAGACCCTCCCCGCGCCGCACAGGTATGCGACCATGGCGGTTACCTTTTGTAATTTCTAAGAATAGATAACGAAACGCGCTGCCATAAAATGTGATAATGTGATACCATTATTATGCAATTATTTTAATATCATGCACATTTTTAAATATACTTTAGAAATATATTTCATTAAGATGAAAGAAAAAAAGGTATTTGTATTTTCATTTGTAACTAAATATTTGCACATCATGTATAACGGTAAAATGTAAAGGGACCTCATTAATATTAAGATCATACTACTTTGTATACCTACATTCTGGCAAATAAATGAATTATTTATTTATTTTAAATACCGATAAAATCAAAATCAAAGCATTTATTTCAAATAGACCATTTACGGGCACTTTTGAATAGTCAAATGTCGGTCAGTCCAAGAAAAGTGAAGCTAAATTGCACGTTCCAAAGAGTAGGTCTCTATGGAGAAGAACGTGCAGGAAACTCCATGGACACTCTTTTAAATCATATTATGTGTTACATATAATGCCTTTTTTACACTTGAACTTTAGAAATCTCATTAAACGTAGCCGAGAGTGAGCTAGAAAGAAGATATTTACTTCGAAACGTGTACGGCTTCTTATTCAAACATTGTGATTCATTGTGTATTACGATCAACAAGTCATTTACAAAATGTTCTCCAAAAGAAAATTCAGAAAATTTTATGGTTGTAACGACTGTGTATGTTATTTATTATGATATATCTAGTCGCAAACTTTAGGTAAATATAGACGAATTAGTTATTCCAAATAACATTTTTTTTTAATGTATTTATGTGTTGTCTCGAAATTTCGGGACAGATGTCTCGGAAAAAAAGTTAGTCCTAAGGAAGTCTCCGTTTCTTGTCTCTGTTCTTCGAAGTTTAGGCAAATAGGCACTACCTATTCCTATCACTGGTGATGAAGCCTATAACGGGCTAACTTTTTCAGATGACTACAGAAAATCAGCTCTGTGCTGTGGGTCCCCCATAACACATCATAAATGAAATGAAATGAAATGCTTTATTCTGTAAATAGGATAATAGAATCACTTTGATACGTCACATTAAAAAAAAAAAATAATAAGCTAGATGGAGTCGACATTTCCTATCTGACTACCCCTGAGAAGAAATGGCGAAACAAACTCAAGGGTCAGTCTCTTTTAAAGTCCAGACATAATCTTGGTCAGATCATGCGAGAACCATGTAGATCCATGTCTGAAATGGTCCTTTTGGGGAAAGAAACAGAATTGATCTATATTACATAATCACGACCACAAAACACAATAAAGCAAATTATTAAAAAAAAATAAAAAACCCGACTGCAAAAACACAACTGAAAAGAGAAAAACAAGCATTAGCCTACAGGGCAAAGTACTTCAGTAACCCAGGTACCCTCCGTGAGATGGTCAGTAACACCAAGGCGTTGCTGGCCTTCCTTGAGGAGCTGGGGTGGATCGCATAAACGGTTTCCCACACGTACGCGAAATACGCGCATTGACGTGGAGTTGCGGACACCATTACATGGAGCGACTGCCTATCTGACCTCCACAACCCAGTTACTGGGTAACACGATACCCATTGGTAAGACTGGTTGTGAGAATTTCGGGCTTCTGACGGCCCGTAACGACTGTCAAAGATCTACAAATGACAGCCGGGACCAACGCCTTAACGTACTTTCCGAGGCACAGAGGGGTATTTAAGTATTGTTGTAAAATACTTTATGAAATAAATTCAGGATCTAAAGTCTACCCAAAGCATAAAAAAACGATATTACTTTCAAACTGCTACTGATACTTTCATGATTTTGTTTTTATATGAACAGACTATTTTATTATATAATATTATATCTGTGATTTCTTTCAAAAATTATATTTTCGATACTCAAAACAAATCATCATCATCTGCCTAGCCGTTTCCCAACTACGTTGGGGTCGGATTCCAGTCTAACCGCAGCTGAATACCAGTGTTTTACATAGAGCGACTGCCTATCTGACCTCCACAACCCAGTTACTGGGTAATACGATACCCCTTGGTGACTGGTTGATACTCAAAACAAATATTTCCTACTAGATGCGCCCCGTGGTTTCACCCGCATAAGTTTTGACACCGTGGGTATATCGGGATAAAAAGTATCCTATGTGTTATTCCTCGTTATAAACTATCTGTGTGCCAAATTTCATCCAAATCCGTTCAGTACTTTTTGCATGAAAGAGTAACAAACATCCATCCATCCATCCATCCATCTTTACAAATTTTCGCATTTATAACATTAGTAGGATAAAACCGAACGGCAACTACGCACGGTGGGCCGATATGAACTCGTAGAAGACTTAGGAATCAACAAAAACTGATTGGGTTATTTAAAAAAAAAAAAAAACGGAATTGAAATCTACTATCAAATACAATTTAATAATGTTTTACGACTTTTACGTTTTGACCGTTATTTTCAATGTTATGAATATTTAAAGATTTTTTTGTATGAAAAAAAACAACTTCGTGAAAATCTCGAAATTCTCAAGAGCTCTCAACAAACGGTTTACAGATTAAAATAGTACAAATTATTTTCCTATTTTAGCATATAATCTGGTACTGCGATTTGCTGTGATTTTGGAGATATTTTTATTTTTAATTCTCTTTTCCACACCACCCCAGAGGTAGAGAACTAGGCGCGTTTTTTTTTTAACAGTGGTGTCCCCAGTAGGCCTCATCCACTACATAAAATGTTGTTTGTGTTTAGACACAGGCACCATTAATTGATTATTCAGAAAAGTCAGATTCAGGTTCATTGTACAGTGATAGGTCTGAACTTAAATGTAATATGTTTTCCTGATCATTATCGTCAGGATCCATAATAATCAACAAAGCTTTTGCCTCTTCTGAGAGGGCTTTGTGTTTTCGCAACAGTTTGTGACGTATTTTTGAAATAAGTGGGTCAGAACTAATTAATAAATTATTCATTATATCTTCATTGGTAGCCTTTCTACAGAATTTTCTCGAATGATGTGTACGATATCTCCTGAAATCCTTATTTCGAGCTTCAGCAGCCTCTTCAGATAGTTTTAAATTGGCACTATACACAAACTCTCAATTATATCTGCTCCGTGAGCAAGAACTTTATGTACACTTGCAGGCATGCAATACCAATTATACAAATTAACATACAATTTCATGGTAGCTTCGGTATAGTCTTTGAACTTAATTACATCTATTGGGTGACCAGAAAAAAATGCCTCTAGTATGGTTTTAAAACGTTTTATCAAATTCTCATCGACTCCTGAAAAAATCTTCTAGCGGTATTTCCGTCATTGGTTGTACCGTGGACCTGTTTTACGACACCAATTAAAAGTCCTTTTTGAGATTTAAATGCTTCCTGAATATCTTTCTTTCTGCTCTGCATAATATCCTTGCTGTCACCCTTAACAATCCACAAATCTCAAATGTAAATGTCTTCAAATGTAATCTATATGATATATGAAGAATGCATTCCATGAAACGTATCCAAATGTGTAACGACGATAGACCATATTTATATAGGTTGATATCAACTTTCTTTGTCAATATCAAAGGCAAGTCATTCATCTCTTTTGGAGTAGCTTTACATATGTCACATCTTTGAGATGATGTATCGCAAAGAATAGCTGTCGCTTTACCATCTATCATCGTTAATATTAAGTCGTGTGAGATATTCATTTCTCCAAACTCTGTCTTCACTTAATTATCTCTCTCTGCCTCGATTGCATTTTTCTCCCGCAGAATAGTACATTTGTTCTCTTTTACAAATTGGAAAAAGAGTGGAAGACACCAATGAGCAGAGTTAGGAGAGTTATTTTCCCAAACAAGTTGATCACCAGAAACCAATTTGATAGGTATCAAACTACCCATTAAAACACTAGAATCATCATAATCAGTCTCTTCTGTGGTGTCTAAAAGCATTTTTTGCTTATAGTTGGCTTAATTAGAAGCACCGTCAAAACCCCATTTACTTATCAGTGTCATTTCTTTATACGTCTCATCAATTGGGGTTGATTTAATTAATCTTTTCACAGTTATATCCAAAAGAGCCTGCAATCCTATTCTAGCTGATGTATCTGTTACTGTAATAGCAGTTTTAGGTGGATAACATTTTAGTTTTTCATTTTGTAGTGCGTAGTAGGAGGGAAATATGTTAACAGTGGTTACTTGTTCGTTGCTTTTCCGCAGCGTATTATATTGCCATTTCGTCATTTTAAGAGACAAAAACAAGCCTAAAGCTTCATCCGGTGCAAACTCAGTTTTTTTTTTAAAAAAAGACAATCTTTCTCTTTCTGCACTTCTTGTGCATTCTTAAGCAAGTACTCTAATATTTCTGCAATACTGTCATTTCCATCTGCTTTTAACTTTGAAACATATGCATGTAATAATTCGTCTGAATCCATACTTGTCAGAGTATGTTCTACACGTCTCTTTTTTTGCTTAGGACCTAATTCAGTGAAAGGTTTTCTAGAACTTCGGTCGATGTGCCAATAGATGCTTTCTCTAGAGATGGATCTACAACACAAAATCTGGCCACAATATTTCTGACTCTAACCACTCACTATAATTGCTTTTGAATACTTGTTCCTTACGATGAGAAGTTTCCCATTTCTTATAAATATTAAAACAATACTTTGCACAAAAGTCCTTCAGTTTTTTATCATTATCACTGCTTAAACCAGATGTTTTTGACCTTCATTGTACAAAAAGTTATTATCTTTAATACTCCCAGCTGCTTTTAATTTCACGAACATATCAAGGTTAGTCACTAAATCACTAAACATTTTCACAAAAACTCGTCAACCGTAACTTCACAAAAGTCAATTTAGCAGGGTAGTCCGTATGTATTCGTAGATAACAACGAACTAAGGTTGTCGTTTGACGTTTCCTCCCCTCTCGGTGACTAACTACTTGCATAATTACTACCTTCTGATTGGTGCACGTCATGACGTCACTAATTACTACGCGTCTACTGATAAGAAAACCGGTTTGGCCGTGTTTTGGACACAAACAAATGACGTCACTGGAGTGGTGTGGAATATTTTTGCACGTACATACAAAAAAATCTATTATTTTAATATTTTTGTTCATACGATATTGAAAGCAGTATAACTCTGTAAGTAACGGCTTGACGAAAAAAGTTGTCGGATCATAAAAATATTGTATTAGTATATAGATTTCAAAAATGTACATACCAATCCTTAAGTCCACACTTCGCGATTTCAGCCCACTGTGCGACGTGGCGGGAGCGCGACGCAGATTTGTATGACCAAAGGTCAACGGCGATTTCCCGACCCTTAAGATATCAATACCCATCACCTCTGCAGAGTTTTACTGGATAATAATTTAATTAGCTACTACTATTAAATAAGCTTCCTGTTTAAAGTATATAACGTCACGTCTTGTTTCCCAGAAGGGTAGGGCAGAGGTGTACTTGTAGTACATCCACATTTCACCAGTTATGTTTTAAGTCCCATGTAATAGGGGGCGAGCCTATTGCCATCAACCGGGCACAAATCCAGACTCCAGGCTGCTACTGAGAAATTCCAGATAGAAAAACCCAATGACACTTTGCCCGACCCGAGAATTGAACCCAGGACCTCATGCTCGGCAGTAGCGCTTGCGACCACTAGATGTGCCTCGGTGCCGGTGCTAGTGGTGCCTCGTTGGTCTAAACAAACGAGGCAGTCTTCTGTTTAATATAGGTATGCAGATATCTTATCCCAAAAATATCTGATAAAAAATTTAAACAAATGTATCAGAAAACGTACCTGTGGATGCCAATTCGTAGTGCCACTTATAAATTGATTGCTTTGATTTGATTATTTGAACACTTAAAAACACGAATTTCTGATTTTAAATCAACTTAAAGATGTTTTTCATTAGATAATTGAGGTTATTTCTATTACCTCAATTTTCGTCGGTGATTTCTCAATTAAGGCTCGTGCAGACTAGCGCGATATCGCAGGCGCAACAGGTAGCAATAAGCCTGTACGATGTAATAATGTTATTCGAACAATAATTGTATTTCAGTTTAATATGAATAACCAAATTACAAAATGTTTATTAACATTAACTAAATTAAATTAAAACTAAGTTAAGCCTTAAAAAGGCCCTCGGGGCATTGTACCGAGGATATTGGCGGCATTTCCTCGCTAAATTTCAATGCTGATGCGCTGCGCGAGAAAGCCGCCAGCTTTTCGGTCACCAGTTACATCAACTAGACGTTTCGCGATTGCCGCAAATAACTTATGCGCACTGGGACCCCACGGACCGAGGGTCTCGACGCCAAAGGACACAAAGTTGTACTCTCTGCCAAGGCCTCCATATTTAATAACTTTCAGATTTTCGGCATTTAATGTTGCTGCACCCGCTTTAGAAGTAGTCCGTTGGAGGTGGGACGGTGCCAGTGTGTCTACACAGGTAGCGTCCCACACAATATGAGTCCGATTCCGACGCCCTTTATGCCTGCAGGCTTTTATTTTGGTATTAAGTTCTATTTACGTTTTTTTTTATGTTGTAATTTTTATCTGCTTGAGTACAGTTTGTTCATTGTTTTGTTGTTATATTGGCGCGTGCTAGCTAACGTATGGCAAGTGTGTAATTTAATCTAATGTTTTGTGTTTCGTAATGTTAATTACTTTGCATACGATTTGTATAGAATCAAGTTTATATAACTAAACAGACAGACGTGCTGCTGGGAAGTTTGTTCCACCACTTCTTCTTCCCAGCTAAAGCACTAGGAAGTGGTGACGGGCGGGCATTTTTGGGGGACTGTCTTATGTAACTTTGACCTTCGAAAAGTGCTGATTTTCAGCCTAGTTTGAATAAATGATCTTTGATTTTGATTTCGATAATACATAATAATAATATTGTAGAATGCATGAACTGTCATGATGATAATTTGTTTCCTCGTAAGTATGTACTTTTGTATACAGGGTGACATTGAAAACATGCGACAAATCGAAATGGAAGATTGTACTCATCATTATGAACAACTTTTACTAAGGGACCAAAGCTACAATCCCAAAAAAAAAACTGCTGTCCCCTACATTTATGTTCGCAATACCTCATCAAAATGTAGGAAAAGCAGATTTTTTTTTTTGGGATTACAGCTTTGGTCCCTTAGTAAAAGTTGTTAATAATGATGTATACAATGTCCCATTTCAGTTTGTCGCAAGTTTTCAATTTCAACCTGTATAATATTTACATAGACTAGATTTAGATATTAATGTACTAATATCCTTTTTCTCATAGTTGTTAATAGATTATTAGGGTTTCGTAGTCTGTAACAAGGAACCTTTATAGTTTTGCCATGTCCGTCTGTATGTCTATCTGTCCGCGGCTTAGTCTGAGACGCTTAGTACTAGAAAGCTGTAATTTGGCATAGGTTTACATAATAAACACGCCGAGAAAATGGTAAAATAAAATCTTCCAATGCTACCCATTGCTCATCGTCCGCAAACCTGCGCCTACGGTGGCCGGAAATCCGCCCGGGATTCCCGACGCCCAGGGCGTCTCCTGCGGCGGCTAGGGGCGACATGCCTTTCCCTCAACCATCCCGCCTCCTCCTTCGCGAGCATTACTGCTTCGCAGAAGGAGGTGACGGCTGCCCATGCCCTCTCGCTCCCACCCTTACCTTACCACCCTTGCCTGTAAATTGGGGATGATATTGATTTTTCTCGTCTATCCCATATAACGTACATCGCAGGTTTGTGTAACTATTTTTCGAGTCAGGGATCCGTAAGCGTAATATTACGTAGTCAAGTGCTCCCCGCCCCTGCCAGCTAAATGGTTGCCATACGTTACGTGAAAAAAATCTTGGCAGTAGTATATGTACTACTTCCATATTTTTTTTTTCTAAATATACGCTTTGGGCGGAGAGGGTGTGTCAGAACCTTACTGACTAAAACCCACCCGTGTTCCTTCCGTTGCCTGTGTTACCAGGGGCCTCGGTATCCCTTCCAGACTTTCCCGCGACCCCAGCCACAACCCAGTTACTGGGTAATACGATACCCCTTAATAAGACTGGTTGTCAGACTTTCGGGCTTCTGACGACCCGTAATGACTATCAAAGATCCACGAATGACAGCCGGGACCAACGGCTTAACGTGTACAGCCGGGACCAACGGCTTAACGTGTACAGCCGGGACCAACGGCTTAATGTGTACAGCCGGGACCAACGGCTTAACGTGTCCAGCCGGGACCAACGGCTTAATGTGTACAGCCGGGACCAACGGCTTAACGTGTACAGCCGGGACCAACGGCTTAAATTAGCTAGCAAAACTCTGCACCCTGAAATATGTTCAAAATTAACATATATTTTTTCCGCTACCACAAACTATACAGAATTATATTAATTATACTATTCAAAATTACAGGCCATTTTTTTGTCTTTAGAGAAGCTAATTTTGGTCAATTGGGTCTTGTCAACGCTTAAGGCGTTGACAAGATCCAATTGACCAAAATTGGCTCTCTTCTCTTCTCAAAATTGGCACGATAAAATAAAAATAAAAGCGATTTGATGGATTTTTTCGGGGGTCAACGACCGCTGGTTGTGTTGTTACTTGAAGTGTTAGAGTTGACAAAGTGTTTAGATATCTAGACTCATAACGTCTGTAGAATTTCCTTAGCTAATTTTACTTGACCCTGTATACTTTTTTACTTTTTCTGGTCTTCTAAAATATTTTGTCGTTTGCTTTGTAAGCCCAGGAAAAATTGTCAAAATGGCCAAGATAAAGATAAAGATAAATTTATTTGTTCAAACATGTGTAACATGATACATGAATAAGCATGTGTCAGAATATGTAGCATCATATAAAATTAATCTACGATTTAATTATCCTAAACTGTCGCTGTATTTCTAGACGAACAGTCAATTCCGAATGAAACCTGTGATCTGTGAGCCAGTCTAAGTAAATACAAAAACTTATCTTACTTTCACATAAAATTAAATGATAATAGAATTATATCAAAGGTCAATTATATCAAATTATGTCTTATAAGACTACTATTACAAACAAGGTTTCTAGACGAAAAGTAGATATAAGTATCCAACCTAAGTTATGGTTGGTGGTTTTTGATTAACCAAAACAAAAGTTTATTAATTTAGAATTAAAATAGATGATTATAATTAAAATTATAGTATAATGTTTATTACGATTTTATATTGCCATTTTCAAATAACAAGTAGTTTAAAACGGTTTCCAGAACTTGTAAGTTGATGTTAATAACTTATCAGTTTACTTTTCGATTACAAATAAGTACCTACACACTAAATTGCTAAATTATCTTATTAAGTTTTTTAAAAAGGTTCCACTACCTACGATTTGTTAATTATTACATAAATTACAAATGATTAAACAATAATTGATGACTATCTGCGATTGGTCTAAAATGGCGGTAACGTTGGTTCAGTTTTACTACTTGTACTTGAGTAATATAGATATAGTAATAATTCAAGAGAGGTTTACCTGCGAGTTAAGGAACTTTTGGATACAACTGTTGTGAAAGATGGACTACCTATAATGCTCCGTAAGTTAATTGATCCTATATCTTGATTTTTGCTCATAACTATGTTTTTCTGTATGTGTTATAATTAGAGATCGGATATTCGGATGCATTCACCTAAAGTTGAGATGTTGGCTAATATGGAATGCGCTTTTGTATCGCAAAATCCCGCGGCTCTGGGAATACAAATTTAGGTTTCTGATTATAGAATCGAATGTATATTAACTTGCTTTCAAAAGTTAGCTTATATGGAATGCACTTTTATATCGATCGTAAAAATCCCGCCCGCCATTCCCGAATCGACAAATTTTATGTTTTTTTCTGACTACATATGTAATTGGATGCATATGTACCTACTTAATATTATGATGTAAAGTAGGTAGACACATTAATTTTAAATAAACATGCAATCCAATAATCCCGGGTTTTTTTTTAATAAATATTTTTTTAGAAGTCGCTTCCATACTATACACCAGACTAGTTATGCATTCCCGTTGTTCATGGCCTCTGTTAAAAAAAAAGATTTTTAAGAAGCCCCTTCCATACTTTCATAGCTAAAAGCATAAAAATTAACTTTAGGTAAATATGCATCCGAATATCCGATCTTTGGTTATAATGTCTTTCTTATGTGTTAAATCGAATTATGGAATATTCATGTTCTGTTTCTTTCCGTTGATAAATTTGTATAGCTTTGACAAATGATCGAATAGATTAATGTGATAAAGATAATTTATACTAATTTAAAAATGTGTTGATAAAATACTCTAAACCAGGCTGCCATGGAGTTTCTTGTCCTTCTTCTCCATGATGACCTAGTTTTGGAACAGACAACTAGTTAACTCTTTAACATATTTAACTGACAAGCCTAATTTAAATAAATACCTAGTCTTGTCTCTCTGTGCTTTTCTTCATGAAATCCTTTCCCTACACACCATATTCATAGGTACCTACCTACTTTCATGCACAGTAGGTACATAACTTAGTAACCATTCTGACACTCAAAACTTGCTAATTTAGTGGATATCATTACCTATACATATAGCAATTGTATTCCACTTATGTGACACATGCACATGTAGATGGAAACATAATTTTACCGGACAAACATGTTTTGCCTCACTCGGCGTACAAAATGTTTATATGTTATTAATTAAATTAGCAATTATAAATGAATTAAAATAATGTCAGTTTCATATATAAAATTAGAGTCAGTGCAAAATATAGTCAATAATTCAATATACAATCAGAGTCAGTACTAAATGTAGTCAAATATTAATTACACAACGAAATATGTCAATATACAAGGTGTTTTTTTTTATATCCCATAACTCTAGGGTATGAATGAGACCATATCAAAGAATCAACTGGCATGTGAATTATTTTTCTTTTATCTTTTTTTATTGTTTTCATTTTTCCTACAAAAAAAATCGACAAGGTCACTGTTGTTAATAATAATATCTAAATAATAACAAATAATATTAATAAATATATAAATTTATTTTATTTTATTTATTTTATTAATGTAAAACACTCTTACGTAAAATATGACAACGTCGCATTTTATTAGCTTTAAATATGAATGATTGCTTTGAATGAAAATTAATTGATTGTATTTATCAATGAAACTTAGATACCGACACACATCGAGAGTCTAGTGTTAGTATTATGATATCTTCGAAACTATGCATTTTTGGACCACATATTCTAGGAGTTTTTGTATTATTTTTACTTATAGAATATAAGCCCAGAGTTATGGGATATCAAAAAAAACAAGTTGTATAATAAAATTCAAAATTTATCATTTAAAAAATTAACAACGTTATAGTAGCACTTATCACTAAGCAGCTTATTAAGCGTTTTCTTAAATAAATTAAAATTCAATTGCTTAAGACGCTGACAACACCTAAACCGCGGTCACTGTCGGATTGCATAGAAAAGAAAGAGAAGCGCGATGACACAACGCTTGTAATTTATTTCAAAATATGAAGCAATTATCTATTTACTCAAAATTGAGTTGAGTAATCGAAAATAAAAAACAACCAAGTTCTGCACTGAAATAAGACGTTCTTGTTATTAATTAAATACGTGACGTACGTTGATATTTAATACAGATATTTTGGATTGGAACTCAAGGTAAGAGGTTAGTTTAACGTTACGTTTGTATCGACATTTTTTTTCAATACGTGTTTTGGTAACAACCAAGTTCTGAGAAATATGTTAAAAATACCACAGACTATACGGATTTGGCAATTTTGTTTCTTAAGACAAGCCTATTTTGGTCAATTCGGTCTTGTCAGCGCCTTAATGTCATTCGGAATTTTATTGTATAATAATGGGGCCATGCATACAACACTTTTTCTTAGAAGTGCAGTTTTGGCCGCGTGTGACTACACCCAAAGTCTATATTTCTCACGTCTATTTCTATCGGAGCTATATGACAAACGATGAAACCAAGCCAGCAAAAAATTATAAAAAAATGATTACCAACAAGTAATCAAACTATAAACTACAGATAATAATCACAGACAGATATTCTTACGAAACTTAACTACTTAATTAAACACTAGAACTATTAATACGTATAACAGTAATCAAATAAATTATAACCATTTAAAATTAACTGCAAAATAAACAGAACCAGTTAAAAACTTTTTGTAAGAAGTTTTTGTTTAACGGAAGCGTTCCAAGGTCTTGGTTCATTCGTCCATACAATGATTGATTCCGTCTGTTTATTCATGTTCCGTAAAAAAATAAAACAATACTCATTTATCCCTTAACATAAACATAATCAGCCTTTAATGTTCCCACTGCTGGTACACAGCCATTCTCTCTTCGAGAGGGAGTGGGCTGTAGTCTACGACGCGGGCCCAGTGCGGGTTGGTAGATGAAATGATGAAATGGAATGAAATTATGATGAAATGATTTTATTTTCTGTAAGTAGGTTTGTACAAACACTTTTACACGTTAATCATATTTAGAAAAAAACTAGATGAGCTCGGCGTTTCCTACCTGACTACTCTGAGAAGAAAGGCCGAAACAATTTCAGAGGTCACAGTCTCTTTTAAAGTCCAGACATAATCTTGGTCAAATCATGTGAAGACCATGTAGATTGGTGTCTGAAATGATCTTTTGAGGAAAGAACCACACAGATTGAGTGGACCTATCCAGTCAGTGCACGCATTTGTCAGTAATCGTGCAGCTCAACCATTGATATACAAAAAACCCAAGATGCACAGTCTCGAATAAAAGTAACGCTCGAAAGTGTCCCGTATAAATCGTTAAAAATAGTCTTAGTCAATTGTTGGGACATTGTATTTCTCTTACTGGCAATACGGGTTTCAAAAATGACAGTCGGAGATGACGGTTGAGAAGGCGGGAGTGGACTCGGCCATCGCATTCGGACGTTCTTCCAAGTGGTCACTAATATAATTACTTCCAATAATTCATGTGAGTATTATTTTATTACATTTCAGAAGTGGAATTAACCCGCTTGTTGTCCACTTACGTTATAACAAGCTCAATATAACAAACAGTTATAAGAATTCCTTAATGTGTGGGTCAGGGGGTTAACCATCACCTCTTATAGCAGTATTATTTCAATATTACTTAGCGTGAGAAAGAGATGGAGCTATAAGTCCTGTATAGCTCCATCACTTTCCCACTGTGAAGTAATATTATAATAATACTGCTATAAGAGGTGGTGGTTACCCCCCTGGTCTTTCGTGTTTTTGTAGGTTATTTCCAAACGTCATTTCTAAAGTGATACTAATTGGTCTACAACATAGTACCGGCTAACCCCGGATGCAAAGGGGCCAAAATTTTGGCCATTTTTGAGCACCTAAGCCCCGTTCTCGAGATATTTCAATAGTAAATTTTATAGTACCGTCATTAACGTATTTTTTTTGTATGACGTGCTAAATTGAGTAGTTACATCGTTTTCGTTTACAAGTTTCAGTGAAACGATGCAACGTGCGAGTGAACCCTCTCCACGGCGGTGCTTAAGGACGCCTACCCGTAGAGAAGCTGATCGGAGTGCAGACTCAAGCAGTCGGAGCCGCAGCCGCATGCGCACTCCGAATCAAAAGCAGGGACGTGACAGTGTCCGAAAATTAGAACAGGAGTTGGAACGTCATCGCGAGTGACTCCGCGCTCTGGAGGGCGAGTTAAGCCGGGAACGCAGCCTCAGGCGACCGAATACACCGGTGCTCGGTGCTGAACGAGGCAACCACTGCGCGTCGAAGGACAACGAACTGGAGGGGTTGCGGGCACGAGATATCAGCTTACCTCGGGAACGCAGCCCTACAGTGCGGAGGTCCCGTGAAGTAAGTGCTGCCGCTGACAACGCACCGCCGACACCACGGAATAAACGGTCAGAAAGTCCAACTTTTAGCTCTCATGATATTGTGAATCTTTTAAACACTATTAGTAACATTAAGAATAAATCTCAGCCGTTAACAGTCACATCCCCAATACAGAATCTTAATACCAATACTAATATTAACCACAAGAATATTTTACCTAATTTTGACCCTTCTTCAAAGAGTCAACAAATTGATATTTGGCTTAAAAAGGTCAATGAATTTGCCACTGTCTAAGGCTGGGACGAAAGGACGGTCATACATTTTGCTATGCAGAAACTACAAGGATTGGCCAAAACATGGTATGAGAGTTCAAACTCTATATATACTATTTAGCTGGAATGAGTGGCAACAAAAATTGACGAATGCATTTCCGTTCGAACAAAATTATGGCCAATCCTTGGAGGTCATGCTCTGGAGAAAGAGTAGTTTTAATGAACCTCTTGAGGTCTATTATTATGAAAAATTAGCTCTCTTGAACCATTGTGATATCGAGGGCAAGCGTGCAGTTGAATGTATAATCCATGGTTTGAGCGACAAAATAATGAGGTCTAGTGCCAACGCGATACGTTGTACCCAACCCGAGCAATTATTACAATTTCTCATGTGTAACAAGGAAACCTCACAACCTTCTGGTCGCACCAATTTTAAAAGACAATCTTCCTCTACTTCTGAGTCAACAAATAATAACACCACTAATCGATCTGCTACGACCAATAGTAATCAAATTCGCGCTCAATATGTTTGTTATAATTGCAAAGAGAAAGGACATCCTTTTTATAAATGTCCCAAACCCTTAATTCAATGCAATAAGTGCAATAAATTTGGTCATAAAACTGAAAATTGTTAGGATAAATTCAATAACGATAAAACGCCTGACAATTGCCAAAAGACAATGCGTATATTAACGTCGGAATCAAATTAAAAATTTGTTAAAGTAGGTAGGATAAACAACGTTCCTATAAAATTTTTCATAGATTTCGGTAGTGAGGTCATACTTATTTCTCAGTCCGCAGCTTTAGCGCTAGACCTTACATACAATAGTCCTTCCATACCTCTTACCAAAACCTCTTGGTTTTGGTAACGACATAATACAATCCAAAGGTGGGGTAGATGTAGAATTGAACATTGATGATTTTAGTGGTCGCGTTTTGTGTTAAGTAGTAGATGATAAACTTCTTGATTTACCCTTGCTTGTAGGACAGTCGTTCACAGAGCAATCTCATGTCATTGTGTATAAAACTGCAGAGGAATTAAAAGTTTTCGATAGTGATGAATTAGGTTTTCCTCGATTAAATTTAGATGATGATATATCTACTACCGTAATGGTCGCTTCTGATATCGATATTTATGGTCCAGCCGCAGTTAAGGCCCGCGTTAATACAACTCAAGATGGAGATATTCTATTAAGCGGAAAGGTTATAGGAAAGCCCCATCAACAGTACACCGTGAATGGGGGAGTATATCGGGTCAAAGACGGTTTACTTTATATTTATATAACGCCATTGTCAAAAATCTGTGAATTGCGAGAGACAGTAGCTATAGGAAGGGGTACTAAGATCCAGGTAGTTAATCGTATATTCAAGTCAGCAGATTCTTTCAATGTCAAGCCGGATATTATTGATGTTGGCCAAGTGAAAATAGGTAGCACAATCGACGAGTCCCAACGAAAACGATAGGGTATTTTACTATATACGAGAAAAATCTATAAATATATTATTGAGATAGTTTAGGCAAAAAGGAGTCGGAAAATGTTAGTTTTAGTTCATAAAATAACAAAATATATTTTAAAATTCAATTCAACGTTTTCAGTTTTTCTAATCTGTTAAAAACACCATGAAATAGTCCGACATGTTATTACGTCATACGGCTATTTAAACTAAAACGTGTCAACTGTCTTCTGATAGTCAGATAATAGATCAGCGCATTTGTTTACCTATATAGCCAAGTGACGTCATGACCACAGAGCAACATGGCATCCACTGCGTCCAGCGTTTTCGTCAAACTACGCCAAAAGACCGCGAGTGGCGCCGGCTGAAGTCATGTTCGGATTAAAAATGAACGCAGAGATTAATCCTAGGCTTAAGAGGACTACAAGACCTAAGTGTAAGTGTGACTACAATTATAGGAAAATGTGATTGTTAAATGTACGTTGTCTTTGCAATTTCGAATGTTTTAGATTACTCGTCTATTAATGACATTGTATTTATTTATAAGCGATTTTTTATTTATTTTTTATTTTTATGGTTGTTGTTTTAATGTAGTTTGACGTATCAGATTTTGACATTACCAGATAATCAGTTATATACCTAATAATAATTGTGATTGTTGTTAATGTTTTTGAATATTTTAATATTAAGCTTTTTGACATTACACATTACGACATATATTCTTCATTGTATAATATGCGAGAGATTTATATTTAATTAATTAATTATTTTGATTTATTTATTGTAGTCTGATCCGTAACAACCTATTAAATTCGACTATGGCTAATGATAAACGTAATAGCTGTATTTTTATTACTACTGGTTCAAACCTAATATTTTGCATGCCGTAAGGTAAAATGTATCGGGACACTTAATGTATCGGGACACTTAATAAATATTCCAACATATATGTATACCTACATTATCAGCAAATAAATGATTTCTTTCTTTCTTTCTTTCTTTCTAACAAAAAATAAATAGGACATTGAAATTATTTTTATTTGTTTTATGTGTTACTTGAAAAATTAAGGAACACATCCTTAATTTTTTAAGAAAACAACATTCCTGCCTCTGACCATAATATTATGTATTATGATCAGAGGCAGGAATTTTGAGCATTTATTGTAAAATGTTTAGTTTAATAAAACAATTATTTCACAATCGTTGTTTTGTTTTTTCGTCCTAGAAAGATATTAGAGCCACTCATGGCCATGTGTAATACCTTTTCAGAATCCCTATTAAATGCGCCAAAACATGTAATACAGGGTCACTTTTCGGTACTTAGAGTATTTGTTTTTTCACAGTGGGGTCCGTAGTAAATAAAAAGTTATGATTTGAGAAAAAAAAAATCGTAAAACTTAATATCATCTTCAACACACCCAATAAACAACCATAAATAGCATGTCTAACCCAAGGACTCATCAGTACCAGTCTAGTGAAAATTATAAAAAAGATACAGGATGTAGATTTTTTCGAATTTTAATAAGAATTAGTTAAAAAAAGTCAGTTTTCTCATAAAAACACAAAATAAATTATAACTCTGCAGGGGTTGACCTTAAGGACCTCCTGTAGAACAACTTTTTGCAGCTGATGACCCCATCTAACCCCTAGTTGCGTTTGATCCACTACTTTTGGGCCACCCTGTATAAGGTGGAGGTACTTACGTATTGGAATAACTTCCGTGTTGATATTTTCGACCGTTTTTCTCCTGTAAAAATTTAGTAATGTAAGTTTTTTTTTTATTTATATACTTAATTATAGAAATGTATTTAATAAATATATGTACATCGTAGTAGTTTAAATAAAAAAACAAAAACCCTGAGATTTGAACCCAGGCATTCTAGACTGTAAATCCACACTTCTTTTAAATACGCTACTATATCATTTGAAAGAGGCACCGAAAATACAGACCATATGAACTGATTGCACTTAGACGTTTCTAAAATTCATAGTTTTATGGTTATAAAAATAAATATTTAGTAATAATATAATGCTCTATCTTACCTTTTAATTTCGTTCATAAGTTCGGCATTTGATTTATATGAACGTTTTTTAATTTTTAGTCCTCGCAACGGGTTTCACTTTCTTTCCCATGACATTCCACTTCTTTCTTCTTTTTTTTTCTTTTTTTTTTTTGTTGATTTTTCTTTTACAAATGATACAACTTTATAACAAACGAGTACTTTATTACGCTATTTTAACTTAAAGTATTTTATATCTACACGAAATAAAAATATTTACGCAAAGAAAATATGAAACAATGAATTCACAAACAAAACTACAAAAACATTAAACAATCGGGGCGGAAATAATGCGGCGAAAAGGACGACACATCTATATAGCATCAGGCCTCGGCCGGCACTGTCGGTACACAGGCGTTTACGCACACATGCGTACGTATTATGCTCGGAAATAAGAATATACGATTTACAATAAATCCATTGATTAGATCAATAAATTAAAACACTATTATGCTAATATGTTGCTTGTAGAATAATCTGACAAATAATCAGAATGATTGCATGTATATTAGTATGATTTTTACGCGTTAAAAGAATTTTTTAGAGGTAACTTCGTGATTTTTTTCTATCGTATCAAATTAGTTATATTATGTTTTCAACACACTATCTTCCTAGGATATATCCTGAAGAATATCATATATTTTTCTTTTTTTGTTTACTGCAGTGAATCATATACTTTTAGGCGTTATAAAACTTGCGTTTAGCTCCTCTAGGCCTCTTAATGAATTAGTACGGGAAACTAGAGAATCCGTCAAAGATAAAATTGACGACAGGAAAAGCAAAAATCCGCTCATGACAAAAATCGGCTTCTTGCGCGTGTGTATGGTGAGGGCTATCTTAAAAAAAAAATACAAGAACTTCGTTTGCAAATGATGGCAAAAGTAAAAAACTAATTTCACCCTACGTGGGACCTTATCGTGTGATTGCTGTGTTGGGTAACGACCGTTATAGACTGGCTGCTATACCCGGGTTATCAAGTACCAAAAATAAACGCAAAACCACTGTATCTGCCGATCGTATGTTACCATGGGTTCACGTAGCTGCTTTAGATGTAAATGAGGGCAATGATGATGATGTAGATGACGAGACGAATAGCTGTAATGATGAAAACCCAGATACGTAAATTTATTATTCTAGAAATTTTCCAACGTAGATTTTTAGAGATTTTACGATTGTAAAGTTAACATTAGATGCAAAAGTACTCTTTGGTTAATTCACTACATTTGATGAATAGTACTTACCAGCTGATAAGATACACTCATTGAGAATGAATGTTGATCAATATTAAAAGTTAATACGAATAAGTTTTAGTACAATTTTATTGTATATTGTCTAAAATTAATATACCTACTTGTTAAAATGTGTACATTGATTAGTTTGAGATATGATTAATATAACTTACTTACCTTATATTTACCCTTTGTTTTTGTTTATTTATCTTTATAAGTTAGTATTTAATAATTGTATATTGTATCTAAGATTTGGGGAGAATAAAGGGTGTGTAAACTTAAACAAAGAAAAATTATAATAAATTGACTATCAATTAACTATTGTCATGTGAACTGTGAACTTCTATGAATATCATAATTACAGTTTCGTTCAAACAATTACTACTTATTATATTTGTGTATTTATTGCCTGTGAGAAGTTAAGGACTCAAAAGTAATCTTGGATATTTAACTTATGTATTTCTATTTGGGTGTCAAAGACCACATTAGTTGTTATACAAGCCAGGTAAAAGGGCTGGGTTCGACGTGTAGTTGACTTACGTTAGCATCACGAGCGAGCTTATGTCCAGGGGCGTGTATTTCTACTTTGTTATGGATATGAAAGACCACATTAGTTGTTATACAGGCCAGGTAACAGGGCTGGGATCGACGTGAAGTTGACTTACGTTAGCATCACGAGCGAGCTTATGTCCAGGGGCGTGTATTTCTACTTTGTTATGGATATGAAAGACCACATTAGCTGTTATACAGGCCAGGTAACAGGGCTGGGATCGACGTGAAGTTGACTTACGTTAGCATCACGAGCGAGCTTATGTCCAGGGGCGTGTATTTCTACTTTGTTATGGATATGAAAGACCACATTAGCTGTTATACAGGCCAGGTAACAGGGCTGGGATCGACGTGAAGTTGACTTACGTTAGCACCACTAGCGAGCTTATGTCCAGGGGCGTGTATTTCTACTTTGTTATGGATATGAAAGACCACATTAGCTGTTATACAGGCCAGGTAACAGGGCTGGGATCGACGTGAAGTTGACTTACGTTAGCATCACGAGCGAGCTTATGTCCAGGGGCGTGTATTTCTACTTTGTTATGGATATGAAAGACCACATTAGCTGTTATACAGGCCAGGTAACAGGGCTGGGATCGACGTGAAGTTGACTTACGTTAGCATCACGAGCGAGCTTATGTCCAGGGGCGTGTATTTCTACTTTGTTATGGATATGAAAGACCACATTAGCTGTTATACAGGCCAGGTAACAGGGCTGGGATCGACGTGAAGTTGACTTACGTTAGCATCACGAGCGAGCTTATGTCCAGGGGCGTTATTTCTACTTATTTGTGGATGTCAGAGACCACATTAGTTGTCATACAGGCCAGGTAACAGGGCTGGGTTCGACGTGTAGTAGACTTACGTCAGCATCACGAGCGAGCTTATGTCCAGGGGCGTGTATTTCTACTTATTTCTGGATGTCAGAGACCACATTAGTTGTCATACAGGCCAGGTAACAGGGCTGGGTTCGACGTGTAGTAGACTTACATCAGCATCACGAGCGAGCTTATGTCCAGGGGCGTTATTTCTACTTATTTGTGGATGTCAGAGACCACATTAGTTGTCATACAGGCCAGGTAACAGGGCTGGGTTCGACGTGTAGTAGACTTACGTCAGCATCACGAGCGAGCTTATGTCCAGGGGCGTGTATTTCTACTTATTTCTGGATGTCAGAGACCACATTAGTTGTCATACAGGCCAGGTAACAGGGCTGGGTTCGACGTGTAGTAGACTTACATCAGCATCACGAGCGAGCTTATGTCCAGGGGCATGTATTTCTCCTTAGTTGTGGATGTTAATTATGGTAGTTTAAAAGCCAGGTCACGGGCTGTTATAATTAAGTAAATACTAAATAAGTAATTACTTAACTTGTGTTTATTTATTTTATTATTTATGTACACCCAGTAGAATGGAAACAGCTGATACAGCTAGTTGTGTTATTCTATGTGTTAGATCATTTACATGTAGCAAACAAAAATGACGATTTTCTTATATACTTCTGGTAAATAAGGAATTTCATTTTTACTGAATTGTTTAATATAAATGGTTATTAGTGATTATTCATAAGGTTCACAATTCATTTGTATTCTATTTCATATTTTGGCAAGGATAGTTCGCAAACAATGTATAAGTTTTAGAAATAACGTGTAAAAATTGTGAGCCGAATTCGATGCTGTCACCTTTGCTGGCCGAGTGTTTGGTTTTAAAAGCTAAATAGCTTACGTGCATGAGGACATGCACGACGTCAGGATGGTCGAGTGTTAGGTTTTGAAATAATATTTATTTATTTAATATAATATTAATAAATCGTTAAATAGTCTTAGTCAATTGTTGGGACATTGTATTTCTCATACTGGCTATACGGGTTTCAAAAATGATAGTCGGAGATGACGGTTTGAAGGCGGGAGTGGACTCGGCCTATTTGCTCGGGGCTAGCATCGCATTCGGACGTTCTTCCAAGTGGTCACTAATATAATTACTTCCAATAATTCATGTGAGTATTCTTTTATTACACTTTCTATAAGCTACAAGCGTATATGATTGCAAGTTCAACCTTACGCGAATTGTTTAAAGTTGTTATTACAACGCAGTGTATTTAAAGCAATAAAATTTTACGACCGACTGTGGTCGGTAGGACAAGGCATTGAGTGGAGTCGAACATGACTTTTTTTTTTCATTACACTTAATTAGTCAGTATTTTAAGAGTTTGTTAAATTGTGTTTTAAACAAATAAATATACTTTTATTTGTGCATAAACATGTTTTGGGTAGCCTATGGGTATATAAAAAAAAACAAATAATAACTGTTAAAATCGTTTATTCAAATATTACTTACCACTTTAGTTTAGAGTTACTTACCACTACATTAGGAACAGCCGTTTTACGAAGACGTTTTATGCCTTTTGAAGTGACATACATATCTTCCTCCAAAAAATGCTCGGAACAAACGACACCTGAATTATTCGGCTTAAAAAAATCTTCTCGCCTTTGTTAACTGACGATTGATGTCCATTCTCCACATCGTATTGGGGCACGAGGAAAACTAAAATATAAAAATTAGAAGTTTCCATGAAGTTTATAATGTGACACTTACTTACTTTAGTAAAATTAAAAAAATAATAATTTTAGTCCAATTACAAAGATTTTTTAATAAACATAAATTATTGCACAATAAACAGTTCGGTTTTACAAGGGGTCGTTCGACTACTGATGCCGGTGTGGAACTTTTAGGACATATTTATAATGCATGGGAATATAAACGCGATGCATTGGGCATCTTTTGTGATTTGTCCAAGGCATTCGATTGCGTTCTTCAGGAAACGTTAATCAGGAAACTCCGCCACTACGGGATCCGGAACACCGCTCTGGATCTTCTTACTTCATACTTGAGTAATAGGATTCAGAGTGTTGACGTTAATGGGAAAAGATCTGGATCTATAGTAACAATGGGAGGGCTCAATTCTTGGTCCTTTCTTGTTTCTTATTTACATTAATGATTTGCCATACCTCATAAAGGATAATCATGATATAGTGTTGTTTGCGGATGACACTTCACTTTTGTTTAAACTTAAACGTCAGCAGCTGGTTACTGACGATGTTAATAGTGCGATCTCAAAAGTAGTTCACTGGTTCAATGTTAATAATTTACTTCTTAATGAAAAAAAAAACCAAATGCATTAAGTTTACGCTACCTCACGTTAGGCAGGTTCTTTTTCTTTCTTTCTTTCTTTTTCAGGTGAAAACTAATGTATTGATAAAGGGCGAAGAATTGAACCCGGAAGATAGCACAGTATTCTTGGGCTTAACTTTGGATGCTAAGCTTCAGTGGGGTCCACATATAGATAAATTGTCGAAAAAGCTAAGCTCCGCAGCATACGCTGTTAGAAAAATTCGTAATTTTACTGATATAGAGACAGCCCGTTTAGTGTACTTTAGCTATTTTCATAGTGTAATGTCGTACGGTATTCTGTTGTGGGGAAATGCCGCTGACATTTAGACTATCTTCGTTTTGCAGAAAAGAGCTGTTCGGTCAATTTATAGATTAAGTCCGAGACACTCTCTCAGAGAGAAATTTAAGGAGATTAATGTAATGACTGTGCCCTCCCAGTATATTTTTGAAAATCTTTTATATGCCCATAAAAATATTAAATTGTTTAAAAAATACAGTGATATCCATAATATAAATACTAGGAACAAACAAAATTTGTTGTACCTACAACAAGGCTCAAGAAAATAGGTGGCTCATTCAGATGTCAATGTATACGTTTTTATAATAAACTTCCAAGCCACGTTCAAGATCTAAGCCTTAATAAATTCAAATCATTTATTAAAATTAGGTTGTGCCAGAAAGCCTTTTATACTATTAAAGATTATATTGAGGACAAAAAGGCTTGGGATTAAGCTGCTCCAATTATTGCATACTGAAACTTTTATTTTATTTATATACCATTTTGACATATTTACTTTGTGGAGTTCAATATACTGTTTGGAACTTAATATTTACTTGTAAAGTATTATATTGTTTTCAATTATTGTGAATGTGAAGCCTATGTGGGTCATTATTGTTTTTTTTTTTTTTTTTTCTCATTTAGTATTAATCATGGTCTGGCAGTTTGAGTAATTTATGCGGCCTACCCAAATGTTCTTTCTTTGGTATTGATCGTCGAATCGTTGAGCTCCTTAAGTTCCAAGTTGAGCAGCACGATTACTGACAAATGCGTGCACTGACTGGACAGGTCCACTCAATCTGTGTGGTTCTTTCCTCAAAAGGACCATTTCAGACACCAATCTACATGGCCTTCACATGATCTGACCAAGATTATGTCTGGACTTTAGAAGAGACTGTGACCTCTGAGTTTGTTTCGGCCTTTCTTCTCAGATTAGTCAGATAGGAAACGCCGACCTCATCTAGTTTTATTTAAAAAATATGATTGACGTGTAAAAGTGTTTGTACAAACCTACTTACAGAAAATAAATCATTTATCATTTATCATTTCGATGGGTCCTACGTATAAGGGCCAATGCAACATTTTGAGCATTTTCACTTTTTTGTATTAAATGCTTCCTTTTACTGTGGTTGATAACGTGCACTAAAAAAAATACACATTTATAGTTAAAAATACTATTTTTTGCTACAGTAAAAAGGCCTATATGGCACAATTTTAAACGTATGTAGGCCAAACGGTTATTCGAGACTTGTACGCGGGGAGATCCCGCGTCTTTGTTTACTGCAACGGCTAATCGGTCAGTTGAGCACTTCTACGTCTCACGGAACGATGTCGCGCTGTGATAATAACCAATTATTTTAGTGAATAATATTATGTTATTAGATGTAACTTAGTGAAATATGACGTCCAAATATCATTCTAAGTTTAGTAGAAGTCGGAAATTACTTAATTTAGCAATTGGTAATGTAAATAATAGTGACTTTGTGGTTTAAATCGAAACCAAAGCAATCAAAACAACACATTGCAACATAATGTTTCCATAGCACCTATTCAACTGACTCAACCCCTGGATAAAGAACATTATACTGATTCACACCTAAATAACCATGAGCCAAATGAACCCACTATAGAAAATGAATAGTCCTATAATAATATCAACTAGTAACTCGTTACATGAAATTAGCGTCAGTTCTCATGGGTTTGACAGCCAAGAGTCAATTCGAATGTCAAATGTGCCTGATCTTCAAGATATACGTAGCGAATATACCCCTATGCCTATGTCGTCAATCAATGGCAGTATTAACCTTTTTGGTGATGAAGAACCAATCCCATCAGTTGCGTGTGTGCTAACGGATGACAATGTGTCCTATCCAATTTCACAATACTCACCAGGAGAGGTTTCTGTTCAATTAATTCCAAGAAAAGAAGATTTACAAAAAAAAGAGAGCGGTAAATTGCGAGATTTTTTTTGTTATGAATGGATAGATTTAAAGAGAAAAGACTGACAAATACTGGAAAGTCATACTATAGTCGAAGTGATAAGATAAGAACTGGAAAAAAAATTGGGTGAACCATGTCAAAACACATGTAAATTGAAATGTTTTCAAAAACGAGATGAAGACACAAGAAGTGAAATATTTAACAAGTTCTGGGAAATCGGCGCCCATTGTAAACAGTATGATTTTATTAGTAACCATTTTATTAGTTTATGTTACAACAAGAAGACAAATGGCTGATAGATCTACGGAAATACCCTTAAAACTATGTTAAAATCAGTAATTACGAATACATCCATCCAAAAAAAAGACAATTGTTTTATGTCGCAAAAATATTATTCCACCAGTTTATCATGAGTATTACGAAAATTTGGTAGCATCTAATGATAATTCAATGATTAATACTAGTGATAATGATGACAATGAGTGATTTTGTTTTGTTTTTAAAAATGTTTATTTTTTTTGTTAAGCATTTTGTTATTTTTTATTTTATTAAGTTTCCTCTTCATATTCTAAGAATCTTTAATTATGTTTAATAAGTTTTGATTTTATAAAAAAAATATAACTTGTTATTATTTTAAACTTTTACTGACCTAGGTTGAGGTATCTACAATAAAAAGCTGATTGATCTTAAGTCCAATGTGATTTTGTCAGGTTTTTAACATTAAGTATTGGTTATTTGATTGCCTTTCGATTACAGAAACTTCGATAATTCATTAGAAAACAAATAAAGAAGTCAAATTGTTTTATAATCGATTTTATTTTTGTGGCCTAACTGAGGTTTGAGAATATTACGACACCAGGTAAGATAACGTATAAGTGTCAATGTGAATTATGTCATAAAATAATCATATTATTATTGTCTGTCTTAGTTATTTATTTATTTTAAATACTTTCTATAAATAATGATATTCAAAACTATTAAAATACACGTTTTTTTCAAAATTTGCTAATGCCAAGTAAATCGTCTAAAGTGACACTTTGGCCTTTTTAATAGTTTTTTTCAGTATAATTAAAATAAAAAAAATAACGTATATAGGCATATCTACTTTATCTAAAAAACTAATATATATAAAAATAAATCAATGTATCTATAATAAAGAACATATGTTTCATAGTAACTATGCAAAGTTTCACAAACATCATTTGAAGCATCTAAAAAATATATCAAATTGAAACTTTGAGAGCCTCTATTGAAAAGTTGTCAATTTGCACATTGGCCCTTATACATAGGACCCATCGATTTACAGACTACAGACTACGCGACACTTCTATCCTTAGCATGCCGCATGTCGCAAACTCATAAGTTGGCCCATAAATTAATCGTTATACATCATAATATTTACGAACATTAAAAAAAAATGTTAAATTGGCTACCTCCTGACCTATACTTTATGTAACGTAAATATAATTGTCAAAAACTACATACAAAAAAGTTCAAAGTACATAAATTTATTTATAAAAAAAATTAAACACAAATAAAAAAAATCGACTCCACTTATGAGAACAGGTTCATTTTTATAATGCGACTAAAATAAAAAGGAGGCTGTAATGCGTTGTTCTAACACTGAACAAGCGGCCATTGAAGTTGGCCGTATTGTACTTTGAGCGTTGAATGAAGTTTTTAGAAAAAATAAATCAAAATCACACATTGCTTGCTATATTCAGTCATAAAAATAACAAAAACTAATCAATAAACTTTTTTACTTACCGAAAACACGATATCCCATCCTTTTTTAGCCTTGTTGACGTAATATTTTTACAATTTCTCACAGAACACTTCGGCATTTTTAACGACTGCTCCCAGACGCGAGTGACGCGAGACTATTTGAAATGAGTGCACAACTTAGAATGTTGCGCTCATTTTTTGCGGACGTTTTTTAGACGTTGAGTGTGCATCTTGGGTTTTTTGTATATCAATGAGCTCAACTCAGAACTTAAGGAGCTCAACGATTCGACGAACAATACCAAAGAAAGGACATTTGGATAGGCCGCTTAAATGACTCAAACTGCTAGACCAAGATGAAAACTAACTGAGAGAAATAATAAAAACAATAATCCACATACTCTTCACATTCACAATAATTTAAAAAAGAATATAATATTATATTTATAACCAAATTACAAGATGATTATTAACATTAACTAAATTAAATTAAAACTAAGTTAAGCTTAAAAAAGGCCCTCGGGGCATTGTACCGAGGATGCTAGCGGCATTTCCTCGCTGAATTGCAATGCTGATGCGTTGCGCGAGAAAGCCGCCAGCTTTTCGGTCTAATATAATACTTATAAGAATATAATAGTGTATAAGAATATAATAGAATATAATAGTACTTCAAAAATCATAGTGTATATAAAAAAATCATCAATGTCACACTTAGTATAAAAATAGATTTAGTATAAAATTCTCGTAGTTTGTTGCCTGGAGTAGCTTAATTAATCCCAAGCCTTTTTGTCGTCCAAGTAATATTTAACTTTATAGAAACCTAATAAAAAGGTTTCTATAAAGTCTAACTGTCTCAATAAATTAAAATCATTTATTAAACAGAAACTCTGTCAAAAGACAGAGTTTTTGTTTAAGGCGCTGACAAGACCCAATTGACCAAAATAGGCTTCTCTTAAGAAAGAAAATTGCCAAATCTGTATAGTTTGTGGTAGCGGAAAAAATATATGTTAATTTTGAACATATTTCCCAGAACTTGGTTGTCACCAAAACACGTTTTGAAAAAAAAATCTCGATACAAACTAACGTTAAACTAACCTCTTACCTTGAGTTCTAATCCAAAATATCTGTATTAAATATCATCATACATTACGTATTTAATTAATAACAAGTACGTCTTATTCCAATGCAGAACTTGGTTGTTTTTTATTTTCGATTACTCAACTCAATTCTGAGTAAATAGATAATTACTTCATATTTTGCAATAAATTACAAGCGTTTTGTCGTCGCGCTTCTCTTTCTTTTCTTTGCAATCTGACAGTGACCGCGGTTTAGGTGTTGTCAGCGTCTTAATAGATGATTTAAATTTATTGAGACAGTTCTTTAACATGGCTTGGGAGTTTGTTGTAAAAACGTATACTTTGGCACTTAAATGCATTACTATGTTTTGGAGCCTAGTCTTGGGCACAATAAGTAAGTCTTTTTAGAATATAGGTTAATATTCTTTTTGACATAAATCAGGTTCTCATATACATATTGAGATGCGACTGTCAATATGTTTATATCCTTAAATGTATCCCTCAGTAAATGCCTCAGTGATGTCACATGTCTTCGAATTTTTGGTTCTAGAACATGCCGGTTTCCTCACGATGTTTTCCTTCACCGTTTTGAGAGCAGTGGTGATGAAATAATTTACACAAAGTAAAGCGCCTGTCTGGGTTCGAACCTACGACATACAAGTCGTAAATCGCGGCCGTTACCACTGTTACCATGTACGACTGTTACAATACATATTATTATTCCTGTTATCCACGAAGCGATTTACTTATTTATTTATTATGGCACTCCAACGACTTATTCACTAATACATTTTTTGGGGTAGGTACTGTAACAATTAAACTTAAAATCTAGAGTGAATTCCTCACTTACAGGCGTGCACAGCACTTACACATTTCAAGTTTTATATTATGACATAGAGTACTTAAAGGCTAAAAAAAAAACAATACTCCATGAAACCAACGTTTTAAATAAAAAAAAAGTAAAGAAAAGAATTAACTAAATCTATTTTGTAGCTCTAAAGATTGCAGCAAAATACACAGCCAATGACAACTAATAAATAAGTAAGTAAGTAATATAATATAAGCGATAGCAGAGGTCTACCTTTAGTAGGTACTCTCACATTTGGCTAGTTATATATAAGTCCCGTGTAATAGGGGGCGAGCCTATTGCCATCAACCGGGCACAAATCCAGACTCCGGGCTGCTACTGAGAAATTCCTGATGGTAAAACCCAATAACACTTTGCTTGAATCGAACTTTAATGCTCACTATGATAATGTTGGAGTCGGCTTCAATCTAACCGAATACAACTTAATATCAGACCTCCCCTAATAGTCCTCCAGACTGAATTTAGGCCGTCGCGGCCAATCTCAGCGGAGGCCAGCAATCGACGCGGGAGATATTATAGTGTACAAGCGTGTGCGCAGACACAGGTGTACTCTCTCTTCCCTCGTTCTCATAGTCCGATGGGACGGCAATCCGACATGACCGGAGAGAGATGAGGCGCAGGACCGACGGCTTAATGTGCCCGCTAACTTCCAAACTCCGGGCTGTTACTGTTGAGAAATGCCTAATGGAAAAACCCAATATCACTTTGCCCGACCCGGGAATCGAACCGAGGACCAAGCAGTTGCGTTTGCGAACACTAGATCAGCGGGCCTCCATAAAAATTATGACATAAATAAGGATAAAAAAGATTGTAGTGACTTTGACGAAGCAGTAATAAAAAGCTACCATTTACTGGGTACTTTCATTGACTTGAATGTGCCCTGGCCGCTGAGAGTATGTCATGCTCTCTCTATTGTCTCGCTGATGGTGGCGTGTGTGTTAGATCATTCGGTTCCCTTCAAAATGGTTGAGCTGAATGGTGCTGATCCATGCGTCATGTTCAGATTTTTGGACTTATCATGTATATTCCAGACACCACGGGTTCTCATTTAGTTGAATGTTTGTTGTAGATATTACTAATTAATTAAAAATTATACTTAATTAAAATATTTGTGCGCCATTTTTTTTTTAAGCATCATTCTATTAATACTAACATCTGTTCTTTTTATTTATTTATGTTCTACAAATAAACATATTTGAATTTGAATTTGAAGTTCAAAAATCTGTTGTTATTAAAAAAAAAACTTTGGTAGGTATATAAGTTATTGTTTTTTATCTTTTGTACCCACCCGATTCGAGCTGGTGTTCCACAAGGTTCCGTGTTCTCCCCCTCCCTCTTCTCGCTCTACACAAGCGACATCCCCAAGCATAGCAAGTGTCATTTGGCCTTATTCGCTGACCACACTGCAATCTATTACTCAAGTCACAGCACTGAGTACATCCATAGACACCTCTAATCAGCAGCCAACGCTCTAGAGCAATGGTTTAAGAAATGGCGGATAGAAATTAATGCTTCAAAAAGTACAGCAGTACTTTTTGTAAAACAAAGCAAAACAAACAGCCACTTACACACCCATACCCGACCCATCACTATGTCAGGTCAACAGATCCCTTGGGACCTAAAGGCCTAATATCTAGGGGTAACTCTCGATCACTACCTCCGCTTCAACGAGCACATAAAGACAGTACGCAACCGGTCTGCCTTCGCGCTCGGTCGCCTCCATTATCTTATTAATACACGTAGTAAACTAGCCCTTAAGTCAAAGGTGCGAATTTACACCACGTGTATTCGTCCCATTATGAGTTTATGACATATGCGGGCGTCGTGTTCGCACACGCCAAGCCGTCACTATTAAAAAAAATGCAAGTACTCCAAAATCGATTCATGCGTAGAGCCTCGGGCAGCCCCTGGTTCGTACGCAATGATCAATTACATGTCGATTTAAAATTGCCAACCATCAGGCAATTTCTCAAAAAAACAAACAAACGCTTTTTCGATTCTGCTACCACGCACACTAATCCACTAGTGGCATCAGCTGCCAGTTACACTCCCTCACGCATTTCACGCACACGACGACCAAAACATGCACTAACCGACAAAGATGACGACATCACTCTCTACCAAGAGAGTTTAAGTTAGCCCATCAGAAACAAAAACACACCACACTGACCTCCCGTACTCGACGGCGAGTACCTCCGCGAGCTAGATTAAAAAGAGTAAAAAGTCACTCCCCCGATCCTTGAACCCGCCCCCCCGCGCGGAGCAAGTTAATTCATATTATATGCCCAATAATAATATAACACAGATACGACAAGTCCCCCCGCTTGCTCAGTAACCGGTAGCGCCCTAAGCCGAGGTTCGAGTCCCACTATGGGACGCCCTTAGCTGTGCTGCCTAATTTTAATTTTAAATAGGTGAGGGGCAGTGGCGTGCCTAGGGTTTCAAAATAACGCAAGCCCAATAAAATTTTAACCGATTTAAAAAAAAGAAAGTTCAGTTTTCGACTGAGTATGTAGGTACCTACGTATCTACGTATGTATCATCGCAATTTTCTCATAAACTACTGGTTAGGTACAATAAATTCTCTATCGAGCATTTTAGTAAGGCATTTGGGCTTTTGGGCTTATATGAAGGTACCGCCACTGGTGAGAGGCCCTTCTGGCCCACCGAAACCCGGTAAAGCGAGGACCCCCGCGGGACCACTGCATAAAAGCCATTATCAAAAAAAAAAAAAATATTTTGTACCAAACAGGAAAAACTGAGTTGAAACAAAACGATTGGATTTATCAACATTTAAACAAACATCAATCAACCCTTCTTCTTTACCTTTTCCGCAATTTAGGTTTTTATTCAAATTATTGCAATACAAGTTGGAACCGGTTTCCAAATTAAAACCGTAGTAATTATAGGTACATACCTAAAAATAAAAATTAATAAATTGGTAAAAACATATTTACCAATTTTTTATGTATAAGAACCGGCCAAGTGCGTGTCGGACAACACACAAATTCCGTAGTTGGGATGAAATTATCCCAAAAACAAACTTAATGATGTAGTTGTACATCGTTCCCGTCGTTACCTACGGAATGTTGCCATTTTAAATATTTGTATTTATTTTATTCTTTTTAGGGTTCCTGCCAGCTAAATGGTTGTTTATGGAGATGTGAAAAAAATGGCAGTAGCACATAATACAAGGTGTTGTTTTGAACCTGCAAAACATTTCAGGAGGTTGTTATGAAACTCGTAAATAATCGTCTAACAATACGATACCAAGTCAATAATCAATAATACTTTTTATTTTAGATTTTTAATTTTTATCTTTTCTTTTTATTTTTTTTTTTAATTATTTTTTCAATTTTTTTTTTTTTTTTTTGATTCGGGTCGAGAATCACTAACATAATTACCTCCTAAAATGTTTTGCAGGTCCAAAACAACACCTTGTATAATGAAATTAAAAGGAAAACCATCACGGCTAAGTAGGCTTTACAAGTTAACGAGTTATAGTCGTCCAACTTAAATTTGCAGTTAGAGAATTCACCGACTTGACTCTAACAAAAATGATAATTTTTGAAGCTTTAATCTTACGCAAACGGATCCCTGAATCGAAAAATGGTTGTCACAGACCCGCAATATTTTTGAAGCGGAATATCCAACGATACCCCACACCATAGGATAGACGAGAAAAACTAAACTCCATTAGTTAGTGAGTTACCACAAAAAAAATTCAAGATTTTATCGCTTTGTCATGTATACCTACCCATGCCAAATTACAGCTTTCTAGTACTAAGAGTCTCTGAGCTACAGTGGGGACAGACAGACAGACGGACATGGCGAAACTATAAGGGTTCCTTGTTTACTACGGGACCCTAAAAACGTATTAATTATTTATTTATAAAAAAAAACGAGTGCGGTCGGGGACACCGACAGGAATGAAGATTTTTCTCACGTATGATTGTTGTCGCTTCGAAGACAGACATACATATTTACATATAAAATTTTATATATGATATATGATTTATTTGTTAAAAACATATTTGATTAATAACCTTTTTAGGGCTACTCAAAAAAAATACGTTTATGTACCTATTTAAAATTAAAGTATTATCTGATTAATATTTAGGTTGGCAGCACTGGTATCGCGCCATTATTGTTCCGTTACGAACTTCCGGAGCAATGGTGGGGCGACACTTTCTACTAAAAGATTGGAACGAGTGATCGGGACTTGGTCGTGGGATTCAGTGCGGATAACATCTACAGAATTGGCATAAAATAAGTGTGGTTATAGTGAGGTTATATTTTAGATTATAAAATAAAGTTCGACAAGTAGGTAATTGCTGAAAATCAGCGCTGTTGACGATAGGCTTGTCCGAAGTCACAGCATTTCGCTGAGCAACGACCTTTTCTTGCACAGATGCGACGCACTGTTTAATTGTTCTAGTTATAGTTATTTATTCGTTATAATAGTATTTATTTCCTCTCTCTGCAATCGTCATTCTGTTTTTGTTTTGATTGTATGTCATGTTGTCATCTGCCAGTGGCGCAACACAGAGTAAATATTACGTAATCGACAGGATTGTCAAACTTAAATGGATTGATTACGAGGCTTTTAGCTACTTTGTATATGTGTGTATTTTACGTAAATTTTTGTAATGTGCGTTTTGTTTGTGCAGAATAAACAATGTTTCTTTCTTTCTTTCTATTCTTTTTTTATAATTATTGTATACGTGTGCAGTTTGATTAAAGTCTTACATGATTTAAAACAAAAACAAAAACTTTTGACACTTGGAAATGGCTTTTTATCGAAGTTTCTTTTTGCTCGCAGACTGTTTTACCCACCCACAGACGCTTTTAAAATAACAACGAATTAAAAACGCGTATTAAATTGACACTTTCTTTCGAGAGAGAGAGAGAGATTAAGTCGCATAACGCTTTTTCCTTACGTGACGATTTCTACCAGTCAACCCCTACCACAAGTCGCGTTGAAGAACTTCGTTCCAATAAATTATAATGATTACGAGTATAGTGAAGACCCAATTCCATTAGCTCGCATAAATTGATGTTATCCCCCCATAGATGCGTTTTAAATAACGACGAATTAAAAACGCGTATTATACTCACACTTTCCCTCTCGCTTGGTCTACATATATAAAATATAATAGAAAAGAAAAGAGCGAGAGAGGAAAAGTTGCATGAAGTGGGCATAACGCTTTTTCCTTACGTGACGATTTCTACCAGTCAACTCCTACCGCAAGCCGCGATGAAGAACTTCGTTCCAATAAATGATTGTAGTGAACTAGCTGTTGACAGCAACTTCGTCTTGGATTCAAGATAAAAAGTAGCCTGTCCTTCTCTAGGTCACGGTCTACCAATGTGCCAAATTTGAACCAAATCCGTTTGGCCGTTTTATCGTGAAAGAGTAACAAACAAACAAATAAACTCACTACTAGTAATATTACTAGACTTGTTTCCCGCGACTTTGTTTGTGAACCAGGTTGAAAAGTGGCTTATATTCTTCTTCATTCATGGTCTACCCATCTACCAAATTTCATCCAAATCCGTTCAGCCGTTTTAGTGTGAAAGCGTAAGGAAGAAAAAAAATAAAAATTAGCACTTTAATGCTTAATATTACGCAAGCGGATCCTTGAATCGAAAAGTGGTGTTGACAGACCGGCAATATTTTTGAACGGCTTATCCAACGATACCCCACACCATGGGGTAGACGAAAACAAAAATATCATCCCCACGTTACGTGCAAGGGATCCTAAAACAATTTTTTTTTCAAGATATTATTTCAGTACTTTGTCGGCGTGACTAATACGAGTATGTATACGTATGCCAAATTACAGCTTTCTAGTACTAAGCGTCTCTGAGCTACAGCGATGAAAGACAGACAGACGAACGTACATGGCAAAACTATAAGGGTTCCTTCTTTACTACGTAACCCTAAAAATCGGAACTCTTATAGGATCACTTTGTTGTCCGTCTGTCTGTCAAGATCTCGGGAACGCGTGGAGGTATCGATTTGAAATTAAAACCATATACTACAATTTCAGGGAAAAATCTGATAATTATTCATTTGTAATGAAATCATAAAAAAATTAGTCTTTATTTAATACCTACAAATTTGTACGGAGCCCTCGGTGGGCGAGTCCGACTAGCACTTCACCTTCCCTGTCCTAAATACCTATAATATAATTATAATGAAATATTAATTGATTTGACATTGACAGTGTGTTGAAAAAAATAAAATGAAAGGCAATTGCATGCAGCTGAGATGAGAATGCTAGAAATAAAAATTTGTTTATTTGTCACTTAAACACGTGTATACAAAAAGGTCTCGAGTAGGTAAACAAAAAAATAAAACAAAATAGATCCACATATAATCACGAGCACAAAACACAAAAATTCGGAAGCTAGACGTCATGACTGTGACAAGAACGCTTCCACTCAGCATGATGCTGTGCTATGGGGGACCCTCAGCACAGCGCTGATTTTCAGTGGTCACCCGAAAAAGACGTACACAATCCAAGGCAGGTTTAATGAGTTGTACAAAATGTAGGTAACAAAATAAAATAACATAAACTGTACCTAGATTATGATTTACTACAACCAATTATAAGAATAAATATTATTACATAACATGAAAATGAATCCGCACGCATCACCGTGAGTGCATACTAGTGATGGGTAACTCATCAATTTTATTTGAGGTTCAGGGAGGACCTCACTTTACCTCGGGAGGTCCTCACGAGGCACCCCTCATTTGAGGTGAGGAATCGTCAACAGCGTATTCACCTCACGACTCGTGAGCCCGAGCTGAATTCAGCCGAACGTACGAGGGAGCGAGGCGGGCGGGCGCGACGACGACTCACAAGTACTCACGAGTCTCTACTCACTCGCGACTCGCGAGTACTCGCGAGTCACGAACTCGTTCGCCTCACCCCTCGCCACGATTTCATATTGTCAATGTCAATTTTTGAGGACGCGTGAACGAGTGAGGTGTGGTGAGGTAGTTCAATGAGGAAATTCGAGTAACTGTTTCAATTTGCGATCATGAGTACCTCAAACGAGGGACCTCATGAGTGAGGGACTCATCACTATACAAATTGTACCCACTTAAAAACACTTTATTACCCGAGAATATCCAATGCTAAGAGAGATGTGAATGGATAGAAAAAGAAATGAGTATTTATGAGGAAGTCTTAGGCTGAAGCTACATTAGACCACGACGCGACCTGCGAGACATGAGCGATTAAAACAAATAAATGAATGCTCACGTATATGGCTACACCGTACATCAAATATTACTAGCGATCTCTGATTTCTTTAAGCGATCGGAACAACATTACTGTAATCACGGCATCGGCTACATCAACATATTAACGAAATGAGCCGCATGAATCACTCATGCTAATTCGTTGTGTAGCATTCGTTGTGTAGCGTTGTGTAGCTTTGCACACAATCTTCCTAGGTGTAAAAGTGAAATAATTGAATTTGGTTTATCCGACCACACAGCTCAACTGTTACAATGCCCTGTCAAAAAAAACCTGTGTGATAAAATCTTGGCGTATTAAAAGACGGGATTATAGTACTGAAAATCTGAATAAATTTAAAAAATGCATAAAAAGCTTGTCGTTTGCCGACATTTACAATACAAATGACCCTGACGAAGCTTATAATTATTTTCTAGACCTATTCTTATGTTTTTATAATTTATGTTTCCCTATCAAAATTATAACAAAATCGCTAGACAAAAAATCAAAATGGATATCTAAAGGTCTTAGAAACTGTTGTAAAATTAAAAGAAAAATGTTATGGCAGTATAGGATACATCCAACAAAAAAAAAATAAAAACATATTTAAGCAATACGCAGCTAGATTTAAAAAAGTAATATCACTAACTCAGAAGTCACAAAACAATGATTACATAAATACATCACAAAACAAATCAAAAGCGACATGGTCAATTATAAACAAGTCTAAATATAACTTTCCCAAAGAGCCTATTACAGAAATACTTAAAGATGACATCAAGATAACAGATCCTAAATCTATTGCGAATAATTTTAACGACTTCTACATTGACCAAGCTTCAGAACCAGACCAAACAAATAATTTAAGGAATGACAGTCAAAACAAAACCCGACCCTCAAATCATAAAATCAACACTAAAATTAATTCAATTTTTCTTACTCCCACAACACCTACAGAGGTAGACAGAGAAATAAAGCAGCTGAAAAATACCCATAGCGTGGGCAACGATGGTGTCTGCACCAGAGTCATAAAATATGTTTCCCCGGATATTTCAGCTCATCTATGCTACATAATTAACTTATGCATTTCTAACGGAATATACCCAGAAAAACTTAAAACGTCTTTAGTCATTCCACTACACAAAAAAGAAGACAAACGGAAAATGGTAAATAATTTTGAAAAAATCATATATAGCCGACTATACAGTTTTTAGAAAAATATAATATTTTGGTAGATGAACAGAAAGGCTTTCGCAAAGGGAAATCAATTAATATTGCCATTTATGACCTACTGAAAACAGTTCTGGTTGCCATGGACAAAAATAATACCTACATGTGCTATCTTTATGGATATGAGTAAAACCTTTGACCGAGTTGACCATACGATACTAATGCAAAAATTAAACATGTATGGCATAAGAAGTAAAGCGCTAGATCTCATCTTTTCATACCTGCATAATAGAAAACCAATAGTTGAAATAACACAAATATTTCAGAAAACACGAAATGAGATTAAACATAAGTCAAACTATAAAATTCGGAGTTCCACAAGGTAGTGTTCTAGGGCCTTTACTGTTCTATAAATATCAACGATCTTCCTAAACATATCAACCAACAAATGGTACTATTTGCAGATGATAGCACAGTTATAATAAAAAACGACAAAGAAAATGATTACGAGCACGTAGTCAACCAAACATTAAATACGATAATACAATGGTTGACCGAAAATAATCTTAAAATAAATAAGGATAAAACGAAGATTATACACTTTCACCAGAGAACTCCACTGACAAATATAAACGTTAGTTACCAAGGCGAATTAGTACATCCTGTGACAGATACAAAGTTTCTAGGAATTAATATTGACAATAAACTGTCATGGAAAACACATTTAGAATATGTCTGCAAAAGAATTAATAAATCCTCATTTGCTCTCTACAAGCTCTTAAAAACTGTTAATAGAGAAGCCGTATTAGCTGCTTATCACGGTCTTGTTGCACCTGTCCTAAGATATGGTATTCTATCTTGGGGCAATGCAGTCGATAAGGAATCTGTATAAGCTCAAAAGAAATGCATTAGAGCAATGTGTAATGTAGACAACACTACCAGCTGTCAACCCTACTTTAAAAGCTCGAAAATTCTGACTTTGCCTTCATTATACATATATGAAATAAATGTTTTTGTTAAATTGAATCCTAATTATCATAAGACTGCTTTTAAAAGCTACTATAGACAACTACGTGACAAAAAAAGATTAGAAATTGATATACCATACGGGAAAACAGCACTAATCAATAAAAGTATTATTTGTATGGCATCATTGATTTACAACAAGTTGCCTGATGATGTCAAAAATTTACCTGTTCATCAATTCAAGTCGAAGCTGCACAAATTCCTGGTGACTAAATGTTATTATAGTGTCAAGGAGTACTTACAGGATAAAAATATAGATAGCTTTATAAAGTAAGAGTAATTTATTGACACTGAATATTATGACAATACAAATAGTGTGACATGATTTAATAATTTTAATCGACATCTGTATAATTATATTTTAGTTTGGACCATTATTTTAATTTTAACTTACTTTATTTGATTTTAAGTGATGATGAGACATGTATTCATCTGACAATTTTTATTTTTATTTTTAAACCGACTTTTGCAGTGTTCTAAATTTATTTTATTATTGTTTAATTTTCTTTTTGAGTATAATAATTTTGTAATGTTTTTTTTATAATTATTTAATGATGTAGTCAATAATATAAATATTTGCACTCCTTGTTAGGTAATGATACAGTGTACTTTATATTTATTTGTAACATCTGTTTATACATGCACCTGTATTAAGCAAATAAATAATTTGATTTGATTTGATTTGATTTGAGCATGTGTACTGTAGCCACGTCATCGCCAAATATACGCCGGATGTTCGCTTATAATGTAGCCATATCATGTTTATCTCGTTTCGCTCTTTTAGCCGCATCGCAAATCACTGCCTCAGCCCGAAAGTGACCGAAATGTTGTGTGGAAATAGATTGTCATGGTATGGGCATGTGATTCGGAGGAATGAGGGAAATATCATCAGGAAAGTTTTGAGTATGAATGTGGATAGCTATACGAGTAGGGGAAGATCAAAGAAACGATAGATGGACTGTGTGAAAGATGATATGGATAGACAGGGAGTGACTACCGAGATGACAACTAATAGAGAAGTATGGAAGAAAAGGACAATGTTCCGCCGACCATAAATAAATCGAGATAAGGGCAGGAGAATAATGAGTGTGTTGAAAAATGCGAAACAGTGTATTTTTGGCCAGTGTCAATCTGCCTAGCCTTTTCCCAACTATGTTGTGGTCGGCTTCAAGTGTATCCAGATACAGCTAAATACCAGTATTTTACATGGAGCGACTGCCTATCTCACCTCCACAACCCAGTTTTTTTTGTTGAGTAGGTAATTATCAAATAAGTTCTCCCGCTCTGGGCGGAGCGAGAAGGTGTGTCAGACTCATACTGACTAAAACCCACCCGTGTTCCTTCCGTTGCCTGTGTTGCCAGGGGCCTCGGTATCCCTTCTGGACTTTCCCAGGTACCCGGCCACAAATACGATACCCCTTAGTAAGACTGGTTGTCAGACTTTCGGGCTTCTGACAACCCGTAACGACTGTCAAAGATCCACGAATGACATCCGGGACCAACGGCTTAACGTGCTTTCCGAGGCACGGAGTAGTCTCGGTATGTAAAGATGGTCACCTATCTACGGACCAAGTGTAGCTTTATCTGATGGATCAACCAGTGCGGCGTTATTACTTAGCCATGAGGTCCTCAATTTTGGCCAGTTTTGATTTCATTCAAATGCTGCGATGCTTTGCTAGGTAGGTTCTCCATTCCTACCCTCTTGCCGGGGTCACGTGGAAGTCCAAAAGGGTCACCGAGTCCCCTAGCAACACAACGGAAGGAACACGGGTGGTATAGTCAGTAAGAGTCTGACACACCCTCCCGCTCCGCCCAGAGCGGGAGAAGTTATTTGATAATTTTCCTCCCAAAAAAAAAATCCCTACCCTAGACGCTACGAAATAGTGTAGGTAATATAATTTTAGTTGAAGGGTCTGCCTGCTAGAATTATTCATCAAGTCTGAACATAACCACTTCTGATCTTAATAAGATTATATTATATTTTCATAGACGACTACAAATATTAAGGTCAGTGTAAAGCTGTATTCATCGTGTAAGTTTTCTTAGAGCTATTAAAACTGAGCCCAACACATTATTAACAATTTAGCTCTGTCCTACTGCACTGCAACAGGGAATATGCATGTACATTTTTTTTTTCACTATATCAATAATAGACAATAATATAAACCCAAGAAAAGTATTAAAAGTTAAATTCAACTACTGTTTGTTGCTCAAAATAAAATTCTACTACAGTTCAAATGACCGTTTCTGTCGCGGGCATGATGTGACGTCATTTGCCACAAATCTTCTTTGTTTACATCTGTTTGTAGCCACAAATCATACAAATTAAATTATTTTTGTGCTTTATTCAAGCAAAAATCGCACTTACTTACCTTAATGAGATTTCAAGCACTTTGCTAAGAATAGATTTAGATTCACATAGTTTATTTCGTCACTTCCGGCGAAGACGACGCGTTTTGAGTTTGCGTTCCGTTCCACCAAAAAAACGCAACATAAATTAATGAATTGTAAAATAAGTAATGCATTAAAAATGTAAAAAGAATAGAAATTTGTTTCTTGACTCCTACTCAATGTATATAATAATGGATAAGTTTTGAATTACTTGCATATTCCCTTTTCATGAAACTTTTATGTGATGAAAAGTACACGAAAGGATAAAATCATCAGTACATACGTAAATATGCCTTTCTCCGGTATTTTCTCTTGCAGCCAGTCTATAAATGGTTTTACTTAGTACGGTATTTTTCTCTCACAAAGCGACGTGCGTTTTACTTGTGATTCCCAAGTGTACCAACACGATGTGAATGTGTGTGCAAGCGCAGGAGCTCTCGGTACCGTCCAAAACAAGACAATGGCGAAGTCGGAATTGTGCGTGTGCGTTGATGTGTTATGTGCTGACGCTACTCGTCTTCACGTATTTTGGGGTTAAACATCGGGATGTCTGGCAACCCTGCGCCCATAGTACCTACTCAATAAGCAAACTTTGGACCCACGACATTACCCAAACCATTAGTTCCACCTGCTGAAGATCTCCCACCTGGACATGAGTTGCCTTGGCTAACCTGGAAGTCTTTAAACAGATTCCGGATCCAGGTTGGCCGAAGCAAGAAAAACCAGTTCAGGTGGAGATTCTTAGACAACTCTGCCTCGGAGTGTAAATGTGTTGCTGTTCCACAAACGATGGGACACTTAATATTTTGTCCTAAGTGTCCAGTCAGTTGCACGTTATTGGAACTGATGGAAGCTAGTGATAGCACCAAACACGTAGCTGAATTGTGGGCCGAGTCTATTAAGATTGTCATCTACACGCTAGGAAGAAAAAGCACACCGAGGCATCGGATCGGCCGCAGCAACTATGGGGACATCGACAGGTAATGTATCCTAAAGACACTTTTTAGGTGGTTTTTCCTTTGACACTTTAAGGTACTTTTTGTCTGCTGCTGACAGGAACACGAGACATTTCAACCTTGTCTTGACAGCTCTTATTATCTTCGCGGGCTTGCGGACGGTGAGCAATGGGTAGCTCGCTGTTCGATAAGGACCAGGCCCGGGTTGACGGCACGTTCCGTTCCACGCGCGCCTCAAAGAGAAGTCGTCAGCACAAGTGTAGGGGTCCACTAGGGCCGATGCCTGCCGGGGTCGCGCGAAAGTCCGAAAGGGTTATCGAGGCCCCTGGCAACATAGGCAACGGAAGGAACATGGGTGGGTTTTAGTCAGTAAGAGTGTGACACACTCTCTCGCTCCGTACAGAGCGGGAGAAGTTATTTGATAATTTCCCACCTAAAAAAGCGCTAATTATCTTTCATTTCTTTATCTCTGTTACTAAAATAAACCAATATTTACAGTTTAATCGGTGCCAATAGAATTTACGCCAGTCTGCACCTAGCCTAATCGAGCCCACGTATTTAGAGCACGGATAATCAGGCACGTACGTCGTCACTCGAGCAGAACGAGATATTTATAAACAGCTTCATTTAATTTAATATTTAATTAGATCCAACTTGATACTTTGGATAAATCGTAGTATTGTTGTAAGAAGGGTTTTTAGCGCCGCTAACTGTAGCCGTAAAGTACCTAAAAGAGAATATCTGCGTAAAGGGAATGGGGAAAAAAGTTGAATTTAAAATTAAAAGAACCCCCGACACTAACAAAAACATCTAAAAAGTAATAAAATAATACGTATAATGAAAATAGGAAGTTAAGTGGCTATTCTTTCTACAATAGCATACATTCATTATTGCTAGGTATAAACCTCGTCTGTTTGACGTTTTCTTTAGCCGTACCCGACTGGACGACGCTTGGCTCTAAATATTACCTAAATTTATATTAAACTTTTTAGATGTTGTTGTTAGTGTCGGGGTTTTTTAAATTTTAAATTTAACTTTTGTTACCTACTTTGTAAACTTTATATATAACTAGTAGGTCAGACACGCTGCCATCGATACGTGCCTCGCCGAAATCTGCGCACCTGTAGGTATTTTTCCATAACTGAAGGTACTTACTAATTTAACCTCATTTCTCTTTCCTTCTCCTTCATCAGACCCTGATCACCATCTAGCTATAACCTATTTATTGAGACCATTACAATGAGCCCAAACACGATACCTGCGCTGTCAAATTTTATGTACACAATTAGTTATCAGCCTACCTACCCTACACAAAACGAAAGTGATTAATATTAACATTGTTTAACAAATATCTATAATGGCGCCGATTCCCTTGTTCACAAACTGAACTAAATTTAAGTTAAAAGGACAGAAGATACATTTTAGTTTAGTCCTGTCAGATTAATCAGCGCCTGTCACTACTCTATACAAATTTAGACGTGATTAAAAACTTGCCTACTAAAATTACGTCAATTTACGTCAACCGCTGATTAATTTGACAGGACTAAACTAAAATGTATCTTCTATCCTTTTCTTATTGAAATAGAAAGAAAAAGATGCACTGAACTTAAATTTAGTTTAGTTTGTGAACAAGGGAATCGGCACCAATAGCTCTCCTCCTAATTTTTATGTTGTTATGCCCGACAGGGCCCACAATGCTCCAAAACGAATGTATGTCTTTATGTACCTACCACCTAAGTTCACATTGTGGAATGCAATAAACGTATTGAGTATTGAGTATTCAGTAAGTTGGTGAGCGAGTTAAATATCAACTAGGAAAGAGCTGATAATCTTCAAATGACTGAACTAACTTTCTTGAACCATAGCTAAGAACACTCTCGATTAAATCACCTTTCAAACGTCGTTGAAGGAACGCTTTTTTGGCCGCCTGAAGAAAGTATTTAATAGTCTTCTATCAGGCGGAAACAAGGTGCGCGCCTTCAACGCTTGGGTCATGCCCGTTTTGATGTACTCTTTCAGCATACTCAAATGGACTCAGACCGAACTCGACGCCCTGGATAGGCAGGTCCGTACGCTGCTGACTGCATATCGAATGCATCACCCACGGTCACCGGTAATGAGACTGTATATCCCGCGAAAGTGTGGAGGTCGAGGTTTTTTAAACGCTAAGACCCTGCACCTTCGCGAGGTATGCAGTCTCAGGGAATATTTCCTAAAAGCCGACGTGGGGATGCATCGAGATGTGGTCGCGGTGGACAAGGGCCTTACCCCACTCTCCTTGGCTAAAGAGAACTGGCGCAAGCTTGTAGTGCTTGACACTAACGATCGCAGGGAGGTATGGCAAAGTAAGGAGCTTCACAGACGCTTTTTCCGGGCCCTACATGAGCCCGATGTAGATTTCCAAGCGTCCGTAGCCTGGCTACGTTTCGGTGACCTCTTTGGGGAAACCGAAGGTTTTGTCTGTGCAATTATGGACGAAGTTATCATGACGAAGAATTACCGTAGATTTATTGTGAAGGACGGCACGGTTGACGTGTGTCGGGCATGCCACCGTCCGGGAGAATCAATCCGACAAATTATCTCCGGGTGTTCTCGTCTATAGCTAGACGAGAACACCCGGAGATAATTTGTTACGAAGAGTACTTACATAGACACAACCTTGTAGCCAGGATTATCCATTAGCAACTTGCTCTGAAATACAACCTTGTGGAATCGGAAGTGCCGTACTACAGGTATGTGCCCGACCCAGTTCTTGAAAATGGAAATATCACATTGTACTGGGATCGATCCATCATCACTGACAGGACTATTGTTGCCAATATACCTGGGCCTCAAGTCTGCTATTACAATAGTGTCATAATGGTCTGTTCCGATCCTCATTAATGACGCCATTATATTAGTAGATTACCAAACTTGTCAAAATCAACAATTATGAAATCAATAATAGACCATTCTGACACTATTGTAATAGCAGACTTGAGGCCCTGATATAGTGGTGGTGGATCGAACAAAGCGGCGCGCAATGATTGTTGACATAACAGTCCCTCATGACGGGAACCTCGTGAAAGCCGAAAAAGATAAACAAATCAAGTATCTTGACTTGGCTCGCGAGGTTGTCGACATGTGGGATGTGAATTCAGCAATAATTGTGCCGATAGTAATATCAGCCAATGGCTTAATTGCCAAGAGCCTCGACCAACATCTAAGGAGGCTCTCGTTGGACGGCTGGATTAAGGGCTTGATTCAGAGAGCGGTACTTCTGGACACGGCTCGCATTGTTAGGAGGTTCCTTTCTCTGAAGCCCTGACCGCCGGTAGCTTGGACCCTGTTCCCGATACCGGTGGGCTACCATTTTTTATATTTTTAAATGTTTTTATATTTTTTTAATATTTTAATATTTAAAAATATAATTTATTGTGTAAATAATGAAATAAAAGATGATAATAATAATAATAATTTTTATTTGCTCAGTTAGTAGGTACATAATAAATGTGTTCAGAAAAATTATACAAGGATCCATTACTAACTCCTTAAATTAGGCATGCAAAACAGTTTTATTTAGGTTTAATTCCTTTGAATTAAACAAAAACAAAACAAAATATTATGTCAAAGAATAAAAATAATAATACAAATCATTGATAATATTACAAAATAATTAGTCAAAAAAATAAATTATCATCATTTAGAAATTCGCAGATCGAATAATAACATTTTGTAATTAATAAGGCTGACAATTTCTTCTTAAAAATTATAATAGTTTCACTTTTAAGTGCACCGGGAATTTTATTAAATATTGACGGGCCCATACATAAAACACTTTTTCTCATTAAGCACCAACACGTAGCATGTGTTTGTACTGTTTTCGAATTGGCCCTCTTTTGCTTTCCGATACTGTATTGAAAAGGTGCAAATTTGTTTTCACAAAAACCGCAACTTCAAATATATAAATTGATGGAACAGTAAGTACTTTTAGGGACTTAAATACGGGAGCACAACTATCAGTTACTTTCAGGTTACACATTGCCCTGATACAATGTTTTTAAGCCTTGAACATCTGTTCTCTTAGACTACAATTTCCCCAAAAAATTATCCCAAATCTCACAATTGATGCGACTCGACCTCGGTATGCTACCAGTATTGTGGCCATGTTAACTTTTTTAGATAGGTTGAAAAGCAAATACTCAATTGAACTTAGTTTTTTACAAACTTCTTCTGCTTGTGGCTTCCAGGTGAGTTGGCTATCTATCATTATTCCTAGAAACTTTTCAACCAGTACTTGGTCTAGTACCTACTTTAGGAACAAGTGACGGGGAGTTTCAATATACCTAATACATAGTTTTTATACTAATAAATTAATAAATTTATAAAAGAAAAATAAAAAATATACGCAAGACAACGAGAACTGTCCCAGCAAAAACCTGTTCTAAGCTATTAGCTAAATTGATCCGTGCACGCTGCAATCTAGCATAAATACTTTTTTTTTTTTTGGGTGAGAAATCTTCAAGTAACTTCTCCCGCACTGGGCGGAGCGGGAGGGTGCGACAGACTCTTACTGACTAAAACCCACCCGTATTTCTTCCGTTGCTTGTGTTGCCAGGGGCCTCGGTAACCCTTTAGTACCTTCCCGCGACCCCGGCAGGCATCGGCCCTAGTGGACCCCTACACTTGTGCTGACGACGTTTATTTATTTATTTTATCACAAAGACTGCTATCATTACAGGAAATTCCTAATGCGGTAGCGTGGTCCTTAATTAAACTATCCTACATAACATAACACATACAATATTGTTTTTGTGAATTCATTCAGAGAGCAGGATAATGAATCGATCCGGTCAGCCATGTCATTCAGTGCGTGTAAAGCGCGCGTCAGTAGCGCTTTGTTAAGCAAGTTGGTTCGTGCGCGTCGCACTGCTAGTAACCCTGGCTTCCGGCGCCACGATACGTAATTGTCAGGCACATTCAGATAAATCTCCTTCAAAACACCGGAATTATAGATCTTACCACGTAATAATTTGAAAACATGTGGTTATAGCTATCAGACATCTCTTTGGGGCGCGCGTGGAATACAACGCGCCGTCGACACGGGCCTGGTCCTTACCGGACGGTGAGCTACCCATTGCTCACCGTCCGCAAGCCCGCGCCTACGGTGGCCGGAAATCCGCCCGGGATTCCCGACGCCCAGGGCGTCTCCTGCGGCGGCTAGGGGCGAGAGGGCGCGAAATTTGCCTTTTCCTCAACCGTCCCGCCTCCTCCTTCGCGAGCATTACTGCTTCGCAGAAGGAGGTGCAGCATAGACACTTTGCTACAGTGATCACATTCCGGGGTAACGCATGGCTGCTTTCAAAGAGTTGCCATACATACATATCGATGTAATACTCATGGTTAATCCTCGATAATTATCCTGATGTACCACTATCAATTGTGTACACGTGAATATTCAGTAAATAAAATCCTGCAAAAAACAATTTTTACACTGGCAACTAATCAACTAAATCCAGCTTATTCACCATTTTCGCGTCATGTAGCGCACACAATTTTACGAAAATTATAGAATTTTCTTATAAAAACTTATTTACCAGTTGTGCCCCGCGGTTTCACCCACATAAGTCTCGATCCCATGGGAATATCAGAATAAAAGTACCTTATGTCCTAACCCAGGTCATGTTCTACCCGTTTGCCTAATTTCATCCAAATCCGTTCAGTCGTTTTTGAGTGAAAGCGACACAAACAAATTCACTTTTGCATTTATAATATTAGTTAGAATAAGCAATGCCAAACGACAAAATGTGGAAGAAACTAAAGAAAACAGAAAATAAACCGCATAGGCGAGCTCTAGTGTGACATCTGCTAAGGTCGTTGTCGGCGTCCTCTTTTTCGAGGGCGACTTCGGCTAAGGTCGTCATCGGCGTCCTCTTTGTCGAGCGCGACTTCGGCTAAGGTCATCGTCGGCGTCTTCTTGGTCGAGGGCGACATCGGCTAATGTCGTCGTTGGCATCCTCTTTGGAATCAGTATTACAGGCCGATCAGGAATGACATCTAATGTTGTAAACGAAAAAGAAAACACAGGTACTATTTATTTATTTAATACTTTAAGCACACAATGGCGCCGATTCCCTTGTTCACAAACTAAACTAAATTTAAGTTCAGTGCATCTTTTTCTTTCTATTTCATTAAGAAGAGGACAGAAGATAAATTTTAGTTTAGTCCTGTCAAATCAATCAGCGCTTGTCACTACTCAATACAAGTTTCGACGTGATTAAAAACTTGCCTACTAAAATTACGTCAATTTACGTCAAGCGCTGATTAATTTGACAGGTCTAAACTAAAATTGATCTTCTGTCCTTTTCTTAATGAAATAGAAAGAAAAGGATGCACTGAACTTAAGTTTAGTTTAGTTTGTGAACAAGGGAATCGGCACCACTGTAAAGAGGCGGACTTAATGCCGTAGGCATTTTCTACCAGTCAACCTTTGGGTAATGCAGAGACAAACAGCGGTAGGTGCAATAGCGAAAACTGTGAAATAAATTTATTTAAATATAAGGATACACATACCTATTAAAAACTTTAAATATAACTATATACTATGTGTGGAATTAATAAAAAAAAAACAGTGGATTACGATGATTTATTTGGATTCATAATTAAAATATTTATTTCCACATAAACTTATGTTACAGTCCACAGCTCATCAGGTTATACTAAACTGTCAAATTTTTCCAAAAGATTTTAGATTTTAAAATGTTAATGGTTAAGTACAAAATCGAATGAGAAAATTTGACAGTCTGTGGTAACTTAATGTGTTGGCGAATGCACATGAGCACTTATGAAAAGTCAGAAGCTAGATGCCCGGTTCCAATTGGTTGATTCCTATGGAGAAGAGCCGGCAAGAAACTCCACGGTTACTCTTTTAAAAATAATTGTCTTTTACAATGTTTTCAAATTACAGTGTTAATAGGTATGGGAGGACAGTCTAGACCTGTCAACTAGACTGTGTACCAGGTACTTAACAAAATAGAAAATGGTCTATAAATCTCATATTCACAAAATATAAAATAATGAATATAAAACATAAATAAAATAATAAAAAGAAAACATATTTAAACCAAATTGCCATTACAACTGTAAGAAATCTGAATTAAGATCCTGTCCACAAAAGTCACTAATAAATAGTTGAAATTGCAAAGCAACAAGGCATAAATTATTCGGCGTGCTACCGGTGATCAGTCCATTCGTTCTTGTAAAATATAACGTAAAGTTCGTGTGACGACAGGACCTCGAGGACCAGGCCCGGGTCGAGTGCGCGTTGTGTTCCACGCGCACCTCAAAGAGATGTGTGTGTAGGTACAAGTGTAGGGGTCCACTAGGCCCGATGCTTGCCGGGGTCGCGGTAAAGTCCAAAAGGGTAACCGAGGCCCCTGGCAACACAAGCAACGGAAGGAACACGGGTGGGTTTTAGTCAGTAAGAGTCTGACACACCCTCCCGCTCCGCCGAGAGCGGGAGAAGTTATTTGATAATAGCTCATACAAAAAAAGGAGGAAAAAAGCACAAAATATAATGTCTATCTGGAAGTTCTATGTTATGCACGACATATTGTTTCTCTCGTGGGATTTTCTTTATAACAATAAATTACGTTAGTACCTCTAGAAACCTCAAATTGAGGAAAAAGCACAAAATGTAATGTCAAAAAAGTGAATGCGTGGTATTCCAGGCCAGAGGAAAATGTCTAACCACGACACCTGCCATAAAATTATGAGGAACACCGCTGAAGAAGGTTGAACATTTTAGATATCTTGGACATATGATGTCCTCTGATCTGAAAAGCGATGCAGACATAGAGCGAGAACGCAAACTGGTGCAAAATGTAAATAAAAGTTGGTTATTAATAAATTAATTCCATTCCTCGTCATTGGTCATGTGTTCGCAAGCGCTACTACTGAACATGAGGTCCTGGGTTCGTTTCTTGGAGGGGAAAGTGTTATTGGGTTTTACCATCAGGAATTTCTCAGTAGCAGCGCGGAGTCTGGATTAGTGCCCGGTTGATGGCAATATACCTGTTACATGGGACTTAAACATAACTAGCGAAATGTGGGTGTACCGACACCTCTGCGCTGTCGGTACGCGTGATATTATGTAAATAATCATCTTTTTTTTAATAATCTTTTTATTGGGCCAAAAAAAAACAACCACACGATAGCAGCGTACGATAATAGCCACATTCGTTATAAACTATCGCAGCTAATAACGCCCACCTCCGCGAGGAAGTTAAGTGTTCCAGATATTTAATGCTATACCTACTAGAATTTTAATTTAAATTTAAAACTAAACAAAACCTGAACTAAATAAAACTAAAAAAATCGTATGTAGAGTTTGTATGAGCAGTGTGAGTGCGTGTATGATGTGTAGATGGAGGGTATGTACCTAGATGTGGTGTGTGTGTGTTTGCATGAAGCGTGAGTTTGTGCGGAGGTAAGGAGGGGAGGGAGGAGGGCGGAGGCGGGAAATAAACAAAATTGTTAAGTATCGCCAGTCGTGGAGGCTATTTGAGTGCTAGACATTATGTCTAGCGAATCTACTTTTTGCTGATCTGACCTCTAAGTTCAAATCAGTCTCTAGAACAATGACTAATAATTAAGACGAATTCTGCGCACCCACCCATCCTTTTCCACGCCTCGGTAAGCGCCACTTAAGAGGACGGTAAATGCCAGCGACCTTGAGCGAGTGGGAGGAGCTTGCGTCACCCCCCGCGACCCCGCAACCGTTCGCACGTAACGTAGGGTAACCATACGTTTCAGATTGTGTGGACTGTCCTGTCTGATTTTTTATCACCATCCAATTTTTTTTATGTAGTGTTCATAAATAAGGGTTACCTTATTTATGAACACTACATAAAAAAAATTAAAATAATATAATATATTACAATCTTATTTTATTATCAGAATATTAATTCTGATAATAAAATAAGATTGTAATATATTATATTATTTTAATAGTTTGCATTGAATAAGTTGGTTTAAACAGGGTGTAATTTTAAATACCATCAACCTCTCTCGTCATTGTACTCATCATTATAAACAACTTTTACTATATTGGACACAACATGAAATAACTTGGACTAAACATGAAATCGCGAAAAAATAATCAGCTGTTCCCTACATTTTGACGAATTAAGCGAACATAAATGTAGGGAACAGCAGATTTTTTTTCGCGACTTTACGAGGCACGGATGAGTCTCGGTACGTAAAGATGCTCACCCATCCACGGAACAACCGCGGCAAGAATAACTTAACCTAATTGATCGGCCCGTGCGGCTGTAATGTGACTAACGAGCTCTTTAGCTATGGAAAAAATATAAAGTGAAATGAAAACCCAAAAATCTAAATAAATAAATTTAATTCCAAAATAAAACAATTAATTTCTTTAGTGACAGATGAGAAAATATGAGATGTGCAGTAAGATTTAGAGAGGGAATGGGCTGTATGGATCAGGGGGCCGATTCTACTAATTTGCAAAGTTATACGCTCTGTACCGTCTCATCAATGGTTCGGTACGTTCGGCTCTCGTTCGTCCCCCATAAATCTATTCTACAATTTTTATAACAATAACTGAAACTGTAACTGACTGTAACCAAGTAGAAACCCAACTCAATCACTACGGGAATGAATGGCAATGAATGAGTGTTACCTATAGTTCAATTAGTAAGTTTATAATATTACTATAACAAAAATGGTTAAATAACAAATAAAGTTTATACGAATAATAAACCCATTACAATTTATTTTCCGTTATATTTACAACGAAAAGTAAATGCTTTTTTCCGTATATTTTAATAATTGTAAATTAGCAGATTTTCTTAAAGGAAACAGTCTGGGCGGTTCGAATCGCGTAAAACGAAACGTATTTTAAATGTCGGATAGATTTACTTTACTATAAAATAAACAGCGGGAATGAAATACTATACTACATGGCATGGTGGCCATGCCAATAGTCGCTGATCACTGTTGCATGTCCTTGAAACAAAGAAATAATTTTAGGATCAGTAGGTATCACGGTATGATGTGTGATGTGATAAGTATTCAATTATTTTCGTATAATATTAGTTCTAACATCAAATATATTAGTATTCCGGTGCGTACCTAGGTAGGTACCTACGTATGCCTACAATAGCAAAAAGAATCATACGTTGTTCATAAGTAAAATATGAAAAAGCTTGAAAACCCTGATTGAGTTGAGGTTTAATTGCCATTTTAGAACAATTTTGTTAGTAGAATCGCCCCCCAGAGTAAGTTAGTATATTTGGGGAGTCAGTTTACAAGGGATGGAAAGATTTATGAAGATGTGGAAAGGAGAGTAAATGCGGGAAATAAAGTGAATATACTATACATGCGATTGTAACCAACTAGTCGATGCCTAAAAAGGCTCGACTGGCTATTCATAATGGTGTGCTGGTGCATATGGATGGAAGTGAATGAATTTTGGGTGCGGCAAAAGAAGCATAAGCATAAGAAAATAGAATAAGGGCCGATTTTTCAATCGCCAGATAACTTTTATGTGAAGAATATGTTTGACGTTTTGACAGCTTTTGTATAGAAAATATGTCAAAGCGCCATATTTATTCCTCGCATAGAAGTTAACTGATGATTGAAAAATCGGCCCTAAATGCTGTGGAAATGCCTATTTGCGAAGCATGTGTGACGTGACCTTAAATGATAGGCTGAAAAATTATGTGATAAGGCAACGGTGCGGTTTAAAAGAAGCGTGCAGCTGGCCTTCTATAGTTTTTGCCTTCCCCTTGGGAAGAAGGCGTGAATTTGTTTGTACTAATTATTTTTTTTACGTTTCGTAGAAATGTAGTCATCTTTCGAAATATTCCTCTTGTCATTTGTCTTGATTTTCCTTCTTTGTCTATATTTTGCCTTCAACCAAAATCATTGATTCCATTCCAGTTGATGGTCCTGGAAATATAAAAAAAAAACCTGTGAATCTACATTGTATATAATAAATAACGAACCATTGTCAGTTCTTTCACTATTTTCGTCATTATTTATTTCCGTCGGGTCGCAAAAACCAAAATATTAAAACATAATCTTATTAATGAGCTGAACCTGTTTATTTAAACTAGACAAGTTTCTAACCTAATATAACGGGATTGTCCCCATAAAACCATAATAAATGGTATGCCTAGAATCTACAATTTATTTAATACTCACTTTGTCTCCGCATTTTCATGTTGGGAATCATTGACAGTTCTTTCATTATTTTTATCATTATTTATTTCCGTCGGGTCGCAACAACTAAAATATTAAAACATAATCTTATTAATGAGCTGCACCTGTTTATTTAAACTAGACATGTTTCTAACCTACTATAACGGGATTGTCCCCATAAAACCATAATAATGGTATGCCTAGAATCTACAATTCAATACTCACTTTGTCTCCGCTTTTTCATGATGGGAATAATTGTCAGTTCTTTCATTATTTTTTATCATTATTTACTTCCGTCGGGTCGCAACAACTAAAATAGTAAAACATAATCTTAATAATGTACTACACCTGTTTTTTTTTTAAGCTAGGTAAGTTTCAAACCTGCTGTAACGGGATTGTCCTCAAAAAACCATAATAAATGGTAGTCTACAATTTATTAGGTAGGTACTTACTTGCTCTCCGCATTTTCGTTTCGGGAATCTGTATTATTTCCTATCCTCCTAAAAAAAAAAAAAAAATAGATACGGATCTAAAGTTATGTTTGAACTTACTCGTAAATAATGGCTATACTCGCGCACAAATTATTATCAAAATAACATTTAGCTAACCTCATTATATTATAATAATATATGAGAAACTTACCTCAGTATCCTGTTTCTTTCATGTATACGTCATTTCTCTTTCAGAACTTTAGTTGTTCTACCCTTAATGTCGAAAAAATACGTAAGTACAGCGGTCGCGCAAAGTGTCAGCGTCTACCCGTGACAGTGGTCAGCGGTACACTGCCGCCCGTCGCCCGCGCAGAGCGCCGCATGCCATTCCGTTTGATTTTATAGGGAATATTTATTTTTAGTCGTAAAAGTATGAATATTTGAAAAAATTCACAGATAGAATTATAGATAAAAAAAACCATGAAAATATCTTTAGTAGTTTGGAAGTAATTTCGATTTTTATATTTGGGTAGACCTTACTTCCTGAATTTATTTCATAAAGTATTTTACTACAATACTAAAATATTCACAGATATAATTGATGTGTATGCGGTCTAGTTTAACATACATTTTTTGCGTAACTTACTTGCATTAATTGAAGGCGTAATAACAGATTTAAAAGTCACTAAAATCATATATCTGCACCTTAACCGCAACGATACAGAGACGGTGACAAAAGAAAAATAATTATAAGTATTTCTTTTATGGCTGCAGAAGGTGGAGCGAGGTTAAAAGTTAATATTGTCAAAATTATAATTAATTCTGCTCAAGCAAAAAATCGGACAAACATTCGTCGTCCAAAGACATCGACAAGACTTCACAAGGTGCGATATTTGAATATAAAATATTACATTGACTTCCGGTTTTTGTAAACCGGAAGCCCTAGCACTAGTGCGCGACATTAATTCGAACGATTTTTGAATCGATAAAAACTTTTTACATAAAAAAAAAAAACTTTACAAAGAAGTCGGTAGGTACTTAGTAAGAAACGAAAATACAAAACCAAAGACACCGACTTCCGACATTAAAGTTATTTTTCACTTTGTAGTGTTTTTTGGAAGTCAGTTGTTGTTTTTTTGTAAAAAGTTTATATTTTTCACTTTTTAGTTGTAGTACCAACCCCACACAAATTCGAATGTCTGCTATGTAAATATGATTGTTTATTGTTTATTGAACTAATTGATTTACATAAATATTTACAAAATAAGGCCTTAAACTAGAGATTAAGGTATATCGGGTGTAAAAAGACACTTTCCGAAGCCGAAAGCCACATATTTTACCCATTATTTAGATCATTTTTTTCTTCTAGAACATATCTGGGAATCCACTGGTTCTGGAGATATTGAAGGTCAAAGTCACATTTTTTTTTTTACTTTTTTACGATAACGAATTCCAAGCGTTATTACAAAACATTTTTCCAAAAAAACATTACCTGAATTTTCGATTTTTCTTAACAAACTACGCATTTGAAGTTACAAATACGCAAATCAAATAACTGACGCGTACCGCGTAGTGCAAAGAGTCCGTTTGCACAGGTTTGCGTTACATTACGCGCAATAAAAAATAGCAATTTTTATATACCTAAAAATAAAAATCGGTTCCCAACAATATTTTTGCGCAAAGGTACTTAGTTAGATGTACAGTATGCGTAGTTGACGGCTTTGTGATGTGTCGTCTTTTTACACCCTGTATAATAATCGGATTCTACCTGAACTAGGAATAAACCTGTATCTCAGGTATCTCACTCAAGTGCTTTGAACACATAAGTGCTATCTGAGATTATAACTAATAGTAAATGATTTAACTACTATAAATTATGGTTTTACACAAATAAAGAAAAACAGTATGCTACTTTCTTGCATCATCGTAAGACATTTTTGCAACCATGTTTTATTATGATTTTTGCAATTTGATATTTCTAATAAGGTTGCCTTTACAAATAACAGTAAATAACAGTGACAGAAAGTTATTATAACATCATCCACCTACAATAAGTGGGAAAAATACGTATTATTGAACCTAACTCAAAAACTACCCAATTTCGTTTAATTTTTTTTGCATCTCGTAGCTGACCTTGAGAGGTCGTGACTGCTTAGCCGGACTATCTTGTGGCTAGTGAACTCAAAACCTCCAGCCAGAGGCGAATTTCTTACATTACTAAGCGACTGCACGCTAAAGGCATTTGCTTTGGCGTACGAACCTCGGCTTAGGGCAGCGCTGGGGGGAGGACGGTAAGCTGAGATAGGCTGGATCAGAACTGGATAATTATTATTATCAGGGGAATTTAAAGCTACAGGCTCAGCTACGTCGAGCAAGGTTCGAAGAGGAAAATTATCCAAGCAAAGTTAATACAATTTATACGGGACCACCGCGCAAGCTTCTCCTACCAAACAAAAATGAATTTCCAAAATCAGTCCTCAATTGACGAAAATATCGATGAATATACGAGTACATAAAAAAAACCTACTCCTATTTGAAGTAGGCTAAAAATACAAATAACGTAACATCACGCCTTGTTTCCCCGAAGGGTTGGGCAGAGGTGTGTGATCTGTAGTACACCCACATTTCGCCAGTTACGTTTAAGTCCCAAGTAATAGGGGGCGAGCCTATTGCCATCAACCGGGTACAAATCCAGACTCCGGGCTACTACTGAGAAATTCCAGATAGAAAAACCTATTGGGTTTTTCTATCTGGAATCACTTCACCCGTCCCCGCGAATCAAACCCAGGGCCTCATGCTCAGCAGTAGCGCTTGCGACCACTAGACCAACGAGGCAGTAAAATACAACCTACCTTATTCAATAGCATTCTGGTTTAAAAAAAATGCGTCAAACACAATTAGATATAAATTAAGGGGCTGACAAGACCCAATTGATAAAAATAGGCTTCTCTTAAGAAAAAAAATTGCCTAATCTGTATAGTTTGTGGTAGCGGAAAAAATATATGTTAATTTTGAACATATTTCCCAGAACTTGGTTGTTACCAAAACACGTTTTGAAAACAAAATCTTGATACAAACTAACGTTAAACTAACCTCTTACTTTGAGTTCTAATCCAAAATATCTGTATCAAATATCAACATACGTTACGTATTTAATTAATAACAAGAACGTCTTATTTGAATACAGAACTTGGTTGTTTTTTTTTTTCGATTACTCAACTCAATTTTGAGTAAATAGATAATTACTTCATATTTTGCAATAAATTACAAGCGTTGTGTCATCGCGCTTCTCTTTCTTTTCTATGCAATCTGACAGGGACCGCGGTTTAGGTGTTGTCAGCGTCTTAAGTCTTAAAACTAAATTATTATGTGTGACCAAGTATTATCATCAATTTTAAAATCGTTCGAATTAATGTTCCGCGTTCGTGCTTGGCCCGCTGATTATGATAATAATATTTTCAGAATGCTTCTGTAGTGCGTCGGAAATGTTTGGACAGAACTGACGGCTTTCATGCGATCACTCGAAAGAAAATTGCATCATTAGTAACTGGAACACGGGCCAGTAGCAACAGCATTTTGAAAATATTGACAGAGAGTTTCCATTCTCCAATTTTGAGGCACTTTGTGTAGAGGTCATCTTTTGTGCAAAATGCTTCAAACTCAAATGATTTGCTAAAAATATATCGCTTACTGACACTAGATATTTATAAGGTTTTACTAACATTATGGAGCAGTGGTGGCCCAGTGGTAACAGCCGTGACTTACGAGTTGTAGGTCGTAGGTTCGAACCCAGACAAGCGTTTTACTTTCTCTACCATCTACCAACCCGCACTGGGTCCGCGTGGATGATTACGGCCCACTCCCTCTCACAGAGAGGAGGCCTGTGTCTCAGCAGTCGGAATATCATAGGCTAATTATGATGACTCAGGAAGTTAGCATAAATCTCCGATCAATGATAACCAAAGGAGATTATTTTTATTAATCGGAATTTTGAAACAAAAATCTTTGATAGTAGCAGCAGGGAGGTTGTATTCCAAGCCCGCCTCAAAGAGATGTCGTCAGCACATAGGTAGGGGTCCACTAGGGCCGATGCCTGCCGGGGTCGCGGGAAGGTACTTATGGGTCATCGAGGCCCCCGCAACACAGGCAACAGGAAGGAATACGGGTGGGTTTTAGTCAGTAAGAGTCTGACACACCCTCCCGCTCAGCCCAGAGCGGGAGAAGTTATTTGATGATTTCCAACCTTAAAAAAAAAGGGAGGCCATGGTGGATCCGCACTGGTAGCCCACGAAATTCAAATTTTCTTTTTTATAGAAATAATATCCTTTATTTCAGGCAAATAAGGCCCATAAAACACAATACAAAGTTCGAAAACCATAACTATAAACTAATACATAATTTATACAACAAACTTAAAAACTACTGCACATGAAGTGACGCTGCGAAATGTCGCGTAGCTGACCGCGGAAACGCCCACAGCACACCATTCGGCCAAAACTCTTCCTTGAGGAAGGTCACCATATGGTGAGTCGGAACAATCACCGCAAATGATTTGAAATTGGTGTTATGGCACGCCTCCAACTTTTCCACCCTCAAGGTCCAGTTGGTCTTCACCCGTATGTACTCTACGATGTCCTCAGTCTTCGTGGAGTGGTGCAAACGGTACCTACACGTACAGCTGCGTCGTCGGTACTGCAGGACGTAGCAGCATGTTAGTACCTGCAAGCGCTGTTCCACACTGGATGCAATAAGTAGGCTTCCTCTTCTTTCTCTCCACCTTGATGAAGCCTCACTTCAAGTCATTGCATACAATACAATACAATACAGGTAATTTTGGATTGAAACTCAAGGTAAGAGGTTAGTTTAACGTTAGTTTGTATCGAGATTTTTTTTTTCAAAACGTGTAACAATCAAGTTCTGAGAAATATGTTCAAAATTAACATATATTTTTTCTGCTACCAAAAACTAACCAGATTTGGCATTTTTTTTCCTAAGACGCCTATTTTGGTCATTTGCCTCTTGTTAACGCCTTAATGTGACGTCACATAGCCCAAAACCAGCGGACGAACAAAACCCTCCAAATACCTTGTCAAAATATGATAAGTAGTTTAGAAGTTATGAGGGAACAGATGAACATACATACAAACATACCCACATACATACCGGTCAAAATCAAAACCCTCCTTTTTGCTTCGCCGTAGTTGGGTAAAAACACATAATAAATAACTCACCAAACTCGAGAAGCAGCCACGAAATAAAACATCAGCAATAATTATATTCCTTTACCGATCAGAACCATTCCTTTCTGGAAATAACACGGGATTGCACTTTAAAAAAATCTAAAGGCAAGTTTACCTGAAAACGTTGGTATCTTCATAAAATTTAATTGAACTCTATGAAAACTAAGCTAAAGTTATTTTTGAACTATTGAGGTTGGTTACTCAGGAGAGCAGTGGTGGCCAAATTGTAACGGCCGCGACTTAAGAGTTGTTAGTCGTAGGTTCGAACCCAGACAGGCGCTTTACTTTGTGTAAATCATTTCATCACCACTGCTCTCAAAACAGTGGAGGAAAACATCGTGAGGAAACCGGCATGTCTTAGAACCAAAAATTCAAAGACATGTGACATCTACCAACGCGTAGTGGATTACGGCCCACGGCGAGCATTATATTATAAATTATAAATTTAGATTGTCCTCGCCTGCGATACCAAAATGATATAGATTATAATATAATGCTTGTTTTTCCCTTTTCAGTTAGGTATGTGTTTTTGCAGTTGGGTTTTTTGTTTTTGTAAATAATTTATTTTATTTCAAGTTTTTTAGTTTTATTAATATATATATTTGAAAATTACTCATTACTAGCATTTATTTGATACCAATATTGTTGCAATTTATTTAAAAAAAAACTTCCCCTCCTTTTTTTTGTATTTGCAAATGCAATTTATAAATATTATATAGCCTATGTCACTCCCACAATTAAGACGAATCTAAGGATACCTCATATGTTAAAATCCATCAAGCCGTTTAGGCTACAGAGCGTGCCAAAGAAATAGACATATACTCTCGAAAAACATTACCCTCCTGAGGCAGTCGGGTAAAAAGCTAAATATCTCGTCAAGAAAAACGACTTCCAACAAGTAAGGTAGAGCGTAAAGCTCAAGTCTGCGTAAAGAAAAAATCGTCACGATGCTTAGGACGCGGTGCCATCCAGTCCAGGCTGCGTTGAAATGTATCGGAGGCGCGGCGCCCTAGACTTCCAGCGCTACTGCGTCGCTTCCGTCACAGTTGTCATCGGTGTCACCAAAATGTCATATAGACGTTTTAGCTTTTTTTTTAGTCATTTGGTTTCTTGTTCTATCTTAATTTAATCTATAAGTTTTAAACTAATAAATACATGCTTGGTGGCAGCAGCGGTAAGGTGGATGATAGTGGCAGTGCTTGGCATCATGGAGCATCCTCGAGAGATGTCTGTTGTTGTACCCAGGCACGGATTTTTAAAGGTAAGCGGGGCCTGAATGTTCATATTAGAAAGGTGTACTCAGACCCTGTCTCAACAGCTACACCTACAGTACCAGCTACATCCCCTTTTGATCCGTTTTGGAAAACCCTTTCAAGATTCAAAAACTCTATTCCTATTTTGAAGCTAGTTCCCCGTGGCGCTAGACCTCCAGTAGCACAACACCTAGCCGGTTGCGTTCGTCATGCCATCCGGGAGAACTCGCAAAGTGCTTGGGACCAGCTGCTCACCTACCCTTACAAAATCGAAATGAACTGCACTAATTAATGAAAACTAACATTTAGGCCCATAATTTGGATTCGAAATTAGCGACACGGAGATATACATATACTTCAAGAGGTATATCCCATCTGGTAGAATCAACGTTAGGGGAAGCCAGCCCTTGGGTTACACCAGGTGCTGGCTTTTACCTTGCCCAGACGCTAAGTATCGCCATACAACGTGGTAACGCCGCCAGTCTCTTGGATATATTACCAGTGGACTGCAATGTGGATGAATTTTTCGACGACATATTTTAGTTTGTGAATAGTTTTAGTTAATTTAAAGTACTTACATATTATTCGAAGGTAATCCTCATCTTTAATCCAAAATTAAAATAAAACATTAATAATAAATTGTCGTTTTAATCACAAATCCGTTGTTTATCGATGAAGACCGTAAACATAAGATTACCGTGACCTGATTACGGTTTTAATATACCTTAAGTCGTAAAAGATATATAAAAAATGATGTAGGTAATATTTATAAAATATGGGCCAATGACTATTACTTAATTAAATTGATCTAAGTGTAAAAATAAATGTATAATTATTTGATAATTCGAATTAGGTTCCAAAAAACACACGTCGCGTCGAGATACAGCGTGGTAATTGGGTAACTGAATACCAATGGCAATGAGTTTCATTTTGACAGTTCAGCAACATTCATTACGTTAATTACGTTGGTGAGCAGACAAATATTTTGAACATATGAAGCAATGGATATTTCATATTTCCATACGGTAATATTAACAAATTTATAAGAACAGGTAATTATTTGTCAAGATGTGATGTTACGTTTACGGGTTTACACAATTTTTCGATTCAAGGATCTGTTAGCGTAATATTAAGCTTTAAAATGCAAATTTTTGTTAGACAAGTGTCGTCTTCCCCGGGGTGCCAGCTAAATGGTTGTTTAAGGAGGTGTGAAATAAATCATGGCAGTAGTACATATAATGAAATTAAAAGGAAAACTATCACAGCTAAGTAGGCTTTACAAGTTAACGAGTAATAGTCGACCAACTTAAATTTGCGGTTGGAAATTTAAGTTGGTCGACTATTACTTAGAACTTACTACGAATTGATTGTGACGTATATCGATGTATGATAGAAAATATTTTTCAACAACAATGTCAAGTTTGTTTTTGGGATAAATTCATTCCAAGTAATCCCAACTACAGAACCCTTCATTATTTATTTATTTATATATACTTTATTGTACACCACAAAAATACATGACAAAAAATAAATCAAACACTACAAAATATACAATGGGCGCCCTTATCGCTTTCTGCGATCCTTCATTGTGCTTGGTCCGACACGGACTTGGCCGGTTTTACCGATCATCATTCTCCTGCCCTTATACCAATTTATTTGTGGTCGGCGCAACATGTCGCTTTCTTCCATACTTCTCTATTGGTTGTCTCTATTAGTGACTCCCTTTCTAGCCATATCATCTTTCACACGGTCCATCCATCGTTTCTTTGGTCTTCCTCTACTCTTATAGCCATCGACATTCACACTCAAGACTTTCCTCATGACATTTTCCTCATTCCTCCGCATCACATGCCCATACCATGACAACCGATCCGCACAACTTTTCAGTCACCGGTGCCACTTTCAGACTTCCTCTTATGTACTCATTTCTTATTCTATCCATTCGTGTCACACCACACATCGCTCTTAGCATTCTCATCTCAGCTTCATGTAATTGTCTTTCATTCATCCCTTTTGTGGCCCAACATTCTGATCCATACAAGACAGCAGGTCTTACCATTGTTTTATATATCTACCGATATACCTTATAATTGCAATTAATTTAATTGCAAATATAACACTGAATTTGATGCTGTAAGCGTTTCAGGTATAAAAACCTGCCAAGTTCGTGTCAGACCATGCTCAATCAAGCGTTCTGTAGTTGGGATAACATGGGATGAATTTATCCCAAAAACAAAATTTACATTGTAGTTGAAAAACATGTTCTCCCATACATCGATACACGGTTAATTCTCCAACCGCAAATTAAGTTGACGCCCTTAAACTTCTATGATGGGTATCATAAGACGATCAAACAAAAAACATATTTTCCCCAATCGTACTTCAAGTAACTTAACTACTAGCTAAAAAAATCGAACTCCTTAAAAAAATGAATAGCCCCGCAAACCAAGATTTACGCCAAAGAAAACTTCAAACAAATGTACAAATAGTAAAGAGTCCCAAACAGACAATTTAAATAACGTATCTAATAAAACAAATTATTAAAAAAAAAACAAAAAACCCGACTGCAAAAACACATAACTGAAAAGAGAAAAACAAGCATTATAATCTATAGAATTTTGGTATCGCCGCGGGGACAAACAAAAGGTACACCTCATTTCAGGTTATTGGTTTGTCCCCGCCTGCGATACTAAAATTCTATAGATTATAATGCTTGTGTTTCTCTTTTCAGTTCTGTGTTTTTGCTGTCGGGTTTTTTTTCGTTTTTTAAATAATTTGTTTTATTTCCAGCTTTTTAGTCTTATATATGGAATTGAATCATTCATTACCAGCTGTTATTTGATATCAACATTGTTGTAATTTATTAAAAAAAAACCTTCGCGTCCCTTTTTTTGTATTTGCAGATGCAATATATAAATATTATATAACCTATGTCACTCCTACAATTCATACGAATCTAACGACACCTCTTATGTTTAAATCCATCAAGCTGTTTAGGCTACGGAGCGTGCTAAAGACATACAAACCCTCGAAAAACATTACCCTCCTTCAGGGGCAGTCAGGTAAAAACACAAAAGATGAGACTTATGTAAGTGAGATAAAACAAAAAAGTTCTAATGCTTCTCGATTAGTACCGACAAGCAGAATCCACAGCAAGCAGACTATTACTATAGATAAACCAAACATATGTTTATTAAGCAGCGAAACTTCTAATCTATTATATATCGCACCTTTAGAATTATAGAGACCTAATTCGAAAACTACCTTGCATGCAAGTTAGTTTTATGAGTCAAAGTTGAAATCTTAAAATTTCGAATTAGGTCTCTATAATTCTAAACGAGACTAAGATTTCAACTTTGACTCATAAAACTACCTTGCATGCAAGGTAGTTTTATAGTCAAAGTTGAAATCTTAAAATTTCGAATTAGGTCTCTATAATTCTAAACGAGACTAAGATTTCACCTTTGACTCATAAAACTAACTTGCATGCAAGGTAGTTTTATGAGTCAAAGTTGAAATCTTAAAATTTCGAATTAGGTCTCTATAATTCTAAACGAGACTAAGATTTCAACTTTGACTCATAAAACTACCTTGCATGCAAGGTAGTTTTATAGTCAAAGTTGAAATCTTAAAATTTCGAATTAGGTCTCTATAATTCTAAAGGTGCGATATCGCTACAGAGGAAACTAACATATTTAGATAAAGTAAAAATTTAACAAATCAGATTTATGAAAGTATTAGTTGATAAAAACACAAAAAAACGATGTAAAAGCAGGGGTTATGAAGTATTATTCTTAGAATGTCTGTTGCCGGTCCATCAAAAGGTGGTGTTATTATTGGCTTTAGAACATTATTGCAAGGTTGAGTTTAAAATCAAGACGGTACACATAAGACCTCAAAGGAATAAATCCATTAGAAGATTTGTAGTACCTACTTGTATTAACTATTACGGACAAAGATGTAGAAAATGCTTAGTCCCAACAATTTTTAATGTCATACCACTGGATTTAGAAAGCAGTTGTAGCACAAAACTATCATTTAAAAATAAAATGGGGAAGTTTATTTTTAATACCTTTTGTCAAAGCCTCATGAATGGAGATGCATAGATTAAATTTGTGTTCTTATTATAATAAACTCAAATCATTTATTTCAAATAAACCAATTACAGGCACTTTTGAATTGTCAAGGGATTGGTCAGTCAGAAAGATGAAGCTAGTTGTATTCATATTATTGAAGGAAAATATGTATTCTTATTATTGATGGAAAAGTACCTACGAAATAAAATATAAATGGTCTAAGGGAGCTACATCTGCCAACAAACTTCTTTGCAGTTTGGCAGAAGTTATTTTTTTTGTAAACGTAGGATTTTTACCACGAACAAACGCTTTTTCATTTCATTTTTCAACCTGCGAAACTACGAGATTTGCTACTATCGTAAACCAAAATGTGGACTGAAGTTTGCTTATTCTTATATTTGTATTTGAGAATATTGACGTAAAAGTTCAAACTTAACAAGGAAGGACTACTGTATTATTTACATCGGCGAAGAAGACTTCCGAAGAACGCAAAACTATGTAGAATCTGCCATGTTTGTTCGAGAAAAAATAATTACATATTTATATTTATATTGCTGTGCCCTAGCAGGGTTCATGTATGAAACCAATATACTTGTAACAACTTGTAAACTACATGGATGCAATAAATGATGATTATGATTATGAATGATGATTATGATTACCAGAGCGGTCGTTCATTGTATAATCCATGATTATCCATGTCAAAGCTAAATCGTTTAATAAGACCATTATAGAGATAGCAGAAAGCGATAAGGCCGCCCATTGTATACATACTTTGTAGTCTTTGATTGATTTTTTATGGTTCCGTAGTAAACATGGAACCCTTATAGTTTCGTCATGTCCATCTGTCTGTCTGTCTGTCTATCCCGCTGTAGCTCAGAGACGCTTAGTACTAGAAAGCTGTAATTTGGCATAGATATATATTAATCACGCCGACAAAGTGCTGAAAAATAAAATAGAAAAAAAAATCGAGTACCTCCCTTGCACGTAATGTGGGGATGATATTTTTTCTCGTGTACCCCATTGTGTGGGGCATCGTTCGAGAAGCCGTTCAAAAATATTGCGGATCTGTGAACACTTTTCGATTCAAGGAGCTGCTTGCGTAACATTAAGCGTGGAGTATGGAGATGTGAAAAAAATCATGGCACTAGTAGATACGAGTACATAATTATAATGAAATTAAAAGGAAAACTATCACAGCTAAGTAGGCTTTACAAGTTAACGAGTAATAGTCGACCAACTTAAATTTGCAGTTGGCGAATCGATTGTGGCATTTAACGATGTATCGGAGAACATGTTTTTCAACTACAAAGTTAAGTTTGTTTTTGGGATAAATTCATACCAACTTCCCAACTACGGACCCTTCATTGTGCTTGTTCCGACACGCACTTGGCCGGTTTTAGCTATGTATTTTGTGGTGTACAATAAAGTGTATATAAATAAATAATTATCGGATAGATTACAAAGTATTTAGACAAATAAATATAATTGAAATGTCTGTTTGTATGTCAAAATAAAAGCTGTGTTTGTTCCGGCTAATCTCCGAAACGGCTGCACCGATTTTGACGGGACTTTCATTAGCAGATAGCCGATTTTATGAGGAGTAACTTAGATAACTTGCTTTTGGAAAAACGCGGGTGACAACGCGGGCAGCAGCTAGTATAAGATATAAAGCAAACAGTAACTTGGATGGAAATTGAATATGTTATAGGGCATTTTTATTTTAAATGGCGCAGGTTGTTTTTCGGTTGTCGCATGACAACAAAATGAGGAAAAAAATATTTGAAAACATTTTTTTTAAGAAAAAGCGTATGTGCACTGAAGGTATTTTTATAAATCTGTGGATTTGGTTTATTGGTTCCTGATAGAACACATTTTAAATTTTATTTAAATTAATTGTTTCGGAAATGTGCAAAATCATGAAGTCCCAATGACAGTATTCATCATTGCATTTAACTTTTTAGAATTTTTTTTGTACGACAGCTAACGTAGCGACAATTTAATTTCATTGTTAGATAGTTAAGTTATCATTTAAAATAAACATTTCATCTCAGTTAGCAAAAATACCTCGTAAATAATAAATTAATTAAAAACTTGTCTCACAAATTCGCGATTACTGGACATGTCCGGATAGTGACACGCTTTTTACTATTAAAATACATAAATATCGTGCAAATTCGGTTTTTATGGCAACCCCGGGTACAATAACTTAAACACTGCTGAAGGCATATAATTAAAATTTGATTGGTTTCTGATAATATTGTTTGAGTATTTTAATTTAGTTTTAAAACGATCTACATTTGTCACGTCCTGTTAGCAACCGTTACTATAGGATGGACAAAAAATGTTGCGAAACAGACATGTAAGGCTTTGAACTCATGAATAAACTTAACGAAATTTATTATTGATGACAACTGTTCGATCCTACTAATATTTTAAATGTCGGTTTGTATGTTTGAATATTTGTAACTCAATCCCGCAAAAGTGGCTTTTCGGATGACATTTGGCACACAGATAGATAGTTTATTACTTGTATTAAAACATAGGATACTTTTTAAGAAAATCTGATTTAACGCGGGCAAAGCTGTGGGGCGGAAAGCTAGTAGAAAAATAATGTATCTTTTTCTATATATTTTCTTAACTTTAGAGGTAGTGGTGTAATCACTGTTCAAAATGGTGATATACTTTGAAATAGATACATTTTTGGAAAAGAAAGATTTTTATACTTGTTTGTTCGACAATCTTGATTGATTTTTTTTTTTATAAGTTATAAACTATACTGATTTATTAGCTTAAGTTCGAATTTTATTTTATTTAAATTTTATAATAAAGATTACATGGTGGTTGATGTATTGTTAGTTTGTTAGTTAATAGTTAATTAGTTGTTAAACGATGATTAAGATACTCGATGTACCAAATAAATAATTTAAAATACTTTAATAAAATGTTTTATTAAAATACATATTTAATATCAGCGGCGCGTGTAGATTGCTTTTACACAATAATGCGCAAGCGCGCAGCATCCATGGTGGCTCGAGTCATGGCCAGCCCTAACAGGGTTCTGAAAATGATTGCTGACAGAGTGGACTGTCCATATGTTATTCACTGCTGTCAGTTACATGTGCCGTCGTATCGTGTTGTTTACTAACACTTAGTTTTAAGAGCAATGTTATTAACCCTATATGAGTCTTCGCTCGAAATAAAGATTTTGAATTTGAATTTGAATTTGAATATGCATTTCTATTTAATTTAGGTAGGTGTATATTTATATACATATATACATACACATCTCATTATAACATTTTATAAGATTTTAACCTCACAGTCAGTGGCATGCCTTACTAAAATGCTCGATAGAGAATCAATATCAAACCCGAACTATTTAAAAGTTCGCGCGCTTAATTCTTATCAAAATAACACAAAGTTCTACCTATGCTACACTACTACACATCGCGATTGTTCGCGCGCAGAGTTTCGCATTTGTAGCATCTACATATAGCTATCTCGCTTACACGCACCGGCTTTTACCGGGCTTTCAAATACTATATCTGTCACTTTCGCACTTATAGCGATGTGCCGTATAACGAGTTTGACCTTGTGCATAGAACAAATCGATCACTATGGCAGATTTAAGCAGGGCTTTCGGTATGAAGTTGCACGCGTATGCGTGACCTTGTCAGCTTGCCAACTCTGCAGTGTTGCCGTTTTAGCCACGTTGTGAGATCTTGGAGATTTTTAACGAGTTTGGAAACTTTTTTAACATTTAGCAACAATAAAAACTAGCGACTTTTTAAAATAACGAAATTAAATATTCAAGCAATATCTTAAAAATAAAAAAATTGCGACATCTAGCTAGATTTTTCATATACCTGGCGACTTTTTTTGCCTAAATGACAACACTGAGTAGTTCCCGACATCCGAGAGTGCAACTAACTTCAGTTTCATTTGCTTGAGTGGAAAAAGGTTTTGTTGTTAAAGTTTTTTGTGTGTTTTCTTAGATTTCCTCAGTGATACAATTGTTTTGGTGACTTACCTACTACAATGGAGGTAGTTGTACCTTGTGAGGATTTAAAATGCGTTCAAGTTTTGATTAGCGAAGATAAGGTAAAATCTTTAAACTTTGCTCAGAAAAAACAGTTAATTTCTTCATTAAAACCGACGCCTAATCCGTGATTAGGAATCCATTATATTCAATCTAGCACTAGCATGCCTTCAGTGTGCTTTGGTTACCTCATTCACCGCACGACAAGCAAGAGTGAAATTGAAGAAAGAAGAGGAAATAAGAAGATGGATGGATGAATTCACGTTTAATTTATTGTACCTAACCAGTAGTTTATGAGAAAATTGCGATGTTACATACGTAGGTACCTACATACTCAGTCGAAAACTGAACTTTCTTTTTTTGAAATCGGTTAAAATTTTATTGGGCTTGCGTTATTTTGAAACCCTAGGCACGCCACTGCTCACAGTGAGCATTATTCTTAATAATTCTGTTTCGTCACGTCACATGTCCATTTAGTAACTGTCTCAAAATATTTTTGATTATTTATTCAGAAAAAGCTTTAAATATTATGCGGAATATTATTATTAGAATATTTTATTGAAGAAAAAAAAAATACATTAAGATTATGTTCCAATTTTATCATTCCTTGACTGATCAAATAAGTTACACGAAAATTAAAACTTACATTTGGACAATATGTTACGATTCTGACCAAAAATTTGAAATAAAAAATAAATAAATATCTAATGACCATTTAATTTTATTAATTGATAATAAAATCTTATTAACGAGCGTTTTTCTCGTTTCATTTCCAGCTGTTGATTTTTTATCGCGATTTGATTTTTGTTACTAAAAAGACATTTTTAGCCCATCCTACTTTCAAAAAATAATTTTAGAAAATAAAATAAACATTTATGCACGGAATTTATACATTAATTCACAAAAAATATTTTTTTTTCAAAGTTCAAAGTCTTAAAACAATAATATTTTTTTAAAGGCTGTTTATTATAGCGTGCGCCATTTAAAATGAAAATGCCTTATAATGTTTCCTTCGGGAAGAATGAGCGGGAATACAATACTAGATTGTGTTACAAGTTGGTCACAAGGGACCAAAATAATGTATTGAGAGCGAGAGCGATTGTTTGAATCCAGGGCGAAGCGAAGGATTCTAGAGACATTGAGTCCCTCGCTACGCTTAGGATTCTACTCAAGAATCCTTTTCTTGAGTAGAATCCTAAGCGTAGCGAGGGACTCAAAGTACGTCGGTCAAGGTTAAAAAAATTTGGTCCACTCTGCTTTTCATCCCTCTCGATGAGAAAAATAAGTAAGATATGCTTTTAGTAGTATTTTAATATCAAATTGAAATTTTCTGTAATATTTTAACCAAAAGTATTGAAAAAATAAATAAGATATTTCCGCGTATTTTTTTTATTTGGTTAACCAATGCCGCGTCGGCTGGCGCGCTTTTGTAGGTATTACCGACCAGGACTTTATCGAAGCGAAATGCGTCCAAACATTTTAATTAAATAGTGTTCCAAATTCAAAAGTCATTTCGTCACTGTTATTAAATGTGCCGGAATGTCCCATTTTGCTCGCACTTATCGGGGAACCCTTCGCCTCTTTTCGAATGAGAAAATGTTTGATTGATATGCTAATAATATGTGAAATAAGACAGTTCAATTATATTTTAGACTCAAATTAAATATCTATAACTGGTAACATTAACAGAAGGAGCTCGTGGCTAAGTAATAACATTGGTTGGTCCGTTGATGGGTGACCATCTTTACATACCGAGACGTCTCCGAGCCTCGGTAAGTACGTTAGGCCGTCGGTCCCGGCTGTCATTCGTGAATCTTTGACAGTAGTTACGGGTCGTCAGAAGCCCGAAAGTCTGACAACCAGTTTTACCAAGGGGTATCGTATTACCCAGCTACTGGGTTGTGTAAGCCCGATAGGCAGTCGCTTCATTTAAAATACTGATATTCAGCTGCATCAACTGGATCTGGAAATCGCGGAAGTCGCACTAGATCCCATGATCCCCGGTGCAAGTGTGGGACAACACCAGGGTGGTTTTTAGTCAGTAAGAGTCTGTCAGACCGCTCCGTCCGCCCCAGTGCGGAGGACATCCATGAGGATTTTCCACCTCGGAACACATAAAAAAAGGTTAGACTGAAACCCGACCCCAACATAGTTGGGGTAAGGCTAGACTGAATGATTTTTGAACTGGTAAAATTAAGAAACCGTTATTGGTTAGGTACTGTAACCACATTCGTAAATAAAGGTGAACGGCAGATTTCGTACCGCTTACTTTTTTTGTTGTTTTTTTTTATAGAATTTGTACCACATAATCAGCCTATAATGTTCCCACTGCTGGGACACAGGCCTCCTCTCGGTGAGAGGGAGTGGGCCGTAATCCACCACGCAGGCCCAGTGCGGTTTGGTAGATGTCACATGTCTTCGAATTGTTGGTTCTAGGACATGCCGGTTTCCTCACGATGATTTCCTTCACCGTTTTGAGAGCAGTGGTGATGAAATAATTTACACAAAGTAAAACGCCTGTCTGGGTTCGAACCTACGATCTACAACTCGTAAGTCTCGGCCGTTACCACTGGGCTACCACTGCTCTCGAATTTGTACCACATATTATGGCAACTAAGCCATTTATTTTCAAGTAAGTGTACTATTTTTAGAAGTTCGGATTAATTAATAATATTAGAAACAAGATTTCAATAACTACACGTAATTTAGTCGTTAACTAAACGCAGTTATGTTGGTATTTAAGCTATGCTCGATCTGCCCCCTTCTTAGATGAAGTTATATTAAGAATTAATTAATTATAAAGAAAATAAATGTACTTAAAAAAACTATTAACTGTATTGTTTTATTTACCTACACTCAAAACCCCATCAGGACTTCATCATTATCAAACTGTTGCAGTCAGCTGCTGGACATAGGAATCTCCTAATGCACTCCGCTGAGTAGGTACGATCCTCATGTCAATTTACCTACTTGATAGTAAGTAAAGCACTACAAAAATAGCGACAAGCAATCTAGAACATATACTTTATTACCGAAACAATGTTTATGTGCCTATGAGTAACAATGTACATTGGTACACTAGTACATAACCTTAAAAAATAAAACTGGTTATAACTTTTACGTCCCAAGTTCTAAAAGTCCAAGAATTTAAAAAGGGCTTGTCTATCGTATTAACTACCAATTAAAACAAAAAATATATACCAAAAAACGAAATTTTATTAGCTGTACGAAATTCCCATACAAGCCTGCCGTTCGCCTTTAACGGTAAAGTTATAAAATTATAGTTATATAGTTTATAGTTTCCTGGTTGCCAAATAGTCGGAAGTGACCTTGCGTAATCATAGAATTTCGCTTGAAATAGTACAGTGGAAGGTTAAGGTCAAATGCCTCTAAAAAGGCCTAAGAGGCCTACTTAGTTATTTTAAAACAAAACTTCACGCCTGTAATCCCCGAAGGGTTAGACAGAGGTGTACCTATTAGCAGCGGTGTGCACAGAGTTTTTAGACAGCGTAGGCAGAAAAAATAATCTTACCAAAAATACTGCAAGCTGGTTTTGGTTCGTCGTCTTGTAGATTAAATAATGATGTAGGTAATTTCCACCTCAAATATCCGTTATAGATTGAGTGATTTTATAGACATCAATTTACGGATATTCGGGGAGGTCTTTGAGCCAGTTTTTGCAAATCTTCTTTTCGTGTCGATTGACTTAAATGAAAATAAAATTAAATAATAGCAGTGACAATATGTTGGTGTGTATACGGATCTACCTACACACTTATTTTAAGATTTTATTTTATTTATATATTAAATCAACACGTCTATCCACCGCACCGCACCTTATTTGATAATTAATTGAAGTATGTCATAATGTTACTATTTCTTTAAGCATGTTTTTCTTTTTTCATGTCTATTGGCACCTCGTTTTTATATATATTCCTGTAATTCGTTATCCATGAATTGTGCCATTGTGTGTTGTGCTATGTCTTTTGTGTGCACTGAATAAATGTCTATCTATCTATCTATCTATCTTTCTGTAAGAAAGTCTGCAATATGGAATCGTAAAAATTGAGAAGGCGTTTCATATCCGTAAGTAGGTTTTTTTCTATTGAAATCATGGACAGATCTGTGAGTCGTCGCTGTCCTTGGGTATTTCTTAAATAAGTATGTATGTATACGTTTTAGTGATAAGAATGACCTTTTGGTTGAAGCACTGCTCGCGGGAACTGTAACAATTAACTTTGCCAAACGTAAGTACTTCGGGAAAAACTGTATTTATGTGATTTTCGTAAAAATATTCTATGATATTGTAAATACGGAGGTTTTTGAATTCGACATATTTATAAATACATTTGAGCTCATTGATAAGGCGGTCTAAGTTAAAGTTGTATGATTTATTAACATTTACGAATTGTGTTACTAATTTGACCGGAAAATTGTCATTATATTTATTGAAATATTCGGGCTGAAACATTTCTCCGACATTCGTTTCGCCGTTGGACGGTACACCGACAGAACGATTCACTTTTCATTTTATCACCGATAAAACGTTTCAACGGCGAACGATTCGCCGACAGAACCTTTCATATAGCGAAGGATAAGTGACGGATATGAAAGGTTCTGTCGGCGAACCGTTCGCCGTTGAAACGTTCTCAACATCAAAAGTAAATAGAAAGTTATGATTTTAGAAAACATTTTTTCGTAAAACTAATATTATCTTCAACACAACCAATAAACAACCATAAATAGCATGTCTAACGCAAGGACTCATCAGTACCAATCTAGCGAAAATTACAAACAGATACAGGATGTAGATTTTTTCGAATTTTAATAAGAATTAGTAAAAAAAGTCAATTTTCTCATAAAAACACAAAATAAATTATAACTCTGCAGGGGTTGACCTTAAGGACATCCTGTTGAACAATTTTTTGCAGCTGATGATTCCATCTAACCCCTAGTTACGTTTGATCCACGACTTTTTGGCCACCCTGTACAGGTTGGCGAACTGTCCTTCTCACATAAATTTCTTCGAATTAATCTAATAATAATAATAATTCTTTATTCGCAGATCTTGAAGTCCATAGTGTTAGTAGTGACATGAAATATACTTATTTAACTATTATTAGTAATACATACAAACAAACGATGAAATAAATCACCTGTGTATGCAGTCTCACCCACCGGCCAAGTCACTAAATGCCCTCAACATGCTGTGGGAGCTAAAACATGTTCTTTGCCGGAGAGAAGCGCATCGCTTCAGAATAATGGCGTAAAAATCATCTACCCTCGCATCGGTAAACATACCCGAAGCGCTACAAAACCGCGGCAGCCCCACAAGCATTCTGAAGGCATTATTATACAAGGTGTTGTTTTGGACCTGCAAAACATTTTAGGAGGTAATTATGTTAGTGATTCTCGACCCGAATCAACAAATTTGTTTTTTTTTTTTAAATTAAAAATATAAAAAAATAATAAAAAAAAAAATAAAAAGAAAAGATAAAATTTAAAAATCTAAAATAAAAAGTATTATTGATTATTGACTTGGTATCGTATTGTTATACGATTATTTACGAGTTTCATAACAACCTCCTGAAATGTTTTGCAGGTTCAAAACAACAGCTTGTATTGTACACGCAGAGCGCTGTATGCCTTCTGCGTATACTTGACCCAGAGGCTTCAAGAAAAGAGAAAGTCTGACAATAGGCTGGAACAAGCGTCATTAAAGCAATCGCTGCTAACTGTGCTCTGGAATAATAAGCCATTTTAACAAGTTCTCGAAACTGCGAAAGTTTCTCCAAGTGTACTAAAAATCACTGCACGGGTCGGTGTCGGCACTGACATGTAAGTACTGCACGTCACGGAATTGTATGGTACGGAACTGTCGGTCATGTGTTGGCAGTGTTGTGTGCGGATGGGCCTTAAACCGGCCAAGTGCGTGTCGGACCACGCACAATGAAGGGGTCCGCAGTTGGGATGAATTTATCTCAAAAACAAACTTAAGATTGTAGTTGAAAAACATGTTCTGAGAATACACCGATACTACGTCACGGTCAATTCTCCAACTGCAAATGTAAGATGTCGACTATTACTCGTTACCTTGTAAAGCCTGCTTAGCTGTGATAGGTATCCTTTTAATTTCGTTTTCGTTATTTAGACTACTGCCATGATTTTTTCACATATCCAAAAATAACCATTTAGCTGGCAGGGGGAGGGGGACAATTGACTCTAACAAAAATAGCACTTTAAAGCTTAATATTACGCAAACGGATCCCTGAAACGTAAAATGGTTTCGCACACGCACACCCTCAATATTTTTAAACGGCCCATCCAACGATACCCCATTCCGCCCAGACCACCCATTGTGAAAAAATGACAACATTTATATCTTTCTCTTTTTTTCTTTCTTTCTTTCTTTCTTTATCTGTAATTTATGGTGTAAGTATATAATAAAGTGTATTCTATTCTATTATCTATACCCCACACCCAGTGGCGTGCCTAGGGTTTCAAAATAACGCAAGCCCAATAAAATTTTAACCGATTTCAAAAAAAGAAAGTTCAGTTTTCGACTGAGTATGTAGGTACCTATGTATGTGTCATCGCAATTTTCTCATAAACTACTGGTTAGGTACAATAAATTAAAAGTGAATTCATCCATCCATTTTAGTAAGGCATGCCTGGCTTTTGGGCTTATATGAAGGTACCGCCACTGCCCACACCATGGGATCTTCTCTGTCGTCACACTCTTGGCAGAGTGGTCGTGTTCGTCATGACAGGGGTGGTGGCAAGCTTCACAATTCGTCACCATTCCTCTCGTACCATTGCTTGCCTCGTGCATTTGTGGAGTGGACCATTTAGTGCAGTTTTGACTTGGTCGGTCCAGCGCATTGGTGATCACGGCGCGCCCTCGTGCCCTCAATTTTGCCCTGACCCACGAGTCGCTCCAGTGACGTGTCCTCTCGACGTGTAATATGTCCAAAGAAAGTGAGAATACGACCTTAAACGATGGAAGAAAGACGCTGTTTTATATCCAGTTCTTCTAGGATTGAGACGTTGGTGCGGAACTGTGTCCAGGCTATGCGAAGCATTCGTCTCCAACACCATGGTATAGATGAGAAAAAAAAATATCATCCCCCTTTTCCGTGTAAGGGATGTAGCCTAAACCAAGATTTCATTCTACCGCTTTTTCGGCGTGATTAACATGTATACTCATGCCAAATTACAGCTTTCTAGTACTAAGAGTTTCTGAGCTAAGCCGGGGACAGACAGACAGACGGACATAGCGAAACTATAAGGGTTCCTTATTGACTACAGAACCCTAATCATGGTTTAACGTACACGACCACTGAGCCCGGAAGTACGTTACCCGGAACTGTATGAACCACAGAGCATTATTTAATCACTCCGGCAATGTTTTTTTATAAATTCAACTGTCACGCTACTCAAACAAAACAAAAAAAAAAAACAAAACAATCATGTTTCGTCTGAATACCGATTAATTACTTATGAATCATAATTCTTAACAAAAAAAAAACGAATTTCATCATCAAATCTGGTTCAGCAGATTTGGAGCAATGAGTGCGCGGACGTTTTTTTTTTACATTTATTTAAATTAGATTAACGATAAAAACTTGTTTAAATCGTAGGTCAAGTTTGTGACTGCAATCGGCGCGTGCGCAATCGGTCTGATTATTTAACAATTTCTTGGTTTAATTGTTACAATACATTGGTTGAGCGGTTCGTTTGTCTTCGTCTTTCTTTTTAAAATGTACCTATACAAAGTTTTGTTAAACATTTTAAAAGAGTAACGGTGGAGTTTCTTGCCCATTCTTCTCCAGACGAAACTACCTTTTGGAAGGGGCAACTAGAATCAATTCTACTTTTTTTGTAAATTTTGACGTTCAAAAGTGCCTTGTATGTGCCTATTTGAAATAAATAATTTGACTTTGACTTTGTGTGGCGGGTTGGATTCCTGTACATAATAATTATATTTGTATAACCTTCCTACACACATTCATTCGGGATCTATGTGATCTGCATGTCAATTTTGTGCATATAAACTCACCCACGATGAGATGGCGGGATGAACTAGATAGGCTACTTTTCAAAGGATTGTCCCGCAATTGCATTAGACCGGGAAAAGTTGAAAAATGTGCCTGAAATTTGCTCTGCAGAGGAGCAGCTTTCTAACTAATAGTGTAAATCCGAATAAAATTTATCTATCGGATTCTTGTGTGAGACGCTACCTGTGTAGACACACTGGCACCGTCCCGCCTCCAACTGACTGCTTCTAAAGCGGGTGCAGCGGCAGAAAGTGCCGAAAATCTGAAAGTTATTAAATATGGAGGCCTTGGCAGAGAGTACAACTTTGTGCCCTTTGGCGTCGCGACCCTCGGTCCGTGGGTCCCAGTGCGCATAAGTTCTTCCGTAAATAAATAAATTTAAAATTAAAACATTAAAATTATCTATATAATCATTAATAATCACAAAACCATATTGTTTGAATAATTATTAAATTTTAATTGTAAAATAATCAATGGAAATTGAGGTTATAAAATTAACCTCAATTGTTTAAGACGCTGACAACACCTAAACCGCGGTCACTATCATATTGCATAGAAAAGAAAGAGAAGCGCGATGACACAACGCTTGAAATTTATTACAAAATATGAAGCAATTATCTATTTACTCAAAATTGAGTTAAGTAATCGAAAATAAAAACAACCTAGTTCTTCATTCAAATAAGATGTTCTTGTTGTTAATTAAATACGTAACGTATGTTGATATTTAATACGGATATTTTGGATTAGAACTGAAGGTAAGAGGTTAGTTTAACGTTAGTTTGTATCGAGATTCTTTTTCAAAACGTGTTTTGGTAACAACCAAGTTCTGGGAAATATGTTATAAATTAACATATATTTTTTCTGCTACCACAAAACTATACAGATTTGGCAATTTTTTTTTCATAAGAGAAGCCTATTTTGGTCAATTGGGCCTTGTCAGCGCCTTAATGAAAAACATCTTTAAAGAGTTTTTAAATTAGAATATGGAAATGGGTTCCTTGAGAAGCATGTGTGGTGTAACTATAAATGATAGGCTGAAAAACGATGTGATAAGGCAACGGTGCGGTTTAAAGGAAGATGTAGTGACAAAAATTGAAAAGAGTATGCCATGTTGAGAGGATGAATGAAAGGCGACTAACAAAAGGTATTTACAAGGCAGATGTGAGAGGAAACGCCGGGAGGGGACGCCACAGAAAGACATAATAGTGACCTCAATGGTGATGTTCTTCAAAAAGGTCAGGTGCGTAGTACTCGCAACCGGCGTGCGTTTATGACCAGATGTATGAACGTAAACGAAGCAAAAGGAGTATGTAAGGAGCGTAGCAGGTGGCGTTCTATAGTTTATACCTACCCACATGGGGAGAAGGCGTGAGTTTATGTATGTATATATGTAAATTAGAATATCAGGTTAAGTATAAGGTTAGGTATAATAATCAAATCAGAGCACTTAATTTGTAAGTGGCACTAAAAATTGGCATCCACATGTACATGTTCTGATTCATTTGTTTACTTTTTTATGAGATACTTTTGGAACAGACTACAGGGCCTTGTGGCTGAGTAATTGCTCCGTGGATGGGTGACCATCTTTATATACCAACCCCTCCGTGCCTCGGAAAGCACGTTAACCCGTTGGACCCGGCTGTCATTCGTGGATCTTTGGGAGTCATTACACCCAGTCAGAAGCCCGAAACTCTGACAACCAGTCTATCGTATTACCCAGTAATTGGGTTGTGGAGATCAGGTAGACAGTCGCTCCATGTACGGTAATGGTATTCAGCTTCATCCGGTAAGACTGGACTCCGACCCCAACATAGTTGGGAAAGGCTAGGCAGATGATGATGACTTTTGGAATAGGCTGTACGTTCGCATCCATTTTCACTCGTTGACTGGAGCCGACCTTCTGTTATGTAACCGGGCACGTGCTTTATGCCTGGAAGCTTTTGTTGAGGTATTAAGTTCTGTTTACGTTTTTATGTTGTAAATTTATTTCTGCTTGGGTACAGTTTTCATTGTTTTGTTGGTATATTGGCGTGTGCTAGCTAACATAAGGCAAGTAATTTAATTTAATGTTTTGCGTTTCGTAATGTTAATAAGTTTTTCTAACTAATAATCAGACAGGTGGCGAGTTTGTTGCGTCACACCTTCCCTCCAGCTAAAGTACTAGGAAGTGGTGAAGGGCGGGCGTTTTTGACTGTCTTATTAAATGTAATTTTGACGTTTTTTTCCCTTATTTGTTTTTAGGGGCTTTTACGCATAGCGTATGTCCCATCGCATCCTAAACAATTATGCTTTCACAAGACGTGGACCATGAATTTGAACAAACCCTTCGCATCGTTGCCATTTGGTTAGGATAGAATTGTATGCAACACACATGAGTTCTATTCAGATTCAGGGAGCTTTCTAAATTATTTCTACTGGACTCATATTGGACACATTTTCTTCATCATGAAGGCAATATTTTTGCATGGAATGTCTCCAAGAGTAAACACTGGATGGGTGCGCATTCCCCTTAAACTTAAGGGGAAGATATACAACATTAGTTTTGTTTACCCTTAACCCGAAAAGGGGTCATTGTACTCATCATTTTGAACAAATTGTTCTATGGGACCAACCTTGAAATCACGAAAAAAAATCAGCTGTTCCATACACTTCGTGTCGATGTAAAGATCACCCATGGTGGTCACGGACCAACCGCGGCAAGCTTATCTTAACATGATCGATCGACCCGAGCGGCTGTTATTACTTAGCCATAAGCCCCTCTACGGCTAATTATGGCCCATTAATGGCCCCTTCAGCTTGCTTATTCTGTGAGTTAATTTTACTACTCTATTTTCTGACGGATGAACTGATCACCTCATTTCGGATTCAAAGAGACTGCATCTAAAACTGGTCACCCACCCATAAATTGACCGTGAAAAGCGTAGCTTAACCTCCAAAACTGATCTACAAGGCCATCTTAATATATGAGTTGAGATTATTAATAATGTTGCATATCATTAACTAACTACTGCCCGCGGCTTCGACCGCGTGGCTTTTTAGGGTTCCTTACTAAACAAGGAACCCTTATAGTTTCGCCATGTCCGTCTGTCTGTCTGTCTGTCTGACCCCACTGTAGCTCAGAGACGCTTAGTACTAGAAAGCTGTAATTTGGCATAGGTATACATATTAATCTCGCCGATTAAGTGCTAAAATAAAATATTGAAAAAAAAAATTATAAATGTTTTAAGATACCTTGTATGTACGTAATGTGGGGATGATGATTTTTTTTTCTCGTCTACCCCATGGTGTGGGATATTGTTGGATAGGACGTCCAAATATTGCGGGTCTGTGAACACCACTTTTTGATTGAAGGATCCGCTTGCGTAGTAGCATTAAAGTGCAAATTTGTTAATATTGATTGAATAACATTATTGAATTATAATTTTAAAATCATCAACGAAAATTGAGGTTATAAAATTAACCTCAATTGTAAAATGAAAAACATCTTTAAAGAGTTTTAAAGTTAGAATTTCAGGTTTAAATATTGTAATAATCAAATCAAAGCACTTAATTTATAAGTGGCAATACAAATTGGCATCCACAGGTAGATTTTCTGATCCATTTCTTACCATTTTTAGGGTTCCGTATATGGGGTTTCGGCATGTCCGTCTGTCTGCCCCGATGTAGCTCAGAGACTAGTCCCCCTCCCCTGCCAGCTAAATGTTTGTTTATTAATGTGAAAAATCATGGCAGTAGTACATAATTATAATGAGATTAAATGGAAAACTATAACTAACTAGCTAAGTGAGCTTTACAAGTTAAGGAGTAATAGTCGACCAACTTGAATTTACAGTTGGAGAATTGACCGTGGCATTTATCGATGTATGGGTGAACATGTTTTTCAACTACAATGTTAAGTTTGTTTTTGGGATAAATTCATACCAACTTCCAAACTACGATACCCTTCATTGTGCGTGGTCGGACACGCACTTGGCCGGTTTTGTTCTAATATAAAAATATAGTATGTTACTTCATATAACATTAGCGATCTGCCAGCGGGCTTGCGGACGGTGAGCAATGGGTAGCTCACCGTCCGGTAAGGACCAGGCCCGGGTCGACGGCGCGTTGTATTCCACGCGCGCCTCAATGAGATGTCATCAGTATAATCGTAGGGGTCCACTAGGCCCGATGCCTGCCGGGGTCGCGGGAAGGTACAAAAGAGTTACCGAGGCCCCTGCCAACACAGGCAACGGAAGGAATACGGGTGGGTTTTAGTCAGTAAGAGTCTGACACACCCTCCCGCTCCACCCAGAGCGGGAGAAGTTATTTGATGATTTCTCACCCAAATAAGAAGAAAAGCCCATGTTACTCCTTATGACATCAGCCATCTGCCAGTGAAAGTCCCGTCAAAATCAGTCCAGCCGTTTCGGAGATTAGCCGGAATAAACATACAAATAAAAAAAAAGTTTTTTGATGTGTAACATCTTTCCTCCCGGTTTCTGTGGGAAGTGATTTCGTGAAAAGGGACGGAAGTGCGTAGACAGGAAGTGACAGCTTGAGCATGGTATAAGTAAGTACTTTTTAATAGCATGGAATTAGTAAGTAAGTACTTTATAATACCATGGAATTAGTGTAGGTACTCATGGAATTAACATAACATAACAAAACATCAAGCCTTGTTTGCCCGAAGGATTGGGCAGAGGTGTACTTGTAGTACACCCACATTTCGCCAGTCATGTTTTTAAGTCCCATGTAATAGGGGGCGAGCCTATTGCCATCAACCGGGCACAAATCCAGACTCCGGGCTGCTACTGAAAAATTCCAGATAGAAAAACCCAATAACACTTTGCCCAACCCGGGCCTCATGCTCAGCAGTAGCGCTTGCGACCACTAGACCAAGAGGCAAGATTGTAAGGTAGAGGACCTTACAATATATATAGTACTTACTAATTCCAACTGCCTCGTTGGTCTGGGTCGAATTTCAACCAATGGGCGACCACTAGTAATGAATAATTATTCTAATAAATATTACAGTTAGCTTTTTAAATTTTGAGGTTAATTTCTGTCGCTGCTCAATTGTTTATTACCAAGGTGAGATGTCAGATGTCACATATCAAATGCGACTTCTGTAAGGACTAATTTTTCGTTATAAGAACCGTAAATACAAGGTGTCGTTTTGCATCCTCGTCAAATTCAAGGATGTATGCTAATGATTCTCGACACGAATCAATAATAAAATAAGTAGGTCCTATTTCTTTTCTTTTTTATTATTTTCGGAAATCGGCATGTGTGGGACACGCAGGCCCGTTTGATACCGCACTGTAACTGCCCTTTTACACACACACTACCGCATACGCAACGGCGTGATTCTGTTCTGTGAAAGTGGTGTATTCTAAAATACTATCAAACTTAAATAACTAAAAAAAACAAATATGTATTAATAATTGAGCAGGTATCGTAATTTTATTTGGTTATATACGTCTTTCATAGCAGCCTCCTGAAATTTGACGAGGATGCAAAACGACACCTTTTTTGGGTGGGAAATCATCAAATAACTTCTCCCGCACTGGCGGAGCGGGAGGGTGTGTCAGACTCTTACTGACTAAAACCCACCCGTATTCCTTCAGTTGTCTGTGTTGCCAGGGGCCTCGGTAACCCTTTGGTACCTTCCCGCGAAAAAAAAACGACACCTTGTAGTTATACATAAGCTGTTACTTTGACATTACGAGCAGACACTACAATTGTATTTATTTGTATTGTACGTATGGTAATCCAGATCCGCAGACGAACCAAGGTCACCGACATAGCCCGAAGAATTGCCAAACTTAAGTGGCAGTGGGCAGGGCACATTGCTCGCAGAACAGATGGCCGATGGGGCTGAGAGGTTCTGGAATGGCGACCGCGTACCGGAAGACGTAGCGTTGGAAGGCCTCCTACAAGGTGGACATCGGTCCACCTTGTAGGAGGCCTTCAAACGCTACGTCCTACGTCCGTACGACCTTGTGAAGGCCGCAGGAATCCGCTGGATGCGGGAAGCACAAAACTGGTCGAAGTGGCGGTGCTTGGGGGAGGCCTATGTCCAGCAGTGGACGTCTTTCGGCTGAAATGATGATGATGACGTATGGTAATAGTGACAGCAGTGAGGTAGGTTGCGACCGTGATTGGGTGACGTACTCGTACACACATAATAGGTATTATTGTTATGAATATTGATACGTATGTGATAATTATCTCGCAAACTTTACGAGGGCACTTCCGTAATATATGTCAGTAAGTACCTAATACATACATACATACATACATACATAAACTCACGCCTTCTTCCAATGGGTGTAGGCAGAAACTATAGAACACCACCTGCTACGCTCCTTACAAACTCCTTTTGCTTCGGTTACGTTCATACATCTGGTCATACACGCACGCCGGTTGCGAGTACTACGCACCTGACCTTTTTGAAGAACATCACCAATGAGGTCACTATACATAGGTATGTCTTCCTGGGGCGTCCCCTCCCGGTGTTTCCACTCACATGGCCTTGTAAATACCTTTTGTTAGTCGCCTTTCATTCATCCTCTCAACATGACCAAACCATCTAAGCATACTCTTTTAAATTTTTGTCACTACATATTCTTTTAAACTGCACCGTTGCCTTATCAAATTATTTTTCAATACTTAATATTATTGTATGAAATGGTATCTCTGCCTCTTTATATATTGCATATGTTACAATAGGTAATATCAGCTGAGATGACAATGCTAAGAGGGATGTGTGGTGTTACGAGAATGGACAAATTAAAAAATGAGTACCTATATAAGAGGAAGTCTGATAGTGACACCGTTGTCATGGTATGGGCATGTGATGCGGAGGAATGAGGAAAATGTCGTGAGGAAAGATTTGAGTATGAATGTGGATGGCTATACGAGTAGGGAAAGACCAAAGAAACGATGGATGGTCTGTGTGAAAGATGATATGGATAGAAAGGGAAAGAAAGGAAAAACCCAGATGACAACTAATAGAGAAGTATTGAAGAAAGGGACATGTTGCGACAAGTAAATTGGGATACGGGCAGGCTGCTGAGCAGGTCTTAGATTCAATCAGTGCCAGAAAAATACTTTATTTATTTATTTAGCAGTTTATGTACACACATAAAAACAGACAAGAAGAAAGGAACAGAAAAATACGTACAAAGGTGATGCTTATTTCTAAAGAAATCTCTTCCAGCACACCTGCGATAGGAAAGTAGATAAAGAGATGTAGACACCGTGTGTAAGAGTAGAAGAGAAATCAAAATACATAAAAACAAAAAAACTATTCATTAATTTAAATATACAATAAGAGAATATACTTACATACACACACATACTTCTAAAATAAATATCAATAAAATACTTATAATAGTATAAAACAATAAATACATAATATGCAACTATGGCAAAGTGGAAAGATAGTGTTCTTTCACTCTTCTTTTAAAAACAGCAACAGTTTGACAGTCCTCAATGTCAGGCGGAAGTGAATTCCACAGCCGAACTGCGTGCACAGTGAAGGAGTAGGAGTAGAAGTCAGTAGAGTGGGGAGGGGATTTAAGGAGATTTCTAAGATGCGACCTGCAAGGTGCATCAGAAGGACGGGCGAAGGAAAAACGTTCCCGCAGATGTCGTTATTAGGGGTTTCATTTAATAATTTCTCTGCTGTCTGGAATCTCAGTTGCCGGTTGATGGCACTATGCTCGCCCCCTGTTCTTTCTTTCTTTTCTTGTGATCAATGACTAACCTGGTGTTAGAGTTCTTAAACCGCCCATGTTCCTCTGACTTGGCCTTACATGCCGTCGAGAAATATCTCTCGGGCATACAGGGTTTTCCTCACAACGTTTTTCTTCATCGTTTTTTAAGCAAGTGATAATTATAGATACCATACGCACATGAATCCGAAAAGTCAGAGGAGCGTGTTTTTTTTTTTTGGTGGTAAATTATCAAATAACTTCTCCCGCTCTGGGCGGAACGGGAGGGTTTGTCAGACTCTTACTGACCCACCCGTATTCCTTCCGTTGCCTGTTGTCTTGGGTTCGAACTCGAGACCTATGATGTTTTTTTTGTTTTTTGATTTGGAAATTATCAAATAACTTCTCCCGCTCTGGGCGGAGCTGGTGGGTGTGTCAGACTCTTACTGACTGAAACCCACCCGTATTCCTTCCGTTGCCTGGTGTCTTGGGTTCGAACTTGAGACCTATGACATTTTTTATGTTGTTTGTTTTGGAAATTATCAAATAACTTCTTCCGCTCTGGGTGGGGCAGGAGAAGAGTTAGACTCTTACTGACTAAACCCCACCCGTGTTCCTTCCGTTGTTCGTGTTGCCAGGGACTTCGGTAACCCTTTCGGACTTTCCCGTGACCCCAGCAGGTTTGGCAGTCCAACGGTCAACTACTTTTTTTTTTTTTTTTGTCACACCGCTGGGCTATCACTGCTGTTATGTACGTGAGAGACTGAAACATAATTTGTGAAATGTGAATCTATGATTGGAACATATGTGGGTGTTGCTAATGCTTAAGGTAAGGCGCTGAGAAGAGGTAGATTATCTAAGAAGGCTTGCCTAAAAAAAACATAGTTCCAAATCTACTATGGCGGCGGGTGGCGTTCTCTCTCCTCTACTTTTTTCAATTTTCTTTAACTCTGTCACCAGAGTCATCTCTTCCTACTTCCATCTCTATGCCGATGATCTGCAGCTTTACAATAATATCTTAAGGGAAGATGCGGTAGCCACCGTGTCTGCCATGAACAAGGACCTGGATTCGATTAGCGAGTGGTCGCGGTCCTTTGGACTGCAAATCAACCCTCTGAAATCCCAAGCCATTTTTATTGGTGGCAGGTATATGCGGAAAAGGCTCGATGTTGCGTCGCTGTCTCCATTCTGTTTGAATGGAGTTCAGATTGAATACGCAAATACGGTTAAAAACCTGGGTGTGATCATGGATTCCTACTTATCGTGGACTGCCTATGTTGCTCAAGTCAGTCGCAAAGTGCACTACACATTTCATTCGTTGAAATGTCTCCAGAGCTTCTTGCCCTTGAACACCAAAATCTCCCTTACTCAAACTCTCATTCAGCCTATTATAGATTACGCCGATGCCTAAAATATCTGTATTCGTTTTGTTTTTAACCTTATTTTGCAGTATTTAAAAGAAGAGTGAAAGAACACTATCTTTCCACTTCGTCAGAGATGCGTATGTATTTATTGCTTTAAATTACGCTGTATTTTTTTTTCTAGTGATATTTATTTTAGATGTATGTATGTATACAAGGTGTTGTTTTGGACCTGCAAAACATTTTAGGAGGTAATTATGTTAGTGATTCTCGACCCGAATCAACAAAAAAAAATTAGAAAAAAAAATTAATAAAAAAGAAAAGATAAAATTTAAAAATCTAAAATAAAAAGTATTATTGATTATTTACTTGGTATCGTATTGTTATACGATTATTTACGAGTTTCTTAACAACCTCCTGAAATGTTTTGCAGGTTCAAAACAACAGCTTGTATATGTATGTATGTTGGTATATTCCCATATTATTTGTTATGCAAATTGTTTCGATTTTATGTATTCTATTTTCACTTCTACTCTTACACACAGTGTCTACATCTCTTTATCTACTATCCTATCGCAGGTATACTGGAAGAGATTTCTTTAGAAATAATCATCACCTTTGTACGTATTTTTCTGTTCTGTTCTTCTTTTGTGTTTTTATATGTGTGTACATAAATGGTTAAATAAATAAATAAATAAATATGGTGTCTGGTTATGGAAAAAATATATAGGGGCTTTTGGCTGACCATCTTTACAAATCAAGATCCCTTTAAGGTTAAGCCGTTGTTCGCAGCTGTCATTCGTGGATCTTTGACAGTCGTTACGGGTAGTCAGAAGTCCGAAACTGTCAGAGTTTCGGACGAACCAGTCTCACCAAGGGGTATCGTATTACCCAGTAACTGGGTGATGGAGGTCAGATAGGTGTTCGCTCCATGTATTCAGCTATATCCAGTTAGACTTGAAGCCGACTCCAACATAGATGGGAAAGGCTAGGCAGATGATGAATGGAAAAAATATCTGTTAACCTTGAACATATTTAAAAAAAAACGTTTAAAAAAACCTCTCGATACATATTAACGGTAAACTAACCATTTACCTTGAGTTCCAATCCAAAATATCTGTATTAAATATCAACGTACGTTGGTATTTAATAAATAACAATCACGTCTTATTTGAATGCAGAACTTGGTTGTTTTTTATTTTCGATTACTCAACTAATTTATGAGTAAATAAATAATTGCTTCGTATTTTGCAATAAATTACAAGCGTTGTGTCATCGCGCTTCTCTTTCTTTTCTATGCAGTCCGACAGCCGTAACCGCGCTTTCAGCGTCTTAATACTTTGGTCAATGAACAAGTCAGTCTTTTAGTCACGCGAAGCGCGGACCAAGTTCCGTACAAAGATCTAAATCGGTCAATAAATCGTGTCTACAAACAATTTAGTACCCCAAATCAAGCACAACATATAATTTAAATGATTAACTTTTGCAATAACGACTCTTGCGTTAACGAGATCGATTTAAAAAGAAGTATTCGGATGACGACTTAACACGAGTAAAGGCAGTCGTACACCAGCACCATTGAAATTACCGTTGGGGTTGACGTTTTCTTGAGTGAAGACCGTGGATCGGCAGACTTGATGAAGGACACCTTTTTTTTTTAATGGCATCTCGTAGTTGACCTAAAGGTCTCTAAAGAGGTCGTGACTACTTCACCGGACTATCCTGTGGCTGCCTTAAGCGGACAACTCACTCTCTGCCGGAGTCGCGGGAAGGTACGAAAGGATTACCGAGGCCCCTGGCAACACAGGCAATGGCAGGAACACGGGTGGGTTTTAGTCAGTAAGAGTCTGACACACGCCCAGAGCGGAAGAAGTTATTTGATAATTTCTCACCCAAAGAAAAATGTACCTGGTACCAATAATCTGGGATCTCCAGTTGAACACATGGATGCGTAGACTTTATCATTATTTCTAAGTCCTGTGACATTTGTAATGCTACGGCTGCATTGTAGCGATAAAGCGAACTACACTTTGTGCGCTCTCTGTTTCTAATGCTACGGCTAAAAACAAAAGCGGACTCAAAGCCTCCAACCAGAGGCGAATTTCTTATATTACTAAGCGACTGCACGCTGTGGGGTACGAACCTCGGCTTAGGGCGTCGCTGGGGGGAGGACAGCAAGGTGGGACAGGCTGGATCAGAACTGGATAGTTATTATTATCAGGGGAATTTAAAGGTACGGGCTCAGCCACGGCGCGGGCCGGCACTTCGTCGAGCAAGGGTCGGAGGGGAAGGACACCTTCATGTTTAAAAGCGATCGTTGCGCGAATACGCGATCGTCGCGACCTTATGTCACTTTTATGTATGGGGTATGGTCAGGGCGAGCGCCGATCGCAGGGTAGCTGGTAGCAGCTGGATGAGACTTGCCGAGTTTAATAGCGTGTGATTGAAAAAGTTTCAACAGTACCCAGTAAATTACAGCTTTATAGTAAGTACTTATATAGTACTCACATAATAATAATGTGCTTATGATTTAATGTGATTTATTTATCACATAGTGTGCAACGTCCTTTAAACAGAGTAATCCGTCGCCGAGGCTAACAACTTCTTGAGTGAGTAATAAGTGTATTTGCGATTACATATAGAAAGGAAATGGCCTTAAGTAACGATTGTGGATACCAAAATCTTCTATAAATAATTATGTTTATGGATTTACTGATAATAGTGTCTGTAATTGTCGTACTGAAGGGCAAAGACGTCTTCTTCTTCAGAAGTGCAAAATTCTCTTCTTATACAGAGAAATTAATGAAAGATAATTTAAAACTCATATTGGAAGTATGTTTTGTAAATAAGCATAATTATTACAAATTAAAGGATTATATCCAAGATAAGAATGCTTGGAAACATGCTGATCCTGCTCCATAGGATGACAATGTAGATTCTAGACAAAATCAAACTGGTTGCTAATTTAATTATAATTATAGTTTATTATTTACTAGATGCGCCCCGCGGTTTCACCCGCTTAAGTTTTGACCCCGTGGGTATATCGAGATAAAAAGTATCCTATGTGTTATTCCTGGTTATAAACTATCTGTGTGCCAAATTTCATCCAAATCCGTTCAGTACTTTTTGCGTGAAAGAGTAACAAACATCCATCCATCCATCCTTACAAACTTTCGCATTTATAATATTAAGTAGGATAAGACATTGATTTTACATTCTGTGATTATTCTAACGCACACTCTAATTTATTATTATTTTTGGAAAATCTTCTACGTTTACAATATCTATCACATAATTAATGTATCTGTCATTGCTTCATTTTTAGGGTTTCGTAGTAAACAAGGAACCCTTATAGTTTCGCTTTGTCCGTCTGTCTGTCTGTCCCCGCTGTAGGTCAGAGACGCTTAGTACTAGAAAGCTGTAATTTGACATAAGTGTACATAATAATATTAATTAATCACGCCGACAAAGAGATAAAATAAAATCTTGAAAAAAAAAATTTTTTTAAGTTTGTTTTTGGGATAAATTCATCCCAACTCCCCAACTACCATTCATTGGGCGTGGTCCGACACGCACTTGGCCGGTTTTTGGTTATTATTTGTACCAATTGTAATACACTAATTTTATTATACAAGGTGTTGTTTTGAATCTGCAAAACATTTTAAGAGGTAATTATGTTAGTGATTCTCGACCCGAATCAACAATAAAATGGGCAGATATTTTTTTTTCATTTTATTCTTATTTACGGAAATCGGTAAGTGTGAACTCCCCTTTTTAAAACGCGAAAAAAAAAAAAAAATAAAATTTAAAAATCTAAAATAAAAAGTAATTATTGATTATTGACTTGGTATCGTATTGTTATATGATTATTTACGAGTTTCATAACAACCTCCTGAAATGTTTTGCAGGTTCAAAACTGCATCTTGTATGTATAATAATATAATTTATGTATAAAAAATATTGTAAAACATTTTAAAAGAGTAACTATGGGGTTTTGGCTAAGTAATAACAGCCGCACGGGTCGATCGATCAGGTTAAGCTACGCTTGCCGCGGTTGGTCCGTGGATGGGTGACCATCTTTGCATACCAAAACCCCTCCATGCCTCGGACAGCACGTTAAGCCGTTGGTCCCGGCTGTCATTTGTAGATCTTTGACAGTCGTTACGGGTCGTCAGAAGCCCGAAAGTCTGACAACCAGTCTTACCAAGGGGTATCGTGTTGACCAGTAACTGGGCTGTGGAGGTCAGATAGGCAGTCGCTCCATGTAAAATACTGGTATTCAGCTTCATCTTGATAGACTGGATGCCGACCCCAACATAGTTGGGATAAGGCTAGGCAGATGAACTATGGAGTTTCTTGCTCATTCTTCTCCATAGGAAACTACCTTTTGGAAGGAGACAAATATAATCAATTATATTTTCTTGTACATATTTTGACGATTTCACTTTGATTTTGTCTTTGAGAAAAAACTAACGTTAATCACTGCTGTCTGGCTATGTAAGACTATAAAGATGCTGACAACACCTAAACCGCGGTCACTGTCAGATTGCATAGACAAGTAAGAGAAGCGCGATGACACAACGCTTGTAATTTATTGCAAAATATGAAGTGATCATCTATTTACTCAAAATTGAGTTGAGTAATCGAAAATAAAAAACAACCAAGTTCTGCATTCAAATAAGACGTTCTTGTTTTTAATTAAATAAGTAACGTATGTTGATATTTAATACAGATATTTTGGATTAGAACTCAAGGTAAGAGGTTAGTTTAACGTGAGTTTGTATCGTTATTTTTTTTCTAAACGTGTTTTGGTAACAACCAAGTTCTCGGAAATATCTTCAAAATTAACATATATTTTTTTCGCTACAACAAACTATACAGATTTGGCAATTTTTTTTCTTAAGAGAAGCTAATTTTGGTCAATTGGGTCTTGTCAGTGCCTTAAAGCCCCATTTACACTATGCAAGTTTTTGCCTGTGGCATACAATAAGATTTAAATAACAAATCAATGAATTGCATCATCTAAACATTGAATACGGTGCAAGTTTCTGGTTGCTTCTACGTATGGTATGCCACAGGCAATAAAATCATACCGTAATCGTAAATAAAAATTATGCTTTAGAGTCTAATTCTGATATTCTGACCTCACTCAAGTCAGCGCACACAATTCGAAAGCGAACTCATTTCAAAAACAAAATATTTTATTTCATATAAACCTACATGGGCACTTATGAAACGTCAGAAGCTAGGTGCACGGTTCCAATGGGTCGTTTCCTATGGAGAAGAGCCGGCAAGAAACTCCACGGTTACTCTTTTAAAAATAATTGGCTTTTACAACGTTTTCAAATCACAGTGTTAATAGGTACGGGAGGATAGTGTAGGCCTGTCAAGAAGTACCAGGTACCTACTTAACAAGATTAAATGGTTTACTAATGTAGTCTATTAAGCCTACAACGTTCTCACATTCACAAAATACAAAAGAATCTATGTAAAATATTAATAAAATAATGAAAATAAAAACCTATTTAAACCAAATGACATACAGTGTTATAGAACATCATCGCGTATTCACACGTTTAGAATTTCGAAGTGATGATTACAGAAATAGCTAGGTTAAGCTACGCTTGCCGCGGTTGGTCCGTAGATCTTTACATACCAAGACCCCTTCGTGCCTCGGAAAGCACGTTAAGCCGTTGGTCCCGGCTGTCATTCGTGCACCCTTTAAGAGTCGTTACGGGTCGTCAGAAGCCCGGAAGTCTAACAACCAGTCTTACCAACGGGTTATGGTATTACCCAGTAAATGGGTTGTGGAGGTCAGATAGGCAGTCGCTCCATGTAAAATACTGGTATTCAGCAGCATTCGGTTAGACGATAGCCGACCCCAACATAGTCGGGAAAAGGCTAGGCAGATGATGAATATTCTAGCATCAGGTCAAATGACAGGTCACTTCAAGCTTACTTCACCTAAGTTTAAAAAAAAGAAAAACGGTTGATTCTGCACAAACAAAACGCACTCTACAAAAAAAATACATAAAATACACACATACAAAATAGCCAAAAGCCTCGTATTCAAGCCATAAAAGTTTGACAATCTTGTCCATCGCTTGATGTCAGGGACCAAAGACAATTTACATTGCGTAATATTTACTCTGTGTTGCGACACTGGCAGATGACAACATACAAACAATCAAAACAAAAACAAAATGCCTTTGCCAATTTAAGGAATAGACTGGCCCCATTAACTTACGGCTATCATGATGCATACTTTTACGAGATGAAATACTTAAAGTGAACCATTACTTTTAATAACTATAAAGATAAGCATAATTTTAATGACTGAAACGTTTAATTACGATCTTGCAACGTGATTAACTCGTTTCGTCATATTTGTATGATCCTTTAAGTTAGTCCAAAACGGGAAGCTTGTTGACTTTAAAGAAATAAATAATTAATATAGTTATTGTTGTGTACTAGCAGGATGTATGTGTGTAGCGATGCGCGGCCACGTAGGCTGCCTGCGCAGACGACGCCGCGCAGCGCCCCGCGCCCCCCGGATCGGGCTCGCGCACGCGTGTCACAAAATAAAGCGTCAGTGCGTTCACAGCCCGTCCTAGTTTTACTCGTATCCCCGTGTCCCGTATCCAACAGTGGCGACGAGAGCGACCCACGCTATATCACGATGGCTCAGTTTAGTTTCGGTATATTAAGTAATTTCGACCACACAGTGCACGAATGGCAGGCGTACAAAAGTCGCCTGCGGCAATGGTTCGTGGCAAACGATATTTCCGAAAAAAACGACGCAACGGGTTCAAGACGGCGAGCAATTCTACTGAGCGCACTCGCGGACGGCACCTACCAGCTCGCAGCCGACTTGGCTTTGCCAAAACAACTGGAGGAGGTGCCAGTAGAAGACATTTATAAGCTTCTCGATACTCACTTTTCCCCAACAAAGTGTGGATTCGGGGAGCGGTACGCATTTTACGCGGCAACGCAACAAACGGGTGAGACGCATGCGCAGTGGGCGGCAAGACTGCGTGGCCTCACGAAACATTGCAAGTTCGCCAACGTAGAAGAGGCATTACGAGACCGTTTCGTGATGGGCATGTTGGCAGGTCCCGAGAGGGACAAACTGTTCACAAAGGACACAGATACCTTGACCCTGGCCAAGGCAGTGGAGTTGGCGCAGAGCGTCCGGTGCGCGCGGGCAGGCGCCGCCGCCGGCGCTTCCACGACGGCGTCGATCACACAGCAAGAACATTCAGTGTTCAAGGTGCAGGGCAAGAGTGCGGGTTCTGATAAGGAACCGGTAATGGAGAAGTGTTCCGTGTGCGGACGCAAGAACCATGCATCATCTCAGTGCCGATTCGCGAACTTTTCTTGTAGGAAGTGTAATACAAAGGGCCACTTACGTAGAATGTGCAAAGTAAAGAGTGTTGTGACTGGTGACGTGAGTGAGAAGGACGACGATGGTGAGTTTTTATGTTGTAACATCACTTCAGAGCGGGGAGAACCCATGACAGAAATCGTGTCCATAAACGGCTCACAAATCAAATTTGAGATTGATAGTGGATCTGCAGTAACGGTAATTTCCGAGAGTTTATACACAAAATGTTTTAGCAGGTTGCCCTTGTTATCACCTAAGAAAAGGCTATTTACCTACACGGGCAGTAGTATTATGTGCCTCGGTATAGTTCGCCTATCGGTCACATATAGGCTCAGCACACACACACTAGATGCTTACGTGGTACGCAACGAAGGCCCGCCATTGCTCGGAAGGGATTTCTTATCCTTATTTAAGTTAAAAATAGCACCCTGTAATTTCATAAAAAATGAAGTAAAAACAATCGATGACTTGCATAATAGATTCAGAGACGTATTTTCAGAAAAATTAGGTAAATTCAACAAATTCGAGGTCAAATTACGTTTAAAAGATGATGCAGTGCCAATATTTTTCAAAGCGCGTCCCACCGCTTTTGCATTGCGAGACAAGGTAGATAAAGAGATAGTCCGCCTTGTAAACTTAGGGATACTTAAACAGGTTGATCACTCAGAGTATGCATCACCTGTAGTGCCAGTATTAAAACGGAATGGAAGTGTTAGGCTGTGTGCAGACTATTCTGTAACCATAAATAAACAATTAGTTGTAGAACAATACCCGTTGCCTACAGTCCACGAGCTGTTTTCAAAATTGCACGGAGGTCAACAGTTCTCAAAGTTAGACCTGTCCATGGCCTATAATCAATTTGTTTTAGACGAAGACTCACAAAAGATTACATGCATAAATACTCACCGCGGATTGTTTCAGTATACACGTATGGTTTTTGGGTTAACCAGCGCACCGTCTATTTTTCAGCGCGCAATGGAAAACGTATTGTCTGGTATGGACGGTGTGTTGTGTCTTTTAGACGATGTCCTTATCACAGCCAATGGACCGGGTTTACATTTACAACGGTTGACGGCAGTGTTACAGAGGTTGCAAGATGCGGGACTTACCTTGCAAAAAGAAAAGTGCGAATTTTTTAAGAATGAAATCAATTACTTAGGGTATGTAATTAACAAAGACGGGTTAAAAAAATCATCAGATAAAGTAATAGCAATTGAGAAATCCCCCGTGCCCACAGATATAGGCAAACTGCAATCATTTTTAGGATTAGTAAATTACTACCGTAATTTCGTACCTAAGGCGTCCGAAATTCTAAGTCCCTTATACGATCTTCTAAGGAAGGGTGTTAAATGGCACTGGGCCGACGAACATCAGAGAGCGTTCGTCGAAATAAAAAAACATTTAACGTCGGATCAGGTGTTAGCGCATTTCGACGCAAATGCAAAGTTAATCCTCACAGTGGACGCTTCACCTAATGGGTTAGGTGCGATTTTATCGCAAAGCGATAAAGATGGATGCGAGCGTCCTATTTCATTTGCGTCCCGCACTCTAAACACAGCTGAAAAACGTTATTCTCAAATTCAGAAAGAGGCAACTGCTATTATTTTTGGAGTTCGAAGATTCCATCAGTACTTGTACGGTAAGTCAGACCCGTTCATCCTTCGCACCGATCACAAGCCTTTAATTTCAATTTTTGGCCCGCACAAAGGTATACCGGAGGTTTCGGCAAACAGATTACAACGATACGCGTTGTTCCTCAGCGCATATAATTATAAAATCGAATACGTTCGTAGCGAAAATAACAGCGCGGATTATTTATCCCGTGCAAGTCTTCCCGACAACGATAAGCGGTCGCGGTCAATGACCGCCGCGGACTGCGAACGGGGGGACAGCGCTCAGCACGCTGCCGCTGCGGCCGCCCCGATTGATCGCGCGTCATATGTTCACTTCGTAATAGACGGACATATGCCAGTTACGCGGGACGAATTACGCAAGGAAACTACCCGAGATGTTAATTTAATGAACGTGATTGATTTTATTTTTAAGGGTTGGCCTAGAAGCGTTTCTGATGAGATTTTAAAACCGTTCCACGCATGCAGGAATCAATTATCGTATGAAGACGGCTGTGTTATGAGAGGCCATAAATTGGTTTTACCAGAAAGGCTAAAAATGAAAATATTAAACGAACTTCATACTTCCCACCTGGGAATTGTAAAAACAAAGGCCGAAGCTCGTTCCCGTTTCTGGTTTCCGGGTATTGATAAAGAAATAGAAACTATGATCAACTCTTGTAGTGTTTGCATACATTTACGACCTACCCCTCCGCGCGCCCCGCTTGCCCCCTGGCAATACCCACCTCACCCATTCTACCGGTTGCATATAGATTTCTTGGGTCCGTTAGATAATAGACATTATTTAATTGTAGTAGATGCATATACGAAATGGGTGGAAGTTTACGATATGTGTGGTTCAACGACCTCATCAGCTGCAGTAGAAAAACTATACGAGTTTGTATCAAGGTTCGGGTTACCAAATACAATTGTAAGCGATAACGGCACGGCTTTCACGTCACAAGATTTTAAAACGTTTTGTACAATTAACGGCATTGAGCACGTGACGTCACCGCCCTATAATCCTGCGAGCAATGGTCAGGCCGAAAGTTACGTAAAGATCGCAAAAAAAGGTATTAAATCCTGTATTTTATCGACTAACAGCCAAAAAGACACTAGGGTCAAACTGTTAAAATATCTTTTTGATTACAGGAATTCAGTACATTCAGTGACAGGGTTCTCTCCGGCTCAATTAGTTTTTGGTCACAAGCTAAGATCAAGGTTGGATCTATTGTCGCCAAAACCGCTGTCGTCGCCTTCCAACGCGTCACTGGACAGCACAGTGAAATCTAAACAGTGTTTGCAGAGTAAATTCTATGGCGGTAAAAATAAACAATTTTTTAAAAACGGGGACGAAGTTTTATACAAAAAATTTAACAATAAAGAAAAGTTCACATGGTGCAGAGGCACAGTAATAGACAGGAGTGGTAGAGTTGTGTATTTAATTTCCGATCATTTAACAGGGAGTGTAATAAAAAAACACAAAAACCAGATTGTGTTATTTAAGGGGAACGGCAATGTACAACAAAGTTGGAATACTGGCGAATTAGAGGATGATGGTGACGAGGACATATCATCAGCGGCACCACTGAGCCCCCAACCCGCGTCTCAAGCTGACGCAGCGGAGGAGGGCGGACAGGGTGTAAATACGCCACCAGCGGCGCCGACCTCACCGCCCGCGCTTGTGCCGCCCGCCCGTCACGGTAGGATGTTGCGCCAGCTTCCAAAGGTGGACTATAGAAGCCTTGCGTTAGGCAAGTGACCAGTGGATGTCATAATTTTGTACTTGTATGTTGTTGTAAGGACCTTTAAGTATTTTAGTATTATTATTATGTTTTTAATCCTGCTACTATGCTATGCTATTGTATCTTGTATTATATCTTTAGAAATAAGGTTGGGAGATGTTGTGTACTAGCAGGATGTATGTGTGTAGCGATGCGCGGCCACGTAGGCTGCCTGCGCAGACGACGCCGCGCAGCGCCCCGCGCCCCCCGGATCGGGCTCGCGCACGCGTGTCACAAAATAAAGCGTCAGTGCGTTCACAGCCCGTCCTAGTTTTACTCGTATCCCCGTGTCCCGTATCCAACAGTTATTAAAAATTAAAACCCGATTATAATAAAATCTTCGAAGAAAATGTTTTAATTAAATTAGTTTACACCACAGACTATCTGCAGTACCTATTGCGTCTCCTTCTCCCTTTACCTAAATCTATTCTAAGGTTGTCTTTAAAGGCGAGCAGACAGGCGCGACGCGACTCTAGAAAACAATTTATGTGAAGTCTATGGAAATTGTTCTGCCAGAATCGCATCGCACCGTCGCGTCGCCAAAGGATCATGGCCACCCGGCTGGTCCGCGGATACCGCACGGTCTCCTGTGAGGCAGCGAGCCTCCTTGCTTGATTGCCGCCATGGTATCTGAAGGCAAAAGTCCTCGCACACGTATGGGAGTGGCGCGAGGAGGCGAAACGCCGGGGCGTAACTACGCTGCCGCGAGAAATTGGGGCACAGCGGACGGATCTCCGGCGGGATCTCATGGCAACACGGTTGTCGCAACCCAGTGCTGGGCACGCCACAATTTCAGCGATAAGTCGAATTCGGCGATAAGTAACGCCCGGGTGTCCCCACTGTGTGGATCGCCCGGAGGACACGGTGGAGCATACGGTGGAGGTCTGCCCGGCTTGGGCAGAGCACCACCGTGTCCTCGTAGAGACGATTGGCGGCAGAGATCTCTCGCGTCCGGCCCTGGTTCAGGCCATGGTACGGAGTGAGAGGGCATGGGCAGCCGTCACCTCCTTCTGCGAAGCAGTAATGCTCGCGAAGGAGGAGGCGGGACGGTTGAGGGAAAGGCAAATTTCGCGCCCCCTCGCCCCTAGCCGCCGCAGGAGACGCCCTGGGCATCGGGAATCCCGGGCGGATTTCCGGCCACCGTAGGCGCGGGCTTGCGGACGGTGAGCAATGGGTAGCTCACCGTCCGGTAGGGACCAGGCCCGGGTCGACGGCGCGTTGTATTCCGCGCGCCGCAAAGAGATGTCGTCAGCACAAATGTAGGGGTCCACTAGGGCCGATGCCTGCCGGGGTCGCGGGAAGGTACTACAGCACAGGCAACAGGAAGGAATACGGGTGGGATTTAGTCAGTAAGAGTCTGACACACCCTCCCGCTCCGCCCAGAGCGGGAGAAGTTATTTGATGATTTGACACCCAAAAAAAAAAAGGTTACCAATGCACTATCGCCACCCAAACCCATAGCCCATTTTGTTTTATTTCCATCTTCTGCAATAGGCCTGCACCAACCGGGGATTGTCCTTGGGTGGATTTACATAGTGCATACAGGGATAATCAGCGGTTGATGCCTCAACACTTGAAATTGTCTAAGCGGCCTGTGCGAGTTGGCTTAGGCCCTCGTATGCCTTCCAATGGTCCCAGGGTCCCGAGATATGTCAAACACATTATAATAATAACCCCACCGAGGGATCTCTACGTCGACGTCGTGGTGGGGCTTGTGCGCTCCGAACTCTAGGTCTGTGCCGGTAGAGTTTTCTTTGCCAAAACGGATCTAGGGTGCGGAGCCAGACCAAGAGAGATGCAGAAACCCGCAGGGCAGCATATGGCGAGCTGTTGAGCAGTAGCAACCCCACGTATGCTATCTCCCGGGAGAAGTCTTGTTGCTCACCTCTGGCTTGCCTTTGATGGCCGTCTGAACTGATCACTGAAAAGGAACAGAGCTCCCACCTCTTTCTTGCCTTTATTGGCTCGCTTGAGTGGAGATTCACAAGAGCAATCGTGCTCGGAGAAAGTAAGTATTCCAGCAGGCTTAGCATGACATTTTGTATTTCTTCGAAGAATAGACACGGCTCTCTCTATACAAAGTGACATTTCATTTCTCCATTTTTGACATCTCACCGTAGAAATCCTTCTACAATCTGTCATCTCGTCTTTCGTTTCTAACGATCTTTGTCTAGGTCCTTTTTTATGTAGAAGGATTTCTACGGTGGGATGTCAAAAAAGGAGAAACGAAACGTCACTTTGTATAGAAAAAGCCGTGTCTAGTCTTCGGGGAAATAGAAAGCGTCATGCTAAGCCTGCAGTAAGTGCTGGTAGGGATCTTGAACATCTTCCGGGCTCTGGCCTCTTTCTGATAGCCGAGGAATACCTCGCCACTCCTCAGACAGCTCAGGACATGTTGCCCCTTGTCGCTACGTCACTATGTGCTATTATTTTACTGTGTGTACAAAAATAATAAAATAAATAAGCACTTTACCTGATTTATTTATAAAATAATGGTAAAAACAGCTTATAATTATTGAAACAATTATGAACGCTGTCGGGCACAGCATAGTAGGAGATTTCCTCCTCTCTACTTGAGCGCTTAGCATAATCAGCCTAAAATGTCCCCACTGCTGGGACACAGACCTCCTCTCTGTAAGACGGAGTGGGCCGAAAACTACCACGCGGGCCCAGTGCGGTTTGGTAGATGTCACATGTCTTCGAATTTTTGGTTCTAGAACATGCTGGTTTCCTCAGAATGTTTTCCTTCACCGTTTTGAGAGCAGTGGTGATGAAATAATTTACACAAAGTAAAGCGCCTGTCTTTTTTTGGGTGGGAAATCATCAAATAACTTCTCCCGCACTGGGCGGAGCGGAAGGGTGTGTCAGACTCTTACTGACTAAAACCCACCCGTATTCCCTTACCCTTTAGTACCTTCCCGCGACCCCGGCAGGCATCGGCCTTAGTGGTCCCCTACACTTGTGCTGACGACATCTCTTTGAGGTGAGTTTGGAATACAACGCGCCGTCAACCCCTTCGCGAGCATGCCCTCTCGCTCCGTACCATGGCCTGAACCAGGGCCTCCGGGCGATCTACACAGTAGTGACAAGCGCCTGTCTGGGTTCGAACCTACGACCTACAACTTGTAAGTCGAGGCCGATACCACTGGGCCACCACTGCTCTTTCTCCTTGAGCGCTTATTTGTGATTATAGCATTTATGTATTTTAATAATATTTTAAGTAAAAATTTTGCCTTTTCTTTTCAAGTTAAAAAACCGCTTGAGTAAGTAGGTCTTCTTATGTTATACCTATATAGTTTTTTTGTTTTTTATTTCAAGATTCTTTATTAATTAATGTCTATAATTTGTTATCGTAGGTTATTTGTTCGTTATTAATATTGATTTGTCGATAAGAAAAACAAATACATCTAATTAATTAATAAAAATAACTAAAACTATACACAAACTAAAATAGGGCGTCGAAAAATTCATCCACATCGCTGTCGACTGGTAATGTACCCAAGAGACTGGTGGCATTGCCACGTTGTATGGCAATGCTTAACCTCTGGCCGAGGTAAAAATCAGCACTTGGGTCACGGGAAGTATCAACCAGCCGTCTGGAGATTTCCTTAAAAAGGCCATGAGCACGCGGACCCCACGGCCTGAGGGTTTCAACCCCAAACGGCTCGAAAATATAATGACCAACTAGGTTATTATACTTACGCCGCTTGAGGTTCTCTGCAGCCGCAGCAGCAGCGCCAGCAAAGCACGCCGAGCCAGGAAGATGGGATGGCGCAAGAGTATCGACACACGTTGCATGCCACACTAAAGGCCTACCCACCTTCCATGGAAATAAAGACATGCCGTCTGGTCTCTTGCCATCGTCGCATGCCAGGCCATTGGGTTCTAATACAGCTGGAACGCCGACGGTGACAAGAGCTCGTCGGATGATGTCATTAATGTTCGCGTGCCGCGCTAAGCGAATTTCTTATTAACAGGTTCACTGTCCAGGCTCCAGAGTGGGAATGGTCCATAAGTCCAGTTATGTTTTTATTTAAAGTCAGTTTATTTGTGATTAAAATGTATGCATATATGTGTTACAAAATGTTTATACTCTACTGAAATAGTTTTTTTTAACACAGACCACATATGGTCTATGGACTCGTAGCGCTTCCAGGACGGGAAAAATCACCTCGTGAGTCTCAAGTCCATGTATAATGTTTGTGCTATATATTAATTTTTTTGTTTTTTTTATCTACTTACCCATTGATTAGCTTATTTCTAAGTAATGAAACAATAAAACCTCGAAACAAAAATTATGCTGACACTTTTTACTTTAGAAAAAAAATATCGACATTTTCCCTATGTGCACTTTTTATAATCCTTATGATGTGTCCTGCCAAGTCCGCATTAAATATGAGACTTTCTCCTTACGTCCACAGTATCAGATGGCTTAGAAATTGTACGGGCGAACATACCACATACGGTCTGTGGACTGATATGGAAGTCTCTCTACAGACCGTATGTGGTCTGTGGACAGTGAACCTGTATATAACATTACTGTGGCTTTCCGCCAGAGGCGGTCAAATGTCTGGCAATGAATTATTATACTCGTAAGTTCTGTTATGTAGATCTATAACCAAGGCTCCTTTTGACGTCATCCAAACGTATAATTAGAACTATTTCCGATACGATACTTTGTGACACTATCTGGCCTGTCAAAACACGGTCAAATTAAAACGGATGCGGAAATACAAGATATTATATCTCAAACATTAAAAGCGTTTCCGAAATTAATAATTGTTGTAATAAAACATATTGAGCCTACGTAGTTCTGTAGAAGGTTACATCTGACAGGCAAGTGTGTGTTAATTTGACGTCATTATCACGGGTGATTAATAAAAACCTATCCATTACGATCTATCTTCTAGATAATATTATTTAGTTCCCAAGAGACTGACTGACATAGCTTGCAGAGTATGCAAGCTGAAGTGGCAGTAGGCAGGCCATTTTTGTCGAAGGACCGATGGCCGGTGGAGCAGACGAGTCGGAGTGGAGACCGCATAACGGCAAGCGTGGTGTGGAACGCCCCCCCAGTTAGATGGACCGCCGACGACCTTAAAAAGGTGGCTGGGACAGACTGGATGCGGAAGGCGGAGGTCAGGGTTTTGTGGTGCAGCCTGAGAGAGGCCTATGTCCAGCAACGGACTCTGAGTTGATTGATTGATTGCTTGACGTAGTGCCAAGGGAGCAACATGTCCTGAGGTGCTTGAGGAGTGGAGAGGTATTCCACGGCTATGTCTAGCAGTGGATTGCGATAGGCTAAGTTGATTTATTGTTTAAACCTATTTATGTTTTCTCTAAGCAGTGATGCAGTTGAGCAGTGGTGGCCCAGTGGTAATGACCACTACTTACGAGTGTAGGTCGTACGTTCTAAACTTTTTTTTGTTGGTGGGAAATTATCAAATAACTTCTCCCGCTCTGGGCGGAGCGGGAGGGTGTGTCAGACTCTTACTGACTAAAACCCACCCGTATTCCTTCAGTTGTCTGTGTTGCCAGGGGCCTCGGTGACCCTTTAGTACCTTTCCGCGACGTTTTCGAACCCTAACAGGTGCTTTACTTTGTGTAAATTATTATTTAAAGAAAACATCGTGAGGAAACCGGCATGTCGTAGAACCAAAAATTCGAAGACATGTGTGACATCTACCAACCTTCACTGGGCCCGCGTGGTGATTACAGCCCGCTCCCTCTCACAGAGAGAAGCCCGCTGCTCCCAGCAGTGGGAACATTATAGGCTGATTTATGTATGTTTTCTCTATACGCGAATTTGTAATTCTATTGAGAAATAAATATCTTTAACCGTACCAAAAGATAATTTAATTAATTCTCAAGGCTAAAGGTTAAAGTTTCGGATACAGCTCCTGAATAAAAAAGAAGTACACAACCACCTTCACTTCTGCTTACCCGTGGCACATCAGTTTACGTTACGTGAACTTTCATGTGAAAGTTTCTTGTTTGATATTCGTTGTTAGCGTTAAACCGAGCTTGTTTTGTTAACCTGATACTGATGGCTGGAAAGGAGAAGGCTACGTTCATACTGTGACAATTCAAGTCAATACTACAGTAAGTAATTGTTTTTATTTTTATTACGTCTTCTGTTTCCAAAGAAAAATCAGTACTTGGTACCAATAATTTGGGATCTTCGGAGGAACACATGGATGCGTAGACTTTATCATTATTTCTAATTTCTGTGATATTTCTAAGGGAAGAAGAGGGGTTCGCGTTAATGCAACAATGTAGCCGTAGCTCAACAGAGAGCGTGCGAAGTGTACATAGTTTAATTAACCTGTTAAGCCCCACGCAACACCGATTCGGAGTCAAACAATAGAAAATCAATTGTGTCTCATTAGCTGTCCTTGACCGATTAACGAGAACTACAATTCGCGCGCTCTCTGTTGTACAGAGAGACGTCGACCAATGTGCGAGAGATAGCGCGTGAAGTGAAGTTCGTGTTATCGCGACAATTTAGCCGTAGCACAAGAATAACGATAAATAGTACATCCGGCGCATTTTGTGTATTTATATCACGTCCTCACTGCATGAGCTGGTTGCATATACATACCTTACCCTGGATACCAGCAGCCCAGGACTGGTCTTTGTGACGATGCTCGGGGAGCTCTAACTCACAGTGGAAGTCTTTCGGGTGATGATGGTGCCGTGCCGACATTATTAATCAGGAGGATAAGAAGTTTACATATGACAAACATTATGTATCTTTTAAGTCCCCGTTTCAGATACCAGTGACGCCCTATGATTTCGTTTTTGTGACGCCTGAAGGCGACACTGAGATTCATAAGAATACAGGCGTACCTACAAACAGTTGCATTATGCAACGGAACTGCTCCAATATGAACAAAACCTTACTGTAAACACGCTCCAATTTCAACAATTACAGGTGCACAACCTCATAATCACAGTTCTACTTCAGATACCCAGGAAACACCACTTTAAACGGACATTTTCATAACTATTGAAAAAACTTCCTAAATTATTGTCTTAATTTAATAAAACTAATTCTACAACTAAAAATGATTTTGAAAATAATAATAGGATTCCATTTTCGAATGTAGAATACGCGTTTCAATAGTTAGAAAATTGATTTTAATAAAATAATGACGAGTAATATTTATTATGTACTACTATTAATATTGTTAAGGTTGAATTATATTTCAAGTGTAAAAAGTAAAATTGAATGTGGTTACAAGGTATGTATACGTATATTTCATAACGAGAAGTCGTGAGTTCGCACCGTTTCACTATGGTCAAAATATTGTTGCTAAAATAACTGAATAGAAAAAAGTATTGTTTATTGTTTTTGTACCTAGATGGTTAACAAATAAATGGGTCCAGGGACGACGGACTCGGGGACATCCGTCGCCCCCACACAGCAGAACCCGAGGTGGCGTCGCGTAGTGTTCCACGCGCGCCCTTATTGGACGTCGCGGGGAGAGTTTTACACCTCATTCCCCCAGGCCGGCACCAGCCGGGGATCGCGGAAGTCGCACTAGATCCCTGAGATACATGAGGATTTTCCACCACTGAACAAAAAAAAAAGTGTTTAACAAATAAAATTGGACAAAATTAAAAAAAAACCTGTGTGCGAAATTCCATGACCCTAGGTCAACGGGAAGTACCTATAGGTTTTGATTTATTTGCGGGTATCCAAATATGTCGCTTAAATGGCCGTATTTTTTTTTTCCATTAACTTAGAAGCTTGATTTTTTTAAGCAAGGTCTTGACAGACAGACGGACGGACAACGAGCTGATACTAGTAAAGTTCTATTTTTTTTTTCCTTTTGACATACGGAACCCTAGTCTACCAACTGCGTAAAAAGATTGCCCCTCAAGGTAAAGAGTGATCGCGGGAAAGTCCAAAAGGGTTACCGAGGCCCCTGGCAACACAGGCAACGGAAGGAACACGGGTGGGTTTTAGTCAGTAAGAGTCTGACACACCCTCCCGCTCCGCCCAGAGCGGGACAAGTTATTTGATACTTTCCCACCCAAAAAAAAAAGGTAAAGAATGAGTTGATAACCAGATTATTCTTGTGCCGCTGACTTGACCTGCGTCCGTCATAAGGCCTTTCTATCATCCCCGTTTTCTGGAATATGTATAAAATGACCAGTAATCTGCTGTCAAACAATTTTATTCAAAGTTTGTTTTTTTTTCAACTCAACTTTACCAAAATTGTTTAGTGAAAACCCTGTCAAAATAGTTGCTAATTAATGCACGACAAGGTCGCTTTTCTAGAAGCTGTTCGTGATTGTTTTATTAAAATTTGAATCGTACAATGTAAAAACAGCAATTATTTTTCAGCTCAGTATTAGATCGTTATTTTGATATGTACTCATAAAAATGGATAATTTGTCAATAATGTTGTCGACGTTGCCTCGCGCGGGATTACTGCTCTTAAGGCGCTCACAAGAGGCAAAAATGACCAGAATAGGCTTGTCTTAAGATTTTTTTTTCCATATCTGTATAGTTTGTGGTAGCGGAAAAACTAACATATTATGTTCATTTTGAACATATTTCTCAGAACTTGAACCATAACACGTTTTGAAAACAAAATCTCGATACAAACTAACGTTAAACTAACTTCTTACCTTGAGTTCCAATCCAAAATATCTGCATTAAATATCAACATATGTACGTTACGTATTTAATTAATAACAAGAACGTCATATTTTAATGCAGAAATTGGTTGTTTTTATTTTCGATTACTCAACTCAATTTTGAGTAAATAAATAATTGCTTCATATTTTGCAATAAATTACAAGCGTTGTGTCATCGCGCTTCTCTTTCTTTTCTATGCAGTCTTTTTTTTTTTTTGGATGGGGAATCATCAAATCAAAACCGCCCAGAGCGGGAGAAGTCTCCCCGCTCTGGGCGGAGCTGGAGGGTATGTCAAACTCTAACTGACTAAAACCCACCCATATTCCTTCCTGTTGCCTGTGTTGCGGGGGCGTCGGTGACCCTTTAGTACCTTCCCGCGATTTCTATACAGTCTGACAGTGACTGCGGTTTAGGTGTTGTCAGCGACTTAAGCCAGTTTGAGTTCCACAACAAATTAAATTGAATGGGTTAGCGGCGGGATATTTTAATATCATCATCATCATCATTTCAGCCGAAAGACGTCCACTGCTGGACATAGGCCTCCCCCAAGCACCGCCACTTCGACCGGTTTTGTGCTTCCAGCATCCATTCCATCCATCCATCCATCCATCCATAATATATTTTAATATATTTAAAATTATTTTTATTTGGACGTTTGTTTTTGTTGCAGCAATGTCCACAAACAAGAGATGGAGCGCTGAACGTCCATCTAATACCTCACTCGCACATGGATGCTGGATGGGTGAAGACCTTCGATGAATACTATTATGGCAGTAAGTAGTATCTATTTTGTAAAGTTATATCTGGTGCCTGCGACTTCACCTGCAATTATTTTGTTGTTAATTAAAGGTTCGGTAACCGCCATTGACCTTGGCCACACAAATGCGCGTGTCTCTCACGCCACGCGACTGTTCGGTTTCATAGGGAATATTTATTTACAGTAACGAAAATATGAGTACCTATTTGAAAAAAATCACAGATGGAATTCATCATCGTCGTTCTCCTGCCCTTATCCCAATTTATTTGTGGTCGGCGCAACATGTTCCTTCCTTCCATACTTCTCTATTAGTTGTCATCTCGGTAGTCACACCCTTTCTACCCATATCATCTTTCACACAGTCCATCCATTGATTTTCATACTCAAGACTTTCCTCACGACATTTTCCTCATTCCTCCGCATCACATGCCCATACCATGACAATCCAACTTTTCAGTCACCGGTGCCACTTTCAGACTTCCTCTTATGTACCCATTTCTTATTCTATCCATTCGTGTCACACCACATATCGCTCTTGTAAATTATAGACGGTAAAATAGTCTGCACATACAAAAAAAAAATCATGAAAATATCTTAAGTAGTTTGGAAGCAATACCTTGTTTCATCCTTTGGGTAGACATTAATTCCTGAATTTATGTCTTACAGGTTTAAGAAAAAAAAAGTAACTATACAATATTGATGCTTAATTACTAACTATATTTACAAATTAATACAAAAAACAAAAGGACACTTAGGCGTCAAAGTATTCGTCCGCATCGCTGTCATCCGGAAACGTGCCCAGAAGTCTGGCAGCATTGCCACGTTGAATGGCAATGCTAATTCTTCGGCCAAAGAACGAGCCAGCCCTCTGGTCACGTGAAGTGTCGATCAATCGGCGAGAGATTTCCTTAAAAAGGAGACACGCACTTGGGCCCCATGACCCGAGCGTTTCGACCCCAAACGGCTCAAAACTGTAGTTTCCTATAAGGTTGCAGTATTTGCGCCGCTTGAGGGTCTCAGCAACTGCAGCAGCGGCGCCAGCACAGCCAGCCGTGCTTGGAACATGAGATGGCGCAAGGGTGTCGACACAGGTTGCGTCCCACACCAGAGGCCTACCCAACTTCCAAGGCAACAACGTCATACCATCTGGTCTCTTCCCATCGTCACGTACCAATCCATTTGGTTCTAATACCGCTGGTACGCCGGCGGTGACAAGGGCTCGACGAATAATATCGTTGATGCTGCCGTGCCGTGCTATGCGACCTGCGCTCCTGCAGCAGGACAGGCCATGGTGTCCAAGACTGTCGACGGCTTCACCGCAGTGACACCGATGCGGAGCAACACAAGGTGCGCCCAAGCGGAGACACGTAGCGAGCCGAAACGATGAGTCATCCATCATAGTGCCTATGGTAGATGACGGTAGCGCCTGAAACCACAAGCCAGACTCCCACTCTCCCACAGCCAGCAGACGAGCACGCTCAGCAGTATTAAGTGATTTATTTATCAGGGTATTCCGTATAACACTGCAGAGCGGCACGTCCCACCGTCTCTGTGAGGTTGGGTTGTCTGGCAAATCCATATTGGGACAAGCCATTTTCCAAGCGTTCAACGCGTCGGTAAACCACGGTACCTCAAAATCAACCAGTGAGGAAGATAAAATGTTCCTGGTTAATTTATCAGTACCGTGAACCGAGGAGATGAAGGCCGGTAAACTTATACTTGAAATTTTGCGGACGCCGAGACCACCCAGGTGAATGGGTAGTGTGGCTTGCTGCCACGCTCGGTCGTCCAGAGCCACATTAAGGATCGACGTTAGTGTGTCATACAGTATTTTACTACAATACTTAAATATTCACATAATATAGAATTGATGTGTTTGCGGTCTAGTTTAACATACATTTTATGCATCGCTTACTTGCATTATATGAAGGCGTAGTAACAGATTTAAAAGTCACTAAAATCATATAATCAGCGCCTTAAAACAAAGAAGCCTATATCCTTCTCCAGGTCCCGGGGTCCTATGTCAAACTTGATAACGATAACTTCAGTGGTATAAGCTTGAAAAGGTAACAGATAGACAGACAGAATTCCTTACGCATTTATAATATTATGCATGGATATTTGATAGTCTCGCGTTTGAGCACTATCTCACCTGCAGGCTTAGCACGAGTACCGTAAAGAAGCGTTTTGTCGACGGAAATGTAGACAAAAATGACGGTTGACAGTAATAGACAGTTGACAGTTTTCTACCGAGAAATGTAGACAAGCGATTTCTATTCTAGTGTAGAAATAGAAAGCGTCATGCTAAACTTGCTGATGTAAGCGGTGATGCGGTCGGTAATACCCCTGTTGGCATAAAATTTTAAGGCATAACGTTTTCGCAGAACTTTTATTAGCGTAATAATACTGCTGCATAATAATACTTTGGCATAATGCAAAGGTTAGCATAACTATCATGTAGTCTAATATGTTTTTTTAAGTTGGAGTTGCATAGATTTTAAAGGCATAATATTTATTCGTCTAATAATCATGAGCCATCCGACTTGGACAGGTTAGGTTCGAAGGGGATGGGAACTCAGACCCCGCCATCCCCTTCGAGGTTATATTCTTTAAACCCTTGATGCCCGCGAAGCGGGCCTCATACTACGCCTTTTAAGCGACTATAGGTGTTTTGAGGTTAGGTTACAATAATTTGTTTTTCTCAAGAACGGTGCATTACCTTTTCATGGGAGCCAAAGGGCAGAGGCACCCCCCCCTCACCTCTCCCGCGAAGCGAGGCTCATACATTGGCAACAAGCATTATGGCAAAACATTTATGCCTAATAATATTATGCGTAATGATCATTATGCTGAATTTTGTTATGCCAGTGTAAATTATGACCACATATTTTATGCTTATCATTAGTAAACCGATGGGGTCCACTATAGTGAATTCTTACCTAGAAGTATCTAACCTATTCAAACTCAAATCAAAGAAATAGACACATAAAAAGCACTTTTGAACGTCAAAATTCACAGAAAAAGAAGTGATTCTCGTTGCTCCTTCCAAAAGGTAGTGTCCTATGGAAAAAAATGGGCAAGAAACTCCACCGTTACCCCTTTAAAATGTTTTACAATATTTTGTATACAATAATTATATGGGAAGACGACGCACCTACAATAAAATTATAACTAATAATAACTACATCACAATAGGTAGAAAAAAAATAAAAATAAAGCAATGACAGACAAATTAATTATGTGACAGATATATCGTGCTCACATATTTACAAACATTGCAAAAGTAGAGTTATAAATATTTTCATAAAAAAATAGTTATAAAATAAGTCAGTGTGTGAGGTCAAGTAGTCACAGAATGTAAAATCAATGTCATAAAAATAATAAATTATACAATTAAATTAACAACCAGTTTCAATTAAAATCAATATTGATTTTAATTTAAACTGGTTGTTAATTGAATTGTATAATTTATTAATATATATGACGGAGAAGGTAGGTACGTCTCGCTCGTTATCATCAACCATATTTTAACTACTGTGGGCGTACAATGGGAAGTGTTGGTTATTGCGCAATAGAAAACCGTATGGAGTTTAAAACACATTATAATTTACGATCAAATAATCACACGGGCTATTCACACACTGTACACGACACAACTATACGGAACGCGCGACAGTTTCAACTCCATCAAGCGCCACCGGATGGCGCTGGCGTACCGGATACGACTCGATTGCGACTTACACATTGACGTTTTGAGTTGTAAATAATTTATTTATAACTCAAAACGTGGAAAACTCCCACGTTTTAGTGATCTGTAAAAACTGACTTGGCAAAGAGTTCCACTCCTGAGCAACACGCTTTTACGGGTGGACTCGTTAATCTTGGGGTCCCAAGCTCGACCCGAGTACCGCCCAGCTGGATTCCGCAATATTCACTGATCATCTGCTAGCCTATGTTGAGGCCGGCTTTCAGTCTACCTAATCGGATGCAGCTGAATACCAGTATTTTACATGGAGCGTATGCCTATCTGGGGTTTGATATAATTTATTCTCATAAGAATTACAATTCACTTAAGTACATGAGAATATTTCAAAACTCGGGTTCGCGGGAAGGTACCTATTAAAGGGTCACCGAGGCCCCTGGCAAACACAGGCATCAGGAAGGAATACGGGTGGGTTTTAGTCAGTAAGAGTCTGACACACCCTCCTGCTCCACCCAGAGCGGGAGAAGTTATTTGAAGATCTCCCATCCAAAAAAAAAAAAGACATATCACAAAAAATAACTAAATATTGGATGTACTGCAAAAAACTGGGCATCGATTATAATGTTTTGAGGGTAGGTTACAAATATGAACAAGTGCTAGTTCGATACAACAAAAGTAAACTAAATGTTGGACGTATAGAGGCATGAGGAACAGGGTGTAAAGTTCGCTCATCCTCCATAGAAAAGGGAGGATCCTCCGACCAGACGGGTGTCGTGTCTGGTGGGCAACTGCCCAACGGTTGATGTCGGGATGTTGTACGTATATATGCTAGTTGCGCGGTAAACTCTGCTTGCGCGATGCAGGATTTTTGCGTGACGTCAGTGTGATAGTTCGTATGTGGCGCTGTAGATGCCGCCACAGACGTATTACAAAAAAACTGGGCATCGATTACAAGGTTTTGAGGGTAGGTTACAAATATGAACAAGTGTTAGTTCATATTTGTGTTATACAATACACGGGCTCAGCTGTCAAAGTAAGTAAACAAGTTTCCGTATAACACAGATCAGCGGTAACTGGATGTGGCTCGTCATTATTGTAGTGAAAAATAGTTTTTTTTTTTTTTATTATTAAATGTTTACTTAAGTAGTTTTTTTTTTAAGTGGATTTAGATTCTTTGAGGTATCTCGGTAATTTGTAAAATATTTTAGATCTTTCATACATAATAGTTTTTTTTCCGTAGTTTGTGCGGTTTGGTTGTAGTTCTACTAATCTACAAAACCCAGCATAATTCAATAGGTCGTCTTCATCAATATGGTCGGACAAAAGAATTAGACAAAACTACCTATTTCAGACTTAATATTATTAATATTATTTTACATGGATTCTTGTGTACGTTGTGAATGTGAGAACGTTGTAGGCTTAATAGACTAGATCTTTTGTAGAGCGTTTTCTTTTCTATTTTTTTTTTGTTAAGTACTTCTCGACAGGCCTACTCTGTCCTCCCATACCTAATTTGTGTAATTTGAAAACATTGTACAAGCCAATTATTTTTAAAAGAGTAACCGTAGAGTTTCTTGCCGGCTCTTCTCCATAGGAAACGACCAATTGGAACCGTGCACCTAGCTTCTGACGTTTCATAAGTGCCCATGTAGGTTTATGTGAAATAAAAATATTTTGATTTTGATTTTAGTGTTTTGTTTTTGTTGCAGCTAAAACGACAATAAGCACTGCCAACGTACAGCTGATCTACCATTCTGTACTTTCAGAGCTGCTCCATGACAAGAGACGAAAGTAAGTGCCATATATCAATACTATACTAATAAATTATGCTTTGATTATTTTATATGTCTAGATAAACTCATCTCAAACTCAAACTCAAAACATTTATGTCAAATAAATACAGGCTCTTTTGAATTGTCAAGGGGTCGGTCAGTCAGAAAGATGAAGCTAGTTGCCCATTCCAAAGCGTAGTAGGTTCCTATGGAGAAGAACGGGCAAGAAACTCCACGGATACTCTTTTAAATTAACATATTGTTACAAAAATATTGCTTAAATCATTCATGTTGAAATTATACATCTGAGAACAATGTAGAAAGACGTGCACGTTAAACGTGTCCGTAATATTAATATTAAAAAAAATAATAAAATTGAAAATAAGCCATGGCAGCTAAGAAATTATCCGTCCCTACTGACGACGATAGAGTGTCGCGCTGCAAAAGAACTAAAACAAACAAGCCAATTTTGTTATGCTGGTGTGTGTGACAGCTACGTCTTACACCTGCGCCACGTCATTGTGCTGCCATTGTGTTATTGTAGTGAGCGTGCATTTTGTAGTCAACAGTTGGACACAATTATTTTCGATGAGTTCGGAGCTTTGACTGTCTATCTAGACACATTTATATCTTTGTAATTATGTATTTTAATTAGTGCTTAACGTTCTACCACTAAAATTGTGCCATTTCTGCAACTCTGAGAGAAGGAGTTTTCACGCAAGCATGTTGATCAACTTTTATTTTTTTTGGTTGGAGAAGGGATCAAATAACTTTTCCCGCTCTGGACGGAGCGGGAGGATGTGTCAGACTCCTACTGACTAAAACCCACCCGTGTTCCTTCCGTTTCCCTTGTTGCCACGGGCCTCGGTAACCCTTTTGGACTTTCCCGCGACCCCGGCAGGCATCGGCTCTAGTGGACCCCTACACTTGTGCTGACGACATCTCTTTGAGGCGCGCGTGGAATGCAACGCGCCGTCGACCCGGGCCTGGTCCTTACCGGACGCTGAGCTACCCATTGCTCACCGTCCGCAAGCCCGCGCCTACGGTGACCGGAAATCCGCCTGGGTTTCCTTACGCCCAGGGCGTCTCCTGCGGCGGCTAGAGGCGAGAGGGCGCGAAATTTGCCTTTCGTCCCGCCTCCTCCTTCGCGAGCATAACTGCTTCATTCACTGCTGCATTGCTGTTGGTCAGCTAAGCAGTTAGATTATTCTAGAACAGGGATTCCCAAAGTGGTCGAATTCAGTTTCCCAGGGGTCGAGATAAACGAAAACTGATTTTGGGGGTTGACGACATCTATAAATCGACCCCTATTCGTTAACACAAGTTCTTATTTGAAACTTTCAAGATACTGTATAAGTTGTGTTACGTGTACCATCTTGTTATAAGAATGACTAATATTTTAGTAGGAAATACTTCCTACACATTGTTGTACTTTTAAAAAACTCATCAAGTCAATAAGCGTACTCAAGTTTGTACAAGATAAATAAAAATGGCTATGGGGGTCTGAGGTATCTGTTCATTTTGGAAAAGGGGTCTTCTTGTAACTTGGGAATCCCTGTTCTAGATAGACGCTTTTTTTTTTTAAACCTTAAAAAAAAGCGTTTTTAGCTTCGTCGTCATGGAGTCCATAATAATAACCTAATTCATGTGCTTAGGGTCTGTCCCACTCGTTTTGAAATTGCAAAGTATACTCTGATTTTTAATTTGCTAGACTTAAATGACACAATTTTGGTGTCGACATAAAAATAACCTAAAGTCGAATTATGAATTGATTGCAGTAATCTGACATGTGCTAGCTGTCACTTGTGTAATAAAATGGTCGTATTTATTGTAATGGTGGTCGTTTTGTTTAATCAATTTATATAAGTGTAAAATAAATGTATGATAATTAATGAAAAAGTCTAGAATACAATAAATATGACCATTTTATTAGACAAAGTGACAGCTAGGACATGTCAAATTCGAAGACATGTGACATCTACCAACCCGCACTGGGCCCGCATGGTGGATTACGGCCCACTTCGTTTCACAGAGACAGCAGTGGGTGTGACCCAGCCACTGCTGGGAATATTATAGGCAGTTTACGTATTGTGTTATTTTAAATTAAAAGGTCGATTCCAGCTGTAATTTTGGTCTTGCAAATTAAAAACATGAATTTAGACAGAAACGGCAGGTCGACCACAGGCTGAATATTTAATCATTTGGCATTTCTGGGTGGTAGTAGGGAATTTCTAATACCTTTAAACAATATAAATCTGCCTACCCTTTTCACACCCCAGAAGGACAATTCCCGTGATTTAAAACATTCAAAATCTATTCTCTGTATATCTATAGACAGAATACTCTTCAGGCAATGTGCGGTGATCTCATTTCAGTGACAATCAATGATAAATTAGAGGTATTTTTGACAGATTTCGGCTGAGATTAGAATGCTAACGTTCTTAAAAATTCGAGATGCAAATCTCATATTTTTAAGAACGTTCCTCAGATCTCACGTAGGTATATAATTTTTTCTTCCATAGGTTCACCTTCTCCGAAACTGCTTACTTCTGGCGCTGGTGGAAAGAACAGCGGCCTACAACCAGGGCCACCTTCAGATCTCTGGTGCAGGAAGGTCGGGTGGAATTCGCTGGTGGCGGCTGGGTCCATAACGATGAAGCCACTCCTGATTATCTGCATATTATTGACCAGTTTACTTGGGGGTTGAGGTAAGTTCATCATCATTATCCTTCAGTGAGTGTTCTGCTCGCCAAGCAAGTGTAGCCGAACGAGTACTCTCTTTAAGGATCGGTTTATCACATTGGCTCATAAAAAAAAAACTTCAAAATATCCTGGTACTTTGAAAGTAATATCGTTTTTTATGCTTTTGGGTAGCCATTATTTCCAAAATTTATTTCATAAAGTATTTTTCTACAATACTTCAACTCTTTAATACAATACTTCAGTTCTGGTTTAACCTCGGGTACTGCTGCGTGGGGGGCGATCTGTGTCCAAGTCCGTCGCCCCTGGACCCATATCGTCATTCTCCTGCTCTTATCTTAATTTGCGGTAGGCGCAATATGTCTTCTCCTTCCATACTTCTCTATCAGTTGTCATCTCTGTAGTCACTCCCTTTCTAGCCATATCATCTTTCACACAGTCCATCTATCGTTTCTTTGGTCTTCCCCTACTCTTATAGTCATCCACATTCTTACTCATAGTTTTTGATTGAGGTTAGTTACTAATCAGATATTTGAATCAACGTCATCATCATCTGCCAAGTCTTTTCCCAGTACTACAATGAGGGGATTTGTTTGGTGGGACAGGCTTGGTAAACTTTTATAAGTAACTTTTGAAACAGACAACACATATCCTTTTCCCAACTATGTAGCGGTCGGCTTCCAGTCTATCTGGACGCAGCTGACTACCAGTTTTTTCCATGGAGTGACTAACTATCTGGCCTCCACAACCCAGTTATTCGGTAACACGATACCCCTTGGTAAGTCCACGACCAGAGTCACCTTCAGATCTCTGGTGCAGGAAGCTCGGGTGGAGTTTGTTGGCGGAGGTTAAGTTCAAAACGATAGGGATGCCTGATTATCGGCATATTATTGACCAGTTTACTTGAAGATGATTGAGTCTTGATGACCATTATGACATCAGTATTAGATACGCAGTACGGTTGTCGTAGATAATAAGCAATTGATTACTGCACTTAGTCTCGATTCCCGCACGGAAAAAATATTGTCAACGCCTAAATAGTTGTTCTGGTTCCAGCTTTCAGTCAGATTATTAGTTTTGAAAACATACAACACAGGATAATTATAATTGCTGGTGTGTTGTTTGTTCTAAAACAAGTAGTTCTAGTAAATTATTTAACATAGTTTGCTGACCCACTCAAAGAATATGAGGGGTGAGAACCCCAGCGGAGGAAGGAGCGAACCAAGTCTAAAAGCAGAATGAGACTAGGACATCATTTAGCTTTTCAGGAAGACCCAGCCATAGCACGGATGTTTGCGGATAACAACATTGATGATTTTAGCGCCATCATTAGATAAAGATGTGCATCTCTGATATCGCATGTTCGCAGCAGCACCAACAGTATTCTCAATGTGTTCGCAGATCCCTGGGGTTCCCCGATGTTGCGGAGGTGGATGAAGTTCCACGCTCAATTTTATTTTTTTGTTAATCTGTGTCTGTACTAACACTAGATGATAAGTAAAATTGTTACTAAAACCCTATGGACATTGTCTAAAAATAAAAGTATTCTATTCTATGAACAACACAGGGACGAATTACGTAATAGGGAAGAGGCTTATGCCCCGCAATTGGGAAGAAAAAGGGTGTGAATTCATAATACAAATAATGATAAACGTGCCTCCTTCCCTCCATTATAGCGAGCTTTGCGTTACGCTCGTGAACGGGTGCTGCTTGTGGTGACTGGTCGTCTTGCTGACCATGGTTTTATTATTGCTATTAGTAATTAACTGTTTATTTATTTTACTTCGATGTTGCTAGTATATCATTTCTCACTTCGTGTTACAGCTATAGCCAAATTGTAAGCAGGTACGGGATTTATGCCTGGAGGCATTTATTTAGGTATTAAGTTCTGTTTGCGTTTTTATGTTGTTATTATTATTTGTGCTTGAGTACAGTTTTCATTGTTTTGTTGGTATATTGGCGTGTGCTAGCTAACATATGGCAAGTCTTTTATTTTTTTTTGTTTTTAGTAGTGTTAATTAGTTTGCATTCGATTTGTATAGAATCAAGTTTATCTAACTAAACGGTGTGTCCGTGTGCTGCTGGGGAGTTTGTTGCGCCACTTCTTCTTCCCAGCTAAAGCAGTAGGAAGCGGTGAAGGGCGGGCGTTTTGGGGGACTGTCTTATGTAATTTTGACAATGCCAAGCCCAGTTTGAATAAATGACTTTTGTCAAGGTTATCAGAACTTCTGCTAAAATTAATACTTTTAATTTCAGAAAACTGAACGACACTCTCGGCCCCTGTGGCAAGCCGAAAGCCGCGTGGCAGATAGACACATACGGACACACCAGAGAACAAGTCTCCTTGCTGGCTCAGATGGGGTATGATGGACTGTTCATAGGTAAGTAGAAACTCATCATTATTTCTACTGAAAGACTGACTACCTATACACATAGGTCCCGTGCTTCTCATATTCAGCGGATTTCCGCAACCTTCACCAGGAGCTATGGGCCCTATTTACCGGACTACGGCAAAGTCAAAGGAGGGTTCTGATTTTAACAGGCTATGTATGTTTGTCCATCTGTTCCCTTATAACTCCTAATCTACTCCTCGTATTTTGACAAACAAGGTATTTAATAAAACCGATAGGCGAGAGATGACATTTTTTTTTTGTAATAGGCGACTGTCTGAATTGATTTTAGACTGACTGACACAAAAAAAATTGACGGATTGTTTCCTCAATTTTATAAGGTTCTTTCACACATTTTCTGCTTTATTAAACCGCACTTGTTGTTAAAATGTGTCAATTTTATCATTTATTGACGATTTTTTGCGACATATCATTCAAACTCAAACTCAAAGCATTTATTTCAAATAAACCAATTACAGCCACTTTTGAATTGTCCAGGGAATTGTCATTCCAAAGCGTAGTAGGTACCTATGGAGAAGAATGGGCAAGAAACTCCACGGACACTCTTTTAAATCAACGTATTATGGTTACAAAATTTTGTTTATATCATTCATTTGAAATTATACATGCGAGAACGATGCAAAACGCAAAAGCGTCCGTAATAAAAAGATTAACAAAAAAAAAGCAATTTAAAAATTAAAATAAGCCGTGTCAGCTAAGAGATGACCTACTGACGGCGCCCGTTCACGAACGTGACGCATGGATTAGCACCATTCAGCTCAACCATTTTGAAGGGAGCTAAATGATCCAACACACGCGCCACCATCAGCGAGACATTAGAGTGAGCACGACATACTCCCAGCCGCCAGGGCACAATCAAGTCAATGAAAGACGTATCCAAATGGCAGCTTTATAGTACATAGTACTCACATAAAAATGTGCTGTGCAACTATACAATACTAAGAGATTGTATTTATACAATGCAAAGAAAGTTTTTGAAATCTTCAGCAGCGTTTTTGCGCCCTTGTGGAGCAGGACCAGCATTGAGCCAAGCATTTTTATCAGCGATGTAATCCCCCAACTTATAATATGCTTGGCTGCATAGTGTGCGTTTTATACAAGATTTAAATTTTGTTTCATTTAGTTGAAGCATGTGGGGAGGTATTTTATTGTAATATTTTATACAGTACCCCATGAAAGATGAGTCTACTTTAGCCAACCTCAAACCTGGTTAAACTAATTGGTCCCTATTTCTAGCGATATAATTGTGTCTTTCACCTCTTTTACTAAAAAGATGTAGGTTTTTCGTTACGTACATGATGTTTACAGAGATATATTGACAAGGCGGTACATGGTGTTAATTTCTTTAAACAGTTCCCTTAGAAAGTCCCACCTGCGGAGGCCATATATGGCTTTGATGGCTCTTTTCTGCAGAACAAAAATAGACTCGATGTCTGCAGCCCGTCCCCATAGTAAAATACCGTACGACATAATACTATGAAAGTAACTAAAATATACTAACCGTGCGGTATCTACATCAGTAAATTGACGGATTTTTCTCACAGCATATGCTGCTGAACTTAGCCGTCCTGCAAGGGAAGTTAAATGAGGCCCCCATTGAGGCCTTGAGTCGAGCGTTATCCCCAGGAAAACAGTTTTATCGACGAATTCTAATTTCTCTTGATTCAATACTATCTCACAAATACTACTTTTGACATTTGGTAAAGAACATCTTATGCACTTATTTTTTTTTCCATTTAATACTAAATTATTAGCAGTGAACCAATTTTAGACCAGCAATAGGGCGTTATTTACGTCGCCAAAATTTGATACACGTCTATTAATTTTAAAAATTAAGGAAGTATCGTCAGCAAACAACACCATTTGTGGTTGGGTATTTAAAAGTGGGTAGATCATTAATAATTATATATTAAAAAGAGGAAAGGACTCAATATCGAGCCTTGTGGCACACCCATTTCTACTTTTAAGCCGAGTGAATTGACAACATTTATTTGAACTTGCTGCTGTCTATCATTTAAATAAGATTTTACTAAACTGAGCGGAAGGTCTCCAAGTCCGTAATGCTTAAGTTTCAAGAGTAATGTTTCGTGGTCGACGCAATCAAATGCCTTGGAGAAGTCACAAAATATTCCTATTGCGTCTCATTTATTACGACATACTCGTATATTGTGGGTGTAAAGGTAAAACTCACTAAGTGACATTTTTATGAAGTACCTATCTGATAATCTTTGAGACAGAAGTGTCTAAGTCATTATGTTTCCCACTTGTTTAACAATATTTTCGTAAAAATGTCACTTAGTGAGTGTTACTTTTATACCCACAATATATTAATTACATATATGTATGTCATTGTCACTTCAATACAATAGGGCCCAGGTCCTCGGTCCACCTATGGGATATCCACGATGCGCTTTCCGGTACACAGTTTTCACTCCTGAACTTTTCAGCCCTATCGTCCATCAGTTTTGCGAGCAATGTGCCCTCTCACTGCCACTTAAGTTTAGCAATTCTTCGGGCTAACACTGTGAATTACGAGGTTCGAACCCAGGCAGGCGCTTTACTTTGTGCAAATTATTTCATCACCACTGCTCTCAAAACGGTGAAGGAAAACATCGTGAGGAAACCGGCATGTCCTAGAGCCAAAAATTCGCAGACATGCGACATCTACCAACCCGCACTGGGCCCGGGTGGTGGATTACAGCCCACACCGTCTCGAAGAGAGGAGGCGTGTTTCCCAGCAGTGGGAACATTATAGGCTGATTATGATGATGATGATATCAACAACTCTGAACTATACCTACTCTGATTTTTAATTATTACTAAAATGGCATTTGGTGTTGACATAAAAGTAACTTAGTACCTAAATAACCTACGAGTAGTTATCGACTTACCCTCACCAAGAACCACTGAATCATTCTCTGCAGGTGGACCTTCACTGTTGTTGTGATGTCTCTGCAATATTAATTATTTATCGTGTTGTTTTAAAAAAAAGTTCGACCGCAGCCGTTATTTTGTTCTAGCAAATTAAAAATCAGAGTTTAATGCGCTGACAAGAGGCATATGACCAAAATAGGCTTGTCTTAAGAAACAAAATTGCCAAATCCGTATAGTTTGTGGTAGCAGAAAAATATATGTTAATTTTTAACATATTTCTCAGAACTTGGTTGTTACCAAAACACGTATTGAAAAAATATATCGATACAAACGTAACGTTAAACTAACCTCTTACCTTGAGTTCCAATCCAAAATATCTGTATTAAATATCAACGTACGTCACGTATTTAATTAATAACAAGAACGTCTTATTTGGGTGCAGAACTTGGTTGTTTTTTATTTTCGATTACTCAACTCAATTTTGAGTAAATAGATAATTGCTTCATATTTTTATTTACCCTTCAATAATAATTTACACCCTTATCTAACAGCACTAAAGAAAATAATATTAATATCTAGTAATGATATTCGAAAAAGAAAATGCTTACACCCGTAAAATAACTGATCACTTAGCCTGGCATCACAATGATATATCCAATTTCTGTAGCCCAAACTGCTCAATCGTAAAATAACCAATTTATATTCCAAAAAAAATCAAATAGGCTCAATTTCCTTTACCTTTGCCATATCAACTGTCAAATAAATAAACCCCTGGTTATGCCATAAAATCAATATGCGTGGGAAAAAAAGGCGGGAATGCCTTTGTCCTTGGCTTCATGACAGCTGTCAAAACTTTTTGTCGAGTAGGTAGGCTGTTTGATTTCAAGTATTTTGCCGGCCTACGAGATACATACATAAATAAACTCACGTCTTCTTCCCATTACGGTAGGCAGAAACTATAGAACGCCACCTGCTACGCTCCTTACATAGGTACTCCTTTTGCTTCGTTTACGTTCATACATCTGGTCACACCCGCACGTCGGTTGCGAGTACTACGCACCTGACCTTTTTGAAGTACAGTAAAACGGGGTGAATAGACACAGTTTGGAACTTTGAAATTGAAATTAGGTATATTGTTTTCGATTCGTTTCTCTGTACCTTAATGCAATTATAGTATGAGTCAAGGTTGGTCTTAAACTTTCTAATGTTCAAAACCTATTTTTATTATTTATTTTGAACAAAAAACGCATAAATATTAGCCATCTCTATTTACCCATGGGGTCAATAGAAACAACATATAGGGTTAATAGAAAAAATCGGTAGGGTTGTCTCACTTCAAACATTTAGGTACCGTAAAACGGGGTGAATAAAAATAATTTTCGGTGCAAAAAACTCGGTTTTGTCTAACCGAGTTTTTTGCACCGAAAATTATTTTTAAATTTCAGTACAGTCTTCCCTTGTTTATCCAAATAACTTTTCACCAAGTATCTTAAATCTACAGAATCTAGAGGGTAGCCCCACTCTGCACATACTCGTACATTTATATATTTTATCACACTCTTTTCTTCCTCTTCCGAAAAAATAGTTTGTCCACCTTGTTTTCGCATTGTCCTTGTACTATGCTTATACAAGACTGACTTATCTATACTATACTTTTCAGCTACAATCTTTAAAGACACTATCGATTTTCTATATTCTTCGATCGCTTATTGTATTAAAGATTCATCATACTTTTTGTATATTTTTCCTCTTGGGTCCGGCTTATACAAACGAGGCATTTTGTACCTAACAAAAAATATTACCTAATTGTAATTTTTTAATAGGAACTAAGCTAGGTGGCAACCCTAGTCAGACCTTTTCTAATCACCCCTTTCTCTTGTTTTCATTAAACCTTTTCCCTTTTCTACTAACCCCATACGACGTATCTATTGAACCCGTACTACGTATCTATTCGCCCCTTTACCGTTTCTATTAACCTCAAACCTAAGTAAAATCACACAACAGTAAAATTTTCATCAATAACAATGAATTCAAATCAAAATTGTACTTTCTTGTATATAAAACTTGATCCTAATAAACTAAGGATCAATTTAAAATAACGTTTATCGCACAATATTTTGTATTTCCTATATAAAATCAGCAACTTTTTAAAAGGTCAAATTGTCACCGTAGGACGGTAGATATTCAAATGAGTTTTTTTTTAATTTCCTCCTAACTTCACGGTGAACTGGAATTGCCATTTTATAAAAAAAATGTTGCAGTTTTTAAAAAAATGAAAAAAAGTTTTTCGGTTTTGTCTCTATTCACCCCGCGATTTCTATACACCCCGTTTTACATCATTAATGAGGTCACTATATGTCTTTCTGAGGCGTCCCCTCCCGGCATTTCCACGCACATCTGCCTTCTAGTACCTTTTGTTAGTCGCCTTTCATTCATCCTCTCAACATGACCAAACCATCTAAGCATACTCTTTTCAATTTTTGTCACTACATCTTCCTTTAAACCGCACCGCTGCCTAAGTACATAGCTATAATACATATATTCGAGATCTGCCTTGCTATGTTTTGGATAAGAGGGTGTCGTGTAATTACTGCGTAAATGAGACAATCTAGCGTTGTCTCTGGGACGGATAAAAATATTGTGATGCCCCTGGTATTACAGACAGGCGTAGGTAACCACTCTTCTGTCCCACCGTCGACTATTAACAAGAAGCGAGCAATTAAAAACGAGTTGGCGAGCAACGAGCACCAACTGCGCGACGATGACGAGCGATTACTGGCTGATGGTATGCTTATTTACCAAGCGTGAGTCTGTCAGTGAGTGTTCTGCTCACCAAGCGAGTGTAGTCGAGCGAGTACTCTCTTTAAGGATCGGTTAATCACACAGGCTCATAAAAAAAAAAACTTGAATATATCTTAGTAGTTTGAAAGTAATATCGTTTTTTTGCTTTGGGTAGACTTTTTTTCCTGAATTTATTTCTTAAAGTATTTTACTACAATACTTCAATATTCGCATATAGAATTGATATGTATGTGTTCTAGAATAACATATGTTTTTTGCATAACTTACTTGCATTATATGAAGGCGGAATAACAGATTTAAAAGTCACTAAAACCATATTTCTGCGCTTTAAGAGCTCTTGCGCGACGACAAATAATGTTGCCAGATGTGGCGCCGTTCAATGCGCCAAAATTTTTGGCACGAGTAGCCTAATAAGTCGGCAATTTTTTTTTTCTATGAAGTTACCTAATTTCCCCGAATTATAAGTCTGATACCACTTAAACGAACCTGCTTATTTCATCTTTTGTTTTTCTCATTTGTCTCTATATTGTTTATTATATTTTCCGCGTTTTCCTATTTTGATAAAGTCAACATGTATTGGCTACTTTGTTAGCTTACAGTATACACGCAGTTATTAATAATTTAACTGAGACTAGGCTAAGTGACGAAACAGTATTATCTAGTACTTCTAATGATACGAGTACTGTGATAGATTCTTTAAACTTTTAGACTCGACAAAAGAGAAGCATAATAAGAATATTTTACTGTATCACCAAAATATAAATCGTTTCTCTGGCATAATCCTAGACGTGAAATTGTTAATAGATAAATATCATATTGATATCTTATGTTTTTGTGAAACCTGGTTAAGACCGGATAGGATGTTGTTTAATGTAAATAATTTTTCAGTTGCCAGTGCGTACAACAGGTCCTCAATAGGGGGTTGGTACCTTGATATTATGTAAAAGTATTTTCAGACATAAGCAAAGGAAGGATATCACTGCTTGCTCTGTTGATCGCTTATGTGAGGTAGCATGTGCAGAGGTTGAAGGCCATACTTTCTTATGTGTTTATAGACCACCAGCATCAAACTTGTCATCATTTTTAATAATTATGGAAGAAATACTAAGCAAGCTTTTTAAAGATAATAAATTAGTTTTTGTTTGTGGTGACCTAAATATTGATCTATTAGTTTATTCAATGGATAACAGTAAGCTTATATCATTGTTTAAATCATTCAATTTGAAGTGTATATTTAAAGAAGCAACTAGAATAACAGCAATCTCAGCTTCATGCATAGACAATGTATTTACTAATGGTAAAATAAAAGACTTCCTTAATTAGTGGCGTCAAGTCTGACCATACTGGTCAACTTGTATCATTTGTCCTAGATAAAAAGTTACACATAGATAAAACTATTCAATTAAGACCTCTCACTAAAAATAAATTGAAAATGTTTAATAATAATGTTCTTAGCAATCTTTCAACAGCTAGTTTTGATTCACAAGACCCCAATATAAACTATGGTACATTATTTCCTACAGTTTGCCAAGAATTCAATAAAGCATGTCCTGTGAAAAAAGTTGCTATCAATACTAAACCAAAATTTAATGAATGGGCCACTGCTGGCATTAGAAAAAGCAGAGATATTTTATATAATTTGTACTACGAGAAATCATTGACTTCTGATGAAGCCCTTCATAACTATGTCAGAAATTATTCTAAGATATTCAAAAGAGTCTGCGCTCAAGCTAAATCTAAATTAATAATTAACAAAATTAGTATTTCTAACAATAAAATAAAAGCTGTGTGGCAGGTAATTAACAAAGAAACTGGCAACACAAAACAGCCAGATCAGAATGAATTAACTTTAAAAAATAATAATGAAACCATTACAGATAAGTTAAAAGTTGCTGAGAGACTAGAACATTTCTTTACCAACATCCCAATAGAGGTTACGAAAGCCCTCCCCTCATCACCTATATTAGCTGAATCTCTTCTCAAAAAACACTTCTCTAAGGACATTCCAAGTTTTGAATTCAAGCCCATTTCTATTGTCACAATTAAGAAGGCATTCAAAAGTCTTAACATAAAGAAAACTGAAGACTTATGGGGATTTCCGTTAGGGTTCTTGGAGATATCATTGACACAATAGCCCCTGTCCTAACAGGCATATTTAATCAATGTTTAGACAGCGGTACGTTTCCTGATTTAATGAAACATAATAAAGTAGTACCAATTTTCAAATCGGGTAGTAAGAGTGATCCCTCTAATTATAGACCTATATCTGTGCTACCAGCATTGAGTAAAATATATGAAAAAATCATGCTAGACCAGATGCTGTCACATTTCAATTCTATTGGGATTTTACATAGTCGCCAGTTTGGCTTTACGAAAGGTTGGTCGACGACTGATGCAGGAGTAAAACTCATCCGTCACATTTTGGAATCCTGGGAGAAATCCCAGGATGCCATTGGCATTTTCCGTGACCTCTCAAAAGCTTTTGACTGCGTTGACCACAATACACTGACCCGTAAACTACACTACTACGGAATTCGTGGACAAGCTGCTGATCTTGTTCTGTCCTATCTATCAAACAGGCAGCAAAAAGTAAACGTTAACGGGGCGACGTCCTCGGGGTCTCTAGTAAAGATGGGCGTGCCCCAAGGTTCAATTCTTGGCCCTTTCCTATTTTTAGTTTATATTAATGATCTCCCTTACATGATGGCAAACTTATCCGATATAATCCTATTCGCTGACGATACTTCTCTTATTTTTAAAATAGATAGAAAAGATCCGGATGTCTTACACGTCAACGATAGTCTGGCTGTTCTTTCGAAATGGTTCGCAGCTAATAATCTCTTACTTAATGCGACCAAAACAAAATGACTAAAGTTCTCACTACCAAATGTACCCCAAGTGGCTCTAAATTTAAAACTTGATGGCAAGAGACTAGATGCTATTACGGAAACTGTATTTCTAGGAATTACTCTAGATTCGAAGTTGCAATGGGGAGCCCACATTAGAGCTCTTTCAGGTAGATTAAGTTCAGCTGCATATGCAGTAAGAAAAATTAGACAGTTGACTGATATAGCCACAGCAAGGTTAGTATATTTTGCTTATTTCCACAGAATCATGTCTTATGGCGTTCTGCTGTGGGGATCGGCAGCTGATGTAGATTCAATTTTTATTTTACAAAAGAGGGCAATCCGCGCTGTCTATAGAATGGGTCCTCGTGAGTCCCATAGAAACAAATTCAAAGAAATTAATGTACTAACTCTGCCTTCTCTTTATATCTTACAAAGTATTTTGTATCTTCGCAAAAACTTATGTCTTTTCAAAACAAGAAGTGATTTCCATAATATAAATACACGTAGCAAACATGAAATTGTGATACCCAAATTTAGATTAACAAAAACAAGCAAATCATTTGTTATCAACAGTATCCGCTTTTATAACAAGTTGCCAAAGTCAGTTACAAAACTTAGCGATGGAAAGTTCAAAAACCACATCAAACGTGTCCTTACCAAAAACGCATATTATAAGATTAAAGACTACGTTGAAGACAAGGAAGTTTGGCAATAATTCCTTCTGCACATGTGGCTTCCCTGGTACCTCATAAACGGCATAACTATGTAAATGTCTATTAACTGCTCCCAAATTACGATGTTTATTATTATTATTTTTTATACAAATTTTCTTTTTGACATATTATTTTCACTGTTTGACATTATATACCTAAAATTTTGATTTCAGACTTGTAATGGCAAACTTCATTTGGTTTAAATGGGTTTTTATTTTTATTACTTATTTTATTAATATTTTACACAGATTTGTGTGTACCTTGTGAATGTGAGAACGTTGTAGGCTTAATAGACTAGATATTTTGTAGACCTTTTTCTTTTCTTTTTTTTGTTAAGTACCTGGTATGTCTCGACAGGCCTACACTGTCCTTCCATACCTATTAACACTGTAATTTGAAAAAATTGTAAAGGCAATTATTTTTAAAAGAGTAACCATGGAGTTTCTTGCCGGCTCTTCTTCATAGGAAACGACCCATTGGAACCGTGCACCTAGCTTCTGACGTTTCATAAGTGCCCATGTAGGTTTATGTGAAATAAAAATATTTTGATTTTGTTTTTTGATTTTGATATCACAAGAGTAGAACCTAATAACCGTACACTTAAATCACAAGAAAATTCTCTCAACGTATGCAGAAACTGTTATTTCAATTGATTTGTATCGTATACAAAATCTACCATTTCCGTGTATTTGAATGCAATGGTACAATATTTTTAAACGTAAACCAAAATCTGCCGAAATCCATGAATGTGATTCTGACATCATTCATACTTTACAAGCCAAATGTCAACTTTATTTCGTTCATTATAAAACATTCTTTGATATTTCTCTAGTTTCCCTCTCTGACTGACGTTACAAATAGTGATGTAATTTTTAGTACCGGACTTTTCATCGTTCCTCAGATAATCTGGATGGAGCCTAAAATGACCAAGTTGGTTTTCTGAGATAGCCTCCGATCGCAAAAATTGGTCGACACCCTTCCGAGTATCCTAAATGGCGATAAGTCACCTAATCTGGCACCCCTGGCGACAAATGAGTACTCGCCGGCACTAAACAGTCAGCGATCAAATACTGGTGCCAATTCCCTTGTTTACAAACTAAACTAAATTTAAGTTCAGTGCATCTTTTTCTTTCTATTTCATTAAGAAAAAGACAGAAGATACATTTTAGTTTAGTCCTGTCAAACTAATCAGCGCCTGTCACTACTCCATACAAGTTTAGACGTGATTAAAAACTTGCCTACTAAAATTACGTCAAATTACGTCAAGCGCTGATTAATTTGACAGGACTAAACTAAAATTTATCTTCTGTCCTTTTCTTAATGAAATAGAAAGAAAAAGATGCACTAAACTTAAATTTAGTTTAGTCTGTGAACAAGGGAATCGGCACCATTAAGGCGCTGACAAGAGGCAAAATCCACTAGGGCCGATGCCGATGCCGGTCGGGGCCAAATCGCGACCATAACAAATATAATTATAGCTACAGAATTATCACTATTACAATCATTATGAGCAGTGGTGACCAGTGGTATCAGCCCCGACTTACGAGTTAATTCTAGGTCGTGATTTCAAACACAAGTAGGCACTTTACTTCGTGTATTTCATTCATCACCACTGCTCTCAAAACGGTGAAGGAAAACATCGTGAGGAAACCGGCACCAACCCGCATTGGGCCCGCGCGTGGCGAATTATGGCCCACGCCCTCTCACAGAGAGGAGGCCTGTGTCCCAGCAGTGGGAACATTATAGGCTGATTATGTAATCTTTAATCATTCTCTCTAAATTAGAATTGACGTCAAATAATATAGAATGCGTCATAGTAACTGGCAGTTTTAATAATTTAAACATTAGTAGGTAGTTAGGTAAGTATGCATAATCAATTTGGTAATTAATCACAAGGTGCGGTAGTTTCAATGTTGATTTAAGACGTCATTCATACGAGTATTTAACTTAAAAAATATTGCCGAGACAAATTATCTTATGCATAAATGCGTGATACGATATTGGACAATGTCATGATATACGACAATGTCCGATAGCCTCGTAAGGCCCAACGACCTAATTTAATGACAAAAAAATTTTGACACTCCGGCCCGAGACACTATTTAAAATCATTTAAATTATATATCTAATCATAAAAATATATATCGACCTAAATTTGGGTTGGGCCTTACGAGGATAAAGCAAAACAATTGTACAAGTTAGTTATAAGGTAGATAGTAATCAACAATTTTGTGTTTTTCTGCACTGGGCGATGTGATCGCTAAGCGACAAAGCCCTTTAAATAAATTTAAAAAAAAATGCGTTAAAGATGTGCGTCCGTGGTGCGCAGGTTTCGAGCCATTTCCAACAGCATCCTGGGAATGATTGCTGACAGGCTGGACTGCTGTATTGTGAGTCGTCGGCTGGAATGCTGAAGCAGTGATTATTTTGTATTTTGTTGTGTGTTTGTGTAATTGTTGTTATAATTATATTACTAACACAGTTGTAAGTTTATTTTATTGTCACTAACACTGTATGAGTCACATGGTTACTCGCAATAAAGAATATACTTAATTAAAATTACATGTCATCATAAATGTCATCGTTTATTTAACCTGTTAAGCCCCGCGCGACACCGATTCGGAGTCAAACAATAGAAAATCAATTGTGTCTCATTAGCTGTCCTTGACCAATTAAACCGTACCTTTAAGAGCCCGACAACACCTAAATCGCGGTCACTGTCGAACTGCATAGAATAGAAAGAGAAGCGCGATGACACAACGCTGGTAATTTATTGCAAAATATGAAGCAATTATCGATTTACAAAAAGCTATAGATTGTATAAAAAAATAAAACACTATTATACTGATATGTTGCTTGTAGAATAATCTGACAAAAAAATAGAATGATTGCATGTATATTAATTAGTATGGTTTTTAATCGATTCAAGAATTTTTAGAGGTATCTTCGTGATCTTTTTCTATTGTATCAAATTACGAGTAGTTATATTATGTTTTCAACACACTATCTACCTAGCATATTATATCCTTAAGAATATCATATATTTTCTGATTTTGTTTACTGCAGTGGATCATATACTTTAAGGCATTATAAAACTTACAAAAGTTGCGTTTAGGTCCTGTAGTCCTCTTAAACCAAAAATCGTACAAATACGATAATTATCGTTCAAAATCCAACACAGTTAGTGTTGGATTTGAGCGACCCACTCACGGCTACGCTACGCACGGATGCGTGCTTGGCAAACAAATGAAGCGCGCAGCTAACATGGCAATCTTCTCCGTGCGCATCATACGTAGAGGTGCGGACAAAGTCAAAACATTTATTGCAAATAGGCACATAAAAGGCAGTTTTGAACGTCAAAACTCGACGGGCGACAATTTAAATGTTTATTGTTAATCGTTGAAGTTAAGTTAGGATATTTTTATTAATTAATTAAGTATCATAATCAGCCTATAATGTTCCCACTGCTGGGCCACAGGTCTCCTCTCTGTGACAGGGAGTGGGCTGTAATCCACTACGCGGGCTCAGTGCGGGTTGGTAGATGTCACATGTCTTCGAATTTTTGTTTCTGGGACAAGCCGGTTTCCTCACGATGTTTTCCTTCACCGTTTCGAGAGCAGTGGTGATAAAATTATTTACACAAAGTAAAGCGTCTGCCTGGGTTCGAAATTCACGACCTAAAAACTCGTAAGTCGTGGCCGTTACCACTGGGCCACCGCTGACTCTAAAAAATGTACCTATATATAAATATTAATTACAGGTCGAGTTGACCACAAGGAAAGAGAAGCCATGATCGAAGAAGACAGGATGGAGTTCATGTGGAGGGGATCTGATGTTCTAGGTAACAACTAAACTTCTAATAATTAGACCTGATTAGACACCTGTACAACTTAAGTGCCAGTGGGCAGGGCACATTGCTCGCAGAACAAATGGCCGATGGGGCCGAAAGGTTCTGGAATGGCGACCGCGTACCGGAAGACGTAGCGTAGGTACTACCACAAGGTGGACCGATGACTTTGTGAAGGCCGCAGTAATCCGCTGGATGCGGGAAGCACAGAACTGGTCGAAGTGGCGGTGCTTGGGGGAGGCTTATGTATGTAGTTTGAATAAATGACTTTTGATTTGATTGATTGATTGATTTGCTGTACCCGCAAAAGATCTATAATGATCTTATTATTTTGTTTGTAGCTACAGATGTTCTATGTCACGAAGTCCGTTTGGCTATGAATGTTGTCAAGCGTGCACATGCACATTGTTTTTGTGTGCGTAACCTCGAGAGCGCTCAGTGTCGATCGGGACACGGTCCGGATCAGTAGTGGTTTTTAGTTCGCGCCAAATTGTTTCACGGAGTAAGGTCAGCATGGCAACAAAACGAAGAAGAGTTGTCCATAGTGAGGTAATATTTATTTATACGTTTTCAATTAAAATGTTATACAAAGATACTTAATATAGCAATAGAAGTATTTATAAAATGAATGTTTTTTTGTTTTATAAAATGTTTATATTACTTAATTATTTTGATTACATTTTGTTTTAGGGTCGAAACATGATAGCTAGTGTTTATCATTTTCTGCGAGAAGAATATGAATTTACAAAATCATTCATGGAACTCAACTGTGATTTGTCTCATTTACGAGACATTACACGCCGTACAGCTGAAGCTACGGGTGTGAGCCAAAAAACAGTTCAAAGAATATTAAAAGAAGAGAAGGAATTGCCATCCACTTCATCAAAATTCACTTCACCTATGAAGAAAAGGAGAAAGCGAGATAATGAAGTGGATATAGATAATTTTACAGCCGATGTGGTTCGCAGTACTGTACAAGATTTCCATATTGTCCATAAAGAAATTCCAACATTAGCTAAGTTAAGAACAGCATTGAATGAAAAAATCGGATTCGAAGGTTGTTTAGAAACTGTTCGCAAGTTACTGTTGAAATTAGGTTACAAGTGGCGCAAAACAGAGAACAACCGTAAAGTCTTGACGGAGCGTCATGATATACAAATGTGGCGTTTAAAATATTTAAAAAAAAATAACAGAGTACCGCTCTCAAAGTCGGCCCATTGTCTACACCGATGAGAGCTACGTCCTTTCGACACACGTGCGACTCAACACCTGGGCAAAAAAAAAGGAAAGAACTCCGTTTTTAAAAAAAATTAGTACACGCACTCGCTTTATTTTAGTGCACGCGGGAACCAAGGATGGTTTTATTGAAAATGCTTCCTTGGTTTATAAGGCCAACTCAACAGCTGGTGATTATCATTCAAATATGAGCTATGATAACTATGTAAAATGGCTAAATGAAAAGTTGCTACCCAATTTACTTACGCTCTGTCATTGTCTTAGACAATGCATCTTATCACAACACACGGGCTGAACGACTACCGACGCAATCTACAAAGAAAGCCGATATGCAGCAAAGGCTCAGGGATAAGGGTATATTGATGAATCTCTTCTTAAATTGGAATTGTACGATACAATAAACAACACAATACAAAGCCCAACACGTAATCTACAAGATTGACGATTTTATAAAAAGCAAGGGTTTTGATGTCTTACGCCTTCCCCCTTATCACCCAGAATTAAATGCGATTGAAAATATTTGGGGATCGTTAAAAATTATGTCGCATCTAAAAATATCGACCAAAACATGACGAATACGGAAAGACTGATCAATGAAAGTTTGGGCCAAGTTAGCAGTGAAACGTGGCAAAAAACTTGTGCTCATGTTGAAAAATTTGAAAAAGACTACTTGAAATATTTTGATCTCGATTTTGAATTTATAATCAATGTACAAGATGATTCTGACGACAGCAAAACGGAATCGGAAATCGAAAATTTATCTGATAGTGATTGAAAATACTGAATAGTCCTACTTGTTTCGTTTCCATTCTGTAACACCAATGCTTAATTAAATGCCTACATATTCTTAATATTTTTGTATTTATTGCAACCTAATCTAATTTATTTACAAAATGTATATACTTTTAAAACCAAAATTTTATTTAGATTATTAAATCTCGACTTGAATATATATCAGATTTTTTTGCTAACGTTACCTACTTTTACACACACAAGCGCGCTTGTCGGGATACGTCACTACTACAATCAAAGCCGAACGGACTTCGTGAAATAGAATATCTGTACCTAATAACACGTTGTGGAGTGGAAGTTCAATAAATGATTTAGTATTGAGTAAAAGAGCGATTCATGAAATTCATGCTGATATGAGAGTTGCAGGAATCCGCAGGAATCCGCTGGATGCGAGAACCACAAAACCCGTCGAAGTGGTGGTGCTTGGGGGAGGCCTATGTCCAGCAGTGGACGTCTTTCGGCTGAAATGATGATGATGATGAGAGTGATGAGACACCAGTAATCAACACGGTAGTTTAGTAGTTTTAGGCCTGATTTTTGCTACGATGTTAGCTGTTTTAAAATCAAAACAGCCTTATGTCCATTTGACGAGAGTTGAATTTTTGGGTTTTAGAAGCCACGGCTTTATAGATACCACCTTTTCAGTTATTCCTTTGCCGACTGGTGCCACTATAGCGATAGCGGTTGTAGCATATCAAGCTTTGATTTAACTTGCAATGTTTGTGTTTAAGTATGTACGAGTATGTTCAGATCAAATCTTGCAACTGAATTTTAAAGCAGTTATCCTCAACCGATTAAGATTAAATTTTGTATACACGTTTAGTTTGGATGACAATGCATGATCTAATATGGCGGACGGCCCAAGATGGCGGACTAGTTATTTCTTGTTCACTCCCATGATATGGGTATCAAATGAAAGGGTTTGCTGAGAAGAATCGACTACCTTACAAGTGTAGGTGATAGAACAGATATTTAAACAAATTCTAATGCTAAAATAAAACTTAAGAAAACAAGAACTTTAATATTTTCTTAAAAGCTTGAGGTGTGAACGTCTTTCTTACACTTAAAGATAAAGCTTCAAGCTTTTAAAAAAAACGTTCTTGTTTTCGTAAGTTTTATTTAGTACTTTTTAGTTCAATAATGTTCCATAATATTAAGGCGTTGAAACAGAAACAGTGAAAATTTCATTAGATACCCAGCTGCATCCAGGCCAAAAACTAAAGTCCTCATATATTCCAGGCAAAATGTCAGACATAATGACCCACACTCTCTTCAACTTATACAACGCTCCCGAAGGGTTCTGCTTCGACTTCCTTTGTAACGACGAGCCGATCATTGATGACCCCGATAACAAGGTCTACAATGCTGATAAAAGGGTAAGATTTGATCAATATTAATGTAAAAGAGTATGGTTAGATGATTTGGTCATATTGAGAGGACGAATGAAAGACACTACCTGGGGTAGGCTGTTTTTCTGTGCTTTCTAGCGACTTCTTTTCGAGAGAAGATGGACCTGAAAACAGAGGTTGTAGAGAAGTTCTCGGAGTATTCGAACATAATTCTGATCGGTGATCAAGGTCTCCACCTTCCACAACAAACGTTTGAGGTTGACTGTATCGTAGGCAGCTGACAAGACCACGAATACAGCACCTGTGACCTTAGCTGTCTCGAAACTATCCTCAATGTGTTGCACGAGTTTGAGGATCTAGTCATTTGGTTTTTACATTAAAAAACTCTCAGTAATAAGACAGTCTCGCAAAATTTAGATAGATAAATACAGACGAATAACCTGAAATATGGTGTAACTTTTTATTGTCCCCGCCTGCGATACCAAAATTATATAGATTATAATGCTTGTTTTTCCCTTTTCAGTTATGTGTTTTTGCAGTCGGGTTTTTTGTTTTTTAAATAATTTATTTTATTTCAAGCTTTTTAGTTTTATTAACATATGTATATATTTGAAAATTACTCATTACTAGCTTTTATTTGATACCAATATTGTTACAATTAATTTAAAAAAACCCTTCCCCTTATTTGCAGATGCAATTTATAAATATTATATAGCCTATGTCACTCCCACAATTAAGACGAATCTAAGGACACCTCATATGTTAAAATCTTGTTAAAAAGTTAAAAAGTTTAGGCTACAGAGCGTGCCAAAGAAATAGACATACATACATACATACATACATACATACATACATACATACATACATACATACATACATACATACATACATACATACATACTCTCGAAAAACATTACCCTCCTGAGGCAGTCGAGTAAAAACAGGCCCGCCCTCTACTACATACATGAGACTTTATCATTTGTAACATAACTGGCGTGATAAGGTACATACGTGATACATCACTGCTGATATTTTCGAGGAGTACGAAATTGTGGTTAACAGTAACATTTGTCCGCAGGTAAACGACTTCATATCACAAATAGAGAGACAAGCGAAGTACTACGACCATGACAATATAATGGTGACGATGGGAGGAGACTTCACCTACCAGAGTGCAGCCAACTGGTTCATGAATATGGACAAACTTATCAAGTGAGTCATGAGCAGCAAGGCTGGCCCAGTGAGTTGTCGACACAATTGTTGGCAGCGAGGAGTCCTGGGATGCCGAGGTATCCTTCTGCGAAACAGTCATGTCGCAGAAGGAGGCTGCGGAAAGGCAGCCGGAGATCTCTTCCACTCACCCTGCCCGCAGCAGGTGCACTGGGCGTTGGCGGAGGGCGGACAATGCAGAGGGCGTTGTTCGCCTTCTGCCGACGCCTGATGGAGCAGCCCCCCTAAATGGATCCATAGGTGACGGACTCGGGGACATTGATTGCCCCACACAAAGCAGGACCCTTTCCTCGCGCGCGCCTATTGGACGTCGCGGGGGGAGTCTTACACCTCACTCCCCCCGCGGGCCTGAGGTGGCCCGCAAAGGCGGGTCGGCCGACCAGCCGGGGATTGCTGAAGTCGCATAAGATCCCATGATCCTAAGAGTCTGACAGATCCCTCCGCCCACCCCAGGGCGGAGGATATCCATGAGGATTTTCCAACCCCGAGCAAACAAAAAAAAAAGAAGGGCCCCGACGAGTTGTAGGTCGTTAAGAAGGCAGGCACTTTACGCAAAAAACAGGTGGAAACTGGCATGTCCTAAAACCAAAACAAATAATCATGTTACATCCACCAATCCACGCTTGGCCGTGGTAGGATACAGCCCACTGTCTCTCACAGAGAGGAGGTATAGAGGCATGAGGAACAGGGTGTAAAGTTCACTCATCCTCCATAGAAAAGGGAGGATCCTCCGACCAGACGGGTGTCGTGTCTGGTGGGCAACTGCCCGACGGTTGATGTCGGGATGTTGTATATATGCTAGTTGCGCGGTAAACTCTGCTTGCGCGATGCAGGATTTTTGCGTGACGTCAGTGTGATGCGTAGTACGTATGTAGATGCCGCCACAGAGGCGTGTGTCAAACAGTGGGAACATTATAGGCCGATTATACTGTATAACCAGTGGCAATGCTTTTTGTGATCACTCGCCCGGCACCCATGCCCTTGACACCGGACCGCAGCAACTCTTTGGCGGCAGAAATATGTATGAAGTTGAAATTGCTTTGCAAAGTCTTCGAGGCACTTATCAAGTAATTTATATTATACTATTTTATGTTGTAATTTTATTTTATTTTTGCTTGAGTACAGTTTTTCATTGTTTTGTTTGTATATTGGCGTGTGCTAGCTACGAGTAAAATATGGCAAGTAATTAAAGTTAGTTACTTTGCATACGATTTGTATAGTATCAAGTTTTTCTAACTAAACAGACTGAGGGAGTTTGTTGCGCCTTTTCTTCCCAGCTAAAGCACTAGGGAGTGGTGAAGGGCGGGCGTTATTGGGGACTACCTTATGTAGTTTTGACGTTCGAAAAGTGCTGATTCTTAGCCTAGTTTGAATAAATGGATTTTGATTTTTGATTTTGATTTATTTCTTTTACAGCCACGTAAACACGCATCCAGCGAATTTGTCGGACATCAACATATTTTATTCTACGCCATCTTGTTATTTGAAGGCTATTTATTTGTACGGAAGAAGGGATAAAGCTGTTTATACTGAAAAGGTAATTAATTGTTCTAAGAAGAAAATACATAAGCACTAGGATTTTGTCAAATTTCATGTAAACTGATGCGATTCATCATCAGAATCACATTTGACTTGAGTTTGATAGTCCGTTTACCAATGTGTGTGTTAAAACATGATGGAGAATCAAAAAAGCTAGTTTAAAAATCGGCCAAGTGCGTGTCGGACCTCAAACAATGAAGGTTCCGTAGTTGGGATGAATTTATCCCAAAACAAACCTAACATTGTAGTTGAAAAACATGTTCTCCCATACATCGATATACGTCACGGTCAATTCTCCAACTGCAAATGTAAGTTGGTCGACTATTACTAGTAAACTTGTAAAGCCTACTTACCTGTGGAAGTTTTCCTTTTAATTTCGTTATATGTATATACTACTGCCATGATTTTTTCACATATCAGAAAGTTACCATTTAGCTGGCAGGGAAACTTGACAAAAAAAAATGCAATTAAAATGCAATTAAATTGCTTTAAAACGCAAGTTTTTGTTAACAAAAAATTTCATTTTAAAACTTTAAATTACGCAAACGGATTCCTGAATCGAAAAATAGTGTCCACAACCGCGCAATATTTTTGAACGGCCTATCAAAAGATACCTTGATGTATTTTTTTGTTCTTGTCTATCTCATGGTGTCGACCATGGGATAGACGAGAACAAAAAAATTCATCCCCACTTTACGTGCTAGAGAGGTAACCGAAAAATTTTTTCCACATTGTCGGCATCATTGATATGTACCCATGCCAAATTACAGCTTTCAAGTACTAAGAGTCTCTGAGCTAACCCGAGGACAGACAGATAGACAGACGAACATAGCAAACTGTAAGGGTTCCTTGAAATATTTCTTACTTTTTTTGGAATTTACAGGACAATGCCAGACTGCATCTTGATCAAAATGTAATCACGACCATAACAAATATGTATTTATAGAATTATAATCATTGAAATAATTAATACATCTCTCCAAGTTAGATTTGTTCCATAAGAAATTTTGAATATCGTGGGCTACGGATCCACCTTAGATGTAAAGTTTGGCACTTTTTGCCAGGTTTTGAACCCATAACCTGGTGCGTTAGAAGCAGTCCCTAAAAGTCCACACTTTTATATATTCATTTTCATACAAGGGAAAAAAATACAAGTCATAAAAAATAGGCCCATTCAGATCAATATTAAACTGACAGATGTGTTGCTGGGAAGTTTGATGCGTCACTTCTTCTTCCCAGCTAAAGCACTAGAAAGTGCTGAAGGGTAGGCGTTTTTGGGGGACTGTCTTATGTAATGTTGACGTTCATAGAGCCTTTGAATATATATATTTTTGATAAATTGAGTAACATATAATATAAAACATTACCCACCTTCTGGGGCAGTCGGGTAAAAATAACATTACACCTGTATTCTCCAAAGGGTTAGGCAGAGATGCACCGATAGTACACCCACATTTCGCCAGTTATGTAATAACTGACCGACCGTATAATTTATTAATGATATATTTCCAGGGAGACCAGCTTCCTTACGGCAGTGATTCAATGACATATTGGACTGGATACTACTCTTCTAGGCCAAGCCTCAAATACTTTACTAGAAGAGCTCATGTGTTTTTGCAAGTAAGTGCCACAAATCATGAAATCCAACACAATTATATACGGCGACATCTATATCGCCACATGCGAACTACGCAACACACTGACGTCGCGCAAAATCCTGCATCGCGCAAGCAGAGTTTACCGCGCAACTAGCATATATATACAACATCCCGACATCAACCGTCGGGCAGTTGCCCACCAGACACGACACCCGTCGAAGGATCCTCCCTTTTCTATGGAGGATGAGTGAACTTTACACTCTGTTCCTCATGCCTCTATAATACAATTATGTTGTACCAAAACAACTATACTTGGTTGTTCATCATCATCTGCTTAGCCTTTTCCCAACTATGTTGGGGTCGGCTTCCAGTCTTATCGGATGCAGTTGAATACCAGTAATTAACTTATCTATAGTTCATATTATATCCTAGTTCATCGTTTGTGACTGTTACGGCTGTAGATATATGTAAGCGGGCACGCCCTTTATACTTGGAGGCTTTTATTTAGGTTTAAAGTTCTGTTTACGTTTTTTATCTCTGCTTGAGAATAGTTTTCGGTCTTTTTCTTTCTTTTTTTTTTCTTGGTATAGTGGTGTGCTAGCTGACATATAGCTAATAATTTAATGTTTTGTGTTTCACGTGGTGTAAATTGTTTTGCATACTATTGTAGAGAATCCATTATTTTCTCTAACTGAACAGACAGCTGTGCTGCTGGGGAGTTTGTTGGCCACTTCTTCTTCCCAGCTAAAGCACTAGGAAGTGGCGAAGGGTGGGCGTTTTGGGGGACTGTCTTATGTAATTTTGACGTTCGAAAAGTGCTGATCCTCAGCCTAGTTTGAATAAATGATTTCAGTTTTGCAGCTGGTCCCGCAAAACTGGACTGCCGTATGAACACGGTTGCACCCTGTTTTTTGACCGGAATGGTACGCCGGTTATCAGGTGAAATGGAAGTGAATACTTTTCTAATATTCTATTGGTATTATCGGGCTGCTACCACTCCACTATCCCGCAAAAAACAATGTCCAGCAAAAAACCTCACGCAGGAAGCCGTGTGAACACTGCTATTGAAATATATGTGTGATTAAACGGGATCCTGCTTTTTACTAGACGACGGATCCAGTTTCTAGTGACAAAACCGAATGGCACAATTCGACCGGATTGGTTTAATTGCAGGATCCCGCATGCGGGATGCTCGTGTGAACGCTAGCATATAAACACATTCGCCATCAAACGGGATCCTGCAGAAAACAGGATCCTGCAAAAAACTTGACTGCCGTGTAAAAGGGGCGTTACGCGATTGGTAGCACTGAATTTTGCAGTCTTAGTTTCAATACTAAAGTCTAATTACTAATTCAGTGAAGTAATCTGACTTGTGCTAGCTGTCACTTTGTGTAATTAAATGGTCATATTTATTTTAATGATGATCTTTAGTTTAATCGATTCATAAAAGTGTAAAATAAAGGTATAATAAGTGTCCTTAAATGTCCTTTCTTTGGTATTGTTCGTTAAATCGTTGAGCTCTTTAAGTTCTGAGTTGAGCTGCACAACTACTAATAAATTCGTGCACTGACTGGCCAGGTCCACTCAATCTATGTGGCTCTTTTATCAAAAGATCATTTCAGATACCAATCCATATGGTCTTCACATGATCTGACCAAGATCATGTCTGGCCTTTAAAAGAGACTGTGATCTCTGAGTGTGTTGGACTTTCTTCTCAGAGGAGTCAGATCCGAAACGCCGACCTCATCTATTTTGAAAAAATATGATTGACGTGTAAAAGTGTTTCTACAAACCTACCTACAGAAATAAAATATTTAGGTATCATTTAAGTGTAAAAGTCTAGAATACAAGAAATATGATCATTTTATAACACAAAGTGACAGCTGGCACATGTCAGATTACTAGTGAATTAATAGTTCGACTTTAGAATCAAGTTTTTTTAACTGAATAAACAGTTGTGCTGCTGGACAGTTTGTTGCGCCACTTCTTCTTCCCAGCTAAAGCACTAAGAAGTGGTGAAGGGCGGGTGTTTTTTGTCTTATGCAATTTTGACGTCCTAAAAGTGCTGATTCTCAGCTTAGTTTGAATAAACGACGATTTATCAAAAGTAACTTGTACTTAATTGGTCAAAGACAGCTAATGAGACACAATTGATTTTCTATTGTTGGACTCCGAATCGGTGTCGCGCTTAACAGTTTAATTAAACTTTTAGGTAGTAAAACAGCTGACAGTGATCGCTCGTCTCGGAGACTCATATGAGCTACATCTTCTAAGACATGCTGTGAGTCTGGTACTCCATCATGATGCCATTACAGGTACGTACCCTAATTATAGGCAAAAGACCTGGGCCTCAAGTCTGCTATTACAATAGTGTCAGTCAATGTCAATGGTCTATTATTGATTTCATAATTGTTGATTATGACAAGTTTGGTAATCTACTAATATAATGGCATCATTAATGAGGATCGGAACAGACCATTATGACACTATTGTAATAGCAGACTTGAGGCCCTGATGGTGTGTCTTTGGTTCCGTGGAGTTTGGGACGGATGCTTGTGTGGGACGCTACCTGACGCACACCGGCATCATCTCACCTCCAACGGACTACTTCTAAAGCGGGTGCAGCGGCAGAATGACGAAAATCTGAAAATGATTAAATATACAACATTAGTTTTTGTTTACCCTTAATCCGAAAAGGTGTAATTGTACTCATCATTTTGAACAACTTTTTCTATGGGACCAACCTTGAAATCGTGAAAAAAAAATCAGCTGTTCCATACATTTGTGTTCACTTAAATCGACAAAATGTATGGAATAGCTGATTTTTTTTTTCACGATTTCAAGGTTGGTCCCATAGAAAAAGTTGTTCAAAATTATGAGTACAATGACCCCTTTTAGGGTTTAGGGTAAAGACTCTCACAAACAAGCGCGACACGCGACGCGACACAAAGGCACCGCTTGTAGCGCTACACGCGGTGCCTTTGTGTCGCGCCTGTTTGAAGGAGCCTTAAACAAAAACTAATGTTGTAGAGGCCTTGGCAGAGAGTACAACTTTGTGCCCTTTGGCGTCGAGACCATCGGTCCGTGGGTCCCAGCATAAGCTATTTGCGGAAATCGCGAAACGTCTACTTGATGTAACTAGTGACCTAAACGCTGGCAGCTTTCTCGCGCTCCGAATCCGCATTGCAATTCAGCGAGGAAATGCCGCCAGCATCCTCGGTACAATGCCCCGAGGGCCTTTTTTAGTTTTAACTCAGTTTTAATTTAATTTAGTTAATGTTAATAATCATCTTGTAATTTGGTTATGTAAATAAAGCGAATTTATTATAAAATTACTCATCGATGTTAAATGATTTTATCTTTTTACATAGCTCCGTAACAAGGCCTGAATTTACATTAGAATTTCTGTATCACATTTATCTAACATCCATGTTTTTACCCGACTGCCCCAGAAGGAGGGTAATGTTTTTAGAGAGTATGTATGTATGTATGTATGTCTATTTCTTTGGCACGCTCTGTAGCCTAAACGGCTTGTTGGATTTAGCATATGAGGTGTCCTTAGATTCGTCTTAATTGTGGGAGTGACATAGGCTATATAATGTTTATATATTGCATCTGCAAATACAAAACAAGGGATAGTAAGTTAAAAAAAAAACGACTATATTGGTATCAAATAAAAGCTAGTAATAAGATATGTTAATAATGTCCAGCAGTGGACGTATTTCGGCTGAAATGATGATGATATGTTAATAAAACTAAAAAGCTTGTAATAAAATAAATTATTTAAAAAAACAAAAAAACCCGACTGCAAAAACACATAACTGAAAAGGGAAATAACCAATAACCTGAAATATGGTGTAACTTTTGTTTGTGGCCTGCGATACCAAAATTCTATAGGTTATAATGCTTCTTTTTCCCTTTTCAGTTAGGTGTTTTTGCAGTCGGGTTTTTTGTTTTTTTAAATGTTTTACATATGTCTACCTTCAATCTATACAATTTATGTTACACAATGTGTCTTATGTATCCCTTAATCATATAAACTATTAACTTTTAATATAACTTCAAATAATAAAATAATAAAAGTTTCGTAGAACATCATCTGCTTAGCCTTTTCCCAACTATGTTGGAGTCGACTTCCAGACTAAACGGTTGCAGCTGAATACCAGTATTTTACATGGAGCAACTGCCTATGTCAGCTCCACAAACCAGTTACTGCACGGAAAAAAAGGATCTCTTCAGCGAAGAATATCAATATTCTCAGAAAAATTGTTTCAATCCAAGTAAATATTTTCTTAACGTAAGTAAATGTACTCAGTCCAAGAAAACCTGTTTACTCAAATTAAGAATAATAAATACTTGGTTTTTATTCTTGACTTAAGCAACTATTTTTGATTCAAGACTATAATAATTTTAATTGAAGAAAATATTTAAGAGAGAAATAATATTCTTAAAATTAAACTTAATAATCCTTCATTTAAGTATAATGTCTTCGAAGAAGACAATAAAACTAAGACAAAATTTTACTTCATTCAAGAATATATTGTTTTCCCCATATGAATCAATACTTATCTTGACCAAAAGGATATTGTCTTAATTTAAGACATCCTTTTTTTCCATGTGGGTAATACGATACCCCTTGGTAAGACTGGTTGTCAGACTTTCGGGCTTCTGACGACCCGTAACAACTGTCAAAGATCCACGAATGAGAGCAGAGACCAACGGCTTATTGGCTTTCTGTCGCACGGAAGGGTCTTGGTATGTATAGATAGTCATGGTCACCCATCCACAGATCATCCGTGGCAAGCGTAGTTTAACCTGATTGTTATTAATTAGCCACATCCCCGGATCAGGGCTTTCGAAACCTGGAAATGTGTAAGCAAGTTTATAAAACATGTTTGCAACCAATCTTTATACCGTCCTAACGGGACTTGGATAACCTAGTCGGGCCTAACCCCGATATATATAGATAGACCCTCATAAAAATAGTTATATTTATAGAACGGCCGAAGCCAATTACACTATTTAAACATATAATTTATTTATTATATCTTTATTTACATAACCAAATTACAAGATGATTATTAACATTAACTAAATTAAATTAAAACTAAGTTAATCCTAAAAAAGGCCCTGTAGGCATTGTACCGAAAATGCTAGCGGCATTTTCTCGCTGAATTGCAAAACTGATGCGTTGCGCGAGAAAGCCGCCAGCTTTTCGGTCACCAGTTACATCAACTAGACATCTCTTTTTTTTTTATTTATTTAACACAGTCATGCATTCCACTCAAAAAAAATCAAACATTCTGATAGCCTCACCTTCCATTCATTCGCAAACATAAATCAAGATCTGTGTTTGAGTCCAGGAGAGCGTTAATAGCAGCTGGCTAATGTCCGGGGAATAGGTGACTTGGAGTGTGCAACAGTACGGCAAGTTGGAACAGCCAGTAAGCGGTGTTATCTGCCACGATTGTAATAATAATTGTCTTGAACAAATAGATTGCAGATTTTATTATGCAGATCAGGAACATAAATAATCTCCATAAGAATTTTAAATATTACAGTCATCTGATCACGCGACCATCTTACTTCTAGAGTGCGGTGTCAAAAATGGAGAAACGAAATGTCACTTTGTATAGAAAGAGCTTTGTCTTTTCTTCATAGATATAGAAAGCGTTATGCTAAGCCTGCAGGAACTGATTAGAAAAACATTTAAAAAAAAACGAAAACGGAGTTTAGCTTGATCAGGTTTTAATATTGCGAAAGTCGAGTTTAGCCAAATGAAAATCATCCGAAAAAGACCGAATTAAATCCATTTTCATAAATCCACGTTAAAATTCACCTCATCTAACTTTTTCAGGGACAAGCCAACAGCACGTGACATTCGATTTTATCAGAATCCTGAGCGAAGCCATCGATGCGTGCACTAAGAAAGTGTCTACTTTGCTCAGGTATGTTTTGTTATCGGTATTTTACTTGGAGTGACTGCCTACTTGAACTGCTTACCTGAACTTCACATTCCAGTTACTGGGTAACAAGATACCCACCCTTTGGTAAACCAAACTAATATTATAAATGCGAAAGTGAGTTTGTTCGGTTTCACGCTTTTTTATTTTGGGTGGAAAATTATCTATATTAATTATTATACATATTGACATTGATGAATATTATAAACAAAATTACGTGAATATTTATGTACCTTGAAAAGTATTACATAACTTTAATTATTGTGAATGTGAGCACTATGCGGGTCATTTTTATTTATTTCTTGTTGTTTTTTTTTCTCTTAGTTTTAATGATGGTCTGGCATTTTGAGTACTTTATGCGGCCTACCCAAATGTCCTTTCCTTGGTATTGTTCGTCGAGTCGTTGAGCTACTTAAGTTTTGAGTTGAGCTACACGATTACTGACAAATGCTTGCACTGACTGGACACAAATTTGAGTGGACCTGCCACTCTTTGTGTGGTTCTTTCCTCAAAAGACCATTTCAGACATGGATCTACATGGTCCACACATGACCTGACCAAGATTATGTCTGAACTTTAAAAGAGACTTTGACCCTTGAGCTTGTTTTGCCATTTCTTCTCAGGAGTAGTCAGATAGGAAATGGCGACTCCATCCAGCTTATTTTTTTTTTTGTATGACATGTAAAAGTGATTCTCACATCCTATTTACAGAATAAAAAATTCATTTCATTTCATCAAATAACTTCTCCCGCTCTGGGCGGAGCGGGAGGGTGTGTCAGACTCTTACAGACCCACCCATGCTCCTTCCATTGCCTGTGTTGCCAGGGGCCTCGGTAACCCTTTCGGACTTCCCCGCGACCCCGGCAGGCATCGACCCTAGTGGATCCCTACACTTGTGCTGACATCTCTTTGAGGCGCGCGCGGAACACAATACAACGCGCCGTCGACCCGGGCCTGGTCCTTACCGGACGATGAGCTACCCATTGCTCACCGTCCGCAAGCCCGCGCCTACGGTGGCCGGAAATCCGCCCGGGATTCCCGACGCCCAGGGCGTCTCCTGCGGTTGCTAGGGGCGAGAGGGTGCGAAATTTGCCTTTGCCTCAACCGTCCCGCCTCCTCCTTCGCGAGCATTACTGCTTCGCAAAAGGAGGTGATGGCTGCTCATGCCCTCTCGCTCCGTACCATGGCTTGGACCAGGGCCGGGCACGAGAGATCTCCGCCGTTGAAATAAGTAGACCTTGACTTGGGATAGTTTAGGATACTTTTTATCCCGATATTCCCACGCAATCGTGACTTATGCTGGTGAAACCGCGAGATGCAGGTAGTATTAATATATAAAACATTTATTTTCAAGTATCATGGACTTATAACTAGAGATCGGATATTCGGATGCATATTTACCTAAAGTTAATTTTTAGCTATGAAAGTATTGAAGCGGCTTCTAAACTACTGATAAAAAATCTCGGGATGCCAGGAACACCGGGTATGTATAACTAGTCGGATGTATAATATGGAAGCGACTACAACAAAAAAATTGTAAAAAGTACCCCTGGATTCTTGGATTGCTTTGATTTAAAATTAATGTTTCTACCTACTTTACTTTACAATATTAGGTAGGTAGATAAGCATCCAATTCTATAGTCAGAAAAAAAACACAAAATTTGTGGATTCCGGAATGGCAGACGGGATTTTTACGATCAGTACAAAAGTGCATTCCATATAAGCCAACAATTGAAAGTAAGTTAATATACATTCGATTTTATAATCAGAAACCTAAATTTATCAATCCCAGAACCGCGGGATTTTTTCGATACAAAAGCGCATTCCATATTAGCCAACATCTTAACTTTAGGTGAATATGCATTCGAATATCCGATCTCTACTTATAACGTTAGTTACAATTACTAACAAACTAAGTTATACATACATACATACATACATACATACATACATACATAAACTCACGCCTTCTTCCCATGGGGGTAGGCAGAAACTATAGAACGCCACCTGCTACGCACCTTACATACTCCTTTTGCTTCGTTTACGTTCATACATCTGGTCATACACGCACGCCGGTTGCGAGTACTACGCACCAGACTTTTTTGAAGAACATCGTTAATGAGGTCACTATATGTATGTCTTTCTGGGGCGTCCCCTCCCGGCATTTCCACTCACATCTGCCATATAAATACCTTTTGTTGGTCGCCTTTCATTCATCCTCTCAACATGACCAAACCATCGAAGCATACTCTTTTCAATTTTTGACATTACCGCACCGTTGCCACATTATTTTCCAGACTATCATTTATAGTCACACCACACATGCTTCTCAAGGAACGAAGAACTAAGTTATACCTAAAATATTTTCAAAACATTATCACTGAAACAACCAAGTTTCTGTTAACAGGTACATGTGGCTGGCTTAAAGGTCGGGTAAACGCCCATTGACCGTGGCCATACAAATGCGCGTCGCGTTCACGCCGCGCCGCCGTTCGTTTTCATAGGGAATATATATTTTTAGTAACGAAGATTATGAATATATGAAAAACAATCACATAATAAAATTGCAAACAATAAAATAGTGTTTTCATACAAAAAAAAAAATCAAGAAAATATCATATGTAGGTAGTTTGAAAGTAATATAGTTTTTTTTTATGTTTTGGATCGACATTATTTACCGAATTTATTTCATAAAGTATTTTACTACAATACTTAAATGTTCACATATAGAATTGATGTGTAAGCATTCTACTCGTAGTTTAACATAAATTTTTTGCATAACTTACTTGCATTATTTGAGAGGGTAATAACAGATTTAAAAGTCACTAAAGTCATTTATCTGCCCCTTAAATAGTGCATGATAGCGCAATCCAGTTTGCTAGCACTGACAACCAGGAGACTGATTGTCAGATTTCGGGATTCTGACTACCCGTATCGAATATCAAAGACCTACGAATGACAACCGACCAACGACCGACCGTGGTTTTAATAATCTAATAAAATGATGTTTCCTTTCCGATGAACGGAAACATTATTTTATTTGTCAGCTTTATTATTATTTATTTAAACTTTATACACACAAAAAAGGGACAAAGGCGGACTTAATGCCTTAGGCATTCTCTACCAGTCATCCAAGGGTGGCAGGTGCTCTGTTTAAGAGGAACAATGAGAATTATTTATTAAAATTATATTATAATTAATTATAAATAAATTAGATATAAACTTATAATACACATACATACATATTTACGCTAACATTATTTATTTATATTTTTTTTTTCATTTTTATTCATTGTCGAAATAAAGGACCTATTGTCAAAGTGACTGGTGGCATGAATATTCATTAAAATCCGCATTGTGAGTGTTCTATCCCCTATGACTTTCGAAGAATAAATATTGATGATATGTTATGTCTTTTCTTTACAGTTATTTAACTCCCACTTGGGGTGGAAGTCGCAGAACGAAGAATAACCAGCAGTTCGTGATATGCCATCAACTAAACATGAGCCAATGCAGAGTAAGTCATCTTTTCTTGATTTAATTTAAATTTAAAATATCGAAGTTTTCATTTCATTTATTTGCATACCATAATGTGTATAAAAGATGTTACATAAGGCACAGCAACATAGTAAAAACTTAAAAACATATTTAAAATTCAAAGATAAAAAATTTGTAAATTGCAATTCTTATATTATTCTTATATCCTTATGTGAACTTATAAAATACGGATTAATATTTATAGTTATTTAGATAAAGTTAATGTTAGTGTAATTAATATTATTAAATTTAAATTAACTAAAAATAAAAGTAAATAGAAAAGTTAAAGTTAAACATTACAATGGTAATAGTAAGAATAATGTTAATCAAAATCAGTCATGTATAGTTATTATTTCATGTTATGGTATTATTATTTTATAATTATAGTTTCATCATCATCTGCCTAGCCTTTTCCCAACTATGTTAGGGTCGGCTTCCAGTCTTACCGTCATTATAATTATAGTTTATTATTTAAATATTCATTTATATTATAGTAGTTTTACTGAGTCACTGCAGGGAAAATCCGTTTCGTCACACAGGTGAGGAAAACAAGCATTGAGCACAACAATTACTCACGTAATCAGCCTATAATGTTCCCACTGCTGGGACACAGGCCTTCTCTCTGTGAGAAGGAGTGGGCCGTAATCCACCACGCGGGCCCAGTGCGGGTTGGTAGATGTCACATGTCTTCGAATTTTTGGTTCCTCACGATGTTTTCCTTCACCGTTTTGAGAGCAGTGGTGATGAAATAATTTACATAACGTAGAATTCCTGTCCGGGTTCAAATCTACGACTCACGGCCGCGACTCGTAAGTCGCGTTACCACTAGGCCACCAATGCATGTGATTTCAGGCTGTTAGTGTGCGGGACAAGTGAACAGTGAAAGTGTATAGTGATAACACGAACTGATAGGACAGTACATAATAGTATATAAGGTTACGATATCATTGTTTTATAGTTTTAATTATACTTTACTAAGTAATTCATAGTATTAGATTGCCTATTTGTTATGTTTTATATTTTTCTTGTATAGTTTATTAGTTGTGGAGACTAAAACATAAAATTATAGTATATTAAAGTTAGAGAATATAAGGAAAAACGAGAAAATTGTCATATGGGTCTCGTTACGGTAAAGTTTTGTCATAGTTAAGCTTACTGCGCCGACATCCACTTCGCGCTCATTGGCTAAAAGTCCTGTGATCTGATTGGCTGACCAATCACAGGGCCTACATTGTTTTGAATAAATTCCGTAGCCTTTTTGGGTGTCGACACAGTCGGCGGGAAATAGCAGTAAGAAGAACACTCTGAAATAAAGAAGATCTACAAGGAAAAAGCTGTATTCTTCACCAACCCAGCACACAAAAGTGCCCCGTACTGCACAGTTAGTAAGTTTTCCACCCGATGTTATCCATCAACATAATCCAGTAAAACAAATAAAACAAGTGACAAGAGCGTTCAAAAGACGGGGAGGTAGACAATGGCCAAGCTAAATCAGTCTGCCAGTCTTGTCAATCGCGCCCTTCCCCTTCTCACCACTCACATACAGCAGCATAGCAGATAGATAGTTGACCGTCTGTGTGAAGTGATTGTCCATATATTTTATTGACAACCTGGTAAACAGCTTCCTGTTCATATTCATTTATTCGCTTTCCACAATAGGTATAGGTATTAAATGTTATAAAAAAGGCTCAGACATAGAAAAAGAACTTATGGACCTGTTAGAGCACAGCTCGTAACTTGCTTTCTGAGGTGTACGCACCGGGACTTACAGCTTAGTACGGCCGTTATTCCAAATACGTACAGTATGACTATGTTTGAGACAATTGAACCTGGCACCTATTAGTTACCTAAGACCCTACTCTCTGTAAACCTAGCCCTACAGTATCGACCTAGCACCCTAGTTATCCTACCTCCCTAACCTCCCATGGTGGCTCAAGGTATCTTGGCCACAGTGAGAGGAGTTATAGGAGACGAATCAAACTTGACTCCAGCTTGATGACTAAATTATTACAATAATTAACTTAATTATATATAAATCTTGTGGTAAATACACATTGATGCCTATTTACATGTGTGCTGTGTATGTATCGAGCCGATGAAGCGAAAATCTTAGTATATCACTTCTCAGCGCTGACCGTGCGCCGGTGTTGGCGGCGCGTAGCACGAATGTATGTCGCTCGCTGTGGTGCTACTGCTTGTTCATGGTTGAACATGAGGAATAGACCATTCCATCTTAATAAAGAGTGCTTTCTTCTACTTTTTCAATTATTCATCCACCGTTGAATAAAATATTAGGATTTCCAAAAGCCCACGTTTCACGGACGTAAAAATATCACAGCGGGATTTTATCGCGCACTGGATTTTCAGCTCTCGGTGTTGAGTCGAGCGTTGACAATCCAACAAAGTGCTGCATCCTAGCGCGTCGAAAAGCCACACTGTTGGATTTTCAACTCTTGGCGCCAAGCAGAGCGTTGAAAATCCAGTGTGCGAAAAAAAATCGCCATGGGAAAAGATTGCTCGTGCGAAACTAAGCTAAATGTCGGTCTGGCCTAGTATAAAAGTCTGGTTCATATATGCATAACAGTAAATTTTCGACTACAGTTCACAGAGAATCAAGAATCAATGTTGCTACTGGTCTACAACCCTCTCAGTGTGAAGACATACTACCACGTGCGGCTACCAGCCATCGCTCTGCATTACTCTATCAGGGATTTTAATGGTAAGCTTAGCTTTTATTCAGAGCAGTGGTGGCCCAGTGGTTACGTCCGCGACTTACAAGTTGTAGGTCGTAGGTTCGAACCTAGACAGGCGCTTTACTTTGTGTAAATTATTTCATCACCACTGCTCTCAAAACGGTAAAGGAAAACATCGTGAGGAAACCGGCATGTCCTAGAACCAAAAACTCGAAGACATGTGACATCTACCAACCCGCACTGGGCCCGCGTGGTAGATTAGGGTATTGTTAATATGTCTGTCCCTTTCTATCTGTACTAATAGCTGTAGCGTTGTGACAACTTCAAAACGAAGTTGATATTGACGATAAAAATTATAGATGTTTCTTATTGGTAAAAAATTAATATTACTTAATGTTTATATTTTAGATTTCCAAATATTCCGGTACTGAAAGAAAAGTGGATTAATGCATTAGTGCGTTCACAGGGAAAATGGGTTTCCAAAAAAATATAGCGCAATTTGTTCAAGGCGTTTCACAGCTGATAACTTCTGTACTTTAAACAGACATAGGTGCCGATTCCCTTGTTCACAAACTAAATTAAATTTAAGTTCAGTGCATCTTTTTCTTTCTATTTTATTCAGAAAAGGACAGAAGATAAATTTTAGTTTAGTCCTGTCAAATTAATCAGCGCTTGACGTAAATTGACGTAATTTTAGTAGGCAAGTTTTTAATCACGTCTAAACTTGTATGGAGTAGTGACAGGCACTGATTAATTTGACAGGACTAAACTAAAATTTATTTTCTGTCCTTTTCTTAATGAAATAGAAAGAAAAAGATGCACTGAACTTAAATTTAGTTTAGTTTGTAAACAAGGGAATCGGCACCATAATCCCCTGAGTTTGTTTTGACATTCCTTATCAGAGCAGTCAGAAGAAACCGTCGACTCCAGCTAGCTTGTTAAATAATTAAATCTAAAAGTGATTTTTAAATCCTAATTGCAAAATAAATTATTTGAATTTGAATTTCGTTTATGAGAATTTATTGTTCTTAAAGTTTAGAATCAATAGACGTCGATTTCCTCGATATCGATATTATTGTTGCAAAACTGACTTGTGCATCACTATGTTTGGAACATTCTTCCTGACATTGTTGCATCAACCAATCACAAACGCTATATTTTCTTCATGTTTTTTTATTATATCGTTTACAAGTGGCCAGTTATAAAAACTTGCAGTGTCGCCCTCGTATACGTATTTTTAGGCTAGAAGTTTCATGATGTCTAATAATCTTAATCTTAGATGAGGAGGTGGAATACCAGCTCCTGCCTCTACCAGCAGCCATCATCAACCTCCCGGGTAGATCCTCTACAGCAATCCAGGAGTTGTGCTTCGAAGCTGAGAACATACCGCCTCTTGGGTTCACTGCATACTATATCGCTCCAGTCAGGGATCAATTGGTGAGTTTATCATGACTTAATCAAGAAAAAGAAGTCTTCCAATAATCTTCTCCTATTCTGTCCTTCTCATACTTCTGACTTTGTTCATTCTTCCTTTCATATTCAGCACATTCTTCTCTGGAATGTGCTTCCTCTTGATATCAGGACGGCCACCAGTCGGTAATCGGTATGCATTTAAGCGGAAATTGCAGATTGAAGATTGGAGAGCTATTTTCAAAACAAATAGCGTAGAGTCATCTCAATTACAACACAAGCAACACAGGCTACAGGAAGGAATACGGGTGGGTTTTAGTCAGTAAGCTGACACACCCTCCCGCTCCGCCCAGAGCGGGAGAAGTTATTTGATGATTTCCCACCCTAAAAAAAAAAAAAAAAAAAGAGTCATCTCAATTATGTTATCTCTTTTAGATTATTATATTATCTCTTTTCTAATATTATAAATACGAAAGTCTGTAAGGATGATTGGATGGCTGGATGTTTGTTACTCTTTTACGCAATAAGTACTGAACGGATTTGGATGAAATTTGGCACACAGATAGTTTATAACCAGGAATAACACATAGGATACCAGATTTCCCTATCCCGATATACCCATGGGGTCTAAACTTATGCGGCTGAAACGGCGGGGCGCATCTAGTATATATATAAGACGACAACATTATTGAATAATTACAACCTGTTGATTTCTTAATATTAGTCAAACTGTATCTTAATTCTTATTGGTTTATTGCGGACACCAGCCCGTATTACCTATTTATTACCTATTACGGTTAGTACAGTGAACGCCGTGAGGTGGCGCTTTAATTTCCCGCCATACCTACACGTGGACAGAGTCGATCAAAAACGCGGGATAGATTCCCAAGCACATTGCCGTAGCTGACGCCATATAGTGCAGATCATACGATCGAAACTGTCACGTTCACCGTACAAGCCCTTGTTCCTTGCTACTGCTACTACTTGTGAGGACGGTAAATGCCAGCGACCTTGAGCGAGTGGGAGGAGCTTGCGTCACCCCCCGCGACCCCGCAACCGTTCGCACGTAACGTAGGGTAACCATACGTTTCAGATTGTGTGGACTGTCCTGCCTGATTTTTTTATCACAATCCATTTTTTTTTTATGTAGTGTTCATAAATAAGGTAATATTCTGATAATAAAATAAGATTGTAATATATTATATTATTTTAATAGTTTGCATTGAATAAATTGGTTTAAACAGGGTGTCATTTTAAACACCATCAACCTCTCTCGTCATTGTACTCATCATTATAAACAACTTTTACTATATTGGACACAACATGAAATAACTTGGACTAAACATGAAATCGCGAAAAAAAAATCAGCTGTTCCCTACCTTTTGACGAATTAAGCGAACATAAATGCACATAAACAGCAGATGAGCACGAACAGAACAGCACGGATGAGTCTCGGTACGTAAAGATGCTCACCCATCCACGGAACAACCGCGGCAAGAATAGCTTAACCTAATTGATCGGCCCGTGCGGCTGTGATGCGAATGCAATGAAATGCGAAACGAGCTCTTTAGCTATGGAAACAATATAAAGTGAAATGAAAAGCCAAAAATCTAAATAAATAAATTTTATTCAAAATAAAACAATTAATTTCTTTAGTGACAGATGAGAAAATATCAGATGTGCAGGCAAGATTTAGAGAGGGAATGGGCTGTATGGATCAGGGGGCCGATTCTACTAATTTGCAAAGTTATACGCTCTGTACCGTCTCATCAATGGTTCGGTTTCGTTCGGCTCTCGTTCGTCCCCCATAAATCTATTCTACAATTTTTATGACAATAACCTAAAACTGTAACTGACTGTAACCAAGTCGAAACCCAACTCAATCACTACGGGAATGAATGGCAATGAATGAGTGTTACCTATAGTTCAATTAGTAAGTTTATAATATTACTATAACAAAAATGGTTAAATAACAAATAAAGTTTATACGAATAATAAACCCATTAAAACTTATTTTCCGTTATATTTACCACGAAAGTAAATGACTTTTTCCATATATTTTAATAATTGTAAATTAGCAGATTTTCTTAAAGAAAACAGTCTGGGCGGTTCGAATCGCGTAAAACGAAACGGATTTTGAATGTCGGATAGAGTTACTTTACTATAAAATAAACAGCGGGAATAAAATACTATACTACATGGCATGGTGGCCATGCCAATAGTCGCTGATCACTGTTGCATGTCATTGAAACAAAGAAATAATTTTAGGATCAGTAGGTATCACGGTTATGATGTGTGATGTGATAAGTATTCAATGATTTTCGTATAATATTAGTTCTAACATCCAATATATTAATATTCCGGTGCGTACCTAGGTAGGTACCTACGTATGCCTACAATAGCAAAAAGAATCATACGTTGTTCATAAGTAAAATATGAAAACGCTTGAAAACCCTGATTGAGTTGAGGTTCAATTGCCATTTTAGAACAATGTTGTTAGTAGAATCGCCCCCCAGAGTAAGTTAGTATATTTGGGGAGTCAGTTTACAAGGGATGGAAAGATTGATGAAGATGTGGAAAGGAGAGTAAATGCGGGAAATAAAGTGAATGGTACTATACATGCGACTGTAACCAACTAGTCGATGCCTAAAAAGGCTCGACTGGCTGTTCATAATGGTGTGCTGGTGTCTAAGCTTATGCATGGAAGTGAATGAATTTTGGGTGTGGCAAAATAAGCATAGAAGTAGAATAAGGGCCGATTTTTCAATCGCCAGATAACTTTTATGTGAAGAATATGTTTGACGTTTTGACAGCTTTTGTATAGAAAATATGTCAAAGCGCCATATTTATTCCTCAGATAGAAGTTAACTGATAATTGAAAAATCGGCCCTAAATGCTGTGGAAATGCCTCCTTGCGAAGCATGTGTGACGTGACTATAAATGATAGGCTGAAAAATTATGTGATAAGGCAACGGTGCGGTTTAAAAGAAGCGTGCAGCTGGCCTTCTATAGTTTTTGCCTTCCCCTTGGGAAGAAGGCGTGAATTTGTTTGAACTAATTATTTTTTTTACATTTCGTAGAAATGTAGTCATTTTTCGAAATATTCCTCTTGTCGAGTGTCTTGATCTTCCTGTTTCTCTGTCTCTTCTTTGTCTGTATTTTGCCTTCAACCAAAATCATTGATTCCATTCCAGTTGATGGTCCTGGAAATATAAAAAAAAACCTGTGAATCTACATTGTATATAATAAATAACAAACCATTGTCAGTTCTTTCACTATTTTCGTCATTATTTATTTCCTTCGGGTCGCAAAAACCAAAATATTAAAACATAATCTTATTAATGAGCTGCACCTGTTTATTTAAACTAGACAAGTTTCTAACCTAATATAACGGGATTGTCCCCATAAAACCATAATAAATGGTATGCCTAGAATCTACAATTTATTTAATACTCACTTTGTCTCCGCATTTTCATGTTGGGAATCATTGTCAGTTCTTTCATTATTTTTATCATTATTTATTTCCGTCGGGTCGCAACAACTAAAATATTAAAACATAATCTTATTATGTACTACACCTGTTTTCTTTTAAGCTAGGTAGGTTTCAAACCTGCTGTAACGGGGTTGTCCTCAAAAAACCATAATAAATGGTAGTCTACAATTTATTAGGTAGGTACTTACTTGCTCTCCGCATTTTCGTTTCGGGAATCTGTATTATTTTTTTATCCTCCTAAAAAAAAAATTTGATACGGATCTAAAGTTATGTTTGAACTTACTCGTAAATAATGGATATACTCGTATATTATCAAAATAACATTTAGCTAACCTCATTATATTATAATAATATATGAGAAACTTACCTCAGTATCCTGTTTCTTTCATGTATACGCCATTTCTCTTTCAGAACTTTAGTTGTTCTACCCAAATTGTCGAAAAAATACGCAAGTACAGCGGTCGCGCAAAGTGTCAGCGTCTACCCGTGACAGTGGTCAGCGGTACACTGCCGCCCGTCGCCCGCGCAGAGCGCCGCGTTCCATTCGATTTTATAGGGAATATTTATTTTTATGAATATTTGAAAAAAATCACAGATGGGATTATAGATAACAAAATAGTCTATTCATAAAAAAAACCATGAAAATATCTTTAGTAGTTTGGAAGTAATTTCGATTTTTATATTTGGGTAGACCTTACTTCCTGAATTTATTTCATAAAGTATTTTACTACAATACTAAAATATTCACAGATATAATTGATGTGTATGCGGTCTAGTTTAACATACATTTTTTGCGTAATGCAAGTAGCATTAATTGAAGGCGTAATAATAGATTTAAAAGTCACTAAAATCATATATCGTGAAGACTGTGATTTTGTAATCCAACTTACGTTTTACTGGTCTGCCTGAGTACCCACCTACCTCATGGAACCCGCACCAAGGAACGATGATGGTTACCCTATCATCTCTACGCCCACGATCCCGCCGTCATATATATAATATTGTAGTTAATATACCCGGAGTCCCCGGAGCCCGGAGCCTGGATTTGTGCCCGGTTGATATGGCAATAGGCTCGCCCCCTATTACATGGGACTTAAACATAACTGGCGAAATGTGGGTGTACTACAGGTACACCTCTGCCCAACCCTTCGGGGAAACAAGGCGTGATGTTTTATTATGTTGCAGTGAATATGTATGTATTCGTATTATAAGTTTGTAACCTATTTATGTACTTCTGTACCTATTTTATTTATTATTTCTGTTATCTTTTAATATTTTTCATTATTATTATTAATTCCTCTCAGAGCACCTGCCATCTTATCTCTTCACCACTCTTGGTTGACTGGTAGCCTAAGGCATTAAGTCCGCCTAAAAATATTGGTTGAAATAAATTCCTCGGGCTCTGCTGTTACAATGATCCTGTTATTATTGTAACAACGGAACATGAGAAATGTAAAAAAAACCGGGTAAAGGGTGATCAGACATCTGTATGTCTGACCACCCTATAACTGGTTTTGTACGGTCTTAGTTTTTTCGTTTAAAAAATAATCGGACGTAGCGATGCTATTGGTTGATGAGCGTAGTTAAGCGTTTGATTCTTAAGCTCAGGTTCGTATGAGCGATTTTTTTTCATGCACTGAATTTTCAACGCTCTGCTTACTGCCGAGAGTTGAAAATCCAATAGTGTGTTTTTCGACGCGCTGGGATGCACTCTTGTTTGATTCTCAATGCTCGGCTCAACACCGAGAGTTGATAATATAGTGCGCAATAAAATCCCGCCGCGATATTTTTACGACCGTGCGAACGTGGGCTAACTCGCATTTTCCTCTACTAAAGCCAAAGTCAAAGCGATTTAGAACTCTAAATGTATCGACATCAAGACATTTTGTAGGATGAACCAGTATTCAGACGATTGTGAACGAAGCCGGCTATCGAAAATAACGTTGGCTTAAATAATCGTAGATCTATATCAGGGATGCACAGACTTATAGAGAAGAGGAGCCACTTGGGCACATTAATACTCATAAAGGCTTCTACATACTGGCGCGACTTGTCGCGCGACGCGTCGCGTGGCGATTCTGGCGCGACATCGCCACGCCATACCTTTCACACTAGCGCGACAGGCAGCTGGCGTCGCGGCGTTGTCGCGTCGCGGCCGCTACAGTCGCGTAGCGGGCGCGACGCGACAACGCCGCGACAAGACAAGATAGTATAAATAGCGGTCCAATCCAAACTGGCCTCAGTAGCAGGCGTTCTTCGTCAGTGGATGAACGCAGGTCTGTGCGTGTTTGCCGAGTGAGGTTAGGTTCGATTTCCAGGTCGGTCGACATAACCCAACCTAACTTATGTACCTAGACTTGACCACACGAGCGCGAATGGCAAAACTGACGAATTCGGACGCGCTAAGTGACTTATGTAGATGTAATGGTGGTGTGTAATTAAGTTTTAATCTAAGCGGTCACATAGAGAGACAAGAAAAGCGACTTTGTTCTATACTATGCATAATGAAGTAGTTTAATTTACCTATGACAAGTGTTGTGTGCCTATCTTATTATTTTTGTGATTTCTAATATTGGAAATATATTTTTATGTTAAACATTACATCCGTTAGTTTTATTCATTCTAATATATATTTACTACTTTTTGTATTAGATTCCAGTGGGTTTCATTGACTATTGCGTTTTCAAATTTGACATGAGCAAGTTTCACCAATTAAACTATTTCAGTGTATGCTCAGAAGCATTCTAAACCCTCTTGCAAAAGTTGAGTTTACTCGGTTTTATTCCAAAGTAAATTAAATCATAAGCAAAATTGTAAGTCTTCGTAATGTGAGTCTTATCCCATTGTGATAAGGTATAAATTAGGATGTATGACGAAATTAACTAATAAATGAATAATTTCTCTATTTCAATATAAGTCCTCGCAAAAGTCAATTATCCTAAATTATACCTTATTATAATAAGATAAGCATTGCAATGATTTACTCATGGTTTTTGGCGGCGCGCGGCATGCTCAAAGGCGTAGGTACCTTTTTGAAGCTGCCGCAAGCCAGCCGCTCTACTGCGCCGAGCGTATTATTCGCGGATTTTGACTCAAAACACGAATGTCTTATAATTTTATTTCATTTTTAACCGACTTCAAAAAAGGAGGAGGTTTCTCAATTCGACCGTATATATATATATATTTTTATGTGTTTTCGCCGACTTGTCCGTCAGTTGTAGAACGATCGATACGTATCTCGCCGAAATCTGCGCCCCTGTAGGTAAATTGCCAAAGTAGTACTTACAAGTTTACCCTCATATTTTATCTTTTCTTCTCCATCGTCAGACCCTGATCACCATCTAGCTATAACCTATTTATTGAGACCAGTACAATGAGCCCAAACACGATACCTGCGCTGTAAGTTTGTGAGTGAGGTAAATATCAACTAGAAAAGAGCTGATAATCTTCAAATGACTGAACTGATTTTCTTGAATCATAGCTAAGAACACTCTCGATTATGTCGCCTTTCAAACAAAAAAAACAAAATCAAAATCGGTCCATGCATTCGGGAGCTACGATGCCACAGACAGACACACACACACACACATACATACACACACACACACACACACACACACACACACACACACACACACATACATACATACATACACACACACACACACACACACACACACATACATACATACATACATAGATACATACACACACACACACACAGACAGACAGACAGACACGTCAAACTTATAACACCCCGTCGTTTTTGCGTAGGGGGTTAAAAATAAGAAAATCAACAAAAATAATAATTACTGAAAATTTATTTCAAACTCGAAAATCGATAAAAAGGTACATAAGTTAGGTTGGGTTATGTCGACCGACCGGGAAATCGAACCTAACCTCGCTCGGTAAACACGCACAGACCTGCCTTCATCCACTGACGAAGAACGCCTACTACTGAGGCCACCTTGGATTGCACCGGTATTTATACTATCTAGTCTTGTCGCGTCGCGCCCGCTACGCGACTGTAGCGGCCGCGACGCGACAACGCCGCGACAAACGCGTAGCTAGCGCGACGCCATATAATAGGCATAATTTCTGTGTCGCGGCGCGACAGGTCGCCCCTGTGTGTAGTGGCGCGCGCGTTTTCATAGAGATTGTTCTACGGATATAATGTCGCAGAATCGCGTCGCGCGACAAGTCGCGCCAGTATGTAGAAGCCTTTAAAAGGCTTCTACATACTGGAGCGACTTGTCGCGCGACGCGTCGCGTGGCGATTCTGGCGCGACATCGCCACGCCATACCTTTCACACTAGCGCGACAGGCAGCTGGCGTCGCGGCGTTGTCGCGTCGCGGCCGCTACAGTCGCGTAGCGGGCGCGACGCGACAACGCCGCGACAAGACAAGATAGTATAAATAGCGGTCCAATCCAAACTGGCCTCAGTAGCAGGCGTTCTTCGTCAGTGGATGAACGCAGGTCTGTGCGTGTTTGCCGAGTGAGGTTAGGTTCGATTTCCAGGTCGGTCGACATAACCCAACCTAACTTATGTACCTAGACTTGACCACACGAGCGCGAATGGCAAAACTGACGAATTCGGACGCGCTAAGTGACTTATGTAGATGTAATGGTGGTGTGTAATTAAGTTTTAATCTAAGCGGTCACATAGAGAGACAAGAAAAGCGACTTTGTTCTATACTATGCATAATGAAGTAGTTTAATTTACCTATGACAAGTGTTGTGTGCCTATCTTATTATTTTTGTGATTTCTAATATTGGAAATATATTTTTATGTTAAACATTACATCCGTTAGTTTTATTCATTCTAATATATATTTACTACTTTTTGTATTAGATTCCAGTGGGTTTCATTGACTATTGCGTTTTCAAATTTGACATGAGCAAGTTTCACCAATTAAACTATTTCAGTGTATGCTCAGAAGCATTCTAAACCCTCTTGCAAAAGTTGAGTTTACTCGGTTTTATTCCAAAGTAAATTAAATCATAAGCAAAATTGTAAGTCTTCGTAATGTGAGTCTTATCCCATTGTGATAAGGTATAAATTAGGATGTATGACGAAATTAACTAATAAATGAATAATTTCTCTATTTCAATATAAGTCCTCGCAAAAGTCAATTATCCTAAATTATACCTTATTATAATAAGATAAGCATTGCAATGATTTACTCATGGTTTTTGGCGGCGCGCGGCATGCTCAAAGGCGTAGGTACCTTTTTGAAGCTGCCGCAAGCCAGCCGCTCTACTGCGCCGAGCGTATTATTCGCGGATTTTGACTCAAAACACGAATGTCTTATAATTTTATTTCATTTTTAACCGACTTCAAAAAAGGAGGAGGTTTCTCAATTCGACCGTATATATATATATATTTTTATGTGTTTTCGCCGACTTGTCCGTCAGTTGTAGAACGATCGATACGTATCTCGCCGAAATCTGTGCCCCTGTAGGTAAATTGCCAAAGTAGTACTTACAAGTTTACCCTCATATTTTATCTTTTCTTCTCCATCGTCAGACCCTGATCACCATCTAGCTATAACCTATTTATTGAGACCAGTACAATGAGCCCAAACACGATACCTGCGCTGTAAGTTTGTGAGTGAGGTAAATATCAACTAGAAAAGAGCTGATAATCTTCAAATGACTGAACTGATTTTCTTGAATCATAGCTAAGAACACTCTCGATTATGTCGCCTTTCAAACAAAAAAAACAAAATCAAAATCGGTCCATGCATTCGGGAGCTACGATGCCACAGACAGACACACACACACACACATACATACACACACACACACACACACACACACACACACACACACACACACACACACACACATACATACATACATACATACATACATACATACATACACACACACACACACACACACACACACACATACATACATACATACATAGATACATACACACACACACACACAGACAGACAGACAGACACGTCAAACTTATAACACCCCGTCGTTTTTGCGTAGGGGGTTAAAAATAAGAAAATCAACAAAAATAATAATTACTGAAAATTTATTTCAAACTCGAAAATCGATAAAAAGGTACATAAGTTAGGTTGGGTTATGTCGACCGACCGGGAAATCGAACCTAACCTCGCTCGGTAAACACGCACAGACCTGCCTTCATCCACTGACGAAGAACGCCTACTACTGAGGCCACCTTGGATTGCACCGGTATTTATACTATCTAGTCTTGTCGCGTCGCGCCCGCTACGCGACTGTAGCGGCCGCGACGCGACAACGCCGCGACAAACGCGTAGCTAGCGCGACGCCATATAATAGGCATAATTTCTGTGTCGCGGCGCGACAGGTCGCCCCTGTGTGTAGTGGCGCGCGCGTTTTCATAGAGATTGTTCTACGGATATAATGTCGCGCGACGCGTCGCGTGGCGATTCTGGCGCGACATCGCCACGCCATACCTTTCACACTAGCGCGACAGGCAGCTGGTGCCCAAAGTAAGATAACTGGGTAAACGTTTTAAAATAATACCTCTTTTTGTAATACATACAATATTTAGTTTGATGCATGACATTGCATTTTTTTTTTGGGTGGGAAAACATAAATTAACTTCTACCGCTCTGGTCGGAGCGGGAGGGTGTGTCAGACTCTTACTGACTAAAACCAACCCGTATTTCTTCCTGTTGCCTGTAATGCCAGGGGCCTCGGTGACCCTTTAGTACCTTCCCGCGACCCCAGCAGACCTTCCCGCGACCCCAGCAGATGACATTGCATTGCCGTGACAATTTTTTGCGCGCCGCGCCCCACCACCGCTCAACCGAACTCACCCAAGTGCTACCCAAATAGTTCCGATCGCAAGCTCGCATCGCATGCACGTATAGTGTAGGTAATTAGTCTAATTAGGTATACAACATTGTCAACATTTATTTTATAGTTTTGTTTTATTTTCCGCATTTTTTTAGTTATGTGCTTCGCTGATCTAGATAGATATCTAATTGGCTGAAAACCTTATCATTCCAACCCTTATCTATAAACAAGGTTATCATCATCTGCCTGCCATTTCCAAACTACGTTGAGGTCGGCTTTCAGTCTAAGCGAATGCAGCTGAATACCAGTATTTTAAATGAAGTGACTAGGCAGTCGCTCCATTCCCATCGCAGGTCAGATCTGACCTCCAAAACCCGGTTACTGGGTAATACCCCCCTGGTAAGACAGGACTTTTATACAAGGTGCGAGTAACGAATTAAGTAGAGAGATGAGCTTGATTTTGAAGAAAAATTAATAAGTTGTTAAGACGCTGACAACACCATAACCGCGGTCACTGTAAGATTGCATAGAAAAGAAAGAGAAGCGCGATGACACAACGCTTGTAATATATTGCAAAATATGAAGCAATTATCTATTTACTCGAAATTGTGTTGAGTAATCGAAAATAAAAAACAACCAAGTTCTGCATTCAAATAAGACGTTCTTGTTATTCATTAAATACGTAACGTACGAGTATGTCGATATTTAATACAGATATTTTGGATTAGAACTCAAGGTAAGAGGTGAGTTAAACGTTAGTTTGCATCGAGATATTTTTTTCAAAACGTTTTTGGGGACAACCAAGTTCTGGGAAATATGTTCAAAATGAACATAGATTTTTTCCGCTACCACAAGCTATACAGATTTGGCAATTTTTTTTCTTAAAAGAAGCCTATTTTGGTCAATTGGGTCTTGTCAGCATCATAAAGACAAAAAAATCCAATAAATTGTTTAAGTTATCTTTTGTTATAGGAGGAGAATGAATTTGCCAAAAAGTTCTCAAAATCAGTGCCAGGAAAATCAGAAGCTGAACAAGAAATTATTCCTTTCATTTCTAATGAGGTAAGGGTAATAAATAAGAAAAAGAAGAAAAACAGGTAAAAACGGCTGCGACTTATGAGTTTGTAGGTCGTAGGTTCGAACCCAGACAGGCGCTTTACTTTGTGTCGCCAGGGTAGCGGCCTGCCGGGGTCGCGGGATGGTACCTACGAAAGGGTTACCGAGGCCCGAACACGAGTGGGTTTTAGTCAGTAATAGTCTCCGTAGGCGCGGGCTTTCGGACGGTAAGCAATGGGTAGCTCACCGTCCGGTAAGGACCAGGCCCGGGGCGACGGTGCGTTGTATTCCACGCGCGCCTCAAAGAGATGTCGTCAAAACAAGTGTAGGGGTCGCGGGAAGGTACTAAAGGGTTACCGAGGCCCCTGGCAACACAGGCAATGGAAGGAATACGGGTGGGTTTTAGTCAGTAATAGTCTGACACACCCTCTCGCTCCGCCAAGCGGGAGAAGTTATTTGATAATTTCCAAACCAAAAACAAAAAAAAAAGACAGGCTATACTATACTTTGTGTAGGTAAATTATGTCTAATAACACTGATCTCAAAACGGTGACGGGACAGTGTGGCGCAACACGTCCCATTAGCATGTCGCGGTTAGCATGTTGGTGACGCGAACCTGTAAGTTTATCCCCTACCAAGAATTACTCAACGTGCCCAATGAGCTGTTTACTTCAAAAAATGAAAAGCATTGATTCGCATGTTTAGCTGGTATGTTATACAAGGTAAAAATGAAAAGGATTTTATTTATTTAACAGTTTATGTACACACATATAAACAGACAAGAAGAAAGGAACAGAAAAATACGTACAAAGGTGATGCTTATTTCTAAAGAAATCTCTTCCAGCATACCTGCGATAGGACAGTAGACAAAGAGATGTAGACACCGTGCGTAAGAGTAGAAGAGAAAACAAAATACACAAAAACAACAAAAAAGAAAAAAAAAATCCTACTATCCTACTTGCGTAAGTTTGTAAGGATGGATGGATGGATGTTTGTTACTCTTTCACGCAAAAAGTACTGAACGGATTTGGATGAAATTTGGCACACAGATAGTTTATAACCAGAAATAACACATAGGATACTTTTATTCCGATATACCCACTGAGTCAAAACTTATGTGGGTGAAACCGCGGAGCGCATCTAGTATACAAAAAATGTTTCTTTGGGGTCAAAGACCGCTGGTGTTGTTGTTATATTTTATCGTCTTTAGTTATCAATACCCATCACGTCTGTGAAGTTTACACAAAAAAAAAAACAGATTTTTCATAAATACGAAGGTGAGTTTGTTTGTTACGCTTTCACGTTAAAACGGCTGAACGAATTTGGATGAAATTTGGCACTTGGGTAGACAATGACCTGGATTAGGACATAGAATACTTTTTATCCTGATATTCTTGTGGGATGGAGACTTATGCGAGTGAAACCGCGTGGTGCAGCTAATCTAAAATAAAATAGGAACTATCAAACCAAAAAGTGTTTCAAATACGTCTTTTTTTTTTCCACCAGTACCTCAAAGTGTCTGTAAACAAAGCTACCGGTCTCCTCGAAACCATCCAACACGTAGACGGGGTCAGGATCGACGTCTCGCAGAACTTCTTCTTCTATGCTCAGGGTCAACAGACTCTCCAGTCAGGAGCCTACAGCTTCAGACCTGATCGACAGAGGCCTCTTCCTGTAAGTGATAGAATATTTATTTATTTTATTTATTTATTTAACCATTTATGTAGAAAAGAATACTCATTATTATGAACACCATAAAAATTACAGAAATTTACATAGGGAGACACAATGGGCGGTCTTATTGCTAAAAGCGATATTTTAAATACAACCATACACACACATATATATATAAACAGAAAAAAGAGAAAAATACGTACAAAGGTGATGCTTATTTTTAAAGAAATCTCTTCCAGCATACCTGCGATAGGACAGTAGACAAAGAGATGTAGACACCGTGTGGATGAGTAGGATATAAAATAGAATACAAAAAATTGAAACAATACAAAACAAATAATATGGGATACATACATACAAACATGACAGTGTAATTTAAAATATTAAATACATACGCAACTACACGGAAAAAAAGGATGTCTTAAATTAAGACAATATCCTTTTGGTCAAGACAAATATTGATTCATATATGGGGAAAACAATATATTCTTGAATGAAGTAAAATTTTGTCTTAGTTTTATTGTCTTCTTCGAAGATATTATACTTAAATCAAGAGTTATTAAGTTTAATTTTAAAAAAAAATTTCTCTCTTAGAATATTTTCTTCAATTAAGATTATTATAGTCTTGAACCAAAAATATTTGCTTAAGTCAAGAATAAAAACCAAGTATTTATTATTCTTAATTTGAGTAAACAGGTTTTCTTGGACTGAGTACATTTACTTACGTTAAGAAAATATTTACTTGGATTGAAACAATTTTTCTGAGAATATTGATATTCTTCGCTGAAGAAATCCTTTTTTTCCGTGTATAACGAAGTGGAAAGATGGTGTTCTTACACTTTTCTTTTAAATACTGTAACAGTTTGGCAGTCCCTAATGTCGCGGAAGTGAATTCCACAACCGAACCGCGTGCACGGTGAAGGAGTAGAATGTCTTTCTAACTCTGAATTTGTAAAATAAAGAAACCACGGCTCCATCGCTCCAACGTATTATCTTCTTTTATAAATTTTGTATCTTCAATCTGTCAAAAAACAGTTAAGTAGTTAAAGTACCAACAGTCAAGGAATGAAAATGCCAAGTACCTCAAGAGTATTTTTTTCCGACTATATTTCTAATTTATTTAATAATAAACCGGCCAAGTGCGTGTCGGACCACGCACACTAAGGCGTACCGTAGTTGGAAAGAATTTATTCCAAAACAAACTTAACATTGTAGATGAAAAACATGTTCTCCCATACATCGATATACGTCACGTCAATTCTCCAACTGCAAATGTAAGTTGGTCGACTATTACTCGTTAACTTGTAAAGCCTACTTAGCCGTGATAGTTTTCCTTTTGATTTCGTAATATGTACTACTGCCATGAATATTTTCACATAATTATACAAAAACAACTATTGATCTGACATGGGGGTGAATACACTTGACTCTAACTCTATGCAAACGGATTCCAGTACCCGCAATATTCTCAACGATCCCACACCACGGGACAGACGAGAAAAAAATCATCCCCACTTTGCGTGCAAGGGAGGCAATCTAAAAAAAATATACTAAGAGTCGCTGACGTAAGCCGGGGACAGACAGACAAACAGAATTGCCGAAACTATAAGGGTTCCTTGTTTACTACAGAACCCTAAAAATGACAGCTCGAAAAGATGACATGCGTGATGCGCCGCCTATGTGGAGAAGGAGTTAGTTTCAAACTTATTTAATATTTTCGCTTCTTGATCAAACACAGTTAACATCGATCGTCGGACAAGCCAACGGAGGGACCGTTGGCATGAGCTTTTAAAATATGGGCAAAGTTTTCTCACACCACAAAAATTCCTACAAAAATTAAGATAACATAAGAAGCTGACAACACCTAAACCGCGGTCACTGTCAGATTGCATAGAAAAGAAAGAGAAGCGCGATGACACAACGCTTGTAATTTATTACAAATTATGAAGCAATTATCTATTTACTCAAAATTGAGTTAAGTAATCGAAAATAAAAAACAACCAAGTTCTGCATTTAAATAAGACGTTGTTGTTATTAATTCAATACGTAACGTATATTGATATTTAATGCAGATATTTTGGATTAGAACTCAAGGTAAAAGGTTAGTTTAACGTTAGTTTGTATCGAGATTTTTTTTTCAAAACGTGTTTTGGTAACAACCAAGTTCTGGGAAATATGTTCAAAATTAACATATATTTTTTCCGCTACCACAAATTATACAGATTTGGCAATTTTGTTTCTTAAGAGAAGCCTATTTTGGTCAATTGGTTCTTGTCAGTGCCTTAACATAAGAACACGCCTTATTTCCCCGAAGGGTTGGGCAGAGGTGTACTTAGCAGTACACCCACATTGCGCTAGTTATGTTTAAGTCCCATGTAATAGGGGCGAGCCTATTGCCATCAACCGGGCACAAATCCCCACAATCCAAGATAGAAAAACCCAATAACACTTTGCCCAACCCGGGAATTGGACCCAGGACCTCATGCTCCATTAGACCAACGAAGCTGGGACAAAAATAAATAAAGGGATTTTTTTTTTTGTAAGATTATGTTGGGTATTTTTTAGGAACTGAATCATGCTCCATTAGACCAACGAAGCTGGGACAAAAATAAATAAAGGGATTTTTTTTTTTTGTAAGATTATGTTGGGTATTTTTTAGGAACTGAATCAGGAACGATTTATACCAAATGAGCTGATGGTGTTTTTCTATGAGCTTAGTTATAATCTCCTAGTCTATATAAATAAGTAATCTGAACAAATGTGTGTTTTGGAAAGCTCTTGGCGAGAAGCTTCAAAAAAATCTTCTAAAGGTTTGGACCTCTGTAAACGGGCCAAATTGATTGACTGCTGGTATGATCTTATACAGTTGCCGGCATTTATCTTGAGCTCTGATCCTTAGTTACTTTAAGCGATTTAGGACCTTACTCCTGAGATAATACGACGCGCACACTAACCCCCACCACTCCGCCGAGAGCTCAAGTTAAATGCTGGCAGTTATACTCCTATTTCAGGTGACAGACAAAGTAGCCTACAACACGATCCGAGGCTCTCTGGTCAAAGAAATTCGCCAGAGATTTAGCGACTGGATCACACAGATCATCAGGCTTTACCGGGGTGAAGAGTTTGTGGAGCTGGAGTGGATTATTGGACCCATTCCTATTGGGTAAGCATCATTATTATATATAATCAAACCAGCACATATCTAGTAGACCACGGCATGACTTAGGCCTCTTTTGAGTTGCTATTAAGTTATATCAGTCTCTCTTCCAACCGCCTTCAGTCGCCCCAAGCGCTTGTAAAAAGTCGCCGGTACATCTAGCCAGTCCCATTGTCTTGCAGGAACAGCTTGCCAGTAGTACCATCACCCGTACTTCATTCCTTCCTTTTTTCTCCTAATCCTTATTCTTGATACCCGGGGAATCTAGATGGTCCAACGACCTTAAAAAGGCGTCTTGTCCGATTAAATTTGGAAGGGACCGCAACTTGGAAGAGGTATATGCGCAGCAGCAGAAAGTAGTCTACAACACAATCCGAGGCTCCTTAGTCAGTCGCGGGAAGGTACTAAAGGGTCACCGAGGCCCTTGGCAACACAGGCAACAGGAAGGAATACGGGTGGGTTTTAGTCAGTAAGAGTCTGACACACCCTCCCGCTCCGCCCAGAGCGGGAGAAGTTATTTGATGATTTCCCACCCAAAAAAAAGGCTCCTTGGTCAAAGAGATTCGCCAGAGATTTAGCGACTGGATCACACAGATCATCAGGCTTTACCAGGGTGAAGAGTTTGTGGAGCTGGAGTGGATTATTGGACCCATTCCTATTGGGTAAGTACTTATGTATTACCTACATCTTATCAGAATACTATTTCGACTCACCGAGAGGAGGCCTGTGTCCCAGCAGTGGGAACATTATAGGCTGATTATAAAAGTAGAACTACTTATTTCGGAAGTACTTAGAACCTCCATGTTCCTAATTGTTTTATGTTCATCATCAGGACAGACCTTGGCAAGGAGGTGGTAAGCCTCTTCTCCACAAACATCACCAGCAACGGAGAGTTCTTTACCGACTCCAACTCAAGGCAAATGATGAGGAGAACCTGCTGGAACGAATCAGCAAGTAAGTCATCATCCCGGGTCGACGGCGCGTTGTATTCCACGCGCACCTCAAAGAGATGTCGTCAGCACAAGCGTAGGGGTCCATTAGGGGCGATTCCTGCCGGGGTCGCGGGAAGGTACCAAAGGGTTACTGCGGCCCCTGGCAACACAGGCAACGGAAGGAATACGGGTAGGTTTTAGTCAGTAAGAGTCTGACACGCCCTCCCGCTCTGCCCAGAGCGGGAGAAGTTATTTGATGATTTCCCACCCAAAAAAATAAGTAAGTCATCATTATATTGGTAAGCTTTAGGACATCATAATCAAAAACCGGCCAAGTGCGTGTCGAATCAAGCCCAGTGAAAGGTTTCGTAGTTGGGATGAATTTATCCCAAAACAAACTTAACATTGTAGTTGAAAAACATGTTCTCCCATACATCGATATAAGTCACGTCTCCAACTTAATTTCATTATAATTATGTACTACTGCCATGAATTATTTTACATCTCCATAAGCAACCATTTAGCTGGCAGGGGGGCACACTCTAACAAAAATTTACACTTTAATGCTTAAAATTACGCAAACGGATCCTTGAATCGAAAAGTGGTGCTAACAGACCTGCAATATTTTTATTTTATTTTTTGAACAGCCTATCCAACGATATCCCACACTATGGGATAGAGGAGTAAACAAAAATATCATCCTCACATTGCGTGCACACTTGCACGTAATGTGGGGATGATATTTTTTACCCGCACGCTAAAAAAAAATTTTTTTCAAGATTTTATTTTTGCACTTGTTGGCGTAATTAATTTGTATACATAATTAGCCTATAATGTTCCCACTGCTGGGACGCAGACCTCCTCTCTTTGAGAGGGAGCTGGCCGTAACCCACCACGCGGGCCCAGTGCGGGTTGGTAGTCGTCACATGTCTTCGAATTTTTGGTTGTAGGACATGCCGGTTTCCTCACGATGTTTTCCTTCACCGTTTTGAGAGCAGTGGTGATGAAATAATTTACACAAAGTAAAGTGCCTGTCTGGGTTCGAACCTACGATCTACAACTAGTAAGTCGCGGTCGTTACCACTGGGCCACCACTGCTCTCAGCCACCACCGTACAGCTTGAACTGTAAAATATTTATCGTAGAAACTGGTGGAATACATCGGTAACTATAGTCTCAAGTTTTCCGATGACCTCACGTGTCTATTATGTGTCATGAAGGAACTTCCCTTCACCAGTTTCTATTATTTTAGCTGGGAAGAAGAAGTGACGAAACAAACTCGCCAGCATCATCCTTAAATGCAGTTATTTAGGACCAAAGCCTTAACCTGTTAAGTCTTACCAAGGGATATCTTTGTTACCCAAGGATGACTCTAGAAAAACCTCGTGGGTGCTCATATTCATTCCCACAGTGTTGGTGGGGGCAGGTATTTTTTATAGCCTACCACCTCCTTGGTTTACTTAGCCTTCTTCTTAATCCTGATGTTCTAAATCCATCAAGTAGATTTCATGTTAAGTGAATCGTTTTTGACCATTCGTAAAATAAAAAACTTTTTACAAAAAAAAAACAACAGACTTCAAAAAAAACACTACAAAGTGAAAAATTACTTTAATTTCAGAAGTCGGTAGCAAAAACTAAAATACAGATCCAAAGACACTTTTTTTTTTGCATTTTTATTTGCCGCTTTTTAGTGGGTCTGTTTGTAATTTATCTATGTTACAATAGCTTAATGTCAACTGCTCATTACCTTTAACAAAATATTGCTTTTCCTGATGCAGGACGTTAATTGTTGAGGAGTTCTACTGGTGAGGACCAGAAGAACTGCCACTCACCATATGCATTGTGACATGTGCATATTACAGTACCTAATCGAATCGCAACCAGTAAAATACTTACCATTAAGTAGTTCCGGTGGCCACCTGTGCTCTTCATCATCAGTTCCACATTTTAGTTTGCATTTGCAAATGCAAAGTTGCAAACTATGGGTAACTTTGGGTATTTTTTATAGTAGGTAACTTGTACATTATAGAGACACACCTATAGAGATGTCTATAAAATTTGAGGATTTCCCTTGATTTCCATGGGATCCCCTCATCAGCCCGGAGCAGCAAGTTAGGAGAGCAGTGGTGGCCCAGTGAGAGCATTGGTTGCCCAGTGGTAAAGTTCGTGAGTTGTAAGTTGTAGGTTCGAACCCTGACAGGTGCTTTACTTTGAGTAAATTATTTCATCACCATTGCTCTCAAAACGGTAAAGGAAAACATCGTGAGGAAACCGAGATGACCTAGAACCAAAACTTCGTAGACTGTGACATATACCAAACTGCACTGCGCCCGCGTGGTGGATTATGGCCCACTCCCTCTCGCAGAAACGAGGCCTGTGTCCCAGCAGTGGGAACATTGCAGGCTGCTTATGCTATAGGTCTACTAGATGCTAAAATTATGGATTGTGTGTGTGTGTGTGTGTGGTCCTTAGCGATGGCTAATAGGTAATTTGTCACTCTATACTTGGCAGACAGTGAATGAATTTAAAAGCTTTGATTTTTACTGTAGTCTAGTTGAAAACTGTCAGAAAACATCCTCATCATCATCATTATCAGCACATAGCAGTCCACTGCTGGACATAGGCCTCTCCAATTGCACGCCTTTCAGCTCGATTCTCGGCAACTCTCATCCCGATGCTACCAGCTACCTTGCTCGCGATTCGATTAGGTACTTTAATATGGTTGCTAAGCCATTTATGCTCGTCACAATGCATATGGTGCGTGACAGTTCTTCTGGTTCTTTCCAGGAGAACTCCTAAACAATTAACGTACCTGCATCGGGAAAAGCAATATTTTTTAGATGGTGATGAGTAGTTGACATTAAAGCTGATTAAAAACTGACCCAATAAAAAACAAATTATTTATAAAACAAAAAACCCGACTGCAAAAACACATACCTAACTGAAAAGAGAAAAACAAGTATTATAAGCTATAGAAATTTGGTATTACAGGCGGGGACAAACAAAAGTTACACCATATTTCAGGTTATTAGTTTGTCCGGCCTGCGATACTAAATTTCTATAGCTTACTCGTATAATACTTGTTTTTCTCTTTTCAGTTAGGTATGTGTTTTTGCAGTCGGGTTTTTTGTCTTTTTAAATAATTTGTTTTATTTCAAGCTTTTTAGTTTTATTAATATATACATGGAATTGCCTCATTACTAACTTTTATTTGATATCAATATTATTGTAATTTATTAAAAAAAAATTGTTCGTCCCTTTTTGTTGTATTTGCAGATGCAATATATAAAAATTATATAGCCTATGTCACTCCCACAAGGAAGACGAATCTAACGACACCTCTTATGTTAAAATCCAACAAGCCGTTTAGGCTACAGAGCGTGCCAAAGAAATATACATACATACATACTTACATACATACATACATACATACATACATACATACATACATACATACATACATACATACATACATACATACATACATACGTACATACTCTCGAAAAACATTACCCTTCTTCTGGGGCAGTCGGGTAAAAAGTGAAAAATATTTTTTTTTTACAAATAAAATTCTTTTTACAAATAAAAAACAACTGACTGCCAAAAAAACACTACAAAGTGAAAAATAGCTTTCATTTCGGAAGTCGGTGGCAAAAAACTAAAATATTGATCCAAAGACACCGACTTCCGTTGATTTTTTTTTTATAATTTTTTTTTTTATATAATTATAAAAACACTCAAAAATCTTATTTGTAAGAGTATATCTTGGGGCATGAAATGTGCTGATTACCTAAGCATTCATGGTTTTTTCTTTCTCAGGTCAACAGCAAAAGAAACCAGTATCAGCGTGTTACTATCCCGTGGCTTCCCGCATCTGTATTCACTCACTCAACTCAAGCGTGGAGATGTGTGTCCTAGTCGACAGGACTCAGGGAGGCACCTCCTTTAATGATGGCGAAGTGGAACTTATGGTAAGAGTCCATTCACATTCATATTCAAATTCATTTATTTGCATTCCACAAGGTAAAACAAGATTTTAACAAAAGGCTTAGAGCTAAGAGCCTTTGTAAACCCTGTCAGGGTACAAAAAAAAATATTGTTAGATACATAGATATTACTTAAAGTTAAAAATCTAAGTCACGAAAAATGGTTATCGTGCTGTCTGCAAAAAGACAAAAAAATATAAAAATATGAAAAAAATCTGCAAAAATGTCAAACTGTAGAATAGACTAAAATAAGTATTTATTTGCATAGAAAGTAGGTACAACAAAATGCAGATGTTATATAAATTAGAGATCCTTATACAATCTACCTTAAATTAGGCATGCAAACATTTCGTAAAAGTGCTTAAGTCTAAAATACTGTCAATATGAAAATTCTTAAATATGGTCAATTAAATATAAATAATTAAAGATGTCATTAAGGTAACTATACATTTTTATCATTTAGAAATTCACAAACGGAGTAATAACATAATAATATATCAATTAATAAGGCTGACAATTTATTTTTAAACAGTGGAATGGACTCGTTTTTTATTCCATCGGGTATTTTGTTAAAGACAATCGGGCACATACATATAACAATTTTCTTTAATAATGCAGTTTTATGACCACTAACACGTAGCATATTTGTATACTGCCTTCTAACTGGTCGTGTTCTATTGTCAGATGATTTAATAAAAAGATGCGAAATTGATTTTACAAAAACAGCTATTTCGATGTAAAGTGATGGGAATGTTAGCAAATTTAGGGACTTGAATACAGGTACGCAAGTATCTGTTATTTTCATGTTACACATTGCCCTGTGTTCTGTACATTTAGGAAAATCGGTAATATAAAGGGTACATAGCAGTGTGGTCCTAATACACTTTCTTGAGGTACGCCATAGTTGACGTTACGAGTACGCTCCCCAGATGTATAGATTACTTCACATTTAGTGCTATTTTTATTTATGTTGTTTGCTTCCTTTCTTGTAAATATGATTTTAAGAGGTTTTGAACATTTTCTCTTACACCATACGCTTCGAGCTTTTTAATATAATATTATGCTGAACATAATTAAATGCCTGCGTCATCTCGCAATAAATTGCACAGACGGGTGTATTTTTATCCATATTTATTATGATTTTGTGTAGAAAGTCGTAAATCGCCATATTGATTGTTTTACTTTTTCTAAACCCATTTTGCTCATTAAAAAGTATATATTGTGTTTATCTATATATATACTTAGTTTTCGAGAAATATATTTTTCAAATATTTTTGAGAAAATATATTAATGATATTGGTCTGTCATTTTGCATCAGGTCTTTCTCTTGTTTCTTATGTAATGGCTTAACTATAGGCTTAATTAAGGTTACAACATTTAGATACCAGGTGTAGAATCTTGTTGATTCCTCATTTAAGTTGATATATATATCACTACAGTGACTCACTACAACATCAAGCCTCTCGTGCGGGCATTTTTCACTTTGAACCTGTTCCCGCCATTCGTCATGACTGACAGATTACAGATATCATTAATGATAACCAGCTACCTCACTACTTGTGTGAATCAGACCGCGTCATATTCCCACAACGCGGTTAGCACGTCGGTGACGCGGACCTATAAGTTTTTCCCCTACCATAGAATTGTTCATGTAACTTATACTTGTTACAGCAAAGGTGGTTCCGCCAGGAAGCATGACGTCAAAAATCGCTCAACGCAAACAAAATTAATCAGCGCTTGACGTAAATTGACGTAATTTTAGTAGGCAAGTTTTTAATCACGTCTAAACTTGTATAGAGTAGTGACAGGTGCTGATTAATTTGACAGGACTAAACTAAAATTTATCTTCTGTCCTTTTCTTAATGAAATAGAAAGAAAAAGATGAACTGAGCTTAAATTTAGTTTAGTTTGTGAACAAGGGAATCGGCGCCATTGTCATTGAATACTGGTTTTTGACACATCATGAAAAGAATATAATCATAATCATAAATCTTTATTTATCTCAACATCATTATTACAGGCACTGGTTAATATAATGAACAATCTTAAATAGAGAAAGATGTTGAGGTAGGAGGCTTTTTTTTTTGGGTGGGAAATCATCAAATAACTTCACCCGCTCTGGGCGGAGCGGGAGGGTGTGTCAGACTCTTACTGACTAAAACCTACCAGTATTCCTTCCGTTGCCTGTGTTGCCAGGGGTTTCGATAACCCTTTAGTACCTTCCCGCGACCCCGGCAGGCTATACAGGGTGACTTGTATGACTTGTAATTCAATATGTTTACAGGTTCACAGACGCCTCCTAACTGATGATGGTTTTGGGCTTGAAGAAACCTTAAATGAAGAAGCTTATGGAGTAGGGCTGGTTGTCAAGGGAAAACATAGGATTCTGTTCGGGAATTACAGACAGGAAGGTAAGTTAGTTTACTTCAAACGGGTATAATGTTACCCAGTATCTGGGCTGTGGAGGTCAAATATGCAATCGCTCTATGTAAAATACTGGTATTCATCTGCAAACGATGAGACTGGAAGCCTTTCCCAACATAGTTGGGCAAATCAGATGATGAGGATTAACTAATAGACGATTCTTTCATTTAAAATTCTTTTAAACGTCTAAACCGAATAGAAAGGTTCACCAAAAAGATTTGGGAGATATCGCTTCATTATTTATTTATTTATTTATTTTTAGGAAAACTTACAACTAAACAGATATAGTAAGTAACAGTACATACAAAATTTGGCCAATTACAAGTTTCCACATGTAGTATATAAATCGTATGAACAAAACAGAAAAATGACAATAGACTAAATATCATCATCATCATCTGCCTAGCCTTTTCCCAACTATGTTGGGGTCAGCTTCCTGCCTAACCAGATGCAGCTGAATACCAGTATTTTACATGGAGCGACTGCCTATCTGACCTCCACAACCCCTGTCAGACTTTCGGGCTTCTGACGACCCGTAACAACTGTCAAAGATCTACTAATGACAGCCGGGACCAACGGCTTAACGTGCTTTCCGAGGCACGGAGGAGTCTTGGTATGTAAAGATGGTCACCCATCCACGGACCAACCCCGGCAAGCGTAGCTTAACCTGATCGATCGACCCGTGCGGCTGTTATTACTTGGCCACAAGCCCCTCTAGACTAAATATATATTACACAAAACAGAAAATTGATAATAGACTAAATATATATAACACAAAACAGAAAATTAATAATATACTAAGTCCATATAACACAAAACAGAAAATTAATAATATACTAAGTCCATATAACACAAAACAGAAAATTAATAATATACTAAGTCCATATAACACAAAACAGAAAATTTATAATAGACTAAGTCCATATAACACGAAACAGAAAATTGATAATAGACTAAGTATATATAACACGAAACAGAAAATTCATAATAGACTAAATATATATAACACAAAACAGAAAATTAATAATATACTAAGTCCATATAACACGAAACAGACAATTTATAATAGACTAAGTACATATAACACGAAACAGAAAATTGATAATAGACTAAGTAAATATAACACGAAACAGAAAATTGATAATAGACTAAGTATATATAACACGAGACAGAAAATTGATAATAGACTAAGTATTTAAAACACAAAACAGAAAAAATACTATTTACGGTCGAAAACGCCATTGGATAAAATTTTCTACAATTTAGCAACACTAGTACTGAAAATGTCGATATCAGCTGCCTGGCATTCCTGACTTATTAGAAAATAATTATGAAATGTAATGGATAGTTAAGTATAGTGGTTGTATTTCCAGTGGATGACCAAACATTCTCAGAGAGGATGTCTTTATTTACAAAAAGATGGCAGTACGAACCCTGGCTCTTCCTTACTTCAGGCGAGAAGCTGAACAGGAGAAAATGGCAGAATGTCAGGAACAAAAGAGTTAGTAGAATTTTTTGTAGTAAGATAAACTTGAACCATTGTCAAGGCTCGCAGACAGGCGACGCAAGATGGTGCGACGCGATTTTGGCAGAACAATTTCCATGAAACATACATAGAAATAATTCTACTAGTGTCGCGTCGCGCCTGTCAGCCTTTAGCGTAAACGAATAATAGGATAGGCATATCCCATTATTCCCAAACACTGCATCTAAGGCTGAGGCTACAGTAGGCAGCGATTTGCGATGCGACTGAATGAGCGAAACGAGATAAACATGGTATGGCTACATTATAAGCGAAAATCCGGCGTATATTCGGCGATGACGTGGCTACAGTACACATACTACACAACGAATTAGCATGAGCGTTCCACGCGGCTAATTTCGCTGCTATGTTGATTTAGCCGATGCCGTGATTACAGTAATATTGTTCCGATCGCTTAAAGAAATCCAAAATCGCTAGTAATATTTGATGTACGGTGTAGCCATAACCGTGAGCATTTATTTATTTGTTTTAATCGCTCATGTGGCGCAGGTCGTGTCTCGGTCTAATGTAGCCTCAGCCTAAGAGATGCAGTGTTTGGGAAGCCAAAATCTAAGAAGAGATAAGTCTCAGAAAAAATATTCGTCTGTCTTTCCAGTCAGAAAAGAAAATTTGGAAAATCCAAAATTGCACGACTCACAGGCAGAAACATGTTGACGATAAACTTTGAAAGAAATCAATGACCATCAAAAATTCATTGATTTTTGTCTTTTGACGATTGTGACGACAAACATACATACTTCCCAACGGAAGCACTACACGTAGTTTTTTAATTACATTTTTTGTTATATATATCAAGGTATATCTATCTAAAAATATATTAATCTTATAATTTCAAGTCTCTAGTTTTCAAACTAGGCTGAGAATCAACACTTTTCCAACGTCAAAATTACATAAGAGAGTCCTCCAAAACGCCCGCCCTTCACCACTTTCTAGTGGTGCAGCTGGGAAGAAGAAGCGGCGCAACAAACTCCCCAGCAGCACACCTGTCTGTTCAGTCAGAAAAAAAAATGCATTCTATACAATATAGTATGTAAAATAATTTACACTACGCGCAACACAAAACATTAAATGATTAGCCATATGTCAGCTAGCACACCAACAAACCAAATAAATAAATTGTCAATAGTTTCAGCATGATTGAATAGCAAACAAACATTTTTAATGTCACTCAAAAACATTGTTTCTTAACAGTTTTCAGTTCTAAAGCTGCACGGTCTACCTCGTCACATCCATGTGTTGACCTTGGAGCCTTGGAAGGCGGGCACAGCGCTGCTTCGACTTGAAAATACCCTGGAAAATCCTATACGAGGTGACTTGAATTAACGCTCTTGTAGATCTCCTTGGATTGCAGAAAATACCAAATATAGGTATTATTCAGAAATATTACATGAGCAGCGGCATGTCCTAGAAACAAAAATTCTAAGACATGTGACATCTGCCAACCCGCACTGGGCCCGCGTGGTGGATTACGGCCCATCTCTCACAGAGGCCTGTGTCCCAGCAGTGGGAACATTATAGGTTGATTATGTTATGTGTGTACATGAGCAGAGAGGTGATTTTCGCGCATCACGCATTCGTGATTGTCGTTCGATCCGTAGTTTTCCTCATAAAAATCAAGTTGAGCTCTTTGATTATTTAAATGTCTAGATAGAGTGTCGCGCTTCAAAAGAACTAAAGCCAAAAGGCCAGCTTTGTTATGCTGGTGTGTGTGACAGCTACGTCTTACACCCGCGCCACGTCATTGTGCTGCCATTGTGTTATTCTAGTATGCGTGCATTTTGCGGCCAACAGTTGGACGCAATTTTTTTCGACGAGTTCACAGCTTTGACTGTCTATCTAGACATATTTATATCTTTGATTGAGTTTATTCAAGCATTTATTATTTACTCCGTAGTAAACAAGGAACGCTTATCGTTTCGCCATGTCCGTCTGTCTGTCTGATTGTCTGTCTGTCTGTCCCCACTGTAGCTTTATTAATTTGGCCTCCTTTGTACGTAATAAGGGATGATATTTTTTCTCGTCTATTTCAAGGTGTGGGGTATCGTTGGAAAAAAATTTGCGGGTCTGTGAACACCACTTTTCGATTCAAGGATCCGCTTGCGTAATATTAAGCATTTAAGTGCTAATTTTTGTTAGACTCAAGTGTCGCCCCCCCCCCCCCCCCCCCTTGCCAGCTAAATGGTTGTTTATGGAACGTGAAAAAAAACATGGCAGTAGTAACTACATATTATAATGAAATTTAAAGGAAAACTATCACAGCTAAGTGGACTTTACAAGTTAACGAGTAATAGTCGACCCAACTTAAATTTGCAGTTGGAGAATTGACCGTGGCATATATCGATGTATCGGAGAACATGTTTTTCAACTACAACTTCTGGAGGGAGGTGGGCTGGTTGGAATAACCACCAAAAACGGCCGCCATGGCCCACGCACAATGGTCCACCTGAAGGACTAAGTGCGGAAACCAAACCCTCTAACATAGAACATAGACTACAATGTTCGTCATCCCAACTTCCCAACTACGGAATCCGGAACCCTTCATTGTGCGTGTAAAGGTCTGATAGGAAAGCTATAGGAACAGAACATGCCGTAATCTAAATGCGATATGCAAAGAGTGGTGGTTGATATTAATGTTTATGACCTAAGCAAATACTACGTATAACAGTTTCTTGACTTAGAATATTTTTTAAGGTCATACATAGCACACATATCAACTCGGAAAGGAATCGTCACCGTATCGCCTTTCGCCTCGCCGCCAAACAGGCGTCAACCTAACGTAAGCACGTAACCAAAACGGATCATACTCGGCTACGGCTGGGCGACGCCGCGCTTACGGCTCACTGCTCGCTTACTGGCAACAGAAGTGTGCTGCAGGTCGCGGGAGGGGCAAGGGTGGACGAAAAGACGTAAGCGTGGGGACGAGGGCGAAGATAAGCGCAGGAACTGCAAGTTGACCACGCACTGCATCGCGGTTCTTGTCCCGAGGCGAGGCGATTACGTTACGATTCCGATTAGTGTGCGTTGCAGTAGGGAGTTTCATACAAAGAATACTGAATGGCTCGTGTTGATACGGTGACGATCCCTTTCCGATTTGATACGTGTGTTATTTCCTTAAATGTGAAAAGACATAGACACCTGATTTTGTCTTAAATAGTGTTTCAAAATAGAAAAATTTATTTTATGAAGGATTAGAAAGTATTACGTGGTATAAAAAGAAACACCTCTACACTTTTTTGACCACGTGCCTTCGTTTTGTGCCCACACAGCGTCCTTTTTACCCGACTGCGAGACAGCAAAGACAAAGTTTTATTTTCAGGCAACGGAAGAACCACGGGTGAGTTTTAGTCAGTAAGAGTCTGACACACCCTCCTGCTCTGCCTACAGCGGGAGAAGTTGTTTGATAATTTCGCCCCCCAAAAACAAAAAAAAAGGGTTATATTTTTTTAAGTGTGGTGTTTGATTATTTTTCAGAACGTTACAGGTCAGACAAAGCGGATAGCCCAGATGATTACAATGCTAAACCTACTCACATCACAGTGGAGTTACGGAAGATATTTCTGCAAATGAACATAAAGATGGTCAGGGAGACCACGCTAGCTGCTAACCAGTGGCTTGACGACGCCAGGCAGATGGACTGGAGTACGAGGTAAAAATACAATAGGGAATATTATGCATGTAATTTTTTTTTCACTATATCAATAATAGACAGGAATATAAACCCAAGAAAAGTATCAAAAGTTAAATTCAACTACTGCTTGTTGCTCAACTCCAACAATTTTCTATTACAGTTCAAACAATCGTTTCTGTCGCGGGCATGATGTGAGGTCATTTACCACGAATCTTCTTTGTTTGCATCTGTTTGTAGCCCCAATCATATAAATTAAATTATTTTTTGTGCTTTATTCAAACAGAATGATAAACGATAAATGATAAATGATTTATTTTCTGTAAGTAGGTTTGTACAAACACTTTTTCACGTCAATCATGTTTTTAAAATAAAGCTAGATGAGGTCGGCGTTTCCTATCTGACTATTCTGAGAAGAAAGCCCGAAACAAACTCAGAGGTCACAGTCTCTTTTAAAGTCCAGACATAATCTTGGTCAGACCATGTGAAGGCCATGTAGATTGGTGTCTGAAATGGTCCTTTTGAGGAAAGAACCACACAGATTGAGTGGACCTGTCCAGTCAGCGCACGCATTTGTCAGTAATTGTGCAGCTCAACTCAGAACTTAAGGAGCTCAACGATTCGACGAACAATACCAAAGAAAGAACATTTTGGTAGGCCGCATAAATTACTCAAACTGCCAGACCATGATTAATACTAAATGAGAAAAAAAAAAAACAACAATGACCCACATAGGCTTCGAAATCGCACTTACTTACTTACCTTAGTGAGATTTCAAGCACTTTGCTAAGAATAGATTTTACTAACATAGGTTTTTTCGTCACTTCTGGCATTGTCAAAGACGACGCGTTTTGAGTTTGCGTTCCGTTCCACCAAAAAACGCAACTTACATGAATAAATTGTAAAATAAGTAATGCATAAAAAAATGTAAAACGAATAAAAATTTGTTTCTTGAGTCCTACACAATGTATATTAAAAAAAATAATATAGGCTTTAATTAGGGTCTCAGCAGACCAGAAAAACGACTATGACTCTTTAGTCAGTAACTTAAGTGGTTAGGGCACATTGCGCGCAGAACAGATGGCCGATGGGGCTGAAAGGTACTGGAAAGGCGACCGCATACCGGAAGACGTAGCGTTGGAAGGCCTCCCAACAGATGGACCGATGATCTTGTGAAGGCCACAGGAACGCGCTGAATGCGGAAAGCACAGAACTGGTCGAAGTAGCTGTGCTTGCGAGAGACCGTCGTCGAGACGTCTACTGCTGGACCATACCAGCAGTAGACGTCTTTCGGCTGAAATGATGACTTTTCAGTCATAGTCGTTTTTTGGTTGGGGATTATTCCTTAAGAGCCTTTATCCCGCGCCAGCTGGCAACGTGGCATTTCTAAAGGGCTGTCATGGGGCTGATTTGATTAAATAAAAAAAAAAATAGTACTTTGATTTAAAAATCAAAGTACTATTTTTTCAGCCAAGTACTAGATCGTAGGTATTTGTAAGTATGTTATTTTGACAGTTATTTTGGTATTTACTCATAAAAATTGACACATTTTATTTTCTATTTGCATTATTACGATTAAATATTCTTATTTACTTTAAATGTTAAAAATAATTATAAAATGCAATGATATAGTTATTGGCAGAAAAAATTGAGGCTGAAAATGATATAGTTATTGGTTTATTTGAAATCAATGCTTTGAGTTTGATTTTGTGACTAGGCGAAGTCGACTTATGGTGATACCAGACATTCTATGGTGATGATTATAATTCAGGCTGACCACTTGAGGATAGATGACGTTGCAGAGTTGTGACAATTTTGACAACTCGAGGGGATTTGGAAACTTTTGGGTCAATGGGTCGTGAGGCGGAGTTTGAGAAAAAAAATTGAGACTTCTTCTGAATTTTATTTTTTTTCGGTAATCTTCCATTTTTACTGCAGTATCGCGGAGTTGTAGGAGTTCGAGTGTACGCTTTCACAGCAAGGGGTGATATTTTTTTTTTAATACAACAAGTGCACCCTGGACAATCAACCCAAATACCACCGAGGTGCCACGGCATATAGTTACACAACTTGTTCACAGATACGTATACAGCGGAGCAGACGATGGTATACTGCCGGAAGACGCTGAAGAAAATGATGATAAACCTTCGAAAGTGTCTCCAGAGAATAAAGACTCAGGTAACTTCACGCCTATATTCCCACGATAGACCCAGTCAGAGAACATACGTGATACGCTCAGAAAGTTTTGCGAAAATTTTAAAAAATGTTCTTTATGTAAATATTTTTTTATAAAATATCTACATCATTTATAAACTAACAAACTTAAAATAATAATAATTATATGTACAATTATATAAAAAGGGAGGTCAAAATATCATAGGGCGTCAAAAAATTCGTCCGCATCGTTGTCAACAGGAAAAGTGCCCAAAACGCTGGCAGCATTACGTTGTATGGCAATGCTGATCTTTGGCCAAAAAATAGACCAGCCCTCTCCTCTCCTCGGTCACGTGAGGAGTCGACTTTTATTTATTAAATCTTTTCAAAGTACTCTTCACTAGCCTCTATACAAAGTTTCATGCGTCTGAACCAGTTTTCAAAACAATTTTTCCAGTATGCCGCAGACACCTCGTTTACAGCCTGCTCGAACGCTGACAGCGCATTTTCCGTCGACGAAAATTATCCCTTTGAGCTGATTTTTTATTTTCGGGAATAAAAAGAAGTCACACGGTGCTAGGTCAGGGCTGTAAGGAGGGTCACCCAGGAGTTTAACCGGCATGCTGTCCAGGAAGTCCCTCGTTTTGAGTGCGGTGTGCGAAGGCGTGTTGTCGTGGTGGAGCAGTAGCCCGTGGAGCCCTGTGTTTGTTCGCTTGTTGCTCACAACAGAGAAAACTTCTTCCAATCATTTGGTAGTATACCATTCAGCGTTGATGCTTCTTTGGTTCCGTAAAGGAATTGACACCAAGTAGCCAGTCAAATTGAAAAAGATCGCTATCAATAATTTGCACGCTTGCTTGCAGGCAGAATACAATGACTTTAAGGCTGTAAGATCTTCCCTTGTAGTTTACATGTTTTCTTGCAAATAAACATTTTGAATTTGAATTCGATTTCAAAATCTTCCCCCCGCTTCTAGATTGCTTCACTTAGGTAGGCGTTGATTCGTTTTGAAACACCCAAACCGTCGATTGGCGCTTCGTTTCTGGATTGTATTGATAAATCCAAGACTCATCACCTGTCTTAATGTCGTAAACACGCCGAGACGAGCCTGCTTTGAATTTGTCTATCATATCACGGCACCATTCCACCCGGGTCTGCTTCTGAGCATCGGTGAGTTTGTGCGGCACAAAGCCTGAAACTATCCTTCTCACGCGAAGATGCACGTGTAAAATTTCGTGAAGGCTTCCCGAAAAAAAAAAATAATATCGTAAATTTTTCACTGGTAGCACGTTTTCTTCTGTAACAGCCGTCAAAGGGCGACCATTTCTTTCTTCATCCTCCAAAGTTAGTCGACCACGTTTGAATTCGTTATACCAACGATAGACGGTTGCCTTAGAAGGGCGTTCATCCATGAATACCATTTGAAGTCTATCGTAAGATTCGTCCGGTTTCTGGCGACACTTGAAATCGTAAAAAATCATAGCGCGAAAATGTTCCCGGCGCAGATCCATATTTTAATGAGACATGAAAATTTAAATTAGCTCGCAAATAATGTGTAGGGAAATTTTGAAATAGGACGTACCTATTTTTACTAACAAATAATCATATTTTCAAAATAGATTATAACTAGCCAGTCTCTCATACATAAAAAACTTTTTTCGCAATACTTTCTGAGTGGCATGGTACAATGGGCATCTGACAGCCCGTATTTTTCTGAATATTCATGAAAAATTGTCGAAAATTAACTAATATTCTGTATTAATAACGATTAAAAAGTCCCCCTATGGACTTTATGGACTTACACTTGTGTTTTTTTTTAAATAATCACAGTTTTTTTTTATATCTTCACCTCAAAAAAAAAATACACCATATTTTTTTTAATCAAATGTTACCTTTTCCATATTTCAGGTTATTCGTTTGTCCCGCCTGCGATACCAAAATTCTATAGATTATAATGCTTGTTTTTACCTTTTCAGTTATGTGTTTTTGCAGTCGGGTTTCTTGTTTTTAAATAATTTATTTTAATAACTTTCTAATCTTTTCTCAAAATGGTCGCAGTAACTAAGATAGGGCCCCCCGACCAAATAGTTATATTAGGTCAAAACTATGACCAACATCATAAGTATGTTTAAAGGCCTTTGCCAACATCCACATTGGTCGAAATGAATTTGCTATTTTATTAAATAGTCTATTAATTGAGCATCAAATTATTCCCATTTTATTGCTCTAAAATATTTTAATTTATTAATTTGATGCTCACAAAAAAGAGACATTTATTATATTACAGTGTCCATTAATATCTTTAGAACACATCCGAATCAAAATTATTTGGGGATCTAATAATCAAACTCCAAATAATTTTTATACATTTTTAATACATGCCAATTAAAACTGCCAATGGATGAGTATTAATGTTTTCTTGGTAGTATGAAACTTGTATGTTAAATCATTTATTTAATTCCACAGGTCACCAATCAGACGAGGACCCAGAATACTCCCGAAAAAAATACGTTCGCCCCCGCTTCTCAGACAAATCCCGCTCTAAAATAAAAATGCCTGCCTACGCAGATTACGAAAGGAAAAAACGTTCCGTCAATATAACAGAAAATGTCATGGAAAACATCATTAATGACACTATAGTTGATAACATTAGATTCAACGAAACTACTGAACTACCACCTCCGACAACTTTAGGTTTTACCACCCGTTTGGGGGTGAATGATACTACAAAAATCCCTGAGCAATTCAAGTTCTTAGTCACACAGAAGACTCCTAGACTGAGTTTTTTGAGTAGAATGAAGCCCAGTAAACTGACATCGGATTGGAGGGGTGAATCAGAAGAAGTTATGTCTTCCGAGGAAGATTTCTCTTCTAATTTAAAGAAGAGATCGCCGAGAAAACGGGGGGCGAAGGGTTTGAAGAGAAATAAGCCTGAAGGTGAGTTAGACATTGATAAGCATTTCTTTTAGTCCGGGAGGTAGCGTTGCATTTTGGGTAGCGATTTTACGCCGATTGCTTGCCATCTTAAAAGATGACAAACTAAAGTACAGACCTCGAACGACTTATAACTGAATTAAGCGTCAGCTCGCGCACCCGCGGTGGGTGTGGAATCGGGAAGTTGCGGAAATGATAAAAAAAAATAAATAACTAATAGTACGCTGAAATTTGTTTCATAAATAGTTGTCATCATACTGAGCTGAAAAAATATCGTCAGCTACATCGTGGAGGGGGGATTTTGCATCAGCTGCTCGCATGAACTTGTAAGAAAAACACGCAAAATAAAGTTATAGTACGCCGGATGAAATTGAGCTCCGTGATTGTGTAAATAATCAAAAGTACGAAAACAACAATCAGCTGCGTGTATAGCGGTGGAAAGATCGTTAGCTGACGCAGTAAAGGTGCAGATTATTCGAGCAATGCACAGAATCTTTCATGATATATTTTTGCCTTGTTTTATTTTTAACAAAATGCATAATATGAAATGATATCGAAGATGAATGATAGCGATGAAATATGATATCGATTATTCCTGCCCTTCCTTCTAATTCTAAACTAAATCCAACCACTACGTTCAACGACGTATGAAATCTTGCGGGGTGATTGCGTAGCACACACAAAATCCGTCAGCGGATGATGCACAGAAGGGATTGGTGTTAATGTATTAATTTGTCAAAGGAATCTCGTGGCTGAATAATAACAGCCTCACGGGGCACTTCAGAGCGGTGGTGGCCCAGTGGTAACGGCCGCGACTTACGAGTTTATATGTCGTGAGTTTCGAACCCAGGCAGGCGCTTTACTTTGTGTAAATTATTTCAACACCACTGCTCTCAAAACGGTAAAGGAATACATCATGAGGAAACCGACATGTCCTAGAACCAAAAATGCGAAGACATGTGACATCTACCAACCCGCACTGGGCCCAAGTGGTGGATTACGGCCCACTCTCTCTTACTAAAAGGGAGGCCTGTGTTCTAGCAGTGGGAAGAACATTATAGGCTGATTATGTGTACAAAAAATCCCAAATGATCGCAATGCCTGAGACGAAGTCCTCAACATCGTAGAGTACATACGGGTGAAGACCAACTGGACCTTGAGGGTAGCGAAGTTGGAGGCGCGCCATAACACCAATTTCAAGTCGTTTGTAGTGCGTGTTCCGACTCATCATTTGGTGACCTTCCTCAAGGAAGAGTTTTGGCCGAAAGATGTGCTGTATCGGCGTTTCCGCGGTCGACTACGCGACACCTCGCAGCGTAACACGACGCCGCCGTCACTTCATGTGTAGTTTTTAAGTTTTTTTGTAGAAAATATGTATTAGTTTATAGTTAGTGCTTTTATACTTATTTATGTATTGTGTTTTTATGGGCCTTAGTTTCCTGAAATAAAAGATATTATTATTATTTTTATGTCCTTACATATCTCGACACCATGGGGTCCCAGACCTTTGGAAGGCGTACGAGGGACCGAAGCCAACTCGCAGAGGCCCCTTAGACAATTTTAATGGAATGAGGCACCAACCGACGATTATCCCTGTTTGCTCTATGAAGGTGCACCCAAGGACAACCCCCGGTTAATGCAAGACTATTACAGAACATGGGAACAAAAAATATTGGGCTATGTGTTTGGGAGGCTATAGTGGATCAGTTTCCTAAGACTACAGAAAGGCTATGGCCCCTACCTGACCAATGCTTTATATAAAATACACCGACAAAATGGCAGGGGGTGACTTGCACACTCAATAATGGGCCCCGAAAACGGCCGCTAGCACATAGTGACAAGGGGGCAACACTTCCTGAGGTGCTTGAGGAATGGAGAGGTATTCCACGGCTATCAGAACAATCCCGGGAGTACGGTCAAGATCCCTACCAGCATCTTACTGGAATACTTCTTTCCTCCGAGCACGTTTGTTCTTGCGAATCAACACTCAAGCCGGTCAATGAAAACAAGAATGAGGTGGGAGCTCTGTTCCTTGTCAATGTTCACTCCAGCCGGCCAATAAAGGCAAGCCAGAGATGAGGAATAAGACTTCTCCCAGGAGATAGGGTCCGTGGGGTCGCTACTGCCCAACAGCTCGCCACATGCTGCCCTGCGGGTTTCTGTATCTCTCTTAGTTTGGCTCCGTATCCAAGACCTGTGCAGGCAAAGTAAACTCTACCGGCACAGACCTGGAGTTTGGAGCGCGAAAGCCCCACCACGACATCAACGTTATTATTATTATTATTATTTGTCTTGGTCCTTTCTTATGTTGACTATTTTAGAAGAAAGTTTTCTGTCCCAAACTGTCAAAATCACACTGACTACTGACAGTTGTCTATGGTAGTGAAGACAAAGTAAATTAATGTATGTGGAGATTAAAGCTGGTTCCTCCTCTGTATAAGAAAAGAAAGGCCTACCCTACAATGGTACAATTAACTTACTAAAAGTAAACATCGATGTTTTTACTTCTAACTAAGCTGACAAATGTGTGCACTGACTGGACAGGTCCACTCAATCTGTGTGGTTCTTTCATCAAAAGACCATTTCAGACACCAATCGACATGGTCTTCACATGATCTGACCAAGATTATGTCTGGACTTTAAAAGAGACTGTGACCTCTGAGTTTGTTTCGGCCTTTCTTCTCAGAGTAGTCAGATAGGAAACGCCGACCTCATCTAGTTTTAAAAAATATGTTTGACATGTAAAAGTGTTTGTAAAAACCTACTTACAGAAATAAAATCATTTATCATTCATTTATCATTTATCATGATTAGATCTTTTCTTTAATTTAATGATTCAGAGTTACTTCTACATTATAAGATTAATTTTTCCATACACAAAGGGTACCAACGGAGCCGTATTACTAAGGCGCAATCTCCACGGGCGAGAAAAGGGTGCAATAGTCTCTTCGTGCCATCAAATTCAATAGAAACTCTATAAATCAATCTCCACACGGCGATATCATCATGGCGATAATTTGAAGGCACAGCGTGAATATCACCGCGATTCTCTCGTCCGTGGAGATGGTTCCTAAGGCTACACTGTCCATCAGTACGTCACAGAGCTGTATCTTTTGAACCGTAATGGCTATACACTTGACATTTTCAGAGACGGTGTAGGTACTAATATGGCCGTTATAACAACGAATAATAAAAAAATACAAATTAAAGGGGACAAACAAGAAACGTTTTAAATATTGTACGGTGGTACGGAACCTTTCGTGTGCGAGTCCGAGTCGCTCTTGGCCGCTTTTTTTTCACGTTGTTCTTTTATCAAATTCAAAGCAACTCTTATTCTTATCCACACTCACCCAAACAAATCTTTCTCAAAATCCACAGAACCAGTGGTGACAGATGACTCAGACGACGGCATAACGAAATCAATATACGAAATGTACTACAAACATCGTCCCAGAAACCGATACCGCCCCCATCCTAGGAGTTCAGAAGAACAGATGCCCAAGAAGAAGAAGAAAACCAAAAGAATGCGAGAGAAGAACGATTACGACTACGAAAGTGAACAAACTACGCAAAGATATTTTAGGAGTAAGAAGAAAAGGGGGAGAATGAAGGGCATCACGGCTGATATGCCCTTCTTCATTACTGATGGGAGAAAGCATAAAAGGGATGGAGAATATTCGGCTACGGGTGGTGGTAGGAGAGAGAGGGAGAAGACTGTAGCGGACGATGCACAGTTAAAAGGTATTGATAGATGTTAATGTATACATTTTTCAAAGCGAGCTCGTGGCAAATTATTTCATCACCACTGCTCTCAAAACGGTGAAGGGAAACATCGTGAGTAAACCGACCAAAAATTAGAAGACGTGTGATATCTGCCCACTCCCTCTCACCGAGAGGAGTCCTGTCGCAGCAGTGGGAACATTATAGGCTGATTATATAAATAAATTATAAATTCTAGAATCAATGATGAACAACGATAATAATTTTTCATGTGCGATGTTCATTTGTTTCTTATTTACTCACATCTGTGAAGTTTCGCTAAATAATTTAATTTGACCCAGTATACCTATTGTTGATAATACTTTTTTTAAACAGCTCTATATTTGCAAGCCAGTTCGAAATTTAAATAAAATCTTTGATAAGTTACCTCCTTGGTTGCCCTGTTTTGAAGTAAAAGTTCGTTCCATTTTTAAATTACACGACAGATATGAGTTTTCATAGTAATTTATTCGACCGATACACACGACAGTTTTCATACTACGAGTAACATTGTCGGCCCGCTCGCATGTATCTGACCAGTACAGCATTTTCGATTTAGGGTTGTCAAAATAATGCTCGAATTTCCAAGCGTGTTCGAGAAAAATACCTTTACTACTAGACGGAAGGGCGGGCGTTTTTGGGAGACTGTCTTATGTAATTTTGACGTTCGAAAAGTGCTGATTCTCAGCCTAGTTTGAATAATAGTACATTATTGCAAAGGCCGTGAAATAGGTAATTGCCATTTCCGCCGAGGCATATAGAGTGCTTTTCTCAAAAGAAATAAAACATACATTTTATATTATACATTTAATTCAATTAATATTTGTGACTTCGCTGGAAGCAGGTTTTCCATTGCCAATTTGGCTTCTGATCTTAAATCTGGTGAAGTACAATCAATCTCCATTTCACTCTCTGAGCCGTCGGAACTCATTTTAATTATTAAATTTATATTTATTAGGTATGTAAATAACAAATCAAGATGAATTTTCAGCTTTGCCGCCAATTTTTTTTATTTATTAACTGTTTCGAAAGGCAAAAGCATTTATCTATACAGCCACGTGAACGCTATTTGTACTAAGCAAAGAGACTTACTTTGGTATGCCAAGAATGATAAAAGAGATCCAATCAAAGAGTATTTAATAACCCCAGCACGCCTACGTTTCCTACAACATTGCTGGAGCGTTGTAATGTTCCAAATTGAAAAAACGCTCCAGCAATGGATTTGAACTTCTTTGTCCGTAAATTCGATACTTCGCGTGTTCTTTTTCGAAAATAATGACAATATTCCATGTTTGAGAAAATGACTTTTTAATTTTGATTTTGAGACTACGACTACTGACAATTATTATTTGATCATTTTTAGAAATTCCAATAAAATCTACAGTGCCTCATTCAAGGAAACGGAAAGACAACAGCGGTATGGAAGTTGAAGATTATTCTGAAGAAGATATTGACAACGTGGAGAAAGAGACCGTTCATAGAAGGCCAGAGAATAATAGAAGAAAGAGGTGAAATGAGCCTGCAATAATTAGATAACATAATATCGCGCCTGTAATCCTCGAAGGGTTAAGCAGAGGTGTACCTAAGTACACCCACATTTCGCCAGTAAAGATTTTAAGTTGGAAAATTTTGACAAGGCGACATATTTATAGTAGAACACTCACACGCTGAGAAACTGAAAATGCATTTTTCTTTGGGAAACGATATTTGGACAGGGCTACGTCTGTCTGGTCAGCTAGTATTATAATACTAATAATTCATTTCATAAAAAAGAGTTTACAGACTATTACAAAGTAGGATGACAACTTAGGAATAGTTTATATCTGAGATGAGTAGGTAACAATACAATTTTACGATCTGATTTCCTTAATAGCCTGTATTAAGGACAATCAGCCCTCATTTCCCGAAAAATAGGACAAAAATATTGCTTAGACTGATACATAATTAATAAAAAACAATTTAGAACAAATTGATAAACTAATAAAAGGTATAGCGGATGTAATAAACGTCTCCCAGGAGGCATTGGTCGAGGCAAGTTGCCCGCACTATATTTACCATAATGCGTTTTCGAACGCACCTTCGCGCATGCGCCGCACGCCGACCTATAATAGCGTAGCCGGCGCGAATACCGGCCACTGATTGGCTGATGTTAGGTTGGTAGATATGAATTTGGTTGAACGATATACTCAAACTCAAACTCAACTCTCAAACTCAAAGCAGTTATTTCAAATAAACCAATTACAGGCACTTTTGAATTGTCAAAGGGTCGGTCGGTCATGCCCGGGCTACACGAGGCTAGTTTTTCAAGCTAGGATAGCAAGCTAGTGTCAGTAAGCTAGCAAGCTAGTACTTCTGGCTTCGTGTAGACAAAACTAGCTTCAGTTTTAAGCTAGTAAACTAGTAAGCTAGTTGACAAGCCAGGACAGTTTTGAATAGGATGGAGTTCTATTTTTTAGGCTAGAAGCGCCCCTCATCACTGATTTTACTATCTATGTCAGTAAGATGAAGCTAGTTGCCCATTCCGAAGCGTAGTAGGTACCTATGGAGAAGAACGGGCAAGAAACTCCACGGACACTCTTTTAAATCAACGTATTATGGTTACAAAATATTTTTTACATCATTCATTTTGAAATTATACATGTGAGAACGATGCAAAACGTAAAAGCGTCCGTAATAAAAAGATTAACAAAACAAAAAAAAAACAATTCAAAAATTTAAATAAGCCGTGGCAGCTAAGAGATGACCAGTCTCTACTGACGGCGCCCGTTCATTTTTATCAGCGATGTAATCCCCTAACTTATTATATGCTTGGCTGCGTAGTGTGCGTTTTATACAAGATTTAAATTTTGTTTCATTCAGTTGAAGTATGTGGGGAGGTATTTTATTGTAAAAATTTTAACAGTACTCCATGAAAGATGAGTCTACTTTAGCCAGCCTGAAACCTGGTTGAACTAATAGGTCCCTATTTCTAGTGATATAATTGTGTCTTTCACCTCTTTTACTAAAAAGATGTAGATTTTTCCTTACGATAAGTATGGTGGCATTGGGATTCTAACTCTTGTGTCGTAATGATGTGATTAGTTATATTTTACAGTTTTATTAAACTTTATGCCAAAAACGAATTCTTTTTAGTCAAAACTGACTCACTTTGACTACAAATGCCAATACAAGAACTGTGTTTGTGTGCGCTAGTTTTATAATACAATCTGTCTTTCCAGAATGCTGCCAAAAGACGACGACCCACCAATTCCTGATGCTGGGACCTCTGAACCGATAGAAGACCTCGATTTTGTCGTCACATTACGACCAACTCAGATTCGAACATTTGTCATTTGGTTCGAGAATAGGAAGAATTATAATACATGAGGCCTAAACTTATGTTTTGCTTTGCTTTGCTTTGCTTTTTTAGATATATAGTATTTCTCAAATTATGCTGTTATGATATCTCATTTCTGTATAATCGACCTCGTAATTGTTTCAGGTACTACTTTTGACAAAAACAATTAATGTAACTTCACTAAGATTGCAAATAGTGCAAAACCGCGTCCTATTTAAAAGCTATTATCACGCTCAGGCTGCAGGGGCTTGTGGCTAAGTAATAACAGCCGCACGGGTCGATCGATCAGGTTAAGCTACGCTTGCCGCGGTTGGTCCGTGGATGAGTGACCATCATTACATACCAAGACCCCTCCGTGCCTCGGAAAGCACGTTAAGCCGTTGGTCCCGGCTGTCATTTGTAGATCTTTGACAGTCGTTACGGGTCGTCAGAAGCCCGAAAGTCTGACAACCAGTCTTACCAAAGGGTATCCTGTTGCCCAGTAACTGGGTTGTGAAGGTCAGATAGGCAGTCGCTCCATGTAAAATACTGGTATTCAGCTGGATCCGGTTAGACTGAAGCCGACCCCATGTGTGTGGTTGGGATAACGCTAGGCAGATGATGATGATCACGCTCAGGCTGCGGCACAAAAAAGGCGCGTTCGCGTGCTACTTTCGCTCTCGGTAGACTCCATTCCTTTTTAAATGCACGCAGCAAATTGTCCCTTAAGTGCAAATTGTGTATTTACGCAGCGTGCATCTGCCCTATCATACGTATGCCTGTGCAGTTTTCGCACACGGTAAGCCCCACCACATCCACAGGATGCAGTGCCTCCTAAACCGTTTCCTCCGTAAGGCAACGGGATCCCCTGGTTCGTTCGAAACGATATCCTCCGTCTCGACCTCAAAATTCCCACTATCCAGCAGTTCATGAAACGCAATGCCAAGCGTTTCCTCGATTCAGCCGTCAATCATCACAACCCTCTGGTTGTCAAGGCCGCCAGTTATAGGCCCTCTAAAATTAGCTTAGTTCGCCATCCGAGATATGTTCCCACCGACACCGATAACCCCATTACCCTCGGGAAATAACCCGATAACCCCCAGGAAAGCAGTAGGACACAGTGCACCAACACAAACTGACATTCCGACCTTGCCGCCGAAGTCCCTCGCGAAGACCCCGACGTAATCGTTCCCCCCGACCCTTGCTTGACGAAGTGCCAGCCCGCACCGTAGCTGAGCCTGTAGCTTTAAATTCCCCTGATAACAATAAACACCTTGCTGTCCCAGCGACGCCCTAAGCCGAGGTTCGTAACCCACAGGGGGTGCCCTTAGCGTGCAGTCGTTTAGTAATGTAAGAAATTCGCCCCTGGCTGGAGGCTTTTGAGTTCGCTTAAGGCAGCCACAGGATATTCCGGTTAAATGGTCACGACCTCTCAAGGTCAACTACGAGATGCCATACACAAAAAAATATATATTATTTGTTTTGTATCAATATCCGGAATCCATCTTGAGTCAAGCACCTGTTTTTTCAGCCTGTTGTCAGCGTTTCCTTTGCCTCTCCGCTGGTGGCGTCCTCTATACTTACCGTTGGTACTAGTATTTTAAGCGCGCATCGGGTGGTGGCCCGATTTACCGCCATTATAGCGTCGTTTTTCGCGCCGTTTAGTTGTTAGCGTTATTTAAACTTCGCGAAATAATTCTACCTATTGAATTCATTTAAAAGTTTGGTAAAACTATGGCAGTTTTAGATTCGTGAATATTTTTACCTCTCCGTTGTTATTATGGAAAATTCTAATAATAATTTAGAGTCCGAAAGTGTTAAGGACGGCTCATTATCGCGAAAACGGGTTCGTTCTCCGACACCAAGTACAAAAGATAGTGATAGTGATTCTTCTACGAGTAGTGGACCCAGCCCTGAGAAACGCAGAGCGAGAAGGGACTCTCAAACCGTGAGTTATACACAATTTGAGTTCTTATCACAACAAGTGGCCTATTTAACAAATCTTTTATCGAAAAATTGCGACGTTGAAAATACAAATTCTAGTGCTAAAAACAATACGTCCAATAACACAAATGAATTAAACCTACGAAGACCTGAAAATTACAAACTTCAGATTTTATCGGAAGTCGGTACAACGGTAAAAGATCCGATTTACCCTAAGGCGAATGAAACATTTCTCAAAAAATTAACGGAACTACAGCGTTTTATGTGTGATGATTGGTATGCCGTTCGGTTTTCGGATGCACAAAAGAAATATTCAGCTACCCCCGGTTTTGTCGAATTAAATGTTAACGACGAACTAAAGCGTTTTGAATCGGATATGTTAAAAGAAGATTCACGCTCATATTTATTAGAACGATCTTTTGCTGGATTAACGAATGCTTTACTTTCTCAAAAAGACGAATTGCATAAAACATTACAATCATTGGTGGATTGGTCAAATGAGTCTAGAGAAACGTTGACACCCAGCACGTTATTCGAAAAAGTGGAGACATTATTTTCGAAAGAATCCGCGTATAGTAAGGTGACGGATGACTTGTTACAAATAGTGTGCGGTCGTAGAGCCGATTTAATAAATATACGTCGTGAGGCTGTGTTGCGCCAGATTTCCGAAGGTTTTCATCGCGACGTATTACATAAAATTCCTCCTAGTACAGAATCACTTTTTAATGACGAGGCAGTTCAAACCTACCTTCAAAAAATTGGCGGGGTGGATAAATTAACTGTATCGACAAAATCAGTACCTCAAGCTTATTCCAAAGATAATTTTTATCAAAATCAAAAACCGTCGACTAGTAAGCAAGCTGATGATAGATTTTTTCGTCGCGACAACTCCAATAAAAGACAAAAACATGGCTCACACGCTTCACAACAAAACAAAAACCGAGCAAATAACCATCGAGCCAAACCTAGGGGAAAGAAATCGCAATCGCAGACTTTCACTAAAAACAAGCGTCGCGAATGACTGTCGGACATTTCAAGGCGGTTGTCTAAAGCAATTTCAGTATGCTTGGAGCAATCTAGGTGCGCCAGACAAAATATGCCGGCTGTTAAACGGTGCACGCATACCCTTCATACTGAAACCGCCGCTAATATTTCCGAGTCCCACGGTTCTCAAATATTACAGAACCAAAACATCTTCCAATATGACGATACAGATTCAAACCTTGTTAGAGTCAGGTGTACTAGAACCTGCAGAACGGACGCCCAGCTACCTTTCCACGTTCTTTCTGGTACCGAAGTCAGATCGGACCTTCCGTCCTATCTTCAATCTGAAGCAACTGAATCAGTTCGTGGTAGCCAAACCATTTCAACTATTCAGTCACTTCCGTGTTCCAAATTTTATGCAACAACAAGATTGGATGGCCAAACTAGATCTGAGCCACGCATATTTTCATGTAGCCATCGCACAGCAACATCGCAGGTTCCTGAGATTAAATTATCATCAAGATTTACATCAGCATCAGCTACTTCAAATGACTTGTTTGCCGTTCGGCCTTTCATCCGCACCCAGAACGTTTGCCTCGATAACCAATTGGGTAGCGGAATTCCTGAGGAGTCACAACATCAGGTGCGTCGTATACTTGGACGATTTCCTTCTAGCAAACCAGTCAAAATCGCAGTTGGAAGACGACATCGCATTCACGATAAAGATTCTGCATTTACTGGGCTGGAACATCAACTTCGAAAAGTCTGTACTGGCTCCGACGCAATGCCTCGAGTTTCTCGGCATAACATGGGACACAAAACGCAACGCAAAGTCCCTGTCGGAGCCGAAGTGCCTATCGCTACGCAATGCACTTCACCAACAGCTCCAGACAAGCAAGTGGTCCCTCAAACAGTACCAAGCTCTAATGGGGAGACTCAACTTTGCAACGTTCGTGACTCCGAGAGGTCGCCTTCACTGTCGCACTCTGCAATACTACAGTCGACAGCTGTCGGTGAAACACCCGTATCGGCTGATACCTATCCCTCAACCAGCTCGGTCAGAGATGGAATGGTGGTGTCAAGCTATAGGAAAGTCGATGCCGATCCACTTGAGTTCGGTGACACACCTATTGACTACAGACGCATCAGACATCGGGTGGGGGGCACAACTCAGCGATACAAATATTGTGGGAACCTGGAAAAATTCACAAAAGACATGGCATGCCAACAAAAAAGAGATGTTCGCCGTTTACGCAACTATACGTCAGAACCAACAGCAACTCCAAAATGCACAGATACTGCTGCAAACCGACAATCGAACAGTAGTGTCGTATATAAACAAGGAGGGCGGCACAAAATCCAAGAAACTGCTCCAACAAACCCGACAACTTCTTGCTGTTCTAGACAAGCAGAACATTCATCTGACAGCACATTATTTTCCGGGCAGATTCAATGCGGAGGTGGATGCTCTTTCCCGGCAGAAGGCTTGCCCAGAGTGGCACCTCACGAAGACAGCAACTACACAAATCTTTCAAATGTGGGGCACGCCGGAGATAGACCTTTTCGCATCGAGAACAGCTCACATAGTACCAAGGTACGCATCATTGGACGTGAACGATCAAGAAGCACAACACCACAACGCATTTTGTCATCAGTGGCACTACGACCTAGCTTGGTTGTTTCCGCCACCAAATCTGATTCCCAGGGTTCTCAGACACCTAAACCAAGCCAGCGGAGACTACATATTGATTGCCCCGAAGTGGAACAAGGTATTTTGGCAGGCAGATGTTCAACGGCGAGCGCGACATCCCCCATTTCTGATTCCAGATCTAGCCCGCACTCTGATAGACACCAGAACAGGGACGCATCCGCCGCAGGTGCAAGACCTACACTTGGAGGCATGGCTGATTTCGGGTGGCCAGATATTTTGACGGACTGGACAGATCAAGAACAAAAACTCCTTATGTCAAGCTGGAGAGGCTCCACAATCAATACCTACAGACCAGCGTGGCGCAGATGGAAGCGATGGTGTGAGTCGCATTCAGTTAATTACAAATACCCTAATGCGGATCAAGTAGCTCGATATTTAGCACATTTACACTGTGACATAGGTCTTGCTTATAGAACTATTTTGGTACACAAATCTGTTATTTCAACTTTCACACACTTAACATCAAATATTGATTTGTCGTCAAATTTCTTTATAAAACATATATTAAAAGCTATTGCTGTCGGTCGAGAGAAATCTGCTAAACCACCTATTTGGAACCCTAAAGTCTTATTGCAATACATGAGTACGTACAGTTTTGATAAAAATAATATATTTCATGTATCAAGACATGTGGCTACTCTCTTACTGTTAGCATCAGGACGCAGGGTTCACGATCTTACATTGTTGCGAATTGATAGCACTAGTTTAGTTGATGAAGATACCTCTATTGTATTGTGGCCAGCATTTGGTTCTAAAACAGACAACCATAACCATAGGCAGTCTGGATGGAGGCTTAGAGAACATCCTGATAAAAATTTAAATTTGATTTTTTGGTTAAGACAATTATTACATATTACTCTAAACCGTCGAGGAAATATAAAACATTTATTTATTACAGCTAAAGGCGATATAAAATTTGCGTCTAGAACTGTTATTGGCGGATGGGTGAGGTCTCTTTTAAAAGCTAGTGGTATTGATGCAACTCCGGGATCAGTAAGATCTGCAGTAGCTTCTCTCAATTTTGTAGAAAACTTTCCAATTGATCAAATTCTTGCAACTGGTAACTGGAAAATGATTCATACCTTCCAAAATTATTATCAGAGGGAATTGCAAAATGATTCGAATATTCCCAATAACTCTGTATCATTATCTAATTATTTTGATCCTGTTCATTGAAAGATTACCATTATTTTTCGTTAGTTTTTTATTTGGATATTTAATGCGGCTACAAGAAGTATGTCCTTGATTAATTATTGTAATACATTTACATAATTAAACATTATTATTTTATTAACCCATATTTTTTCTTATATCCTTGTACACATTATAGCGTCTTTGGGTTAAGCGCACCAGGTGATAACAAACACATCACTCAAGATGGATTCCGGATATTGATACAAAACAAATAATAGAGAGTTTTACATAAAATAAAACTTACCTATTATTTTTTCATCAATATCCGGAATCCAGGTAAGGTCTACCTGGTGCATCATGAGTTCCATAATGGCGGTAAATCGGGCCACCACCCGATGCGCGCTTAAAATACTAGTACCAACGGTAAGTATAGAGGACGCCACCAGCGGAGAGGCAAAGGAAACGCTGACAACAGGCTGAAAAAACAGGTGCTTGACTCAAGATGGATTCCGGATATTGATGAAAAAATAATAGGTAAGTTTTATTTTATGTAAAACTCTCTATTAAGTTTTCTCACAATTGGATAAGAAATTGACTTTTAAAAGGTTTTTTTGTTGCTGTTTCTTTTTCGGTTGAGTTACCCCCAAATATTATTCTATATTGTAGGTGGGATTCAATGCCGTAGTAAGCAGAAAGGAGTGCATGAGTATTATTGACGATAATGTATGTAAAGCATAATTATGCAGATTCACTCATTTTCTTACATAAAATATTAATGTGCGATCTCCAGTTAAGATGTTTATCTATTTCGAGAACCTGGATGTTTTTAGTTTCAACTTCTTCTACAACATTATTATTGTCGTGTAAATTAAGTCTCATGCTATGAATCCGTTGACTGAAATGTATAACTTATGTTTTACTCAAGTTTATTTTTACATTGTTTTCGTCTAAACAGTTTACAATTAATTATAAAGACTTATTAATGTCACTTTCATATGTCTCTTACAATTTTCCAAGGTATTGTCACGATACTATCATCCGCAAACAGTGTTACTGGTTACTCAATGCATTTAGGTAAGTCATTAATGCACAATATTAATATAAAAGGGCCGCGTACACTCCCCTGTGGTACTCCAAATTTAACTTCACGCTCTGACTATCCAAATATCTCTTCCTCCTTATTTACTGTATTAATTTGGTTAATTTCGGTTATTTGTGTTCAATTTCTTTAAGTAGGATTCAATTAGATTAAGAACATTGCCTCATACACCATAGGCTTCAAGTTTTGTTAACAGATGACTATAATGTACCTAATCAAATGCGTGGGTCATATCGCAAAATATGACACAGACAGGTCTACCTAATCGACATTGTTATTAACATAGTATATTATAGTCATAAATGGCCATATTAATTATTCTATTTGTAGTCTAAATAATTTCTGTTCCTCACACAAAATGTTATACTTTTCAATAAATTTGTGCGATTCCTTACAGAAATATTTCTCAAATTTTTTTGTAATTTAAGTGAGATGGACCGATTATTCCATTCGTTCTCAAACTAGAAAAAAGGTCTACAGTTTTTTGTCAAAAATGCCATTACGAGGTCAACTATACCTATCTAATGTTCTATTTTTTAGGATTATGTCAATCGTTATATTTGTTTGAGGATATTTTCTACCAGACAAAATCAAAAGTATTTACTTTAAATCTGAAATCAAATCAGAATACACAATCTAAACTATGACTTCTCGCTCGATATCTGAACTTGCAGTTCCAAAGCAAGGAATCGCGCAGTACTAATAAACAATTCGTGGTGCCGAAAGTGCTTTGAGCGCAATGACATCTGTCACGGGTGGCCAGTCTAAGCCGTCAATTTCTATACGTCATTTGTGTCGTATAATGCGTTCACTCTAACTTGACGCGTGACGCAACTGGTAGCACTGAATTTTGCAGTCTTAGTTTCAATACTAATAGAGTTCAAAATGGCAACTGATAGAACAGAACTACCAATCACATGACTGCAAAATTCAGTGCTACTAATCGCGTCACGCTTCAACTTGTAATGAACGCACGCAAGTGAGAGTAAGGCCACACATTGGCCCCAATTCCGCTCATCGGGTCTATCAGTTGGCCAGTGCGTGTCGGTTTTATCCAAGAAATCTACGCCAATGCTCGCGATTCGTCCAAACGTTGGCTGCTTGTTCTACCGACGTTGGTACCGGCGTAGGGACCTACCGTGTGGAGTGTGGTAAACGAGAGAAAGTGTTGACAATGCCGCCTTGAGAAGCGACCGCCGAGTAGGGATGCAAGAAGTACCAAATAATTTCAATATATATCGTATCGATATTTAAAAAAGTTTTGATATCGAAAAACATCGATATATCGACATAACGGAGAAATTTTCTAAAAAGTATTTGTACTTTATGACATTCTAGTGTGTTTGTTTTCTATTCATTTATAAATCTACCAAAACGTCAGTGAGGACAACGATGTTTCTATTGGAAATAATAGGTTGAAGAAAAAGTTTCTTCGCATTTTTTAAGAAAATTCAAAACATTTTTTGCCATCTTGTAGGTAGGGACATAATCCCATTGCTATAGAAATTTTGGGACTTCTGATCAAAATACCGCGACAAGTGGTTTTGGCAGTCCTCTCGTGATGTTAACCTGACACTGCCTAAAGAATTCTGAAGAGACCAAAACAGGTGGAAATCTGAAGGTGCAAGGTCAGGACTATACGGCGGATGCATTAACACCTCCCAGCCAAACTCTCTTAATTTTTGCTGAGTGGCTAAATATGTGTGAGGTCTAGCGTTATCATGATGAAAAACCACACCCCTTGTGTCGATTAATTCCGGCCGCTTTCTTTCAATTTCTTGCTTTAATCTCATCAGTTATTCGCAGTTGAGTTCAGAATCGATGGTCCTGTCTGGTGGTAACAGCTCATAATGAATAATGCCCTTCCAATCCCACCAAACACAGCATCACCTTGTTGGGAGTTAACCCGGGTTTCGCCACAGTCTGTGAAACCTGACCGGCCTTTGACCACGACCTTTTTCGCACGTTCTTGTCGTACGTGATCCACTTTTCATCACCAGTTATCAGCTTCTTCAAAAATGGTTCGGTTTCATTACGTCGTAATAAAGAATCACAAATGAGTACACACGGTTCATTAGGTTTTTTTCAGTGAGCTCGTGAGGAACCTAAATATCGAGCGTTTTTGTGTACCCAGTTTTTTTCAAATGCGCCAAAACTGTTTTGTGGTCAATTCCCAGTTCTTCAGCTACGTCATAACTACTGATATGACGATTTGCTCCACTTTTTCAAAAATGGCATACATTTTATCCGTAATAGGGCGACCAGAGCGACGTGCATCTTTGACATCAAAATTTCCGGATTGAAAACGCTTAAACCAAGTGCTACTCTCACAGACAGTGCACTAGGTCCATAAACGTCGCAATTTTTTTTCGCGGCTTGCGTTGCTTTTATCGTTTTTTGTAGTAAAATTTTAAAATGTATCGAATTTCTTCAATAGATTCACTCATCTTGACGGTACGAAAAACAAATGAAAATCACACATTTTCTTAATTTGAATTTGGAATTATGTTCTTTAAAATTTAAACTTTCAATGATACCAAAACCAGCCAGATACAATAAGATTTTATTACAAGTTCATACATACTATAATGCGAAAAGACTTTTTCCCCAACCTATTATATCGTATATGATACTTTTCGATTCTTGATATTTTATAACGATATATCGATGTATCGATACATCCATATTTTTTCTACAAGCCTACCGGTTCCGTGGCATTTCCGTGCTCTATAATGCATTTACTTCTATACCAATATGGAAAAACAAAATCCTACGCCTACCAAGAAATCAAAATATACTTTTATATAAGGGCCCATCCACACGTAACACAAACACAGCACATCGCAGCGACAGAATGTGGGCAAGCAGTGGTTACGCGTGAATAATGTATTTTTGCAGTTGCGTTGTCGCTAGAAGTTGCGATGTGGCTAATATATGCAGACAGACAGATCGTTGTGGTTGCGTTGTGGCTGCGACGTCGCCGAGCGTAGCGAAGTGTTGATTTTGTCGGTCAAAAGCAGTCCGTGTGAATAGAATATCCATTGTCATACAAATTAGCGTCCATCCACTTGGTGTCATTGTGATGTGGTTCTGGTCCGAGTGATCGGACCCTTAGGTATTCCCGATTCACACCGGAACGGCAGAAGCCGGCAGCGGCGTGCTCGCGTCGCCGCCAGCAACCGCTGGCGGCCTCCCGACACCACGCGCCTAGTCTTCTCTTGACCAGTTTAGTTTCTACATTCAGCAAGGAAACACGTGCGGCTTCGCGAGCGGCCTCGTGTCGCCGCGTGCGGCCGCGCTTCTTCGCGGGCTGTACCGTTGACAAGACGCGCGTGGCATAGAGGCCACGAGCGGAGTCGCGGGCGGCCTCGCGAAGACGCGCGGCCGCACGCGGCGACGCGAAGTTTAAAATGATTTCACAGTGAATGTACTCGCCACGCCGCTGCTGGCCTCTGCTTTCCCGGTGTGTGTCGGCCCTTACATGAATTATTTATTTTTGTAAGTAATCTAAGAAAGTAAGCAACATCCTAGTAGTATATTGAGAATTAATTAAATAAAATATATATTGATACGTAGGTCATCAAAGGAACCAATTTCTGTTTTATTTTTATTAAGGCTGATTTCCTTGTTCTTATTTTTATACCCTGAGTTATTTAAATAGTGAACATTATTTTAAAGGAATTAATTATAAGAATTTAAAGATTGTTTTAAGAAAAGTTGTTTATTTTATTAACATTTTATTGTAAATAAAGTTATTCCTGCTTTTAATTTTCGTTTTATTTTCAAATTGCCGATATGCAGAGAGCAAGCGTTATCCAATTATATGCATAAAAATAAGCAAGCGTTATCCAATTATATGCTTATTATATGTGAGCAAGCGATTCATTAAAAATATCTCAAAAAGACGTCCCAGCACCGTATTTCTGTAACAAATTTTGAATCACAATCTGAAGATTTTGAAGTAGGTATATTACCATTGCTTCATAAGTTCGAAGAATGTGTCTGCTCAACAACGATTGCTACTGATAGTTTGTTACGCCCCGCTGGTCAAAAATAATGAAGCTATGACAGGACTAAACTAAAATTTATCGTCTGTCCTTTTCTTAATGAAATAGAAAGAAAAAGATGCACTGAACTTAAATTTAGTTTAGTTTGTGAACAAGGGATGATTGACCACTGTCATTTTATAAATGCAATTTGGAAGCAGTCAAAAGCCATTGATAAATGATAATGATAAATGAGAAATGATTTATTTTCTGTAAGTAGGTTTGTACAAATACTTTTACACGTCCATCATATTTTTAAAATAAAGCTAGATGAGGTCGGCGTTTCCTATCTGACTACTCTGAGAAGAAAGGTCGAAACAAACTCAGAGCTCAGTCTCCTTTAAAGTCCTGACATAATCTTGGTCAGATCATGTGAAGGCCATGTAGATTGGTGTCTGAAATGGTCCTTTTGAGGAAAGAACCACACAGATTGAGTGGACCTGTCCAGTCAGTGCACGCATTTGTCAGTAATCGTGCAGCTCAACTCAGAACTTAAGGAGCTCAACGATTCGACGAACAATACCAAAGAAAGAACATTTGGGTAGGCTGCATAAATTACTCAAACTGCCAGACCATGATTAATACTAAATGAGAAAAAAAAAAAACAACAATGAACATAGGCTTCACATTCACAATAATTGAAAACAATAAAATACTTTACAAGTAAATAATAAGTTCCAAACAGTATATTGAACTCCACAAAGTAAATACGAGTATGTCAAAATGGTACATAAATAAAATAAAAGTTTCAGTATGCAATAATTGGAGCAGCTTAATCCCAAGCCTTTTTGTCCTCAATATAATCTTTAACGGTATAAAAGGCTTTCTGGCACAACTTACTTTTAATAAATGATTTGAATTTATTAAGGCTTAGATCTTGAACGTGGCTTGGAAGTTTATTATAAAAACGTATACATTGACATCTGACTGGATTCAGTTCTTCTAAAGAGGGTCGTAAATATACTCAACTTTTCTCCCTATTAGCACTATTGCCAGCAACGCTTATACCGGAGGCGTACCTTTGTTTATGTTAGTTAGCCCCTAGTAACGAGGAAAGTTTATTTTTCCAAGACTAGTTCAGTAAACAGTGGATGAAACCGCCAGCGATGTTTTTAGTTGCTATGGTGAAAAATTTCGAACCACGAATGCCATCGAAGGGTGGCACAAAAGGATTAATTCTAAGATTCCCATAAGACCACCTTTATTTTATTTCATCACGCTCTTGAAAGAGGAAGCAAAACTGTCCGATCTAAAAATAGTCCGTGGTGGTTATTACTGTGCCGGAAAAAAAGAAGGAAATCCGATATTTTGGTTGACAGTAAAATGGAGAACATTATATTTGATTTCGACCGCGTACCGGAAGACGTAGCGTTGGAAGGCCTCCTACAAGGTGGAACGATGACCTTGTGAAGGCCGCAGTAATCTGCTGGATGCGGGAAGCACAAAACCGGTCGAAGTGGTGGTGATTGGTGGAGGCCTATGTCCAGCAGTGGACGACTTTCGGCTGAAATGATGATGATGATATTGGATTTCGCAAACGATAAAATATCGGCCATAGAGTGCTTACGCCTCGCAATACTGAGACGTGCAAAATGTGAACCGTACCAAACCTACAGTGACTAGGTTCAAGAAAAGTGTTTTTTTATGAATTGAATATAGTACTTACACCTGTAAAGCCACGGGTGGCTCCGATTCGGTGTCAAACAATAGAAAATCAATTGTGTCTCATTAGCTGTCCTTGATCAATTAATATAACTTTGTTTTGGTTTAGTTTGTAAAAGAAATTAAATATTCTATTCTTTTCAACTTAACTGTACTTTGTCTTTATGCGAAACTGTACTTATTCGAACAAAGGCTTTCATCACCCCCCCCCCCCTTGTGACAAATACCTCTCCCTCCCTCCCTCCCTCGGGATTTTGTCCACGGATTATATAAACATAATATCTCGCCATAGGCCCGCCGGGAGCGGGGTGCAAGAGGGCACTTGCACCTCCCTGGCTTCAAAATAAAATAAAGATATGAAAACATTCAGAACTAGATAAGATAAGATAAGATAAGTCTTTATTTGCCTTAAACATGGTATAAAGTTGTTACAGTCAGATATTAATCTAAAGTCCGCATGTTTAGCTATACAGGATATTTGTATCAATTGCATGCAAAATAATAATTATAAGTAAATTTAAAGTACAATGTCACAGATACAAGGTTAATACAATAATAATAGTTTTCGCAATGACATAAGTTCAGAAATTATAGATTATTGTTAAGTAAATCTTTAATGTCATAAAACATGTGTTCTTTCAACCATTTCAATAATTTGTTTCTAAATGAGTTAATATTAAATAACAATTTTAATTCTTTGGGTATTTTGTTATAAATGCGTATACACATGACTAGGAAACTTTTTGCGTACTTGGCTGATTTAGGAGTATCCTGCAACACAAGTCTGCATGGATCTCTATTTCGAGAATTCAATTGATAGGCTCTTTTGAACAATCCCTTATTATTATAAACATAATTACAAATTTCAAAAATGTACAGTGACGGAAGTGGTAATATACCTAGCTTTTTAAAGAACGGTCTACATGACTCGTCAGGACGGATACCACAAATGGCTCTAATGCATTTCTTTTGCGCAATAAATGCTCTGTGTCTATCTGTACTGTTACCCCAAAGGATAAGCCCGTATCGTAAGATAGATTCTATGTAGGCGTGATATGCTGTAATTGCTGTTTTTTTATTGGTTATGTTCTTTATTTGTCTGAGAGCATACACAAACTTATTAATCCTACTGCACAAACTATCCAAATGTACTTTCCAATTCAGATCTTGGTCTAAGAGTACTCCTAAGAATTTAGTTTGTGGAACTTCTTTTAACCTGTCAATATGAAGTTTGAAATTGTATTTGGTGTGTTTTGATTTATTAAACTGTATAAAATTAGATTTGTCTAAATTAATTTTCAATTTATTTGCTTGTAACCATTTTATACTAAGTATAAAAATATCTAAAAACGACTTCACCTTTTCGAAGCGAGATCCTAAAATGTTCCTCTCAATTTTGAAGTTTCTGTGCATTAGTCGACAAAGTACCGAACTCTTATTTCCGAAAATCTAACAGACCCTAGACGGGGTGCTAACATTAACGAGCTTGCTTCGCTTGCTCTTGCAACCTACTGTCTTAATTCTTAAGGTTCTTTGTATAAATCGACACAGTTAGTCCCCTTTCTGTATGAATGAACAAAATAAAATCTGTCCCATTCACGGATGCAAAAATTATCGAGCTCGCTTCGCTCGCTCTTGCATCCTACATTCTCTTAATTGTTAAGCTTTCCTGCATAAGTCGACAAAGTTACTCCTTGTAACTATGAATAGACAAATGATAACCTAACATATCCTAGGTGAACTGCAAAAAAGATCGAGCACGCTTCGTAGAGCTGAAGATGCACCCCCTGAAAATAAACTTGCCGGCGCGCCCATGAATAATCTCGCCTGTATTGAAGGGTTGGGCAGAGATGTATAGTAACACTTACAATTCGCCAGTTATGTTTAATTCCCATGTAATACGAGGCAAGCTTACTGCCATCAACCGGGCAGAAATCCAAATCCCGGACTGATTCTGTTGAGTTATTTGATGATATGCCACAAAAAAAAAAATATCCATTTTAGGACGCAACACACGATTACACACTAAATAAATTCATAGAAGACAAAATTAAGGCAAGTGGAATAAGCGTTGGCTTGTGCTACAAGGCGCGCGGGTGCCGGGCGCCTCATGCAGCACCGCTAGTACAAATTTGGCCTCGAGCGTGTAAAGATGTATCGAGCCGTGAGACTGCCTTAGTAGATTACTTGATAATTTTTAATTCGCAAAAAAACTTCGGCGACAAAGTCGACAAATGTCTCGGTTCGTGAAATTATGGTTTCCTAGAAGAGCTGTGGTCGCACTTAAGGCGCTGACAAGACCCACTTCACCAAAATAGGCTACTCTTAAGAAAAAAAAATGCCAAATCTGTATAGTTTGTGGTAGCGGAAAAAATATTAACATTTTGAACATATTTCCCAGAACTTGGTTGTAACCAAAACACGTTTTGAAAAAAAATCTCGATACAAACTAACGTTAAACTAACCTCTTACCTTGAGTTCTAATCCAAAATATCTGCATTAAATATCAACATACGTTACGTATTTAATTAATTACAAGAACGTCTTATTTGAATGCAGAACTTGGTTGTTTTTTATTTTCGATTATTCAACTCAATTTTGAGTAAATAGATAATTGCTTCATATTTTGCAATAAATAATAAGGGTTGTGTCATCGCGCTTCTCTTTCTTTTCTATGCAATTTGACAGTGACCGCGGTTTAGGTGTTGTCAGCGTCTTAACGGCGCACTGACGGCTGTCATAAAAATGATGACAGCGGCAAAGATTGAAATAGTTAGATTTGTCTTACCGCGTCAAAAGATAATCTCGTTTTTGTTTAGTTTCGTTTTGATACCACTATCACACACCCAACGCCTGTTTCTATTTCAGCTATGGGTGGTGAGACGGATCTTCAAAATGTCGAGTAAATGATCGGTGCATGTTCACTCAACGCGATTTGGGCGCACTTCTCTCTGCTTTAATTGATGTAAATATCGTAAGATTATCGTATGAATAGCCAAATAGTCGAAAGAATATAGAGTAATCGTAACTTGAATGTTACTCGTACTATAATAGACATCAGTTTGCCATTATTCCACATATCAGCTTTTCCCAAGTCGGTGGAAGCTCTTTCGTTCGACTTATTTGTTGTAATATAGCAGTGCGGTTGCAATTACTCCACTCTTTGATCGTGTAAATGCAACTAAGCAGCAGTCATAGTCCTTTTTATTTATCTTGAACCAAAAAGCGTTGTGTTAAAGTGTAGTTTGGAAAAAAGTAAAGAATTGTAACATATTTTGTCATAATGTGCAATTTATTACTACATGTCATAATGACAATTCGTGACCTGTTAAGACGATGACAACACCTAAACCACGGTCACTGTCAGATTGCAAAGAAAAGAAAGAGAAGCGCGACGACAAAACGCTTGTAATTTATTGAAAAATATGAAGTAATTATCTATTTACTCAGAATTGAGTTGAGTAATCGAAAATAAAAAACAACCAAGTTCTGCATTAGAATAAGACGTACTTGTTATTAATTAAATACGTAATGTATGTTGATATTTAATACAGATATTTTGGATTAGAACTCAAGGTAAGAGGTTAGTTTAACGTTAGTTTGTATGGAGATTTTTTATTCAAAACGTGTTTTGGTGACAACCAAGTTCTGGGATATATGTTCAAAATTAACATATATTTTTTCCGCTACCACAAACTATACAGATTTGGCTATTTTCTTTCTTAAGAGAAGCCTATTTTGGTCAATTGGGTCTTGTCAGCGCCTTAAATGGCTTACATTCATATGCGGAATTAAATTTTTCGTCTATATTCCTTACATTTTAGTTAATATTTTCATGGGCCGCAAGATTTCTTAGTAAATATTTTCATTTAGTAAATATGTTATTCTCGCCCAACAAGAGCCTCGCCGACTTCGAGAACTACCTTGTCGAGTTGGGTGCCGTCGTAGGCAGACTCCACCCTCACCCGGTGCTGTTGCTAGGGGATCTCAACTCAAGTCTGCGGCGTGAGCATCTCCGGTGACCGATGCTAGGGGTGAGGCGCTGGAGGAGTGGGCGGTCACGTCTAGCCTGGTCATCCTAAATTGGGGCTCGGTCCACACGTGCGTGCGACAGCGGGGCGGTTCTATAGTGGACGTCTCGTTCGCTAGCCCTGCTGTCGCGAGCCGTGTCCACGACTGGCATGTCGTCGTGGAGGTGGAGACGTTGTCGGATCACCGATACATCCGATTCGACGTCTCCGCCCAGACCACCGGCGGCCGTAGTCCACCGGCCCCGCGAAGAGATGGTCCGCGCTGGGCGCGTAACCGCATCGACAGGGAACTTCTCGAGGAGGCCGCTATCATCCAGGCCTGGATGCGGGAGTCGGCGACGAACGGACCCGTCGACGTCGAAGAGGAGACGCTGTGGTTCCGCGGGGCGATGACGCAAATCTGCGACCGTCAGCAACCACCCAGCAAGGCGCCAGGTGTACTGGTGGTCTGCTGAGATCGCACAATTACGTGTCGACTGCGTAGCGGTCAGACGCCAGTACACCCGATACTGGAGGAGACGTCGTCCGGACTCTGACGAAGAAGCCGCGCTGTATGAGGTGTACCGCGCGGCGAAGCAGGCCCTGTGGCTGGCCATCGGCGAATCGAGAACGCGAGCCAGGGGGGAGATGTTGGAGACTCTCGACGCAGATCCATGGGCCCTTATCGTGGGGTTCGAGGGAAACTTCGAGCCGCAGCGCCTCCACTCACGGAGAGTCTCCAACCTGAGCTGCTAGAGGAGGTAGTCGCAGCCCTCTTCCCGGCAAGAGCGGAGCGTACTCCGCCGCCGATGGCTTTGCCCACAGCCGCAGAGCCTACGGAAGAGAACGCCATCAGCGTCCCAGAGGTGACACAGGCAGAGATGGGGGCGGCCGTGATGCGGCTCCGGGCTAAGAACGTGGCTCCGGGACCCAACGGGATCCACGGCCAAGCGTTAGCCCTCGCTCTGAAGGAGCTAAAGCCCCACTTGACAGGACTCTACACAGAGTGTCTTGAGCAGGGCCAGTTTCCCACTTTGTGGAAATCTGGTCGCCTGGTCCTGCTCAGGAAGGCGGGGCGCCCTGCGGACTCACCGTCCTCGTACAGGCCCATAGTGCTGCTAGACAAGGTGGGTAAGATGTTTGAGCGTATAATCGCTGCCCGCCTCGTCAGCCACTTGTGCGGAGAGGGGTCTGACTTGACCACGGGCGCTCTACCATCCACGCTATATCGCGGGTGAGATTCCTGGCGGAGGAAGCGGTGTCCCGGGGCGGGGTGATGTTGGCGGTGTCCTTGGACATCTCCAACGCCTTCAACACCCTGCTCTAGAGCTGTATTAGGGAGGCACTGCGTTATCATCGGGTACCTTCCTACCTCCGCCGCATAGTTAGGGCATATTTAGCGGAGGTGTGTCACCTACACGGGACGTGATGGCGGAAACCAGCGCCGCATGTCGTGCGGTGTTCCACAGGGCTCGGTCGTGGGCTCGCTCCTGTGGAACATCGGGTACGACTGGCTGCTGCGGGGCGAGCTCCAGCCGGGCGTGGACCTGACGTGTTATGCAGACGACACACTGGTCACGGCCCGGGGGAGCTCGTACAGGGAGGCAGCGTTGCTGGCGACGGCTGCGGTCTCACAGGTGGTGAGCCGCATTCGGCGCCTTGGCCTGGAGGTTGCCCTCAACAAGTCGGAGGCCATGATCTTTCATGGCCCCCGGTGGGCGCCGCCACCGGGATCACACATCGTGGTCGGGGGGGCTCAAATCGCTGTCGAGTCCACCATGAAATACCTAGGATTGGTGCTCGACAGCCGGTGGGATTTTGGCCCCCAAGTTGTTGGGCGCGGCTGGGGCGTTGTCAACGCTGCTTCCCAATCTGGAGGGCCCGAGCGCCGCCTGTAGGCGGCTCTATGTAGGGATCGTGTGATCGAAGGCCCTGTATGGGGCCCCGATCTGGGTGGCTGACCTGACGGCCGGCAGCATCGCTGTCCTGCGAAAGCCGCAGAGAGCGATGGCCGTCAGAGTTATCAGGGGATATCGCACAATCTCCTACAAGGCGGCTTGCGTACTGGCCGGATCCCCGCCCTGGGACCTCGAGGCGAAAGTACTCGCGTCGCTGTACCGGTGGCCCTGGTGGCGGAATGGTGGGACAGGCTTTCACGCCTCGCCACCATCGAGGCGGTCCGGCCAGTGCTCGAGCCCTGGCTCGGGAGGAGGCACGGCTCCCTGTCGTTTCGGGTGACGCAGGTGCTCTCGGGGCATGGTTGCTTCGGGAAGTACCTGTGTCGCATAAACAGGGAGCCGGACGCCCGGTGTCACCACTGCGTCGACTGTCGGGAGGACACGGCGCGGCATACGCTGGCAGTGTGTGGGAGGAGCCACGCCGTGCCCTGATCTCAGGAGTGGGCAGTGACCTGTCGCTGCCACCCGTGGTCGAGTCGATGGTCGGCAGCGAGGAGTCCTGGGACGCGGTGGTATCCTTCTGCGAAACAGTCGTGTTGCAGAAGGAGGTTGCGGAACGGGAGCGGGAGATCTCTTCCGCTCACCCGGCCCGCAGCAGGCGCACCGGGCGTTGGCAGAGGGCAGACAACGCCCTCTTCCGGCCCCCCTAAATGGGTCCAAGGACGGCGGACTTGAAGACGTCCGCCGCCCCCCATCACACTGGACCCGAGGCGGCGGCGCGTAGTGTTCCACGCGCGCCCCCTTTCAGACGTCGCGAGGGGAGGGGGTTTAAACACCTCACCCAGCCCGACGTGAGGCCCGCATCTGCGGGCCGGCACTAGCCGGAGATCGCGGAAGTCACATTAGATCCCATGATCCCCGGTGCAAGTGTGGGAGGGGAACACCGGGGTGGTTTTTAGTCAGTAAGAGTCTGATAGACCCCTCCGCCTACCCCAGGGCGGAGGACATCCATGAGGATTTTATTTATTTATTTATTTATTAAAACTTTATGCACAAGTATAAAAAAAATAATACCGTACAAAGGCGGACTTAATGCCTGAGGCATTTTCTACCAGTCAACCTTAGGGTGATGCAGAGAAGACACATGGCAGGTGCAACTTAAGGGATAGATAACACGAAAATAACTTTACAATACAAGAATACATACGTAGATACATACATATAAACAGAATAAACTTTGTCAGGAGAAATAACGATCGGTAGTGGGGAAATATCGATCAGTAGAGGAGAAAACGAATCCAGCAAAATATCAGCGCTGGGATGTCTCTGCCAACTTCTTACGTATATGTTCACGTGCCTTCAGTTTAAAAGACAACCGACAGGTCACCGTTCTGATGTTCAGAGGAAGCGCATTCCAAAGAAAGACAGCCTGGACAAAGAAAGAAGAGCGAATGAAACCAGAGCGGTGAGAAGGACATCGAAGAAGACGATTGTTGGTGGAACGAAGATTTTTACTATGGGCAGAGCACAAGTATTGAATATGGGAAGTCAGGTAAGAAGGAGAAGTGGGTTTGTTGAGAATAGAGAACAACATAGACAGAGCCCTCACCTCTCTGCGCTGACGAATGGGTAACCATTTTAGAAGCACACGGTGTGCGGATACATGGTCATACTTACGAAGATTGAAAACGAATCGAATGCAATTATTGAGAAGTCGGTCAAGTTTATTGAGGAGATCTGCATTCAGGTCATAGTAACACACATCACCATAGTCGATTATGGGAAAGATTAAGGACTGTACAAGCATTGCCTTTATGTGTGATGGGAGAAGATTTCTCAACCGATAGAGCGACCGCAACGTTCCGGTGACTTTCTTACTAACAGTCGTCACCTGCTTTTGCCAGTCAAGACAAATGTCGACATGCAGACCAAGATCTTTAACATCGGAGCTAAACGGAATGACTAAGTTGTCAAAGATTACAGGTGGCAAAGATAAGCCATTCAGCTTCCTTATGCTGTGGGGGCTCCCTATTAAAATAGCCTGACACTTGGTAGGGTTAACCGCCACTCCAAATCGATCAGACCAGTTTTTGACCACACCTAAATCCCGGTTTAGCTCCTCAATCGCATCAGAAATGTTATCAACACTTGCATGGCAGTAAAGTTGCAAATCGTCGGCATAGAGATGATACGCAGCCCGAAGCTCGGTGGTAATGAGATTAATAAAAATGGAGAACAAAAGAGGAGATAATATACCGCCTTGAGGGACGCCAGCTGCAAGATCACACCAACTCGACGAAGAGTCACCAGCATGAACAGACTGCTGACGCCCCCGAAGATAAGAGGAAAACCATTCCAATACCTCTGGAGAGACCATATGATAAGAAAGGATGGATAAAAGGACTTCGTGACTGATTTTCCACCCCGGAACAAAAAATAAAGTTAGAACAGTGACCATTAACCCGCGAAGGACTACTGTCGTCGAAAGTGACGCATATGTAAGGTTCTGTCGGCAAAATGTCCATAGGTGAAACGTTCTGTCGACGAATGTCTCAAAAACGAAGATCAGTCCCAAGGAGAAATGACTGTCGGAGAATGCTTGCTTGCAGACTCTTCGATGACGTAGTACCGGTGCGCGCAGGTTGCGCCTCATGGTTGGGTTCGATTATCAACAGCCACTGTTCATCTAGTAGTCGTACCAACACGCGTGTGACCCGTACGCGTAGCGGAGCTCAACTGATTTGGAGAAACAAGGCCGCTCCATGAACCCGCCGCACGCCGCGCCTTTGAAAACCCGCCACACGCGCCCTGGCCAGTTAGCTGAATACTATTATTCAATACAGACTCGCGAGCGTGCACCCGCGCGAGTTTTAGCGCAAGCCCTTAGAGATTCTCAGGATAATAGGTAGTGTGGGAGTATGTTGAGATGAGTGGAGAAGGCCAAAGAGTTGAGTAAAATTTATCGGAGAAGATTGTTGGGGCATGTCTCGTTGAGTAGGGAAGTCTGTCAGAATACCTAAGTCTATAGAGGTATGAGGAACATTGTGGAAAACTCATTATCCTCCATAGAAAAGGGAGAATCCTCCGACCAGACGGGTGTTGTCTGATGGGGTACGGCCCGACGGTTGATGTCGGTACCGTAAGATTGTGAGAACCCCTTGCGCACGTATGGGAGTGGCGCGAGGGGGCAAAACGCCGGGGCGTTACTCCGCTGCCGCGAGAAATCGCAGCACAGCGGACGGAGCTCCGGCAGGACCCACATGGCGACATGGAGAGTACGGTTGTCGCAACCCAGTGCAGGGCACGCCACAATTGCGGCGATAAGTCCCGTCTTTGAGGAGTGGCCAGAGAGGCGCCACGGCATCCTCACCTTCCGCCTGACGCAGGTCCTTACCGGACACGGCAGCTTCGGGAGGTTTCTGTGTCGGATAAGGCGGAAGGAAACGCCCGGGTGTCACCACTGTGTGGATCACCCGGAGGACACGGTGGAGCATACGGTGGAGGTCTGCCCGGCTTGGGCAGAGTACCGCCGTGTCCTCGTGAAGGCGATTGGCGGCAGAGATCTCTCGCGTCCGGCCCTGGTTCAGGCCATGGTACGGAGGGAAAGGGCATGGGCAGCCGTCACCTCCTTTTGCGAAGCAGTAATGCTCGCGAAGGAGGACGCGGGACGGTTGAGGGAAAGGCAAATTTCGCGCCCTCTCGCCCCTAGCCGCCGCAGGAGACGCCCTGGGCGTCGGGAATCCCGGGCGGATTTCCAGCCACCTTAGGCGCGGGCTTGCGGACGGTGAGCAATGGGTAGCTCACCGTCCGGTAAGGACCAGGCCCGGGTCGACGGCGCGTTGTATTCCACGCGCGCCTCAAAGAGGTGTCGTCAGCACAAATGTAGGGATCCACTAGGGCCGATGCCTGCCGGGGTCGCGGGAAGGTACTAAAGGGTCACCGAGGCCCCTGGCAACACAGGCAACAGGAAGGAATACGGGTGGGTTTTAGTCTGTAAGAGTCTGACACACCCTCCCGCTCCGTCCAGAACGGGAGCAGTTATTTGATGATTTCCCACCCAAAAAAAAAGAAAAAAGATTGTGAGAACCGTTAGTTTTATATCAGTATTATTTCCGTTAGTTTAGAAACTGTCGAAAAATACTGAACTGTAACAAACCATTTACCGTAAAACGGGGTGAATCGAAACTCAAGGGTGAATAGAAACAGAACTTCAAAGGGTATTTTCTTGATATTTGAATATTTTTTGCAGCATTTAAATATATCCACTTAATAATGATTTTTTTTTATAAGAAGTCGATGCTTTGTTAGGGGCCGATATTATGGTATCAAAGTGAAAATCCAAATTAAAGTCTTGTTTCTATTCACCCTTGAGTTTCGATTCACCCCGTTTTACCAGTACCTACAATTTAACGCATAATTTTTTTGATAGTTTATAATCTATCCATGGGCAACCGACTAATTGTGTACTGGTTGTATACTGTACTTACTTGCGATGTGACGCACCTTGCGCTAATACTAACTAGCCTGCCTAGCTGCGAGCAACTTGGAAGTAGCGCTCACCGGCCGCTGCCATGGCACCGCTCGCTCGGCTTGCGCGCGGTTGGTCACAGTAGTCGGTCAACTGTCGAAAAATTTAAAAATTCCAACAGAAAGAATACCGATAGATTTGAAACTAACGGTTCTTACAATCTTACGGTGACATATAACTACACGGTGTAAAAATACCATTTACGAAGCAGATAGTCGCTTGCTCTTCCCGTTATTACCTACTATATTTTTTTTTGTACTGGACTAATCCTGCAGGCTTAACACGAGCACCGTTTTTTCTATGGAAGAATAGACAAAAATGACGTTCCGTGTAGAAATTACGACGGCAGCAAAGTAGAAAGAGTCAACTGCACTTTTTACTAAATTCACTCTTTTACATAATTGGACTCAGAATTCTTTATTTTGTCATACGATTTTTTTTCTGTTTAATTCTCATTTTTTACTGATATTAAGTCACGCATATAAAGACAACTACAACAATTTTATTATAAAGTGTCGAAGTACCGTATTTTTTAACAATTTCCTTGGTAATACCCTACTAACTAAATGATGTAAAAATAAATAATAAAAAAAATAAAAACGCAAGCCTGCCTTGTCAAAAAGTGGATTACAAAAATATTACAAAAAAAATAAAAACAAGCTAAATGATTTTGAACTGAATACCAATCTTTTCAGCGAAGTCGGGGGGCCTGTAAAGAACTGTTCCAAGGTACCGTCCCCCGACTGCAATGAACATAATGGTATTCAGTTAAAAATCATTTAGCTTGTTTTTAATTTTTTAGTTAAGTAAATGTTTTTTTTTTTTTGAGGGTGGGAAATCATCAAATAACTTCTCCCGCTCTGGGCGGAGCGGGAGGGTGTGTCAGACTCTTACTGACTAAAACCCACCCGTATTCCTTCCTATTGCCTGTGTTGCGGGGGCCTCGGTGACCCATAAGTACCTTCCTGCGACCCCGGCAGGCATCGGCCCTAGTGGACCCCTACTATATTATGTGCTGACGACAACTCTTTGAGGCGCGCGTGGAATACAACGCGCCGTCGACCCGGGCCTGGTCCTTACCGGACGGTGAGCTACCCATTGCTCACCGTCCGCAAGCCCGCGCCTACGGTGGCCGGAAATCCGCCCGGGATTCCCGACGCCCTGGGCGTCTCCTGCGGCGGCTAGGGGCGAGAGGGCGCGAAACTTGCCTTTCCCTCAACCGTCCCGCCTCCTCCTTCGCGAGCATTACTGCTTCGCAGAAGGAGGTGACGGCTACCCATGCCCTCTCGCTCCGTACCATGGCCTGTACCAGGGCCGGACGCGAGAGGTCTCTGCCGCCGATCGCCTCCACAAACTTGTTTTTAATTTTTTAGTTAAGTAAATGTTTATGATTCGCTTTTTGACAAGGCAAGCGTGTTTTTTAATTATTTATTATTTATTTTATACCTTTTAGGGCTGATTTTTCAATAGTCAGATAAGTTTTATATGAGGAATAAAAATGGCGGTTTGACAGATTATCTACAGAAAATTTGTCAAACCGATATTTTTATTCCTCAGATAAAATTTATCTGACTATTGAAAAAACAGCCCTTAGTGATAAAACGATTTTAATTAACTTAACCTTAATTTAATTTCTTTTGTTATGTTATTAGTGAACGAATGCATACCGAATACTACTGTTATTTTTTTATGCACTATGCTAAAGTCTAAACGATAATAGAATAAGAAGTAATTTTATTATGAAAAAAAACTATTTTTTTCATGAACCATGGCTTCCCCATTATATTGTTTAAATTTTTACCAGCCTGTTACCCGGAATAACGCAACGCTTCTAACGATGCCACATACATTGGCATCGGTTAAGCCGTTGACAAGTTATGGTGGAATACAGGAACTCACAAACATGAATCCTGAAAACATAACACTCCTTTTTTGGGCAGTCGTGTAAAAATAGGAGAAGATAGCCTTGTTCTTCTATTAATTATAAGTTTTGCGTTCAAAACGCTCTCCTGTAAAATCATGATTTTGTAGATAACCGGTATATACCTTGTGGCCGTCGAGTAGAAAAACGCAAAATGTCTTTACTACCTTGTCAGTTGTCAGTGTGATTTAGAGTTTGGTATAGAAACTTTCTTCTGAAATAGTCTGCATAAAAAATGACCTAGACAATGATCGCTAGAAACGAAAGACAAAATGACAGATTGCAGAAGGATTTCTACGGTGCGGTGTCAAAAATGGAGAAACGAAATGTCACTTCGTATAGAAAGAGCCGTGTCTATTCTTCGAAGAAATATAAAGCGTCATGCTAAGCCTGCAGGTCCATAAGTGTCGTGAAGGTCAAAGTTTTTTACGAAAATAAGTTATAAGCACAATTTTCACACCAAAATTAAAGTCGTTTCCCAGCCATTATTTTTGCACAAAGTTACTTTGATGTTCCGAATGCGTAGATGACGGCTTCGTGATGGGTCGTTTTACACCTTGTATATACTAACCGCTCGCGGATTTCCCTGTTTGCGTGATGCATAATTTTCGCGTGACGTCAATGTAATGCGTAGCTCGCATTTGGTTTTGTAGATGCCAGCAGAAGCCCTGCCGGGGTCGCGGGAAGGTACAAAACGGCAACACAGGCAACGGAAGGGGCACGGGTGGGTTTTAGTCAGTAAGAGTATGACACACCCTCCCGCTCCGCCCAGAGCAGGAGAAGTGATTTGATAATATCCCACGCAAAAAAAAAAAGCCACCGGAAGTATGGTTGAGTACGGAAAGCTGTGGATGTGAGTTGGATTGAGAATAGCAGGCTGTCGGTGGGTGCGGGATTGATAGGAAAAAGATGGGTACTGATTTTGGTGTTCAGGTTGTTGAAATGAAATACACTTTGTTTTTATTAATTCCGAATTCTTCTTGATTCTTGAAATCTTGAATCATCAAACCTGCTTTGTTCTATAGTTATTTGTAATCTTCAGTGGTGTAGGCTGTGCGCTTTCTGTCTGGCATTCATTCCATCAATCGTTCCTCTGTCACGGAACTTTTTCGAAGAATATAGGCTTTTTTAGGCTCAATTCACATTGCCACGGAACGGAAACGAACTTTAGTAAGTTTTGTCATTTGTGTAACGTACAAACTAGGTAGGATCTGCTAGCTGCAGGTATTCTCGAGAAAGCGCGAGAATTCTACGGAAGACGTGGGATCTGTTTATGACTCTTTCTATTTTGTACGTTACATAACTGGAATAAAGTTCATTATGCTTGTACGTGTGACCTGCTGCAAATAGAGCACCTATTTGACTACTATCAAAGAAATACATTAATTAATACTTAATTTAAATATGTTACCAAAAAACGATGTTTTGTAAAAAAAAAACAAAATCAGTGGAAAAATAGAGAAGTTATACGCTTTTGAAATTATTCTTCTATCCTTGTCACACAAAACGATCATTGTATTGAATGGCGCTAAAGTTGCTATGACTCTCCTGTGTTGTGACGTCAGATGCTAGTAGTGCTGTTTCTGTCTAGCATAGACTTTAAAACGCAAACAACTTCGCCATTTGTATAGATATTTACAATTTTTTTTTTGTGTCTGGATTTTTTCTTGAAAATTCTAATTTAAAAATAACAGTCTTATACCCTATTATTGTAAGTACTTTTGTAATTAAATCTTGTACATAGTGTCTGATAAATAAAGAATTATTATCTGACCTGAATAACTGAATTTGAATCTTATAGGGGTTCAAATTAAGTGTCTATTTTAAAGGCAATCGCTTCGCATCCTTCATGAATTTAAATAAATCATGTTGTTAACCGATTTTAACCATTATCTTGTTGACATTAAGGTTAAAAGAGAGTTAGGAGGAGTATTATTAAGTAACACGGCTATTGCCATATATGAAGGACGGATTCCGTTCCGCGACATTGCAAATTGACCCTAACGCACACGATGCGTTGCGGCGACACACAGTAGACTAAAAATTTACAAAAATCTTGCACGGACACAAATTTAACTGTAACCCATTAATTTTTGTTTTGAACTGCTCAAGATAACCTACTCTAACGGTGGAACTGCGACCAGACTGTATAATAAAATAAAAATTACTTGGCACTATGTAATTGGTCAAGGACAGCTACTGAGACACAATTGAGTTTCTATTGTTTGACTTCGAATCGGTGTCGCGCGGGGCTTAACAGGTTAAGAGCAACAACCACTTAAGCTTGGGTTAGTAAGTTTGGGGTTTGGCGGGTTTGAGGTAAGTGTGATTAGAGCTTGCGGTCAACCTGTTGTATTGATAAAGATTTTAAGCGAAAAGTTTAACACACAACAAAACACCACGCTTTGTTTCCCCGAAGGGTTGGGCAGAGGTGTACCTGTAGAACACCCACATTTCGCCAGTTATGTTTAACCTATTGACCGCCACGTCAAAAAAGCAAAAACGTGCCCTCGGCGCCAAGCTACGAATTATTCCTTAAAATCTGTCATGTAGTAGTGACCGTGGCGTGCTGGGCACATTTTGGTCTGTCATCTATACATGACTGTGGCGGTCAAAAGGCTAAGGCCCATGTAATAGGGGCGAGCTTATTGCCATCAACCGGGCACAAATCCAGACTCCGGACTGACCCAATAACACTTTCCCCGAATAGTTTACTTTTTGAAAAATTAAGCTGAGGTGGTTGTTGCCGTACATAACAATACAGGTTGAAATTGAAAACTTGCGACAAACTGAAATGGGACATTGTATACATCATTATTAACAACTTTTACTAAGGGACCAAAGCTGTAATCCCAAAAAAAAAATCTGCTTTTCCTACATTTTGATGAGGTATTGCGAACATAAATGTAGGGGGCAGCAGTTTTTTTTTTTTGGGATTGTAGCTTTGGTCCCTTAGTAAAAGTTGTTCATAATGATGAGTACAATCTCCCATTTCGATTTGTCGCATGTTTTCAATGTCACCCTGTATAATGCCAAGTATTATTTATTATATTTTACAGTCTGGTCGCAGTTCCACTGTTAAAGTAGATTATCCTGAGTAGCTCAAAACAAAAATTAATTGGGTTACAGTTAAATTTGTGTCCGTGCGAGATTTTTGTCCATTTTTACCCACTGTGCGACAGTGCGGCACGGCGTCCTATATACAAATATCCATGGTATGCCGCACGGTGCGTTCCGGCATCGCACCGCGCGTACAGCGGACTTACGCGTACAGTTGTTTGTGCGGCAGAAGAAAGCGCAGTCTTGGCGGTTCGGCGCCGCAACGTATCGTGTGAACCGGCTCGAAGGCTGCCTGTCCACTGAAGAAGCGGAGCGGAGAAATATTAACCAATAGGTTTGCATAAAAAATGTGAATTTAGTTTAAGCTTGAATGTTATACTGGTTTTTTTCTCTTTTTTTTTTTGGTAGCAGTATTGTGCTGTTCACACTCTTTCTTTCCAATCTGTTTTTAGAAGTGAAGACTTGTAATTGGCTTTCAGTCTCACATACAATTTTTTTATTCTGTTTGTTTTAGCTGTAAGTCATCCATAGTTAACAAATAATGTCTCGGAGCGGAAATTTTATGGTTGGTTAATATTTATCCGTTTCTCCGCTCCGCAGCCCCGCTCCGCTTCAGTAGACAGGCAGCCTTAGGCTCTTCATATTTGCTGTTTTACCAATAACCACTTCCGAGTCATCATCTTGCTGTACTTGTCCTCAGTTACTGGGTCGTATGAGGTTATAAAAGTGCTCTTCTGAATGCGAAACGTAAGACCTCTCAGTTACAAGAAAGTTCTTCAAAAACATTCTTCTCTTCTTCAGCTGAAAAAAAAACGATCTTTCGATCGTGTTGACCACGTTTTTGACCTCCGCAAGAAACACAGAACCATTTTTATTTTTTGGCGGCCGCATCTTTTTTCTTTTTTACAAAAACAAACTGAAAACGCTTCACAAGTCACTTTTTTCTTGTGTTACAAATATAGCCGCCGTAATTGTAACTTAGAAAATATATTTTTTCCGCCAAATTGTATCTTTTTTACGTAACGGCGCGACTTTGTTTTTTTGTAAATGTTCTTTTTTCAAGTCTGGTTATTAATAATTAAATATAACTAGTATGTACATTTATTTGTGACGCTCGTACCCTCGACCTTTTTATTGCTTGCTTACGTTATTGTGGAAGCATTTTGACCTTTTTCAATTAAATAATACATAATGAGACACTATGTTACTCCTAATTCTTAAAAAAAACATTATTAAAATCAAATATAGCCACTTAGAATTTAGACAATAATTATCTTAAAACAATTTATTACACTCTAAACCCTAATTTCTTAAAAAATATCTTTCGTTTTAACTCATACCAATTTTTAACTGCAATTTAGCCTCAGCAATTACACAGCAGTTTCACCGGAGATAAAATTTAAACAAAAATCAACCCTAATATACTTTAAATAACTGTCAAAATTTCATTTACAAATCCTGGTTCTTTTTAACAATATTCTTCTCATATTTTGGATCGAGAGAACGGGCGCACGAGACTTAGGTCTACGAACAAACATTATTTTATTTACAAAAAAAAATAATAATAGAACGAAACATCTAGCGATAAACAGCTATGTTTAAACGTTTCTGGGCTTTCAAGCAACCGCTATTTAGCCGAGCCATGGACTGGAAATATGACGACTTAATTAAAATCTTGAATTCATTCACGGTCAAACAACGCAAAGCCTAAATCCACTGGGTGCAGAGGCTTGATTTGTTATAATAATGTAATATACCCAGTGACACTCGCGCAATAATGACGAATCTAACGACATATCATTCATCAAAATAAGTTCAGCCGTTTAGTAGTTACGAGGGATGTGAACGTAGGACGGACGTACATACATACAGGTCAAGCACAAAACCCTCCTTTTATGGCTTCGCCGCAGTCGGGTAAAAATATAGGTGCTACATACATCCACCATGCGGGAATTAAACAATTAAAAAAAAAATTGATTTAAATGTTTTCCTTCACCGTTTTGAGAGCAGTGGTGATGGAATAATTTACACAAAGTAAAGTGTCTGTCTGGATTCGAGCCTACGACCTACCACTCGTAAGTCGCGGTCGTTACCACTAGGCCGCCACTGCTATTCCGTACGTTCGGCTATCTCAAAAAAATGACAGTCGCGTGTCTATGCGTAGGTGCGTTTTTGCTAATTGCATGTAGCTGACTTCCAGTGCTATTCTATGGTAAAGGCTTATTGATATCCAGAGAAAGTACCCCACTTTATGTCCAGAAAATCACTGTCCATTCCATGGTTGCCTGGAAGAGATCGCAGTAAGCGATAAGGGCGCCCATTGTATATTTTGTAGTGTATATTTTTTATTTTTGTATTGTGTAATCTGGTGTACAATAAAGTATTTCTAAATAAATAAATAAACATGAACTAAATCCATGTTTTCTCCAAACAAAATGAGAATATCGTTTCGGAGTATGTGCTAGTCTAAGGCCTATTTCACTTAAAAGGCGTAGTCCCCAGTCCATGACTCAACTTTACATCCATGCCTACCGCAGAGCAAAAATATTAAGTTAGTAAACCGAGACAAAAATAAATCAAACCTAACTTAAATAAAAAATAAAACATATTTTGAAAAGCATTAAAAAAATTTTCAGACTTGAAAATTGTATTTGTACACGTTGCCAGTAGTATATAGTTGCAACATGCCTGGTCGTTTACATGTTTCGAGCTACTAAATTTTAGTAGCATTACTAAATCCTTGAAACGTGTAAACGATCTTCAATACTTATTCAGTGCAAGTGTTTATTGCTTTCATTCATGTACACATTAAAATGCTTTTCAAAATATGTCACACTTAAAATTAATATAATAATATAAACTAAATCTATATAATTTATTAATAAAAAAAAGAATATATAACATTATTGAAGCTCCAATTTTCATCGGAATTTAAAGAGGATTCACACTGTATCGTGAGAAAACGTCTTGTTTAAATGTAGTAAATATATAGTATATATTTTTCAACTATTTTTATACGACAATATAATATAATATAAATATTATAAATTTCCTTTCGTATCGATCAACTATGTATATTTAGGCTAACCTCAATTCTTGTACATCTCATTTCACGCGTTTTTTAAATGAAAAATTCCCTCAGCCGTCACGCAAGCTGATTCAGTTCGATAACAATAAAACAATCTGTAGTGTCTTGTCTAGTGTCTTGCTATCTAATCAGTGAATAGTGAACCGTCACGCTCGGGTCGGTGACGCTGAATCGGGTATACTCGGCTCACGCTGAATCGCGTGTACTCGGCTCCAGTCGTAAGTTTTCATTACTATCATGTTGCCACAAGCTCACATACTCTTTTTAAACCAATATAACAACCTAGATATAAATATAATAACCACTCCTATACATAAAATATAACGTAACGATTTCGTCCGAAACAGTGTGAAACGTCCTTAATAAAAGCCTACATTCGTAAGTGTCCTTATAGACGGTAAGGCCCCACGGACAGGCGCAACGCAACAGCGCGACGCGAATCTAGTAGAACAATTCCTATGAAAACTTCAAGGAAATTGTTCTACCAGAATCGTGTCGCATCGTCTCTGCGCCTGTCTGCGGGATCCTTTATAGTTAACGAAAAATAAAACATTGAAATAATAAATGATTATAGACTTACGAAAAAAAAACTTCTTTAAGAAATACCGCTCCGCGGTCTTAGTTCAGCAGCTAGGGATCGTTTTATTAACTGTAATGATTTTTATATTGAGTGTGTTCTTATCTCACAACTAACCGGTGGTATTTTAATATCTCTTTTTTTAAGGTTCCGTACCCAAAGGGTAAAACGGGACCCTATTACTAAGACTGCGCTGTCCGTCTGTTTGTCTGTCTATCCGTCTGTCACCAGGCTATATCTCATGATAGGAGCATTTTGGCCACGTACAGGACTTTTTGTTGTTATTTTAATTTTACTTTGTTTTTTTTATGTTTCTATGAGTGTTTTTTTAGTTTATATTGTGATCTCTTGTACGAGTCCCAATAAATACTTCTTCTTTCTTTCTTTTCTTGCTTTTCATGAACCGTGATAGTTAGACAGTTGAAATTTTCACAGATGATGTATTTCTGTTGCCGCTATAACAACAAATACTACAAAAACAGAATCAAATAAATATTTAAGGGGGCTCCCATACAACAAACATGTTTTTTTTGCCGTTTTTATAAATAATGGCCGGTTTTTTTGTTTACTAGTCTTTCCGAGAGGTACCGTATTATCCAGTAACTGGGTTGTGGCGGTCAGTCGCTGCATGTAGGTAAATACTGATATTCAGCTGCGGTTAGACTGGAAGCCGACCCCAACAGTTGACTAGGCAGATGAAGAAAAGACTAATAGACGATTCTTTCTGTAAAGGAAGACACCGAATAGAAAGGCCTACCAAAAAGTTTCGGGAGATATCACTTCATTATTGGAAAAGAATTACGAAATGTAATTCAACTAATAACGATCAATATTAAGGCGCTGACAAGACCCATTTGACCAAAATAGGCTTCGCTTTGAAAAAAAAAAATAGCCAAATCTGTATAGTTTGTGGTAGCGGAAAAAATATATGTTAATTTTATACATATTTCCCAGAACTTGGTTGTTACCAAAACACGTTTTGAAAAAAAAAATCTCGATACAAACTAACGTTAAACTAACCTCTTACCTTGAGTTCTAATCCAAAATATCTGTATTAAATATCAACATACGTTACGTATTTAATTAATAACAAGAACGTCTTATTTGAATGCCGAACTTGGTTGTTTTTTTATTTTCGATTACTCAACTCAATTTTGAGTAAATTGATAATGGCTTCATATTTTGCAATAAATTACAAGCGTTGTGTCATCGCGCTTCTCTTTCTTTTCTATGCAATCTGACAGTGACCGCGGTTTAGGTGTTGTCAGCGTCTTAATAGGTACCCGTCAACAATAATGTTTTCGGCATGCAGTCGAGTTCATCGTATCGTGTCTCAGTTCGGAGGATTTCCCACTTTTTTTTTAAAACACTAATTCTGGCGCCAAAAATCCGCCATTTTGTTTTTTTTTATTTTATAATTGTAATAGTGACAGTGACACTCGCGCAATAATGACGAATAACGACAAATAATCATTCATCAAAATTGGTTCAGCCGTTTAGTAGTTACGCCCGGACGTGAACGTAGTAAGAGGACATAGGCACGGACATACATGATACAGGTTAAGCACAAAAACCTCTCTTTTTGGCTTCGCCACAGTCGGATAAAAATGTAGGTGCTACATACATCCATCACACATGCACCGTGCGGGAATTGAACTATATTTTGATTTAAAATAGTATCCATAGAGTTTATTCCTCGTTTCTTCTCCATAGGAACCTACTACACTTTGGAATGGGCAACGAGTTTCGTCTTTCTGACTGACCCCTTGACAATTCAAAGTGCCTATAAGTGTCTGTGGATTGGTGACACTGTCTTTTACACTTTGGGACCACTCCGTACTTCGGAGTATCACTCTTCTCTGTGTGTGCTTCTAATATTGTGTTTAACTGAATTAAACGCTTTGAGTTTCGAGTTTAAAACCGCATAAAAAGCCATTGTTGAATACTCAATTTGTAATCATCATTGAATGTGGAAAGAAATCACTCAATATAATAATAATTTACTACAACTTAAATAAAACGTTCGCTAGCTCTTTGTCTTTGCCTATAACTGATGCTCCTAATCCGATTCCAAAGTTCTGAAGCACATATAAGGCAATCACTATTCGTGGGAACGTGGTAACGATACTTCACATACTAGATAACTCCAGACATTTTATGCATTGAATCGAAATTCATTCAGAATCGAATGGAGTTTTGAATCGAATCAAATTCTGAATCCAATCAAATCCAATTCTAAATCGAATAGAATTCTCAACAATCAAATCGAAATCGAATAATTTCTGAATCAAATTCTGAATAAAATCTAGTTCAGAATCGAATTGCCCTGATATGTGTTGGACACACGAATAAATGACTTCTGCTACACAGAAAACAGAGTGTGGCAAGAAATAATTTTTCACTCCCACTCCGCTTTCTACAAACGAACCCTTATAATAGCCTCAGAATAAAACCATTTCCATTACTAATAATGTATCTAATTCTCGTCTAAATCTGGCTAAATTTGAACTTTATATCTCCGAGCCATTTTGGCTGGAAGACTTTTATTTCATATAAGCGCTTCAGGAAGCCTATTTTATTTTCTTAATTTATCATTTTTGGAGTATAACTTATTTAGTTTTTTGTGCTGATTTTTTCGATGGTGTAAATAATGACTGCTGACCCCTCAAAAGATTAACTCAAACGCTAATCTGCATGGTCCTCACATCATCTGACCAAGACAATGTCTGGACTTTAAAGAGACTGATCTCTGAGTTTGTTTCAGTGTTTCTTTCCAGAGCACTCAGATAGGAAACAGGGACGTTGCACATGATCTGCATGGTCCTGAAATCATCTGACCAAGACAATGTCTGGACTTTAAAGAGACTGACCTCTGAGTTGATTTCCGTGTGTCTTCCCAGAGCACTCAGACATGAAACAGGGATGCTGCGCATGATCTGACTTTAAAAGAGACTGTGACCATTGAGTTTGTTCTTCCCAGGGCACTGAGATAGGAAACAGGGATGTTGCGGATGCAGATTTTTTTTAACATTTGAAAATGTGATCTTAAGTTTTTTTTTAAGGGATCCGTCAAAGCGGCAGGGCAAAATTTACATTTCTTATTTTTTTTTTTGCAAATTGCAGCGCTATTTCGTTGTATGTTGATCATAATTCAATTTGCGGCAATTATAATAAAATAATTACTAAATTATAATCATTTAAAAATAAATATAGCTCTCGAAATTATATGTGTTTGATGGATAAAAGGCTTATTCGTGAAAATGTGACGATTTTTAGCTATATTGATGATTACATTCACCTTTCACCGACTCCATCAAGTTTAAAAAAAAATTGACGTGTAAAAGTTTTTGTAAAAACCTTCTTACAGATATAAATATAATAATTATCCTGAGTTGTTATCCATTTTGGGGCTGAATGTTCTACACATCTGTGCCCACCGCTTCGGGGAATACAGACGTAATGTCATTATTTACACTAAAGAAAATTCATCGAAAAATCAGTAAAAAAAACTATTATGAATTGCTTGGTTTTACGGTTTAAAGCAGCATTTCGTTATTATTCACGTAAGTTAATTCGCCGTATGTTTAAGTTTTCGTTTTGTTAATATTAAAGTGATATGGACGCACCATATGTATTTAGGAATTGATTAGTGTAGTTATAAGATCAGGAATTGCCTAAATAGGACATACGTTTTAAGAAAAAAATCTTCGACTTTCATGTAAACACCGGGTACTACATCAAGCTATAAATTTCCAGTTTACGCTGACCTCGCATTGTACGGAAATCCTATACAATGCGAGAACAGCTTATACTGGAAATGTATAGCTTGATGTGTAGCCGTGTGTACGAACATATTTCGGATATGCCCGGCTAATTAAGGACATGATTGAAGCCCTTAAACGTCGCCAAATATCCGAAATACAAGAAAATAAGACCGTTAAACACACGCTCCATGTAAAATACTACTATTTAGCTGCAACCGGTTAGACTGCAAGCCGATCCCAACATGTTGGGAAAAGGCTAGGCAGATGATGACTAACCATGGTTTTCACTGACAGTTACATGGATTTTCGCTGACAGTTACATATATTTTACTGACAGTTACGTGGACTTCGCTAAAAGTTACATGGATTTCGCTGACAGTTACATGATTTTCACTGACAGTTACATGGATTTCGCTGACAGTTACATGATTTTCACTGACAGTTACATGGATTTCACTGACAGTTACATGATTTTCACTGACAGTTACATGGATTTCGCTGACAGTTACATGGATTTCACTGACAGCTACATGTTTTTCACCGACAGTTACATAGTTCTCACTGACAGTTACATGGTTTTCACTGACAATTAACAGTAATTGAAGTGTGAAAATGGCGCTTGGACGTTCCTTTTCTTATTCCAGTCTACCCCAAGATTCAGAACCTAACCATAACAACTTTTAAAATTATTTTAATTCACAATAGTCGGTATCGACGGTATTTGTTTCTGTAATTATTGTCGAGTCGAGATTGTTCGAAGTTAAAATATTTGTTTTACTTTTATTACCGACAAGTTCTGTATTAAGGGGTAGTTAAGGGCGAATCATGGCCTAAGTGGGGGGTTGATTGTATAGTATATACCGTCACAAGATAGTGACATAAAAGTTATATTTTTAGTTCGATGGTAGCAGAAGGAATAGAGAAAGACAAATAACACATCATTTAAAAGCGAAACTGGGCACGTAAGCGTCTTACGCTCGCAAACTATCTGTATGAGATATTTGACCAGGGAGATTTGGTGAACTAGGTGTATTATACGAAACTGAAATTTAGCAATTTTTTCTGCTAACCGAATTATCATTTTAATTTTTGCTCCTATACGAAATATAATCATTTTTGTGATAGAGATGGGTATAGAAGCGAAACAAGGCGTAGCATACGCCCTGACGCCGTAGACTACGCATTTAGAGCGATGGTAATCCTGCTACACGGAGTATAGTTAAGGAGGATGTTGAAGAAAAATAAGGCGTAGCATACGCCCCGATACTGGCAACCAATACGCTCGAGGATTTAAGCTTTTATACGAAGTATGATAACTTTTTTTATGGTAAAGGGTTTAGAAGCAAAACAAGGCGTAGCATACGCCTCGAAGCGTATTATACACCCCGAAGCTGAAACGAAACGCTCATTTTAAAATACGCTCGTGGATTTACGCTGTTATGCGAAGTATGTTAATTTTTTTTAAAGAAGCGTTCAGAAGCAAAATAAGGCGTAGCATACGCCCCGAAGTGTATTATACACCTCGAAAAGCTGTAAACGAATCGCTCATTTTAAGATACGCTCGTGGATTTACGCTGTTATACGAAGTATGTTATTTTTTTTAAAAGAAGCGTTCAGAAGCAAAACAAGGCGTAGCATACGCCCCGAAGCGTATGATACACCCCGAAGCTGTAAACCAATCGCTCATTTTAAGATACGCTCGATGGATCGAGGATTTACGCTTTTATAACACGAAGTATGGCAATCATCAAATAACTTCTCCCGCTCTGGGCGGAGCGGGAGGGTGTGTCAGACTCTTACTGACTAAAACACACCCGTATTCCTTCCGTTGCCTGTGTTGCCAGGGACCTCGGTAACCCTTATGGACTTTCACGCGACCCCGGTAAATTACCCCCTACATACAAACACACAAAGGTTACCTCTTTATAATATTAGTATATACATATGAAGCAATGGATTAGCAATTTCCTTCAATATACTTTTGGATTGTAATTGAAAGTGTGAGACGCAATTACCCCGCCGATTTTTAAACCTGTTAGGGGAAAAAGCGTCCTGCCGGGGTCGCGGGAATGTACTAATGGGTCACCGACGCCCCCGCAACACAGGCAACGGAAGGAATACGGGTGGGTTTTAGTCAGTAAGAGTCTGACACACCCTCCCGCTCCGCCCAGAGCGGGAGAAGTTATTTGATGATTGCCCAGAAGTATAACATCTATTTGTAAGTGTTTAGAAGCGCAACTGGCAGATTTGGGGCGTGTCATACGCCCCAAAGTAGCATTTTTTTTTTGACACCAGTTTCGCTTCTATTTTTAATATAATTTCTATTTTTAGGGTAGATTAAGGTTACTATGACTAAAATCCTGTTACAACAGTGTGCAGAGCGCGTGTGGCGGCGCTCGCTAGGCGTGCGGACGTCAACGTCTCCAGGAGCGCTCCTCGTCCGCGTCGTCCTCTTCCTCTTCATCAAAACGTAGGAGCGTGTCCTCCGGGAGTTCTGCTGGTGTCTGTGGGGAGATGGAGAATGTTATTTATTTATTTATTTATCACTAGTTGACCCGAAAGACGTTGACCTGTCCAAATTAAAATTATAATTCATACAAAATTCCTATACATAATGCACTTTCAGTTTTTCCGAAATTTTTAATAGTCCCGATAACTTTAACTAAGCACTAAGGGGTTTATTCATAAGCGTTACTTAAAATTAAGTAATGATTAGAGACTGTTTAACCATACATTTTCGACGCTTAAACGTCTCTTAACGTTAAGCAATGTTTATAAATAAAGGGGCTTATCCGTAGTTTCAGCCGAGGAGGGGCTTGTGGCTAAGTAATAACAGCCGCACGGGTCGATCGATCAGGTTAAGCTACGCTTGCCCCGGTTGGTCCGTGGATGGGTGACCATCTTTACATACCAAGACCCCTCCGTGCCTCGGAAAGCACGATAAACCGTTGGTCCCGGCTGTTATTTGCAGATCTTTTACAGTCGTTACGGGTCGTCAGAAGCTCGAAAGTCTGACAACCAGTCTTACCAAGGGGTATTACCCAGTAACCGGGTTGTGGAGGTCAGATAGGCAGTCGCTCCATGTAAAATACTGGTATTCAGCTGTATCCGGTAAGACTGGAAGCCGACCCCAACATAGTTGGGAAAAGGCTAGGCAGATGATGATCCGTAGTTTCAGCCAAAGTTACGGGCGTTTCCTACTCTATATCACTTACGGACATAAGATGACTTCGGAACCCGAACAAAGAATGAATGACAACAAGATTATACAGCGGTCCCTACTCGCAATGTGTTTGTGTCCGTTCGAAAAAAATAATTTGAAAGAATAAAAGAAAGAAAAATTTGTCACTTGTTTTGACGGATCAACTACTTTCGGACGGGCCCGTATCTTCGTTGACGGACTTAGAGAGTAGTCCCCATAATTCGAACTATTTCGAACATTTATAAACCAAAATTTGCCAAATCGGTCCAGCCATTCTGAAGTAATGCGCTTATCAACGAACGCCATTTCATCTCATCTCAGACTGTTGGTTGGTTTAGTGCTTGCAAGCGCTACTGCTGAGCATGAAGTCCAGGGTTCGATTCCCAGGTCGGGCAAAGTGTAATTAGGATTTTCCATCTGGGAATTCTGAGTAGCAGTCCAGCGTTATCGTGAGGTTAGTGACTAACCTGGAGTCAATTTTTATGCCGCCCATGGACATCTGACTTGGCTTCACATGCCATCGAGAGATATCTCTCGATGCCGGCTTCCTCACGATGTGTCTCCTCCGTTTTTAAAACAAGTGATAATTATGTAATACGCACATGAATCCGAAAAGTCAGAGGTACGTGCCTTGGTTTCGAACTCAATACCTATGACTTATGAATGAAAGGCGACTAACAAAAGGTATTTACAAGACAGATGTGAGTGGAAATGCCGGGAGGGGACGCCCCAGAAAGACATATAGTGACCTCATTGGTGATGTTCTTCAAAAAGGTGAGGTGCGTAGTACTCGCAACCGGCGTGCGTGTATGACCAGATGTATGCACGTAAACGAAGCAAAAGGAGTATGTAAGGAGCGTAGCAGGTGACGTTCTACAGTTTCTGCCAACCCCCATGGGAAGAAGGCGTGAGTTTATGTATCTGTCGGAAATACGTTAGTCACTCGTTTGACTAATCAGAGTCTACAAAATAACGCTCGACCGTAGTAAGGCGCTGACAAGACCCAATTGACAAAAATGGGCTTCTCTTAAGAAAAAAAATTGCCAAATCTGTATAGTTTGTGGTAGCGGAAAAAATATATGTTATATTTGAACATATTTCCCAGAACTTGGTTGTTACCAAAACACGTTTTAAAAACAAAATCTCGATACAAACTAACGTTAAACTAACCTCTCACTTTGAGTTCTAATCCAAAATATCTGTATCAAATATCAACATACGTTACGTATTTAATTAATAACAAGAGCGTCTTATTTGAATGCAGAACTTGGTTGTTTTTTATTTTCGATTACTCAACTCAATTTTGAGTAAATATATAATTACTTCATATTTTGCAATAAATTACAAGCGTTGTGTCATCGCTCTTCTCTTTCTTTTCTATGCAATTTGACAGGGACCGCGGTTTAGGTGTTGTCAGCGTCTTAAGTGCAGTCTCTCTGGGGCGGTCAAGGAGTGAACACGTTTGGAAGCTGTCGCGCGTTTCGTATAGTTGTGTCGTGTACCTACAGTGTGTGAATAGCCAGTGTGATTATTTGATCGTAAATTATAATTTGATTTAAACTGCAAACGGTTTTTCTATAACCAACACTTCCCATTGTACGCCCACAGTAGTTAAAATATGGCTGATGATAATGTTAGGTTAGGTTAGAACATTAACGACGCCAGATCTATCCGAAGATCTACTATTACTCTAATTCTGGGTAATTTCGAACTGGCGTACATCGCACTCTTATGCTTTCGAACTGGCGTACATCGAGATCCTGCACTTTAGAACTAACATACGTCGACATTTCAAACTTCGACATTCAGTAGCGGAGTCAGACGCAGTAGCGGTACCTTCATATAAGCCCAAAAGCCCGGCCACGCCTTACTAAAATGGATGGATGAATTCACTTTTAATTTATTGTACCTAACCAGTAGTTTATGAGAAAATCGCGATGATACATACGTAAGTACCTACATACTCAGTCGAAAACTGAACTTTCTTTTTTTTAAATCGGTTAAAATTTTATTGGGCTTGCGTTATTTTGAAACCCTAGGTCCACTGGTCAGACGTACCATCTCCGTCATATGAGGGGGGTATAGTATCAAAACCCACCAAAACGTATTTTTCAAAAATATCACAGGATACAAATTAAATTCGTTAAAAAACCACACACAAGTTTTCGCCGGCACTCAACAATCGCCATACTGTTTTGTTGATCACGTGACGTAAATGCGGTGCTGTTATTGGTCGATTCAATTATGGAGGATTTTGTTACTGGTATACACTGTTATAGGGGCTTTTGATTTTGAATCTATTTTTGGTGGGCAGATTTCTGTATGTTTTAGCGGGTTCTGGTACGAAACTAGCCAAGCATTTTAAAGCAATTTTTACGAGGTTTCCAACGGTGCTACTAACTCAAATTTGGTCCATAAGCATTATAGCGGATTTTGATTTTATACCCCTCATATGTATGTGCCTATGACTTGGCAGTCCGGCGGCCACACCACTAAAATCGTGCACTGCTAGCTATATCAGCCCTTCATCAGATGGCTGATATAGCAGTAGCAGCGCTCGATTAAAAAACACATAACACATACTTTGACGTGTAAAAGTGTTTGTAAAAACCTACTTACAGAAATAAAATCATTTATCATTTATCATTATCATAATTACCATAGTCACTTCGTCCTTGTCGTCTCGTGAGTCACCGTTGCGCGCGGGGCGGGCGTCGGGCGCGGGGCGGGGAGTGCTGTTCGTACTTGGGTTCATATTAGCCGTCCACGTTATCTGTAACAAGAAAAGTCGTTTATTAATTTTATTTAAAAGGCCGGCAACACCTAAAGCGCGGTCACTGTCGGACTGCATAGAAAAGAAAGAGAAGCGCGATGACACAACGCTCGTAATTTATTGCAAAATATGAAGCAATTATCGATTTACAAAAAAGCTATAGATTGAATAAAAAAAAATAAAACACTAATGTTTCTTGTAGAATAATCTGACAAAAAATCAGAATAATTGCATGTATATACGTATGGTTATTAATCGTTAAAAGAAATTTTTAGAGGTATCTTCGTGATTTTTTTCTATCATATCAAATTAGTTATATTTTATTATGCTTTCAACACACTATCTACCTAGCATATATCCTTAAGAATATCATATATTTTTCTGATTGTGTTTACTGCAGTGGATCATATACTTTAAGGCATTATAAAACTTATAAAAGTTGCGTTTAGGTCCTGTAGTCCCCTTAAACTAGACTATTAGTAAACAATGTGGTCTTATGTAACGGCCACGGAATGCCGAAGATCGTGAGCACTTGTTAGCAATCTTTCTCGCTCTACAGTACGTTGTTTCTGAACGACAATATTATGAAGTTTTTAATGATAAAAATTAATATAACATCACGCCTTGTTTCCCCGAAGGGTTGGGCAGAGTCGTACCTGTAGTACACCCACATTTCGCCAGTTCTGTTTAAGTTCCATGTAATAGGAGGCGAGCCTATTGCCATCAACCGGGTACAGATCCAGACTCCGGGCTGCTATAGAGAAATTCCAGATAGAAAAACCCAATAACACTTTGCCCGACCCGGGAATCAAACCCAAGACCTCATGCTCAGCAGTAGCGCTTGCGACCACTAGACCAAAATGGAGTCAAATGGCAAAAATACTGCTTAATAAATGACTAAATTAATGATTATTGTATGAATAAATTATAAAAATAAAGTTCCAATTTGACCTTGTCAGTCAATATTTTTTTATAATAAACATTTAGAAGACAATTCATTATTATAATAAATAATTACAGCCGATTAATAAGTCAAGCTTTTGAATTTTCAAGCAGAAATACATAATTATCATTTTGTCTAGAACGAATTCGTGAATGGTATAGTAGCATTTTTTCAATAAAAAAAATATTTGCTCTCTGTTTAAATTGTGTCAAGTTTCCGTTTTTTATTTCTACTTGAGTTTAGTTTCAGTGTTTTTCTTTTCTTATTTTTTTTTTGGTATAGTGGTGTTGAAGCTGACATGGCTTTTTTTTTTTTTAGGGTGGGAAATCATCAAATAACTTCTCCCGCTCTAGGCGGAGCGGGAGGGTGTGTCAGACTCTTACTGACTAAAACCCACCCGTATTCCTTCCTGTCGCAAGCTGACATGGCTAATAATTTAATGTTTTGTGTTGCGCTTTGTGTAAATTATTTTGCATACTATTGTATAAAATCCATTTTTTTCGTTCCTCTAACTGAACAGACAGCTGTGCTGCTGGTTTGTTGCGCCACTTCTTCTTCGCAGCTAAAGCACTAGGAAGTGGTGAAGGGCGGGCGTTTTGGGGGACTGCCATACGTAATGTTGACATTCGAAAAGTGCTGATTCTCAGCCTAGTTTGAATAAATGACTTTAGTTTTTTTTTATGTTTAATGTCATTTGGTAATTTATTGAATATTTTCGGAGCCAAGCAGAGGATGCTTTTGTGCATAAGGGCGGTCTTTGAGGCTCTTAGATATAATTCGTGACGATATTCTTGTCTTGTCGATCTATAAGTAGGTAACTCACCGATAACGTCCTGTCGTTATAATGCTTGCCGTTAGCGGCCGCGTGTTCTGCGTGCAGTCTACATTTGTACTGCAGAACTAACTGCGGTACTGATAATTCCACTTCTTTACTTATTACTTCGCCGTATTGCTGGAAAAAAGAATAGTCAAGAGTCAGGCTCAGACCGAATAAAAACCAAAACAAAGAGCTGTCAACAGTGACCTAAGGACGGTTTAATAAACATGTGTGCATTTTGTAAGTGTTCCAGTGAGGTGTAGTTTGGTTGTAAATGTGTGTGTGTGTGTGTGTGCGTGTGTGCGTGTGTGCGTGTGTGCGTGTGTTTCTTTTATTATTTTATTAATATCTTACATAGATTCTTTTATATTTTGTGAATGTGAGAACGTTGTAGGTTTAATATACTAGATTTGTAGACCATTTAAATTTTGTGAACTACGTGGTACTTGTTGGCAGGCCTACACTGTCCTCCCATGACTATTAAATTAACATGCCTATTAATTTAACACTGTAATTTGAAAACATTGTAAAAGCCAATTGTTTTTAAAAAAGTAACCGTGGAGTCTCTTGCTGGCTCTTCTCCATAGAAAACGACCAATTAAAACAGTGTTCTGACGCTTCATAAGTGCCCATGTAGGTTTAATGCTCTTACAGACTGCAGCGATATCGCGGGCGCGACAGGCAGAAATATGCCTGTCGCACTCGCGATATCGCCCCAGTCTGTAAGAGCCGTTATCTGAAATAAAATATTATGTTGATTTTTTTTTATTTTGTTCGCAGTGCTGTCTTGGTTTTTTATTTGGTCGGAGGAGTCAGGTTTTATTTTAATATGACAATACAATGTGTAACTGAATTTATGCAAATTATAAAAGTAGTTTGTTCAGAATCGTTTACTGAATCGATTTGTCATTATTAATATACTTAAGTAATTTTTTATCTCAAAAATAATTAAGACTCGGTAAAGCTGCCTGCGAGGCAGTCTCGGCATCGCGGGACTTGCAACTGAAGGACAGGTTGTTTTAGATCGGGGTAATTTCATTAATTGTGTCTGTAAGTGTGTTTGTCGGTATTCGTGTGTGTTTGTGTGTGTTGTGTGTGTGTGTGTGTGTGTTGTGTGTGTGTGTGTGTGTGTGTGTTGTGTATGTGTGTGTGTGTGTGTGTGTGTGTGTGTGTTGTGTGAGTGTTTTGTTTGTGCGTGTGTGTGTGTGTATGTGTTGTGTGCGTGTGTGTGTGTATGTGTTGTGTGCGTGTGTGTGTGTATGTGTTGTGTGCGTGTGTGTGTGTGTATGTGTGTGTGTACGTGTTGTGTGTGTGTGTGTGTATGTGTTGTGTGTGTGTGTGTGTGTGTGTGTATGTGTTGTGTGTGTGTGTGTGTATGTGTTGTGTGTGTATGAGTGTTGTGTGTGTGTATGTGTTGTGTGTGTATGAGTGTTGTGTGTGTGTATGAGTGTGTTGTGTGTGTGTATGAGAGTAAGTTGTGTGTATGAGTGTGTTGTGTGTATGAGAATAAGTTGTGTGTGTGTGTGTGTGTGAGTGTGTTGTGTGTATGAGAGTGTGTTGTGTGTGTGTGTGTGAGTGTGTGTGTTTGTGGGAGTTGGTGTTCGTGTGGGTTTCGGTGTTCGTGTGGTTGTATTAGGGTGTGGATGTGTGGGTTACATGTTTACCGTTTACATGATATTTATTGTTTGCTTCTTTTATTATGTGTTTTGTGTTGTATAACTCACAGAGAAGTGCACGAGCAGTGCGTCCAGCTCGTCCGCCTCGAACCCTGAGATGAGAAGCGCGCGCGGCCGGTGGTCTACCGACTGGTTCACGCTGAACATGTTAGTCGTGATGCCGCCTCGGGTGAAGCGGGTTGGTGTATTAAATCTGCCTCCCCTGAGGATAAACAATAGAATTTCTTAGGTTTCATAGATTTTTTCTTCATACGTTTTTTTTTTCTTCGTCGAAATACGGCGGCATATCGTGTATCCATGGCCAATATATAGTATATTTTTACGACGAAAAATCTGAAGTAGCCTAGTGCTTTTTAACAAGAGGGGTTAAAAGCGCCGAAACAAGAAATGCATGTTGGACTCTTTGATACGAAAATATATCAAATCTCATGATTATAATAATGATTTATTTATTTAAACTTTTTACAGACAAAAAAAAGTACAAAGGCGGACTTAATGCCTTAGGCATTCTCTACTAGTCAACCAAGGGTGGTGAAGAGATTTGATGGCAGGTGCTGTTTGATAGGATAAGAAAGAAAACTATTATAACATGAGATTCAATGGTACGGGTGCGTTCAAGTAGTTACTAATTTCACTCAATTGTTCCAGTTAGACACACAGGCACATAATTTCCTTGATGTCGGACGAAATGCAAGATCGCCGTATGAAATTTTGTGCCAAATTGTGCGTTAAACCCAATAACGGCAGTAAGACACAACAGAAAACATAAATCATATTCATAACTAATATTATAAATGCGAAAGTTTATTTAGTACGCTTTCACGCTAAAACGGCTGAATAGATTTGGATGAGATTTGGCACATGGGTAGATCATGACCTGGAGAAGGACATAGGACACTTTTCATCCTGGATTGCAGACGAAATCGCGGTCAACAGTTAGTAAAACAATAAATATCTATCATCTCACCTAATTTTCCTCTTCACAATACGATAGCTTGAAAAGTTAATAAGATAATTATTAACATTAACATTTTAACACTAGACAAATACGCGTTTCATAATATCTGAGGGGCAATAGGGAATATGCATGTAATTTTTTTTTTGTCACTATGTCATTATTAGACTGGAATATAAACCCAAAAAAAAGTATTCAAAGTTAAATTCAACTACTGCTTGTTGCTCAAAAAAATTATGAAACTCCAACAATTTCCTACTATAGTTCAAACGACCGTTTCTGTCTCGGGCATGATGTGACGTCATTTGCCACAAAACTTCTTTGTTTACATCTGTTTGTAGCCCCAAATCATATAAATTAAATTATTTGTTGTGCTTCATTCAAGCAAAAATCGCACTTACTTACCTTAGTGAGATTGCAAGCACTTTGCTAAGAATAGATTTTTATTAACATAGTTTCTTTCGTCACTTCCGGCATTGTCGAAGACGACGCGTTTTAAGTTTGCGTTCCGTCCCACCAAAAAAACGCACCATAAATTAATGAATTGTAAAATAAGTAATGCATTAAAAAATGTAAAAAGAATAGGAATTTGTTTCTTGACTCCTACACAATGTATATTTAAATAATGGATAATGTGTATACTTGCATATTCCCTATTCCTGTATTTTGAAGATCGTTCGCATTTTAATCTCAGCCTCAATCTGTCGAAAATGCCGCTATACTCCGTTGACTTAGGTAACTTATATAAATATCAACTTTAAACTCAAGTAATCTAAGTTGATTTTTGAATGAAAAAATTCTCGCTAAACGTCATAACATCTTAGTTGCAATGGAAATTAAACCATACGCTATTAAGTTTAAAGTTTTTAATCCCAAAGCATAAAATGTATCTCGTCGCGTTGTCTTTAGTGCAGTTAAGGCGCAGATATCCCACGCTGAGAACGAGTGACTCAACTCAAAACGACAACTCACGGACAACACCGATTTCGTCACTTTCATTCGGGCGCGGGGGGGGGGGACGGTTGAGTGACAAAGAGACCGAAATATACCTCTATCCTTTTCTTACCTTTATTGGCCAGTTTTCTAATATAATTATGATAGAATATACTTTTTAAGTCATTCTGTATACGTACTAACTCATTAAACTCACTTAAACTAACTATTAACTCATTAAACCAAAATTTTGAAATCGGTCACTTTCGTTCTCAGCGTGCGATATATGATTTTAGTGACATCTTTTATTACGCCTTCAAATAATGCAATTAAGTTATGCAAAAAATGTATGTTAAACTAGAACGCATATACCTATTCACATCAATTCTATATGTGAATATTTAAGTATTGTAGTAAAATACTTTATGAAATAAATTCAGGAAGTAATGTTTACCCAAACCATAAAAAACGATATTACATTCAAACCACTTGATCTTTTCATGATTTTCTTTTTTGTACGAAAAGGCTCTTTTATTATCTATAATCTCATATGTGATTTTTTATAAGAATTCATATTTTCATTACTAAAAATAAATATTCCCTATGAAACCGAACGACGGCGCGGCGTGAACGCGACGCACATTTGTCATGCTAAGTTACAGATGTACTCTTCAATTAACACATACACAACATAATCAGCCTATAACGTTCCCACTGCTGGGAAACAGGTCTCCTCTCGGTGAGAGGGAGCGGACCGTAATCTACCACGCGGGCCCAGTGCGGGTTGGTAGATGTCACATATCTTCGAATTTTTGGTTCTTGGACATGCCGGTTTCCTTACGATGTTTTCCTTCACCGTTTTGAGAGCAGTGGTGATGAAATAATTTACACAAAGTAAAGCGCCTGTCCGGGTTCGAACCTACGCCCTACAACTCGTATGTCGCGGCAGTTACCACTGGGCCACCACTGTTCACTCTTCAATTAAGCAACGTTATAAGTCGTAGGGGTTTACAGAAACTACCTTTTTGGGCTCTTTACAATAGACAGATTATATTATATTATTATTATAACAATTATAAAACTAACTAAAAAAAATGTGCTCAAGCAGTTACATCTACGAAGAGTAGTTTAAAAATAAATGATAAAGTTTAACATACATGAATAAAAGAGGAAACTACCGTAAAAATCGAAAATAAGTTTAATTTGGTTATAACGTATTTTTAAACAAGAAAGTGTCGTCATCTATAAAAAACTCTTTTTACGAATTGTTTACCTTTAGTTCATTACCTAAACCAATGGAGTATACATCAGCCTATAACGTTCCCACTGTTGGGACACAAGCCTCCTCTCTGTGAGAGGGTGTGGGCCGTAACCCACCACGCGTGCCCAGTGCGGATTATATTATTAATAATATAAATATTGGAAAATATTAGAAAAACAAATAACTGATAGAATTCATTCATTTGTACCTAGTTGTGGTGAAGAAAAATGTAAAATAAGGTGTAAAAAAAAAGTAAGCACATTTTTCTAAATTATCTTAAGGCGCTGACTAATTTTGAACATATTTCCCAGAACTTGTTTGTTAACAAAAAACGTTTTGAAAAAAACTTCGATACAATCTAACGTTAAACTAACCTCTTACCTTGAGTTCTAATCGAAAATATCTGTGTGGGACTAACGTCAAGTATCATTTACCAACCTTAAGACCCCAACATCTGTATTAAATGTCAACATACATTACGTATTTAATTAATAACAAGAACGTCTTATTTGAATGCAGACCTTGGTTGTTTTTTATTTTCGATTACTCAACTCAATTTTGAGTAAATAGATAATTTCTTCATATTTTGCCATAAATTACAAGCGTTGTGTCATCCCGCTTCTCTTTCTCTTCTATGCAATCTGACAGTGACCGCGGTTTAGGTGTTGTCAGCGTCTTAAGTACTACTAAGGATTTTTTATTTTTATGTATGCAATTTTAAGGTTATCCATTCTATACCATTCTATGCATTCTATTCATATACGTATATATATATTCCAATTACCTTGTATGTGGCCTTCTCATCATGTTATGCGAGGGAAACTGTATGGACATCTGTCTGCGAAGCTCTACGATCTTCTTCGTAAGCTCTGACACGTCATGGCCTTCCTGGTGATGTCAAATTAAAAACAATTTAAATGAAATTTATTGCATAAAGTAAACTTTCATACATACCACAACATTTTTATCGTTAAGTCTTTAAACCCCTATTTTTTTGGACTACAGAGTCGACATGACAGAAAACAAAAGGTAAATTACAAATGTACTGAAAACCATCGCGGAACAATGTCAATCGTGCTGCGGTACATGTAAACCACCATTTAAATAAACAAGCCTTAATATAAAGACTATCTGACGTCACGACACTGGGTTTTCTGATACACAGTGCGAGAAATTTCATTGTTCTTGGGGCACGGGGCATATTTTTTATTCAGTGTTGACCTTTCAGGACGTGAAAGTGCTCATGATTATGAGCAACTTTCACTACGAGACAAACTTAGAAATATCGAAAGTTGTTTATAGTAAACAACTTTCAACAACTATGCGACCAACTACGAATTAGCAAAAAATAAATCTGTTTCGTACATTTTCATCGGGTAAATATTACATTTGTGTATGAAACTTTATAATTAATATTTTTTTAAAGCGCAATAAAGGGTTCGCGGAACAATGTCAATCGTGCTGCGGTACATGTAAACCATCATTTAAATAAACAAGCCTTAATAGAAAGACTATCTGACGTCACAACACTGGGTTTTCTGATATACAGTGCGAGAAATTTCATTGTTCTTGGGACACAGGGCATATACACGGTGTTTTTTTATTCAGTCTTGACCTTTCAGGACGTGAAAGTGCTCATGATTATGAGCAACTTTCACTACGAGACAAACTCGGAAATATCGAAAAAAAAAATATCTGCTGTTTCATACACAAATGCAATATTTAAAGTTGCATAGTGAAAGTTGTTTATAGTAAACAACTTTCAACAACTATGCGACCAACTACGAATTAGCAAAAAATAAATCTGTTTCGTACATTTTCATCGGGTAATTATTACATTTGTGTATGAAACTTTATAATTAATATTTTTTTAAAGCGCAATAAAGGGTACCGTAGTTGGGATGAGTTTATCCCAAGGCAAACTTAACTTTGTAGTTGAACAACGTGTCCTACACAATCCAACAGCAAATGTAAGTTTGTACGCACAATATTCAGAGAATTACAGATTTCAGAGATACTGGTCAATTTTCATAAATAACTTAAAAACTATTTATTTTAAAATTATTCAAAAAATATATTTGAGACCCCCACAACAAACCCTTTCATTTGATATGATATGACACACGGTATAGTTTGCAAAACTTTTTTTTTTTTAATTTTCTAGTTTGTCCCCCAAAAGTGACTCTCATATTAAAAAATATTTTATTTACGATACACGTCCATGTTTGGGTCACAGAAATTCATACATACATACATTACATCACGCTTTGTTTCCCCGAAGGGTTGGGCAGAGGCATACCTGTAGTACACCCACATTTCACCAGTTATGTTTAAGCCCCATGTAATAGGGTGCGAGCCTATTGCCATCAACCGGGCACAAATCCAGACTCCGGGCTGCTACTGAGAAATTCCAGATAGAAAAGCCCGACCCGGGAATCGAACCCAGGACCTCATGCTCAGCAGTAGCGTTAGCGACCAGACCAACGAGGCAGTCTTTTCCTTCTGAGGTACGGAATCCTAAAAATAAATAGGTTAAGAGATTAAATCCCCACATACCTGCTGCTTAGTGAACAGGTCCAGCTCAGCATCCAGGATCTCCTTCTGCGCCTCTTCTTTAGACTTCGGTTTCTTAGCCTGCTAACAAAAGTAATGGAAGCCCAGTTAAAGCTATGTACAAGGCTTTGAGTACATGAAACATTTATACAATGGTCATGAAGTTTTGTTGCGCCTCGTGTATGACAGATATATTAGCGTAGTGTTCCACGCGCGCCCCTATTGAACGTCGCGGGGGGAGTTTAACACCTCATTCCCCCGCGAGCCTGAGGTGGCCCGCAACGGCGGGCCGGCACTAGCCGGGGATCGCGGAAGTCGCATTGGATCCCATGATCCCCGGTGCAAGTGTGGGAGGGGAACACCGAGGTGGTTTTTAGTCAGTAAGAGCCTGACAGACCCCTTCGCCCACCCCAGGACTTCCATAAGGATTTTCCACCCCGGAACTAAAAAAAAAATGTAAGTACGGGCGATTTTTATACGCGACGTTTTTTTCGCGCACTGGATTTTCAACTCTCCGTATTGAGCCGAGCATTGAGAATCGAACAGGGCGCATCCCAGCAGATCAAGAAAACTGTTAGATTTTCCACTCTAGGCGTAAATAGTTGATAATCGCGTCAATCTGCCTAGCCTTTTCCTAACAATGTTGGGGCGGGCTTCCAGTCTATCTGGATTCAACTGAATACCAGTATTATACATGGAGCGATTGATTATGTGACCTCCACAACCCAGTAACTGGGTAATACGATACCCTTGGTAAGACTGGTTGTCACACTTTCGGGCTTCTGACGACCCGTAACGACTGTCAAACACCCACGAATTACAGCCGGGACCAACGGCTTAACGTGCTTTCCGGGGCACGGAGGAGTCTTGGTATGTAAAGAAGGTAACACATCCACGGTCCAACCTCGGCAAGCGTAGCTTAACCAGATGGATCGAGCCCTGTTATTACTGAGCCACGAACTCCTCAGATAGTTGAGAATCGAGTGCGCGAAAAAAAAGTCACGCAATGAAAACAATGTCTTTTGTGTCTCGTATCTACGAGGCCAGAAACCCTCTTCCTGTTCAAGAACCATATTCTATAGTTCGGACTTTCGTAGATGTCAAAAGTCATACTTTAATCACTAATACGCTTTTCAGTTAGTTTTTTTTTTAAACTTCTGTAAGCGCATTGAGCGATTTTTGGTAGTGGATAATATTATGGGTTCGCGTCACCGACATGCTGTGATAGCAGTATATCTGTAGCTCTGTCGGGGTCCCGGGAATGTCCGAAAGGGATACCGTGGCCTCTGGCAACACAGGCAACGGAAGGAACACGGGTAGGTTTTAGTCAGTAAGAGTCTGACACGCCCTCAAGCTCCGCCCAGAGCGTTGATAATTTCCCAACCAAAAAAGAAAGTAAATCTGTAGCTATAAGAGCCACCCCCGGCGAAGTCGCCAGGTCGGGCTGCCAACTAAATGTATACAGCTATATACTAGGTGGCTCACCTAGCGTCCGCTTGGTTACGCAGGGAACCATACATTTTATTGGCGACGCGACCTGGCGCCGTCGTCATGGCCTCGTGGTATGGCTCTTAGGCGCGTCGGTCACTGGTAAGTCGAGGCGAGGTCGCGGCACGATCGAGGCGTGATTTCATTTAGAGTCGAGGCGCGGGCGGCTATGCTTCCTTCACACATTTACATTCACAAGGATCCATTCCTACAATTTCAATGAACTTCGCGTTGGTTTCAAAATCGTCACGAATATTTTAACAGCTGTAAACACATCTCCGCACGAAACAAAATGACAAAATGGTGGTGGAGTCGCGACGCGGTCGGGCACAGCGCTCCCGCCCAATTTACGTTAAATCTTTAAAAAACCGAAGTAAGCGTGGCGATTCAAGTTGTTACACACACCTACACCAACTCGATCAAATAGACCCGTTTTATGTCTATTCATCTATCTATTTGCTATAATGTAAGCTAAATACCATTAACAAAAGCCATAATTAGTTGTCACAAAAATACACACTTTATATAACTAATATTAGATGTAGGTACACAAATTTACACAACATTTATACATGGACACAAACAAAACCATTAAGGCGCTGACAAGACCTAATTGACCAAATTAGGTTTCTCTTAAGAAAAAAAATAGCCAAATGTGTCTAGTTTGTGGTGGCGGAAAAAATATATGTTAATTTTGAACATATTTCCCAGAACTTGGTTGTTACCAAAACACGTTTTGAAAAAAAAAACACTCGATACAAACTAATGTTAAACTCACCTCTTATCTTAAGTTCTAATCCAAAATATCTGTATTAAATATCAACATACTTTACGTATTTAATTAATAACAAGAACGTCTTATTTGAATGCAGAACTTGGTTGTTTTTTATTTTCGATTACTCTACTCAATTTTGATTAAATTGATAATTGCTTCATATTTTGCAATAAATTACAAGCGTTGTGTCATCGCGCTTCTCTTTCTTTTCTATGCAATTTGACAGTGACCGCGGTTTAGGTGTTGTCAGCGTCTTAAGTGTGAATACAGACTGATTACAATAGGACTGCCACATTCAAACAAATGCACGTAAATTGCAACTTCACAGCACAAAAACTGTGACAGACAAAAATAACGGTTACGACGAGCACACATCAATCGTTTCAATATAAACCTTATATCAATAACCATAAGAAACACATAACAACGATCGTTTATTAGAACATAAACATAACATCACGCCTTGTTTCCGCGAAGGGTTGGGCAGAGGTGTACCTGTAGTACACCCACATTTCGCCAGTCATGTTTTTAAGTCCCATGTAATAGGGGGCGAGCCTATTGCCATCAACCGGGCACAAATCCAGACTCCGGGCTGCTACTGAGAAATTCCAGATAGAAAACCCAATATCACTTAGCCCAACCCGGGAATCGAACCCAGGACCTCATGCTCAGCAGTAGCACTTGCGACCACTAAACCGACGAAGCAGTTTATTAGAACAACTATTCGATACGTTTTTAAATTTGCGTCCATATTGAAAGGCAATTCAGAGAGGAGCTTTTGGCTAAGTAATAACAGCCGCACGGGTCGATCGATCAGGTTAAGCTACACTTGCCGCGGTTGGTCCGTGGATGGGTGACCATCTTTACATACCAAGACCCCTCCGTGCCTCGGAAAGCACGTTAAGCCGTTGGTCCCGGCTGTCATTTGTAGATCTTTGACAGTCGTTACGGGTCGTCAGAAGCTCGAAAGTCTGACAACCAGTCTTACCAAGGGGTATCGTGTTACCCAATAACTGGGTTGTGGAGGTCAAGACTGAAAGCCGACCCCAACATAGTTGGAAAAAGGCTAGGCAGATGATGATGATGATTCGATTAACCACATTTTTTGTTTTGTCGTGAATACGTTTTTAAATTTTCGTCCATATTGGAAGGCAATTCAGAAAACTGGTGATAACAAAATCTGGGGATACAGTCTGATGTTGCAGCTGCATATCTATCAAATACGTCCAAAATTTAATTACACCACTCCATAGCCAAAGAATTAAAGAAATCGTTACAAAGAAAATATCGCCAGTTACGTATACGTAATTACGTATTCGCGTAAAACACACGGCCGTGTCCACGACACAGCCACACCCGATTTTTCGTATAGCAACACAGAAAAAGAAAATAAAACTTTTTTTGTTGTGTTGCATGAAGTTTTTCTACAGTTGTTTACTAACTTGGGTGCGCTGATTTCAAATCTACCCTCAGATTTTTTGTAGCAGCTCTAGTTAGTGAGATACAGGTATTATTCAGATTCATGTAAAAAATCTCATGCAACAGACATGCTGTTTTCCAGTGAATCAGCCTATAATGTTTCCACTGCTGAGACACAGGCCTCCTCTCTTCGAGAGGGAGTGGGCTGTAATCCACCACGCGGGTCCACTGCGGGTTGGTAGACGTCACATGTCTTCGAATTTTTGGTTCTAGGACATGCCGGTTTCCTCACGATGTTTTCCTTAGCCGTTTTGAGAGCAGTGGTTATGCAGGCGCCTGGCTACGAACTACCACTGGGCCTCCACTGAGTCTCTGATTTTTTCAGTTAAAATAAGCAATAAAGGAAATACAGTTTATTCGTATATTCGTGACTGTCTGTCTGTCTGTGCGTGTGTTTGGAACTACGTCTGTGGGATTTGTAGTTTGTAAAATATATAACGGACAAACGCAGTTCGTTTGTCCTCATTGGTCTAATGGTCGTAAGCGACTGCTGAGCATAAGGTCCTGGGTTCGATTCCCAGGTGGGGCAAAGTGTCATTAGGATTTTCCATCTGAAATTTCTCAGTAGCATCCCGGAGTCTGGATTTGTACCCGGTTGATGGCAATAGGCTCGCCCCCTATTACATGGGACTCAAACATAACTGGGGTGTTCTATAGGTACTTACACCTCTTTTTTGGGTGGGAAATCATCAAATAACTTCTTCCGCTCTGGGCGGAGCGGGAGGGTGTGTCAGACTCTTACTGACTAAAACCCACCCGTATTCCTTCCGTTGCCTGTGTTGCAGGGACTTCGGTGACCCTTTAGTACCTTCCCGCGACCCCGGCAGGCATCGGCCCTAGTGGACCCCTACGCTTGTGCTGACGACATCTCTTTGAGGCGCGCGTGGAATACAACGCGCCGTCGACCCGGGCCTGGTCCTTACCGGACGGTGAGCTACCCATTGCTCACCGTCCGCAAGCCCGCGCCTACGGTGGCCGGAAATCCGCCCGGGATTCCCGACGCCCAGGGCGTCTCCTGCGGCGGCTAGGGGCGAGAGGGCGCGAAATTTGCCTTTCCCTCAACCGTCCCGCCTCTTCCTTCGCGAGCATCTATATGCTCGCCTCTGCCTAACCCTTCAGGAATACAGGCTGTTATGTTATGTGTATAACGAAAGAATAATTGTGCAATCGCAACTTGGCAACACTTTTTGAAATTTGTCTGCAGTAGCAATACAGTCCATCCGTATTTACACTAATTTTCAATATTATTTACATATAAAACAATATTATATAATATGACATTATTGTCCAACAATAGCTCAATCACACTATTAGTAGTATATAATCAAGATACATATAGACATACGAGGATTTTTTGGAGCTCGAATGACGTTGAAAGCGAGGCATTGTTGGTATACATTGGGGAAGGCAACTGTCAAAATGGCGCTGTCGAAGCCCAATACAAGCTAATAATACAAGGCGTGAGGTGGATTTTTTTTAATGTTTATTTTTGCGATAATGACGTGTTCCTAAATACTCCGAAATTTGACTCCACCATTTCCCGAAACACCTTATAATGAGAAGACGGTTGCTTAAAGTTATTCTTAGAGATTTTTTTTAACTAAACAGAGTTCGATGTTATGTCGGAAACATTTTAAAGATTGATTACAAGGAAATATTTATGGTTTGAAATTCTGTCACTTTCCATGTCACATACTTGATTTAAAACATTAATATCACATAAAATAACGAAACAGTAAAGTAAAATCAAACTCATCAATTAATACGAATTGCAATATCCCTGTAGATGGCGTGATCATAGCTAATTCTCTAGGGCCTACGGTAAATTTAACATTTCGTTCATTCATTCAATTCGCATGTATTTTTTTTTTCACTATATCAATAATAGACAGGAATATAAACCCATGAAAAGTATTAAAAGTTAAATTCAACTACTGCTTGTTGCTCAAAAAAATTATGAAACTCCAACAATTTTGTCCACAGTCCAAACTACCATTTCTGTCGCGGGCATGATGTGACGTCATTTGCCACAAAACTTCTTTGTTTACATCTGTTTGTAGCCCCAAATCATATAAATTTAATAATTTGTTGTGCTTTATTCAAGCAAAAATACTTATCTTAATGAGATTTCAAGCACTTTGCTAAGAATAGATTTTTATAACATAGTTTCTTTCGGTGTTTTCGAAGGCGACGCGTTTTGAATTTGCGTTCCGTTCCACCAAAAAAACGCAACATAAATGAATGAATTGCAAAATAAGCAATGCATTCAAAAATATAAAAAGAATAGGAATTTGTTTCTTGGCTCCTACACAATCCATGTTTAAATAATGGATAAGTTTTGAATTACTTGCATATTCCCTATTACCTTTCTTATGTAACTTGTGAATGTGAGAACGTTGTAGGCTTAAATGTCTAGATATTTTGTAGACCTTTTTCTTTTCTTTTTTTTTTGTGCCTGGTACATGTCGACAGGCCTACACTGTCCTCCCACACCTATTAACACTAATTTGAAAACATTGTAAAAGCCAATTATTTTTAAAAGAGTAACCGTGGAGTTTCTTGCCGGCTCTTCTCCATAGGAAACGACCAATTGGAACCGTGTACCTAGTTTCTGACGTTTCATATGTAGGTTTAAGTGAAATAAAAATATTTTTGATTCAGATTTTTTTTTTGACCTTCCCCATTTTGTGAAGTCACCGTTCCGATTTTTGCCAAGCTCTAAAAGTTCCTTGTACATCTATAGTTATGTATTTCATACAATGACCAATGAGGAACTAACACTATGAATAGGGATGATGACAATTATTTTTTTGCCCGTCAAGTACCAAGATTATTAAAAAATATTGGACACGTGTCTTTTTTTTTACGTAATCAAATGATTACGGCGATACATTGAGTTGAAATGTGACATGACGTTTTTTTTTTTAATGACGTCTCGTAGTTGACCTTGAGAGGTCGTGACTACTTAACCGGACTATCCTGTAGCTGCCTTAAGCTAACTCAAAGCCTCAAGCCAAGGGCGAATTTCTTATATTACTAAGCGACTGCACGCTAAGGGCACCCCTTGTGGGGTACGAACCTCGGCTTAGGGCGTCGCTAGTGGGAGGACAGCAATGTGGGACAGGCTGGATCATAACTGAATAATTATTATTATCAGGGGAATTTAAAGCTACGGGCTCAGCTACGGCGCGGGCTGACACTTCGTCGAGCAAGGGTCGGAGGGGACGATTACGTCGGGGTCTTCGCGAGGGACCTCGGCGGCGAGGTCGGAATGTGGGGTTGTTTGTGCACTGTACTCGTGGCCCTACTGCTTTCCTGGAGGAATAATAATGGGGTAATCCCAAATCCTAGGTAATGGGGTCATCGGGGTGACATGACGTCACGCCTTGCTAGATTTTGTGCTAAATTGTGACTCCTCAGCTTTTATGCGTTTTGTCTAAGTCATTTTTTTATTAATATGTGTTGGAATTAAATAGCTTTTACTATTATTTAATTACTTTTAATTTGGATCACTTTAAATTAATACAACTCGGTTCAATGTTCCACAGAGTAGAGAGAGATAAAACATAGAATAACACATTAACTGCAAGGCGCGAAGTTCAAACTACACAGATAATAAATATACTTTTAACAATATGATAAAGCAAAAAATACGTGTCTTATATTTTGTATTATCTGACTGACAGGACTCTATAGGAATTCTTTTTGTTTACCCAGGCATCATCCCTATTATGTACGATATTTTGTGAGTTTTGCGACGATGACAAACAGAACGAGTTGCGAGACGCATGCGTGGTGCTATTTTTACTCAAGTATTTTACGCTATATTACGAATAGGGGGTAAACAGATAGCCCGCTAGCTTAGGATAAATGAAATTTGAACTAAGACCCTCTATTCCGGCTGTTGCCGCTGTGTATAAAAGGCTTCTAACTCTGGTTCAAATGCTGTATTCTAGTTCGCAAATTTACAACGATAAATGTTCTGATTCTGAATTAAAAAATATTAGCGACGTCTGCAATGCGATGGTCAAATTGCAGAACGACTACTAGCGCCCCTAACGGCACGATGTCGAAGCCGGGCGCGGCCGGCATGGCTACACGCAGGCATGGCGATGGTAAGTCCTGCTGTACGCCATCTGGCGGCGGCGGGGCGGGTCCTCACTTAGTCAAATTCAACGGATGGGGTTTGACTAACGACTTCTCGATCGCCTGTCCGACGCTTTTATTATTAAGTCGAAAGCGCACAAAATACAATTAAAAAAAACACATTTTCTGACGTTTTTTGCACATACTACATTCTAACACTAACCTGCTAATTTCAAAAATTTTATAATATTTCATCAGGTCATTTTTTTCGACACAGAATGACAGCAGTCATTCTGTGTCGAAAAAAATGGCAGATGTCATGATTTCATGAATCTAACCTTATCTTTGTGGAATGCCCTTTGAAAGCTGAGCCACCGTGAAACGCTATGATGTACAGGATAAGTTTGAAAGGAGTGCAGATGTTTTAGGAGGTAATCAGGTGCAATAAACCCTCATAAAGCCTCATAAGCTCCCTCTGAACATCAGGACGGCGACCAGTCGGTTGTCTTTTAACCGATAAAGCCCCAATGGCTCCGAATAGGAGCCCTCGCGGCGCGCGATTTGAAAGTAGTTATCGAATAAAAATGTTTTTTTTGAGATTGAGAGATGACGTTATTGAGCCACGGGCCTGAGCGGTTAAACTGAAGGCACGTGAACATATACGTAAGAAGTTGGCAGAAATATCCCAGCGCTGATATTTTGCTGGATTCGTTTTCTCCTCTACTGATCGCTATTTTCCCAATACCGATCGTTATTTCTCCTGAAAGAGTTTATTCTGTTTATATGTATGTATGTACGTATCTGTTCTTGTATTGTAATAGTTATTTTCGTGACATCTATCCCTTAAGTTGCACCTGCCATGTGTCTTCCCTGCATCACCCTAAGGTTGACTGGTAGAAAATGCCTCAGGCATTAAATCCGCCTTTGTACGGTATTATTTTTACATGTCTTCGGGTTTGAACCTACGGCCTCCAACTCGTAAGTCGCGGCCGTTACCACTGGCCCACCACTGCTCTTTATGCACTTGATTACCTGCTAAAATATCGGCGCTTCTCTTAAACTTATCCTGTATAATTATGCAATTGCTAAAATACATTTTTTATGCAAAGACGTTACATGTGATTTTTATTTATTTTTAATCTGTGGTACGAATGCAAACGTAAAAACTGACATGCATTTGATTCTTGAAGAATGAATATAGAAACATTCCGGTATAGTACACAGGGTGTAAAAAGACACACCACAAAGCCGTCAACTACGCATACTGTACATCTAACTAAGTAGCTTTGCGCAAAAAATATTGTTGGGAACCGATTTTTATTTTTAGGTATACAAAAATTGCTAATTTTTTTTTGCGCGCAATGTAACGCAAACCTAAGCAAACGGACTCAGTGCTGTTGTGTGAGTGAAGCCTCGCCCCTTCGCCCTATTTCAGTTATTTGATATTGATTGCGTTTTTGTAACTTCAAATGCGTAATCTGTTAAGAAAAATCGAAAATTCAGGTAATGTTTGTTTGAAAAAAGGTTTTGTAATAACGCTTGGAATTCGTTATCGTAAAAAAGTAAATTAAAAATGCGACTTTGACCTTCAATATCTCCAGAACCAGTGGATTCCCAGATATGTTCTAGTGGAAAAAAATGATCCAAATAATGGGTAAAATATGTGGGTTTCGGCTTCGGAAAGTGTCTTTTTACACCCGATATATAGTGTGCGTCAATTAATATAATTATAATAAACATTTAAAATTAAAGGCCACGCAAAATATATTATTTTTTTCTGTTCCGTGTCGTCCCAAAAAGTTAGGCCGTAAATCAGAACTAAAATCGTAGCAATTTAAATTATTTTATTTATTTTTAACTTGCAACGACAAAAAATATATGAAAGTAAGAAGATTTTGCAAACGAAAACAAAAACAAAACCGTCGGCGTCGTGAAGGTTACGTATGAAGAAATGAAAATCAAGATGCACGTCATACACAAATGCAGAGTATGTTTCATATGAATGTTTAAGGCGTTTATAATAAGATCCATTTAACATTGCAGATTGTTAATCGGTCGACTTTAGACCGATTCAAAATGTACAATGTGCGATGGTGCTTTTAAATATTTCAGCTAAAATCCTAAGATGTATGGGCCAGTTTTTAAAATTGATCTTTATTTTAATGGCAAGAAGGTGCATTTTCGCAGTAAACGCAATATTTGAGTCATATATCATTGGCATCGTAAAAATGCGGATTCTTAGCTTAAAAAGAAACCTGCACATGTTTTTGTTTTATAAAGCAATCTAGAAAATCCTTAGATCTCGTGACATTAATGTTAAATGTGTTAGTTTTATGGGCCTATCTCCTTTTATTTACAGTGATAAGAAAATCGTTGTAACAGGCCCTTACTCCCTTAGGCGTCTTAATGAAGTAGTCGATTTAAAGTAACTCAAGTTACGTTATCATCCCCGAAAATTAAATCAAATACAATGCATTTTGGCCCCTAAATTTTACATCGACCCCTACGTGTTTTTAGCTGAATATTTTCAAACAAACGCGAACAAATATTATAGTGCACGGCATGCGACACGCAACTGCGGTAACCAATAATAATACCTGCGCTAGCTGCAGTCGTGATAAATTCCTCGCAACGGACTCGTCCTGTCGTGTTATAATAGTTTTAATGTTATATTTGATATAATAACAAACAAATTTTGACTGGATTGATTTGAAAGCATTCTTACTTCCAAAGTACGAATGCTTTCAAATAATATACTATTTCAGGTTCTGGGTTACTCTGTGAGTCCGACCGAAAATGTTGTTTTGTTTTGGTAAAAGTAACAAAAAAATATAATTTTAAGTTTGTTAGTTTTTATATGACGTAAATATTTTGAAAAAATAAATAAAATGAAATTATAGGGTCAATCTTTTAACTGTTGAAACTTAAATCACACAAAAGATAACTGAATACTGACATTATTTGCGATAAAAAGCAATTTTCAATTTTCGGTGGATTTTTGAGATGGGGCAGTAAGGGCGACTGGCCTTAACTTTTGATATATTACGACCTGCAAAAATGTAAGTTTGAGTGTACCTACGAAATGTATGGAAAGTTTTTTGCAATTTCTGACTTTTCTAGTACTCAAACCTCTGTAGTTCCCATAGACTTTTTTGATCCCTGTGAGAAACAGGATCGATTGGCATCAAAAAGTGTCTGTGAAAGCTGCCCAATTTCTTGCTGACTGTAATTTTTTTTTTCAAAATCTGCGAATACAGATCTAAATGTCTCAAAAAGTTGAGGACGGTCTCCTAAGACCGCTTTCCTGTAGCTACAATGGTCAAGGTATCTGCTATTACTGCCCCGTCTCAAGAATCCACCCTGTATAATCTCAATTATACACTGTGTCTGTATACGGTGTAGCGAAAATTAAGGGTGTGGTACAGATCATCAAACTGAATAACTTTCTCCCGGGGACCAACGTCGTAATCGCGAAAAAAATATCAGTTCTCCCATACATTTGGTCGAGTAGGTATTGAAGTTTTGTATGGGACGACAGATTTTTTGTTCAGGATTAAGCCGGGAGAAATTTGTTCAATTTGATGGTCTGTACCAAACCCTTAATTTTCGCCACACCGTGTACAGACACATTGTATAAAAATGATTTGTTTGAATTTGCAGGAAATTAATATTTTCCAGCCGAAATCGAGAATGCCGAAAATTGCCGAAAATCGAAAACGAAATTCGGTCGGACTCTAAATATTTCCTTAAAAATAGTACACATACAATAAATAATTAAGATACACACCTGCATCTGTTTAAGCGTTCCGTTGTAAGCGACGAGCTCTTTACGTAGCTTTTCAATGCCTTCCTGCGCAGAGTTGATCGCTTCTAGCAAGGCAGCGCGTTGAGGACCGGTTACGTTGCCTGCAAAACACGAGGTAGATATTATAGGTTACTTGAGAAAGATTAAATAAAACTATGCTAATCAGGGAAGATTACTAGCAACCCGTCCCTGGGGGCCTACTCGTTAAGTTCCTCGACGAAGATACGAGCCCGTCCGAAAGTAATATGGATAATGACTAAAATTGTTTTATTTTGTCCGTAGGTAGGGGTTTTTTTTTTTGGGTGGGAAATTATCAAATAACTTGTCCCGCTCTGGGCGGAGCGGGAGGGTGTCAGACTCTTACTAACTAAAACCCACCCGTATTCCTTCCGTTGCCTGTGTTGCATGTGACCCCGGCAGGAATCGGCCCTAGCGGACCCCTACACTTGTGCTGACGACATCTCTTTGAGGCGCGCGTGGAATACAACACGCCGTCGCCCCGGGCCTGGTCCTTACCGGACGGTGAGCTCCCCATTGCTCACCGTCTGCAAGCCCGCGCCTACGGTGGCCGGAAATCCGCCCGGGATTCCCGACGCCCAGGGCGTCTCCTGCGGCGGCTAGGGGCGAGAGGGCGCGAAACTTGCCTTTCCCTCAACCGTCCCGCCTCCTCCTTCGCGAGCATTACTGCTTCGCAGAAGGAGGTGACGGCTGCCCATGCCCTCTCGCTCCGTACCATGGCCTGGACCAGGGCCGGACGCGAGAGATCTCTGCCGTCGATCGCCTCCACAGATTACAAAAAAAAATATTAGACACGTATTTTTCTTTTTTTACGTATTCAAAAGATTACGGCGATTTATTTTGTTAAAATGTGATATGACGTCACGCCTTGCTAGATTTCATACTGAATTGTCACATAGCGAGTCCCCACTCTTCAACTTTAAAGCGTTTAAAGCGTTTTAAAACAAAACAAAAAATAAGTGTCTAATATTTCTTTTTATTATCTGACTGTCGGACTAAATAGAATTTCTTTTTTTTACCCAGGCATCATCCCTATTCGATACCGTAAAACGGGGTAAATAGTCCCGATTCACCCCTGCATCCCGCAGGGGTGAATCGGGACGAAACTTTAAAATGGATCGTTAATTATTATACATCAACACATTAGTCCTCTATAGCAACAAACTATATTATTTCAACGTTAAAATCCATTTTAAAGTTTCGTCCCGAATCACCCCTGCATCTCGATTCCCCGTTTTACGGTACTTTGGAGTGATCTCTTCTCCCGATCCCTTTTTTTTGGAGGAGTAAAACACATCGAAAGTAAGGACAACTGTTAAATCATTTGAAGTTACAAAAACGCAATCATCATCATCTGCCTGCCTTTTCCCAACTACGTTGGGGTCGGCTTCCAGTCCAAGCGGAAGCAGCTGAATACCAGTATTTTACATGGAGCGACTGCCTATCTGACCTCCACAACCCAGTTACTGGGTAATACGATACCCCTTGGTAAGACTGGTAGTCCGACTTTCGGGCTTCTGACGACCCGTAACGACTGTCAAAGATCCACGAATGACAGCCGGGACCTACGGCTTAACGTGCTTTCCGAGGCACGGAGGGGTCTTGGTATGTAAAGATGGTCACCCATCTACGGACCAGCCGCGGCAAGCGTAGCTTAACCTGATCGATTGACCCGTGCGGCTGTTATTATTTAGCCACAAGCCCTTACAAAAACGCAATGAATATGAACTGACGCGTACCACGTAGAGCGAATGAGCGGGGCTTCACCCACACAACAGCACTGAGTCCGTTAGCCTGGATTCGCGTTACCGATACCTATCATGTCTGTTAAGTTTACAAAAAATTAAAGTTATTTTTTAATATTTCAATTTTGTACAGTACCTGCCGTCGTTAAACCTACAAAAAAAAAATTATCATCCCATCACGCGCAATACGCTAGCTAAATTAATTAGACCCAGTAGATATCAACTTGACTTGACTGGACAGGTCCACTCAATCTGTGTAGTTCTTTCATCAATAGACCATTTCAGAATCTACATAGTCTTCACATGACCTGACCAAAATTATGTCTGGACTTTAAGGCGCTGACAAGACCCAATTGACCAAAATAGGCCTTCTTAAGAAAAAAAATGCTAAATCTGTATAGTTTGTGGTAGCGGTAAAAATATATGTTAATTTTGAACATATTTCCCAGAACTTGGTTGTTACCAAAACACGTTTTGAAAAAAATCTCGATACAAACTAACATTAAGGCGATGACAAGAGGCAAATGACCAAAAAAGGGTTGTCTTAAGAAAAAAGGGTTGTCTTAAGAAAAAAAATTGCCAATTCTGTATAGTTTGTGGAAGCGGAAAAAATATATGTTAATTTTGAACATATTTCTAAGAACTTGGTTGTTACCAAGACAAGATTTGAAAAAATCTCGTTACAAACTAACGTTAAACTAACCTCTTACCATGAGTTTCAAACCAAAATATCTGTATTAAATATCAACATACGTTACGTGTTTAATTATTAACAAGAACGGCTTATTTGAATGCAGAACTTGGTTGTTTTTTATTTTCGATTAATCAACTCAATTTTGAGTAAATAGATATTCGCTTCATATTTTGCAATAAATTACGAGCGTTGTGTCATCGCGCTTCTCTTTCTTTTCTATGCAATGACAGTGACCGCGGTTAAGGTGTTGTCAGCGTCTTAAAAGAGACTATGACCTCTGAGTTTGTATCGGCCTTCTCAAAGTAGTCAGATGTCGCAGGAAGGTACTAAAGGGTTACCGAGGCTCCTGACAACACAGGCAACTGAAGGAATACGGGTGGGTTTTAGTCAGTAAGAATCTGACACACCCGGTGGGGTCCGCCCAGAGCGGGAGAAGATATTTGATGATTTCCCACCCAAAAAAAATCAGATAGGAAACGCCGACCTCATCTAGTTTAAAAAAAAAATATGAATGACGTGTAAAAGTGTTTGTACAAACCTACTTACTGAAATAAAATCATTTATCATTTACTTACCAGACTCAAGCCGTTGTATCAACAACATCTGTTGTTGTAACTGAGTCTCCAACAACGCCTGCGCTCTTTTGTGCATCTCCATAACTTGTTTGCTTTTAGTGAGGGACTGTTTCACGATTTCTTTCTTTGGTTCTTGCCCGTTGGCTAGTTCTTTTTCTTTTTCTTGCTGTAAAGATAAAACCGGTAAGTGCGTGTCGGACCAGCACAATGACCGAATGATGAGTTCCGTAGTTGGGATGGATTTATCCCAAAAACAAACATAACATTGTAGTTGAAAAACATGTTCGTACGTGACGTATATCGATGTATGGGAACATCGATATACGTTACGGTCAATTTTCCAACTGCAAATGTAAGTTGGTCGACAAAAATAACTATTTAGCTGGCGGGAGCACACTTGACTAACAAAAATGAGCACTTTCAAGCTTAATATTACGAAAACTCACCTTTTCCATGAGCTGCTTCGCGTTATGGTCGGCGGTAGCCTTAATGTTGTCTCTGTTGATGAGCACCTTGTTGTGAGACATCGGATGCTGCGAGTTCAGTCTGTCGGTCTGTTTGTTTGCTAACTGACCTCCCGGCGCCATGTTCTCTTGCTTATTCTGTTGGTGGAAGGGCTAGAATGAAATTCGTTTTAAACTTGTTGAGTGATATATTTCGAAGACCAAAAGTTGCCAACGACAAGCTTCTTCCCAGCTAAAGCACTAGGAAGTGGTGAGGGGCTGGAGTTTTTGTCTTACGTAATTTTGGTGTTCAAAATGTGCTGACTCTCAGCCTAGAACAGTTGTCCCATCGCCGGCGAGGAAGCGACTATATCATTCTCCACACTGCGATATCGTCGCGAATCTCACATCGGTATGTTAAAACGAGTATTAACCGCTCAGGCCCGTGGCTCAATAACGTCATCTCTCAATCTCAAAAAAAACATTTTTATTCGATAACTACTTTCAAATCGCGCGCCGCGAGGGCTCCTATTCGGAGCCATTGGGGCTTTATCGGTTAAAACCCACAATCTCCCATTATAATGTTTTGATGGTGTATGTAGGAACTACAGATTTTTTTTTGTTCTGAAGTGACACCGGTGACTGAAAAGTTGTGTGGAAATCGGTTGTCATTGTAGGGGCATGTGATGCGGGCTTGCGGACGGTGAGCAATGGGGAGCTCACCGTCCGGTAAGGACCAGGCCCGGGGCGACGGCGTGTTGTATTCCACGCGCGCCTCAAAGAGATGTCGTCAGCACAAGCGTAGGGGTCCACTAGGGGCGATGCCTGCCGGGGTCGCGGGAAGGTACTAAAGGGTCACCGAGGCCCCTGGCAACCCAGGCAACAGGAAGGAATACGGATGGGTTTTAGTCAGTAAGAGTCTGACACGCCCTCCCGCTCCGCCCAGAGCGGGAGAAGTTATTTGGCATGGCATGTGATGCGGGGGAATGAGGGAAATGGCGTTAGGAAAGTTGAGTATGAATGTGGATGGCTATACGAGTAGGGGAAGACCAAAGAAACGATGGATGGACTGTGTGAAAGATGATATGGATAGAAAGGGGGTGACTAGCGAGATGACAACTACTAGAGAAGTGTGGATGAAAAAGACATTTGCGCCGACCACAAATATTTTGGGATAAGGGCAGGAGAATTACGATCTAGTTCTAAAGATTGATTCTTAATCAGAATAACCTAATCAGGCAACATTATCGCGAAAAATAGATAAAAAAATTCAACTTTTCTTGAGAATCAAATGAAGAGAACTTTTCCATGCAAAAAATATGATTGGCTTTTTTTTATAAGCCCGTATTAGTCACTAACGGTAAGAGTTAGAGCAGTGGTGACCCAGTGGTCACGGCCCCGACTTCTAGGTCGTAGGTTCGATCCCAGACAGGCGCATTACTTTGTGTAAATCATTTCATCAGCACTGCTATCAAAACGGTGAGAAAACCGGCATGTCCTAGAACCAAAAACTCGAAGACGCGTGACATCTACCAACCCGCACTGGGCCCGCGTGGTGGATTACGGCCCACTCCCTCTCACAGAGAGGAGGCCTGTGTCCCAGCTGTGGGAACATTATAGGCGGTGTTTATATGATCAATGTTATACTAACCTCAGGATTATGCCAGAAGACCTTAATAAACCTGTTATTAAGGACTGCCTCTGTGCTCTTGTAGGCAACGTTCGCTTCAGTGGGGTTGCTGAACGTAATGAGAGCCGCTTCTGGGTCGCCGTCGTAGCACACCTGGGGTGACAAAGATATTATAGTTAATAACATAACGCCTGGTTTCCCCAAAGCAGCCGTTATGGTATGGGGAGTCAGTAGCCCAAGTCTGAAAATAATTAAATACTTCGTTAAATATTGATACCAAGTTTGTGTGTGTGCAAGAATATAATTATGTCGGATCCGGTCATTAGTACAGACACGAAACGGATCGCAAACGCGCCAACTGACGACAGCACGTGATCTTCCCACACCTGCAGCGCGCTTCTACAGAGTGATATTTTAAGCCCACAGCGAGGATGATATTCAGTGTCTGATCGCATTGGAGTTAAGACGTCGCGGAACAGAGGGCCTACTTCCTAAGCACTAAATCCGTAGTTTCGGCCGAAATTACAGGCGTTACCTACTCCGTACCACCTACCGACATAAGATTACTTCGGAGCCCGAACTGAGAATGAATGACACCACGATTTGACAGTTGTCCCTACTCGCAATGTGATCGTGCCCGTTCGATAAGTTGAATTTGTCATTTGTTTTGACGGATCAACTACTTTGGTATCTTCGTGGACGGATTTAGAGAGTAGTCCCCCTGTACTCGATTCGTTGTGCTCAGTTAATGTGTTAAGACGCTGACAACACCTAAACCGCGGTCACTGTCGATTTGCATAGAAAAGAAAGAGAAGCGCGATGACACAACGCTTGTAATTTATTGCAAAATATGAAGCAATTATCTATTTACTCAAAATTGAGTTGAGTAATCGAAAATAAAAAACAACCAAGTTCTGCATTCAAATAAGACGTTCTTGTTATTAATTAAATACGTAACGTATGTTGATATTTAATACAGATATTTTGGATTAGAACTCAAGGTAAGAGGTTAGTTTAACGTCAGTTTGTATCGAGATTTTTTTTTCAAAACGTGTTTTGGTAACAAACAAGTTCTGGGAAATATGTTCAAAATTAGCATATATTTTTTCCGCTACCATAAATATACAGATTTGGCAATTTTTTTTCTTAAGATAAGCCTATTTTGGTCAATTGGGTCTTGTCAGCGCCTTAATAACATAATATAAACACTCACAACAAAACTAAAACACAACAAACCAGCACACAGCAAAACTGTCTTTTAAAAATAAAATGGCGAAGTTTCTTTTTAATATATTTTGTCAAAGCCTCATGAATGGAGATGCATATATTAAATTTGTGTTCTTATTATAATAAACTCAAACGATTTATTTCAAACTAGATGCGCCCCACAGTTTCACCCGCATAAGTTTTGACCCCGTGGGTATATCGGGATAAAAAGTATCCTATGTGTTATTCCTGGTTATAAACTATCTGTGTGCCAAATTTCATCCAAATCCGTTCAGTACTTTTTGCGTGAAAGAGTAACAAACATCCATCCATTCATCCTTACAAACTTTCGCATTTATAATATTAGTAGGATAAACCAATTACAGGCACTTTTGAATTGTCAAGGGGTCGGTCAGTCAGAAAGATGAAGCTAGTTGTATTCATATTGTTGAAAGAAAATATGTATCCTTATTGTTGGAAAAGTACCTACGAAATAAAATATAAATTGTTTAAGGGAGCTACATCTGCCAACAAACTGCTTTGCAGTTTGGCAGAAGGTTATTTTTTTTTTGTAAACGTAGGATTTTTACCACGAATAAACGCTTTTTATTTTTTTATAACATAACGCCTGGTTTCCCCAAAGCAGCCGTTATGGTACGGGGAGTCAGTAGCCCAAGTCTAACAACTAGTCTCGCCAAGGGGTACCGTGTTATCATTTTAAAATAAGATTTATTTTTGTTATTCTTTACCTCCATAGCCCAATGCCAAGGCCTATGACCAGCAGTGGACTGCTATAGGCTGAATTGATTGATAGCCCAATTACTGGGTACTGAGTTGTGTAGGTAAATAGTAATAAAAATAAATCTTATTTTAAAATGATAAAATATCTTCAGTACAAATTTAATATCGATAAGTAGGCTTAAAAATTGACACGCTCTCTCTCCATTCCTACAAAAAAAGATTCCGTAAAAAAGTTGACAGATTATTAATATTAATTATTTATTGTCTGGTAGATTAGTAGTTTATTGGAATAATAAAAACTACCATATTTTTTCCTATTATGATAAATACGTAAAATAAACTTCCCTCTAATTTTATTCAATTAATGCATTAGTCCTATGGCTAAAAAAAAATACCAAGTATTTTAAAATGAAAATCAGTTTTATCAAGGGGTATCGTGTTACCCAGTAACTGGGTTGTGGAGGTCAGATAGGCAGTCGCTCCATGTAAAATACTGATATTCAACTGCATCCGGTAAGACTGGAAGCCGACCCCAACATAGTTGGGAAAAGGCTAGGCAGATGATGATGTATATGTCATGATTTCCAAAATTAATAAGATTTGTAATGATTTTAAACACTAAATTGAAAGTACGTGATTTGCCTCAAATGATTTTTGTATCAGGGTAGTCATAAAGTCGCGGGAAGGTACTTATGGGTCACCGAGGCCCCCGCAACACAGGCAACGGAAGGAATACGGGTGGGTTTTAGTCAGTAAGAGTCTGACACACCCTCCCGCTCCGCCCAGAGCGGGAGAAGTTATTTGATGATTTCCCACCCTCAAAAAAAAAAGGGTAGTCATGAAAAAGTCTCATTTGACAGTTAAGTAAAAGTACCGGTTTTTTAACAGAACGGAATGGAAACATGATATTTAGGGTGACGTACTTGTTAGTCAGTTCTCTTCGAGCGTCGGAATTTAAAGGTTGTCTTCAAGAAGCCTTAAATATTTTTTTTTAATAGGTTACTTTAATTCTTTTATATTTTGTGAATGTGAGAACGATGTAGGCTTTATAGACTAGATTTGTAGACCATTTAATTTTTGTTGAGTAGCTGGTACTTCTTGACAGGCCTACACTGTCCTCCCATACTGGTTACTGACGATGTCAATAGTGCGATCTCAAAAGTAGTTCACTGGTTCAATGTTAATAATTTACTTCTTAATGAAAAAAAAACCAAATGCATTAAGTTTACGCTACCTCACGTTAAGCAGGTGAAAACTAACGTATTGATAAAGGGCAAAGAATTGAACCCTGAAGATAGCACAGTATTCTTGGGCTTAACTTTGGATGCTAAGCTTCAGTGGGGTCCACATATAGATAAATTGTCGAAAAAGCTAAGCTCCGCAGCATACGCTGTTAGAAAAATTCGTAATTTAACTGATATAGAGACAGCCCGTTTAGTGTACTTTAGCTATTTTCATAGTGTAATGTCGTACGGTATTCTGTTGTGGGGAAATGCCGCTGACATTCAGACTATCTTCGTTTTGCAGAAAAGAGCTGTTCGGTCAATTTATAGATTAAGTCCGAGACACTCTCTCAGAGAGAAATTTAAGGAGATTAATGTAATGACTGTGCCCTCCCAGTATATTTTTGAAAATCTTTTATATGCCCATAAAAATATAAAATTGTTTAAAAAATACAGTGATATCCATAATATAAATACTAGGAACAAACACAAATTTGTTGTACCTACAACAAGGCTCAAGAAAATAGGTGGCTCATTCAGATGTCAATGTATACGTTTTTATAATAAACTTCCAAGCCACGTTCAAGATCTAAGCCTTAATAAATTCAAATCATTTATTAAAAGTAAGTTGTGCCAGAAAGCCTTTTATACTATTAAAGATTATATTGAGGACAAAAAGGCTTGGGATTAAGCTGCTCCAATTATTGCATACTGAAACTTTTATTTTATTTATATACCATTTTGACATATTTACTTTGTGGAGTTCAATATACTGTTTGGAACTTAATATTTACTTGTAAAGTATTATATTGTTTTCAATTATTGTGAATGTGAAGCCTATGTGGGTCATTATTGTTTTTTTTTTTTTTTTTCTCATTTAGTATTAATCATGGTCTGGCAGTTTGAGTAATTTATGCGGCCTGCCCAAATGTTCTTTCTTTGGTATTGTTCGTCGAATCGTTGAGCTCCTTAAGTTCTGAGTTGAGCAGCACGATTACTGACAAATGCGTGCACTGACTGGACAGGTCCACTCAATCTGTGTGGTTCTTTCCTCAAAAGGACTATTTCGGACACCAATCTACATGGCCTTCACATGATCTGACCAAGATTATGTCTGGACTTTAAAAGAGACTGTGACCTCTGAGTTTGTTTCGGCCTTTCTTCTCAGAGTAGTCAGATAGGAAACGCCGACCTCATCTAGCTTTATTTAAAAAATATGATTGACGTGTAAAAGTGTTTGTACAAACCTACTTACAGAAAATAAATCATTTATCATTTATCATACCTATTAACACTGTAATTTGAAAACATTGTTGAAAACATTATTTTTAAAAGAGTAACCGTGGAGTTTCTTGCTGGCTCTTCTCCATAGGAAACGACCAATTGGAACCGTGCACCTAGCTTCTGACATTTCATAAGTGCCCATGTAGGTTTATGTGAAATAAAATATTTTGATTTTGGCGATCCTACAAATACATTAATATTCTTACTGAAAAATCATATCAGTAACTAACCTGTATATTAACAATCTTGCCAAACTTGCAGAAGTGATTGTTGAGATGGGTGATATCGTTGAGTCCACGCGGCACTTTCTTCACTTCTAGAGAGCAATTTGCTGCGTTCGCTGGTAGAGGGGGACGGGCGGGGCCTGCAAATTAAAGATTGATTTATAAGATCACGCTTTTATTGTCGAAACAGGTATAGCTATTTATGTAAGCGGGCACGCCCTTTATGCCTGGAGGCTTTTATTTAAGTATTAAGTTCTGTTTACGTTTTTATTTTTTATTTCTGCTTGAGTGTAGTTTTCGATGTTTTTTTTTCTTGGTATATTCGCGTTTGCTAGCTGACATAAGGCAAATAAATCGATTTAATGTTTTGTGTTGCGTAATGGTGCGTTTACATTAGGTCGGCCACCGAACCGGATCGGTTAACAGAATTGGGTTGCTTACGTGGGTCGGTTTACCAGATTCGACGACCGTATTCATCCGTGGCGTGTGGCGCGTTTCAACAAACAGCCGTGTTCAATCACCGAGAATGGTCTGCGGCCGAGTACGGCTAACCGAGAACCTTTTTAGACTAGTCGGTGACCGAATACGAGCTGCAACCGAATCGGTCAAAACGACCTAATGTAAATGAGCCTTTATGTAAATTATTTTGCATACTATTGCATAGAATCAAGTTTTTCTAACTGAACAGACAGCTGTGCTGCTGGGCAGTTTGTTGTGCCACTACTCCCAAGCTAATGCTCTAGGAAGTGAAGGGCGGGCGTGTCGGGGACTGTCCTATGTAATTTTGACGTTCGAAAAGTGCTGATTCTCAGCCTACTTTGAATAAATGAATTTTGATTTTTAAAACAGTATACATATGTACATACATTTATGTATGTATACTGCTTATACAGCCATCCACATTCATACTCAAAACTGTTCTGAAGACATGTCCCCTTATTCGCATCACATGCCCAAACTATTGCTACCTATTTCCACACAACTTTTTAAATAAAATCAGGGTAATTATCGTTTTCGGTCGGCCTCTAGTATTAATAGCGTATTAATTACTCATTTATTAGAGACCGCAATATTTTTTTAGCCTATTTTGTGGCCCACTGCTGGACAAAGGCCTCCCCGTTTTCCACCCTTCCTGGAAGACGTATGGCTAAATGAAACTGAACAAATAAAAACATAAGAAGGGAAGCCAGTACAAGTTCTCTTCAATTGTTATAAAAATGTTTGGATAACCCAAAAGTGCACTCCTCACAGACAAAAATCTAAGAAAATTCGTCGATTTTTGTTAATATCTTTTGAACGGTAATGAGTTTGATAACGAAAATCAATAGGGCTCATCCGAAGGATGAAAGAAAACTTATAGAAGAAGATTTAGATTAATCCGTTGTGTGTGACGACGTTAATCGTGACGACCAACAGACACACTTCCCAAAGGATACCATTGTACTGTGTAATACTTTAATTACATTTTTTGTTACACATTATCATGTATCAGTATCTTGTATCATGTATATGTATCAGTAACAAGTATGAGTATCATGTATTAGTACCATGTATCGTGTATCAGTATCACCATCATGTATCAGTATAATGTAACATATACCATGTATCATTTATCACGTATCATCTATAACAATAATAATAATAATAATTTTTTATTTCTCTCTCCACAAAGGTTGGCTTAGAATTAACATCTTAGGAATAGACAATAAACGTAAACAAAAGCTCCTTTGCAAGAGACTGAAGTCCGTAATAGGGAAAACCCTGTGTTACGGAAACACATTTCAAGGTATATACATAAACTCACGCCTTCCTCCCATGTGGGTAGGTAGAAACTATAGAACGCCACCTGCTACGCTCCTTACATACTCCTTTTGCTTCGTTTACGTTCATACGTCTGGTCATACACGCACGCAGGTTGCGAGTACTACGCACCTGACCTTTTTGAAGAACATCACCGATGAGGTCACTATATGTCTTTCTGGGGCGTCCCCTTCCGGCATTTCCACTCACATCTGCCTTGTATATACCTTTTGTTAGTCGCCTTTCATTCATCCTCTCAACATGACCAAACCATCTTATCATACTCTTTTCAATTGTTGTCACTACATCTTGTTGAATTTCAAGGTATATCTTCCAAAAATGTATTGATCTTATAATGTCAAGTCTCTAGTTTTTAAAAATTCCCTGCTAATATGAATTTCATGTATAATAAAATTGAGAGTATAAAAATATATCAAGAGTAGAACACTCGCACGCTGAAGTGTTGTGAGGCGAGCAATATAAATAGTGTTTATGCTTACCAAATCGGTTATAATCGAAGTTCTTCTTATGCGGCGGCGGGTGTCGGGGCGGAGCGTTACTAGTTGCGCCCGCGCCGCGCAGCATGGGCGGCTCATGACGGATCCTAGAAGTAAATCTATAAATAGTATTAAACATTGTCAATTTTCTTGTCAGTCAGTTTATTAATTTACGTTTAAAAGTTAACAATGGATTTTGGAATAGGACAGAACAGTCTTTATTTTGTAGACCATATAAATTACAGATATAAATGTGGAATTTTGAAATTCTATATTTATATCTGTAATTCACAAAGAAAATTTATTTCAGAAGGTTTATACATATATTTAATATCAATCTAATGATATAAACTAGAGATGCCGCGAATACTCGATATTATTCGGTATTCGGCATTACTCGACATTTCTTTTGTTATTCGTCGAATACCAATTAATAGTGTCTATTATTCAACGTTCGGCGTAAAGTTGTCTAAATAAAAATAAACTTTTAATGAACTGAAAAACTATAGACTTGAAAATAAACTTATATAATCTTTAAAAACAAAAAAAAAACACTTAAGCTTTATTATCATTAATATAATTAATTAAAAAACAAAAAACCCAACTGCAAAAACACATAACTGAAAAGGGAAAATCAAGCATTATAATCTATATAACTTTGGTCTTGCAGGCGGGGACAGTCGAATAACCTGAAATATGGTGTAAGTTTTGATTGTCCCCGCCTGCGATACCAAAATTATATAGATTATAATGCTTATTTTTCTCTTTTCAGTTATGTGTTTTTGCAGTCGGGTTTTTTGTTTTTTAAATAATTTATTTTATTTCAAGCTTTTTTTTTTATTAATATATATATTTGAAAATTACTCATTACTAGCTTTTATTTGATACCAATATTGTTGCAATTAATTAAAAAAAAATCTTTCCCCTCCTTTTTTTTTGTATTTGCAGATGCAGTATATAAATATTATATAGCCTATGTCACTCCCACAATTAACACGAATCTAACGACACCTCATATGTTAAAATCTATTAAGCCGTTTAGGCTACAGAGCGTGCCAAAGAAATAGACATACATACATACATACATACATACATGCTCTCGAAAAACATTACCCTCCTGAGGCAGTCGGGTAAAAAGTTTCAAAAATCAGTCATGTTGAAGTTAATTAGTTTTATTTTACAATACGTTAATCTAGACCAGAGATTCCCAAACTATTTTGGGCAAGAGACCCCCATTTTCCAAAATGAACTGATACCTCAGACTCGAAATTGTGCACGCTTATCGACTTGATTGAGTTTCTTAAAAGTACAACAACGATACTTCCTACTAAAATATAGTCATTCAAGTCGGTACACGTAACAAAACTTGTATAAATTAGAACTTGTGTTAATTAATAGGGGTCGATTTTTAGACTTCGTCGACGCCAAAATCAGTTTTCGTTTATGTCGAGCCCTGGGAAACCGATTTCGACCCCAAGGGGTCAATATCGACCACTTTGGGAATCCCTGATCTAGATATTATGACAAGTCGTCACATCAATAGATTGCACTCGTGTGGAGGGGCAGGTCGCAAGTTTACAAGGTAAGTTATCGCTTACCTCGGTATAGGTATAAGTTCCCTCGGCGGATGCGGATGGTGCGGGTGTGGCGGAGGGTAGGCAGGAAACCAGATATCCGGCGTTAGAGGGTTGTACTCTGGAAATAAAGCAAATAAAATATAATCATCTCATCATCTGTCTGTCTGTCTTTTTCCCAACTATGTTGGGGTCGGCTGCCAGTCTCAATACTCAATACGTGTATTGCATTCCACAATGTATAACCGGATGCAGCTGAATACCAGTATTTTACAAGGAGCGACTGCCTATCTGACCTCCACGACCCAGTAACTGGGTAAAACTATACCCCTAATTGGTAAGACTGGTGGTCCTACTTTTGGGCTTCAGACTACCTGTAATAACTGTCGATCTACGAATGACAGCCGTGACCAACGGCTTAACGTGCTTGCCGAGGCACAGAGTGGTCTCGGTCTGTAACGGATAGCACCCATCCACGATCCGACCGCGGCAAGTGTAGCTTAACCTTCGATCAACCCGTGCGGCTATTATTATTGAGCTACGCGGCCCTCTTATGGCCACGAGCCCCTCTTGTAGATACGAGCACCTCTTTTGACCACGAGCCCCTCTTTTAGGTACGAGACCCTCTTTTAGGTACGAGCCCCTCTATCGTGCACGAGCCCCTCTTTTGGCCACAAGCCACTCTTTTTGCCATGAGCCCCTTTTTGGCCACGGGTCCTTCTTATAGCCACGAGCCCCACTTTTGGCCAACAACCCCTCTTTTAGCTACGAGCCCAATTTTGGCACGAGACCCTCTTTTGGCCACGGGTCCCTCTTATAGCCACGAGCCCCACTTTTGGCCACCATCCCCTCTTTTAGCTATGAGCCCAATTTTGGCACGAAACCCTCTTTTGGCCACGAGCCTCTCTTTTAGCCACGAGCCCCTCTCTTGGCCACGCGCCTCTTATAGCCACGAGCCCCTCTCTTGGCCACGCGCCACTTTTAGCCACGAGCCCTTCCCTTGGCCACGCGCCTCTTTTAGCCACGAGCCCTCTTACTACTAAACAAATGAATAAAATTTAAGTATCTTTAACGTCAAAATAACTGCTTTTTAATAAATGCATATGTAAACAAAAAACATTTTTATTAAATTGTCTGTCCGTCTGTTTGTTCCGGCTAATCTCCGAATCGTCTGGACCGATTTAGACGGGACTTTCACTGGCAGCTAATAGCTGATGTTATAAGGAGTAGCTTAGGCTACTTTTATTTTAGAAAAAGCCACGCGGGAGAAGTTACTAAATATTTCATGTAAAATTGTACAAATTACGTGAACTCAAGACTATACGAAACGAAAACCGATGCAACACGTTTAGCCCTAAAAATGCATGCCGCAGGAGACGCCCTGGGCGTCGGGACTCACAGGCGGACTTCCGGTCGCCGTAGGCGCGGGCGCGCGGACGGTGAGCAATAGGGGGGAGCTAAGCTGCGGTGAGAAACAGGCGCGCGGGGGGGGGGGCGGGGGGGGGGGGGGGGGTCACTGTGTGCCACGCGCGCCGCACTGGGGTGGCAGCACTAGTGTAGGGGCCGCTAGGGGCGATGCCTGCCGGGGGCGCGGGAAGGTACGCAAGTGTTACCGAGGCAACACAGGCAACGGACGGAACACGGGTGTGTTTTAGTCAGTAAGAGTCTGACACACCCTCCCGCTCCGCCCAGAGCGGGAGAAGTTATTTGATAATTTTCCAACCGAAAACAAAAAGCCCTAACAATGCATTTAATGATTTGTAGTGCAAGCGAGCCTAAATAAACTATCCGTTATTACTTACTAGCATCCATTATTTAGGTATCAATTTCTGTTTACGTTTTTATTTCTGCTTGAGAACAATTTTATTTTTTTTTATTTTTTGGTATACTTGTGTGCTAGCTGACATATAGCTAATAATTTAATGTTTTGTGTTTCACGTGGTGTAAATTATTTTGCATATACAACATGTAACTTAATTAACGCACATCCTGAAAATAGTTTGTTCAGAATCGTTTACTGAATCGATTTATATAATTTTTAATATAGGTAATTTTTTATCCCAAAAATAATTAAAACTACGGAAACTATTGTCATATTAACGCTGTACAGTCGAAACAAATTGAAATGGACCGTAAATCAAAGTAATAAGACTTTTAAAATCGCAGTTTTATTTGTATTCATACAAATTCCATCATTCAATACAAAATAAAGAAAAATAAACTTTATTCCAAAAACGTTAAGGTCTTTACAAATGCATTGTAAACTTAGTGATTTGACCGCACGCACACACTAACAGGAACTGGACAAAGGACACCGATAAACCACCTACTTACTTTCGTTCCCTTTCTCCTGCAAACTAAAAGCCCAGGATAGAGCGAGATAGCCACAATGTACCACCGCTTGCGCGGCTACGATGAAAGCTAACATAAATGTAAACATTAGTCACGCGCGGGCTATATTAGTGGAAAGAAGTTACGTAGTGTTATCAAATATTCTTTCGCGTGCAATGTCTTTCCAATACACTAATGTTCAGTATACCGAAATGGTGAGGACTTTGGCAATGTGTGGTGATAATGTGGCTCTAGCTTGCAGAACGTTTAACCAAAGGTGTGGTACAAGAGTGGCCCGCAGGACAATGTTAGCTGCTACTCAGCGACTTCGCGACCACGGCACGTTCCGTCCAAACACAGCCATCGACAGGGGAGCCAACGTGCGTACACGTACTCGTCTTCAAAATGAAATCCTGGACTATTTCGATGAGAATCCCCATGCCAGTACCCGAGAAGCAGCGCCACACTTTGAATGTAGTCATATGCATGTGTGAAGAACACTTCGTGATGATAAAGAACACCCATTCCACCTCAGAAGATGCCAGGAGTTGACTCCAAACGATTACCTACGTACCACGTTTGCAGTTCAGCCGCTGGTTATTAGAAAATTGGCAGCGGAACATAATTTGGACAGACGAAAGTACATTCACACGCGTGGGGATGTACAATCAACATAACACACATTTGTGGATGCACGAAAATCCTCACGCATGCAGAGTGGATTCCTTCCAACACCGTTTCTCAGTTAACGTCTGGGCCGGTATCATTGGTACACACATACTGGGGCCAGTCTTCTTACAAAGATTAACAGGAGACGCATATTTACTGTTTTTACGAGAAACTCTACCTACGCTGCTAGAAGACATTCCTCATAATTTACAAGAGGTATTCTACCAACACGATGGTGCCCGTGCCCATTTCACTAGAAGTGTTCGGCAGCACCTTGATGAAGAGTTTGGTGAGCGCTGGATCGGTCGCGGCGGCCCTATCCAGTGGCCCCCCAGATCAGCTGATTTGACGCCTCTTGACTTTTTTTTTGTGGGGACGAATTAAATCGTTAGTTTATTTTAATGATACAACAAGTGCCGAGGACCTAAAAAATAGGATAGTGAACGCTTTTGAAATAGTGAGAAATGACACTGAAGTGCTTTCTAAATTAAAACATCAATTAAGAAAACGGGCATTAAAATGTATTGAACAAGGGTCTTTTTAACACACTTTCAAAATGTTCACCACATTTTGAAAGTGTGTTAAAAAGACAACGTCGCGTCGTATGAGTGTTTAGGCAATCAGTAATATGTAAGTTATTTGATTTTTGTTAAATTACTGTAAATATTTTGATTCAATCTTTTAAACACGCCGTCTCTGAATAATGTTGTCGTATCGCCTCTTATTTTCAGCAGTTCATTACCGATTGGCATTGTATCATATTCAATAAACGAAATTATTCAGAGTCGACAGTCCAAAGCCTGAAAAGTGTGATGGAAAGATGCAATCATAATGTTTACTAGACATAGATCGTAAATAAACAATTCTTTTCTCGGACGTCGTCGGTTAATGTTTCATACAATGATATTTTAATAAAATATCATTGGTTTCATAATATTTCGTCAACGTAAACAATCGTGTATTGTCGGCTTTTCCGTAGTTTCGTTATGTTGTGTCGAGTCGAGCGGCGCGGTAACTGCTTGTGCGACTGTGTGCGTTGCGTGCGTAATAGTATGACTAAAAAGTTCTCCAAGAATTGGTATAACTAATTTAGTAAATAACAATGCATATACATGTTAAATTAAAAATTCAGTGTATGTATTATGATTATAACATAATATTCTAATTGGGGTGTTTGAGGGTGTGCGTTAATTACGTTACATGTTGTATATGCTGTATAGAAGACAGCAGTGCTGCTGGGGAGTTTTTACGGCACTTCTTCTCCCCAGCAAAAGCACTAGGAAGTGGTGAAGGATGTGCGTTTCGGGGGACTGTCTTATGTAATTTTGACGTTCGAAAAGTGCTGATTCTCAGCCTACTTTGAATAAATGACTGATTTGTACTGACCGGGCACGCTGGGCGCAGGCGGCATGGCCAGCACGCTGGACAGCGCGGCCGACGCGTCCTCCAGCACGACCGGGTCGCTGCCGTGGTCCCACTGGCACAAATCGCCGCGCATGCAGTAGCCCTTCTCTGTAAACAAACAAAATATACATTAATATAAAAACGTCTGTATTCTCCGAGGGGCTTGTGGCTAAGTAATAACAGCCGCACGGGTGAATCAATCAGGTTAAGCTACACTTGCCGCGGTTGGTCCGTGGATGGGTGACCATCTTTACATACCAAGACCCCTCCGTGCCTCAGAAAGCACGTTAAGTCGTTGGTCCCGGCTGTTATTTGTAGATCTTTGACAGTCGCTACGGGTCGTCAGAAGCCCGAAAGTCTGACAACCAGTCTTACCAAGGGGTATCGTGCCAAGACCCCTCCGTGCCTCAGAAAGCACGTTAAGTCGTTGGTCCCGGCTGTTATTTGTAGATCTTTGACAGTCGCTACGGGTCGTCAGAAGCCCGAAAGTCTGACAACCAGTCTTACCAAGGGGTATCGTGTTACCCAGTACCTGGGTTGTGGAGGTCAGATAGGCAGTCGCTCCATGTAAAATACTGGTATTCAGCTGCATCCGGTTAAGACTGGAAGGCGACCCCAAACATAGTTGGGGTTACGCAGATGATAATTCTCCGAAATAATAGGCAGAGTTGTATGTGTCGCGGGAATTTCCGAAAGGGATACCATGACCTCTAGCAACGCACAGGCAACGGAAGGAACACGGGTGGGTTTTAGTCAGTAAGAGTCTGACACACCCTCAGCGCGGAGAAGTTATTTGATAACTTCCCACAAAAAAAAAGAATGCATGTATAGTACACTAATATTTTATAATTAATTTTAATATTATTGTCTGTCTGAACGCGACACACTCAAAAAACACCGAACTGATTTCATACGGTTTTTACCAATAGACGGAGTGATTCATAAGGAAGGTTTCGGTGTACAATTCATTAAGGTTTTGAGCATATTGGCTGAAATATGACGACGATTGAGATGTCGGAAAAAATCATGCCGAGTGGGAGCTTTACTGGCGTGCGCGTTAAGGTAGTACGATTCCATGCGATAATTTCAAACTCAAACTCAAAGAATATATTTCAATTAAACCATTTACAGGCACTTTTGAATTGTCAAGGAGAAAGCTTTTGAAAGTTTCCGACCTCCACGCGGGTAAAAGCTAGTATTATAAAAACCTACCGGAATAAATTCTCTAAATGATGGTCCAAAACAACACCAAAAAATCGTTTCGTAGTTTAGATGACCCCTTGGGATCGAAATCGGTTTCCCAGGAGTCGACGGGGTCTAGAAATCGACCCCTATTACTAATTAACACAAGTTCTTATTTGAAACTTATAAGATACTGTCTAAGTTGTGTTACGTGTACCAACTTGTTAAAAGAATGACTAATATTTTAGTAGGAAATATCGTTGTTGTAATTTTAAAAACTCAAGAAGTCGATAAGCGTGCACAAGTTCATACAGCTAAGGGGTCTGAGGTAGCAGTTAATTTTGGAAAAGGGGTCTCTTGGTCAAAATAGTTTGGGAATCGCTGGTTTAGAAGAATAACGCGGTCAGACACGAAAAGCGACTTAAATTTGTAATAATATGTTTGCAGAGTGTCAAAAGAGCCATTACATTGCCGTTAGGTAGGTATAATATAAGTAGGTAGTTAGATATGTGTTGAAATAAAAATATTTTTCATGTTCAATATTTATTTACCTACATGAACATTTACACATTAAATTACTAGTATAAAACAATTTGTTCGAATCATAACGGGACTCTTCCGTGACATTTCACGTCACTATCATCTTGCAGATGTATGATAAATTCAAAGTCGGCATCAAAGTATTTCATATACTCAGCTTTTACTATCCATGTTGACGGTATGCGACGGAAAATTTAAGAGCGAGATAGTTAGCACTAGTAGCCCGACCGGCAGCTCGGGCGATACTGAACGCTCCCGAGCTTGCGCACACAGACGCGTGTCTGTGTGCGTAAGCACATTGTGTGCACGTACATGGGCATTTTTACAAAAATGCATAGGTGTATGTTTAGTCCTGTCCCTCGAAAAGATTGTCGTTTTTATTTTCTATTATTACCCGTATTAACAAAAAACGATTACTTTTAGCTTTAGTAGACACCTAGTTATTATTCCGGTAATAACTTAATTCCCCAAGTACTCGATTATTTAAATTAAATATTAATTAAGTGATAGGGAGATAGCATTTTGACTTGTCCCTGGACGATGCAGCTATATTGATCATAAAATATTTACGTTTTATCCTAAGAATTGACTACAGGTATACTATTTTATTCATTCAAGAGATCGTGGTAGACTATTATAAAACAAAATTCAAATATTATATCTTTAATTTATTAAAATATGGGAATTCAATTAGAGAACCTAAATTGTGAGCGACCTGACACGTCAAGTTTGTTACCGTATTTTTTCCATGATTTACTAAAATTTTGGTATATTTTATTTATCTAATAGCAAAACCAGAAGCTTTAAGTCATCCAACATTTTGTAGACTGTCAGTTTTGCCCATAACAGTGTGTAAAGTGCACGTGCACAGTAGCACTCATCGCTTGGTGAAAAACTTTCTGTCAAGGTAAGTTACCAAAATATTGTATAATTCAGTATGTAAACAACATGATTGCGGTAGTTTTTGAAAGCTTTAACATCTAGCTGAATAAATAAATAGTTAAAGACGATTCACTGCAATTGTACCTATTTACGTTTAATATAAATCGCGCAAAGGTAAGGTAACGTTACGTCAGTTTTAAGGCGCTGACAAGACCAATTTGACCAAAATTGGCTTAACTTCAGAAAAAAAATGACTAAATTTGTATAGTTTGTGGTAGCGGAAAAAATATATGTTAATTTTGAACATATTTCCCAGAACTTGGTTGTTAACAAAACACGTTTTGAAAAAAAAAATGGATACAAACTAACGTTAAACTAACCTCTTACCTTGAGTTCTAATCCAAAATATCTGTATTAAATATCAACATACGTTACATATTTCATTAATAACAAGAACGTCTTATTTGAATGCAGAACTTGGTTGTTTTTTATTTTCGATTACTCAACTCAATTTTGAGTAAATAGATAATTGCTTCATATTTTGCAATAAATTACAAGCGTAGTGTCATCGCGCTTCTCTTTCTTTTCTATGCAATCTGACAGTGACCGCGGTTTAGGTGTTGTCAGCGTCTTAAGTATAATCTCACATACAAAATTAAGTTGAAATTACATCTTACTTCTTTTAGACCTATAACTTTTTGTGAAAATGCCCACAATTACACACACAACTAAGACCAACCCGCCGTTGTGAGATATAACAACTGTAGATCTAACTAAGTAACACTAAGCAAATATATTGTACTCACCGTCGAAGTCTCGACAACGTCGCTTGTAAGCGTCGTTGTGTTCCAGCCTCGTCTCGGGCTGAGGGGACGCCGAGCCACGGGAGCGGTCACGTGATCTCTCGCGGGATCTGCAAAAAATATATATTTCAATTTTGAATGGTAGTTATCTGTTAAGCCGTCTGGCAAGGCTGTCATTTGTAGATCTTTGACAGCCGTTACGGGGTAGCCCGAAAGTCTGACAACAAGTCTTACCAAGGGGTACCGTGTTACCCAGTAACTGGTTTGTGGAGGTCAGATAGGCAGTCACATAACATAAGCCTATAATGTTCCCATTGCTGGGACACAGGCCTCCTCTCTGTGAGAGAGAGTGGGCCGTAATCCATCACGCGGGCCCAGTGCGGGTTGGTAGATATCACGTCTTCGAATTTTTGGTTCTAGAACATGGTTTCCTCACGATGTTCTCCTTCACCGTTTTCAGAGTAGTGGTGATGAAATAATTTGCACAAAGTGAAGCGCCTGTCCGGGTTCGATCCTATGACCTACAACTCGTAAGTCGCGGCCGTTTCCACTGGGCCACCACTGCTCTAAAGATAAGGCAGTCGCTGCATGGAAATTACTGGTATTTAGCTGCATCCGAAGACCATTCTTCGGATGCAGTTAATGCAGATAGTTTGCAAAAGGCTAGGCAGATTAATTAGCTAGTCTTTTTAGAGGTAGAATGAAGGAAGGAACTAAATGTGGCAACCATGGCATTTGGCTATCTTTAATATAGATTCTTTTATATTTTGTGAATGTGAGAAGGTTGTAGGGATAATAACCTGTGGATTATGTAGGATTAGGCTGTTGATTTGTAGACCATATTCTATTTTGTTAAGTACCTGGTACTTGATGGCAGGCCTACACTGTCCTCCCATGCCTATTAACACTGTAATTTAAAAATATTGTAAAAGCCTATTATTTTTAAAAGAGTAACCATGTAGTTTCTTGCCGGTTCTTCTCCATAAGAAACATTGGAACAAACAATTGGAACCGTGCACCTAGCTTCTGACGTTTCATAAGTGCTCAAGGAGGTTAATGTTGAAATAAAATATTTTGATTTTGAATGCTTACCGTTCCCTATCTCTAGAACGAGACACCCGGTCTCTATGTTCTCTGTCTCGTGACATTCTGTCTCGCTCTAACTCCCGGGGTGCTCTCAACCTGTCTCTTTCCCGCTCATGGTCGCGATCGCGAACGGTCGGTGATCTCGATCTGTGGAAAAAAATAATACAAATTTTTCAAATTCTCTTGTTAAAAGGAAATTCTGATTAAATTCAGGGGCCCAAGTCTACTAATCTACAAAAGCAGTAGTCTCGCCTTTGTGAGTTTTTGACAAATCTTTGATTTGATGTTGTATGGCAAATCTGTCTAAAACCTACAATGGAGAGAGGAAGGAGATTGTGGCGACATCTACATCGCCACATGCGAACTACGCGTCACACTGACGTCACGAAGATCCTGCATCGCGCAAGCCGAGTTTACATACAACGTCCCGATAACGACACCCATCACGTCTGCGGAGGTTCCTTAACTAACATAATTTGAGCCTGTATCGGTGATACATACCTAGATCTGCTATTCGGTCTGTCAATAGTCGGTGGAGGGGGACTTCGGTTTCTGTAACGACCACGCGGCGACGGGGAGCGAGACAGCGGTCGTCTGTCGGACAAAGAGATCAAGATCAGTCTACACTAACGTAAACACACTCGCAGCAGCAATGGCTGATCTTCGCGTTATGCTCGTGAACGGGTGCTGCTTGTGGTGACTGGTCGTCTTGCTGACCATTGTTTTATTATTGTTATTAGTAATTAACTATTGATTTTCCTTCGATGGTGCTAGTTTATCATTTCTTCATCCTTATCCTTATGTAAGCGGGCTTTTATTAAGGTATTAAGTTCTGTTTACGTTTTTATGTTGTAATTTTTATCTGCTTGAGTACAGTTTTTATTGTTCTGCTTTTGTGTGCTAGCTAACATATTCCCCAGGGCTCAATTCTTGGCCCATTTTTGTTTCTTATTTATATAAATGACTTGCCTTTCCTCATAAAGGATAATCATGATATAGTGCTGTTTGCAGACGACAGTTCACTTTTATTTAAACTCAAACGTCAGCAGTTGGTTACTGACAATGTAAATAGTGCCCTCGAATAAGTAGTTAACTGGTTTAATGTTAATAACCTACTTCTTAACGAGAAAAAAAACCACATGTATTAAGTTTACAATATCTCATGTTAGACAAGTAAAAACTAGTGTTCTCATAAAGGGTGAAGAGTTGAACCCGAAGATACCATTGTGTTCTTAGGCATAACTTTGGATGCCAAGCTTCAATGGGGCCCCCATATAGATAAATTGTCAAAAAAGCTTAGCTCTGCAGCATACGCCAATAGAAAAATTCATGATTTAACGGATTTAGACACAGCCCGTTTAGTATACTTTAGTTATTTTCATAGCGTTATGTCGTACGGTATTCAATTGCCGTATATTGGGGAAATGCCGCCGATATCCATACAATTTTGAACAAACACAAATTTGTTGTACCTACAACAAGGCTCAAGAAAATAGGTGGCTCATTCAGATGTCAATGTATACGTTTTTATAATAAGCTTCCAAGCCACATTCAAGATCTAAGCCTTAATAAATTCAAATAATTTATAAAGTAAGTTGTGCCAGAAAGCCTTTTACCGTTAGAGATTATATTGAGGACAAAAAGGCTTGGGATTGAACTGCTCCAATTATTGCATACTGAAAATTTTATTTTATTTATATACACATTTGACATTTAATGATTATTCAAAACACAATGACATATTTACTTTGTGGAGTTTAATATATTGTGTGGAATTTAATATTTACTTGTAAAGTATTATATTGTTTTAATTATTAGGAATGTGAGGACTATGTGGGTCATTGTTTTTTTTTTGTCTCTTAGTTAGTTTTAATGATGGTCTGGCAGTTTGAGTACTTTATGCGGCCTACCCAAATGTCTTTTCTTTGGTATTGTTCGTCAAATCATTGAGCTCCTTAAGTTTTGAGCTGAGCTGCATGATAACTGACAAATGCGTGCACTGACTGGACAGGTCCACTCAAATCTGTGTGGTTCTTTCCTCAAAAGACCATTTCGGACAACAACCTACTTGGTCCTCAAATGATCTGACCAAGATTATGTCTGGATATACACATTGACATTGATGAATTTTATTTATGCAATGACATGAATATTTACTCTGTGTAGCATTATATTATTTTAATTATTGTAAATGTGAAGACTATGTGGGTCATTGTTTAATTTCGTTTTATTCTCAGTTAGTTTTTAACATCGTCTGGCAGTTTGAGTATTTTTGCGGCCTAGCCAAATGTCCTTTCTTTGGTATTGTTCGTTGAATCGTTGAGCTCCTTTAGTTCCGACTTGAGCTGCACAACTACAGACAAATGCCTGCACTAACTGGACAGGTCCACTCAATCTGTGTGGTTCTTTCCTCAAAAGATTATTTCAGACACCAATCGACATGGTCTTCACATGATCTGACCAATATTACGTCTGGACTTTAATAGAGACTGTGACCTCTGAGTGTTGTTGCCTTTCTTCTCAGAGTAGTCAGATAGGAAACGCCGACCTCATCTAGTTTAAAAAAAATGTTTGACATGTAAAAGTGTTTGTAAGAACCTACTTACAGAAATAAAATCATTTATCATTTAGGTATGTTGATAATAAAAGGATGTTTATTTTTGCACAAAATTGAAGTGATAAGGATAATGGAATATAAATATTTTACATCGTGTTCCCACTGCTGGGACACAGGCCTCCTCTCTGTGAGAGGCAGTGGGCCGTAATCCACCACGCGGGCCCAGTGCGGGTTGGTGAATGTCACAAGTCTTCGAATTTTCGGTTCGAGGACATGCCGGTTTCTTCACGATGTTTTCCTTCACCGTTTTGAGAGCAGTGGTGTTGAAATAATTTACACGAAGTAATGCGCCTGCCAGGGTTCAACCTACAACTCGTTACCACTGGGCCACCACTGGCAAAAAAATATATTTTACTATCTGTTTGTAGCAAAACTGTGTCAAATATTACCTTCTGACTTCATTGTTGTGTTCGTTGTCGCGCACATGTCTTCTTGCGCGCGCGCGTCTCTCCCACGACCGAGAGCGACGTCGCCTCCTGTCTGTGTCGCGGGTCTGTTGAGGAATTAATTAAATTAATTAATTATTTAGCCATATAGTCTTCACATTTACAATAATCAAAATAATATAATACTTCATCATCTGCCTAGCCTTTTCCCAAGTATGTTGGGATCGGCTTAGTCTAACCGGATACAGCTGAATACCAGTATTTTACATTGAGCGACTGCCTATCTGACCTCCACAACCCAGTTACTGGGTAACACGATAAGACTGGTTGTCAGACTTTCGAGCTTCTGACGACCCGTAACGACTGTCAAAGATCTATAAATGACAGCCGGGAACAATGATTTAACGTGCTTTCCGAGGAACGGAGGGGTCTTGGTATGTAAAGATGGTCACCCATCCACGGACCAACCGCGGCAAGCGTAGGTTAACCTGATCCATCGACCCGTGCGGCTGTGTCCAAAATAATATAAAACAAAGTAAATATTCATGTCATTTTATATATAAAAAATCATCAATGTGAATGAGTATAAGAACCCAGATATAATCTTGGTCAGGTCATTTGAGGACCATGTAGATTGGGTGTCTGAAATGGTATTTTGAGGAAAGAACTACACAGATTGAGTGGACCTGTCCAGTCAGTGCACGCATGTGTCAGTAATCATGCAGCTCAATTCCGAACTTAAGGAGCTCAACGACTCGACGAAATAAACCAAAGAAAGGACATTTGGGACAAAGGACAAACAAACTGCCAGATTATCATTATATGGTATTTTCTTTTGAGGAAAGAACCACACAGATTGAGTAGACCTGTCCAGTCAGTGCATGCATTTGTCAGTAATCATGCAGCTCTACTCAGAACTTAAGGAGCTCAACTACTCGACGAACAAAACCAAAGAAAAAACATTTGGGTTGGTCGCATAAAGTACTAACTGAGAAAAAGATTTTTTTTTTTTAATATATGATCACAAATGCCTCATACATGTCACGTAAATCAATGTAAATAAATTAACTCCTGTCGTTACGTTATCGGTGAAGAGAACACGAAAATGACAATTTCCGCCCAAGCCCAAACCTTCGAGCCATTGTATTTTGAACATTATTTCGAGGAACGCAAACTTAATTTAAAACTAAATCAAAGTTATAAATTTTATATTGAGGGCCGATTCACACCGGGAAAGCAGCGGCCGGCAGCGGCGCGGCGAGCACTTTCAGTATGAAATAATTGTAAACTTTATCTAATTGATTAAACGATCAGTATCGCTTGAAAAGCTCGAAAAGGTGGCGCGGACGCCCGCGGGGCCGCTTCTGTCAGCGGTACTGCCCGTGTCGCGTCGCTGCCGGTCACCTCCGACCGCTGCCAGCCGCTCTACCGTTCCGGTGTAAATCGGCCCTTAAGGCGCTGACAAGAGGCAAATGACCAAAACAGGCTTGTCTTAAGAAAAACAATTGCCAAATCTGTATAGTTTGTGGTAGAGGAAAAATATATGTTAATTTTGAACATGTTTCTCAGAACTTGGTCGTTGTCAAAACATGTTTTGAAAAAAAAATCTCGATACAAACTAACGGTAAACTAACCACTTACCTTGAGTTCCAATCCAAAATATCTATATTAAATATCAAAGTACTTTACGTATTTAATTAATAACAAAGACGTCTTATTTGAATACAGAACTAGGTTGTTTTTTATTTTCGATTAATTAGCTCAATTTTGAGTAAATAGATAAGTGCTTTATATTTTGCAATAAATTACAAGCGTTGTGTCATCGCGCTTCTCTTTCTTTTCTATGTAGTCTGACAGTGACCGCGATTTAGCTGTTATCAGCGTTTAAAGTACTTGATTTTAGTCAGAATAAAGTTCAAAATACAATAACCAGCTCAAAAGCTTAACCCTCAAGTAACGTTACAACTAACCCTACTAATATTATAAACGCGATAGTTTGTGAGTATGGATATATGGATGTTTGTTACTCTTTCACGCTAAAACGGCTGAACAGATTTCAATGAAATTTGGCACACGGGTTTACATGACCTGGATTAGAACATAGGATACTTTTTATCCCGATATTCAAAATCAAAATCAATCAAAATCAAAAGTCATTTATTCAAACTAGGCTGAGAATCAGCACTTTTCGAACGTCAAAATTACATAAGACAGTCCCCCAAAACGCCCACCCTTCACCACTTCCTAGTGCTTTAGCTGGGAAGAAGAAGTGGTCAACAAACTCCCCAGCAGCACAGCTGTCTGTTCAGTTAGAGGGAAAAAAATGGATTCTATACAACAGTATGCAAAACAATTTACATTACGTGCAACATAAATAAAACATTAAATTAATAGCCATATGTCAGCTAGCACACCATTATACCAACAAAAAAAAAGAAAAGGAAAACACCGAAAACTATAAATTCTCAAGCAGAGATAAAAACGTAAACAGAACTTAATGCCCAAATAAAAGCCTCCAAGCATAAAAGGCGTGCCCGCTTACATATAGCTATAGCTGTAACAGTCACAAATGATGAACTAGGACCATCAAAGTAAAATAAGTAAATAAATAATATTCACACGGGATCAAGACTTATGCGGCTGAAACCGCGGGGCGCAGCTAGTTCTGTAACAAGACGAAGATGAAGAAATTTTATATAAATACTGACCGAGTCTCCTCTTCTATCACGTCTTCTAGGAGGCTGGTCAACAGGTTCTTCTAGCAGTTCAGTTAAGGGCAATACCTGTGCAAGAAATTAACATTTTAATATTATTATTTCATACAATAATGTCAGATGAGAATAAAACTCGCGTATCTTGAGGCATCACAACTATCCATTTATTTCTCATGCACAAGCGAAATTTATACAGGGTCAAATTCAATTAACTAGCGACGTTATTTACCTCGTTGAGCAGACAAATTTTTCAAACATAATGAAGCAATAATAGGGTCTTACACCCATTTTTGAAAAGTGTCCTAATTAAATTCTATAGTGCTAATATGCCCAAAAAAATCACATTTTTTTTATTCAATCGATAAGTGCCATAAAAATGCATTTAAATTTTACATTTTCAAATTTCGCGCGTAGTTTGACGAAAACGCTGGACGCAGTGGACGCCATGTTGCTCTGTGGTCATGACGTCACTTGGCTATGTAAACAAATGCGCTGATCTATTATCTAACTATCAGTTGACAGTTGACATGTTTTAGTTTACATAGCGGTATGACGTAATAACATGGCGGCTACTATTTCATGGTGTTTTTTAACAGATTAGAAAAACTGAAAACGTTGAATTGAATTTTAAAATTTATTTTGTTATTTTATGAACTAAAAGTAACATTTACGGCTCCTTTTTGCTTAAACTATCTCAATAATCTATTTATAGATTTTTTTCTCGTATATATTTAAAATACCCTATTACGGTCGATGACCTGATAAACATCAAATTAATATTTTTTCGCTTTATCATGTTTAAATCTCGGTACCCATCCCATCTGCGGAGTTGAGCTAGCTAATTCAATTAAACCCTGTTTAAGGAATTCTTAAGGAATAAGGAAGGATTTTGTCTGTCAGTGAATGAAATTTAAAATTTGTATTAAGGCGCTGACAAGAACCAATTGACCAAAATAGGCTTCTCTTAAGAAAAAAAAATTGCCAAATTTGTACAGTTTGTGGTAGCGGAAAAATATATGTTAATTTTGAACATATTTCCCAGAACTTGGTTGTTACCAAAACACGTTTTGGAAGAAAAATCTCGATACAAACTAACGTTAAACTAACCTCTTACTTTGAGTTCTAATCCAAAATATCTATATTAAATATCAATATACGTTACGTATTTAATAAATAACAAGAACGTCTTATTTGAATGCAAGATCTTGGTTGTTTTTATTTTCGGTTACTCAACTCAATTTTGAGTAAATAGATAATTGCTTCATATTTTGCTTTAAATTACAAGCGTTGTGTCATCACGCCTCTCTTTCTTTTCTATGCAATCTGACAGTGACCACGGTTTAGGTGTTGTCAGCGTCTTAAATAGATAATTACTATTTACCTTAACAAGCGTTTGCTCATTATGCGGGTGTCCTCTCGGCACAGCGCCGACGGGAGGCGCGGGCGCCGCTAATTTCGCGCCTCGTGACACGACCAGTCTCGCTCGCATCGCGCCTGCTCCCAATCCGCCGGCGCCCAATCCGCCGGCGCCCAATCCGCCGGCGCCCAATCCGCCCGCGGACAATCCACCCGCACCCAATCCGCCCGCGCCCAATGCGGCCGCGCCTAAACCGACCGGCGCCGCGCTTGGTGCGACGCCGCCTGCCAGCGTGCCGGCGCACGGGGAACGCCCGCGCGTCTCGCCACCAGATACGGGCGAAGGGATTAGCGGGGCACCGACTAAGGGAAAAAAAATGTGTTTAATACTCTGTTTAGGGAATTTACAAATAATACACAAACATACATAAACTCACGCCTTCTTCCCGTGAGGGTAGGCAGAAACTATAGAACGTCACCTGCAGGCTTAGCATGACGATTTCTATTTCTAAGAAGAATAGACACAGCTCTTTCTATACAAAGTGACATTTACATTTTTCTACTCCACAGCCACAAGGTATATACGGTTATCTATAAAATCATGATTTTACAAGAGAGCGTTTCGAACGCAAAACTGTGTAATTTAAACAACAAACTATCTTTTCCTAATTTACATAATTTAGTTAATAAGGCATTACCAAGGAAATTGTTAAAAATGCGGTACCTCGACACTGAGTAAAATTGTTGTAGTTGTCTTTATAAACGTGACTTAATATCAGTAAAAATTAAGAATCAAACAGAAAAAAAATCCTATTGATGAAACAAAGAATTAGTCGAAATATGTAAAACAGTGAGTTTCGTAAAAAGTGGAGTTGAATCTTTCTACTTTGCTGCCGTCGTACTTTCTACACGATTCAAGGATCCACTTGCGTAATATTAAGCATTAAAGTGCCAATTTTTGTTAGAGTCAAGTTTCCCCCCACCCCTTTTTTTTGGATGGGAAATCATCAAATAACTTCTCCCGCTATGGGCGGAGCGGGAGGGTGTGTCAGACTCTTACTGACTAAAACCCACCCGTATTCCTTCCGTTGCCTGTGTTGCCAGGGGCCTCGGTAACCCTGTGGTAAATTCCCGCGACCCCGGCAGGCATCGGCCCTAGTGGACCCCTACGCTTGTGCTGACATCTCTTTGAGGCGCGCGTGGAATACAACGCGCCGTCGACCCGGGGCTGGTCCTTACCGGACGGTGAGCTACCCATTGCTTACCGTCCGCAAGCCCGCGCCTACGGTGGCCGGAAACCCGCCCGGGATTCCCGATGCCAAGTGTCCCCACCCCCTGCCAGCTAAATGGTCGTTTATGGAGATGTGAAATTATTCATGGCAGTAGTACATATAATGAAAATAAAAGGAAAACTATCACGGTTAAGTAGGCTTTATAAGTTAACGAGTTACAGTCGACCAGGAGATTTGACCGTGGCATATATCGATGTAGGGAGAACATGTTTTTCAACTACAATGTTAATTTTGTTTTTGGGATAAATTCATCCCAACTTCCCAACGACGGAGCCCTTCATTGTGCGTAGTCCGACACGCACTTGGCCGGTTTTGTCTATTCTCCCGTAGACAAAACGGTACTTTATGTAACAATATTTTAATTTAAAAGAGTGTCCGTGGAGTTTCTTGCCCTATCCTCTCCATAGGAACCTACTACGCTTTGGAAAGGGCAACTAGCTTCATCTTTCTGACTGACCGACCCCTTGACAATTCAAAAGCGCCTGTATTTGGTTTATTTGAAATAAATGCTTTGAGTTTGCTCGTGCTAAGCCTGCTGCTACGCTCCTTACATACTCCTACAAATAATACCAAACCTACCATTCAAAATCAAAAATCAAGTCATTTATTCAAACTAGGCTGAGAATCAGCACTTTTCGAACATCAAAGTTACATAAGACAGTCCCCCAAAAACGCCCGTCCGTCCGCTCGCCAATGGCGCCGATTCCCTTGTTCACAAACTAATCTAAATTCAAGTTCAGTGCATCTTTTTCTTTCTATTACATTAAGAAAAGGACAGAAGATAAATTTTAGTTTAGTCCTGTCAAATTAATCAGCGCTTGACGTAAATTGACGTAATTTCAGTAGGCAAGTTTTTAATCACGTCTAAACTTGTATGGAGTAGTGACAGGCAGTTTATCTTCTGTCCTTTTCTTAGTGAAATAGAAAGAAAAAGATGCACTGAACTTAAATTTAGTTCAGTTTGTGAACAAGGGAATCGGCGCCAATATCTATCATTCACAAATAATATGATGTTATATCGGGTATAATAAAAGACTTGACAAATTCAAGAGTCACTGTAAGTCCACAGTGTTTTTTTTTATATACTGGACTACCTGGAACCTTCTGGTTACGGAGATGTTTAAGGGCAAAGTTCCAACTTCTTTTATTTTTTAAAGGAAAACAAATTTGAAATGTTATAACCGAACTTTAAACGCCGCACAACTCCTGTACATCAGCTGTACCTGTACTCCTGCATCAACATCATCATCTGCCTAGCCTTTTCCCAACTATGTTGGGGTCTTTTTCCAGTGTTACCTACCGGATACAGCTGAATACCAGTATTTTACATGGAGCGACAGCCAATCTGACCTCCACAACCCAGTTACTGGGTAACACAATACCCCTTGGTAAGACGGTTGTCAGGCTTTCGAGCTTCTGACGACCCGTAACGACTGTCAAAGATCTACAAATGACAGCCGGGACCAACGGCTTAACGTGCTTTCCGAGGCACGAAGGGGTCTTGGTATGTAAAGATGTTCACCCATCCACGGACCAACCGCGGCAAGCGTAGCTTAACCTGATCGATCGACCCGTGCGGCTGTTATTACTAAGCTGACTGTTTATGAGGAAATATCCTCAAATGATATACAAGGTGTCGTTTTGCATCCTCATCAAATTTCAGGAGGCTGCTATGAAAAACATACATAATCAAATAAAATTACGATACCTACTCAATAATTAATACATACTTGTTTTTTTAGTTACTTAAGTTTGAAAGTATTTTAGAATACACCACTTTCACAGAACAGAATCACCCCGTTGCGTATGCGGTAGTGTGTGTGTAAAAGGGCAGTTACAGTGCTGTATCACACGGACCACGTTTTAACATGCGTGTCTCACACATGCCGATTTCCAAAATTTAGAAAAAAAATTACCTACTTATTTTATTATTGATTCTTGTCGAGAATCATTAGCATAGTTACCTCCTTGAATTTGACAAGGATGCAAAACTACACCTTGTATAATGGGAGATTGTTGTAAAATATAACTATAATCCTGGAAACGTCTGTATCATCGAACTTCAGACATGACTGTACATTCCATTTTGCAAGATCATTTGCAAATAATGCATTACGGAATAATGCACATTTTCTGTGTTTTCGGACTACTGAAACTGAAAAATTATTATTTTTAGACCTAACCAAATTGTGTTATTTTTTTTATTAATTAATTTAGGATCTCCAACAAAAGATGTACACAATACATGACACATAAATAAAGCACAATAACGTTGACAATTAAGCTAACAAAGTTAAAAATATTAATGAAAGGTAAAATAACTAAATAACTTCAAGACTATACTCAAATTAACTATTCCCTCCCACTAGCACACAATAAAAATAGAAATCTCCCAAAGTGTTTTGTAACTATATTCTTTGAGGGAGGGAGGGCCAGTGTTATAAAAATATTGTAGTTAAAATTATACTGAATGGCTAGATTCAAATTGTTTATTAACACCCAAAATTACTTTTACCTTTAGGACGCTGACAACACCTAAACCGCGGTCACTGCCAGATTGCATAGAAATTAAAGAGAAGCGCGATGACACAACGCTTGTAATTAATTGCAAAATATGAAGCAATTATCTATTTACTCAAAATTGAGTTAAGTAATCGAAAATAAAAAACAACCAAGTTCTGCATTCAAATAAGACGTTCTTGTTATTAATTAAATACGTAACGTATGTTGATATTTAACCCATTAATTCCCAAGGGTAAAAATAAAAACATATTTATTGGTTTTATTGTTTATTACGTTTACAAATACATCCAAAAAGATAAAATTATAGTAAAAAAAAATATTGAATAATCAGTTTACATTCCGCAAAATGTTGCGTCTAAGCAACGTTGGGATTACTGGACTTAAATTTTACTATCAAGTCTAACAACGTTGGAGTATTAGCGAGAGTGAAACATTTTAAAACAATCGGCATGAAGATGTACTTGACATTTTTTACACATATAAATTGTTGTACTTCGACACTGTCGACATCTTCTTCGACGTTTATTTTCGTGCTCTTCTATGACATGACCAATATTATCGAAGCGAATATTGGAAGGTAACGCATTTTTGGATGGTCTTCCTAGATTTGTATTTGAATTACCCAAAAAGTGCGAATTATCTGCAAGTTGGGCTTCTTCGGTTTTCATCAAACTTACAGCAACGTAAGATTTGAATTCCAATTGACTCAAAGATCGCTCATTTGCCAGGTTGTAAATTTTCCACGAATTTACCAAAACACTGTCTATCAAATTGATGAACAGTGGCCACCACCACTTTTTCCCTCTTACTCGAATCCTATAATTGGCTATTCCATTATCATGGAGATCTACGCCACCCATATTTTTATTATAATCTGCTATAACCTGGGGCTGTGGCACATTCAACATCTTTTTTATTTTTCTATCGTAACGTTTTGCTGTAACCAATGGTTCGATTTTCGCGTTGTTAGTAGCCACATTCACCACAGAATTGTCATTCCATCGAACCAACAGTACTTCATGTTTTTGGTCAAAGCTATAGTCAAATGACCCTCTCTCTTTTTTCTGAAGACTTTTCGTATTTATCAATGTTTTATTCATTGTTCTATTTTCTCTAATAGTGCCAGTGGCAAAATAGCCTTTCTCTTTCAGAATGCAAAACAATTTATGTGAAGAAAAGAAATTATCAAAAAAAATGCGATGTTTATGTGGGTGTTCAATGACGGACAATAGGTCCAGAACAATATTTTCTCCTAGACCTAAATCATTTCTAGTGACGTTACTATTCTTTCCGCCATATGGAATAAACTGGTACAGATAACCATTTGAACTACACAAGCACCATACCTTGAATCCAAATCTTACAGGCTTTCCTTTGATGAACATCTTGCAACCATGACGTCCAAAATACGGCACCATTTCTTCGTCAATTGATAAGTTGTGTGAAAATATTCCGAACTGCATATTTTTTTGGTTTATTGTATTGAAAATAGGACGCAATTTAGCGAATTTATCATTTTGATCCAGATCAGCATTATCACATAAATGAATATTTTCCTTTATAGAGTCGAATTTGTTACGACTCATACAATTTCTTACAATTGATACATTTTTGTCTTCATCTTTTGACCAGTATAGTTTCGCAGCAGGCAAAGAATGATATCCAGTCAGTAATAATATACCAAAAAATCTTTAGAGTTCTGCTACCGTGAGGGTAAATAAATGACGGTTATGGTCACAAGCATATTTTTTGGAAAAACCTACAATCTGTTCCCAAACTTCATCACTAAAATATAGGGAAAATACTTCAAAAGGTGTTTTTCCACCTACACGTTCTTCAATATTCTGTATCATTGCTGTTTCGTCACTTGTAGGAAAATGTGTATAAGTTGGATGTTCTTTTTTCCAGTCTGGAACACATTTTGGTGACTTCTTCGGCAGTCTTGGCTTTTTCGAAGCTGAAGGACCGGGCTCACCTTGCGTATTTTCAGGCTCTGCGGGTAAATCGGTGTGGATTTCATACGTTCCAGCGATATCAGTGGGCACACTATTGTTGTAATCACCTAGCGCGTCATCGTCTAGGTCTTCCTCGTCTGTAAGATTGTCAACCGTCGGGGGGATGTACACGGCATCGATTTGATTGGCATCTTCTAAATCCTCTTCCTCTTCTAATATACTCAGAACATCTTGAGAAGATATAGATCGTTGCCAAGCCATTTCAACTTTTTAATTTTTTTCACTGATTTGTGTACACTCACTTTTCGTTTTTAAGAATTACTATGTGACACGGTTAGCTTGGCGTTCTATAACCGACTAACTAATAAAATAAAAGTGCTTGTACTCTTTGTATACCGAGAACCCATACATTTCTAACATGAATGGCAAGCTGTGTAACAATAACAACTGACTATTATTTCTCCCAACGTTGCGCATACGCAACGCTTCCTGGAAATCTAAAATAAACAACACGTGTAAGTAGTTTTGTCCAACAAAAGGGTTCATATCATAAATAAGATATTGCTAAAGCTTTATACAGTGTAAAAAGTATAGCTTTGTTTCAATTAATATTTTTTTTATGATTGGATGAATCTGTCGATCTTGAAATGACTCAATTAGCAGTTTTTGAAAAATAAAAATATTATGTATTTGTATTTAAAAAAACATTTAAAAATTTTTTTAATCATCTCTTAGTTTTTCTTCTCGAGACTGGCTTACATTTCATAGATTTATTTCCTTATTTTTAAAACAAAAAAAAAACAAATTTGAAATGTTGCGCTCGCGCAACGATGGGTAAAGATGGGTTACAGATATTTTGGATTAGAACTCAATGTAAGAGATTAGTTTAACGTTAGTTGGTATCGACATTTTTTTTTTTCAAAATGTGTTTTGGTAACAACCAAGTTCTGGGAAATATGTTCAAAATTAACATATATTTTTTTCCGCTACAACAAACTATACAGATTTGGCAATTTTTTTTTTCTTAAGAGAAGCCTATTTTGGTCAATTGGGTCTTGTCAGCGCCTTAAGATCAATTCTGAAATCTCGAAAATCAAGAATCATTTCCATACAAAAATGGCATCCACATGTACGTTTTTTTATCCATTTGTTTATATTTTTATCAGTAACTTTTGGAACAGACTATCTATTCACGAATCAGTAGGAAAATCTAAAAATCAAAAGCGATTTATTCAAACTAGGCTTTTTTTTTGGGTGGGATATCATCAAATAACTTCTCCCGCTCTGGGCGGAGCGGGAGGGTATGTCAGGCTCTTACTGACTAAAACCCACCCGTATTCCCTCCGTTGCCTGTGTTGCCAGGAGCCTCGGTAACCCTCTTGTACCTTCCCGCGACCTCGGCAGGCATCGGCCCTAGTGTAGCCCTACGCTTACGCTTTCGCTTGTGCTGACGACATATTTTTGAAGCGCGCGTAGAATTCAAACTAGGCTGAGAATCAGCACTTTTCGAACGTCAAAATTACATAAGACAGTCCCGAAACGCCCGGCCTTCACCACTTCCTAGTGCTTTAGCTGGGGAGAATTGGCGCAACAAACCAGCAGCACAGCTGTCTGTTTAGTTAGATAAACTTGATTCTATACAAATCGTACACAAAGTAACAGGGAATATGCAAGTAATTCAAAATGTATCCATTATTTAAATATATATTGTGTAGGAGTCAAGAAACAAATTCCTATTATTTTTTAATTTTTAATGCATTACTTATTTTACAATTAATTAATTTATGTTGCGTTTTTTTTGGTGGAACGGAACGCAAACTCAAAACGCGTCGTCTTCGGCAATGCCGGAAGTGACAACAGAAACTAATAAAAATCTATTCTTAACAAAATGCTTGAAATCTCACTAAGGTAAGTAAGTAAGTGCGATTTCTGCTTGAACAAAGCACAAAAAATAATTTAATTTATATGATTTGGGGCTACAAACAGATGTCAACAAAGAAGTTCACATGATCTGACCAAGATTATGTCTGGACTTTAAAAGAGACTGTGACCTCTGAGTTTGTTTCGGCCTTTCTTCTCAGAGTAGTCAGATAGGAAACGGCAAACTCATCTAGTTTAAAAAATATGTTTGACGTGTAAAAGTGTTTGTAAAAACCTACTTACAGAAATAAAATAATTTATCAAGTTTTGCGGTAAATGACGTCACATCATGACCGCGACAGAAACGGTCGTTTGAACTGTGGTAGAAAATTGTTGGGAGTTTCATAGTTTTTTTGAGCAACAAGCAGTAGCAGTTGAATTTAACTTTTAATACTTTCATAGTATTCAGGTAAAAAAACACTTTCTCTCTCCATAAACATCATCATTACTTATTATAGTTCTTGATATTGTTTCATGTTTATGGCATATATATATTATGTATAATATATGTTATGTATAGTATATGCTTTAAGTATTATATGTATTTATTGTATATGTAACTGGTACACCACTGACTACCTGCAGTATTGTCTCTCCTCCCCCCTTTAATCCACCCAAAGGTTGTCTGTAAAAGATCGCTTTTAGCGATAAGACCGCCCATTGTGTCACCCCTTGTAAAATTTCAACATTTGTATCTGTAATTTTTATGGTGTACATAATAAAGAGTATTCTATTCTATTCTATTCAGTTGCATCCGGTTGGACTGGAAGCCTACCCCAACATAGTTGGATGAAAGCTAGGCAGATTGATTGACTAAAGACCTAATTCTTACCATGGTTCTCCATCTCAGGTTCTTTCGACGGCTCGGCGTCGGCGGCCGATGGCGACTGCAAATTCTCCTCTCTGCTCAGCTTCAAGTAATCATTACTTTCGAGAGCCTTGAATAGCATCTCCACAAATGGTTTCGTTTCTGTCAAAAAAATAATAGAGTATGAATTTTAAAATCAGAAATGATATTATTCGGAAAAAATACCGGAGTTACGGAGCTTGCAGAGTAAGTAAGCTGAAGTGGCAGTGGGCTGGCCATGTTTGTCGTGAGACCGATGGCCGGTGGAGCGGACGAGTCCTGCAGGCTTAGCATGACGCTTTCTATTTCTTCGAAGAATAGACACGTCTCTTTCTATACAAAGTGACGTTTCGTTTCTCCATTATTGACATCTCACCGTAGAAATCCTTCTACAATCTGTCATTTTGTCTTTCGTTTCTAACGATCTTTGTCTAGGTCCTTTTTATGTAGAAGGATTTCTAAGGTGGGATGTCAAAAAAGGAGAAACGAAATGTCACTTTGTATAGAAAAAGCCGTGTCTTTTCTTCGAAGAAATAGAAAGCGTCATGCTAAGCCTGCTGCGGGGTAATAGTGACACACACTCAGTACCAATGCCTTTCATTTTGACAGTTCAACAACATTAATTGGGTTATTTACATACGTTGTTGAGCAGACAAATTTTTCGAACATACGAAGCAATGGATTGGCAATATCGTTCAAAATCATTAAGATTCTGATTGAAACTGTATTACCCAATTATGGTGCTGGAGTGGAGATCGAGTATCGGCAAGGGTATTATGGGACGCCCAGCTAGATGGACCGACGATCTTAAAAAGGAGGCTCGGATAGGTTGAATGCGGAAGGCGGAGGACAGGGTGTTGTGGCGCAGCCTGGGAGAGGCCTATGTCCAGCAGTGGACTGTTATAGGCTGAGTTGATTGATGAGTTCTAATTAACACTAATATTATAAAGAGAAAAGATTTGATTTTTTTGTTTGTTTGTTGTAAATGCAGTGATGCACATCCGCGGCCCGCCAACAAATAAAAAAATGCGGAAAATAAAAGAAAATTATAAAATAAATGTTGACAATGTTGTACCTAATTACCTACATTATCAAGCAAGTGTTGCGAGCTTGCGTTTGGAACTATTCGGGTAGCACGTGGGTGAGTTCGGGCGAGAGGGGCGCGGCGCGCAAATCAAAATGTTGTTTAGCTAATTACCTACATTATCAAGTATGTGTTGCGAGCTTTTTTTTTTTTTTTTTAGGTTGGGAAATCATCAAATAATAACTTCTCCCGCTCTGGGCGGAGCGGGAGGGTGTGTCAGACTCTTACTGACTAAAACCCACCCGTATTCCTTCCTGTTGCCCGTGTTGCGGGGGCCTCGGTGACCCATAAGTACCTTCCCGCGACCCCGGCAGGCATCGGCCCTAGTGGACCCCTACTTTGTGCTGACGACATCTCTTTGAGGCGCGCGTGGAATACGACGCGCCGTCGACCCGGGCCTGGTCCTTACCGGACGGTGAGCTACCCATTGCTCACCGTCCGCAAGCCCGCGCCTACGGTGGCCGGAAATCCGCCCGGGATTCCCGACGCCCTGGGCGTCATGTGTTGCGAGCTTGCGATCGGAACTATTCGGGTAGCACGTGGGTGAGTTCGGGCGAGAGGGGCGCGGCGCGCAAATCAAAATGTTGTTTAGCTAATTACCTACATTATCATGCATGTGTTGCGAGCTTGCGATCGGAACTATTCGGGTAGCACGTGGGTGAGTTCGGGCGAGAGGGGCGCGGCGCGCAAATCAAAATGTTGTATACCTAATTACCTACATTATCAAGCATGTGTTGCGAGCTTGCGATCGGAACTATTCGGGTAGCACGTGGGTGAGTTCGGGCGAGAGGGGCGCGGCGCGCAAATCAAAATGTTGTATACCTAATTACCTACATTATCAAGCATGTGTTGCGAGCTTGCGATCGGAACTATTCGGGTAGCACGTGGGTGAGTTCGGGCGAGAGGGGCGCGGCGCGCAAATCAAAATGTTGTATACCTAATTACCTACATTATCAAGCATGTGTTGCGAGCTTGCGATCGGAACTATTCGGGTAGCACGTGGGTGAGTTCGGGCGAGAGGGGCGCGGCGCGCAAATCAAAATGTTGTATACCTAATTACCTACATTATCAAGCATGTGTTGCGAGCTTGCGATCGGAACTATTCGGGTAGCACGTGGGTGAGTTCGGGCGAGAGGGGCGCGGCGCGCAAATCAAAATGTTGTATACCTAATTAACTACATTATCAAGCATGTGTTGAAAGCTTGCGATCGGAACTATTCGGGTAGCACGTGGGTGAGTTCGGGCGAGAGGGGCGCGGCGCGCAAATCAAAATGTTGTATACCTAATTAACTACATTATCAAGCATGTGTTGAAAGCTTGCGATCGGAACTATTCGGGTAGCACGTGGGTGAGTTCGGGCGAGAGGGGCGCGGCGCGCAAATTAAAATGTTGTATACCTAATTAACTACATTATCATGCATGTGTTGAAAGCTTGCGATCGGAACTATTCGCGTAGCACGTGGGTGAGTTCGGGCGAGAGGGGCGCGGCGCGCAAATCAAAATGTTGTTTAGCTAATTACCTACATTATCAACCATGTGTTGAAAGCTTGCGATCGGAACTATTCGGGTAGCACGTGGGTGAGTTCGGGCGAGAGGGGCGCGGCGCGCAAATCAAAATGTTGTTTAGCTAATTACCTACATTATCAAGTATGTGTTGCGAGCTTGCGATCGGAACTATTCGGGTAGCACGTGGGTGAGTTCGGGCGAGAGGGGCGCGGCGCGCAAATCAAAATTTTGTTTAGCTAATAACCTACATTATCAAGTATGTGTTGCGAGCTTGCGTTTGGAACTATTCGGGTAGCTCGTGGGTGTTTTCGGGCGAGAGGGGCGCGGCGCGCAAATCAAAATGTTGTATACCTAATTACCTACATTATAAAGCATGTGTTGCGAGGTTGCGATCGGAACTGTTCGGGTAGCACTTGGGTGAGTTTGGGCGAGAGGGGTGCGGCACGCAAAAATTGTCACGGCAATGTAGTGCGCATCAAACTAAATATTGTATTACAAAAAAGGTACCTAATTAAATTCTTTTAAAACGTTTACGTAGTTATTTTTCTTTGGCCCGCCTTTGGTTCATAATGTGCCCCAGTGGCACCCATTCTCTATTAACTCTGTGCATCCCTTGCATTGCATGTGCATTGTAATGGATAAACTCAAAACTACTTAACTATTTTTTAAATTCTTTCACCAATAGAAATCCACATGATCAGCGAGTAACATGGGCTGTATTTTATTTTCGAAAAAATTGGAAATCAAAATATTGCTAATAAAGGTAATTATTTGGCGTGCGCTGCGAAAACTATTGATGATAAATAAAATAATGTAATACATATTTAAAGTACTCATCATTACCCACAAAAAAGTCCGCGAGGCTATATGTCTAACTATTATAGTTAAGTCACAGAAACCGGTTTTTGTTCAAATTAGTCAAAAGTACTAATTTATAGTTTAATAACCTGAGTTAACAAATAATGATTTACTACTTTTAATCCCGGTAATATTAATTTATTTAATACTTTATTTAAAACGCTGACAACACCTAAACCGCGGTCACTGTCAAATTCCATAGAAAAGAAAGAGAAGCGCGATGACACAACGCTTGTAATTTATTGCAAAATATGAAGTAATTATCTATTTACTCAAAACTGAGTTGAGTAATCGAAAATAAAAAACGAACAAGTTCTGCATTCAAATAAGACGTTCTAGTTATTAATTAAATACGTAACGTATGTTGATATTTGATACAGATATTTTGGATTAGAACTCAAAGTAAGAGGTTAGTTTAATTTTAGTTTGTATCAAGATTTTGTTTTCAAAACGTGTTTTGGTAACAACCAGGTTCTGGGAAATATGTTCAAAATTAACATATATTTTTTCCGCTACCACAAACTATACAGATTTGGAAATTTTTTTTCTTAAGCGAAGCCTATTTTGCTCAATTGGGTCTTATCAGCGCCTTAAGGCTCCTACATACTGGCGCGACTAGTCGCGCGACGTGTCGCGACACAAAGGCACCGCTTGTAGCGCTACACGCGGTGTCTTTGTGTCGCGTCGCGTCGCGCGACAAGTCGCGCCAGTATGTAGGAGCCTTTAAGCACACAAATGTACAGAGGCAGACTTAAAGCCATAGGCATTTTCTACCAGTCAATCTTTGGGTGATGCAGAGACGAACAGTGGTACAAAAGTGGGACAAAAAACCCTTGTTTTTCTTTAAAAAAAAAATTGTGTTCTAAGACTAAATCGTTAACCTGCCTTTTTACCCAAATGTCTGGCTAAGTTGGCTGGTCTGTCCGGCTTTTCGGTTGTAAGACCTGTTAACCCTATCTGTGGGGGGTTACTCGGGCGACGGTGGTGCTAAATTGAAAATACAAAGGTCACCGAAGTGCGTACATTTTTCTGGTTTACCTGTAGCTGTGTGTGTACTGGAAGCCTCTGCCTACCATCGAGAAATATAATATAATTATGTGATATTACATAAAGAATACAATGCCTCCATCATTAGACACTTACCCTGCTGGAGAAAGACATCCAGCTGATCCACCATCACCTCACGGAGTTCATCCAGGGGTTTGTCCTTCTTAACCAAAGCGTACACATATTTAGCGAGGGCTGCTGGGTCGGCATCGCAGCTGGAAGCAAATGAAAAGAACATGATTAGTTATTTAATAAAAAAAAAAAATATTGGTAGTCAGATCAAATTGTTTATACGTCTGCCACACCTGTGTCGTAATGCTACGGCTACATTGTCGCGATAAAAAGAACTTAAGACGCTGACAACACCTAAACCACGGTCACTGTCAAATTCCGTAGAAAAGAAAGAGAAGCGCGATGACGCAACGCTTGTAATTTATTGCAAAATATGAAGCAATTATCTATTTACTCAAAATTGAGTTGAGTAATCGAAAATAAAAAACAACCAAGTTCTGCATTCAAATAAGACGTTCTTGTTATTAATTAAATACGAAACGTACGATGATTTAATACAGATATTTTGGATTAGAACTCGAAAGTAAGAGGTTAGTTTAACGTTAGTTTGTATCGAGATTTTGTTTGCTAAACGTGTTTTGGTAACAACCAAGTTCTGGGAAATATGTTCAAAATTAACATATATTTTTTCCGCTACCACAAACTATACAGATTTGGCAATTTTTTTTCTTAAGCGAAGCCTATTTTGGTCGATTGGGTCTTGTCTGCGTACTCTGTGTACAACAGTCCGAGCAGTATGCGAGAGACCGCGCGAGTAGTAGTATCCTCATCTGCCTAGACTTTTCCCAACTACGTTGCGGTCGGCTTATAGTCTAACCGGATGCTGCTGAATACCAGTATTTTACATGGAGCGACTGCCTATCTGACCTCCACAACACAATTACTGGGTAATACGATAACCCTGTTAAGACTGGCTGTCAGACTTTCGGGCTTCTGACGACCCATAGCATATTTAATGTAGTCGTAGTCTAACACGTAAATTAACGCGTTAAATAAGACATTACAATAAATATAAAGATAATTTTATTTTGCAAATATGAGTAACATGAGATGATGACAAAAAATTTAAGAGTTCTGTCAAATTTTACCAGCCAAAAAAAATAAAAATTCAACTTAAAACTAAATAATTAAAAATACAATTTTAAAATATTACACCTCAAACCAAGTAGAGAAAATAATATATTTTTTAAACCGACCAAGTGCCTGTCGGACCATGCACAATGAAGGGTTCCGTAATTGGGATTTCAATCAACTCAGCCTATAACAGTCCACTGCTGGACATAGGCCTCTCCCAGGCTGCGCCACATCAACCTGTCCTCCGCCTTCCGCATCCAGTCTGTCCCAGCCACCTTTTTAAGGTCCATCTAGCTGGGGGGCGTCCCACACTACGCTTGCCGATACGCGGTCTCCACTCTAGGACTCGTCTGTTCCACCGGCCATCGGTCCTTCGACAAATATGGCCAGCCCACTTCAGCTTGCTTACTCTGCAGGCTATGTCGGTAACTCCGGTTCTCTTCCGGCTAAGTTCATTTCTGATCTTATCCTTCAAAGAAACTCCAAGCATAGCCCGCTCCATGGCGCGCTGAGGATGCGCTGGCGATGTGCGCAGCATGGCGCGTTGGGATTTCTTGGGACGAATTTATTTCAAAAACATACTTAACATTTTAGTTGAAAAACCTGTTCTCCCATACATCGATATATGCCACGGTCAATTCTCCAACTGAAAATTTAAGTTGGTCGACTATAACTCGTTAACTTGTAAAGCCTAGTTAGCCGTGATAGTTTTCCTTTTAATTTCAATATATTTACTACTGCCTAGGGGGCTTCTGGCTAAGTAATAACAGCCGCACGGGTCGATCGATCAGGTTAAGCTACGCCTGCCGCGGTTGGTCCGTGGATGGGTGACCATCTTTACATACCAAGACCCCTCCGTGCCTCGGAAAGCACGCTAAGCCGTTGGTCCCGGCTGTCATTTGTAGATCTTTGACAATCGTTACGGGTCGTCAGAAGCTCGAAAGTGTGACAACCAGTCTTACCAAGGGGTATCGTGTTACCCAGTAGCTGGGTTGTGGAGGTCAGATAGGCAGTCGCTCCATGTAAAATACTGGTATTCAGCTGTATCCGGTAAGACTGGAAACCGACCCCAACATAGTTGGGCTAGCCCAACTATGTTGGGGTCGGTTTCCAGGCATCATCATCATCTGCCTAGGCAGATGATGACTTTTGTAACAGACCGTATTACATGATATTTTTACACAACTAATAAATGCTTATCGTCGGTGATATTCTGAAACCGCGGAACTAACAGTGTTTAAAACCGCGTATTTACAAAAGTAGCAAAATCGAGATTTCGAATTTTCTAATTCATTAATACCTATATATTTTACATAACTAATGCCTAAAATATTAAGAGGAATTTCTCAATTTAAAAGTTTAAACAATAGAAAGTCAAGTGGTTTAGTAAATATTACGTTTTTCCTTCCTTGCTGTAAAATTCACTGCACCTACCTTACGCGGTTTTAAACACTGTTAGTTCCGCGGTTGCAGAATATCACCGACGTTATGGTTCGTCATAGTTGCGTATGTATTTATTAATATTGTAGTGATAGGGATTTTTTGTATTTATTTTATGTTCGTATGTATGTATTTATTTTTATACATACATAAGAACATAAAATAAATACAAAAAAATATAATATATTCCCATTCTTTTTCTTTGTGATTTTTTTGGATTTTATGTATTCTAATTTCTCGTCCAATTTTACACACGGTGTCTAGCAGGCTTAGCACGAGCACCGTTTTGTCTACGGAACAATAGAAAAATAGCGTTCCGTGTAGAAATTACGACGACAGCAAAGTAGAAAGAGTCAAAGGCACTTTTTACCAAATTCACCCTGTTACATAATTCGACTCAGAATTCTTGTTTTGGTCAATTTTTTTTTCTGTTTGATTCTCAATTTTTACATCAGTAAAAATTGAGAATCAAACAGGAAAAAAAAATTTATCACGTATATAAAAAAAAAAAAAATTTTGTCACGTATATAAAAACGACTACATCAATTTTTGTCTAGTGTCGAAATACCGTATTTTGGATCAAAAAAAAATTTTAGTAATATTGGCCTTCACCATTTCCTTGGTAATGAGAAGATAGCCTTGTTCTTCTATTAATTATCACATTTTGCGTTCAAAACGCTCTCCTGTAAAATTATAATTTTGTAGATAACCTAGATACCTTGTGGCCGTCGAGTAGATAATCGCAAATTGTCTTTACTACCTTAGACAACTGTCAGTTGTCAGTGTGATTTTGACAGTTTGGGATAGAAACTTTCTTCTGAAATAGTCTGCATAAAAAATGAACTAGACAAAGATCGTTAGAAACGATAGACAAAATGACAGATTGCAGAAGGATTTCTACGGTGCGGTGTCAAAAATGGAGAAACGAAATGTCACTTTGTATAGAAAGAGCTGTGTTTATTCTTCGAAGAAATAGAATGCGTCATGCTAAGCCTTATAGATCTCTTTATCTACATACTTTCCTATCGCAGGTATGCTGGAGGATATTTCTTTAGAAATAAGCATCACATTTGTACTTTTTTGTGTCCTATTTTCTTGTCTGTTTATAAGTAAATGGTTAAATAAAAAAAATGGGTAGGTATATCATACATCCCTGTTTATCCCTTTGGAGAATACAAGTGTGATGTTATCTGGTATATGGATACAAATAGATAATGGTGTTCATAATAAATGAACACCATTATCTATCTGTGAAACATTATGTCAGCATATAGTTTTACGAAACAATCAATTGAACTTTTATCATTGCCTTTGAGGTGATAAAACATATTATTACAAAGTTGGTTAATATCTGTAGACTGTTATCAACCACTAGCAGTATCTGTACCTATTATTATTACGGAAGTTGCCACCGCAAACCCAGGCGGGTAACCATACACGGTGGAGCATACGGTGGAGGTCTGCCCGGCTTGGGCAGAGCACCGCCGTGTCCTCGTGGAGGCGATCGGCGGCAGAGACCTCTCGCGTCCGGCCCTGGTTCAGGCCATGGTACGGAGCGAGAGGGCATGGGCAGCCGTCACCTCCTTCTGCGAAGCAGTAATGCTCGCGAAGGAGGAGTCGGGACGGTTGAGGGAAAGGCAAGTTTCGCGCCCTCTCGCCCCTAGCCGCCGCAGGAGACGCCCACGGCGTCGGGAATCCCGGGCGGATTTCCGGCCACCGTAGGCGCGGGCTTGCGGACGGTGAGCAATGGGTAGCTCACCGTCCGGTAAGGACCAGGCCCGGGTCGACGGCGCGTCGTATTCCACGCGCGCCTCAAAGAGATGTCGTCAGCACATATAGTAGGGGTCCACTAGGGCCGATGCCTGCTGGGGTCGCGGGAAGGTACTTATGGGTCACCGAGGCCCCCGCAACACAGGCAACAGGAAGGAATACGGGTGGGTTTTAGTCAGTAAGAGTCTGACACACCCCCCGCTCCGCCCAGAGCGGGAGAAGTTATTTGATGACTTCCCACCCTCAAAAAAAAAAAAAAAAGGCGGGTAACCATCACCTCATATAGCAGTATTATTTCAATATTACTTAGCGTGAGAATGAGATGGAGCTATAAGTCCTGTATAGCTCCATCACTTTCCCATTGTGAAGTAATATTATAATAATACTGCTATAAGAGGTGATGGTTACCCCCCTGTACAAACATAACCCATAATCAGCCTATAATGTTACCGCTGCTGGGACACAGGCCTCTCTCTGTAAGAATGTGACGTAACCCACCACGCGAGCCCAGTCCGGGTTGGTAGATGTATAGAGGCATGAGGAACAGGGTGTATAGGTAAGTTCACTCATCCTCCATAGGAAAGGGAGGCTCCTCCGACCAGACGGGTGTCGTGTCTGATGGTCAACTGCCCGACGGTTGATTTCGGGATGTTGTATATATGCTAGTTGCGCGGTAAACTCTGCTTGCGTGATGCAGGATTTTGCGTGACGTCAGTGTGATGCGTAGTAGATGCCGCCACAGATGCCACGTCTTCGAATTTTTGGTTCCCTCACGATATTTCCCTTCACCGTTTTGTGAGCAATGGTTATGAAATCATTTACACAAAATAAAGCACCTTCCTGGGTTGGAAACTAAAACTTACAACTTGTAAGTCGCGCTACCACCAGTGCCGTAAACAGCCTTTTCTGCGCCCTGTGCGAGCTTCTATAACTGCGCCCTTGTTTTTTTTTTTAGATATTATAGGTACCCAGAGCAATGCTATGTATAGGCCTACTTTATTTCATTCAGGTTGTTAAAATAAAGCACAAGGAACTTGATGTTGGTGGACCAATTATCTAATATTTTGGAAGAAAAATCTATTTTTTTTAAGAACTGGTGTGGGCAAACAAGCTGACGAGCCATCCGACGTTAAGGCGCTGACAAGACCCAATTTACCAAAATAGGCTTCTCTTAAGAAAAAAAATTGGCAAATCTGTATAGTTTGTGGTAGCGGAAAAAATATATGTTAATTTTGAACATATTTCCCAGAACTTGGTTGTAACCAAAACACGTTTTGGAAGAAAAATCTCGATACAAACTAACGTTAAACTAACCTCTTACTTTGAGTTCTAATCCAAAATATCTATATTAAATATCAATATACGTTACGTATTTAATTAATAACAAGAGCGTCTTATTTGAATGCAGAACTTGGTTGTTTTTTATTTTCGATTACTCAACTCAATTTTGAGTAAATAGATAATTGCTTCATATTTTGCAATAAATTACAAGCGTTGCGTCATCGCGCTTCTCTTTCTTCTCTATGCAAACAGACAGTGACCGCGGTTTAGCTGTTGTCAGCGTCTTAAGTGGGCCCTTCGCCTATTATATCACCCACTGTGTCTCACTCACTAACACTCAAACGCAAGTTCACTTGTGCAAATGCGTTGCCCACCCTGATGCTTAGGATTTACTTTTTGGGCCATCTATGGTCTTCATACTTCTATAATAAAATAACACCCTGCAAAGTTTCAGTAAACTGTAAGTTAATTTAATTTTAAGTACTTGGTATGGTAGAGTTTTGAATAAGGAATGTAGCATAATTTATATTGCGTTTAAGTATGAATTGGTGAAAAAACGTTTATTCGAAAATATTTGCAAGATTATTCACAACTACACAATACACAAATGAATGAGTTCAGATAGTAAAGATTTATTAAAGCAAGCCATAAACTTTAAAAAAAAAATACTTTTCGCGCTTTCTTCGTTGCGAAATAAATTGTTGATAACCTTTTCATACGACAAGCACCGTCCTATTTCGCGTCCAATCGACAAAATCGCTAGGGCGGTCAACCTTTCTTGGACAATCGTCGAGCGCAAGTAAGTTTTTATTAATTTGAGCTTACTGAATGATCTTTCGCAGGAAGCTACAGTCACTGGCATTGTTAAAATAATACTTATTTATAGCGACTACTACATTGGGAAACATCTCTTTTAAATCTAGTTCGACTATAGCTTTAGAAGACCCAGACTTGAACTACGGTCAGATTTATCAAATAATATAGTCGTTTCAACTTGACTCTTTAAAGTGTCTAATTCAACCCAAAATTCAGTAGCATTAATATCTGCTGAATATTTGATACTCAAATCAGCGACATGTTTTTTAGTTCTTCAGCTGGATAATTAGCAATCTGTTCTATTGTCAAAAAATTAAAAAGGTGGTGAATGTTGTGAAATTTCTCGAATCGCCATGTGAATTCAGAAGTCATTTTATCAATTGCATCATACATATTAATTTTAAAACTTTGCTGTGGTGTAATATCGTAACCGGCGTCTGAGCTTTCTCTTAGGTCGTGTCTTTTTACGCGCTCGGTGAACCTTTAGTACCTTCCCGCGACCCCGGCAGGCATCGGCCCTAGTGGACCCCTACATTTGAGCTGACGTCATCTCTTTGAGGCGCGCGTGGAATACAACACGCCGTCGACCCGGGCCTGGTCCTTACCGGACGGTGAGCTACCCATTGTTTACCGTCCGCAAGCCCGCGCCTACGGTGGCCGGAAATCCGCCCGGGATTCCCGTCGCCCAGGGCGTCTCCTGCTGCGGCCAGGGGCGAGAGGTCGCGAAATTTGTCTTTCGCTCAACCGTCCCGCTTCCTCCTTCGCGAGCATTACTGCTTCGCAGAAGAGGGTGACGGCTGCCCATGCCCTCTCGCTGCGTACCACGGCCTGAACCAGGGCCGGACGCGAGAGATGTCTGCCGCCGATCGCCACCACGAAATAGTCCTGCCTGGTCTGGCCATTCTTGCGCCCCCCAGAGTCTACGCCCTGTGCCTGGGCACCGGTGGCACCGCCCTATTTACGGCACTGGCTACCACTACTCTTCCACCATTGCTCTACAAACACAAAATAAATAACAAAATGTCTGGTCAACTACTCTATAACACACCTGTGCATCTACTATTGCAGAATTATAGTCGGGGATTTTTTTTTTTGGGGTTTGGTGAGGGATGTTTTTCGAGAGTATGTATGTCTATTTCTTTGGCACGCTCTGTAGCCTACACGGCTTGATGGATTTTAACATATGAGGTGTCCTTAGATTCGTCTTAATTGTGGGAGTGACATAGGCTATATAATATTTATAAATTGCATCTGCAAATACAAAAAAAAGGAGGGGAAGTTTTTTTTTTTTTATTAATTGCAACAATATTGGTATTAAATAAAAGCTAGTAGGTACTTAATGAGTAATTTTAAAATATATATAATAATAAAACTAAAAAGCTTGAAATAAAATAAATTATTTAAAAAAACAAAAAACTCGACTGCAATAAAACTAAAAAGCTTGAAATAAAACAAATTATTTAAAAACAAAAAACCCGACTGCAAAAACACATAACTGAAAAGAGAAAAACAAGCATTATTATATAGAGAATGTTGGTATCGCAGGTGGGGACAAACAAAAGTTACACCATATTTCAGGTTATTGGTTTCTCCCCGACTGCGATACCAAAATTATATAGATTATAATGCTTGTTTTTCTCTTTTCAGTTGTGTTTTTGCAGTCGGGTTTTATGTCTTTTAACACTTTCACCGCTAAGTACATAGAATACATACAAATTGGCATGCCATATAATGTTTATTGCAAATCTATAACAACCCGTCAGTCGTGGGCATGAACAGAAGTCATCTTTAGCTACATATAGCGACGACTCGGATGCGAGTTGTGGGCACACGAACGAATTATTTTTCGACCCATATGCTGGGTGCTTGGCATAGAAAGTGTTAAATAATTTGTTTTTTTTTTTAAATTTTAAGTAAATTTACACCCTTCGTCAATGTTTCATGTTATAGCCATTTTATGCAATTGTCAAAGAATTAGTTTTGTAAATGACACTTGTTACTGTCATTTCGTTAAAAAATGTTACTCTGCAAGCGTTCTCCGACAGTCATTTCTCCTTTGGACTGATCACCGACTGGATTCTTTTTTGAGAGATTCGTCGATAGAACGTTTCACCTATGGACATTTCGCCGACAGAACCTTTCATATGCGTCACTTTCGACGACTATCGACGAATCTCTCAAAAACGAAACGTCCTGTCGGTGATCAGTCCAAAGGAGAAATGACTGTCGGAGAATGCTTGCAGAATCAAAAAATGTTATAAGTTTTTGATGAAATGACAGTAAGAAGTGTAATTTTACTGCAGCTAATTAAAATTCCTAGTGTGTTAGTCAAGAATAAAATAAAATAGTATAATAATACAGATATAAATGTAGAAATTTTACATATTGTGACACAAGTCAATCACAAATCAATTTGTTAACAAATAGTTTCCCTGACTTTACATGTGCAGTGCGTACTTAGAACCATTAAATACATCACTATGGTCAGCTCGGCAATAATATCTGAATTCATAATTCATCCATTAATATCTGACGGTAAATATATGTGATCATTTGTGGGAGGCATATGCAAATGGCAGCACTATGGGACATCGAAGGAACACCAACACTATCTAACTATGTATAATAACCAATATTTTACCCAAATCAATAAGAAAGAAAAAAAATACTCCATCTATTCACAATTCAATTAAAAAAGCTCTTAGTAAGTAGATGTTATTACTATAATTATGATAAATCCCTAAAAGTTATTTAACCAAAGGTTATTTTTAGAATAAGTTATACAGGTTGAAATTGAAAACTTGCGACAAACTGAAATGGGACATTGTATACATCATTATTAACAACTTTTACTAAGGGACCAAAGCTGTAATCCCAAAAAAAAAAATCTGCTTTTCCTACATTTTGATGAGGTATTGCGAACATAAATGTAGGGGACAGCAGTTTTTTTTTTGGGATTGTAGCTTTGGTCCCTTAGTAAAAGTTGTTCATAATGATGAGTACAATCTTCCATTTCGATTTGTCGCATGTTTTCAATGTCACCCTGTATAAAAGATAAACAATAAGTCCTCATCTCTAGCTAATATCTTTCTTTGCTGCGCCCGACAGGGTCCACGATTGTTCTAAAGCAAATGTTTACCACCTAAGCATATACATTGTGGAATGCAATATTTATATTTTAACATATTTTTGAAGCTGACACTTCTTAGTTCAGTCCAATGTAACATACTTATGCTTGTGCTTGCTCTTTTTATAGATGATTGTCTGGTATATAATAAATAACATTTAAAAAATATCTCTACTTATCCTCCAAAAAGTTTATATTCAAAACATTACCAACCTTATTTCAGATATTATAAATAATTGCTTTGAGATGTTTAAATTCTATTTTGGTAAGACCAACACATAGGTTATAATTAACCATTACTCTTTTATTTTTTAACTGTGCAACAACAGTTAGGTGTAGATGGTTAAACCACACAGGTGTTACAAAAATAGAATACATACAAGCTGTGCATGTGGCAATGCCTGTGAAATAAAACTGTATTTTAGCCTGAAATCAAACTGACAATGATAAATGATTTAAAAGTAGGTTTGTATAAAACACTTTTACACGTCATACATATTTTAAAAACTAGATGAGGTTGGTGTTTCCTATCTGACTACTCTGAGAAGAGAGGCCAAAACAAACTCAGAGGTCACAGTCTCTTTTAAAGTCCAGACATAATCTTGATGAGATCTATTTTTCTTTATAAATGTTGTATAAACAATATTAACAATAATTCAACAGCTTTTTATCAGGCATTATATTCAGGTGTTGGCCTCCGTGAGATTGTCAGTAGCACCAAGGCAGTGCTGGCCTGCCTTAAGGAGCTGGGGTGGTTTCAATAATCGATTTTCCCAAACGTTCGCAAAATACACACTTTGACAAGGAGTTGTGTCAACATTGTGAAGCACAGTTCACAATATCAAGCAGTGCAATTATTCAATAGGTTACCATTACACTTAGAAAATAGCTTGGTTATTGATGACTGTTAATTGGTTGATAGTCGTGACCGTGGCGTGCTGGGCACATTTTGGTTTGTCATCTATACATGACTGTGGCGGTCAAAAGGTTAAATATTGTTAAGAATTTTATCGTCCTACAATTACCATAAAGTAAAAGCTCATGCCGCCTGTGGTACTGGCTTATCCTAGTACAGGCATGTAACATCATAATACCTTTTTAAATTATTTCGTAGATTATATGTTAATTATTTTACACACTCTTACTTCATGTTCGCTTAGCATTCTTTTTGCCCTTTTTCTTTTCGCTCGGTGCCTAAGGGCGTGATGTTAAACAGACAATAAACTTCCTCGAAAATGGGCTATCAAATAGAAAAATAATTATTCAAACCCGTCTGGTAGGTAGTTCATGAAGTTAGCACATTCAAACAAAAAAACAAACTTCACCTTGTATTAAATTAGTAGTATAAAAGGTAAAATGTGTTCTGATCATTAAATGAGTTGTTGGTGGTTGACTCATCGCTCTGATTAGACCAATAATTACAAAGTCTTACACCAGTTAAGTAGGTAATTTAAATTGAAGAACTTACAGGTTACAATTATTGTAGCTGTCAATTTGGCATATTATGACACGTAAACGTGATGATAAATCTAATCAATTCAATAGAAGTAAGATACTATTAAAAACTAAATCAACGATTTATAAAGTCTAAATTTGACCAAACTTGATCGTACTGTAATTTTAATCGAATTATGTCCACGTTTCTTCAATAAAAACGAAGAATTTGAAGGGATTTAGAGGTATACGCTGAACTTAGCAGGGTTCTCTCATTTAAAACGTTTGGGATCACGAAAATACATGGCATGTGTGTACGTCAAATAAAAAATAAAGCTAAATGAAACATGATACTTTTACTCATTTATTATTCATGCTGCATGGAAATATCCCCGCAAACTAAATCAGTGTAATGATTAGTTCAATACCTTAAAAATTTCTTGTAAATACTAAAATATGGCAGCGGATGTACTCACAGGGGCTCCAATATGGAGGTCAACCACGACTTGAAAGCGTCAGGATTTTCAATAATCATCTCGTTGCAACAATTATATCGTCCACTGATGACAATTCATCCACAATGCACTTATTAAAATAAAGAATTTGCAATTATATCTATAGCAAAAACTACAATCTCTTGAATATAATCGTGCTATAAGTTTCACTGCACACTTCACTTTATGTAACTTTTTTTTTTTCTACGAAGAAATTTCTATGAGGGTGTCAAGTTAATTCTGCCTAATCAATATTGCCATCAATAAAAAATATTTTTCTACTACTCCGTACAGTGAGCTCAATATTCAAAATTACGCCCGGCGAAATAGTGAACTAAACAACCGGCAAGTGCGTGTCGGGTTCCGTAGTTGGGAAGTTGGGATGAATTTATCCCAAAAACAAACTTAACATTGTAGTTAAAACATGTTCCTCCTCATGTTCATACATCGATATATATGCCACGGTCAATTCTCCAACTGCAAATTTAAGTTGGTCGACTATGACTCGTTAAAAACTCGTTGTAAAGCCTACTTAACTGTGATATTTTTCATTTTAATTTCATTATATGTACTACTGCTGTTACCGCCATATACATAGCTAATATCTAAACCTACATACTTCAAATCTATTTTACTTTTAGTTATACTAGAATGTGGCGGAAGTAGGTACTTTTCCCATTTCCCAAAAAACTGTCAAGATGTGTATATAGTCCTGCGAGTGGGTGACTTCTAACCTTACAAATTAATTATATAAAGAATTACAAACAATGATCCCAACTTTACCCAACTTCATTAAAGATGTGAAACAGCTGCTCCAATACATAACAGAAAATAACTTGAAAGAAATTACCCAAATATTTACATTGTCGTTTGAATTTTGTTAACAATACCGGTAAGTACAGCCTCCGCTGAAAGAAGCTTTTCTAAATTAAAACTAATAAAAAAATATTTACTATATTCAATGAGTCAAGAAAGACTTTCAGCTTTGGCAGTATTATCTAAGTATTGAAGCAGATATAGCAACTAATTTGAATTACGATACAATTATTAAAGAGTTCAGTAAGGAAATTTCAGTTTTTTTTTTTTAATTATATTTTTTTTTGTTTATTGTTTTATAAAATCCGTCTTCTCGCGTAACCGGTTACCGGAGGGCCTCGCACAGAGTACATTATAATATGGGGCCTCATACTAATTCTCGTAAAAGCAAAACGAAATGCTCTTTTCGAATCAATTCAAATTGTGTTCGAAAAAGCGAAAAGGGCTCACATTGACAGCGAGATGGTCGAGAGTTTTCTGGATTCTGTCGCGACTATTAATGAAACTCGGTCTGAATTTAGGTATCTCGTCAACGAACATAATAGGCTACTTTTAAAAATTAATCCGTCCGCGAAGCCTAACTATCAAGCATTGATTTCTTTTGATGATCTTTTTTGTCGTATCAAACGTGTGTTGAAGCAGGTTGAGCCTGTGTCTTCGAGGGTAAACGCTGATGCTACTGGCCAGCATGCTGATCAGAAGTAGAGATGGGTGGTATATATCATAAATAGTTTCAATAACAATTTATTGGCTTAATACCTTAAATATGGTATTGGCTTCCACATTAACTATTTATTTCGTAAAACTATTTATTTGCCTGGTAGGCGTATTGAATTACCGAAGTACCGAATTACCGAATTATCGCGCGAAGCGACAGCCGACAACACCCGATTCAACCGATTGATTCCCGATACGGTCCGTGGCGGACCGAACCGAGTGCTGCTGAAACTGACTCGCTCTCACTAGGTAGCCAGCAAGTACTAGCACTAGTCCATCATAAATTGGGAGATTCCAGTAAGCTATGGATAGATAATTATTAATTACATCAAACGTACGGACAATGTATTTACGTTAGACCCAAAGTATAATGTAAATTATTTGCCACAGGGCCGGATTTAGGGCAGGGCAACAGGGGCACTGGCCCCGGGCCTCCACAAAGAAGGGGCCTCCACAATTTGATTCATTTTACATAAGAAAAAATTCATCCTTTGTGTCCATCGGAGCAAAAAAAGTTCACAATCACAAGATACCTTTTAAATTGTTTCTTTTTCACGTGCCCCAAAAACTTTTCGGGGCCTCCACTTCTTGGGTGCCCCAGGGTTTCCACACCTTTAAATCCGGCCCTGATTTGCCATTGAAAGATATGTACTTAGGTATTCAAGTAGGCCAAGAATTAAACAAACACAGGGAAAATGTAAACATGAAAGAACAGATTGCTGAGTTTTTCAGAAGGTGCCAATCGTTTTTAATTGAGTTGAGCACGCAATTGAAATCACGTTTGCCTTTTGAAAATCCAGTTTTACGAGAACTGAAATTTCTTGACCCACACACTGCCGTGCATAAAGAATTTCGCAGTTTACGAAATGTGATAGAAACTTTCCCATGCGAAGTACAGCCAGAACAAATGCAGTTAATTGACGAAGAATATAGAACCCTAAAGTTTGATCGCGAAGTAAGTGATTTGTTACAATCTTCCAGCAATGGCTCACCCATCTCGTGTGAACAATTTTGGGTGGAAGTTGGGAAAATTTCTAACTGTGAGCCAGGCATGTTAAAATACAAAAATATAACTAGTTTTAGTAAATCTCTTCTATGTATACCGGTGTCGAATGCTGCGTTCGCATACGCATATTTTCAGAGATAAATTTAATAAAAACGGTCCAAAGAAACAGATTTATAAACAAAAATGTGTCAGCTATTTTAAAAACAAAGCATGGTGTTAAGGATGAAGGAGGTTGTGTAAATTTTAATCCTTCGAAAAGGACGTTAAAATATAAGTCTAACATTTATTGTGAGTATGAATAAATAAAACGTGTTAAGAAAATCAGTATTTTTATTGGTATATCTGTCCTATGTAAGTCGGTATATTTCAGTATTTTTTTGAGGTGCCTCGGTATTTTCGTAAAATTAATAATCTGGTCACACTGGTTTGTCCTGTCACGGTCGCCAATTGTCGGTGCTGTTAACGAACGGCAGCACAGCAGCTCTTAAATGTGTGTCTGTGTCGGTCTCCTTCATTTAAATTCGCTTCCGTACAAATATAGATATTTATTACAGTTTCTGCATAGTTAAAAGGTTTTAGGTTTATGTGATCTCACTGTGGAGTTCGTATCGCCTCTCCCGCTCGCCAATATATATATAAATAGATAGATTTACTAACAAAAATTGTCTCGTCCTTTCAGCTAGATAACTACCACAAAAGTGCAAAGTTGGACGGCTCACCTGTCGTCACCACATGACGTTGGCAGAATAGTCGACATCGGCTCAGTTGCAAAAGAAGAGAAAAAAAAAATATCGGCACATGAAATGGCGGGATCACGGTTGTGGAGGTATCCGGTACCCGGTATTGAAGAGGTCCTTGGATGTGGTGTTAAGCCTGTGAGCAAACGTGCTATTAGCCCTAATAAACAGGCACTACAAGTGGCGACGAGGATAAAGGTCAGAAACTTAAATAATATTACCTAGTAAAAGTTGTATGTGTATAATGATAGTGACAATGTAAATTGGTACATTCCCTAACTACTGGCATATAAGCTTCCCAAAATGAATATTATCCTTCCTACTAACTTCCATTCCGTCTTGACTAACTTTTCCCCTAAACTAATCCAAGTCCTATCTAAATTTTTGAATGACAATGATATCAGAATGTAGTCTGCTATCTAATAATAATTATAACTTTGTAAATGTTTGTGTTTGTGTCTATAAAAATAGTAGAGTAATAATTATATATTTACAGAAATCCATGTGAACTAACAAAACTTGCCTCGTCCTGTCAGCTACTAACATTAACAACTACTAATACAAAGTGCAATGTTCGACGGCTCATCTTGCTGTGCATGACATCGGCTCAGTTGCCAAAAAGGATAAAAAATAAAAAAAAGTACTGGCATAATAATACAGTATTTCAAGCAGAAGGAAGGATTATGTTAGTTTTAATGTAATAGCCAAAGTCAAAGTCAAAAGTCAAAAGTTTATTGCGAACTAGGTAAGTGTACAATGTTGGTGTTATGTTTAGATAGTACTTATGACTTAGCAGACTTTACAAGCATTGCAATTATCATTCGCCTGCCCTTATCATCCTAAATTAGCATGCATTACACAATATTATTAGGTACTTAATTATTTTCTTTTAAATTAGTATAATTAGATTGAAAAATTATAGTTAAGTCAAAATTAAATATCAATAATAATGATTATAATACAAGTAATCAGCAATATTAATGTCATAATTTTCAGGTAGTACAAATTAAAATTATAACATTAATAGGATAGTGTAATGTATGTGTGCGTGCGAATGCGACAGCGCCGTGATCTTGTGAAGGACGGGCAGTCCACATTAAACCACGTTACTAGCCACACGTTCGTTTTATTCAAACACCTCACTGGCGACGAGGATAAAACAAATATAAGCAGGTTAACGTATAAATTGGATATATAAACATGTCTATCGGGAAGTTATCGGAGTATAACGTAAGATCGGGAAATTGGACAATGTACGTGGAGCGCATGGAAATGTTTTTTAAGGTGAACAGTGTTAACACGTTGCCTGCCATATGGAAATCCGAATACATTTGCGTTTTTCATCAGTTGTTTAAATGACGTGAAATGACTTATTTATAAGATTTCTATATATAATATATGGTTTTGTATATTATGTGCTGTTTTTAATCCGCCGGTCATTTACACCCGGCGCGGCGCAAATGTAATATTTTTTTCATTGGAGCCACGCCGGTCAAATCGCCGGTCATCCTTGTTAGTCGCGTAAAAATTCCCACCAAAACGTCCATCCTGCGCCCGAGCGAGCGCGCTACTGATGAGTGAAAAATAAAGAAATATTAGGATAGTGCATGCTGCGTCCCTTCCCCGCTGCCCCGCATTACATTTCTTCCGCGTCCTGTGCGAATGTTTTTGTAATTGTAGGTAAACAACTCAGTGCAAAGTTTTATTTGTCACAGATCGGAGTGCGCGCTAAATGGTCACCTAACATTCTAGTTTATTGTTATTATTATATGTCAAAGCTATAAATGAACATGTTATTTGACGAATTGGATCTAACTTTAGATGATTTTCGTGAAATAGAATATATTGAATCCCAATTTCGTGAGACGGAGAGTCTTTCAAGTGATAATGAAGAGGTTATTCGGTTTTCTAATCGCCGTGCAAGGAAGCGCTGCATAGTGCCATCTGATACTGAAGACGAAGAAATCCTTGTACCCTCACCGTCAGAGTCTGGTTACACTCCAAATACGGAATGGCACGAACCACAAGGTAAACAACCTAATATAATACCTTACACTGAAATTTCTGGTTTGAAGCCGATGCATTTGCGACACGCTTTAGCTGGCGGTCAACCTGCTGATTTTTATAATTTGATGGTACCAGAGGCTCTGTTAGAAGATATAGCTAGACAGACCAATATTTTTGCCGCGCAAGTTTTATCTAAAAGTCGATTATCGCGCCAATCCAGACTACACTTGTGGAAGGACACTGATAAAACTGAAATCAAAAAGTTTTTTGGTCTTATAATTTGGATGGGTTTGGTAAAATTACCAAAACTGGCACTTTATTGGTCTAATGACCCAATGTACGCTCAACCGTTCGCTAAAAATATTATGAGCCGCAACAGGTTTGAAATATTACTGAGGATGTTGCATTTTTCTAATAACGAGGAGGCTCGAGAAAATGATCGTTTATCGAAAATAAGCAATCTTCTTTGTGCCTTGAATGCTAATTTTGCTTACCACTATACACCTAGTGAATTTCTTTGTGTGGATGAGAGCATGATTCCATTTCGTGGTAGAGTAATCTTTAGACAATATAATAAGCAAAAACGCCATAAATATGGTATTTTACTATTTAAATTATGTACTGTTCCCGGATACACTTGGAAAATTGAGGTTTATTCTGGAAAACAGCTCGAGTCTGCTTTTTCTACACCGACAAATGTGGTGCTCAGGCTGTGTGAGGATTTACTAGGAAAGGGCTATTCTGTATTTGTAGACAATTGGTACACAAGTTTGGATTTGGCAGAAAAGTTAATTGACAATGAGACACATCTTATTGGTACTTTACGTAAAAACAGAAAGTACTTGCCGAAACAGGTGATGGAAACCAAATTAAACCCTGGTGAGTTTGCAGCCAAAGAAAACAGCAAGGGAATTACAGTTATGAAATGGAAGGACAAACGTGACGTTTGTCTACTGTCAACTAAACACTCTATAGGATTTACCATTTTCCACTGTATAGAGGTGATTAAGCCGAAGATAATTATGGATTATAATAAAGCTAAGGCAGCAGTAGACCTCTCGGATCAAATGACAGCGTATTCTTCTCCGCTTCGAAAATCTATCAAGTGGTACAAGAAGTTGGCCTTAGAACTGCTTCTAAACACAGCTGTAGTAAATGCTCGGGTTTTATATGAAGCTACCACAAAAAAGAAGATACCTATTATTGAATTTAGACGAAAACTGTCACAACAAATGATTGACTCAAACCCACGTGATGGAGCTAACATTCCATGTAGGCCAAAGAGAATAAAACATTCTCTTGTAAAAGCAGACGGAAAGGCTGTGACGACAAGAAAATTTTGTGTAGGTTGTTACAAAAATAATTCACAAACGCATGGAAGAAAAATTGCCAAAAACAAAACCAAAAAGGTTACGACATTTTGTTCAGTTTGCCCAGACAAGCCATATTTGTGCAGACCGTGTTTTGATAAAAATCATTAATTTTCTGTTTGTTTTTTAATTTTAAATTACTTTGATCTCAACACAAAATAATGTGTCTCTAAATAACACTAGTCCTTGATTTGTAATAATAAAAATATTTTAAAAAGTATACTGTCTTTAATTTACATCATAATTTTGTTTGACTCGCTACAAAAACATTCATACAACCAAAAAATTATAAAAATATTTTGAGGCCAAGTTATCTAAAGTGATCATTGGGGCCGCGCCGGCCACTTGTAATGGTATTTTGCGTTACACGCATGGCCGTCAGCGAGCAAAAGGTGTTCAAGTTCACCTTAGTTGTGCCGGTCATTTAAGCCCCCCATGGCCCAAACGCTTCTACCAAGTGCCGGTCATTTTGACCCCCCATGGCAGCTAACGTGTTTAAAGAGGAACTTTGGTTACCTACGTTGATTGCGACGATATGCGACGAAGCTTATGAACTATTAAGCAATTTAACAAGTCCGGAAAAACCGAGTGCAAAAACATTTACAAGGGTGGTGAAAATCATGACGAACCACTTGCAACCAAAACCATCGTTTATGGCAGAGAGGTACCGTTTTCGACAGAGAAGACAAAATGCGGGTGAATCGATTTTACAATATATATCGGAACTTAAGATGTCTAAATTTTGCGAATTTAAAGCCGTGTTAGAAGAGAATTTACGTGATCAGCTAGTATGTGGGCTGAGAAGCGAAGCGATCAGGCAACGACTGTTTACTGAAGAAAATCTGCAATACGCAAATGCCGTGAAAATTGCATGTACGATGGAAGCGGCGGAAAGAGATGCAGCGGCAGTGGAACACACAGTCGGAAGCAATATCGAATCGGGCGGTGGCAGCGAAGCCACGGCCGGAGCGTTGCACGTGGTGGCCACGCCGACGCGGGGCGGCCGCGGCCGGAGAGGCCGTGGGGGCAGGAGCGGAATATCGGCTGGCGCTTGGAAGGGCAACACCGATGAGTCGAAGAACAGTTGTACTGCTTGTGGGGCTTCTAACCATCAGAGTGAAGGGTGTAGATACAGTCGCTTTATCTGCGGTAGATGTAGGCAGAAGGGCCATCTACGTCGGGTATGTCCGATGCGAACAGGGGGTCGACAGCCCCAAGATCGATACGACACCAACAACATGGCGGCGCAGGTGCGAGCGACGAGCGGAGCAGCCAGGACCCTCTGAGGACCAGTCAGGGGACGATGAACCGCCGGTGTCAGACGAGGGGGACTGGAATGCGGTAGAAGACGTCCATCAACTCAGCTTAAATAGTTATAAACCGGTGAGCCTAACCATGTGTGTCGATGGAATCAAGTTAGGTATGGAAATTGATACGGGGTCATTAGTGTCATGCATCAGTGGGGAAATGTATTATAAATTGTTCAAACATAGACATTTACAAAACTCAAATTTGGTATTTAGATTCTATGATGGTACTATAATAAAACCAATGGGGGTAATAATGCCACTAGTCACATATAAAAATAAGTGTAAACAAATGGAGTTATTTGTGATAGATGGGGGTACCACGTCACTGTTAGGCCGGCAATGGCTTACAGAATTAGGTATTAAAATACCGATGTATCAAAGTATGTTGACCATGAACGCAGACCGAACTACGAGGGTCATTCAATAAAAAGTAAACGAAAATTTTGGAAAAGTGGCAATTTATTTTTCAACAAAGTCTCCTTTTAGTTCGATACAGTTAGCCCAGCGATGCTCCAACTTTTTTAACCCGTCCGAAAAATAGTTTTTGTCAAACTCTGCAAAATAGGCCTCCGTGGCGGCGACGACGTCCTCATTCGATCCATATCTATTCCCGGCGAGTGATTTTTTCAGATTAGGAAACAGAAAGAAGTCACAAGGGGCCAAATCTGGAGAATACGGTGGATGGGGCAACAATTCGTAGCGTAATTCGACCAATTTGGCCATGGCAACGGCAGACGTGTGAACCGGTGCGTTGTCGTGGTGAAACAGCACTTTTTTCTTCGCCAGATGGGGTCGTTTTTTCTTTAATTCGGCGTCAAATCGGCCCAATAAATCGGCATAGTAAAGCCCTGTAATTGTTTTACCCTTCTCGAGGTAATCGATGTAGATCACACCTTGTGAATACCAGAAAACGGTGGCCATAACTTTTCCGGCCGATTTTACAGTTTTCGCCTTCTTTGGAGCACGTTCCCCGGTCTGGATCCATTGTTTTGATTGCTCCTTGGTCTCTGGTGTGTACCAGTGGATCCAGGTTTCATCGACGGTCACAAAACGACGCAAAAACTCCGCTGGATTCCGCTTAAACAGCGCCAAACACGTCTCCGATGTCTCACGGTTGCGGTAAACGCGGCACCCATCGCGCCGACAGCTTTCTCATGCCGAGTTCCTCGTGAAGAATATGATGCACTGTTCCTTCTGAAATGCCTACAGTCTCAGCTAGCTCCCGAACCTTCAATCGGCGATCTGCCAATAGGAAATCATGGATTTTTTTAATGTTTTCCTCCGTAGCAGCTGTTTTCGGTGCACCTGGACGTGGTTCATCAAAAACCGACGTACGGCCACGTGCAAACTCGTTGAACCAATTCTTGACGGTGGCCATCGATGGAGAAGAGTCACCGTACACAGCATCCAAGCGCTCTTGGATTTCGATGCGCGTTTTCCCTTCCAAAAATAGGAATCGAATCACCGAACGATATTGCTCTTTTTCCATTTTTGTAAAACCGATCGACACGTATAGTGTATATAGGGCATAGGCGGCGTGTTGAGTCAGATGTGCAAGCAGGATAGCAGCAGCGGCTCAGTGGGCGAGCGCGAGCGGCCGGTGGTATATGTATCGCGCGCACTTAACGCAGCTGAGAAACATTATTCGCAAATCGAACGGGAGGAATTAGCTATTGTGTTTTGCTTAGAATAATTACACCAGTATTTATACGGTCGGCGTTTTACACTACGCACGGATCACAAACCGTTAGTCACTATTTTTGGACCTAAGCAAGGTATACCATCGATGGCCGTTAGTCGATTACAAAGATGGGCGATAAAGTTGTCAGCCTGTACATACGATATTGAGTACGTTACTTCCAAACAGAACGGGGCGGACGGTCTATCGCGATGGCCAGCTGTTGCTGCGAGTAAACAAACAAATAAAATTCCGGAACAGTCGTATTTACATTTCGCGCAAAAGTTAATCACTCTTGCAATTATTGCAAGAGTGATTAACTATAACATATACGAGGTGCATTCAATAAGTACCTAGCCTCATCGCCAGAGGGCGCTGTAGTTTCAAAAGAGTTTTACCTCAGTGTAGCACATTCTTTTTTAATTCATTTCAAATTTTCATTCCAATCCCTTCATTTGTTTTAATTTGACAACTTATGGAAGCGAACGTGTCGATCGGTTTTACAAAAATGGAAAAAGAGCAATATCGTTCGGTGATTCGATTCCTATTTTTGGAAGGGAAAACGCGCATCGAAATCCAAGAGGGCTTGGATGCTGTGTACGGTGACTCTTCTCCATCGATGGCCACCGTCAAGAATTGGTTCAACGAGTTTGCACGTGGCCGTACGTCGGTTTTTAATGAACCACGTCGAGGTGCACCGAAAACAGCTGCTACGGAGGAAAACATTAAAAAAATCCATGATTTCCTATTGGCAGATCGCCGATTGAAGGTTCGGGAGCTAGCTGAGACTGTAGGCATTTCAGAAGGAACAGTGCATCATATTCTTCACGAGGAACTCGGCATGAGAAAGCTGTCGGCGCGATGGGTGCCGCGTTTACCGCAACCGTGAGACCACATCGGAGACGTGTTTGGCGCTGTTTAAGCGGAATCCAGCGGAGTTTTTGCGTCGTTTTGTGACCGTCGATGAAACCTGGATCCACTGGTACACACCAGAGACCAAGGAGCAATCAAAACAATGGATCCAGACCGGGGAACGTGCTCCAAAGAAGGCGAAAACTGTAAAATCGGCCGGAAAAGTTATGGCCACCGTTTTCTGAGATTCACAAGGTGTGATCTACATCGATTACCTCGAGAAGGGTAAAACAATTATAGGGCTTTACTATGCCGATTTATTGGGCCGATTCGACGCCGAATTAAAGAAAAAACGACCCCATCTGGCGAAGAAAAAAAGTGCTGTTTCACCACGACAACGCACCGGTTCACACGTCTGCCGTTGCCATGGCCAAATTGGTCGAATTACGCTACGAATTGTTGGGCCAAATCTGGAGAATACGGTGGATGGGGATCCACCGTATTCTCCAGATTTGGCCCCTTGTGACTTCTTTCTGTTTCCTAATCTGAAAAAATCACTCGCCGGGAATAGATATGGATCGAATGAGGAGGTCATCGCCGCCACGGAGGCCTATTTTGCAGAGTTTGACAAAAACTATTTTTCGGACGGGTTAAAAAAGTTGGAGCATCGCTGGGCTAAGTGTATCGAACTAAAAGGAGACTTCCGTACCGAGTAAGCGCACTCCACAAGTCCCGCTACTCACCGAAACAAAGGAAGTCCAGAAATATCGCCCGCGCTATCCATTAGTGATGGGTAACTCATCAATTTTATTTGAGGATGAGGGAGCACCTCATTTTGCCTCGTGAGGTCCTCACGAGGTACCCCTCATTTGAGGTGAGGATTTGAGGAATCCTCAACGGCGTATTCACCTCACGAGTCGTGAGCCCGAGCCGAACTCAGCCGAACGTGCGAGGGAGCGAGGCGGGCGGGCGCGACGACATTCACGAGTACTCACGACTCTCCGTCCGATTAAGCAAATCTCTCTCACCTCTCACACATATCATTTTCTTTCGCTCATAAATTTTAGACCGCCAAAATAAACGAATCAATGACACTTGATTATCAATCTAATGCTGATGCTTTTAGAGTTCATAATAATTAACCATAGCTGAAATAAAAATATTTTCTTTAAAATTCGTTTTGACTAATAATGTTACATACTAATTTTAACAGTTTACGTGATTTTCTTGTAACAATTACGTAGACTTTTGTTTTGTTTGTGTTCGTACTTTAATCTAAATAATTAATATCCTACCAAACATCAGTATCACACTCACCACACACACATGACACAACTAACATCATTACATACTTAGGTACATTATTTCATTAGGTACATACCAAAATCATAATGTTAATGTTTATTATGCTGCCAAAAAATCGAGACCAGACCTCACCTCACTCATTCTTTAATTCTATACAATTTTTTAAATCGGTTCATTCGCTCACTCGTTGAGGAGCTCATCACTCAACCACTCAATACTCACTCGCGAGTCACGCCTCACGCCTCACCTCGCTCGCCTCACCCCTCGCCACAATTTCATATTGTCAATGTCAATTTTTGAGGACGCGTGAACGAATGAGGTGAGGTGAGGTAATGAGGTGGTTCATTGTTGAAAATCGAGTAACTCTTTCAATTTGCGATCACGAGGACCTCAAACGAGGGACCTCATGAGTGAGGGACTCATCACTACTATCCATAGTCCGTATCGCACTCTCAAGGCAGACGCACGCTCGCTTGCTGCGAATCTAATCCTTCCGCATAAACTATAACGCTAACGACCTCTTGCCTATTAGCTATACCTATCTGCTTGCACTTGTTGTCGTGAATATTAGTGGTGAGAATAAACTGTTGTCGAAGTGTCTGGATCGTTTAATTGTGTTCCCTGAAGATAACCTCACATCACTAAGAGAAGACACACACGACACATCTCCTACATACTATTTGCGTCCTATTATGTAAATATGATTTGAAACACGAATAAGCTGGTCCTCGTATGCTGCAATCATAGAGTTTAGTGAGTAAGATGTCATAAAGGACCTTGTCGTATGCTTTGTCGAGTCTAGTAGTAGCCCAATTACATAGTGTTTGTCGTTTATAATAGGTTGGGGAAAAGTTTCTTCGCATTTCTTAAGAAAATTCAAAACATTTTTAATATAGTTTATTTACATTTATTTACATTTACTAAAGTATGTAGGTACCATTTTGTTCGGTAACTTTTTGCCATCTTGTAGGTAGGGACATGATCCCATTGCTATAGAAATTTTGGGACTTCTGATCAAAATACCGCGACAAGTGGTTTTGGCAGTCCTCTCGTGATGTTAACCTGACACTGCCTAAAGAATTCTGAAGAGACCGAAACAGGTGGAAATCTGAAGGTGCAAGGTCAGGACTATACGGCGGATGCATTAACACCTCCCAGCCAAACTATCTTAATTTTTGCTGAGTGGCTAAAGATGTGTGAGATCTAGCGTTATCATGATGAAAAACCACACCCCTTCTGTTGATTAATTCCGGCCGCTTTCTCTCAACTTCTTGCTTTAATCTCATCAGTTGTTCGCAATAGAGTTCAGAATCGATGGTCCTGCCTGGTGGTAACAGCTCATAATGAATAATGCCCTTCCAATCCCACCACACACACAGCATCACCTTGTTGCGAGTTAACCCGGGTTTCGCCACAGTCTGTGAAGCCTGACCGGCCTTTGACCACGACCTTTTTCGCACGTTCTTGTCGTACGTGATCCACTTTTCATCACCAGTTATCAGCTTCTTCAAAAATGGTTCGGTTTCTTACGTCGTAATAAAGAATCACAAATAAGTACACGGTTCATTAGGTTTCTTTCAGTGATCTCGTGAGGTACCCAAATATCGAGCTTTTTTGTGTACCCAGTTTTTTTTCAAATGCGCCTGTTTTGTGGTCAATTCCCAGTTCTTCAGCTACGTCGTAACTACTGATATGCCGATCTTGCTCCACTTTTTAAAAAATGGCATCCATTTTATCCGTAATAGGGCGACCAGAGCGACGTGCATCTTTGACATCAAAATTTCCGGATTGAAAACGCTTAAACCAAATTTGTGCTACTCTCACAGACACTGCACTAGGTCCATAAACATCGCAAATTTTTTTCGCGGCTTGCGTTGCATTTATACCTTTTTTGTAGTAAAATTTTAAAATGTATCGAATTTCTTCATTAGATTCACTCATCTTGACGGTACGAAAAACAAATGAAAATCACACATTTTTCTAATTTGAATTTGGAATTACCTATGTTCTTTAAAATTTAAACTTTCAATTATACCAAAACCAGCCAGATACAAATAGTATACCCAAAGAGATTTTACTACAAGTTCATACATACTATAATGCGAAAAGACTTTTTCCCCAACCTAATAATATTAGGTTGGGGAAAAAGTCCTTTAGAATTATAGAGACCTAATTCGAAATTTTAAGATTTCAACTTTGACTCATAAAACTACCGTGCATGCAAGGTAGTTTTATGAGTCAAAGTTGAAATCTTAATATTTCGAATTAGTTCTTTATAATTCTAAACGAGACTAAGATTTCAACTTTGACTCATAAAACTACCTTGCATGCAAGGTAGTTTTATGAGTCAAAGTTGAAATCTTAAAATTTCGAATTAGGTCTCTATAATTCTAAAGGTGCGATATGTTGTAGCGCTTGTTGAACATATTTATAGCCTCAGGGTCTTAAGGTAAAAAACCACTGGTTTTAGAATTTTTGTGAGAACTGACTGAGACTGACTGCACCCATTGTTTTCACAAAAATTATGCACTGCATGGTGCAGTGCATAAGCCAAATGGTAAAACATTGAACTGATAGTTTGTTTTTGAATTGAGATCTTAAGTATTTTCTACAATTTTCACTAGCTAACTTAGGTCTTAAGGATGCCCTTAAGATCTAAGTTATGGCTAACTTAGATCTTAAGGGCATCCTTTTTTTTTTTTTTTGAGGGTGGGAAATCATCAAATAACTTCTCCCGCTCTGGGCGGAGCGGGAGGGTGTGTCAGACTCTTACTGACTAAAACCCACCCGTATTTCTTCCTGTTGCCTGTGTTGCGGGGGGGCCTCGGTGACCCATAAGTACCTTCCCGCGACCCCGGCAGGAAGGGCATCCTTAAGAACGTAACAGTCCTTGGTTATATTATTTGAAGCTGTTCTATAATCCTCTAATTTGTGTTATTATCTTTATTATCTTTAATTTATTTATTATATTTGGGCGTCGAAAAATTCATCCACATCGCTGTCGACTAGTAACGTACCCAAGAGACTGGCGGCGTTTGTGTATAGTTGGTTATTTTTATTAAATGTTTAAAATAGGTATACTACATTTTTTTTTTTTTAAAGTAACAATTAACAAACAATATATTCCTTCAAGTTCAAGATAAATATGAATGAACCGTTTGGTTTCCTAACAACAAAAGTTTTTTAAAGGAACTGATCTGGTGGGTGCACATTCAGAATTAGCACCTATTTTAAGTAGATTTTCTATTTTGTGTATTATTCCTCCTTATTTAAAAAAGAGTAATTATTATTTATTATTGGAAAGGGTACTCACTGATTGTAAGATAACATTTTTTACAATTTTTGTCTGTCTGTCTGTTTGTTCCAGCTAATCTCTGAAACGGCAGGACCGATTTTGACGAGACTTTCACTGGCACATAGCTGATGTAATAAGGAGTAACTTAGGCTACTTTTATATTATAAAGGCACGCGGGCGAAGCCGCGGACAGCAGCTAGTTTTATATAAATTGTGTAAATTAGAATACATGTTTTTATTTATTTATTTATCTATTTATTTATTTATTTATTAGGGACAAAAAACAGTTACATGCTACAAAATACAGAGAATTACTTAAGCTAGGAATTGTCAAACATGCAACCCACACCATTGTCCACGTGTTGACTAAAAGTTAAAAGAAGTGAAAAAAGACAAGTGATAATAAAAGATAAACAAGTCAAAACAAAAGAATCGTTGTCATAATATTGCTGAGATTGCTTAGTGTAACTTAATTTACTCTGCAGACAAAATATCCAGAGCCATTTTCTTAAATACTTGCTTAGACAGATAAAATATATCCAGGTCCATAAAATGTGTGTTGTATGTATCAACAAGACGGCGAAGAGGTGCTCGTTCCCCAGCATTAGTCCGGCATATATCTGTGTGGAAGAGTTGAGGAACGCGCACCCCCCTTAAAATAACACTTCGGGGCACCTTGTAACACAACTTATTTGTAAGGTCGATACAATCAAATTTATTATTACATATACCATGCAGGGTTATGACATCAAGTAATAACCGCCTGGACCCCAAATCTAGAACTCCATACCGTTTCAACAGCTGCACATATGGAACTTTTGAATGGAAACATTTATAGTTCATAGATCGTAGGAACTTCTTCTGTACCATTTCAATTCTAGAGCCATATTTGTCGTAGAAGGGGTTCCAGATTGGAATGGCATACTCTAGCTGTGATCGTACCAGAGTCTTATAAAGCAGTAGGAACGTAGAGGGTTGCACAAAGTCACGTGATGATCTCATGACGAAACCATACATCTGGTACGCCTTATTTATTATGTTGTCGACGTGAATATCGAAGTGCAAACTGGCATCCAGTGTAACACCCAAGTCACGAATGGAACCAACTTTATCCAAGCCTGTATTGTTAATGGAATAATTAAAATTTATTTTATTTCTCTTCTTAGTAAATGAGATGGCATGACATTTGGGTAGACTGAGAAAGAGTTTATTGTTGTTACAGTATGTATATAATCTATCTAGGTCCTCTTGAAGAAGCAAGCAGTCCTGTATATCCTTGCAGGATCTATAGATTTTTATGTCGTCAGCGTACATTATGAAATTTGAGTTGATAAAGCAGCTTTTGATATCGTTGATAAATATTATAAAGAGCAGAGGGCCCAAAATAGATCCCTGTGGAACACCAGATGTGACAACTATAGGGTCAGATTCATAACCATTAACCGCCACTATTTGTACCCTATTAAAAACATATGAAACAAACCATCTAAGTAGGTTACCACGTATTCCGTTATATGCAATCTTCTCAAGAAGCAGTACATGATCCACCTTGTCAAAAGCCTTCTGAAAGTCCGTGTACACAGCGTCTACTTGAACTCGTTGATCCATTTTTTCAAAGAGATTGTTAACATATTTGTCAGGGTAGAGCGTTGTTTAAAGAATCCGTGTTGTTTGGGAATGATAAGCCGATGAATATGAGAATAAACAGCACTGTGGACAAGACGCTCAAAGACTTTGGACAAGGTGGAGAGGATTGAAATAGGGCGGTAATTCTCTACATTATTTTTGTCACCTGTCTTGTAAACCGGAGTGATAAATGCCCGTTTCCAAATAGCAGGGAAAACTCCGTCACGCAAACATTTATTAAATATTATATATAAGGCAGTGCACAAGCTATCACATGTCTTTAAGAAAAATATAGGTGGTAGACCATCGGGGCCCGCTCCTTTGGAAGAATCTAATGACTTTAGTGCCGAGCAGATAACTGTAGGGGATAGGTATATTTCATATAAACAAGTTGTGTTATTTGAATAGTAGTTAGATGGTTCCCAGTTGTTAGGGTCGAGGGTTGAGGGTTCGTATACAGAAGAGAAGAAAGATGAGAATAAATTACAGATTTCCGTGGCCTCACCAGAGGAAATATTTTTAAAATACTTACAGGCTGGATATTTGGCTTTTCTATTTCGTGATGAGACGTAATACCAGAAATGTTTAATATTTTTAGGAATTCTATCCTCCACAGATTCAATGTACTTTCTGTAACACTTATTATACTCGCCGTGGAAAAGTTTGCGATAGGCAGAGAAACTTAGGTAATCGGAAAGATTATTATACTTCTTCCATTTTATCCAAGCGCGTTCTTTAGCTTTAAAAATACGGATTAGAGACTGTGAAAACCAGACAGGAAAGTTTGAATTTTTAGTTTTGAGTAACGGAACATGTGATCTGATGACGCCATATATTATCTCATATAACAAAGTAACGGCTTGCTCAGATTCAAGATGAGAGAATTCCTTGTCCCAATAAATTTCATCAAATTCGCTGTTAATACCAACGTAATCGGCCTTATGGAAGTTGTACCTATATACTGAACGGCATTTCATGGGAGTGAATTTCATATTAAGACAGGTTAGTGCAGAAAAAACCGGATGGTGACTATCAGGGAGAAGTAGAGCATCACACGATGCTACCTGACAGTCAGTATTAGAGATAAATAATTCTAGAATTCGACCCAATTCGTTTTTTATGACATTAAATTGTGATCCATTTATTAGGTTCATGAAATTTAGTAATACTCTACCGAGTGAGTTAGAAACTTGTGCTATAGCCCTACCTCCTTGGTCGGACCAATCAATGTCGGGTAGGTTATAATCTCCAACAATAAAGTAAGAGTAGTATCGTTAGCTAAACCCTGCAACCTGTCAAGGTATTGCAAATAAATATCTTCACATGTACGTGGCGGTATATACGTAGCACTGAAGATATGAAATTTATTATGTTGGGAAGCAGGCAGTCGGACGACAACCTGTTCCATGTCTGCGTGGGTGAATTGTGTCGTTAACATAGTAGGTTACAGTTCGCGGAGCACAGCCACTAAAACACCACCTCCGTCGTGTTTTTTTGTCGCAGAGCGGTTACGGTCACATCGAAAAACCATGTAACGTTCGTCAATAAATTCATTATCCTGGATATCAGGAATTAACCACGATTCCGTCAATATAATGATATCGTATGAACTCGCCATTATATTCATATATAGTGTTTGTAACTTTGTACGGACCCCTCTGCAGTTTTGGTAATAAATTACAATGTTATTCGAAGCCATTGATGAGAAATAGTACACATTAATAAAATATCACAACATTTATCGGTACATAATAATGAAACAGTAGTTCCAAACTTGGGGCCCAGTGCGAAACGGCACAGAACACATAGAGGAAACATTATGTTGTGTACTGTTACATCACTCGAGATTAGTGTTTTTCTCGCTAATTTATGTTTATCTACAATGTACTTTAATACATAATTTATGTTTACCTAACAAATAAATATACAAATTATACAGTGATATCCAGTGGTTAGTTAATAACACACGTGAGAAGAACCGACAATACTGAAAAACATACTGTAATGAAATTTTTATATAGCGAGGCAGGAAGCAATTAAAAACAAAAACAAAATACACACGGAGCACAAAGCAATCATAGACCAGTATAAGAACTACATTTGAAAGCAATTGGTGAAAGGATATAACAGACCAAAAAACAGTAGCACAATAGTTAAATCGCGGTTTCATTTCCGGTCTTCCCGCTAATCTTTTTAAGATCATCAACGGAACGAATTGCAAAAGCGGAGATCCCATCCCGTTCACGCACCAGTATTGTCGCGTTCCTGACCCAGACATATTTAAACCCGTTTTTGTTAGCGAGGATTTTGGCTTCGCGAAATAAGGCCTTATTTTTTAAAGTGAGATGTTCGTTCAAGTATATAGATACCGCAGCGCCTGCGATACCAATCTGATCCGACTTGACACTCTTCACTTTCCGGTAGGCGCTGAGTATATTGTCACAAACAATCCGTGATTTTAATTTAACAATAATATTCTTTGGCGCGCTATCCTGCTGTCGAGCGTGTGGAACTCGATGAATTGATATAATGTCATTATGTGATACCGGAAAATTGACAGCACTACCAATTGATTCCATAATATTTACCAAGTTTTCACTGCGCTTTTCAGGCAGATTACAAATTTCTATATTACACTTTAATAATCCTTGTTTTTACCCGACTGCCTCAGAAGGAGGGTAATGTTTTTCGAGAGTATGTATGTATGTATGTATGTTCTTCCTTTTTTTTTGCAGTTACACCACCATTTATCTACCACCACTGAAAAAAAATTGAGAAAGAAAAAGAGAATTGAGTTTGCGTTTGCAATGTTGTGGCTATTATATATACTTTTGAAACTAGCTACAGCTGCAGCTCCGGACGCGCACAATGGTAAGAACTATTTATTTAGCTATCTGCTTATGACTTCAAAAAGCCTATTTATACGTAATGTGTTCAGGGTACAAGTATGTATGTATGCAAGTTTCATTGTGCCACCATAACTTTCAAATGCCTGAACAGATTTAGATTTGTATGTGTATCATTGGAATCATTACAATCATTCATGTTATCATGTTGATATTTGTAACCATGAATTTAATTTCGACTATGTTAGTGCTCGGGATATTATTAAAACTTTCAATACACTCAATGTTAAAAAAACAGCTGATCTATGGGGAAATTCTGTGGAGGTTGCAAAATGCATAATTAACACTGTAGCGCCTGAATTGGCAATTATTTTTAATAAATGTATTGACTGTGGTGTAATTCCTGACTTAATGAAGAGTAGTAAAATAATACCTTTGTTTAAATCGGGCAGCACATCAGACCCCACAAACTTTAGACCAATTTCTGTGCTTCCCACCTTTAGTAAAATATTTGAAAAATTGATGCTAGATCAATTGCAAAGACATTTTAATAAACATAAATTATTAAACAGTAAACAATTCGGTTTCACAAAGGGTCGATCGACTACCGACGCTGGTGTGGAACTTCTTGCACATATTTTTGAGGCTTGGGAGAAGTCACATGATGCCCTAGGTATTTTTTGTGACTTATCTAAGGCTTTCGATTGTGTTTCTCATGATACATTGGTCAGGAAATTGCATCACTATGGTGTTAGAAACACTGCCTTGGATCTTCTTATTTCTTATTTGGATAATAGGATCCAAAGAGTGGACGTTAACGGTAAGCGATCGCCGGGTTCTATTGTCACTATGGGAGTTCCGCAGGGCTCAATTCTTGCCCCTTTTTTATTTCTCGTATATATTAATGACCTACCTTGCCTTATAAAGAACAGTCATGAAATAGTGTTATTTGCAGATGACACATCACTTTTATTTAAGCTTAAACGACAACAGACAGTTACTGACGATGTAAATAATGCTCTCTCTAAAATAGTACATTGGTTTAGTGTTAATAATTTACTTTTAAACGAGAAAAAGACCAAATGTATTAGATTTCTGACACCTAACGTTAAGCAGGTAAAAACCAATGTACTAGTAAATGGGGCGGAGTTGGATCTTGTGGACACCACTGTGTTCTTAGGTATTACTTTGGACTCAAAGCTACAGTGGGGCCCACATATAACCAAATTGTCGAAGCGACTAAGCTCTCAAAAATCCGTCATTTGACTGATGTAGAAACAGCTCGATTAGTATATTTTAGTTATTTCCATAGTGTAATGTCGTACGGCATTTTGCTGTGGGGAAATGCAGCCGACATTCAGGCTATATTTGTGCTGCAGAAACGAGCCATTCGAGCAATTTATAACCTAAGTTGTAGGCATTCACTGAGGGATACATTTAAGGATATAAACATAATGACAGTCGCATCTCAATATGTATATGAGAACCTGATTTATGTCAAAAAGAATATTAACCTATATTCTAGGCACAGCGACATTCATAGCATAAATACTAGAAACAAAGACTTACTTATTGTGCCCAAGACTAGGCTCCAAAAAATTAGTAATTCATTTAAGTGCCAAAGTAGTGTGCGTACGCGCAGCGGAATGTTGTTGAATTTAAAGATTTTAATTATGCAGATATTTAGTGTATGACGTCGTATAATTGTGTATGGTAAAAAAAAAATTGTGCACGCAACCATTGTGGAGAAATTCACCAAAAACTGATTCCGCTGGGCGAACGTTGTCCTGGCGGAACTTTTTTTAATCCATAGACTTTAGAAGAAAAGAGATGTGTCCAAAAATTAGTGTGTATTTGTGTGTAATTGTGTATGTATGAATAAAACTAGTGCATGCATAAACTTCGGAGAAATTCAAGTTTCCGCTACGCGAACGTTTGGCCATTAGCTAGTTTTTATATAAAGCGCTTACATAGAGAGCTGTAGATTTTTACATACGTTGTTTTGAATTTGTTTATATTTGTTTAAAAAACAGATTTAGAAAAAATCGTAGGGCTTAAAAGATAAAAATATAAACGTAAAATACGCTTATTAGGTCTTAGTTCTTAAAGTATGCACTTTGGGGTCTAGATTTTCACGTTTATACAAACCTTGTAAGTGTCTGCAACATGTTGCCAAGTATCAATGATGTTCCGTTAGTAACTAAAGAGTTATAGGACAAAATTACCATGAACAGATCACTGTTTACAAAGCAGTTAAATATCACGACGTTCTAAATGAATTGCATGGTAAAATTTATGCCAATAATTAGTGTATTCATTCAACTATTCACATGCAAAATTTCATGTCATTAAATTCAGTAATTAAAGAAAAACAATTATAATACTGACGAAGCATCGAAAACCTACATAACCCGACCAAGTTCGGATGGCTACAAAAAAGCGGCCGTGCAATATATTTAGGTAACATCCCAAAATTTACAGTATAATACCGGTATTGAATTGGTATAGGTGATAACACAATTGTTGTTTCGATATAATTTATAGGTCATTTATTTTTGTACACCTTTTTTTAATGTATTTGACTATGACAGAAAGTAGGTACTATTTACGTAGGTACTTTATTTAAGTATGCGCTTGAGACTTGAGATATAATCTAAATATATTATTTAAGACAAATAAAATTCATACAGCTAATTTCTATTGAAGATTTCACGGATCAGGATTCTAACTATAGACCCCTTAGGGAAATTAAATATTAACCACATGTAAGTATGTACTACTGTTTACGTAAATATTTATCATATTGTAGCTTATTACACTATTTAACCAATAGACTAGGCATGCACGAGCGTTCCCCTTTGCAACTTTAGTGGATCAAACAATCTAATAACTTAAAAAAAACTACTTCTTGAATCGATTTTTTTTTTCTTATGTATGTGAGCGTGTTCCCCCGCACCCCACCAAAATATGCAGAATTATTTTGTTCGAAGTTCGGTACGCTTAATCCTTTAGTTAAATAGTCTAAGTATTGTAGTTATGAATTGATCAAAGATATTCTAGTGTGAAAAAATAGACAACGCGCTTACATAGAGAGCTGTAGATTTTTACATACGTTGTTTTGAATTTGTTTATATTTGTTTAAAAAACAGATTTAGAAAAAATCGTAGGGCTTAAAAGTTAAAAATATAAACGTAAAATACGCTTATTAGGTCTTAGTTCTTAAAGTATGCACTTTGGGGTCTAGATTTTCACGTTTATACAAACCTTGTAAGTGTCTGCAACATGTTGCCAAGTATCAATGATGTTCCGTTAGTAACTAAAGAGTTATAGGACAAATTTACCATGAATAGTCATACACTAAATATCTGCATAATTAAAATCTTTAAATTCAACAACATTCCGCTGCGCGTACGCACACGCCAAAGTATACGTTTTTACAACAAACTCCCAAGCCATGTCAAAGAACTGAGCCTCAATAATTTAAATCATTTATTAAACAGAAACTCTGTCAAAAAGGTTTCTATAAAGTTAAAGATTACTTGGACGACAAAAGGCTTGGGATTAATTAAGCTACTCCAATGTACCCCCAGGCAACAAACTAATTTTATTTTTATACTAAGTGTGACATTGATGATTTTGTTATACTTATACACTATGACATTAATATTTACTTTTTGAAGTATTATATTCTTTTTTTAAATTATTGTGAATGTGAAGACTATGTGGATTATTGTTTTTATTATTTCTCTCATTTAGTTTTCATCTTAGTCTGGCAGTTTGAGTCATTTATGCGGCCTACTCAAATGTTCTTTCTTTGGTATTGTTCGTCGAATCGTTGAGCTCCTTAAGTTCTGAGTTGAGCTGCACGATTACTGACAAATGCGTGCACTGACTGGATAGGTCCACTCAATCAGTGTGGTTTTTTCCTCAAAAGACCATTTCAGACACCAATCTACATGGCCTTCACATGATCTGACCAAGATTATGTCTGGACTTTGACTGAGACTTTGAAGAGACTGTGACCTCTGAGTTTGTTTCGGCCTTTCTTCTCAGAGTAGTCAGATAGGAAACGCCGAGCTCATCTAGTTTTTTTCTAAGTATGATTGACGTGTAAAAGTGTTTGTATAAACCTATATAAAATAAAATCATAAAAAATAAATCAATACTTCTGGCCAAGGCTGTATTTATAGCCTGTGGGGGCTATAAATATGTATTTTTATCGAAGGTCATTCATTTACTCGCCGACTAAACTGATAAATAAAATGTATCATTGAAGTTGGGGGATATCTTAGATTAAAAGCCACATAAGTGCGAGTCGGACTCGCCCACTGAGGGTTCCGTACAAATTTGTAGGTACATTTAAAAATAAAATTATGACGGGGCATTTTCTTATTTTTTTTTTGGGTAGGAAGTTATAAGTAATCAATCATTACCGGGCATACTGTTGCTTAACCTCGATGATTGATTACGTACTTGAAATAAAGACTATGTTTATTTTATGTTTTAATTACAAATGTATAGTTTTCAGATTTCCCCTGTACTTGACGACGATATAACTTGCCAAACATAGTTCTAGGTCAACGGAAAGTACCCTATAAATTTAAATTCCCTTGAGAGTGTCGAAACATACTTTTTTGCGGCATAAACATTCGTATGTTTTTTTACGTTAACTTAGATTTTTTTCACAGCTTCAAAAGACTATACCTGAGTATATGGTTTTAATTTCAACTCGATACTTCCACGCGTTCCCGAGATAGAGGGTCTTGACAGACAGATAACAAAGTGATCCTATAAGGGTTCCGTTGTTTCCTTTTGGTGTATGGAACCCTAAAAAGTGTTCCACAGAACGGTCCCCGATTGCAATTTTATTTATCTGTTTATTTTTCGCCCACTAATATCGAGTAAAAAAGATGAACTAATACAATGCAAGATGGACGTTTGGCACACATGTGTGTTTTAAAAAAAATATGATTCTTTTTACGAGTACATGAAGTAGTTTTCTTAGGATGCGAGTGAAACCGCCGGCAATAACTAGATCATAATACACATTTGGTTCTAAATTAGAAAACATAACTCCACAGAGGAGCCGCCGTTTTCAATCCTTGTGAACAACGCGGTGCTGCACGCAGTTCGTACAGACCTGTCGGAGGAGCACGTCGGCTTCACTGCGGAGTACCAATACGCAGACGGCGACGTAGTCAATGTTGTGTGTGCCAACTCCTTGAACCAAGCGCCTCTCAGGATCGTATATTTGATGGCAGGCACAGCAAGCGGTAAGTTTTTACATAATTTTCTACCTATATATGTTCCTTTCGATTAATAAGTAAGTAATTCATATAACCGCACACTATTAACTCTCATAATAAGGTAAGGTAACTTCTTTTATAATGCGCACAGCAAAGGAATGGAACTCTCTGCCTGCGTCTGTGTTTCCGAACGCATATAACCCTAATCTCTTCAAAGTGAGAGTGAACAGGCTTCTTCTGGGTAAGCTCGCTCCATCGTCGACTTTGTTTCTGTCGCCTCTGACATAGACTAAGGTCAAGAGCAAACCCATCACAAATAAAAAAAAAAAAAAAATCCATAATTCTAAATTTTACCAGAAATATAAAAACCTGTCATGCGTATTTCTCAGCAGCGGTGGATCGTAGGATAACCATATGTGAAGACGATGCATCTATAATACAAGTACTATACCACAATAGGTAAAAAGAAGTAAAATCAATGTCATAAAAATAAAAAATAAACAAATAATTATAATAATACATTTTATTGAAACGAAAAAACTCAGTTTACAAAAACTCTGTGTTCGATAACAACTGCATTAGTATAATACTGTTACGCCGGGGCGTAAGCCCGCTGCCGCGAGAAATCGCGGCACAGCGGACGGAGCTCCGGCGGGATCTCATGGCGTCATGGAAAGTACGGTTGTTGCAACCCAGTGCTGGGCACGCCACGATTGCGGCGATAAGTCCCCTCTTTGAGGAGTGGCTGGAGAGGCGCCACGGCGTCCTCTCCTTCCGCGTGACGCAGGTCCTCACCGGACACGGCAGCTTCGGGAGGTTCCTGTGTCGGATAAGGCGGGAGGAAACGTCCGGGTGTCACCACTGTGTGGATCGCCTGGAGGACACGGTGGAGCATACGGTGGAGGTCTGCCCGGCTTGGGCAGAGCACCGCCGTGTCCTCGTGGAGGCGATCGGCGGCAGAGACCTCTCGCGTCCGGCCCTGGTTCAGGCCATGGTACGGAGCGAGAGGGCATGGGCAGCTGTCACCTCCTTCTGCGAAGCAGTAATGCTCGCAAAGGAGGAGGCGGGACGGTTGAGGGAAAGGCAAGTTTCGCGCCCTCTCGCCCCTAGCCGCCGCAGGAGACGCCCAGGGCGTCGGGAATCCCGGGCGGATTTCCGGCCACCGTAGGCGTGGGCTTGCGGACGGTGAGCAATGGGTAGCTCACCGTCCGGTAAGGACCAGGCCCGGGTCGACGGCGCGTCGTATTCCACGCGCGCCTCAAAGAGATGTCGTCAGCACAAAAGTAGGGGTCCACTAGGGCCGATGCCTGCCGGGGTCGCGGGAAGGTACTTATGGGTCACCGAGGCCCCCGCAACACAGGCAACAGGAAGGAATACGGGTGGGTTTTAGTCAGTAAGAGTCTGACACACCCTCCCGCTCCGCCCAGAGCGGGAGAAGTTATTTGATGATTTCCCACCCTAAAAAAAATAAAAAAAAAGGTCAGTGGATATACATTGAGCTGTTTATTTACTCGATTATACAAAGTGGGGGCTCCACTTTGTATAATCGAGTAAATAAATAAGAGTATGAGTAAATAATAGTATATATTAATGATCTACCCCACTTGTTAAAAACCCAACCGCAAATGGTGTTATTTGCTGACGATACTTCCTTAATTTTTAAAATTAATAGACGTGCATCAAATTTTGACGACGTAAATAACGCCCTATTGCAGGTCCAAAATTGGTTCACTGCTAATAATTTAGTATTAAATGGGAAAAAAAACTAAGTGCATAAGATTTTCTTTACCAAATGTCAAAAGTAGTATTTGTGAGATAGTATTGAATCAAGAGAAATTAGAATTCGTCGATAAAACTGTTTTCCTGGGGATAACGCTCGACTCAAGACTTCAATGGGAATTTAAATCTAGTATAAAACGCACACTATGCAGCCAAGCATATTATAAATTGGGGGATTACATTGCTGATAAAAATGCTTGGCTCAACGCTGGTCCTGCTCCACAAGGGTGCAAAAACTAATTGATCAGGTATTGAAAATAGTGTTGGAGCTGCTGAAAATTTTAAAAACTCTCTTTGCATTGTATAAATTCAATCTCTAGCTGCACAATGTTATGTGAGTACTATGTACTATAAAGCTGCCATTTACTGGATACGGCTTTCATTGACTTGAATGTGCTCTGGCGGCTGGGAGTATGTCGTGCTCACTCTAATGTCTCGCTGATGGTGGCGCGTGTGTTGGATCATTTAGCTCCCTTCAAAATGGTTGAGCTGAATGGTGCTGATCCACGCGTCATGTTCGTGAACGGGCGCCGTCAGTAGAGACTGGTCATCTCTTAGCTGCCACGGCTTATTTTAATTTTAATTTTTGAATTGCTTTTTTTTTTGTTGTAATTTTTTTTTTATTACGGACGTTTTGCATCGTTCTCACATGTATAATTTCAAAATGAATGATGTAAACAATATTTTGTAACCATAATACGTTGATTTAAAAGAGTGTCCGTGGAGTTTCTTGCCCGTTCTTCTCCATAGGTACCTACTACGCTTTGGAATGGGCAACTAGCTTCATCTTTCTGACTGACTGACCAAACCCTTGACAATTCAAAAGTGCCTGTTATTGGTTTATTTGAAATAAATGCTTTGAGTTTGAGTTTGAGGAGCTAAGAAAGTGATATTGCCTCCGAATAACTTGAACTCTGGCAGATTCCACCTGGCAGACTCTGTCAGATCTGCGTTTTTGGGTACCGACAACAGAATCGAATGGAAGGTCTGAGTGTTTACGCAGCACTACAGCAAGAAGAAATGCGTGTCTGACTGTTGGTAACTCGCAAAGAGTGTACAGTTCAGCAGTTGGAAATCGAACAGGTTTGTGAGTCATGACTTTTAACACAGCCCTCTGTGCCCTTTCCAAACGGAGCATTAAGCACTTCCCAGCCCCACCCCAAGCGGCAACACAATAGTTTAGGATAGAATGCACCAGAGCGAGGTATACTGTTCGTAGTGTGGCAAAATCAGCAGATGATCGCAGGTTTTTAAAAACAAATATTAGTTTTCTGACCCTGGAAACCAGAGCCTCAATTTGCTCCTTCCATGTCAGCGTACTATTTATTTAAACACCCAAATATTTATACTATGGGTGCGCGTAATCTGAGCACAACCGCTGCAATCAGTCGATTTTAACTTGCATTTATGCGCCGTCAGAGTATAGGGAGAAGGAAGTTGAGAGACTTTACTTGGAGCAAATGTAATGAACTTGGTTTTTTCTACATTGAGGGTTAGCAGGTTTTTATTCAACCATTTCATTGGACTCTCGTGGGTCTGAAATAAATCGTTTTTATTTTTATTTTATTTTTTATTTTTTTTTTATTGCAACAAGCAGAGTGGACTCTGCATATGATTGGGTTTCCAACCAATCCTTACCATGAATGAGCATGACGGTATCGTCCGCGTAGGTTATAATTTTGACTCCGCCCGCCGCGCGTATACTTGTGAGCGCGCAGTCCCTTTGATAAAAGCCGCCTCTGAATTAGACGCGAGTGTTCTCGATCTTAAAATCCCCACCATCAAGCAGTTCATGAAGCGCATCACGAAGCGCTTCTTCGACTCCGCCGCCACCCACCGCAACCCTCTGGTTGTGCAGGCCGCCAGTTATAGGCCCTCCACCATCAGCTCTATTCGCCGTCCAAGGCATACCCTCACCGACCCCGATGACCCCATTACCCTCCTCCAGGAAAGCAGTAGGGCCACGAGTACAGTGCACAAAACACACCGACCTACGTTCCGACCTCGCCGCCGAGGTCCCTCGCGTAAACCCCGACGTAATTGTCCCTCCCGACCCTTGCTCGACGAAGCGCCAGCCCGCGCCGCAGCTGAGCATGTAGTTTTAAATTCCCCGATTAATAATAATAATGCTGATCAGATCCAGACTGTCCCACCTTGCTGTCCTCCCCCCAGCGACGCCCTAAGCCGAGGTCCGTACCCCACAGGGGGTTCCCTTAGCGTGCAGTCGCTTAGTACTATAAGAAATTCGCCCCTGGCTGGAGGCTTTGAGTTCGCTTAAGGCAGCCACAGGAAAGTCCGGTTAAGTAGTCACGACCTCTCAAGGTCAACTACGAGAAGCCATACAAAAAAAAAAAAATCGTGCCTCGTCAGTCAGTTGACGATTAGCGTTCGGAGCGATAAGTTCGTACCTACCTACTTACAAGCTGGCTAGCCTGCTGCCTGCTTGTAAGTTCTACTGCCTGCTGTATTCTGATTGTATCAGTTTTGTACCTTTCTTCTTTGGACTAAACTTTGTCTCATAAACGCAGTAACGATTGTGCATTATTTTGACCCCACCATCCCGACGTGTAACATTATTAATTTTTGAATAAAAACTTAGCGAGCACTCAAAAACACGACTGCACGTCGCGACGATCCAGATTATACAGGGTGAAATTGAAAACATGCGACAAATCTAAATGGGCGATTGTACTCATCATTATGAACAACTTTTACTAAGGGACCACAACTGAAATCGCGGAAAAAAAAATCAGCTGTTCCCTACATTTATGTCCGCATAATTCGACAAAATATAGGAAACAGCTGATTTTATTTTCGCGAATGCAGCTGTGGTCCCTTAGTAAAAGTTGTTCATAATGATGAGTACAATCTCCCATTTCAGTTTGTCTCATGTTTTCAATTTCTATCTGTATAGAGATATATAGAGATAAACTCCAGATTGTCCTATGGAGTTGGACCAGCATGTTTCTAAGCATTCTTATCTTGGGTATAATCCTCTAATTTGTAATATGCTTGTTTACAAAGTGTACTTTTAATATGAGTTTTCAATTTTATTTCATTCAATTGCAATATTTATTTCTTATTATTTCAGACAGTTCTACTATGGAAGATCTATTATCACACAGAGCTGTCGGTTTTATTGCAAAACTCCATTCTGGACACAACAATAGTTACATAATCTGCACTGAGCTGGGGGACTACACCAGCGTCAAGGTCAGATTAGTAATGCGCACAGAACTCGGTAAGTTGTTTTTCTATTTTATAAGCTAAATAAAGTCAGTCATGTTTGCTTAGATGGCTGAACCAATCCATGGATGGATTGAGTTTGCCATCTTAAACCCGTATTTTTAGGGTTTTAATCCTAAATCCTTTTTTTATAGGTACAGTTAACGTAATCATTAATGGCATGACTCAACGACCGAAAATCAATAATTTTAAATACAATTATTCTTTAATTGAATATAAATACCCAAGCCACCAACACATAAACGTTGTGTGTGAAGTTCCGGGAAAAGGCATGAAGTTGGTGGCTTTGTACGTAACTAATTCAGTTGCTAAAAAGTTGAACAAGAATTACAAAAATACAGGTAACTTACCGTACCTTTTTATTTTTCTTATTAAAACCGTTACCGGACCAGTGCGCAGTAACTGGTCAGCCACGTAAGGCAAAATGGAATGCAAGCGAAACGTATGTGGGTCAGAACGAAATATGATAGGCAGGCTCATCAAGCCCTTAGGGCCGATTCACACTTTATACTGTGGTGGCCGATTTACACTTCGCTGCTTACTCTTGATAGCAATCTTAAATCGGGTGTTTGTGATTTTGAAATTTGAATTTGTGTAGGATTAAATTTTTGAGTCCTTAATACCATATGTATGTTGCTTATCAATCAATCATTTATTATTTGTAAAACATAGGTAACAAAAAATACAGATCTTATAGGTAAATAACAGTGCGCCATGTTTTGTCTATGGTAAGACATACAAATAGGTTTTAAAGTTTACAGTCAAAAAATTTTAAAAAGTAAAAAAGAAAAAATGTCAAAAAATTGGCACAAAAATCATAAAATGTTGAAGTTACCAAATCAATCGTTCAAGAACTCGTCAACCGTTTATCAATTAAAATTTTTTGCAAAGTTTTCTTGAACTTGTGAATAGGTATTTTTTTTATTTGATCAGGTATTTTATTATAAATTCTTGGAGCGATGCCAAAGAAACTTTTGTACATTAGAGCTGTTTTACATTTTGTATGACATAATTGATTTAAGTATTTAGCACGCATAGGAGTTTTTCTAACATCTGATAAGTTGACATATAAGTACAAATTAGTCTTCACAAATAATGCTGTTTCCAAAATGTACAATGATGGCAGTGTAAGTAGTTTTAAAAATTTGAAGAAAGGCACACAACTATCGGTTACTTTTATATTACACATTGCCCTTATGCATCGCTTTTGCATTTTGAAAACCAGATCTCTATTAGTGGACTGCCCCCAAAAAACAAGGCCATATCGTAAAACTGAACCGACTAGTCCATGATATGCTGTTAATAAGGTTTCAACATTTACTTTTTTTGAGAACTGGGAGAGTGTATATGCAGTTTGGCTGAGTCGTTTGCATAATTCTTCTGTATGAGGTTTCCAAGTGAGTTTGTTGTCAATCGTAATACCCAAGAACTTGACATGACTAACTTCTTCTATTTCATTACACCCGTAGGTATGAAATATCCTGCCGGGGTCGCGGGAAGGTACTTATGGGTCACCGAGGCCCCCGCAACACAGGCAACAGGAAGGAATACGGGTGGGTTTTAGTCAGTAAGAGTCTGACACACCCTCCCGCTCCGCCCAGAGCGGGAGAAGATATTTGATGATTTCCCACCCTAAAAAAAAAAAAAAGGTATGAAATATATATATATATATATTTTTTTTTTTTCGCTCTGGGCGGAGCGGGAGGGTGTGTCAGACTCTTACTGACTAAAACCCACCCGTATTCCTTCCTGTTGCCTGTGTTGCGGGGGCCTCGGTGACCCATAAGTACCTTCCCGCGACCCCGGCAGGCATCGGCCCTAGTGGACCCCTACTTTGTGCTGACGACATCTCTTTGAGGCGCGCGTGGAATACGACGCGCCGTCGACCCGGGCCTGGTCCTTACCGGACGGTGAGCTACCCATTGCTCACCGTCCGCAAGCCCGCGCCTACGGTGCCTTGAAATATTTACAGTAGGGTTCTCTCGCCGCTGATAAAAATGCATTACTTTGGTCTTGTTTAGGTTCATAATAATATTGTTATCATTAAGCCAATCAATGATTTCAGAAAGAGAATTTTTTATATCATTATGGTAATTTTGTGGATTATCGCATTCAATTATGGCAGTACTGTCGTCTGCGAAAAGGACCATTTTTTGACGTGTGGCTTTTGGAAGATCATTGATGTAGATTAAAAATAGCAATGGCCCTAAGACGCTTCCTTGAGGCACGCCATAATATATACGTCTTGGTTCAGATTTATAGGTCGTAACCAGTTTAGTCTTAGGACAAATGCTAGTAACCTCTGTGCACTGATACCTGTCACTTAGATACGATTCCAGTAGTTTCAGGACATTCCCTCTGATACCGTAGCTATGAAGTTTTTGTAGTAAGATCTTATGGTCTACATAGTCGAATGCCTTAGTCATGTCTGTATAAATGGCGCAAACGGGATTTCTTTTATCTACTGACGATATAATTCTAGATATTAATTCAAACAGTGCCATATTAATTGTTGTATTTTTCCGAAATCCCTTTTGTTTGTTACAGAATAATTCATACTTTTCAAGATATATTATATGTAAAGAGACTGATATATTATTTTCTCTATTAATTTAAAAAAAGTAAAAATTCATTTATTTTCCACACTAATCTAAGCACAGTATAGGTACATAAAATAAATGCGAGTGGACTGGAGCCTAAACTAGGGCAGCCCTGTATTTCAGGACTCCAGGTCTTCCTCCCGCGGCGAGTAAGTTGATACAAATTACAACTAGAGGTGTAGTTAATTAACAAATATATTGTTTGTGTTTGAGTGAGTGAGTGAGTGTGTATGTTGTGAGTGTGTTCGTGCGTGTTTGTGTTGTGTGTGTGATGAGTGTGAGTACGGTTGCGCGCATCTGTGTTTGTGGGAGTATGTATATAAATGTATGCGTGGTTATGGATAAGTGAGTTTTGATTGCTCTTGATTTACTGCAGACAGAACAGAGATGTTATTTAGTAATTATAAGTAAGGATTCCGTATCATTGTAATTTAAATTCAGAAGATATTTTTGTATAATAGATTTACATTCATGCGTGAGTTTTGGGAATATATTTAAAAGAGAGTTGAGTTTATTATATAGATAAGGAGCAAGGAAGCATGAGTGTCTCGTGAAGAAAGCCGTGTTGTGTTTAGTTGCCTTGCATATTCTGTTATTTCTTCGTGCAGGATATGTTGACTTAGCATCGTAAGTTAGTTCTTTATGCTTGCGTAGTGTGGTGTGAAGGATGAATAGTTGCCTCACTGTCAAGACATTGCAGTCCTTTTATAGGCTCATCGTGGGATAACGAAAGGGTTTTCTGAGCATTACTTTGAGTAATGATCTTTGTGCGCGTTCAACTTTTATGATTTTTGTCTTGCAGGTCCCACCCCATACCGGAATACAATAACCCAAGATTGATTGAACCAAGGCAAAGTAAACCGTTTTTAACATTTTCAATTTGAGTACATTTCTGAGCTTTCTAAAAATCCATATCATTTTACGCGTACGTGCAGACAGTATATATCTAGTTGTGCATGCCATGAAAGGGCATCATCATCTATTTGAGTGCCGAGATATCTAATATTGGTGGTTTTTACTATTGGTGCGCAGGAGCATGTTAATGACTGGGTATTATTACAAATATGTGCTTTTAAAGTGAAGTTATTTGGTTGTGTTGTTTTATTCATCGAAAATTTTGACATTATTGGTATGCAATTGGCCTATAGTTTTTAACATTTGTTTTATCATCTCTTTTATATAATGACTTAATGGTCACATTTTTTAGACTACTTGGGAATACGCCCTCGGTAATACACAGGTTGATTATATGAGCCAGTGATGGTGCCATTACGTCCTTTACATATTTTATTACTTTAGTGGACACACCGTCATAACCAACAGTACTTGTGTTTTTAAGACTATTGATCGGTTTAATTATGTCATGGTTTGATACAGGCATCATGAACAATGTTTGTGTTGTTATATTATCAAGGTTGTGTTTATTATTATATGGAATGCCACTTTTTATATTGCTTTCAATGTCATCAATAAAATAGTTTTTAAATTCATTCGCAATGTCGACTGGATTTTCAATGAGAAAATTATTTCTTTTTCAGAATGGATTCTTGTGGGAAGCATGTTTTGGGGTTATTAATTATTTGCCGAGCAGTGGTGGCCCAGTGGTAACGGCCGCGACTTACGAGTTGTAGGTCGTAGGTTCGAACCCAGACAGGCGCTTTACTTTGTGTAAATTATTTCATCACCACTGCTCTCAAAACGGTGAAGGAAAACATCGTGAGGAAACCGGCATGTCCTAGAACCAAAAATTCGAAGACATGTGTCATCTACCAACCCGCACTGGGCCCGCGTGGTGGTTACGGCCCGCTCCCTCTCACAGAGAGGAGGCCTGTGTCCCAGCAGTGGGAACATTATAGGCTGATTATGTATGTTATGTAATTATTTGCCAAGCAGCTTTGGCTTTATTTCCAGACGTATTAATGTAATGGTTGGTCTGTGCTCTTTGTGTGAGTTTTACTATTCTTTTGTATAACTTAGTGTAATTTTTTAAGAGTTGTTTATTTTTACGATTAGCGTTGAAACGGTAAGTCCAAAGTAGCTGTCTTTGTTTTTGGCTGCATAATTTTATCCAACATGAAATCCATTTTGTCGGTTTGTTACAGTTAATAGTTATGACTTTGTTAGGGAAACACAATTTATATAAAAGCAGAAAATCCTCCATAAAACTGTCATAAGATTCGTTTGGATCGTCGGTATTGAATACTTGTGTAAATTACAGACATTCTAACTAAGATTTAAATTTTATTAAATTTTCGCGGGAAATTTCTTGTTTTTCAATTTTCCAAGATTTTAAAAGACTAGTTTTTTTAGTGGGAATTTTAAGTAACTGAGATGTGCGGTCTGAAAGAACTAAATCTATTATTTGTGCTTTACATCCCTTTCGAAAATTGTGAGCGAAATTATCGATGCACGTATTACTGCTTAATAATCTAGTGGGCGCGTAGAATGCTAACTTTAGATTATACTGTAAGAGAAAAGATTCTAATTCTAGGGTAATTTTGTTTTTCTTTAGCACATCCATATTGAAATCATCGGCTAAGATTAGTTTTTTCTTTGTAAAATTATTAAAAAAAAATATATGATCTAGTTTTTCATAAAAAAAAAAACTAAATATTATGCTTAGGCACCCTGTATATACAAATAATAATAATATTATGCGGTATTATTTCTATTGCACAGCATTCAAACACTCCTGAGACTGATTGTTTTGATATATCAGATATTTCTTTATACATATCTCCTGCCTTGACAAAAATACACGTGCCTCCTCGCTTTAAATTTCTTGAGAAGTATGCTGCTAGACAATAATTGGGTTGTTAAATATTTATTAAATGTTCAGAACCTGATTCTACAAAGTGTTCTGTAATACACATGACATCTACGTTTATTCCTTTATGTGACAGCTCGTCTAACCTTACCAACAAGGCATCCGATTTATTAACTAGTCCTGCAATGTTTTGGTGCAAAATATTGAGATAATTATAGAAAAAACTGAGATTCTTCCTGAGTTTGGGTGTCTGATAGGCAGAGTGATTGGTTTTTTTTGGAGCAGTCAACCTTTATTTGATCTGTTTTCAATGTGCTTACATACAAAATAAGATCTACCAAATCCGAAAATACAATTCTTAAGCCTTTATAATTTAGATTTCCAGACGAATTATATCTCATGAGTGTATTGCAAATTATAATTGGAATCTAAAACATACGCATAATTATATGTTTCCACATCCAGATAAAACAAGTTGTTAAAAGTATCTACTCGGCTATTAAACATTACATTTGTGTTCTCCATATTATTGAAAGTTCGTGGGGATCACCCTGATTAGGATAGATTTATTGGATGGAATCAAACAAGGCAGATGGTACATGACGACGGACCTTTTTATTGTTGACAGATGTCACAGATAGACCACAGATTACACAGTTCATTTTGACACGGAGTACACTACTGTTACATTTTAATGAATATGCCACAGGCTGACTTATATATACGAGTACATTAGATGATTACAGAGCAAATATTATGTTCCTTTACATTCGGACTTCGGGGAGGGAAAATATTTAAGTGCGATTTTTTCTGATAATGATTCTATCTCAATACGTCTAGCGCCACACACTTTTCTGTGTAATTAACAAGTTCTATGTAATTATGTGTTCCTCGGAAATCATCTTCACCAATACAAGATGCAGTTTTGAACCTGCAAAACATTTCAGGAGGTTGTTATGAAACACGTAAATAATCATATAACAATACGATACCAAGTCAATAATCAATAATACTTTTTATTTTAGATTTTTATTTTTTTTTTGTTTTTCAGAATAACTCTCTTTTAATAACCCTATCTAAGATCTATGAAAGAAATGTCGGTTGCGTTTGTATGTGTGTGTGTGAAAGCGCAGTTTAAGGACACGTACAGACTGGACGCGTTTTAAAAAGGGGAGTTTACACTTACCGATTTCCGTAAATAAGAATAAAATTAAAAACAATACCTGTCCATTTTATTGTTGATTCGGGTCGAGAATCACTAACATAATTACCTCCTAAAATGTTTTGCAGATCCAAAACAACACCTTGTATAAATAATACAGAAGTCAGAGTTTGTGAAGTTTGCTACTTTTTCATCAATACCGTCCAATAAAACTTTCAAACAACATTTAGGCATACGGTAATGACATATTTCACTTTTGTGTAAATGAGTACTCTCAATTAAATCATATAGCCTATTGGAAGTTTCACTACTTATCATGTGTACTTTGTGCTTTGGAGACGACGGTCACGCTGGTATTGGGTCATTTTGATAACTATATTGTGACATTTTATTAGTAGCGTTCGAGACAATTAAGTTGGCATTTTCACGTCTCATTCTTTTACTGTGTTCAATATTTGAACACAGTAAAATAAATCAGACGTTAATGTTTCTGTTCGGTTAGAAGCGCAGCAGTCAGAATTTTCTGAAGTCAGTGATTTACTGGTCTTCTTATCCGTAGAACTAACTTTATTTCTTTTCGGTGTTTGTGTTTTCTTCTTTATGGGGCTACTGATGACCTTTTTAAGCATTCCATTTTTCTTTATTAACTCGGCGTTTGTTTGCTTCAGGGAACTATTTTCTAAAGATAATATTTCTATTTCTTTGTTAGCGCTTTTTATTTGGGATCTAAGGTTTTCACTAAATGTTTAAAAAAAAATGTTTATTTGCTTATCCTCCTCGTCTTCAGACATTCCCGGCACACTGTTTGTAGTCTCATCTAATGTTTGAGAAATAATTTCACTAGTGTCTTCCTACGAAATGTTATGTTTTCTAGGAAGTTCATGATGATTAATACATTAATACTCTTACAAAAAGTCTCTCAGAAGCCATCGGATATGAACGTGCGAGCACCTGGTACAAGAAGACAAGGACAGTCCTTATGCCGCTTAGCCACCTGAACAATCAACTCTCAGTTCTAATTTTGTTTAATGGTGATAATTTGTGATCTAATGGTGTTTTAATACTGTAAATCCTCCTTTTAGTGATAGATGTCGCTATTTGCAATATATCAATATTGCAAATATTATCTATTTACACAGTTGCAACATAAATGGTTTTTGAGGTTTCAACTAGATGGCGTTGCGTTGTCTCAACTTCTTATCAGGTAGATGCACGGTATTTGAATAAAAAACGTTTTTTATCATCACTTTTTAGAAATAGTTTATAGTTATGCTTGTTGTATAGTTATTGGCTTAACAGTTGGATATATACACTGGTAGCACTGTAGCACTGAGATTATTGAGTATTTTAGTCCAAAATTTGTATATTTTTAGAATCAATGTTTATGTAGTAGTAATTCGGTGGTTCTAATCGATGATTACACTGTCATTGGTGCCGATTCCCTTGTTCACAAACTAAACTAAATTTAAGTTCAGTGCATCTTTTTCTTTCTATTTCATTAAGAAAAGGACAAAAGATAAATTTTAGTTTAGTCCTGTCAAATTAATCAGCGTCTGTCACTACTCCATACAAGTTTAGACGTGATTAAAAACTTGCCTACTAAAATAACCTCAATTTACGTCAAGCGCTGATTAATTTGACAGGACTAAACTAAAATTTATCTTCTGTCCTTTTCTTAATGAAATAGAAAGAAAAAGATGCACTGAACTTAAATTTAGTTTAGTTTGTGAACAAGGGAATCGGCGCCACTGTTGGATTACGTGCGTATTTTCACTTTTATGAGAAAAACACTGTTCAAATACAAGGTTTACTATTTTTAGGAATTATTAAATTATGAGCACAATTACATCTAATGTTTACTTGACAGCGCTCTCTAGCACACCGTATCCGTATCCGAAATAAAGTTTTTTTTCAATACATTTTATTTAAATTACAGATTCAAAAGTTGAGGTATCGTTTTCACTTAATCCTACTGATACCGACAAGAAATTATTATGTGCATCAACTTATGCCAATGGTACAAGTGTAGAACAAGTCGGTATCCATTTTACTACGGCCGATTATGTCCCTAATGGTAAGTAAAAACATAATATATTTTTCACTTCTCATGCTCTAAAAGTTCGTCTTTATGTTGTGCGTTGGCGACATAAAATCGCTTTTTATGCTCTAGTGCATAAAGTAAACTTTTTTTCTAAGACCCAAGATAAGATTCAGGCCCAACAGCCACAGGCACAATAAAACGGCGCAGATTAAAGTCGTTATTTTATTTGCTTTAATTTATATCGCTTCCGTGTTTTCTATCGTTAATTTAATAAAACTAGATAAAATAGCTGTCATTTATTATTTAAAAACCGAATGAAACGTTTTTATGACTTGGCAGTATGAGGTACCTAAGTCGAATGACACATGTAGAAAAAAAAAAAAGTACTTGTACTTGTGTTGGGAATTAGCTATTCTCTTCTTCAATATTGCAACATTTTTAAACAGTCAAAAGTGATTAAACTAAAACAATAGAATAGTGTTATATACTTTATGCGTTTCATTTTCTCGCGATCGAAGTGAAAAGCAGAGTGTATAACTCGGGCATAAACGTCATTTCACCCCTCGACTTAACTATCCACCCCGTCTGGGGGTAAAATGGCTTCTTTTATACACTAGTTGTACAATCTACTATTGTGCTCTACGATTTTCTTTCTCTCAACTTTTGGAAACAAATTGTATAAAATAATGCAAATTGTAATGCTCGTTTTTAAGCTTAGCATAATCAGCCCTTACCCCACAATAAGTTGAAGCGGTGGTGGCCTAGTGGTTACGGCAGCGACTTAAGAGTTGTAGGTCGTCGGTTCAAACCCAGACAGGCGCTGTACTTTTTGTAAATTATTGCTGCTCTCAAACCGGTGAAGGAAAACATCGTGAGGAAACCGGCATGTCCTGTAACCAAAAATTCGAAGACATGTGACATCTACCAACCCGCACTGGGCCCGCGTGGTGGATTACGGCCCACTCGCTCTCACAGAGAGGAAGGAGGCTTGTGTCCCAGCAGTGGGAACATTATAGGCTGATTATTTTTGATCTGCGATCAATCGCTTGACTGCGCGGACGTTTCTTGCTTAGCTTATTATGACACTTTAAATTAATTACAAATAATATTGTTCGAATTATTTGCGTCGTCAGTGATATAAGTGTGTCGCGAGTGATAACGTAGTACTAGGTTACAGACTTTGTGTAAGAATGAACTGAAGTACTTTTTAAGACAAATAGTGTTACTGTGTTAGATATGTCTAACGCAGGATCTAGCTCGTTTGGTCGTAGTCAACTATTACGACGAAGCCCTCCGCCGACACCAACTCAAGATTTCCAGCCTATAGACCCAAATCCACCACCTCCCTTGGAGAACGAGCTACCGACTGAAGTTATTTCTACGCCGAAAATTCAGAAATGGATGGGGGCAATAGATAACATCCTAACTGAAGTTTGCAGTTTAGTTGCTGAGGGAAAAATTATCGCGGAACAAAAGGTTCGTGTCACCAATCTCTGCCGTAAGGCCTCAAATGGCTCATCTCAGATGGCTGTTTTGTATCAAGCCTTAAAGCAAAAAACCATTCAGCACTTACAGCAACAACAGAACGTCGCGAACTCTCTCATGCAGTTCAAAGAGGTAGTTGAAGGCATTTCAAAGCCCCCAGAACCCTTTTCGTACGCTAAAATGGTCAAAAAAGGCTCGGATAACTTTGTGCGCCCAGCATATTATTTTAAGCTTAGTGGCCATATATCCCAGCAACAAGACCAAATCTAGTGATGATACCAAGTCTCTCGTACAAAAAAATATTTTACCCGGGGAACTTAAACTACATGTTCGTGGCCTTAAGAAAGTCAAAAATGGAGGTGTTCTTATTAGTACTGACTCCAAAGAGGACATTGAAAAGCTCAGACGCTTAGAAAAACTTGTTTCTTCGGGCCTTAAGGTCAAAGAACCATCCAAACGGCGCCCAAGAATCACTATTATTGGTGTCCCGGTAGCCCTGACTGATAAGGAGGTCTTTGACTGCATTTACGAGCAAAACCTCTCAGATAAGATGAGTACTACTCGTGGGTCGTTTGCAGAACAAATTAAGTTGATCCATAAATCTGGTAAAAAAGACCCCTACTTGCAATTACATACTAGAAGTGCCGGCTAGTATCAGGAAGATTCTAGTGAATCAAGGACGAATTTTTATAAATTGGACGTCATGCCCAGTACGAGACTTCACGATCGTTACACGGTGCTTCAACTGCCAGCAGTTCGGTCACGCGGCCAAGTTCTGCCGTGAAACTAGTACGACATGCTATCACTGCGGAGAGACTGGCCACACTTTCAAGGAATGCAGCACAAATTCCACTTCACCCAACTGTGCGACATGCAAAGGTTTTAAGAGGAAAGCTAACCATAAAACTGGTGATGTAAATTGTCCAGCACGAAAATATGCCGAGGACAACTATATTTATTCCATTGATTATGGAGGCGCCTAAGAGCGCTACCTATTAACCTATCTATTAAGCACACTAGTAGTAGTTTTTGTTTATTTATATTTGTTACTTGTTTATTTATCATGGCTGATAAATTACTTAGTGACCTAGATCAATTTTCTGTGTCTGATGCTATAATTTGTAATGTTGATGACTGTAAACATTTCTTTCCCTTGGGAGAGAAACCGCTGACCCTACTCACACAAAATATTCGTAGCATAAATCGAAATATAAATGGTTTTGAAATATTGCTACAGAACCTGGGTATAAGTTGCGACATTATCGTCCTAACAGAATGTTGGTTGTCAAACCAAACAGCTGTTATACCATCATAAGACGGATATGATTCGCACAGAACCTACAGAAACATCAACCAGAATGATGGTATAGTTGTATTTGTTAGCAATAATTTAAGTACAACTGTAGAAGAACCATTGCTACAAAATAGTAATTGCTTACTCATTAAAATTAATTCAGATACGGTAGTTATGGCTATATACAGACCTCTCTCTCAAAATGTCGCCAATATCTTAGATTCACTAAACGTACAGTTACAAAGCCTAGCAACTTTTAAAAACATTATATTAATGGGTGATATCAATATCAACATTGCTTCCGGGAAAATGGATATACATGCACATAACTATCTTAATATCTGCACATTCCACGGACTCTTGCCAGCTCATTACCACACCACACATCAAAGCGGTTCATGTTTAGACCATTTCATTATAAAAACAAATAACCCAACCAAAACATTTGTTACAAACAAGTCTTCGCTTACTCAAACTCAAGCTCAAAGCATTTATTTCAATTAAACCATTTACACTTTTGAATTGTCAAGGAGTCGGTCAGTTAGAAATATGAAGCTAGTTGTCCATTCCAAAGCGTAGTAGGTACCTATGGAGAAGAACGGACAAGAAACTCCATGGAGACTCTTTTAAATTAAATTGATACATAAAGATTAGTACAAAAATGATGTGTAAAGATTAGTACGAAAATGAAAGGACGACGTAAAATAAAAAACGTGTCCATAGTAGAAAAAGAAACAAAAAAAAAATTCTAAATAAAATAATTACAAATAAGCCTAGGACGCTAAGAAGTGACCAGTCTCAACTAACGGCGCCCGTTCACGAGCATGACGCATGGATCAGCACCATTCAGCTCAACCATTTTGAAGGGAGCTAAATGATCCAACACACGCTCCAGCATCAGCGAGACATCTGAGTGAGCATGACATACTCTCAGCCGCCAGGGCCCATTCAAGTCAATTACATAACCGGTAAATGGTAGCTCTATTATACATAGTACTCACACCTGTGCAATGCAATTATACAATACAAAGTAGATTGAATTTATACAATGCAAAGATAGTCTTACAATGTTCAGCTGCTCCAACAGTATTTCCAAATGTTAATTATTCAATTGGTTGTGGTTGTGGAGCAGGACCAGCATTGAGCCAAGCATTTTTATCAGCGATGTAATCACCCAACTTATAATATACCTCCCTGCATCGTGTGCGTTTGATACAAGATTTGAATTTCATCTCATTCAGTTGAAGTATGTGGGGTGGAATTTTTTTATAATCGTAAAAAATGCAGTGAAATGTTATGTGAATGTTTAGCGACATTTAATTACTCAGACACTGAAAAATTGCTAGATGTAATGCAATAAGTTTATTAGTGTTAAATCAATATTTATTTTAAAATATAATTAATATGTGTCAATGCTAGCTCTATGTACAGTAACATATTGTCCACTAAAGCACGCAGCGTTGTTAAGTGATGGCCTGAATCACAGGTTTGAATAAACCTACATCAGGCAGGTCGCTATTGTATTCAATTAGACCCTTAACCAATCTGTGGCGGCATCTACATCGCCACATGCGAACTAAGCAGCACACTGACGTCACGCAAAATCCTGCATCGCACAAGCAGAGTTTACCGCTCAACTAGCATATACCTATACAACATCCCGACATCAACCGTCGGGCAGTTGCCCACCAGACACGACACCCGTCTGGTCGGAAGATCCTCTCTTTTCTATGGAGGATGAGTGAACTTTACACCCTGTTCCTGATGCCTCTATAAATCTATATAAGTTATACACTAGATTTATTTTAGACATAGTTTAACATTTTCTTACTAATATTAATATGTAACTTTGTAATGATGTAATTTCTAGTAATTTCTTTGTGATCTTATGAATAAAATTATTATTATAATTTAAAAAAAAGTTGAAGGAGAGTAGTAGAGTTTCAGTGGTAACTGCCCGGACTCACAAGTTGTAAGTTGCTGGGTTCGTTTTCTATGTCGGACAAAGGGTTGGTGAGTTTTTCCATCAGGTATTTCTCAGTAGCGGCCCGGTGTCTGGATTTGTGCTCGGTTAGAGGCAATTGTACTGTACAATTCTGCCTAACCCTTCGAGGAAAACAGGCTTGATGTTTCGTTATGATGTCAACAATTACTCCTGAGTAATGCCCATGAGTCCATACAGTCGCCAGGACATCAAGTTACCACGAATTGTCAAATTTTCTCATTCGGTTTTGAACTTAACCTTCGACAATTTAAGGTTTGAAATCATTTGAAGAAAGGCGAACGGCAGGCTTGTATGGGACTGTCGTACAGCTAACAAAATTTCGTGTTTTGGGATATTTTTTGTTTTAATTGGTAGTTAATACGATAAACAAGCTTTTTTTTTAAATTCTTGGATTTTTAGAACTTGGAACGTAAGAGTTATAACCAGTTTTATTTTTTAAGGTTATTTACTAGTGTACCAATGTAGATTGTTACTCATAGGCACATAAACATTGTCTCGGTAATAAAGTGTATGTTCTAGATTGCTTGTCGCTATTTTTGTAGTGTTTTACTTACTATCAAATAGGTAAATTGAGATGAGGATCGTACCTACTCAGCGGAGTGCATTAGGAGATACCTATGTCCAGCAGCTGACTGCAACAGTTTGATAATGATGAAGTCCTGATGGGGTTTTGAGTGTAGGTAAATAAAACAAATACAGTTAATAGTTTTTTTTTAAGTACATTTATTTTATTTATAATTAATTAATTCGTAAATTACTTCATCTAAGAAGGGGGCAGGTCGGGTCATACCCTCATGGCGAGCATAGCTTAAATACCAACATAACTGCGTTTAGTTTAAGACTAAATTACGTGTCCGAACTTCTAAAAATAGTACACTTACATGAAAATAAATGGTTTAGTTGCCTTAATATGTGGTACAAATTCTATAACAAAACAACAAAAAAAGTAAGCTGGACGAAATCTGTCGTCCACCTTTTACAGTTTGTGATAACTAGACGTGCTGGCGACTGTACAAGTTTTCTTCGACAGCCTATTAAACGTTTGCTGATGCGCCATGTTCTCATAACTTCATATGTCTTTTCAGATCCATATCCGTTGTTCATAGAATTGCCATCAAACGGTATCCTCATGGAAGTCTATAATTTTGAAAAACTCAAGGTTATTTTCTATGAGTTTGAAGATGGCGAGACATTGCCGTTAAAGTGTGGCCCACTTTTCGGTCCTAAGCCCGGACCACTGCTGTATCTACAAATGAAGCATTCTAGTAAGATTTTGTATTTGTAAACAATTCAGGAAAGTTACTTTAATTATCCTTTATAAATTTTTTTATGTTCCCTGAATAGGTAAAATGGAACCTTTACCCACATACACACCTACGAACTTCGTTGCATTGCATGATACGTATTAACTTTGTCTGGATGTTTCGCGCGATGTTCGTATTCGTTCGTTCGTTCTTAAAAAGATCACTGATTTGTCCCTTATAAAAAAAATCCGGTCAAGTGCGTGTCGGACTACGCACAATGAATTCCGTAGTTGGCATGAATTTATCCCAAGAACAAACTTAATATTGTAGATGAAAAGCATGTACATATATGTCCAATATAAGTTTGTAAGCACAATATTGAGAGATTTACCAAGTTATTTAGACACCATAGACTTCTTATGCATTTTCATGTAATCTATAATATAATAATAATAATCTTTATTTATCCAAAAACATACAGAGTTTGAAATACAGTTTGATATTTGGTTTAAAAATATATTTATAGGTTATGTTGAAAATTCTGTACAAGAATAATACTCTACTTCTTAAGCTAGGGTATACCTGAAAGAAGAAAGAAAGAAAATACATTTATTTGCGGTAAACATGACGCAAGGAAGGAACACAAATACAAAAAAGAAACAATTTGGGGGAGAATATGCGTTACGTCCACGCAAAACGGCCAACGCTCAGCATAATGCTGCGACCCTATGCGAGACAGAGCCCCAGCGCTGGTTTTCAGCGATAGCCGGCGTTGACCTGTATTTTAAGAGGTAGCATGTTTATGTAAACAACAATTTTCTGTAATTTTTTCAATATTTTAGGGTCATTAGTTTCGGAGAGAAGCGATAGTAAATCAGCTGAGACAGACGGACGAACACACGAATAATCCTATAAGGGTTCCATTTTTTCCTTTTGAGTTACGGAACCCTAAAAAACGATGGATGGTTTTCTTTTCAGATAAATGCAACAAAAGTGGCTGTATTATTTCTGAAACATTAAAGTTAACTCATAAAGATAACAACACTGTAATTGCATGTTACGTAAAAGAGCAGATTGATCCGCTTGGTCCCCGTAAAGATGACTCCGTGCGTAAAGAAATCAGAGTCTTCCTCCACGGCAACCCAGTATTAAGTAAGTCGTATTTATTTTATTTACAGACACACACACAGAGAAAAGATGACGATGCCTTTACAAAACGTTAGGAAGAAACAGCAACAAAATGTACTGAATATGAATCGTCATTGTTTTTTTTTTTTCATTTTACCTGGAGCGACTGCCTATCTGCACATAATTAACCGTTATTCTTGTTTTAATTGTAATTCCAAACTTTTTAACAATCTTTTTTTTTTTGGGTGACAAATTATCGAATTGCTTCTCCCGCTCTTGGCGGAGCGGGAGGGTGTGTCAGACTCTTACTAACTAAAACCCACCCGTGTTCCTTCCGTTGTCTGTTTTGTCAGGGGCCTCGGTATCCCTTTCGGACTTTCCCGCGACCCCGGCAGGCATCGACCCTAGTGGACCCCTACACTTGTGCTGACATCTATTTGAGGCGCGCGTGGAACACGTTGCGCCGTCGAGCCGGGCTTGGTTCTTATCGGACGGCGAGCTACCCATTACTCACCGTCTGCAAGCCCACGCATACGGTGGGCGGAAATCCGCCTGGGATTCCCGAAAGGGCGTCTCCTGCGGCGGCTAGGAGCGTGAGGGCGCGAAATATGCCTTTCCCTCAATTGTCCCGCCTCCTCCTTCGCGAGCATTACTGCTTCGCAGAAGGAGGTGATGCTGCCCATGCCCTCTCGTTCCGTATCATGGCTTGGACCAGGGCCAGACGTGAGAGATCTCCGCCGCCGATCGCCGCCACGCCGTGGCGCCTCTCTAGCCACTCCCCAAAGAGTGGACTTATCGCCGCAATTGTGGCGTGCACCGGGTTGCGACAACCGCACTCTCCATGTCGCCATGAGATCCCGCCGGAGCTCCGTCTACTGTGCCGCGATTTCTCGCGGCAGCGGAGTTACGCCCGGCGTTTTGCCTCCTCGCGCTACTCGCACACGTGCGTGAGGACTTTTGCCTCTTGATCACTTGGTAGCAATCCGGCAATGAGGCTCGCCACTTCACCGGAGACCGTGCGGTATCCCCGCACCAGCCGGATGGCCATGACCCGTTTGGCTGCGTTTAACCGGCGGGCTGTCTGCCGCACCAGGGAACGCGCCCACACCGGTGCCCCGTAAAGGGCCATGAGCCGGCGGCCAAGAACTTGCCGGGGAGGGCCAAATGCTATTGGTGGGCTGGGTGTCCGCGCAGCTCAAACTGCTGGAAACCAGACCTCTGAGGCGCTTTCGCTGTCAGGTGAGCAACCACGTGGGAGCAATTGGACCTCGGAGGTGGACCGTCTCTACTACCGCTGTGGTCTGCCCGGGCACAAGGCCGGCTCGTGCAACGCCACTGTGCCGTGTATGTGGCGGCTGGCAAGCCGCCTGAGCCCTGGATAGGGAGCAAGGCCTGCGCCCCGCCCGCTAAAGCCAGCACCAGGGGCAAGCCCTGCGCTATCGCCGCAGCCACCCCCACTGCCGCCTCCACCACCGTCGTCGGGGAGTTTTACACCACAATCTCCCAGCGAGCCTGAGAAGTCGCACCAGATCCCATGATCCCCGGTGCAAGTGTGGGAGGGGAACACCGGGGTGGTTTTTAGTCAGTAAGAGTCTGACAGACCCTCCGCCCGCCCCAGGGCGGAGTACATCCATGAGGATTTTGCACCCAGGACACAAAAAAAAGGGATTTACTGCTCCCCGAACCGAACTCTTGCCGAGTTCCACAACTCCTTTGCGGATTTGAGAGTCGTCGTCGTCGGGTTTGGTTCCGTCCCCGTGCTTGTCCTCGGAAACTTCAATGCCAAGAGTTTGGGGTTCCCGGTGTAAGGACACATGGGGCAGGATGGTGGAGGACTGTCTAGAGAGGCCTGGTCGACCTAAACCTGGGTTCTGTCTCCACGTGTGTTGCGGTTGCGGGGTGAATCAGTTGTGGACATTTCGTTTGCCAGCCCCACTCTGTCACCGCGTGTAGTTGACTGGCGCGTTATGGAGGGGGTGGAGACATATTCCGATTACGGGTACATCCGGTTTGACGTCTCCGCCCAGACCTCGAGCGCGCCGGTCCGACAGGCCCCGAGTGGTGCGCGGTGGGCACTGAAGCAGCTGGTCCGGTAGCTCCTCCTGGAAGTCTCGATCGTGCAGGCCTGGGTGTCATCACCGAACAGGCCTGCTGACAACAACGACGAAGCGGAGTGGTTCCGGGAGGCCTTGTCCGAAATATGTGACGTGGTAATGCCCCGGGTCCAGCCTGGACGTCCGTCGCGCCAGGTGTACAGGTGGTCGCAGGAGCTGACGGCTGTGCGCGCTGCGTGCGTTGCTGCGCGACGCCGGTACACCAGGCACCGCAGGCTTCGTATTCGCCCACCGGATACAGAAGCCATTCAGGCGGAGCTGTACAAGGGGTACAGAGTGCCGCCACCAGCCTCTCCGGCACCGCGCAGCTACCTCTGAAACGGTCCTAGTTAACCTGTAAAGCCCCGCGCGCAACCGATTCGGAGTCAAACAATAGAAAATCAATTGTGTCTCATTAGCTGTCCCTGACCAATTAAAAAAATCAAACCATGTTTTCTTTTGTTTCAGTTGAAACATCTATCAACATTCTTAAATACTTGGTATACGGTGTGGTAGTTGTGGTCGTAGCAATCATTGTAAGATTGCTGATTTATTTATCAGCTAAGAAACGTCGCTGCCTAAGATCGACTGCCCAAGAATTGGACACAAAACAAACGCCGAGACCTGACGTAATTTTGTTATATTTTTAATTTCTAACTTCTTAAAACTGTTGCTTTAAAAAATAAAACTGTTAATTAAATGTCCGTTTTTTACTTTCCAGACAGAGATACAATTGTCTGAACGTGTCAGTTCAGCCGATTAACGCTAGCGAAACTGTAGAGTTGCGGAGTATAGTCTGGTCATAATTGTCGGGTCGGCGGACTAAAGCACATAATGAATGAATTAATGAAATGCACCGACCCCAGCGTGGTTAAACCAGACTCGGTTGCTCGAATGAACCCAAGGATTCGCACTATTCCCTGGAGCCTCATGTTTCATGGGACTACAGAGACCATTGCATATCAAAGAGTAGACCGGGGGGCGCGGTAATGTTAAAGAAAGGCGGAAGACGTGCCCTTAGGATAGGAAGGATTATTAGAGCCTACCGGATATGATATGACAGAAAAGAGTCGAGAAAGCAACTGGACCTGAGTCAACCTGGCAGCACGTTGTTAAAAGATGCCCGTAAGCCCGTCTCTCCACTATTCCATTGCTTGCGCAAATCCTTGCGCAAGCAATGGAGTAGTGGAGAGACGGGTAATTTATCTATGGGATCATCTCAGATATCACGGGCATCTTTTAACAACGTGCTGCCAGGTTGGCTCAGGTCCAGTTGCTTTCTCGACTCTTTTCTGTGTCACTGCTATTCTGTGTTGCACGTTGCTGTCTCCAATGTCTTCCTCTGAGGTCTCGCTACTATCTGTTTCTGATTTCATGTAAATCACGCTCGCAGCCTTCCTGATCTTATCTCGATCTTCGGCCGTGTCCATCCAAAAGTTGATTTCCATGTCGAAGTACTTCATGTCCTGCTTTAGGTTGTCATTCCAGGTGTAAATAGGTCGGCCGACTTTCTTGGATTTGACCTTATACTGCATCGCTGCATGTAACAGATGTGGTTCGCGGCGCCTGTGCACATGTATGTGCAAGATAGCACATCCTGTGGTTCTTGATGCGTTTGGTTACAGTTTTTCCGTCCAAGATTTCATGCATTTTCTTTTCCTTTGGTTTATTCTTAGCGTGGTTAATTAAGTCTCTCATGATAACTCTAATCTTGACCTGTTAGCTTTAGTGAGTGCCGATACTTTCAAACTGTGTATCATACAGGGCACGATCACCATTCGATACATGAGTCTGGCTAGTTTCCAATCCATCTTTGAGTTTGTTATGAATGGTAATAGTGATTTTGCGTTTCTAGTAGCCTGTTCGCAGCGTTTTTTAATTGTGCTTTTCCAGCTTAATGCAGATGTTATGTGTGTGCCTAGGTATTTAATTTCATCGACTGTAGGTAGATTTATTCCATTAATGGTCACATGGGCCGTTTTCTTTGTAGCTATGGGGTCTCTAATAAGTATTTTTGTTTTTTTTTTTTCATTTATTTGGAGGCCGACACTAGCAAGTAGGGGTTTAATATAGTATAGGATTTCTTCTAGCCGTTCAATTTCATCTGTAATGAAGATAAGGTCGTCCGCAAATGATAATACCAGGGGGAGTGAGATTGCACGATCCAGATCCAGTTTGATTAATTGAGTTTCCTTTTCAAGGGTTCTAAGGAGACGAGGGGACAACGGGCAACCTTGTTTGAGTCCCTTTCCTTTGATAATCCAGCTGCTTTGCTGGCCACACCATTTTATGCATGTTCGTTCATTCATGCAAACTTTGATTATCCTGTTGGTTAGTGATTTGTTAGTTCGTTGTATTAAAATATCTCGCAGTGCGTTTAGGTCGACATGGTCAAAAGCTTTTTCTATGTCGAGAGCGTACATAAATCCATTTTCCTCCCCGCCATTCTTCATCCAAGACCATTTTAAGCGTAAAGATGTCGTCATCTGTTGACCTATTGTTTAAAAATTATTTAAAAAAACAAAAAAACCCGACTGCAAAAACACATAACTGAAAAGGGAAAAACAAGCATTATAATCTATATAATTTTGGTATCGCAGGCGGGGACAATCAAAAGTTATACCATATTTCGAGTTATTCTACTGTCCCCGCCTGCAAGACTAAAATTATATAGATTATAATGCTTGTTTTTCCCTTTTCAGTTATGTGTTTTTGCAGTCGGGGTTTTTTTGTTTTTTTAAATAATTTATTTTATTTCAAGCTTTTTAGTTTTATTAATATATATATATTTGAAAATTACTCATTACTAGCTTTTATTTGATACCAATATTGTTCCAATTAATTAGAAAAAAAAACTTTTTTGTATTTGCAGATGCAATTTATAAATATTATATAGCCTATGTCACTCCCACAATTAAGACGAATCTAACGACACCTCATATGTTAAAATCCATCAAGCCGTTTAGGCTACAGAGCGTGCCAAAGAAATAGATATACATACATACATACATACATACATACATACATACTCTCGAAAAACATTACCCTCCTGAGGCAGTCGGGTAAAAAGGCAGCCTGGTAATTGCCTAATTCTTTTATTGTTTCGTCTAATTTTTTTAGTATGTAGGATGCGTAAATTCTGTAACCCGTATTACAGACCGATATGCGGCGATAGTCATTCGTAGCTTTAGGGCTGTTTTTCGGAATTGGTACCTGCACTGTCTCTAACCACGTGTCAGGTACTTTGTTATTTGCCCAAGCTTTGATCATATGTTTGGTGACGGCTGTAGTATTTGGCGCATCGCTTTGAATAGCTCGATTACAACTTGGTCTGTTCCTGGAGCTTTCCCGTTTCGCATGTTGTTAATGATTCCCGTTACGTCGTCCAAAGTGGGTCCCGTATTTTGTGCGTCTGTTATCTGCTTTGTTATATTAACCGTGGATGGGTGGGCCCTCGGATTTTTTTTAGGATTTCCTCCCATTTGGTCATCGGTATATAAGCGGTTTTTTTTTGGCGTTTTGTTTGTAGTTTGTTGCTCCTGTAAAATAAGTAAAGTACTTGCATGCGTTTTGAAGGGTGTTTCTTTCCCAGCTCATTAAAGAAGGCCCTGCATGCTGTTTGTTCTTCTTGGTATTTGACCTTTTGAAGTATTGCCTGACATTCTTTTACTCGATTATGTCTATTTGGGTTATCCGGTTGCCTACTTTGTAAGAATTTAGCCTTTTGAAGGTTGGTAAGGGCTATCCGATGATCCCTGGAGTGAATCAGTTGAAAAATCAGGGTTTCCTGGGCAGCCGCTTTTAATACTTCAGTTATGGTACTCCATGGTATTTCCATGTTTTCATCCGTTGAATTGATTCCTATATTTCCTAGTTTTTTAGTTATGCAATCTTGGTATTTTGTTTTGGTGTATTTGCTATTGAGAGCAGCATAATGGCATTGTTTATGGTTGAAATCCTTAGCCTCGATGGTTATTGCTTTTGTGGCTTGCGGTTTCTTTTGATTGGTACCTTCGCTTTTGTTTACGATTCGACTTGTACTTAGCTGTCCCCAGATTATTTTATGGACGGAGGTGCCCCTATTGGCCCATTCACCTTTAATGAAGTGGGAGAGTTTTTATGTTGTATGTGGCGTAATAATGTGGTCCAATTGGAATTTCTGAGTGCCCTTCGACCATGTTGTCCTGCATGATGATCTCGCTTTTGTCGTTTCTATTTGCAATTTTTCCCTGTTGGCTATATCCATTAACATTTCCCCGTTGTAGTTGGAATAGCGGTGCGCGCGCGTCATCTGTACGGCGCGGGTGCGTGAGTGCAACGCACGATTATGCTGTCCCGCTCACGCATACGGCCTGCATGACGTAGCGCGAGCGACCGGTCGCCGCTAGAACAATAGACGCGTCATAGCTGCGCCGGCCAACTGATAAGTAATTAGCTACTAATAAAATGTTTGTACTTGTCTGTTTGTTCATTGAACATTAAGTTAATTATTGTTGTTTTATTATAAATGTTGATTGTAAATAAGTCTAGTTTAAAGTTCTTTTGTAAATTAGATAAATTTAAGAAATACATATTTTATATTTAATTTTGTGTTACTTTTAATTTAATAATTTAATTAGACTTAATGATCATTATGTCGAATATATTAATTGATCGCTGACATCCAATAGAAATTCACCTCTTGAGTGTAGATTGAGGAGCCATACTAAAAGTATTGTATTTTCTTTCATTTTAGCGCTACAGAGGCTAAATTTTTAGACGGTAATATGTACAATTGCTATTAAATGATACAACATTTTCAAACATATTCATCTATTACTTAACGAGTTCCAGGTGGCTCCTCAATGCAGACGTTTAGATTGAGGAGCCACTTTTGCATTAAATATAACTAGTGATATATTTGCTGCTAAATCTAGAATTCGTGCTGCAAAATCAGCTACATTGCTTCTAAATAATGGTGAGATCAAATTTTAAAAATCCGATATGGCTCCTCTATCCTTACGGACATAAATAAGCGACTACAATTAGACACACTATTATGCAAAAGGTTTTCAGCTTTAGACGGGGATGAATTCAAGGAGCGAGTCGTAGGTATGTTAGCAAAAAACTCATTGAATGCTTCAGCTACGTCATCATACTTGGCACCTCAACAAATTCAATGTTTGCCTTATCCATGGTATCCAGGTCAATTAAAAGAAGAGACTTCATTTCTTTAGTCAAATAATTTCTACTCTTACCTATTTGTCAGTTTAGGTCGAATACTTGACAAATATGGGTCTGAGGATACGATGAAACCATTAACCTGTTGACCGCCACAGTCATGTAGGTATAGATGACAGAGCAAAATATGCCCAGCACGCCACGGTCACGACTACTAACTACTAATTCGTAGCTTGGCGCCGAGGGCACGTCTTTGCTTTTTTGACGTGGCGGTCAATAGATGTCATGGTTTGTTCCCTGAGTTTTCTAAAATCTTTGTTTCGGGCCTCAGATGCCTCTTCTGATAGCTTTCCTATAGGCAAAATGTTGAAATATTTTATTATTTCGGCTCCATGCAGCAGAAGTTTGTGTGTGCGTACGCGCAGCGGAATGTTGTTGAATTTAAAGATTTTAATTATGCAGATATTTAGTGTATGACGTCGTATAATTGTGTATGGTAAAAAAAAAATTGTGCACGCAACCATTGTGGAGAAATTCACCAAAAACTGATTCCGCTGGGCGAACGTTGTCCTGGCGGAACTTTTTTTAATCCATAGACTTTAGAAGAAAAGAGATGTGTCCAAAAATTAGTGTGTATTTGTGTGTAATTGTGTATGTATGAATAAAACTAGTGCATGCATAAACTTCGGAGAAATTCAAGTTTCCGCTACGCGAACGTTTGGCCATTAGCTAGTTTTCATATAAAGCGCTTACATAGAGAGCTGTAGATTTTTACATACGTTGTTTTGAATTTGTTTATATTTGTTTAAAAAACAGATTTAGAAAAAATCGTAGGGCTTAAAAGATAAAAATATAAACGTAAAATACGCTTATTAGGTCTTAGTTCTTAAAGTATGCACTTTGGGGTCTAGATTTTCACGTTTATACAAACCTTGTAAGTGTCTGCAACATGTTGCCAAGTATCAATGATGTTCCGTTAGTAATTAAAGAGTTATAGGACAAATTTACTATGAATAGATCACTGTTTACAAAGCAGTTAAATATCACGACGTTCTAAATGAATTGCATGGTAAAATGTATGCCAATAATTAGTGTATTCATTCAACTATTCACATGCAAAATTTCATGTCATTAAATTCAGTAATTAAAGAAAAACAATTATAATACTGACGAAGCATCGAAAACCTACATAACCCGACCAAGTTCGGATGGCTACAAAAAAGCGGCCGTGCAATATATTTAGGTAACATCCCAAAATTTACAGTATAATACCGGTATTGAATTGGTTTATGTGATAACACAATTGTTGTTTCGATATAATTTATAGGTCATTTATTTTTGTACACCTACTTTTTTAAATGTATTTGACTATGACAGAAAGTAGTCACTATTTACGTAGGTACTTTATTTAAGTATGCGCTTGAGACTTGAGATATAATCTAAATATATTATTTAAGACAAAATTCATACAGCTAATTTCTATTGAAGATTTCACGGATCAGGATTCTAACTATAGACCCCTTAGGGAAATTAAATATTTACCACATGTAAGTATGTACTACTGTTTACGTAAATATTTATCATATTGTAGCTTATTACACTATTTAACCAATAGACTAGGCATGCACGAGCGTTCCCCTTTGCAACTTTAGTGGATCAAACAATCTAATAACTTAAAAAAAACTACTTCTTGAATCGATTTTTTTTTCTTATGTATGTGAGCGTGTTCCCCCGCACCCTACCAAAATATGCAGAATTATTTTGTTCGAAGTTCGGTATGCTTAATCCTTTAGTTAAATAGTCTAAGTATTGTAGTTATGAATTGATCACAGATATTCTAGTGTGAAAAAATAGACAACGCGCTGCGCACAACGAGCGATAGGCGGACCTTTTTTATACCAATGTTTTAGTTTATAAGCACTTTTTTAATATTGATCAAATCTAAACAACTGAATAGGTTAGTTATGTGATGTGATTTTCATTTTTATTGAAGCTCGAAATATTATACTTACCCTAAGTTTCGTCATCCACGCGAACGAAGTCGCGGGCAAAAGCTAGTTCATAATCTATTTTAGTTAAAACACATTTAAGTCTATTGCTGTCATTGCAAGCGTTTGTTAACGTTATTATAATTACATAATTAAGTATTATATGTAATTAAAATATTTTTGTACGCGGATATTTAAATAGAGAAGTACTTGTTAATTGAAGATTTGTTTTTATCGTAGATAGTGGCGTTACTATTAAAAAAATATTTTTCATTCAAGAAATGCAATTGTTTTATTTTTTCCTAACGCTTGTGTACGCAACTGTACCATATTAATAAATACTATATTGGAAGGTTAAGAACGTTTCTTAGATATATGGCACGGCCGCTTTTTTGTAGCCATCCGAACTTGGTCGGGTTATGTAGGTTTTCGATGCTTCGTCAGTATTATAATTGTTTTTCTTTAATTACTGAATTTAATGACATGAAATTTTGCATGTGAATAGTTGAATGAATACACTAATTATTGGCATACATTTTACCATGCAATTCATTTAGAACGTCGTGATATTTAACTGCTTTGTAAACAGTGATCTATTCATAGTAAATTTGTCCTATAACTCTTTAATTACTAACGGAACATCATTGATACTTGGCAACATGTTGCAGACACTTACAAGGTTTGTATAAACGTGAAAATCTAGACCCCAAAGTGCATACTTTAAGAACTAAGACCTAATAAGCGTATTTTACGTTTATATTTTTATCTTTTAAGCCCTACGATTTTTTCTAAATCTGTTTTTTAAACAAATATAAACAAATTCAAAACAACGTATGTAAAAATCTACAGCTCTCTATGTAAGCGCTTTATATGAAAACTAGCTAATGGCCAAACGTTCGCGTAGCGGAAACTTGAATTTCTCCGAAGTTTATGCATGCACTAGTTTTATTCATACATACACAATTACACACAAATACACACTAATTTTTGGACACATCTCTTTTCTTCTAAAGTCTATGGATTAAAAAAAGTTCCGCCAGGACAACGTTCGCCCAGCGGAATCAGTTTTTGGTGAATTTCTCCACAATGGTTGCGTGCACAAATTTTTTTTACCATACACAATTATACGATGTCATACACTAAATATCTGCATAATTAAAATCTTTAAATTCAACAACATTCCGCTGCGCGTACGCACACGAAGTTTGTGGATACTGGAAGGCATGAAATAGCAGCCATACAGTTCCACTTACAGCTGCGCAGTTTCATCGAGATAATTGGCAAACGAATCAATATTAATAGACTGTCCTGATGATACAACACGGAGAATAGTTGCCAAATTTTTGGATGAGCTCCTGACTCGATCCAGTGATATTTGCAGTCTTCTCAGGACACTGGAAAAATTTTCTAGCCGTGTTGACATCATTCGTGGTTCCAGCACCTTTATATAAAAATACTGATATGAGAACATTATTAGATAAGTTTTATAATATTACACTCACTAAAAACCCTTTGATATTATACAAAATAAATAAATCAAATAACCTTGTTTTACGATATCCACTAGGAGTCCCATTTCCTCTCGAAATTTTCGCTGTATGGTCTGTTTGCGACTTTTCAAAGCTGCTTTACTAGCTTCCATCTCTGCCATTTTTTTAAATCTAATCGGTAAGCGATATGCAGCAGGCATTCCATGGATCTGATCCATGCATGCAAAGTCGACAAACCGTACTTGTAAATATCAGATGATACAGGTTTCCTAAAATATGAATAAAAAGGTTAAAAGTGTTTTTCAATTAAATAAAAAAAAAAGATATATTTTAACGTAGATTTCCAATATTCAACTTACATGTGAATCTTCTCCAAATCATTCTTTTCACTTGGTACAGCTTTACAGATGTCACATGTTTGCATAGAGGTTTGTGACAGGTGAGACGTTATTTTGCCATCTATCATGGTCATTAACATTGAATGTTTAAATTGTATATTATTTTCAATGATGGCTTCAATGCTTTAATTTCAACATCGATCAAACCCATTTCGTCCTTCATGTCCAACTTATTTTCGCTGACAAACTTGAAATAAATTGGTCTGCAAAGCACTGTAGAAGAAGGTTTTGGGTTTTCCCAGACCAAATCGTCACCACACATCAATTGCAAGGGCAGAAAAGAGCTCATAAAAACACTGAAATAATTAATCAATTTGGGAAAATGGACAATGGCGCCGATTCCCTTGTTCACAAACAAAACTAAACTTAAGTTCAGTGCATCTTTTTCTTTCTATTTCATTACGAAAAGGACAGAAGATAAATTTTAGTTTAGTCCTGTCAAATTAATCAGCGCCTGTCACTACTCCATACAAGTTTAGATGTGATTAAAAACTTGCCTACTAAAATTACGTCAATTTACGTCAAGCGCTGTTTAATTTGACAGGACTAAACTAAAATTTATCTTCTGTCCTTTTCTTAACGAAATAGAAAGAAAAAGATGCACTGAACTTAAATTTAGTTTAGTTTGTGAACAAGGGAATCGGCACCATTGTTCATAAAAATCGAACTAAACCATATTATGTTAACCATGTTATTCAGAAAATGTAATAAAAAAAAAAAAACTATATATTTTTTTTTCAATTAGTAGGTACGGTGATGTGAAGGTTGTAATTAATTGCCTACTTTAAGATCTGTATTACTATATAATCTATGCACCTTTGTAACCATTTATATGCACTATCCTATGAAATATAGTTCAGTATTACTCTGGGACTCACTAGTTTCATTTACCATCAACACCGCACCTTACAATACCTACTAAAGTTAAATGTCTACTCAATAGCTTAAACTGGAAGCCGTAACTAATAGAAGAGCGGAACTTCCTAACACAAGTATATTTCTTACTTAAATGTAAATTCCCTAATGACCCTAATGTAAATGTATTTTTAAGTTATTGAAATAAACATTTTTTGAATTTTTTTTTTGATCTCATATCAAATCAAAAGACATTTATTCAAACTAGGCTGAGAATCAGCACTTTTCGAACGTCAAAGTTACACACCTAAGACAGCCCCCCAAAAATGCCCGCCCTTCACCACTTCCTAGTGCTTTAGTGAAGAAGTGGCGGAACGAACTCCCCAGCAGCACACCTGTCTGTTAATCTAACCTGCACATCCCAGTTTCTGATTAACACGATACCCCTTGCCAAAGATCTATGAATGACAGCTGGGATCAACGGCTTAAGGTGGATCCGCGGTGGTAGCCCGCCAAATTCAACTTTTCTTACGTTTGTTTTGCAATTTGCAGATCAGTGTTAGGTTGTATCTTGATCAAACTATGATTCGCGACCATAACAAATATGTATTTACAGAATTATAAACATTCAAATCATTAATACATCTCTCAAAGTTAGATCTGTTCTTTAAGAGGCTGACAATAGCTAAAGCGCGGTCACTGTCGGACTGAATAGAAGAGAAAGAGAAGCGCGATGGCACAACGCTAGTAATTTATTGCAAAATATGAAGCAATTATCTATTTACAAAAAATCTATTGATTCGATAAAAAAATTCAAACACTAATAAGCTAATAAGTTGCTTGTACAATAATATGACAAAAAAATCAGTATGTAGGTATATCAGTATGATTTTTAATCGTTAAAATATTTTTTAGAGGTATCCTCGAGTTTTTTTTCTATCGTATAAAATTAGTTGTATTATGTTTTCAACACACTATATACCTAGCATAATATATATCGTGAAGAATATCATATATTTTTCTGATTTTATTTACTGCAGTGGATCATATACTTTTAGACATTATAAAACTTATAAAATTTGCGTTTAGGTCCTGTAGTCCCCTTAAGAACTTTGATTAAGATATTTTGTTCTTACCACTGCGGATCCACCGCAACCAGAGCCGTATCTTTGTTTAAGTGGCCCCGGGGCAGGATAAAAAATGGGGCCTCGTTCATCGTCTCCATCAGGATGAACGGTTGAATTTATGCCCAAGAATTGCTCCCTCCTATTGCTTCTCTTTGCTTCCTATACTCAAACAATTGCTTCCATCGTTTTGTAGAAGAAAAAAACACTAAGGGTAACGGTTCATTCTGATGTCACGAAAAATATAATTATTTAAATTCACGGTGGCCATTAAATACTTCCCGTTTGTTTCTCTCAATGTTTTACAACGATACTTGTGGTAACTTTTACGACGTTTATCAATATTTTTAGTGCCTGACAAAAAAAATAAAGCAAAACTCATAATTAACATTGCAATTATGCTTGAGTAGGCGATAAATCTATCGTATTGTACCGGAGGCCTACAGCTTTGTTTATTGTTTATTTCTGCAAAGCGTGATACAAAATAGGTATGGTGTACGATTTTCTTCGAATTTGGTATGTATCAAGTTACCGCAAACTGTCAATTTTTTTCATTCGATTTTGAACTTAGGTAACTATCAACATTGTAAAGTTTAAAATCATTTGGAGGAATTTGACAGTTTGTAATCATTTGTTTGTATAACCTGATGCGCTGGCGACTCTACTTTGCCATATTTGCTCACTCAATGGAGTTTTTTAAATCTTTTTCCCAGGTGTATATAATATCCTATTTTATTTGTTGTAGGTGTAGAACCAGTTGAAAAGAACCGCTTCCGGCCTTTTTCTGGGTACCGGAGTATATATACCAGCAGGCTTAGCATGAAGCCTTCTATTTCTACGAAGAATAGACACAGCTTTTTCTAAACAAAGTGACATTTCGTTACTCCGTTTTTGACTTCGCACCGTAGAAATCCTTCTACAATCTGTCATTTTGCTTTTTGTTTCTAACGATCTTTGTCTAGGTTTTTTTTTACCCGACTGACCCAGTAATGTTTTTCGAGAGTATGTATGTATGTCTATTTCTTTGGCACGCTCTGTAGCCTCAACGGCTTTATGGATTTTAATATAAGAGGTGTCGTTAAATTCGTCTTTAGTGTGGGAGTGATATAGGCTATATCATTTGTATATATTGCATCTACAAATACAAAAAAAGGGTGGGAAAGGTTTTTAAAAATGAAATTACAACAATATTAATATCAAATAAAAGCAAGTAATGAGTCAATTCCATATATATACAAGATGTTATGAAACTCGTAAATAATCATATAACAATACGATACCAAGTCAATAATCAATAATACTTTTTATTTTAGATTTTTAAATTTTATTGTTTTTCAGAATAACTCTCTTAATAACCCTCTTCAAAAAAAACAGAATCACCCATTGCGATTTATCGCGTGTCATGTCACTGTGTGCGTGAATGCGATGACCAGTGACGACAGCCTGTACGAGGCTCCGCCCACATTTCTGCGAAACGAACGCGGCACGTATAAGTTGAACTAAAATGGCGGTCGCGCAGCCCCCGCGTTGCACGGATACCGCACTTCGATTGAGACTCGAAAATCTGTTACTGCGCAAGGTTCAACCAACGTGCCGCGATCTGTACAAATTGTTGTAGCAAATAATTTAACCTTAGATGTAGTTTGAATTTGAAAATCACAATGTACCTACATTGTTTTTAAAATTTCGCTAAATAATAACTCATTTTTAAGCATCATTACAATGCGAAAATGTTCATCATCTGCAGAGCCTGTTCCCAACTATGTTATGGTCGGCTTTCAGTCTAACTGTATGCAGCAGTTACTTGATAACACGATACCCATTTGTTAGACTAATTGTCAGACTTTCTGGCTTTTGACTACCCGTACCAATGACCCTACGGCAGGGCTGTAAGGTCGTCGACCCTATCTATCGGAACCAAAGGCTTTAACTAAGAGCTTACCGAAACACGGGATTTCAATGATGTCCTAGATATGTACATTTAGAAAGTACTTACATCATTATGAATTAAAAAAATAACACAGTGGTACTTCCTCAGTTGCGAACCCGCAACCTCATGCATGAGAGGAGAATGCCTTAACCACTGGGCTATTACGATAAATAATAATAGTAGGTAGTAGATACTACTGCGCCAAAAAAAAGTTCACGTTGGCATCGTTAGTTACCTATCAGCTGATGAATAAAATAATAGGTGGAGATAAATAAACCTTACATAGCACGTAAGCAGTTCCAGTTGCACTACTGTGAAATTATGATCGCGAGCGCGTGCGCGGGCTTTAGGTAGGCATCTAATAATAAGGCTATGTAGGTATTGGGCGCAGTCGGCGCGATCTGTAGGTAAATTCAGCCCCAAGGACGGTTTTCGTTTTTATTTGTAGATTAAATTGGTTTCCTTTCTGCTTTTTAACGGAGTGAGGACCGACAAAAATACCTCAAGATAATTTGTGCTAGTTAAGTAGGTAGGTACCCATGTGTTATGGATTTTAAGTGATTTATTTTGTCTGATATTTTTGGCGTAGTTAAAAATTTTAAATCAACTTATTTACACTTATCAAGTTGATTTAGCTAACATCGTATTTACAAATTATTGTCTATGTGCAAATAAATAAATTGCTTACTTATGTTACCTGGAGGTATTGTTCAAAGTTTCCACCGTCACTCTCCAAGCACAGTCTAGCACGACGTTGCTGATTTTCTTTCACCTTACGTAACACAAACACATTCGTTTTTATTGTGTCGAAAGCACTGATCACTTTTTGTTCGTTATGAACATTGTAGACGCCAATTGTGTCGAGTAAATAAACACTCGTCCGTCCACAGGATGTTGGCGTCTTGGTGTTCCGGCAACCACTGACAAAATGTAACTCGCGCGGCATTATCAAGTTGGTGGAGATCCTGTACCTTGCGTAATGAAAAGGATGCTGCATTTCTTTGTGCAGTAGCCGCCACACTGTAAAGTGGTGCACTCCAAACCGTCGACTAGCCTCCCGCTTGCCCGTGGCTTTCGCCGGAAGAATTCCAGAATATCTTCCTGCAAGGCGACAGGCAGGCCTTCGTTGCCGCGACCTTCAGCATGCTGGAGAACGTCGAACTGCCGATGATCGAGTCTCTGCGTAGCAGCCAGCATTACCCTGTGTGAGGGACGATGCCGATTGGGGAATAACTCCGCGAACATTTCGATGGCTCGAGATACATTGTCTCCGCTGATGGCATACAAGCGTACCATCTCCGCCAACTACATTGGAGTATTGGTCCGTCATCTTTACAACTAGGTAGTAGGTACCTATCGCGACCGTTAATCGAAGGCGCACTTGACGGGCGGAATTTGCAAGCGTATGCACGCGCCGGCGCCATCAATCACACTAATAAATTGACCCGATTTATGTGCTTGCGATGGCCGCGGGGGCGTGGCTAGTGGTAGTGGGAGCGTGCGTTGGTTGGTGCTTTGGATCTATGAAAGAAATGTCGGTTGCGTTTGTTTGTGTGTGTGTGTGGAAGCGCAGTTTAAGGACACGTACGGACTGGCCGCGTTTTAAAAAGGGGAGTTCACACTTACCGATTTCCGTAAATAAGAATAAAATGAAAAAAAAATACTTGCCCATTTTATTGTTGATTCGGGTCGAGAATCACTAACATAATTACCTCCTAAAATGTTTTGCAGGTCCAAAACAACACCTTGTATAATGTATATAACATTAATAAAACTAAAAAGCTTGAAATAAATCAAATAATTTAAAAAACAAAAAACCCGACTGCAAAAACATATAACTGAAAAGAAAAAAACAAGCACTACAATCTATAGAATTTTGGTATCGCAGGCGGGACAAACCAAAATTATATAGATTGTAGTGCTTGTTTTCTCTTTACAATTATGTGTGGGTTTTTTGTTTTTTAAATAATTTGTTTTATTATTTAGACTGTTTCACAAGAATGTTTTATATTCCCAACTGTCAAAATGAGACAGACAACTGACAGTTGTCTCAGGTAGTGAAGCCAATTTGATTTTGTAATCGCCATACCAAAGACGGTAGAAAACGTTGTACTCAACGACCACAAATTACTCGTATATACGGTTATCTACAAAATCAAGACAATAAGACTAGTGCGAACTGTGTCAATTAATAGAAGAACAAAGCTATATTCTCCTATTTCACATCATTTAGTTAATAGGGCATTGGTGCCGATTCCCTTGTTCACAAACTAAACTAAATTTAAGTTCAGTGCATCTTTTTCTTTCTATTTCATTAAGAAAAGGACAGAAGATAAATTTTAGTTTCGTCCTGTCAAATTAATCAGCGCCTGTCACTAGTCCATACACGTTTAGACGTGATTAAAACTTGCTTACTAAAATTACGTCAATTTACGTCAAGCGCTGATTAATTTGACAGGACTAAACTGAAATTTATCTTCTGGTCTTTTCTTAATGAAATAGAAAGAAAAAGATGCACTGAACTTAAATTTAGTTTAGTTTGTGAACAAGGGAATCGGCATCATTATCAACGAAATGGTTAAGGCCAATATTACTATAGTATTTTTTAGTTCCAAAATACGGTACTTTGACACTTTGAGAGAAAATGTTGTAGTTGTCTTTATATACGTGACTTAATATATTTTATACTTATACTTAATAAAAAAAGAGAATCAAACAAAAAAAAAAAAAATCCTATGACAAAACAAATAATTATAAGTCGAATTAAGTATAAGAGTGAATTTCGTAAAAAGTGCAGTTGACTCTTTAAGCCTGCTGGGGCAGTCGGGTAAATATGGTCAAAATAGTTGCAGTATCAATAATTTTGATGAATCTGATGAAGATGATATTATGTCTCGTATCTAAAGACAACCACATCAATTTTTCCCAAAGTGTCGAAGTATCGTATTTTGGAACAAAAGTAAAATATAGTAATATTGGCCTTCACCATTTCCTTGGTAATGCCCTATTATCTAAATGATGTGAAATAGGAGAAGATAGCCTTGTTCTTTTATTAATTATCATAGTTTTGTGATCAAAACGCTTTCCTGTAAAATCATGATTTTGTAGACAACCTTCACGTCGATTCTGTAAAAATCTCACCGTGAAAACTCGCGTGGAGTGAGCTGTCAGTGTCATCCCACTGATGCTGAGTGACCAAGCATTACATTTATAATCATAATCGAGATTATAATAATATTTTTATGCTAAATCTATTGATCATTTTATATTATTTCAAAACTAGTATTTAAGTGTTGAAACGTTACTTTTTAGAGTTTTTTTTAAATAAAATAGCAAAACAGAAATTCAGTCAGAATCTCAATTTAGTTTTTTTATTCCTAAAGGTTTGGTATTTTTCGCAGCCGCCATTTTGCTTTTTAGAATTGACCTCATTAACGGCTTTAACACCCCCGAAAACCATGAAAACGACACCCATGATGAAAAATCTGAACATTTTCGCAGCCGCCATCTTGTTTTTTAATTTTACCACACTATCGGCTTTAACACCCCCGAAAACCATGAAAACGACACCCAAGATGAAAAATGTTTGTAGCCGCCATTTTGGATTTTGATAAAAAGGTGGTAAAACCAAATTTTTGTTTGTCGCCCATTTAAAAATAAAACACGGAGAATTAAAAAAAAAACTCAACTTGATATTAATAACAGCGCCTCACGCGCAAGCACGGCGCACAGTGGAACGAATGTATGGGAGCGGTTGGACGTAGACATGTCCGAAAAAAAAGAGTAAAATTATGCCAAACTAATGATGCCATCTTATTCGATTACTTAATGCCTTCATAACTTGTGGTGATGAATTTCTTCATAACTCCCATATTTCGGGAGTAATTTGAGAAAATGTGAAATTTTACTATGAAAATGAGTGTATCGAGCTCTCTCCCTCCTGATTCCGGGCTTGTTTCAAGTAGCGGTCTCTAATATCATAATGCTAATACTAAGAGCTATATTTAATACTAAGACACATAGTGCGCCAAATGTGCACTTTCTGGGATAAAGAGTGATGTTTATTTTATAACACAATTTTTTTATTTTTTGTTTATTTTGTTGATTAAAACCGTTTTTCTAAAGGTTTACCTTATTACAATAACATTTCTGAGCAGCCAATTAGAGAAGATATAAGCTAATTAGGATATATAATTAGGGACTTAAGGTTTACATATAAAACTGATGCACTAATGATTACTGATAAGAACATTGCTATTATTTAATTACTAAATGGCTCTTAATACACTAATTTAGCATGCATCATTTACTAATTATCACAATAACTAATTACCTTGCAATATTTAACAAAGGATACCTGGGATACCTGGATTTTATATAAATAGGTCACTATTAGTAACTTTAAAATCAGTGTTGATTTACACCTCGTTGTATCCAAGCTAATCTCGCAATGTATTTTCCAAATTTTAATACAAATCTTGATATTCACGTTGCTTTATGCGCACGCGCACATAAAGATTTACGCGACTTTAACTATTTGTTCAGTGTTTTAAAAGATAACAGTTGTGTTCAGTTATGTGAAAGTGCTGAAACAAGTTTAAAAGACTGGTGTCGTCGATTTTGCTACCGCATTTATGCAAAATGGACACAGTCTGGAAGAAGCACAGATAAGTTTCGGAAGAAACATGAGATTTGGCTACAGGCTGCAATTCAATGGCCGGAATTACAGAATGAAAATATGGAACCTTCTACAGAAAATATAAGTGACGTCATCGAGCCCATAATTTCTCCTGCTAAATCTGATGCTTCAACTTGTACACATCCTAGTCCTCGTAAATCTTTTGAGGACCTTAGTAACCGGCAAAAAAGAAGACGCACTGAAGATAGTCTTTCATGCAGCAGTAGCAGCGCTGAAATTATGTTTTCGGCCGAAAGGGCGCTTCAAAAGGCAGGACAAAGCGATACAGCTTATGTTATGAAATACTTGACGGAGAATCCAGAAGAGGCCTCAAAAATCAAAGCCTTCATTGAAGGTAAATCAATTCAGGTACGGGAAATATCCCCTTTGAAGGCATTGGCTCTTTATGTATCGATGAACTTATCGAAATGGCGCTATAACACTCTTCGGGATTTCAACACTCAAGAAGGAGCTCTTCAATACCCGAGTTACTACATGTTGGTTAAAGAAAAAATTAAGTGCTATCCGGCCAAAGAAGATCTCACAGTTACAGAGAGCTCTGCAAAAATCAAATTACAAGCCTTGATGGATTTAACCTCAAGAAGACTTATTAGGTCGTTAGAAACCCCTGTTGATCCCAATCAACAGCTCGTATTGACCAGCAAATGGGGTTTTGACGGATCATCTAGCCAAAGCATTTATCATCAAAGGACGAGTGAAGATGAGCAAATCGATCTTGCTAGTAATTTTATGATTAGTCTTGTACCACTGCGGCTCGTCTCAAAAGGTGTAACAATTTGGGAAAACGAGCGACCATCTTCCACTTCATTTTGCCGGCCAATATTGTTTAAGTTTATAAAGGAAACCAAAGAAAATGTGCAGAGAGAGATGGCTGAAATCGAAGCAGAGATTGAAGCCTTAACTCCATCCACCATCACTGATGGAATTAGTGTCAAACACCAACTGCTGTTGACAATGATTGATGGTAAAATTAATTCCATTATATCCAATACAGCAGCTTCAGTGTGTGACATATGCAAGGCTTGTCCTAAAGAAATGAATAATTTAGAGTTAATCAAAGATAAACACGCAAACGAGGACATGTATAAATATAGCTTAAGCACCCTTCACGCTTGGATTCGCTCAATGGAATGCTTATTACACATTTCCTACAAATTAGACATAAAATCATGGCAAGTAAGGGGTGATATAGCAAAAAGGCAAGTTGATGACAGGAAGAAAAGAGTTCAAGAGGCTGTAAGAAGAGAAACGGGCTTACTTCTCGATGTTGTGAAACAAGGCAGTGGATCCACCAACAATGGCAACTCGGCAAGGAGATTTTTTGAAAACTACACTAAATCTGCTGAACTGACCGGAATAGATGCTATGCTTTTAAGAAAAATCTGTGTGATCTTGCAGTGTATTTCATCAGGAGAGAAGATCAACGTAACTAAATTCCGAGAGTTCTGCTTTGATACTGCTAAGCTTTACGTGGAGTTATACCCATGGTATTATATGCCTTCTTCACTTCATAAAATTTTAATGCATGGGCCAGACATAGTTCAGAACATGTCAATTGTGCCCATTGGTTTTCTATCCGAAGAGGCATCTGAGGCTAGAAATAAAGATTTTAGAAAATATAGAGAGGGGCATTCTCGAAAGCATAGCAGTATCTCATGCAATGAAGATATTATGCACAATCTTTTACTGTCTTCTGATCCACTTGTTACAAGTATCCGTCCAAAAGGAAATAAGTTTGTAAAAAAATCTTCTTTTAAGGAATTTTATGAGCTTACGGATTCTGAGAAAAGTGATATCGAATTTGTTAACATAAATGATTTAGCGGACATCGATTCTGAATTTGAATTAATTGATGATGATGATGATGACGAAGATAATTAAATGATGTTATTGTTTTAAAATGTGTAACTTAGTAAATTAGAGCTTACATCTTAATTATTTATTGTACTTTTAATGAAACTAGGTAATTTATTATCAACTTACTTAAAAGTCATACTCTCATCAGTTCTTGTGAATATTTTTGTTAATATATATTTCTGTATATATATAATATATTTATAGACCTCTTAATAAGTCTGTCTGCGGTTTAAAGTAAATACAAATGGGGAGAAAACGTTTTTTTTTTTAAATTTTCATTTCCTTTTATCCCAGAAAGTGCACATTTGGCGCACTATGTGTCTTAGTATTAAATATAGCTCTTAGTAATAGCATTACGATATTAGAGACCGCTACTTGAAACAAGCCCGGAATCAGGAGGGAGAGAGCTCGATACACTCATTTTCATAGTAAAATTTCACATTTTCTCAAATTACTCCCGAAATATGGGAGTTATGAAGAAATTCATCACCACAATTTATGAAGGCATTAAGTAATCGAATAAGATGGCATCATTAGTTTGGCATAATTTTACTCTTATTTTTCGGACATGTCTACGTCCAACCGCTCCCATACATTCGTTCCACTGTGCGGCGTGATCTTATCACTTCACCCGATTCTCGTAACCATAGTAACCACCCGCGCCGAAGTGAATCGGCTAGGTAAAGTGAGTCGGTAAGCGCGACGCGCGAGTGCCGTGATCTTATCACTTCACTCGATCCTCGTTGCCATAGCAACACCACTTCACTTGGGCTGGATGAAGTGAGCCATGCCGCCCGCCGGCCGGTGCGCACGCTGCGCGAGTTTCAGTTGAACTGTTGAATTTTGTTATACTGCCCTACTAAGCGCAAAAGCGGTATCTAAAAAAAAACCGAAAAGTTGATTTTTATGCCATCGGATAGCTTTAAAAAATACGCATCTAATGAACTAAGCCTTTTAGCGGTATCTTGTTTAGAACATACAAAAAAAACCTTAAGAAAGATTTCCCTATCTCAGTTTTACCATAAATCACTAAGGGTATTAGAGGTATATCAATATTACGTAGGCAAACGGCCGTATATTTGAATACCGCCAAATCTCTTAAAAAAGAACAGCAACTTTTCTAGGCCGATAAGCGGCAAATATGAATAACGCGTGAAGTACTGACTTACGGAATAAAAAAAGAAAAAAAAAAGAAAAAAGCTATGTATCCAGAATATATCAGAGGATCAGCGAAAAATTATAAATAAAAGCTTCTGGGATTTAAGTGACAAAGAGAGGAAGGCTTATATGCTGCATCACACTTCAGCAAATTCTGTGAAACAAAGGACAGTAATAAGACCTGAATCAGAGGACTACAGAAAAAAAATAAGCTACAGTTATTCACTTAAAGACGACATTGGTACAACGTACGCAGTATGTAAAACTTTCTTTTTGACAACTTTGGGCTACAAACCACCTAATGACACCTTTACAGACTGCTTTGGCCAATTCCAAGGACACGGTTGCACCGCCAGTAGACAAGAGACTGGGAGCTACTCCTCACAGTAAAATTGACTCAAATCCTATTAAGGAACACATAATGAGCTTCGAACCTAGCATTTCTCATTACAGGCGTGAACACGCCCCCAATCGTTTATACTTACCCAGTGATTTGATAATCAATGTGATGCACAAAGACTATTTAGAAAAAAATCCCTCTCACAACGTATCTTATGACAAATACCGAGAAGTGATCGCGGAATTAAATATTTCTTTTGTAAAACTTGGCCACGAAGAGTGTGAGGACTGTGAAGAATTCCGCCTGCACGATAACACACATACTAAAGCAAATCTTCAAGAAGACTGTTTAGGTTGCACAAAGTGGGCAAGTCATAATGAACGGGCAAACATGTCAAGAGAGCAATATAAATTGGACAGTGAGCTTAATGAAACTGATACTGTTGTATATTCTGCCGACTTACAAAAAGTTATCATGCTGCCCAGGATAGATATGTTCAAAACTACTATTTTTACCCATAGGATAGTGGTTTACAACGAAAGTTTCGTGCCGACTGGTCAAGGCCGAAAAGGTTTGAGTGTTTTTCCTGTACTATGGTATGAAGGGTTGCTTGGACGCTCCAAAGCCGAAATGGCTATCGAAAATGGCTGCCGAAACGGCATGGTAGTAGCCATTTTCATCGAGATAAAAAGAAGATCATACTGTGGGTTGACAATTGTTCATCCCAGAACAAAAATTGGACTTTTTTTCTTTCTTAATTTACGTTGTGAATTCAAATGACATCAACGCCGACAAGATTGTGATAAAATATTTCGAACCAGGCCACACCTTTATGTCGGCCGACAGTTTCCACCATAGGGTGGAGTTGTCGATGAAACGCATGAAAAACAAAATTTATGATTTTTCTGATTTTTCTCAGGCAGTTAGTACTGCAGGAAAAAACGTAAAACCTAAAGAGATGACTCTACAAGATTTTTATGACTGGGAAGATTACACGACACAGTATAAACTGTCTCGAATTACACCGCGTCCATACATTAATGAAATGGTCGAAGTAGAAGTCAATAGAGGCAGTTTTGATTTGACATACAGAACTGGACTCAATAAAGACCCTATCACTGCGAGCATAATCGGAAATAAAATTATGAAAACTAAAGTTTTGCCACCACCGAAGAAGAAAATTGCAGCGGAAGGCATTTCTAAAAGCAAAAAAGAAAATATTTTGAAATCTTTTCAAAATATTATACCTCAAAATAGAATGTCCTTTTGGTGAGAACTGCTTACTTTTGACTAGATTTTATTCATAGAATCCGTTTTTTCTTCAAATATTTTTTGATGCCATTATAAATTTGATTAATAAAAGACTTTAAAAATGTATTTTGATTGTTTTTTTCCTTTAAAAAAATACATATTTTATTCGATAGAAAATTCATATTTTTTTGTATACTTACATGTAGGAGAAGAGGTAACGAAAAAGCGGTAACTCAAATTTTAATTTTATAATTACTAAGCGGTGTAGCAGTATCTCATGAAAAAGGTGTATCCACATACATTTTTGATATTTTAACTATTGTGGTAACAAATAGATCCAATATAATATATAAATTCTATTTAATAAGCAAAAAAGTCAATATATAAAGTAAAAAAAAACGATATTTACATATCTCCAATTATCTCGAAACTCGCTTTCATTGAGATACCGCTTTTGCGCTTAGTAGGGCAGTATAGTATTGATGACGGTGATTTTATGAATATTATTTTATTATTGGCAATGCGTAGGTCGGTTTACCTACCTAAAATAAAATATTAGAAAAGTACTTATTTTATTCAAATAGCTTATGTACACAAACACACACATCGCGAGGGGATAAATTCTATGGTCCGTCAGCCAGGCACACTTTTAGCACTCGATTACTTGACACACTCGGTTATCTATTCTTATTGAATAGATTTGGGTTAATAACAACGCTGAATAACGTCGCACAGTCTTTACTCGACTCAATCCACTTCCGCTTCTTCAAAACACATCGCGGCTGGGTCATAGGATTGCGTTTATTTAATCAGTTAACTGATTATGACCAATAGGATTAGCATAAAAATATTCTTAAAATCTCGATTATGATTGTAATTGTAATCCTTGGTCCATCCCTAGTACCAGGTGGGATGACACTGACAGTTCACTCCACGCTCACTTCACTTAAGTTTTCACGGTGAGAAGTTTACAGAATAGCACTGCTTGTGGCCGTCGAGTAGAAAAACGCAAATTGTCTTCCCTACCTTAGACAACTGTTAGTTGTCAGTGTGATTTTGACAGTTTGGGATAGAAACTTTCTTCTGAAATAGTCTACATAAAAAAGGACCTAGAAAAAGATCGTTAGAAACGAAAGACAAAATGACAGATTGCAGAAGGATTTCTACGTTGCGATGTCAAAAATGGAGAAACGAAATGTCACTTTGTATAGAAAGAGCTATGTCTATTCTTCGAAGAAATAGAAAACGTCATGCTAAGCCTGCAGAAGGCGTTTGTGCCGCAGAATGTTTTTTTTTAACATAAGCTATTTATATTTACTCCAACGAAATAATTTCATAATCGTAGTTGATTAAACACATGTAAACTCCTCTTTAAATTATTTTAATCGGTCCTTTTGTCTAGGAGTTACGACGGATATAAAAATGCTAAAAGTAAGAAAAATGCCGCGGTGTGAGCGAACAGCCCTTACGCTTGGTCTATGATTTACCTATAAGTACATTAAATTTTCTGTAAACTAGAAACAAATGAATAGGAGTTTGTAATAAATGATTAAGTTTGTCATAATATAACAAATAAAAAGATCGAGAATCATTATTTAAAATAAAGGAATAGTTCATGTATACTTTGGTTTAATTATTACAAAAAGTCATAATATTGCAATAATAATCTTATTATAATATATTCAATATGTACCAGTATAAATTTAAACAATTACATTCGTATAATTCAAAATAAATATTGTAACATTCAACTTGGAGTAAGTTGAATTTATTTAGTATATAGCATTTATTGTATAGTAGGAAATGATGACTCCACGAACGCCGCACACAAACTGAGCTCGCAAGCTCGTGGCTGACTCTGCGCCCCCGAAGGGGACGTGAGGAATTGGTATTGGCCCCTTGCCCGAGGGATATTTCTCTGTCTTTTAGGAGGGGGTGGGAGTGCTCAATCGCACACCTAGCCCCTGAGGGGTTTACCTCCCCACAGCGGTTCTGACGTGTGTTTCTGGAGTGTGACTGTAGGAGCGCCCGAAGTTCTTCACGACGCCCGTGCGACCAGAGCCCTGCCTGGTGAGATCCCTAGTTCCCTAGGGAAGGCCCAGCAAGAGCCGATCTAGCAGCGAGGGCGTCGGTTTATTAGCGCTCACCTACAGTGGAGGCTTTCGCCACCCCCTAACAACATAACCAGATCTAGCCGGTAGCGTAACAGTTGCTCGTGTGGTAAATTTTTGAGTTTTTCAGCGAGTGTGGAGTAATGAGTGTGTGAACCGCGCGCGTGGCGCCTTTGTTAACTTAGAACGCTTTGTGCGCGGCGAGTGTCGTGTGATTAGTCTGGAGTTCCTTTGTTTGATAAGGTCGCGTGTGAAGTGAATGCGACCTACTCAGGCGTTAAATCCGGTGATTTTTGCGCGACGTCTGCGATGAGGTCGCGAATGTGAGTCGGGAATGGATTGCCGTTGGAGTTGGAGGTCCTCGTTCTGACCTTGCAGCTCGATGCCCGACGTGAATGTTCAGCAGCTGACTCTCCATCTCCTGCTGCGACATGTTGACCCCGTTCAGATGAAGAGGTTGCGATGGACCTTCTGCTCCGATGCCCTCCACTAGTTCCTTATCGACGAGGGTGATCGTGGCTGCTTCATCCAGGAGGGCGTAGGTCTTCAGCAGAACTGCTTGCTGTCCGGCAGTTGGTCGTGTTGCCAGGCCAGTAGCCCTTCCTCCTTCGTTGGCACAGCTGATTTCGGGTCATCTTTCTTCGGCTCTCTTATTTTTATTTGATGGAAGGTCGTATGATGCGGGTGGTGACACTGGTCCATGCCGCGCGACTTCGCCTTGCAGTTTATACGCCTGTGTTGCTTTTGGGCGCATTTGAAGTATATCCTTTTTCATTTACGAAGTTCCGTCGCTCACTCGCTCGCTCGCTTTGGCGCAGCCGCGAGGTGAACTTTCCTGCTATTTTTTTTTTATTATTTTCCTCATTATATTTATTTTATAATTTTTGTATTGTGTGCCTTTAAAGGTGCAGCACGGCACAACTGCACAGCTGCAGCACGGCGTCGCCTCGAATTTAGGCTACGGCTAGCTGCCAGCGCGCTAACTACGCGTTGTCCGCAAGGTGCAAGCTCGCAGTCCACGCGCCGGCTGCGACGTGTAAGCTTGCTGTCACCGCGAACTCAATATTGTTATATGGCATTTATGATTGAACACGCCTAGTTGACGAAGCAGCATGGGAATGACATTGTTTCGCTGGCGACTCGGAGTCGGCACGTAATAAACATGCGGTCGGCGCGCTGTAAGCACATGGTCCGCTCGCTAGCAGCACGCGGGCTGCGAGTCGAGTTGTATGGTAGCGGCAAGCGTGCTGTCTGCCCGCTGTTGGCTTTTTCATATTGACATTATGAAATAAATTATACTACACACGATTTAATACTCTAAATTGAATGACAAGTTAATTGCTGGTTTGGAGCGGTGCCGTTGCGGTGCCGGTAAAATGTGCAAAAATACATTTATTTAGTCTGTGCTAAATAAATGTATTTTCTTAATTTTTATTTTTCATCCACAGTGAGTGCCTTATACTTGGGGCACTGCGTCTGGACGTGAGCTTGTTCGCATTTAGGGCAACTGTCCTTCTCTTCTTCCATTCTCCCGATCGTGGTGAAGACGCTCGCCTTCTTCATGAGCGTCACGGTAGTTCGAGTTTCCTTCGTCTGATTCACGGCGCCTGTTGACGGAGAGTACGTGTATCGTAACTCCTTTTTCACCTCTCGCATTAGGAAGCGAGACATGACGACGATCTCCGGGTCCGTGGTTTCTTCGTGGTCATAGGCGTAGTCACACCAGCGGACTGGAGATGCGGGCTGAGCGTGTCCAGTAATTTTTAAGTTGAATAGGTAGCCTCTTCGGTCGATCGTCTTCAGCACGCAGATAAAGTTTTGCAGTTTGCTTGCGAACCTGCTGCTGTGCAACCGCTAATGTACCCTGTTTCGGGAGTTTCTTGAGGTTCGTTCTCGGCTGAAAACGAACCCACTCCTCCTCGTTAAGAACCAAATTAGAAGGTGGACGAGTGGCTATTGGTCCACCTTCTGATGTGGTATGCTCTGCTTCTTGATTAGATCTGCTTCCAGATCCAACTCCTTACTTTTGATGGCTGCTATCTTCTCTGCTGCCTCCAGTTCTGCTATCCGTAGCCGCATGGTTACGCTAGTTGTTGACCATTGTGACCTAACTGATCCGGTTGGCGATCCTAGTCTTCTTTAAGTGGTTGATGTTTGAAGTCCGGAAGGTCCTGCTGTGCTGGTGTCCGCTAACTTTGAAAATGGTGATGCCGCTGGGTTAGTGAGAGTCTCCTCATGCGCTCTCATTCGATCAGCTACACTTCCCTGCACCACGCCTCCTGTTCTTGGACGCGTGTCTGCTCCTTCACTTCAGTTGTGTCCCTTTGGCTTTTTGTGATGTTCTTGCAAAGTTTTCTTCGACTATCAATAGAATATGTATCTGTAAGTTAAATTATTTAACATCGCTGATTGTGAATACATTTGCACGCCATGTTATGGCAGGATAAGCTAAAACAAATTTTATGTACCATTTTCTAGCAAATAAATATTTTTGATTAGATTTGATTTGATTTGTTTTTCGGGTCTCTAATAATTTTGTAAATTTACGCTTTTGACTTGGTTCGGGTCAGCGCGGTCGATCCAGGGAATCAATTTTTCGATTCGAGTCGGCACGTTCGGTTCGGCTTTAGGATGGCACGTTTGCTACGGCATCGGGTGGGCACGACGATTGTTCAGTACTTCGGGTCAGCATGCTAGTTCTTCGGGTGTATAGTTTTTCGGCACGACGGATGTTCAGTACGTCGGGACGGCATATCAGTTCGGATTTCGGTTGGCACGTCGACTATTCGGTACGTCGAGTCAACATGCTGGTTCTTCGGCACGTACGTTCTTCAGTTCTCCGTTCTTCCTTCGCCAGCTCCTCCGGTTTAGTTCTAGTTAGCATTGGTCCAGTTGGTATGAACCCGGTTAGTTCGGTTTGGTGAACCGGTCAATCCGTTCGATGCAACCGGTTGGGTTCAAACCGGTTGGCTGGTCGGTGCAGGCGGCTTCCGTTTTTCGCTCTTACTGCGAGTTCTTCGTTCATCTTTTATCCACAGTTCGATGGACCAGACTATCGTGGACTGTATGTTGGAGGATGGAATGAAAGATTTTCTTCCCAGTTTTTCTTCCGATTTATTTTTCTGGAGATGTTTCTTTTTCGAGAGCTGGAGGCCGATTGTGTCCTATCGTTGAAATGACACGCGATTTATACGGGCTTTTCTTTTGGATGGGAAATCATCAAATAACTTCTCCCGCTCTGGGCGGAGCGGAAGGGTGTGTCAGACTTTTACTGACTACAACCCAACAGTATTCCTTCCTGTTGCCTATGTTGCCAGGGGCCTCGGTGACCCATTAGTACCTTCTCGCGACCCCGGCAGGCATCGGCCCTAGTGGACCCCTACATTTGTGCTGACGAAATCTCTTTGAGGCGCGCGTGGAATACGACGCGCCGTCGACCCGGGCCTGGTCCTTACCGGACGGTGGGCTACCCATTGCTCAACGTCCGCAAGCCCGCGCCTACGGTGGCCGGAAATCCGCCCGGGATTTCCAACGCCCAGGGCGTCACCTGCGGCGGCTAGGGGCGAGAGGGCGCGAAATTTGCCTTTCCCTCAACCGTCCCGCCTCCTCCTTCGCGAGCACTACTGCTTCGCAGAAGGAGGTAACGGTTGCCCATGGGCCCTCTCGCTCCGTACCATGGCCTGAACCAGGGCCGGACGCGAGAGATCTCTGCCGCCGATTGCCTCCACGAGGACACGGTGGTGCTCTGCCCAAGCCGGGCAGACCTCCACCGTATGCTCCACCGTGTCCTTCGGGCGATCCACACAGTGGTGACACCGGGGCGTTTCCTCCCGCCTTATTCGACACAGGAACCTCCCGAAGCTGCCATGTCCGGTGAGGACCTGCGTCAGGCGGAAGGCCATGGCGCCTCTCTAGCCACTCCTCAAAGAGGGGATTTATCGCCGCAATCATGGCGTGCCCAGCACTGGGTTGCGACAACCGTACTCTCCATGTCGCCATGAGATCCCGCCGGAGCTCCGTCCGCTGTGCTGCGATTTCTCGCGGCAGCGGAGTTAAGCCCCGGCGTTTCGCCTCCTCGCGCCATTCCCATACGTGCGCGAGGACTTTTGCCTCCAGATCCCATGGCGGCAATCCGGCAAGGAGGCTCGCTGCCACACAGGAGACCGTGCGGTATCCCCGGACCATCCGGATGACCATGACCCTTTGGGCCGCACTCAACCAGCGGGCTGGCCGCAGTGCCAGAGAGCGCGCCCATACTGGAGCCCCGTAGAGGGCCATGGACCGCACGACCCCCGCGTAGAGCCTCAGGCAGGAGGGGTTTGGACCCCTTAGATTGGGCAGGATTTATACGGGCTTGCGTTGCCTTACTGTGGTCCGCGTATTTTGATTACAATTTCTCCATCAAATTTATCTAACATCTATGTTTTTACATATTTCTACCTTAAATCTTTACAACTTCTGTTATACGTAAGTTTAATTTTAATTCTTATGTATCCCTTAATCAAATAAACTATTAACTTTTAACATAAATTCAAATAATAAAAGTTTCGTTGAACAACACCTGCCTGCCTTTTCCTAACTATGTTGGGGTCAGCTTCCAGTCTTACCGGATGCAGCTGAATACCAGTATTTTACATGGAGCTACTTACTGCCTATATCTGCAACCCAGTTACTGGGTAACACGATACCCCTTGGTAAGACTGTTTGTCAGACTTTCGAGCTTCTGACGACCCGTAACAACTGTCGAAGTTCTACAAATAACAGCCGGGACCAACGGCTTAACGTGCTTTCTGAGGCACGGGGGTCTTGGTATGTAAAGATGGTCACCCATCCACGGTCCAAGCGCGGCAAGCGTAGCTTAACCTGATCAACCGACCCGTGCAGCTGTTATTTAGTCACAAGCCCTTCCGTATAACATTGTATACTATAAAAAATTTAGCTTGGTACAGTTTTATTACACACATTCGCTTATATCTTCTAAACGAGTTGTCCGATTCTTATGAATCAAATTGGACTATCGGTTTTATACATAATTATTTCCTTTGAGACTATAATAATTAAAATATTTTCAATAACAAAAATTCTCATTTTCTGGTTACGTAATTATATGAAAATCATTGTTCATAAATTCCTTACAAATTGACTTTATTCAGTCTTATTAGATTACATTAGGCATACTTATAAGAAAACTTAGCTCGGTACACTCATCAGAACACAATAAATATCATAATAAAGTATTCCTTTTCAAATCTATTTGGAAACTTAGTTGATACACGACTTCTTTGATGACGTTAGCGGCGATAGCGCGTGTGTAGCAACCCTCCCGCTACTTGTGCCCCTATCTACGCTCTATGCGTAGATAGGGCCTTAACTCTTACAATGATTGTATCTTACTTTTCACGTACTACTATTCAGATCGTCACAAACACACAGTAAAACTCATTCCCTAAAGGCGTGTACTTACGCACGAACGAACAAGAACATGAAGAACACGGACATCGAACACTTTGTTCGCATGTGCGTACGTACCACTAACGGATATTAATCACTATATTCGTCAAAAATGTTCGTGGTGATCCAATTTCGTTTTTCTGTGAGGACGGTGTTAGGAGAATATGGTGTTCGTGTTTGCTAATTTACGTTCACACGTACGAACAAAATGTTCCGTGTTCGATGTTCCTACTCACCATGTTTTGTTGGTTCGTGCGTACACGCCTTAAAGGTTAACCAGGGGATGAAATTTTGTATAGATGTGTATCATTTTTGGGCGCACGGCTTGTTGTAAAATGAAACACATCAGTGACTTAAAATTACAATTTCGGGTAAATCAAAGCACTCAATGTGTAAGTGGCGCTACAAATTGTCCCCTACTTACATCACAGGTCCATTTTCCGATACATTTATTTACATTTTTTCAGATACTTTCGGAAAAGACCTTATTTTGTCAGCCACATGCCAGTAAAAGTATTGTCCGTCTAGGACCGCCTGCGGGATCGAATCCAGAACGACGAGATCCGACAGAGAACCAGAATTGTCAGACATACACAGAAAGCACACAGAATAAGTAAGCTAATGTGGTAATGGGCCGGCAATATTAGCCATAGAACCAGTGGCGGTACCTTCATATAAGCCCAAAAGCCCGGCGGCATGCCTTACTAAAATGCTCGATAGAGAATTTATTGTACCTAACCAGTAATTTATGAGAAAATTGCGATGATACATACGTAGATACGTAGGTACCTACATACTCAGTCGAAAACTGAACTTTCTTTTTTGAAATCGGTTAAAATTTTATTGGGCTTGCGTTATTTTGAAACCCTAGGCACGCCACTGCATAGAACCAATGACGTTAGAGTAGACGTATTCTTGAGTGGAGACTGCAAATTGACAAACTCAAGATAGTACCAACGCCCGTAGGGTGTAGCTGGATGAGAGTTGCCGTTGAATCGAAATGAATGGCGTGTGATTAGGAGAAGCGCCTTGTGATAACAGTACCATCTCAATTATTGTCGTGATTTTCCACATTAAGTCTTTAGTTGGCGTGTTGTCCCTTATTCCTTATTTTATCTAGATATAGTTCCCTTTCAATCGTTTTTGAACTCCCCTAATAACAGTGGGAAATACTGTTTTTAAATGTTCTACAGCGGTATTATCAAGTCCAAGCTCCTTCGAGTATTCACTTTCAAATACATGAACATCTTTTTATGTGTTTGGTTCAGCCTCCGCTTGCTCAATATCTTATTTAACAATTGCCGTTCCCAACAAACTCAAACTCAAAGCATTTATTTCAAATAAACCAATTACAGGCACTTTTGAATTGTCAAGGGGTCGGTCGGTCAGTCAGAAAGATGAAGCTATTTGCCCATTCCAAAGCGTAGTGTAGGTACCTGTGGAGAAGAACAGGCAAGAAACTCCACGGACACTCTTTTAAATCAACGTATTATGGTTGGTTACAAGATATTGTTTACATCATTCATTTTGAAATTATACATGTGAGAACGATGCAAAACGTAAAAACATCCGTAATAAAAAGATTAACAAAAAAAAAAGCAATTCAAAAATTAAAATAAGCCGTGGCAGCTAAGAGATGACCTGTCTCTACTGACGGCGCCCGTTCACGAACATGACACATGGATTAGCACCATTCAAATCAACCATTTTGAAGGGAGCTAAATGATCCAACACACGCGCCACCATCAGCGAGACATTAGAGTGAGCACGACATACTCCCAGCCGCCAGGGCACATTCAAGTCTATAAAAGACGTATCCAGTAAATGGCAGCTTTATAGTACATACTACTCACATAAATGTGCTGTGCAACTATAAAATACTAAGAGATTGAATTTATACAATGCAAAGATAGTTTTTGAAATCTTCAGCAGCTTCAACCCTATTTTCGAATGCTGATCAATTAGTTTTCGCGCCCTTGTGGAGCAGGTCCAGCGTTGTAACACCTTAATTCGAAGCTCTTGGGCAAGATTTTTCTGAAAAATAGAATGAAAAAAATACATTAAAACAGCACCATAATTGCGTAACACAGATAGAATCACAATCCGAATGATGTTGAAGTTATTGCTAATCCATTGCTTCATAAGTTCGAAACATTTGTCTGCTCAACAACGTAAGTAACACAATGTATGTTGTTGAACCGTCAAAATGTAGCCCATTACTGATAGTGTGTCACGCAATCACCCCGGAGGTCTAGGATGAGGAGCCAGACATAGAGAGATACATAATCCCGCAGGCCAGCACGTGGCGAGCTGTTGGGCAATTTTGACCCCATGGACCCTTCCGACTGGATACTTCTTCCGGGGTTTCCCGGAAGACGTCTTGTTTCTCATCTCTGGCTTGCCTTTAATGACCGGCTGGAGTGAACACTGGAGCAGAGCTCAATAAAGGAGCCCGCTCAATACTGTTAGCATCTCTTTGGAGATCATCTGAATTTATTCCACCAAAATTGCGCTGCAGGAGAATTTCAGGTTTTGCCTTAGGTGGGCGAATTTTGTAGGAGAGGAATAATAAATGATGGTGAGAAATGATTTCAGCTGGGTGTTGGCCAAAGTTACTGACATGTTGCAGAGAGGGCACAATGATGAGGTCCAAAAGTGAGGGTTTACATTTTGTTATGTGGTGTGTGGCTTTTAATGGGAGAATTGATAAATTCGACGACTGAACTATTGAACGAAGATAATAAGAGCGGGAATTTTCCTTCAATAAGCAAGTATTGAAATCACCCATGATGATTGTATTACTGTAAGAGGGTGTAACATTTTCAAGGATCTTTTTAAAGGACTGAAAGAAATTAATACGTGACGAAGGGCAATAATAAACACCCAGAAGGACTTTCACGTGATTGAGGTTTACTTCCACAAGTAGATGCTCCGGGTGAGCATCTTTTGGAAGTAAACCGTTTTGCGGTGGAGGTTCTGCAGACATATCGACAATTGAAAAAGGAATATGTCGACGAAGGTATATGGCAACACCGCCGCCTTTGCGATGCTCACGATCATTTCTTACTATATCAAAACCCGGCAAGGAATACGAAGTTGTTGTTGTTGGCTTCAGCCAAGATTCTGTGACAAGGATGGCATGGATATTCTGACAGTGTAGGTTAGCTAGCATGGCAGAATGATGTTTTTTAATACTTTGGGCGTTTATATGAACTACGTTGAAGTTCTCAGAAAAATTTGAAAACTCAGTTTCAAGCCTGTCAGCAAGGGATTGGGTACTATTCGCCTCATTCTTTGTTTCATCCACAGATAGTTTCCTTTTAAATTGTAGTTTAGTGGGAAATATTATGTTTAAGTCCTCTACGGCGATTTTGTCCAGTCCAAGCTCCTTCGAGTCTTCACCTTCAAATACCTGAACACCTTCATATGCGTTTGCAGTTGCAGTCTCCGCTTGCTCGATATCTTGTTTAACACGTCCCGCTCCCAACACCTCATTTCGAAGCACTTGGGCAAGTTTTTTTCTGAAAAAAAAAAAGAAAACAGCAATTAATTTTGTTTACGAATAACTATATTGTTTTTCGGCTTTCTTGAGCGTCGTCACTGTCAATCTCTTTCTAAAGCTTATTATAGCTGTAAGAGTTTTCTTCACATTAATATTATTATTAGTAGTGTGTCTGTGAACTATTATTTATATAATATATTATACCCAGGTCTTGTTTAAAATGAGCCCGGGTATGCTTAATCTATAGCGGCCTCAACACCCACATTAAGTTTGCTGAATATTTTCATTACACAGTATGATTAAATCAGCAAATCAGTTTCACGCAATAACCCTAGGTAAGACTTCCATGAAAATTTAATGCTAGATCTGCCTACATTGCGGAATACTGATCCTATTTTCATTTATTACATCATATATTTTCATTGCACCCTGTACGGGTGCAATGAAAATATATGATGCAATAACTAAACTAAGTAACCGGCATGTCCAAGAACAAAAAAATCGAAGACATGTGACATCTACCAATTTGCACTGGGCCCGCGTGGTGGATTACAGCCCACTCCTCACAAAGAGGAGGCCTGTGTCACAGCAGCACCTAAAGGCTGATTATGTTAGCAAGAGAATCGTTAAAATTTATATAATAGTTTCACGCAATTAATTGTTTTGCTTTAACTAACATAAGATGATAATGAGAGTGGGTGGTCCTTTTTTTTTTCTCTAACTGAACAGACAGCTGTGCTTCTGGGGAGTTTGTTGGCCACTTCTTCCCAGCTAAAGCACTAGGAAGTGGTGAAGGGTGGGCGTTTTGGGGGACTGTCTTATGGAATTTTGACGTTCGAAAAGTGCTGATTCTCAGCCTAGTTTGAATAAATGGCTTTTGATTTGCCGTGTCCCTGATGGATTCGGAAAAAACTTCCATACAATCTCTCATCATTCTCTACTTAAGAACATGGTATGAATTTTCAGAAATGCTTCTGTAGTGTTCACTTTCGTTGTATAAGGAACTCCTGCGCATTCCATGCTTCTAGACCCAGCTGTTTAGGCTGTGTTGTCTCTCAGAGAATTCAAGATTTTTATTAAGTTGATGCTATCAATACTAACCAGTATTGAAGGTCGTTTGAGTGGTTAACGATCAAAAAAATTGTGCAATTTGTGATACAATAGTATTGAATATTACAGAGCGTGGAATCACCGCGCCGCGCCGCCGCTCCGTTGACTTAGGCCTTGCGCCACGCGCCGCCATTCGGTTCATAGGGAATATTTATTTTAAGTAAAGAAACTATGAATATTTGAAAAAAATCGCAGATATAATTGTAGATAATAAAACAGTCTTTTCATACAAAAAAAAATCATGGAAATATCTTAAGTAGTTTTAAATTAATATCGTTTTTTTATGCTCTGAGTAGACATATAGACTTCTTGAATTTATTTCATAAAGTATTTTATTACAATACTTAAATATTCACATATACAATTTATGTGTATGCGTTCTAGTTTAACATACATTTTTTGCATAACTTAGTTGCATTATCATGAAGGTGTATTAAAAGTCACTAAAATCATATATCTGCGCTTTACTGACAAGGGAGCCTACTCTCTATTGTAAGTCCGTCAACGAAGATATGGGCCCGTCCGAAAGTAGTTCGAAACTTCGCAGTAAACCCTACGCCCGATTAATTAACTTTTTCGGTCGAGTAAAAACACATCGGGAGTAAGGACAGCTGTCAAATCGTGGTGTCATTCATTCTTGGGTCGGGCCTCAAAGTAATGAATGTCCATGTGATACGGAGTGGAAATCGCCCGTAACTTCGGCCGAAACTACGGATTTCGCGGTTAGGGAGTAAACTAAAAAAAAAAGGGAGTAGACCTCAAAGACTGAAGGACCGCTATTCAAAGCCGTCAGTTTCAATACCAACGTCATTTGTGTCGTAGTTCGCGACTAAAGGGTGACACGCTTGGCTAGTATGGAAAGTTGTGACAATACCACCTGATAGCACGTTAACCTATGATACACTTAAAATTTATTTGAATTACACTTAAATGTCTGGCGAAATAAGACTATTTAATTCACTCCTGCCTACGCCTTCGGGGAATACCGTCGTGGTACTATGTGATTTGTGAGAATTTAATAAAAAAAACTGCGCTCAAAGATAACATATCTCTAGGTAATGTGGTTAAAAAAAATTGGTAAACAGTTTGTATTTCAAACTGTTTATTATTTTTTTTTTTGTGGGTAACAAATGCTCAACTACGTAATTCAGGACTGGACCGGAATTGACGAATCTGAATTATGAAGCTTTTAAAACTGCATATGATATTTGGACCTAGAAACCATAATCTGTGATTTGCGTGTGTTGTGGAGTAATGAGGAAAATGTCGTGAAGAAAGTTGAGTATGAATGTGGAAAGAATAAGAGTAGGAGAAGACCAAAGAAACGATAGATGGACTGTGTGAGAGATGATATTGCTGAAAAGGTCATGACTACAGAGATGACGACTAACGGACAAGTATGGAAGAAGACATTCTGCGCTGATCCCAAACAAATTGGAACAGGGGCATGTATGATATCATAACCTAAATAAATGGCCTAACTGGGACATAGGCCCCTCTATATGAGCGGGAGAGGGTCTCCATGACGCGGGTCTAGTGCGGGCTGGTGGATGTCACAATATGTTCTCGAATTTTTGGTTCCAAACTACGAACTGCGGTTTATTCTTTTTTGGGACAAGCTCGTCTTGCTATCTATGACTGTAAAGAACTCCTCGAAGCCAGAATAAATAGGGACTGGTCAGAAAACGACGAGCCGAAGTTGCTTGATGAACGATTGGAAACTGTCTTCAAATGAGAGTGAGTCATACAGTCGCGCGTCATATACCTCACTCGTTATCCACGTTCAACGCTCTCTTGGACGATAGTCAGGTTTAGACCTGACTGTCATGTGTTCGCGGACAAAGGAAGATGATCATGACAGTATGTCTGGAGATCTATGAGATAAGGGTATTCATTTCGTCTATCTGGCCGATGGCCGATTTGTTTTAACGTACAAGACATTATATAAATAAATTAAGCCGCAAGGAAATGAATTAGAAAATAACAGCGAAGTCTTAAGAAAACCTATCTATCTTTACTCTAAAACTAATAGAGAGAGGCAAGATAGTTTGGTTAACAGGCACAAAGGGACTGCACAAAGGGACCGCAAAAAACGTGCTTGCAATTTTCATTCTTGCGATTGCGCAAGAATGAAAATTGCATAGCTTCGTTCAAACGAAAAATGTTAGAATGCGTATTAGCACATACGTAGTATTAAAGTATAGCATATGCATAATGAGCCTATAACGTTCCCACTGCTGAGACAAAGGCCTCCTCTCTTTGTGAGGGAGAGGGCCGTAAACCACCACGTGGGCCCAGTACTGGTTGATAAATGTCACATGTCTTCGATTTTTGGTTCTAGGACATGCCGGTTTCCTCAAGATGTTTTACTTCAGTTTTGAGCACATGCATACTTATCACAAAACAAGAATAATACCTAAATACATCGAGATGTTTAACTTACTGTCCGGACCTCTTCTCGCGTTTCTTAAGGTCTATTCCATTTGATTTTATCCAATTGGTAGACATGGTACTCGGTTTCATTTTCTCTTCTTAGCTCACTTAGTTGACACTTGCACTTTACTTTTATAGACACTGTAGTTCGAGAATATTGTTTTAAGATTTGCAGAACTGACTCTTCTGAGAGAGAAGAAAAAAAAATTGTGTTTCCCTTTGCCATATTTTGTCTTTTTAAATATATAATTAACATGAAAACTACGTCCACTTTATCTGTAACGTGTAATGTAAAATATTATCAGCTTAGAAGCTGATAATATTTGCACAATCATATCTTTGGCCGTATCTTCGACTAAAGCCGTAGTGTAGGTGGGAGCGGTGGTCAGCGTGAAAAGAAACGCATCCAAAATCTCTCTCTGTCTCGCACATTGTTCTTGTATGAATGTGTGAGTGAGAGGACATGACGGGCGCCGCCATTTTGAATTCATTTCATGATCATTAATAGGTGAATTCCAGATTAAGCAGAAAGTTGATTACATTGATTTGCAACGGAATTGCACCAATTTTATTATTATTTTTATATATGACCAAGACGCATTTTGACCATTCTTTTTTTATTGGAAAGTGTCCCTCGAAGTTAGTCCCTTATACAATTGAGAAATAGGGGTTGATTGATTTTTCACCTACTGAATTTTCACTTGTGAACCGATTCTGTTGAAACTTGGCACATATTGTAGTTCTGATGACACTTCAACAAAATATAGACATGGACATCGAGAGTCGGTCGAGAGAGCTCCTCAACAGTTTACAGCAGCGACACCGTGTTTAGGCTTATTTCATTCATCTTGATGAGAGTTTTAGTCTTAGCTGGGATATGGTTGTCATCGAGGGTCTACTGATGGAGACGGAGGGCTGTCGAAGGAAGTTCCAACTTAATATTCGGAACTTCCCTCGACAGCCCTCCGTCAGCTAATGCTGTGAGCAAAGATATAAATATATTTACGTAGATAGACAGTCAAAGCTGTAAAGTCGTCAAAAAAAATTGCGTCCAACTGTTGGCCGCAAAATGCACGCACACTAGAATAACACAATGACGTGGCGCGGGTGTAAGACGTAGCTGTCACGCACACCAGCATAACAAAGTTAACCTGTTTGTTGTAGTTCTTTTGCAGCGCAATACTATCTAGACATATACCTATTAATAAAAGGCTGTGAGATAAAGATCATACTAGTTTTTTTAAAGTTTAGTTTTTTACAAATGTCGCTTGCACGGCGTAGGCAATGTTTCCACTCATCCTCATATACAGCAAATCCTCCATGTCTGACATATTCCCCGAAGTCGCGGGCAGAAGCTATTCTAAATATTTAAAAATCGTTTTTAATCCCAGATTGTAATTTGACAGGTGCAAATGTCAAATTCCAGTAGCCTGGGACCTGGGGAAGGACATAGCTACTTCATTTTTTATTTTTCATTTAATGTCTGAACTTTAAAAGAGACTGACCCCTGAGTTTGTTTCGCCTGTTCTTTTCTGGAGTGAGTGAGAAAGTGATGAAAATGATGATTTATAAGTAGTTAGTCTGTCTGTCTGTCTGTCTGTCTCTCTGTTATAGTATTATCTCACGAAGCGACGCGCGCTTTAGTACTCCTGCTGCTCATATCTATCAGCACTTACTTGTGGGTACCAAGTGTACAAACACGCTGTGAATGTGTGTGCAAGCGCAGGAGCCGACAGTATATGAGTAAAGAACTCTGTGCTCTCTAGTGATTGGTGGTAACTCATCAACTTTATTCGAGGTTGAGGGAGGTACTCACTTTACCTCGTGAGGTCCTCACGAGGCACCCCTCATTTGAGGTGAGGAATCGTCAACCCACCTCACCTCACGACTCGTGAGCCCGAGCCGAATTCAGCCGAACGTACGAGGGAGCGAGGCGGGCGGGTGCGACGTCGACTCAAGAGTCTACTCACTCGCGACTCGCGAGTACTCGCGAGTCACGAACTCGTTCGCCTCACCCCTCGCTACGATTTCATATTGTCAATGTCAATTTTTGAGGACGCGTGAACGAGTGAGGTATGGTGAGGTGGTTCAATGAGGAAATTCGAGTGACTCCCTCAAATTGCGATCATGAGTACCTCAAACGAGGGACCACATGAGTGAGGAACTCATCACTAGTGCTCTCGTTATCGTCCGAGCCAATAGCGAAGTCTGAAGTGTCTGTGTGTTATGTGCTGCCGCTGCTCATCTTCACGCACACCTTCACAACGTGTTGGTTACCACAAGTAAAGCGCGCGTCGCTTCGTGAGATAAAATACTAATATATCTTTTTATGCCTACACGGCTGAATGGATTTCGATGAAGAGACACATAGCTACACAGGTAGAACATGACCTGGGATAGAAAATAGGATACTTTTTTTTCCAGTAGTTGGTTTCCGTGGTATAATTTCAGACCTTCACGCGGGCGAAGCCACAGAAGCTAGTACTCTATTTTTGGAATAAAAACGTCAGCAAGTTATTGATTTCCTTTGCGTGAAAAAAAATAGGTACTTTTTCTTTCTTTCTATCACCCTTTTTTTGGGGGTGGGAAATTATCAAATAACTTCTCCCGCTCCGGGCGGAGCGGAAGGGTGTGTCAGACTCTTACTGACTAAAACTCACACGTGTCCTTTCCGTTGCCTGTGTTGCCAGGGGCTTCGGTAACCCTTTCGGACTTTCCCGCGACCCCGGCAGGCATCGGCCCTAGTGGACCCCTACACTTGTGCTGACATCTCTTTGAGGCACGCGTGGAACACAACGCACCATTGGTCCTTATCGGACGGCGAACTACCCATTGCTCACCGTCCGCAAGCCAGCGCCTACGGTAGCCGGAAATCCCGACTGCGGCTGCTAACGCGTGAGGGCGTGAAATTTAGCTCTCCCTCACTCATCCCGCCTCCTCCATCGCGAGCATTAATGCTTTGCAGAAGGAGGTGACGGCTGCCCATGCCCTCTCGCTCCGTACCAAAATTTATGTTTCAACCGCTGCTTGCATTTCGGCTCCAACAAATGCAGATCCATTGACTTCACATCGAAGAGATCTCGCACTATACGATGTTTTGACAATTGAGTTTAAACTAAGTAGGAAACATTTTTTGTTCTTTAGAATTTCTACGGTGAGATGTCAAAAATGGAGAAACGAAATGTCACTTTGTTTACAAAGAGCTGTTGAGGTCGGCTTCCGACTGGAAAATTACATTGTTATTAGGTATGGAAGGACAGTGTAATAATAAAATATATAAGGTCTACAAATCTAGTCTATTAAGCCTACAACGGTCTCACATTCACAAAATATTTTAAAAAATCTGTGTAAAATATTTAAAAAATGATAAAAATAAAAACCTATTTAAACCAAATGACATGTTTGCCATTACAACTGTAACAAGTCTGAATTAATAATGATTCTGTCTACAAAAGTCAGAAATGTATAAAAAAAAAAAAAAAATAACATGGAAATTTGGAAGCAGTTAATAGACATGTACATAGTTATGCCGTTTATGAGGTACTAGGGAAGTCACATGTGCAGAAGGAATTATTGCCAAACTTCCTTATCTTCAACGTAGTATTTATAATGAAAATTTAATCTACATCAGCTGCCGATATCCACAGCAGAACGCCATAAGACATAATACTGTGGAAATAAGCAATGTATACTAACCTAGCTGTGGCTATATCAGTCAACTGTCTAATTTTCTTGAAAGAGTTCTAATTCTACTTCTTTTAATCTACTTGAAAGAGTTCTAATGTGGGCACCCCATTGCAATTTGGAATCTAGAGTAATTTCTAGAAATAGTTTCCGTAATAGCATCTATTTTCTTGCCATGAAGTTTTAAATTTAGACCCACTTGGAGTCTGTAGATACTACATGTCATTAGGTAATGAGAACTTAAGACGCTGCCAACAGCTAAACCGCGGTCACTGTCAGACTGCATAGAAAAGAAAGAGAAGCGTGATGACACAATGGTTGTAATTTATTGCAAAATATGAAGCAATTATCTATTTACTCAAAATTGAGTTCAGTAATCGAAAATAAAAAACAACCAAGTTCTGCATTCAAGTAAGACGTTCTTGTTATTAATTAAATACGTAACATACGTTGATATTTAATACAGATATTTTGGATTGGAACCCAAGGTAAAAGGTTAGTTTACCGTTAATTTGTATCGAGATTATTTTTTCAAAACATGGTTACAACCAAGTTCTGAGAAATATGTTCAATATATGTATATTTTACCACCGCTACCACAAACTATACAGATTTGGATTTTTTTTTCATAAGACAAGCCTATTATAGTCATTTGCTTCTTGTCAGCGCCTTAAGACATTTTGTTTTGTTCGTATTAAGTAAGAGATTATTAGCTGCGAACAATTTCGAAAGAACAGCCAGACTATCGTTGACGTGTAAGGCATCCGTATCTTTTCTATCTATATAAAACATAAGAAAAGTGTCATCAGTGAATATAATTATATCCGATAAGTTAGCCATCATGTAAGGAAGATCATTGATATAAACTATAAATAGGAAAGAGCCAAGAATTGAATCTTGAGGCACGCTCATCTTTATTAGACCCCGACCCCGTTCCGTAGTTGGGATGCATATTTATGAATGCACAGTGTCGATTTTACCGACCGCAAAAATCTGTGTGTAAGTATTTCATTGTATTTCTAGAAAAACCCCGACCCCGGGCTGCATGCATCGGCTCGAGGTTTCCGGGTTACCGAGGCACCTGGCAACACAGGCAACGGAAGGAATTCGGGTGGGTTTTAGTCAGTAAGAGTCACACCCTCCCGCTCCGCCCAGAGCGGGAGAAGTTATTTGATGATTGTGGCGCGATCGAGTTCAGGTCCCTCTGGTGCCATGCTCGACCCATTTTGGCAACATCATCGGCTGCATCGTTACCTAGTGAGCCGCTGCGTTCTTTGATCCATTGAATGGTTATGTTGTTGAGGCTACCCACCAGGTTGAGGCGCTGGTGGCACTCGCATACTAGCCTAGAGTCAACTTTGTGACTTCTTAGCGCTTGCAGGACAGCCATGCTGTCTGAGAGTATGCGGATCAAGTGGTCCTTAACTTCCCTGACCATGATGGCTGAAGCGGCTAGAGAAATACCCATGCATTAAGCCTGGAACACTGTGTTATGGACCCCCAACGGTGTGGCTATGTATTTGTTGAAGTCCTCCGAGAAGATTCCAGCACCTGTACCACTACCTGTTTTGAAACCATTTGTGAATATGCGCAGCTCAGCGAGGCGCAATCCCTCGTATCGGCGATCCTCGTGAGGTTAGTTGGATTTTTTATCAAAGATAAATTATTTGGGTATGTAATGACGATAAGGTTGAATTGTTCATGTTATCATGCCACTAAGTGCTTACATTGATAAAATCCATAATAAAAAAAACACTTTTCAGTTTGTCCGACTCCTTGCTGCTTTTATTTTCTCATTTTAATGTGTTGTACATAGAAGAATAACCCTGGTTTTTTTTTTTAAATAGGTTTTCTAGCAAAAAGTTATATTTTAAATTTAACTTTTATTACCTACGTATCTCGCCGAAATCTGCGCCCCTGTAGGTATTTTTCCCAAAGGTACTTACTAGTTTACCCTCATTTATCTTACCTTCTCCATCATCAGACCGCATCGAAGGGGCTTTTATCAAAGTTGTGAAGGAGTATGTCCACCTAGAGGGCAAGTCATCCAGCTCGGTACACACAACTTAGAGAAAGAAGCCGACAGAAGGTGGTCCGATTGGGTTGGGCAGCGTTTGGAAAATTCCGTCAAGTCTTCCCGTCGACTATCCCGCATTGTTTGAAGACTAGACATATGGTGCCAAAACGTAGGACACTGACAGTTGGGCTGATTCACACATTCAAGGTCGCTAAGCGCGCTATGGTGATGCTCGGAGTTCCTTTGAAACATAAGATTATCCGGAAAAGAATCGGAGTTACCAACATAGCTTGAAGAGTAAGGAAGCTGAAGTGTCATTAGGCTGGCTATTTTTGTCGAAGGACCGATGGCCAATGAAGTAGACGAATCTTGAAGTGGAGGCGTAGTGTGGGTCGCCCCGCAGCAAGATGGACCGACGACCTTAAAAAGGCAAACTGAATGTGGAAGGCGGAGGATGAGGTGTTGTGGCGCTGCCTGGGAGAGTCCTATGTCCAGCAGTGGACAGCGATAGGCTTTTTTTTTTTTTTTTTTTGAGTGTGGGAAATCATCAAAAAACTTCTCCCGCTCTTGGCGGACTAAAACCCACCCGTATTCCTTCCTGTTGCCTGTGTTGCGGGGGCCTCGGTGACCCATAAGTACCTTCCCGCGACCCCGGCAGGCATCGGCCCTAGTGGGGCCCTACTTTTGTGCTGACGACATCTCTTTGAGGCGCGCGTGGAATACGACGCGCCGTCGACCCGGGCCTGGTCCTTACCGGACGGTGAGCTACCCATTGCTCACCGTACAGCGATAGGCTGAGATGATTGATACCTCTATTTCAGCCCCAAATGACTAAACTAAGCTGCCAAGTCACTGAATACGATTAATACTGCTTATCAATAAGCACACTAATACAAAATAATTCAATCCTACTAATATTATAAATGCGAAAGTTTGTAAGGATGGATGGATGGATGTTTGTTACTCTTTCACGCAAAAAGCACTGAACGGATTTGGATGAAATTTGGCACACAGATAGTTTATAACCAGTAATAACACATAGGATACTTTTAATCCCGATATATTTACGGGGTCAAAACTTATGCGGGTGAAACCGCGGGCGCATCTAGTGATCTGTAATGTAATAATGCAATTTTTTATTTATCTATATATACTTTATTGTACACCAGATTATACATTACATGATCATCTTCATCTGCCTTGCCTTCATCTGTCTTACCGGATACAGCTGAATACCAGTATTTTACATGGAGCAACTGCCTATCTGACCTCCACAACCCAAGGGTATCGTGTTGTTGGTTGTCAGACTTTCGAGCTTCTGACGACCCGTAACGACTGTCAAAGATCTACAAATGACAGCCGGGACCAATGGCTTAACGTGCTTTCCGAGCACAACAGATTATACATTTCAAAAAGAAAAAATATATACACTACAAAATATACAATGGGCGGTCGCTTACTGCAATCTCTTCCAGGCAACCATGGAATGGACAATGATTTTCTGGACAAAAATGGGGTTCTCTTTGGTGCAAATAAAAGTTTATAAGTACAATATATATTATTATAGATACACAGATACATGCTACATAACAGATACATACTAACTACATAAGCCACGAAAATAAATGAAGACTATGGATAGTTTATTACAGCTAACAACGAGAACAAAATGACAACGACAAGTAATGTTCTTTCACGAGTCTTTTAAACACAGGCAGCGATTGCGCGCGTTTTATTGGAACTGGTAATGCATTCCACAAACGAGCGGCCTGGACAGTAAAGGATTTGTCAAAGAAAGTTGTGGATTGAATTGGCATTTTAAGCATCAAGTTATCTGATGACCTTAAAAATTTCGTGTAGGCATCGCAAAGAAACTGGAAACGTTTCTTGAGATAGAGAGGGGTGGATGGGGAAAAGAGCACATTATACAAAAGGGAAAGAATATGAGCATGTCGGCGAAGACGAATTGGTAACCACTTGAGCTTCACACGAATTTCGAAAACATGGCAACATTTTTATTCGTTTCTTTATAACACTTTAAAGGGCTCGTCGCTAAATAACTACAACCGCACGGGTCGATCTTCAAAGTTAATGCAACGCTTGCCGAGGTCGGGCCTTGATCTTGGCCATATTTATAAATGCACGTCGCGCTCAATCTGGCCTGAGGCCATTTTCAGTTTTTATATTCTGAAAAAATATTGCAGTTGCAACGACTGCAAAAAACTGTTTTATTGAACGTGTTAAGCCCGGCGCGACACCGATTCGGAGTCAAACAATATAAAATCAATTGTGTCGCATTAGCTGTCCTTGACCAATTAATATTCTGATTGAATTTACAGCTTCTCGTGATTAAAATGGTTTAAATTCAATAAAAAAACTCTGTTATGTTAACTAAGTAGGTAATTTTAAATACCTACCACCTACTTGTTTTGTTTTAAATCAAGAATCATCTCCTATGTACAATATAATATACATTAACATATACTTTTCCAGGATTTAACTTTTATTGAACAATAGTTGCAGAGAAAAATATTTGCAATCACGTACGTAAATATTCTGCATGATCTAGAATTCACCCCCTTAACCTTGATCAAGAAACGTATTCAAAATGGCGGCGCAAATCATGTCTTCTCACTCGCACATTTATTAGAAGAACAACAAGCGAGAGGGAGGGCATTGTTGGCACAGCCATTTTGAATTCGTTTCTTTTTGCGCTTACCACCGCTCCCGCCTACGCTTCTGTCAAAGACACGGCCTTAGAAACTGATAATATTCGCACAAACAAACCTTTATCGCTGTTTTATCATTACACATTACACAAAAGGACAAAGTGGACGCAATTTTCATATTAATTTAATACAAACAATAAATTCAAATATGGCAAAGGAAACCAGAACCATTTTTTCTTCTTTAGCCATAGAGTCAGTGCTGCCATCTTCATCAGAATATTCTAGAACTGCAGTGTTGATAAAGGTTGCATTGATAAGCAGTATCAGTGCAGCGCGCCATTTGGTTTTCTGCATTCCATCAGTGCACAAGTTTCCTTCATTGTCAACTGTGTGAGATGAAATGGCTCAGAGTAGAATGTCTGCCAATTGGAGAATACCAAGTGAAACAGACCTTACGAAATGCGAGTGGAAATTTAGCCGGTGAGTTAAAATCTTGATTTGTTTAAGGTGGCCCCTCCCTACACCTAAAATGAGTTTGCACAATATTTATAGAATAGAATAGAATACAATATATTTTTTGTATAAGATGAAAGGGATGAATATAAATGTGAATAAGACGAAGGTCATGGTGTTTGAAAGAGAAGAGGATATCGGTGTGTGATGTGAAAATAAATGTTGAGAGTGTGGAGCAAGTGAATTTGTATATTTGGGGAGTCTGTTTACAAGGGATGGAAAGGTTGATGAAGATGTGGGAAGGAGAGTAAATGCGGGAAATAAAGTGAATGGTGCTTGCTATACATGCGATGGTGACCAACCAGTCGATGCCCAAAAAGGCTCGACTGGCTGTTCATAATGGTGTGCTGGTGCCCACGCTTATGTATGGAAGTGAATGTTGGGTGTATAAGAAACCAGAATGGATTGGGGGCAAGAAAACGCGCAGCGAAACGTTACAGCCTTTTATTCTACACGGAACTGACCTTTAAAATGCACTACCGTATGCTTTTATACCCTTTTACAAAAAAAACTGCCACCAGGTGGCGTGCTATGCAACTTCCGGAAATAAATTATTAAATATTATTTTAATCCAGTTTGCAACGACTTCCGTTTACTAATCGGAGACGGTATTTTGTGCACCGGAAGTCAGTTGCAAAAAGTCTCAATTAATTTACACAAACATTTACAAAATAATCTGCACCCAGTAACATTTAATTACATTATAAAACCAAAAGCTAACATTCGGCCTTCCTGACATTAAGTTTGTCCTCAAACTATAAATCAAACCAGCCATACGGTGATTGCTTGTTCAATCAATATTATAGAGTACCTAAATATTTAACGTTAATTATTACAGTATCTAAATAAAATGAGTCGGTGACAATTTACTCTAAAAACACAGGAACCGCTCAAATGGTAAGATATTACATAATCGCAATTGTTAATTTCTCATTTTCATTAGCTCATTCATACTTTTCAACATTAATTTACATCCCTCACTCATTGCACCGTAAGCTTCACTGATCAAGCACTCTCACCTGTCAGTTACCATACGACTTCCAATGAGCAACTCAAAATATGGTAAGACAATCAGTTACTTTATCTGTCTAATGTCAGAATCTCAACATCATATTCTGCGCATGCCACACATTGCACCGCAAGCTTCACTGGTCAAGCTCCCTCACTTACCAACCACTATACGACTTCCAATGAGTGACACCACATTATGTACATGCCACACATTGCACCGTAAGCTTCATTGGTCAAGCTCTCTCACTTGCCAACCACTGTACAACTTCCAATGAGTGACCTCTCATTCTGCACATGCCACACATTGCACCGCAAGCTTCATTTGGTCAAGCTCTCTCACTTGCCAACCACTGTACAACTTCCAATGAGTGACCTCTCATTCTGCACATGCCACACATTGCACCGCAAGCTTCACTGGTCAAGCTCTCTCACTTGCCAGCCACTATACGACTTCCAATGAGTGACATCACTTTCTATACATGCCACACATTGCACCGTAAGCTTCATTGGTCAAGCTCTCTCATTTGCCAACCACTGTACAACTTCCAATGAGTGACCTCTCATTCTGCACATGCCACACATTGCACCGCAAGCTTCACTGGTCAAGCTCTCTCACTTGCCAGCCACTATACGACTTCCAATGAGTGACATCACTTTCTATACATGTCACACATTGCACCGCAAGCTTCATTTGGTCAAGCTCTCTCACTTGCCAACCACTGTACGACTTCCAATGAGTGACCTCTCATTCTGCACATGCCACACATTGCACCGCAAGCTTCACTGGACAAGCTCTCTCACTTGCCAGCCACTGTACGACTTCCAATGAGTGACCTATGCTTTAGGTGGGAAATGCACCGTGGGACTTCGCTGGCGGTTGACCACTCAACGTGAGCTTCATCAACACTTATCTATCAAACCAACCACCCCACGACTTCCATTTCCTAATCAACAATTTTTCTTGTTTCTCTTGCTAAGTACTTATTTATTTTTATTTTAACTTATAATTTAAGTTTCGTTTAAATCATTGCATGTATCTTTATTATTTCTAGCACAGACTGATTTCGAACAAAAAAACATTATATTCACATTTCCTCATCACTTTCAACTTACTAACTTAATCTTAAAAATCATTAATTAATTATATTAAATGTTATTCTCAGTATTATTATTTTTTATTTTTATTCTTTCAGGTCTACCATATCATATGAAGAAATGTAAATCATAAGTTTCTATCGATTTTCATAGTGATATAACACAATTTTCCTGTTGTATAACTTACAGTCAATTACATACTCTACAAGGACTGTCTTTCATTTATCACCGACCTAATCAACTTTAATCAACTTGATCATTCTTTTTCAGACTCAGGTCCTGAACTTATTTCATTAATACTTGTGCTAATCCATGGCTGTATCTGATCGACAGCCCAGATATTACAATATTGTGTTTAACCAATGTTGGACCCTTGGTTGCTTGAGACTTCATACCTATCATTATGTTAAACTTTTGACATTCTTTTGGGACCCGGGTATACAGGTAATAGCTTTTTACTCTGGCCTTAATTATGACCTATATTTGCATTTTTTTTTTTTACCAAATCCCCTTTTGCGTATATCGTAGCTTTCTTACGTGTCATATCAAATCTATCTTTCTTTTACGTTGGTCTTTTGTTGTGTTCGCTAACTTCGGTTCTTATCTCATTAATATACCTATCCAATTGCCTAGTATCTAAAAATATTTCATTCATAACATTTTCACTACTATGGATTAAATTACTACCAAACAGAGCTTCTTCTGAAAGGTTTTAAAACACAGAACTTAGTTTACCCGTCGACAATGACTAGTAAGTAAGCATAACCCCTTGAACCTTTTTTTTAACAGCCGATTTTATACGCTCTAACCAGTAACATATCCCTTTTTTTTAAATGCAGCGTTGCATCATTTAAAATAATTATAGGAATATCACAACAGTTACCCACATATTGACAATTATTATAATTTCGATGACTATCTAAAACAAATACCGTGGAGTCCTCAACTGCAGAAGTATAACATTTAATTAAATCTGTGTTACTACCAATATAATCTTTGAAAACGTATAGTTTGATAAAATTATTATCTTCATGCTCAATATCAGGCAAGATTTCACTATAAATAACGTTTTTAAATCTCTAGACTATTATTAGTCAACTAAAATATTTGGTAGTTCGGTGAAGTTTGGTCCACTAGCAAGGGTACATGTAGCTGGTTAGATGCGACAACATAACTACAACTAGTGATCACAGCCTCAACTCCATCTATTACTAATAATATTTCAGCTTTACCTAGAGAGTCTCTCCTACCCCTTTTATGACAAGTAAGGAACTTCCACTAATTATTAAATTATACTGATATGCTAATCTGTAATAAGTGTACATTGGCTACCGAATTCGATAAAGCATTGAACTTGAATAGAGTTATTATTTATAGAAGCATTTTTGTAATATGTATTTTGTTAACTATCTAAATCAGTAGTAGTGGACCTTACAACCCATTTATCTTGGTTATTATTTTGTCCTCTATTTTTATTAGAAAAACAGTCGTCAGTTTTATGTCCATATTTTTTACAATTCTCGCATCTAATAATGGGTTTTGAACATTGTGAAACTCTATGGCCAGTTTGTTTACAATTAAAGCATATTGAAGTAGTATTGTTTGATTGCTTGCATTGGTTCGCACGATGACCACTCCCACCACAAATATGACAAATTATGGTGGAATTATTGGGTAAAAGGGATTTAGATTTATTTTTTGCTACTAACTCTCCTTGATCACGGCACATGTCTTTGAGATATTTTAATAAATCTTCAGGTTGATCAAAACGAGCTGAAGATGCTCCTGCTCTAATAGTGCGGTCCTCAAGACCGTATATGATACAATCTACCGCTTTCTTGCCTGATATATCACATGCATTCAACAAAATCATTTTGTCGTAATAGTAATCATCGAGCGAATCACCTATTTTATATTTCATTTCTAGCATTTCAAATAATAAAGCACCATAATTAGTGTCAGAAGGAAATGCACGTTTCAAATTATGTTGCCATTCTAACCACGTATATTTTATAGTTTTAAGCCCTTCATACCATTTTTTGGCATGACCTACTAATCGTGGCAAAGCAAAATGGGTCGTTTGATGATCAGACCAGCCATAGATATGAGCACATTCGTCAACTTTAGATAGCCACGTATCTATTCTTTGATTTTTAACGGACGGGTCGAATTCTGGAATTATATTTTTGTCACATTTTAATGAAGAATATGAAGAATTATCAGGTTTCACACGGGAAGAAATAAAGCTCACTAAATCACGCAAATTGATTGGCAAATTAAAATTAAGTGGGTTACTTTCCAAACCTCCATCGGGAACTCCTGAAAATCCTGGCACTGCCTCTCGTTCAGTCGCCGCAGTATAGCTCCTGCTTTCTTCCACGGGTCCTAGTTCAGGAACATGGCAATCTTCAACCGCTACAGAAACAACCTGGCCTCTTGGTTGCCGTATTGGAGTTTCATATGACCTCACATCATTCAAGGTTCTTCTATTCGGACTTCTGCTGCTTTCCCTCATCCGGTGTGATCTTTTAGACTTCTGTTTTCTTTTGTGGGTACTTGTACGACTTTTAGAATTTGACTGTTTTTTATCACTACGTCGTTTTGAACGTCTCTCGTAACTTGTCGAAGAGTCACTACTCACACCACGAGTGCGTTTGGGCATATTAAAGTTAACCACAGTAACACACCGTACCGTTTAACGTTCACCACAGTAACACACCGTACGTTCACCACAGAAACACACCGTACAGTTTACTACAACGGCTGTTTTAACGCACACGAATAGGGTATAGAAAACAACAAAAGAAAAAAAAAAATCTTTTAGATTAAAAACTTGTTAATTCTTAGTTCACTTGCACTTTAGGTATTAACTATCCCACTTCTGATATAAGAAACCAGAATGGATTGGGGGCAAGAAAACGCGCAGCGAAACGTTACAGCCTTTTATTCTACACGGAACTGACCTTTAAAATGCACTACCGTATGCTTTTATACCCTTTTACAAAAAAAACTGCCACCAGGTGGCGTGCTATGCAACTTCCGGAAATAAATTATTAAATATTATTTTAATCCAGTTTGCAACGACTTCCGTTTACTAATCGGAGACGGTATTTTGTGCACCGGAAGTCAGTTGCAAAAAGTCTCAATTAATTTACACAAACATTTACAAAATAATCTGCACCCAGTAACATTTAATTACAATATAAAACCAAAAGCTAACAGGTGTGGCAAAAGAAGCATGAAAGTAGAATAAATGATGTGGAAATGCGTTCCTTGTGAAGCATGTGTGGTATAACTATAAATGATAGGTTGAAAAATGAAGTGATAAGGCAACGGTGTGGTTTAAAGGAAGATGTAGTGACAAAAATTGAAAAGAGTAGGCTTAGATGGTTCGGTCATATTGAGAGGATGAATGAAACGCGACTAACAAAAGGTATTTACAAGGCAGATGGGAGGGGACGCACCAGAAAGACATATAGTGACCTCATTGGTGATGTTCTTCAAAAAGGTCAGGTGCGTTATAGTACTCGCAACTGGCGTGCATTTATGACCAGGTGTATGAACGTAAACGAAGCAAAAGGAGTATGTAAGGAGCGTAGCAGGTGGCGTTCTATAGTTTCTGCTTCCCCATGGGAAGAAGGCGTGAGTTTTTGTATGTATGTATGTATGTATGTATGTATGTATGTATGTATGTATGTATGTATGTATGTATATTTATTTATTTATTTATTATAAAACGTCAACTCTTAACGTCAACGTCAACGTTGTTGTCGTAACGTCAACGCCGGCTATCGCTGAAAACCAGCGCTGGGGCTCTGTCTCGCATAGGGTCGCAGCTTTATGCTGAGCGTTAGCCGTTTTGCGTGGACGTGACGCATATTCTCCCCCAAATTGTTTCTTTTTTCTATTTGTGTTCCTTCCTTGCGTCATGTTCCTTGCTTCCTTTATTTCTTTCTTTCTTTCTTTAAAACATGAGTATACATCAAATAATATGTGCAAGGTCTTAAAATATTTTAGTAGATTTGCATGTTTTGTCATTTATGGCGTACAAAACAACATATTGAGAGATTGCCGACTGTCTGTTTCTGTTAAAAATATTTAGTGATAACATTGACAGCCCCGAGTTATTATCAAAATTTTATTTTAATGTACCAGGTAAATTATTTCGTTTCAATCCGCCCTTACGTGTACCTCATACTTATACGAACTATAGGCAGAACAGTTATATTGTGCGTGTGAGTAAGCAGTTCAATATGATATGTAAGCAGCGTGATTTGGATCCTTTCACAACAAGTGTGACATCAGCGAGAAGGTGCTTGAGCCTCAAGTTTTTCAAATAGCCTACAATTTGAGTTTATTACCCCATTTTCTTAATTATTTTAATTTTACTGTAAGAGCGATTTTTGATGGTAATTTTCTAAACCTTTGTATGTAAAACTGTCGTTGTCTAATAGATATACCTATACTATATTAACTTTAAATTAACACATTGTACTGACGTGTGTTCACATAATTTCTAGCATATTTCTATACGTGAGGACTTGTAATTGGCTGTCTATGTTTGTCTATGTTAAGTTTTTATATAGCTGTAAGTCTTTCATAGTGTTATAAATAAATAAATATTGTTGGTTTATAATTAACCTAGAAAAAATTGAGTCTACACAACAAACTATGAAATTAATAGCTTAATCCTAACGCTATTTTTTTTACAGATTTGTGGGTCAAATTGTGAAAATGTCGTAATTATAGAAATTTAATTAATGATGGTCAAAATTCCAATATGGTACTCGTATAATAGCATTTTGCTAAAATTATAAACAGAGCAGTAGGCATTTGTCTAATCGGTTTTATTTGCAAATAAAACATTAATTTTTCGTACGCTTATCGTTTATTTACATAACCAAATTACAAGATGAATTAAAGATTATTAACATTAACTAAATTAAATTAAAACTAAGTTAAACCTAAAAAAGGCCCTGGAGGCATTGTACCGAGGATGCTGGCGGCATATCCTCGCTGAATTTCAATGCTGATGCGTTGCGCGAAAGCCGCCAGCTTTTCGGTCACCAGTTACATTAACTACACGTTTCGCGATTTCCGCAAATAACTTATGCGCACTAGGACCCCACGAAGTGAGGCTCTCGACGCCAAAGAGCCCAAAGTTGGACTCTCTGCCAAGGCCTCTATACAGGGTGACATTGAAAACATGCGACAAATCGAAATGGGAGATTGTACTCATCATTATGAACAACTTTTACTAAGGGACCAAAGCTACAATCCCAAAAAAAAACTGCTGTCCCCTACATTTATGTTCGCAATACCTCATCAAAATGTAGGAAAAGCAGATTTTTTTTTTTGGGATTGCAGCTTTGGTTCCTTAGTAAAAGTTGTTAATAATGATGTATACAATGCCCCATTTCAGTTTGTCGCAAGTTTTCAATTTCAACCTGTATTTAATTATATAATCAAACATTACATACATACATTACATTTTGTTAAATTGCACAATATGATTGAATCAGGTCTTGCTCTCAATCGATCCATTACTACACGCAAGGACAAAGACGGCCCATAAGCTTCAATGTTTTCGTGAGCAAGATCTGCCCCGTAAATATAGGGTAGTTACGGTGCAATTAAAATGGAACTCGCTCAAACTTTTGTTCGATCATTACGCAATCTTCAACTTGCTGATTTGCCGTACTGTTGCACACTCCAAGTCACCTACTCCTCGGACCTTAGCCGCTATTAACGCTCTCCTGAACTCAAACACGGATCTTGATATGTTTGCGAATGAATGGAAGATGATTCTGTCGTGAAGATGGTACTGTGTGTGAGAGGAATGCATGAGTGTGTTAAATAAATTATATGTTTAAAGTGTAATGGCTTCGGCCGTTCTATTTAAAATAAATAAATTAAACTTAAACAGCCAAACAATGTGTGTCAGTGGTCGCTCACAATGGGCCTTATTAAAAGGCTAAACGTCACTCAAAGGGCAATGGAGAGGACTATGCTTGGAGTTTCTCTACGTGATCGAATCAGAAATAAAGAGATCCGCAGGTGAACCAAGGTTACCGACATAGCCCGAAGAATTGCCAAACTTAAGTGGTAGTGGGCAGGGCACATTGCTCGCAGAACAGATTGCCGCAAGGTTCTGGACTGGCAACCATGTATCGGAAGACGTAGAGTTGGAAGGCCTCCTACTAGATGGACATTGTGAAGGCCGCAGGAATCCGCTGGATGCGGGAAGCACAAAACCCGTTGAAGTTGCGGTGCTTGGGTGAGGCCTATGTCCAGTAGCGGACATCTTTCGGCTGAAATGATGAAACAGTCAAAAACATTGCGCAATTCGTGATATTGTGCAAAATAATTGATTGTTAAGGGTCCGCCTTAGTCATCATCTGCTTAAGCTTTTCCCAACTATGTATGTTGGGGTCGGCTTCCTGGTCTAACTGGATGCAGCCGAATACCAGTATTTTACATGGAGCGACTGCCTATCTGACCTCCACAACCCAGTTACTGGGTAACACGATACCCCTTGGTAAGACCGTTTATCAGAGTTTCGGGCTTCTGATGACCCTTAACGACTGTCAAAGATCTACGAATGACAGCCGGAACCAACGTCTCAACGTGCTTTCCGAGGCACGGAGGGGTCTTGGTATGTAAAGATGGTCACCCATCCACGGACCAACCGCGGCAAGCTTAACCTGATCGATTGACTCGTGCGGCTGTTATTACTTAACCACAAGCCCGTCTAGTCAGAGTGTACGCTAATCAGCCTATATATACACAATGAAATTAACGCAAAACTAAAGTTCCACCAAGTTTTTTGCATCAATGCAAAAAAGTTTTATCAGAGTGATTAAAAACCCTAACATATGTAGAAACAGAGCATATTCTAGCCAGACTTACATGAATACTTATCTTCTTTATCATAATGTTACACATGTGATTATATAGTGGTATTTTTAACTCCGATTATAATAGCACTATCAGCAATAACGTAAACTCACACATAAACACACACTAATACACACACGCACACAAACCCACACTCACACACTACTGTGGTCACAAATACACATACTCACAATTACACACTTCACAGAGCTGCTAATTATAAGCCAATGGCGCCGATTCCCTTGTTCACAAACAAAACTAAACTTAAGTTCAGTGCATCTTTTTCTTTCTATTTCAAGAAAAGGACAGAAGATAAATTTTAGTTTAGTCCAGTCAAATTAATCAGCGCTTGACGTAAATTGACGTATTAATCACGCTGACAAAGTGCTAAAATAAAATCTTAAAAAAAAATATCGATGTATGGGAGAACAGGTTTTTCAACAACAATGTTAAGTTTGTTTTTGGAATAAATTCGTCCCAAGTAATCCCAACTACGGAACACTTCATTGTGCGTGGTGCGACTCGCACTTGGCCGGTTTTTTTTCTATCGTATCAAATTAGTTATATTATGTTTTCAACACACTATCTATACTCGTATATCCTGAAGAATATCATATATTTTTCTGATTTTGTTTACTGCAGTGGATCACTTTTAGGCATTATAAAACGTATAAAACTTGCTTTTAGCTCCTGTAGTCCCCTTAAAGCAGCACTGCTGTCTCGGCGGTGATTCCATGCAATATTTAATATTATTGTGCAATATCACAAATTATTGTGCAATTTCACAAATTATTGTGCAATATCACAAGTAATTGTCCAATATCACAAATTGCGCAATGTTTGTGATCGTTAAGGGTTAGTATTAAAGGACGTTTGGGTGTGATAGTATGAACTTAATAAACACCTTGAATTCTCTGAAAGGCAACACAGTCTAAACAGCTCCGGCCCTGGTACAGGCCATGGTGCGGAGCGAAAGGGCATGGGCAGCCGTCACCTTCTTCTGCGAAGCACTAATGCTCGCGAATGAGGAGGCGGGACGGTTGAGGGAAAGGCAAACTTCGCGCCCTCTAGCCCCTAGCCGCCGCAGGAGACGCCCTGAGCGTCGGGAATCCCGGGCGGATTTCCGCCCACCGTAGGCGTGGGCTTGCGCAATGGGTAGCTCACCAAAGGACCAGGCCCGGGTCGACGGCACGTTGTGTTCCACGCGCGCCTCAAAGAGATGTCGTCAGCACGAGTGTAGGGGTCCACTAGGGCCGATGCCTGCCCGGGTCGCGGGAAAGTTCGAAAGGGTTAACGAGGCTTCTGGCAACACAGAACACGGGTGGGTTTTAGTCAGAGTCTGACACACCCTTCCGCTCCGCCCAGAGCGGGAGAAGTTATTTAATAATTTCCCACCCCAAAAAAAAGCCTAATTAGCTTGGTCTAGAAACATGAAATGCGCAGGAGTTCCTTATATAACAAAGGTGAGTACTTAGTAAGGATTTCTGAAAATTTATGCCCTGAAGGCGTTGAATAGAGAATGAAAGTTTGTGTGTGGAAGATGATGAACTTCCACACACAAAATTTTATTTTTTCCGATTCCATCAGAGACACAGTTTGTTGCGCAATAGAATAGTAATTGACAGACCATCCACTGTCACTACCATCTTATGTTAGTAAAAAAAAACAGGCAGTCATGGGGACTGCCGACCTATGTCAAAACTTATCGCTCAACGCACCTAAAGAAGTTTTTAAAATTAATGTGATAACTTTACACTATACCCAAATTACAAGATGATTATTAACATTAACTAAATTAAATTAAAACTAAGTTAGGCTTAAAAAAGGCCCTCGGGGCATTGTACCGAGGATGCTGGCGGCATTTCCTCGCTGAATTGCAATGCTGATGCGTTGCGCGAGAAAGCCGCCAGCTTTTCGGTCACCAGTTACATCAACTAGACGTTTCGCGATTTCCGCAAATAACTTATGCGCACTGGGACCCCACGGACCGAGGGTCTCGACGCCAAAGGGCACAAAGTTGTACTCTCTGCCAAGGCCTCCATATTTAATAAATTATTATTATTATATTACACTATTAATTATGAATAGCGTAAAGTTATCAGATTATTTTTTACATTTTAACGATTTGCTTCTCTGGCTTACTTCAGCCGATTATTTAACTTATCTTTTCTTATGTTATCTTTTACTTTTCTTTTCGACCTAATTTTGGTCACAACCGCCACCAACGTTTCACTTCAAAAAACAATTAATAGCGTGAAGCTATCAGATTAATTTTTACATTTTCATGATTTGCTTCTCTTCTGTCCGTATGTCACCAGGCTGTATCTCATGAACCGTGAATCTGTGATGGATTATAGGCAAAAATACATCGCTCTGCACAGGAAAGTAATAAATATGGCCAAGAAGCTAACAGTACAATCTGAATTAGCAAAATCAACTAACATCTCAAAAGATGTTTGAAAAGTAATAAATAAACATAGAAATAAGAGTGCCAAAAACAATACAAAACTAATTTTAAAATCAAATAATAATATTATGTCAGAACCATTAGATATTGTGAAAATCTTTGCCCAGCAGTTCAAATTAAATCCATCAACTATTACATGCACAGGAGCTGCTATGAATAGTCTACGAAAAAGTGCAAAAAGAGTAACCAATGACCTTGTCCTAGACCCTGTCACTCCCTTTGAGATAATTAAAATGGTGAAAAAAATGGACGACATAAAATCTTGTGGCTATGATGATATAAATATATCAGTAATAAAGGACAATATAGACGTACTAGCGGAACCTTTAAGCATTTTTTATAATAAATGTTTTGACGAAGGAATTTTTCCAGATCAAATGAAGATAGCCAAAATAATACCTGTACACAAAAAAGGATCTAAAACAGACCCAAAGATGTATAGACCAATTTCATTACTACCTATTCACTCAAAAATTCTTGAAAAGCTAATTAAAACTAGATTACTCAGACATTTCAACGTAAATAGTGTTAAGTAGAAGACAATTTGGTTATCAGAAAAACATTGGGACACAAGATGCAATAGCGACTCTAATTAAGGACGTAGTTAGCAGATTAGACGACAAACAGAAAGTAGCTTGGCTTTTCTTAGACTTAAGTTCAGCGTTTGACACGGTGGATCATAAATGACTGCTAGAAAAACTTGAGCACTACGGTGTCAGGGGTAAAGTATTGTCACTTCTCACGTCATATTTAAAAAACAGCAAGATGTTCGTGGAGATTAAATCAGTGGTGTCACAGACAAATTCCTCAGCTAAAAATTGTCGAAGTGAAGAAACATTTATCACAGTTCATATTGATAGCCAATTAAATTGGAAACAAGAGCTAACACACCTAGAGAAAGCAATCAGCTCTGCCTGCTACGTACTAAGAAGTCTTAGAAACGAAGTAACCACAAAACATTTAAAAATGGTCTATTACGCATTAGTGGAGTCAAAACTGAGATACAGCATACTTTTCTGGGGAGGAAGTTATGATTACAATACTTATAAATCTTTTATTATTCAGAAAAGAGCAGTCAGAACTATAGCTAGAATTCAACAGCAAGAATCATGCAAACCACATTTTAATGACTTAAATATATTGAGAGTCCCAAGCTTGTACATTTTAGTCCTACTTAGTCACTTATCAAAATATATCTTTGAATATGAGACTGAAGATGAAATACAAAAAAGGGAGAGTACAAGAAGAAAAGATCTCCAGATGAAGCAAGTGCTTCACCTGAACGTTGTAAAGCATAGCGCCTACCACAAGTCATTAAAAATTTTCAATAAACTGCCGACAGAAATAAAAAGTCTAGTATATACAAGTGGGTTTCAGAATAAGCTTAAACGGTTCTTGTTAAATAATTGTTGTTAAATATTGATGAATTATAAATTAATACAAAATTAGAAATAACGTAATATTATTGATCTGAAATGAAAATTTTATTGAATTTTGTGAATTGACATATATTTTTATATTTTTATTTTTATGATTATTCTGATTTTAATGTAATTTCAATAATGGTTATTATTTAAATATAGATTGCATGCATGATGTTTCCTATGTATTTAGGTATAGACATTTAGACACGATTTAAAAATTGTTATTGAATAAATGAATTGAATTGAACTGATTTCGAGTAAACAATTTGCGTGACTTTGGAATTTAGAAATAGTGATAGTAATATAATCGGGTAAAGGGACTTTCTATGTACTATTTTTATGTTGGGTGCCAGAAAATTTAATTTGAATTTTAAATCATCCAAACCGTAAGAAGTTTTTTGAATAAAGATTTCACGTTTGCTAAAATTTAATTCTAAACCAATATTTTCGAAATTTCTTTAAATATCTGATAAGTCAGATAACACTGTGTCCACATCGCCTCCCAGGATTCGGTCATCCAAATACCAAACGTCAAATTTCGATTTTAAATTTTGAATAATGGGATTTATAGCCCCGCCCGAGGGGATCGCCCTGCTGACAGCCGACCTCCTAAGAAAGTTCATGGAAACAATAAATTAATTTTGAAAGGTCTGCATAGCAGGTAAGAAGGTATCGATATGGATCCGGAATTTTGTTTTTAACTTCTATCAGATATGATGATTCAATATTCAGTACGGCGAGCTACCCATTGCTCACCGTCCGTAAGCCCTCGCCTACGGTGGCCGGAAATCCGCCTGGAATTCCCGACGCCCACGGCGTCTCCTGCGGCGGCTAGGGGCGTTAGGGCGCGAAATTTGCCTCTTCTTTCGCGAGCATTAGTACTTCGCAGAAGGAGGAGACATCACAAGCTGGATTGATAATTCTTGAGACTCAATTTTTTGCTGAAGGTTATTCGTTAGTTTGTCTAGGCTTAGTAACTGTTGATTAAATAATTAGCATTGTTTTGTGATTGTTTCTTCCAATCTTCTTAGTACTAATTGTCTGATTTTTAGGGTTTCGTGCCTCAAAAGGAAAACAACGGAACCCTTATAGGATCACTCGTGTGTCTGTCTGACTGTCCTTCTGTCACAGTCGAATCTACTGGACCGATTAAGTTGAAATTTGGTACACATATGAATTTCTATAACGCGAACACGGACGTGTATCGCAAATAAATGATTTTTTAATACGAGGGTCATTTTTGGAGGGCCAAATTAAAAAAAATTAAATAAAAAGTTTTGCAATCTGTACCGCGTGACATATCAAATGAAACGTCTTATTGTGAGGGTCTTAAATATATTTTCTTTAATAATTTTAAAATAGGACATAGTTCTTCCATAGATCAAGGTCCACAGAGCCACTCAAACCTATAGCCCAACATATTTTGTTTTCATGATCCGCTATAGTCCTGCACCAAGCGAGGGTTCTGCTTAACTAAGCAAAGCGAATATTATCCCTGTATACATTATACAAGTACACCCGCACTTGTATTATAATGTACACAGAGATAATTTTTGCTTAGTATCTCATTCCATCTAAAATTGCGTCTAAGGGACCTCTGCGAGTTGGCTTCGGCTTCTCGTACGCTTTCCAAAGGTCCGGGATCCTGGGGTCCCAAGATATTTCAAAGACATTTCAAGTCAAACTCAATCTGCCTCGCCTTTTCCACTATGTTAAGGTCAATTTCTAGTCTAACCGGATGACACTGAATACCAGTATTTTACAGCGTGCAAATTACATGAATAATTATGATTGTTAACAATTTTAACAATTTTCAAGTCAATATCATCAAATTAACGAATAAAATGAATTCAGCAAACAATATAAATTATAAAAGTCAACAGTTATATGATTTCTGAATAAAGAATTATTAAAATAACCGAACTTTTTGTAAATGTCCGGTATTTTGTCAGGATTTTTTAAATTTCGAAATGACAGGGAGCCCTCGAAGAAAGCTTAACGTTTTTTTGGACACCGTACTTGATATACAAAATAATGTTTTAACGACAATAATGTGTGCCTCACGGCTGCGCTAAAAAGGTTCATTTCAGCATTAATGCCAAACAGATGTTGTCTGACGCTGGTTTTCTAATGAATCTTTAGGGACAAGTGACGGGGAGTAAAAATAGTTACATACCTAATACATAATTCCCCTAGTCCCAGCCGCCTTTTAAAGTTCATCGGTAGAGCATCCCACGCTAAGTTGATTCACGGTCTCCAATCAAGAACTTATCAGCTGCTCCAACGGGCATTATCATAATCATCTGTCGAGCCTTTTCCCAACTATGTAGCCATCGGCTTCCAGACTAAGCGGATGAATCTGAATACCACAGCGACTGCGGAAAAATCAAATGAAAGAAGTTATTTAGAGCATGCCACGAACCACCGCGACGCAACTTGTAGAGCAACAGACGGAAACGTATCGCTTGACGCAAGTCGCGTCGTTAGTCGCATCGTTCGAGGCTGTAAACCTATAACAAAAGTTTGAGCGGTTTCATATTTTATTGCACCATCATGCTGCCTAGCCTTTTCCCAACTATGTAGATGTCGGCTTCCAGACTAAGCGGATGAAGCTGAATAACCAGTATTTTACATTAAATGATTGCCTATCTGACTTCCACAATCTGGTTACTGGGTTTTACATTACCCCTTAGTGATACTGGTTGTCAGAGTTCGGGCTTCGGACCCGTAACGACAATCAAAGGTCTAGAAATGACACCCGGGACAACGGCTTCTTCTGCTTTTCCAACAGGCAACATTCTTTTGAAAAATATTAGTCTCTCATTATATACGGCACTATAAGTATTCATCACAATAATAGTTTTTTTTTTTTTAATTTCAGATTTGTCATCAGAGTTTTGAACGAAGATGAGAAAGACGAAGCCATGCAACTGATAATGGAAGCACTTATCAAAACCAGAGACGATCCAATAATTTCCGCACTACGTAAGATTTGTTTTTTATTTCTACAAAATATAACATCACGTTTGTATTCCTCGAAAGGTTAGGCAGAAGTGTACTGTAAGATAAGATAAGATCATTTATTTGACCAAATCATGAATATACACGCACATGGCATGCAAGATATTACATTCAATTCCACCTCAGTCATGTTTTGCCAAGCCGTTTTACAAAGCAAAGTATATATAAATTAGAACTTAAAAATTAAAATGTATTAGAGAATATTGTCATCGCCTCATCATAGAAAGGTATAATAAAATTAGTCAATTAAATGTCAAAGTAATGAGGAACAAAATAAAGATATTTCACACATGTCAGATAATGAAATGATTTTATTTTCTGTAAGTAGGTTTGTACAAACACTTTTACACGTCAATCATATTTAGAAAAAAAAACTAGATGAGCTCGGTGCTTCCTATTTGACTACTCTAAGAAGAAAGGCCACAGTCTCTTTTAAAGTTCAGACATAATCTTGGTCCGATCATGTGTAGATTGGTGTCTAAAATGGTATTTTGAGGAAAGAACCATACAGATTTGAGTGGACCTGTCCAGTCAGTGCACGCGTACGATAAATTTATCAGTCAAAAATTCGTTAGTGCTGTAATAGACTTTTTCTTACAGAAGGCGTTTTAACCTACTTCTTAATTTATTTATTATATATTCCCTCCAATATTTTGGAATCATATAATATATATAATAAAGAATTGGCGCCATACAGAATATACCAACTTTTCCACAATAGTGCAGTCCAGGATCTAGGAATGTAAAGTTTGCTGTTGTTGCGTCTATTTCGAATTTCTTTATTTAACAATATGGGGAATGGGTTCCTTGAGAAGCATGTGTGGTGTGACTGTAAATGATAGGCGGGAAAATGATGTGATAAGACAACGGTGTGGTTTAAAGGAAGATGTAGTGACAAAAATTGAAAAGAGTATGCTTAGATGGCTTGGCCATGTTGAGAGGATGAATGAAAGGCGACTAACAAAAGGTATTTACAAGGCAGATGTGAGTGGAAATGCCGGGGGGATAGTGACCTCATTAATGACGTTCTTCAAAAAGGTCAGTTGCGTAGTACTCGCAACCAGACGGTGCGTGTATGACCAGATGTATGGACGTAAACGAAGCAAAAGGAGTATGTAAGGAGCGTAGCAGATGGCGTTCTATAGTTTCTGCCTACCCCCATGAAGGCATGAGTTTATGTATGCATGTATGTATGTATGTAACAATGGGGAATAGGATTTCATTTAGAATAGGATTTTCAGACTTAGTATTATTAATATTATTTTACATGGATTCTTGTATACGTTATGAATGTGAGAACGTTGTAGGCTTAGATTAGATCTTTTGTAGACCGTTTTCTTTTCTTTTTTTTTTGTTAAATACTTCTCGACAGGCCTACACTGTCCTCCCATACCTATTAACACTGTAATTTGAAAACATTGTAAAAGCCAATTATTTTTAAAAGAGTAACCGTGGAGTTTCTTGCCGGCTCTTCTCCATAGGAAACGACCGATTGGAACCGTGTACCTAGCTTCTGTAGGTGTGGGTTCAATTTAACAAACATAATGCTCAAATCAGCTGTATCCAGTTAGACTGGTAGCTGACCCCAACATATTTGGGAAAAGGCAGGTAGATGAATAGTCTCTAAAAGGTACATGGATGGGTCAAATACCTTATATATTTTGAAAAATTGTTTGCAACTCTCAGTAACATAAATCCAAACATAGTTCCAACTTTCCAAGGCACCTTTGGGTTTGAAAATGACGTGCTTATTTGTTGAATTGCCCTAAAATACTCCGTAACTTAAGATACAGGATACTAAGCCATGATAAGCAGTTAGCAGCGTATCAACATTTAACATCGGGGCTAATTTATACAGAGCTATTTTTGTGGAATTACTATTTTTTGCTTAAAACTTCCTTAAGTGCTTTCCAATCTCATTAACTATCTATAGTTACTCCAAAAAATAAGGTTGCGTTAACTTTGTCTAATCTGATAATATCAGAATAGTGTACTTACATTAACATTTGTAATGGTTTATCTTTGGTAAAAAATGCAAAATATTAGTTTTTAAATTCGTCTTAAGGCTGTGGATTTCCAACTACATATTTTATCATTGATTCTATAGAATTTTTAATGTCAGCTTCGTGCTACTTGTCTTTATTTTTACAAGCGATTGCAATTGTACTATAATCGTCAAAAAGTGATATTGGGTGGTCGATATACACTATTTAAAAAAATAGTGGGCCTACGACAGTACCTTGCGGCACGCAAAATTTAACAACACGCTCTTTTGACTAATGAATTATATACTTCGTGTTTATACACTTGCCCTTAAATACCAAAACTTCCCTTGCCCAAACTCTCATACAGCTCATCTTACACTACGCTGATGCCTGTTATTTGGATGCCACCGAGGAGCTTTTAAATAAACTTGAGCGTTTGCAAAATATCTGTGTTCGTTTTGTTTTTAACCTTAACCTGTTAAGCCCCGTGCGACACCTATTCGGAGTCAAACATTCAATTGTGTCGCATTAGCTGTCTTTGATCAATTGAAAGTAGGACTACGTTTCTAACTTTCGCAAGATACTCAAGTTTCTCGCTATTCGACTTCGCAAGAACTCAGGATATTGTGGCTGCTATTTTACATCCTTCACAACCCTAAAACGCCATGTTATCTGCGGGAACGCTTTTCTTACGCCCGTCCTTCTGATGCACCTTGTAAGTCGCCTCTTAGAATTAAATCCGCATCCCACCGAGTTCTACTCCTAATAGGTACTTCACTGTGCACGCGGTTCTGTTTTCGTGTTTTCGAGATAAGTATCCAATTGTTTATATATTATTATTTACTTCTCAAATATGTTTGATATTATACTAATAAGTGATACGGGTCTATAAAATTGCATTAGCTCTTTATTTTCCTTTCTAATAGTGGTATAACAGTACATACTTTGAGTGCCTCAGGAAAAGCACCAGTCTCCATGCAAAGATTGAAAAGCTGGCGGCTTTCTCGCGCAACGCATCAGCATTGCAATTCAGCGAGGAAATGCCGCCAGCATCCTCGGTACAATGCCCCGAGGGCCTTTTTTAAGCCTAACTTAGTTTTAATTTAATTTAGTTAATGTTAATAATCATCTTGTAATTTGGTAAGATTAATTATATGACTTAGATGCCTTGATATTTCTCCCACTACTGCTTTTATAACTTTTGTGGATAGACCATCGTATCCTACATGCTTCTATTTACCTACTATTTGTGATTTTTTAATATTTTTATAATTTTAAGCGCATTTTGCCAAAATTTCACTACCCAAACAAATTTAAGCAACCTTTTTTTATACCAATGCAATGTTTAGAGTGATTAGTACGCACATTTTCATTTGGTCAAATTTTTACTTGGCAGAATATTATCAACGATAATGTCATTTAGGCTTTTGGTCATTAATCAAATGATTTATTACAGCCGACAATCTTTAGACAATAAACGTTAGAGAATGTGTTGTGTGTATGAGATGTGCTTGAATTTGTCTGAAACAAGTCAAATTTATGGTTACTTATGGAACTAGTTAGAGTAGGTTAATTATTTTAAATAATGGTTAGGTTAGGTTAGGTAAAAACTGTGACCTCCTACGCATGAGCCGAGCGAGCGGTGCCGCGGCAGCGGCCGTCGAGTGCCAGAAACGAATAGATTATATGTATAGAAAAAAAATATGGAAAAAAGAGATTATTTTTAGCAGGCTATTGAGAACCGAACTATTTAGACGAAGTAGAAATTTTATTTTGCGTAAAAAGAATAAATGTAATAATAAATGAATTCCAACTGAAATATTTGACTACATAAAAATTGGTAAAAGTACTAGTTGGTAAACAAGTTATTGTTTAAACGTTCACTTGCCAAACATTAGGTTTGCGTTACTTAATAATTTGGCAAATGAAATTATGCGGAAAATTGTTTGGGAATCTTCTTTTAAGCCTCACTGTTGCCGTTACATCACACATGCTTCGCAAGGAATACATTTCCACAGCATTTGTTCCACTTTCATGCCTCTTTTGCAACACCCAACATTCTCTTCCATAAATAAACACTACTAATTACTGCTCCATAATAATTACAGTACTTAATTATTTTCAGAATTCGATGCAGTGTCGACGAACTCTCTTGATGACTGGATTAGAGAGCACCTTAATCAGAACATAGTGTTTGGTTGCTTCTTAAAAGAAAACGATTTGGAAAAAGGAAAAAAAAGGAAGGAAGAAAAAAAATTTGACCAAGAGAAATCTGTGAAATCCAAATTGGTTGCAGTTGACGTTTTGTATGTCCGAAACATTTGTGATACATTCCCGGAGCCAAACCAAGTAAGTGTTTCAACCTATAGAAGTATAAAAATGGAGCAGTTTTAGAGCATTTATGCTACACGTGATCCAAATCCCAGCAAATTATAGTCCAAAGTACTGTGCGTTCACTACAACTCAACGCGTGACGCGATTAGTACGACGTACGACGGCGACGTGGGCCACTGCCCATGGCCTCGCGGTCCGTGGGGCCTCGCGCCTCGAAAGGTTATGCATTACTTAAAAGCCTCTAAATTCGCGGCTTTACAATAAAAAATATTCCTAAAGAACAAATATTTAAAAAACTGTCAAGATCTACATAGACCTGCGAGTGGGTGAGACCAGTGACTTCCAACCGATTATATGAAGAATTACAAACGATGATCCCAATTTTACCCAACTTCTTTAAAGATGTGAAACAGCTGCTCCAATACATAACAGAATATAATTTAAAATAAATTTACCAAAATGTTTACACTGTCGTTAGAATTTTGTTAACAATACCGGTAAGTAAAGTCTCCGCTGAAAGCAATCAAAACTAAAACTAATAAAAAAATGTTTATTAAATACAATCAGTCAAGAAAGACTTAGCAGATAGGTCGATCTGCATCTAAGTTGAATCAAAATACAATTATTAAAGAGTTCTGCAAGGCTAAAAACAGGAAATTTCTGTTTCTTTAATTATTCTTTTTTTATTTTTTTTATGTTTTTTTTTTTACAATATCCGTCTTCTCGTGCCACCAGAGGGCATTGCGAAATGTACCTGGCCCACAAGAAAATTTAGATCTTGTCCCGCCACTGAATTGTGATTAGTAGTTCTGTTGATCAGTCGCCATTTTGAACTGTATTCAGGGCTACCAAACGCATCACGCGTCAATTTATAGTGAACGCATTGTAGCCGTAGCAGAGTGGTCTAAGGATCGTATGGTATGGTGCCTGAATGACATTGACAGAACAAGATAACGGTGCTAGTTCTAATTTTGACCTCTCGCCTAAAGACCTTAAACAGCTATAAAAGCTAATTTGGTGATGATTTTAATAATTATTATTCAAATAGTCAGAAATTTTACGACAATAATTCTCGTGAATTTTAGTTTGATTAACAAATGATGTAAAACGGAGTTGCAAATTGTAAAAAAAAAACATATGAAATACATAATTAGTAAAAGCACAATTTACTTTTTAGGAGTCCGGCGAGGCTTTCGTAAAGATGATGAAGTACATAAAAAGAATTGAAGCAGAGGTTTGGTCAGAAGGCAAACAAAAAATATGCGACATCCTCATTTCATTTGGTGTATTTGCTTCGAAAGAATTCAAGAATGATAAACGCATTCCAAAAGAAATGATTAAAAATAGGTAAGTTGGCATTGTATATAACATGTTATCCGGTTGCATTCACGGGCCTTTTACCCCGTACCTCAGATCCTCCATCCCGATCTGAAAATCCCCACCATCCAGCAGTTCATGAAAGCATCACCAAGCGTTTCTTTGACTCTGCCGTCACCCACCGCAACCCTCTGGTTGTGAAGGCCGCCAGTTATAGCCCCTTCTCTATTAGCTCTATTCGCCGTCCAAGGCATACGCTCACCGACCCCGATGACCCCATAATCCTCCTCCAGGAAAGCAGTAGGGCCACGAGTATAGTGCACAAAACACACAGACCGACCTTCCGACCTCACCGCCGATGTCCCTCGCGAAGACCCCGACGTAATTGTCCCTCCCGACCCCTGCTCGACGAAAAGCCAGCCCGCGCCGTAGCTGAGCCCGTAGCTTTAAATTCCCCGAATAATAATAGTTGTCCATTTCTGATCCAGCCTGTCCCACCTTGTTGTCCTCCCCCCAGCGACGCCCTAAGCCGAGGTTCGTACCCCCCACAGGTGGTGCCCTTAGCGTGCAGTCGCTTAGTAACGTAAGAAATTCGCCCCTGGCTGGAGGCTTTGAGTCCGCAGCCACAGGATAGTCCGGTTGAGTAGTCATGACCTCTCAAGGTCAACTACGAGATGCCATATCAAAAAAAAAACTTCCCTACTGCGTCCATGAGCGTGATGAAGTACTGCGGTCTGCGAGCCATCTAGCGCACGAGACCTGTGTGGGCACGTGTCGCGTTACGCGTGACTGTGTAGTATGCAAAGTAATTAGCATTACGCGCAACACAAAACATTAAATTAAATTATTTGCCATGTTAGCTAGCGCACGTCACTATAACATGAAAAAAAATCTAAAACTATAATCAAGTACAAATAAAAGTAAAAACGTAAACAGAACCTAATACCTAAATAAAAGCCTCCACTAATAAAGTGTGTGCCCGCTTATATAAAGCTATAACTGTACCTCCAAATAACATAATGATAAACGAGCACCATCGAAGCAAAATAAATAATTAACTGTTTATTTATTTTGCTGAGGTACAGTTACGTAGCAAAATAAATAAACAGTTAATTACTAATAACAATATCAAAACCATGGTCAGCAAGACGACCAGTCACCACAAGCAGCGCCCATTCACGACCATAACGCAAAGATCAGCCAACACCCCCCCGCCATATTTGAGGAAAGGAGGCAACCCGACCCCCGACGCTACCGCAATAGGTAATAGGTAATACGGGCTGGTGTCCGCAACTCCACGTCAATGCGCGTATTTTGCGTACGGGTGGGAAATCGATTATTCGATCCACCCCAGACCCTCAAGGAAGGCTAGCAACGCCTTGGTGTTACTGACCATCTCACGGAGGGTACCTGGGTTACCGAAGTACTTTGCCCTGTATGTGGCGACCACCGGGCAGTTTAGTAGCACATGTGCTGCTGTCTCGTCGTCCTTCATGCAGGCCCTGCACAGCAGACTGTCTGTGACTCCTATGACAAAGAGGTGTTTGTTAAATGACCCGTGGCCTGTTATAGCTGCTGTAACAGTGCGCAGCTGTAGTTTAGTTAGTCAGAGAACCCGTTTCGTGAGGCGACCATCAATTGTAGGGAGAGCTTCCTTGGCCTGCCTGCACTCACCTTGGTCCGACCATAGTTTCAGATGTTTATCTCTGGTGCGTTACCGTACCAGAGTGCGTAGGTACCCGAAGGGAAGTGGCACGATGGGTTCAGGTCCCACTGGTGCCATGCTCGACCCCCTTCTGGCAAGTTCATCGGCTGCATCGTTGCCTAGCGAACCGCTGTGTCCTTTAATCCATTGAATGGTTATGTTTTTGAGGCTACCCATCTGGTTGAGGAGCTGGTGGCACTCGTATATTAGCCGAGAGTCAACAGTGTGACTGTTTAGCGCTTGCAGGACAGCCATACTGTCTGAGAGTATGCGGATCGAGTGGTCCTTAACTTCCCTGGCCATGATGGCTGAGGCAGCCAGAGAAATACCTAAGCACTCGGCCTGGAACACTGTGTTATGGACCCCCAATGGTGTGGTTATGCGTATGTTGAAGTCCTCCGAGAAGATTCCAGCACCTGTGCCACTACCTGTTTTGGATCCATCTGTGAAGATGCGCAGCTCTGCGGGGCGCAACCCCTCGCATCGGCGGTCCTCGTGGAGTTGGATCTTGTATTTTTATCAAATATAAATTGTTTGGGTACCTGGTCATTTATTGCTTTCGTGATGGGGAACTCTTTATTGAGTCCCTCAAGCAGCGCGGTGTGTAGTGTGTCTCTCTTGCCCCAGAGATTCAGTGCATTTAGGCGTACTGCCGCCATCGTCGCTTCCTGCTGTATGAACAGGTGGAGCGGCGGCAGTCCCAGCATGGCTTTGACTGCTGCAGTCGGAGTTGTCCTCATGCAGCCCGTGGTCGCCATGCAGGCAAGTCTTTGCATGCGTTGTAGTTTATTGGAGGCTGTGACTAGCAGGGTGCGGGGCCACCAGACCACGGCCCCGTAGGAGATCATGGGGCGGATTACCGCCGTGTACAGCCATAGTTTAATTTTGGGGGATAGGCCCCACTTCTTACCTATCATTTTCTTGCACTGCCAAAAGGAGATGCATGCCCTGTTTATTTTGTTGTCTAAGTGACTACTCCAGTTTAACTTACTGTCTAGAATGACCCCGAGGTACTTGACTTCGTTGGCTAACTGAAGTTCTGTATCGAACAGTATTGGTAGGCGGAAAGGGCCTAATGCTCGTTTATGGGTAAACATAACTGGTTCAGTTTTGGTGGGGTTCACCGATAGGTCGAAATCCCTACACCATTTTTCTACGATACGTAGTGCCTGCTGAGTGAGGTTGCAGATTGTTCCCGTTACTTTCCCCGAAACAAGGATTGCAAGGTCGTCTGCGTAACCTATTGTGTAATAGTGGCTCGCGTTGAGTTTGGTGATGAGATCGTTTATCACCAGATTCCATAAAAGGGGGGACAGCACCCCTCCCTGGGGGCAGCCTCTGGCTATCATGGCCAGCTGTCGCTCATCCTTAAGGCGAAGCACACGTTTGCTTAACATGTTTGTAATCCAGTCCGTTAGTACCTGTTCTACTCCATGTCTGGAGAGGGCGCTGCTGATGCTGGAGAAGTTTGTTTTGTCGAAGGCTCCATCGATGTCTATGAAAGTGCCCAGGCAGGTGCCCTTCTGATGAATCGCTTCCTCTATCTGTATAACCACTAGATGAAGAGCGGATTCGGTCGACTTACCCGAGCTGTATGCATGTTGGTTACCGTGCAGCGGTATGGTTTTTAGAGCGCCGTCCCTCAACTCCCTATCAAACAGCCTTTCCAGAGTCTTCAGTAGAAAGGAGGTCAGGCTGATTGGTCGATGGGATTTGGCGCTTGTGTAGTCCCCCTTAACTGGCTTAGGGATGAATATGACTTTCACTTCCCTCCATCCTTTGGGAACGTATCTAAAGGCCAGACACGCTCTCATTAGTGGCACCAGTCTTATTGCGACAGAGGTTCCGCCCCATTGTAGGCGGGGAACACTCCATCAGGACCAGCTGCCTTAAAAGGATGGAATTAAATGGATGGTCTCTGGGCAGGCAGTTTGGTAGCTATCTATCATTGTTTTGGTAAGATAGCTCACTTGTACCTCATTCTGTGTCGTGTCCGCAAACGTCACCGGATCGCTTATTGTCGCAAACTTGGATTCAAGGTTGCGTGTGTAGGTGGCACGATCCGTGTTTCGCGGATTGCGCCGTGGTAGAGTTGGAGAAACACAGACCTGGATGTCGAAGCGGATCCACCTGTGATCAGAGCAGGAGGCCTCGTTGGAGACCTGCCACCCAGCAGTGATTTCCGCCGCGCCCTCTGTTGCCAGAGTGAGATCTATGATTGTTCGGCTACGCCTGGTTACGAATGTTGGTTCGGAGCCAGTGTTTAGTAGGGATAGGTTAGTCGAGAACAAGTATTCAACCATGGCCTTACCCCTCTCGTTTTGCATGTCCATACCCCACAGTTGATGGTGAGCGTTGGCGTCGGCCCCTACTACGACCTCAAACCCATATCCCTCGCAATGGCTCACGAGGCGGGCGAGGTCGTGCGGAGGCGGCGCCTCCGCCTCGGGCATGTAGGCCGAGGCGAAAACGATCGCCATCTTCGTGGTGTCGTCACGCTGTATTACTAGCTTTGCTGCAGAGACATCTCTGCAACAGAAGTCAGTTAAAAGATGTGTTTAAAGGTTACCTGTTACATAGATGCACGCTTTGGGGTGATCGTGCTCTGTGGTGACCAGGAGCTTACCGCAAAGATTGGAAAGTCCTTGTATGCGGCCCGCCCTAATCCACGGCTCTTGGATCAAGGCAATAGCCGTGTGTTGCGCCTCCAGCCACTTGCGAAGTTGAGCCGTCGCAGTCTGACTGTGGTGGAGGTTTGCCTGCAGGACCTTACATGTTGACGAAAGGGACGCCATTGCTGGTCGAACCCTCTTCGTCCCCCCCAAGTCTGAGGTCTGAGCAAGTCGCCCTAGTCGAAGCCGTCCCCCCCCCCCGGGCCCGAAGCCGATGACAGGAGTATGTCGTCCGGCTCCTCTCCCGTTGGAGGGCCAGCGCCCACGGAGGCGGCGGCACAGTCGGCCGACCCTGCTACAGCAGGTTCAGCCGCGAATGCGTCCGGGTTGTTTTGTGGGGGAGTGGTCTCCCCTGCTGGTGTTTGGGGCAGCTGCTTCGGCGCCTCGCAAATGGTCCCAGTGGCAGGGTCCCATCCCTGAGGGACGTCGGTGAACCTGCCGTTCCGACCCTGGAACTTCACGTATACCGTCCCCAATCCAATTGAGAGACGGCGTCCGGCTTCCATCAGGATCGGGATTTGGTCCACAGGGACACCGACCACCACAAACCATGCTGCGGCCTGTTTGTCGGCATGCAGAAGTACCCACCTCTTTATGTCGACCCAGGGGTTCTGGTAACTGAGAGCGCACCCAATGTGGTCGTTACCGCACCACAGTTGAAGTACACCTCCGGCGAACAGCAGCTTGGCGTTGAAGGTCGGTCCTGGAGTGTCTTGCTTGGGGGAGCAGGCCTCAAGAATGATTACGACGTCCAAGGTTGAACTGGCAGCTTGGGCGTAGCTTCGTTGGTCGACCTGTTTGGATTGGTCAAGACGCGGCCGCTTATGCTCCCCCCGAGGTGTCAAAGACTCGTTGAGAGCTTGCTTGGCCGCGGCCTGATCCTTCCAATCGGATCGCTGTTTATTTTTATTGCCAGCAGCCGGAACACTAGTTTGCGGTTGACTGGGCGTTGGTCGGCTTGTGCCGGCCTCTGTCTGTGACCTCTTACCAGCGGAGAAGCTCAGTTGGCCGCTCGTCGGTTTGTCCGTACTAGCAGCAGTGGCCTGTTTGATGCGGGAGCCCTTACCTGGCCTCCAGCGGGCTTGGCGTCGCTCCTTCCTCGTCACTCCGTCCCTCTGCTTGCCTTTAGCTGCAGTAGGTGATGGACCTGAAGGGTCAGTGCAAGGGCAACGGGCTTGTTGAGTACGTTTACCCTTGCCCTTGCGTTTCTGCACTTGCCAGGCATGCGAAAACGCATCCTGTGTGCAGCTGGCCGTCTCCGTTTGACCGGTGACGGCCATCTGGTGGGAGGAGGGTAGAGGAGCCTCAGGAGGAGGAGGGTGTTTGACTGGAACCCTGGTGCCGGTGTTACCAAGCACCGGGGTCGTCGCCTTGGTATGGGTAGGGTCGGTACTGGTCCCAATCAGCGCCGACGTCCTTTGTGTGTTTTGGGACTGTTTTGTTTTGGTCTTGGCTATGGTTCTCGCCACAGCCGGACCTACGCCCGCGCTGGTACCCGCAGCGTTAGCTGCAAGGCCACCAGGGGCAAGGGAAGTGCTAGCACCTCCCTTGGGAGTCTCATTGGCTTTCGCCTACACTCCTGTGTTTATTTTTTTAACAGGCCTATTCTGATCCATGTTAAATTGGTTTTTGGATTCATCTCTCTGGCTCCCACTCTCCATGGAGCCCGCACCTGGGAACGTCTCACTATGAAAAAGCTCGAACGTTAGGACTACCAGAGAGATATAGGGGCGCAAGGCTGGCTTACAGTGCGACATCGTGAGCTCGATCGGGTTGGCGTAGGGGGTCGAAAGGCCCACCCCCAACGAACTGATCAACTCTCACTTACACCGTCAGAATGACCTTTACCTAAAACTATAATCAAGTAGGTACAAATAAAAATAAAAACGTAAACAGAACTTAATACCTAAATAAAAGCCTCCACTAATAAAGTGTGTTCCCGCTTATATAAAGCTATAACTGTACCTCCAAATAACATAATGATAAACGAGCACCATCGAAGCAAAATAAATAAACAGTTAATTACTAATAACAATATCAAAAGCATGGTCAGCAAGACGACCAGTCACCACAAGCAGCGCCCGTTCATGACCATAACGCAAAGATCAGCCAACGCCCCCCCGCCATATTTGAGGAAAGGAGGCAACCCGACCCCCGACGCTACCGCAAGCAGTGGCTTCCTTAAGCATGACGATCTTGCTGCCTGTTGTTCAGGCATGAATAATATGATCAATTTTCGAGTTCGCTAGCTGACCACTAGATAGGTATGGGACTTTTTTTAAACATATATTTTTGGCGCCTATGATCCGCCATTTTGACATTTATAATTTTAATAGCCAGTGACACTCGCGCAATAAAGAGGAATCTAAAAATATATTATTCATCAACATCGGTTGAGCCGTTTAGTAGTTACGAGGGAGCATAGGGACGGACATACATACGTAATATATACAGGTCAAACATATAACCCTCCGTTTTTGGCTTCGACGCAGTCCGATAAAAATTGTGTTTGACTGTTAAAACTGTTTTTTCAGAAAAAAACTTGCCTGTAAGCTTCAAATCCAGGTGTTGGGGGCAGCATGTGTTGGAAAAGATATTGATCAAGCCAAGGCTGACTTCGGTTGCACAATATCTAAACAAAACAATTATGAAGTGGTTCGTATATTTCAAAATGAGTATTCGAAGGAGCTTGGACTGGACGATACCTCTGTAAAAAATTTAGAAACAATATTTCCCATTGTCATAATGGGAGCCAAAGTAACATTGAAAAATAAATCTGTAGCTGAAATAAGGAATGAGGCACAAAGAAAAAAACTGAAAGTGGAAAATGACGACAATTAAGATGGTGATGTAACGACAATGAAGACGCTCTCCCTCATCATCATCATCAGCCTAAATACATAACTACATAGGCCTCTCCAATCGCACGCCATTCATCTCGATTCTCGGTAACTCTCATCCAGCTGCATCCAGCCACCCTGCTAAGATGTCGTTCTACCTAGCCTCAGAGCCTCCAACCGTCATTGGTTCTATGGCTAATATGGCCGGCCCATTATTACACTAGCTTAATTATTCTGTGTGTTCTGTCCGGTAACTTCTTCGATTCTCCGTCGAATTACCTAGTTCCGGAATCGATCCTGCAGACGGTCCTAAACGGGCTTGCGGACGGTGAGTAGGTCGTCGTCCGATAAGAACCAGGCTCAGGTCGACGGCGCAACGTGTTCCACGCGCGCCTCAAAGAGATGTCAGCACAAGTGTAGGGTTCTACTAGGGCCTGCCGGGGTCGCGGTAAAGTACGAAAGGGTTACCGAGGCCCCTGGTAACACAGGCAACGGAAGGAACACGGGTGGGTTTTAGTCAGTAAGAGTCTGACACACACAACTCCGCTAAGAGCGGGAGAAGTTATTTGAAATTTCCCACCCAAAAATAGAAGATAAAAAAAGGCGGTCCTACACGAACAATACTTTTACTGGTATGTGGCTGCACCAATGACTGACGAAATTGGTCTGTTCCAAAAGTATCTGATAAAAATGTAAACAAAGGGATCGGAAAACGGATCTGTGCTGTGGGTGGCAATTTGTAGTGCCACTTACAAATAGGGTATTTGACTGTTGTTTTTTAATTTGATTTTTCGAAACGTAGAAAAAAATTAAGCCGCAGTAAACAAAAAAAAAATATAATATATAAAAATGGCGAAGTTGATTGCGTTTTGAAGTCCATGCTAGACAAAAACAGCACTACTAGCATCTGACGTCACAACTCAAACTCAAACTCAAAGCATTTATTTCAAATAAATCAATTACAGGCACTTTTGAATTGTCAAGGGTTCGGTCAGTCAGTCAGAAAGATGAAGCTAGTTGCCCATTCCAAAGCGTAGTAGGTACCTATGGAGAAGAACGGGCAAGAAACTCCAAGGACACTCTTTTAAATCAACGTATTATGGTTACAAAATATTGTTTACATCATTCATTTTGAAATTATACATGTGAGAACGATGCAAAACGTAAAAGCGTCCGTAATAAAAAGATTACAACAAAAACAAAAGCAATTCAAAAATTAAAGTTAAAATAAGCCGTGGCAGCTAAGAGATGACCAGTCTCTACTGACGGCGCCCGTTCACGAACATGACGCGTGGATCAGCACCATTCAGCTCAACCATTTTGAAGGGAGCTAAATGATCCAACACACGCGCCACCATCAGCGAGACATTAGAGTGAGCACGACATACTCCCAGCCACCAGGGCACATTCAAGTCAATGAAAGACGTATCCAGTAAATGGCAGCTTTATAGTACATAGTACTCACATAACAATGTGCAACACAGAAGAGCCATATCAACTTCGCGCCATTCAGTACAATAATCGTTTTGTGTGACAAGGATAGAAGAACAATTTCAAAAGCGTAAAACTTCCCTACTTTTCCACTGATTTTACTAGTTTTTTTTTACAAAACGTCTCTTTTTAGTGACATATTTATAATAAGTATATTCATATATTTCTTTGATAGTAGTCAAATATAATATTCAGTGCTTTGATATGATCATTTGTAGACTTAAACCTTAAATTCTAATTCGATGTTCTTGATGACAACAAGCCGTCTGCCCAAAAATGACAAACTTCCACACAAAATGTCATCCCCTGTTTAAACGTTAGGAAATTAATTTTCTAAAATTCTTGCTAAGAGCCTGTCTAGATGAGGCAATCTGCGCGCGAGTCCACTTGCGCGCTTCAATTAATGTTGCGTCCAAATTCCGCGTTTTACGCGCGTTCCTACGCTAGGAGGGATTCTCTGCCAGTTATAAACATGAACTCGGATACTACTTTTTCAACTTCATCAATAAGAAGTTCCGTATCGAAGTTACTACACTCCATTTCGAACCAAAAAAATACGTGGCTGAGGAAACGCGCGGCATCATCTGGACGGGATATAATTATGTAGCTCCAGTATCTCGGGAACGTGCTAGTGGCAAGCCCACGTGCAGATCGCCTCATCTGGCAGGGTCTTAGTCCTCACTTCCGCTATATATAAGGAACTCTTGTGTAAAATGTCATGCTTCGAGATCCAGTGTTTTAGATTGTACGTCGCCTGTCAGTTTTGACAAACTTCTTCGTGATAAATGGAAAATGCTGTACTAGTCAAATACATGCGAGCAGGCAGCCGGCAATGTTACTCGAAAATCCATATCTGTCGTGTAATTTAAAAATGGAACGAACATTTTACTTAGGCACGTGGCAGCCAAGCAGGTAACTTATCAAAGATTTTATTTAAATTTCGAATTGATAATGAAAATAGAGCTGTTAAATGTAAAAAAAAAACAAATTAATGAACATATTGGCGCGTGAAAAATTATTAATATTCGTCCTGTTCGTCATTCATTCTGGTGTTTTATTAATTTACTTAGTTTGAATTTCCGCGCATCATTTGAGACAAGTAGTATATAAGCCAATTGGCCGCAACCAGGCATTGATGGACGCGCGTTTATCCGTTCGTCTATCCATCAATGCTTTTTTTGCAGGCCGCTGCAGTAATGTATAGGTACAATACTACTATTGTAAGGTATAAGAATAATGAATTATTGTTTTTTTTTTGGGTGTGAAATTATATATAAAATAACTTCTTCCGCTCTGGGCGGAGCGGGAGGGTGTGTCAAACTGTTACTGACTAAAATCCACCCGTGTTCCTTCCGTTGCCTGTGTTGCCAGGGGCCTCGGTAACCCTTTTGAACTTTCCCGCCACCCCAGCCGGTAGGCATCGGCCCTAGTGGACCCCTACACTTATGCTGACGACATCTCTATGAGGCGCGCGTGGAACACAACGCGCCGTTGACCCGGGCCTGGTCCTTATTGGATGGCGAGCTACCCATTGCTCACCATCCGCAAGCCCGCGACTACGGTGGCCGGAAGTCCGTCTGGGATTCCCGACGCCCAGGGCGTCTTCTGCGGCGGCTAGGGGCGAGAGGGCGCGAAATTTGCCTTTCCCTCAACCGTTCCGCATCCTCCTTCACGAGCATTACTGCTTCGCAGAAGGAGGTGACGGCTGCCCATGCCTTTTCACTCCGTACCATGGCATGAACCAGGGCCGGACGCGAGAGATCTCTGCCGCCGATCGCCTCCACGAGGACACGGCGGCGGTGCTTTGCCCAAACCGGGCAGACCTCCACCGTATGCTCCACCGTGTCCTCCGGGCGATCTATACAGTGGTGACACGCAGGAGTTTCCTCCCGCCTTATCCGACACAGGAACCTCTCGCAGCTGCCTTGTCTGGTGACGTCCTGCGTCAGGCGGAAGGTGAGGACGCCGTGGCGCCTCTCTAGCCGCTCCTCGAAGAGGGGACTTATCGCCGAAATTGTGGCGTGCCCAGCACTGGGTTGCGACAATCGCAAATTATTGTAGCTTGGTAGAAGGATTAGAAGCCAGTCAAACGGCCTCTTGGGCCAGGGTGCTAAACACATTATTTTATTTTGTTGTTTTTTGTATTACCAAAGTAAGAGCACATTTTTGATCTCAAAATTTTGAAATTTAGATTTATATTTTTGTGCCAAGTATTTTATTATATCACCCTGACACTATTTTTAGTATTTATTTACATTGTTATGATATGTTCTTTTGATCTCAAAACGATGCTCAAAATAAATTATGAGGCTTTCTAAATATATATTTTTTTAATTTGATTTTGTTTTTTATTTAACAATGCAATCCTTACATTACTACCTGACTAAGCCAGACCATCTAACTAAATGATCTGCCCGTACATGTACAGCCAGATCTTATCCTGTTTATAGACCATCTAGGTCTATAAACAGGATAAGTTTAAAAAGAGTGTGGATATTTTAAGTGGTAATCAAGTGTATAAAACAACAACTTTCCCCAAGGAACATAGATCAAATCTAAAAAATAAAATTAAACTTCTCATAAAAACATAAGTCACCTTTTTGCAATTTGCAAGTCAACATCAGTTGTATGTTGATCAAAAGATGATTCGCGACTGCAACTAAGGACCTAAGCGCAAATTTTGTAAGTTTTATAATGCCTAAAAGTATATGATCCACTGCAGTAAACAAAATCAGAAAAATATATGATATTCTTAAGGATATATGCTAGGTAGATAGTGTGTTGGAAACATAATAAAACTAATTTGATACAATAGAAAAATATCACGAAGATACCTCTAAAAATTTCTTTTAACGATTAGAAACCACACTAATACAAGATGCAGTTTTGAACTTGCAAAACATTTCAGGAGGTTGTTAAGAAACTCGTAAATAATCATATAAAAATACGATACCAAGTCAATAATCAATAATACTTTTTATTTTAGATTTTTAAATTTTATCTTTTTTTTTACTACCGTAAACTTGAGACTCCAGGGGCTATTCAGAACTTTTCTAATAAAAGATTTGATCGAATATATTTTTTCTTCTAGTTACAGTACAATATTTTTTTTAGAAAATGGCAATACTACAACTAATGTCAGTGCCACCGGCGAAATTTAGAGGTTATCGAAGTGTAAGCACGTGGCTAGATAAATTTTTGAAAAAAGCTTATTAAATCGAGTTAAATTGTACGTAGTTTACTTTCAGTTGATATACCAACATTTTAAAGGTAAGTAGAAAATGATTTCGTTCATGTAGACATATGTTTTCTTGAGATTCTATTGGTGTTTTCCACTGTATTGTAACTTGTTATAGACGCCATATTTTTTGTGTTTTGTAGAATGGGGCTTTTTGGCACAAATTTGAGGCTATTTGGAACAGGATTCCAAATAACCCCTGTTTTGTGTGTTTTAGTTTTACTAAGTTGAAGATCGCTATCTCAAATAGCCCTAAATGTCTTTTATTTAAAAATCAAGTATAAATTTAAGGGGAAGCTTTTAATTTATTTTTTTATTTTATAATTATTGCAGTTCGTGAAATATGGTACGTATTTACCAAAGTAAGTACCCTATATAAAGTAAGTAACCTACACAAATTCCAGAAATGGTAAATCTCTTGCACCGTATCATAGTTATTCGAAAGAAAATTTGGAAAAAGCGATAGAGGCTGTACAGTCTGGAAAACTTAAGTTAACCGTTGCTGCCGATTTTTATGATATACCAAAGAGCACTCTATGTAGAAAATATAGAAACATAAATTGCACGCAAGATAGGTGGACATCCAACATTGTTTACTCCCGAAGAAGAAAATTCATTTATACAAAACTTATTAATTTTAAGTGAATGGGGATTTCCCTTCGACTGTATGGATCTTCGAGTATTAGCTCAAAAATATTTGAACAAAATTGGTAAAAATATATATGGGCTTAAAAATAACTTACCAGAGACTGATTGGGCACGCAATTTTCTTTTAAGACATAAATCAGCAATTTCAAATCGCAAGGCGTCTAATATTTCAACTGATCTAGCCAAAATTACAAGTGACGTAATTGATGGTTTTTTCGAAAATTATGTGAAGTCTGTCGAAGGTGTCACTCCAGACTGTATTATCAACTATGATGAGACCAACCTCACGGATGATCCAGGTTGCAAAAACTACATTTATAAAAGAGGCACAAAGTACCCAGAAAGAGTGGTAAACATTTCGAAAACAGCAATTTCACTCATGCTTACGGGTAAGGCAGATGGAGAGTTGTTACCAATATATGTGGTATATAAATCAGATCATCTATGGGATATGTGGCTGGAAGGTGGACCTGAAGGGACGAGGTACAATCGATCAAAGAGTGGGTGGTTCGATGCAGTCTGTTTTGAAGACTGGTTCAATACCATTATAGTACCTTACCCACGAAAGAAAGCGGGGCGGAAAGTTCTAATCGGAGATAATCTATCGTCTCATTTTTCGGAAAACGTATGAAGACTTGTGAAGAATTGAATATTGCATTTGTGTGCTTGCCACCGAAAACTACACACCTGCTTCAGCCATTAGATGTCGCATTTTTCGCTCCGTTAAAGACCTACTAGCGAGTGTAACTTTAAGCGAAATGGACCTCGAACAGACAGATCTAGATATTATCGATTTCGAAGATGATGAGATGGTAAAGAGAAAGAATGATGAGAGGGAAGCGGAAATATTTAATGACATTATTCGTATGGACTCAGAGAATGACACAGACACAAAAACCCAAGATAACAAAACAGCAACTAGGACGACCTTGAATGAATATGGATATTCAGAAACCCTTCTGAGAATTGAAGTAACAGATGAGGATAAGACTGAAGAAGAATTACAGACTGAAAATAAAGACAAACCTAACTGTTTCAAAAACAATATTGAAAAAAGAGAGTGGAACATAGGAGATAATGTTCTAGTCAGATATTAACAGAAAAAAATGGCAATATTACATCGGCTTAATTACTGACATTAACGACCGAATTGAGAAAAAATATAAAATATCCTACTACAAAACCATTTCCAAAAAAGATGATGTAATATTTAAGAAACCAAAACATTCAGATGTAGATTATATACCTGATGATATAATTGTAAAACAAGTAGATTTGTTGCAAATTAATGAAAATAATGAATTTACCTTGTTCAATGATTTTTACTAATTTCGTAAGTAAAACCAAAGTGTTTGTCAAAGCGGTAGTTTTCATAAGTATAAGTGACGTTACCTAGATTTGTATTGTGGTTTATGCCTTGCCAAAATATTTAATTTTCAATGCTTGTTGATTTAATGTTTTTACCTAGGTATTTAATATTTTTTATAAAGATCTCATTGTTTAAGTTTATTTTTAGCTTGCCCTTAATTGTTCCAAATATTACCTTTAATTCATATATGATTGTTAGAATACAATTACTTTAGATTCCAAATAGCCCTTAAGTGGCGCTTCGCTTTTTTCTTAATAAATTTTACGATCCTAAATATTTGGCTTTTTATTTCAAATTAAACTATAAACATATGTTATAATTACAGCCCTTATATCCTTATCTTGGTCCAAATATCGCAAGACCTGTTTAAATTGATACAGCTGCAAATGGAGGTGAAAAACGAAGTTAAGATTATGCCGTTGTTAAAAAGCCCCAAACCGGCGATATTTGGAAAAGCACTTTTAAAAAAAATATCTCTGTATCTAAATTCAATATGTAAATACTATCGCACTTCTCTGGAAGGTATTGATGAGGTTAGTCGTAAAAAAATTGTCCAAGTCCATAACCTTAGTAGTTTTTGTGTACAAGACTGTTTATTATAAAAAAGATACCAAATAGACTTTACGGTATTTTTTTTCGCGTTTTAAAAAGGGTAGTTCACACTTACCGATTTCTAAAAATAATTCCCGCCCTTCACCACTTCCTAGTGCTTTAGTGAAGAAGAAGTGGCGGAACGAACTCCCCAGCAGCACACCTGTCTGTTAATCTAACCTGCACATCCCAGTTTCTGATTAACACGATACCCCTTGCCAAAGATCTATGAATGACAGCTGGGATCAACGGCTTAAGATGGATCCGCGGTGGTAGCCCGCCAAATTCAACTTTTCTTACGTTTGTTTTGCAATTTGCAGATCAGTGTTAGGTTGTATCTTGATTAAACTATGATTCGCGACCATAACAAATATGTATTTACAGAATTATAAACATTCAAATCATTAATACATCTCTCAAAGTGTAGTGCCTTAAAGACAATGTATTCACACTTCTTAACGTTATAAACAAGTCCGTGTGAGGCAGCATACGCCTGACAGACCCGAAGCATTTCATTTATCGCACCTGCCGTTGGCGCCAGCAACGCCATGTCATCAGCGTAGCTGATACTGTTTATTTTTATACCATGGACGCTGCATCCCACCCTCATATTGCTGAGGTTTACGATTAGGCCATCTATATATGTGCTAAAAAGCCTCGGAGATGTCAGACCACCCTGCCTCACACCGCATTCCAACCTGTATGTATCAGAGAGTGCATTGGACCACCTAACAACATTTTTTTGATTCCCATACCAATACCGTAGGATCCTGAGCACTCCGGCCGGTACACCCCTATCCTCAAGCTCTCTCCAGAGTACATCATAATTTACCAGATCAAAGGCTCTGGAGAGATCCAGAAAACAGGCGTAAGGTAAGGTAGGGTAGGGTCTGGGGAGGGTCTGGATTTATGCTTTTGCGGTTGCACAACGACATGCTTTGCTTGCTTGGTAGTATAGATACAGGCCTATCCTGCCGCCTCCTTCAGAGGTGGTAGGGTGGCGGGGTCTTGAGGGAGAGCGCTACAGTCGTGTAGATCCTCAAGGCAAGTCTGGCGGATACACCTTCCCGAGGTTGCCACCCCGTTTCTTGGTCTAGTTCCATAAGAAATAGACGTAACAAAAACCACCAGGCGTCATCACTTCCTTTCCCCAATTCCCCCCATTCTCTCCCGTCTTTCACCCTCCTGCCCTAAATCTCCCAATCCCTCCTTACCCCATCCTACCCACATCCTTATCTCCTTTCCTTCACCAGTCCAATTTCCACTCCGAACCGTGACCCCTTTGTGATTGGGTGGTTGCGGGCTCGACTGTCACTAAATTCAGCTGATGGCGAGTAGGAGTAAGAAGTCACCTGCGCTAGGACCTGCGCAGTTGAGCGCCGTGAGCGGGGATGAAGGAGTCCTGGCGGGTTGAGCCAAGCGGCTCTGGCGGTAATGTGCCCGTAAGGCAACACGCCCTCTTTGGTCCGAATTTCAAGCAAAACGGTGGCCCTACCCAATAGCCAGGGGTAGGGAAATGGTCACAGTGTCCCGTCAGAGGGCCACAGGCGATTTGCGTGAGGTCCGCTGAGGTCGTCCTCGGACGGCTGAAGTGGTAGGTAAAGGTCATTCTGACGGTGTAAGTGAGGGTTGATCAGTTCGTTGGGGGTGGGCCTTTCGACCCCCTACGCCAACCCGATGGAGCACCCGATGTCGCACTGTAAGCCAGCCTTGCGCCCCTATATCTCTCTGGTAGTCCTAACGTTCGAGCTGTTTCATAGTGAGACGTTCCCAGGTGCGGGCTCCATGGAGGGTGGGAGCCAGAGAGATGAATCCAAAAACCAATTTAACATGGATCAAAATAGGCCTGTTAAAAAAATAAACTCCACTTGGGAGTCTCATTGGCTTTCGCCTCCACTCCTGGTGGAGGCGAAAGCCAATGAGACTCCCAAGGGAGGTGCTAGCACTTCCCTCGCCCCTGGTGGCCTTGCAGCTAACGCTGCGGGTACCAGCGCGGGCGTAGGTCCGGCTGTGGCGAGAACCACAGCCAAGACCAAAACAAAACAGTCCCAAAATATACAAAGGACGTCGGTGCTGATTGGGACCAGTACCGATCCTTCCCATACCAAGGCGACGACCCCGGTGCTGGGTAACACCGGCACCAGGGTTCCAGCCAAACACCCTCCTCCTCCTGAGGCTCCTCTAGCCTCCTCCCACCAGATGGCCGTCACCGGTCAAACGGGCACACAGGATGCGTTTTCGCATGCCTGGCAAGTGCAGAAACGCAAGGGCAAGGGTAAACGCACTCAACAAGCCCGTTGCCCTTGCACTGACCCTTCAGGTCCATCACCTGCTGCAGCTAAAGGCAAGCAGAGGGACGGAGTCACGCCAAGCCCGCTGGAGGCCAGGTAAGGGCTCCCGCACCAAACAGGCCACTGCCACTAGCACGGACAAACCGACGAGCGGCCAACTGAGCTTCTCCGCGGGTAAGAGGTCACAGACAGAGGCCGGCACAAGCCGACCAACGCCCAGTCAACCGCAAACCAGTGTTCCGGGTGCTGGCAATAAAAATAAACAGCGATCCGATTGGAAGGATCAGGCCGCGGCCAAGCGAGCTCTCAACGAGTCTTTGACACCTCGGGGGGAGCATAAGCGGCCGCGTCTTGACCAATCCAAACGGGTCGACCAGCGAAGCTACGCCCAAGCTGCCAGCTCAACCTTAAAACACATCTTTTAACTGACTTCTGTTGCAGAGATGTCTCTGCAGCAAAGCTGGTAATACAGCGTGACGACACCACGAAGATGGCGATCGTTTTCGCCTCGGCCTACATGCCCGAGGCGGAGGCGCCGCCTCCGCACGACCTCGCCCGCCTCGTGAGCCATTGCGAGGGATGTGGGTTTGAGGTCGTAGTAGGGGCCGACGCCAACGCTCACCATCAACTGTGGGGTATGGACACGCAAAACGAGAGGGGTAAGGCCTTGGTTGAATACTTGTTCTCGACTAACCTATCCCTACTAAACACTGGCTCCGAACCAACATTCGTAACCAGGCGTAGCCGAACAATCATAGATCTCACTCTGGCAACAGAGGGTGCGGCGGTAATCACTGCTGGGTGGCAGGTCTCCAACGAGGCCTCCTGCTCTGATCACAGGTGGATCCGCTTCGACATCCAGGTCTGTGTTTCTCCTGCCCTACCACGGCGCAATCCGCGAAACACGGATCGTGCCACTTACACACGCAACCTTGAATCCAAGTTTGCGACAATAAGCGATCCGGCGACGTTTGCGGACACGACACAGATTGAGGTACAAGTGAGCTATGTTACCAAAACAATGATAGATAGCTACTAAACTGCCTGTCCAGAGACCACCCCGCGCAGCACACCGGGCAAACAACCATGGTGGGGCGCTGATCTAGAGCGCAAGCGCGGCAAGGTAAGGGCAGCTCTGAACAGAGCCATGAACACATGTGCGGATGAGGACTGGGATAATTACTACGCAGCCAAGTCCAGTTACAAAAAATGCATTAGATTCAGGAGTACCGCGGGATGGCGCAAATTCTGTGGTAGCATTGAATCTTGCCAGCAAGCTAACAGGGTAAGGAAGGTACTGGCGCAACAGAAATCTCCTGGGCCCATTACCCTCCGCAAACCTGATAACACACTCACTTCCTCGCCAGAAGAAACGAGACGCGTCCTTATCGAGACTCACTTCCCTGGATGTATCTTCGCAGGTAATCGACTGGCAAGATGTAATTCAAACGCCATCAGACAACGATTGGCATTACGCACGCAGGGTGATCACGTTGGAGAAACTCCAATGGGCCATCCGGAGCTTCCATCCTTTTAAGGCAGCTGGTCCTGATGGAGTGTTCCCCGCCTTACTACAATGGGGCGGAACCTCTGTCGCAATAAGACTGGTGCCACTAATGAGGGCGTGTCTGGCCTTTAGATACGTTCCCAAAGGATGGAGGGAAGTGAAAGTCACATTCATCCCTAAGCCAGGTAAGGGGGACTACACAAACGCCAAATCCCATCGACCAATCAGCCTGACCTCCTTTCTACTAAAGACTCTGGAAAGGCTGTGTGATAGGGAGTTGAGGGACGGCGCTCTAAAAACCATATCGCTGCACGGTAACCAACATGCATACAGCTCGGGTAAGTCGACCGAATCCGCTCTTCATCTTGTGGTTAGACAGATAGAGGAAGCGATTCATCAGAAGGGCACCTGCCTGGGCACTTTCATAGACATCGAAGGAGCCTTCGATAAAACAAACTTCTCCAGCATCAGCAGCGCCCTCTCTAGACTTGGAGTAGAACAGGTACTAACGGACTGGATTACAAACATGTTAAGCAAACGTGTGGTTCGCCTTGAGGATGAGCGACAGCTGGCCATGATAGCCAGAGGCTGCCCCCAGGGAGGGGTGCTGTCCCCCCTTTTATGGAATCTGGTGATAAACGATCTCATCACCAAACTCAACGCGAACCACTATTACACAATAGGTTATGCAGACGACCTTGCAATCCTTGTTTCGGGGAAAGTAACGGGAACAATCTGCAACCTCACTCAGCAGGTACTACGTATCGTAGAAAAATGGTGTAGGGATTTCGACCTATCGGTGAACCCCACCAAAACTGAACTAGTTATGTTTACCCATAAACGAGCATTAGGCCCTTTCCGCCTACCAATACTGTTCGATACAGAACTTCAGTTAGCCAACGAAGTCAAGTACCTCGGGGTCATTCTAGACAGTAAGTTAAACTGGAGTAGTCACTTAGACAACAAAATAAACAGGGCTTGCATCACCTTTTGGCAGTGCAAGAAAATGATAGGTAAGAAGTGGGGCCTATCCCCCAAAATTATACTATGGCTGTACACGGCGGTAATCCGCCCCATGATCTCCTACTGGGCCGTGGTCTGGTGGCCCCGCACCCAGCTAGTCACAGCCTCCAATAAACTACAACGCATGCAAAGACTTGCCTGCATGGCGACCACGGGCTGCATGAGGACAACTCCAACTGCAGCAATCGAAGCCATGCTGGGACTGCCGCCGCTCCACCTGTTCATACAGCAGGAAGCGACGATGGCGGCAGTACGCCCAAATGCACTGAATCTCTGGGGCAAGAGAGACACACTACACACTGCGCTGTTTGAGGGACTCAATAAAGAGTTCCCCATCACGAAAGCAATAAATGACCAGGTACCCAAACAATTTATATTTGATAAGAAATACAAGATCCAACTCCACGAGGATCGCCGATGCGAGGGGTTGCGCCCCGCAGAGCACATCTTCACATCTTCACAGATGGATCCAAAACAGGTAGTGGCACAGGTGCTGGAATCTTCTCGGAGGACTTCAACATACGCATAGCCACACCATTGGGGGTCCATAACACAGTGTTCCAGGCCGAGTGCTTAGGTATTTCTCTGGCCGCCTCAGCCATCATGGCCAGGGAAGTTAAGGACCACTCAATCCGCATACTCTCAGACAGCATGGCTGTCCTGCAAGCGCTAAACAGTCACACAGTTGACTCTGGGCTAATATACGAGTGCCACCAGCGCCTCAACCAGGTGGGTAGCCTCAACAACATAACCATTCAATGGATTAAAGGACACAGCGGTTCGCTAGGCAACGATGCAGCCGATGAACTTGCCGGAAGGGGGTCGAGCATGGCACCAGTGGGACCTGAACCCATCGTGCCAATTCCCTTCGGGTACCTACGCACTCTGGTAAGGAAACGAACCAGAGATAAACATCTCAAACTATGGTCGGACCAAGGTGAGTGCAGGCAGGCCAAGGAAGCTCTCCCTACAATTGATGGTCGCCTCACGAAACGGGTTCTCCGACTAACTAAACTACAGCTGCGCACTGTTACAGCAGCTATAACAGGCCACGGGTCATTTAACAAACACCTTTTTATCATAGGAGTCACAGACAGTCCGCTGTGCAGGGCCTGCATGAAGGACGACGAGACAGCAGCTCATGTGCTACTAAACTGCCCGGTCGTCGCCACATATAGGGCAAAGTACTTCGGTAACCCAGGTACCCTCTGTGAGATGGTCAGTAATACCAAGGCGTTGCTGGCCTTCCTTGAGGAGCTGGGGTGGATCGAATAATCGATTTCTCACCCGTACGCAAAATACGCGCATTGACGTGGAGTTGCGGACACCGGCCCGTTTTACCTATTACCTAACGTAGGGTTATTGTACAAGCAACTTATTCCAACCTTACCTACCTAGGTAAGGTTGGAATAAGTTGCTATCGAATAAGTACTATTTTTAAAAGTTCGGATTAATTAATAATATAGAAAAAAAGATTTTAATAACTACACGCAGTTGTGTTGGTATTTAGGCTATGCTCGCCATGAGGGTATTACCTCACCTACCCCCTTCTTAGATGAATTAATTAATTATAAATAAAATAAATGTACTTAAAAAACTATTAACGTTATTGTTTTATTTACCTACACTCAAAACCCCATCAGGACTTCATCATTATCAAACTGTTGCAGTCAGCTACTGGACATAGGTATCTCCTAATGCACTCCGCTGAGTAGGTACGATCCTCATCTCAATTTACCTACTTGATAGTAAGTAAAACACTACAAAAATTGCGACAACCAATCTAGAACATATACTTTATTACCGAAACAATGTTTATGTGCCTATACGTAACAATCTACATTGGTACACTAGTACATTACCTTAAAAAATAAAAGTGGTTATAACTTTTACGTCCCAAGTTCTAAAAATCCAAGAATTTAAAAACAGCTTGTCTATCATATTAACTACAAATTAAAACAAAAAATATCCCAAAACACGAAATTTTACTAGCGGTAAGAAATTCCCATACAAGCCTGCCGTTCGCCTTTACATTTAATAAAGAAATCTCGATGTTTAGTCAAATGTTGTGAGTGTATATGTGACTGGAGAGGTCCACTTAATCTGATCGGTGTGGTTCTTTCATCAAAAGACCATTTCAGACACCAATCGACATGGTCTTCACATGATCTGACCAAGATTATGTCTGGACTTTAAAAGAGACTGTGACCTCTGAGTTTGTTTCGGCCTTTCTTCTCAGAGTAGTCAGATAGGAAAAGCCGACCTCATCTAGGTTAAAAAAATATGATTGACGTGTAAAAGTGTTTGTACAAACCTACTTACAGAAATAAAATCATTTTATCATTTATCTAACTAGATTCTATACGTCTCTATCTGCCCTTTGAGGAACGCAAGCGTGACCTTGTAAACACGCAAACAGCCACAGAACCCCTGCCAGTCTTGTTGTTCTGTATGGACTGTATGATTTTTTATCCGCATACGGAAATGCCTAAAAACCACAAAAATCAATCTGCCTAGCTTTTCCTAACTGTTTTGGGTTCGGCTACCAGTCTGAATACCAGTATTTTACGTGGAGTGACTGCTTATCTGATTTCTACAGCCCTGTTACTGGGGACACGATACCCCTTGATAAGACTGGGGGTCAGATTTTTGGGCTTCTGACTACCCGTAACGACTGTCAAAGATTTACAAATAACAGCCGAGAGCAACGTCTTAACGTGCTTTCCGAGGCAAAGAGGGGTCTTGATATATAGTGGATGGCCACCCATCCACGAATCGACCGCGACAAGCGTAGCTTAGCCTTCGATCGACCCGTGCGGCTGATATCATTTGGCCACGAACCCCACTAAAATCATAAAGTAAAAAAAAAGAATCAGATTCAACGAATTACACTTATTATTATTATTTACTTTTTTTCCCACTTCCAATAATTCTATATTTTTTTTTAATGTCTAGGTTGTTAAATTGAAATACAGCTTTGTTTTTTTTTTTCTAGCACATCGAGATTTTATAAATTTTCATGAATAAACAAAAATGTATGAATTAAAAAAAAAATAAAAAGTAATTACACAGAAAATAGAATAATAATTATTTTGAATATTTTTTCTGAAAATTTACGTGATGGAATTTTTGCTAATTCGTTGTTTTACGGGGGAAACCATCACAGGCCTATGTTATCCTTCAAACGCATGGAATCTATTATATGTGCGCACTGCCGCAGCACTAATTCTAAAAGTAGAACGGAGATACCCATCTAAGTTCAGGGATCATACGTTATAAGTATAACGTAACCGTACCCAGCCAAACAAAAAAGCGCTTTCAATCGCTTCCCACCCACGCACACTCAAGACGCACAACATTGCTACAAGGTCATACATCGCTTGATTTCAGTGTCACGCGTACCTATGACAGAATCACGCTCGCACATTTAACGCGTGAATAAATAAAATAACCAGCCAATTAAACGTTTCATAATTGAAGTTAAATGTTTGTTGATATTAACATGTAATTATAATTCGATAAGTAGGTAAAAATGTATAGTGTAACTTCGAAGTGTGACTACAGCGTTTGACGTGAACGGTTGGCACATGTCAAAGTTTGGCGGGAAATTTGATCAGTCGGCAACATGCAGTGACAGTGTAGTGATGTGATTATTTTTCGAAGATTTGATTTTATGTTTGCGGTTATCTTTTTTATCGGATTTGTTTTAGTTTTTGTTATTATTAAGTTACTGGAGTGGGCTGAGGATAAAAGTGAGTATTTTTTTTATTATATTTATTGTGCATTTAGGTATTAATCTCGTGTAAAAATATGCAAAATGATACACTGAAGATTTTTTTACTGCTATCCTGGATATCGTTTCCACTCAAACTAAATTTTAAATAAACCAATTACAGGCACTTTTGAATTGTCAAGGGGTCGGTCAGTCAGAAAGATGAAGCTTGCCCATTCCAAAGCGTAGTAGGTACCTATGGAGAAGAACGGGCAAGAAACTCCACGGACACTCTTTTAAATCAACATAATGGTTACTAAATATTGTTTAAATCATTCATTTTAAGATTATATATGTGAGAACGAAGCAAAACGTCAAAAGAGTCAGTAATAAAATATAAAAACAGCAATAAAATTAAATTAAAATAAGCTAACAGATGACCAGTCCCTACTCACGGTGCCCGTTCACGAATATGACACTAGAAAAGATAGAACGGATATTCGATTTTTTGTTTAAAAAAATGTGCCCCAATTTTGTCATTTTTCCATAGTGTTTAAAACTCACGCGAACGCGTAGTAAATTACATAAAACGCGTGAATAACTAATCTTAGGGACTGACGACAGTGTCAACTAATTTGCATATAATAGCGAGGTATATTGTTCTTGCTCTTTAACTTTTCGTATTCGAATACATTTACCTCTGAGGCCCAGGAATTCATGCATCGTAATTATTGTAAATAGGGAAAAAGATTTTTAATGAAAACTTTTTGGTTTAGCAGCGACGTTTTGCACGCAATTGAGACATTTTTTTTCCATAAGGATTCTTTGCAAATCATTATGATATTTTTACTTCTTACTCATATAAGTTGAAAAATCAGCGACAATATTGTTTTATCCTTCAATAAAAAAATGTCATTCAAGCCATACAATTTCAAACAATTTTAAGTCTGTAAAAATATGAATTTTTACAGACTTAAAATTGCAGAATATGTCCTTAATAAAAATAAAATGTGCATGAATTCAAAATAAGTATACATACGAACTTGACAATGTAGTTAATAAGATGCGATTTTAAAGTTATTTCCTTGTACATTCCTGTACAACCGCAAAACATAATGTTATAAAACCCTGAGTATTTTAGCAACGTAATTGTATGAAGATGATTTCCACTGCTGGAACTCAGGTAGTCCGTATGAATGGGCCGTGCGTAATAACCACGTGGGCCCAGTGCGGGGTGATGGATGTCACATGTGTGTCCGAATTTTCGGATCTAGGACGTGTCGGCTCCCTCACTATGTTCCTTCAGCATTTTAATGTAATTTTCTCTATTAATAAATATGAGCCACTGGTGCCGATTCCCTTGTTCACAAACTAAACTAAATTTAAGTTCAGTGCATCTTTTTCATTCTATTTCATTAAAAAAAGGACAGAAGATAAATTTTAGTTTAGTCCTGTCAAATTAATCAGCGCCTGTCACTACTCTATACAAGTTTAGACGTGATTAAAAACTTGCTTACTAAAATTACGTCAATTTACGTCAAGCGCTCATTAATTTGACAGGACTAAACTAAAATGTATCTTCTGTCCTTTTCTTAATGAAATGGAAAGAAAAAGATGCACTGAACTTAAGTTAGTTTAGTTAGTTAGTAGACCGGAATCAACGAGTTAACGTGCTTTCCGAGGCACGGAGGAGTCTCGGTATGTAAAGATGGTCACCCATCCACAAACCAACCCCGGCAAGCGTAGCTTAACCTGATAGATCGACCTTTACGGCTGTTATTACTTTGCCACGAGCTCCTGTATTGATACATTAATATCGGTCTGAAATCAAGGCAGATCCTTGAGTAAGCGTGGTAAACTGGTGATTAAGGCTCGGTTCAAACGAGCCACCGACAACAGCCACCTGTGGCTCTCGCCTCTTGCTGCGGTGTTGAGTTCAGCAGGCTTAGCATTACGCTTTCTATTTCTTTGAAGAATAGACACTGCTCTTTCTATACAAAGTGACATTTCGTTTCTCCTTTTTTGACATCCCGCCGTAGAAATCCTTCTACTTAAAAAAGGACCTAGACAAAGATCGTTAGAAACGAAAGACAAAATGACAGCTTGTAGAAGGATTTCTACGGTGAGATGTCAAAAATGGAGAAACGAAATGTCACTTAGTATAGAAAGAGCCGTGTCTATTTTTAGAAGAAGTAGAGTAAGCCTGCTGCTGTAGCGGGTGGCCGCCATCTGCCACACGTGTGCAACGATTCCATACAAAACGTATGAAAAAGCATGTGGACTGCTTGTCGCTGGGCCACCAGTGGCCGCGGAAGGTGGCTCGTTTGCGCCAAGCCTTAATAAGATGAGGCATTTGCCCAGCCACAGCTGGCAAATTCCCAAAAAAAAAAAAAAATATAATTTATAAATAATATCTATTATATATATATAATATATTTTATTTATTATTATATATATATATTTTTTTTTATTTATTAATTAATTTATTAATAAAAAGGCGTTCACATTCTTATTATCTCCTTTATTTACTAAATATACATATAAATAAGATAAAAAACCGGCCAAGTGCGTGTCGGACCACGCACAATGAAGGGTTCCGTAGTTGGGATGAATTTATCCCAAGAACAAACTTAACATGTAGTTGAACAACATGTTCCCCCATACAACTGCAAATGTAAGTTTGTACGCACAGTATTGAGTTATTTACCATGTTATTTTAAGACTAATGAGTTTTTATGGTGGTTTCCTGTAATTTATAAGTATAGAACTACTCTCTATTTTTTTTAGGCTACCTTCACCTGTTTCAGAGCTTTAATAACTTTAAAATGAATTATTTTGAAATTTGTAAAAAATATATATTTGAAATCCTCGTATCAACTCCTTTTATTTGATACGTCACACGTTACAGTATGAAAAAATAAATATAATTAATTTTCTTTAATTTTATAAATTTTAATTTTATTGTTTTTCCTTCAAAAGTGACCCCCATATTCATTATTTTTGCGTTACTCGTCCATTTATTTTTTTCCCAATCATGGCTTTGGCAAAAAAAAAAAAAAATTGGTACACGCACGAAGAGCTTGGGTAGTTTTTGAGTTCGCTTCAATACTGCGTACTTTTCCCACTTAGTCTCTGTGGATGATGTTATAATAACTGTCTGTCCTGTTATTTGCATAGTGTGTGTGGGTTAGGTAGGTACCACAACTAAAAAATAAAAACTATTATGAAGAAAAAACTTTTTACAAAAAAAAAAAACAACTGACTTCCAGTGAAAAATAACTTTAATTTCGGAAATCGGTGACTTTGGTTTTGTATTTTCGTTTTTTGCCACCGCCACACAGTGGAACGAATGTATGGGAGCGGTTGGACGTAGACATGTCCGAAAAATAAGAGTAAAATTATGACAAACTAATGATGCCATCTTATTCGATTACTTAATGCCTTCATAAATTGTGGTGATGAATTTCTTCATAACTCCCATATTTCGGGAGTAATTTGAGAAAATGTGAAATTTTACTATGAAAATGAGTGTATCGAGCTCTCTCCCTCCTGATTCCGGGCTTGTTTCAAGTAGCGGTCTCTAATATCGTAATGCTATTACTAAGAGCTATATTTAATACTAAGACACATAGTGCGCCAAATGTGCACTTTCTGGGATAAAAGGAAATGAAAATTTAAAAAAAAAAACGTTTTTTCCCCATTTGTATTTACTTTAAACCGCAGACAGACTTATTAAGAGGTCTATAAATATATTATATATATACAGAAATATATATTAACAAAAATATTCACAAGAACTGATGAGAGTATGACTTTTAAGTAAGTTGATAATAAATTACCTAGTTTCATTAAAAGTACAATAAATAATTAAGATGTAAGCTCTAATTTACTAAGTTACACATTTTAAAACAATAACATCATTTAATTATCTTCGTCATCATCATCATCATCAATTAATTCAAATTCAGAATCGATGTCCGCTAAATCATTTATGTTAACAAATTCGATATCACTTTTCTCAGAATCCGTAAGCTCATAAAATTCCTTAAAAGAAGATTTTTTTACAAACTTATTTCCTTTTGGACGGATACTTGTAACAAGTGGATCAGAAGACAGTAAAAGATTGTGCATAATATCTTCATTGCATGAGATACTGCTATGCTTTCGAGAATGCCCCTCTCTATATTTTCTAAAATCTTTATTTCTAGCCTCAGATGCCTCTTCGGATAGAAAACCAATGGGCACAATTGACATGTTCTGAACTATGTCTGGCCCATGCATTAAAATTTTATGAAGTGAAGAAGGCATATAATACCATGGGTATAACTCCACGTAAAGCTTAGCAGTATCAAAGCAGAACTCTCGGAATTTAGTTACGTTGATCTTCTCTCCTGATGAAATACACTGCAAGATCACACAGATTTTTCTTAAAAGCATAGCATCTATTCCGGTCAGTTCAGCAGATTTAGTGTAGTTTTCAAAAAATCTCCTTGCCGAGTTGCCATTGTTGGTGGATCCACTGCCTTGTTTCACAACATCGAGAAGTAAGCCCGTTTCTCTTCTTACAGCCTCTTGAACTCTTTTCTTCCTGTCATCAACTTGCCTTTTTGCTATATCACCCCTTACTTGCCATGATTTTATGTCTAATTTGTAGGAAATGTGTAATAAGCATTCCATTGAGCGAATCCAAGCGTGAAGGGTGCTTAAGCTATATTTATACATGTCCTCGTTTGCGTGTTTATCTTTGATTAACTCTAAATTATTCATTTCTTTAGGACAAGCCTTGCATATGTCACACACTGAAGCTGCTGTATTGGATATAATGGAATGAATTTTACCATCAATCATTGTCAACAGCAGTTGGTGTTTGACACTAATTCCATCAGTGATGGTGGATGGAGTTAAGGCTTCAATCTCTGCTTCGATTTCAGCCATCTCTCTCTGCACATTTTCTTTGGTTTCCTTTATAAACTTAAACAATATTGGCCGGCAAAATGAAGTGGAAGATGGTCGCTCGTTTTCCCAAATTGTTACACCTTTTGAGACGAGCCGCAGTGGTACAAGACTAATCATAAAATTACTAGCAAGATCGATTTGCTCATCTTCACTCGTCCTTTGATGATAAATGCTTTGGCTAGATGATCCGTCAAAACCCCATTTGCTGGTCAATACGAGCTGTTGATTGGGATCAACAGGGGTTTCTAACGACCTAATAAGTCTTCTTGAGGTTAAATCCATCAAGGCTTGTAATTTGATTTTTGCAGAGCTCTCTGTAACTGTGAGATCTTCTTTGGCCGGATAGCACTTAATTTTTTCTTTAACCAACATGTAGTAACTCGGGTATTGAAGAGCTCCTTCTTGAGTGTTGAAATCCCGAAGAGTGTTATAGCGCCATTTCGATAAGTTCATCGATACATCTTTATGTATCGATGAACTTATCGAAATGGCGCTGCCAATGCCTTCAAAGGGGATATTTCCCGTACCTGAATTGATTTACCTTCAATGAAGGCTTTGATTTTTGAGGCCTCTTCTGGATTCTCCGTCAAGTATTTCATAACATAAGCTGTATCGCTTTGTCCTGCCTTTTGAAGCGCCCTTTCGGCCGAAAACATAATTTCAGCGCTGCTACTGCTGCATGAAAGACTATCTTCAGTGCGTCTTCTTTTTTGCCGGTTACTAAGGTCCTCAAAAGATTTACGAGGACTAGGATGTGTACAAGTTGAAGCATCAGATTTAGCAGGAGAAACTATGGGCTCGATGACGTCACTTATATTTTCTGTAGAAGGTTCCATATTTTCATTCTGTAATTCCGGCCATTGAATTGCAGCCTGTAGCCAAATCTCATGTTTCTTCCGAAACTTATCTGTGCTTCTTCCAGACTGTGTCCATTTTGCATAAATGCGGTAGCAAAATCGACGACACCAGTCTTTTAAACTTGTTTCAGCACTTTCACATAACTGAACACAACTGTTATCTTTTAAAACACTGAACAAATAGTTAAAGTCGCGTAAATCTTTATGTGCGCGTGCGCATAAAGCAACGTGAATATCAAGATTTGTATTAAAATTTGGAAAATACATTGCGAGATTAGCTTGGATACAACGAGGTGTAAATCAACACTGATTTTAAAGTTACTAATAGTGACCTATTTATATAAAATCCAGGTATCCCAGGTATCCTTTGTTAAATATTGCAAGGTAATTAGTTATTGTGATAATTAGTAAATGATGCATGCTAAATTAGTGTATTAAGAGCCATTTAGTAATTAAATAATAGCAATGTTCTTATCAGTAATCATTAGTGCATCAGTTTTATATGTAAACCTTAAGTCCCTAATTATATATCCTAATTATCTTATATCTTCTCTAATTGGCTGCTCAGAAATGTTATTGTAATAAGGTAAACCTTTAGAAAAACGGTTTTAATCAACAAAATAAACAAAAAATAAAAAAATTGTGTTATAAAATAAACATCACTCTTTATCCCAGAAAGTGCACATTTGGCGCACTATGTGTCTTAGTATTAAATATAGCTCTTAGTATTAGCATTATGATATTAGAGACCGCTACTTGAAACAAGCCCGGAATCAGGAGGGAGAGAGCTCGATACACTCATTTTCATAGTAAAATTTCACATTTTCTCAAATTACTCCCGAAATATGGGAGTTATGAAGAAATTCATCACCACAAGTTATGAAGGCATTAAGTAATCGAATAAGATGGCATCATTAGTTTGGCATAATTTTACTCTTTTTTTTCGGACATGTCTACGTCCAACCGCTCCCATACATTCGTTCCACTGTGCGCCATCCGAAATTAAAGGTATTTTCCACTTGGTGGTGTTTTTTTTGGAAGTTGGTTGCTTTTTTATGTTTAATTTTTTTTATTTTTTGCTTTCTAGATGTGGTACCTACCCCACACAAATTAACCTGCTATGTAAATAACAGTGACAGGAAGTTATTAGAAGGACAAAGTGGGAAAAATATGTATTACTAGATGCGCCCCGCGGTTTCACCCGCATAAGTTTTGACCCCGTGGGTATATCGGGATAAAAGTATCCTATGTGTTATTCCTGGTTATAAACTATCTGTGTGCCAAATTCCATCCAAATCCGTTTAGTACTTTTTGCGTGAAAGAGTAACAAACATCCATCCATTCTTACAAACTTTCGCATTTATAATATTAATAGGAAGTAAGATTAGAGCTAACTCGTCGATTACAATCCTCTTAACCTGTTAAGCCCCGCGCGAAACCGATTCGGAATCAAACAATAGAAAATCAATTGTGTCTCATCAGCTGTCCTTGATCAATTAATATCATCACCATCATCATCATTTCAGCCGAAAGACGTCCACTGCTGGACATAGGCCTCCCCCAAGCACCGCCACTTCGACCGGTTTTGTGCTTCCCGCATCCAGCGGATTCCTGCGGCCTTCACAAGGTCATCGGTCCACCTTGTATAAGGCCTTCCAACGCTACGTCTTCCGGTACGCGGTCGCCACTTCAGAACCTTTCGGCCCCATCGGCCATCTGTTCTGCGAGCATTGTACCTTGCCCACTGCCACTTAAGTTTGGCAATTCTTCGGGCTATGTCGGTAACCTTGGTTCGCCTGCAGATCTCTTCATTTCTGATTCGAACACGTAGGGTAACTCCAAGCATAGCCCTCTCCATTGCCCTTTGGGTGACTTTTAGCCTTTTAATAAGGCCAATCGTGAGCGAGAATGCGTAAAAAGAATTAAAGAGAAGAGAACTTAAAAAGACTGCATCATTGGTCTAGTGATCGCAAACGCTACATGAGGTTTTGGGTGCGGTTCTCAGGCCGGGCAGTGTTATTGGATTTTTAAATCTGAAATTTCTGAGTAGCAGCCCTGAGTCTGGATTTTTGGCAATGAGGATGGCAACATAGGACTAAAAACATAACTGGCGAAATTTGGGTGTACTATTGGTACACCTCTGCCAACCCTTCGGGGAAACAAGGCGAGATGATAGGACTTAAAATGTAGGCCACGTTATTTGGAAAATTTGGCCTATCCGTCGATGTTCGTATGACGCCTATTTAGCGACATAAAAAGCTGAATAAGATTTAAATTAATTCGGCGTTTTTGTGACGTCCAAAATTACATATTATTCGCACGTTATAATGGCTCCTTTATTTAGTAGGTTTTGAATAATGTATATGTTTACTTAATGAAATGTCGTCGCAGTCGCTACGGGTAGTCAGGAAGCCCGAAAGTCTGACAACCAGTCTAAGGGTGCGTTTCCACTGATGTGGAGCTGGGTGGAGTGGAGAGAAGCGGACCGTGAATTGGCTTGAGATTTCGAGCACTGTCATTGGCCAATTCTCGGTCCGCTCCTCTCCACTCCGCCCAGCTCCGCGTCACTGGAAACGCACCCTTGCTAAGGGGTATCGTATTACCCAGTAACTGGTTGTGGAGGTAGGCAATCATCATCTGCCTAGCCTTTTCCCAACTTTGTTGGGGTCGGCTTCCAGTCTCACCGGAAAGTTTCTGAAACAGTTAGCTTATTGCCAACATTAAAACAACCAGTGTCATGGTAACCATAATATCATCCAAACAAGTGTTGTAATGTTGTACTAAATTTAATTATGCAACTCCTTTTCATAAAAAGAACATTGTCATGCACGCGCGTTTCACTACCACAGCAACAATTAAAAAAAAAAAACTTATACTTAGGTTATTCGAATTCACGTCGTATCCCGCCATTTTTGTTCGATATTAGTACCTATTGCAAATAATTATTACTTTGTTATTTTCAAAAATGAGTTATGAGTGATACAAGCTTTGATAATGATAACACACCACCAGATATTTCTAATGCAGCAAAGGACATTTCTAACCAATTAATACAAGAAACTTTCCGTGAATTTACATAGATCTACAAATAACAGCCGGGACCAATGGCTTAACGTGTTTTCCGAGGCACGGAGGGGTCTTGGTATGTAAAAACGGTCACTCATCTACGGACCAACCGCGGCAAGCGTAGCTTAACCTGATCAATCGACCCGTGCGGCTGTTATTACTTAGCTACAAGCCTCTCAAGAGGTAGGCAATCGCTCCATGTAAAACAACAACAACAACAACAATTTGTAAGACCAATTATTTGACACATTTTTTTTTTTTTTTTTTTTTTAATATTCATAACAGTCTATTAATCACAATCGTAATGATTTTGAAGTATATTGCTAATCCATTGCTTCACATGTTCGAATAATTTGTCTGCTCAACAACGGAAATAACGCAATAAATGTTGTTGAACTGTCAAAATGAAACTCATTACTACTGTGTTTTCTTGAACTGTCAAAATGACAGCCATTGCTATTGTAAGTGTTTTAAGCAATTACCACGCTGGTCAGAGACTGGAAGCCGACCCCAAAATAGTTGGAAAAAGGCAGGCAGATGATGTGGTGTTAATCAAACGTGACTTGTAAGGTTTCGTTCGAGTAACGGTAGTTGTATTCACGTTTAAGGGTTCCGTATCCAAAGGTTGCCAACCCTATTGCTAAGACTCCGCTGTCCGTCTGTCTGTCACAGAGCTGTATCTTTTGAACCGGAAAAGGCAGACATTTGAAATTTTCACAGAGTTTGTGCAGAGCAGTGGTGGTTCAGTGGTAACGGCACTGACATGCGCTTTACTTTGTATAAATAATTTCGTCACCACTGCTCTCAAAACGGTGAAGGAAAACATCGTGAGGAAGCCGGCATGTCCTACAACCAAAAATTCAAAGACATGTGACATCTACCAACCCGCACTGGGCCCGCGTTGTGGATTACGGCCCGCTTCCTCTCACCGAGAGGAGGTCTGTGTCCCAGCAGTGGGAACAATATCTATAGGCTAATTATGTGTGTACTACTATGGCTGCTATAACAACAATTAATAAATAAAAAAATAAAGCGGGCACCCCTTTATTTTAGAAAATGTGTTTTTTTTTTCGGCATTTATAAATAATGTATAGTGTTAATTATTGTACGGTGGTACGGACCCCTTCGTGTGCGGACCCGACTCAAACTTGGCCGCTTTTTTTTTCATACATACTTGATAAGGCTTATTGAGCAGATGTACTAACGTCTATTTTAATTATTTACCCCTTCCCTTACGTCAGCGATGCACAGATAAATAAAAAAAATGCGGAAAATAAAAGAAAATTATCAAATACATGTTGACAATGTTGCATACCTAATTACCTACATTATTAAGACGCTGACAACACCTAAACCGCGGTCACTGTCAGACTGCATACAAAAGAAAGAGAAGCGCGATGACATAACGCTTGTAATTTATTGCAAAATATGAAGCAATTATCTATTTACTCAAAATTGAGTTGAGTAATCGAAAATAAAAAACAACCAAGTTCTGCATTCAAATAAGACGTTCTTGTTATTAATTAAATACGTAACGTAAGTTGATATTTAATACAGATATTTTGGTTTGAACCTCAAGGTAAGAGGTTAGTTTAACGTTAGTTTATATCGAGATCTTTTTTCAAATTGTGTTTTGGTAACAACCAAGTTCTTAGAAATATGTTCAAAATTAACATATATTTTTTTCGCTACTAAAAACTATACAGATTTTGCAATTTGTTTTCTTAAGACAAGCCTATTTTGGCCATTTGCCTCTTGTCAGCGCCTTAAGCATGTGTTGCGAGCATGCGATCGGAACTAATTCAATTATTTGAAAACGTTTATCTACACCCATGCTATAAATCCTCTATAAAAAATTCAGAAACAGTTAGCTTATTGCTAACATTAAAACAACTAGTGTCATAGTAACCATAATATCATCCAAACGAGTCTTATAATGTTGTACTAAATTTAATTATGCAACTCCTTTTCAAAAAAAGAACATTGTCATGCACGCGCGTTTCACTACCACAGCGCCGTAATTAAAAAAAAACTTATAGGTTATTCGAATTCACGTCGTATCCCGCCATTTTTGTTCGATATTAGTATTGCAAAAATGTATTACTTTGTTGTTTACAAAAATGAGTGATACTAGCTTTGATAACACACCACTAGATATTTATAATGCAGCAAAGGACATTTCTAACCAATTATTACCAGAAACTTTCCATGAATTTACATAGTTCTTACAACACTTACACACTATGGTTTTAGAAACTTTTATAGAGGATTCATATCGACGCCCCCAAGCAATAAGTCGGTAATCGAAAAAATCAATTTTTGCAGGAGAAAATGTTTTTCTGTTTTTGTTGAATATCATTTTAACTAGTCGGACTATTGAGGACATCGATACATCAAACGAATGTTATTTATTTGTGTAATTCAATTATGATGTGAATATTAAACTATGTGTGTGAAAAACCTTGGAATTTAAGAAAGTGCATATTACAAAAATATGATAGGTTGTATGCAACTGTACATAATTGGCGCTGACAAGACCCAATTGACCAAAATAGGCTTCTCTTGAGAAAAAATATTGCCAAAATATCTGTATAGTTTGTGGTAGCGGAAAAAATAAATGTTAATTTTAAACATATTTCCCAGAACCTGGTTGTTACCAAAACACGTTATGAAAAAAAAATCGTTTCGATACAAACTAACCTCTTACCTTGAGTTCTAATCTAAAATATCTGTAATAAATCAACATACGTTACGTATTTAATTAATAACAAGAACGTCTTATTTGAATGCAGAACTTGGTTGTCTTTTATTTTCGATTAAGTACTCAACTCAATTTTGAATAAAATAGATAATTGCTTCATACCTTGCAATAAATTACAAGCGTTGAGTCATCGCGCTTCTCTTTCTTTTCTATGCAATCTGACAGTGACCGTGGTTTAGGTGTTGTCAGCGGTGATAATAGTATCACATTAGTGAATACTCCTCATTAAACAACAGTTGCATAAATAACTATTACCTAGATATGGCCTTTGGCTCATAATGTGCCCGAGAGGCCTCTATTCTCTATTAATCTGTGCATCCCTTAGGGGAACCCCTTTTTTTTTTGGGTGGGAAATCATCAAATAACTTCACACCCTCCCGCTCTGGGCGGAGCGGGAGGGTGTGTCAGACTACTACTAAAACCGTATTCCTTCCTGTTGCCTGTGTTGCGGGGGCCTCGGTGACCCAAAAGTACCTTCCCGCGACCCCGGCAGGTAGGGGAACCCCTGGCTGGAGGCTTTGAGTTTTAACGCAACCACAGGAAAGTCCGGTTAAGAAGTCACCACCACTCAATGTCAACTACGAGAAGCCATAAAAAAAAAAAACACGGGTAAAAATTTCAACTAAGTATTATGAAATAATGCCCCGTTGGTCTAATGGTCTACGGCTGAGCATGAGGTCCAGGGTTCAATTCCCGGGTCGGCCAAAATGTTATTGGGTTCTTCCATCAGAAATTTCTCAGTAGCAAATCTGCATTTGTGCTCGGTTGATGACAATAGGCTCGCTCCCTAACTACATGAGACTAAAATAATTGGAGACGTGGGTAAAAAAAAATTGTGGTAAAGTAATTTTGACTAAAGTCATCATTTACATATTTTGAAGAACATCCACATAATAAAACATAACATGACAGTTTTTTTAGGGTTCTGGAGTAAACAAGGAACCCTTATAGTTTCGTCATGTCCGTCTGTCTGTCTGTCTGTCTGTCCCCGTTTTAGCTCAGAGACGCTTAGTGCTAGAAAGCCGTATTTTGGCATAGGTATATATATACATATTAATCGCGCCGCCAAAGTGGTTAAATAAAATCTTGAAAAACATTTATTTTTAGGTTGCCTCCCATGCACGTAATGTGGGGGTGATATTTTTTTCTCAAGATTCAAGATTATTTATTTGTGAAAACATGAGTACACATACAAGTCGTACGCATGCAAGTTTTTAAATTACATTATAGTTTTAAGATCAGTCATGTTTGGCCTTACTGGCGTACAAATATTTAAATTTCAGATATAAAAGTTATTGGATAGATTACCTATGCACAAAATAGTAAATGTCAATTTTGAAAACAATTAAATTAAATATATGGTCATAGTTACGTAACAATTTACATAATCAGCCTATAATGTTCCCACTGCTGGGACACAACCTCCTCTCTGTGAGAGGGAGTGGGCCGTAATCCACCACGCGGGCCCAGTGCGGGTTTGTAGATGTCACATGTATTCGAATTTTTGGTTCTAGGACATGCCGATTTTACCGTAACAATAACCGAAAAAATTTAACGTAACAATTATTAAATGTCAATTAAAATTATCATCATAGCAATAATATGTTGCTTTATTTAAATTATGTCAAAGATGTATTGATAATATTGGTTACTACACGGTATTAGATGTTGTCATTAAGAAATTCTAGAATACTGTGTTAAAAATTAAGTGGCAACATTCATTAGTTCCTGTTTTTGACACAGAAAACTGTGTGGCGCTAGACGTATTGAGATCGAAAAAATCGCATTTGAATATTTTCCGTCCCCGAAGTCCGAAGGAACATAATGTTTGCTCTGTAATCATCTAATGTATATATAAGTCAGCCTGTGGCATATTCATTAAAATGTACCAGTAGTATACTCTGTGTCAAAATGTACTCTGTGTAGTCTGTGGTCTATCTGTGACAGCTGTCATCAAAAAAAAAGTTCCCGTCATCATGTCGCATCTGCCGTGTTTGATTCCATCCAATAAATCTATCCTAATCAGGGTGATCCCCACGAACTTTCAATATACTGTAGTATGCTTTCCCTTCTAGCAGTATCTTTAATTTATTTTTTAATTGACGGACATTATGCTCCTTCCAACTATTTGGGAGTTTATTGAACATTTTAGGGGCCATACAGAAAACACTCTTGGGCATTAATGCTGTTTTCGATCTATGTAGACAGAGAGATGCGATGACAGTATTTGTCATCGCGTCTACTATGGTTGCGATCGACCACTTCTGATTGTCGTGGAAGTAAGTGTCGATATGATTTTACAAACATGACAATGTCTAAAATGTAAAGGCAAGGCAGAGTTAATATTTTATAGTTTAAAGTAGGGCTTACCACTTTCGGTTGACTGTAATTTAAACATAGTCCTGATGCACCTTTGGCTTTAAAGGGTATGTCCTTGTCGGTTAAATTGCCCCAAAAAATGATCCCATATCTTAAATATTCTCTATCGCATGGTGTGCGTGTTCAAAAATATTTCAGGTCTGTGAACACCATTTTTCGATTCAGGGATTCGTTTGCGTAATATTAAGCTTTAAAGTGCAAATTTTTGGCAAGAGACCCTTTCTCCAAAATATACTGATACTTCAGAACCGAACAGAGATACTTGAGTTTTCTAAAAGAAAAACAATGATATTTCCTACTAAAATATTAGTCATTCTTATAGTGGTCGATTTCGACCCCATGGGGTCGATATCGACCACTTTGGGAATCCCTGGTTTAGCCGAAGGTTAAACTACGCTAGTCGTAATTTGGAGATGGGTGACCAGACCATCCATTACATATCGAAGCCCCTCCGTGCCTCGGTTAGCAAGTCAAGCCATAGGAACCCTGTCGGGGTCGCGGGAAGGTACAAAAGGGTTACCGAGGCCCCAGGCAACACAGGCAACGGAAGGGACACGGGTGGGTTTTAGTCATTAAGAGGCCGACAACACCTAAAGCGCGGTCACTGTCGGACTGCATAGAATAGAAAGAGAAGCGCGATGACACAACGCTGGTAATTAATTGCAAAATATGAAGCAATTCTCGATTTACAAAAAAGCTATAGATTGTATAAAAAAAATAAAACACTATTATGCTAATATGTTGCTTGTAGAATAATATGACATGTACTCGTATATTAGTATGGTTTTTAATCGTAAAAAAAATTTTTAGAGGTATCTTCGTGATTTTTTTCTATCGTATCAACTTAGTTATATTATGTTTTCAACACACTATCTACCTAGCATATATCCTTAAGAATGTCATATATTTTTCTGATTTTGTTTACTGCAGTGGATCATATACTTTAAGGCATTATAAAACTTATAAAAAATGCGTTTTGGTCCTGTAGTCCCCTTAAGAGTCTGACACACCCTCCCGCTCCGCCCAGAGCGGGAGAAGTTATTTGATAATCTCCCACGCAAAAAAATAAAAAATATAATAAAGCCATTGGAGCTTGGAACCGACTGCAGGCATTCGTAGATCTTTGACAGTCGTTACCAAAGAGCATCGTGTTATCCAGTAACTGGGTTGTAGAGGTCAGATATGAAGTCACTTCACGTAAAATAATGGTATTCGGCTGTATTCAGTTAGACTGGAAAATTGTTTGATCCTTATTTTTTTTTTGCGCTTTTAAAATCGCTTTCAAAACGGTGTCGTCATAACGTAGTTGTCGACAAATTTTCTCCAACATTATTCGGTTCGTCTACAAGAAAAACAAGATATTTTTAACCGACTACATTCTATATTCGTCTGTATGTATTTTTAAAGGTATGAATGTTCATCGATATTTTCATCATTCTGGACCGATTTTGAAAATATTTTTTTCATTGGTAGGTAGAAGAAGCTCGTGCGGTGGTCCCATATACATTTTAGGGTTTTAGTAAACAAGGAATCCTTATAGTTTCACCGCTGTAGCTAGAAAGCTTTAATCTGGTATAATACGAGGGCGGGTCAATAAGTCCGTGACTTTTGGAATAAAACACCGATTTTTTGATAAAAAAATAATTTTATTTTTCAACGTAGTCTCCCTTGAGCTCTATACACTTTGTCCAACGCTTCTCCAATTTTTTTAACCCTTCCAAAAAAAATGATTTGTCGAGGTCCTCAAAATAGGCCTTTGTTTGCGAGATGACTTCATCATTGGAGTCAAATCTTTTTCCACCAAGCCATTTCTTCAGGTTTGGGAACAAGAAGTAGTCGCTCGGAGCCAAATCTGGAGAATAGGGCGGATGAGGGAGCAATTCATAGCCCAATTCATGGATTTTTGCCATGGCAACTGCACATGTGTGCACCCTTGCATTGTCTTGGTGGAAAAGAACTTTTTTCTTGGCCAAATGAGGTCGGTTTTTTTTCAAATCGTCATTGAATCGGTCCAATAAATTGGCATAATATTGCCCATTGATTGTTCTTCCCTTTTGAAGGTAGTCAATGTGGATTATCCCGCGTGCATCCCAAAAAACAGTCGCCATAACTTTATTGGCTGACAAACCCACCTTGGCCTTCTTCGGCGCCGATTCACCCTTAGAAACCCACTGTTTTGACTGTTGTTTGGTCTCTGGTGTGTTGTGATGGATCCATGTTTCGTCCACGGTTACAAAACGGCGCAAAAACTCCTCCATATTGCGATTAAACAACGCCAAACCTTCCTGTGAAGTTGTTACACGATTGCGTTTGTGGTCGACTGTGAGCAAACGCGGCACCCATCTTGCGGAAAGCTTTCTCATGCCCAAGTGATCATTCAAAATTGAAACCACTGAGCCATGCGAGATCCCTACGGCTTCCACAATCTCTCGCACTTTCAATCTTCGGTCGGCCAACACCATATCGTGAATTTTTTCGATTGTTTCGGGTGTAGAGACCTCAACTGGGCGTCCAGGACGTTCGGCATCTTCAGTGCTTGTACGGCCACAACGAAATTCAGTAAACCACTTTTTTACCATTGAAATCGATGGTGCAGAGTCCCCATAGTATTTATCAAGCTTAGCCTTGGTCTCGGTAATGGTTTTTTTTCGCAAGAAATAATGCTTAATAAGCACACGAAATTCACTTTTTTCCATTTTCTCCTCAAATTAGTGAGTAGTCTGATAAAAATAGCTGTCAAACACAAACTAACTGACGCAGCAAGTTTAAATTTTGACAGGAGTCAACTGACAGATGCCTGTTGACAGGAGCAATGTTGCTGTTTCAGTAAAGAGGTCAGAAATTCAAAAAGTCACGGACTTATTGACCCGCCCTCGTATTAATCACGCCAACAGTGGTAAAATAATATCTTGATAAAAAAAATATTTTGTGGTGCTTCCCTTGAACTTAATGATAATGATATTTTTTTCTCGTTTGTCACATGGTGTATTGTTGGATAGGCCGTTTAAATATATTGCGAATCTGTGAACACCATTTTTCGATTCAAGAATCCGTTTGCGTTATATTAAGCTTTAAAGTGCTAAGTTTTGTTAGAGTCAAGTGTCCCTCCCCCCCTGCTGGCTAAATGGTTGTCTGTGCAAATGTGAAAAAAATCATGACAGTAGTACATATAATGAAATTAAGAGGAAATCTATCACAGCTAAGTAGACTTTACAAGTTAACGAGTAATAGTCGACCAACTTACATTTGCAGTTGGAGAATTGACCGTGGCGTATTGGCGAATATGTTTTTCAACAACAATTAAGTTTGTTTTTGGGATAAATTCATCCCAAGTTCCAAACTACGGAACACTTCATTGTGCCTGGAACACGCAGGGACGGATTTAAAGTTGTGGTGGCCCTGGGGCAACCAAGAAGTGGAGCCCCCGAAAAATGTATGGAACAGATGAAAAAAAAAACAATAATTAAAAAAGGTATCTTGTGAAGGTGACCTTTTTTTTTGATGATTGTGAACGTTTTTTCTTTGAAGGACACAAAGGATGTATTTTTTCTTATCTTAAAAAAAAAACAAACTGTGGAGGCCCCTTCTTTGTGGAGGCCCGGGGCCAGTGCCCCTGTTGCCCTGCCCTAAATCCGGCCCTGAACCGGCCAAGTGCGTGTAACACGCACTTGGCCGGTTTTATTAAGTTTGCTCTGCTAGTTTTTTGCGTTTGCTTCAATAATACGTATTTTATCCACTTTATGTAAGCTAAGATGTCATAAAACTTCCTGTCACTATTGTAAACTGTTATATATGATGACCTCTTTGCTTTGACTTCTATTTATTATATTTTTGATATAGGTTTATGTCTTGTCATCCGCTGTGTCACTGTCATAGGAAATTAAAAAAGACTTAGAAAATGAATATAATTATTTAATTCTATGATACATAATATTAACAAAACAAGAAGTGGTATACAAAAAAATTGCGTGGGGTAGGTTCTACAGCAAAAGAGTGAAAAAAAAAAACTGAAACAAAAATTTCTACAAAAAAAAAACACTACAAAGTGAAAAATTACTTTAATTTCGTAAGTCGGTGTCTTTGCATCTGTATTCTAGTTTTTGCCACCGACTTGCAAAATGAGGAGAACTGGAGCCACTGCCTGATTTAGACTTCTGACAGTTTTATATGAATATGCCCCCTGTCCTGCCTGCGCCTGCCCAATCCACGAATATACTTATCTACTACATTTCTATGAAACCCTTTTTTTTCATGATTTTATTTAACCACTTTTTCGGCGTGTTTAATGTGTATACCTGTGCCAAATTACAGCTTTCTAGTACTAATCGTCACTGAGCAGCTACAGCGGAGACAGACAGACGGACATGGCGAAACTATAAGGGTTCCTATGGAACCCTAAAAATGTCGTTTTAATATTTAAAGTGGTCGGTAGGTATCGCTGGAATATTATTTTGAAATTAATGTAAAAGCATTAAAAAAAGTCAAAAATGTAGAAGTATTTCTAAATTAATAAAAATACGAAAAAAAAGTGAAAATCAACGTTAATTCTCAGCGCCCTCTCGGTCCTTGCGCCCTAGGCTCTAGCCTAATTAACCTGTGGGTAAATCAGGCTCTGACTGGAGTTGATGGTGATGTCGCTATCAGCTCCACTTTACCATAATTATGCATTGTGACGAGCATAAATTGCTTAGCAACCGTATTAAAGAAATAAAGAAAAATATTTTATTTGGGACATGCACAAGATATACAAAAACTAAAGAAAAGGAGCATTTAAAACTAACAAAATGTACATGTTTGTTGATTTTGTTTTTTTTTGTAGTAACCTTATTGAATCGCAAATTCGCAACCCGTGAAATAGTTTCGGTACTATCTGTCGTCTTCATCATCAGTTCCACTTCACCAAACGACGCTTTCTGAGAGCAAATGCACCAATTGCTATAAAAAAAAATATCCAAATCCCTATAGGTGTGATTTCCATGGGATCCCCTAATCAGATTCTGATTTGGTGACAATGGGACCACCTCGAGAGCATATCCTATCAAACAAAAAAAGAATTTTCAAAATCGGTCCACAATTGACGGAAAAATCGTTGAGCATACCTACATAAACAAAACGAGCGAGCCTTACTGTAGTCGCATATCATGTGTGTAACATCTGACATCTCACCTTGGTGATAAGCAACTGAGCAGCGACAGAAAAAACCTCAGAATTAAAAAAAAATTAAATACTGAAATATTTATTCGAATAATTATTAATTACTAGTGGCCGACCACTGATCGAAATTCGACCCCCTCTACTTACAATATATATGTAATGTAGTGTACTGTAGACTACTGTAGAGGTTCTATGATGATAATGCATCATCCTAGCCGCTAGTTGACACTGGCAACTTAATATCGACGGTTAAAAGGTAATAAGGCATAAGCGACATTTTGGTCGAAAATGAGTTATGAATGCCATCCCACTTAATCTCTATTTTTAAGTAGGATGGCAATCATAACTTATTTTCGACCAAAATGTCGCTTATTACCTTTTAACCGTCGAATTATAAATACATATTTAAAATCGGAATATAGATTAAAAATTATGAATTGTCATAGAGACAGTCTTGAATGAACTCACAAACAAATGTGTATTTAATTAAAACATTAAATATAATAACAGTTATCAAAAAGGAATATTATTTAATTAGTGTAGCACGTCCCCCACACTACAGTACTTACTAATTCCATGAGTACACTAGTTCCATGCTATTAAAAAGTACATACTTATTCCATGCTGAAGCTGTCACTTCCTGTCTACACACTTCCATCCAGTTTCACAAAATTACTTCTACAGAAAGCGAGAGGAAAGATCACATAATCAGCCTATAATGTGCCCACTGCTGGGACACAGGCCTCCTCTCTGTGAGAGGGAGTGGGCCGTAATCCACCACGCGGGTCCAGTGCGGGTTGGTAGACGTCACATTTCTTCGAATTTTTGGTTCTAGGACACGTCGGTTTACTCACGATGTTTTCCTTCACCGTTTTGAGGGCAGTGGTGGTGAAATAATTTACACAAAGTAAAGCGCCATGTCCGGGTTCGAAACCACGACCTACTACTCGTAAGTCGCGGCCGTTACCACAGAGAGGAAAGATAATACACATTAAGGCGCTGACAAGACCCAATTGATCAAAATAGGCTTCTCTTAAGCAAAAACATTGCCAAATCTGTATAGTTTGTGGTAACAGAACAAATATTATGTTAATTTTGAACATATTTCCCAGAACTTGGTTGTTACCAAAACACGTTTTGAAAAAAAATCTCGATACAAACTAACGTTAAACTAACCTCTTACCTTGAGTTCTAATCCAAAATATCTGTATTAAATATCAACATACGTTACGTATTTAATTAATAACAAGAACGTCTTATTTGAATGCAGAACTTGGTTGTTTTTTTATTTTCGATTACTCAACTCAATTTTGAGTAAACAGATAATTGCTTCATATTATGCAATAAATTACAAGTGTTGAGTCATCGCACTTCTCTTTCTTTTCTATGCAATCTGACAGTGACCGCAGTTTAGGTGTTGTCAGCGTCTTAAATGAAAAACATACAGACGAAAATATAACTTCCTTTTCGGAAAACGGTTGAAATAAGTTTAGACGCTGCCGTACATTGACGTCATTACGGTTATAACCTCAAATCAGATGACATACATTCATAAGTCGCTCCATTGTTGGTCAATTGACATTTTCCTTGAACGTTTTCGGCACAATGGCACGTTGATAAGATTATTTATCTAATCTACTTGTGTTTAGCAAACGGGTAAAAAATATATATATTAGTATACAGTGGTAATTAAATAGGGTAAAAGAAAATAATCTGTTTATATGATTCATCATCATCTGCCTAGCCTTTTCCCAACTACGTTGGGCTCGGCTTCCAGTGTAACCGCAGCTGAATACCAGTATTTTACATGGAGCGACTGCCTATCTGACCTCCACAACCCAGTTACTGGGTAACACGATACCCCTTGGTAAGACTGGTTGTCAGACTTTCGAGCTTCTGACGACCCGTAACGACTGTCAAAGATTTACAAATAACAGCCGGGACCAACGGCCTAACGTGCTTTCCGAGGCACGGAGGGGTCTTGGTATGTAAAGATGGTCACTCATCCACGGACCAACCGCGGTAAGCGTAGCTTAACCTGATCGATCGACCCGTGCGGATGTTATTACTTAGCCACAAGCTCCTCTTTATACACACTTAAGTAACTTATAATTTTAGTATTTATATACAAACTTCTCAGTTCTAACGTCAGTGCGAACGCAAATAAGTATTATTTGTTACTGAAGACCGCAAATTAACAAATCAAACAATATCATGCAACTCAAACACAGACAAGTGAGTCTGCAAAATAAAAATTTCATTTAAATGTTGTATAGGTACTACTATTTCACGAAATAAACTGTTCTCGTGCTAAAGCCTGCTGGAAAATAACTTGTTATCTTCCAGCAGGCTTTAGCACGAGAACCGTAGATAAGCGTTTTGTCGACGGAAGAGCAGACAATAATGTCGTTTCCGTGTAGACAGTTGACAGTTTTCTACCGAGAAATGTAGACAAGCGATTTCTATTCTACAGTAGCGTAGAAATAGATAGCGTCTTGCTAAGCCATGGAGCATACGATGGAGGTCTGCCCGGCTTGCAGTGCGTGGAGGCGATCGGCGGCAGAGATCTCTAGCGTCCGGCCCTGGTTCAGGCCATGGTACGGCGAGAGCGAGAGGGCATGGGCTGTCGTCACCTCCTTCTGTGAAGCGATAATGCATTCTCGCGAAGGATGAGGCGGGACGGTTGAGGGAAAGCCAAATTTCGCGCCCCTATCCGCCGCAGGAGACGCCTTGGGCGCACAGTGGAACGAATGTATGGGAGCGGTTGGACGTAGACATGTCCGAAAAATAAGAGTAAAATTATGACAAACTAATGATGCCATCTTATTCGATTACTTAATGCCTTCATAAATTGTGGTGATGAATTTCTTCATAACTCCCATATTTCGGGAGTAATTTGAGAAAATGTGAAATTTTACTATGAAAATGAGTGTATCGAGCTCTCTCCCTCCTGATTCCGGGCTTGTTTCAAGTAGCGGTCTCTAATATCGTAATGCTATTACTAAGAGCTATATTTAATACTAAGACACATAGTGCGCCAAATGTGCACTTTCTGGGATAAAAGGAAATGAAAATTTAAAAAAAAAAACGTTTTTTCCCCATTTGTATTTACTTTAAACCGCAGACAGACTTATTAAGAGGTCTATAAATATATTATATATATACAGAAATATATATTAACAAAAATATTCACAAGAACTGATGAGAGTATGACTTTTAAGTAAGTTGATAATAAATTACCTAGTTTCATTAAAAGTACAATAAATAATTAAGATGTAAGCTCTAATTTACTAAGTTACACATTTTTAAACAATAACATCATTTAATTCAGTACCGTGGCGTCACTCGTACGGAGTGATCGTGTTGGCGTCGTGTCCTTGACGAACTAGCTATCCACGCATCATACGAACTATTCGTAGCCGTTCACAACAGAAATATCGCGTGCACGCGCACCGCGCGCCGCGCGCATTGCCTTTCTTTGTTATGTGACGAATGAGTTGTTGTTATGATAACGTTTGATGGCGAGAAGGAAGGATCCTATCCAAACACAAGTGAACATAACCTAGGAGAAGCCACCATGGTGTCAGATGCAGAACAATGCAACAATACACAAGAAGAAAACTCAACAGAAGTACAATTAAACGATTTTGATGTTTCGATATCTAATAAACGCGAGCGAGAAGAAGACGACATGGATTGGACTGTGGTTGGCCGTAACGGGAAAAAAGTTAAAGATGATAGAAATAAAATTGAAGTCTACGTATCAAGTTCAGAAAAGCTACCAAAACAGTTCAGCTTAGCAAAGATATTTAAGGAGCAAGGCATTTGTGATACAATAAAAATTAAATACATAAACCCATATAGATTACGAGTAGAGTTTATTAGTGAATTAAGCGCTGAGAAATTTATTACTTGTGACAAATTCATATCTATGGGATGGAGAATTTTTAAGGCCATGGAAGTCGGTTACTCTTACGGCATAATCAAAAATGTTGATTTAGATCTGAACGAGGAGCAAATACTTGAAGATATTGCGTGTCCAAGTCCAGCGGAATTAGTCTCATTGAAACGACTTAACCGACGAGACGAAAATGGAGATGGATGGATTCCATCTGAAACTGTCCGATTATGTTTCAAGGGTCATTTTTTGCCAGCGTACGTTTTTGTGGGCAACCTCAAAATTAACATTGAAAAATATGTGTTCTCAGTCTCACAATGCTCTCGCTGCTGGAAATTAGGCCATGTCTCTAAAAAATGTGTAAACAAGGTAGTGTGCCCAAAATGTAGTGGACATCATCCAAACTGTGACACGAGTATGTTGAAGTGCCCTAATTGCTCAGGAGAACACATGGCGTTGTCCAAAGAATGCCCGTCCTATAAGAAAGAAAGGAAAATCCGGCTTATCATGGCCGAGTTTAACTGTACGTATCGTAAGGCCCTTACAATGTACCCTACTCCAGATTCACCATCTAACTCACCAACCTTGGCATCCCGAACTGATAGGCCAGTGGAGAAATACCCAGTAACCGTCGTCAATGTCGTAAAAGAAGTTCCACGCCAGGAGCAGCATTGTAAGCCGAAGACTACTTCAAAAAAAAAAGACAATCCGAAGCCGAAAAACATAGCAAAGACATTTAATTTAAAAAACTGGGAATTCATAGACACCGACGCAGAATCCGAAAGCAGCGAAGCAAATTACAGCACTAAATCTAGGAAGCCGTCTACAAAACGAACCCCGGATGGTAACGTAACAATTAGAGAACTAATAAAAAAAATAAAACAAGTTATTTTCACCAAAAGAGACACAATTTCTGTTAAAATTCAAAGTATTGTTAAAATATGTACTGAGTGGTTGATTATTTGGGTAGTAGGTAATATATCAGAGTGGTCGTTATTTAAGAGGTTATTTGACTTTTCTTTTGCCTCAGACAATGAATCGTCAAATAAAAAATAATTACTTGAATATTATACAGTGGAATTGTCAAAGTCTTAAACCTAAGTTGCGCAATTTTGAAAATCTACTCGTACTAGAAAAAATCCACGTTGCTGCTCTCAGTGAAACTTGGTTAGAACCCGAGTCGGAACTTAGAATAAAAAATTATAATGTTTATCGCAATGACCGATCCGATGGCTACGGGGGTGTAGCGGTAATAGTTCATAATTCCTTAAAATCTAGTACCAGCTTAGTTAACTGTCATAATTCAGGGATACAAACACTTAAAGTTGAACTGTTCAATTGTAACGTCATTAAAACTATAATAGCGATTTATTGCCCTTCTTCGGTATTGACATCTTCGAGTGACTGGGATTGTCTATTATCTCAAGACAACAGTAAGACTCTGATTCTGGGTGACATTAACGGACACCACAGTAATTGGTCTTATAAAACAGACCATCGTGGCAGTCAACTATTTGATTTCTTATCTGACAATAATTTCGTGGTATTGAATGATGGAAGCCCGACCAGGATAAAATTAGTAAATAGCGTGGTTCAGAAATCCTCACCAGACCTATCTTTGGCATCATCAGATATCGCTGTTAAATTTGATTGGTTGATGCTAAACGAATCATTAGGCAGCGACCATTTAATGATAAAAATTAAATCTAGTTCAGGCACCGGATCCCGACGATGTCAAACAAAGCACCGAAATTATAAAGCTGCCGATTGGAATTTGTACAAAGAGCTAGCAAAGACTTTGTTTGACAATTTTATACACTCAGAAGATCTGCAAATGTCGTATGACTTTTTTGAACAACTAATTAACACAGCGGCAGATAAACACATTCCATACTATAAAATATACACTGGTCCTACCTCCATTTTCCGTCCAAAACCCTATTGGAACCCTTCTTTATCCAGGACCGTTGCTGTTCGCCGCCGCGCACTTGCTAACTTTCGTCGGAATCCTATTGCCGAGAACTATGATGAGTTAAAAAAGAGAATTAATGAATCAGAGAAACAAATTAGTTCAGCCAGCCGATTGTCCTTCCGTGAATTCTGCTCAACTTTAAATCACCAGATTACGCCCTCGGAAATGTGGCATAAGCTGCGATGGATGAAGGGATACGTTTCACCTAGGGCTTACATTAACAAAACTAACGTTGAGAATCTGCTCACGTCTTTGACGCCAGATTTTGTCGGTCTGCCTACCCCAAATTTTACTTCATGCAACCCAAAACTTGACGCACCTTTTTCTAAATCAGAATTGTTCAAATCAATGAAATTTAGAAACAACACACCCGGCAAGGACAATATATCATATAGTATGATAAAGCATCTCCCAGATAATGCAAAAAATATACTACTGTCTTTATTCAACCGATTTTTTGTCAATGGATTTGTGCCTAAACAATGGCGACAAATAAACATCGTGCCTATTCCTAAACACACTCAAAATACTTCGGAATCTACGAAACTTCGACCTATTTCTATGATGTCGTGTATTTGCAAGACATTTCACTATATGATACTGAACAGAATTGAGTGGTATTTAGAACATATTAAGATATTCTCTGATAGTACAGTGGGTTTTAGAAAGTGCCGTTCTAGTTTAGATAGTCTTTCTAACCTAGCTTCTAGAATACAGACGGGATTTTCGGAGGGACTTCACACTGTGGGTTGCTTCATGGACATTGAAAATGCTTATAATAATATTGAAATTATTCCCCTACTGCGGTACATGAATGAAACATTACATATTGGACCAAAACTATGCTCTTATCTGTGGAACTTCCTCCAAGACAGGGAATTAAGTATTTGTATGGAGGATAATGTTTCAATTACCAGAAACACAGGACGCGGTCTGGCCCAAGGTGATCCCCTGTCACCCTTATTGTTTAACGTTGCTACTGTCCCTATTTGTAAAACTATAAAAGATGTTCATGTAGCTCAATATGCTGATGATTTCGTTTTGTATACTGCAGACCATAACTGTCACTTGGCATCACTAAAGTTACAGACGGCTTTGGACAAATTTAATAAAATCATTACAGGTTTAGGCCTTGACATATCCCCGTCGAAAAGCAAAGTATGTGTATTCAAAAGAGGATACAAAAGAGAACATGTCAACTTGTATATCAATAAATCGACCTTAGAAGTAGTTGACAATATAAAGTATTTAGGATTATGGTTTGATTTTAGACTTATCTGGAGGAGGCATATTAATGAATTAAAAGAAAAACTCCTTAAGTTTGTCAATATTTTTAGAATGCTAGCCGGTTCTGGCTGGGGAGTGCATCCTACACATCTTAGGCGCGTGTATATAGCTACCGTTAGAAGTCGATTAGATTATGGGTGTGCTCTGTATGGCAACGGCAGTCGTACACATTTATTAAAACTGGAGAGGATACAGAATCTATGTTTACGCACAATAGGTGGTTTCATTAAGAGCACACCTATACATATTATGGAAAATGAACTGTGTATCGCGCCTCTGCATATCCGTCGGCAATATCTGGGAAGTAAATTTTGGTTGAAATGCAAATCTTTTAAAAACAATGACACTATTGATATACTCGAACATCTATCATCGCTGTGTTCGCACCGCTATTGGAGAAACAAACCAAAACCTGTTTTAGTTACGATCCATGACTCACTTAAAGACGATCGTATTTACTGCAGTGATATCTTAGAAATGTTTAGTTTATCCACTTGGGTCAGCAACGTGGATCTAGACCACAACATTATTTCAACTATTGATGGTGTTGACCATGCCAAAAAAGATTACAATACGTGTCAATTAAAAGCTCTTTGTAATACATATCTACAAATAAATTATACGGGTCGATATACAATTTACACTGATGCGTCAATTACTAATAATGAAATTGGTGTTGCATTTTTTGATTCATTTACAAATGCATCGATGAAATTTAAAGTTGATTCTGTGATCTCAGTAATGCACGCTGAATTGATAGCAATTTTAGAGGCATTGTCCTACATTGACTCAATTGCATGTTCCGAGTTTTTAATTATATCTGATTGTCGCAGCGCTTTACAGTTACTGAGTCGATGCACCTTACCCAAACGGGGCATTCCCATTGCCTATGCTGTATTGGATTTAATATGTAAACTTAAAAATAAGAATAAAAATGTTGTAATACAATGGGTGCCTTCTCATATTGGCATCGAAGGTAATGAGATTGTCGACCAGCTCGCTAAAGAGGCTTCAGCAGACGGTGAAAAGTATTCCTGTATCCCGTATTATACCGAACTGCACTCTAAATTAAAAGACCTCTGTTATGATAACTGGCAAGAGTACTTCAATGAAAGGAGCCGCAGTAAAGGTATATGGTATGCCACTATACAACCGGACGTTCTTAAAAGTACGTGGATAGACAGTGCCAATATGAGAAGGCAGACAATCATAATAGCCCTCCGACTTCGCTCCGGACACATACCCTTAAATAAATTTGCATTCTTAATGGGTAAAGTAGAGTCACCAAATTGTGTAGAATACAACTTGATCGAAGATGTTTATCATATCATTATGGAATGTGTCCGGAACGAGCCAGAAAGACGGGATTTGTTAATAGTATTTAATCATATGTGCGAAACTGGGGTCTGTAACAGCGTCCTTGCTGCTCCTGCTTCGGAAGCAGCCAGGATGTTGTACAGGCTCGTAAACATTGGGATTAATCGTAGGGGTAGATAGTGTAAGATAAATTTCAGTTGTGTATGTAAAGTCGATTTGTAACGATGAGGGTGGCATAATCTGTCTAGATTAAAACCCTCTTTAAATAAATAAAGAAAAAAAAAAAAAAAAAAAAACATCATTTAATTATCTTCGTCATCATCATCATCATCAATTAATTCAAATTCAGAATCGATGTCCGCTAAATCATTTATGTTAACAAATTCGATATCACTTTTCTCAGAATCCGTAAGCTCATAAAATTCCTTAAAAGAAGATTTTTTTACAAACTTATTTCCTTTTGGACGGATACTTGTAACAAGTGGATCAGAAGACAGTAAAAGATTGTGCATAATATCTTCATTGCATGAGATACTGCTATGCTTTCGAGAATGCTATATTTTCTAAAATCTTTATTTCTAGCCTCAGATGCCTCTTCGGATAGAAAACCAATGGGCACAATTGACATGTTCTGAACTATGTCTGGCCCATGCATTAAAATTTTATGAAGTGAAGAAGGCATATAATACCATGGGTATAACTCCACGTAAAGCTTAGCAGTATCAAAGCAGAACTCTCGGAATTTAGTTACGTTGATCTTCTCTCCTGATGAAATACACTGCAAGATCACACAGATTTTTCTTAAAAGCATAGCATCTATTCCGGTCAGTTCAGCAGATTTAGTGTAGTTTTCAAAAAATCTCCTTGCCGAGTTGCCATTGTTGGTGGATCCACTGCCTTGTTTCACAACATCGAGAAGTAAGCCCGTTTCTCTTCTTACAGCCTCTTGAACTCTTTTCTTCCTGTCATCAACTTGCCTTTTTGCTATATCACCCCTTACTTGCCATGATTTTATGTCTAATTTGTAGGAAATGTGTAATAAGCATTCCATTGAGCGAATCCAAGCGTGAAGGGTGCTTAAGCTATATTTATACATGTCCTCGTTTGCGTGTTTATCTTTGATTAACTCTAAATTATTCATTTCTTTAGGACAAGCCTTGCATATGTCACACACTGAAGCTGCTGTATTGGATATAATGGAATGAATTTTACCATCAATCATTGTCAACAGCAGTTGGTGTTTGACACTAATTCCATCAGTGATGGTGGATGGAGTTAAGGCTTCAATCTCTGCTTCGATTTCAGCCATCTCTCTCTGCACATTTTCTTTGGTTTCCTTTATAAACTTAAACAATATTGGCCGGCAAAATGAAGTGGAAGATGGTCGCTCGTTTTCCCAAATTGTTACACCTTTTGAGACGAGCCGCAGTGGTACAAGACTAATCATAAAATTACTAGCAAGATCGATTTGCTCATCTTCACTCGTCCTTTGATGATAAATGCTTTGGCTAGATGATCCGTCAAAACCCCATTTGCTGGTCAATACGAGCTGTTGATTGGGATCAACAGGGGTTTCTAACGACCTAATAAGTCTTCTTGAGGTTAAATCCATCAAGGCTTGTAATTTGATTTTTGCAGAGCTCTCTGTAACTGTGAGATCTTCTTTGGCCGGATAGCACTTAATTTTTTCTTTAACCAACATGTAGTAACTCGGGTATTGAAGAGCTCCTTCTTGAGTGTTGAAATCCCGAAGAGTGTTATAGCGCCATTTCGATAAGTTCATCGATACATAAAGAGCCAATGCCTTCAAAGGGGGTATTTCCCGTACCTGAATTGATTTACCTTCAATGAAGGCTTTGATTTTTGAGGCCTCTTCTGGATTCTCCGTCAAGTATTTCATAACATAAGCTGTATCGCTTTGTCCTGCCTTTTGAAGCGCCCTTTCGGCCGAAAACATAATTTCAGCGCTGCTACTGCTGCATGAAAGACTATCTTCAGTGCGTCTTCTTTTTTGCCGGTTACTAAGGTCCTCAAAAGATTTACGAGGACTAGGATGTGTACAAGATGAAGCATCAGATTTAGCAGGAGAAATTATGGGCTCGATGACGTCACTTATATTTTCTGTAGAAGGTTCCATATTTTCATTCTGTAATTCCGGCCATTGAATTGCAGCCTGTAGCCAAATCTCATGTTTCTTCCGAAACTTATCTGTGCTTCTTCCAGACTGTGTCCATTTTGCATAAATGCGGTAGCAAAATCGACGACACCAGTCTTTTAAACTTGTTTCAGCACTTTCACATAACTGAACACAACTGTTATCTTTTAAAACACTGAACAAATAGTTAAAGTCGCGTAAATCTTTATGTGCGCGTGCGCATAAAGCAACGTGAATATCAAGATTTGTATTAAAATTTGGAAAATACATTGCGAGATTAGCTTGGATACAACGAGGTGTAAATCAACACTGATTTTAAAGTTACTAATAGTGACCTATTTATATAAAATCCAGGTATCCCAGGTATCCTTTGTTAAATATTGCAAGGTAATTAGTTATTGTGATAATTAGTAAATGATGCATGCTAAATTAGTGTATTAAGAGCCATTTAGTAATTAAATAATAGCAATGTTCTTATCAGTAATCATTAGTGCATCAGTTTTATATGTAAACCTTAAGTCCCTAATTATATATCCTAATTAGCTTATATCTTCTCTAATTGGCTGCTCAGAAATGTTATTGTAATAAGGTAAACCTTTAGAAAAACGGTTTTAATCAACAAAATAAACAAAAAATAAAAAAATTGTGTTATAAAATAAACATCACTCTTTATCCCAGAAAGTGCACATTTGGCGCACTATGTGTCTTAGTATTAAATATAGCTCTTAGTATTAGCATTATGATATTAGAGACCGCTACTTGAAACAAGCCCGGAATCAGGAGGGAGAGAGCTCGATACACTCATTTTCATAGTAAAATTTCACATTTTCTCAAATTACTCCCGAAATATGGGAGTTATGAAGAAATTCATCACCACAAGTTATGAAGGCATTAAGTAATCGAATAAGATGGCATCATTAGTTTGGCATAATTTTACTCTTTTTTTTCGGACATGTCTACGTCCAACCGCTCCCATACATTCGTTCCACTGTGGGGCGTCGGGAATTCCGGGCGGATTTCCGGCCACCGTAGGGGCGGGCTAGTGGACGGTGAGCAATGGGTAGCTCGCCGTCCGATAAGCACCTGGCCCGGGTCGACGGTGCCTTGTGTTCCACGCGCGCCTCAAAGAGATGTCAGCACAAGTGTAGGGGTCCACTAGGGCCGATGCCTGCCGGGGTCGCGTGGAAGTTCGAAAGGGTTACCGAGGCTCCTGGCAACACAGGCAACGAGGGAATACGGGTGGATTTTAGTCAGTAAGAGTCTGACACACCCTCCCGCTCCGCACAGAGCGGGAGAAGTTATTTGATGATTTCCCACCCAAAAAAAAAAAGATTGTTCAGCGAGAAGAAATTTGGACGGTGAGAATATTGAATTGAGTTTTCAAAATCAATATAGATTCTTGCCTAAAGTCAACCCGGCGACCCGTAGACTCGCGTTTCTATGAAGACAAAGACATATTTATTCTTTCCATAGCAACGGTGAGGTAGCTAGTGATGTAGTACTCCAACAGTTCCGCCCCTAACACGACCCACTGTCCAGATTGTTCAGCGAGAAGAAATTTGGACGGTGAGAATATTGAATTGAGTTTTCAAAATCAATATAGATTCTTGTCTAAAGTCGAATTATTTCACTGGCGTAATTTGACATGTGCTAGCTGTCACTGTGTAATAAAATGGTCATATTTATTGTAATGTTGATCGTTTGGTTTAATCGATTTATATAAGTGTAAAATAAATGTATATTAAGTTTAAAAGTTTAGAATACTTACAATAAATAAATAAAAGAAAAAAAGAAAAGTTGTTTATTCTGCACAAACAAAACGCACATTACAAAAATCAACGTAAACTACACATATACAATGTAGCTAAAAACCTCGTAATCAACCCATATAAGTTTGACAATCCTGTCAAATACGTAACATTTACTTAAATACAACCATTTTATTGCACAAAGTGACAGCTGGCACATGTCAGATTTCTCCAGTGAATTAATAATTCTACTTTAGGTGCATTGTGATGTAGACTATTTAACACTTGTTGAGAAGAAATGTTTCTACCCCTAAATGTCAAAAGTAGAGAAAAATAGGTCGTCATGCTTCACATTGTAAACTTTTGTCGACTGAAGAATAGAAACATTTCTTCTCTTCAGTATGTACAGTCAACGTCCAGAAGTCCACTTACACCGCAATGACCATTATCGCCTGCGCTATACGGGCAACAAGATGCCAATGTGTAGTGTTGTCTTATAGAAGAAGGTCATAAGTACAACTAATATTGCTATTCCATAGTTTTCTGAGATTGCTAGTCGACTTCTGACTGTTACTGTACATCGCCATGCTCGAGACGGTAGAAATCTTTCTACAATCTGTCATTTAGTCTATTCTTCCGTCGACAAACTCCGTTTCTATGGTGGTCAGGCTACGCGTGCAGGGCAATTGCGTAACACATATAAAATGACAATTGATCTTAATCGGTTACATTTAGACAGTTCACCCACGTCCATTGCCTTATTTACATTGTTGAGCACACGAATTTTTCAAACCAATGAAGCAATGGATTTGGAATATTCTTCAAAACTCTCGGATTGTCATTCAACAAGCATAATCAGCCTATAATGTTCTTACTGCTGGGACACAGGCCTCCTCCCTCTCTGTGAGAGGGAGTGGGCCGTAATCCACCACGCGGGCCCAGTGCGGGTTGGTAGATGTCACGTGTCTTCGAATTATTGGTTCTAGGACATGCCGGTTTCCTCACGATTTTTGCCTTTACCGTTTGGAGAGCTGTGGTGATGATGAAATAATTTATACAAAGTAAAGCGCCTGGCTGGGCTCGAACCTATGACCTACAACTCGTAAGTCGCAGCCGTTAAGTGGGCCACCACTGCTCCGTCACGCAACTACACGGAAAAAAAGGATCTCTTCAGCGAAGAATATCAATATTCTCAGAAAAATTGTTTAAATCCAAGTAAATATTTTCTTAACGTAAGTAAATGTACTCAGTCCAAGAAAACCTGTTTACTCAAGAATAATAAATACTTGGTTTTTATTCTTGCATTAAGCAAATATTTTTGATTCAAGACTATAATAATCTTAACACTTTGACAGCCGGCCGGTTTTTAGCACGCATTCTCTTGTATGACGGGCATTTTTAAGATACAGTAAGATTAAAAAAAAAAAATAACTGTAAGTGCTTTAAGCATATTTTTTCATTATTTCTCGTATGTATTAACTAAACTATATGAAAATTGATCACGTATTCCGTACGTAATCGGCGTCCTGTGGAATGAGCGGCATCACGTATTGACTACGTGATTGGCTGTCAAAGTGTTAATTGAAGAAAATATTCTAAGAGAGAAATAATATTCTTAAAATTAAACTTAATTATTCTTCATTTAAGTATAATGTCTTCGAAGAAGACAATAAAACTAAGACACAATTTTGCTTCATTCAAGAATATATTGTTTTCCCCATATATGAATCAATATTTGTCTTGACCAAAAGGATATTGTCTTAATTTAAGACATCCTTTTTTTCCCGTGTAGGGTGCTGGTTGGTCGTTGGAAGGCCTGAACAAGGTAGACCGATGAGCTTGTGAAGTTCACAGGAATCCGTTGGATGCGGGAAGCACAGAACCGGTCGAGTGGGGGTTCTTGTGGGATGCCTATGTCCAGCAGTGGACGTCTTTCGGCTGAAATAATGAGTTATCTTCCGTCGTCGATTAGATCTTAACTGATTAATGAGACTTTTAAAGAACTTGATCAATTAGTAGGTATAATCTCTTGAGTACATTACCAGTCGACAGCGATGTGGATGAATTTTTCGACGCCCTATTTTAGTTTGTCTATAGTTTTAGTTATTTTTATTTATTCATCACCTGCCTAGCCTTTTCCCAACTACGTTGGGGTCAGCTTCTAGTCTAAACGGATGCAGCTGAATACCAGTATTTTACATGGAGGGACAGCCTGTCTGACCTCCACAACCCATTTTCTGGGTAATACGATACTCCTTGGTAAGACTAGTTGTCAGACTTTCGAGCTTCTGACGACCCATAACGACTGTCAAAGATCCACGAATGACAGCCGGGACCAAAGGCTTAACGTGCTTTCCGAGGCACGGAGGGGTCTTGGTATGTAAAGATGGTCACCCATCTACGGACCAACCGCGGTAAGTGTAGCTTAACCTGATCGATTGACCCGTGCGGCTGTTATTACTTAGCCACAAGCCCCTCCAAGCATGCAAGCCATTTTTATTAATTAATTAGGTGTATTTGTTTATATGTACGTGTAAAGGCTCGTGCAGACTAGCGCGATATTGCGAACGCGACAGGCATATTGCTGCCTGTCGCGCCCGCGATATCGCCCCAGTCTGTAAGAGCCTTAAAAGTGTTTGTACAAACCTACTTACAGAAATAAAAGAATCTGTGAAGGAAGTAACAAAAAAAAATATTGTAAAAACAAAAACTATACACATTATATCGACATTTGCTACAATTTTTCGGCGTGTTCAGCGCGTGTTTGAAACCCTATCACTGACTTGATGAACACTCAGAGAATGAGAGTTACTGATAAAATGGAACTAAATAAGTATTGTTATCATCGCTGTCCACAAGGCCACAGAATACAATAATTGTTATCACCATCTTTTTCAATAGTCAGTAACTGGGTTGTAGAGGTCATATAGGTCCATGCATAATATTGATGTTCAGCTGCATCCTGTTAGACTACTCGTAGAAGCTGATCCCGATATCGTTGGGACAAAGATAGGAAAATGATGATTAATCCTCTTTCAGTAGTCCATTGCTGGACATCATCATCATGACTACAATAGGTACTTTAATATTCACATAAATAATTGATGTGTATGCGTTCTAGTTTAAGAGGCTGACAACACCTAAACCGCGCTCACTGTCAGACTGCATAGAAATGAAAGAGAAGCGCGATAACACAACGCTTGTAATTTATTGCAAAATATGAAGCAATTATCTATTTATTCAAAAGAGTTTGAATTGAGTAATCGAAAATAAAAAACCAAGTTCTGCATTCATATAAGACGTTCTTGTTATTAATTAAATACGTAACGTATGTTGATATTTAATACAGGTATTTTGGCTTTGGAACTCAAAGTAAGAGATTTTTTTTCAAAACGTGTTTTGGTAAGAACCTTCTGAGAAAAATGTTCAAAATTAACATATATTTTTTCCGCTACCACAAACTATACAGACTTGGCAATTTTTTTCTTATGACAAGCCTATTTTGGTCATTTTCCTCTTGTCAGCGCCTTAACATACATTTTTTGCATAACTTACTTGCATTAAGGCTCCTACAAACGATATCGCGCTAGTCTGCACAAGCCTTTATATGAAGGCATAGTAACAGTACAAAGTTAAAAGTCACTAAAATCATATATCTGCGCCTTAAATTTCAGGATATATTGGTGCGTGGCCAAAATTAATTATTAATAAGAATTATTTTAATTTTAAACTTTTGCTGTGCCCGACAGGGTCCGTACGAAACCCTTCATTATTCGTGGTCCGACCCACGCTTGACCGGTTTTTTTCAATACATTTCACAACCCAATTTCACAAATATTTGCCAACAGCGCCTCCCTGTCAACGTCAATTGCGCGCCAAAAGATTTTTGTAGCCCTATAGATACGTCACTTCCAACGTCAAACGGAAAATGACAGAACAAATGTCACCCAAAGTCAATCTAACTCATTAATTTGCCCTTTATTTCACTTCCGAAGATTTATCGTTCGTCCTCATTCACCTTCAAACGCGCATGCACTGCCCGAACGAGAAATGTCAGTCTCTGACACCGTGTCGACATTTGAACTACGATAACCGTTATTTTAGATAACGAAAAATAACAAGTTATGAAATAACCGATATCTGATTTATCTCTTCCTCATCACTAGTGTTTTTCTTTTTTTTTTATGTTGCACGCGTGATGGGTGTGTTTTTAAGTGTTGCCAGGTGCATAACGGGTTTTGTTTTGGATTACAATTATGAAAAAGGTAGAATTATTTTGTTTTTTTTAATCTATGCTATCTTATTATCGCTCATTGGCAAGAAGGGTGACATAACAAAAAAAAACTACATTTTTGAGTTGGCTGCAGTGGCCTCTGCCGTCGATGAGTCAACAGCTGCAGTTGCCTCTGCCGTTGGTGTATATGAGATGAGCACTAAAAATGAGGGAGCTAGAGAGGTCGCATTCTTACCGCTGCTTTAAAACTTTTAATTCGTCATACCCAAAAACTACTCTTTTTGAATTATTATGTGAGTTTGTATGACCCTGGGTAATCTTCGGGACTACTGATTCGATACCGAATATTAATTCACTAATGAGAAGTATTGCCAAGTGTCAAAGGATAATTATATTTTACGTTAAAACTAAAAATTTCAGGCGAACGAGGTCGCGGAAAGAAGATAGTGTTTTTCTATGATTAGATAAAATGAAAGAGAAAATATTATACATTGTAAAAACAGAGATCTCCCATCACTGTTTTTACGGAATATAATTTTTGTCGATAGATTCGATCGAAAGATAAGAGAGAGCTGTAGATATCTAGAACTCACTTGTCAAATCAATTAACTCAGCCTATGTTGAACAAAGGCCTCTTCCAGGCTGCGTCACAACACCCTGTCCTCCGCCTTCCGCATCCAGTCTGTCCCAGCCAGCTTTTTAAGGTCGTCGGCCCATCTAGAAATCACTTTGTTTAGAAGAAAAAAAAAACCGTCCACTCACGACACGCAAATACCTTCAGTACTTGTACACAGTGGGAAAGTGATGAAGCTGTACAGGTCTTATAGCTCCATCTCTTTCTCACGCTGAAGTAATAATAATAATAATAATAATATTTATTTATTTCCAAGTATATGGTACATTGAGATCTTAAATTAAACATAGATTCACATATACTACCATTGCTGGTGTAGAAAAATGAAATAAGCTAAGTGCATGCAATAATATGCTTATAGACATTACGAGTACAATAAGAGTTATAATAAATTATTGAAATTGTTTATTAATTTATATTTTTAGTTTGATACAATATTAATAATTTAGATTAATTGAATTGGATTATTTGTAATGTCAAAATATTAAATCATGCCAAAAAAAAAAAAACAACATAGTTCCATAACAAAAAAAAAAAAAAAGTTATGTCAAAAATCAAAGTTCTAGTATCAAAATATTTAATTATAATGTCAAAATACTAATAGCGTAGAATATTAATTACAATGTCAAAAAGAATGATTTAAAAATTCATTAACGGAATAAAAACACATATCTAAAAGCCAAGTAAACATTTTACATTTGAATTTAGTTATTGGTAACATTCTCAAGCCAGGTGGTAATTTATTATAAATTTTGATTGTCATACAACTGGCATTTCTGCTGTATAGTTGCAATCTCTGAGGAGGTACTAGCAATTTCCCGGCATTTTTTTCATTCAATCTTTGGGAGACTTGTTCATTCAATATGAATAAATGAGGGTATTTTTTTACAAATAAACAAACCTCAAAAATATACAGGCACGGGAGTGGAAGAATTTTTAATTCTTTAAATAATGGCCTGCAATGATCCAAATATTCTGCTCCGCTCATGACTCTGATACATTTTTTTTGTACTTTGAATGCTCTGTCCACATCCACTGAATTACCCCATATCACTAGGCCGTAACGCAATACTGATGAAACATACCCATGATATGCATTTAGGACAGTTTGTTTACTGGACACCAGTCTTAGCTTGCGAAGAGCATACACAAATTTATCAAGCTTGTTGCATACTCTTTCTACATGTTCCTTCCAGTTTAGTTTATTGTCTATTATTATACCTAAAAATAAAGCCGATGGTCCTGGTTGCAAAATTGAATTATCATGTCGAATTGTTGTTGGTGTTACCGACATGTTGCATGTTTGAAATTGAACAATTTTGGTTTTATTAATATTAACATTAAGATTATTGTCTCCGAGCCATTTTATTACATTAACTAATTCAATGTTAGTATTAGTTTCTATGTCAGTTTTGGTGGTACATTTTATAGTCAGAGTCGTGTCGTCAGCAAATTGGATACATTCATATTTTAAACATTTTCTGAGGTCATTTATGTATAATATAAATAGTTGCGGACCCAGTACGCTTCCCTGTGGAACGCCAGATTTATTTATTTTTAATTCTGAGCAATATGTCGTCCTGGTATTTTTTTCTATTTTAGAGATAACAGTTCTTTGATGGCGATCAGACAAATAGCTTTTAAGCCAATCATGCGCCTTGCCTCTTATACCATATCTCTCTAGTTTGTAGAGTAGTCGCCCATGTGAGACAAAATCAAATGCCTTGCTCATATCTAAGAATACCGATAAAGCAGACTTTTTTTTATCCAGAGCTTCGGTAATTAATTTTACTAATGAAAAACAGGCTAGAGTTGTTGAACAATTTTTCCTGAAACCGAACTGACTCTCTACAATTAGATTATATTTAGTTACAAAGCTATTTATTTTGTCATGCATTGCTTTTTCAAAAATTTTTGCAAAGATTGGGATCAGTGTAATGGGCCTATAATTACCCATTTCAGAACAGTTACCCTTTTTGAATAATGGTTTAATTATAGACTCTTTTAGTGTCGACGGAAAAACACCTTCTTCAAATGAGAGGTTTATTAGGTAGCTAAGTGGTGATGCTATAATTTTTGCGCTTAATTTAATTATTTTAGTGGTTACTTCGTCATATCCCGTAGAGTTTGTATTATTTAATGAATAGATTATTTTAATAATGTCAGTTTCATTCACGGGAGACAAAAATAAAGTATTTACGTTATTGTCAATGTCAATGTTGTTTACGTCATGATTATTATTGTAATTTTTTTGTGTCAGTTCGATGAAATAATTGTTAAATTGGTTACATATGTCAATAGGATTATTAATTTTTTTGTCACTAATTATTAATTCATTTATGTAGTTATTATTATTAGATTTATTTAAGTTATTTTTTATGATTGACCATGTCGCTTTACATTTATTCTTAGATTTATTGAAAAAATTGTTGTTGTTTATCTGTTGAGATTTTGATATGCATTTTTTTAAAATCTTAGTGTAATTGCGGTATTTTTTCTTGTGGTAACCTTTACTTATAGCATCGTGTTGGTATGCGTAATATAAAGCTCTCTTTTTAATGCATGATATTTTTAGACCCCTACTAAGCCATTTGTTTTTTATGGGTTTATTGGTCCTTTTGACAAGTATTTCAGGAAAACACAATTTATAGAAGAGCGTGAATATATCATGGAATATATAAAATGCTTTATTGCAGTCTGTCTCTTCGTACATTTCACAAAAGCTTAAAGCTGCTAAGCAATCTAAAAATTTTTCTATGTTACCCTTGTCGTAATCTCTCTTTGTATCATACCAGAATTGTACAGTTTTTAATTTATTATTATTATTTATCTCTTCAAGGTAAAAAGATAATGATTGTCCAGTATCGTGATCGGAGAGAGCTAAATTATGTATACTGCATTTCATATCAACTGCTGGGAGATTACTGGCTATTTGATCTATGCTAGTATTTTTCCTAGTAGGCATCCTAACATGTAGGGAAATATTAAAGTTGTTTAGTATTGATATTAATTCTTTAGAATATTTGTTATCTTTCAATATGTCGATGTTCCAATCTCCGCACAGAATAATATTTTTTTTAACTTTGCGGGTTAGGTTGCGTAATAATGATTCAAGTTTTTCAAAAAATATGGACACATCAGAATCTGGAATTCTATAAATGCACACTATAATTAAATTATGACTCAATATTTCTATGCCACAGCATTCAAAGCAATATTCGATGGCCAGTTCATCAGTTATGGGTAACGGGCTAAAACTTAGACCTTTTTTTATTAAAACGCATGTTCCACCGCGTTTCTTCTCGTGTCTAGTGTAACTGGCAGCTAAGTTGTAGTGTGTAAGTGCCAGATTACTTTCATGCCCTGATTTTATAAAAGTTTCACTCAGGCAAATAAAATCTATATCGCCAATCTGATTTGCCAAGTCAGTAATTGTAATTTCGAATAGATCAGTTTTATTTAAAATTCCAGCTATGTTTTGGTGTAATAGTGTAAATTTTTGTTTTCCTGTAGAACTGTCTTTACCATCAAATACCTTTTTACGTGATGGGACGAAAAAGAGTTTTTTGGGCTTTTTTTGGCGATTTTCGAGAATCACAGTAGTCATACTCAGTTGGATAGGTTTCAATATCAACAAGCAGGCGACGGAATATATTTTCATAAATACGTTTTTGACCGAGTTTGTTAAGTTTACCGGTATTATATGAGAATGTTTCATCAGATAGGTCAAAATTACTGTCAAAAAAATAAGCATAATTATGATTTTCTATGTCCATATGAAGCAATCTATTAAACATTTCTATTTTATAATTGTGTATCAGAGCCCCTTGTATATATGTAGGGCAGCATACAATGACATTTGTGTTAGTTACACTTTTAAGTGATTCTCTAATTAACTTAACTATTTCAATTGATTCCCCGGTGCCTTTAAAATCTTGCTCGCCAATCATAATAATACAGTAGTCATCTAAACTATAATTTCTTATCTTATTAACTATATTAGAAAAAATGTCTTTTACGCTACTATTACGTGACAAGTAATGACAGAACTCGAAGTGTCGATCAAAAGTGTTTTCTAATATTTCTAGTGAGCCACTATGGTTGCAGTTACTGAGAATGCATAGCTTTCTTTTTTTCCTACTGTCTTTTGTTATTACCCGTTGATCTTGTGGTGTCTTGTTGTGTTTATTCATTTATTTTTCGACATAATTGCTATACTCAGTAAATTCAGATGCTTCGGTCTGTGTTTGCTTATCCTCGTATATTGCTACAGACACTGTTTTAGGTGATGCATCAAAATTAGGTGACTCTAATAATATATTTGAGCTCTTAATGCAGTCTCTTTCATTGTTACTGGATGGCTGTTCTTGGCCTAGGGATGCAACACGTAGACTATCAGTAATAGAACGTCTATTTCTTTTTCTCGCAGACAATATTTTTTGTCTTTGCGACTTTGTAGGACTGCTAGTACAAAGATCTTTTAATGTATTAATGTAAGTTTGCTGTCGTAATACTGTTTCTTTAAGCTCATTGTTGTCGCATATCACCTTGTCCAATTCATTTTGTGTTAATTCAAATTGGTATTTTAATTGCTGTATTTCAACCTTCATTTCGTCTAATTCATTTTTGCTAATACCCGTTGAAAGATCAAGACTTCTTGTGTTTATGTCCGAATTCGTTCTGTCCAATGATGAGTCATTACTGAATGAATCTATTGACTTAGATCTAAACAGTTGATTTCGTCGTCGCAATGTTACGTTGTGGTTTATTTCCATGGACATCGTTAAGAAATAACACCAGACAATTTACAAAAAGAACCTCTTATCGCGGGGATCGAACTCAAGCCCCACCGTTCACATAGACGACGCGACGATGCTTTACTGGCAGAGCTATTTGTACAGTTAACTTTGTTGACAAAATAGTGCCTCTCAATGTAGATACACGATTTTTGAACTAATGAGTGTCGGTTATTATGAATCATGTATTGGAAATTTTTGCACTGTTTCTTTGTTCACTTGATTTAAAAAAAAAAACACTTTATTTTAGTTATTTAGGATTGTTCTTTCACTTTTTAATATTGGTTAAAGTTTATTATTTATTCGTAATGTGTTTATTGTAGATATTCACTTTATTCACTTTTGTTATTTTTGGTTTTTATTGTTTTGTTGTCACTGTTTATAAAGATATATGTCTTCACCTTTTTGTCCTGTTCACATGCTCACTTATAGCTTATACTTATTCTTACACTCTATTACTTAGAATTTGATGAAAAACAGTAATATAACTATTTTTAAATATTTTTTATACGGAGCTTCGCAGGGATCGAACTCACGGCACGGAACTAACACGGAAGTCGCCTATACAATCAGTAATATTGAACTATACTGCTCTAACTGCTACTGCCATCCATGCCATAGGCGTAATGTAGGTACTAGCGTTTAAACCTGTGATCAAAATAAGGCGAACCCCGCGTGGGGTGCGGGATCAAATTCACTCCTGCGAATGTGTCAACTAAACTCTGATTTGTAATTTACTATACTAAAATGACATTTGGTCACCTAATGACATTTGGACACCTAATGTCATTTTAGTCTAGCAAATTTAAAATCAGAGTTTAGTTGACACATTCGCAGGAGTGAATTTGATTTGTTTAAGTAACTTGGTACAATAATTTCGATTTTTGTATGACTTCTCATTTAGTATGGATGCCCCCAAATTTTCATTGTATGTGCCTATTGTGCATACATAAAAAATGAAATTCTATTTAGTCCGTCAGTCAGATAATAAAAAAATAAAATATTACTTAGATAAAACGCATTCAAGTTGGACAACTGAATTGTGACCCCCAATCGACAATTGTGGTCACAATTCAAAGCATGACGCTTTCTATTTCTACGCTACTGTAGAATAGAAATCGTTTGTCTTTTTTCTCGGTAGAAAACTGTCAACTGTCTACACGGTAACGTCGAACGTGTATCGCTTACCATCGGGAGCGATAAGTTATTTCCACACCACCTGCTCGCTAATGTCAAATTATATGTCATGCAAATCTAACCTAAAGTACTAAGCAAGTAATTAAAGACCGGGCCGGGCAATAATATTGTACCAAAGTTTATAATAAGCAATAGGGAGTATTGTACTGAATTTCATTATGACCCGCTGCCTGGTGCATAATGTGATTTGCACAGGTGATTTGAATTTGGAACAACAAAAACAATCTTATGAAAACATTTATCATTAAAAAAATTGTAGATTGTACAACTAGTGCGTTTATGCCCGAGTTATACACTCTGCTTTTCACTTGAATTGCAAGAAAATGAAACAGGCATAAAAACACTTTTCACTGTTCAAAAATGTTGCAAAATTGAAAAAGAGAAAAGCTAATTCTCGCCACGAAACTTAAAAAGTTTTATTTAATTTTCAACATGTGTCATTCGACTTGTGTATTTCATACTGCCAAGTCATAATTTAAACGTTTCTTTGCGTTTTTTAATAATCCATGACAACTATTTTATCTGGTTTTATTAAATTACCGATAGAAAACACGGAAGTGATCTAAATTAAAGCAAATGAAACATTCACAAAATGAAGACTTTAATCCGCGACGTTTTATCGTGCGTTGGGCCTGATTATCTTAGTCTTAAAAAAATGTACTAGAGCAGGGATTCCCAAAGTGGTCGATATCGACCCCCTGGGGTCGAAATCGGTTTCCCAGGGGTCGACATAAACGAAAACTGATGTTGGGGGTCGACGAGGTCTAAAAATCGACCCCTATTAATTAACACAAGTTCTTATTTTAAACTTAAAAACAAGATACTGTATAAGTTGTGTTACGTGGACGAACTTATTATAAGAATGACTAATACGAGTATTTTAGTAGGAAATATCATTGTTGTACTTTTAAAAACTCAACAAGTCGATAAGCGTGCACAAGTGCTTACAAGATGAAAACATTTGGCTATGGGGGTCTGAGGTATCAGTTCGTTTTGGAAAAGGGGTCTCTTGCCCAAAATAGTTTGGGAATCCCTGCACTAGAGTATAAAAAGTGACTCTATGTCACCTACGCACAAGATACAGACGAACTTTTAGAGCATGAGAAGTGAAAACACTATTAAAGTACAGCTCGACAAAAGAGTTCTCACTTCATAGGTTTTAGTTGCCGTTGACGAACAAAATTATTTAATTACGCAACTCAATAGAGATATTATAGTGGAATAATAAGTAACAATAATTAATTAAATAGATGATACAAAAAAATAAACAATTGTTTTCTGCATTACGGCCAAGAGCAAAAATTCTTATTGAATAATGTGCATATTAGACTCGCCTGTTTCTGTATTATCTGTGGCGGTAATGGCGGCATGTCATCGCAACAGCTGATCGGTTGCTGTGGCGCGTAACCCCGCCACAATAGATTAGAGTACTGTACTGTACTGTGACCCCGCGTTAGAATGTTGAATTTAGACTTCACATTTACGATATTATTTACTGTACCTATTCTTGTTGAAATTGCACGAGTTAAGATTAAATAGTGTATGAAACTGCACATAACTAAGTATTCCCGATTATAAATTTAACAGACGTACTAATTCGATAATCTAATTGGTTTTTTATATTACCTCGCAGTAGATGCGAAAAGTAGAGTATTCTTCTCGGGGATAAAGATGTTTTCGTCTTGGGTGAGCTTGACTTCCCTCACTCAGGAGTTAACTCACAGCCGCTCGCTACACTCGGGAGACCTAGATGGTATTTTGAATCCCGAACGCAACGGCGTTCGGGATTCAAAATACCGCCCGTGCTATTAAGACCAGTGTCTTAAATCAGTCTTTATCCCCCTAGTGAATAATCTACGATTGTCTATATTGATATATTTCGCTTTTCGTGTCTGTCTGTCTGTTTGTGTGACTGCGTTGTTTTTCTAAACTACGCAACGGATTTTAGTGAAGTTTCACCTTCAATTAGAGATTTTTTTCCGAAAGGATTTGTGTATGATAAGTTCATATTAAACTTACATTACATATAATAAAAAAATCGATGTTTTTTCAAGTCGTAAAAACCGCGCAAAAAAAAACAAAAAAAAATATCTGAGGAGAGCCAGATGGTATCCCTACACCAAGCAACTCGCTTAATATTAATAAGAGGACTTCGATAATAGCATCTGCCCGCAGAATGGAATCTCATCGATTTTCATCAACGGATTCCATCTGGCACTTCAAAAAGCTACAGAAAAATGATGAGAAGGTTCAATTTGCGCAGCTTCCTCTTCTCTTTTATCGGCACGAAATAAAACGACAAAAAGTATTTTTTGTTGTGAATAAATTTTTATCACTTCTAATGTTACATTAAAATAATCATCATCATCATCTGCCTAGCCTTTTTCCCACGTTGTATGGTAATGCTTAGCCTCTGGACAATGTAAACGCCAGCCCTTGAGCCACGGGAACCAGCCGTTGCGACATTTCCATGAAAAGACCATGAGCAATCAGACCTCAAGGCCCGAGGGTTTCAACCCCAAACGGCTCGAAAATATAATTAGCAACAAGGTTATTATGCTAACGCCGCTTGAGGTTCTTCGTAGTGGTCCGGTCTCTTGCTATCGTCGTGTGCTAAGCCATTGGATTCTCATACAACTGGAACGCCGAACTGACAAAAGCTCGTCGGATGATGTCGTTAATGTTCGCATGCCGCGCTAAGCGACCCGCACTTCGTCTGCAAGACAGGTCGAGGTGTCCGAGACTGTTAACAACTTCGCCACAGTGACAGAGATGAGAAGAACAACATGGAGCTCCTAGTCTTAGCTTGGTGGAAAGTAGTGTCATCGAACAAAGTGCCTATGTTCAACGACGGCTGTGCATGAAGCCGCAGACCCGACTCCGCAGTAGGAACAGACACAGAATTGTTCTGTACTACGGCTCATCCCACCGTCTCTGGGATGCATTATCGGGTAATCAGTGTGGAGGCTAGGATTTTCCTGATTTATTACTCAATGCCGTGGACTGAGGATATGAAAGCCGGTAAACTAATACTAGAAATTTTGCGGACACCGAGGCCTCCCATACGAATAGGAAAAGTAACTTGTCCCCAAGCTGGGTCGTCCATGGCCACGTTTAAAATCGAAGTTAATGTGTGCCGGATAATTTGGTCAATTTCGTCGTAAAGGTGAGTGTGTTTCCATAAATGGGAAGCGCGAAGGAAAAAAATTATTACTTAATTCGTTACTTACTGCTGTTTCGGCCCGAAATTAACATTAATTTCGGGCCGAAACAGCAGTAAGTAACGAATTAAGGTGATGACCGAATGCATATTATTGATTTGGAACAATCTTTCCGAAATGTCGTTGAAATTTTGGATTTTTCCTCAATAAAAACGGGAAAGAAATTCTTAAAGATTGGAGACCCAAAGAGACGAAGATAGCTTTTTCAATAGTTCTTTTGATATCTGGAGCTATTGCGTTAAATTTGGGAAGTGTCAGTTGTCTGTCAGTACTGGCCGCTAAGTATACTTCAGATTTCGAAAGGTTGAACGTTGTGAATTCAAAATACAAAAGTCAATTATTCAAACTAGGCCGAGATTCAGCACTTTTCGAACGTCAAATTTACATAAGACAGTCCCCCTTCACCACTTCCTAGTGCTTTAGCTGGGAAGAAGAAGTGGCGCAACAAACTGTTCAGCAGCCTTGGTTTCAACAGTCACTTTTAAACGTCAAAAAAATATACACATTGTTTCCTATCCGACTACTCTGAGAAGAAATACCGAAACAAACTCAGAGGTCACAGTCTCTTTTAAAGTGCAGACATTATACAATGTGGACACCATAGATATCCATGGTGGAGACGAAAATACGACAGTAAATGAAAATACTAGCAATACTAATGCATAGGACTATTTTAGAACTATCAAAACCTACCTAATCCTAACATCGAAATTGAAAACGTTAAACAAACTAAATAGTAGTGACGACGGACGGGCTGATTATGGGTGTTACCATCTTTTACTAAAGTCGATTTATTAATTCACTGAAGTCATTTGACATTTGCTAGCTGTCACTTTGTGTAATATAATGGTCATATTTATTGTAATAGTGATCGTTTATTTTAATCGATTAAGGCGCTGACAAGACCCAATTGACCGAAATAGCCTTCTCTTAAGAAAAAAAAATGTCAAATCTGTATAGTTTGTGATAGTGGAAAATATATATGTTAATTTTGAACATATTTCCCAGAACTTAGTTGTTACCAAAACACGTTTTGAAAAAAAATCTCGAGACTAACGTTAAACTTACCTCTTACCTTGAGTTCTAATCCAAAATATCTGCATTAAACATCAACATTCGTTACGTACTTAATTAATTACAAGAACGTCTTATTTGAATGCAGAACTTGGTTGTTTTTTATTTTCGATTACTCAACTCCATTTTGAGTAAATTGATAATTGCTTCATATTTTGCAATAAATTACAAGCGTTGTGTCATCGCACTTCTCTTTCTTTTCTATAGAATCTGACAGTGACCGCAGTTTAGGTATTGTCAGCGTCTTAAGGTATAGAAGTGTAAAATAAATGGATAATAATAAGTGTAAAGTCCTACTAATATTATAAATGCGAAAGTTTGTAAGAATGGATGGATGGATGTTTGTTACTCTTTCACGCAAAAAGTACTGAACAGATTTGTATGAAATTTGGCACACAGATAGTTTATAACCAGGAATAACACATAGGATACTCTTTATCCCGTAATACCCATGGGGTCAAAACTTATGCGGGTGAAACCGCGGGGCGCACCTAGTTATACAATAAATATGACCATTTTAATACACAAAGTGACAGCTAGCACATATATTTGATTAAATGTTTGTATGCATACTTGGAACGTCATTAATATACGAAGTTTAATTTATTTTCGTATTGTCTCCACATTGTAAAAGTCAGTCAGCGAGATAGCGGGGTTAGCTTTCGAGGCTCTTCCCCGTGACCACGACCTAAACGCTCAAGCGACACGCGTCTTGCGACAGAGACCGCGGTGAAAACGAATGAAAGCATTATTAGAGCATGCTATGATTCAACGCGACGCAACTAACGAAGCGAAGGGCTTTTCAAAATTAAAATCAAAATTGATTTATTCACTAGGACCATCGAAGTAAAATGAATAAACAGTTAATTACTAATAACAATAACAAAACCTTGGTCAGCAAGAAGACCAGTCACCACAAGCAGCACCCGCTCACGAACATAACGTAAAGATTACCCCGCTCGCCATATTTGAGGGAAGGAGGCAACCCGACTCTACCGCAAGCAGTGACAGTGACTGCCGGTTGCTCAGGCAAGAAAAATATGATCAATTGTCGCGGGCAAAAATTATACAGTCAAATAAAATGAAAATTATATGAACTCATATAACCTGTCAGTTGTGTCTTGAGTTTTGTTTTGTTTATCGTATAAAATACTGAACCGCCAAGTTCGGTCACGATGGACAAACGATCGCTGTCACCGGGACGTCACGTTCAGTTTGAATAGTCTCGTTTTTCGGTGACGGCTCTGGTAGACGAATGCCCATAACAACAATAATAATAATAAACATTTAATTCAGAATTACTTCACATTTGTTAGTAACAATGCAAACTTATAAAATAGTGTACTTCAAAGCTGCGTGAGGCACGCCGATCCTGGGGAATCTCTACTTGACTGCGTGCAGTCGTATCCACCTCCCCAAGATCGGGGAATCTCACCTATCAGCCAACGCTCTGTGAATGGTGTAGCCCTGCATTGAGACAACAAAACGATGGATTCTCTTGCCCCCCTTGTCCATGAGAATTTAATTTTTGTGTGCTAAACAGCTCTTTCGGGAAGTTGCATTACAATTTGGGCCTTCTGCCCATTTTTCCTATGGATCTTAGCTCAAATGAATGTAGGTCAGTGGTCGGAATTGTCGGGTACTCCGTATTCCTAGGCATTGTTAAAGCGTTTTTTATTACCTGACTGCCCCAGGGAGGTAATGTTTTTTGAGAGTATGTATGTATGTATGTATGTCTATTTCTTTGGCACGCTCTGTAGCCTAAACGGCTTGTTGGATTTTAACATATGAGGTGTCCTTAGATTTGTCTTAATTGTGGGAGTGACATAGGCTATATAATATTTATAAATTGCATCTGCAAATACAAAAAAAAGGAGGGGAAGTTTTTTTTTTTTAAATTAATTGCAACAATATTGGTATCAAATAAAAGCTAGTAATTAGTAATTTTCAAATATATATATATTAAAAAAACTAAAAAGCTTAAAATAAAATAAATTATTTAAAAAACAAAAAACCCGACTGCAAAAACACTAACTGAAAAGGGAAAAAAAAGCTATATAATTTTGGTCTTGCAGGCGGGGACAATCGAATAACCTGAAATATGGTTTAACTTTTGTTTGTCCCGGGGCCCTGCGATACCAAAATTCTATAGATTATAATGCTTGTTTTTCTCTTTTCAGCTACCTATTTGTTTTTGCAATCGGGTTTTTTGTTTTTCAAATAATTTGTTTTATAATCATTCAATTTAACCGTTGAAACTTATGGGGCTGACAACACCTTAAGCGCGTTCACTGTCGGTCTGCTTATGAAGAAAGAGAAGCGCGATGACACAAGGCTGGTTATTTATTGCAAAATATGAGCAACTATCTAAGCAATTATCTATTTACAAATAAAATATATTGATTGCACGCCGCGCCGTTCGGTTTAATAATATTTATTTTTAGTAACGAAAATATGAATATTTGTAGAAAATCACAGATAGAATTATAGACAACAAAATAGTCTGTTCATATAAAAAAGAAACATGAAAATATCTTAAGTAGTTTGAAAGTAATATCGTTTTTATATTTTGGGTTCCTGAATTTACTTCATAAAGTATTTTACTACAAAACTTAAATATTCACATATAGAATTGATGTGTATGCGTTCTAGTTTAACATACATTTTTTTCATAACTTAAAAGTCACTAAAACCATATATCTGCGCCTTAAGGCGCAGTTTGGCTCAGACGAGACGTTAACATTAACGCAGGTATTATAATGAACAGGGGCATTATTATACAAGTGGTGCAAGCTTTTCTAGTCAGAGCAATAAGTTATAGCGCAAATCATTATTAATAATCATACATATAAGTCTTTGATAAGATAACACATGTTGGATTGCGGGGGTCAAGAAGAAAGATAAGAGCAGTTATGTCAACTTGTGTCCGTGATAAGTAATTAAATCGACGCATCTGGTGACTTGGTGAGAATTAATGCCGTCAGAAGGCAAAGCAAGAAAGGCCTTGTCCAAGGCCTTTCTTGCCTAATCAGCAACTTTTTTGTTCACTATCCAGTTAAGGTGACACGTAAAAAATAATCAATAGGCATAAGAAAGTGACAGCCAATTACTTACACATGCGAAAAAGAGAGCGCAACAATGCGCTGGAACTAAAATGTCAAACGTCAAACCAAATGAAAATTGTTTAAAAATAAATTAAGCTATGTAACAAAAATATTATCAGCCAGAGTTTTCAATAACCTACCTAATACACACATTTTCAATGCAATATTGCAATGAAATTACTTAGGATTTAAGAATTACAGAAAAAAAGTACCTAGAGGTTTTTACGGAATTAAATTGTATCGAGGAAATTTAAGCCAGTTAGGATTAATTTGACAGGACTAAACTAAAATTTATCTTCTGTCCTTTTCTTAATTAAATAGAAATAAAAAGATGCACTGAACATAAAGAAGAATGACCAATTTTTACCTGACCATGTATAGAAATGAAATAAATCTTAAAATTCAGCTAACTTAATTGTATATTAATTACGCTTATCACAATGTTAAAAGAAACGCAGGAAAAAAATATTTTTTTAATTTTTCTTAATGCTTACTCTATGTCAAGGGTAACATTTTACCATGTTTTGAACGCATCTCAATTACCCTGAACGCATCTCAACTACCCATTTTTTACGACGTTCCATTTTACACACTGCTACTTGACTTTTTTCAACTACGACTATTTCTGAGTTTTATACATTATTTTACATTTTATTTAATCAATAAGTACTTTTTTATTCGTCTGTGTATGATAAAGATGAATTAAGAACAACAAAATAATTAAATAAATTAATCATGCAGTATGTATTTGTGTTCGCACGAGTGAAACGGATTTTTTTTGACATTTGACAGTTCTGCGATTGTATGGTCGGTCGACGGACCATAGTATGTTGCGTTCACGTCATGACATTAGTGTGGATGGGCTAGGTATCAAGAAAATATCTCTGCTCCAGCAGAATTTCTGGATGACGTAGTTATAAGAGATTTAGATGAAAATGATGATAATTAATAAACCATCATGTTAAAGTGAAATCACTTTAACATAGTGTTTTATTTGTTTTTCCCGTTTTGTTCATCAGGTACCTATGTATGTAAGTATGTACCGCGGCCAATGAAATGTGTTGGGTAGATAAGTGATCACTTTTGACAATACAAGAACTAAGTTAGACTTTCTTTAAGTACATATATAAACTATCTCAACTATCGTTTTTTACTAAAAATGTAGTTAATAACTGTTAAGTAGGTACTTATGTGTTGGTTTCAAGGAATTCACAAAGTGTTCTTATTTTAGACTAAACTTCAAGCTTTAATAATTAGTTCTAGCACATTTATTTCCGTATTATCTATTTGGTAACGGCAAATCCTAACCTAAAATGAGTAAAAAGTAACATCAATATTTTTTGGTCTTCGTAGCGTTTAAATCGTAAAAATGACTATAAGACATTATTGTTTAAACTTATAGGTAGCCTTTCTACTATACCTCATAACTATACATTAACTTTCATTATCGGGTTTTTAAATGTATGGGAAGTGGGCATTGTCCTTTAGTTTACTTTGTGAACAAGGGAATCGGCACCAATGTCAAAAACTTGTCAAAAATGTAGGGAAATCAGAGGTATTTTTGACAGATTAAGACATTAGAAAGCGAACGTTCTTAAAAATATCAAGTAATAGCTCCTCAGAGTTTCAGACAATGCAGTTACCTACTCGTAGAGTGCAAAAAATGCTTCGATAAATTATGATATACTTCATTGCAATGACCTTGACTTTTCGCCTTTGCTACAGATTAGCTCAAGATTCGACAATAATATAATTACTTTACTATATAAATTCACGCCTCTTCCGCATGTGGGTGGGATGCTGAAACTACAGAACACCACGTGTTACGTACGACTTGTTTTCATAATACTTCGTCTACATTTACCTCAGTACTACGCACTATACGATTAAGTTCTAAGAAAACACTTAAAAGTACACGACTCACTGTTGGTACATTAGTCAATACTTTTCTTTGACAAAACAATATAATTATTATGCTGAATTTTACTCGGCACGCCTACCCAAATTACGTTAAATTTGTCACTCGCAACTTATTGCTATTCACATTTGAGTAGGCGTTTGCATTACGAAGTGTAGCTCGTGCGAAATAAGTATGTAAAGTCGAATTATTAATTCACTGGAGAATCTGACATGTACTAGCTGTCATTTTATGTAATAAAATAGTCATATTTATTGTAACGGAGATCGTTTAGTTTAACCGATTAAGTATATAAATATAAGTGCAAATCAACTTTAATAATATTAAAATAACATTACATTTATTTACATAACCAAATTACAAGATATACAACATATAACATTAACTAAATTAAATTAAAACTAAGTTAAACCTAAAAAAGGCCCTCGAGGCATTGTATCGAGGATGCTGGCGGCATTTCCTCGCTGAATTGCAATGCTGATGCATTGCGCGAGAAAGCTGCCAGCTTTTCGGTCACCAGTTACATCAAGTAGACAATTAATATAAGTGTATATTAATATAATTAACTATACAGTAAGTGCAAATGAATATATAATCGTAATAATAAGTGTAATAGTCTAGAATACAATAAATATGACAATTTTATTACACAAAGTGACAGCTAGCACATTTCAAATTACTCCAGTTTATTAATAATTCGACTTTAGTCACCTCAACCCCTTTCGAGTTAATTTCGCGAGGTGCCTAGTCAATTCGGATGAGTTGTAAAGGTGAGCTCAGTCGTTTCGTTGCTAATCGTACGCAACAGGCGTTCGCAAAATATTGCGTAATGTGCCTTGACGCTTGGAGATCAGATAGGCAGTCGCTCCATTTTAAATACTTGTAGACTGGAAGCAGACCCCAACATAGTTGGGAAAAAGATAGGCAGATAAATGTTGATAATGTTGGCCGCGATTTCGCGAGCGGCCAGCGTGTGCGGTCCCTCTAAGAGGCATTATTTCTATTTCGGGTCGCTCCGCGGCCCGGTTTCTAGATTTTCAATATATAATAAATGTTGTTTATTATTTATTTTCAGGAAATAAGATGGCCGAGCAACAGGACCAGGCCCGTTGTTCATCAAGTGAAAGCGATAATTTTGAGAAAATTGAATCTGCAGAAGCGAAGGAAAATGTAAGTTTCATGTAGAAAATATCATGCCTGTATCCCCGCCACATTTCGCCAATCCTATTCCTAACTAATAAACGCAAAAGTGAGTTTTGTTATGCATACATACATAAACTAGCGCCTTCTTCCCATGGGGGTAGGCAGAAACTATAGAACGCCACCTGCTACGCTCCTTACACACTCCTTTTGCTTCGTTTACGTTCATACATCTGGTCATACACGCACGCCGGTTGCGAGTACTACGCACCTGAACTTTCTGAAGAACATCACCAATGAGGTCACTATACAGGGTGACATTGAAAACATGCACAAATCGAAATGGAAGATTGTACTCATCATTATGAACAACTTTTACTAAGGGACCAAAGCTACAATCCCAAAAAAAAAAACTGCTGTCCCCTACATTTATGTTCGCAATACCTCATCAAAATGTAGGAAAAGCAGATTTTTTTTTTTGGGATTACAGCTTTGGTCCCTTAGTAAAAGTTGTTAATAATGATGTATACAATGTCCCATTTCAGTTTGTCGCAAGTTTTCAATTTCAACCTGTATGTCTTTGTAGGGTGTCGCCTCCCGGCGTTTCCACTCACAAATGGCTTGCAAATACCTTTGCTATGCTTTCACGCTCAAACGGCTGAACGGATTAGACGGTAGACCATCCCGGTAGTGCGTTCCCGACGGATAACAAACTCCACGCGCGCGAAGCCACGGGCAAACGCTAGTTATGTTATAAGTCCATGTTCCTGTCTCTAACCAGACTCAAGTGGAAACTATCAAAACGTCACTATCTGAAAAAACAACAGAGGTTCTATGTGCTCTATGTTAGAGGGTTTGGTTTCTGCACTTAGTCCTTCAGGTAGACCATTGTGCGTGGGCCATGGCGGCCGTTTGGTGGTTATTCCAACCAGCCCACCTCCCTCCAGAAGTTGATCACATCTACCGGTCTATTTAGAATCTCTGTATAGGTTCTTGGTGCCCCGAGGGTTCCTGTTCTAATATGGGTGACGCCTGTGCATTCGAAGAGCTCATGCGCAGTGGTTCCCTTTGCTTCCATGCAAGCCCTGCACAGAGGGCTGTCCGTTATGCCTATTGTGTGAAAGTGTTTGTTTACCGAGCAGTGGCCCGTGATGGTCCCCGTCAACAGGCGCAGGCCGGTCCTGTCCAGGCGTAGTAAGCGCCTGATTAACTTACTATCCAAGGATGGCATAGCCTCCTTGGCCTGTCTGCACCCAGGTGCCGAGGACCACTAGTTCTCCACTTGTGTGTGGGTGAGCTCCTGTAGCCACCTGCGTAGTTGGTTGAAGGGGATAGGTACGATTGGTTCCGGTACGCAGACTGACGTGCCGGCAAGTCCGTCAGTTGCGTCGTTACCCAGCGATCCCCTGTGTCCCTATCCATTGCAAACAACAGAGGTATTTCAATGCAAAATTGTCGGCACCTCATTGTAGTTATCAGTAATAGGGGTTTCTCACACATCCAGGGCCCACTTAACCAAGTTACCCTGTATAATTAAGCATGAAGTGGTATACCATAATTAGGGTCCCGTACCTCAAAAGGAAAAAAACGGAATCCTTATAGGATCACTCGTTTGTATGGCACAGACAATTAGCTCCGAATCTACTGGACCGATTAAGTTAAAATTTGGTACACATATGAATTTTTGTGACCCAAATACGAACGGTTAACGTAAATAAATTAATTTTGAATATGGGGTTCAGTTTGAGGGAAAAAAAACTAGAAAATAAAAATTTTCAAACTGTACCTTGTGACATATTATATAAAAGGATTTGATATGAGGATTTCAAATATATTGTTTTTATAACTTCAAAATAATTAATTTTAAAGGTATTAAAGAAAATTGATGAAAGTTGACCATTCCCTCCGTATCTCAGAAACTTCTGAGCCACAATTTTTTTTTAAAAATACAGAGAATAGTTTTATACTTATAGATTACAGGAAAACCTATAAGAAGTCTATGGTCAAAAATAAACATGGTAAATCACTTAATATTGTGCGTACAAACTTCATTTGCAGTTAGAATGTATGCGGGAACATGTTTTTCAACTACAATGTAAAGTTGTTTCTTGGGATAAATTCATCCCTCCCACGGAACCCTTCATTTTGCGTGATCCAACACGCATTTGGCTGGTTTTTTAGATTATGCTGACACGCCCGACGCTAGAACAAATCAATCGTACTCATGTCCTTTTTTCTCCAATTCCAGGGCACAGCCGCAAGCTTCGTAATTGGCGAGGAAGTTGAGCCTGTCGACGATGGGCCAGCTCATGAGGGAAGGGATTCCTTCCCCGGCATCCCAATACCTAAACCGAACAGACCACGACCACTCACAGTGGCGCAGCAGCTCGCTCTAGCGGAGAAAAGGAGTACTCTCAGGTAAGGTTTTAATGCTGTATGCGATAGATGGCGTTATTTTAAAGTTTGAGCATTGTTTTTTTTTTGCATAGATTTAAGAATTGTTTACAAAATGTAGCACATCTTTATATATTATTGTTGTCCTGGGACTACCATTAACTTGACCAGTATCATCGTTATCTTAGTTCCGCCAATGAAATTGCGCAATGTGCAAATTTTAAAATTATAGTAAACCCTTTGACTGCTTTGATCACAGGTTTTTTTTTACGGAAATCTTAATTTTAAGTGGAATATAACTACGGCATTTATCTTTATATTTTTTTTATAAATAGATCACAAACGTTTTTATTTGCAGGGTTTTCTGTGCAAATAGAATCTAATCCCATCTGAACTTCCTTAGGGATCTATTTTAGGGCCTCGGTTGTTTAATTTATTTTAAGAAGCAGACGCATTTTTTAGCAGACATTATTAAGAAACGTTTTCTCGACTTGTAGCTTTTATTATAAGGCGACAAAATACTTAATTTGTAGAATAAATAAGCTTAAGTTAATTAAAATTTCCAAGTGGGAAGGACTGTGTGATGGGACAGATTTTTTTATAAGCCAACGATTTACCCCCATAATAGAATATGTCGAATAAAATCGGACTTTAAGGATGAACCGTGTGAGGGAAGAAAAATGGAGTGACGACTCTCAGAGCAGAATAACCTAAGACCATTTAAACTAGAATATTTTGTTTGTTGTTATATTTTGCATCGAATGCAAGATGGGCAATGGCAGGCAAAAGAAGTAGCTAGTAGTAGTAGTAGTTAGTTGCTGTTTTAAAAAATGTTCTCGATAAAAATCTAGTTTTTTTTTTTTTTAATAATGTCTGCGATCAGTGCACCCTTAGTGGCTCCTTGCTCGTAACGTTTCAGTGGACTCTGGCTCTTTTTATTTTATTTTTATTCCCTTACATTTTTTTGGGTAGTGTAGTACCTATATGAGGCATCTTTTATTATAAAACTGTGAAAATATCACATGAATATGATATTTTCTTTGTAATATTTTAAAAGATCAATAATTATTTGAATGCAACCGTTTACTGTTTATGTGATAGTCAGCAAAAATGTGATGATCAGCTCAGAAGTCTGATTACGTATGATAGTCAAAGGCGTATCAGTGGTAACACTTGCTCTACGAAAGTCATCCTTACTGCTACGACCATTGAGATATATATGTCTATGGCTACGACATAAAGGCGCTGTCAATGTCAATTTTTTACGGTGACATAACGGGCGCTTGACAGTACCAGACGTGTATTTCTTTCTTTCTTCAACAAGTTATGATTTAATTAGAAAGTCTTGTTTCATAAATATTTACTTATCATCTTTAACGTTGCTGACTCGCGTAGAAATAATACAAACTAGCCCTTTAGATACACACACATACATAAACTCACGCCTACTCCAAATGAGGGTAGGCAGAAACTATAGAACGCCACCTGCTACGCTCCTTACATACTCCTTTTGCTTCGTTTACGTTCATACATCTGGTTGCGAGTACTACGCACCTGGGGGGCAACCACCACCTGTAATAGCATCATTATTTTAATATTGATTCACAGTGTGAAAGAGATGGTGCTATAGCCCCTGTATAGCTTCATCTGATTCTCACACTGATGTAATATTAAAATAATACTGCTGTATGAGGCCGTGGTTGCCCTCCTGACCCTTCTGAAGAACTATAATATCCTTCCATCTTCTTCTCTCTTTCGTCCTCGCGTTTTCACTCACATCTCTCTTCAGATATTTTCAGTAAACCATTACGAAGTACCTAAGTCCTTACTTATGACTTTATGAGAATTGTGCTTTACAAGCTACTGCTGAACTACTCTACCTGATCCCTACCAATGCAAACGCGCCAAACTTTTAAATCAGCAGTTATGAAGTCAAAGACAAAAAGTCAAAGTCAAAAAGTCAAAGTCAAAAAGTCAAAGTCAAAAGTCAAAGTCAAAAAGTCAAAGTCTAAAAGTCATACTTAATCGGAACACTGTACATAGGATGTTCATACATACACAAGAGTTAAGGTCTACATGTTTCACTATTAACTGAAAAAATACTATCTTGTTACAAGATTTCAACTTGATTCACTAAGGAAAAAATTTGTTTAATTAAAATGAATTGGAACATATTTGTATTGTCACTCATGGTTAAAATAACATAATAGCATAGCACGAAGTAGAAAACGAATCATCCACGAAAAACTTATTTTCACGGGCGACTGAATAAAACATCATAAAATGACCAAACATTCTATAACTAGTTATCAAAATGCAATAAGCGTCAAATTACGTAATCGGTCAGGGCCGGCCATTTTTATATTTGTGACGTCGCGTTGATCATTTTCGCGGCAAAGCCTCCAGTACCTCTCGGCCGTCGCGCGAGACACTACGTCTAATCACATTCCAATTAATAACATCGTGTGACTTTTGTCCTCGTGATTTCCGACTCTGTGTTTTTGTGTGTCTGTGAACAGTGAAGTAAATTTACGCGGGAGATTTTTTTTTTAATCTTTGACCTTTTGGACAGTGAAGTGAATTTACGAGGAAGATTTTATTTGACGTTTCGTGGGAGTTTTGGTTTGTTTATGGATGCTTATTTTTTATTTTATTAAAATAAATAAAACTAAGTTTAGATTACTTACCTACTGATTATTTTAAAAATTATAGTGCTCTTTACATACATTTAAATTTATTAATTTTCAGTAGGTAACTTTGACCAAATATTCAGATAGGTTAGTATTTTAATGATTTACAAATAAATAGTAAACTATAGGTGCAGTTTCAATTACAAATCAAACTGTGATATAGGTAAACTGACCATTTATTTTTTAACTCAAAACGGGACATGAGTTTATATACGTCAGATAACAGGATAACATTGAAAATAACCACAACTTTTTAATGTTCTTTATTTATAAAAAGTGTAATTTAATACATTTAATAAAAACAATAAAGCAAAGTTCCTCTGACAGTAATTATTAAATTATATGCAATATATATTTTTTTAATCATATTTATATTTGTCAGAGGAATTTTCGCGCGGTTTCGGAAAAGAGGACTAGTTTGCGTCCCGTTTTCCGTTTTCCCAGGGCTTTGTTTCGGGACAACGGGACTGGTGACCGAGAACAGGGACAGTCCCGATCAAAACGGGACGTATGGTCACTTTAGCTAAAGGTACCTAATCAATATAAAAAAAATATCGAAATAAATAAATACAAACAAAATTATGTTCGTTGGTAAGCGCATCACTCGAGACCGAATGGACAGATATAGGTATTTTTTTTTAATATTTTTTTTAATAAACATCCGAATATAATTTTAACGGAAAGAAAAACTGGGAACGTTGACCAAAAATTGGACAAGTCGGGAAAAATTTAATGAAGTGCTTTTTTCTATGAGATTTTTATATGAATAATTGAAATTTGGACAGGACGACGTCTGTTGGGTGAGCTAATATAATAATATAACCAATAACAAACTCGGTATGAAGTAATTACTTTAACCAAACTTAGTAAAAAATAATAAATAAGTATCTAGTTTCAGCCTTGACTGTGTTTACCTATACAGGACAGTATCTAATCTTATGTGTATTAAACCTACCTAATTTCAGAAAATAATATCTATACAAATAAATAAAATTGAAGTGTCTGTTTGTAATGCCAAAATAACAGCTTTTTAATAAATGCACATGAAAATATATACAGCACATATTAAAAAAAAACATTTTATTTTAAATTTTGTCCGTCTGTTTTTTCTGGCTAATCTCCGAAACGGCTTTTGATGGGACTTTCATTGGCAAGAAAAAGAAAGAAAATAAATTAATTTGCGGTAAACATGACGCAAAGAAGGAACATAAATACAAAAAAGAAACAATTTGGGGTAGAATATGCGTCACATCCACGCAAAACGGCCAACGCTCAGCATAATGCTGCGACCCTATGCGAGACAGAGCCCCAGCGCAGGTAGCTGATATTATAAGGAGTCAGGAGGAGTCATAAGGAGCCATCTCCGTCTGTATGTCTGTCCCCGCTGTAGCTCAGAGACGCTTAGTACTAGAAGAAATTTATATACATATTTAATAGCATAGGTATACATATTTAATCACGCCGACAAAGTGCTTGCACGTAATGTGGGGATATTGTTTTTTTCAACTACCCCATGTTGTGGGGTATCGTTGTATAAGCCATTCAAAAATATTGCAGGTCTGTGAACACCACTTTTCGATTCAAGGATCCGCTTGCGTAATATTAAGCATTAAAGTGGTAACTTTTGTTAGAGTCAAGTGTGTGTGTCCCCCCCCCCCCGCCCCCCAATTAAAAGGAAAACCATCCCGGCTAAGTAGGCTTTACAAGTTAACGAGTTATAGTCGACCAACTTAAATTTGCAGTTGAAGAATTGACCGTGGCATATATCGATTTATGGAAGAACAGGTTTATTAACTACAATGTTAAAATTATTTTTGGAATAAACTCGTCCCAAGTAATCCCAACTAAGGCACCCTTCGTTGTGCGTGGTCCGACATGCATTTGGCCGGTTTTATATATTTTTAAGAGAAACGCTACGCGGGCGAAGCCGCGAGCAGCACCTAGCTATGAATAATATCACACATAGATTAACGATACAATCTATATGTAATATTGCTGATATTAGTCATTATTATTGATATGCACTAAGTTTTATATATGCTATCAGCAAAAAATTCACAGAGTACGTGTCACTATATATATATATATATATCAATGGATAAGGATTAATATAATACCGGTTAAAATAGCTTCGGAAATAACAATCAAATTCTGAAAGATAATAATGGTTGCTGTGGTCCTTAGAAGATAGACATATCCTATCGCGGACTTTTTTGTTGAACTTTTTAAGATGAACAATCCTGTAGAACATAAAGAATCATGCCCACATTCCATCACATTGATTGACCTGTCACTTGATTTATTTTACAGGTCGCGTCTACCTACAACTAGTGTTGTATAAAAACAATTATTGTTTATAATAACACTATAACTTATCAACTTTTCATTTAAAAGCAACAAGTATCTCGCAAGTATCTCGTACTGTTTACGCGGCCCAAGCCAGTACAGCTTCCGGCATGATTTTTTCCGACATCTTCAACAATAATTGTCATGTTTCAGCCAATTTACACAAAACCTTAATGAATTATACACATAAACCTTCCTCAAGAAGTACTGCGTCCAATGCTCCATTGGTGAAAACCGTTAGAAAATCTGTTCAGTGGTTTTTGAGTTTATCTCGTTCAGACAGACAGACGCGGCGGGGGACTTTGTTTTATAATACCTATTATGTAAGGATAAGGCCTGCTCAAGATTATGTCTGGAATTTAAAAGAGACTGTGACCTCTGAGTTTGTTTCGGTCTTTCTTCTCAGAATAGTCAGATAGAAAACAACGAATTCATCTAGGTTTAAAAATGTATTTATTTTTTATATAAAAAGAGTGTTTTTTTATTTAAATTAATTTAAGGAAAGTAAATATCTTCTTTCATTACAGGCTGATATTAAAATCATAGACATTCTTTTAGTCAAAAATTGTCCGGATTATGAATAGTTTTCACTATTGTAACATCTCAGAAATCTATGAATAACTGCAGGCTTAGCATGACGCTTTGTATTTCTTCGAAGAATAGACACGGCTCTTTCTATACAAAGTGATATTTCGTTTCTCCATTTTTGACATCTCACCTTAAAAATCCTTCTACAATCTGTCATTTTGTCTTTCGTTTCTAACGATCTTTGTCTAGGTCCTTTTAAATTTAAAAGGATTGGTACAGTGCGATTTCAAAAAAAGAGAAACGAAATGTCACTTTGTATAGAAAGAGCCTTGTCTATTCTTCGAAGAAGTACAAATGGTCATGCTAAGCCTGCAGTTATTCATAGATTTCTGAGATGTTACCATAGAACCGTAGATAAGGATTTTGTTGACGGAAGAATAGACAAAAATGACGTTTCCGTGTGGACAGTTGACAGTTTTCTACCGAGAAATGTAGACAAGCGATTTCTATTCTACAGTAGCGTAGAAATAAATAGAAAGCGTCATGCTAAGCCAGCTGCTATTTCAAACAAAAATTAGTGAGGTATCTACCTATTGAAAATGTATGAATGATAATGCTGTTTTTCAAAATCGTCTCATTATGGTCTCATCTTAACTAAAATTATAAATAACAAAAAGTGAGTTTGTTTGTTTATTTGTTTGGTAAGCTTCCACGCTGAAACGACTGAATGGATTTGGATGAAATTTAGCACATGGGTAGACCATGTACACATCAAGCTATACATTTTCAGTTTACGCTGACCTCGCATTGTAAGGAAATCCTATACAATGCGAGATTAGCTTAAACTGGAAATGAATGTGGAATGGATGGAATGGATGTGTAGCCGTGTGTACAACAAATATGTATATAGGTATACAATAAAAAAAAATATATAAAAAAATATATTAAATATATAAATACATATTTGTTACTTGGTCGCGAATCATATTTTGAGCAAGATACAATCTGATACTTTTTTTTTTTTGTGTGTGAAATTATCAAATAACTTCTCCCGCTCTGGACGGAGCGGGAGGGTGTGTCAGACTCTTACTGACTAAAACCCACCCGTGTTCCTTCCGTTGCCTGTGTTGCCAGGGGCCTCGGTATCCCTTTCGGACTTCCCCGCGACCCCGGCAGGAAAATTAAACCCATTGCGATCAATTGTCATTTTGTGTGTGTTACGAAACCCGCTGGTCTCCGTTGAGATTAGCCGCCATAGCCGAAATACGGTTTGGAGGGCTATTATTAATGAAGTGATTTAAGAGCAGAAGTAGTTTTTATGAAACCTAAATCAGGGAAGGAAGAATTAAAAGTAAACTTGTCGTGCAATAGGTACCTAGTTTACAATATTATCCTTATGTACTTCCTCTGATTGGCGGCTAAATAACATAACTATGTAGGTACATAAATTAACTAGCTGCGCCCCGCGGTTTCACCCGCTTAAGGGGACTACAGGACCTAAACGCAAATTTTGTAAGTTTTTTAATGCCTAAAAGTATATGATCCACTGCAGTAAACAACATCAGAAAAATATATGATATTCTTCAGGATATATGCTAGGTAAATAGTGTGTTGAAAACATAATACAACTTATTTGATACGATAGAAAAAAACCACGAAGTTACCTCTAAAAATTTCTTTTAACGAGTAAAAACCATACTAATATACATGCAATCATTCTGATTTTTTGTCAGATTATTTTACAAGCAACATATTAGCATAATAGTGTTTTATTTTTTTTATATAATCTATAGGTTTTTGTAAATCGATAATTGCTTCATATTTTGCACTAAATTACCAGCGTTGTGTCATCGCGCTTCTCTTTCTTTTCTATGCAGTCCGACAGTGACCGCGCTTTAGGTGTTGTCGGCCTCTTAAGTCTCGATCCCGTGAGAATAACGGAATATTTGTTTTTGTTTTTTGAACCAACACAAATAAAAAAATAATTAGCGAAATCGGTCCAGCCGTTCACGCGTGACGCCGTGACCAAGGGAAAAAGCGATTCATTTATATATACAGGGTGGATTCTTTAAACGGGGCAGTAAGGGAAGCTACCTTTACCGTTGAAGCTAAAGGAAAACGGTCTCCTTAGACCGTCTTTAACTTTTTGAGGCATTCAGATCAGCATTCACAGATTTTGAAAAAAATATGCGTGTGAAAAATATTAGATTTTGAAAAAAAATTAGTCAGCAAAAAAATGGGCAGTTGTCACAAAAATATTTTTGGTGCCAATCGGTCCTGTTTCTTACAGGGATCAAAAAACTCTACAAGACCAACAGAGGTTTGAGTACTATAAAAGTTAGAAATTGCATTTCTTGAAGCCCGTCTGCTCGAAAGCAATTATGATGCATAAACTCACGTCTTATCCCCATGGGGGTACAGAAAGCCACCTGCTACGATCTTTACATACTCTGTTTACGTTTATCTGTACCCTAATTATGTAACCCTATCAATTACAATCTGAATGACTTTGAAGTAAATTGCTAATCCATTGCTTCGTATGTTCGAAAAATTTGTCAGCTCAACAACGTAAATAATACAATTAATGTTGTTGAACTGTCAAAATCCAGATGGACATGGCGAAACTATAAAGGTCCCTTGTTTACTACGGAGAAACCCTAAAAAACACAATTTATGTATAAAAAATTGTTTTTGCCTGGTTCCACTGAGAGAGAAACTGCTTTCAAAGACCAAAAGAAATGTATCCGGGCAATGTGCATCGGAAGTTCAAAACTTACAGAGAACCACATTTTCTAAATATAAAAATATTTCTTATTCTTATTAGTATTCTTATTCTTATTCTTATTCTTATGCCTTTCCCATCACTATACAGGATAAGATTAAGATTACAAAGAATGCGGATATTTTATGAGGTAATCAGGTGCATAATAATTATAACTGGACAAATTCCCCAAGGAACAAGTCGAAATCTTAAAAATGAAAAGTCAAACAGGGATAATCGTCGGTTGGTGCCTCATTCCATTACAATTGTCCAAGAGGCCTCTGCGAGTTGGCTTTGGCCCCTCGTATGCCTTCCAAAGGTCCGGGACCCCATGGCCCCGAGGTATGTAAGGAGTAATCATTTATTCATTTATTTATTTATTAAGTAGTTTGTACGTGGTATACAAAGTTGTCTTATATAATTAGATGTTGATGTCGTAAATAAATAGAACCAGTACAACACATATCTTCCGCCTGACGCAAGTCCTCACCGGACACGGCAGTTTCGGGAGGTTCCTGTGTCGGATAAGGCGGGAGGAAACGTCCGGGTGTCACCACTGTGTGGATCGCCCGGAGGACACGGTGGAGCATACGGTGGAGGTCTGCCCGGCTTGGGCAGAGCACCGCCGTGTCCTCGTGGAGGCGATCGGCGGCAGAGATCTCTCGCGTCCGGCCCTGGTTCAGGCCATAGTACGGAGCGAGAGGGCATGGGCAGCCGTCACCTCCTTCTGCGAAGCAGTAATGCTCGCGAAGGAGGAGGCGAGACGGTTGAGGGAAAGGCATGTTTCGCGCCCTCTCGCCCCTAGCCGCCGCAGGAGACGCCCTGGGCGTCGGGAATCCCGGGCGGATTTCCGGCCACCGTAGGCGCGGGCTTGCGGACGGTGAGCAATGGGTAGCTCACCGTCCGGTAAGGACCAGGTCTGGGTCGACGGCGCGTCGTATTCCACGCGCGCCTCAAAGAGATGTCAGCACAAATGTAGGGGTCCACTAGGGCCGATGCCTGCCGGGGTCGCGGGAAGGCACTTATGGGTCACCGAGGCCCCCGCAACACAGGCAACAGGAAGGAATACGGGTGGGTTTTAGTCAGTAAGAGTCTGACACACCCTCCCGCTCCGCCCAGAGCGGGAGAAGTTATTTGATGATTTCACACCCAAAAAAAATAGGCATATTATGAAGTTCTAAAACACGTGTAGGTACTTATAATAAGCCACTCTGGGTTGCGGAGGTCAGATAGGCAGTCGCTCCATCCTACTATCCTATCCTACTAATATTATAAATGCGAAAGTTTGTAAGAATGGATGGATGGATGTTTGTTACTCTTTCACGCAAAAAGTACTGAACGGATTTGGATGAAATTTGGCACACAGATAGTTTATAACCAGGAATAATACATAGGATACTTTTATCTCGATATACCCACGGGGTCAAAACTTATGCGGGTGAAACCGCGGGGCGCATCTAGTGTAAAATATTTCTTGTATCCGGTTTGACTGGGACGACCCCAACATCGTTCGGAAAAGGCAAGCAGATGATGACGAATTATAACATTTAAGTGGTCCACTTTATGGGTGTGGTCATCTCCCCTTCGGTAGTCACTTTATTTTTATTTTTACCCGACTGCCTCAGAAGGGTAATGTTTTTCGAGAGTATGTATGTATGTATGTCTATTTCTTTGGCACGCTCTGTAGCCTAAACGGCTTGATGGATTTTAACGTATGAGGTGTCCTTAGATTCGTCTTAATTGTGGGAGTGACATAGGCTATATAATATTTATAAATTGCATCTGCAAATACAAAAAAAAAGGAGGGGAAGTTTTTTTAAATTCATTAGGTACAACAATATTGGTATCATATAAAAGCTAGTAATTAGTAATTTTCATATATATATATATTAATAAAACTAAAAATATTGAAATAAAATAAATTATTTAAACGCAAAACACCCGACTGCAAAAACACATAACTGAAAAGGGAAAAACAAGCATTATAATCTATAGAATTTTGGTATCGCAGGCGAGGACAATCAAAAGTTACACCACATTTCAGGTTATTCGACTGTCCCCGCCTGCAAGACCCTTTTTGCAGTCGGGTGTTTTGTTTTTTAAATTATTATTTTTTTTTTTTGTGTGGGAAATCATCAAATGACTTCCGCTCTGGGCGGAGCGGGTGTGTCAGACTCTTACTGACTAAAACCCACCCGTATTCCTTCCGTTGCTTGTGTTGCCAGGGGCCTCGGTAACCTTTTCGTACCCTCCCGCGACCCCGGCTTCAGTAGCCACTTAGCCACGAGCCTCTTTAAATACAGATGCACAGACGTACGTCACTGTATTAGCTAAGGAAGCAAACAGTATGCTTCGACCTTCACAGTTGATTAATTCTACACTTTACATAAATCATTACTCGTTTTAAATAAACTTACATAAGTAAGTATAATATCCACTGAGAGGTTAGAATTATTCTCTCGTAGGTACCTATTAAATCGAACTAAGTATCAAAAACTTTTTTACAAATAAATATTATACAGGTTGAAATTGAAAACTTGCGACAAACTGAAATGGGACATTGTATACATCATTATTAACAACTTTTACTAAGGGACCAAAGCTGTAATCCCAAAAAAAAATCTGCTTTTCCTACATTTTGATGAGGTATTGCGAACATAAATGTAGGGGACAGCAGTTTTTTTTTTGGGATTGTAGCTTTGGTCCCTTAGTAAAAGTTGTTCATAATGATGAGTACAATCTCCCATTTCGATTTGTCGCATGTTTTCAATGTCACCCTGTATAGCCTATGTCACTCCCACAATTAAGACGAATCCATCAAACTGTTTAGGCTACAGAGCGTGCCAAAGAAATATACATACAAACAAACATACATACATACTCTCGAAAACCATTACCCTCCTTCTGGGGCAGTCGGGTAAAAAACATAAAAAAAACCCAACAAATCGTCTATGTGCATGTCATGGGCAGCCGTCACCTCCTTCTGCGAAGCAGTAATGCTCGCGAAGGAGGAGGCGGGATGGTTGAGGGAAAGGCAAATTTCGCGCCCCCTCGCCCCTAGCCGCCGCAGGAGACGCCCTGGGCGTCGGGAATCCCGGGCGGATTTCCGGCCACCGTAGGCGCGGGCTTGCGGACGGTGAGCAATGGGTAGCTCACCGTCCGGTAAGGACCAGGCCTGGGTCGACGGCGCGTCGTATTCCACGCGCGCCTCAAAGAGATTTCGTCAGCACAAATGTAGGGGTTCACTAGGGCCGATGGCTGCCGGGGTCGCGGGAAGGTACTAATGGGTCACCGAGGTCCCTGGCAACACAGGCAACAGGAAGGAATACGGGTGGGTTTTATTCAGTAAGAGTCTGACACACCCTCCCCCTCCGCCCAGAGCGGGAGAAGTTATTTGATGATTTTTTAACCAAAAAAAAAGGGGGGGGGGGGAGCACTAGACTTTAAAAAAAATAGCACTTTAAAGCTCAATATTACGCAAACGGATCCCTGAATCGAGAAATAAGTTTTAAAGACCAGCAATATTTTGAACGGCTTATCCAACGATACCCCACACCATGGGATAAAATATCTAAATATACGAGAAAAAAATATCATCCCCACTTTACGAAGCACTACAAAAAAAAATTTTTTTCAAGTATTTTTTTACTACTTTGCCGGCGTGATTAAAATGTATACCCATGTTAAATTACAGCTATCCACTTCTAGTACTAAGAATTTTAGAGCTAAGCTGCAGACAGACAGACAGACAGACAGACGGGCATGGTGAAATTATATGGGTTCCTTGTTGACCACGTAATAGGGTTACGTGGTCAACAAGGAACCCATATAATTTATTAAAACAGTTCATAGTGAAAAATAAATTTAAGACGCTCGCTGACAAGAGGCAAATGATCTAAGTAGGCTTGTCTTATCAAAATATATGTTAATCTTGAACATTTTTCTCAGAACTTGTTTGTTACCAAAACACGTTTAAAAAAAAAATATCCATACTACCTAATTAACGGTAAACTAACCTTTTACCTTGAGTTCCAATCCAAAATGTCTGTATTAAATATCAACGTACGTTGGTCTTTAATTAATAACAAGAACCTCATATTTGAATGCAGAACTTGGTTGTTTTTTTATTTTCGATTACTCAACTCATTTTTAGGGTTCCGTATAGTATACCTAAGTAAAGTGACCATATGTCCCGTTTGAACGGGACTGTCCCTTTTCTCGGTCACCTGTCCCGTTGTCCCGGACAAAGCTCCGGGACGCAAAGTAATCCCGTTTTCCGAAACCGCGCGAAATATCCTCTGACAAATATAAATATAATTTAAAAAAATATGTTGCATATAATTTAATAATACTGTCAAAGGAACTTTGCTTTATTATTTTTATTAAGCTGCTGGTGAACCGGTGATTGATTTGTTTTTTCACAATTTATTATAATTAATCTGAATATAATTATAGTGAACATTAATTGTAGTAAGTTACACTTTTTATAAATAAAGAACATTAAAAAGTTGTGATTATTTTCAATGTTAACCTGATAACTGAAGTATTTAATTAAACCCATGCCCCGTTTTGAGTTAAAAAAAATAAATGGTCAGTTTATACATAAGTGAAGTGAAGTAAAGTGAGCTCGATATGCGTTGTCATTCCACCTGATGCTAAGGATTGACACTATTGACATACGAGTAGCTCACTTCAAAGTCTCTTCACCGAAGTCCTCACGGTGAGATTGCTACGGAATACCCAGCTTGCCCCAGGTTCTGAGTGCTATCTTCGCTCCATCTTTTGTGTGGTATTTTCTAGTTAAACCCAAAAATACATAATACATAATAAACATATTTCTAAAACGAAATAGTAATTGATCAAGAGATATCGCGAAAATATACGTCTCTAAAGTGTTTTTAACGACATTTTAAAACGATTTTGATTGCTCAGATCATCCTTAGTGTATTCTGAAAAGTGGACAAAATTATTTGAGTGGCTGTTTAGTATAAAATACTGTCTTATTTTGTTTATATAAACCCATTCTTCAAGAGATATCATCCGCGAAACTTTTTAAAGAAGGACAGGCTATGGTATTCTAGATGTGACCAGCGGAGTGGCGTGTGCCATTTTATGGCTGAGCTCTCGAATTGCATTGCGATCGATTGCCATTTTATGTGTACGTTACCGAATTACCACGCGTATTTCCTACTTCGGGAAAGTACCAAAGGGTTACCGAGGCCCCTGGCAACACAGGCAACAAGAAGGAATACGGGTGGGTTTTAGTCAGTAAGAGTCTGACACACCCTCCCGCTCCGCCCAGAGCGGGAGAAGTTATTTGATGATTTCTCACCCAAAAAAAGAGGGTTTTTTGGTTTCTATAAACCATTCTGATCAGAAGACCAATTCTCGTACTTTATTAAAAACGTTCATAAACTAAGTTGTAAGTAATCCTATCTCAGCGACAAATATTATTTTCACTTTTTTATTCTGTTAAACAAATAAACGTTATTCTTTCTTTATTTCAATGTCAAATTTTTGACATTTTGAGACTGAGATTAGATCGCGAACCTTTTAAAAAATACGGGTATCGCCTCTCAGATCTCATCTCACAGTCATTAGGTACCTACTAATGACTGGAACTCATTTCTGTACAACTACTGATAAAATTATCGCGATTATTTACATAATCAGCCTATAATGTTTCCACTGCTGGGACACAGGCCTCCTCTCTGTGAGAGGGAGTGGGCCGTAATCCACCACGCGGGCCCAGAGCGGGTTAGTAGATGTCACATGTGTTCGAATTTTTGGTTCTAGGACATACCGGTTTCCTCACGATGTTTTCCTTCACCGTATTGAGAGCAGTGGTGATGAAATAATTTACACAAAGTAAAGCGCCTGTCTGGCTTCGAATCTACGGCCTACAACTCGTAAGTTGCGGCCGTTACCACTGGGTCACCACTGCCTTATCCTGTATTCCATGAAAAATACAGGCATGATGTAGTCTGTTCCAAAAGTAATTAATGAAAATGTAATATTTAAACATAAATAATTTGCACGCTTGCAAAATCATTGTATTCTGCCTGCGAGGCAGACTTTAAGGCTGTAAGATCTTCCCTTGTAAACTATGTTTTCTTGCAAATAAACATTTTGAATTTGAATTTGAATTTGCATACATGGATCGGAAAACGTACCCGTGAATCCCCCTCCCTCTCCCAGAGAGGAGGCCTGTGTCCCAGCAGTGGGAACATTATAGACTGATTAGTGATTAATTGATTATGTATGTGATGCAGGTGCGCGTAGATTGTTTTTGTATAACAACGCGAAAGAGAGGCGCCTCGCTGGTTCGGCGAGTACGGGGGAGGTCCAACTGCATGTTGGCTGCGCTCGCAGAAAGGGTCGATTGCGTACTGCCGTAGGTTACACATTGAACGCAGGTAATGTGTGGTAACTAAATTATTAAATCTCGCACAACTATACAAATACGGCACCTGCATTCTAATTTAAAAAATCACCACAAACAGCATACAATCCAATTTACAATTACACAAAAAACAATATCACGCAACCTAAGAAATAAAAATAAATTACAAAGAAGACAAGCTCGTACTAACTATGGTAAAAAAACCATATTGTTCGAAGGAGCACAACTGTATAATGAATGACCTGCCAAATGACGTAAAAGATTGTAACAACATTAACTCATTCAAAATGAAACTAAAAAAGCATATTCATAAAATGTAGTCATACCTATCAATTCCTGCTGGGGTCGCGGGAAGGTACTTATGGGTCACCGAGGCCCCCGCAACACAGGCAACAGGAAGGAATACGGGTGGGTTTTAGTCAGTAAGAGTCTGACACACCCTCCCGCTCCGCCCAGAGCGGGAGAAGTTATTTGATGATTTCCCACACGCACCTGAGGCAAAATGTATTTCATTTCGATTTAAGCAATTACTTTGTATCTCATTGTAAGTGAACCTATGTATTGTTATTATGAGAATAAATTCTTTAAACCTAACCTAATGTGGCAACACTGCAACAAATCTATTAAGTACAACCTATTTGTTATTTTGTTTGAATAATGTCATTATTTCTATATTTAACTCTGTATTTGTAAGTATTTGATTATTTAATGTGACTGAGTGTGTATAAATATTTAATTAATGAGTCTGTGAAACTTGAAATAAAATGATTATTATTATTAACAGCGTCCACCTGTCAACGTCATTCGAGGGACAAAAAATCCTCATTGCAGTGTAGTGCGCAACCTCATCTGAAATTATGCAAAGTTTATTGTCAATACACGTCACCCGATAATATAGCCTGAGGCGGTGGGCGGAAAATGGTAACTATAAATGGCGTTTATCTAATAAACGATTTCTATTTTCTCCCATTTTTTATTTTTATTTGGTGATGTTATGAAAGTTCTTAAATAAAATGCAACACGTTGCTACAGATCCTTTTTAGATTTAACTAGATTCTGCCCACGACTTCGTACGCGCGAAATTTGTTGTTTTAAGGCGCTGACAAGAGGCAAATGACCAAAGTAGGCTTGTCTGAAGATTTTTTTTTTTTTGCCGATTATGTATAGTTTTTGGTAGCGGAAAAAATATATGTTAATTTTAGAACTTGGTTGTTACCAAAAACACGTTTTGAAAAAAATATCGTGATACAAATTAACGGTAAACTAACCTCTTATCTTGAGTTCCAATCCAAAATATCTGCAATAAATATCGACGTACGTTACGTATTTAATTAATAACAAGAACGTCTTATTTGAATGCAGAACTTGGTTGTTTTTTTTTTATTTTCGATTACTCAACTCAATTTTGAGTAAATAGATAATTGTTTCATATTTTGCGATAAATTACAAGCGTTGTGTCATCGCGCTTCTCTTTCTTTTCTATGCAGTCTGCCAGTGACCACGGTTTAGCTGTTGTCAGCGTCCTAATATAAAACTTACAAAACCGTGCGAAGCAGGGGCGGGTCGCTAGTCTATTCTTCTATAATATAATAATATTATAAAGAGAAACAATTTGATTTTTTGTTTGTTTGTAATGGATACACACAAAAACTACTTAAGTGATTTGAAAAGTTCTTTCACTATAAAAAATATACAACATGGGCTGTATTTTATTTTCAAAAATATTAAAGATCCCTATGAAAATTACAATAATGTGACCCAAGGTATCAAAAATTTACCTATAAAAGTCATTATTTGGCGTGCGCTGCGCAAACTGTTAATGATACATAAAATAATGTACTACTTACATGTTTATAGTACTCATCATTACCCACAAAAAAGTCCACGAGGTTAATGTTTAACTATTATAGTTAATTCAGAATAACCGTTTTTGTTCAAATTAGAAAATCAAAACACGGGTAAAATCGAAAGACGATGACATTCGTATCATGATATTAATCCTTATCCAACTAAATAGTTTCATAATCAAAGTTGATTATGTACATGTAAATATCTCTTTAAATTATTCGAATTGGACCTTTCATTTAGAAGTTACGACGGGTATAAACATGCTAAAAGTAAGAAAAATGCCGCGGTGTGAGCGAACAGCGCTACACTTAGTCTATTAGTTACCTACACATTTTATTTTTTGTTAAGGCGCTGACAAGACCCAATTGACCAAAATTGACTTCTCTTAATAAAAAAAAATGCTAAATCTGTATAGTTTGTGGTAGCGGAAAAAATATATGTTAATTTTGAACATATTTCCCAGAACTTGGTTGTTACCAAAACACGTTTTGAAAAAAAACTCGATACAAACTAACGTTAAACTAACCTCTTACCTTGAGTTCTAATCCAAAATATATGCATTAAATATCAACATACGTTACGTATTTAATTAATAACAAGAACGTCTTATTAGAATGCAGAACTTGCTTGATTTTTATTTTCGTTTACTCAACTCAATTTTGATAATTGCTTCATATTTTGCAATAAATTACAAGCGTTGTGTCATCACGCTTCTCTTTCTTTTCTAGGCAATCTGACAATTACCGCGGTTTAGGTAATGTCAGCATCTTAACTAGAAACAATTGAACAATAGTTTGTAATAAATAATAAAATTTGTCATAATATACTTATTAAATAAAAATATCGAAATCATTAGTTTTCGAAAACAATCTTTTAAACGGAACAGAGAGAGTGTAAAATTTTGTAAGCGAAGATACAAAATTCACGCGGACGTAGTCTCGCAGGCGAAGTGCTAGTAAATCATAAAAGAATCAAGGTTGTGTTACATAAAACGTTTTAATGCACTTTCTGGTCAAAGAAAATTACAAATTACATACAATTGAATTAAATAATATAATTAAAGCACGTATACAGGGTGTTTGGCAGAACGTTGAACATACGAAAATGGTGGATAGGTGGGGTCATCTGCTACCTACTCAGCCCTAATTTATTTGGCCACTGAAAAAATTTTTTTTTTGCTTTCTTCTAGTTTTACCACTTTCTTAACTTTAAAGTGTATTTTTTATTAAAAATGGGTAAAACAGGCAATATTTTACCCATTTTTAATAAAAAATACACATTAAAGTTAAGAAAGTAATTTACACCAACCCGCACTGGGCTCGCGTGGTGGATTATGGGCCCCTCCCTCTCACAGAGAGGAGGCCTGTGTCCCAGCAGTGGGAACATTATAGGCTGATTATGTAAGTGGTGAAACTAGAAGAAAGCAAAAAAAAAAATATTTAATATCCAGTGGGCCAGGGTCAAATAAATTAGGGCTGAGTAAGTAGCAGATGACCCCACCTATCCACCATTTTTGTATGTTTAACGTTCTGCCAAACACCCTGTGTAAATAAGCCTACAAGCTGCGCCCATCGGTTACACCCGCAGAAGTCTCGACCCCGTTGGAATATCGGACTAAAAAGTATTCTACGTCCGAATCCATGTCATGGTCTAACTATGTGCCAAATTTCATCTAAATCCGTTCAGCCGTTTTAGCGTGAAGGCGTAACAAACAAACAAAATCACTTTTCACTCACTAACAAACTAACATGGGCTTCTGAAAAAGCGTCATATTTTTTTAAAGAATCTACAGGGTGAAATTAAATTAGCTGCGGAACTCCGCAGACGTGATGGGCGTCGATGTGGCTGATCTCATTTATTTATTTTATTAATCTAAAACTGTAGGTACCTACATTTAGAGCGAATAAAATTCTGATCTGATCGATATCTAAACATGATGACTATATGAAATAAAACATTGAAAAGATAACCTATATAGATAACTAGATGCGCCCCGCGGTTTCACCCGCATAAGTTTTGACCCTGTGGGTATATCGGGATAAAAAATCCTATGTGTTATTCCTAGTTATAAATTATATGTGTGCCAAATTTATCCAAATCCGTTCAGTACTTTTTGCGTGAAAGAGTAACAAACATCCATCCATCCATCCTTACAAACTTTCGCATTTATAATATTAGTAGGATTTGAATATGTTTTGTGTATTTATTGTATACAAGGTGTCGTTTTGCATTCTCGTCAAATTACAGGAGGCTGCTATAAGAGACATATATAATCAAATAAAATAACGATACCTGCTCAGTAATTAATACATACTTGTTTTTTTAGTTATTTAAGTTTGACAGTATTTTAGAATACATCACTTTCACAGAACAGAATCACCCCGTTGCGTATGCGGTAGTGTATGTGTAAAAGGGCAGTTACAGTGTGGTATCACACAGGCCGCGGTTTAACATCCATGTCCCACACATGTCGATTTACGAAAATTAGAAAAAGAAAACAAAAGGCGTACTTATTTTATTATTGATTCGTGTCGAGAATCATTAGCATAGTTACCTTCTTGAATTTTACGAGGATACAAAACGACACATTGTATATGTGAATGGTACACCACAGACTACTCGCAGTAGTGTCTCTCCTTTCCCCCCTAATACATCCAAAGGTTGTCTGTAAAAGATCGCTTTTAGCGATAAGACCACCCATTGTGTCACCCTATGTAAAATTTCTACATTTATATCTGTATTTTTTATGGTATACGTAATAAAGAGTATTCTAATCTACTCTATTCTAAAAGATATTTTTTTTTTTGGGATAATGACCATTGTAGTTACTTGAAATATCCAGTTAAAAAAAAAAACTGTGTTTATTTGTGTAAACTTCACAGACGAGATGAGTATCGATATTTAAAGATATTAAAACAAAAACCACTGATACTTTAAGTAAGTAACCACACTACCGGCGCTCGTTGACCCCCCAAAACAAAACAAAACTTAACTTGTTTTTTTTTATTTATATATACAGGCTGATTGGTAAAATACTAAAAACCTCTTAAGGGGTCATTGTACTCATTATTGTGAACAACTAGACGCGCCCCGCGGTTTCACCCGCATAAGTTTAGACCCCGGGTATATCGGGATAGAACGTATCCTATGTGTTATTCCTGGTTATTAAAAATCTGTGTGCCAAATTTCATCCAAATCCGTTCAGTACTTTTTGAGTGAAAGAGTTACAAACAAACATCCATCCATCCATTCTTACAAACTTTCGCATTTATAATATTAATACTAGACTTTTCCAATGGACAAAAACGGAAATCGCGAAAAAAATATCTGCTGTTCCCTACATTTAAGGTCGCATAACTCGTCAAAATGTAGGGAACAGCAAATATTTTTTTCGCGATTTCAGGTTTGGTCCCATAGTAAAAGTTCCTTATAATGATGAGTACAATGACCCCCTTTTTTTTGGATGGGAAATCATCAAATAACTTCTCCCGTTCTGGGCGGAGCGGGAGGGTGTGTCAGACTCTTACTGACTAAAACCCACCCGTATTCCTTCCTGTTGCCTGTGTTGCCAGGGGCCTCGGTGACCCATTAGTACCATCCCGCGACCCCGGCCCTTCCCGCGACCCCGGCACAATTACACCTTAGTTAGGAGGTTTTTAGTATTTTACCAATCACCCTGTATAGGTATTCCCATCATGTCTGCGGATACTCCATCCCTAGGTAATATAATTTGACCCAGTATATTTATTCTTCGTTCCGATCCGTTCGTTCACAGTGTTGACGAGCGGAACTTTTTTCCTGATTTTACACACGGCTACACATCAAGCTATACATTTCCAGTATAAGCTGATCTCGCATTGTAGGTATAGGATTTCCGTACAATGCGATGTCAGCGTAAACTGGAAATGTATAGCTTGATGTGTAGCCGTGTGTACATATACTTAGTTCAAGAGTGTATGTTCATAAATCTGCGCCTTAACGTGTGAAAATGTAACAGACAGACAGACAGAGTTAATTTCTCATTTAAAATATTACTAACTTCTACCCGCCATCATTTCGTACGCGTGAACAATCTGTTTTTAAGACGCTGACAACACTTAAACCGCGGTCACTGTCAGATTGCATAGAAAAGAAAGAGAAGCGCGATGACACAATCTTTGTAATTTATTGCAAAATATGAAGCAATTATCTATTTACTCACAATTGAGTTGCGTAATCGAAAATAAAAAAAAAAACCAAGTTCTACATTCAAATAAGAAGTTCTTGTTATTAATTAAATACGTAACGTATGTTGATATTTAATGCAGATATTTTGGATTAGAACTCAAAGTAAGATGTTAGTTTAGCGTTACTTTGTATCGACATTTTTTTTTCAAAACGTGTTTTGGTAACAACCAAGTTCTGGGAAATATGTTCAAAATTAACATATATTTTTTCCGCTACCATAAACTATACAGATTTGGCAATTTTTTTTCTTAAGAGAAGCCAATTTTGGTCAATTGGGTCTTGTCTGCGCCTTAAGGGGTCATTGGTCATACTCAAAACTGAAGGAAAACATCGTGACGAAACCGGCATGTCCTAAAACCGAAAATTCGAAGACATGTGACATCTACCAACCCGCACTGGGCCCGCGTGGTGGATTACAGCCCACTCCCTCTCACAGAGAGACCAATAATAATAAAATTGGGTCAACTCAAAACGAGTTTCCAAAAGTGGCTGTGTTAAGACTCCCGTAGACAGGCGCGACGCGAAACTAGTAGCACAATTTCTATAATATGAAAACGTCATGGAAAGTGTCGCACTGCTTGTGGCGCCCGCGATATCGCGCAAGTCTATAAGATCCTTTCGTTTATTTCTGATGTAAATTTATTCAAAGACTGCTTGTCTTTAAGTCGGTAGGTACCTACACACCATCAAGCTATACATTTCCAGTTTACGCTGGCCTCGCATTGTACGGAAATCCTATACAATGCAAGATCAGCTTATACTGGAAATATATAGCTTGATGTGTAATACATCAGATTTTTCTACATATTCACCTATTACAATTACAAATAAATGATGTGCGTATTGAGGTGTTCGCTCTTTTTAACCGACTTCAAAAAAGGACAAGGTTGTACGATAGTCTGTCAGTTTTTTTTCTTAATTTTTTAATCTGATTAATTTGACAGGAGTAAACTAAAATGTATCTTCTGTTCTCTTCTTAATGAAATAGAAAGAAACAGATGCACTGAACTTCAATATAGTTTAGTTTGTGAACAAGGGAATCGGTACCAGTATCTAATATTATGACTGTAGGGCAAAGGCTTCTAATAAAGATAAGCTTCGAGCATTGATCAACACGTTTGCTCGCTGCATATTCTTAGAATATTATTAAATAAACAAATCTACGTACAATTATTATTTCTCATCATCTTTAATCATAATATTATTCAAATGCAGCATCCTCTAAACAACCAATTCCTACATTAAAAAAAATTGACCGTGTAACTAAAAACAAGTGCCAACAAAAAAAAACAAGTTAATGTGCCAAAAAAAAAACAATTTTCTGAACATGTTCTGATTAAATGGTGTTTTTATGAATGAACATATTTGAATCAATATTCGAATTCGTGAGCAAATTCTTCACCATGATGAAAAGGCGGACTTCTAAACGCTTTGTGCTGGGAGATAACTCAGAACCTCAGTCGTTTGACGATGCAACTGAGGTTATTCCTAACTTGACGCAGCAGTTCCAAATGACGCTGAGTGTGGACCCTGAAGAGAGAAGACTTGTTCAAGAGCAAAGACAACAGGATGGACGGCTTTTGAGGACTCCTAACTCTGGGACTTTGCAGTAAGTTTTTGGGTAGTGGACCGCGATGCGTAACCCCGCGGCCTATTTAAAACCGACCGCCGTGCAAATATTCGATGGACAACGCCCTCTGTCGACGCGACCATGCGTTCAGGTTCACCGAACAAAAAGTTAAATGAGTGCGACGATCGATTTTAAATAGGACTTGAAACTTAACTTAATAACATACACATAATATCACGCCTTCTTTTCCCCGAAGATTTAGGCAAAGGATTACAGTTACAGCTATAGCCTTAATTATGTAAGCGGGCACGCCCTTTACGCCTGGTGGCTTTTATTTAGGTATTAAGTTCTGTTTACGTTTTTTATGAAATTTTTATTTCTGTTGTTTTGTTGGTATATTGGCGTGTGCTAGCTAACGTATGGCAAGTAATCTATTTTTTTGTGTTTCGTAGTGTTAATTACTTGTATACGATTTGTATAGAATCAAGTTTATATAACTAAACAGACAGCTGTGCTGCCGGACAGTTTGTTGCGCCACTTCTTCCCAGCTAAAGCACTAGGAAGTGGTGAAGGGTGGGCGTTTTTGAGGGACTGTCTTTTGTTATTTTGACGTTCGAAAAGTGCTGATTCTTTGGATTTTGATTTTTGAGTACACCCACATTTCGCCAGTTATGTTTAAAGGCTCGTGCAGACTGGCGCGAAAGCGCGGACACGACAGGCAGCGCGACGCTTTTCATGAATTTATAATAGAAATTGTGCTACTGTGTCGCGTCGCGCCTGTCTGTGGAAGCCTTGAGTCCCATGTAAAAGGGGGCGAGCCTACTGGATCTGACATAACATTATCAAGTCATGTATTCCCCAAGTGGTAGAAGGAGTTGTATTTCACTTACGACTTACGACGTATAGGAACTGACGGCTTTGAATGACGGTCTATCCGTGTCGGAAGTTGTGAATTTTTTAATACTGCAGTCGTTACTACTCTTGTCGTTTCGTGGCCTGTAGTTATTTCGTCCGACTTATAGGCGTATTCGGATATAAGCGATATCGCTGATACTGGTTCGCCTTCTGGGGGGCAACCACGGCCTCTTAAAGCAGTATTATTTAATATTACGTCAGTGTGAGAATGAGATGAAGCTATACAGGGGGTATAGCTTCATCTCTTTCCCACTGTGAAGCAATATTAAAATAATACTGCTAAAAGAGGGGGTGGTTGCCCCCTGGTCAGTCCCTTTGGACCAGTACCCTTATTATATAACACAGTTTGAATTAATACGAAGGAGGACCCATTCTGCCCTGCTCAGCATAAAAGTCCTATCTGCCTAATGTATTTTTTTTACAGGAAAGGCAAAAACGTGTTTTGTTGAATGCCGACTATTAATGTTTTTGTGAAAGTGTTTGAAAGTATATGATTGAGCAGAGCAGTGGTGGCCCTGTGGTAACGGCCGCAGCTTACGATTTGTAGATCATAGGTTCGTACCCAGACAGGCGCTTTACTTTGTGTAAATTATTTCATCACCACTGCTCTCAAAACCGTCAAGGAAAACATCGTGAGAAAACCGGCATGTCCTAGAAACAAAATTTCGAAGACATGTGACATCTACCAACCCGCACTGGGCCCGCGTGGTGGATTACGGCCCACTCCCTCTCACAGAGATAATGTTCCCACTGCTGGGACACAGTAGGAGAACATTATAGGCTGATTATGTAAATAAAAAACTGTTTTAGTTTTGCTCTTAATTAATGTATTCCCTTTCAATAGAAAATTTTTAGATATGACTTTTATTCTTTGTAGCGGTGTTAAACGGCAGATAGGACAAACTGGAAACATGAGTTTGAGTAAGTAAAGGCACAGATAGGACGTTCAATAGTGTTGCCATGGTACCAAATAAGCAAAAAAAGTAAAAATACCTGTGGCGGCATCTACATCGCCACATGCGAACTTAGCAGCACACTGACGTCACGCAATCCTGCATCGCGCAAGCAGAGTTTACCGCGCAACTACCATATATACCACATCCCGACATCAACCGTCGGGCAGTTGCCAACCAGACACGACACCCGTCTGGTCGGAGGATCCTCCCTTTTCTATGGAGGATGAGTGAACTTTACACCCTGTTCCTCATGCCTCTATATACCTATAAATGTCAGTTAAGACCTTTATGCTTAGCAAGGCAGCACTGTAATTTGAAAACATTGAAAACGCCAATTATTTTAATAGAGTAACCGTGGAGTTTTGTGCCGGCTTTTCTCCAATAAGAAACGACCATTTGGAAACGTGCACCTAGCTTTTGACGTTTCATAAGTGCCCATGTAGGTTTATGTGAAATAAAATATTTTGTTTGGTTTTGATTTTGAAGGGATCGTTGAATGACGATTGTTATAGCCGATAGAGACCTAAATGTATGTTAAGTAAACATAAGTGCTGGGACCTTAAACGTCGTAATAACCGGTGCCTCGTTTGACAACAGCTAAAGCGCGTTCACTGTCGGACTGCATAGAAAAGAAAGACAAGCGCGATGACACAACGCTGGTAATTTAGTGCAAAATATGAAGCAATTATCGATTTACAAAAAAGCTATAGATTGTATAAAAAATCGTCGCGACACAAAGGCACCGCTTGTAGCGCTACACGCTTTGTGCACTTTGTGTCGCGTCGCGTCGCGCGACAAGTCGCGCCAGTATGCCTACATACTGGCGCGACTTTGTGCTAATATGTTGCTTGTAGAATAATCTGACAAAAAATCAGAATGATTGCATGTATATTAGTATGGTTTTTAATCGTTAAAAGAATTTTTTAGAGGTATATTCGTGATTTTTTTCTATCGTATCAAATTAGTTATAGTTTTCAACACATTGGTGCATTCCCTTATTTACAAACTAAACTAAATTTAAGTTCAGTGGATCTTTTTCTTTCTATTTCATTAAGAAAAGGACAGAAGATAAATTTTAGTTTAGTCCTGTCAAATTAATCAGCGCCTGTCACTACTCTATACAAGTTTAGACGTGATTAAAAACTTACCTACTAAAATTACGTCAATTTACGTCAAGCGCTGATTAATTTGACAGGACTAAACTAAAATGTATCTTCTGTCCTTTTCTTAATGAAATAGAAAGAAAAAGATGCACTGAACTTAAACTAGCATATATCCTTAAGAATATCATATATTTTTCTGATTTTGTTTACTGCACTGGATCATATACTTTTAGGCATTATAAAACTTGCGTTTATTTTCTGTATTCACCTTATGCGATGTCGTTATAAACGGATTTGACTGTGACTTTGTTTATCGAGGTCAGGTACGTTAATGAATAATCTGTTGACAATTAAGCGAGTCGTACCTATACTGTTTTATTTACGTTCTTAGGCACCTGTCCCACCTCGAGCGGTGAACGAAAAATGAGTAGAGATAGCAATTAAAAAAAAAACACCTGGCCGGGGTGCATGTTGGACCACGCACAATGTAGGGTACCCTAGTTGGGACGTTAGGATGCATTTATCCCAAAAACAACCTTAACATTGTAGTTGAAAAACATGTTCTCCCATACGTCGATATACGTCACAGTCAATTCTCCAACTACAAATGTAAGTTGGTCGACTATTACTCGTTAACTTGTAAAGCCTACTTAGCTGTGATATTTTTTTCCTTTTAATTTCGTTATACAAGGTGTTTTTTTTTGATATCCCATAACTCTAGGGAATGAGACCATATCAAAGAATCAACTGGCATGTGAATTATTTTTCATTTATCTTTTTTATTGTTTTCATTTTTCATACAAAAAAAAAATCGACAAGGTCACTGTTGTTAATAATATCTAAATAATAACAAATAATATTAATAAATAAGTAAATTTATTTTATTTTATTTATTTTATTAATGTAAAACACTCTTACGTAAAATATGACAACGTCGCATTTTATTAGCTTTAAATATGAATGATTGCTTTGAATGAAAATTAATTGATTGTATTTATCAATGAAACTTAGATACCGACACACATCGAGAGTCTAGTGTTAGTATTATGATATCTTCGAAACTATGCATTTTTGAACCACATATTCTAGGACTTTTTATATTATTTTTACTTATAGAATATAAGCCCAGAGTTATGGGATATAAAAAAAAAACAAGTTGTATATACTATTGCCATGAATTTTTTCACATATCTAAAAATAACCATTTAGTTGGCAGGGCACTTGGTTCTAACAAAATGAGCACTTTAAAGCTTAATATTATGCAACTGTGCCTTCGGCGCCAAGCTACGAATTATTCCTTATAACTGTCATGAAGTCGTGATCGTGGCGTGCCGGGCACATTTTGTCATCTGCGAGTATACACGACTGTGGCGGTCAAAAGATTTAATGCGTACCCGAAAAATCGACAACTCACCGATCCACAGTGGAACGAATGTATGGGAGCGGTTGGACGTAGACATGTCCGAAAAAAAAGAGTAAAATTATGACAAACTAATGATGCCATCTTATTCGATTACTTAATGCCTTCATAACTTGTGGTGATGAATTTCTTCATAACTCCCATATTTCGGGAGTAATTTGAGAAAATGTGAAATTTTACTATGAAAATGAGTGTATCGAGCTCTCTCCCTCCTGATTCCGGGCTTGTTTCAAGTAGCGGTCTCTAATATCATAATGCTAATACTAAGAGCTATATTTAATACTAAGACACATAGTGCGCCAAATGTGCACTTTCTGGGATAAAGAGTGATGTTTATTTTATAACACAATTTTTTTATTTTTTGTTTATTTTGTTGATTAAAACCGTTTTTCTAAAGGTTTACCTTATTACAATAACATTTCTGAGCAGCCAATTAGAGAAGATATAAGCTAATTAGGATATATAATTAGGGACTTAAGGTTTACATATAAAACTGATGCACTAATGATTACTGATAAGAACATTGCTATTATTTAATTACTAAATGGCTCTTAATACACTAATTTAGCATGCATCATTTACTAATTATCACAATAACTAATTACCTTGCAATATTTAACAAAGGATACCTGGGATACCTGGATTTTATATAAATAGGTCACTATTAGTAACTTTAAAATCAGTGTTGATTTACACCTCGTTGTATCCAAGCTAATCTCGCAATGTATTTTCCAAATTTTAATACAAATCTTGATATTCACGTTGCTTTATGCGCACGCGCACATAAAGATTTACGCGACTTTAACTATTTGTTCAGTGTTTTAAAAGATAACAGTTGTGTTCAGTTATGTGAAAGTGCTGAAACAAGTTTAAAAGACTGGTGTCGTCGATTTTGCTACCGCATTTATGCAAAATGGACACAGTCTGGAAGAAGCACAGATAAGTTTCGGAAGAAACATGAGATTTGGCTACAGGCTGCAATTCAATGGCCGGAATTACAGAATGAAAATATGGAACCTTCTACAGAAAATATAAGTGACGTCATCGAGCCCATAATTTCTCCTGCTAAATCTGATGCTTCAACTTGTACACATCCTAGTCCTCGTAAATCTTTTGAGGACCTTAGTAACCGGCAAAAAAGAAGACGCACTGAAGATAGTCTTTCATGCAGCAGTAGCAGCGCTGAAATTATGTTTTCGGCCGAAAGGGCGCTTCAAAAGGCAGGACAAAGCGATACAGCTTATGTTATGAAATACTTGACGGAGAATCCAGAAGAGGCCTCAAAAATCAAAGCCTTCATTGAAGGTAAATCAATTCAGGTACGGGAAATATCCCCTTTGAAGGCATTGGCTCTTTATGTATCGATGAACTTATCGAAATGGCGCTATAACACTCTTCGGGATTTCAACACTCAAGAAGGAGCTCTTCAATACCCGAGTTACTACATGTTGGTTAAAGAAAAAATTAAGTGCTATCCGGCCAAAGAAGATCTCACAGTTACAGAGAGCTCTGCAAAAATCAAATTACAAGCCTTGATGGATTTAACCTCAAGAAGACTTATTAGGTCGTTAGAAACCCCTGTTGATCCCAATCAACAGCTCGTATTGACCAGCAAATGGGGTTTTGACGGATCATCTAGCCAAAGCATTTATCATCAAAGGACGAGTGAAGATGAGCAAATCGATCTTGCTAGTAATTTTATGATTAGTCTTGTACCACTGCGGCTCGTCTCAAAAGGTGTAACAATTTGGGAAAACGAGCGACCATCTTCCACTTCATTTTGCCGGCCAATATTGTTTAAGTTTATAAAGGAAACCAAAGAAAATGTGCAGAGAGAGATGGCTGAAATCGAAGCAGAGATTGAAGCCTTAACTCCATCCACCATCACTGATGGAATTAGTGTCAAACACCAACTGCTGTTGACAATGATTGATGGTAAAATTCATTCCATTATATCCAATACAGCAGCTTCAGTGTGTGACATATGCAAGGCTTGTCCTAAAGAAATGAATAATTTAGAGTTAATCAAAGATAAACACGCAAACGAGGACATGTATAAATATAGCTTAAGCACCCTTCACGCTTGGATTCGCTCAATGGAATGCTTATTACACATTTCCTACAAATTAGACATAAAATCATGGCAAGTAAGGGGTGATATAGCAAAAAGGCAAGTTGATGACAGGAAGAAAAGAGTTCAAGAGGCTGTAAGAAGAGAAACGGGCTTACTTCTCGATGTTGTGAAACAAGGCAGTGGATCCACCAACAATGGCAACTCGGCAAGGAGATTTTTTGAAAACTACACTAAATCTGCTGAACTGACCGGAATAGATGCTATGCTTTTAAGAAAAATCTGTGTGATCTTGCAGTGTATTTCATCAGGAGAGAAGATCAACGTAACTAAATTCCGAGAGTTCTGCTTTGATACTGCTAAGCTTTACGTGGAGTTATACCCATGGTATTATATGCCTTCTTCACTTCATAAAATTTTAATGCATGGGCCAGACATAGTTCAGAACATGTCAATTGTGCCCATTGGTTTTCTATCCGAAGAGGCATCTGAGGCTAGAAATAAAGATTTTAGAAAATATAGAGAGGGGCATTCTCGAAAGCATAGCAGTATCTCATGCAATGAAGATATTATGCACAATCTTTTACTGTCTTCTGATCCACTTGTTACAAGTATCCGTCCAAAAGGAAATAAGTTTGTAAAAAAATCTTCTTTTAAGGAATTTTATGAGCTTACGGATTCTGAGAAAAGTGATATCGAATTTGTTAACATAAATGATTTAGCGGACATCGATTCTGAATTTGAATTAATTGATGATGATGATGATGACGAAGATAATTAAATGATGTTATTGTTTTAAAATGTGTAACTTAGTAAATTAGAGCTTACAACTTAATTATTTATTGTACTTTTAATGAAACTAGGTAATTTATTATCAACTTACTTAAAAGTCATACTCTCATCAGTTCTTGTGAATATTTTTGTTAATATATATTTCTGTATATATATAATATATTTATAGACCTCTTAATAAGTCTGTCTGCGGTTTAAAGTAAATACAAATGGGGAAAAAACGTTTTTTTTTTTAAATTTTCATTTCCTTTTATCCCAGAAAGTGCACATTTGGCGCACTATGTGTCTTAGTATTAAATATAGCTCTTAGTAATAGCATTACGATATTAGAGACCGCTACTTGAAACAAGCCCGGAATCAGGAGGGAGAGAGCTCGATACACTCATTTTCATAGTAAAAAATCACATTTTCTCAAATTACTCCCGAAATATGGGAGTTATGAAGAAATTCATCACCACAATTTATGAAGGCATTAAGTAATCGAATAAGATGGCATCATTAGTTTGGCATAATTTTACTCTTATTTTTCGGACATGTCTACGTCCAACCGCTCCCATACATTCGTTCCACTGTGCGATCGTTGCAATCTTAGGGCGAGCATTGACGATGATCGGTGACTAGACAAGAGTCGTCCACACAATCGTGATCGTGAATCGTGTGAATCGCGAGTAATCGTCTATGATCGCCTATTGTGAAGAGGCGCCATAATGCAAGGTCAACCGTGAATCTCGGTGAATAATACCTTGTATAAAGTTATTAAGTAAATCATTAAAATATCATTAAAGAGCAATAATTTGTGTTATTTATTAGTTAACACATTGTATTTAATAACATTTTACATAAGTACAACCTATTCATTTAATAATACATACTTACCTACTTTGTGTACGAGTAAACTTATTGTATATCTTAAGGGTCGGGTAATCGCCATTCACATTGGCCATAAAAAATCCAGATGAGCGAACGCTGCCGCCGCACAGTGGGCCCATACTGAAAATTAGTGGACTTAGGCAACAAAGTTACCATATCGATGCGATTTTTTTTTATATGACGTGTTATAATATTCCTGACAACTTTTATTCTTATAAAATTTCTTCTAAACTTGATAGTTTGTCTTGAAAAAAATTTATTAGATTTTTTTGTATGGAGCGAATCACGTTTAATTTTTTTTCTTCAATTGTACTAATATGTTGGGTGTGTGGCGTGAGTATATGATAGCTAGGGTCATTCTCTATCCACGAAAAAAAAATCAGCGCCGGCCATCTGCGGCAGCGCGAATAATCATTCGGTAAAAAAATAATAATTTGGAAGAATTTTTTTGTCATTTAAAATAAATTCAAAGCATATTTTTTGTCTCATTTGGCTGTTTTCACCTTCTTTTTAGTTAAATAAATAGTTTTAATAGCGCATACGTACTTAGAACTAGTAATTCTGGTAGAGATTTAGTTATTATTTCATGTTATCGGTAGCACCTGCATTGTGATTGATGACTCATTTGTTTGTGCACTCGGCTAAGCGCATAACTAATGAGTCATCGAAAAATGCTCGTCTCATATTGGCTGAATAATTTTCACTCACTGTTATGTCCACTACTTGAGTAATTAACACTAACTATAAATATAAAGACATTCATTAAGTCCATCTAGTTTCGCTCTTGTCGCTTGTTTGTGAACACAGTGAAATACTTGTATTTTTATATTTACATTAGAACTATGGCTGGATTTTGTACCAACCTAGATCTTTTTGTGAAATTAAGAAGTGGCGGTGATCTGAAAAATCATATGTTTCTGTATGAAAGTATCATTTCTGTCTTGACTACCGAAGTTTCTGAAGAAGACAAGAACCGAATCAAGGAGTTCTGTCGACTTTTTTGTGTAAATTTAAATATCAACTGTATGTATATTATTATAGTATAAGTTATCGTACGTATGATCAATATGAAACTGTGAAGTAATTGTAGCCCTGAAAAGGGCTGTTTGTCATATTCCTAATCCTGATGGGCTTTTGTGGGAATAATTTAGAGCCGGATCACATTATTTCTTGTTCCAGAAGTGCTAGTGGGTCCGGCAAATTTTCGGACTCTGCTATGAGGCATTCTTCTTCCTCCATAATTTCACTGTCACAGGGAGGCTCAGTAGTCTGTAACAACTGAGTTGCTTCAGGCAACAAGTCATTATGAACCTGTTTCATTATTTTAGGCCTTATGTATGATATGTGGGGATCAGAGCTTATTACAAGTCCATGGAGGATGTCTTCGTTTGTTGCTATTCTCCCCGTTTTCCGAGTGTGCCTCTCCCTGACGTTTCTGAAGCCCTTATTACGGGCTTCCGAAGCTTCTTCAGATAAGGTACCTAAAACGAATAAGTACATACATTTTAATTTCAAAACGCAATCGAGTCAAATAATACATCAAACTATATTTATTTTTTACTTACCGATTGGCAAAACACCAAAGTGGTTACAGATGTCTGCACCGTGCATTAGAAGTTTATGTACACTAACTGGCATGTAGTACCACGAATAGTGTTGCACGTACACATCAGCTGTTTCTCTACAGTATCTTCTAAATTTTTCACAGTCAATGTTTTTGCCTGATGATATGGCTTGTAGAATAACGGAAAATCTGAAAATCAGATTTTCGTCAATTCCCGTTATTCTGGAAGATCTTTTGTAATCTTGGAAAAAGCGCCTCGCTGTATTCCCGTCGTTTGTAGTTCCAAAACCCTAAAATGGGAAAACAATACTGTAATATACAATACATAGAGATATAATTCACAAACAACATAAAGAGAGCGAAAATTAAATACATACCTGTTTGACTATATCAATCAGCATTCCAGTTTGCTCACGAAACTCTTGCTGTGTGGTATTTTTTTTAGCTTGTTTCAAAGCCTTATGTTCGCCGCAAGCAGTCCATCGTTGAAAATCCAGATTATAAGATATATGGAGAAGACATTCCATACACCGAATCTTCATATGCAGTGAAGAAATTCCTTGTTTGTAAATTTCTTCACGAAGTGGTTTAGAAGTCAAAGCGTCTAAATTATTCATCTCACTCGGTTTTGCCAAGCAAATGGGACACGTTGCATATGATGGTACTCCAGCAATAATATTGGCCACTTTTCCATCAATCATGGTCATATGCAATTCATGTGATACAATAATATTTCCACACTGTGTAGATATTCGTTCATCAATTTGTTTTTTCATCTCAGACTCTTCAGACTTTATAAAGTCAGCTGTCTCCGAAGTGAAAGTGAACTTCACTGGTCCACAGTATAGAGTTGAGCAAGGTGTGGGGTTCTCCCAAACTAGATTTTCATTCCCAGATGATGGCCTAGTAGACACTAGCCGAAGAGGGACGATGCTTATCATGACTACTGATGAATCATCGAACTCTGTAGCTGTGTTTGACGTTTTCTGTTTATAGTTACTCTGCGACGAAGAACCATCAAGTCCCCATTTCCAGGTCAACTTGAGTTCTTCATCATTTTGAGACCTATCAACAGTATTTATATCAAGTAATATCCTCTCCACAGTGTGGTCCAATAGCGCTTGCAATTTAATGTGAGCTCCGTTTTCGGTAATCTCCATACTCTCTTGTGGTGGGTAACATCTTTTCTTGGCATTTACAAGCTTTGGATAAGATGGAAAGGCAGCACAGTTTTCTTCTTTCAGAAATTGTCGAAGAGCTAAGTACTTCCATTTCGAGATCGCAACTGATGTATAAAGAGCTAAACACTTATCTTCAGAGACAGTACTTAAGCTCTGCTTTTTGAATAGTCTCTCTTCTACTTCGGATAGCGCATCTGGATTACTGGAAAGGTATTCGACCACTTTTGCCAGATTCGTTTTGCCGTTGTCTTTCAATTTTGTTATGTACCAGTGCTGCAACTCTTCCTCGGAATTTTCTTCTACTATGGAAGTAGAACGTCTTTTCTTTTGCTTATTACTTAACTCTTCGAACGGTTTTCTGTGCTCCTTTTCTGTAGATGTTCCCGCTTCCGCAGTACATACTGCAAGAGTAGGAACATGGCAATCTATATCCACAAGCTCAGATAAGGCTGCGTCCGAAAAGCCCATCACACTTCTCAGATCAACACTGTCACAAACAGGCCAGTTGATGTTTTTTTCCAACCACTTGCGATTAATTACACGATTCATAAAAGTTTTTTGATTTCTACTTGACTCTATCCACTTTTTATTTAAATTTACACAAAAAAGTCGACAGAACTCCTTGATTCGGTTCTTGTCTTCTTCAGAAACTTCGGTAGTCAAGACAGAAATGATACTTTCATACAGAAACATGTGATTTTTCAGATCACCGCCACTTCTTAATTTCACAAAAAGATCTAGGTTGGTACAAAATCCAGCCATAGTTCTAATGTAAATATAAAAATACAAGTATTTCACTGTGTTCACAAACAAGCGACAAGAGCGAAACTAGATGGACTTAATGAATGTCTTTATATTTATAGTTAGTGTTAATTACTCAAGTAGTGGACATAACAGTGAGTGAAAATTATTCAGCCAATCAGAGACGAGCATTTTTCGATGACTCATTAGTAATGCGCTTAGCCGAGTGCACAAACAAATGAGTCATCAATCACAATGCAGGTGCTACCGATAACATGCAATAATAACTAAATCTCTACCAGAATTACTAGTTATAAGTACGTATGCGCTATTAAAACTATTTATTTAACTAAAAAGAAGGTGAAAACAGCCAAATGAGACAAAAAATATGCTTTGAATTTATTTTAAATGACAAAAAAATTCTTCCAAATCATTTTTTTTTTACCGAATGATTACTCGCGCTGCCGCAGATGGCCGGCGCTGATTTTTTTTTCATGGATAGAGAATGACCCTAGCTATCATATACTCACGCCACACACTCAACATATTGGTACAATTGAAGAAAAAAAATTAAACGTGATTCGCTCCATACAAAAAAATCTAATTAATTTTTTTCAAGACAAACTATCAACTTTAGAAGAAATTTTATAAGAATAAAAGTTGTCAGGAATAATATAACACGTCATATAAAAAAAAATCGCATCGATATAGGAACTTTGTTGCCTAAGTCCACTAATTTTCAGTATGGGCCCACTGTGCGCCGTGCCGCCGTTTATTTATTTTTAGTAACGAAACAATGAATATTTAAAAAAAAAAAATCACAGATAGAATTATAGACAACAAAATAGTCTGTTCATAAAAAAAAATCATGAAATTATATTAAGTAATTTGAAAGTATTATCGTTTTTTTATGCTTTGGGTAGACATTAATTCCTGAATTTTTTTCATAAAGTATTTTACTACAATACTTAAATATTCACATATAGAATTGATGTGTATGCGTTCTAGTTTAACATACATTATTTGCATAACTTTCTTGCATTATGTGAAGGCGTAATAACAGATTTAAAAGACACTGAAATCATATATCTGCGCCTTAATTTTATATTACTTGATTAAAATCGGGGTTGCAATGCACTTTATCTTGTGACTAGTGTAATGGCAAGCTTGCCTCAATGTCGCGGGAAGGTACTAAAGGGTCCCAAGGCCCCTGGCAACACAGGCAACAGGAAGGAATACGGGTGGGTTTTAGTCAGTAAGAGTCTGACACACCCTCCCGCTCCGTCCAGAGCGGGAGAAGTTATTTGATGATTTCCCACCCAAAAAAAAAAGCTTGCCTCAATGCTGTTTCATTGCAAATTCAATGCATTAAACTGTTGTAGAATGACAGTTGAGACAATTTAAGTTGTTAGTCAATTTGGTGAACGATGATTGATTTTTATATCTAATAGAGATATAAAACCCAACAACTTAAAAAAAAAATCAAGGAAATACCATCAAACACTTTAAAACTATTGATGGATAGTCAATAGTTTTTCTTTTAATTATTATAATTACATATTTTGTAGCGTAAATAATTATAAATCGTTGTTTTTCCTATCCGTGTTGTTTTATAATGTCTATGCAATTATTTGTGGCTCGACCAATCAATCTGCCTAACCTTATCCCAACTACGTTGGGGTCATCTTCCAGCCTATCCGGATGCAGATGAATACCAGTATTTTACATGGAGCGACTGCCTATCTGACCTCCACAATCCAGTTACAGGGTAACACGATACCCCTTGATCGAACTGATTTCTAACAATTTACCTACGATTCTAAAGTACTTGGTATTTTTTTAACCATGGCAATAATGCATTGTTTGTAAATTAAATTAGAAGGAAGTTTATTTTATATATCTAGGTATCATAATTGGCAAAAATATGGTAGTTTTTATTTTACCAATAAACTACTAATCTACCAGACAATAAAAAATTAATATTAATTATCTGACAACATTTTTTGGAATCTTTTCCTGTAGGGATGGGGAGTGCGTGTCAATTTTTAAGCCTTTTATCGATACAACCAAATCTGTCACTAATTCTTTCTGTAAGAATTGCTTTAAAAATGATAACTCAATTTTTTATACTGCATGTTGTTTATTATTGTATGTCTACTAGGCAGAATATAATGGATCTGTAATTTACTTAACATCTGTATGTATAACCTATGCCCACAATAAAAATATTTGATTTGATTTCATTTTGATATTTAATTTGCACTGAAAACATTTTATAATTTTAAAATAAGATTTGTTTATTATTATTTATTAAGACGCTGAGAACACCTCAACCGCGGTCACTGTCAGATTGCATAGAAAAGAAAGAGAAGCGCGATGACAAAACGCTTGTAATTTATTGCAAAATACGAAGCAATTATTTATATACTCAAAATTGAGTTGAGTAATCGAAAATAAAAAACAACCAAGTTCTGCATTCAAATAAGAAGTACTTGTTATTAGTTAAATACGTAACGTATATTGATATTTAATACAGATATTTTGGATTAGAACTCAAGGTAAGAGGTTAGTTTAACGTAAGTTTGTATCGAGATTTTGGTTTCAAAACGTGTTTTGGTAACAACCAAGTTCTGGGAAATATGTTCAAAATTAACATATATTTTTTCCGCTACCACAAACTATACAGATTAGGCAATTTTTTTTCTTAAGAGAAGCCAATTTTGGTCAATTGGGTCTTGTCAGCGCCTTAAGAAATAGATTAAGTAGCATAAATACAGTACAGTAGTATAGTAGTAGTAGGTTTAGTAGTGGGTTAGGTTATTTTTAGGGTTCCGTACCGTATAAGGAAAAAAACGGTACCCTTATAGAATCACTTCGTTGTCCGTCCGTCTGTCTGTCAAGACCATTTTTCTCAGGAACGCGTAGAGGTATCAAGTCAAAATTAATATAAAAAACGTAGGTCTACAGTCCCCTAGAGTTCTAAAAAATAATACATTTAAATCAACGCAATAAAAAGGGCCATTTATGCGACAAATTTTAACACTCGCAAATAAATCAAAACTTATATGTACTTCCCGTTGACCTAAAATCATGAAATTTGGTAAGAAGCAAGGGCTCACACCTCAATAAGAGGAAAGAGTCCGAAAATCATTAATTTGTAGTATAATCACACAAAAAAACAAAAATGCGATTCAACGAGTTAACGAGTAACAGTCGACCAACTTACATTTTCCGTTGGAGAATTGACCGTGACATAAATCGATATTATGGGAGAACATTTTTTCAACTACAAAGTTATGTTTGTTCTTGGGATAAATTCATCCCAAATACGGAACCTTTCATTGTGCGTGGTCCAACACGCACATGGCCGGAATTTTTTCATTTAAAACCTTATTAAATGGAAGACCGTAGGAACAAAAAAGCGGCCAAGTGCGAGTCCAACATCAGAATAAAAAAAATACAATTTTCTTTGTTATGGAATATTCTTTAAAAAAAAAAGACATAAAATAAATAAAATTTATTTAACAGTTTATGTACACACATATAAACAGACAAGAAGAAAGGAATAGAAAAATACGTACAAAGGTGATGCTTATTTCTAAAGAAATCTCTTCCATCATACCTGCGATAGGACAGTAGACAAAGAGATGTAGACCCTGTCATTAATTCAAGATACAAAAATTTCACACAGATAGACACGAAAACCGACTTTAATTTATAATTACTAGCTGCTCCCCGCGGCTTCGCCCGCGTCGCTTTGTCTAAAATAAAAGTAGCCTAAGTTACTCCTTATAACATCAGCTATCTGCCAGTGAAAGTCCCGTTAAAATCGGTCCAGCCATTTCGGAGACGGAATTGTTCCGTCTCCGAAATGGCTGGACCGATTTTTACAGATTTTTACCGATTTTTACAGACAGATAGACAAACATTTAAAAAAATGTTTTTTTTTGCTATAATTAATTACCGTATTTATACTTTCACAAGCATTTAGTAAAATGCTGTTATTTAGACATTACAAACAGTCACTTCAATTTTATTTATTTGTATGTCATCATCATAATTCTCCTGCCCTTATCCCAATTAATTTGTGGTCGGCGCAACATGTCGCTTTCTTCCATACTTCTCTATTAGTTGTCATCTCGGTAGTCACCCCCTTTCTACCCATATCATCTTTCAAACAGTCCATCCATCGTTTCTTTGGTCTTCCCCTACTCTTATAGCCATCGACATTCATACTCAAAACTTTCCTCACGACATTTTCCTCATTCCTCCGCATCACATGCCCATACCATGACAACCGATTTCCGCACAACTTTCAGTCACCGGTGCTACTTTCAGACTTCCTCTTATGTACTCATTTCTTATTCGATCCATTCGTGTCACACCACACATCCCTCTTAGCATTCGCATTTAGCTCTTAGCTGCATGCAATTGCCTTTCCTCACGACATTTTCCTTATTCCTCCGCATCACATGCTCATACCATGACAAATGACAACCAATTTCCGCACAACTTTTCTTTCTTTTTTATTTTTGTTTATTTGTATGTATAGTTATAATATGTAAATAATAATAAATTATAATATAATATATTTATGGGTAATACAGTGGGTATATAGATATCAACACTGGGGTTAAATCATGTGCAATATGAGACTCAGATATCGAAGTTAGCCTTGAATTCTTATAGAATAAATAGTGTATTATTTGCTTTATGATTTGCAAGTGCGATTAAAGGTATCCGCGTCAGTCATATTTTTGGGAAAAAATATATTTACACCTACTTATTTAGATTTGTGTGAAGAACTTTATATCCGTGTACCTATTAATCGTATAAAAACAAATGCGTTTAAAAGAGCTACAGCATGTATTACAATAAGATTATGTACGACTAGCTTCTGCTAGCGACATCGTCCACGTTAAATTTCTTGATCTATTAACTCTAAATATATCTCAATAATCAAAATTTTGACAAAAAGAAAGTCTTGTACAATTCACAAGTCTTGCCGAGTTCAATCCACATTGATGGGTTGCTTCTCGAAGTTGTGAAGGAGTATGTCTACCCAAGGCAAGTCATCCGTCTGTAGACACGTCTTCGACAAAGAAGCCGTCAAGAGGATCCAGTTGGGTTGGGCAGCATTTGGAAAACTTTGTTAAGTCACCTATCCCGCAATGTTTGAAGACTAAGGTCTTCAACCAATGCGTGCTGCCCGTTATGACACTTGTGCCGAAACGTCGACACTGAGAGTCAGACTGGTCCACAAATTCAAGGTGACTCAGTGGGCTATGGAACGGGCTATGCTCAGAGTTTCTTTGAAGGATAAAATCAGAAATTAAGTTATTCGGAAAAGAACCGGAGTAACCGACATAGCTTGCAGAGTAAGCAAACTGTAGTGGCAGTGAGCTGGCCATGTTTGTCGAAGGACCGATGGCCGGTGGAGCAGACGAGTCCTGGAGTGGAGAGCTGGGACAGACTGGATGCGGAACGCAAAAGACAAGGTGTTGTAGCGCAGCCTGGGAGAGCCTGGGAGAAGCCTATGTCCAGCAGTGGACTGCTATAGTTGTTTGATATACTATGACACTCGGCAATACTACCTAGTAGCTTCCCATTAGTGAAAATAATTTCAGAATAGGATCAGTAGATCCGAAGACTACCTCCTCCATACAAACTCACAAACACCTCTTTATAATATTACTAGATCTTCCTGCGGCTTCGCCCGCGTGGAGGATTTTTTTTTCTTACATAAATACACTCACCTGACAATAAAAAACAACAAAAAAATAATTAGCGAAATCGGTCCAGCCGTTCACGCGTGATTTTGTGACCAAGGGAAATAAATAGGGATTCAAGATTGGACTTCTTTTCGACACTTGAGGATTTCAGATCTCCAGTTTTAGGTAACTTATGTCATGGCTTCGAGGTGATATCTTAACATTTTGACTTATTGATTTAACATGTATTAGCAAATGAAATTGAAATCATCGATGATGTGTGTAAATGTACGTGAAATTCTTAAACGAACACCATGATTATTTGTTCAGTTTATTTAACTAACTTTGCATTACGGCTAGTCAGAAGCCCAAAAGTCTGACAACCAGTCTTACCAAGGAGTACTGTGTTACCCACTAATTGGGTTGTGTAGGTCAGATAGGCAGTCGCTCCTTGTATAACATATATATATATAATAATAATATCCTTTATTTCAGGCAACTAAGGTCCATAAAACACATAAATAAGTATATGCACACGAAGTGACGGCGTCGTGTTACGCTGCGAGGTGTCGCGTAGCCGACCGCGGAAACGCCGATACAATACAGCACATCTTACGGCCAAAACTCTTCCTTGAGGAAGGTCACCAAATGATGAGTCGGAACACGCACTACAAACGACTTGAAATTGGTGTTATGGCGCGCCTCCAACTTCTCCACCCTCAAGGCCAGTTGGTCTTCACCAGTATGTACTCTACGATGTGTATAATAGTGGGATTCAGCTGCATCGACCCGGGCCTGGTCCTTATCGGACGGTGAGCTACCCATTGCTCACCGTCCGCAAGACCGCGCCTACGGTGGTCGGGAATCCGCCCGGGATTCCCGACGCCCAGGGCGTCTCCTGCGGCGGTTAGGGGCAAGAGGGCGCGAAATTTGCCTTTCCCTCAACCGTCCCGCCTCCTCCTTTGCGAGCATTACTGATTCGCAGAAGGAGGTGACGGCTGTCCATGCCCTCTCGCTCCGTACCATGGCCTGAACCAGGGCCGGACGCGAGAAATCTCTGCCTCCGATCGCCTCCACGAGGACACGGCGGTGCTCTGTCCAAGCCGGGCAGACCTCCACCGTATGCTGCACTGTGTCCTCCGGGCTATCCACACAGTGGTGACACCCGGGCGTTTCCTACCTGGACGTCTGCAGAGTTTTGCTGGCTAATTTATTTTGACCCTGTAGATATAGATCATTGTAAATGAAATACTTTAAAAGTTTTAGACTTCTTGTTGGCTCCAACAGGTTAATGACCATAGATTAAGATTTTATATTTCTATGGTAATGTCAATCAATCAAAATCATTCAAAATATTTATATTTCACATAAACCTACATGGGCACTTATGAAACGTCAGAAGCTAGGTGCACGGTTACTCTTTTAAAAATAATTGGCTTTTACAATGTTTTCAAATTACTGTGTTAATAGGAATGGGAGGACAGTGTAGGCCTGTCTGAAGTACTTAACAAAAAAAAAAGAAAAGGAAAACGGAAAAAGGAGATCTAGTCTATTAAGCCTACAACGTTCTCACATTCACAACGTACACAAGAATCCTTGTAAAATAATAATAATAAGTACCTGTATTAAATTGTAAATAAAAATAATGAAAATCTATTTAAACCAAATGACATGTTTACCATTACAACAAGTCTGAAATCAAATTCAATTCAAATTTTAGGTATATAATGTCAAATAATGAAAATATAATGTCAAAAAAGTATGTCAAAAAAATAATAATAATAAATATCGTAATTTGGGAGCAGTTAATAGACATTTACATAGTTATGCCGTTTCTGATGTACCAGGGAAGCCACATGTGCAGAAGGAATTATTGCCAAACTTCCTTGTCTTCAACGTAGTCTTTAATCTTATATAATATGCGTTTTTGATAAGGACACGTTTGATGTGGGTTTTGAACTTTCCATCGCTAAGTTCTGTAACTGACTTTGGCAACTTGACTAATGATTCAGGCCTTCAAAGTCAATGTCAAATTATTTATTTCAAATAGGCACATAAAGGGCACTTAAGAACGTAAAAATTTACAAAAAAAAGAAACTAGTCTTGTTGGCTCCATGATTTGGACCTGGCTGATTGAGACAATTGAAATGTTGATTGTGTGACCATTGTTAAATGTATTTTTTGTAGAAATGCTTGGTCTATTATATAAATGCGAGGATGGTATTTAACATTAACAGCCTATAATGTTCCCACTGCTGGGACACAGTTCTCCTCTCTTTGAGAGGGAGTGGGCTGTAGTTTACCACGCGGGCCCAGTGCGGGTTGATGTCACATGTCTTCGAATTTTTGGTTCTAGGACATGCCGGTTTCCTCACAATGTTTTCCTTCACCGTTTAAAAAGCAGTGGTGATGAAATAATTTACACAAAGTAAAGCGCCTGTCTGGGTTCGAACCCACGACTTACAACTCGTAAGTCGTGGCCGTTACCACTGGGCCTCCACCGCTTATGGATGGAGATTTAATGATGCTAATATCTAATGATATAATAAAATTTGACATTGCATAATTTGACATTTAATAATAATCAATTCCATTTAATTGATACTAACAATTATGTTGGTAATAATTTGTATTTGACAAAAGATATATATATTATTATTATGTACTATCTTTCTAACTTTTACAAAAGACAGATAGCTGTGTCGCTATCATATTTTTTTTCTATCTCAGCCAAAAATTTGGCTAAACAACTTGCTTCTTTTGAGCAATGCAATGATATTTTAAATAATTCTGCCAATCATTTGGCATCAACTAATGACATTGATTATCATTTAAATTAGAAATTAGGACAATAGAGGAAACCTCTTGCTTAACAAATGAAGATAATTTAAATAAAGGTTTAAATCATCTTAATGTTACACAAAGTTCTTTAATATCACACCCATCAAATTGCAGTAACCTAAATAAATGTAATAATAATACTCTAAAAATCGTTCATCAAAATATACAGGGTGTGATAGGTAAGGGATTGGAACTGGAGCTGTTCATGAATTGTAATTATATTGATATTCTATGTGTAACTGAACATTGGTTAAAAGTCCACCAGTTCATGTTCAGCTTTAACAATCACCAGGTTGCCAGCTCGTTCAGCAGAGTTAATATGATACGTGGTGGCTCTCTAATAATGGTTCGTAACAATACGAAATTTAAAGAACGTAAGGATATTGTGAGCCTCTCTGTTGAGCGAGTTATTGAAATAGCTTGCATTGAGCTTGAGCAGTTCATTGTAATGAGCGTGTACAGGCCCCCATGTGCTTCATATGATATTTTCGAGAAATATATGGAAGAAGTATTATTAAAGACTTGTAACAGTAATAAAACACTTGTTGTCTGTGGAGATTTCAACATTAATATATTGGAAAAATCTGCTGCAGTAAATAAATTTATAACTTTATTAAAATCCTATAATTTGTACAATACATTCTTTGAGCCAACTAGAATAACTGCCACTAGCGCTACCTGTATTGACAATATTTTTACAAATTTAAGACCTTCTAGCCATTCAATTGTAAATGAGTTGGACTCTGATCACTGTGGCCAGTTGGTCACTTTCCCTCAGAAAATAATCAGAGTTCAAAGAAAACTTATGAGATTTGTTCCTGTTAACAAAAGTCGCTTAGAACAATTAAAAAAAAAAATTAATGGAAAAACTACCGGGTTTGCCTTATCACACTGACCCGGACCAAGCATATACTTTACTATTTAACCTCATCAATTGTGAATTTAGGAAGGTATTCACCTCAAAAACATTGCCTGTTTATGATCGCGTTATATTTAGTGACTGGGCAACACCAGGTATTTACAAAAGTAGGTTGAGGTTATATGTACTGTATCATGAAAAAACATATAACCATGAAACTTTTAAAGAATTTGTTAAGAATTATTCTAAAACTTTTAAAAGAGCCTGTTCCTCAGCAAAAGCCATACACATTAAAAATAAAATAAAATCTTCTGGAAATAAAATTAAAACAACTTGGAATATTATTAATTCTGAAACGGGAAGAACGACAGTACGGAATCGTGACTTCCATCTAAAAATCGATGATGCAGATATTAGGGCAGACGTGGAGGTGGCAACAGAGTTTGAAAACTTCTTCACTAATATTCCCTTTTTAACAACCAAAACTCTGTCATCGTCGTCCTCCACTTCTGCTTACTCAATACTAAAAGAATGTGTACCAGAATGTGATAAACACTTTAAATTCACAGTTGTTAGCCCTAAAGACATTTTGGAATCTTTTAAAGAACTTGATGTAAAAAAAACTACTGATCTTTGGGGATTATCAGTAAATACAATGTCTTCAATAATTGATGTTATTTCACCCTTTTTAGCAATTGTTTTTAACTCTTGTATTGCATCTGGTATATTTCCTGATCTGATGAAACTTAGCAAAGTGATTCCACTGTTCAAATCTGGCAGCACAACTGATCCCACGAATTTTCGGCCTATTTCGATATTACCTACATTGAGCAAAATCTTTGAAAAAACAATTTTAAAACAAATGTTAGGACATTTCAGTTCATGTAATTTATTTCATCTGAAACAGTTTGGTTTTACGAAGGGTCGTTCAACTACAGACGCGGGCGTGGAATTGCTGAAGAGCATTTTCGAGGCTTGGGAGGAGTCGCAGGATGCTCTTGGCATTTTCTGCGACTTGTCTAAGGCCTTCGATTGCGTCCATCATGATACTCTCATCAGGAAACTGCACCACTATGGTATGAGGGACAGGGCTCTCGACCTTCTGACTTCCTATCTTAATAATAGAATTCAGAGGGTTGATATAAATGGCAAGAGATCTGCAGGATCTGCGGTCACTATGGGCGTTCCGCAGGGTTCAATTCTAGGTCCATTCTTGTTTCTAATCTATATAAATGACTTACCTTATCACATAAGGGATAATCACAAGATTGTATTGTTCGCAGATGACACTTCCCTCATTTTTAAAATTAAACGACTGCTGGTCAACTTTGAACATGTTAACGATGCACTCTCTAAAGTTGTCCATTGGTTTAATGTAAATAATCTTCTCCTGAACGAAAAAAAGACTAAACTTATTAAATTTTCAACGCCAAATGTCAGGCAGCTAACTACCAATGTTCAACTTAATGGAATAGAGTTGGACCCTGTTGAGTCGACAGTTTTTCTTGGAATAACTATTGACGCTAAATTACAATGGCGCCCACACATAGAAAAATTGTCAGGAAGGCTAAGTTCGGCCGCCTATGCTGTTAAAAAAATTCGACAGATAACCGATGTAGATACGGCCAGAATTGTTTATTTTAGTTATTTTCATAGTCTTATGTCATATGGGATTCTTCTCTGGGGAACCTGTGCGGACATTAATACCGTCTTTGTTTTGCAAAAAAGGGCTGTTCAAGCCATTTACAACCTAGGTCCAAGAGATTCCCTTCGAGAAAAATTCAAAGAAATAGATATTCTGACTATAGCCTCTCAATATATATTTGATAATCTTATGTATGTACACAAAAATATATCAAATTTTAAGAAAATGTCCGATATCCACAGTTTAAATACCAGGAATAAACATAATCTTGCTGTACTTCACACTCGCCTCCACAGAGTAGGCAACTCGTTCATGGGTCAATGTATACGCTTTTACAACAAACTTCCTATTGCTATTCGAAATTTACCCATTAAACGATTTAAAAGCTGTATTAAAACCAAACTTTGTAAAAAAGGGTACTATAAAATTTCAGATTATTTAGAAGACAAAAAAGCTTGGGATTGAGCTGCTCGCTCTGATAAGCTTTGTGCTAAAACCATAAAATTTGAAGTTTAAATTATGCAAAATCATCATTATATACAACTATATGTACATATTGACATTGATGATTATTATAAGCAAAATTACGTGAATATTTATGTACCTTAAAAAGTATTATACGAGTATTACTTTAATTATTGTGAATGTGAGCACTATGTGGGTCATTTTTATTTATTTCTTGTTGTTTTTTTTTCTCTTAGTTTTAATGATGGTCTGGCATTTTGAGTTCTTTATGCGGCCAACCCAATTGTCCTTTCCTTGGTATTGTTCGTCGAGTCGTTGAGCTCCTTAAGTTTTGAGTTGAGCTACACGATTACTGACAAATGCTTGCACTGACTGGACAGGTCCACTCAAATTTGTGTGGTTCTTTCCTCAAAAGACCATTTCAGACATAGATCTACATGGTCCTCACATGATCTGACCAAGATTATGTCTGGACTTTAAAAGAGACTTTGACCCTTGAGTTTGTTTCGCCATTTCTTCTCAGGGGTAGTCAGATAGGAAATGTCGACTCCATCTAGCTTATTTTTTAATATGACGTTTAAAAGTGATTGTCATATCCTATTTACAGAATAAACAATTTCATTTCATTTCATTTCATCAATCTTATTCTGTCTCGGCAAACTTCGTTATTCGACAGCCGTCGCATTTCTATCAAGCAACTGACTGACAGAAAATTCAGAAGTACGTAGTTCTGAATTCAAATGATTATACACAATAAATCTGGGCCTCAAGTCTGCTATTACAATAGTGTCATAATGGTCTGTTCCGATCAGCGCCTGTCACTACTCCATACAAGGTTAGATGTGATTAAAAACTTGCCTACTACAATTACGTCAATTTACGTCAAGCGCTGTTTAATTTGACAGGACTAAACTAAAATTTATCTTCTGTCCTTTTCTTAACGAAATAGAAAGAAAAAGATGCACTGAACTTAAATTTAGTTTAGTTTGTGAACAAGGGAATCGGCACCATTATATTAGTAGATTACCAAACTTGTCAAAATCAACAATTATGAAATCAATAATAGACCATTCTGACACTATTGTAATAGCAGACTTGTGGCCCAGATAATTGATCGACATGCATTTGTTTGTATTCGGAAATGTGTTGATTGCCGAGAGACATTAAGAAAATAGAAACACTGTATCTAATACTAATTTAAATTAGCTTGCATGTCTTAAGGGCCCGGTAATCGCGGTTGACCGTGGCCATACAAATGTATGTCGCACTCGCGCTGCGCCGCCATTCGGTTTTATAGGGATTATTTATTTTTTAGTAACGAAAATGTGAATGATTCAAAAAAATCCCATATAGAACTATAGATAATAAAATAGTCTGTTCATACAAAATTAATCATGAAAATATCTTAAGTAGTTTGAAAGTAATATCGATTTTTATATATACAAGTATATCGCTTTGGGTAGACATTACTTCATGAATTTATTTCATAAAGTGATTTACTACAATACTTAAATATTCACATATAGAATTGATGTGTACGCGTTCTTGTTTAAGGGGACTACAGGACCTAAACGCAACTTTTATAAGTTTTATAATGCCTTAAAGTATATGATCCACTGCAGTAAACAAAATCAGAAAAATATATGATATTCTTCAGGATATATGCTAGGTAGATAGTGTGTTGAAAACATAATATAGCTAATTTGATACGATAAAAAAAAATCACAAAGATACCTCTAAAAATTTATTTTAACGATTATAAACCATACTAATATACATGCAATCATTCTGATTTTTTGTCAGATTATTCTACAACCAACATATCAGCATAATAGTGTTTTATTTTTTTTATACAATCTATAGATTTTTTGTTAATCGATAATTGTTTCATATTTTTCAATAAATTACCAGCGTTGTATCATCGCGCTTCTCTTTCTTTTCTATGCAGTCCGACAGTGACCGCGCTTTAGGTGTTGTCGGCCTCTTAACAAACATTTTTTGCATAACTTACTTGCATTATATGAAGGCGTAATAACGTCACTATCTCAATCAATCAATATCTGAGCCTTAAACAAAACGTAGATCAGTGACAATGTTTTCGTTGTTCCATGATTAACCCAGTGAATCAATAAAACAGCGGGACTTCGCTTATTAGATAAGATAATACCTTTGTTAGCACAGACCGCTCGTCGGTGGTGACTCTTTGTCCTTGAGCTGACCCACCGCTGTACGAAGTTTGAATAGAATGCGAAGCCAGCGTATACTGGTTTCGTTACCACTGACTAGGGTTGCCAACCCTAATATAATAGTATCCTGCTGTATAATATATTAGAGGACTACTTAAATATTATTTAAAAAAAATGTATTTAATATATTTTTGAACGGCTCTATTCAACGATACCCCACACCATGGGAAAAACGAGAAAACAATCAACCCCACTTTACGTGCAAGGGAGGTACCCCACAATTTTTTGTTTCATGATTTTATTTTACCACTTTTTCGGAAAGAAAAAAAAATATGTTTTTTGCGGTGAACATGACGCAAAAAAGGAACATAAATAAAAAAAAGAAACAATTAGGGGGTAAATATGCGTCACATCCACGCAAAACCGCCATCGCTCAGCATAATGCTGAGACCCTGCGTGATTAATATGTATACCCATGTCAAATTACAGTTTTCTAGTACTAAGAGTCTCTGAGCGCGGACCGACAGACAGACAGACGGACATGGCGAAGCCATAAGGGTTCCTTGTTGACTACGGAACCCAAAAAAGGGCGACAAGTGTTGCTCAATTATTTAGATTCAGAAAAAAAAAGAAAACGTATTTATTGGGATTCGCACAGGAGATCACAAATGAAACTAAAAACACTCATAGAAACAGAAAAAAAACAAACAAAGTAAAATTAAAATGAAAACAAGAAGTCAAAAGGAGGTATAGTACGAGGCCAAAAGCCTCCAGAGGGGTAACCATCACCTCTTATTACAGTATTATTATAATTTTACTTCACAGTGAGAAAGTGATGGAGCTATACAAGACATAGAGCTCCATCTCTTTCTCACGCTGAAGTAATATTGAAATAATACTGCTATAAGAGGTGATGGTTACCCCTCAGGATTTCAGCTTCTACTGGGCGCATATTTTCAATGATAAATTCAAAATGGTGAGATGAGCGCATTAGGGCCATTGGTTTTGATCTCATAAAATCTGAATTAATTATATTTTGTAACCTTAATTTACAGTGTAATAAATAATAGTTATGAACTTAAGAGACTAAAAAAAAACGGTCAAGTGCGAGTCGGACCACGCACAATTCCGTAGTTGGGATGAAGTTATTCCAAGAACAAACTTAACATTGTAGTTGAAAAGCATGTCATACAATCCAACTGCAAACGTAAGTTTGTACAAACAATATTGAGAGATTTACCATGTTACTTTAACGCCATAGACTTCTTATAGGTTTTTCTTTAATACTATTTATTTCAAAATTATAAACATATTTGATATGTCACACGGTACAGAACGCAAAACTTATTTTTCAAATTTTCTCATTTGCCCCCCAAATGGGACCCTCATATTAAAAATTCGTTTTTGAGTCACAGGAATTCATATGTGTACGTAATTTCAACTTAATCGGTCCAGTAGATTCGGAGCAAATCGGCTGTGGCAGACGAACAGACAGACAGACACACGAGTACTATAAGGGTTCCGTTTTTTTCCTTTTGAGGTACGTAACCCTAAAAACATAAAACCGTCTTATTACAAAACAAGGATTATCTTCAGACCCAGGTTTAAATTATTGAGCCATTTTTGAATTTCGAACTTTATTCCGACTACGTTAAAGTTCTTAATGAAAAACTGTCAACTTAGTACCGGACTAAATAGTCAGTTTTGTATAAAGAACTGCATTTCAATCATAGTAAAGTTCTTATTACGAAAACTGGTTCGATGGTTTAAACCATGTCAAAAGAAATCTTTGTTTTGTAATAACACCGAAAAAGTCTGTTCATAACTTAATACTAACACAATATGGATCACTGTTGTCTGAAAATAAACGAATTTTAATTTAAAAATAAAAATTAATAAAGCCAAAACATAATATGCTGTTAAAATAAAATATTTTTGAAACATACTTACTACTTACCTATATATTTTTTTATTTTTTCGGCTTTGAATATACTACTTTTTGGTATAAAAAAAAAGTTGGCAACCCTACCACTGACGTAGGTACGGTCTACCGTAGATGGCGTGACTGTTACAGCCAATTATGTTTAATAACTAAATTTGTTGTTAAAATGTGATAACAATGTCAGTTTACCGTCTTTCCTTCCCCAAAACGACAAGTTGACATTAATAGAGTCGACGTAGTCGCGGGAAGGTACTAATGGGTCACCGAGGCCCTGGCAACACAGGCAACGGAAGGTACATGGGTGGGCTTTAGTCAGTAAGAGTCTGACACACCTTCCCGCTCCACTCGGAGCGGGAGAAGTTATGTGATAATTTCCCACCCAATAAAAAAACGTAAGGTTCTGATAAGTAATAATTATTTGTACTTTGTATTCGTTGCGCAATTTATCAACGACTACCTCGACGCGACTTCATCCTCGTGAAACTTCTTGTTTTCACATAAAATATATTCTATGGCGCTCGGAAATACTGTAGCTTCACATTTCTATTTATTTTATTTATTTACATTTATAAAGGTACACCAACAGCTTCTGTATACTAAATATCAAACAAGTACTCTTGGTAACAGCCATAGGCTGATACAGTTCGGGGTCGCGGGAAGGTACTAAAGGGTCACCGAGGCCCCGCAACACAGGCAACGGAAGGAATACAAGTGGGTTTTAGTCAGTAAGAGTCTGACACACCCTCCCGCTCCGCCCAGAGCGGGAGAAATAAAAAAAAAGGCTGTCAAACTGAATCACTTTCTCCATGGGACCAACATCGTCAAAACATTGTCAACTGTCCCATACAAAAATGCAATACGTAAGTACGTTAATCCTTAGCGTTGTATCCGTTTCGAATCGGTAATGGAAGATTCACTCAATAGATTAAAATCTGGTAATAAAAGTATAACTTTATGTGGAGATTTTAATATTAATATTTTAGATGTAACTCCATTAAGTATTAGACTTCTCAGGTCATATAATTAAATTAACTTTTTTTTTAAATATTAGGATCACGGCATCTTCGTCTTGATAATATATGTAGTGATGGTGAAGCCAATAATAAATTAGTGTTAAGTGACGTAACGTCTGACCACTGTGTTTATTAATTATTAGCTAGCTTCCCTATGCCATTACATAAAAAAGCCGCATAAAATAATAAACAAACACCAAGTTTTTGACCGCCACGTCAAAAAAGCAAAAACGTGCCCTCGGCGCCAAGCTACGAATTATTCCTGACCGTGGCGTGCTGGGCACATTTTAGTCTGTCATCTATACATGACAGGAGTACGTAAGAAGCGTAGCGGGTGGCGTTCTATAGTTTCTGCCTACCCCAATGGGAAGAAGGCATGAGTTTATGTATGTATGTCTATATATGACTGTGGCGGTCAAAGGTTAAAAATAATATAGCTTATAGAATTACACTATCTGTAGTACTCGTAGAACACGAGAATCGTAATAAAATCCATGGGATTTTCGATGTTGTGCAAAAAAAGTACCCATCTAATTTCAAGACCAAAACCAATAACATTAATGGCACCTCCGTTGGCTTTAACCCATTGGTTACTGGCTACTCCAGGTATTTCTAAAGGCAGAGCAAGACTATACGAGTTATATGGTTTGAATAAATACAGGTTTGATACTCCTTTCCTAGAGTATGTCAAAAATTATTCAACATTATTTAAAAAGATTAGTGTTTTTGCTAAATCTAATTTTTTAAGCGATATAATTAAAAATCATAATAATAAACCACTTCGAAAATTATTAACAATGAAACGGGTAAGTCGGTTAAACAAGAAAAACAACTTGAGATTATGGTCGACAGCAAATTCGTTAATAAAGCAGCTGACGTAGCTGAGGCATTCAATGAGTTTTTTGCCAACATACCTACAACCACGACTCGCTCCTTAAATTCGTTCTCGTCTAAAGCTGAAAACCTTTTGCATAGTAGTGTGCCTAAATGTAGTCGCTTATTTAGGTTCGAACATGTAACATCTCGTGATGTAGTTAATCTTTTAACACACTTAAGTCTAAAAACACAGGTTATAACTGGTGTATCTCCATTAAACTACATCATAGCCCCCTATCTAGCTGTTACTTTTAATAAGTGTTCATTTTGGAACTTTTCCTGACCTCATGAAGAGTAGTATAGTCATTATTAAAAAAATCAGGTAAAAAAAAATAACTTTGACAATTTCAGGGCTATTTCCATCTTACCTGCATTTAGCAAAATATTTGAAAAGTTACTACTCAAGCAGTTGCTAAGACATTTTAATTTAAACAGCCTCCTTCATAATAAACAATATGGCTTTCCAAACGTCGTTCGACTACAGATGCGGGTGTTGCACTGCTGAAACACATGGGAGAACTCGCAAAATGCTATTCGAGTTTTCTGTGATCTCTCCAAAGCCTTTGATTGCGTGCATCATTACACGCTTTTGCATAAACTACCGCAGTACGGTTACCAAAACGAAGTTCTCGAAGTAATACATTCTTATTTACACAACAGGTTGCAATGTGTATGGTGTGAAATCTTACGGGCTACCAGTTCAGTTAGGTGTCAGTACAGTACTCAAGGCTCAATACTGGAGGTCCATTCTTATTCTTTGTGTATATTAATGACTTAGCATTCTATTTAAAGGGTATCTGTGACGTTGTACTATTTGCAGATGACACCTCTCTTATTTTTTAAAGATTTTGACATGATTTTGACGACATAAACAGTGCATTCTCATTGGTTACGGATTGGTTTACGACAAATAATAACGACTTAGTTAGTCTCAATGCCAAGAAAATGAAATGTATAAAGTTCGCCTTACCGAATTATATAAATCTAGGGACCAACATCGTCTTAGATAAATAAGTGCTTGAAACTATAGACTTGGGAGTTTTTCTGGGCTTAACAGTAGATACCAAACTTTAGCGGGACCCTCATATATCCAGCCTAGCGGGAAGGCTCAGTTCGGCCGCTTACGCCGTCAGGAAAGTGAGACAATACACTGACGTTGATACAAATTGGTTAGTCTATTTTAATTATGTTCATAGCGTTATGTCCTACGATATTCTGCTGTGGGGAAAAGTCGCTGATATTCAAAATATATTCGTTCTTCAAAAACGAACGCTGCTCGAGAAAATTACCAGCTAGGTGCAGTTTCTCTGAGAGATTTTTTTAAAGATTTTGTTATTCTCACGGTGGCATCACAATTCATTTTCCCCAACATCTTATATATTAGGCAATATAAACACTTATACACTAAAAAGAGTGATATTCATAATGTTAATACCAGAAATAAGGACAAATTATGTGCTCCATTTCCCCGGCTTCATAAGGTTCATAACTCGTTTGTTGGGCTATTTGATACAAATTTTGTTGTTATTGGTTTTTAATGTATCTTTTTGTCTATAGTGTAAGTGTTTTGTATTGTTTATTAGAGCAAAAGTTTTGTAGGTTTTATTCCCATTGTACGTTAAATATTCGTATTACCTTTAGCGGCGGATGTGTCCTAAATATTGCTTCACAGTGGGAAAGAGATCGAACTATACCCCCTGTACAGCTTCATCTCCTTCTCACACTGATGTAATATTAAATTTAAAATAATACTGCGAGCAGTGGTGGCCCAGTGGTAACGGCCGCGACTTACGAGCTGTAAGTCGTAGGTTCGAACCCAGGCAGGCGCGCTTTACTTTGTGTAAATTATTTCATCACCACTGCTCTCAAAACGGTGAAGGAAAACATCGTGAGGAAACCAGCATGTCCTAGAACCAACAGTTCGAAGACATGTGACATCTACCAACCCGCACTGGGCCCGCGTGGTGGATTACGGCCCACTCCCTCTCACAGAGAGGAGGCCTGTGTCCCAGCAGTGGGAACATTATAGGCTGATTATGTAACCAACTTTGTACCTACCATATCCGACGAATGTAAATGTATTTGTCTTTGTCTTATATATATTTATTTACATAACCAAATTACAAGATGATTATTAACATTAACTAAATTAAATTAAAACTAAGTTAAGCTTAAAAAAGGCCCTCGGGGCATTGTACCGAGGATGTTGGCGGCATTTCCTCGCTGAATTGCAATGCTGATGCGTTGCGCGAGAAAGCCGCCAGCTTTTCGGTCACCAGTTACATCAACTAGACGTTTCGCGATTTCCGCAAATAACTTATGCGCACTTTGTCTTTAAATATAACTGGTGAAATGTAGGTGTACTATAGGTAAACGTCTGCCTATTCATTTCGGGGAAAACAGGCGAGATGTTATTTCATATTATTGATTGTGCTAAAACTTCCATTCCAGCAGTCTTCACGGCATTTCGTGTAATTGGAGTATGTAAAATAATATGTAAGCTCGTGGCTAAGTGATACAGCCGCTCCAGTCGATCGATGGTTAACCCTTTGACCGCCACGTCAAAAGCAAAAACGTGCTCACGGCGCGCGGCGCTAAGCTACGAATAATTCCTGTGAAGCCCCGCGCGACACCGATTCGGAGTCAAACAATAGAAAATCAATTGTGTCTCATTAGCTGTCCTTGACCAATTAAACTCAAACTCAAAGCTTTTATTTCAAATAAACAAATTACAGGCACTTTTTAATTGTCGGTCGGTCAATAAGAAAGATGAAGCTAGTTGTCCATTCCAAAGCGTAGTAGGTTCCTATGGAGAAGAACGGGCAAGAAACTCCACGGACATTCTTTTCATCATTCATTTTGAAATTATACATGTGAGAACGATGCCATGTAGTACCTAGTAGTATATGTTATTGTAGTCGTGACCGTGGGCACATTTTGGTTTGTCATCTATACATGACTGTGGCGGTCAAAAGGTTAAGCTTCATTTTCCGATGTCGGTCCGTAGATGGGTGATCATTCATAACACGTCGAGACGCTTCCATGCCTCGTAAAGCACGTTGGACCCGGCTGTCATTCGTAGAACTTTGACAATTGTTACGGGTAGTCAGAAGCCCGAAAGTCTGACAACCATTCTTGCCAAGGGGTACAGTGTTTCTCATGGATTGTGGAGGTCAGATATTCAGCTGCATCCGGTTAGACTGGAGACTGACCCCGACATAGTTGGGAAAAGCCTAAGCAGATGATGATGTCGAGCGCGGAAAATAATAATTAAAATTCTATATCTGAGTTGTTTATTATATTTGACATTGAAATAAGAAAAAACTATATGCGGATACAATATATATACCTGTTTATTTATAGATTTTCTTACTATACAGGTCTGACACAAATGATGAGCCTTGGTAAATATAGTTTATGTAGTGATCTTAGATTTGTATGCATGTAAAAACTGTGATGACTGTTTAAGACGCTGACAACACCTAAACCGCGGTCACTGTCAGATTTCATAGAAAAGAGATGAGAAGCGCGATGACACAACGCTTGTAATTTATTGCAAAATATGAAGCAATTATCTATTTACTCAAAAGTGCGTTGAGTAATCTAAAATAAAAAAACAACCAAGTTCTGCATTTAAATAAGACGTTATTATTATTAATTAAATATGTGCCGTATGTTGATATTTAATACAGATATTTTGGATAAGAACTCAAGGTAAGAGGTTAGTTTATCGTTAGTTTGTATCGAGATTTTTTTTCAAAACGTGTTTTAGTTACAACCAAGTTCCGGGAAATATGTTCAAAATTAACATATATTTCTTTCGCTACCACAAATTGTACAGATTTGGCATTTTTTTTTCTTAAGAGTAGTCAATTTTGGTCAATTGGGTCTTGTCAGCGCCTTAAGTTTTTTTTTAATCTCAGCTGCTTGCCCCTAGTTTTGAATAGGTTTTCCTGGGTATTCTATAATTATATTCGATGGAAAAACACAGCTTATGGGTGTTACCGGCCTTGCACGACAAAACTACACGAGTTGAAATAACGGCTGGTGTAGTTTTATCGTGCAAGACTGGATCAACACGTTGGCCTCAACGCTTTTTTTATTTATTTTTTTGGGTGGGAAATCATCAAATAACTTCTCCCGCACTGGGCGGAGCGGGAGGGTGTGTCAGACTCTTACTGACTAAAACCCACCCGTATTCCTTCCTGTTGCCTGTGTTGCGGGGCCTCGGTGACCCATAAGTACCTTCCCGCGACCCCGGCAGGCATCGGCCCTAGTGGACCCCTACTTTTGTGGTGACGACATCTCTTTGAGGCGCGCGTGGAATACGACGCGCCGTCGACCCGGGCCCGGTCCTTACCGGACGGTGAGCTACCCATTGCTCACCGTCCGCAAGCCCGCGCCTACGGTGGCCGGAAATCCGCCCGAGATTCCCGACGCCCAGGGCGTCTCCTGAGGCGGCTAGGGGCGAGAGGGCGCGAAACGTGCCTTTCCCTCAACCGTCCCGCCTCCTCCTTCGCGAGAATTACTGCTTCGCAGAAGGAGGTGACGGCTGCCCATGCCCTCTCGCTCCGTACCATGGCCTGAACCAGGGCCGGACGCGAGAGGTCTCTGCCGCCGATCGCCTCCACGAGGACACGGCGGTGCTCTGCCCAAGCCGGGCAGACCTCCACCGTATGCTCCACCGTGTCCTCCGGGCGATCCACACAGAGGCCTCAACGCTGCCCCCAATGTCGCTTGTCCAACGTATGGATCTAGAAAATTGCATTGGCCTCAACGTTGGTACGAGCGTTGGCTGTTGGCGTGTTGGTTTTATCAAAGGAATCTACGGCAACGCCTCGCGTTACGTCTTGGGACCGGCGGCGTTGGGACCAACGTGTAGAGTCGGGGTGTTTTTACCCGACTGCCTCAGGAGGGTAAAGGCTCCTACATAGTGGCGCGACTTGTCGCGCGACGCGGCGCGACACAAAGGCACCGCTTGTAGCGCTACACGCGGTGTCTTTGTGTCGCGTCGCGTCGCGCGACAAGTCGCGCCAGTATGTAGGAGCCTTAAGCATTTTTAGGGTTCCGTACGAGTACCTCAAGAACCGGAAAAACGGAACCCTTATAGGATCACTCGTGACCCAAACACGGACGCGTAGCGTAAATAAATGAATTTTGAATATCGTCCCTTAGCTAACAACACCGCATAAGTCATTTTTACCAACTTTACAGGAGACGAAAAACTTGTACGGTGTTGAGAGGCCAACCGACTTGCGACGCTGTCACTACTTTTCGAATTACGGCTTCTGATTGGCTGAAATCTGTATCATGTGACCAATGGTTAGACGCGCAATGAGCAGCTCCATCTAAAGGCATTCAAACGTAAAAACCGCCAATTTTCGACTTGAGCGCAGTTGTAAGCTAAGGGTCGATATGGGGTTCACTTTTGTGGGAAAAAATAGAAAATTAAAAAAAAAGTTTTACGAACTGTACCGTGTGATGTGACATATCAAATGAATACTTTCATTTGCTATGAGGATTTCAAATATGTATATTTTTTTTATAATATTATAATATACGTTTGAAAGTTGTTAAAGAAAATGAAAATTTACCGTTCCCCCTTATCTCCTAAAAAGCAGAGCCTATAATTTTTAAAGATACGAGTGTACAGAGAATAAATAGTTCTATACTTACAGATTCGTGCCTTAAAATAACATGGTAAATCACTCAATATTGTGCATACAAACTTACATTAATTTGCAGTTGAAATGTATGGGGAGACATGTTTTTTAACTGTAATGTTAAGTTTGTTCTTGGAATAAATTTATCCCAACCAACGGAACCCTTCATTGTGCGTGGTCCGACACGCACTTGGCCGGATTTTTTGGATTATTTTTAGAGTGCTACAAGTAACTATTGGCACCCGAATGGTTGAAAAACATGTTCCCTCATACATTCCAACTGCAGATGTAAGTTTATACACAAAATATTGAGCGATTTACCAAGTTATTTTAAGATAATAGATTTCTTAAAGGTAATCTATAAACAAATGATTAAATGACTTATAAATAAAGAACTATAAAATATTAGGCCCATACCCATTCGTTTCCGGTGTGCACTTCTCCAGTTTTTTATTAATATGATATGCCGCCAGTCTCTTGGGTACATTACCAGTCGACAGCGATGTGGATGAATTTTTCGACGCCCTAGTTTATGAATAGTTTTAGTTATTTTTATCAATTAATTAGATATATTTGTTTTTTTTTTATGTACAAATCAATATTAATTATTTCAATCAATAATTTCTAATTTATATGATAAAGCAAAACATACGTGTCTAATATTTTTTAAATTTTCTGACCGACAGACTAAATAGAATTTTCTGACCGACAGACTAAATAGAATTTTCTGACCGACAGACTAAATAGAATTTTCTGACCGACAGACTAAATAGAATTTTCTGGTCGACAGACTAGATAGAATTTTCTAACCGACAGACTAAATAGAATTTTCTGACCGACAGACGAAATAGAATTTTCTGACCGACAGACTAAATAGAATTTTCTGACCGACAGACTAAATAGAATTTTCTGACCGACAGACTAAATAGAATTTTCTGACCGACAGACTAAATAGAATTTTCTGACCGACAGACTAAATAGAATTTTCTGACCGACAGACTAAATAGAATTTTCTGACCGACAGACTAAATAGAATTTTCTGACCGACAGACTAAATAGAATTTTCTGACCGACAGACTAAATAGAATTTCCTTTTTTTACCCAGGCATCATCCCTATTCAAAAGTGCCTAAAATTGGTTTAACTGAAAAAATGCTTTGTGTTTGAGTTTATTGTTGATGCGGATATGTGATTTATAAGCGTTATGTGTTTGTGTAACTTGCGTGTAGCTGAGAGATACTTAAGAGTGCAAATATTAACTTGTAACATGGTCTCTTCTATTGGTATGGCAAGGTCGTGTCGCAATACTCGCAATAAGAATCAGAATTATACGCTCAGAATTCAACAAAAATCAGAATTCAGAATGTCAACATTTGTATCCGTAATTTTTATGGTGTACATTAATAAAGAGTATTCTATTCTATTCGATTCTATTCTTTTCTCCTGCCCGCGATTTCATCCGCGTGAAATTCCTTGTTTAACGGCTCCCGCAGACAGGCGCAACGCGACACTATTTTGCAAGCATTATTTTATCAAAGGGTTAGTACATTTTCTGGCAGAGCAAAAGCGCTTCCTGGATGTCAAAAATGAGTTCATAGGTACTGGTTTTCCTATTTTGTATAACCTTATGTGATACAATATTGACCTTCAAATTATATTACTGTAGTAGCTTCTGGAAGTAAATGAAAAGAAAACCAGAGTATACCAGAGCAGACCATTTTATTACACAAGTCACTTTGTGTAATAAAATGGTCTGCTCTAGCTGGCACATGGCAGATTACTCCAGTTAATTAATCATTCCACTTTAGTTATAAACTAAAATTCTAAACTTCAGGCTTTCGGAGCTTTTACTGAAACTATTTTTGTTCCACATAAACCTACACAGGCACAGGAAATAAAACGTCAGAAGCTACGAGTAGGTGCACGGTTCCAATTGGTCATTTCCTATAGAGAAGAGCGAGCAAGAAACTCTTTTATTTAAATAAGTACTAGCTTTTGCCCGCGAATTCTTCTGCGATCCAGGATGAAAAGTAGCTTATATCCTTCTCCAGGTGAAGCGTAACAAATAAACAAACTCACTTTTGCATTTGTAATTAATGTTGGGACATTAGAGTGATTAACTCGATAACAGTGCACGGACTTTGAATCAAATCAAGTTTTTGCATAGTAGCCGTGCAATTACTGAGATACATTTTTTGCAGGGTCTAAACGCTTTTTACAAAAAAAAACCGGCCAATTGCGTGTCGGACCACGCACAATGAAGGGTTCCGTAATTGGAATACTTGGGGTGAATTTATCCCAAAAACAAACTTAACATTGTAGTTATAAAATATGTTCTCCTATACATCGATATACGTCACGGTCAATTCTCCATTTGCAAATTTAAATTGGTCGACTATTACTCGTTAACTTGTAAAGCTCACTTAGCTGTGATAGTTTTCCTTTTAATTTCATTATATGTACTACTCCCATGAATTTTTTCACATCTCCATATTGCTTATGGAGATGTCAATCCATTTAGCTGGCGCCAATTTTTTTTTAGAGTCAAGTGTCCCCCACGCTTAACTCTAACAAAAATTAGCACTTTAAAGCTTAATATTACGCAATATTAAAATATTATAATATTTTTCATTGTTTTTTTTACCTATTTTGGTATAGTAATCTTATTCTAGGTGCATCGTCTTCACATATACCAAATTTTAAAATGTACATATACAAAATTTTGTAAAACATTTTAAAAGAATAACGGTGGAGTTTCTTGCCCATTCTTCTCCATACGAATCTACCTTTTGGAACAACTAGAATCAATTCAATTTTTTTTTTTTGTTAATTTTGACGTTCTAAAGTGCCTTTTATGTGCCTATTTGAAATAAATAATTAATAATAAGTACTTAAATAATGTGTTCAATACCCGCAATATTTTTGAACGGCCTATCCAACGATACCCCACGCCATGGGATAGACGAGAAAAAAATATCATTCCCACATTACGTACGAGGGGGTACCTTAGATTTTTTTTTTTTACAAGATTACATTATTCCACTTTGTTGGCGTGATCAATAAATGTAGGGTATACCTATGCCAAATTACAGCTGTCTAGTACTAAGCGTCTCTGAGCTACAGCGGGACAGACAGACAGACATGGCGAAACTATAGGGTTCCTTGTTTACTACGGAACCCTAAAAATGGAACAAAAATTTTAGACAATCAAATGAATTCTTGTCGATTTATACATACTTTGAGGCGGATTTTACCTAGTCATTAGGGGCCCCGGTAAAAATTCGCTGTCTTATCTTTTTTTTTAAGTAGCTAGGCTTCTGCCCCCGACTTCATCCGCGTGAAGTATCTTCTTTAAACATAAATTATTTCCTACTAACTGTTGCCCGCGACTTCGTCTGCGATTCAGGATGAAAAGTACTCCTTCTCCAGGTCAAGATCTACCCATGTGTCAAACTTCATCCAAATCCGTTCAGCCATTTTAACGTGAAAGTGTAACAAACAAACTCAATTTCGCATTTATAATATTACATAATCAGCCTATAATGTTCCCACTGCTGGGACACAGGAACCCTCTCTTTGAGTGGGCCGTAATCCACCACGCGGGCCCAGTGCGGGTTGGTAGATGTCACATGTCTTCGAATTTTTGGTTCTAGGACATGCCGGTTTCCTCACGATGTTTTCCTTCACCGTTTTGAGAGCAGTGGTGATGAAATAATTTACACATAATAAAGTGCCTGTCTGGGCTCGAACGTACGACCTCGTAAGTCGCGACCGTTACCACTGGGCCACCACTGCTTTTTGCTATTTATAATATTAAGTTAGGATTATATACAGGGTGATTGGAAGATGGGTGCAAAGCTTTAAGGTGAAGATATTATAGACAATTTAGAACCATTTAAGCCATGGTTGTCTTAGACGAAGTCTTACCAAATTTTTTTAACCAAATTTTTAAGATTTTTTTCGGAAATTCTTAAAATTTAATGTAAACTGCATAATTATGGCCAAATTGAATGATAAATGAATTAATTTTTTATTTATTTAATTAAAGTAATGTGTAAGCAACCAAGCAAAACATGTTTTAGGCGTCTGTGTCATTAGACATTTTTTTACAGATATTTAAAGCTCAGAAATAATAAAAAAATTGTACAATACGTCTTTTAAACCTTATTAAAAAAAAAAACGGAGGGTGCTTTTTTTGTTCAAACCTTTTTGAAGACATGCTTGATAATCGCTCTTTCTTTTGAGGTATCATTTATGCGGATATCTTACAAATTATTGAAATTAGGACCTACAAACCAATTCGAGGGAGAAATTTTAAATTTTAGGCAGTCTAACAAAACACAAAATTTTTGCTTAAAAGAATACTTTATGTGCTCGAAATGATAACATTGTTCAATTCTAAGAATTTTTGGCACATGCAGGAACCAATTGAGGGGAACCCATTGAGGGGATTCTCTAAATAATGGCCACCGAGCGCGGTGCGACGGCATTTCCAGGTAGAACGCCCAATGAATAGCAAAAAGCGATAAGAGTTGGTTTTTACAGCAAAATGGTCTTAGTTACTGAGGCAAAAAAGTCGTTTGTCTTTAGTCAGGGTCAGTCGGTCTGTGATGAAGCCGTTACATCTTTTACTTATTAGTCAAACTACTGTCCTTGTGAGTGGACGTTGTCGTGTTGATTCACAATTTACCGTGTTCAGTTGTAGCCCTTTGCGTTCCTGCACGTGTTCTTTGCGTTAGTTTTGAACTTTTTTGTTTCACCGTTTCCAGTCGTAGTCTCGCACTCCTGCTCGTGTTGATTTTGACTTAATTGTGTTGAGTTGACATTTAGTGCGCTCCTACGCCGTTTTTCTTAATTGTTAAGTGACTATGGCTACTATTACCAATCAAGAATATGCGGATATCGTATTTATGTACGGTAGAGCAGACGGCAATGTATCTTTGGCGCGACGGGTGTATCAAGAGCGCTATCCGAATCGCAGGATACCGAATGTCCGAGTGTTTTACAACACGTTTCGTCGTCTTGCCCAAGATGGGTTTCACCGCGTGGAACCTGGAGTCAACCCGGGCAGACACGAAACTGCCGTCGACGAAAACATTTTAGCAGCATTTCAAGCGGATCCTACTACCAGTACTAGAGCAGTAGCTCGAAATTTAAACATTTCTCAATGGAAGGTGTGGCATACAATGCACCAAAATGATAGTATCCGTTCCATGGCAGGAGTGTGCAAGGTCTAGTAGAGCAAGATCCTCAAAGAAGAATTCAGTTCTGCCGTTTCCTCCTCAACAGAGACATCGAAGATGCGTGGTTTCTGAAATCAATCTTGTGGACGGATGAAAGTAAATTTTCAAGGGAAGGTATTACAAACTTTCACAACATCCATGAATGGGCCGACGCAGACAACAATCCACATTTTAAGAAGCAGGTGTCATTTCAGATGAGATTCTCTGTGAATGTATGGGCTGGAATAATTGGCAGAACATTGATTGGGCCCCACTTTTTGCCTGATCCATTGAATGGCGAAAATTATTTGCAATTTCTGCAAATTGATTTACCACTGCTGGTAGAGGAATCAGGTGTCCCGATCTTCGAAAGAGACCGAACAGTCATCTTTCAGCAAGACGGCTGTCCAGCGCATTGGACTTTAAATGTAAGGGAACACCTCAACAAATGCTTTCCTGATAGCTGGATCGGCAGGGATGGACCCATCCCTTGGCCCGCTCGCTCCCCAGATCTGACCCCGTTGGACTTTTTCGTGTGGGGCCGGGCCAAGGAACTGGTGTATAACAACATAGAAATAAACACTAGAGAAGAATTGATACAAAGAATAAATTCAGCGTTTGAGACAATGAAGCAGGAGATGATGTTGATAATAACGACTACAGAAGTTAGAAGACGGGGCCGTGCTTGTATTAGGAATCACGGCCGTCATTTTGAACATGAAAAATAAATCATTTTAATTCAAATGTTGTTTTAATTAGTCTGCCTAAAATAAAAAAAATCTTCCTCAAATTGGTTTGTAGGCCCTAATTTCAATAATTTGTAAGATATCCGCATAAATGATACCTCAAAAGAAAGATCGATTATCAAGCATGTCTTCAAAAAGGTTTGAACAAAAAAAGCACCCTCCGTTTTTTTTAATAAGGTTTAAAAGACGTATTGTACAAATTTTATTTTTTTTCTGAGCTTTAAATGTCTGTAAAAAAAATGTCTAATGACACAGAAGCCTAAAACATGTTTTGCTTGATTGCTTACACATTACTTTAATTAAATAAATAAAAAAGGAATTCATTTATCATTCAATTTGGCCATAATTATGCAGTTTACATTAAATTTTGAGAATTTCCGAAAAAAAACTTAAAAATTTGGTTAAAAATATTTGGTAAGACTTCGTCTAAGACAACCATGGCTTAAGGCGCTGACAAGACCCAATTGCCCAAAATAGGCTTCTCTTAAGAAAGAAAATTGCCAAATCTGTATAGTTTGTGGTAGCGGAAAAAATATATGTTAATTTTGAACATATTTCCCAGAACTTGGTTGTCACCAAAACACGTTTTGAAAAAAAAATCTCGATACAAACTAACGTTAAACTAAGCTCTTACCTTGAGTTCTAATCCAAAATATCTGTATTAAATATCAACATAAATTACGTATTTAATTAATAACAAGTACGTCTTATTCTAATGCAGAACTTGGTTGTTTTTTATTTTCGATTACTCAACTCAATTCTGAGTAAATAGATAATTACTTCATATTTTGCAATAAATTACAAGCGTCAAACGTCGCGCTTCTCTTTCTTTTCTATGCAATCTGACAGTGACCGCGGTTTAGGTGTTGTCAGCGTCTTAAATGGTTCTAAATTGTCTGTACTATCTTCGCCTTAAAGCTTTGCACCCATCTTCCAATCACCCTGTATATTATAATATGTAGGATGACACTCGGCAATACTGTAGCTTCCCATTAGTGGAAGAATTTTCAGTTTTCAGAATCGGATCAGTAGTTCCGAAGATTACCCCAAACATACAAACTCACAAATTTTACCTCTTTATATAAGTAGCAGGTACGATTAAAAAAAAAACCAGTTGATTTGATTTGCCACAGCCAAGCAAAGAATTTATTTGAATATTGTACCTACTGTCACAAAAGCGGCTTAATCTATGTTAATTAATTCCCATCGTCATTTACAAATCATTTAATATTGATAATTTGTTGAAGGAATTTCTTCAAGAGCGTCATAGTTTTAAAAATAATTAAAACTACTCTTCGCACAATGTTTTTTGTAGATATCTGCAGCCCGTTCCCAAAGTAAAATACTGTAAGACAGTCATGATAGGTACCTACTATGAAAGTAACTGAAATAGACTAACACTTGACTCATACCGATGCCTAAGCTTGTCCGAATCTGCTGATAAGTCACTCTTTTGTCAGTCTCTATCATACGCCGCACAACACTGACGTTATCTTCAGTCGTCGCCGTAGAAGGCCGTCCCTCACGCAGATCATCGGTGAGATTAGTGCGACCCCGTTTAAACTCATTAAACCAATTGTAAACAGTGGCTCGAGATGGGGCTTCATCGTGAAAGACCAATCGAAGTCTATCATAACTTTGTTGTTGACTTAAATGACATCGAAAGTCATAAAAAATCATTGTAGGTACGAAAATTTTCTCGCGTTAAATTCATGCTGACGTGACAAAGACAATTTTCAATTTGCCGCCAAATCGTAAACAAATGACAAATGAATAAAATACATAAGTACACAATAATATTGGCAAAGAGTTCCATTTTCAAAATTTGAACTGTTTTTTTTTTGTTATATAGTTTAAAAGTGGCTAGTTCTAAAAACTTTCAGTGTCGTCGTCGTATGCTGCTGAACTAAGCCGTCCTGCAAGAGATGTTAAATGAGGACCTCATTGCAGTCTTGAATCGAGCGTGACCCCTAGGAAAACAGTTTTATCGACGAATTCAAGTTTCTCCCTATTCACTTTGTGTATGATACCTGTTTACTATCAACCTTCATTTCTTTTGACTAGCGGCCAGTGAATCATCAATATAAACTTAAAAAAAAAACAACAGCCTTCCAAAAAACACACTACAAAGTGAAAAATAACTTTAAAGTAACTTAAATAACCTACGAAATTCGATGGCAAAAAACAAAAACACACTTTTGTCTGACACACACTTTATTTTTTTTTGTTTTCGTTTTTTTTTTCACTTTTCTGCTATGTACATAACAGTGACTTATAACTTCATCCACAGAGAATAAGTGGAAAAAATACGTATTATTGAAGCTGAGCAAAGTTAACAGAAATATGGGACCACCGCACAAGCTTCCCCAACCAAACGTAAAAAAAAAAGAAAATTGAACATAAGTACATTTATAAAAAACAAAAAAAAAATAAAAAACAAAAATCTGACTGCAAAAACACATAAGTGAAAAGAGAAAAACTAGCATTACAATCTATAGAATTTAAGTATTGCAGGCGGGGCACAACCGAAAGTTACACCATATTTCAGGTTATTGGTTTGCCCCGCCTGCGATACAAAAATTCTATAGATTATGCTTGTTTTTCTCTTTTCACTTATGTTTGCGCAATCGGGTTTTTTGTTTTTTAGATAATTTGTTTTATTTCAAGCGTTTTAGTTTTGTATACTTATATGGAATTGACTCATTACTAGCTTTTATTTGATATCAATATTGTTGTGATTTATTTAAAAAAACTTTTCCCTCTCTTTATTTTTGTATTTGCAGACGCAATATATAAAAATTATATAGCCTAAGTCACTCCCACAATGAAGACAAATCTAAGGACACATCTTATGTTAAAATCCATCAAGCCGTTTAGGCTACAGAGCGTGCCAAAGAAATAGACATACATACATACGTACATACATACATACATACATACATACATACATACATACATACATACATACATACATACATACATACATACATACATACATACATACATACATACATACATACATACATACATACATACATACATACATACATACATACATACATACATACTCTAAAAATAACTACAAAAACAAAATCTAAAAAAAGAAAATAGAACCTCTTTTGACGTCGTGTCGATAAAAAATATTGCGTTGTTTGACAACATGTGGGAACACGTGGTGCGATGATACAAATTAGTATTGATAACATAAACAATACTGCTAGTGTTGCGAAACATAATCAGTTTATCTATTTCCATAATTCTTTACTAATCTCTAATAATAATAAAGCTGACGATTTAGTTTTTTTTTGTTTGTTCGTTTGTTTGAACGCGCTAATCTCGGGAACTACAGTGCTATACTTACATAGGTAATATAAGAAGGATAAATATAAAATCATTCTAATTAATAACAAGGAAAATTAATAAAGCGCTCCTCCTCTCTCTACTTATTCAAAAATTTGATATGCCCGACAGGGTCCATAGTTGTCTCTATTTTTTTTTTAATATTTACCTCCTGTAATTGGACATTATGGATTGCAATAACCGATTTGAGATTTGAATCGGATTTGAAAAAATCGTTTTGCATTTGATAGCCCAATTCTTGAAGAAGGCTATAGGCTATTTAACATCACGCTAGGGCCCTAAGGAGCCGATCGAAAAGAAAAAAGGCAGGAAGAGTGAATACGAAGTAATAGCGATGCGGGAAGCACAAAACCAGTCGAAGTGGCGGTGCTTGGGCCTCCCCTATGTCCAGCAGTGGACGTCTTTCGGCTGAAATGATGATGATGATGATTATTTTTAAGATTGTTTGCTTATGCTTATGTATACTATGTAAATATTATCTTGTTTCAAATACATGACATACCTACATTCCTTGACGTCAAAGTAATTATTTTATCATAATTGCCGCGTAATGAATTTTGATCAACTTACAACGTTAAGGCGCTGACAAGACCCAATTGACCAAAATAGGCTTCGCTTAAGAAAAAATATTGCCAAATCTGTATAGTTTGTGGTAACGGAAAAACGATATATTAATTTTGAACATATTTCCCAGAACTTGGTTGTTACCAAAACACGTTTTGAAAACAAAATCTCGATACAAACTAACGTTAAACTAACCTCTTACTTTGAGTTCTAATCCAAAATATCTGTATCAAATATCAACATACGTTACGTATTTAATTAATAACAAGAACGTCTTATTTTAATGCAGAACTTGGTTGTTTTTTATTTTCGATTACTCAACTCAGTTTTGAGTAAATAGATAATTACTTCATATTTTGCAATAAATTACAAGCGTTGTGTCATCGCGCTTCTCTTTCTTTACCATGGAATTTGACAGTGACCGCGGTTTAGGCGTTGTCAGCGTCTTAAGAGTCGGGTAATCGCCGTTGACCTTGGAAGTACAAATGCACGTCGCGCTCACGCTACGCTGCGCTCCAGCGTCGTTTGATTTCATTGGGAATATTTATTTTTAGTGACGAAAATATTATTATTGGAAAAAATCACACATAGAATTATAGTACCTAGTATAAAATAGTCTATGAACAAAAAAAGAACTTAAAAATAGCTCAAGTAGTTTGAAAGTAATATAATTTTTTATGCTTTGGGTACACATTAGTTCCTGAATTTATTTCGTATAATATTTTATTACAATAGTTAAATATTCACTTAAATAATTGTTGTGTATGCGTTCTAGTATAGCATACATTTTTTTTATAACTTACTTGCATTCGATGAAGGCGTAATAACATATTTAAAAGTCACTAAAATCATATTTATCTGCGCCTTAAACAGTGCCGCAATTCGCAAAAGACGTAAGAACTTTTGAATTTCGCTAGCTACAACATTAACATTTAAACTAACTTTAAATTATTCGCACGTAGTTTTGGCTGGTGTCATTGAATTACAAACTCGTCAGTAAGAGTAAACTGTCAGAAACGTAAACCACGAATAAACAAGAATTTCGGGTTCAACTTATTGTTACACAAATGGTTTGTCTATTAATTTCTTATATCGTTATCATAGTTACAAATAATGTCATTATTCTGCTGGCCTTATCTCAATGTAATTGTGGTCGGCGCAATATGTATTTTTCTTGCATAATTCTCTATTATTCGTCATCTCGGTAGTCAGTCCCTTTCTAGCCATTTCACACATTCCGTCCATCGTTTCTTTGGTCTTCACCTACTCTGCTATAGCTGTCCACATTCATTCTCAAAACTTTCCTCACAACACTTTTCATAGTTTCAAGTAATGCGATTGTTACAATTTTATTACCACGTTTTTAAGGTTCCGTAGCCAAATGGCAAAAAACGGAGCCCTTATGGATTCGTCATGTCTGTCTGTCGGTCTGTACGTCCATATGTCACAGTCACTTTTTTCCGAAACTATAAGTACTATGCTATTGAAACTTGGTAAGTAAATGCATTCTGTGAACCGCATTAAGATTTTCACACAAAAACAGAAAAAAAAAAAAATTTTTGGGGGTTCCCCATACTTTTTTTTTTTTTTTTTGGGTTGGAAATCATCAAATAACTTCTCCCGCTCTGGGCGGAGCGGGAGGGTGTGTCAGACTCTTACTGACTAAAACCCACCCGTATTCCTTCCTGATGCCTGTGTTGCGGGGGCCTCGGTGACCCATAAGTACCTTCTCGCGACCCCGGCAGGCATCGGCCCTAGTGGACCCCTACTTTGTGCTGACGACATCTCTTTGAGGCGCGCGTGGAATACGACGCGCCGTCGACCCGGGCCTGGTCCTTACCGGACGGTGAGCTACCCATTGCTCACCGTCCGCAAGCCCGCGCCTACGGTGGCTGGAAATCCGCCCGGGATTCCCGACGCCCTGGGCGTCTCCTGCGGCGGCTAGGGGCGAGAGGGCGCCCATACTTAGAACTGAAACTCAATTTTTTTTTTCATCAAACCCATACGTGTGGGGTATCTATGGATAGGTCTTCAAAAATTATATTGAGGTTTCTAATATATTTTTTTTCTAAACTGAATAGTTTGTGCGAGAGACATTTCCACGTGTAACTACTAAAATAAGAGAATGATAAAACTAAAAAAAAATATGATGTACATTACCATGTAAACTTCCACCGAAAATTGGTTTGAACGAGATCTAGTAAGTAGTTTTTTTTTAATACGTCAGTTTACATTGGCTTGCGCGTCTACCGCTTGTATATGCAGCATAAACTATTCACAACCAATCGACAAGCTGTCGTATCGAAAACGATACATACCTAATATAGAAGAAATTCCAGCTAAATTAAGAAAAAATCCTGAATTGCCCTGCTCCCGACAGCAAATAATACATACATATAATTATCTAGTTGTCGGAAGAATAGCGTCTACAAAATTTTCTGGTTTTGAATTTGTGAAAAGCGATTAGAGCCTAAGCTGAACTGGACCTAATTGCCGCAGCCGTGAGGCACACAATACTGTGTAAGTATTTTCTGGTTTTTAGGGTTCCGTACACAAAGGGTAAAATGGGACCCTATTACTAAGACTCCAATGTCCGTCTGTCTGTCTGTTCGTCTGTCACCGGGCTGTATCTCATGAACCGTGATAGTTAGACAGTTGAAATTTTCACAGAAGATGTATTTTTGATGCCGCTTTATCAAACAATACTAAAAAACAGAATAAAATAAATATTTAAGGGGGCTCACATACAACAGACATGATATTTTTTTCCGTTTTTATAGATAATGGTACGGTACCCTTCGTGCGCGAGTCCGCCTCGCACTTGGCCGGTTTTTTATTTTACTATTGAATTGACCTAGATATTTTTAATTATATTTGTTTTTGAGGAAAATCAAAATGAGGAAACCGCGTAATATTATAATATCAGTAGGTGAAACTTAGACGGTATTATTATCTGAAGGATAGAATTTTGTAAAAAAACCTTGTATTTTAAATTCTATTTTACCAATTAATTCTCACGGTACTTTGGACTCTGTTCGCAGTGTCTGCTCATGAATTAACAACGTAATACGTAATGTTTGCACTTATTCCACGATAACTCCAAGTGTTTAATTATAAGTCAACGTAGTCATGAATGTTTTAATTAGTAAGATAATCACTTGCTTGATAAACGTGCAACAAATACGATGATAACATAATGCACGCAAATTATTTTTATCTTATCAAATCGAGTTGACCCTTTCGCAACCCTAACTTTGTGATAAACAAGTTTTCTTACGCAACCTCCTTGCAATTTCCTTATTATGGCAACTTTGACCAATTAGTATGCTGTCTCTTTCGCACGCCATTAAATAAATGGCCGCGAGCGAGAAAGTACGATCGTATGATCCGTCATACAAGTTCATTGCGAATCCTTTACGTCAAATTAAGAAAACAAAACTGTATCGCTTCTTTGACTGAAGAAATTTCTAGTTGTAATCGTTTTAATGAATTAATTAGTACTGTGATCTGTTCTATTGTGTGTAATAGTGTTTTCAGTGATTTTTCATTGATTAAAATGTATCAAGGGATGAATGGATTGTACTCTGATGCGCCTTACAGGTTAGAAAAAAAATAGTTCTAAGCTACTTTGGTTTTTTCTTAATTTATAGATAATACGCTTCGTAAAAACATTTAGATTGTTTTTTTAATTAGTTTTGAAGCCGATTTTGGTGTTGGCGAGTCCAAAAAGTAAGAATTACGTGACGAAATACTAAAAGTATGCCACGGGCCGTGATTTCTCTTTAGTTCACTAGTTTCTCTACATACCTTATCAAAATTACTGTATACTAAATTGATGGTAATATAAATCGTCATTCCACATAAACCCACCTTGAGATAATATCTGTTAATTTTTTTCTGATAAGAATACTTCTTATATCCTGACTAATTATAAATACGAAAGTCAGTTTGTTTGTTACGCTTTCACGCAAAAACGGCTGAATGGATTTGAATGCAATTTGGCACATGGGTAGACCATGACTTGGGTTAGGATATAGGCTACTTTTATCCTGGATTGCAAATAAATGTGCGCGCAAAAGCTAGTTAAAAAAATACTGATTATTTATGTAAGAAATAACTAATTATTTCTGGTGCTTATAAGACAGTAAATTAATAGTTCTAAAGTCTTGAAGTTACAAGTTTAGTTCAAGGGTATACTTGTGTAAAATACTGATATTCAGCTGCATCCTGGTTAGACTGGAACAAGACCCAAACATACTAGGGAAAAGGCTAGATAGGCTTAATAGACTAGATATTTTGTAGACCATTTTCTTTTTTTTTTTTGTTAAGTACCTGGTACGTCTCGACAGGCCTACACTGTCCTCCTATTAACACTGTAATTTAAAAACATTGTAAAAGCCAATTATTTAAAGCGTAACCGTGGAGTTTCTTGCCGGCTCTTCTCCATAGGAAATGACCATTTGGAACCGTGCACCTAGCTTCTGACGTTTCATAAGTGCCTGTGTAGGTTTATGTGAAATAAAAATATTTTGATTGATTGATTGCTAGTCAGATGATGATTATCTTTTGTAGGAGGATATTAATTCAGACTTGTTACAGTTGTAATGGCATATCATGTGGTTTAAAAAGATTTTTATTATTTTATTAATATTTTACATAGATTCTTTTATATTTTGTGAATGTGAGAATGTTGTAGGCATAATAGACTAGACTTGTAAAACATTTATTTTTTGTTAAGTACCTGGTACTTGTTGACAGGACTACACTGTCCTCCCGTACCTATTAACACTGTAATTTGAAAACATTGTAAAAGCCAATTATTTTTAAAAGAGTAACTGTGGAGTTTCTTGCCGGATGTTCTCCTTAGGAAACGACCAACTGGAACCGTGCACCTAGCTTCTAACATTTCATAACTGCCCATGTAGGTTTATGTGAAATAAAATATTTTGATTTTGATATCAAGTTTTATTTTTTAAATAAATAAATCACTACCAGTTAAAGTAATTCATAAATTTAGTTATCTTTTGAAGTTTTGGCTATAAGAGTAGAGGAAGACCAAAGGTATCTATTGTGTGAAAGACGATATAGAAAGGGATTCTTCAGCCCAGGCTGCTACCGAGTTTTGATTTGAGTCCAGTTGATGGCAATAGGCTTGCCTCCAATTACATGGGACTTAAACATAACTGCGCATAATGTAGCAGAGCAGTGGTGGCCCAGTGGTAACGGCCGCGGCTTCCGAGTTGTAAGTCGTAGGTTCGAACCCAGACAGGCGCTTTACTTTGTGTAAATTATTTCATCACCGCTGCTCTCAAAACGGTGAAGGAAAACATTGTAAGAAAACCAGCATGTCCTAGAACTAAAAATTCGAAGACATGTGACATCTACCAACCCGTACTGTGCCCGCGTGGTAGATTACAGCCCACTCCCTCTCACAGAGAGGAGGCCTGTGTTCCAGCAGTGGGAACATTATAGGCTGATTATGTATTATGTAAACATAACTGGCGAAATGTGGGTGTATTATAGGTATTGCTTTGCCTAGCCCTTCAGGGATTACAGTTGTAATGTTATGTTATGATGGCTAATTGAGATGTATGAAAGCAAAAGTCTTGCAGCATCAACCAATCTTAAACTGGAATGATTCTAATAGAAATTATAGTATCTTTATTACTTAACTAGATACTACTACTCGTACTTATTACGATTGCTTATTTTTAGATTTGGTTGACTGCCTCGTTGGTCTTGTGGTTGCAAGCGCTACTGCTGAGCATGAGGTCCTGGGTTCGATTCCCGGGTCGGGCAAAGTGTTATTGGGTTTTTCTATCTGGAATTTCTCAGTAGCAGCCCGGAGTCTAGGTTTGTGCCCGGTTGAGGGCAATAGGCTCGCCCCCTATTACATGGGACTTATACATAAGTGGAGAAATGTGGGTGTACTACAGGTACATCTCTGTCCAACCCTTCGGGGAAACATGGCGTGATGTTATGTGTGCATGTTATTACTTAACTAGTTTTACCCAGCCCGGCTTCGCACGGGTAGCACTAAGTAACTACCCTGTTCCTACTACCTATTCTGCCTACCCTATTATTTCTCACCTTTTAAACCTTCCTTGGACTTCTACAAATATTTCAAAACAAAAATTAGGCAAATCGGTTCAGCCGTTCTCGAGTTTTTGTGAGACTAACAAACGTCAATTCATTTTTATCTAATATATAGATCTGGTAAGCACTTCTAAGAAAAACTGTTGTGTGCATGGCCCCATTAATACACATTAAAATTCCGAATGGCATTAAGCAATTGAATTTTAATTTATCTAAGAAAACACTTAAAAAGCTGCTTACTGATAAGTGCTGTTTCATTGTTGATTTTTAAAATGATAAATATAGAATTTTATTTTTGATTGAATTTTTATTATATATTGACATATTTTGTCTGTAATTAATATTGACTACATTTTGTACTGACTCTGATTGTATATTCAATTATTGACTATATTTTGCACTGACAAATTTTATATATGAAACTGACATTAATTTAATTAATTTATAATTGCTAATTTAATGAATAACATATAGCAGAGCTAAGAGGCTCATTGGCGACGTAAATCTGGTGGATGCCAAGCTTCACAGTTTGGCCCATCGTCGCAAGGTTGCCTGCTTGTCGGTCTTCTATAGATTGTACTTCGGAGAGTGTGCTCAGGAACTCCACGACCTCATTCCACCGGCCCCCTTCTATTATCGGTCATCTAGGCGCACTTCAGGTTACCATCCCTTCCTGGTGGCTATCCCACCAACTCGCACTAAGCGTTTCCAAACTTCTTTTATAATGCGCACAGCAAAGGAATGGAACTCTCTGCCTGCGTCTGTGTTTCCGAACGCATATAACCCTAATCTCTTCAAAGTGAGAGTGAACAGGCTTCTTCTGGGTAAGCTCGCTCCATCGTCGACTTTGTTTCTGTCGCCTCTGGCATAGACTAAAGTCAAGAGCAAACCCATCACAAATAAAAAAAAAAAAAAAAAAAATATAAACTTTTGTACGCCGAGAGAGGCAAAACATGTTGCTCCGGATCATTGCTAACTTTCAGTCGATTTGAGGATTTATTTTTAAATCTATAAGAATGTTCTATAGATATGTTATTAAAATCTTAAATTATATAAAGCTCTTTGATAATACACTTTATCATAATTCACATGTGATGATCAGATTTATCAACAATCAAAAACATTAAAATAAATCTTAGTAGATTATTATTATAAATAGCATCATTCTTTTGCCCTTATCCCAATTTTATCAATATAATAATTATAAATAACCTGTAGTACACCCACATTTAGCCAGTTATGTTTGAGTCCCATGTAATAAGGGGTGAGCCTATTGCCATCAACAGGATACAAATCCGGGCTGCAACAAAGAAATTCCTAATGGAAAAACCCAATAACACTTTAGGGATCGAACCCCATGCTCAGCAGTAGCACTTGCAACCACTAGACTTACTAAAGAGGCAGTAATCATACAATTAGGTATCAGTAAATCATTGCAGAATTATGTAATCATGATTTCAATTATCTGATAAATGATTATTGCAGCTGATCACTTGTTTATTTTAGTTTTGTGGTAACAATCACACAATACTTATGCATTTACTTTCTATTGAATAATTAAAATTTTAAGGCCACTCAATAAATATTAATTAAAAAAAAACTGGTCTGTTACTGTTTTTCTAAAATTAGTAAGTGTTCTTGCATTTTCTGGGTTTCGTTTTGATATTGCTATAATGTCGACAAATTGGTAAGTAAATATTATTAAAAAAAAATATTGAAAATAAAACATCATTCAAATAGCTTGAACATCAAAATGATGGACAGTCCCCCAAAACGCTAGCACTTGACCACTTTCTAGTGCTTTAGCTGGGAAGAAGTCGTAGAAAATAAAAAATAATTAAAATAATTTGAACATCAAAATGATGGACAGTCCCCCAAAACGCTAGCACTTGACCACTTTCTAGTGCTTTAGCTGGGAAGAAATGGCGCAAACGAACTCCCCAGCAGTACAGTTGTCTGTTCAGTTACCCTACGGCTACACTGTCGCGCTAACGCGAACTCTACTTCGCGCGCTCTCTGTTGTACAGCGAGACGTCGACCGGTGTGCGAGGGAGAGCGGGCGAAGTAAAGTTCGCGTTATCGCAACAGTGTAGCCATAGGGTTAGAATATGCTTTATTTTGAAAAGATAATTTCATCTTAAGGCGCTGACAAGACCCAATTGACAAAAATAGGCTTCTCTTAAGAAAAAAAACTGCCAAATCTGTATAGTTTGTGGTAGCGGAAAAAGTATATGTTAATTTTGAACATATTTCCCAGAACTTGGTTGTTAACAAAACACGTTTTGAAAACAAAATCTCGATACAAACTAACGTTAAACTAACCTCTTACTTTGAGTTCTAATCCAAAATATCTGTATCAAATATGAACATACGTTACGTATTTAATTAATAACAAGAACGTCTTATTTGAATGCAGAACTTGGTTGTTTTTTATTTTCGATTACTCAACTCAATTTTGAGTAAATAGATAATTACTTCATATTTTGCAATAAATTACAAGCGTTGTGTGATCGCGCTTCTCTTTCTTTTCTATGCAATCTGACAGGGACCGCGGTTTAGGTGTTGTCAGCGTCTTAAGGGGACTACAGGACCTAAACGCAACTTTTAAAGTTTTATAATGCCATAAAGTATATGATCCAGTGCAGTAAACAAAATCAGAAAAATATATGATATTCTTAAGGATACATGCTAGGTAGATAGTGTGTTGAAAACATAATATAACTAATTTGATAACATAGGAAAAAATCACGAAGATACCTCTAAAATTTCTTTTAACGATTAAAAACCATACTACTCGTAATTAATATACATGCAATCATTCTGATTCTTTGTCAGATTATTCTACAAGCAATATATTAGCATAATAGTGTTTTATTTTTTTTATACAATCTATAGCATTTTTGTAAATCGATAATTGCTTCATATTTTGCAATAAATTACCAGCGTTGTGTCATCGCGCTTCTCTTTCTTTTCTGTGCAGTCCGACAGTGATCGCGCTTTAGAAACTTTTACTATTTTCTAAATTATTTACCAAGTTCGAACAATATTTTGAACTAGCTTCTGCCCGCGACTTCTTCCGCGTGGATTTCCTGTTTTAACATAAAATATATCATATTACACTTGACAATACTGTAGCTTCCCATTACTGAATTTTCGGAATAGGATCAGAAGTTCCGAAGATTACCCCTAACATACAAACTCACATATTTTACATAATCAGCCTATAATGTTCCCACTGCTGGGACACAGGCCTCCTCTCTGTGAGAGGGAGTGGGCCGTAATCCACCACGCGGGCCCAGTGCGGGATGTGCGTAGATGTCACATATCTTCGAATTTTAACCTCATTCTCCTGCCCTTATCCCAATTTATTTGGGGTCGACGCAACATGACGTCTTGTTCTTTCTTTCTAGCCATATAATCATAGTAGTTTTGGCAGCTCTCAAACTGACTGGCAATTTGTTTCAGTCCAGCCACACATCAACATCAATTGCTTTATTCATTCATATCTTAAAGTACCTCCGCGAGTTCAATCAATGTAGTTCACAATGTATTTTGGCTACAGCACAGCAGTCGTTACTGACCCAATTGGTTCAATGAACGTATTATTGGAGTTGGTATGTTTTACATAATCAGCCTATAATGTTCCCACTGCTGGGACACAGGCCTCCTCTCTGTGAGAGGGAGTGCTCCGTAATCCACCACGCGGGCCCAGTGCGGGTCGGTAGATGCCGAATTTTTGGTTCTAGAACATCGTTTCCTCCCGATGTTTTCCTTCACCGTTTTGAGATCAGTGGTGATAAAATAATTTACACAAAGTAAAGCGAGTGCCTGGGTTCGAACCTACGAGCTACAACTCGTAAGTCGCGGCCGTTACCACTGGGCCACCACTGCCCTCATCACATATTTTACCTCCATTGAAAAACCACAATGACGCCTTTCTTTATGGAAACTACCATAACTGTCAATTACGGTGTCAATGATTGGTCATCCTGACACAATTGCGTTAGCAATCTTGGCCCCCTGGTGAACTCTGCTAATCTATCAGTTCCAAATAACTGGTGTAAAAGACGCTTAACGAAGCCGAGTCACTAATAAAGCCGAACAGTACACATATTAACTTATAAAATAACATCCATTATTCCACTACTAATAATTTCTAAACTAACTTACTAACTTTAGATTTTTAAATAATCGTCATTTCATCTTCCATTATAATTATAATATTGTATTTCAAAATACAATATACTTTATTATCAATCATTCAATCATTGTGATATATTTTTTTGTACTGTTATACCTGGGAACCTTCCGGGTACGGCGATATTGAAGCTCAATATTCCAACATTTTTAAAACTTTTTTTTAAATATCTTTTTCCGAAAGCAGGTCTTAAATATTACAAAAGCACAAGACTTTATGTGCATTACATTGCGCGCTGCCGTAAACAGCGATTTTTCACACAAAAAAATATAAGTTGTGGTCCAGCAATATTTTTAGCTCAAACTTACTTAGTTTGATATTCAGAATAGAATAGGTCTTTATTTGCTTAGAGTGTAGGTACATAAAAATAAGTTGTTAAATTATATAATAGGATCCATGTACATTCTGCCTTAATATATAAGCATGCAAATGTAATACAAAGTAGAGGATAATAAAGATATTTACAAAAAAAAAATCATTTAAGAAATCCTGCACAGAATAAATATCATTTAGGTATCTACAAGTAATTCTGTGAAACGCCTTTTAAATTTTTGCAACGGTAAGTTTTTAATCTGGTCAGGTATTTTATTGAAGATTACAGGATTAGCCATACAAATCACATTTCTTTTTAATAAGCTAGTTTTAAATACGCCCGTGCATAATAGGGGCAGCATACGTAGATAACGGCTATATGATGGGTGTTTTTACATCCTGTATACAAGGTGTCGTTTTGCATCCTCGTCAAATTTCAGGAGGCTGCTATGAAAGACAATATAATCAAATAAAATTACGATACCTGCTCAATAGTTAATACATACTTGTTTTTTTAGTTATTTAATTTGGCGGTATTCTAGAATACACCACTTTCACAGAACAAAATCACCCCGTTGCGTATGCGGTAGTGTGTGTGTAAAAGGGCAGTTGCAGTGCGGTATCACACGGGCCGCGTTTTAACATGCGTGTCCCACACGTGCTGATTTCCGAAAATTAGAAAAAGAAAATACCTACTTATTTTATTATTGATTCGTGTCAAGAATCGTTAGCATGGTTACCTCCTTGAATTTGACGAGGATGCAAAACAACACCTTGTATACAGTCGCCAGCACATCAAGTTACTACAAACTGTAAAATTTCTCCAAATTATTTTAAACCTTAAAATGTTTATAGTTTAGTTCAAAATCGAATGAGAAAATTTGACAGTTTGTAGTCACTTCATGTGCTGAAGACTGTACAATCGCGGGTACGCACCTGCGATAGTAAATGCATGGTATATACGCACATCGGACCACTTTGAAAACAAAATCCCGTGCTCACGATGACCACATCTGTTTACCGTCCCTTTTTGCGTCGACCAATTTAGAAATAAATTTATAAAATAAATTTCTCAGGCTCTGTTACAATGAATGAACTCATATTCAAAGCATTTATTTTAATTAAAACATTTACAAGCACTTTTAATTGTCAAGGAGTCTGTCAGTTAAAAATACATTATGAAGCTAGTTGCTCATTCCAAAGCATTTAAATTATATTGCTACCTAAAGATATTGTTACATAAATATTGTTGAATAACTAAATCTGAGGACGATGTAAAAAAAGGCGTCCATAGTACAGCATATGACATCTTAAAACCATCATGTTTTCTGTGTGAGAAAAGGATAGTGCTATTCGTCCTGTATAGCTCCGTCTCTTTTTCACACCGAAAACATGATGGTTTTAGAGGTCATAATACGGCCCCAATCCCAACTGACGGCGCCCGTTCACAAACATGACGTATGGATGAGCACCGCACCATTCAGCTCGAAACATTTTGAAGGGAGCTAAATGTTCCAACACACAATGATTAATTGATTACAGATGTCTAAACACGCTTTACCCGTTATTTCTGGTATTTTTTTAATTTATTTACAAAAACAAGGGGTTCAGTAAAAATCTGATGCGGCGATGCTATTGGTTGATGAGCGTAGGTAAGCGTCACTATAGCGGTCGAACGCTGCAAGTCCTTACGATAGTTCGATGTTCGCACGCGTGATAGGTCATATTATTTATTTAATCCATATATCCATATCCTTATAAATGGATATGGATATATGGATATATCATATCCTATACTTTGACATCTAACTCTTTGATACTCTGACATGAAATTATACTTTAACATCCTCAATAAATTGTGTGTGTATAGGACATTATTTTTAACTGATGAGCCTCAATTTGTAATTTTAATTCCTAATTATGCAATCAATAATGTTAATACTAACGTAATCTCTATCCTGTAATAATTATATCGTACACCGGGTGCAACAACGTCATAAGTAACAAATGACGTTTTTTTTCAGGAGATCGAAATAAAAGTTGTTGCTTTATTAAAGTGAAATGTATATAAAATCCTATTATATATCGATGACCAAAAGTTTGTTTATACTCTATATTTTAAAATTGAGGTAGTTTCAGAAATCAAAATGTTAGGTAAGTGGCATATTTTTATTGCTTTTAATTACGATACCTACATTTATGACGTTGATGCGCAGAAAGCTAAATTAACGTAGATCTTGTCTGTGCAAAAACGTCATAAAGGCCGAACTAAACAAAACATCAACACTCTAAATTTATAAAATAACACCTACAATTAACTTTTTCAGTGGGTAAAAATAATCAACATTATTATTAAAATAAATGCAATTAGAAAATGTAACAACATCATTAATTATTTCTTACATTTAAGTACCCGTATTCAGACTTGTATGAGGAATTAACAGGCTAGAAATTAAGTTTGTAGAAAAACAATCAAAGCTTTTTTTACCATAAAATCATGCATGTAGTAGGTTCTGACATTCTTGCCCCACAATTATCTTTTTTTTTTTTTTTTAATTGTATGAAAAGTTGGTCATTTTAAAAGTTACATTTATGATATTGTTGCACCGGATGTAGACGCATGTTTGACATCATTTGTGATCAAAAACTCATTTTACCAATTTTACCATTTATGACGTTATTGCACCCGGTGTGCGATATGTACCTAATATTTGCACGCCACACTTGGCAGAATGTGATGATACCATCGACTAAACCTAAGACCATATTATAATGAACCATATTCTGACAAATAAATGATTATTATTATTATTATTATTATTATTATATCAATTATTTAACTTATCCATGTATTTCTGTTACAGGCCGTCCATGTCCCAGGGTACGGTGATTCACAGCCAGCGGTTCCAAGAGAAAGACTTCACAGTAGCTACTCCTGAGGAGTTCGTTAGGAGGTTCCAGGGAACCAAGCCCATTAATAAGGTCAGTGTTGCCATATTTATTAGAAAGTTTTGATTTTTTTGACGCAGAGCCTACAACGTCCTACAGGCTTAGTAAAAGAGCCGTAGAACACCGGCCAAGACAAAACCGGCCAAGTGCGAGTCGGACTCGCTCACAAAGGGTTCCGTACCATGATCTATAAAAACGGCAAAAAAATCATGTCTGTTGTATGGGAGCCCCCTTAATTTTTTTAGTATTTGTTGTTATAGCGGCAATAGAAATACATCATCTGTGAAAATTTCAACTGTCTAACTATCACGGTTCATGAGATACAGCCTGGTGACAGACGGACAGACTTTTTTTTGTGGGAAATCATCAAATAACTTCTCCCGCTCTGGGTGGAGCGGGAGGGTGTGTCAGACTCTTACTGACTAAAACCCACCCGTATTCCTTCCGTTGCCTGTGTTGCGGGGCCTCGGTGACCCATTAGTACCTTCCCGCGACCCTGGCAGGCATCGGCCCTGGTGGACCCCTACATTTTGCTGACGACATCTTTTTGAGGCGCGCGTGGAATACGACGCGCCGTCGACCCGGGCGTGGTCCTTACCGGACGGTAAGCTACCCATTGCTCACCGTCCGCAAGCCCGCGCCTACGGTGGCCGGAAATCCGCCCGGGATTCCCGACGCCCAGGGCGTCTCCTGCGGCGGCTAGGGGCGAGAAATTTGCCTTTCCCTCAACCGTCCCGCCTCCTCCTTCGCGAGCATTACTGCTTCGCAGAAGGAGGTGACGGCTGCCCATGCCCTCTCGCTCCGTACCATGGCCTGAACCAGGGCCGAGACGGACAGACTTGGGTTTTCCCATCAGGAATTTCTCAGTAGCAACCTAGAGTTTGGATTTGTGCCAGGTTGATGGCATTAAGGTCGCCCCCTATTACATGGGACTTAAACATAACTGGCGAAATGTGGGGGTTTTATAGGTACGCCTTTGGCTACTCCTTCGGGGATTACAAATGTGATGTTATGTATGTAAAAATAAATAATGTGTTCTCTTGCCAACAGGTCCTGATCGCGAACAACGGTATCGGCGCTGTAAAATGTATGCGTTCAGTCAGAAGATGGTCGTACGAGATGTTCAAGAACGAGCGGGCTGTGCGCTTCGTCGTTATGGTGAGTTTATTGCATATAGATAGTTAGAAACTTCGCAATTATTTTGAGATAGGTATTTCCTTTTCTTTTTCTGTGACGTATTTTTTTTTTCTAGGTTTCCAAAAAAATCTTATAAAATAGCCAGTCAAATACTCTATTGTGTGAGTCCGACTCGCTCTTGCCCTGTTTTTAATCAGAATCTTTGCCCCCAGGTGACGCCAGAAGACCTGAAAGCCAATGCGGAGTACATCAAAATGGCTGACCACTACGTGCCTGTGCCTGGCGGTTCTAACAACAATAATTATGCCAACGTCGAGCTGATTGTGGATATCGCTATCAGGACACAAGTTCAGGTGAGAATATTGTTGTATTTTGACAGTACAACGGCATCCATTGCCCTATTTACGTTGCACATACGGGTATTTTAATTATCTAGGCGGCTTATAGGACAACTGTTTGAGGAAGCAGCAGAGGCACGCAAGAAACATTTTAGGACGTACAGACAGGATTACTCAAGGAAATTCTCTAGAGAATCCTGTAATAGAGATTTTTTTAACAGGCTTCTTTTAAGCTCAGATCCATTAGTGCCTCAAGGGCAATAAAAAAAAAGAAGATATCTTCGTTTCTGCCTGAAACATTAAACATGCTTCTGTCTGCTACACCAAACCCAACAGAGTCAGAAAGTGAGAACGAGGAGGTGAATTAATTTGAAAAAGTATGTTAGTTAGTTATTGGTAAATTAATTAAGTAATGTATGAATATGTAAATATATAGTGTAATGTAGATAAGTGTACGTAAGAATATGTAAATATATGGCCTATATTCACCATTTTTTTTTGTATTTGTTTTTGTTGCTTTTTTTATGAAATTATAAAAGTTATTGTTCGTATATATTTCGCTTGTTTTATTTCCGTCATTTTAAACCAAAAAACCCGCACTAATATTTTTGGCCGGCTAGATTAATGAAATACCCCTATGTGCGTTGTTGAGTTGACAAATTTTTCGAACATATGAAGCAATGGATTAGCGATATACTTCAAAATCATTCAGATTGTCATTTATAGTGTGTTACGCAATTAGGGTGCTAAGCGTCTACTCTCGAATCACGAAGTACGTAGTTTCGGCCAAAGTTACGGGCGTATCCTGCTTTGTATCAGTTACGGACGTAACTATAGTTCGGGAGCCGAACGACGAATGAATGGAAACACGACAGTAGTCACTAATCCCGAAGGTATTTGCCCGTCAGACGGACTTAGAGAGCAGCCACCCCTGGTTCGCGCGGGCGGTTTTCAATGCGACGTATTTTTTTAACTCTCTGTTTGAGCCGACCGAATCCAACATTCCAGCGCGTCAAAAAATACTCTGTTGGATTTTCAACTTTCGGCGCTAAAGCAGTGCTTTGAAAACCAGTGCGCGACAGCTAATCGCCGCATAAAAAAATCGCCCGTGGAGACGACGTCTTAGGCATGTATTTAATAGAACCCCTAATAATTCGCATCGTCATTTCCTGAAAATATTTATGGACGCTAATAGTTAATTATTGCCTTTTTTGTGAGCCTTAAAGAATTCCTATTTGTTTAGAGTTTAGAGTAACTTAGACCATTTGAAGTCCAAAAAGTTTTTAGTAGCTCATTTATTAAAAAAAGCTTACATGAGAATGTCAATAAATGTTTGCCTTTGTGCTTACAATATAGAATGGTTTAATCGCAAAAAAGTCGGGTTATATAACCTGACAGACAATAAAAAAAAAATCGCGGGTATATTTTATTGTGAAAACGCGAAGAATACGTTGCGAGGTCGCGGCTACCTCGCTTCGCACCCACGCAGAGCACGTTCACTAATCGCCTTGCTGCAAACACGCTGCCAAATTCGCTCTTAAGACATTGTCACGTCAATATCACCTCTAACCACAATTCCTCTCTCCAGGCTGTATGGGCTGGCTGGGGTCACGCCTCCGAGAACCCCAAACTCCCCGAGCTGCTGCACCGCGCGGGGGTCGTGTTCATAGGACCCCCAGAAAAGGCCATGTGGGCTCTCGGAGATAAAATCGCTTCGTCCATCGTCGCCCAGACTGCTGATATACCTACTTTACCATGGAGTGGTAGTGGTACGTAAAATTGGTTGAATATTGAACTCTTTAAAAGACTGTGGAACTTGCCAAAAAGTCTTTTGGACTCGCTGAAAGACAGACTCGTCAGAAGTCTATTGGGCTCTCTAAAAGTACTACTTAATACAATTTAATTTAATTTTTATACGATTCTATTAAACTTTTTAGTTTATTTTGTTTTAATTTGTTTTTGGGCTTAATTTGGTTTGTTCTAATTTATTTGTTTATGCACAATTGTATTAATAACCATTGTATTCATTTGTATGTGGTGGGGATTATTGGAATCTGAAATAAATGAATAATAGAAGACTTCATTACAAAATACTTGGTCTCTACAAAATAATGTTAGTCTCACAGAAATACAATAACACTCTCCAAAATACTGCTGGACTCTCCAAAATATAGTTGGACTCGCCAAAATAAAGTTGGACTCGCCATAATACAGTTGGAATCTCCAAAATGCAGTTGGACTCGCCAAAAGACAGTTGGACTCTCCAAAATACAGTTGAACTCGCTGAAAGATAGCTGGACTCTAGAAAATGCAGTTTAACTCTCCAAAATACTGTTGAACTTTCCAAAATACAGTTGGACTCGTCAAAATACTGTTGAACTGTCTAAAATACAGGTGGACTCTCCAAAATACTGTTGGGACTCTCCAAAAGACCTTATAAGGCTCCCAAGAAGTAATTTCCATATATTTATATTAACTTTGCTTTTGTATTACAGGTCTGAAAGCCGAGTACAACAGCAAGAAGATCAAGATATCCTCGGAGTTGTTCGCTAAAGGCTGCGTCACCTCGCCCGAGCAGGGCCTGCAAGCTGCACAGAAAATTGGTGAGATTTGGTTTTAAATAAAGCTTTCAATTTCGTTTAAGAGCCATTTCACGTTTTCGCGCGAATATCGAAGATTTCAGTCGCCTAATTTACCATCTTAGGTAATACTCTGACATTGGTGAATACATGTACAAAATAGATCGATCCTTCATTTTGACACTTCATGTAACACATTTACAAAAACTTATTTGTTTTCTTTGTGGTGATTAATCTCCCACAACTAGTTTACTGAAAAATCATCGCAGAGTCAATTTCAGACTCCTATATCTATCATTAATATTTATAAATTTGACTGAAAAAAATACATAAAGCATCAGAAATATAATTTAGTCGACACATACAGTACTAGAATATCGATTATTAATAACATTAATTAGTAAAAAAATAAAGTCTTAGGCCAATTTTTACGTTTTATATCGCAAATAAATCGTGATTTTTTGGTTTGTATAAAGCGTAATTACATATTTTTTTAATTGGCAAAATAAACTATGTTCTTTAACAAATCGAATTCTAAAGTTTTATTAAAATCCCTTCATTTATTTAGACATAATATCGTTATTAAAATCACTCTAAATTAGAATAAATTCCGATGCTAAGCGGGCACCGTTTAGTACGGCGTGAGCGCCCATCGAGGTAGGACCTGTACCATATTTTCCCGCGTCTCGATTTTCGAGCGCACGTATTGTGAACGAATTATTATACTACGACTACAACATTTTGATTCTCTTCGTATTTTTTTTGCATAAGGTAATTTATTATCAAGTAAAGTATTAGTTTAGTAGTTTGTAGAATAATTACATATTTTTGTTTTATTAGTTTTAGCAATGGGGCGTAAGGGTATACCATTGTGTCAAAAATTTTCGTTAAAAGCCTTCTACACTACAAGATGCTATGCAGCAGTGGTATCGTTTAATACCGGCAAGCCACAATATACTTTGTATAAATCAATCTGTCACGCTAGTCCTGGAAAATCGTTAAAATCGTTGGAAGCCAGGAGATTCGCCAAAAATAGTCGATAAGTAATGGCGCGTAGAGGTAGCGCTCGCAGAAAAATCAAACGGTCAGTCCCCATTGACTCCGAATAGGAGTTTCACTTCTCCAACCGTCAGTCCCCACTGACACCTATTCGGGGTCTTTGGGGCGCGCGGTTTGCAACTCTATTATAACGGTTGAGCACCTTATTGCATCATAATAGAGTTGCAAACCGCGTGGCCCAAGACTCCTATTCGGTGTCAGTGGGGACTGAAGGGTTCGGGAGTGCGACTCCTATTCGGAAGTCAATGGGGAGTTACCGGTTAAAATCCTGTAGATGCTCATTACGGAAAGGAATGTGCAAGACCGGATGAACAAGGAAAACAACTTTTCTTGAACAATTTATTAAAAGAACAGGCGTCAAAACGCCATGAAATTGAGAGGGCTAGTATATTAAAAGCTCTTTGTGGCTTAAACTGAGAAGATGCATACTCACCGCGTCTTTCTTTGGGAAGATTTGCAAAAGGCGTTCGAACCAAAACTCTGCTCCCCTGGTAAAATCCATTCTTGGACAAAATCACCGCAATTAAACATGGTAGGGACAATGAACCAAAGGCTTTAGCACAACTCAGTGTGCAAGAATACACAATTATAGAAAAATGTGATATTTTTATAGACGTGGAACATTGTTATTTAGGTGCGACACCGGATGGATTGTGCAGTGAAGGATTAGTGGAAGTGAAATGTCCTAGCTCACTTTTTGGAATCGGTCCTGATACCGCTGTACAAGTAAAAAAACTTAAATGTTTCAAATTGAACAGTCAATCTCGTCGTAATGAACCAAAATCATGACTGGTACTACCAGGTACAGGGCCAGTTGCACATTGCAAATAAAAACGTATGTTTATTTGCTGTGTGGACAGGTCCTGATTTTCCATTGAAAGTAGTGAGCATAGTGAAAGATGACGGTTTTTGGCAGGAAAAAATGCTTCCAAAATTGACGAGGTTTTACCAAGATTGCGTATTGCCTGAAATCATAGACCCTAGAAAGGCAATATCAATGCCTTTACAACAATTATTCATATAATGTAAATGATATGTCATTTTTTCCCTGTTAATTTTTATTACATACTTTACATAACATATATTTGTGATTTTTTTATTAGTCTAGAAAGCTTAGACTGAATAAATAAAATAACTTTTTTCATAAATCTCTAACCATGGTGCATTACGATTATAACTCAAGACTGTTTAGTCCATCTCGACGCTCGCGCTACACTGCTTGCATTGTGTATGTGTGGATAGCTGCGCACACATACACAATAATGCCGTCTTTTACCTAAACTCGAGCGTAGTAATTTTGTGAAATGGCTCTTAATTAATTATTTACGTATGTTGAAAGGTGAAATCATAACCTTCCTTTCGGCTTTGCCGCAGTCGGGTAAAGTGAGGCTCAAATGTCGGACTGCAAAAATGGAACTTACAACTTTCCAAGGAAAAGTATGTGCTTCGGGAATGATCGTCTGTCTTCGTTAAAAGTATTGAAAAGATATTTGGAATTGCATAGAGTTAACGCTGACAGCACCTAAACCGCGGTCACTGTCAGACTACATAAAAAAGAAAGAGAAGCGCAATGACACAACGCTTTTAATTTATAAAATATGAAGCATTTACTCAAAATTGAGCTGAGTAATCGACACTAAAAAACAACCAATTTCTGCATTCAAATAAGACGTTCTTGTTATTATTTAAATACGTAACGTATGTTGATATTTAATGCAGATTTTTGGATTAGAACTCAAGGTAAAAGGTTAGTTTAACGTTAGTTTGTATCGAGATTTTTTTTCAAAACAAGTTTTGGTAACAACCAAGTTCTGGGAAATATGTTCAAAATTAACATATATTTTTTCCGCTACCACAAACTATACAGATTTGGCAATTTGTTTTATTAAGAGAAGCCTGTTTTGGTCAATTGGGTCTTGTCAGCGTCTTAATATGTAATTTTGTTATCATGGTTATACATTACTCACCCTGTAGTGTTGTATTACCAAATTAAATTAGTGAAACTCCGCCGACGTGATGGGGTATCCAAACCTGATGAAACAATTAATAAATAATTTGATTTTTGTTTTTCGGGTCAACGACCGTAAGTATTTATTTACTCAATTTCATTTTCATCAGATTTTTTGTGTAAACTTGACTTGAGAGGGGCTTGTGACTAAGTGATAACAGCCGCACGGGTCGCTCGATCAGGTTAAGCTACGCTTGCCGCGGTTGGTCCGTGGATGGGTGACCATCTTTACATACCAAGACACCTCCGTGCCTCGGAAAGCTAGTTAAGCCGTTGGTCCCGGCTGTCATTTGTAGATCTTTGACAGTCGTTACGGGTCGTCAGAAGCTCGAAAGTCGGACAACCATTCTTACCAAGGGGTATCGTGTGTTACCCAGTAACTGGGTTTTGGAGGTCAGCTAGGCAGTCGCTCCATGTAAAATACTGGTATTCAGCTGTATCCGGTAAGACTGGAAGCCATCTCCAATAGATAGTTGGGAAAAAGGCTAGGCAGATGATATTTTTTTGTGTTAACTTCACTGACCTGATTGTAATCTGAACACTATACCAATTGAATATGAGACCAATTTGGAACCGTGCACCTAGCTTCTGACGTTTCATAAGTGCCCATGTGATTTTAATTTTGATAAAACAAAAAAACATTTTTTTTTAACCCATACTTCAAGTAACTAAACTGCAAACGGTCGTTGACCCCCAAACAAAAATCATCAAATCATTTTTTTTTTGTTTTATAATTTTTTTCTCGTCGATTCCAAGGTGTATCGCTGGATAGGCCGTTCAAAAATAAGTTTTTTGTTTTTGGGATAAATTCATCCCAACTTCCCAACTACGGAACTGTTCATTGTGTGTGGTCTGACACGCACTTGGCCGGGTTTTATGATACGTGTGTAAAAACCCGGCTTTCTTTACCCAGGTTTCCCGGTGATGATCAAAGCTTCCGAAGGTGGTGGGGGCAAAGGTATCAGGAAAGTGGAGGGTCCTGACGAATTTAACAGCGCCTTCAGACAGGTTAGTAAAACTATACTTCTATTAGTTCAGTCAAAAAAAACTAAATATCATATAAATTAGGTCTCATAACAGATTTTTGTAAAACGGACTTCAAGTTGTGGGGCTTAAAGTTTGTTTTTCTATAAAATATCGTGAGGCAAGACTGCTGGTCTGCAACTATTCATTTTAATAATAAAAAAAATAATAATTGACAGTGGCGCCGATTCCCTTGTTCACAAACTAAACTAAATTTAAGTTCAGTGCATCTTTTTCTTTCTATTTCTTTAAGAAAAGGACAGAAGATATTTTAGTTTAGTCCTGTCAAATTAATCAGCGCTTGACGTAAATTGACGTAATTTTAGTAATTAAGTTTTTAATCACGTCTAAACTTGTATAAAGTAGTGACAGGCGCTGATTAATTTGACAGGACTAAACTAAAATTTATCTTCTGTCCTTTTCTTAATTAAATAGAAAGAAAAAGATGCAATGAACTTAAATTTAGTTTAGTTTGTGAACAAAGGTATCGGCACCATTGACAGCAATTGACTGGTCATGTGACTTATGTTTGTATGAGAAGTTGAAGTTCCCTCTGCCGTTGACGCGTGCCGCGAAAAACGCCTTATGAATTTTGTATTGTATATTTAATATTCAACTTTATTTTGTAAATGACTTTAGATTAATGAATATTTTTGAGAAATAGTTCCGTAAAAATTAAGCTATAGGTCACGTGACATTGAACGTCAATCACAGCGCGACACGTCACAACTTCCGGACGACAGTTTCAAATTGTTAACAGAAACAAACTTTATACGTCAGTCATAAAGTTTATTTTGTATTATCAAGAGACGTACGAAAGGAACGGTGTGGAAAGGAGCAATACTGATTGGTCGAATTATTAATGGACTGAAGTAATCTGACATGTGCTAGCTGTCACTTTGTGTAATGAAATGGTCGTATTTATTTTAATCTTACACTTGATGCGCCCCGCGGTTTCACCCGCATAAGTTTTGACCCCGTGGGTATATCAGGATAAAAAGTATCCTATGTGTTATTCCTGGTTATAAACTATCTGTGTACCAAATTTCATCCTATTGGACTCCCCTTGGGGGAGGTATAGACCTCCCCCTCAATTAATCAGCGCTTGACGTAAATTGACGTAATTTTGGTAGGCAAGTTTTTAATCACGTCTAAACTTGTATGGAGTAGTGACAGGCGCTGATTAATTTGACAGGACTAAACTAATTTATCTTCTGTCCTTTTCTTAATGATATAGAAAGAAAAAGATGCACTGAACTTAAATTTAGTTTAGTTTGTGAACAACGGAATCGGCACCAATATCAGTATCTTCCCATTCCATATTTTATTTATGAACACACTTCTTTTACTGGCAAATCTTGACACACTGAACAAAATATGACTTGTAAACGCTCGTTAAAACGCCAAAACACTGATCACGCCGCTAAACTACACGCTAAAAACGCTGCTACGAATACACCAAGAGAGAAATCCATACGTTCAGTAGTCGAGCGTGCACGCTCATACCAACGCGCCGCTGCACGCGCCGCCGTTCCGAATTTGCGGCCGTAGTGTTTGAAGACAGACAAACGTTGTTTGCGATGAGGCCACCCGCTAGTGCGCGGTCGCTGGTGGTTGCGTTGTGACGACATGGCCTTGATGTGGTCGGTATTGCCCACACAGTTGATTTTGACGGTCAAATGTGGTCTTTGGGAATAAACTAGATTCATAGTCATACAACTCAAAGTCGATTGCAGACCAAGAGCTAAGCAAACATAACAAGCATAGGTGGCATAGCTGTGGTAAATTCTCATACTTTTCTTTTGGGTGGTAAATCATCAAATAACTTCTCATGCTCTGGGCGGAGCGGGAGGGTGTGTCAGACTCTTACTGACTAAAACCCACCCGTATTCCTTCCGTTGCCTGTGTTGCCAGGGGCCTCGGTAACCCTTTGGTACCTTCCCGCGACCCCGGCAGCTTTAGAGTGTAATGTACAGCATACAAAAACAACCTTTTTTTTTTTTACATAGCATAGACACAGTCTACATGAACTATGTTTTATTCAAAAATATTAATTTTAAGACTACAATGTTAATTTTTCTAGGTGCAAGCTGAGGTGCCCGGTTCTCCTATATTTGTCATGAAGCTGGCTAAGTCTGCCCGGCATTTGGAAGTGCAACTCTTGGCTGATCAGTACGGTAAGTTTATTACAGTAAATTGTTTCAAATAATATCTAAGATCTGGTATTATTCGTGACCTTGAGGGGCAGACATGCAAGTCTAACTGGACAAACAGGTGTGCTGCTGGGGAGTTTGTTGCGCCACTTCTTCTCGCCAGCTAGAGCACTAGGAAGTGTTGAACGGCGGGTGTTTTGGGGGACTGTCTTATGTCATTTTGACGTTCGAAAAGTGCTGATTCTCAGCCTAGTTTGAATAAATGAATTTTGATTTTGTCTTTTTCCGACTATGTTAAGAATTGACCACAAAATCGGCTTGAGCCGATTACCTATCACCACACTTCAGACACTTCGGCGATCGGAAATTCGGCACGATGCAAAGTCGTTTCCGCTCGTTGTCGAATCGCTTCGTCCGTCTTTTTCGGTTTTATTGCATCGACATAAAGCTTTTACTGAATTGCCGCGGAATTGGCTTGATTTGGTCAAGCCAATTCCGCGTCGATAAGTGTGGTCACTCTCTTATGCTTGCATTCAGAGACTAATCATGGAATCTTATAAATAAATAATATTTTATTCGCTTAGAAAGTAGGTATATAAAATAAAGGTGTTTACAAAATTTTGTGATCCCTGTACAAGCAACATCTTAAATTAGGCATGCAAAACTTGAAAAGAATTTATGAAAAAAAAATATCTTTAGCCACGGCAAAAAAATATATTATAAGTAAGTAAGTAAGTAAATCATTTATTTGCGTAAAACATGGTATAAATTGATGTTAATATTATTACAGTAGCTCAACATGTTTCGCTAAGATATAACTTTATATTTTGACAAAAGGAATCAACATCTCACAACCATAAAATCTTTTAAACTGTAAAAATTACATTTAATAAGCCACTTGTGTAATTCTGTCTTAAATTTTCTCGAGTTCAATATTTAAAGCGAGCATAATAATAATAATGTCAAATATTAAACCTAAAGTGTAGTGTCATTTAAATAAACATTAATTGTTTAATAACACACTTGCCAAATCAAAATTAAGGAGTTTGTTTCTCGATGACGAGGACTTTACCGAGAAACAAATTCACACCCTAAATTATGATTGATAAGTAGATAATCTGTGACTCGGTTTGGTCGGACCGGTGCGGGCGGCTTGCGGACGCGGCTCCGGGCGCGGACACCTCCAGAAGGATACGTACGCGCGGCTACGTATGGAGCTATGCGTTTCCGGTATGGGCTGACCTCTCATTGTATGGAAATCCTATACAATGCGAGATTAGCTTGTGCTGGGAATGTGTGGCTTGGTGTGTGGCCGTGTGTACTTAGAATATGTCAGTGTTCGGGGTCCGTGGCTCGTCCGCAATCTATTAGTGCCGGTGTGACTGATCCTTGAGCGAAATAGCACGTAAGTGGTAGTTTTAAGGTTAGTTATTACAAGAATATATTTTTTTTATAAAATCAAGCGCTTCTCGCCATCAAACGAATAGGTTTGGCGAGTAAATCTGTACAGAAAAAAAAATTATAGGGCTGACTTAATTGCTTAATAACACTTATCGACGCCCCCAAGCAATAAGTCGGTAATAGGAAAACTCAAATTTTACAGGAGAAATGTTTTTCTGTTTTTGTTGAATATCTTTTTAACTAGTCGGACTAATTGAGGACATCAATACATCAAACGAAAGTATTTTTTTTGTATAATTCAATTACGATGTCAATATTAAACGGAGTGTGTGAAAAAACCCTTGCAAATTAAGAAAATACATATTACAAAAATATGATAGGTAAATTGTTTAATTAATATACACTGCGCCATTATTGCAGGAAATTTATTAAAAATGTTGATACGTAACATTACGATATGGACTTTTCCAACGTTATTTCATTTCTTGAAAACGATACGTAATTTTTTATTACGGGGTTTTTGTGATTATTTTAGATTGACACTGTAACAGTATCGTTGTAAAACATTGTTTTTATCGAAAACAGAACTAGACGCGTTCAAATTTGATGCGTATTGCAATTTTACACATATTTATTAATAAATTATGTACTTTAAAAAACTTGTTAGTTCGCATTACGGTTTGAGCTTACCTACTCAAAATAATTCGACAACAACGACGTGCTAGCGGTTACAAGATCTGCCCGAAATTAGTTATTTACGCCAATAACTCGGTAATAGCAACTTACCAAAATTAAATTTGCAAAATATTTTTGTATTGATACGTAAAGATACTTTTCTCGTCACAATTTCGTTTTAGAATTTCCCTACAATAAAGGTGTTTTTCATGATTTCTTCGTAAATATCACTACGAAAAATGTGAAATAAATCACTAAGATGTATCCAAACCCATAGGTGCCGAATTTGACATAACAATAATAAGTCCATAATAGCACATTACCGACTTATTGCTTGGGGGCATCGTTATGAAATAATAGGGCTGAAAAGTGTTATTATTCAATTACAGATTTTTTTTTTACATTTGGTTTGGAACATTTTTGTAATCTTGTTACAGGTAACGCGATCTCCCTGTTCGGTCGTGATTGTTCCATTCAGCGTCGTCATCAGAAGATCATTGAAGAAGCACCCGCAGCCATCGCCAAGCCAGAAGTCTTCATTGAGATGGAGAAGGTATGTCAACGTCATTATCTTCTGCCTAGCGCTTTTGCCTAGCAAGTCTAATAAGAAATTCTACTCCCTAAGAACGAAATCCGTAGTTGCGGCCGAAGTTACGGGCGGTTCCTACTCCGTATCACCTACGGACATAAGATTAGTTTAGGACCCGAACTAAGAATGAATGACACCACGATTTGACAGTTGTCCCCACTCCCATGTGCTTTGCCAGTCTAAAAAAGTCGGGACCAACCAAAGTTGGTCCAAAAATATCGGGTGTAGGGACTCCGAAGTTTCAAACTACTTTCGGACGGGCCCGTGTCCTTGTTGACGGACTTAAGAGAGTGGGTTCCCAGATGCAGAATACTACATTGAGCAACATAGTTTACCCTTGCTTCAGAGTTTGTATATGGGAGATTTGCATCTTTAGTAAAACACCGCGTTCCAAAAAGAAAAAATCTCCCATGTTGGGACAAAGATTTACTTAAAAATAGTATACCGCCAACACTAGTGATGAGTCCCTTACTCATGAGGTCCCTCGTTTGAGGTACTCATGATCGCAAATTTAAAGAGTTAATTGAATTTCCTCATTGAACCACCTCACCACACCTCACTCGTTCACGCGTCCTCAAAAATTGACATTGACAATATGAAATCGTGGCGAGGCGAACGAGTTCGTGACTCGCGAGTACTCGCGAGCCGCGAGTAAGTAGAGACTCGTGAGTAGTCGTCGCGCCCACCCGCCTCGCTCCCTCATACATTCGGCTCGGGCTCACGAGTCGTGAGGTGAATACGCCGTTGACGATTCCTGACCTCAAATGAGGGGTGCCTCGTGAGGACCTCACGAGGTAAAGTGAGGTCCCCCCTTAACCTCAAATAAAATTGATGAGTTATCCATCACTAGCCAACACAGATCACACCCTCTCTAGATACCGTATTGTAGGCAGATTTCTATTCTATTTTTAGGGTTCCGTACCTCAAAAGGTAAAAACGGAACCCTTATAGGATCACTTTGTTGTCCGTCTGTCTGTCAAGACCCTTTATCTCGGGAACGCGTAGAGGTATCGAGTTGAAATTAAAACCATATACTCAAATACTCAAGTCTACAGTTCCTTCCCAGTTCCAAAAATCAAACTTCTCAAGTTAATGCACAAAAAAAGATGCGGCCGTTTGTCGCAAAAAAAAAGTATATTTCGACACTCTCAAGGGAATCAAAATTTATAGGGTACTTTCCGTTGACCTAGAACTATGAAATTTGGCAATTATTATCGTCTTATACTACAAGTACAGGGAAATATTGAAAACTATCTTTATTTAATACCTACAACTTTATATGGAACCCTCGGTGAGCGAGTCCGACTCGCACTGGTCCGGTTTTTTCTCTATGGTAATGGTGCCGTTGTCGACAATTTGCCAATGTCAGAGGTGTTGAGAGATAGGCAGATTTCGTTCGCCACTGATAAGTTTATTAGCACTTATAAAAGTATTGTACTACGATTGATCTTCAGTGTCAGCTTGAAATTAGATCTGCGAGTTTCATTTGAAGCTCAAGTTTAATTTTTCCGTAAAAATCAATAAATCTAGTAAAACTGTTTATGTAAATGTTTCGATCTATACTATAATAATAATTATGAAGAAGAAAACGACTATTTCTTATTAACATTGTAGCCGACCAATGGGTGGCCAGCAGTCGAAGTTTCCGTGTTAATATTAAATTATTTTGATTATATTTTTAATACTTAAATGACACTTAACTTTAAAAAACTTAAGTATTTTTTAAATAAAAAAATAACTGTCTCAATGTGGGAGCCCTAAAAGGGTTCAGGAACACCTCTTCTTAACCTGTTAAGCCCCGTTCGACACCGATTCGGAGTCAAACAATAAAAAATCAATTGTGTCTCATTAGCTGTCCTTGACCAATAATACAATTGCTTACAATACTGTTCTAAAGCTTCTAACAACACTAGTCTCTCATGAACTGGCAGCGTTTTACAAATAGGAACATATAAATAAAACACACTAGTCTAAGGTCCTAAAAAGTCAAGAAACACTCTTTCTTGATCTCCATAAAGAACTTTGTTCATAGTACCGTACTTCCACTACCCTTAATATATACATCATTGTATTTTATTTCAGTCTGCAGTACGTTTAGCAAAAATGGTGGGGTACGTAAGCGCCGGTACGGTAGAGTACCTTTACGAGCCGGCGACAGGCGCTTATTACTTCCTGGAGCTGAACCCTCGTCTGCAAGTGGAGCATCCTTGTACTGAGATGGTGGCCGATGTGAATTTACCCGCCGCGCAGCTGCAGGTTTGTAGACCAAAAGACCAAGTAGACCAATAGACTGAAAAGACCAATTAAACTAATAGACCAAGTAGACCAGTAGATCCAAGACCATACAATGCAATCAATAGCCCAATATTATGCTTTGGCTGTAGTTAGCAGCAAATACACTAACCAATCTAGGTAAAAATGGATTTTATTAACATTACAATGTGGATGAAGAATCATGGCCGTTCCGAACTTTGCGCAGAAGGCTGCGCAATAACATTTTTTAGGAACCAAATGGTGACATGAGTCGATTCTGAGTGATAGAACAGCGCGAAAGTTAGGAGGCCTATGTTCTGACCAACCATGAATCATCAGCTGTATTGTATTTATATTGGGAGTAAAATGTTATGTAAAAATATTTTAGTTTTAATAGATAATTAGTTCAGGGCTGTCATGTAATTTCGCAAAGTAGCGCCTGATTCCATAACTTAAATTATTTCTACTTATTTCTAGATCGCCATGGGTCTGCCCCTCTACCACGTGAAAGATATCCGTTTACTATACGGCGAGTCGCCATGGGGTCTCTCTCAGATAGAGTTCGACGAGCCGAAGCAGCGCCCCTCACCCTGGGGACACGTCATCGCAGCTAGGATCACTTCCGAGAACCCCGATGAAGGTGAGAAGGTCGTAGGGAAAGATTTAACCTTAGCTTGTCTGAAGAGAGCGTGGATGTAAAGCCTGGGTTTCCTCAGATAGCGGTGTCGTTATATAACACTGCTAAAAGACGGCCATCCATAAAGAGAGCATTAGTTGACACCGTAGTGTAAAATAGCGACCGTCATTTTAATTACAGATGTCTTTTAGCGGCCGCTTGATAGCTGTCAAATTCAAGAAGGTTGTTTGTATAGACGATGTTCTAGTTAGGTTGATTCTGATTGGTCATGAAACCTGTTGGAAGTTTCGGAGAGTTTTTGATTACACTATGGTCTAATCAAGTAGATCATAAGAAGACCAGCTTAGATATCACTACCATGTGAAAGACATCCGTTTGCTGTACGGCGAATCGCCGTGGGGCCTCTGTCAGATAGAGTTCGACGAACCGAAACAGCGCCCTTCGTCCTGGGGACACGTCATTGCTACCAGGATCACTTCCGAGAACCCTACTGAAGGTGAAAAGGTCATAGGGAAAGATATGACCTTGGCCAGTTTGAAAAGGTCCTGGATATATCCTGGATAAGCTAGGGTACACCGTTAAAAGACGGCCATTCATAAAGAGAACGTTAGTTAACACCGTAATGTTTTTCACCAATTATTTATTAACTGCCTTGTTGGTCTTGTGCTATCAAACGCTACTGCTGACCATGAGGTCCTGTGTTCGATCCGGGGGGTAAGGCAGTGTATTACCCCCTATTACATAGAACGTTTAACACAATACCTTATACAAACACTAATTACAGGCGTAATGCATACTTTATTAGAGCCAGTCGCAGTTTTAACGAGATTTGTTGTGAAAAAGGCATTGCCTTTTCTGCACCAATGCAAGCACATTATGGATGTGTTTATCAAAGCCATTTTTTGTACAAGAGACACCTGCCTGCACATAATCCGTTTAATGTCCGGATTGGCTTAAAATTTGGACAAATTAGCTTAAGCGGCTGACAACAGCTAAAGCGCGGTCACTGTCGGACTGCATAGAAAAGAAAGAGAAGCGCGATGACACAGCTCTGGTAATTTATTGCAAAATATGAAGCAATTATCTATTTACAAAAAATCTATTGATTGGATAAAAAAAAACAAAACACTATTATGCTAACACTTACTTGTAGAATAATCTGACAAAAAATCAGAATGATTGCATGTATATTAATATGGTTTTTAACTATCGTATCAAATTAATTGTATTATGTTTTCAACACACTATCTGCCTAGTATATATACTTAAGAATATCATATATTTCTGATTTAGTTTACTGCAGTGGATCATATACTTTTAGGCTCTTAAGTTAGTTATACAGATAAGATATAACTTAGACTATGAGGGATTCCTGCCGGGGTCGCGGAAAGGTACTTATGGGTCACCGAGGCCCCCGCAACACAGGCAACAGGAAGGAATACGGGTGGGTTTTAGTCAGTAAGAGTCTGACACACCCTCCCGCTCCGCCCAGAGCGGGAGAAGTTATATGATGATTTCCCACACTCAAAAAAAAAAAAAAGTCTATGAGGGAGTACCTATTCATTTTGTATTTATCTGTGGGGACTTGTAATTAGCAGCTTAGTTATACATTACTGTTATTATAATGTTATTAGTCTGTAAGCTTTCAGAAAATGAAGAAAATAAAATAAAATAAAATATAATGGCGAAATGTAGGTGTATTTACTATCCACACCTCTGCCTAAAACTTAAATAGACAGTATCGGCAGAGCGATAGACGACGGCAGAGAGACAGTAAGCTAGTGACATGGTCCTATACAACTTGTTTTTTTTTATATCCCATAACTGGGGTTATATTCTATAAGTAAAAATAATACAAAACGTCCTACAATATGTGGTCCAAAAATGCATAGTTTTGAAGATATAATAATACTAACACTAGACTCTTGTGTGTCGGTATCTAAGTTTCATGGATAAATACGAGCAAATAATTTTCATTCAAAGCAATCATTCATATTTAAAGCTAAGAAAATGCGACGTAAGAGTGTTTTATATTAATAAAATAAATAAATAAACAAAATAATGCATTCATATTATTTATTATTATTTATACATTATTATTAATAATCGTGACTGTCGAAAAGAAAAATAAAAACAAAAAAAAACATGATAAATGAAAAATAATTCATATGCCATTTGAATCTTTGATATGGTCTCATTCATCCCTTAGAGTTATGGGATATAAAAAAAAAAACATCTTGTATATTTTAATTTTATGTTAGCTTTATGGTAGTTTAAGTTTGTTCAAAAATAAATATTTCTCTCCTCTCCATCGGTGAAAAAAATATGCGTGGTGTTGTGTTATTTATATTTATATACTTACCATTAATTCCTTGTCACCAGGCTTCAAGCCGTCCTCCGGTACAGTTCAAGAACTTAACTTCCGTTCTTCAAAGAACGTGTGGGGCTACTTCAGCGTGGCGGCGTCCGGCGGGCTGCACGAGTTCGCTGACTCGCAGTTCGGGCATTGCTTCTCTTGGGGAGAGACCAGGGAGCAGGCCAGAGAGTGAGTTGACGTTTTTGTTCAAGAAAAACTAAGGTAGTCTGGACGAAAGTCGTTGGGTTTATCTGATTATTTTGGATAGAAAAATTGATGGCAGTGAATAGTTTTTTTAAATGCCAGTTTTAGCTCTGGGCGACACCTAAAAATCTTATGTCACTAAAAAATCTTCTGGAAATACCTGAGAACATTCATGCCTGTTTTCACTGACACTACGCGACACCTAAATAAATGCGCGCTGTTGGATTTTCAACGCTAAAAGCGCTAAAAGTTGAAAAACTAATGGCGCGCTTTTATTCATGCATTTATTTAGGTGTCGCCTAATGTCAGTGAAAATGGGCGTAAGTATTCTCAGGTATTTCTATAAGATTTTTTAGTAGCACCTTGGAGCTAAGATTTGTGCTTGATGGCAATAGGTTCGCCCTCTAAAACATGGCTTTTACCTATTCTTTCGGAGAGTTGAGACGTGATATAATTTTGGATTCTAATACTGACACCATTATTTTTCTTCAACAGAAACCTAGTCATAGCTCTAAAAGAACTGAGCATCCGTGGTGACTTCAGAACCACAGTGGAGTACCTGATCACGTTATTAGAAACAGGCGCCTTCCAGAACAACGATATCGATACCGCCTGGCTGGACGCGCTTATCGCTGAGAGGGTGAGTAGACCTAAAGACTGAGTAGATCTAGTAGCCCAATAGACTAAGTAGACCGATAGACCAAATAGACCGAGTAGACCAATAGTCCAATAGACCGAGTAGACCAAGTAGACAGAGATTTCCAAGATACTTTGGAGTAGTCTAAAGGCTAAGCATACGTAGTGACTTTCGAACCACACTGGAATACCTGATCACGTTGTTAGCAACAGGCGCTTTCCAAAACAACGATATAGATACTCCCTGGCTGTACGCGCTTATTGCTGATAGGAGAGTAGACCATTAGACTGAGCAGATCGATTAGCCCAATAGACCGAGTAGACCAATAGTTCAAAAAGACTAGTAGACCAATAGATCGAGTAGACCAAGTAGACAGAGATTCCCAAGACACTACTCGTAGTGACTTTCGAACCACAGTGGAATACCTGATGACGTTGTTAGAAACAGGCGCCTTTCAGAACAACGATATCGAGACCGCCTGGCTGGGCGCGCTTATCGCTGAGAGGGTGAGCAGACCGCGTAGATCGAACAGACCAATATACTGAATACACTAGTAGACTATGTCGACCAAATAAACCGATGTAACGTGTATAACAATAGAACCAGTAGACCAAATGGACTACCTTGCTTACTTTTTTTTTAGGTTGGGAATTTATCAAATAACTTCTCCCGCTCTGGGAGGGTGTGTCAGACTCTTACTGACTAAAACCCACCCGTGTTCCTTCCGTTGCCTGTGTTGCCAGGGGCCTCGGTAACCCTTTCGTACCTTCCCGCGACCCCGGCATCGCCCCTAGCGGACCCGCTTTTTTTGCGTGGCGGTCAATAGGTTAAACAAATAATGTAATTAACCAGTGGGAACATTATAGGCTAAGCTAAATAATTCTTAAAAATAAAAAACATTTTCCCCAAAAAAAAACTTTATATAAATGTTGTCTTCTTACAGATGCAATCAGAGAAGCCAGATGTAATGCTGGGTGTGCTTTGCGGGTCCATCCTGATAGCCGACGCGCACATTACTGCCAACTTCCAGGAGTTCAAGAGTGCACTTGAAAAGTAAGTCCTTACCTCAGCAAAAGATGTACACCAAAGAAATCACAATTTATAGGGATATTAAGTTTTAGTACTAGACTAAAACCTAATATCTCTATAAATTATGATTTCTTTGGTGTACATCTTTCAATTACTAGGAGGCTACAGCAAGCTTTAAATTGCTGACTGTGTTATTGAGTTTTTCTATCTGGAATTTATTTTGGAATTATATTTATTCAAGTATCATATGACTCAAAAATGATTAGTAAGACTTTAGTAAGAACTGACACTACACACAAAAACAAACAAATGGTAGCGGATCACCGCTGTGACCACCCGTGTGAGATGGCTCAACTGCTTACTAATCATGTTTGAGTCATATGATACTTGAATAAATATAAATCCAAGATAAATTCCAGATAGAAAAACCCAATAACACTTTGCCCGAGCCGGGAATCGAACCCAGGACCTCATGCTCAGCAGTAGCGCTTGCAACCACTAGACCAACAAAGCAGTCAAACAATTCAAACTATATTTTCAATTATTTATAACCTTCAACAATTTGTCTCCAGGGGCCAAATCCAGGGATCTAGCGCTCTCTCGAACTGGGTAGAAGTTGAATTAATCCACTCCGGATCTAAATACAAGGTTTCGGCGACCAAGTCGGGGCCCACATCTTACTTCCTCGCGATGAATGGCAGCTTCAAGGAAATGGAAGTGCACAAGCTAACTGATGGTGGTAAGTAACCACATTGAAAAGAAATCCTTAAAAAAAATTGTCCCATCATACTCGCACATACACACACACACACACATACATACACACACACATACATACACACACACATAACACACACACATAACACACACACACACCTAGTTTTTGTTTACCCTAAACTCGTAAAGGGGTCATTGTACTCATCATTTTGAAAAACTTTTACTATGTGACTAACCTTGAAAACGCGAAAAAAAAATCAGCTGTTCCATACCTTTGGTCGATTTAAGTGAACACTAATATTTGTTTTTTTTTTTTAATAAAAAAAAGCCTTAGGCGCAAATACCCTGTTAAATCTGTTACTATGAGTAATAGATTTAAAAGTCGCTAAAATCGTGTATTTGCACCTAAGGCTTTTTGGGTGGGAAATCATCAAATAACTTCTTCCGCTCTGGGCGGAGCGGGAGGGTGTGTCAGACTCTTACTGACTAAAACCCATCCGTATTCCTTCCGTTGCCTGTGTTGCGGGGGCCTCGGTGACCCATAAGTACCTTACCGCGACCCCGGCAGGCATCGGCCCTAGTGGACCCCTACTTTTGTGTTGACGACATCTCTTTGAGGCGCGCGTGGAATACGACGCGCCGTCGACCCGGGCCTGGTCCTTACCGGACGGTGAGCTACCCATTGCTCACCGTCCGCAAGCCCGCGCCTACGGTGGCCGGAAATCCGCCCGGGATTCCCGACGCCCAGGGCGTCTCCTGCGGCGGCTAGGGGCGAGAGGGCGCGAAATTTGCCTTCCCTCACCCGTCCCGCCTCCTCCTTCGCGAGCATTACTGCTTCGCAGTAGGAGGTGACGGCTGCCCATGCCCTCTCGCTCCATACCATGGCCTGAACCAGGACGCTAGAGATCTCTGCCGCCGAATGTGTTGCGAGCTTGCGATTGGAACTATTCGAGTAGCACGTGGGTGAGTTCGGGCGAGAGGGGCGCGGTGCGCAAATCAAAATGTTATATACCTAATTACCTACATTATCAAGCAAACTAAAACCCACCCGTGTTCCTTCCGTTGCCTGTGTTGCCAGGGCCTCGGTAACGCTTTAGTACCTTCCCGCGACCCCGGCAGGCATCGCCCCTAGTGGACCCCTACGCTTGTGCTGACGACATCTCTTTGAGGCGCGCGTGGAATACAACGCGCCGTTGACCCGAGCCGCGGCTTGGGTCTCATTTATTGCCGCTGAGTGTAAATTGAACAAGAATTTAAAATCTTCCTTTAAAATTTTCCTTTCTCCAGGCATGCTTCTCTCCATCGACGGTGCTTCCTTCACAACCTACCTACGAGATGAAGTGGATAAGTACAGGATAGTGATCGGAAACCAGACAGTGGTTTTTGAGAAGGAGAAGGATCCGTCGAGGTTGCGCGCGCCCTCTGCCGGCAAACTGATCAACACTCTAGTGGAAGATGGCGGCCACGTGGACAAGGGGCAGCCGTATGCTGAGATTGAGGTCTGTAACTAGTTTAAATATACATACATACACATACATAATTCACGCCTTCTTCCCATGGGGGTAGGCAGAAACTATAGAACGCCACCGGCTACGCTCCTTTCATACTCCTTTTGCTTCGTTTACGTTCATACATCTGGTCATATACGCACGCCGGTTGCGAGTACTACGAACCTGACCTTTTTGAAGAACATCACTAATGAGGTCTTCCTAGGGCGTCCCCTCCCGGCATTTCTACTCACATCTGCCTTGTAAATACCTTTTGTTAGTCGCCTTTCATTCATCCTCTCAACATGACCAAACCATCTAAGCATGCTCTTTTCAATTTTTGTCACTACATCTTCCTTTAAACCGCACCGTTGCCTTATCACATCATTTTTCAGCCTATCATTTATAGTCACACCACACATGCTTCTCAAGGAACGCATTTCCACAGCATTTACTCTACAGCGTTTAAATATTTGTTTAATAAGTGGGCTTTTCTAATTATGCTAATGTAATATGCTACAGTAAGGGCAGCTACCTTAACCGTTGTAGCTACAGAAAAACGGTCTTAAGGGACCGTCCTTAACTTTTTGAGACATTTAGATCTGCATTCACAGATTTTGAAAAAGTTGTGCAGTCAGCACGAAAACGGGCAGTTTTCAGAAAAACATTTTTTGATGCCAATCGATCCTGTTTCATACAGGGATAAAAAAACTCTATTAGAACAACAGAGGTTTGAGTACTATAAAAGTCAGAAGTCGTAAAAAAACTTTTTCCATACATTTTGTAGGACAGAAATTCAAACTTACTTTTTTATGATGGACAGATTAGCCGAAAATAAACAAAAAAATTAAACTTTGAACGAATACGCGTTATACTTTTGTTTGTTTTAAGAACAAGATAGTTTGTTGTTTGTGATTTCCGAGAAGAAAATGACCTCAAATAATTTAGAGCTTGTATACTTGCATGGGAAGCGTTAAAAATGCCTGTCCGCTACAAAAGTCAGAAATCGAAGAAAACTTTTTATGGGATAAGTTTTTTCAAAAACAAGAAACTATGTAAATATTGTTCTCAAACCAAATTAAATTATAACGCGTATTCATTTGAAATTTGAAGTTCATCTTTTTTTTTGTTTATTTTCGGCCAGTCTATCCATCGTAAAAAAGTAAGTTGGATTCTCATTTCCTACAAAATGTATGGGAATAGTTTTTTTGCAATTTCTGACTAAATGTCTCAAAAAGTTAAGGACGGTCTCCTAAGACTGTTTTCCTGTAGCTACAACGGTTAAGGTAGCTGCCCTTACTGCCCCGTCTCAAAAATCCACCCTGTATATTATAGAATACCAAGTTTGGTTATAGCGGTAGCAAAATGACGGCCATCTTTACAGAGAGCGTTCTTTTGACACCGACACATACAGCCACCGTTATTTTCATGAAGATATCATCTTACGGCCGTTATATTGCGCATTGCGCATTGCGTTCTTTGAAAACCCAAGCTTTAGTAGCTGTTCATTGTGCAGGAGCACAATGAGGAGGAGCTCTTCCACCATAATTATTTTTGCCGCCAAGCATTTCTGTGTTCCGGTTTGTTGTGTAACCACAGCCAAATGAGACATCAGCTTTGACTCTTAAGATGGCAACGTATTCCATGCCTCTGGTGTTCCCGACGCCTGCAGGCGGGCGGTGATGCAAATTCAATGTTTTTTAGGTTAAAACTTCTTTAGCCGCATTGAGCGATTTTTGGTAGTGTTAAAACTTATGGGTTTGCGTCACCGATATGCTAATATAAAGTCTGACAACCAGTATTAACTGGTTGTCAGAATTTCGGGCTTCTGACGACCCCTAACGACTCAAATATCCAAGAATGACAGCCGGGACTAACCACTTTTTTTTTTGGGTGCGAAATCATCAAATAACTTCTCCCGCTCTGGGCGGAGCGGGAGGGTGTGTCAGACTCTTACTGACTAAAACCCACCCGTGTTCATTCAGTTGCCTGTGTTGCCAGGGGCCTCGGTAACCCTTTGGTACCTTCCCGCGACGGGTCTAACGACTTAACGTGCTTTCGAGGCGCGTAGTCTCGATGTGTAAAGATGGTCCCACGGGCCAACACCGTCAAGCGTAGCCTAACCTGATGGATCGACCCTTGCGGCTGTTATTACTAAGCCACGAGCTCCTCTTTCTCGCTCACTTCTCGACGATTGAGAAGAGCCTTTTTCTTGGGTGGGAAATTATCAAATAACTTCTCCCGCTCTGGGCGGAGCGGGAGGCTGTGTCAGACTCTTACTGACCAAAACCCACCCGTGTTTTTTCCGTTGCCTGTGATGCCAGGGGCCTCGGTATCCCTTCCGGACTTTCCCACGACCCCGGCAGGCATCGGCCTTAGTGGACCCCTACACTTGTGCTGAATCTCTTTGAGGCTCGCGTGCAACACAACGTGCCGTCGACCCGGGCCTGGTCCTTACCGGACGGCGAGCTACCCATTGCTTGAGCGAAGCCTTCTTAGTATTTAATTTTATTATCTCATTAACAGGTAATGAAGATGGTAATGACACTTGCAGCTCCCGAGTCGGGCAAGGTGACCTGGATCTTACGATCCGGTGCCGTATTGGACTCCGGCGCTATGATTGGCACGCTCGGTAAGTTTATCCAACGGAAATTTGTTTTCGACGCTTTCAGTAGACATCAGAGGAACAACAGGGTATCACTGTACCACTGTCAAAGAAATACATGAATTCATCAATACTTATTTTAAATATGTTACTACAAGAGATGTTTTGTGAAAAAACAAACAAAATCAGTGGAAAATTGAAGAAGTTATACGCTTTTGAAATTAACAATGGGGAGTTACCGGTTATTCTTCTATCCTTGCCACGCAAAACGATCATTGTACTGAATGGCGCGAAGTTGCTATGGCTCTCTTGTGTTGTGACGTCAGATGATTTTGTTTTTGGTGGTAAATTATCAAATAACTCCTCGCGCTCTGGGCGGAGCGGGAGGGTTTCTCAGACTCTTACTGACTAAAACCCACCCGTGTTCCTTCCGTTGCCTGTGTTGCCAGGGGCCTCGGTAACCCTTTCGTACTTTCCCGCGACCCCGGCAGGGACGTCAGATGCTAGCAGTGCTGTTTCTGTCTAGCATAGACTAAAACGCAAACAACTTTGTCATTTTTATAGATATGACGGAGAAGGTACGTCTCTCTCGTTATCATCAGCCATATTTTAACTACAGTGGGCGTACAATGGGAACTGTTGGTTATTGCACAATAGACAAACCGTTTGCAGTTTAAATCAAATTATAATTTACGATCAAATAATCACACTAGCTATTCAAAACTGTAGTTACACGATACAACTATATGGAACGCGCGACAGTTTCTAAACGTATTCACTCCTTGTCCGCCCCGGACAAACTGTCCTTAACTCCGGTCGAGCGTTATGTTGTAGACTCCGAGCGTCGCTTGGTGGCGCTGGCGTCTCGATTAGTCAAACGAGTCACTAAGGGCCTGTGCACACCACGTTTTTTAAACGCGCCGTTGACGAGCGTTTTAGAAACGTGCGTCGACGCGTTTTATCCTACAGAAGGTCTACAGGCTGCGTCTGACTCGCGTGCGTATCGCGTCTGTATCGCTACAAAGGCGCGTCAACGGCGCGTTTAGAAAACTTGGTGTGTACTGTACAGGCCCTAACGTATTTCCGACAGATATTTAAACATTTTTTTTTACTGTGGATGAACTTTTTTTGAAAGTTTTATATTCTAATGTCAGTCAGTGCGAACATAAATGACATCATCCGACGAGCTCTTGAGACCCTCGGCGTTCCAGCTGTATTAGAACCAAATGGCCTGGCACGCGACGATGGCAAGAGACCGGACGGAATGTCTTTATTTCCATGGAAGGTGGGCAGGCCTTTAGTGTGGGATGCAACGTGTGTCGATACTCTTGCGCCATCCCATCTTCCTGGCTCGGCGCGCTGTGCTGGCGATACTGCTGCGGCTGCAGAGAACCTCAAGCGGCGAAAGTATAATAACCTTGTCGGTGATTATATTCACGAATCGTTTGGAGTTGAAACCATCGGGCCGTGGGGTCCGTGTGCTCATGGTTTGTTCGAAGAAATCTCCAACCGGCTGGTTGGCACTTCCCGTGACCCAAGTGCTGGCTTTTACCTTGGCAAGAGGCTAAGCATTGCCATACAACGTGGTAATGCTGCCAGTCTCTTGGGTACATTACCAGTCGGCAGCGATGCGGAGGAATTTTTCGACGCCATATTTTAGTTTATTAATAGTTTTAGTTAAGTTAGGATATTATATTTTTCATTTTAATAATCTGTTAGTATGAATAAACAGTTGCAATTCTTAACTCATAAACCCGCACCTCCGTACCCCATGTGATGCCAAACAATGGAAAATCAAATTAATATCTGTCTCAATCTGTCAAAAATACAACTTGTCACAAAAATATTTTTGACAAATTTTTGACATTTGCGTCTAGATTTGGATTTACCGCTAAAGAACAATGGCTATTTTGAACTAGGAAAAAACAGAATTTCTTACCGAGATGAGACTATTACAAAAATGATGTACATCGATAATGTAATCATTGGATATCATTAATTTATTTTTAAAAGCAGAGTAAATGTTAAAAAAATAAATAACTTTTGCTCATAAAATCGACTTTAGAAAGAGTATGGACATCTTACAAATGTAAAAATTACGAATGCGTTCAGAAATAAGATATATTATCCTGCGTTCTGCAGGAGGCTGCATTTTTACATTTGTAAGAGGTCCATACTTTTTCGAACGTCTATTTTATGTCTAAATCGAAATGAAATCGCAGACAATATGAAACGGATAAACGCATGATAATTATTTCAAAATATGAGCAATTAGCAGAATTTGATGTTGCTGATTATTAAAGAGTTTTAATAAAACCAATTTATTAATTAAAAAAAACGTAAATCGATCGAAACCGATTTCTCCTCAATTTCAATGAACTGAAATAACACAATCTTCTTTCTTCTTCTAGAACTCGATGACCCATCTCTAGTAACAACAGCCATACCGTACAAGGGACAATTCCCCATAGAAGATAACCCTAACCTGTCGGAGAAACTTAACCATTCACACCTGAAGCTGAGAGACGTGCTCGAGAATACGTTGCAAGGTAAGACACTTGACATTTGGTATATTCTAGCGTATGTCTTAAGAGAAAATTGGCCATAATGATCTACAATGGCCAAACGTCTTGATGGACAATGGGCCATCGTGGGCCACCATTGCCCACCGGCCAGGAGAGGCTTTGGCCACTGTGTTATTTCTCTGTGATCGGCACGAGTCATCTTTAGTAAAAACAGCCACACCATACTAGAGACAATTCCCCATAGTATATAACTAACCTTTCGGAGAAACTCACCCATTCACGCCTGAAGCTGAGAGACGTGCTCGAGAATACCTTGCAAGGTAAGACCCCCATTGTATGAGAAAATGGTTTATAATGGACCATCATGGCCCAATATGTGAAGAGAAAATGGGCCATCATGGACCAACATGGCTCAATGTGTCAAGAAAAACTAGGCCATCATGGACCAACATGGCCCAATGAGTGAAGAGAAAATGGGCCATCATGGACCAACATGGATCAAATTGGGCTGTCATGGTCCGTTGTGTGAAAAGGCAATGGATTTATGACCTTTTCGCAAGCGTTCTTTCCTAGTTGTACATAAATTATTATATCATCCTTTGCCCAGGTTACTGCCTCCCGGAGCCGTACAACACACCTCGTCTCCGCGAAGTGGTTGAGAAGTTCATGCAGAGTCTTCGAGACCCTTCGTTACCACTGTTGGAGTTGCAGGAGGTAAGGAATTTATTATTTTAACGCCCTGACTGTCTGCGATAACTTGATTGATAGCTTGAGAAATCATATTTATTTTGTTTAAAACTTAAGAGCATGTATTCTAAAAGTTGGCAACGTCGCAAATACCTGTCAAATATTTACCTGTTTTTATTAATTGTTAATATTACTCTATGGAAATATAAAATACCGCTAACTAGTGACCTAAAATACATATAAAATACAGGCGGCTCAGATCTCAAGTGCGTATGCGGCTACTTCCTACAGACATGGCCCACCTTCCTACAGACAAGGGCCGCCTTCCTACAGACAAGGGCCGGCTTCCTACAGACATGGCCCACCTTCATACAGACAAGGCCCACCTTCCTACAGACATGGCCCTCCTTCATACAGACAAGGCCCACGTTCCTACAGACATGGCCCACCTTCCTACAGACTTGGGCCCCTCTCCTACAGACATGGCCCATCATCCAACCTGCGCCGCATCCGCTATCACCTTCGCACTTGACGATCTTATGACTGCGTCAGTAAGCGGAGTTCGTATGGCAGAATTTTGGGCCAAAGATGTTTGAACTTTTTGCCATCGATTCGCTAAGACGAAGAATACAAAAAATCTTCTTTTCACCAGGTTTTATCATCAACATCGGGCCGTATTCCCATCGCAGTTGAGAAGAAGGTTCGCAAATTAATGGCTTTATACGAGAGGAATATCACCAGTGTGCTGGCACAGTTCCCTAGTCAACAAATCGCCAGCGTTATAGATCAGTGAGTATTTTTCTATATCTTTTGGTTTACGGGACCTGTCCCACCGCCGACTAGCTCGCGTGGAAGCGACTAGCTCGCTATCAGCGATTCTCCCGCTGAAGGAACGTACAAAAGATTTTAGATACCGTGTAAGTAAAAGAAAAGAGATACATATATTAAGGCGCTGACAAGACCCAATTGACCAAAATAGGCATCTCTTAACAAAAAAAAAATGCCAAATCTGTGTAGTTTGTGGTAGCAGAAAAAATAAATGTTAATTTTGAACATATTTCCCAAAACTTCATTGTTACCAAAACACGTTTTGAAAAAAAAAATCTCGATACAAACTAACGTTAAACTAACCTCTTTCTTACCTTGAGTTCTAATCCAAAATATCTGTATAAAATATCAACGTACTTAATTAATAACAAGAACGTCATATTTGAATGCAGAACTTGCTTGTTTTTTATTTTCGATTACTCAACTAAATTTTGAGTAAATAGATAATTGCTTCATCTTTTGCAATAAATTACAAGCGTTGTGTCATCGCGCTTTTCTTTCTTTTCTATGCAGTCTGACAGTGAGCGCGGTTTAGCTGTTGTCAGCGTCTTAAACATTTATTTTCATTAAATCAATTACAGGAACTTTTGAATTGTCAAGGGGTCGGTAAGTCAGAAATATTAAGCTAGTTGCCCATTCCAAAGCGTAGTAGGTTCCTATGGAAGAACGGGCAAGAAACTCCATGGACACTCTTTTAAATCATAAATTGAACTTTAAAGATTATTTCTTTTTTGTGTTGTTAGTGACTGACCTGGGGGCCTACTTCCTAAGCATTAAATCCGCAGTGTCGGCCGACGTTACGATGGGCGTTTCCTACTATGTATGAAAATATAGGCGCTTTGAGATTTTTGACAGGTTCCCAGTCCTGGGGGCCTCCCTTAGCACGAAATCCGTAGTTTCGGCCGAAGTTACAGGCGTTTCCAACTCCGTATCACCTACGGAGATAAGATTACTTACGGAGCCTGAACTGAGAATGAATGACAAAACGATTTGACAGTTGTCCCTACTCGCAACGCGTTTGTGTGTGCCCGTTTGAAAAAATGAATTTGTCACTAGGTTTGTAGTCCCCTTGGTGTCAGTTGTTATGCCGCCCATCGGCCTCTGACTTGGCTTCACATGCCGCGGTCGTCGAGAAATATCTCTCAATCACAATGTTTTCCCTCACCGTTTTTTTAAGCAAGTGATATTTGTACAATACGCACATGAATCTGAAAAGTCAGAGGTGCGCCTTGGGTTGGAACTCGAAACCTGTGACTTGGCAGTCCGACGGTCGCACCGTGGCGGCATCTACATAGCCACATGCGAACTACGCAACACACTGACGTCACGCAAAATCATGCATCGCGCAAGCAGAGTTTACCGCGCAACTAGCATATAGGGTATGGCGTAAATAGTGGTCTAACGTTAAGGGGTCGATACACCGTATATTCAGCTATCACCCACCAGACATAATCTTGGTCAGATCATGTGAAGACCATGTAGATTAGTGTCTGAAATTGTGTTTTGAGGAAAGAATCACACTAACTTGAATGGACCTGCTGGTCTATACCGTAGGAATCTCACCGTGAAAACTTAGTTGAAGTGAGTGTGAAATGAACTGTCATCTGATGCTTGACATTATTAGACAGCTCACTTTACCTTAGTTTACACGGTGAAATTTTTACAAAATATTTCAACTGTCCAGTCAGTTCTACGTCCTCAGTCCTTCTCTCATTCATTTAGCCTTAAAATGTGACTATAATACACAACTTTTGTTACAGCCATGCAGCATCCTTAGCAAAGAGAGCCGACAGAGATGTGTTCTTCATGAGTACTCAAGCTCTCGTCGTTTTAGTACAAAGATATAGGTAAGTTAGTTTAATTCTTTATAAAATATTTATGTAAAATATTTTCTTTTTATTTCTTTCTTTCCTTCTTTATTATTTATTTATTTATTTAACAGTTTATGTACACACATATGAACAGACGAGAAGAACGGAACAAAAAAATAAGTACAAAGGTGATGCTTATTTCTAAAGAAATCTCTTCCAGCATACCGCTTAGCTTTCGTATCGTTATAGAATCGAATAGAATTATATTTATTCAAGTATCATATGATTTAAAAATGATTAGTAAGACTTACAACTGTATTGGTAAGAACTGACACCTCACAAAAACAAACAAATGTTAGTGGATCACCGCTGTGGCAACCCATGTGAGATGGTACACTGGGTACTGCGACCCACGAAAACACAGTCTAGGCGACTTGAAATCAAGCTTAAAATCAAAATCAAAAACACTTCGAACGTCAAAATTACATAAGACAGTTCCCCAAAAACGCCCGCCCTTCACCACTTCCTAGTGCTTTAGCTGGGAAGAAGAAGTGGCGCAACAAACTGCCCTTAAGATACTGTTGGAGCTGCTCCACGCCCTGCGCACCTTTTGCACATGCTTGTGTAGAGAGAACGTACAAGCGCGTCCGCGAACATCCCCGACGCACTACAGACGCGGGGCACCCCACCGGCATCCTAAACGCATTATTTTACTGAACGCGGAGAGCTTTGCACGATCTTTGCGTATATCTAGCCCACAGGCTGATCGTGTGAAAAGACGTACAGTAGGCTCGGAAGAGCGTTATCTTAACAGGAAGTGAGCATCGTGTATCATGTTTGCTCTAACCGACATCGCACTCCGCTCCCGTTCAATGTCGTCATCGTCTTTGAGATTGGGGGTTTTTTTTTTGGATGGGTAATTACCAAGTAACTTCTCCCGCTCTGGGCGGAGCGGGAGGATGTGTCAGACTCTTACTGACTAATACCCACCCGTGTTCCTTCCGTTGCTTGTGTTGCCAGGGGCCTCGGTAACCCTTTCGTACCTTCCCGCGATTGGGGGTTAATATAATGACCTAGATACTTGAACTTATGGACCCGTTTTAAAGGCTACAAACTAAGTATTATGATAGAACTCATGCCGAGATAACAATATTAGCCAATCAGGAAACATTGCGCAGTATTTGTTGCATCATCGTCAACATTCAAGCAAACAATTTTGTGCAACTTTTCATTACCTTGAAATCGAGGCAAAGTTATTGTAACTCAATTTGGTCTTCAGGAACGGAATTCGAGGCAGAATGAAGGCGGCTGTTCATGATCTACTGAAGCTGTACTATCAAGTAGAAAGCCATTTCCAACTAGGTAAGTACTTTTCATTGTAATATGCTGGTCGAGCAGTAGTGGTCCAGTGGTAACGGCCGCGACTTACGACTTGTAGGTCGTAGGTTCGAACCCAGACAGGCGCTGTCCTGGAACCAAAAAATTCGAAGACATGTGACATCTACCAATCCACACTGAGCCTGCATAGTAGATTTCGGCCCACCCTCTCTCACAGAGAGGAGGCCTGTGTCCCAGCAGTGGGAACATTATAAGCTGATTATGTATGCTGGTAAACTCTCGGTTTATTCTGTATAAATCTCACCGTGAAGGCTTAGGTGAAGTGAACTGCTATGCCACCTCATACTACCATCAGTATTCTGAAGGGCTTGTGGCTAAGTAAGTCTCTATAAAAAGAAAATTGGTCGGTTATTTCATCCTACAATGTCAGTAAAAAAATACTCAAGTAGTAAATAATTGAAAGGCCAGTAAAAATCTTGGAATGGGCAGTTATGTAAATAGTTCGACAGTTTCTATGTTGGTGCCGCGGCACCGGCCGGCGAGCGCTACTTCCAGTTAGATTTCTTACCGACTAATTCCAATTTCTTAACTGTCCGCTCGTAACTGTCCTTTAAGCCATTTTACTGCATAATATTTATTTAATTATCCTTTCAAATAATATGTTATTTATGATTAATTTTTATTTAGTTTCCTGCTCAGTTTTACTTCCCAACTTGTTAATTAACATGCAGTTATTAAGGCGCTGACAAGACCCAATCGACCAAAATTGGCTTCTCTTAAGAAAAAAATTTGCCAAATCTGTATAGTTTTTGGTAGCGGAAAAAATATATGTTAATTTTGAACATATTTCCCAGAACTTGGTTGTTACTAAAACATGTTTTGAAAAAAATCTCGATACAAACTAACGTTAAACTAACCTCTTACATTGAGTTCTAATCCAAAATATCTGTATTAAATATAAACATACGTTATATATTTAATTAATAACAAGAACGTCTTATTTGAATGCAGAACTTGGTTGTTTTTTATTTTCGATTACTCAACTCAATTTTGAGTAAATACATAATTGCTTCATATTTTGCAATAAATTACAAGCGTTGTGTCATCGCGCTTGTCTTTCTTTTCTATGCAATCTGACAGTGACCGCGGTTTAGGTGTTGTCAGCGTCTTAATTAGCTGGCTAATTTAACCATATGGCTGCGCAGCATATACACTAAAACCATAAACAAAACCTATCTTTTACTAATGAAATATTTGACAGGTTCTTACGACAAATGCGTGGTGGCTCTCCGCGATCGGTACAAGGATGACATGCAACAAGTTTCAAACATTATATTCTCACATAACCAAGTCGCCAAGAAGAATTTGTTGGTGAGTCTACTTTATTAAGATTTATTTATTTTATTTATTTATTTATTAAAACTTTATGCACAAGTAAAAAAATAATAATACCGTACAAAGGCGGACTTAATGCCTGAGGCATTTTCTACCAGTCAACCTTAGGGTGATGCAGAGAAGACACATGGCAGGTGCAACTTAAGGGATAGATAACACGAATATAACGAAGATTTACGTTTATTACTGGCGTGGGATATCCCAAGCAATGGGGAATATGCAAGTAATTCAAAACTTATCCATTATTTAAATATACATTGTGTAGGAGCCAAGAAACAAATTCCTATTCTTTTTACATTTTTAATGCATTACTTATTTTACAATTCATTCATTTATGTTGCGTTTTTTCGATGCCGGAGAAGACGAAAGAAATTATGTTAATAAAATCTATTCTTAGCAAATTGCTTGAAATCTCACTAAAGTAAGTAAGTAAGTGCGATTTCTGCTTGAATAAAGCACAAAGAATAATTTAATTTATATGATTTTGGGCTACAAACAGATGCAAACAAAGAAGATTCGTGGTAAATGACGTCACATCATGCCCGCGACAGAAACGGTCGTTTGAACTGTAATAGAAAATGGTTGGAGTTGAGCAACAAGCAGTAGTTGAATTTAACTTTTGATACTTTTCTTGCTGACTATTATTGATTTACTGCATAAAAAAATTACATGTATACTCCCTATTGCCATCGTTATTTTTAAGGTCCCGTACATCAGAAAAAAAAACATGAATTTTAATACCTACTTTCTTTAAGCTTGAGGCGTGAACGTCCTTCTTACAATGAGACATAAAGCCTCAAGCTTTTAAAAAAATATTACTGTTCTTGTTTTCGTTCAAGTTTTATTTAGTACTTTTTTAGTTCATTAAAAGCTTGTTATTAAAAAAAAATTGACGTGATAACGTCTTATAAATCGTTGAACGCCGGCTGCACGCACGAAAGAGTGTCACGTTTCGCCTGAGCCGAGCGTGCAAGCGAGAGCGCGGAACTAGCGATAGAGAGGCCCGATCGGCCTAAGCGTTCGGCTTGTGACGCATCTCTCTCTCGTTATTACGTAAAATTATCATCCGTAAACCGACTTTACAGAAAACCAATGTTTTTTTTCATTCTTTTTTCTTGTGGTTAGTGACTAATCTGGTGTCTAGAGTTTTTATGCCGCCCATGGGCTTCTGACTTGGCTTCACATGCCGTCGAGAAATATCTCTCGGCACGATGTTTTCCTTCACCGTTTTCTAAGCAAGTGATAATTATTATACAATAAGCACATGAATAACAAAAGTCAGAGGTGCGTGCCTTGGGTTCGAACTCGAGACCTATGAGTCTGTCCAGATGAGGCGATCTGCGCGCAGGTCCACCCGCGCGCTTTAATATATTTTGCGTTCAGATACCGTGTTTCTACGCTTCCCTTTCAGTTATAAACATGGACTCGGATACAGATAACTTTTACAACTTCGTCAATAAAAAGTTCCGTATCGAAGATATCACGCTCCATTTCGAACTAAAAAATACGTCCACTCGCCACGGTCTCACGCGTACTACTGGATGCAGCAATGGCGCCCGAGTATCTCAACTCGCGCGGCGTCGAGAGTTCCGCTCATTGCACGCGTTTTACGCGCGAGTGAGGAATCGCGCGTCATCATCTGGACGGGATATAATATATGTAGCTCCAGTATCTCGGGAACGTGCTAGTGGACTCGCGCACAGATCGCCTCATCTGGACAGACTCTTAGACTTGGCAGTCTGACAGTCATACCACTAGGCTAACACTGCACTTATTTTTCATACTAAATGCATTTCTTTTTCTCACAGGTAACCCTTCTAATCGACCACCTATGGTCGAACGAGCCCGGCCTTACAGATGAGTTAGCGACCACACTCAACGAGCTGACTTCGTTACACAGAGCCGAACATAGCCGAGTGGCTTTGAGAGCGAGACAGGTGACTATTTCCATCTTTACATCTGCTTACCACTTTCTCTTACTTAGGGGTCGGCTTGCAGCTCGCCAATAAAGACCAGGCCCGGGTCGACGGCGCAACGTGTCCCACGCGCGCCTCATAGAGATGTCATCACAAGTGTAGGGGTCCGCTAGGGCCGATGCCTGCCAGGGTCGCGGGAAAGTCTGAAAGGGTTAGCGAAGCCCCTGGCAACACAGGCAATGGAAGGAACATGGGTGGGCTTTAGTCAGTAAGAGTCTGACACGCCCTCCCGCTCCCGATCTATTAAACGTATTAACTTTTTTTTTTTACTTATTATAACACAGCTAAATCTTTTCTCCGCAGGTCCTAATTGCAGCCCACCAACCAGCGTATGAGTTACGTCACAATCAAATGGAATCCATCTTCCTATCGGCAGTCGACATGTACGGACATGACTTCCATCCAGAGAACTTGCAGAAACTTATCCTGTCGGAGACATCCATCTTCGATATACTGCATGATTTCTTCTATCATACTAATGCCGCGGTAAGTCATAGTAATATAAGTTTTCATACTTGCGTAAATGTAGCATACTTGCACGGAATATACTTGCACACATGATTCTTTTACGCAAGCTACTTGTACGCAGTATACTTGCAGATAAGACACTTGCACATTTCACGCAAGGTTTAACATATAAGTATAAGCTATATACGGATAAGTACTTGCACATGGCGTCGATATTACTATCGGCAGTCGACATGTACGGACACGACTTCCATCCGGAGAACTTGCAGAAACTTATCTTGACTAAAACGTCCTTTGATTTCGTGCAAGTTACTTGCATTAAAGGTACTTGCAGGAAAGATACTTGAGCGGTAGATGATTGCACACAGGATACTTGCAGCCAAGATTCTTGCAATGAAGATGTGTACTAGCAATAATCGTTCACGCAATGTAATTGCACAATAATACTAACAAGCAAGTTAGTTTCAAGTATGATACTTGCGCAAACTCGGGGCACGTAAGAAATTTTCTCTTAAGAATCTTGAAGACAATAAAACAATATTTTGTGCGTTGGTAATAATTTTATTGCGATAATTAAATCTAAGTCTACCACTTAGATTTAATTTGTTTAACAAAATTGTATTATGTGTGTGTGAGTGTGTAATATTATAAACTAGCGATCAGCCCCTGCTTCACGTGGTTTTTACGAGTTGACAAAACACCGAGATTTCTTTAACTTTATAACTCAACGGTGCGGTTTTATAAAGACGTAGGACAAAAATTGAAAAGAGTGCTTAGAAGCTGCTTACAAGGCAGATGTGAGTGGAAATGCCGGGAGGGCACGCCCTAGAGCACATATAGTGACCTCATTGGTGATGTTCTTCAGAAAGGTCAAGTGCGTAGTACTCGCAACCGGCGTGCGTGTATGACCAGATGTATGAACGTAAACGAAGCAAAAGGAGTATGTAACGAGCGTAGCAGGTGGCATTCTATAGTTTCTGCCTACCCACATCGGGAGAAAGTGTGCGTTTATTTATGTATGTATGTACAAATCTTTACGGAATCAATTTTCTAAATGATAGTGAAACCTGAATCAAAATCCTTTGTGTTAAAAATATTTATTATCTGTGTACTATGAATTTCGCGCCTTACAGTTAATTTCTTTTTCTGTATTATCTATGTACACACTACTCTGTGGAACATCGAACCGAGTTGCACTAATTTAAAATGATCAAAACCAAAAGTAATTATATAATACTAATAACTATTTAATTCCAACACTTTGCGTAGTTTAGAAAAATAACACGGACACAAAGACAGATACGAAAAGCGACTTTAATTTATAATAAGTAATATAAGCATAGATAAATTATAGAAAGTTCTAGGCGTGCAATATAATAATGTTCTGTTGAAACATTTATGATCTTAACAGCGTAAACATTGAGTACGACGATTGTAGGATCTGAAACAAACATAACATAATCAGCCTATAATGTTCCCACAACTGGGACACAGACCTCCTCTCTGTGAGAGGGAGTGGGCCGTAATCCACCACCCGGGCCCAGTGCGGGTTGGTAGATGTCACATGTCTTCGAATGTTTGTTTCTAGGGCATGCCGGTTTCCTCACGATGTTTTCCTTCACCGTTTTGAGAGCAATGGTGATGAAATAATTTACACAATGTAAAGCGCCTGTTTGGGTTCGAACCTAGTAGGAGCTAACTCTACTCTAAACAAACATAATATTTCTCTTTATTTTAAGAACAGTTGATTGCGTCGTTGATCTAGTATTTATTTATTACTAACGGTCTAGAATTTAATCTTCAGGTCGGAATGATTCCCGTTTTCACTTAAACCACCTAAAAAAAATCGTGCTGTTGGATTTTCAACTTTCGGAGCTGAACTAGGCGTTGAAATTCCAACAACGCACTTTTATTTAGGTTTTCGTACACGGAGGAGTGACAGCTAATAAAAATAGACAAAAGGGAAATCATAGTCACCAGAAAACCAATTACAAATCCTCACGTGTAGACTTAGAATAATAAATTATGGTGTGAGCACAAAAACAAAAAACACATCGGCGTTAACACACGTGTTATTGGTATCCATTAGGAATAACTAAGAAGCAGCCCAAGTGCCCTGTAAATGGTAATAGGCTTGCCTCCTATTACATGGGGACATTAATGTGACCGGCCACTACGCGGTGGTCTCGGGGAACAGAGGTGTGATGGTCTTCAATGTCCACTTACCGAAGTAAACAACTCCATATCAAAAGCCAGCATATTGAACGCCGTGATCGCGATAGGAACCTGCGCGCGCGCCACCATGAACAGTATCATCCCCCAAACTCTCTGGTCATCCACTTGCTCCCAGCCGCAGCTGTAGAAGCGGTTCGATGTCTCCACTGACTGACAAATGTAACTTTACTTAGCAAGAAATTATTGAAATTACCTGCGCTACATACTAAGAGTACTCTTGCTCCTAAAAAACCTCCCCTTATTGCAAAGCATTTATTTTAGTCAAGAAAGCTGATAGCACCTTCCTTGAGATACATTGAAATAGCCTCCGCGAGTGGCGATACTTAATGTACGACACACCCTTTTTTTTTTCATTAAGGATGCATATCCGGTACGGCTCTAAAAATCCTTCCATATCCTAAGGGCACGTCTTCCCCCCAACCATTACCGCGCCCCCCGGTCTACTCCTTGATATGCAATGGTATCTGTAGTCACAGGAAACATGAGGCTCCAGATGTGTGAATCTTTGGGTTTATTGGAGTAATCGAGCCTGGGCAACCACGCTGGTGTCGGTGCATTTCATTCATTCATTCATTCACGGCATCGGTGATTCTCAAGAGAAGAACAGTGGATTACTTACCATGGATTTCAATTTGGCTGCATAACGGCACGGCAGATAAATATGTATAACGGCCCCAATTACGAATATCATGTATCGTAAATCAAATCCGTAGCCCTGGAAATAAACATAAATCATATCTTTAAAACGGTTGAGGAAAACATCTTGATGATACTTAGAAAGAAAGAAATGGTATGTGTTGGGAGTCGCACATGAACTAAATAGAATGAAAAAAAGAAAAAAATTGATTAAAATGAAAAAAGTTTAGAGGTGTCGTGGGAATACCCGGTTCGAACGATGTTCCATTCGCTGTATACAAGGTGTTGTTTTGGACCTGCAAAACATTTTAGCAGGTAATTATGTTAGTGATTCTCGACCCGAATCAACAAAAAAAAATAAAAAATAAAAAAAAAATAAAAAGAAAAGATAAAATTTAAAAATCTAAAATAAAAAGTATTATTGATTATTGACTTGGTATCGTATTGTTATACGATTATTTACGAGTTTCATAACAACCTTCTGAAATGTTTTGCAGGTTCAAAACAACACCTTGTATTATGTAAATACAGAGCCATCTAAAGTCGAATTATTTATTCACTGGAGTAATTCACTGACATGTTAGTATGCAAAAACAACGTAAATTAAACTGCGACATGAAGCCGCACCGATCTTCGCAGCATGGGGACTCCCCCTGATCTGCAAATACCCAGTATAGAGTCCAGTATAGAGTTGGAACTATCACGAACGCGAGTAAGTAGGGAGGCACATTTTTCCTTATGACAGCGGCAATTCCATCAACCCGCGCCTCAGAAAACATCCTTGACGCACTGCAACGCCATGACAACCTTTTTTTTTTTGACGTGATAACGTCTTATGAATCGATGAACGCCGGCTGCACGCACGAAAATATATCACGTTCCGCCTGAGCCGAGCGCGCAAGCGAGAGCGTGAAACTAGCGATAGAGAGGCACGATCGGCCTAAGCGTTCGGCTTGTGACGCATCCCTCTCGTTTTTTTTGGGTGGGAAATTATCAAATGACTTCTCACGCTCTGGGCGGAGAGGGAGGGTGTGTCAGACTCCTACTGATTAAAACTCACCCGTATACCTTCCGTTGCTTGTGTTACCAGGGGCCTCGGTAACCCTTTCGGACTTTCTCGTCTCACACGCCCTCCCGCTCCGCCCTAACAGTGCCTTGAGTGCATTGTTGTATTGGACATATAATGTTAGTTAGGATATATTTAATTTTAATAGTATTCTTACCTCAGTAATATGATACAAGCAAGTACATATTTGTATCATAGTTGCAAGGAATATGAGTCCCAACCAAATGTTAAAAGTATCTTGAATTGTATCTACATATCTGTAAGGAAAAAAAAACATCGCAATGATGATTTTCTGGCAGCACTGAGACGTCAGGACAGGATCTGTCAAGTGTCAAAGCGCCTATATTTTCTTTAGTCGTGACTGAATGATGAACGAATGATGAACGTCATCATATATTTTATATTCATTGTCGATATGGAAGACCTTTGTCAAAGTGGCGCCAACGGTGTGAATTTTCATGAAATCCCTCATTTAAAAGAGACCTATGGTGGAGGAAAAATTGTAAGCAAGTGTACAACATAATAGAGTAGAAAAGAATATTGTTTATCGTTGTTGTAGGTTGTTAAAAATAAAGTGGCTCAAAATAAAAAAAAAAGTAATTTCTAAAGTCGAATTATTAATTAATTGGAGTAATCTGACATGTGCTAGCTGTCATTTAATTAAATATTATGAAAATATTTATTGTATTCTAGACTTTTACATTTATTGGGGAGTTTGTTCCACCACTTGGGGAGTTTGTTCCACCACTTCTTCTTCCCAGCTAAAGCACTAGGAAGTGGTGACGGGCGGGCATTTTTGGGGGACTGTCTTATGTAACTTTGACGTTCGAAAAGTGCTGATTTTCAGCCTAGTTTGAATAAACGACTTTTGATTTTGATTTATTATTATACGTTTATTTTACACTTATAAACGATCACCATTACAATAAATATGACCATTTTATTACACAAAGTGACAGCTACCACATGTCAAATTACTCCAGTGAATTCGAATGTATAACCTACTTCTAGTGCAGGAGTCACCAAATGGGGGACTGCGGTCTGGGTCCGGACCGCAGATCTATTTTCTTCTATAGATTGGCGGTCCGGACCCAGACATAACGCTGCGCCGCATGCCCTGTAACCTGTGCACTAAATGGTGTTCACAGACCCGCGATATTTTTGTACGGTCTATTCAACGATACCCCACACTAAACTCACTTCCGCCTGACATTAGGGACTGCCAAACTGTTGCTGTTTTTAAAAGAAGAGTGAAAGAACACTATCTTTCCACTTTGCCATAGTTGCATATTATGTATTTATTATTTTATACTATTAATTAATATAATATATAATAATTAATATATTATAATATTAATATAATATATCTTATGTAATTTTGACGTTCGAAAAGTGCTGATCCTCAGCCTAGTTTGAATAAATGACTTTTGATTTTGATTTTGATATAATAAATAATATAATTAATAGTATAAAATAATAAATACTTAATATGCAACTATGGCAAAGTGGAAAGATAGTGTTCTTTCACTCTTCTTTTAAAAACAGCAACAGTTCGGCAGTCCCTAATGGCAGGCGGAAGCCGCGGAAGTGAGTTCCACAGGCGAACCGCGTGCACAGTGAAGGAGTAGGAGTAGAAGTCGGTACAGTGGAGAGGGGATTTAAGGAGATTTCTATCATCAGAAGGACGGGCCCCCCTAATTTCGACCACAACTTTCCGATACACGCCACAGATAGTATATAAGCAGGTCTTACTTAAACAAACGACACTGCTCCTTGATAACCCCGATGACTCTCCCACAAACCTCCTCTTTGGGAGCAACCATGGCATCCTCTAAAGCTTTGCAGTACAGGTCCATCTTCAGACAGGCGTGGTTGATCGACAGCCCAAAGAAGCCGTCGTAACCGATGAAGTTGACCACGTAGAGAATTGAGCAATAAAACATGTAGAGAAACATTACCTGAAATAAACAATCGTCATCAACATCAGTGTCGTCATTGGCAGTCTTGTTTCACCCGAACAATCAACTCAGCCTATAACAGTCCACTGCTAGACATAGGCATCTCCCAGGTTGCGCCACAACACCCTTTCCTCCGCCTTCAGCATCCAGTCTGTCCGAGCCACCTTTTTAAAGTCGTCGGCCCATCTAGGTGGGGGGCGTCCCACACTACGCTTGCCGATACGCGGTCTCCACTCCAGGACTCGTCTGATCCACCGGCCATTGGTATTTCGACAAACATGGCCAGCCCACTGCCATTTCAGCTTGCTTACTCTGCAGGCTATGTCGGTTACACCGGTTCTCGTCCGGATAACTTTATTTTTGATGTTATCCTTCAAGGTAACTACGAGCATAGCCCACTCAATAGCGCGCTGAGCGGTGAGTAAATGCGTACTCCCTTTTGTGCCATGCTTCCATGATATGCTCGTAGCGAAGCTCGAATTAAAAAGTCCTATATTAAAACACTAATACTGAGGCTTTCTACAGCTCACAGTAGCCTGCAAAACTCTTAAGAGGAGGAATCAACAGTCCACGATCTTCTCTGTTTGCTATTTGTTCCCGACAAATACATCGGACATCGCCAAAGCCGTCGACGCAGTCTATTTGCGCCGCCGTTATCTAAAACTGTCGCCAGAGCTGAGTCCCCTGTGTGTCGTACTTTAAGAATGCTTAATGCCTGACCACCAATCCTGAATGTTTGCTGATGAATGTAGCAGAATTACGCGTGTATGTCTGATGTTTTGCGAGAGTAATTATGCTAGGTTGTTCTCTATTTATGTTAGTATTTGAAATATTTTCGTTTACTATACCTGCCTCAATTAATGTAATTCGTGTTACCGTTTTAATTAACAATAAATTACTCAAAATTACTAATATATTCCCCAAAGAGGTACAGATCTAGGCTCCGGGCACTGAAATAAAAACTAAAATACCAGTGGACATTTTAAACACCAAGGAACTCAAATATAAATAGCGTATTTTTTTAATCGACAAAGCTTACTACACGATCCATGATTTTCTTAATAATTAATAGGTACTTACTACAATCTGTCACCATACATCTAATTCATATTTTGTAAGATTTGCTTTTTATGTGATACCTATTGAATTTTTATACTGCATGTTGACATAATTTATTATTGTATACCTACTAGGCAGGATATAACGGACCTGTTATGTACCTAACATCTGTCTGTATAACCTATGCCCACAATAAAAAGATTTGATTTGGTAAGCACCTCAAAATACGGAGACTCAAATCTCGCCTCCGACGCAGCAAACGGCTTCTCCAAGTCATGTATCATATATTTCTCTGGCTCCGATTTGAACGTGAAGTTATAAGTATTCAATACTATAGCAATGACTGGGAATGTCATGACACACGTAGATACAGTGATAACCCAGCCTCGTTCGCTGTATACTTGGCTGTTCTTGATAGAAGCGCGGGCTATATGCTTGTAACATTCGGAGAATCCGTTGAAGACGTGATGGTCTCGGTCTATTTCGTCCAGGATTTCTTTGGCTTGGATTCGCTTGTGGTACATTAGGATCATCTGTGGAGAAAGTAATTTAGATGATATAAAATGACTTGGCGAGACTTCACAATCCTGTTAAGGCACTGACAACACCCAATTGACCAAAATAGGCTTCTCTTTAGAAAAAAAATAATGGTAAATCTGTATAGTTTGTGGTAGCGGAAAAAATATATGTTCATTTTGAACATATTTCCCAGAACTTGGTTGTTACCATAACACGTTTTGAAAAAAAATCTCGATACAAACTAACGTTAAACTAACGTCTTACCATGAGTTCTAATCTAAAATATCTGCATTAAATATCAACATACGTTACGTATTTGATTAATAACAAGAACGTCTTATTTGAATGCAGAACTTGGTTGTTTTTTATTTTCGATTACTCAACTCAATTTTGAGTAAATAGATAATTGCTTCATATTTTGCAATAAATTACAAGCGTTGTGTCATCGCGCTTCTCTTTCTTTTCTATGCAATCTGACAGTGACCGCGGTTTAGGTGTTGTCAGCGTCTTAAGTATAAATCATAATTATTTATCTATACCTTAGACTGCCTCTTTGGTCTAATGATCGCAAGCGCTACTGCTGAGCACGAGGTTCTGGGTTCGATTCCCTGATCGGGCAAAGTGTTATTGGGTTTATCTATCTGGAATGTCTCAGTAGCAGCCCGGAGTCTGGATTTGTGCCCGGTTGATGGCAATAGGCTCGCCCCCTATTACATGGGACTTAAAACATAACTGGCGAACTGTGGGTGTACCTACTACAGGTACACCTCTGCCCAACCCTTCGTGGAAACAAGGCGTGATGTTATGTGTTATTTATTTATATATGTTAATCAATCTGTCTAGCCTTTACCCAACTATCTTTGGGTAGGCTTCCCGTCAATCCGGGTACAGCTGAATACCTGTATTTTATGGAACGACTGCCTATCTGATCTCCACAACCCAGTAACTGGGTTATACGATACCCCTTGGTTAGACTGGTAGTCAGACTTTCGATCTTCTGACGACCCGTAATGACTGTCAATGATCCACGAATGACAGACGGGACCAACGGCTTTCCGTGGCACGGAGGAGTCTGGGAAGGAAAGATGGTCATCCATCCACGGACCATCAACCCCGGTAAGCTTACCTTAACCTGATGGATCGACCCGTGCGGTTGTTATTACCTAGACTAGAACTCCTTCCTAGCCACAAACTCCTCTCTAGCTACGAACTCGCCGAACTCGCAGACTCCGGGCTGAGAAATACCTAATGTAAAACTGCCTGACCTGAGAATTGAACCCAGAACTACGTGCTCAGTAGTATAGTAGCGCATGCGACCACTAGACCACCGAGGCATTAATATACCCAATGACACAAAAAAAAATCTAAACTCATAAATTCGCTAGTTATTTAATATGAACTTGTACACTTTTTTACCTTTGGCAAAACCAGAGATGTAAGCCATGATTATTTATACGTAATTTTGCGGTGAAGTGGTTAGCGTGGATTAGACACAAGCTTCATAATTCGATATGACGAAGCATGCAAGATGTTGTTAGTTCGAAATTATCAAACAAGCAAGATTATTTTTCATTTAAAACTAGAAATTAAAACCTCAATCGTTAAAACCTCGGTCGTGGAGTTTCATGCCGGCTCTTCTCCATAATGAAACTACCAATTGGAACCGTGCACCTAGCTTCTGACGTTTCATATGTGCCCATGTAGGTTTATGTGAAATATTTTGATCAAGCGATAGAAAAGAATTTCGCTCGCATCAAATACGTCCAACAGTTAAGTATAGTCCAAAAGCTAAGTATAGTCCAAAAGCTAAGTGGTCTTCACTTACCTTAAAAAATCCACCAAGAAACGGCCCAACCACAGTGCTATGTCTGATAATATTCACAATGTCCTTGGCCAGCATGCATTTGTACATGTCACTTAAAATCATGGTGGCAAGTGGCGCTATGCTGGCCACTATTATAGCTGTTGAAAGAGAGGGTAGAATAAAGTGGGTTGATATATTAACAGAGCAGTGGTGGCCCAGTGGGAACGGTCGCGACTTACGAGTTGTAGATCGTAAGTTCGAACCCAGACAGGCGCTTTACTTTGTGTAAATTATTTCATCACCACTGCTCTCAAAACGGTGAAGGAAAATATCGTGAGGAAACCGGCATGTCCTAGAACCAAAAATTCGAAGAAAAGTGACATCTACCAACCCGCACTGGGCCCGCGTGGTGGATTACGGCCCACTCTCTCTCACAGAGAGGAGGCCTGTGTCCCAGCAGTGGGAACATTATAGGCTGATTATGCTATGCTATGATATATAAACATTGGGGCAATAGAAATGATACTTCGTAAAAAGTTATAGTCTGTTCCTAAAGTGTCCGATGAAACTGTAAACAAACTATGTTCAGGTTAAATTCTTACCCAATCACACACTTAACCGAATTAGTAACACATTTATCTGTATTTAGAAGGTTTCAACTTTTTATTCCACCACATTTTCCAACAATAGTTGTTTGGATAACAGTATTACATTGTAAGTGAAAAATCAACGATGGACATTGGGCTTATAAAATTAACCTCAATTGCCAAATGAAAAATATCTTAAGGCGCTGACAAATGACCAAAGTAGCCAATCTTAAACACAAAAAAAAAATAGCCAAATCTGTATAGCTTGTGGTAGCAAAAGAAATATATTTCTCAGAAATGGTTGTTACCAAAACACGTTTTGAATAAAAAAAAATCGATACAAATTAACGGTAAACTAACCTTTTAGCTTGAGTTCCAATCCAAAATATCTGCATTAAATATAAACGTACGTTACGTATTTAATTAATAACAAGAACGTCTTATTTGAATGCAGAACTTGATTGTTTTTTATTTTCGATTACTCAACTCAATTTTGAGTAAATAGATAATTGCTTCATATTTTGCAATAAATTACAAGCGCTTCTCTTTCTTTTCATCGCGCTTCTCTTTCTTTTCTATGCAATCTGACAGTGACCGCGGTTTAGGTGTTGTCAGCGTCTTAAATAGTCAAATGATCAAATTAACCAAAATTTCGTGTGTCCGTGATTTAGTAAGTGAACTTTTTGTATATGAACTATTTGTTTACATTCAAATCTAATACTTTTGAAACAGACTATAGTTAAATATCGTTAAGTTAAATTAAGCTATCACACAAAAGCTACACTTCAAATTTTGAATTTCACGGGTTATTTTGATGTAATACTTAAGTAAAGTTCCACGCGTCGTCTTCGAAAATGCCGGATATAACCTCAAAAGCCATGTGAAGATATTTTTCTTAACAAAGTGCTTGAATTCTCACTAAGTAAGTGCGTTGCTGCTTGAAAAAAGCACAAAAAATAATATGATTTGAGGCTAAAAACAGATATAAACAAAGCAGTAACATAGTAATTGACGTCACATCACGGTCGCACGGCCGTTTGAACTGTAATAGAAAATTGTCTTTTCTTGGGGTTATACTTTTTTTTTTTTTTTTGAGGGTGGGAAATCATCAAATAATTTCTCCCGCTCTGGGCGGAGCGGGAGGGTGTGTCAGACTCTTACTGACTAAAACCCACCCCTATTCTTTCCTGTTGCCTGTGTTGCGGGGGTCTCGGTGACCCATAAGTACCTTCCCGCGACCCCGGCAGGCATCGGCCCTAGTGGACCCCTACCTTTGTGCTGACGACATCTCATTGAGGCGCGCGTGGAATACAACGCGCCGTCGACCCGGGCCTGGTCCTTACCGGACGGTGAGCTACTTATTGCTCATCGTCCGCAAGCCCGCGACTACGGTGGCTGGAAATCCGCCCGGGATTCCCGACGCCCAGGGCGTCTCCTGCGGCGGCTAGGGGCGAGAGGGCGCGAAATTTGCCTTTCCCTCAACCGTCCCGCCTCCTCCTTCGCGAGAATTACTGCTTCGCAGAAGAAGGTGACGGCTGCCCATGCCCTCTCGCTCCGTACCATGGCCTGAACCAGGGCCGGACGCGAGAGATCTCTGCCGCCGATCGCCTCCACGAGGACACGGCGGTGCTCTGCCCAAGCCGGGCAGACCTCCACCGTATGCTCCACCGTGTCCTCCGGGCGATCCAAACAGTGGTGACAGCCGGGCGTTTCATGCTGCCTTATCCGACACAGGAACCTCCCGAAGCCGTGTCCGGTGAGGACCTGCGTCAGGCGGAAGGTGAGGACGCTGTGGCGGCGCCTCTCTAGCCAATCCTCAAAGAAGGACTAATTCCATGCTCAAGCTGTCACTTACTGTTGAACAACACTGAAGTGTTACACACTTCCGTCCTTTTTCACGAAATTACCACAGGAAACGAGAGGAAAGATGTTACACTTAAAAAAAAACTTGCATGGTCCCATTCAAAAACCGGATGTGAGTGTTATATCTTCGTCATAGACATAGATAAGCGAGACAATAAAATAAAAGAAGCTATTGGGCTCAGACACGCGCTTTCCTTCGCACAATCGTGCGTGATATTATTTTTTACCATTTCACTCCCGCAATCCCGCCCCCCCACGTAGTAACTATTATTTAATCTGTGCCTCTACGCAGATCGCCATTCATAAAAAACAAAAACAGGTCGCCCCTTTTTCGTCTTAGGCGCGCACGAAAGCGCGTAGGTACGTCTAAATGGACCCATATAAATAATCTTACGGATACTGGCCAGTCTCCATTTGTTGGTCCTGGGATTTGGGTATATCATACCCACACTTAACGCGAAAGTTATCATCTTGTATGTGTCGCTGAACGATTTGAATTCGAACTCTTCCTCCATTGTCACCTAAAAATTAGTTAAAACTGTTTAATACATATATACACACACACATAAATTCACGCCTTCTTCTCACGGGGGTAGGCAGAAACTATAGAACGCCACCTGCTACGCTCCTTACATACTCCTTTTGCTTCGTTTACGTTCATACATCTGGTCATACACGCACGTCGGTTGCGAGTACTACGCACCTGATCTTTTTGAAGAACATCACCAATGAGGTCATTACATGTCTTCCTGGGGCGTCCCCTCCCGGCGTTTCCACTCACATCTGCTTTGTAGATACCTTTTGTTAGTCGCCTTTCATTCATCCTCTCAACATGACCAAACCATACAAGCAGACTCTTCTGTTTAATACTGTAAAAATCGGCCTTTTTTGGTCCGTACTCAAAGGTTGCCAACGGGAGACCCTATTACTAAGGCTCCGCTGTCCGTCCGTCTGTCACAAGGCTGTAACTTTGAATCGTAATGGGTAGACACTTAAAATTTTTAGAGTATGTATGTTACTTCTATTGGCCGCTATAACAATAAATATATTTCACATTTTTTTTTATTGAGGCTTTATAACAAGCCCTTTCATTTGATATGCCACAATTTTCTCATTGGCCCCGCAAGAGTGACCCTCGTATTCAAAATTCATATAATTATGTTACACGTCCATGTTTGGGTCACAGAAATTCATATGTTTACCAAATTTCAACTTAATCGGTCCAGTAGATTCAGAGCAACACACGAGAATAGAATACTCCTTGATTTGTTCCTTCAACTGTGTAACAATACAAATTATTTTATGTTTTATTATATCAAATTGCCTCATGTGACTTAATAGAATAGTAGTACTCTTTATTATGTACACCATACAAAATCATCATCTTCCCAGCCTTTTCCCAATTACGTTGGGGTCGGCTACCAGTCTAACCGGATGCTGCTGAATAACAGTATTTTACATGGAGCGACTGCCTGTCTGACCTCCACAACCCAGTTACTGGGTAACACGATACCGCTTGGTAAGACTGGTCGTCAGACTTTCGGGCTTCTGACTACCCGTAACGACTGTAAAGATCTACAAATAACAGCCCGGACCAACGGCTTAACGTGCTTTCCGAGGCACGGAGGGGTCTTGGTATGTAAAGATGGTCACCCATCCACGGACCAACCGCGGCAAGCGTACGGCTGTTATTACTTAGCTACAAGCCCCACCACACAAAACCACCACCAAAATACAAGTATAAATGAAGAAATTTTACTCAAGCTTATAAGTGATCCTATAAGGGTTCCGTTTTTTCCTTTTGAGGTACGGAACCCTAAAAAATAACCCAACAAGGTAAGACCTTATACTGAGGCGCGTACAGACGGCTTCCATGCAGTTATGCGTAAGAGAGCCGCGTCTATGCGACAGCGTCTGCGAGGCGGTAGCAATAGCATCCTGCGAATGATTGCCGCTAGGCCAGACTGCCCATTCCAAAACAAATGGATGCGTATTTTAATAGGTATAATATAGCTGTTGACCCGATTTTCAATCTAATTTAATGATGATTATTTAAATTTTTGAGATGAATGATTTAAGGCGCTGACAAGACCCAATTGACCAAAATAGGCTTCTCTTAAGAAAGAAAATTGCCAAATCTGTATAGTTTGTGGTAGCGGAAAAAATATATGTTAATTATGAACTTATTTCCCAGAACTTGGTTGTCACCAAAACACGTTTTGAAAAAAAAATCTCGATACAAACTAACGTTAAACTAACCTCTTACCTTGAGTTCTAATCCAAAATATCTGTATTAAATATCAACATACATTACGTATTTAATTAATAACAAGTACGTCTTATTCTAATGCAGAACTTGGTTGTTTTTTATTTTCGATTACTCAACTCAATTCTGAGTAAATAGATAATTACTTCATATTTTGCAATAAATTACAAGCGTTTTGTGATCGCGCTTCTCTTTCTTTTGTATGCAATCTGACAGTGACCGCGGTTTAGGTGTTGTCAGCGTCTTAATTAGATTTTTATATTTACTAACGTAGTTTTAGATAAACATTGTTACTAACCCATATATGAGTGCAAAGTCGAAATATTATACTTCAAATAACTTGACCTAACAATATAACTCACCCAAAAGCGCATGTACTGTCTCCATAAAGAATTGCACCGCTGTGAATGTTTAATAAAAAGTTACCTTATTAATAGAAATTAAATAAATTTCTTTCCATCAAAAGAAATGCCTGGGGCGTTGAGCTTTGATTCAAGCAGTAATTTATTCAATTAAACTGATCATTCAATTATTCTTTTAGTTCATAATCAGTAGCAGTCATTTACTTAATTAAAAACAATTTCTTTGTGAATCAAGTTTTCTTTGATATGATTATTGTGTAATAATAGTTTTTTTTTAGAGCAGTGGTGATCCAGTGGTCGTAGGTTCAAACCTTTACTTTGTGTAAATTATTTCATCACCACTACTCTCAAAACGGTGAAGGAAAACATCATGAGGAAACCGGCATTGTTTAAAACCAAAAATTCGAAGTCACGTGACATTTACCAACCCGCATTGGGCCCGCATGGTGGATTACGGCCCACTCCCTCTCACCGAGAGGAGGCTTGTGTCCCAGCAGTGGGAACATTATAGGCTGATTATGTATAGACTTTTCCCTCGGATTGGCTCGTTTGTTTTATAACGTTTTTTGTTGTCAGAAAATGTTACTGAAATATTTTTTTTGGCTTCATGATTTACAATGTTTTTAAAAGGCCCATCAGTATCTAAAATATGAGTCTGCTAGCGTTCTCCGACAGTCATTTCTCCTTTGGACTGATCACCGACAGGACGTTTCGTTTATGAGAGATTCGTCGATAGGACGTTTCACCTATGGACATTTCGCCGACAGAACCTTTCATATGCGTCACTTTGGACTGATCACCGACAGGACGTTTCGTTTATGAGAGATTCGTCGATAGAACGTTTCACCTATGGACATTTCGCCGACAAAACCTTTCATATGCGTCACTTTCAACGACAATAATAGATGGGATCTGGCGCTCGGCAGTCGCTGCACCGACACGCTCGCTTCGCTCGCTCGCCTTCGCGCGTTAATGGTCACTGTTCTAACCTAACCCAACATTATCCTTCGCTGTAGCTGCCAACCTACTATATTTGCTACCAAGGGCTGTCGTCGAAACTGACGCATATGAAGTTATGGTCGTACACGCACGGCGGTTGCGAGTACTACGCACCTGACCTTTTTGAAGAACATCACCAATGAGGTCAATATATAGAAAGAAAAAGAAAGAAAAATAGATTTATTAGTCACAGAAACACGTGCACATAAAATATATGGGTAATTCTTATAAATAATAACGTGTATTCCCGTTTGTCCCCCCGACTTCATCCACGTAGTGGGACGAACGGGAATTTACAAAATTAATACTCAATTTGTTGCCGATCGTCCCACTCGGGATTTTAGAGGGACGAATGGGAATATGTTCTCAGATTAGTGCCGTTCGTCCCACTAAATAATATTGTGCATGAAATGTTAATCGTGTTGTTTTACAGTTGACTTTTCAAATTACTTAGGTACTTGGTTGGATTTAATAATTATTTTACAAAATAAATTGTTCTGTATAAATATTACATGGCTCGGGCGAGATGCTCCGGTGATGCCACGAAATTTTATTCAACGAAAGAGTGGCGATAACATTGTTTCATTTGCGTGAACCCTATTGAACAACCAGTCTGAAATTATTTGGTGGGCCCAATGGGACTCAAAAAAAAATTAATAAATTATTCCCATTCGTCCCACCAACAAAATCAATGGGACGATCGGGAAAAAAATAACGAATTCCCGTTCGTCCCACTAGGTGGACGTAGTCGTGGGGACGAATGGGAATACACCAATAATAAAACTAAACAGAGAGACACAGAACATATACATATAGTCGGCAACTGCACGCCGTGACTGTGACAAGTAGGCTTCCACTCAGCATGATGCTGTGCTATGGGGGACCCACAGCACAGCGCTGATTTTCAGTGGTCACCCGAAAACGACGTACGGAAACCAAGTCAGGTTATATATCTTTCTGGGGCGTCCGGCGTCCCCTCCCGGCGTTTCCACTCACATCTGCCTTGTAAATACCTTTTGTTAGTCGCCTTTCATTCATCCACTCAACATGATCAAACTAACTAAGCATACTCTTTTCAATTGTTGTCACTACATCTTCCTTTAAACCGCACCGTTGCCTTATCACATCACTTTTGATAAATTAATAATAATAATAAGTTTTTAACCGACTTCCAAAAAGAAGGAGGTTATATGTTCCGTCTGTATGTATGTTTATTTTTTTTGTATGTTCAGCGATATCTCCGGCAATTGTAGACCGATATTGAACATTATTTTTTTGGTGTCTTTTCGCAGGTATGCAACGCAGCTCTAGAAGTATACGTCCGGAGAGCATACACATCTTATGACATCACTTGCCTGCAACACCTGGCCTTATCTGGAGAACTGGGCGTCGTCCACTTTCAGTTCATACTGCCTACTGGACATCCTAATAGGTATCTAGCGCCATCTACATCGCCACATGCGAACTACGCAACACACTGACGTCACGCAAAATCCTGCATCGCGCAAGCAGAGTTTACCGCGCAACTAGCATATATGTATAAAACATCGCGACATCGGTGCCGATTCCCTTGTACACAAACTAAACTAAATTTAAGTTAGCAACTAGTGCCTGACGTTGGTTATTTGCGTATTACACTTCTTCAAAATCACATACTAATATTTCCATCTTCTTTCACAGAATCCCCATCAGCCAATCAGAGATCGAGCTGGCATCGGGTACAGATGCTGAGGGCATCCCCGCCGAACTGTGCACGGCCGCCATGAGGAAGTGCCACCACCGCACAGGTGCGCTGGCCTCGTTCGAATCCTTCGACCAGTTCGTGCAGTACTCGGACGAGCTGCTCGACCTGGTGCACGACTTCGCCAGCTCAGCTACGGTTAGGAGAGAGGTGAGTGAAGAATAGGGTCTTACACCCATTTTTGAAAAGTGTCTTAATTAAATTCTATAGTGCTAATATGTCCCCAAAAAAAATCACAAAATTTTTATTCAATCGATAAGTGCCATAAAAATGCATTTAAATTTTACATTTTCAAATTTCGCGCGTAGGTTGACAAAAACGCTGGACGCAGTGGACGCCATGTTGCTCTGTGGTCATGACGTCACTGGGCTATGAAAACAAATGCGCTGATCTTTGTATGATAATTGACACGTTTTAGTTTACACAGCCGTACGTATGACGTAATAACATGGCGGCTACTATTTCATGGTGTTTTTTAACAGATTAGAAAAACTGAAAACGTTGAATTGAATTTTAAAATTTATTTTGTTATTTTATGAACTAAAACAAACATTTTCCGACTCCTTTTTGCCTAAACTATCTCAATAATATATTTATAGATTTTTTATCGTATATAGTAAAATACCCTATTATAATCATTAAAATCATTAATACATCTCTCTAAGTTATTCGTTGTATTTATTTACATAACCAAATTATTAGATGATTATTAACATTAACTAAATTAAATTAAAACTAAGTTATGCCTAAAAAGGCCCTCGAGGCATTGTACCGATGATGCTGGCGGCATTTCCTCGCTGAATTGCAATGCTGATGCGTTGCGCGAGAAAGCCGCCAGCTTTTTGGTCACCAGTTACATCAACTAGACGTTTCGCTATTTCCGCAAATAACTTATGCGCACTGGGACCCCACGTACCGAGGCTCTCGACGCCAAAGGTCACAAAGTTGCACTCTCTGCCAAGGCCTCCATATTTTATTTCTCTCTAAGTTAGATTTGTTCCACAAGAACTTTTCCCGATGAGATTTGTTTGAGAGGAACAAATCTTATTATTTATTATTTATTTTTCGACGCCCTATTTTAGTTTGTGTATAGTTGTAATTATTTTTATGAATTAGTTAGGTATATTTGTTTTTTTTTTATATACGTGTAAAAGTGTTTCTACAAACTTAAAGAAATAAAAGAATATGTCAATTAAGATATCGTCATTTTTTTTTTGTGTATGGCCTCTCGTAGTTGACCTTGAGAGGTCATGACTACTCAACCGGACTATCCTGTGGCTGCCTTAAGTGGACTCAAAGCCTCCAGGGGCATTAAGATATTGTCAAAGTGTGTGGGACGTTTTATTTGGGTTGCCATCAGCAAATAAAATGTATGTACTAAAAAAATATGTACCTTAAAGATGTTAACCATATAATGTTTTTGCAGGATCTAGCAGCTTTACAGGAAGGCAGCGAGAGTCGAGATAGTACCAGCATCAATGTTGGCATGGACTTCAAACCTGTTGACGCTGATGTTGAGGTAAACAACCATACTTTTGTATTGTATGACTTCACGTACTTTCGCGGAAACGATAAGAAACGATGGATGGACTCCCTCCAACCTTCCCATGGCCCATCCAAAGTACGTTATACGGGCCGAAACGTGGGGCGGCTGCGGACATACAGCACCCTGGGCAATCTTATTTTTTCCCTATTTGAAATAAATAATTTGACTTTGACTTTGTTAGTTCCAATTTGGGCTGCTCGCCAAAAGAACGTTGTAGCTGTCTATGTGTTTTCAAGTAAATTTAGTTTTTTAGAGAATAAATTAAATATTTATTTTACCTTTTTTCCGGCAGGCCCCTCTAGAACCCATCCACATCCTAATGATCGGTGTCCGAGACTCAGGCGAGAGCGACGACAGCGCTGTGTCGCGTCGCTTCGGCAACTTCTGCCGCGCTCACCGACACGAGTTGCACCAGAAGAGGATCCGGAGGATCACATTCATGTTGCTTATCAAGTGAGTAAAACATCTGCGGCCTCCAGGAGTCTAAAACTCAGCGTGTCGCAGGACATAGGCGTCTCACCAGTTGACCCTAGGTGGACCGACGACCTGGTGCAGGTCGAAAAAATCCGCTGGATGCGGGAGGCAAAAAATCGGTCGTTGGTAATGCTTGAGGAAGGCCTGTGACCGGCATCTACAACGTTACATGCGAACTGCGCAGCAAAAACCTGACGTCACACAAATTCTGCATCGCGCAAGCAGAGTTTACCGCGCGACTGGTATATACAACTTGTTTTTTTTTTTATTTCCCATAACTCTGGGGTTATATTCTATAAGTAAAAATAATACAAATAGTCCTAGAATATGTGGTCTAAAAATGCATAGTTTCGAAGATGTCATAATACTAACAATTGACTCTCGATGTGTGTCGGTATATAAGTTTAATTGATAATTACGAGCAATTCATTTTCATTTAAGGCGCTGACAAGACCCGATTGACCAAAATTGCTTCTCTTAAGAAAACAAATTGCCAAATCTGTATAGTTTGTGGTAGCGGAAAAATATATGTTAATTTTGAACATACTTCTCAGAACTTGGTTGTTACCAAAACACGTTTTGAAAAAGAATAACGATACAAACTAACGTTAAAATAACCTCTTACCTTGAGTTCAGATCCAAAATATCTGTATTAAATATCAACCGACGGTAGATATCGGGATGTTGTATACAAGGTGTTTTTTTTTTGTATCCCTTAAAGACCATATCAAACAATCAACTGGCATATGAATTATTAATATTCATTTATAATTTTTTTTTGTTTACATTTTTCATACAAAATAATTCGACAACGTCACGATTATCATTAATAATATATAAATAATATTAATTAATAAATCAAAAGCAGTAGTGACCCAGTGAGCAGTGGTGGCCCAGTGGTCACGGCCGCGACTTACGAGTTGTAGGTCGTAGGTTCGAACCCGGACAGGCGCTTTACTTTGTGTAAATTATTTCATCACCACTGCTCTCAAAACGGTGAAGGAAAACATCGTGAGGAAACCGGCATATCCTAGAACCAAAAATTCGAAGACATCTGACTCTACTAACCCGCACTGGGCCCGCGTGGTGGATTACGGCCCACTCCCTCTCACAGAGAGGAGGCCTGTGTCTCAGCAGTGGGAACATTATAGGCTGATTATGTAATAAATAAATGAATTTTATTTATTTATTGTATTAATGTAAAACACTCTTACGTGAAATATGACAATGTCGCATTTTCTTAGCTTTAAGACGCTGACAACACCTAAACCGCGGTCACTGTCAGATTGCATAGAAAAGAAAGAGAAGCGCGATGACACAACGGTTGTAATTTATTGCAAAATATGAAGCAACTATCTATTTACTCAAAACTGAGTTGAGTAATCGAAAATAAAAAACAACCAAGTTCTCTATTTAAATAAGACGTTCTTGTTATTATTTAAATACGTAACGTTCGTTGATATTTAATACAGATATTTTGGATTGGAACTCAAGGTTAGTTTAACGTTAGTTTGTATCGAGGTTTTTTTTCAAAACGTGTTTTAGTTCAAGCCACCAAATTTTGAGAAATATGTTCAAAATTAACATATATTTTTCCGCTACCACAAACTATACAGATTTAGCAAATTTTGTTTCTTAAGACAAACCTATTTTGGTCATTTGCCTGTTGCCAGCGCCTTAAGATAATTTAAAGTGATTTAAAATGAACTAACTTTTTTTTTTACAATGAAAGACAAATAAGTTCTTTGTTTCTTTGACCATTTTCTCTGTGTATCGTAGTTTTGGGTTACGCCTTGAAGGACCAGTCCAAAATTCTCGCTATATTGTTATGTTAATCTTTACAATGTTCCCTCTCTATTATTTATTATTTATCCATCTCTTTCCAGGCGACAATTCCCCAAATTCTTCACATTCCGTGCCCGTAACGACTTCACCGAAGACACGATCTACCGGCACTTGGAGCCAGCTTCAGCGTTCCAGCTGGAGCTGTACCGCATGCGCAGCTATGAGCTCGAAGCGCTGCCCACCAGCAACCAGAAGATGCATCTGTATCTGGGCAAGGCTAAGGTAAATATCACACTGGAGTCAGCGAAATAAATCTTCCTAGCCTTTTTCCAACTATGCTGGGTTCAGTCTTACTGGATGCACCTGAATACTGGCATTTTACATGGAGCAACCGCCTATCTGACCTCTACAATCCAGTTATTGGGTAACACGATACTCTTTGATAAGACTGGTTGTCCGACTTTCGGGTTTCTGACGACCCGTAACGACTGTCAAAGATCTACAAATGACAGCCGGGACCAACGGCTTAACTTGCTTTCCGAGGCACAGAGGGGTCTTGGTATGTAATGATGGTCACCCATCCACGGACCAACCGCCGCAAGCGTACCTTAAGTTGACGGATCGACCTTTTTTTTTTTGGTTGGGAAATCATCAAATAACTTCTCCCGCTCTGGGCGGAGCGGGAGGGTGTGTCAGACTCTTACTGACTAAAACCCACCCGTGTTCCTTCCGTGCCTGTGTTGCGGGGGCCTCGGTGACCCTTTAGTACCTTCCCGCGACCCCCTCGACCCTTGTAGCTGTTATTACTTAGCTACGAGCCCCCCTGAATACCAGTAATGGTATTGAATAATAGAAGCATATCCATTTAACATCACATTTTTCCTCTCCAGGTGAAGAAGGGACAAGAGGTCACAGATTACAGGTTCTTCATCCGTTCCATCATCAGACACCAGGATCTCATCACCAAAGAGGCAAGCTTCGAGTATCTACAGAATGAGGGAGAGAGGTAATTGATTATTTAGCCCTTAAATGCCCAATTTCAAATGTTTTTTTGTAGAACTGCTGTGCACCGTACTTTAAATCATTAAATCTACTTACGCTACCGGCGATATACATATTAGAAATTAGTATCTTCGTCAAAAAAAAAATCCCAACCTTTTTGAAAAATTGACAATGGTACGAAATGTTCCAATTCGTAGTCAGAACAAAAAATCTCTATGTAATTATTTTTTTATAAGAATTAAATTTAACACAATTTAAGAAAAAAATGAAATTGTTCTTAATTGATAAATGTTATTACACGATTGACGAATACCTGAATGACGAATTAATTTAGAGTTACAACTAATAGCATTGACATTAAATAATTTTGACATTTTAATTACCTATTTTGATATAGATTTTTGACATTATAATAATTCCTCATTTAGGTCTGTCATAATTGAGTATTAAATAATATGTAATCGTTCATTTTATTTTCTAATTTAATATCATAATTATGCATGATTTTCAAATATTTTTAGTTAATTTTAATTTGTAATCATCGGCTATATTTGCACACCATATTTTTACGCCTCCTGGCATAACATAGCGATCTGTTTATCAATCATAAGATCTGTATTTCCTTACCTATGTTAACAAATAAATAAATAAAAGAGACCGAGCAGTGGTGTTCTAGTAGAAACAGCCGCGACTTACGAGCTGTGGGTCAGTGACATCTACCAACCCGCACTGGCGTGGAACGGCCCACTCCCTCTCACAGAGAGGAGGCCTGTGTCCCAGCAGTGGGAACATTATAGGCTGGTTATGTATTAAGAAAATCTTGGATCGTGTAGTAAGCTTTGTCAAATAAAAAATTACGAAATTTATATTTGAATAGTGGGAGTTCCTTGGTGTTTAAAATGTGGTGTCGCAACACAATGCATCTTCCTACGACGTCGCAGTGTCTCGGTGTTGGGTGTGGCAGTCGTCTCTAGCATCAGCAGCACAGAATGTCACTGTGATTTGTATGTAGGACTAGATGCTGCCCGCGGCTTCGCACGCGTGGCTTTTTCTAAAATAAAAGTACTAAATTACTCCTACAACATCAGTCATATGCCAGTGAAAGTCCTGTCAAAATCGGTTCAGCCGTCTCGGAGATTAGTCGGAACAAACAGACAGACAAATATTATAAATATTGTTTTTTTTTTTTTGTAATAAGTACCGCATATACTTTCATATGCATTTAGTAATAAGCTTTTGACATTGCAAACAGACACTTCAATTATATTTATTTGTATAGAAGATATATACTTATTAGTAAAAATAAATATTTTTTTTTAAATAAAAGTAGTCTTAGTTACTCCTTATTACATCAGCTATCTGCCAGTGAAAGTCCCGTTAAAATCGGTCCAGCCGTTTCAGAGATTAGCCGGAACAAACAGACAGACAGACAGACAAATATTGAAAAACATGTAATTTTGGTATATGTACCGTGTATACATCCATATACGTGTAAAAGTGGTTATTTTAATATTACAAACAGACACTATACGTAGATATATATCAGCTGCGTCACCGCTCAAGCGTTGCAACGCACCGGCAACGCCCGTGTGTCCTCACTCACTTAATTTTTTGTTAGAAAAGCTTTGAAAACAAGGTTAAGACGCTTACAACACCTAAACCGCGGTCACTGTCGTCAGATTGCATAGAAAAGAAAGAGAAGCGCGATGGCACAAGGCTTGTAATTTATTGCAAAATATGAAGCAATTATCTATTTACTCAAAATTGAGTTGAGTAATCGAAAATAAAATTGAACCAAGTTCTGCATTCAAATAAGACGTTCTTGTTATTAATTAAATACGTAACGTATGTTGATATTTAATGCAGATATTTTGGATTAGATCTCAAGGAAAGAGGTTAGTTTAACGTTAGTTAGTTTCGAAATTTTTTTTCAAAACGTGTTTTGGTAACAACCAAGTTCTGGGAAATATGTTCAAAATAAACATATATTTTTCCGCTACCACAAACTACACAGATTTGGCAATTTTGTTTCTTAAGAGAAGCCTATTTTGGTCAATTGGGTCTTGTCAGCGCCTTAATGTATTTTTTTCTTCCCCAGGGTACTACTTGAAGCCATGGATGAATTGGAGGTGGCATTCTCGCACCCACTCGCTAAGAGGACAGATTGTAACCACATATTCTTGAACTTCGGACCCACAGTCATCATGGACCCGGCTAAGGTAAAAATATAATTATTTCTTCACTAGCCACGAACACCTCCTCAGGATCCAAGATCTTCATCGTATGCGACAAACGATCATAAGCCAACTGCATCTCATCTTCTCCCATTGCCACAAGTGTAAAACTACTAGCTGTTGCCCGCGACTTCGACTGCAATCCAGAATAAAATGTATTCTATGTCCTAACCCAGATCATGTTGTACCCATGTGCCAAATTTCATCCAAATCTGTTTAGCCGTTTTAGGGTGAAAGCGTAGCAAACAGATTCACTTTCGCATTTATAATATTACTAGCTGCGCCCCGCGGTTTCACCCGCATAAGTCTCGATCCCGTGGGAATATCGCGATAAAATGTATTCTATGTCCTAACCCATGTCATGGTCTACCCCTGTGCCAAATTTTATCCAAATCCGTTCAGCCGTTTTAGCGTGATAGCGTAAAAAGCAAACAAACTCTTTCGCATTTATAATATTATAGTAAGGATTAAGATAGGTCCGACAACCAGTCCTACCAGGGGTTCGATTTACCCAGTTACTGGATTGTGATGGTCAGATAGGCAGTCGCTTCATGTAAAATACTGGTATTCAGCTACATCCAGTTAGACTAGAAGCCGACCCCAACATAGCTAGATAGATGATGAGGTGTTATATTATATTAATATATTTAAGAGAAAATTAAAAAAAACAAGTATATACAGGGTGTCCAGTAAATAGCACGACATACTGCAGGGGGTGATAGCTAGGGTCACTACCTATCAATACAACACAATATATGTTCAGCAAAATCTTACGGATTTACAGTTTTACAAAATTTTCCGAAATACCGAAAAATCTCTACCTTGAAACAGATTTTTAAGCATCTCGTAATGAAAAAATCCTTTTCTAGTACTTTTTTTTACATCATATTATTCGTGAATAGTTACTTTACTCATTGATAAGTCTTTTTTCTATCAAAGACAAGAATGTTTTCAAGAAATACTATTTTTTGTTTAAATTTGCACAGAACTATTTTCTTATCACTTAAGTTTAACCTACAGTGGTGAAAAAAAAATGTATGTGGCAGTTTTGTACAACAAACTTAATAAAAAGCTTGTTTAATTTCATTTGAAAAAATACGAAAAATAAGCTGTTTTAGTTAATAAGAGCATTTTATTTTAAATGCAAGTAATATGACTTTGAATTCGAATCGTTGTAAGGTCGTACTACGGTTCGAATTACATAATAATTAATCTACAGCCGACCGGCCGGCCGGTCTGTAAATGACATCTTGAAGGATAAGATGATAGTAAAAAAAACAGAGGAGTTAACTTTAATAAACTGAAATTTAAAATTATTGTAATTATTTAAATAAATTACAATAAATGCTCAAATTGCTTCCCTTGTGCACTAATACACGCTCGGCATCTTCTTAAAAATGAGCTTTTGAGTCTTCTCAGGCTTATTTCCGATATTTTTCTTGCTGCAATGTTAACCCTTGCTCTCAATTCATTGTCATTTTGGATCGGTTTTTCATAGACTTTGTCCTCCATGGCACCCCAATAAAAAAAATCCAGGGGGTTTAGGTCCGGAGACCTAGGTGGCCATAATATCGGTCCCAGTCGCCCAATACACCTGCCTGGATAAGCTTCATCTAAGTAGGCTCTTACTTCCCGGCCATAATGAGTAGGGCACCCATCATTTTGAAGCCACATCACCTCTCTTAGCTCACTCGGAACATTTTCAAGGAGCGTGGGTAGGGTTTCTCGTAAAAACTCCAAGTAATTATTGGCATTTAATGTAGGTGGTAGCTCGACGGGACCCACAATCTGGCCATTAAAAATCCCACACCATAAATTTATTTTGAATTGGTACTGGGACCTGTCTTCTCTTGACACATACGGATTTTCTAATTGCCAACTATGTAAATTATGCAAATTCAAGTAGCCGTCCTTTCTGCAGGCTGACTCATCACTCCATAACACCTTATTAAAAAAGTTTGGGTCCTCCCAATGCATTTCAAGCATGCGGCGGCAGAATTGAACTCTCGGCAGGTAGTCTTTGGTTAAAAGAGTTTGCACGCGTCGTACGTGAAATGGATGGTATCCATACCTCTTAAGTACTGAATGAACAGTGGACTTCGGTATCCCTGTGCGCCATTGTATCGCCCTAACCGAAGTTGTCGGGTCTTGTTCTCGTTCCTGAAGCACTATGTCTTCGTCAACAACTTGAGGCCGTCCACCGCCACGTTGACCAGGGAGTCTGCCTTCCATGTAGGAGTTATGCACTCTGGTAAACATTTCATGGTGTGGATGTCTCCTATCGGGAAACCTTTCCCTGTAGAGGGTGGCAGCAGCTCGGGAACTTTGGCCAGCTTCTCCGTAAATAAGGTGCATCTCAGCATACTCTCGCTGCGTATAACCAGGAAAAACGCGGCGGTTGGCCATGTTATAAAACACAAAAGTCCAGGTGGTCGCCAAGTCATCGTAGTGATCACAATAAAAAATCCAAATCGTAAGGCAAACAAAGTCCGGGGTCCAAGGCACAAAACAGTCGTCTACTGACGACTGTTTTGTGCAATAAACGAAAACGAAACAATAATTTGTGAACACAGAGATGCGTTGCGCACGGTTTAAGGTAGCGTACTGACAAGTGTCGCAAATAAGGTTGAGAGTGAGACACAAAATCACAATGCAAGAAAGAGCGGGATAGCACATGCGCTTCTTTTGTTAGACAGTAACCGGTCTCGTCGGGTCGGTCGGCGAGCAGGTAAAAACCTTTAGTCATTACGCGTGCACGTCGCATTTTACGTGTCACAACTAGTTTTATAATAATTCGCGTAAATGAGCAGCTATTACTTATTCTCATAGTGGTTTTTGTCAAAATTACGTTAATTACATTTTCAACAAAATCAGCTTCTCTGGAACTAAAATAGCATTTTTTTGTATTTTCTTAATGAAAATGCACTAGTATTGTATATTTTCTAAATCACCATTAAACAGGCTATCTTTTAAGTTTGTTGTACAAAACTGCCACATACATTATTTTTTCACCACTGTAGGTTAAACTTATGCGAAAAGAAAATCGTTCTGTGAAAATTTTAACAAAAAAAACTATTTCTTCAAAACTTTCTTGTTTTTGATAAAAAAAAAACGTATAATGAGTAGAGTAACCTATTCACGAATAATTTGATGTAAAAAAAGTTCTAGAAAAGGATTTTTTCATTACGAGATACTTAAAAATCTGTTTCAAGGTAGAGATTTTTCGATATTTCGGAAAATTTTGTAAAACTGTAAATCCGTAAGATTTTGCTGAACATATATTGTGTTGTATTGATAGGTAGTGACCCAAGCTATCACCCCCTGCAGTATGTCGTGCTATTTACTGGACACCCTGTATAACGTCACCTTCGCCCCAGAGGCAAATATTATAGTATAATTAATATTAAGAAGTACTTAGTATCTCATTATAAGTGAACTGTTATTCATGTTCTTGTCAATGTTCTTATGAGAAATAAATATCTTTAAACCTATACTATGTTTGAATAAAAAAACGTTATTTGTTTCCAGATTGAAGAATCAGTGCTTGGCATGGTGATGAGATACGGCCCTCGTCTTTGGAAGCTCAGGGTATTACAAGCTGAGATCAGATTCACACTGCGAATGGGTAACTATCATACTAAATTTACAAAAACTCATAACATCACCCCTTGTTTCTCCCATGGATTGTGCAGAGGTGTACCTTTAGTACACCCACATTTCACCAGTTATATTTAAGGCCCTTGTAATAGGGGCTGAGCCTATTGCCATCGACCAGGCACAAATCCAGACTCCGGGCTGCTACTTAGGAATTCCAGACAGAAAAACCCAATAACACTTTTCCCGTATATGAGCAAAGTGTTAACACTTTGCTCATATACGGGAAGGTTTTTTATATCACTCCCTCTCATAAAAAAGAGGTCCAAGTTCCAGCAGTGGGAACATGATTAAGGGGGATGGAATTTCCTTACGTTTTTTGCAATTTGCAGGTCAGCGTCACGTTGTATGTTGATCAAAATATGATTTGCGACCGAAACAAATATGCATATACAGAATTATAATCATTGATTATACATAATTATATAGATTATACAAATTTATACGGAATTATAATCATTGAATTTAAGAGTAATTACAAATTAGATTTATTTAGTTAATACAAATGTTGTAGTTGTTGTGTTTTATACCAAATTTTTTTTAGGTTTGTTTTTGAGGTAGTACGGTTCTGTCAGTCGCCATTTTGAACTATGTTATGTCACATTTCAACTCAATGTATCGCCGTAATCTTTTAATTACGTCAAAAAAATAAAAAAACACGTGTCCAATATTTTTTAATAATCTTGGTACATGACGGGCCAAAAAAAAATTGTCATCGTCCATATTCTGTAAATATATATTAGTTACGGTCGCAAATCATGTTTTGATCAACATACAATTTCGCGGGCTTCCGTATGCACTTTTGCCTTAAGCAAGTTATGTTACATCTTTAAATAATTAAATAACAGGCTGTTTTCATTAAAAATTGCTACTTTATTTGGTACAGGACCCGGTGCGCCCACCAAGAATGTAAGACTATGTTTGTCCAACGGTTCCGGCTACTCTTTAGATGTCTACACTTATGAAGAGATTTCTGACCCCAAGATTGGTGTGGTAAGTTTATTTTTTTTACTTTATTCACAGTTATAATAATTATTTATTTCGTAAAAAAAGAGTCACACAAACAGTCTATTACAAAGTAGGATGACAACTTTTTTTTTGGATGTGAAATTATCAAATAACTTCTCCCGCTCTGGGCGGAGCGGGAGGGTGTGTCAGACTCTTACTGACTAAAACCCATTGTATTCCTTCCGTTGCCTGTGTTGCCAGGGGCCTCGGTATCCCTTTCGGACTTGGAAGCTCTGGGGCAACCAAGAAGTGGAGGTCCCGATTTTTTTTTTTTAAACAGGCGGGAAAATATTAACATTTTTCAATAATTTATACTAAAAATATAGAAAAGAAAAGATAAATGTTAGGCCAATGGAACTTTGCGAGCTTTGCGTGCTTTGAACTTTGCGTGAAATCTAGTTCTCGGAGTAAATCACTGTCAATACTCAGTAGGAATAACTTTGATGGGCGGTTTTGTGTCATTGTTATTCGAAGTCTATTTTTTATAATTTTCATCTTCGAAAAAAGGTTCCTTGTGGATGTGAACTTTTTTTTTATAAAAGAAAAAACTAATTGTGGAGACCCGGGGCCAGGGCCCCTTTTGCCCTGAATTAAATCCGGCCCTGAGTATTATCCACTCTATTTTATTTACTCCCTCGAAGTTTAGGTAAATAATACTCTAACTATTCCGATCTCTGGTGATTAGACGGTATCTTTAATAATTTAACTTTATTTTTTAGATAATGTTCCAATCGTTCGGACCCAGACAAGGTCCCATGCATGGCTTACCGATCTCCACCCCATATGTTACCAAAGATTATTTGCAGCAGAAGAGGTTCTTGGTAAGTGTATTATTTTCTTATTTTTGTCGATTGATGTAGAGACTAAATTCGCGTGGCTATTAAATATAAAAAGAAATAAAGAATAACCGTTATTTGAACACATTTTGTGTAAAACTAAATACAAATAACAAAATAAAAAAGTAAAAATAATGTTTTAACAACAATAGTGAGTGACCGGCTGCGCCAAAAAGGTTCATTTCATCATCAACCCTTTGACCGCCACGTCAAAAAAGCAAAATCGTGCCCTCGGCGCCAAACTACGAATTACTTCTGTAGAGGCCGACTACAGCTAAAGCGCGGTCGCTGCCGGACTGCATAAAAAAGAAAGAAAGCGAATGACACAACGCTGGTAATTTATTGCAAAATATGAAGCAATTATCGATTTACAAAAAATCTATTGTTTGTATAAAAAAATTAAAACACTGTTATGCTAATATGTTGCTTGTAGAATAATATGACAAAAAATCAGAATGATGATTGCATGTATATTAGTATGATTTTTAATCGTTAAAATATTTTTTTAGAGGTATCTTCGTGTTTTTTTTTTCTATCTTATAAAATTAGTTGTATTATGTTTTCAACACACTATCTACCTAGCATATATCCTGAAGAATATCATACATATATTTTTCTGATTTTGTTTACTGCTCTGGATCATACACTTTTAGGCATTATAATACTTACAAAATTTGCGTTTGGGTCCTGTAGTCCCCTTAAAACCTTTCATGTAGTCGTGACCGTGGCGTGCTGGGCACATTTTGTTCTGACATCTATACATGACTGTGGCGGTCAAAAGCTTAATGTTATACGGATGCTGTCTAACGCTGGTTTTCTAATGAACCTTTAGGGGCAACTGAATAGAGACCCTATTCAGTTGCCCCTAAAGGTTTACACACCCATTTTTGAAAAGTGTCTTAATTAAATTCTATAGTGCTAATATGCCCAAAAAAAAAATCACAAAATTATTATTCAATCGATAAGTGCCCTAAAAATGCATTTAAATTTTACATTTTCAAATTTCGCGCGTAGTTTGACGAAAACACGACGCAGCGGACGCCATGTTGCTCTGTGGTCATGACGTCACTTGGCTATGTAAACAAAATAATGCGCTGATCTATTATCTAACTATCAGTTGACAGTTGACACGTTTTAGTTTACATAGCCGTATGACGTAATAACATGGCGGCTACTATTTCATGGTGTTTTTTAACAGATTAGAAAAACTGAAAACGTTGAATTGAATTTATTTTCCGACTCCTTTTTGCTATCTCAATAATATATTTATAGATTTTTTCTCGTATATAATAAAATACCCTATTATTGAATGAATGATATATTTATTTGCAAGAATATAGGTAGCTGACATAAGTTCTTAGGATCTATGGGTTTCACTATATTTAAATGAGTAATCGCAAAGTCGAAGTCTTATGAAATCAAAGGTTGATTGAGAGAACAAATTCGCTTGGCAAATAACAAGTTGATACTATAATCATCATCTGCCTAGCCTATTCCCAACTATGTTGGGGTCAGCTTCCAGTCTAGCGGATGCAGCTGAATACCAGTTACATGGAGCGACTGCTTATCTGACCTCCACAACCCATTTACTCGGTAACACCCAGTTCACTCTTTGAAAAGACTGGTTGTCAGACTTTCGGGCTTCTGATCCGTAACGACTGTTAAAGATCTACAAATGACAGCCGGGACCAACGGTGCTTTCCAAGGCACGGAGGAGTCTTGGTATGTAAAGATGGTCACTCATCCACGGACCAACCGTTGATACTACAATATTATTTGACGTTCCGTTGACCTCCAAGCAGTGTCTTCATTAGAAAATTCAAAGTCTGCTACTTTCAATATTTTAATAGTTTTTTTTTTTTAATAAGCGCACTTTGAATTTCCTAATGAAGACACTGCTTGGAGGTCAAGCTATAGACCAAGGAGGTATTCAAACACATTACCTCTTTTTAATAATATATGTAGTAGTATCTGACAACCAGTCTTACCAAGGGGTATCGTGTTACCCAGTGACTGGGTTGTGGAGGTCAGATAGGCAGTCGCGTCATGTAAAATACTGGTATTCAGCTACATCCAGTTACATTAGAAGCCGACCCCAACGTAGTTGGGAAAAGGCTAAGCAGATGATGATCGATACCCATCCAGTCTGCGGAGTTTCGCTAAGTAATTGAATTTGACCTTGTATAAAAGAAGATTTCTATACTGTAGGGTTGCTGGTTGTGGAAATTAAAGCCCCGTTGAACTTGATGATGTTTTATTGGCAACCGCTAAACCCCCGAACGGCGCGCGGTTTGCAACTCTATTATAACGGATGAGCACCTTATTGCATTATAATAGAGTTGCAAACCGCGTGGCCCAAGACTCCTATTCGGTGTCAGTGGGGACTGAAGGGACTTCGGGAATGCGACTCCTATTCGGAGTCAATGGGGAGTTACCGGTTAACTTATATTTCGTTACATTAATTAAATCATGTGGCAACCCTAAGTGGAGGGATGAAAGGGACTGCGTAGCTATCGCCCTTCAGACCTCCCCTAGCTGACAAGTTTCCTGAAGACCGCTAGGCTATCGAAGCAGGAACTAGTCGCACTAAGGATCAGAGCTGGCTGCGTGGCTACCGGGCTCAGAACCTCTAGATAATGAATCACACTTGTTCGAAGACAGCTCTGCTTATAAAGGCGGATAGTTGACATGTGTGCACAATATCTACACGTAGACGTCTGTAGTTGTGGTGCAGATAACTAGCCGGGTGGCGCTGGCGCAGATTGTTGCACACAAAGATTGTAGATGGCGTCACTTGTCTACGGAAATCGTTCGTAGTTGCTGTCTTCTAGTTTATGAAGCCGCTCATCGTAGTGCTTAGGATATGTTATACTAGATGGCGCTGTATGTTTGTTACAATACTTATTTTTATTTGTTTCTTATAGGCTACTTCACAAGGCACGACGTACGTCTACGATATCCCCGACATGTTCCGTCAGATGGTCGAAAGAAGATGGCGGGAGTGCATCGAAGATGGTAGCGTTGAAGGTAATTTGTGTTTACTGAGCTTTATTTGAGCTGAGAGCAGAGGTGGTCCAGTGGTAACGAACTCGTTGGTTCGAACCCTGACAGGCGCTTTACTTCGTGTAAATTATTACATCATCACTGCTCTCAAAACGGTGAAGGAAAACATCGTGAGGAAACCGGCATGTCCTAGAACCGAAAATTCGAAGACAAGTGACATCTGAGGCCTGTGTCCCAGCAGTGGGAACATTATAGGATGATTATGCACCTGCCATCTTATCTCTTCACCACCCTTGGTTGACTGGTAGAGAATGCCTAAGGCTTTGAGTCCGCTTTTGTACCTAATTGTGTGCGAGAAGTTTAAATAAATAATTGTAATAATAATAATTCAAACTGTCGTAACGGTTAGTTGAGACTACACTTTTAATTAGCTGAAGTAGTAAAATGACACTTCTTACTGTCATTTCGACAATAACTTAGTTTTTACCTTACCGGAGGCGAGCTACCCATTGCTCACCGTCCGCAATCCGCCCGGGATTCCCGACGCCCAGGGCGTCTCCTGCGGCGGCTAGGGGCGAGAGGGCGCGAAATTTGCCTTTCCCTCAACCGTCCCGCCTCCTCCTTCGTGAGCATTACTGCTTCGCAGGAGGTGACGGCTGCCCATGCTCTCTCGCTCCGCACCATGGCCTGAACCAGGGCCGGACGCGAGAGATCTCTGCCGCCGATCGCCTCCACGAGGACACGGCGGTGCTCTGCCCAAGCCGGGCAGACCTCCACCGTATGCTAAGCGCATCCCCCTTAAAAATTGGAAAGAAGACTAGATTTAATAATGAATATTTCGTTCTAGGTCCTATGCCCGACAACGTGATGTCCGTAATGGAGCTGGTGGTGGAACCGGACGGCGAGAGGCAAATCGTCGAAATTACTAGACTGCCGGGACAGAACAATGTAAGTTTTTAATCTTAAAATGTTCAGCGAGAGGTGAAAGTTTTTTCAGGTCTGTTTTGTGTCCCACTGCTGGGCATAGGCCTCCCCTTTCCCGTTAGATTTAAAGCCTGTTTTTATTAAAACTTGTTTGATCGTCTTTTTTCTAAAGGTATAAAGTACTCTTAAAGTATTTTTCGGATCCCTGCTACGTAAATAACAGTGACAAGAAGTTATTTTAGATTTGTAATTATTTTCTTTTGAAATTGTTTTTTTTTTTTTACATCGTCCTCACATTTAGTTACAAATTCAACATTATTTATACTAATATTTATGTAACAATATAATTTAAAAGAGTGTCCATGGAATTTCTTGCCCGTTCTTCTCCATAGATACCTACTATGCTTTGGAATGGGCAACTAGCTTCATATTTGTAACTGACCGACTCCTTGACAATTCAAAAGTGCCTGTAAATGGTTTAATTGAAATAAATGATTTGAGTTTGAGTTTATTATAACATCCTCCAGATAGACTAAGTGGGTAAAATACGTATTATTGAAGCTAACTCAAAAACTACCCAAGCTCAGTTAATACAATTTATATGGGACCACTGCGCAAGCTTTCTCTACCAAATGAAAAAAAAAAACCAACATCGGTCCACAACAGGGAATATGCACGTAATTCAAAACTTATACATTATTTTAATTATACATTGTGTAGAAGTCAAGAAATAAATTCCAATTTTTTTACATTTTTTTAATGCATGAATTATTTCAAAATTCATTATTTTATGTTGCGTTTTTTGGTGGAACAGAACGCCAACTCAAAATGCGTTCTCTTCGGCAATGCCGAAAGTGACAAAAAATACTACGTGAATAAAAATGTATTCTTTGCTAAGTGCTTGAAATCTCACTAAAGTAAATTAGTGCGATTTCTGCTTGAATAAACCATAAACATTAATTTAATTTATATGATTTGGGGCTAAAACACAGATGTGAACAAAGCAGTTTCGTGGTAAATGACGTCACATGATGACCGCCACAGAAACGCCCGTTTGAACTGTAGTAGAAAATTGTTGGAGTTTCATATTTTTTTTTGCAACATGCAGTAGTTGAATTTAACTTTTAATACCTTTTTTTGGGTTTATATTACTGTCTATTATTGATTTAGTGAAAAAAATTACATGTATACCTATTCCCTATTGACGAAAATATCCATGAATATACAAAGAGACGAATATAGAACCTCCTTTCAAGACGGCTCAGTTGGCGCAGTCGTTTAGCGATTGCTCCCGCGGAACTTGTGGAGATCAACTCCACAAGTTCCGTACAGACCTAGTATTTGAATGACAACAGATAAGTTAGTCCAGGTCTAGATTTTTATGTTAAACAATCAATCAATCTGCCTAGCCTTTTCCCGACTATGTTGCGGTCGGCATCCGGTCTAATAGGATGCAGCTGAATACCATTATTTTACATGGAGCGACATGCCTATCTGACCTCCACAACTCAGTTACTAGGTAATACGACATCCTTTGGTAAGACTGGTTGACAGACTTAGGCTTCTGACGACCCCTAACGAAAGTCAAAGATCTACGAATGACGGCCGGGACCAAAAACAGGGACATAACAATCTAGACGTGGAGCTCGTGGCTAAGTAATAATAGCCCCTTGGTAAGACTGGTTGACAGACTTTTGGCCTCCTGACGACTCCTAACGACTGTCAAAGATCTACGAATGACAGCTGGTTCCAAAAACAGGGACATAACAATCTAGACGAGGAGCTCTTGGCTAAGTAATAACAGCCCCTTGGTAAGACTGGTTGACAGACTCGGGCTTCTGACGACCCCTAACGAAAGTCAAAGATCTACAAATGACAGCCGGGACCAAAAACAGGGACATAAAAATCTAGACGTGGAGCTCGTGGCTAAGTAATAACAGCCCCTTGGTAAGACTGGTTGACAGACTCGGGCTTCTGACGACCCCTAACGAAAGTCAAAGATCTACGAATGACAGCCGGGACCAAAAACAGGGACATAACAATCTAGACGTGGAGCTCGTGGCTAAGTAATAACAGCCCCTTGGTAAGACTGGTTGACAGACTCGGGCTTCTGACGACCCCTAACGAAAGTCAAAGATCTACGAATGACAGCCGGGACCAAAAACAGGGACATAACAATCTAGATGTGGAGCTCGTGGCTAAGTAATAACAGCCCCTTGGTAAGACTGGTTGACAGACTCGGGCTTCTGACGACCCCTAACGAAAGTCAAAGATCTACGAATGACAGCCGGGACCAAAAACAGGGACATAACAATCTAGACGTGGAGCTCGTGGCTAAGTAATAACAGCCCCTTGGTAAGACTGGTTGACAGATTTGGGCTTCTGACGACCCCTAACGAAAGTCAAAGATCTACGAATGACAGCCGGGACCAAAAACAGGGACATAACAATCTAGACGTGGAGCTCGTGGCTAAGTAATAACAGGCCCTTGGTAAGACTGGTTGACAGACTTAGGCTTCTGACGACCCCTAACGACTGTCAAAGATCTACGAATGACAGCCGGGGCCAAAAACAGGGACATAACAATCTAGACGTGGAGCTCGTGGCTAAGTAATAACAGCCCCTTGGTAAGACTGGTTGACAGACTGGGGCTTCTGACGACCCCTAACGAAAGTCAAAGATCTACGAATGACAGCCGGGACCAAAAACAGGGACATAACAATCTAGACGTGGAGCTCGTGGCTAAGTAATAACAGGCCCTTGGTAAGACTGGTTGACAGACTCGGGCTTCTGACGACCCCTAACAAAAGTCAAAGATCTACGAATGACAGCCGGGACCAAAAACAGGGACATAACAATCTAGACGTGGAGCTCGTGGCTAAGTAATAACAGCCCCTTGGTAAGACTGGTTGACAGACTCGGGCTTCTGACGACCCCTAACGAAAGTCAAAGATCTACGAATGACAGCCGGGACCAAAAACAGGGACATAACAATCTAGACGTGGAGCTCGTGGCTAAGTAATAACAGCCCCTTGGTAAGACTGGTTGACAGACTCGGGCTTCTGACGGCCCCTAACGAAAGTCAAAGATCTACGAATGACAGCCGGGACCAAAAACAGGGACATAACAATCTAGACGTGGAGCTCGTGCCTAAGTAATAACAGCCCCTTGGTAAGACTGGTTGACAGACTCGGGCTTCTGACGACCCCTAACGAAAGTCGCAGATCTACGAATGACAGCCGGGACCAAAAACAGGGACATAACAATCTAGACGTGGAGCTCGTGGCTAAGTAATAACAGCCCCTTGGTAAGACTGGTTGACAGACTCGGGCTTCTGACGGCCCCTAACGAAAGTCAAAGATCTACGAATGACAGCCGGGACCAAAAACAGGGACATAACAATCTAGACGTGGAGCTCGTGCCTAAGTAATAACAGCCCCTTGGTAAGACTGGTTGACAGACTCGGGCTTCTGACGACCCCTAACGAAAGTCGCAGATCTACGAATGACAGCCGGGACCAAAAACAGGGACATAACAATCTAGACGTGGAGCTCGTGGCTAAGTAATAACAGCCCCTTGGTAAGACTGGTTGACAGACTCGGGCTTCTGACGGCCCCTAACGAAAGTCAAAGATCTACGAATGACAGCCGGGACCAAAAACAGGGACATAACAATCTAGACGTGGAGCTCGTGCGTAAGTAATAACAGCCCCTTGGTAAGACTGGTTGACAGACTCGGGCTTCTGACGGCCCCTAACGAAAGTCAAAGATCTACGAATGACAGCCGGGACCAAAAACAGGGACATAACAATCTAGACGTGGAGCTCGTGGCTAAGTAATAACAGCCCCTTGGTAAGACTGGTTGACAGACTCGGGCTTCTGACGACCCCTAACAAAAGTCAAAGATCTACGAATGACAGCCGGGACCAAAAACAGGGACATAACAATCTAGACGTGGAGCTCGTGGCTAAGTAATAACAGCCCCTTGGTAAGACTGGTTGACAGACTCGGGCTTCTGACGGCCCCTAACGAAAGTCAAAGATCTACGAATGACAGCCGGGACCAAAAACAGGGACATAACAATCTAGACGTGGGGCTCGTGGCTAAGTAATAACAGCCCCGTGGTAAGACTGGTTGACAGACTCGGGCTTCTGACGGCCCCTAACGAAAGTCAAAGATCTACGAATGACAGCCGGGACCAAAAACAGGGACATAACAATCTAGACGTGGAGCTCGTGGCTAAGTAATAACAGCCCCTTGGTAAGACTGGTTGACAGACTCGGGCTTCTGACGGCCCCTAACGAAAGTCAAAGATCTACGAATGACAGCCGGGACCAAAAACAGGGACATAACAATCTAGACGTGGAGCTCGTGGCTAAGTAATAACAGCCCCTTGGTAAGACTGGTTGACAGACTCGGGCTTCTGACGACCCCTAACAAAAGTCAAAGATCTACGAATGACAGCCGGGACCAAAAACAGGGACATAACAATCTAGACGTGGAGCTCGTGGCTAAGTAATAACAGCCCCTTGGTAAGACTGGTTGACAGACTCGGGCTTCTGACGGCCCCTAACGAAAGTCAAAGATCTACGAATGACAGCCGGGACCAAAAACAGGGACATAACAATCTAGACGTGGAGCTCGTGGCTAAGTAATAACAGCCCCTTGGTAAGACTGGTTGACAGACTCGGGCTTCTGACGGCCCCTAACGAAAGTCAAAGATCTACGAATGACAGCCGGGACCAAAAACAGGGACATAACAATCTAGACGTGGAGCTCGTGGCTAAGTAATAACAGCCCCTTGGTAAGACTGGTTGACAGACTCGGGCTTCTGACGGCCCCTAACGAAAGTCAAAGATCTACGAATGACAGCCGGGACCAAAAACAGGGACATAACAATCTAGACGTGGAGCTCGTGGCTAAGTAATAACAGCCCCTTGGTAAGACTGGTTGACAGACTCGGGCTTCTGACGGCCCCTAACGAAAGTCAAAGATCTACGAATGACAGCCGGGACCAAAAACAGGGACATAACAATCTAGACGTGGAGCTCGTGGCTAAGTAATAACAGCCCCTTGGTAAGACTGGTTGACAGACTCGGGCTTCTGACGGCCCCTAACGAAAGTCAAAGATCTACGAATGACAGCCGGGACCAAAAACAGGGACATAACAATCTAGACGTGGAGCTCGTGGCTAAGTAATAACAGCCCCTTGGTAAGACTGGTTGACAGACTCGGGCTTCTGACGGCCCCTAACGAAAGTCAAAGATCTACGAATGACAGCCGGGACCAAAAACAGGGACATAACAATCTAGACGTGGAGCTCGTGGCTAAGTAATAACAGCCCCTTGGTAAGACTGGTTGACAGACTCGGGCTTCTGACGGCCCCTAACGAAAGTCAAAGATCTACGAATGACAGCCGGGACCAAAAACAGGGACATAACAATCTAGACGTGGAGCTCGTGGCTAAGTAATAACAGCCCCTTGGTAAGACTGGTTGACAGACTCGGGCTTCTGACGGCCCCTAACGAAAGTCAAAGATCTACGAATGACAGCCGGGACCAAAAACAGGGACATAACAATCTAGACGTGGAGCTCGTGGCTAAGTAATAACAGCCCCTTGGTAAGACTGGTTGACAGACTCGGGCTTCTGACGGCCCCTAACGAAAGTCAAAGATCTACGAATGACAGCCGGGACCAAAAACAGGGACATAACAATCTAGACGTGGAGCTCGTGGCTAAGTAATAACAGCCCCTTGGTAAGACTGGTTGACAGACTCGGGCTTCTGACGGCCCCTAACGAAAGTCAAAGATCTACGAATGACAGCCGGGACCAAAAACAGGGACATAACAATCTAGACGTGGAGCTCGTGGCTAAGTAATAACAGCCCCTTGGTAAGACTGGTTGACAGACTCGGGCTTCTGACGGCCCCTAACGAAAGTCAAAGATCTACGAATGACAGCCGGGACCAAAAACAGGGACATAACAATCTAGACGTGGAGCTCGTGGCTAAGTAATAACAGCCCCTTGGTAAGACTGGTTGACAGACTCGGGCTTCTGACGGCCCCTAACGAAAGTCAAAGATCTACGAATGACAGCCGGGACCAAAAACAGGGACATAACAATCTAGACGTGGAGCTCGTGGCTAAGTAATAACAGCCCCTTGGTAAGACTGGTTGACAGACTCGGGCTTCTGACGGCCCCTAACGAAAGTCAAAGATCTACGAATGACAGCCGGGACCAAAAACAGGGACATAACAATCTAGACGTGGAGCTCGTGGCTAAGTAATAACAGCCCCTTGGTAAGACTGGTTGACAGACTCGGGCTTCTGACGGCCCCTAACGAAAGTCAAAGATCTACGAATGACAGCCGGGACCAAAAACAGGGACATAACAATCTAGACGTGGAGCTCGTGGCTAAGTAATAACAGCCCCTTGGTAAGAGTAGTTGCCAGACTTTTGGGCTCCTGACGACTCCTAACGACTGTCAAAGATTCAGGTGCTTTTCGAGGCACAGAGGAGTCTTGGTATGTAAAGATGGTCACCTATCCACGGACCAACCCCGGCAACGGGTCCTCAGAAGCCCAATTAACTGGCAACCAGTATTACCACCTCCACATCCCAGTTACCCAGCTAGTACCAGTTATTACCCGGTAACTGGGTTGTGGAGATTAGATAAGTTATCGCTCCATATAAAATACTGACTGGAAGCCGACCCAAACATGGTTGGGAAAAGGCAGGCAGATGATGACTTACATTTTAATAATGATTTCAATTACAATCTCTGTCCAACTTGTAACTGGAAATTGACTGTCAATTAATTGGTCAAGGACCGCTAATGAGACACACTTGATTTTCTATTTTTTGACTCCGAATCGCGCGGAGCTTAAAAGGTTAAACTTATTGCCTTAATCATACATATATACATAAATTTACGCCTTCTTCCCATGGGGGTAGGCAGAAACTATAGAACGCCACCTGCTACGTTCATTACATACTCCTTTTGCTTCGTTTACGTTCATACATCTGGTCATACACGCACGCCGGTTACGAGTACTACGCACCTGACCTTTTTGAAGAACATCACCAATGAGGTCACTAATGTCTTTCTGGGGCGTCCCCTCCTGGCGTTTCCACTCACATCTGCCTTGTAAATACCTTTTGTTAGTCGCCTCTCATTCATCCTCTCAACATGATCAAACCATCTAAGCATACTCTTTTCGATTTTTGTCACTACATCTTCTTTAAAACCGTACTGTTGCCTTATACATTAATATCAAAGTTACTTAAAGAAATCTCGATGTTTTCTCAACTCGTCAAACCACGTGAAGCAGGTGCTGATCGCTAGTTTATAATATTACGCTTAGTTTCGTAGTGTTAATTACTTTGCATACGATTTGTATAGAATCAAGTTTATATAACTAAACAGACAGATGTGCTGCTGGGGAGTTTGTTCCACCACTTCTTCTTCCCAGCTAAAGCACTAGGAAGTGGTGAAGGGCGGGCATTTTTGGGGGACTGTCTTATGTAACTTTGACGTTCGAAAAGTGCTGATTTTCAGCCTAGTTTGAATAAATGACTTTTGATTTTGACACACAAACATATCACAATTTTTGTCAGTCGCCTTTCATTCATCCTCTCAACATGACCAAACCATCTAAGCATACTCTTTTCAATTGTTGTCACTACATCTTCCTTTAAACCTTCATCATCATTCATCATTCCAGCCGAAAAACGTCCACTGCTGGACATAGGCCTCCCCCAGTAGGGGGATCGCAGTATGGTGTTAATATGCATAGAGAACGCTGCTGCCCATTCTCTAGTAAGTCCCTTAGTCGCCTTTTACGACACCCACGGGAAGAAATGGGATGGTGCAATTCTTTACGTCCGGCACCACACGGAAAAACCTTAATCAACTTATATTATTTCTTGTTTCCAGGTCGGCATGGTAGCATGGCGTTTAACGTTATACACTCCGGAATGTCCCGACGGCCGCGACATTATACTGATCGCAAACGACCTGACATACTTCATGGGGTCATTCGGACCCGCCGAGGATTGGGTGTACTTCAAGGCGTCTGTATACGCTAGGGAGCTGAAGATACCTAGAGTAAGTTCTACAACGTCAATTTAAAAAAGCTGGCGAAAATCCAGCCGCGATGTTTTTTTGTTTACTTATCGATACCCATCACGTCTGTGAAGTTTGTATACTCAGCCTATAATGTTCCCACTGCTGGGACACAGGCCTCCTCTCTTCGAGGGGTCCAGTGCGGGTTGGTAGATGTCAGTCACATGTTGTCGAATTTTCGGTTCTAGGACATGCCGGTTTCCTCACGATGTTTTCCTTCACCGTTTTGAGAGCAGTGGTGATGAAAGAATTTACACAAAGTAAAGCGCCTGTCTGGGTTTTCGAACCCTAACTAAACTACCACCTACAATACATCTTGTAGTTGTGACCGTTAACATTGGCCCATTGCTCTCGGCGAAGTTTAAATATAAATTGATATTTCAAGTAACTACAATACTAAGGGTGGTTTACCTCCAGTAAAAAAGTTGAGAGGTGTTGTTCGACACTCGGTTGGAACGACGTCCTGTTTGCTGGAAAAAGTTTTTGCGATTTCGACTTTTCTAGTACTCAAACCTCTGTTGGTATAATAGAGCTTTTTTGATCTCTGTAAGAAGCAGGATCGATTGGCAACAAAAAAGGTTTTTGTGAAAACTGCCCATTTTCTTGCTGACTGTACATTTTTTTCGAAATCTGTGAATGCAGATCTAAATGTCTCAAAAAGTTATGGACGGCCTCCTAAGACCGTTTTCGTGTAGCTGCAACGGTTAAGGTAGCTGCCCTTACTACCTCGTCTCAAATATCCACCCTGTATATAACTTTTTAGCTTGCTAAAAACTTATACAAGCTTTTGACACATGAAACTGACTTTTTCAGGCATAACGCTTTGTACACAACCTAAGACACACACATTCATTATCCACACTAATTTAAAAATTCTTGCGTTGTTGACTGTTTCTTGGTCTAGTGTCGCAATAAAACAGACACACATTATTTTTGCCTCGTGGCCTGCCTCCTTGGACTAGTGGTCGCAATCGCTACTGCTGAGCATGACGTCCTGGGTTCGATTCCCGGGTCTGGCAAAGTATTATTGAGTTTTTCCATCTGGAATTTCTCAGTAGCAGCCCGGAGTCTGGATTTGTGTGCCCGGTTGATGGCAATAGGCTCGCCCCCTATTACATGAGACTTAAACATAATTGGCGAAATGTTGGTGTACTACAGGTACACCTCTGTCTAACCCTTTGGGGACTGGCGTGAATTGATGTTGAGTTATTAATTTTAAAATATAATAGATAATTTTCCTTCAACACAGGTATACATCAGCGTAAACTCCGGAGCTCGTATAGGCGTCGCTGAAGAAGTTAAATCCGAGTTCAACGTGGCCTGGCTCGACTCGGAACGACCTGACCGTGGGTTTAAATACCTGTACCTGACGCCCGAGTCCTACTCTAAACTAGGTATTTATGTTATACATACATACTTGAAACTCAATCCTCTTTCCCATGGGAGTAGGCAGAAACTATGGAACGCCACCTGCTACGCTCCCGACATACTCCTTTTGCTTCGTTTACGTGCATACATCTGGTCATACACGCACGCAGGTTGCGAGTACTACGCACCTGACCTTTTTGAAGAACATCACCAATAAGGTCACTATATATAGTGGAAACGCCGGGATGGGATGCCCTAGGAGATCCCCTCTGTGGTTTCCACTCATATCTGTTTTGTAAATACCTTTTTCATTTCACGTAGTTGGAAAGTAGTGTTTGTTAGATGAGTAGCGGGTGAAAGACGCTGCTCCCAACTTTGGGCGGTAAAGACTCATAGTAAGTGCTTCTCTCTGTAGAGTGGGAATGAATTAAAAAAAAAATTGTTAGGTAGTTGGCTACGAAAAATTTGACATAATTAAGAAAAAAAACGATTTCATTTCATTTATTCGTGAACAATTTACATTGTGTTGAATATACATGCAATTTACATAAAAATAAGAACTATGAATTATTAATTAGCATTCCAAGAAATTAAAAAAAAAAAATAGTGCATAACAGTTTCAAATATTGTGTGGAAACAGTTTTAAAATACTACTAGAAAGTTCAAAAATAATATACATAGTTATGGTGTCAAACAATTTTAAAGTACAAGGTCAAGAACAGTCTTAACCGATAAAGCCCCAATGGCTCCGAATAGGAGCCCTCGCGGCGCGCGATTTGAAAGTAGTTATCGAATAAAAATGTTTTTTTTGAGATTGAGAGATGACGTTATTGAGCCACGGTGCACGGGCCTGAGCGGTTAAAACAATATAATCAAAATGTCAAACAATTTTAAAACAGAATAATAGCAAACAGTTACAAAATAAAATGTCAAAACAGTTTTAAATATGTTGTCAAGAGATTTTAGATTTTAAATGACGTCAAAAGTTTTTAATTTAAAATAATAAAAAAGCTTTCGAAATGCGAGAAAATTAAACAGGCATAAAGTATACAGGGTGACATTGAAAACATGCGACAAATCGAAATGGGAGATTGTACTCATCATTATGAACAACTTTTACTAAGGGACCAAAGCTACAATCCCAAAAAAAAAAACTGCTGTCCCCTACATTTATGTTCGCAATACCTCATCAAAATGTAGGAAAAGCAGATTTTTTTTTTGGGATTACAGCTTTGGTCCCTTAGTAAAAGTTGTTCATAATGATGTATACAATGTCCCATTTCAGTTTGTCGCAAGTTTTCAATTTCAACCTGTATAACATATTCCATTGTTTTAGTTTAATCACTTTCACTGTTCAAAAATGTTGCAAAATTGAAGAAGAGAATAGCTAATTCCCACCACGAAACTTTAAAAAAATCTTTTTATTTTTTCAACATGACTGTGCTATTCTACTTGGGTACTTACTTCATACTGCCAAGTCATAAAAACGTTTCTTAAATAATAAAAGACAGCTATTTTAGCTGGTTTGATGAAATTAACGATAGAAAAAATGGAAGTGGTATAAATTAAAGCAAACGAAATAAAATAACGACTTTAATCGGCGACGTTTTATTGTGCGTGTAGCTGTTGGGCCTGGTTATCTTAGTCTTAGAAAAAAAAAAAAACTTTATGCACTAGAGCGTAAAAATCGATTTTATGTCGCCTACGCACAACACAAAGACGAACTTTTAGAGCATGAGAAGGGAAAAATATTATTCGCTGTATTAATTCTTCCTTTCTTGTTTCTAGGCCCACTTGGCTCAGTGAAGGCCACGCTCATTGAAGACGAGGGCGAGTCCCGGTATAAGATCACAGACATTATTGGTGAGTTGCTATCTTATACTAGTTACAATAGAGTTCAATGTCGCATGACTGGACTCTGGTTCAAGTATTATTATGTTATTGGTGAGTTACTTAAATACACGCTTTTTTCGTATAAGGGTTGACACATAATCAGCCTATAATGTTCCCACTGCTGGGACACAGGCCTCGTCTCTGTGAGAGAGAGTGGGCCGTAATCCACCACGCGGGCCCAGTGCGGGTTGGTAGATGCCACATGTCTTCGAATTTTTGGTTCTAGGACATGCTGGTTTCCTCATGATGATTTCTTTCACCGTTTTGAGAGCAGTGGTGATGAAATAATTTACACAAAGTAAAGCGCTTGTCTGGGTTCGAACCTATGATATATAACTCCGTAAGTCGCAGCCGTTACCACGAAAGAAACGGGTTGAAAGTTACTACAGAATACCACGTGCTACGATCTTTAGGTACCCTCGATCTTCCGCTACCCTTCCTAATATAGCGCGGTGTTCATCGAATCCATACACTATGCTAACGTGTAACTAGAATGTATACTTAATCCTAACTAATACTTTACGTATAAATGCGAAAGTGTGTTTGTTGGTTTGTTTGTTACGCTTTCACGCTAAAATGGCTGAACGGATTTGGATGAAATTTGCCACATGGGTACACCATGACATGGATTAGTATATAGGATACTTTTATCCCGATATTTCCAGGGACTCGACACTTATGCGGGTGAAACCGCGGGGCACAGCTAGTTTATTATAAATTTAAAAGATTTAAAATATTTTCTAATGATTATATTCTCTCCCACAGGCAAAGAAGACGGTCTTGGTGTGGAATGTCTGCGCGATGCTGGTCTCATCGCCGGCGAGACCGCACAGGCGTACGAGGAAATCGTCACCATCTCTATAGTTACCTGCCGCGCCATCGGTATCGGCTCATACGTTGTTAGGTATGTATTTTTGGTAGGGGTCAAAATTGAGGTAATTTTTGTGGGGTCTAAAGTTGGGTCATTTTGGTGAGGTAAAAACAGGGGTAAAATTGACCCTAATTTTTGTTGGTGGTCAAATTGGGGTCATATTACATGATAAACACCTATTGGCGTGGAATACCTGCGTACGAGAATCGCCCAGGCGTACGAAGAAATCGTCACCATCTCTATTGTTACCTGCCGCGCCATCGGTTACGGCTCATACGTTGTTAGGTATGTATTTTTGGTAGGGATTAAAATTAAGGTAGTTTTTGTGGGGTCTAAAGTTGGGTCATTTTGGTGGAGGTAAAAACAGGGGTAAAAATGACCGTAATTTTTATTGGTGGTCAAATTGGGATCATATTACATAATAAACAGCTATTGGCGTTGAATACCTGCGTACGAGAATCGCACAGGCGTACGAAGAAATCGTTACGATCTCTATAGTTACCTGCCGCGCCATCGGTATCGGCTCATACGTTGTTAGGTATGTATTTTTGGTAGGGGTCAAAATTAAGGTAGTTTTTGTGGGGTCTAAAGTAGGGTCATTTTGGTATAAGGTCACATTGACCTTAATTTCAGTGGGGGTAAAAATGACCCTAATTGTTGTTGGTGGTCAAATTGGGATCATATTACATGATAAACAGCTATTGGCGTTGAATACCTGCGTACGAGAATCACACAGGCGTACGATGAAATCGTCACCATCTCTATAGTTACCTGCCGTGCCATCGGTTACGGCTCATACGTTGTTAGGTATGTACTTTTGGTAACGGTAAATAAACAGTAAATGTTGGTAGGGGTCAAATATGAGGTAATTTGTGTGGGGTCTAAAGTTAGGTCATTTTTGTATAGGGTCAAATTGACCCTGATTTTGGTCGAGGTAAAGACGGGTAAAAATGACCCCATTTTTTTTTGCCGGTTTAATCATGGTAATATTATATGACAAACAACAACTATTGGCGTGGAATACCTGCGTACGAGAATCGCACAGGCGTACGAGGAAATCGTCGACATCTCTATGTATAGTCACCTGCCGCGATGTATTATTTCCACCGTGATTACAATGTGAGAAAGATGGTTATATCACTCATGTGTAACGTCTCCTTCTCTTTCTCTCACACTGGAACCATAATAGCATTAAAACGTCATAATATGGCAAACAAAAACATCGCAATGAGGGTTTTGTGAACTGACATTCACTAAGTGGCAGCACTGAGAGGTTAAGGGGACTACTCTCTAAGTCCGTCAACGAAGATACGGGCCCGTCCGAAAGTAGTTGATCCGTCAAAACAAGTGACAAATAAATTTTTTCGAACGGGCACAAACACATCGCGAGTAGGGACAACTGTCAAATAATGTTGTCATTCATTCTCAGTTCGGGCTTGGAAGTACTCTTATGTCCGTAGGTGATACGGAGTTGGAAACGCCTGTAACTTCGGCCGAAACTATGGATTTCGTGCTAAGGGAGGCCCCCAGGACTGGGAACCTGTCAAAAATGTCAAAGCGCCTATATTTTCTTCAATCGTGACTGAATGATGAACGAATGAATGGAACGAATGATGACCGTTATCATATATTTTATATTTATTGTTGAAATGGAAGACTCGTGTCAAACTGGCGCCATTTGATGGCGTCAGTTTTCATAAAAACCCTCATTCTGAATCCATGATCCAGGAAACCGCCTCGTTTGAAGGTCACCATAAAAACTGTCCTTGTAGATTCTGACTAAAACCAACAAAAATACATTTCAGCGTAACTTGTAGTTCTTTAATAACGTTTAAGAATTTGTCCTTCAATTGACATTAATACTTATTTCTCCTCCACAGATTAGGCCACAGAGTAATCCAAGTAGAATCCTCGTACATCATTCTCACCGGTTACGCGGCTCTCAACAAAGTGCTCGGTCGCGCTGTGTACGCGAGTAACAACCAGCTGGGAGGGCAACAAGTGATGCACCACAACGGTGTGTCGCATGCCGTCGCTCCTACGGACTTGGAGGCTGTGAGGACCGCGTTGAGGTGGCTCGCGTTTGTACCTAAGGTAAGCGGAGGTCAAAAACAGGGTTATTTTTTTGGATGGCATTATTGATAGTGGTTAAAATTGGGGTCATTTTTGTTAGGGGTTAAAATCGACTCATTTTAGGGTTGTGTCAAAATTTGGGTAATTTTTGGTAGGGGACAAACTTGGGTAATTTTAGATTTGGTTTCAAATTGGGGTAATTCTTTGGGTTAAAAAGAGGGGGTGTATGCCGAGTCGAATTTAGGATCAATCCATCTCAGCGTCAAAAGGTGGTGGCATGGAAGTAGCATCGTAGATCAGGTACGGTCCTATGACTGATCAAAGTGCTCGATCGTGCTGTATATGCGAGTAACAACAAGTGATACAGTACAACGGAGTGTCGCATGCCGTCGCTACTAGACTTGGGAGGCTGTGAGGACCACGTTGCGGTGACTTGCGTTGATAAACGGAGGTCAAATATTTTGTTCTCTTTTTTGGTAAAAAATGGGGCCTTTATAGGGGACAAAATTGGGGTCATGTTTGGTGAGGATCAAAATTGTGATAATTTAAGGTTGGAAAATGAGGGTAATATTAACTAGTGGCCAAAATTGGAGTAAATTTTGGTAGTGGTCAAAATTAGGGTAATTTTAGGTTCATGTCAAAATTGGGGTAATTTTTTTTTATGGTCAAAATAGGGTCTTTGGAAGTCGGGTCTCAAATTAAGCAGTTCTATGTAGGATGTCGTAGTGTCATATAACAATCCAACCCTACGTCTCTAAACAAAGCGCTCGTTCGCGAGTGTACACTGTGTACACGAGAAACAACCAATGGGAAGGTCATCTAGTGATGCACCATAACGGAGTGTCGCATGCCATCGCTTCCTACTGATCTAGGGGCTGAGGACTGCGTTGAGGTGGTTTGCGTTTGTACCTAAGGTAAGCGCAGGTCAGAATTTTTATAATTATTTTCCAAAATGAGGGTAATTTTTACTAGCGGTCAAAATTGGGGTAATTTTTGGTAGTGGTCAAAATTTGGGTAATTTAAGGTTCAAGTCGTCGTCGTCGGTCGAGGAGTGGTGGCACCCACATATTCATTTTTTTTTTTGCTAATTTGATGCAAATAGATCGATATTGTTTTGATGCTAGCTGCTGCTAACTCAGCCGTAGATTGAGTATCGTCAGCTTCCACTATCGCCTTTAATTCGTCTTTAATTTTTGGGCGACCACGGGGTTCATTTTTAGATCAAAATTTCCATGTCGGGAGCGTTCAAACCAATAACGAGTCGTGCTTTCGTTCGTATACGTAATTAATGTTGCGAGCCGTTTGTGTGGCATTGCTACCGCGACGGAATTCGTATTCCATAATTACTCGTATTTTTATCGTGTTGATGTTGATGAAAAAGACACAAATGTAGTGAAAACAAAACACTAATCAATAAACAAATGACTGAATTTGAGAATAGAGTACCATCATTTTAAAATAATATTAATTTGAATTTAGAATTTATTGCCAGCCATACATAAATTACGTTTCAAATGGCCAGTATTCTGAAACGGCAACTTCATAGTTAAATACCTATTATTAATTATTTAAATAAGTTACGCCACTAGCAGATTTTGATGTGACTGATAATAGGGTATTTTACTATATACGAGAAAAAATCTATAAATATATGTATTATTGAGATAGTTTAGGCAAAAAGGAGTCGGAAAATGTTAGTTTTAGTTCATAAAATAACAAAATAAATTTTAAAATTCAATTAACGTTTTTAGTTTTTCTAATCTGTTATAAAACACCATGAAATAGTAGCCGCCATGTTATTACGTCATACGGCTATGTTAAAAAAACGTGCCAATTATCATACAAAGATCAGCGCATTTATTTTCATAGCCCAGTGACGTCATGACCACAGAGCAACATGGCGTCCACTGCGTCCAGCGTTTTCGTCAACCTACGCGCGAAATTTGAAAATGTAAAATTTTAAATGCATTTTTATGGCACTTATCGATTGAATAAAAATTTTGTGTTTTTTTTTTATGATACATTAGCACTATAGAATTAAATTAAGACACTTTTCAGAAATGGGTGTAAGACCCTATTAGAGTTTTAAAAGCCATTTTATTAAAACATGGTTTTTGAGATACAAATTATTGATCAAAGAAAAATAATCTCAACCATACTGAAATGACTCTCTTCCCCCAGGACAAACTAAGCATGGTCCCCATAATGCGAGTGTCGGACCCCGTGGAGCGGCCCGTGGAGTGGGTCCCGCCGCGCGCGGCGCACGACCCGCGCCTCATGCTGGCCGGGGACGCCGCGCGCGCCGGCTTCTTCGACGTGGGCAGCTGGGACGAGATCATGCAGCCTTGGGCACAGACTGTCATTACTGGTAAGTTCTCTTCAGTAATAGGCCTCATCCAAGCGTCGCCGCAACCTTCGGTCCAGTGCTTTTCGCATCTAGCGAAGTCTCCTTCACCAGGGCGTCGGGAATCCCGGGCGGATTTCCGGCCACCGTAGGCGCGGGCTTGCGGACGGTGAGCAATGGGGAGCTCGCCTGCGGTAAGGAGCGGGCCCGGGTCGACGGCGCGCTGTATTCCACGCGAGCCTCAAAGAGATGTTGTCAGCACAAGTGTAGGGGTCCACTAGGGCCGATGCCTGCCGGGGTCGCGTGGCAATCCAAAAGGGTTACCGAGGCTCCTGGCAACACGGGCAACGGAAGGAACACGGATGGGTTTTAGTCAGTAAGAGTCTGACACACCCTCCCGCTCCACGCAGTGCGGGAGAAGTTATTTGATGATTTCCTACCCAAAAAAAAACAGACCTTCACCAGGTCATCTACCTACCTCGTGGAGGGCCTACCCACGCTGCACCTAGCTTTTACCGCAGCTTCGTCGAGAACGTATTTTTTCCTGGGATAAAAACTATATCACTCTCCGATCTATAAACTATCTCTATGCGAGAAATCAGGACAACAGTCAAAATCAAAAGTCATTTATTCAAACTAGGCTGAGAATCAGCCCTTTTCGAACGTCAAAATTACATAAGACGTCCCCCGGCACGCCCGCCCGCCACCACTTCCTAGGGCTGCAGCTGGGGATAAGTGGCGCAACAGACTGTCCTACGATCAATCGAAGATCCGTCGATCCATTGCTACGTGGAAGAAGAACAAACAAACAGTTCTTCAAAATACGGGAATTTCTAAGAACGTTCGCATTCTGATCTCAGTGTCAATCAGTCAAAAAATTCTTCTTATTAACTTACATTTTTAACAAGTTTTTGACCTCGATTGTCGCGTTTTTAATTTTTAATTACAGGAAGTCAAATATTCTTTCGTAACTCACCTGTATACCTACATTCTATGCAAGTAAATATTTTCCATTCCATTCTACTCGAAATTGTGAACGATTGTATTTATCTAGGACAAACTGTCCAGTTAGCTAGTAGGTCCAACTTCGAGAAAAAGATCAATCGTCGAATCCGACTCAGCAGTGCAGCGTTATGGAAGCTTCTCTCCACTTCACTATCTTCTTGTCTCATATACCACAGTGTCTCAAGGCGAAAGTCTTTGACCAGTGCGAGATGCCTGTGATGACCTAGGCAATGAAACGTAGTCGCTCACAATGTGCCTCATTAGAAGGCTGAAAGACACCCAAAGGGCAATGGGGCCCTCTCCATAGCCCTTTGGGTGCTATCTTAAAATTATCGGATCTGGCATATGAAAGTATATACGGTACTTATACAAAAAATCAATTTAATTTTTTTTTGTATGTCTGTTTGTTCCGGCTTATCTCCAAAACGGCTGCACCGATTTGGACGGAACTTTCATTTCACTGGCAGATAGCTGATATTATAAGGAGTAACTTAGGCTACTTTTATTTCATAAAACGCCACGCGGGCGAAGCCACGGGCAGCAGTGTGTAAATAAATAAATCAGGCTTTAAACCAATACTAAACTTACTTTATATTTCTTAGGTCGTGCCCGCCTTGGTGGTATACCAGTAGGAGTGGTGGCCGTAGAAACGAGAACAGTTGAGCTGACACTACCCGCCGATCCCGCTAACATGGACTCCGAAGCCAAGACCTTGCAACAGGCTGGACAGGTCAGTAACAAACGAACTGAAACCTGATTTACACATAATAAAATAAACTCACGCCTTCTTCCCATGGGGGGGGGGGGGGGGGGGGTAGGCAGAAACTATAGAACGCCACCTGCTACGCTCCTTACATACTCAGTGGCGGTACCTTCATATAAGCCCAAAAGCCTTACTAAAATGCTCGATACAGAATTTATTGTACCTACCCAGTAGTTTATGAGAAAATTGCGATGATACATACGTAGATACGTAGGTACCTACATACTCAGTCGAAAACTGAACTTTCTTTTTTTGAAATCGGTTAAAATTTTATTGGGCTTGCGTTATTTTGAAACCCTAGGCACGCCACTGTACATACTCCTTTTGCTTCGTTTACGTTCATACATCTGGTCATACACCCACGCCGGTTGCGAGTACTATGCACCTGACCCTTTTGAAGAACATCACTAATCAGGTCACTATATGTCTTCCTAGGGCTTCCCCTCCCGGCATTTCCACTCACATCTGCCTTGTAAATAAATACCTTTTGTTAGACGCCTTTCATTCATCCTCTCAACATGACCAAACCATCTAAGCATACTCTTTTATATTTTTTTTTTACTACATATTCCTTTAATGCGCACCGTTGCCTTATCACATAATTTTTCAGCCTATCATTTATAGTCACACCACACATGCTTCTCAAGGATTTACACGGCGCGATTTAATTGCCTGTGGCATACCATAAAGCCCTCATTTACACGATGCAAGTTTCTTGTCTGTGCCATACAATAATATTGAAGCAAAAAATTACTTACATCATCTAAACACTGTTTTGACGGTGTGAATTTTGTTGTTGTACCATCTAACCAATACCATTTAAGCGAAAGCGCCACAGTAGCCAGAAAATATAAATTTTCTTACGTTTTTTGCAATCATCCATTAAGACGCTGACAACACCTAAACCGCGGTCACTGTCAGACTGCATAAAAAAGAAAGAGAAGCGCGATGACACAACGCTCGTAATTTATTGCAAAATATGAAGCATTTATCTATTTACCCAAAATTGAGTTGAGTAATCGAAAATAAAAACAACCAAGTTCTGCATTCAAATAAGACGTTCTTGTTATTAATTAAATACTTAACGTATGTTGATATTTAATACAGATATTATGAATTAAAACTCAAGGTAAGAGGTTAGTTTAACTTTAGTTTGTGTCGAGATTTTTTTTCAAAACGTGTTTTTGGTAACAACCAAATTCTAGGAAATATGTTCAAAATTAACATATATTTTTTCCGCTACCACAAACTACAGATTTACCTATTTTTTTTTTCTTAAGAGAAGCCTATTATGGTCAATTAGGTCTTGTCAGAGCCTTAGAGTATCTAAGTTCTCATCTTATTGAATGATTAAGTCATTAAATGAGATTTGAGGCTAATTTTAACTTAGAGGTTTGGATGATTCTAATGATTATAATTCTGTAAATACATATTTGTTATGGTCGCGTGTTATATACAACCTGACCTGCAAATTGCAAAAAACTTAAGAAATTTTTAATATCATGGGCTACCTTAGCGCATCCCTCTTAAATAACACGTCTTCAGTATCCATCCCAATAAAAAACTGCACATTCATAATATCCACCTTATTTTATTATTCACATAGGTATGGTTCCCCGACTCTGCCTACAAGACAGCCCAAGCCATCAACGACTTCTCTCGCGAAGGTCTACCCATCATAATCTTCGCCAATTGGAGAGGTTTCAGCGGCGGACAGAAAGGTAAGAATTTAATTCATTAATTATGTATTTTTAATTTGACCTTTCCATAAATAAGGAAACTATACTCGCTTGACAAATTTTGTAGCAACAAGGTAAACAAAGAAACGTCACTGTCAAAGTGACGCCGATCCATTACTTATTATTTTTAACCTTTGTTATTAGTTGTGTTGGCATTCCTTTTTTAATTGATGATGCTGTAACAATACACGCAAGAATACTTTACCATTTCAATTTCCATTATATTTGGGCCTCAAATTTGCGCTGCTCGCAAAATGTGTCTACTAAATCAATGCGTTCACAAATTGATAATTTTGACGATGAAGTTATAGACCGCGTTACTTGCGTGTTATAATCCGAAATAGTCTATCCAATTGGATAGACCGCCAAAAAAATTTTTGTTTTTTTTTTAACGTATAAAATTAAAAAGACACAATATTTTCAAAAAAAAAAATCAAAAAAACTTATTTATTTACTTGATGGCTGTATTTTAAGGGGTTTCGTTTTGTTGTTTTTATTTTAACGAAATTCCCTCAACTAATAAAGTTATTACATTTTCTATACAGGTGCCTTTAATAGGCAATAAAAAAGTAAAAAAATCGATAGTAATTATTACGATTTTTTAAAGATTTTTTTTTTCTAATTTTTTGTCGATTAATTATGATCTAGTTTCGCCCATTTTCGTTTATGCACTTTATCCAGGGACACACTGTTTTTAAAGCCATAAGTTTGTTTAGTTTATTGAGTAAGGCGCTGACAAGAGGCAAATGATCTGAAAAATTGCCAATCCTGTACAAAAATTACACATAATCAGCCTATAATGTTCCCACTGTTAGGACACAGGCCTCCTCTCTGTGAGTAGTGCGGGTTGGTAGATGCAACATGTCTTCGAATTTTTGGTTCTTGGTTTGGTTTTTGGTTTTCCTAAACAAAAATTAACCAAAGTGCATATTTTTACAAATAATCTTAAGCGAGTTTTATTAAATATTTTTTATTTTGATAAATACATTTACGCTTGTAATTTATTGCAAAAAATGAAGCAATTATATATTCATCCAAAATTGAGTTGAGTAATCGAAAATAAAAACCAACTAAGTTCTGCATTCAAATAAGACGTTCTTGTTATTAATTAAATACGTAACTTATTAAATATTTAATGCTTAATATTTAATGCAGATATTTTGGATTAGAACTCAAGGTAAGAGGTTAGTTTAACGTTAGTTTGTATCGAGACTTTTTTCAAAACGTATTTTGGTAACAACCAAGTTCTGGGAAGTATGTTCAAATTTAACATATTTTTTTCCGCTACCACAAACTATACAGATTTGGCAATTTTTTTCTTAAGAGAAGCCTATTTTGGTCAATTGGGTCTTGTCAGCGCCTTAATGTTTAGTTTTTTTTTTTTATATTCTCATGTAAGCCCACGGGCTTTTTTTTCGCGCTATGTATTTTTTTACTCTCTGTTTAGCGCCAACAGTTGGAAGTCCAACGGTGTTTTTTTGACGCGTTGGAAAGCGCTCTGTTAAATTCTCAATGCTCGGCTCAATACCGAGGGTTGAAAGTCCAGTGTGCCAAAAAAAATGGGAGGGAGGGAAAACAATGTATTCTTATGAGGATAAAGTTACCTCAAATCTCAAAACACTGACCAACCATTTCCCCCCACAGACATGTATGAACAAATCCTGAAATTCGGTGCTGAGATCGTGCGCGCCCTCCGCGGCGCCAGCGCGCCCGTCATCGTGTACATCCCGCCCGGCGCCGAGCTGCGCGGGGGCGCCTGGGCCGTCGTCGACCCGTCCGTCAACAGCCGCCGGATGGAGATGTATGCCGACCCGGAGGCCAGGTACGACCCTACGATCATACGAAGAGTTTTGGTTTCTGTCCAAATTTCTGATAAATGATAATAGATTTTATTTCTGTAAGTAGGTTTGTACAAACACTTTTACACGTCAATCATATTTTTTTTAAACTAGATGAGGCCGGCGTTTCCTATCTGACTACTCTGAGAAGAAAGGCCGAAACAAACTCAGAGGTCACAGTCTCTTTTAAAGTCCAGAAATTTTTGGTCAGATCAAGTGAAGGCCATATTGATTAGTGTCTGCAATGGTCTTTTGAGGAAAGAACCACACAGATTGAGTGGACCTGTTCAGTTAGTGCACGCATTTGTCAGTAATCTTGCAGCTCAACTCAGAACTTAAGGAGCTCAAGGATGCGATGAACATTTGGGTAGGCCGCATATATTACTCAAACTACCAGACCATAATTAAAACTGACTGAGAAAAAAAAACAATAACCCACATAGTCTTCACATTCACAATAATTTAAAACAATATAATACTTGACAAGTAAATATTCATTTCATTTTATATATAAAATTTATCATTGCCTATGTGTACCTCTATAAATTCGAAAATAATCTTCATCAGATTATTTGAGGACCATGTAAAATGGTGTCTGAAATGGTCTTTTGAGGAAAGAACCTCACAGATTTGAGTGCACCTGTCCAGTCAGTGCACGAATTTGTCAGTAATCCTTTAGCTCTATTCAATTTAGCAATATCACTCCATAATAATGTTTAAATCGTCGTCAATAAAGAAACTCTAAACGACTGACCACCGCCAAACGAAAATTTGTGACAAGGCATCAACAAAATGTCAAATTAGAAAAATATACCAAAAAAAAAAACAAGAATAAAACGTGTTTGACCGTATGTGCGCGCAAGGAGTTCTGTACGGCAGAGGTAATGCTGCAATATGCAATCAGCCTATAATGCATGTACTGCTGGGACACAGGCCTGTCTGTGAGAGGCAACGGGCCTTAATGCGGGCCTAGGGTGCGGGCGGGGTGCTGGATTCCAACTACAGACGAAATGTGGGTGTACTATTGAAACGCCCCTTCCAAATCAGTCACATACAGTACAGGCTATGTTTAAAAAAGTAATAACACGTTCTTTTCCTTTTTGTTTCCATTAAATCTATACAGATTTCTGTAATTTTTTACCCAATTTCGCGACAGCAAAGATGGAGTTATGTTTTTTTTGTATAAACTTTTTAGCATACCATACACATATTTGACCATATCATTTTGTTCTCAGGGGTGGTGTCTTAGAAGCAGAAGCTATAGTTGAAGTAAAGTTCAAGCAGCGAGACATTCTCAAGACCATGAACCGTCTGGACCCTGAACTTCAGAGGATCGGAGCAAGGATCGCAGGTATGTGGAACCTTTCAACCGTCTTCAAAAAGGGAGAGGTTTTTCATACGCTTACACAGGGTGACAAGGACGACGCACAACGTGTTTCTATGAATTCAGTATATGATTCGGAACCCCGCGGCGTTAAAATTTTCATAAGTTATTTTTTTTAATCAGCTGTTTCCTACAAAAGTGCAATACTTACGCGGTCAAACTGTATGGATAACCAAATTTTTTTTTAAATAACCGACCAAAAATTTCAACAAAGGGGAGTTCAGAATCATGTACTAGATCCATGGTAACAGGTTGCACATCAACGTCCCTGCCACCCTATATTCATATGAACCCATACGCTATTTCTAATCAGATTAGTTTTATTATTCTAACTGGTGAAATGTGGGTGTACTATAATATATACACCTGTGCCCACCCTTCGGGGATACAGGCGAGATGTTATGTTATTTTATTTAACTTGTATTTCCGAAAAGAAAGATTCATTTAGTCCCATCATGGACACCAGTTACATGAAAAAATACTATTATGGCAGAATTTTTGGAGTGAGACTTACTGCAAACTTGTATCTGTGTATTGTGAGGTGCTTGACAGCCCGTTACTCGGAAACAAATTTGTCATGTCTCGTATGCCTGTAATGACACCGAGGGGGGGCTTGTGGCTAAGTAATAACAGCCGCACGGGTCGATCGATCAGGTTAAGCTACGCTTGCCGCGCTTGGTCCGTGGATGGGTGACCATCTTTACATACCAAGACCCCTCCGCGCCTCTGAAAGCACGTTAAGCCGTTGGTCCCGGTTGTCATTTGTAGATCTTTGACAGTTGTTACGGGTCGTCAGAAAACCAAATGTCTGACAACCAGTCTTACCAAGGGGTATCGTGTTACCCAGTAACTGGGTTGTGGAGGTCAGATAGGCAGTCGCTCAATGTAAAATACGGGTATTCAGCTGCATCCAGTTAGATGATGTATGCCTTTAATTACACTGGCACGGGGCACCCATATCCTCCAAACCAGGACACAGCAACGCTCCTTAGTTATAGTATTTCTTTGAACGAACTCTTCTGGAAGGAGGTCGACTACTTATTTTATATCATACACAATATTGGAAGGTCTAAATGTGATGCGCGTGCGCAATCTTTGTCTATTTTTGCCCCAGAAGGAGGGTAATGTTTTTCGAGAGTATGTGTGTATATATGTATGTCTATTTCTTTGGCACGCTCTGTAGCCTAAACGGCTTGATGGATTTTAACGTAGGTGTCGTTAGATTCGTCATAATTGTGGGAGTGACATGGGCTATATAATATTTATATATTGCATCTGCAAATAAAAAAAGGAGGGGAAGGTTTTTTTTTTAATAAATTGCAACAATATTGGTATCAAATAAAAGCTAGTAATAAAATAAATTATTTAAAAAGCAAAGACAAACGAGTAATCTGAAATAAGGTGCAACTTTTGTTTTTCCCTTTTCAGTTGTGTTTTTGCAGTCGGATTTTTGTTTTTTTTTTTATCATTTATTTTATTAAAATTATGGTAAAAAACCACTCTCTCCTTAAACGTATTTTCTTATTTTTCTGTTCTTTACATTTGTTTTTGTTCTTAACACTTGTTTCATTATTATTTTTGAATATATTATATAGATAACTTTAATATGTTTTATGTATGTATGTATTTATTGTATATATGTAAATGGTACACCACAGACTACCTGCAGTATCCCTAATCCATCCAAAGGTTGTCTTTAAAAGATCGCTTTTAGCGATAAGCGGTCTTATCGCTAAAAGCCCATTGTGTCACCCTATGTAAAATTTCTACATATACATATAATCTGTAATTTATGTTGTTGTTTGTATGTTGTACATAATAAAGAGTATTCTATTCTATTAAGTCACATGAGGCAGTTTGAATATAATAAAACTTAGAATAATTTCTATCGTTAGTCTGGTAAGCCAACTAGATAATAAACTGAACTGCTATGGCATCTTTTTAGACTTAACCAAAGCTTTTGACACGGTCTCTGTCCCTCGACTTATTTCAAAGAAAGCTTAGGAGTGCGTGGAGTAACTCTCAAAGTATTTAAAGACTACCTCTGTGATAGATCCCAGTGTGTTCACATTGATTCAGTCACCAGTTCATATGAAAAGCTCACTTATGGCATCCCACAAGGTAGAATATTGGGTCCGACACTTTTCCAAATATACATCAATGATCTTTGCAAGATCTCCATCTCTAAATGCGAAATTTTCTCTTACGCAGACGATACGGCACTTCTAGTGTTTGACAAAAATTGTAATAATTTTAAACTTCGTAGTACGACCCACACTTCCCATATGCTATGTACTGTGTTGTTGTTTTTATGTAGGTACTAATAAACGTATTATTATTGTTACAGAGTTGAAGGATCAAGTCAAGGAGATCTCAAAGGGCTTGGACCGCAGAGGGTCCGTTGATGAGAGCCTCATCAGAACCGATGCCGGCAGATCAGGTAATAAACCGAGACATATACTTATAAAACTAATATAAACATACAAATATCAATCAATTCTAATTATTTAAAAAATAACTAACCATTGTTTCTTCTCAATAGGGATGATGAGATTTCTTTTTATGTTTAGCTCCTAAAAATATTTGTTGTAATAAGTGTATGGAGGAATGAGGAACAAAGTGTAAAGTTCACTCATCCTCTATAGAAAAGCGAGGATCCTCCGACCAGACGGGTGTCGTGTCTGGTGGGCAACTGCCCGACGGTTGATTTCGGGACGTTGTTGTGGAATTTTTTGTTCTAGGACATGCCGGTTTCCTCACGATGTTTTCCTTCACCGTTTTGAGAGCAGTGGTGATGAAATAACATACACAAAGTAAAGCCGGCCGCGACTTACGAGTTGTAGATCATAGGTTCACAAATACATTCAGTTAAAACAAATAAACTCCCTACAGGTTTCATAGATTTCCCAGACAAACTTTTTCATAGGGAACTCTTCTATACAACGTTGTTATTTTGTTTCAGCTGAAAACCGAGTACGGGAACTAGAAACAGAACTATTAGCCGCCGAGAAGACGGCTAAGGGACGCGAAAAGGAACTCAGTCCAATCTATCACCAGGTATTTATTATTTTAATAGACCATGACACTATATTGGCTCAAGCAATAGGGGTGTCATTGCAGAACAAATGCCACTTTTCGTATAGAGAACTCACTACCTTTTTTTTTGGGTGGGAAATGATCAAATAACTTCTCCCGCTCTGGGCGGAGCGGGAAGGTGTGTCAGACTCTTACTGGCTAAAACACACCCGTGTTCCTTCCGTTGCCTGTGTTGCCAGGGGCCTCGGTAACATTTTCGTAGTTTCCCGCGTCCCCGGCAGGCATCGCCCCTAGCGGACCCCTACACTTGTGCTGACATCTCTGAGGCGCGCGTGGAACACGTTGCGCCGTCGCCCCGCGCCTGCCCCTTATCGGAGGCGAGCTACCCGTTGCTCATCGTCCGAAAGCCCTCAAGATCACTACCCTTGCTATGAACAGTCAACAATACCGCAAATTGCTTAGAATGATCCTCTGTTATATCGAAAATACTGCAGCATTAATTTTAAAATAAATGTACGGTAATGTTTGTGTGACGAGAACGCGATTCCTCGTTATCGAACAATATTACAAAAATACTTCAAATTGTGTAATTAAACTTTACATAATAACTGAAATAAATACAAAGTTATTTATTGTAAAAAGAAATTACTGAAACTATCGGCGCCTTGGAGCCTGCTTCCTGCCACCCTGTCTCGCTTGCTCGCGTGGCACTGAGGTATTGTGGACTCTTAAAAACTGATCAAGTTTCAGTAAATCTGTTATATCTATGAGAAACTGTAAAATTTGACAACGGAATTGAATAGGCTTGAAGTAGACCCGACTACATCAAATTACTATTATTTCAGGGGCTGCATCTCAAATCGTCGCAAAGTCCTAATGGGGTCCCTAGAAGGTCAAAATTGCTTGACAAGCATTCACAATCTTTTCGCCATTAGGACTTTGCGACCGAATTCGGTCGTAAAGCGATGGCTATCTATGTCGAGACTGCAGGGCCAGATCTATAGTTTAGCGTTGATAAATTGTAAATGAATTATGATAAGTTTATTATATTTGACCTGATAAACGTCTTATAAATCGATGAACGCCGGCTGCACGCACGAAAAAGCATGACTCATTGTCACGTTCCGCCTGAGCCGAGCGTGCAAGCGAGAACGTGGAACTAGCGATAGAGAAGCACGATCGGCCTAAGCGTTCGGCTTGTGACGCATCTCTTTCTCGTTACCACGTAAAATTATCGTCCGTAAACTGACTTTACAGACAACCAATTTTTGTTTTTAAAACTTAAAATATACCAGGTTATTATTAGCCCACTGCTGGGCTAACGCCTCTGCTCATACACAGAAGGCTCGAGCATTAATCACCACGCTTGCTCAAAACGAGTTGGCGATTTCAGACTTATATTAACTACTAGCTGTTGCCCGACGCTTCGCCCGCGTGGCTTTTTCTAAAGGTAACATAAGTTACTCCTTATTACATCAGCTATCTGCCACTGAAAGTCCTGTCAAAATCGGTCCAGCCGTTTCAGAGATTAGCCGGAACAAACCAGTCAATAATTGAAAAAAATATATATATATTGGTATATGTACCGTGTATGCATCCATATGCATTTAGTAAGAAGCGGTTATTTTAATATTACAAACATAAACTCCAATTTTATTTATCTGTATAGAAAGGTAATAAGGAAAAAAAGAAAGAAGAAAGGTCAATGCGCGTATTTCGCGTACGGGTGGGAAATCAATTATTCGATCCACCCCAGCTCCTCAAGGAAGGCCAGCAACGCCTTGATGTTACTGACAATCTCTCGGAGGGTACCTGGGTTACCGAAGTATTTTGCCCTGTATGTGACGACCACCGGGCAGTTTAGTAGCACGTGTGCTGCTATCTCGTCGTCCTCCATGCAGGCCCTGCACAGCGGACTGTCTGTGACTCCTATGACAAAGAGGTGTTTGTTAAATGATCCGCGGCCAGTTATAGCTGCTGTAACAGTGCGCAGCTGTTTGATTGTATAGATGTAGATGAATAGATAAGACCAGGTTCCCTCGCGATGCTTTCTTTCAGCGATGTAATATCGAAGATAAACTCAGAAAGAACATAAATAAAAAAAATCCCATTGGTACTTGCCCGGATTTGAACCCGCAATCTCGTTCATGAGAGGCGAGGCCTTAAACATTGAGCCATCATGACATTCACGTTAATCTGATATGTTTTGTTTTACTTTAGATCGCAGTACAATTCGCGGAACTTCACGACACAGCCGAGAGGATGCTAGAAAAAGGATGCATATTTGTAAGTATTTTCATCGTCTCAATTTTTTCCGTCCATCTATCGCATGTCGCATAAAAAGAAAAAAGTAATTCCTTTTTTCCTTTCACAGGACATAATCCCCTGGCGCGATTCCCGCCGCCAATTCTACTGGCGTCTCAAGCGACTACTGCGTCAGAACGAACAGGAGCGACGAGTGCAAGAGGCAGTGAAGCCAGCTGAAGACATGGAGCAGGGGCCCGCCGCCGCCACGCTGCGGCGCTGGTTCACCGAGGACCGCGGGGAGACGCAGGTCGGTACACGGCGCGACTGGGCCGAGCCTTACTGTAGTCGCATATCATGGGTAACGTCTGACATCTCACTTTGGTGATAAGCAACTGAGCAGCGACAGAAATTAACCTCAAAATTTAAAAAGCTAATTCTGTAATAATTATTCATTACTAGTGGTCGCCCACGCGTCGGTGAGGGGCTTGTGGCTAAGTATTAACAGCCGCACGGGTCGATCGATCAGGTTAAGCTACGCTTGCCGCGGTTGGTCCGTGGATGGGTGACCATCTTTACATACCATGACCCCTCCGTGACTCGGAAAGCACGTTAAGCCGTTGGTCTCGGCTGTCATTTGTAGATCTATGACAGTCGTTACGGGTCGTCAGAAGCTTGAAAGTCTGACAACCAGTCTTACCAAGGGGTATCGTGTTAACCAGTAACTGGGTTGTGGAGGTCAGATAGGCAGTCGCTCCATGTAAAAAAATACTGGTATTCAGCTGTATCCGGTAAGACTGGAAGCCAAACCCAACATAGTTGGGAAAAAGGCAGGCAGATGATGACTAGCGGTCGCCCACTGGTCGAAATTCGACCCCCTCTACTTACAATTTATATAGAACTTACTAATTCCATGCTATTATAAAGTACTTACGAATTCCATGCTATTAAAAAGTACTTACTTATTCCATGCTCAAGCTGTCACTTCCTGATACACACTTCCGTCCATTTTCACGAAATCGGTCTCATAGAAAGCAAGCGGAATGATGGCCCATGGTGTCCCATTATGGCCCATTGTTTCTACCGACGGTGCTCCATGATGGCCCATTGTTTCTTCCGACGGTGCTCCATGATGGCCCATTGTTTCTTCCGACGGTGCTCCATGATGGCCCATTGTTTCTTCCCACGGTGCTCCATGATGGCCCATTGTTTCTTCCCACGGTGCTCCATGATGGCCCATTGTTTCTTCCCACGGTGCTCCATGATGGCCCATTGTCTCTTCACACAAAGGGCCATAAGGTTACTTGCATAAACCAGCAGGTTCTCCGGTAGTGATCGCTGCAGGGTGGTCTACGCAAAAAAACAGTTACAATTTTGTACGTTTCTTTATGTTTGAGCGCAAACGGGCTTAAAACGGGGCTATTTAACCGCACCGATCAGACCCGACTAATCATTACCGGGAATCCACCTCTTTATGCAAGACTCTTCAAGTCGTTTGTCCACCGCCACCGTCAACGGGACGTCAACGAGAAACGAGATTATTCGAACCGAACGTAACGTCACGGCAATGGTGTGCCACAGTAAATGTATGTATCGATACTTCGGCGACGTCATCTCGTTCCCGTTGACGGTGCGGTGAACAAATGGCCTAAGACCCTCGACTGCACATTAGTCTTTATTCCGTAACAGTAAGGGCGGTTTTCGTAACTCAAATCTTATGACAGACCTGCAGTTTACAGTACTAAATCAAATTCACTAATCATACATTCTCTTCCCCAGTCCCACCAGTGGGAGCACGACAACGAGGCAGTCTGCAAGTGGCTGGAGGCACAAGTAGGTGACGACAACTCTGTGCTCGAGAAGAACCTGTGCTCCATACACCAGGACGCGTTGCTACAGGCTGTGAACAACCTTGTGGGGGTGAGTGCTTATAACACAAGCACTACCGGCTTTATTCAGTACCGAAAAAAGGGGGTGAATCGGGACGGATTTTTTTTTCAAGATTTTATTTTACCGAAACTGTAAGAGTTCCTTGTTTAATACGAAACCCTACAAATGTATTTTAATTGAAATAATACAGTTTGCTGCCAACAAGAAAAGTTAGTCGTTAATAATAATTATTATACACAGTCAACACATTGAGAGTCCTTTTTTGGCAATAAACTATAGTTCCAAGCGCGCCTCCAAGAGATGTCAGCATAAGTGTAGGAGTCCATTAGGGCCGATGCCTGCCGGGGTCGCGGGAAAGTCAGAAAGGGTTAACGAGGCCCCTGGCGACACAGGCAACGGAAGGAACACGGGTGGGTTTTAGTCAGTAAGAGAGGCACACCCTCCCGCTCCGCCCAGAGCGGGAGAAGTTATTTAATAATTGCCCACCCAAAAATTTCATAAAATACACTAAACACATTAGGGAGTCCTATTTGGCAACAAAGTATATTATTTCTACATTAAAATCCATTTTAAAGTTTCGCCTCGGTTCACCCATGCATCCCTATTTACCCCGTTTTACGCAACTTGTACGTACAGTACATATAAGAAATTAATAGAAAACAATAATACAATTGTATACGTTATATATAAACATAAAACGTAATCAGTGTTGCCAACTGCTACCTTGAGAGCAGAGGTGACCCAGTTGTAACGGCCGTGACTTTAGGCGACTTGTAGGTCGTAGGTTCGAACCCAGACAGGCGCTTTACTTTGTGTAAATTATGAAGTGGCGGTGAAGGAAAACATCGTGAGGAAACCGGCATGTCCTAGAACCAAAAATTCAAAGACATGTGACATCTACCAACGCGCACTGGGCCCGCGTGGTGGATTACGGCCCACTCCCTCTCACAGAGAGGAGGCCTGTGTCCCAGCAGAGGGAGCATTATAAGCTGATTATGCTATTATGCTTATGTTATGTCAAATTAATTGTATAATATCTCTTTTTCAGGAACTCACACCATCACAGCGGGCGGAGTTTATCAGAAAACTGTCGACGTTAGATATGGATCACTAATATTATAGTTAATTTTAATGACTTAGGACGAACAAATTATGTAGGGTACATATTTATTGTTGGGGCTTTCTAGATGCGAGCAAGTCTGTTTTATTTACTAAATGATAACTCGGAAAATCTCTTTAGTATAGAATTTATTAATGGCAACATTTTTACCCGGCTTTTGGTAAGCTGTGTGTGATGTGTGTGTGCTATGAACCTCTCTACCTGACCTCTCGGGGATACAAGCGTGATTGTTATGTTATATTATTATTATTATTTATTCTCGGTAAATAGCTCGGCCCATATTTCAGTGGACTTAGACTTAACTGGCGAAATATGAGTTTATTATATAATAAACTCATTTTTCGCATATTTAGCAGAGTGTATATACACTCTGCTAATCCATTCGGGGAATACGGGCGTGATGTACTGTGTGTATGTTTTATTCAAAAAGCTGTTTACTTAAACAGGTTGTATAGTATGGCAGCTATCTGCCAAATAAGATTGAAATGAAATTGTTTGAAATGAAATTGTTTATTCTGTAAACAAGACATCAGAATCACTTTTACACGTCATATTAAAAAAAATAAGCTAAATGGAGTTGAAATTTTTATCTGATTACCCTGAGCAGAAATGGCCAAACAAACTCAAGGGTCAAAGTCTCTTTTAAAGTCCAGACATAATTTTGGTCAGATCATGTAGATCCATTTAATTTAGAAAGTTTTTTCTCCTATTTAAAACTGCTTTTAAAGATGTTTTTAATGACGCAGTTTTGAGGCTTATTTCAACAAAAAATAACTAAATAAAATGTTGCTCAAAATTGATGAAATCAATATGTATGGATATGAGTATGGATTTTCCGAAGAATCGCTCTACTGCAAAATTGAATTAAAATCAGGCCTCAAAGTGAGGTTAGCTGTTATTATTTTGCAGTTATAATATAACAGACTTGTGGTTTTTTAAGTTCAGAATTTATTAAAATTAAGTTTCACAGCCTTAACAAAAAATATTATTTAAAAAATATATATTTTACATATCACAGCAAACCAATAAAATTCGGACACGGCGTCCTCACTGTGTAAGTGAGTGGGCTGTAATCTGCTACGCGGGCACCTCTCAGGATCTTTTTTCTAGTATTCATGTCTTCCATTTTATAAGTTCAGGGTCATATTCAATTAACTAACGAAACTGCAAACGTAATGGTACCGATATCTGTTTAGATATCGGTACCATTACGTTTGCAGTTTGCAGTTTTTTATGTGTAAACTTCACAGACGTGATGGGTACTGATATCTAAACACGATAAAATAAAACATATTAAATTAACTCATACTTCAAGTAAACAAAACTACCAGCGTTCGTTGACCCCAAAAAAAAAAACATCATTTTTTTTTGTTTTTGTTTTATCTAAACAAAAACAAAAAAAAATGATGTTTTTTTTTTGGGGTCAACGAACGCTGGTAGTTTTGTTTACTTGAAGTATGAGTTAATTTAATATGTTTTATTTTATCGTGTTTAGATATCAGTACCCATCACGTCTGTGAAGTTTACACATAAAAAAACTGTTTTTAAACCGATATTTCAAGCGACTACATTATCTGCGATCGATGACCCCACAAAAAAGCATCAAATTAATTTGTTTATTTTTGTTTGATTCCCATCACGTCTTCAGAATTTGATTTGACCCTGTATAACACTCACATCTATTATACTGCCATTGGCTAGACTTCTTTCCCAATCCTAATTTTAAAGGTAAGGGTAATTACCCTTCTCTCTACCTCCTTTTTTACCCCTTTATTACCCATCATTTGCCTAGCCTTTTCCCAACTATGTCGGGGTCCGCTTCCAGTCTAAACGAATACAGCTGACTACCAGTATTTTACATGGAGTGACTGCCTATCTGCCCTCCACAACCCAGTTACTGCGTAATACGATACCCCTTGGTAAGACTGGTTGTCAGACTTTCGGGCTCCTGACGACCCGTAACGACTGTCAAAGATCCACGAATGACAGCCGGGACCAACGGCTTAACCGGTAACTCCCCATTGACTCCGAATAGGAGTCGCACTCCCGAACCCTTCAGTCCCCACTGACACCGAATAGGAGTCTTGGGCCACGCGGTTTGCAACTCTATTATAATGCAATAAGGTGCTCATCCGTTATAATAGAGTTGCAAACTGCGCGCCCCTAAGACTTCGAATATGTGTCAGTGGGGACTGACGGTTGGAGGAGTGAAACTCCTATTCGGAGTCAATGGGGACTGACCGGCTTTCTGAGGCACGGAGGGGTTTTCGTATGTAAAGATGGTCACCCATCCACAGACCAACCGCGGCAAGCATAGCTTAACCTGATCGATCGACCCGTGTGGCTGTTATTACTTAGCCACGAGCCCCTCTCCTCCCCTGCGGCCCATTTTAACCCCTTTGTAAGAATTAAAATCTAGCTAGTCACATGTCGATGAATTAAAGCTAAAATCACTAAAATCAAATACGTGGTTTTGGAGCACATGAAATGCACTAAAGGACAGATAGTAGGACAGTGAAAGTTTGTGAAGCTGTTTTTACTCAATCACGCATAAACGGCTGAATGGATTTGAATAAAATTCGGTCCAAAGATAAACCATCCTCCTGGGTTAAAACATTGGATACTTTATATCCAAGTGTATGTGTTAGTTCGCACCTAGGAAGCGAGTAAAATATTCTTTCGTTTGGCTGTGAAACTCAGTAGCATGACAATTTTTGTTTAAATTATGTTGTTGTATTTATTTAGATACACCTAGTTACCTCTCGGTACGTAAAGAACGGACGTTGGTCTTTATTTGTTAGCCTTTTGACCGTCAGACTATAAGCCAACTGGCTAATAGCGATTTAGCCAACTGGCTAATAGCCATTTAGCCGACTGACTAATAGCCATTTAGCCGACTGGCTAATAGCCATTTAGCCGACTGGCTAATAGCCATTTAGCCAACTGGCTAATTACCATTTAACCAACTGGCTTAAACAGAATGCTTTTTAGGGTAACGTCAATTCTTAAACAAAATAATGTAATATTATTATACTTTCTTAGAACGCTCAAAGCAGAAAATTGTGAATACTATGTTAAGTAAATAGACAATATACTTATGGTTATTAGAATTGACATACCGCACAGAGCACGGAGACACCCCGGCGCCCGGTTTTGGAGGCGAGTTGTCAACAGTTTGCATACAATCGAAACGAGTTTACTCGCAGTGCGACTCAATGATGTATACAGCGTATAAAAAAACCCTGTCCGATATTGAAAATAAAAAAGTTATTGCTATTTAAAATTCACATTTTTAGTACCAAAATTACCCCAATTCCATTATAAATTAGCAAATTTTCAACAGGGGTCATGAGTTATGGCTTGTAGACGCCCGCTAAACGACGGCCGCCCGCGCCCCGTGTAATAAACCGGTAAAATTCCCCATTGAAAAAAAAATGCAGCTTATTTTACTTTTTGTTTTTCCTGAAAATTACCACATAAATACTCTCAGTACGATACAAAAAAAAAATGTGCGATACTTAACCACACCCTCTCGGATCGGACAGGGATTTGAGACACCCTGATGAAACTTTGAATGACGACAAAAGTTGTGCAAAGAAACAAAAATGCGTTTATTGGCATTAGAACGAAACTATGAAAACAGAAAGAAAACAAATACTACCTTCTCTAGTATGCGAGGCGATTCCGTGCTCTGTGTATCCTACTAAGCAACCTATACAGGGTTACTGGTTAATCGACCAATTCCTGCTAGGCGGTTGTAGGGGAGGTTATTACCGATGAGTTAGACCATAACCTCCCTGAGCAAAAGTGAACCATTTGTCAGAAAAGGAGTTTTAAAAATGTTTTTTTTTTTTAAGTATTGGCTATAATATTTTTTTTCTCAAGTAAAAGACATAACAAGCATTCATTTTCAACACAAAAATAGAACTGTCTGTACACATTAGAAGATACCAGACAAAAACATCGTACATTTTAATTAAGGAGTTCCAAAATAATAACAAAAAACAACAAAAAATATATATATGATCTAATTCTTCAGTAATGTCTCCCCTACAACCTCCTAGCTGGCATAGGTCAATTAACCAGTAACCCTGTATATCTATTTCGTGTCGACACGAGTTACACGAGAATAGCTCCTGCCGTGGTGGAAATAGCCAGTTGGTTAAAAAGCAGGGCTGTGCAGGGTACGCCAGACATACTGAAGTATCGTCTTTGGTAGAGGCTCTATAAATGTACACTGTTTTGACATTCCTAGCTCTAGCGGTCAAAAAATAATCTGTTTAAATTCTCAAAAATGTATAAATTATACAAAAAATATTGTGAAATTGTATACATAGTGTCATATACTTGTTACGAATATAAAAAAAAAGTGTATAATGCATTTTTGATCAGCTAATTTGAGGCAATTTATAATATTTAATTTCAGTTCTATTATTGTATGTATGTATGCGGTTTGGAAAATGTTTATTTTTTAGTGAAATCGGACTAATTCTGGAATGACGAAAAATATCTGCTTTTTCATTTTACCTACTCAATGTAGGTAAATATTTTTTTCTCTATTTCAATGTTGGCCCCATCAGTAAAATCACTTAAAATATACTAGATAAAGTTTAATTAACTTCACAGACCCACCACATCTGTGAAGTTTTGCCGGTTCAGTTTGTCAAAGTTCAAGATATTTTTTAATGTTTGTCAAATTAGATCATTAATTTAAAAATATAATTGCCTTTGAATCTCTATGTTTAGGGTAATTTGACCCTCTAAAAGGGTGAGAGGGTCAGACTTTCAGGGGGTAAAATTACCTAGTGTAAACGTTTTTCAGACATTTTCCACGCCGCATAAAACCATGTAGTAATAACAATATAATCATTGTGTTCATTTATCATTAAAAAAAATGTGTGAAACCTGCAAATTGTACAAAATGTACTACAAATACATTCCCGTGTTTAATTTTGTATTTTGTTAAATATTTTATATTGTTGAAAAGCTTACGGTTGGAACTCCATTCGGTAATAATTAGATGGTTAGTCCTGTCATATTTATTTTACCTATGACAGCAGCAACCTAACAGAGACCTTATTTTAACAGGAATAAAGATCATTGTGGTTTTGACATACTTGGCAGCAACCCAATTGCGTCATGTTTTTATGCTTCAAATGACATGACTTCATGAAATGGTCATTAATGACATGACTTCATGAAATGGTCATAGAGTAATTTGAACTTGAGTTGTTTTAATGATTTTATTTTTTCAGCCATATTTTTTAAGGCGCGTTCACACTGAAGTTATTTTTTGTGGAGCAACGTTTAACGGAGCAAGTGTTATGGGCAATAATGGAAAAAGTTATTATGTAAATTTACTAAAAATTATAGAAAGTTTCTTGATGTTGTCAATGATGAATGAATGTCTATTGCAAAATATTGTCCTACAAAAAGTTACTTTGGTGTGAATGCACGTTTACGAGCGTTAATCATATTTTAATCAACATACACTGACCTGCTTTTTGAAAAGATGCCCTACCGCTTTCGCCTTGAACCACATTGCCATAAGTAAAAACTTAGCTCAATGGAGTTTCAACAATACCATACGTTTTTTAAGTGTAGCAACACTGAAACGCTAAAAGCCGCTATTTGAATTTGTAGTGATATTATTATTATCAGCGCGTCCATAAAACACGTTATTTATTATTTAATGTTATTTATGTTTAAAATGGGACCAAATAAATAAATGGTGTATATTATGATTTCTTTTTTTTTATTTTTAATATCCTCTCTCCAATCTTGAATATACTCATAAACTCACGTCTTCTTCCCATGGGGGTAGGCAGAAACTATAGAACGCCACCTGCTACGCTCCTTACATACTCCTTTTGCTTCGTTTACGTTCATACATCTGGTCATACACGCACGCCGGTTGCGAGTACTACGCACTTGACCTTTCTGAAGAACATCACCAATGAGGTCACTATTTGTCTTCCTAGGGTGTTCCCGGCCGGCGTTTCCACTCACATCTGCCTTGTAAATACATTTTCACGCTTTTCATTCAGTCCACCAATGACAATGGGACCACCTCGGGAGTGGGTAAACTCCCGAGGTGGTCCCATTGTCACCAAGTTTTCAAACAAAAAAAGATTTGTTTAAATCAGTCCACAGTTGACGGAGAAGTCGGCGAAAATAAATAATAAAAAAAAAAACAAATAAACGTCGAATTATTAACCTCCTCTTTTTGGAAGTCAGTTAAAAATAATATAAGTTTTACTAACAAATGAGTCATGGTTACTTGAATAAATAAATTCATTGTAATAAAAGTGTATCGATCAATCAATCGATACACTTTTATCGTAACTAATACAAGTCAATTTAATTTTTTTATGTGATAAAAGCGTGTTCTTATGACTTGACCGGTTGGACTTATCAAAACTAATCATATGATCCCAAAGTCGAGAATATTACTAGTCGCCACTGAAGAGTTCCCCTATCCACCTCCTGGCTCCATCACCAGACCCTCATTATCAAGCCCAATGAAATGAAATGAAATTGTTTATTCTGTAAATAGGATATGAGAATCACTTTTACACGTCATATTAAAAAATAAGCTAGATGGAGTCGACATTTCCTATCTGACTACCCCTGAGAAGAAATGGCGAAACAAACTCAAGGGTCAAAGTCTCTTTTAAAGTCCAGACATAATCTTGGTCAGATCATGTGAGAACCATGTAGATCTATGTCTGAAATGGTCTTTTGAGGAAAGAACCACACAAATTTGAGTGGACCTGTCCAGTCAGTGCAAGCATTTGTCAGTAATCGTGTAGCTCAACTCAAAACTTAAGGAGCTCAACGACTCGACGAACAATACCAAGGAAAGGACAATTGGGTTGGCCGCATAAAGAACTCAAAATGCCAGACCATCATTAAAACTAAGAGAAAAAAAAAAACAACAAGAAATAAATAAAAATGACCCACATAGTGCTCACATTCACAATAATTAAGGTAATATAATACTTTTCAAGGTACATAAATATTCACTTAATTTTGCTTATAATATTCATCAATGTCAATATGTACATATAGTTGTATATAATGATGATTTTGCATAATTTAAATATCAAATGTTATGGTTTTAGCACAAAGCTTATCAGAGCGAGCAGCTCAATCCCAAGCTTTTTTGTCTTCTAAATAATCAGAAATTTTATAGTACCCTTTTTTACAAAGTTTGGTTTTAATACAGCTTTTAAATCGTTTAATGGATAAATTTCGAATAGCAATAGGAAGTTTGTTGTAAAAGCGTATACATTGACCCATGAACGAGTTGCCTTCTCTGTGGAGGCGAGTGTGAAGTACAGCAAGATTATGTGTATTCCTGGTATTTAAACTGTGGATATCGGACATTTTCTTAAAATTTGATATATTTTTGTGTACATAGGTACATAAGATTATCAAATATATATTGAGAGGCTACAGTCAGAATATCTATTTCTTTGAATTTTTCTCGAAGGGAATCTCTTGGACCTAGGTTGTAAATGGCTCGAACAGCCCTTTTTTGTAAAACAAAGACGGTATTAATGTCCGCACAGGTTCCCCAGAGAAGAATCCCATATGGCATAAGACTATGAAAATAACTAAAATAAACAATTCTGGCCGTATCTACATCGGTTATCTGTCGAATTTTTTTAACATCATAGGCGGCCGAACTTAGCCTTCCTGACAATTTTTCTATGTGTGGACGCCATTGTAATTTAGCGTCAATAGTTATTCCAAGAAAAACTGTCGACTCAACAGGGTCCAACTCGGGTTGGATCTAGTATCGTTTGGCAGGAGTTGGGGGGTAAAAGGGGCTAAAGTTGATAGGGTTTGGGTCCCCGATTATAACGTTACCACTCTTATTAAAAGGTAATGCATATTTTTCGAGAAATTAATAAAAAAATGTTTCTAACCTCAAATCCGATAAGAAGCGAAAAACGAAACGTTTAAAATGGGCGATTGACAACCAAATCTGCCCCAGCATCTGTAGTCAGTATCCAGTATCAGTATTTGTAGTCAGTCCATGGTATAAAATGTCGGGCAAATTCGATAACACGGAACGTAAACAATAAAACAGGTATGCCATTTGCGTCATGTGTCACTGTCATTTGTTTTCGATCGTTCCGTTTCTCCTCGAGTTGCGTGAATTTTTTCTGTTTGTACTTCCACTGATCGTATATGTGTACAAAAGGCAATGTTACTACTGTTACTAGGAGAACTTAGGATGCAAGAGCGAGCGAAGCGAGCTCGGGACTTGGGGCACCCCGACTCGGACAGGTTAGGTTCGAAGGGGATGGCGGGGTCTAGTGAGCGAGCGGAGCGAGCGAACTCAGACCCCGCTATCCCCTTCGAGGTTATTTTTTTTTAAACCCTAGAGGCCCGCGAAGCGGGCCTCATACTACGCCTTTTAATCGACTTTAAGTGTTTTGAGGTTAGGTTACAATAATTTGTTTTTCTCAAGAACGGTGCGTTACTTTTTCATGGGAGTGGTGCCAGGGGGCAAGGAGCACCCCTCCCCCAATCTCCCCCGCGAAGCTGGGCTCATACTACGGCTTTTTAAGCGACTAAGAGTTTTGAGGTTAGGTTACAATAATTTGTTTTTCTCAAGAACGGTGCGTTACCTTTTCATGGGAGTGGTGCCAGGGGGCAAGGTGCACCACCCCCCAACCTCCTCTCCCACCCCCACCCCCCTTCTCCTGCCAAACGATACTAGATTTTTACCCTTTTTTTCGTTCAGGAGAAGATTATTTACATTAAACCAATGGACAACTTTAGAGAGTGCATCGTTAACATGTTCAAAGTTCCATGTCCAATGTATTGGACTCGACAAAATGAATCATATGAGCCCAAACTCGAGGAGTTAACTAGTAGCCACTAAAGAGTTCCACTATCCAACTGCTGACTCCATCACCAGACCCTCGTTTCCAAGCCCAGTTATCACATGAAAATCATCGACATGGGCTTCCGCGAACATCTGCGAAGCGCTGCAGAAGCCCGGAAGCCCCATCAACATCCTAAAACCATTATTATACTGACGCACGTCGTAGGACATTGTAGGCCCTCTGCGCATACTTTACCCACAAGCTGCATGTGTAAGTTTGACAGTAGGCCTTAAAACGATACACCTTTACATCCCTACTAGGTACAGCGCGCAAACCTGCGGGCTAACATATTGCACCGATCCGCCAACGCCCTACGCTCCCTGTCCAAATCAACATCATCAGATAAGTCCTCCGTGACGATATGTCCTAGGTGCTTAACCTGAGCAACACGCTGCAATGGTGTTCCACTTATAGTCACAGGAGGAACGTTACCTAACAACACATGTTTGCTATTGAAAACCAAGATACAAGATATTTATTTTGTAAAACATGAGTGCAGAATTATACAGGTCTTAAAAATAATAAGGGTAGGTTCAGATGACAAGCGCTCAGCGCGCGTTGAACGCGCGTTGAATTTTTGTATAGTGTTCACATGGTGCGCGCTTGTCAGGCGTTAAACGCGCGTTGTTGCGGCCAGTTTGAGTTCTACATTTGTCGAAGATGGACGTAGAAACAGTTTTATCGGTGATTTTATACAGACGGCAGAAACGACACAACAGAAGACGGAGATATTGGGTTCACCCAATTTTGTCAACCAGGCTGACTGAAAGTCAGTACATTATTTTATATCCTAAGTTAAGGCAATTTGAGCCCAAATTCTTTAACTACTTCAGAATGTCCATCAAGTCATTTGATGACTTACTGACTCTCATAAACGATGAACTCGTGCGATATAGCATTTCACCGGAAGAAAAACTCATAATTACATTGAGGTAAGTTTTTAATAATCAACATAATCTATAAATCAAATAAATCAAATCAACTTGTTTAGGAACAATTTTTTTAAAGAAAAAATAACATTTTGTTACTCGCAGAATAACTCTAACTCTGATTCATTGCTGACATTAGTTGGTGCTGGCGATGGAGTAGGTGTTACTGGCGATGGAGACCCCATTGCTGTAGTATAACCATAATGTGCAAAATTATTTGACACACTAGACTGCTGTGATCTATAATCATGATAACGAAAGCCTTCAACAGAAGCTGATGACTGATGACGCTGCTCTTGTGATGAATAATTTCTTCGTTGTGATACCGGGTAATTTTGATTTTCATATGTCTGTTGTTGTGGTCCTTGAAATTCATTTTGGTTTTGCAAAATTAAATTATAAATGGCGATTTTAGTTTGAAGTCGCCTATATTCCGGAATTTTTTTAATCTCTTTAACGAGTGACAAACAAAACAGCTTGTCTTCATCGTCATCTTCTTTTGGATGAGACACATTTTTCTGTGCTAAACTCTGCTCTAATATGTTTGCAAATCTTTCATCAGCAGGATTTAATTTTTGTTTTTTTCTTGAAGTAGATTTAGGACTCTTAAAGCCAGAACTTATTTCTACTTCAGCAACCTCTGACGAAGTTGATGCATTATCTGCATCGAAACTACTTTCTGTATCTTTGTTGGCAATTGATGCCTGTAGAAATCGTAGTCTATTATAATGAATATATGTCGAAGTTTTGGAAGCTCCTGATCCAGATTTGACAGTCTTTATTTTCTTCACCTCTCTCATATAATTATCCCGTAAACTCTTCCACTTTTTTTGCAGGGATGACGCTGAAAAAAAAAACAGTATTTAGTAATAGTTTATGTTTGTTTCCAGATATTTGGCCATTGGATGTTCATTTGGGACATTAAGCTACGACTATAGAATTGGCAAATCTACTGTGGCTACTATAATACCACATGTATGTGAAACTATTTGGAAAAAATTAAGGCCCGTTGTTATGAGTGAACCAACGAAAGAAAAGTGGTGTGAAATATCCACGATATTTGAAAAGAACTCAGTTTCCCAATTGCTTGGGAGCCTTGGACGGGAAACATATACGGTTAATCCAGCCTGAACACACGGGTTCTATGTATTATAACTATAAAAAATATTTTTCGCTAGTTTTATTGGCGCTAGCGGATGCAAACTATTGTTTTGTGTGGGTTGACATAGGTGCCTACGGTAAAAACAGTGACTCAGGTATATTCAAGAATTCTTCATTGTACAAAAAGCTGACAGAAAGGTCATTAGATCTACCTGAGCCAAAGGCATTGTTAATACAAAATAGACCGACAACGTTGCCATATGTGATAGTGGCTGATGAAGCTTTTGGCATGATGGAGAATTTAATGCGTCCATATGGGGGAAGGTCACTAACTTATGCTAAAAAAATATTTAATTACCGTTTGACATTAGCACGCCGGTATGTTGAATGTACTTTTGGCATAATGTGCAATAAATGGCGCATTTTACACAGGCCGTTAGATGTTAACATCGGTTTTGCAGAAAAGATCGTAAAAGCGATATGTACACTAAATAATTATGTCAGAATCAGGGATGGCTACAATTTTGAAGACACACTTTATACGCCACCCCTAGAAAATCTAGCCTCACATTATACCGGACGTGCTGTGCGACAGGCGGATAATGTTCGAGTACATTTAACAAACTATTTCATTAATGAAGGAAAAGTAGATTGGCAGGATCGTTATATTTAACTTGTAACACAAACCGATTGTAAATGTAAATAAATATATATACTCACATAATATTTTCTTCTTTTCTTCATTGTCATGTCCTTCACAAAATATAAGGACGAGTTCTTCCCAAGCCCGTCTTCTCAAATTCTTATCTGAATAATCGCTACTTGTCATGTCCCATATCGCAGGACGTTTCTCTATTTCACCAATTAATAATTCCGTATTAAAAGCTTCGGTTTCCATTTCGGACGATTTTCGGACGAACTTGACGAACCCTAAAATACGTCTATCCGCGTCGAAAGCGCGCGCTCAACTGAACGGAAACATAGAAAACCAATGATCTCAAAGCGCGCGTTAACGCGCGTTGACGCGCGCTGACAACAGTCGAGCGCTAGCGCAGCGTTGAACGCGCGCGTCACTAAAACGCGCGTTAGCATGTGTACGGCCTGAATAAAATGTATGTAGTTGTAAACGCGCGTTGAGCGCTTGTCATCTGAACCTACCCTAAGAGGTAGCTACGAGGGCGGCACTGAAAATTTCGGGAATCAAGGAAGTGACACAACATTACTATTTAAAAATGTATTTATTGCGTCCACAGCTTCTTCAGGTGATGAAAATCTCTGTCCACGCAATTTATTCTTTATTTTAGGGAAAGTATAGAAATCATTAGGGCTTAGGTCGGGGCTGTACGGCGGATGGTCTAATAATTCTATGTTTTCTTGCCCTAAAAACTCTTTTGTTCTGTGCGCGGTGTGAGAACTCGCATTGTCGTGATGGAGGATGATGCGGCGGTTGCAGTTCTCTTTACGGAGTTCAGAAACGACCTGTGGCAAACAAATGCTAGCATACCATTCTGCATTAACCGTTCTTTGTCCCTCAAGAGGAATAGTCGTAATATGGCCGGTTTTGGAGACAAACGTGGCCACCATTTTTTTTTTGCAACACTCCGTGAACGAACAATTTTTGTTGGCTTTAACTCATTTTCGAACACCCAAACTCGTGACTGGTTTTTTGTTTCGGGTTCGTACGCGTATATCCAGGATTCGTCACCTGATACGATGTTGTATACAGCATTTGAGGATCCTGCGTGGAATCTTTCGAGAGTTCTGACGCACCAAGTAACGCGAGCCGCTTTTTGCTCTTCACAGAGCGAATGCGGTATCCATCGGGAAAACAACTTTTTTTCACCTAATTGTTCATGCAAAGACATTAAATTATAAGGTATATATTTAATCTCTTTGTGTTCATGCAAGATTATTTGTATTTGCCTCATGCCAATGTCTAAAGTTGCCTGAATTTCGCGGTATGTCACATGTCGATCTTCCTCAATCAGCTTACGCACAGCATCAACGTTTTCTTGGGTGACTGCAGTTTTTGGACGACCTTGACGGGGATCATCACTTAGCTTGACACGTCCACGTTGAAATTCAGCAAACCAGCGATAAATTGTGGTTTTGGATGGGACTTCATCACCAAATGCAGAAATCATCCGGTCAACACACTGTTTTTGTGTTAAACCACTTCGAAAGTCATAATATATCATCGCTCTTGAATTTTCTCGAGTCAATTTCATTTTCACAACGACTAAACAAGTTTGACAAAACCTTGTGACAAGACCGAGAATCTTTTTTTAAATAAATAAATGGTATTCGATTTTTAAAACCAAGGAGTTTTCAATTAAAAGGATTTTAATATGACAGGAACAGTGGAAATATTCCATTCCCGATACTTTTAGTCTGTAGCTACATGTTTTGCCAATCAAGGCGTACAAAATTAGTCGCACTATGACAATTATTACAAATGATAATTATAAAATCGTTAATAATAAGTTAAAACAATGAAAGAAGAAAAAAAAAACAGGATTAAATTAAAATGTTAACAATTTAAATTCAATTTAAGTAAAATACAGATTAAAACAATGACTACAAAGTTAAAAAAAAAATACAGGATTAAATTAAAATGTCAACAATTCAAATTCAAGTAAGTTTACTTGAATTTTAATTGTTGACATTTTAATTTAATCCTATGTTTTTTTTTTTCAGATTAGAAAAATTAATAACACAGGTACACGTTCCAAATTCTATTGCAGAAGATTATCATTTAAAAAGTCATCCACGCTGTAATAGCACTTTTCCAGTAAAAACCCCTGAACGGACTTTTAAAATTTGGTTAAAGGTAAACATTTAACAACATCAGGTATTTTATTATAGACAATGGGCGCCCTGCCAAAGAAGCTCTTTTTCAGTAAGGCAGTTTTGCACTCGGTTGGACACAACAAATTCTGATATTGAGAACGAAATGGGGTTCTTTTCACGTCTGAAAATTTCTGAAAAAATTGCGGATTTGCTTTTACGAAAAGTGCTGTTTCTAAAATGTACAAAGATGGTAAAGTTAGAATTTTTGATTGTCTAAAGTAATTTACGCAACTATCCGTTGTTCTTAGACCAAACATTGCTCGTATACATCTTTTTTGCATCCTGAATATAAGTTCTTTATTAGTTGACTGTCCCCAAAAAATAACACCATATCTTAAAGTAGAAGCGACCAATCCATGATAGGCTGTTAAAAGAGTGTCGGTATTTACTTTCCTTGACAATTGGAATAATAAATATGCAGATTATAAGTATATTATAAGTATAATAAGGCGCGATTTCCTCTGTGTGATGTTTCCAAGTTAGTTCACTATCTATAGTGATACCTAAGAACTTTGCATGTGTAACTTCTTCTATCACAGAGTTATTGTAGGCAATGTTAACTGGTGAATGCTTTCGGCGCTGGTGAAAGTGAATAACTTTTGTTTTATTTAAATTAATTATAAGGTTATTTTTGCCAAGCCAATTTATAATGTCACTCAGAGAATTATTTATGTCATTTTGATAATTACATACCAACATTTGCGATTTCTTGACGGTGTAATGTAAGCCCTGCACCTGCGCATAAAAAGAGAAGTAAGTCTGTTCCTAAAAACTATAGACCCATCCATACATAACTGTGTTATGTATGGATGACAGAGCAAAATGTGCCCAGCACGCCACGGTCACGACTGCATGACAGATTTTAAGGAATAATTTGTAGCTTGGCGTCGATGGCACGTCTTTACTTTTTTTACATGGCGGTCAATAGGTTAAATACATTATTGGATGATATGATAAGCAAAATTAATAATAAAATGAGGTGCAGGGATTTTTCTAGATTTAAGCTCTGCATTTGACACAGTTGACCATTCATGGTTGACTCATTTTAATGAGTCATTACCGAATGAGGAAATGCTTTGCGACTATGCTCTACGTACTACTTAAAAAACAGGCGGATGTACGTTAAAATTGACAAAACTCAGGATAATTATAAGATATAAATCCAAAATTGTACGCATATCAACGGGTGTCACACAGGGACCTATTTTAGGACCTATTTTATTTGTATTATTTATTAATGACTTGATTAATTATCTAAATACAATTTTAACGGCCATTGAATTAGCATTTTTTTTTTTTAATTTATGACGCAAATGCTATAGTGGCAGCTAATGCCATGTAGAGTTGACAGAAAGGGTTGATGCTACGTTACAAGCATTTCATGTGTGGTTCACGGCAATAATTATTTATTAATAGTAAAAAGGCTCAAATAATGTTTTTTAAAACTACAGCCCAACAAAGATAATTTAAGTGTTGCCTTAAATGATGTCGACATTGAGGCCGTTGCCGAAGTAAAATTTTTAGGTATACATATTGACCAACTGTTGAACTGGAAACCAGAATTAAAAGCAATTGATGCATCGTCTGCATGTTACGCTCTGAGAGCCCTGAGAAATTAAATCAGCATAGAACAGCTAAAAATACATATACTGCATGTACTAAAAATAATGTTGTATAGATACGAGGGTCATTCAATAAATACTTAGCCTACAAAAAGTAAACGAAAATTTTGGAAAAGTGGCAATTTATTTTTCAACAGTCTCCTTTTAGTTCGATACACTTAGCCCAGCGATGCTCCAACTTTTTTAACCCGTCCGAAAAATAGTTTTTGTCAAACTCTGCAAAATAGGCCTCCGTGGCGGCGATGACCTCCTCATTCGATCCATATCTATTCCCGGCGAGTGATTTTTTCAGATTAGGAAACAGAAAGAAGTCACAAGGGGCCAAATCTGGAGAATACGGTGGATGGGACAACAATTCGTAGCGTAATTCGACCAATTTGGCCATGGCAACGGCAGACGTGTGAACCGGTGCGTTGTCGTGGTGAAACAGCACTTTTTTCTTCGCCAGATGGGGTCGTTTTTTCTTTAATTCGGCGTCGAATCGGCCCAATAAATCGGCATAGTAAAGCCCTGTAATTGTTTTACCCTTCTCGAGGTAATCGATGTAGATCACACCTTGTGAATCCCAGAAAACGGTGGCCATAACTTTTCCGGCCGATTTTACAGTTTTCGCCTTCTTTGGAGCACGTTCCCCGGTCTGGATCCATTGTTTTGATTGCTCCTTGGTCTCTGGTGTGTACCAGTGGATCCAGGTTTCATCGACGGTCACAAAACGACGCAAAAACTCCGCTGGATTCCGCTTAAACAGCGCCAAACACGTCTCCGATGTGGTCTCACGGTTGCGCTTGTTTTCTGGTGTGAGTAAACGCGGCACCCATCGCGCCGACAGCTTTCTCATGCCGAGTTCCTCGTGAAGAATATGATGCACTGTTCCTTCTGAAATGCCTACAGTCTCAGCTAGCTCCCGAACCTTCAATCGGCGATCTGCCAATACGAAATCATGGATTTTTTTAATGTTTTCCTCCGTAGCAGCTGTTTTCGGTGCACCTGGACGTGGTTCATCAAAAACCGATGTACGGCCACGTGCAAACTTGTTGAACCAATTCTTGACGGTGGCCATCGATGGAGAAGAGTCACCGTACACAGCATCCAAGCGCTCTTTGATTTCGAAGCGCGTTTTCCCTTCCAAAAATAGTAATCGAATCACCGAACGATATTGCTCTTTTTCCATTTTTGTAAAACCGATCGACACGTTCGCTTCCATAAGTTGTCAAATTAAAACAAATGAAGGGATTGGAATGAAAATTTGAAAAAAGAATTAAAAAAGAATGTGCTACACTGTGGTAAAACTCTTTTGAAACTACAGCGCCCTCTGGCGATGAGGCTAGGTACTTATTGAATGCACCTCGTACAGGTCAAGCTAACAAAAACCAGACAAGGGCGAGTCAAACTCGCGTGGTGAGGGTTCCGTACAATGAATATGTTATCTACCATGTTTTTTATCCCAAGCGCAAACATAACATTATAATTGAAAAACATGTTCCGTGACGTGATGTTCCTGTCCTGTCCATTTAAGTTAGTTAAGTGAAGTTCGATTAAATACATGCCCAAATAAAACAGCAGATAGTTAAAAATATATTTATTTATCACATTAAGTACCACTGGTACGCGATAGTGGCGCGTTTGTACATTAACAGGACCAGTAAAAAATTCAACAGAAATAAATGGAATTGTACAAGATTTCTTTAAAATCAAAATTTCAATCCATCAGAATTTTCCAGGAAAACGTGAGATTCATATCAAGGAATCTTACGTTTTCTGCATTTTGGCACCTGTCTCACCGAGTGTCCTTCACCTCACAATCCTCACCTTTGAAAACTTCATGAAAATCGAGTCATAAATAGTCACCCAGGTTAAAAAAAATTGTCGCTATAAGGATTCCGAAGTTATAGCTATAAGTTAGTGAGGATTGTGGGGTGAACGTCTCCACACAATCCTCACCTCAGTGCAAGCAAACGGTTGGGAGTATCGACTTGGTTTCAATTCCATAAAATAGTAAAAAAAATAGTCGTAACGCTAAGCCAAATCTCGAAAATAGTCATTTTGAAAAGTTAGTATTGTGTGGTGAAGGACACCTCACCGATGGCGGTAAACGAGAAGCGAGTAGAGCTATAGCAACTAAAAATTAGTTGTCCAGCAACGAATGCGCGACGGCGTGCGATTACTCGCTGGTATGCGTATGTGTAGCGTTGCCAGGTGTCCGGATAAAGCCGGACACAGTCAGGATTTTTGGTTGCTTGTGCGGTCAAATTAGACGTTGTCCGGCTTTTGTTAGGCTTTTTAAATTTGACCATTTTTTGCGTCCGTGATAACGTCTTATAAATCGATGGACGCCGGCTGCACGCACGAAAAAGCATGACTCATTGTCACGTTCCGCCTGAGCCGAGCATGCAAGCGAGAGCGCGGAACTAGCGATAGAGAGGCACGATCGGCCCAAGCGTTCGGCTTGCAACGCATCTCTCTCTCATTATCACGTAAAATTATCGTCCGTAAACCGACTTTACAGACAACCAATTTTTTTACCATATATTTTTAACAACATTTTTATTATCATTTGTTTTCAATTGAAATAGTAGTTATTGCAATTATTGATATTAATATTCAATGATTCATAATAAAGAAGACTGATTCATCAATTTTATTTTTGTTTCATTATAATTTAAGATTTTATGGTAAACAAGAAGCCATTTTACTTTAAAAAAAAAAATGTCGTGTTATAAAGACTAAACAATTAAGGGTGTCGGGCCTTTTTACCCAAATGTCCGGCTAAACTGGCTGGTCGGTCCGGTTTCTCGGTTTTAAAACCTGGCAACCCTACGTATGCGACAAGCGTGAGTCTCTCAGGGAGTGTTGTGCCGGCCAAGCGAGCGTCGCTGAGTGAGTACTATCTATTTTTGTACGTTTCTTGTGCAAGAAAATCGTTGTTAGCTATTCGCTTCTTCGTCGGCGGCGGCGGCGGTGGCACCACGTGGTGTCTTTAAAGAATATTTTAAATACTATTCCATATATTTTTATTAACATACATTATAAGACTATATACTACATAATATTTTACATATTACCTATATAATAGTTAAATTAAAATTGAAAATAATTACAAGAGAATTGGCTAATTATATAATATTACAATTCTCCTAAGTACAGTGGTATTTTCGACATACTTTTATATATATAGGCCGGAAATACTTGCAATGATATTGCAAAAACATATTTGTGTTCAGTAATCAGGAAAATGTCTGAAGTAACTAAAATTTATGGCAACAACAATCTTCTGGCAAATGGCAATAAAAAGGTTTTTGATATATTGCGGGTGGCAACATTCTACGAAGTTATAGCAGCATTGGTATATCATACGGCACACAAAACTATATTTGAATTCAGAATCTGAGATAGTTATCACGTCTTGGAACAACAAACTCAAATCCCAAACATGAGAAAGTTCAAATTCCATTACAACCATATATCTATACCGGTAATTTTGTTAGTTCAATTATTTAGCATAACGACAAATGTGATTTTCTGTCTCTTTCTTATACAATAGCACTATCTCACTCTAACATCTCGACCATCTTTTAATTAGAATTTAATATAATTTACACATAACATAACATCACGAACAGGGGCTTCGTCTACAGGGGCGTACCTGTAGACGAAGTACACCCACATTTCGCCAGTTATGTGTAGGTCCTATGTAATCGGGAGCGACCCTATTAATTGAACTAAATAAAAATAAATAAATTCGAGTAAACACAATTTTTCATTGTAAAATAATTTGCATATATTTTTATTTTAAGTGCAATGAAAAAAATACTGTTTATAGTAATTTGTTTTATCACATTATTCATTTATTTTTTATAAATAAAGATAACCTAATATAATATAAATAAAAAATTATAATTTACGTGAGAATGTCAAAAAATCGTTTTTTTAAGCAGGTAACGTAACAATTGCATAATATTTTAAGTAGGCAGGCACATCGACGCACGACTTGTTCCCATAGATTCAATACATGGTTCTAGACTCACAGTTGAAATTTTTCGTCAGTGATGAAAATTAAAAAATTGCTGTTCCATACATTTTTACTTTTGTATGGAGCAGCAGTTTTTGTTTTTATAACCGACGAAGAATTACTACGCTATGGAGTCTAGAATCATGAGCCCAATTCATGGTTACAGTTTGCGCGACGATGCCACCAAGTATGAAATATCTCTCTTACTTCGCGACCATCTTTGAATTACAATTTAAGTTTTCTTAATAACAAACAGAGATCGGAATAGGTAGAGTATATTTACCTAAACTTCGAGGAGAGAAGTAACATAGAGTGGATAGTGGCGCCGATTCCCTTGTTTACAAACTAAACTAAAATTAAGTTCAGTGCATCTTTTTCTTTCTATTTCATTAAGAAAAGGACAGAAGATACATTTTAGTTTAGTCCTGTCAAATAAATCAGCGCTTGACGTAAATTGACGTAATTTTAGTAGGCAAGTTTTTAATCACGTCTAAACTTGTACAGAGTAGTGACAGGCGCTGATTAATTTGACAGGACTAAACTAAAATTTATCTTCTGTCGTTTTCTTAATGAAATAGAAAGAAAAAGACGCACTGAACTTAAATTTAGTTTAGTTTGTGAACAAGGGAATCGGCACCAATACCTCCTCTAAAATCCCGGAATAATTATAATGAAGTTTTAATCCCGGGATTTTATAATCACGAATTATTTGTTGGACATATTTTATAATTACAAATTAATTATGAAGTTTTAATCCCGGGATTTTATAATCACGAATTATTTGTTGGACATATTTTATAATTACAAATTAATGATTTGAAAAATCATATAACTTTTTTTTAAAGTTCCGTGCTAAAATTGTGTCAAATTGTTTTGTTTTACGTAGTCACTCCTTAAATATTAATTTTGAAAGACCTTATATAGTCGATCATGTAAATGCTTTATCACCCAAAGGTTGAACGTCACTTGCACGTCATAAAAGACAAGGTCTACTTGTCTATGTGACAGATAGTTTCAACTTTAGTCAAGTTTTAATTGAATTGAAGTCAACCGTGATCGCTCCGTGTATGGGTGACCAACCTTACATATCGAGATCCCTTCGTGTCTCGGAAATCACGTTAAGCCGTTGGTCCAGGCTGTTATTCGTAGACGGGTCGTCAAAAGCCTAAGTCTGACAACCAGTCTTACCAATGGATATCGTATTACCCAGTAACTGGGTTGTGGAGGACAGATAGGCAGTCGCTCCATGTAAAATACTGGTAATCAGCAGTATCCGGGGTGACTGGAAGCCGACCACAACATAGTTGGGAAAACTAGGCAGATGATGATGTAGTCAAAAGTGATAATATAATTACGAGGTCAACTATACTTTTGTAAGTATAAAATGCAGACTTAATCGCTCAAATTGACATCAACGCTAATTTCGAAATTTTCGCAATTATATTTTATATTGTTTGATATTTAAATAGGTACAATACGGCCTATGAGTCTTGGCCGGTCTGAACATTGCCCAGAAGGCTGCGCAATACATTTTTTTAGGAACCAAATGGTGACATGAGGCGAGTGTGAGTGAATCAAATCAAATCAAATCTTTTTAATGTGGGTTATACATACAGATGTTAAGTAAATTACAGATCCATTATGTCCTGTCTAGTAGGAATACGATAATAAATTATGTCAACATGCAGCTAAAAAATTTAGTTATCACTTATAAAGCAAATCTTGAATCTTGATTTTAGTTCACCAAATAGATTTTTATTTATTTTAACAAATAGGTACTGTAACTTCATAGATATAAGCTAATGCAAAGGTCAAAATCTTAAAATCTTTAAAGTATGGATCGCAAGATTCAGGAACAAAGATACCAGTAATTGCGCGTGAGTGTGAGGGAACATGCGCCATAGTTCGGAGAGCCTACGTTCAGACCGGCCATGACCATAGCCCGTACTGTATTATTTTGAACCGCCATCATTCAAGAGTGATAAAAATGTTTATAAATTCGATTATCGAAAACAACTTTTAGTATCGATAAAATAACTAGAGTTAAACGAGTTTTATCGATATATTTTTCTCACAACTTAATAAAATAATTTATAAGAATTGACAGAAGTCCTTGTAGATTTTCACATTGAATTGCATGTGCCAATTGACTATCAATAAAATTTTAATTGACCAACGTTTAACTATTACTAAATCCATTAAAGACATCAAATCTGTAGTAGTTATGTAGTACTTATTTAATATATATTATACACGATTTCAAATTGACATAATAATCAGATATCCTAATATTCGGCAAAATGATTCGAATGTCAGATCAGGTAATCTTTTATCAACCTAGTGCTACAAGATTCTTTTGACGCGTGGCCAAAATCTTGTTTTTACAATGCCTTTGACAAGACATTATTTGGGAAGGCAACTTTCAAATGGCGCTGTCGTAGCTAGTTCCCAAAACAAGCTAATAATACAAGGCGTGAGGTGGTTTTATTTATTTTTTGTAAAAATGAAGCGTTGTTGTGCTCCTAAATACTACGAAATTGGAGTCCACCATTACCCAGAAAAACCTAAAATTAGAAGATTGTGGCTTAAGCTTTTCAAAGAGATTCTTTTTAAATTAAACTGACGTCGAGGTTACGTCGAAAACATTTTTTCATTCTAACATTTTCCATGTCAAATAATTGATTTAAAATGTTGGAATCACCGATAATAACTTGAATAGCGTTCTTTCGTGGCGCAGACCATGAAATGGAATTAATGAACGAAATTTCAAAATAATTGTAGGCCTTAGAGACTAGCTATGGTCACGCCATCTACAATTAACTTTGACCGACCTTCCCCGTTTCACAAATGTGCAACATGGCCTGCAAATTGCAAAAAAACGTAAGAAAATTTGAATTTAGCGGGCTATACTGCAGATACACCAATCTTTGATTTTTTGGATCTGAGTTCGATAAAAATAACAAAAATTTCAATAATAAAGATTAATATTTTTCATGAAAACGTCGTAATCTACTCATACAAAGGCATAATAAGGCATTTTAAATTGACGCTAATAAGTACTAATTACATTTTTATAATTTGTATAATAATTACAATATTTTGTTTAAATACTGGCGGTATAAAGATTACCGTAAATGGCAGCTTTTTGTGCCTTTTCTATGACTGACCAATGAAAGCTTACGTCTACAAAGTCAAATTATATTAGCGAAACTCTGCAAACGTGATGGGACGATATCTAAAAATGATCAACTAGAAAAATAGGCTTGATGATTTTTTTTGGGATCAACGACCTTATCTAGTGTTGTTACTTCAAATATCAGTTTAAAAATCAGTTTTTTTTTGTGTGTAAACTTCACAGGTTTGATGGGTATCGATTTCAACACGATATAAAATAAAAAATCTAAACTTGTAGTTTTACTTCAAATAGCTACAAGCGGTCGTTGACCCCAAACGAATTCATTCTATTGTTTTATTATGTTTGGACATCAAAACCGATCTCGAATTTGTGTGTTTTCTAGACGTTAGCTTGCATTGGTCGGCCATCGCGTAAAGGCACTATACTGATTTTTGATTTGCTAGACCAAAATGACAGCTGCGATCGATCTTTTTGTTTTAAAGACAATAAATACCTAATTAATATTACAGAGACAACAGGACAATCCTCCTCCTTCAGAGAATGATTCAGTGGTCCTTGGTGAGACTCACTTGGTAACTTTCATTTACTAGGTTATTTTTATGTCGACACCAAATGTCATTTTAGCCTAGCAAATAAAAAAAAACAAAAGTATAGGAAGGAATGTTGTAAGTCACTTATTTGTGCGATTTCACGAATTCTTTTTCGCCTCCATCATATTCTTGTAACTCTGTAAAGAAAAAAAATTATCATTATATTTTGCAAGTCACGTTTAGAATTTTTGTCCGTTTGTCTGCCTGTATGTTCCGGATTGGCGCAAAAACGGCTCAACGGATTTGGACGAAATTTGGCACACAGGTGGTTTATAAGCTGGAATAACACATAGGGAACTTAATCACGGTAGTATGCTCCCGTGGGATATTTCAATTTCCAACATGCATACGGGCGAGCAAAAGCTATTTAATTGTTCTACTCTGGGGCTAAGTAATACAACCGCACGGGTCGATCGATCAGGTTAAGCTACGCTTGCCGCCGTTGGGCCATGGATGGGTGCACTTTTCATACCAAGACCTCTCTGTGCCTCGGAAAGCACGTTAAGGCGCTGACAAGACCCAATTGACCAAAATAGGCTTCGCTTAAGAAAAAAAATTGCCAAATCTGTATAGTTTGTGGTAACGGAAAAAATATATATTAATTTTGAACATATTTCCCAGAACTTGGTTGTTACCAAAACACGTTTTGAAAACAAAATCTCGATACAAACTAACGTTAAACTAACTTCTTACTTTGAGTTCTAATCCAAATTATCTGTATCAAATATCAACATACGTTACGTATTTAATTAATAACAAGAACGTCTTATTTGAATGCAGAACTTGGTTGTTTCTTATTTTCGATTACTCAACTCAGTTTTGAGTAAATAGATAATTACTTCATATTTTGCAATAAATTACAAGCGTTGTGACATCGCGCTTCTCTTTCTTTTCTATGGAATTTGACAGTGACCGCTGTTTAGGTGTTGTCAGCGTCTTAAGCCGTTGATCCCGGCTGTTATTTGTAGATGTTTGACAGTCGTTACGGGTCGACAGGAGAAGCCCGAAAGTCTGACGACCAGTCTTACCAAGTGTATCGTGTTACCATAATAACTGGGTTGTGGAGGTCAGATAGGCAGTCACTCCGCGTAAAATACTGGTATTCAGCTGCATCCAGTAAGACTGGAAGCTGACCACATATTTGGGAAAAGGCTAGGCAGATGATGGTGAATGACATACTAATTTAAAATGTTATTAAATATAGGAATTGTAGCGTTAATTAAAGTAAGGACCGCTTCCAAAACAAATCACTATATACATTTAACATTAAATGTATTTAAAACCGTCAGTAGAGACTGGTCATCTCTTAGCTGCTTATTAGCGGCTTATTTAAATTTTTGAATTGTTTTTTTTTGTTAAACTTTTTATTACTTTACGTTTTGCATCGTTCTCACGTGTATAATTTCAAAATGAATGATGTAAACAATATTTTGTAACCATAATATTTTGATTTAAAACAGTGTCCCCGGAGTTTCTTGCCCGTTCTTCTTCATAGGTCCCTACTACGCTTTGAAATGAGCTGACCGACCGACCCCTTGACAATTCAAAAGTGCCTGTAACTGGTTTATTTGAAATAAATGTTTTGAGTTGGGTTGAGTTAAACATCGTTCTGTGTTTGTCAAAAGTCTGCAAGATTTAAGAGACAGTAGGCCGTTTTAAATAATGTGTGTAGCGGTAAACACATTAATTTATTTGTGGTGTAGGCGAGAATCACATCAATTCAATTTTCAGCGCAGTTTACCTCCTCAGCCATTTGATACAGCAACCTGGCTGTCTCCGGCCCAGTCTGTTCCACTAACGTCTTGAATATGCCGCTGTCTGGTTCTGACGCTTCAGATCTGTAAGTAATAATAATCAATAAATCAATCAAATCAGTCTTTCGCAGTCCACTGCTGGACATAGGCCTCTCCCAGGCTGCGCCACAACACCCTGTCCTCCGCCTTTCGCATCCAGTCTGTCCCAGCCACCTTTTTAAAGTCGTCAGTCCATCTAGCTGGGGGGCGTCCCACACTACGCTTGCCGATACGCGGTCTCCACTCCAATACTCGTCTGCTCCACCGGCCATCGGTCCTACGACAAACATGGCCAGCCCACTGCCACTTCAGCTTGCTTACTCTGCAGGCTATGTCGGTTACACCGGTTCTTTTCCGGATAACTTCGTTTCTAGTTTTATCCTTCAAAGAAACTCAGAGCATAGCCCGCTCCATAGCGCGCTGAGAGACCTTGAATTTGTGAACCAGCCCGACTGTCAGTGTCCACGTTTCGGCACCGTATGTCATAACGGCCAGGACGCAACTGGTTGAAGACCTTAGTCTTCAAACATTACGGGATAAGCGACGAGAAGACTTGACGAAGTTTTCCAAACGCAGTCCAACCCAACTGGATCCTTCCGAGCTGTTCACAACATAGTGAAGCGACTCTTCGATGTGGATTGGACTTGGCAAGTCGTGTGAATTGTACTTGACTTTCGTTTTGTCCAAGTTCATGCCGAGGCCAGCCCGCCGAGAGGCTCCATTTGGCTGCATAGCATCTGGTTCCAGCTCAACTGTTCCAGCGTCTCTGCCGTTATGACGATGTCGTCGGCAAAACGAAGGTGTGAGACGTACTCGCTGTTCACGTCAGTAATAAACAGAATATAATAAAAAAAAAACGTCGTGATGTGCAATTTTTGCGTAGTTGACCTTGAGAGGTCGTCACTACTTAACCGGACTATCCTGTGGCTGCCTTAACTCAAAGCCTCCAGCCAGGGGCGAATTTCTTACATTAGTAAGCGACGACACGCTCAGGGTACCCCTTGTGGGGTACGAACCTCGGCTTAGGGCGTCGCTGGGGGGAAGACAGCAAGGTGGGACAAGCTGGATCATAACTGGATAATTATTATTATCAGGGGAATTTAAAGCTACGAGCTCAGCTATGGTGCTAGTAGACTCAGGTGATGTGTGTGTGTAATTCGTGGATAACATCACAAAACTTACATTTGCATTTGGATTGTATGGGGGGAGATGCGACATGCTTTCTAACTACAAAATTAAGTTTGTTTTTGGCATAAATTCATCCCAACTATAGAACTGTTCAGTTAGGTAGGTCCAACTTCGAGAAAGAGGTCAATCGTCGAATCCGACTCGGCTGGGCAGCGTTCGGGAAGCTACGCAATCTTCTCGTCCCACATACCGCAGTGTCTCTAGACGAAAGTCATTGACCAGTGCGCGTTGCCAGTGATGACCTATGGCAATGAAACGTGGTCGCTTACAATGGGCCTTATTAAAAGGCTAAAAGTCACTCAAAGAGCAATGGAGAAGACTATGCTTGGAGTTTCCCTACGTGATCGAATCAGAGATGCAGAGATCCGCAGGCGAACCAAGGTCACCGACATAGCCCGAAGAATTGCCAAACTTAAGTGGCAGTGGGCAGGGCACATTGCTCGCAGAATAGATGGCCGATGGGGCCGAAAGGTTCTGGAGTGGCGACCGCGTACCTGAAGACGTAGCGTTGGAAGGCTTTCCACCAAGTGGACCGATGACCTTGTGAAGGCCGCAGGAATCTGTTGGATGCGGAAAGCACAGAACCGGTCAAGGTGGCGGTGCTTGGGGGAGGCCTATGTCCAGCAGTGGACGTCTTGCGGCTGAAATGATGATGATGAGATATCGATACTCATTACGTCTGCGAAATTTCTCTAACTAATTCAATTTGACCCTCTATAGTTGAGAAAAGGCTAGGCCGATGATGACAGAAGGCAGATAGTCTTACCTTTCAGAATAGGTCCTAATTCTGTCTCTAGACAGAACTAGTGTTTCATTTTGGCCGCTCTGTGCTGTGCTTGGCTCGAAAGTGAAGTTCTCTGGAATGGCTAGGGGTGCCTGAAAGAAAAGCAATAATGTTTATAAAGTGTAGTTTTTACAATAGAGCGGTGGTAGCCCAGTGGTAACGGCCGCGACTTACGAGTTGTAGGTCGTAGGTTCGAACTCAGACAGGCGCTTTATTTTGTGTAAATTATTTCAGGGGCTGATTATGCTTTTTTAATAAAGCTATATTTATATTAGGCGTATTTTGGTTTATTTTGAACACCGTAAACAGCATGAAATGCAGTTATCATACATATATTTAGTTAATTAGTTTAAAAGTAATTAGAATTACTTATCGAAGCTTCCGCGTATTTAATAGATTCTTTAAATATAATTTTAATTATTTCTACTGTGGTATTGTGCCTCTTGTGACTGTCTCGTTGGTCCTGGGTTGGATTCCCAGGTCGGGCAAAGTGTTATTGGGTTTTCTATATGGAATTTCTCAGTAGCAGCCCGGAGTCTGGATTTGTGCCCGGTTGATGGCAATAGGCTCGCCCACTATTACATGGGACTTAAACATAACTGGCGAAATGTGGGTGTACTATAGGTACACCTCTGCCCAACCCTTCGGGAAAACAAGGCGTAATTTTATGTAATGTAAAAAAAATTGGCTATTTTTGCATTGATTACTAACTAACTTAGTTCTGTTAATATGATCAGCCTATAATGTTCCCACTGCTGGGACACAGGCCTCCTCTCTGTGAGAGGGAGTGGGCCGTAATCCACCACGCGGGCCCAGTGGGGGTTGGTACGAGGGTCATTCAATAAATACTTAGCCTACAAAAAGTAAACAAAAATTTTGGAAAAGTGGCAATTTATTTTTCAACAGTCTCCTTTTAGTTCGATACACTTAGCCCAGCGATGCTCCAACTTTTTTAACCCGTCCGAAAAATAGTTTTTGTCAAACTCTGCAAAATAGGCCTCCGTGGCGGCGATGACCTCCTCATCCGATCCATATCTATTCCCGGCGAGTGATTTTTTTCAGATTAGGAAACAGAAAGAAGTCACAAGGGGTCAAATCTGGAGAATACGGTGGATGGGACAACAATTCGTAGCGTAATTCGACCAATTTGGCCATGGCAACGGCAGACGTGTGAACCGGTGCGTTGTCGTGGTGAAACAGCACTTTTTTCTTCGCCAGATGGGGTCGTTTTTTCTTTAATTCGGCGTCGAATCGGTCCAATAAATCGGCATAGTAAAGCCCTGTAATTGTTTTACCCTTCTCGAGGTAATCGATGTAGATCACACCTTGTGAATCCCAGAAAACGGTGGCCATAACTTTTCCGGCCGATTTTACAGTTTTCGCTTTCTTTGGAGCACGTTCCCCGGTCTGGATCCATTGTTTTGATTGCTCCTTGGTCTCTGGTGTGTACCAGTGGATCCAGGTTTCATCGACGGTCACAAAACGACGCAAAAACTCCGCTGGATTCCGCTTAAACAGCGCCAAACACGTCTCCGATGTGGTCTCACGGTTGCGCTTGTTTTCTGGTGTGAGTAAACGCGGCACCCATCGCGCCGACAGCTTTCTCATGCCGAGTTCCTCGTGAAGAATATGATGCACTGTTCCTTCTGAAATGCCTACAGTCTCAGCTAGCTCCCGAACCTTCAATCGGCGATCTGCCAATACGAAATCATGGATTTTTTTAATGTTTTCCTCCGTAGCAGCTGTTTTCGGTGCACCTGGACGTGGTTCATCAAAAACCGACGTACGGCCACGTGCAAACTTGTTGAACCAATTCTTGACGGTGGCCATCGATGGAGAAGAGTCACCGTACACAGCATCCAAGCGCTCTTTGATTTCGAAGCGCGTTTTCCCTTCCAAAAATAGTAATCGAATCACCGAACGATATTGCTCTTTTTCCATTTTTGTAAAACCGATCGACACGTTCGCTTCCATAAGTTGTCAAATTAAAACAAATGAAGGGATTGGAATGAAAATTTGAAAAAAGAATTAAAAAAGAATGTGCTACACTGTGGTAAAACTCTTTTGAAACTACAGCGCCCTCTGGCGATGAGGCTAGGTACTTATTGAATGCACCTCGTAGATGTCACATGTTTATTTTTATATTTAAAAACTTCGTTATGCATATTTAGAACAAATTTTAATGCTCTTAGATGCTCCTCATGTTGCGGGAAAGTTCGAAAGGGTTACCGAGGCCCCTGGCAAAACAGGCAACGGAAGGAACACGGGTGGGTTTTAGTCAGTAAGAGTCTGACACACCCTCCCGCTCCGCCCAGAGCGGGAGAAGTTATTTGATAATTTCCCAACCAAAAAATAAGAAAAAAATATGCTCCTAATGCCTTCTATAGAACTTCGAAGAGCGTCAATGACAGCCATTTTTCAGACAGTTTTTATCTTCCCCATTCTAAAATATCGTTTATTGCAATATTGCAGGATTGGAGGATGGAGAATTTCATTGCACGACGGTACGATTGGTAGAGGTTCTTGCCCGTATTTTCCATAGGAACGTACTACGCTTTGGAATTGGCAACTAGCTTCATCTTTGTGACTGACCGACACCTTGACAATTCAAAAGTGAATGTTTTGTGTTTGAGTTTAAATTCTTACCTGACTTTTCGACAGCACGCGGTTCCTAGGCACGGTATCATCTTTCCTCTGAGCGGCTCCTGGATTTAACAGCTCAAACGGATGACCCGATTCAGCTACGCGACCCCTGTTGAGAGAAGATGAGATTATTTGTTGAATTTCAAAGGGATTGGATGATGGACGATGGCTGGATGTCAATATTATAATAGGGAATATGCATCTTATTTTTTTTCACTATATCAGTATAAGACAGTAATATAAACCCATGAAAAGTATTCAAAGTTAAATTCAACTACTGCTTGTTGCTCAAAAAAAATATGAAACTCCAACAATTGCCTACTACAGTTCAAACGACCGTTTCTGTCGCGGGCATGATGTAACGTCATTTACCACAAAACTTCTTCGTTTAGATCTGATTGTAGCCCCAAATCATATAAATTAAATGATTTGTTGTGCTTTTTTCAAGCAGAATTCGCACTTACTTATATTGAGATTTCAAGCACTTTGCTAAGAAAAGATTTTTATTAACATAATTTCTTTCGTCACTTCCGGCATTGTCGAAGACGACGCCATTTGAGTTTGCGTTCCATTCCACCATAAAAACGCAACATAAATTAATGAATTGTAAAATAAGTAACGCATTAAAAATGGAAAAATAATAGGAATTTGTTTCTTGACTCCTACACAATGTATGTAGATTTAAATAATGGACAGGTTTTGAGTTACTTGCATATTCCCTATTGTTACTTGTGTGAGAACGAATGGATGAATGATGAATGTGATATACAGAGTGTAAAAAGACCGATAACATAGCCGTCGTCTACGCGTTCTGTACCACAAAGTAAGTAACATCATCTGCCTGCCTTTTCCCAACTTGTTGGGATCGGCTTCCAGTCCAAAGGGAAGCAGCTGAATACCAATATTTTACATGGAGCGACTGCCTGTCTAACCTCCACAACCCAGTTACTGGGTAACACGATACCCCTTGATAAGACTGGTTGTCAGACGTTTTGGCTTTTCGACTACCCGTAACGACTGTCAAAGATCTACAAATAACAGCCAGAACCAACAGCTGAACGTGATTTCTGAGGCATGGACAGGTCTTGGTATGTAATGAATGGTCACCCATCCACGCACCGACCGCGGCAAGTGTAGCTTAACCTTCGATCGACTCGTGCGGCTGTTATTATTTAGTCACGAACCCATCAGACAAAGTAACATTGTACAACAATTATTGCTAGGAAACGACTTTTATTTGTGAGTTGAGTTGAGCTGCATGATTACTGACAAATGCGTGCACTGACTGGACAGATCCACTCAATCTGTATAGTTCTTTCCTCAAAAGACCATTTCAGATACCAATCTACGTGGTCTTCACATGATCTGACCAAGATTATGTCTGGACTTTAAAAGAGACTGTGACCTCTGAGTTTGTTTCGGCCTTTCTTCTCAGAGTAGTCAGATAGGAAACGCCGACCTCATCTAGTTTTTTTTTTTAAATAAGATCGACATGTAAAAGTGTTTGTACAAACCTACTTACAGAAATAAAATCATTTATCATATATACTAACTTGTCCATGACGATGACTCTGTGGTAGTCCATCACGGTGTTCAGTCTATGCGCGATGGTCAGCACGGTTGAATGCGCGAACTTGGTGCGTATAGTTCGTTGTATGTGCTTGTCAGTGCTACAGACAAAGAGAATTCGTTATTCACTGTAAGAAAAAAAAACCGAACAAGTGCGTATCGGGCACACAATGAAGGGTTCTGTAGTTGGGACGAATTTGTCCCAAAAACAAACTTATCGTTGTAGTTGAAAAACATGTTCTCCCATACACCGATATACGACACGGTCAATTCTCCAACTGCAAATTTAAGTTTCTAATCGCAATAAAATAATGATTATGTGATAAAAGTACAAAAAACTGTACTTGTAGGCCTAGTGGTCGCAAGCGCTACTGCTGAGCATGAGGTCGTGGGTTCGATTCCCGGGTTTTTCTATCCGGAATTTCTCAGTAGCAGCTCCGGGCTGCTACTCCGGATTTGTGCCCGGTTTGTGGTAATAGGATCGCCCCCTATTACATGTGACTTTAAACATAACTGGCGGAATGTGGGTGTACTTTAAGTACAACTCTGCCCAACCCTTCGGGGAAACAAGGCGTAATATTATGTATGTATGTAAAAGTACAAAAAAACAAAAAACGATTTTTGGTGTGACACCTTGCTTCTTGCCAAATTTCATAATTGTAGGTCAACGAGAACTACCCTATAGGTTTTGATTTATACAGGGTGCCCGGTAAATAATGGATAACCTTGAAATAGCATATAATAGACCTTATAGCCGTTCTAAAAAAAATACAAAAATCCCTAAGTAGTAGCTAAGATTTTTTAGGAAACGTTGATGCTGGATCAACTTTAGCAATCGCCTCGTCACGTAGCACCTTACAACCCGCTAAAGCTGCACGAGCTGAGTAGATGAGTTGTCTCGGTCCCGTTATTTATTTATTTATATATACTTTATTGTACACCACAAAAAAATACATGACAAAAAATAAATCAAACACTACAAAATATACAATGGGCGGCCTTATCGCTTTCTGCGATCTCTTCCAGGCAACCATAGGATCGACAGTGATTTGCCTGGACATAAAGTGGGGCTGTCGTTGGTGTAAAAAATAAATAAATACAATATACTAAAATTGATACACAGATATATATATATATATGTATGTATATATATATATAAATAATATTATATATATATATATATATATATAATTATTTAGGATATATATATATATCCTAAATAATATATACATAAATACATACATATTAAATGTATAAGCAACGAAAATAAATGAAGACTATAGATAATTACAGTTACGAGAACAAGCTCACAGCGACAAGTAATGGGTGAAGCACTAATTGTTGAAGCACTAGTCGTTGAAGCACTTACAGTCGCCTCGTCCAGTATTAGCACCATACATCCCGCTAGAGCTGCAGTGGTATCTGGCCCACTAATAGGTAAGCACCAATAGTTGAAGTACTTACTCAGTATCAACGTTAGCAGTCGCCTCGTCCAGTATGAGCACCTTACATCCCGCTAGAGCAGCTCGAGCTAAGCAGATGAGTTGTCTCTGTCCGGCTGACAGGTTGCCGCCGCCGTCGCCGACCTTTGTGTTGAGACCGGCTAGCATGTTGGTCACCATTTCTCGGAGTTCCACCTGGGTGGGTGATAAAAAGTTATATATATATATGTAATATATATAAATCACACTACTCAGATAGACAAACACTACGACCTTATGTTTCGTGCAAATCTGGATCGTTTAGAAAAGTCTGTGCGAATCGGAACAGCGTTTTAAGTGTTCCGTACCAACACAACTACGCTACAGGACGATAATTTTGTACTTTTTGATTTAGATTATAATTCTGTACCTAAATACGTATTTTTTATAGTTGCGAATCTTATTTTGTTCAACTTACAACCTGACAGCTGCGAATTGCAAAAAACGAATCATAAATCATAAAATTCATTTGTGGAACATAGTTAGACAATAGGTCATACATAAAAAATAGCACGCTATGTTTTGTCTTAAGACAAATAAATGTGGTAACATGCACAGTAAATATGATAAAATTAAAAAACATAAAAAAATAAAAAAATCTCATTAATAAAAACAAACATACCAATATTCATTAAAACATTTTAAACGCAGCATTAATCATTATAATTGTTTATCGTTTAAAAACTCTCTATTGTATAGCATTTGTCAAGAAGAAGTTTCTGCAGTAGTACGATTTACGAAAAGTTAATTATTTATTTTAGTACGAAAGATAATTTGAATTTTGCCGGGCTAACCTGGCGCATTCGCCTTAGAGCCAAAGCTCACCGGGAGTCCATGGCGAATTCGCCAGGTCGCCCTTTTTTTTTTTTTGAGTAAGAAATTATCAAATAACTTCTCCCGCTCTGGCCGGAGCGGGAGGATGTCTTACTGACTAAAACCTAACCTAACCTTTAAAAAACTCAACAAGTCGATAAGCGTGCACAAGTTCGTACAAAACGAAAAAAATTGGCCATGGGGGTCTGAGGTATCAGTTCATTTTAGAAAAGGGATCTCTTGCCCAAAATAATTTGGGAATCCCTGGTCTACAGGAACCGTTTATTAGATAGCCGCAACACAGAGTAAATATTACGCAGTGGATACGATTGTCAAACTTTTTTTTATGGCTTGATTGCGAGGCTTTTGGCTACTCTGTATGTGTGTATTTTATGTCATTTTTTTGTAAAATGCGTTTTGTTTGTTCAGAATAAACTTGGGATTGCGGGCTTGTGGTTTGAAGAAAAACCGGAAAATAAAAGACGATCGCGAAAAAAAAAGTGAACGCTATTTGAAGACGGAAGACGCTATTTGACGACGAAAGACAATATTTGAAAACTTTTAGTAAAAGTCCCTATACTCGAACGACGATGACGGATAGCAAAGATTCATGTTTCAACATGTTTGAAGTGCCTGTTGTAATAATGTTTCTTTCTTTTTTTATAATATTACTGACCTGATCCAAAGCCTTGTAAATATCAGCATCACTATAAACTCCCTCGGGGTCCAGATTGTCTCTCAGCGTGGCCGCAAACAAAGCGGGTCTCTGCGGCAGCGCGCACAGTCGGGAGCGCCACGCACGTAGGCCGGCTGTCTGGGCTGGTATACCGTCGACTAACACTGAGCCCGACACGCGGCCTAACCTGCGAAGATAGGGGGAAGCTTACAAAATGTTGACTGGGATGAAGTTCGGACTGTAACATGTAGTTGTTGCTGTACATAATCAGCCTATAATGTTGCCACTGCTGGGACACAGGCCTCCTCTCTGTGAGAGGGAATGGGCCGTAATCCACCACGCGGGCCCAGTGCGGGTTGGTAGACGTCACATGTTTTCGAATTTTTGGTTCTAGGACATGCCGGTTTCTTCACGTTTTCCTTCACCGTTTTGAGAGCGGTGGTGATGAAATTTTACACAAAGTTAAGCGCCTGTCTGGGTTCGAACTTAAGACTTAACAATTTGTAAGTCGCGGCCGTTACCACTGGACCACCACTACTCCTAATACGCCATCCTATCTGCGGGAACGTTTTTCCTTCGCCCATCCTTCTGATGCACCTTGCAGGTCGCATCTTAGAAATCTCCTTAAATCCTCTCCCCACTCTACCGACTTCTACTCCTACTCCTTCACTGTGCACGCGGTTTGGTTGTGGAATTCACTTCCGCCTGACATTAGGGACTGCCAAACTGTTGCTGTTTTTAAAAGAAGAGTGAAAGAACACTATCTTTCCACTTTGCCATAGTTGCATATTATGTATTTATTATTTTATACTATTAATTATAAGCATATAAGTATTTTAGTGATATTTATTTTAGAAGTATGTATTTATGTAAGTATATTCTCTTATTGTATAATTAAATTAGTGAAGTTTTATTTTGTTTTTATGTATTTTGTTTTCTCTTTTACCTTACACACGTTGTCTACATCTCTCTGTCTACTGTCCTATCGCAGGTATGCTGGAAGAGATTTCTTTAGAAATAAGCATCACCTTTGTACGTATTTTTCTGTTCCTTTCTTCTTGTCTGTTTATATGTGTGTACATAAACTGTTAAATAAATACTCGTGCTGGTGCTGTACAAAATGAAATTAAAAAAAAAAACGACCGAGCCTTACAGTAGTCGCTTATAATATGTAGCATCTGACATCTCACCTTGGTAATAAGCAACAGAGCAGCGACAGAAATTAACCTCAAAATTTAAAAAGCTAAATATTTTTTCGAATAATTATTCATTACTAGTGATCGCCTAATGGTCGAAATACGGCCCTCTCTACTTACAATCTATATCATCATCTGCCTAGCCTTTTACCAACTATGTTGGGGTCGGGCTAAAAGTCCTACCGGATACAGCTGAACACCAGTACTTTACATTGAGCGACTGCCTATCTGACCTCCACAACCCATTTACTGGGTAACACGATACCCCTTGGTAAGACTGGTTGTCAGACTTTCGAGCTTCTGACGACCCGTAACGACTGTCAAAGATCTACAAATGACAGCCGGGACCAATGGCTTAACGTGCTTTCCGAGGCACGGAGGGGTCTTGGTATGTAAAGATGGTCACCCATCCACGGACCAACCGCGGCAAGCGTAGCTTAACCTGATCGATCGACCCGTGCGGCTGTTATTACTTAGCCACAAGCCCCTCTAATTAATTTGACTCTGTATAAGTTAATTAACAAATAGCCTCACCTAAACAGCGCGCTAAGCAGTGAACTCTTCCCAGCGCCCGTTCGTCCCACGACGGCGACTTTTTCAGAAGCTTTGATTGAAAAGTTCACTCCTTTGATAGCGTAGATCGGTTCACCGGCTGCGCCCGGCGGTTTCTCATACTCGAGAGAAACATCGTCGAAGACTATTTCACCTGAAACAAATATTTATTCAAATTCTAGTTTGGAAATACAAAAGAAAAAAAAAACTTTTCCAAACTAAAGTTATTTCTGCTTAAACAAATATCAACTTTATTTGTACAAGAATTAGGTTGCTTTTAGAACGACTAGTTCTATTAAAAAAGGATGGGGAGTTTATGTCGCTACTTCCTCCTCCCAGCTTAAGCAGAGAGACTGTCTTATGTAATTTTTGACGTTCAAAACGAGCTGATTCTCAGCCTTATTCGATTAAACGATTTTTGAATGTTTTTTTTTAGTTTGTTAATAAAATATTGAAGTGGTAGAGCAAACTTAACTTTTGTGTTACAGTATTTTTTTTTTTTCATAAATTAGAAATTAAATTGTAATCACAGGTCCGTTTGTTATTATAATGAGTTTTATTGTAATAAGTGGTTCGCTAGCGACCTCGACAATTGATCATACTATTCTTGCCAGAGCAACCGGCAGCAAGTTCGTCATGCTCCCTTAGATGTCACTGCCTGTGGTAGCGTCGCGGGTCGGGTTGCCTCCTTCCCTCCAATATAGCGACGGGGGGCGATGGCTGACCTTTGCGTTATGCTCGTGAATGGGTGCTGCTTGCGGTGACTGGTAGTCTTGCTGCTAATGGTTTTATTATTGTTATTAGTAATTAACTGTTTGTTTACGTTACTTCAATGGTGCCAGTTTATCATTAGTGACTTCGAGTTACAGCTATAGCTTTATGGAAGCGGGCACGCCCTTTATGCCCGGAGGCTTTTATTTTGATATTAAGTTCTTTTTAGGTTTTATGTTGTAATTTTTATTCCTGCTTGAGTACAGTTTTCATTTTTGCTGGTATATTGGCGTGTGCTAGCTAACATATGGCAAGTAATTTAATGTTTTGTGTTTCGTAGTGTTAATTACTTTGCATACGATTTGTATAGAATCAAGTTTATCTAACTAAAAAGACAGATGTGCTGCTGGGGAGTTTGTTGCGCCACTTCTTCTTTCCAGCTAAAGCACTATGAAGTGGTGAAGGGCGGGCGTTTTTGGGGGACTGTCTTATGTAATTTTGACGTTCGAAAAGTGCTGATACTCAGCCTAGTAAGGATAAATGACTTTTGGTTTTGTTTTTTTTTTTATTCTAATATTTTTTTAAAGCAAACAAGCAGGGTAAAGTGAGCTTGAAGTGAGATGTCATTTCATACTTTTAATTAGCTGCAGTAAAACGTACAGTCATTTCGTAAAAAAAATCTAATGCATTGAAGAAATAATAATAATAAAGATTTATTGAACAAAAATGGTTGAACAATTAAACACTTACAAACAACACCATGCGTACCTATACAATAATAGCGTATTACAATTATCTAACCATTAGTGTTATCACCTGTCTCTGTATGAACTCAGGTATCCAAAAGATTTAACTTGTGTTATGGATACCAGCATTCTCACATAAATTAAATACATATGTTGGTTACATTGGTTGTATCAGAAGACGATGTCAGGAGTGGCGCAGTATACAAGAGAGGAAGACTTTAGTAGAATGTGTGTAAGTGTAGTGAACTGTGTGCACATGAGTGAGGAAAGATTGCGTGTTCGTGTCTAAAGAATCCTCGGAATCGGAATCATCCATCGAACCAACCTGGTTCAAACTCAAACTCAAACTAAAAGCATTTATTTCTTGTGAGATTTGTTATTATGGAACAAATCTCATAAGGAAAAGTTCTTATTTCGCGGGCTTCCACTGCGAATTCACCTTAAAACGAACAAAATTCCATATTACCAATTGCGTCACGCGTCAAATTATAGTAAAAGCGCTATAAAACTCCTAGTATAGAGATTGCAACTATTGACAGCACACTTCACCTAGGTGTTCACGGTGAGATTTTTACAGAAAATAACGGTAGCAATACCAGCAGGCTTAGCATGACGCATTCTATTTCTACGAAGAATAGACACGGCTCTTTCAAAGTGACATTTCGTTTCTCCTTTTTTGACATCGCACCGTTTCTACAATCTGTCATTTTGTCTTTCGTTTCTAACGATCTTTGTCTAGGTCCTTTTTTATGTAGACTATTTCAGAAGAAAGTTTTCTATCCCGAACTGCCAAAATCACACTGACAACTGACAGTTGTCTAAGGTAGTGCAGACAATATGATTTTGTAATCGCCATGCTAAAGACAGTAGAAAACTTTTTATCGACGGCCACAAAGTATATATGGTTATCTACGGAATCATGATTTTACAGGAGAGCGTTTTGAACGCAACACTGTAATAATTAATAGATGAACAAAGCTATCTTCTGCTATTTTAAATCATTTAGTTAATAGGGCATTACCAAGGAAATAGTTAAGGCCAATATTACTGTAATATTTTTTTGTTCCAAATTACGGTACTTCGACACTTTGAGATTTTTTTTTGTAGTTGTCTTTATATACGTGACTTAATATCAGTAAAAATTGAGAATAAAAGGGAAAAAAGAAATCCTATGACAAAACAAAAAATTCCGAGTCGAATTATGTAAAAGAGAATTTCGTAAAAAGTGCAGTTGACTCTTTCTAGTTTGCTGCCGTCGTACTGTCTACACGGAACATCATTTTTGTCTACTCTTCCGTAGACAAACCGGTGCTTAGCCTTCTGAGGCATCGAGGTGCGTTGTCATCCTATAGTATAGACTGAAATGTCTACCTACCTTTATTGGGCCATTTTTCAAAGTCGAGGTCAGGATGGTCTTTCTTCAAAGCATCTTTGTCCTCATCCAAGGGTTTTTCCGGTGGAAGATTCGTATATTCTAGTATTCTTTCAACCTGAAAGACATTAAAAATAGATTTGTTTATTTATTTACACATACTTTATTATACACCAGATTATACATTACAAAAATAAAATTATACACTAAAAAATATACAATGGGTGGCCTTAACGGTTACTGCGATCTCTTCCAGGCAACCATGAAATTGACAGAGATTTTTTGGACATAAAATGGGATTGTCTTTGGTGGTTACAATATAAATCAGAATCAGAATTTTATTTGCTATGAATGCAGGTACATGTATAAGATGTTGTACTTAAATAATACAATAGATACACAGATATATGCTATATAATAGATACATACATACTAACTATATAAGCAGCGAAATAAATGAAGGCTATAGATAGTTTAATACAGCTAACAACGAGAACAAAATCACAACGACAAGTAATGGGGTCGCGGGAAGGTCCTAAAGGGTTACCGAGGCACCTGGCAACACAGGCAGCGGAAAGAATACGGGTGGGTTTTAGTCAGTAAGAGTCTGACACACCCTCCCGCTCCGTCCAGAGCGGGAGAAGTTATTTGATGGCAAATCATCAAATAACTTCTCACATTCCCGCCCAAAAATAAACAAAAACTAATGTTCTTTCACGAGACTTTTAAACACAGGCAGAGATTGCACGCGTTTTATTGGAACTGGTAATTCATTCCACAAACGAGCGGCCTGGACAGTAAATGATTTGTCAAAGAAAGTTGTGGAGTGCATTTTAAGATCCAAATTATCTGATGATCTTAAATTTCTTGAGGGAGTCGCAAAGAAACTGTGAACTGTGTTTTATTATTTATGTACACACAGTGAAATACATAGAGATACTACATAATTACAATAGTAGCACAAAGGTACTGACAACCAGTCTTATCAATAGGGTATTGTGTTACCCAGTAACTGGGTTGTGGAGGTCAGATAGGCAGTCGCTCCATGTAAAATACTGGTATTCAGCTGCATCCGGTTAGACTGGAAGCTGACCCTAACATATTTGGGAAAAGGCAGGCAGAAATCTTTTTTGTCAAACATAATAAATACATCCACAACTTTACCAGATATTAATTTCAAAACTAACGCTGCAGCCTTCTTGTTGGAAAAATGTTTATATTCGGTATCGGAATTTATGTCTAGCGAAAAAAATAGTCACATATATTAATAGAAGTGAACAAGCTTTCATTGATGAAGGAAGGCTCGAATTTGAAGGGAGTGTTAAAAGTATATTTATTATCTGTGTAGTTTAAACTTCGCGCCTTGCAGTTAATGTGTTAATCTATGTTTTATCTATGCTCTCTCTACTCTGTGGAACATTGAACCGAGTTGTACTAATTTAAAGTGATCCAAAATAAAAGCAATTAAATAATAGTAAAAGCATAAAATTATCTTTTGACTTAAACACTGTGCTTATCACCAGGACTTTGATGAAGTTGTACTGTAAAGCCATTTGTTTAGCAACGGTGGATCAAAATTGTTGATGAACGGCGAGAATGCTGCTGGAAACTTCGTTAAAATCAATATGGGTTGTCCACAACCACTACGGTCCGCATTAAAATGTTGCCCGAGGAAACTACCGCTTTTGATTAAAATAATTCTATTAAGGCGCTGACAAGACCCAATTCAGCAAAATTGGCCCCGCTTGAGAAAAAAAATTCCCAAATCTGTATAGTTTGTGGTAGCGGAAAAAATATATGTTAATTTTGAACATATTTCCCAGAACTTTGTTGTTACCAAAACACGTTTTGAAAACAAAATCTCGATACAAACTAACGTTAAACTAACCTCTTACTTTGAGTTCTAATACAAAATATCTGTATCAAATATCAACATACGTTACGTATTTAATTAATAACAAAAACGTCTTATTTGAATGCAGAACTTGGTTGTTTTTTATTGTCGATTACTCAACTCAATTTTGAGTAAATAGATAATTACTTCATATTTTGCAATAAATTACAAGCGTTGTGTCATCGCGCTTCTCTTTCTTTTCTATGGAATTTGACAGTGACTGCGGTTAAGGTGTTGTCAGCGTCTTAATTGCATAATTTTATCGTTGCTCCACACTGCCGCCATGTTTATAAATAGTTGCAAACACGTCCACACACTTCAACATTTGTTGATAAACTGATGGTTTCGCTCGCCGAACGTCAACTCTGCAACATGGCGTGATCAACTCCGCAACACAAGTGTTGCCCGCAATATGTTGACAGCAACTCGGCAACATGTTTATCAACCATGTTGCTAAACAAATGTTTATCATGAATACGAGGCTTTATTATTATGACACTGAATTTAACATTATACCTGCTATTAATTCACATTATATTTATTTGTTGACATAAACTTTTCACATCAATTTTAATTAGGCTTTAAATGTGATACTTAATTATAATAAATTTCTGCATGTGATAAATTAATTTAATTTGTAATGTTCAACACAATGTTAATTGTTATTGAATAAATAAATGAAATGAAATTATTGAAATATAACGAAGAATAGTAGTAGTAGTAGACTCTTAACTAGCCTAGTAAACCGACATATTTCTTTCTGGTTAATCGCACCCCGCACCACGAACAAGCCCTGCTTAATTTGGGGGTCAACGGTCAAACCAAAACATTGTACAAATTTAATTGTGTTAAATGTAAGCTTACCTACCTTTTGTTGTTTGTGTTTCTTTTTTGCCACTAAAGCTTTCTTTTTCAAATAAAGCTTTCTTTTTTGCCACTCAAGCTTTCGTTTTGCAAAATAAAGCTTTCTTTGTTGGCAATGAAGCTTTCTTTTTTGCCAATAAAGCTTTCTTTTTTGCCACTAAAGCTTTATTTTTCCAATAAAGCTTTCTTTTTTGCCACAAAAGCTTTCTTTTTTGCAAAATAAAGTTTCTTTGTTGGCAATAAAGCTTTCTTTTTTGCCAATAAAGCTTTATTTTTGCAAAATATAGCTTTCTTTGTTGGCAATAAAGCTTTCTTTTGTGCCAATAAAGCTTTCTTTTTTGCCAATAACGCTTTCTTTCTGTTGTTTTATTGTTGTTTGTAGTTATATACCACACAATACCTATCAAGTCTAACAAATTTCGCCAGTAAATTTAATTAGAAGTGTCATAATGAAGTGTCATACTTACAGAAGTCATTTGGTTCTCCACTTCGGCTGTTTGCCTCATCCCGTATTGGCACATGCCTACCAAGCCTATTACTTGTGTTATAGCCAAACCGACGTTGCCTCCTAGTGTGTCTGTAAAAAAAATGGTATTTAAGTCTCGTTTACACATACGATTGAAACTTCCAATTTCGGCGGGGTGTTAGTTAAAAGAAAGTGCGAGTGCGAGCCGATTATCTTTACCGGGACACGAATACCGACTCCGGGTGGCAACTGAGAAATTTCTTAAACAAAACGTCAGCTATCTGCCAGTGAAAGTCCCGTCAAAATCCATCCAGAGGTTTCGGAGATTAGCCGGAACAAACAAGACAGAGAAAATATTTTTTTGTAAAAAGCTATTATTTTGGCATTACAAAAAGACACTTCAATTTTCTTTATTTGTATAGATTTGAAATTATTGAATAGTCGAGATATAATAAAAGATATCCACAAGTTGTAGGTCGTTTGGAAGTGGACGTTGATAGCCCAAAAAGAGCTGAAACGTTAAGAAAAAATATTATGCTACACTTTATCTGTGACTTACAGGTATGCAAGCTATGCTATGCTATGTTATGTAAGCGGGCACGCCCTTTATGCCTGGAAGCTATCATTTAGGTATTAAGACGCTGACATTACCTAAACCGCGTTCACTGTCAGACTGCATAGAAAAGAAAGAAGCGCGATGACACAACGCTTGTAATTTATTGCAAAATATGAAGCAATTATCTATTTACTCAAAATAGAGTTGAGTAATCGAAAATAAAAAACAATCAAGTTCTGCATTCAAATAAGACGTTCTTGTTATTAATTAAATACGTAACGTATGTTGCTACTTAATACAGATATTGTGGATTGGAACTCAAGGTAAGAGGTTAGTTTAACGTTAGCGTGTAACGAGATTTTTTTTAACGTGTTTTGGTAACAACCAAGTTCTGAGAAATATGTTCAAAATTAACAAATATTTTTTTCGCTACCACAAACTATACAGATTTGGCAATTTTTTTTCTTAAGACAAGCCTATTTTGGTCATTTGCCTCTTGTCAGCGCCTTAAGTTCTGTTTACGTTTTTATTTCTGCTTGAGTTTCTTTTTCGGTGTTTTTTCTTTTTTTTTGTTTGTATAGTGGTGTGCTAGTTGCCATATGGCTATTAATTTAATGTTTTGTGTTGCGCGTAGTGTAAATTATTTTGCATAGGGGGAAGTCCCGTAGCGCCGGACGGCACCTACCGCCGGACACTCGTACTATTCAAGCAAGTATAAACCAGTTCGATTCAAAGTACAAGTGAAAGGGGCGCGGGGGGCACACAGCAACAGGATCACGCGCCGTGGCTCGCGAGTGACGCGCAAGGCCACGGCGGGAGCGGGCGTTTGCTGCTTTTGGCGGGAAATCACGTTGTCACGTAAAAATCGATGTAAGTAATTCTGGCACATTTCTGCATTTACATTTTAATGGTATTCAAAAATAAAAGTAGTACTTAATTGTTACCCGTAAACTGATAGAATATTATTATATTTTTTAACTAATTATAGTAGGTACCACCTAATGTACGAAATCATCTGTCCCTTAGTACCGGACACTAAGTCATCCCTTAGCACCGGACAGTAAACATATTGATATTTCTCGTGAGAATTAACGTTATTTATTCTAATTGTTGAATTTTGTTTTAGAACATAGAAGAAAGAATAGCATTGATATGGAAGAGAAGAAAAAGAAAGGATCGTGGGCTTACAAACGGTGGAAAGCTTACAAACTGCTATCGATATTTTTTTTCCAAAGAACTGAGTGTAAGACAAGCTGCAATGCGATACAATATTCCTAAAAGCACTGTATATGACAAAATAAAGGCGCTAAATCGAGGAGAAGAAGAAACGCCGTACAAAAAAGTGGCAGAAGAAAAAGAAAATGAAAAGAACATGAGAGACAAAAAGAAGGAATTAGGATCTAAGTTTAAAGCAGCAATTGTAGGCAAAGGAAAGCAAACCAAAGGAATTAAACCCAAAGGAAAAGAAGCGAAAGACGCGGAGCCCAAAGAAAAATATGGAAATAAAGTGGAACCATTAACTGAAACATCTAACACAAACACAACAATTTGCGTGGTTAGCTTAGAAGACACTGAGGAAGACTGGATCCAGAGCTCATCCTGTCTTGGGTGGGCACATGAAGCATGTGCAGACGTCCCAGAGGCTGGAGATGGCTACATATGTGATCGATGCAAGCTATTCTGAGATGTCCAGTGCTTTTGGTATGGCACAAATATCCGTCCGGTACTAGGTGCCACTTTTATAAATTACATTTTTTGTTACCGAAGTCTGATTAATGGTGTTAAATATTTTTAAGCAGAGGTTGTGTTTTTTTTAGTTTAATTTGATTTCTAACTTAGTTATCTATTATAAGTCATAAATAAATAAACATTCCTTAAAATATTTTTTATTTTATTTCTAAAAAACCTTAAGTGTCCGCCACTAGGGGACTTCCCCCTACTATTGTATAGAATCCATATTTTTTCTAACTGAACAGACAGTTGTGCTGCTGGACAGTTTGTTGCGCCACTTCTTCTCCCCAGTTGCAGCACTAAGAAGTGGTGGCGGGCGGGCGTTTTGGGGGACTGTCTTATTTCATTTTGAGATTCGAAAAGTGCTGATTCTCAGCCTAGTTTGAATAAATGACTTTTGATTTTGATTTTGACTAACTGAAGTCCAAGAAACTCTCTTTTGGAATTGAACATTATGTGGGCGTTGGACGTTAAACCATAAACACGCAGAAAAAACACAATATCATATCTTTTAGCTTCCTTACTGGTTGCACGACATATCATTGCCTCTTCTGCCCTTATCCCAATTTACTTGTGGTCGGCGCAACATTACCCTTTCTTCCATACTTCTCTATTAGTATTCACCTCGGCAGTCACTCCATTTCTAGCCATATCATCTTTCACACAGTCCATCCATCGTTCCTTTGGTCTTCCCCTACTCTTATAGCTATCCACATTCATACTCAAAACATTCCTGGCGACATTTCCCTCATTCCTCCATACCATGAAATCCTATTTCTACACAACTTTTCAGTCACCGGTGTCACTTTCAGACTTCCTTAAGTGTTTATTGTACAAATGAAGTTAATCCTCATATGTAGGTACTCATTTATTATTCTATCCATTCGTGTCACACCACACATCCCTCTCAGCATTCTCGTCACAGCTGCATGCAATTGCTTTTTATTCACCCCTTTTGTGGCCCAACATTCTGATCCATGCAAGATAGCAGGTCTAAAAACTGTTTGCACGACACATTTCTTGTAAAATTAGTAAAAAAGGAACACCTTACCTTCAGAAGTAAACAAGAAGAAGCTAAACGTAACGAACGCGAGATACAGGCAGCATAACATGTCCATCCAGAAGCCAAAAGCCCTGGTAGTGCTGATCACAAGACTCCAGCACGAAGAGTGCAGGTCCTGTTGCTTGTCGAACTCTCTGACCAGGGTGCGTTGGTGCTGGCGAGCTGACCTGATGGTGGTCAGGCCGGAGACTGTCGCTGATAGGTGGTTGAGGGACTGACTGCGGGCTGGTGGAAAAAAAAGTGGATTTTACTTGAGCTCTTTATAGCTGACGAAGCAACACACTAGACAGATCCACTCAAATCTGTGTGGTTCTTTTCTCAAAATGCCATTTCAGACGGATCTTCATGGTCCTCACATGATGTGACCTTTTTTTTTTTGGTAACGGGGTGGACATCCCCATGGATGTCCTACGCCCTGGGGCGGACGGAGGGGTCTGTCAGACTTCTACAGACTAAGACCACGCCGTGTTCCCTCGCACATTTGCACCGGGGGCTACGGGGGCATTTAAGCAATTTTCACCGCAGCCCCCGACTGGTACTGGCCACTGCAAACTACCAGCGGTCGATGACCCAAAAAAAACTGATAGTTTTATGTTTTTTTTGTTTTATCATGTTAAGACGCTGACAACACCTAAACCGCGGTCACTGTCAGATTGCATAGAAAAGAAAGAGAAGCGCGATGACACAACGCTTGTAATGTATTGCAAAATATGAAGCAATTATCAATTTACTCAAAATTGAGTTGAGTAATCGAAAATAAAAAAACAACCAAGTTCTGCATTCAAATAAGACATTCATGTCATTAATTAAATACGTAACAAATGTTGATATTTAATGCAGATATTTTGGATTAGAACTCAAGGTAAGAGGTTAGTTTAACTTTAGTTTGTCTCGAGATTTTTTTTCAAAACGTGTTTTGGTAACAACGAAGTTCTGGGAAATATGTTCAAAATTAACATATATATTTTCCACTACCACAAACTCTACAGATTTGGCAATTTTTTTTTCTTAAGAGAAGACTATTTTGGTCAATTGGGTCGCCTTAAGATAGATATCGATACCTATCACGTCTGCGGAGTTGCTCTAACTAATTTAATTTGACCCTGTATAAACAGACGACAAGAAAAGAACAAAAATACGTACACACGGCTACATATCCAGTTTATGCTGATCTCGCATTGTATAGGATTTCCGTACAATGAGAGGTCAGCTTATACTGGAAATGTATAGCTTGAAATGTAGTCGTGTGTACTAATGTGATGCTTATTTCTAAAGAAATCTCTTCCATATTGAATATACATTACATCACGCCGTGTTTCCCCGAAGGGTTGGGCAGAGGTGTACCTGTAGTACACCCACATTTCACCAGTTATGTTTTTAAGTTCCATGTAACAGGGGGCGAGCTTATTGCCATCAACCGAGCACAAATCCAGACTCCGGGCTGCTACTGAGGAATTAGAAAATCCCAATAACACTTTGCCCGATCCAGGAATCAAACCCAGGACCTCATGCTCAGCAGTAGCGCTTGCAACCACCAACGAGGCAGCAGTTAGCAGTATATGGAATATAGAGACTTATATGTAAACTCACCGATAGCCTCAATCCTCTTCAGCTCGCGACTGGTATGAAGGAACAGGTCCCTCATTAGGAACAGCAGCACGGCCACCACGCCGGTAGGAATCAGTAGCCACCAATTCACCAGACACACCACCACTAGTATCGCCATCACTTCTAAGAAGAACTGGAATAAAACCAAAAAAAAATATTCATGACCATTTTGACTAGACATAAGTTCTGTTTAGATACAATAAACTCAGTGTCATACATGACAAAGTTCAAATTCCATTGCAAAAAACCAATTCATGTGCAGCAAATTTCAACTCAACTGGTCCAGTAGATTCGGAGCTAATCGGCCGTGAGTCTGTTACAAACGGAGAGACAGACAGACAGACAGACAGACAGACATTCATTTCATTTAATTATTCATTACCGCCTCGTTGGTCATGAGGTTCTGGGTTCGATTCCCGGGTCGGGCAGTGTTATTGGGTTTTTCTATCTGGAATTTCTCAGTAGCAGCCCGGAGTCTGGATTTGTGCCCGGTTGAATAGGCTCGCCCCCTATTACATGGGACTTAAACATAACTGGCGAAATGTGGCTGTACTACAGGTACACCTCTGCCCAACCCTTCGAGGAAACAAGGCGTAATGTTATGTTGTTATTTATTCATTAACAACTAACATTGTGTTGAACACTACAGGGGCGTAACCATCACCTCTTATAGCAGTATTATTATAATATTACTTTACAGTGGGAAAGTGATGGAGCTGTACAGGACTTATAGCTCCATCTCTTTCTCACGCTGAAGTAATATTGAAATAATACTGCTACAAGAGGTGATGGTTACCCCCCAGGCTAACACACGAGTGATTTATTTATTTATTGGATCTCCAACAGAGGCTACAGAATTACATGCAAGTTTACATAGAACAGGGACAAGTACAAGTGTGCGCTTGCAATTATAGGAGACCACATCATTTACATAATAATATAAATAACACGAAAATCATACTAAGGAAACAAAGTGAATTACATAACCAATTAATGAGAATAATACAAACGAATAAGAAAAACCACACACAATGAATGGTTCCGTAGTTGGGAATTTTGGGATGAATTTATACGAAAAACAAACTTAACATTGTAATTGCGTCACGGACAATTCTCCAACGGCAAATTTAAGTTGGCCGACTATTACTCATTAACTTGGAAAGCCTTAGCTGTGATAGTTTTCCTTTTAATTTCATTATATGGACTACTGCCATGAATTTTTTCACATCTCCCTAAACAACCATTAAACTGGCAGGGGGGGGGGGGGGGCCACCTGACTTTAACAAAAATTTGCACTTTAGGGCTTAATATTACGCAAACGGATCCTTGAATCGAAAAATGGTTTTCACGGTCCCGAAATATTTTTGAACGGCCTATCCCAAACCATACACGAGAAAAAAACATATCACCCCCACATTACGTGCATTGGAGGTAACCTAAAAAAATATTTTTCGATATTTCATTGTACCACTTTGACGGCTTGATTAATATGTATACCTATGCCAAATTACAGCTTCTAGTACTAAGCGTCTCTGAGCTACAGCGGGGACAGACAGACGGACATGGCGAAACTGCAGTTTCCTTGTTTACTACGGAACTCTTAAAAAGAATAACCTTAAAAGACAACAAACACAAATATTGAGTGATCATAAAAGGGTTCCGTTTTTCCCTACGTACGGAACCCTAAAAAAAGGATTGATTATGCACAAATTCAACGCGCCCAAACTAAACAAAAACGTTGAAACGAAATGTTGGTTGCACTGGAATTTGAACTTTATCATACATGATGACATTGAGTTTGTGGTTGGTTTGAGCTGATTATGCTTATGCAACGCTTTGTGAATTACCTGCAAAACCCCGCGCGACTCCGATTCGCTGTCAAACAATAGAAAATCAATTGTGTCTCATTAGCTGTCGTTGACCAATTAAAACTCGTTTAAAACCAAGTCTTGAGTAAAGTTCTGTAATACGTAGTAGTTAGTCTGCTCAAACTCAAACTCAAAGCATTTAATTCAATTAATCCAATTACAGGCACTTTTGAATTGTCAAGGAGTCGGTCAGTTAGTCAGAACTAATATCTATTTCCAAAACAGATCTCTATGGAGAAGAACGGGCAAGAAACTTCAAGGACAGTCTTTTAAATCAAGATATTACAAATCCTGGGTACATTATTCCTGTTGCTTCTATACCTAAGTGAGAACAATGTAAAAATAAATAAATTAAAAACAATTCAGAATATAAGATTAGAAGATTAAAAATAAGCTCTGGCAGTTAAGAGATGACCAGTCTCAACCGACGGCGCCCGTTCACGAACATGACGCTTAGATCAGCACCATTCAGCTCAACCATTTTGTAAGGAACCGAATGATCCAACACACGCGCCACCATCAGCGAGACAGCGTTTTCCTAGTGCTAGACTCACCCCAAGACAGTCGACCAAAGCCACAGGTAATAAGGTGTCCACTTGACCCATATCCTTGGAGAAGCGGTTGAGGATCCGTCCTGATGGGTTGTGGTGGAAGAACCACATAGGAGCGCTCGTCACACCTCTGTGGATGAAAAGTAGTGGTTAGATCTTCAACTGCCTAGCCTTTTCCCAACTACGTTGGGGTCGGCTTCCAGTCTTCCAGTCATTAAAAATTCGAAAGATAAGGACCCCCCCCCTCCCCCTACTGTATACAGAGCGTCCCACGGCTTTGCCACATGGAGGAAAAGTACCTTAAATAGTATAGATAGAAAAATTACTGAATGAAGACTTCATTTTTATTTTAAAAACAATACGAAGTGCATTCAAAGGATTTTAAATAATCACCTGTCTGAACCGGGAATCGTACCCGCTAAATGTGAAAAAACCTGTAATTTTACTGTACCGATCGAAAGGCTCAATCATATCCTAGATTTATTTCTTCTAAATAACATAGCATCTAAAATAAAAGGATAACCATGAAATTTTACATTTCATTTAAAATTTGTTCGGAATAAAGGCTCGTACAGACTGGCGCAATATCGCGGGCGCGACAGGCAGCGTGACGCGCAGCGCGACACTTTCCGTAAGGTTTTCATAGAAATTGTGCTACTACTGTCGCGTTGCGCTGTCGCGTTGCGCCTGTCTGCGAGAACCTTAATGAATAGCCATTTCTCTGACTATGTCGTGCTTATTTAAGGTAGTTTCCCTCCATGTGGCAAAGTCGTGGGACGCTGTGTATACATTGTAATACAAATAAAAAAAGGTTTAAAAGATAGATGACCGCGTCAGTAATCAAGCGGGTAATATTATTGAATAGGGTTATTACACCCATTTTTGAAAAGCGTCTCATTTAAATTCTACAGCGCTAATACACCACTAAAAAAACACATTTTTTTTATTCAATCGTTAAACGCCATAAAAATGCATTAAAATTTTACATTTTCAAATTTCGCGCGTAATTTGACGAAAACGCTGGACGCAGTGGACGCCATATTGTTCTGCGGTCATGACGTCAGTTGGCTGTGTAAACAAATGCGCTGATATTATGTATATAATTTGAAATGAGTTATTATTCTACTTATGGTTGGTGTTACGTATGGAAAACATTTTATATCATTTATTTTCTGTGCCTTTTTTAATAAACAAGTATTGAGGCCCTGACACTGCGACCTTACACGTTTATATATTTTTGAGTACAACGAAGCATCAATCAAGCAGTTTAGGCGCTGGACACACAGAGAAGACGTAAGACGCAGACGGGGCGCAGACATTTGTCTTTACCGCGTCCCTTTCATACAAGATGTATAGAAGCGTCGCGACGCAAAACATACAGAAGAGACGGGGCGCGGGCGCAACGCTTTTACGTCTGCGCCTTTTGTTCAAAACACACAGGAGAGACGGGGCGCGGACGCGGCGGGGGCGAAGACGGGGCGCGGGGTGGCATGCCTGCCGGGTGGGTCTCGCTCGCTCGCACAGTCACGTGTACCGTCTTGAGGTTGAATGGTTGCGTCATTTTTTAAGTTTTTATAATTTTTTTCTTAAAAATGCGTGACGACCTAGCATTTAATATTCAGTTTTGTGAATTAATTGAGAATCATTCTGTTATTTATGATTACAATAGGTCTGACTATTGTAACAGAAATGTTCAAGACCAAGCTTGGGAATCAATTGCCAGGACAATAAACGAAAACGGTAAGTAAATAGTACTTATTCTTTATTAAAAACAAACCACATCAACTTATCCTCGTGCGTACATCTGTTCTTTACGCAGTACATTAGAAATAAAAAAAAACTGTACTCTTTGTTTTTAATGGTAAAACATAAATATTTTAACAGCACTTATATTGGGTATTAGGACTATGGCATAAAATAAAAACGCCAAATATCATCTGTCATTCTTTTTAAAATGGCGTTGGTAGACGTCGTCTACTAGACGAACATGTGAGTTTGTGTCCGCGCAAAGACACTTAAATTGTAAATAATTGTTTTGCAATTAGGTATTTTTCATGGTAAAGAACAAGTTACTAGTATAAACTAATAGATTAATGTAATTTTTTCTTAATCTCTCTGCGTGTTGTGTATGTGGGGGGGTGTGTATGAGTGTGTGTGAGGGTGCGGCGTGCGTGCGTGCGTGTGTGTGTGTGTGTGTGTTTATACATTGTGTCTATTTTGATACGGAATAGGTGCCCGATTTACAAAATAGTCGGTGAGGTATTCCCTGATACCGTCTGCAGTTACTCTGTATAGTGAATCAATTCTTGTTCCAACCAACGTATTTTGGGTGTATGGCTCTGTAAATTTTCCATCGCATCTTCGAATAACATTGTGCAATATACACATAGCTTGTATAATTACATCAGCTTTAGCAGGTTCACAGCACATGGGCATGCTCAGTCCTTGAAATTTAGTCCTTGCCATTCCAAAGGCACATTCTACTGATTTCCGTCCTCTGCTTAGTCTGTTATTGAATATTCTTCTATCATTTGTCAATTGATTCCGCGAGTAAGGTTTCATTAAAATTTTTTTCAGAGAGAATGCTTCATCTGCCACAAAATAATATGGCATAGGTTGTACTTCTCCGGGCAATGGAGAATGGTCCGGTAAATTAAGGTCTTCACGCTGCATTGCTTGTCCGAGAGCACTGGCTTGAAATGCACGCCCGTCACTATTTCTTCCGTATTCCCCAACATCTATCGTTACAAATAACCCGTCAGCGTCTACCAATGCTAATAACACAATCGAAAAGTATCCTTTGTAATTTATGTACGCTGATCCCGTGTTAGATGGAGCTTTTATTCTAATATGTTTGCCATCCAGACTTCCCACACAATTCGGTAAATTCCAAAGAGTATGGAAACGCGCTGCTATCTCTAGCCATTTTTCTACATTGGGTGTAGGCATATATTCGGGTTGTAATGTTTGCCATAGAACTTGACAGGTATTATGTACTATTTCTCGAATTGTAGATTTTCCTCGTAGAAAGTAAACTGACAGTGATTTAAATGAACACCCATCTGCAAAATACCTGTAAATAAATATACAAATATAAATTAGGTATATTACAATACTGTGCACCATGATTTTTTGTTCGCGGAGGCTATTGAGCCAGCAAGTAAAATTCTTAATTCTATACATAAGTATTCGTAATAGTGATATAGGCTCAAAGGTCTCTGCGAATAAAAACTCACAGTAAGTAATTCACTTAATCATATTTATTTGATGATTTGATTGTTTCAGTACAAGCTTGCAAAGACCGTTGGAAAAACATAAGAAACAGATATGCAAAATACAAAAAACTTCTATCACTTCCATCTGGCTCTGCAGCCAAGAAGGTAAAAGAATACTACCTTGCCCAGCACTTGCATTTTTTGGATAGATATTTGAAATCAAGACCTTCCAAATCGAATCTACAACCACAATGCAGGTCAGATACTCATACGGACGAAAGTGACCTTGATGAGGAGGAGTCAATGTCGCCATTTAGGCCTCCGTCCCATTCACCCTCTCCACAGGCTCAAAATCATCCTTCGCCGTTATCATCGGACTCGAGTAAAAAAAGTAAAATACCTACTTTGAAAGACGTCAATCAATCTGCTTTTGATTACTTTAACAGAAGACGACAAAATAGCGAGAAACAAATGCAACCTCTTGATACAGATCTTGCCTTCCTTCAAAGCATGTTGTCTGATATGAAGGCCATGAATCTTGTTCAAAAACGAAGGTTCAAGATGGGAGTAATGCAGTTGGCGGCGCAAATCTTAGATGGAAACGAGGCAATTTTGACATCAGAACCAGCATATTCTACCCGAATTTCTCAAAACAACATAGCCACAGTATCTTCGATACAAGAGCCGTTTCATAATATTGCACCTCCATCGACAATAGAGCAAAATCAAAATGTTGCACCTCCATCGACAATACAGCAAAATCAAAATGTTGCACCTCCATCGACAATAGAGCAAAATCAGAATGTTGCATCTCCATCAATATCTGGGCAAGATGAGAATACCCCAACGTTCTTCACTCTATCACCCTATTCAACAATTAGTTCAGTTTCGGCTGCACGCGTCACCAATACATCTTTTTTGAATGAAGAAACACCACTGAACTACACTTATAATTTTTCTTCACCAAAGTAATCCGATGTTTGAGCGTGCACATTTTTCAAATGTTAAACCTTATTATGTAACACAATTTTCACTTAATATTAAAGTAATTAATAAAGATAATGTTTTTCACTTACCTTAACGTTATAAGTAATCTTTCTTCAGCACTTATAGATGCTCTCCAATTTGTGTGCTTTCTCTGTAAAGCATTTCTCACTTTGGACATGATAATATTAAAACACTGTGGAGTCATTTTATACACTGTGACCAAACGATCTGGGTAATTGTGTAGGTCCTCCATTATTTTAAAAAATCGATTGTCTTTATTGCTTAGCCATACCGGATGTACCCAGTAACGTCTAACCCTCTGTATATTAGCGAGATGCACCAGTGCTAGTACATCTTCATCTTCAGAAGAAGACATGTCGTAGTGTCAAAATCAGACTGTTGAATGCCGAAAATAGTCCTGACTGCGCGACTGCGTCGCGTCCGCGCCCCGTCTCTTCTATATAATTTCAAAAGTCGCGCCCGTGTCTCGTCTCCGCCCTGTCCGTGACGCGTCCTCGTCTTACGTCTCTTCTGTCTGGCCTGGCGAACGCCCGCCGCGTGGCGACGGCATCAACCAGTTGACGGAGGCGTTGCACCAAGTACTTACTAGAAGTAGCGTTCGGGAAAATAACAGAGAACTCCTTGCGCGCCTAGCAACATCAAAAGATTTACCGGTGTTCGACGGTGATCCAATGCAGTGGCTGCAGTTCAAGGAGTCATATAAAGAGTCGTCACACTTATGCAATTATAGCGACGCAGAAAACATTTGGCGGTTACGAAAGTGTCTACGTGGTGACGCAAAAGAAGCCGTGTCATCGCTCCTCATTGGCAACACAACACCGCAAGCTATAATTGACACCTTAGAATTACGATTCGGCAGACCCGAGTGTATAATTAATAAAATATTCATTCAACTCAAGAAAATTCACCCACTGCCGACTGCATACCACACGGAGATCGTGAATTTCTCGATAAAAGTTAAAAACTACGTCACAGCTGTTAAAGCTATTAAGTTGCCGGAATACCTACAAAGTCCGGAAACGACGTCAATAATTCTTTCGAAGTTACCGCCCGCCCTTATCAATAAGTGGGCCGAGTATACCTACGAGAGACAAGATAGTTCTATACCTAAACTAGAAATACTATCGGAGTTTTTATATAGAGAAGCAACTATTGTCGCAACCTCAGGTGTAAGTTACATAAACAATCAGAACGACGTAAGAAAGAAATACGATCACAATAATATAAAAACTCAACCAGTATTAGCGTGCACTACTACCTATAGTAAATGTATGTTTTGTCGTGCCTCTCCGACGCACGCTTTAGACAAGTGCGGAAAGTTTAAACGCGCTATGAGACGTGATCGATGGCAGTTTGTACGTGCTAAACATCTGTGCTACAAGTGCTTGAGCGCACGGCATAATGAACCCGCCGCGTGCAGCGCTCCTGACTGCAGCGAGTGTGGACATCCACATCATCACCTCCTTCACTGGACGAAGCCTAGCGCGCCTACGGCATCCGCGGCCACCGCGCAACCCGAGACGGCGCGCCCCGCGGTGGACGCAGCCCGCGTGCACCCATCGACGCCCGACGAGTCGCGCCCGCGCCGCGAGGATACCGTTGCCCACGCCCACACCAGTGCGTCCACTAGTGTTAGTGAATCGCCAGTGCCTAAAGTGTTGTTAAAAATAGTGCCGGTAACCGTTCATGGACCTAAAGACAATATTCACACACACGCGTTGCTCGACGATGGTGCCACCGTGACGCTGATATCTGCTGACCTCGCTGATCAGGCGGGACTCCACGGTAAGACAGTCACCATGCGCGCCCGCAGTGCATGGGACTCCGGTGAGCTCGTGTGCCAAACGGAAAACGTAAGTTTTGACATTTCTAATAAAACAGGTGATCGTTTTAATTTGAGTGCCCGTAAAATGAAAGAACTTAATTTACCTGTACAACGTTTATCGTGTATGGACTTTACTAATTATTCAGACTATTATATTGAATACGACTTGTGCAAATGTGACGCACAACTATAGTTGCAAAACTTCTGAAATATTCTGAATAATTCCGGAATACTTCTGGGAAAGTTTCTTTATATCAGAATTATTCAAAATGAATTTTATTGAAATTTTTATTTTTTTTGCTGAAATATCGTATTTTGCATCGATACTAGCATACAGATGCCTCATCCCATACAAAGAAATGTCCCGACGTAAAGAGCAGATTTCATCTGGCAATTCTAGCTATTTTTGTACATCAATCGCGTTCGTTCCCAATAGATGGTGTTAGTAGCGACTTTGCAAGAAGGGTTACATTATACTTTTATTCCGAATAGATGACGTTAAAAGCACACTGTACTTTTGTACTGCTGCTACGTACTCCTTACTCCTATTATCAGTGATACAAAACAAAATTTAAAAAATCGAGATCTAACCTTTGAAATTTAATACAGCGCCATCTACTGGTATAAATATTAATTGTGCATTCCAATCATCTTTGAAATTTGTACTAAGAGCTTATTGTTACATAATTTGGTGTGATTATGATTATTATTTGTTGATTATGTATGAATAAACCTTATAAAAGTCAACAAAAACTTTGAAATTACACTTCAATCATAGATCAATAAATGTCGTGCCATCTAGTGACATTTATTTGAAATTCTTTGTTAGCGGTGATGCAGGCGATGGCGGTGCGGGGTGCGGTAAGAGGGGAGATGCTCCCCGGAAGTTTTCGCCCGCGGCGAAAGATTCATACCCCGCAATCGAATGTTTCCGCGGAATATTTCGACCGAATTATTCAGGAATAAACGTGTTTATTTTGTTGTGTGGTGGGTGAATTTATTTTTCAGTGGCACATAAGTAAGTAAAATATAAATGTTTATTTTATTATAAATATGATTGATTAAGTATAATATAATATATTATGTTGATATTTTTATAGGTAAATATGTTATCCTGCGATTAACAGGATTTTTATTTCTTTGTGCTATTTTTGCAAATGTTCTTTTTCTAAATGTTAGGTACTTAGTTTTGGAATAAAAAACCACCGAGCATATTTGATTTGTTTTTTGAAAAAGGGATACCTATGTTTTTGATTAGTTTGTATATAGCTCTTCTGTTCGCATCCCGAGTATTCGCGAGTCACATAGATATGTATTAATCATTACCTACTTATCTACATATCGCGTATAAAAGTCAATAAAAACAAATAAAGGCAAACCTTGCAAGCAAACACGTTTTGATGCGGTTTTCAGAAAAGTACCTATTTGCTATACTTAGGAGTAGGTTTTGTTATATATTAACTGACTTCAATAAAAAGGAGGTTATGAGTTTGAACCGTATGTAGGTGTGTATGTTTGTCCGCGATTATCTCGCGTTAAACCGCTTTTGATGCAGTTTTTAGAACAATATTACTAGGGTGCGTCTAATGAAAGCGCGACATGGAGTTTTTTTTTAAATTTATTTGGCAACATTATTCAGCCGCAATTGTAGGAAACAAAAAAAATTTAAGTGTCAAGAAATAATTCTCCTACTAGTTAGTAATACCACATACAAAATTTTTGTTTTTAACCTCTTTTTCTCAGGTCGCGCTTTCATATGACGGACTATAGTCACTATATGTATACGTGACATAAACAAATGTTGAGATAAAAATATTTAAGTAAAAAGATAGAACCAACTTCAATGAAGCCGGAGCACCTCAAACCAACCTCTTCAATAAAATCTTAGAACATAGAACCAACTTCATTATAGACGGAACTTTATTGAAATCCGTTCTGTTTTTATTACTGTTAACCCATTAAAGTATGTTGTACTCAATTGAGTACCTACAGCCTTATCCCGAAGTGTAAATTACAGATCTTGTAAATTTTAAGTGATACACCTTATTATTTTACTTCGTTACGCTGTACTCAATCGAGTACAGTGACTTTTAATAGGTTAATACAATTTTCCCGGTTTTTTTTTGACAATTGAAATATTCCCAAAGTTTCAGAATATTTCGGAATACTTCCGAAGTATTCGACGGGAATGATTCGGAATTTTTCCCGCCAGCATCTATACGCACAACCTAAACTATTAATCGGACAGGATAATTATGATCTTATTGCTCCTATCTTGTGTTTAAAAGGTAACAGCAAAAATGAACCTTATGTTACAAAGACACCACTAGGGTGGTGTGTACACGGCGTTGTAAACAACATAAATATTATGAACATGTCAGCTGATAGTATTGTTAGTGATGACAGCGCGCAACATTGTTGTGATTCTGAGTTGAACGAGTTTGTAAGAAAATCATTTGCGTTAGAGTCAATAGGTACATCAAAACAACCGCGACAAAATGCGGACGAGTTGCGTGCTATCACCATACTAAATAACACATGTGAATTAGTTGATAACCAATGGTTTGTGGAATTGCCTTGGAAACATGATAACTTTGTTATGCCTGATTCTTATCAAAATGCCCATAATCGTTTAAAATCAGTCGAGAGGAAAATGTCAGCCGACAACACTTACGCGTCGCGTTACCGGGAACGTATGCAGCACTTATTTTCGAATAATTATGCCAGGAGACTAAACGAGGGGGAGTCTAGTGACCACATTTGGTACCTACCGCATTTCGGGGTCGATAACCCCAATAAGAAGAAACTACGTTTAGTGTTCGACGCGGCGGCGAAAACACAGGGATGTTCTCTTAATGATTTTTTATTAACAGGCCCAGACTTGTTACAGTCTTTATTTGGAATTATGTTTAGGTTTAGAGAAAATCGAATTGGAGTTATTGCAGATATTAAAGATATGTTTCTTCGAATGAAAATTAAAGAAAAGGATCAACATACACTTTTTTTGGTTTTTATTCACAGATGAAGCCACTAAGGACGTTAATAAATATGCTATGACGTCATTAATATTTGGCGCGAACTGCTCGCCTTTTATCGCGCAACATATTAAAAATAAAAATGCAATACGTTTTAAGAATACCCTATCCGACAGCTGTCGACGCTATTTGCAAGCAACATTATATGGACGACTATATCGATAGTTTACCCGAAGTCGACCTTACAAAAGAAATGATTAACGAAGTCTGTTTTATTCACCAGCAGGGTGGATTCGAAATACGGAACTGGGCTAGCAACGTATCGGACGTTCTGGAAAGCGTACCGAAGGAAGCTTTGAGTGACAGTGTCTGTTGCGCCTTCGATAAAGATCAATCGGAAAGGACACTCGGTCTATTATGGTACCCTGCCAGCGACGAGTTAGGATTCGATTTGACCTTGAAGCGTATACCTACCAGTTGATGTTGTAAATTTAAAAAGAAGACCAACGAAGCGCGAACTGTTATGTATTGTAATGTCTATTTTCGACATTCATGGTTATCTGATACCATTTACAATTAAAGGAAAAATAATAATGCGCGAAACTTGGAAAACAAATATAAAATGGGATGAGGAATTTAATGATGAGTTAAATAAGTTATTTCAGTGTTGGATAATTCAAGCTAAAAAAATAAATAATATTAGAATCCTAATAAAAATAAAATATTAGAATTAAATAAAATTATTTTTGTGATAGTGATAAGAGCGCGAGTAACGAAAACTTAGAACTACACGTATTTTGCGATGCATCGCCGAGTGCTTACGCGACTGTCGCAAGGAAATGAGCAGTGGACATGTTATTGTAGCGTTTATCGCTAGTAAATCTAAAGTTACACCTACGAAATCGGCTTCTGTGCCGCGACTAGAACGACAGGGTGCTTTATTAGGATGTAAATTAGCAAGTAATATTAAAACAGAACATCGGTTAAAACCAAGCTCGGTTTATTATTGGACGGATTCAACTACTGTTTTACACTGGATCAGAAATAACTGTAGAACATATAAAGTTTTTATCGCTAATCGTCTAGGAGAAATTGACGAACTAAGTAAGGCTGACGAGTGGCACTATGTGCCGACTGACCTCAACGTGGCAGATTTAGGAACTAAAAGTACCGACTACGTACTTAGCAGTGGCTCAACGTGGTTTACCGGTCCGTCATTTTTACATAAGTCACGTAACTGCTGGCCTAAAGGTATCGTACAATCCGTGTACCCCGGTGCTGACGGACGCGTAAGGGTTGCCGACATTAAGACCAAAAATGGCGTACTTAAACGTCCTGCAGCTAGGTTAGCGATATTTTAGAATATATTTGTTTATTGTTTTAATTTAGGTTATCGTTTTGAGTGTCGTGTCGACACTGAGGGGGAGAATGTTACGTATGGAAAACATTTTATATCATTTATTTTCTGTGCCTTTTTTAATAAACAAGTATTGAGGCCCTGACACTGCGACCTTACACGTTTATATATTTTTGAGTACAACGAAGCATCAATCAAGCAGTTTAGACATCAAGTCGTCTCGCTACGATAGCGCAAATAAGATTCACATTCGCTTGGCCTTAACATCTCGCTATCCTGCTCGCGCGCTCCAACCGCGGAAAGCCCGCGCCCGCCCGACCGCAGTCAGTTCGTCTTCCGCCATCGTTTAGCGTGCGTGTCATTGCGCACTCGCGATCGATACGAGTCGCCGCCGCAGGGTCTCAGACACTTTAAACTTTTGAACTGTTTTCATTTTACCCGACTAATCGCGTACTTGCGTGCTGTACGCAACAGTTGGTGTGCTGTTAATTAAATTTAAATTGCGTTGGTTCCAAAAATAATAAAAGTACAAAGCCTATATACGCCGATCAGTTGACAGTTGGTTTACACAGCCGTATGACGTAATAACATGGCAGCTACTATTTCATGGTGTTATAAAACAGATTAGAAAAACTGAAAACTTTGAATGTCATTTAAAAATGTATTTTGTTATTTCATGAACTAAAAACTAACATTCTCCGACTGCTGTTTGCCTAAAACTAAAGCTTTTTTCTCATATAGAGTAAAATACCTCATTATGAACATGTCAAGTTTCATGAAGCATTTGTATCCGGTCACCTACTTACTGCGGCCAACGTAAGTTGGTACGTATTATGACGTATGTCGCAAGATCAATCGCACAAACTGTCATCTGCCTAGCCTTTTCCCAACTATGATGGGTCGGCTTCCAGGCTAACCGGATGCAGCTGAATACCAGTATGTTACATGGAGCGACTGACTATCTGACCTCCGCAACCCTGATTCATAAATTACGTCTCACGAATGTCATGATTTTTGGAGCCTCCGTCCTTGCCGTCCTTGACACAGGTGGTTATATTTATATACCCTGTTGGGACGTCACATATTTTGCAATTGAAAATTTAGAAATTAATTAATTAAAATAACACTACCTAAATTATTTATATATTTATATTTTAAATATTTTCCATAATAAATCTTATTATTTTACAAAACTAACCAAATAATCTTGTGCCCCTGGATTTTGAACACACATTATTTTTAAAACTTTACAGTTTCGTTACAGTTGAAGTTGACAGTTTAAATACTTATACATCGTCACGAATCTCATGACTCGTCCCCCCCCCCCCCACCCCTTGTCACGTGATATCACACTTTGTTAATAACGTGTGACTAAATTTATGAATTGTCCCTTTTTTTTTGGGTGGGAAATTATCAAATAACTTCTCCCGCTCTGGGCGGAGTGGGAGGGTGCGTCAGACTCTTTCTGACTAAAACCCACCCGCATTCCTTCCGTTGCCTGAGTTGCCAGGGGCCTCAGTAACCCTTTCGAACTTTCCCGCGACCCCAGCAGGATGGATTGTCCCTTTTTTTTATGGCTTTGAAATCATCATACATATAACATCTCCCGCTCTGGGCGGAGCGGGAGGGTGTGTCAGACTCTTACTGACTAAAACCCACCCGTATTCCTTCAGTTGCCTGTGTTGCGGGGCCTCGGTGACCCATTAGTACCTTCCCGCATGGATTGTCCCTTAAGCTACGATTTCCTAGTAGAGCGCTTTCATCATATTATAACGGCCATCTTGGAAAAATCTGTCATTCTCACCAGCACCAAACACAAAGCGTTTTTGACATTAAGGTGTCAAAAACGCTTTGTATTTGGACAGTCGTTATTGTTACTGTTCACCGCTTTCTTCGGGCTCTTGACTACCCGTAACGACTGTCAAAGGTTTTTGACATTAAGGAGTCAAAAACACTTTGTATTTGGACAGCCATTATTGTTACCGTTCACCGCTTTCTTCGGGCTCCTGACTACCCGTAACGACTGTCAAAGGTCTACGAAAAGGACCGTACCTGAACATATTATCGTGCAAATTGGTGGAGGCACGTATGCATGTGTTGTAGAAGATGACGAGTTTGTTCCATGTGAACACGATGCAGATCCCGATGAGCCCGCCGTAGATGTATAAGCACTGTTCTCTGGTCAGATTGAAGCGGTTGGTCGGTATGTCTTCGAAGTTTACGACTGGGAAAATTGATAATACGTTAATTACCTACACCTTATTTTAAAAACGTGTGAAATATCATCATCTGCCTAGCCTTTTCCCAACTACGTTGGGGTCGGCAGCTGAATACCAGTATTTTACATGGAGTGACTGCCTATCTGACCTCCACAACCCAGTCACTGGGTAATACGATACCCCTTGGTAAGACTGGTTGTCAGACTTTCGGGCTTCTGACTACCCGTGACGACTGTCAAAGATCTAAGAATGACAGCCGGGACCAACGGCTTAACGTGCTTTCCGAGGCACGGGGGGGTCTTGGTATGTAAAGATGGTCAACCATCCACGGACCAACCGCGGCAAGCGTGGCTTAACCTGATCGATTGACCCGTGCGGCTGTTATTATTTAGCCACAAGCCCCTCTCAAGTGTGAAATAAATATCAATTATTACGTTTCCAGATTTCCAGAAAACATCAATACAAGAAAAAAGAAAATGAAATATTTCGTGAAGTACGAAAAAAGTTATTTAAAGAATTTTAAAAACAACTGACTGTCTCACAATTCGGAGAAATATTTCCAAACACCCTTTTAAAAAAGACTAGCTGCGCCCCGCGGTTTCACCTGCATAAGTCTCGATACCGTGGGAATAACGGAATAAAAAGTATCCTATGACCTAACCCAGTCCGTGGTCTACCCATGTGCCAAATTTTATCCAAATCCGTTCAGCCGTTTAAGCGTGGAAGCGTAACAAACAAACAAACAAACATAGCTCTTTTATCTTTTCTGGGTATCGTAGTGAACAAGGAACTCTTATGGTTTCGCCATGTCCTTCTGTCTGTCTGTCCCCACTGTAGCTCAGAGACGCTTAGTTCTAGAAAGCTGTAATTGGGTATAAGTACTTATAGATATTAATCACGCCGACAAAGTAGTTAAATAAAATCTTGAAAAAATGTTTTGCTATGTGCGGATGATATTTTTTATTCTCGTCTATCCCATAGTATGGGGTGTCGTTGGATAGACCGTTCAATGATATTGCGGGTCTGTGAACACCATTTTTCGATTCATGGATCCGTTTGCGTAATGTTAAGCTTTAAAGTGCTCATGCCCCCCCACCCCTGCGGGCAATTCATGGCAGTAGTACATATGATGAAATTAAAAGAAAAAACATCACAACTAAGTAGGCTTTACAAGTTACCGAGTAATAGTCGACCAACTTAAATTTGCAGTTGGAGAATTGACGGTAACGTATATCGATGTATGGGAGAACATGTTTTTCAACTACAATGTTAAGTTTGTTTTTGGAAATTCATGACCTTTCATTGTACGTGGTCCGACACGCACTTAGCCGGTTTTTAATATTAGTTTAGACAGGGTGATATCAATAAACCAGTGACATCCGACCATGGGGTAAAGCTAATGTTAAGACGCTGACAACACCTTAACCGCGGTCACTGTCAGATTGCATAGAAAAGAAAGAGAAGCGCGATGACCCAACGCTTGTAATTTACTGCAAAATATGAAGCAATTATCTATTTACTCAAAATTGAGTTGTGTAATCGGAAATAAAAAACAACCAAGTTCTGCATTAGAATAAGACGTACTTGTTATTAATTAAATACGTAATTTATGTTGATATTTTGGATTAGAACTCAAGGTAAGAGGTTAGTTTAACGTTAGTTTGTATCAAGATTTTTTTTCAAAACGTGTTTTGGTAACAACCAAGTTCTGGGAAATATGTTCAAAATTAACATATATTTTTTCCGCTACCACAAACTATACAGATTTGGCAATTTTCTTTCTTAAGAGAAGCCTATTTTGGTCAATTGGGTCTTGTCAGCGCCTTAATGAGTATTACCACCCATGGAGAGATGCCAATACGTGACGATTTATCATGGACGTCCACGCCACGGCATCACGATAACACAGAGAAAGTAAGGAAATATATGAAGACGTTTTACATTTCCGTCCACGATAACGCCACACATAATCAGCCTATAATGTTCCCACTGCTGGGACACAAGCCTCCTCTCTGTGAGAGGGAGTGGGCCGTAATCCACCACGTGGGCCCAGTGCGGGTTGGTAGATGTCACATGTCTTCGAATTTTTGGTTCTAGGACATGCCGGTTTCGATAACAGTATATCGTACATGTATTTCCATACATTTTATGGACGTGGACGTACGAGAATGTCGTCACGTTATAAATTATAAAAGCACATATTTAATAGAAGTCATCTATTTATTATATTAGGTATAGGAGCCATTTTACCTGGTGGTGGTTCTGCAGTTGTGTTTGATGTTGTCGTTGGCTGGTTGGCTATTTTAACCGCACTATTTGCTTCTTCTAAGTTAACCCTGGTAAACAAAGAATTATCAAATTATTTTAATGGGTTTTCAACTTTTTCGAACTCAACCGGAACTCCATGGGTTGCTCAGTAACAGCCCAGAGTTTGATAATCTGCCCGGTTAATTCCACACAGTAGACTATACAGTATAAGTTTAAAAGAAGTACGGATATTTTAGAAGGTAATCAGGTGAATAAAACTGGACAAATTTCCCCAAGGAATATAGGTCAAAATCTTAAAATTGAAAATGGACTTTTTATACAAAGTGACTGGTCACGTGACTTATGTTTTGTATGAGGAGTTGAATTTTATTTTTCCTCCTTTAAAAGTTATCCTGTATATGTATAAAAAACTAGTATTAATATTAAAGCAATATTAGATTTAGTTCAGGGGGCTAACCACGCCTCTTATAGCAGTATTATTTTAATATTACATCAGTGTGAGAATGAGATGAAGCTGTACAGGGGTATAATAGCTCCATCTCTTTCCCATTGTGAAGCAATATTAAACTAATACTGCTATAAGAGTCGGTGGTTGGACCCCTGAAGACTGATAAGCAGAGGTCGGAATTAGGTAGAGTTATTTATACTTATACTTGCATCGAAATTTTGATATTAATATGGATCTTCCCGGGATTTCTAATAGACAATCTCGTGTGGCCGCATTGTGTGCTCCGCATTTCCGCTATTGTTTTCTTTTGTTCTCACAAGCTATGTTGTGCGAACTATAAATGTGGCAACATCGCGTGTGTGCGCATTGGAATTTTGCAACTTCGGACATCCGATGTCGTTGATGTAAATTTGGCAACGTCGCGCGTGCAGTTGTTTAAAGTAAATAACTTTTTTATTGCTCTTTAAAATTAATCTCGTGATTTGAGGCATAACCACTTTATTCTTTCGCTGTATGAAATCAGTGTAAGTACATAAATAACGATTTTCAAAGCTTCCCTCTCTCTCTATTTTGCTGTGCCCGACAGGGTCCATAATGATCACATGTAATTTTAAGTTACCACCTAAGTACACATTGTGGAATGCAAATAAAGTATTAAGTATTAATGTTATATTATTTTTGATTTCAAATTACCTACAAGTAGGTACCTACTTAATTTGGAAATCAAGTGTTCTTTATTATGTGTAAGCCGTGTATAAAATAATTTAAAAAATTGTTTATTGAAATAGAGATCCGTGACAATAAAACATTTTTGACGTGATAACGTCTTATAAATCGATGAACGCCGGCTGCACGCACGAAAAAGCATGACTCATTGTCACGTTCCGCCTGAGCCGAGCGTGCAAGCGAGAGCGCGGAACCAGCGATAGAGAAGCACGATCGGCCTAAGCGTTCCGCTTGTGACGCATCTCTCTCTCGTTATCACGTAAAATTATCGTCCGTAAACCGACTTTACAGACAACCAATTTTATTTTTTGTCTTAGTACTCACCATTCTTTCAGCCAGACGTCAGTTGATGAGTAGAAGAACTGTGCCAGTAGGAACAGCAGGATGAGCAGTGCCATAGACAGAGCACTGCCACCGCTGCGTATGTACGACACGTAGACACTGTTGTCTACAGAGCCTTTCTTTTGACTCTCGCCTAGAAGGAAATTCAGAAAATTAGGGTGCATAATATTACTACTTAATAAAAATATACACATAAAAACATCTAGCCGAAATACATAAAGGCACTTTTTTCTATTACGGCTGATTGACGTTCAGCCAAAAAGTCGTATTATACAGCCTTATTATACAATTCGGCTGCGACATATACATTCACTCACTGTCACATTGCACAGCCTAAACCACTGGGTCCAGAATCATGACATTTTGCAGAAGAGTTCTTTAAATAACGAAGGTGATCACTAAGTAAGGATTTTCGAAAATTCTACCCCTAATGGAGGTAAATAGAGGATGAAAGTTTATTATTTTTGCCAATGGGAAATCCCATCGGGCAAACGGCTTGTTGATATAAAAAAATACCCTAAAATACTATCCAAATGTGGATTCAATTATCAAAAACTAAGGACAGCTTGGACCACAAATCACTAAATACGTTTAGTGCTTCACGAGTTTTAAACATCGTTCGGTTTCAGTCACCTTCAAACGATTGACAAAAACAGAACGAGGTTCAAAGTTCATGTAGTGCTAAATGTATTTAGTAATTTGTGGTGGAAGGGGGGAGGGGCTTAACCTCTATGATCCTGGGATCTGAATCGCTAAACTGTAAACCAACGGTTTTTTGAACAATACCACAAACAAAATAAACGATAGCAAGAACATTTTTTTATTACAAAAAAAAAACAGGTCAGGTACGAGTCGGACTAGCGCACGAAGGGTTCCGTACCATTATCTATAAAAACAGCAAAAAAAAAAAAAAAAAAAAACATGTCTATTGTATGGGAGCCCCCTTAAATATATATTCGATTCTGTTTTTAGTATTTGTTGTTATAGCGGCAACAGAAATACATCATCTGTGAAAATTTCAGCTGTCTAAGGGCTCCCACACAAAACTGCGAATTCGCATCGCATCGCAAAAATCTGCGAGCTCGATGTCAGTTTTTCATAATAAAATGACAACGAGGTCGCAGATTTTTGCGATGCGATGCGAATTCGCAGTTTTGTGTGGGAGCCCTAACTATCACGGTTCATGAGATACAGCCTGGTGACAGACGGACAGCGGAGTCTTAGTAATAGGGTCCCGTTTTACCCTTCGGGTACGGAACCCTAGAAATACCAGTTTATTACTGTCCCAATGCAGGAGAAAGGCATCTTCTTATACAAAGAAGGCACAAGCATTGATTAGCACGCTTGGCCATGACGGATCAAACATGTCATTTGGTTTAAATAGGTTTTTATTTTTATTATTTTATTAATATTTTACATAGATTCTTGTGTACCTCGTGAATGTGAGAACGTTGTAGGCTTAATAGACTAGATATTTTGTAGACCTTTTTCTTTTTTTTTGTTATGTACCTGGTACATCTCGACTGGCCTACACTGTCCTCCCATACCTATTAACACTAATTTGAAAACATTGTAAAAGCCAATTATTTTAAAAGAGTAACCGTGGAGTTTCTTGCCGGCTCTTCTCCATAGGAAACGACCAATTGGAACCGTGCACCTAGCTTCTGTCGTTTCATAAGTGCCCATGTAGGTTTATGTGAAATAAAAATATTTTTGATTTTGATTTTGGATCCGGTAGGCTCTAATAATCCATCCTATCCTAAGGGCACGTCTTCCTGACCATTACCGCGCCCCCCGGTCTACTCTTTAATATGCAATGGTCTCTGTAGTCCCATGAAACATGAGGCTCCAGGGACTAGTGCGAATCCTTGGGTTCATTCGAGCAATCGAGTACACACAGTTTAACCACGCTGGGGTCGGTGCATTTCATTAATAACAAAATAATTTTAAAATTCAATTTAACGTTTTATTTTTTCTAATCTGTTAAAAAGCACCATGAAATAGTAGCCGCCATGCTATTACGTCATACCGCTATGTAAACTAATACGTGTCAACTGTCAACTGATAGTTAGATAATAGATCAGTGCCTTTGTTTACATAGCCAAGTGACGTCATGACTACAGAGCAACATGGCGTCCACTGCGTCCAGCGTTTTCGTCAAACTACGCGCGAAATTTGAAAATGTAATATTTAAATGCATTTATAAGGCACTTATCGATTGAATAAAAATTTTGTGATTTTTTTTGGGGCATATTAGCACTATAGAATTTAATTAAGACAATTTTCAAAAATGGTGCAAAACCCTATTACCGTCCCAGTGCAGAAGAAATGCCTTTTCTCATACAGAGAATGCAGAAGCATTGATCACCACGCTTGGCCAAGACAGGTTGGAGATTTATTAATCAGACATTATTAATCGAAGGCCAGGTTTTTTAAATTAATCTTAATTTCAAGCAAGCATGCGACGCGAAAAAAAAATTTCGGGTGCGTAGTACTCGTAACCGGCGTGCGTGTATAACCAGATGTATGAACATAAACGAAGCAGAAGGAGTATGTAAGGTGTGTAGCAGGTGGCGTTCTATAGTTTCTGCCTACCCCCATGGGAAGAAGGCGTGAGTTTATGTATTAATCATTTTATATCAATGATTTTTGGATAGCTTATTTTTTCTTTGATATATTGCTGTTATAGACGCCCATCACATCTGTGAAGTTAGTCCAATTAATTTTTAAAATGTCCTATAGTTTAGACTCATATAATAAAAACTGCCTCATTATTCTAGTGGTCTCAAATCGCTACTGCTGAGCATGAGGTCCTGGGTTGAATTCCCGGGTCGGGCAAAAATGTTATTGGATTTTCCAACTGGAATTTCTCAGTAGCAGCCCGGAGTCTGGATATGTGCACGCCACCTATTGGCACATGGGACTTAAAACATGAATGGAAATGTGGGTGTACTTTAAGTACACCTCTGCCTATCAATCAATCAATCAACTCAGCCTATAACAGTCCACTGCTGGACATAGGCCTCTCCCAGGCTGCGCCACAACACCCAGTCCTCCGCTTTCCGCATCCAGTCTGTCCCAGCCACCTTTTTAAGGTCGTCGGTCCATCTAGCTGGGGGGCATCCCACACTACGTTTGCCGATACGCGGTCTCCACTCTAGGACTCGTCTGCTCCACCGGCCATCGGTCCTTCGACAAATATGGCCAGCCCACTGCCACTTCAGCTTGCTTACTCTGCAGGCTATGTCGGTAACACCTCTGCCTAACACATCAGGAAATACAGACATGTCATGTAATAAAAATAACTCTTACCTTCATATGTAGGGTCTAAATTGTTGTCTAGATCCAAGTTGAAGGAGAGTTGTGATGCTTCTGACATGGAGCGCTGTGATCGGAGTTTATAGCTGTGTTCCTAAGCATAATTACATCAGATTAGAATAAAATAGAATACTCTTTATTAGGTATGTAAAACAAAACGAATTAAGAAAGTTAATATAATTTACCATTGACATGCATGTAAAAATAAATTATAATTAATTGATTAATTATTATTTATTAATAATAAATTTAATTGACATTATTTTACAATGTGACAAAATATGGCATTACTAGGCTTTTAATATAATTTACCATTGACATGCATGTAAAAATAAGTTTTAATTGAATAGTTATTAATAATACATTTAATTGACATTGGTGCCGAGTCCCTTGTTCACAAACTAAAGTAAATTTAAGTTCCGTGCATCTTTTTCTTTCTATTTCATTAATAAAAGGACAGAAGATAAATTTTAGTTTAGTCCTGTCAAATTAATCAGTGCTTGACGTAAATTGACGTAATTTTAGTAGGCAAGTTTTTAATCACGTCTAAACTTGTATGGAGTAGTGACAGGCGCTGATTAATTTGACAGGACTAAACTAAAATTTATCTTCTGTCCTTTTCTTAATGAAATAGAAAGAGAAAGATGCACTGAACTTAAATTTAGTTTAGTTTGTGAACAAGGGAATCGGCACCATTATCTACTCGAACGTGACTTTGTATTGTATAGATTCAGATTTATTACTAAAAAACTAATATTTTATATTTGTACACCAATTTAAATGGTAGGATAGAGCTCGACTAAAATGTATACATAAGACCATGAGATAAGATAAGTGTATTGTGACCTTTATTGTACTTGTGTTCACGAATAAAGATAGATTGATTGGTAGAAAATAAGTTTATTTGCGTTACACGTGACGCAGAGAACACAAACACGAAAATAACAAGTTGGGGGAAAATATACTTCACATCCACGCAAAACGGTCATCGCTCAGCATAATGCTGCGACTCTATGCGAGACAGCACCCCAGCGCTGGTCTTATTGCTAAAAGCGATATTTTAAATACAACCTTTGGATGGATTTAAAGTGAGAAGGATAGACAATATTAGACCAACATTATATTCAAAATAACATACAAGTCAGGGAAATTAATCGTTTAGCAAATTGACAACCAACATAAATTGTCCGTATATTCAAATACCAACTGTCATTCTCTGACAGTTGTGTGGCGACATCTACGGCGCCACATGCGAACTACGCATCGAAGACCCGACGTCACACAAATCTTGCATCGCGAAGCAGAGTATACCGCGCAACTGGTATGTATACATACAACGTATATATACAACGTCCCGACATCAACAGTCGGGTTAGTTCAGATCCAGCCTGTCGAAAGCAGCCTTGCTGTCCTCCCCACAGCGACGCCCTAAGCCGAGGTCCGTACCCCACAGGGGATGCCCTTAGCGTGCAGTCGCTTAGTAATGTAAGTAATTCGCCCCTGGCTGGAGGCTTTGAGTCCGCTTAAGGCAGCCACAGGATAGTCCGGTTAAGTAATCACGACCTCTCAAGGTCAACTACGAGATGCCATATCATAAAAAAAAATATTTAAAAAAATCAACAGTCGGGCAGTAGGCCACCAGACACGACACCCGTCTGGTCGGAGGATCCTCCCTTTTCTATGGAGGATGAGTGAACTTTACACCCTGTTCCTCATGCCTCTATAATTGTATGAAATGACGAAAACACGGTAAATTGTCTGTAATTAAATCAACTAATTTCCCCGACTGTAAAAATTTTATGTCTATCATATTATCGGAATCCACAAATATTGTTACATATTTTTTTTTATTCTAATGATTCAATTTATCGACTTTAGTGATAAATCAAGATTCTAGGATAAGACTAAATATGAGCTGTAACTTGCTGGCTAAATAAACACAGCTCCCGCTAAAGTTTTCACTAAAAACATCTAAACATAATATATATTTTGATGTGTTTTGGCACAAACGCTAGTAGTTTGTGCCAAAACACATCAAAATGTTTATATAGTTATTTGATAACTAAAATAAAATAAAAACTAACGCTTCGTTTTAAGTCCGCTTTGTCTGATTTTATCATTGCGTTATACACCTAGTAAGCAGAAATAAAGTTAATATTATTAGGTTATTCCTATGGCATTTCAAGTAAAATGTGAGTGCAATACACACCCCTTGGGGAATGCTGGCGTAACGTTAATATGTTGAAATAATTTATCAAATATTGATCGATTGATTAATTAATTATGATTAATTATTGATCGATTGATTAATTATTATTGATAGATTAATAAATGATCGATTGATTGATAAACTATTGACTGACAGTAATATTACTTAGAAGGATATCTGGCTTATGTCAGATAGGCAGTAGCTTCACGTGAAATACTGGTATTCAGCTGCATCAGACTGGAAGCCGACCCTAACTACATAGTTATGTAACTTACCACATTGTCAGTGTTCTCATAGGTGGTCGCTTTCTGTTTTTCCTCTTTAACTTTCTCTCCCATTTCTATGAGTTTCTCGAATTCTGCCACTCCGTTCTTTAACTCGTGGTAGGTACCTTGGGCTTCGATCTGGTGGGAAAAGCATTGAAGATGATATTTTTTTGATAACTTTGCATATATGATTTTATTTCAGAATATAAAATTTACATAATTTATAGTATATAAAATAGAGGGAAAACAATCATAGGGTAACAAAAAAAAAGGTCGTATCGCTGTCAACAGGAAAAGTGCCCAAAAGGCTGGCAGCATTAACACGCTGGATGGCAATCCTGATTCTTTGGCCAAAAAAATAGGCCACGGGGGAGTCGATCATTCGCTTGGCGATGTCTCGAAAAACACTTTGATCGACATACATATATACAATCACGCCTGCTTCCCATGGGGGTAGATAGAAACTACAGAACGCCACCTGCTTCGATCCTTACATACAAATATACAAAAGGATGTCTTTTGTATATTTCTATTGGGTTCATATACTATTATTCGTTATTTCAGAGCTTGTCATACCTAAGATTTATTTCGCCCCATGTTAATAAAAATTAAAAGTCATTTATTAAACTAGGCTGAGAATCAGCACTTTCCGAACGTCAAAGTTACATAAGACAGCCCCCCAAAAACGCCCGCCCTTCACCACTTCCTAGTGCTTTAGCTGGGAAGAAGAAGTGGCGGAACAAACTCCCCAGCAGCACGTCTGTCTGTTTAGTTAGAACAGACACCTTCATGTCAAATACTGGTGGGTGGAGGGGCCCGTGGCTAATTGATAACAGTCGCACGGGTCGACCAAAGGTTAACCTACGCTTGCCGGGGTCGGTTCATAGATGGGTGGCCATCCATAACATACCGAGACCCCTCCATGTCTCGGAAAGCACGTTAAGCCGTTGGTCCCGGCTGTCATTTGCAGATCTTTGACAGTCGTTACGGGTCGTCAGAAGCAGGTCGTCGGATACAGCTGAGTACCAGTATTTTACATGGAGCGACTGCCTATCTGACCTCCACAACCCAGTTACTGGGTAACACGCTACCCCTTGGTAAGACTGGTTGTCAGACTTTCGAGCTTCTGACGACCCGTAACGACTGTCAAAGATCTACAAATGACAGCCGGGACCAACGGCTTAACGTGCTTTCCGAGGCACGGAGGGGTCTTGGTATGTAAAGACCTAGGTACCAAGTAACTGGGTTAAGGAAGTCAAATAGGCAGTCACTCCATGTAAAATACTGATATTCAGCATCAGCATCTGGTTAGACTGGTAGCCGACCCCAACTTAGCTTGGAAAAGGCCTTTTAGATTGTTGAATGTCACATACTGGTACTTATGACAGATTTGAATGAAAGCTTTTATAATATGACTAAACCGCTTTGACTGAAACCAAAGCTTGACAAACTCATGTTTTACGTATTGATGTGAACCGTTCTTAAGGCGCTGACAAGACCCAATTGACCAAAATAGGCTTCTCTTAAGAAAAAAAATACGAACATCTGTATAGTTTGTGGTAGCGGAAAAAATGTATGTTAATTTTGAACACATTTCTCAGAACATGGTTGTTACCAAAAAACACGTTTTAAAAACACGTTAAACTAACCTCTTACCTTGAGTTCTACTCCAACATATCTGCATTAAATATCAACATATGTTACGTATTTAATTAATAACAAGAACGTCTTATTTGAATGCAGAACTTGGTTGTTTTTTATTTTCGATTACTCAACTCGATTTTGAGTAAACAGATAATTGCTTCATATTTTGCAATAAATTGCAAGTGTTGTGTCAAAGCGCTTCTCTTTCTTTTCTATGTAATCTGACAGTGACCGCGGTTTAGGTGTTGTCAGCGTCTTAAGGGAACTACAGGAGCTAAACGCATTTTTTATAAGTTTTATAATGCCTAAAAGTGTATGATCCACTGCAGTAAACAAAATCAGAAAAATATAGGATGTTCTTCCTGAAGAATACTAGTTAGATAGTGTGTTGAAAACATAATACAACTAAGTACATACGATAGAAAAAAATCACGAAGATACCTTTAAAACAATATTTTAACGATTAAAAGCCGTACTAATACATACATGCAATCATTCTGAGTTTTCGTCCGATTGTTCTGCAAGCAACATATTAGCATAATAGTATTTTAATTTTTTTATCCAATCAATAGATTTTTTGTAAATAGATAATTGCTTCATATTTTGCAATAAATTACCAGCGTTGTGTCATCGCGCTTCTCTTTCTTTTCTATGCAGTCCGACAGTGACCGCGGTTTAGCTGTTGTCAGCCTCTTAAAATGTAGTAAACAATTACTAAGTAACTTACCCGCCCCGATCTCATGACGCACACATTATGCGCATGCTTCGCGTACTGCACGTGATGCGTCACTAGCACGGTCGCCTTGTCGCGGAGGAAGTTCTTGATGCAATCCTCGTATATTGCGTGGGCCACCTGAAATACATAATATCATCAAATAAACTATCGGCGCCTTGGAGCCTTCTCCCTGCCGCCCAGTACCCTACTCAGCCTGGATTGTTCGCGTGACCACGAGCAGTAGTGTGCGAGCGAGATAAAGAAAGAGGTGGCATTGAGGTATTATGGACTCTTAAGGCACTGACAAGAGGGAAAGGACCAAAATACGCTTGTTTTAAGAAAAAAAATTGCCAAATCTGTATAGTTTGTGGTAGCGGATAAAATATATGTTAATTTTGAACATATTTCTCAGAACTTGGTTGTTACCAAAATACGTTAATAATACAAAATCTCGATACAATATAACGTTAAACTAACGTTTTACCTTGAGTTCCAATCCAAATTATCTGTATTAAATATCAACGTCCGTTACGTATTTAATTAATAACAAGAACGTTTTGTTTGAATGCAGAACTTGGTTGTTTTTTATTTTCGGTTACTCAACTCAATTTTGAGTAAATTGATAATTGCTTCATATTTTGCAATACATTACAAGTGTTGTGTCAACGCGCTTCTCTTAATTTTCTATGCAGTCTGATAGTGACCGCGGTTATGTGTCGTCAGCGTCTTAAGACGTTCCTAAATGTTTATTTTCAAACTAGCTACTGCTCGCGGCTTCGCCCACGTGGCTTTTTCTAAAATAAAAGTACTCTGTATAACATCAGCTATCAGCCAATGAAAGTCCCGTCAAAATCAGTCCAGCCGTTTCGAAGATTAGCCGGAACGAACAGACAGACAACATTTTTTTTATTGTTTTTTTTTTGTTATAAGTACCGTATAGATCTACTTTCATAATTATGCATTTAGTAAAAAGCTGTTATTTTGACATTACAAACAAACACTTAAATTTTTTTTATGCAAATTTTTATCAACATTTTTGCAAATTTGTTGAAATCCCTTGTAAGAGGGGATTGCCTTCAAACAGTCACATAACGAGATACCGGGTTGTTACTGAGAAATACCTGAAGGAAAAACCCAAAAAAGCTGCCCAACTTGGGTATCGAACACAAAGAATGAAAGAAAGATAATACATTTATTTAGCAGAAACTAAAAGGCACACAACAAAACAACATAAATTATACTACAAGTAAAAATAAAACAAAAGTGTAAAAATTAAAGAAATTATCAAGAAAGTGTGCCTCGCGCCTGCGCCAAATAGGTCCAGTTCAGCAAAAATGCCAGGCAACTAGTGCCTGACGCTGGTTTTCAACTGGATCAGCAGGCTTAGCACGAGCACCGTTTTGTCGACGGAAGAGTAGACAAAAAAGGCGTTCCGTGTAGACAGTACGACGGCAGCAAAGTAGAGAATGTCAACTGCACTTTTTACGAAATTCAATCTTTTACAGAATTCTTTGTTTCGTCATAGATTTTTTTTTCTGTTTGATTCTCAATTTTTACTGATATAAGTCACGTAGGTATATAAAGACAACTACAACAATTTTTCTCAAAGTGTCGAAGTACCGTATTTTGGAACAAAAATATACAACAAAATAAAAATAAATATAAGACAAAATGACAGATTGTAGAAGGATTTCTACGGTGCGATGTCAAAAATGGAGAAACGAAATGACACTTTTTATAGAAAGAGCTGTGTCTACTCTTCGTAGAAATAGAAAGCGTCATGCTAAGCTTGCTGGAGTGTGAGGTGACGGATGTAAATCAGTTTCATACTGCAATGTGAGTATGTATACTTAAACTAAATAAATTTGTTTGAGATAATAATAATAACAAATATTTAAATAGTTAAGTACCTTGGCAGAGAGTACAACTTTGTGCCCTTTGGCGTCGAGACCCTCGGTCCGTGGGGTCCCAGTACGCATAAGTTAAATGCAGAAATCGCGAAACGTTTAGTTGATGTAACTGGTGACCGAAAAGCTGGCGGCTTTCTCACACAACGCATCAGCATTGCAATTCAGCGAGGAAATGCCGCCAGCATCCTCGGTACAATGCCCGAGGGCCTTTTTTAGACTTAACTTAGTTTTAATTTAATTTAATTTAATTTAATCATCTTGTAATTTGGTTATGTAACTAAATAAGTTATTGTGATATTATAAATAAAACTGCAAAATTAAACCAAACTGATAAATAAGTGATACGGACTCATCATGATAGATCGGTCTCATGACGGATCAAAGAGAAGCAATACTTGCATTTTTAAGAACGTTCGCATTCTAATCTCAACCCCCTTTTTTTTTTTTTGAGGTTGGGAAAACTTCAAATAACTTCTCCCGCTCTGGGCGGAGCGTGAGGGTATGTCAGACTCTTACTGACTAAAACCCACCCGTATTCCTTCCTGTTGCCTGTGTTGCCAGGGGACTCGGTGACCCATAAGTACCTTCCCGCGACCCCGGCAGATCTCAGCCCCCCTGTAAAAAAATCTGCCGGGGTCGCGTGGAAGTCCAAAAGGGTTACCGAGGCCCCTGGCAGCACGGGCAACGGAAGGAACACGGGTGGGTTTTAGGTAGTAAAAGTCTGACACACCCTCCCGCTCCGCCCAGAGCGGGAGAAGATAAATGATAATTACCCACGAAAAAAAAAAGCTGTAAAAATACTAATTTACCTATCGTGCGTTAACTATAACTTGACGCGTGATGCGATTGGTAGCACTAATTTCAGATGTGACAAGTCCCCACTTGCTCAAAATCGGTAGCCTAGGTTCGAGTCCCACTATGGGACGCTCTTAGCTGTACTACTTTCCATTTTTAATTAGGTGAGAGGCCCTTCTGGCCCCACCGAAGCCCGATGAAGCAGATTAAAATCCACGAGGATCCATGCAAATAAGCCATAAAAAAAAAGAAATTGGCAGCACTGAATTTTGTTCGTTTTAACAGAGTTCAAAATGGCGACTGACGAACAGAACTACCAATCACATGACTGCAAAATTCAGTGCTACCAATCACGTCACGCGTCAAGTTATTGGAAACGCGGTATACATATATTTTTGACAAGTTCTTGACATTAATTCCCGCTGAAGAGAGATTTTGACCTTGAGGCTTGCTACTGGTAAAACGAATGTACCCGTCTTCTATTCGGTTCTGCTTGTACCTCTGGGATATAGTTTTAATCACCTCAAATAAATGACATTCGATAAGAAGGTTATGCATTCAATGCGTATGTTTCAAACACTTGATGTAAATAAGTATTTTTTATATATTTAGTTTATATAAAACAGCTTCAGAACCATGTTTTGAGTAGATATTATTAATTCTGTTTTATTTCAAAATATATATTTTTTAAATTACCTTGGCATCCACAGCCGCCAAGGGATCATCCAGTAGATAAACATCGGCAATCTGGTACACGCAGCGCGCTAACGATATCCTGGCGCGTTGACCACCGGATAAGGAGGCACCTAGAATATAGTTATAAAAGGTTAAATAAATTATCTAGCGTAACTTCACAGACGTGATAGGTACCGGTATCTTCATCTTCACTCATATCTGTTTGACATTTAGAAGGAGATAGTGACAAAATGAAATGAAATTGTTTATTCTGTAAATAGGATATCAGAATCTCTTTTACAGGTCATATTAAAAAAATATTTAAAAAATAAGCTAGATGGAGTCGACATTTCCTATCTGACTACCCCTGAGAAGAAATGGCGAAAAAAGCTCAAGGGTCAAAGTCCCTTTTAAAGTCCAGACATAATATTGGTCAGATCATGTGAGGACCATGTCTGTAATGGTTTTTTAAAGAAAAAACCACACAAATTTGAGTGGACTTGTCGAATCAGTGCAAGCATTTGTCAGTAATCGTGTAGCTCAACTCAGACTTAAGGAGCTCAACGACTCGACGAACAATACCAAGGAAAGGACATTTGGGTAGGCCACATAAAGTACTCAAAATGCCAGACTATCATTAAAACTGAGAGAAAAGAAAAACGACCCACATAGTGCTCACATTCACAATAGGTAATTAAAGTAATATAATACTATAAATAAATAAAAATAAGTTTATTGAGACAAAATACCTTTGTATACAATTCCAATACATTTCGCTTAGGTATATTGGATTTTAGGGAAATGCTGCACAAATAGTGAAAAACCCTGCTTCCTAAACTAGGGGTACCCTGTGACCTAGGAGTCAGTGTTCTACTGTAACTTGGTGTACAAAAGAAACCTTTATTTATTTATTTATGTGTGTTAATAAACCCATGATGACCTGAATTAATATTATGAATCTGAATGTGTGAGGATGTGTGTGGCTGACAATATAACTGATAAGACAACAATCTCTTTCTTAATCTTGATGTGTTATATTTGTAGTTGGATACTGCAGATAATTATAACATCACGCGTGTATCACGAAGGGGGTGGGGGTACCTACTATACTCAGCAGTGTGAAGAACCAGCAGCCTATTTGATATTGCTAACCCATTGCTTCATATGTTCGGAAAATGTGAACGGCAGATTTCGTATCGCTTACTTTTTTTGTTGTTTTGTTATAGAATTTGTACCACACATTAAGGCAACTAAGCCATTTATTTTCATGTAAGTGTACTATTTTTAGAAGTTCGAATTAATTAATTAAAAAAAAAAGATTTTAATAACTACACGTAATTTAGTCGTAAAGTAAACGCAGTTATGTTGGTATTTAAGCTATGCTCGCCGTGAGGGTATTACCCGACCTGCCCACTTCTTCGATGAAGTAATATTAAGAATTAATTAATTATAAAGAAAATAAATGTACTTAAAAAACCTATTAACGGTATTATTTTATTTACCTACACTCAAAACCCCATCAGAATTTCATCATTATCAAACTGTTTCAGTCAGCTGCTGGACATAGGTATCTCCTAATGCACTCCGCTGAGTAGGTACGATCCTCATCTCAATTTACGTACTTGATAGTAAGTAAAACACTACAAAAATAGCGACAAGCAATCTAGAACATATACTTTATTACCGAAACAATGTTTATGAACCTATAAGTAACAATCTACATTGGTACACTAGTACTTAACCTTAAAAAATAAAACTGGTTATAACTTTTACGTCCCAAGTTCTAAAAATCCAAGAATTTAAAAAAGGCTTGTCTATCGTATTACCTACCAATTAAAACAAAAAATATCCCAAAACCAAAATTTTATTAGCTGTACGAAAGTCCCATACTAGCCTGCCGTTCGCCTTTCTGCAAATGATATTAAACCTTAAAAATGTATGGTTAAGTTCAAAAACGAATGAAAAAATTTGACAGTTTGTTGTAAGTCGATGTGGTCGTGAATCGTCATTTCTGGAGGCTGTTTTAATGCATAATATGAACTCACCTCGTTCCCCCACCACAGTTTTATCTCCATTCGGCAAAATTTCAAGGTCAGTCTTCAGTTGGCAACATTTGATCACTTGTTTGTACCTTCGGAGGTCCATATCTTGGCCGAAAAGGATGTTTTGACGGACCTGAAAGAAAGGATGTTAAGGATAAAAAAAATATTCATAACATATCACGCCTGTAATCCCTGAAGGGTTAGACATAGGTGTCCCTATAGTGCACCCACATTTTGCCAATTATTTTTAAATCCCATGTAATAGGGGATGAGCCTATTAGAATAAATGTCGATAAATTACAGAGCGCTAAACCTTTAAGGGAATATTATCTTGTGGCCGCTTTATCTCTCAATTTGTGATTTTGCAGTGACTCGAAACTCAATTTAATATTTTGCAAAAATCCTCTATTTATTCCTCTACAATCTTTTGTCTATGGGGTTTTAGAAGACACACGTCTATTGTGAAAAGCCATAGACCTAGGCAGCTCTAAAAAGGCCATCTAAGAAGAAGTATCTGATCTATGGCTAGATGTATAGAGAACAGTGATGCAAAATGATCTAATACGCGATAACAGGATTGGTAAAACTGGTTTTCAGACTTTCGGGCTTTTGACTACCGTGACGACAAAGATGTAGAACGAATGACAGCCGGGACCAACGGCTTAACGTGCTTTCCGAGACTTGGACGGGTCTATCCACGGACTCAGACTTGATCGATCGACCCGTGCACCTGTTATTACTGAATGCAACTTAAAAAAAGCATGGCAGATGTGAGTGGAAACGTCCTAGGAGGACATATAGTGACCTCATTGCTGATGTTCTTCAAAAAGGTCAGGTGCGTAGTACTCGCAACCGGCGTGCGTGTATGACCAGATGTATGAACGTATACGAAGCAAAAGGAGATGTAAGGAGCGTAGCAGGTGGCGTTCTATAGTTTCTGCCTAGCCCCATGGGAAGAATGCATAACTTACATAAGTATGTATGTGTACAGAACCACATTTCATCTATCAGACCATCCACGGACCGACCGCGGCAAGCTTAGATTAACCTTGATCAATCGACCTGAGCGGCTGTTACCTTAGTCACGAGCCCTCGGTCCCTGGCCCTGACATCAAGCAATGAACAAGATTGACAAACTTTTATGGCTTGAATACGAGGCTTTTAGCTACTTTGTATGTGTGTATTTAATGTATTGTTTTTTGTAATGGTACGTTTTGATGGAGGGGCTTGCAGCCGCACGGGGCACGCCACGATTGCGGCGATAAGTCCCCTCTTTGAGGAGTGGCTGGAGAGGCGCCACGGCGTCCTCACCTTCCGCGTGACGCAGGTCCTCACGACACGGCAGCTTCGGGAGGTTCCTGTGTCGGATAAGGCGGGAGGAAACGTCCGGGTGTCACCACTGTGTGGATCGCCTGGAGGACACGGTGGAGCATACGGTGGAGGTCTGCCCGGCTTGGGCAGAGCACCGCCGTGTCCTCGTGGAGGCGATCGGCGGCAGAGACCTCTCGCGTCCGGCTCTGGTTCAGGCCATGGTACGGAGCGAGAGGGCATGGGCAGCCGTCACCTCCTTCTGCGAAGCAGTAATGCTCGCAAAGGAGGAGGCGGGACGGTTGAGGGAAAGGCAAGTTTCGCGCCCTCTCGCCCCTAGCCGCCTCAGGAGACGCCCAGGGCGTCGGGAATCCCGGGCGGATTTCCGGCCACCGTAGGCGCGGGCTTGCGGACGGTGAGCAATGGGTAGCTCACCGTCCGGTAAGGACCAGGCCCGGGTCGACGGCGCGTCGTATTCCACGCGCGCCTCAAAGAGATGTCGTCAGCACAAAAGTAGGGGTCCACTAGGGCCGATGCCTGGGTCACCGAGGCCCCCGCAACACAGGCAACAGGAAGGAATACGGGTGGGTTTTAGTCAGTAAGAGTCTGACACACCCTCCCGCTCCGCCCAGAGCGGGAGAAGTTATTTGATGATTTCCCACCCTAAAAAAAAAAAAAAAAAAAGCCGCACGGGTCGATCGATCAGGTCAAGCTACGCTTGCCGCGGTTGGTCCGTGGATGGGTGACCATCTTTACATACCAGGACCCCTCCGTGCTTTGGAAAGCACGCTAAGCCGTTGGTCCCGGCTGTCATTTGTAGATCTTTGACAGTCATTACGGGTCGTCAGAAGCTCGAAAGTCTGACAACCAGTCTTACCAAGGGGTATCGTGTTACCTAGCAACTGGGTTGTGGAGGTCAGATAGGCAGTCGCTCCATGTAAAATACTGGTATTCAGCTGTATCCGGTAAGACTGGAAGCTGACCCCCAACATAGTTGGGAAAGGCTAGGCAGATGATGGTACGTTTTGATATGCATAATAAAATAAAGTATTTCTTCTTAGCCCTGTAATAATGATGATAGACTTAGCAAGTTATACTTACAGAAGCCTCAAACAGCCACGGTTCTTGCGACGCATAAGCCACTATAGCGTGGACATGGAGATGTCCACTTGTGGGCGTCAGTTCCCTCAACATCGCCTGCAGTATCGTAGACTTGCCCGAACCGACTGTGCCCACTATCGTTGTCAGAGATTCTGACTTTATCTGTGGGCATAACATAGTGGATTAAAATGATTATAAAGTAGCAATCTAACATTTTAAAAGTTACACAAAATTCAAATCAAATTAGTTGGTGAAACTTCACAGAAAAACAATGGATTTCTAAACTGAAAACGGGCTCAACGGCCGCAAGTTTTTGAGATTATTAAGTTTAGAAAATCACATTATTTTTGTTTTATCGTCGTATGAAAGCGATACCCTCACTCCTGTGCAGTTTCGCGAGTAAATTTTATTTTTTCTTTGCGATCCTTTATTTATTCAGTCAGAAACGATCTACTGTGTCTGTCTTTCTGTGGGTCTACTATAGGTACACCTCTGCCTAACTCTTCGGGGATTACAGGCGTAATGTTATGTTAAAAACGATATTATTATATAATCTTTTATTTTATTGTCAATAATTAAACAAATTATTTATTTTAATCCTGTATTTTCACTACATACAGGTAGTTACTACATTGATTGTGTGAAATAAATAAAAAAAATACTTAACTTTTGTTGATTAAGATTTAAAAATAATATTTAATCGCTGCCAAGTTATTTTTTAGTAGCAAATAGTAAGTCGCTCTTTAAGTTAGTCGCCTGGAAAATAATTAGCCTTTTTCATAATCTTTTATTTTATTGTCAATAATTAAACAAATAATTTAATTTGATCCTGTATTTTTACTACATACAGGAAACGCATAAGATCAACATACAAACTGAAGATGAGAAGTAATTTGCAAAAATCGGCAACACAATTAGTTCTTAGAACATCCTCATTAATAAACGATAAATGATGATAAATGATTTTTATTTCTGTAAGTAGGTTTGTACAAACACTTTTACACGTCAATCATATTTTTATAATAAAGGTAGATGAGGTCGGCGTTTCCTATCTGACTACTCTGAGAAGAAAGGCCGAAACAAACTCAGAGGTCACAGTCTCTTTTAAAGTCCAGACATAATCTTGGTCAGATCATGTGAAGGCCATGTAGATAGGTGTCTGAAATGGTCGTTTTGAGAAAAGAACCACACAGATTGAGTGGACCTGTCCAGTGCATTTGTCAGTAATCGTGCAGCTCAACTCAGAACTTAAGGAGCTCAACGATGCGACGAACAATACCAAAGAAAGAACATTTGGGTAGGCCGCATAAATTACTCAAACTGCCAGAACATGATTAATAAATGAGAAAAAAAAAACAACAACAATGACCCACATAGTCTTCACATTCACAATAATTGAAAACAATAATACTTTACAAGTAAATATTTATGTCATTTTATATATAAAATTCATCAATGCCGATGTGTATAGAGAACCATGAAGGTTGGCGTCTGAAATGGTCTTTTGAGGAAAGAACCACACAGATTTGAGTGGACATGTCCAGTCAGTGCACGCATTTGTCAGTAATCGCGTAGCTCAACTCAGAGCGGAGCTCAATAATATAGTCGGTGGACTATTATTCATATTACTAATCATTTTATTTCAGAACTAGCTGCTGCGCGCGGCTTGGCCCGGGTTGCTTCTTCTAAAATCAAAGTTACTCCTTATAACATCAGCTATCTGCCAGTAAAATCTCGTCGAAATCGGTCCAGCCGTTTCGGAGATTAGCCGGAACAAACAGACAGACAGACGATTTTTTTATTTTTTTGCTATGATACCTTATATACTTTCCTAAGCATTTAGTAAAATGATGTTATTTTGACATTACAAACAGACTCTTCAATTTTATTTCTTTGTATAGATAATTTACATTACATTCATTTAATTTAATTTACTTATACATCACACCATAAACTACACGTGCTTTCTAACAATTTGACATTGACGGTCCTTATTCATAATTCAAATGCTACTGTGCGTTCACTACAACTTGATGCGTGACGCGATTGGTAGCACTGAATTTTGCAGTCATGTGATTGGTAGTTCTGTTCTGTCAGTTGCTAGTTTGAGCTCTATTAGTATTGAAACTAAGTCTGCAAAATTCAGTGCTATCGCATGCCAATCGCGTCACGAGTCAAGTTAAAGAGAACACACTATATATCACTGGTGTGCGGTCGACCGACGGCCGCATAGTACGCGTCAAACGTAATGGCGGCTCTGAAGTGCGCTACTCGCTGCGCAGTACCGCACCCCTCACCCCCGCTGACACGTGAATTAGTTACTGCGCAGCAACGCGCCTCATGTTCAGAGCCGCCATAAAGTTTTAATCGGACTGTATCTTGAGCGGCTTTTCCCACACATTTTACTTATTATTGATAAAGTTGTTGTATGTAATAAAGAACTACTCACAGTAAGATTAATATCCACAAGAGCCGGAATCTTCCCATCGACGGAGTCGTCGTCCACATTCTTCCAGTGAGCCGTGTAGTCCTTCATAGCGATAAGAACGTGAGGCTTCAGCTGTTCCAGGTTGCTTTCTGATTTGATGTAGGCTTGTTGACTGATGGAGGAAGGGTCAGTAGTTGTAATAGAGGCTAATAGAAGCTCTGTTTTAGTGAAATTATTTGCGGGAAATACAGTTTGACTAGTTCTCAACTTCAAAATCTCAATTCAGAAACCGGATGTTAAAGTAAATCAATCTTAAATCTTAAAATACGTCTGAAAGCATTTAGACAGCCGCTGATGGTTGAAAGAAAAATACATGTTTTTACCGCAAATAAGTGTATTTTCTACATTTATTTAGGTGAAAACATGACGCAACGCATCACTATTATTTTTAAGTGCGTTCTAGAGAGTTAGCCGTTGTCAAAGTTTAGTGCAGGCGGGCATTGCTTTCTTACAAGAGCCGTAGCGCAAAGACTGTTTCTTAGAGATGAAACGGATATTCAGCAACTATCCGGTATCCGGCCTGATTTTACTATCCGGCCGGATACCGATTAGTAAGTAAATATCGGGCGCATAAACCAAATGAGTCGGTTTTCGTAATGAAGATTTCACAAAATCTTCTTTACTGTTTTGATTAAACCCAAATAGATGATATTTTCTTTATTGAAAAACTATTTTCACTAAAAACCTCAAATTTAAAAAAAAAAATACAAGAGAAGGTGTTTGCAATGCGCATCAAAACAAATAATTATTATGTACTTACAAGCGACATACTTAAAAAAATATGTATTTAAAAACTCACCCATTCCCAATCTTCTCAAAAACGCCATTAGTCGTAACAAGATTATTCTCATCAATAGTCAACAAGTCAACGCCATCTTGATTATCAACCTCAGGCAACAACAAAAACTCTTGTATCCTTTTCACACTCACGTAAGCTTCCAGTGTAAACGTAATTGCGAGAGGGAGAAAGTCGACAAGCGTGTATTTCAGGATTTCGTAGTAGGAAAATATGACGAATACTTTTGCTGCAGTTAAATCGTTTCCGAATGAAATGTATGACATTATGCTTAGTAAAATAGCGACCTTTGTGTTCAGTTTTACGCAAGATATCATAACTGCGCGTAGCCAAGACATTTTTTTTATTACGTTCATTTCTTTCCTGTAAACAACAGAAAAAATAATTGTAAGTAAAAATACATTACATGCTTCGCTCGCTCTTCCATCCTAGTCTCTTTTAATTATTCTGAAGCTTCGAAAAAATTACTTCAGTATAAATGGTAAAAATAAAATAAAAATTAGCATATCCGAGGCTCGCTCTTGAATCCTAAATTCTCTTGATTCTCGAGCTTTTATGCATAAGTTGACAAAAAAACTCCTCTATCTCTCTTCTGTCTGCATGAATTGTCAAGAGAAAATCTAATATATCCGTGGTACAAACATTTTCGAGTTCGCTTCGCTCGATCTTAAATTATGTATACCTACTCTAAATTCATTTTTTTTATCCGTAAGACAAAAAAAACTCCTCTATCTGCATGAGTGGTCAAAAAAATCGAATCTAGCCGAGGTGCTCAAAAATTTCGAGCTCGCTTCGCTCTATCTAGTCGTCTTTATCATTTTATCTTTTATCATTTATTGGGCCGGGTCGCCAAATCTTAAGATACGCAACTGAGGTTTTATGATACTTACTTTCTCGCCTTCCCAATAATTCTAACAAAGGCATTTTCCCAAGCATACATTTTGATTGCTTCAATACTTTGTATAACTTCGTTCATTAATCTAATTCTGTTGTCTGTCCGTATAGCTGTCTGTCGTCGCAGCTTACTTGATATTTTGCCGAGATAACCTGTAAAAAGTATTGGGATTAAACCTACTAATAATCCTAGTTATCCGAGTGTACAACATCCTGCGTGGTCGTCCAATATCATTGCACGAGAACCGTAGAGAAGCGTTTTGTCAACGGAAAAGTAGACAAAAATTACGTTTCGGTGTAGCCTGTTGACAGTTTTCTAGCAAGAAATGTAGACAAGCGATTTCTATTCTACAGTTAAAGAAAGAAAGAAAAAGTATTTATTGGAACTCGCACAGGAGATCACAAATTTAAGTAAAAAAACACTCATAGAAACATAAAAAAAACAAAGTAAAATTAAAATAAAGACAAAAAGTCCAGGACAAAAGGCTCCTATCTCAGAATAATTCAGCGACACTTAAAAATAAATGTCACAGTGCTGGCTAAAAAATAAAAAAAACATTTTTGCAATAACATATAAAAATTAAATATTTATTTAATAAAACTATTGTAATTGTAATGAAAGAAAGTAGAAATAGGAACCGTCATGCTAAGCCTGCAGGAGATCGAACCCGAAACCTCACGCTCAGCAGACGCACTTGTGACCACTAATATAACGAGGCACTTGTTGGCAGCTTATGAATACTTGTCCCGTTCCGTAAGTGTTTCCTAAAGGAAATAGCACACGTATCAAATCGGAAACGGATCGTCACCGTATCAACTCAAGCCATTCAGAATTCTTTGTATGAAACTCCCTACTGCAAACACTAATCGGAATCGTAATGTAATCGTCTCGCCTCGGGACGAGCTCACGAACCGCGGTGCGGTCGTGCTCAACATGCAGTTCCCGCGCTTACGGCTTGTCGTCCCCGCGCTTACATCTGTCCGTACCCGAGCTCACGTCTGTTAGTCCACCCTTGCCCCTCTCACCCCTCTCGCGGCCTGCCTGCAGCACACTACTGTTGCCACACGTGCTGTCATTCACCACACTACTGTTGCCACAAGTGCTGTCATTCACCACATTACTGTTGCCACACGTGCTGTCATTCACCACACTACTGTTGCCACACGTGCTGTCATTCACCACACTACTGTTGCCACACGTGCTGACGTTCACCACACTACTGTTGCCACTCGTGCTGTCATTCACCACACTACTGTTGCCACAGGTGCTGTCATTCACCACACTACTGTTGCCACACGTGCTGTCATTCACCGCCGCTTTGGTTACGTGTTTACGTTAGGTTGACGCCTGTTTGACGGCGAGGCGAAAGGCGGTACGGTGACGATCCCTTTCCGAGTATATGTGTGCCTTTGGTATCACATCGATCCTTATCAGAATACCAGACGGTCTAATCTGTAAAAATCTCACCGTGAAAAATTAGGTGACGTGAGGTTGAAGTGAGATTTTTAGAGAATAAATCGGCAGCACTATACCAAGGTAAGAGCGTTTTTGGCTAAGCATGCATAAGCATAATCGGCCTATAATGGTCCCACTGCTGGGAAACAGGCATCCTCTCTTCAAGAGGGAATGGGCTGTAATCCGCCACGCGGGCCCAGTGCGGGTTGGTAGATGTCACATGTCTTCGAATTTTTGGTTCTAAGACATGCCGGTGTCCTCACGATGTTTTCCTTCACCGTTTTTGAGAACAGAGGTGATGAAATAATTTACACAAACTAAAGCGCCTGCCTGGGTTCGATCCTACGACCTACAACTCGTAAGTACAAAATAGACCGTTACCACTGGGCCACCACTGCTTTCTCTTTTTGGCTAAGTATAATTTATGTTAAAAAAAACTCTTTGGAGTTTATTTTTATGTAAACACTGCTTAACGTTTGAACGCCAAAAACCTATGTTTAACCTTTTGACCGCCACAGTCATGTACAGATGACAGACCAAAACGTGCCCAGCACGCCACGGCCACGACAGATTTTAAGGAATAATTCGTAGCTTGGCGCCGAGAGCACGTTTTTGCTTTTTTGACTTGGCGATCAATAGGTTATAAACAGTCGCTAATCATTGCTTAACTGTAAGCAACACGAATAAATAACGGGGTTTGAGTAACTAAAAAAAACCTTTTCTTTCTTCATCTTCTCTGACATTAAAAAAATACTAACCTTGCAACGGAATAAACATGATCAAAAACGCGACCCCAATCAGGGTAGCAACACCAATCTGCCTGTACATCAGGTACACGATCAGGGTGCTCTCTATAGGGGTCCTGACGAGGTCCACCATGAAAAGACTGGCCATGTCGAATCTTTGCGCGTCGGTGGTGAGTAAGTTGACCACGTGGCCAGCTAGACCTTCGGATGCTTTGCCACCTTTTGTTAAATCTAGACGGAGGAGCTGGAAAATATAATAGTAATAATTATAGATAGATAGATAGATAAACATTTATTCAGTGCACACAAAAGACATAGCATAACACACAATAGCACAATTGTGCTATGGTGTGTTCTCAAAAATCCATATTACTGTAATTTGTTCTCTATTAATTAATAGAGAACAAATTACAGTAATATACTATTAGTTATTTAGTTGTTTATTAGTTATTACAGTAATTACTGTAATTTGTTCTCTATTAATTAATAGAGAACAAATTACAGTAATATACATGGTGGATTTTTGAGATGGAGCAGTATGGGCAGGTACCTTAACCGTTGTCGCTCAAGAAAAATGTACAGTCATCAACAAAATGGGCAGTTTTCACAAAAACATTTTTCGATGCAATCGATCCCGTTATCCTGTATAAGGATCAAAAAACTCTAGTAAAATTTTACAATAGAGTACCTTTTTTTCAAAATCTGTGAATGATCTGAATGTCTGAAAAAGTTAAGGACGGTCTCCTAAGACCGCTTTCCTGTAGGTACAACGGTTAAAGTAGCTGCCGTTACTGCCCTGTCTCAAAAATCCACCCTGTATATAAAAACAAGGTGCCAATATACAAAAAAAGAAAAACATACTGAATGACATTATGACATACTAAATCAATTATAAATTATCGATTATACAAGAAGCGGTGTGCGTCTCAAGGTCGCGCCTAATGGCAGTCCAGCTCAGCACGTGTCAGGCAAATATAACTGACGCTGATATTCTGCTGGATCCCTGCAGTGACATACGGACGTCGAGCTGACGAGATAATACAGTTTACTTCTCTCATCAAGGTACATTGTTACAGTAGTTTGTTTTTACAATTTTGCCTTAAGCTAAACCTTCGTGAGAGCTGGAGTCTGAACTAGGTTCGGGACCTGTATGACAGATCTCCAGGCTCACACCCCTTTGAACATCTATCACATTTAGCGGCGTCTTGATACAGTTTATTCATATTTACTATTAGCAAACAGTTTAGATGGATACATTCGTGTTGTGACAAAGTGCTACGCAGTATTACGTAGCACTTTGTCCAATCTGCATCAGATTTTTGGGGATTTCATCTGGGCTCCTTTCTTCTCTCGTATCGGCACGATTCTTATTAATTATCATGAGCGTGTTGTGTCCCGCTACAGGACAAAGGCCTCCTTTCCATCATTCCATTTTTCTCTTGTGTCTATGTCGCAGATGGATTGTCGAATCCGCTGTTTTAAATAGCCGTTGGCCGTATACGATCTCTGTGATTGGATTTGGCTTTTCGTTCGCGTTATATATATTTTTTATTTTACGCCTTATTATATTCACAGTCACAATTGAAACTTGAACGAACGTCGCAGCTTCTGCGAATCTAAATGGAAATCTCGATACGCAGCAAAATGACCTCAAAATGGCGGCGCTTCCCCCTTCGCCACGCGCGATGTATCACAGTCCTTACTTAGCGTAATAAATTATTTGATCTTTTGGCTATCCAGTGGTGTAATTGTATTTTGGATGGAGATGAAAGATATGTAGCTGCAGCACCAAACTGTATCCCCCGATTTTGTTATTATTAGTTTTTTAAATGGTTTTTTTTTTTGCGTGGGAAATCATCAAATAACTTTTCCGCTCTGGGCGGAGCGGGAGGGTTTGTCAGACTCTTACTGACTAAAACTTCCGTTGCCTGTGTTGCCAGGGGCATCGGTTACCCTTTAGTACCTTCCCGCGACCCCGGCAGGCATCGGCCCTCGTGGACCCCTACACTTGTGCTGACGAATTCTCTTTGAGGCGCACGTGGAATACAACGCGCCGTCGACCTGGGCCTGGTCCTTACCGGACGGTGAGCTACCCATTGCTCACCGTCCGCAAGCCCGAGCCTACGGTGGCCGGAAATCGGCCCGGGATTCCCGACGCCCAGGGCGTCTCCTGCGGTGGCTAGGGGCGAGAGCCGTAACTGTGGCGTGCCCAGCACTGGGTTGCGACAACCGTACTCTGTCGCCATGAGATCCCGCCGGAGCTTCGTCCGCTGTGTTGCGATTTCTCGCGGCAGCGGATTTACGCCCCGGCGTTTCGCCTTCTCGCGCCACTCCCATACGTGCGCGAGGACTTTTGCCTCCACATCCCATGGCGGAATTGCCTCTCTATGGAAGCAATTTTAAAGACGTCTTCACGTCAAAATACTTAACATTTTAAATCAGTGTATGGCTGATTAACAAACATCATAAAACAATTATAACATTAGTACTCAATTAAGCATATTTCTTACCTTTCTGTATATAAGTGATCCACAAGCGACTCTTACTTTCATCGCCATATTAAGTAACCACAGCAACATTGGATGGACTAAGCTAGCACTAAGCGCCATGAAACTGAAATAAAAACAATACACAATTTATAAATAAACCCGAAAGTGCAGATAATCAGTCTATAATGTTTCCACTGCTGGAACACAGGCCTTCTCTCTGTGAGAGGGGGTGGGCCATAATCCACCACGCGGGCCCAGTGCGGGTTGGCAAATGTCACACGTGTCTTCGAATATTTGGTTCTATGACATTCAACATACAACCGTTTTTTCACGATGTTTTTCTTCACCGTTTTGAGTTCGATAAATGTTTGTGGTGGGGGGAGGGAGTGGGCCGTAATCCACCACGCGGGCCCAGTGGGTGGATCCCTACATGTATAGTTCAATATTTGGTTCTAGGGCATGCCGGTTTCATCCCGATATTTTCCTTCCCCGTTTTAACCCGCTCAACGATTTAAAAATATTTTTGCAGACCTAATGCATTCCCACGTTCAGGATAGTCTCCATAATTTTTCCGACATTTTGTGCATAACATACGCACTTTATTTTTAGATTCTAGAATTCTGGCCGGTTTACTATATAAGTATTCTCTAAAGTTTTCCAGTATGGAATTCTACATTATTTATTTTTCTATTCTATAGTTTACTATATTCTATAATTTCTATTCTATAGTGCATCGAATGATAATCCGTAAACACTCTTCCCGCCCCCTCGCAGAACCAGCTGGTAGAACTGTGCGGTTTTCCCACCTGTACCTCACAGAACATCTTTTGCCAGGCGCCAGTATGACATCAACAGCATAAAAGTGTACAATAATTTAAACAAGGTATTAAAATTATTTTCAAAAATAAAATATAGAGTGCAAACACGCTTTGAACGAATACTTGTTAAAATTAACTCATCAAAACACTGAAGATCTTCTTTTAGGCCATCTATAAGTACAATTAATTTCAAATTAAGCATATTTGCACTCACACACAACACACGTTCACAACTTCACACACCCCACCCTCTCATTCCATATACACACATAATAGGAAATGAGAATTAATATAATATTTTAAATCTTAAGATTTATATTTTATTTCAATTTGATGTACCTATGCGATGCAAAGTTAAATATTGTTATTAATTTTATATTGGCTTGGGACATTGCTGCAGAGGGACACTGATCTCCAAGATACAGGGCCACTCCTAGTTTGGAGATCAGGGTTTCAATGAGATGTGCATAGCATAAGCCACTTAGTTATAATAAAACATTGTATTAGTATGGAGGCTTTTTGTTCAATAAACATTTTTTTTTTTACTGTTCTGACAGTGTGTTATTACGTTTTAGAACGATAATTGTTTCAACGCGTAAGGAAGATGGAGCTATGCAGTACAGATAGCACCATCTCTTTTTGGCAAAGGAACAATGATGGCTTAATACGGCCCTTGGATGGTATTAAGAATTTAAGAATATGGTCTATGGTCGAGGCTTTTGGTTACTTTGCATGAGTGTATTTTTTTTTGTTGCGTTTTCTTTGTGCAACTTTTATGCCATCGCCTCAATTTTTTTCGTCCATCTATCGCATGTCGCTTTACAATCAGCCGCGGAGTAGGGGTAAATTGAAAGGCGCTCGGCAGAGCAGCCAAGGCCAATATGGCGGCGCCCATGGCTCGCATCAGCTTCACTAAAGTTTCACTTGCATCGTGGTTTCATAAAACCACCCATTTTTTTTCTTTCTTTAAATTTCTAGACTTACCCTACTACTCCAATTGCATACAAATAAGCTTCGTGTGCCTTCACTCCAGAGTGCGAAGGCGAGAAGTAGTGGATCAGGCCTTCTAAGCATAATGGTATTGACAGCCTGTGGAAAAAAAAAATATATCATCATACCTGTGTTCTACCTAGAGGTATCATTCCCAAGCATAATCAGCCAATAATGTTACCACAGGCCTCCCCTCTGTGAGATGAACCGGGCCGTATTCCACCACGCGGATGCAGTGCGGTTAGTTAGATTTCACATGTCTTCGAATTCTTAATTCTAGCTTCGAATTCTTAATTCTACGAGTGGCGCGTGTGTTGGATCATTTAGCTCCCTTCAAAATGGTTGAGCTGAATGGTGCTAATCCATGCGTCATGTTCGTGAACGGGCGCCGTCAGTAGAGACTGGTCATCTCTTAGCCGCCACGGCTTATTTTAATGTTTGAATTGTTTTTTTTTTTAATCTTTTTATTACGGACGCTTTTACGTTTTGCATCGTTCTCACATGTATAATTTCAAAATGAATGATGTCAACAATATTTTGTAACCATAATACGTTGATTTAAAAGAGTGTCCGTGGAGTTTCTTGCCCGTTCTTCTCCATAGGTACCTACTACGCTTTGGAATGGGCAACTAGCTTCATCTTTCTTAGTGACCGACCAACCCCTTGACAATTCAAAAGTGCCTGTAATTGGTTTATTTGAAATAAATGCTTTGAGTTTGATGCCAGAACCTCTTCACGGTTTTCCTTCAAAATTTTTAAGAGCAGCGGTGACAAAGTAAAGAGCCTGCCTGAGTTCGAACCTGCGAGCTAGCTCCCGATATACATAGCTATCCGATGTCTGGATTTGTGTCATTTCATCACCATCATCCACTGCTGGAGACAGGCCTCCCCAACGCTACGCCACATCGACCGGTCCTATACTTCTCGCACCCAGCATATTCCCGAGACCTGCACTAATGCCAAGCCTATGCCAGGTCAATACATGGCATAAATCCAGACTTCGCGCTGCTACTGAGAACTTCCTGATGGAAAATCTAATAACCCTTTGCCCCACCGAGGGATCGAACCACAGGATCGAACCCAGGATACCTTCTTCTCTAGTATCAGCATGAATTATTACCACAGCTCATGCCGTCAATCATCGTGGTAAAAATATTTGCTACTCAGCAAGGTATTAGCAGGGCTGACTGTCCTGGGCGCGACGGACGTACGTATCGCTACTCTTTGATAGCTACCTAAGTTTTTGAATGGCAGTGAAATGAAAGTGTTTGTATTTTTTTTGGTCAATACTTTAAAACTAGATGGCGCTGGCGTTTTCCTAGTTGACTGATCCCTGAGAAGAAATGCCGAAACAAATTCAGAGATTATGATCTCTAGTCCAAACATTACATTACTAAGATATTATGAGAGTCTATGGGTGTCTACACACCAAAGCCGGCTCATTTTGAACAAAAGTTGTCCGACTTACAACGTTTTAAAGCCGGATTAAGATATTATGAGAGTCTATTGGTGTCTACACACCAAAGCCGGCTCATTTTAAACAAAAGTTGTCCAAGTTACAACGTTTTGAAGCCGGATAAAGATATTATGAGAGTCTATGGGTGTCTACACACCAAAGCCGGCTCATTTTAAAAAAAGTTGTCCCGCTTACAAAGTTTTGAACCCGGATTAAGATATTATGAGAGTCGGCTTTGGTGTGTAGATGGGTGTCTACACACCAAAGCCGACAAAGCTTTGAGTGTAATTAAAAGACACTTACCTAATACTAGCATCCACGAAGGCGTATATAATATTTCCTATGATGAATTTGAGTCCATATGCTCGGATTATTGCGCGTAACAGGGACGGTTTCTTGCCTTTTTCTGGAATAGAAATGATACAAATATTAATGAAAATAACAATATGATTTGTTGAATACAGTTATAAGACCCATGTCTTAGAGAGAGATACTAAACGATGGATATGGCCTGTGTGAAAGATGATATGGCTAGAAAAGGGGTGACTACCGAGATGACAACTAATAGAGAAAGAAATATGGAAAGAAAAGACACGTTGTGCAACAACCAGTCTTACCAAGGGGTATCGTGCTACCCAGTAACTGGGTTGTGCAGATAGGCAGTCGCTCCATGTAAAATACTGGTATTCAGCTGTATCCAGTAAGACTGGAAGCCGACCCCGACATAGTTGGGAAAAGGCTAGGCAGATGATGATATAAGAGGAAGTCTGAAACTGACCCCGGTGACTGAAAAGTTGTGTGGGAAAAGGTTGTCATGGGCATGTGATGCTGAGGAATGAGGGAAATGTCGTGAGGAAAGTTTTGAGTATGAATGTGGATGGTTATACGAGTAGAGGAAGACCAAATAAACGATGGATGGACTGTGTGAAAGATGATCTGGCTAGAAAGGGGGTGACTACCGAGATGACAACTAATAGAGAAGTATGGCAGAAAAAGACATGTTGCGCCGACCCTAAATAGATTAGGATAAGGGCAATAATAAAAGATTAAAAAAGAGCGATGTAGAAATAGAGAGCAAACCTTGTGATGGTAAACAATCAACCGGTCGACCTGTTGCTAAACTCAAAACTAAAACGATTTATTTCAATTAAACCATTTACAGGCACTTATGAATTGTCAAGGAGTCGGTCAGTTAGAAATATGAAGCTAGTTGCCCATTCCAAAGCGTAGTAGGTAACTATGGAGAAGAACGAGCAAGAAATTCCATGGACATTCGTTTAAATTATATTGTTACAAAAAGATTAGTATAAATAATGTTGAAATTATAACTTAATGTGAGGACGATGTGAAATCATCAGATGATCACCATCCCATTACATCGCATCACATCGCAGAGACAACACTATAATATATGTGCTTGTAATCACACGGCACACATACCAATAAAACCGGAACACAGCAAAGCTTTTTTTTTTGGTGGAAAGTTATCAAATAACTTCTCCCGCTCTGGGCGGAGCGGGAGGGTGTGTCAGACTCTTACTGACTAAAACCCGCCCGTGTTCCTTCAAATGCATGTGTTGCCAGGGGCCTCGGGTAGCCCTTTCGGACTTTCCCGCAACCAGGCAGGCATCGGCCCTAGTGGACCCCTACACTTATGCTGACATCTCTTTGAGGCGCGCGTGGAACACAACGCGCCGTCGCCCCGGGCCTGGTCCTTATCGGACGGTGAGCTACCCATTGCTCACCGTCTGCAAGCCCGCGCCTACGGTGGCCAGAAATCAAACACAGCAATGCTTGGCGACAGAAATAAACATGATGGAAGTACTTCCCCGGACGAACTCCTTCGCAAAATGCTGTACTAGTACTAGCGAATTTTTGGGCTAACGAGTCAACTCACCTTTTTTTTCCAGTTGTTTCTTCCATTGTACCCCCAATGCATCACCACGTGGGGTCGCTTTGTGGCCCGGTGTACACCTGGACATTTATTAAAGCTATGAATATTTTATCTATTTTTTTAACATAAGACTATCGACCGAATACTCAAACTCAATTTTTAGGCACCGCGAAGTCTCATAAAAGAAAGAAAGAGCAAAAATTAAGGCGCCATCTCAAAGGACGAGAGAATCACGGTGATAGTCACGCTGCAACGACATCGACGTGTGGAGATTGATTCGTAGTTTATATGGCTTTGATGGCACGGTGAGACTATCGTCGCGATTTTCTCGTTTGTGGAGGTGGCGCCTTAAGAGCTTTATGAGTTATCACACTGACGATTTACCAGCGGGTTTCCGGCGATTTTTGAACGACCTCTGCGCGGTCGCGAAGCGAGCTAGCCGCGACTACGCGACGTGTTCTCCGCGTTTTCACAAAATTTAACACTCGCTTGTCTCGCTCTCTCTAGTACACTCACGTCAATCGCTCTCATTACGCATCCGAGGCAAACAAGTGGCGTGCTCGCTACGCATACGCAGCGATCGCCTCACTAAGAATACGCTCGCAAAACGCCAGTGTGATAAAGCCCGAGACACGTCATAACGACCACGATCGCTGTCACTAATGAAGTCTCCGACTAGACGAAGAACGTCACACGATACACTTTAAGATATACTCGTGTCGTTTCGGAAATTAACTCCGCGCACTAAGGATTTCGCTATTGGTGAATGATAAGACCCATTGTGCATTCACGGAACGAAAAGCATTTTTATAAATACATTCCTCTGCAGCAGATTTCATGTTCCGTAGTCAACAAGGAACTAGTTTCTAGTTTGTATGTAGTTGCCATGTCCGTCTGTCTATATGTCTGTCTGTCCCCGCTTTAGCTCAGAGACGCTTAGTACTAGAAAGCTGTGATTTGGCATAGGTAATATAGGTAATACATATTAATCATGCCGACATAGTCATAAAAAAAAAACAGTTTTTTGGTTACCTCCCTTGCACGTAATGAGGAGATGCCCTTCCCTGTTCCCATGGTGTGGGGTATTGTTGGATAGGCCGTTCTATAAATATTGCGGGTCTGTGACCACCATTTTTAGATTCAGGGATCCGTTTGCGTAATATTAAGCTTTAAAACGCTGACAACACCTAAACCACGGTCACTGTCAGACTGCATAGAAAATAAAGAGAAGCGCGATAACACAACGCTTGTAATTTATTGCAAAATATGAAGCAATTATCTATTTACTCAAAATTGAGTTGAGTAATCAAAAATAAAAAACAACCATGTTCTGCATTCAAATAAGACGTTATTGTTATTAATTAAATATGTAACGTATGTTGATATTTAATACAGATATTTTGGATTGGAACTCAAGGTAAGACGTTAGTTTAACATTAGATTGTATCGAGGTTTTTTTCAAAACGTGTTTCTTTAACAACCAAGTTCTGAGAAATATGTTCAAAATTAACATATTTTTTTTCCGTTACCACAAACTATACAGATTTGACATTTTTTTTTCTTAAGACAAGCCTATTTTTTTTTATTTGCCTCTTATCAGCGCCTTTTTTGTCTTTTTTTTTTTGGTTGGTAAATCATCAAATAACTTTTCCCGCTCTGTGCAGGGCGGGAGGGTGTGTCAGACTCCTACTGACTAAAACCCTCCCGTATACCTTCCATTGCTTGTGTTGCCAGGGGTCTCAGTAACCCTTTTGTACCTACCCGCGACCCCGGCAGCATCGGCCCTAGTGGACCCCTACACTTGTGCTGACGACATCTCTTTGGGGCGCGCGTGGAATACAACGCGCCGTCGACCCGGGCCTGGTCCTTACCGTACGGTAAGCTACAGCGCCTTAAAATACTAATTTTACTAAATAATGGACATCAAACAACTACAACATTTAGCGTCGAATGAGAATGGGGGCTAAATGAAATTGTAAACAACCGAATTGGTCACCCTATACAAGGTGTCGTTTTGCATACATAATATACATAATCAGCCTATAATGTTCCCACTGCTGGGACACAGGTCTCCTCTCTGTGAGGGAGTGGGCCGTAATCCACCACGCGGGCCCAGTGCGGGTTGGTAGATGTCACATGTCTTCGAATTTTTGGTTCTAGGACATGCCGGTTTTCCTCACGATGTTTTCCTTCACCGTTTTAAGAGCAGTGGTGATGAAATAATTTGCACAAAGTAAAGCGCCTGTCTGGGTTCGAACCTACGATCTACAACTCGTAAGTCGCAGCCGTTACCACTGGGCCACCACTGCTCTCTATATAGACTCTCTATGAAAGACATAAATATAATCAAATAAAATTACGATACCTGCTCATTATTTAATACATACTTGTTTTTTTTAGTTATTTTAGTTTGACAGTATTTTAGAATAAACCCCTTTGCGTATGCGGTAGTGTGTGTGTAAAAGGGCAGTTACAGTGCGGTATCACACGGGCCGCGTTTTAACATACGTGTCCCACACATGCCGATTTCCGAAAATTAGTAAAAAAAAGACCTACTTATTTTATTATAGATTCTTGTCGAGAATCATTAGCATAGTTACCTCCTTGAATTTGACGAGGATGCAAAACGACACCTTGTATTAGAATGCAAGGTCAAATTCTTGATTATGTGTTCATTAAAAGAGGGTGAGGGGGAAACGTGGCTACAGGACAATAACGACATTATGTCATCGGAAAGCTCTTTTCAGTAAAAAAATAACGCATTTACAGAACAAAAGTTACACCATATTTCAGGTTATTGGTTTCTCCCGCCTGCGATACCAAAATTCTATAGATTATACTGCTTGTTTTTCTCTTTTCAGTTATGTGTTTTAGCAGTCGGGTTTTTTTTTTTCTTAAATAATATGTTTTATTTCAAGTTTTTTAGTTTTATTAATTTAGATATATAGAATTGACTCATTACTAGCTTTTATTTGATATCAATATTATTATAATTCAATTTAAAAAAAAACCTTCTCCCTTTTTTGTATTTGCAGATGCAATATATAAATATTATATAGCCTATGTCACTCCCACAATTAATACGAATCTAACGACACCTCTTAAGGCTTCTGCAGACACGGGCGATATCGCGGGCGCGACAGGCATATTGCTGCCTGTCGCTCCCGCGATATCGCCTCATTGTGTCTGCCTTTATGTTAAAATCCATGAAGCCGTTTAGGCTACAGAGCGTGCCAAAGAAATATACATACATACATACATACATACATACATACATACATACATACATACATACATACATACATACATACATACATACATACATACATACATACATACATACATACATACATACATACTCTCGAAAAACATTACCCTCCTTCTGGGGCAGTCGGGTAAAAAATAACGCATTTACAGCACAAATTATTGTCATGAAAGTTTTCATTAGAATTTGTTAAGGCGCTGACAAGACCCAATTGACCAAAAAAGGCTTATCTTAAGAAAAAAAATTGCCAAATCTGTATAGTTTGTGGTAGCCGAAAAAATATATGTTAATTTTGAACACATTTCCCAGAACTTGGTTGTTACCAAAACACGTTTTGAAAAATAATCTCGATACAAACTAACGTTAAACTAACCTCTTACCTTGAGTTCTAATTCAAAATATCTGTATTAAATATCAACATACGAGGTGCATTCAATAAGTACCTAGCCTCATCGCCAGAGGGCGCTCTAGTTTCAAAAGAGTTTTACCACAGTGTAGCACATTCTTTTTTAATTCTTTTTTCAAATTTTCATTCCAATCCCTTCATTTGTTTTAATTTGACAACTTATGGAAGCGAACGTGTCGATCGGTTTTACAAAAATGGAAAAAGAGCAATATCGTTCGGTGATTCGATTCCTATTTTTGGAAGGGAAAACGCGCATGGAAATCAAAGAGCGCTTGGATGCTGTGTACGGTGACTCTTCTCCATCGATGGCCACCGTCAAGAATTGGTTTAACGAGTTTGCACGTGGCCGTACGTCGGTTTTTGATGAACCACGTCCAGGTGCACCGAAAACAGCTGCTACGGAGGAAAACATTAAAAAAATCCATGATTTCGTATTGGCAGATCGCCGATTGAAGGTTCGGGAGCTAGCTGAGACTGTAGGCATTTCAGAAGGAACAGTGCATCATATTCTTCACGAGGAACTCGGCATGAGAAAGCTGTCGGCGCGATGGGTGCCGCGTTTACTCACACCAGAAAACAAGCGCAACCGTGAGACCACATCGGAGTCGTGTTTGGCGCTGTTTAAGCGGAATCCAGCGGAGTTTTTGCGTCGTTTTGTGACCGTCGATGAAACCTGGATCCACTGGTACACACCAGAGACCAAGGAGCAATCAAAACAATGGATCCAGACCGGGGAACGTGCTCCAAAGAAGGCGAAAACTGTAAAATCGGCCGGAAAAGTTATGGCCACCGTTTTCTGGGATTCACAAGGTGTGATCTACATCGATTACCTCGAGAAGGGTAAAACAATTACAGGGCTTTACTATGCCGATTTATTGGGCCGATTCGACGCCGAATTAAAGAAAAAACGACTCCATCTGGCGAAGAAAAAAGTGCTGTTTCACCACGACAACGCACCGGTTCACACGTCTGCCGTTGCCATGGCCAAATTGGTCGAATTACGCTACGAATTGTTGCCCCATCCACCGTATTCTCCAGATTTGGCCCCTTGTGACTTCTTTCTGTTTCCTAATCTGAAAAAATTACTCGCCGGGAATAGATATGGATCGGATGAGGAGGTCATCGCCGCCACGGAGGCCTATTTTGCAGAGTTTGACAAAAACTATTTTTCGGACGGGTTAAAAAAGTTGGAGCATCGCTGGGCTAAGTGTATCGAACTAAAAGGAGACTTTGTTGAAAAATAAATTGCCACTTTTCCCTAATTTTCGTTTACTTTTTGTAGGCTAAGTATTTATTGAATGACCCTCGTACGTTGCGTATTTAATTAATAACAAGAACGCCTTATTTGAATTCAGAACTTGGTTGTTTTTTATTTTCGATTACTTAACTCGATTTTGAGTAAATAGATAATTGCTTCATATTTTGCAATACATTTCAAGCGTTGTGTCATCGCGCTTCTCTTTCTTTTATATGCAATCTGACAGTGCCCGCGGTTTAGGTGTTGTCAGTGTCAGGCTACAGTTCAGGCTACGGCAGGCAGTCCCAAAACGTCATTTGACATAATCTAGTTGTATTGAAAAATTGGTTACATAATCAGCCTATAATGTTCCCACTGCTGGGACACAGGCCTCCTCTCTGTGAGAGGGAGTGGGCCGTAATCCACCACGCAGGCCCAGTGCGGGTTGGTAGATGTCACATGTCTTTGAATTTTTGGTTCTAGGACATGCCGGTTTCCTCACGATGTTTTCCTTCACCGTTTTTGAGAGCAGTGGTAATGAAATAATTTACACAAAGTAAAGCGCCTGCCTGGGTTGAAACCTGTTCTCAAAAAAAGTTCTTGATAAATTGGTTACTTAACAGTAACTTATGGTTTAAAAAAAAACAGTATTATAATGTAAGCTTTATAAATGAGAATGAGAGATCTAAAAAGAACTGGCCAAGTACGTGTCAGACCACATACAATGAAGGGTCCCGTAGTTGGGATCAATTTCAAAATCAAATCTAAAAAAAAAACTAACATCGATGTACGTCACAGTCAATTCTCCAACTGGAAATGTAAGTTAGTCGACTATTACTCGTTAACTTGTAAAGCCTACTTAGCTGTGATAGTTTTCCTTTTGACTTCGTTATATAACTACTGCTGTGATTTTTTTCACATATCCAAAATTAACCGTATAACTGGCAGGCGGGCCCTAGACTCTAACAAAAATTAGCACCTGAATCGACAAATCGTCGGTAATATTCTGAAACCGCGGAACTAACAGTGTTTAAAACCGCGTATTTACAAAAGTAGCAAAATCGACATTTCGGATTTTCTAATTCATTAATATATATTTTACATAACTAATGCCTGCAATATTAAGAGGAATTTATCAATTTAAAAGTTTAAACAATAGAAAGTCAAGTGGTTTAGTAAATATTACGTTTTTCCTCGTTCCTGTAAAATTCACTGCACCTACCTTACGCGGTTTTAAACAGTGTTAGTTCCGCGGTTTCAGAATATCACCGACGAAATGGTTTTTACAGACCTGCAATATTTTTAAACGGCCTATCTAACAATACCCCTCACTATGGGATAGACGAGACAAAAAATATCATCCCCATTTTACGTGCAAGGGAGGAAGCTACAAAAAAAAATTCAAGATCTTGCCAAATTACAGCTTTCTAGTACTAAGAGTCTCTGAGCTAAGTCGCGGACAGACAGACGAACATGGCGAAACTGTGAGGGTTCCTTGTTGACTACGAAACCCCAAAAAGGAGGAGATTATTTACCGTATCAAACTGCCAAGCCTGAATAATATATTAAATTAGAAAAATATCTGGTAATTTTCGTTTATAATAAAAATAATCTTAATCTAAAGTTGAACACTTCCGAAATGGCCACCCTGTACATAAACATAAGCATACTGACCTATATACATCTGATATACTGAGTTGACCTTTTCTGCCTTTCGCGAATACGGACCGTGTGTACCTGAAAACAGAGTTAATTTTGCAGATACATCACATTAAATTAACTGGCATCATTTGGCGAGCCTTTTCCCAACTATGTTGGGGTCGGCTACCAGTCTAACCGGATGGAGGCTTCCACACTAATATTTTTACCCTGGCATGAGCCACTCATCTAGTTCGTGCCGATACACCAGAAAAGAACCACCTCCTATTTTCAAACAAAACACAATCATCTGCTTAGCCTTTTCGGCTTCCAGTCAAACTGGATGTAGCTGAATACCAGTATTTTACATGGAGCGACTGCCTATCTGACCTCTTTAACCCAGTTACTGGGTAACACACCACATCTTGGAAAGACTGGTTGTCAGACTTTCGGGCTTCTGACTACCCGTAAACATCTGTCAAAGATCAATTAATGACAGCCGGAACCGACGACTTATCCCAGGTTCGTGCGCCGACTTTTTTTCGCGCACTGGCTTTTCAACGTTCTGCTTAACGCTGAGAGTTGAAAATCCAACAATGAGTTTTCTAGACGGCCTGGGATCGCTCTGTTGAGTTCTTAATGCTCGGCTCAATAACGAGAGTTGAAAAAAATCGCTGCTATAAAAATACGCCCGTCTGAACCATTTTCTTTTGTTCCGGGATGGAAAATCCTCATGGAGGGTCTGTCAGACTCTTACTGACCAAAAACCACCCGGTGTTCCCCTCCCACACTTGCACCGGGGATCATGGGATCTAGAGCAACTTTCACGAACCCCGGCTTGTGCCGGCCCGCCGTCGCGGGCCACCTTAGGCTCGCGGGGGGAATGAAGTGTAAAACTCCCCCCGCGACGTCCAATGGCGCGCGTGGAACACTACGCGCCGCCACCTTGAGTTCTTCTGTGGGGGGGCGACGGATGTCCTCAAGTTCTTCCGGGCGTAGGCGGAGGGCGTTGTTCGCCCTCCGCCTACGCCCGGTGCGCCTGCTGCGGGCGGGGTGAGTGGAAGAGATCTCCTGCTCCCTTTCCGCAGCCTGCTTCAAATAGGCCTCCCCCAAGCACCGCCACTTCGACCGGTTTTGTGCTTCCCGCATCCAGCGGAATCCTGCGGCCTTCACAAGGTCATCGTTCCACCTTGTAGGAGGCCTTCCAACGCTACGTCTTCCGGTACGCGGTCGCCACTCCAGAACCTTTCAGCCCCATCGGCCATCTGTTCTACGAGCAATTTGCCCTGCCCACTGCCACTTAAGTTCGGCAATTCTTTGGGCTACGTCGGTAACCTTAGTTCGCCTGCGGATCTCTTCATTTCTGATTCGATCACGTAGGGAAACTCCAAACATAGCCCTCTCCATTGCCCTTTGAGTGACTTTTAGCCTTTCAATAAGGCCCAGGCCTAGGTAGATTTTGACATAGAAATAAAATAACATAATTATTGTAATATACATACCAGTAACAAAATTTCGATAAAAAACTCGCAGTTTCTCTCGGATTCTGTTTTCTTTCAATATCAAAATATCCAGGATCCATGTTTGTTCTTAGGTAACTATTAATTGAACTATTTGGCACTTATAGTGACTTTGTAAATCTTCGTAATTAAGTACTTAGATCATTTAAGTATCAATACCAGCATCTTTGGATACCTGTAACAAAAGAAAAATGTTTTTAGAATAACAATATTAAATAACGCCACGCCTGTATGGGGATTAATAGGGGTAGGCAGACTCATATCTCTTTTATTTCTTCTTATAATCTCACTGTATGCTGCACCGGTCGACGTCATCACGTCAAGGCCGCTGCTGAAAACCACGCATAGGGTCGCAGCATCTGCCGGGGTCGCGGCAAGGTACTAAAGGGTTACCGAGGTCCCTGGCAACACAGGCAACGGAAGGAATACAGGTGGGTTTTAGTCAGTAAGAGTAACACACCCCCTCGCTCCGCCCAGAGCGGGAGAAGTTATTTGATCATTCCCACCCAAAAAAAAAAGGGTCGCTGCATTATGCTGAGTGATGGCCGTTTTGCTCGGTTGTGACGCATATTTTCCGCCAACTTGTTCTTTTTGTATTTGTTTTCCTTTTTTGGGTCATGTTTAACGCAAACAAATGTTTTTTCTTTACATATACAAGGTCAATCGATTCCCATCTCGTCTGTGAAGTTTACTACAATTACTGCGGTCGTTGACCCCTAAAACATATGTTTTTTAATCATGTTTAAATATCGATACTCATCTGCGGAGTTGCACTAGCTAATTTATTTTCACCCTGTATTTCGTCAGTCACATTTTGGGCCCAAGATATAGAAGGCGTTAATTGTTATCAATAATCCTTACTCCGGGCTGTTACTGAGTACATAATCAGCCTATAATGTTCCCACTGCTGGGACACAGGCCTCCACTCTGTGAGAGAGAGTGGGCCGTAATCCACCACGCGGGCCCAGTGCGGGTTGGTAGATGTATTCGAATTTTTGGTTCTTGGACATGCCGGTTTCCTCACGATGTTTTCCTTCACCGTTTTGACAGCAGTGGTGATGAAATAATTTACACAAAGTAAAGCGCCTGCCTTATTTTTTTTGGGCGGTAAATCATCAAATAACTTCTCCCGTTCTGAGCGGAGCGGGAGGGTGTGTCAGACTCTTACTGACTAAAACCCACCCGTATTCCTTCCGTTGCCTATGTTGCGGGGGCCTCGGTGACCCATTAGTACCTTCCCGCGAAAGCGCCTGCCTGGGTTCGAACCTACGACCTACAACTCGTACTGAGTAATTAATTATAATTCCAATTAGAGAGGTAAAATGAGCCGTAAAGTCGGTTCAACGTACAAAACAAGATTTTGCATGTATTTACATAAATTCAGGGACGGTGATCTTAGGCTTGGAAAAATGTATATTATTTCATACTTAAATATATACCTAAATTTAATTTAATTTAAAAGTAATTAAATTGAATATTTGTTTATATATGGCAACTAGGCCCAATTTTTAGTAACATTGTTATTAACCTTTTGACCGCCACAGTCATGTATAGATGACACACCAAAATGTGCCCAGCACGCCACGGCCAAGACTACATGACAGATTTTTAAGGAATAATTCGTAGCTTGGCGCCGTTGGCACGTTTTTGCTTTTTTGACGTGGCATTCAAAGGGTTAAAAACTATTGTTAGTACACAAACACAGAAACAAAAAATAAAATTGTAAGGTTAGCTGTGGGGTCTTCTAACCAGCACCTCCATAGCGGGCGTCAACCAAGATGCGTCGTACTATTCTAATAACATACTTAGGATGCCGTTAGAACTAGACCGCGCTCTTGACAAGATGGAATTAGTTTTTTTGCGCATTAAGGCTCCTACATACTAGCGCGACGCGACACAAAGACACCGCGTGTAGCCTACAAGCGGTGCCTTTGTGTCGCGACGCGTCGCGCGACAAGTCGCGCCAGTATGTAGGAGCCTTTATGGCGTAAAAATCGTCGGTACGCGCAAATGCGAACACACCGAACGCACTACACTAGCGCGACAGTCCAAACAGCATCCTGAAGCAGTTATTATATTGAAATTGCTAAAATATATGAAACGAAATTATCAGCCAGATCAGCAGGGTGCGTAGTACTCGCAACCAGCGTGCGTGTATGACCAGCAGGCTTAGCACGAGCACCGTTTTCTCGATGGAAGAATAGATTTATTCCATGAAAAATTACATTCCATGTAGACAGTACGACGGCAGCAAAGTAGAAAGAGTAAACTGCAGTTTTGACGAAATTCACTCTTTTACATAATTCGACTCCGAATTCTTTGTTTTGTTCTAGGATTTTTTCTATTTAATTCTCAATTTTTACTGATATTAAGACGCTGACAACACCTAAACCGCGGTCACTGTCAGATTGCATAGAAAAGAAAAAGAAGCGTGATGACACAACGCTTGTAATTTATTGCAAAATATGAAGCAATTATCTATTTACTCAAAATTGAGTTGAGTAATCGAAAATAAAAAACAACCAAGTTCTGCATTCAAATAAGACGTTCTTGTTAATAATTGAATATGTAACGTATGTTGATATTTAATGCAGATATTTTGGATTAGAACTCAAGGTAAGAGGTTATTTTAACGTTAGTTTGTATCGAGATTTTTTTTCAAAACGTGTTTTGGGAACAACCAAGTTCTGGGAAATATGTTCAAAATTAACATATATTTTTCCGCTACCACAAACTATACACATTTGGCATTTTTTTTTCTTAAGAGAAGTCAATTTTGGTCAATTGGGTCTTGTCAGCGCTTTAAGTCACGTATATAAAGACAACTACAACAATTTTTCTCAGTGTCGAAGTACAGTATTTTGGAACAAAAAAATATTAAGTATAGTAATATTGGCCTTAACCATTTCCTCGGTATTGCCCTAAATGATGTAAAATAGGAGATGATAGCTTTGTTTTTCTATTAATTATCACAGTTTTGCGTATAAAACGCTCTCCTGTATAAATATGCTTTTGTAGATAACCTTATATAATTTTTTGTCAGTCGAGTAGAAAAATGCAAATTGTCTTCAGTAGGTACCTTAGACAACTGTCAGTTATCAGGGTGATTTTGACAATTTGGGATAGAAAACTTTCTTCTGAAATAGTCTACTTACAAAAGGACCTAGACAAAGATCGTTAGAAACGAAAGAAAAAATGACAGATTGTAGAAGGATATCTACGTTGCGATGTCAAAAATGGAAAAAAAAATGTAATTTTGTATAGAAAGAGCCGTGTCTATTCTTCGTAGAAATAGAAAGCGTCATGCTAAGCCTGCAGATATATGAACGTAAACGAAGCAAAAGGAGTATGTAAAGATCGTAGCAGGTGGCGTTCTGTAGTTTCTGCCAAGCTCAAGGCATTAAGGCGCAGATATATGATTTTAGTGACTTTTAAATCCTTTATTACACCTTCATAATGCAAGTAAGTTATGCAAAAAATGTATGTTAAACTAGAACGCATACACATCAATTCTATATGTGAATATTTAAGTATTGTAGTAAAATATTTATGAAATAAATTCAGGAACAAAACGATAGCAAAAAAACGATATTACTTTCAAACTACTTAAGATATTTCGTGATTTTTTTGTATGTACGAACAGACTATTTTATTATCTATAATTCTATCCGAGATTTTTTTCTATTATTCATATTTTCGTCATCATCATCATCGTCATTATTCCGGCCGAAAGAATATTTTCGTCACTAAAAATAAATATTCCATATGAAACCGAACGGCGGCGTAGCGTCAGCAGGATGAGCATTTGTACGGCGAAGGTCTTCGGCTATTACCCAATCCTTAAGATGGAATTCCACGTACTGACCCCGGCAAGCGAACCTTAACCTGATCTATTAACCCGTGCGTCTGTTATTACTTAGCCACGAACCCCTCAGAAGAAAAGAAGATTTTTTTACGATATTGCCGGAAATAATTATCTTAAAAATCTATAATTATCCAAAGGCCAAGACACTTCGAGAACCTTGATTGTGTTGTGAATAACAACCATTACGAATAGAAGAAATGATTGCTTTTATTGATTAGACGACCGCAGTTTTTACCGCTCAGTTCTTATTTCTTATCTGTGTAAATTCCTGAAGTGCCTATCCTTTTCATCTCTCGACTGTTTAGTCGCAGCACATCAGCAGGCTTAGCATGATGCTTTCTATTTCCACGAAGAATAGACACAGCTATTTCTATACAAAGTGACATTTATTTTCTCCTTTGTGGACATCCCACCGTAGAAATCTTTCTACATAAAAAAGGACCTTCACAAAGATCGTTAGAAACAAAAGACAAAATGACAGATTGGTGAAGGATTTCTACCCAAGTTTGAAAGTGTGTTACGCAATTATATATTGCGTAACACACTTTCAAACACAATCGGAGAGTTTTGAAGAATATTGCTAATCCATTGCTTTATAGGTTTGAAAAATTCGTCCGCTCAACAACGTAGAAACGCAATGAATATCGGTGAACTGTCAAAATGTGCGTTACGTAATTACCTCACTGGTTACGGGTAATTTTCAGGATTGCGGATATTAGGTACAGTATACAAGGTGTCATTTGCATCCTCGTCAAATTTCAGGAGGCTGCTATGAAAGACATACATAATCAAATAAAATTACGATACCTACTCAATAATTAATACATAAGTACTTGTTTTTTTAGTTACTTAAGTTTGAAAGTATTTTAGAATACACCACTTTCACAGAACAGAATCACCCCGTTGCGTATGCGATAGTGTGTGTGTAAAAGGGCAGTTACAGTGCGGTATCACACGGACCGCGTTTTAACATGCGTGTTTCACACATGCCGATTTCCAAAAGGTAGTAAAAAAAAATGATCTACTTATTTTATTATTGATTCCTGTCGAGAATCATTAGCATGGTTACCTCCTTGAATTTGACGAGGATGCAAAATGACACCTTGTATATTAAACATTAAGATTTAAATTACTATGGATCTATTTTAAACTGGAACAATATTCTAAAAAAAACAATACCTACTTAACAAAAGCTTCCGATGTTTTAGACGTTCTATTTTATCCCAATTGCCTTCAAATTGTGTGAACAATAATTACTATAACTCGTTTATTTTAGATCACATGAATATATTAACGTAATTTTACATGTAAAATATGCCATGATTAGGTAATAAAACATTTGTTTACCACTTAAACGTGTTTTTTTTTTAAATACCCTTCCTTAAATTAATGACGTAATAATGTTTTAAATTTCATGTTGACATTGGCAACAAGTTACTTTGTGTTTTGTATTAATTACTTACTTTAATCCTTATTTAGTTAGAGTAAAACAAACCTAAATAATAGAATAGAATCTGTTTATTTCGAACACCAAATATCCACATCATCATCTGCCTAGCCTTTTTCCCAACTATGTTAGGGTCGGCTTACAGTCTTACCAGATACAGCTAAATACCGGTATTTTACATGGAGCGACTGCCTATCTGACCTCCACAGCCCAGTTACTGGATAACACGATACCCCTTGGTAAGGTTGTCCAGACTTTCGAGCTTCAGACGACCCGTAACGACTGTCAAAGATCTACAAATGACAGCCGGGACCAACAGCTTAACGTGCTTTCCGAGGCACGGAGGGGTCTTTTTTTTTTTTGAGGGTGGGAAATCATCAAATAACTTCTCCCGCTCTGGGCGGAGCGGGAGGGTGTGTCAGACTCTTACTGACTAAAACCCACCCGTATTCCTTCCTGTTGCCTGTGTTGCGGGGGCCTCGGTGACCCATAAGTACCTTCCCGCGACCCCGGCAGGCATCGGCCCTAGTGGACGGAGGGGTCTTGGCATGTAAAGATGGTCACCCATCCACGGACCAACCGCGGCAAGCGTAGCTTAACCTGATCGATCGACCCGTGCAGCTGTTATTACTTAGCCACAAGCCCCTCTATCCACCCCTATAGTGTTAGTTACATAATCAGCCTATAATGTTCCCACTGCTGGGACACGGGCCTCCTCTCTGTGAGAGGGAGTGGGCTGTAATCCACCACGCGGGCCCAATGCAGGTTGGTAGATGTGACATGTCTTCGAATTTTTGGTTCTAGGACATGCCGGTTTCCTCACGATGTTTTCCTTCACCGTTTTGAGAGCAGTGGTGATGAAATAATTTACATAAAGTAAAGCGCCTGTCCGGGTTCGATCCTACGACCTACAACTCGTAAGTCGCGGCCGTTACCACTGTGCTACCACTGCTCCACATAGTGTTAGTTAAATACAAAAAAATAACTTATTGCTTAGTGTTAGTAAAAATCAACCTCCGCACAAACTGCTGTACAATGGGAGAGCCGAAGCTCCCGGCTACAGTGTTCAGGATGCTGTTCTGACTGCCCCTCGCTCTCCTCAGTAGCGACGCAGTTTTCTTACGTATAATTGCATAGAAGTATAATAACGAGGCAGCCTCAACAACATCCTGAAAGCATTATTATATTGGATGCGCAGGGCATCCAGCGATCTCTTGGTACAATTGACCCATAGATTGCCCGTGTACAAACTTTGGCAATAAAGCCTTGAAAAGTGTTACTTTTACTTGGTCTGTACACCGCGTCTCACCGCGCAAATCTACGGGACAGCATATTGCTCCGGACCGCTAGAGCCCTTCGCTCCCTCTCTATGTCTACATCGAAACCCCTCTTATTTGCGAGGGGGGTTAATAAAAATGGGTAGGTATTGTGGAATGAAACCAAAATATGGAACTAAAGATGTAACTTCAAGTAAATATAAAATAAAATGCTTCGTGTTACAATAAAAAAATGTGAACCATAAATCTGGTCAGGCCAACAAAATATGATAAAATATTTCACTGATCTCACACAAGAGTTCCACCAGTCAGTACCTGTGTTCACTCACAGATGGCGTTATAGTAAACAGCCTCTATTGGTCTAATAGAGTTGTTTGATCCCTGTAAGAAACTGGATCTATTGGCACCAGAAAAAGTTTTTATAAAAACTGCCCATTTTCTTGCTGACTGTACATTTTTTTCAAAATCTGTGAATGCAGATCTAAATGTCTCAAAAGTTAATGACCGTCTCCTGAAACCGTTTACCTGTAGCTACAATGGCTAAGGTAGCTGCCCTTATTGCCCCGTTTCAAAAATCCACTCTGTATATAGCGTTAAGGCCGCTCATTATATATTTTGTAGTGTATATTTATTTTTATTTTTGTGATGTTTATTCTGGTGTACAATAAAGTTATATACTTTAATAAATAAATAATAACAATCTTTACTGAATATTAATTTTTTTTTTTACCTATGTGCTGACGACATCTCTTTGAGGCACGCGTGGAATACAACGCGCCGTCGACCCGGGCCTGGTCCTTACCGGACGGTGAGCTACCCATTGCTCACCGTCCGCAAACCCGCGCCTACGGTGGACGGAAATCCGCCCGGGATTCCCGACGCCCAGGGCGTCTTCTGCGGCGGCTAGGGGCGAGAGGGCGCGAAATTTGCCTTTCCCTCAACCGTCCCGCCACCTCCTTCGCGAGCATTACTGCTTCGCAGAAGGAGGTGACGGCTGCCCATGCCCTCTCGCTCCGTACCATGGCCTGAACCAGGGCCGGACGCCAGAGATCTCTGCCGCCGATCGCCTCCACGAGGACACGGCGGTGCTCTGCCCAAGCCGGGCAGACCTCCACCGTATGCTCCACCGTGTCCTCCGGGCGATCCACACAGTGGTGACACCCGGGCGTTTTCTCCCGCCTTATCCGACACAGGAACCTCCCGAAGCTGCCGTGTCCGGTGAGCACCTGCGTCAGGCGGAAGGTGAGGACGCCGTGGCGCCTCTAGCCACTCCTCAAAGAGGGGACTTATCGCCGCAATTGTGGCGTGCCCAGCACTGGATTGCGACAACCGTACTCTCCATGTCGCCATGAGATCCCGCCGGAGCTCCGTCCGCTGTGCCGCGATTTCTCGCGGCAGCGGGCTTACGCCCCGGCGTTTCGCCTCAGGATTTTTGACTACCTAGGCTGGCTATCGTTCATAAACCCACTGGACACGTCCTTTCTAATCCATAGCTTCATAGGTTTGTAAAAATTCGTCTGCTAGCAGCACAAATAACACAATGAATGTGGCTGAACTGTCATAAAGAATGGCATTGTGATCGATCGCCGTTTTATGTGTGTCACGCATGCCATTCCCGCTGATTTTTCATTTCATTCATTTACTTTTTTCCGCCTTTTCACCCGACTGCGGCGAAGCCAAAAAAAACCGGCCAAGGGCGTGTCGGACCACGCACTATGAAGGGTAACGTAGTTGGAATGGTGGGACGAATTTATCACAAAAATAAACTTAACATTGTCGTTGAAAAACATGTTCTCCCATACATCGATATATGCCACAGTGAATTCTCCAACTGCAAATTTAAGTTGGTCGACTATAACTCGTTAACTTGTAAAGCCTACTTAGCCGTGATAGTTTTCCTTTTAATTTCATTATATGTACTACTGCCATGAATTTTTTCACATCTCCATTAACAACCATTTAGCTGGCAGCCCATGCAAAGCTGACACTTGACTCTAACAAAAAATACCACTTCTAATGCAAGTGGATCCTTGAGTCGAAAAGTGGTGTTCACAGGCCCGCAATATTTTTGAACGGCCTGTCCCCACACCACGGGGTAGACGAGAAAAAAAAAATATCATCCCCACGTTACGTGCAAGAAAAAAAAAATTATTTCATGATTTTTTTTTTGCACTTTGTCAACACGTCAAAAATTTGGTCCTGACGCAAGTATGCCAAATTACAGCTTTCTAGTACTAAGCGTCTCTGAGCTACAGCAGGGACAGACAGACAGACGGACATGGCGAAACTATAAGGGTTCCTTGTTTACTACGCACAACCTTCTCAAATTTTATGTATACGCCTATCCTATTATTTTAGAAATACAATGAACAGGGATATCCAATAAAGGTCACAATATTGTTCTACAGAATGATTTACCATGAATAAATAGCAAGTAATGACCAAAACCAGCCTATTGAACAGACCTTGGATCGGTCATGTGAAATCAATGGACAATGTATTCAATTATTTTGGTCACTTATACATAATCAGCCTATAATGTTCCCACTGCTGGGACACATGCCTCCTATCTGTGCGAGGGAGGCATGTGTCCCAGCAAGTTTCCCGGACTCAGTCGATGGGAGTACAAAGTTATTTCGTAACTTTCGTTACCTACATAAAAGTTTTAACATTCTGGCTGCGGAGTGAGACCGGTGAGTCATTATTACGTCAAAATACATCTTACAAAAATATTACGTCAAAGGCTAGGAAGGTCGCGGGAAGGTACTTATGGGTCACCGAGGCCCCCGCAACACAGGCAACAGGAAGGAATACGGGTGGGTTTTAGTCAGTAAGAGTCTGACACACCCTCCCGCTCCGCCCAGAGCGGGAGAAGTTATTCGATGATTTCCCAACCTCAAAAAAAAAAAAAAAGGCTAGGAACCAAAAGACATTTTAAAAAAAAAAAAAAAAAAACAACCGACTTGAGATATAAATGAATTTTCAAAATTGGCCCACAACAAATTGACGAAAATATCGATGAACAAATGCAAAAAATAAAAATGAAAGAAAATGTATTTTTTTTTGCGATTGCAGCTTTGATCCCAGGGTAAAAGTTGGTCATAATGATGAGTACAATATATTTTCTTTCATTTTTATTTTTATTGCAAAAGGTGAAAACATCATACAGGGTCATTCATTACCCAGTATGATGTTTTGAGCTTTTGCATTTACACCTTGTACATAATACAGACGAATTGAGAACCTCCTCCTTTTTTAAGAAGTCGGTTTAAAAAGCGAATACAAAGGGAAAAATTATATTATATTATTATATTAATATTTCAGTATCGGAAGTCGCTGGATTTTGCATTCTTTGTTTTTTGTCTACTATCATATTTCCACCGACTAGACTTCCGAAATAAAAATGTTTACTTTATTATTTACTTTATTTGATGTTTATAAAAAAAAGAGTATTCTATGATTTACATTTTGAAAGATTTTTTAATAGGTAAATGTAAAAAATAAACATTCAAAAATAATAAACATAGTGGCCCATCGCAACCATTACCTCTTAGAGCAGTATTATTATAATATTACTTCACAGTGGGAAAGTGATGGGTCTATACAGGACTTATAGCTCCATCTCTTTCTCACGCTGAAGTAATATTGAAATAATACTGCTATAAGAGGTGACGGTTGGCCCCCAGGTCCAAACTGCCGGTGGTCAGGAGAAAGGCACCTCCTCACTAAGAGTGTCGAGTCCAGAGAAAAAAAAAATCTTCACTTTACATAATTATTTTTTCAAATACAGATTTACACCATACCGATCACACACAAGCGTCTCGCATACATAAAGTGACCATACGTCCCGTTTTGAACGGAACTGTCCCTTTTCTTAGTCACCTGTCCCGTTGTCCTCGGTCAAAGCTCCGGGACGCAAAAAAGACGGACTGCCTGAGGCATTTCCTACCAGTCAACCTTAGGGTGATGCAGACAAAACATGGCAGGTGCAAGGGATAGATAAACTGGAAAATTAAAAATATATACATTATAAAAAAAGAAGTGTCAGGAGAAATAACGATTGATAGGGGGAGAAAACGAATCAGCGCTGTGATGATTCTGCCAACTTCTTACGAATATATTCCCGCGCCGTCACTTTAAATGATAATCGACTGGTTGCCATCCTGATGTTCAGAGGGAGCACATTCCAAAGATAAACCGCCTGTACAAAGAAAGAAAAGGATTGAAACCAGAGCGGTGAGAAGGACATCGTAGAAGATAATTGTTGTTTTCTATCGGATTCAAGTCGGGACTTTTTTATTGCCATACACTAACTTTTACACTCTCTTGAGCTCGATAAACCATTAAAACCATAATGGTTTTTCTCTTATCGATCGCGCAAAAGAAAACGTTGGCCTTACATTAACTTCAAAGAAAGGTCAATGGCTATATTTAGCCGTGGATTTTCGACGAGCCTAGCCCATGGCGTCATCGGTAGACATATTAAACGATGGGGCAGTTCCCATAATCGGCAGTTAATCTATAGAGAAATTGAAGTAATTTGTTTGGTCTATTTTATGCCTCGTGTATTTTTTAAATACTTAATATTGAATAATAATATTTTTTTTTAATACATTCTACAGCGGTTTAAGTACTAACACTAGTTTGTAAGTTGTCTATGTCCTTACTAACAATATTGGATTATACTAATCTGACAAATAAATGATTATTATTATTTTAAATGTTAATTCTTTGGCCAAAGAACGAGCCAGCCCTCTGGTCACGTGAAGTGTCGATCAATCGGCGAGAGATTTCCTTAAAAAGGAGACACGCACTTGGGCCCCATGACCCCAGCGTTTCGACCCCAAACGGCTCAAAACTGTAGTTTCCTATAAGGTTGCAGTATTTGCGCCGCTTGAGGGTCTCATCAACTGCAGCAGCGGCGCCAGCACAGCTAGCCGTGCTTGGAACATGTGATGGCGCAAGGGTGTCGACACAGGTTGCGTCCCACACAAGAGGCCTACCCAACTTCCAAGGCAACAACGTCATACCATCTGGTCTCTTCCCATCGTCACGTACCAATCCATTTGGTTCTAATACCGCTGGTACGCCATCGGTGACAAGGGCTCGACGAATAATATCGTTGATGCTGCCGTGCCGTGCTATGCGACCTGCGCTCCTGCAGCAGGACAGGCCATGGTGTCCAAGACTGTCGACGGCTTCACCGCAGTTCCATTGCCATTCAACGTGGCAATGCTACCAGTCTTCTGGGCACGTTTCCGGATGACAGCGATGCGGACTTTGACGCCTAAGTGTCCTTTTGTTTTTTGTATTAATTTGTATATATAGTTAGTAATTTAATTTAGTGTCTACCTAGTGTAAATAGTTAGTAGCATCAATATTGTATAGCTACTTTTTTTTTAAATGTCTTTGACATATCTTATATTAAAAAAAAATACATTCCATTCTCGCATGGCAAATGACAGTTTTAAAAGTGACATATGCCAATTTTAGAAAGGTCATTTGCATTCCTAGTGTTGGTGCACTACATAGTCAGAAAAAAAAAGTCTCATGCAGAGAGCTTTCTAAGTTTCTATTCGACATCACTGATATCAGTGATGTCGAATAGAAACTTAGAAAGCTAAAAAAAAAAAAAAGAAAAAAAATCGTGAGGAAAACACGACTTATAATTTAAATAAATCTGTGGGAAAGTAAAAAGATGGTATTGTAAGTATATGCAGAACGCACGTTAAATCGCCGTTGACCTTGAACATACAATTAATGCGATTCGCCCTCACGCCGCGCCGCCGCACGATGGAAAATGGTAGAAAAAATGTTTTGACCAATGTCGCTACTGACCTACTTTTTCATTTTATTTAATAGCTTAAGGATCAAACTAAATTATACGAGTATACAAGGTGTCGCTTTGCATCCTCGTCAAATTGAAGGAGATAACTATGCTAATGATTCTCAACACGAATCGATAACAAAATAAGTAGGTCTTTTTTTCTAATTTTCGGAAATAAGCATGTTTGGGACACGCATGTTAAAACGCGGCCCGTGTGATACCGCACTGTAACTGCCCTTTTACACACACACTACCGCATACGCAACGGGATGATTCTTCTCTATGAAAGTGGTGTATTTTAAAATACTGTCAAACTTAAATAACTAAATGAACAAGTATGTATTAATTATTGAGCAGGTATCGTAATTTTATTTGATTATATAATATGTCTTTCATAGCCGCTTCCTGAAATTTGACGAGGATGCAAAAAGACACCTTGTATATACATATATATTTTTTTATGTTAAATTTAAAATGACTTTTTGACGGACGTCAACGTCAAGCCTGTTCATCATTTTAAACTTTGTAGGAATAGATATCAAATATTATATATTTCTGAAAAGCTCGTCTTCTGAAGATTTTAGAACATTTAATACTTATGTTTATAATGTTTACGTTAAAATAATCGCAAAATAAAATAAGACGAAAAAAAACTTTTTTCAACTTCATCGAGACTTGACAGTTACCGTTTACCCCTGATTTACATTTAATGTTGATTTGTAGCCTAGCTATTCATAAAAAAAAAACATCAAATAAAAATCAGCTGCGGATATTTGCGATTTTCGAAGTTTATTTGTTTATTTATTTATTTATTAAACTAATTAATTTACATAAATATTTACAAAATAAGGCCTTAAGACGCTGACAACACCTAAACCACGGTCAATGTCAGATTGCATAGAAAAGAAAGAGAAGCGCGATGACACAACGCTTGTAATTTATTGCAAAATATGAAGCAATTATCTATTTACTCAAAATCGAGTTGAGTAATCGAAAATAAAAAACAACCAAGTTCTGCATTCAAATAAGACGTTCTTTTTATTAATTAAATATGTAACGGATGTTGATATTTAATACAGATATTTTGGATTAGAACTCAGTGTAAGACGTTAGTTTAACGTTAGTTTATATCGAGATTTTTTTTCATAACGTGTTTTGGTAACAACCAAATTCTGGCAAATATGTTGAAAATTAACATATATTTTTTCCGCTACCACAAACTATACAGATTTGGCAATTTTTTTTCTTAAGAGAAGCCTATTTTGGTCAATTGAGTCTTGTCAGCGCCTTAAACTAGAGATTAAGGCATATAATAATTGGATTCTGAACTAGGAATAAACCTGTGTCTCAGGTATCACACTCAAGTGCTTTAAATACATAAGTTCTATCTGAGATTCTAACAATTAGTAAATGATTTAACTATTATAAATTATGGTTTTATACAAATTAAGAAAAACAGTATGCTACTTTCTTGCATCATCGTAAGACATTTTTGCAACCATGTTCTACATAATGATTTTTGCAATGTGACATATCTATGGTCGCCTTTAAATTATTATTCAGAAAATTTTGCCGCAAATTTTGCAGTAATTTGTACTTGAATGTGATAAAAATTAGAAAGCGGAAAACCACTATCTATTGCGGTTTTTAGTGTGGATATTAATCTGTACACTTAGTTTATACTAAATCTATGATATGAGCCATCTCAGTCAATCTACCTAGCCTTTTCCTAATGTTGGGGTCTGGTTCCAGTCTAAAAAGATGCAGCTGAATACCAGTATTTTACATGAAGCGACTGCCTATCTGACCTCCACAACCCAGTAACTGGGTAACACGATACCCCTTGGTAAGACTGGTTGTCAGACTTTTTGTGCTTCTGACGACCCGTAACGACTGTCAATGATCCACGAATGACTGCCGGGATCAAGGGCTTAACGTGCTTTCCGAGGCACGGAGAAATCTCGGTATGTAAGGAACCTGCCCGTAGCTTAACCTGATGGATCCACCTCATGGTATGAGTCATCTATACATATATAAAAATCAATAAAATTGAAGTGTCGCTTTGTAATGTCAAAATAACAGCTTTTTACTAATTGCATAGGTACTTAGAAAGTCATACTGAAAGTTTCTAGATTCTGATAAACAAGACCAGATATTTAGACTTATGCTACATTTATTGTTTTTCCAAATAAATGCCCTCACAATTTATACTTTATGCATTCTCTGGAACCATTGTAAAAAGCAGTTGGACCAGTCTTCCTCAGGGACCTGTTCAGTGGCTTCGTGGAACGCATTTACCGCCGATTCAGGGCTCCTAAAACGTTTGTCTTTAATTTTAGGAAACAAAAAGAAGTCGCAAAGTGCGAGGTCTGGGCTTGTATGGCGGATGCGTCATCAGACCTACATTTGAAGCCTTCAAATACGCTTCCGTTACCTTAGCGGCATGAGAGGACGCGTTATCGTAGTGAAGGACGACATTGCTTAGAGGACGCTTTTCGCGAACTTTTTCTAAGACTCTGGGCAAGCAAGTGTTGACGCACCAATCTGCGGTGACTGTCCTTTGGTCTTCAAGCGACACTGTTGTGTAATGTCTGATTTGCCGAAAAAAGAAGCAACCATTTTCTTACCAATGCTCTCGTCGGCAAGTCTTCAAAAGGAAAGACCTATTCTGCCAATTGGCTTTTTCTTTCCAGTTCAAAGCTGTTCACACAGGTTTCGTCACCTGTCACGATATTACAGACAGCCGATGATTGTTCTCCAATAATCTTTTTATCATTTTACGGCACCACTCGACACGCAGTCGTATCTGGTCCTCTGTTAAATCATATTGTGATATCCATCGAGTGCAAAGCTTCCGAAACTTCAGATGCCAATGCAAAGGTTTTGCACTTGGCTCATTCCAATGCTTAATGTAGTACGAATTTGCTGACAAGTCATTTTTTTTGTCAGTTTCAATCACTTGACGTATGGTATCATTACCTATTGAATTCTGTAACCACCGTCGCCGGCCGACCTTCACGTACATAAACATGGAGATGATCACGTCCAAGTCTAAATTCTCCGAACCACGAATAACCTACACAGAGCTACGACATGGGGCGTCATCACCAAATGCCAATTAAAGTCTCTGGCAACTCTCTTGTTGACTTAAACCACAGCAAAAATTGTCAAAATCATTGAGCGAAAATTTTCAGGAGTTAAATTCATTGTAATAGCGACACACGATTTTCTAAAGGACGCCACAATGAAAAAAACAAAATAAACTCTCGCAAATTAAAAACTAACATGTTCCATTTTCAAATTCCGTAATTGCTTTTTATTTTTTTTTATTGTAATTGGCCAGTTCCAGAGACTTTCAGTTTGCCCCACAGATGAGAGCAGTGGTGGTCCAGTGGTAATTACTGCGACTTACGAGTTGTAGGTCGTAGGTTCGAACCCGGACAGGCGCATTACTTTGTGTAAATTATTTCATCACCACTGCTCTCAAAACGGTGAAGGAAAAACATCGTGAGGAAACCGGCATGTCCTAGAACCAAAAATACGAAGACATGTGACATCTACCAACCCGCACTGGGCCCGCGTGGTGGATTACGGCCCACTCCCTCTCACAGAGAGGAGGCCTGTGTCCCAGCAGTGGGAACATTAAAGGCTGATTATGTATGTATGTACGGTACTTAAAAACAAAAAACAATCTCCGAAACGGCTAGACCGATTTTGACGGGATAATCATAAATTTTGTGCCGATAATAGAGCTGGAGTTGGTCAAGAATCGAGTAATTGATGAGGCCATTATTTCCAAAGGTAAAAATGTAGCTTAAAAAGTTTATGAACACAAAGCAAACCTGCAGAACAAGCTATTTGCAAAAAATAATAACACAAAACCACTATATTCAAATTCCAGTAATCATCTGATTAAGTACAAACGTTTAAGTATTAACCATTATATCCTGACCTATGTATCAATTACTTCAGTTCAATACCGCAGCTCAAGAAATACTGGCTCTACAATTGGGTCAATAACATCGTCGAATGTTTTGCGATAAATCGTAGACATAACTGTGATATCATAATCATAACTATTCATAATTATTTTATGATCGAATCGTACCCTCAGAAGCCCAAAAGTATGACAACCAGACTTAGTCCAAGAGCTCGTGTACCCAGCGACTTTTAAGAACAAAAATAAAAGTCGTTTCCTAGCCTATATTTTTGTAGGAACAATGTTACTTTGTCTGATGGGTTCGTGGCTAAATAATAACAGCCGCACGGGTCGATCGAAGGTTAAGTTACACTTGCCGCGGTCGGTTCATGGATGGGTGACCATTCATTACATGTCGAGACCCCTCCGTGCCTCGGAAAAATCAAATTCAAATTCATTGATTTCGTGAACACAGGGTACATAAAGAAGGTGTTATATAATACAAAGGATCCGAGCTGTGTCCCGCCAAAAGGCACACAAAATATTATATAAAAGGTTTTTTTTTAACAAATGCATTTTAGAAAATCAAAAATCAATCACTTAAAATGTCAAATTAAATAAAGTAAAAATAACCAAAAAAAAAAAAATACAAAATAAAAAATAATGTCACTAATTCATTAATACAATAATAATCAAAATTAACAAAATTATTTAGAATGTCACATAGCATGAACGGATTGGACTTAGTTATCAGGTATTATAATTAAAATTTGTCATTTAAATATTCGGCAACAGAATAATACACCTTGTTTTTTAACAATTTGAATAGATTTCTATTAAATTCGTTAAAATACTTGAGATAACTTGTCCTGGTAACTTATTACTACAGTCCCGGCTGTCATTCGTAGATCTTTGACAGTCGTTACGGGTTACCCAGTAACTGGGTTGTGGAGGTCAGATAGGCAGTCGCTCCGTGTAAAATGCTGGTATTCAGCTGCATCCAGTTAGACTGGAAACTGACCCCAACATAGTTGGGAAAAGGCTAGGCAGGTTGATTGATTGAATTATTATCGAATTATTATGACGTAGATTGCCGCCCGCACTGGGCCCGCGAGGTGGATTACGGCCCACTCCCTCTGACAGAGAAGAGGCCTGACAATTTTCAAAAGGTTTCATAATAAAGGGAATATTTATTTTGAGGAACGAAAATATGATTATTTGAAAAAAATCACAGATATAATTTATAGATAATAAACAAAAAAAACTCTTGTACTAATAGGTAGTATGCTCATTAGTAGCATGCTCTCTGTGCGTGTAAAATACTCATGCTGTTTTAGTATACACGTGCTAGTTGAATGCTACGTAGCATTTGCTCGAAAGTAGCAAGTTCTTGTACTACTAGGTAGCATGCTCTGTGTGCCTGTAAAACACACATACTCATTTAGTATACACGTGCTAGTTGAATGCTACGTACCATTTGCTCGAAAGTAGCATGCACTTGTACTACTAGGTAGCATGCTCACTGTGCTTGTAAAATACTCATGCTCTTTTCGTATACACACGATAGTTGAATGCTACGTAGCATTTGCTCGAAAGTAGCATGCACTTGTACTACTAGGTAGCATGCTCTGTGCCTGCAAAATACTTATGCTCTTTTAGTATACACGTGCTAGTTTAATGCTACGTAGCATTTTCTCGAAAGTAGCATGCTCTTGTGCTAATAGGTAGTATGCTCATTAGTAGCATGCTCACCGTGCCTGTAAAATACTCATGCTCTTTTCGTATACAGATGCTAGTTGAATGCTACGTAGCATTTTCTCGAAAGCATCATGCTCATTAGTACCATGCTCTGTGTGCCTGTGAAATACTCATGCTCTTTTCGTATACACGTGCTAGTTGAATGCTACGTAGCATTTGCTCGAAATTAGCATGCTCTTGTACTACTAGGATTATTCATTGACTGTAGGTAAATATACTGTACAATGTTAAAATTGCTGTTCAATTAGCCATCTTCATCTCATATGAATATGAATCAATTGAGGTAAAAAGTTAAATACTCGTATGTACATAGAACACGTGTTTTTAGTAGATCATGCATAACAGGAAAGTCCATAATGTCGTAAAGTTTTGCAATAGTTTTACAAACATAATTCTGATTTTTATTAAAAAAATATATAACTATAAATATATATTCGTATTAGTACCAAACAATTATGGCAACCCTACTGTATCATGTGAGAGCAGTGGAGGTCCAATGGAAACGGCTGCAACTTACGAGTTGTAGATCGTAACTTCGAACCCAGACAGGCGCTTAGGGTGGGTTACCGAGGCCCCTGGCAACACAGGCAACGGAAGGAACACGGTGGATTTTAGTCAGTAAGAGTCTGACACACCCTCCCGCTCCGCCCAGAGCGGGAAAAGTAATCTGATGATATCCCACGAAAAAAAAAAAAAAATGCCAGGCGCTTCACTTTGTGTAAATTATATCATTACCACTGCTCTCAAATCGGTGAAGGAAAACATCGTGAGAAAAACCTAGTCCTAGAACCAAAACTTCGAAGACATGTGACATCTACCAACCCACACTGGGCCCATGTGGTGGATTACGGCCCACTCCCTCTCACACAGAGGAGCCCTGTGTCCCAGCAGTGGAAACATTATAGGCTGACTAAGCTATTGGTTAATGGCAATAGACTCGCCTCCTATTAATGCGATTAGCAAAATGTGGGAGCATAACGAAATAATACACCCACTCTTAGCTAATTGTTTTTGCGTTCCCATTCGGGGAATAAGTGATATTACGTTAATAATCATGATGACACACATTGCTTATCTTTAACAAAACCCATGTTTTCATTCTACCTAGTCTCTTCGTAGGTCCAGGGTCTTCCAGTCACCTTCTGCGAAGCAGTAATGCTCGCGAAGGAGGAAGCGGGACGGGTGAGGGAAAGGCAAATTTCGCGCCCTGTCGCCCCTAGCCGCCGCAGGAGACGCCCTGAGCGTCGGGAATCCCGGGCGGATTTCCGGCCACCGTAGGCGCGGGCTTGCGGACGGTGAGCAATGAGTAGCTTGCCGTCCGATAAGGACCAGGCCCGGGTCGACGGCGAGTTGTATTCCACGCGCGCCTCAAAGAGATGTCAGCACAAGTGTAGGAGTCCACTAGGGCCGATGCCTGCCGGGGTTGCGTGGAAGTTCGTAAGGGTTACCGAGGCCCCTGGCAATACAGGCAACGGAAGGAATACGGGTGGGTTTTAGTCAGTAAGAGTATGACACACCGGGAGAAGTTATTTGATGATTTCCCACCCAAAAAAAAAGGGTCTTCCAGTCTAAACTGAAATTCGCCAATAAAATTACATAACCCAAGACTTTTCAACGTTGTCTCTAAGACAGAATTTGCATAACATACCACCAGTTAAAATTAACTTTCACCAACTGGTTTACCTTACTTTCAAATCGTTTTTATAATTAACTCTGCTTCATTGACTTAATTGCAGTTACCACGGTCGTATTGACTTGAGTTCTACGGTCTGTATTCTAAAACGATGGTCAGTCAATGCATCTAAATTTATAACTAGACTAGTCAATAACCACCTTTTTTCCGCGATTTCGTCATCATTTATTTATTTATTTATGAAAACTTTATGCACAAGTAAAAAAAATACTGTACAAAGGCGGACTTAATGTCTGAGGTATTTGAGTCAACCTTACCAACATCACCTTAACATCATCTGCTAAGCCTTTTCCCACATATGTTGAGGTCAACTTCCAGTCTAACCAGTTATAGCTGTTACCAAATGTAGCTTTTTTGTTTTTGATGACGGGTTGGAAATCCTCATGGATGTCCTTCGTCCTGGGGCGGACGGCGTGAAGTGTTTGACTCCCCCCGGGACATCTCAGAGGGGCGCGCGTGGAACATTACACGCCACCACCTCGGGTTTTACATGATAGGGGGCGGCGGACGTCCGCCGTCCCTGGACCCATTTAGGGGGCCGGAAGAGGACGTTATCTGCCCTCTGCCGACGCCCGGTGCGCCTGCTGCTGGCCGAGAGGGCACTCGAAATGTCCCTCTCCCTTTCTGCTGCCTCCTTCTGCGACATGACATTTTCGCAAAAGGAGATTACCGCGTCCCACGAAGCTGCGCCGCCGACCATAGAGCCAATCACAGCTGGCAGCGATAGGTTACTTCCCACTTCCGAAACGAGGGTACGGCTCCTCCCAAGCTACACACTCTGCAAGCGTATGCCACGCCGTGTCCTCCCGACAGTGGACGCAGTGATGACACCGAATGTTTGGCTCCCTGCATAGCTATGCGAATGGAGCGACTGCCTATCTGAACTCCACGACCCAGTATCTAGGAAATACGATACGACTTGGTAAGACTGGTTGTCAGACTTTTGGGCTGACGACCCGTAACGACTGTCAAAGACCGACGAATTACAGCCGTGACCAACGGTTTAACGTGCTTTCCGAGGCACAAAGGAGTCTCGGTATGCAAAGATGGTCACCCAACTGCGGAGCAACCCCGGCAAGCGTAGCTTACCTGATGGAGAGACACGTGCGACTGTTTATCACTTAGCCAGGAGCTCCTCTCGCTCAGCACGACAAGAGGTAAGTCATTATTTGAAGTGTAGTTCCACAATGGCATTGTGTGTTACTGCAAAAACTTATTTAATTTTTTTGGGTTCCGTAGTAAACAAGGAACCCTTACGCTTCTTTCACACGGCAGTCCAGTTTTGCAGGACCAGCGTTTTACTGTATCCTGCGAAACTGGACGCTGTGTTCACATGGCAGTTCAGTTTTGCAGCTGGTCCCGCAAAACTGGACTGCCGTATGAACGAACACGGTTGCATCCTGTTTTTTTACCATTCCTACGCCGGTTGTCAGGTGAAATGGACGTGAATACTTTCCTAATATTCTATTGGTATTATCAGGCTGCTACCACTCCACTATCCCGCAAAAAACAGTGTCCAGCAAAAAACCGCACGCAGGAAGCCGTGTGAACACTGCTATTGAAATATATGTGTGATTAAACGGAATCCCGCTTTTTACTAGACGAAGGATCCAGTTTCTAGTGACAAAACCGAATGGCACAATTCGACCGTATCGGTTTTTTGCAGGATCCCGCATGCGAGATGCTCGTGTGAACGCTAGCATATAAACACATTCGCCATCAAACGGGATCCTGCAGAAAACGGGATCCTGCAGAAAACGGGATCCTGCAAAAAACTGGACTGCCTTGTGAAAGGGGCGTTACAGTTTCGCCATGTCCGTCTGTCTGTCTGCCCCGCTGTAGCTCAAAGACGCTTAGTACTTAAAAGTTGTAATTTGGCATAGGTATACTAATCAAAGGCATATATATTAATCACGCCGACAAAGTGCTAAAATAAAAAAAAAAAATTAAGGTACCTCCCTTGCACGTAATGTGGGGATGGCAATTTTTTTTCTCATCTACCTCGTGGTGGGATACCGTTGGAGAGGCCATTCAAATATATTGCGGGTCTGTGAACACCATTTTTTGATTCAAGGTTCCGTTTACGTAATATTAAGCTTTAAAGTGCTAATTTTCGTTAGAGTCAAATGTGTGTGTGTGTCCAGCTAAATGGTTGTCTAAGGAGATGTGCAAAAATTCACTGCAGTATACATACATAATGAAATTAAAAGGAAAACTATCAAGGCCAAGTGGGCTTTACAAGTTAACGAGTATTAGTCGACCAACTTAAATTTGCAGTCGGAAAATTGACCGTGACGTATATCGATGTACGGGAGAACATGTTTTTCAACTAAAATGTTAAGTTTGATTTTGGTATAAATTCATCCCAATTACGGGACCCTTTATTGTGCGTGGTCCGACACGCATTTGGCCGGTTTTTATTTCCTTGATTTCCTCCAGCTCAGCCCGCTATCTTCTACGTGATCTATCTGACTGTGTCTGACCTACACCTACTGGCTATTTCATTGTAATACCCTTATCGCTCATAAAAGTATTGATTACAAAATCTGTCACTCCTTATCAGATACTGACATTTAATATTGACATTATCTGTGGCGCCCGTCATTGGGGAAAACGAATAATGCATGAATTCGTGAATCATAACATAGTTTCTGAAATATTGACATACTGACACTGTTATCAGGGATTAATAGGCAAAAGCAAGGTTTTTCCTGTAATGTAGATGGAAGCTGTGGATCAATTTTGTGGAGCAGAATACGATACCAGGATACTCCCTAAGCACGAAATCCGTAGTCTCAGCCGAAGTTTCGGGCGATTCCTACTCCGTATCACGTACAGAAATAAGATTAGTTTGGGGCCCAGACCTAAGAAGCTGTCCCTACTCCCGACGTGTTTTTACTTGTCCGAAAAAGTTAATTAATCGGGCGTAGAGTTCACGGCAAAGTTTCGAACTACTTCCGGACGGGCCCGTGTCTTCGTTGACATTAGGGAGTAGGTCCCTAGATATCTGCTACATGCACAACTTGAATCCGATGAGCCACAGTGCGACTTTGAAATCACATCTTCACTCTGTCCAGTTCTTTGTGCAATAGCACTATCCCAGACCTGTGAAAGGCCAGCTGAAGCTGTCACTGAAGCTGAGTTCTGGTCACATATACTTAATACAGAAAATAACTATTTGAATCTTATAATTAAGGCACGACAAAGAAGGCCACAGCTGCCCAGCAGATAGCAAGCTTTCTTGATGATTTCTACAGCTTTCTTGATAAAATTCTTGATTCATACTGGACGCAATAAGCTCGTTGACTGGTTAATATGTTTAATTAGACCACGGTATTTGGCCAATTACATTAGTTATGACAAAAACTGTAACATAAAGTATACAGCTACACGACAATCATACGCTTGTCTTAAAGTGTTCTCCCATTCGTCCGCGAGCACATCATAGGCAATGACAACACCTGTGATGTGCTTAAGCTGCGGTCCCACGGCCCGTTTACTGACAGGCCGCGCCAGACTTTGCCACGCCTGTCGAGGCGTGTCGCGGACCGTGCCGAACATACCCACGTCGTGTGTTAGCCTGGTGCGGCTTGTTGGCCTGGTGCGGCCTATTAGCCGCTATTCCAATATGTCAAGTGATAACGGAGCGCATGGCTGCGGGCGCAGCCGCTGTGATTTTATTCAGAGATCAACATTCGATAAAGAAAGCAGAAGAAAGCGTCAGGCGCCGTCGCGCTCGCCACTTACGCGCCTCATTTTTAAACTGATTGACTCCCGACAAACCGGACGGGCGACGACAGGCCACCGAAGTCCTCATCGGGTGCGACGGTTCCCACGGCCTAGCGGCCTGGCTTGGCGCGATTGGGACTGTGAGAAATCAGGCAGTAGGACCGCAGTTTTAGCGTCCAAGAGAGCGTTGAGCGCAGAGTGTGCGAGGGACAGGGGACTGGGCTCCCAGGCACGTCATGAGCTATTACCCACCCTATAGTTCGTGCCGATACGAGACAAGATTTAATGATTTTAAATTGGGATAAAACTAAGTCTTTGGCAACACGTGGTGGCGTGATTTATCGGGATGATATTAAAAGCGGAAGTCTCACTCTCGACGAGGTTAGATAAATTATTACTTTACCTACTATTGTTTGTAGGTGCAGACATCTTCCGCGACACGTAAGATTCAGTGATAACTTGATCAATATTTTTACAGTAGTTCTTGAGATAAACATGGCGTAAAGGCTGGGAGCAGACACACGCGACGCGACACTGGTAGCACAATTTATATGAAAACTTCATGGGAAATGTCGCGCCGGCGATATAGCGCCAGTCTGCACGAGCCTTCAAGATAGCGGGATGCTGATTGCAACATATTATTTCCTAATTTTTCGGGTTCCATAGTAAGCAATGAACCCTTATAGTTTCGCCATATCCATCTGTCTATCTGTCTGTCTGTCCTGAAAAAAGAAATTTGTTGGGTAGCCCTTGCACGTAAAGTGTTTTTTTTTTCTCGTCTATCCCATCGTGTGGGGTATCGTTGGATAGGCCGTTGAAAAATAAGGCAACGGCTTGGGGCAACTATCGTCAGTCCTTTCAGTTATTTTTGATAGAATATGTACTAAAATGATTAAGGTAGTGTTTTAGATTATTACTAAGCACGAGGAGCTCGTGGCTAAGTGATAACAGCCGCACGGGTTGATCAATCAGGTTAAGCTACGCTTGCCGGGGTTGTTCCGTGGATTGGTGACCATCTTTACATACCGAGCTTTGGTGAGCCGAGAGATTGGTGACCATCTCCTCCGTGCCTCGGAAAACACGTTAAGCTGTTGCTCCCGGCTGTCATTCGTGGACATTTGACAGTTCTTACGGGTCATCAGAAGCCCGAAAGTCGGACAACCAGTCTTACCAAGGGGTATCGTATTAGGTACCCAGTTACTGGGTTGTGAAGGTTAGACAGGCAGTAAAATACTGGTATTCAGCTGCATCCAGTTAGACTTGAAACCGACTCACCGCTTGCGCGCCGCTGTCGCATGAAGTCAAGATCCCTCGCGCCCCGAACCCGAACCTTATTGCGTTATAATAGAGTTGCAAACCGCGTGGGGACTGAAGGGTTCGGGAGTGCGTCTCCTATTCGGAGACAACGAGGACTTACCGGTAACATAATTGGGAAAACGAGGGCAAAGGATGATGGTGATAATGTTGATAATTACACAAATAACGTTGAGAAAACTCCGCCGTAAACATATATCGAACCCAAAACGGTGAAGAAAAACATCGTGAAGAAACCGGCATGTCTTACAACCAAAAATTCGAAGACATGTGACATGTACCAACCCGCACTGGGCCCGCGTGGTGGATTACAGCCCACTCCCTCTCACAGAGAGGAGGCCTGTGTTCCAGCAGTGGGGACATTATAGGACTGATTGTGCAAAACATGAAATTATCGTACAAGTACCGACATGATCAAACTTACTTATCGTTAATGCAAATAATGGTGTTTTCAACATTTTATAGAGGGCGTCCGATGATAACAAAACAAATATTTAACACAGCTCTTGATGCAGTTATTGTGTATTTTAATGTGTTTATTTTTAGTTATTCCATGTTTGTTTATGGTTAGTTTTGCTTGAATTGAACACTCGTCGTGTCTAGAAATACTCACTAAGTAGTATTTATTCAAATCGATATCAGACAGATTAATCGTTCATTCGATTGGACGCTCATTCGAGCAAATCAATGATTTCAATGTCTCTATTATTCTTTCATTTATTGTTTACAAGGCACAGACAGCCTTATTAAGAACATTCAGCTGTAGGTGCGGGCAAGAAGGAAAAATGTAAAGGATTTTGAAAATTTTTGGGTGGGAAATATTCAGATAACTTCTCCCGCCCTGGGTGGAGTGGCTGGGTGTGTCAGACTCTTACTGACTGAAACCCACCAGTGTTCCTTCCATTGCCTGTGTTGCGAGGAGCCTCGGTATCCCTTTCGGACTTTCCGGCGACCCCGGCAGGCATCGGCCGCGTGTGCATGTCGGATGTCACCTTTTCGAACGCAATAAAGGCGTAGCCGCAATATAATAAATAAGGTTAAAGTAAAAATTTACCGTAAAATGCTTAGCATTTTATTTCCTTGGCTGTATGATACTTTTGCTCATGTTACTCAGCTAGAAGGCGTCGCGGCAGACCCCGTTTAAGAGGGCAGGACAAGCTGGATAAAACTAACGACTAGTGGTCCACATTAGCTCTGGACCAGAGCTAATGTGGACCACTCCTCATGAATTCCAATTCATGAGGAGGCACCTTTGCCCAGCAGTGGGATGATACATACTAACAGTAACATTAACCTAGTAGTTTGAATGCATAGTTTTTTGATGGGTCAAACTGCTGGCACTGAAACTATGCATTCAAACTTCCGTGCCTTTTCAGGTAATTACTCCCACAGAAAGCAATACAAATATGCTACACCTCATAAACGTAAACAGAACTTAAGAATCGGACAACAGCTATAGCGCGGTCACTGTCAGACTGCATAGAAAAGAAAGAGAAGTGCGATGACACAACGCTTGTAATGTTTAGCAAAATATGAAGCTATTATCTATTTACAAAAAAATCTATTGATTTGATAAAAAAAATAAATACTATTATGCTAATAATTATGTTGCTTGTAGAATAATCTGACAAAAATCAAAATGATTGCATGGATACGTTAAAATAATTTTTAGAGGTATCTTCGTGATTTTTTTCTATCGTATCAAATTAGTTGTATCATGTTTTCAACACACTATCTGCCTAAAATATATACTGAAGAATATCATATATTTTTCTGATTTTGTTTCCTGCAGTGGATCATATACCTGTACTAAATTCCTCCTGTCCTGTCCTTGTCCTTAATTTTCCCTATCATCGATTATGGTGATGTGTGCTACTATGACCTGAATGCAGACCTCCTCGACAGACTAGACCGTCTTCTTAATAGCTGCATTCGATTTGTTTTCAATATGCGTAAATATGATCATGTCTCTGCGCATCGATCGCTTCTAGTTTCCGATACGCCAGCGCAGAGAGCAAAGGGCGCTGACCACTTTGTTTTCATTTCTTGACTCTCCCTCTTCCCCTAGTTATCTCGCCCCCCATTTTCAGTACATTTGCGCGAACCATAGTAAAAATCTACGTTCATCACACAATCGTCTTCTTCAATGTCCCACTCACCGCACTGACTTTATTCACTCTTCTTTCTTCGTTCAGTCTATCTTTCTGTGGAATGCGCTCCCCCAAGAAATCAGGATGGCAACCAACCGATTATCCTTTAAAGTTAAAGTTCGCGAGCACATTCGTAATAAGCTGGCAGTAGGTATCATCACAAGGGTAATGTTTTCCCATTGTTTGTCTTATCTGTTTAGTATATTCGTGTATTTATTTGGTCTTATATTTATGTATAATTAGGTATATGAATTATATTTAATGTTTTAATAGGTATATGTATGTATATACTTATATTTTAATAAATATTTATTCCACAGTTTTCGTTATTGCACCTACCACTGTGTCTCTACATCATCCAAAGGTTGACTGGTAGAAAATGCCTATGTCATTAAGTCCGCCTCTGTAGATTTGTGTGCTTGAAGTATTAAATAAATAAATATACTTTTAGGCATTATAAAACTTGCGTATAGCTCCTGTAGTCCCTTAATACCTAAATAAAAGCCTCCAGACATAAAGGGCGTGCCCGTGTAGGTACTATACTACAGTGCAAATTTTGGTGTACGTATCCACGACCCAATACCGGCCTTGATCTCGTCCTAATACCCTCTGAACATCTCTAGCTTCCATTACAGTCTCATAATAGTAATTCGGCCATGATGTTTATGCCTTTTGCCCAATAAAAGGTTATTGCCCTAGGCGCCTTCAGACGAGACGATTCGTAGACGAGCTATAGTTAGGACACATTGGAGCATACGGTGGAGGTCTGCCCGGCTTGGGCAGAGCAGAGAGCCGCTCCGCCCAGAGCGCGAGAAGTTATTTGTTGATTTCCCACCCAAAAAAAAAAGACGAGCTATAGTTAAGTTTTAATATATTTAACCTAGTTTGGACTTCAATGGTAAGATTGAAAAGCAAATATGGATCCTATGTGTTATTCCTGGTTATAAACTATCTGTGTGCCAAAGTTCATCCAAATCCGTTCAGTACTTTTTGCGTGAAAGAGTAACAAACATCCATCCATCCATCCATCCATCCTTACAAACTTTCACATTTATAATATTAGTAGGATTAGTGGGATATGTTAGAAGAGCAGTGGTGGCCCAGTGGTAATGGCCGGACTTGCAAGTTGCAGGTCGACGGTTTGAACCCTGCCGGACGCTTTAATTTTTGTAAATAATTTCATTACCAACTGCTCTCAAAACGGTGAAGGAAAACTTCGTGAGAAAAACCGGCATGTCCTAGAACCAAAAATTCGAAGACATCTACCAACCCGCACTGGGCCCGCGTGGTAGAGTCCAGTCCACTCCCTCTCGAAGAGAGGCCTGTGTTCCAGCAGTAGGAACATTATAGGCTGCTTATTATGGTGGTCCTTAGTTTTCGACATTTTAATTATCATCGCGGGCACTTTGTCATTCGATTATATACATCGATATATGAAACAGAGTTTTTTCTTTAAATTTTTCGATACAATTAAGGCTGAGGCTACATTAGACCGCGACGCGACCTGCGACACATGAGCGATTAAAACAAATAAATGAATACTCACGTGTATATGGCTACACCGTACATCAAATATTACTAGCGATCTTGATCGGAACAACATTTCTGTAATCACGGCATCGGCTACATCAACATTATCAGCGAAATGAGCCGCATGAATCGCTCATGCTAATTCGTTGTGTAGCATGTGTACTGTAGCCACGTCATCGCCGAATATACAACGGATTTTAGCTTATAATGTAGCCATACCATGTTTATCTCGTTTCGCTCCTTCAGTCGCATCGCAAATCGCTGCCTACTGTAGCCTCAGCCTTAGAGGTCGCTACCTGTCATCAAAGCTTTGTATGGCCGCTTAAATAAGTGTCTCACTAATTGTTTTTGCGTTTATTTAGGAATATAATAAATTGATTACAACTAATAAAGAACAAAAGCAGTATTTGCTTTTATTGTTATATGAGTACAGCTACATAGCAACTTTACGATAAGTATACTTATTCCAAAATGAACGCTGCAGTAATTTTGATATAACGGAGGATCACGCTAAGTAATTCGTGATATTGTAGACTTTTAATACATAATCAATCAGCCTATAATGTTCCCACTGCTGGGACACAGGCCTCCTCTCTGTGAGAGGGAGTGGGCTTAATCCACCACGCGGGCCCAGTGCGGGTTGGTAGATGTCACATGTCTTCGATTTTTTGGTTCTAGGCGATGCCGGTTTCCTCACGATGTTTTCCTTCACCGTTTTGAGAGCCCACTGCTCTGGTGAAATAATTTACACAAAGTAAAGCGCCTGTCTGGGTTCGAACCTACGACTAGGGTTGTCAACTTTTTTTACAAGAAATAAAGTATATTTAGGTCTGAAAAGAATATTAAACAGTATTTTATAAAAATGAACAGTATTTTATTTATTTAATGTTTTAAATACATATTTTTAGAGCTTCTCGCAAATCTTATTAATTTACAGTCTTTTTTTTAAATCTTCGTACGCCTCACCACAATTATAACTAAAATTAAAATAAATGAGGAGCTCACTTTTTATTAAATTAATATTTGCTCTATTCTATTCTATCATCCCGCCACTTTGCATTCATTACTAAAAAAACCTCTTTCAGTAAATGCCGAGGGAATAGAAAGTAGATATGAGACAATTTTAGTAATATTTTTAAATTCTTCTGAGGTGTTTACTAATAAATGGCTCCACTTTTGGCCAGTACACATTTCAAGAAAGTCTTTGTCTTCTTAAATTTTTCTGAATTACTTTCTGAATTACTTTGAAATGTATTAATTCTGAATATAAATCATCCATACCAATATTGAGTCTATACAAATTTAAATAATCTATAATTTTCTAAAAATTATCAAATGTGACCAAAGACTTTAATGACGAACAGTTAGTTAAAAGACATGAACAAACAGGTAATTAAAGAAAGCTAGTTAGTCTGATTGAAATAAAAAAAAATTGTGTGAGCGTCTAAGTCTAACACTTAACAGTGTTGGACAGCATTTTGATGCTGAAAACAGTATTTTGTATACTTTATTTTTGTTGAACAGTAAAAAGTATAATGTATTGAAAAACAGTATAGTTGGCAACCCTACCTACGACGTACAACCGGTAAGTCGCGGCCGTTACCATTGTGCCACCACTGCTCAGCAGACTTTTAATAAATATTACGAAATACCTTGCAACTTTCAACATTTAATAAAATACATTCAGCTAATATTAGTTGTCGGCAGAACAAACACACCTTGTACTGATAATTATACTGTTGTTTAATTAAGTAACAAACATTGTTACTAATAAATAATTACTTTATGAATCCTTGTGTCTGTTTGATAAGCACCTAGAATATCATTGATGCCATTGTTCTTGCTGTTCTTAGAATTCTAAGGCCCTTCTTAAGACTAGCGGGGTCTGACGGGGTCGTGAGAAAGTCCGAAAGGGATACCGAGGCCCCTGGCAACACAGGCAACGGAAGGAACACGGGTGGGTTCCTTCTTAAGACTAGCGGGGTCTGCCGGGGTCGTGAGAAAATCCGAAAGGGATACCGAGGCCCCTGGCAACACAGGCAACGGAAGGAACACGGGTGGGTTCTATTAACTCTCGCTCCACCCAGAGCGGGAGAAGTTATCTGATAATTTCCCACCCAAAAAAAAAGGGGTGATTCCGTAATATAGTCACGTTGGGGTCGGCTTCGAGTCTTACCGGATACAGCTGAATACCAGTATTTTACATGGAGCGACTGCCTATCAGACCTCCACAACCCAGTTACTGGATAACACGATACCCTTTGGTAAGACTGGTTGTCAGACTTTCGAGCTTCTGACGACCCGTAACGACTGTCAAAGATCTACAAATAACAGCCGGGAACAACGGCTTAACGTGCTTTCCGAGGCACGGAGGGGTCTTGGTATGTAAAGATGGTCACCCATCCACGGACCAACCGCGGCAAGCGTAGCTTAACCTAATCGATCGACCCGTGCGGCTGTTATTACTTAAAATAGTATCAGTAGCAAAGGCTTTTATGTTGACAGTTCAACAACATTCATTTCGTTACTTACTTCGTTGAGCAAACGAATTTTTCAAACCTATGAAGCAGTGGATTAGCAATATCCTTCAAAAACTCTCGGATTGGGATTGAAACTGTTAGGTATTAGAGTTCTGTTCATACCGGTGCGCCGCAAAGAACAGACACGCAGACATACACATAGTCTGCGTGTCTCGTGTAACCAAAACTGAATATACAGGTTGAAATTGAAAACTTGCGACAAACTGAAATGGGACATTGTATACATCATTATTAACAACTTTTACTAAGGGGCCAAAGCTGTAATCCCAAAAAAAAAATCTGCTATTCCTACATTTTGATGAGGTATTGCGAACATAAATGTAGGGGACAGCAGTTTTTTTTTTGGGATTGTAGCTTTGGTCCCTTAGTAAAAGTTGTTCATAATGATGAGTACAATCTCCCATTTCAATTTGTCGCATGTTTTCAATGTCACCCTGTATATGTTCTGCGATTTCGGTGATCTCTGTCCTATTAACCAGATCCAGCCTGTCCCATCTTGCTGTCCTCCCCCCAGCGACGCCCTAAGCCGAGGTCCGTACCCCACAGGGGGTGCCCTTAGCGTGCAGTCGCTTAGTACTATAAGAAATTCGCCCCTGGCTGGAGGCTTTGAGTTCGCTTAAGGCAGCCACAGGAAAGTCCGGTTAAGTAGTCACGACCTCTCAAGGTCAACTACGAGATGCCATACATATAAAAAAAAATCGGCGATCTCTCCAGTTCCGGAGCCATAGCGCTTGATGGCGCGCTTCTCCCAGTCTGTTCTGACTTTCGGTATCTCGGTTCACTCGTGCAAAGCGATGGCAAAGTAGATCAGTCGGTTAAGCATAGAGTATACACTAGATGGATGAAATGGCAGCAGGTCACGGGAACAATCTGCGAATCCCGCATTCCACATAAATAATATATATATATATATGTCGGAAATACGCTAGTCACTCGATTGACTAATCGGGACGCCAGCGCCACCAAGCGGCGCTCAACAGAGTCTACAAGATAACGCTCGACCCGAGTTAAGTGCAGTTTGTCGGAGGCGGTCAAGGAGTGAACACGTTTAGAAACTGTCGCGCGTTCCGTATAGTTGTGTCGTGTACCTACAGTGTGTGAATAGCCAGTGTGATTATTTGATCGTAAATTATAATTTGATTTAAACTGCAAACGGCTTTTCTATTGTGCAATAACCAACACTTCCCATTGTACGCCCACAGTAGTTAAAATATGGCTGATGATAACGACCGAGACGTACCTTCTCCGTCATATAATACAATGGTTAAACCCGCTGTCTTCTATGGATCAGAATGTCGGGCCACAAAAGGGATGAATGCAAGGCAATTGCATGCAGCTGAGATGAAAATGCTAAGAGGGATGTGTGGAGTGACACGAATGGATAGAATAAGAAATGAGTACATAAGAGGAAGTCTGAAAGTGGCACCGGTGACTGAAAGTTGTGCGAAAATCGGTTGTCATGGGCATGTGATGCGGAGGAATGAGGAAATTGTCGTGAGGAAAGTTTGAATGTGTATGGCTATAAGAGTAGGGGAAGACCAAAGAAACGATGGATGGACTGTGTGAAAGATGATATGGCTAGAAAGGGGGTGACTTACGAGATGAGATGAGAGAAAGGGATATGTTGTGCCGACCCCAAATAAAGTGTACGTGAACACGAGTAACGTCTGCACATAACACACACACACGCACACACTGCCGACTTTGCCATTGTCTCGGACGGTACCGAGAGCTCCTGCGCTTACACACATTCACAACGTGTTTGTACACGTGGGAACCACAAGCAAAGCGCGCGTCACTTCTTGATATAAAAATACTGTATGCTATATCTGTTCAAGTATTTCAAGCAACTAATAAAACAATAGTTTACAGTCATACTGTATTAACTAACCACAAACAATAATACCACAACTATTTTAAAGAGCTAAATGTGTTTTCCTTAAGGACTTAAGGTGCTGACAAGAGGCAAATGACCAAAATAAATTAAGGCAAAAAGTTTAATAAACGACATAATAATAACAAATAAAAAATTATCAAACATAGTTTAGTAGAACATGAACACATTCTCAGAACTTGGTTGTTACCAAAACACGTTTTGAAAAAAAAAAATCGATACAAACTATAGTTAAACTAACCTCTTAATTTGAGTTCCAATCCAAAATATCTGTATTAAATATCAACGTACGTTACGTATTCAATTAATAACAAGAACGTCTTATTTGACTGCAGAACTTGGTTGTTTTTTAGAGAGTGAGAAGAGTGGCCACTCTTCTCTCTGCTTCGAGAACGAACAACTTTAGTCGGCTTTGGCTCGTCTTGAAAGACCCAGATTGTAGATTGTTGTTTGGAATCAGGATTGTAGGCATAGATCCAAAATTCGTCACCACTGATGATGTCGTAGACGTGATTTGACTCTCCTCGGTTGAACCTTTGCAGAGTTTTCTTACACCATCTGAAGCGGGCCGCCTTGTGATCGTCGGAAAGCAGATGCGGTATCCAACGGCAAACTAGCTTTCTCACACCAAGCGCTTCATGCAAGATCTTCTGAATGGTTGTCCCCGAGATGCCTAATAGAGCCTCTATCTCTCGATACGTCACATGACGATCTTCGAGAATTAGTTGTCTCACAGCAATGATGTTATCTTCAGTGAAGGCGGATTTTGGGCGTCCTTCGCGAGATTTGTCACTAACACTAGTATGTCCACGTTTTTTTTTTTTGGATGGGAAATCATCAAATAACTTCTCCCGCTCTGGGCGGAGCGGGAGGGTGTGTCAGACTCTTACTGACTAAAACCCACCCGTATTCCTTCCTGTTGCCTGTGTTGCCAGGGGACTCGGTGACCCATAAGTACCTTCCCGCGACCCCGGCAGGCATCGGCCCTAGTGGACCCCTACATTTGTGCTGACATCTCTTTGAGGCGCGCGTGGAATACGACGCGCCGTCGACCCGGGCCTGGTCCTTGCCGGACGGTGAGCTACCCATTGCTCACCGTCCGCAAGCCCGCGCCTACGGTGGCCGGAAATCCGCCCGGGATTCCCGACGCCCAGGGCGTCTCCTGCGGCGGCTAGGGGCGAGAGGGCGCGAAACATGCCTTTCCCTCAATCGTTCCGCCTCTTCCTTCGCGAGCATTACTGCTTCGCAGAAGGAGGTGAACTCCCAACTTTAAAAAAAAAAAAAAAAGCTTTACAATATGGATAGACTGGCCGCTCAACAAACACTTAAAATGTCAGTAATAAAATAAACTGTCACATAATTCGCAACGACAAGACAATTAAACTTGTAATAACAATTAACAATTAGTAATTAATATTTATCGCAGCAGAAAGTAATTATACTGAGTAACGATCACATTGTGTTTGACAGAACATTGTATCGACACAGAATAAATAGTTACAGAAGTCTGACTCCATACAATACAACGACCGAAAACGCACGCACACATAGACACGCTTCGCATACAGCGAGTTCATTCGTCTGAGCTCGCCGCACGGTGGGCTGAAAATCGGCTTTCATAGACTTAGGGATTTCAATTTGCAAGTGCCGGATGTTTTGCCGGATATCGCTTCTATTAGTTATTACTATATTAAAAAATTACACCCGAGTTAATTCTACACAAAAACGAAGGAATTATATTTTTTTTACGAAAAATTTGTATGAAGCTAGTATGAAAAGTTAATTATCTCGTAAACAGCAAGGAAAACCGTAATATCCTTACAGGTGGTTATAGTACTAATTATTTGTGATTTTTTTACATATGCCACATAACGGTTATCGTATATATACGGTCCATGATATTACAATTACAGTTTATAACGTTATTCAAACAATAATTGTTGGTCAAAGTGGTGAGGTATAAAGTTAAAACCCTCTAAATACTGATAAATATGTTACTAATTATATTTAGTGCATGATTGCGTAAGAATTTCACCTGAAATGGGTTTGTTTAGACTTTCATCAGAAATTTTAGTAAAAAAAAAAAAAACGATTCTGTGTTTTCGTTCGTTGTATGTAGCTGGCCTTCTGTACTATCTATTTTGTAGTATGGACATGCAAATAATATTTAATCTTTGGCTTATTATATTGCAAAATGTTGTCTCTGATAAGAAAAGTAGGTTATAAGCAGGAATTGTGGTTAACTCTGACAGTTACGAAACTAAGTCTAATAGTAATGACTGCTTTTTCACAAAACATGTCTGCTTGTTCATTCGTTGTTGTGTGACCATCTTCATCATCGTCATCAGCCCATAGCAGTCCACTGTTGGACATAGGAACTCGATCCTACCAAGATCCTAAACAAGCAGTTAAGTTAAAATTTTGGGAATTTTCGAAAAAAAAAACATAAAATTAGGATAAAAAATAATGGTAAGACTTCGTCTAAGACAACCATGGCTAAAATGGTTCCAAATTGTCTGTAATATCTTCGCCTTAAAGCTTTGCACCCAGCTTCCAATCACCCTGTATAATTTTTTTATTGCGTGATAAACCTGATCTTGAGTCGCGGGAAGGTACTAATGGGTCACCGAGGCCCCCGCAATACAGGCAACGGAAGGAATACGGGTGGGTTTTAGTCAGTAAGAGTCTGACACACACTCCCGCTCCGCCCAGAGCGGGAGAAGTTATTTGATGATTTCCGATCCAAAAAAAAATAACAAGGCCTCGATTTTGCCTGATGTTCTTCGTCGTATTGATGCTTCCATTTCCATTTCCACCATCAAAGAGATGGATGAGGTCTACGGTGGAATGAGCGTGCCCAGAATATGCCCAATTTAGCAATCCGGGAAACTTACTTAAAATAACATAAAGCCTGTAATCCCCGAAGGATTGGGCAGAGGTGTTCCTATAGTACACCCACATTTCCCCTATTATTTTAATAAGGGACGAGCCTTATGCCATCAACCGGGCACAAATCCAGACTCCGGGCTGCTACTGAGAAATTCCTGATGGAAAAATCCAATAACACTTTGCGACCAAAAGAACGACGTAGCCGTATTATTGCATGTATTATTGAGCCAATATTATAAAAATTACATACATTAGCGAAACTGGGAGATAACTTGGTAGTATGTACCCGCGCACGTATTATCAGACTGACGAGTAGCGACGACATATAACAAGTGGGGTTCAACGTTCAAGTAAGGCCGCACGTGCTTCAATTATTATGAAATACAGTGTATTAAGCCGCAGCCGAATTGTATTATACGGCGTATTACACAACGTCGAGCCGAAATACACAAAGGCTCTTTTTTCTAATACGGATTTACGTTCAGCCAAAATGTCGTTATGATATCATAATTATCATCTCTTAGCTGCCACGGCTTATTTTAATTTAATTTACTTTTGGAATTGTGTTTTTTTGTTAATCTTTTACGTTTTGCATCGTTCTCACATGTATAATTTCAAAGTAAATGATGTACTTAAACAATATTTTTTAACCATAATATGTTGATTTAGAAAAGTCTCCGTGGTGTTTCTTCCCCGTTCTTTCCATAGGAACCTACCACGCTTTGGAATGGGCAACTAGCTTCATATTTCTGACTAGCCGACACCTTGAAAATTCAAAAGTGCTTGTAATTGGTCTATTTGTAATAAATGCTTTGAGTTTGAGTTACCCCTATCGCCGCTAGTAGCACACCCTGACTAAATAGGTAAGCGGCGGAGTGGAGAGGAGCGGACCGTGAATTGGCCAATCACAGTGCTCAAAATCTACGGAATGGAGATTTCATTCCGCCCAGCTCCGCCTCAGTAGAAACACATCCTTAGGTTGGAACTGTGACCAACCGCGCGTGAGCCGAGGGAGCGCTACTTCCAAGTTGGTCGCAGAAATGGTATTTAAACTACAAAGCAACGCGCAAACTGTATTATGGCGAAGCGATTGTAGGACGCGATGCGCATCACAATGCGATTTATTCTTCGTTCGTCCTGAAGTTTTGTCCCAAATTCCATAAAAGTCTTAGTTTGTCCCATATCGCTATTGAAGTTGTGCTTCGTCCCAAATTGCAAGTACTTTAAAGGTAAAGTCGGCAAAAAAAAATGTAGGTACTTATTTGAAATTTTTGAACAATAATTCAATAATAAAACAATTCTAAACATCCAAAGGTTGTCTTCAAAAGATCGCTTTTAGTGATAAGACCCTATGTAAAATTTCTACTTTTATATCTGTAATTTTGGTGTACATAATAAAGAGTATTCTATTATATTCTATTCTTAGGTATAAATCATCTTTATTATCCAGTATCGCAATCAAAATCATAGAAATGTATAATAAATCAGTTTATCATTACTACAGTTTAAATATACCTACAGAACAGTCAGATCTGTAATAAACAATATTTAAGACATGATAATTTTAATTACTGAAAAATGTACCAGCCAAAAAATAAATGAGAGTATCAAAACAAAAGGTTTAAAAAAACAATATTTTTTTGTAATTTTTAAAATAATTAGTTCAGGTTATATATTTAATAATAAGTAACCCTTTTTTGCCGATTGTACAACAAAGTAAGCGTGGCATATACAAATTAAATATGGGCTGTAGAAGGAATATAAAATAGGACGAAGCGGGAATAAAATAATTAAAATGATATTTTGAGACGAAGGAAGCATATTGTTTGGGACGACCCAGGATTTTTTTATGTAGGACAAAACTCAGTGGGCCAAACGAAGAATAAATCCACAATGCGGTGGACGTTTATTTAGCGGTAATACATTATGGCTGAATCGATGTCATCACATTTTGTCTGTCAATCAGCCGTAATAGAAAAAAGCACCTTTATGTATTTCGGCTATCCGTTATATAATACGCCGCATTTATACAATTCGGCTGTGACATATTTATTATATTGTAGTCATCTGCATCTGCCTAGCCTTTTCCCAACTATGCTGAGGTCGGCTTCCAGTCTTACCGGATACAGCTGAATATCAGAGCGTCTACCTATCTGACCTCCACAACCCAGTTACTGGGTAACACGGTACCCCTTGGTAAGACTGGTTGTCAGACTTTCGAGCTTCTGACGACCCGTAACGACTGTCAAAGATCTACAAATGACAGCCGGGACCAACGGCTTAACGTGCTTTCCGAGGCACGGAGGAGTCTTTATTATATTGTAGTATTGTATTTATGTTAAAACTATTACATACGGTAAAAGGAAATGCAGATTTTAAGACGATTTTAGTCATCATCTTTAACCACAATGTTTGCGGTCAAAGAGCGAAAATGTTACGTGGAAACGCGGTCACTTGGTTGTTGGCGTTCATTCCATACATACATGATAACTACTTACAGCATTTTTTTTTTTCGGTATAATAATAATAAATTCTATAGTGACAGTAACCATGACACTCATACAATGTTATGCATAAATTAGCTAGCGACTCCGCATACATGATGGGTATTGAAATCTAAACACAAAAAAATAAAAATGAATTGATAATTTTATATCGTAAAGTATTTGTTTTGCGTCAATTTATGTTAAGGCATGTTTATTCCTTTCATTATACCAATCATCATAATCTTGTTCTAGACCTCGGAAAGCGTAACGTGCCAGTCGAATTTTAAACCACGGTCACTGTCAGACTGCATAGAAAAGAAAGAGAAGCGCGATGACACAACGCTTGTAATTGATTGCAAAATATGAAGCAATTATCTATTTACTGAAAATTGAGTTTAGTAATCAACAATAAAAAACAACCAAGTTCTGCATTCAAATAAGACATTCTTGTTATTAATTGAATACGTAACGTATGTTGATATTTAATGCAGTTATTTTGGATTAGAACTCAAGGTAAGAGGTTAGTTTTCCGTTAATTCGTATCGATATTTCTTTTCAAAACGTGTTTTGGGAACAATCAGGTTCTGAGAAATATGTTCAAAATTAACAATATTTTTTCCGCTAGCAAAAACTATACAGATTTGGCAATTTTTTTTCTTAAGAAAAGCCTACTTTGGTCATTTGCCTCTTGTCAGCCTTGTAAGGTGCTTAATATAGTACGTATATGACTGCCCACCAATAAGGGAAGGAATGAAGAAGCAGTGTCATGTCGTACTGAAAATGACAGTTTCAACGGCACCCGCTATGTCGGAAAGAAATTTGTATTAAAATCGAAAATATTTCACTCTTAAATTTTTGCCTACAAGTACTTTAATAGCATCCCACCATCAAACGTTTGCGAAAACAGTCGCATGTTATATCAACACGCAGCTGGTGGATGCAAACACAGACACTGTTTACAAGAAACTAGAGAGTTTTGCCATTATCTGTGCTTTTTTCCTTATACAACGCGTTTACTTCCAATATTGCTTGTTATGATAACAGACAGGAGATCTGTCGGTATACTTTTGGATCACCGTTATCAATGGCATTATAAGTAAAAGGGGGTAGATACTTGGGAGTCTTCAAGTCGTCTCTACTGAGAAGGTCACTTCTAGGCAAGCGTACACTATCGTCGGTATAATTTTGGATCATTGTTATCAATGGCATTATAAGTAAAAGGGGGTAGATACTTGGGAGTCTTCAAGTATCTACTGAGAAGGTCACTTCTAGGCAAGCGTACACTATCGTCGGTATAATTTTGGATCATTGTTATCAATGGCATTATAAGTAAAAGGGGAGATACTTGGGAGTCTTCAAGTCGCCTCTACTGAGAAGGTCACTTCTAGGCAAACGTGCACTATCGTCGGTATAATTTTGGATCATCGCTATCAATGTCATTGTAAGTAAAAGGGGGTAAATACTTGGGAGTCTTCAAGTCTCTACTGAGAAGGTCACTTCTAGGCAAGCGTGCACTATCGTCGGTTTTCTTTTGGATCATCGTTATCAATGGCATTATAAGTAAAAGGGGGTAGATACTTGGGAGTCTTCAAGTCGCCTCTACTGAGAAGGTCACTTCTAGGCAAGCGTGCACTATCGTCGGTATCATTTTGGATCATTGCTATCAATGTCATTATAAGTAAAAGGGGAGATACTTGGGAGTCTTCAAGTCGCCTCTACTGAGAAGGTCACTTCTAGGCAAGCGTGCACTATCGTCGGTATCATTTTGGATCATTGTTATCAATGGCATTATAAGTAAAAGGGGAGATACTTGGGAGTCTTCAAGTCGCCTCTGCTAAGAAGGTCACTTCTAGGCAAGCGTGCACTATCATCGAGCGCACCATCACTTAACATCAGCAGACTTAGTTTGACGCTTTCTATTTCGTCTAATATGTTAACCTGGCTTGGTTTCCGTAGGTACGTCGTTTTCGGGTGACCACTGAAAATCAGCGCTGTGCTGTGGGTCCCCCATAGCACAGCATCATGCTGAGTGGAAGCCTTCTTGTCACAGTCACGTCGAGCAGTTGCCGACTATATGTATACGTTCTGTGTTCATAAGCATAAATCTGTTTTGTTTTATTATTTGTAAGAATTACCTTAGCTTTTATGTGCATGTGTTTCTGTGACAAATAAATATGTTTTTATTTTCTTTCTTTTCTTTTTATTTCTACCCTACAGTAGAACAGAAATCGCTTGTCTACATTTCTCGGTAGAAAACTGTCAGCTATCTAAACGGACACGTCTTTTTGCCTACTCTTCCGTCGAAAAAATGTTTCTCTACGGTTCTCGTGCTAACCCTGCAGGTTTCCGCCTGACACAGGTCCTCACCGGACATGGCAGCTTCGGGAGGTTCCTGTGTCGGATTAGGCGGGAGGAAACGCTCGGGTGTCACCACTGTGTGGATCGCCCAGAGATCACGGTGGAGCATACGGTGGAGGTCTGCCCGGCTTGGGCAGAGCACCGCCGTTGCCTCGTGGAGGCGATCGGCAGCAGAGATCTCTAGCGTCCGGCCCTGGTTCAGGCCATGGTGCGGAGCGAGAGGGCATGGGCAGCCGTTACCTCCTTCTGCGAAGCAGTAATGCTCGCGTCCTTCGCGAGCATTACGACAGTTTATTTTATTACTGACATTTTAAGTGTTTGTTGAGCGGCCAGTCTATCCATATTGTAAAGCTTTTTTTTTTTTTTTTAAAGTTGGGAGTTCACCTCCTTCTGCGAAGCAGTAATGCTCGCGAAGGAAGAGGCGGGACGGTTGAGGAAAAGGAAAATTTCGCGCCCTCTCGCCCCTAGCCGCCGCAGGAGACGCCCTGGGCGTCGGGAATCCCGGGCGGATTTCCGGCCACCGTAGGCGCGGGCTTGCGGACGGTGAGCAATGGGTAGCTCACCATCCAGTAAGGACCAGGCCCGGTTCGACGGCGCGTTGTATTCCACGCGCGCCTCAAAGAGATGTCGTCTGCACAAATGTAGGGGTCCACTAGGGCCGATGCCTGCCGGGGTCGCGGGAAGGTACTAAAGGGTCACCGAGGCCCCTAGCAACACAGGCAACGGAAGGAATACGGGTGGGTTTTAGTCAGTAAGAATCTGACACACCCTCCCGCTCCGCCCAGAGCGGGAGAAGTTATTTGATGATTCCCCACCCAAAAAAAAAAAGCCTGCAGGTGAGGTATTGGTTAAATGCAAGCCAACAATACGATGAGTCTATTCTTGCCAACCAACAGAGCTCTAGTGGCTTACGAGTTTTAGGTCGTGGGTCCCAACTACGAACCCAGACAGGCGCTGTACTTTGTGTAAATAATTTCATCACCACTACTCTCAAAATGGTGAAGGAAAACATCGTGAAGAAACCGGCATATCCTAGAACCAAAATTCGAAGACATGTGACATCTGCCAACCCGCACTGGGCCCGCGTGGTGGATTACAGCCCACTCCCTCTCGAAGAGTGAAGACCTGTGTCTCAGCAGTGGGAACAATATAGTCTGATTATGCTAACAGAATCAAGTTATTTAGTAATCAGTATAAAAATAGCTTACATTTTTTGCACAATACCAAAGTAGAAATAATTAAAGTTATATTTAAAGAATCTATTAAATACGCGGAAGCTTCGATAAGTAATTACTTTTAAACCAATTAACTGAATACATGAAAAGTGTTTACTGGGTTCAAAATAAATCTACGGACAAATATAGGTAATTCTCTGTTTTATTTAGTTCAAGACAATAACAACAACCAACCATAATATTATATAATAGAATAGAATACTCTTTAATAAGTACACCATAAAAATTACAGATATAAATGTAGAAATTTTACATAGGTCACCCTATGTAAAATTTCTACATTTATATCTGTAATTCGATCGATCAGGTTGAGTTACGCTTGCCGCGTTGGTCCGTGGATGGGTGATCATCTTTACGTACCAAGACCCCTCCGTGCCTCTGAAGGCACGCTAAGCCGTTGGTCCCGACTGTCATTTGTAGATCTTTAATAGTCGTTACGGGTCGTCAGAAGCTCGAAAGTCTGACAACCAGTTTTACTAAGAGGTATCGTGTTACCCAGTAACTGGGTTGTGGAGGTCAGATAGGCAGTCGCTTCATGTAAAATACTGGTATTCAGCTGTATCCAGTAAGACTGGAAGCCAACATAGTTGGGAAAAGGCTAGGCAGATGATGATGTTTTATCGATTTTAGATATAACATAGGTATTACTCATCACGTCTGAGAAGTTGGCACAAAAAAAAAACTGATATTTCAAGTAATTACACTATCCACGGTAAAAAATAAAATCAAATCATATTTTTTTCCCATCCCGTCTGTTGAATTTGACCCTGTAGTAGATTTCTTCCAACTTCTTGTAAGTAGAGCTCATTGTGAAGAAACTTGCCCGAGTAAGTAATTATACTACCATCATACAGTTTTTTTGTCTCACGAAGCGACGCGCGCTTTACTTGTGGTTACGAGGGCGGGTCAATAAGTCCGTGACTTTTTGAATTTCTGACCTCTTTACTGAAACAGCAACACTGCTCATGTCAACAGGCATCTGTCAGTTGACTCCTGTCAAAATTTAAACTTGCTGCGTCAGTTAGTTTGTGTTTGACAGCTATTTTTATCAGACTACTCACTAATTTGAGGAGAAAATGGAAAAAAGTGAATTTCGTGTGCTTATTAAGCATTATTTCTTGCGAAAAAAAACCATTACCGAGACCAAGGCTAAGCTTGATAAATACTATGGGGACTCTGCACCATCGATTTCAATGGTAAAAAAGTGGTTTACTGAATTTCGTTGTGGCCGTACAAGCACTGAAGATGCCGAACGTCCTGGACGCCCAGTTGAGGTCTCTACACCCGAAACAATCGAAAAAATTCACGATACGGTGTTGGCCGACCGAAGATTGAAAGTGCGAGAGATTGTGGAAGCCGTATGGATCTCGCATGGCTCAGTGGTTTCAATTTTGAATGATCACTTGGGCATGAGAAAGCTTTCCGCAAGATGGGTGCCGCGTTTGCTCACAGTCGACCACAAACGCAATCGTGTAACAACTTCACAGGAAGGTTTGGCGTTGTTTAATCGCAATATGGAGGAGTTTTTGCGCCGTTTTGTAACCGTGGACGAAACATGGATCCATCACAACACACCAGAGACCAAACAACAGTCAAAACAGTGGGTTTCTAAGGGTGAATCGGCGCCGAAGAAGGCCAAGGTGGGTTTGTCAGCCAATAAAGTTATGGCGACTGTTTTTTGGGATGCACGCGGGATAATCCACATTGACTACCTTCAAAAGGGAAGAACAATCAATGGGGAATATTATGCCAATTTATTGGACCGATTCAATGACGATTTAAAAAAAAACCGACCTCATTTGGCCAAGAAAAAAGTTCTTTTCCACCAAGACAATGCAAGGGTGCACACATGTGCAGTTGCCATGGCAAAAATCCATGAATTGGGCTATGAATTGCTCCCTCATCCGCCCTATTCTCCAGATTTGGCTCCGAGCGACTACTTCTTGTTCCCAAACCTGAAGAAATGGCTTGGTGGAAAAAGATTTGACTCCAATGATGAAGTCATCTCGCAAACAAAGGCCTATTTTGAGGACCTCGACAAATCATTTTTTTTGGAAGGGATAAAAAAATTGGAGAAGCGTTGGACAAAGTGTATAGAGCTCAAGGGAGACTACGTTGAAAAATAAAATTATTTTTTTATCAAAAAATCTGTGTTTTATTCCAAAATTCACGGACTTATTGACCCGCCCTCGTACCATGTGTACAAACACGCTGCGAATGTGTGCGTTCCGCCAGCGTACCGCTTCATGCGTGTTTTTATTATCAATGGACAAAAAAAATTGATAAACACAAGTTTTTTTGTCCAGTGATAATCAAAACACGCATGAAGCGGTAAAGTCAGATAATAATGGCTAACGGAACTGGTATCACGGAAGAGTTCTTCTGACACTAGGAAGTACAAGTGACAGGACACCGACCTTGTGCGTTCATAGTCATTCATTATGGCATTTACCTATAGCGAAGTACCATGGGAAATAATTGTCATGATTCTGATAGGTAGTGTTGATCTCAGCAATAAACTACTACAACAAAAAAATCTAAAAAATTAGGACATGCATATTGTATTTTTTTTTCGTTGTATGAATAATAGACAGTAATATAAACCCAATAAAAGTATTAAAAGTTAAATTCAATAAAGTACTTGTTGCTCAAAAAAATATGAAACTCCAACAATTGTCAACGACCGTTTCTGTCGCGGGCATGAAATGAATGTGACGTCATTTACCACGAATCTTCTTTGTTTGCATCTGTTTGTAGCGCCAAATCATATAAATTAAATTAAATATGTTTTGTACTTTATTCAAGCAGAACTCGCACTTACTTACTTACGAGGGTCATTCAATAAATACTTAGCCTACAAAAAATAAACGAAAATTTTGGAAAAGTGGCAATTTATTTTTCAACAAAGTCTCCTTTTAGTTCGATACACTTAGCCCAGCGATGCTCCAACTTTTTTAACCCGTCCGAAAAATAGTTTTTGTCAAACTCTGCAAAATAGGCCTCCGTGTCGGCGATGACCTCCTCATTCGATCCATATCTATTCCCGGCGAGTGATTTTTTCAGATTAGGAAACAGAAAGAAGTCACAAGGGGCCAAATCTGGAGAATACGGTGGATGGGGCAACAATTCGTAGCGTAATTCGACCAATTTGGCCATGGCAACGGCAGACGTGTGAACCGGTGCGTTGTCGTGGTGAAACAGCACTTTTTTCTTCGCCAGATGGGGTCGTTTTTTCTTTAATTCGGCGTCGAATCGGCCCAATAAATCGGCATAGTAAAGCCCTGTAATTGTTTTGCCCTTCTCGAGGTAATCGATGTAGATCACACTTTGTGAATCCCAGAAAACGATGGCCATAACTTTTCCGGCCGATTTTACAGTTTTCGCCTTCTTTGGACCACGTTCCCCGGTCTGGCTCCATTGTTTTGATTGCTCCTTGGTCTCTGGTGTGTACCAGTGGATCTAGGTTTCATCGACGGTCACAAAACGACGCAAAAACTCCGCTGGATTCCGCTTAAACAGCGCCAAACACGTCTCCGATGTGGTCTCACGGTTGCGCTTGTTTTCTGGTGTGAGTAAACGCGGCGCCCATCGCGCCGACAGCTTTCTCATGCCGAGTTCCTCGTGAAGAATATGATGCACTGTTCCTTCTGAAATGCCTACAGTCTCAGCTAGCTCCCGAACCTTCAATCGGCGATCTGCCAATACGAAATCATGGATTTTTTTAATGTTTTCCTCCGTAGCAGCTGTTTTCGGTGTACCTGGACGTGGTTCATCAAAAACCGACGTACGGCCACGTGCAAACTCGTTGAACCAATTCTTGACGGTGGCCATCGATGGAGAAGAGTCACCGTACACAGCATCCAAGCGCTCTTTGATTTCGATGCGCGTTTTCCCTTCCAAAAATAGGAATCGAATCACCGAACGATATTGCTCTTTTTCCATTTTTGTAAAACCGATCGACACGTTCGCTTCCTTAAGTTGTCAAATTAAAACAAATGAAGGGATTGGAATGAAAATTTGAAAAAAGAATTAAAAAAGAATGTGCTACACTGTGGTAAAACTCTTTTGAAACTACAGCGCCCTCTGGCGATGAGGCTAGGTTTGAATGCACCTCGTACCTTAGTGAGATTTCAAGCACTTTGCTAAGAATAGATTTTTTTAACATAGTTTCTTTCGTCACTTCACTACGGCATTGTCGAAGACGACGCGTTTTGAGTATGCGTTCCGTTCCACAAAAAAAACGCACCATAAATTAATGTAAAATAAGTAATGCATTAAAAATGTAAAAAGAATAGGAATTTGTTTATTGACTCCTACACAATGCCTATTTTTAAATAATGGATAAGTTTTGAATTACTTGTATATTCCCTATTAAAATGACTTGTATCTATTACACGTCAAGAAGTGTCACTTATTATTAAACGACTCCAAAAAAGGACGAGTTTAAGTGAAATGAAATGAAATTGTTTATTCTGTAAATAGGATATCGAAATCACTTTTAAAAGTCATATTAAAAAAATAAGCTAGATGGAGTCAACATTTCCTATCTGACTACCCCTGAGAAGAAATGGGGAAACAAACTCAAGGGTCAAAGTCTCTTTTAAAGTCCTGACATAATCTTGGTTAGATCATGTGAGGACCATGTAGATCCATGTCTAAAATGGCCTTTTGAGGAAAGAACCACACAAAGGCGAACGGCAGGCTTGTATGGGACTTTCGTACAGCTAATAAAATTTCGTGTTTTGGGATATTTGTTGTTTTAATTGGTAGTTAATACGACAGACAAGCCCTTTTTAATTTCTTGGATTTTTAGAACTTGGGACGTAAAAGTTATAACTAGTTTTATTTTTTAAGGGTATGTAATAGTGTACCAATGTAGATTGTTACTTATAGGCACATAAACATTGTTTCGGTTATAAAGTATATGTTCTAGATTGCTTGTCGCTATTTTTGTAGTGTTTTACTTACTATCAAGTAGGTAAATTGAGATGAGGATCGTACCTACTCATCGGACTGCAGCAGTTTGATAATGATGAAGTCCTGATGGGGTTTTGAGTGTAGTTAAATTAAACAATACAGTTAATAGTGTTTTTTAAGTAGGTACATTTATTTTATTTATAAATAATTATTATTTCATTTATAATTAATTATTATTTCATTTATTTTATTTTATCATTTGTTGAGGGGCTTGTGGATAAATAATAACAGCCGCACGGGTCAATCGATCAGGTTAAGCTACGCTTGCCGCGGTTGGTCCGTAAATGGGTGACCATCTTTACATACCAAGACCGCCCCCGTGCCTCGGAAAGCACGTTAAGCCGTTGGTCCCGGGCTGTCATTCGTAAATCTTTGACAGTCGTTACGGGTCGTCAGATGCCCGAAAGTCTGACAACCAGTCTTACCAAGGAGTATCGTATTACCCAGTAACTGGGTTGTGGAGGTCAGATAGGCAGTCGCTCCATGTAAAATACTGGTATTTAGCTGCATCCGGTTAGACTTGAAGCCGACCCCAACGTAGTTGGGAAAAGGCTAGGCAGATGATGATGATTTTATTTATAATTAATTAATTGTTAATATTACTTAATCTAAGTAGGGCGCAGGTCGGGTAATACCATCATGGCGAGCATAGCTAAAATACCAACATAACTGCGTTTAGTTTACGACTAAATTACGTGTAGTTATTAAATACGTTTTTTTTTTTAATATTATTTATTAATCCGAACTTCTAAAAATATTACACTTACATGAAAATAAATGGCTTAGTTGCCTTAATATGTGGTACAAATTCTATAACAAAACAACAAAAAAAGTAAGCTGTACAAAATCTACCGTTCACCTTTGAGTAGACCTGTCCAGTCAATGCAAGCATTTGTCAGTAATCGTGCAGCTCAACTCAACGTGTTTGTCCGTATGTATTTTTTTTTATGTATGTTCATCGATATTTTCGTCAATTGTGGACCGATGTGGAAAATTCGTTTTTCATTTGGTAGAGCTTGCGCGGTGGTCCCATATAAAGTTTGTTAACTTTGCTTGGGTAATTTTTGAGTTAGCTTCGATAATACGTTTTTTAATCCACTTTGTGTATTTTTATGATTTTATGATGTTATAAACTTATAATACTTTCTGTCACTGTTTTTATATAGCAAGTATGACCACTCATACGAATTGGTGTGAGGTAGGTACTACAACTAAAAAAAAAAAAATACCTACATAATCTCACGCCTTCTTACCATGTGTAAAAAAAAAATTGTGTAAAAAATACTTTTTACCTCAAAAAACCAAACTACTTCCAAAAAAATACTACAAAGTAAAATTGTGAATGTGATTTTCTTTCATACAAACGTTATACAGAGTGAATCATTGACCCCTTCGCAATAAATCACCCTGTATAAGGCTCGAAGGCCGAAAAAGCTAAGAAGCCTAGAGCCAATAACGAAAAGACTTTTAAACAGTGACTGACTAGTTAATAATAATAATAAACAGTTCGATGAAATAAATAAATATACAGATAATTATAGTTAACATAATTTACAATCAAATTGGCTTTCTCCTTTTATCTAAATGTGAAAAATAAAATACACCTCGTAGTTACCGAGGGGTATCGTACTACCCAGTAACTGGGTTGTGGAGGTCAGATAGTCAGTCGCTCCATGTAAAATACTAGTATTCAGCAGCATTCGGTTAGACTGGTCGGAAGCCGACCCCAACATAGTTGGGGAAAGGCAAGCAGATGATGATGAAGTATTTAGGGAGTTTTACACCTCATTCCCCCCCGCGAACCTGAGGTGGCCCGCAACGGCGGGTATCTCGGAAGTCGCATCGCCGCACAGTCGTAGATCCCATGATCTCCGGTGCAAATGTGGGAGGGGAACACCGGGGTGGTTTTTAGTCAGGAAGAGTCTGACAGACCCCTGCCCGCCCCAGGGCGGAGGACATCGAGGCGGAGGCACTAGAAAGCGGTGAAGGGTGGGCGTTTTGGGAGACTGTCTTATGTAATTTTGACGTTCGAAAACTGCTGATTTTCAGCCTAGTTTGAATAAATGACTTTTGTTTTTTTTTTTTATTTCATCCATGAGGATTTTCAACACCGGAACAAAAAAAAAGGTAGGGTATTTTAGTATATTTAATGCAGACGAACTTGTACTCTAATGGGTAACACGCTATCAATCACAGTATGAATGATTTTGAAGTATATTGCTGATCCATTGCTTCTTATGTACCAAGTTCATACTTACACCAAAACATATACTGTAGAGTAGTACTAAAAATTTTAATTCATACACACTACACACCCACACACTTATTATACACTCTCACCCATACCCGTACACATCACACCATTGAGCGCATGTTTGCCTTTTGCTCTGTTGAATTGGTCAAGGACAGCTAATGGGACACAATTGATTTTCTATTATTTGACTTCGATCCGAATCGGTGTCGCGCGGGGGTGCTTAATTAACAGGTTAAGTTCTCATAGTTTATTTTTTCTATAATTTAAAGTAACCTATTTACTTATTTGTATTTTCTTTTCTTTGTATTTTCTACATTCAATTGCAAATTAATCGTATAAGATAAGTGGAACAGCGGAAACTCCTAACACAAGCAATTCTTAAAATGAATTATCTTTTTTTTTTTAATTTTTTTTTTCGGCTCGAGCTCCTAGACACGGAGTTGACATCTAACCTCAACTTCGGCGCCACCATCGAGTACAAAGCCCAAACTGCGGCCAAGAAACTGGGCATCCTAAATAAGGTGAAGCGATACTTTACGCCTGGACAGCTTTTGACCCTTTATAAAGCGCAGGTCCGATCCTGCATGGAGTATTGTAGCCACCTTTGGGATGGCTCGGCTAAATACCAACTTGCCGCGCTTGACTCGGTGGAACGCAGAGCTAAGAGGCTCATTGGCGACGTAAATCTGGTGGATGCCAAGCTTCACAGTTTGGCCCATCGTCGCAAGGTTGCCTGCTTGTCGGTCTTCTATAGATTGTACTTCGGAGAGTGTGCCCAAGAACTCCACGACCTCATTCCACCGGCCCCCTTCTAATATCGGTCATCTAGGCGCACTTCAGGTTACCATCCCTTCCTGGTGGCTATCCCACCAGCTCGCACTAAGCGTTTCCAAACTTCTTTTATAATGCGCACAGCAAAGGAATGGAACTCTCTGCCTGCGTCTGTGTTTCCGAACGCATACAACCCTAATCTCTTCAAAGTGAGAGTGAACAGGCTTCTTCTGGGTAAGCTCGCTCCATCGTCGACTTTGTTTCTGTCACCTCTGACATAGACTAAGGTCAAGAGCAAACCCATCAAAAAAAAAAAAAAAAAAAAAAAAAAAACACATTTCGACAATGTTTTCAACTAACTTTTAGACCTATGTATCCTGCTTATGCGTGTGAAGTTTCATTAAAATCGGTTCAGTCATTTCGAAAAATAAGGCCCTGAAAATTTGTATGAAATGCCGTACGGCGCGCGGCGTAAACGCTCATAGAAGGTGATCACCAAATCATGTTAGTAAATGCATTTTGTAATTGATTTTTTTTTTGTCTGAAATATTTGCCTGCTCAGCAACGTAACTAACGCAATTAATGTTATTGAAATGTCAAAATGAAACCTATTGCTACTGTGTGTTACACAATTACCCCGCTGCTAATTGTAGCCAGTATTTACCAAAGTAAAAACAATATCTACGTCTAGAATCCCGGGCGGATTTCCGGCCACCGTAGGCGCGAGCTTGCGGACGGTGAGCAATAGGTAGCTCACCGTCCGGTAAGGACCAGGCCCGGGTCGACGGCGCGTTGTATTCCACGCGCGCCTCAACGTGATGTCGTCAGCACAAGTGTAGGGGTCCACTAGGGCCGATGCCTGCCGGGGTCGCGGGAAGGTACTAAAGGGTTACCAAGGCCCCTGGCAACACAGGCAACGGAAGGAATACGGGTGGGTTTTAGTCAGTAAGAGTCTGACATACCCTCCCGCTCCGCCCAGAGAGCGAGAAGTTATTTGATGATATCCCACCCAAAAGAAAACATCTCGGTGTCAACGACATTTTAATTAATTCTAGTTTTCTAGGTGACACTCTTGGAACTTGGAAATAAAATGTATTTAATTATTTTTGATCGTGGTATAAAATAAGCAAGTGTAGTTATTTCATTTTGGATCACACGAAGTTTGCAGAACCGCCAAAGAAAAGCTGGATATCTGGGAAGAGGACATCAAGTTCTTCTAACTGAACAGACAGCTACTGGGGAGTTTGTTGCGCCACTTCTTCTACCCAACTGCAGCACTAGGAAGTGGTTTTGGGGACTGTCTTACGTAATTTTGACGTTCAAAAGTGCTGATCCTCAGCCTAGTTTGAATAAATCACTTTTAAAAAACAAACTTTGCGGTCAACGTTAAGTGAAGTATGGTATGCTGCCTGTCCAATGCGAGTAAAACAGTTTTTAATTAAAAAATACAGTTTTTTTCCTTTTACACTGAAATATCTTTTTAGCGGAAATAGATACAGTAAAGGCTCCTACATACTGGCGCGACTTGTCGCGCGACGTGACGCGACACAAAGACACCGCGTGTAGCGCTACAAGCGGTGCCTTTGTGTCGCGACGCGTCGCGCCAGTATGTAGGAGCCTTTATTATTGTAACCTCAGTAGGTAGGTAATTGTATATGGAATTCAGTGAGATATAACATGCCTTATATACGTGTATATTTAATGGTGTTTAGACTTTAGTTGCAATGTAAACATAGTTAAAAATAGATTAAATAGTACTTTAAATTAAGAAGCGATTTGCGGTTCTCGGTAAGGTAAAGGTGGGCAGTAGTTAAGCTCGTTAAGAATTTAATGAATTCGTAGTAAACAGCAAGGTACTTTACATACGTAGCTTCTAATACTTCAACTAGTACTCCTGAAATTTCCACCAGCGCTTCCTGAACACTTATAATTTCGGTGTTATTATTTCTACGTCAAGAAACCCCTTCCTTTAAAGACTTCCTGAAAGACCTATCTAGACAGCCACCAGTTGATTCACGAAGATACCCGGAACCTATCGGTGGAGGTCGAGATAAACCGGATAGGCATACACCCTTCTTGAACAATTCGCGTCCAACGATCACGCCCGTCCGGCACACTTATAGATATACCAATACGATGATCGAAAATGTAATAATACACACTCGTAAGTACCTACGCAATACAACATAATAGGCGCCCGTCGTTCGGCCTTCAAGGCTTCAATTCTTAGTAATTGAAAGTAAGGAAAATATCTGTTGTAGTAAGTAGGTACTTAACTTGAAACAAAGGGGTTAACAAGACCCCCTGATGTGCTTAACCTTATCATTTCTTGACTGTACATTCCCACTTCTGGGCAGAGGATTAAATGCAGCTAATTTGAAGGCGCCCTAATTTTTTACATGCACTTAAGGCGAAATCATCAAATAACTTCTCCCGCTCTGGGCGGAGCAGGTGTGCGTGTCACTCATACTGATTTAAACCCATCCGTATTCCTTCCGTTGCCTGTGTGTTGCCAGAGGCTACGGTATCCCGACTTTCCCACGACCCCGCCACACTTAGGGCTAACAAGGTTATTATTGCGCTTGTCCAAAATCAGAACCAACGCCGCCATTTTTTTTAAATACATACATCTTTTACATTTCAAGAGAAGCACTGTACTTTATTGCCGGACCAGTTTTTTTATAGTAGCAATTTTTTATTAGTGTACTAGCTGTACCCCGCGTTTTCACCCGCATAAGTCTCGATCCCGTGGGAATATCGGAATAAAAAGTATCCTATGTCCTAACCCACATCACGGTCTACCTATGTGTCAAATTTCATCCAAATCCGTTCAGCCGTTTTAGCGTGAAAGGGTAACAAAAAATCAAACAAACTTACTTTCGCATTTATAATATTAGTTTTTAAAACCCCAAAGCCAGCAAAACAATAGGTGCTGAGAAAAAATCGCTAAAGTACTATCCTTTGGGATTGGTGGGATAGTGGGAGTATTAAGGGCGGGGAAAATCACGAGGCGGGTCTAAATTTGTTTCCAGGCAATAATAATAAGACGTAGTCGACGGAGCCCCGCAAAGTAGGGATCCTATTTCTGTCTGCAGAGTTTAAAGGAACCTAACACGAAGGAGATGCCGGTGGCTTGTTCGCTCGCTTAGTTCGCTCTGGCATCCTAAGTTATCATTGCGTATTTCCTAAGTCAAGATTTTTGTATATTATGTTGGTTTGGTGGTTTAACATACAAATAAAACGTTATTGTTTTTAATTTAATGAATTATATTATTTGCTTCTAACTGAGTTCAATGCGGTAAGTAGCAGCAAAACTTACAATATTTACACAAAAAATCATTAAAAATCCGCTGTCACTTTGTTCGAATGTAAAACGGAACAACAACCTAGGAGTGAAATTCGTACATTATCTGTGGTAAAATGTCACAGATAATGTACGTATTTCTCTCAAATTGTTTTTTTTTAAACTTTAGTTTTTTTTTCGACAACTACCCGGTTGGTGGCTGTGTGATTTTGCAAAAGCATTGTACATGAAGACATCTATACGCTAAAAAAAATGAAGCTTCTCACGCGCAGGGGGGCAACCATCACCTCCTAAAGCAGTATTATTTAAATATTACTTCAGCGTGAGAAAGAGATGGAGCTATAAGTACTGTATAGCTCCATCACTTTTTTAGCTATAAGAGGTGATGGTTACCCCCCTGGTCATAAAATATAGTGGAGCCCTAACGATCCTTGTAGCTTTGTTTTACTTTTCCGACTTTTCTTATTCCTTTTTTTTGTCAACATTTTTAATGAAAATTTCAGTTTCAAAGGGAATGTGTTTGAAAATGGTTTTACATTTTTAGGGTTTCGTACCACAAAAGGAAAACCGGAACCCTTATAGGATCACTAATGCGTTGTCTAGTGGTGTATTCTAAAATACTGTCAAACTTAAATAACCAAAAAACAAGTATGTATTAATTATTGAGTAGGTATCATAATTTTTATATATATTTGATTATATACGTCTTTCATAGCAGCCTCCTGAAATTTGACGAGGATGCAATAATCCCACTGCTGGGGTAAGGCCTCCTCTCGATGCGAGGGAGTGGGCCATAAATCTCCCAAGCGGGCCTAGTGCGGATTGGTGGATGTCAAATATCGAATTTTGAAGTAAAAAGTTCTTTAGGCGCGTTGAGCGATTTTTGGTTGGGGCAAAACTTATGGGTTCGCGTCACCGTCATGCTAATGTTAACACTTTAACAGTATAATCATAGTATAAAGAGGGGAAGTATGTTACCTCCGGCCCAATCCGCGATATAATTGCCTACTGTCTCAGGATTGCCACTTTTAGCTAAATTTTAATTCAGTGCTTATAAATTGGCTAAATAAGAATAAAGTGACCAAAATATTATCAAAAAAAAACATTGTAAAACAACATAAAAAAACTAACGCCTACCTCTTAGACTATAATCAAATTTTTGTTCTGTTGTTATGATTCGAACTTTGCTCTATTTATCTGATTCACAATTAGTCAATTACTTATTTTTAATTACGATTTTATAACTGTAAGTAGGTACTTAGTTACTATACCTACAATACTGAGAAATCGGCATGACGAAACGTAAACAAAGCAATAGCGGCAAATCAATTGACAGATCAAAAGTACCTAATACATTCTAGTGGGAAAGTAGGCCTACCTACTTCCGTCTGATAAAAAACAAATACAACAAAAAATAAGTAAGTAGGTATCTCATCATCAAGTAAAAATTATATGCTAGAATAAGTGACTTGCTTACCTTTCCTGTTCAATAGGTAATCTGAACAGAGACAATTCTGGAATCGATGAATTACTAAGACACCCAAACACACAGCAATACGTTCTCCTGCGATTATCACACATTTTTCATTCATTTAGCGGTGCCGAAAAGCCGTGACGCGCGAACCTCGTGCGGTGTTAGCCCCGACTGGCGCACTGAGAAACGGGTCGAGATTTTGTTTAAGTGTGCGTGCGGCGACGCATAGATACTTTGGCACACACATACAAGCCGCGAGCGGTGCGTTTGTATGAAGGTAATTTACTTCCCCTCTCTTTACACTATGGTATAATTGTAGCTATGCATAGTTTTAAGTTTTTACTTCTATGTTTTTTTATGTATAACATCTTCCCTCTCACGCTCTCTGGGAGTAATTTCGTGAAAGGGTGTGTAACAGGAAGTGACGGCTTGAGCATGGAATTAGTTAGTACTATGTAGATTGTCAGGTGATCGGATTTCGACGAGTGGGGGCGACCACTAGTAATGAATAATTATTTGAAGAAATATTTCAGGAAGTGACTTTTAAATTTTGAGGTTAATTTATGTCGCTGTTCTGTTGCTTAATATCAAGGTGAGATGTCAGATTTTACACATCATATACGACTACTGTAAGGCTAGCTCTTTTTTTTTTTTGTTATTTCATGGATTTAACACAAGCAGTGGTGGCTCAGTGGTAATGGCCGCGACTTACGAGCTGTAGATCGTAGGTTCAAACCCAGACAGGCGCTTTACTTTGTGTAAATTATTTAATCACCACTGCTCTCAAAACGTTAAAGGAAAACCTGAGGAAACCGGCATGTCCTAGAACCAAAAATTCGAAGACATGTGTCATCTACCAACCCGCACTGCGCCCGCGTGGTGGAGAGGAAGCCTGTGCCCCAGCAGTGGGGATTTTACAGGCTGATTATTTACAGCACCAACTACATGTTACAAGCTGAACTTCAACCCCAGTCAATATTTTGTAAGCTTTCCCTTATCTTCGCAGGTTAGGCCTTCAATATGAGACTGTAAGGCTCGCTAGTTTTTTCTTTGGTTCTAGGACATGCATACATACATAAAATATTATGTAAACACCTACAATATATTATTTACTTATCCACACGTATTACGTTTAACACGTGTATAGTATTCTATATTGTTGCTAAGTGTACTATGTAAATGTTACAGGTTCAAAGTAAAATGCCATGAGTCATGGCTTACATAACCTTTGGGCTGGCAAGAGGACTACAGGAGCTAAACGCAAATTTTGTAAGTTTTATTATGCCTAAAAGTATATGATCCACTGCAGTAAAAAAAATCAAAATAATATATGATATTCTTCAGGATATAATTATGCTAGTCAGACAGTGGCGCCGATTCCCTTGTTCACAAACTAAACTAAATTTCAGTTCAGTGCATCTTTGTCTTTCTATTTCATTAAGAAAAGGACAGAAGATACATTTTAGTTCAGTCCTGTCAAATTAATCAGCGCTTGACGTAAATTGACGTATTTTTAGTAGGCAAGTTTTTAATCACGTCTAAACTTGTATAGAGTAGTGACAGGCGCTGATTAATTTGACAGGACTAAACTAAAATTTATCTTCTGTCCTTTTCTTATTGAAATAGAAAGAAAAAGATGCACTGAACTTAAATTTAGTTTAGATTGTGAACAAGGGAATCGGCACCATTGTATGGAAAACATAATATAACTAATTTGATATGATAGAAAAAAATCACGAAGATACCTCTAAAAATGTCTTTTATCGATTAAAAACAATACTAAATACATGCAATCATTCCGATTTTTGTCAGATTATTCTACAAGCAACATATTAGCATAATAGTGTTTAAATTTTTTTATCCAATCAATTGATTTTTTGTAAATAGAGAATTGCTTCATATTTTGCAATAAATTACCAGCGTTGTGTCATAGCGCTTCTCTTTCTTTTCTATACAGTCCGACAGTGACCGCGCTTTAGGTGATGTCAGCCTCATAGCCACATAGTCAACCTTTAAGTTGTCGACGGCGCGATGTGTTCCACGCGCGCTTTGAAGAGATGTCAGCACAAGTGTAGAAGTCCACTAGGGCCGATGTCTGCCAGGGTGTCGGGAAAGTCCGAAAAGGATACCGAGGCCCCTGGCAACACAGGCAACGGAAGGAATACGGGGGGTTTTAGTCAGTAAGAGTCTGACACACCCTCACTCGCTCCGCCCAGAGCGAGTGAAGTTACTTGATAATTTCCCACCCCGAACAAAAAGCCTATAATGTTCCCACTAATGGGACAGGCCTCCTCTCTGTGAGAGGGAGTTAGTTACTATATAATAAAATATTCTGCTATATTAGGGCCTTATCACACTAGCGAGTTGCGAGCGAGTGCGCAGCGCACCACGTTTTCACAATATTTTACCCTCGCTTGTCTCGCTCTCTCTTATACACTCACGTCAACCGTTCTCGTTCCGCAAACGCGGCGAACACGTTGCGCACTCGTGGCGATCACGTTGCGAACTTGCGGCGAGCTCCCTGTGCACTCGCCCCGCCGCCGGGGTCGCGGGAAGGTACAAAAGGGTTACCGACGCCCCTGGCAACACAGACAACGGAAGGAATACGGGTGGGTTTTAGTCAGTAAGAGTAGTTAGTAAGAGTCTGACACACCCTCCCGCTCCCCCCAGAGCGAGAGAAGTTATTTGATGATGTCCCACCGAAAAAAAAAAGAGGCTTAAATACTAGAAAAAATATTGTAGGCGGAACCAGTATATTTTATTTCAATACAAAATGGTGAGATGATCTTAATAGGGCCAGTATTATAATTAACCTCATAAAAGCTTAATTAATGGTATTTTGTCACCTTAATTCAGAGTGTAAAAATAGTTATAAGACACTTAAAAAAAACCTGTTAATATTGGTTTAGGAATCCCACAGACCGGCGCGACGCGACTCTAGAAGAATAATTTATAAAAAAACTTGATGGAAATTGTTCTTCCATAATCGTGTCGTCCTGTGGAAGCCTTTATAGTAGCAAAAAATACAGTACAGTCAACACACAGCACATCAGGTTATACGAAACTGTCAAATTTCTCCAAATTATTGAAACTTTAAAATGTTGATAGTAAAGTTCAAAATCGAATGAGAAAATTTAACAGTTCGTGGTAACTTGATATGCTGGCGACTGTACATAGGGGCTTGAATTTAAAAGTTCAAATGAAATCAACAGCCAATAAGCGAACAGCTGGGCAATTAAGGCAAATGATCTTAAATTGAATGTGTACTACAAATGAATGAGTACGATGCACGGTCGCAGACAGACTGTTATTCCTTCTAATAAGAGTCTGCCAACAGCTAAAGCGCGGTCACTGTCAGACTGCATAGAAAAGAAAGAGAAGCGCGATGTCGCAACGCTTGTAATTTATTGCAAAATATGCGGCAATTTTATCTTTTTACAAAAAATCTATAGATTGGATAAAAAAATAACACTATTATGCTAATATGTTGCTTGTAGAATAATCTGACAAAAAATCAGAATGATTGCATGTATATATATTAGTATGGTTTTTAATCGTTAAAATATTTTTGTTGAGGTCTCTTCGTGGTTTTCTATCGTATCAAATTAGTTGTATTGTGTTTACAACACACTATCTACCTAGCATATATCCTGAAGAATAAAATTACAGCTTTCTAGAACTAAGCGTCTCTGAGCTAAAGCGGGGACAGACAGACAGACAGACGGACATGGCAAAACTATAAGGGTTCCTTGTTGAATGCGGAACCCTAAACAAGTCAAATTATTTGTCCCGACAATAATCCCAAAATCGCGACTTGTAATTTTGGCTAGACATTTTAGTGCTTCTATCTGGCAACGCTTGGGAAATCATCAAATAACATCTCCCGCTCTGGGCGGAGCGGGAGGGTGTGTCAGACTCTTACTGAGTAAAACCCACCCGTATTCCTTCCGTTGCCTGTGTTGCCAGGGGCCTCGGTGACCCATTTATACCTTCCCGCAACCCCGGTAGGAACTGGCAACCCTACTTCTGTCACGGGTCGCCTGTCAAAGCTGTCAGTTTACAAATGTCATTTGTGTCGTAGGGCGGGTAAACGGTGACGCCCTGCTTGATTTGAATGGAAAATGTAGACAATTTCGCCTCAAGCAGATGCCGCCGAGGCAACTTTTCGCGCGTTCGCGTCTTAGAATACATTTTTTATTGTCGGCACGGGTAAGTACCGCCACGGCAATCGGCTTTTTCTTTAGGTATTCAAGTAAGCTAAGTATGTAATAAAATAAGAACAAAAAACCCGACTGCAAAAACACATTACCTACTGAAAAGAGAAAAACAAGCATTATCTCACAGACGAGGACAAACCAATACTTAACCTGAAATTTTATTATGGTGTAACTTTTGTTTGTTCCATCTGCGATAAGATACAAAAGAGTTCACTGAAATAATAATGCTTGTTTTTCTCTTTTCAGTAATGTGTTTTTGCAGTATAGAGTTTATTTATATTTTTATAATTAGCTTTATTTCAAGCTATAAAAAAAAATATATACATATATTTGTAAGCTATTGAGGGGCTTGTGGCTAAGTAATAACAGCCGCACGGGTCGATCGATCAGGTTAAGCTACGCTTGCCGCGGTTGGTCCGTGGATGGGTGACCATCTGTACATACCAAGACCCCTCGGTGCCTTGGAAAGCACGTTAAGCCGTTGGTCCTGGCTCTCATTCGTGGATCTTTGACAGTCGTTACGAGTCGTCAGAAGCCCAAAAGTCTGACAACCAGTCTTACCAAGGAGTATCGTGTTACCCAGTAACTGGGTTGTGGAGGTCAGATAGGCAGTCGCTTCATGTAAAATACTGGTATTCAACTGCATCCGGTAAAACTGGAAGCCAACGTATTTGGGAAAAGGCAGGCAGATGATGACTAATATACTTGTATTATTTGTTTTTAAATCATTTCCTCCTTTTTTTGCATTTGCACTAAGTATATAAATATTATGTAGCCTGTGTCACTCCTAAGACGAATCTAAAGACACTTCATTGTTAAAATCCATCAAGCCGTTTAGGCTAGAGAGCGTTTCAAATAAATAGACATACATACATACTCTCGAAAAACATTACCCTCCTTCTGAGGGCATCGGGTAATTAGAAACGTATCTGTCAAGGAAGAGGATACACCAGCAGGCTTAGCATGACACTCTCTATTTCTTCGAAGAATAGACAGGGCTCTTTCTATACAAAGTGACATTTCGTTTCTCAGTTTTTGACATCTCACCGTAGAAATCCTTCTACAATCTGTCATCTTGTCTTTCGTTTCTAACGATCTTTGTCTAGGTCCTGTTTTATGTAGAAAGATCTCTACGGTGGGATGTCAAAAAAGGAGAAACGAAATGTCACTTTGTATGGAAAGAGCCGTGTCTATTCTTCGAAGAAATAGAAAGCGTCATGCTAAGCCTGCAGTAGACCAGACAGCAATGACCGCATTTCGCGTGAACTTCATTTATATTTTGATACAACATTTTCCTCATTCTGCGCGGGAAACCCCGATGCGTAAAGTACCTACCATTTGTTTAGTACCTACTTATAAACAATATTGTATTTAAATATTGTGTTTATTAAATTGTATGCAGCTTACCTACTGTAAAATACAGTATAAACTCAGTGTTGACAAATATTTATGATTTTGATTGCAAAAAGAAAGCGTAAAGGAATTAATGGTGGGCAAAAGTAGCAAAAACAGGAATAAACTTATAGCCTACTGTGAGAATATAGCTCTGAAAGTAATAGATAGAAATAAAACAAGTTAAATAAACTATGTTTACCATTATATTGAATATATAATTGCAGCAAGCATAGGACATAAGCACCAAATTGTAATTAAAATAAGCAGTAGGTTAAGAAACATGTTTAGAAGTTTAAGTAGATCTATGTTAATAGTTAAGTTAAGTTAAAATATGTGTGTAAATAAATAAAGATACCCTGTCCTATTCATTTACCTGAAAATATATATATAGATAAATAAAAAAAATAGATAAAATTAGATAGAATAGGAAGTAGCTCTTAAGTGGGAGTCCCACCCACCAGGATAAACGGAGAAGTAAGTGAGAAAGATAAAGTATGTAGCATGGAAGTGCGAGAGGAATGAAAAGCGAGAACTAGTATGGAAGAGGAATAGATAAAAAATAGGCGCCAATTATGTTGGCGGAACTAGTCCAAAAAAAAAAAAAAAAAAAAAAAAAAAAAATTTAAACGTGGTTCCTAGAAACAACGTAGGTACCTAGTTCGGAAGTTTTTTTTTTGTGTGGGAAGTCATCAAATAACTTCTTTCGCTCTGGGCGGAGCGGGAGGATGTGTCAGACTCTTACTGACTAAAACCCACTCGTATTCCTTCCGTTGCCTGTGTTGCCAGGGGCCGCGGTAACCCTTTAGTACCTTCCCGCGACCCCGGCAGGCATCGGCCCTAGTGGACCCCTACACTTCTGCTGACGACTTCTCTTTGAGGCACGCGTGGAATACAACGCGCCGTCGATCCAGGCCTGGTCTTTACCGGACGGTGAGCTACCCATTGCTCACCGTCCGCAAGCCCGCGCCTACGGTGGCCGGAAATACGCCCGGTATTCCCGACGAGTCTGTCTGTGTGATCGCGTTGTTCTTCTAAACTACGCAACGGATTCTGATGCAGTTTTCACCATCATTTAGGAAATTTATTCCGAAAGGCTTCTGTGTATAATACATTAATATTAAACTTAAATATATCAAGAAATCTCGTTGTTTCGTCAAGTCGTAAAAGCTGTGCGAGGCAGGGGCGCGAGTCGCTAGTAAATTAATGAATACTAGCTGCTGCCAGCGGATTCGCCCGCATGGCTTTTTCTAAAATGAGTTGCTCCTTATTACATCAGCTATCTGTCAGTGAAAGTCCCGTCAAAATCGGTCCAGCCGTTTCAGAGATTAGCCGGAACAAACAGACGGACAGACAAAAATTATTTAAAAAAATATTTTGGTAGGTATATGTAGGTACCGTGCAAGTGCATACATCCATATGCATTTAGTAAAAAGCGGTTATTTGAATATTACAAACAGACACTCCAATTTTATTTATCTGTATAGATATTATATATTTTTTACGTTACTTATATAAGTAAGAAGTGAGGTAAAAAACAGCCTTGAAACGTCAGTCGAGGAAAAGTTCATTTGAATATTTTGTTGACGGAAAATTTTTACTTCGGGATTGGAATGATGCCCAATAACTGGCAAAGGCTGGCTACATTACAGATAGCAGTTTTGGCTCAATTTAAGTACATTGCCATGGAATGGAACGGAAGCGGAGTTTTTGTAACGATAATGTATATAGCGAAATGGACTTTATGTCAATTGTAACATACCAACTAGATTCTATATCTGCGAGCTTGTAACTGCGGAAATTACCGAGAATGCGCGAGAATCCTCCAGAAACCGCGTCACCTGTTATTTGGCTCGTATCTAGTCTGTACGTTACACGAAGCGATTTTTTTATACAAAGCATGTTCATTATGCTTTGTATAAAAAAAATCGCTTCCGTTCCATTCAATATACGGGTCTCCCAATATATCGACGCGGAATCGGCTGACACCGGTCAAAAAAGCCTTTATACCGATGCGAATGCTATTAGTAACACCCTTACTACCCTACGTAGTAAGGGTGTTACTAATAGCATTCGCATCGGCTCAGCTCGGACGACGCGTCGCGACGCCGGCCGACGGCGAAACGAGCCGTTTGTCGACAGCTGATCGGCGATAAGTCGAGTAGTGTGGTGATACGCACTCGGCTCCGCGTCGATAAATGTGGGGAGACCCTTAATTTAGCCTTAGTTTCATTAGCAGACCATGGATTTATGAGAGAAATGATAACAGCCGCACGGGTCGAGCTACGCTTGCCGCGGCCGATTCGTGGATGGGTAACCACCCATTACATACCGTGCCTCCTCCGCGCCTCGGAAATCACGTTAAGCCGCTGGTCCCGGCTGTCATTCGTAGATCTTTGACAATCGTTACGGGTCGTCAGAAGTCCTAAAGTCTGACAACAAGTCTTACTAAGGGGCATCGTGTTACTCAGCAACAGACTTGTGGAGCTTAGATAGACAGTTAGTCCATGTAAAGTACTGGTATTCAGCTGCTTTCGGTTACACTGGAAGCCGTTCTCAAGTTGAGATGAGGCTGCCAGATTGTTGAGGGAAAATTCTTAGTACGGGATTGGAATGTTGATTTATTGATATAATCTACTCATTACAATGGTTTTTTTATGAGTTGTATTGCAATATGTGGTTAGCTAGCGACCTCGACAATTGATTATATTATTCCTACTGGAGTAACCGGCAGCAAACTCGTCATGTTCCCTTAGATGTCACTGCTTGCGGTAGCGTCGGGGGTCGGGTTGCCTCCTGACCTCAAATATGGCGAGGGGGGTAATGGCTGATCTTTGCGTTATGCTCGTGAACGGGTGCTGCTTGTGATGACTGGTTGTCTTGCTGACCATGGTTTTGCTATTGTTATTAGTAATTAAGTGTTAATTTATTTTACTTCGATGGTCCTAGTTTATCATTTGTGACTTCGAGTTACAGCTATAGCTATGAGTAAGGACTGTCTTATGTCACTTTGACGTTCGAAAAGTGCTGATTTTCAGCCTAGTATAGTATAATCATACGCGCCTTACAACTTGATCCACTCGGTCAAAGTTATTACAATTTGAAGTCATAAAATATCTTGCATAATACTAGGTAGGTATTACGAGGTCAATGGCGGCGCTAGAATATAGGTGAAAATATTAAAATAATTAATTATTATTTTTAAGTTAGACATTTAAAATCATAAAAACCTTTATATAAAAAAACCGGCCAAGTGCGTGTCGGACCACGCGCAATGAACGGTTCCGTATTTGGGATTACTTCTTGGGACGAATTTATTCCAAAAACAAACTTAACATTGTAGTTGAAAACCCTGTTCTCCCATACATCAATATATGCCACGGTCAATTCTCCAACTGCAAATTTAAGTTGGTCGACTATAACTTGTTAACTTGTAAAGCCTACTTGGCCGTGATAGTCTTCCTTTTAATTTCATTATATGTACTACTGCCATGGATTTTTTCACATCTCCATAAACAGCCGTTTATCTGGCAGGGGGAGGGGACACTCAATTCTAACAAAAATTAGCACTTTAATTCTTAATATTACGCAAGTGGATCCTTGAATCGAAAAGTGGTGTTCACAGACCTACAATATTTTTGAACGGCCTATCCAACGATACCCTACAGATGGGGTAGAAGAGAAATGAAATATCATCCCCACATTACGTGCAAGGGAGGTACGCCTTTTTTTTTCATGATTTTATTTTAGCACTTTGTCGGCGTGATAAATATGTATACCTATGCCAAATTACAGCTTTCTAGTACCAAGCGTCTCTGAGCTACAGTGGGGACAGACAGACGGACATGGCGAAACTATAAGGGTTCCTTGTTTACTACAGAACCCTAAAAAGAATCATCATAATCATCCTATAATGTTCCCACTGCTGGGACACAGGCCTCCTCTCTTCAAGAGAGAGTGGTCTGGGCCCAGTGATGTAGTGATGTGAAGTAATGACGTAGATGTCACATGTATTAGAATTGTTTGTTCTAGGTATTATAATTTATCTGTGGTTCTAGGACATGCCGGTTTCCTCGCGATGTTTTCCTTCCTGTTTTGAGAGCAGTGATGATGAAACTATTTACACTAAGTTAAGTTTGTTCGACATATATTATTAGAAACGAAATACAACAAACATAGATGGTAAAAAAAATAAGTTGGTCCGTTACCTACTGAAGCTACAGATAGGTACTTTAAAAGAAAAAAATACGTCTATTTGCGGTAGACATAACGCAAAGAAAGGACTCAAATACAAAAAAGAAACAATTTGGGGGCAAATGTGCGTCACATCCACGCAATACGGCATCACATCAGCATAATCATGCGAGACAGAGCCCCAGCGCTGGTTTTCAGCGACAGCCAGCGTTGACGTGATGACTTCGACCGCTGCAGCTCACAGTGAGATTGTAAAATTACTAACTTTGATTGTAACTTTAAAATAATAATAGTAATAAAAATAGGATGGCATTCCTGCCCAACGAATCTTTCAATCTGTTGTGCAATAACGCTACGGCTACATTTGTACATCCGACGACAAGCGTTGAGCAAGAGAGAGCGCCCGAAGTTTAGTTCGCGTTATCGCGACAATGTAACCGTAGCATCAAAAAGTAGGTCTCACGCAAATCCTATGAATGAATGAAACTGTTTACTTACGACGAGTGAGAGCATGAGGCATGGCATTGAATAAAATTGGATTGAGATAAACCTAGTTAGGTAGCTGGCAAAGTTTTCGTAATAATTATACACACATATTGAGCAGGTAACTATTACAATAGATTTCATAAGCGGAAAAACGACTAATTAATTTACAAATGTGTAATAAATTTAATAAGGAGTAATAATCAATTATAATGTAGGGACACAATGTAAACATGAAAGGCAGAACACTTGATAAGATACATCGCGAAACGAGAGAGACCCCTAAAATAATAATGATACTGTACTACAAGTGCCGGATTAACCACGATGCAATTGCTACGGGCGCCGCGCAACAAGGGGCCCCGCGTAACCAAACCAACCTTATTAAGACGTGGTACCTATATTGGATTTAATTAATTGATGTCACAAAAACGTACCTAACACCTTTTCCGACTAAGACAATCCACGTCAAACAATCGGTAACCGATTATTTCATTGGCGAGAATAAAACAGAATTTCATACGGTAAACGCACATGTTCTACAAAAACTCGTTCATAAAAATGTATAGAAATTGAATCGGCCCGATAATTGGCTCTAAACAGTCTGACGTATGCGAGCACCCTTACTCGACAAGTCGACACTCATTGTGGATGTGTAACAGAATTGAAATGGCTAGATTCAAAATGATGAAATTGTCTATTTATTTTTATTTTATTATAATTTACTAATCATATACCATGGTTTTTTTTTACCACTTCATTCTTAAGCACCCATAGCAGTCCAAGGGAATAGGATAGAATTGGCTACGGACCCCGCGCTTGCTTAATCCGGCACTGCACGTTGATACTAACATAAAATATATTTGCATGCCGTATCATGGCAGGATAATAAATATGCTGAAACCAAGATTATTATAATATTATATTGTACCATATTCTGGCAAATAAATATTTTTGATTTGATTTGATTTGAAATTATCAGAATTCTAACGAGCACCTCGGCGACAAAATAGCAAAAACATAACCCGCCTTCTGTTCTGATCAGACGCAGCCGGGTAAAAACATTACAAACGTCTGAAAAACTTTTGCAAAAAGTTGAGCAAAAAATCCATAACTACGCCAACCTTTTTTTTCCTCGCACCGTCCATAGCAACAACCTTTATGAACTTTTCATTGAACTTGAAATTGGAAACAACCTTTTTACAGTAACTTGTGCAATAAAAAAATTGCTACTCGTGCCAATTATAGAATTGGCGGTTGACATTAAGATACTTTTAATTCAGAATAGATAAAAATCCTCGTAATATTGTTTTGATAATTTTTTCTATAATAAAAAAGAAATAAATTACAAATATAACTCACCAAAATTGGGAATTCAGAACAGATCAGCTGTTGCACAGCTGACTTATTATAAATCCTATAAGAGCACAAGCACAGCACCAAAATTATAACTAGGATAACAATGTAGGCTTTTATCTATTATTTTATACAAACACAACAAACTGAGAACAAAATTGGCCCGCACAAAGGCACAGAATTTCGAAAAATTGTCTTTCGCCTGTCACCGACACGAGACAGCTGCACAGGGAACGAAAATGAATGAAACTTCAAACTGGATTCGCGACACGACGATCGACGAATCAAAACTTGTTTGTTTGGTGCTGCCATTTTTAAATATTTTATCGGCTTTTTCTCAAGCTTTGCATAAAATCGACTTAATTATTTTTACCATTTTCATTATTTTAAATTGTAGCAAAATTATATTTTTGTTTGTAAATGTGTGTCCAATAAAATATATTTTTTTACTTCGACAGTTCACTGACAGTAGTTTTAGTGTTTTACGGATGTAGTTCCGACGCATATTACTAGATGGCGTTGTTAAAAATATACTTTTGGATTAACATGACGCTTTTCTCCAAGAGGATGAGCACTGAGCAGACACTAAGTACCTACTAGGACTGTTAGGGGTAGACGCGACTCACTATAGTTTTTTGTATTAAGACTAGGACCATGAAGAGGTCTTGGTCTTTATTATGCACACTAGGTGCAATCTAAGCACGATGAGCTTTTCGTAGAATTCAAATATTGGTAGGTAGGTAAGGCTTAAACTTTAGTTTCAAAAGTGGGGGGCAGTGGATCGTCCTAAGGGTGGTGGACGGTCACACATTAACGGCTGTCCAAATTCAGAGCGTGTTTTGACACCTAAATGTCTAATTCTGGTGAAAATAGACAGATATGATGAAACCGCTTACATAGGGAACTCTTTATGGCATTGCACGCTAAGGTATTTCTGAACCGATTATTAAAAATAATAATAATTAATTATTTTCAGACAAGATAGTTTTTCTATTCATTATTAATGCGCTTCAGATGATTTGTGTAAACGGTTTATCCCGTGTCTGGCGTCATGTTGCGCCACTCGTATTCGATTAGAGCAGCGATGGCGCAGGAGGTGTACTACCGGCATAAGGGTTCCTCCCTTATAGCTTCGCCATGTTCGTCTGTCTGTCTGTCAGTCCGCGGCTTTGCTCAGACTCGTTAATACTAGAAAGCTGTAAGCCGTCTTTTTGTATTGCCTTTACTACGGAATCCTTAAAATAATCACGGAAATCGGCCCAGTAATCACGATCATACATAAGAAATACCATTCGAACATAGAACCTCCTCCTTTTTTGAAGTCTGTTAAAATGAAACAGTAAAATTATAAAAATATAAGTCTTTTATTCACTAGAAATAACATAGCAAGAGAAGGAAAGTAACGTTCTAAGCGTACATTTTTGGTGATAAGAAAATAAATTGTATACAATTTGCTTATCCAGAAGCGAAAATATATTTACACAGTTAACATAATTAAAACAAAGAATTAATAATATCATTAAACTAGTAAGAACATGATTGGTTGAATTTTATTGTCAGATACACGCATATTGTGAGTGTTATAAATAGACCTCTGTCCAACCATTCGAAAACAGGAGTCGTGAAAATGCGTAAACTTCAAATTAAAATTAAAATTCAGAATCTTAGATAATTTACATCCACTTGGATTTCCTAAGAAACCAGTGTCATGACCAAAACTGGTGCCTTTTTTATTTTCGGCTGTCATTAAGGGCTCCCACACAAAACTGCCAATTCGCATCGATTGCAAAAATCTGCGAGCTCGATGTTATTATGTTAATTATTAATTATTCGATGCAGCATCGTATCGCATCGCAGTTTTGTGTGGAAGCGCTAACGAAACTTATACATTTAGTAAAAACTAACATTACAAGCGAAATTTAATATGGTCGCAAAGCTAATAAATCAGTCAGAGCCGACTTAAATAAACTTATACAGTGATTTTTGAGAAGGGGGTTTTTTGGGTGGGAAATTATCAAATAACTTCTCCCGTTCTGGGCGGAGCGGGAGGGCGTGTCAGATCTTACCAACTAAAACCCACCAGTTTTCCTTCCGTTTCCTGAGTGTTGCCCGAGGCCACGGTATCCATTTTAGACTTTCCTGCGACCCCGGCAGGTATCGATTTGTGCTGACATCTATTTGAGGCGCGCGTGGAACACAACGCTCCGTCGACTCAGGCTTGGTCCTTAACAAAAACGAGCTACCCATTGCTCACCGTCCGCAAGCCCACGCCTATACGGTGGGCGGGAATCGGCTTGGGATTCCCAACGCCCAGGGCGTCTCCTGCGGCGACTAGGGGCGTGAGGGCGCGAAATTTGCCTTTCCCTCACACGTTCCGCCTCCTCCTTCGCGAGCATTACTGCTTCGCAAAAGGTGACGGCTGCCCATGCCCCGTACCATGGCCTGGACCAGGGCCGGATGCGAAAGATCGCCGCCGCCGATCGCCTTCACGAAGATGGGCCTTCAGAGCATAATCCCGAAACTATGGATAGTAGAACAAAGTATTCCAAGGGCTCGTGATCTTGATTCTGGAGGAAGTCTTAGTCTTAGTTAGTAAGAGTTTGACACACCCTCCCGCTCCGCCCAGAGCGGGAGAAGTTATTTGATAATTTCCCAACAAAAAAAAATATTGTGATATTACGGCTTTCCCGGCCAAAATGTTGTTTGACAAACATTGTTTTACATATTATATCTGGAGCCCCATAGAAAATTACAGATTAATAAACAAATGGAATACTAAAACACATTTTTTATGTCTTAGATTTGAAAGTAACTGCTTTTTCGTAGCATTATACTGCAATTGTATGAATATAAACGATGTAAAAGGAGTATGTAAGGATTGTATCAGGTGGCGTTCTGTAGTTTGCACTAGTGATGGATCGTTGACGGTTTTTCCGTTAACGAAACGTCTACGGTGATTTACGTTCTTCAACTTATGGATCAACTAGTTAAATTTGTCAACGAGTTAACGTGCTCTTAGTGTCAATTTGCAACGCAAACCGTTCCTTCATTGCTCGGTTTTTATTCAACGCTAATTCGTACACGTATACAAACTAGTATGAACTACTTTCTCTCAGGCCACCAATATCGTCACAGTTTTCTTATAAGAAATATTTCAAAAATCAACACTTGTTAACATATTACTTAAAAATTCAAAAGTTCAAATTCTATGACATGACCGTCGCTCGCAATCTATGATGTTATTTTCAACGTAAGTTTTTTTTTAATTTGTTCAGTTCGTTGTTTGCGTTCACGAATTTAGTCGATCATTAGAGGAGATACAAATTCATAAACATCGTTGACGAATTCAACTAGTTGATTCATAAACGGTTAACGTAAATACGTTGACAGGAGACCAACGGTTGATTCAACTAGTTCCTTGATTTAGCGCCCATCGCTAGCTTGTACCAATGGGAAGGCGTGAGTTTAAGTATATGTAGACTACTGTCATACAATATCTTTTATTGTTTATAGGGAAGAAGAGACCGATACGAAATGAAAGTCTACTGGAAATCGGTGTCCGTTCCGAAACTCCAGCAAGAAAATCTCTTCTAGAATGAATTGAGTTCAACGAAAAATGTGCGTCAACATAAAAAAATGTGCGAGATGTCGTGTTAAAAAAAATAATAATCCAAAAATATCATATCCGTCCATGTACCTACTTTCTCTCTACGGTCAGTCGTTTAAAATCTTCCTTATGCAGGCTTAGCATGACACTCTATTTCTTCGAAGAATAGACACGGCTCTTTCTAGACAAAGTGACATTTCGTTTCTCAGTTTTTGACATCTCACCGTAGAAATTCTTCTACAATCTGTCATCTTGTCTTTCGTTTCTAACGATCTTTGTCTAGGTCCTTTTTTATGTAGAAGGATTTCTACGGCGGGATGTCAAAAAAGGAGAAACGAAATGTCACTTTGTATGGAAAGAGCAGTGTCTATTCTTTGAAGAAATAGGGTGTCTTGCTAAGCCTGCTGGAACAACGATACTCCAGCACGATTAGTTTTTCTTTTTTTTTCCAAAACGACAGCACGCACAATTTTCTTATTTGGCGCACATTCACAGCAGATTACACTGGAGCAATTTGACATAAGCTGGCTGTCACTTTGTGATAAAATGGCCATATTTATTGTAATGGTGATCGTTTAGTTTAATCAAATTATATAAGTGTAAAATAAATGTATAATAATTAGTGTAACAGTCTCGAATACAATAAATATGACCATTTTATTACACAAAGTGACAGCTAAGCACATGTCAGATTACTTCAGTAAATAAAAAATCGACTTTAGTATATTTGCACATTACTACTCCATTTGCTAACTACTCTATGCTTGGCCAGCAAGAATAACTCAACGATATCTAGATAATTTAATAATTATAAACTCTTTCAGCCGAGATCGATGAATGTAACTTAGCACAAACATGCTTTGACTTATACTCAGGCCAACTATACCAGATAAATACATAAAATTGCAACTTGTTTAAATATCAACTTTATACACAACAAGTGTTACAAGAAGGCGCCTACTCGTCATCACGGAGGGGTCGAGATGGCCAAGCGTTTAAGAAATATTTTTTTCCCTTCTCATGCTCTAAAAGTTCATCTTTATGTTGTGCGTAGGCGACATAAAATCGCTTTTTATGCTCTAGTGCATAAACTTTTTTTCTAAGACTAAGATATTCAGGCCCAACAGCCACACGCACAATAAAACGTCGCAGATTAAAGTCATTATTTTATTTGCTTTAATTTATATCACTTCCGTGTGTTCTATCGTTAATTTAATAAAACCACTTAAAATAGCTATCATTTATAATTTAAAAACGCAAAGAAACGTTTTTATGACTTGGCAGTATGAAGTACCCAAGTCGAATGACATGTCGTCGGTGATATTCTGAAACCGCGGAACTAACAGTGTTTAAAACCGCGTAAGGTAGGTGCAGTGAATTTTACAGGAACGAGGAAAAACGTAATATTTACTGAACCACTTGACTTTCTATTGTTTAAACTTTAAAATTGTCAAATTCTTCTGAATATTGTAGGCATTAGTTGTGTAAAATATGTATTAATGAATTAGAAAATCCGAAATCTCGATTTTGCTACTTTTGTAAATACGCGGTTTTAAACACTGTTAGTTCCGCGGTTTCAGAATATCACCGACGATATGTTGAAAATTTAAAAAAAATCTTTGAAAAAGTTTACTGGGAGGAATTAGGTATTCTCTTCTTAAATTTTGCAACATTATTGAACAGTGAAAGTGATTAAACTAAGACAATGGAATATTCATGTGACGAAAAAATTACACTCTCGCCTAACACGCTAATGGAGCAGAATGCGAAAAACGTGATGGAAGAAATATTACCGCCGAAATCCAAGCAACTTTATCTGAACGCGTACGACAATTTCATGTGTTGGAGATCAAACAACCAAGTAAATACTTTATGCCTGTTTAATTTTCTTGCAATCGAAGTGAAAAGCAGAGTGAACAGAGTGACACGGGCATAAACGGCTTCTTTTATGCACTAGTTGTACAATCTACTATTTCGACGCGGCTGACACGGTAAAAAGTATTTATGAATCATCGAATGATGTCCAAAGTATTTTCGTATGCCTTTGATTACAATCCCTTGCGGAAAAGCCCGCAATCCCAATGTTTATCTTATCAATGCCTTTTGTGTATGTATGAATAAATAAAATTATTTATCACTTCGCTTAACTGCGACATGAATATGTCGGAAATACGTTAGTCACTCGTTTTGACTAATCGGGACGCCAGCGCCACCAAGCGGCGCTCGACAAGGTCTAGAACATAACGCTCGACCCGAGTTAATGGCAGTTTGTCGGAGGCGGTCAAGGAGTGAACACGTTTAGAAACTGTTGCGCGTTCCGTATAGTTGTGTCGTGTACCTACAATGTGTGAATAGCTAGTGTGATAATTGATTGTAAATTATAATGTGATTTAAACTGCAAACGGTTTTTCTATTGTGCAATAACCAACACTTCCCATTGTACGCCCACAGTAGTTAAAATATGGCTGATGATAACGAGAGAGACGTAACTTCTCCGTCAAATATTATAAAAATCGAACGCGCGATCATCGCACTACGAGTCCGAGCTCTTACCACTACGCCAACCACTGCTTGGCAATCGCGTTTACATAAACGGTGTTTACCGTGCCAGAGCCGCGTCGAAATCTTTATTTCTTAAACGCTTGGCCATCTGGAGTTCCCACTTCAGGTCCTTTCATTTCTAGCCAAGCTCTGCATATACTGTAAATTTGAGCGAAATCCGTGATAACGAGTAGGCGCACTCTCCTTGTAAGTTGATTTTTCAATGAAAAAAAACTAGCGCTACAAGTCATAAAATAAGTATAGTTGCAATGGATACTGAACCATGGGAAATTAAGTTAAAGTTTTTAATAACAAAGAATGAAATTTATCTTGTCTGGTTGGCTTTAGTATAGATAATTTCCCTGTCTCTATCTTGCACTTGTAGTTTGACTGTGACACTGCTACAGGGATCTTCTGGCGCTCAAATGACGTTTACAGGGGCTGTGGGTAAACATTTGTGCAATTATTTTGTATTCTATGATTTTTTTATGTGTAACATCTTTCCCGTCACTATCTGTGTACCAGGAAGTGACAGCTTGAGCATGGAATAAGTAAGTACTTTATAATAGCATGGAATTAGTAAGTACTCGTATATATAGCATGGAATTAGTAAGTATTCGTATAATAGCATAGAATTAGTAAGTACTTTAAAGATTGTAAGTACAGGGTTCGAATTAAGGCCAGTGGACGACCACTAGTAATGAATAATTATTTGAATAAATATTTCAGTATATAGCTTTTTTTGGAGATTTTTTCTGTCGTTGCTCAGTTGCTTATTACCAAGGCGAGACGTCAGATGTTACACATCATATGAGACTACTTTAAGGCTCAATTGTTTTTTTTTTTAATAAATGGAAGTTTAGCCGATGTTCAACTATTCTGCCAATGCCTGAAGTGAGTTGGAAAAACAAGTGTGCAAAAGAAGAAAAAAAAAAAGACAAGTATGATTCTAAGATTGATTGATTCAGTTGAACACAATGTAGATCTTGTTGAATATATGCGTATAGATGAACACAGACCGCTGCGCGTCGCTAGTCTGGCGCAACACATCCCATTAGAAAGTCGCGGTTCGCATGTCGGTGACGCGAACCAACACGTTTCTCCTCTACCAAAAACACAACGTGCCTAAAGTTTTCGCTTCAAATATATATATATATATATATATATCGACGGTTAAAAGGTAATAAGGCATAAGCGACATTTTGGTCCAAAATTAGTTATGAATGCCATCCTACTTTACCTCTATTTTTAAGCAGGATGGCATTCATAACTCATTTTCGACCAAAATGTCGCTTATGCCTTATTACCTTTTAACCGTCGATATATATGCGAATGGACTCACGCGCAGATCGTCTCACCTGGACAGGCTCTTAGGCAAAGTGCGTGTAAGTGTGTGCGTGCATGTTTGCGCTAAGTAACGTTTATTAATCTCGGCTTATAAACACTTCCTAAATTTAGGGCGTGCCATAGAGACTGTCATTTGGCACAAAAACAGGTTTTGCTCCTAACAACAACTCGTCGGCTTGTCTAACGGAGGTACAAACTTGTAACGGAGTGCGTTTGTGACCGCTACAATGTGTACTTAATCTTCCACTGCGTCGGACGGGGGTTATTGTGTATTTCGGAGCTTCAAGCTGGGTTGAATTGCGTCTGAAAATAGATAATTCAGTTGTTAGGACTAATTAAAGATTTACCTTTGACCATGTTTCAAAAAAGGGGAATGTAATGGCCAAAAGATAAATGCTTTTACAATCTCAATGAACACATGTCAGATCGTGGAGACGGAAACTGAAATCAATAATATTGGTATATACCTTATAATCAGAGATCGGATATTCGGATGCATTATTTACCTAAAGTTAATTTTTAGCTGTGAAAGTATGCGGGAAGGTACTTATGGGTCACCGAGGCCCCCGCAACACAGGCAACAGGAAGGAATACGGGTGGGTTTTAATCAGTAAGAGTCTGACACACCCTCCCGTTCCGCCCAGAGCGGGAGAAGTTATTTGATGATTTCCCACCCTCAAAAAAAAAAAAGCTGTGAAAGTATGGAAGCGGCTTCTTAAAAATCTTTATTTTTTAAAGAGCGCGGGATGCCAGGAACAACGGGAATGCATAACTAGTCCGGTACACCGGACTAGTTATGCATTTCTACTATACATAGTATGGAAGCGACTTCTAAAAAATATTTATTAAAAAAAAACCCGGTACTAGTGGATTGCATATTTATTAAAAAAATATTGGGTAGGTACGTATGAATCCAATTACATATGTAGTCAGAAAAAAAAACATTAAATTTGTCGATTCCGGAATGGCGGGCGGGAGTTTCACGATCGATATAAAAGTGCATTCCATATAAGCTAACATTTGAAAGTAAGTTAATATACATTCGATTCTATAATCAGAAACGTAAATTTGTATTCCCAGAGCCGCGGGATTTTGTGATACAAAAGCGCATTCCATATTCGCCAATATCTCAACTTTAGGTGAATATGCATCCGAATATCTATCTGATCTCTACTTATAATGAACGATACCCATACCTTATAATATAAGATACCCATCACGTTTGTGAAATTTAAACGAAGAAAACTTATATTTCAAATATGAAATATTTATTTAATTTGACCCAGTATAGTGGACATTAATGAACTGATTATGATGATGATTAGGTAATTACATTTTACTAACAATAATCCAAAACATTTTTTTAGAGATCTGAAAATGAAATAAATATTTTAAGGGGATATTTCACAATTCGGATAGGCACTATCTAATATCTAACAAAATAATTATCGGCTAGAAAGACAGGCAGCGTGGCGGCATCATATTTGTGAATTCCTCATGTAGCATTCTCAAGTAATTCAAAACTTATCCATTATTTAAATATACATTGTGTAGGAGTCAAGAAACCAATTCCTATTATTTTTTACATTTTTTAATGCATTACTTGTTTTTTCCAATTTCTTAATCGCACCGGTCTATCGGTTCGGTATCGGTTGGTCCGTGGATGGGTGACCATCTTTACATACCAAGACCTCTCCATGCCTTGGAAAAGCACGTTAAGCCGTTGGTCCCGGCTGTCATTTGTAAATCTTTGACAGTCGTTACGGGTAGTCAGAAGCCCGAATGTCTGACAGCCAGTCTTCTACCAAGGGGTATCGTGTTACCCAGTAACTGGGTTGTGGAGGTCAGATAGGCAGTCGCTCCATGTAAAATACTGGTATTCAGCTGCATCCGGTAAGACTGGAAGCCGACCCCAACATAGTTAGGAAAAGGCTCGGCAGATAATGATACTTGTTTTACAATTCATTATTTTATGTTGCGTTTTTGAACTAACACTAGATTAAGTCAAATTTTTACTAAGCCTATGTATGGACTTTGTCTAAAAATAAAAGTTTTCTATTCTATTATATACATAATGCCAATGATGACTTAAAAAAAAAAACGATCGCCCACCTTCACATTTCGCCATGAGCCAACGGACACATTAGATCAATATTTTCTTTATTATACGACCTCCAAATCATTTCTTTGAAGGTCTTCCAATATTCTGAGACCTCTTGGTACCTGAAGATGACCTATGCTTTAAGCAGTATCAAATCAGTGGTGCCCCCTATCACATGAGGGCTTACATAATCAGCCTATAATGTTCCCACTGCTGGGACACAGGCCTCCTCTCTGTGAGAGGGAGTGGGACGTAATCCTCCACGAGGGCCCAGCGCGGGTTGGTAGAGGTCACATGTCTTCGAATTTTTTGTTTCTAGGACATGCCGGTTTCCTCACGATGTTTTCCTTCACCGTTTTGAGAGCAGTGGTGATGAAACAATTTACACAAAGTAAAGTGCCTGTCGGGGTTCGAACCTACGATCTTATAGCTCGCAAGTCGCGGCCGTTGCTCTGAGCCATCACTGCTCCCACACACACATGGGGCTTAATTAACAAAGGCAACCACTCTCTGTATAACCATTTGGGAAATACAGTCGTGATGTTATTTTAAATGAGTGCATTAAAGTAGTCTCCACGAGTGGCGATACTTGAATTTACGTGGGACGTACCGGCCGGTGGTCTGTGGTGGACTGTCCAGGTCCGGTCCAAAAAATATTAGCCAGTCAGTCAGGTGGCTGACAGACTAATATTTTTACCACGATATAACCAATACGAGAGTTGTACGAGGGCGACACTGAAAAATTTTTGAACTGGCAACTTGTAAGCGATATAATAAAAAAAGCAGTTCAAATTTTGAAACTCTGCCAATATTATTGTGTATGTATTTTATTATATTTTTCATTTGTTTACGATATGGTGGCAAATTGAAAATTGTCCGTGTCACGTCAGCATGAATTTAACGCGAGCAAATTTTCGTACAATGATTTTTTATGACTTTCGATGTCATTAAGCCAACAAGAAAGTTATGATAGACTTCGATTGGCCTTTCACGATGAAGCCCCATCTCGTGCCACTGTTTACAACTGGTTTAATGAGTTTAAATGTGGTCGCACTAATCTCACCGATGATCTGCGTGAGGGACGGCCTTCTACGGCGACGACTGAAGACAACATCAATGTTGTGCGGCGTATGATAGAGACTGACAAAAATGTGACTTATCAACAGATTCGGACAAGCTTAGGCATCGGTATGGGTCAAGTGCACAAAATCGTCCATGAACATTTAGCAGTCAGGAAGCTTTGTGCCCGGTGGATACCTCATTTGACAGAGGCCCAAAAACTCCGTCGTGTTGATTGGTGTCGTGAAATGGTTCAAAGATTTAACGGAGGTGACTCAAATACTGTGTTCGACATACTTACGGGTGACGAAAGCTTGATTTATTGTTATGATCCTGAAACTAAGAGACAGTCTGCTGACTGGGTGTTTCCTTCCGTATAAGAGATGGTGGCCTCGTTCTTCGGAAGGACAGGTCATTACGCAACAATTGTTTTAGAGTATCGAAAAACAGTTACTGCAGAGTGGTACACTAACAATTGTTTGCCACTTGTCTTGGAAAAAGTTCGGGAGAAACGACCTCGCAGTAGGATCCTCCTTCACGACAACGCCTCGTCGCACACCGCCAAGCAAACAATCGACTACTTGACGACGTCAGACGTGGAATTACTGGGTCACCCGCCCTATAGCCCCGACCTCGCACCTTGCGATTTTTAATTATTTCCGAAAATAAAAGAAAAACTTCGAGGAAAACGTTTTATGGACGCCGAGGAAGCAGTGGCTGCGTTTCAAATTGCCGTCGAAGAGACCCCTAAGGACGAGTGGGTAAAGTGCTTTTCTCAGTGGTTCAATCGGATGCAGCGATGTATTGATGTAAATGGACACTATTTTGAAAACTAATAACTTGCTAGTTTGTTCAGTTTTTGATTTTGTAAGAACTTTCAGTGTCACCCTCGTAGTATCATTAGTTGGCACAGCCCGATTCAAACTTTATGGCGCCTCAGAACATGAGGCGAGTCGCTGCGCAGTAACGAATGAATATGTAAACGGGGGTGCGCGTTGGGTACTTGCAGTTCAGAGCCATCATACAGGGGGCCAACCACCGCCTCTTATAGCAGTATTATTTTAATATTACATCAGTGTGAGAATGAGATGAAGCTGTACAAGGGTAGCTCCATCTCTATCCCACTGTGAGTTTGACCCAGTTTGATGTGTACTATTTTATTCATCGTACACATAAACACATAATCAGCCTATAATGTTCCCACTGCTGGGACACAGGCCTCCTCTCTGTGAGAGGGATTGGGACGTCATCCACCACGCGGGCCCAGTGCGAGTTGGTAGAGGTCACATGTCTTTGAATGTTTGGTTCTAGGACATGCCGGTTTCCTCACGATGTTTTCCTTCACCGTTTTAAGAGCAGTGGTGATGAAATAATTTATCATTTTTTTTTATTTATTCATCTTATTAGGCCTAAAATGTCCACTTCTGAACATAGACCGCCTAATAATCGGTTTAAGGTGCGTGACTGGCGACACATTTGACGGTAAGAAATCGACAGCCGCCTATCTACCATACCAGAGGCATCGCAGATGCGAAATCTGTAATTATACCGGCCAAAGATATAAATATGTCTGAAGCTGTCTTAACTGTGACTGTCTAAGTCACAGCTAAGAACTCGTCGAAAAAAATTGTGTCCAACTGTTGGCCGCAAAATGCACGCACACTAGAATAACACAATGACAGCACAATGACGTGGCGCGAGTGTTAGACGTAGCTGTCACACACACCAGCATAAAAAAGCTGGCCTGTTTGTTTTAGTTCTTTTGCAGCGCAACTCTATCTAGAATTTAAATAATCTAAGATACCGGCTTCCAAACCCTTCAAATTGCAGCACAGCCATGTTTGGGGGCAGAAATTGGTGTGGTGTTAATATGTCCCCTGACAAGCTCCTTCCCAAAGAATTCTACTTCTAAACCACTAGTACAAAAATAATAAAATGAAAATTTTACTCACAATTTAGCCTGTTGAACAGCAAATCTGATAATAGTGCTTTTAAACACATTCTTGACATCAACCAGCTTTGGGTCAGCCTGGCGCCGCTTGCCGCTGGTCGGACTTATCTTAAGCTGCATGAATTTATCTAGCAACAGGTCCAGGTTAGCTTCTACAACGGAATGCTGGAAAGAGATAGAAAATACAATAAACGTGGCGTTTCATTATAATCAGCCTATAATGTTCCCACTGCTGGGACATAAGCATCCTCTCTTCGAGAGGGAGTGGGCTGTAATCTACCACGCGGGCCCAGTGCGGGTTAGTAGATGTCACAAGTCTTCGAATTTTTGGTTCTAGGACATGTCGGTTTCCTCACGATGTTTTCCATCACCGTTTTGAGAGCAGTGGTGATGAAATTATTTACACAAAGTAATGTGCCTGCCTGGGTTCGAACGCACGACCTACAATTCGCAAGTCGGGGTCGTTACCACTGGGCCTCCACTGCTCCACTTGATTGTTTGATATAAGATTCCTGGGACACACGTTTTGATCCGTCCGAAGCGATATTGCCGACCGATTACCGATTCTATCTTGATATGAAGAAAAAAAATTATGAAAAGCAACCCCTAAAGGAGAGAAGTTTTTTGGGGGAGGATTTCACAGCTTGCTTCGATCAAGTCTGAAATTGGTATAAATAATCTTAAAGCCAGCTTGCTTCGATCAAGTCTGAAATTGGTATAAATAATCTTAAAGCCAAATAATAGAACCATATTGTTGATGTTACAAAACTCAAACTTTATCGAGGTGAACATAACATCATTTATCAGCGCCTATTACACCCACATTTCGCCAGTTATGTTTAACCTTTTGACCGCCACAGTCATTTATAGATGACAGACCAAAATGTGCCATGCACGCCACAGTCACAACTACACGACAGATTTTAAGGAATAATTCGTAGCTTGGCTCCGAGGGCACGTCTTTGCTTTTTTGACGTGGCGGTCAATAGGTTAAGTCCCATATAATAGTGGCCGAGCCTATTGCCCTCAACCGCCACCAATCCAGACCCCGGGCTGCTACTGAGAAATTTCAAATAGAAAAACACAATAACACTTTGCCCGACCCGGGAATCGAACCCAGGACCTCATGCTCAGCAGTAGCGCTTGCGACCAATAGACCAACGAGGCCGTCGAGGTGAAAAGGGGGAATATTATAGTTTGTATGAAAGATCTTATTCTTTCGGTTGAGAATCTTAAAAATTGGCACAAATCCTTCTCTAGGTAAACTATCCTTTAATGGTGTGGAGCGGGTGTTGAAGTTCGTAAGGGAAAGTATGAAATCCGCGCGGACGAAGTCACGAGCGAAGTACTAGTTACACAAATAAAGTAGGATAATATTTGCATAGTGGCGTTATGAGTCCATGGTACCTCAGCGCCATCTCTCTTTATCTCGCCCACACACTACTGCTCGCTTGACCGCGAGGGCTGTAGGGAGAAGGCTCCAAGGCACCGATAGTTAAGGTAAAACATAGTATCTGCTTTATATTTAGTTCCGTTATTATGCAAAGTTTATTTTTAATACCTACTATATTATAATATACAGGGTGGAATTTTGTAATGCCACCTGGAGGAAAAGTACTCTTAATACTGCAGATAGAAAATTTTACTCAAAGGAAACATTCCTTTATTTTTGAATAGAAAGCAAACTGCATTCAAAGATTGAATGCAGTTTGCTTTCCACCCTGTATAATATTAGTATTCAAATACTTCAAATATTTATGAAGTATTTTTTTAATACTGAATATAATAAAAACATTTGAGGTTTTTTAGGGAGGGGGAGGTGTTGTTATTTGAAGTGTGAGTTGAGAAAACAATTTTCTTATGTTTATACCCATCACGTCTGTGATCTACACACAAAAAAAACTGATTTTATAAACTGATATTTCAAGTGCCTACAATAACTGCTGTCGATGACCCTACAGCGGAGTTTAGCGAGCTAATAAACCCTGTATACAACTTGTTTTTATTTAAATCCCATAACTTTGGGGTTATATTCTATAGTAAAAAGAATACAAGAAGTCCTAGAATATGTGGTCCTAAAATGATAGTTTCGAAGATATTATAATACTAACACTAGACTCTAGATGTGTGTCGGTATCTAATTTCATTGATAAATACAAGCAATTAATTTTCATTCATATTTAAAGCTAAGAAAATGCGACGTCATATTTCACGTACGAGTGTTTTACATTAATAAAATAAAATAAATGTATTTATTATTATTTAGATATTATTATTAATAATCGTGACTTTGTCCATTTTTTATTGTATGAAAAATGAAAACAAAAAAAAGATAAATGAAAAATAATTCATACGCCAGTTGATTTTTTGATATGGTCTCATTCATACCCTAGAGTTACGGGATATCAAAAAAAAACACCTTGTATATGTCAGCATTTCTGTTTTCGAGCTACATTTTATCAAAATTAAACAGTTTGCAGTTACTCACCTCCGTACCCTTAGCGATAGCCTCTTCCCAGCATTGCACAGAAGCTGGCAAGTCTCCCCTCCTATCCTCCAGGGCAGCGCGACACTCCCAATACGCAGCAGAGTTGGGTACGGAAGAAAATCTCTCGCGGATTGCCCGCAGCCAGCGAGCGCATTGTTCCCAGTCAAAACCCTGGAAGGAGATGAATAAATTAAACTGCGTTTGATGCAGCTATAAATCGCATAATCAGCCCATGTTCCCACTGCTGGAACACAAGCCTCCTCTCTGTGAGTGGGAGTGGGTCGTAATCCACCATGGGGGCCCAATGCCACATGTTAGACATGCCGGTATCCTCACAATGTTTTCCTTCACCGTTTTGAGAGCAGTGGTGAGGAAATAATTTACACAAAGTAAAGCACCTGTCTGGGTTCGAACCTACGACCTACAACTCGTAAGTCGCAGCCGTTACCACTGGGGACCAATGCTATAAAAAAATAGAGTAAATTTTAAGATATCAACTTGCTGTTTTGTCTCTAGTGGGTAATAATATGAATACTTATTAAAATAGGATAATGGTGGAAGTGCTTTTTTTTAAATAGTAATCAGCTAATAATTAAATGGGTTGATAATGGCGCCGATTCCCTTGTTCACAAACTAAACTAAATTTAAGTTCAGTGCATCTTTTTCTTTCTATTTCATTAAGAAAAGGACAGAAGATATATTTTAGTTTAGTCCTGTCAAATTAATCAGCGCCTGTCACTACTCTAAACAAGTTTAGACGTGATTAAAAACTTGCCTACTAAAATTACGTCAATTTACGTCAAGCGCTGATTAATTTGACAGGACTAAACTAAAATGTATCTTCTGTCCTTTTCTTAATGAAATAGAAAGAAAAAGATGCACTGAACTTAAATTTAGTTTAGTTTGTGAACAAGGGAATCGGCACCAATGAGCCATATTTTAAGGTTCCATAGTAAACAAGGAACCCTTATAGTTTTGCCATGTCCGGCTGTCTGTCTATCTGGCCCCGCTGTAGACTCAGACTCAGAGATGCTTAGTCCTAGAAAGCTGTAATTTGGTATAGGTATATACATATTAATCACGCCCACGATAACTAAAAACTTTTTAGTGTTGCATGTTATGTGGGGATGATATTTTTTTTTCTCGTCTACTCTATGGTGTGGGGTATCGTTGGATAGGCTGTTCAAAAATATTGCGGGTCTGTGAACACCACTTTTCGATTCACGGATCCGCTTGCGGAATATTACGCATTATAGGGCAAATTATAGTTAGAGTCAAGTGTGTGTGTGTGTCTCCTGCCGGCTAAATGATTGTTTATGGAGAAGTGAAAAAATTCTTGGCAGTAGTACATAATAATGAAATTAAAACGAAATATATCACAGCTAAGGCTATACAAGTTAACGAGTAAGAGTCAACCAACTTAAATTTGCAGTTGGAGAATTGACCATGGCATACATCGATGTATGGGAGAGCATGAGCATTTTCAACTTTGTCGGCGTGATTAATATGTATACCTATGCTAAATTACAGCTCTCTAGTACATAGCTTCTCTGAGCTACAGCAGGGACAGACAGACTGACATGGTGAAACTATATGTGTTCCGTGTTTACCATGGAACCCTAAAAAAAAACACAAACAAGACATGTAGCAAGTTGGGGGAAAATGTAGAGTCACATCCACGCAAAACCAGCCGGCGTTGACATGATGATGTCTACCAGTGCAGCATTTAACAGTATTAGAGTAAGCCACATCATGTGACTTTATAAAGAAAAAATGTCAAAGGGATGTCATTTTGAGATAATTAAAATGCTGTTATTACTAACCAAGAATACTCTTTCTTTTTTCTCCAAATGTCTGAAATAAATCTAGAATCAAGAAGATTATCTTACCTCTCGCAACAACTCAGTCAAATCCTTCAAAGCTCCAACGACAACTTCATCAGAATTAACAACATCGCTAGCAGTCATCGTAGTGTCATTGTTATGTGACTCGTTAAAATCAACACTATCACTAACACAACTAGCAGTCCTCCACTTCTCCATAGACTGCACTTCTTCGTTCATATTCTCTGTGTAAGAATCATCATCACTGTCTGATTCTACAGCAATATTTTCTTTATTCTCTTCATCAAACACTTTATTATTGAATTTAATGCTGTGCGGTAAGTGGTGAACACCGAAACATTGCAGATGGTGGTACGAGTCTAAGGATTTGCCTCTCTTTTGAAGCCAGGACTTCAATCTTGCTTGCAGTTCTTCTTGTCCCGGTGTATTAAAGTTACCCATTGGAGTCATGAACGTGACTTTCTTTCTCTCACTCTTGACAGCGGAGACTACTTTATCTGCTTGGATATTTTCATCCTCATTCACATGTTTAAGGTGTACGATGTTTAGATTATCACCAATAGAAGAACATTTGTGAATGCAATTGCTGAGTTCTTGTTTGCTAATGCGTTTGAAATGTACTGCAGATATAGAACGACGGACAGGCACTGCTACTTTAGGTTTTTCATGCTCAAAAACAGTGTGACGCTTGTTCAAAATAATTCCTGAATTGCGAATTACTTTCTTTAAGTAGTCAGGATCGTTGTGAAGTTTTTCAACGTCATTACTATGAGTGGTTGGTACTGTTTTCTGTTTGTACAGACGTTCAAAGACGGAGCATTGAGATGTGGATTTTGAGGCACTTTGTGGGATCATAGATTTTCTGCCTATGTTAGGTTTGGGCTTATTATTGGTTACAGCAAGGTTTTGTCCCAACTTCAAATTAGTTGTCACGCTCTCAGGCTTTCTTATAGCGAAATTTTGTTTTTTCTCACTATTTAAAGCAGTGCTGCTGTTGCCTTTCTTCGCAGATTTTGGTAAATGACTGACATGCATAATGTTTTTGTCATTTTTTACGTTCTTGTCAGTTAAAAGGTAAAGTTTCCTGTCAGAGTTCATAGAATTTGCAGGTTTAGTAGCAAGTTTCTTTGTAACATTTGAAGCTGAAGCTTTAGGAATATTGGAATTAAGATTTTTTCCATCAGTTTTAGTTAGAGTAGCACCAATTTTTGGCATTGTCAATTTTTTATTCAGCGGTTTGAGTGCTGGTACTGTTATTGGTCTCTTCGTAGTTCCATTGACATGGAAATTATTTTTAACAGCTCCAGTATTGTTAGTTTTCAAGTTTACCTCTTTCACAGATTTATTGGTTGTGGATAGGTTTGACATGGAGTTTTTAGATGGTACCTCTTTGTTATACTTTTTGAGATTCAATTCTCTAAGCTGAAATTAGTGAAGACTTGTGTTAGAATTTTTTAAACATAAGTAATTCAAAAGTTAAATAAGAAAGAGGGGAGGGTAAATTATTACATTTTTTGTTATTCACCTAACAAATACAACCAAGACTGAACTCTCAGCTTGATTATGACAAATAGTGTATAAATAAACAATGAACATCTGGGCATAATATTATGACCTGATAATTTCTGCGAAAAAACCGTTCAGAGAATCGTCTACCACCAGAAATATCGAGAATTGTTCAATAACAAGGTAAATAGGTGGTATGAATTACCTTCTCAATTCGCGCCTTTTCCCTTGCAATTCTTTCTTCCCTCAGTTTATTCAAACGATCAGTTACCGAATCCATCTTTTCAGATACCTAATTATAGTAAAAATGAACTAGTAGTATATAATAAGCCTACGGAATCTAATGTAACGTGCAATAAAATAGATAATGCGTGCGATAGGTCATACAAACTACACTTTTGTTGTTTAAAAAAAACTACACTAAAACTAAAGCAATGGCTAAATGTATATATGATTATCTAAAGTGATTTATTACGCTACACTTTTTCAACAATTTTTGAAGCTACACACAAGAACTGTTTTATTTTAAAATATCACGCACGGCGCGTTCGTTTGTTACCTTCAACTAGAAAAATTAAATGGCGGTTGAAAACCGCTAGCGTTCAAAAATCAAAACAAAAATGCTAACGCGTTCCAGTTACTTTCAAGGCTTCGTCATTATTTGAAGCATTGTTTTTATAATGCCGGTTACTCACATTTGCGATTTAATACTTTCATGGACACTAAACGAGACCCAATAATAGTTTTATTGGTATTTCAAGACGCAAAGGTGTTTAGTGTTCCTAGGTAGCCGGAAAAAGTGCTGCCAACTTACTCTAAAACAAGAAGTACCGGTATTTTATATTCCTTCCAATAACGGTAGATTTCTTAAGGAAAGAAAAGTGAGTTATTTAACTTAAAAAAAGAGCGCTCGTTTAAGATTTTCCATATGCCTAGCCTTTTCCCAACTGTTTTTTTTTCGTTTTCAGTCTAACCGGATGAAGCCGAATACCAGTATTTTACAGAATCGAGTGACTGCCTATCTGACCTCCTCAACCCAGTTACAGGGATTACCCAATAATCCACCCATTACAAGAATATTCTAGAAAGTGACAATATTTACAATTTTTTACAATATTTTGTATACATTAATTATATAATTATATGTGAAGACGGTGCACCTAGAATAAAATCACTACATCACAATAAGTAAAAAGAGTTAACAATGAAGCAATGACAGACAAATTATTTATATGATAGAGACATGGTGCTCGTATTTACAAAAATTGTAAAAGTAGACGATTACCTAAAACGAAAACGTAGCTCCCTGAAAGAAATCCTGCCAGCGCGAGACGAGGGACGTATGTCGAAGGACTACAAGATCTGGGTCCTGTAGTCAGATTACTAATGTGACGTTTTATTAATTATTTATTTATTGGCCTATCTATTATTGTTACACCGATTGTTTTCGTTTAAATCACACCTAGATCTTTTTTGTACAAGCTTAGTTAGAGAAAATAGGCACGCGAACGCTGAAGGAGTTAAATCAGAACCACAGAACACATATACCCTAACGGGATCAGAACTGACAGCGATATCTTGTTTTGTCAATAACATTTCAATTTAGCAAATGTTTACCAATAACACCCCCGTCAATGTCATTCAGGCGCCAAAAGATACTTGTAGCTCTCAATTTGAATTTCGATACGAACCTTTCCACAGCTGTCAGTTGCACAAATACGGGAATCTATTTATTTCACATATAAAGTAACGATAGAAAATTACTGGCTTTCCAATTTTATTTTTTGCAGAGCTTTTCCCCTCAATTTTCTTTACAGAATTTGCTATTTTCGCTTCGAACCGCTTCTTTTATGGGCATCTACAAGTTGCACACAATTTTGTCTTTTATTAACAGAAACACACTAATGACCGTTTAATAACAGCAAGTATTGATCGCACGGACGAGCTTTGAGTTTTAATCCTATTTGATTACCGATCACCGTTGTGGATGACCGCCATAAGTCCACTTAGTCTACTAGTGTTATCGAATGTAAAAGCTATCATTTTAGCTGACGTTCTGGGCCTGGAACGCTGTTAGTTAGAGGGCTGCATTCATTTCACGAGTTCATTGAACTATGAGTAGCGTTCAATAATTCCACTAAGAATCTAATCATCAATTTTAACTATTACATTTCATTTTAATCATTGCTATGATAAAAACCCCGAATTTTAAGTAATTATACGTATTATTCGAATTCCTTATAAATGGCATAAAATGAAATAGGTAGAGCAGAAGGGGCAGAAATATACAGCCTTCACGTCTGCAAACCTCGCCATACCACCAACATAATAACAGAAACGTCGTCTGCCGACTGCCGTCATCGGTCCGGTCACGTTGGCACCTCCGTCAGTGCTAATGTCCGCTAGGGTCACGAGTGTGCGCTGGTGAATTGCATTTTTATCGAATTATTGAATTAAAATACGGATTAGTTTCGTGCCAGTTTAAATTACAGGTGAGTGTTAAAATAATAGTTAAAATTTCAGCATCTTTTGCGATTTCTAAGTGCATTATCTAGCAATATGTATGTAAAAAAAGAAATAAAAAAAACTTAGCCGACGCACCGGCCGCGCGAAATCGTGAGATTTTTGCAAACAGGTTTTCTCGGCCGCTTTTGTTTTATAAACTTTATTTTTACTGCATAGCGAATCGGGTTATATCAGTTAATGTGCCTTGTTAAACTTAAAACAATACGCATAATGTAATGTACCAACACGATTCTTCTATATACATTGTAATAATATGTTTTTATTTGGAATGTACTCGAATGGAATAAAATTAAACGATACGAGGAAAATGTTTTTATCAGGTATAAAATAGGTAAAAATAAGCAGGTAGGTATATTGCAACAATGTTTTTAATGTGGGTAGATTTCTAATTAAAAAGGAAGGTTTTCAGAAGGTTGACATTTATATATTATAAAATTTTCCGAACACCATACATTTCGAAAATTTGGCTGATATCCTGCTGCTACACCCAATCGTAATTTCCAAAGCAAATTTAAATAAATATCCGTTTTTGTTTCTAAATAAAATATGATGAGATCATTATGATACAATCGTCGATAATCAAACATACAATGACAGCATATTTGAAACTTGATATTTTAATTTTACACAAATGAAACAATGAACATTGAGGTAAGTCGATATTTTATAAAAAATACCATAAATAATCTCGTTTTGTACCTGCCCACAATTTGTTTGTTTTTCCTTCCGACTCGTTAATAAATCACCCGGCAAAATATAATAGGAGCAAAATCGTTTTACCTTTTAACATCATCATCAGTATCATTATAAAGCAGTCCTCTGCTCGACATAGGCCTCTACTGCTGGACTTAGGACTGTCACGATCCTCGGCCATTCTAATTCATCCAGAATACATTGCCAAATTCAAATCGGAAGCAGAAAAAAGTACGATATGATGATCGTCGACCGCCAAAAAGTGTGTAGACCCCTTTAAAATGCATCTGGCTCGCCCAACCAATGAGAAAACAGATGCCGTCATCAAACTGGAATCTTATTGGATAGGTTATGTTTTTTTTATCAAAACGAAGAGCTAATGGTTTCGATCATTTATGGCCAGTGTCATTTCTAAATCGGTTTTTTTATTGAAACTGTCGTTAAACTTTTTAGTGATAAGAATATGGACAAAAGAATAATAATTAGATAAGTACTCAGCCTATCGTAGTCCACGGCATCTACTGAGATAACTGCCTAAAATGATGGCTTGTTCTCGTTACATCTGGCAGTCCATTTGTTTCTTAACTCTGAAAGTCTGGTAATGCCAGGTATAGTTCTGTTAATCCTGGATGCTCTTTCCCTGGAACTAAAAGAGTTTGCAACTCCCTCTACATTGATAGATTAGGATTCTGGCTCTAAGCAAATACGTAGGTACGTATTGAATACAGTTCCTAAAGTACTTCAAAAATCTTTATCAGAATTCCTCAGGGTCCCTTCTGAACGATAGTCAGGGTCCGCTATGTTAAGCTTTTAAAATCGCTCTTTGATATTCGCAAAAATCGGTCTTTCCTTGATTTTGACATAAAAGAAACTAGGCGTTTCCGGCCAAAGCTTTGGTGCACTGTTGATTCTTTTGAAAATAAAATTTTACCGACTGTTTCAAGTATTATTCAGCGTATAGCGTTATTATTCAGCTGAATTTTTTACATTTTCTGCTAAATATAAGCTGTTTGTTTGGTAACGGGGTGGAAATCCTCATGGATGTCCTCCGTCCTGGGTCGGAAAGAGGGGTCTGTCGACTTCTACTGACTAAAACCACTCCGTGGTCCCTAGCACCAGAGGCAACGGGGGCGCTTAAGCACTTTGCAACGCAGCCCCCGACTGGTGCTGGCCCGCCTCTGCGAGGTTCGTCTGGTCAAGCGGGGGTAGTGTGGTGTTGTTGACTCCCACGCGACGTCTAATAGGGGCGCGCGTGGAACATTACGCGCCACCACTTCGGGTCTTGTATAATGGGGGGCGGCGGACGTCCCCGAGTCCGCCATCCCTGGACCCATTTAGGGGGCCGGAAGAAGGCGTTATCTGCCCTCTGCCGACGCCCGTTGCGACAACCGCTCCTGTGCCAACCGCATCCACCATATTTATAATATAGCATAGGTTAAAAAAAAAAAACATTATTAATAAAACAAGGATAAATACTTCTCATATATGTACCATTGGGCTGGGATTTGTAACACCACCACCGCAAAACGGGCCCGGTACACGTAAGGAAATACACGTAATTTTCCTGTAATACATTAAATGGAGGACATTTCATGATATTTCAGGACCGTGAAAGTACCTATCCTTATCTAAAAATATATGTTAATTTGTTGGTGATATAGACTGCCTATATCAATTTGTGGGACCCCCCCACACACTAAAAGATTCGGTAACTTATATGTTCACTTCGGCTCAATCTTGGTTTCCCGAAACTGGGGGGCTGGAAGTATTCAAGTCTCGAGTGGATAGGTTAATTATAGAAATGCGTGCTCTATCGTCAACTGCATCATTACATTTTATGATGATTTTTGAACTTGTGCTGCTTGTGCTTCCTATTTTCCATGATATTGCTTCAATTGGGGAACGAATCTTAGAAGCCAGCTGATTCAACTGCTTTTTCTCTATCAATAGTTCGGAGATTTTCTCTTGTATCGGCACGAACTATTAGAGAAGTGGTTCTCAAACTTTTTGGCGATTTATGTCTATTCTTTATTAATAATCATATTACTTGACATTAATATTTGCATATGTTCTTACTTTATGTTGGAATATTTAGATAGATTTTAACTTACTCAGGTTCCAGAGTAAAATAAATTATAGTCACCCTTTAGTATTTTTTTCGTGGAGCTCCCACAGAGGCTTTGCAGTATGGCTGTGATACTGGGACAGGTGAAACTAAATAAAAGCTTGCCCTGTGATTGGACAAACACATAATACATTTTTACCTCTAGGTAATTTATCTATAAACTGTAAAACAAAATAATGGTAAATGCATCAGACCCCAGACGGCAAATTCATGACGTCATGTTAAAAATACGTGTATGACACCCGTTATTTTTTATTTCATTTTTATTCAGCGGCAGCATGGCTCAGATACGTTACCATATGTTTGGAGTGAGTGATGATGCAGCAGCTTAAGTATTTTAAGTACCTATAGTTAATAAACGAAATAAAAATTATTTTCACCGTGAATAAATTCGCTGGACTGCGACTAAATTACGTTATTAGACTTGACGATGTTGGATCAGGATGGGCAGTGGCTTAGTCTACGACTCAAAAGACCATTTCAGACATCAATCTACAATAATCTACTTCGCCTTCACATGATCTGACCAAGATTATGTGTGGACTGGAAAGAGACTGTGACCTCTGAGTTTGTTTCGGCCTTTCTTCTCAGAGTAGTCAGATAGGAAACGCTGATCTCATTTAGTTTTAAAAATATGATTGACGTGTAAAAGTGTTTGTACAAGTTAAACCTTTTTGCATAAATTTAAAATCATTTATCAACAAACTGCGATCACAGATCTGTTTAATAACCTCAATTTGGTCTATGATAAAGCCCTATACAATCTTCATATCCTTCTACAATCTGCCATTTTGTCTTTCGTTTCTAACCATCTTTGTCTAGGTCCTTTTTTATGTAGAAGGATTTCTACGGTTTGATGTCAAAAAGGAGAAACGAAATGTCACGAAGCGTCATGCTAAGCCTGCAGGCGTTAATCAAGACTTGAGGAGTATGCTTTGGTACTCTATTTCTGTGGACTGAAAATCCTCACACCGTTCTTTCCCGTATTTGCGGATTTTTGTTATAGATCACAGTTTCATGAAGAAGTCTTGCTCATCCCGCCATTTTCGTCTAGACCTTTGTCGACACATCTGTTTTGAAAAACCTAGATGTCTTGAATCCTGCCATCTTATTTACCCACACCAAGCAACGCAGTAAGCTATCTTACGGAATCTATAAAGAATGATCTTTATAGATTCCGTAAGATAGCTTACTGCGTCAACATAGTTGAGAAAAGGCTAGGCAGATGATGACATCTGCCTAGCCTTTTCTCAACTATGTTGGGCTCGGCTTCCAGTCTAATCAGATCCAGCTGAATATCAGTATTTTACATGGAGCGACTGCCTATCTGACCTCCACAACCCAGTTACTGGATAATACGATACCCCTTGGTAAGAAGACTGTATGTCAGATCTTCGGGCTTCTGACGACTCGTAACGACATAAAGATCTACGAATGACAGCCGGGACCAACAGCTTAACGTGCTTTCCGAGGCACGGATGGGTCTTGGTATGTAAAGATGATCCACGGACCAACCGCAGCAACCGTAGCTTCCTGATCGATCTGATCGATCTGACCTGATCGATCGAACCGTGCGGCTGTTATTACTTAGCCACAAGCCCCTCCCGGCCATCTATAAACATTAAAAGGATAATTGAAAATCGATTCCTCGATCGAGCTACCCATAGTAGCTCACCGTCCGGTAAGGACCAGGCCCGGGTCGACGGCGCGTTGTATTCCACGCGTGCCTCAAAGAGATGTCGTCAGCACAAGTGTAGGGGTCCAACTAGGGCCGATGCCTGCCGCCGGGGTCGCCAGAAGTTACTAAAGGGTTACTGAGGCCCCTGGCAACACAGGCAACGGAAGGAATACGGGTGGGTTTTTCGTCAGTAAGAGTCTGACACACCCTCCCGCTCCGCCCAGAGAGAGAAGTTATTTGATGATTTCCCACACACAAAAAAAAAAAAAGCTGTAGCCCGCGAAATTCTAATTTTCTTACGTTATTTGCAATTTGCTGGTCAGTGTCAGTCAGGTTGTATCTTGATCAAAATAAGATTAGCGACCAGATATGTGTTTACAGAATTATAATCATTTGGATCATTCATACATCTCTCTTAGTTAGATTTTTTTCCCCAATGGTGAAAATGTTAGTTTAGTCCTGTCAAATTAATCAGCGCCTGTCACTAACTGACTAAACTAACATTTATCTTCTGTCCTTTTCTTAATGAAATAGAAAGAAAAAGATGCACTGAACTTAAATTTAGTTTAGTTTGTGAACAAGGGAATCGGCACCGTTGTCATGATTTCATTTAAAAATCTTGTTATAGCGGCAATAGAAACACACAATCTGTGAAAATTTCAGCCCGCTGACGGACAGACGAACGGGCAGACAGCGGAGGCTGAGTAATAGGGTTTCGTTTGCCACCCTTCGGATACAGAACCCTTTCAAGATGGCGGTTAGTTACTCGCGCCAGGAGACGCCCTATGACCTAGACAGACACTGACCTTATTACCGACGTCCTACAAAGGTTATGTGCGCGTAAATACCGGCGCACGTGCTAAAAGATGCATTAATGTGGAAAAACAAAGGTGTATGTATCGATCAATACGGTTAACCGGCGTTGTGTTGGTACTCTGCTTATCTCTTGGGGATTGGCGTGCGTGACGTTTCGTGTTTTAAAATTAATGACATTTTTAAGTAGGTATCGTGTACACTTATACAGTCAGGGCACGTCAGTCGGGGTATACATAATCAGCCTATAATGTTGCCACTGCTGGGACACAGGCCTCCTCTCTTTGAGAGGAAGTGGGCTGTAATCCAGCACGCGGGCCCGGTGCGGGTTGGCAGATGTCGCATGTCTTCGAATTTTTGGTTCTAGGACATGCCGGTTTCCTCACGATGTTTTCCTTCACCGTTTTGAGAGCAGTGGTGATGAAATAAATTATACAAAGTAAAGCGTCTGTCTGGGTGGGGTATGGTTGCCCGTGAAATAAAGGCGTAGAGGATTTAACTCTAACGATGATGATGCACAGACGTCCGGCGTCCGACGGTGACCACTTAGCATCAGATGGACCGCCAGCTTGTCACCCAATTTTCTTAAGGAAAAAAAAATAGTCAGTCATGGGGACTGCTGACAAAAGTGAAAACTTAAGACTTTGGAGTAACATCTATAGATATTATGCGTATACCTGTGAGGGACTTGTGGCTAAGTAATAACAGCAGCACGGGTCGATCGATCAGGTTAAGCTACGCTTGCCGTGGATGGGTGAACATCTTTATATACCAAGAACCCTCGCCTCCGTTGGTCCCGGCTGTCATTCGTGGATCTTTAACAGTCGTTACGGGTCGTCAGAAGCCTGATAGTCTGACAACCAGTCTTATAAAGGGGTATCGTATTACCCAGTAAATAGGTTGTGGAGGTCAGATAGGCAGTCGCTCCATGTAAAATACTGGTATTCAGCTGCATCCGGTTAGGCTGGTAGCCGACCCCAACGTAGTTGGGAAAAGGCTAGGCAGATGATGATGATATTCGTATACATGTATACAGACCACTACGCGTCGTCAGTCTGGCGCAACGCGTCACGTAACGCGGTTAGCATGTCGGTGACGCGAACCCAGAAGTTTTGGGCCCTATCAAAAAAGGTCAACGCGGTTAGAGCACTTCGAAAACTTAGCATGGCTTCCTTAAACGTAACGTTCGTACGTTAAAGTATTGTTAGCACAAGATAACCAAAGTGATGTAAAACAAAATAAACTAGCTACTTAATGCGGTAGACACTTACGAGGACTTTGACCGTTACTTTGATAAGAAACGAGAAATTCTTATTCAATGCATCACTGTATATGTAAATGAGTAAAAAATGCAGATTTTATTTTTATTTGACTACCTAAAACCAAAAATTCATAGACATGTAGCATCCACTAACCCGTTGTGGACGACCCATTCCTTCCCAGAGAAAGAAAAGGCCTCAGTCCCGACAGCGGGAACATTATAAGCTGTAGTTCCTCTTAAAGGTTTTCAGTCCCTACCAAGGGGTATCGTGTTACCTACGGGGTTTTGGAGGTCAAATAGGCAGTCGCTCCATTACAAATTCTGGTATTCAGGTGCATCCATTTAGACTGGAACCCCGACCTCAACATGGCTAGGCAGACGATGGTGACCTCTTAAAGGTTTTCCTGAAAGAAAAATGTTTTCCTTGACTAAAAGGCGAGGCTAAATGAAATGAGAGTATTCGGAAGTCCTTGAAAATTCGGTACAGTAACGTCATTACCGCTTTACCTTCATTCGCTTATCGTGCTATACAAATTTTTAAAACGTTTCATTTTATTTGTATAGAAACTATGATTGTTATTACGTGTAATTTTGTTCTCTAAAGAACTCTTGTTTAAGAGCATATTTTTTTTTTTGTACAAAACTCAGTTTGACTTTAAAATAGACTTCATGAGTGGCGTTAAAACGTTCGGCGCACCCTGAACAGTCCGCCCGTTACTACCCTGCTGACTGACTGACTGAGAGAGAACTGTGTTAAAGACTGTAGGGTCCTCTAGACTAGACACACTTGTTATATGTATAATAATAAAAAATAAAAATAGAAGAGCCTTATTTTAATTTTAATTTTTACAAAACATAATTATTCTAAATTAACAAATACTTAAATTCTTTTATATTTCTGCGCTAGTAAGAAGCCCTCGTTTAATTGAAGGTGAAGGCCTCCACTAGAGATTTCGATTCCTCGCTGTCATTCGCTGCATTCATCCACTTTTCGCCAGCCATTTGTATTATGTCCTCTGCCCACCGGGCAGTCGGTCGACCTCTTTTCCTAGTGCCTGATGGCCCGTTCCAAGATGTTGAATTCATTGATTACCTGTCAACATATTTACGTGACTACCCCGGCGCCAAATTTTGTTTACTACTGACATACTTATTTCAAAAAAATGGGTATAGTATTTGGTATATCTTGTGATTCCTAAAATCGTCTCCGGATTGGGCATATTTCGTGATTGACTATGTGATTTGCAAAGGTTAAAGTTGATCGTAATTAATTTGGTCCTTAATTGAGGTGGGTGGTCTTGACCATGCAAACTACTGTGACATTGTCCTTGAAGCCTTGCCAAGACCTCAAATTTAAACAAATGAAATCAAATGCATAATTTCCCTACTACTTACCTGGGACATGGGACTAAAACATAAGTGCAAGCAAGATGCGAGTGTACTACATAGTCTATACACGGTATAAAGGACATCGGATTTTTTTTAACGTTGGTGACTCAAGAATCATGTGCTGAATTCATGGTAACAGTTTGCGCGTTGCTGTCTCTTACACCCTGTATACCTCTGGCTTCCCTTTCAGGGGTTACAGGATTGATTTTTGGAACCACAAGAAACACTTTCTCTTACACCAGGCATTGCTAAATCTCCTCTCGTTCGCCAAATTCCCTGCTCAATACAATAAGGTAGCTCCAAGGTTTTGCGGCGGAGCGTAGGTGGCGATATCGAGTGCTAGTATCGGGTGACAGGCAGTAGTAGCTGTGTTTGTTATATTAATAGTATTGACTTATGTTCTCACGACCACTTATCGAAGTGTCTTTCTCGATAGCTCCAATATTAAGGCCCGCTTCCACCACAAATCACTGAAGCTGTGGTTTCCTGAGAAAGCGCACAATAACGGCTGTTCAAATACAAAAATATCCACCAACTGGCACTGAGCCCGCGTAGTGGATTACGGCCCACTTCCTCTCACAAAGAGGAGGCCTGTGTCCCAGCAGTGGGAGCATTATAGGCTGATTACGTAAATACAAAGCGTTTTTTGACACCTTAAGGGTCCCGACTCAAAAAAGATGGAGGAAAAGGTAAAAGGTGGTGGAGGTGTCAAAAAATGCTCTGTCGCCGTTGATCTTGGCTATACAAAATGCGTCGCGCTTACGCCGCCGTGCCGCCGCCGTTCGGTTTCATAGGGAATATTTATTTTTAGTAACGAAAATATGAATATTTGAAAAAAATGTGATATAATTCAGATAATAAAATAGTCTGTTCATAAAAAAAAACATGAATATATCTTATGTATTTTGAAAGTAATATCGTTTTTTATGCTTTGGGTAGACTAGATAACTTCCTGCATTGATTTAATTAAGTATTTTACTTATAGAATTGATGTGTATGCTCTTCTATATATTATATATATATATATATCTGTGTATTGATGTGTATGCTCTTCTATATATTATATATATATATATATCTGTGTATTGATGTCAAGTACTGGTGAAAATGACAGATTATCGTGACAGCCAGTTATAATAAGACGGAACCGCTTTCCTAGGAAACCTTTAATAAGTTTACCGCTAAAAGTGTTTAAAACATCTCTCGCTCTCTTTCTGTCAATTTTTTGAGAATGATAGAGACAGAGTGATGTTTTAAATATTTAGCACTGAACGCATTCAGTCATTTGTGGTGCTAATTATTGTACACGGAACCCCGGTCCCCCAAAACACCCACCCTTCACCACTTCCTAGTGCTTTAGCTAGGAAGAAGTGGCGCAACAAACTCCCAACAGCCCACCTGTCTGTTCTATTAGAAAAATAATTGGACTATAGAGTCCAATTATAGTCCAATATTGTATAGACAATAGTCTGCAAAATAATTTACACTACACGCAACACAAAACATTAAATTATTAGCCATATGCCAGCTAGCACACCAACATACCAAAAAAAAAAAAAAACATCGAAAACTATACTCAAGCAGATATAAAAACGTAAACAGAAATGAATACCTTAATAAAAGCCTCCAGGTATAAAGGGCGTGCCCGCTTACATATAGCTATAGCTGTAACTCGGTCACAAATGATAAACTAGGATCATCGAAGTTAAAACAAATCTTGTACACAGAAAACAAAATCAGAAATGTAAACGAGAAGCAACATTCTGTTGTTTAGTGACAACAGAACTGAAAAACAGGTTTTTTACAGACAGATAAACCCACTTTCGCTTGCAGATAATAACTTGTATGAAAGAACGTGACGTTTCCAAAAGTACATGAGTATTAAAGGATGACTATAAAACACTGTCACTTGTACAAGTCACGGCCTTGCCGAGATATTTGGGAAATTTTTCACTTTCTGTATAATAAAACGTGTAACGTTGACTCAATGTTTTCTGAAGCCATTTGTCTACGAGGGCGGGTCAATAAGTCCGTGACTTTTTGAATTTCTGACCTCTTTACTGAAACAGCAACACTGCTCCTGTCAACAGGCATCTGTCAGTTGACTCCTGTCAAAATTTAAACTTGCTGCGTCAGTTAGTTTGTGTTTGACAGCTATTTTTATCAGACTACTCACTAATTTGAGGAGAAAATGGAAAAAAGTGAATTTCGTGTGCTTATTAAGCATTATTTCTTGCGAAAAAAAACCATTACCGAGACCAAGGCTAAGCTTGATAAATACTATAGGGACTCTGCACCATCGATTTCAATGGTAAAAAAGTGGTTTACTGAATTTCGTTGTGGCCGTACAAGCACTGAAGATGCCGAACGTCCTGGACGCCCAGTTGAGGTCTCTACACCCGAAACAATCGAAAAAATTCACGATATGGTGTTGGCCGACCGAAGATTGAAAGTGCGAGAGATTGTGGAAGCCGTAGGGATCTCGCATGGCTCAGTGGTTTCAATTTTGAATGATCACTTGGGCATGAGAAAGCTTTCCGCAAGATGGGTGCCGCGTTTGCTCACAGTCGACCACAAACGCAATCGTGTAACAACTTCACAGGAAGGTTTGGCGTTGTTTAATCGCAATATGGAGGAGTTTTTGCGCCGTTTTGTAACCGTGGACGAAACATGGATCCATCACAACACACCAGAGACCAAACAACAGTCAAAACAGTGGGTTTCTAAGGGTGAATCGGCGCCGAAGAAGGCCAAGGTGGGTTTGTCAGCCAATAAAGTTATGGCGACTGTTTTTTGGGATGCACGCGGGATAATCCACATTGACTACCTTCAAAAGGGAAGAACAATCAATGGGGAATATTATGCCAATTTATTGGACCGATTCAATGACGATTTGAAAAAAAACCGACCTCATTTGGCCAAGAAAAAAGTTCTTTTCCACCAAGACAATGCAAGGGTGCACTCATGTGCAGTTGCCATAGCAAAAATCCATGAATTGGGCTATGAATTGCTCCCTCATCCGCCCTATTCTCCAGATTTGGCTCCGAGCGACTACTTCTTGTTCCCAAACCTGAAGAAATGGCTTGGTGGAAAAAGATTTGACTCCAATGATGAAGTCATCTCGCAAACAAAGGCCTATTTTGAGGACCTCGACAAATCATTTTTTTTGGAAGGGATAAAAAAATTGGAGAAGCATTGGACAAAGTGTATAGAGCTCAAGGGAGACTACGTTGAAAAATAAAATTATTTTTTTATCAAAAAATCTGTGTTTTATTCCAAAAGTCACGGACTTATTGACCCGCCCTCGTACATTATACATGTGTTACCGTATAATTATGAACTTCATTACATTTAGACACATTATAGTCTATCGGTATTATGTCCGTTAGATTATAAACTGTCGAAAAATTGTGAGTCTCATTAGCTGTCCCTAACCGATTGAACTGAAAGGTGATTTAGCTGGGAAGAAAGTAAACCCCGAGGTGACGACTGATAGAGATATATGGGACATTCGAATTTACTGGGCCGACCCCAAATAAATGGTGATAAGGGATGCCTAAAGTACAGAGCTTATAGCTAAGTAATAACAGCCGCACGGGTCGATCTAACAGGTTAAGCTAAGCTTGCCGGTGTTGGACTGTGGATGGGTGACATACCGAGACTCATTCGTGCCTTCGAAAACACGTTAGGCTGTCATTCGTGGATTTTTAGTCATTAAGGGTTGTTAGAAGCCCGAAAGTCTGACAATCAGTCTTACCAAGGGGTATCGTATTACCCAGTTACTGGGTTGTGGAGAAAGAAAAGAAAGAAAAAGTATTTATTGGGATTCGCAGAGAGGATCACAAATTAAACTAAAACTCACTGGAGGTCAGATAGGCAGTTGCTTCATGTAAAATACTGGTATCAAGCTGCATCCGGTTAGACTGGAAGCTGATCCCAACAATAGGGAAAAGTCTAGGCAGATTGATTGAAGGGATGACTAAAGTAAACTATAGTTGATAGCGTTTAGCCATTCTTACTTTATAATTAAATATTATAGGGATGTGCCAAATTATTTGAAGACGCAGTGTTAAATATTGTTGATGTCGTATTTACCTTGTCGCTAAGACGTTATTGAAAGAAAAACATTACTTTGACAAACGAAATTCCTAAAATAATTGAGCGAAACGAAATATAAATACGATACAAATTATTGAAACATTTACTTTTAAATTTTGATTTAATTTAATTTATGAGGGACAAAAATACCAGCACATTCAATGAAATGAGACCATTTCCAAACTCAATTCAAGAAACATACATACTATTCACAGGGCCGAACACTGCTCCCTGAGGAACCCTCAACTTCAACTAAAATAACTACTTACAAAATTTCTTGTAAAATGAATTATTTCATAACAAAGTTAGTTACTTTGCTCGCCCTAAACACCCACGCAATATTTTAAAGGTCAGACTATTATTAGTTTAGGTCTACACGGGTAAAATATTAATAAAGGAACGGCTACCTCGTTCGAAAGCTTTACTTAAAATAGCCTTCATTTTGCGTAGTTGGTAGTTTTATTACGTGCGTTTAAATATTTTACGGTGCGGTTTATTAGAAGATGTAGTGGACAAAATTGAAAAGAGTATGCTTCGATGGTTTGGTCATGATGAGAGGATGAATAAAAGGTGATTAACAAAAGGTATTTACAATTCAGATGTGAGTGGAAACGCCGGGACACCCTAGGAGGCCATATAGTGATATAATTGGTGATGTTCTTCAGAAAGGTCAGGTGAGTAGTACTTGCAACCGTCGTGCGTGTATGACCAGATGTATGTACGTAAACGAAGCAAAAGGAAGTAAGGAGTGTAGCAGGTGGTGTTCTATAATTTCTGCCTACCCCCATGGGAAGAAGGCTGGAAGTTTATGTATGTTTGTATTAGTCTCACTGTAATACCTTTATTGATAGCCATGTTAGGATATGTAAAATCGTAAATAATTCAACTTAGTAGATACCTACTTTTTAAACTGTCTGCAAGCTTAGCATGACGCTTTCTGTTTCTATTCGACTATACAATGGAAATCGCTTGTCTACATTTCTCGGCGGAAAACTGTAAGCTGCCTACACGGAAACGTCATTTTAGTCTACTCTTCGACGGTTCTCGTGCTAAGCCTGCTGGTGATCTCAGTCTTTTTAGAAAATGTATAAGGACGCTGTTGCTACTATTTGCTTATCGTAACTTGTAAGTCTTGCGCTAGGAAGTCAATTTCCATTCATAACATAAGACAGCATAAACTCGGGAGGTCTGGGAAGACATCGCAAGTTTATGCTGTGTAGGCCGTAGGCAGAAACTACAGAACGCCACCTGCTGCGTCCCGTACATATTCCTCCTCCTTCGCTTCAATATCAATAAAATAATCTGCCACCAAGACAAACGTAATCTATCATCACGCCATTATTCCCCGAAGCAGTATGTGGATGAGTGTATACAGTACACCCACATTTTGTCAATTATTACGTAGTTGGTAGTGACCATCTTTACATACCAAGCCCCTCCGTGCCTCGGAAAGCACGTTAAGCCGTTGGTCCCGACTGTTATTCGTGGATCTTTGACAGTCGTTACGGGTCGTCAGAAGCCCGAAAGTCTGACAACCAGTTTTACCAAGGGGTATCATTACTCAGTAACTGAGTTGTGGAGGTCAGATAGACAGTCGCTCCATGTAAAATACTGGTATTCAGCTGCTTCCGGTTAGACTGGAAGCTGACCCCAAGTAGTTGGGAAAAGGCTAGGCAGATGATGAGTCTGTGTACTTTTACTGCTGAGCATAATATTGTATTCCTAATGTTTTTCCTTAGGTAGGAACAATGGAAGGTAATAGGAGAAATTGTCGTAAATAATTAACTTTTCAGACTAACTGATGATCTGTGTTTTTAGAAAACAGGCACTTCGCTGCTACTTTTAGATTGTTTTTTTTTTTTGTTACTACTTTTATATTTAATTGTTATTTTTAGATTTGGCGCCCGCGTGGCTTTTTCTGAAATAATAGCCTAGGTTACTCCTCATAACATCAGCTATCTGCCAGTGAAAGTCCCGTCAAAATCGGTCCGGCCGTTTTGGATATTAGCCGGAACAAACAGACAAGCATTTAAAAATGTTTTTTTTTTTGTTATGGTACCGTATATAATTTTATATGCATTTAGTAAAAATATGTTATATTGACATTACAAACAGACACTTCAATTTTATTCATTTGTATTGATTGCTGCCTCTCAGTCTATTTGATTGAATACGGATGGATGGATTCTGGAGTGGTCCTAACCTAACTGTTTGGTGCTAAATAATTCTCGTAATCTTGTAAATATTATCATCTGCCTCTTAGATCAATCCTCCCAATCAGTTTTTATCAAGCCTCAACTATATTATATTCAGCTTCAACCTAATCAACCTAACTAGCTTCTCGATTAAGAATTGATCCATATCAAACCAATTCGTTTATCTACAAGTAGAAGTCATAATAAAATACTCATATTTAACCAAGTCTCGTAACTTGTAATGCCTGTGTTTTGAAGTAATTATGGTTCAAATCACCACGGCAAACATAATATAACAATACGGTTTTATTCCCGGAATGGGTAAGCGGACTAATATATAGCATGCAACACCCACATTACGTCAGTTATTAAGTCCCATAGATGAAGAACCTATTAAGCTATTAAGGCGCTGACAAGACCCAATTGACCAAAATAGGCTTCACTTAAGAAAAAAAAATTGAAAAATCTGTATAGTTTGTGGTAGCGAAAAAAATATATGTTCATTTTGAACATATTTCCCAGAACCTGGTTGTTACCAAAACACGTTTTGAAAACAAAATCTCGATACAAACTAACGTTAAACTAACCTCTTACTTTGAGTTCTAATCCAAAATATCTGTATTAAATATCAACATACGTTACGTATTTAATTAATAACTAGAGCGTCTTATTGGAATGCAGAACTTGGTTGTTTTTCATTTTCGATTACTCAACTCAATTTTGAGTAAATAGATAATTACTTCATATTTTGCTATAAATTGCAAGCGTTGTGTCATCGCGCTTCTCTTTCTTTTCTATGGAATTTAACAGTGACCGCGGTTTAGGTGTTGTCAGCGTCTTAATCGACAATATAACAATATACGGTGTTTAGATAATCGAACGCCAAAAAGCTGATCGAAAGGATCTAAATCGTTTGCAGAATATTTCGGCAACATATCCCACAAGATGGAATTCGAATCCCAGAAACACTAACACACTTAGTTTTTATATCAGTTGCAGTAATATCATTCACGCTTCATCGTTCAACACACTTGACTGCTTACATACATGCGTTTATGTACTTTGTATGTGTCTGTACGGCAATATAGGTAGGTACTTCCACATCGATGTGGTATTGATAATGAACTCAATATGTTACGCGTACTCCATTATGATGTCTTGGAGTTCTCAGTTTGTGGATTAAGGCGCAGATATATGATTTTAGTCGCTTTTAAATCTGTTATTACGCCTTCATATATTAGCAAGTAAGTTATGCAAAAAATGTATGTTAAACTAGAACGCATCAATTCTGTATTATGGTATTATAATATTTAAGTATTGTAGTAAAATACTTTATGAAATAAATTCAGGAAGTAATGTCTACCCAGAGCATAAAAAACGATATTACTTTGAAACTACTTAAGATATTTTCATTATGTTTTTTGTATGAACCGACTATTTTATTATCTATAATTCTATCTGTGATTCTTTTCAAATATTCATATTTTCGTTACTAAAAATAAATATGTGACAATTCGCGGCTAAAGGTACCTTGTGGTCGATATGGAGTTATGCATACACTAGTAATCTGCGATTAATACGCTGTAGATATCAAAAAAGATCAACCTCCTACGATGTTTTGTTACGGAGATATATTTTTTTTTAAATTATATTCGAAATTGTGCAATTTCGAGAAACAGACATTTTAAGTTCAGTCACCTCGAACAAAGCAATAAAAAAAAATCTATATTTCTTGCAAAATTTACAAAACATTCAATATCATCGAAACTATAAACGTCCATAAGGTACCTTTAGCCGCGGATTGTCACATATTACCTATGGAACCGAACGTCCGCGCGGCGTGAGTGCGACGTATATTTGTATAGCCAAGGTCAACGGCGATTAACCGACCCTTAAGAATCTGGTGTACAAAGGGTCTTTTCAAATGCATGTCCTTTTTACCCGACTACGGCGAAACTAAAAAACCGGACAAGTTGAACTCGCGTGGAGAGGGTTCCGTACAATGAATATGTTATCTACCTTCTATGTATATGGGTGGCTGTATTTGACGATCAAAAAATGCTGACTTGCAGCCTAATTTGAATAAATGATTTTTGGCAAAACTTGGCACAGGTGATATATATTTTCGTTACGTCTTCGACACTTCTTCCCCTCTTCGTTCACCTCCAACGGTCACCAATCTGCTAGCTCATAGCTAACCATATGAATATTTGTAAGCGCTTGACAGTTACCCTGAAATAACAGATGTGACATTGACATATATTATATCTTGCCAAACATCTAGCACCCATCAAGTACCTGCGACCTTCACGCGGTCATCTATCTATGAAAGGACGTCACCATACGTAGTATGACTAAATGAATTATGAGTCATGTATGACTAAACGAAAAATGCATGCGAGTCCGTTTTTGTTTCGACGGTCGACCTCGCCTTGAGGGGTTTGTGGCTAACTAATAACAGCCGCACGGGTCAATCGATCAGCTTGCCGCGGTTAGTCCGTAGATGGGCGACCATCTTTTCATACCAAGACTCCTCCGTGCTTCAGAAAGTACGTTAAGCCGTTGGTCCCGGCAGCATTCGTGGACTTTTGACAGTCGTTACGGGTCGTCAGAAGCCCGAAAGTCTGACAACCAGTCTTACCAAGGGGTATCGTATTACCCAGTAAGTGAGTTGTGGAGGTCAGATAGGCAGTCGCTCCATGTAAAATACTGGTATTCAGCTGCATCCGGTTAGACTGGAAGCTGACCCGAACATAGTTGGGAAAAGGCTAGGCAGATGATGATGGTCAACCTCGCCTTGGAACTGACTGATGTGGGTCTGATGTTACACTTAAGGAAAAATAATCTTCGAACTTGGTAATACGCCAGTCTGGTTTGAAGCAGCAGGGGGGTAACCATCACCTCTTATAGCAGTATTATTATAATATTACTTCACAGTGGGAAAGTGATGGAGCTATACAGGACTTATAGCTCCATCTCTTTCTCACGCTGAAGTAATATTGAAATAATACTGCTATAAGAGGTGATGGTTACCCCCAGGTTCTGCTTGCCGACTGAAAATGAGTAAGTTTAGGGTTACTCTAGTAATTATCCATTACTTGGTATCTCAACCCTTTGGACAGTTCCATCAGTAAATTGAAGTAGATTAGATAAAATGTTCTCCTGTGGTGTAAAGACTAGTTTATCAGTAAGGTTGCTAGGGGCTTACTGCAGAAACTAAGTCCCGGTCCCCTGTGCTTCGTTTCTTCTCTTGTCAGGAGCCTCCTCTTTCTTTAAATATCGTATCTCCACGTCTGTCTCAAAGTGATATGCAGAGGTGGTTAGTATGCACACATTTCGTCCATTATAAGTCTCATCATGTAATAGGCAATCCTTTTGCCAATAACTGGGCACAAATCCAAAGATTTGAAGTGAATAAAAGATATTGAAAATATGAGTCACAAAGCCTAACTTTAAGTAAACCCATGTGTACATAAAATATTGGATTTTAAATGAATACCTTCAATGACTCATAATTTTATCGTTAAAGTAAAATTATTCATCGAACGTGATTTACGCATTGTGAAGGGTATTCAATAAAGAGTTGCTAGTGACTGGTGTCATTGGTGATAAAGGAAATATAATACAAATCCAAGGATTGATAGCTTCCTTTGAGCTATTCTATCCTTATCAACTCGCTTCGTCATTGGCGAAGTATTTGAATATTTGGAACCTCTTAAGTGACCGCACACAACTCGTAAGCGTAATTTGTTTTTAAAGTAAATCATCGTGGATTCACAAGCCACCGTCCGAATTTCGAAGTGATGTTAAAACACTAGAACGGATCCATACATGACCATCCATACACATACACGACTGTTTTGAAAAGTGCAAGTTGCTTTTTATTTGCATTTAAACGACACTGAGCAAATTATCGTATTGAATTTGACGCATTATTATCAAATATAAGGAGCGTGCCACTGTGAGTGGCGGTCGCATTACTTGCCAAGTGATAGCGAATTAAACCCCAGGTGGTCTTTATTCAAATAGCCTCCATGAGTGGCGATACTTTAATGTAAGCCTGTCCCAACCTGAACAGTTGGTCCCGCTACCACCTTGCTGACTGGTTAATATTTTTACCACTGCATAAGACATTCTCATCTGAGAGCTGGATGAGAGATGCCGAGAATCGAGTTGATAGTGTACGATTGGAGAGGCCTATGTCCCGCAGTGGACTGCTATATGCTAATGAGGAGCTATTCTCATAAACGAGATGGTCCAGTTGCTATGGCCATTAAACCTGGAAACCCCAAGCGAATCCAAGCAAAAACTCTAGTATAAAAATAACAATGATGAAACAGATCCTTTTGCAAAACAATCGGAGGAAGACTGGAGTGACGATTGTATGATAACTAATGACGCTATTCTACTATACAGCCTATTCAATAAATTAGTTTTAAAGACTTCATTGTGTACCTGGGTTCGACGATGGTCAATGCGGACAAGACAAGAGAAATACGAAAGAATATTTAGAACAATTGATACGAGTACCCATTAACCTTTAAGCCCCGCGCGACACCGATTCGGAGTCAAACAATAGAAAATCAATTGTGTCTCATTAGCTGTCCTTGACCAATTAAGTCTGATCTTTAATGCTGTAAAATCTCATGTAAGCTGCTGTGATTAGCCGAAAGAACACATCTTTACCCAACCAATCGAGTGACAGAAGTTTATCGACAAAAATAAATCGGGAGATAACCATATTCGGTGACTTCAGTCAATACTCTATTTGGTGAATCCTCCAAAAAATAAAATTGGCTAAGTTGCTTGCTTTTCCATTAAAATCTGATGACAAATAATATTTACAATGTTCCAACTACTGGGCAACGTCCCAGCAGTTGGAACTTGCTTGCTTTCTCTCTGTGAGAAGGAGTCCAGCGTAATCTACCACGCGGGCCCAGTGCAGGTTGGCAGATGTCACGAGTCCTGTCCATGTTTGTGAACCCGTTTGGCTGTTGATAATTTAGTCAACCAATCACAACTGCAAATATAAAACATGATTGACTTGAGGTCTACTCTGTAAAAATCTCATGATGAAAACTTAGGTGAAGTGAGCTGCATTCCATCTGATGCTAGGGATTGACACGATTGACAGCTCACTTCAAGCTTACCGCGCCAAGTTTCCACAGTGAGAATTTTACATAATAGATTGGTTGATCTAGCTTTCAGAAATCGAAGGTTATTGTATATACCTGTACTGTATACCTGTGACTGTCCCTAAATTACCCCAGGCCGTTAAAATTTTCGTTTTCCTAATTATGATAATATTAGTGCTCCCTTTGGGGAAAGGACCGTGCTCCTTTCCGCACGGCCCTGCAGGGCTCGTCCCAAACTGGTCTCCCTCCCACCGATTGTAATGAATCCCTATGAAGTATTTTGCCTTGTCCCGACTTAGGAAGTAAGGGGACAGGGAGGGGGGTGGGATACAAGAAAGCAGTGTCAATATAAAATAAGTTTGGGAATCCATAGGTAAGAAGAGTAAGGAAAGGATATCGACTTTTCTTTTGATTATGAAAGCAAAAGACAAGATATGAATAGTGACGTGGGGCCGCTTTACAACAGCTGTCTTGTCGTATGTGTACCGCCAGTCTTAACGGGCATAGGCCTGGAGAAGACCTGCTGCGGTTCCAGCAGGACACGTTCCCTACGTAGTAAATAACCCCTTATTATGGTCTACTCACCCTTTACTAAGACAATAGAAAACTAGCACAAGCGTACCGCATCGTCAGTTGGTTGCAGAATTCCTTAAGATTGCCTTGCTGTACGCTGATGTGATTATTTTAAATTGTCACTTCAAACTTCCTTAATCTACCCCATTTAGAGGATGCTTGCAGTGTAATCGGCAGCAGTGCGACCGTCCTTGTCCAGAAACTGGGCGTTTCTGTCTGGGCATCCAAATTACGTGTCTCCCTATTTTTTGTATCAGTAAGAGGCCTACGGGGGGACCAGGTGTGACTTAACGAGACAAGATTCCTAGTATTCCTTGAACGGCTATCAATCCACTTTGGGGTACTTGGTGAAGCCTACCCCCTCCCAGGAAGTGTGTGTACATTAAATGCAATCCAAAGCAACCTGTCAGCCCATAGGGAGTAGGTATCCTTCACTCGCACACGATCTCAACACAGAGACAGTCTCATTACTATCGAAGAAGTTCTATTTCTGCTAGCCTAGCTTACGTCGACCGTTCCCTAGTGTGGTCTAAAGCCAATTGCCTTGACTTAATATACATCAGTCTCCTAAATCCCTCAAAAATACCACATTGCCATACTTTCGCAGAATAGGTGTATGGCCGTTTTTTGTACTATTTCTCAATTGTTTTAATAGTCCGTTTGGGTATGCCTGGGCCGCACTTGTGGTGGCCAGATCAGGTACTAGCATTGTGAATTGATATTAGAAATCGGATATTTTACGCGTTTCTTTAGAATTTGTTGAATGATTGCATTCGACCTGTCCGGCGGTACTTGTCTAGTTTGCTTCCCATTAAGTAGAGAATTTATGCGTTTCGAAGTAGCCTGATCCATCTGCCAGTTTTCAAATAAATATGATATTTTGTTATTAAATTGTAGTACGTGACATTCATGTACCTCTTTTTAATAATTAAATAAACATTGCCTGTAGCTCTGTTTATACATAATTATGTTGTGTATTTTATGATAAGTAACAGGATACGTATAAAAGTATGCCATATTATCCCTGTCTGTCTTTTTCCTCACGGCAAGGCGATATTAATATAGTATATATGCATTTATGTATGTTTATGCCAGTACCTATCAGTCTAACCGTCCCACTGTAAGCCGATATTGATAAATAAACCCCTGCTCGCTTAAGCTACGCTTGCCGCGGTCGAATATCGAGACTCCTCTATGTCTTGGAAAAGCCGTTAAGCCGTTGGTCCCGGCTGTCATTCGTAGATCTTTGACAGTGGTTACGGGTAGTCAGAAGCCCAAAAATCTGACAAACAGTCTTACCAAGGCGTATCGTGTTACCCACTAACTGGGTCGTGGAGGTCAGATAGGCAGTCGCTCCTTGTAAAATACTGGTATTCAGATGCATCCAGTTAAGACTGGAAGCTGAAACCAACTTAGTTGGGAAACAGCTAAGCAGATTGCAACCCTTCTTCGTCGGGTTTTTGTAATTTCGATCTGCTAAGTATCCTAACGACTTTCCTTTTTTTTAGGATCAATTGTCAATGTTATCTAGGACCTTAAAAGTCTCCTAAACTTAAGTGTGTTGATGAGTCAGAATCGGTACATCATCACTGATGAAAGACGATGTAGTACGATTTTTTATTTATAGTTCATTAAAACGGTACAACACTAATTACGTTAATTAACATACAATAATTATGTTGTATATTATTTAATTTAAAACTAATATGGAACAGTGGACTTCCTATCATGCTTTCTCCCACAGAACACCAGACATATACGCATAATTTTACTTCATTCATCCGACAGTACGACAGACTGGGGATTCGGCTCTGGCTACAATTTTTGATGGCAGTTGCGCAAACAGATTGTGGCTCTGACGGTGTCCGATATATTTGTCGGGCACGAATAATCGTCAGAAAAGGCAATGGAGCTCTGGGCAGTCGATGCGTCCCCGTAAGGTCTTACAGGCTACCTTCAGGTAATCAAGGCCTCGTCTTACCTCCAACGAGTTAAAGCCCAACGTTTTTTAAAAGATAGTTGGTAGCGTGCATGTAGGGAAAGAAATGGTATAACGGAATAGTTTCAAGTTGTGTTTTTTGGGTTTATAGTGGAAAATACTATAAAACCTCTTTTGTTGATACCAATTTCCACGGTGGTATAAGTATACCTTGGTCCCATGATGCAAATTAAGTCAATATTGTGGTCACTCGAGTGGGATTCCCTACTTGATTTCAAAAGTCGATTTTTAATATATCGAACACGGTGTGTCGATAATTCTGTTGTACGATGTTTTATTACATCGATGCTTTATTGGTGCGATGTAACGTTTGTGCGAAAATTCCTGTTACGAAAAACCGTACAACGATTTCTCATTAGTTCGGTAATTTATTAGTTCGAAAGTATGTCGGTTCGAAACGCCTTCTGTTGCCCGTGACATTTAATTAATAATCTTATTTTGCATTGCAGAGATTTTGAGGTTTCAAGTGAACTTTACAGAGTAGGAAGAAAGTCTCATCTCTTATGACAAAGAGTTTTAAATGTTATAACATCCGCTGTTCTCATTGTAGTCTAGGTTGTTGACGTGATAAGTCGGTCATTGCTTTGTAATAAATTCTATCAGTACATTCAATAGTATAAACATTATACAGGATGTGGTAGTTGCGACTTGAGAGATGAAAAGAGAGTGACAAATATTTATTTATAAAGGTTTGCCAACTAAGTACATATTCATTTATTTACTGTTTGTCACAGGTAAAAATACAGTTATTACAATTAGCAATATTATATCACTGTAACATACAATATTTATATGTTTGCGTACACAGACAATTATAGATCTTGTATTTATCTAAATTGTATGCGTACTTGTACATTATACAAAATAAAATATATTTATAATGTTTTTTTTTTGGTATGTATATTTTGTAGTGTATATTTTGTCTTTTTGTAATTTGAATAATCTGGTTTACAATAAAGTAAATATAAATAAATTATTAATAATATAATTATAAATATATAATTTTAAATTGACATGCAAAATAGATTATAAATTAATTGAAAACCGCTGAAGACAGACATAAGGGTTAGAATAAGTGTCTCCATTTCATAAGAGTTCAACTGTGATCTGCCTAATCACGATCATATTTTATTGTTATCAAAACTACGTTTGATTAGTTCAACTCGTAAAAAAGCGAGCAAAAGGTTTTTCGCCTTCCCACAATTCGATTGAGTTGTTAGGTAGAAATATTGATAGTCAGGTACACTCTACAATGTTGGCAATTGACCATTGTTCACCTTTAGTTAAAAACATAACATAAACGCCTGTAATCCGAAGGGTCAGGCCGAGGCGTACCTTTAGTACAACCCACATTTCAGCAGTTATGTTCCATGTAAACTTGCATGTAATTGTGTAGCCTTTGTTGGAGATCCAATAAATAAATAAATAAATCACTCGTGTGTAATCTTCGACACAATGTTAATTTTTAATGAATAAATAACAACATAACATCACGCCTTGTTTCCCCGAAGGGTAGGGCAGAGGTGAACCTGTAGTACACGCAAAGTCCCATGTAATAGGGGGCGAGCCTATTAGCATCAACCGGGCACAAATTCAGATTTCGGACTGCTACTGCGATATTTCTAATAGAAAATCCAATAACACTGCCCGACCTGAGAAGTGAACCCAGGACCTGATGCTCAGCAGGAGCGCTTGCGACCACTAGACCAAAAAGGCAGTTCGTTAGTTAGTATTAAGATTGAAAAGTGGTCAACGGCAAACAATGCTGACTGTACATGTATCAAAAGACCAGCGGGTGTATTCTGTATAAATCTCACCGTGAAACGTGAAGTGAGCTCTAAATCCACCTTGTGCCAGGGATGTCACTATTGACAGCTCACTCTAAGTTCACTTCACTTAAGTTTTCACGGTGCTATTTTTACGGAATAGCACTGCAGCGGGGTTATTGCATAACACACTATTAGTAGCAATGGCTTTCATTTTGACAGTTCAACAACATTCATTGCGTTATTTTTTGTGCAGACAAATTTATCGAACATATGAAGCAATGGATTAGCAATATAGAATAGAATTCTCTTTATTCGAGTATCCAAGACTCAAAAGCTGTTAGTAAAACTTATGACTATGTTAGTAAACACTGAAATATACAAACAACACAACAAATAATGGTGGATCATTGCTGCAACAACCCATGAGTAATTGCACAGCAGCGACCCACATAAACACAGTCCAGGCGACTGGCAATCATGCTTAGGATACTGTTGGTGCAGCCCCACACCCTGCGCACCAGGGTAGCGCACCTTTTACGCATTGTTGTGTAAAAACAATCTACATGCGCATCCGCGAACATCCCCGACCGCACTACAGAAGCGGGGCAGCCCCACCAGCATCCTAAACGCGTTATTATACTGAACGCGGAGAGCACTGTACGATCTTTGCGTACACCTAGGCCACAGGCTGCACGTGCAACAACTGCAATATACTTCAAAACCATTCAGATTGTGTTTGATAGTGTGTTACGGAATTAGGGTGCAGGCTATAGTCGGGTGTGAATCTGTAAAATGGCGTCGTAATAAAATTGAATTATTGGTATTACTTCGCTTTAAGAATGTTGAAAATGGAGCTCAAAACTTGGCAAGTGCCATGAGATCGATAGCTAGACACTAGCACTTTATATTGCCAGTTAAATTTGCCTATTTAGAAGTAGCCTCCACGAGCGAAACATAAATGTACGCCTTTCTATTTTTTCTTTTTCTTTCGAAATTATCAAATAACTTCTCCCGCTCTGGGCTGAGTGGGAGGGTGTGTCAGACTCTTACTGACTAAAACCCACCTGTATTCCTTCCTGTTGCCTGTGTTGCCAGGGGCCTCGGTTACCCTTTAGTGCCTTCCCGCGACGCCTGCCGATCTATCGGTTAAAATATGAGCCAAGTCAACATCAGCAAGGTCGCAGCGTGGCTGATCGTCCAACCGGTCAATTTTGTTAAAAATCTCATCGTGAAAACTTAGGTTAAGTGACCTGTCAATAGTGTCAACCGTGTGAAATGACAGCTCACTTCTATTATTATTATTATTATTACTACTACTACACATTAATTTTTTTACCCTGGCATGAGCCACTCATCTAGTTCGTGCCGATACACCAGAAAAGGACTACCTCCTATTTTTAAACAAAACAATACAATCATCTGCTTAGCTTTTTCGGCTTCCAGTCAAACCGGATGCAGTTGAATACCAGTATTTTACATGAAGCGGCTGCCTAGAGTGGCGACCGCGTACCGGATGACGTAGCGTTGGAAGGTCTACAAAGTGGACCGATGACCTTGTGAAGGCCGCAGGAATCCGCTGGATGCGGGAAGCAAAAAACCTCTCGCAGTTGCGGTGCTTTGGGGAGGCCTATATCCAGCAGTGGACGTCTTTCATGATGGCTATGATGGGATGATGATGACTGCCTATTTGACCTCCACAACCCAGTTACTGGGCAATACGATACCCCTTGGTAAGGTTGTCAGACTTTCAGGATTCTGACTAGCCGTAACGACTGTTCAAAGATCTTTGAATGACAGTCGGGACCAACGGCTTAACGAGATTTCCGAGGCACGGAGGGGTCTCGATATGTGTCACCCATGTGTGCTCTCCGAGGCAACAAAACAACGCCCTGTGTAATAGTTAACTGTTCACGCGTCGGAAAACAATTAAACAGTAAGATAATGAGAAACGCCAGTGCACATTTACACTTTGCTTAAGTGGTACACTAATCAGTAAAAGTTATGTACGCATTGCCAATGAAGTTAATGTTAATTTCAAACCTTCTATCCTTGTCTATCGCATGAAAATAGCAAGGAAGATGTCCATGAAAGGACATTGTTCTCGCATATCGCACCCTTAGAATTACAACGACGCAAGTGCAAAATTTCGTTAAAATGACTTAAGTATAACAAACACTATAAAAAGTGCTTAACTATTGTAAGGAACATTGACTCTTTTGTAATTACCATAAATGCCGCTAGATGGTAGTAGCGTCAACGTCAAATTGAGCGAGACTTGAAAACAACAACGACTGATTGGTCAGTTACTCGCGGGGAGCGGGACGAGTTTGTTGCTTCACAGTGCTACAACGACGCTAAGGTAATTATGCCATTTTTTTTTACTTTTATAAGAGGAACATTGACTCAAGTGTAACTTATGACAGCTTTTTTGATCTGAAAGTATTAGCAGAGGAGTTAAACCTAAATTTATATAAAAATGTTCATGGCGATCAAATTAAATTGAGCGAAATAAAAGTGGTCCAATTTACAAAGAATAAGAATACGTTTGAATATAAACTATCATATAAAACTGTAAACATGTTGCAAGCTAATATAACAGTGCAGAGAAATTTACGCACTAGCAGACCAACTATATCGATTGATGAGGTACACCTTAAGCCAGCATATAATTCTAAAATACCAATATCTGAACGCAAGAAACAAGATATATTGCAATTAATTGAGAAGAATATCTACCTCATTACTATGCAGAATATTACAGGAACCTGTAGTTTATCATTCTATTTTTTTTATTTAATTCTTATGAGACATGTCTATCAGCTACTAAATATGAATAGGTGATTATTAAAGTTTAGACAGTTTAGTTAATGATACAATAAATAAGTATTAAGGTTAATAATATCAAAGAAATAATAGAAGACTGATTTAAAAGTAAAAGTTAATAATTAATAAGTTCATTGTTAAGTGATTTTAAGTCAAAGGACAAAATAACATTTTTTAATACTAAATAAAATATAAAATATTATTTTGACACTTAATATAAACCTAATAAGGTTTATAGTAAGTGTTAAAAAAATATTTTATATCTTCAGAAGACTGATTATGCTTAATAGTACAAATAAACGTTGATTACTTTAACCTGTGTTTTATTTGCTTTCTTCAAAAAAGTACCACCTATTTATCGTTTTTCCTTTATAACTCGAAAGTTAATGATTTCTGTTTGCCGGTTTCAAGTTATACGCTAACTTTTAATTATATCTTTTCCTTTTTTGGGTATATTATTGAAATAATGATTAATTGATTATTTTTAATTTGACAAATGTTGTACCTTTACGTCATTGTTCGTCACATTTTTTTATTCTTTTACATATATTTTAGTGGTACAATGACTTAACTGTAGGTGCCTTGTATTTTGAAAATAAAGTAAAAATAAAACTACAAAAAACTTAGGCATTATATTTAACTAATATCAAAGTAATAATAATCCAGTACCCGTGTTATGTTAACTTTTTACAGATATTGTCGATACAAAAGAGTTATTGAGTAAAATGTAAATTAAAAGTTTCAAATGCATTTTTCTCGATTGTATAGTATTTGCACTTACGTCATTGTAATTTTAAGGGTGCGATATACTTATAGAAGCAACAAGAATAATGTACCAAGGATATCGTAATAGCTTGATTTAAAAGAGTGTTCTTGGGAGTTTTTTGCCTATTCTTCACCATAAAGTCGAATTATTACTCTTTTGACCGCCACAGTCATGTATAGATGACAAACCAAAATGAGCCCAGCACGCCACGGTCACGACTACATGACAGATTTTAAGGAATAATTTGCAGCTTGGCGCCGAGGGCACGTTTTTCCATTTTTGACGTGGCGGTTAAAGGGTTAATTCACTGGAGTAATCTGACATGTGCTAGGTGTCACTTTGTGTAATAAAATGGCTATGTTATTATAATGCCGATCGTTTAGTTTAATCGATTTATATAAGTGCAATATAAATGTATGATCAGTGTAAAATACAACAAATATGACCATTTTATTACACAAGGTGACAGCTAGCACATGTCAGATTACTCTAATGAATTCATAATTTGACTTGACGCTGGCAGAATAGTCGACATCGGCTCAGTTGCCAAAAAGGAAAAAAAAAATAATTTGACTTATGAGATCTGTTTTGGAATTGGCAACTAGCTTCAACTTTCTGACTAACTCCGACAGACTCTGACAATTCAAAAGTGCTTGTAAATGGTTTAATAATTGAATGAAATGCTTTGAGTTTGATGTAGATAAACTAACTAGAAATACATACCTACATACATATATACATAAACTCACGCCTTCTTCCCATGGGGGGGCGCAGAAACTATAGAACGCCACCTGCTACGCTCCTTACATACTCCTTTTGCTTCGTTTACGTTCATACATCTGCAGGCTTAGCATGACGCTTTCTATTTCTTCGAAGAATAAACACGGCTCTTTCTAGACAACGTGACATTTCGTTTCTCTATTTTTGACATATCACCGTAGAAATCCTTCTACAATCAGTCATTTTGTCTTCCGTTTCTAACGGTCTTTGTCTAGGTCCTTTTTTACGTAGAAGGATTTCTACGGTGGGATGTCAAAAAAGGAGAAACGAAATGTCACTTTGTATAGAAAGAGCCGCGTCTTTTCTTCGAAGAAATAGAAAGTGTCATGCTAAGCCTGCAGGTCATACACGCACGCCGGTTACGGGTTACGGGTACTACGCACCTGACCTTTTTGAAGTACATCATTAATGAGGTCACTATATGTCTTTAACTAGAATCATTTAGTAGAATTCCATGTGTGGATTCTTCCGAAGAAGTACGGCCAGTGCTCTGCATTATCTGACCCCTCTTGCAAAGAAGATAAGGGGAAAAGGGGTCGGGTTATGGAGAGCACTAACTGTACTACTACCGTAGGTATTTCTACAAAAGTAGGGGTCCACTAGGGCCGATGCCTGCCGGGGTCGCGGGAAGGTACTTATGGGTCACCGAGGCCCCCGCAACACAGGTAACAAGAAGGAATACGGGTGGGTTTTAGTCAGTAAGAGTCTGACACACCCTCCCGCTCCGCCCAGAGCGGGAGAAGTTATTTGATGATTTCCCACCCTAAAAAAAAAAAAAAAAAAAAGGTATTTCTACCGCCAATCATTGCTGAGTTTTGGGTATGGCCGTGTCCTTACCAAAAGCTATTGTCTTGCGAATACGCGTTCGTCGGGCTCATTTCCTCTCACAAGCGGATGATTTTTTTTAATCCTTCCGTAGTCATTAACATTCATTGCACATCTATTATCTATACTATTAATAAAACTGAATAGTTTTTTTTTGTTGGAACGCGTTTATCTCTGGAAGTACCCGTCGGATTTGATTAAATATATTTTACATCCACGCTACGACCCTTAATGAAATGAAATTGTTTATTCTGTAAATAGGATATGAGAATCACTTTTACACGTCATATTAAAAAATAAGCTAGATGGAGTCGACATTTCCTATCTGACTACCCCTGAGAAGAAATGGCGAAACAAACTCAACGGTCAAAGTCTCTTTTAAAGTCCAGACATAATCTTGGTCAGATCATGTGAGGACCATGTAGATCTATGTCTGAAATGGTCTTTTGAGGAAAGAACCACACAAATTTGAGTGGACCTGTCCAGTCAGTGCAAGCATTTGTCAGTAATCGTGTAGCTCAACTCAAAACTTAAGGAGCTCAACGACTCGACGAACAATACCAAGGAAAGGACAATTGGGTTGGCCGCATAAAGAACTCAAAATGCCAGACCATCATTAAAACTAAGAGAAGAGAAAAAAAAAAAAACAACAAGAAATAAATAAAAATGACCCACATAGTGCTCACATTCACAATAATTAAAGTAATATAATATAATACTTTTCAAGGTACATAAATATTCACTTAATTTTGCTTATAATATTCATCAATGTCAATAAGTACATATAGTTGTATATAATGATGATTTTGCATAATTTAAATATCAAATTTTATGGTTTTAGCACAAAGCTTATCAGAGCGAGCAGCTCAATCCCAAGCTTTTTTGTCTTCTAAATAATCTGAAATTTTATAGTACCCTTTTTTATAAAGTTTGGTTTTAATACAGCTTTTAAATCGTTTAATGGGTAAATTTCGAATACCTTAGGAGCCAAGCTAAAAGAAAAAAAGTCAGAAAAAAACGATAAGCGAAAATGAAGTAATAGCGCGGGCGAGTGATGGGATGCGACGCGGTGGGTCGGGATCCGAAATTTTACTGGACGAAGTCGCAGGCAGTAGCTAGTTCGTGTAGGCTTAATAGACTAGATATTTTGTAGACCTTTTTTTTTTGTTAAGTACCTGGTACATCTCGACAGGCCTACACTGTCCTCCCATACCTATTAACACTGTAATTTGAAAACATTGTAAAAGCCAATTATTTTTAAAAGAGTACCTAACCGTGGAGTTTCTTGCCGGCTCTTCTCCATAGGAAACGACCAATTGGAACCGTGCACCTAGCTTTTGACGTTTCATAAGTGCCCATGTAGGTTTATGTGAAATAAAAATATTTTGATTTTGATTTTTGTAAAAGGAAATCTTTTGCAAAATTCATGCTTCTCGACCGAGCAGTTTAGGCCGTGCCTTGTCTGTCAGCGAATGAATGAATTACCTGTTAAGCCCCGCGCGACACCGAATTGGAGTCAAACAATGGAAAATCAATTGTGTCTCATTAGCTGTGCTTGACCAATTAAGAATCATTATACTAATACGTAAAGCAAAAACTTTGTACCCCTTTTTTAAGAAAATTACGCGGACACAGTATGAAATTTGGCACAGTTTAAGTTTATATGGAGGAGGAGTGGAGAAAGCTAATATTTTAATATAATATGCATGAGAAATATATTAAATTAATAAAAAAAAACATTACTCACGGGTGTGAGTAATGTTTTTTTTAGTAATGCGTTTGACACACACACACACACATAGTACTAGGGCCTCATGACTTGAAATAGATAGGTGACAGAAGTGACAGCTTGAACATGGAATAAGTAAGTACATACTTATATAAACTCACGCCTTCTTCCCATGGGGGTAGGCAGAAACTATAGAACGCCACCTGCAACGCTCCTTACATACTCCTTTTGCTTCGATTACGTTCATACATCTAGTCATACACTCACACCGGTTGCGAGTACTACGCACCTGACCTAATAGTAAGTACTTTAGAATACCATGGAATTAGTGTACTCATGGAATTAGTAAGTACTATATAGTAAGTAGAGGGTTTTCACTTATAAATTAATTATGTTCGAATTTCAACTAGTGGGCGACCACTAGTTTTATTAAAAAGGTTATTCCTCAGCAGCAATGCTAGAATCTTTACCGTTCTCAGCCAGTCGCATCCATTCAGGTCTGACCCGGTCCCGGTTATAAGAATAGAAACTGGTCCCTTCGCCCACGTCGCTCCGGTTATTTATATCCATTCCCTTACCGGTATTGTAAGCGGCCTTGAGGACCACGCTAGTATTTAACGCTTCTAGAGTGCCCTTTTTCTGGTTCTATCTTACCTGTGTCTATGCTAGGTCTGGCTTTTCGTATATCCAATATGGGGTCTTCTCGTGTCGGCACGATCTATAGTGTAAGGCTTGTGTTTGACAGATACATCACCTGCTGTTAAGGGTCGAGTAATCGCCGTTGTCCTTGGCTATGCAAAACGCCGCGGCGCCGTTCGGTTTTCTAGGAAATATTTATTTTTAGTAACGAAAATATGAATATTTGAAAAATATATTCCTAGAGAATTAAAGATAATAAAATAGTCTGTTCATGCAAAAAAAAAAAACATGAAAATATCTTAAGTAGGTATTTAGTTTAAAAGTAATATAGTTTTTTATCCTTTGGGTTGACATTACTTCCTGAATTTATTTCATAAAGTATTTTACTGTAATGCTTCAATATTCTCTTATAGAATTGATGTGTATGCGTTCTAGTTTAACAAACATTTTTTGCATAAGTTTCTTGCATTATAGAGGCGCAACAAACTCCCCAGCATCACAGGTGTCTGTTCAATTAGAAAAAAAATTGGATTCTATACAAAATAATTTACACTACACGCAACACAAAACATTAAATTATTATCTATATGTCAGCTAGCACACCACCTTACCAAAAAAAAACATCGCAAACACTCAAGCAGAAATAAAATATGAAGGCGTAATAACAGATTTAAAAGTCACTAAAATCATATATCTGCGCCTTAACCGATGACGTAGTCGAGAATGGTGCACATTTGCCTATAAGCATAGTTTTCATTGTAAAACTGTGCTCAACGTAAACTATTCGCTCCTGTAAACCACAGGGACTCTCCCAAAAATAGCTCTTGTCAAGATGAAAAGATTATCCACTCAACAAAATTGCTGAAAGGGCCGGGACCGTCGAGGGTGCACTGGACGTACTCAAATGTGTGTTGGTGAAGAATGTACCGTTTTGTGTGTTCTTCTAAAATGATTTTTTAGAAGAACACACAAAACGGTAGATTCTTGTCTATGAAGAATTTCAGAATGCAGCATCAATAAATGGCGTTCCGTGAGATGCAATTGCAAATCAACAAAAAGTTTTTAATAATTACTTTCAATAATTAAAATTAATGACGTTATTGTAACTACTTGGCGAGAATTTAACACGCAACCACGTTCTGTGATCGTGCTGAATTAATGTCAGTCCTCACTGAGAATAAAATAGTTAGAATATTACTAATGTATATTAAAGATAGTATAGATGAGCAGTGGTGGCCCAGTGGTAACGGCCGCGACTTACGAGTTGTAGGTGGTAGATTCGAACCCAGACAGGCGCTTTACTTTGTGTATTTTATTTCATCACCACTGCTCCCAAAACGGTGAAGGAAAACATCGTGAGGAAACCGGCATGTCCTAGAACCAAAAATTCGAAGACATGTGACATCTACCAACCCGCACTGGGTCCGCGGGGTGGAGTACGGCCCACTGCCTCTCAAAGAGAGGAGGCCTGTGTTCCAGCAGTGGGAACATTATAGGCTGATTATGTATACTATAGATCTTTTTTTTTTTTTCTGTAAGTAGATTTATACAAACACTTTTACACGTCAATCATACTTAGAAAAAAAAAACTAGATGAGCTCGGCGTTTCCTATCTGACTACTCTGAGAAGAAAGGCCGAAACAAACTCAGAGGTCACAGTCTCTTTTAAAGTCCAGACATAATCTTGGTCAGATCATGTGGAGACCATGTAGATTGGTGTCTGAAATGGTCTTTTGAGGAAAAAACCACACAGATTGAGTGGACCTATCCAGTCAGTGCACGCATTTGTCAGTAATCGTGCAGCTCAACTCAGAACTTAAGGAACTCAACGATTCGACGAACAATACCAAAGAAAGGACATTTGAGTAGGCCGCATAAATGACTCAAACTGCCAGACTAAGATGAAAACTAAATGAGAGAAATAATAAAAACAATAATCCACATAGTCTTCACATTCACAAAGATTAAAAAAAAGAATATAATACTTCAAAAAGTAAATATTAATGTCATAGTGTATAAGTAAGTATAACAAAATCATCAATGTCACACTTAGTATAAAAATAGATTTAGTGTAAAATTAGTTTGTTGCCTGTGGGTACATTGGAGTAGCTTAATTAATCCCAAGCCTTTTTGTCGTCCAAGTAATCTTTAACTTTATAGAAACCTTTTTGACAGAGTTTCTGTTTAATAAATGATTTAAATTTATTGAGGCTCAGTTCTTTGACATGGCTTGGGAGTTTGTTGTAAAAACGTATACTTTGGCACTTAAATGAATTACTAATTTTTTGGAGCCTAGTCTTGGGCACAATAAGTAAGTCTTTGTTTCTAGTATTTATGCTATGAATGTCGCTGTGTCTAGAATATAGGTTAATATTCTTTTTGACATAAATTAGGTTCTCATATACATATTGAGATGCGACTGTCATTATGTTTATATCCTTAAATGTATCCCTCAGTGAATGCCTACAACTTAGGTTATAAATTGCTCGAATGGCTCTTTTCTGCAGCACAAATATAGCCTGAATGTCGGCTGCATTTCCCCACAGCAAAATGCCGTACGACATGATCGGTTGATGAATTAGGTTAATTAAAATTGCCTTTGATTGAGACTTGCATCAATAGATGATTGATAAGTTTTCGTTAGCTATGTTACACGCGTGGACTTAAATACTTAAACCTTTTTTTTTTTCTATGAAAAAAATTTGATTAAGGATTGGTTCTCGTGTTAAAAGTAGTCTAACGGACAGACAGACAGGGAGACATTGCGTTTACATGCAATTATAGGATGGAAAAGGATGAACATCAGGGTGTCATAGGCAGGCAGATTACCAACTTCAACTAATTTAAATAAATGATCGCCACATGAAACCTTTGATGGACTAGACCCAAAAAAATATTACAGTTGCAAAGGCAGAATTTAGCGGTTAACACACGTTGGACCATCTGCCATTTCCGATACTAAAATATAAATTGACGGCACCGCTTGTGTTCTGAAAGTAATTGCTTCATATCCTTGAGAATTTGGGCTGCATTTAAATGTTAATATCTTAACCCTAAAATTATGAAAGGAAAATGAAAGACAAAAAAACAGGCCAGGTGCGTGTCGGACCACGCACAATGAAGGGTGCCGTAGTTGGAAAGTTGGGATGAATTTATCCAAAAACAAACTCAACATTGTAGTTGAAAAACGTGTTCTTCGATACATCGATATATGCCACGTTCAATTCTCCAACTGGTTGGTCGACCTTAAGGCGCTGACAAGAAGCAAATGACCAAAATAGGCTTCTCTTAAGAAAAAAAAATTGCCAAATCTGTATAGTTTGTGGTAACGGAAAACATATATGTTAATTTTGAACATATTTCCCACAACTTGGTTGTTACCAAAACACGTTTTGAAAAAAAAATCTCGATACAAACTAACCTCTTACCTTGAGTTCTAATCCAAAATATCTGTATTAAATATCAATATACGTTACGTAATTAATTAATAACAAAAACGTCTTATTTAAATGCAGAACTTGGTTGTTTTTTATTTTCGATTACTCAACTCAATTTTGAGTAAATAGATAATTTCTTCATATTTTGCAATAAATTACAAGCGTTGTGTCATCGCGCTTCTCTTTCTTTTCTATGCAATCTGACAGTGACCGCGGTTTAGGTGTTATCAGCGTCTTAACTCGTTAACTTGTGAAGCCTACTTAGCCGTGATAGTTTTCCTTTTAATTTCATTATATTATTATGTACTACTGCCATGAATTTTTTCACACTTCCATAAACAACCATTTAGTTGATGACACTTGACTCTAACAAAAATGAGTACTTTAATGCTTAATATTACGCAAGTGGATCCTTGAATCGAAAAGTGGTGTTCACAGACACACACAATATTTTTGAACGGCCTATCCAACGATACCCCACACCATGGGGTAGACGAGAAAAAAAAATATCATCTCCACATTACGTGCAAAGGAGGTGCTTAACCCAAAAAAAAAAATGTTTTTTCAAGATTTTATTTTAGCACTTTGTCGGCGGTTAGTGATTAATATGTATATCCATGCTAAATTACAGCTTTCTAGCACAAAGCGTCTGAGCTACAGTGGGGTCAGACAAGCAGACGGACGGACATGGCGAAACTATAAGGGTTCCTTGTTTACTAAGGAACCCTAAAAAGGAGTTGATAAAGTGACGGCTGACTGGAGAGACAAGAAGAAATAGACGTTGCACCCGCACCAAGTGAGATGGGACGAGAGCAGGATGATGATGATGATCCTAACCCTAAAATTCTCAAATAGCACACATTCTTAAAGCCTTTGTCTCTTCAAAACATCTTGAAGTGATAGAGGCAGCAGACGAAATTGCGTTTAAAAAAAAGTCGCCCGTCTTATAATCGTTCGAAGAAACACGCATTAGCCATTATTAGGCGCCACTTAACTGCCTACCCACGAGAGTAGAACTTGAACGTACACGATCATACACCAGACGGGATCGGAATGCTAATAAAGATTCATTAAAATTCGCATACACACTGTCAACGACATTTACTTAGCCGTGGCGTCCTGTGAGTCATTCATCCTAAGTTTATGGGAATCAATGCCATGTGGTGTGTTTTGTTTAACTGGTATATGAACATGGTGTCTTCCATTGACTACTTTTGGTTGTTATAATGACAACCTTTTACTTAATTTCACTACAATATACAGTGTGTCAGTGCACAAACGAAAATGGGTGAAACTAGACCATTATTCATCGCCAAAAAAATTGAATTTTTCTTTTTTAAAAAACTCGTTGAAACTTAAAAAAATAAAAAAGCTTTAGACAATATTTAAAAAAAAAAAAATCAAAGAAACGTATTTTTTTATTTGATGGATGTATTTTAAGGGATTTCTTTGTATTTACTATGCAGCGTCAATTATCAGCTAACATTATTGTTTTTATTGTAACGAAATTCCCTCAACTAATAAAAAGTTATTACATTTTCAATACAGGCGTCTTTAATAGGCAATAAAAAAGTATAAAAATCGATAATAATTATTACGATTTTTTAAGTTTTTTTTTTCTAATTTTTTTGTCGATTAATTATGGTCTAGTTTCACCCATTTTCGTTTGTGCACTTTATCCAGGGACACACTGTATAGGCCTTGGCAGTGAGTACAACTGTGTGCGTGCAACTTTGGCGTCGAGACCCTCGGTCCGTGGGGTCTCAGTGCGCATAAGTTATTTGCGAAACGTCTGGTTGATGTAACTGGTGATAGAAAAGCTGGCGGCTTTCTCGCGCAACACATCAGCATTGCAATTAGCGAGGAAATGCCGCCATCATCCTCGGTACAATACCCCGAGGGCCTTTTTTAGGTTTAACTTAGTTTTAATTTAATTTAGTTAATGTTAATAATCATCTTGTATTTTGGTTTTAAATGCTATTTAAAATGGTATTTCACTGCTATGTTAATATGAATTTTTGCAAGCTTATTTGGAATAACGTGCTCTTGGCCTATCAAGTTGAAACTTTATATTCCCAGTTACTCCCCCAGTACATTTATTTGGTGAAGATGACGTTGCAGCCAGGATCATCTCTCCTCAAAGGGATTTGAAACTGTTACTGGGATATGGGAGCCAGTGGAATTACAGACCCAATAGACCAATTTTGACAGTAGTACTACGTCTCAATAGTGTTCTATTTCTCTCTTAAGAGTCCATAATACCTCAGCGTAACCTCACTCTTTATTTCGCTCGCACACTACTGCTCGCGGTCACGCGAGCAAGCGGGACAGGGCAACAGGGAGAAGGCTCCAAAGCGCCGATAGTTTAGGTAATTTCTCTTTAAGGTGAAAATAATGGTAATAAACATAGGTAGTATTTGCTGTATATTTAGTTCAGTTATTATGCAAAGTTTCGTGATCTAATTTGAAGTACTTTTTTGATACTAACGGTTTATTGTTTGGTTTGGAGGTAACTTTTCATTCTTTTTCTGTCTAGAAAATTGTGGAATTGTGTTTTCGTCAAACATAGTACTTAACATTAATCCTTAACTTCGGTGCCTTGGAGCCTTCTCCCTGTCGCCCTGTCCTGCTTGCTCGCGTGACCGGGAGCAGTAGTGTACAAGCGACATAAACAGTGAGTTGGCGCTGTGTTATTATGAACCTTGGCAATGCAAATACGCGTCGTGCTCACGCCGCGCCGCCGTTCGGTTTCATAAGGAATATTTATTTTTAGTACTTAACGAAAATATGAATATTTGAAAAAGAATCACATATAGAATTATAGATAATAAAATAGTATTTTCCTACAAAAGTAGTTTGAATGTAATATCGTTTTTATGCTTTGGGTAGAAATTACTTCCTAAATTTGTTTTATAAAATATTTTACTACAATACTTAAATATTCTTAGATAGAAGTGTTGTGTATGCGTTCTAGTTTAAGATATTTTTTTGCATAACTTACTTGCTTTATATGAAGGCGCAATAACGGATTTAAAAGTCACAAAAATCATATATCTGCGCCTTAACTATCGTTACTCGTGAAGGTTATTATAATATTTTAATCTTACAACGTCCATTGAACTCCTCATATAAAACAGCTAGAACAAAACTTGAATAGGTATTTTCCGGTATTCTCTCAGCATAGCATACCAATGACGCCGCATCTACACAAGAAAGTAAATAAATATTAACTAAGACTTTTACTTCGAAAGGCGATCGACGACAGAACTTTTACCGAGAGTTGACTACCTACTCCGTCTTTTAATTTAGTGGTGATGCCATGGTGATGTTTTGGTAATAAATTATGTGGATTGTTGAATTTCTAATACTTATTTTATGCGTTGAAGTTTTCACCAGATGATCTATTCTTTGGTCTCAGATAATTACTGGACTGTTTCCTTGGTGTAATAGTCGCAATCGCTACTGCAGGCTTAGCATGACGCTTTGTATTTCTTCGAAGAATAGACACTGCTCTTTCTATACAAAGTGACGTTTTGTTTCTTCTTTTTTGACATCCCACCGTAGAAATCCTTCTACATAAAAAAGGACCTAGACAAAGATCGTTCGAAACGAAAGACAAAATGACAGATTGTAGAAGGATTTCTACGGTGAGATGTCAAAAATGGAGAAACGAAATGTCACTTTGTATAGAAAGAGCCGTGTCTATTCTTCGAAGAAATGCAAAGCGTCATGCTAAGCCTGCTGATGAGCATAGGGTCGCGATTCCCACCCAGTTCGGGCAAAGATTCATTGGGTTTTTCCATCAAGAATTTATAATCTTGATGGAAATAATCGCTTATAGTCGAAATACTAGCCCCTATTAATGACATGAGATTTTTAAACAAAACTTGCGAAATGTATTTGCCTAACACATTGAATACAGCCTACAGGCGTGAAGTAATTTATTTATTTTATTTAAATCACAATCATAACACCTTTACCAATTCATTCAAGACGATGTTAATTACATAGGCGCCAGGAGCGGGGTGCAAGAGGGTGCACTTGCACCTCCCTGGCTTCAAAATAAAATAAAGGTGTATGGAAATTCAGAACTATAAAAATATCCAAAAACGCCTAATACATGAATGATACCTATTTGAGGCGGGATTCTAAAATGTTCCTCTCAATTTTAAAAGCTTCAGTGCATTAGTCGACAAATTACCGAACTCCCGAAAATCTAATCGAGCCTAGGCGGGGTGCTAACATTATCAAGCTTGCTTTGCTGTTTGCTCGCTCTTGCATCTTACTCTTCTTAATTCTTTGGCTTCTTTGCATAAATCGACACAGTTAGTCTTCTTTCTGTATGAATGGACAAAATAAAACCTATCCCATTCGAGGCGGATGCAAATAACATAAGCTTTCCTGTATATGTCGACACAGTTAAGTTACCCCTTGATTTTAACATATGAGGTGTCGTTAGATTCGTCTCAATTGCGGGAGTGACATAGGCTTTATAATATTTATAAATTGCATCTGCAAATACAAAATAAAGGAGGGGATTTTTTTTTTTAAATTAATTGCAACAATATTGGTATCAAATAAAAGCTAGTAATGAGTAATTTTCAAATATATATATATAAATAAAACTAAAAAGATTGAAATAAAATAAATTATTTAAAAAAACAAAAAACCTGACTGCAAAAACACAACTGAAAAAGGAAAAAAGAATTATAATCTATATAATTTTGGTCTTGCAGGCGGGGACAGTCGAATAACCTGAAATAAATGGTGTAACTTTTGATTCTCCCCGCCTGCTATACCAAAATTCTATAGATTATAATGCTTGTTTTTCCCTTTTCAGTTATGTGTTTTTGCAGTCGGGTTTTTTGTTTTTTAAATAACTTATTTTATTTATTAAATTAGTTATACTGATTCTCTGCCTAGCCTTTTCCCAACTATGTTGGGGTTGGCAACAACAACACCTTGTATTTCTTTTCGCTCATTTATTTTAGGAATTTCGTTTGTCAAAGTAATGTTTTTCTTTCAATAACGTCTTAGCGACAAGGTAAATACGACATCAACAATAGTTAACACTGTGTCTTCAAATAATTTGGCACATCCCTATAATAATTAATTATAAAGTAAGATCATCATCCCTTCAATCAATCTGCCTAGACTTTTCCCTATTGTTGGGATCGGCTTCCAGTCTAACTGGATGCAGCTAAATACCAGTATTTTACGTGGAGAAACTGCCTATATGACCTCCACAACCCATTTACTGGGTAACACGATACCCCTTTGTAAGACTGATTGGCAGATTTTCGGGCTTCTGACGACCCGTAACAACTGTCAAAGATCTACAAATGACAGCCGGGACCAACTGCTTAGTGTGCTTTCCGAGGCACGGAGGGGTCTTGGTATGTAAAGATGGTCATCCATTCACGGACGAACCGCGGCAAGCGTAGCTTAACCTGATCGATCGACCCGTGCGGCTGTTATTACTTGGCCTCAAGTCCCTCTTTATGAAAAAATTGTGGTCGCATTACAAATCTACGCACACACACTGTCGCACACGTATAAGGGTCTAGCGTAGTAGGTACTTCGTCCATTTTGGTTTGAAGTGTGATCTGTAATTTACGTTTTAATATTTTTTGGGATAAAAATTACGTAAGTATATTAAAAATGACAGAAATCGATTCGGTAAACGATCCTGAACAAACTACTTTCTTAATGTGCATTAATTCAGTTACACATTGTATAGAAATACATAATATTGACAGCCAGACAGATTGTTAAACGTATAATATTAATGTAGATGATTTGTCAATACGTAACGTTTATTTTATATTCTGAACGGTATCTTATAATATCAGTGGTAGGGTTGTCATACAAGGCAAAGTTAGCGCTCTCACGCCCCTAGCCGCCGCAGGAGCCACCCTGGGCGTCGGGAATCCCGGGCGGATTTCCGGCCACCGTAGGCGCAGGCTTGCGGACGGTGAGCAATGGGTAGCTCGCCGTCCGATAAGGACCAGGCCTGGGTCGACGGTGCGCTGTGTACCACGCGCGCCTCAAAGAGATGTCAGCACAAGTGTAGGGGTCCACTAGAGCCGATTCCTGCCGGGGTCGTGGCAAAGTCCGAAAGGGATAACGAGGCCTCTGGCAACACAGGCAAGGGAAGAAACACGGGTGGGTTTTAGTCAGTAAGAGTCTGACACACCCCCCCGCTCCGCCCAGAGCGGGAGAAGTTATTTGATAATTTCCCACCAAAAAAAAGGTCATAAAAACCCGTTTTGTTTTAACATGTTGCCAATTTGCCATGTTTAATTAGCTGTGCCATCATGCCATCAATCTGGGGTGGACATTTTGAGTTCACACTTATAATTTCCTAACCATGACTTGCAAAAAGTGTTAGACATCAAATACAGTCAACAAAATATAGTTTGGTCAACAGTGTTGGTACAACTAAAATTTATTGTGTGAGAACGAACTTAATTTGTTGTCTAATGAACAAATTTAACAGGTTCAACGACACTGAACGAGACACAATAGAAATTTTATTGTTATGACTCCTAGGGCGTTCAGCGAAAGTGTTAAGTGATTCTAATTCTAATATCGTAATTATTATCCTATTTTGTGAGTAACAAATGGTAATCACAATGTTGTTTTGAGCACACTATTATTTCGACTACAAACAACCCTTGCTTCTTAATTTTCACACTTTTTCCAAGAAGGGCTGAAACTTTTTTACAAAAATTACACATTTTGGCACCGTGGCAGCCCTACCAAATTTAGTCATGTAACATGTTTTTAATTTGGCCGGCAGCACTTGTCGCAGAACTTTCACTTGGCAAAAGCTTTATACTGCAAGGTCAGCGAATTCGGCGCCGTACGCTTAAAAAGTAAAAGTCTTATACTTATATAAGTGTACAGGATCCATTGGTCGTGTCGGACATTTTTATTATTTTGATAAGCTCCTGTTTAAGCGTCTGGGCTGATAGTAAGCGATGATGCGGTCAACGATGGTGTGCGGTTGCCTAAAAGTTAAGATGAAGTTATGCTTTATTTAAAGTAATCGTTGAGATCTTCTAGGAGGAGTTCATACGGGGAAGTACTAGCACCTTACCGATTTCTACAGCCTTGTTGTATTCAAGTTTCAAAGGTATGGTTATAATTAATTACAGGAGGAAATGCGAAATTTTGTACTTTTTCTGGAAGGGCTTAGCACCTGCGATGACATGAAATAAGCTGTTCTTGTACCTAGGAATTTTTTTTTTGCTGTAATGCCAATAAACGCATTTTTCTTTCTATAACTCGTGACTATGCGAGACAAGATCACCTATTTATAAAGGTGATTCATTGTAATCATTAAAATATGTGGTGATATGGTAAAATATGTAATGGATGGTTATGTAAATATAGCCAACATTTAGATTTTATCTAAATTCCTTTTATTCGCAAAGTGTGATAACGAAGTCAATGTACTTCATTTATCGTTCATATTTTAATGAGATTAGATTATAATCATCGATCTTTTAAATTTTGTCTTAAGAGGTAGCCATCACCAAATCGTATACACAAGAATTGTCTCCAAAATCTTAATGGGCATCATCATCAGCTCAGAATCACCCACTGTTGGGCATAGGCCTGCTTAATTCCTTTTTGCTATACTTTCCGGTTCCGTGCGACCTTCGTCCAGGAGTTTCCCGCGACTACGAGGTTTTAAGTTCGAAAAAATGACCGGAACGTCTTTTATAAGCACAAGTGTCTAAAACAACAGAATTTATTAAATCTAACTAGCGCCTTGTCGAATCGCAGATAGACAGGGTAGCACGTAACTGGAAAAGGTAGCCATAAATAATAAATGATTTTATTTCTGTAAGTAGGTTTGTACAAACACTTGAATTGAATGGTTCGACTGTAAGGCAAAATTTTTTCTCATACTTTTGTCTTTCTTGTTTTAATTTATTTGGGGCCGGCGCAGCATGTCTATGATCTACCCATCGCTCTCAGTAATCACCCCGTTTCAAGACAAACCATCTTTCAAACAATCCACCCATCGTTTCCATGGCGGGCCCTTACACATAAAGTCATCCTTATACTCAAAACTTTCTTAACGACATTTGTTTCTTCATTTGTTCCTAAACAGGTCATAAAGACCAAATACAAGGTGTTGTTTTGGATCTGCAAAACATTTTAGGGGGTAATTATGTTAGTGATTCTCGACCCGAATCAACAATAAAATGGGCAGGTTTTTTTTTTTTTTTTCATTTTATTCTTATTTACGGAAATCGGTAAGTGTGAACTCCCCTTTTTAAAACGCGAAAAAAAAAATAAAAAAAAAGATAAAATTTAAAAGTCTAAAATAAAAAGTATTATTGATTATTGACTTGGTATCGTATTGTTATATGATTATTTACGAGTTTCATAACAACCTTCTGAAATGTTTTGCAGGTTCAAAACTGCATCTTGTATTTTATTGCCAGGATCAATATTAGGATGGCTAACCATAGACTATACAAAGTTGGCGTCACTCTTATCTCCGTGCCAACTTTCTGAAGTGGGCCAGCAAGAACTGCTCAATTCTCACGGCTGAGGAGATGCTAATCTTTGACGTTATCATTTCCTCCACTATCTTATTGAGTGTTTATCTAAGATATACAGTTATGTGGGATTTTTGCCGGTTATTGTATGTACGTGCAGTATTACCGTGGTTTATAGTTGTTTTTTCATACTTCAATGTAGTTTAAATTGAAATGACTCACTCGCGTTCCTGAATAAAGAGCGTACCTATGTCAGTGACGTATCTACGGTTTTTGAAAACTTGTTTTTGTCTGATTTAAAAATCATCAAAATCAATTCATGTATATTTTATTTCAAATAAACCTACATGAGCACTTATGAAACGTCAGAAGCTAGGTGCACGGTTCCAATTGGTCGTTTCCTATGGAGAAGAGCCGACAAGAAACTCCACAGTAACTCTATTAAAAATAATTGGGTTTTACAATGTTTTCAAATTACAGTGTTAATAGGTACCCAGTATTTACAGATGCAATTTATAAATATTATATAGCCTATGTCACTCTCACAATTAAGACGAATCGAAAGACACCTCATATGTTAAAATCCATCAAGCCTTTTAGGCTACAGAGCGTGCCAAAGAAATAGACATACATACATACTCTCGAAAACATTACCCTCCTGAGGCAGTCGGGTAAAAATTGGTATGGGAGGACAGTGTAGACCTTTTTTCCCGTTGCCTGTGTCGCCAAGGGCCTCGGTAACCCTTTCGAACTCTCCCGCGACCCCGGCAGGCATCGGCCCTAATGAACCCCTACACTTGTGCTGACTCTTTGAGGCGCGCGTGGAACACAACGCGCCGTCGACCCGGGCCTGGTCCTGCCCGGACGGTGGGCTACCCATTGCTCACCGTCCGCAAGCCCGCGCCTACGGTGGCCGGAAATCCGCCCGGGATTCACACTTACCCCGAACACGTAACACTTTGCCCGACCTGGGAATCGAACCCAGGACCTCATGCTCAGCAGTAGCGCTTGCGACCAATAGATCAAATCAAATCAAATCATTTATTTGCATAACACAGGTTCAGAGGAAGTTACAAAAAGTTCATAAGGTACACCGTATTATAACCATGCAAGGTGTGCAAATTTAATATACATATTAAGAACATTATGGCACAATTATTCTTAATCAGTTTTCTTATTAAATTAAATTGAAAATATACATACAATAGACAATTTCGATACACATTAAATTAAATCTGAACTAATAAATTATAACAGTAATGTCAAGTAAATTAATAATGTCATAGTAATTGTATTTATTATCACGTTTTATTAATGTACAAATATTTGCTATAATCGAAATGCAATAATATAATAATGATCTTCGAAATAGTCTTTTACATTGTAATCCATATAAAGGCATGAAATATATGCACTTATAAGTGTCCTGAAGTCTATAATTTTATTTTCTTTGCCGGGAGCCATAACATATCATTGTATATCCAACTTTCTTTCACAGCTGACGTGTCTGAAAGAATACAATGCTGTCACACTATTGTTTGAGCTCCCTTGTAATTAATGAATGACTCATTTCAGTGCATCGCGGTTTCTGAGCATTCGTCATCGGATACACATGTTTTAGTTCGTATTTTGTTTTATTTTTGGCTTGTATTTTGGGAATATAAAGTTGAAGTCCTTATTGCTCAATGAAAATGACACTGTATGTCCTCATTCAGGGTTCAAGAAGGCAATATAATTAGATGTTTTTTTAGTTTAGTGTAGGTTCAAGTATCGATAATAGCATAATAGCTCTCGGCATAACATAACCAGCTTATTAATGTTCCCACTGCTGGGACACAGGCCTCCTCACTGTGAGAGGGAGTGGGCCGTAGCCCGTAATCCATCACGCGGGTTGGTAGATGTCACAATATGTCTTCGAATTTTGGCTCTTGGCATAATTTTAATTGCACAAAATGTAGGTGTAAGGCAGTGCTGTGTCGATCCCAGAGTCCTTTCATTATTCTGTTTTTTATACAGAAGACTTGTGTTTTGTTTAGAATTAAGTCTTCCACGGAAATTAAATAATATTTGGTTAACACTGACCGCCACGTCAAAAAAGCAGAAACGTGCCCTCGGCACCAAGCTTTGAAATTATTCCTTAAAATCTGTCATGTAGTCGTGACCGTGGCGTGCTGGGCACATTTTGGTTTGTCATCTATACATGACTGTGGCGGTCAAAAGGTTAATACACTGAACAGTGATCATACTGTTTCCGATAAAACAATCGTAGGGAAACGAATCATTGCAACATGACCATTGGCTTTTATGAAAGAGTCCCTATATTAAAATGGCTTCAAGATTAACGGTACTTAAGGCGCTGACAAGACCCAATTGACCAAAATAGGCTTCGCTTAAGAAAAAAAAATGCCAAATCTGTATAGTTTGTGGTAGCGGAAAAAATATATATTAATTTTGAACATATTTCCCAGAACTTGGTTGTTACCAAAACACGTTTTGAAAACAAAATCTCGATACAAACTAACGTTAAACTAACCTCTTACTTTGAGTTCTAATCCAAAATATCTGTATCAAATATCAACATACGTTACGTATTTAATTAATAACAAGAACGTCTTATTTGAATGCAGAACTTGGTTGTTTTTTATTTTCGATTACTCAACTCAATTTTGAGTAAATAGATAATTACTTCATATTTTGCAATAAATTACAAGCTTTGTGTCATCGCGCTTCTCTTTCTTTTCTATGGAATTTGACAGTGACCGCGGTTAAGGTGTTGTCAGCGTCTTAAATACAATAATTATGTACGTCCAGTGCAACGTCGTGTGAACGCACTTACAGTAGCAATACGTTTAATTTTGGCAGTTCAACATCATTAATTGCATTATTTACATTGTTGAGCAGATACATTTTTTGAACGTTATTAAGCTATGGATTAGCCAAATACCCCAAAATCATTCAGATGTTATGCAATTACGCTGGACAGTATAAAGTTTTATTCGAGAGAGGTATCTATTATTTATAACATTTCTTCAGTAAGTAGGCAGTTAAATACTAGTATAAGCAGATTAGTGGCTTATAAGGCTTCAAGTTGTCAAGGGGATGTCTGTCCACCTCACGTGGTTAGACCGTGATGGTTAGAGTTAGCATTGGTGTGTGAATTCGGACAAAATCAATTGGATTTGCGTCTGATCGCTTTTCCAGACAGATTATACTTTTGCAAATCATTTAATTCGATGGCTGAATATTGGCGGGATTCTTTTAAGAATTACATAATCAGCCTATAATGTTCCCACTGCTGGGACACAGGCCTCTTCTCTGTGAGAGGGAGTGAGCCGTAATCCACCACGCGGGCCCAGTGTGAGTTGGTTGATGTCAAATGTCTTCGAATTTTTGGTTCTAGGACATGCCGGTTTCCTCACTATGTTTTTCTTCACCGTTTTGAGAGCAGTGGTGATGAAATAATTTACACAAAGTAAAGCGCCTGTCTGGGTTCGAACCTACGACATACAACTCGTAAGTCGCTGCCGTTACTTACCACTGGGCCACCACTGCTGACTTTTAAGAATAGCAGCCTGTTATTGTTACCTAGCACCACAACCAGTCTTCTGTATTCAGCGGTATCCAGTTGGTTTGGAAGCCGACCTCAATATACTTGGGAAGAGGTCAGACAGATGATGAACGAAGAAGAAATACATCACGTTTGCTCACTGCGTGTTGGCATTTGTTAGAACTCAGACTCAGACCATTCTAATTTCTCGTGATTTTCTCCGTCACAATAAGTCAGTGGGGTCCCAGACAAACTTTCGCCTGCTCACTACTTTACATGTAAATTATGAGCACAGTGTATTTATTTATTAACTGTTTATGTAAATTATGTTTTCGATAGCTTATTAATAGAATATAGAAAATGATGCTCGTGTCTTCTTTATATTCACATACAGTCTTTGACCTCCGGTTTGACCAGCTTAAAAGTGCAGTTAAGAGAGTGTTGAAAAAAAAAACTGACGTGGTCATAGTTTTTTCCTAAAGAACTAAATATGTTTCTTTTTCAGTGGTTTAGATTGTGCCTTAGTCTTCGTCAGTCACTTGTTCTCTCTCTGATGATGCGTCCTCCTGTCTCCAGCTGAACTGTAATGTGCCTGACAGGGTCCATTATTGATACCACTCTCTATTTGTTTTTACTCGGCTACGGCAAAACGAAAGGAGGGTTATGATTTTAACAGGCTATGTATGTATGTTCATCTGTTCCCTCATAACTCCTAAAAAAATACAGCTAAAAGGGTATAATTAAATACAAGACATAGATGTCGATTTTTTCGGACTCCGGTTACACGAACACCGAAATAAATCGACATTGATGTCTTGTTTTTAATAACCTTTTTAGTTGGCATTTTTGTCGTAGTTGGGTTTTAGTTTTTGACTTTCTGTTTTAACACTACACTGAGGAATGCAATAAAGAATTACGTAATAAGTACTTACTGTTAATTCACTGATTTTTCAGCTGCCTTCAACTGGCGCCAGAAGTCTTAGCCTCTGTGATCAGAACTAGATTTATATTTATCTAGGTTAGTCGCAGTGTGATGTCATCCTATTTTATTACGTCACTAAGTGCACGTCTAGACACCTTTTACAGAATCGTTACCTCCAAATGTATTATTTTAACCTATTTTGATTGAGTCCCGAATTCTACCAGTAATTAAACTGGGTGGAGAAAGTTCCTTAATATGCCATAAAAAAATATAACGCCGCGTAAGATTAATTACGACCATTTTCTTAATTATCCCTCTGACCGCCACGTCAAAAAAGCAAAAACGTGCCCTCGGCGCCAAGCTACGAATTATTCCTTAAAAGCTGTCATGTAGTCGTGGCGTGCCTGGCACATTTTGTTTTGACATCTATACATGACTGTAGCGGTCAAAAGGTACGGTGACGGGTGGATTGGAAATCCGGGGTGTATCGGGAAAAAACTTTGAAAGGGGATTTGACGTTGCCACCAGGATATTCTTTGACCCGGATGCAACACCCCTGCGATGCATCCCTTTTCAACCCATTTTAATTCAACTTTCATTAGCGTTAAATAACATTTTACTGTGTTATTAATAAGTAGCTAGCAATTATTATTTTTGTAATAAATGTGGGTAGACTGTAGAACCGTAAATGTATACTAAATTGCCACAAGGATCTTCTGGCGCTTAAACGACATTGACAGGGGGGCGCTGCTCGTAAACATTTGACAAAAAGTTTCGCAAAATTGTATTAATAAAACAAGATGGCGGCCTTAGTTCCGATTTTGCCCACGCGCCAATAAATCCTTGTACAGCTGTAGAAATAAATGTGTAGAAGTAGAAAGTAGTTAAAATATGTTTGTCTCTGTCTTTCCAGCTTCAACAACAATGATAACAGCAGTCAACGACTTTTTAGATGATCTCCGGTGAGTTACGTTTAGTTACAGACTAACTATTGTGGCTTAAACTAACTGGTGTACAAACGGCTACATATATCAAGCTATACATTTCCAGTATAAGCTGATCTCGCATTGTATAGGATTTCCGTACAACGAGAGGTCAGCTTATACTGGAAATTATAGCTTGATATTTAGCCGTGTGTACCTACCTACCTACTAACTAAAATTACCGATTTTTTAATCGTCAGTTTAGTATCTTTTGACTAAAGAATCAATATGGCGGTTTGACATAGGTTTTTTCTGTGCAAAAGCTGCCGAACCGCAATAATTATTCCTTAGACTAAAGTTATTTGACTAAGTATTGAAAAATCAGCCCAAAATTATTTGTGAACTAACTATAGTGACTAAAACTGATTGGCGTACTAACTAAAATTACTAAATCTAATATTTGAAACTTATAACCGCATGACTAATGTACTAAAACAAAACTAAACTAAAATAACACATCCTCTTTGTGAGAGGGAGGGACCTAGTACGGGTTGGTGCGGTTGAATACTGCCTGTAAATCGATGTAACTCATCTTTACAAATAGTGCACTTGCGTCCTTATTAAAAAAATCATCACCAAATCTGTTCAATCAGACATACAACTACAATTATTATAAAATAGCAGATTGTACAACTAGTGCATAAAAGAAGCCATTTTACCCCGAGGCGTTTATATCTACCCGAGCCGCAGGTGAAGGTGGATAGTTAAGGCGCTGACAAGACCTAATTGACCAAAATAGGCTTCTCTTAAGATAAAAAATTGCCAAATCGGTATAGTTTGTGGTAGCGAAAAAAATATATATTAATTTTGAACATATTTCCCAGAACTTGGTTGTTACCAAAACACGTTTTGAAAAAGAAATCTCGATACAAACTAACGTTAAACTAACCTCTTACCTTGAGTTCTAATCCAAAATATCTGCATTAAATATCAACATACGTTACGTATTTAATTAATAACAAGAACGTCTTATTTGAATTCAGAACTTGGTTGTTTTTTATTTTCGATTACTCAACTCAATTTTGTATAAATAGATAATTGCTTCATATTTTGCAATAAATTACAAGCGTTGTGTCATCGCGCGTCTCTTTCTTTTCTATGCAATCTGAGAGTGACCGCGGTTTAGGTGTTGTCAGCGTCTTAAGTCGAAGGGTTAAATGGCTCGTTTATGCCCGAGTTCTTTCTTTTTTTTTTTTAAACATTGCGCCGCACTAGGAATTACACTGCTTTTCACTGCGATTGCGAGAAAATGAATCAGGCATAAAGTATATAACAGTATTTAATTGGTTGTCTGATCTCTAACGCATGAAATTGTCGTACGCGTTGAGATAAAGTTGCTTGGATTTCGGCGGTAATATTTCTTCAACTACGTTTTTCGCATTCTGCTCCATTAGCGTGTTAGGCGAGAGTGTAATTTCTTCGTCACATGAATATTCGATCTTTAAGTTTAATCACTTTTCTCTGTTCAAAAATGTTGCAAAATCGAAGAAGAGAATCTTTTAAAAAGTTTCGTGGCGGGAATTAGCTACCTATTCCCGCCACGAAACTTTTTAAAAGATTTTTTTTTAAATTTTCAACTTGTGTCATTCGACTTGGGTACTTCATACTGCCAAGTCGTAAAAACGTGTGTTTGCGTTTTTAAATAATAAATGACAGCTAATCTGGTTTTATTAAATTAACGATAGAAAACACGGAAGTGATATAAATTAAAGCACATTAAGGTCCGTATTACAGAACGTCACTCAATTCTCAAGCATTACTTAAAACTAGTTTTAACCAATCAAATGGCTTGAATCTAGTTTTAAGTAGTGCTTGAGTATTGAGTGACGTTCTATAATACGGGCCTTAATAATATGACGACGTTTTATTGTGTGTGTGGCTGTTGGGCCTGATTATCTTAGTCTTAGATAAAAGTTTACTTTATGCACTAGAGCATAAAAAGCGATTTTATGTCGCCTACGCACAACATAAAGACGAACTTTGAGAACACGCTCGCACTAATTATGGCAAAAAAAAACAATATTGGTCGATGGGCTGTTCTATAGTTTACCGGAGGATATAAAAAATGTGACAATATAAACACATTCAAACGCAGATTAAGGCGCTGACAAGACTCAATTGACCAAAATAGGCTTCGCTTAAGAAAAAAAATTGCCAAATTTGTATAGTTTGTGGTCGCGGAAAAAATATATGTTAATTTTGAACATATTTCCCAGAACCTGGTTGTTACCAAAACACGTTTTGAAAACAAAATCTCGATACAAACTAACGTTAAACTAACCTCTTACTTTGAGTTCTAATCCAAAATATCTGTATTAAATATCAACATATTTATTTACGTATTTAATTAATAACAATAACGTCTTATTTGAATGCAGATCTTGGTTGTTTTTTATTTTCGATTACTCAACTCAATTTTGAGTAAATAGATAATTACTTCATATTTTGCAATAAATTACAAGCGTTGTGTCATTGCGCTTCTCTTTCTTTTCTATGGAATTTGACAGTGACCGCGGTTTAGGTGTTGTCAGCGTCTTAAGGCAATACATCACAACATTTGAAATAACACAGAATATGCTAATATAATGTCTCCAACAACCTAGATGGACCTAATGTTAATAGTACTAGTTAAGCATCACTTAAGCATCTCATTATATGCGAACTGTTATTTTTTAAGTTCTTATGAGAAATAAATATCTTTAAACCCAAATTATTAGAACTCTTTATTAAGTTTTTTACTAACTGCACCGCTTAAAACACGCAAGACAAAAGCTCTGCTACTCGTTACTGCTTATTTTTCGGGTTCGCTACTACAGCTATATTTAAATTACAGGAAGCACAAAATAACCTCAAAATCTTCTCTAAAAGGCGACCGAACTCATCAAATATTCGAATGGCGTACTCTAAATCTACATTACATAATTCACATAATTTGTACTCATATACTGTGCTAAACGACCAGTCAGGATCCTGTACACACTGCGACATATCAAGCAATACATTTCCAGTATAAGCAGACCTCGCACTAAATGATAAATGATTCTATTTCTATAAGTAGGTTACAAACACCTTTACTCGTCAATGATACTTTAAAACTTAAATGAGGTATGTGCTTCTTATCCGACTATTCTGAGAAGAAACAATATCAAAGGACTGGACAGGCCAAATCTTGGCTAGGCCATGTGATGACCATGTAGATTGGTGTCTGAAATGGTCCTTTTGAGGAAAGAACCACACAGATTTGAGAGGACCTGTCCAATCAGTGCATGCATTTGTCAGTAATCGTGTAGCTCAACTCAGAACTTAGAAGGCTCAACGACTCGACGAACAATACCAAAGAAGGAACATTTGGGTAAGCCGCATAAAGTACTCAAACCATCATATGAAAAAAAAAATTGTACAGGTTTCCCGTACAATGAGAGGTCTGCTAATACTGGGAATGGTTAGCTTGATGTTTTCGCGCGTATATATTCGACCTTGAAGTATACAACTGTATAATTAGCTGGTTTTATATCACTACGAGTATACTGTTCTGATAAGCCTAATGACCATGTGGTTTAAGAGCACTTCGAGGCGGATTATGTCATTGAACATTCATGATGCATTTTCTCTATAAAGATCATCATCCTAGCCTTTTCCCAACGACGTTGGGATCAGCTTCCAGTATAACCGGATCCAGCTGAATACCAGTATTTTACATGGAGCGACTGCCTATCTGATCTCCACAACCCAGTTACTGGGTGATACGATACCCCTTGGTAAGATTAGTCGTCAGACTGTCGGGCTTCTGACGACCCGTAACGACTGTCAAAGATTCACGAATGACAGCCGGGACCTACTGCTTAACGTGCTTTCTAAGGCACGGATGAGTCTCAGTATCTCACCCATCCACAGACCAACACCGGCAAGCTTAGCTTAACCTGATTAAATCAAATCACAATACACAACAAATGCTCTTATTGTATCGAGTTGATGCAAGAATAAGAATAGCTCGTGCATACCATATAAGGGTCGAGTAATCGCCGTTGACCTTCGCCATACAAATACGCGTTGCACTCACGCCCGCCGCGCCCCGTTCGGTTTCATAGGGAATATTAATTTTTAGTACCGAAAACATGAATATTTGAAAAAAATCACAGATAGAATTATAAATAATAAAATAGTCTGTGCATACAAAAACAAAAAAAACTTAAAATATCTTATGTAGTTTGAAAGTAATATTGTTTTTTTTTGTTTGTTTGTTTGGGTAGACATTACTTCCTGAATTTATTTCATAAAGTATTTTGCTACAATACTTAAATAAATAGAATTGATGTGTTTGTGTATGCGTCTATTTTTAGCATAACTTACTTTCATTATATTAAAGTGTAATAACAAATTTAAAAGTCACTAAAATCATATATATCTGCGCGCCTTAAGAGGCAGGTTGGATTGCCGCGTACCGGAAGACGTAGGAGCTGGCTTAGCTTAGTAGGTACATAGTTTTAATAAAATACGAGGCCAGCTTTTAAAGGCGTGTACGCACGAACGAACAAAACATGGTGAACACGGAACGTTTGGTTCGTACGTGTGGACGTACATTAGCAAAGTGAACACGAACACGGTTCGACTTGTGTTCGCGTCCAACCGCCTCGCTCATTTTAGTAGCCATGGATTCGCCGTTGGAAGTATACGAAGTAGTACAATGTTCGATAGACGGCTGAGAACTGAAGACCCCGCGCCGCGGCGCGCTCATCCCTCGAGTTCGGTACGAACAATATTGCATCAAATTTCTCCAAACACCGTCCACAGAGAAAAACGAAATTGGATCGCCACGAACATTTTTGACGAACACAGTCTTTGATGTTCATTAGTGGTACGCACATGCGAACAGTGTTCGATGTTCGTGTTCACCATGTCCTTGTTCGTTCGTGCGTTCACGCCTTACTGGTTCGGTGGTTACCACTGATATGCGGCCTACTGTACTAAATATGTACAAAGTCAATAGGTACTTCGGTATGTTTCGTGATAACCTGAAAACTCTTTTGCTAGGATAACCTTTTAATGACACCCACGTTGCAGAAAAAATACTATCCTAGCTGAAACCATTATCAAAAAATCGAGATTTAATTACTTCCCATATCAAAAATCAATACTTATCTAGAATTATATTCCCATCACCTCTAGCAAAGTTTACATAACGTTATTTACTACGTGTTCGTATATATTACAGCTACAATTTATCCATTACGTACAGCCATTCAGTGGGAGCCTCAAAACTAATTTGCACTATCCATCACGTCATGTCACTGATAATTGGTCTTGAAATTTCCACGCAGTTGTGTCGCTGGCTGTACGTCGTGTCGCCTTTGTTTAAAAGCAGTATCGTTTAAGAAAATGTGATTTAATTGTGTTCCCGCGATTTTTTAAGTTTAGAAGTTCTGATTTTGAATTATGACGTGATTGAATTTTCGTAAAAGAAAGTGGTGTTAACGTTAATATACGTAGAGTCATTTGATTTTAATTGTTTAAATAGTGTGCTTTATTTTATGGCAAAAACCTTGGAAGAACTGATAATACTGAAAAGGACAGCCTTACGCTACCTTTTAGCAAGGGAATCGAAACTCCTTGCACTCGGACAAAAACCAGTAAACAAAAAAATCGCCAATTTCGTTCGAAAATACGAACACAACGATAGTTGGTCTGGTTTTCTGGACACTTTCAATGAAGATGTTACGAGAAATGTGAATATTTATGACTGGAGACTGAAAGAGGAAACAAGTAATTTGCCTAGAAGGTACAGGCTGAATTCGACTTCTAGAGAACTTTTGAGCAGTTTCCGAACGCGTATAAGGTGAGATTTAAAAGTCCTGTCCCCAAAATAGGTACAACTCTCCGAGTCTGTTGTTCGATAGGCTACCTAACCCCGGAATTTACAACTGCACCATCATCGACCGCATTTTCGCTTCCCATCATAGATATCATAGATAAAGGTCAACCGTGAGTCCTATCCCTGGTTCATACAAGACTTGACGGCTCGATTACTTTGAGATTTTTCATTTAAAGTTCTGTCCCCAAATTGATGGTGAGATTTTTAAAGTCCTGCCCGGTGTGACCTGACGGCCTGATTTCGATAAGATTCAAAAAATCCTTTCCCTTAAAATTATACTAATGCTGGCCCGATTACGGTTAGATTCCAAAAGTCCTCCCCCGAAATCTTAAATTGATAGCACGATTAAGGTGACATATTGAAAAGTCTGGTATTCCAGCGTCTCCGAAACAAAACTGGCCCGATTTCCTGACCTGGAAATAGGTAATACTATTTTTGAGCCAATTACGGTGAGGGTTAAAAAATTCTGGCCAAAGTCTGGTCTGGTGGTTTTCTGGTCTAAATGTTAGCCATGTTCTCTTTCTCAATGACTAGGTCATCTATCTTGAGGCGATCTTATCGGACAGATTACAGATTCCGGTCTTTGATTAAGATATTTTCTAAGTCTTGAACGGGCGAGGAATTTCGTGTGCAGTGTGAGTAATTTGCTGTCTGTTTTACACAATCGTTTTTTTTTTTTTACTAAATTGACGGCTTCCACAAGTTTCGCTTAAGGAAACGTCATCAGGGTGCAGTACGGCCGATGAATCATGGCCGATCCGAACTGTGCCAAGAAGTCTGCGCAATAACATTTTTTAGGAACCAAATGGTGGTACATGAGGCGAGTGTGAGTGTGCGAAAGTTTGGAGATGGAGAGCTTATGTTCAGACCGGCCATGATTCATCGGCCGTATTGTAGACCTAGATATGCCACAGAGAGAAAAACTCAAGTCCACTTGAATGGAAAACTTTGTCCTTCCACAAGACAATCGACAAAAATATAATTGCTATCCAAAATAATTCCTTTTTACCCAGTTTTAGTATCTACTCTCTTGTCTAGGTTAAATAAAAACATCAGCTCGCGCTTTGTTTCAGAAATCTTGACAATTTTGAATGCATCATTGCAGGATGATGTCATTATCGGCATCTGCCTAGTCTTTTCCTAACTATACTTATTGGGGTCGGCTTCCTCTAAAGTCTAACCGGATGCAGCTGAATACCAGTAGATATGTTCCATGGATGCGCAGGATAATTTTATTCAACCACAATCTAACTAATCAATCATCTTATCCCGTACAAAACTAATACTATTAGGAAATACTATTCCAAACGATACGATATCAGTATCTAGGTGATAAAACCTTAGTATATCAGCTACATTTGTCTGAAGTGGTACTGGATAACCCCGAAAATTATCTGTGAAATTCGGTAAGTGAATTAGTTTTGTGTTAAAATATTCATGCAGTTGGTATACTTGACTGAGAGCAGTGGTGGCCCAGTGGTAACGGTCGCGAAAAACTTTTGAGGAAACCGGCCTATTCTAGAACCAAAAAATTCGAAGACATGTGACATCTACCAACTCGCACTGGGCCCGCGTGGTGGATTACGGCCCACTCCCTCTCACCGAGAGGAGGCCTGTGTCCCAGCAGCGGGATCATTATAGACTGGTTATGTGGTATACTTATCGTAGATAAGTGATAAAAGTTGTAGTATTGTTATAAGATAACATGTGTAGGTATTGTCGCGGTGATATAGCGTAAAATAAGCTAAGTGTTATGTAGACTATGTTGAGCGGGATCGAAAGAGGGTTGATCTTGAGACGAGTTCCCAAGATACAATGTAACAGTCTCTTTTCCAAATAACATTGCACCGCCTCGCGCCTGTCAGGTGGCCGAGGGATTAACCCTTTGATCGCCACGTCAAAAAAGCAAAATCGTGCCCACGGCGCCAAACTACGAATTATTCCTTAAAATCTGTCATGTAGTCGTGACCGTGGCGTGCTGGGCACATTTTGGTTTGTTATCTATACATGACTGTGGCGGTCAAAGGGTTAAAGGGTCGCAAAAGTTCGTCGTCAAAATGCCCTTTGCGCATTGTAGTGGCGATAACATCATGCTGTAAGCCAAAATCCAGAGTTCCAGCACCGGTGCGGTGCAAATATTGCTTAATTGCATTCAGCCTGAACGTTAGGGCGTGCGTTCCACGCAATCTGGAAAAATTATAAAGGAAGACCTGCAGGCTTAGCATGACGCTTTCTATTTCTTCGAAGAATAGACACGGCTCTTTCTATAAAAAATGACATTTCGTTTCTCCTTTTTTGACATCGCACCGTAGAAATCCTTCTACATTAAAAAAGACCTAGACAAAGATCGTTAGAAACGAAAGACAAAATGACAGATTGTAGAAGGATTTCTACGGTGAGATGTCAAAAATGGAGAAACGAATTGTCACTTTGTATAGAAAGAGCCGTGACTATTCTTCGAAGAAATAGAAAGCGTCATGCTAAGCCTGCTGGTAGAGAAATTGCGTTTTGTAGGACCACTTTTTTTTTTATGGATGGGAAATCATCAAATAACTTCTCCCGCTCTGGCCGGAGCGGGAGGGTGTGTCAGACTCGTACTGACTAAAACCCACCCGTATTCCTTCCGTTGCCCTTGTTGCGGGGGCCTTGGTGACCCATAAGTACCTTCCCGAGACCCTGGCAGGCATCGGCCCTAGTGGACCCCTACCTTTGTGCTGACGACATCTCTTTGAGGCGCGCGTGGAATACAACGCGCCGTCGACCCGGGCCTGGTCCTTACCGGACGGTGAGCTTCCCATTGCTCACCGTCCGCAAGCCCGCGCCTACGGTGGCCGGAAATCCGCCCGGGATTCCCGACGCCCAGGGCGTCTCCTGCGTCTGTTGTAGGACTACTTAACGCGAAGGTGTTCGGGAAATTGAAGTGTCTAGAGTGTGTCCTGCTCTTGGCTTAAAAATATGATAGCTTCCTCTTAAATCCAATGTTGAATTTTGGTCAAGGTCCTAGTTGAAAGGATCCATGCCTTTCATTTATATAAGTCATGTCCGATACTGCGTTATCGTAATGAATTGTGTGTACTATTTTTGTTTATCTTATAGATACTATATTAATAACGTGGATTATTTTAATCTTAAGATTAACGGTCCACAGGACAACCACGTGTATAAATAACTTTTGTGAATATCACTAATATTCTGATAAATGTTGCATCCCTGCTTTATACTTTCTGCATTCTTATCATTATTCAAAATGAATTATATTGATTTTATCATAGTGTTTGCGATTTTAATCTTAATTTCGTTATCTCTCCCTATTGTTTTGTGTGATAATCTCTCAAACGACATCATTGATTTAGATTAGCATTATTTTGTTAATTTAGCAAACATTCTGATATGATCTGTTTATATGTCAGAAGGAGACGGAACGTCTGCACTCTATTGTTAGTTGAGACTTTCTAGAACAAAAACGTTTAATTAATTACACTTAATTTTGGATAGTTGCTATCATAAGGGAAAGGGGGGGGGTTGCTATCGTAGGGGTATCTTAAGGGTCGGATAATCGCCGTTAACCTTAGCCATATAAATGTGCGTCGCGCTGACGCCGCGCGGGCGGAAATATTATTTTTTAGTAACGAAAATATGGATATTTGAAAAAAATCATGGATAGAATTATATACAATAAAATCGTCTGTTCATATAAAAACAAATGATTAAAATAGCTTGAGTAGTTTGAAAGTAATATCGTTTTTTATGATTTAAAGTAATATTTACCACATTACTTCCTGAATTTATTTCATAAAGTATTTTACTACAATACTTAAATATTCACATATTGAATTGATCCATTTTTTGCATACTTGCATTATATGAAGGCGTAATAACAGATTTAAAACTCACTAAAATCATATATGCTGTCAACAAACCAGGACGTACCTAACGGGCAGCGTGGGCTACATGAGAATAGCTCATCCATCAATTCAAATTATTTACAGCTGGATGTAAACGTACGTCTCCCAACTTCTGCCACAAACCTTGCTTCTCCCCTTCCGCATCCACTCTAACCCAGCTGTCTTTCTGTCGTCGCTATATCTAGCTGAGGGGACGTCACACGCTACGGTTGCCAATTTACGATCTCCAATCAAGGAGTTTCAGTTCCGACACTGCTAAAATGATTAATCAAAAAGCAAGGTGATAGCTGATGGCTTTGCTGCTGTGCTGACTGCCTAGACGTACCTACTTGGTACATTGCAAAAGGTCATCGGAGCTCGTCGAGGAAATTTTGATCAAATATTAAAGCTTACCTCCTTTGTCCACAGAGGGGGCAGGATGACAGACGCACCAGTAGTGAGTGTGGAGCAAGGCCAGCTTCAAGGGCGAGTGGTCAACAGTCCTTCAGGGAAGGCCTTCTACAGCTTCCAGGGCATCCCTTATGCTAAACCGCCCCTAGGATCTTTGAGGTTCAAGGTAAGGTTTCCTTAATTGTATTTTACGACATTCTGTTATATATTCCTGGGTCACTTTATTCAGTACTTGAGCTCCTCCTGACCTGAGGTAATATCTAATCGTGGACGTAATTTCATAACGTCCAGGATCTGGCGGTTGTCAGCACCTAAAGATTAGCGCAGACTAAGGAGCCAAACAGACGAGCAATTTGTATGAATAAATTGATTATGAACGAAATAATAACTTACATAGAGCTCAAAATAACGTGCAAGAGATGATTCTCTGTAGCTGGTGTTCGAGCAAGCTCGCACATATTTTCCCTCATTTGACTGTAAAGAAGAAGCTCTAACATTGTTGCTCTGCCTGCTCTGACTCTAACATGGCATACCTAATGCCATGTTGGTATGGTTAGCCATGCTGTGTTTTTTAAGTTAGCAATTGGAGGTTCGGGCCTAAATTACTGATTTTACGAGACTAGATGATACCGAAAGGCGAAATATAAAATCAAATTCTAATTCTAAACAAAAAATGCGTTTGTTAACAACTTTTTTCCAATAATGGCAATTTTTTGGCAATAATCTTTTCTCTCAGACGAAAAAAAGTATAGTATTTTCCATGTAACAAAACATGGTTCCATATTGCAGGTGAACAAATATTATTCAGTTGCTACACAGTGATAACTTGTATCTGTATCTCAACTATCTATGAGTAAACACGATAAGAGCAGCAGCATCTTACAGGCACGTCATCGACTAAATGATTATGTAACTGAAATTAAATGGGAAAGAAAAAATGTGAAACCAAAGTACCGAAAAACATTACCCTCCTTCTGGGGCAGTAAAAATGCTGATACAGAAATGATTTATTTGTAGTTAAGATGGAGTTATAGTTGGTGATATAGAGGGGCTTGTGGCTAAGTAATAACAGCCGTAAACGTAGCTTCACCTGATCGATCGACTGATCCGTGTCAGTTGATCGATCAGGTTAAGTTTTAAGGCTCCTACATACTGGCGCGACGCGACACAAAGACACCGCGTGTAGCGCTACAAGCGGTGCCTTTGTGTCGCGACGCGTCGCGCGACAAGTCGCGCCAGTATGTAGGAGCCTTTACTACTACGTTTGCCGCGGTTGGTCCGTGGATGAGTAACCGTCTTTACATACCAAGATCCTCCGTCTGTGCCTCGGCTAGCACGTTAAACCGATGGTCCCGTCTTTTATTTGTAAATATTTGGCAGTTGTTACGTATCATCAGAGACCCGAAAGTCTGAAAACCATTCTTACCAAGGGTTATCGTATTACCCAATAACTGGGTTGTGGAGGTCAGGTAGGCAGTCACGCAATGTAAAATACTGGTATTCAGCTGCATCCGGTTAGAATGGAAGCCGATCCCAATATAGTTGGGGAAAGGCTAGGCAGATGATGATGATGAGTTGGTGGTATGAAAGTCACCCGTCAGGGTGATATAGATTTGGAAGTACATGTTGATTTACCTAAAACATGAGTGCAAAGTTTCAGAAATGGTGAGAAAGAAAGTTGTAGTAAGGAAAGTTATGGTAGGACTGAGGGGTTCGCTAGCTTGAGATATTGATGGAATCGTAGTACTTACCCAGAAGACATAGAATTAATTAAAAAACATAAAACCCGACTGCAGACACACATAACACAATATAGATTGTAATGCTTGTTTTTCTCTTTTCAGATATGTGTTTTTGCAGTCGGGTTTTATGTTTTTTTTAATAATTTATAATCTCGAAAAACTTTGCCCTCCTTCTGGGGCAGCCGGGTAAAATGGAGTCTATAATTGCCTTTGCGTTACGTCCTCTAAGCAGCATTATCATAATATATTTCGCTCTAAATATCCAACAACTGGTTAAATTCTACCATTCTTTTCAGCACTGTGTCTATTGCATCATCTGGCCAAACAATAGTCACAAGGTCATGTTTGTTCATTGCAAAAGGTTTTATTGAAACAATATTAATATTCTCCCTTCTCCTAATTCCAGGCGCCCCAGCCCCCAGAACCATGGGACGGTATTCGCGACGCGTCAGCAGAAGGGAGCGTAAGCGCACAATTCGATCTGTTCAACAACAAACAGTACACGGGCGACGAGAACTGCCTCTTCCTGAACGTGTACACTCCTAACATCGACGGCGAGTTCCTCCCCGTCATGATCTTCATCCACGGAGGAGCTTTCAAGTTCGGATCAGGCAATTCTAACTTTTACGGCGCAGATTATTTGGTAGAGAAAGATGTGGTTGTGGTTACTTTCAACTATAGATGCGGAGCTCTTGGATTCTTGGGTTTAAACACCCCTGAAGTTCCCGGTAATGCTGGTTTGAAAGACATGGTCCAAGCTATTAGGTGGGTTAAGAATAACATCCATAATTTTGGAGGTAACAGCGGAAATATTACTATTTTTGGAGAGTCTGCCGGTGGAGCGGCAGTATCTGTTCTTACAGCTAGTCCGTTGACAAAGAACTTGATCAACAGGGCTATAATACAGTCTGGTACTGGCCTAGCCCATTGGTCTGTCCAGAAAAATCCCATAGAATCTGCCAAAAGCCTTGCAAGGATCTTAGGATGCGAGTCAGATGACCCGGCAGAGATTTTGGACTTCTTAAACGCTACTTCGGCAAGAGACATAGTCGAAGCTCATGAAAAAATAAACCCAATGGAATCATTCCCTGATGTGTTGAATGCTTTTGGCGTCGTCGTTGAAAAGGAGTTCCCAGGAGTCGAAGCAGTTATCACAGAATCTTTCATAGACTTGCTAACATCTGGAAGAGTTGCAGATACTCCAGTCATGATTGGATCGACCTCCCTAGAGTTTGCATTCGAAAGAAAAACGGATGACTTGCAAGTTTTCATCCCAGAAGAATTAAACATCGAGAGGAATTCCGAAGAATCTTTAGCTATTGCTGAACAGATCAAGAAATTATACTTTAAGGGCAGTCACACCGGAGTCGAAAGTCTTCAAGAATATTTCGAACTTCTATCAGATTGTTTTATCAACGTATCTACACACAGATACGTCCAATACCTTATCAACGTGTCCAAGAAACCTATTTATTACTACAAATTTGACTATGTTGGGGAGTTAAATTGTTCAAGCAAACTTCTGAATAGCTTTGGTCTGAAAAAAGCTATGCATATGGATGATTTGGGGTATCTGTTCAAGAATGATTTGCAGAAGGATGTTGAGCCGACGACCCTGGACGTTAAGATGAGGGAGAGGATGCTAAGGCTGTGGACTAACTTTGCTAAGAGCGGGTGAGTACTCTTCTGTTTTATTACCAAAAGTTATCTTGTTTCTGATAAGGGGCGGGTGATTTAACCTCTGGATCTTAAGAGGCGATTTCAAGAGTTAAGATTAGAATATAAAAAAGGCAGAATCAAAGAAAACTTGCGTTTACTGTTACAGAAACACGTGCATGTAAAAAAATAAGTTAACTCGACTTACGGGATAACAAAACAAGTCTATAATTAATCATCTTTTTCCTTTATCAGTTTTTATGGTTTCGTACCTCAAAAGGAAAAACGGAACCCTTGTAGGATTACTCGTAGGTCTGTCTGTCTGTCCGCCGGTCACAGCCAATTTGCTCCGAATTTACTGGACCAAAGTTGAAAATTGGAACCCTTATGAATTTCTGTGACCTAAACACGGACATGTAACGTAAATAAATACATTTTGATTATGGGGTCACTTTTGGAAATCAGAAAATGAAAAAAAAAAGTTTTGCAAACTGTACCGTGTGCCATATAAAATTAAAGGACTTGTTGTTAGGGTCTCAAATATAGTTTAGCAATTTAAAAAAATATAGTTTTAAAGTTAGGTAAGAAAATAGATGAAAATTTACCATTGCCCCTTCTCCGAAACTACTAAGCCTAAAATTATGCAAAAAAAAAAGAATACAGAAAATAGTTCTTTACTTTATAGATTATAAGAACACCTATAAGAATTCTGTGGTCTTCAAATAACATGGTAAATCTCTCAATATTTTGCGCACTAACTTGCAGTTGGAATGTATGGGGGAACATGTTTTTCAACTACAATATTAAGGTCCGTATTACAGAAGGTTCCTCAAGTCTAGTTTGAGCGTCAATCAGTCGATCACTGTTTAAGTATAGAATCAGTACTCGAGCATCGGTCATATTCTAGAACGGTAATCAATCTCTATTCAGCTGAATCGAGACTCAAATCGAACCTCAAGCAGAGATGTGTATTGTCTATGTATCAGCCTGTTTTCGTTTACGATTTATTTTACCAACTTTGTTTTAATCTTCACTGGATTAAAAATATTAAAATATATCATAAGCGCCCAATTATTTAGTAAATCTGCGTTATTAGTTCGGTCTAGTTCGGTCCCGAATACTCGTAGTACAATTCCTCATTTATTTAAATAAAGTTTAGTAATCTTATAAGCATAATTATTGTAAGGCTTAAAATACTTGTATCTATGGCCATAAATAGGTACGCTATTTAATAAAAATGTCAGTATGTCAAACAAATTCGCAAGATATGGCGCTAGGTTTGCGGCTCTTAGCCAGCCGCCTCCCACCGACTCCATCGCTGACTTCAGCGATGCCCTGGCTCCCACGGCCGCGACCCTGACCTCCCCTCCTAGCCCCTCAGTATCTATGGACACTGAGGAGCCCTTGTCGCAAGACAAGAGGTGCCCTACCCCGTTTTCGTACTCCGACGTCGAGTCAGTTAACTCTTCCTCTGCCCACTCTGCTCCCTCTTCCGAGGACGACGGCTTCGTGGCCGTCACCGGAAAGGGGAAAAAGAGGAAGCAGAGGAAGGCGACGTCCTCGCAGGCGGCCAAAATAGCCGCCACGGAGGTTCTCTCTGCCCCCACTCCCTCAACATCTGTGGCGCCCTCTGCTACTACCCCCACCCCGACCGCTTCGTCCGCTAAGGACACTCCGGCCACTCCGGCCCCTAAAAAGATACCCCTCCCCCTCCTGTAATCTTGCAGGACAAAGCAAGATGGTTGGACGTATCCAAATGGTGCGTCGACCAGAAAATCGGCTATTCAAAAGCCACCACCACCCAGCAGGGTATCAAAATTTCTGTCCCAACGTCCCGCGACTATCGGGACTTAACCAGAGTTCTCCGGGCGAGAGGTGTGTCATACCACACCTACTCGCTCCCCGAGGAACGCCAGATCCGCGTGGTGATCCGTAGGATCCCAAAGGAAATCCCCACGGCCGACATCAAGGCCGACCTTGAGTCCCAAGGCGTCCCCGTGGACGAGGTGCACCGCATGCACCGCGCCAGGGGGGGCTCAGCATACGACATGGTCCTTGTCGTATGCCCCCCGTCTGAAAGGCATCACCCTATATTTAAAGTCACAGCTATCTGCCGTCTCACGGGCCTCGTGATCGAGAAGCCCAGGAAGAGCGGCGTCGTCGGGCAATGCCATCGTTGCCAACTGTACGGGCATGCGCAGAAGAACTGCCATGCGACTCCCAGGTGCGTCAAGTGCCTGGGTGAGCATGGCACGTCGGACTGCCCCCGCCCTAAAGACCGGTCTTTGTGCACCGAGCCGCCCAGCTGCGTACTGTGCGGTGAGGCTGGGCACCCAGCAAACTACCGGGGCTGTCGTATGGCCCCCAAGACGTCTTCCTCAAAACTGGCGAAGCGCGCAGACGCCCGCCAGCAGAGAGAGTGCCCATCATATGGGTTCTTCCCCCCCCCCATCACAGACCTTCCCTCAACTCCCCCTGAGGCTAAGCCCGCAAAGGCCTAGCCCATGGAATTACATGAATCATCAGCAGGCGTTCCCTGCTATGGTTCAGCCGAGACCCACTCCGCCTCCCATCAGACCGCTGATGGACCCCCGCATCCGCGTCTCCGCGCCCGTACAACCCGCGAGACCCGCGCCCGCTCCCATGGCCGCTGCCGCAACCGCTGCGCCACGGCCCGTCGCCGCTTCAACCACTCCGGTGGTCGGCCCGTCCATCCCAGTAGATCCGTTCAGCGTGATCTCTGGGACCTTCGCGTTATTCTTCACGCCCCGCGCGCGTAAAATGGCCAACGAGCTCGTTGCCGCCCGTAATTCCTGCGATCTCGCCCAGATCCAGCGTATATTCCACGCGTATCCCGAGATTACGCAAGCCCTTGAAAACTTCGCGAAACCCCAATAATGGATATACAACCCAAAGCACGTACCAAACCCCGATCCCTAAAGTTAGGTTTCTTTAATGCCAATGGCATGATTAATCAACGCGATGAAATCGCTGCATTCCTCCGCGACCACCAAATTGATATTCTCCTATTACAGGAAACATTCCTAAAGCCCAGCCGTCGAAACCCGTCAATTGCCAACTATCGTATAGTTCGCAATGACAGGACTAGATGTCACAAGGACGGCACCCTAATTTATTTTAGATCGTCCCTCCACTGCATCCCAATGGACCCGCCCCCTCTCGCGTTTAGAAGTGTCCATATGTAAGCTAGGCATGACTGGCCATCAACCGATCACCATAGTATCGGCCTATGTTCCCCCCGTTTGCTCATCGGAGTTAGCCCTTCCCCCCCTCTCTGACGACCTTTCCATTCTACTTGGCCTGAGTGACTCCGTTATCATAGCGGGCGATCTCAACGCCAAACATCATGCTTGGAACAGCACCAGGACCTCCACCAGAGGCAAACACCTGTTTGACCTATGTCCCATCCTCAACTTCGACATCATCGCCCCGATGACTCCCACTCACTTTCCCCACGACCCTAGCCATACCCCCGACGTACTTGACATAGCGCTTCTGAAGAGTATCAACCTACGGTTGGATTCTATAGAGGCGCTTGACGAACTCTCCTCTGACCACCGTCCAGTTGTTGTAAAGCTGGCACCACGCCTAGGTCTCCATGACCCTGATAGACCCCCTCTCACCAAGCTAGTTACAGACTGGAGGAAAGTAAGCGACTGCCTGAAATCCACCACGTTAGGTCCCCGACTAGACTCCATTCCCGACCACTTCGACTCTATCGCTGACACGACAGCCGCGATCGACTCATTCACAGTGCACGTACAATCAGTCCTGAACGACTGTTCAAGGGAGGTTCCGGCGATGGACGACCATCGCTGGAAGCTCCCGGACGATGTACGCGAACTGTTGAATGAGAAGAACGCGGCTGTCCGTGCGTACAGTAACTTTCCCAACCACGCGAACAAAGCCCATATGCGCTATTTACAGAGATCTGTAAAGACACGCCTATCGGAGCTGCGTGACGCTGGATGGGACAAGATGCTGAGCGAGTTAGAGCCCACTCACCGAGCGTTCTGGGACCTTCAGAGGAAACTCAAATCCGACGAAGTCGTCTCAATGCCCCCCCTGGTGCGCCCTGACAAGACCATCGCTTTCGATGACGTCGACAAGGCAGAATGCCTAGCCGATAGTCTTGAGGCTCAATGCTCACCTAGCTCTCAACCAGTAGACCAAGCTCACCTGTCCCAGGTCGACGCGGAGGTCGAACGTAGAGCCGGGCTCCCGCCCGTTGAAGACCCTGACTATCCTCTGCCTCCCGTCACTCCAGACGAAGTGCATGATATCATCAAGGGTCTAAAACCTCGCAAAGCCCCCGGCTCAGACGGAATCACCAATAGGGTGCTCCAACTGTTCCCCGCTCACCTCATAATGCTCATGGCCACCATCTTCAATGGAGCCCTGAGCAATAACATCTTCCCACAAGAGTGGAAGAAGGCCACCGTCATCGGCATACCGAAGCCCGGTAAGCCGAAAACGGAGCCCACCAGCTACCGGCCCATCAGTCTGCTCAATGTCTTCGGCAAAATCTATGAGAGGCTTATCTTAAAGCGCCTCAGAGATTTTGCGGAAACAAAGGACCTCATCCCCGACCAACAGTTCGGCTTTAGAGCCCAACATTCTTGCGTCCAACAGGTCCACCGCATCGTTGAACACATAAGCCACGGCTTTCAACGTGGTCTTACGACCGGTGCTGTATTCTTCGATATAGCGAAAGCGTTCGACAAGGTCTGGCACAACGGCTTATTATATAAGCTCTACAAACTCTGTGTGCCCGATCGTCTCGTGCTCATCTTACGAGACTTCTTGTCAAACCGCACCTTCCGCTATCGCATCGAAGGAGCGCTATCCTCCCCTCACCCGATCCGTGCAGGCGTCCCTCAGGGCTCTGTACTATCCCCTCTCATTTTTACTCTCTTCACCAGCGACATCCCGAAAAGTAGAAAGGCGCAGTTGGCTCTGTTCGCAGACGACACGGCCATCTACTACACCGGGTTAGTCCACGACCACATATCTCGCACTCTCCAGACCAAGGGTCAACAAGCTTGGCGCTTGGTTTAGAAAGTGGAGAATCGAGGTCAATCCCGACAAAAGTCAGGCTGTTCTCTTCACCAAACAGCGTAGAAACCTCATCGCCCCCCGACCGCTCACCATGTTCGGCAAGCCTATCCCTTGGGAGAAGCGAGCCAAATACCTAGGCGTGACCCTTGACCACCATCTCTCGTTCTCAGAGCACATCAAGCAGGTGCGTTCGCGTGCCGCTTTCGCTCTCGGTAGACTTCACTCCGTCCTAAATGCGCGCAGCAAATTGTCCCTTAAGGGCAAATTGCGTATTTACACAGCGTGCATCCGTCCCATCATGACTTATGCCTGTGCAGTCTTCGCACATGCTAAACCCCACCACATCCACAGGATGCAGTCCGAAAGGCAACGGGAGCCCCCTGGTTCGTCCGAAACGAGATCCTCCATCTCGATCTTAGAATCCCCACCATCAAGCAGTTCATGAAGCGCATCACGAAGCGCTTCTTCGACTCCGCCACCACCCACCGCAACCCTCTGGTTGTGCAGGCCGCCAGTTATAGGCCCTCCACCATTAGCTCTATTCGCCGTCCAAGGCATACCCTCTCCGACCCCGATGACCCCATTACCCTCCTCCAGGAAAGCAATAGGGCAACGAGTACAGTGCACAAATCACACCGACCTACGTTCCGACCTCGCCGCCGAGGTCCCTCGCGTAAACCCCGACGTAATTGTCCCCCCCGACCCTTGCTCGAAGAAGTGCCAGCCCGCGCCGCAGCTGAGCCTGTAGCTTTAAATTCCCCGATTAATAATAATAATATTAACCAGATCCAGCCTGTCCCACCTTGCTGTCCTCCCCCCAGCGACGCCCTAAGCCGAGGTCCGTACCCCACAGGGGGTGCCCTTAGCGTGCAGTCGCTTAGTACTATAAGAAATTCGCCCCTGGCTGGAGGCTTTGAGTTCGCTTAAGGCAGCCACAGGAAAGTCCGGTTAAGTAGTCACGACCTCCCAAGGTCAACTACGAGATGCCATACACAAAAAAAAAAAATGTCAAACAATTTATGCAAATGAAAACATCGTAGATATTTTGATTAGTTTTGTTATTTGTTTTGCTGATTATTATTTATTCTTATATCTTTTTAAATGGCAGGACGAAAGAAAAATAAAACAAGAATTTGCAATTCTGGGGCTAGGGTATGCCCACGGCTATGTGGTTTTCTTAAATCGTGGTCTATCATAGGTAGAATTAAATATTTTACCACGTTATGAAAACCTGTACCTCTTTATGAAGTTTTCACAATTATACTTATGGGTCCTGTGTATCTCTTAAATGTCTAAGAGGAACGCTAAAGTTCAACCTTCTATTTGCATCATCATTGAATAAATTATTGTAATGATTTACTTCTTCAAATTATATCCATTTTGATATTAAAACTCGACAACTTACGCTTGAAACAAAAATTGGCATGACAATTCTATGCTCAAGCGCGGTCTCGACCACACTTGGGCGATTACAGATCATATCACTGCTTGGGTTCGCTTTACGAACTGAGTAACGTTCTAAAATAAAGCAAATTTCAGCTGAACTATAATCAATGAATTTATGCTTGAGGAACGTTCTAAAATTAAAACTTGACTTAAAACTAGTTTTAAACAGAGATCAATGCTTGAGTTTCCTTCTGTAATACGGGCCTTAGTTTGTTCTTGGGATAAATTTATCCCAACTACAGAACCCTTCATTGTGTTTGGTCCGACAGTAGGATTGTTTGCAAGAATACAAAATTAAAAAGACCTAAGCAGTCTTTTATAACCGCCATTTATTTCCAGGTTTTTATTTATATATTTATTTATTTAAACTTCTCGCATACAATTAAGAACAAAGGCGGACTTAATGCCTTAGGCATTCTCTACCAGTCAACCAAGGGTGGTGAAGAGATAAATGGCAGGTGCTCTGAGAGGAAATGAAAATAACGAAAAATATTATATAATAGATTATAAATAGAATAGGTACAGAAATACATAAATAGGTTCATCATAATCAGCCTATAATGTTCCCACTGCTGGGACACAGGCCTCCTCTCTGTGAGAGGGAGTGGGCCGTAATCTACCACGCGGGCCCAGTGCGCGTTGGTAGATGTCACATGTCTTCGAATTTTTGGTTCTAGGACATGCCGGTTTCCTCACGATGTTTTCCTTCATAGGTTACAAACTTATAATACAAATACATACATATTTACTAAAATATATACCTATATTATACATATACATACAAATTCAAGGAAAAGAGATACATAATTGAGATGACTCTACGCTATTTGTTTTTATTACGAAACATAATGTGCTGATTACACATTTCTCAATCTATCATTTTCTCAATTACAGAAACCCGACACCCGAAGAGAACCACTACATAACCGTAACCTGGTTGCCAGTAACTAAGGACAACCACTACTATCTGAACCTAAGCCAGGAACTGTCCATAGAAACCAACCCGGACAAAGAAAAGATGGAATTCTGGGACAACCTGTACAGCAAATACTACCGTATCTGGGAACACCCAAGGACTAACATCGTAGAAACTACAATCAAATCTTCTGGACCGAAAATTGTAGAGACTTTCACTGAAAGTTTCAGCGTTATCTCTCACTCAAGCGAAGTAACCGAATCCCACCACACCTTCATCTCGGAATCAAGCGAACTCATCACAGAAAACAACGAAGTCATTTCCGAATCCCACGAAGTCATTACGGGCAATAACGAAGTCGAACCGGAAAATCACGAAGTCATCACGGAAAACAACGTAGTCATCACAGAGTCAAACGATGTCGTCCCGGAGAACAACGAAGTCATCCCGGAGAGGCATGAAGTCGATAACGTAGTTGAAATTAATGAATTGCCAGAACCGGCGAAAATTGAGGAGCTGGTTCCAATAAAAGCTTTGAATGGTGATCGGAAGCCAGTATCCCCCAATGCTCGGCCATCAAATGAAATTAAAATGGTGTCCCGTTCAAATGGGGCTCCGAAAGACGTTATAAGGGCGAATGACCCGCCAGAGGATGATCTTCCCAAGAACATTGGAGTCAATAAGTTTGTGAATTTCTTCGAGTCGCTCGGAGGTAAGAAGTAAGTTAGTCATGATTATAAGGGACTACGGATGCGAGACCAGCCTGTCTGTTCTTCAAAAATATCATCGTCAAAACTTAGTTGATGTGAGCTGATCGCTAGCACCATATGGAATGACAGCTGAAGTTTTCACGACGAGATTTTTACTGAGTAGATCAGCTGTTGGCCTCAGTTCAATAAGTCACGAAGTTACTGTCTTAGTTACTGAACTGTCTTCACGTGTTTCGTACATTAGGGCGCGTCACGCGTCAAGTTATAGTGAACGCCCTGTAACGCTGGTCTCGTATGTATATAGCGCTATAAGTTTCTTTTGTCACGTGGCCAAACTCTGAAAGTTCAGAAAATCTGTTTTCTTTTGTTTTATAGTGGTCAGGTATCGATGCCAATCACGTTTGTGAATTCTACATTTAAAAAAAAAACTGATATTTCAAGTGACTACACTAAATGCGGTGGATGACCTCACAAAAAATCTTTTTTTTTGTCATTTTTAGTATTGACACCCATCACGTCTGCGGAGTTCCGCTAGCTAATTTATTTGACCCTTTATAGTACGGAGTTTCGATAGATTAAGAGGTCAGCATACACTGGTTTTGTTATATATGACGTTGACAGGGCGGCACTGTTGGTACGCATTTGTGCAATTATTTTATGAAATGTATTGAAAAAACAAGATGGCCGGCGTCAGTTTAGAGTTTGGCCACGTGACAAAAGAAACTTATAGCGTTATATACATACGACACCTGCGTTACAGGGCGTTCACTATAACTTGACGCGTGACGCGGTTGGTAGCGTTGAATTTTGTTCGTTTTAGAGTTCAAAATGGCGACTGACGAACAGAACCACCAATCACATGACTGTAAAATTCAGTGCTAACAATCAAAAGGAACATCAAAAGTCATTTATTCAAACTAGGCTGAGAATCAATACTTTTCGAACGTCAAAAATACACAAGACAGTCCCCCAAAAACGCCCGCCCTTCACCACTTCCTAGTGCTTTAGCTGGGAAGAAGTGGCGCAACAAACTCCCCAGCAGCACACCTGTCTGTTCAGTTAGATAAAGTTGATTCTATACAAATCATATGCAAAGTAATTAACACTACGAAACACAAAACATTACATTAAATTACTTGCCATATGTTAGCTAGCACACGCCTAGGAAACGCACAGTAAGGTCAGTGACTGAACTATCAACTGAACTGAGTCGCAAACTGATCTCGTGTCTGGAGTCCATGATGCTTTGATTTATGCTTTTGGAGAGAATGAGAAAATGATTGAGTTATTATTTGAAAAGCTGGTTCTTTGTGTCGGATGTGGCTTTGAGCCGAGGCCTCATTTTTGAATATACCTTTTACTTTTCATTTTTGAGTAAAAAAAACAGTATTTATTTCTTATAAAGCTATAAAATAAAATTACATAGTTATAAAATCAGTATTTGTGTAAAAAAAGTGTTCACTGTATTTTTTTGTAAAACTCATAGACAATACTGAGATCCACATTTTGAAGACTGAAAACACTAGTATTTATTTTTAAAAGACTTAAAAATTAAAAGATTTTTCAAATGAGAGGCCAAGGCTACATTCAAGGCCCCGAACAAAAGGATTCACTCCAAAACTAAAAATCACATAAAAATTTAGTCTGTAGATATTAGTCACTAAACTAGTTTCTAATTTTACAGTATTTATTTACATTCCATCTTTAATTGTAAGAATATTTCAGTAAAAGTTCGATTGGTATATAAAAAAAAGTTTTTTTAATTCATCAATTCATCTTTAAAATTGTTTCATACTTATAGTATTGTATAGCATTTGAATTTTTATCTTTTAAGTGATTTGTTTTGGAATAGGCAGATTTTGCCATTTAGCTTTTCAATTATAAGAATCAGCCTGTTGCGGTCCACTGCTGGACATATGATCAAGGCCTTAAGAGCTCAAGACATATTTAATCACAATCCTACACCAAAAGGATCTCTATAAATCTACTCTCATCATATAAACCCAAAGGCTTTGTTGCTACGGGTCGTCAGAAGCTCGAAACTGACAACCAGTCTTACCAAGGGGTATCGTGTTACCCAGTAACTGGATTTTGGAGGTTAGAGCTGCATGTAAAATACTGGTATTCAGCTGGATTCGGTTTGACTGGAATTCGAATCCAACATAGTTGGATAGACAGATGATCATGTGGCAGGATGATGCTAGGCAGATGATCGAAAGAAATTGGGCTTGAAATAAAAACGTTTATAAAATGTGAGTAGAAATTTAAATCAAATATCATTGTCTTCCTTGATGGTTGTATTATATCTTGTATTTATCTTAAAATATTGTATTGTTGATATTCCAAAAAAAAAAACACATTTTATTCATGGCGTTTCAAAATGTATGCCATATTAAATTTTATTTATGTATATTTTTTGCTGATCATTTTCGCATCTTATAATTTATATTTTCAAGGATATCAGACGCTTAATTTTCGAACTTTGAGTGCTTAGGCAAACGATTTAATATTTTCTCGAATTTTATAAGATTTTTTGGTTCGATCATCAGTTCGAGCAGTGATACTGGGTTATTCTCTAAGGCGCTGACAAGAGGCAAATGACCAAAATAACCTTGTCTTAAGAAAAAAAATAATGCCAAATCTGTATAGTTTGTGGTACTTAGCGAAAAAAATATTTGACATATTTCTCAGAACTGGGTTGTTACCAAAACACGTTTTGAAAAAAATCTCGTTACAAACTCACGTTAAACTATATTTAAATTATAACAAGAACGTCTTATTTAAATGCAGAACTTGGTTGTTTTTTATTTTTGATTACTCAACTCAATTTTGAGTAAATAGATAATTGCTTCATATTTTGCAATAAATTACAAGCGTTGTGTCATCGCGCTTCTCTTTCTTTTCTATGCAGTCTGACAGTGACCGCGGTTTAGGTGTTATCAGCGTCTTAAGTATTTCTCAGTAGCAGCCCGGATTCTAAATTTGTAGGCTCGCCCTAATTGCATGGGCCATAAAATACACCTCTGCCTACTCCACCGGGGAATACAGGTGTATATGCTATCCCTGGGAGAATATAATCTTACTACAATGCTTCAAAAATATCGAATAAACATTAAATCGTGTGCTTTATTTAGTTCGCAAATTAATGCGGTTTTGTATGTACTTAGGTATGTGAAATTATTTCTAAAATTAATGTTATACCTATTTACTGATTTAGTCAATTTTTAGTCTTTATTATGTTAGGTTTGGTAATTAAGTCGAAGATGTCTTTCACGATTGCAAAATGGCCTGAATTCCCAGACAATACATAGTCAACAATCACCAGGTCCTGAAATTATATATAATTTATAATAAATAATAATTTGTTTTAAAAATTGTATTCTATCTATAGTGTAGATATTATGTGCCAATATAATTATTAGTCTTTATCATTTCCATTTTAATTATAATGAATAGATTAGAATTATATTTTTGTATAATTATTATGCGTAAATAAAATATGTTATATAATTATTCATGGTTTTATTTTTACTTGTTTTGTTAATAATATAACCGGAATTAAATTCACCGAAGTAGCTGATTTTAATTGGTCAAGGACGGCTAATGAGACACAATTGATTTTCTATTGTTTGACTCCGAATCGGTGTCGCGCGCGGGGGGGCTTAACAGGTTAATAAAATACACCAAACAGTTTTTGTTTTAACATTTTATTATAAACAATTCCAAAACTTTCTACCACAACAATTTTGTTCATAAATTAGCAATACTTAAGATTATTATAAAAATCAACCTGATGTTAATAGGTTAGGTAACTTGTAAAATAATGGGAACATAATTTATCATTCTGCTTTTAAATAAGTAGTAAGTAACTAACTTTAACTTTAAAACATAAATTAAATGCTTCGGTACTTTTTAAAGTTTGTGTAACAAAATATAGCTAATATTTTGTTAAACAAACTTTTTGAACTTGTAAATGTTAATTTTTCAAAAATAGCAATTCTGTAAAGTTTGACGTATTATAAAATAAAAAAATAATTGTTGATTCTTAGGAAATATACTAGGTACCAGTAAATTATGCGTGATTATAAAAAAAAATGTATTATTAAGTTATTTAGTACTATCACAGATAAAAATATTATTAAAATAATTAACGAATACTGGTAAGATCTCGTGATAAAATATTAAACAAAGTTAAAATATGTTCAATAAGTAAAAAGCAGCAAATTTTGCATATGTACATACGCGGTACCTCCGCGTATGTACATAAGCAAAATTTAAAACATAGGGTGCAAAAATCTCGCTCTTGCGTCCAACCTCCTCCTGTTTATCAAATCTCAAAGAAATCCGAGGCGGGGTACTAAAGTATTCAAGCTCGCTTCGCTCGCTCTTGTATCCTACATTCTAAAAAAATCTGCATATTAGGTCGTCAAAGTAACTCCAATTACTGTACTTCTATATAAATTAAAAGACGAGATGCAAACATTTTGGATCTCCCTTTTGCATACTGCATTCTCGATTTTCTGCATAAGTCGACAGTTCTGTATAAATGGTCAAAGTAAAACCGAATCTGTCCAAGGAAGATGCCAAAATTTTCAAGCTTGCTTCGCTCGCTCTTGCAGCCTACATTCTCAAACCTTTCTGCATAAAAGGGTCCCCATTTAGGTTTGCTGCCTCCGGGCCTCAGACAGGGTAATTTCAGCACTGTTTGCATGTACTGTTTGGTCCAAAAATATCTAGGGGCGTAGATCCTGCGGCAGGAGCTTGGTCCATTGGTTGTGTGTAAAGTAAAGATTTAATGAATGAAAAATATTGAAAACCAGGGTTCTCAATTTTTGGACAATTCCCCGAATTGCGGGGAAGTTTCCTTCATGACTACCAGACTACTAGAGACAATTAAAAAAAAGGGTGGTATTGTTGAATTTATACCTTCCAAAAAAATATAAATTTAAAGGAATAGCAAAAGCCCTATAAAAATAATTAAAAACTTCATAATTTTTTCTAAAAAAATAAAAAATTATGAAATTTCGCTTGGTTTTTGGGGAGTTAGGAAAATAAGTTTCGGCAACACAGTCCAGTGTGTCAGTGTTATCCGGCAAATTATGGTAGTCCCTTTTGTGGAAGAACACGGTATGACAGTGATACAATTTTAATTGGTAGTGTTTTTTTATCGACAAGCCATCTTGTTTCATGTGACACGCAAATTATATCCGAACTTGAATGTTTTGTTTTTCTAAATCTTATTAAGTTATAAGTAATTCGTTTTGAAACGTAAAGTAGTGTAAATATTATTTGTTGTGTTATTATTTGTTTATTTACCTAAGAATGGAGTTCTGTTGTGAAGTTTGCGCCGATAATGTGTGTTTGTTAGAAGTCAAAAGCAGTAACTTTTCGCAATTGTCGTTTAATGAGAAGATTCAAGTTGTATCTAAAGGTAGATGTGTGCCCGAATTACGAGAATTAATCAAAAAATATGATAATTCATCTCGTACTCGTCGTTTCAATCCTCAAAATTATGCAACATACAACTGGCTGTGTGGATGTATACACACAAATAAATTATTTTGTTTTCCGTGCATTTTGTTTAATACTACCAGTAAGTAGAGTGAGGGATATATTGATTTGAATAATGTGGTAAGTTCTTGTATTTATAACTTTTGTTTTTACAGGATTATTTTCAATGTTTTTTTTTTCCAAATTTTTTAAATCAATGATGACTACTTTGAGGGTCTCCATATGTTGAGCGACGCTGGGATGTTGCGTGTATTGGTTTTTTTTTGTGTCTATATGCGTGGCCTACCCTTCGTGGAGAACCACGGCACGCCACTGCCTGCGCGTGTACAGTTTTAATTCTTACGCAATGACTCAATAAAGGGAATTACTAAATCATTCACACTTTGCCAACAATGTTTGTTAGCAAAAAATTTTTCGTAGATGATTTTTCAATTATAATCTAACAGAGATTATAATTGAAAAAATCATCTACGAAAATTTAGGTTACAAAGTTAACCTCAGTCAAATGAAAATCATCTTAAGGTGTTGACAAAAGGCAAACGACCTAAGTAGGCTTGTCTTAAGAAAAAAAAATGCCATATATTATAGTTTGTGGTAGCGGAAAAATATATGTTAATTTTGAACATATTCTTCAGAACTTGGTTGTTACCAAAACACGTTTTGAAAATAAAATCTCGATACAAACTAACGGTAAACTAACCTTTTACCTAGAGTTCCAATCCAAAATATCTGTATTAAATATCAACGTACGTGAAGTATTTAGTTAATAACAACAACGTCTTATTTGACTGCAGAACTTGGTTGTTTTTTATTTTCGATTAGGTACATACTCATAAATAGATAATTGCTTAATATTTTGCAATAAATTACAAGCGATGTGTCATCGCCCTTCTCTTTCTTTTCTACGGAGTCTGACAGTGACCGCGGTTAAGCTGTTGTCAGCGTCATAAAGGTGATTTTAAATTTAAAAAAAATCGGGTTTAAGTATTAAAATGATCAAATTAAAGCACACAATTTGTAAGTGACAGTACACATTGTTATCCACAGATATCTACGTTTTCTAATGTACTTGTTTTTCCATTTCTTTCATCAGAAACTTTGGACCATACCACATGCGCAACAAATCTATGGCACCAACTCATCGTTTACGTTGCACACAGGGTTTTAATATTTATTTTTTATATTTAAGTAATTTATGCCATTTTTTCTTTACAGATAGCTTCACTAGTTTTGTATAAGCACATATTTCTATTTTGTTTCCATAATAAGATTTAGTTCACTAATTTGATAGCTCTGACATTTTCTCTTTCTTATTTTTTAATCTTTTACAAAAATAATAGCAACATTTTTTTAGTTTATTTTTAGTCTTAGCTTAACAGAATCAGACAAACCTTTGCTCTTTTTATTTGTCCTTTAACGACAATAATTAACCTAAACACGTAATTTAAATTATAATTTAGATGTTTCTCCCGTAACACTTAGCCAGAACTTGAGTCTATCTAAATCTGGGTTTCTGACACATTCCATGTTCTCGTCTATAATCAAGATATGTTTACCGCTCTTCGTGTATGGCAGCCATTCCGTTTCTTGGCCCTGCCATGTTGGTCGTCTGAAAAATATATTAAAATTAGAGAAAATAAATTGCACTTCTCGCGTTTAGGATAGGGACTTCTTGGAGACTCATCATCTACCTAGCCTTTTCCAAACTATGTTGTTGTCAGCTTTCAGACTAACCAGATATAGCTGATCACCAATATTTTACACTAGTTTTTGCTCGTGGCGTCGCCTGCGTTGATGTCGAAAAATATCCCACAGGTAAGTACTACCGGGATTAAAAGTAGTACATTCTATGTGTTAATCCACAAAAATAAAATGTGTAGGTAACTAATAGACTAAAAACGCGATTCCATTGTGTGCGTACGCGCAGCGGAATGTTGTTGAATTTAATCAACAAAGGTTAAAGACAAACTACTGAATAGATCTAAACTACCTACTAAACGACCGACCAGATTATAACGAAATGTTGAAAAGAAATATTGTTATTAAATAATCACCTTATGTTTATTACCTACATGTAATGATATACGTATGTGGGCCTCTCACAGATCGTCAACTCCTCGGCAACCCCCAGAACAACTTTCAGAACAAGATCACCACCTTCCTCCACTCATTTTTCATTCAAGAAATGCAATTGTTTTATTTTTTCCTAACGCTTGTGTACGCAACTGTACCATATTAATAAATACTATATTGGAACGTTTCTTAGATATATGGCACGGCCGCTTTTTTGTAGCCATCCGAACTTGGTCGGGTTATGTAGGTTTTCGATGCTTCGTCAGTATTATAATTGTTTTTCTTTAATTACTGAATTTAATGACATGAAATTTTGCATAAGAATAGTTAAATGAATACACTAATTATTGACATACATATTACCATGCAATTCCTTCAGAACGTCGTGATATTTGACTGCTTTGTAAACAGTGATCTGTTCATGGTAAATTTGTCCTATAACTCTTTAGTTACTAACGGAACATCATTGATACTTGGCAACATGTTGCAGACACTTACAAGGTTTGTATAAACGTGAAAATCTAGACCCCAAAGTGCATACTTTAAGAACTAAGACCTAATAAGCGTATTTTACGTTTATATTTTTATCTTTTAAGCCCTACGATTTTTTCTAAATCTGTTTTTTAAACAAATATAAACAAATTCAAAACAACGTATGTAAAAATCTACAGCTCTCTATGTAAGCGCTTTATATGAAAACTAGCTAATGGCCAAACGTTCGCGTAGCGGAAACTTGAATTTCTCCGAAGTTTATGCATGCACTAGTTTTATTCATACATACACAATTACACACAAATACACACTAATTTTTGGACACATCTCTTTTCTTCTAAAGTCTATGGATTAAAAAAAGTTCCGCCAGGACAACGTTCGCCCAGCGGAATCAGTTTTTGGTGAATTTCTCCACAATGGTTGCGTGCACAATTTTTTTTTTACCATACACAATTATACGACGTCATACACTAAATATCTGCATAATTAAAATCTTTAAATTCAACAACATTCCGCTGCGCGTACGCACACGATTCCATTAGGCAAGTTACTTGTATGCAAGTTGCAAATTGCATACAACTTCAACAAACCTGCATACAAACTACAACTTGTATGAGGTAGTTTGAACTTGTACATTTTTTTATTCAAGTGACGTGCAAATTGAACGCGCAAACGTTAGTTGCACGTTTCGAATTGCGAACGCGCATCATCTCTCGCTGTACAAATGATGTCCTACTCACTTTTTGAACATCACTTGTATACAAGTGAAACCTGCATGCAATTTGCACTCTTGAAAACATGTTACCAATGCAAGCAACTTCTACGCAAATGTGTCGTCATACTTGCATGCAAACCTTGCCTAATGGAATCGCGCCTTAACCTTTTGACCGCCACAGTCATGTATAGATGACAAACCAAAATGTGCCCAGCACGCCACGGTCACGGCTACATGTCAGATTTTAAGGAATATTTCGTAGCAGGGCGCCGAAGGCACGTTTTTGCTTTTTTGACGAGGCGGTGAAAGGGCTAAAGGATTGAGAGACCTGTATGCGACCTGAGTTGTGGGTAGTCCGAAGTTCAGAAGCCTGTTAATCGGTTTATTTATTAACTCTGAATTTGCGTTAAGGAAAATCCAGTAACAGCGGCTGATTACTTGACTAGGTCATGTAATCCGGCAAGTTTAAAATGGGTCTAAAAATTTAGACTACGAAGGTTCTTTAGCATTAATTAACAAGTCAAAATGATTTTATTTCTGTAAGTAGGTTTCTACAAACACTTTTACACGTCAATCATATGAGGTCGGCGTTTCCTATTTGACTACTCTAAGAAGAAAGGCCGAGGACAAAGTCAGAGGTCACAATCTCTTTTAAAATCCAGACATAATCTTGGTCAGATCATGTAGATTGGTGTCTGAAATGATCTTCAAATTTATCACCAGAAATAAGGACAAATTACGAGCTCCATTTCACCGGCTTCATAAGGTACATAACTCATTTGTTGGGCTTGGTATAACTTTTTATAACATGCTGCCCTCTTCTTTGCTAGATTTGCCTTTTAATGCGTTTAAAACTAAAGTAAAATCCACCCTTTGTTCAAAGGCATACTATTGTATCAATGACTGCTTAAACGATAAGAAAAGTTGGTCGCTGTGAATGAATTAGCTTACCTACTGACAGGTTATATGAGTTCATATAATTGATTATTTTTTTATTTGACTGTATAAGTCAATGTAATTTAATTTAGTTAAATTTTAATTTATTAGTGACATAATCTACTCAATACAATGTGTGTTTTATGAGTTGTATTGCAATAAGTGGTTAGCTAGCGTGATCTTTGCGTTATGCTCGTAAACGGGTGCTGCTTGTGGTTACTGGTCGTCTTGCTGATCATGGTTTTAATTGTTATTAGTAATTGTTTACTTATTTTACTTCGATGGGGTTAGTTTCATCATTTCTCACTTCTAGCTACAGCAATAGCCTTATGTAAGCGGGCACGTCCTTTATGTCTGGAGGCTTTTATTTAGGTATTAAGTTCTATTTACGTTTTTTTATGTTGTAATTTTTATCTGCTTGAGTACCGTTTGTTCATTGTTTTGTTGGTATACTGGCGCGTGCTAGCTAACATATGGCAAGTGTGTAATTTAATCCAACGTTTTGTGTTTCGTAATGTTAATTACTTTGCATACGATTTGTATAGAATCAAGTTTATATAACTAAACAGACAGACGTGCTTCTGGGGAGTTTGTTCCAACACTTCTTCTTCCCAGCTAAAGCACTAGGAAGTGGTGAAGGGCGGGCATTTTTGGGGGACTGTCTTATGTAACCTTGACGTTCGAAAAGTGCTGATTTTCAGCCTAGTTTGAATAAATGACTTTTGATTTTTTTTTTTTTTGATCTTTTGATGAAAGACACTTGACTCTTAACAAAAATTTGCATTTTAATGCTTAATATTACGCAAGCGGATCCTTGAATCGAAAAGTGGTGTTCACAGACCCGCAATATTTTTGAACGGCCTGTCCAATGATACCCAATACCATGGGGCAGACGAGAAAAAAATATAATCCCCACATTAGGTACGTGCAAGGCACTTTGATGGTGTGATTAATATGTATACCTATGCCAAATTACAGCTTTCTAGTACTAAGCGTCTCTGAGCTACAGCGGGGACACACAGACAGACAAACGGACATGGCGAAACTATAAAGGTTCCTTGTTTACTACGGTACCCTAAAAAGGGACATAAAATCTTTGAAGATTCGGAAACGAAAGGTCGTAAAAATAATAATAACTAAACAAATAACTAATGTTAAATATGTGTCTGTTTATAATTAAAAAATAACAGCTTTTTACTAAATGCATTTGAAAGTATATACTTTTCATAAAACAACATTTTTTAAACTTTTTTCTGTCTGTCTGTTTGTTCCGCCTAATTTCCGAAACGGCTGGACCTATTATGACGGGACTTGCACTGGCAGATAGCTGATGTTTTAAGGAGTAACTTAGGCTATTTAGGCTTAGGCTTTTTTTTGTGTGGGAAATCATCAAATAACTTCTCCCGCTCTGGGCGGATCGGGAGGGTGTGTCAGACTCTTACTGACTAAAACCCACCAATGTTCCTTCCGTTGCCTGTGTTGCCAGAGGCCTCGGTAACCCTTTAGTATCTTCCCGCGACCCCGGCAGTAGGTTTTGGCTTTTATTTTAGAAAAGGCCAGGCAGGCGACGCCGCGGCCAGCAGCTAGTTAGGTTACACTTGAACTCCACTTGGGACGATTGACCAATTACCAAATTTAAAAAGAAAATTATTTATAACTCACCCAGTTCTAGCAAAAGTACACCAAGCTTCAGCCAACATCTTAATAATTTTCAAATCAATTGCACAAGCTTTCGAATGTTTGTCCTCTCTAAAAAACTGGTACTGTATCATATCCCCGTGACTTGCCCCTCTAAGCCCCAAATTCCGCATAATCCTAGTATGCAAATTCCCATAATACTGGAACTTGTAGACGAACACATTATTATTCTGTTTAGACAACATTTCTGGCAGCAACATCAACGGGAATTGGAAAAATGTATCAGAAACCATGTTCACATATTCCAACTTTGTATTCTCCGCAACTCCCTGACCGTGAAAATAAAATCTCATTATCTTCGACTCAATATCACACACTCTACCATCATCCCTTGGAATGTGAAGATACTGTGGAATGAAATAATAGAAGTCGTCCTCAAATTCGATGTTCCCTTGGCCGTCTTTTTGCAAAAACAGGGCTCCTTCATGAGAATTCATGCCAGTTAAAACGGGTATACTGGTGAACTGATTTAGAGGGATATCAATTCTTGGGTACTGACCTAAAAATTGTTCAACACCAGGGAATTGCCTTTCGACCACAGGTAAGAGGAATGCTTGTATCACAGATGGCGGTCGGGCTATTTCTGCCATGCTAAACGCGACTAAAAGCTCTTGTATCGGTACTTCAAGAAAATATTCGTACAGTTCCCTTTCATCAATCAAGTCGTCTCGATCCAAATTGCTTGCCACTGTCCTGGCTTTAGCGATAGGATCTTCTTCAACCATATAAATATCTGCGATGGAATTTCCTGATTGCGCTATCACTTTATGAAACAGTCCAGTCGCCATCTTAGATGTCATATAGGACGCCACAGCGCCCGCGCCGGCACTTTCACCAAATACAGTGACGTTATTATGATCCCCATTGAAGTTTGAAATGTTATTTTTGACCCATCGCAAAGCGAAAACTGTATCTTTTAAGCCGGCATTTCCGGGTACTTCCGGTATATTTAAGCACAAAAAACCTAATATATTTAATCTGTAGTTTACTGTGACTACGATAACGTCATGGTTTAAGAAATAATCAGGTCTATAGTAGTCACCATAGCCAAAAATAAATCGACCTCCGTGTACAAAAAATAATACAGGTAAGTTTTGTTTTCCTTCGCTTGGCAAAGTTGGAGTGTATACGTTTAGGTAGAGGCAATCTTCTGAACCTTCCATTCTGGACGATGTGTATGGGTTGAGCTGGCAACATTTATTGCCTGGCTTGGTAGCGTCACGGACGCCAGGCCAGCCATCTGGTTCTTGTGGGTCCTGAAATAAAGAAAGAAAAAGTATTTATTGGGATTTGCAATGACACAAACAGAAAAAAATATGAAGAACAAACAACCAAAAAAAAATTACTATTCGCTCAAAATGGGCTGGTTTGTCGACATCATCATCTAGCTAGCAAAACTTGGCAGACCTGACGGGTATCTAAACACTTGGGTTAATGACCGCTGGTAGTGTTTTTATTTGAAGTATGGGTTGATAAAATCTGTTTTATCGTGTTGAAATATCGATATCCATCATATCTGTGAAGTCTACACAAAAAACCTAATTTTTAAACCGATATTTTAAGTGACTATACTACCGGTGGTTGATGACCCCCAAAATTATCAAATTAATATATTTTTTGTTTTATCATGTTTTGATATCGATACCCATCACGTCTGCGGAGTTTTGCTAAGTGATACTATTTGACCAAATTTTTTTATTGCGTTGAAATAAAAAACAAATGCAGCTAAACAAGGATCTTTTGGCCCTCAAATAACGTTGGCAGGGGGGCGCTGAGCAATGACGGAGAGCGATGGGTAGCTCGCCGTCCGATAAGGACCAGGCCCGGGTCCACGGCGCGTTGTGTTCCACGCGCGCTTCAAAGAGATGTCAACACAAGTGTAGGGGTCCACTAGGGCCAATGCCTGCCGGGGTCGCGGGAAAGTACGAAAAGGTTTACCGAGGCCCCTGGCAACACAGGCAACGGAAAGAACACGGGTGGGTTTTAGTAAGAGTCTGACACCCTCGCGCTCTGCCCAGAGCGGGTGAGGTTATTTGATAATTACCCACCCAAAAAAAAGGGATGCAAAGTGCTTAACATAATCAGCCTATAATGTTCCCACTGCTGCGACACAGGCCTCCTCTCTGTGAGAGGGAGTGGGCTCACCACGCGGGCCCAGTGTGGGTTGGTGTGCTATATTTAAACCAAAATAATAAATAATTTACGTTAAATCTTAATCTGCCGACTGGAGGCCTAGCGTATGGTATTCCTTCAAAACTATAGTATTTCTTGCCGAAGAACGTCTGGCATTGCTTCCCTTGTAGCATTCCATGTGATACTTGGACTTGGCAAGACATTTCTTTCTGAAAATAAAATAATTATAGCGCATCATTGATTGCATTCAATTAGATATTTATTGTTTGCTTATTCAAAGTGAGTTTTTATTATGTAAGTTTCTGCCTACATATACGCATCATAAACATACGCCTTCTTCCATTGGAAGAAGGCGTATGTTTATGATGTGTAGTTAGAAATTAATGAATCTATATTTTTTATAATAATAATAAATAATAAAAAACAATAGATTCATTCATTTTAACTACACATGATAAACAAACTCAAATAATAATAAATAATTACCCCACCACCGTATCTCTACGTTGAAGTCGCGTGGTGGGGCTTGCGTGCTCCGAACTCTTTGTATGTGCCGCACAGTGGAACGAATGTATGGGAGCGGTTGGACGTAGACATGTCCGAAAAATAAGAGTAAAATTATGACAAACTAATGATGCCATCTTATTCGATTACTTAATGCCTTCATAAATTGTGGTGATGAATTTCTTCATAACTCCCATATTTCGGGAGTAATTTGAGAAAATGTGAAATTTTACTATGAAAATGAGTGTATCGAGCTCTCTCCCTCCTGATTCCGGGCTTGTTTCAAGTAGCGGTCTCTAATATCGTAATGCTATTACTAAGAGCTATATTTAATACTAAGACACATAGTGCGCCAAATGTGCACTTTCTGGGATAAAAGGAAATGAAAATTTAAAAAAAAAAACGTTTTTTCCCCATTTGTATTTACTTTAAACCGCAGACAGACTTATTAAGAGGTCTATAAATATATTATATATATACAGAAATATATATTAACAAAAATATTCACAAGAACTGATGAGAGTATGACTTTTAAGTAAGTTGATAATAAATTACCTAGTTTCATTAAAAGTACAATAAATAATTAAGATGTAAGCTCTAATTTACTAAGTTACACATTTTAAAACAATAACATCATTTAATTATCTTCGTCATCATCATCATCATCAATTAATTCAAATTCAGAATCGATGTCCGCTAAATCATTTATGTTAACAAATTCGATATCACTTTTCTCAGAATCCGTAAGCTCATAAAATTCCTTAAAAGAAGATTTTTTTACAAACTTATTTCCTTTTGGACGGATACTTGTAACAAGTGGATCAGAAGACAGTAAAAGATTGTGCATAATATCTTCATTGCATGAGATACTGCTATGCTTTCGAGAATGCCCCTCTCTATATTTTCTAAAATCTTTATTTCTAGCCTCAGATGCCTCTTCGGATAGAAAACCAATGGGCACAATTGACATGTTCTGAACTATGTCTGGCCCATGCATTAAAATTTTATGAAGTGAAGAAGGCATATAATACCATGGGTATAACTCCACGTAAAGCTTAGCAGTATCAAAGCAGAACTCTCGGAATTTAGTTACGTTGATCTTCTCTCCTGATGAAATACACTGCAAGATCACACAGATTTTTCTTAAAAGCATAGCATCTATTCCGGTCAGTTCAGCAGATTTAGTGTAGTTTTCAAAAAATCTCCTTAGTAAGTTGCCATTGTTGGTGGATCCACTGCCTTGTTTCACAACATCGAGAAGTAAGCCCGTTTCTCTTCTTACAGCCTCTTGAACTCTTTTCTTCCTGTCATCAACTTGCCTTTTTGCTATATCACCCCTTACTTGCCATGATTTTATGTCTAATTTGTAGGAAATGTGTAATAAGCATTCCATTGAGCGAATCCAAGCGTGAAGGGTGCTTAAGCTATATTTATACATGTCCTCGTTTGCGTGTTTATCTTTGATTAACTCTAAATTATTCATTTCTTTAGGACAAGCCTTGCATATGTCACACACTGAAGCTGCTGTATTGGATATAATGGAATGAATTTTACCATCAATCATTGTCAACAGCAGTTGGTGTTTGACACTAATTCCATCAGTGATGGTGGATGGAGTTAAGGCTTCAATCTCTGCTTCGATTTCAGCCATCTCTCTCTGCACATTTTCTTTGGTTTCCTTTATAAACTTAAACAATATTGGCCGGCAAAATGAAGTGGAAGATGGTCGCTCGTTTTCCCAAATTGTTACACCTTTTGAGACGAGCCGCAGTGGTACAAGACTAATCATAAAATTACTAGCAAGATCGATTTGCTCATCTTCACTCGTCCTTTGATGATAAATGCTTTGGCTAGATGATCCGTCAAAACCCCATTTGCTGGTCAATACGAGCTGTTGATTGGGATCAACAGGGGTTTCTAACGACCTAATAAGTCTTCTTGAGGTTAAATCCATCAAGGCTTGTAATTTGATTTTTGCAGAGCTCTCTGTAACTGTGAGATCTTCTTTGGCCGGATAGCACTTAATTTTTTCTTTAACCAACATGTAGTAACTCGGGTATTGAAGAGCTCCTTCTTGAGTGTTGAAATCCCGAAGAGTGTTATAGCGCCATTTCGATAAGTTCATCGATACATAAAGAGCCAATGCCTTCAAAGGGGATATTTCCCGTACCTGAATTGATTTACCTTCAATGAAGGCTTTGATTTTTGAGGCCTCTTCTGGATTCTCCGTCAAGTATTTCATAACATAAGCTGTATCGCTTTGTCCTGCCTTTTGAAGCGCCCTTTCGGCCGAAAACATAATTTCAGCGCTGCTACTGCTGCATGAAAGACTATCTTCAGTGCGTCTTCTTTTTTGCCGGTTACTAAGGTCCTCAAAAGATTTACGAGGACTAGGATGTGTACAAGTTGAAGCATCAGATTTAGCAGGAGAAATTATGGGCTCGATGACGTCACTTATATTTTCTGTAGAAGGTTCCATATTTTCATTCTGTAATTCCGGCCATTGAATTGCAGCCTGTAGCCAAATCTCATGTTTCTTCCGAAACTTATCTGTGCTTCTTCCAGACTGTGTCCATTTTGCATAAATGCGGTAGCAAAATCGACGACACCAGTCTTTTAAACTTGTTTCAGCACTTTCACATAACTGAACACAACTGTTATCTTTTAAAACACTGAACAAATAGTTAAAGTCGCGTAAATCTTTATGTGCGCGTGCGCATAAAGCAACGTGAATATCAAGATTTGTATTAAAATTTGGAAAATACATTGCGAGATTAGCTTGGATACAACGAGGTGTAAATCAACACTGATTTTAAAGTTACTAATAGTGACCTATTTATATAAAATCCAGGTATCCCAGGTATCCTTTGTTAAATATTGCAAGGTAATTAGTTATTGTGATAATTAGTAAATGATGCATGCTAAATTAGTGTATTAAGAGCCATTTAGTAATTAAATAATAGCAATGTTCTTATCAGTAATCATTAGTGCATCAGTTTTATATGTAAACCTTAAGTCCCTAATTATATATCCTAATTAGCTTATATCTTCTCTAATTGGCTGCTCAGAAATGTTATTGTAATAAGGTAAACCTTTAGAAAAACGGTTTTAATCAACAAAATAAACAAAAAATAAAAAAATTGTGTTATAAAATAAACATCACTCTTTATCCCAGAAAGTGCACATTTGGCGCACTATGTGTCTTAGTATTAAATATAGCTCTTAGTATTAGCATTATGATATTAGAGACCGCTACTTGAAACAAGCCCGGAATCAGGAGGGAGAGAGCTCGATACACTCATTTTCATAGTAAAATTTCACATTTTCTCAAATTACTCCCGAAATATGGGAGTTATGAAGAAATTCATCACCACAAGTTATGAAGGCATTAAGTAATCGAATAAGATGGCATCATTAGTTTGGCATAATTTTACTCTTTTTTTTCGGACATGTCTACGTCCAACCGCTCCCATACATTCGTTCCACTGTGTGCCGGTAGAGTTTACTTTGCCGGAACAGGTCTAGGTAGGGTTGCCACCCGTACAATATGTAGTATCGTACTATATTTCAGTCAATTGTATTATATAATATAGAAACATAATATAGTACGGAAAATACTATATTTTTATCCCTAATTCAACTGTCGTCTTTTTTATATTAACTGTGACTGGAAGTCTGGAACGTACCCGCAGCGATGTACGGGGAATTTCAGAACGAAACGCATTCGCGGCAACAAAACGTCAACTTAAGACGAGGCAGTATGGCTCAGTTCCTTCGCCTTTCCAACAGGAAGAATTCAAGTACTACTACAAAACGTCAAACTGTGAATAATTTGTCGATGAATGCCGCCCGATTTTTATTTATGTGTTTATTTTCTGCAGTTCAAATAATAAAAAAAAACATGGAAAGTGATGATGGTTCTTTCACGCCACCCAAGAATAACCTAAAAAAAAGATAAAAGGCTCCAAAATAATAAGATAAGAGCGAAGGGGAGTCCGACTACCAATGGTAGTGAATAACAAGTATGGAGCAAAGTGTGGTAAGAGCAATAACAAATATAATGGAAAAATAAATAATGATTAAAAATAAATATGTACTTTTATTTTTCCTGAATTTCCCAAATCTATTATATTTTTGCATCTTTTTTTGCAAAAAATACTATATATCTTCAAAAAAAAAGAGGCAACCCTAGCCGTCTAGGGTAAGGAGCCAGACCAAGAGAGATACAGAAACCCACAGGGCCACATGTGGCGAGCTGTTAAAAAGGTGGCAACCCTATCCGTCTCGCGTAAGGAGCCAGCCCAAGAGAGATACAGAAACCCGCAGGGCAGCATGTGGCGAGCTGTTGGGCAGTAGCGACCCCACGGACCATATCCCCCGGGAGAAGTTTTGTTCCTCATCTTTGGCTTGCCTTTATCGGCCGGCTGGAGTGAATACTGACGAGGAATAAAGCTCTCACCTCATTCTTGCCTTTATTGGCCGGCTTGAGTGGAGATTCGCAAGATCTAACGTGCTCGGAGGAAGGATGTATTCCAGTAAGTGCTGGTAGGTAGGGATCTTGACCATCTTCCGGGCTTTGGGATTGTTCTGATAGCCGTGGAATACCTCTCCAATCCTGAAGTACCTCAGGAAGTGTTGTCCCCTTGTCGCTACGTCACTATGTGCTTAGCGACCGTTTTCAGGGGCCCATTATTGAGTGTGCAAGTCACCCCCTGCCATTTTGTCATTTATACCGTGTATAGCTACCCAAACCCATAGCCCTATGTGTTTTGTTTTCATGTTCTGCAATAGTCCTGTCCACCAACCGGGGGTTGTCCTTGGGTGCACTTGCATAGTGCAAACAGGTATAATCGTCGGTTGGTGCCTTATTCCATTTAAAATTATCCAAGGGGCCTTTGCGAGTTGGCTTCGGCCCCTCGTACACCTTCCAAAGGTCCGGGACCCCATGGTCCCGAGATATGTAAAACGTATAAAAATAATAATATAATAAAAAGAGAAAAATTTGATTTGATTTTTGTTTGTTTGTTTGTAATGGATAAACTCAAAAACTACTTAACTGATTTTAAAAATTCTTTCACCTATAGAAAGCTACATTATCAGCGAGTAACATGGACTGTATTTTATTTTGAAAAAAAAAAAAATAGAGGTCCCTACCAAAAAATTATATAACAACCGTTACAATAATGTTACCCAAGGTATCAAAAAATGCCTATAAATTATTTGGCGTGTGCTGCGAAAACTATTGATGATACATAAAATAATGTACTACATGTTTATAGTACTCATCATTACCCACAAAAAAGTCCGGGAGGCTATAAGTCTATTAAATTTAAGTCACAATAACCGTTTCTTGTTCAAATTAGTCAATCAAAACACGGGTAGAATCGAAAGCTGATAACATTCGTATCATTATATTAAAACCTTCGGCGCCCGTTTATATTTTTGCACACACTTGTTTATACAATGTGTATCAAAACTGATACACCATCACCATGCCCATTGCGTTCAAGGTGTTGTGTATCACTAATGCACACGATTTTCATACATTTCTTTACGAGAAAGAGAACGTTGGCCTGGGCGAATCTTTTGGTGTATTTGGGTTTGGGGTACCTACGATTTATACTTTAGAAAATATGAACCTCTGAGTCTATTTTCTTTAGAAAATTTGAAATGTCAAATTAGTCTCTGGGATTAAAAAACGAACTATAAATAGTTTCATAATACGCATTTATTTAATACAAGTAAGTTAAGCAACAGATGTATTTTCAACTAGAACTCATCAGTTCTATCTGTGAATAATTATGTACTGTAGTAAAATACATTATGAAATAAATTCAGGAAGTAATGTCTACCCTAAGCATAAAAAACGATATTACTTTCAAACTACTTATGACATTTTCATGATTTTTTTTTTGTATGCAGACTATTTTATTATCTATAATTACATGTGATTTTTTTTTAATATTAATGTTTCCTTACTAAAAATAAATAATCCCTTTGAAACCGACCGGCAGCGTGGCGTGAGCGCGAAGCACATTTGTATGGCCAAGGTCAACGGCGATTACTCGACCCTTAAAGGTCTAGCCAAACTGAGGCGAATCCCGTGCGGGATGCGGGTCGAAAATGTGACCGTCATAAGATATAGGTCCATATGGAAAATAATGAAGACTTTTTAAATTTCCTTCCACGGTAATATCGTCACGGTAGAAATGATTTAAATGCACATTCGATCGCGTCCATTGTGTCAACTAACTTATATGGAGTTGTTCAAACTGGCGCAAATAGTCGTGTGACTCGAAGTCCTAACCATTAAAACAATCGACGAAGGCAGTCTGGCAAGTCAGATTTGCCACGGCCAGAGTTTAAAGGCGCGATTCCATTAGGCAAGTGACTTGTATGCAAGTTGCAAATTGCATACAACTTGAACAAACCTGCATACAAGCTACAACTTGTATCGGGTAGTTTGACTTGTACAATTTTTTTTTTCTAGTGACGTGCAAATTGAACGCGCAAACGTTAGTGGCACGTTTCGAATTGCGAACGCGCATGGTATCTCTCGCTGTACAAATTATGTCCTACTATGCAAGTAAAACCAGTATGCAATTTGCACACTCTCGAAAACATATTTCCAATGCAAGCAACTTGTACGCAAATGTGACGTCATACTTGCATGTAACACTTGCTTAATCGGAATCGCGCCATAAAGCTAAAAACAAGTTATAACTTTATGTAAATATTAATCATCTTTTTAACCTATTGACCGCCACGTCAAAAAAGCAAAAACGTGCCCACGGCGCCAAGCTACGAATAATTCCTTAAAATCTGTCATCTATACATGACTGTGGCGGTCAAAAGTTTTAGATTGCATTGTTTAAATTTTTCCCATCAAATTATGTGAGAATCTTTTTAGTAAAGTTTTATTTATTATTTTTCCTAATATCTTCTAAAGTAATATTATAAAGAATTAAAATCGTTTGTTTGTTTGCACTGGAAGTACTGATTCAATTACAAAAATCCTTTCACTGATGGAAAGCAGGGATATTGCGGATATCCGCAATTGCGGAGCTTCCGCATTTATTTAGACCTCTACAGCATCAATCAATGCAGAGCTTATCATGCGAATATAGATGTGGGTGGACAAAGGTGAACATAAGTAAAATCGTAATGAACAAAATTTAAATTATAATCATTCAAATCATCATCTCTTATTTCCATCAAACATTTATAATTTCGAGAACTATATTGACTTTTATATGATTATAATGTAGTAATTACTTTATTACAATTGCCGCGAATTGAATTCATCAACATACACCGAAACAGCGCTGCGATTTATAAAAAACCGTAAGAAATTTTGAATTTCGCCTTGCCGCCGCAAGTTTATTTTGTCCGTCAACAAAATAAACTTGAGTTCTGCAGATGTCAGCCACCAAAAATCCGCATCCGCAACATCCTTATTAGAAAGCTATTACCGAGTGCCATAAGGTATGTTTTATAGTATTGACTTCGTAGGTTAGACATTAACTAGCTATCTTTGGACAAATTCACACCCTGCCGGGGTCGTTGGATCATGCCGGGGTCGTGAGAAAGTCCGAAAGGGATACCGTGGCAGGTATTAGTCAGTAAGAGTCTGACACACCCTCCCACTCCGTCCAGAGCGGGAGAAGTTATTTGATAATTTCCCACCCATAAAAAAAAGGATCAATTCACATCTACATTCATAAAGGTGAATTTGCTATGTAAAATTGTTTAAGTGTTGCATTGTTAATGTGAATTGACCCTAACAAAAAAGTTCAAATTGAGTATTTATTAATTATAATGTACATAAATTATAATTAGTTTGCAGAGTTTGTTGCGCTATAGAATGTTTATTTATTAATTCAGTCATTATAATATTTCAATAGCCAAAAATTAAAATTGAACTCCTTGATAATTTATAAAAAAAGTATAACAATAAGATACAGTTAAAGCCTTCAATGCATAAGAGGAAAATCAATTTATAGTACTATTAATTTCTTGAATTGCTTAGTAGCAGCTCATCCCTTATTACATTCGCGGGAAGGTACTAATGGGTCACCGAGGCCCCTGGCAACACAGGCAACAGGAAGGAATACGGGTGGGTTAAAACCCACTGACTAAAGTCAGTAAGAGTCTGACACACCCTCCTGCTCCGCCCAGAGCGGGAGAAGTTATTTGATGATTTCCCACCCAAAAAAAAAAAACAAATCCCTTATGACATGGGACTTGAACATAGCTGGCGAGATGTGGGTGTACACCTACACTTCACCTACCTGGTGGTACCTACACCTCTGCCTAATCCTTCGGGGAATACAGGCGTGATATTATGTTATATATGTTATTTAAACAATTTGCCTGCAAATGGCAAAATATTTCATTTTTTCTCATTCTTAGCCATTTCAAAATGATTAAAGTTCTGTAAGACTCCACTGAAGATTTATAATTTCGAATTATTATTGTACTTAAATCCCCCAAGTCATGAAAGCTTTAACCAAGGTCCGATAATTTATTTATGTTATTCTCTTCTACACAGTAATAAGTCCAAAGCTACAAAAAGTAAAGAGAAGTCATAATTATCGCACTTACCAGTTATTTATTGATGTTGGAAAGCGATAACTCGTTCCAAAGTACACTATAAATTAAACTTACTTTTTTAGATATAATAATAGACGATTACGCGAAATTTTGTTTATCAAATCGAAAATACAGTTAAATTTTGCTCCTATTTTTCACGACTTTCCTAAAAACAAGCGTATAGAATTTAATACATAACTTTTATATCTTTACGACTCGTCTTGATGATTTTTTATCTTCGATGATCACATCACAACAAATTAATACAAAATCCAAAATATGAAAGACACTTTCGAACAGTGTGACCAGATTAAATTTTACGAAAATAACGAGGCACCTCGAAAAAATACTGAAATATACCGACTTACATAGGACAGATATACCAATAAAAATACTGATTTTCTTAACACGTTTTATTTATTCATACTCACAATAAATGTTAGAGTTATATTTTAACATCCTTTTCGAAGGATTAAAATTTACACAACCTCCTTCATCCTTAACACCTTGCTTTGTTTTTAAAATAGCTGACACATTTTTGTTTATAAATCTGTTTCTTTGGTCCGTTTTTATTAAATTTATCTGTGAAAATTTGCGCTCGCATGCAGCATTCGACACCGGTATACCTAGAAGAGATTTACTAAAACTAGTTATATTTTTGTATTTTAACATGCCATCACTGTTAGAAATTTTCCCAACTTCCACCCAAAATTGTTCACACGAGATGGGTGAGCCAGTGCTGGAGGATTGTAACAAGTCACTTACTTCGCGATCAAACTTTAGGGTTCTATATTCTTCGTCAATTAACTGCATTTGTTCTGGCTGTACTTCACATGGGAAAGTTTCTATCACATTTCGTAAACTGCGAAATTCTTTATGCACGGCAGTGTGTGGGTCAAGAAATTTCAGTTCTCGAAAAACTGGATTTTCAAAAGGCAAACGTGATTTCAATTGCGTGCTCAACTCAATTAAAAATGATTGGCACCTTCTGAAAAACTCAGCAATCTGTTCTTTCATGTTTACATTTTCCCTGTGTTTGATTAATTCTTGGCCTACTTGAATACATAAGTACATATCTTTCAATGGCAAATAATTAGACTTTGGGTCTAACGTAAATACATTGTCCGTACGTTTGATGTAATTAGCTTTCATGAAACAACCCAAAATCGACAAGTACATACTAGATGCATCATCATATAGTCTATCAATGCACGGATAGTCGCCTTGAAAAATTATGTTAAATTTGTTTATAATCGGCAAAATGTAGTCCAAAAAGAAAAAGTACAATTTGTTTATATCAGTGGTAAAAGAATTAAATAAAAATTCTGATGACATATTGCGATCACTCAAGTATTGGTCTTGAAAGAAGAATTGCAATGCCCTCCACTGCTCAATTATTCTACTAATACAGGCATGAAGTGAAAGCCACCTTATGTCGTAATGACGCAAAATTCTGTGATTTTCAGTGTCTGTGAAATTTTGGAACTCAGCAAATTCTCTTTGAGGCTTGCTGCTTTGAGAAAAATATCCATATAGATTAATACTATGTATTGATTGATAATTGTATATGTAGTATTACAATACTACAACGCCGGCAACGGCCGTCTTTCTTGTCATATCTGTAACTTACTCATCTTTGCTCATAGATAACATGTATAAGTATAAACTAAATCAGGGAAGTCCCCAATGTTCGCGTTCCGGGGAATTCCGCAAACATTGTCGTAAAGACGATCACTCACTACGGTGTTGCCATAACTTCAACCAAAATATACCCAAAAATACTGAATGCCAGCAATATACCTGAAAATATACTGATGTTCGGAAAAATCGCTGAAATATACTGAAAAAGTATTAAAATACTGAATCTGGTCACACTGCTTTCGAAGAAGTTTGAAGTTTCAGTTTCTTTGACAGATTATTTTTTGACTTTGACATGTTTTGATGACAGTGAGTTTTTTTTTTTTATATATATTTTAATGGCCTGGTTGCTGGGACCTTTTAGCCAAATGCATTGATATAAATGACAGTGTCTCTGGCATAGATGGGGCTAGTCCAGCGAGCGCCGTAAGTTTCCTTTGGCTGCATTTTGAATTAGGCCATAATCGCTCACAGCGCTCACAGCAATATTTTTTGTTCCGATTTAGATATCACTATTATGACAGCTGAGAGCTCTCAACAACTCGGAACGCTCGTGAACGCGCTCATAGCGCTCGCTCAACGTCAAAACTTATAACATAACACCAAATCTTGCACAAGAAAGACCGATTAGGACGACGATTCGTCCAGTGATGGAAGAGGATGAAGTGCTTATATTAGCGTATTTATATGCTCCCGGCAAAGATTTACCACGAAGAAAAATACCACGAATTACATATTATTATATAAGACGCGATACGAGTATCGCGTCTATCGACATAGTACGTTCCTAAGACGACGCACTGACCGCAACAATAACTAAATATAATGCGCACGAGTTAAAATCTCATTTCAGGTATGCTGTTACGTCTTGGATTTGAATGTCAGCCGTTAAGCCCTCTCATATTGCTGTGATGTGAGTATGACAGAAATTTGTCACCCTTTAGGCTCGTCAGCTATATTCACTTGAATAGTCATGGTTGGATTACAATATTTATTTGTGTAACATAATCAGCCTATAATGTTCCCACTGCTGGGACATAGGCCTCCTCTCTTCAAGAGGGAGGGGGCCGTAATCTTCTTCCGTAATCTTAAGAATTATTTTTTCTTTTGTTTCTGGGACATGCCCGTTTCCTCACGATGTTTTCCTTCACCGTTAGAGCAGAGGTGATGAAATTATACAATATGTAACAAAAACCCTGTTTTTCCTTTTAGGAACGTATACATTTACCTACAAGCACATCATCGATGAAATTATAATTAAAAAAAAATAAGCATTGGCTAGTCGAAAGGTCAAAATCAAATAACTATTAAAATCGACACATTCAAAAAAAATGTTTAGAGTATCTGATTTTACAAGTACATCTTGTATTTCACTAAATAGCCTACGAGTTCGGCGGCTTTCTTTGATGCGATAACAGATGCCGCCAAACACTGGCGTGGCGTACATGCCCCGGGTGCGTACCCCTCCCTACCCCTTTACTCCGCCACCCATCACCCTGCGATAGTGATGGATTAATTAGCATTAGCATTCATTGTTAGCTTGCGAAAGCTCATTTAGCATTTAACAAATGAAATGTAGTTGCGAAATTCTGTGAAATTAAAAAAATACGAAAATTAATTTCAATTTTCGTAATTTTTTAATTTAATGACTATCATACGTCAGACTCGTCAGAGCGTCGGCGCACGCAGCGGTAGCGTGCGCTCTCCGCCGCACCCACGGGAAGTCGGGAGTACTAAATATATCGGTTTCACGTGACAGTGACCTTGTTCGCTGCGAACTTACGAATAATGGGTTAAGCAATTGTTATCTTATTATCTTTGATTTGTGCGTACTTAAGGTTGTATATTGAATGAATGCTTGTGCTTGTTAAATGTATTTAAATTATGGATGGTGCGAAGAATGATGTTTAGAAATTATTACCTTATTGTCTTTGATTTGCTAGTACTTAGAGTCGTGTATTGGTTGAATGAATGAATGCGTGATTGTTTAATAATATATTTACGTGGTACGCGCGCGGCGCGCGTCTTTTTGTGTTCGTTCAGTACGTTTTGGCAAGTGATAGTGAGATTTTGGTTTACGTATTCGTTATACAGTACTTACATTCTTTCGTTTTGTGCATAATATTGTACTTATAGATAATAGCGTGAACTCAATACCTACCTGTAAATAATATGAGGTAGTAAGAAGTAGTGTGTAGTGAGAAGTGGCATGTATAAAAGTGTAAATAATAATTTTAAGTTTAGTATATAAATATTTTAGTGTAAATAAACTGTTGAACGGACTTGAACGTGACAATGGCGCCGATTCCCTTGTTCACAAACTAAACTAAATTGAAGTTCAGTGCATCTTTTTCTTTCTATTTCATTAAAAAGAGGACAGAAGATAAATTTTATTTTAGTCCTGTCAAATTAATCAGCGACTGTCACTACTCCATACAAGTTTAGACGTGATTAAAAACTTGTCTACTAAAATTACGTCAATTTGCGTCAAGCGCTGATTAATTTGACAGGACTAAACTAAAATTGATCTTCTGTCCTTTTCTTAATGAAATAGAAAGAAAAGGATTCACTGAACTTAAATTTAGTTTAGTTTGTGAACAAGGGAATCGGCACCATTGTCTCACCGAACTAAGACTATATGGGATTATTTTTCTAATATTGTTAGTGAAAATAAAATTGCTAACTGTAATCAGTGCTCTAAAAACCTTTCTTACCGAACATCAGTTACTTAAGTTACCGAACTTAAGTTGCACCTGCCATGTGTCTTCTCTGCATCACCCTAAGGTTGACTGGTAGAAAATGCCTCAGGCATTAAGTCCGCCTTTGTACGGTATTATTTTTTTTATACTTGTGCATAAAGTTTTAATAAATAAATAAATAAATAAATAAATAAACATCAATCACCAATTTAAAAACCCATCTAAAACTTAAACACATTGGCCATTACAATAACTTTTTGGTCGAATGTGAACCGACTCGGTCCCGTTCGGTACAGGTGCGCCAGGTGCAGAATGCTGATAATTATGTGATCAATCTTAACACATTACATAAGCAAGTGTACTAGCACAAATAAAACGTTATCGGCGAGTAAACTAAACGCACGCTAGGAGACGTCCTAAGGCGAACGCGCTTTTTAATTCGCATAATTTAGCAAAATTCACATACTTCATTATTATCAATTATCGTCATATTAGCAAATAGCATAGCAATAGCAATTATCATGCTAAGACTTACGAATTAACATTTTAATGAAATTTATTCGAAATCGCATTAATTGCCATTACTACCCTGCGAATCACTTCCTTAGTCTTCCGCGCAGCTTACTTTCGAACGGTTGTTATTGTTGACCTACGTAGTGGGTGACTTGTGTTTTGTTAACGTAAACGTTGACCATGTCTTATTCTAACGTAGATTACTTTAATATGTTGATGTGTCTTCGGAAATGTGAAGTGCAATTATGCAGACGCACGCAGTCTCTACCAACAACGTTTTGCGAGTCTACCATTACCGTCGGCGATGGCATTCCAACGTTTGCACACACGTACGTACAATACCGGCAATGTGCACGGGCGAGACCAAAATCGAGCTGACGCAAGCAGACCGAGGACTCGAGACAGAAGTCTTGGACTTGTTTGAGCACGATCCAACGCGAAGTACACGCTCAGTGGGACACGAACTCGGTGTAAACCATATTATGCGCGTTAGTACTTAAAGCAGATGGCCAGCACCCATTTCACTATCATCGCGTCCAATCACTACTTCCCTCCGACTATAAGCCAAGAACTGTAGAGGTACAAGGTGGTCATATCGAACAGCAACTCCGTGGCCGTCAAGTAGACATCGTAATAAATTAATGCATTTAAAGGTTCTTACAGACTGGGATGATATCGCGGACGCAACAGGCATATTGCTGCCTGTCGCGACCGCGATATCACCTCAGTATGCAGGAGCCTTAAATGTAAATAGGTACATCAGGTTTTATGTGACAGATGCGGCGAATTTGTTTTTTTTAACGTAGTGTAGTGCGAAATGTAGTTTTAACGATTATCAATATTATGCATAAAAATACTGTGTAAACCAACATTTTCAAAGATTAATTCGTTAAAGTGATACTGATAAACAACAGCTGACAAGGTCACGAACTTGTGTAGAAAAATAGGTAGATATGCGGCGGCGGTGTACCGGCGCGGCGGCACCGATCAAAGAGAGTGGCGGAAACGTTCTATGTATCTACTTCTGGTTTCACGTCATTGCTTCATGCAGAATTGCAGAGGTAACAAATCAATTAAACATTACAAATATTAATAATTCAATATTTATTATAATTGTTTTTGTTGATCAGTTTTTTTTATAAATGACTTGCTTTATCACTCAATAAACCGATTCTTAAAACGTAGGTAGAAGGAACAACAGGGTTTTTGTTACATATTGTATACACAAAGTAAAGCACCTACCTGGGTTCGAACCCATGACCTAAGTCGGGCCGTTACCAATGGGCCACCACACCACACCACTGCTCTATTCTCTATTGTGTATACACCACAAATTGCTTCTTCTTCTTTGGTTAGGTGGTGACTGTAGCCAGAAGCACATTTCGAAAATTCCACTTGACTCAAAACAAAACAGCACAGCTGGCCGTTTTGACAGCGCTTGATGATATTAATTTAGGGCATAGTCGTTATCACAAGATGGCGCATGTCATTTCGTCATCTACGATGATTCACAGGACACTGTTAAGGCTCCTACATACTGGCGCGACTTGTCGCGCGACGCGACGCGACACACAGACACCGCGTGTAGCGCTACACGCGGTGCCTTTGTGTCGCGACGCGTCGCGCGACAAGTCGCGCCAGTATGTAGGAGCCTTTATCGCACTCACGCTAATTCAGAACGGGTGAAAGCACGCTCGAATTGATTACAGTGCAATTCGGAATGTACCCTTTGATGTGTGCACAAAAACCGAAACCGACTGTCGCCAGAATCGGCTTGCAGTAGATCGGCACTAATCGGAAGCCAGTGCATGTGCAAGCCCGTCACAAGCCAAGCCAAAACAGACGTTAATCGATCTTAGACGATTAAAAATCTTGAGTAGATTCATGACAAAACAAACATGTATGCTCTTGTTATTTTTGTATTTTACCATATTTTTATACCATGTTTAAATAAATATTATTCTATTCTATTCTATTCTATTCTATTCTACGATTGGTTGCCGGTTTGTTATTGATGACTTGATGTGGGCCAATCTTCAAAGAAAGCTAATCCTTTTCTTCACTGGAATAAAACCTGAAAAGCATGGTCCTTTGCAGCCTTATTTGCAGCATGCCCGGCTGCAATAAACGATATATACGAGAATGCACGTTTTACTTCAAAGAAAAACAATGATCACCTCACTACTTTTTTTTTAGTATAGGTACGGCACTGGTCCAAAATGTCATGGCGGCCTTCGCCATTGCGACATATGTACCGTGACAAGTCATGTCATTTGTGTCCATTATATATGAAAAATTCCAATGGCAGATTCTTTCTTCGGGATCGATACTTCGTTATCGGTGAGTCTAAACGTTATTCTACCTAAAAAGACAATTTATTTGATATATAATAACCCTAAAACAGTGAGGTTTGAGACTGCCAGCACGCCACTTGGAATGCTGCATTTCACTATGCAATCGTGTATTACCACTTTCTACCTTATATTTACGTGTTATATATCAATTCGCGGTGACTAACATCATTAAAACAGTTCAATAAAGCACAATAAACATGAAAAGCGTCTCATTGTGGTCTATACATTTTATAATTATGTATTTTCAAATTTCTACTTGTCACTTGTTTGTTTCCGCTCACAATTTCGAGAAAAACACGTAATAGTCTAGATTAAAGCCATAAACTACGCCTTTGCTCGTCTGTCCATCTAAAGCGCGCCAAAAATTGTGCTTAAAACGTGTTTTAACGTTATGAAATACTGTTTTCTTGTCTGTATATTTTTAGTGATTACTGAGTCACAGTTGTTTTGAAATACGCAATGGCCTTTGTATATCGCATTTTATACATGTACGTAACTTCGGTTACAAATCAACCTTTCCAGTTGCAATTCGACTTGTGGCAAAGGAGAAATGCTCCTTTGCCATTCATCCAATAAATTTTTGACGTAAATACGTGTTTAAAATTGCTTCCATAGGGTGGCAATTTTTAATTGCCATAAGTGTTAGTAGTTACAAACATACTTGTATGTATTGCACAGTAACAACATGATAAGACTCTATTTACTTAGTATACAAGAGCTTGATAACTAACAAACTGACATTGTTAATACAATAGTAGTTTTTGTTCTGTAGTTGTTTTTGTTCATTGTCAGTTAAGTAAGTTCAATACAAAATAACTTCTGCTTGTGTGTGAGTAATTTAATACCAAACCAGCCTATCACAATCATTTGCGGGATAAAAGCCTCTTCTTATTAATCCCAGAGTGTACATAATTAGCCTATAATGTTCCCACTGCTGGGACACAGGCCTCCTCTTTGTGAGAGGGAGTGGTCCATAATCCACCACACGGGCCTAGTGCAGGTTGGTAAATGTCACATGTCTTCGAATTTTTGGTTCTAGGACATGTCGGAATCCTCATTTTGTTTTCCTTCACCGTTTTGAGAGCAGTGGTGATGAAATAATTTACACAAAGTATAGCGCTTGTCCGGGTTCGAACCTACGACCTACAACTCGTAAGTCGCGGACGTTACCACTGGGCCACCACTGCTCTTCCAGAGCTTAAATAATTATATTAAATTCTGTAATAATTTAAGTGAATATCAATGAATATACCAATTAATTTATTATCTCCCAAAGTTATATCCTAGATAGAATGAAATGCCACCTGACCTCATTGACCTTCTTAACAATCCATTTATAATATAATACACCCTGTATTATTGTTTGGTGCATCATGTGCCAAATTGAAATGGTTGACTGAAGGGGTCATCTGCTATCCTTTCAGACCCCTTAACTCCTCACATGCCCTGTGGTTTTTTTTTATCGACGTTTTATTGTTTTATTAAAAAAAGACCCCAATTTTACATTCAAATACAAATTAAAAAAAAGTATAAGGCTGACTCTGAATTTTAATTTTATTTAGATGTGTATTGTTTTAGAGAAACTTTTGGAAGATTCCGGTCGCTTTTGGTATTTTTTTTGTAGCATGAAATGTATCGTTCCTCTGACCCACTGCGTCGCGTCGCATCGCATCGCCCGCCCGCGGTATTACTTCGTTTTCGCTCAACGTTATTTCAGACTTTTTTATTTTAGCTCGGCTCCTAAGGGTCGTAGCGTGGTGTTAAATAGACTGTAACTATCCTCAAAGATTGGGCTATCAAATGCAAAAAGATTTTACAAATCCGTGTGGTAGTTCCAGAGATTACCCCGCTACACAAAAACTTAAAAACAAATTTTACCTCTTTATATTACTATATCCTCGTAAGGCCCAACGACCTAATTTAATGACAAAAAAATTTTGACACTCCGGCCCGAGACACTATTTAAAATCATTTAAATTATATATCTAATCATAAAAATATATATCGACCTAAATTTGGGTTGGGCCTTACGAGGCTAAAATCCTCTTTTATACAAGGTGTTTTTTATATCCCATAACTCTAGGGTATGAATGAGACCATATCAAAGAATCAACTGGCATATGAATTATTTTTCATTTATCTTTTTTTTTTGTTTTCATTTTTCATACAAAAAAAATCGACAGTCACGATTATTAATAATAATATCTAAATAATATTAATAAATAAATTAATTTTATTTTGAGTCTAGTGTTAGTATTATGATATCTTCGAAACTATGCATTTTTGGACCACATATGCTAGGTCTTTTTGTATTATTTTTACTTACTTATAGAATATAACCCCAGAGTTATGGGATATAAAAAAAACAAGTTGCAAAGTTGAAAAGCAAGCATTATAATCTATAGAATTTTGGTATCGCAGGTGGGGCCAAACAAAAGTTACACCATATTTCGGGTTATTGGTTTGTCCCCGCCTGCGATACCAAAATTCTATAGATTATAATGCTTGTTTTTCTCTTTTCAGTTAGGTATGTGTTTTTGCAGTCGGGTTTTTTGTTTTTTAAATAATTGGTTTTATTTCAAGCTTTTTAGTTAATATATTTATGGAATTGACTCATTACTAGCTTTCATCTGATATCAATATTGTTGTAATTTATTTAAAAAACAAAACGTTTCTCTCCCTTTTTTATATTTGCAGATGCAATATATAAAAATTATATAGCCTATGTCACTCCCACAATGAAGACGAATCGAATGACACCTCTTATGTTAAAATCCATCAAGCCGTTTATAGGCTACAGAGCGTACGAAAGAAATAGACATACATACATACTCTCGAAAAACATTACCCTCCTTCTGGGGCAGTCGGGTAAAAAGGATTGTATGGGGAACAATACAATCCAACTGCAAATATAAGTTTGTATGCACAATATTGAGAGATTTACAAGTTATATTAACACTAAAGATTTTTTATAGGTTTACCTGTAATCTATAAGTAAAGAACTACATATATTCTGTATTTTATTTTTTATTTTTAGGGTCTTTAGTTTTGGAGATAAGAGGGTGGGGTAGTAAATTTTCATCTACTTATATACATTTAAAACTATTTATTTGAAATTTGTTTTCCTAGCCTGTTCTGGATGAGGCCTTTTCTCAGGAGTCCCACTCCACTCATCTTTTGCACGTCCGCGCGTCCTTCTGCCAGCTTAGATGGAACCTATTCAGTTCGTCCCGCCATCTACATGGCCTGTCGCGACCCCGTCGTAACTGTCTCAGGGCACCAAAAATCAACCATATAGATCACTACATAAAACAAAGCCCCCCCAACTCCGCATCTGCTAGTGTCTCTGAACGCGATAAATTTAAAAACTACCGGGGAGTTTCATATGGTTTTCACCAATGGACGGAGTAATTCATGAGGAGGGTTTAGGTGCATAATTCATTATGGTTTTAGAAAGAAACAAAAGAAAGAAAAATTGTTTATTCTGCACAAACAAAACGCACATTACAATAATAGGGTCTTACACCCATTTTTGAAAAGTGTCTTAATTAAATTCTATAGTTCTAATATGCCAAAAGAAAAAAATCACAAATTTTTTATTCATTCGATAAGTGCCATAAAAATGCATTTAAATTTTACATTTTCAAATTTCCCGCGTAGTTTGACGAAAACGCTGGACGCAGTGGACGCCATGTGGCTCTGTGGTCATGACGTCACTTGGCTATGTAAACAAATGCGCTGATCTTTTGTATGATAATTGATAATTTAAAAAATGAGTTATTATTCTACTTATCGTTGGTGTGCTGTTCCTGAATGCATGAATACTAATGTGTAAAAACACCCGACAATTTGTGGATTCAAGTGCCAACTGATATAAATATGAGAAAAACTTGGTTCAAAGTTGCGAAAAGGTCAAAAGGGATCCCGCACTAATATCTGAAAAAACACGTTTGTGCTTTTTTTTACCGTCTTCCGTGGTATTATTTCAATAAAAATTCGTTGGTTACGAAAATAATAAAGTACAATGCCTACTTTATTATTTTCGTAACTATCTAATAACTAACTGTTGACAGTTGACACGTTTTTTAAATGGCGGCTACTATTTCATGGTGTTTTTTAACAGATTATAAAAACTGAAGTCGAATTGAATTTTATAATTTTATTTGTTTTGTTTTATGAACTAAAACTAACATTTTCCGACTCCTTTTTGCCTAAACTATCTCAATAATATATTTATAGAAATTTTCTCGTTTATAGTAAAATACTCTATTAACATAAAATACACACATACAAAGTAGCCAAAAGCCTCGTAATCAAGTCACGTCCATCAGGTTTGACAATCCGTCAGGTTTGACAATCCGTCAGGTTTGACAATCCGTCAGGTTTGACAATCCTGTCCACTGTCGTTTTGTGTAAATTGACGATGTAAAATGACGTATTTTACATCGTCAATTTACACAAGTAGGATGAAACAGTTACATTTTAAATTAACCCACATGTTCGACGCAACAGGTTGATACACACTGACAAACACACACACAGACAGAAAAAAATGTAGGCATATATGCTCTTCTACCCGTGCCATGCCGAGGCCGGTTGCTAGTATATAATATATTGTTGTCAAATAAAAAAAAAATCAAATCAAAATTCGTAAATGTAGGTTTCACAATACAATAACATGATATAATAAAATGGTCAGTTCGCTACATTTTACTCAAAAGCATACAAATAATTGGTGCCGAAATAACAGACACAATTAAAATGAAATAACTCATAACTAACACACAATTGCCAATGGTGCCGATTTCCTTGTACACAAACTAAACTAAATTTAAGTTCAATGCATCTTTTTCTTTCTATTTCATTAAGAAATGGACAGAAGACAAATTTTAGTTTAGTCCTGTCAAATTAATCAGCGCCTGTCACTACTCCATACAAGTTTAGACGTGATTAAAAACTTGCCTACTAAAATTACGTCAATTTACGTCAAGCGCTGATTAATTTGACAGGACTAAACTAAAATTTATCTTCTGTCTCTTTCTTAATGAAATAGAAAGAAAAAGATGCACTGAACTTAAATTTAGTTTAGTTTGTGAACAAGGGAATCGGCACCATTGTCAAAACAATAATAATCTAAATGTAAGATTGTAATAAGCTAAATGTCAGTGGTGTCCTTCATAAACTCAGTTTTGGAATAGATACTATACGGGTTCCTTGTTTACTACGGAACCGTAAAAAGAGGTAAAGCCTGTAGGTTTGGATGTATTGCTGAGTTCCATAGGGTAAATTATGTTATAAAGTATATTTTATATTATGTTTTATAGTAATATTTGATTACAACAAAGATGAAGTCTCGCGTAGAAGCTAGTGGACGATAAAATCACTGCATATAAAGTTAAACAAGCACAAACAGTGTGTAGTGTATGACACAAATGCAGTTTTTGTGATATCTGGGTCACTTTGACATTGTTATTCAAGAAGCATATTGTGACAACACTGGCCCCATTTTGTTCATCTCTTTATTACAATGAAACATTACTGTTTTCTGTATAGTCAAACAAGCTATACTGCGTTCGCGATTGTGTTTCCAAATGTGTCAACAAGTATGTGTTTTTGGAAAAACAACTTTAATGAATAGGGTACACAAAGTTGAATTTGGGCTACACCATCAATAATTTTTATGACTTTTTCAATTGTACTAGTCATTCTGAAATTAACTTAATTTACAACTAACATTTTAAGCTTATGGCATATTTAAGAGAGTGTAAAAGAATTCATATCTACCAACCCGCACTGGGCCCGCGTGGTGGATTATGGACCACCCCTTCTCACAGAGAGAAGGCCTGTGTCCCAGCAGTGGGAACATTATAGGCTGATTATTTTGTAAAAGAATTGACTACTTAGCATACTCACAAAATTGTTTAGAAGTAGTTGCAAGTTTTCTGCCTGTGTATCAAATAACTTGGTGACTGACCGTACAGTCACCAAGTTATTTGATATCAAATCAAGTTACCACAAACTGTCAAATTTCTCCAAATGATTTTAAACTTTAAAATGTTAATGGTTAAGTTCAAAATCGAATGAGAAAACTTGACATTTTATGGTAACTTGTGTTAGCGACTGTACATTCTTTTCGTGAGCTATTCTCTCATCACAAATTATGTCAAAATTACTCAGTCAATCAACTCAGCCTACCACTTTCTACTGCTGGATATATATATATATTGTATTTACTATTTAGGCTTCACTCAATTTGCGCCACAATTCCCGGTTCTTTACTTTTCGTTCAAAACCTTACTCCAGCAGCCATTTCCGCATCTAGCCAGATGTCTTGCGCAACTTCACCTGAGACTTAACTTTCCGACGACAAATAGCTCTTGTTATCGTAAAAATTGCCTTCGACTGTTGGACGTACATTTTGTATCTCGAAAATAGCTGATGGTAAGGGAAACGGGCGTTACGGGCAGTCAGAAGCCCGAAAATCTGACAATCAGTCTTGCCATGAGGTATGTGACCCTGTAACTGGGTTGTGGGGGTCAGATAGGCAGTTGCTCCATGTAAAATAGCTGATGTTAAGGCGAAACGGGCGTTACGGGCAGTCAGAAGCCCGAAAATCTGACAATCAGTCTTGCCATGAGGTATGTGACCCTGTAACTGGGTTGTGGGGGTCAGATAGGCAGTTGCTCCATGTAAAATAGCTGATGGTAAGGCGAAACGGGCGTTACGGGCATTCAGAAGCCGGATAATCTGACAACCAGTCTTGCCAAGAGGTATGTGACCCTGTAACTGGGTTGTGGGGGTCAGCTAGGCAGTTGCTCTATGTAAAATACTGGTATTCACCTGCATCTTGGACTGGGAGCCGATCCCAACGTAGTTGTTTACATCGTCCTCACATTTAGTTATAAATTCAACATTAATTTATGTACATAACAATATAATTTAAAAGAGTGTCCATGGAGTTTCCTGCTCGTTCTTCTCCATATGTACCTACTACACTTTGGAATGGGCTACTTCAACTAGCTTCAGTACTTCTAACTGACCGACTCTTTGATAGTTCAAAAGTGCCTGTAAATGGTTTAATTGAAATAAATGCTTTCGAGTTTGAGTTTATTGGGAAAAGGCTAGGCCAATGATGATGGTAAGGCGATTTTACAGTCTGATTGGACCAATTATTTTCCTTATAAGGAAAAAAAATCCTTATAAGGTTTCAATAAGTCAACTCAGCCTTTTCGGGGTTCACCATTTTACATTCACATTTGATAATTAGTGCAGGATATTATGTACTAGGTACCTAGGTCCTTCGGTTAAACGGTTTTGACTGTCAGGGTTATTGGTTGCCGGCAACACAGGCAATCGAAGGAACACGGGTGGGTTTTAGTCAGTAAGAGTCTGACACACGTCCCTTCTCTCGTTCCGCCCAGAGCGGGAGAAGTTATTTGATAATTTCCCATCCAAAAAAAAAGGGTTACTGGTTAATCGATCTATTCCTGCTAGGAGATTGTAGGGGAGGTTATTACCGATGAATTAGACCATACAGACCCAGAGCAAAGAGTGATAGAAGAGACTACTGTGGAGGTCAGGCAGTCGCTTCATGTAAAATACTGGTATTCAACTGCATCTGGTGAGGCTGCAAGCCGACCCCAACATTTATTTGGAAAAGGCTAGGCCGATTGACTGTTATAATAATATCAGAGAATCCATACAGTGGTGTTTGTAAAGATCGTATGTCCAAAAACTAAAATAAAATCTCTTTTGTTCCAGAACTTAAATGATGACGAAGGAGGCGGCGAGCCATCGGAGGATGAATACGATGCTCTCAACGACGAGACTTTTGGTCAAGGTTGTAAGTACTGTATCTTAATCACCGCTGAAGGCATTGAGGAGGCTTTTTCATTTGGGAAAACTCGTTTATCAATAAATGTAGAGCAAAAAAAAAAAAACACCACAGATAAAAAAAAAAATCATTCATCCTTGTTTTCAATTGATGTTATTTTATTGTTAAACGAATATCAACTTTATTGATAAACGTGTTTTCGTCATAAAATGCCATAAAAAAATGAATGGGACCACGAAAATTTGCTACCATCATGCTTCAAATACTAATTTAGGATTAAGTTTTTATTTTATTTATGGGATTTATTTATTGGTAATATCTACATCATTTAAAAACTAACAAACTTAAAATAATAATAATTATATGTACAATTATAAAAAAGGGAGGGCAAAATATCAAAGGGCGTCAAAAAATTCGTCCGCATCGCTGTCAACAGGAAAAGTACCCAAAAGGCTGGCAGCATTACCACGTTGTATGGCAATGCTGATTCTTTGGCCAAAAAATAGACCAGCCCTCTGGTCACGTGAGGAGTCGACCAACCGCTTGGCGATGTCTCTAAAAACTAAGTGGGCACTCGGACCCCATGGCCCTAGTGTTTCAACCCCAAACGGCTCGAACATATAAGTCCCAAAAAGATTTGAGTACTTGCGCCGTTTGAGGTTTTCCGCACCTGCAGCAGCCGCCCCAGCACAGCCCGCCGTGCTAGGAAGATGGGATGGCGCAAGGGTGTCGACACACGTGGCATCCCACACCAAAGGCCTACCTACCTTCCAAGGCATTATGGTCATTCCGTCTGGTCTCTTCCCATCGTCGCGTGCCAAACCATTAGGTTCTAAAACAGCGGGCACCCCGACGGTGCCAAGAGCGCGACGGATGATGTCGTTGATACTTGCGTGCCGTGCTATCCGCCCTGCGCTTTTACTGCAGGATAGACCATGGTGTCCGAGGCAGTCGACACCTTCACCGCATTGGCAGCGATGCGGAGCTACGCAAGGAGCGCCCAGACGCAGACAAGTAGCGAGCCGGAAGGTGGTGTCACCCAGCATAGTGCCTATGTTGGGTGACGGTAGCGCCTGAAGCCAGAGGCCCGACTCCCACTCACCCAAAGCCAGCAGGCGGGCACGCTCAGCAGTATTGGTGGACGTATTAATAAGATTATTCCGTACCAACCTGCAGAGCGGCTCGTCCCACTGTCTCTGGGAAGATGGGTTCACGGGACGATCTGTATCCGGGCAAGCCATTTTCCAGGCGTTCACTGCGTCGGTCAAGCACGGCACTTCAGAGTCAACCAGGGAGGGGGCTAAAATTTCCTTGGTTAGCTTTTCAGTGCTGTGGACAGAGGACAGGAACGCCGGTAAGCTAATATTAGTAATTTTACGGACACCGAGGCCACCAAAACGAATGGGTAGTGTGGCTTGCAACCACGCTCGGTCGTCCAAGGCCACATTTAAAATGGAAGTTAATGTATTGCGAATAATTTGGTCAATTTTGTCCAAGAGGTGTGACTGCTTCCATAAGGGGGAAGAACGTAGAAAATATATAAAATTTGGATTAAGTTGGTTACTGCTTTAAAATAATAATCAGCTTTTGAACGTCACGCAACGACGTCATATTCAATCTGACATATTGTGCTAGCTGTCACTTTGTGTAATAAAATGGTCATATTTATTGTAATGGTGGTCGTTTAGTTTAATCGATTTATAAAAGTGTAAAATAATAATAATGTATAATAATAACTTAAGTGTGAAAGTCTAAAATACAATAAATATGACCGTTTTATTACACATGTCAGATTACTCCCGTGAATTAAGAATTCGACTTTAGGTCAAACTAGCTTGCGTTGCTTTATAGACGTGTTATGGTGGGTACGTGAAATGTAACCATAAAAACGAAAATCCGTCCAAATACACGGTGATTTTTTATTCACTGTTAACCTTTCAGGGCGTGAAAGTAGTGGTGTTCAAAGTTGCTTTATGGCAGTCACTTGCTTAATGCTATATGCTCTTTTTTTTATAGTTGCGTAGGTACTTGTTACGACCAAACGGGCGGCCGCGAATAAAACCAGCGTGGTGTTGTCAGAGCGGAATATTACATCGCGTTTATGAATTTATTACGGAACAGTAAAATAAAAACAATGAACTTTCCTTCTTACTTTCCAGGCTTAGGACTGTCTATTTGATTAAGTGTTATTAAGAAATAAAGTATGTTAGTATTTAAAACCATTATAGGCGTATTTAAAAGTTCAATGTTCCTTCTAAACATTTTCGTCCGTTAAATACCTACACACAAAACAACAACACGATACCTCACTCAGTCAATCGTCCTTACTTACACAATTAGTTTTTATTTACTTATTCAATATTGCGTGTCCTATCACTGTTTATTTACACTAAAAACGCACGAAGCAAAACAACATTGCTTATAATATTACGTAACGTACGTGAGCCGCCTGAGATCGCGATAACGCACGCGGTGCCTAAAACGATTACACACGCGACCGAAAACAAACGCTAGCATGCGACGACTAGCCACCCGGCGGCCGGCACCCGCCGCTTTGCTATGCCTGGGTGCTTATTACTACATGCGCTTGCGATGTGCGACGGACAGAGTCAGAGAGTGCGATGTGCGATGTAAAGCAAAAAGCAAATAGCAACAAGTGCGAGACACGATAGCATTTGCTCTATGTTATGTATGATAAGCAAGATGCTTTATTATGCTATATGCTTTATTAACCACCACTACGTGAAAGTACTCATGATTATGAGCAAATATCGAAAAAAATATCAGCTGTTTCATGCAAAAATGCAATATTTTCCCGACGAAAATGTATGAAACAGATGTACTTTTTTTTCTATTTCGTAGCTGGTCCCATAGTGAAAGTTGCTCATAATCATGAGTACATTCAACACTTGAAAGGTTAACAGTGAATTAAAAATCACCGTGTATAAAAAAAAAAAAAGTTAAATCGTTTTGACATGAACATTTTACACATAGAATAGCGCTCAATCTTGGATTTAGAAAGATTATTTGCACTATCAACTTATTTAAGACTTTACTCACAATTAAAGGCTAAGAACCTACACGCAGCCCTCCCTTCCAAACTTCCCCACGGTAAAGTGGGCTTTTTAATATATTTTTAATTTAACAACCATTTTTGGTTTCCAGTTTTTTGGCAATGTCCTTTGGCAGCTTATTTAGAATGTTAGGAAGGGCGTACGTCCTGGCTCTCTTACCATACACGTTTTTAAACTTGGGCAGCTTATATAAAGGCAAGTATGAGAGGTTACGAACAACATTTGGTCTGTTTTCTGCAGCTTATTCATAAAAACAGACATTTAACTTTATCGAAAACATTTATGATTTTACAATATTTAAATAACATATCATAATCGGGATTACATTTCAGTATAATTTTATTAGGAACCAATATATGCAATGCAACATGAAATGTAACAACCACTAGGCGAACTCGTTCCAACGTATGTTACATTTCATGTTGCATTTCATATGGCATGTTCCTTTCATCGTATGTTAGATTTGTACCTAGCAATAGGTCTCGATACATACATACATACATACATACATACATACATACATACATACATACATACATACATACATACATACATACATACATACATACATACATACATACATACATACATACATACATACATACATACATAAACTCACGCCTTCTTCCCATGGGGGTAGGCAGAAACTATAGAACGCCACCTGCTACGCTCCTTACATACTCCTTTTGCTTCGTTTACGTTCATACATCTGGTCATACACGCACGTTCACGCAGATCTCGATATGTAATGAGTAACGATGATAAAACAAAAGGTTTTCTAAACTCATAATTTCAATTAATTACAGCTGATTAGCAGTTATGACTTTAGAAAACCTTTTTTTAACCAACTTCAAAAAGGAGCAGGTTAAATGTTTGTCAGATTTATTGACTAACACAGTGTAAAACATTACTATTTCCTAAAAGGGTATACAAATTCTACATTGATTGTATGTCTACATTAATTATCTTGTGTATGTTTATTTTGATAAGTGGTAGTGTTGTATTTTATTTGTAAGTGTCGCCAACTAGTGGTGGGAATGTGTACTACACTTGTCTTATTTCTATGTTTGAATAAATTCAGTCCTTCTATTGTCATTCCACGAGTTGATTAATTTTAGAACTCTTGTGCGAAATGTCATGCTACGAGATCCAGTAGCTTTTTTATTATTCTTTACTAGCTGCTGCCCGCGGCTTCGCCCGCGTGGCTTTTTCTAAAATAAAAGTACTAAGTAACTCCTACAACATCAGTTATATGCCAGTGAAAGTCCTGTCAAAATCTGTTCAGCCATTTCGGAGATTAATCGGAACAAACAGACAGACAGACAAAAATTGAGTAACGACCTGTTATTTTGACATTAGAGACACTCCAAATATATTTATTTGCATAGAAATGCCTAAGTTACTCCTGATTACATCAGCTATCTGCCAGTGAAAGTCCCGTCAAAATCGGTCCAACCGTTTCAGAGATTAGCCGGAACAAACAGACAGACAGACAGACAAAAATTGTAAAAAAATATATTTTGGTATATGTACCGTGTGTGTATACATCCATATTATTATGCATTTAGTAAAAAGTGGTTATTTTAATATTACAAACAGACACTCTAATTTTATTTATCTGTAAGTATAGAAGATTAAGTAGAAGGATGTCCAGCGAGGTCTTGAACTGTTTGGTCTAGTTAGAGATGTATGGTTAACGTCACCACATCTAATGGTATATAATCTTGCAGCTGACGAGTTCGACTGGGAGGTGGAACATGAGCAGCTGGCAGAACAGCTGGAGAGCAGCCGCAGACATAACAGCAGCGGCATCGATGACCTCGCTAACACGCAGCTCGGTGAGACAAATATTAATTTATATTAATGGAACCCCTGAGCTACGCTTGCCGCGGTTAGTCCGAGGATGGGTGACTATCTTTACATTAAGCTACGCTTGCCGCGGTTGGTCCGTGGATGGGTGACCATCTTTACATACCAAGACCCCTCCGTGCCTCAGAAATCACGTAAAGCCGTTGGTCCCGGCTGTCATTTGTAGATCTTTGACAGTCGTTACGGATAGTCAAAAACAACAAGACGCCGCGCGCGCATGCCAGACTGGCCGGCCCGCGCCTGCCTCACAAAGTCATTACATAACTAGGTTCTCACGCTAAGGACATAGACCTAAATAGTGCTTACGCAGGAGATTTTTTAAAACATTTTTGGTTACTGCTTCAGTTGTAATATCCATACGCAGTTCATTTAATAATGATGGAATCAGCCATCGCTGCGTCCTTTGACCAAAATAATTATTTACTTTAGGGACTGAATTTTTGTTTCTTTGTGTCGCTTTACGGGTTGTCCGGTTATACACTCTCAATTTTGTATTAGATTTTATTATGGTTTTCTAAGATTGTAGTTCTCACTTGCGCTGGTTGAAACAACAAGCTATCGGCCATGCTCGCGTTGACCATAAACGGACCGGGAAAGACCCTCTTAAACCAACGCGACGTCAAACAACACCAGATGCGAAGGCACCCTAAAGTACACATCTACTTAATGTGGTTTTCGATAGCTAGATCATTAGTAAAACTCCCTGCAATGGGTAAAAAGTATAGGGCAAGAAATTTTCTCCAGTAAGGTATACTGTTTTAAGCTACAATATACTATTTCTCTATGCTACTTCATGGCTCCGAGTACGAAACCAGCGGCGAGGAACGGTGGCCGAGCGCGGTGGCGATGGAACAATTTGGTACCGTCGCCACCGCCTCGCTCGGCCATCGCTCCACGCCGCTAGTTTCGTGCCCGCAACCTAACTAGAAAGAAGAAAGAAAAATTGTTTATTCTGCACAAACAAAACGCACATTACAAAAATTTACGTAAAATAAACACATATACAAAGTAGCTAAAAGCCTCGTAATCAATCCATTTTAGTTTGACAATCCTGTCGATTACGTAATATTTACTCTGTGTTGCGACACTGACAGATGACAACCAATGACATAACATACAATCATAACAAAATAGTGATGGGTAACTCATCAATTTTATTTGAGGTTGAGGGAGCACCTCATTTTGCCTCGTGAGGTCCTCACGAGGTACCCCTCATTTGAGGTGAGGATTTGAGGAATCCTCAACGGCGTATTCACCTCACGAGTCGTGAGCCCGAGCCGAACTCAGCCGAACGTGCGAGGGAGCGAGGCGGGCGGGCGCGACGACATTCACGAGTACTCACGACTCTCCGTCCGATTAAACAAATCTCTCTCACCTCTCACACATATCATTTTCTTTCACTCATAAATTTTAGACCGCCAAAATAAACGAATCAATGACACTTGATTATCAATCTAATGCTGATGCTTTTAGAGTTCATAATAATTAACCATAGCTGAAATAAAAATATTTTCTTTAAAATTCGTTTTGACTAATAATGTTACATACTAATTTTAACAGTTTACGTAATGTTGACCTTGGAGGTGCACGTGATTTTCTTGTAACAATTACGTAGACTTTTGTTTTGTTTGTTTTCGTACTTTAATCTAAATAATTAATGGCGCCGATTCCCTTGTTCACAAACTAAACTAAATTTAAGTTCAGTGCATCTTTTTCTTTCTATTTCATTAAGAAAAGGACAGAAGATAAATTTTAGTTTAGTCCTGTTAAATTAATCATCGCCTGTCACTACTCCATACAAGTTTAGACGTGATTAAAAACTTGCCTACTAAAATTACATCAATTTACGTCAAGCGCTGATTAATTTGACAGGACTAAACTAAAATTTATCTTCTGTCCTTTTCTTAATGAAATAAAAAGAAAAAGATGCACTGAACTTAAATTTAGTTTAGTTTGTGAACAAGGGAATCGGCGCCATTATCCTACCAAACATCAGTATCACACTCACCACACACACATGACACAACTAACATCATTACATACTTAGGTACATTATTTCATTAGGTACATACCAAAATCATAATGTTAATGTTTATTATGCTGCCAAAATTTCGAGACCAGACCTCACCTCACTCATTCTTTAATTCTATACAATTTTTTAAATCGGTTCATTGGCTCACTCGTTGAGGAGCTCATCACTCAACCACTCAATACTCACTCGCGAGTCACGCCTCACGCCTCACCTCGCTCGCCTCACCCCTCGCCACAATTTCATATTGTCAATGTCAATTTTTGAGGACGCGTGAACGAATGAGGTGAGGTGAGGTAATGAGCCACCTCATTACCTCACCTCACCTCATTCGTTCATTGTTGAAAATCGAGTAACTCTTTCAATTTGCGATCACGAGGACCTCAAACGAGGGACCTCATGAGTGAGGGACTCATCACTATAACAAAAACAGAATGACGATTACAGAGAGAGGAAATAACTAACTACTATTATAACAAATAAACAACTATAGCTAGAACAATTAAACAGTGCGTCGCATCTGTGCAAGAAAAGGTCGTTGCTCAGCGAAATGCTGTGACTTCGGACAAGCCTATCGTCAACAGCGCTGATTTTCAGCAATTACCTACACATTAAACTACTTTTAGTAAGCAAAAGAGTTAGATGTGCAGATAAAAAATAGCATCATACTACCACGATGCCGTCAATATTAATTGTTACACACACACAAACATAACAGCAATAATAGAAGACATATGACTTGCACATTCATTGCTTTCTCTTTGATGGTACACACGGCTACACATCAAGCTATGCATTTCCAGTATAAGCTCATCTCGCATTGTATAGGATGTCTGTACAGTGCGAGTTCCGCATAAACTGGAAATGTATAGCTTGATGTGTAGCCGTGTGTACAAACTGCTTCATTAATTGATTTCAGATGTTTGTGGTACACACGGCTACACTTCAAGCCAATATTTCCAATATTTCCAGTATACGCTGACCTCGCATTGTACTGAAATCCTATACAATGCGAGATAAGCTTATACTGGAAATGTATAGCTTGATAAATGTAGCCGTGTGTACAATTATTTTTTCATTAGTAGCGACACCAACGATACAGTTCTTTGTGGAATATTCCATTTTTACTACCAATTAAAAAAATCTCTTTGTCTACTGTCCTATCGCAAGTGTACTGGAAGAGATTTCTTTAGAAATAAGCATCACCTTTGTACGTATTTTTCTGTTCCTTTCTTCATGTCTGTTTATATGTGTGTACATAAACTGTTAAATAAATAAATAAAAAAAAACACATTTACACTGAACTGTAAAGGCTCCTTAAACAGGCGACACAAAGGCACCGCTTGTAGTGCTACACGCGGTGCCTTTGTGTCGCGTCGCGTGTCGCGCTTGTTTGTAAGAGTCCTTAATGTGTTTTTCTGATTTTTTTTTCAAATTTATTTATTAAAGCTAATAAAATAACATACATATTTTTTGTTACAGAGGCATCGCTCTCCCAGCTAGTACTGGACGAGACAGACGCGCCCCACTCGCGAGCATTCGGCTCTAGTGTGTGGAGACACGACCCTATTTTCCCTAGCGGACCCACTGTGAGTATAGATAAATAAATATATATAGTCTCTTCTTAAGCGAAGTTATAACAGCCGCACGGGTCGATCGATCAGGTTAAGCTACGCTTGCCGCGGTTGGTCCGTGGATGGGTGACCATCTTTACACCCCTCCGTGCCTCGGAAAGCACGTTAAGCCGTTGCTCGCGGCTGTTATTTGTAAATCTTTAACAGTCGTTACGGGTCGTCAGAAGCCGGAAGGTCTGACAACCAGTCTTACCAAAGGGTATCGTGTTACCTAGTAACTGGGTTGTGGAGGTCAGATAGGCAGTTGCTCCATGTAAAATACTGTGTAGAATTATTAATTCTACAATATTTTTTTTGTGTTTAAGGCGCTGACAAGACCCACTTGACCAAAATAGGCTTCGCTTAAGAAAAAAAATTGCCAAATCTGTATAGTTTGTGGCAGCAAAAAAATTATATGTTAATTTTGAACATATTTCCCAGAACCTGGTTGTTACCAAAACACGTTTTGAAAACAAAATCTCGATACAAACTAACGTTAAACTAACCTCTTACTTTAAGTTCTAATCCAAAATATCTGTATCAAATATCAACATACGTTACGTATTTAATTAATAACAAGAACGTCTTATTTCAATGCAGAACTTGGTTGTTTTTTATTTTCGATTACTCAACTCAGTTTTGAGTAAATAGATAATTACTTCATATTTTGCAATAAATTACAAGCGTTGTGTCATCGCGCTTCTCTTTCTTTTCTATGGAATTTGACAGTGACCGCGGTTTTGGTGTTGTCAGCGTCTTAACCTTTTTATCATCACATATTCAACCTTATTCGGTAAAACGGCACCGTATTACTAAGACTCCTCTGTCCGTCCGTCACCAGGCTGTTACTCATGAACCGTGATAGTTATACCGTTGAAATTTTCACTGATGATGTATTGCTGTTGCCGCTATAACAACAAATACTAAAAAATAATTATATTTAAGGGGCTCCCATACAACAGACATGATTACGGACACCCTTCGTGCGGGAGTCCGACTTGCACTTGGCCGTTATTTTTTTCTTTTGGAATGTTCGATTTTTTTTTACAAAATTATTATTTAAATTCAGCTCCATCCCGATAGATTGGAAGCTGACTCCAACATGGTTGGGAAAAGGCAGGCAATGATGAGTCTGTTCTAAAAGTATCTGATGATAATATAAAGTTAGGTTATATTAAGGTTTTGAGGTTGAACAGACTTGAAGTAGGCACATTCCATAAAATCCTGGCTCAACCAAATGGCGATGATGCGGCCAGTCTGGGGGGTAACCATCATCTCTTATAGCAATATTATTATAATATTACTTACAGTGGGAAAGTGATGGAGATATACAGGACTTATAGCTTCATCTCTTTCTCACGCTGAAGTAACATTGAAATAATACTGCTATAAGAGGTGATGGTTACCCCCCTGTTCAGGTTCTTGGCCCAGATATGACCAATGTGTATTTAGGGTACGATGGGACTGACATACGCATTGCGATTATAAATATCCCTAAACAAAAAAAAAGAAAAAATAATAAATATATATACAAGGTGTTGTTTTGGATTATGTTAGTGATTCTCGACCCGAATCAACAAAAAAAAAAAAAATAATAAAAAAAAAAAAAAAATTAAAAAAATAAAAAGAAAAGATAAAATTTAAAAATCTAAAATAAAAAGTATTATTGATTATTGACTTGGTATCGTATTGTTATACGATTATTTACGAGTTTCATAACAACCTCCTGAAATGTTTTGCAGGTTCAAAACAACAGCTTGTATATATATAAACAAACCCTGATCTGGTTAAATTCTTACGCAATCACTTATTTTAATACAGATGAAAGGTTTTAACTTTGTATTTTACCACTTTTTCAAACAATTAATGTTTGTAACATAATTAAATAAGTAAATCGCAGCATCATGCTGAGATAGGAGCCTTTTTGGCCTCGCACAGGTCTTCTATTTTGTTTTTGTTTTCACTATTATGTTATTTTTTTTTTATGTTTTCATGCTTTTGTTAGTTTTATGTCCTTTTTTTACTTTTGTATTTACTGTGCGTGTCTGTCCCAAATAAATATTTTTTCTTTCTTTCTTTCTAAAGTTTTTTTTGTGTGAATTTATTGTAAATCGTTTAGTTCAATCGATTTATATAAGTGTAAAATAAATGTATAAATGTAAAAGTCTAGAATACAATATATACAATAACTATGAGATTTTATTACACAAAGTGACAGCTACCTCATGTCAGATTACTCCAGTGAAATAATAATTCGACATTATAATACAGTGTACACCCACATTTCGCCGGTTATGTTTAAATTCCATGTAATACAGAGCGAGCCTATTGCCATCAATAGGGTACAAATCCAGACTCCGGGCTGCTACTGAGAAATTCCGGATAGAAAATCCAATAAAACTTTTGCCCGACCCGGGAATTGAATCCAAGACCTCAGCAGCTCGGAAGTAGCGCTTTGGTTTATTTGAAATAAATGCTTTGGCTTTGAGTTTGACAGCCCCCAAAACGCCCACCCTTCACCACATCCCAGTGTTTTAGCTGGGAAGAAGTAGCGCAAAAAACTTGCCAGCAATATATAAGACAAAGGTGGATATGGTCTGTTCATAATTCGAATTAGTTTCACCTCTGCCCTGTCTAGATTACAAGCAATATGTTATATTATGTAGGATTATTGATTTTCATTTTTTTTTCTTCAGGTGAATAACACTTCTTTTCCCCCGCAGCCGGTATCAGGCCTGAAGAATGTGTGCACAGTTGAGGAGCTGGAGCGGCAACTGCGCCAGAAGCAGGTGCAGCAGCCGCCCTTCAACCAGAACTACTTCCAGGTAGGCTGAAAGAACAAGGGACACTTGAATCTAGAATAATCCTTACTAATATTATAAATGCGAAAGTGAGTTTGTTTGGTACGCTTTCACGCTAAAATGGCTGAACGGATTTGGATGAAATTTGGCACATGGGTACAGCATAACCTGGATTGCAACATACTTTTTATTTCGATAGTCCTACGGGAACGAAACTTATGTGGGTGAAACCGCAGGGCGCAGGTAGTAAACTATATGTGCGTAAAGAGGCGTGCTCAAAACTTCGTCCACTTCTAAAATTGTGGCAAAAACACTACCTCTCTCTTTAAAAATCATTTTTAATAATAGTTCTTTCCTCGTCTTATGATTTATTTATTTCTTTATATAAGTACATAGTATTTGTTTTATTAAGGCTTGTATGATAAGTAAATGGTACACCACAGAGAGCCTGCAGTATTGTCTCTGTTTCCCCCTAAATCCATCCAAAGATTGTCTTTAAAGATCGTTTTTAGCGATAAAACAAAATAAAAATAGTTTATTCTGCGCAAACAAAAAGCACATTACAAAAAAGTGACATAAAATACTCTCAAACAAAGTAGTCAAAAGCCTCGTATTCAAGCCATAAAAGTTTGACAATCTTGTCGATTGCTTGATGTCAGGGCCAGTTAAGACCGCCCATTGTGTCACTCTATGTAAAATTTCTACATTTATATCTGTAATGTATATGGTGTGTAGAATAAAGAGTATTATATTGTATACTTGTAGCGAGATTAACATTTGGATTAAGGCGCTGACAAGACCCAATTGACCAAAATAGGCTTCTCTTATGAAAAAAAATTGCCATATTTGTATAGTTTGTGGTAGCGGAAAAAATATAAATTAATTTTGAACATATTTCCCAGAACTTGGTTGTTACCAAAACACGTTTTGAAAAAAAAATCTCGATACAAACTAACCTCTTACCTTGAGTTCTAATCGAAAATATCTGTATTAAATATCAACATACGTTACGTATTTAATTAATAACTAGAAGAAATGCAGAACTTGGTTATTTTTTATTTTCGATTACTCAACTCAATTTTGAGTAAATAGATAATTGCTTCATATTTTGCAATAAATTACAAGTGTTGTGTTCTTTTCTATGCAATCTGACAGTGACCGCGGTTTAGGTGTTGTCAGCGTCTTAAGTAAGTTCATGAGTAAGGGTTCGTTTTACCGTGGCAATTTTGGTCATTGATAGCAAATGGTAATCGACGCCTATTTGCCATGCGATAACCTAGGGAATTTCCTGATGCTTTGGCAACTTGGTATTTAGCCAGATTTTGGCCAGCATTCATAATGTTTAAAGATTTATCCAGCTCTTATACTAACAAATAATAATAATAATAATAAAAATGTTTATTTTTCTTCCACAAATAACACATATTAACTTAAAACTTACAAATGGAAAAAAATATGATTATGCTGTAAGACAATGTACATTTGTGGGAGACTGGTGCCTAAACTAAGCCGTGACTTGTATTTCAGGACACCAGGGATTCCCCCCTACAGGCAAAAATACCATCAAAAACATTATTATAGACAATACTTAATGAAAGTTACATTTCTATGTTAAAAGGGCAAACTATTTGTTAAAGAGAAGAAAAGTAAAAATAATAATAATAATAAAATCCTAAAATTTGTATGAAGTGTAGTGGAGTTCAAGGTGCATGTGGGATTTGGATGAAGGTGTGATGTGTTTTGTGTTTGTCTGAGTGTGTGTGTGTGTAGTGTTGAGAGTGTTAATAGGGTGAGAGGGTTCATGGCCAACTAGACGAATGGCTATTACGTTTTTATGACTAGTAGCTCTTCTGTTTTTGTGTAGTTCAATTTTAGTAACCAGTTAGTCAATATAAGTTTACATTTAGATTTATTGTAATTATAAATTCCTAATTCTTTATTTAACTTATTGTAGAGTTCAGGTCCACGGAAAGTATAAAATTTTTGAGCAAAACCTGTTTTGGATTTGATGGTGCTACATATTGCATACCGCCTCCTCGTCGTTAATTTAGAAAGATCGAAAGAGGATGGATTTGAATGTTGCCGCAGAATAGTAAAGAGGATGTAAATTTGCCTAACAGTTAGCACCTCAGCTTCCTGATACAGTGCGTCAGTGGGATAAAGTCGTGGTTTTGAAAGGCCAACTTTTAAAATCAACCTTTGGGCTCTTTCTATTTCCAACATTTTAGTTTTACCGGCACCTCCCCAGGTTGTTACACAATATGTCAGTATAGATTGAACAAGGGCAAAATATACCATTTTGAGCGTATCACCATTTGCAACCTGTCTAAGCTGTTTAAAAATATAAGTCAGTTTCCGTACTCTTTTACATAAGTTGTGAATGTGCTCATCAAAGGACAACCTTTTATCGATGGTTACACCCAAATAACGAATACTTCTACAAAATGCATCTTGTACAGCTTGCTCTTAAAAAACCTTCGCTATAATTGGCAAGAAAATCATTATGCCAAATCAGTGAGTAGTGAGAAGATCAGACAGAAAATCAAAAACTGTGACTTGTATTGTTATTGTATAAGAGGCTGGTGTCCGGAAATCCACGGCCAAGGCGTGTATTTTACGTGCAATTGCTTAAAATAACCTATATATATGCTCTCTTTACAATTATTTAGAGTTCAATTACGATTTTTGTTTTGTTGATAATTGTGAAATTTACCAGACATCCTAGTATTATGCCTAAAATAAATAGTCTTCTCTTTCCAGCCAAGATTTCCTCCGGTAATACTACAAAGGCCGCCCGGCTTGCAGGCGCCGGTGCCACTCCCATTTGCACCACAACAGTCAATGACCCACAGCATGGGCCAAATGAACCAACCACTCAGCAAACTGATGAACCAAATGGGGCAAAACAACCAACTACTACAGAACCACGTCAACCCAATGGGACAAGGAACCCCATTCATGAACAACCAAATTGGTAACCAGTTCCCGAATAACCCCATTGGACCAGGGAGTAACATGATGAGTCAGATGACCCAAAATATGAGCGTTCATCAAATGGGTCAAAATAACCAAGTTTTGGGTCAAAATGTGAATCAAATAGGACAGAATTTAAATATGACGCAAAGTATGGGGCAGTTGGGTCAAAGTATGAGCCAGATGGGGCAAAATGTTAATCAGATGGGACAGAATATGAACCAGATGGGACAAAACCTGAATCCGATGGGTCAGAACATGCCTCAAATGGGTCAAAATGTCAACCAGATGGGCCAGAATCCCAACCAAATGGGACAAAACATGTCCTCAATGGGTCAGAGTATGAACCAAATGAGCAATCATTTACCTAATAGCCAGATGGGTCAGAATCACAATCAGATGGGTCAAAATCTCAATCAGATGGGCCAGAATCATAATCAGATGGGACAAAACCAGATGATTCCGAACGGTAATCAGTTTCCTGGCATGAATCAGTTTCAGCATATGATGAGTCAGCCTCCAAGGATGATGGCGCCACCTCCCGGTATTAATATGCAGAGGCAGAATTTTAACTCTACTATGCCTCAGTATAATCCTAATTTTCGTGTAAGTATTAACTTATTTATATTACTACTAGCAATGGATTAGTATCCTTTCATTCTAGACTAGGCGGAATGACTAAAGCTTTAAGGCGCCGATATATGATTTTAGTTACTTTTTTTACAATTGTAGAATGTAAGTTTATAGATTGGGCATTTTGCATTAATTTTATTATAGAGAAATGGAGCAAGATGTAAAGAGAATCGTTTTACGAAAGAGGAACGTGGAGGTGGGATAGTTCAGATTAAGTCTTTCCGACGTTTAGAGATATGTCTGTATGCTGTTTTGGAATGTTGGAGTAAAACTATATGTAAAATGTACTGTAGTCGAACATTTAAAACGTTCCAGGATTTATAAAGTTCGGTCGTTGGAAATAAGATAGGGCGAAAGGTGGCAACTTTAAGTATGGCTCTGTGAGCGATATCTAGAGGCTTCATCACTGTCTTTGCAGAAAATGGAGTTCACTTTTGGGGGAAACATTATAAAGTTACGACTTCTGAGAATTTCCGACATAATTTTTATTAAATTTTAAAATAATTTATTTAAAGTTATTAAAGAAAATAGATCAAAATTTACCTTTCCTAAAATTTTGAAAAAATAATACGGAGGATAGTTCTATACAGGAAAACCATAAGAAGTCTATGGTATTAAAATAACATGGTAAATGTAAGTTTGTACGCATAATATTGAGTATAGCATACAAACTTACATTTGCAGTTGGAATCTATGGGAGAACATGTTTTTCAACTGTAATGTTACTAAGGAATCCTTCATTGTGCGTTGTCCGACACGCACTTGGCCGGTGTTTTTTATAAATATTAAACATATTATCTTTTTTTTCCAGCCCTCAATGCCATCAAAACCAGAGCAGCAACCAATCACCCAACCAAACATGATGATCAACCAACCAATGCTGATAAAGAACCAGCCGCAACCAGTAAACAACATCAAACAATCACCTAGCAACCAACTCAACCATATGAACCAGCTCAACATCTCGCCACAGAACAAGAATCCGATCCAAAAAGCAGCTCAACAACAGCAAAAGGATCAGAAAGTTCAAAAGAGTCGGGTTTATAACAATTCGAAGCAAAATCAAGGGTTGACGTCGCAGAATTTGGTTCAATTAATACAGAATACGCATCCTATGCTTCAGTTTAATAATAGCTTTCACAACGCGAATCATCACCCGATGTTAAATAATAGAAGTAATGTGTTTTCTAATAGTCAGTTTACTCATCCGATGTTTAACAATAATCAGAGGGTTAATGGGACTTATAATAATAGGTGAGTTCTTTTTTACTTCATTACTTTTTTAATATTTGTATTATTTACAGGTTTAAATTATTGTGAATGTGAAGACTATGTGGGTCATTGTTGTTTTTTTTTCTCTCATTTAGTATTAATCATGGTCTGGCAGTTTGAGTAATTTATGCGGCCAACCCAAATGTTCTTTCTTTGGTATTGTTCGTCGCATCGTTGAGCTCCTTAAGCTCTGAGTTGAGCTGCACGATTACTGACAAATGCGTGCACTGACTGGATAGGTCTACTCAATTTGTGTGGTTCTTTCCTCAAAAGGACCATTTCAGACACTAATCTACATGGCCTTCACATGATCTGACAAAGATTATGTTTGGACTTTAAAAGAGACAGACCTCTGAGTTTGTTTCGGCCTTTCTTCTCAGAGTAGTCATCTAGCTTTATTTTAAAAATATGATTGACGTGTAAAAGTGTTTGTACAAACCTACTTACAGAAATAAAAATCATTTATCAGACTGCCTTGGTCTAGTGGTCGCAAGCTCTACTGCTGACCATGAGGTAAAGGGTTCGATTCACGGGTCGGCAATAGCCAATGCCCAGTTGTTAGCAATAGGCTAGCCTCCTGTTATATTGGACTTGAACATAACTCGCGAAATTTGGGTGCACTATAGGTACACCTCTGCCTAACCCTTCGGGGATTACAGGCGTGATGTTATGTTATTTACAGCTTTAAATGTAAATTTCATGAAAATATATTTTTTTTATTTTTTTTTATTTTCTATAGCCCTCGTTCGTCTAGTGGCCGTGGTGTCCTGGGTTCGAAGTCCTAGTCGGGCGAAATTATACGAACTTTTCCATTAGGATTTTTTTCAGTGGCAGCACTAAGTTTTTGTGCTCAGCTAGTGGCAATTGGTTTGCCTTCTAATATGCGTTTAAAGACTGGCGAATGTGGCTGGACTAATCCACACACCTCTACCCTTTCCAGCGGCATGCACTTTTATTGTGTAGCTAAAAAATAAATGATGTTATTTAATTAATTAGCTAATAATAAATACGATCAAACAAGATTGCAAACCCGAGCCAAGTTTATGCCGATTTAATAGATAACACTTTTCATAGATATTTTGTCAGTAGCAGCTTGGAGACTTGTTGTTTGCCCGGTTTATAGCAATAGGGTCGCTTTCTATTACATGGGACTTAAACATAACTGACGAAATGTAGTTGTTGTTGTGGTACACCTCTGCCCCATCGGGAAAACAGACTTGTAATTATTTTCTTATTGAATTTTATACATCTTTCAGGCACTCAATAAACGGCGACGACGCCAGCGGCAGCGATACCGACGACTACGCGGGTCTAATGACACTCAGAGAGAAGCAATGGCTCATCAACATTCAGATGTTACAGCTCAACACCGGCACGCCGTACATACACGACTTTTATTACACGGTGAGTAGCTCAACAACACGCACAGATGTTATACAGCTCAATAACTGTTGCCCCGTAAATACAAAACTTATTACGCGGTACGAAAACGTTGTCAGGGCTTTTGGCTACTGTGTGTGTATTTCTTTTTGTAATTTGCGGTTTGTATGTGTAGAATAAACAATTTTTCTTTCTTTCTCTCTTTATCCAAGCTTATAAAGTTATAACGTAGCCGAAATATAGTAAAGATTTAAATGAATTATCCGTTTATAGCGTTTACACATCAATGTGTATTGTAATTTATTCATATCCATAAAAAATATAACGATTATCGCATTCTAAATTGAGATTAAATATTATTACCTTTTTCGTTTTTCAGGTGTTCTTAGAGCGACAAGCCAGTAAAGAAAAGGTAGGTGTCAAAGAGGCACACAAGGCGAATCAACAGAATCATCCGTTTTATAGTGGAGGTGAGTTATTTATAACAAACAATACGCATTACTATCGCGGGCGTGCAAATCGGACAACCGTAAGGACTATTTCTGCTTGAAGCGCTCGGCCGCTCTAGTAACGCTTACTGTTTAGGGGTCGCAATACCGAATCATTTAAGCAAAACCGGTATTTTCGGTATTGGCTCCAGACCAATACCGATAATCCGGTATTTTCGATATTTCCGGGATTAAGCTTAAGTTAGCAAATTCAGTATAATAAAGTTAGTTTGCGGAGGAATAGTAAGTAGGTACCTAACCTAAATGAATTTATCAAAGGGCAAAGCTATAAAAAATAAGTTGAAAACAATTGCGGTAGAAACCATTAATTAAACGTTCATTTATATCGTATTTTCTATCTTAGCTATTTGCAGTACAACAATACATACAATACAAATGTAGAAAAATATTTGCACTTCTTTCTCTCTCCACAAACAGCTCTTTTCAAAAATAATTAAAAACCCCATTTTTTTACGATTACGACATGCAATATAATAATTTAAAATCATATACTTTCCAATTTGGCTATTTTATTTCTAAATTCCGAGTGTGGATAACAAAAACTAACCACAACATCAACAAAACACGCAATGACAAATGACGATGACGAAATGTAAACAGTTGAAATAGAAAATTTGACACTTGTCGGTCGCATCACAACGCAACTAACTTCAACTCACTCACTTGCACCGTTCGCGCCATGCCATTGGCTACTCGGCTGTCGCCGGATTCATCGGTCTTCTCGTAAGGTGAACGAACTCGCGCGCGCGTAATTTGAATGAAATGGCGCGTAACTTCTTCTATTTGTATTTGTTTTTTAATTGTTTTACTAAAACCGAAAATACCGAATATCCCGGTTTTTGTGAAATGAATACCGGTATTAATTAGACCTAAATTTGGCCCGGTATTCCGGTATTTTCGAAATTCGGTATCCCGGTTTGCGACCCCTATTACTGTTAGGGTTGGTGTGTTTGGCTTTTCAATAAAACTATGTGGACTAAAAAAAAAATATGGAATGGATGGTGGAATAAATGATGTTATATTATGTAGGTACTGCATTAGTTGGAAACACAGACTAATACGTTAATATTTAATAATACACCCGATCGTTTGCGAGGATCTAACGGTCACCGCCCTCCCCGCTTTCGTCTGCCGTGGTACCAACGTTCGCGCGTGAACACTTACCTACGCTCATCAACCATTAGCATCGCCGCATCAGATTTTTGCTGAGCCCCTTGTTTTTGTAAATAAAACAAAAGAGCGTCAAAAACCAGGTAAAGGTTGGTTAGACATCTGTGATCATTGTAACAGAGCCTGAGTAAATTATTTAAATGAAATAAAAATCTTTGAAAGGCGACTAACAAAAGGTTTTACATTTATTTACAAGGCAGATGTGAGTGGAAACGCCGGGAGGGACGTGCTAGCAGGTCATAAAAGTCAAGTGCGTAGTACTCACAACCGGCGTGCGTGTATGACCAGATGTATGAACGTAAACGATGCGAAGGGAGTATGTCAGGAGCGTAGCAGGTGGCGTTCACAATTGCGGCGATAAGTGGGGTCTTTCAGAAGTGGCTAGAGAGGCGCCACGGCGTCCTCACCTTCCGTCTGACGCAAGTCCTCACCAGACACGGCAGCTTCGGGAGGTTCCTGTGTCGGATAAGGCGGGAGGAAACGGCCCGGGTGTCACCACTGTGTGGATCGCACTGAGGACACGGTGGAGCATACGGTGAAGGTCTGCCCGGCTTGGGCAGAGCACCGCCGTGTCCTCGTGGAGGCGATCGTCGGCGGAGATCTCTTGCTTCCGGCCCTGGTTCTGGCCATGGTACGGAGCGAGAGGGCATGGGCTGTCGTCACCTTCTTCTGCGAAGCAGTAATGCTCGCGAAGGAGAAGGCGGGACGGTTGAGGGAATGGCAAATTTCGCGCTCTCTCGCCCCTAGCCACCGCAGGAGACGCCCAGGGCGTCGGGAATCCCGGGCGGATTTCCGGCCACCGTAGGCGCGGGCGCGGGGGCGGTGAGCAATGGGGAGCTCGCCTGCGGTAAGGGGCAGGCGCAATGTGCCGAGCGCGCCTCACTGGGGTGTCAGCACTAGTGTAGGGGGGAGGAAGTTCAAAAGGGTTACCGAGGCCCCTGGCAACACAGGCAACGGAAGGAACACGGGTGGGTTTTAGTCAGTAAGAGTCGGACACGCTCCGCCCAGAGCGGGAGCAGTTATTTGATAATGTCCCACCTAAAAAAAAAACCAGGTGGCGTTCTATAGTTTCTGCCTACTCCCATGGGAAGAAGGCGTGAGTTTATGAATGTATAAAAATCTTTTATTTCAGACAAAAAGTCCATAGGAAAGGCAAGGTTGTTAATAACAAGAATTTTGCTTTACATACACACATACATAACATCACGCTTTGTTTCCCCGAAGGGTTGGGCAGAGGTGTACCTATAGTACGCCCACATTTCGCCAGTTATGTTTAAGGCCCACGTAATATGGGGCGAGCCTATTGCCACCAACCGGGCACAACTAATGTTAGTAATTAAAAAGAAAACTACACACCGTCTACCCCTGCACAGTAGGCTCATCAGATTTAAACAAAATATGGTTTTTATTGGTCGACGCAAAAAGGGGTGGTAAACAGACGTGGTCATCGGGATCGGGATTTTGTTTTAAAAGTGGTCCGATTTGCACGCCCGCGATAGTACTCCCCGAAAGGGTAGGCAGAAGTGTATAGTGGTGGCACTTACATTTTGGCAATTTCATATGGGGCGAGCCTATATGCAAACGAGCTCATCTAGTTTTTTTTTTCTAAATATGATTGACGTGTAAAAGTGTTTGAACAAACCTACTTACGGAAAATAAAATAATTTCATTTCATAAACCTTCCCTTTGACAACTACGAGGGTGACACTGAAAGTTCTTAGAAAATCAAAAACTGAACAAACTAGCAAGTTATTAGTTTTATTATATCTTTTTTGTCCATTTACATCAATACATCGCTGCATCCGATGGAACCACTGAGAAAAGCACTTTACCCACTCGTCCTTAGGGGTCCCTTCGAGGGCAATTTGAAACGCAGCCACTGCTTCCTCGGCGTCTATAAAACGCTTTCCTCGAAGTTTTTTTTTTATTTTCGGAAATAATTAAAAATCGCAAGGTGCGAGGTCGGGGCTATAGGGCGGGTGACCCAGTAATTCCAAGTCTGACGTCGCCAAGTAGTAGATTGTTTGCTTGGCGGTGTGCGACGAGGCGTTGTCGTGGTGAAGGAGGATCCTACTGCGAGGTCGTTTCTCCCGAACTTTTTCCAAGACAAGTGGCAAACAATTGTTAGTGTACCACTCTGCAGTAACTGTTTTTCGATCCTCTAAAACAATTGTTGCGTAATGACCTCCTCCTCCTCCTACTTCCGAAGAACGAGGCCACCATCTTTTTCCTACGCTTCGACCTCTTCACTTTAGTTGGCAACTCCTCGGAAGGAAACACCCAGACAGCAGACTGTCTCTTAATTTCAGGATCATAACAATAAATCCAGCTTTCGTCACCCCCTTTCGTCATTTCGTAAGTATGTCGAACACAGCATTTGAGTCACCTCTGTTAAATCTTTGAACCATTTCACGACACCAATCCACACGACAAAGTTTTTGGGCCTCTATCAAATTATGAGGTATCCACCGGGCACAAAGCTTCTTGACCGCTAAATGTTCATGGAGGATTTTGTGAACTTGACTCATACCGATGCCTAAGCTTGTCCGAATCTGCTGATAAGTCACTCTTTTGTCAGTCTCTATCATACGCCACACAACACTGATGTTATCTTCAGTCGTCGCCGTTGACAGTGCGACCACGTTTAAACTCATTAAATCAGTTGTAAACGCACGATGTAACGCACGAGATGGGTCTTCATCGTGATAGGCCAATCGAAGTCTATCATAACTTTATTGTTGACTTAAATGACATCGAAAGTCATAAAAAATAATTGTACGAAAATTGTCTCGCGTTAAAGTAATGCTGACGTGACACAGACAATTTTCAATTTGCCGCCAAATCGTAAACAAATGACAAATGAATAAAATACATACACATTAATATTGACAAAGAGTTCCATTTTCAAAATTTGAACTGATTTTTTTATTATATCGTTTACAAGTGGCCAGTTCTAGAAACTTTCAGTGTCGCCCTCGTATTTGAAATAAAATGAAATTGTTTATTTTGTATACAGGATATCGGAATCAATTTTACAAGACATAAAAAAAATAAGCTAGATGGAGTTGACATTTCCTCTGACTTCCTCTGAGAAGAAATGGCTCTTTTAAAGTTCAGACATAATCTTGGTCAGATCATGTGAGGACCATGTAGATTAGTGTCTGCAATAGTCTTTTGATGAAAGAACCACACAGATTTGAGTGGATCTGTCCAGTCAGTGCAAGCGTTTGTTAGTAATTGTGTAGCTCAACTCGGAACTTAAGGAGCTCAACTACTCGACGAACGGTAAAAAACAAAGAAAGGACATTTAAGTAGGCCGCATAAAGTACTCAAATTGCCAGACCGTCATTAACACAAACTGAGGAAGAAACCAAAAATAAATAAATAATTACCAATTAATATCATCTGAATCGGTTCAATTGATTCTTCTTGAAAGACAGACAATTGTAAATTTAAAATATTAAGTTTAATTAACTAGTATACTACGCGTCAATCATTATGGCGGCTTTGAAGTGCGCTACTCGTTGCGCAGTACCGCACCCCTCACCCCCGCTGACACATGAATTGGTTACTGCGTAGCGACTCGCCTCATGTTCCGAACCGCCATAAAGTTTGAATCGGGCTGTAACTTATGATTCTATTAATATTGTTTCCAGGTGTAAAACAAGAGACACACACACACCGGGAGCGTCACAACTCCAACCGACACAACTCTACGAGTGAAGACAGCGGCACCCCGCGCACTTATGTACCCACGCAGTTTGAGAACTCGCTGGGCAAGTTACAGGTAATATACATAACAACATCACGCTTTGTTTCCCCGAAGGGTTGGGCAGTGGTACACCCACATTTCGCCAGTTATGTTTAAGTCCCATGTAATAGGGGGCGAGCCTATTGCCATCAACCGGGCACAAATCCAGGCTGCTACTGAGAAATTCCAGATAGAAGCACCCAATAACACTGCCCGACCCGGGAATCGCACCCAGGAACTCATGCTCAGCAGTAGTGCTTGCAAACACTAGACCAACGAGGCGGTCGGTATAGCTGATATACTTTTGCTATTATAATACCCTAAGGGCCACCCAAATAAAAAAGCTATCAGAATGATATTTGAAGACCATCGTTCCGCCCGAATCCCATTTCGTTTGGATACGTGCATTTTTTTCTTTCCACAACGGGAATTTCTTCGCCTTTATCTCACCTGATGGATGGTAAGGGATGATCAGGCCGAAGGTGGAAGCGAGCTTCACCCGGAACACACCCTCTATGTTCTATGTGAGAGAGTTTGGTTTTTGCACTTAGTCCTTCAGGTGGACCATTGTCCTTGGGCCATGGCGGCCGTTCGGTGGTTTTCCAACAAGTCCACCTCCCTCCAGAAGTTGATCACGTCACGCCTGGTCTATTTAGAACGTCTGTGAAGGATCTGGGTGCCCCGAGGGTTTCTGTGCTAATCTGGGTGACGCCTGTGCATTCAAAGAGCACATGCGCAACGGTTTCCTCTGCCTCCATGCAAGCCCTGCACAGGGGGAAGTCCGTTATGCCTATTGTGTGGTAGTGTTTGTTTAGCAAGCAGTGTCCCGTGATGGTCCCCGTCAACAGGCGCAGGCCGGTCCTGTCCAGGCGTAATATGCGCCTGCCCGGGATCCTCAACCACAGAGAGGAACTGGCTATCTTACCTCAAACTGCCGAAACACACCGATGCTGTTAACATTGTTGTTATGGCGACGGACTTAGATAAGATGGTGGTAGCTAGCCAGGCGGACTTAGAACAAGTCCACCAACCAAACCAAGCAGAAACTTGCCCCCGCTGGGAATCGGACTTGGGACTGAGATTAGTGGTCTTACCACTAGATCACAGAGGCGGTTAAAAACATGACTTCGTCTTCCATAAATCTCTATTAGTTGCCATCTTCGAAATCACCCATCTTTCTAGGCGTATCATCCTTCACACAATCCTTCCATCGTTTTTCTGGTCTTCGACTACTCATCCAAATTCATACTCAAAATTTATTTTCCATCATGTTCCTTATTCTGCGTATTTCAAGGAATGTCTGGCGCCGTACTTAACTATACTAATAAGTAAAATTGAAGTGTCTGTTTGTAGAGCAGTGGTGGTCTAGTGGTAACGTCGTAGGTTCAAACCCGGACAAGCGCTTTACTTTGTGTAAATTATTTCATCACCTCTGCTCTCAAAACGGTGAAGGAAAACATTGTGAGGAAACCGGCATGTCCTAGAACCAACAATTCGAAGACATGTGACATCTACCAACCCGCACTGGGCCCGCGTGGTCGAGTACGGCCCTCTCCCTCCCACAGAGAGGAGGCCTGTGTCCCAGCAGTGGTAACATTATAGGCTGATTATGTGTGTATGTGTGGCTGTTTGTAATTTTAAAATAAGAGCTATTTACTAAAGGCATATGAAAGTATATACGGTACTAGCTGTTAAGCCCCGCGCGACACCGATTCGGAGTCAAACAATAGAAAATCAATAGGGTATTTTACTATATACGAGAAAAAATCTATAAATAGATTATTGAGATAGTTTGGACAAAAAGGAGTCGGAAAATGTTACTTTTAGTTCATAAAAAATTTTAAAATTCAATTCAACGTTTTCAGTTTTTCAAATCTGTTAAAAAAACACCATGAAATAGTAGCCGCCATGTTATTACATCATACCGCTGTGTAAACTAAAACGTGTCAACTGTCAACTGATAGTTAGCTAATAGAGCAGCGCATTTGTTTACATAGCCAAGTGACGTCATGACCACAGAGCAACATGGCGTCCACTGCGTCCAGCGTTTTTGTCAAACTACGCGCGAAATTTGAAAATGTAAAATTTAAATGCATTTTTATGGCACTTACACCGTTTGAATAAAAAAAAATGTGATTTTTTTTGGGGCATATTAGCACTATAGAATTTAACTATAAGACACTTTTCAAAAATGGGTGTAAGACCCTATTGTGTCTCATTAGCTGTCCTTGACCAATTAATACAATATTTTTTTTGCCAGCTGTTGTTGACCCTCAAAAAAAAAATATCTTTTTTTTTCTTATTTTATCGTGTTTAGACATTATCACGTTTGCGGAGTTTCCCAAGCTAATTTAATTTGACCTTATATTTACATAATTTTTCAGTGTGGCAGCGTAACGGCCCCCCGCAAGATAATCGACGTGGAAGTGGTGGGCGCCGAGCCCGCGCCCTCGCGCATGTCGCGCGCCTCCAGCGTGGCCAGCACCACGCACCCCACTGAGGTAACTCTATCAACGTACATCGTGTTCAGTTATTGACTTTATGCGGCCTACCCAAATGTCCTTTCCTTCGTATTGTTCGTCGAGTCGTTGAGCTCCTTAAGTTCTGTGTTGAGTTACACGATTACTATCAAACGCTTGCACTGACTGGACAGATCCACTCAAATCTGTGTGGTTCTTTCATCAAAACACTATTGCAGACACTAATCTACATGGTCCTCACATTATCTGACCAAGATTATGAAGAGACTTTAACCCTTGAGTTTGTTTCGCCATGTCTTCTCAGGGGTAGGTAGTAGGTAGTAGGCGGAAATGTCGACTCCATCTAGCTTATTTTTTAATTATTTTTTATAATGACGTGTAAAAGTGATTCTGATATCCTATTTACAGAATAGTTAGTAATTTAATTTAGTGTCTACCTAGTGTAAATAGTTAGTAGCATCAATATTGTATATTTACAAAATGGTTTAGTATTAAAATTATGTCTATAACTGTTTAATAAATAAATAATTTACAGAATAAATAATTTCATTTCTATAGTCTCTTCGAAAATAAAAAATATCTTATAAAAGTGGTAAAAAAAACCCGGTCTGGTTACATTCTTACCCAATCACTCTCTAAAGGTATCAATCACTAATTAAATTATGGTTTGAATAACATTATTAAATTTTAAATGAAAAAATCATCGATGAATATCTTAACTAATATTATAAAAGCGAAAGTGAGTTTGTTTGTTTGTTACGCTTTCACGCTAAAACAGCTGAACGGATTTGGATAAAAATTGGCACACGTGTAGACCATGACCTGGAATAGGACATAGTATACTTTTTATCCCGATATTCTCACGGGATCGAGGCTTATGCGGGTGAAACCACGGGGCACTGGTAGTTGAGGTTATAAAGTTAACCTCAATTATCAAATGAACAACATCTATAAGGTGATAAAAATATTAGAATTAGTCTCTACTCCGCATATTTCGAGCACTGTGATTGGCCAATTCACGGTTCGCTTCCCTCCACTCCGCCCAGCTCCGCGTCAGTGGAAACCCAGCCTATTGCTCCTCACGGATAACGCCCTGCGCTCCCTCTCTATATCTACGTCATCTCTTAGGTCGCTCGTGACAATTGTGGCCAAGGTACCTAAAACTATCGACAGTCTTTAGTGCTACGCCGTTGAGTCTTATGGGCGGAACTCTGCGCGGCTACTGCTTAGATGCTTTAAATACAAGAAGCTCATAAAATCAAAAGTCATTTATTCAAACTAGGCTGAGGAATCAGCACTTTTCGGACGTCAAAATGACTTAAGACGTCCTGCACGCCCGCCCGCAGAGAAGAAGTGGCGAAACAGACTGTCCGGGAGCACAGCTGTCTGTTCAGTTAGAAAGAAAACTGGATTCTATACAACAGTAGGCAAAATAATTTACACTACGCGCAACACAACACAACACATCACATTAAATTACTAGCCATATGTCAGCGAGCACACGCCACTATACCAACAAAATCAAGCAGAAATAAAAAAAAATAAAACGTAAACAGAACTTAATACCTAAATAAAAACCTCCAGGCGTAAAGAGCGTGCCCACTTACATATAGCTATAGCTGTAACTCAGTCACAAATGATAAACTAGCACCATGGAAGTAAAATAAATAAACAGCTAATTACTAATAGCAATAATACAACCATGGTCAGCAAGACGACCAGTCACCACAAGCAGCACCCGTTCACGAGCATAACGCAAAGATCAGCCATCATCCCCCCGAAATACGGATTTGAGGGAAGGAGGCAACCCAATATTATATAAAATATTGCAGCAAAAATAAACGCCGTTTTCTTTCAATTCGACGTTGCTCTCGTAGAAAAGACTATTCAATTTAATCTGTTTTCAATTCTTATGCTAACTTATTTGTTTTTTTTTTTTTCAGATTCCAAGAGAAATGAAACGGACGAAACAGTTACTACTAGACATAGAGGCGCTGTACCTGATATTATTGAGGCTAGAGGAGCTCAACGACCCGTTGGCGATATCCAATGCGCTTATATTGAAGGTACGTTGATATAACTATGTATTATGCAGCAATAAACAGTTACTACTAGACATAGGGCACCATATCTGATATCATTGAGGCTAGAGGAGCTCAACGACCCGCTGGCGTTAGCAAACGCGTATTAAGCGCGTCCAGCGGCTCGTCGAAGTTAATTATTTATTTATATAAATAACATATGTTTGGAAACAATAAAAAATACATAATAAACACACATAAACTCACGGCTTCTTCCCAAGGGGTAGGCAGAAACTATAGAACGTCACCTGCTACGCTAATTACATAATCCTTTTGAACTACATAATAATATTTTAAAAAAGTAAAACTTTTTTTTTTGTTATTTTACAGGAAAGAGAAGAAAAACAGAAGCAGCTAGAGGCAGCGCAGAAAGAAGCGGAGAATGAACAACAAGACGTGTCCAATCTGTTTCTGAAGAACATTGAGTCGGTGCAGCGGAGGCCTAAGCAAGACAGTCCCAAGTCCGAGAGTATTGATAAAAGACAGGTTGGTAACTAAATACAACTTTTATATGTTCTGCTTGACCGCAAGTCGGTAATGGCGGCTAATCTCAACGGAGAAAATTACTATAGTCTGTTCCATAATCAACGTTTATTTTTTCTCCTTTGTCTTCCCAGTGTGACAATTACAAAATTACAAAATAGAAGACTGCCTGGTTGGTCTGGTGTTCGCAAGCGCTACTGCTAAGCATGAGGTTCGATTCCCACGTCGGGCAAAGTGTTATTGGGTTTTTCTATCTGGAGTTTCTCAGTAGCAGCCCGGAGTTTGGATTTGTGCCCGGTTGATGGCAATAGACTCGCCCCCTATTACATGGACTTAAACATAACTGGTGAAATGTGGGTGTACTATAGGTACACCCCTGTCCAACCCTTCGGAGAAACAAGGCGTGATGTTAGGTTGTATTGTCTGTCTGACCGCAAGTAGGTAATAGCGGCTAATCTCAACGGAAAAAAAAATTTAGTTTAGTCTGTTCCAAAAGGATTTGATAAAAATGAAAACAAATTGATCAGACTACGGACGTGTGGAACACCAATTTGTGGTGCCACTTACAGATTTAATTGATTCAATAATTTGAATGCCCGAACCCGAAATTCTTATTTTAACTGCAAAGTTCCCGGTATCATAGACGTTAAGGGGACTACAGGTTTAAACGCAAATTTTGTAAGTTTTATAATGCCTAAAAGTATATGATCCACTGCAGTAAACAAAATCAGAAAAATATATAACATTCTTCAGGATATATGCTAGGTAGATAGTGTGTTGAAAACATAATACAACTAATTTGATACGATAGAAAAAAAACACGAAGATACCTCTAAAAAAATATTTTAACGATTAAAAATCATACTAATATACATGCAATCATTCTGATTTTTTGTCATATTATTCTACAAGCAACATAATAATATTAGCATAATAGTGTTTTAATTTTTTTATCCAATCAATAGATTTTTTGTAAATAGATAATTGCTTCATATATTGCAATAAATTACCAGCGTTGTGTCATCGTGCTTCTCTTTCTTTTCTATGCAGTTCGACAGTGACCGTGCTTTAGCTGTTGTTGGCCTCTTAAATCACTTTCAATATATTTTTAATTTGACATCATTCTCCTGCCCTTAACCCAATTTATTTGTGGTCGACGCAACGTCTTTTTTAACCCCCGACAAAAAAGAGGAGTGTTATAAGTTTGTAGTGTGTATCTGTCTGCCTGTGGCATCATAGCTCCTGAACGGATGAAACGATTTTGATTATTTTTTCTATCGTACTTCTCTATTAGTCGTCATCTCGGTAGTCGCTCCATTTCTAGCCATATCATCTTTCACACAATTCATCCATTTTTTCTTTTTTTCATCATTTTTTCTTTCCTATACTCTTTAACAGCCATCCACATTCATACTCAAAACTGGCGGCATTTCCTTCGATTGAGTGTTATTTTATGACCCCAGTTTTCGTCGATTTTTTTTCAAAAGGGTATTTTACTCTGAGAGAGAAAAAATCTATAAATATAAAAGGTTTCGTTTTGCATCCTCGTGAAATTTCAAGAGGCTGTTATGAAAGACATATTTAATTAAATAAAAATAAAATATCTGCTCAATAATTAATAGTACTTGTTTTTTTAGTTATTTAAGTTTAACAGTATTTTAGAAAACACCACATTCACAGAACAGAATCACCCCGTTTCGTATGCGGTAGTGTGTGTGTAAAAGGGCACTTACAGTGCGGTATCACACGGGCTGTGTTTTAACATGCGTGTCCCACACATTTCCGAAAATTAGAAAAAAGAAGCCCAACTTATTTTTATTATTGATTCGTGTCGAGAATTATTAGCATAGTTACCTGTCCTTGGATTTGCCGAGGATGCAAAACGACACCTTGTATATGAGAAAAAATCTATAAATATATTATTGAGATAGTTTACCCAAAAAGGAGTCGGAAAATGTTAGTTATAGTTTATAAAATAACAAAATAAATTTAAAATATAATTAGATTATATAGATTAGATGGCAGCACTGAGAAGTCAGGTCCGGGCACCTGTCAAAAGCATTTTTTTCGAATCGCAGTGTTAATAGGTATGGGAGGACAGTGTAAGCCTGTCAATGAGTACTTAACAAAAAATAAATGGACTACAAATCTAGTCTATTAAACCTACAATGTTCTCACAAAATATATAAGAATCTATGTAAAATATTATTAAAATAATAAAACCGCTGCAAGCAGCTGGTTTTAATAAAAAAAGTTGCTAGAATTCTGCAACTTGGCTACCATGATGTCTAAAACTGTTCTCCATATTTTGACGTTTGCATATTATTCTTGAGAGCAGTGATGGCCCAGTGGTAACGGCCGCGACTTACGAGTTGTAGGTCGTAGGTTCGAACCCAGAATGGCGCTTTTCTTTGTGCAAATTTTCATCATCACTGCTCTCAAAACGGTGAAAGAAAACATCGTGAGGAATCCGGCATTTCCTAGAACCAAAAATTCGAAGACATGTAACATCTACCAACCCGCACTGGGCCCGCGTGGTGGGTTACGGGCCCACTCCCTCTCACAAAGAGGAGGCCTGTCTCCCAGCAGTGGGAACATTATAGGCTGATTATGTAAATTATTCTTAATTTATTTTCTTCTTTCTTACCTCAGGTGGTAAACTTAGCAGTTAACCAGAAGCCGGTGCCCACAAAGAATCTTCTAGATGAAGATAAAGAGGAGTTGGTGAACAAGATATTCGCGGGCGTGTTACACAGCGATCGAGTGCAACAGATGCTTTCTGTTAGGAAGGGACGGGTGAGTTATAAACTTATTGATTCTATCTTGCAAATACATACATAACAATTTGATAGGTTAAGGCACTTTAAAATTATTAGCTTTGTTTTTTGGGTGGGAAATTATCAAATAACTTCTCCCGCTCTGGGCGGAGCGGGAGGGTGTGTCAGACTCCTACTGACTAAAACCCACCCGTGTTTCTTTCGTTGCCTGTGTTGCCAGGGGCCTCAGTAACCCTTTCGGACTTCCACGCGACCCCGGCAGGCATCGGCCCTAGTGGACCCCTACACTTGTGCTGACGACATCTCTTTGAGGCGCGCGTGGAATATAACGCGCTGTCGACCCGGGTTTGGTCTTTACCGCAGTCGAGCTCCCCATTGCTCACCGTCCGCAAGCCCGCGTCTACGGTGGCCGGAAATCCGCCCGGGATTCCCGACGCCCAGGGCGTCTCCTGCGGCGGCTAGAGGCGAGAGGGGCGAAATTTGCCTTTCCCTCAACCGTCCCGTCTTCTCCGTCGCGAGCATTACTGCTTCGCAGAAGGAGGTGACGGACGCTCGTGCACTCTCACTCCATATCATGGCTTCCACCGTATGCTCGACCGTGTCCTCCGGGCGATCCACACAGTGGTGACACTCGGCCGGCTCGTTGGCCCCAATGTTAACCTCAATGCCGCTCGTCCCATACGGTGGAGGTCTGCCCGGCTTGGGCAGAGCACCGCCGTGTCCTCGTGGAGGCGATCGGCGGCAGAGATCTCTCGCGTCCGGCCCTGGTTCAGGCCATGGTGCGGAGCGAGAGAGCATGGGCAGCCGTCACCTCCTGCGAAGCAGTAATGCTCACGAAGGAGGAGGCGGGACGGGTGAGGGAAGGCAAATTTCGCGCCCTCTCGCCCCTAGCCGCCGCAGGAGACGCCCTGGGCGTCGGGTATCCCGGGTGGATGTCCGGCCACCGTAGGCGCGGGCACGCGGACGGTGAGCAAATGGGGGAGCTCGCCTGCGGTAAGGGGCACTGGGGTGGCAGCACTAGTGTAGGGGGGAGGAAGTTCGAAAGGGTTACCGAGGCCCTTGGCAACACAGGCAACGGAACACGGATGGGTTTTAGTCAGTAAGAGTCTGACACACCATCCCGCTCCATCCAACGTGTGAATCTAGAAAATTGCATTGGTCCCAACATTGGTGCGAGCGTTGGCAGTTGGCCGGCGTGTGTCGGTTTTACCAAAGCAATGTACGCCAACGCTCGCGATTCGTCCATACGTTGGCTGCTTGTTCAACCAACGTTGATATTGGCGTTGGGACCAACTTGTGGAGCCGGGGTAAAAGAAAGACGTACCCATCTGAGTAACTAATACTCCATGAAATGTTTCTATCACGGTCAATTGTGCGTAGCAAGTTCACGTGAATGCAAACCTCCCGCTTTGTTCGTTTTCGCACCAGATAACAAAACGAAAAATGTGGTGTATCACAAGGTGCTTCAATGAAGGGAATCGACCCGAGTGCAGCCCATCCAGAGAGTAGTGCAACAATGTTACGTGAATCATTTCGTTTCGCTTCAATAAAGCAATTGCCTGGCTACCACGTGTATGCATTTTTTTTTTTTGGGGTGGGAAATCATCAAATAGCTTCTCCCGCTCTGGGCGGAGCGGGAGGGTGTGTCAGACTTTTACTGACTAAAACCCACCCGTATTCCTTCCTGTTGCCTGTGTTGCCAGGGGCCTCGGTGACCCATAAGTACCTTCCCGCGACACCACGTGTATACCTGGCTACAAGGTGTCGTTTAGCATCCTCGTCAAATTTCCACCTGCTCAATAATCAATAAATTCTTTTTTTTGTTTAGTTATTTAAGTTTGACAGTATTCTAAAATACACCACTGTCACAGAACAGAATCTCCCCGTTGTGAATGCGGTAGTGTGTGTGTAAAAGGGCAGTTACAGTGTGGTAGCACACGGGCCGCGTTTTAACATGCGGATTTCCGAAAATTAGAAATAAAAATAGACCTACTTATTTTATTATTGATTCTTGTCGAGAATCATTAGCATAGTTACCTCCTTGAATTTGACGAGGATGCTAAACGACACCTTGTATAAAAGCAATTATTTTAATTACATTGAAATGAGTGTATTTATTTATTAATGTAATTAAAATAATTACTTTTCATTTTGATTTCTGTACATTCATTGAACTTAATTCATTTTGTTTAGTCATTTTATCTTAGTAAAAAAAGGAATTTGATTCTGATAATAAGTGAACACAACATTTATTGATTCCGAAGTACGAAGTTCGCTGGGTCAGCTAGTACTCCATAAAATTATAAACGGTTCCATAGCCGCTCAATAGGGATTATGCATGTATTTTTTTTTTCACTATATCAGTAATAGACAGTAATATAAACCCAAGAAAAGTATCAAAAGTTAAATTCAACTACTGCTTGTTGCTCAAAAAAATTATGAAACTCCAACAATTTCCTACTATAGTTCAAACGACCGTTTCTGTCGCGGACATGATGTGACGTCATTTACCACGAATTTTCGTTGTTTGCGTCTGGTTGTAGCCCCAAATCATATATTTTCATTTATTTTTTATATTTTATTCAAACAGTAATCGCACTTACTTACCTTAGTGAGATTTTAAGCACTTTATTAACAATAGATTTTATTAACATAGTTTCTTTCGTCACTTCCGGCATTGTCGAAGACGCGCGTTTTGAGTTTGCATTCTGTTCCACCAAAAAAAACGCAACATAAATAAATTAATTGTAAAATAAGTAATGCATTAAAAAAATTAAAAAGAATAGGTATTTGTTCCTTAAGGCGCTCCCAATTGACCAAAATTGGCTTCTCTTAAGAAAAAAATTGCTAAATCTGTATAGTTTGTGGTAACGGAAAAAATATATTTATATTAATTTTGAACAAATTTCCCAGAACTTGGTTGTTACCAAAACACGTTTTGAAAAAAAAAAACTTGATACAAACTAACGTTAAACTAACCTCTTACCTAGAGTTCTAATCCAAAATATCTGTATTAAATATCAACATAATATGTTACATGTTTCATTAATAACAAGAACGTCTTATTAAAATGCAGAACTTGGTTGTTTTTTATTTTCGTTTACTCAACTCAATTTTGAGCAAATAGATAATTGCTTCATATGTTGCAATAAATTACTAGCGTTGTGTCATTGCGTTTCTCTTTCTTTTCTATGTAATCTGACAGTGACCACGGTTTAGGTGTTGTCAGCGTCTTAATACAGATATTTTGGATTGAAATTCTGGGTAAGAGGTTAGTTTAACGTGAGTTTGTAACGAGATTTTTATTTCAAAACTTGTCTTGGTAACTGCCAAGTTTTGAGAAATATGTTCAAAATTAACATATATTTTTTTCGCTATCACAAACTACAGATTTGGCAATTTGTTTTCTTAAGACAAGCCTATTTTGGTCATTTGCATCTTGTCGGTGCCTTAAATAATGAAATCTAAAATAAGTAATGCATTAAAAAAATGTAAAACGAATAGGAACTTGTTTCTTAACTCCTACACAATGTATATTTAAATAATGAATAAGTTTTAATTTACTTGTTTAGTATTGCCAAAAATGTCCGTAACTCCTTTCAATAAGGGGTTACGGCGTTTTATACATTCATTACATAATCAGCCTATAATGTTCCCACTACTGGGACACAGGCCTCCTCTCTGTGAGAGGGAGTGGGCCGTAATCCACCACGCGGGCCCAGTGCGGGTTGGTAGATGTCACATGTCTTCGAATTTTTGGTTCTAGGACATGCCGGTTTCCTTACAATGTTTTCCTTCACCGTTTTGAGAGCAGTGTTGATGAAATAATTTACAAAAAGTAAAGCGCCTGTCCGGGTTCGAACCTACGACCTACAACTCGTAATTTGCAGCCGTTACCATTGGGCCACCACTGCTCTCTATACAAATTTTAATAATAATAAAGTCCGTTGCAAGCAGTGGCGTGTCTAGGGTTTCAAAATATCGCAAGCCCAATAAAATTTTAACCGATTTCAAAAAAAGAAAGTTCAGTTTTCGACTAAGTATGTAGGTACCTACGTATATGTATCATCGCAATTTTCCCATAAACTACTGGTTAGGTACAATAAATTCTCTATCGAGTATTTTAGTAAGGCATTTGGGCTTATATGAGGGGGGTATAGTATCAAAACCCACCAAAACGTATTTTTCAAAAATATCACAGGATACAAAAAATTGTTTAAGCTTAGTCAATACAACTTACTGGGATTTTTTTTATGATAATCATTTAGTTTATGACATGGCAAAACTAATTTAAGCTGAGCAAAGAAAAAATATAAAGGAGGAGGATTTTGTTACTGGTATGCACTGTTATAGGGGCTTTTGATTTTGAATCTATTTTTGGTGGGCAGATTTCTGTATGTTTTAGCGGGTTCTGGTACGAAACCAAGCATTTTAAAGCAATTTTTACGAGGTTTCCAACGGTGCTACTAACTCAAATTTGGTCCATAAGCATTATAGCGGATTTTGATTTTATACCTCTCATTATGAAGGTACCGCCACTGGTTGCAAGGGGTAAATAAATAAGGTACGTGTCTGCCCGCAGACGCTGATCTGCCGCTTCATGAGCCGCGTGTGCTCGTCGCACGTCCGCCAGCGCACGTTCTGGGCGCGGCTGCTGCGTGCGCTGCCCGGCGCCGCGCGCCGCGCCGCCGGCCTGGCGGCGCTGGCGCCGCACTACAGGAAGTAAGGCGCTTCTGTTGCACTTATACAGGGTGACATTGAAAACATGCGACAAATCGAAATGGGAGATTGTACTCATCATTATGAACAACTTTTACTAAGGGACCAAAGCTACAATCCAAAAAAAAAAAAACTGCTGTCCCCTACATTTATGTTCGCAATACCTCATCAAAATGTAGGAAAAGCAGATTTTTTTTGGGATTACAGCTTTGGTCCCTTAGTAAAAGTTGTTAATAATGATGTATACAATGTCCCATTTCAGTTTGTCGCAAGTTTTCAATTTCAACCTGTATATTATTAAGGAATTCATTATACAGGGTGTAAAAATGAATTATTTAAAAACAAATAACCCAACTGCAAGAACACATAACTGAAAAGGAAAAACAAGCATTATAATCTATAGAATTTTGGTATCGCAAGGACAATCAAAAGTTACACCATATTTCACGACTGTCCCTGCAAGACTAAAATTATATAGATTATAATGCTTGTTTTTCCCTTTTCAGTTATGTGTTTTTGCAGATGGGTTTTTTTGTTTTTAAATAATTTGTTTTATTTCAAGCTTTTTAGTTTTATTCATACATATATTTGAAAATTACTCATTACTAGCTTTTATTTGATACCAATATTGTTGCAATTAATTTAAAAATAAACTTCCCTTCCTTTTTTTGTATTTGCAAATGCAATTTATAAATATGATATAGCCTATGTCACTCCCACAATTAAGACGAATCTAACGACACCTCATATGTTAAAATCCATCAAACCATTTAGGCTACAGAGCGTGTCAAAAAAATAGACATAAATATATACATACATACTCTCGAAAAACATTACCCTCCTGAGGCAGTCGGGTAAAAAGACACTCATCATAAAGCCGTCAACTACGCATACTGTACATGTACAACTAAGTAGCTTTGCGCAAAAATTATTGCTGGGAACCGATTTTTATTTTTAAGTTTATTTTTTACTTCTCATTCTAAAAGTTCGTCTTTATGTTGTGAGTAGGCGACATAAAATCGCTTTTTATGCTCTAGTGCTTATAATAATATTTTTATTATGTAGTAGTGCATAAAGTTTTTTTCTAAGACTGATAATCAGGCCCAACACCCACACGCACAATAAAACGTCGCTGATTAAATACGTTATTTTATTTCGTTTTCTTTAATTTATATCACTCCGTGTTTTCTATCGTTAATTTAATAAAACCAGATAAAATAGTTGTCATTTATTATTTAAAAACGCACAGAAACGTTTTATGACTTAGCAGTATGAAGTACCCAAGTCGAATGAAGTGTTGAAATTAAAAAAAAAAAAAAAACAAAGTTTCGTGGCGGGAACTAGCTATATATAGAATTAACTTTAAATTTTGCAACATTTGTGAAAAGTGTAAAAAGTGTGAGATATAAATGTTTCGTTTTCTCGCAATCGAAGTGAAATGCATAGTGTATAACACGGGCATAAACGAGCCATTATACCCCTCGACTTAACTATACAAATGTACATTTTAAATCTACTATTTTGTATTGCGCGCAATGTAACGCGAACCTAGGCAAACAGACTCAGTACTGTTGTGTGGCTGAAGCCCCGCTCCTTCACTCTACGCGTTATGCGTCAGTTATTTCTTATTCATTGCGTTTTCGTATTCATATTAATTGTTAATTATTAACAATTACTGTCAGAGGAACTTTGTTTTATTATTTTTATTAAGCTGGTGAATAGGATTGATTTGTTTTTTCACAATATTGTTGTAATAAAAATAATTATAATTAATCTGAATATAATTATAGTGAACATTAAAAAGTTGTGGTTATTTTCAATGTTAATCTGATAACTGACGTATATAAACTCATGTCCCGTTTTGAATTAAAAAATAAATGGTCAGTTTATATACACCATACAAATTACAGATACCAATGTTGAAATTTTACAAGGGGTGACACAATGGGCGGTCTTATCGCTAAAAGCGATCTTTTACGGACAACCTTCAGTAGTTAGTGGTTTTCGAGTTTATCGCGTTCAGACACACAGACACGGCGGGGGGGACTTTGTTTTATAATATGTAGCGACGATATTATTAAGCGATTATTTTAAAACAATGTTATATTTACAGTTACATACAAACCACGTCGGGGTGGTCGCCGATCCTGGAGTCTTGCAGTTTGTTGGCGGAAGCCTTCGATCCGGCGAGAACGCCATACGCCCTTACTACGTCTGTAAGTATACCTGATTTTTTCTAGAATTTCGTTGGATTCATTTCAGTGTCATGGATGACAGGGTTTAAAACCACATTTTAATAAAAATAAACAAATATAATAATCGAAACAACTGACACACCCTCCCGCTCTCCCAGAGCGGGAGAAGTTATTTGATAATTTCCCAACAAACAAAAAAAAAGTGTTGGCTCAGTGCTAACGGCCGCGACTTACGAGTTTGTAGGTCGTGAGTTCGAACCCAAGCAGGCACTTTACTTTGTGTAAATTAATTCATCACCACTGCTCTCAAAACGGTGAAGGAAAACATCGTGAGGAAACCGCACTGGGCCACTCCCTCTCACAAGAGAGGAGGCCAATGGCCCAGCAGTGGGAACATTATAGGCTGATTATTTTGTTAAATATAATAATCTATGCAAAGCATCTTTAAGGAGGAATCATTGACCGTTTTCCTTACGCTTCGCAGTCGGATCGGTCATCATTGTACGTTGTTTTGTGACACAGTCCTTATACACTAAACTAACTTGGACTTTTCCTTATTAATCAGCTACCTATATGATTGAGAGATAAATAACTCATAAAAACATAAATATTGTATAAGTGAATGAAATAAATGTAAAAAATAAATAGTAAAAATAATACCTAACAATATCATAACAAACAAAAATTAATGATTACTAAAAATAATTATACTTTTAGGAACAAAACCTGTATGAGTCATATTCACATTCCTCTACCACTTTTTGTTTTAAGAGATTTTACGCCGTACGGCATTTCATACAAATTCTCAAATCCTTATTTTCCTAAATGACTGAACCGATTTTAATAAAACTTCACACAAATAAGCAGGATACATAGGTCTAAAAAGTTAGTAGAAAACATTTCGAAAGTCTTTTAAAAAAAAAGAGAATTGTTTGTATGGAAAATTTTAAATCGCTCTAATTTAACTGTTACACTATTTGTGTGTGAAGTATCACTAACCTTTTGACCGCCAGAGTCATGTACATATAGATGACAGACCAAAATGTGCCCAGCACGCCTGGGTCACGACTACATGACAGATTTTAAGGAATAATTCGTAGCTTGGCGCCGAGGGCACGTTTTTGCTTTTTTGACGTGGCAGTCAATAGGTTAAAATCGGTTCAGTCATTTCGAAAAATAAGGACTTGAAAATTTGTATGAAATGCCGTACGGCGTAAACGCTCTTAAGGCGCTGACAAGACCCAATTGACCAAAATAGGCTTCTCTTAAGAAAAAAAATTGCCAAATCTGTATAGTTTGTGGTAGCGGAAAAATATATGTTAATTTTGAACATATTTCCCAGAACCTGGTTGTTATCAAAACACGTTTTGAAAACAAAATCTCGATACAAACTAACGTTAAACTAACCTCTTACTTTGAGTTCTAATCCATCTGTATCTGTATCAAATATCAACATACGTTACGTATTTAATAAATAACAAGAACGTCTTATTTGAATGCAGAACTTGGTTGTGTTTTATTTTCGATTACTCAACTCAATTTTGAGTAAATATTTCATATTTGGCAATAAATTACAAGCGTTGTGTCGTCGCGCTTCTCTTTCTTTTCTATGGAATTTGACAGTGACCGCGGTTTAGGTGTTGTCAGCGTCTTAAGGACGGCCAGATCGGTCACCGATATTCGCTCGTTTGTTTAGTAATAGTTAAATATTTAGCTAAATACCCTCTTTGTTATTTTTCTTGTTGCATTATGTTATTAAGAAGTTACATTTGTTTTAATTCCCTAAATTATGTGGTCGATGATTTTGGTGCATGGTTAAAACTCTAATGATTTTAATGTTTGCACCTACTTAGATGTATAAAATTGTAAAAGTACTACTAAATAAAAATAAAAAATACTAACACCACTTAACTTTCGCTTTTTGCGAAACCTACAAGAAGGCATTTTATTCTTGCAAGTGAGATTTGGAGCAGTTAATGTTTAATTAATGTAATTATTGTTTTAAGTAGACATCAAAACCGCCACCAGAAGTTTATGACTAATCGCAAATTGCTCTTGAGTCAGATTGTAACATAAAAATGCTTCAAATAGCTAACCCATCTTATTTTCTTCCAGTTCACCCTAAGCTGCGTCTGCGCGCTCCTAGAAAAGGCCTCTGTACTAGTAAACACTCCGGAAGCGACGTCAAACGAAAGGCAATGGTCGAAGTTCCTCAAAACTCTAGCGAGAGCGCTCAAAAACACCAGTCTAAACGTCGCCAGGCCTGTACACCCAATATCAGCCAACAAGTTGATGTTTCACATGAAACAACTAGACTCTAGAAGTACCATAGAGATACTACAGAGAGGGAAATCTGCACCGGAATTCGCGGATTTGTCGAAAGCGGATGTCTCCGAACAACTTGTCAAACATTTGTGTTGATATTGTCTTTGGCTTCCAATGTTTGGTCAAAGGTTGGTGCCGTCGGGGTAACCGAATTTACCCTAAGCGAAATTGCTTTAAAATGCAACTGCAAAAGTGTTCTCAATTATATTTTAACAGATTAGCTTAGAATTTGCTAAAAACAAGAAAAACGTTCTATGACGAATACGGTCGTTGTTTTGACTAACAGGATATGACGTGGAATGAAAATGCGTTCGATGTATGAAATTGCATTTTTTTTATTCTAAGCCTCGTGTGTGAAGTCACTTCCGCTCCAAATAGGCTGCAATTGATGTCGATACTTCAAATTTTTTTAAAGACTTGATTATAAATAAAATCAAAATGTCGCCAATATCTTCAGTGTAAATATATCAATATAACACAATTATTATTTAAAACAAAACTGTTTTTATTGTTTTTTTTTGTAACATTAGATGACAGAATATCGTTTCTTATGAAAATAACGAAGCAATATGACAACATTTATTATTAACTTGTTTTCGTTGAAATCAAAAACCGAATAATAGTAAAAATTTGTTACTTTGCGTGATTGAAAATTTACATTTATTTTACCGCCTTTATACATTTATTAAGCTAAGAATACACAAATGCCAGTAACTCGCACACAGCTATGCAAGTAGCTCGCACGCCATTACGTCATCCCAACTTCTGATTGGTGAATGTTACAATGACATGCAACGTACTTACAGGTAACCCAGAACATGTATGCGCTTCGGTAATCTTCGTATTTCCGAAATACCACGAACGTCGCGCACCAAAGTAACCCCACACAGAGACAATGCTCCTAAGTATTACAAACCGCGCTTTGTATTAGTGCACCTAATAACTGCTCGTTTGTATGAAGTTTTTTCTCTGTCAGGTTACCTAATCCGGTCTCAGATCGTCATTTGTCACTCCAGTTTTGAAAAGATGTTTGGAATTGCATAGAGTTGTTAATACCTATATCGTTTTGTAAACAAGGCATGTACTTCCATGGTTGTACAGCTCTATAATAGTTTATCATCGCGCGGTCGTATTTCCGAAGATACACGATGTCTCCCGAAGCACAAACTTTTCTTTGGAAAGCTGTAGGTACATTATTTTGTGCTAGTGACTATATCGTTTTGTAAACACGGCATGTACTTCCATGGTTGTACAGCTCTATAATAGTTTATCATCGCGCGGTCGTATTTCCGAAGATACACGATGATTCCCGAAGCACAAACTTTTCTTTGGAAAGCTGTAGGTACATTATTTTGTGCTAGTGACTGGCATGTATTCCCGCCTTAAAATTATATTTTCTGAGCTACAAAACGGTTCCTTGCTACTTTTTGAATGGGTTTAAGAATAGGACTCAATAATTATATTTGCTTAATTAAAATACAAACGAGGATAGCGTAAGATCGTGTTGCCGCTTAGAATTGTGATCGATGCTCCGGTCGCTTTAAAAGTAAGATCAAAATATCCCACTTAAAAATCCAGAAAACATTTAATTTCTGTATTAAATTCCATTAAAACATAGGCAGCGGTAACAGTAGAATCGTCTCACTTATCGGCTTAATAAAAATACATAATTAGAGATCGGATATTCGGATGCATATTAACCTAACCTAACCTATGAAAGTGTATGGAAGCGGCTTCGTAAAATATAGTTTCCGTAAAAAAAATCCCGGGATGCCAGGAACACCGGGGATGCATAACTAGTCGGGTGTCGAGTATGGAAACGACTTCTAAAAAAGTATATATAAAAAAAAACCCTGGATAAAAATCCCGGGGTTTTTTTGTGTTATTGTTATGCAATACACAATCCAAGAGGATTTGTTTAACTATTTAGATAAACTTATTCTAAATATATGTAGTCCGTTATCATGACGTTGTTTGCTATTGCAGTTTGGTGTCTACCTACCTACTTTACAATATTATGTAGATATGCATCCGATTCTATAGTCAGAAAAAAATACAAAATTCTGGAATCGCGGGATTTTTACGATCGATACAAAAGTGTATTCCATGTAAGCCAACATTTGAAAGTAAGTAAATATGCATTCGATTTTAAAATCAGAAACCTAAATTTGTTGATCCCGGAACCGTGGGATTTTTTCGATACAAAAGCGCATTCCATAATAGCCAACATCTCAACTTTAGGTGAATATGCATCCGAATATCCGATCTCTATACATAATCTTATAAAAAAATCAATCATCTTAGAAACAAAATTGGTGTCTGGGAAGAATAAAGAGCACATATTGTTGGGATTGACGCAGCGTATGTAGTTTGTGCACACGATTCGTGCTGACAATCAAATTATAAAAGAAAAAAAAAAACGAGATTACAAGTTTCTTAGAGTATTTACCCCGAGCTAGGGTAATTTTGATTAACATCAAAAAATTGGCTAATTTTGATTAACACCTAAAAAGTTAACGTTCAAATGCAATTCTTAGTGGCACGCTAAAACTAAATCGTACTAAAATCTTCTTTTCTCAAATAATTTATTTAATATGCAAGTAATTACATTAATAACTTTCCCTAAACTAAAAAGTAACATGCACTGCCCAAATTGTGTGGCTAAATATTTATGTATGTCTTATGGTATTTATTATTATAAAAAAAAGCTAAATTGCTAATTTCTTAGCTTTAATTCCTTACTTTTCAATGCTTTATAATATTTCTATTTAATATTAATATTTGGCACATGTAAAACCTTACAGTCGCTCCATGTAAAATACTGTTATTCAGCTGCATCCGGTTAGATTAAAAGCTGATCCCAATATGGATAGGAAGAAGGCTAGGCAGATGAAAACCTTACAGGTGGGTTTAAATTTTACCTATCTTAAGGCTTCGAACAATGTTATTAAAACGCGATAGATATTAAAGAACCTAGCATTTTTCAAAAAAAAAATAGTATGTTTCCTAAGCTAAAAAAACGCTAAATCGTCTCGAAATCGCTGGAACAGCAAAGTTGTGTGTGAAAAGGCATAATCCAAGTTCAAACTGTGCTTTAGACTTAGTCGAGTGAGATAGTTTAGTAACAAAACGTGTTTAAGCATATTTAGTTATTAGTCGAGCTGATTAGTATTCCTTTATTAACGAAGCTTACACTGACTTAAATATAAAGTACAGTTTGGAAAAAAAAATGTGGATTGTTTATAGGGGGTAGTTTTGAAATCTAACACATTTCTGTCATTGGTATGGGTGTATTTAATGTTGAAAGCACTTGGTGTTCTGCTTACCCTCTTGTGGTATTATTATTCCACCCCTTTGGGGCTTAATCACTTAATTAACTCACCCCATTTAGGGTAAAGTTCAGGTCATTTGGGTTACTTAATACCTCGGGGTATTTCTCACCCTTCGCGAAAATTAAAAAGAGATATATTCCTGAATTACGACTTACGTTATTGCCAACTTAAAATTCGCAATTTTTTATTAAAAAATATATAAATGTAAAAAAAAAATGAGCACTTCTGTACGCAATAATTGTGTAGATAATATTAATTTTTGTAAAAAATCACCTCGGTAACTGAACGTAAACACATTTATCATTTGAATCATTTATTCTTGTAAATATTAAGTAAAAATAAAAAAGTTTATTCTTTGTAGATTTAGTAGCTTTTAATTTAAACGAAAAAAACAACAATAATCTTGCTTTTTATTTAATATAGTGGGGCTTAAAATCCATTGAATTTAGCAACTATGGAACTCATATGTTTTAGAATCCATACAAATTCATGGAGAATAATTATTGTTATTAATTATTATTAATTAGAGAAAGGGTAATTCCAATTAACTTTGAACTTCTCTAGTATTAAAACACGGTTTCAATATGAGAGTAATTAGGCGTCAACGGAGTTTAACTTTGAGGGGCATTTTAATTAACAAAGGGGACACAAATTATATTTAAATGGTGAGGGTAAATTATTAATTTATTGGGTTGACCCTAATTTCTTTCATATATTTTTTAATTTAAACGTCAAGCATTTATTACCACTTGACAATACTTCAGAACCTTAAATCTTACCCCATGAACTAATGATAATATTATGTGTAATGAAACTACCGTCATTTTTAAGATAGAAAACTTTTAGGTTATGGAATTTACCCTTTTTCTATTTCGTGGCCTGACGGTAAGCGGTAGGCGCGCCTAACTTCACACATTCTTATTTTAAAATCGCGTTTTCCGCTGCCGCCAGGCCACACTGAGGACTGACTTTTAATTCGAATTCTTCTTTTAAAACGATCGTGTGTCATTGAGCCTATTTCTTCAACTCAAAGCGATCTTTATATTTTTTTTTTGTGTGATTACGCTTGTGATAAAAAAGTCAGGCCTCAGATGTCAAATTCAAAATCACATTTGAATATTTGTTTTGATTTAATGTGACTTTGGAGTTAGATTATGTATATGTTTAATGGTATTTTTTTTTGTAATTTGGCCTGGGGACAGTTCTTAGGCCTCGGAGTAGCCCATAACAAAATATGTTAAATGTATTGAAAAATTATGTTTTGAAGTCGCAATTCGTGGCCTCATAGCTGTTGCTCCCAGGCCATTTAGTGGGATAAAGTATTTTTTGGCCCAAAAAGTCTAGACTCAATAAATATTTTTTATCAAAAAACGAGTCTTAAATTACATGAATGCAATCAGTAAACGCTTTGTACTTTTGTGTGCGCTCTTTTATTATGCATAAAGTTATATATTGGCTATGTAACTATGTCGATAAATATATTTTTTTAATCAAAATCGACGGCTATCCTATTTTTAATCAAATACGTACGAATACTAGAATGTCGATTCATTAAGTCGACGTGTTTTTGATTTGGCGAAAAGCAACGGTCCTGACTATCGATAAAATTTATCGATATCGATACACGCACGCAAAAGTGAGGCGCAATAATATAAAGAGATAGATTATTATATAAATTTTTATAAACCATACTGCCAATAAATTAAAAAAAAAAATATATGAAAAATAAAAAAATCGTGAAAGAGTTGTTAAAAGAAATTCATTTTGTAAAAATAAAAGTTTTTCATAATTTGGTAGGCAAAGGTCGCGTTGTATTCTTTTTTTACTATTAGTAGTTTTTAGTTATTTTTTATCCGATACAATAAAAATAGTATAAATTGTTTATAGAAATAATTTGTGTTTTATTTCCCTGGTACAATATGAGAGAGAAAGGGAGAATATTTCTTTCTCGTTTCTTTTTTAACACTTTCACTGTCCATACATTACATGTAATGCTCTGAAGACTTAGCCCTATACGTCCGTGCATGACATGTAATGTGATACGTGTGACTTAAATCTAGCAAACGGTCCATTACCGTTTGCTCCCAAAAACAATTTTAATGACATAGTTTACGAGTAGGTACATTTGAGAAGTTAATGTTGATCAATATTCTGGCATAGAGCCCCACAATAGACTCAGTGTTATAATATCAAGTATTAGTTCACCATACTATAGTGTATTCACGGAGACGAGTTAGTAGAGCGCTATCTCACTCACACAATTTTTTAACTGCGATTGGTCAGTGATAAACTCTAAGGCGCTGTACACAGTACGAGTACTTTTTAGTCTACTCATACTTCCCGTACTGTGCAGACGTGCTCTTCACTTGTGACTGTATGCTCAACTTGTGAACCGGCTGGTGTATTGGATTTTATGATTGATTGCTTTCTTGACGAGTTGGCGGCTTGTGATAAGGACTTTTCATTGTGAACTGAAATAGTGCGATAATGGCGGATATCGAGCAACCTGCTGAGAAAAGAAAACGGCGGGCTTTTTTGTCTACCGATAAGACTGATTTTAAATATGTACCACGCAATGAGAAATGCAGACTCTTCGGCCTTCAAGGGTGACATTCTGAAAGCTGTTGCATCTTCTTTAGGTGTTCACTGGGCTTCTGTTCATAGAATTGTAAAAGAGAAGAATGATAGCCCAAAATGGATGCCATGGACAGAAATGTGGAAGCAATGACTGAAAGATTCATAATAAATGTAGGAAACGACGACAGTAGTACTATCATACGGAGAGTGATGATGATGATGATATGTTATAAACTTGTATAGGTAGATATTATAATATAATAAAGAAAATTTAATCATTAAGGCGCTGACAAGACCTAATTGACCAAAATAGGCTTCTCTTGAGCAAAAAAATTGCCAAATCTGTATAGTTTGTGACAGCGGAAAAAAATATATGTTCATTTTGAACATATTTCCCAGAACGTGGTTGTTACCAAAACAGGTTTTGAAAAAAAAACTCGATACAAACTAACGTTAAACTAACCTCTTACCTTGAGTTCTAATCCAAAATATCTGTATTAAATATCAACTTGCGTTACGTATTTAATTAATAACAACAACGTCTTAGTTGAATGGAGAACTTGGTTGTTTTATATTTTCGATTACTCAACTCAATTTTGAGTAAATAAATAATTGCTTCATATTTTGCAATAAATTACAAGCGTTGTGTCATCGCGCTTCTCTTTCTTTTCTATGCAATCTGACAGTGACCGCGGTTTAGGTATTGTCAGCGTCTTAACTCTCGATTTTATTTCTTTCCTTCATATCCATCAGATATATAAAAAAGTAGGTAAAAATCATCTCAATCATGTCATATGATGCCCATAAAAAAAATCTATCAAATAAATGTCTCTCAATATATACGACAGACGAAGCCGCAGGAATAAACTAAGCGAACTTTTAAGAAGCGCAGTGTGAACGCACATTTACATTTCTAAGGTATTGTTAACGCCCACTGACCCTAAAAAAGTTTTTTTGTCTTTGTCATTTGTATGATAATGTGCGATAGAGAAGGCGCTATACTAACTCGTCGCCGTGAATACACTATAACAATATAAATCATCAATAAACATTTCCGTTTTTAGGGTTCCGTAGTAAACAAGGAACCCTTATAGTTTCGCCATGTCAAAAAGAAAAATTGCGACTAATTGGCGACTAAATTTGGGAGAAAACAGATCTTCGCTAGGTGCCCTAGCTTTTGAGATTCAAATGGGCCAAGCTGGGGTAGGCGCTCCCCTCCGCTCAGTTCGCCTCCTATAAACCCTCATAACTTGGACCAGTGACCGACTAATTCTTCAATAACATTAATTTCAACTATTTCCACACACCAAATAGACTTTCCTTTACACCTATCTTTAAATTTTATTATTAATTATAAATGGCTTGTATAAATAATATCCTTGATGAAATTGATCAACACAGTGTAGCTACTTTTCAAGTCTGTGTGCCCCACGCGCATACACTTCTTTGCAAAAGGTAGCACAATCGTCATTAAAAATTATTCACATTAACATTCGTAGTGTTCACAAAAACTTTAACAGTTTTTTAATTGTCCTTGCCCCAGATGTATATCCAATTCGATCTTGTAATACTGACGGAATGCCGGCTAAAAAAATGCTGGTCCAACCCCAACTTTGGATGGTTATACCGCGTATTCCACTATAAAAAAACCCAATTCAAAAGGATGGTGTAGTAGGTAATCTACGTTAAAAATAACCTACAATGTACTGTAACAGAACCGTCTTTCTTTGTGGACGCAAATTGCTTCATTTGTCGTACTCAAGACACTGCAATCATTGGTATATATCGTTCACCTTCATATACTAACTTAACTAATTTCTATAATAGCTTGGAAACTGCTGCGTCTGCCTTAAAAAGCAGCAAATCTGTTATAGTAATGGGAGACTTGAACGTTGATATTAAACCTCAACAAAACAACAAGGACCCACATTCACACGAGTAGGTATCTTCTACATACAGCGACACTGGGTTTTTTTGCCAGGTTTTCTACATCCCACTAGACCAAGTTCAAATACTTGCCTAGACCATATCTTGCCCAAATATAAATCCTCATCAAACTCCTTTGAATTAGAAACAAGTATTACAGATCATCATGCTACGGCCTTATGTTTAGATAAAATTAAAGTGAACCGAAAATTAGTTCCACAGATAACCACGCGTTTAAATTATTCTAATGCTGTAAAGGATGTAAAAAACGCTGACTTAGCCCCGGTGATGAACGCTACTGATGCCAACATTGCTGCAGATAATTTAATCACTACACTCAAAGGCATTGTTCTAACCCATACCTCACTCATCAAAATTCCAAGAAAGGCTAGTTTAATCAAGCCTTGGATGACACCCGGTCTCATCCAGTGCATCAAAAACCGAGACAGCATGCATCTTAAGCTTAATTAAGATCCGCAAAACACTACTCTCAAAATTATTTACACGTATGTGGAGTTAATTATAAAATCACTTCGGGACAACTGTGCCACGGGATGGGACAACATACCAGCCAAATTAATCAAAATGGCTCGAAATGTCCTCGTGCCTCCCGTCACTCATATCTGCAACCTTGCCATATCACAAGGGGTTTTCCGGTTTTCCCGAGGGCGAGGAGAGGAGAGTTGCCTCTCGTCAACTGTGATATTTTCACTTACGAAGAGAACACTGCATTAGTGGCATATGGTAAGAATTGGGATGACGCTAAATTGCATTCGGAAAACGCATTGCGGAGATTAATGGTTAGCAAGTAATCTTTTAACCTCGTTGATAAGACCAAATTTTTACGTTTCATTCTACTGCATACATCAAAACCAGCTGATGAAACCGGAAATCTAAAAGCCCATAACTGTCAGCAAAAGACAGAAGCTTGTAAGTGTCCATTGTCTATGGTGGAATCCATAAGATATCTCAGAGTGTTCGTTGATGAGAAACTAGACTGGCCCACTCAATTGCAGTCATTAACCTCACGCACCAGAAAACTAATTTAGGTATATTTTTAAAAACTTAAGTTTTTCAGCGGATAAAAATACTCTCCGAATGGTTTATTTGGCTCTGTGTCAAACAATCCTGATGTACTGTATCCCTGTGTGGGGAGGGACTCATAAAACTGAGCTATTAAAACTAGAAAGAGCTCAAAGGGCTGTGCTAAAAGTAATTCACTTCAAACCTCGTGACTACCCTACACATATGCTATATTCAGAATGCAATGTCTTAACTGTTAGGAAATTGTACATCTTAAGATCCATTCTCTACAAGCACTCTATGATCTCGTTCAATAAGCAGCTTGTCAGTCAGCAGCGTCGTGGCTTTCCTTTATGTCCTGCTGTCTCTTGCAGGACTGCCTTCGCAAGACGCCAGTTTAATGGCCTAAGTGCTAGGCTGTTTAATAAAGCCCACAAACAATTAAATATTTACGCCTTGATTAAGGGCGAGTTAAAAAACAAGCTAAATTCCTGGTTACAGACAATGACATATAGTGATACCGAAGAGCTTATACCACTGTACAGTAAAGAGATAGGTTTACACACAGAGCACAACACATCCACTTACTCTTATACACACAGGCATGTAAGCACTCCCACACACACACACATGCGCACACACACACACCCAAACACACACATACACCCACCCTGCCGGGGCCGCGGGAAGGTACTTATGGGTCACCGAGGCCCCCGCAACACAGGCAACGGAAGGAATACGGGTGGGTTTTAGTCAGTAAGAGTCTGACACACCCTCCCGCTCCGCCCAGAGCGGGAGAAGTTATTTGATGATTTCCCATCCAAAAGAAAAAAAAACACATACACGCACACATACTCATGTTTTTATTTCATCTTTTGTTCTTTTATTTTTATACTTTAACATAAGTACTTTGTTCGCCTACTGCACGGACCAATATTTTTGTAACCGTAATAAGACTCACTGTGAATGGATACTCTTTCCTAAGATACACACAGATTTTCTGCCTAGTTTAGGAAAGGGAGTCCTATGACCCATTTTATATGTGTTGTACTGGTTCTATTTATTTATAACATCTAATTATATAAGACAACTTTGTATACCATGTGTACAAACTACTTATTGAATAAAAAATTATTATTATTCTGATATTTGGTGACTTATTTTAGGATTCGGATCCGATGCAGTGCAGAATCGCTCTAACATGTGTTGTGATGATATCAACAAATAACTGCGTTTGATGCTTGAACGTTTTCAAGGGCGAAGAGAGCAAGCTATTCCTTGCCAAAAATTCTATGATCTTGTTTGTGCTAATATAACAGAGAATCGGCTTGGGCTTGTGAGCGTTGAGAGCAGAAATATTTGGAAATGCCCTGAATGTCTGATCAATCAACCTAAATTCGATAACATCAATATACCAGCCCGTCCAACCCGGCCAGAAAGTCCTTCAAATATCTGTCAACGTTATCCTTCGCCCGTTATTATAAAACCTTTTCTACTAAACAAAAGAATGATAATTGCAACTGGACAATTGGAGATACTTACCGATGTCAAATGTCACATTTAGATACAAAGAACACAAAACCAGCTCGAATTTCAAGAACTCTTGTCTGAAATGTGTAATTTGCGACTTGAGATGGAAATTCATTAACTTCATCGATAGTCAGTCCTTTATTCATTCCATCACGCAGGGCTCCTAGTGCCGAAGCGCGCATTTGCTTATTTCTGTAAGCATCGCAACGCTTATCCTACAAGCATTCGTGCTCTCTATACAGCTGAACTTTTAATGTTTTGTCCTCTAATCTTAACAAAAAAACAAACGCGTGAACAGTCTACGGATAAGCGCCAGCGACTGGCGCAATGCGTCTACACGCGTCCTCACGCTGGCGCGGGGGTTGCGGGACACTGGCTTCGTCTGAACCTTGCTTTATTATGTCCGTAAATGATAGGGAGTAGGAAACGCCCGTAACTTCGGCCAAAACTACGGATTTCGTGATTAGGGAGTAGACCCTCTGGACAGAAGTAAAGCAAAAGAAAGTCCGGAAACCTGCTTCATTGTGTGGCATCGTTGGGCCCAACATTATTAGCTTAAAAGCTGTCGAACCACATCTACACTTGTGGAATATGAAGTCCAGCGCTGACGGAATTCGTGACTATCTGCATTAACTGTGTCTTTCCGGCACGTGCACGGTTGAAGAGCTGCGGGCTATGGGAAGTTTAAGTGGGTCGTACAAGATTGGAGTTCCCGTTATGTATGACGAAAAATGCTATTCTACAGCGCAAGAGTGAACACTTGGATTAATTACATTTGAGAACCCGAGACGTACCAGAAACCATAAGGCGCCTGATAATTTGTCAGGCTTTTTCCGAATACTTACATTTTAATTTTCTTTCTAATGCCAGTGTTAGTCATCCAATCCTTTTCTTTTTAACGATTCGTCGAACCTAACATCTGATTATTTCATGAATTTCAACAATGATAAAGATATATCTGTATCATTGTTGATATTCATGAAATAGTTAACTTGCTTCGTAAGTTGGATACGTGCAAATCGAAAGGTCCTGATAACATCCCAACCAGACTTCTAGTTCAGTGTGCACCTTCGATAGCGTAACCTATTTCAATTTTATTTAGAAAATCTTTGAATACCTGTGTTGTGCTTGTGCCGCAAATATGGAAATCTGCGTTTATAACGCCTATACATAAAAAAGGTGTCAAAACAGACATAGCGAATAGGCCGATATCTAAACTGTGTATGCTGTGGTCTTTGAAAGAATAATATATAATTCGGTTTATACTGCTCTAAAAAATTCATTTAGCTCGTTCCAACACGTTTTCTTAAAAGGGAGGACCACAGTTACCAACCTGATTTTCTTTAATTAATTTATAACTGATGCCATGTGCAACGGTAAAAAGGTTTATACGGACAACAGCAAAGCCTTTGATCAAATTGATCATAGCATTCTGATCTCCAAATTAAATGGCATGGGAATTCATGGCGATCTACTCAGATGGTTTTCCTCTTACCTTTTCAACAGGTCCCAAGCAGTAGTACTAAATAATTATATCTAGCTGGGTCCCTGTTCCTAGTGGAGTCCCACAGGGTTCATTGCTCGGCCCATTGCTATTTATAATCTCATCGCAGACGGACGCAATGGCACTCCAGTATGATCTGCGTCGCCTAGAGGATTACTGCCAAAAAAACAAGCTGGATCTTAATCCCGCTAAATGCTTGGTTATCACGTATTCTTGGAAGCGCTCAATCATTGGTACATCGTTATACCCTAGGTGATCAAGTTCTATCTAGAAAAACTCCATTCGTGATCTCGGAGTTCATTACGATTCCAAGCTCAGTTTTGAAATACACGTTGATGCAATAGTCGCTAAGGCCTCAAAATCACTGGGTTTCATAATCCGGTTATCCAAGTGCTTCACTCAAGCCAAAACTTTAAAATATCTATAATGTACTTTTGTTAGAAGCCACTTGGAATACGCGTCTGAAATATGGAACCAATGTTACCACAAATATATTAACCGCATCGAGAGCATCCAAAAAAGGTTCATAAGGTATATATTTTATCATCAAAAAGTACCGTATCATTCGGAAAACTACCATAACCTATGTAAAAAATTTAATATATTACTTTTACTCAACCGCCGCGTGACTTCTGACTGTGTGTGTTTGTTGAAAATCTTTAACAATACTATAAACTGTTCCGATATTTTGACAAAATTTTATTTCAACATTCCCATGAAGTCTAAGCGATACAATCCACCTTTTTCGCGTGCCATTTGCTTCAACTAATTATAGGTAGAATAGAAATTTTAACAAGCTTTGTTAACAGTACGATATAGATCCGTTCCAAACTAGTGTGTCGTCAGCCAGGAAGTGCTTAAGCAGTAACTTTTTCAAGTAGTTCATTTTGTTATGATGGTTGTGCATAGCAACCATCATAACAAAATTAAATACTTGAGTGCGAGCAACATAGTAATTATGCTGTAGTGTTAGTTGGTTGAGTTAGTGTCCTTAGAATATTTTTTTCCTCTGTATTTTATAAGTGGAGACCTGTAATTGGTTTTCAGATTATTGTACTGTCGTTGATCTGTTTGTTTAAGCTGTAAGTCTCCCATGTTATTTAAATAAATAAATAAAATACGGCCCAACTAACCCACCAGATATTTCGTATTTCATAACAAAATTAAGTGCATTAGCGTATTGTATCAAAATGTCCGTGGTCTCAAAACCTAACTTGCGACGTGGAGAACGAACTTGTTACAGCTGGAGCATAATCTGATCGCTGTAACAGAGAGCTTTCTTGGAGCTTTCTTGAAGGGTAGAATGCGAGACGACGTGACAGGGTTACACTGAGCGGCGGTGTGATGCTCGCTGCGCACCCACCCATGGTTCTGCGCCGCCGCCGCGCCACCGCGATCTTGAAACGGAAGGTGGCGAGGACTTATGGGCTGATTTTACGTGGTGAGGCCGATCCACATATGTTTTGTGTATATTAAACCTAGTGCTATTGATGATGAGTACATGAGATGGTTTTGTAAAGTGGAAGAATATTATGTAAGTAAATAATTCGAAATACCTCTTAATATTAGGAGATATAAAGTTAAATAGTGTCTCGTTAAATATTAAGAATTATTATTGTTATTTTGTATCGTATTGTTGTCTGAATGAGATGAACGTTGTGAATAATTAGTCCAAGATAACATTCGTTACCTCTACCGAGGGAATAGTATCATTGGATGCATATCATTCGGTGCTACATGTTGACGTAAGAGTCGATGTCGAAGTTTATTCAGATTCAATTGAGCCCAGCGATATAGACAGGGATTGGAACCTCGGCAAATGCGATTACGAACAGCTGTAAGTATTTAATTCTGTCTAACGAGAATATTTGCGTGGAGGTACTGGAATCCAAAGATGTAAGTACATACAGCTACTCAAAAGTTTTACGACATTATTTATAATTTGGTGATTGTTGCATGCCTAAAAAGCGCAGAAGGAAATCTACGGATAAACGATTTCTAGTATGGTTTACTAATGACATCATCCAAGACTTAAGGCCAGTGCGTCTCCTATTCGGTGTTGAACAATAGAAAATCAATTGTATCTCAATCACAGCTGTCCTTGACCGATTACGTGAAAGCTCCATAAAAACTGGAAAAGATAACTCGTATTTGTTGCATATTCCTCGTACATGAGACTCAAACTCAAACTCAAAGCATTTATTTCAAATAAACCAATTACAGGCACTTTTGAATTGTCCAGGGTTTGGTCAGTCAGACAGAAAGATGAAGCTAGTTGCCCATTCCAAAGCGTAGTAGGTTCCTATGGAGAAGAACGGGCAAGAAACTCTACGGACACTCTTTTAAATCAACGTATTATGGTTACAAAATATTGTTTACATCATTCATTTTGAAATTATACATGTGAGAACGATGCAAAACGTAAAAGCGTCCGTAATAAAAAGATTACAACAAAAAAAAAAGCAATTCATAAATTAAAATTTAAATAAGCTGTGGCAGTTAAGAGATGACCAGTCTCTACTGACGGCGCCCGTTCACGAACATGACGCGTGGATCAGCACCATTCAGCTCAACCATTTTGAAGAGAGCTAAATGATCCAACACACGCGCCACCATCAGCGAGACATTAGAGTGAGCACGACATACTCCCAGCCGCCAGGGCACATTCAAGTCAATGAAAGACGTATCCAGTAAATGGCAGCTTTATAGTACATAGTACTCACATAACAATGTGCTGTGCAGCTATACAATACTAAGATTGAATTTATACAATGCAAAGAGAGTTTTTAAAATCTTCAGCAGCTCCAACACTATTTTCAATACCTGATCAATTAGTTTTTTGCGCCCTTGTGGAGCAAGACTAGCGTTGAGCCAAGCATTTTTATCAGCAATGTAATCCCAATTGAGCATTTGATTAAGCATTACCTTTTCAAACACCTTGCTGAAAACCGGCAACACGGATACGGGTCTATAATTATTGGTGTCTCTACTATCCCCGGATTTGAAAAGCCTTACCTTACTATATTTCATTAGGTCCGGGAAGACTCCTTGATCAACACACAAATTAAATAATAATGCTAAGTACGTCGCTATCGTCTCAATAATGGAGGTATGTTGCTAATGTACAAGGCTTTAGCTACCTTGCAGGATGTTTAAAAATTTTAGAGAAGTAGCAACGTATTTATTAAAAGTTTCAGAGTTAATATAAGGCTTAAGGCCATACAGCTCAAACAAATTTTCCCTACTTTTCCTAATACCCTTAGTTGCCCAGTCACTGAACAAAAAGTTTGGGCAAATAGTTTTTGTTTTCTTTTTTAAAGTATTATTGAACTCGGTGCGCACTATCGAAAAGAATTCCTCATATAATTCATTTACATTGCTATTTATGGCCCGGTGTACTTAACTTACTAATTAAGTTATTATTAAATCTATATAGATTGCTGGGTGTTATTTGTCTAAATTATGGCTGATTTTTTTTAAATGGTGTGTTGGACTTGAAAGCAACGGTTTGACCGCTGTGATCAGAAGGGAGATAATTTACAATAGCTTTATCTAAGTAGTCGCAGCAACAAAAACATTATCAATACATGTAGCAGAATTTGTAGTTATGCGGGTTGGTTCTGAAAACACATTTGACCTAAAGAGAATAAAATCAAAGTTACACCCCGTGAATTCTGATCACACATTTTCAGCCTACGGTCTAAAGATGTTTTTGAACCTTACATACAGAGGTATAAACTTTTCGCGAACTTAAGCAGCAGGGGTCTTTGCTGAGTTTTTCTCAAATGTCTTTCTGCCCGAAGTCTTGCGGCTTAGTGCTGATCATGTTAGTGCAGCTGACTCTACCAGTGACAGCAATTACATCTCTTATGCACTATATACATTGTAAAAGGCATAAATGAACTGAAAACCAACAGCTCTATTGGCCCCGATAACATTCCGCTCTTTATCATTAAATGCTTAAAACATAATATTTTCAGTGATCCACTTTGTCATATTTTCAATTTAGCTTTGCAGGCTGGTATATCCCTCCCAGTGAAAAGTATCTAGAGTAAAGCCTATTCCTAAAACTCAAAACAAAAGTTTCGCTGATTTACCGCCATATCGCAATTTTATCTTCCCCGGCGAAGTCATATACGAGCAAGTTAACAAATATGTGCGTAATGAGCACGGTTTTGCAAGTAAGAGGTTAGTTGACACGAATCTGTTGATTATATCTCGACACTAGTTGATTATATCTCTAGCTTGGACCGTGGGCATCAGCAGGCTTAGCATGACGCTTTCTATTTCTTCGAAGAATAGACACGGCTCTTGCTATACAAAGTGACATTTCGTTTCTCCATTTTTGACATCTCACCGTAGAAATCCTTCTACAATCTGTCATTTTATCTTTCGTTTCTAACGATCTTTGTCTAGGTCCTTTTTTATGTAGAAGGATTTCTACGGTGCGATGTCAAAAAAAGAGAAATGAAATGTCACTTTGTATAGAAAGAGCCGCGTCTATTCTTCGAAGAAATAGAAAGCGTCATGCTAAGCCTGCTGGTAGACGTACTTTATTTCGACTTTCGGAAGGTGTTCGATAGAGTTAACAACGACACACTGCTGATAAAACTTAGCAAAATAGTTTTCGCACCATCTCTATTACGTTTCTTCGCAGATTATCTACGCGATCGCCATCAGTTCCTTAAGCTCGGTATGTACGAATCAGGCGATTACCGCATGCGTTCTGGAATTAGTCAGGGCTCAATTTAAGGGGCTTTATTATTTTAAATCATGGTAAATGATCTTCCCCAAGTTCTCCGTCATGCAAGGTGTCTGTTATATGCTGAATTATGCTGATAGCTTGAAGTTGTGCCTTGAAATAAACCCTAGAGCGCGACTGTTTGGCACTGCAGCAAGACATAGATGTGATATACAACTGGAGCCTTGACAATGAAATGTAATTTAATTCCTCTAAATGCTTCACTATGACATTCGGTCGAATGCAGCATCCAATCAATTTTGATTATATTCTAAATAACAATGTCATTATGAAAACAACGGCCATGAAAGATCTGGGAGTCACTTTCGACCGAAAAAGCTCACCTTTCACGACCACAGTGCCACGGTAGCTAAATAATCCTACCAAAGGTTGAACTTTGTCCTACGTAATTACCGCGATTTTCGCACCACACATAATAATTTTTAATGCACTTGTACGTAGTAAATTAGATTCCAGCTCCTGCGTGTGCAGTCCACACGAACGTACCTACGCGCTATTATTGGAAAAGGTACAAAAAGCGTTCTATAGAGGTATGAGGAACAGGGTGTAAAGTTCACTCATCCTCCATAGAAAAGGGAGGATCCTCCGACCAGACGGGTGTCGTGTCTGGTGGGCAACTGCCCGACGGTTGATGTCGGGATGTTGTATATATGCTAGTTGCGCGGTAAACTCTGCTTGCGCGATGCAGGATTTTGCGTGACGTCAGTGTGATGCGTAGTTAGTATGTGGCGCTGTAGATGCCGCCACATCACTCCCCTCCGGAGACCGGAGGTCGATAGTGGGCTGAGTCGTGTATCTTGCGATGCTTGCCAGTGCCAGGTGGGGTTCCAGTGGGTCGGAACCGGTTGTCGCATAGTTCGCGGTGGGTCGGAACTGTCTGCGGTGATGCCCCAGTGAGTCGGGGTGGCGCTGCGTTATGCTCCAGTGAGTCGGACGTGATACAGCGCCGGGTTGAAGGCTGACTGCTGGCGTCGACCAGGAGAGGGTTGAGGAGCTCTGCTTGTTGACCGGCCGAAAGTGCAGTGTGCTGTGCCAAGGTTGCTGGTGAGGCTTAGGGTGATGACCAGGTATGCGCGGTCGCTGCATGCTGGTGGTCAGGATACCCGTTGAAGCCGTGGGTGCTGGCTGGCTGTGTGACTCGCCGCTCGAAAGCTTGAGGAAGTGATGATGATGACGTCACGCTGAAGTAGTTGCACGAAGGCTGCGCTGACGTTCATATTCGGGGTCACCAGTATAGAGGTATGAGGAACAGGGTGTAAAGTTCACTCATCCTCCATAGAAAAGGGAGGATCCTCCGACCAGACGGGTGTCGTGTCTGGTGGGCAACTGCCCGACGGTTGATGTCGGGATGTTGTATATATGCTAGTTGCGCGGTAAACTCTGCTTGCGCGATGCAGGATTTTGCGTGACGTCAGTGTGATGCGTAGTTAGTATGTGGCGCTGTAGATGCCGCCACAGTTCTATAGGTTTTTATATAAGCGTAAACACAGACTACATTTCTATTGGGATGCCTTGGATTTAACTCATTAGAGGAAAGGCGATCATGAGATCAGCTCACCATAGCCTGCAAGACGCGCGTCGCACTATTGGCGTATCTGACCTGCATGCTGTGCTGGCTCGCTTTTTTGGCCCAGACTATTACTGCCGCGGCAGAAACCACAGACAGTTTGCTGTGCCTCCATGTCGCACCGTTGCGCGTGCTAAGTCCCCTGTACCTCACACCCTTTTTTTTTTGGGTGGGAAATTATCTAATAATTTCTCTTCGGAGCGGGAGGGTGTGTCTGACTCTTACTGACTAAAACCCACCCGTATTCCTTCCGTTGCCTATGTTGCCAGGGGCCTCGGTATCCCTTTTGAACTTCCACGTGACCCCAGCAGGCATCGGCCCTAGTATATTGCGAATACTCGCTATATATTCCATCTACAAAGAGAAAAAAAAATGTATGTATGTTTTTAAAACACTATGTAATTAATTATTATTTTATTATTTCTTTCAGTTTCGTTCCAAGTTACATTCTAGAGTATTTCTCAAATGTCAAAACGGGCCTTTTATTTTTTGACAATTTTATAATAATTTAATCTCCTAATTTTGCATGAAATAAAGTTTGATAACTTCCCAAAAAAAAAAAAAGAAAGTGATAGAAACGAATCGCTGTAAATCCAACTCCACGCAGTCTTGTCTGCCCTACCCCTAGAGTGTAATTTAGAATCGCGTATGCGCGGAGGTTCGAGGCGGTCCGCGAGTCGAGGAGCCGGTGGTTGTAACGCTGCACAGACTTGTAAAACGACTCAAAACCTAGCTATTAATCAAATTTCTCGAAATAGTCTACTAGACTTTAAACTTAATCCCATAAAAGGTAGATAATCCACGCGTCACTAGGTAAAATCTCTACCTGCTTCCGAGACCCCGTCCGCAACACGGGCAGTTGGAACTTAGCGCTTGTTGACAACACTCGTCTCTGACAACTCTAAAAAACCATTATTTCTCCGTGCCATAGTTTATGTGCAAAGTGATTAAGATACAAAAAGTGTTATGGATTCTATCAATCAAGGTATGTACTACATTCTATGATCCATTTTATTTATTATGAGAGCTTATTCATGACCTACTTTACAGTATATAAACATGCCCAAAAATATTGAAATTTTTCCTTAAATTTTTGATAAATTCGTGTTTTTAAATATGTGCAACTAATCGCAACCGCAACATAGTAATATTTCAATAAACTAGAGGATATTTGCAATTATACTAGGTAGCAAAAACATTCACATATATTCACATTAAAGATAATTTTAACTCTGAAAACTGTCTCTTTACCCGCGATTTTCTAACAATTATTTTGATTGTTTCAGACTCTTTACATTGTGTTATATCTATGACTAGGAAAGAGCTTCATGAATTAGTTAGAGCTAGTCCGCAACGATTGCTTGACGGAAAGCTCCAAGATTTGGATAAGAAGTTAGTGGCAGTGACAAAGTGCCCTGCTGATAAAAATGACGAACTTTTCAAAACAATCAAGTCATTTTAAACGGTATATAAACGAAAGTGGTTAGCGTGCAACAGTACGGTGACCCGTTTCCTGGGAAAAAACGAGGAATGGCTTAACGAAGACGTCACTTTACCTGCCGGGCCGATTCCATGAAGTTCCAAGGGTCGTCCATCTAAAGAATTCGGAGAATTAAGTGATCGGTCAAAGCGCCGTAAAACAATGGCACTTAGACAAAACGTGTCAGTGGAGCAACTCACTTACGCGGCACAAATGAGCCAAAGAGCTCCAGGTAACACAGATGTTGCCTCTGTGATTCAAGAAGTGACAAAAAGCCCTACCCGAGCAACAAAGTTCCGCAAGGCAGCTGCTATTGGTAGTAGAGCTACTACTACCAATAAGCATACGCCAGAAGATAATGATTTTCGTGGAAGCCGACATGATCTTAAGTCAATACGAGGTGATACATCAGGCAAATGTAGACGTATACCCTTGTTATACTTATGTCCAGAGGGCAAAACAGGATTGTTATCCACCGAAAAACGTGAATGAGAAGGTTGCAGAGGTGATATTACAAGATCTGCTTGATCACACAGCTTCGCGGCTGTGCAAATATTTAGAACCAGTTCTCGAATGACTGGAGCCAAACGCTGAGTTTGTACTGATTTATAAATGAGGATGCGATGGGTCTACCCAAAATCAATACAAGCAAAAATTCGAGGAAGATGGTAATAGTGACGCAAACATATTTATGAGTTCTATGGTACCACTTCGGCTCACATACGGTACTAAAATCATAACGCAGAATCCCCAACCATCTTCACCAAGATTCTGCAGGCCCGTGAGGTTTCGGTATGTAAAAGAAGACAAGGACGTCACTAACGAAGAAATCGATCATATTGAGAACCAAATAAAATCTCTTCAGCCTACAGTAACTGTAGGCTGAAGTTGTTAATGAAAATATTCGAATTAAGCATGTGTTACTCCCAACAATGATCGACGGAAAAGTGTGTAACGCGGCCACTAACACGGGTTTAACATTGCGCTGCTATGTATCTGGTCAAACGTCTAAAGGTTTCAATGATTTGGGAACATCATCCCAACAACCGGTAAATCCAGAGACTTTTAAATTCGGATTGTCTATTTTACACGCGCGAATCCGTTTTTTCGATTTTTTATTACATTTGTTTTATAAAATAAGAGCGGGTGTAAATAAGGGACGGATATCTGGAAAAGAAGATAAAGATAAAATCCAAACCTAGTCAGCGAAACAAGAAGAATTCCGGGAAAAAATGGGTTTACTGGTAGACATTCCCAAGGCTGGCTACGGAAATACGAATGACGGGAATACCTCTCGCAAATTCTTTTCCGACCCAGAAACAGCAGCATCCATCACGGATATTAAAAAACCTTATTAAAAAATTTAGAACAATTTTAAAAGTCAAATCTCTCAGGATATAAAATAGATTTAAAAAAAATTCAGCCTACACTATGGATGTAGCGCATTACTACATTAACTTGTACAGCTGGCAACCAATGAGTCTTACTGTACATAAAATAATGGTACACTCTTCAAGTCTCTTCTCACGCAACTCTTCTTCTCTTCTCACGCGCTTCTGCCTGTTAGTCAATCGCAGAAGTGGCTGCGGAGGCCCGCAACAAGCACTTCCGACTATATAGGGAAAGCTTCTTTAGGAAGTTTTCTAGAAAAGCCTGCAATGAAGATGTGCTGAACCGGCTTCTCTGACATCTGACCCTTTCATAAGTAGCCGACAAAGTGATAAGTAGCCGATAAAAATAAACAGGCTTTCACTAAAGAAGCAGCAGCTTTCTTTATACCTGAAGATGATACAATAAGTGATGATGAATGATGTTCTTTTGTACCTACAATTTTAGTTTTATTTAATTTTTAAAGTTTTTTTGTTTATTTTTGTAAATCTAGAATTAAAGAAGTTATAGTTTCACTGTATTTCAACGTATATTTTATTCTTTGTCACTACAATAAAAAAAATCCCTATTTAATTATATTTTTTTATGAAAAATATCATTTCTCGTCATGGGCCACCTATCTGATAAAGAAAAAGAAACAAAATATTTTTGGCCAAGTTTTTGGTCGTTTTACCAGTCTGTGCGCTGGCCGCCGCGGCTGAGGCTGGTTGACCCAGCCGGCCAGCAAGACGAAGCTGCGGTGGTGAGCGTTAAACCATCTGCGACGATAAGCTGTATGTTCGTTTGTTTGTTTGTTTGGATGTTCTGTTCATTTCTGGATGTTTCGTGGATGTTCGCGATGACTCATATAGGGTTAATAATATTGCTCTTAAAACTAAGTGTTATCTAGTAAACAACACTATACGACGGCCCATGTAACTGACAGCAGCGAATAACATATGGACAGTTCATTCTGTCAGCAATCATTTTCAGAACCCTGTTAGGGCTGGCCATGACTCGAGCCACCATGGATGCTGCGCGTTTGCGCATTATTGTGTAAAAGCAATCTCCACGCGCCGCTGCAAACATTCCTGACGCACTGCAATGTATTAAATTGGACACGAAGGGCTCCACACGACGCCCGCGAATATTTATAATTATATCCTATAAGCTGCATGTGTTGAAGGTGGTTCAGAATGCTCTAAATGTGTCATCTTTACGTCTGCAGTACATAAAAAACGTGCAAACCTGATGGTTTTCCACACGATAACCATAATATGGTTATCGTGTGGAAAACTATCAACAACATCACAGGCTGGCTAGGCAGAACTTTCACATATTATGTGAAAGTTCTGCCTAGCCAGCCTGTGAGCGCCACTGATGTACTTATTTGAGCCTTTTTCCTACGACTAACAAACTTATTTGCCGCTCTACATAATACGTATAATCCTAACGAAAAATGTATAAACGGAAGACCGGAACATCCTCCTTAAATAATTCAAAAATACAAATGTTTTTTTGAAAAAAATACTTTAATACCTACACATAAAATTTAGTTTGCGCAACAAATTCAAAGACTTTGCAAATTTCAAATTACTTATTAAAATTAAACTAGCATAGAGGTTATTTTTGTAGTGGCTATAACATCAATTGGAAACTAGGATTTGAATAAAATATAGGCCGAGTGGTAACGAGAGGAAGACGTAATAAATAAAACAATTCCATACATACTTTTAACATGATTTTATGTATATTGGTATGTTTTTACATGATAACAGATAACAGGCAGACCAGTTTATAGTCAACCTCGTAATTGGTTTACCGCTTAGGTTGAATGTCACTTGTATATAGAATATTGTATTGATTACAGTTCGGCCGTCGAGAGAATGCGAATTTAATCCTTATTACAACTAGAAATAGTCCAACTGACGGGTGTTAGGAACGCATTCTCTTGACCGTATGCCATAAGAGATATCGATAATCTTTGACAGTCACTTGTAAACTGATATTTTTTTAATGATCAAAGAAATCATACCGTGACAACAGTTTTGTTGGCTAACAATTGGGACCAGACAAACAGTTTGCATAACATCTACGGGAAAGAGACACATTATATTTTTGTTTCGTGTACTCCCATTACTGCAGGCTTAGCATGGCGCTTTCTATTTCTTCGAAGAATAGACAAAGTAGCATTTCGTATCTCTATTTTTGACATCGCACCGTAGATATCCTTCTGATATCTGTCATTTTGTCTTTCGTTTCTAACGATCTGTGTTTAGGTCCTTTTTTATGTAGACTATTTCAGAAGAAAGTTTACCAAACTGTCAAAATCACACTGACAACTGTCAGTTGTAGGTAGTGAATACAATTTGCGTTTTTCTACTCGACGACCACAAGGTATATACGGTTATCTACAAAATCATGATTTTACAAGAAAGCGTTTTGAACACAAAACTGTGATAATTAATAGAAGAACAAGGCTATCTTCTCCTAATTTACATGATTTAGTTAATTACCAAGGAAATGGTGAAGGCCAATATTACTTTAATATTTTTTTGTTCCAAAGTACGAGCGTTTTGAACACAAAATTGTGATAATTAATAGAAGAACAGGGCTATCTATCTGCTCCTATTTTACATGATTTAGGTAATTACCAAGGAAATGGTGAAGGCCAATATTACTATAATATTTTTTTGTTCCAAAATACGATACTTCGACACTTTGAGAAAAATTGATGTAGTTTTATATACATATGTGACCTAATATCAGTAAAAATTGAGAATCCAACAGAAAAAAATCGTATGACAAACAAAGAAGTCTGAGTCGAATTATGTAAGAGTGAATTTCGTAAAGAGTGCAGTTGACTCTCCACCAACCCGCACTGGGCCCGCGTGGTGGATTACGGCCCACTCCCTCTCACAGAGAGAATAGAATAGAATACTCTTTATTATGTACACCATAAAAATTACAGATACAAATGTTGAAATTTTACAAGGGGTGATACAATTGGCGGTCTTATCGCTAGAAGCGATCTTTTTCAGACAATCTTTGGATGGATTAAAGGGGGGGGGGGGAGAGACAATACTGCAGGTAGTCAGTGGTGTACCAGAGAGGAGGCCTGTGTCCCAGCAGTGGGAACAATATAGGCTGATTGTGCAGTTGACTCTTTCTACTTTGTTGTCGTCGTACTTCCTACACGGAACGTCATTTTTGTCTATTGTTCCGTAGACAAAACGGTGCTCGTGCTAAGCCTGCAGGATCTAATAAGTGTGTCCTGCTCTCATTATTTTTATTTATGTATTTAGTGAATTGTCTCATAAGCTTTATACTCTGTCTACACTCGCACGTCATAAAACGACCATTATCTTACTAGTCTTTTCCGAACTATGTTAGGGTCGGCGTCCAGCCTAACCGGATGCAGCTGAATACTAGTATTTTACATGGAGCGACTGCCTATCTGACCTTTGCAACCCAGTTAATGGGCAAAACGATACCCCTTGGTAAGACTGGTTGTCAGACTTTCGTGCTTCTGACGACCCGTAACGACTGTCAAAGATCCACAAATGACAGCCGGGACCAACGGCTTAACGTGCTTTCCGAGGCACAGAGGCGTCTCGGGATGTAAAGGTCACCCATTCACGGACCAACCGCGGCAAGCGTAGCTTAACCTGACCGATCGACCCGTGCGGCTGTTATAACTTAGCCACGAGCCCCTCCAAGCGTCATAAAACGACCAACGAGTAAATGCGTAACACAATGTCAGTAGAAATGAGTTTTATATTGACAGTTCAACAACATTCATTGTATTATTTCCGTTGTCGAGCAGACAAATTTATAGAACATATGAAGCAATTGATTAGCAATGTACTTAAAAATCATTCAGATTGTGACTGATATAATGGGTTACGCAATTAGGGTGAAGGTCTATTTGTCTATGTATGTGACAGAAATCAACATTAGTGAAGTTTCAATCTACGGGGGATTGTTGTTAAAAGACAAACTGGATGTGGAAGGCGGAGGACAGCGTTTTGGCACAGCCTGGGAGAGGCATATGTCCAGCAGTGGACTGCAATAGGCTGAGTTGACGTTGTCATAAGTGGTAAATAAATTACGAGGTCAACTATATCTACGACTTAAGAATAACTACACAGTTTAAGTTCCTGTAACATTTCGAAAACAGTTTCCACGAGTTTATATTTCATGTTGAAGGTCGTTCGTCGTGCGTCCACTGATCCGTACAGCATGTTGAACGTGAAGAGACAGGGGAAGAACTTGAAAAAAAAATCATCAACACGTTATTATTAATTGAAGGGGTAGGTTCATTTATTGCCTTTAAATGTGATAATACAAAGAATGGTAAACAATAAGCTTGTGCGATGCCGATGTCACATTTCGCCATATTTTGGCACAATTATATATACAATTAAAGATAATTGGCGCAGCCGTGAGGCACACAATTTATACTGTTTTAAGTATTTTCTGTTTTTTGTTTTTGTATTAATATTGTGTGCCATAATTAATCAATTATATATATATTTTTTTTTAATTTATATATCTGGGTAATGCTAATCTAGTGGCACTTTTTGCCTTATCTTAATTTTGCTAACATGCGGATAATGTAGTGGGCTGCAATATTGTTAATACTACTTATGAGCCTATATTATTGTTATTTGTAAACATTTCATATTGTAGCTGTTTATTATCTCATAATAAATAAAATAAAATAAAATAAAATTTAAGCCACCTGGGTCAAATGAATTTATTTTATTTCTTTTTTTCTTCTCATCATCTGCCTAGCTTTTCCCAACTATGTTAGGGTCGGCATCCAATCTAACTCGACGTAGCTGAATACCAGTATTTTACATGGAGCGTCTGCCTATCTGACCTCCACAACCCAGTTTTTGGGTAACACGATACACCTTGGCAAGACGTGATAAGATCATTACTAAACATTAAATTAAAATAATTTAATGATTCGTAATGATCTTATCACGTCATAAATCGTCCTAAATATTTTTTTTTTGTATTTTGCCAGTTATGTTTTAAGTCTCATGTAAGGGGCGAGTCTTTTGCCACTATCTAGGTACAAATCTAGAATCCGCTGTTACTGAGAAATTCCAAAGGCCTAGAGCGGCTCTTGGCCGGCTCTCGTGGCAGCTTGACAGCACGCCGGATGCCACTCGCTATAATTTATCTCTGGCATGCCATTATCAACCGTATGTCATAGAAATTAAGGTTTAATTGAAATTTGTATTTGTGTTTGTTCTCAGTCTTTTCGCCGCGCCTTGCCAGGTGTGCACTGGGCCTAATGGGAAAATCTAATAACCTGGGCCGACTCGGGGATTGCACCGACATTCAAAAGTCGCACTTCCACAAACTAGGCAGTTCTATATAGTAAGTAGGTCTTAAAAACTAACATTCATGCACTTGGTTCTGGATTCAATTCCCAAGTCGGAGGGGTCCACTAGAGCCGATGCCTGCCGGGGTCGCGGGAAGGTACTGGGAAGCGTCAGGTCGCGGGAAGGGTTACCGAGGCCCCTGGCAACACAGGCAATGGAAGGAATACGGGTGGGTTTTAGTCAGTAAGAGTCTGACACACCCTCCCGCTCCGCCCAGAGCGGGAAAAGTTGTTTCAGATTTCCCATCCAAAAAAAAAAGTCGGGCAAAGTGTCATTGGGCTTTTGCATCAGGAATTTCTCAGGTAGAAACCAGAACTCAGAATTTGTGCGTGCATAATCAGGCTATAATGTTCTTATTGCTGGGACACAGGCCTCCTCTCGGTGAGAGGGAGTGGGCCGTAATCCACCACGCGGGCCCAGTGCGGGTGGCTAGATGTCACATGTCTTCGATTTTTTGGATCTAGGACATGCCGGTTTCCTTACGATGTTTACCTTCACCGTTTGGAGAGAAATGGTGACGAACTTGTGTGTGGTTAAATGGCAATACCCTCGTTCGTCTGGGACTGAAACATAACTGGCGAATAAAGGGTGTGTCTGTTTTACCGATTGGCAAAAAGTTAGGTTACTACCTACAGACGTCATGTTACGCCGTAGGTATAGTACGCATCAAACTTTATAGCGGCTCTGAAGTGCGCTACTGGCTGCTCAGTACCGCTCCGCTCACCCCCGCTGACACATATGAATTCGTTATTGCGCAGCGACCTGCCTTATGTTCCGAGCCGCCATAACGTTTGAATCGGGCTGAAACATAAGCCGTGCGCCCGCAAGGATTTCCGCCGGCAAAAATGACGAACCCATCAACTCTTATTAAACTCCTTTAAGGCAGGAATTTACAAAAATCCTTTCATAGCGTTTTATCTTTGTTAAAAAAGGAACTCTTGCGGAAAATGACATGCTGCTAGACCCAGCGACTTGAGCTGTGCGATGTATGTCAGTGAATTTAAGATTTTTATTAAGTAGATTTTCACTTACCGGCCGCGATTGCCCACGCACAATCGTCGACCTGCAGAACTAAGTGCGGAAACGAAATCCTTTAACATAGAACATATGTAGATAGAACTTACCGGCAGCCCTAATTGTGGGTCATAGCTAATTTCTGGCGCGGACTCGCCACACTTTAGCAGGATTGCTCTTTCAGGAGTAAATGCCATCAACTGTAGTTTAGCCTGAAAAGGTAAAACATTGGGGTATAATTGGGATAGAATCCTTTTTCACCTTGAAGGGCATGGTTCCTCGTGTGTATTTTATATCGGAGACGGCTTCGAGTCTAACTATAATGCAGTTCCTCGTAAATATCAGTATTTTAAATGGAGCGACTGCCTATTAGGGGTGGGTGTTACGACGAGCAACCGTTCAAAAATACCGTTTTGTGTTCTGCGACGATGAAGCTGTTTTACGGCGGGTTTAAACAGTCTTCGTTGCGCCTAAGAAAATACAGTCGAGAACGCAAAGATTCAACTATCTATCACACTTGTCGCGTCGTCGTCCATAACGTTCCACGTTCGTTTACAAAACCGTCGTTACAACAAAAAGTGAACGTTTTATCAATGAAATACAGTCGATAATGTACCAGTTATCATAGCTGTCGTTCGTGATGCAACGATCAAACTCGTTGAAGGTTGTATTATTTATTTGAAACTGCAACTATTTCACTCGACGATAACGCAATTCCATTCCATGTTGGATAAGTTTAGTGCCGTCGGGCGTCTTCAAACCAGTTGCAACGATGACCGTTTTCTGCCACTGTTTTCGTCGTCGGGAAAACGATTGCGTTTCGTCCGTCAAAAATTCGACAACGACCCACCACTACTGCCTATTGGATTTCCATAACCCAGCTTTACTTAAACACACGATACTCTTTGGTTAGACCGGTTGTCAGGCTTTCGGGCATTTGAGGTCTACGAATGACGGCCAAGACCAACCGTCGGCTTAACGTTCTTTCCGAGGCACGTAGGATTCTCGAATTGTAATGATTGTATTTGGGTTATTTGGTACCCAATAAATTTGCCTAGCCTTTTCCCAACTATGTCGGGATGCTATATATGCCACATGCCCATGGATGTGGCCATATTTACTATTATGAATCATTAAAATAATTCAAGAAACGAAATTATGTAAAAGTAGATGTCTGTTTTTATAAAAATATGTACCTATTTAGAAATGGCACCAAGTTTTAAAATGAAATGAGAACGAATTATAAAATCATCATAGGTACTCGTTGATAATTAAATAAAACAGTAACATTGGTATATACGTACGAGACGTTTTGTCTTAATCAAACCTAAACTAACAATAAAAATATCAAAAAGGAACATTGTCTGAGATCAGTCAGATCATTATGTCGGTAATAATCAATTTGCACAGGCGGTTAATACGGGATGCAAAATTCTGTTCCTGTTGTCACAGTGTCAAGGAGTGGTTTTCTACCCAAAGTACATTTTATTTCTTTTTTATGTTCGAAGCAACGTTTCAGCGTCCGTCTTGGTACATTGTAATGTTTAGCAGCTTTATACACCCTCATCACACCTTGCTTGACAGCAGATAAAGCTGACTTCATATATTCCTCAGTCGAGTTACCCCGAATCCCCTTACATTTGTATCGCGTCATTGCCTTAAACAGAAAAAAATAATATGTAGGTATACATCATACATAATCAGCCTATAATGTTCCCACTGTTGGGACACAGGCCTCCTCTCGGCTAGAGGGAGTGGGCCGTAATCCACCACGCGGGCCCAGTGCAGGTTGGTAGATGTCACATGTCTTCAAATTTTTGGTTCTAGGACATGCCGGTTTCCTCACGATGTTTTCCTTCACCGTTTTGAGAGCAGTGGTTTTTTTTTTGGGTGGGAAATCATCAAATAACTTCTCCCACTCTGGGCGGAGCGGGAGGGTGTGTCAGACTCTAACTGACTAAAACCCACCCGTATTCCTTCCTGTTGCCTGTGTTGCCAGGGGCCTCGGTGACCCTTTAGTACCTTCCCGCGACCCCGGCAGGTTAGAGCAGTGGTGATGAAATAATTTACACAAAGTAAAGCGCCTGTCTGGGTTCGAACCTACGACCGGCGTAGTACGGCGACGTAAGTCGCGGCGTTACCACTGGGCCACCACTAGGTGTCAATAATCCATACGGTAAATATGGCCAATAATTGGCCATATTTTCAGTCACGCCATTTTTTTTTCTCTTTATTCACACGAATCATAAACACATACCTAAGTATTTTGAGAAATACACAAAGAAATATCAAAATATAATCGTCGCACAGCATGGCGACGTACTCGTAAATAGAAAACAATAAAATCGAAAAGCAACCGAAATATAAGACCGAACTTACTTGGGTTTTTTAATAACGGCAGAGCGGCCTTCTACTTCGACGAAATCTGAGCAACTGGCGTCTGTGTGAGAGTCAGTGTGACCAGATTAAATTTTACGAAAATACCGAGGCACCTCAAAAAAATACTGAAATATACCGACTAACATAGGACAGATATACCAATAAAAATACTGATTTTCTTAACACGTTTTATTTATTCATACTCACAATAAATGTTAGAGTTATATTTTAACATTCTTTTCGAAGGATTAATATTTACACAACCTCCTTCATCCTTAACACTTTGCTTTGTTTTTAAAATAGCTGACACATTTTTGTTTATAAATCTGTTTCTTTGGTCCGTTTTTGTTAAATTTATCTGTGAAAATATGCGCTCGCATGCAGCATTCGACACCGGTATACATAGAAGAGATTTACTAAAACTAGTTATATTTTTGTATTTTAACATTGTTAGAAATTTTCCCAACTTCCACCCAAAATTGTTCACACGAGATGGGTGAGCCAGTGCTGGAAGATTGTAACAAATCACTTACTTCGCGATCAAACATTAGGGTTCTATATTCTTCGTCAATTAACTGCATTTGTTCTGGCTGTACTTCGCATGGGAAAGTTTCTATCACATTTCGTAAACTGCGAAATTCTTTATGCACGGCAGTGTGTGGGTCAAGAAATTTCAGTTCTCGAAAAACTGGATTTTCAAAAGGCAAACGTGATTTCAATTGCGTGCTCAACTCAATTAAAAATGATTGGCACCTTCTGAAAAACTCAGCAATCTGTAGTTTCATGTTTACATTTACCCTGTGTTTGATTAATTCTTGGCCTACTTGAATACCTAAGTACATATCTTTCAATGGCAAATAATTTACATCAGACTTTGGGTCTAACGTAAATACATTGTCCGTACGTTTGATGTAATGTTTTCATGAAGCAACCCAAAATCGACAAGTACACACTAGATGCATCATCATACAGTCTATCAATGCACGGATAGTCGCCTTGAAAAATTGTTAAATGTTAAATTTGTTTACAATCGGCAAAATGTAGTCCAAAAAGTAAAAGTACAATTTGTTTATATCAGTGGTAATAGAATTAAATAAAAATTCTGATGACATATTGCGATCACTCAAGTTTTGGTCTTGAAAGAAGAATTGCAATGCCCTCCACTGCTTAATTATTCTACTAATACAGGCATGAAGTGAAAGCCACCTTATGTCGTAATAACGCGAAATTCTGTGATTTTCAGTGTCTGTGAAATTTTGGAACTTAGCAAATTCTCTTTGACGCCTGCTGCTTTGAGAAAAATATCCATATACTTCTTTTACTATTTGTTCTAAATTTCTAGACAGTATTTTACAGGCGTGGCTAACACTTAATGCTGCAGAGTGACAAACACATTTTATGAAAAAGCACTTTGGGTTTACTTCTTTCATATTTGCAACAATGCCAGAATGTTGACCAAACATCACATTCGTAGTATCAGCAGCGAATCCTATTATATATATATTAATTCCGATAATTTTGATGACAACGAATTAAATAAATGACCTGCGGTCTCACCACTTAAATCAACTAAATCAAGGAATTTGGTTTGTACAGTACATTTAGTTTCAGAGAAGTATTTAATTACTATTGCCAATACTTTGACTGTTGCAACATCTGTACTCTCATCGATTATAATTGAATATACTGGTTTACCTGAAGGAGATGCAGTACCAAGTATGTCTTCAATCATATCTTTTTCGAAATTGGGTCCTAAAACATTATAAGTTATAGCGGCTGCTTTGGTTCTCTTGCAGGAAAATTCTTTCGCAATATCGGAATCGGTAAAACACTTCACTAGAACATCACTAAGATGGTCCATAGCTCTAAATGGGATGTTGTGTTCCGACAGAAAACTGCATAAACACAGCTCAGCTTTCTTGACTTCGTCTTTCAGTGGGGCCTTTTTGAAAAATGTATCAACCTGAAAATTTAAAAAATACTTGGTTGCTTAGTTTTTTTTATAACAACGCCGCATTTCATAGCTGTTACCTAACTGATTTTGAGAAACAAAACTAGGATGATTAACTTTAAATTAAAATATATCCAAACTCCTTGAACTAGGTAAGTAAAGCGAGTTATGCTTACCTTTGACTGTCCTTTATATTTTATCAAGTTCGATTTATGCTTTTCAGTATTTGCATGCTGTTTTATAGATGCTAATCTACTTTGCAGTTTCGCATTGCATGCTTTGCAAAATGCGGTGAACTCGTCATCTTTATAACGTGAAAGCCACGAAGAAAATTCCGGAATTTGTTCCCACTTAGCTAAGTAACTTTGCTGAAAACTAGGCATGCTGTCCGGATGAATGCAACTAAGTAAATAAAAACAACGAAAATCGCGTTCTATTTATATGATGACAAAAACATCTCCTATTTTGGGGAAATTCCCGAATTATCGAAAGAAAGTCCTCAAAGATTAAGTCGAATGCAGAAGAGACAATCATTTCACTTGAACCGTATTAGACGATTTGATACTAGTAATAAAGTATCTTTTAAGTTTACCTACTTCATGCAACTGCAATAGTATTCATGCAACTGAAAACTTAAAAACTAGACGTTGTTTTGAAAATTATAGATAAACTAGCGGTCCGTCCCGAAGTCGTCCGGGTAGACTGATATTCATGAAACACAACGAATTTAAATGGATGCAATCTGGAAATTACGCTCTATCTAATAGTGCAAACCGCATTAAAATCGGTCCAGCAGTTGTAAAGTTTTAGTTAGGCGAACATACATTCTGCAAGTCTGATTAATACTATGTATTGATTGATAATTGTATATGTATACTACAACGCCGGCAACGGCCGTCTTTCTTGTCATATCTGTAACTTACTCATCTTTGCTCATAGATAACATGTATAAGTATAAACTAAATCCGGGAAAGTCCCCAATGTTCGCGTTCCGGGGAATTCCGCAAACATTGTCGCAAAGACGATCACTCACTACGGTGTTGCCATAACTTCAACCAAAATATACCCAAAAATACTGACTGCCAGCAATATACCTGAAAATATACTGATGTTCGGAAAAATCGATGAAATATACTGAAAAAGTATTAAAATACTGAATCTGGTCACACTGGTGAGAATGAGAGCGGCGGGTGCGGTGCGCCGTTCGGATACGCATTCGTGTACCGTCGCGTTCAGTTTTATAAATTATTGCGTTTTAGAAAAAATAACAATAACATAAAATATACCATTCTCTTCGTGTCAACCGCTTCTCGTGCCTGCATGACGATGGTACGATATCCTGCTCCTTGGTTCCATCTGAAAAAAAAGCAAATAAAATCATGTCTGCTCCTAAGGTTGAAGACCTATACAGAGCAAGGAGACGACTCGACAGCTGCCGGTGAATCCGTGATCTGTACCCACAGCATAATCATACCTACTATAACGTTCCTAGTGATGGGACACGGGCCTACTCTCTGTGAGAGGGAGTGGACCGTAATCCACCACGCGGGCCTAGTGCGGGTTGGTGGATGTCAGTATGTCTTCGAATTTTCGGTTCTAGGACATGCCCATTTCTTTAAGATGTTTTCACTTGATTTTTTACAGTTCAAGTTGTGGCCATTTCCACTGGGCCACCACTGCTGGTCACTGTGACCATACATATACATAATTTAATAGCAATTAAGCCTATTTCCATTAAACCGGTCGCAAATTCAGGGCTGCAGCTACCGAGGATTTTAGAATGGAAAACCCAATAACACTGGCCGAGTCGGGGATTGAACCCAGGCTTCCTCAGCAGTAGTCGTGTTTGCGACTAAGATACCAAAGGGATAATATGTTTAATTTTCAGAAAGTTGGCAACGTTGCAAAAAGCTGTCAAAAATTTCGCTGTTTTGATAAAATTTATCAATATTACTGAATTAAATTGCGAAATATCGCCCTGAGAAACTATCACCTCTTATAGCAGTATTATTTCAATATTACTTCAGCGTGAGAAAGAGATGAGATAAGTACTGTATAGCTCCATCACTTTCCCACTGTGAAGTAATATTATAACAATACTGCTATAAGAGATGATGGTTACCCCCCTGTAGTGTACTTAAATATTGATTATGAATTGCAATAATACTCGTATGACACTAAATTAAAGTCTGCGACACAGACTGAATGCGGAGAGCGGGAGACGGTGTTGTGGCGCACCTTGGGAGACGCTTATGTCCAGCAATGGGCTATACTAATGGATTATAAAGAATGAGAAAGAAGATTTTTATCTGTTAAGTCCTTACCGGCTCGATTGAAAGTTGTAAGCCCTTGACATGAAAGCCATGGCGTGGTAGGTATGTCTCTCCATCGCCCATTCTTTACGAGCTGAACCCTCTACGTGGGTGTGACCGTCGAAGTCTGGGAAGAAGTCACAAGCCGCTTCGCGCATCAGCTGCAATTAGGTAAACAAATACATGTACAGTCGACCTCGTAATTGGTTTTACTCCCTAACCCCGCGTCTTATTAGAAAGCGATCGTCGCTCGAATACGCGATCGTCGCGTTCATATGTTACTTTTTGTTGTGGTGGTAATTTTATTCTAGGTGCATCGTCTTTACATATTAATGCACCTATGTACTATCGGCCAAAGTTCCGCATGCTCACCTTAAAGGCGATAATCGCATAGCACGACTCACGACTCGATCGCACAATGCACGAGTTTTGACCAATAGGATGCACATAGCGTATTTTAGTGGTGTTCGTATTAGTATAATCATGTATAGAATGTGTGACACTCACACTAGGAGCGTACTATGCTCACTTGTTTCTGCTAAGAGACGAGTTTTTAATGGGCACGGCCAGCGCGGCTCGGCGGCGGCGTGAGCTCTTTGTTATTGAATTGAATTGTTATTTTATTATTGACAAGAATTAATTTTAGTACTCATATCTTCTGTTTGTTTGGTTTAGAAAATGTATTATTGATATTGCAGTATTTACAAAAATAATTTGTAATAACTAATAAACTACAATTTATATGTATTAATCCACTTTAATATTTTCCTCTCTCTATCGGGTCTATAGATATAGGTTATTTATGAACACTTTCACTGCCTCTCCAATTTTCACCATATCCTATGTGATGCCGCATGCCGCAGCAACCGCACCATATTCCCTTCACAATAAGATGAGACATTGAAACGAACCGTTTTATTACAGTCCGTTCCACCGATTTTGACTTCTATTCCGTAGGCTTATGGATGGCATTAAAGGCAAAAAAGTGGTTACTATTTACTGCAGCTGCCATTTGTCATGCCACCAACACAATAGCATTCAAAATCGATTGAACGGACATTTATGGTTTGTTTACCTTTTATCTCACGGCTCCCTGAATACGTTAGGTATAGGTGCGTTGACCGGCACTGCATGAAGGTATCAAATGTTTATATTGAAATTTTTTGTGTTTAATCGACTTTATTAAAAGTAAATAACTATCTAAATTTCTATGTGTTTGTTTATACTTGGGCAATTTGGGAATACTTGAAAATTACAGTAATATTTGAACCAATACTCTGCGCAGTTCATACAATGTTATCAGAGCTTTTTGTTTGTAGCTAACGCAAGGCCGCAAGCCGCACAACTCTTGCAACTGAAATAAAAATAAGTTCATTATCTAAGACCCATTGTTATTTAGTGGGAATGTCTGGAAATTCGGTTAAACAATAGAGGACGGCTTAATACAAGGGCCATACGTTTTTTTATTACCTTAGGATTATCTCAAATGTTTTGCAGTTGTTTCTTGTATTTGGTTTAATACTTTTAACAGTAGGTAATTGTAATATTACCTTTTATTCATTAAAATAATACAGGGTGAAATTGAATTCATGGGCATCCTTTTAAGGGGTCATTGTACTCATCATTATGAACAACTTCAACTATGAGACCATACCTGAAATCGCGAAAAAAAAATCAGCTGTTCCCTACATTTATGTTTGCATAACTCGACAAAATGTAGGGAACAGCAATTTTTTTTTCTCGATTTCATATTTGTTCCCATAGTCAAAGTTGTTCATAATGACGAGTACAATGACCCCTTAAGAGGATACCCATGAATTAAATTTCAGCCTGTATAACGAACAAGGTATCGTTGCAATTAAAATGCCCAGGCATGCCGTGCAGGATGAGCACTTTAAGACGCTGACAACACCTAAACCGCGGTCACTGTCAGATTGCAAAGAAAAGAAAGAGAAGCGCGATGACACAACGCTTGTAATTTATTGCAAAATATGAAGTAATTATCTATTTACTCAGAATTGAGTTGAGTAATCGAAAATAAAAAACAACCAAGTTCTGCATTAGAATAAGACGTACTTGTTATTAATTAAATACGTAATGTATGTTGATATTTAATACAGATATTTTGGATTAGAACTCAAGGTAAGAGGTTAGTTTAACGTTAGTTTGTATCGAGATTTTTTTTTCAAAACGTGTTTTGGTGACAACCAAGTTCTGGGAAATATGTTCAAAATTAACATACATTTTTTCCGCTACCACAAACTATACAGATTTGGCAATTTTCTTTCTTAAGAGAAGCCTATTTTGGTCAATTGGGTATTGTCAGCGCCTTAAGACTGGATTATAATCAAACCAACACTTTACTCTTTTATAATTCATGCTCTAGTCATAGTTTGACAATTCATGATTTTAAGCGAAATCATGCATGTCAAGTTTTTTTTTGACAAATCTAACAATGATTCAGTTCCTACGCCACTTTAAAATTCAGAAGCTTATCAAGTAATTAAACTGAACTATAATTTGTGCCTTGGCAGCAGTGAGAGTGAAAGGATTGAAATAAAATGTTGGGTACTAGTGAAATATATATTTTTAGTTTGTGTTCATTTAACATTATGCAGGATTAAAGATTTATTTAGGTTGATATTTAAATCTTATCTGTATAATAAAAGATGTATAGTAAGTGCTTTTTGTATGAAACTATCGGCTGTAATCTCAGTGTGAAAAAATAAACAGTTAGTTAAAATCTACTTGAGAACAATTTTAAGGATTTGCTGTTGTAGAAAAAAAAAACAATATAAGTAACTTAATTTATTTTTAATAGACTTTTTCAAAACATTAAAGATTCATCCAGAAATTAACATATTATAACAAAAAATTACACAGAAATTATCATCAAAATGCAAAATATTATAAGTGAAAAGATTCTTACTCATAATATCATTTATAAACTGTATTTATCTACACTTATATCGTAAAGTTCAAAATATGAAATCAACACAACAATGACAAACAGACAACACAACAACAACAGGCAAAAAGCCTGTCAGTAAATAAGATTAGGAGAATATTGCTCGTGCAGTTCTAATGAAATTGAAAAGTTTTAAGATTAGTACAATTTAAGAATCTTAATAATTTTTATAATTTGCAATAATTACATTACACTACAGACTAGGTTTATCAAGCAAATGAGATCAATTATTTATGAGGTGGACGGATATGATGACACTACTGAATATGTAAAATAACAAACTAACGAGATCGGGGCTTATGACAACATTGATTGTAAATAAAACAACAAATCCACCAATAAAGGCAACATGACACTAAATTGACATCAATCATTTTACAAGAAGACTTCAAAATCGTTGGCAATATTTTAAACTATGATTACGGTCTACAGTCTACCCTGTGACATTAATCAACGAAGTAATATAATACAAATTGGAATAATAAAAATAAACCTAATAAAAATAGCTATACAGGGTTATTTGCAAGCCGCCGGAGTCGCGGGTTGTTCGAAAGAGATACCATGGCCCTGGCACAGGCAACTGAAGGAACACGGGTGGGTTTTAGTCAGTAAAAGTTTGACACGACCTTCCGCTCCGCCCAGAGCGGGAGAAGTCATTTGATGATAAAACACTAATAAGCTCGTAGGACTATAATACTAACATCATAAATAACAACTTTTGTTGTATGACTTTTAATAATTCATAAAAAAATAATTTCATAATACAATTAAAAATATTTATTTTGATCGCTCTAAATTTGAACAACTCTACGCGGTACCAAAATATGTAAGTAGTTAAATAAACAAACAGTGCGTTGCGAATGCAGGGTCGCAGCGGTACTTACTACAAAATACAGATCTAAAAAGTGTTATTACAAATATTACAACAAAAACTTGAAAGTTTACTTTTGGTATTCTAAAAAGTCATAGATCAAAAGTGGTTGTACTAATATAGTCATACCAGGTGTTAGAAAAATAACCCTGTATAATGTAATTATACAGTATGTTAATTAACGAAAGGCGTTCCCGTTAACCCGCAATAGTATAGCGTCCACATGCTACCAAAATATGACCATTCGAAAATTCACGAAAAAAAATCTGCTGTTCATTACATTTATGTTCGCATACCTAGCTTAACAAAATGTAGGGAGCAGCTGATTTTTTTTCGCGAATTTTTAAATGGTAATATTAATTGTAGCATGTTTGGACTATTGCGGGTTAACGGGAACGCCTTTCGTTAATTAACATAGTGCATGTTAAAAATTATATTAACTTAATATTTCGTCGCTGCTCCTCCCGCATCTATCACAGCATCGCAACGGCTACGCATGGACCTAGCCAGGACTTCGCACAAATTCGAACCTCTGAATGTGTCCCAAACTTGTTCGCAATGTGTGACAAGTGCTTCCTTCGTTCTTTCTGCTCTACTATCCCATCTCTGGACCATTAAACCCCACAAATTTTCAATGGGGTTTAAGTCTGGCGATCGGGAGGGCCATGGCACTGTTTTAATTTGTGGTTGCCCTCGCAACCACTCTTGAACAACCCGCGCACGGTGTATCGGGCAATTGTCCTGGAAAAAATAAAATTCTCGCACGTCCAGTTGTGGATACACCGTGCGCACTGTGGGTACCATGATGGTTTGTAGCACCTCTAAATTCGTTTGGCCGTTTGCCCTCCCTGGTATAAAAGCGAGCTCGCCTGGTCCAGCAGCACTCATCCAGCCCCACATGTTCACTACAATTCTTCCCGATTCTGCATTTGGGTTCACATTTCGAGGTTCGTATCTTGTGTTATCTACACGCCATAAATTCCGACGACCTTGTTGGCTAGACCTAAAGCACTTTTCATCAGAAAATATGGCGTAAGAGAAATCGAAGTCCCTGTAGTCACGAGCGAATCGCACGCGAGCAGCTTTCTGCTCCTGCGTCAAAATAATTTTTTTTGCGGGACGTCTGTGATGGACTCCAGCTCGATGCGACTCTTTTCTAATAGTTTGCATCGAAACTTCGTATTCTTGTGCGAAACTGCGAGTGGGTGTGAACGGGTTCTCTTTATACGTGGCTATCATATTATTTAACTCGTTTTCGTTTATAGCCCGGGGTCGAGGTGCACGAACGCGTTCTGTAATTTCTCCTTCTTCATATCTTCGCACCCAGCGGCGCACCGTTGTTCTCTAACGAAAAAAAAAAAAAAACAATCAGCATCGATTTTTTACATAATATAGGAACTAAGTATAATAATACGAGTACACTACAAAAGTCTTATTCAAAGGGCACAACTAGTACACTATAAATAAAAATTATAAGTATTGAAATACTTAAGGTGTGCATTTTGGTTGACTTCATGATAAATAAACTCTTAACTTTTCTATAACTAATTTAAGTAGTTATAACATTCATAACTATATTTTAAAATACAAGTTGTAAATGCAATAACTGAAAATCTCTTAAGGGGTCATTACTCATCATTATAAACAACTTTTACTATGAGAACCAAACCTGAAATCGCGATAAAAAAGCAGCTGGTCCATACATTTTGACGAGTTACGCGAACATAAATGTAGGGAACAGCTGTTTTTTTTTCGCGATTTCAGGTTTGGTCCCGTAGTAAAAGTTGTTCATAATGATTAGTACAATGACCCCTTAAGAGGTTTTCAGATATTGCAATTTACACCTCGTATACCTATGAGTAAGAAAAATGGCATAGCGTAAATTCCAACATTGTATGAAACTGTCCCAAGCAAATTTGTGCTTTATCTCTACTATTTAAAAGTGTTTATCCCGTGCGGGCTGGCAACGTGGCATTTCTAAAGGTTTTTCGTGGTTAAATACCAACGATCTAGTGCTTGGCCGAAAAAATAGTAAGTACTTGCTATTTTATCGGCCAGCCAAGCACTAAATCGTTAGTATTTAAAACTATGTGTGCAATTTTTTTTAAGTTTTTTTGGTAAGTATTTACGAGCACTACTAACAAAAATTTACATTATTGTCAATTACTTTCCATCTGCAGTATTATGATAAAATAAATGTTAAAAATAATTATAAAAAACAATTATCTTGTGCTTGGGCGAAAAAAAATTGTAGTTTGAAATATAATGATCAAGCCTCTAGAAATGCGACGAATGCGCTCTGGTTTTTCTAATTAAAATGCGGCAACGACGCTGTGAGATAAGGCACCATTGTTTAGGTTGTTTTGGTTTAGGATTTATTATCGGGTCATAAAAGGCTCCAACAACGTCTTTGAAAGCAAAAATAAATAAAAAGAACAATCTTATTTGAATGCATTACTATAAGTAGGTAATATCTTATGAGACTTTTAAAAAGAATCCATCTGAAAGTTATAATAATTTTATTATTTTTATATATAAATCTGCTTAGCCTTTTCCCAACTATGTTGGGGTCGGCTTCCAGTCTAACCGGATGCAGCTGAATACCAATATTTTTCATGGAATTTGTTTTTAAATTGCAATATAAGGAAAAATGCAAACTATGAAATAATAATATTACTATCACTTTATTTATTTCTATATCTCTCCCTCTATCTGAATACAAAAACATAACTTACTTGCATGTTCAACTCCACTGCTATTTGGGATATAGGTATTTAACCCTTGTCTATGCAAAACAATAATTTGATTCCTTTCTTCCTGAATCAGGTTTCGGGTCGTCATGGTTGCACCACGTTAGTCACAGCCCACACACAATACACACACAGTCCAGGATACAAGCTAGGGTCAAGAAGAGGCTTTCGATCACAGTCCGGTATACAAGCAGAGGTCACAGTTAGGCAGGCAATCAGTCCGATAGAAATAAACAGGTCGTAAAATGAAATGGCGATAGGAATTTAAGGGAAGCGTCAACAATTAGCGAGAGCAAATTGGCACTGCCGCGCTCTAGCTAATGTTTGTTATTTTATGTTACTCGCTCATTACTCACACAAATGCATATTGTCTCTAATTGGGGGAAACTAGGAAGGGGTGTGGTTTTTCACTAGCTGCGCTCTCGCAGGAATATTTTCTTAAGTGAGCATGCTTAACTTGGGCCGATAGTACATAAACAAGATGTTGTAAAACATTTTAAAAGAGCTTGTTGCCCATTCTTCTCCATACGAAACTATCTTTTGGAAGATTGGCGACTAGAATATATATTTTTTTTTTTGTAATTTTTTGACGTTGATACGTGCCTTTTATGTGCCTATTTGCAATAAATAATTTGACTTTGAACTTTGTTGAAACCGGGACGCCCCCTCGTGTCCTCAAACACTTCTTGAAAACGTATTTCTATTACTGCCTTATCCGCATCCTCTTCCTCCACTTCCTCATCAACCCTACATTAACAGCACGTTTCTCACTCTAGCGGATGACGTATCTAACTGGCAGAAAGAGATGCGAAATACGGAAAATAGTGATTTATGCGTATGAGTTTTGGCCATGTCAGACGTATTGGGGCCAAGCTGGCATCGCACCCTCCGGGTAGTAAACAGTTTTGGTCCCTGTCTAAGGCGGCCGAAGCGAATTTCTGTCGTCCCACTTTACCTCCAATGCTGAAACCTGATGGGTCGCTGGCCCACTCCGCAGGAGAGAAAGCAAATTTATTTGCATCTCTCTTTGCAAGCAATTCACGTCTGCACGCTGGCTCCAAGCAACCACCTACAGTACCTCATTGTAACTCCACGATGCCGGAGATCGCAGTTCACATTAGAGAGGTCCGAAGAGTATTGTGCAGTCTAGACGTGAACAAGGCCAGCGGGCCTGACGGCATTCCGGCGAGAGTGTTGAGGCAGTGTGCGCCTGAACTGTCTCCTGTGTTGACACGTTTGTTCCGCCTCTCTCTTAAAAAAGGCACGGTACCAAAATCCTGGAAGCTTGCTAATGTACAACCAGTGCCCAAAAAGGGCGACCGTGCTGACCCTGCCCATTACCGTCCGATCGCCATTACCTCCATTTTGTGCAAAGTTATGGAAAGGGTACTGAACAGTAAGTTGCTGACCTACCTCGAAGACAATGATCTCCTCAGTGACCGTCAATATGGCTTTCGCCGGGGACGGTCAACTGGTGATCTTCTTGTGTATGTCACGCACTGCTGGGGCGAAGCCATCGAGAAACATGGCGAAGCACTTGCTGTATCGCTTGATATCTCGAAGGCTTTCGATAGGGTCTGGCACGCTGGTCTGCTCAGCAAGCTTCCTGCTTATGGCATCCCAGCTGATTTGTGTAGCTGGATATCAGACTTCCTTAGTGAACGGTCGATCAGAGTAGTCGTTGACGGCTGCTCCTCTGACCTTATGGCTATTGATGCCGGAGTTCCTCAGGGGTCTGTTCTCTCTGCAACTCTTTTCCTGCTGCACATCAATGACCTACTACAGACTGGTATTGTTGGGTACGCGGACGACAGTACTGTTTCAGAGAGATACTTGTCCAGCGCAAAAACCAACGGGGCCGCAGTTCGTTCCTTGAGAGAGGCCTTGGTAGAGCGGACAGAGTTGACGTTAAGCCTTGTCTCCCAGTGGGGTGATGATAATCTGGTCACTTTTAACGCCACCAAAACACAAGCGTGTCTTTTTACCGCAAAAAGGAGTCGTTTCGACCTGACTCCTACTTTTCGGGGTACATCGGTTCCTGTAACTGATCGGCTCGAGCTCCTAGGCACGGAGTTGACATCTAACCTCAACTTCGGCGCTACCATCGAGTACAAAGCCCAAACTGCGGCCAAGAAACTGGGCATCCTAAATAAGGTGAAGCGATACTTTACGCCTGGACAGCTTTTGACCCTTTATAAAGCGCAGGTCCGATCCTGCATGGAGTATTGTAGCCACCTTTGGGATGGCTCGGCTAAATACCAACTTGCCGCGCTTGACTCGGTGGAACGCAGAGCTAAGAGGCTCATTGGCGACGTAAATCTGGTGGATGCCAAGCTTCACAGTTTGGCCCATCGTCGCAAGGTTGCCTGCTTGTCGGTCTTCTATAGATTGTACTTCGGAGAGTGTGCTCAGGAACTCCACGACCTCATTCCACCGGCCCCCTTCTATTATCGGTCATCTAGGCGCACTTCAGGTTACCATCCCTTCCTGGTGGCTATCCCACCAACTCGCACTAAACGTTTCCAAACTTCTTTTATAATGCGCACAGCAAAGGAATGGAACTCTCTGCCTGCGTCTGTGTTTCCGAACGCATATAACCCTAATCTCTTCAAAGTGAGAGTGAACAGGCTTCTTCTGGGTAAGCTCGCTCCATCGTCGACTTTGTTTTTGTCGCCTCAGACATAGACTAAGGTCAAGAGCAAACCAATCACAAATAAAAAAAAAAAAAAAAGAGTATGATTTCACCTTTGGTTTGCGTTCATCAACAATATTGTCAAACTACAAGTGTAATATAGAGACCGGAACAAATCTAAGCCAAAGCACGTTCTAAGTAACGTTCAAGTATCTATGTGTTGGATCATTTAGCTCCCTTCAAAATGGTTGAGCTGAATGGTGCTAATCCATGCGTCATGTTCGTGAACGGGCGCCGACAGTAGAGACTGGTCATCTCTTAGCTGCTTAGTTTTTTTTTGATAATCTTTTTATTACGTTTTGCATCGTTCTCACATGTATAATTTCAAAATGGATGACGTAAACCATATTTTGTAACCATAATATGTTGATTTAAAAGAGTGTCCGTGGAGTTTCTTGCCCGTTCTTCTCCATAGGTAACTACCTACTACGTTTTGGAATGGGCAACTTTCTGACTGACCGACCCCTTTTTTTTTTTTTTTTTTTAGGGTGGGAAATCTTCAAATAACTTCTCCCGCTCTGGGCGGAGCGGGAGGGTGTGTCAGACTCTTACTGACTAAAACCCACCGTATTCCTTCTTGTTGCCTGTGTTGCGGGGGCCTCGGTGACCCATAAGTACCTTCCCGCGACCCCGGCAGGCATCGGCCCTAGTGGACCCCTACTATGTGCTGACGACATCTCTTTGAGGCGCGCGTGGAATACAACGCGCCGTCGACCCGGGCCTGGTCCTTACCGGACGGTGAGCTACCCATTGCTCACCGTCCGCAAGCCCGCGCCTACGGTGGCCGGAAATCCGCCCGGGATTCCCGACGCCCTGGGCGTCTCCTGCGGCGGCTAGGGGCGAGAGGGCGCGAAACTTGCCTTTCCCTCAACCGTCCCGCCTCCTCCTTCGCGAGCATTACTGCTTCGCAGAAGGAGGTGACGGCTGCCCATGCCCTCTCGCTCCGTACCATGGCCTGAACCAGGGCTGGACGCGAGAGGTCTCTGCCGCCGATCGCCTCCACGAGGACACGGCGGTGCTCTGCCCAAGCCGGGCAGACCTCCACCGTATGCTCCACCATGTCCTCCGGGCGATCCACACAGTGGTGACACCCGGTGACCGACCCCTTGACAATTCAAAAGTGCCTGTAATGGTTTATTTGAAATAAACGCTTTGGGTTTGAGTTTGATCTCAGCCTAATCCACCACTAACCTGAACCATTTTCTTGACACTGTACTTCTTGTTGAAATGTTCACTCAGCGCGTGGGTGGAAGCGTTGGTGATAGACTTCAGCTTTACATAGTTACTGAGACAAACCCATGTAACCGTCACACAGACACCTGTCACCGTGATTATCACGCCTCTCCTGCAGGAAGAAGTGTTCTCTCAACATGGTTAGGCCGAACGACGTCCATTGCTGGGCATAAGCCTCTCCCAAGCATCGCTACAATGCAATGACCGGTTCTACGCTTTCCGCATCCAGCGGATTCACCTTGACTTTGAAAATAGGCAAAACTGCTTCCACAAGTCCTTACTTTAGTATTATTCGTCGAGTTGTCGAGCTCTTTAATTTCTAAGTTGAGCTACACGATTACTGACAAATGCGAGCACTGACTGGACAGTCCTCTCAAATCTGTGTAATTATTTCCTCAAAAAACAATCTCAGACATCAATCTGCATGGTTGTCTTACAGCCTGACTCAAGGTTACGTCTGGACTCTAAAAGAGACTGTGACCTCTGAGTTTATTTCGGTCTTTATTCTCAGAGTAGTCGTTTATGAAACACCGAACTCATCTAATTTTAAAACGGTATTTTAGTCGTGTAATATTTTTTTTTTTACCATTCGTTGAGCTACCTACTCTTCGTTCCGGTTTGAAAAAGGAAAACTGGTGAATTCGTGGCTATAAAAGCTAGCAGTGCCCACACTCTATTAAATGGAACTTTATGGGTATTTGAGCCAGCAAAATTCAAATTTTCTATGTTTTTTGACATTGGCGCCGATTCCCTTGTTCACAAACTAAACTAAATTTAAGTTCAGTGCATCTTTTTCTTTCTATTTAATTAAGAAAAGGACAGAAGATCAATTTTAGTTTAGTCCTGTCAAATTAATCAGCGCTTGACGTAAATTGACGTAATTTTAGTAGGCAAGTTTTTAATCACGTCTAAACGTGTATGGAGTAGTGACAGGCACTGATTCATTTGACAGGACTAAACTAAAATTTATCTTCTGTCCTTTTCTTAATGAAATAGAAAGAAAAAGATGGACGGAACTTAAATTTAGTTTAGTTTGTGAACAAGGGAATCGGCGCCATTTTTGAGGTATAAATTAGAGAGTTTTATTTGATGATTTTAATGATTATAATTCTATAAATACGTTCTGTATTGTTACGGTCACGAATATATATTTTTTAAACATTATTATTATTATTTTTAGACGGATCTGGGAATTGCAAAAAAACGAAAGAAAATTTAAATTATACGGGCTAGCAATTTGCTAACAATTTTGTTAAGGTGAAAGCGCCAAGCTTTCACCTTAACAAAATTGTCAAAACGTGCTGGAACATACCGTCACACTTGTGGCCTACCCCCTACTCCACAAGTGTGACATTATGTATAAAATTACCTACCCATCTGGATCTGGTTTCATGTCCCATGCTTGGAAAGGCATGTTGCTGTATTTCAATGTTGCTATGCCAATAGGCCCTGTAAACCATTTAAAAATATAAGTACATTTTTTTAACAAATGGTTTTCAAAAGCATTAAGACGATATCAAGAAATATAAATGGTGTAAAAATTAAATTTGTAATATTAATTATCAAACTGAAAGATTGACAATAGTTTTTAAAAACCTGATCAGGGCTCATCATCTGCCTATTCTGTTCCAAACTCTGTAGGGGTCAGCTTCCTACAGTTTAACTGAATATCAGTATTTTACATGGAGTGACTGCATATCTGCAGTACGCAACCCAGTTACTGGGTGACACCATACCCTTTGGTAAAACTAGTTGTCAGACTTTCGGGCTATTGACTTGTAACCAGGTATCCGTAACGACAGTCAAAATTCTACGAATGCCAGCCAGGACGGACGGCTAAACGTGCTTCTCAAGGATCTGGTATCTCTTCCTTAAGTAATTACGAAAATGAAATTATTCCAGAATGATAATGAATGAAAATGATGGTGACTGTAAATCCTACTTACAAAGAACTCCAGTCCTGAACTGTATAGTAAGCTTGTCTTCATTAAACTTGTAATCGTTGACAAAGTTGCTAGTCCAGAGGTTTCGTGACTCCTGCCACTGACAGATCACTGGTGGTTCGCTCCACATCACGTCATGAGGGAGGCTGCAAGAAAATATAATTTAATAGAAATAAAGAAAAGAAAGAAAAGAAAGAGCAGAAAGAAAAGAAAGAAAAGGAAGAGCAGAAAGAAAAGGAAGAGCAGAAAGAAAAGCAAGAAAACAAAGAAAAGAAAAAAGAGAAGAAAGAAAATAAAGAAAAGAAAAAAAGAAAAGAAAAAAAAGAATGAAAAGAATGAAGAAAATACATTACTTCAGCAAGAAATTAGAATTTAAAAGAATCCGGTATAACATTACGCCCGTATGCCCGAAGGAGTCGGCAGGGCTATTTAGTACTCGCACGATTGCCATACAAAGAGTAAAAGGGGTAAGCAGATGTGTTTCGCACAGTCGTCTTTCACTGCTGAGAATGGGCTCCTAGTTTCGATCCCCAAAAAAGTGAAAAAGTTTCGAGAAGAGTATATGTAGGTTTTCAAATAATAAAACAAAAGAGGGAGATTTTATAAAGTTCCATTTTGAAAGCCTTTAGCTTCGTAGGTCGCACAGCTGTTGGAAATAGTATTTCCTCCATAATAAACTTTTTTGGGAAGTACCATTATTTGATATAATGTATCATAATTATATGTGGAGTTTCGCCAGTTACTTTAATTTGAATCTGTATCCGAAGTCAAAGTCAAATCATTTATATCAAGTAGGCCACTGAAAGGCACTTTTGAACGACAAAAATGTACAGGAAAATAGAATTGGTTCTAGTTGTCCCTTCCAAAAGATGTCTAGTCTCTACTCCATACGAAACTGGTATGAAGGAGAATGGGCAAGAAACTCCATAATATATAGTTACTGAAATGAAATGAAATGAAATGAAATAAAATTGTTTATTCTGTAAATAGGATATCAGAATCAATTTTACACGTCATATTAAAAAAAAAAAGCTAGATGGAGTCGACATTTCATATCTGGCTACCCCTGAGAAGAAATGGCGAAAGAAACTCAGAAACTCAAAGTCTCTTTTAAAGCCCAGACATAATCTTGGTCAGATCATGTGAGGACCACGTAGATCCATGTCTGAAATGGTCTTTTGAAGAAAGAACTTTTGAAGAAATTTGAGTGGACCTGTCCACTCAGTGCAAGCATTTGTCAGTAATCGTGTAGCTCAACTCAGAACTTAAGGAGCTCAACGACTCGACGAACAATACCAAGGAAAGGACATTTGGGTAGGCCGCATAAAGTACTCAAAATGCCAGACTGTCATTAAAACTAACTAAAAAAAAAAACAAAAAGAAATGACCATGACAAAATGAATGACATAGTGCTCACATTCACAATAATTAAAGTAATATAATACTTTTCAAGGTAAATATTATAAACAAAATTCATGTAATTTTGTTTATAATATTCATCAACGTCAATATGTATATAATTATGTTTTAACATAATAATTAAGATGTCAAGTTTTGCGGTTTTATCACAAGGCTTAGTAGAGCGAGCAGCTGAATTACACACAGCCAATAAGAATTTTCAAAAAGCTCTTTGCTCTACTTGTGGAAAAGTGTTATTATTCCATCAATGATTTCCTGAATGATCCGTCAATAATAAATAATAGAGTACTATAAAATTTAACTTGTGTAGCGATAGCTTAATTTATATCTTCTTTATCTAGTTTAGCTTAAGTAAATTATCGGATATTTAATTTTAATGTCTAGATTAAGTAAATTAAGTTTAAAATTTGCATGCCTAATAGGCAGAATGTACAAGGCCCTGTAAATAATATTCTAACACCAAATTGTAAATACCTGCATTCAAAGCAAATAAATTTATTTCATTTCATTTCATTTCCAAGCTTTTTTATTTATTTATTTATTTATTTATTGAAACTTTATGCACAAGTAAAAAAATAATACCGTACAAAGGCGGACTTAATGCCTGAGGCATTTTCTACCAGTCAACCTTAGGGTGATGCAGAGAAGACACATGGCAGGTGCAACTTAAGGGATAGATAATACGAAAATAACTATACAATACAATAATAGATACGTAGATACATACATATAAACGAATAAACTTTGTCAGGAGAAATAACGATCGGTAGTGAAGAAATAACGATCAGTAGAGGAGAAAACGAATCCAGTAAAATATCAGTGCTGGGATGTTTCTGCCAACTTCTTACGTATATGCTCACGTGCCTTCAGTTTAAAAGACAACCGACTTGTCGCCGTCCTGATGTTCAGAGGGAGCGCATTCCAAAGAAAGACAGCCTGGACAAAGAAAAAGCGAATGAAACCAGAGCGGTGAGAAGGACATCGAATAAGACGATTGTTGGTGGAACGAAGATTTTTACTATGGGCAGAGCACAAGTATTGAATATGGGAAGTCAGGTAAGAAGGAGAAGTGGGTTTGTTGAGAATAAAGAACGACATAGACAGAGCCCTCACCTCTCTGCGCTGACGAATGGGTAACCATTTTAGAAGCACACGGTGTGCGGATACTTGGTCATACTTACGAAGATTGAAAACGAATCGAATGCAATTATTGAGAAGTCGGTCAAGTTTATTGAGGAGATCTGCATTCTAGGATTCTGCATTCTCGAGAGGAGATCTTCATTTTTTGTCTTCTTAATGAAATCAGAAACTTTATTGTACTCTTTTTTACAAAGTTTGGTTTTAATACAGCGTTTAAATTGTTTAATGGGTAAATTTCGAATGCCAATAGGAAGTTTGTTGTAAAAGCGTATACATCGACCCATGAACGAGTTGCCTACTTTGTGGAGGCGAGTGTGAAGTACAGCAAGATTATGTTTATTCCTGGTATTTAAACTGTGGATATCTGACATTTTCTTAAAATTTGATATATTTTTGCGTACATATATATTGAGAAGCTATAGTCAGAATATCTATTTATTTGAATTTTTCTCGAAGGGAATTTCTTGGACCTAGGTTCTAAATGGCTCGAACAGCCCTTTTTTGTAAAACAAAGACGGTATTAATGTCCGCACAGGTTCCCCAGAGAAGAATCCCATAATGTCATAAGACTATGAAAATAACTAAAATAAACAATCCCACCCGTGTCTACATTGTTTATCTGTCGATTTTTTAACAGCATAGGCAGCCGAACTAAGCCTTCCTTACAATTTTTCTATGTGTGGGCGCCATTGTAATTTAGCGTCAATAGTTATTCCAAGAAAAACTGTTGACTCAATAGGGTCCAACTCTATTCCATTAAGTTGAATATTGGTAGTTAGCTGCCTGATATTTGGCGTGGAAAATTTAATGAGTTTCTTTTTTTCCTTCAGGAGAAGATTATTTACATTAAACCAATGGGCAACTTTAGAGAGTGCATCGTTAAAATGTTCAAAGTAGACCAGCAGACGTTTGAATTTAAAAATGACGGAAGTGTCATCAGTGAATAATATAATCTTGTGATTATACCTTATGTGATAAGATAAGTCCTACTAATATTATAAATGCGAAAGTTTGTGAGGATGGATGTATGTGTATGTGTATGTTTGTTACCCTTTCACGAAAAAACTACTGGACGGATTTGGAAGAAACTTTACAGTAATATAGGTTATTCATCAGAATAACACATAGGCTACAATTTAAAATGATTTTATCTAATTTTGGTCATAATATAACGATACGTGTCAATTAAGTCGGAAAAAAATCTTCCATCTGAGAGCTATCTTGACGTGCGCTGCCTAAACCAATGGAGTTACGTAAAGATGATGTACCGCAGGATTGTTTGTCTTAAGTAGATCTAAATAAAAGTCCGCGACAGCATATATCTACCTTTTATGTGCAAGCCAGTACGACCAAAATTGTGAACCATAAATTTAATTAAATTCGGTACTATTTTACAATGCACATATTAGTATATAATTATCAAACTCTTATCAAAATGAATACATTTCTCGCATTAAGTATTTAATGTAGATAAACTTTGTCTTTCACACTAAGTTATTTGGCCGAATAGTTTAAAAGTTATCACGATAATATGATTGACTTGAACGGAGCGCCAAACGGCGGCGGCAGCACGGGCGGAGCGCGATGCGGCGTCGCGGTCGCGGGGGAGCACAATGCAATCCAAGCAATGGCGAGGCATCGCCGAGTGCGCGACCCGAACGCGGGTAGACGCGTGAGGGCAGACGTCATTGATGGTTGTGTTCTGTATGCATTTTTATTGTCATGTCATTTATTCTTCGTCATTTATCCTAGATAGCGATTAATTACTTTTTATTTTTTATTCAGTCGTATAAGAATTGTTCTTTATTGTTTGTTTAAATATAGGATCGTAGATTTCGGGCGGACTTTTTTTCCTTGATGCCCCGGGTGATACAGGAAAAACTTTCTTGCTTAATTTACTTTTGGCAAAAATTCGTGGCGGCCATAAAGTTGCATTAGCTGTGGCTTCGTCTGGAATTGCTGCAACATTGCTAAGCGGTGCACAGACAGCACATTCAGTCTTTAAATTACCTCTTAATCTGGCGAGTGAAGAAACCCCATCGTGTAACATCAGCAAAAGCAGTACCCGTGGCCTCCTCTTGCAACAGTGTAAATTAATCGTGTGGGACGAGTGCGCAATGTCACACAAACGTGCCATCGAAGCTCTTGATCGTTGTTTACAAGACTTACACGGCAAACAAACAATAATGGGTGGTGTGGTTGTTTTATTGGCTGGGGACTTTCGGCAAACTTTGCCTGTCATCGAGCGAGGCACTGCAGCAGACGAAATTAACGCATCTCTAAAATCCTCATATTTATGGACCAAAGTTAAAAAGCTGCACCTTATCACCAACATGCGTGTCCAGTTATTCAGTGATCTAGAGTCGGGCGCGTACGCTGAAAAACTGGAGAACTCGAGATAGGTGAAGGTCGAATCGAAACTGACGAAGAAGGTATGGTTCTATTCACTAACCAATTTTGTCACGTTGTGGATTCGGAAGACGCACTCATTGCTCAAGCTTTTCCAAATTTACAACAGAACATCCACGATCAAAGTTGTCTATGTGAAAGAAGTATACTAGCACCAAGAAATGAGACAGTTGCGAAAATCAATAAAATTATCTTGGACCAAGTAACCAGCGATGCAACAACCTACAACTCCATCGACACAGTCATGTCATCTGAAGACTGTACGAGCTACCCTGTGGAGTTTCTTAACTCTTTGGAGCTATCCGGGGTGCCATCACATAAGCTCGAATTAAAAGTCGGTATACCCGTTTTGTTAATGCGCAACTTGGACGCCCCGAGACTATGTAATGGCACTAGATTGCGAGTCATTGAACTAGGCAGGCATATTGTTATGGCCACAATTTTAACTGGAGAAGCTAAGGGTGAAAATGTTCTTATTCCACGCATCCCAATAATACCCAATAACTTACCCTTCAATTTCAAACATTTACAGTTCCCACTTAAAGTTGCATTTTCTATGACTATTAATAAATCGCAAGGGCAAACTTTGAAGGTAGCGGGGATACATTTAGGCACGCCCTGTTTTTCCTATGGGCAGCTATACGTAGCTTGATCACGTGTATCTAAATCCCAAAATCTACATGATTACGCTGAACAAAAATAATCAAATAACATAGTATACAGGAGTATATTGCAGTAAAAACACAGATGTTCACCTATTCCAGTTATATACCACATAATTATTTACTTATTACAAAATCTATTAAAAAAACCGCATCAAAATCCGTTGCGTAGTTTTAAAAATTTAAGCATACATAGGGACATAGGGACAAAGAAAGCTACTTTGTTTTATACTATGTAATGCAAGTAACATTGGTCCGACCTGTTTATTAGTCAGTGTTTAGTAATCCGTTTCTGCTGGATAGGATAATCTCAAGCCCGGGGAAGGACATAGGGCTACTTTTTATAAACACACCATACAGGTAAGGATTGATGAAGAAACCACTGGACTTAGCATTTTGAAATTTGCAGAGTTCTATTATAGCTTAAAATAATGAGCACTTAGAAAGGAATTCAGATAATTCCACCCTCAAGAGATTCTGTCTAAATATTAGGTATAGGAGTTAAAAGATTGTATGGAAACTAATTTTGATGTTAGAAATCTGGGATGTACGATGTGAAGTTACATTAAAAAAATATAAGTATTTAAAAAAAATGTCACGTAACTTAATGTGGCAGACCAAATTCTACGCGAGCGAAGCCGCGGGCAAAAGCTAGTCATTTATATAAATGAGAAACAAGAATGGACCTGGAATTGAACTCTGTGGAATGCCCGTAGTGACCGCAGATCCTGCAGATCTCTTGCCATTTATATCAACCCTCTGAATTATATTGTTCAGGTACGAAGTCAGAAGGTCGAGAGCCCTGTCCCTCATACCATCGTGGTGCAGTTTCCTGATGAGTATATCATGATGGACGCAATGGAAGGCCTTAGACAAGTCGCAGAAAATGCCAAGAGCATCCTGCGACTCCTCCCAGGCCTCAAAAGAGATCTACAATGTTTGCATACATTTACATATGATAATCATATGTGAAGACGATGTACTACTGAACTACTGAAGACAATAAAATTACTATACTACAATACTACACAACACAATTACTATACTGCAGTCAGAGCGATAGACAGCAGTGGTGGCCAAATGGTAACGGCCGCGACTTACGAGTTGTAGGTCGTAGGTTCGAACCCAGACAAGCGCTTTACTTTGTGTAAATCGTTTCATCAACACTGCCCTCAAAACGGTGAAGGAAAACATCGTGAGGAACCGGCACGTTCTAGAACCAAAAATTCGAAGACATTTGACATCTACCAACCCGCAATGGACCCGCGTGGTGGGTTATGTCCCACTCCCTCTCACAGAGAGGAGGCCTGTGTCCCAGCAGCGGGAACATTATAGGCTGATAGGCTCATTATACTATTTATTTTAATAGGTCAAAAATATTACACAATAAGCAATGACAGATAAATTAATTATGTTGACAATACGTGGTGGTACAGCCAGTGACCTGCATAACCCGACCCCTCTTCCGCGTCTTCGTCTTCGTAAGAGGGGTCATGTAATGCAGAGCACTGACCGTACAACTGTTGACGATTTTTAGGGTTCCGTACCTCAGAAAGAAAAAACGGAACCCTTATAGGATTATTCGTGTATCTGTCTGTCTGGCTAGCTGGCTGTCTGTCTGTCTGTCCGTCTGCCACAGCGGATTTACTTCAAATCTACTGGACTGATTAAGTTGAAACTTTGTACACATATTGAATTTCTGTGACCCAAACACGGATGTGTAACGTAAAAAAAGTTGTGTTATCTGTACCGTGTGACATATCAAATGAAAGGGCTTGTTCTCATATATATGAGGGTCTCATATATATACTTTATTATAATTTTAAAATAAATAGTTTTAAAGGGTCACGGTCAAAATGGGCGTAAAACCAACAGCTTTAAAATATATTTTATGTGAAAGCTAATGACCATTACTTAATTTTATACTATGACGGCAATCACCCAAACAACCGGTGAGCAGAGATATTCAAACGTATTTGTTATAGAATCCAAAACAATCGCTAATACAACGGAGATAACACGACACGATGTCGTGCAGAGCTAGGCCAAAGAAACCAATCTATTGGTTGGTAACCTAACGGAATTACTACATTCCATCCCTTTCTAACTTCTCTCTTACTCAGGCGCAGACCAAAAAACAAGCGTGCGGGCAGAATGTATAGAGGCAGAATTTACCCCTTTACATCTAGGGTTTGACCATATTACAAGGAATAATATCTTAGAGAGGAATTTGTTGATACCAAAACACATATTCGGTAACAGTGCAATTTTTTGTTTCAACGATTGTTCCAATTTTTTGTTTCAACGATTGTCTTATAGCTTGCATAAGTATGAGAATTTACTAAAACCCTTCATGATTGTCAGCACTGATGGCTACATTTTGGATGTCCTAGGTCCGTATGCCGCCACTACATCTGATGCAACAATCATGCAAGACATTATGCATGATGAAAATAGTGCTTGGCATTGGATTTTTCAACAAAACGACGTTATTTTGGTTGATCGGGGGTCCATTAAAGTCTGTACCTCTATAATTGAGACTATAGCGCCTTACTTAGCCTTGATATTTAATTTGTGTGTGGATCAAGGAGTCTTCCCGGATTTAATGAAATACAGTAAGGTAATACCACTTTTCAAATCCGGGGACAGTAAAGACACCAATAATTATAGACCCGTATCCGTGTTGCCGGTTTTCAGCAAAGTGTTTGAAAAGGTAATGCTTAATCAAATGCTCAATCATTTTAACTCGAATAAAATCCTTCACGATCAACAGTATGGTTTCACTAAAGGACGGTGTACGACCGACGCTGGTGTAACCTTACTAAGACACATTTTTAACGCGTGGGAAGAAGCGCAAGACGCCATAGGAATCTTTTGTGACCTCTCCAAGGCATTTAATTGCGTCGACCACGAAACCTTACTCTTGAAACTTGAGCATTACGGACTTGGAAAACATGCGCTCAGCTTAGTAAAATCTTATTTAAATGATAGACAACAGCAAGTACAAATTAATGGTATCAATTCACTCGGTTTAAAAGTAAAAATGGGTGTTCCACAAGGCTCGATATTGGGTCCGTTCCTCTTTTTAGTGTATATTAACGATCTACTCCATTTATTAAATAATCAACCACAAATGGTGTTATTTGCTGATGATACTTCTTTAATTTTTAAGGTAGATAGACGTGCTACTAATGTTGACGACGTAAATAACGCCTTATTGCAGGTTCAAAACTGGTTTGTTTACTGCCAATAATTTAGTATTAAATGGGAAAAAAACTAAGTGCATTCGATTTTCTTTACCAAATGTCAAAAGTGGTGATTATGAGATAGTATTGAATCAAGAGAAACTAGAATTCGTCGATAAAACTGTTTTTCTGGGGATCACGCTCGACTCAAGGCTACAATGGGGTCCTCATTTAACATCTCTTGCAGGACGGCTAAGTTCAGCGGCATATGCTGTCAGAAAAATCCGTCAATTTACTGATGTAGATACCGCGAGGCTAGTCTATTTTAGTTACTTTCATAGTATCATGTCTTACGGTATTTTACTTTGGGGACGGGCTGCAGACATCGAGTCAATTTTTATTCTGCAGAAAAGAGCTATGAGAGCTATTTATAATCTCCGCAGGCGCGATTCTCTAAGGGACCGGTTTAAGAACATTAACATCATGACGGTACCTTGTCAATATATCTACGAAAACATCATGTACGTAAGAAAAAATGTACATCATTTTAGTAAAAGAGGTGAAAGACATAATTATAGTACTAGAAATAGGGACCTATTATCTCAGCCAGGTTTCAGACTGGCTAAAGTAGACTCATCTTTCATGGGGTACTGTTTAAAATGTTACAATAAAATTCCACCCCACATACTTCAACTGAATGAAAAGAAAATCAAATCTTGTATCAAACGCACACTATGCAGGCAGGCATATTATAAGTTGGGTGCTTACATCGCTGATAAAAATGCTTGGCTCAATGCTGGTCCTGCTCCACAACCACAACCAATTGAATAATTAACATTTGAAAATACTGTTGGAGCAGCTGAACATTGTAAGACTATCTTTGCATTGTATAAATTCAACCTACGTTGTATTGTATAATTGCATTGCACAGGTGTGAGTACTATGTATAATAGAGCTACCATTTACTGATTATGTAATTGACTTGAATGGGCCCTGGCGGCTGAGAGTATGTCATGCTCACTCAGATGTCTCGCTGATGGTGGCGCGTGTGTTGGATCATTTAGCTCCCTTCAAAATGGTTGACCTGAATGGTGCTAATCCATGCGTCATGCTCGTGAACGGGCGCCGTTAGTTGGGACTGGTCACCTCTTAGCGTCCTCGGCTTATTTGTAATTTTTTTATTTAGAAATTCATTTTGTTTCTCTTTCTACTATGGACGCGTTTTTTTATTTTACATCGTCCTCACATTTGGTTATAATTTCAACATTATTTTTGTACTAATCTTTATGTATCAATTTAATTTAAAAGAGTGTCCATGGAGTTTCTTGCCCGTTCTTCTCCATAGGTACCTACTACGCTTTGGAATGGGCAACTAGCTTCATATTTCTAACTGACCGACTCCTTGACAATTCAAAAGTGCCTGTAAATGGTTTAATTGAAATAAATGCTTTGAGTTTGAGTTTGACTACAGAGCCTAAAATTTTGAAAAAAAAATGCGGAAAATAATTCAACTTACTTACAACTTACAAGAAAACCTATAACCTCTATGGTGTTAAAATAACATGGTAAATCTGTCAATATTGTGCGTACAAACTTACATTTGCAGTTGGAAGTATGCAGGGAGAACATGTTTTTCAACTACAATATGTTATGTTTGTTCTTGGGATAAAAAAAATGGTAGATAACATATTCGTTGTACGAAACCTACCACGCGAGTTCATTTCGCAAATGTCCGGTTTAAAAAAAAATGTATAAGTAAGTTAACATATCCTGAAGAAGCTCAATAACTGTGGCAAACTGTGTGCTTAAAAGGATTCTCCTCATTGTAACTAGAATAAATAAGTTATTTAAGTTGATGCAATAAATAATTTCAATATCTCATTCAATGTCTAGAGTAATTAATACATTACTTACTCAATATACACCAAGGCCAGCTTCTCATACTGGGCCTCCATGACCTTGATTTCCTGTTCGATCTCCTCGGGGGTACGAGTGACCCCCGGCGGGGGCGGCAGGGGGGCCCGGTACTGCACCTGGTACTTCACCGGTGTCAGGCCTTTTGGGAGTCGCACTGAGGAGGAAAAATTGATTTTATGAGCAAACTGAATTTGGTATTTTTGTTTGTTGTGAGTTCTGACAATTTGGTGTTTTTTTTGTTTGCCCTTTCATTAATTGAAATGAAATTAAATGCGCAATTAATATTTATTATCCCTAGGGTAAGTTATTTATGGCATAATATTTAAAAAAAATATATTTTTCGATTTGTGAGTAGGTAGGCGTATCTTTAATAGTGAGTATTTGTAGATACAAATAGATAATTATGAAGTTACTTATAATTTATCTTTTAAGTATTCGCTTATACTATAGAGATTAGGAAGGCTGCTAGCGAGATTAACAAGAAATCAGAAACGTATAGTGCGATAACTCAGATGAAAACATTGAAAACAGCAACTTGCAACACAGCATAGCAGTGACACAGAAAAGAGTCGAGAAAGCAACTGGACCTGAGCCAACCTGGCGGCGACGTTCTTAAAAGATGGCCCTCCCATAGATAAATCACCCGTCTCTCCACTATTCCATTGCTTACTCTAGGATGCATATCCGGTAGGCTCTAATAATCCTTCCTATCCTAAGGGCACGTCTTCCTGACCATTACCGCGCCCCTCGGTCTACTCTTTGATATATAATGGTCTCTGTAGTCCCATGAAACATGAGGCTCCAGGAAGTACTGTGAATTGGGTTCATCCGAGCAATCGAGTCTGGTTTAACCGCGCTGGGGTTTCATTCATTCATTAATATTCGCTTATACTATAGTAGCATTTGCTTACAAGGAAAGCTTCAATTTATTGATAAAGATATATTTATTTAAATTCTTTATTATTTCGGGTAACTTATACATTTTTATGGACATGAAAATGGTACCATCTGAGTGCCTTTTTAGTCGCGATATTGGTTCTATTACACCTCTGCTTATACCTTCAGGCAACACATGCTTGAAGTTATTTGTGTAATGACTTGCCTACATATTCAGCATTGTAGGTTTACGGGTAACAATTTTTCTAAGCTTCCGCCAGCTACAAAGAATTTCTGCACCAAAAAACACAGATGACTCTTTATATCTAACTCAGAAATCGAACCTATCGCTAATCTTTTTTTTTTGTTCCGGGTTGGAAAATCCCGTTGTTCCCCTCCTACATCTCTGCCCTGCCAATCCAATACACTGTAACTTTTGAAAACCACATTTGAGTATACCACAGTTGATATGTATTTGATAATTAATTGCTTTTTTTAATGATTACTGCTCAATATTTTATTATTTTATGAATTCAATAGTAGGTGTATAACTCTAACTACACAGCCAAGTTATTTTTTTTTGACAAGGCAGAGTTAACAAGTTTAAGTACAACTAGAACAATGCAAAACACTGTAAAACAAATTATAGTGTTTTACCTTGTATAAATGTAGATAAATAATTATGCCATAACACTGTATCCATTGATACAGTGTTTTAAAAATATCAATAATAATATTATAAAAATATATATAGCGAGTTAATGTCCAACAATGTGTGACTTTAAGGCATATGTTTGTCTAATTTGTGAATAAAATCAAAATACAGTTTGATAAAATAAACTTTAATGAATTTTTTATGATGACACATAACATATTATTATATTATTCTAATAATTGTATGAACTTATTCATAATAATCAAAAGTATTTGACTAATGTCTTCTATTTTTTTTATAAATTAAACATAATAGTCAGAAACATCTAGTGAAGCATAACATGAATTTATACTTAATAATCAGACTTTTTGACGAAACAATATCTTCTAATATCTAGCGAAACATATTCATAATACGATCTTCTAATATTTTTATGAACTTATACATGATAGACAAAAACATCTTTGAGCTTCTATTAGATCCATCATTTAGTGAAAAAATCAAATATTGGTTCTGCATTATGAATTATGACATGACTGAATTACAAATCAGAATCAATATGTACATCGAGCTCAAGCACATCTGACTCCTCAAGGGCTTCATAGATTTTGTAAGTGTTAGTCATTCCTTTTTTAACTTCATTAACACCTCTTGGCTTACTATCTCTTTCAATAATAATCTTTTGTTGTCAGAAGTGGCATGCATATAGCTTTTTGCATGTCGACGGTGATCAAATCTTCTTTTCCTTCAGAGCTATTACTTCGATCTTCTGCTAAATTTAAATCTCTTCGTGAATTGCGTTTATTTTCTAAGTGCTGGCCTATAATTTTACAATCTTCACAGTTACAAGGAAGTGGTAGTCTGTCATGAGCTATTTTATGATTTTTACATTTAGTGCATATATCTTTTGCATTTAGAGGTAATTCTGCGGTTGATAGATTTTTTTTAATCACATTATGAAAATGAGTCCAACCACAAATTGTCGCATTATTTTCTTGGCAATACTGTTTAAAATCCTTATATATAGTGGAAAAGTTTATACCTACTGGCAAATACTTTCGGTTCGGAGCATGGTTACTGTTGTAATGTGATGGAACAGGGTTGTATTTCATTATAAATTCTTATAAACATTTTTCATACTCCTCTGGGAACTTGTTAGCTGTAGGTGTGGCGCTTATCTTCGGATTTTTATTGCTATCTATATAGTTATTCTTCAAGACTGATCCATCAGACAGCTTCATCGTTTGTATTTCCCAAGGTCCTAAGAAAAAAAACTTTTCATACTTTGACATCGTTTAGCGACCATGTGAGAGTGTTATGCCTTCGAGATTTGCCTTTTGTTTTTGTGCATGCGGTATATAGCTTATCAACACTTCTTGATAAAAAGTTGCGGCGCCGTTGCCGGTACTAAGTTCCAAAATTGTGTCCATATAGACTGCCTTTCAGTCTCTGAAATCTTTTGAATGCACTGTTTTTTACATGAACAAGGTTGCAATAATGGATGTTTCAATCTTTGTGTCTCTAATATAGTTACTGGGTCTCTATTTCGCTTAGGTTTCTTTGGTGTTTGACAGTTATCTTCGACGGCAGGTTTATCACTGGCAGTGGATTCTTCAAGGGTAATATGATTTTTCTTGTCGGTGGTTCTGTTTCAATATGTGCAATAGGGTTTACAGGAGCGAATGAAGTTGAAGGCTTTGGCGAAGTTGAAGGTGATGAAGAATGTGCTAAACAAGTTGATGGTTGGATTTTAGTAGATATTTTATTTTGTGTCACAGTTGAAAGACACGAAATATTTTTCAAAGCATCGTCTTCCTCTAAATTATGTATCGATCCAGTATCAACGTGTTCTTGGTTCTGCATTGACTGGATTTTAGCCTTATTTGTTTTGGAGGTAAGATCTACTGGCTCACAATATGAATTAGATTAAACGCTATTAACATGATTATGCGCACTTGTGGTGGATTGGTGAAAATCTTTTGAGGAAATATTTGAGACGATTATTATAGTCTTATCACAAATTAATGCTGGTATCGCAAACTGAACCGTCTTCAAACTTGCCAAAAAGGCAGGGGGGCTCTATAACGACGCAAGAAAGAGCGAGATAGCAATAATGTTGTTAGATCTTACTACGCTGGTGGGACGGTATCAACGTGCGAGTATACGCGTCGGTTCAAAACACTGTATTTATCTCTATACTACAGCAATGCGCGTAGTTTGTTACAGCAAAATACTGTAAGCTTTGTTACAGTTTTTCGCCATGTTTAAACCCTAATTTAAACGTAATACAGTGTTTTTATCTTGCAAAATATACATTGAAATGAAAATACGAGTATGATTGGTTAGGTGTACTAAACAGACTCAAAGAAACTGATTGGGCGTTGTTAAGCTAAAACACTGTAAGTCGAGTTACAGTCTTTTGGATTGGCACGGCAGATCTAGTGATCTAGTGCGACTTCCGCGATCCCCAGCTGGTGCCGGCCCGCCATTGCGGGCCACCTCATGCTCGCGGGGGGGGAATGAGGTGTAAAACTCCCCCCGCGACGTCCAATAGGGGCGCGCGTGGAACACTACGCGCCGCCACCTCGGGTTCTGTTATGTGGGTGGCGACGGATGTTCCCGAGTCCATCGTCCCTGGACCCATTTAGGGGGGCTGAAAGAGGGCGTTGTCCGCCCTCCACCGGGGCCCGGTGCACCTGCTGCGGGCAGGGTGAGAGGAAGAGATCTCCCGCTCCTTTTCCGCAGCCTCCTTCTGTGACATGACTATTTCGCAGAAGGATACCACCGCGTCCCAGGACTCCAAGAGCCGACCATGGAGTCAACCACGGCTGGCAGCGACAGGTCATTGCCTACTTCTGAGACGAAGGCATGGCGCGGTTCCTCCCAAGCGGCATACTCTGCCAGCGTATGCCGCGCCGTTTCTTCCCGGCAGTCAACGCAGTGGTGACACCGGGCGTCCGGCTCCCTGTTTATGCGACACAGCTACTTCCCGAAGCAACCATGCCCCGAGAGCACCTGCGTCACCATTCCGCCATCAGGGCTGCACGAAGCTGCGACCGACGCAACTCCATTTGTCTCTGCATCAGCCGCTCGCCTCGCGCCCTCTCTTCCTCGCGCCACTTATACAGTGACGCAAGTACTTTTGCCTCGAGGTCCCAGGGCGGGGATTCGGCCAGTACACAAGCCTCTTCGTTGGAGATCGTGCGATATCCCCTAATGACTCTGACGGCCATCGCTCTCTGCGGCTTCCGCAAGACAGCGATGCTGCCGGCCGTCAGGTCAGTCGTCCAGATCGGGGTCCCATACAGGGCCTTCGATCGCACGATCACACGTAGAGCCGCCTACAGGCGGCGCTCGGGCCCCCCAGATTGGGAAACAGTGTTGATAGCGCCCCAGCCGCGCCCAACAATTTGGTCGCCAGCCGCCGAAACTGGGGGCCGAAGTCCCACCGGCTGTCGAGCACCAATCCCAGGTACCGCTACCGCTACCGCAATCGCTAACCTAACATAACCACTAAACCACATGTCATAATAATTCACATTGACGCACAGTGGAACGAATGTATGGGAGCGGTTGGACGTAGACATGTCCGAAAAAAAAGAGTAAAATTATGCCAAACTAATGATGCCATCTTATTCGATTACTTAATGCCTTCATAACTTGTGGTGATGAATTTCTTCATAACTCCCATATTTCGGGAGTAATTTGAGAAAATGTGAAATTTTACTATGAAAATGAGTGTATCGAGCTCTCTCCCTCCTGATTCCGGGCTTGTTTCAAGTAGCGGTCTCTAATATCATAATGCTAATACTAAGAGCTATATTTAATAATAAGACACATAGTGCGCCAAATGTGCACTTTCTGGGATAAAGAGTGATGTTTATTTTATAACACAATTTTTTTATTTTTTGTTTATTTTGTTGATTAAAACCGTTTTTCTAAAGGTTTACCTTATTACAATAACATTTCTGAGCAGCCAATTAGAGAAGATATAAGCTAATTAGGATATATAATTAGGGACTTAAGGTTTACATATAAAACTGATGCACTAATGATTACTGATAAGAACATTGCTATTATTTAATTACTAAATGGCTCGTAATACACTAATTTAGCATGCATCATTTACTAATTATCACAATAACTAATTACCTTGCAATATTTAACAAAGGATACCTGGGATACCTGGATTTTATATAAATAGGTCACTATTAGTAACTTTAAAATCAGTGTTGATTTACACCTCGTTGTATCCAAGCTAATCTCGCAATGTATTTTCCAAATTTTAATACAAATCTTGATATTCACGTTGCTTTATGCGCACGCGCACATAAAGATTTACGCGACTTTAACTATTTGTTCAGTGTTCTAAAAGATAACAGTTGTGTTCAGTTATGTGAAAGTGCTGAAACAAATTTAAAAGACTGGTGTCGTCGATTTTGCTACCGCATTTATGCAAAATGGACACAGTCTGGAAGAAGCACAGATAAGTTTCGGAAGAAACATGAGATTTGGCTACAGGCTGCAATTCAATGGCCGGAATTACAGAATGAAAATATGGAACCTTCTACAGAAAATATAAGTGACGTCATCGAGCCCATAATTTCTCCTGCTAAATCTGATGCTTCAACTTGTACACATCCTAGTCCTCGTAAATCTTTTGAGGACCTTAGTAACCGGCAAAAAAGAAGACGCACTGAAGATAGTCTTTCATGCAGCAGTAGCAGCGCTGAAATTATGTTTTCGGCCGAAAGGGCGCTTCAAAAGGCAGGACAAAGCGATACAGCTTATGTTATGAAATACTTGACGGAGAATCCAGAAGAGGCCTCAAAAATCAAAGCCTTCATTGAAGGTAAATCAATTCAGGTACGGGAAATATCCCCTTTGAAGGCATTGGCTCTTTATGTATCGATGAACTTATCGAAATGGCGCTATAACACTCTTCGGGATTTCAACACTCAAGAAGGAGCTCTTCAATACCCGAGTTACTACATGTTGGTTAAAGAAAAAATTAAGTGCTATCCGGCCAAAGAAGATCTCACAGTTACAGAGAGCTCTGCAAAAATCAAATTACAAGCCTTGATGGATTTAACCTCAAGAAGACTTATTAGGTCGTTAGAAACCCCTGTTGATCCCAATCAACAGCTCGTATTGACCAGCAAATGGGGTTTTGACGGATCATCTAGCCAAAGCATTTATCATCAAAGGACGAGTGAAGATGAGCAAATCGATCTTGCTAGTAATTTTATGATTAGTCTTGTACCACTGCGGCTCGTCTCAAAAGGTGTAACAATTTGGGAAAACGAGCGACCATCTTCCACTTCATTTTGCCGGCCAATATTGTTTAAGTTTATAAAGGAAACCAAAGAAAATGTGCAGAGAGAGATGGCTGAAATCGAAGCAGAGATTGAAGCCTTAACTCCATCCACCATCACTGATGGAATTAGTGTCAAACACCAACTGCTGTTGACAATGATTGATGGTAAAATTCATTCCATTATATCCAATACAGCAGCTTCAGTGTGTGACATATGCAAGGCTTGTCCTAAAGAAATGAATAATTTAGAGTTAATCAAAGATAAACACGCAAACGAGGACATGTATAAATATAGCTTAAGCACCCTTCACGCTTGGATTCGCTCAATGGAATGCTTATTACACATTTCCTACAAATTAGACATAAAATCATGGCAAGTAAGGGGTGATATAGCAAAAAGGCAAGTTGATGACAGGAAGAAAAGAGTTCAAGAGGCTGTAAGAAGAGAAACGGGCTTACTTCTCGATGTTGTGAAACAAGGCAGTGGATCCACCAACAATGGCAACTCGGCAAGGAGATTTTTTGAAAACTACACTAAATCTGCTGAACTGACCGGAATAGATGCTATGCTTTTAAGAAAAATCTGTGTGATCTTGCAGTGTATTTCATCAGGAGAGAAGATCAACGTAACTAAATTCCGAGAGTTCTGCTTTGATACTGCTAAGCTTTACGTGGAGTTATACCCATGGTATTATATGCCTTCTTCACTTCATAAAATTTTAATGCATGGGCCAGACATAGTTCAGAACATGTCAATTGTGCCCATTGGTTTTCTATCCGAAGAGGCATCTGAGGCTAGAAATAAAGATTTTAGAAAATATAGAGAGGGGCATTCTCGAAAGCATAGCAGTATCTCATGCAATGAAGATATTATGCACAATCTTTTACTGTCTTCTGATCCACTTGTTACAAGTATCCGTCCAAAAGGAAATAAGTTTGTAAAAAAATCTTCTTTTAAGGAATTTTATGAGCTTACGGATTCTGAGAAAAGTGATATCGAATTTGTTAACATAAATGATTTAGCGGACATCGATTCTGAATTTGAATTAATTGATGATGATGATGATGACGAAGATAATTAAATGATGTTATTGTTTTAAAATGTGTAACTTAGTAAATTAGAGCTTACATCTTAATTATTTATTGTACTTTTAATGAAACTAGGTAATTTATTATCAACTTACTTAAAAGTCATACTCTCATCAGTTCTTGTGAATATTTTTGTTAATATATATTTCTGTATATATATAATATATTTATAGACCTCTTAATAAGTCTGTCTGCGGTTTAAAGTAAATACAAATGGGGAAAAAACGTTTTTTTTTTTAAATTTTCATTTCCTTTTATCCCAGAAAGTGCACATTTGGCGCACTATGTGTCTTAGTATTAAATATAGCTCTTAGTAATAGCATTACGATATTAGAGACCGCTACTTGAAACAAGCCCGGAATCAGGAGGGAGAGAGCTCGATACACTCATTTTCATAGTAAAATTTCACATTTTCTCAAATTACTCCCGAAATATGGGAGTTATGAAGAAATTCATCACCACAATTTATGAAGGCATTAAGTAATCGAATAAGATGGCATCATTAGTTTGGCATAATTTTACTCTTATTTTTCGGACATGTCTACGTCCAACCGCTCCCATACATTCGTTCCACTGTGTGACGCGGAAATCCAACATGGCGGCGGATCCTTGTCTTTTACCGAACTCGATAAGATATACATAGATATACAATATTATCATATTTTGTTAGATTACAGTACATTATCGCTCAAAAACTCGTGCAATAAATATAATCTGACACAATAATAAATTATTAATACGTAAATATTATAAAAACTTCTTATTTTTAGTGAAATTGTGTGTTTTCATACAAAGTTAGTCTAGAATTTGTGTTTTTTTGGTGGCTGTGAAGTATTTTTGTGCCAATGTGTGTGTAAAAGTGTTTTTTTGTGACGATGACGTAGTGACATTTTGTGCCAATTCATGAGACAACATGATTTTGAGGGCAATAATGTAAGTTATGAACAAAAATCTTTACCCCCTTTTGGGCTCCACCGTAGTAAATAGGCTTTCCAAAAACTGGATGATGATCAGTGATTTTTGTTGTTTGATTTTTGGCGCAATTACTAGGATTAAATTAAAATTTATATGTCGTATGATCGATTATTACGATGTCTGATTATTCTTTAATGTACGGCTACAAGCGCCTAAACACATTTCCATATCACTGCGACCTCAAAGAAATCTATCCCAAATAACTCAAGACAGATTTAAAACGATGACCAACTCAATAAATTTTTATTAAGTTTCATCCACGTAAAATTTCTTGCTTGGCATAAAATATCTTACGACACTCGGCAATACGGTAGCTTCCAATTAGTGAGAGAATTTTCAGAATCGGATCAGTAGTTCTGAAGATTACCCCTAGAGACAATTTTAACTCATTATAATATTATTGGCTAGTATTGATATAGATATTATAGATAACCGTTGCATGATCATTGCCTATAACAAAATCTCTCCACTTAAGGGGACTACAGGACCTGCCGGGGTCGCGGGAAGGTACTTATGGGTCACCGAGGCCCCCGCAACACAGGCAACAGGAAGGAATACGGGAGGGTTTAAGTCAGTAAGAGTCTGACACACCCTCCCGCTCCGCCCAGAGCGGGAGAAGTTATTTGATGAATTCCCACTCTAAAAAAAAAAATTGGACTACAGGAGCTAAACGCAAGTTTTATAATGCCTAAAAGATCCACTGCAGTAAACAAAATCAGAAAAATATGTCATATTCTTCAGTAGGGGCTTGTGGCTAAGTAATAACAGCCGCACGGGTCAATCGATCAGGTTAAGCTACGCTTACTACGGTTGGTCCATGGATGGGTGACCATCTTTACATATCAAGACTTCTCCGTGCCTCGGCAAGCACGTTAAGCCGTTGGTCCTGGCTGTCATTAGTGGATCTTTGACAGTCGTTACGTGTCGTCAGAAGCTTGAAAGTCTGACAACCAGTCTTACCAAGGGGTATCGTGTTATCCAGTAACTGGGTTGTGGAAGTCAGATAGGCAGTCGCTCCATGTAAAATACTGGTATTCAGCTGCATTCGGTTAGTCTGGAAGCCGACCCCAACGTAGTTGGGAAAAGGCTAGGCAGATGATGATGATGATATATGCTAGGTAGATAGTGTGTTGAAAACATAATACAACTAATTTGATACGATAGAAAAAAATCTCGGAGATACCTCTAAAAATTTCTTTAACGATTAGAACCATACTAATATACATGCAATCATTCTGATTTTTTTGTCAGATTATTCTACAAGCAACATATTAGCATAATAGTGTTATAATGTTTTTGTCCAATCAATAGATTTTTTTTGTAAATAGATATTTGCTTCATATTTTGTAATAAATTACTAGCGTTGTCATCGCGCTTCTCTTTCTTTTCTATGCAGTCCGACAGTGACCGCGCTTTAGCTGTTGTCAGCCTCTTAGCCGCGTTTTCCATAATAACCATAAAAAATACATAACGATTCTTTAAGGTTAATGTTCTCTCCAAACAAATTAAGTTATTTGAAATTTATTGACATTTCCGTCCCTTAGCATTTTAGAAATTGCCTTTTTTGTTATATGTAATCGACATGTACTCGTATTAGAAAGCAGATACCGAGATGTAACTCTGCGATCTCAATATCAAAACTTATTATGCACAGGTGGATATACGAGTGCTTTGTTGAGGAAAAAGTGTTTTTGGTATGGCACCGGCTATTTTTAACCACATTCCTAATGAGTCTGCAACCTTTCTCCGACAGTCATTTCTCCTTTGGACTGATCACCGACAGGACGTTTCGATTTTGAGAGATTCGTCGATAGAACGTTTCACCTATGGACGTTTCGCCGACAGAACCTTTCATATGCGTCACTTTCGACGACAGTAATAGAGGGGATCGGGGCGTTAATGGTCACTGTTCTAACCTAACTTTTTTTTTTGTTCCGGGGTGGAAAATCCTCATGGATGTCCTCCGCCCTGGGGTAGGCGGAGGGGTCTGTCAGACTCTTACTGACTAAAAACCACCCCAGTGTTGCCCTCCCACACTTGCACCGGGGATCACGGGATCTAATGCGACTTCCGCGATCCCCGGCTAGTGCCGGCCCAACTCTACGGGCCACCTCAAGTCGGGGTGAGGTGTTTAAACCCCCCCCCCCCCCGCGACGTCTGAAAGGGGCGCGCGTCGAACACTACGCGCCGCCACCTCGGGTCGACCACGGCCGGCAGCGACAGGTCACTGCCCACTCCTGAGATGAGGGCACGGCGTGGCTCCTCTCAAGCGGCACACTCTGCCAACGTATGCCGCGCCGTGTCCTCCCAACAGTCGATGCAGTGGTGACACCGGGCGTCCGGCTCCCTGTTTATGCGACACAGGTACTTCCCGAAGCAAAGTCCTCCCCCTTTAATCCATCCAAAGGTTGTCTATAAAAGATCGCTTTTAGCGATAAGACCGCCCATTGTGTCACCCCTTTTACGAGGGGTGACACAATGACCTTTTACAAATTTTACAAGGGGTGACACCCCTTGTAAAATTTCAACATTTGTATCTGTAATTTTTATGGTGTACATAATAAAGAGTATTCTATCTATCTATCAACCATGCCCCGAGAGCACCTGCGTCATCCGAAATGACAGGGAGCCGTGCCTTCTCCCGAGCCAGGGCTCGAGCACTGGCCGGACCGCCTCGATGGTGGCGAGGCCGGTGGTAGGGCGGGAAAGCCCGCCATTCCGCCACCAGGGCTGCGCGGATCTGTGACCGATGAAAATCCGTGTGTCGCTGCATTAGCGACTCGCCCCGCGCCCTCGCTTCCTCGCGCCACCGGTACAGCGACGCGAGTACTTTCGCCTCGAGGTCCCAGGGCGGGGATCTCGCCAGTAAGCAAGCCGCTTCGTAGGAGATCGTGCGATATCCCCTGATGACTCTGACGGCCATCGCTCGCTCGCCTTCGCGCGTTAATGGTCACTGTTCTAACCTAACCTAACCCAACATTATCCTTCGCTATATCGGCGAAACGTCCATAGGCGAAACGTTCTATCGACGAATCTCTCAAAAACGTCCTGTCGGTGATCAGTCCAAAGGAGAAATGACTGTCTTTTGATTGTGTGCATTACAATTCCCTAGCAGCGAAACTTGAAGCGTATGGTATTAGGGGTAACGTCTTAAAACTAATTGAATCTTATCTTCACAAACGTAAGCAGGTTACCGAAATAAGTCAAATTTGCAACAAACGTGAGATAACTGTAAGATCCCAGGAACGAGAAGTAATATACGGAGTACCGCAAGGCAGTGTGGTGGGCTCTCCGATGTTCACTTTATATATAAATGACTTGCCTAAAGCTGTTGACCACCCAATGACACTTTTTGCTGACGATTGCACTGTGACTATAGCTTGTAATGACAAAAGTACGTATGAACATGACATTAATAATTCGCTTATATCTATCATAAATTGGCTTAATAATAATAATTTAATCATTAATTTTAAAAAGACTAATGTAATTCATTTCGGACAACGTACACATACAGCTAACAATAATAATGTCCAGTATAATAATATTAATATAAATGCAACTGAAACAACACAATTTCTGGGACTTATAATTGATGATAAGTTGTGTTGGAAGCCCCAAATAGAAGCCCTGAGTAAGAAAATAAGTAGTGCAGCCTACGCTTTGAAACAACTAGCAGCGGTTCTCAATAAAGATGCATTAATTACTGCGTACTATGGATTGGCTGGATCCATTCTCAGATACGGAGTTATTTTCTGGGGAAATAGTACGGACAATGAAGTAGCGTTTCGGGCCCAGAAAAGATGCATCAGATCGATGTTTCGACTTCAAACAACAGACAGCTGCAAACCCTATTTTAAAGAGCATAGAATATTGACATTACCCTCATTATACATTTTGGAAACGGTAATGTTCACTGTAAGTCATCCTAACTTATTCCAACGTTTGTCTGATGCTGTGCCAAGGAATAGACGTGACAATACTCTACTCTGTGTTCGCGGCGGTAAAACTGCTCTTTTGCATAAGAGCATTTATTACATGGCTCCGACCATATTTAATAAATTGCCCAAGTCATGGAGATTATTGGATGTATCTGGCCTTAAATTGGAATTGAGAAAATTATTAATAGAGAGATCTTATTATAGTATTTCGGAATTTATGAAAGAGGATATTTTTTCTTGATGATTATGTATTTTAATTTATTTTATTGTATAATGTATTGATAATTAAACTGAATTGACATTGAATTGAATTAATAATCTTTATTTACATAACCAAATTACAAGATGATTATTAACATTGACTAAATTAAATTAAAACTAAGTTAAGCTTAAAAAAGGCCCTCGGGGCATTGTACCGAGGATGCTGGCGGCATTTCCTCGCTGAATTGCAATGCTGATGCGTTGCGCGAGAAAGCCGCCAGCTTTTCGGTCACCAGTTACATCAACTAGACGTTTCGCGATTTCCGCAAATAACTTATGCGCACTGGGACCCCACGGACCGAGGGTCTCGACGCCAAAGGGCACAAAGTTGTACTCTCTGCCAAGGCCTACATATTTAATAACTTTCAGATTTTTGGCATTTTCTGCCGCTGCACCCGCTTTAGAAGTAGTCCGTTGGAGGTGGGACGGTGCCAGTGTGTCTACACAGGTAGCGTCCCACACAAGCATCCGTCCCAAACTCCACGGGACCAAAGACACACCATCAGGTCTTTTGCCATCATCTCTGACAATGCCAGTCGGCTCAAGAAGAGCAGGCACATTGATGCTGGCAAGAGACCGGCGGATTATGTCATTAAGTGTTGCATGTCTTGAAAAGCGGCCTGCACTTTTTTGACAACAAAGTCCGTGGTGACCCAGTCGGTCCACGTCCGTGCCACAAGGGCATGTGTGTGGAGTGCATACCGTGACCCCAAGCCGCAGACCAGTCGCCAGACGAAGCGAGGTCGGATCCAGGAAGGTACCGGTATATGGAGAAGGATGGGCATGTAGCCAAAGACCGGCCTCTCTGGTTCCGACCGCCAAAAGTCTTGCGCGATCCGGACCTGAACTGCGGCTCAGAATCGATTTGTATGTTAAATCGCAATAAATATCGTCCCAGCTCCTCTGAGATTTTAGGTTGTCTGGAAATTCTTTACCCGGGCAAGCAATTTGAAAAGCATTCTTGGCATCGTCCAAGCCCGCAGTCTCATAGTTTGTGGGCAAAGCCCTTAGGACATTACCTATGAGACGTGACGTGCTATGGGTGGACGACAAAAAGGCTGGGGAAGCAACACTCGAAATTTTGCGGATTCCTAAACCGCCAAACCGAATAGGGAGGGATGCTTGTAACCAAGATGGTTCATTGAGCTGAATATTTAAAATCGTTTCTAAACTAGTTTTGACTAAATCGTCTATTGGTGAAAGCAAATTTGGATGTTTCCAAAAAGGGCTACAGCGAAGCACATAAGTAAATTTAGGGACAAAAAGGCAAAACTTTAGAATTATAAGCGCATAATGAGGACTGATTTCGAGTAAACAATTTGCGTGACTTTGGAATTTAGAAATAGTGTTAGTAATATAATCAGGAAAAGATTCTTCAAAGATGGGTGAACCCAGGAGGCAAAGTGATTTTCTGTCTACTATTTTGATATTCGGTGCCAGAAAATTTAATTTGGATTTTAAATTATCCAAACCGTAAGAAGTTTTTTGAATGAAGAGTTCACATTTGCTAAAATTTGATTCTAAACCAATATTTTCGAAATTTGTTTTAATATCTGATAAGTCAGATAGCACAGTGTCCACATCGCCTCCCAGGGTTCCGTCATCCAAATACCAAACGTTAAATTTTGATTTTAAATTTTGAATAATCGGATTTATAGCCAAGCTAAAAATTGCTGGCCCGAGGGGATCGCCCTGCTGACAGCCGACCTCCGAAGAAAGTTCATGGGAACGGTAAATTAATTTTGAAGGTTCTGCGTAGCAGGTAAGCAGGTATTGATAGAGTTCCGGAATTTTGTTCTTAACTTCTGTCAGCATGGCATCCCTGTTTACTGAATTGAAAGCATTTTTGACGTCAATTTTGACTACAATTTCGCAATCATCATACGAAAGGTAGGTTCTTAAGGCATGGACGGCTGCCTCACACCCACCTTTCGTGCCAAATCCTAATTGTATAGGTTCGAAAACAGACTGTAATTTAGATTTGATATGTCTCACCGCAATTTTGGATGCCAAACGTCTTAAAGTTGACCCCACAGCAATGGGTCTCACCCCTCCGTCCTTTTTAGTTAGGGCGATCAAATTAGCACCAAATAAAAGTGAGGCAATATCAGCGTTGATTTTGCCTGAAAACATAAAATTTATTAATTTTGTAATAGAGCAAATAAGCTGCACACCTGCATCACCCATAGAATAAGAAGTTAAATCTTTTAAATGTTGGGGTGAGATTCCGTCCAGGCCGGCCGCTGAACCGGTTTTAAAAGAAATTATTGCGTCAATAACGTCTTTGCCTTCGATTTCGAGGCAGGCCTGGTCTGCTGTAGGAGAGTCGAAAAAATACGGGATCACGGGAGCCGGGGGATGTTTCGAATGCAAAGCCGAAAGGGTATCAGGAGTATCAGGCGACAACACGTCGTTAGTAAAAAGAAGACGTGCGGCGCCTTTGAGATCCCCGTCGGCAATTTTGCCTTCAATTAATTTAATTCTAGATAATGTTCCCCTCTTGGGAGAATCAAAAGGTGAAGTTGTTTTTGTTAAACAGTTATTTTTGATTTTTTGGGTTAGAGAAATAGTAGCCTCATCTTTTTTGACATGCAAAGTGGTATACGAAAAAAGGAAGAGATTATGCCAGTCTACAATTTGGTTGCTCTCCACACATTTTTTAATCAAGCCTGAAAGGTGGTTTGCGACGGAGATCCTGGCGCCGCGCGGGACTCGTTTGATAACAGGCACATTATTTTTTAGGTAACTAAGGTACAAATGGAATGGGGTAGAATTTGGACTGTCGGAAACAGGTGCCGGTAAAGAAACTGGGTCTAAATTTAGAGCAGGGCCGTTCTGGCTAATACAAAGACGATGTTTTTTTGAAATATGAATGTTAAGACCCCTTTTTGATTGAATTGTAGTGAATTGAATTTGATTAATAATTAACTTGACATAATTGAATTAATAATTAACTTGACATTGAATTGAATTGATAATTGAACTGACATTGAATAGAATTGATAATTGAATTGTATTGATAATGTAGTACGATTGTTATAGTAATTTTATCATTTTGAATTTAATAAGTGTAGTCCCGGTTAAAACCCAGCAACTGTACGCCACTCAACAATTTGTACGCCACGTCACGCGGCTGAACATGTTTGAACTTTCTTTTCTACTGTAATATCTTGCATGCAATGTATGTATACCATGTTTAAACAAATAAATATACTTACTTACTTCCTTACTTACTGTCGGAGAACGTTTGTAGACCCATTCCTAATTCCATAAAAGAGGAACCAGTAACAATTTTCAAGAAGAAACTAACTGTACTTCTATTAAACAACTGTTAATACTCCGTATCGGATTATCTAGCTGACAAATTGTAGTTGTGTTTGTGGTTGATGATGAACTGCATCAATGTTTGCATGCCAAAATGGTAGAATGTACAAGAATTCTGTAATATCATTGTAACCACCTAATTGTAAATACCTACATTCTGAGCAAATAAATGAATATTCTATTTTATTCTATTCAATTCAATGATATTGGCGCCGATTTCCTTGATCACAAACTAAACTAAATTTAAATTCAGTGCATCCTTTTCTTTCTATTTCATTAAGAAAAAGACAGAAGATACATTTTAGTTTAGTCCTGTCAAATTAATCAGCGCTTGACGTAAATTGACGTAATTTTAGTAGGCAAGTTTTTAATCACGTCTAAACTTGTATAGAGTAGTGAAAGGCGCTGATTAATTTGACAGGACTAAACTAAAATTTATCTTCTGTCCTTTTCTTAACGAAATAGAAAGAAAAAGATGCACCGAACTTAAATTAAGTTTAGTTTGTGAACAAGGGAATCGGCGCCACTGTTGTTTTGAAGACTCATGTGTGTAACATGAGTCACTTTCTTATCGTGTTGCACTCAGGTACCTATGTAGTAGGTACCTAATAACTTAGCTAGTACATTGATCGATATGCACGTGTGGATAATTATGGCTTGTACTTGCACCCTATGTGCTAACTGTTAGGAGATAGGATACTTTTTATAAATCTTATCCTGTGGGGACGGGATCAAGATTTATGCGGGCGAAATCGCGGGGCGCAGCCCTAAATTCAAGAAATCTCGATTTTTGTCACAAGTCTGAAACCTTTCGAACCAGGGGGACCCGCTCCTGCTTAGAACGGTTTCCTTCTGATCTTTCGCTAGTTTTATAATATAATAATGTGAATCTTTTTTATGTTTCAGCATAAGCTGCTGGCTTTTGTATTCATCAGCTCATCCACCGTCGAAGGGTCCAAAATGTCTGACCGGCTATATGACGGATGTTCAGAACTGGGTCGACGAAACAGGGAAGCTACTCCCCGGCCCAGGTAAGAACCATTTATCTCTTTATTAAAATAAAATAAGACTATATTATCAAAGCTATTGAAAATAAAAAAAATAGATGGAGATTTAGATTTCTATAGAGAAATTCCTATCGATAAGGCCAACAACAGTCACTTCAGGTGTTGGTCGGGGTTGGCTGTAAGGACTATCGGCACACTTTTCGGAGGTTAAGGCCGTGTTCCCACCTGCACCGTCAACGGGCCGTCAACGAGAACGCGATGACGGCGCCGAAGTAGCGACACATACATTTACTATGGCCGCGTGTCCACCGCACACCACAGCTGGGACATTCGGTTCAAATAATCTCGTTTCTCGTTGACATCCAGTTGATGGTGGCAGTGGACAGTGTAAGGAGACCGACTCATCTGTCGTGACGGCAAATGGCAGGATGCTCTCATATGCCGCCGTCCACCGCCGTAGCTCTTTTTGATATTTCACATCTGGCGGGCGTTCCGTGACGGCCACTTTTTAGCGTTCCGTATTCAACAAGGAACCCTTATAGTTTAAAAAAGTCCGTCTGTCTGTCTGTCTGTCTGTCTATCAGTCTCCGGGTTAGCTCAGAGACTCTTTGTACAAGAAAGCTGTAATTTGGCATGGGTATACATGTTAATCACCCCGACAAAGTAACAGCAAATTCAATATTCAAAAAAGGTTTAGTTTGTTTTTGAGATAAATTTATCTAAGCTAAGTTATTACTTAGCCACAAGCCCCTCTGTAAATGCCTGTAAATGATAAATGGCCTGTAAATGATAAATGATCCAAAAAGTGCGAAAAAGTACCGATAAACTTATTTGAAAAAAAAAATAATATTGATATTGATTTCGCTATAAGTATCGAAAAAAAAATACATCGATATATTGGTGGTTTTTACGGCTCTGAATTCCAGCGGTTTTAGTCAGTGGCACAATAGTGTTTGATACATTTCGATACTTGATATTTTATATCGATATAACGATGTATCAAAATAATAGATATCGCCAAAAATATCTACCGTTGTATCGATATTTTTCTAAAAGCCTAATACCCTTTAAACTGGAACACAGTGACGCTGTTTGGCGACGGGAATGCAAAATAGGGATCGTTGTAATACTTCCTAGGACGAGCTCCTTCACACGGAGGTCCGCTACTCTACTGTATTATTACAGTAGAGTAGAGAAGTCACCAAAGCTGTGGTAGATTTTGGTAGTTTTTTACCAAAGCTGTGGTAGGTTTTGGTAGTTTTTTTTAAGCTGCAGAAGTTGATTGATCAATTTTAAGGCTTCTGCAGACATATTATATTGTATATAGCTGCCTGTCGTGTCGCGTCCGCGATATCGCGCTAGTCTGATCTTAAATGTGTTCACGCTGATAGCTAGGCTGCAATAACCGCTGAATTTTCAACTTTCAAACTTCTTTTTCTGTTATTTTTGTCCATCAAAAAGTTGCCCTTCTGTAATCGCTGGTTGTGTAAACAAGGCCCATTGTATTATATTGTAATTTGAGTTTCCCTTCGATGTACCATGTTAAGATAGACGAGAGTTTTTTTTGTTTGTATGCCATTTTAGTGTATTTTTTTTTTATTGAGTTACTTTATTTTTTGTTTTGTGTTTATGGATCATGTGGTCTGCAATAAATATTTTTATCATTATTATTAAAGAGAGTATTCTACCCATCAATTTGTACGTTCTAGGCGACATGGCGAACTCAATAGATCTCTCGTCTATCGTGAATCCGGTGCAGAGACTTCATCAGAAGATGAACTTGCAGAAGTCACCGAAACAGTTTGTTAGGTACCTCAGCTTGGCCAGATGTCAACTAAGCAGAGTGCCACCCGTAAGTAATATTTATATCTAGTTGCGCACAATACTTTGCGCAGCAATATTTTGTAAAAGGTGATGAGCAGTTGACACTAGTCTATTGTAATTTAGATAAATTCAAACTCAAGGCATTTATTTCAATTAAACCATTTACGGGCACTTTCGAATTGTCAAGGAGTCAGTCAGTTAGAAATATGAAGCTAAAGTCCCCGTCACGAGAAGCTATAAATTTTGTAAACACACATTCAGGGGTTCGCAACCTTTGGGTAAAATAAAATGAAAACAGTTTTGTACGGATATTGATCAGACGGCCAAGTTTCTTTCACATACTTATATAAGTTAATAACCATGATTTTTTCATTAACCGTAAAGCTCGTTACCTGTTAAAAATATTATACAAATGTACAAATAACAAAATTTATACACTAGAAAAACCAGTACTCTCTTTTTGAAGCAATCAGTCAAATAAGCACATACCTTTGACGTTTTTTTCGTGGCGAAATAATTTCCTCGGACGTACTGGGTCCTGGATCCATTATACGTAGTAAAAACTAACAATTCCTTATACGATAATTAACAATATCAACAATAACAAACAATATAACCTAATCCGTGAAAACACAAATCCATAAACAGACGCACGAAACTCGAATGACAGCAGAGAACGTTAGCGTGAACTTAATTCAAAATCGTGGCCCAAATGTTTACGTTCCATGAATCAGATGCGTTCTAGTACCACAAAACATTAGCGACAGCGCTTTATATCGCTAAATTATAACCCGATTATGTGAAATTGCTCATTAGTTTCGTATAACACGTACGTTACTTTGAGTTCATTGAATTTGGGATTATTTGTTGTTGATTAAATTGTCGCTACGTAACTTGGTAGAAGTTCTTTATTTACAAAAATTATAGCTTCTCGTGACGGGGACTTTAGTTGCCCATTCCAAAGCGTAGTAGGTACCTATGGAGAAGAACGGGCAAGAAACTCCATGGACACTCTTTTAAATTATATTGATACATAAAGATATAGTATAAATAATTTTGAATTTATAATTAAATGTGAGGACGATGTAAAAAAAAAACGTGTCCATAGTCTAATATCCAAACAATTTTAAATTAAATAATTACAAATGAGCCGAAGAAGCTAAGAGGTGACAATTACAAACTGACCCACTAAAAAGTGAAAATTTACGTTATACAAAAAAAAAAACAACCGACTTCCAAAAACACAACAAAAATAAATAACTTTAATTTCGGAAGTTGGTGTCTTTGGAACTGTATTTTAGTTTTTTGCGAACGACTTCCGAAATTAGAGTTATTAGTTATTAGTTACTAAGATTCCGCTGTCCGTCTATCTGTCCGTATGTCATCAGGTTGGATCTCATGAACCGTGATAGTTAGACAGTTGAAATTTTCACAGATGATGTATTTCTGTTGCCGCTATAACAACAAATACTAAAAACAGAATAAAATAAATATTTAAGGGAGCTCCCATACAACTGACATGATTTTTTTTGCTGTTTTTATAAATAATGGTACGGAACCCTTCGTGCGCGAGTTCGACTCGCACTTGGCCGGTTTTTAAAATAATAAAGAAAGTGCAATCAATCTAATTCATTCTTCAAAAGCCAATTTAGAAACGGTCCCAAATTTATTTCTATGAATGCAAGAATCTAAAGGGTTTTCCATGACGAATAATTTTGTTTAAGGCAAGACAAGACCCAATTGACCAAAATAGGCTTCTCTGAAGAAAAAAAAATTGCCAAATCTGTATACCTAGTTTGTAGCGGAAAAAATATATGTTAAGTTTGAACATATTTCCCAGAACTTGGTTGTTACCAAGTTACGTTAAGTTACGTTTTAAAAAAAAATCTCGATACAAACTAACGTTAAACTAACCTCTTACCTTGAGTTCTAATCCAAAATAGGTATCTGTATTAAATATCAACATACGTTACGTATTTAATTAATAACAAGAACGTCTTATTTGAATGCAGAACTTGGTTGTTTTTTATTTTCGATTACTCAACTTAATTTTGAGTAAATAGATAATTGCTTCATATTTTGCAATAAATTACAAGCGTTGTGTCAATTATTTTCAGGGCTCAAAAAAGACAATATTATTTATCTTGTCATTCCGAGATCTATAATAGTATCATCTGTGTACCTGTTATCTGTTTCGTCAAAAACCAAACGTTGTATTATCTTTTTATCTCAAGTGTCTGTTATCAATATATCAGTCTATATGACTCGGCTAACGATTTGATATGCACACCCCATTTTGATATGCTAAAAGTTGTTAGTTGCGCTGGCGATCCGTACGTAGTACCTAGTTTTTTTTTAATTGCATCTCGACCTTGAGAGGTCGTGACTACTCAACCGGACTATCCTGTGGCTGCCTTAAGCGGACTCAAAGCCTCCAGCCAGGGGCGAATTTCTTAAGTTACTAAGCGACTGCACGCTAAGGGCACAACCTGTGGGGTACGGACCTCTGCTTAGGGCGTCGCTGGGGGGAGGACAGCAAGGTGGGACAGGCTGGATCTGAACTGAATTATTATTAATCGGGGAATTTAAAGCTTCGGGGTCAGCTCACTTCGTCGAGCAAGGGTCGGGGGGGACAATTACGTTGGGGTCTTCGCAGGGACCTCGGCCGCGAGTTCGGAAGGTCGGTCTGTGTGTTTTGTGCACTATACTCGTGGCCCTACTGCTTTCCTGGAGGAGGGTAATGGGGTCATCGGGGTCGGTGAGCGTATGCCTTGGCCGGCGAATAAAGCTGATAGAGTAGTACCTAGGGGAGCACTTTAAGCTATGAGGCCGTGTTCTCGGTAGCAGCGGGCGGCGGTTACAGCGCGGGTTGCGGACCGGTGAAGCGACGCTGACCCGTCCTCGATGACAGCGGGCAGTTCACGTGGCGTCGAAAAGGCGTAGTGTTCTTTAGTTTATTATCTTTACTATTCCATATAGCTGTGCTGATATATCGAAAATTGCTGAAATAAATTCCTCCACGTTCATTTTGTAACTTTTTCGATAAAAATGAAAAGTTGTACAACACTATTTCAATCCGCCGCCGCCACCGCTCGACTAGATCGCATTGCTCGTACCTCGCTCCACGCGCCGCTGCGATCGAGAAAAGTTCCATAGAAAACTATGCATTTGAACGCGCCGCTTACCGCGCCGCTGTCACCCCCGCCCGTTGCCGCCGAGAATAAGGCCTGAGAGAGATCGCTTTTATTAAAATCAATATTATCTTCTTTCAACTTTCTGGTCTTGTAAAAGCTATCTGTACGTGAAGTTAGTCGTAGTACTAAATTAAGGTAGGGCCAAACAAAATGTATAATTTCAATTTTTTTTTTGAAATTATACATTTTTGATTTTATACCTTTTAGTGATAAAACTATTTTTTTATATAAGTTTCTATGGGATATTGAATAGTACCTACTGTTATATTTTATTTAATTTCTTTTGTTATATTATTAGTAAACGAATGCATATTGAATACTACTGTTATGTATTTGTGTTGTGTACTAAGCAAGCTCTAGACGATGATAGTATAAGTAGAAAAATTTTATAAAAAAAAAAAAGAGTTTTTTCATGAACCATGGCTCCCCCATTATATTCTTTTAATTTTCACTAGTCTTTATTACCTGGGATAACGCAACGCTTCTAACGATACCACATATATTGATATCGGTTAAGCAGTTTAGAAGTTATGATAGAATAAAGAAACTCACAAATATACATTAACCCTGAAAACATAACACTCCTTTTTTTGGGCAGTCGTGTAATAAACCACAATTGTGAAATGAAAAACACCTGTTAAGACGCTGACAACACCTAAACCGCGGTCACTGTCAGATTGCATAGAAAAGAAAGAGAAGCGCGACGACAAAACGCTTGTAATTTATTGCAAAATATGAAGCAATTATCTATTTACTCAGAATTAAATTGAGTAATCGAAAATAAAAATAAACAACCAAGTTCTGCATTCAAATAAGACGTACTCGTACTTGTTATTAATTAAATACGTAACGTATGTTGATAATTAATACAGATATTTTGGATTAGAACTCAAGGTAAGAGGTTAGTTTAACCTTAGTTTGTATCGAGACTTTTTTTAAAAACGTGTTTTGGTAACAACCAAGTTCTGGGAAATATGTTCAAAATTAACATATATTTTCCGCTACCAAAAACTATACAGATTTGACAATTTTCTTTCTTAAGAGAAGCCTATTTTGGTCAATTGGGCCTTGTCTTGTCTTGTAAGTCCAGACACCAGATTTTCTATTGTTTTACACGGATTCGGTGTAAAACAATAGATAATCAATTGTGTCTCATTAGATGTCCTTGACCGATGACAGTGATTTAAAATGAGAATTTCGAGGGAAATTCGGGTTCAAATAATTAAATCAAAGCACAAAATTTTTCATCTATATGTACTTTTCTGATCCATTTGTTTAGAACAGACCATACTTTGACATTTGTGTCAAATCAGACATTATAAGAACAGATTAAAACTAACGAATTCTAGACTCAACATCATCTGCCTAGCCTTTTCACAACTATGTCGGCTTCCAATGTAATCGGTTGCAGCTGAATATAATAAATAACGAACTCTGGACTATTAAGGCTAATTGATTTTTCGTAATTGCAAGCCTTATTAAGATTTAGATAATAATTCACTAAGATAATTTAATTAAATAGGTAGGTACTTGTTTTTTAATTAAAAAATCGTTATCTGTCATAATTGACAAACAGAATTGATGGATGCGTTTGATTAATTTTTAATATTTCGCTTTTTACAAACGGCGTCGTCCGTTTAAAAACGCTCGCAGTTATGAAATTTGCCGAAGGTAAAATGTAAATTGTCATGTCACTATACCACAACATTTGATGGTCAATTCAAACGACGTTTATAATATGCCGCGGCAAATTAAAGAATTTAGTTTTAAATTTCTTAAGGCGCTCGCTGGCCGCTGCCGCGGCACCGCCCGCTTCGCTCGCTCGGCTCGCGCGCGGTTGTTCCCAGTACTGACCTAACCTAACCCATTTGGTCAGGGCGCACTAGCTTAGTTACTACGACTAAATATACGCTCGACGAGCGCACAGAGCGGACGTGTTACTGTTTATTTTAATAAATTCAAAAAAGTACGTTAGCCAATTACGAACCCTACGGCAACTAATTAGAACAATTTCTCGCAAAATCGAGCACGAGTGACATACACCGTAACTGTTTTAAGCCTCGAGTAAAGTATCGGCATCGACGCGGTAACCGCTCTTCACCCCCGGTGCAAGTAAAATAGTAACAAGGACGGAATATCTACTGCTGTATCTCCGCACTGTACTCACCTGACGGCGGCGCATAATCAACTCCCATGTGAGTAATTTCGTACATAGATCTACAATGAGCACACCACGCTCACCGCCTGGAGGTGGCATGTTTGCGGGACGCAGCGGATCTTATCCGAATTTGTCTGAATTGCATAAAGAAACTACACCACAGATTACTCTTCGTAATAAACGCAAATTACCCGATGATAATGAAGGGAACAAGTCTGATATCGCTGAAATAAAAAAACAGATGTCTGAAATGTTGGAATTATTAAAATCCTCCAAGAATGAACTGAAAGTATAAATAAGCTCTCTCTAGATGTTGCTGCCATAAAAGCTGAGGTCGGTAATATTAGCAATACTATGCAAAATATTATCCTGGACAATAAAAAATTAAAAGACCAACTATCAAAATTATCTGTTGCTGCCGAAAATACAGAAAAGAAAGTAGAGGTTCTTGAAGCCGATGTTAATAACTTAAAAAATATGCCAGCTTCATCTTCTACCCAAACAGCAACCACACAAGATGAAATTTTCACCGAAATCGAAGAACGAAACTTCAGAGCCAAAAATATTATAGTTGTTGGAATTCCTGAATCCCAGAATGATACTGCAACCAGTCGGCAAGATTACGATACGGCAGAAATACTGCAAATAACTGGGCAAATACTTAATGGCTGCCCTCAACCTACCGGAATATTTCGTCTTGGAAAATATAAACCAGAAAAAACTCGTGCAGTAAAAGTATGCTTCTCGTCTGAAGGCACAGCAAAAAACATACTACGTAATAGGAATAAGATTGATAAGGACCACATCAAAATATTTTCGGATCAAACTCCATATCAACGGAAATACCTTCAAAATTTAAAAGAAGAGCTTCAGCAACGCACCTCAAATGGAGAAAGTGGTCTTAACATCAAGTATATCAGAGGCATACCCAAAATAGTCACATCTAAAGAAACACATGAAGTGACAGCAAGGGAAACTCCAAAAAACTAACGTCGTCCAAAGAGGAAATAACCTACCAAATAACCAACAATTACTCAGATATTATTTTTACAAAAAAATCTCTAAAATGTTTTTATGCCAACGCTCGCAGTATTGTAAAACCTGGAAAATTCGATGAGCTTAGATGTATTATCGCTTCCCTACAAGTAACTGTACATATTATTATACTTTCGGAAACTTGGATTAAGAGTGAAGATGAGGCAAAAATGCTCCAGATACCCTCGTATACCCACTACTATAATTACAGACAAAATAAAAGGGGAGGTGGTGTGTCAATATTTGTGCACAACAATCTCAAACATTACCTTATTGAAGATCAATGCGTGGATGACACTCATTATCTCTGGGTATACGTGAAAAAATTTTCTCTTAATATCGGTGCTATCTATAAGCCAAATAAAACGAACATGGACAACTTTCTCGAGATATATTCAGAACAATTACACAAATTGAAACGAACAATAGTCTTTGGCGATTACAACCTAGACTTACTCAATCCGGACTTAGCGACACGGAAGTATAAGAACATTTTAAAAGAGAACAACTACAAGATCCTGAACAGAATAAATCCAAAACACTGTACCCGCGAAACAACCTCAACCAAGACAATGTTAGACCATGTTTCTTCTGACTTAAATGAAAATAATTTCCATTTTGTCACTATGGAATCTTCAATGTCTGACCACAAACAAATACTTTTAGAGATAAAGCGATACAAACCACCATATATCATAAAACAAAAATACAACGCGGTAGACTTCAATAAACTTTATCGATGCCTGGATGAATATCCTAAAAATCATGAAGACGTGGAGTATGACAAATTGGCATGCAAATTACAATCTTGTCTAAATAAGTGCAGAATCACAAAATTTAAATTTTTGAATCCCCCGCGGCAAGACTGGATTAAAAAAGATCTATTGGAAGAGATAAATAACAAGAACATACTATGGCAAAGATATAAAGCAAATGTGGTGGACACGGAAATAAAAGCAGAGTATGAACATATTAAAGTCAGAGTATTACACAACATAAGAAAAGCAAAAAGTGATTATTACCTAAAGAGGTTTGAAGAAAATTCAAGTAACCCACGAAAAATGTGGCAACTTATAAACGATTTGTCGAGAAACAAAATGCATGACAGAACTGGACCGGATAAACTTGAAACGCCAGCTGGTACTATTACGGACCAAAAAGAAATATGTGAATGTTTTAACTCATATTTTTCGACTATTGGCTCAACCCTAGCAAGTATGATTTCTGAAAAGTCGAAAGGAAGTCAAATTTTAGAAGAGTGTAGACTAACTGATAAAACGGAATTGCAGTTTCTGAAACCAGCAACTACAGAGGAAGTTATTACCATAATTAAAAATTTGGAATGTAATACTGCGTCCGGCATTGATGGTATTAGTACCAAATTAATTAAATGCGTGAAAGACATTATTGCTACGGAACTAACAGCCTGTATTAACTACCATATGGCACAAGGTATTTTTCCCAGCGAATTAAAAGTTGCAAAAGTTGTACCAATTCATAAATCCGGAAGTAAATTAGACCCGTGCAATTACCGCCCTATATCAGTTCTCCCAGTGACTTCTAAAGTTATTGAGAAGATTCTTTATAACCGATTGGAGTCATTCCTTAATTCAAAAGGTTTCTTTTACCGTAAACAGTATGGATTTAGAGCTCAATCAAATACTCTCGCTGCTACAATTGACCTCGTAACCAAAATTAAAAATAAAATTGATCAAAAACAAGTTGCTATAGGTATATTTGTTGATCTCAAAAAAGCCTTTGACACCATCAGTCATGACAAATTATTACAAAAAATCGAACACACCGGTGTCACAGACAAAGCACTTGAAATCTTTAAATCATATATGGAGAACCGTAAGCAAATAGTAAGAATAGGTAAACATGAAAGCAATCCCTGTATCCTGAATTTTGGCGTCCCCCAGGGATCAATATTGGGCCCCCTCATGTTCCTTATTTATATTAACAGTATCAGTGAATTGGGTCTTAAAGGAGACATCTCCCTTTATGCCGACGACACAAGTCTCTTTTACTTTGGACACTCAGTCGAAGCTATAATAGCCGACGCTCAAAATGATCTTAACTTGTTGAATGAGTGGTTTCAGTCAAATCTTTTAACTATTAATATTACAAAAACAAATTATGTAATTTTTGCAGCAAAAAATAAAAAAATAAATGATAATTTAGAACTTAAAATAGACGGCCAACTACTTGAACGAAAAGCTAAAGAAAAATATCTCGGACTTATCTTAGATAGTAACCTTACATGGAAACCACACCTAGAAAAAAATAAACTTAAACTAAGTCCACTCACAGGGGTACTCCGCAATATAACAAGTTGTCTCCCTCGAAAAGTGCGATATCTTATCTATAATTCCTTGGTTAAGCCTCATATTGACTACCTCATTGAAATCTGGGGCACTGCAGCGAAGTGTAATATAGATCCAATTCAACGAGTTCAGAATAGGTTAATTAAAATTTTATTTAACTATAAATTTAGGACATCAACTGAAAAGATATACGAGGAAACAAAAATAATGAATATAAAACAAACGTACATATACTACACATGTATTCTAATACGTAAAATATTAAATAAGAAAATCCATTCCAGTATAAAATTTGTAACTAAACAACAAACACGTTAGATTAACCTAAGACGTGCTAGTTACTTAGTGACCCGCCCTCCTAGAACCAACTATGGATGAAGAAATTTGGAGTTTGAGGGTGTTACAATTTATAATAAATTACCATCGATAATAAAAAAGAACAAAGTTATGCCCGGTTCAAAAAGCTACTAAAGACTCACACAATTAATACATACAAATAAGTGAATAAAATAAAACATATAATTGCATAATATATACTACATAAATAAAATACACACATTATAAATTAAAAATATACATACATTAGGAATTTACTTAAACTAAACAAAAATAAATTAATCTCTAATACTCAAAATGAGGTATGTACCCAAAATATATAAATGGAACAATAAACTTGCTAATAACAGACTATGCCATCAATGCCACATCTAGTAAAAAATCAAATCATACATCCATGTTGTGCCTCGTTAATAACCTACGATCGAGTTTGTTATCTGTTTACCCACGTTTTTTGTTTTATTCTTTTGTTTTGTCATTTTATATACGTACATCTGTGCGCTCTAATTATTAATCTTAGTTATTAGTTATTGTTTCTCAGTAAGTGAATTAGTGTATGCAATTCTTTATGAGAAATAAAGTTATTCTAAACCCAAATCGGCGCACGCGTCGTTGGTCACATTTCCAGGCAAACCTAAAATCACAATCAATGTCGAAATTATACAATTGAACGAGTTGCCAATTTACCTTCGGCATATTTCATAGCTGCGAGCGTTTGTAAACGGATGACGCCGCATGTATAATGTCGAATCATACAATCTGCCTGCGACAGACACATACATACACAAACTCACGCCTTCTTCCTATGGGGGTAGGCAGAAGGTACAGCACACCACCTGTTACGACTTAAATACTTATTTTGCTTCCTTTACGTTCATACATCTGGTCATACACGTACTACGGTTGAAAGTACCTATACTATGCACTTGACCTTTCTGAAGAACATCATCAATAAGGTCACTGTATCCTAGGGCGCCTCCTCCCAGCGTTTCCACTAACATTCTCACATGAATAATATATCTTATAATTAAAAGGATTTTCATACTTATTTTGATTATTACATAGAACCTTATAAAAGTCAAGAATTTATAAAATAAAAGAGAGAACGCTAATAGGGTTTTTCTATCAGGAATTTCTCAGTTGCAGCCCGGAGCCCGGATTTGTGCCCGGTTGATGGTCAAATCAAAAGTCATGCATTCAAACTATGCTGAGAATCAGCACTTTTCGAACGTCAAAATTACATAAGACAGTCCACCAAAAACGCCAGCCCTTCACCGAATTTCGGAAGTCTATGGCAAAAAATTAAAATACAGGTCCAAAGACACCGACTTCCGAAATAAAAGTTATTTTCACTTTGTAGTGTTGTTTTTTGAAAGTCGGTTGGTATTTTTTTTTGTAAAAAAGTTTTTTGTATTATCACTTTTTAGTTATGGCAGGTACCTACCCCACACCAATTCGTATACCACTACACTTCTCTAACAGATTATTTCACGCAAATCCTGTTCCGTGTTTTATTCATCTGGTCAATAGTGCATCAGATCCGAGGCATAATTGTGTAATTAACTTACAATGGCAAAGCCTTTAATTTAAGAATACTCTTTATTATGTACACCATAAAAATTTAAAATTTAAAAACATCCCGACACTAACAAAAACATTGGGTCAGACACGCTGCCATCGATACCAAAATCTGCGCCCCTGTAGGTATTTTTCCCAAAGTAGTACTTGCTAGTTTACCCTCATTTATCTTTCCTTCTCAAGTGAGCGAGTTAAATATCAACTAGAAAAGAGCTGATAATCTTCAAACGACTGAACACTTAAGAACACTTTCGATTAGGTCGCCTTTCAAACAAAAAAAATCAAAATCAAAATCAGTCCATGCATTCGGAAGCTACGATGCCACAGGCAGACACACACATACACACACACACACACACACAGGCAGACAGACACGTCAAACTTATAAGACCCCGTCGTTTTTGCGTCGGGGGTTAAAAATTACAGATATAAATGTAGAAATTTTACATAGGGTGACACAATGGGCGATCTTTTAAAGACAATCTTTAGATGGATTAGGGGGGAAAGGAGAGACAATACTGCAGGTAGTCTGTGGTGTACCAACACCACAATAAATATATATATACATAAAACATATTAAAATTATCTATAAAATATATTCAATAATAATCATAAAACTAGTTAAGAAACAAAATAGCAAACAATTTTGTCAGTTCAACAACATTAATTGCGTTATTTACGTTGCTAAGCCGTTTCCTATAAAATCTGTCAGATTGACATTAATCATATACATGATAGGTTAACATTACTTGTCGCTGTGAGCTTGTTCTCGTAACTGTAATTATCTATAGTCTTCATTTATTTTCGTTGCTTATACATTTAATATGTATGTATTTATGTATATATTATTTAGGATATATACAGGGTGACATTGAAAACATGCGACAAATCGAAATGGAAGATTGTACTCATCATTATGAACAACTTTTACTAAGGGACCAAAGCTACAATCCCAAAAAAAAAAACTGCTGTCCCCTACATTTATGTTCGCAATACCTCATCAAAATGTAGGAAAAGCAGATTTTTTTTTTTTGGGATTACAGCTTTGGTCCCTTAGTAAAAGTTGTTAATAATGATGTATACAATGTCCCATTTCAGTTTGTCGCAAGTTTTCAATTTCAACCTGTATATATATATATATAAATATCTGTGTATCAGTTTTAGTATATTGTATTTATTTATTTTTTACACCAACGACAGCCCCACTTTATGTCCAGGCAAATTACTGTCGATCCTATGGTTGCCTGGAAGAGATCGCAGAAAGCGATAAGGCCGCCCATTGTATATTTTGTAGTGTTTGATTTATTTTTTGTCATGTATTTTTTGTGGTGTACAATAAAGTACATATAAATAAATAAATAAAATAACTCGTAAATATAAATAAATGAATATATGTGTTTAATTGGGTGTATAATTATAGATAGTCGCGTTTCTGTTTCGTATTGACACCGCTGACACACAATGCCGCAGTGATTTGACTGGATTGTCATGGAAACGCTAGTTAATAATATGTGAACTCACTCTTCTCAGTATGGACACTTTTTCGCGAGACTAAGACCCATAGCCCAAGCACTAGGAAGTGGTGAAGGGCGGGCATTTTTGGGGGACTGCCTTTTGTAACTTTGACGTTCGAAAAGTGTTGATTTTCAACCTAGTTTGAATAAATGACTTTTGATTTTTATTTCATATTACAGAACCTCGCTCAAAACTCAAGCATTACTTAAAACTCGTTTAAAACTGTGGCACCATCTACATCGCCACATGCGTACTACGCAACACACTGACGTTACGGAAAAATCCTGCATCGCGCAAGCAGAGTTTACCGCACAACTAGCATATATACCAGACACAACACCCGTCTGGTCAGAGGATCCTCCCTTTTCTATGGAGGATGAGTGAACTTTACACCCTGTTCCTCATGCATCTATAAATCAATTTGACTGGTTGAAACTAATTTTAAGTAATGCTTGAGTCTTGAGTAAGATTCTGTAATACGGCCCTAAGTACGGTGAGGGCAAATGTAATAAATATTTGGGTTTGTCTTTACGATAATAATCATTTTCTCCTCGTAATTTTCTTCACTTTTTCTATGACTTTGCTAACATGATTTCTTTTTATCCATTCCCAGATATTTCAATTACGAGACTACCAGCTCCGTTCCTTAGCGTCAACGTTGGAGTATATGACACTATATGGCAACTCGTTCTTAGACATGAGCACAGCAGGAGAACATTATACGTTGACGTTCAACGCTACGGGATCTACTGTCATGAATCTGAGTAATGCACCTCAGAGACAAGGTAAACCGTTTTATTTACACTAATACCCAGTTCAAGCTGAGTTTGAAGCTGAGAAGGTCTTGTCAAGTTGAGCATTAACCTCTTGACCGCCAGGATCCGTTTACCTAAGTTCTTATGCACCAATGGTGAATCACGCGACGTTTTGGATTTCGCGAGCTACATTGAAGGAATCTTCTTAAGTAATGGTAAAGTTGAGTTTGACTAGTTCCTAAGTTCAAATTCTCAATTCAGGAACTGGGCAGGGTTATTCCGTTTATCGCGTGGATACTCGGAATTGCGTGTTCATTTATCCACCCCAGACGGGGTAGATAAATGGAATTCGTATATTGAATATCTTCCAGTTTTCTCCCTCGGCTGTGTACAGTCATTTAGAGAAACATGATAGAAACGGGCCCAAGATACATAGATGAGTCTTAATTTACTTAAGGTTTTGGCAGGTGCTTCCATCCTAGACACCTAAGACGTATGTATATTGCACTAATCAGAAGTCGCATAGACTATACCTGCTATTTAAATGATGCGAGCGCAAAATGCCATCTAGATAAATTAAATAAAATTCAAAATCAGGCTATGAGGTTAGTAGACATTAGCATACCTATAAAAATACGTACATAGAAAGAAATTTTGAAAACGATTGCATTAAAAGAGACGAATTTATCCAGGATACACAATTACGTCTACTCAATAATGAAGCTAGTGTTGGTCATTTCCTGGATATATTGTTATATAAAACGATGATCTTTAATTTGATTTAAATGCAATACGTAATATGATTTTTGTTTAAGTTTGTGGTTATTAAAAATTTGTTAATTTATTATTAAAAAGTGTATGAGTATATTTTGCTGTTGTATTGTTGATGATGACTGTATATCATCTGCCTAGCCTTTTCCCAACTATGTTGGGGTTGGCTTCCAATCTTACCGGATGCAGCCGAATACCAGTATTTTACATGGAGCGATTCCCTATCTGACCTCCACAACCCATTTACTGGGTAACACGATACCCCTTGGTAAGACTGGTTGTCCGACTTTCGGGCTTCTGACGACCCGTAACGACTGTCAAAGATCTACAAATGACAGCCGGGACCAACGGCTTAACGTGCTTTCCGAGGTACGGAGGGGTCTTGGTATGTAAAGATGGTCACCCATCCACGGACCAACCGCGGCAAGCGTAGCTTAACCTGATCCATCGATCAGTGCGGCTGTTATTACTTCGCCACAAGCACCACTGATGATGACTGTATATGGGGTAAAACATTGGAAGAACATTCAAAAGTGAATTCCGATTATCCACTCCGTCTGGGGTGGATAGATGAACACGTGTTTCCGAGTATCCACCCTAGGGTGGCTGTTTTAGGTCGGATAAATAGAATAACCGTAATACAATATTTAGATCTACAGGATCAAAATAAATTATCTCCGATTCTTTACTGCCGTGACTGGCTATTATTTCTCTTTCGTTGACCCGAGCAACTGTAGTTATTGAAAATAATTAAAATAAAACTTTTTGTTTTATCATACATAACATCCAAGCTCATTATCATCGTCCTTATACCCTCATCTTAATTATCTTTTTCAGCTATAATTTCAGTGTTCACATCCTTTCTAGCCATATCATCTTTCACATAATCCATCCATATTTTCTTTTGTTATTCTTCATTATGAACATAATTCTGGTGTAATTAATGATACTTAGGTGTTCGTCGCTAAATAACAGTAGCGCGATCTTCATTTACTGACTTGTGCTGTATGACGTCAGTAAAGTAATTTGTCTTTATTTTCCAGTGGCAAGCGTCTGGTCATCAGGCTTCGCATCAGTCACCTTCCCTAATCTCAAAGAGGTGGACCTAAGAGCATGTTCCATACAAGTCCTCGGCCCAAACTTATTTCGAGGGATGGCTAAGTTAACTGCACTTTACATCGGCGAAAACGAAATCTATTTCATTGACTCGACAGCTTTCTCCGGCCTAAATAATTTAGTGCACTTGGATTTCAGCAGGAACCAAGCGTTTGATGAAAATGGAAAGCCGAAAAATCTAGCTACCGATAACTACTACGCCTTTCAAGATTTGGAACGACTAGTTTCCTTGGATATGTCGTATACAAGAATGACCCAAAGAAATCTCGGAATGATTAAAAGTCTCGGCAAAAGTCTTAGGAGTCTGTCGTTATGTGATACTGGGTTAAACAATCTTACGGAAGATTTTTTTATGTCGACATCCTTACAGATTTTGGACGTGTCACGAAACAATGGGGTTCTAAATCTCAGCAGAGCATTGAGGGGACTTGAACACAGCTTAGTTATTTTATATGCACAAGAAGTTGGTCTACAAACCATGGAAATATTTGAGAATTTTATTAACTTAATGGTATTACAACTTGCTAACAATGAGATTACCAGTATACTCGATTCAACGGTAAAGAGCCTGAGAAGTTTAAAAATCTTAGATTTGAACAAAAACAGGATAAATTCGTGGTTCGACAGAACATATTCTTTGATGCCAGAACTGCAATTTTTATCGTTAGCTCATAATAACATTAACATAATCACAGAAGAAATGATCTTAGACCTAATGTACGTAGACTACTTGGCTATATCTGGCAATTTCTTGGTCTGTAATTGCCACGCAAAAGATTTTTACAAGATGGCTGCCAAAAATGACATTATGTACAATGACACTCTAATAAGCATGCCAGGTGGCCAGCTTCCGCATAATGGGTACCGATTCTATAATAAATTTATACTTAACAGAACTAAAATAGATTTAGAACATTGTGATGAACAATGCTTCGAAGACATCGGTCCATCAGGCAGGTTTCGTTTCGTGGACTTTTTACCAGATGCCTACGCATGTCTCGTGGTACCGGAAAGTAAGACTGTTTTAATTTCCGATGTATACAGCTGTGGCCGGGCTGCCAGAGATCTTAATTATGACCAACAATTGAACGGTGGAAAGAACAAGCTTCTGGCGTTACTAGCAGTACCTTGTGTGTTGCTGCCTGTAGCCATGATCTACGTTTTCAGAAGACACATTCGATACTTCTTCATAACTGTGAGAAACTCTGCGATGCTGAGTTTGATTAATAAGAAAGATGCTGTTGACGGTAAGCGTAAGTTTTTGATATTTTCTTTATTTATTGAACGCAAAAGGGCAATTGCAGACTGATAATATAGCTTCGGGAGGTTCCTGTGTTGGATAAGGCGGGAGGAAACGCCAGGGTGTCACCACTGTATGGATCGCCCGGAGGACACGGTGGAGCATATGGTTGAGGTCTGCCCGGCTTGGGTAGAGCACCGCAGTGTCCTCGTGGAGGCGATCGGTGGTAGAGATCTCTCGCATCTGGCCCTGGTTCAGGCCATGGAACGGAGTGAGAGGGCATGGGCAGCCGTCACCTCCTTCTGCGAAGCAGTAATGCTGGCGAAGGAGGAGGCGGAACGGTTGAGGGAAAGGTAAATTTCGCGCCCTCTCATCCCTAGCCGCCGCAAGAGACGCCCTGAGCGTCGGGAATCCCGGGCGGATTTCCGGCCACCGTAAGCACGGGCTTGCGGATGGTGAGAAATGGGTAGCTCACCGTCCGATAAGGACTAGGCCTGGGTCGACGGAGCGTTGTATTCCACGCGTGGCTCAAAGAGATGTCAGCACAAGTGCAGGGATCCACTAGGGCCGATGCCTGCCGGGGTTGCGTGGAAGTAGAAAGGGTAACCGAGGCCCCTGGCAACACAGGCAACGGAAGGAATACGGGTGGGTTTTAGTCAGTAGGAGTCTGACACACCATCCCGCTCCGCGAATTTATTTGATAATTTCCCACCCAAAAAAAAAAAGGCATAATATGGTCGGCACGATTGATTCAGGGGCTAATGAAATGAAATTGTTTATTCTATAAATAGATTATCAGCATCACTTTTACACGTCATATTAAAAAAATAAGCTAGATGGAGTGGACATGTCCTATCTGATTACCCCTGAGAAGAAATGGCGAAACAAACTCAAGGGTCTCTTTTAAAGTCAAAATGGTTGAGCTGAATGGTGCTAATCCATGCGTCATGCTCGTGAACGGGCGCCGTTAGTTGGGACTGGTCACCTCTTAGCGTCCTCGGCTTATTTGTAATTATTTTATTTAGAAATTGTTTTTGTTTCTCTTTTTACTATGGGCGCGTTTTTTTATTTTACATCGTCCTCACATTTAGTTATAATTTCAACATTATTTTTGTACTAATCTTTATATATCAATTTAATTTAAAAGAGTGTCCATGGAGTTTCTTGCCCGTTCTTCTCCATAGGTACCTACTACGCTTTGGAATGGGCAACTAGCTTCATATTTCTAACTGACCGACTCCTTGACAATTCAAAAGTGCCTGTAAATGGTTTAATTGAAATAAATGCTTTGAGTTTGAGTTTGAGTTTGAGTTTGAGTCCAGACATAATCTTGGTCAGATCATGTGACATGTAGATCCATGTCTGAAATGGTCTTTTGACGAAAGAACCACACAAATTTGAGTGGACCTGTCCAGTCGGTGCAAGCGTTTGTCAGTAATCGTATAGCTCAACTTAGAACTTAAGGAGATCAACGACTCGACGAACAATAACAAGAACACTCAAAATGCCAGACTATCATTAAAACTAACTAAGAAAAAAAAAACAAATAAAAATGACCCACATAGTGCTCACATTCACAATAATTAAAGTAACATAATACTTTTCAAGGTAAATATTCAAAGCTATTCGCGTATAAACTAAGCTATTCGCGTTACGGGTCGTAGGGTTTGATTCACCCTCTGAACTAATTTTTTTTTGGTACACCTTGCTCTACAGTAAGACAGTTAAGAACAGGTTGATGTTATTACGACTGTGTCGAATATTCTCTCGCTTGATAGTGCAGCAGGCTTAGCATGAGCACCGTTTTGTCAACGGAAGAATAGACAAAAATGACGTACCGTGTAGAATGTACGACGAAGGATTCTTTTTTCTGTTTGATTCTCAATTTTTACTGATATTAAGTCACGTATTATAAAGACAATTACAAAAGATTTTCTCAGTGTCAAAGTACCGTAATTTGGAACAAAAAAATATTAAAGTACTATTGGCCTTAACCATTTCCAAAAGGCATTACGCCTTATTAAATAAATTATTCAAAAAAGGATTAGAAAGCCTTGTTCTTATATTAATTATCACAGTTTTGCGTTCAAGGCGCTCTTCTGTAAAATCATGATGTTGTAGTTAACCGTACCTATATATTTTGTGGCCGTCGAGTAGAAAAATGCAAATTGTCTTCAATACCTTAGACAACTATCAGTTGTCAGTGTGATTTTGACAGTTTGGGATAGAAAACTTTCTTCTGAAATAGTCTACATAAAAAAGGACCTAGACAAAGATCGTTCGAAACGAACGACAAAATGACAGATTGCAGAAGGATTTCTACGGTGCGATGTCAAAAATGGAGAAGCGAAATGTCATTTTGTATAGAAAGAGCTGAGTCTATTTTTCGTAGAAATAGAAAGCGTCTATACCCAACTGTCAAAATCACACTGACAACTGACAGTTGTCTAAGGTAGTGAAGACAATTTGAATTTTTCTAGTCGACGGCCACAAGGTATGGTTATTTACAAAATCATGATTTTACAGGAGAGCGTTTTGAACGCAAAAATCCATAGTTTTGCGTAGGAGAAGATAGCCTTGTTCTTCTATTAATTACCATTAATTAATAGAAGAACAAGGCTATCTTCTCCTATTTTACATCATATTGTTAATAGGGCATTACCAAGGATATGGTAAAGGCCAATATTACTTATATATTTTTTTGTTCCAAAATACGGTGTTCGACACTAACTTTGAGAAAGAAAAATGTAGTTGTCTTTATTTATATACGTGACTTAATATCAGTAAAAATTGAGAATTAAACAGAAAAAAAATCGTATGACAAAACAAAGAATTCTGAGTCGAATTATTTAAAAAGAGTGAATTTCGTAAAAAGTGCAGTTGACTCTTTCGATTTTGCTGCCGTCGTACTTTCTACACGGAACGTCATTTTTGTCTATTCTTCCGTAGACAAAACAGTGCTGGTGCTAAGCCTGCAGTAGGTAGAACGGCAGCTCACTTCACCTGCATTTTTAGGGTTCCGTAGTAATCAAGGAACCCTTATAGTTTCGCCATGTCCGTATCTCTGTCCAAAGAGAGAGACCCACTTACAAGACCTTACAACCTTACAAAACCAATGCTGAGGTCAGACAGGTCCTCACTGTTGCTCAGAGACGCTTAGTACTGGAAAGCTGTATTTTGACATAGGTATACATATTAATCTCGCTGACAAAGTGGTAAAATGTTTTTTTTTTAGGGTTTTACCTCCCTTGCACGTAATGTGGGAAAGATATTTTTTTCTTGTGTATCCCATGGTGTGGGGTATCGTTGGATAGGCTGCCCCCCTAAATGCCCGCCAAAAATGCCTGCCAGCTAAATGTTTGTTTATGGAGATATGAAAAAAATCATGGCAGTAGTAGATATAATGAAATTAAAAGGAAAACTATCAGCTAAGTAGGCTTTACAAGTTAAAGAGTCGGCCAACTTAAATTTGCAGTTGGAGAACTGACCGTGACGAATATCGATGAACATGTTTTTCAACTAAAAAGTTAAGTTTTTAGAGAATATGTCGGCTGGTCTTCCTTACTGCAGCGCCATAATTTGGATCTATGCAAATAATGTTTCCATTCTATCTTAATTTCAGACAACACGATCTTCAACTATGACGTGTTCGTATCGTACTGCAACGAGGACCGCGGGTGGGTGCTGGATCACCTGCTGCCTCACATGGAGCAGGAGTGTAGCATCAGCGCTTGTCTCCATGAGAGGGACTTTCTTGTAAGTAGCTTTAAGTTTCTTTGGTGAATTCGAGAGAGAGTTTTATTACAAGACCAATGCTGCAACATTTATTTTTAAATGTCACAACAACATGTTAACTTTTTGTTGCGCGTGGGTTTTTGTAAATTAAAAGAAGGAGAGCTTAAGTTACTCCTTATAACATCAGCTAACTGCCAGTGAAAGTCTCGTCGGAGTGTCGTGGAGTGAAAGTCGTTTCGGAGATTAGCCGGAACAAACGAACAGACAGACAGACAAAAATGTTAGAAATTGTTTTTTTTTTGTTATAAGTACCGTATATACGTACTTTTGTGGCGGCATCTACATCGCCACATGCGAATTACGCAACACACTGACGGCCCACAAATTCCTGCATCGCGCAAGCAGAGTTTACTGCGCAACCAGCATATATATACAACATCCCGACATTACCGTTGGGCAGTTGCCTACCAGACACGACACCATCTGGTCGGAGGATGAGGGAAATTTACACCCTGTTCCTCATGCCTCTATACTTTTGTACGCATTTGACAAAAAGCTGTTATTGTGACGTTACAAACAGACATTTCAAATTTATTTATTTGTATATTTGTATAGATTAAGGCGCTGACAAGAGGTAAATTACCAAAATAGGCTTGTCTTACGAAAAAAAATTGTGAAATCTGTATAGTTTATGGTAGCGGAAAAATGTATGTACCAAAACACTTTTTGAAAAAAAAATCTCGATACAAACTAACGTTAAACTAACCTCTTACCTTGAGTTCCAATCCAAAATATCTCTATTAAATATCAAGATACGTTTACACGTACAAGTAACAAGAACGTCTTATTTGAATACAGAACTTGGTTGTTTTTTATTTTCGATTACTCAACTCAATTTTGAGTAAATTGATAGATGCGTGATATTTTGCAATAAATTACAAGCGTTGTGGCATCGCGCTTCTCTTTCTTTTTTATGCAGGCTGACAGTGACTGCGGTTTAGGTGTTGTCAGTGTCTTAAGTTTGTGTTATGATCTTCCCGTGCGAGTCCCAATAAATACATTTTTCCTTTTTTTTTGTTTCAAGTTGACGCCCAAAATGCAACAACTTGCCTGGCAACGTCACCCGTTGTTGTTTAAGTTTCATATATGTCGAGTTACTGCTTCTTCATGATTGACGGTCACGTTACCTACATGACCACGGAGCTGATTGGAGTCGCTGAGTAACCAACAATAAAATGCGACTCCAATTAGCTCCGTGGACATAGGCCACTTTTTATCTCCATGGAATCGATACTTATGCGGGTGAAATCGCGGGATGCAGCTAGTACAACATTAAAAAAGAACATTAAAACTAACAAAGTGAAAACAAAAATAAATAAACGAAAAAAAGGCCTGTGCGAGGTCAAAAAGGCTCCTAACTTAGCATGATGCTGCGATATTTAAAAAAGAAACCGCAGCTCCTGGTATGCTGATAGCACTTTTTTTTCTCTTAATTTTTGAATTTTTCCGTTCCAGGTGGGTCTCTCAATCCTGGAGAACATAGTATCTTGCATGGATCGTTCCAGGTCTATCATGCTGATCCTTTCACAGAGGTTCTTACTCAGTCAATGGTGCCAGTTTGAGATGCACCTAGCACAGCATAGGTAAGCTTTTAAACACCATTACAAAACATTTTTATATCATGACCACGCATCCATTAAGCGAAATGATGGACTGGCGACCTTTAAAAGGTGGCTGGGATTGCAGAAGGTAGGAAGTAGGAACTGTGGGGGCAACTTCGGAGAGGCCTATATCCAGCAGTGGACAGCGATTGGCTTACTTATTCGTTGTTCGTTGTTGATTGATGAATGGGTGTCCCTCGCGCATTTATCAATGAGGGTTTTCTGAAATGCATTCACTAGATGGCAGCACTGAGACGTCAGATCCGGGCACCTGTCAAAGCGACTATACTTTCTTTTGTCGTAACTGAATGATGAATGAATGATGAACGTCATCATAATTATAAATTCATCGTCGAAATGGAAGACCTCTTGTCAAAGTGGCGTCAACTGTTGGCGTGAACTTTCAGGAAAACCCTCATTGCACATGGATCTCTTACATAATATCACACCTGTATTCTTTGAAGGGTGTACACACATTGCTCCAGTTATGTTTGAAGTCCCATGTAATATTGGACAAGCCTATTTAATTATGCAACTTTGAGTTAAGCTGGCCTTTGTACTTGGACTCTACGTGTCACTGTGTAATTTGTTTGGTGTACAATAAAGAATAAAGAATTACAAATTCAGACCCCAGGATGGTACTGAGAAACCAATAACGCTTATTTGACTAGACCCCACGCTAGGCAGTCACGCTTGCTACCACTAAACCAATGGGGCAGTCTCGATCATCGCTATTCATTTTCTTCTCATTCCAGGCTTTTGGAAACTCGCAGAGAAGACCTAACGCTTGTTCTTCTAGAAGACATCCCACGCCGTCTTAGACCTAACACACTACACTACTTGATGTTAACTAAAACCTATATCGTATGGCCAAAAGACGAAGCAGAGAGACCAATCTTCTGGAAAAGACTTAAGAAGACTCTTATTTCCCAAAAGGCCAAACCGACAGACAATGTGTCTTTGGCTTAAGGTTCATAATTGATCTGCATGGGAATTAAATTTTTAATATGGTAATGGTCTATTCAGAAGTCCACATTCCGCAACGGACTTTTAAAGGCCAAAACTGGAAAACACGTGGGCCATGTCACATTGTGACCACTTCCTATTATTTGCCTTGATAGTAAAAACCATTAATAAAGAGTGTTCTGTGAAAATTTTACCTGTCTACCTTAATTATTACGGTTAAAAAAGCTACAGCCTTGCGACAGACAGACAGAGGGCGTAGGCATAGTATAAAGAGGGGAAGTAGGCTATCTCCGGCCCAATCCGCGATATAATTGCCTACTGCCTCAGGGTTGTCACTTTCAGCTAAATTTTAATTCAGTGCCTATAAATTGGCAAGGGTCGGGAAGTTGTATTTTTTACTTGTATTGTCTGGGTACAGGGTTTGTGAGGTCGGTTTTAACTATACGATGATGAAAAAAAAACATCGTAAAACAACATAAAAAAACTAACGCCTGCCTCTTAGACTATAATCAAATTTTTGTCTGTTGTTATGTTTCGATCTTTGCTCTCTCCTCTTTATACTATGGCGTAGGCTTTGTAGGGGTTCTTATGGTCCGCGCGCAACTACACGAGGTGTGTGAGTCGTGAGACGGGGGAGGGCGCGATTGACAAGATTGACAGACTGATTTAGCTTGACCTTTGTTAATGTAAATCTCAGGCAGTGACTAGCACTTGCGTGCGGATTATAGTAAAAAATGTATGTGGTCACATCGCATTGTCAATTTTAATAATACATATGGTATAGGATTTTACGTTCCTAATGTATGTAATATAAATGGTAAAGATTGAAAAGTTGGCATAACAAACTGTTCTTGTAAATAAAACCTCCGTTTAATTTAAATTGCTTTTCTATTACTTTCTGGGTATTTTTTTATCTACTTAGACGGACAACGCACAGTCTAAACTGAAACCCAAGTGTGAAATTTTACACAAGAGTCTCTTATCTATACAGGGTGACATTGAAAACATGCGACAAATCGAAATGGGAGATTGTACTCATCATTATGAACAACTTTTACTAAGGGACCAAAGCTACAATCCAAAAAAAAAAAACTGCTGTCCCCTACATTTATGTTCGCAATACCTCATCAAAATGTAGGAAAAGCAGATTTTTTTTTTGGGATTACAGCTTTGGTCCCTTAGTAAAAGTTGTTAATAATGATGTATACAATGTCCCATTTCAGTTTGTCGCAAGTTTTCAATTTCAACCTGTATATATAAAAATGAATTGTCGTTTGTAAGTCTCACATAAACTCGAGAACGGCTCCACCGATTTGCCTAATTTTGAAATATTTGTAAAAGTCTGAGGAAGGTGTAAAAGGTGAGAAAATACAATGAATCAAGTAAAAAGTCGTAACTATGAACCTATCAAAAACTATTAGGCCTGCTTGAATGTACGATAGTATTTCAATCAATATTCACGATAGGATTTGTATGAAATAGGGTAGGTTTTATCGATACTTAGTGCCGTCCGAAACCGGTCCGGGTAAAGCTATATATACCTATATCTAATAAAAAGTAAAAAAGTTAAAATATGCATTGTCACACTGGTTTCGACCTCATGTGCCAGTAAAATTACACTACACCGGCCTCTTTTAATAATTATTATAATATAATTTTAATATAATAATAATAATAATTTATTTAAGAAATAAATAAATAATTATTATTATTACATTGACTACTTTATTTTTCTTCCCTTTTGAGAGAGTTTACACACGGGCCGGAACCAAGTGTGTATGGGAAAATTTAAAATGAAAAGGTGGATGATTATGTAGAAGTCAGGAACTTTCGGGCGATGCGACAGGTATTGAGAATGGTGGCTTTTTGGAGCATGTAAAGTGTGTGAGAAGGCATGTGTAGAGTGTTAAGACTGTGTGAGAGCCTTTGGCACTACACCGGTAGATGAAAGTGCTACAGGGACGATATGTACGGTCTGTATTTTCCATTGGGTTTTAATTTCTATGGCGAGGTCTTGGTACTTACAAATTTTTTCGGATATTGTAGTTTGAATGTTGTGTGAGTTCGGTATAGCTATATCTATCAAGTAAACTGTTTTATTAATTTGTCATGAACGGTGATATCAGGTCTATTGTAATGTATAGTTTTGTCTGTAATTATTGTTCGGTCCCAATAGATTTTCTGATTCCTGTTTTCTAAAATAGTATCAGGTTTGTACTTATAATATGGAATCATCTCACCTACAAGTTTATACTTGTGTGCTACTCGTAAGTATTGGTGTATGATTGCGGCAACTTGGTCATGTCGATGTTTATAATCTGTCTATGCGAGTGTTTTACAGGCCCCTGTTATGTGTTGAATGGTCTCAGAGGCACTGTTGCAATGCTTGCATGTATCGTCAGCTGATTGGGGTATTTTATTATGTACTTTCTGTAGTTACAAGTTGCTATTATTTGATCCTAGATCGCAAGCATGAAACCTTCAGTTTCGGGAAACAATTCGCCTCGTTAATTAATTAATCGACTTAACTTTATCGACGTGTGGCTGGCTCATGTAGGCTCGGTGTCTTCCATGTAGCGCTTTTACTGACCATGCTGCAATTTTTTGCTGTGTGCTTATGAGATTTTCATTAATTTGAGTGTTTCTATTTTGTAAGTTGAGTGGTGTAAGTTTTTAATCTGCTTCTGTTACATGTTTGTGGAGTGATGAATTTTCTGATTTGTTATGGATGTAAGATCTGAGTAAAGGTATTTGTTTGTTGTGCAAATTGCATATGTCTATGAATCCTCTTCCTCCTTCTTGGCGTGGTAGCGTAAGTCGCTGTATGCATGATTTAGGGTGGTGTTTCCTATGTTTAGTAAAGAGTGTATAGTGCGCTGTAGTTTTCTGATATCAGATTTAGACCATCGTATAATTCCAAAAGAGCATGTAAGAATGGATATTGTGAATGTATTGACAGCTTTAATTGTGTTCTGGTTGGTTTTAAAGATTAGGTTTAGGCGATGTGTAAATTTTTTGAGCAGTTCTTGTTTTGTCATCTTTTGTTCTATCTGCCTGGATTGTTTGAAACCTAGGTATTTGTTTGTACTGTGTTCATCCATTGGCTCAATAGTTTTACCGGATCCGAGTGTGTAAATATTATTTTGTATATATCCTTTTACAATGGATAACATTTTGCATTTGTCAATATGAATACTGTGTTCGTTTTATCTAGTAGGTGTGATTGTGGATTGAGTGCCATGCAAAACCATAAAGGGCTTAGAGCATCGCCTTGAAGAATTCCTCGCTTTATGTGGATTAGTTCAGTGGCCAGGGTAGTGGAGGTTTGGTTTATTTTAAGAACAGTTTGCAAATTTTGCATGGTAGATTCTAAGAACAATCTGAGTGTGGGGTGAATATTATAGATATTTAGAACGTGTAACAACCGGCTGTGCGGGACTGAATCATAGGCCTTTTAGTAATCGATGAACATGGTATGAATATCTTTTTGTTTTTCACTGCACTGTTCATAGCAATCACGTCAATAGTGAGTTGCTCCTTACATCCCTGACTATTCTTACGACAACCTTTTTGTTGTTCTGCAAGAATGTTATCTTTAGTTAGTTGTTTGTTTGTATACTACTTCACTTACACAGGCTGTAAGGACTTTATAGAGAGTTTGTAAACAAGTGATTGGTCGGTATTTGGTTGGTTCTGTGTAACTGAATAAATGTATTTATGTGATTATACATATATAAATGGGTGGATGCTAGTGAATTTCTTATACCAGTAGTGGTGAATATTGTCTCAGCCTGGAGATTTCCAGTTGTGTGTGCGTTTGATGACGTCTGTAAATGTGTTTATTGGTATGAGTTCAAACTCCATTTGGGGGATTTCTGGTGTTGCTTTATTAATCCAGTCTGCGTGATTATTATGGTATAATGTGTTTTCCCAAATGTTCGCCCAAAATTCTCGTAATGCTTCGAGAGGAGGTGTCTCTAGGGTTTGGTTCGTGGGGTCTCTGTTATTAGATGTCTACTGGATGCCGCATTTAATTTTTGTTTTAAAGTGTCCAAAAAGTGATCTATTTGTGTGTTTGAGTCTTCGTGTTGTGCGTGTATTCGATATTTTCTTTATTTCTTCTATTGCTGCTATTCGTTTCTGACTTCTACAACCATTAATAGAATGTGTCAGTCTACCTATGTTTGCTCTTAGATTCACAATTTTGTGTGTGATATTTTAGCTCCGTTGCATGTAGCTGCCGTCCATGCTGCACAGTAAATTATTGTCTACAATGCAACGAAGTCGGTGTCGACATTTGAGTACTTAGGAAGAATGACAGTAGTTATATGTAACTATGGCAGAGAACTTTTTAGAAGTTTTCTGCTTAGGAATATAAGTCCTACTAGTGGGGTATGTATCAGAGAAAAATAGTTGAGCTTGTTGAAACGTGGCTTCTAGAACGAACCCAGAAAGGGTTCGTTTCTAAGGCAGCAAAGTAAGTTTGCATAGGTTCAACTTGCCCAATTTATAAGTATAGTGTGGCCATTAGTGCTGTGCACTCCCTGAGGTATGCGCGGCGAGGTGGGAGGCGAAGAAAAAGTGCATGAGTTCACATGAGATCGATACATGTCGGACAGATCTTACGATATCAGTTTGCATTTCTAAGGCAAGACTTGTGGCGGGCCGATGGTCGGAGGCTATCTATCTGTAATTTATTATACTTACTTAGTTGATTAAAATGTAACCCAAATATACTCATATTTTATTTAAAAAATGCAGGTGATAAATAAGAACTAAACTTATAATTCAAAGCCGGACTTGTTTTATTGAACATTTTTTTATATTAACAAACAATTATATATTCTAACGAAAGTTATTCTAACATATATTCTGTTTCAACTTCATCTTCATCTTCCACTTCGCCACCGGAACTTGAATCAGAGTCTTGCAAATTTATTATGAATGAATCGATAACATTATCGAACTTACTATTGCTAAAGCCACCTTAAAAATGACAGTCTTCATATCACGAGATAACGCACGACCCATCTTTGAATATTTATCTCATGTGCGTCTGACATAGACAGTCCGATACAGATAACACTACCTGCCGCCTATCGAGCGTTGACGGCGCATTGACAGAGCGCAGCAGCCGATTCTCCAGCCCGTCTCGCCGCGCGCATACCTCAGGGAGTGGACAGCACCAATGGCCACACTATAGTTCAAGAAATTTTCTTTGTCTGTATTTATAAGAGTATCTTTTGAAACTTGCCTTTCCCTCAACCGTCCCGCCTCCTCCTTCGCGAGCATTACTGCTTCGCAGAAGGAGGTGACGGCTGCCCGGCCGGACGCGAGAGATCTCTGCCGCCTCCACCGTATTCTCCACCGTGTCCTCCGGATGATCCACACAGTGGTGACACCCGGATATTTTGTGGGTTGTTGTTGTTATTTCTTAATTCTGTAGCTACCTGCTTTTTAATATCTCCTTGTCTGTAAGGGTCTATATTTTTGTTATTTATAATTGCTCTCACTTGATGAGATAGTCTTTGTTCTGTTATATGTGCCAATTCTGGATATACATATATTTATGAATACCTCTTGTAACTGTTTTCTATAGGCCGTTTTATTGGTTTCTAGTTGTGTGGTAGTATAGTATATTCTGATTATTGCTTTATTATATTCGTTCGTCCATTTAATACGCTGGCCGGATTGTATGTTAATTTGTGTTGTTAATTTGTTAATTTGACTGTGTGGAGTGTTTCTGTATTTGTGTATGAACCATTTGAAGTTCAGCTCTGAATTCCTCATAAATCTGGTCTGTTGTGACCTGAGGTAATAGTTTCCTTTGAACTATAGCTCTTCGTTGGTCACCTATCCTTTGTCGGCTTACTTGCATAGACGGATATTTTTCTAAAAACTTAGTGTGAAGCGATGGAAGATATGCATTTTTGTCGGTATAGTTGTTTGTGTAGTTGTCTATTAAAGAATCTTTTGAATAGACAACTACACCATCATTTTGATTGTTATTGATTCTGGTAAAAGATATGTTGTACCCTGGTATTACTGGGAGGTTATCCTGGCGATTAGATAACCAGCACTCGGTTCGTATTATTATATCACAATTAAAGTTAAGTCTATGAAGAAAAATGTTAAAGCTATCCATGTTCTTATAGATACTACGAAAGTGACTTTTGATACATGGAAAGATATTGTCTGCAGTCCTCAACCTTACATGACTTTGAAACAGTTTGAAAACTATTATCTATGTCCGTAATTAAGGTACTATCCATAGTATATTAGAAATTAAAATAAAAAAATAAAGTCTAAAATAAAAACAGGTATGTGGCGCTCATAGGCGCCTTCATAGTCGATTGAGTTGTGTACCTGTTTTCGGCAGACTTTTTAGCTGGACCATCCAGATCTCCCGTTTTGTGGCTCGCTGGTTTTTTGAAGCGCAGACATGTTGCACATTTTGGCGCTTCTGTTTTCTTTGTGCAGTCTTGAATGGTGTGTCCTTCTTCACCGCAATGACCACACGTAGGGGCAGTGGCTTTGCAGAACTTGGCTGCGTGGCCGTACTGCTGGCACTTGTAACATCTGGTTACCAGAGTGAAGTCACGTACTGGACAGGACGTCCAATTAATAAATAGTCGTTCCTGGGTGAACATGACCTTCCGAATGACGGCTGGAACTTCTAGTATATAATTGCAGTTTTCAGCATCTTTTCTCCCAGATTTGTGGCTTAGGTTGATTGAGGTTATAAACGTATCTCGGGCATAGTAGGCAGTTTGTCAGCTAAATTTTGTTAGACATTTAAAGACCCTCATTTTCAGTCATAGATGCGGGCACTCCAATTACTACAATGCGAGGTTTGCGCTTTCGGGGTTCCTCGATGGTAAGCTCTGACGAAGCAGTTTGGACTGTTTGCTTGAGCTTGTCCAGGTCATCTTTAGTCTCCATGCTGATTATGAGACCTCCCTTTTCCGATTTTGCGTACGCCTCGTACTTTCAGCTTCATTTCGCCTGGGCATATGATGTTTTGGACCATGTTCCTGGTTTCTTCACTGGTCTTTGAGTTATCACATGGGATAATTTGGTTGGGCCACGGAGCTAAGTTGGTTGGGGCGGACAAAATTGTTGGATCCCTTCTTCACCATATTGGCAAAACATGTATCACACCTCCCTGCTCCTTGCTTCGTACAGGACTCCTGAATGGTTACGCTAGGTCTCGAGCTTCAGTTATGGTTTTAAGGGCGTTATGTGTTTGTATGGCACTTGATTTCAACGACTGGTATCGCACGACCATTTGAGAAACTCCGTGTCCAACTTTTCGGCAAAGATTGCTGATTCTTAACTTCTGGTCCGAATTGAGTTTTCCTTCATTAGCAGTGGCACAGACCTCATTCAAGCATTGTTCAATGGACCCCAACCAGTTCTGAATTTCCGGAGTGGGGATAGGTTCAGCTGGGTCCACAGACACTTCTTGGTTCTGCTTGGGTTGTTGAGGTGATCTTGGTGTTGGTGTCGATGGGGGACTGCGCGGAGTCAACCCGCTCCGCGGAAAGGGGCTGCCGTCCATATTTCAGATTATAAAAATTGTATATTATTATAATCTAGTCAGATTATCCTTAACATTACTTGATTTATAAAACACGCTAGTACACTATAAAACTGGGTCAGTATTAATGCAAGTGTTAATTTATTTATTTTTATAATGCATTGACGTGCACATCTGTATGCGTTGACCGATTAGTAGGCTATCACTCTCTGCCGACACAGACCTAGAGTCCATAGGAGCGCGCAAGCCCCACCACGTTGTCAACGTGGAGATACGGCGGTGGGGTTATTATTATTATTTTACCCTAAACAGTAAAACCATACATTGTCTAGCATTTTCCCAACTATATACTTGGGGTCGGCTTCCAGTCTTAGTTAAGTTCAGCTGCATATGCACTGCCGGGGTCGCGGGAAGGTACAAAAAGGTTACCGAGGCCCCTGGCAATACAGGCAACGGAAGGAACACGGGAGGGTTTTAGTCAGTAAGATTCTGACACACCCTCCCGCTCCGCCCAGAGCGGGAGAAGTTATTTGATAATTTACCACCCAGAAAAAACAAAAAAAAAGCTGCATATGCAGTAAGAAAAATTAGGCAGTTGACTGACAGCTAGGTTAGTATACTTTACTTATTTCCACAGTATTATGTCTTATGGCGTTCTACTGTGAGGATCGGCAGCTGACGTATATTCAATTTTCATTTTACCAAAGAGGGCATTCCGCGGGGTCTATAGAACCTCGAAGGTCCTCGTGAGTCCCTTAAAAACAAACTCAAAGAAATTAATCTGTTAAGCCCCGCGCGACACCGATCCGGAGTCAAACAATAGAAAATCAATTGTGTCTCATTAGCTGTCCTTGACCAATTAATTTACTAACTCTGCCTTCTCTTTATATCTTATAAAGTACATTGTATGTTCGCAAAAACTTAGGTATTTTCAAAATGAGAAGCGATTTCTATAATATAAATACACGTAGAAAGCATGCATTATAATCTACATTATAATCTATAGAAGCATTACAAACAAGCATTATAATCTATAGAATTGATGCTTAGTTTTCCCTTTTCAGTTATACGTTTTTGCAGTCGGGTTTTTTGTTTTTTAAATATTTTTTTATGTAGACTATTTCAGAAGAAAGTTTCTATACCAAACTGTCAAAATCACACTAACAACTGACAGTTGTCTAAGGTAGTGAACACAATTTGAATTTTTCTATTCGACGACCACAAGGTATATACGGTTATCTATAAAATCATGATTTTACAGGAGAGCGTTTTGAACACAAAACTATATGGTAATTCATAGAAGAACAAGGCTATCTTCTCCTATTTTACATCATTTTATTAATAGGGCATTAGGTACCAAGGAAATTGTGAAGGCCAATATTACTATTTATTTTTTTGTTCCAAAATACGGTACTTCGACACTCTTAGAAAACAATGTGTAGTTATCGTTATATACGCGACTTAATATCAGTAAATAATGTGAATCAAACCGAAAAAAAATCATATGACAAAACAAAGTATTCTGAGTCGAATTATGTAAAAGGGTGAATTTCGTAAAAAAGTGTAGTTGACTCTTTTGATTTTGCACTCGTCGTACTCTCTACACGGAACGTCATTTTTGTCTATTCTTCCGTAGACAAAACAGTGCTCGTGGTAAGCCTGCTGCTCCCAAATTAAGATGTTTATTAAAAAAAAAACACTTCCTCGACATAATATTTTCATTATATACTTATTATTAAAAAAAAAAAATGACATTATGTACCTACAAATTTGATTTCAAACTATTTATTAGTGGCTTTTGTGGACAGGATTCAGACTTGTTATAGTTGTAATGGCAAACATGTCGTTTGGTTTAAATAGGTTTTTATTTTTAATAATATTTTACGTAGATTCTTTTATATTTTGTGAATGTGAGAACGTTGTAGGCTTAAGAGATTTTTAGACCATTTAATTTTGGTTAAATACCTGGTACTTCTTGACAGGCCTACACTGTCCTCAACACTGTAATTTAAAAACATTGTAAAAGCCAATTATTTTTAAAACAGTAACCGAGAAGTTTCTTACCGGATCTTCTCCATAGGAAACGACCAATTGGAACCGTGCACCTAGCTTCTGACGTTTCATAAGTTTTATGTGAAATATAATATTTTGATTTTGAGTCTAACCGGATGCAGCTGAATACTATCTACTGCCTATCAAACCTCCACAGACCAATTACTAGATAACACGGTTCTACTGGTAAGAAAATCTTAGGTAAACCAATGTCGGACTTACATGTTGTTATTGTAATCCCGAAGCGCATGCGTTTTGGTTGCGGCGGAGTCACGATCAGTTCCAGGTTCAGTACCCCTCCGCAGATCCTGAAACGACCAAGTAGGATTACCCTGTACATATATGTAGGTACACAGTGTGACATTTATGATGCATGGTTATTGAAAGTTCGTGGGGATCACCCTGATTAGGATAGATTTATTGGATGGAATCAAACACGGCAGATGACGGCATGATGGCGGGCCTTTTTATTGTTGACAGATGTCACAGATAGACCACAGATTACACAGTTCATTTTGACACGGAGTACACTTCTGTTATATTTTAATGAATATGCCACAGGCTGACTTATATATACATTAGATGATTACAGAGCAAATATTATGTTCCTTTACATTCGGACTTCGGGGAGGGAAAATATTCCAGTGCGATTTTTTCTGATAATGATTCTGATAATGATTGATCTCAATACGTCTAGCGCCACATACTTTGCTGTGTCAAAAACAGGAACTAATGAATGTTGCCACTTAATTTTTAACAATGGTGAATAGTTAACCTCGTAAGGCAAGCCCTCCCAACCAGAGTACTGGCCTATTTCTAGGGTAAAGAATTGCCATACAATGTGGCAATGCTGCCAGCCTTTTGGGCACTTTTCCTGTTGACAGCGATGCATGCGGACGATTTTTTTTGTCCTATGATTCTTTTCCCTCCTTTTTACATTCATTTACATATTATTATTTTGAGATTGTTACTGTTACTTGTGACAGTTCGTTCGCATCTAATGTCGATGCATTTATAGCCAAGTACTCTTATGAGTAGAGGACGACCAAAGAAACGATGGATGTACTGTGTGAAAGATGATATGGCTAGAAAGGTGGTGACTACCGAGATGACGACCAACAAATAGAGAAGTATGGATGAAAAAGACATATTGCGCCGACCCTTAAGACGCTGACAACACCTAAACCGCGGTCACTGTCAGATTGCATAGAAAAGAAAGACAACCGCGATGACACAACGCTTGAAATTTGTTGCAAAATATTAAGCTATTATCTATTTACTCAAAATTGAGTTGAGTAATCGAAAATAAAAAAACAACCAAGTTCTGCATTAAAATAAGACATTCTTGTTATTAATTGAATACGTAACGTATGTTGATATTTAATGCAGATATTTTGGATTAGAACTCAAAGTAAGAGGTTAGTTTAACGTTAGTTTGTATGGAGACAAAACGTGTTTTGGTAACAACCAAGTTCTGGGAAATATGTTCAAAATTAACATATATTTTTTCCGCTACCACAAACTATACAGAGTTGGCATTTTTTCTTAAGAGATCCTAGATCCTATTTTGGTCAATTGGGTCTTGTCAGCACCTTAATAAATTGGGATAATGACCTTATTATTTTAACAGAAAACAATTATCTACTTAAGAAAACCTCTTATTGCTTTAACACTTGTTAAAAACTCACAATATAATTGTTACTGTCCCATTGGTCTTAAAGCAAAAATATACCTTGGCGTTTTATGACGTTTAAATGACATTAAACCTTTTAGATAGTACAACATTAACAACGTTGACTATACTTAAAAAAAATATATATATACAAGGTGTCGTTTTGCATCTCATGCAGAGACTTATATAATCAAATAAAATTACGATACCTGCTCAATAATTAACACATACTTGTTTTTTTTAGTTATTTAAGTTTGACAGAATTTTAGAATACACCACTTTCACAGAACAGAATCACCCCGTTGCGTACGCGGTAGTGTGTGTGTAAAAGGGCAGTTACAGTGCGGTATCACACGGAACGCGTTTTAACATGCGTGTCCTACACATGCCAATTTCCGCAAATTTGAAAATAAAAAATAAATAAAAAGACCTACTTATTTTATTATTGATTCGTTTCGAGAATCATTAGCATAGTTACCTCCTTCAATTTGACGAGGATGCAAAACGACACCTTGTATATAGGTATTATTTATTTTGAAAATATCTAAATCATTTAAAAACTAACAAACTTAAAATAATAATAATTATATGTACAATTACATAAAAAGGGAAGGCAAAATATCATATAAATTTATAGGAGGCCCGAGTCCCAAAAATGAGAACATTATAGGCGTATAAGTATAGTTAAGTACTCGTATATGACTATACTTAAGTACGATAATTCTGGTGTATAAACAAAGAAAGAAAGAATGAAATAAAAAGTGTTTATTGGGACTCACACAGGAAGATCACAAATAAAACTAAACACACTTAGAGAAACATAAGAACATAAACAAAATGAAAATGAAAATAAAAACAAAGTGCTGTAGGTGGCCAAAAGGCTCCTATCTCAGCATGATGCTGCGATATTTAAAAATAAGTTTCGCAGCGCTGGTGTTCTGATAGGGCCCGTTATGTGTGGTAATAAGTAGGTAAAGTATTTTTATGTCACGAAGCGACGCGCGCTTTACTTGTAACCAAGTGTGAAATAAAAATTTGAATAATTTTGTGCTAAAGTTCGTATTTTAATCCCAGATAGTAATTTGACAGGTGCAAATGTCAAACTCCAAATCGAAATAAACAAAGATTAAAAAACGACCTTTATGGAGGTACTTTAACAAACGAGAAATTAGTTTTAGTTTTTGAACTCAGCGAGGAGATGCATAATAGAGAGAATAAAAGGCATAAGTCTGGAAGATTTATAGACTAAACGATAGCTAAAAACTTCTCCAAGAGTAAAAAAAGTCGGATGGATTATGTGATAAATGTTATGGTTTTTTTTTGGGTGGGAAATTATCAAATAACTTCTCCCGCTCTGGTTGGAGCGGGAGGGTGTGTCAGACTCTTACTGACTAAAATCCACCCGTATTCCTTCCGTTGCCTGTGTATCAGCCGTCATCACAGTATTTACCTAGAAATACTGTGATGACGGCTGATAGAGGTATATGTAAGTAAGAAAAGATAAGGCCAAAAGGGTGACGTTGGGAGTCGAGTCTCGCATCTGCTCGGTGATTTCAAATTATATGTCATGCAAACCTAACATAAAGAAAAGTCATAATAATTCTGGGGTCTAGGCGGGCTATAATATTGTACTGAATTTCATTATAAGCTAATAGTCAATAATCTGATTGGAATTTTGACCTCACCAAATAAAACAAAATCGAATTGCTTTTTATTACCTCATAGAAAGAGTGAAAAAGAAGTATTCTCCTCGGGAATAAAGGTGTCTTCGTCATCAGCAAGCTTGAATGCTTAATCCCCTTGGTGAAAAATCAACTATTTATGTTTGTTTTGTGGTTTCTGTACTTACCTATATTTCCTCAAGTTAATTTCCCCAACTCTGGACTTAGATACACACGACTTAAGATATCTTTGATAATCACGTTCTGAGGACAAAGAGATCTATTGTAAGCATTTGAACAGGCTTGCACCAACCTATACTTTTATTTTTTTCCGGGGTGGGTACTCCTCATGAATGTCCTCCATCCTGGAGCGGGCGGAGGGGTCTGTTAGACTCTTACTGACTAAAAACCACCCGGGTGTTCCCCTCCCACACTTGCACCACAGATCATGGAATCTAGTGTAACTTCCGACAGACCCGGCTGATGCCGGCCCGCCATTGCGGTCTACCTCAGGCCCGCTGTGGCGAATGAGGTGTAAGACTCCCCCCGCGACTTCCAATAGGGGCGCGCGCGGAACACTACGCGCCGTCACGCATCAACCCATACCGGGCCAATGTGGTGGATAGTTGCCCACTGCCTCTCACAGAGAGGAGACCCGAGTCCCAAAAGTGAGAACATTATAGGCGTATAATTGTATTTCAAGCTCTGGTCATACATAAAATACTCTGGACGTAATTTAACTAACTAGTATGGAAGTGTTCAAACTGACACAAATAGTCGAGTGACTTTCTGATCATAAAAACGACGCGGGTAATCGCGCGTAATCGCCTCAGTTTGACACTGGTCAAATTGAGGCGAATTAGAACCTAAATGACAGAGAGGAGGAGGAGGGAGGTTCTGAGGGCCTAAAGAACTGCCTTTAGACATGCAGAAATCGATTGTCTATAAGGACCCGTCGCATCTCAAACCTTGTCATGCGATTTGTGCCCCTATGAAACTTCCTCTAGTATTCTAATTTCTTACTTTATCCATTTATTCATTTATTTTTTTATGTATTTCATATGGGAAAACGAACAGTAGTTTATTAAAAATAAACTGAAATAACTTAACAATGACCCCAGATTACAACTTACATACGAGTATTGGCAAACGTTAACTTTAGTCAGGGCAAAATCAATTAAATTAATAAAAGATACTAAAAATAAGTTTGTGTATTGTATCCTACGGAACCTATATCATTAATAATAATAATTTGCATAAGTAATCTACTGCTGATCCCTCATTCATGTGTAATTAATTAATTGCATAAGCGTAATCAGCCTATAATGTTCCCACTGCTGGGACACAGGCCTCCTCTCTTCGAGAGGGCTGTAATCTACCGCGCGGGCCCAGTGTGGGCACCACTACTCTCTGGGGCCACCACTGCTCTCCGGGGCCACCACTGCTCACCGGGGCCACCACTGCTCACCGGGGCCACCACTACTCACCGGGGCCACCACTGCTCACCGGGGCCACCACTGCTCACCGGGGCCACCACTGCTCACCGGGGCCACCACTACTCTCTGGGGCCACCACTACTCTCTGGGGCCACCACTGCTCTCCGGGGCCACCACTGCTCACCGGGGCCACCACTTCTCACCGGGGCCACCACTGCTCACCGGGGCCACCACTGCTCTCCGGGGCCACCACTACTCTCTATTTCTACTTAAATTAATTAACTGAAAATCTGAAAAGGGCCATTGTATTCATCATCATGAACTTCAATTTTCAGTATGAACCCACCGGAAAATTGTGGAAAAAAAAAAAACGAGCGAGCCTTACAATTGTCGCATATTATGTGTAGCATCTGACATCTCACTTCCAATCTATATAGTACATACTAATTCCATGGGTACACTACTTCCATGCTATAATAAATTACTTGCTAATTCCATGCTTAAGCTGTCACTTCCTGTTACACACTTCCGTCCCACAGAAAGCGAGAGGATTGGCTGTTCCCTTCATTTTGGCGAATCATGCGAACACAAATGTAAGGAGCAGCTGATTCTTCGCGTTTTCGGGTTTGGATGCATACTCGTAGTTAAAGTTGTTCATAATGATGATTATAAAGACCAGAGCTTCAAAGGAAACCAGCGTCAGACACTAGTTGTCTGGCATTTTTGCTGAACTGGGCCTTTTTAGCGCAGCCGTCAGGCACACTTTCCTGCTAATATCTTACATCGTACGTTACACTTTTTATTTGATTTTTATACATTTTTTTATCTGTACTACTTTATATTGTGTGCCTTTTTAGTCTGTGCTAAATAAATGTATTTTCTTTCTTTCAAATATCGATATTTTTGTGAACTGATACTGGTACCACGTAGTACCTGTACTATTGGTTTTTACAATTAGTACCGGTACTGTACCGGTATCAAACAAATATTTCAGTGAGAAAACAGATAAAAAAAGTAAGTAGTAAAAAGGATAGTTAATAAAAATAACTTCAAGTTACAAATACGAGATTTGTGGTACGCGGCGGGTACCTGAACTTGGTAGCGGTACTTGTTAGGTGGAGTACCGGTACCCGTCTGGAATCGGTAACCATCTCGTACTGGTACCCAGGTACCGAAATGGCATGATCCGCTAGGTACCGTAGCCTTGATAAGTAATGACCTCTTTTCAGGCTTCCAATTATTTCAATTACAGATTGTATAATGTCTTGTCTGGGATAAAAGACTGCAAACGTTTTAAAAAGATCTTAAAACTTGGGTGAAGTAAGCTTGACGTTGGGTTCCATTACACCTGATGCTACGATTTGACATTATTGACACCTTACATCACCTAAGTTTTCACAATAGGTCGGCTGAAAGTAGCCAATCTATTCTATAAAAATCTCTACCACTTACCATTCTCAAAAGCAATCTGTTCCCTTGGACGAGGCATAAAAGGTGGCTCAGCCATATTCAAATTATCAAGTTCATCTTTCTCCTTGTCATTCTTCAAAAATCTAATAGACCAGCAATACATTAATATGTATAGTATGTAATTCGGTGTCATAATATTATGCTACAAGTAAGTATGACATTACCAGTAAATGTCATATTTATATGTAGCATGATATTACGACACCGTGTGTGCCATATCAGACAAGCAATGCATTAATATAGTATGTAGCCGTAGATATGGTACACAAGGTGTCATAATATCATGCGACATAATAAGTGTGACATTTGCTGGTAATTTCATACTTATATGTACGAAAAAAAAAACATTTATTTTCACATTATTGTGACAGAATAGATTAGAATAAAATAAAATGTTAATGCAATTAAAATGAACGAATGAGTTGGTAGAAGTACATTATATTAAAACTGTATATTAAAATCGATATAGGTGCCGATTCCCTTGTTCACAAACTAAACTAAATTTAAGTTCAGTGCATCTTTTCTTTCTATTTCATTAAGAAGAGGACAGAAGATAAATTTTAGTTTAGTACTGTCAAATTAATCAGTACCTGTTAGTACTCCATACAAGTTTAGACATGATTAAAAACTTGCCTACTAAAATTATGTCAATTTACGTCAAGCGCTGATTAATTTGACAGGACTAAAGTAAAATTTATCTTCCGTCCTTTTCTTAATGAAATAGAAAGAACAAGATGCACTGAACTTAAATTTAGTTTAGTTTGTGAACAAGGGAATCGGCACCACTCTCTCAAATAACTAAATAGTGCACGAGAGGACGCACATGTTAACTTTGAGGAAGTTCTCCAACTCCCGGATTCTGTCGCGGGTTTCCTTGTAGAACTTGGACCTTGCCTCTTCTTGCTGCTTCTTGAGTTTTTCACTCTCCATCATTTCCTTTACGTTAAACGTGAAGAGATCTGGAACATTCAGATAACATGACTAAATTCAAATTTATTTATTTTGGGACTACTAGATCTAAAGGTTAGTATAAAAAGAACTTAGCAACTATTGTTAGTACTTAAATACAATTACAAGGAGTAAATTGCTTATTAAATATGGAGGCCTTGGCAGAGAGTACAACTTTGTGCCCTTTGGCGTCGATACCCTCGGTCCATGGGTCCCCAGTGCGCATAAGTTATTTGCGGAAATCGCGAAACGTCTAGTTGATGTAACTGGTGACCGAAATTGACAGAGAGCGCTGTTGGTAAATATATGCGAAATTGTTTAATGAAATTGTATTGAATAAACAAAATGGCGGCGTTTCTTTCGACTTTCGCCACATACCAATATATACTTCTACAGCTATTACTTCCTAGCTAGACTTCCCAACTATGTTGGGGTCGGCTGCCAGTCTAACTGGATGCTGCTGAAATTAACAAATATAATCTGCCCTCCTCAGAAGATCCCATGAATATGTGTTGGCAATAAATGAGCTGGTAACTCTCAAACATGAGCATTGTCAAACACCAAGCCGGTGTGTTGATTTGACAATTCCTTTTATTCCCCCCTCTCCCCGGACGTTGTGTCGAGCAGACGTGTTTTTTGTACTCGAGAACATTTTATTTCAAAAAATTAGTTTAAAGTGCAGTAAATTCATCTCAAGTTACACCAATACGTGCACAACAAAAGCAAGAAAATACAGCGAAAAACTAAATTAGTGCATAAACTATTGCAGGAGAAATAAGCAAAAACATTTCAAAGTTTTAAAGTGATCGTTATAAATTTCTTTGTCTCTGTGCCGAGGTAAATGACCTTTGGACGGGTCAATGACACACGTCTGTGTTCGTATTAGTATTGGTCACATCGCCTAATTCACATTACTTTGCTATAACTTGAGTGGTCTAGCGGCGTAAGCCGTTCACCCGCAATCCACGGAACGTGGAGTCGAGAAATCGAGCCCCGCGAACTGCGCAACTTTTTGGGACATCTTACTTTGTAAATACGTGTCAACGTTTAGTGGACGGAAAGCGATACTTATAAAATGATGCTACGTCGTACACCTCCTTCAACGACTGCACAGGTTGAACCGAATTTACTGCAGATTGGTAACCCAACACAAAATGATACCCAGACGCGAACAACTCCATCAACGCCCTTAATTGTGGAATCGCATGCTCAATGTACCACATTGCAAACACAAAAATTACCCAAAGTGGGTCGGCACCAAATTTAACTGATATTCAAACAAATGAATATGTTACAAAAAGAAAACGTAGGTATACATGACGACGAAAACGAGCGCTTTATGAATGATATGCAAAAATTGTTTGATTCTCCCTGCAAAAACTCAGAATCACGTAGCAACAAAACAGATGCATCTGTAAGTGTTTTACATAATATGATGACGGAGTTAATAAAAAAAAATCCGAAATTAAAGATTCCATCACCTTTGTATCTAGCCAATATGAGGATATGCGAAGCAGATTGGACCTGTTAGAATCTGAAAAGAAAATGGACCGCAAGTATATTCACCAACTTGAGGAAAGAGTTGACAACTTAGAGAGGATGCTGTACACCAAAAAGTTGGAAATTAAAAATATTCCTTTATCTCTATAAGAAAGTGAAAAAGAGCTCAGTTTGATTGTATTAAATACAGCGAATGCTTTTGCCGCTCCTCTCCAAAGAACGGAAATTAAAGAAGCCTATAGCATGAGCAAAAAGGACAAAGCATAAAAAAATATACCAGAAAAACCGATAATAGTTAAATGTGAAACCGATCTTGAAAATCTTGTACCGAAAGTTTGACTATATAATCCGCATTGTAATTTTATAACCATTTGGTTTTTGCATTTTTAACTTGTTATTTTACACAAACTTTGTATCTACTCATGCGAATTTCCACGACGATATACACACTTTACTATACTACGGACTTTCTACGGGCACTTGTACGCAACGTGGACGGCGAAACCAGCGGGTCATAGTGAAGATGACCATCGAGCTGAATTAACGCGCCACTACACCGAAGACATCCCGGATGTCGACCAGTGCGAGCGAGCAGCTAAAGAACAACAAGGCACCTGGTGATGACGGAATAACGACAAATCTCCTTAAAGCGAGCCGGGCTCCAGTCCTGAGAGAGCTAGCGAGTCTCTTCAACTCCGTCATCCAGGAAGACACAACGCCGGAGGCGTAGAGCAGAGGTGCGGTGGTTCTGTTCTTCAAAAAAGGCGACAAAACCTTGCTGAATGACTATAGACCCATCTCATTTTTGAGCCACGATTATAAGCTGTTATCGAGGGCTGTCACGAACCGTCTCGCCAGGAGACTTGATCAGTTCCAGCCACCAGAACAAGTCGGTTTTTGAAAAGGCTTCAGTACCGTGGACCACATCCATACTGTTCGGCAGATTGTACAGAAGACCGAAGAGTACAACCAGCCACTGTGTATGGCATTTGTGGACTACGAGAAAGCCTTCGACTCCGTCGAAATATAGGTAGTTCTGGCCGCTCTGCAACGATGTCGAATTTACTGGCGTTATATCGAAGTGTTGAGGTGTTTGTATGACGCTGCAACGATGACTGTCCAAATTCAGGATGAAAAAACCAGCCCTATCCAACTGCTCAGGGGGGTGGGACAAGGGGATGTGATATCCCCCAAACTTTTCACCAATGCGTTGGAGGACGTGTTTAAGACGCTGGACTGGACTGGACAGGGTATCAATGTAAACGGCGAGTACATCTCACATCTTCGTTTTGCCGATGACATCGTCATAATGGCAGAGACGCTGGAACAATTAGACCAGATGCTGCACAGCCTAAATGGAGCCTCTCGGCGGGTTGGCCTCGGCGTGAATTTGGACAAGACGAAAGTCATGTACAATTCGCACGTCTTGCCGAGTCCAATCCACATTGAAGGGTCGCTTCTCGAAGTTGTGAAGGAGTACGTCTACCTAGGACAAGTTATCCAGCTCAGTAGACACAACTTTGAGAAAGAAGCCGACAGGAGGATCCGATTGGGTTGGGCAGCGTTTGGAAAACTTCGTCAACTCTTCTCGTCACCAATCCCGCAGTGTTTGAAGACTAAGTTCTTCAACCAGTGCGTCCTGCCAGTTATTACATACGGTGCCGAAACGTGGACAATGACAGTCGGGCCGGTCCACAAATTCAAGGTCGCTCAGCGTGCCATGGAGCGAGCTATGCTCGGAGTTTCACATAAACCTTTGTACCTCCAATGTTTGAAACACCTATATTGTAATTGATGTGGGAAATAGACTATATTATTATAAACTATATTATATTATATTAATAGTTCCAATAAACAATGTAAACAAATTGTAGAATATAATATAATACTCTTTATTATGTACACCATAAAAATTACAGATATAAATGTAGAAATTTTACATAGGGTGTCACAATGGGCGGTCGTATAGCTAAAAGGGAAGTTCAAATACATGGTGTCAATTCACTCGGCATAAAAGTAAAAATGGGTGTATCACAAGGCTCGATACTGGGTCCTTTCCTCTTTTTAGTATATATTAATGATCTACCCAATTAGTTAAAAACCCAAACACAAGCGGTGTTATTTGCTGACGATACTTCCTTAATCGTTTAAATGAATAGATATGCATCAAATCTTGACGACGTAAATAACGCCCTATTGCAGGTCCAAAATTGGTTCACTGCTAATAATTTATTACTAAATGGGATAAAAACTAAGTGCATAAGATTTTCATTACCAAATGTCAAAAGTAGCATTTGTGAGATAGTTTTGAATCAAGAGAAACTAGAATTCAGCGATAGAACTGTTTTCTTGGTCAACGTGATCCACGTTCGACTCAAGGCTTCCTCATTTAACATCCCGTGCAGGACGGTTGCAGAACGGCTAAGTTTATCAGAAATACGCTGTGAGTAAAATCTCTCAATTTACTGATGTAGATACCGTGAGGCTAGTGCATGCTGTTCGCCGATGACATTGTTCTTGTTGGTGAAGATGGACCTGAGATCCAGAGTAGATTGGAGAAATGGCAACAGAAGCTGGAGAATGTTGGCTTGAAAATCAGCAGAACCAAAACTGAATATATTATTATGTTCTGCGATTTCGGCGGTCTCTCCAGTTCTGGAACCATAGCGCTTGATGGCGCACTTCTCCCAGTCTGTTCTAACTTTCGGTATCTCGGTTCACTCGTGCAAAGCGATGGCGAAGTAGATCGGACGGTTAAGCATGGAGTTAACACTGGATGGATGAAATGGCAGCAGGTCACGGGAACAATCTGCGACTTCCGCATTCCCCTTAAACTTAAGGGGAAGATATATAAAACAATGGTAAGACCTGCTGTCTTGTATGGATCAGAATGTTGGGCCACAAAAGGGACGAATGAAAGGCAATTGCCGGAAGCTGAGATGAGAATGCTAAGAGCGATGTGTGGTGTAACACGAATGGATAGAATAAGGAATGAGTACATAAGAGGAAGTCTGAAAGTGGCACCGGTAACTGAAAACTTGTGCGGAAATCGGTTGTCATGGTATGGGCATGTGATGCGGAGGAATGAGGAAAATGTCGTGAGGAAAGTCTTGAGTATGAATGTCGATGGCTATAAGAGTAGAGGAAGACCAAAGAAACGATGGATGGACTGTGTGAAAGATGATATGGCTAGAAAGGGGGTGACTACCGAGAAGACAACTAATAGAGAAGTATGGAAGAAAGCGACATGTTGCGCCGACCCCAAATAAATTGGGATAAGGGCAGGAGAATGATGAGATACCGTGAGGCTAGTCTATTTTAGTTTCTTTCATAGTATTATGTATGTCGTATGGTATTTTACCATGGGGATGGGCTGCAGACCAGTGGCGTGCCTAGGGTTTCAAAATAACGCAAGCCCAATAAAATTTTAACCGATTACAAAAACAGAAAGTTCAGTTTTCGACTGAGTATGTAGGTACCTACGTATGTACCATCGCAGTTTTCTCATAAACTACTGGTTAGGTACAATAAATTAAAAGTGAATTCATCCATCCATTTTAGTTTGGCTTTTGGGCTTATATGAAGGTACCGCCACTGCTGCAGACATTGAGTCTATTTTTATTTTGCAGAAAAGAGCCATCAGAGCCAAAAGATATTAGCATCATGACGTTACCTTGTCAATATCATAAATACAACCAAATTGCAAACCTCCTCCTTTTTATGAAGTCGGTAAAAAAATAGAGCAGTATGATTTGATTAAAAAAATAAAGATAACCATATTTGATAGAAGATTGATGATATACTTCAGCCATATGGCATAAAAGTTTTTGCCATATGCGTGGCTGCCACCATGTCATCCTGAACTAAACCCAATAGAAAATGTATGGGAAATAAAATAAAAAATTGCTTCGCATAATGTCGAACAGAATGTGACGGGAATAATAGTAGTTGTTTATTGGGGTTTCTAGATCAGATCTTGCGATCTGATCTAAAAACCCCAATAAACACTTTTCATCTATTCAAAAACCATATTAATATTTTTTTTTGCATCCCATTTACAAACAAAAGGTATAAATCTGTTACTACGGTTACGTTAGGTACTGAATATGAATTGAATGAGCTAATTATACAGTGATCACTATGTTTTATAAAGACCAGACACTAGTAAGTGGTAATGTTAAGGCTCCTACATACAGGCGCGACTTGTCGCGCGACGCGACGCGACACAAAGACACCGCGTATAGCGCTACAAGCGGTGCCTTTGTGTCGCGACGCGTCGCGCGACAAGTCGCGCCAGTATGTAGGAGCCTTTAACATCGTGTGTGGCGCTCGGCTTTGTGCTTCACGTGGACTATGAACATGACTACATGAGCTTGTGTTTTTATATGGAAGTCGGTTGCGTTCTTTTCGTTACCAACCGAATATTATTTATGCATGCATTTAACATACATGTTCTATTAAAAAACATCATACCAAATTCAAATTCAAATTCAAATTATTTATTGTGATACACACCAACTTTAAAGTGGTTAAATAATAAACCCTTTTTTTTAACTTCAATATCTATTTAGGATGATATACATTGGGGTACCAATACGTTTATTACGTAATGGTTAATGATACACAACTGCTAGTATTCACTGAATAAAAATACGTTATCTTTTTTTTAAATAAGCGTTTATTATAAGGTTACAATTTTTTTTAAAGTATCCGTATCAGGTAAGTAAATATTTATTATCTATTCATGAAAAAACACTTTCCAAATTTTCCTGGATCCTAAACATGAGGTCCTTTGTTGATTGGTATATACCATCCATCGTGGTATTTTTAACAACATGTTGCACACACAAATCGGCTTTGCATTTGCATGAACTTTCTTCGCGATCGGAAAAATCTTTTGCGTCGTATATTTCGATGCGGATTATCTTTGACCCTTTTAAAGGTCGCTTCACAAAACTGTAATGAGTACCATCGTTAGACCTCTTCAGATTCAGATTCAAACGCCTCGACGATTCCTCGCCAACCTCGTTTTGTACTAGCCGAGCTTCCATAGGGGAGAAAATGAATAGATCTTGAGAATCCTGAAAATATAAGAAAAATGAATTATTAATTATTGTATTATCAATACTCCAAATAACTCATAATAATTTTCTAGCACGATGCATTAATTTTCTGATACAATAATAATAAAATAATAATTAATTCGAATGCTACAAAAAGTATAGAGGAATATTAAGCATCATAAGAATGAATAAAAGTAACAAAAACAAATAATAATCATTTCACATTTTCTGAATAAAAATAATAAAAAATATTTTCTTACCGACATAACAGTTATATCCACCCAGCCAACCTGACTGAGAATTCGATTTAAAATATTTTTTCTCTTTAACCACTTATATACATAAATATTATTTTTTTAAACTTGTCTTAAGGTTGAAAATCAAATATTTTTTATATCATTCCCAGAACTATACATGAATGGGTTGATGTAACAGGACTCCCCGGACGGATCGGCGCCAGCGCTGCATTGTTTACAAATAATTCAATACTAATAAGAGAGATCCGAATGTATGTTTGTCCGTTGACGGTGTTCTCATACATTTATCACGATATTAATGCAAAAGTAAAGTCAGGGTATAAGACTAGTATCGGCGCTTACTTAGTGGGGCGTTCATTAATTACGTGAGGCGATTTTGATGATTTTTTTTTCGACCCATTCACTGCCTTTGGTGAGATGTCATGAAATTTGGCTCGACTTCTCACGTAATTAATGAACGGGCCCTTGCAGCATGCAATGGAAATATATGTTTTAAGTACTAATCTCTATTGCGTATGGTTAAGGTTGAGAATTGAACTACTTATGATAAAGCTAGGTAAGCATTTCCCTTATTTAGTGACAATAGATTTGACTCAGGATTTTCAGTAAGTCTCACTTTCCTTTTATGGGTTAAAAATTACGTAGATTTGTTGGTATTTAAATCGGGACGTGGCCATCTGGAGCATCATTACATATTCCTCCCCGGGCCTGAATCAACATTGAAGACAGTAACAACTATTAAAAAAATGTAAGTCATAATAATTATTTTTTTCTTTATTCATTTATATGTGTAATAATAATTAGAGCTCAATTGTAATTCGTTCTAGTACATAAATAAGATAATATTCTATTCGTTTGGATGCAAAAAGTGATATCTCAGTGTCATCTCAGTGTTATTGAAATGACTTCAGTGAAACGAACGATTATATAAGTATTACATCTATTCATTTTGATATGTGGCGTATATTCTATTCAATAAACATGTGTCTCTTTATAATAAACTTCACATTATGCGTACATATACTATATAATATAATATAATATAATTCAGTTTCCTTAACTTCTATTGTTGTTAGTTTCCACATTTATGTTATTTCATGAAAATCTGTTACAGTACAGAATAAGTAGGTAAACATAATGATTACAAAATGCAAGCCTCACGTTATTGACTGAAATTTTAATCGTATTTTATTATTCATTTCAGGTCCCACCAAGCAAATGCCGAAGCATTGTTCCCATCTGACGACGAAGTTCATCAGCAGCGTGAACCTGAGAAGAGGTCAAAAAAAAGGAAACAAGCGTCCTCCCCGTCGTGCTCACCGTCAGCACCGAGTACATCACGAGCGAGCCCTGCCCCCCTGTGTAATACGCAGTCTTCACCATGGAGTAAGAAGAAGCCGGTTATCAAGCCGATTGCTCCGAAGAAGGCAACTGTCCGTGATATCTTCGGGAGCGACAGTGAAGACGACGCTGTGGAACAGCTTTCAACTCCGGGTAAACCAATTCCTCAGCTACAATCCTACGTTAGTAGAAGACTTGCTAATGGTCATTCTCGTCAAACGTTTGATTTTAAACAGGGAACACACTATGTAGAGCTGAAAGTTTATAGTTGTGACGAAATAGAGAAGGTACAACCTTTGAATAGATGGCGTCATGCAATTGTATGCGTCAAAAATCGTACTGCCCAAAATACAGACGCGTGGCAACACTTATCTAACTTTATAATTGCCACCAGGAAAGAGTTCCGCAATTGCCCTCCTACCTTTATCAGTAATTATTACTGAGCATTCAAAAAACATTTAATAATATCTTACTGATAAAAATTATCCTGATTTTTTATGTTCTGAATATACAGAGTGCTAGGAACGCTTGCATTCAGTATAGTGTAATAAGGGCATTAGGTTATTGTGTGTATCTTACTTACTAATTTTAGTACTTATAATTTTAGTACCTAGGTATCGAATATTAACGTATTCGTTACCTAGTTAATTATTAACTTGCATATTTACCCACATCATTATACTATGATTATTACTTTGCATCGTGTACGTAATTTAAGTTTTACTTTTTAGGATAAATACATACAAAATGGTGTTTTTACTTTAGACAACGTTTAAATCTGTTGTTGTCACCTTTTTCTTTTATATTGTAAAAGAGTGACAGCAACATATTTAAACATTTGTCTAATATAAAACAAAATTTTGTAATATGTAACACTGTTAAAGTTTATGTGTATCTTACTTCATAATTGCAGTAGTTACCTAGGTGTCGTATATTAACGTATTCTACCCAGGTACTTGCATATACTGGTATATTTACTCCCGTGATTATTATTTGGTATTAGGTATGTAATTTAGGTTTTATTTTGCAATAAATACATATAATTAATGTATATGTTGTATCTTTGTTTGCAGTTACACCCCATTCCATCTCAAGATCTAATAATTTATTGAATTGTGTATACTGTCAAATTGAAATACCTAAAAACGAATACCAATATCACTTGAGAACGAATTTACATAAATCTAATTGCCTATTAAAATCTGAATTTGAGAATATTGATATAATTGCTACGGCGTTTAAAAATAGAATAATTACATACAGACTTACTCCATCAGAAGAGTACCTCACACCAGAGGCATTCCTAATGGATAATCAGAAACATGTCATAAATGTAATTAGTGTTTGTCTTGTAAAACATATTTGTATTAAAGTGAACTTCGAACTTTTTGCTTACTTTGTTCTACCAAAGTCAGGCGACCAAGCACTCAAATCATTTAATACAAAGTATGTATCAATACATCACAGTACCCAAATTAATGAATTATATTTAAATGTTATACAAACATTTCAAAGAAAACTATCTGAATTTAAACACTGTGAATCTGGTTGGACTTGTGTCTTCATGAGTCATCTAGAGATTAATATTAATAAATACAATCCTTTGAGGGGTGGCTCGTATATAGAGTTACCGGGTGCAGTGAAACATTCAAAAAGTTGTATTAATATACAGAACAATGATGATCACTGTTTCGTATGGAGTATTGTGGCAGGATTATTTCCACAAAAGAGTAATGCCTGCAGACCGAATTCATTTCCGCATTACTCCACAGTGCTGAATATAGATAATATGACGTTTCCACCATCATACACCGATATTAGAAATTTTGAAAAGAACAATATTGACATAAGTGTTAATATTTATGGATTAGACAAAAACACTGTAACTGGTCCTTTATATGTGACTAATTCAAGAAAACGAAATCATATAAACTTGTTATATATTGAAAAAAATGGCAAAAGTCACTATTGCTTAATCAAAAGTCTTTTGCGACTGGTTAAACGGCAAATCACTCATCATAAAGGTAAAATATATTTATGTGATTTATGTTTGCAATGTTTCGCAAGTGAAATAAAGTACAACTCACATATGTGTAACAAAATATTAACAATATTACCACAGAAAAATACTATTCTACAATTTAAAAATTATGAAAGGCAGCAAAAAATTAACTTCGTTATATATGACTTTGAAAGTGTTCTATTAAACCATAACGAATTTATAACGCCGAGTACTCGCATGTACAAAGTTCACGAACCTTCTAGTTTTGGTTACTATATTTGTTGCTCACATGATCGTCATTTAAATAAGTACGTTACGTATAGAGGACCAGATTGTGTTGAAATATTTGTTCAAAATTTGCTAAGGGATGTAGAAGTAATTTGTAATATATTATCAAATAAACAACCTATGTCGCCCTTAACGTTAGCTCAAGAACACAGCTTTAATAATGCCACTATATGTCATATATGTAAACAGCTATTACTTGATGACAAGGTGAGAGATCATGATCATGTAACATCACAATATCGGGGTGCTGCACATCCCCATTGTAATTTAATGTACCGAGTGTGCCCATTCGTGCCAGTTTTTTTTCATAACTTGGCAGGTTATGATTGCCATCTATTTATCAAAGAGTTAGCAAAGTATGAAGGTGATTTTAAAATAATACCGAAAACTAAAGAAAAGTACATGTCTGTTACTAAAGTTATTAAAAACAATAATACGTCACACCCAGTTCAAATAAAATTTATTGATTCCTTCCAGTTCCTTAACAGTAGTTTGGACGTCTTATCTAAAAATTTAAGTGATAATGACTTCATTCATTTATCAAATGAATTCCACGAAACAAACTTGGTGAAATTATTGCACCAAAAAGGTATTTATCCGTATGATTATATAGATTCTTTTTCGAAATACGAACAAAATCATCTTCCTTCGAAAGAATGTTTTTACAATAGTTTAACCGCTCAGGCCCGTGGCTCAATAACGTCATCTCTCAATCTCAAAAAAAACATTTTTATTCGATAACTACTTTCAAATCGCGCGCCGCGAGGGCTCCTATTCGGAGCCATTGGGGCTTTATCGGTTAAAATGCGAACATATAACCAATGACGAATATAACCATGCACAAAACATATGGAAAAGTTTTAGAATTAAATCTCTTGGTGAATATACAGATTTGTATTTAAAAACAGATGTGTTGTTACTTTGTGATATATTTGAAAAATTCAGGTATACTTGTTTGGAATATTATAACCTTGATCCAGCTTATTATATCACTGCACCCAGCTTGAGCTGGGATGCGATGCTGTTGTTTACAAAGGTTCAGTTAGAATTAATTAGTGATATAGAGATCTATGAGTTTTTAGAACAGGGTATACGTGGAGGCTTAGCACAGTGCTCTCTTCGCAATGCAAAAGCTAATAATAAATATTTACCTAATTTTAATGTCTCCGAAGCATCAACTTACTTGATATAATATCTTGACTGCAATAATCTGTACGGTTATGCGATGACAAAAAAATTACCAATATCTGATTTCCGATTTCTGTTACCTGAAGAAATATCTACAATGGATATAACTAGCATACCAGATGATTCAAATTATGGATATATCTTAGAAGTTGATTTGGTTTATCCGGACTACTTACATAAAGCTCATCGTGATTTACCCTTTGCAGTAGAAAAATTTACTCCTCCGGGGGGTAAAAACCCAAAATTAATTGCAAATTTATATGATAAATTTAAATATGTTATACATTACGTTCATTTGAAAGAATGTATAAAGAACGGGCTTGTTTTAAAAAAGATTCACCGTATACTAACATTTAGGCAAGAAAAGTTTTTACAAAAATATATTAACTTAAATACTCGATTACGTCAAGCTTCATCTTCACCCTTTGAAAAAAACCTTTTTAAACTACTGAACAATGCTATATTTGGAAAAACTATTGAAAATGGACGAAAACAAGTTAACATCAAATTAGTAACAACATGGAATGATACAAACAATAAAACAAAGAAAAGCCTCAGTGCTGCGAAATTAATTGCGAAACCTAACTTGAAAAATATTACTATTTTCTCGGAAAACTTTGCTGCTGTTCACTTAAGTCCAGAAAAAATATTACTTGACAAACCCATATATATTGGCTTTACGGTTCTGGAATATGCAAAACAGCATTTGTACAAATTTCACTATGACTATATCAAAAATAAGTATGCAAATAAAGCAAGGCTCTGTTATACAGATACAGACAGTTTACTTTATTTTATTAAGACTCCGGATATATATCAAGACATGAAAGAAGATATATTTAAATTTGATACTAGTAATTTCGATGTTAACAATAGCTATCATATGCCTAGAGTGAACGCACAAATTCCAGGCCTATTTAAAGACGAGCTTGGGGGTGATATCATTACTCAATTTACTGGGCTTAGGGCTAAGCTTTACTGCATCAACAGTTTAAACGGAGAAATTAAGAAAGCTAAGGGTGTAACCAAGTATGTAACAAAGCGATTACGTTTATATAATTATAATAAAGCATTAATGAGTAACAAAATATATAAATGTAAAATTAACACTATTAAATCAATAAAGCATGCATTGTTTTCTCAAGAAGTAGATAAAATAGTTATCAATAAAAGTGACGACAAGAGGCAGATACTACCAAATCAAATAGATACATTACCATGGGGACATTGTGCCACAATATTTTAATATAAATACAATATTATAGTATACGTATTACTTAATCGTTAGTGCAGTATAATCCAGAATTGTCAATTATTATATAAAATTAAATAATTATGTTGTTATTTAATACATACATATTTACTTGTACTATTTGTCAACATGACTTGTATAGATATTATATGAGTATATACGATAATTTTATTTATTCGTGAACTTAGTCGATGAAACCAAAGCTAAAAATAATTAAGATCTGATTATTAGTAGGGTTACAATTCCTGAATAATATTCCTCCGTTCCTGATAAGCATTATAAATACTAGAACTTATTATTTTTCTGACAGATACAAACATGAAGTGGGTCAAGCAACCAGTTTCATTACAAGTTAAAAATATTGAGGTAGTGGAAAATAAGCTACACCCAAAGCATAGTGTTCTTCTGCCGAATAATATAAGATGTATAATATGTGGCCCTTCGAATTGCGGGAAAACGAACGTCATGATTAGTTTGTTAATCCACGAAAATGGTTTAAAGTTTAAAAATGTTTACTTGTATTCCAAGACTAGCTTTCAACCAAAATATAATTTTCTAAAACAGATTTTAGAAAAAGTGCCAGAAGTAAAACTTTTTATATTTCATTTTGATGATGAAGTTATTCATCCTAACGATGCATTACCAAATTCTGTTATTATTTTTGATGATGTGGTTTGTGAAAAGCAAATTAACATACGAAATTATTTTACAATGGGCAGACACAGAAGTATAGATTGTTTTTATTTATCTCAAACGTATTCAAAAATACCAAAGCAGTTATTACGTGACAATGTTAATTTTTTGATAATTTTCAAGCAAGATGAAGTTAACATGAAACATATATACGATGAGCACGTTAGTTCTGATATAGAGTGGTCTAAGTTCAAAGATCTGTGTTCTAAAATCTGGATACATCCTTATGATTTTTTGACTATTAATAAGGATTGTGAATTAAACAAAGGCAGATATAGACAGTCCTTTGACAACTTTATTTCTTTTGATTAATGGTTATATAAATTATGACTGCAAGATTATAAATCATTTGAGCATAAATACTTCTCAATATAAGTCGTATAATGGACCACAATATTACAGATCAATTAATAAAGGCTACAGACGCTATAAAGGAAAAAGTGAAACAAATGAAAGATTATGAGTTTAACACCGACACTCATCTGAAATATTTTTTTAAGCCTCTAGCAGACCCTCTTAATGCAATAGTAGCTAACAAACCAATTGCTACAATAAAAAATGAAGATACTTATGATGATCAAATTAAACACACTGCTATAGATTCAAAAATATTTTTGTGTGATAAATCTCATGATATGTACAAACATAAATCATCTAATGAGTCGAGCTTGTCAGAAAAATTTTATTCAGAAGATGAAGAAGGTAACACATCTGAATCAGAAAATGATAATAATGTGTCGCTGAAAAAAGAAGATATCTTTGAAATATACGATGATGTGAATATACCATTTGGCGTACGTAGTGATAATAATAAGCATATGATCGGAAATACAATAGTTAATTTCTCTACCACTCGCCAGAACTCTGATAAAGTGTATTTTATTCGCGTAGCTAATAAACAGTATAAAATAACACCTGGTCTTAAAGAATTATTGCTTCGCAAGAAGCCTGATTTAAATTTGGTCAATTTAAAAGATAAATTAGTTTACAAAGAAATACTCATCACAACTAATGCTCATAAAAGAGACTTTGACCCTGCAGGTCAAGTTAAAGGTGATAAGGGTCTAAAATATTCTCAAGTGATCAAACCGTTATTTCCCGAGCCTAGTAAACGCTTACAAGAACCTACAGAAGCTAAATCTAAACAAAAACGAGGCGCTGGTCTGCCGTATCTTAAAAAATATAAAAAAAATACCGAACTTGTTTATTGGGATGATCCTAATGAATTAGTGGACAGGCTTAAACTTTTGATCGCATCTAAAACTGCAGGTAATACTAATCTTGACAACGAAATCTTATCAATTATTGAAGAATTAAAAGAAGCGGGTGTTATAAAAGAATAAAAAGACTCATCATATAAACTGAATATCAGTATAATTTTGTAATTCAGAAGTGACAGTTGAAAGAATGAGCAAAGTGAAAAGAGACATTATAAACGAAATACATAGAAGTGCAAGAATACATTTTCCTCGAAGACATGTAATATTAAAAGATATTGATGATCTTTGGCAAGCTGATTTGATGGATATGCAAAGTTTCTCTAAATTCAACAACAACAACAAATATATTTTAGTCGTCATTGATGGATTCTCTAAGTATGCTTGGGCTATTCCACTTAAACAAAAAAACAAAGGAGCTGTATCTGAAGCTTATAGTACATTATTGAGTAGAGAAAAACGCATCCCTAGAAACTTGCAAACAGATCTAGGAAAAGAATTTTACAATAAAAGTTTTCAAAAAATATTAGTAAACAATTCTATAAACCACTACTGCACTTATTCAACGAAAAAGGCTTCAATTGTAGAACGATTTATAAGGACGATAAAAAGTAAGCTTTTCAAGGAATTTAGTTTCAAGGGGGATTATAAATGGACTGACGGGACACTTGCAAAAACCATTACTAGATATAATAATACCATACACAGAACAATTGGTTTACCACCTGCACAAGTTAATCATAGCAACAAAATTAAACTACTACAGAGATATTTAAATCAAAATCGAACGATTACAAAATGCCCTATGTTTAAAACAGGCGATTTTGTTCGAATAAGTAAACATAAAGGTTGTTTCGAAAAAGGGTACACTCCTAATTGGTCAACAGAGATATTCAAGATCAGTAAAGTTCAAAATACAAATCCTGTTACGTATTTATTACAAGATGTTAAACAGCAACCTATTTTAGGAGCTTTTTACGATCAAGAATTACAAAAAACTAAACATCCCGACATTTACCTTGTTGAAAAAGTTATAAAACGAAAAGGCAGAAAAGTTTTCGTGAAATGGTTGGGGTTATCATCCTGCGAAAATAGTTGGACTAACGATACCAATGTTTTATGAGTGATTTTATCAATATAACATCATGCTTTACGATAATGCTTCCATTCTGTTTGTGTACATGAAGGAAGAAGGACTTGTCAATAATTTAATTAATAGTTTACCATTTGAGCTCCATTTACCGGGATATAATTACTGTGGCCCAGGAACTAAATTACGTGAAAGATTGGCTCGAGGTGATCGAGGTGTAAACAAATTAGACGAATATTGTAAATATCATGATATTGCATACAATAATTCCAAAAGTTTGAAAGATCGTCACAAAGCAGATATAATTTTATTAAGTATGGCAAAAAAGCGTGCTTTATCTTCCGATGCAAGCACAGGAGAAAAACTTGCTGCCAATTTAGTTAATAATATAATGTTAACAAAAGTAAGCTCTGGAGCTGGACTAAAAAAAAACTTTAAAAGTTTAGTCACCCATACCAAAAAGTGCATTAAAAAAAAAAAATCGAAGTGTAGGAAAAAAACTAATAGAATTGGCCTACGCTGCTGCTAGAGAATTGAATCGTGATTCATCTGCCAGGGTTCCACGTATCATACCAATTCCTAAGTCTGGCGGTGTTCTACCTTTAATACCAATATTTGCTGGTTTGTCTGCTGCTGGCAGTATTGCAAGTGGAATTGCTGGAATCGTCAAAACCATAAATGAATATAGAGTTGCAAAAAAGCGTTTGGATGAAATGAAAACTCATTATAAGAATGCAGAAGGTGTATGTATTGGAAATGGACTGCGGCTAAACCGTTACAAAGATGGACTTGGAATATATACAAATTTAAAGAAAAAAAACTAAACCATAGGCTACCTAATCGTGCTCTTACCAATATAGATATCATATATTTTACAAAAGACGTTCCATATTTTCGCGGGGTGTATATGAGGGATACCTTACCGAAGTATCCGTTATTTAAAGAGTGTGGAATCATAAATTTAGATAATTCTAAACATTCTGGTACACATTGGGTAGCCTATGTAATTTTAAACGAATATGTTGAGTACTTTGACAGTTACGGCAACTTGAGACCTCCAATAGAATTTGTTCGCTATGTAGGTTCTAATAATATTAATTATAATTACAATAATTTGCAAAATAATAATTTATTCAATTGCGGACATTTATGCATTAAATTTCTTAAACAGTTTTGGAAAAGCCTTAAAAAAGGTTTAAATGTTAGGTGTCGTCTACATAAGACAACACTTTGACATTATCTGTCACAAGAGATGAATGTCAATTAGATTAGAAAAACTAAAAAAATGATAGTTTACAATATAAAATCAACTGGCAAAGTTAATAGTTTTACTCGTTCTCGTACCTTCAAAAGACGAAGACATATTATACGTACTATAAAAAAAAATAACTAAAGATAATAAATTATTTCTTCGAGCTTTGGGATTTAAATTATGAGCATTCTTCAAGTGAATGATTTACCACAATTTGACAACTCTATAGTGAGTTATGAAACTCATACTTATAATCCATATAGCAACAGTTTCAATGAAAATGATGAAATACGTATACCCATAAATCAGCAAGATTTGTACGTATTACCTTCAGCCAGCTACATTTACGTTGAGGGTCGAGCCACTACGGTTTCGAAAGATGGAGCAGGAAAACTAACACGAAAGGTTGTTAATTTTACCAATAATCATATATCATTTCTATTTCAAGATATTCGGTATGAAATTAACGGTGTAGAGGTGGACCGAATAAAAAATGCAGGTATATCTACAACTCTTAAATCATATGTGTCAATGAGCGAGGGGGAAAGTAAGGCTGCTGCTATTTGGGGTTGGAATTTGGACGGGGTGAAAGATAATGATGGTATTTTTAGTGCCCTTATACCGTTGAATAAAGTTTTAGGATTTGCGGAAGATTATAATAAAATTATCGTTAACTGTAAACATGAACTTATACTTAAAAGAAGCAGTTCGAATCTTAATAGTGTAATACTTGATAATAATGACTCCATTGAAGTAAATATAGAGAGACTGCAATGGCGTATGCCTCATATAAAAGTTTCAGATCGGGAAAGATTAACTTTACTTAAACATTTAGAAAAGGATCGTCCTATTCAAATAGCCTTCAGAAATTGGGACTTGTACGAATACCCTTTATTACCTAGAACTACAAAACATTCCTGGGTTATTAAGACTGCTTCACAACTCGAAAAACCAAGGTATGTGATCTTTGGTTTGCAGACAAATAGAAAAAATATGAAAAGTAAAGACTGCTCGATATTTGACCATTGTAAATTAACTAATGTTACTCTTTTTTTAAATTCTCAATATTATCCATACGAATCGGTGAATGCAAAATTTTCTGAAGATAAGTATTATATATTATATGAAATGTTCACCAAATTTCGTCAGTCTTATTATAACACCCGGTCTGAACCAATGCTTGGTCTAAGCGAATTTAAAGAAAAGGCTCCTTTATTTATAATTGATTGCTCAAGACAGAACGAAGCCTTGAAAACAGGAGCTGTAGATGTGAGACTGGAAATAGAAAGTTCTGAAGATATACCAGAAAAGACATCTGCCTATTGTCTAATCATCAACGATCGTCTATTCGAATATAAACCCTTAAGTGGTATTGTAAGGAAATTGTTATGAACGCCATAGTAGATGTGCAAGGGTTTAAGACGGAAAGTAACGAGTTTATCGTGAAAGAAATAGCAATAGCATGCGGGAATCAAATTATGGTATTACTAATCAAACCACCATTCCCATTTTACAATCTTACAAAAAAAGAAAGATTGCAAGTAAGTTGGATAGAGAGAAACAGAAAAATTTTCTGGAAAGAGGGTTTTATACCATATTTAAACTTAAATCGATATATTGTACCTTATCTGGAAGATAAAAACATTTATGTTAAAGGATGTGAAAAAGTGTCGTGGTTAAAAAACATTGTAAAACATGATAAAATATATAATTTAGAAGATAAGAACTGTCCTCGTTTACAAAAATTATTTGATGATCATAGAATATCTAGTAATATATTTAGCTGTGTGTATCATTCGAATGTATGTGCTTTAAAAAATGTAACATGTTTAAAAAAATAAAGTATTTTTAATTTAGAAGATAAGGGATGCTCTGAAAAAATATAAGTTAAGTAATTTGTTAGCTATTGATATCATAATAATATGTCAGAATAAATGTTTTTTTTTTTTGAGTAATTGTTTTCTTGTTTTATTTCATAACAAATTTATTAGATATAGAAACACCACAACGAAATGAGCAATAATTTAATTATCATAAAAAAAAAGGTCATTCCAGCTCCATTACGACTCGGAGCACCACATCTTTATGAATTGCGAACACCAGAAACAAGACTTCATTATTCTTTTATTCATACTCGTATCGAAATCTTCTTAAAAATGCTTCAACATTATTTCAGCCCACGTTATGAAATATATAATAAAAATAAAATTCGATTCTGTTCATTTCGACACTATTGGGCTACCGCAGATTTAAAACGAAGATTGGTGATGGAAATGGTCGATGCAGGTTTTTTTTACTGTGGAAGTGGTTTAAACGATAAAGTTATGTGCTTTTCGTGTGGAGGTGGCATCGAAGATTGGGAGTATTACGATGATCCTTGGATGCAACATGCTATGTTTTTTCCTGATTGCGTTTATTTAAATGCTGTAAAAGGAACAGATTTTGTTGACAAATCAAAACGCCTATTTTTCAAAGAAACAAATGTATAAAAATATTCTAAAGTGGAGGAGGAGAATAGATTGAATGTCTGCTGAATAAGCTACTAAATGCTATTATCATTGGCGCCTAAGTAACTATAAATTACTTACGTACAATCATTTTATGCGACATTCAATTCCTACAATTGTAGTTAAAAGGTTGAATCATAATCTGAATTAAACAATATAAAAATAAATTAAATAAATTATAGATATAATAATAGATACAATGCAAGATTCAATGAAATATACTTCTGAAGGTATTTGTAAAATTATTATTCAGAGCGCTAATGGTGAGGCTATATTTGTTCGTGATATGCAGCTCGCTCATAAAAAATCGAGCGCAGATTCATCAAAACCTCAGGTCAGAGATACAACACAAGAACATTTATTCTATCAAAATATGCATGATGCATTAAATTCAGGAAACATTCAAGAACTTGTCTTTAAAAGTGGTAATAGAAAGCTAACATTCTCACGAGTTAACGATATGCGGATTGGTCCTTAAAATTAAAAGCGGGTTCAGCAAAGTGCCGGGACACCAGCACATCATCAGTGAGGAACATAATGCAAGATTTAGTGATACCTGATTCAGATGACATTATATGCTATCAGATTCTACCGGAAGATGAAATTCCTTTTATTTAAATCAGTTTGAAAGAAGTTTCAATCAGATGAAAAAATCCAATCTAACTGTTGAATAGACACGGGGCTGGGCAGACATATTTACAAATCTTGTTTACTATTTGAATAGATGAAAAGTGTTTATTGGGGTTTTTAGATCAGATCGCAAGATCTGATCTAGAAACCCCAATAAACAACTACTAATAATGATACTAATAAATCAACGTTGAGTGAAATTGATGCAGAGATGTGGGATAATACTTTTCGACATATAAAAAATAAAGAAGAAGAATACTATCGACATTTTGACATGGAATCAGAATTCATATGTTCATCATTTGATTTTTCAAGTAGCGATACAGAATAAATGTTCAATGAACATGTCGTATAATCAAATACAGCAGGTTACAAATACTTTAAAAACAAAATAATCTAAACTAATTTACAATAGTCACAGTTGTCCTATTTTATTTCAATTTTAATAACTGTTTTTGCATTTGTACTTGATTGTACCTCTTGTCACGCACACAAAGTCACTGTATACAGGGTGACATTGAAAACATGCGACAAATCGAAATGGGAGATTGTACTCATCATTATGAACAACTTTTACTAAGGGACCAAAGCTACAATCCCAAAAAAAAAACTGCTGTCCCCTACATTTATGTTCGCAATACCTCATCAAAATGTAGGAAAAGCAGATTTTTTTTTCTGGGATTACAGATGATGTATACAATGTCCCATTTCAGTTTGTCGCAAGTTTTCAATTTCAACCTGTATATTATACAAAGTTTACCCACACATAGCGCCGCGCGCACAGGTGAGTTGAACTATCTGTAATACGATACACTAGATAACTACCCGTAACGATGTCAAATATCTACAAAAGCCGGGACCAACGGCTTAACGTACTTTTTAAGGCACGAAGGTTCTTAGCAAGTAAAGGACGGTCATCTACAGACCATCCTCAGTAAGCGCAGCTTAACCTTAATCGATCGACCTGTGCGGCTGTCACGAGCCCCTCATTCATTTAATAGGGAATATAGGAGTCATTCAAAATTCACTTGTCCAAGAGGATGGCGAATTAGACCAAGACGTTACGCGCCGGATCAATTCAAACTAAGGATGGATAAAGGCGACAGGTTACAGGAAGAACTTGAGAGCCACGGATGCCCTTCAAGTTAAAGGGGAAAATCTACACGTCCGTGATAAGGCCTGTCGTACTGTATGGATCGCAATCCTGAGCCGTGAAGAAGACGGATGGAAAAAGATTGCATGTAGCGGATCTGAGAATGTTGAGATATATATGTGGAGTGACGAAAATGGATAAAGTAAGAAATTAGTATATAAGGGGAAGTTTGAAAGTGGCGCCAGTGACAGAAACGTTGAAAGAAAATCATTTGGCTTGGTATGGGTATGTGATGAGAAGGGAAGAAACGCATTAACGCATTAACGCATGGGATAGAGAGGGAGAGCAAGGCCAAAGGAAAGATGGATGGATTGTGTGAGGAATGAAATGAAAGAGAAGGGAGTGAACGATAGCTTGGTAGTTGACAGAGGAGACTGCAATAAGAAAGCGTGTTGCGACGACCCCAAGCAACATGGGACACGGGCAGGCACATGATGATGACGCAAGTAATTCAAAAGTTTTTCATTATTTATTTATATTTCCGAGGTTATATATATATTATTGGGGTATTATACAGGATGACTTGTAATATATGTAATTTTTACTTAGTAACTGGTTTGTAGAGGTCAAATAGGCAGTCGCTCCATGAACTGGTTACAACCGGTTTGACTGGAACCCGTTTCCCATAGTTGAGAAAACGCTAGGCAGATGATGATGACTCAGGGTGACTTCTAATTTGATATAATCCTTCCACGACGTGATAGTGTGATTCATTTGCAACAATTAAGCACCGCCAAGGCGTAAATTCATGGGATTCGAGAAAATTCAATTTTTATGGATAAAAACAAATGTGCCTAACCCTTCCGGGAAAACAGGCATGATGTTATATAATAATAATCTAATAATAATATAGGGCCCATTGTAAGCGACCACGTTTTAGTGCCATAGGTCATCACTGGCAACACGCACTTGTCAAAGACTTTTGTCTTGAGACACTGTGGTATGTGGGACGAGAAGATATTGCGTAGCTTCCCGAACGCTGCCCAGCCGAGTCGGATTCGGATGGCCGATTGGGCCGAAAGGTTCTGGAATGGCGACCGTGTACCGGAAGACATAGCGTTGGAAGGCCTCCTACAAGGTGGACCGATGACCTTGTGAAGGCCGCAGGAATCCGCTGGATGCGGGAAGCACAAAACCGGTCGAAGTGGCGGTGCTTGGGGGAGGCCTATGTCCAGCAGTGGACGTCTTTCGGCTGAAATGATGATGATGATGAATAATAATATTTATTCAAAAAATTATAAGGCATAAAAATTAGTACAGTTTTGATTAAATATAAATTATATTCCTAAGACTTACGAGCCTGAACTAGGTAATCCTGTGTTTCAGGCGAAAAGTGCTTAAAATAGTCTTATAACATTAATAAATAATCTAAAACTTGACAATAGATACTAAAATAACACTAAATTATGATTATGTTGAGTAGCTTATCTCTTAGTTTCTAAATTTGATAAATACTTATCGTAGGTGAGCATACATATAATATATTATTTATTTTAACACAGTTAATAAATTCTCTGTATCTTCGTATGACATACTTTGGAGAGCCTCCTTAAGAATTCTTTTACAATTTCTGTAGTTCAGGGAGTAAATGTTTGCTTTCAAGTTTAGTCTATTATAGAGGAGAGGACCAAGGTACAGGTAGCATGTTTTGTTGTATTTTGTGGGCAGACTATATCTATATAGATTTGTTATGTTTTTAAAACTTCCCAGAATTCGTCATACTCAAACGGCCTTCATTGCTAATCCATTGGGGATTAGCAATGAAGGCCATTCAATTTGAGAGTTTAGAGAAAATTGATATTTAGTGACGAATTCAAAAAGGAAATTAAAAAAGATACATAAAAAATATTCTCGAATCCCATGAATTTTCGCCTAGGCTTTGGGTCACACAATCACGTCCTGGAAGGAATACGTCAAATTACAAGTCAACCTGTATATTGGGATATTTTGGTGGAACGGAACGCAAACTCAAAATGCGTCGCTTTTCACAATGCCAGAAATGACGTATAAAGTCATGTGAATAAACATCTTTACTTAGCAAACTGCTTGTAATCTCACTAAGGTAAGTAACTAAGTGCGATTACTGCTTGAACAAAAGCACAAAACAATTATTTAATTCATATGCTTTGGGGCAAAAAGACATGTATACAAAACAGTATTTAAGACGGACTGGGGGTAACCATCACCTCTTAGAGCAGTATTATTTCAATATTACTTCAGCGTGAGAAAGAGATGGAGCTATAAGTCCTGTATATTATAATAATACTGCTATAAGAGGTGATGGTTACCCCCCAGTAAAGAAATTTTAAACTGTAGTCAGAGTTTAATATTTTTTTTGAGCAAGAAGTAGTAGATTAATTTGACTTTTAATACTTTTCTTAGGTTTATATTACTTTCATGTATTAAGTGCAAAATAATTACATTCATATGCCCCAGGTATTTGAGTTTAAAAATACATACCTTCATATCGTTTAGGCATATCAAACTTCAAGTCGTAAGATCTGGAACTTTCGCTCAGTAGATCGATCATAGACCGGGCCGCACGCACACAGACACACGACGCGTCTATTATTTTAGGCAGTATCACTGTCACTTTCATGGATGGGAAGCATAGTTCTACTGGTTCCCTGAAAATAATTTTAAGTTTTAGGAGACAACAGGGTTTTTTGGCTCTTCGTGAAGGAGCTCGTCAGGGTAGGTAGGTACTACCTAAATTTGGGGCGACACCGATTCGGAGTCAAACAATAGAAAATCAATTGTGTCTCATTAGCTGTCCTTGACCAATTAATCGTATTCAGTAACTTGACAGTTTTAAGACAAACGAATATGTGTTATATAGTTTAGGATATTCATTTCTTAAGTATTGTAAGGTTAAGGTCCTCGTGGAGGCAATCGGCGGCAGAGATCTTTTGCGTCCGGCCCTGGTTCAGGCCATGATACGGAGCGAGAGGGCATAGGCAGCCGTCACCTGCTTCTGCGAAGCAGTAATGCTCGCGAAGGAGGAGGCGGGACGGTTGAGGGAAAGGCAAATTTCGCGCCCTGTCGCTCCTAGCCGCCGCAGGAGACGCCCTGGGCGTCGGGAATCCCGGGCGGATTTCCGGCCACCGTAGGCGCGGGCTTGCGGACGGTGAGCAATGGGTAGCTCACCGTCCGGTAAGGAACAGACCCGGGTCGACGGCGTGTTGTATTCCACGCGTGCCTAAAGAGATGTCGTTAGCACAAGTGTACCCTAGTGGACCCCCCACTAGGGCCGATGCCTGCCGGGGTCGCGGGAAGGTACTAAAGGGTTACCGAGGCCCCTGGCAACACAAGCAACGGAAGCAATACGGGTGGGTTTTAGTCAGTAAGAGTCTGACACACCCTCGAAGTTATTTGATGATTTCCCAGTCAAAAAAAAAAAAGTATTGTAAGGTTCATTCAATTTCGCTCATTCTTTTTTTCACCACACTACCTTTTTAGAGTTCCGTAGTAAACAAGGAACCCTTATAGTTTCGTCATGTCCGTCTGTCTGTCTGTCCCTGCTGTAGCTCAAAGACGCTTAGTACATTAATCACGCCGACAAAGTGGTAATTTTTTTTTTAAGGCACGTTTTCTGGGCATTATATATTTTTCTCGTTTGTCCCGTGGTGTGGGGTATCGTTGGATAGGCCGTTCAAAATATTGCCGGTCTGTCAAAACCACTTTTTGCTTCAAGGATTCGTTTGCCCCCTGGCAGCTAAATGGTTGTTTATGCAGATGTGAAAAAAATAATGGCAGTAGTACATATAATGAAATTAAAAGGAAAACTATCACAGCTATGTAGGCTTTATAAGTTAACGAGTAATAGTCGACCGACTTAAATTTGCAGTTAGAGAATGGACCGTGACGTATATCGATGTATAAACATGTTTTTCAAGTACAATGTTAACCCTAAAAAACCGGCCAGAAACTTTTTTGTCAGAAACTGGTATCCCTCTAACTGTCAAGATATTCAATCAATACAATTGAACGTCCAATTAAACTAACATTTATTTCTGTCGCCAAGTATGTTCCGGTTTGAAGGATACCTAATAACAGGGTAAACTTGTTTCTGAGATGGCAACGCACCTGCGACGCCTCTGGCAGATATCCATAGGCGGCTCTGATTCTCACCAGATGACCCATAACCTGGTTTTCCATCCAATAATAATCCAAAAATTCAGAGCAAACGTTTTCCTGCCACGTTTAAAGGGCAGTTGAGATGAATATTGCATGCCTGTAGTCTAATGGTAACGACCCCGACTTTAGTTTGTAGGTCAAACGAACCCTGGAAGATCATCATCTGCCTGCCTTTTCCCAACTATTTTTGCGCTTTTTTCAACTATTTTTTGCGGTAGCGTCGGGGGTCGGGTTGCCTCCTTCCCTCAAATATGGTGATGGGGGTGATGGCTGATCTTTGCGTTATGCTCGTGAACGGTTGCTGCTTGTGGTGATTGGTCGTCTTGCTGACCATGGTTTTGTTATTAGTTATTAACTGTTTATTTATTTTACTTTGATGGTCCCAGTTTATCATGTGTGACTTCGAGTTACAGCTATATAGCTACATGTAAGCGGGCACGCCCTTTATGCCTGGAGGCTTTTATTTAGGTATTTAGTTCTGTTTACGTGTTTTTTTGTTGGTATAGTGGTGTGTGCTAGCTGACATAATGGCAAATAATTTAATTGAATGTTTGTGTTCAGCATAGTGTAAATTATTTTGCATAATATAGTATAGAATCAAGTTTTTCTAACTGAACAGACAGCTGTGCTGTTGGGGAGTTTGTTTCGCCATTTCTTCTTCCCAGCTAAATTACTAGGAAGTGGTGAACGGCGGGCATTTTGGGAGATTGTGTTATGTAATTTAACTTTCGAAAAGTGCTCATTGGCGCCGATTCCCTTGTTCACAAACTAAATCGTCTTGCTGATCATGGTTTTAATTGTTATTAGTAATTGTTTACTTATTTTACTTCGATGGGGCTAGTTTATCATTTCTCACTTCGAGCTACAGCAATTGCCTTATGTAAGCGGGCACGCTCTTTATGCCTGGAGGCTTTTATTTAAGTATTAAGTTCTATTTACGTTTTTTTTATGTTGAAATTTTTATCTGCTTGAGTACAGTTTGTTCATTGTTTTGTTGGTATACTGGCGCGTGCTAGCTAACGTATGGCAAGTGTGTAATTTAATCCAATGTTTTGTGTTTCGTAATGTTAATTACTTTGCATACGATTTGTATAGAATCAAGTTTATATAACTAAACAGACAGACGTGCTGCTGGGGAGTTTGTTCCACCACTTCTTCTTCCCAGCTAAAGCACTAGGAAGTGGTGACGGGCGGGCATTTTTGGGGGACTGTCTTATGTAACTTTGACGTTCGAAAAGTGCTGATTTTCAGCCTAGTTTGAATAAATGACTTTTGATTTTTGATTTTTGAAAGTAAATTTAAGTTCAGTGCATCTTTTTCTTTCTATTTCATTAAGAAAAGGACAGAAGATACATTTTAGTTTAGTATGTGAACAAGGGAATCGGCGCCATTGTCAGCCTAGTTTTAATAAATGAATTTTGATTTTCTTTTCCTATCTGATCTCCATAACCCAGTTACTGCAGGTGCGGATAGAAACCAGGTATTTATAAGCTACTTGCTTCCTGTTACTTTACTTCATGACAACTTATTAACTTAATTTTAGATGGCACAGAAGAGACTCTGGAAGAAAATTTATATATATACTCATAATGCTGAATAGATAAAGGTATACTACTAGTGATGAGTCCCTCGTTTGAGGTACTCGTGATCGCAAATTGAAAGAGTCACTCGAATTTCCTCATTGAACTACCTCATCACACTTCACTCGTTCACGCGTCCCCAAAAATAGACAATATGAAATCGTGGCGAGGGGAGAGGCGAGCGAGTTCGTGACTCACCAGTCGCGAGTGAGTATTGAGTGAGCTCAGTGAGCGAACGCACCGACTTAACAATTGTATAGAATTAGAGAATGAGTGAGGTGAGGTTTGACATTTTGACAACACAGGAAACATTATTAATGTAAGTAATGATGTTTGTTGTGTCAAGTCATCATGTGTGTGTGTGTGTGTGATATATCAGTATTTGGTAGGATATTATTTATCTGGAATTTCTCGGCAGCAGCCCGCAGTCTGGATTTGTGCCCGGTTGATGGCAATAGGCTCGCCCCCTATTACATGGGACTTAAAACATAACTGGCGAAATGAGGGTGTACTACAGGTACACCTCTGCCCAACCCTTCGGGGAAACTAGGCGTGATGTTATGTTTATGTTGTTATTTAGATTAAGAACAGATACGAGATACCCAAATCCGTAAAATACTCCCGAGTTTTCGATTTTTTTACCGTTGGAGCCATAATCACGGTAGGTATGGTAAAACCACCAGTAGCAGCAATAAGTATTTCCACCACACCAAACCACCACCAAACCAAAACAAGCAAATAAGTACGAACATAAACAAAACAAAAGTCTATGTAATTGTTAAAAAAAATGTCTTAAATTCATTTCACATGCACGTCCAAGGTCAACATTAGGTAAACTATTAAAATATTAAAGAAAATATTTTTATTCTAGTTATGGTTATTTATTTTGAACTGTAAAAGCTTTAGCATTAGGTGTTATTGATTCGTTTGTTTTGGTGGTCTAAAATTGATGAGCAAAAGAAAATGATGTGTGTGAGAGATGAGAGAGAGATGTGAATAATCGGACGGAGATTCGTGAGTACTCGTCAGTCTTCGTCGCGCCAGCCCGCTTCGCTCCCTCGTACGTTCGACTGAGTTCGGCTCGGGCTCACGAGTCGTGAGGTGAATACGCCGTTGACGATTCCTCTCCTCAAATGAGGGGTATCTCGTGAGAACCTCAAGGTGAAGTGAAGTACTCTCTCAACCTCAAATAAAATTGATGAGCTACCCATCACTATATCCTACTTACTTTTAGATACAGAATGATGTTATGAGGTTAAATAACTACCAAGCAACACAGATTGGCTGAATAATCATTGTATAAAAGCGTTTCTGGACACTTTAAGCTGACATAGTTGACTGGTTAATGTCTGGATAAGCGCTAACACAATATTATTCCAATAAAATGCTTTAATTTGTATAATATCAATATTATAGCAACATATTACCTGAATAAATGTACGATAAGTTTAATATAGTCTGTATAAACTCTGATCTACCACTTTAACAGCTAAGAGTATTGCAACACTTTAAACCAGTTGAAAGTGTACAAATTCAGTTATTCAGTCAAAATTCAGAATTTAGATTATATTCATGCGGAGATATGTAAATAAAATTTAATAAATTGTGAAATTATACGTGGGACACCGCGAAAATTTAAAAAAAATGTTCGATAGGATAATCATTTTTTATTAAATTTTTTTGAAAGTACTCTCCACTAGCCTCTATACAAAGTTTCATGCGGCTGCACCAGAATGAATCTCTTGATACGTAACTCGCCTATTGTCATGGATAAAATTTTTCACTGCTAGCATGTTTTCTTCTGTAACAGCCGTCAAAGGGCGACCACTACTTTCTTCATTCTCCAAAGTTACTCGACCGCACTTGAATTCGTTACACCAACGATACACCCTTAGAAGACCCTTCCTCCCTTAGAAGGCCTTAGAAGGGCCTTCATCCATGAATGTCATTTGAAGTCTATCGTAAATTTTTTTCACAATCCTTTCTGAGTGGCCTGGTATTTATAATTTCATCATTGTGACTCTCACCAACACGCCATATTCTGCAATCGGTGTATTATTGAACTTTGGTAAGTACTTTTGTTTTATGTATGTTATAATTAAGGAAGTGAATTAATTAAAATTAAGCGCATGTAAATTTGTTTTGAATATATGTATGTATATAAATATATTTACTGTATTTTTTTAAGCGCCACAGTTTAAAGCTTCCATTCAGGGAGGAAAAAAGTGTTTTATAATAACTTGGCTTTGATTTATTCTATTTACAATAAATTCATAAACTCTGTTTTATTATTAACAACCCCTTCACTAAAGCATGGTCTACATATTATTATCTCGATTAATGTCTTAATAATCTTAATTCATGACTGAGCGTAAGACGTTCTTTTCTGCTAAGGGTATCAGAAACATAATAAACCATATACAACGTGGAAAATCGTTATAACGGCCTTAGCTTATAAAATTTTAAATATGCTGGTGTTCATTTTCCGCGTGTGTTGTCAATGGTTTTTTAAATTTTTGTATGTCCCATTCATACCTACCAGAGCCGCTCATGCGTACTATTGTTGTACCTATTTAAAAAAATAGGACAGGGGACTCATCTGTCAGGGCTAACTACCGGCCCATTTCACTGGCCACCACAGCAGCCAAGGTACTTGACAGCATGCTTAATGCGAGGGTCGCATTAAGCATGCTGTCAGCCAGAAAGACGCGTAAGCGCGTGCTTCCTAGACTTGTCAAAGGCTTTTGATCGTGTCGCATACGACCTTCTGTGGGACAAGTTGGGCAGCGCGGGTGTACCGGGGGAGTGTATCTCTCTCCTAAGGTATTGGTATGCAAATCAGAAAAATCATGTGAAGTGGATAAATTGGAATGTGGCGTTAAGCAAGGTGGTTTAAGCTCACCTCTATTGTTTAAAATTTATGTTAACCAGCTTGTCCAGCGGCTCAGTAGGACACATGTCGGCTGCCATATTGATGACATTTGTTTTAACAATATTAGCTATACAGACGATATGGTGCTGCTGAGCCCCTCCATAAGTGGGCTAGCATCCAGCTGCCTAATGAGAGCCTCTTCAGGTGTTGGTTGAGACTCTTGGCTATTATGCCATTGGCCGTCACGACTATCGGCACAATGAATGCTGTATCCACATCCCACTTGTCGACAACCTCGCGAGCTAGGTCAAGATACTTATTCTGCTTATCTTTTTCAGCTATTACGAGGTTCTCGTAATACGGAACCGCTATATCAATAATCATTGTGCGACGCGCTAATGGATATATCACCACTATGTCTGGCTTATTGGCCACAATAGTCCTGTCAGTGATGATAGATCGATCTCAATACAACGTAATATTTCCAGTTTCGAACCGGTTCGGGCGCATACCTATAGTACGGTACTTCCAATTCCACAAGACTGTATTTCAGAGCTAGTTGCTGCTGGATAATCCTGGCTACAAGGTTGTGCCTATGCAAGTAGTCTCCGTTAGCCAGACGAGAACAGCCAGAAATAATGTGTCGGATTGATTCCCCTGGATGGTGGCATACCCGACAGATGTCAACCGTACCGTCTTTCACAATATATTTCCGGTAGTTGTTCGTCATCGTAACTTCGTCCATAAACGCAAAAACAAAACCTTCGGTTCCCCAAATAGATCACCAAATCGCAACCAAGACACGGACGCTAAGAGATCTACATTGGGTCCATGTAAGACCTATAAAAGCGCCCATGTAGCTCTTTGCTCTGCATCTACTTTATTAACTCCAGCACCCTCATGTGCCATGTATGTGTGGCACCGAGTCATAGGCCTTCTTATAATCTATTATTATTATTATTTCTTTTAATTCATTATACGAGTATACACATACAATTTTATTTTTTAAATATTAGAATATAAAAACATTTAAAAATATAAAAAAATGGTAGCCCACCGGTATCGGGAACAGGGCAAACTACCGGCGGCGTGGTGGTCAGGGCTCCAGAGAGAGAAACCTCCTAACAATGCGAACCGTGTCCAGAAGTACCACTTTCTGAATCAAGCCCTTAATACAGCTGCTCAACGAGAGCCTCCTTAGGTGTTGGTCGAGGCTCTTAGCAATTAAGCCATTAGCTGATATGACTATCGGCACTATGATTGCTGAATCCACATTCTACATGTCGACAACCTGGCGAGCCAAGTCAAGATACTTGATTATCTTTCTCGGCTTTCACGAGGTTCCCGTCATGAGGGACTGTTATATCAACAATTGTTGCGCGCCGCTCTGTTCAATGCACCACCACTATATCAGGCTTATTGACAATAATAGTCCCTTCAGTGATGATGGATCGATCCCAGTACAATGTGATATATATCCATTTTCAAGAACTGGGGCGGGCACATACCTGTAGTACGGCACTTCCGATTCCACAAGGCTGTATTTCAGAGCAAGTTGCTGATGGACAATCCTGGCTACACGGTTGTGTCTATGCGAGTACTCTTCGTCCGCTAGACGAGAACACCCGGAGATAATGTGTCAGATTGATTCTCCCGGACAGTGGCATGCCCGACACACGTCAACCATGCCGTCCTTCACAATAAATCTCCGGTAATTCTTCGTCATGATAACTTCGTCCATAATTGCACAGACAAAACTTTCGGTTTCCCCAAAGAGGTCACCGAAACCTAGCCAGGCTACGGACGCTGGGAAATCTACATCGGGTTCATGTAGAACCCGTTCAAGTCCGAAAAAAGCGTTCGTGAAGCTCCTTACTCTGCCATACCTGCCTGCGATCGTCAGTGTCAAGCACTACAAGCTTGCGCCAGTTCTCTTTAGCCGAAGAGAGTGGGGCGAGACCCTTGTCCACCGCGACCACATCTCGATGCACGTCGGCTTCTAGGAAAAATTCCCTGAGACTGCATACCTCGCGATTGTGGAGGGTCTTAGCGTTTAAAAAGCCTCGACCTCCACACTTTCACGGGATATACAGTCTCATTACAGATGACCGTGGGTGATGCATTCGATGTGCAGTAGCGTATGGAGCCTCCGATCCAGGACGTCGAGTTCGGTCTGAGTCCATTTGAGTATGCCGAAAGAGTACATCAAAACAACAACACAACAAGCATGACCAACGGTTGAAAGGTTCAGCAAGACCTTTGTGCCAGTATCCTCCACCATCGATTTTCTTGAGCAAGATGTCTCTAGGAGTTTGTTATAGACTCCTAGGGTCTACCGGTAAAATTAATAGACAGTCTTTGATTAAAGAAACCTAGTAATTCTTTTAAAGCTCCTTGAGGTTATTGTGAAAATTTATTTGTTTGTAAAGTCCGTTTCCATTTCTTCAAAACCAATCACTAGCACTCGAATCTCTGGCTTCAGAGTTTACATTGCAATTTTCGTCATAACTTTTTGATGAAAAATGCAAAATCATAATTTACGAAACCCTCTTCAACAGTAAATAACCGTACTCTTAAACCGTATGTATACTAAAGATATACTGCGGATTTACATTCGTAGAGCTATAACAGCCTTACGACTTCAATATCCAGTTATTTTCTGTATAAAAATCTTTGATTCAGTTATGTTAACTCTATAAGCTATAAGCTGCATATGGTGGTAATCGTGCACTTAAAGTGCTTTAAGGTAGTTGAAAGAGCTTACTCATTTTCAATTATGCAGCCATCTGTTTTACAAAAACTAAAAAAACCTCAAATATTCAGCTACTGAATAACTTGGTTAGTACTGAAGTGCAATACAGCTTGAAGAGAACAGAAAATAGGTAATATATTTTCTGTACTACTTTACTTTGGTATCAATATTCATTATACTGCAATAAGGGAACAGAAAATAGGTTATTGATACCAAAGTTATACAGATAAATGTATGTATACATCAGCTATCAGCTTTCAGCGGTATCGGATGCCTTAAACTGAATATCGTATCTTTAATATTTCTGTCCATGGCCAATAATAAACTTCAAAAAAGGAAATCTGTGCTATAAAGAATATATTTAGCTTAAAGAGTAATAATAGCCCGAAAACCATTCAATACAGCATTTTTATATCCCGTAAGCCTTAATAGCTATGTAATAAGGCTTTGAACTGCTTATTAGTAAACTTTTATTGTTATCTGGCTTATGTGTTGCTTGGGCTGGTTATTGATAAAATTAAATCATTTTAAAGAAGAATACGAGTAATTACTCACGGTGCATTTTCCACTGGTCTAGGTTTCCTAGTGGGCCACTTGACAGCAACCCAGAGGTTGAGCCGTAGACCCTTGAACTCTCTCTGGTACGTGGATACCTTCGTAGACTCGGAGACCAGATTCTTCTCCAAATCTCGGAGAAGAGTATACGAAGCCATTTGTATAGCTAAGGCCAGTTGGGCTCTGAGGGCTAAGCGGGCCTAGAAACAAGAAAACATCACACCAGGCATTGGTACTATACCCACATTTTACAAGTTATGACGAAAGACGGAATTCCAGTGCTGTGTGGGATGAACGGAGAGGTTACCCTCGTTAGCATTCTCGTTGCTGTTTGGCAGCCACGCATTCGTGCGTGGACGTGACTCATAGTGGACGATTCTGCAAACATTTTCATACAAAATGAAGCTAAGTACACGTTTGTAGTTGAACCGCGACCTATAATGTAGCGGCACCTCAAGGCCTGTGTAACAGAGGCGGGTTTATTGCCAGATTCCGGGCTGTTACTGAGTAATAAAATACACTTCCAGGCAGTCCAGTCCAGTCTTTGCTTCTTGCTGGTTAAATCCGACAGATTTGGATGAAATACGAAATAGTTTGATCCTTGAAGAAGGATTTACTTACATCCTAGAGTATAGGGTTCATTATCGTATTTATCGTCATCATCAGCTTATAGCAGTTTAATGCTGGACATAGGCCTCTCCAAACCCACGCCATTTATTTCGATCATCGGCTATTCTCGTCCAGCTGCTACAAGCCACCCAGCGAAGATCGTGGCTCCACCTAGCTGGAGAAAATTCTACCCTGAACTACCAGGCTGTTAATATGGAACGGGATCCTGTCGTTTTGCCGAAAAGATTTTGCCAAAATTTCACTGCCCAAACAAATTTTAGCAAACTTTTTTTTACCAATGCAATGTTTGGAATTATTTTTGTACGCACATTTTCATTTGGTCAAATTTTTACTTGGCAGAATATTATCAAGGATAATGTCATTTAGGCACTTGGTCTTTAATCAAATGATTTATTACAGCAAACAATCTTTAGATAATAAACTTTAGAGAAGTTTATGTGCTTGAATTTGTCTGAAACAAGTCAAATTTATGTTTACTTATGGAACTAGTTAGGCCCCTCGCCCACGGCGACTTTTTGTAGCGATGCAGTAGCGATGCTGTCGCGAGTCCGCATCGATACAGTCGCGAAGCGGTCGCTAGCTGTGTGCCCTCGCCCACGGGCCCAGAGTCAGTCGCGATGCAAACGCGAGACTGTCGCGCTTCTGTCGCGTTGCAAACGCGATTCAGTAATGGCACAAAAATACCTGCGATCACTACAGTTGCAAGATGGACTCCGTTGAGGCAACATTAGTCACGTTGTCTTGTCGTTTCTGTAGCGCGTTAGTAGCGCGTTGGCATCGCTTCTGTAGCGCGTTGCAAATGCGACTAACACACGTTAGTAGCGATGTTGTTGCGCGTTTACGAAACGCGCGACAGCATCGCTACAAAAAGTCGCCGTGAGCGAGGGCCCTTAGAGTAGGTTATTATTTTAAAAAATGGTTAGGTTAGGTTAGGTTAAAACTGAGACCTCATACGCACGAGCCGAGCGAGCGAAGCGAGCGGTGCCGCGGCAGCGCCAAGCAAGTGCCAGAAACGAATAGATTATATAGAAAAAAATATAGAAAAAAAGAGATTGTTTTTTATTAGCAAGCTATCGAGAACCGAACTACTTAGTTAGACGAGGTAGAAATTTAATTTTGCGTAAAATGAGTTATTCCAACTGAAATATTTGACTACATACAAATTGGTAAAAGTACTAGTTCGTAAACAAGTTATTGTTTAAACGTTCACTTGTCAAACATTAGGTTTGCATTACAATTATTTGCGAAGAGATTTGAGATTTTGCTAAGTAATAATTTGGCAAATGAAATTATGCGGAAAATTGTTTGGGAAGTGATAATTTGGCAATTTCTTTTCGATGAAATAAGGGAGACCCATATGGAACACATGGAAGTTTAGAATTAGTTTGGCTTTGCATAGCGTCGTCTCTGTCGCTCATACCACTGTGACACTCCCTTTTTAACCTATTGACCGTCACGTAAAAAAAGCAAAGACGTGCCCTCGGCGCCAAGCTATGAATTATTCCTTGAAATCTGTCATGTAGTCGTGCCCGTGGCGTGCTGGGCACATTTTGGTCTGTCATCTATACATGACTGTGGCGGTCAAAAGTTTAAGCTCATATGCTCTGCCCGTAGTAAAATTGTTCGTTCCACCAACAATCGTCTTCTACGATGTCTTTTCACCGCTCTGGTTTCATTCACTCTTCTTTCTTTGGAATGCGCTCCCTCTGAACATCAGGATGGCAACCAGTCGATTATCATTTAAAGTGAAGGCACGGGAATATATTCGTAAGAAGTTGGCCCCAGCGCTGAATCGTTTTCTCCCTAAGTCCGCCTTTGTACAGTATTATTTTTTACTTATGCATAAAGTTTTAATAAATAGGTAAATACTCGTAATATGTGACAACTGTTTATGGATCTTTTGGCGCGTGGCAAAAATGGCAACTAATGCCGCCGCATGGCAACTAGTCTTGTTTTTGGAACGAAGTTCCTTAACGCAGCTTGTGTCCCGTAAGAAAAAGCGTTATGCCCCTTCTATGTGACATTCTCTCTCTGACTCTTTCTATTATATACGATTGTGTGTGGGTGCGTGCGACATTGTGAGAACTTCGTTCCTGACGAGGGTCCCCTGACCGCACATTTTTTAATTTCAATAGAATTTCACACAATGAGGGTTTTTATAAAATGACGATCACTAGGTGGCAGTACTGGGACGTCAGACCCGGGCACCTGTCAAGTGTCAAAGTGTTTATATTTTCTTTAGTCGTGACTGAATGATGAACGAATGAATGAAACCAATGATGAACGTCATCATATATTTTATATTCATAGTCGAAATGGAAGACGTAATACTGGCACTACTCTTGTCAAAGTGACGCCAACTAGTGGCGCCAATTTTTTATGAAAACCCTCATTGGTTACCAACAACGCCCCTCACGCGCCAAAAGATTCCTGTAGCACTCTACTTTTATCTATGGTTAGCCTAGAGTTACCTCATCATAATTCTGTGACTGTCTTTTAGTGAACTGTCTGTTATTTGAGTGAAGGAGTTCCAACATTTCCAGGATCTGTAAGAAGAACATTAATATAATTAAATAAATTACATGCTAATAATTCTTTAAACCCAACATAATCGATACTTAATTAATATAAAGAGGAAAAATTTGTGACTTTATTTTATTATTTATTTTTCGGAATCGGATCAGTAGTTTCTTTCTACATATAGGAGGAAACTACTGATCCGATTGCGAAAAGTGTCATATGAGATATTTGATGTTAAAAGACACTGACGAAGTCGGGGGCAGAAGCGTTATTTATAAAAAGTAAATAATTAAAAAAAATAAAAAACACGCCTGTCTTGTCAAAAGTTAATTACAAAAATTGAACTAAAAAATTAAAACAAGCTAAATGATTTTGAACTAAATACCAATCTGTTCATTGCAGTAGGGGGACGGTTCCTTGGAACAGTTCCTTACAGGTGGCGACTTTGCTGAAAAGATTGGACACACGACGCACAAACATAATATCTTTGTCAATTTACAGAATCTGGACTGGACTAAGGTCAACTCCTTTTTTTCCTCGTGGCTTGGAATACTATTTATATGCTGTTCCGTCGACAATACTCCATCCAGTTTGCATTTGATTATTTTAAAGTGTGATGTACCATTAATTTCATTTGAAAATAACCCTGTAACCTAAAATATAAAGTTTAGGTATTCTTTCCCCAACAGTCTTCGTGTTACAAGGCTTTTTTTTTTTGTTGTTTTTTTTGGTTGAGAAATCATCAAATAACTTCTCCCGCTCTGGGCGGAGCGGGAGGGTATGTCAGACTCTTACTGACTAAAACCCACCCGTATTCCTTCCGTTGCCTGTGTTTCCAGGGGCCTTGGTAACCCTTTTGTACCTTCCCGCGACCCCGGCAGGCATTGGCCCTAGTGGACCCCTACACTTGTGTTGACGACATCTCTTTGAGGCGCGCGTGGAAAACAACGTGCTGTCAACCCGGGCCTGGTCCTTACCGGACGATGAGCTACCCATTGCTTTTGTCACCGAGGCCCCCGCAACACAGGCAACAGGAAGGAATACGGGTGGGTTTTAGTCAGTAAGAGTCTGACACACCCTCCCGCTCCACCCAGAGCGGAAGAAGTTATTTGATGATTTCCCACCCTCAAAAAAAAAAAAAAAGGTACTTCATCGTTGACTCGACGCCGATGTAAACCCCTCCTACCGTTATTTGGGATCCCGACGGTGGCGCGTTCCGAGGACCATGAAAACACCTGACCTCGGACTTGTGCAGGGCCACCTGGAGTCCCAATTGCCGGATCTTTTCGACGATTGTCGCAACCCCGCGTGCCGCTACTTCGGCCGCCACCTAGTGCGACCTCCCATGCGTCAGGACCAATGTGTCGTCAGCGTAGCACACTACGCTGACGCCGCCAGGGAGGTCGGCGCGCAGCACCCAGTCGTACTCGATGTCCCACAGATGCGGCCCCAGGACCGATCCCTGTGGGACACCGCACGACACTTCTTACCGGTTCCACACAGATAGGTCTCGACCACTCGACAGACGTAGGTAATCCGGTAGTACCGGAGTGCGTCCCTGATGCAACTCCAGAGCAGGTATTAAACGCATTGGCGATGTCTAGAGACACCGCCAAGACGACCCCACCCTGGGCATTCCCCGTCGTGAGGGCCCGCACGTGCATGATAGCGTCCACTAGAGAGCGCCCCCTGCGGAAACCAAACTGGCTCTCCGCCGAATCCGGCCCCGTCAGCACCAGCTGGCCGAAGAGGTGGTCTGCAATGACTCTTTCAAAGAGCTTGCCCACCTCCTCGAGCAGCACAATGGGCCAATAAGCGGACGGAGAGTCCGCAGGGCGCCTCGGCTTCTTTATGAGGACCAGTCTCCCCGTCTTCCAACGAAGCGGGAACTGGCCCCTCTCTAAACATGCGCTTAGGAGCCCCCTTAGTTGAGGTCCGGCCTCCTAGGACAGGATCTAGGCTTTCCCAGGTAAGCCGTTGGGTCCTGGAGCCGGGGTTTTTGGCAGGGTTTTTGGCAATTAGCCTGTGTACCACCACTCTCATTTCTACCTCGGTCACCTCCGGAGCATCATCGTCGTCGTCGGCGGTGTGGTCCGCATCGGGGACCGCAGTAGGCGGAGCCATGGGTGGGGCGGTGTGTTCCCCTCGCGAAGGGAACAGAGCGCTCACCACGTCCTCCAAAAGCTGGGGCCGGAGACTCTGCGTCAGTGGGAGAGCCCATGGGCGGAGTTTATCCCGTACCACTTTGTACGGGCGTCCCGCACGCCCGGGCACGTAGTATATTCGTGTATTTATTTGGTCTTATATTCATGTATAATTAGGTATATGTATTATATTTAATGTTTTAATAGGTATATGTATGTATATACTTATATTTTGATAAATATTTATTCCACAGTTTTCGTTATTGCACCTACGTCTGTCTGTCTCTGCATCACCCAAAGGTTGACTGGTAGAAAATGCCTATGGCATTAAGTCCCGCTGCCCATGTACATTTGTGTGCTTAAAGTATTAAATAAATTAATTAATTAATTACACAATAATGACTAGTCCTATTTTATATTTCTGTGCAGGTGTACACTTGCCCAGTACACAGTAAAATGAATATCAATTTTGCACGCTAACGCTCTGAGGACAGTGTTGGTGCTACCACGGACCCTGCTCATTATCGATGCAGTTCTTTTCATAATTATGGCGAAGAAACCATGGATGGAAGCATCCGCAAACATTGCGGAAGCACTGCAGTACCGGGTTTGCTAAGTGGAGAATCGATTTTTCTGCTACATTGTGCGTACGTGAGTTCTTCATCTCTGTGGAGGAACGTAAAGAGGCAGATGATATTTCGGATCATTACCTAATAAAGAGGTTCCACGAGCTCTGCTCTGAGGCTGCGTTAAAATACTTTAGGTCTTTTCGCCATCCCGACTTGTCCTACGCTGAACTTAAATATACGTTTATTAGGACTTTTGGAGCAATTTAGACTATGAATTATGACAACTGAACAAGAAGACCGAAATTTAAAACAGATCTGATCAGTCCGTTTGAGATTTCGTTATCCAGGTGTCATACATAAATGATGTTTTAGCTAATCCCATTTCTGAATCACGTTTACTTCAGATAATAACTCACAACATGCATCCAAAATATTTTCCTTGTTTATCTATCCATAAGTTTGACTCTGTAAATTCACTTATTGGCATGGCTTTACACTTTGATAGTTTTTTGCCTCGCTCTTCCGAGTCAGTATCAGTTGTTATGCACGACGTACAACTTTGTCCCAAATGCAAAAAGAATGGTCACAAATATCGTAACTGTCCAGATTTTCCTGGTATGTTATATTAAAGTGTCTGACTCCTGGAGTAATAACCTGTGATTGACCGAAATGTAATCCAAAAAATGTACGAGTATAAGCCATCGGCAGCAGGTTTCCATCCGTAGAGTGTCAGTGTAAGTTGTAATACGACCGATAACCGTCATCATCATCATCATCATCATTTCAGCCGAAAGACGTCCACTGCTGGACATAGACCTCCCCCAAGCACCGCCACTTCAACCGGTTTTGTGCTTCCCGCATCCAGCGGATTCCTGCGGCCTTCACAAGGTCATCGGTCCACCTTGTAGGAGGCCTTCCAACGCTACGTCTTCCGGTACGCTGTCGCCATTCCAGAACCTTTCGGCCCCATCGGCCATCTGTTCTGCGAGCAATGTGCCCTGCCCACTGCCACTTAAGTTTGGCAATTCTTCGGGCTATGTCAGTGACCTTGGTTCGCTTACGGATCTCTTCATTTCTGATTCGATCACGTAGGGAAACCCCAAGCATAGCCCTCTCCATTGCCCTTTGAGTGACTTTTAACTTTTTGATAAGGCCCATTGTAAGCGACCACGTTTCAGTGCCATAGGTCATCACTGGCAACACGCACTGGTCAAAGACTCTCGTCTTGAGACACTGTGGTATGCGGGACGAGAAGATACTGCGCAGCTTCACGAACGCTGCCCAGCCGAGTCGGATTCGACGATTGACCTCTTTCTCGAAGTTGAACCTACCTAACTGGACAGTTTGTCCTAGATAATCATACTCGTCCACAACTTCGAGCGTAGCTCTACTGAGGTCATCGAGCATTGTATTGAGTTCCTCCATAGTCTCAGCCATGACAACTATAGCGTCGGCAAACCAACAAAGGTGATTGATGTACTCGCCATTGATGTTGATGCCTGGCCCTTTCCAGTCCAGAACCTTGAAGACATCTTCCAGTGCAGCGGTGAACAGTTTCGGAGAGATAACGTCTCCCTGTCTCACACCTCGCTGCAGAAGGATAGGTTTCGAGGTCTGGTCCTGGAGTCGGACTGACATATTGGCGTTTTCGTACAGACACTTAAGCACCTCGATGTACCGATAGTCGATCTGGCACCGTTGAAGAGACTGCAGTACAGCCCATGTCTCGATCGAATCGAAGGCTTTTTCGTAGTCCACAAACGCTAAGCAGAGAGGCAGGTTATACTCCTCGGTCTTCTGTATAACCTGCCGCAGCGTATGTATGTGGTCTACAGTGCTAAAGCCTTTACGGAATCCGGCTTGTTCGGGAGGCTGGAAGTCGTCAAACCTGCGCGCGAGACGGTTCGTGATGACTCTTGTAAACAGCTTGTAGACATGGCTCGGAAGTGAGATGGGCCTATAATTCTTAAGGAGGGTATTTTCACCCTTCTTAAAGAACAGTATCACCACACCTCTGTTCCATGCCTGTGGTGTTTTGCCCTCGAGTATGACGGAACCAAACAGCTTCTGGAGGGCCTAGAGAACGAGTTTTCCACCGGCCCTCAGAAGTTCAGCCGTAATTCCGTCATCACCCGGCGCCTTGCTGTTTTTGAGCTGCTTCAGAGCCATCCTAATCTCGTACAAGCTGACATCCGGGATGTCTTCAGTGTAGTGTCGGGTCAATCTAGCTCTTGGGTCGTTTGCGATACCAGGGTTGCCTGTTGACGTGTATAACTGTCCATAGAAACTCTCGATCTCTCTCAACAGCTCATGTTTGGCGGATACGATCCTGCCATCATTGGTCTTCAGATTCACAAGCTGGCTCTGCCCAATAGACAGATCTCTTGTAAAGACCTTGGAGCCTTTATTTCGCTCTATCGCGTCCTTAATGCGCTCTGTATTAAAGCGGCGAAGGTCGCTTTTTAAGGACTTAGAGATCCGTCTATTGAGCTGGCGGTACTTGAGCGCATCAACTGAAGACTGCAGGATCATCTCGCGCCTCTCCTCCATGAGCCGTATAGTAGGATCAGAGAGCTTCTTGTTTCTATTTGTACGACGGGTCTTGAAGATCTTAGACCCGACCGTATGGACAGTTTCCACGAACCCATCGTTATAATCGTCCACGGAGCTCCCTAAGCACTCGAAACGATTCTGAAGTCCGATAACCGTACCTATATTTAAATATTATTATGTAGACGTATAGTTAAAGCTCTTCTTGATTCAGGTGCTCAGATGTCCCTTATTAGTGATAATTTAATCAATGAATTAGGTATATCTTTAAACTCGAACAATCCGCTTCCTCGTGCTATTTCTGCGAATAAATCGCCTATTGATATTTTATGAACCGTTTATCTCCCGGTTTAGTTTTAACCCTTAATCGGGCACAGGGAACTATTTTCCCACCCCGACAGCCGAGTCATAAATACTCAAATATTTTCTAAAATGGCAACTCCCCAGACTATTTTTTACCCAAATATTTTCTTGATTGGTTACTGATTTATTTTATTGACTACCACACTTTTTCAAATGTCAAATGTCAACGTCAGAATCAGATTAACGTTACTATTGAAAAAAAGTGCGCTTTTTTCATGTAGTGGAGACATAATTGTGATCTTCAAGAAAGATTCTGATAAGTAGATATTTGATCCGTTATTGACTAATTTATTATATTCTCTAAAGCGTTGTTATGAAATTCAATGCAAAAAATTAATATTTGTGTGGATTTTATTCATTTGAAATATTGTCTATTAAGTGGGAAAATAGTTGCCTCTGCCCGTTTCTGAACTCCATATTGCGTCATTATATATAAAATGTAGGAATTTATTTCTGTCGACTTTTTTAATTTTGTTTATTACCCGACTGCGGTGAAGCCTAAAAAGGGGGTTATGTGTTTGACTTGTTTTTATTGGTTTTAATTGTTTTGGATCATGTCTTTTAATAGAAAAAATCTTATATAACATACACAACTATCCATAGGATTACGAGCGATTCACATAAAGACTTTAGGCTACGGCTGGTGCGAGGGTTAATTAATAATTACAAAGACACGAAAAGGGATACAATTATTTATAAAAATAAGAAAGGGGGGAATTCTGGAGTTCCGAATGAAATTCAGCTCCAAAATAATAAGTTATACATGAGATAAGTTAAAATAAAAGAGATATTTTATTGGCCGAATATGTTTCGTGATGTAACCGAAACTTTGAGACAATGCGAAGTTTGTAAAGCTTATAAAATCGCAAATACTCGACCACGACGCTTAATTTATTATCCAAAAGAAGTTTCAGTAGCGCTACAAATAATTTCAATCGATATAATCGGTCCGTTACAGATGTTCTATGTCACGAAGTCCGTTTGGCTATGAATGTTGTCAAGCGTGCACATGCACATTGTTTTTGTGTGCGTAACCTCGAGAGCGCTCAGTGTCGATCGGGACACGGTCCGGATCAGTAGTGGTTTTTAGTTCGCGCCAAATTGTTTCACGGAGTAAGGTCAGCATGGCAACAAAACGAAAAGAGTTGTCCATAGTGAGGTAATATTTATTTATACGTTTTCAATTAAAATGTTATACAAAGATACTTAATATAGCAATAGAAGTATTTATAAAATGAATGTTTTTTTGTGTTATAAAATGTTTATATTACTTAATTATTTTGATTACATTTTGTTTTAGGGTCGAAACATGATAGCTAGTGTTTATCATTTTCTGCGAGAAGAATATGAATTTACAAAATCATTAATGGAACTCAACTGTGATTTGTCTCATTTACGAGACATTACACGCCGTACAGCTGAAGCTACGGGTGTGAGCCAAAAAACAGTTCAAAGAATATTAAAAGAAGAGAAGGAATTGCCATCCACTTCATCAAAATTCACTTCACCTATGAAGAAAAGGAGAAAGCGAGATAATAAAGTGGATATAGATAATTTTACAGCCGATGTGGTTCGCAGTACTGTACAAGATTTCCATGTTGTCCATAAAGAAATTCCAACATTAGCTAAGTTAAGAACAGCATTGAATGAGAAAATCGGATTCGAAGGTTGTTTAGAAACTGTTCGCAAGTTACTGTTGAAATTAGGTTACAAGTGGCGCAAAACAGAGAACAACCGTAAAGTCTTGACGGAGCGTCATGATATACAAATGTGGCGTTTAAAATATTTAAAAAAAATAACAGAGTACCGCTCTCAAAGTCGGCCCATTGTCTACACCGATGAGAGCTACGTCCTTTCGACACACGTGCGAAACAACACCTGGGCAAAGAAAAGGAAAGAACTCCGTTTTTAAAAAAAAATTAGCACAGGCACTCGCTTTATTTTAGTGCACGCGGGAAACCAAGGATGGTTTTATTGGAAATGCTTCCTTGGTTTATAAGGCCAACTCAACAGCTGGTGATTATCATTCAAATATGAGCTATGATAACTATGTAAAATGGCTAAATGAAAAGTTGCTCCCCAATTTACTTCCGCGCTCTGTCATTGTCTTAGACAATGCATCTTATCACAACACACGGGCTGAACGACTACCGACGCAATCTACAAAGAAAGCCGATATGCAGCAATGGCTCAGGGATAAGGGTATAGCATTTGATGGATCTCTTCTTAAATTGGAATTGTACGATACAATAAATTACGTGTTGGGCTTTGTACTTCACAAAGCCCAACACGTAATCTACAAGATTGACGATTTTATAAAAAGCGAGGGTTTTGATGTCTTACGCCTTCCCCCTTATCACCCAGAATTAAATGCGATTGAAAATATTTGGGGGATCGTTAAAAATTATGTCGCATCTAAAAATATCGAGCAAAACATGACGAATACGGAAAGACTAATCAATGAAAGTTTGGGCCAAGTTAGCAGTGAAACGTGGCAAAAAACTTGTGCTCATGTTGAAAAAATTTAAAAAGACTACTTGAAATATTTTGATCTCGATTTTGAATTTATAATCAATGTACAAGATGATTCTGACGACAGCAAAACGGAATCGGAAATCGAAAATTTATCTGATAGTGATTGAAAATACTGAATAGTCCTACTTGTTTCGTTTCCATTCTGTAACACCAATGCTTAATTAAATGCCTACATATTCTTAATATTTTTGTATTTATTGCAACCTAATCTAATTTATTTACAAAATGCGTATACTTTTAAAACCAAAATTTTATTTAGATTATTAAATCTCGACTTGAATATATATCAGATTTTTTTGCTAACGTTACCTACTTTTACACACACAAGCGCGCTTGTCGGGATACGTCACTACTACAATCAAAGCCGAACGGACTTCGTGAAATAGAATATCTGTACCAATCGCTTACTATGGCTATAGATATATTCTATCCACGGTAGACGTTTTTTTGAAATACGTCTGGATGGTTCCCCTTAAGAAGGTTGATGCCAGTTCGGTTAATAAAGCGTTTGAATCAGAAATATTTCTCAATTTTGGTGTGCTGCGAGCTATCCTCTGTGACAACGCTACTGTTTTCCGCAGTTATCAGTTTTTAAATTTCCTTAGCTCCTATCACATCGATTCACCGACATATACTCGTACCCCGTATTAAACTCCTCAAGCTAATACAGTTGAACGCTATAATAAAAGTGTTGTTACTTAATTAAGTATTTTAGTCGGTGAGAACCAAAGAAATTGGTCTAAAATGTTACCTAAAGATAAGCTTTATCTTAACTCATGTATGTATCAATTTAACTACTGGTTGTACACCGAATTTTCTAATTTTCGGTCGGGAAATCATCATTGATTCCAGGCGAACCAATAGTGAACCAACTGAAGGCGTCGATTTAGCTACAAGTCGGACCCAACACGCTGAAAATCTCGCTACCCTCACTGATGTTTATGCAAAAGTAGCAGATAATCTCTCTTTAGCTTTTCTCCGTAACTCTCAAGCATACAATAAAAACCGGTCTGCTATTACTCTTAACGTTAGAGACACTGTATGGAGACGAAACTTCTCTAGGTCTTCAGGAATTGATTACTTTTCTGGTCTTTTATCAAATGTCGCGTTACTAGAGTTATTTCAAAAACCACCTATGTACTCCAAGATTATGGTTCTGTCCATTCCGGACAATATCATATTAAAGATATCCTCAAATGCATCCTTTTAATTTCTGAATTAATTGTCTCAATAATAACAATAAAATTTTAATAGTTTCATTAGTTTTACATATAATTCTTCCCTTGATTAATAATGTTTGATATAACTTCAAACTATTAAGTTTTGTTGAACATTTTCTCCAATCAACAGTTATTTCCTTATAATTGCTAAACCCTTTTTCCAATTTTCATGATTCAAAATGGAATACTATTTTCATATCCAATTCCTTCCCTTGCTATTAAATTTTCCAAATGATTCAGATAAACAAATAAAAAATAAATAATTAAAAAAACTAAAAAACACGCCTGTCTTGTCAAAAGTTTATTACATAAATTGAACTAAAAAATTAAAAACAAGCTAAATGATTTTGAACTGAATACCAATCTGTTCATTGCAGTCGGGAGACGGTTCCTTGGAACAGTTCTTTACAGTGACTTCGCTGAAAAGATTGGTATTCAGTTCAAAATCATTTAGCTTGCTTCTAATATTTTAGTTCAATTTTTGTAATTAACTTTTTGAAAAGGCAGGCGTGTTTTTTTAAATTTTGTTAATTTATTTTTTATTTTACACCTTTTAGTGATAAAAAGATATTTATTAAAAAAAATAATCTATGGGGTATTTATTGAATAGTACCTAAACTGTTATATTTATTTAATATATTTTGTTATGTTATTAGTGAACGAATGCATATTGAATACTACTGTTATATATTTTTGTTATGTACTAAGCATGCTCTAGACGATGATAGTATAAGTAGTAATTTTTTTATGACAAAAAAAAAAGTTTTTTTCATGGACCATGGCTCCCCATTATATAGTTTAAATTTTCACCATTGCCTATGTTACCTGGGCTAATGCAACGCTTCAAACGATACCACATACATTGATATCGGTTAAGCCGTTTAGAAGTTATGGTGGAATAAAGAAACTCACAACATGAACCGTGAAAACATAACACTCCTTTTTTTGGACAGTCGTGTAAAAACGCAAGGTTTATTTGCTTAAGCGTGCGTTAGGTAGTAATAATAATAATTAATGATTGCACAAGAAAAACAAAGCTCTGGTGTGTGCTCTAGACTCGCAGCTGTCAAATTATTTTGACGGCAGCAAAGACCTCACCGATATCCACTCGATCTTGTACTGTGCAGCTGTAGCGGCATGTCGTGTACCTCATGTTAAATTTCCCAATAGTGACAGAGCTCCATGATAAAAACCAGCTGTCCCTTGGCTGTGCAGGATTGAGCGTACTATCGGTGAGGCTAGAGCACTCATCGGTAAGCTAATCTGCTTCAGAGAGGGCAATACTGGCCATAGAGTCTTTGCGCTTTGTGAGGCGGGCGTTCTCGGGGACTGATATTCTAAGTTCTCGTGATTATTTGACCCGTCACAGAGCGTATCGACTTCCTGAAGCAGAATACGGTTACATACATGGCACAGGTCTGTGCATGTGGGGTGCGTGCAGAAAACCTCCTCGTGTGCCTGACAGCTGCTCGTTCCTTTCGAATACGTTCGGGGGAAAGAGCAGTCGTCGGGCCGGTGCACCCTGGGCGCGGTCAATATCCTCTCCATGTTGGAGAGGGTATTGACTGCGGCGGATTTCTGCGGGGGGGGAGAGCCTATGGCTCTTGGGTCTTTCGAGGCCTATCGACGGTCGTCCACTCCCCCCTCTGCTTACAGAGGGAGGCCGAGTGGGCGCAGTGTAGGGAGGCGGACGAACGGTCCGCGGTAGAGGGGCCAACAGGGTAGGTTAGGTAAGAATAGGTTAGGCTAGGTATTATTAAAAAAAAAAAAAAAAAATGTATATATAATTAGGTTAGGTTTAAGTAGGGACCCAATCCTAAGTTCTGAAGCGCGGCGAGAGGATGAATGGCTGGAGGGAGTCCAGTCGTTAGCGTTTCACCTGCAGATACCTGCCGCCCTCTGCAGTATATAGGCTTACCGGTTATCTAGGCTCTGTCCGGTGGACTTCAAATCCTATATCTACTCGTGGGTACTATATGGAAACTAAAAAAAAAACAAACAATGAAAAACAGGCGGAGAAGGTGCCGATCGTTTTGATCGAGCACATGGGTGCGGTGTCAGATTCTGACACCGCGTCCGGAAGGATGAGTTTGGCAAGCGTGGCGAGCTTAGGCTCAAAGCGCTCGCAAACTGAAGAGGAGGTGGGTGGGCGATTTTGGAAGAAAAGCTCACGGAAGAAGAAGCGCGCGGGGCTGTCCGGCTCTTCTAGTGAGGAGAGCCTGCCGGCCGCTAAAGTGCCAACAGGGAGACGCGGGCGAGGTCGTGCGGTGGCGAGTGGAGCTCCTGCTCGCTTGCCGGAGCGCGACGTGCGGGGTCGATTCTCGTCGGTTTCGCGACCCGATACGCCGACTCCAGTGGAGGGCGTCGAGAGCGTGGGGAGCGACCCCAGACCCGCGATCGTGGACCCCAGCGAGGGCATCTTGCTGGGGTCTAATAAGGCGGAGGCGAATGCCGCTAAGCGTGCGCAACGCAAGGCGGTAGCGGCTGACGAAATCAGCGAGCTGGCTCGTCAGGCGCGGGAGCGGCGCTCAGCCCGGATGACTGCCGGGGAGAGGCCATCGGCGGTGGCGCTCGGTCGCCAAGTTTTGGACGGCGTGGATGTCGTTCTGAAGGTTGCCACCAAATCGGGCAACCTGAAGGGCACATTCACGCGTGCCCTGAAGGAGGCGGCTGACGACATTAGGGAGGCAGTGCAGGTCCTCCTTAGTCGCACGAGCACGGAGGAGACGGCGAAGTTATGGGAGGAGAATAGCCGTCTCCGGTCCGAGCTGGAGGACCTCAAGCGGGAGTTTGCCGCACAGAGAGCAGCTCCAGCGGCCACCGACTCAACGCTGGTGCCATCGTCGGCTCCATTGCCGGCCCCATCCTCGGCTCCTGCACTTGCGGATGCGGAGGTTGAGAAGATCGTCCGCATCTGCATGATCCAGTGCGGGCAGATGGTGGGGGCTCGGTTAGAGGCCATGGAGCTAAGGCTCCCCCCAGCCGAAATCGTCCGCCCACCGCTCGCTGCGGACAAGCGAAGGAAGGAAGGACCCGCAAAACCGGGGCCAATGACCGCGACGGCTGAGTCGAGCCAGTCCGGGAAAGGGGCCAAAAAGCCTGCGGTGGGGGCCAGAAAGCCTGCGGAAGCTAAGTCCGCGCCCACTTCCCGGACGGCGGCTGCTCCTCCCCTGGCGACCGCACCCGGGCCCACCTCGGAGACCTGGACGACGGTCGTCAAGAGGGGTAAAAAAAAAAAGAAGGTGGCGCCGCCGGCACCTGTAAGAGCACCGGCACCGGCAACGAGGAGGAAGCAGGAGCCGCCTAGGACGAGAGCCCCACGCTCTGCGGCTGTGGTAATCACACTGCAGCCTGGAGCCGTCGCAAGGGGCGTCTCCTACCAGGCGGTCCTGACGGAGGCAAAAGCCAAAATTCCGTTCCGCGACCTTGGCACACCGTCCGGCTTCAAAGTGAGGCCGGCGATTACAGGGGCGCGGCTGCTCGAGGTGTCGGGTCCCTCTAGTAGCGAGAAGGCGGACATTCTGGCCGCCAAGCTGAGGGAAGTCTTCAACCCGGAAGACGTTCGAGTGTCCAGGCCGATGAAGACCGCTGAGCTGCGTGTCGACGGGCTGGACGACTCAGCAACCCCGGCTGAGGTTGTGGCGGCCGTCGCCGGAGCCGGTGGATGTCCACCTGAGGACGTGCGGACGGGCGAAATCCGCGCCGACGCTTCCGGCCTCGGCGTGATTTGGGTGCGGTGCCCGGTGGCGGCGGCGAACAAGATCGCTCGCGGTGGGCGTCTGTTGGTGGACTGGGTTGCAGCGAGGGTCAAGTTGCTGCAACCCAGGGACTTGCGGTGTTACCGGTGCCTGGACATTGGGCATGTCAGGGCACGGTGCACTGCCGAAATAGACCGCAGCGAGCAGTGCTATCGCTGCGGTCAGCCCGGCCACAAAGCGGCCCAGTGCTCCGCGGTGCCAAACTGCAGCCTCTGTACAGCTGCAGGGAGGTCCGCTGAGCACAGAGCGGGCGGAAGGGCCTGTGGCGCGCCCGCCCAAAAGAAGCGAAGGGGTGCCAAGGCTGCCGGGGGCTCTTTACCCCCCCCTCAGCCTGGCTGCCCTACGGCCGACTCCCGGCCTAGGAATGGTCTGGAGGGAATGGATTGCGCATAATGGCGCTCTACCATTTCCTCCAGGGCAATATCAACCACGCTGCCAGGGCTCAGGATCTCTTACTCCAGAGCATGGCAGAGTGGTCGATTGACGTGGCTGTTGTCGCCGAGCCATACTTTGTCCCCCCCAGGGATAACTGGGTGGGAGACCTGGATGGTTTGGTGGCTATCATTGGCGGGGCTCTCGTCAATCCGTCCCGAGGGCAAGGCTGGGTAGCCGCCTTCGCGGACGGCATTGGCACGGTTGGGGCGTATTTCTCGCCCAACAAGAGCCTCGCCGACTTCGAGAACTTCCTTGTCGAGCTGGGTGCCGTCGTAGGCCGACTCCACCCTCACCCGGTGCTACTGCTAGGGGATCTCAACGCCAAGTCTGCGGCGTGGGGATCTCCGGTGACCGACGCCAGGGGTGAGGCGCTGGAGGAGTGGGCGGTCACGTCTGGCCTGGTCGTCCTAAATCGGGGCTCGGTCCACACGTGCGTGCGACAGCGGGGCGGGTCTATAGTAGACGTCTCGTTCGCTAGCCCTGCTGTCGCGAGCCGTGTCCACGACTGGCATGTCGCCGTGGAGGTGGAGACGTTGTCGGATCACCGATACATCCGATTCGACGTCTCCGCCCAGACCACTGGCGGCCGTAGTCCATCGACCCCGCGAAGGGACGGTCCGCGCTGGGCGCGTAAGCGCATCGACAGGGAACTTCTCGAGGAGGCCGCTATCATCCAGGCCTGGATTCGGGAGTCGGCGACGAACGGACCCGTCGACGTCGAAGAGGAGGCGCTGTGGTTCCGCGGGGCGATGACGCAAATCTGCGACGCGTCCATGCCCCGCGTCAGCAACCACCCAGCAAGGCGCCAGGTGTACTGGTGGTCTGCCGAGATCGCACAATTACGTGTCGACTGCGTAGCGGTCAGGCGCCAGTACACCCGATACCGGAGGAGACGTCGTCGGGTCCCTGACGAAGAAGCCGCGCTGTATGAGGTGTACCGCGCGGCGAAGCAGGCCCTGTGGCTGGCCATTGGCGAATCGAGAACGCGAGCCAGGGAGGAGATGTTGGGGACTCTCGACGCAGATCCGTGGGGGCGCCCTTATCGTGCGGTTCGAGGGAAACTTCGAGCCGCAGCGCCTCCACTCACGGAGAGTCTCCAGCCTGAGCTGCTGGAGGAGGTAGTCGCAGCCCTCTTCCCGGCAAGAGCGGAGCGTACTCCACCGCCGATGGCTTTGCCCACAGCCGCAGAGCTTGCAGAGGAAGACGAGAACGCCATCAGCGTCCCAGAGGTGACACAAGCAGAGATGAGGGCAGCCGTGGTGCGGCTCCGGGCCAAGAACGTGGCTCCGGGGCCCGACGGGATCCACGGCCAAGCGTTAGCCCTCGCTCTGAAGGAGCTAGAGCCCCACTTGACAGGACTCTACACAGCGTGCCTTGAGCAGGGCCAGTTTCCCACTTTGTGGAAATCTGGTCGTCTGGTCCTGCTCAGGAAGGCGGGGCACCCTGCGGACTCACCGTCCGCGTACAGGCCCATAGTGCTGCTAGACGAGGTGGGTAAGATGTTTGAGCGTATAATCGCTGCCCGCCTCGTCAGCCACTTGTGCGGAGAGGGGCCTGACCTGGCCGAGAGCCAGTTCGGCTTTCGGCACGGGCGCTCCACCATCCACGCTATATCGCGGGTGAGAGTCCTGGCGGAGGAAGCGGTGTCCCGGGGCGGGGTGATGTTGGCGGTGTCCTTGGACATCTCCAACGCCTTCAACACCCTGCCCTGGAGCTGTATTAGGGAGGCACTGCGTTATCATCGGGTGCCTTCCTACCTCCGCCGCATAGTTGGGGCTTATTTAGCAGAGAGGTGTGTCACCTACACGGGACGTGATGGCGGAAGCCAGCGCCGCATGTCGTGCGGTGTTCCACAGGGCTCGGTCGTGGGCCCGCTCCTGTGGAACATCGGGTACGACTGGGTGCTGCGCGGCGAGCTCCAGCCGGGCGTGGACCTGACGTGTTATGCAGACGACACACTGGTCACGGCCCGGGGGAGCTCGTACAGGGAGGCAGCGTTGCTGGCGACGGCTGCGGTCTCACAGGTGGTGAGCCGCATACGGCGCCTGGGCCTGGAGGTTGCCCTCAACAAGTCGGAGGCCATGATCTTTCATGGCCCCCGGCGGGCGCCGCCGCCGGGATCACACATCGTGGTCGGGGGGGCTCAAATCGCTGTCGAGTCCACCATGAAGTACCTAGGATTGGTGCTCGACAGCCGGTGGGATTTTGGCCCCCACTTCCGGCGACTGGCGCCCAAGTTGTTGGGCGCGGCTGGGGCGTTGTCAACGCTGCTTCCCAATCTGGGGGGCCCGAGCGCCGCCTGTAGGCGGCTCTACGTGGGGATCGTGCGATCGATGGCCCTGTATGGGGCCCCGATCTGGGCGGCTGACCTGACGGCCGGCAGCATCGCTGTCCTGCGAAAGCCGCAGAGAGCGATGGCCGTCAGAGTCATCAGGGGATATCGCACGATCTCCTTCGAGGCGGCTTGCGTACTGGCCGGATCCCCGCCCTGGGACCTCGAGGCGAAAGTACTCGCGTCGCTGTACCAGTGGCGCGAGGAAGCGAGGGCGCGGGGCGAGTGGCTTATGCAGCGACATATGGAACTGCGTCGGTCACAGCTCCGCGCAGCCCTGGTGGCGGAATGGCGGGACAGGCTTTCACGCCCTACCGCCGGCCTCGCCACCATCGAGGCGGTCCGGCCAGTGCTCGAGCCCTGGCTCGGGAGGAGGCACGGCTCCCTGTCGTTTCGGGTGACGCAGGTGCTCTCGGGGCATGGTTGCTTCGGGAAGTACCTGTGTCGCATAAACAGGGAGCCGGACGCCCGGTGTCACCACTGCATCGACTGTCGGGAGGACACGGCGCGGCATACGCTGGCAGAGTGTGCCGCTTGGGAGGAGCCACGCCGTGCCCTCATCTCAGGAGTGGGCAGTGACCTGTCGCTGCCGGCCGTGGTCGAGGCGATGGTCGGCAGCGACGAGTCCTGGGACGCGGTGGTATCCTTCTGCGAAACAGTCGTGTCGCAGAAGGAGGCTGCGGAACGGGAGCGGGAGATCTCTTCCGCTCACCCGGCCCGCAGCAGGCGCACCGGGCGTCGGCAGAGGGCAGACAACGCCCTCTTCCGGCCCCCCTAAATGGGTCCAGGGACGGCGGACTTGGGGACGTCCGCCGCCCCCCATCACACTGGACCCGAGGTGGCAGCGCGTAGTGTTCCACGCGCGCCCCTTTCAGACGTCGCGGGGGGGGTTTAAACACCTCACCCCCCCCCCAGACTTGAGGTGGCCCGCAGAGGCGGGCCGGCACTAGCTGGGGATCGTGGAAGTCGCATTAGATCCCATGATCCCCGGTGCAAGTGTGGGACGGGAACACCGGGGTGGTTTTTAGTCAGTAAGAGTCTGACAGACCCCTCCGCCTACCCCAGGGCGGAGGACATCCATGAGGATTTTCCACCCCGGCAACAAAAAAAAAAAAAAAAAGGTCTGTGCATGTGCAAACCGTATTTGTCGGTACAGACGGAGAATGGAGCGATACACTCAAAATCGCACATTCCAGAACGATGAAAGGTGGTTTTATAATACTTGGGAGCGTCTGGACCCAGGTGTGTCTGACACGCACCTGCCGGATGATGACACAACGTGTTCCTTCTGGCGAAGCATCTGGTCGGTCAATCACACCGAATGTGATTGGACTAAGGGAATCGAGCGAGCGTGGCGATTTTATACCAGAAATGGGGGCACTTACCATCAATCCCCAATATGTAGCTCTGCATGAGCTACATATTGGGGATTGGTGGTAAGTCCATCCGTTGCCTAAGTGGAAATTTCCAGGGCCAGTCAGGCTGCACAACTTTTGGATAAAGTGGTTCCAAAGGTCGCACGCCCGCCTGGCATCCCAGTTCCAGTCAGTCTTAGAGTCAGGGTCACTACCCCAGTTCCTAACGATCGGAATAACCCACCTGCTCCATAAATCAGATAGTACTGTGGAACCCAAAAATTATAGAACAATCACTTATTTACCGACGGTCTATAAAGTTCATGTCTGCCTCACAAAGTGGATGTAAGAACGGATCCCGCGGTACTAAGGAACTGCTCCCCATCGATATTTAGCCAACAGGTTTGTCGTTCCCGAAAGGATCTGTCGATATGTTGGATAAATTATAAGAAGGCATAGGATTCCGTGCCACATCCATGGCTCATGAGGGTGCTGGAGTTATATAAAGTAGATGCAACTTTGCGCACCTTCCTATGGGGCAAAGGAGAACGGTCCTTCCGGTTCCGAAAGTGGAGAATCGAAGTCAATCCCGATAAGAAGTCAGGCGGTTCTTTTCTCAAAACCGCGACAGAACCCCGTCCCCCCAGACCACTCACCATGTTCGGCAAGCTTATCCCTTGGGATAAGCGAGTCAAATACCTACCTAGGCGTGATTCTCGACCACCACCTCTCCTTCTCAGAGCACATAAAGAAGGCGCGTTCTCGTGCTGCTTTCGCTCTCAGTAGGCTCCATTCCGTTTTAAATGCACGCAGCAAATTGTCCCTTAAATGCAAATTGCGTCTTTACACAGCGTGCATCCGTCCAGTCATGACATATGCCTGTGCAGTCTTCGCACAAGCTAAGCCCCACCACATCCAGTGCCTTCAAAACCGTTTCCTTCAAGATAACCGGATTCCCCTGGTTCGTCCGAAATGAGATCCTCCATCTCGACCTCAAAATTCCTACTATCCAGCAGTGTATGAAACGCATTACCAAGCGTTTCTTTGACTCTGCCGTCATTCATTTCAACCCTCTGGTTGTGAAGGCCGCCAGTTATAGGCCCTCCAATATTAGCTCAGTTCGCTGGCCAAGGCGTATACTCACCGACCCCGATGACCTCATTACCCTCCTCCAGGAAAGCAGTAGGACCACGAGTGCAGTGCACAAACAACACAAACTGACCTCGCCGCCGAGGTCCCTTGCGAAGACCCCGACGTGTTTGTCCCCCTGACCCTTGCTCGAGGAAGTGTCAGCCCGCGCCATAGCTGAGCCTGTAGCTTTCAATTCCCCAGTTAATAATAATTATCCAGTCATGATCCAGCCTGTCCCACCTTGCTGTTCTGTCCCCAGCGACGCCCTAAGCCGAGGTTCGTACCCCAAAGAGGTGCCCTTAGCGTGTAGTCGCTTAGTAATTTAAGAAATTCGCCCCTGGCTGGAGGCTTTGAGTCCGCTTAAGGCAGCCACAGAATAGTCCGGTAAGGTAGTCACAACCTCTCAAGGTCAACTACGAGATGCCATTCATAAAAAAAAAAAACTGTAGTCCCCTTAACTGGCGAAATTTATGTGCAAAATACGCGTCACGTCATCTTTCGTGGCGCGTTTTATAATGCCTAAAAGGATATGATCCACTGCAGGAAACATAATCAGAAAAATATATGATATTCTTCAGGACATATACTAGGTAGATAGTGTGTTGAAAACATAATACAACTAATTTGATTCGATAGAAAAAAAAAAACACGAAGATACCTCTAAAATTCTTTTAACGATTAAGAACCATACTCATATATACGAACATGCAATCATTCTGATTGTTTGTCAGATTATTCTACAAGCAACATTGTTATATGCACTAGCATGATAGTGCTTTAATTTTTTTATCCAATCAATAGATTTTTTGTAAATAATAATAATAATTGCTTCATATTTTGCAATAAATTACCAGCGTTTTGTCATCGTGCTTCTCTTTCTTTTCTATGCAGTCCGACAGTGACCGCGCTTTAGCTGTTGTCAGCTTCTAAGTTTGTTTCTACAAAATCAAACATGTCATACCGGTAGGACTTGAATAAACTTTCTGTCTAGTTCGTTGTCATCCACAATTTCATTCTCCTGCCAAACATAGAGGAATGTGTTCAGCTCAGTCACGATTCTGGGATCCGGAAGACCATCACAACGAAGATATTGCAGCCACTATAGGAACAAACCAAAGTTGAGTTATATTATAAGTGTCAGTCTTTTTACATTTATTTTACCTCTGATTTTGCATCATTGGCAAAATCACAGTGATCTTAATTCTAAGGCACTTGAGTTACACACTATGTGAAGGCATTTATCCCATCGCCGACGAGGAATCGAATAGCTGCCAACGATTTTCTCGCTCAAGAAACTCACAAAAGATTGTAAGTCCCGTGTAATTATAAAAAGATAAATATAATAGTTGATCGCTGACTGTTCACACCGCCGCCGGCGAATACTCGTTTGTTGCAGCGACAAGAACTATTAAAAAGAGTACTCGCTTAGTGACGCTCCCTTGGCGGGCACAACACTCGTTGAGAGGCTCACGTTTGGTTCATACGCATATCAGCAAGAAATCGCTCATCGTTGACGTGTTTTGTTTTTATATTGGTTGTGTTTTTGTGTAATGTTAGGTAAATTCAGTATTTCCAATCTTTTATCGGACACTAACCTTTCGCGCGTAGCCATTTCATAGGAGAGAGGCTTCGGACTACGGCGTAGCGTGCCACTACGTCGTAGAATCACACTACGTCGTAGCACCACGCTACTCTTTCTTCGCCATTAACTTCCGTCTTAAGCAACCTAGCATAATTAGGTTTTCGGACCATCTAACAATGTCCTTATTATGCTTAGGAATTCTCTTGTTATTCTAATTTTAAGAACATCAAATATTTCTATCTATACATAACATTCGTATGGGGGTGCGATTCCAATTAGTAACGTTCGATCAGCGATACAATTTGTAAATGTAACTGCCAAAAGTGATGGGTATGGCGGGTTCCACCCCGTTCGTTGTGGGGTTGGCGGAAATGACTGACGTGTGACCAGTAGTAAGCAGAACAGAATATTTAAACAAATATAATTTGATGAATGGAGCTTTACTTTAATTTCAATATTTTTAATTAGAAACGTCAGATTCCTGGGCAGCTGTAGTCCCAAAACTAACCTTGATTCGAAATATCTGTTTTAAGAAATGATATTATAAGTTTGTAACCTATTTATGTACTTCTGTACCTATTCTATTTCTATCCGCCAGCATCCTCGGTACAATGCCCCGAGGGCCTTTTTTAAGCTTAACTTAGTTTTAATTTAATTTAGTTAATGTTAATAATCATCTTGTAATTCTATTTATAATCTATAATATTATCTTTTAGTATTATTCATTATTATTATTTCCTCTCAGAGCACCTGCCATCTTATCTCTTCACCACCCTTGGTTGACTGGTAGAGAATGCCTAAGGCATTTTAAGTCCGCCTTTGTACCTTACTGTGTGCGTGAAATTAAATAAATAAAAAAGAAATGTTTAATTTAGCACAATAAAACGCACATTACAAAAAAAAAAGAAACAATACTCTCATAAAAAGCCTCGTATTCAATAATTGAAAGTTTTAGGTTTAACAATGTGGTCCATTGCTTGGTGTTCACTAGGGCTATATGGGTCTGACCTATATAAGTAGTAGACAGGAAGAAACGAAAAATACTCAATTCTAAATCAAAACATGATTAAATAAATACAGTCAACGACCAACAGAACTACGGCGCAACATTCAAAGACACCATCAGAATGATATAATGAAACTTATCAATTGAAAAATGGAAACTCGTTTGATCCACTCTAATCCCAGTATGTCGTGAACGAAGCGAGCGAATGAAACTGGAAATGTCTAACGAGATTTTATTTTGAAAAGAAACACGAAAACGCTATTTATTGCGAGTTGCTCTATTTGATTTGCTTCGGTACGGCTAGGTTTTGAAGTGTGCAAACGGATTAAAGCGAAGAAAAATATCTATTTAGATCCACTCCTCCACTTTGTAGTCCTAAGCGGTGAAGGAATTAAAGTGCTGAGTATGTAGCTCTTTTGAGTTATCTGAAATATCTACGCTACGTGATGATATTGTGAGTATTTTTGTAATTAAATCTGGGCTTGTCTAATTGTCTGTATAGGTACTTGAATTTCTGTTTCTAGAAAGTATGGTTAAACAAATATACTTACTCATACAAGTATTGAGTAAACTTTTAGGTTATGCTCATACTATATCAGAGAATGCGCTCATATTTATTGACAATTTAACTCAAAAACTCAAAGGATTTATTTCAAACAAACCAAGTACAGGCACTTCTGAATTGTCAAAGGGTCGGCCGGTCAGAAAGATGAAGCTAGTTGCCCATTCCAAAGCGTAGTAGGTTCCTATGGAGAAGAACGGGCAAGAATCTCCGGACACTCTTTTAAATTAAAACATTGTTACAAAAATATTGGTTACATCATTCATGTTGAAATTATATATGTGAGAACAATGTAGAAGGACTTGCACGCTAATCGCGTCCGTAATAAACGGATAAAAAAAATCATTTGAAAAGTTATAATAAATTAAAATAAGCCGTGGTAGGTAAGAACAGACCACCATTTAAAAATAATAATTTACACTTTTGATAATTTACATAACAAAACATCACACCTTATTTCCTCCACTTCTGAATTGTCAAAGGGTCGGCCGGTCAGAAAGATGAAGCTAGTTGCCCATTCCAAAGCGTAGTAGGTTCCTATGGAGAAGAACGGGCAAGAATCTCCGGACACTCTTTTAAATTAAAACATTGTTACAAAAATATTGGTTACATCATTCATGTTGAAATTATATATGTGAGAACAATGTAGAAGGACTTGCACGCTAATCGCGTCCGTAATAAACGGATAAAAAAAATCATTTGAAAAGTTATAATAAATTAAAATAAGCCGTGGTAGGTAAGAACAGACCACCATTTAAAAATAATAATTTACACTTTTGATAATTTACATAACAAAACATCACACCTTATTTCCTCCACTTCTGAATTGTCAAAGGGTCGGCCGGTCAGAAAGATGAAGCTAGTTGCCCATTCCAAAGCGTAGTAGGTTCCTATGGAGAAGAACGGGCAAGAATCTCCGGACACTCTTTTAAATTAAAACATTGTTACAAAAATATTGGTTACATCATTCATGTTGAAATTATATATGTGAGAACAATGTAGAAGGACTTGCACGCTAATCGCGTCCGTAATAAACGGATAAAAAAAATCATTTGAAAAGTTATAATAAATTAAAATAAGCCGTGGTAGGTAAGAACAGACCACCATTTAAAAATAATACTAAAGGAAAAAGAAGGTTGGACTAAAGTGTAGTGTGTGTGTGTGTGTGTGTGTGTGTGTGTGTGTGTGTGTGCGTGTGTGTGTGTGTGTAGTGTGTGTATAGTTCACCTACATTTCCCCAGTTATGTTTAAAGTCCCATGTAATAGGGGGCCTATTGTTATCAACCAAGTATAAATCAAGACTCAGGGCTGCTACTGAAAGAATTACAGATTAAAAAAAAACCCAATAACACGAACCCGAGACAATTCATCATCTACCTAACCTTTTCCCAACTACGTTGGGGTCGGCGTCTAGTCTAACCGATTCAGCTGAATACCAGAATTTTACATGGAGCGACTGCCTCTCTGATCTCCACAACCCAGTTGCTGGTTAATACGATACCCTTTGGTAAGACTGGTTGTCAGACTTTCGGGCTTTTGACGACCCGTAACGACTGTCAAAGATCAACGAATGACAGCCGGGCGGTGGTGAGACAGTGGGACAAGTGCCTAAGGTTGTTATTGCCATTAGTAAGTAACTGTTTATTTATTTTACTTCGATGGTGCTAGTTTCCGCCCTTTATGCCTGAAGGCATAAAGGGCGTACGCGTATGAAAGGTTCTGTTGGCGAAATGTCCCTAAGTGAAAGACCCTGCTGGGGAAACGGGAATAAATGAATTATCTTGTCGACGAATAGTCCAATGGCGAATCGGTCTTAGGGAGAACGGTTTCTCTCCCTATAGTTTTATTGTTTCAGTAATTATGATCATATACTCACATCGCGTCATCGTGGTCACCAGGAGTTATAAACACATCTCTCAAAGATGTTCTGCATCGTCAAATGCCGAATAATAGTGCAAGTTTTACATTAAAATAAATCTTGTATTATTAAGCAGTGACAATGCATAGCATCCATTCAAGGTCTCCTGGTGAAAGACTTTTAAGGGAAAGGTCCGCCATTTTAGCGAACACACTACCTGGGACCACGTGACTAGCGGAACTCGGCGCTGATGGGTCAAGGATGTGACGACACGAGAGCTGTGATTGGCTACAACTAACGGGAAATATAAATAACGCCCTCTCACAGGATGCTGTGCATCGTCTCTGCTCAATAATACAGGTTTTATTTTTATGTAAAACTTGCAGTGTTATTTTAATTACTTATTGTGATCACTGTCTGGGTATTTATTTTTTCAATTTTTTTATTCATTCTCAGTTTTAAAGATGGTCTGGCATTTTGTGTACCTACTTTATGTGGCCTACCCAAATGCCCTTTCTTTGGTATTGTTCGTCGAGTCGTTGAGTTCCTTAAGTCCTGAGTTGAGCTACAGGATTACTGACAAATGCTTGCATTGACTGGACAGCTCCACTAAAATTTGTGTGGTTATATCCTTAAAAGATCATTTCAGACACGGAACTACATCGTCCTCACATGATCTGACCAAGATTATGTCTAAACTTTAAAAGAGACTTTGACGTCTGAGTTTGTTTCGCCATTTCTTCTCAGGGGTAGATAGGAAATGTCGACAGAATGTGAGCAATTTTTTTAATTTATTTTTTTAATTATAAGTGAATCCAATATCCTATTTACATAATAAACAATTTCATTTCATTTCATTCAGTTTAATCGGTTTATTTTAGGTCCAAATCTCAAAGTAAGAGATATAAGTGTTTAAAATACAATAAATATGACCATATTACTTGTTTTTTTTTTTTTTTTTTTTTGATGGGTTTGCTCATGACCTTAGTCTATGTCAGAGGTGACAGACACAAAGTCGACGATGGAGCGAGCTTACCCAGAAGAAGCCTGTTCACTCTCACTTTGAAGAGATTAGGGTTGTATGCGTTCGGAAACACAGACGCAGGCAGAGAGTTCCATTCCTTTGCTGTGCGCATTATAAAAGAAGTTTGGAAACGCTTAGTGCGAGTTGGTGGGATAGCCACCAGGAAGGGATGGTAACCTGAAGTGCGCCTAGATGACCGATAATAGAATGGGGCCGGTGGAATGAGGTCGTGGAGTTCTTGGGCACACTCTCCGAAGTACAATCTATAGAAGACCGACAAGCAGGCAACCTTGCGACGATGGGCCAAACTGTGAAGCTTGGCATCCACCAGATTTACGTCGCCAATGAGCCTCTTAGCTCTGCGTTCCACCGAGTCAAGCTGAGTCATTTTACAACCACCTGTGAGTTTAATCCAGTTAACTTATAATTTGACAATATTTACCATTTTAATTTTTAATTATATTACAGCATAAGCTTAAAAATATGGATTCAGATTCATTAATAGAATATTGCATACCTCCGCCTCTTGTGTTTTTTTCAGCTCATACTTCATCTTTTGCTTCTCGAAACCTAAAAAAAATATCAACAAGATATAACCGCTGATTCTACTGAACTAAACTTAGGATATTGCTATTTCTTTGCCGCATGTAGAATAAGAAAGAGAGGGAAGTAAATAATAGCTTTTTATAGTTGTGCCATAGTTATCATAAAATGGCAGTAGTCCCACCGCAATAGTCTCAAAACGTATAAACAATGTTAGGTACCGTGTAAGTAAAAGAGCTACAAATATTGTCTAATAGTTGATCGCTGACCGTTAACACCGCCAGCGAGTTCGTTTGCCGTAGTGACGACAGCTATCAAAGAGATCTCGTTTTCAATTGCTAGCTCTACTCGCTTCTCATGAATCGCTGACAGTGGGACAGTACATAAGTGGGGTAGTACACACTTCTCCGGATTAGTTTCTTCATAAAGCACCTCTACAATTACTAAATGAAATAGGACGCATAGATCATCATCATTTTTATTTTGTGAATGTGCGAACGTTGTAGGCTTAATATACTAGATTTGTAGACCATTTATTTTTTGTTACATCTTACGTTACTTCTTGACAGGCCTACACTGTCCTCCCATACCCAATAACACTGTGATTTGAAAACATTGTACAAGCCAATTATTTTTAAAAGAGTAACCGTGAAGTTTGCCGGCTCTCCTCCATAGGAAACGACTAATTGGAACCGTGCACCTAGCTTCTGACTAAAAATCTTCAGACTTCAGAATAAAATATTTAGATGTTTTTATCAAATATCTTATCTTATCAAATAAGCAGTTATCTTCGTGTTTCCGGATTAGCACGAACTTCGCGACCCAGAGTAACTTCCCACAGAGGCAAAGCTTCAAGTTTTGTACTGCCGCGTTTTGTAGTACTCGTACCTATTTCACGTTTGAATGAAGTTTTATCTCTGTCGTGTTACTCCGATCGCACTTTGTCTGTCAGTCAAAAGTCTTTGAGGATTGCATAGAGTTGTTAATCTATAATTTTCTAATCATGGTAATACAAAATAGGCAAGTACTTACACGGTTGTAGCAGCTCTATATTAGATCTCATCATCGCGTATTCGTATCTTCGAAGATACCGAAGCGCGTATTGTGCCTGGTAGCTCTGTGGTTTTGTGCAAGTTACTGGCATGTGTAAGCTAATATGGCGGGATGCATGGATACGTACTTTCAAACAGATTTACAGCTTTTTGCAGAAGGTCCTTCCTTATCTCCTGTTCGCCTGCTTCCTTAGCCATGAGTTCCACTCTTTCTTTTGCCAATTGGGCACGCTTCTCTTTTGCCCCCGCCAGCTTGGCTTGTCTGGAGACGAGATTATCATTAGAAATTAGTAAATCAACATTTGCTTAGCCTTTTCCCATAAATAAAATCATGGATGGTTTCGTTCCTGCTCCATATAAAAATAAGTATACATAATAAAATGGGGGATGGGGATGGGGGATGGGGGGGGAACTGTCTGGAGATGAGATAATCATTAGAAATAAGAAAATCAATATTTGCTTAGCCTTTTCCCAAAAAAATATTTCATGGATGGTTTCGTTCGTGCTCCATATGAAAATAAGTTTTTCCCTAGAAGTTAGGGCGGCTACGCACTGCATCCGATCCGAATCCGAATTCAAGATCCGAGTTCAATCCGAATTCCGATATTCTAAATTCGGGAAACAGTTCGAGGTCGAATCTAGTGCGCAAACCAATCAACAACATTTCTCGGATTTGGTTCAGATGCCGAACCGCTCTTACTGTCGGATGATGCCTGTCGATCTCTCAGTGTTTCTTCTCAGTGTCGAAGTCTCAAGGTTGCCTAGAAAAGATCGTATTATAATCTATCTAGAGAGATTATAAACTATTGAAAAATTGTGAGCTGTTACAATAATAATAAATTATTTATTGCGAGTAACCATTTAAGTCATACAGTGTTAGTAAAAATAAAAACTATGTTAGTAATAAATACAAACACACACTACAAAATACTAAATAATCATTGCTTCAGCATTCCAGCTGAGATACTGGAGCAATAATTCCCAGGATGCTGTTGGAACTGGCTCGCACCCTGCGCACCAAGGACGCACATCTTTTACGCATTAATGCATAAAAGCAATCAACACGCAATTCCACAAACATCCCTGATGCGCTACAGAAGCGAGGCAGCCCCATCAACACCCTGAAAGAATTATTGTATTGCACGCGAAAGGCACTGTACGATCTCTGCGTAAAATTTACCCACAGGCTACAGGTGTAAAATGAGGAACAGCTCTAAAAAGTGTTTTTTTAACCTTCGTAGACGCACGCTTAAACCTGCGGGCAATCATATTCGCTCTGACCGACAGCGCCCTCCGCTCTCTCTCAATATCGTCATCGTCCCTAAGGCTAGCGGTCAAAATATGCCCAAGGTACTTGAATGAGTGCACTCTCGATAACGGTACACCATTCATCATTACTGGAGGTACCGTTTCTGGACACTTCCCACCAGCCCCAAATACCATCACGACACACTTTTTTACATTATACAACAGGCCATGAGCTCCGGCGTACCTCTCACACACACTCACCAGTTTCCTCAGGCCACAGACTGAGGCACTGAGCCGCACCATGTCATCTGCATAGCTAATATTGTTGACACATATGGCATCAATAAAACATCCGACTCTGGTGCTACTCAGCTCCCCAATCAACTGGTCCATGTACAGGTTGAAGAGTGTAGGAGAAGTCAGCGCCCCCTGCCTCACACCTGACTCAAGACCATATGGACTCGAGTAAGCCCGTCCCACCTTACACTGTTGACCTGGTTTCCGTACCAAAACTTAAACATATGTGATTTCAGGTGGTAGCTTCGCATCATTAAGTTTTTCCCAAAGAATGTCATACGAAACCAGATCAAAAGCACTCGACAGGTCGAGGAAACAAGCGTAAACAGTGCTACGGCGTGTGTAGTACTCCACAATATGCTTAAAGCCCAATATAGCACTATCACAATAATATAACGCATTCATTTTTGGTAGTTTATAATCTCTCAATGTCAAATTGTTAAAATGTGAACGAAGCTGCACTTATCGACAGGGTTCATAATCTGTCCGATTTTATATCCTGTAAAATTCTCAGACCAGATAAATACGCGAATGAAGATGAAGTGACTTCTTCAGTCACTTCATCTTCATTCGCGTTCATTTAGTCGCTCATAACAATGAGCGGAGTGAAATTATCAGCGTCGTGGCTGAGCATCTCTGGCAAGATTAGAATTTTGCGCCCCTCAACACCCAATACTTAATTTCTACTTATTTTTATGACACAATAATTTTATGAATACTTATATTCTACTTATTTTTATGACACAATAACTTTTAAAGTGTAATTTAATAATAATTTAATAACTATTTTATGAATAAATTACAACTTTAATTACGCTTTAAAAGTTATTGTGTCATAAAAATAAGTAGAAAATAAGTATTATTAGCATAATTGCAGGAAGGGAAAAATAAATAAAGAGTGTCATGCTAAGCCTGCTGTAGTCCCCTTAAGTTGTTGTGTACTTACTGATAATTCGGTGGTTGTGCTCTAAACCCAAAGCCTCTAACAAGTGATCCTTACGAACACCACAGTAAGTGCACTTCAGTTTTAGGATAGCTACTCGAAGACCATAACAAATGCTCCGTGGCTTACCAAAATGTCTGAGCCATTTGACTGTCTAAAAATTATACAGTAAAGGAAGAGATTGACAATAAAACAAAACTTTACAAAGTGAGCATTCCAGAGCGGTGCTCTGCCCAGGCCGGGCAGACCTCCACCGTATGCAGCACCGTGTCCTCCGGGCGATCCACGCAGTGGTGACACCCGGACGTTTCCTCCCGCCTTATCCGACACAGGAACCTCCCGAAACTGCCGTGTCCGGTGAGGACCTGCGTCAGGCGGAAGGTGAGGACGCCGCGGCGCCTCTCTAGCCACTCCTCAAAGAGGGGACTTATCGCCGCAATCGTGGCGTGCCCAGCACTGGGTTGCGATAACCGTACTTTCCATGACGCCATGAGATCCCGCCGGAGCTCCGTCCGCTGTGCCGCGATTTCTCGCGGCAACGGACTTACGCCCCGGCGTTTCGCCTCCTCGCGTCACTCCCATACGTGCGCGAGGACACGTCAACAGCCTGGGTTCTGTACTGACGAACTCACTGGAACACCATCATCTGCCTAGCCTTTTCCCAAATATGTTGGGGTCGGCGTCCAGTCTTACCGGATACAGCTGAATACCAGTATTTTACATGGAGCGACTGCCTATCTGATCTCCACAACCCAGTTACGGGGTAACACGATACCCCTTGGTAAGACTGGTTGTCAGACTTTCGGTTTTCTGACGACCCGTAACGACTGTCAAAGATCCAAGAATTACAGCCGGGACCAACGGCTTAACGTGCTTTCCGAGGCACGGAGGGGTCTTGGTATGTAAAGATGGTCACCCATCCACGGACCAACCGTGGCAAGCGTAGCTTAACCTGGTCGATTGACCCGTGCGGCTGTTATGAAACGTTCTTGTTCGATGATTGTATCCATCGTGTATATTGACGTGTATAGATACAATCCTCGATGTATAAATGAATACTCAAAATAATTATAGTGGCGTTAGTGTGCAAAAAATTTACGATTTGGCTACATTAATATATTATAATTATGTTTACAATAATAAATACAGATAAATAAACATGTATTATAATGGTCGTTGACTGCCTCGTTGGCTGTCCTGGGCCTCAAGTCTGCTATTACAATATTGTCATGATGGTCTGTTCCGATCCTCATTAATGACGCCATTATATTAGTAGATTACCAAACTTGTCAAAATAAAAAATTATGAAATCAATAATAGACCATTCTGACACTATTGTAATAGCAGACTTGAGGCCCTGGTTGGTCCTGGTTTCGATTCCCGGGTCAGGCGAAGAGTTATTGGGTTTTCCATTAGGAATTTCTTACTAGCAGCCTGGAGTTTGGATTTGTGCCTGGCCGTGTAGCCAATTTCGGCATTCAATGGGTTAATGAGAAGCTACATTATCCCTTAGTGTCATAGGAGATGTTTTATGATAAAACGTAAAAGTTCACGCTAACTTCTAAGTCGCGGGTGGAAGCTACTAACTAATATAATAATATCTGTCGAAAATGAGAACAATAATTAAAATATAATCGTAAATCAAAAGAAACAACATAATAAGCAAATCAAACAATAATAATAATAAAAAAAATATCAAATTGGTGACCCTAATTAAGGCGCTGACAAGAGGCAAATGACCAAACTATGCTTGTCTTAAAAAAAAACCGACCAAGTGCGTGTCGGACCACGCACAACGAATGGTTCCGTACAAAATGAGGAACAGCTCTAAATAGTGTTTTTTTAACCTCCGTAGACGCACACTTAAACCTGCGGGCAATCATATTCGCTCTGACCAACAGCGCCCTCCGATCTCTCTCAATATCGTCACCGTCCCTAAGGCTAGCGGTCAAAATATGCCCAAGGTACTTGAATGAGTGCACTCTCGATAACGGTACACCATTCATCATTACTGGAGGTACTGTTTCTGGACACTTCCCACCAGCCCCAAATACCATCACGACACACTTTTTTACATTATACAACAGCCCATGAGCACCGGCGTACCTCTCATACACACTTACCAATTTCCTCAGGCCACAGACTGAGGCACTGAGCAGCACCATGTCATCTGCATAGCTAATATTGTTGACACATATGCCATCTGTCCCGTTCCGTAGTTGGGAAGTTGGGATGAATTTATAAAAAACAAACTTAACTTTGTAGTTGAAAAACATGTTCATACATCGATATATGTCATGGTCAATTTTCCAACTGCAAATTTAAGTTGGACTATTACTCGTTAACTTGTAAAGCCTACTTAGCTGTGATAGTTTTCCTTTCATTCATTATATGTATTACTGCCGTGAATTTTTTCACATCCTTAACAACAACCATTTAGGATTTAGAGGACGGGCCCCCCCCGTCCTCTAAACTCAAATTTCAACAAAAATTTACACTTTAAAGCTTAATATTGCCCACAAAATTTGAACGGCCTTAACGATACGAACGAGACCATGGGACAGACGAGAAAAAAAAATATCATCGCCACATTACGTGCAAGGGAGGCACCCTAAAACTCCAGGATTTTATTTTATCACTTTGTCAGCGTGATAAATGTGTTCGTATATACCTATGCCAAATTACAGCTTTCTAGTACTAAGCGTCTCTGAGCTACGGCGGAGACAGACAGACAGACAGACAGACGGACATGGCGATACTATAAGAGTTCATTATTTACCACGGAACCCGAAAAAATGCAAAATTTGTATAGTTTGTGGAACCGGAAAAAATATATGTTAATTTTGAACATATTTCTCAGAACTTGATATTTACCAAAACACGTTTTGAAAAAAAATCTGGGTACAAATTAACGGTAAACTAACCTTTTACCTTGAGTTTCAATCCAAAATATCTGTATTAAATATCAACGTACGTTACGTATTTATTAATAACAAGAATGTCTTATTTGAATACAGAACTTGGTTGTTTCTTATTCTTGATGACTCAACAAGTTTTTGAGTAAATGGATAATTGCTTCATATTTTACAATAAATTACAAGCGTTGTGGCATCGCACTTCTCTTTCTTTTCTATGCAGTCTGACAGTGACCGCGGTTTAGGTGTTGTCAGCGTGTTAAACAACTTTTGGTATGCAATTTGAATTCTAAATTCTATAAATATTGGTATTTATTAAATCGAACCTCAAATAATTCCCAGTGCTTTCTTAAAAAGTATTATCGAACACTCCAAATATAATAATTGCGCCTTTTTTGTGAATTTAAACATTTCTAGTATTAAGTATACTAAGCCGGGGACAGACAGACAGACAAACGGACATGGCTAAACTAGTAAGGGTTGCTTGTTGAGCACGGAACCCTAAAAAGCGTCCATCATTAGGTCAATAAGTTTTAGAGGATCAATTTAATATTTTCGTTTAACAATTCTGCGACTACAGATGGCCCGGGTACAGGATAGGATAGTTCAATAGGATAGGATTCAAACTAACTTTTCAGCCTCCTTCTCTATCCTCCATTCTTCTATCTTCTGTTGCATCCACGTTTCTCGCTCCTTCTTGGTCATCTTCTTCCATGATTTTGGCTATGACAATAATTGACGGGATAGTTGAAGAGATTTTTTTTAATAAAAATATAAATATTTTTGTTTCAAGCGTCAGATAATTTTTACTTAACGGTTTTCAGATAAAAGTTATATCTGACTATTGAAAATTCAGCCCAAAGTCTATCGAAAGTTTTATTTTATAGCAATCTGGCAATGGAAAACACCATGTTAATTTTGAATGTTTCCCTCGCTTTATTACGTTTTAAAAAGTAAACATAATAAATCAAAATCAAAATACAAAATAGACTGAAAATCAGCACTTTTTGAAAGTCAAAATTACATAAGTCACCCCAAAACGCCTGCCCTTCACCACTTCCTAGTGCTTTAGCTGGGAAGAAATGGCGTAAGAAACTGTCCAGCGACAGCAATATTTTTATACATCATAATGTGATTCAAAATTTATTAAATTGGCAAAGTAACTGTCGTTGTTTTTAATTAATTATAGCATGAATTATTAAACAAGAAAATATTGGTTTTACTTCAAACACTTACAAATTCAGTCATTTCCCAAACTCAACCACAATTTTCAACAGCACTTAACACTTTTTCTCCCTTAAAGTATTTAATTTAATCTATAACCAACCTCATTTGTTTGTTTTACCGTTTTAACAATTCTAATAACTTCTTTTTTATTGAATTCTAGATTTATTTCATAGCCACAGCTTACAACTTTATCAAGAGAAATTTTTATGTGACTGAAATCAGGAACGTTATTTTTAAAGAGAACACAAAATATTCGTGCTTTTCCGCCATAAGACTAAATTAAAATGCCAAGAAATGTTAAAGGGTAGGTTTTATTGCACTTTTTAGCATTATTGTCATTGTAAAAAGTAATAAAACAACATGTTTACGGCTGGAACGGGAAATGGAGGAATAACAAAATAAAATCGGTATTTTGTGGTTAGGGATGGATCGATTTTCAAATTGTAGGTTTAAAGGACGAATGTTGAGGCCAACGTTTGGTATGCTGGCAATGCGCGCTGAAACTTCTATGTTTTGCTAGTTTAAAAGTTGAAGGAAAAGACAAACTGTTCCCATGAATGATTTAAAACAAAAAAAAAATAGTTGTAAATTTTATGGTGAGGTGGTTTCGGAAAAATTTCAGCCCCTGCAGCTAGGTTACGGCTCCAAAGGGGGCTATGAGGCTGCCGTACACGCCTTGTCGACCTACCTAAATTCTGGCAAAGGAGAGGTTATCCTGAAGGTTGACATAAAGAATGCCTTCAATTGTGTTAATAAAATGTTAATGTTAATGTGTTGAAATTAGAAATGAAATACCCCAAATTTATAGCTTCCTTTGGCAATGTTACAGACACCCATCTAAATTACTGTACCGGGACAACCTTTTGGTATCTTCTGTTGGCTGTCAACAAGGTGACCCTCTCGGGCCAGTGATTTTTAGTTTAGTCATACACTCTATTATTCGACAGCTAAATTCAAAATTTAATGTTTGGTATCTTGATGATGGAACTTTGGGAGGCGATGTAGAATCTGTTTTAAATGAACTTAATTTCTTAAAAAAGTAATTTCATTCCATTGGCCTTGATCTCAACCTTTCGAAATGTGAACTATACTTAGCGGACAGTACTGACAGACAACTGACACTTCCCAAATTTAACGCAATAGCTCCAGAAATCAAAATTATTGAAAAAATCTCTCTTCGTCTCCTGTCTTTGAGAATTCCTTTCCCGTTTTTATTGAGGAAAAAATAAACTTAAAAAAAGGAAACTTTCAACGACGTTTCGGAAAGATTGTTCCAAATTAATATGCATTCGGCCATCACATTAATTCGCTATTGCTGTTTCGGCCCTAAAATAACATATTTCCTTCGCACTTCCCATTTATGGAAGCACACTCACCTTTTAGACAAAATTGACCAAATTATCTGGCACACATTAACTTCAGTTTTAAATGTGGCCATGGACGACCGTTTGGGGGAGGCCTATGTCCAGCAGTGGACATCTTTCGGCTGAAATGATGATGATGATGATGATGGACGACCGAGTTTGGGCACAAGCTACTCTTCCCATTCGTATGAGAGGCCTCGGCGTCCGCAAAATTTCTAGTATTAGTTTACCGGCTTTCATATCCTCGGTCCACGGTACTGAGAAATTAATCAGGAAAATCCTTGCTTCCACACTGATTAATTTTGATGTACCGATGAGATGTGATGTGTTTTTGTATCGATGTTTGTCTGTTCTGAGTTTGGGAGTTCGGTAAGGGTTCGGCGAAGTTCAGGCAAGCGAGTCTCCAGAGGAGACTCGCTTGCCCGAACTCAGACCTACCTGACAATCCATCTTCCCAGAGACAGTGGGACGAGCCGCTCTGTAGAGTAGTTCAGAACGATTTACTTAACATCTCTACTACTACTGCGAAGTGTGCGCGTCTGCTGACTGTGGGTTAGTGGGAGTCGGGTCTGTGGCTTCATTCACTACCGTCGTCGAACATTGGTACTCTGTTCGACAACACTACTTTCCGCCTCACTGCTTCCCTAAGACTAGGAGCTCCATGTTGTTCTCCTCATCGCTGTCACTGTGGCGAAGTTGTCGACAGTCTCGGACACCACGGCCTGTCTTGCAGCCGAAGTGCGTGTCGCTTAGTGCGGCACGCGAACATTAATGACATCATCCGACGAGCTCTTGTCACTGTCGCCGTTCCAGCTGTATTAGAACCCAATGGTCTGGCACGCGACGATGGCAAGAGACCAGACGGCATGTCTTTATTTCCATGGAAGGTGGGTAGGCCTTTAGTGTGGGATGCAACGTGTGTCGATACTCTTACGCCATCCCATCTTCCTGGCACGGCGTGATATTCTGCCGCTGCGGCTGCAGAGAACCTCAAGCGGCGTAAGTATAATAACCTAGTTGGTAATTATATTTTCGAGCCGTTTTGGGGTTGAACCTCTCGGGCCGTGGGGTCCGAGTGCTCATGGCCTTTTTAAGGAAATCTCCAGACGGCTGGTTGACACTTCCCGTGACCCAAGTGCTGGCTTTTACCTTGGCCAGAGGTTAAGCATTGCCATACAACGTAACAATGCCGCCAGTCTCTTGGGTACATTACCAGTCGACAGTGATGTGGATGAATTTTTCGACGCCTTATTTTAGTTTGTGTATAGTTTTAGTTATTTTATTAATTAATAAGATATGTTTGTTTTTTGTATGTAAAAATCAATATTAATTATTTCAATAAATTATTTCACTTATACAAAAAAGTATCGATTAGGTAACACAGTAGCATGTGATTGCGTTGCATACTATCAGTGTGTTTATAATGCATTGTTTTAAATCAAGAGTCCAGAAGGTATAATGCGTTGCACACGTTGCGCACGTGGGAACAGTTGTCACTCTTTACTTTTACCGTGCTAATACATTATGTACACACGCCTACACATCAAGCTATACATTTCCAAAAAATCCCAGAAAATACAAGAAATCCTATACAATGCGAGATCAGCTTATACTGGAAATGTATAGCTGGATGTATAGCCGTGTGTACAGTTAACCATGCAATAAATGAGATGCGGTTCGATCTTTCGCAACGATAGCCGATAGTGATTGGTCGCATCAGTGTTATAAAAGCTCCATATTGAGCTTTTATAACACTGATGCGACCAATCACTATCAGCTATCGGCTATCGTGTGAAGATAGAAGCAGGTGCGTTCTCAGCTTAAGGAATAGTTTCTTGGTTTACCTTTTCAAACTCAGGTAGATCTTCCTCTACTTTCTTTTTTCCTTTCTTGCCTTTTTTCTTTTTTTCGGGTTCTTCTTCTTTTGGTACTAGTATTAGGTCAGCTGTGTTTAAAAGATTTCCAATTAAAAAATATTTAGATACTAAAAACTGTCTTTTACCTAAGATAAACAAAGTCAAATAAATTATATCTAAAGAAAAATAATGAAAAAAAAAAAGATTATCTAAATTCATAATATTAGACCTTAAAACTCGAAGAAAAATTGATTATTATATTATTATTATTGATTATTTTATTTTTAATAAATATAATAAAAAATAAATGTTTTGAGGCAAAAAATAAAAAGAAAATAAAATAATTTTTTGATTATTTATTATTGTTTAGAAAAATTTTTTTTTGTTGTTTTTTATCGTTAAGATATGGGATAATAACGAGGATAAACAAAGAAAATCCCATCGTATCTGTGAAGTTTTTGAGTTTAAAATACAGTCAATATTTTACAAAATACTGACTGCACGTGGAATATTACTTAGAAATGTTCTAGCCACTAGACTAGAGTAGACTCTAGTGTGTCACGTACTCAACTTAAGGCACGGTGCCTTAAGTTGAGTACGGCCAGAGAATCCTAGGGCCAGAGAATCGCAGCGATGGTCTCGCCGTGTCTTCATAGATTTTCTATTGAATTTGGTGGCATCATGGCGAGACTATCGATTTTCTTGCCTGTGGAAACAGCTCCCAATCGTTAAAATGACTAGTAGTTAATTCTCAAAACTAGGAAACTAACTACGAAAATGAGAATAAAAAATACACAAACCATAGGGAGGCTTCAGAGATTCCTCTGACCACCGGAACAAGTCGCTGCTGACTTTCGTATAAATCATAGAAGAATCTAGTTCCTAAAAATAAAAATCTTTATGGTCGATTTTACCAAAGAAGCAGAACGCGATCATTTTTTAAACGCGTTTAAGAGATGTCAGTGTCAACATTGTTACGGAATATTGACACTGACATCTCTTTAACGTGGTTTAGATGTGCTGAACGCGTACAATTTCATTGGCGCACTCATTCTGCTCAAATAAGAAGAAGAAATGTTTAGGGACTGCGAAACTGTTGCTGTTTTTAAAAGAAGTGTGAAAGAACACTATCTTTCCACTTTGCCATAGTTGCATATTATGTATTTATTATTTTATACTATTAATTATATATAAGTAATTTAGTGATATTTATTTTAGAAGTATGTATTTATGTAAGTATATTCTCTTATTGTATATTTAAATTAGTGAATAGTTTTTTTTTGTTGTTTTTATGTATTTTGTTTTCTCTTCTACTCTTACACACGGTGTCTACATCTCTTTGTCTACTGTCCTATCGCAGGTATGCTGGAAGAGATTTCTTTAGAAATAAGCATCACCTTTTTACGTATTTTTCTACTCCTTTCTTCTTGTCTGTTTATATGTGTGTACTGTTTAATAAATAAATAAATAAGAAAAATACTCCAAACAGAAGTGAAATAATTTGAGTTTGAAGAATTGGTTACCGGTAGAGGAAATATCATTTTATGGATCGTGAGTGAGCAAATCTAATGAATATTAATAAAATAATAAACTTTATTTTTCAGACAATTTACAGTTCATTGTGTTCGTCCATATGGTGAACGCTTGCAATGCAAGCTTGGGTTTCCTATGAAAAACTATGCCTGAATTTTGTTTTAAAGATTTCACACTTCTTCTGTTATTCATTTAGGACTTTTTTTTTGGTGGGAAATCATCAAATAACTTCTCCCGCTCTGGGCGGAGCGCGAGGGTGTGTCAGACTCTTACTGACTAAAGCCCACCCGAGTTCCTTCCTGTGATGCCCGAGGCCACGGTATCCCTTTCGGACTTTCCCGGGACCCTGGTAGGCATCGGCCCCAGCGGAACCTTACACTTTTGCTGACAGCCCTTTGAGGCGCGCATGGAACACAACGCGCCGTCGACCCGGGCCTGTACCTTATCTGACGGCGAGCTACCCATGTGAGCAGTGGTGGCCCAGTGGTAACAGCCGCGACTTACAAGTTGTAGGTTTTAGGTTCAAACCCAGACAAGCGCTTTACTTTGTGAAATTATTTCATCACCACTGCTCTCAAAACGGTGAAGAAAAACATCGTGAGGAAACCGGCATATTCCAGAACCAAAACATTCGAAGACATGTGACATCTACCAACTCGCACTGGGCCCACGTGGTGGATTACGGCACTTCTCATAGAGAGGAGGCCTGTGTCCCAGGAGTGGGAACATTATAGGCTGATTATGAGCTACCCATTGCTGACCGTCCGCAAGCCCGCGCTTACGGTGGCCGGGAATCGGCCTTGGATTCCCGACGCCCAGGGCGTCTCCTGCGGTGGCTAGGGGCGTGAGGCCGCGAATTTTGCCTCTCCCTCACCCGTTCCATCTCCTCCTTTGCAAGCATTACTGCCCAAGCTGGACAGACCTCTACCGCATGCTCCACCATGTCCTCCTTTTTTTTTTTGTTGTTTGTGGGATATCATCAAGTAACTTCTCCCGCTCTGGTCGGAGCGGGAGGGTGTGTCAGACTCTTACTGACTAACACCCACCCGTATTCCTTCCTGTTGCCTGTGTTGCCAGGGGACTCGGTGACCCATAAGTACCTTCCCGCGAACCATGTCCTCCTGGCATTTATTTACGCCTAAAGTTGAGTTAGATTCGTTTTGAAATTCGGATCTTTCGAGGCTCATAACTTTCAAATTACTTATTATTTATTTCTGCTGGTGATAAAATGGCGACTTGCGCAGCCTAAGTCAAACATCCACGTCTTTTTGCGGCCGTCTAAGGAAACTAAAGATTCCCTTCGTATGCCGCCGGAACGTAGATATATGCGAGACACAATGGCTTTAATTACATACAAAAGTTCACGGAATTTTTATAATATCGTTGTTAAGAATAGTTATCCTTACTTACCCCAAGTTTCCTTTTTTTCTTCTTTTTGATTTTGGTGTCTGTGGAAAAAATGGGTAAATTAGAGTCAAAAATATGATTCAGATGGTATGTCTCAAGAGTTCGAGACATCGCCGTGTTTCCAAGAGCAGTTCTCTTGTGTTGGGATGTCAGTATTATGATCTATTCTTATTTTATTGTATTCTAATCGAGAAACTTACAGCTAGCTTATGTACAGATTAGTGATGTTGTGTGATCATTTCTCACTTCGAGTTACAGATATAGCCTTATGTAAGCGGGCACGCCCTTTATGCCTGGAGGCTTTTATTTAGGTATTAAGTTCTGTTTACGTTTTTATGTTGTAATTTTTATTTCTGCTTGAGTACAGTTTTCATTGTTTTGTTGTTATATTGGCGTGTGCTAGATAACATATGGCAAGTAATTTAATTTAATGTTTTGTGTTTCGTAATGTTAATTACTTTGCATACGATTTGTATAGAATCAAGTTTATATAACTAAACAGACAGGTGTGCTGCTGGGGAGTTTGTTCCGCCACTTCTTCTTCCCAGCTAAAGCAGCGCGTTTTGGGGGAGTCTTATGTAATTTTGACGTTCGAAAAGTGCTGATTCTCAGCCTAGTTTGAATGAATGACTTTTTTGATTATGATTTTTTCATTTTGATTTTGATGCGGATTTTAGCTGCCCACATCCGCGGATGTGGATCTCAAGCTTTTTAAGAGATCCGTCAAAGCGTTAAGGCGAAATTCAAAATTTCTTATGTATTTTGCGAATTGCAGCGCTGTTACGTTGTATGTTGATCATACTTTCAATTCGCGGTTTCAATTATAATCATTTTAAAATCAATATAGCTTTCGAAATTTTTTCTCGAAATAGTCTTATATCCATCAAACACACATATGTTTGATGGATATAAGACTATTTCGAGAAAACGTGACGATTTAGAGCTATATTGATGATTAATTTCTATTTTGTTGGTTATAATTATACTTATTATTTATTATTATTATTTTTATTTACATCGAACACAAATTATTCATATTGTTGTTAATAACACTTATAAAACTATGTTAGTAACATTTATCATTAAAATAAATAAAATAAATAAAACAAAACTAAAATAAAACTAATTCAGGAACCTATAAATATATCCGTTTCCCGCTGCACCAGACCTGCAGTTGTGCATACGGGTCCAGTGCCCTATATTCACTGCTTTCTACCACATCTGCATCCACACGAGCTCCACATTAATCAATGCGGATACAGATACGGATACGGAGGTCAATTTTTTTTTAATTTAGTTATGTAACCCCTTGACATTTTATATTAATTTCAATTCAGTGACCACAGAATTTGTACCTACTCATGCGTTTATTTTATGTGTGTAGGAGCGCTGACACATCGTTTTGTATTCTAGATTCATGCAGCGCCCGGCGACACGACAGTTCGCCCGTAACCGCCGTTAACTATAGACGCACTCTTAAACTGATAAGCTACTCCTCTGTAATATTTCGTAACAAGTTAATAAGTAAAGTTACCACAGAGTCTTCGCAGCATTTCATTTTCTCTCCGTACACACAACCCAAAGACATTACATACACGCACACAAAAATTGCTTTTGACATTTTATTTTAAATGATGTTGACTTTTTTTTTTAATTCTGTAACCTTTATAATTTGTACCTATTCATTCTTTAATTTTAATTGCATTGACATTTAATTCAATTCTGATTTATTCTGTATCAGTATTGTGAAATTCTATTTTATTTCATGTAATATGGTTTTGCCTGAATTAACTTATTTTTTTATTTTAATTTATTGTCTCATGTACTAGGTCTGCTGGTACGGTCAGCAATAAAAATGCTTTAACACTGACACTTTAAAATTAACAATAATGTGAAAACTGTATTAGCTTAATATAGATATGAGGAACAGGGTGTAAAGTTCACTCATGCTCCATAGAAAAGAGAGGATCCTCCGACCAGACGGGTGTTGTGTCTGGTGAGTTATTAGCCCGACGATTGATGTAACAACAATCAATTCAGCCTTCACTGCTCGACATAGGCGTCTCCCACACTGCACCACAACACCATGTCGTCCGCCTTCTCGCATCCAGTCTGTCTTAGCCACCTTTATAAGGTCGTCGGTCCATCTAGCTGGGGGGCGTCCTACACTACCCTTGTTGATAAACTTTTTTAAATTGTATATTTTATAATTACATAGTTACACAGTTAGGGTTTCGTAGTAAACAAGGAACCCTTATAGTTTCGCCATGTCCATCTGTCTGTCTGTCCCCGCTGCAGCTCAAAGACGCTTAGTACTAGAAAGCTGTAATTTGGCATAGGTATACATATTAATCAAGCCAACAAAGTGCTTAAATAAAGTCTTGTTTTTTTTTTGGGTTTTCTCGTCTACGTGGGGTATCGTTGGATAGGCCGTTCAGAAATATTGCGGGTCTGTGAACACCACTTTTCGATTCAAGGATCCGCTTGCGTAATATAATGAGTCAAGTGTCCCTCCACTCTGACAGCTAAATGGTTGTTTATGGAGATTAAAACGACATGGCAGTAGTACATAATTATAATGAAATTAAAAGAAAAACTATCACAGCTAAGTGGGCTTTACAAGTTAACGAGTAATAGTCGACCAACTTAAATTTGCAGTTGGAGAATTTATTGTGGCATATATCGATGTATGGGAGAACATGTTTTATTAACTACAATTTTAAGTATGTTTTTGGGATAAATTCATACCAACTTCCCGACTACGGAACCCGTCATTGTGCGAAGTCCGACACGCACTTGACCCGTTTTTTATTTAATACTTTGAAAAACTGACTTTCGTTGTTGAATATATACAAAAATAGAGCCAACAAAAAAATATGACCCCGATTTTCAATTGACCTATTAATTATATCTACAGCGAAAAACAAGTTTGTTTAAACAAGCCTTTCCTGCATAATATAAACATAAAATTCTTACTTACCCCTCTGTCGATTGAAAAGCAATTTATGATGAAATACTGTTCAATTCTTTTATTCACAAGTCACAGCCAGACACGACCAGGGTTTGTCGGTTGCCATGGCAACGTATTATTGATAAATCTGATGGGGAAGCATTTTGTGGATATTGATAGTTGATAGGGTACCTATGGGTGCATATCGAGTCCTGAACACCGACTAAGCGATTTTTTTAGTTTTTAACATAGTTTAGGGTATATAAATATATTTTAATCATGTTTTGGGAATACAAACCCAGGTTCATAGACGACAAAGTTCCTACTCTATTGCAACCGATTAAAGGCTTCTACAGACTGGAGCGGTATCGCGGGCGCCAGAGGCAGCAATATGCCTGGCGCGCCCGCGATATCGCCCCAGTCTGCAGAACTCTTTATGCCATTTTTGTTACAAAAAGTCAATAAAAAATCAACGTACGTTAAAGTGGATAGTTGATTTATTGGCAATATATGTAAATTGACTAAAAGTAGCAGCCCGGCAATGCTTCACACGAATTTTACGACTTTGTCAAGTCGTAAAATCTCAAAAAAACTAAAAAGAAAGCTGTTTATTTATTATACAGCATGTAAAAAAAACTATGTTCAATCAGAAAGGGGCACATAGGTACTGCAATAGCATTACCAAAAAGTAATAAAACATCTTATTATTATTGAAAATTAAAACAGTTATTGCTATTTAAAATTTACGTTTTTTGTACGAAAATTACGAAAGTTTCATAAAAAAAATTGAAAATTTTCAACAGAACTTACAAGTTATGACTTGTTATGACACGACGGTCGCCCGTGCTCCATGTTATAACCAGGTAAATTTCCAAATAAAAAAAAAAACTCATAATATTTTTTTCTTTCAAAATTTCCACATAAATATACTCTTAGCTTGGTACCTAACGATACCCTCATGGATCGGACAGGGTTTTCGTTACATGTTGTATGTGAGTTTAATATTAATGTTTTAAACACATACCTTCCGGAATACATTCTCTAAATGATGGTGGAAACTGTATCAAAATCCGTGGCGTAGTTAAGATGAATAACTATACTATAAACTCACGCCTTATCCCATGCCAGCTGAAACTATAGAACGCCACCTGCTACGCTCCTTACATACTCCTTTTGCTTTTTTACGTTCATACATCTGGTCATACACGCACGGGGTCCGGAGCACTACGCAACTAACCTTTTTGAGGAACATCACCAATTAGGTCACTATATGTCTTCCTGGGGCCCTCCGTCATTTCCACTCACATCTGCCTTGTAAATACCTTTTGTTAGTCGCCTTTCATTCATCCTATCAACATGACCAAACCATCTAAGCTTAATAAAATATAATACCACTTTAATTAAAATTGTGAATAAACGTAGTGTATTTAAGGGGGTCACCTTCAGGGGGAGGAGGCAAGGACTCAAAGGAGGCGCTGGTGTAAGACGTGTCGGTAAACTGGATCTCTTCTGGTTCAGGTTCTAGGTCTGTCGTGGTTAACAGCATCTCATCTTGGATAGACTCTGAAAATTGTTTAAGAGAGAAGTTAAGTAAAGTGACATGCACTTTTTTTTGATGCTTCAATAAGCATTAATGCAGCTTCATCAAAAGAAACATGCCCTTTATAATAATACAACCATCCTATTATTGCCCCAATGCACGGCAAATACCTCTTCTCATACAAAGAAGGCAAGAGATCATCACGCTTGCTCGAAGCGGATTTTCATGTCCCAGATCCTAAGATGCGAGGACATCCACCAACCCGCACTGGGCCCACGTGGTGGACTCCGCCCCACTCTCACCCTTCAGAGAAAAGTTCTGTGTCAACAGCCTGCAGTGGGAACATTATAGGCTGATTATGTGTATGCTGTAGAGTCTATACAGGGTGACCTGTAATTTGACGTATTCCTTCCAGGACATGATAGTGTGACCATTTATAACAATTAAACACCCTATAAAGCCTAGGAAAAAATCATGGGATTCGAGAAAATTCAATTTTTATGTATTTTTGAAAATTTCCCAGGATACGTAGCCAAATATCACTTTTCTCTAAAATATAAGATGTCTTCTCCGTACCTAATTTATACGCTGAATGCCATACAAAGGAGACGTTTTATTTTTGTATGGAACTTTGGCTAGGACGTGTACATTACAGAAAATCATCTATAAACATGTAACAGGCAATGATTTATAGAATTAATTTGTATTGTAGTAGTACAAAAATTCAATTGAAAATGTTTGACATTTGTTGTGAGAAAAATGGAGACAATGATAGATGACAATGACATTAATGTCAACTTTCATTAACCTAAAATGGGGACATTTTATGTTTTTGTTTTGTTATTATTAAGCTCTACTAATTTCATTAGCTCACATGGGCTTAGGTACATAGAGATACCAATTGAAGTATCAGTTTTAACATGTCTTGTGTTATCCCAATAGCGATGCATTTGACAAGACTTAAGCTCCTATTTATTATCATGGCTGAGTTAATTAGATATTATGAAAGGATAAATCTAATCAAAGATTAATAAGATCAAGAAGTGTAATTATAGGAATGTAAGTCATTATCATCTGCCTAGCTTTTACCAACTATGTTGGGGTCGGCTTCTAGTCTAACCGGATGTAGCTGAATACCAGTATTTTACATAGAGGGACTGCCTATCTGACCTCCACAACCCAGTTAGGTACTGGGTAACACGATACCCCATACGCCAGCGCAGAGAGCAAAGGGCGCTGACCACCTTGTTTTCATTTCTTGATTCTCCCTCTTCCGAGTAATCGAAAATAAAAAACAACCAAGTTCTGCATTCAAATAATTCGTAATTGTTATTAATTAAATACGTAACGTATGTTGATATTTAATATATATATTTTGTATTAGAACTCAAGGTAAGAGGTTAGTTTAACGTAAGTTTGTATCGAGTTTTTTGTTTCAAAACGTGTTTTGGTAACAACCAAGTTCTGGGAAATATGTTCAAAATTAACATATATTTTTTCCACTACCACAAACTAGATAGATTTGGCAATTTTTTTTCTTAAGTGTAGCCAATTTTGGTCAATTGGGTCTTGTCAGCGCCTTAACATAGCCTGTTACTCGGGAGTCTTTATATTTATACCGCGCTCAGGGGGGAACCATCACTTCTTATAGCAGTATTATTATACAGGACTTATAGCTCCATCTCTTTCTCACGCTGAAGTAATATTGAAATAATACTGCTATAAGAGGTGATGGTTACCCCCCTGGTCTCAACTTATCCCGTATTTACCTTTAAGGCAAATTACCAAAAAAAGGCTTGTCTTAAGAAAAAAAATTGCCAAATCTGTATAGTTTATGGTAGCGGAAAAAATATATGTTCATTTTGAACATATTTCTCAGAACTTGGTTGTTACCAAAATACGTTTTCATAAAATAATCTCGATACAAACTAACCTCTTACCTTGAGTTCCAATCCAAAATATCTGTATTAAGTAGCAACATACGTTACGTATTTAATTATTAACAATAACGTCTTATTTTGATGCGTCTTATTTGTTTTGCTTGCTTTTTATTTTCGATTACTCAACTCAATTTTGAGTAAATAGATAATTGCTTCATATTTTGCAATAAATTACAAGCATTGTGTCATCGCGCTTCTCTTTCTTTTCTATGCAATCTGACAGAGACCGCGGTTTAGGTGTTGTCAGCGTCTTAACGTGAGTAAAAAGTAGATTTCCGAAGCGGTCAAAATCCAAATCGCTTAAGCTAAACTCAAGTACCGTTATGAAAGCCGAAGTCAATTAAATATTAGCAGATAATACAAAAACCGTTTAAAACAATGCTGAAGTCGTAGGGAAAAATAGCAAAATAACACTCTGAAAACCATGAAACAAACACAAATGCAACGCACGAGACGACTCATTGACAATGTATGTCAAAATAAAACGTTCGAAAATATGAAGTACACTGGCCAAGTAGATTTTATTAATAGAACTAGGATATTATTACGTTTCTATTAATAAGGCATTATAAATAGGTGTAGTAGATGAAATAATACTATTGCGATACCTTTTTTATAATTATATTAATATTTTTGGACTTACTTACGGTTTCACATTAATTTCAGATACATTTGATTTCAGTACGCACGTTGTCAGACGCCACCATATTGTGGCCTCGACAACAATGGCAATAATTGAAAACTTTAATTTGTTTGTACAACAAAGATAACATTGTGATTCACGGAATAATATTTTTCCCATATTCATTGTACTTTTCTCCGTTTTTTGATATAATGTACAAGTGCTAGCCAAAAATGAAACATCTCCCTTGTTTAGATAACTGGTGTCAAAGTTCATGAATCATTGTCATTTTTGGGGCATATAAATAAATACATTGACTGCTTCCTTGGTCTAGTGGTCGCAAGCGCTACTGCTGAGCACGAGGTCCTGGGTTTGAATCCCAGGTCAGGCAAAGTGGTATTGAGTTTTTCCATTAGGAATTTCTCAGTAGCAGCCCGGAGGTGTCCGGTTGATGGCAATACCTCGCCCTCTATTACATGAGACTTAAAAATAACTGGCGAAAGGCGGGTGTACTATATGTGCACCTCTGCCTAACCCCTCAGGGATTACAGGCGTGAAGTTATGTAATTTTTATGGTTATGGTTTATGGTTGTATTGTTTATGGTTGTATTATTTTAGTGCAATGTGACGAAATCTATTATTTTTACTTTATAATTTAATCTATCTCTATAATTTATTTTTCTATTTTTTTTTTAATTTAATCTCAATTTCTAATATTTTAATAATTTCAAAATGTAATCGAATTGTTAATAACGTTCTTTGTTATTCGTAGCCTTTAAATAAGAATGTTGTGCATGCCTTTAAGTGATGTATTCACAGTACTGAAGATCCGTCATCACATAATGTTATATCTTTGTAAATATGTCGTTGGTGAGCCTTGTATAATAAATAAATATTTTTTTTAGATAACTGGTGTCAAAGTTACTGAAGATCCGTCATCACATAATGTTATATATTTGTAAATATGTCGTTGGTGTGCCTTGTATAATAAATAAATATTTTTTTTAGATAACTGGTGTCAAGTTACTGAAGATCCGTCATCACATAATGTTATATCTTTGTAAATATGTCGTTGGTGTGCCTTGTGTAATAAATAAATATATTTTTTAGATAATTAGTGTCAAAGTTACTGAAGATCCGTCATCACATAATGTTATATCTTTGTAAATATGTCGTTGGTGTGCCTTGTATAATAAATAAATATTTTTTTTAGATAATTAGTGTCAAAGTTACTGAAGATCCGTCATCACATAATGTTATATCTTTGTAAATATGTCGTTGGTGTGCCTTGTATAATAAATAAATATTTTTTTTAGATAATTAGTGTCAAAGTTACTGAAGATCCATCATCACATAATGTTATATCTTTGTAAATATGTCGTTGGTGTGCCTTGTATAATAAATAAATTTTTTTTTTTTTGATAACTGGTGTCAAAGTTCATGTACGTAGATGATTTTTGAAATTGGTTTCTAAACTTCTTCCTTTATCTTTTAACTGTTTGATGTTTTAGAAAATTTGAATACATCGAAAAATTTGTTATATAGTGTGGCCATTAGTGCTGTGCACTCCCTGAGGTATGCGCGGCCAGGTGGGAGGCAAAGAAAAAAGTGCATGAGTTCACATGAGATCGATACATATCGGACAGATCTTACGATATCAGTTTGCATTTCTAAGGCAAGACTTGTGGCGGGACGATGGTCGGAGGCTATCTATCTGTAATATATTATACTTACTTAGTTGATTAAAATGTAACCCAAATATACTCATATTTTATTAAAAATATGCAGGTGATAAATAAGAACTAAACATATAATTCAAAGCAGGACTTGTTTTATTGAACATTTTTTATATTCACAAACAATTATATATTCTAACGAAAGTTATTCTAACATAGATTCTGTTTCAACTTCATCTTCCATTTAGTCATCATCTTCATCTTCCACTTCCCCACCGGAACTTGAATCAGAGTCTTGTAAATTTATTATGAATGAATCTATAACATAAGTCTTCATATCACGAGATAACGCACGACCCATCTTTGAATATTTATCTCATGTGCGTCTGACATAGACAGTCCGATACAGATAACACTACCTGCCGCCACGAGCGTTGACGGCGCACTGACAGAGCGCATACCTCAGGGAGTGCACAGCACTAATGACCACACTATAGTATTAGTTACCCAATGGAATAGCAATAAAGGCCATTCAATTTTCGAGTTTAGAGAAAAGTGATATTTAGTGACGAATGCTGGGAAATTTTCACAATTGGGTTTTCTGGAATCCCATGAATGTTCACATAAGCTTTATGGGGTGCTTAATTGTTACAAATGGGTCATACACACTATCATGCTCTAGAAGGAATACGTCAAACAAGTCACTCTGTATAGAAAATATAGGAATCTCAACGAGTCAATATGAGGACTGTTGTCTTTTAGGTCGCACTTCTGGGTTAAACAGAGGTGTACTACACCCACTTAATTTCAACTGTTATAGGAGGTGAGCCGACTGCCATAAACCGCGCACGAATCCAAAATTCAGGCTGTAATTGATTCGCGCGCGGCGCGGGCTTGCGGACGGAGAGCAATGGGTAGCTCACCGTTCGATAAGGACCAGGCCCGGGTCAACGGCGCGTTGTGCCACGCGCACCTCAAAGAGATGTCAGAACAATTGTAAGGGTTCGCTAGGGCCGATGCCTGCCGGGGTCGCGGGAAAGTCTGAAAGGGATACCGTGGTCCTGGCAACACACAGGCAACGTCTTGAGTCTTGAGACACCCTCCCGCTGCGCCCAGAGTGGGAGAAATTATTTGATAATTTCTCACCCAAAAAAAAAGGCTGTTATTGAGAAGTTCCTAATCGAAAGACAAAATAACACTTTGCCAGACTTGAGAATCAAACCAGTACTAAGCAGATGGCAGAATAAATAAAAATATTTAAGACGCAGATACATGATTTTAGTGACTTTTAAATCTGTACGCTTTCATATAATGCAAGTATGTTATGCAAAAAATGAATATTAAACTAGAACGCATTGTAGTAAAACACTTTATGAAATAAATTCAGGAAGTAGGTATTGTCTACCCAAAGCATAAATAATGATATTACTTACAAACTACTTAATATATTTTCATGATTTCTTTTGTATGAACAGGCTATTTTATTATCTATAATTCTATCTGTTTTTTTCAAATATTCATATTTTCATTACTAAAAATAAATATTCCCTATGAAACCGAACAGCAGCGCGGCGTAAGTGCGACACACATTATTGTATTGCCAAGGTCAGTACGGCGGTTACCCGACGCTTTTCTTTTTTGTTTTTTAGGATGGGAAATGATCAAATAACTTTTCCCGCTCTGGGCGGAGCGGGAGGGTGTGTCAGACTCTTACTGACTAAAACCCACCCGTATTCCTTCCGTTGCTTGTGTTGCCGAGGGCCTCGGTAACCCTTTCGAACTTCCACGCGACCCCGGCAGGCATCGCTCCAGTTAACCGGACGATTAACCTACCCTTAAGTATACCTACGTTACCTTCATGACGTAAATGATCCACAATTAAATAAAATAGTTTAAAGAGCAAGCAATCCGCAGAAGTCATAAACAAATCGTACATTCTCGTTTAAGTTTAAATGTCATTAATTATGTTATAGTATAGTTACCTGTAGGTTCCGAATCCTGAAAACAGAAGAGAAATCAGAATTTAAGTATCTGTTTGATTTTTTTGTAATTAGTTGGACATCGGGACGAAGACTTACTCTGCCTGGGATAAGTGCAACACGATACTTTTGCCAAAAAGTCTTAAATAATTCATGCCCTGGTTAAAGTATTGGTGCAGTCGGCCGCGACTTTTATGTCATATGGTACCCAGACAGGCGCTTAACTTTGTGTAAATAATTTCATCACCACTGCTCTCAAAAACGTTGAAGGAAAACATCGTGAGAAAACTGGCATGTCCTAGAACCAAAAATTTGAAGTTATGTGACATCTACCAACCCGCACTAGGTCCGCGTGGTGGATTACGGTCCAGTCCCTCTCACAGAGAAGAGGCCTGTGTCCCAGCAGTGGCAGCATTTTACATGTTAGATTACGTTGGATTTTGTATACTTACTTTTTTCTTTTTATCCTTTTTACCGTCTTTTTTATTTTTATCATCCTTTTTATTTTTCTCATCATTTTTCTTAGCCATTTCCTTAAATATTTATTGGACGTACGATTATGCTAAAAATATTACAAGAAAAAAATTATAAAAAAAAGGTATATTTGTTTATAAAATCCAGTATTGTCACAATTTTTACTTGACACTGACAGTTTTATTTATTGTTTTTTATTTAATATAGTATAAAGGTTTTTGGTCAGACGGCCTTTTTAAGGTCGTAATGCCAATACCACTTGGTTTGAAGAGTATTAGTTCCCTCTTCCCAACATTATACTTGAGCCCATGGATATGATTCACAAATAGACACTAGCCGCATCGTGGTACTAATTGATGGACTCCGCAACATCATGTCGTCGGCATAACTAAGATACACACTCCGAATCAGAATTAAATTTATTTGTAAGAATGTAGTTTTACATAGTAAGGTGTTATATTTTTTAAGTTCTATACATTCTACCACAACATATGGTGTATAAATATTCAAATTCAAATGTCATTCTCAATTAACTAAGAACAACAAATTTTAAAATTAATGATATCCATTATGTCCAATATGAAATTATATTGTTATAATTAGGTAATTGTTACTTCAAAATCAATGTCAAAATTAAGTACATCTTGGATTTTTACAATATTCCATATATTCGCCAATGTCGTAAAAGCAATTATCCTGACGCTATTGATATATTTATTATATGTGTTATAGATGGGAAACGTTATATAATGGGGAGACGGGAACCAGAGATTTACGACATATTTTGAGGAGAAATGAAGTTATTCCGTCCCACCCAGTCGCACTATCATGTCTTAATTCATGATGGTTGACTCAACCTCAGAATAGTCTACGTCGAGAATGACAAAAGAACAAGGGGAGGAAGTTTTTGGAAAATGGCTGTGACGGGGCCGCAATTTCAGAGGCTAGGTCTGAGCCTTTGTTGGCAAAGAACTCACATACTTGATTGGCTGCAGTATACGGGTCCGTACGTGTTTTTAGAAGTTCTAGAGGATGAGCACGTCTGTTTTTCGTATGTGTAATCTCTTTTATTTTATTCCAGAGTGTTCTAGGGTTACGTTTTGCGTTTTCCAATTCTGACTTTTCATATGCTGGTTTAAGCTTCTTGAGAAGATTATTAGAATAATTTCGGTAACGTTTATACGATATCACTATTGGGTGATTTACGGGCTTTTATATGGAGTTTGTCGCGATGACAAATGCAACGTAATAAACCTGGAGTAATAATTCAAGGCTTTACGTTTCTTTCTTTTTTAGGAACATTGATTATACGTGTGTGTTTTTTCAGAATAGATTGAACTATATTTATCAGATAAGTGGCAGCTATATTAGGGTTTACTGTGTAAGTGACTTGAGAGAAATCCTGACTTTCCATATCATCAACGACATTAGGCTAATCCATTTTTGGAGTCTTATAAGCAGGAACCGTCTGCTTCACCAAACCTGGACCATCGATGTATATTAGTAGTGGAAGGTGTTCCGTGATGTGGGATTCCAAGACAAGTATGCATGTAGATTTATTGGATTTTAGGAGAACGTGATCAATACAATTATTAATTCTTGTGGGCAGGTAATGTCCAGGTAAAAGACCATGGATGGCGTTTAGGGTTAAGTAATTAGCGCATCGTTCATCTGAATTAAACGGTTTAATATCTACGTTAGTATCTCCGATGAGGAATATACTACTCGTATTACACTTGTTTAATGATGTAAGCACACAGTCCAGACTGTCTAGGAAGTCATCAAAATCTACTTTAGGATTCAAAGAGGGCGAACGATATACGGCGACTATTTTGCTAGCTTTTACGACTATTTGGATTTGACAAGAAAGACAGTTATCACTAGTGAAAATATAGTATCGTTCAGGCTCCTGAACGATACACTGAATATAGTTTTTTACATTACTACTTCTACATTCTGGTTTTTATTGTTGGATGTTAAGTGAGAGTTGTAGCCATCTAACACCGGAAGGTTGGTGATTTTACTTAACCAACACTCAGTTAATATCAGAACATCATAATCAACTTTAATTAAGGAAAGTAACGCTAAGAGTTGGTCAAAGTTCTTTTTTACGTTAATATGTAAAATTGTAATGGGGTTATTTGATATCTTTAAGTATTTAGTACACTCTTCCGGTAAACAGCAATAAGCATTTGCAACTGAAATACCGTCCTAATCCTATAATATATTATCTACTAAATTAGCCATTTGAGAAATGAATAACAGAGATCACAAACACAATGGAACCGTAAAAAGACAAAGAGGAGCTTTACTACAGACGGGAAGGTATATAAATTAGGCACTGTAAGATTGGTTAGGGTACTAAATGTATATGTGAGTTTTTGTGTGTGGTTAAGAATATGATATGTAAGGGTGTATATTTGTGTTATTGGAGGATACATTTTAAAGTGTTGATTGAATATGTGTTTATAAGGTAAATTAAGGAAAAGTAAAAACATAATACTAATAAGGTGAAAAAATAACAGTTCAGCGTTTAAAGCCAGTAATTGAAGTACGTTCTGTTACAGTTTCCCAATGCTAAGGAAACCCCTTAGTGCTCAACAATAATCGATTACATAGATTTCCTATAAATTGTCTTGTCATCATTTAAGAGCAGCCAGCCTCCCACTTCCAGTAGCACGCCAGTCTCGTCCCGATCGCTGAACCTCCAGCATCTCCGTCTATCGTTGTGTCTGCCTTTTGAGTGTAACCCAAAAATTGTAACAAGGTCAAACTCCAAATTAAACTATTTATTCACGTGTATTTAGAAGTGTTTTTTTTAAAACATTGTTTACTTGACCTCGTATAACATTGGTGGCAGCTTAAGGGATTTAAAAAAAAATCCTCGGATCGCCTCAATCTAGTGAAAACTAAATTTAAAATAAATACCATACTTGTGTTGTGATTGTGATAGTGCAAAGTGCTAAAATCCGATCTTACCTCCGTGTCCTGTCCCTGTATCCTGTCACTGTATCTTGTCTCTGTGTCTTTCCGCGCAGTGCCGCTGTATCCTGCTGGTCTTATCAGGCCCTCACGTGCCGTGTTGGTATAGCGGGGGGTACCCCGAATATCTATCACTCACCTTGGGTGATCTCACCTAGCCACGAAATGATTCGTGTTGCCGTCGCAGTTGCAGTGTTCCTGTAAGTACATCCATTCTACATCGAAACTATCTGTGTTGTAAAAATAGTGCTAGTGATTAAAACTACAAAGCTTCATCGCATAGTTCTAATTCAATTCGAGCTTCAAAGTGTTAGACATTAAATTATATGTATTATACATTCAGTTAATCAATTGTCCCAATGTATTATTTTATTACTCAGCTCCGAGACTAGTGCAACATTCCTTTCTTATCGCAACTCCGTACCTCACGTGTTATCTTTGTTTTAACTAACTTGGCATGCATAAAGACGAGCCTAGTACCATGTCTAAAGAAACAAAAGAAATCGACATGAACTTTATAAGAAAGTTTATTAACAAATTCGACGGAAACCGCAAAAAACTTAATGCGTTTTTAATTAATAAATAAGCAATAAGCCTTGCCTCACCACTTCAACAAGACACAATATTAAAATATATTTTAAGCCAACTTGAAGGCCGCGCCGAAAGTGCGTGCTCTATTAAAGAATTCGAAAACTGGCAACAGTTAGAAAAATTTCTCAAAAACCAATTTGGCGAGAAAAATCTTTACGCTGCACTACTCTCGGACCTCCAAGATTGCTGTCAAACTAATAGCGAACCAGTCAACCAATTCGCAGTGCGAATTGGTTGACATGCCTTACCAAACTATTAACCGAAATCAACATTTCAATACCCACAAAAAAGAAAGGTGAACTGACTGGCCGTGTCCCTGCAATGCAAGACTTAGCATTGCATACATTTATTAGTGGTTTAAATTCTCGATTATCAACTGGTCAGATGCCGTGACCCTGAAACTTTAAATGAAGCCTATGGCTTCGCCGTATCCGAAGAAAAAATATTACAGACTACCTCTAAACGTAATCCATCAGCAATCAATACCAACTCACCTAATTATGGACGTTGGTCTCAGCGTCGATTCCAACAGAACCGAAATCTTACACAGCAAGTTGTTTTAAACGAACCCAATAGTCAAAGACCATCTACTTCAGGTCTTCCAGTGTGTTGTTATTGTAAAAACGTGGGTCATACTATTGAGGAATGTAGAAAACAGGAATTCAATAATAATCGCTTCAGAGATATTCTAAATAATCAAAAACCACCACCAAGGCGTTACCAAAATAATCAAGCTCGTGTTCACGCGGTAAAAAGCAATGAAGACGATGACTACATGGCTGATAGTCAAGATAAACCAAATAATGATTTAGACGAATAAAGGGCTCACGGTGGTGTCTCGTGAGACCCAAACCTCAAATTCCAAAACATTTCCATATCAAAGACACCAGCGCTGTATCCACTGTATCCTCTGTATCCCCTAACAATAGGGACTCGCGAATAAACCGCAAAACTGTATCCTCTGTATCCACTGTATCCTCTGTATCCACGGTATCCTCTGTAACCCCTAACAATAGGGACTCGCGAATAAACCGCAACACTGTATCCTCTGCATCCGCTGTATTCTCTGCATCCGCTGTATCCACTGTATCCCCTAATGATAAGGACTCGCGAATAAATCGCAACAATGTATCCTCTGTGTCCTCTGCATCCGCTGTATCCTCTGTATCCCCTGCATCCGCCGTATCCTCTGTATTCACTGCTCCCGCAGAACGTAAAGTAAATCATCCTGTATATGCCAAGTCCACTTCAGACTCAAGCACTCCTCGTTCAACTCCTGAAACAAAAATTTATGAGATTAATATTAGTCTATTTAAGAGACGCTTACCTCACATCCTTGTCCATACCCCAGTGTCAAACACTTCTTTATCCCTCCTTGTAGACTCTGGCGCAACTGTAAGCCTTCTGAAAAACTCTTCCATACAGATACCAGTTGATATCACAACAGAAATAATCCTTTTGAAAGGTATTGACCCCATTGATCAAGCTCCACCAACAATAGGCCATTTTCCACTTAAAATAAAAATAGACGATAAAATTAGTATCACGCATAAATTCCATATAATACCCCGAATACACTTGCCTTATGATGGAGTAAGTGAAGGACTCGTACTAGACCAATGCTATCACGAAGATTTACTGATTGCCAATTGCTTAGTCGCAGTCAAAGAAAACCAAAGAATTAATTGATCAATAATCAATACTTCTGAAACTCCTATAACCCTTAAGTCAAATTTAGATATCATACTCTTTCCCTTAAGTTCTATTACCAAATCTTTCAACCCAGTAAACGCTCATACAGTTTGTAATTTCAATAACACCAACTCTTACCTCCGAACACAAGAAGTATTAAATCTTCTTAGATCTCCCACCTTCATACTGAAGAAGCAAACGCTCTTCACGATGTTTGCTCTAAATACTCAGATATATTCTTTATTCCTGGTGACAAACTTTCCCACACAAATGCACTTAAGCATAACATAACGACGAGCGTTCAAAATCCAATAAACGTAAAATCTTACCGGTTCCCACAGGTACACAAACAGGAAGTCAATAAACAAATTGACCAAATGCTCGATCAAGGAATCATAAAACCTTCGGAGTCTCCATGGTCTTCTCCAATTTGGATTGTCCCCAAAAAAACCGATGCATCCGGACAACAAAATCGGCGTATAGTTATCGATTACCGAAAACTAAATGATATCACTATTGGAGATAGCTACCCTATACCGCAAATATCCGAAATTTTAGATCAGCTGGGTCAGAGTAAATATTTCTCGACCTTGCATCAGGATTCCATCAAATTTTGATTAATAAAGAGGACGCTTCTAAAACGGCATTTAATGTACCTCAAGGACATTACCAATTTACAAGAATGCCATTTAGCTTAAAGAACGCGCCTGGTACTTTCCAACGGTTAATGAATACCGCTCTCACAGGCCTCCAAGGCCTACGATGTTTCATATATCTCGATGATATAGTAATAGACTCTCATGATTTAAATTCTCACATTGATAATCTTTCGTCAGTATTCCAAAGGCTTCGAGATTACAATCTAAAACTCCAACCTGACAAATGCGAATTTCTACGACGTGAAGTCGCATATCTTGGTCATCAAATAACTAGAGATGGTGTAAAACCTAACCCTGAAAAGATAAAAGCAGTAACACAATTTCCTACTCCCAAATCCCAGAAGGACATTAAGTCCTTCCTCGAACTTGTATCTTACTATCGCCGTTTCGTTTCTAACTTCTCAAAAATTGTAAAACTTCTAACTCAACTTTTAAAAAAGGATGTCCCCTTCCTATGGGAAAACCAACAACAAGTCGCCTTTGACGAGCTCAAGCACAAACTTACCTCTGCTCCTATCCTAATTTATCCAGATTTTTCTGCCCCTTTCATCTTAACGTGTGATGCCTCTAATTATGCCATTGGTGCCGTACACAGTCAAGGTCCAGTTGGTAAAGATAAGCCAATAGCCTTTGCCTCTCGTACCCTCAACAAGAGCGAGTCTAACTACAATACCACTGAAAAAGAACTCCTTGCTATTTTGTACGGGTGCAAAACCTTTCGCCCATATCTCTACGGACGAAAATTCCTGATCATTACTGATCATAGGCCGTTGAAATGGCTGTTTAATCATAAAGATCCTTGTAGCAAATTACAAAGATGGCGCCTGAAACTAATGGAATACGAGTATGAAATCACTTATCAAAAAGGAAAACTTAATGCTGCTGCTGACGCCTTATCCCGATATCCAATAAACCCAATTCAACCATCAGACTGAGATCCCATTCCATCCACTTCTAACGAAAATGCAGATAATTCCAAACCTCAATTTAGCCCTCTAACTCTCGAGGATCTCGATATACAACTACCTCCTGGTTGCCTAGACCTCGACTACCAAAAACTACCGTCTGTAGACCTTTTAGAAAACGACGATTCACCACCAGGAATCGATAATCCTATTACACCTACCACATCTAACAAATCCCCGAATCTCACAACAAATCCTTCTCGCGACGATAATTATAGCAAATTCCTGAAAACAATGAGCAACAAAGACTTTGATAGCAACGCTAAAATTACAGAACACAACGAAAGCGTCCTGAAAACTAACTGCAAAATCATTGTCATACCTACTTCTATAAACCTCGATGATTCCAATCCTCACGTAGAATAAATCCTGAGCAACCTCGAAAACTCTAAAGAACTCCTAGATAGGGAAAGAACCCTCTACTTCTTTATCTCATTCAATAACAAAGGAAAGACAATATATTTCCTATTCACTAAAGTATACCACTTTCATAACAGTTCTTATGAAGATATTTATAAAAGTTTACTAAATCTTCAATCCGATATACTACGTAATTTTACTGATTCCAACCTAGATTTAGCCATTACCGATTTTCAAAATCCTTTCGACAAGCATATCTGGGCGAAAATATACACCATGTTCTGCTATATCTTTAACAATACTCAAGTATCAGTCCATATCTATCACAATACTATAATTTTCCCTACACCCTCGGAGATACCTAGAATACTCCGCGAAAACCATGACATCCCTATTGCCAGACATTTAGGATCTACGCGGATGTTTAATCTAATAAAAGAAAGGTATTTCTGGAAAAATATGCGGATAGATATAGAAACATATGTAAGAAATTGCTCCCAGTGCCAAAGTAACAAAGCCCTAAGACAGATTAATAAATCACCAATGCAAATAACTACCACTTCCACTAAGCCATTTGAACGACTCAGCCTCGACCTTGTGGGTCCCCTTCCAGAAGCTGGCCTTACTAAGCTCAAATTCATTGTTACACTACAGGATGACCTCACCAAATACTCCCTCGCTTACCCTATCGTTAATGCGACTGCAGAAGAAACATGTAAGTGTTTAGCGCACTTTATTTCTATTTTCGGTATCCCGAAGTCCATTTTAACCGATCAAGGCACAAACTTCACAGCAGATTTATTCAAAAGAACCTGCGACTTTCTGAAAATTAAACTAATTTGGTCTTCCCCATACCATCCTCAAACTCAAGGTGCACTTGATTGAACGCAGTCACTCCACACTTAAGGAATACCTTAAATCTTATGTCAATGAAAATCATTCTGATTGGCATAAATATGTCTATACTGCTATGCTGGCATATAACGCCTCTACTCATTCCACTACTAACTTCACACCGTATGAGCTTCTCTTCGGCCAGAAGCCTTTTATACCGGACTCCATCTACGAATTACAACCAGACCTTACATACCCAGAATATCTCAAATCTTTACATTATCGTCTAAAACTTTCACGTGAAAAAGCCATTGAAAACATACTAAGGTCTAAGGAAAGATCTAAACAGTATTATGACGCCCGCTCTCGACCTGTTCAATATAAAGTAGGAGATTACGTACTCGTACATCTCAAAAATCATGTACGTTTGCGCAAAGCCTTTTCGCCAATTTGGAAAGGACCATATAAGGTTGTAAAAGTCAATGGTAGAAACACCTTGACCCTACTTATAAATAGACGTCATGTGACACATCACTATTACGAAGTCAAATTAGATCCTAGATCTGAGACGTAAGCTTAGTTATATACTTAATACTAATTTTAATTATATTTTATTACAGTAACTCTGCGCTGGGTCAGGAGTTCATTACGCCCTTGACGAACAGTCCTGGCATCTACTTCGACCCCTTAGGTTCTTTAAGTTTAATCGATAGTCACCTTAGCATAGTTATTCCTTATGATGTATCATTTATTAACCCGCATATTCTAAACCTCCGTCTTATTCTCGATAAATCCAAACAGTTATGTGACAATGGTAAAGTCTTTGATTATTTAGATTATAGTAATCTCTTTGAACTATTGAAAACCCGTTATAATGATATAGCCCATAATAACGAAGCTACTTTTCACCTTACATCCCGTCAGTCGAGAAGATCTGCACTTCTAGGATTCGTAGGCACTATATCTAAACAAATATTTGGCACAATGGATGAAGACGATTCCATCCGATATGACAATGCCATTAGAGAGGTAGAGACAGACCAAAAGAAACTAGCCCTTCTAATGAAAGAAAACATATTAGTCACTACTTCTTCGCTTAGATCTTTCAATGAAACTTTGCATGTAATAAAACTAAATGAAGAGCATCTGAAAGATGCAATGGATGAATTGTCTCTAGATATTCTAAATCTGACTTATTTTTCACAAGAATTAGGTATTAGGTCTAGAATGCTGGAATTAACTTCCATGATAGAAAATGTCTCCTAGCCTTGTCCTTCAAAGTTGAAGACATAATTAACTCTATTATGTTCAGCAAATCTAATGTCCTGTACCCCACTATCCTAACACCCAAAGAACTTTATACCGAATTGGTCGATAATTATAGATTCTTACCAGAATCTAAACAACTTCCAGTACCTTTAAACATCGATAACATGCATACTATTTTGAATATATCAGAAATATCAAGCTACTTTAACAAAGAAAAAGTAGTGTTTACAGTAAACATCCCTCTCATTAACCCTATACACTTAACTGTATATCATAGCTTACCTTCGCTGGTTCCCCATGATAAAAATAATCCAAAGTCATATTCGACCATTATTCCATCCTCCAAATATATTGGTATCAGCAGAGATAGGTCAATGTACTGCAAGTTAGATAATCTGGATTATTGTAAGATAATCAATAAAATCAATAATGATCATTATCTTTGTGAAACATCAATATTATACTCTTCTTCAATGACGCCTTCCTGTGAAACGGAAATTATCACAAAAGTACTTACCTCAATTCCTTCGATTTGTGAAACCAAATTTATTCAAGGTCACGTTAGCATCTGGCAGCCACTACGCTATAGTAGATGGTTATATATAATGTCAAAAAAAAACTAAAATAAGTATTGAATGTAATAACACTCAATCAACTGAAATAGAATTTAGTGGAAATGGTGTATTGTACTTACCTTTTAAATGTATTGCCTACTGCAAGGACACTCGTTTAATTTCGCATGAAAATAGTAAAATTCAGCTGAAAACTATTGTTTCTAATTTTAATATTTTAAATGATTCATGTTGTAATATTGTAGCTTATAATAACATTGTATCGAACTTACCTGTAGTTAATCTTAAGAATGTTAACTTAGATTCCTTAGCTTATGATAATCCTGAAATCCTGAAAGGATAATACAAGGTTACAATATAATTGAAAAACCACACATTGTTTTATATCGAAAATACTATTCAGGTATTATAATTGTAATTATAATTTCTATTATGTGCTTTATTATGTATAAGGTGTATAAAACTGGCATACACAAGAAAATAATAAAATTTAAGAAAAATAAAACTCCCGAAAATAATGACCCTGAGCTAGATGACATTATACTCTCAACCGTTAACACGGGACCCTCTCTTCGAATCGGCTGACTTACATTTCATTAACTTAAACATAAACTTCACTTTAAAGGGTGTAGTTTACTCTAAATCGGGGGGCTGTTACAGTTTCCCAATGCTAAGGAAAACCCTTAGTGATCAACAATAATCGATTACATAGATTTCCTGTAAATTGTCTTGTCATCATTTAAGAGCAGCCTGCCTCCCACTTCCAGTAGCACGCCAGTCTCGTCCCGATCGCTGAACCTCCAGCATCTCCGTCTATCATTGTGTCTGCCAGTTCCTTTTGAGTGTAATCCAAAAATTATAACAAGGTCAAACTCCAAATTAAACTATTTATTCACGTGTATTTAAAAGTGTTTTTTTTTTTAAACATTGTTTACATGACCTCGTATAACAGTTCCATGATATCCAGTTGGAAAGATAACTATGAAATGTGAAGGTTTTGAGTAGTCATTTCTTCTCTTGTAGCTCGACAAGGGTAGCCTCAAATTTGACGAGTATTTGTTGGAGTCCAGGTTGCTTGCGCAAGAAGATATTACCGTTTGCGGCCCAAAAGAATTTAAAGTCGTGTTTTTTTGCGTATTCTCTCGCCAAATAACTCTCTCGTCTCTTAGTGGTGCTAGACAAGTGTTCGTCGACATACACGGCATGTTTTGGCCAGTCATTCCCAACAGCTCTGTATTAAGTTTATTGTCTTTATTTGGTTGCTTGTTGTTGAAGCCACGAACAAGAAAAATGAGTTTAGACTTAGCATGGACACTTGTAAACTCAGCAACGATAGGTTTACTGGTGGCTGATGTCCCTGGAATGCGATATATGTCACGGATGTTGGTCGGAGAAATCAGCAGGTCCACTGTATTCCCGATAGCAGTCATAATCTTAATGAGGTCGGTACTTGACTCTTTATCTTGACTGGAGACATTATGGATCTCAATACTCGATGACCGAGACTTATATTGCAGATCTCTAACCGTTTTTTCCAGAGACTCTGTCAGTTTCCTATATCTGCTGCACTCATCCGGGAGCCGTCGTAAAGATCACTTATAGAAGAAATAGAATTTTCATTTCCAATATTTGTTTTTTGGATCTCGAAATTCTGAAGTTTCATATCGGACATAATCGGAAACTAATTTTTGACAAAATTAGTTTCCGATTATGTCCGATATGACAAAATACAATATGATAGACAAAATCTATTTCAGAACAGAATGCGTTGGTGACCCAACGCACTCTGTTCCGCCATAAATTTGGATATAGTTTGGTCTTGCTCACATTTCCACGACGAGAACATATCTTTAATTTCTAGCTTGAAATCTTCCAGCTGATCACTCGTAGAATCAACTCGTGGGCGTCTTGGACGTACACTTACGTTGGTAAATTCAGGGTCAATAACAGTCTGCATTATATTCGGGACCAACTGCGTCTGATCTATCGGAGTATTCGGGATTTTTTGTGATTTATTCGGCGGAGAACGTTGCATGACTTATATATAAGTAATTATTCAAAAGAATACCGCTTGTATCGGTAGTTGTAGTTGCGTAGCGCGTAGCCGATGTTCAACCTCGTAGCAGAGGATGTCACCAGTCTTAGAACTCGTAGTACTCGTAGCCAGTCAGTCGTAGGTGATTCACTATTTCATCGAGTGCGTCAGGTAGCAGCGTGGCTCAGCGGCCCAGCGCGCGGCACCCCGCCACCGTGCGTCCGTGTTCGTAAGTTCGATCCCCGCTAAGTGCTTGCAAATACACCACGATCTATCTAATCACTAATTGTGAATGCAAAGATTAAAAAAACTATTGTCTCTTTCCAGACCTTCCTAAAAGGCGTCGTTGTTAAAGCCTTAAGAACACTCAAAGTGCGACAGAGAATTCAAATTTCACACAACTTACGTTAGCGCCGATCCGAAGCAACAGGCAGGATGATGAGACTTCTTATAGTTTTCCTGTATTAGTAAAAGCTTGCGGGTTTCAGGCGGTTACTGTACGACATATCCGCGGAATGGCGGCGAAGGGGTGGTGGTGACTGCTAAGGGGAAAGTATTTCAGTAAATTTTTATCAATTTTCTTAAATAACTGTATTAATCATTTATCATTTATTTGATCTGACAACAAATGAGGTCCATTGTGTTAGTAACAATCTTACTTAGCCTATGTTAGTACTTAATAACTAAAACATATCTTGTCCGCTCTGCTAACGCCCACACAAGCGGACTATCAGCCCGGGCGGCTATCGAGTGCAGAATGATGTTGGGACTGTCACGCAACCTGCGAAGTAACGAGGCAGATTTTTTGCGCCATACTGATTCTAAGCTGTCAGTGCGCGCCTCGGCAAACATAGCCGACGCACTGCAGAAACGTGGCAGTCGCAACAGCACCCTGAACGCGTTGTTATATTGGATACGCAGAGCATTGCAAGCCCTTTGGGTATATCTGAACCACAGGGCCCCCGAGTACAGTGTTGTGCAATACGCCTTAAAAAGGGCTATTTATTTTAACTGGAACTGTACATCGAGAGAACCTGCGGGCCAACATGTTCACCCGGACTGACAACGCTCTGCGCTCCCTCTCCAAATCTGAATCGTCTTTCAGGGAATCTGTTACCAGATGGCCCAAATATTTAAATGTATACACCCTGTTTATTGGGTGACCTTCAAGTAACAGAGGAGGGACCGTAGATGGACATCTGGCACCAGACCTGAAGACGATATACTCTGTCTTTTTAGTGTTATATATCAAACCATGAGACTCCGCACACGACTCACACACAGCCAGTAACTTTCGGAGAGCATTGATCGAGGGAGCCAGCAGCACCATGTCGTCCGCGTAGCTCAGATTATTAAAACAAACACCATCCACATAGCAGCCGACACGCATGCTGCTGAGTCGCTCGACCAAAGCATTCACATAGAGACCGAAGAGCAAGGGTGAGGACAGTCCCCCCTGTCTCACCCCACACTCCGGCCTGCATGGCTCCGAAAGCTCCCCTACCCATCTCACCCGAGTCTCTTGGTGTAGGTACCATTATTTGAGGAGAAATGCGAGCTCTGGCGGCACTGTTGTGTCTCCTAGCTTCTGCCAGAGTAAATCGTAAGAGACTAGGTCAAAGGCCTTGGATAGGTCCAGGAAAACCGCGTACACTGGTGTCTGTCTATCCGTGTAATACTTAACAGCATGCTTCAGACTAAGAATAGCCGTCTCCGTTGACAGCCCTGCCCGAAAACCGAACTGGGCATCATGAATTTTGACATGCCTATTTAGATGCGAGTTGAGCACGCTGTCAAGTACCTTGGCTATGATAGTGGCTAGTGAGATTGGCCTGTAGTTTGACCCGTCCGATACGTCTCCAGTCTTGTTCTTGACTACTGGCACCATCAGAGTCCGCATCATGTCCGAGGGCAAGTACGAATGAGACAGACACAAGTTAAATAGTAGTGCGAGTACTCGTGGCAAGTGCGCACCAGCATGCTGTAGGTGCTCGATGCTTAGCCCATCGTGACCTGGGGATTTCCCTCTAATCATATTTTTAATTTTGGCTCTGACCTCTTTCACCAAGTCCATCGTTGGTAGCTCCTTATCTTTGGGAAGAACATCAAGCTCCCCGCATGGTGGTCCCAGGGGTGACTGTGTGGTAAACTGGGTTCTAAACAACTCAGCAATATCTTTTGGGTTGGCAATCCCATCGATACTCACAGGAATACCAGACCTAGGATTAAGCTTACTAGTACCTTTCCAGAAACTTTTAAAGTCTGAATTGGCATAGTGCTTTGCTAACGAATCCATCCTTAGCTGTTCCTGGTGGTTTTGGCACCACTTGACTTTTCCTTTGAAAAAATTCCGCGATTTCACCATTGAGTCATAAACGGGACCCGATGAGGGCTTTCCGTAGTCGCACCATGTAATGAAACCCAGTCTGGCATTTCTATGAGCCTCGCTCACATACCTATTCCACCTAGCCAATGGTTTCCTTCGTTTAAAAGTATTTTGCTCGTAAGTGACAACAGCGTTCATACATAAGATATTTACTACCTCTTTATACACACTGTCTATGATCTCTCTATGAGACGTAATATTACAATATTTGCCACAGCACTGTTGTAACTCAGTATCTAAATCAATGAGCCTAAGTTTAGAATTACATAAGCTTTCGTAAGCCAGACATTGACTTGCATTCCTGTCTCCCCATTTAATTCCGTTACAAACAGGGTTTATTGGCAATGCCTTTTGCTTAATAACATCTAGATTGCAGTTGATGACTAATGGAAGATGATCAGACCAATAGACGTCGTATACATACACATTGGTAATACAATCCAAAGCTGCGCTTGTAACCATGCAATGGTCCAGCCAGCGTTTGCAACCATGTGCCTCACTAATAAATGTGAACGTCTCAGATGTTAGCTGCAACCTACTAGTGTCCACACATGTCCAGTCTTGTTCCAGGGAGAAAGTTAAAAGCTCACGATAAAAACGCTCACCTGGATGTGCGTTGAAATCCCCTAGCATGATTACGGACTCAATATCACTATCATCAATTAAGGCACTCACCGCACTTAAACGGTCTGTGAATTCCGGCACATTTTCCGCACAGTCAGTGGGCATGTAAACACTAAACACTAGCACTGGCTGATCATTCGTCATTACCCGTATAGCTGCAATACGCGGATTCACACACGAGACCACAGAGACGCACGGGAAAAGCGCCTCACGCCACAGTAGTGCAATACTGGGTATTTTCAAATTATGAAAAATACCTGAAATCATTACAACAAGCCCTTTCATTTGATATGTCACACAGTACTGTTTGCAAAACTATTATTTATTTTATTTTATGTGGCGTCCGGATGTGACCACATATGTATTCAAAATTCATTTATTAACATTACACGTCCATGTTTGGGTGTTGAGTCACAGAGATTCATATGTTTACCAAACTTTAACTTAATCGGCCGAGCAGATTCGGAGCCAATTGGCTATGGCAGACGGACAGACGGACAGACAGACACACGAGTGATCCTATGAGGGTTCAGTTTTTTCCTTTTGAGGTACGGAAGCCTAATAAAATTGAAAGAAATGATTTAGTTTTTATTTGTCAATGAAGGTATAATTTACAATAGATGTTATTAAATAAATTAGTTCACTACATAACATATTTTAAAATAACTTAATTACTTACTAGACTTACGTTAACATCACCAAAATGACAGTCTTTATCCTCCATAAATTCATTCGTGGAGTAGTAAAAATTATATTAATTAACTAATCGGAACTTTACGAGTCCTTCCACATTTCGTTCGTATGAACTGAATTATTTGTATAAATACAAACGTCCTTAACACATAATCTTAATGTTAAATAAACGAAATAATACACAGAAACAAAACGTAGATTTACTTAATCATACACGATTAATCTTCGTTAACATTAATTATATTTCTACTGTTTCCGACATCTACTGTAATTTGTTTACAACAAATTGAGAATTTGATTATTGTGTATATTTTAGAACTTACACTTAAATTAATAATCTATTTTACAAATTTTACACTAAATACAAATAGAATAAACTAACTAAAAGTATTCTCTCTCCCTCTCTCCGGACCAGAATGACCAGACCCGACCCAGACTGCGGCGAAACTTTGACGCCACCCGCACCTGTTATTGTCTTCCGCGTCCATTGTAGAAGTAGAAGCCGTTAGAGTTGTGTTCTGTTATAGCGAATCATTATAACTTGCTTCAGACAGTCAAACAAACATAGACAGCAATAATACGTCATGTGTTTGGAAAATACACTGAAACAACTTATCACCAACTGACTCTTAATAAAACATTGGAATGTGAACCTAATATCAAGTCACGTACAGTGAAATTTCCAAAATTACGTGACAGTAGTTGTCGACGTGACGTCGTTCATCGTTGCTGTACGTGATAGCTCACAATAATATTCATGTCAATGCTTTGCTTTGAGTTGAGTTGGTGTTGAATCGTAAGGTGTGACAGAGACGGAAGATTCAGTAATCAAGTAATGGTCGTGATTACTGAATCTCCTCATAAACATGTTCTGACTCTGCGGCTTCTCTCTCGTTAATGGTTTTGAAGACAGACAACAGGTTTTCGTAATATACTGTGTCTGGCTGAAAGTACAAATGGACATTTAACCATCTGTTTCTTTATAAAAGTATACAGTAACAAAATTTTAAGGAGAAAGTTCGAAAAAAGGGAAAACTTACGTGGGGTTTGGCACTGGTGGCAATTCTTGCGAACTCGATCGTATACAGCAGCAAGGTTTCGTGACTGTCCAATATAATATTACCAATATTATAATGACACCGACACTTCCTGCTGTTAAGGCGTACACCAGAGTGTAGCTGCTCGTAGGCGTTTTACCTGAAAAACATAGCATGGATTGATTTATTTTACTTTAAAGGCGGGTTTGTTTGACCTCGAATTTCTTCGCGCCGACATATCGCGGTCACCACGCGGTTGTCCGCGCTTATACAGGGTGGCCAAAAAGTCGTGTATGAAACGCAACTAGGGGTTAGATGGGGTCATCAGCTGCAAAAAATATTTGGCAATTTCGACTTAATATTGTCTTCAACACACCCAATAAACAACTTTAGATAGCATGTCAAACGCAAGGACTCATCAGTACCAATCTAGTGAAAATTGTTAAAAGATACAGGTGTAGATTTTTTGGAATCTTAATAAGAATTAGTAAAAAAAGTCATTTTTCTCATAAAAACCCAAAATAAATTATTACTCTGCAGGGGTTGACCTTAAGGACCTCCCGTAGAACATTTTTTTCATTTTTTTCCAGTAGAGATTCATAGACGCTCATTTAATTCAAAACCTGGGTTTTATTATTTTAATTTTAAAACCTAGGTTTTAAATTAAATGATCGTCTATGAATCTTTCCATTTACTGGAGCAGGAAGGGAGGAAATAAAAACAGAAATACGCGGGCGACGACGAAAACTTTCAAGCAGCTGACAGCCGCGCGGCTGTGGTTCAGAAAAAATCAATGCTGTTGCCTATTAAACAGAGTTTACAACTAACATTAATGTACCCACATGAGAGCGTGCGGCGTTTGCACGACAGATTTCGCCTATTTCTAAACGCAGCTTAACACAACATGTATCATCCTGTATGGTGGTTCTTCCATATGTATTGTAAAAGGCAACTTTTTTTTTGTGTGTCTCTATATAAAAGTAATACAACTTACTTGATGCTGGGTCTGCTGTAGTGTTGGTGGTAGAAATGACGGTAGTAAGTGTGGTAACAAGAGAGGTAGCAGTGGTGAAGGTAGTAGTCAGAACTCTCTCGCGGAGGATCACTCTGATCTCACGAACCACTATGTCTTCTTTACTGGGATCATGCGATAATTTCTGCCTTTTTAAATAACATATTAACTTGGTGTTATCGTCTTTACGAGTTAGGCGCAGTGTTTTATTAGTGAAGCCTGTTTTGACGTATTCATCTGAAAGGAAAACGTGTGGAAGGATAATTGACGCACGCGAACACGAACATCGTGAATACGAACATTTGGTTCATTATGGACGACTTTACGAACCTAAAACACATAAACTTAATATTTTTATTTTTTATCCGCTTTAGCATCGTACCGTGTTGGGCTTCACTAATATGTATATTGATGGGTCCTACGTATCCAATGCAACATTTTGAGCATTTTCACTTTTTTGTATTAAATGCTTCCTTTTACCGTAGTTGATAACGTGCACTAAAAAAATACACATTTATAGGTAAAAATACTATTTTTTGCTACAGTAAAAAGGCCTATGTGGCACAATTTTAAACGTATAAAGGCCACACGGTTATTCGAGACTTGTACGCGGGGAGATCCCGCGTATTTGTTTACTGCAACGGCTAATCGGTCAGTTGAGCACTTCTACGTCACACGGAACGATGTCGCGCTGTGATAATAACCAATTATTTTAGTGAATAATATTATGTTATTAGATGTAACTTAGTGAAACATGACGACCAAATATCATTCTAAGTTTAGTAGAAGGCGGAATTTAGTTAATTTAGCAATTGGTAATGTAAATAATAGTGACTCGAGTGATGGACTATGTTATAAAAACGACGAAAGTATACACACCGAGCTTTGTAAGTATTGAATTGTTTAACATTATTATCGTATGTTAATAACATTGATTTTGACGTAATTCATAGTTAATTAGAGTAAATGTAATTTAAAAAACACGATTTCTGTATAGTGGGGCCAATGTGGTACTTTCGCGGGAAGGTACTTATGGGTCACCGAGTCCCCTGGCAACACAGACAACAGGAAGGAATACGGGTGGGTTTTAGTCAGTAAGAGTCTGACACACCCTCCCGCTCCGCCCAGAGCGGGAGAAGTTATTTGATATTTATATATATGATACTTTGGCCCTTATAAGCGTTATGTTTTAAAAATAGACACATTGGCCATACATGTTTTTTATTTTTTTCAGTTAGCAGTTCAAATTACTTCATTGGTGTTACATTATTTGTATAGAATGAGAAATAAAATTGTTAATTGATTTATTTGCCGTTCTTGCACACCGGAAAGGATTTAAGTAACTTAATGTTTCCCGTAACGTATTGTAACCCGTATTACCTACACCCCGATTCAAACTTTATGGCGGCTCGGAACATGAGAGAAGTCGCTGCGCAGTAACAAATTCATGGTTCAGCGGGGGTGAGGGGTGGGGTTACTGCGCAGCGAGGAGCGCACTTCAGAGCCGCCATAATTGACGCGAACTATACCAGTATACAAGTACATTTTTTGCTTTCAGCTTCTCCGCTTCCATTTGAAGCTGATGACATATTAAAGAATTATAGCAATCTGAATTTGTTGCAAGACATCTATGATGACGATGTAGAGATAAGTCAAAGCAATCAAAACAACACATTTCAACATAATGTTTCCATAGCACCTATTCAACTGAATCAACCCCTGGATAAAGAACATTATACTGATTCACACCTAAATAATCATGAGCCAAATGAACCCACTATAGAAAATATGTCCTTGAATTGTCCTGTAATAATATCAACTAGTAACTCGTTACATGAAATTAGCGTCAGTTCTCATGGGTTGACTCTTGGCTGTCAGCCAAGAGTCAATTCGAATGACAAATGAGCCTGATCTTCAAGATATACGTAGCGAACATACGAGTACCCCTATGCCGTCACCTAATGGCAGTATTAACCTTTTTGGTGATGAAGAACCAATCCCATCAGTTGCGTCTTTGCTAACGGATGACAATGTGTCTTCTCCAATTTCACAATACTCATCAGGAGAGGGTTCCGTTCCATTAAGTTCCAGGAAAAGAAAATTTACAAAAAAAAGGGACAGTGGAAGATTGCGAGAAATTTTTTGTCATGAATGGATAGATTTAAAGAGAAAAAGGCTGAAAAATACTGGAAAGTCATACTGTAGTCGAAGTGGTAAGATAAGATCTGAAAAAAAAAATGGGTGAACCATGTCAAAACACATGTAAATTGAAATGTTTTCATAAACTAGATGAAGACACAAGAAGTGAAATACACACATCAACACGGTCTAGGGATATTTTTAAAAAAGCGAATTACTATCAATGTGTTAATTATTTATATGACATGTATATATTTAAAAGATACGTTATTTAATATTCTACCATTTTTTAATAATGGTTAAGGTACTTCGATTAAAATTTCAGGATTTAATGGAAAAAAAATTAAGCATAGACGGAAACCGTATATGAATTAACTTTTAATTTATGAGTAAAAACTGAAAAAAATAGAAAAATCATTAAATTTGTGTTTATAAACTTGAAGTTAGTAGTCTGAGAAAGCGCCCATGATGTTCATAACACATCGGCAACGATTCGGCATGCTCAGAACAAGGTTGTCAATGTCTTGCTGCGGAATATTGTCCCATGTCCTTCTGAGGTGCGCAAAAAGTTGATCTTCTGTAGCCAGATTTTCAGGAACTTCCTTCAGAGCTCTTCTTTGCAGCATATCCCACGCATGCTCAATGGGATTTAGATCTGGCGATTGAGCAGGCCAGTCTAAGGCCCTAACATTGTGTGTATGTAACCAAGCTGCTACCGTTCTCGCCGTGTGTGCCCGGGCATTGTCGTGCATGAGCAGGAAATCTTGCCCCATTTGTGTTCTGTGGGGCAAGATTACGGGCCCCAGCACCTGTTGGACGTATCGTTCTGCCGTCATATTGCCCCGCACCCAAACGAGATCCGTCCGTCCTCCAAGACGAATTCCTGCCCAAACCATAATTGTTCCTCCTTGGTATGGGTGAACTTCCTGAGGGTTCTGAAGACGGCTCCATCGTCCAGGAACTCGCCAAACACGCGTCCTTCGTGAATCTGGATGGAAGCCGAACCTGGATTCATCCGTGAACAGCACATTGGACCATTGCTCACGGCCCCAGTCCACGTGGTTCCGAACCCATTCTAATCGTCGTCCACGATTGCCTCTCCGTAAAGGTGGGACCCGGAGTGGTCTACGAGAGCGTAGATTGCTTTCATGCAGTCGCCTTCTTACAGTTTGGTCACTCACAAGCACTTGGTGTTCCACTCGCAGCCTTTGGACCAATTGAGTCGCCGTTGCATTTGGTTGAGCTCGCGCAGTAATTTGCAAAAATCGATCTTGTCTGGGGGTAGTGATGCGACTTGGCCCCCGGTGCCTCTCCGCTACTTCACCAGTGGCACGATAGCGTGTCCACAATCTTGAAATTACATTTTGGTGGGTCCCTATGGCCTCAGCAACATTACGCTGAACAGACCCAGCTTCCAGCATTCCCACAGCTCGTAACATCTCCGCCCTCGTCAAATGTTGGCGTTGCATGGCTACAATACCTCAATTTTAACTTTATCTTTCGTTTAAAAATGAAAAAAAAACTGTAACTAAACGTAATTCGTATTGTTTTCTAAATTTCGCACAAATGAAAATTCCCTCTCCTACACATCAAGACATTTTTATGCCACCGAAACAAAAGAATTTTCAAAAATTTGAATTTTGAATTAGTCTGAGATAAATTACAAACAAATCGGTGTATGAAAGATTACAATGCGGCCAGTACTTTTCGAGTTATTTAATTGAGTATGAAATATCCCTAGACCGTGTTGATGTGTGTATTTAACAAGTTCTGGGAAATCAGCGACCATTCTAAACAGTATGATTTTATTAGTAACCATGTTGTTAAAATAAATAAAAAAAGAACAATTATAGAAGGAGAATCTCGAAGATCATTTACATACATTTATCATTTACCTTGTATATTAATTTTTTGCAAACAGATGTTTTTGAATACTCTTAGCTGTGGACCAAAGATGATAACAACCGCAGTATCTAAATCAAGTGAGACCGTTAACTTTGCTTTAGTAGATAATAGAGGTCGGCATAATCACCATTAAACATCGATCGATCCAGAAATGATCAAAAGTATTTGTGATCACGTGACTTCATTCGAACCGGTTGATTTATTACATTACATTTACATTATTGTCGTAAAGACAGTACTAAGCTTTATTTAGACGGATCGGTAAGTTTTACATGAATGTTTAATTTATATAAAGAGTGGTTTGATCCAACTAAGTATGGTACAAAGTGCGAGTCATTAAGGCAGTGTAGAGATGTAGTGAACAAAAATATCAATCTGTCATTTCACCAACCCAAAAAGGATCAATGTCATGTCTGTCATTCTTATAAACACAGTCCCATAACGCCTGAAGTAAAATAAAACTTTGAAAATCACATAAACAATAAAAATGTATCTAGATCTTTAAAGCAGAACGATAAACATGACTCACAAAATAATCCTAAAATATTTTGTGGTACATTTGATTTACAAAAAGTGTTACTGGCACCTAGTGGTGAAATTAGTTTATTTTATTATTGTAAGCGATTGAAAGTTCGATGTTGGAAATTTGGTTGGCACGTGCTACTTGTGGAATAAACAAATAGGTATGAAAGGCTCAAACGAAATAGCTAGCTATGTTTACGATACTATCAAACTTAAGACTAAAGAAGGCTGTGATGACTTTACATTTTGGTCAGATGATTGTACTGGCCAAAATATAAATAGGATAATGTTTTTTATGTACCTTTATGCAGCTAAACAGCTTAGTATTAATATTAAACATACTTTCCTTGAAAAAGGACACAAAATGAGGGATGTAATTAATTAATAAAAATAACAAAATTATATCCTATCTTAACTAAAACTATACACAAACAAAAAGGCGGAAGAGCTCATTGGGCATCAAAAAATTCGTCCGCATCGCTGTCAATGGGAAAAGTGCCCAAAAGGCTGGCAGCATTGCCACGTTGGATGGCAATGCTGATTCTTTGGGCTAGAAAAAGGCCGGCCCTCTGGTCACGTGAAGACTCTACCAACCTTTTGGCGATATCCCGAAATACTAGATGGGCACTCGGACCCCAAGGCCCTAGTGTTTCAACCCCAAACGGCTCAAACATATAGCTCCCAATAAGGTTGTTATATTTGCGCCGTTTGAGGTTTCTGCTCCTGCAGCAGCCGCCCCAGCACAGCCCGCCGTGCTAGGAAGATGGGAAGGCGCAAGAGTGTCGACACAGGTTGCATCCCAAACCAAAGGCCTACCCAACTTCCACGGCATTATGGTCATTCCGTCTGACCTCTTTCCATCATCACGTGCCAAGCCATTGGGGTTCTAAAACAGCTGGCACCCCGGTGGTGACAAGAGCCCGACGGATGATGTTGTTAATGCTGGCGTGCCGTGCTATCCGACCAGCACTCTTACTGCAGGATAGGCCATGATGTCCGAGACAGAACATGGTGATGGCCATTTTTGGAGCTGTCAACGTGACATTGGTTATATCATCAATCCAATAATTAAATTTCAATAAAATCAAAAAGCAATAAATAAAACTAAAAATAAAACACAATAATGCATTCGAAATAATACTTTATTGAGGCTCAGTTCTTTGTCATGGCTTGTGTGTATTTCACACACAAATTATATGTGAAATATTCAAATCCGATTAAATATTTTACTTTTATATCCATCACGATAGATAGAAAAAAAAAATCAAGTGCTAATTGGACTCGCGCCCTGAGGGCTCCGTCTCAAAGCTGTACTCGGCTGCCCGAACTTTCAAATTTCCGAAATTCCGGATTGAGGTACAAATTTAACGTTGCAGTTGAAACACATATTATCACATACATCAATAATTATCCTTAGCGCAACTGCAAAGTAGGTATCTTCACGGAGAACAAAACAACATTACGAGTTGGATCAAAATGGTTATGTTAAGAAAAAAAAAAATCTGTCTGTGTCCCATACATTTGGTCGAGCAGGTATTGAAGTTTTGTATGAGATGGCTGTTTTGTTTGTTCACTATTACGATGTTGGTTCCCGGAAGACAGTTGATCAGTTTGATGGTCTGTACCACCCACACCCTTAATTTCTCCACACCTTCATCATCATCATCATCATTTCAGCCGAAAGACGACCACTGCTGGACATAGGCCTCCCCCAAGCACCGCCACTTCGACCGGTTTTGTGCTTCCCGCATCCAGCGGATTCCAGCGACCTTCACAAGGTCATCGGTCCACCTTGTAGGAGGCCTTCCAACGCTACGTCTTTCGGTACGCGGTCGCCATTCCAGAACTTTTCGGCCCCATCGGCCATCTGTTCTGCAAGCAATGTGCCCTGCCCACTGCCACTTAAGTTTGGCAATTCTTCGGGCTATGTCGGTGACCTTGGTTCGCCTACGGATCTCTTCATTTCTGATTCGATCACGTAGGGAAACTCCAAGCATAGCCGCCCTCTCCATTGCCCTTTGAGTGACTTTTAGACTACGTTTCAGTGGCAACACGCACTGGTCAAAGACTTTCGTCTTGAGACACTGTGGTATGTGGGACGAGGAGATATTGCGTAGCTTCCCGAACGCTGCCCAGCCGAGTCGGATTGGACGATTGACCTCTTTCTCGAAGTTGGATCTACCTAACTGGACAGTTTGTCCTAGATAAACATACTCGTCCACAACTTCGAGCGTGGCGTCTCCGATTTTCATCAGAGTGGGTGTAACATGGGCATTTGACATGATCTTTGTCTTGTCCATGTTCATTTTAAGACCCACTCTTTCGGAAGCTCTACTGAGGTCATCGAGCATTGTACTGAGGTGCTCCATAGTCTCAGCCATGACAACTATATCGTCGGCAAACCGAAGGTGATTGATGTACTCGCCACTGATGTTGATGCCTGGCCCTTTCCAGTCCAGAACCTTGAAGACATCTTCCAGTGCAGCAGTGAACAGTTTCGGAGAGATAACGTCTCCCTGTCTCACACCTCGCTGCAGAAAGATAGGTTTCGAGGTCTGGTCCTGGAGTCGAACTGACATAGTGGCGTTTTCGTACAGACACTTAAGCACCTCGATGTACCGATAGTCGATCTGGCACCGTTGAAGAGACTGCAGTACAGCCCATGTCTCGATCGAATCGAAAGCTTTTTCGTAGTCCACAAACGCTAAGCAGAGAGGCAGGTTATACTCCTCGGTCTTCTGTATAACCTGCCGCAGCGTATGTATGTGGTCTACAGTGCTAAAGCCTTTACGGAATCCGGCTTGTTCGGGAGGCTGGAAGTTGTCAAACCTGCGCGCGAGACGGTTCGTGATGACTCTTGTAAACAGCTTGTAGACATGGCTCAGAAGTAAGATGGGCCTATAATTCTTAAGGAGGGTATTGTCGCCCTTCTTAAAGAACAGTATCACCACACCTCTGTTCCATGCCTGTGGCGTTTTGCCCTCGAGTACGACGGAACCAAACAGCTTCTGGAGGGCCTTGAGAACGGGTTTTCCACCGGCCCTCAGAAGTTCAGCCGTAATTCCGTCATCACCCTTGTTGTTTTTGAGCTGCTTCAGAGCCATTCTAATCTCGTACAAGCTGACGTCCGGGATATCTTCGGTGTAGTGTCGGGTCAATCTAGCTCTTGGGTCGTTTGCCAGGTTCATACCAGGGTTGCCTGTTGACGTGTATAACTGTCCAAAGAAACTCTAGATCTCTCTCAACAGCTCATGTTTGGTGGATACGATCCTGCCATCATTGGTCTTCAGTTTCACAAGCTGGCTCTGCCCAATAGACAGATCTCTTGTAAAGACCTTGGAGCCTTTATTCCGCTCGATCGCGTCCTTAATGCGCTCTGTATTAAAGCGGCAAAGGTCGCTTTTTAAGGACTTAGAGATCCGTTCATTGAGCTAGCAGTACTTGAGCGCATCAACTGAAGACTGCAGGATCATCTCGCGCCTCTCCTCCATGAGCCGTATAGTAGGATCAGAGAGCTTCTTGTTTCTTGTCCCGACCGTATGGACAGTTTTCACGAACCCATCGTTATAATCGTCCACGGAACTCCCTAGGCACTCGAAAGGATTCTGAAGTTCGAGCTGAAAGCTCTCGGGGTTTTGGACTTGGATCGGTGGGCGGAGCGTAGACTTCATCAGTCGAGATCTTTCCAGCTTGATATTAAAATTCAATGTGCCTCTTACCATTCGGTGATCACTTCCGGTTTTCACCACGTTGCTCACAAGGGACTTGTGGACGATAAACCCAACAACACCTTGGGACTGTTACCCCATCGTAACCTGCTCAATTCTTCCTCGAGTTCGATTATCTTCTCGTCGGTCCGGAGTGTACGCGTGTTATATGTTGCCAGGTCAAGTTTTCGGTGGTTTTGGTAGCCGGATCTCTTCCGGGGATTCTTAGCACCCCTTGCCTCACCGTAGCCTTGACCGCTACCGTAGCCAAGGTTAGGCGGGCCGCCGGGTACTAGGGGCCGTATTTTTTTAGTGATTGTCATTTTAGGTGGTTGCCATAATCGCCACGCTTGGCAGGCGGGTTGGCGATCGCAGTATGGTGTTAATGTGCGTAGAGAACGCTGCTGCCCATTCTCTAGTAAGTCCCTTAGTCGCCTTTTACGACACCCACGGGAAGAAATGGGATGGTACTATTCTTTGCGTCCGGCACCACACGGACGAATCCCACACCTTATGCAAACATAATAGGTAATAGGCCTTGAAACAGTGCCACCACCACTGCGCAACAACCGTCACTTGGCACGCGTGACTCGATGCGGCAGGTGGCGCTATGATGATTCCAAAAATATTAAAATACTTTGATTATGTAAGTCGATTTTGATGAAATAAACTAAAATGTCCCTCACAATAAAGCTTCTTCTCTTTCAGTAATTCGTTTTTTAATCCAATGAGTGGCTTTTACGCGATGCGCACACAAACGAACAAACAAACCGACAAACCAAAAATCAGACAAAAATATCAAAGTATCTTTTACATTAACTTATTTCTCGCGTCTTCCAGTACATTTTTTGCAAAACTCTTGAATGTACAGACAAGGAAAGTTTACGATTTTAATAAATGAAGCTTCGATGGTCTTGGCGTCGAAATAAATCGCGCTATGGTTTCGTATAAGGCACTATGCACTGCTACTGGGATTTAAACCTGAGTGCCGTCATATCAAGAGTAACTAGTTGTCGTAACGTTTATCGTTTAATGCCATTATAATTTTGTAGGTGTTACTGGTAAAGCCATGGTCAGGCATGCGCCTGTGTACCATGTGGGTATGACATGTTATACAGGTATGTGACCACGGCTTTACCTTGTCCATTGTTGTACCTATGTCTTGATTTCTGTCTGAAATATATGAAATGTGTATGAAATATTTAAATATATATTTTCCTGTTTCGTACTTTTTAGATCACTCTTTTCCGTAATCGGGTAGCAGTTTTTTAATCTTATTTATTTTATTTTATTTGTTTAAGCATATTTCTATTTAATTGCTTAATAGCTGGTGGTAACTGGTTGTATACATAGCAGTTACTTAGGTACTTTTATAATAAATCATATTATTGATAACAGGTCAATTTATAACAAATCATATTCATATCGTCGGTGATATTTTGAAACCGCGGAACTAACAGTGTTTAAAACCGCGTAAGGTAGGTGCAGTGAATTTTACAGGACCGAGGAAAAACGTAATATTTACTAAACCACTTGACTTTCTTTTGTTAAAACTTTTATATTGATAAATTCTTCTTAATATTGTAGGCATTAGTTATGTAAAATATATATTAATGAATTTTAAAATATTTATTTACATAACCAAATTACAAAATGATTATTAACATTAACTAAATTAAATTAAAACTAAGTTAAGCTTAAAAAAGGCCCTCGGGGCATTGTACCGAGGATGCTGGCGGCATTTCCTCGCTGAATTGCAATACTGATGCGTTGCGCGAGAAAGCCGCCAGCTTTTCGGTCACCAGTTACATCAACTAGACGTTTATTAATGAATTAGAAAATCCGAAATATCGATTTTGCTACTTTTGTAAATACACGGTTTTAAACACTGTTAGTTCCGCGGTTTCAGAATATCACCGACGATATATCAGTAACATGTAAATGTATGTCAAATATGACATAAATTTACCTGTTACTATATATATATGTTTATAAACATATATTGTTTGCGAATGTGTCTCTTATAATCAGATTTGAAATTAAAATATAGCACATTATTTTTAATAGGTAAACATAATTCTAGTATATAAATGCCAGTCAATCTTAGGAAACCCTCCGTTCTGAAAACTTCTCCAAACGATTTGGTACTACGAGTATGCATGTTATATATTGTCCTAAGACATTTTTTCTGAAGAATAAACGTGCACTGTATGATATTATATTATATATAATATCATAAGTTACACTGGATAAACATTACCAAAATAGGCATTTCTAGTAACAGTGGTATTTGTAGTTTCTGCCAGGATTGACAATGCGTAGCAAGCACAGGATATTTGTTATTAATCTTTTCTATATGTGCCTTCCAGTTTAAATGTTGATCTATAGATATCTAAAAAAAAAAAAAAATTGTAAAAGATGAATTCCCTAGGAGTTACCTCCTAGGGAGTTTGTGTCTTTTACTTCATCAATCTCTGTATCAGGGTTACATTCAGATTTGTAGGTTTAGTTGTGTAATTTCTAAATTGAACTAATTAAATTTTTGAAAGGTTAACTATTACTGCAACCAATTAGTTACTGTTGTTTATTTCACTTTCGAAATTTAAATCATTAGATAATTCATTTGGAATTAATTCACTTGCATCATCATCATCATCATCATTAGGCCACAAAAGGGATGAATGAAAGGCAATTGCATGCGGCTGAGATGAGAATGTTAAGAGGGATGCGTGGTGTGACACGAATGGATAGAATAAGAAACGAGTACATAAGAGGAAGTCTGAAAGTGGCACCGGTGACTGAAAAGTTGTGAGGAAATCGGTTGTCATGGTATGAACATGTGATGCGGAGGAATGAGGAAAATGTCGTGAGGAAAGTCTTAAGTATGAATGTCGATGGCTATAAGAGTAGAGGAAGACCAAAGAAACGATGGATGGACTGTGTGAATGATGATATGGCTAGAAAGGGGGTGACTACCGAGATGACGACTAATAAATTGAGATAAGGGCAAGAGAATGATGATGATACTTGCATCATCAGCATACATTACGCAAAGGTGGTTAATTATGTTTGAAAGCTTGTTAATGGGGTAGTATTACAGATTCGAATTCAGATTTCACTACCACCAATATTTTTGTACTTTCATTGTATATCTCAAAAAACATTACCCTCCTTCTGGAGCAGTCGGGTAATAAAAGTAGCCTGCATTCTTTTATTTAAATAATTCGAAATCAATTCTAGTGCTACACCTCTTATTCCAATACCTTCTAATTGTTCGAAAAAATATAATTTTACACAGTCAATTAATAAAGTCAAAGTCAAAGTCAAATTATTTATTACAAATAGGCACATAAAAGGCACTTTTGAACGTCAAAATTAACAAAAAAAAAAAATAGAATTGATTCTAGTTGCCCCTTCCAAAAGGTAGTATCGTATGGAGAAGAATGGGCAAGAAACTCCACCGTTACTCTTTTAAAATGTTTTACAAAATTTTGTATAGGTACATTTTAAAAATTATATGTGAAGACGATGCACCTAGAATAAAATTACTATACCAAAATAGGTAAAAAAAGAATGAAAAATAAAGCAATGACAGATAAATGAATTATGTGATAGGTACATGATGCTCACATATTTACAAACATTGTAAAAATATACGTTTTCCTAAAAATAATAAATACTTTTGACATATCAATGAAAAGAGCAGCACATTGTTTTTTATCATTGATCCGTACCCAATTGTTTTTGATAATTTTTTAAATTGCCAAAGATGTAGTTTTATTCTTTTGGAATCCAAATTGGTTAGCATTTAAAATATTATTTACATCCTTTGTGATTCTAGCATATTATACCTTTTCAAATATTTTCGAAAAACTAGTTAACTGTGCGATTGATGTATGGTCTATAGTTATTTATGTCGTGTCGTGATCCTTTTTAGTCGACTGCCACAGAAGGAGGGTAAGGTTTTTCGAGATTATGTATGTATGTATGTATGTATGTATGTATGTATGTATGTATGTATGTATGTATGTATGTATGTATGTATGTACTCGTATGTATGTCCAATTCTTTGGCAAGCTCTGTAGCCTAAACGGCTTGATGGATTTTAACATAAAAGGTGTCGTTAGATTCGTCTTCATTGTGGGAGTGACATAGGCTATATAATATAATATTTATATATTGCATCTGCAAATAAAAAATGTTTTTTTAAAAATAAATTATAACAATATTGATATCAAATCAAAGCTAGTAATGAGTCAATTCCATATATATATATTAATAAAACTAAAAAGCTTGAAATAAAACGAATTATTTAAAAAACAAAAAAACCCTACTGCAAAAACAAATAACTGAAAAGAGAAAAACAAGCATTATAATCTATAGAATTTTGCTATCGCGGGCTGGGGGAAAAACCAATAACCTGAAATATGGTGTAACTTTTGTTTGTCCCCGCCTGCGATAGCAAAATTCTATAGATTATAATGCTTGTTTTACTCTTTTCAGTTAAGTGTTTTTGCAGTCGGTTTTTTTTTTATATAATGCTGTAATAGATCGTGATTTGCAATAAATTAATGGTCTTTGTTCTAAGGTTATCTTTAATAAAATTCTACATATTTTCATTCTTAAGGCGCTGACAAGACCCAATTGACCAAAATAGGCTTCGCTGAAGAAAAAATATTGTCAAATCTGTATAGTTTGTGGTAATGGAAAAAATATATATTAATTTTGAACATATTTCCCAGAACTTGGTTGTTACCAAAACACGTTTTGGAAACAAAATCTCGATACAAACTAACGTTAAACTAACCTCTTACTTTGAGTTCTAATCCAAAATATCTGTATCAAATATCAACATACGTTACGTATTTAACTAATAACAAGAACGTCTTATTTGAATGCAGAACTTGGTTGGTTTTATTTTCGATTACTCAACTCAATTTTGAGTAAATAGATAATTGCTTCATACTTTGCAAACTGTGCAAAGTTTTAGGTTCTTTGGTTCTGTATACCTTATTACTGCATCAGTTTTATCGCAACTTGGCGTTACTTCTCCATCCTTGACTCGATGTCCCAAGTATTCCACCTCATGCTGCAGCAGGTGCGCTTCTTTCTAATTTATCCGTAATCCATTTCTTTAAGCAACTTCCAATACTTGTTTTAGTCTTGATAGCGCTTGATACTCGTTCAACAGCTGGAATTATTAATTCATCGATAAATATAAGTACCACACCCTGAGATATTAGGTCTCTGAAGATTATAGTAACAAACCTCGTAAATGTTAAATAGGGCAATTACATAGACCAAAGGGTGCTCGCAAAATTCAAATTGACTATGGTGGGTTACGAATGATGTATAACCAATTGATTCTTCACTGACTCTCGGGTGGAAAAATCCATTCTTCAAATACAAAACTCGGAACACCTTTGCACCATGCACCTTATCGATACGGTCATCTATCACTGGTAACGGAAACTCATCCTTGATGATATTTTTGTTTACTAAGCGATAGTCTACACAGACCCGAACTGAACCATCCCTTTTCTTGACCAGTACCTACTACAGGACTACTGTATTCAGTGAAACTCATCTGTATAATTCCATTATGCAACCACTCTTCTACCTGTTTTTTACCTTGGCCAGAGGCTAAGCATTGCCATACAACGTAGTAATGCCACCAGTCTCATGAGTAAATTACCAGTCGACAGAGATGTGGATAAATTCGACTCCATATTTTAGTTTGTGGATAGCTTTAGATAAGTTAGGATATCATTTTGTTATTAAGTATTTAATTAGGTATAAGTTATTATTTATGTACATATCATTTTAATGAAGATATTGTAGCCCAACTACGTCACGCTAATAATTATTTAAATTGAAATTCGATAGTGAACTAATTGTATGTAAAACGCCTGACAGAAAATCATCAGCAATAAATAGTTTGAAGTGTAATGAATGAGCTTTGTGCTAAACAAAAGTACTTAGTATTTTTGTTTTGATAACAAAAATAATAAGTACTTTCAAAAACGTTTCAAAGTAGTTTTCAAAAACACAAAAAAACTACTACTAAAAAAAAACGGGAAATGAATTCAAAGGCTAGGTCAAAATTGCTTTAAATGTACCATTATTTAGCTTTTGTACATGGTCGTTTTGGTTAGGTTATGCCAATAAACAATACACAACACATGATACAATTAATTATCAGATGAACAAAATTGTGCAGGCGTTTTATAAAATTCCTTTACAATTGGATTTACTACAATACAATCCTTTCAGCACTTACAACGTTCTTATTCCGAAGAAAGTCGTCTACCGTCGCATTTTGCAGGAACTATAAGCATATTTTTATCACACAAATCAGGGGTGTGTAATTTTTTCTGTTTACGCTCCCTTGAATCATCATTTTGTCTCCATCATCTACAAACGATTGACAGAAACAAAACTGTAGTGGATTATTCTATAATATTAGTACGTAATGTCATAGACAAACTGTCAATGTTTACTGAATAAACCAGTCGTTTTCAAGAAGTCATTTGATTCAGACTAATACTGCTACTCAAATGAGCTAGACAAGTGTTTATAGACGGGGAGTAACAAAAAAAAGGCAGTGTATATTAGCGAATCAGATAAAAGTAGTTACACAGTCATCACTCAGAAGCATGCAGAGTGTTGTAATCCGGGAAGTAATGCTGAGAGGCATAGGTTCTTTGAAAATTACCAAAATAAAACAAGATCGAAAAAAAATGGGTCAACTCTCTGCCAACATTAAATGTTAAGAGATTGGTTCTTTGAAAAGCAGCATTTTGATAAAATTGATCAGGGGACTAAAATAAAAGATAGTCATATTAGGGAGCGACTGCTAGCTAAAGCGAAACTCACGTTGGAGGAAGGTCATCACAGCATGCTGGACAGAAAGCAGCAATTTGATCGTCTAGCAAGATGTTTCCAGAAATGATTAGTACTGCGGTGGAATAGTTACGAAGAGCATATGCCAGTAACGATGCTCGGAATCTTGGTACCCGTGCTAATGAAGTGGTACACGCCAGAAAAGTGGTTTCTACTCGAGGGGCAACGCAGTTAGAAATTATAGTAAACGAGGTCGATGATAATTTTGAGCATCTAAACCATAGCAACAACGACCTTGTGATAGATTTGGGTTTGTACATATTATAGATAGATGCTGCCCTGCATCCAATGTGAAATTGTATAAGTGCGATAAAAATGGGCACTTAGCAAAATGTTGTCGTACTAGAATGGTGCGGAAAGTGCAAGAATGTAGTAGCGAGAACAATGAGGGTGAGGGCTGTAATAATGGTGAGCTATAACTTATCGTCTACCAAGTTTGGTGACAACAACCTCGTCCTGTCGATCTATTTTGTGCAAAAATACGTGAAGTGAGTTGTCAATAGTGTCAATCTCTAGCGTCAACTGGAAAGACCGCTCACTTTACGTTTTCACAGTGAGAGTTTTACAGAATAGACCGTAACGACGAGTCCTCAGGTCTTTGACTCGGTTTCTGCCCCATACTGCTTCTGAAGATGAAAAACATTGGAATACGTGCCCATGGGTAAAACATGTTCTCATACTACTTGTTTGGAAGAACTCAGCGTGTGAAAAACAATTCCTTTGTCAGCGAAGATGAATGTATCTGTTTTGGAGTACCACAAGGAACTATATTAGGACCTACCTTGTTTCTAATTTACATAACATTACTGTGATATATTCACCTACGCTGACTATACAGCGCTTATTGTATACGATGTTAACTGGGACAAGGTCAAACAAAGAATGGAACACTCTCTCCGTCTTGTGATGGAGTGGCTTTCAGCAAATCTCTCAACTCAATATTGAGAAGATCAAACTCTTAAGTTTACCCTTGCCGTATTCTATTACTATTCCTACCGAGACTAGTACAGTAAAAGCCCATTCTTGTTCAAAACACGATATCAACTGCGGTTGTCTTATTCTCTCCTTGGTTTCGAGTGTCAAATATCTAGGGGTGTACATTGATGAAACACTAACCCGGCGCACCCACAGCGAGGCATTTTGTACACGTACAAGGAAGTTCATTTTTATATTTAAAGAGTTAAGACGTTCAGCTGATTCTACAACTTTGTCATTGGTCTACCAGAATTTTATTTATGTGCATCAATAGTCACCTACTGTATTATAGTATAGGGAGGCACTTATAAAAATCTTCTAATTCAAATAGAACGTGCTCAAAGAATTATTCTAAAGGTTATGCATTTTAAGCGTAGAGACTACCCAATCGCCCTGCTGTACTCTGGAACCCAAGTCCTTACTGTGCGACAACTCTTCATTTTGCGTGTAGTCTTACGCCGAACTCCATCCTACCTCTCGACTTAAACATCCTTCTAAGACGTTGAGGTCGTCCGGTCTGTGACTCCGTCTAATGTCGTTCCGTAATTTCTAGCCGCCATTACTTAGTCCTAAGTGCTCGTCTTTATAATGGGGTACAACGAATAATTGACATTTACACGTTGACCAATTTTGCGCTGAAAGCAAAGCTAATTAATTGATTGCAGAATTTGTCTTATGACGATACAGAAGATATTCTAACGATCATCTCATGAATACCTTTCTCAATACTGACACCTATAATTGACTGAGTCACTTTAACTTGATATGAAAAAATATGAATACATAAATAAAAACATAATTTAATAGTAATGATAATACTTACATATATGTATAATTGCATAATAATTATTCTTATGCAATACATAAATTAAAAATAACTAATATATACTATACATACTCGTATACACACAAACCTAATAACATATAAATAATTATACACCCAATTAAAACATCTAATAATTTATAATAATATTGAATTGCTTGAATTGATACTTAGCCATCTTCCTCTCTCCTAATGTTGCTGTGCCCGACAGGGTCCATATTGATCATTTACTTTTTATGTAATACTATGTAATACATATGGAATGTAATTAAGAATTGAGTATTGAGAGTGAAACAATTGTTCCACTCTCAATTACCTACCTAGTGACCTAACCTAAGTAAGTGGTAAGTGACCTATTAGTGACCTACCTAGGTCACTTGATCACCTTAAAGACAGTGCTGACATTGAAACGGAACCGAGGGCTGTTTCCGTGCGTGCAAATATGATAGCCCGCAGGTTTGCACGTTCAAATCAAATCAAATCAAATCGTTTATTGCAATCCATAATGTACATTACAGGTGTACGTTGTACTGCCGACATAAAGATGATGCTCTTTAGAGCTTTCTGTACCATCTTCTACACATGCAGCTCGTGGGAAAAGTATTCGCGGGCGTCGCACTATGGAAAATCGTAGAACAACTGCTGATTAAAAATGGTTTTTGTCAATGTCGCTACTGGCATGCTTTTTTTTATTTTACTCAATAGTTACTACCAAACTAGACTATAATATCAAAAAGTTATAAATATTAAATGAAATGATTTTTTTACAACACCACAAACTTTATAGTTTTGACGGACGTCCATGTCAGGCCCGTTCACTTCATCACTTTTAAATTGATTTTATTGTTATACGTTACAGGAAAAGGTATAATGTATTATATATTTCTGGAAACCTCGTCTTTTGAAGAATATGAAACAGCTAATATATATTTAATGTTATGTTAAGGTTCACCTTAAAATAATTGCAAAATAAAATATGGTGAAAAAAAAGTTTTTTTAAAGTTCAACAAGACTTTTGACAGTTACCCACGTTTACCCCTGCTTTGCATTTAATGTTGATTTGTAGCCTAACTATCCATAAACATAATCAAATAATAACAGCTGCGGATATTTGTGGGTTTCGGAGTAATTAATAAAAATGTGATAAGAGCCAGAAAACGGAAAACCGCTCGCTATCTATTGCGGTTTGAAATGTTGCTGTTTACATCAATAGTTTGCGGTAAGTTTTGTAATTTATCATTGATATTAGGGCATTTATCTTTTTTGCACTCATGTTGCGTGTGAAAATATTAATCAACAAAATGCACACTACCCTCATATTTCAAATATTATATAAACAGTGTTTTCATTCCATTGTAAATAACAAAATAGTGGTGAATTAACAGAAGTGTAATTACATTTGTTGACTCTCCAAAATGTCTACTTTCAAGTGTTCTAAACGTGAAATAATACTTTCGTATATCGAAGGAGGAAAATAGTTGGAAGCATTATCAACAGTTTTGCAAGAAAAATATCATGTGTCTGAAGACAACTTATGTTTCATCCTCAGTGATTTTCAAAGACATATTATTCCCGCTTTTAATAAACGCTGGAACGAAGCTTCACGGAACAAGGATACATTTTTAATGAAGAACAGTAATTTGTTGGAATCAGAATATTCAATAACTTTACCGGACTCTGAAGACGTTTCAACCATCTCCACACCATCTACTTCTTCTGGGAAACGTGGAAGACCGTGCGTATCTTATCCAGACTTGTCAGAAACCAGTAAAAGAAGAAAAAATACAATGTTACTTAATGAATATGGATTTGAACACGTCTATAATGCATATCTTCAAGGGTTACGTTCGATAGGAGAAGGAACAGAAGCTAAACTTGTGGAAACATTAAGGTATGCTGACAGTGAAAATAAGACCTTATTTTCGAGTCTCATAGAAGACGCAAGGCAGACCAAAATGTTAACGGATGAAGAAGCATTGAGCGTATTTATTGACTTGGATTTAACGAAAGCACAATATTTGTACTTGAGAAATTTAACGAACGAACGAAAATGTTTTGTGCTTCCGCCATATTACAAAGTGCAAGAAGTTAAAACTACTTGCTATCCACCGTCTTCAGCCATAGAAATTACAGACACAAGTGCAAAAATAGTAAGACTTCAAGATTTATTAGATCACACTGCAGCTAGAATATTGACAATAGATTCAGTCTATAGGAATGGATTGAATAACTTACTTCTGTATAGTAAATGGGGCTGTGATGGCTCATCCGGTCAAAGCCAGTACAAACAGAAACTGCCAGAAGAGTCTGAACTTATTTCTGATTCGAATTTATTTATCACTTCTTTGGTGCCTATTAAGTTAATTAACGAGCTAACAGGTGATGTTGTCTGGCAAAATCCGGTACCTTCATCTGTTCGTTTTTGCCGGCCTATATTAATAGAATTTTGTAAAGAAACTCCCGAGAAAACTAAAGCCGTTGTGGATGAAATAAAGGGTCAAATAAATTCCTTGAGTCCATCATTAATTAACAAAGAAGATGAGGGAGTGCAAGTGAAGCATGATCTCTTCCTTACAATGATAGATGGTAAAGTAGCTCAGGTATTAACAGATACGCCTTCGGGTTCCACATGTACAATATGTGGAGCTACTCCACGCCAAATGAACGATTTGACAAAAGTGACAGCTAGGCCTGAAAATGAAGATTCTTATCGATACGGACTGTCTACTTTGCACGCCTGGATTCGTTGTATGGAAATGATTTTACATATTTCCTATAATCTGTCTTTCCAAACATGGTCAGCCACAAGTGAAGAAAAGAAACGACTAAAGCAAGAGAAGAAAACCCTGGTACAAAGGCGTTTCCGTGAAGAGCTAGGATTGATCATCGACAAACCAAGACCAGTAAGTGGTAATTCTAATGACGGTAATACTGCCAGAAGTTGCTGTTTTTAAAAGAAGAGTGAAAGAACACTATCTTTCCACTTTGCCATAGTTGCATATTATGTATTTATTACTTTATACTATTAATTATAAGTATATAAGTATTTTAGTGATATTTATTTTAGAAGTATGTGTTTATGTAAGTATTATCATAGTGTATAATTAAATTAGTGAATAGTTTTATTTTGTTTTTATGTTTTTTGTTTTCTCTTTTACCTTACACACGTTGTCTACATCTCTATGTCTACTGTCCTATTGCAGGTATGCTGGAAGAGATTTCATTAGAAATAAGCATCACCTTTGTACGTATTTTTCTGTTCCTTTCTTTTTGTCTGTTTATATGTGTGTACATAAACTGTTAAATAAATAAAATAAATAAATAAGATTTTTTCACAATGCAAGCTGCTCTGCTGAAATTACAGGAGTGGATATAAATTTGATTAAACGACTTTACATAATTCTGCAAGCTCTTTCATCGGGTGTAATGATAAATGCTGAAAAACTTGGCAGTTATGCTATGGAGACTGCTAGGATCTATGCGAGCAATTATGAATGGTATTACATGCCATCTTCAGTTCACAAAATTTTGATTCATGGAGAAAGTGTTATAAAGCATTTTGCAGTACTTCCTATTGGTCAACTTTCGGAAGATGCACAAGAATCTCGCAATAAGGATTATAAAAAATTTCGTCTTCATCATGCTAGAAAATGCTCAAGATCCGCTACAAACGAAGATGTATTTCATACTTCAGATCCTTACATTACCAGCATTAGAAAACCGTATACTAAAAACGTGAAGGAACTTGATGAAGACACCTTAGATCTTTTGAAAGTGAACGAATTAATTTTAGATCCCGAAGTTCATCAAGTATAAATAACATAACATTTAGTAAACAGTACAATTAATCTGTGTTCGATTTTAATCTTTAAAAAAATGCTTTTTTTATTTTATTTGATTTTTATTTTGATGTATATATGATATTTGGTTTTTGTAAACATTAAAATAATAGTATTCATTGTTAAGAAATAAACATTGGAGATTTTTTATAATTTTGAATTTGTTTTATTTTTTAATTTATTATTTTAAATTTAATCATAATACATTACATTCTATTTGAAGCCATATACACTATTCTATATTTGTGCAAAATTTTAGAACATAATATTCAGAAATAAAGAAGTTATTGATTTTTAATCAGAAACAGACCATTATTTTCCACAGTGCGTCGTATGGAGCCCTACGTGTCCAATTTAATAACGCGTTCAGAAAACTGATGTAGTTGCCATGGCATTGGAAGTGCGTCAGGGATATTTGTGGCAGCGCGTGTACATTGTGTGTGTGCAACCGCGCAGGATTGATGGTGACTCAAGTCATGGCCAGCCCTGACAAGGTTCTGAAAATGATTGCTGATAGATTGGACTGTCCGTATGTTATTCACTACTGTCAGTTACATGTGCCATCGTATCGTGTTATTTACTAACACTTAGTTTTAAGGACAATGTTACTAACCCTATGTGAGTCTTCACTCGAAATAAAGAATTTGAATTTGAATTTAAAACGTGTATTTTAAATTAAAAATTTAATTTTAGTACAACTTTGTGCCCTTAGGCGTCCAGACCCTCGGTCCGTGGGGTTCAAGTTATAAGTTATCTGCGGAAATCGTGAAACGTCTGGTTGATGTAACTGGTGACCGAAAAGCTGGCGGCTTTCTCGCGCAACCCATGAGCATTGCAATTCAGCGAGGAAATGCCGCCAGCATCCTCGGTACAATGCCTCGAGTCGAGTGCCTTTTTTAGGTTTAACTTAGTTTTAATTTAATTTTAACATAAACTAAATTAAATTAAAACTAAGTTAAGCTTAAAAAAGGCCCTCGGGGCATTGTACCTTTAATAATCATCTTGTAATTTGGTTATGTAAATAAATATATTTCATTTAATTTAGTTAATGTTAATAATCATCTTGTGTAATTGTTTTAAATAAAGGATATAAAAGATGTCAAACGTGTATTTTCGATTTTAAAATCGTTCGAATTTACGTCACGTTTAGGTACTCCGTGCGTCTGTGATATACAATGCCACCCATGGGCATGTCAAAAAATCAGTATTTAATTAAAAGAACACAAGCCCATAAAATCCCCCGTAGGGGGATTTTTTAATCGTTACTAATACTGTTTTTTTTTTTAAAGAAATGTCTTCATCTCCATTTTTTTCATAGTCGACAAATTTTAATAAAAAGTGTAGTTAATCCGATAAAATAACTCATAAGCTTTAGAAATAAAAAAATAAACAGAATCCAAATCGAGCCAATACCAACGGAGATTATGGCAAAAAGTGTAAAAAAGGTCACAAACGCTACTCAAAAGCAAAAAAAAAGCTGAATAACATGAAAAATATTAAAGTAAATTTTTGATATTTTTTCATGAATATTCAGAAAAATACGGGCCGTCACAAATGCCTATGGACGGCATTGTATAAGTAATAATCAATTCTTCTACCAAGCGTGGTGATTATTATGGCGAACTGTCAAATTTTTATCATTATCATATACTGCCTCGTTGGTCAAGCGCATATCCTGATTTCATTCCCAGGTCGGGCAAAGTGTTATTGGGTCTCGAAATTTACATTACATTATACATACATTTGGTAGGTAGGGTAGGTGGGGTAGATGGGGAGCTAGTCTTTTGATACATGCTAATTACAAATTGTTCATAATACCCACTATACCAAAAATCATACGTCTCAATTACGCACTAATTAGCTGCCTCTATAATTATTGCAGTTATTAAATCAAAGGCCAGGTTTTTCATTGTTATTTTCCGTCTTTTGAAGGTCACGGGTAACAAGGTTGTACAGTATCTGCCTGTAATTGTACAGTATTTATATCTCACGAATTGACGCCCGTTTACTTGTGGTAACCAACACACTATGAATGTATGCGTGAAGACGAGTAGCCTCATTACACACACATTCACAGCGTGTTTGTACACTTGGTTATCACAAGTAAAGCGCGCGTCGCTTCGAAAGATAATAATAACAGTATTTTTTTTTTTAGGACCAAGTAATTGAGACCAAAAATTACAGAAAATATAAAGAATTTAACAACCGATACTTGTAGAAAGTGCAATAGTTCTCCAGAAACAATCCAACATATAACATAGATTCCCGCAGACAAACCGTGAAAACGGTTTTGCGGGGCGTAGGACTATGTAAAGGTTTTTTATTAAGTTTGTTTATGATAAATAAATAAATAAAAATAGGGATACTTACTTAGAAAGTTTATTTAGTTGTCAGGATAGTGTGCAGTGTGGATATATTAGTGACAATGCCACACATATAACACATGAACAAAGTGTTTATATTATTATATCAGACTCTAAGAAAGTGGAACGAACTTGTGTAAAGTACAAACAACACTATTCTAAGTTTTAAATAATTATTTATAAATAATTATCACGTAAAAAGTAAAGTTAAATTAAAATTACTATTTGTCTTATAGGCTAGATTGTAATTAATTATTAAGAACCTGGTTCTTTTTAATATAGGATAAAAAATAAAAAAGAATTGTGCAAGGAGTTGCTAACTGGGTAGAAGCCAGTTTTGAAGATTCAAGCTCAAATGCAGATCAAGGGAATGAAATAGAAATAGATGAGATTGTAAGAGCGTTGAAAGGGATGAAAATTGGGAAAGCTGCAGGATATGACAGATTGTCAGTTGAAATACTGAAGGGCGGTGACGGGGGTGACATATTAAAGATCTGGCACAACAGCGTTGCTACCAAGGAACGCTGTTGTGCCAGATCTATGTGTTGGAGATATGGCCGTGTGCCGGATGACTGGTGCAAGGCTGTAATCGTGCCACAATATAATGGAAAAGGCTTTCAACAGGAGTACAAAAATCACTGCGGCATTAGTATTTTAAGTGTTGTCGGTAAACTGTATGCGAAAGTTTTAATAAATATACTGATAAGAGTGCCAGATAAGTAAAAGTGCAGGCAGGAATTCGAGAGGGAATGGGCTGTATGAACAGATCTTCTCCTTAAGGTGCATAGCCGAAAAACATCGGGCATAGCACAAGAAAGTATACTGTGCTTTCGTTGACTTGCAGAAGGCCTATAACAGTCTGTAGAGGGAAGAACTGTGGTCGACACTATTCATGTACGGTGTGGTCTGGCGCTTGGTATGAGCTCTGAAATCTTTATACAAGGATTCCAGTGCTTGTGTTCGGATAAACGGGGTGAACACAGACTGACTCTGCATCTCAAGTTATGTTAGACAGGGTTGTGTAACGTCACCTTGGCTGTTCAACTTATACATGGATAGTTGTCTGATAGATTTGAAAGAGAGTGAGTGCGGATTGAGTAATTCATACTCAATCCGCACTCACTCTCTTTCAAATCGTTGTCGAGTTGCCTGTCAAACGCTTTCTCTATGCAGATAATTGATCATCTGCATAGAGAAAGTAAGACATGCAAGACATGGACTGTGTTGGATGAAGCATATAAGAGGAAAAGTACAAATATAAATGAGGATGAGACGATGGACATGCTGTTTGAACGAGAAGAGGATGTATCGGTGTGTGATGTGAAAGTAAATAAGAAGAGTGTGGAGCAACTAAGTGAGTTTCTATATTTGGGGAGTCTGTTTACAAGGGATGCTAATATCGAATAAGACGTAGAAAGGAGATAAAGTGAATGGTGATATGGGATTGTGACACCAAACGATGCCCAAAAGGCTCGACTGGCTGTTCATAATACTGTGCTGGTGCCTACGCTTATGCATGGAAGTGAATGTTGGGTGTGGCAAAAGAAGCATGAAAGTAAAATAAATGTTGTGGAAATGCGTTCCTTGCGAAGAATGTGTGGCATGACTATGAGTGATAGGCTGAAAAATTATGTGATAAGGCAACGATGCAGTGTCAAAGATGTAGCGCCCAAAATTGAAAAGAGTATCCTGAAATGGTTTGGTCATGTTGAGAGTACGAATGAAAGCGAGTAACAAAAGGTATTTACAAGGCAGAGGTGAGAGGAAACACTGGGAAGGAATGCCCTAGGAGGACATAATAATATAGTGACCAATCGGTGATGTTCTTTAGAAAGGTCAGGTGCATAGTGCTCGCAACCAGCGTATGACCAGATGTATGAACGTAAACGAAGCAAAAGAAATATGTAAGGAGCGTAGCAGGTAGCGTTCTAGTTTCTACCTACCCCATGGGAAGAAGGCGTGAGTTTATGTATGTATGTATGTACGGTGCCACGGACGATATTTAAAATTGTATACTACTCGTAATAGCGCATTAAATACGTAGTCCGCACTTTGACAAACTGCTGATTAACATTTAAGGGGAAGCGCTTATTGTATTTTAATTTGTATTCTGAAAGCGATGACTGCCGCATTTTTGTAATTTTAGTGGTGTCACGTTATTTGTGGAAATTCAAGAGCTAGATCAGAAAGTATAGAAATACGCCCATTTTTTGTGGAATAATTCATTTTTAAAATAGTTAACCTCAAATTAGCCCAAATATTTACCCAGTTTTTCATTTTCGATTCTTTTATTCGGTGACTTAGAAGATCCACTTCCGATAGTCTTTGAATTTTCTCCAAATGAGAGATACAAATAGTGAAAAATTTTTATTTTTCACTATTTGTATCTCTCATTGAAGGATTGGAGTGCAGCCTTGTTTTTGGTAATTCGCCTATTTTATTGCAGTATCGAGTTAACCTTGTATATAGAAATTATTTAGCTTCTGAGAAGCATGATCCTACGACGCACCGTTTCCGAGAAATAGCCCTTAGAATATGTTTTTTAACATTTGTTTTTCGGAAAAAAGTTCGGATTAGCGCTAATTTTATTACAGTATCGGGTTGACCTTCAAAAAAAAAAGAAAAAAAAAACGCAAGCTGAAAAGTCGACTTACAGAATATTTATAATGATTATTTTTCAATATGTCGCGGGTTTTTTTTTAATATCATCTTAAGGTTTTTGACTAGAACCATATTATCACAATATTGTCAAAACATTGTAGCTACTTTTTTATAACTCTCTCAAAACCTTATGCGTTTTGCTGACCACTCATGTTTTTACAAATATATTCTCTTTGTCTTCGCCTTAACGTCCAACAGTAGTCATCAAGGTATCGTTTTACTGAAGCCAACGTTTAAACTCAGGCACTTAAACATTACATCTATTATCTTTCCAGTGATTGGTTGAAAAAAACGTTAACCCATGAATTTATTGGTTGAAATAAATCTAAAATCAACAATTTAAATAAGGAATATAATCATTTTCATTTTGGAACAGTTCGGGATTGACAGTTGACACTGGCAGTGTTTTTAAAATTGGAAGTTTTGGAACACAATTTTATTTTTTAAAGTGTATTGTTCTATTTAAAAGTTTTAGTTAATTCAATTAGTGGCAAAATGGGTTTCTTAGAAGATCGAGATTTGAGTGGTGTGCCAAATATACCTGAGTTTTACAAAGGAAAAACAGTTTTCATTTCTGGTGGTTCTGGTAAGTTCTAAATACCACATATGACGTCATCAGAACTGTAATAAACCTCTTCTTTGAAACTGGTAAAGGTAGCTGACATGTAAATAGCAATTATTTGAATATGAGTTGCACACGTTGATTTCCGCACTACTTGCATTGTGTCAATTCTCTGAGCAAGTCCATCTGTTGTTCGCTTTGAACTTCTTGAAGCCGACTTGTTGTGTATTTGCAAGTTGCATGACAATTGCAGAAGTCAAAATGTGGCAACTAAAGATCTTGAATAATGGAAATGCTACACTTACCATTGTAGAAATGCAATGTAGTTGATTATGAGGATTTGCATTCAAGTTAGTGTTTATATAAATGATTGCACAAGACTGTGCTCACTGCTGGGACACAGGCCTCCTCTCTGTGAGAGGGAGTGGGCGTAATCCACAACGCGGGCCCAGTACGGGTTGGTAGATGTCACATGTTTTCGAATTTTTGGTTCTAGGACATGCAAGACATGGACATAGGACAAAAAAACGCCTCACAACGCTTCAGCGTGTGAGGCGTGCTCTCCTCTCGATATGCCTTTTCAAAATTTTCCAACATAAAATCGATTCTATACTCAGGTGTGTCAGACTCTTACTGACTAAAACCCACCAGTATTCCTTCCATTGCCTGGGGTGAGCCCAATTACGTGTCGAGCCTGGGGTGAGCTACCGATTGCTCACCGTCCGCAAGCCCGCGTAAGCGTTGTGAGGCGTGCAATACATTTAACCTCACAAACGGCATAAAGCACCTACTTACTATAATCGTCCGGCGATCGGCTTATCAAACCAAAATTTTGTATTTTCAAGTCTTTGCAAATTATTTTACTTCTTTGAAATAACACTTCCTGAAGAAATTTCCTACAAATTGTCCATCTCAATTTTTCCAGGATTTATGGGCAAAGTCCTGATAGAGAAGCTGCTCTACTCCTGCTCAGACCTTGACAGAATCTATCTTCTTCTGAGGAACAAGAAGGGAGTGAAGTCAGAAGACCGATTAGCTGCGTTGTTCTCTTCTGTAGTAAGTATTTTTTTGTTGACCCGTATCGGAATCCTAACTATGTTACGCAATACCAAAACTCTATACTTGTTTTTCTCTTTTAAGTTATGTATTTTTGCAGTCGCGTTTTTTGTTTTTTTAAATAATTTGTTTTATTATATGTTTGTTTGTTACGCTAAAACGGCTGAACGGATTTAAATGAAATTTGGCACATGGGTAGACCATAACCTGGGTTAGGACAGAGGATACTTTTTATCCCGATAGCACGTTCCCGTGGGATGATTTCCGACTTCGACGCGAGCGAAGCCGCGGTCAAAACATAATAAACTATATGAGCATAGTTCATGTCATCATCATCTGCCTAACTTTTTCCAACTATGTTGGAGTTGTCCAGTCTTACCGGATTCAGCTAAATATCAGTATTTTGCGTGCAGCGACATCTGACCTCAACAATCCAGTTACTGGCAGAATACATTATGCCCTTGTTATAGTATTACCTAGTCAGCAAGTTGATAGGGGCTGTCGGCTCTGGGTCACTTACTCCATCGGGCTCTTAAGAATCAGTAGAATTGTAAGTAAGAAAGAAAGAAAGAAAGAAAGAAAGAAAGAAAGAAAGAAAGAAAGAAAGAAAGAAACATAAGTTTAATTGTCACAAAAACACGTATATACAACAAATCTAGAATAAGTAAACCGAAAAATAAAACAATATAGATCGACATAAATATCATCACAAAACACAAATAGTCGGCAGTTGCAAGTTATGGCTGTGACAAGAAGGCCTAGACTCAGCATGATGCATTATGGGCGACTATGAGCTTCCTAGTGAATTCAGAAATAATTATGGAGGGACGTTGACAGACTGAAGACAAGATGGTTCTATCGGCAAGTGGGAGAGATGATATGACGGTAAAGATTCATACATAACATAAACACATAATCAGCCTATAATGTTCCCACTGCTGGGACACAGGCCTCCTCTCTGTGAGAGGGAGTGGGCCATAATCTATCACGCGGGCCCAGTACGGGTTGGTAGATGTCACATGTCTTCGAATTTTTTGTTCTAGGACATGCCGGTTTCCTCACGATGTTTGCCTTCACTGATAAAAAAAAGAAAAAGTCTAAACTAGAGACTAAAGATTCGTATTTCGTGCCAACCCCGTGTAGCCCCAGGTCTCGCGTTTTGAATCCACGAAAATTTACTTTAAAAACAAATAAGTTCACTTTTAAATTGTATGAGGTACCAAGTGAAATTTTTAGAACAGCTGCTCTGATTTCTGCACCTACCTACAGCTATTCAGTCAAACGATATCATACTACTTGTCTGAAAATCGCTTTGTAATGTATCCAAGATAAATTTAAAAAAGGCGAATGACTTTGTTTCGCCCCTAAGTACATAAACTAGTTAAAATGATATAAATATTCATTTATTCTTTCGTAGTAGATGTCAAATGTCAAAGTCGGTCTATTGTATGCTATTCTATTATGTTCCAAAAGATTTGTTTTAACACAAAAGTCGATGACAAATAAATGATGTTATGTCGAAAGATTATGGAAGTAGGTGAAATCAGCATAAGACATATGGACTGCAGTAACCTCTAGCAAGAGTTGTTTTGAGGTGACGTATCATAACCAGTGCTGGGGCTCTGTCTCGCATAGGGTCGCAGCATTATGCTGAGCGTTGGCTGTTTTGCGTGGATGTGACGCATATTCTCCCCCAAATTGTTTCTTTTTTGTATTTGTGTTCCTTCTTTGCGTCATGTTTACCGCAAATAAACGTATTTTCTTTCTTCTTTCTTTTCTTATAACGTGAGGGGCTCATGGCTAAATAATAACAGCCGCACGGGTTGATCGATCAGGTTAAGCTACGCTTGTCGAGGACGGTCCGTGGATTAGAGACCATTCATTACATACAGAAAGTCCTACGTGCCTCGGAAAAACTTTTAACGCGTTGGTCCCGGCTATAAATTTTTGGGCAGTAATTACGGCTGATCAGAAGCCCAAAAGTCTTACAACCAGTCTTACCCTTTGGTGGAGATCAAAGGCAGTCGTTCCATATAAAATACAGGTATTCAGGTATGCATCCGGTTAGACCAAGAGCCGAAACCAACATAGTTAGAGAAAGGCTATGGCAGTAATCTCTAAGCAAGAGTTTTGAGGGTGACCTATGGCAACATGCGTGATATTGTTCCGGAAATATTATACCATTGAATCATCATCATCATTTCAATCGAAAGACGTCCACTGTTGGACATATACCTCTCCCAAAAGTTGACACATCCACGATTAAATGTGCTTCTTCTACCAAAAACAACTTTATACCTACGACTAAACAATCGAAGGAAAACAGATCCATCTCAGTGAGACAGGAGCCATTTATTAAAGTGTTTTAATAATAAATTACAAAGCTATTTAGGACAGGCTATAAGACTAGAGCAAGACTAAAAAAACGATGGATGGACTGTGTGAAAGATGATATGGCTAGAACGGGAGTGACTACCTAAATGGAGAAGTGTGGAAGAAACAGACATGTTGTGCCGACCTCAATGATGAGTTGGATCATAAAATCAAAATTCACTTTCGTTATCGACACGTACAGTCAAATTAATTCATGTTAGGGGTCACTGAACTTGATGTTATTGCTAATGTTTCGGTGACAATAAAATATTCTGGGTTCAAACTTTGCTTTAATATACGTTTTGAGCGGTGGCCGCCACACAAAGGTCGCAGTGACGGCTGTTGTTGACAAGTGTTGTCAACCGGGGTTTGACTTTACGGTGTCAAAGAACGCTCTCTGGGAAAACGCCCTAAATAACTTTCATAAATAACGTTTCAGTGCCGACATTTGACGACAAATTGTGAACGCTATGTGGCGGCCACTGTAATCTTAGGAAACCCTAAAAACTTAATTGGTCAGGGACAGCTAGTGAGACACAATTGATTTTCTATTGTTTGACTCCGAATCGGTGTCGCGCGCGGTTTAACAGGTTAAACGAGTAAAATCCATCTGAAAACGAAATGCAAAATGCAAGACCACCCAATTTTGGACCATCATAATCATCATAATATCAGATCACCATAATCTTGATGACGAATATTAATTTGAAAAATTAAGGAAATATCGTCAGCAAATAACACCATTTTGAGTTGAGTTTTTTTTTTAACAAACGGGGTAGACCATTAATATATACAAAGAGGAAAGGACCCAATATCGAGTGTTGTGGTACACCCATTTTTTTTTAAGCTGAGAGAATTGACGCCATTTATTTGAAATTGCTGCTGTCTATCATTTAAATAAGATTTTATTAAACTGAGCGCAAGTTTTCCAAGTCCGTGATGCTCAAGTTTCAAGAGTAATGTTTTGTGGTCGACGCAATCAAATGCCTTGGAGAGGTCACAAAAGATTTCTATGGCGTCTTTGGTATCTTCTCTCACCGGAAATATGCATTTTAATAAGGTGACACTGGCAGTCAGTCGGACAATGTCCCTTGGTGAAACAATACTGTTGATCGTGTAAGATTTATGGTGGTATTGCTTGTCGATTCCTACTTATCCACATTACTGTTGGTGTCAAAAAATATAAGTGTGTCACTGTAGTGACTTACTAAGAACTGGATATGCTTATTAAGCATATGTATATAATTTTTTTTTTTTTTTTTTACTTTCCCGTGGAGTTTGGGACGGATGCTTGTGTGGGACGCTACCTGTGTAGACACACTGGCACCGTCCCACCTCCAACGGACTACTTCTAAAGCGGGTGCAGCGGCAGAAAATGCCGAAAATCTGAAAGTTATTAAATATGTAGGCCTTGGCAGAGAGTACAACTTTGTGCCCTTTGGCGTCGAGACCCTCGGTCCGTGGGGTCCCAGTGCGCATAAGTTATTTGCGGAAATCGCGAAACGTCTAGTTGATGTAACTGGTGACCGAAAAGCTGGCGGCTTTCTCGCGCAACGCATCAGCATTGCAATTCAGCGAGGAAATGCCGCCAGCATCCTCGGTACAATGCCCCGAGGGCCTTTTTTAAGCTTAACTTAGTTTTAATTTAATTTAGTTAATGTTAATAATCATCTTGTAATTTGGTTATGTAAATAAAGATTGTTAAAAAAAAAAAAAAAAAAATTGTTTTTTTCTATTTGATAACCTCTCAAAATATGGAAAAGCACACAAAATAATGTTATTACAATTTTAATTAAAATTATTTAAAATCTTAATAACACTGTCAGTAATATCTGCTTTTTTGACCTGGGTACTATATTACCTAATACAGTAATGTTGGTATTAGAATTATATTGATTTCTTGTAATTGATGTCATCAGTTCTTTGAAGGATGTCCCAGGTAAACAATAGTTTTGAGTAGAAAAACTAAAGCTTAGTTACTAACTAATTTCCCTAAACCGCTTCCGATACTAAACTAATACTAAAAAAAATACTGACTGATAACAAACTAGGTTACCACAAGAGGAAACACTACTAGCTACTGACTGTACCAATTCAAATAATTCATGCACAATATCAGGTATATATTGGTTGAGGATACAGTCTTGAGATCTCAGTCTGGTATGGATCCTCCGTTGCCTCAGGCTGGACAGCATCAGGGTTAGCAGCGAGTGCTTGATGTTGGCAAGCGAGTACTCGCTGGTATGCGTATAACTTTATGGCGGCTCTGAAGTGCGCTACTTGTTGCGCAATACTCCACCCTCACCCCTGCTGACACATGAATTTGATACTACGTAGCGACTCGCTCCATATTCCAAGACGCCATGGAGTTTGAATCAGGCTGTACCAAGCGTGAGGCTCTCAGCGAATGTTCTGCCAGCCAACGCTGAGCAAGTACTCTTTTGATGTTGGCTCTTGCCGTTCTGACAAACGAGTACTCGCCGACGCCAGCGGTGTGAACAGTCAGCAATCAACTATTAATATTTATCTCTTTTACTTAAACGGTTCAAGGGCGAGAAAATCGTTGATAGCTAGCCGCTTCCCCGTCGACGGAGGGCCAGATGCCTTAGGTATTGTAATAGACCTTCCCCGGACGAGCTTCTTTGCAAGGAATTCCATTAATTTCAAATTTTCTTATTTCCAGTGCTTTGACCGACTTCGCAAGGAGAGACCCAACTTCCAATCAAAAGTGTTTGTCATCGCTGGAGATGTTCTAGAAATTGGTCTAGGTAAGTTCGATTATTCTTCACATACATAATATAATAAAATAGTAACAAAGTCAAAACTGTACATTGAATATTTTTGAAATTAGTAATTTTATTTTAAAAACATTGTAATTATTAATATTGATTCGAACATTAAAAAAAAACAAATATATCTAATGAATTAATAATAATAACTAAAACTATACAGAAACTATAATAGGGCGACGAAAAATTCATCCACATCGCTGTCGACTGGTAATGCACCCAAGAGACTGGCGGCATTGCCTCTGGCCAAGGTAAAAGCCAGCACATGGGTCACGGGAAGTCTCAACCAGCCGTCTGGAGATTTCCTTAAAAAGGCCATGAGCACTCGGACCCCACGGCCCGGGGGTTTCAGCCCCAAACGGCTCGAAAATATAATGACCAACTAGGTTATTATACTTACGCCACTTGAGGTTCTCTGCAGCCGGAGCAGCAGCGCCGCAGCATAGCACGACGTGCCAGGAAGATGGGATGGCGCAAGAGTATCGACACACGTTGCATCCCACACTAAAGGCCTACCCACCTTCCATGGAAATAAAGACATGCCGTCTGGTCTCTTGCCATCGTCACGTGCCGTGTCTAATACAGCTGGAACGCCGACGGTGACAAGAGCTCGTCGGATGATGTCATTAATGTTCGCGTGCCGCGCTAGGCGACCTGCACTTCGGCTGCAAGACAGGCCGTAGTGTCCGAGACTGTTGACAACTTCGCCACAGTGACAGCGATGAGGAGAACAACATGGAGCTCCTGGTCTTAGGGAAGCAGCGAGGCGGAAAGTAGTGTCGTCGAACAGAGTACCAATGTTCGACGACGGTAGTGCATGACGCAATTAGTAATTGCTTCGAAGTGTGGGAACGAGTCTGATGCCAAAAATATAGTTTTAAGAATTTTTGTCCGTTTGTTTATCTAGGTGTATGTTCCGGATTGGCGCAAACGGCTGAACGGATTAGAATTAATTTTGGCACACAGATATTTTATGACCTAATTATTAGATTAATACCCTTGCGGCTGTTATTACTTAGCCACAAGCCTCACAGTTTTTTGTCTAGTAAATGTATTATATAAAATAATGTTGCATACCGTAAGACAAAATGTATCGGGACTCTCATCAAAATAACCACCATATCTGCATTATTGGCAAATAAATTATTTCTGATTTCGATTAATATTTTTTCAGGATTATCTGAAGAAGACCGAGCTCTGATTGTCAACCGAGTGAACATTGTTTTCCATGTGGCCGCTAGTGTAAGGTATATAGCCGTATTGCTTTCTGCCTTTAAATTATTTATTTATTAATCTTTGAGCACAATATAATTATCAAAACATCACGCCTGTAATCAAAATCAAAAGTCATTTATTCAAATTAGTTTGAGAATCAGAACTTTTCGAACGTCAAAATTACATAAAACAGCCCCCCAAAACGCCCACCCGTCACCACTTCCTAGGGCTTTTGCTGGGAAGAAGAAGTGACGCAACAAACTCCCCAGCAGCACACCTGTCTGTTCATTAAAAAAAAAACTATTATAATACATTAAATTATTAGACATACATATCTCAGCTAGCACACCACTATACCAACAAAAACAAAAAAACATTGAAATCTATACTCAAGCAGAAATTTAACAAAAGCGGAAACAGAAATTAATACCTAAATAAAAGCCTCCAGGCATTAATGGCTTGCCCGCTTACATATAGCTTTAGCTGTATTGCCCGAAAGATTAGGCCAAGATGACGATGATAATGATCATGATGAGGATGTACCTATAGTACACCCAAATTTCGCCAGTTATGTAAAAGGGGGCAAGATTATTGCCATCAACCGGACACAAATCCAGTCTCCGGTCTGGAACTGCGAAATTCCTGATGAATAAACCCAATTACACTCCCCGACTTAGGAATCGAACCCATGGCCATACATAGCAGCACCGCTTTGTGCACTATAAAGGTCCAAAGGCGGACTTAATGCCTTGGCCTTGTCTTGCCTTAATCTTCTCTGTCTATGGTTATCTTTATGATATTTTAACTTATAAGTCTTACGAAAGACAAGTCCGCTGGTCAAAGACCACTTCTTGTACCAGTCAATTGATCACCACGCTTGCTTACTGTATCAAGGTATTCTCACGATGTTTTCGTTTACCGTAATTCCATGGTCTCCAAGACAAATTAAGTCATTTGAATTTGGGAAATTCTCATTAGTATTACGCAGATTTTAAAAGGTTAGGCCAGACCAGAGCTTAAAAATCAGGTCCTTATAAAAGGCTTTCACGATAAGTTGGAAAGTCACAGATAAAAACACATGCCTATTCTTACAGATTTGACGATCCTCTAGAATATGCTGTGCGAATGAATCTCCGAGGAACCAAGGAGATGGTGGAACTGGCTACAGACATCAGGAATTTAAATGTGAGTTACGATCCACAATTTTATATTTTCATAAACATACTCTATAATATAGAGTATGGTAGCATAAAACTACCATATTATGGTAGTTTTGTGGTCTAAACTCCGATTATGATATAATCCATTTGTTTTACAAAACAATTAAATTACGAGAGGGCTATACAGTTAAAGAGGCACACCTCATTACATAAAATAGTTGTCAATCTTTACAACGGAAATACGAAACGATTTGTTATCATTACTACTGCGTATTCAATATAATAACTGCTTCAGCAGGCTTAGCATGACACTCTCTATTTCTTCGAAGAATAGACACGGCTCTTACCATACAAAGTGACATTTCGTTTCTCCTTTTTTGACATTCCATCGTAGAAATCTTTCTACATAAAAAAGGACCTAGACAAAGATCGTTAGAAACGGAAGACAAGATGACAGATTGTAGAAGGATTTCTACGGTGAGATGTCAAAAACTGAGAAACGAAATGTCACTTTGTATAGAAAGAGCCGTGTCTATTCTTCGAAGAAATAGAGAGTGTCATGCTAAGCCTGCAGGATGCTGTTGGGACTGCCGCGCTAATTGTAGTAGCATACTTCCGCATACCGTTGATTTTTACGCCATAATGCGCAAAAAAACAAATTCCATCTTGTCAAGAATGCGGTCTAGTTCTAACAGCATCCTAAGTATATTAATAGAAAAGTACGACGCACCTTGGTTGACGCACGCTGTGGAGGTGCTGGTCAGAAGACCCCACAGCTAACCTTACAATTTTTTCTTTTGATTGTTGTTTCCGTGTTTGTTTACTATAGTTTTTAAGAACAATGTTACTAACAATTGGGCTTAGTTGCCATAAATAACCAAATATTTAATTTTAAAAATAAGCCTCCTTGCGGGGCTCCACATCGCTGTCAATGCGGTGAAGGAGTCGGCTGCCTCGGACATCATGGCCTATCCTGCAGTAAGAGTGCTGGTCGAATGGCACGGCACGCCAGCATTAACAACATCATCCGTCGGGCTCTTGTCACCACCGGGGTGCCAGCTGTTTTAGAACCCAATGGCTTGGCACGTGATGATGGGAAGAGACCAGACGGAATGACCATAATGCCGTGGAAGTTGGGTAGGCCTTTGGTGTGGGATGCAACCCGTGTCGACACTCTCGCGCCTTCCCATCTTCCTAGCACGGCGGGCTGTGCTGGGGCGGCTGCTGCAGGAGCAGAAAACCTCAAACGGCGCAAATATAACAACCTTATTGGGAGCTATATGTTTGAGCCGTTTGGGGTTGAAACACTAGGGCCTTGGGGTCCGAGTGCCCATCGAGTATTTCGGGATATCGCCAAAAGGTTGGTAGAGTCTTCACGTGACCAGAGGGCTGGCCTTTTTCTAGCCCAAAGAATCAGCATTGCCATCCAACGTGGCAATGCTGTCAGCCTTTTGGGCACTTTTCCCATTGACAGCGATGCGGACGAATTTTTTGATGCCCAATGAGCTCTTCCGCCTTTTTGTTTGTGTATAGTTTTAGTTAAGATAGGATATCATTTTGTTATTTTTATTAATTAATTATATTTTAAAAATTGAAATACTAATCGTCGCTTCCTATTGGTAATATTAACGAATCGTTACGGATATAGGAATCCAGCCAAAATTACTGCCTACTTTAGTAATACGTCTTCAATTCCCAGGTCTTCATCCACGTCTCCACATCTTACTCCAACACGAACAGGGATCCTATAGAAGAGGTCCTGTACCCACCTCATGCTGATTGGAGAGACACCTTAGAAGTCTGTGAGAGTATTGATCCTCATGCTTTGAAGGTGCTGACTCCTAAGTAAGTAATAGTTACTTCTCCAAACGTCCCTGAACTTTTTTCGTATTTCTAACGAAGTATAAGAGAAAGCTCAAGCCGTGTTATTATTTATGTATAGCCAGTGAGGGAAAGGTTTGAGTATTAATGTGAATGGCTATAAGATCAGTGAAAAAAACAAAGAAACGATGGATGGACTGTGTGAAAGATGATATGGCTAGAAAAAGCATTAAGTCCGCCGTTGTACTTAATTGGGTGCGAGAAATTTAAAGTAAGTTTTTTTTAGTTTTGTTTAGTTTAATCAGCGTCAGGTGGTACAGCTTACGTGTCATCTGACGTTATGCTGAGCTGAGGCCCTTTTGGCATTATTGTAATAGTTTTCTGTTTTTTTATTAGTTTTATGGTGTATTTGTTTTTTGTTGTAATGCCAACAATCGCATTTTTCTATAAGTTTTGACCGCGTGGGTATATCGGGATAAAAAGTATACGATGTGTTATTAATGGTTATAAACTATCTGTGTGCCAAATTTCATCCAAATCCGTTCAGTACTTTTTGCGTGAAAGAGTAACAAACATCCATCCATCCTTACAGACTTTCGCATTTATAATATTAGTAGGATCTATAAATCTATAATCTATAACTATAATAACTATAATCTATATTTTTTATAGTGTGGATAATAAAGAGTATTCTATTCTATTCTTTTGACGCAGTTCTCTATTAATTTTTATCCGACTGCCCCAGAAGGAGGGTAATGTTTTTCGAGAGTATGTATGTATGTATGTATGTATGTATGTATGTATGTATGTATTTATGTATGTCTATTTCTTTGGCACGCTCTGAAGCGTAAACGGCGTAAACGGAAATGAAGGTTTTTTAAATAAATTATAACAATATTGTTATCAAATAATAGCTGGTAATGATTCAATTATTCAATTAATTAATAAAACTAAAAAGCTTGAAATGAAAAAAAAAAATATTAAAAAAACAAAAAACCCGACTGCTAAAGCACATAACTGAAAAGAAAAAACAAGCATTATAATCTATAGAATTTTGGTATCGCAGGCGGGGACAAACCAATAACCTTAAATATGGTGTAACTTTTGTATGTCCCCGGCGATACCAAAATTCTATAGGTTATAATGCTTGTTTTTCTCTTTTCAGTAATGTGTTTTAGCAGTCGGGTTTTTGTGTTTTAAATATTTTTTTTTATGTTGTGGTATGACACAGATAAAGTTTGCCAATTTGAACTGCCTCGGTGGTCTAGTGGTCGCAAGCGCTACTGCTGAGCATGTGGTCCCGGGTTCGATTCCTGGTTCGGACAAAACGTTATTGAGTTTTTCCATCTGAATTTCTCAGTAGCAGCCGCGAGTCGGAATTCGTGCCCGGGTGATGGCAATAGGCTCGCCCTTTTACGCCTAATACGCCTATTTGGCCCTACTACGTTGGCCTTAGAATATAACTGGCGTAATGTGGGTTTATTATAGATAAGTCTCTGCCTAACCCTTCGGGGAACACGGGCGTGATATTATGTGCTGTATTTGACAATTCTTTACCTGAAACCACGTGACGAATTTAGAGTCTTGTATTTAAACATTTTTCGTTTTCATCATCTGAATTACTTCAAACCGCCGGCGATAAACGAGAAGCGAGTAGAGCTAGCAACTAAAAAGAGTGCGTGACGGCGATAAGCGATTACTCACTGTAAGGCAGTGGTCCCACCGCCGGCGAGGAAGCGACTAACTATCGGCTATTTTCTCGCTCAAGAAACGTACAATAGATACATATTCCGTGTAAACAAAAGAGATGCATATAATAATAGTTGATCGCTGACTGTTCACACCGCCACCGAGCACTCGCTCCACTAAATTGTCGCTGAGCGACAACAGCTTTCAAAGATAATACTCGCTCAGCGATACTTGCACAGCGATGCTCGCTTCGTGATCAGAACTCACGCCGAGATTAATCATCCGTCGCACTCGGACACTCGCTTATGGCCCAGCGATAAAACTATCGAAACTACACACTCGCTGCTCGCCAACTCGTGTTCAGTTGCTAGCTCTAATCGCTACTCGTTAATCACCGACGGTGCGACAACTGCCTGTGTACCAAGCGTGGGCCTCTCAGCGAGTGTTCAGCCCGCCAAGCAAGCGTCGCTAAGCGAGGACTTTCTTTGATAGCTATTGTCGCTGCAACAAACGAGTACTCGCGGCGTGAATAGTCAGCGATCAATTATTAATACATATATCTATTTTACTTACACGGGACTTACATCTTTTGTACGGTTCTTAGGAAGCAACTGTCGCTTCCTCGTCGGCTGTGGGACAGCCTTAGTGTAGAAAATTCTTGGAATTCATGTTTTTTGAGCCTGTGTTTCTAAATTAATTAAGCTTATCAATTTCAGGTATCTAGGAGAGCTACCGAATACATACACGTTTTCAAAGCAGTTGGCTGAGAACCTGGTGGCCGAGTATAAGGGAATACTGCCAATTGTCATCATCAGACCTTCTATAGGTAAGATTATTTAAATTGAATGAATATTAACTTTGTGCTATATTAATACTCGTATATTAATTATTGTGAATGTGAGGAATATATTGTTCATATTTTTGATTTTCTCTTTATTTTTAAGTTTTCATGATAATCTAGTAGTTTGAATACTTTATACGGCTTACCCAAATGTCCTTTCTTTGGTATAGTTCGACGCATCGCTGAGCTCCTTACGTTCTGAGTTGAGCTGCACGATTACTGACAAATGCGTGCACTAATTGGACAGGTTCACTCAATCTGTGTGGCTCTTTCCTCAAAAGACCATTTCAGATACCAATCTATATATACGGCCTACACATGAGTTCACCAAGATTATATCTGGACTTTAAAAGAGACTGTGACCTCCGAGTTTGTTTCGGCCTTTCTTCTCAGGGTAATCAAACGCCGCGTTTCATATCAAACACCGTCCTCTATCTAATTTTTAGGGTTCCGTAGTAAACAGGGTACCATTATAGTTTCACCATGTCCATCTGTCTGTCTGTCTGTCCCCGCAGAAGCTCAGATACGCTTAGTACTACAAAGCTGTAATTTGGCATAGGTATACATATGAATCACGCCGATAAGTGCTAAAATAAAATCAATAAAAAAAAATTGCTGCATCATCCCCACATTACGTGCAAGGGAGGTACCTTATTTTTTATATTTTAGCACTTTATCGGCGTGATTAATATGTATATGTGTCTATGCCAAATTACAGCTTTCTAGTACTAAGCGTCTCTGAGCTACAGCAGGGACAGACAGACAGACAGCCAGCAAGTCAGAAAGACGGACATGGCGAAACTATAATGGTTCTTTACCACGGAACCATAAAAGTGTGCATCACTAGAAGCCCGAACAGTTATTAGAGGTTCAATCATTTTAAAAAGCTTACACCGATAAGTTTTTAGAGGATTAGTTAAATATTTCCCATATCACACAAGGATATTATTAATTGTAATTCTTGATCAATATTTTACACTTAGTTGCACTGCAGAGCGATATTTTATCATTTAATTGGTTCTAACAACTTTTGACAACTTTTGACTGTTTCTAAATAAATATAATAAAACATCAGGCCTGTAATCCCCGAAGGGTTAGGCAGAAGTGTACCTAATAGTACACCCACGTTTCGCCAGACATGTTTAAGTCTCATGTAATAAGGGCGAGCCTATTTCCATAAATGGGCACAAATCCAGACTCTGGGCTATTACTTAGAAATTCCTGGTGCAAAAACCCAATAACACTTTACCCGACCTGGGTATCGAACCCCGGACCTCGTGCTCAGCAGTAACGCTTGCGAGGCAGTTTCATAAATAAGTAACTAAAAATGTATTGACTCTGAAGTTGAATCTGAAGTGCGCCACACGCTGCGCAGTACCGCACCCCTCGCCCCCGCTGACATGCAAAATATTTTACATTCAATCTATTCGAAAAAAGTTGGAGGGTTCCTCGATAAATGCGAGCAAAATGAATCATTACGGCGCACTTAATAACAGTGACGAAATGATTTTTGAATTTGGAACACTATTTAATTAAAAAGTTTGAACGCAATACGCTTCGATAAAGTCCAGGCCGGTAAAAAAAAACGTACTTGCCGACGCGGCATTGATTAAACAAATACGTTGGTACTTCTTATTCGTTTTTTATTACTTTTTGTTAAAATATTACAGACAATTTTAATTTGATATTAATACATTTGTAATTTGGTTATGTACCTAAATATAAATATTCGTCACTACTAAAAGCATCTCTTATATATTTTTCTCATAGAGAGGGACGAAAAGCAGAGTGTGCCACATGGTGCCAAAATTATTTAATCTCGAGCGACGTACTTTAAATCCCTCGCTAGGCTCGGGATTCTACTCTAGAATCCTTCACTTTGCTCTGGATTCAAACAATCGCTCTAGCCCTCAATAAATTATTTTGGTCCCTTGTGACACAATCTACTATTCTTCATTGCTTTCAGTTATATCAAGCGTAGACGAGCCAGTACCAGGATGGATAGAAAACTTCAACGGGCCTGCTGCCTTGATGGCTGCTTGTGGAAAAGGTTTGTTCCTTCCATTTGGTATGAAAACTGTCGGTTCACTTTCTTATACGTCTATTGCTGAAAATTGACCTTTTAGCCCACAAACTTTTGGTTGAGATCAAATCACTTGTGATCGGTATAGTGACAAGAGAGGCATATGTCCGGTAGTGGACTGCTGTATACAATCTTGAAAATGAATCGACCATAACTGATGTGAATTTACAGAATTATAATCATTAAAATCATTAATACGACTCTCTAAGTTAGATTTGTTCCATAAGAACTTTTCTATAAAATTTTTGGTCTGTGTAGTAAAGATTCTAATTATTATAATTCTGTAAATAAATATTTGTTATGGTCACGAATCAAGTTTTGATCAAGATAAAATCTGACACTGACCTGAAAATTGCAAAAAGTGAAAGAAAATTTGAATTTCGCTGGGTAGCCAGCTCAATAAGAGACTTGATCATGCTTAATGGTTTTCTTCGCCAAAAACTAACCACTGCTAAATTTAAGCTTCTTTGAAGTTACATTATTATTCTTAGCCTTTTACTCTGATAAATATAAAGTGTAGTCGTCAGTTTCGTATTTGGCGTTTATTTATGTCCATTTGCCAGTCGGCAAAGGGCTCCTCCAGCCTTCTCCTTTCCTGTCTCTCTCTGGCCACTCTGTCCCATATTGTTCCAGAGACCTGTCTGATTCTATCATCCCACCTTTTCCGTGGTCTTTCTCCTTTTTTATGGCAATGTCTTTGAAGTTCGTATTAGCCAGCTAACGCTGAAAACCAGCGCTGGGGCTCTGTGTCGCATAGGGTCGCAGCATTATGCTGAGCGAAGGCCGTTTTGTGTGGATATGTCGCATATTTTCCCCAACTTGGTATTTCGTGTTTATCTTCTTTTTTACCCGACTGCCTCAGGAGGGTAATATTTTTCGAGAGTATGTATGTATGTATGTACGTATGTATGTAGTCTTTTTCTTTGGCACGCTCTGTAGCCTAAACGGATTGATGGGTTTTAACATATGAAGTGTCTTTCGATTCGCCTTAATTGTGGGAGTGACATAGGTTAGATAATATTTATAAACTGCATCTGCAGATAAAAAAAAGGAGGGGAGGTTTTTTTTTAAAATTAATTGCAACAATATTGGTATCAAATAAAAGCTAGTAATGAGTCATTTTCAAATATATATTAATAAAACTAAAAAGCTTGATATAAAATAAATTATTTAAAAAACAAAAAACCCGACTGCAAAAACACATAACTGAAAAGGGAAAAAACAAGCATTATAATCTATATAATTTTGGTCTTGCAGGCGGGGACAGTCGAATAACCTGAAATATGGTGTAACTTTTGATTGTCCCCGCCTGCAAGACCAAAATTATATAGATTATAATGCTTGTTTTTCCCTTTTCAGTTATGTGTTTTTGCAGTCGGGTTTTTTGTTTTAAAATAATTTATTTTTTTGCGTCATGTTTACCGCAAATAAACGGATTTTCTTTCTTTTTATTTTCTTTTAATTATTATAATTGATTTCAGGTATCATGCGCAGTATATACACGGATCCGGATCTGATAGCAGACTACATGCCAGTAGATATATCTATCAAGAGTTTCATTGTAGCATCCTGGTTACGAGGGACTAAACAGTAAGTTTGATAGCGTTGTCTTTTTTTCGGGCAAAGCGGGATTTTTAAACCTTTTGAGTAAAAAAAAGCGAGATTATTTCGTCGGAAGCGGGATATAATAAAAAAAAACGCACCACCATGCACAATGACTCTCGCGTCCGGCCCTGGTTCAGGCCATGGTACGGAGCGAGAGGGCATGGGCAGCCGTCACCTCCTTCTGCGAAGCAGTAATGCTCGCGAAGGAGGAGGCGGGACGGTTGAGGGAAAGGCATGCTTAGCGCCCTCTCGCCCCTAGCCGCCGCAGGAGACGCCCTGGGCGTCGGGAATCTCGGGCGGATTTCCAGCCACCGTAGGCGCGGGCTTGCGGACGGTGAGCAATGGGTAGCTCACCGTCCGGTAAGGACCAGGCCCGGGTCGACGGCGCGTCGTATTCCACGCGCGCCTCAAAGAGATGTCGTCAGCACAAAGTAGGGGTCCACTAGGACCGATGCCTGCCGGGGTCGCGGGAAGGTACTTATGGGTCACCGAGGCCCCCGCAACACAGGCAACAGGAAGGAATACGGGTGGGTTTTAGTCAGTAAGAGTCTGACACACCCTCCCGCTCCGCCCAGAGCGGGAGAAGTTATTTGATGATTTCCCATCCTCAAAAAAAAAAAAAACCATGCACAATGAAAGGTTCCGTAGTTGGGATGAATTTATCCCAATAACAAAGAACAATGCCCACTACCCATACATTTAAAAACCTGCTAATGAAAGTTAATGTGTAGTTATGAGATATAGTAGAAAGGCTACCTATAAGTTTTGACAATAATGTCTTATAGTCATTTTTTCGATTTAAACGTTACGAAGACCAAAAAATATTAATGTTATTTTTTACTCTTTTTAGGTTAGGATTTGCCGTTACCAAATAGATAATACAGAAATAAATGTGCTAGAACTAATTATTAAAGGTCGAAGTTTAGTCTAAAATAAGAACACTTATCTAGCTATGGTAAAACGTCTTTTTTACTTTTTGAATTCCTTGAAACCAACACATAAGTACCTACTTAACAGTTACTAACTACATTTTTAGTAAAAAACGATAGTTGAGATAGTTTATATACATAAAGAAAGTCTAACTTAGTTCTTGTATTGTCAAAAGTGATCACTTGTCTACCCAACACATTTCGTTGGCCGCGGTACATACTTACATACATAGGTACCTACCTGATGAACAAAAAGTCAAGTAGCAGTGTGTAAAATGGAACGTCGTAAAAAATGGGTAGTTGAGATGCGTTCAGGGTAATTGAGATGCGTTCAAAACATGGTAAAAGTTTACCCTTGACGTAGAGTAAGCATTAAGAAAAATTAAAAAAAAAATTTTTTCCTGCGTTTCTGTTTTCATTGTGATAAGCGCAAATAATATACAATTAAATTAGCTGAATTTTAAGATTTATTTCATTTATTATACATAGTCAGGTGAAAAATGGTCATTCTTCTTTGACATTGTAGTTGAAAAACGTATTCTCCCATACATCGATATATGCCACAGTGAATTCTCCAACTGCAAATGTAAGTTGGTCGACTATTACTCGTTAACTTGTAAAGCCTACTTAGCTGTGATAGATTTCCTTTCAATTTCGTTATATGTACTACTGTCACGATTTTTTTCACATATACAAAAATAACCATTTAGTTGGCAGGGGTGCGGGATACTTGACTCTAACAAAAATTAGCACTTTAAAGCTTAAGGCGCTGACAAGACCCAATTGACCAAAATTGGCTTCTCTTAAGAAAAAAAATTGCCAAATCTGTATAGTTTGTGGTAGCGGACAAAATATATGTTAATTTTGAACATATTTCCCAGAACTTGGTTGTTACCAAGGCACGTTTTGAAAAAAAATCTCGATATAAACTAACGTTAAACTAACCTCTTACCATGAGTTCTAATCCAAAATATCTGTATTAAATATGAACATATGTAAAATATTTAATTAATAACAAGAACGTCTTATTTGAATGCAGAACTTGGTTGTTTTTTATTTTCGATTACTCAACTCAATTTTGAGTAAATAGATAATTGCTTCATATTTTGCAATAAATTACAAGCGTTGTGTCATCGCGCTTCTCTTTCTTTTCTATGCAATCTGACAGTGACCGCGGTTCGGGTGTTGTCAGCGTCTTAATATTACGTAAACGGATCCTTGAATCGAAAAAGAGTGTTCACAGACCCGCATTTTTTCGATCGGCCTATCCAACGATACCCCACACCATGGGATAGACGAGAAAAAAAATATCATGGCCGCATTACGTTCAAGGGAGCAGGTACCCTAAAATATGTTTGCCAAATTACAGCTTTCTAGTACTAAGACAGACAGACAGACAGACGGATATGGCGAAACTATAAGGGTTCCTCGTTGAATACGGAACCCTAAAAACGTGAATAATCAGTAGTTTATTTTATCTTTTACTTCTTATCCTGATATTTGAGTTTCAAATAACGTTTACAATGATGATAGATAGCCATAGAAAATGTATTTTGCTAATAATAATATGTTACTTTGCCAGTCTATTAGTCTATTAACAACCGCACCTTCGAGTAATACCCGAAAAGCGGGACTGAGCGGACATTTAATTTTGGGCTAAAAATCGGGACGTCCTTCCAAAATCGGGACGTCTGGCAACACATACATACATCTAGTCAAATTGAAAAGATTTTATTTTATTTGATTTAAAATGAAAAATATATGATCTAATTATAATGGAGGAAGGATACATTCATAGTGACCATACCAAAAAAATCCACTCCAGATAAAGGATATTTTGCGGTATAAAGTCTGGCCATAAAAGACAGTTCTGACAAAATTTTCACAGTCTTATTGCAAAATAAGGTTTTCTACAGACTAGGTTTGAACCATGTCATCATTTGGTATTTCAAACTTTATTCCAACTACGTTAAAATTCGTAATACAAAACTGACAACTTAGTACCGCACTGAGTCGTCAGTTTTGTATAAAGAATAAAATTTTTGTATTAGTTGATTTGAATATTAGTAGTTAGTTCTTAATTCAAAAATAGCTTGGTGGCCCATATCTAAATAAAAACCTGCACCCCAATAACTGCGTAACAAACCTTTAATCACAATACAAGGATTTTGAAGGAAATTCCTAACCATAGCTTCATATGTTTAAAAAAATCGTCTGCTCAAAAACATAAATAAAGCGATGAACGTGCCTAAACTGTCAAAATTAAAGACTATCATCGATTGTCATTGTATGTGTGTTACGGTAACACACACAATTATCTCGCTGGTTTTGTAATTAGGGGGTCAGTGTTTCTTTACAACTTTTTACAAGCCACGTTACACCTTTGCTCATCCATCTCCTCTTTAACAGACTATCTCCAACAGACGACGTTCCTATATACAACTGTTGTGCTGGCAAGTTAAACAACATAACCATGGGCGAGGTGGTCAGCATAGGAAGACAGATATCACCCTCTGTACCCCTCAATGATACCCTGTGGCATGTGGGAGGAGACATTACCACTTGGAAGACTGTGCATTATATTAAGGTAAGAAAAACATTACACTGGGACCATGGTGGCCCAGAGAACGCGGCCCCAACTAACCCAGTTGTCACGAGCTACACGGTCAAGTGACACGCCTCTTCCGAAATGCAAGAAGTTGTTACCGCAACGTATTTTGCGGAGTGATGGACGGATACTGGAGACGCGCGCGCGTATCTCTTGACGAAAGTCGAATCGCTCCAGGCCGTGAATTGTAGGTCGTGATTTCGACCCAGCTGATCTATCCTGCAATCATCTCATAGTGTAAACTTACTGAAGTGAGCTCAACGTAAGCTATCAATACTTCAATCCTTTGTATCTGGTTGAATGACACCTCACTTCATCTGAGTTTTCAAAGAGAATTGTGAGATTTTACTGAATGGACCGACTGACACGTTACTTTGTGTAATTTATTTCATCACCACTGCTCTCAAAACGGTGAAGGAAAACATCTTCACACCCACATGTTGCCAGTTATGGTTTAGTCTCACGTAATCGTTAATAGGCTCATCCCCATGAGCCTATTAAATTGTCATCAACCGGGCTCAAGTCCAGACTCTTGAAAAAACTTCGATGGTATAACCTGACAGTTTGATCGAACCAAGACTTTTTTCAAATCAAAATATTTTTATTTCACATAAACCTACATGGGCACTTATGAAACGTCAGAAGCTAGGTGCACGGTTCCAATTGGTCGTTTTCTATGTAGAAGAGCCGGCAAGGAACTCCACGGTTACTCTTTTAAAAATAATTGGCTTTTACAATGTTTTCAAATTACAGTGTTAATAGGTATGGGAGGACAGTGTAAGCCTGTCGAGAAGTACTTTACAAAAAAAAAAAGAAAGAAAAAGGTCAACAAAACATCTAGTCTATTAAGCCTACAACGTTCTCACATTCACAACGTACACAAGAATCCATGTAAAATAATATTAAAATAATAAAAATAAAAACCTATTTAAACCAAATGACATGTTTGCCATTACAACAAGCCTGAAATCAAAATATATATTTAAAAAGTATATAATGTCAAATAATGAAAATATAATGTCAAAAAAGTATGTCTAAAAAATAATAATAATAAACATTATAATTTAGGAGCAGTTAATAGACATTTACATAGTTATGCCGTTTCTGATGTACCAAGGAAGCCACATGTGCAGAAGGAATTATTGCCAAACTTCCTTGTCTTCAACCTAGTCTTTAATCTTATAATATGCGTTTTTGATAAGGACACGTTTGATGTGGGTTTTGAACTTTCCATCACTTTATTCTGCGTTTGCGACAGCTAGACCAATGAGACAGTCACGATGGTTTGTCAGTAATGCACCATATAGATTATTAAAAATCTAAACAATGAGTATTGGAATGAATAAAGGGACTGGAGAGCAGTGGTGGCCCAGTTGAATCCGCCGCGACTTTCAAGTCGGTTTTGGTTTCAAACCGTGGTTTAATTAATTTCATCACCACATCTCTAAAAAAATGGTGAAGGAAAACATCGTCAGGAAACCGCCAACCAAAAATTCGTAGACATGTGAAATTCCCCAACGCGGGTGGTGCTTTATGGACCGCTGCCTATCGCAGAGAAGAGGCTTGTGTCGCAGCAGTGTGAACGTGATAGATTATGCCTTACGTAGCGTGGGGAGGAATTGAAGCGGCTTGTGACAAGCAGTGGACTGTTATAGCATAATCAGCATATAACGTGACTCTTTGGACACAGGCCTCCTCTATCTGAGAGGGAACGGGTCGTAATCTACCAGGCAGGCCCAATACGGATCGGTGGATGTCACATGTCATCGAATTATTGGGTCTAGGGTATAGTGATTTCCTCATGATGTGATCCTTCACCATTTTGAGAGTAGTGGTGATGGAATACATTACATAAAGTAAAGCGCCTGCTCGTAAGGCGCGGCTGTTACCATTAGGCTTCTACTGCTCTGTACCTACTGCGATAGACTGTGGTTGAATCGTCAAAATGATTATATACTTTTTCAACCTAACCATATTTTGTTTTTAGGTGTTATTCCTGCACTTACTGCCTGCAATGTTGGTGGACACGATTCTTTGGGCGTCAGGCAGGAAACCTATGTAAGAAACTTTAATTTTAATCATCAGCGCTGCATGGTTTTAAAATTTGCATCATTCAACAACATATATACATATGTTGCTTGAAAATAAATAGACTTAAAATAAAAAAAATAATCATTGTTGGTAGTAAATTTAATGATGCAAGTTTTAAAATCGTGCAGCGTGTACATAATATATAACATATAACCTAGCCAGACTCAGAAATAATAATAATATGTATGTTTTTATACTAATAATAAAAAAAAAACGCAAAAGTGCGAGTCGGATTCGCCCACCGAGGGTTGTGTATAATTTTGTAGGTATTAAATAAAGACTATATGTTTTATGATTTAATTACAAATGTATATATAGTTCAGATTTTTCCCTGTAGTATATTGTATGGATGTTACTTGCCAAATTTCATAGTTCTAGGTCAACGAAATATCCGTTTATTGCGGCATAAACGGCCTTATCTTTTTTTAACGTTAACTTAGAAGTTTGATTTTCACAGCTTCAAGGGACTGTAGAATTGAGTATATGGTTTTAATTTCAACTCGACACGTCCACGCGTTAAATCGTCCCGAGATAAAGGGTCTTGACAAACAGACAGACAGATGGACAACAAAGTGATCCTATAAGGGCTCCATTTTTTCCTTTTGAGGCATGGAAGCCTAAAAAAGAGGGTAAGAATCCAAGTCGGTAAAAATACTTAATAGCCAAGTAACCACTGCTTGGCTTTTAAGTATTTTTAGGTCCCCAAAATAGGAATTATTCATTCAATCAATCAACTCAGTCTATAACAGTCCACTGCTGGACATAGGCCTATCCCAGGCTGCGCCACAATACCCTATACCATCCGCCACAATACCCTCCGCCTTCCGCATCCAGTCTGTCCCAGCCACCTTTTCGGTCCATCTAGCTGAGGCGCGTCCCACACTACGCTTGCCAATACGCGGTCTCTCACAGGAATTATTAGGAGTTCTAAAAATAAATTATTTAAAAAACAAAAACCCGACTGCAAAAACACATAACTGAAAAGGGAAAAACAAGCATTATAATCTATATAATTTTGGGATCGCAGGCGGGGACAATCAAAAGTTACACCATATTTCAGGTTATTCGACTGTCCCCGCCTGCAAGACCAAAATTATATAGATTATAATGCTTGTTTTTCCCTTTTCAGTTATGTGTTTCTGCAGTCGGGTTTTTGTTTTTTAAATAATTTATTTTATTTCATGCTTTTTAGTTTTATTAACAAATATATTTGAAAATTACTCATTACTAGCTTTTATTTGATACCAATATTGTTGCAATTAATTAAAAAAAACCCCTTCTCTTTTTTTTTTGTATTTGCAGGTGTAATATATAAATTTTATATAGCCTATGTCACTCCCACAATTAAGACGAATCTAAGGACACCTCATATGTTAAAATCCATCAAGCCGTTTAGGCTACAGACCGTGCCAAAGAAATAGACATACATACATACATACATACATACATACATACATACATACATACATACATACATACATATATACATACATACTCTTGAAAAACATTACCCTCCTGAGGCAGTCGGGTAAAAAGAGGAGCAAACATTATGTTAGAGTCATTTTTAGGAGCGCTTAATACGAATTAATAGGGGTTCGATTAAATACGTGCTATTATGTATTATTATTGAGTATATGATGCTTGCTGTATGATTATTATTATTATTTTCAGGCTGGTCAAAATCCAACGCCGCATCTACATAGCGAATCTCGCCCTTCAGTACTACATAACATCTCAATGGACATTCGACAACAAAAACTTCGTAGCACTCCGCTCACGAATCTTAGAAGTTGACAGAAAACAATTCTACTATGAGATGGAGAATGTTGACAAATACCAGTACTTCTTGAACTCAGTCATTGGGGGAAGGAAGTTTTTAATGAAGGAAAAAGATGAAGATCTTCCGAAGGCTAAGCGTCATTATAAAAGGTAAGTTTAGAAGACACTAACTTTTTCCAGTGGCTTCGCCCGCGTGCCGGTCGGAAATTATACCACGGGAAAGTAGAACCGAGATCAAAAGTATCGTATGTGTTAATATAATATATACTATCTGTGTGCCAAACATCCAAACATACAGACTTTCACATTTCGAATATTAGTATGTTATATAATCAATTATATATTAAATATTATATTATGAGAGGTAAAAGTATATTTGACTTATAACACGAAAGTTAGTTTACACCTTTATTAATATTGAAACATAAACATTGGGAACGAAGACCCATAACTTAATCTAGTATTATTTCGCGTAACAATGGCGGCACGACACGGGAGGTACGTGGCAACTTGCGCGGTACGGTAAAAGAATCTGCGTCTACGCAGTATGCGTGTGGGCAGCGGACTAACGCCAATGGAGTGGCGCGCGCGGCGCGTTCCACGCGCCTTCGTCGCGAGAGAGCGAGAGAGCTTATTCCCTATACCGTACCGGAATGCGACCGCGGGACGCTCGCATTGGAAGACATTGTGTGTGGGTTGCTACAATATATAATTATGTCGCTGTAAGATTGTGAGAACTGCACCCTAATTGCGTAACACACTCCATCACAATCTGAATCATTTTGAAGTATATTTCTAATCCATTGCTTCGCATGTTCGAAAAATTTGCCTCAACAACGTAAATAAGGCAATGAATGTTGTTCATCATCTGCCTATCCTTTTCCTAACTATGTTGGGGTCGGCTTCCAGTCTTACCGAATGCAGCTGAATACCAGTATTTTACATGGAGCAACTGCCTATCTGACCTCCACAACACAGTGACTGGGTAATACGAAACCCCTTGGTAAGACTGGTTGTCAGACTTTCGGGCTTCTGACGACCCGTAACGACTGTCAAAGATCTACAAATGACAGCCGAGACCAACGGCTTAACGTGCTTTCCGAGGCACGAAGGGGTCTTGGTATGTAAAGATGGTCACCCAAAGCTATTTCTACTGATAGTGTCATACGAAATTACCCCGCTGTTTTGCGCATGTCTACTGTTTTGTGCATGTCTCTTGCTTTGCGCATGTTTACTGTTTTGCGCATGTGTACTGTTTTGCGCATGTCTACTCTCACAGCCGGAGTCTATATGTCTACAAAACTCTAGTCACAACGCAGCTACAACGAAATTTTATAGCAACGCATCTGTAAGAAGCTGCAGTGACGTCATTCACATGTAACCAAAGCTTGCCAATTTTTTTCGCTGCGGTGTGGTGTGGTTGTGGTTTGTGGTACACGTGTTCAGGCCCTAAAATATACAGACAAAGGTGCCGATTCCCTTGTTCACAAACTAAATTAAATTTAAGTTCAGTGCATCTTTTTCTTTCTATTTCATTATGAAAAGGACAGATGATAAAGCTTAGTTTACTCCTGTCAAATTAATCAGCGCTTGACGTAAATTGACGTAATTTTAGTAGGCAAGTTTTAAATCACGTCTAAACTTGTATGGAGTAGTGACAGGCGCTGATTAATTTGACAGGACTGAACTTAAATTTATCTTCTGTCCTCTTCTTATTGAAAGAGAAAGAAAAAGATGCACTGAACTTAAATTTAGTTTAGTTTGTGAACAAGGGAATCGGCACCAAAGTCGCACATAGTAACTTAAAATGATGGTCGTTTTCGTTTTATATATTTGGTTTTTCTTTTTCTAGAATGCTGATCATCGATACGGTGGTTAAAATCATCTTCTACGGCTACGTATTCTGGTGGTTCCTAAACCTGGGTTTCATGCAGACCATTATTTCTTTAATTTAAGTGCTAAATTCATCAATGAAACTGAACGCGATCACCACATCTAAACTGCATTCAAGAGCTGCCAGTGTCGTCAGTATTCCACAACAATGATGGCACTTAAGGCTCTTGAACGCGGTTTAGATGTGTTGATCGCATTCAGTTTCGTTGGTGAAACCCGTCCTTAATCTATTGTCGTATTTTTCGACACAATTATGTTCTTGTATAAGGTTTACATAAATAATTATAAATAAGGTTTTAAGCGAGTTTGATGTTTTATTTTACCGGTAGGTACTATTCAAATACCAGCCTAAGGCTCCTGTCCCATCACTATCGAGGAAGCGACTAGCTTTCTACCATTTTCTAGCTCAAGAAACTGTAACGTTGTATCGTTACTTTCTATAGATAACTTACGAGGTTACTAAATATAATTAGTTACCTGTCTGTGCTAGTGATGCGCGCGGTCGGCGTATCCGAACGTGTGAATGAGAACGATTACCTTCTCGACACCGCTGTGATCATTCCACTCACGATGACCAGCACATTCGAATTCCTGCTACGGGCGAAGACTCACGTTCGGACACGCCGACCGCGCGCATCACTAGCACAGACAGCTAACTATTCATATCTGGACTGAGTGCAGGCCAGTCCACCGTCTGTTTATTCACTTCGTCCAGGAACTGCCGAGTGATATGCGACGACGAAGTTCTCGCCGACAAAGCCTGCTTACGGAACCACGTGGTCCTGAAGAATGTTGATAATATACCTATCATGCGTCTGTCAAGCTGTCTGTCCTCCTCCTCGGCCTCCCCCGGGCACAAAAACGAGCTCGGTTTTTCCGTCAAAAAAGATACCAGCCCACATCATGCAGGAGTCACCGCCGTATGCAACCGCTTCAGCAAAACAGCACTGCGTAAATCACTCGCCTGGACGTCTGTAGACCCGGCCTCTCGTGTCACTGCCATGCAGACACATTCTGCACTCGTCAGTGAACAAGACCGACTGCCATTGCGCGACGTTCCAATTGAGATGCTTTCGAGCAAATTGAAGGCGCACTTGTTGGTGGCCTGCAGTTAATTTCGGGCCTGTGGCAGGCCGGTTTGTAGTGAAATTGGCTCTCTTCAAGCGTCTTCTTACGAACACGCCTCGGTTCCTACGTCACATCAACACCCGTCAGGTGCCGATTCTGCAGCACTGTTTAACGATGAAACGGTCATCTCCCTCTGAAATGCACCGGTGGCGGCTGGCTCTTGGTCTCCGATTAAAGGCACCAGTCTCTTGAAACCTTCTGTATACCCTTGATACAGCTGATTGGCTCAAATACAGCTGGGCAGCTACTTTTCGCTTACTGAGTCCTTGCTTTTTTTTTAAATGTCATCTCCTAGTTGACCTTGAGAGGTCGTGACTACTTAACCGGACTATCCTGTGGCTGCCTTAAGCTAACTAAAAGCCTCCAACCAGGGGCAAGATAAGGTAAATCAGTTGCGGGGGTTGGGTCGTTGCACAAGTCGAGGATACCGCAGAGACTGCATTTTCCTATACACCCGTTTAAATTGCTTAAATTAAAAATTATTGAATATTTTTTTTTAGATAGTGGTGCTAATGTAAAGCTAATCTCGCAAGCTTTTAATGGACGGTTTTTATAAATAAAATATGTATTTTCCGAAAAATACCGATATATTTGCATGCTTATGGGTTGAGTCGATTTAGTTGCTCGCGAGTGTAGTATATTTCACGGATTGTACTAGATCAGAGCGCTCCGTTCAGTGACCGAGCAAGAACAAATCTACACAACAGTTGATGTCCTGATGTTGTATATGGACAAGAACATGCTAGTTGCACGGTAAACTCTGCTGCTGCTGCTTGCGCGATGCAGGATTTTGCGTGACGTCCGTGTGTTGAGTAGTTCGCATGTGGCGATGTAGATGCCGCCACAGTACTATTCAAATACCAACCTAAGGCACCTGTTACCGCCAACGCCAGGAGTGACTAACTATTGATAATTTTTTCGCTCAAGAAACGTACAATAGATGTAGGCCCTGTAACAGTAAAATAGATAAATATATTAACAGCTGATTGCTGACTGTTCATACTGCCGGCGAGAACTCTCTCTCCACTAGTTTGTCGCAGCGACAAGAGCTATCAAAGAAAATACCACCAACAACCATGCACCGACCTTCTGACGTTTCATAAGTGCCCATGTAGGTTTATGTGAAATAAAATGTTTCGATTTTGAATGCCTACTTTATTAGGAACATGATGATAGAATCCCCATCCCAACCCGTCTTGGCAATCAAATGTAAGCATAAGGTCGGGTCATGCTCAACCTGCCCTGGCGGTGTAGTGCGACTGAGAAATTTGCTGAGAACAGAGTAACCGACTTTTTTGAGCTCATGGGGAAGCTCAGGACGTCGTTCTTTTCGCGTGTGGTGGCATGTACTCGTAAAAATAGTATTATCAAAGCTGTTTTTCATACTGTGCATTTACTGAGGGAGACAAATAAATGTACTGAACAATGTTACGGGGTACATTTGTTTTGGCTTCCTTGGTGTGAAATAGTGGGCTGTTTTCTATTGTTGTTTTTCTTTACTGTTTATTTTTATGTTTATTTGTTTAGTATAACTTTTGTTTTTAGGATAAGTTTACAATTTTAATTTTATGGGTGCTAATGCCTGAAATATACAATTATTATTATTATTATAAGGATAATTAGCCTTAAGGCGCTGACAAGACCCAATTGATCAAAATAGGCTTTGCTTAAGAATAAAAATTTCCAAATCTGTATAGTTTGTGGTAGCGGAAAAAATATATGTTAATTTTGAACATATTTCCCAGAACCTCGTTGTTACCAAAACACGTTTTGAAAACAAAATCTCGATACAAACTAACGTTAAACTAACCTCTTACTTTGAGTTCTAATCCAAAATATCTGTATCAAATATCAACATACGTTACGTATTTAATTAATAACAAGAACGTCTTATTTGAATGCAGAACTTGGTTGTTTTTTATTTTCGATTACTCAACTCAATTTTGAGTAAATAGATAATTACTTAATATTTTGCAATATATTACAAGCGTTGTGTCGTCGCACTTCTCTTTCTTTTCTATGGAATTTGATAGTGACCGCGGTTTAGGTGTTGTCAGCGTCTTAATGTTTCCTCTGCTAAGACTCGGGGCTCTTCTCGATGAGAGGGAGAGGACCGTAATGCAATCCACCACGCGAGCACGGTGCGTGCCCGCATGGTGGATTACGGCCCACTCCATCGGTTGGTGTGTTTCTGGTAAATTCGTTTTTCGGGTTTCGTAGTCAACAAGGGGCCCTTATAGTTTCACCATGTCCGTCTGACTGTCTGTCTGTTCCCGCTTTAGCTTAGAGACGCTTAGTACTAGAAAGCTGTTATTTGGCATGGGTAGGTATACATATTAATCGGTCAAGGACAGCTAATGAGACAATTGATTGTCCATTATTTGGCCTGATTGGACACGCACCGGGACTTCACAATTAAAATAGCAATTACCAACTTATAAAAAGCGTGTGTCTTAGCACGCACAATGAACGGTTTCCTAGTTGGGATGAATTTATCCCAAGAGCAAACTTAAAATTGTAGTTGAAAAACATGTTGTCCCATACATTCTTACTGCAAATGTTAGTTGGTCGACTATTACTCGTTTACTTCTAAAGCCTACGTAGCTGTGATAGTTTGTATGATGTTGCCGTGATTTTTTTCACGTATCTAAAAACAACTATTTAGCTCGCAGAAGGGGGGGGGGGGTGGTCGGAGAGTTGACTCTAATAAAACTTAGCACGTGCAAGTTTAATATTTTGCAAACGGATCCCTTAATCGAAAAATGGTTTCACACCTCCGCAATATTTTTGAACGACCTTACTAACGATACCCGATAAAATGGGCTAGAGGAGAAAAAAGAACTCATCCCCACTTTACATGGAGGCCCGGTATCCAAAAACAACTCATCCCCACTTTACATGGAGGCCCGGTATCCAAAAACAACTCATCCCCACTTTACATGGAGGACCGGTATCCAAAAACAACTCATCCCCACTTTACATGGAGGACCGGTATCCAAAAACAACTCATCCCCACTTTACATGGAGGACCGGTATCCAAAAACAACTCATCCCCACTTTACATGGAGGACCGGTATCCAAAAACCACTAAGACTTTGTTGGCGTGATTAATATGTAGGTATACCCAACACAAATTACAGCTTTCTAGTACTAAGAGTCTGAGCTAAGTCGCGGACAGACAGACAGACAGGCGGACATGATAAAATATAAGGGTTACTTGTTGCCCGCGGAACCCTAAATAGGGTGCAAATCAGATCCCAATATATAGGCTGATTTCTATATTCATAATAATCCTATAATTTAAAAAAAAATAGAAAAATACGTATCATGAGACTTCTAACCGCTAGTTCATAAAAAAAATACAAATTAAGAGTAATTCTGTCACTTCCAGATACGTTCCGTTACAGAGAGACAGCATTACTTTTAATCGGGAATTTAATTTAATGGACTTACGTGCAACTAGCGGTAAGACATTTAAATCACTACAAAAATCTCTGGGCAGAGCGGGAGGGTGTGTCAGACTCTTACTGACTAAAACCCACCCGTATTTCTTCCGTTGCCTGGGTCGGTAACCGTTTGAACTTTCACGCGACTCCGGCACGCTCTAGTGGACCCCTACACTTGTGCTGACATCTCTTTGATGTGCGCGTGGAACACAACGCGCCGTCGACCCGGGCCTGGTCCTTATCGGATGTCGAGCTACCCATTGCTCACCGTTCGCAAGCCCGCGCTTACGGTGGCCGGAAATCCGCCTGGAATTTCCGATGCCCAGGGTGTGTTGATAGTATATTTAATCAGTGTTCACAACAGTATGTAATTAATAATTGTCTTTTAATTTTACTAATTAATTGGCTAATACTGGCAAGTATTAGCCAATTAATTAGTAAAATTAAATTGATAAAAATAAACCCCAGTTCTACTGTTATTTTATTATATTGGGATAGTTTAGCTGTAAGAAAAAAGGACATAATTGAATGTGTCCATTTGATGTTACATCTCAATGAGACCAATAGTTGTAAATTTATTTTCTGTGCCTTGCCTTATTCTCAATATTTGTCTGTTGAGCAAAATAGGCACATTTATAATTTAAATGTGTTAATTTATAATAGGACCTGTCGTCACAGTGACGCTATTTTATATTTTAATTGTAATCAATTTATTACTGATTACAAACTGACAAATTATACAATGTATTTGCCACCTAGTTGTAGGAGACATATTGCTAATCTTTTAGCATACAATATACACAGTGACACTGGTACCTGTAGTGTACCATCGATTACTGTTAGTAGTGATACTAACACTACTTTTGATACGCCTTGTAGTTTAAACTATTAGGTGCGACAACGGGTCAGCCGCATATGTTGAATGTTGTACATCAAAATATGCAGGGTCTGTCCGGCAAAGAGCTAGAGTTAAGTTTATTTATGGAGAACTATGATGTTCAGCATGTCGATTCTGTAAAAACCTCACCGTGAAAACTCGCGTGGAGTGAGCTGTCAGTGTCATCCCACTGATGCTAGGGAGTGACCAAGCATTAAATTTATAATCATAATCGAGATTTTAATAATATTTTTATGCTAATTCTAGTGATCATTTTATATTATTTCAAAACTCGTATTTAAGTGTTCAAACGTTACTATTTAGGTTTTTTTTTAAATAAAATAGTAAAACAGAAAATCAATCAGAAACTCAATTTTGTTTTTTTATTCCAAAAGGTTTGGTAATTTTTGCAGCCGCCATCTTGCTTTTTAGATTAGACCTCACTATCGGCTTTAACCCCCCCCCACCCAAAACCATGAAAACGACACCCGTGATGAAAAATGTTAACATTTATCGCAGCCGCCATCTTGCTTTTTAGATATGACCTCACTATCGGCTTTAACACCTCCGAAAACCATGAAAACGACACACATGATGTAAAATCTGTACTTTCTCGCAGCCGCCATCTTGCTTTTTAATTTTGACCTCACCATCGGATTTAACACCCGCGAAAACCATGAAAACGATACCCATGATGAAAAATCTCAATATTTTCACAGCCGCCATCTTGCTTTTTAGATTTGACCTCAATATCGGCTTTAACAACCCGAAAATCATGAAAACGACACCCATGATGAAAAATCTGAACATCTTCGCAGCCGCCATCTTGCTTTTTAATTTTGACCACACTATCGGTTTTAGCACCCCCGAAAACCATGAAAATGACACCCATGATAAAAAATCTGAACATTTTCGCAGCCGCCATCTTGCTTTTTAATTTTGACCTCACTATCGGATTTAACACCCCCGAAAACCATGAAAACGATACCCATGATGAAAAATCTGAATATTATCACAGCCGCCATCTTGCTTTTTAGATTTGACCTCAGAATCGGTTGTAACACCTCCGAAAACCATGAAAACGACACCCATAATGAAAAATGTTTGTAGCCGCCATTTTGGATTTTGATATAAAGGTGGTAAAACCAAACTTTTGTTTGTCGCGCATTTAAAAATAAAAAAGAGGCAAATTTAAAAAAATACTCAACTTGGCCTCACGCGGAAGCGCGGCGTGATCTTATCACTTTACCCGATTCTCGTAACCATAGTAACCACCCGCGCCGAAGTGAATCGGCTAGGTGAAGTGAGTCGGTAAGCGCGACGCGCGAGTGTCGTGATCTTATCACTTCACACGATTCTCGTTGCCATAGCAACACCACTTCATTTGGGCTGAGTGAAGTGAGCTTAGCCGCCCGCCGGCTGGGCGCGCGCTGCGCGAGTGTCAGTTGAACTGAGAATTTTGTTATCTAGTATTGATGACGGTGATTTTATGAATATTATTTTATTATTGGCAATGCGAAAATAAAATATTAGAAATGTACTTATTAAATAACCCGCACTTTTTTTATTCAAATGGCTTATGTACACAGACTCACACATCGTTTAGTTAGGTTTCCACATAGCTTGTGAGGGGATAAATTCTATGGACCGTCAGCCAGGCACACTTCTAGCACTCGATCACTTGACACACTCGGTTATTTTTCTTCTTATTGAATAGATTCGGTTTAATAACAACGCTGAATAACGTCGCACAGTCTTTACTCGACTCAATCCAATATCGCTTCTTCAAAACACATCGCGGTTGGGTCATGAGATTGCGTTTATTTAATCAGTTAACTGATTATGATCAATAGAATTACCATAAATAAATTAAAAAATCTCGATTTTGATTGTAAATGTAATCCTTGGTCCATCCCTAGTACCAGGTGGGATGACACCGACAGTTCACTCCACGGCCACTTCACTTATGTTTTCACGGTGAGAAGGTTACAGAATAGCACTGCTGGCAGTGATGCCAACTTAGCTATTTTATAGCTAGATTTCTAAAAAATTGTAGCTAAAAGATTTAGCTACTTTTTTTTAGCAATTTTTCAACATAGCGACTTCATTTACACACTATCATCGGTGCTTGTGTGATTTTCAGTTTTATTTGTTTATCTGTGGAAGCATTTTGTAGAGTCGTCAGCATTTTGAGTCTTAATGTAAAAGAAAGACCATAGTGTTATAGAGCACAAAGGGCGCGCTATAAGGAAGACGCCCAAGAGAGGGGATTACCCCGATAGTTTCGCTTGCTGGAACATTGTGATTGTTTTTATTCTGTCTCACTCTCATAATATAATTAGCTTCGTCTACATTTCACGCGTTTTGTTAGTTTTGTCTGTTGTCGTAGATGGTTTACTGACATACCTACATATATATTCCGCGTAATTATTATAATAACCGTTTGCGTTCGGAAAACTTAGTCATCGTATGTGTCGTAATTATTGTAATGAAAAATGGATCTACTCAAGAAACCTAAGACTTATTCCCAAAAATATAGAGAACTGAGTGGGAGAACATTAAGGAATTTAAATTAAAGGGTGGTTAAAGGCAGCAAGTGGAAACTCGTCCAAAGTATTTTGCAGTTATTGTTGTGTGGAAATTCTGGCCAAACTGTTTGACATTAAGAAACATGCTGAGACTAAAAAACATACAAGCAAAAATTGGAGTTCAGAACAGATACGTACATATAGCTTTATTTTTAGACACTCAGACCGATTAGTACCTATAGTTTAGGTTAAGCCTTTCAGGTCATGATAATTTTGTACTAGTCTAGTCCAAAGGACATTATAATCAAACATATTTTTAGAGTGATTCAATAAGTAGGAAGATAATTTCGAAAATTTTTCCTTTGAATACTGTTGATGGCATAAATTCCTGATACAAACAATGTTGCCACTGTTGAAATTATATTACTTACCAAAAATTGAGAAAAAAAATAATGGTATCGTTCAAACATTAATCTCTCAAATAAATTTAGTTAAAAATAAGCAGGGAGTCTGATAACTCTAAATTCTATTCTATGTATAAGAGACTCGCTCAGGAAAAAAGGCAAATGTTGCTTCAACTGTACCTTTAACAGTTCTGCAACAAATGGGAACCCTGGAGAAATATACAAAATCACTGGATTCTCAGGATGCACAACCATCTACGTCATCTTCCCTAGATTAATATTAATATTTTTTTACCATATCATGTACCTGTAAATATATTACGAAAATAAAGTTATCCATTACATACATTAGTTTTAGTGTAGAAAAACGATTTTAACGATTAGTTCAATTTTTTTTAACTTTGGCAACTTCTAGCTACTTTTGGGGGTAAGATAATGTGGGAATCTGGCAACTTTTTGCAAAAGATCTAGCTACAGAGATGATAGTACAGTTGGCAACACTGACTGCTGGTGTTATGTTTGACTGAACACTGGTTGAAAGAACATGAAGTAGTGTTTATGAATAGTGATCATTTTACTGTACAAAGTGCTTTTATAAGAAAAAGTGCTATTTGCGGTGGATCTTTAGTTCTTGTTGCAAACAAGTTGAAGTGTAAACAACGTTTAGACTTAGTTAATCTTTCTATCGAGCGCACTATTGAGTTGTCTTGTGTTGAACTCGAGCGATACGTTATAATTTGCGTTTATCGACCCCCCTCTGGAGATTTTATTCTTTTCGAATCGGTAATGGAGGATTCACTCATTAGGTTAAAAAGTAGTAACAAAAGTATAATTTTATGTGGAGATTTTAATATTAATATTTTTGATGTTACTCCATTAAGTATTAGGCTTCTCAATCTGTTTAGGTCTTATAATTTAATTAACTTGTTTTTTGAACCTACTAGGATCACGGCGTCGTCGTCGACTTGTATTGATAATATTTTTAGTGATTGTGATGCCAAAAATAAATTAGTGTTAAGTAACTTAACGTCTGACCACTGTGGTTTATTAGCTAGCTTCCCTATGCCGTTACATAAAAAGCCGCATAAAATAGAATGCAGGCCTTATACAGCTAGTCGGTGCGACAAGTTTAAAAATAATATAGCTCATAGAATTACACCATCTATAGTAGAACACGTGAATTCTAATGATATCTATGGAGCCCTTTTTGATGTTGTGCAAAAAGAGTACCAGTCTACTTTCAAGACCAAAACCATTAACATTAATGGCACCTCCGCTGGCTTTAACCAATGGGCTACTCCAGGTATTTATAAAAATAGAGCGCGACTATACGAGTTATACGGTTTGAAAAAAATCAGGTTTGACACTCCTTTCTTAGAGTATGTCAAAAATTATTCAAAACTATTTAAAAAGATTTATGTTTTTGCTAAATCTAAATTTTTAAGCGATACAATAAAAAAATCCAATAATAAAGGAAAATCCAATTGGAAAATAATTAACAATGAAACGGTTAAGTCGGTTAAACAAGAAAAACAATTTGAGATTATGGTCGACAACAAATTAGTTAATAAAGCAGCTGACGTAGCTGAAGCATTCAATGAGTTTTTTGCCAACATACCTATAACTAAGACTCGCTCCTTGAATTCGTCCCCGTCTAAAGCTGAAAATCTTTTGCATAGTAGTGTGCCTAAATGTAGTCGCTTATTTAGCTTCGAACATGTAACACCTCGTGATGTAGTTAATCTTTTTAACACACTTAAGTCTAAAAACACTGGTGATATCTGGGGTATCTCCATTAAACTATTAAGCAATATAATAGAAATCGTAGCCCCCTATCCAGCTGTTACTTTTAATAAATGTGTTGATTTGGGCTCTTTTCCTGACCTCATGAAGAGTAGTAAAGTCATACCTTTATTTAAATCAGGTAATAAAAATGACGTTGGCAATTTCAGACCTATTTCTATCTTACCTGCATTTAGCAAAATATTTGAAAAGTTAATACTCAAGCAATTGCTAAGACATTTTAATTTAAACAGCCTCCTTCATAATGAACAATATGGCTTTACAAAAGGTCGTTCGAATACAGATGCGGGTGTTGCACTGCTGAAGCACATATTTGACGAATGGGAGAATTCGCAAAATGTTATTGGAGTTTTCTGTGATCTCTCCAAAGCCTTTGATTGCGTGGACCATGACACGCTTTTGCGTAAACTGTGTCATTATGGTGTCCAAAATGAAGCTCTCAAAGTAATAAATTCTTATTTACATAATAGGTTCCGATGTGTAGATGTGAATGTTGTAAAATCTTCTGAGTTACCAGTTCAGTTAGGTGTACCTCAAGGCTCAATACTGGGTCCATTATTATTTTTAGTGTATATTAATGACTTACCATTTTATTTAAAGGGTATCTGTGACGTTGTATTGTTTGCAGATGACACCTCACTTCTTTTTAAAGTAAACAGGAATAGACAAGATTTTGATGACGTAAACAGAGCACTCTCAATGGTTACGGATTGGTTTACGACGAATAACCTAGTTCTCAATGTCAAGAAAACGAAATGTATAAAGTTTGCCTTGCCAAATGTTAGGAGTCTAGGTCCCAACATCGTCTTAGATAATGGAGTGCTTGAAACTGTAGACTCGGCAGTTTTTCTTGGTATAACAGTAGATGCCAAACTTCAGTGGGGCCCTCATATATCAAGCCTAGCGGGCAGGCTCAGTTCGGCCGCCTACGCCGTCAGAAAAGTAAGACAATACACTGACGTTGATACAGCTCGATTAGTTTATTTTAGTTATTTTCATAGTGTTATGTCCTACGGTATTCTGCTGTGGGGCAAAGCCGCTGACATTCAACGTATATTCGTTCTTCAAAAACGAGCTGTTCGAGCTATTTACCAGCTTGGTGCCAGAGTTTCTCTGAGAGATTTTTTTAAAGATGTTGGTATTCTCACGGTGGCATCACAATTCATCTTCGCCAACATCTTATATTATATTAGGCAAAATATACACTTATACACTAAAAATAGTGATATTCACGATATTAACACCAGAAATAAGGACAAATTACGAACTCCATTTCACCGGCTTCATAAGGTACATAACTCATTTGTTGGGCTTGGTATAACATTTTATAACATGCTGCCCTCTTCTTTGCTAGATTTGCCTTTTAGTGCGTTTAAAACTAAAGTAAAATCCACCCTTTGTTCAAAGGCATACTATTGTATCAATGACTACTTAAACGATAAGAATAGTTGGTCGCTATGATTAACTCAAGACAATGTTTATGTTCTTTCTCCAGAATTAGCACACCTACTGACAGGTTATATGAGTTCATATAATTGATTATTTTTTTATTTGACTGTATAAGTCAATGTAATTTAATTTAGTTAAATTTTAATTTATTAGTGACATAATGTACTCATTACAATGTGTGTTTTATGAGTTGTATTGCAATAAGTGGTTAGCTAGCGTATTCGACTATTGATTATACTATTCTTGCCTGAGCCACCGGCAGCAAGCTCGTCATGCTCCCTTAGATGTCACTGCCTGTGGTAGCGTCGGGGGTCGGGTTGCCTCCTTCCCTCCAATATGGCGAGGGGGGTGATTGCTAATCTTTGCGTTATGCTCGTGAACGGGTGCTGCTTGTGGTGACTGGTCGTCTTGCTGATCATGGTTTTAATTGTTATTAGTAATTGTTTACTTATTTTACTTCGATGGGGCTAGTTTATCATTTATCACTTCGAGTTACAGCAATAGCCTTATGTAAGCGGGCACGTCCTTTATGTCTGGAGGCTTTTATTTAGGTATTAAGTTCTATTTACGTTTTTTTATGTTGTAATTTTTATCTGCTTGAGTACAGTTTGTTCATTGTTTTTTTGGTATACTGGCGTGTGCTAGCTAACATATGGCAAGTGTGTAATTTAATCCAATGTTTTGTGTTTCGTAATGTTAATTACTTTGCATACGATTTGTATAGAGTCGGGTTTATGTAACTAAATAGACAGATGTGCTGCTGGGGAGTTTGTTCCACCACTTCTTCTTCCCAGCTAAAACACTAGGAAGTGGTGAAGGGCGGGCATTTTTGGGGGACTGTCTTATGTAACTTTGACGTTCGAAAAGTGCTGATTTTCAGCCTAGTTTGAATAAATAACTTTTGATTTTAGTTTTTTTTTTTTTTGTCTCCTGCGGTGGCTGGGGCGAGAGGGCGCGAAATTTGCCTTTCCCTCAACCATCCCTCCTCCTCTTTCGCGAGCATTACTGCTTCGCAGAAGGAGGTGACGGCTGCCTATGATGTACCATGGCCTGGACAAGGGCCGGACGCGAGAGATCTCTGCCGCCGATCGCCGCCACGAGGACACGGTTGTGCTCTGCCCAAGCCGGGCAGACCTCCACCATATGTTCCACCGTGTCCTCCGGGCGATCCACACAGTGGTGACACCCGGGCGTTTCCTCCCGCCTTATCCAACATAGGAACCTCCCGAAGCTGCCGTGTCCAGTGAGGACCTGCGTCAGGTGGAAGGTGAGGACCCGTGGCGCCTCTCTAGCCATTCCTCAAAGAGGGGACTTATCGCCGCAATTGTGGCGTGCCCAGCACTGGGTTGCGACAACCGTACTCTCCACGTCACCATGAGGTCCCACCGGAGCTCCGTCCGCTGTGCCACGATTTCTCGCGGCAGTGGAGTTACGCCCCGGCGTTTCGCCTCCTCGCGCCACTCCCATACGTGCGTGAGGGCTTTTGCCTCCAGATCCCATGGCGGCAATCCGACAAGGAGGCTCGCTGCCTCACAGGAGACCGTGCGGTATCCCCGGGCCAGCCGGATGGCCATGACCCTTTGAATTAGTTCAGCTTGCTAAGGGCATAGGAAGCGTTTGAGGTGAGATTTCTATTAAACAATTAAAAATAATATATTACTCGCTTGTCGGTCTAGTGGTTGCAAGCGCTACTGCTGAGCATAAGTCCTCAGTTCGATTCCCGGGTCGGGCAAAGCGTTATTGGGTTTTTCTATCTGGAATTTTTCAGTAGCAGCCCGGATTCTGGATTTGTGCCCGGTTGATGGCAATAAGCTCGCCCCCTATTACATGGGACTTAAACATAACTGGCGAAATGTGGGTGTACTACAGGTATACCTCTGCCCAACCCTTCGGGGAAACAAAGCGTGTTGTTATGTATGTATGTACTCGCTTGATGAGTCAAACACACAGTATCGCTCTATGGGGAGGTATACAATGTACAATGTGAATACTGCTTCTGTCATACAAAAAAGGGCCATAAGAACCAAGGTGAGAATTCCACAGTGGCTATCGTGCAAGAAATACTTTAAAGAACTACAGATATTAAAAGTCCCTCGCTTGTATATTTTAGTTGTCCTCACAGACCTCATAAAACACTACACAATTTTGAAACAATTGAGGAAAGAAATAAGCGTCAAGCTACAAGGCGTAAGGACTTATAGGTATAAGATACAACTGCATTTGAAAGTAATTACTGCTGCAAGCTATCAGTCAGTTAAACTGTATAATAAAACTACCTGTAGAATTAAAGTCCATAATTATACATAATATTTAAAACCAGTTTAGAACGGGCTAAAGTTATTTCTGATGGAAAAGTGCAATTTTACACTTGATGAGTTTCTCAGTGATCTTGGCGACTGTTACGATTGTTAACATTTTTTGTTATTTTTTATTGACACATGTATTATTTTTTTATGACATTTTTATCGGTGTTTTCATCATCATCGTCATCATCATCTGCCTAGCCTTTTCGCAACTATCATATGTTGGCGTCGGCTTCCAGTCTATCGGATCTGATTCCAGTCATCCGGTTAGACTATTTTACATGGAGCGACTGCCTATCTGAATTTGACCATTCAGTTACTGGGTAATACGATACCCCTACTGGTTGTCAGACTTTCGGGCTTCTGACGACTCGTAACGACTGTCAAAGAACCACGAATGACAGCCGGGACCAACTGCACACTGCTGCTGTGCTTTCCGAGGCACGGAAGGGTCTTGGTATATAGATGGTCACCCATCTACGGACCAGCAAGCGTAGCTTAACCTGATCGATTGACTCGTGTACCTGTTGTTACTTACATAGGTACATCGGTGTTAATGTACCCAAATTTAATGACATTGTTTTTGCTTTTCTTGACATTTGTGTTGATGTTAATGTACCCAAATTTAATTTAATTTTCAATTTAGAAACCTTTCACTCATATATCCGTAATAGATTTTTTTTTTAAAGTGATATTTCTGCCTGTTGTTTTACTTTTTATTTAATGAATTTCGATAGAATGTAAAATTGAATCATCATCTGCCTAGCCTGTTCCCAACTATGTTGGGGTCGGCTTCCGGTCTTCTGCGAGCGACTGCCTATCTGACCTCCATAACCCAGCTACTGGGTAAAACGATACCAAGGGATATCATGGTGGAGGGGGGGGGGGGGGGGGGTGCTGGGTGCTGGGTGCTGGGTTAAGCTTTCAGAGTTTCAAGCTTCTGATGACCCGTAACGACTGTCAAAGATCTACAAATTATTTTAACCACTTGGATCGAACCGTGGACCTATTCTCGGCCCCATCAACTCGTACTTATTAACATACAAGCAGACACGTTTTGCCTTTTCGTTTGATTACAACGTTGATTAATATTTAAGGCGACATGCTATTTGCAGTTCGTGGTATATTCTTGATATTCGGCTTTGCTACGAGAAACCCTTTTTTTTTTTTTTTTTTTTAAGGTTTCCGTCCTGCTGGGGTCGCGGGAAGGTACTTATGGGTCACCGAGGCCCCCGCAACACAGGCAACAAGAAGGAATACGGGTGGGTTTTAGTCAGTAAGAGTCTGACACACCCTCCCGCTCCACCCAGAGCGGGAGAAGTTATTTGATGATTTCCCACCCAAAAAAAAAAAAAAAAAAAAAAAAAAAAAAAAAAAAAAAAAAAAAAAAAAAGCGTTCCGTACACAAAGGGTAAAACAGGGCCCTATTACTAAGACTCCGCCGTCCGTATGTCTATCTGTCTTTCCGTCTGTCACCAGGCTGTATCTCATGAACCGTGATAGTTAAACAGTTTAAATTGTCACAGATGATGTATTTCTGTTGCTGCTATAACAACAAATACTAAAAAAAACAGAATAAAATAAATATTTAACCTTTTCACCGCCAGCGTATACAGAACGCGATGCCTCGCCTAGCGCCAAGCTATACATCTTGCACATATCCGACACATATCCGACGGTCGAAATTCATCTAGTTTCCCTTTGTTATAAAGTAGTTAATGTTACGCCTCACTGCCTCAGCCGATAACAGCGCGCCACTCGAGCCAGCCAATCCTAGCCAAGCCAATCCACCGCCATAACTACCGGTCGCCTCCGGTGGGGGAACCGCTATATAATGCTCTGCGAGCTCATTTTCGCTCTCTTGTTGCTGCGATTGGACGACTAAGCTGAAACTCTGTTTGATTGTGTTTTGGATAATATTAAATCAGTGTGATTATACAGTTCTGCCTCTTTGTTTATGCCCTTCTGTTACATCTCAGAAGTGGGATAAATACAAAAAAAAAAACTATGAAGCGTAATCACGCCGATGCGGCAAGGGTAGGCTGTAGGGCAGGTAGGCGTGAATCCCAATGTGAAGAAGCATCCGTAAAAAGCGACAATGAAGATGACGTCACATCACCAGACACTCCTCCGGCCCGGAAAATCCTTAGAAGACTATTAGAAACCGAGGTACAAAAAGCCATGCGTGAGTTAAGCGAAGAGGTACCCTCCATCACTACAAGAAAAGAGCTCCGTGCGGCCTCATTGATACCAGAGTTTGACCCCGACAGTGAAGAATGCACTACTGCGTCAGCATGGCTCAAAAAGATGGACCAACTCGGCGAGATTCATGGCTGGAGCGAAACTACGAAGTCATTCTACCTGCAAGACAGATTAAGAGGTCAAGCTAGAAGATGGTATAATCGGCTTGATGAATACGATTACTCCTGGGAAGATTGGAAGCAGATGTTGATTGCGTTAGTTGCGTGCGTTTCCCAGACATCGCGATTTCGGGAACATGTTAGAAGAGATGATGAACAGGAAGAAACAAGTTACGGAATCGATGACGAAATACTACCAGGACAAAGTGGCCATGTGTTTCCGGTGTAAGTTGTCCGACAACGCGACTGTTTCCTGCATCATTCGCGGTCTACCACCATCACTCCAAGCGAATGCAAGAGCTTACCAGTGCGAGCGACCTGAAGAATTATATGAAGGCTTCCTTTGTGCGTTAGATGACTACCAACCGCCGTCAACGTCAAGCGGAACACGTGTGCCAAATAAAGATGCCAACAATCGACAGGGAAACGAAAAAAAAAATACCCCTATCAACCCGGATGTCGACCCGTGTCCGCGCTGTAAAAAAACTGGCCACATACTACGTAACTGTCCATATCCGGATTCCCGAACATGCTTCAAATGTGGTAAGCAAGGCCACATTGCTACGCGGTGCGTAAACGCCCCAAAACTTGCGACACAAGCCGATGACAAAGTCAAAGAAATCAAGCTTCTACAAAACTACAGCAAGATTTACGAAAAAACGGTAAAAATCAATGGCATATACGTTAAATCTTATATTGATACCGGCAGTCAAGTTAACGTGCTCTCTACTCACGTGTCAAAACTGCTGGATCTCAAAATCAACCCGTCTAACACCGTCCTCAAAGGCTTCTCTGGACAACATTTACCCAGCCGCGGGGAAGTAGCTTTCCAGCTGGATATCGATGGCATACTTATCCCCTGCAAGGCTCATTTATCAAACGTGGATATGGGGAACATAAATCTATTGGTTGGGCAGCCAATTATTAACAGCGACGGTATGACTTTGGTAGTCAGCGATGGAAGAGCCACTCTCAAACAAGACATCGACTTTACAAGACACATGGATGTAATTGAAGAGCGCACTCACTTTAAGGTCGTCACTGCAGAAAATGAGTGCCTACTGCCCGGACTTTCCATCATCAAAGTTAACGTGCTGGACAATGATGAAGACCACGATGTCGTCACTACGCCACAACATTATGAGCTGCGAGGTGTAACCTACTCCATTCCTGCCACCCTGCTACGAGGCCCCGTCGGGTATATCAAGGTCATCAACAATTGCACTCAAAACATCATCTGGGAGCCTGGCGAAGTACTGACCAGAGCCGACAGCTGCGTCACTACGCCACTACCGGATGTTCAGGTTCGTCAACAAAATTTCACTTTGCCATTGACTTCCGCAGCCAAAGCCAATAATGACTATAGCCATCCTATTGCGTCTCTCTTGCACACTAGCCTAGCCAATGTAAGCACTATTGGGGGAGTAAACGTAGATAATATCAGGACGGGTAAATTGAATAAAAACGATCACGATAGTTTAATCACTTTATTGACGAATTACAGTGACTGTTTTGCGAATAAAACACAAGACTTAGGATGCACAGATTTATTACAAATGAGAATAACATTAACAAGTGAACAGCCTATATACCGCCAACCTTACCGTTTGTCTCATAGTGAGCAGGACATAGTTAGGTCCAAAGTCTCCGAGTTATTAAATGCAGGTATAATCCGAGAGTCCGAGTCATGTTTTGCTTCTCCAGTTATCCTTGTAAAGAAAAAGAACGGCGACAGTAGGCTCTGCGTCGACTTTCGGGCGCTTAACGCCATTACAGTCAAAGATAGGTATCCGTTGCCCAACATCGATGATCATGTCTCAAAGTTAGCTGGCAAGAATTTCTTCACAAGTCTTGATTTAGCACAAAGTTACCATCAGGTTAAAATCGCCCCTGAAGACATACACAAAACAGCTTTTATAACCCCGCAGGGTCACTTTGAATATACGCGTGTTCCATTTGGTCTGGCTAACGCACCGTCTGTTTTTATGCGACTCATAAACAAGATCGTAGATTCTATACGAAATTCCAATAACGTTTCTAAAGGCGGTAGTACGAAAACTCGCCACGACTTTTCGAACGAATATGAGGTATTAGCATTTTTAGACGATTTGTTACTACCTTCTATCAATGTGCAGTCCGGTTTAGAAATTTTAGAGAAGGTTCTACATAAATTAAAATCAGAAAATTTAAAGCTAAATATGAGCAAGTGTTCATTTTTACAAAATAAAATCACATATTTGGGACATGAAATTTCATCGAATGGTATTCAACCAGGTGAATCGAAATTGGCAGCAGTGTCGCAGTTTCCCATCCCTAGTAACGTTCATGAGATACGTCAATTTATTGGGCTATGTAGCTATTTTCGTAAATTTATTAAAAATTTCGCAATAATTTCGCGCCCAATAACAGATTCAGATCAGTTTTGAACAATTAAAACAGTGTCTGTGTACAAAACCCATACTTGCTTTATACGACCCTGCACTGCCAACGGAGATTCACACGGATGCATGCAAATCAGGTATCGCAGGTATTTTGTTACAAAAACAGACTGATAATTCACTACGCCCCGTTATGTATTTTAGTAGGGTAACTAGTAAGGAAGAAAGCATGTATCATAGTTACGAGCTTGAAACGCTCGCTGTGGTCGAATCATTGCGCAAATATAGGGTGTACATTGTAGGTAAACACGTTAAGATCGTGACTGACTGCACGGCTGTTCGTGCCACCCTAACAAAACGTGACATTATCCCGCGTATTGCCAGGTGGTGGTTGTCAATCCAAGATTTTGATATGAGTGTAGAGTATAGACCCGGAGAAAGAATGAAACATGTAGACGCGTTAAGTAGGAACCCAGTCGATACTATGAATGTCAATCGCCTTGAAGTGTCTGAAGACTGGTTCTATACCGTCCAGTACCAGGATGACAAATTAAAGCGAATAATTGACCAGCTTAGGGATGGCTCAGCTGCTACTGAAATAACCAACAATTATGTGTTCTTAAATGATAGGCTATATAGAAAGACATTGCATGGTAATCGCCTCGTAGTGCCAGCATTAGCTCGATGGAGGCTTATTCAAATGCACCATGATGATATTGGGCATGTGGGTATCCAAAAATGTACAGATTTGATTAAAAAAGATTACTGGTTTCCCAAAATGACTCGCTTTATTCAAAAGTATGTTAATGCATGTCTTAATTGTGCTTATGGTAAAGGTGATCATGGAAAGAAAGAAGGAAAATTGTTCCCTATTCCCAAACCCACAGAGCCTATGATCATGGTGCATATTGACCATTTAGGCCCCTTTTGCAAAACAGTGAAAGGTTATCAGTATATGCTAGTTATGACATGTGCTTATTCAAAATTTGTTATTGCTGAACCCACTCGAACAGTCAATTCGGTAGAAACTATTAGAACACTTAAGAAAATATTTAGCTTATTTGGATACCCTGTTAAACTTGTAAGTGATCATGGGAAGGCTTTCACCAGTAGATATTTTAAAAAGTTTTCAACTGACAGACAATTTAGGCATATTTTGACCTCAGTTGCATGTCCGCGAGCCAATGGTCAAGTGGAACGGACTAACCGGACCATATTAAATGCGTTGCGCGCCACAGACTCTAGCGAGGCTGCGAATAATTGGGCCAACAGCTTACCTGACATTATCTGGGGTATCAACAATACCGCAAATGAAAGCACAACATACAGGCCCTATGATTTGATGTTTGCCAAAAGTGCTAGGCCACGTTGCGATGTCATTACTAACGAAAATATTTGTGAACCAGTGGAGGTTAGGCGTAACAAAGCTAGTGCTCAGTTAAGGGTAGCAAGCGATAGGATGAAACGTAACTTTGACAAAAAACGGAAAACAAGTCATATCTATAAAAAGGGTGATTTAGTTCTTTGGCGGCAAGCACCGACAAGCAGTGCCACAAAAGTTAACACTAAACTGGATGACATTTACTCAGGTCCATATATTGTAACCAAGGTTGTGGGTAATGACAGATATAGGATCTCTGTACCTGTTGTTACTTACATAGGTACATCGGTGTTAATGTACCCAAATTTAATGACATTGTTTTTGCTTTTCTTGACATTTGTGTTGATGTTAATGTACCCAAATTTAATTTAATTTTCAATTTAGAAACCTTTCACTCATATATCCGTAATAGATTTTTTTTTTAAAGTGATATTTCTGCCTGTTGTTTTACTTTTTATTTAATGAATTTCGATAGAATGTAAAATTGAATCATCATCTGCCTAGCCTGTTCCCAACTATGTTGGGGTCGGCTTCCGGTCTTCTGCGAGCGACTGCCTATCTGACCTCCATAACCCAGCTACTGGGTAAAACGATACCAAGGGATATCATGGTGGAGGGGGGGGGGGGGGGGGGGTGCTGGGTGCTGGGTTAAGCTTTCAGAGTTTCAAGCTTCTGATGACCCGTAACGACTGTCAAAGATCTACAAATTATTTTAACCACTTGGATCGAACCGTGGACCTATTCTCGGCCCCATCAACTCGTACTTATTAACATACAAGCAGACACGTTTTGCCTTTTCGTTTGATTACAACGTTGATTAATATTTAAGGCGACATGCTATTTGCAGTTCGTGGTATATTCTTGATATTCGGCTTTGCTACGAGAAACCCTTTTTTTTTTTTTTTTTTTTAAGGTTTCCGTCCTGCTGGGGTCGCGGGAAGGTACTTATGGGTCACCGAGGCCCCCGCAACACAGGCAACAAGAAGGAATACGGGTGGGTTTTAGTCAGTAAGAGTCTGACACACCCTCCCGCTCCACCCAGAGCGGGAGAAGTTATTTGATGATTTCCCACCCAAAAAAAAAAAAAAAAAAAAAAAAAAAAAAAAAAAAAAAAAAAAAAAAAAAAGCGTTCCGTACACAAAGGGTAAAACAGGGCCCTATTACTAAGACTCCGCCGTCCGTATGTCTATCTGTCTTTCCGTCTGTCACCAGGCTGTATCTCATGAACCGTGATAGTTAAACAGTTTAAATTGTCACAGATGATGTATTTCTGTTGCTGCTATAACAACAAATACTAAAAAAAACAGAATAAAATAAATATTTAACCTTTTCACCGCCAGCGTATACAGAACGCGATGCCTCGCCTAGCGCCAAGCTATACATCTTGCACATATCCGACACATATCCGACGGTCGAAATTCATCTAGTTTCCCTTTGTTATAAAGTAGTTAATGTTACGCCTCACTGCCTCAGCCGATAACAGCGCGCCACTCGAGCCAGCCAATCCTAGCCAAGCCAATCCACCGCCATAACTACCGGTCGCCTCCGGTGGGGGAACCGCTATATAATGCTCTGCGAGCTCATTTTCGCTCTCTTGTTGCTGCGATTGGACGACTAAGCTGAAACTCTGTTTGATTGTGTTTTGGATAATATTAAATCAGTGTGATTATACAGTTCTGCCTCTTTGTTTATGCCCTTCTGTTACATCTCAGAAGTGGGATAAATACAAAAAAAAAAACTATGAAGCGTAATCACGCCGATGCGGCAAGGGTAGGCTGTAGGGCAGGTAGGCGTGAATCCCAATGTGAAGAAGCATCCGTAAAAAGCGACAATGAAGATGACGTCACATCACCAGACACTCCTCCGGCCCGGAAAATCCTTAGAAGACTATTAGAAACCGAGGTACAAAAAGCCATGCGTGAGTTAAGCGAAGAGGTACCCTCCATCACTACAAGAAAAGAGCTCCGTGCGGCCTCATTGATACCAGAGTTTGACCCCGACAGTGAAGAATGCACTACTGCGTCAGCATGGCTCAAAAAGATGGACCAACTCGGCGAGATTCATGGCTGGAGCGAAACTACGAAGTCATTCTACCTGCAAGACAGATTAAGAGGTCAAGCTAGAAGATGGTATAATCGGCTTGATGAATACGATTACTCCTGGGAAGATTGGAAGCAGATGTTGATTGCGTTAGTTGCGTGCGTTTCCCAGACATCGCGATTTCGGGAACATGTTAGAAGAGATGATGAACAGGAAGAAACAAGTTACGGAATCGATGACGAAATACTACCAGGACAAAGTGGCCATGTGTTTCCGGTGTAAGTTGTCCGACAACGCGACTGTTTCCTGCATCATTCGCGGTCTACCACCATCACTCCAAGCGAATGCAAGAGCTTACCAGTGCGAGCGACCTGAAGAATTATATGAAGGCTTCCTTTGTGCGTTAGATGACTACCAACCGCCGTCAACGTCAAGCGGAACACGTGTGCCAAATAAAGATGCCAACAATCGACAGGGAAACGAAAAAAAAAATACCCCTATCAACCCGGATGTCGACCCGTGTCCGCGCTGTAAAAAAACTGGCCACATACTACGTAACTGTCCATATCCGGATTCCCGAACATGCTTCAAATGTGGTAAGCAAGGCCACATTGCTACGCGGTGCGTAAACGCCCCAAAACTTGCGACACAAGCCGATGACAAAGTCAAAGAAATCAAGCTTCTACAAAACTACAGCAAGATTTACGAAAAAACGGTAAAAATCAATGGCATATACGTTAAATCTTATATTGATACCGGCAGTCAAGTTAACGTGCTCTCTACTCACGTGTCAAAACTGCTGGATCTCAAAATCAACCCGTCTAACACCGTCCTCAAAGGCTTCTCTGGACAACATTTACCCAGCCGCGGGGAAGTAGCTTTCCAGCTGGATATCGATGGCATACTTATCCCCTGCAAGGCTCATTTATCAAACGTGGATATGGGGAACATAAATCTATTGGTTGGGCAGCCAATTATTAACAGCGACGGTATGACTTTGGTAGTCAGCGATGGAAGAGCCACTCTCAAACAAGACATCGACTTTACAAGACACATGGATGTAATTGAAGAGCGCACTCACTTTAAGGTCGTCACTGCAGAAAATGAGTGCCTACTGCCCGGACTTTCCATCATCAAAGTTAACGTGCTGGACAATGATGAAGACCACGATGTCGTCACTACGCCACAACATTATGAGCTGCGAGGTGTAACCTACTCCATTCCTGCCACCCTGCTACGAGGCCCCGTCGGGTATATCAAGGTCATCAACAATTGCACTCAAAACATCATCTGGGAGCCTGGCGAAGTACTGACCAGAGCCGACAGCTGCGTCACTACGCCACTACCGGATGTTCAGGTTCGTCAACAAAATTTCACTTTGCCATTGACTTCCGCAGCCAAAGCCAATAATGACTATAGCCATCCTATTGCGTCTCTCTTGCACACTAGCCTAGCCAATGTAAGCACTATTGGGGGAGTAAACGTAGATAATATCAGGACGGGTAAATTGAATAAAAACGATCACGATAGTTTAATCACTTTATTGACGAATTACAGTGACTGTTTTGCGAATAAAACACAAGACTTAGGATGCACAGATTTATTACAAATGAGAATAACATTAACAAGTGAACAGCCTATATACCGCCAACCTTACCGTTTGTCTCATAGTGAGCAGGACATAGTTAGGTCCAAAGTCTCCGAGTTATTAAATGCAGGTATAATCCGAGAGTCCGAGTCATGTTTTGCTTCTCCAGTTATCCTTGTAAAGAAAAAGAACGGCGACAGTAGGCTCTGCGTCGACTTTCGGGCGCTTAACGCCATTACAGTCAAAGATAGGTATCCGTTGCCCAACATCGATGATCATGTCTCAAAGTTAGCTGGCAAGAATTTCTTCACAAGTCTTGATTTAGCACAAAGTTACCATCAGGTTAAAATCGCCCCTGAAGACATACACAAAACAGCTTTTATAACCCCGCAGGGTCACTTTGAATATACGCGTGTTCCATTTGGTCTGGCTAACGCACCGTCTGTTTTTATGCGACTCATAAACAAGATCGTAGATTCTATACGAAATTCCAATAACGTTTCTAAAGGCGGTAGTACGAAAACTCGCCACGACTTTTCGAACGAATATGAGGTATTAGCATTTTTAGACGATTTGTTACTACCTTCTATCAATGTGCAGTCCGGTTTAGAAATTTTAGAGAAGGTTCTACATAAATTAAAATCAGAAAATTTAAAGCTAAATATGAGCAAGTGTTCATTTTTACAAAATAAAATCACATATTTGGGACATGAAATTTCATCGAATGGTATTCAACCAGGTGAATCGAAATTGGCAGCAGTGTCGCAGTTTCCCATCCCTAGTAACGTTCATGAGATACGTCAATTTATTGGGCTATGTAGCTATTTTCGTAAATTTATTAAAAATTTCGCAATAATTTCGCGCCCAATAACAGATTCAGATCAGTTTTGAACAATTAAAACAGTGTCTGTGTACAAAACCCATACTTGCTTTATACGACCCTGCACTGCCAACGGAGATTCACACGGATGCATGCAAATCAGGTATCGCAGGTATTTTGTTACAAAAACAGACTGATAATTCACTACGCCCCGTTATGTATTTTAGTAGGGTAACTAGTAAGGAAGAAAGCATGTATCATAGTTACGAGCTTGAAACGCTCGCTGTGGTCGAATCATTGCGCAAATATAGGGTGTACATTGTAGGTAAACACGTTAAGATCGTGACTGACTGCACGGCTGTTCGTGCCACCCTAACAAAACGTGACATTATCCCGCGTATTGCCAGGTGGTGGTTGTCAATCCAAGATTTTGATATGAGTGTAGAGTATAGACCCGGAGAAAGAATGAAACATGTAGACGCGTTAAGTAGGAACCCAGTCGATACTATGAATGTCAATCGCCTTGAAGTGTCTGAAGACTGGTTCTATACCGTCCAGTACCAGGATGACAAATTAAAGCGAATAATTGACCAGCTTAGGGATGGCTCAGCTGCTACTGAAATAACCAACAATTATGTGTTCTTAAATGATAGGCTATATAGAAAGACATTGCATGGTAATCGCCTCGTAGTGCCAGCATTAGCTCGATGGAGGCTTATTCAAATGCACCATGATGATATTGGGCATGTGGGTATCCAAAAATGTACAGATTTGATTAAAAAAGATTACTGGTTTCCCAAAATGACTCGCTTTATTCAAAAGTATGTTAATGCATGTCTTAATTGTGCTTATGGTAAAGGTGATCATGGAAAGAAAGAAGGAAAATTGTTCCCTATTCCCAAACCCACAGAGCCTATGATCATGGTGCATATTGACCATTTAGGCCCCTTTTGCAAAACAGTGAAAGGTTATCAGTATATGCTAGTTATGACATGTGCTTATTCAAAATTTGTTATTGCTGAACCCACTCGAACAGTCAATTCGGTAGAAACTATTAGAACACTTAAGAAAATATTTAGCTTATTTGGATACCCTGTTAAACTTGTAAGTGATCATGGGAAGGCTTTCACCAGTAGATATTTTAAAAAGTTTTCAACTGACAGACAATTTAGGCATATTTTGACCTCAGTTGCATGTCCGCGAGCCAATGGTCAAGTGGAACGGACTAACCGGACCATATTAAATGCGTTGCGCGCCACAGACTCTAGCGAGGCTGCGAATAATTGGGCCAACAGCTTACCTGACATTATCTGGGGTATCAACAATACCGCAAATGAAAGCACAACATACAGGCCCTATGATTTGATGTTTGCCAAAAGTGCTAGGCCACGTTGCGATGTCATTACTAACGAAAATATTTGTGAACCAGTGGAGGTTAGGCGTAACAAAGCTAGTGCTCAGTTAAGGGTAGCAAGCGATAGGATGAAACGTAACTTTGACAAAAAACGGAAAACAAGTCATATCTATAAAAAGGGTGATTTAGTTCTTTGGCGGCAAGCACCGACAAGCAGTGCCACAAAAGTTAACACTAAACTGGATGACATTTACTCAGGTCCATATATTGTAACCAAGGTTGTGGGTAATGACAGATATAGGATCCGTAGTATCAAGGGACTCCGAGGTTACAAGGCCTTTACAGGCCTGGTTGCAGCGGATACCTTAAGGCCTTATTGCAGTACAGTCCCTATATCTGACAGTGCCAGTAGTTGTGATGAACAACTTGAAACTGAAGACCTTATTGACCTGCTTGAAAGTTAACCAAGCCTTCTCCCATTGCGGGAGCAATCATTGTTTCAGGACGGCCGAATGTTACGCCTCACTGCCTCAGCCGATAACAGCGCGCCACTCGAGCCAGCCAATCCTAGCCAAGCCAATCCACCGCCATAACTACCGGTCGCCTCCGGTGGGGGAACCGCTATATAATGCTCTGCGAGCTCATTTTCGCTCTCTTGGATTGGCTCGTGGCTACTACAGAGTACATCCATAGTGTTCTTTTTTAATCCGCGCGGACCGCAGTTAATTAGTTTTCCCTGTGTGTGTACAGGCCGCTCTACAGTACCTGTGCGGACACAGGGGGAGCCCGCCGTGCCGCCCGGTGTCGTACACCAGCGGTCGCGGAGGCCACGCCCCTAAGATGCCGAAACCCGGCAAGCGCGGCTCGCTGGGCCGCGATGCCGGGTCCCCGGAGGACCGTCCGGCGCTGGACCGGGCGACGTCGCTGCCGAACATCGGCGACGCGTCGTCCGGTGCGCCGCCAGCCAGACCACGACCGTCATCAACCAGAGGGGGAGAAGGAAGAAGAGGGGGGGGGACTAGTGCCTCGGCAGCTGCCGGCCCACCGACGTCATCGGCGCCTGCGCGCGTTGCGCCAACGCCGTCGTCGAGCCGGCAGCACGAGGTGCCTGTCCGCCCCGCCGCGTTCCGCCCGGTGCCCATACAGGCTCCGGGGCCTGCCGCGCACCACCCAAGCCGCGCGCCGCAAGCGCGCGCCACCGCGCCACCCGCGCGGGCGCCCGCGGTAACTCGCGCTGCGCCCGCCGCGCCCGTGCTGCACGCGCATCCCGCGCCTCCCGCGCGCGCCCCTGTGCCATCCGCACGCTCGCGCGCACCATCCGCCCGTACCGCGGCACCACCGCCGCGATTCGCGTCACCGCCCGCGCCATCCGGCGCAACGCAGCAGACGCCGCCAACCCAAGCTGTGCCAGCTCAGCGCGCGGCCGCAGCCGGCCCCCGCCGCATGCTGGCGGGACCGGCGGCGACCGAGCGCGAGCAGCCAGCGAGTGCCGGCCAATACTCCAGGCCAGCACCACCGACCACAAGGGTGCCTTATTCACCGGCGCCCCCACGCAGCGCGGCCTGCGACTCGCCCGCAGTGCTGTCGACATGCTCGTCACGTGTGGGATCGAGCATGTCGCTAGCCTCCATGGATTCGGCCGCATCTGGTCGCGAGGACGTGTCCCCGGACACGACCCCGCGATCCGGACAGCGGCCCACCGTGGGAGGAGCTGCGGGCGCCGCCGCCGCCGACGTCGTGACCAGAGGGCTGACGTCACCAACACCGTCGCTGGGGTTCGACTACGAATTCCAGCTCGAGGCCAGACCCCAGCGACGAAGGAGGAGCTCCGGTGAAGCCGCGTCGGAGGAGGCGAAGCGCTACTGCCTCGACCCGCCGCGACCACAGCGCGATAGCGCGCCGCGGGGTCGGGGTGTGCAAGCGTCGCCTACCTTCTCCGATGCGGTGCGCCGAACACCGACGCCACCAACACCGACAACATCAACCGCAGGGGTAAGTACCACGTGCCCCCCCCCTGCCCCCCCAGATGCAACCACCCTCCCTGCTACCGTTTCAGGCGCCGCGACGACAACGCAGCCCAAACCACAGCAGGGAAAAAAGGATAAAAAACTGCGGTACCCCCCGTTGGTAGTCGAAAAGCTGCCGAACTGGGCCACGCATTTCCGGGCCATCAGCGCGAAGCTGGGCCGGCCCCCAAACGCTCGTCCCTACGGGAGTGGAGTGAGATTCACCCCCGACACAGAGGACGAGTACAGGCTGGTACAGCGCTACCTGACTGGCCTGGAAAAGGACAGCGGCGTGTCCTGGTTCGCCTATTCCTTGCCGGCGGACAAGAGCCTAAAGGTAGCCATACGGGGGTTACCGGCGGACACGCCCCCCCAGGAGATAGAGGAGGAACTCCGGGCGTTGGGGTACCAGCCGGAGTATGTGCGCCACATAAAGGGCGCACAAGGACGACCCGGCTGCGTATTCCACGCAGTACTAAAGAAGACACCCGACGTCCGGGCTATCTATGACACCACCGTGTTTATGTACATGCGTGGTGTCAAGATAGAGGCTTGGCGTGGTAAACGTGGGCCCGCCCAGTGCCACCGGTGCCAGCGGTTTAGACACAGCTCGCACCAGTGTCACCGCCCGCTTGCTTGTGTGAGATGCGGAGGCGAGCACGCGGCCAGAGATTGCCCACGCCCGCGGGAGGAGCCGGCCACTTGTGTCAACTGTGGTGGCCCGCACCCCGCGTGCAACATTAAGTGCCCCGTATTTCAGGAGGAAATAAAGAACAGGCGAGCGGGGACCGCCGCCACTACGGCCAGACGCCGGCCGCATGCGGCCACAGAGAGAGCGCAAGAGCGGCCAATTGAGGCTCAAGGCACGACGTTGATGGCGGCGGCCAACGAGCCTACAAGCAGAGGCCAAGCCACCTCCTCAGGGCGGAGGAAAAACAGACGCGGGGGTAAAGGAAGAGGAAAGAAGCCTCAACCCGCTGCGACCCAGGATAAAATCCCGAGGGCCGACCCTGCCTCAAATGAGGCGCAGGCTGTGGAGAATCAACAGACCACTGGCGCCGGCATAGCGCCGCGGGAAGTTGGGGAACCACAGAGGTACCGTAAAAAGCCGAACGCCGCTAGCGCTACCGACACTAGCGCCGGCACGACGCAGCGGCAAACGGGTGAACAAGTTAAAAGGTTCCCCAAAGAAACGAGTGGCGGCGCTACCGGCGCACACACTACTACCACTAAGGAAGGATTCACAGCCTGCGCTATCAAACTGTTGATGGACCTAATTAAGGCCATCAGGCAGGGTCAGGATGTGGAGACAGTTATCCTCGATGGCTTAGCCACCTTATTAACGCTGTACCATGGCTGAGTCATTGAGGATATTACACTGGAATGCCCGCGGCCTCCGGGATAAGGTCGCCCCCCTCCGCCACCTCCTCAGGGAACAAAACATCGACGTGGCGCTCATAAGCGAGACGCTACTGGGACCCGAAGATAGGATTAGGTTCCCGGGATACCTCGCTTATAGGAAGGATGAACGGTCGGCACATCACTCGAGATACCGTGGTCTGGCGGTACTAGTGAAGCGAAGGGTCGTCCATCAGGAAATCCCCTTGCCGTCACTCAGTAGTTTCTACGCGCTGGGTGTCCAGCTACATGTAGCCGGCGAGGACATCAACATCTATGCGTGTTACAAGCCGCCCGCGGCCCGCTTGGACCATACAGAGCTGCGGGCCTTGTTAACCCAGTCATCGCACGCCACCCTCCTCGCCGGTGATTTAAATTGTAAACACCCAGCGTGGAATTCTTACATAACGAATACCGAGGGGAGACGACTCTTCGCGGACGCGGAAGCCTTCGGCTATACGGTGTCCGGACCAGAGACGCCGACCCACTATCCAGGTGCCGTAACGCACATGCCGGACGTACTGGACATCGTAGTCCACCGAGGGCTACATTGCCAGACCACGCAGCAAGTTATAGACGACGAGTTACAGTCGGACCACCAACCTGTACTCGTCGTCCTATCGGGTATGCCGACCCGACTGAAGCCAATTGCGCCACGTCGATGCACGGACTGGGACGTGTTCCAGGACAAAGTGGAGACCACCACGCCAACTCGGCCTATCGTCACCTCCGCGGACGTAGACCAAATGGCGGATGATGTCACTGCTTGCATACAAAGCGCCATGGAAGCGGCGACAACAACGCAGCCGCAGGGGAGAGGGCTACTGCCGCCCCTGCCGGCTCGTATTGGCGCAATGATCGCCGCGAAGAGGCGCCTACGCAAGCAGTGGCAACAACTACGATGCCCGCATCTAAAAACGCAACTTAACCGTCTCGCGGAAAAGGTGAAGGCCGAGTTGCAGGCACACACCGCCGCGGGCTGGGAGGAACGGATCGACGCCACAACAGACAGTTGGCCGTCGGTCCATAAGTTATGCCGCCAGCTGACGAATGCCCCAGCCCCGGTGCGTCCGCTGATAAATAGCGACGGGGCGCTCAGATATGTAGCGGAGGACCGGGCGGAGGTCTTCGCCGAACACCTGGAGCGTCAGTTCCGCCCCAACCCGACCGATGACATCGAGCATGTCGCAGCGGTCGAGAGACACCTGGGAGACTACTTCGCTACGCCGATAGCTCCCGATGAGGACCCGATCTTCTTCCCGCCGGGCGCAGTCAGACGCGCCATCCTTAGAACGAGGCCTAGGAAGGCTCCCGGTGCCGACGGTATCACCAACACAGCGCTGCGCCACCTGCCGCACCGTATGGTAGCGGCGCTGGCGCGCCTGTACACGGCGATACTGCGCACGGGGGCCTTTCCCGCTTCGTGGAAGGTAGGGCGCGTCATAATGCTGCCCAAGGCGGGGAAGAACATCCTGAAGCCGGAGAGCTATCGGCCGATCACTCTGCTGCCGACAGTCTCCAAGGTGTTTGAAGCACTCCTGCTGCGACATCTCCAACCCCACATCGCGCCGCGTCCCGAACAGTTCGGGTTCCGGGCGGAGCACAGTACGACGCTCCAGCTGTCGAGGGTACTGCACCACCTCGCAGCCACAATGAACAGGAAGGAATACTCGGTGGCAGTATTCCTCGACATGGAGAAGGCCTTCGACCGTGTGTGGCATGACGGCCTTATATATAAGCTGGCCACCTCAGATGCGCCCCGTCGCATCGTGCGGGTGGTCTCTACTTTTCTATCCCACAGGACTTTCAGGGTGGTGGTCGACGGAGCGCTATCCAGCGCCCGACCGGTGCTGGCCGGTGTGCCGCAGGGCAGCTGCGTATCGCCGGCGTGTTACTCACGTTACACCGACGACATCCCCACCACTCCAGATGCGACGCTCGCGCTGTATGCTGACGACGCCGCGTACATTACCACCTCGCTAAATGCAAAGTACGCGGCGGTCAAGATGCAGCGCGCCCTCGACATGCTCCCTGAGTGGCTGTCGAAGTGGCGGCTCTCGGTTAACGTGGGTAAGACGCAGGCGCTGGTCACCGGTTCCGCGCCCCTCCCACCACCCTTGAAACTACAAGGAGCCGACGTCGTATGGTCGCCCCGGGTCAAGTACCTGGGTGTCACTATCGACCGTCGGCTCACGATGGGGACACACGTCCGCGAGGTCGCCGCACGAGGTAGGGTCGCCCGCAACCTCCTTAGACCGGTGCTCTCGTCCCGAATCCCGGTGCGCGTCAAAATGGGTGTGTACAAGCTGTACGTACGCCCCATTTTGACGTACGCCGCCCCTGCATGGTTCGCCCTCACGAGCGAGACGAACCGAAAGCTGCTCCGCACGCAACAAAACCTGGCGTTGCGGACCATTGTGGACGCCCCTCGTTTCGTGAGGAACGACATAATCCAAAGGGACCTCGGGATTGAGAGCCTGGACGAGTTTGTGAGGCGCCTCGCGAAGGGAATGTTCGCGCGCGCCGACGCATCTGCTTGGCCTCACGTCAAGCAGATAGCGCCATTGCACGCGCGCCCCCCTGACGCGAGACCCCTACCCCGCGACCTGGTAGCGGACGACTGACCCCATCGCACCGGACTGGACGCCTCGAGTAAGCTGCATCCAGGTTACACGCGGCTTACTCGATTCAATAGTACTCTACAGATAAAATACATCTATTGCGTGGCGTGTGCTAAGTTAATATAGGCACGTCACGTAATTAACACAGACATTCACCACTAAACAGACATCTAACTCACACACATACGCATAGCGCGGGCTGTGCGGTATGTGTAGACACTGGGCGGTGTTACGCAATACAATGCCGCTCACACACACACGACAGTTCCTTAGCCCGGACCGTAATCGGCTCGATCTGAAAGCGGGACGGGCGGGGACTATACACCTATACTGTAGGAGCGTCGAGTCGGCACCTACGTCGCTGGTCGCCTTCACTGGGCCTCCCCCGGGTAACCGGGGGTCTCACCTGGCGGGGGTTGACCGCCGTGGTGTCGTGAAGAAAGCGGCGCTAACAGTATTAGCGTCGTGATGCGCCTACAGTAATCACAATAGCAATCACTCACATGGGCGCGTTATTATCGAACGCGCCCAATCATCTAGGAGTCATAACAAAATTGACCAACACCACGAGGGGCCCGTATTTACGGGCCAACGTATGGCTTCCGCGGCCGGGGGGCGATGCCCCGGATCCGCTAGCCGCGCCCCCTTACGGGGACGCAGCGACATCCCAATGTTTCGCTCTCTTGTTGCTGCGATTGGACGACTAAGCTGAAACTCTGTTTGATTGTGTTTTGGATAATATTAAATCAGTGTGATTATACAGTTCTGCCTCTTTGTTTATGCCCTTCTGTTACATTATCTAAGTTCATATTTTACTGACCTCAAATTGTTTTCGGTAATAATATTTCTAAATATTTCAACGGGTGAAATCAAACAGTTTTAACTTTCGCGTCACATCACTGGCCGACTACATATAAAGTCCTTGGCATTCTGGGGATATTAAAAATGTTCGGAGTTTTTGTTTTTGCCAATTTTAAGACAATTAAGGGCTTCTTTTGTGTGGGAAAATAAAAAACAAGGTATTAGACAGTGCTTTTAAATAATAAAATGAAAAAAAGCCTGTTAAATACAGTAAATTTATTTTTATAACATAGTTAAAATGAAGAGCTTCTAATGAAGTCGTGGCGCTGGTGGCACGAAAATCTGGAACTTCTATTGATGTCCGTGGCGGTGAAAAGGTTAAGGGGGCTCCCACACAACAGACATGATTTTTTTTCCGTTTTTATAGATAACGATACGGAACCCTTCGCGCGCTAATCCGACTCGCACTTGGCCGATTTTTATTTAATACATTTTGATACTATTTAAAAATAGTTAACTAAATAAAATAAAATACATTACACCACCTACGGGTAGTGGGGGTATGCTGTATATTGACTGAGTTATCGACTAATGAGACTGAGCCATAATTATGTTAACGACTTGGGTCGAACTGTGGTCCCCTCAACTCGTACTTATAAATATACAAGCAGACACGTTGTACCTTTTCCTTTGATTAAAACGTTGATTAATATTTAAGGCGACATGCTGTTTGCAGTTCGTGGTATATTCTTGATATTCGGCTTTGCTACGAGAAACCTTTTTTTATTAGGGCTAGGGTTCCGTAGACAATTGGCAAAAACGGAGCCCCTATAATTTCGTCTTGTCCGTCTGACCGTCCGTCCGGATGTGATACAAAGCCATTTTTCTCGGAGATTATTGGCACAACATTGAAAATTTGAAAGAAGGTGTATTGCTGCCACGTTGGTCTAGTGGTTGCAAGCACTAACTGCTGAGTATGAGGTCCTGGGTTCGATTCCCGGGTCAGGCAAAATGTTTATTAGGTTTTTCTATCTGGAATTTCTCAGTAGCAGCCCGGAGCCTAGATTTGTGCCCGGTTGATTGCAATACGCTCGATCCCTATTACATGGGACTTAAACATAACTGGCGAAATGTGGGTGTACTTTAGGTACACCTCTGCCCAACCCTTCTGGGAAACAAGGCGTGATGTTATGTGCGTGTGTGTGAATTCTGTGCACCGCTTAACAATAGTATAGCGAAATTATGAAAAAAAATTACGGCGGCACTCACTACTACACATAGTACCTAAGCGCAAACGAAAAAAACATAATGCAGTAATGGGGACCGGCGACAGAAGTTAAAACTTAAAATTATGCCTGTTAAAGTGCTTACATTAGCATGTCAGTGACGCGAATCCATAAGTTTTTTTCCCCACCAAAACTCGCTCAACGCACATAAAGACGTTCTCACTTAAAAAAAATATGCACATGTGCGTGTAGAGTATCGTTGGAGGATCCAACAATACTTTACACCCACATGTGCAATAATAAAAAATGACGATTATTAAGTACTAGATGCGCCCCGCGGGTTCACCCGCATAAGTTTTGACCCCGTGGGTATATCGGGATAAAAAGTATCCTATTATATTCCTGGTTATAAACTATCTGTGTGCCAAATTTCATCCAAATCCATTCAGTACTTACAAACTTTCGCATTTATAATATTAGTAGGATTTAAGTCAATAATTTGTGATGATTACAACCGCAGAAATAACTTTGTTTTTCAGAGTTTTTTCGAGACAAACTTATTTTTGCGGTCGATCAAATCAATACTGTGCATGAGTAAATATTCATTCCAACTACGGAACCCTTCACTTTTATATCAGTACTAGGAACCCATCCCTGCTCCGCAGTGCACCCGGGACTGCGATATGTCAAAACATCGAGATTTCTTTGCCATATCTAAGTTAAATGTTAATATGTACCAATAAATACTTTTTCTTTCTTTCTTTATTTATTTCTTTTTTACTTTCTTTATTTATTTCTTCATTTCTTTCTTTATGTCTTTCTTTCTTTCTTTCTTTCATATGCAAACAACCACCAAGAATTAAGAGTGTAATAGGGTCTTACACCCATTTTTGAAAAGTGTCTTAATTAAATTCTATAGTGCTAATATGCCCCAAAAAATCACATAATTTTTATTCAATCGATAAGTGCCATAAAAATGCATTTAAATTTTAAATTTTCAAATTTCGCGCGTAGTTTGACGAAAACGCTGGGCGCAGTGGACGCTATGTTGCTCTGTGGTCATGACGTCACTTGGCTATGTAAACAAATGCGCTGATCTATTACCTAACTAACTATCAGTTGACACGTTTTAGTTTACATAGCCGTATGACGTAATAACATGGCGGCTACTATTTCATGGTGTTTTTTAACAGATTAGAAAAACTGAAAACGTTGAATTGAATTTTAAAATTTATTTTGTTATTTTATGAACTAAAAGTAACATTTTCCGACTCCTTTTTGCCTAAAATATCTCAATAATATATTTATAGATTTTTTCTCGTATGTAGTAAAATACCCTATTGTATTATTGTTAATTATTTTTAACATAGCCTTTTTTATATATTACCATACATATAAATATCGTACACCCCATGGGTATGTTAAAGTGATACAATAATGCTATTTGTAAGAACTGTCTTTTCACCTGAGACAAACAATAAATAAATGCAATGAAATGCATTATACACATAAACCTTGCAGAATAAATTCTCTAAATGATGATGGTGGAAATAGCATCAATATCCGTAGTGCAATTTAGAAGAACAACGCTGTGACATATAGAACCGAAAAGCGACTTTAATTTAGAATAAGTATCGATATGCTTGCCGCTGAAATGAGGTACCTACGCGAATAGATCCCGAGTGACACCACTGTGTGGATCGCCCGAAGGACGCGGTGGAGAATACGGTAGAGGTAAGCCCGTGGAGGCTATCGGCGGCGGAGATCTCTCGCATCCGGCCCTGGTCGGACGGAGTAAGAGTGCATGGGAAGTCGTCAGCTCCTTTTGCGAAGCAGTAATGCTCGAGAAGGAGAAGGCAGAACGGATGAGGGAGAGACAAAGTTCACGCCGTCACGCCGCCGCAGGACACGCCCTGGGCGTCGGGAATCCCAGGCTGACCCCCGGCCACCGTAGGCGCGGACTTGCGGACGGTGAGCAATGGGTTGCTCGCCATCCGATAAGGACCAGGCCCGGGTCGACGGTGCGTTGTGTCCCACGCGAGCCACAAAGAGATTATTAGTGTCGGGGTCCGCTAGGGCCGATGCCTGCCGTGGTCGCGGGAAAGTCCGAAAGGGATACCGTGGCCTCTGGCAACACAGACAACGGAAGGAACACGGGTTGATTTTAGTCAGTAAGAGTCAGAAAAAAAAAAGTGCGCGTATGGATAGAATGAGAAATGAGTATATAAGGGAGTAAGAGGAAGTCTGAAAATGGCAACGGTGACTGAAAAGTTGTGTGGAAATCGGTTGTCTTGGTATGGGCATGTGATGCGGAGGAATGAGAAAAGTGAGGAAAGTTTTGAGTATGAATGTGGATGGCTATAAGAGTTGGGGAAAACCAAAGAAAGGATGGATGGACTGTGTGAAAAGACTGATGGACTGTATGGATAGAAAGGGGGTGACAATTACTGAGATGACGACTAATTATATGCCTCCTTTCCACCAATATGGCGAGGGGGGTGATGGCTGGTCTTAGCGTTATGCTCGTGAACGGGTGCTGCTTGTGGTGAGTGGTCGTCTTACTGACCATGGTTTTATTATTGTTATTAGTAATTAACTGTTTATATATTTTATTTCGATGTTGCTAGTTTGTCATTTCTCACTTCGAGTTACAGCTATAGCCTAAGCGCGCCCTTTATGCCTGGAGGCTTTTATTTAGGTATTAAGTTCTGTTTACGTTTTTATGTTGTAGTTTTGATTTCTGCTTGAGTACAGTTTTCATTGTTTTGTTGGTATATTGGCGCGTGCTAGCATGCACCATATGTTAATATGTCAAGTAATATAATTTATGTTTTGTGTTTCCTAGTGTTAATTACTTAGCTTACGATTTGTATAGAATCAAGTTTATCTTACTAAACAGACAGCTGTGCTGCTGGACAGTTTGTTGCGTCACTTCTTCCCAGCTAAAGCACTAGGAAGAGGTGAAGGGCGGGCGTTTTTGGGCGACTGTTTGATGTAATTTTGACGTTGGAAAAGTGCTTATTCTCAGCCTAGTTTGAATAAATGACTTTTGATTTTGATATAGAGAAGTAGCAGTGGTGGAGCAGTGGTGGCCCAGTGGTAACGGCCGCGACTTACGAGTTGTATGTCGTAGGTTCGAACCCGGACAGGCGCTTTACTTTGTGTAGGTTATTTCATCACCACTGCCCTCAAAACGGTGAAGGAAAACATCGTGAGGAAACCGGCATGTCCTTAGAACCAAAGAAAAAATCGAAGACATGTGACATCTACCAAACCGCATTGGGCCCGCGTGGTGGATTACCGCCCACTCCCTCTCACAGAGAGGAGGCCTGTGTCCCAGCAGTGGGAACATTATAGGCTGATTATGTTATGTTATGTATAGAGAAGTATGAAAGCGTAAATGCTGTTTAGACCCCAAATAAATTGGGATAAGGGTAAGGGGTTGATGATATTCAGCCAAAAGACCTCCTTGTTTGCTGTTAAACACCCAGCTGATCGCCTAACCTGTCCACCACGTCATCACTTATTGATGCATAGCTTGTGCAAATATGCAGCATCAGAAAAATCAATCTGCCTAGGCTTTTCCCAACTGTATTAGGGTCGTCTCCAGTCTAACTGGATGCAGTTGAATACCAGTATTTTAAATGAAGCAATTGCCTATCTGACCTCCACAACCCAGTTACTGGGTAACCACTGGGCCACCAGTGCTAAATATAGGATGATAACAAAAACCGAAAACATTTTTTTTTTAACAATATAACCTTGTCCCCACTGTAGCTCAGAGACGCTTAGTACTAGAAAGCTGTAATTTGGCATAAGTATACATATTAATCACGCCGACAAAGTGCTAAAATAAAATCTTGAAAAAAAAATTTTTTTTGGGTACTTCCCTTGCAAGTAATATGTGGATGAAAAAAAAAATCCAGAAATCCAGATCAGAAAATCGTTGGATAGGCCGTTCAAAAATAATGTGGGTCTGTGAACACCACTTTTCTTTTCGATCCGTTTGCGTAACATTATAATGAAATTAAAAGGAAAACTGTCACAGCTAAGTAGGCTTTACCAGTTAACGAGTAATAGTCGACCAACTTAAATTTGCAGTTGGAGAATTGACCGTGGCACATATCGATGTATGGGAGAACATATTTTTCAACTACAATGTTAAGTTTGTTTTTGGGATAAATCCATCCCAACTCCCGAACTACTTGGCCGGTTTTATTATATGACGTGAGCTTCGCCTTAACTCACAACTGCCCGTATTCAACCAAACTTAATTCACTTAAATCGTAACATTTGAACCTATGCCACAATGCATGCTTTTCCCTCATTTGCAATTCAAAACGTAAAAATGTACCATTATTAACCTTATTGTGTAGTAAACGTAAATTATGTTCACTTGTGCGTAAAACTCTTTAGGTAGAAGTGTTCGAATTTTGATTTTGTAACTGGTTTTTTTTTTAAAGTGAACCTCGGATTTTAATTATTTCTAATAGATAACAGTGTCTTTTAGGTGAGTTTAAAAAAGTTTTTTCTTTGTTCATTTTTAAGGCTCAGTACGTCCAAATGAAAAAACCCCTAGGAATCCTTATAAGATCACTCGTGTGTCTGTCTGTCTGTCACAGCAAATTTGCTCCGAATCTTATCCTACCGATTAAGTTGAAATTTAGTGCATGTATGCATAAACGGGTAAAAGGTGACTCCGTATTATCGCTTATAAGCATTATCTTATAAAATTTTGTACCCTCTCCAGCATGAGACTATATTTAGCTTCATGCGGACCCCAGATGACTGCATTACATTCTAACCGGGTCCTTACTAATGCATTATACAGGGTGACATTGAAAACATGCGACAAATCGAAATGGGAGATTGTACTCATCATTATGAACAACTTTTACTAAGGGACCAAAGCTACAATCCCAAAAAAAAAAACTGCTGTCCCCTACATTTATGTTCGCAATACCTCATCAAAATGTAGGAAAAGCAGATTTTTTTTTTTTTAGTCACACAGCGATAGAAGTTCACAGTATGTAAAAATTTCAAGTATCTACCTTTTACAGTTCAAAAGATACTGCCCAGTGACTGACGGACGGACATTGAGCCTTAGTAACAGGGTCCCGTTGGCACCTTTTGTAACCCTAAAAACACAATAGCGAAATGTTTGTCTAAACTAGTAATAAATGAGTGGTCTCTGACCCGTACAATGCATGGACAGAATTCACAGATCGCACGTTGTATTTACTTTGCCAAGTCAAGTAAGCGTCTCATATGAATAGGAAATTTATTTGTAAACATTATATATGAGTTATGTACATAAGAATAAGTTTCATATTCGTATGAAACACTTACTTACAAAATACCTACCTAAAGTCAGAGTACGATCTTTGAATGTTGCCCTTTGTTGTTTCTACCTAATACTAATGAATTGACGTCAGACTATGAAATCAAACCTTGGGTTTTTGCATAAGTCAAATCGTTAAATTCATTACGCAATCGCGCAATCTATTCAATACAAGTTCGCCGATCACTGACACGTAACGTTAACATTTGATTATTAACTTAGTTTTAAAACTTATTCATATCTATTATGGGGGTGATACTAAAACGTTCACTGTCAATGCCTTACATGTAATGCACTGAAGACATAGCCATATACGTCCGTGCCTGACATGTAATGCACTGAAGACAGCCATATAGGTGCGTGCGTAACATGTAATGCACTGAAGACATAGCCATATACGTCCGTGCCTGACATGTAATGCACTGAAGACAGCCATATAGGTGCGTGCGTGACATGTAATGCACTGAAGACATAGCCATATACGTCCGTGCCTGACATGTAATGCACTGAAGACAGCCATATAGGTCCGTGCGTGACATGTAATGCACTGAAGACATAGCCATATACGTCCGTGCGTGACATGTAATGCACTGAAGACATAGCCATATACGTCCGTGCCTGACATGTAATGCACTGAAGACATAGCCATATACGTCCGTGCGTGACATGTAATGCACTGAAGACATAGCCATATACGTCCCTTCATGACATGTAATGCACTGAAGACATAACCATATACGTCCGTGCATAACAAGTAATGCATTTTTGAAAATGATATGTAATGGTTATCTGAGGGTGATAGATGAATTTTCGCTATCGTAGAATTAGTAAATGACCTTATCAAACATTACAATGCAATATTTACTATTGGACGTATAGATATAGGACCTTTGGACAGTGAAAGTGTTAAAATTGAAAATACTAATTAGACACTTTTTTTCGGTTTAAACATCGCTCGAATTACGTTACGTTACGTTTACGTCACACGTTCGCGTTACGGCCTCTGTTTTCAGTTCTTAAAATACCATCGTGTGTACATGTGCCAATGAACCAAATTCTCTAAATAAATACTTACGAATTGTCTATAAGAGTAGGTACTTATAGAAGGTAGGTACATTCAGATACATTGACTGTTTATCAAACTAACACAATATATTCCGTCAGTTTGCCGTGATTTAGCCATTACATACAACTGTCAAAGAATTTGAAGAATAAGAATAATTTTTTTGTTCAAAAATATACAGATATTCAAATAATACCCCCCCTTTGGGGGAGGCCTATGTCCAGCAGTGGACGTCTTTCGGCTGAAATGATGATGATGATTCAAATAATATGGTGATACACTATAATACATTCTATGATCAGATATTGAACATCTGTGTCGGAACTAGATATAAAATATCTGTATTTCAGACATCAGCGCTCTTCCCTTGTTGTAGGCGACACTTTTTTTTTAGAAATTATCTTTATTTGACATCTATACACATCTTTAACACATTCAATCACAGAGATACATATAAACCGGATGTCACCACTGTGTGGATCGCCCAGAGGACACGGTGGAGCATACGGTGGAGGTCTGCCCGGCTTGGGCAGAGCACCGCCGTGTCCTCGTGGAGGCGATCCACACAGTGGTGACACCCGGTTTATATGTATCTCAGCGATGTCGTCAGCACAAAGTAGGGGTCCACTAGGGCCGATGCCTGCCGGGGTCGCGGGAAGGTACTTATGGGTCACCGAGGCCCCCGCAACACAGGCAACAGGAAGGAATACGGGTGGGTTTTAGTCAGTAAGAGTCTGACACACCCTCCCGCTCCGCCCAGAGCGGGAGAAGTTATTTGATGATTTCCCACCCTCAAAAAAAAAAAGAGATACATATAATAAAATAATATTAAAATAAAAAGAAGTTAAATTTAGGAGAACAATCTCAAATTAGTTGCTTAGTGATGGCCTCCGGTGAGTAGAGTATTAATGAGTGGATGTGTGAAGGGAAAAAGCCATTTGTGATTTGAATAAATGGACAGTTTGAGTTAATATTCATGGCGTCATACGTCCGGCGCACCCCAACCGCTTGAAAATCCGTTTTTCAGTTAATCGCGTTCAGAGTTCAGACAGACAGACAGACAGACGCGGCGGGGAACTTTGTCTTATAATTTATGTAGGGATGAGATACAGGTGCCGGGGTCGCGGGAAGATACTAAAGGGTTACCGAGGCCCCTGGCAACACAGGCAACGGAAGGAATACGGTAGGGTTTTAGTCAGTAAGAGTCTGACAACCCTCGAGCGGAAGAAGTTATTTGATGAATTCATACCAAAAAAAAAAACATGTTGTGATACCCCCGTGCCTCGGAATCGGATTGCCGTCCGATCGGTCTATGAGAGTAAAAGGAACAGAGAGCACACCTGTGTTTCTGCACGTAATTGTGCACAATATAGGGTCAAATTAAATGAGCTAAACAGCCGAAACATTGTGGACAGGTCCACTCAATCTGTGTGGTTCTTTCATCAAAAGACCATTTCAGACACGCTACGTGGTCTTCACATGATCTGACCAAGATTATGTCAGTACTTTAAAAGAGACTGTGACCGTGCGTTTCGGCCTTTCTTCTCAATGTGGTCAGATAGGAAACGCCACCTCATCTAGTTTAAAAAAATATGATTGAAGTGTAAAGGTGTTTGTACAAACCTACTTATAGAAATAAAATCATAAATATAAATAATATTTTATCACTATGAAAAAAAAAAACAGAATTTCTACACTGACACTTCAAGTAACAGCACTACCGCGGTCGTTTTGAGATTTGATGTTTTGTTTGGGGGTACGCAAAATAAAACATTAAATCTCTTTTATTTCTGATTTTAACCCCCGACGCAAAAACGACGGGGTGTTATAAGTTTGACGTGTCTGTCTGTCTGTGTGTGTGTGTGTGTCTGTCTGTGGCATCGTAGCTCCCGAATGCAAAGACCGATTCTGATTTTGTTTTTTTTTTTTTTGAAAGGTGGCTTAATTGAGAGTGTTCTTAACTATGGTTCAAGAAAATCAGTTCAGTCGTTTGAAGATTATCAGCTCTTTTCTAGTTGATATTTAACTCGCTCACCAATTTACAGCGCTGGTATCGTGTTTGGGCTCATTGTACTGGTCTCAATAAATAGGTTATAGCTAGATGGTGATCAGGGTCTGATGATGGAGGAGGAAAGAGAAATGAGGGTAAATTAGTAAGTACCTTCACTTTGGGAAAAATACCTACAGGGGCGCAGATCTCGGCGAGGTACATATCGATGGCAGCGTGTCTGACCTACTAGTAATATATAAAGTTTAAAAAGTAGGTAATAAGAGTTAAATTTAAAGGTGAACGGCAGATTTCGTACAGCTTACTTTTTTTGTTGTTTGTTATAGAATTTGTACCACATATTAAGGCAACTAAGCCATTTATTTTCATGTAAGTGTACTATTTTTAGAAGTTCGGATTAATTAATAATATTTAAAAAACGATTTTAATAACTACACGTAATTTAGTCGTAAACTAAACGCAGTTATGTTGGTATTTAAGCTATGCTCGCCATGAGGGTATTATCGGAGCTGCCCCCTTCTTAGATGAAGTAATTTACGAATTAATTAATTATAAATAAAAAAAATGTACTTAAAAAAAACTATTAACTGTATTGTTTTATTTACCTATACTCAAAACCCCATCAGGACTTCATCATTATCAAACTGTTGCAGACAGCTGGTAGGTACGATCCTCATATCAATTTACCTACTTGATAGTAAGTAAAACATTACAAAAATAGCGACAAGCAATCTAGAACATACACTTTATTACCGAAACAATGTTTATGTGCCTATAAGTAACAATCTACATTGGTACACTAGTACTTAACCTTAAAAAATAAAACTGGTTATAACTTTTACGTCCCAAGTTCTAAAATTCCAAGTATTTAAAAAAGGCTTGTCTATCGTATTGCAATGAAAACAAAAAATATCCCAAAACACGAAATTTTATTAGCTGTACGAAAGTCCCATACAAGCCTGCCTTTAAAAAGCCCCGACACTAACAAATTAGGTCGTATTTAATATTCCCTTTCAGTTTAATATAAATTTAGGTTATATTTTGAGCTAAGCGTCGTCTACTTGGAGGACGGCTAAAGAAAACGTCAAACAGACGAAGCTTATACCTAGCAATAATTAATGTATGTAGAAAGAATAGCCGCTGTTAACTTCCTATTTTCATTAGCCGTCCCCCGACTCGACGACGCCGACGTTTGGCTCAAAATATAACCTAAATTTATATTAAACTGAAAGGGAATATTTAATATGTATTATTTTGTTACTTTTTAGATGTTTTTGTTAGTGGTTTTTTTTTAATTTTAAATTTAATATCGTGTTTAGATATCGATACCATTACGTCTGCAGAGTTTTGCTAGCTAATTTTATTTGACCCTGTAATGTATCTTGCGTGTCTCGGATAATCTCCATTAAGATTGGCCGCCGTGACCGATATTCCGTCAGCAGGCTTAGCATGAAGCTTTATATTTCTTCGAAGAATAGACACGGCTCTTTCTATGCAAAGTGACATTTCGTTTCTCCATTTTTGACATCTCACCCTAGAAATCCTTTTACAATCTTTCATTTTGTCTTCCGTTTCTAACGATCTTTGTCTAGGTCCTTTTTTATGTAGAAGGATTTCTACGGTGGGATGTCAAAAAAGGAGAAACAAAATGCCACTTTGTATAGAAAGAGCCGTGTCTTTTCTTCGAAGAAATAGAAAGCGTCATGCTAAGCCTGCAGGAGAATGTTATTATTTCTGATACAAGAGAAGAAAGAAATCTTTGAAATACGTGTTCTAATAATTTATTTACAGATAAATATATTATAAACAAGAGAGAATATTGATATAAAACCATGGGTTTTCTTGAAGAAAGGGATTTATCGGATGCACCAACCATACCAGAGTTTTATAAGGGAAAAACTATATTTATCACAGGAGGTTCAGGTTAGTTTGTTATTACATATGTAAGTAAGATATTGTTTTTTACCAAATAAAGGTATATAGTAGAAAAAATTACCCATAAAACACGATTGAACACTTTGACAGCCGGCCAGCCGGCACTTTGACGCATTCTCTGGTATACCGGGCATTTTTTAAGAAATTGTAAGATTTAAAAAAAAACTGTAAGTGCTATATTTTTTTTTTATTTCTCTTATGTATTATCTAAACTAGGTATATGAAAGTTGATCACGTATTCCGTACGTGTTCGGCGTCCTGTAGAATGAGCGGCATCACGTGGTGACTACGTGATTGGCTGTCAAAGTGTTAATCTAAAGCTCAAATGCATTTGCAATTACAATTACCGATAGGGCGACCGGTATTTTTACGTTTGCTATTTTTATTAATTCTTAAGATAATCCGCAAAATATTGTGGCAATGTCACCTTTTTTTGTTTCAAATTACGACGAAAATATCAAACGGAAACGACTTCATTCTGTTTTCCTATTTTTTTTCTGCATTTCAAAAGTAAATAAAATATTAACTCATCACTTATTTTTGATGCTGTCTGTACTTTATTAGAAAATTGATAAATCATTGAGGTAATCACGGCTAACAATCCAACTGCCTACATACCGTCCTAATCATTATTATTATCATCTTGCTTATATGGAAAAAAATATGTAACATGAATTCTTCCATACTTCTCTATACTCGTCATCTCCGTAATCACTTCCTTCCTAGCTTTATCATCTTTCACACAGTCCATCTTTCTTTGGTCTTCCTCTACTCTTATAGCCATCCACAGTCACTCTCAAAGTTTCTTCACGACATTGTCCTGATTGATCGACAGTCCTGAACATTATTTCAAATTGATTTCCAGGATTTATAGGCAAAGTCTTGATAGAGAAGTTGCTGTACTCCTGCTCTGGTTTAGACAGGATATACTTGCTGATAAGGAACAAGAAGGGCGTCAAGTCAGAAGACAGATTGGCTCAACTATATGCTGCACCGGTAAGTCCATTATAATTATTAAAAACCGGCCAAGTGCGTGTCGGACCACGCACCGTAGTTGAGATGAATTTATCCCAAAAATAAACTTAACTTTGTAGTTGAAAAGCATACATCGATATACGTCACGGTCAATTCTCTCTCCAACTGCAAATGTAAGTTGGTCAACTATTAATCTATTACTCGTTATCTTATAAATAGAGATCGGATATTCGGATGCATATTCACCTAAAGTTGAGATATTCGCTATTATGGAATGCGCTTTTGTATCGAAAAAATCCCGCGGTTCCGGGAATACAAATTTAGGTTTCTGATTATAGAAACGAATGTATATTAACTTACTTTCAAATGTTGGCTTTTATGGAATGCACTTTTGTATCGATCGTAAAAATCCCGCCCGCCATTCCGGAATCGACAAATTTAGTGTTTTTTTCTGACTATAGAATTGGATGCATATCTACCTACCAAATATTGTAATGTAAAGTAGGTAGAAACATTAATTTTAAATAAATATGCAATCTAAGAACCCCGGGGCTTTTTTTTATTCGCTTCCATACTATAGTATGGAAGCGAATAAAAAAAAACCCGACTAGTTATGCATTTCCGGTGTTCCTGATATCCCGGAAATTATGTTTAAAAAAATATATTTTAAGAAGCAGCTTCCATACTTTCATATCTAAAAATTAACTTTAGGTAAATATGCATCCGAATATCCGATCTCTACTTATAAAGCTCAGCTGTGATAGGTACCATGAATTTTTCCACATGTCCAAACACAACGATTTAGCTGGCAGAGGACTATTTAACTCTCAAAAGATTGCACTATAAAGCTTAATATTACGCAAACGGATCCCTGAATCGAAACATTTGACGTGAATTTTGACAGATCCAGAATATTTTCGAACGGCCTGTCCCACGATACCCCTACCCATTTTTTTCACAATTTTATTTGGCCATTTTAGCCGCGTAATTTATATGTATACCCATGCCAAATTACAGTTTTCTAAGTACTAAGAGTCTCTGAGCTAAGCCGTAGACAGACAGACATGGCGAAACCATAAGGGTTCCTTGTTGATAACGGAACCCTAAAAACCTTTAAATCAGACCGACTGACTCTCATGAGAGCCACAAACATCCTAGTCGAGCTGTGCTATGACGATGTAACTCTGCTCGTCGCAGCACAGTCAAGTGATTCCATGGGCAACCTTAGACCCTGGAATCAACTCCATTCTGTTTAGTATTTTAGGAATTTTGGTTGTTAAGAGTCCACAATTACCGAGGCCCTTGGCAACACAGGCAACGGAAGGAATACGGGTAGGAGTACGGGTACGGGAGTCTGACACACCCTCCCGCTCCGCCCAGAGCGGGAGAAGTTATTTGTTGATTTCCCACCCAAACAGAATACCTCAAATTGCTTAGCATAATTTATTTATTTATTTAGATTTACCAACATTCATAAACACTAGAGAAATTACAGGAAGCAACAGAAAATAAAGAACTAAATGTATCAAACATTTGTTTGACAAAACACCTTTCCATAAAATTTTCTCGACAGAAATAAATTACAAAGTTACCTTCAAACCAAACAATAAACAGCTAGTATTAAAAATACTTCAAATTAGATCATCATAATTTGAACTAAATATAAAGCAGATACCATGGTTTTCTATAGTTTCTGCCTACCGCCATAGGAAGAAGGCGTGAGTTTATGTGTATGTATGTGCTTATTTTTTAGAGTTTCGTACCCAAAAGGTAAAACAGGACACTATTTCTAAGACCCCGCTGTCCGTCTGTCTGTCTGTCACCAGGCTGTATCTCATGAACCGTGCTAGTTAGACGGTTTAAATTTTCACAGACGATGTGTTTCTGTTGCCGCTATGACAACAAATACTTAAAACAGAATAAAATAAATATTTAAGGGAGATACAACAGACATGATTTTTTTTGCCGTTTTTATAGATATGGTACGGAACCCTTCGTGTGCGAGTCCGACTCGCACTTGGCCGGTTTTTTTATTTTTTATTATCATTATTTTCACCGTAAAAAGAAATTACCTAAACTATCAGCGCCTTGGAGCCTTCTCCCTACCGCTCTGTCTCGCTTGATCACGTAACCGCGAGCAGTAGTGTGTCAGCGAGATAAAGAGTGAGGTAGCGTTGAGGTATTATGAACTCTTAAGAAATATGATGACGACTCTTAGTATACCGATGACCTGTTTTGTACGTACCTATAGCCAACGAGACGAGACAAATTTCATGCTTTGGGATTAAAAACTTTAACTTATTTGCGTATGGTTCAGTTTCCATTACAACTTAAATTATTTTATGACGTTTAGCGACTATTTTCCTTCAAAAATCAACTTCGATTACCTACTTTTTTTTTTTGTGTGGGAAATTATCAAATAACTTCTCCCGCTCTGGGCGGAGCGGGAGGGTGTGTCAGACTCTTACTGACTAAAACCCACCCGTATTCCTTCCGTTGCCTGTATTGCCAGGGGCCTCGGGTAACCCTTTCGAACTTTCCCGCGACCTCGGCAGAACTTCGATTACTTGATATTTGTGTAAGTTGCAATTTTACGTATTTATCTCGTATCGTTGGCCTGAGTATAATAGAATGCATTTACACAACGCAAATCTCACAATAAACAAGCTTTTGTTATAGGTATGAAACATGTTTATTTTGTGTTGTGTTGTGAAAAAACCAAGTTCAAGACACTCAAAATGTTACGTAATTTTTGTTAAAAATTACTAAATAAAAAGTATTTTATTGAAAAATTTTTCATTAAAAGACTTTTTATTTCATTAATAAATTTCGCTGTGTATAATATAATATAATATATAATATAAATAGAGATCGGATATTCGGATCCATTTCACCTAAAGTGGAGATGTTGGCTAAATTATGGAATACGCTTTTGTATCGAAAATATATACGGTTTCTGATTAGAGAAACGAATTAACTTATTTTCAAATGTTGGCTTATATGGAATGCACTTTTGTGATCATAAAAATCCCGCCTACCATTCCGGAATCGACAAATTTTGTGTTTTTTTCTGACTATAGAATTGGATGGATATCTACCTACCTAATATTGTATTGTAAAGTAGGTAGAAGCAGTAATTTTAAATAAATATGCAATCCTAGAATGCCGGGTTTTTTTTTTTATAAAAAAAATCCCGCATGCATCCGAATATCCGATCTCTGATAATTAATGACAAAACACCAAAAATGTACCTTTGATTTTATACTTTTCTAGTGTTTCGATCGGCTTAAAAAGGAGAGACCTGGCGCCTTCGAAGCGAAGGTGTTCGTGGTATCAGGAGATGTTCTGGAATCTGGACTTGGTAGGTGTTCCCCACCTTAAAAACACTTTCCATTAGCAGTCTCCACGAATATTTATTATATATTGAATGATTTAGTTTCTGTCTACCCCCATAGGAAGTAAGCGTGAGTTTATGTATGTATTTATGTATGTTTTTTTTTTATTGTTTACATTATTCTCACATATGTGAGAACATTGTAAACAATAAATAAACCATAATCCCATAACATAACCTATAAATAATCCTGGGAACATTATACTTGTTGAAGTGAAGCAACCAGGATAATGTACCCAAGATTTTGTTATATATTGATTTAAGAGGCTGACAACAGCTAAAGCGCGGTCACTGTCGGAAGAATAAAAACTTTTTTACAAAAAAAAACAACAATCATCACGAGAATCATTAGTTTTCGAACGTCAAAATTATGATGACATCCGCCCTTCACCACTTCCTAGTGCTTTAGCTGGGAAGAAAAAGTGGCGCAACAATCTTCCCAGTAGCACAGCTGTCAGTTCAGTTAAAAAAAAAATTAATTCTATACAATAGTATGCAGAATAATTTACGCTACACGCAACACAAAACATTAAATTATTAGCTATATGTCAGCTAGCACACAACTATTCCAACAAAAGAAAAAAAAACATAGAAAACTATACTCAAGTAGAAATAAAAACGTAAACAGAACTTAATACCTAAATAAAAGCCTCCAGGCATAAAGGGCGTGCCCGCTTACTATGTAGCTATGAGTATAGCTGTAACTCAATCACAAATGATAAACTAGGACCATCGAAGTAAAATAAATTAACAGTTAATTACTAATAACAATATTAAAACCATGGTCAGCAAGACGACCAGTCACCACAAGTAGCACCCGTTCAGGAGCATAACTCAAAGATCAGCCAAATTTGAGGGAAGGACGCGACCCCCGACGCTACCGCAAGCAGTGACGAAATCCATATTTGAGAGCAGTGGTGATTTTTCTCGAGATTTATGCAACGTAGGAATAGTTATTTATAATACTAGTGAGGTAAGTTGGTTTTTACGAACGAGTAGACGAATGTCCATACGACCCGTCTATATGAACATAGTCACGAGTTTGTAAATACCAATTTCCGCACGTGTGTCATACAGCGTTTTTTAACACATTTGCGAGAAAGCAGTACAATAAGTAATGAAACAAACTTTTTCATTAGACTATTTCTACTACATCTTTCGTCTCATTTTCTCTTTTTTATTAAAGTGAGACAAACGTATTGAGCAAAAGTGCTTCCAAGGAGGTTCGATCAATCAGCTCATTTATTCTCTTAATATGAAACTCCTTGGTGGAATTCTTATGTTTTTTTATGGAAATTAATTAAAATCGTAATGGATACGCACGGCGCTATACAACGGAGTATGCGTTAAAACAGGGGCTTGCGGACGGTGAGCAATGGGTAGCTCACCGTCCGGTAAGGACCCGGGACCAGGCCCGGTTCGACGGCGCGTTGTATTCCACGCGCGCCTCAAAGAAATGTCATCAGCACAAAGGTAGGGGTCCACTAGGGCTGATGCCTGCCGGGGTCGCGGGAAGGTACTTATGGGTCACTGAGGCCCCCGCAACACAGGCAACAGGATGGAATACGGGTGGGTTTTAGTCAGTAAGAGAGAGAGAGTACACACCCTCCCGCTCCGCCCAGAGCGGGAGAAGTTATTTGATGATTTCCCACCCTCAAAAAAAAAAATGCGGTAAAACAGGTACTTAGGCGAGAGTATCTATTTTACCGCACATCCCGTTGTATGGTGCGTAATTTTTAATTTTCGAACAATGTATTCAGGCTTCGTAAATACATTTTTTGAGCAAACGTGTTAAAAGTTGAATTTTACCTTTTTTTTCGTGTGGTTAATGACTACCTTAATTCACTATGACCACTTAATCATTCTCTATGACACAGTGAACAAAATCGCGCGAAATGAACGCGAAGTTGGCGTGGTTTGAACTGTCAATATACCACGCTTGAAAACCGTACGGAATTGTTTTAGTTTCGATTAGAGGAAGATTGCGTTCTGGTAAAATTCAGCAAAACTTATATTGAAGAAGGTAACAATTGTTTTTCGTATATACAATACATATACAAGGGCCATTCTAATGTCATGCTTTATGAACATTGTCGAAATTGCTTTCTGATATATTTGTTTGTTGATGACGCCAACGCGTAACAGCCCGAGATCGGACGACAACATACATTTTTCGTGCTGAAATAAATGTAAATACAAATAAATCAATATAGGTTATGAAACTTCAAGTAGTATTTGTACAAAAATAGTGTAGGTGGCAAACTTACGACTATTTCCTTCAATCACGAAATGATCCAATCAGATAAATTGGAATATATTATTTCAAAATCTACAAGAACCCTCAAACAAATAAAATATGCACATGTAAACTCACTTGGACAGCTTTTGAAAACAGACGTAAGTAAATACGTTCTTTTGAACATAGGTACCTACTTACTTACGTAAGTACGTACAATTTATCGAGATTAAAGCTTTTGCTTTAATCTCAATAAATTTAAACACTGCTTTCAAAATATTGTCATTTCAAAAATGACCTTAAAGTTTTTAATATCATAAATAATAATAAAATAAAATAAAAACGATACTTTTAGAATTATTGATGTTCAAAATGGAGTATTTGCAATTACTAGATCTAAGATCAAATACTGTCGAACAAACCTTTAAGGCGCACGCGTGATTTCATAATGGACCATAAAGAATATGGCATTTCGATTCCTTGCCGTTACATGGGTAAAAGAGTAACCGTGGAGTTTCTAGCCGGCTCTTCTCCATAGGAAACGACCAATTGGAACCGAGCACCTAGCGTCTGACGTTTCATAAGTGCCCATGTAGGTTTATGTGAATTCAAATATTTTGATGTTGATTTTGATTTCTTCAATTAAAAATATTTTGTTAGATTTATTACCATTGGTATCGATGGCTGGATGGTTGCTTTTCTTATCGCTTCTCCTAAACGTATTTCTTGATATTTTTTATGATTTTTGCTTATTTTCAGGATTGTCACAAGAAGACCGCGCTCTTCTCGTTAATCGAGTTAACATCATCTACCATGTGGCTGCGAGTGTGAGGTGAGATATGGTTGAATTACAATTAACTTCACTACCAAACTGTGGACTGATGGCCGACTAGAGACGCGTCGCGCTGCACAGTTTTTTTACAATGACACTGTCCAACAGCCTACAAAACAAAAGCAATTTTGGAATTTCAAACTATTCCGACAAAGTTAAAGTTCTAACTGCAACTAAAATTTTTAAACCCTAGTCTAAATTGACAATTTTGTATTAAGAACTTTATTTCAGTCGGAATAAGGTTCAACATACCAGAACTGGGTGAAAGGTTTAAGCTTTTACCGTAGCGGACGTACTCAGTAGGCCGCTGCAGACTCAATTTGTGAAAATGGGGAATTACTGACCCACCCAACACCAGTGCGATGCTTCTGATCAGACATGTCACACTTGCTGGAGTGCCCTCAGTGCCCGTTCACCAGCACCCCAGATTCCCAAAGTGGGCGATATCGACCCCTTGGGGTCAAAATCGGTTTCCCTGGGGTCGTCATAAACGAAAACTGATTTTGACGTGGTCTAAAAATCGACCCCTATTAATTAACTCAAGTTCTTATTTGAAACTCTCGAGATATTGTTACAATAATTACTAATAGTTTAGTAGAAAGTATCATTGTTGTACTTTCAAAAAACTCATCAACTCGATAAAAGCGTGCACAAGTTCATACAAGATGAAAAAAATTGGCTATGGGGGTCTGAGGTAGCAGTTCATTTTGGAAAAGGGGTCTCTTGCCAGAAATCGTTTGGACAAGGGAATTCCTGTCCTAAAGAATGTCACTGATGCTGCAATCAACGTTTAAATTAAATGAATTAAATGTTTTTTTATTTATGCTTCAGTTTACATATAAAGGGTTTCATGTCTGGAGCCTCCTTTTAAGCAAACAATGCCTGTGTTAGGAGACTCCGCTCTTCCATAGTACAGCATAATCTTAATCTATAAAACAATTCCGTAGGTACCTACCTAAAATATCTTAAAATATCAAATAAAAACAAGTATGTTAGTGAGAGTGTGATTCGAGTGTGAATACCAGTGCGTAGTGTGTCTGTATGTGTAATTGTATGTGAGAGTGAATGGGGGTGTGTGCGCGAGTGTATGCGAGAGTGAATGAGAGTGAATGTTAGAGTGTAAGGAGTGTATGTTAAAGTGTAAGTGAGAGTGTATGTGTGAGTGTATCTGCTACTTTATGTGCTCTAAAAGTGCCTCCGTTTCATCATATGTAAGTGTCTTTATCCAACTGGTTATTGTTTTTTTACATTCATAACTTTTTTTTGAGTATATGTTAATATGTCTGTTTATTTTGTTGTACAGTTGAGCAGACCGTTTATTAAATTGTCTACAAGCAAACATGGTTTTGGTTTTAGGAATTTGTGCAACAGTGTCGGTCCTCCTTTTTCGTAATAAGTGTGGATCATATTGCAGGGTTTTATGCTTTTTTAAAACTATTTGGATAATGTACAGTTTTCTTACGGAAAGCAGATTACTCATTTTATATAAGATATCAGTAGGATATCTTTTACTTTTGTAGTACATTATCTTTATCAGAGCTCGTTGGGATCGCTCCACGTCTATAAAATTAGTTTTCGCTGCACCTCCCCAAATAGGGATGCAATATAACAAGACAGACTGCACCAAAGCCATGTAGATCTCATTAAGAACATTTCTTGGGGGGTCTCGTTTACTCGTAATATTATTTGGAACAACATGTCGAAGTGTTTTAAAGATCCAGCTTAATCTCCTAACCCTATTTGAGACCTGTTCTAGATGTGGATACCAGGATAACCGCTGATCGACTATCACGCCTAGATATTTAATTTGAGTTACTTGTTTTATGCATGAACAATAACAGTATCTGTTATTGGTATCACCGCATGTGTGTATTCTTAGATTGAGATCCTCGCTTGGTTGACTACTTTTGTTAATACTGAAGCAAATGTAATTGGTTTTTGACGTATTTAAAGTGAGCAGGTTATTATTTAGCCAATTAGTTACTTGTGCCATGCCCATCTCTGCTTTGAGTTTCACGTCTTGCCAGGATTTCCCAGAGAAAACGACAGCGGTATCATCGGCGTATGAAAAAACTTTTGCATTATTGATATGCATGTTGCAGAGATCATTTAAATATACCAGGAATAGTGTAGGGCCCAGTACGCTGCCCTGGGGAACGCCATATGTGACCTCAGCATCACTACTGGTCAGTTCACCCACCTTTACCCTTTGTTTTCTAGACGAGAGATAGTCTTTAAGCAATTTCAGAGGGGTATCTCTTATTCCAGCTTTTTCCAGTTTACTCACAAGAACAGGGACAGAGACGGTGTCAAAAGCTTTTTTAAGGTCCAGGAAGACAGTCAGGCATTTATTGCCAGTGTTAAGGTGTTCAGTTACTAGAGAACTGAGTGCTGTAACTGCATCCTCAGTGGATAAGCCTTGTCTAAAGCCAAATTGATTGAGGGATAGTAAATTAAATTTTGAAAAGTATTTTATTAGTCTATTATTAATTAATTTTTCCAGTATTTTAGAAATGGATGGCAAAACAGATATAGGCCTGTAGTTGTTGACATCGTCTCTGTCCCCGCCCTTATAAACGGGAGTAATAATGGAATGTTTTAGTAGGTCAGGGAAGATGCCGCTTTGGAAGCAGAGGTTTGCAAGGTGAGTTATTACTGGAACAACTTCCTTTCGTATGTGCTTTAGAAATTTAGTCGAGACATTATCCCAACCGGGGGCACTATCAGATTTAAGACCCATCAAGATTCGATCAACTTCATTGGGGTCAGTATCCAGGAGAACAAAAGAATTACATTGTACAGGTAGCTTCATATGTTGATTTATGGGGTAATTATTACTAGGCAGAATTTGCTGAGCCAACTGTTTACCAACGTTAGCGAAATGATCATTAATAAAATTTACTGATTCAAGAGGAGAAGACTTAATATTTAGTAGTCCAGAGTTGTGATTATTTAATTTGGTGGAATAAGTGATATCTTTAATATTTTTCCAGAGTAGCTTATTATTTGTAACAGATTTTGCTAGCAGATCCCTTTCATATTTACGTTTTAGTTTTTTTATCAAATTGTTACAGTAATTCCTGTATCTATTGTAAGTTATTTTTGTAATATCATTGTATGGATCAGATTTATAACGTTTTTGCAATTTATTACGGTTTCTTATACAACGTAGTATGCCGTTGGTAATCCACGGTTTAATAATCTGTTTACTGTTTGATATGGTGCGGGTGGTACTACTGCTTTTTAAAGTATTCGTGAGTTTATTTATGAGAAGGTTGGTCAGTAGATTTGGATCATTACAAAACAGCAATTCGGCTAGATACTTTTCCTGTAAGTCCTTCATAGCTAATTCAAAGTCAATAATTGTAGCGGTTTTTTTTGGAATGCGGGTGTTTTTTAGTTTAGACAGGGACAAAAATGTTGTAAAGTGGTCAGTGATAGAGGTATGAAGTATGGCAATAAATGCCGATACCTTCTTTTTATTGATTTTTAGCATGAAATGATCCAGGCAGTTTCTTTCTCTAGTGGGTAGCGTATGTCCAGGTAGTATTCCATACAATGACAACATATTAAGATAACTGTTCCTATTATTACGCTCATGAGACGATTCTATTTCTTTAGGTTTAATATTTATATTTATGTCTCCCGCAAGGATAATGCTTTTGTGAGAGTTTAATTTATCTAGGTAAGTACTAAGGGAGTTTATGAAGCTATCCGTGTTTGTGTTTGAGGGGGAGCGGTAAGTACATAACACTATGTTATTTAGAATGTCCAGTTGAAGACAGGACGCTTGTGATAGCTCAATTTCCGTAACTTTCGGTTTCAAGGATTGTTTTACATACACAACTACCCCATCATTTTGGTTTAGCTGCCGTTTAGTAAAGTAGGATTCATAATTATTCAGTTGTGGAATAGGTTTATTAGCACTTAACCTACATTCCGTCAGTATAATAATATCTGTGTCTGACGGAAAAGTTGATAAGTTGAGCACGAAATCATCAAAATTACAATAAATACTCCTTATGTTTTGGGAAATAATAGTGAGGTCATTCTTATTAATTTGTATGTGTCTGCCAAGCTCTGAGATCCCGCATTCGACTGAACGGGCAATTTCGATACTATCTATATCGGTTACGGTTAATAGTGCGTCATTCATTTAAAGTATTTGTAAGTAGAATATACGTTTCTTTAAGATAAGTGTTTAGGTTATTTAGAGTAAGTTGCAGAAGTTTATGTATTATTTTGATGACTGGGCACATTATGCTAGGTTTTAGGTTAATGTAAGTGAATGTGTTGTTATGGTATGTAGCATGTGTAAAGGGGTGAGTGTGTGTGTTGTACAAATGAGGATGCGTGAGAGTGTTGGTATGATTAGCAACGTACATTAAGTTCAAACTCATTGTGATATAAGTACACAGTAAAAATGCGAAAAATCTTACAAAAAAAGTATAAAATAACAGGTTTGGGGTAGAAACTAACGAAAGTATTATCAGCAAATTAGGTAAACGGGGTGCACACAAAGTATTATAAGTCATAAGTCATGCACTCCCTAAGAGTTTATGTACCTGCTCTTCACAAGTGATAACTATAGATTGCGCATGTTCATCCTTTTTTATATAAACCTTGCCATACGCAGTCCAACAGAACTTGTAGGCCCCAGATTTAATCAGGTCTCGAGCAAGAAAGTGTAGACGCGATCCTTTTGGGGTTAAATGCTCCGACAGAAAGATAAGGGTATCTTCTTGTGTTTTAAAACCCAAGTGTTTGCAGCGCAATTTAGTTTGGTTTTTTAAATTATATGTCTTAGCCATCCTCAGAATCTCAGACCTCAACAAAGTGGAGCCTGTCTCCACAATAATAGGAGTATTTTGTTGGTCATGGTTTTTTAACGTGGCCACTTACTGACTACCATGGACACGAAAAGAAGAAGAAACTTGAATCAAAGTTATAACTCTTTTTGTAAATACAGGAAGTTGGTAGTAGACCATACTTCGAGACAGTCCATCCTGTTATGAACACTATAACTGTCCTTGCATTACATGTAATGCACTAATGACGTAGCCCTACACGTCAGTGCATGACATGTTATGCATTTCTGAAAATTATATATAATGGTTATCTGAGGGTGATAGACGAATTTTCGCTGTCGTAGATATTTTTTTTTTTTTTTTTATTAATTCATCATCTGCCTAGCCTTTTTGCCAACTATGTTGGGGTTGGGTTCCAGTCTTACCGGATGCAGCTGAATACCAGTATTTTACATGGAGCGACTGCCTATCTGACCTCCACAACCCAGTTACTAGGTAACACGATACCCCTTGGTAAGACTGGTTGTCAGACTTTCGAGCTTCTGACGACCCGTAACGACTGTCATCGATCTACAAATGACAGCCGGGACCAACGGCTTAACGTGCTTTCCGAGGCACGGAGGGGTCTTGGTATGTAAAGATGGTCACCCATCCACGAACCAACCGCTGCAAGCGTAGCTTAACCTAATCTATCAACCCGTGCGGCTGTTATTACTTAGCCACAACCCCCTCATTTTCGAAAATTTCTTCAACTAGTTCCTCTTTTTTTTAAATTCATTAAATATTTTAAATTAATTAAACTTTTTAAATTAATTACATTTTTTAAATGATTTTTTTTAATTAATTAAATTAATTTATTGATATCACAAAGTTCTTAAAGTTTTATACAAGTAACATGGTATGAAATTATATTAATAATTATAAAGACTTAGAGAGATTAAACCCCTCTTTGAGGAGTGGCTGGAGAGGCGCCACGGCGTCCTCACCTTCCGCCTGACGCAGGTCCTCACCGGACACGGCAGCTTCGGGAGGTTCCTGTGTCGGATAAGGCGGGAGGAAACGTCCGGATGTCACCACTGTGTGGATCGCCCGGAGGACACGGTGGAGCATACGGTGGAGGTCTGCCCGGCTTGGGCAGAGCACCACCGTGTCCTCGTGGAGGCGATTGGCGGCAGAGACCTCTCGCGTCCGGCCCTGGTTTAGGCCATGGTACGGAGCGAGAGGGCATGAGCAGCCGTCACCTCCTTCTGCGAAGCAGTAATGCTCGCGAAGGAGGAGGCGGGACGGTTGAGGGAAAGGCAAGTTTCGCGCCCTCTCGCCCCTAGCCGCCGCAGGAGACGCCCTGGGCGTCGGGAATCCCGGGCGGATTTCCGGCCACCGTAGGGGCGGGCTTGCGGAGGGTGAGCAATGGGTAGCTCACCGTCCGGTAAGGACCAGGCCCGGGTCGACGGCGCGTTGTATTCCACGCGCGCCTCAAAGAGATGTCGTCAGCACATAGTAGGGGTCCACTAGGGCCGATGCCTGCCGGGGTCGCGGGAAGGTACTTATGGGTCACCGAGGCCCCCGCAACACAGGCAACAAGAAGGAATACGGGTGGGTTTTAGTCAGTAAGAGTCTGACACACCCTCCCGCTCCGCCCAGAGCGGGAGAAGTTATTTGATGATTTCCCACCCAAAAAAAAAAAAAAAAGAGAGATTAAACAGCGGGTCCCAAACTAGGCACAGCCTGTATCTTGGTGACCCAAACAATACACAAAGTTAAAATTTAATGGGTCAATCCCAACCCAAACAATACACAAAGTTAAAATTTAATGAATTTGATATCAATCTGCTAGCGCACGATTGATATCAAATTCATAAGTTCATTACTAAATTTATAAAACTTACAATACTGTGAATACAAAGAAGAAAAAAATATAGATTAGTAAATGACCTTATAAAACATCACAATGCAATATGATTATTGGACATATGGTGATAGGATTACCTTGGGACAGTGCCAGTGTTAAAACAAATGAATTATTTTCAGGTTCGATGACACATTAAAATTTGCAGTACAGATGAACTTAAGAGGAACCGTGGAAGTTATGGAGCTGGCTAAAGATGTTCGGGAATTATCTGTAAGTGAATCCAGAAGTAGAAAGCACCATACCCTTTACCAGTTCCTTGTAAAATAGTCAGTTCGGGGAAGTACCGAAATACCTATTTCTGCCTTCTTTTTGAAGGGGAGTTGAATCTTATTTCCATAAACGGGATACAATCAAGATTTTGGGCTGCTACTAAGAATTTCGAATGAAGAATCTGCTTTGCATTTTTGCAAACCTAGACTGCATTCCACTCAGTAGTCAAACTTGCATTCATTAGACCAACAAGGCAGTCAGTTCATAATCAATAGGGTCTTACACTCATTTTTGAAAAGTGTCTTATTTAAATTCTATAGTGCTAATATGCCCCAAAAAAATCACAAAATTTTTATTCAATCGATAAGTGCCATAAAAATGCATTTAAATTTTACATTTTCAAATTTCGCGCGTAGTTTGACGAAAACGCTGGACGCAGTGGACGTCATGTTGATCTGTGGTCATGACGTCACTTGGCTATGTAAACAAATGCGCTGATCTATTATCTATCAGTTGACAGTTGACACATTTTAGTTTACACAGCGGTATGACGTAATAATATGGCGGCTACTATTTCATGGTGTTTTTTAACAGATTAGAAAAACTGAAAACGTTGAATTGAATTTTAAAATTTGTTTTTATTAGGTAATTGTGTTTGTGATAAATAAATAAATAAAATAAATAAATTTTGTTATTTTTTGAAGTAAAAGTAACATCAACAGTAACTATCTCAATAATCTATTTATAGATTTTTTCTCGTATATAGTAAAATACCTTATTGCCATGGTACACTGGCAACTGGCACGGTCCCGCTACAACCTTTCTGCATGGCTAATATTTGACCACGAAACGTTAAGCATAATCAGCCTATAATGTTCCTTCTGATAGGACACAGGCATCCCCTCTCTGTGAGAGGTTGTAGTGGCCGTAATTCACCACGCGGGCCCAGTCGTTTTTGTTTTATTTGGGTGGGAAATCATCAAATAGCTTTTCCCGCTCTAGGCGGGGCGGGAGGGTGTGTCAGACTCTTACTGACTAAAACCCACCCGTGTTCCTTCCATTGCCTGTGTTGCCAGGGGCCTCGGTAACCCTTTAGTACCTTCCCGCGACCCCGGCAGACCAACCCGGCCTGGGCCCGCGTCCACTAGGATGTCACATGTCTTCGAATGTCTGGTTCTAGGACTTCTCGGTTTCCTCATGATGTTTTCATTCACTGTTTTGAGAGCAGTGGTGATGAAATAAACACAAAATAAAGTGTGAGTTGATTTCGAAGCCCTGACCTACAACTCGTAATTCAAGACCCTACTGAGCCACCACTGCTTTTAGCACCACCACATGACTGATCAATATGTATGTTCGTGCCGATAACAGAGAAGAAGTTGATGATATACATATTTATATGTCGGAAATACGTTAGTCACTCGTTTGACTAATCGGGACGCCAGCGTCACCAAGCGGCGCTCGACAGAGTCTACAACATAACGCTTGACCGGAGTTAAGTGCAGTTTGTCGGAGGCGGTCTGGAAGTGAACACGTTTAGAAACTGTCGCGCGTTCCGTATAGTTGTGTTGTGTACCTGCAGTGTGTGAAAAGCTAGTGTGATTATTTGATCGTAAATTATAATTTGATTTAAACTACAAACGGTTTTTCTATTGTGCAATAACCAACACTTCCCATTGTACGCCCACAGTAGTTAAGATATGGCTGATGTAACGAGAGAGACCTACTTTTTCCGTCATATGTATTGTTCCCCTTCACAGGCACTAGTCCACGTATCCACGTCATACTCCAACACGAACAGGGATCCTATTGAGGAGGTTCTCTACCCGCCACTGGCTGACTGGAGAGAGACCCTGGAGATCTGCGAGACGGCTGATGAGCATACCTTGAAGGTGCTTACTCCTAAGTAAGTTTAACATCCGTATTCTTAGTCCAAACCATCAAGACAAGTACATCTTTGACAACAACTGTCTAAGTAGGAATATTGTATATTTCACTTAAAGATGTAATAAGTTTCTTTAAAAAAATAAAAACTGGTAATAACATACAACATACACACAAGCAAGGGACTGTTAATATCTGTAGTTATTTAAACTACTTCTTACACGATAGCTTCTGTGTCAATTCTCACCATGGTTCTTATGGCCCTTTTTATTACCCGACTGCCTCAGGAGGGTAATGTTTTTCGAGAGTATCTATGTATGTATGTATGTATGTCTATTTCTTTGGCACGCTCTGTAGCCTAAACGGCTTGATAGATTTTAACATAAGAGGTGTCGTTAGATTCGTCTTAATTGTGGGAGTGACATAGGCTATATAATATTTATAAATTGCATCTGCAAATACAAAAAAAGGAGGGGAAGGGTTTTTTTTTAATCAATCATCAAGCGAGTACATACATACATAGCAACACGCTGTGTTTCCCCGGAGGGTTTGGCAGAGGTGTACCTGTAGTACACCCACATTTTGCCAATCATGTCTAAATCCCATGTAATAGGGGGCGAGCCTATTGCTTCAACCGGGCACAAATCCAGAATCCGGGCTGCTACTGAGAAATTCCAGTTAAAAAAACCCAATAACACTTCTAATTCGCGAATTCTTATGAATTCATTGTGGTTTATCTAAGTTCTAAGTTCTTGATTATCCCCAGGTACCTAGGAGAGATTCCTAACACATATACCTTCACGAAGCAGCTAGCTGAGCATGTTGTGTGCGAGTACAGAGGGCAGCTGCCGGTCATCATCGTCAGGCCTTCTATAGGTAAGCTGACTACTATTAAGGCCTATTCAGATATAAGCGATATCGCTGTCGCGCTAGGTAGCAATACTGGTCCGCCTTCTGGTTAGTCAGTTTTGTGACGCCCTTAAAGCGCTGACAAAACCCAATTGACCAGCATTGGCTTCTCTTAAGAAAAAAAATTGCCAAATCTGTATAGTTTGTGGTAGCGGAAAAAATATATGTTAATTTTGAACATATCTGTATTAAATATCAACATACGTTACATATTTAATTAATAACAAGAACGTCTTATTTGAATGCAGAACTTAGTTGTTTTTTATTTTCGATTACTCAACTCAATTTTGAGTAAATTGCTTCATATTTTGCAATAAATTACAAGCATTAATTATGTCATCGCGCTTCTCTTTCTTTTCTATGCAATCTGACAGTGACCGCGGTTTAGGTGTTGTCAGCATCTTACGAGTACACGGTAACTATGAGTTCGCCACAACCTAAAACGTACTAGTCCATGCGACCACTCGCGGGGGAGGAGGGAGTAAATGATAAATGATAAATGATTTTATTTCTGTAAGTAGGTTTTTACAAACACTTTTACACGTCAAAACATATTTTTTTAAACTAGATGAGGCCGGCGTTTCCTATCTGACTACTCTGAGAAGAAAGGCCGAAACAAACTCAGAGGTCTCTTTTAAAGTCCAGACATAATCTTGGTCAGATCATGTGAAGACCATGTCGATTGGTGTCTGAAATGGTCTTTTGATGAAAGAACCACACAGATTGAGTGGACCTGTCCAGTCAGTGCACGCATTTGTCAGTCGTTGTGCAGCTCAACTCATAACTAAAGGAGCTCAACGATTCAACGAACAATACTAAAGAAAGGACATTTGGCTAGGCCGCAAAAAATACTCAAAACTGCCAGACCATGTTAAAAACTAACTGAGAATAAAACAAAATTAAACAATGATCCACATAGTCTTCACATTTACAACAATTAAAACAATATAATACTACACAGAGTAAATATTCATGTCATTGCATAAATAAAATTCATCAATGTTAATGTGTATATTCGGACAAAATCTTGGCCAGATCATTTGAGGACCATGTAGGTTGGTGTCCGAAATGGTCTTTTGAGGAAAGACCACACAGATTTGAGTGGACCTGTCCTGTCAGTGCAAGCATTTGTCAGTTATCATGCAGCTCAACTCAAAACTCGCGAGTGATCCGTTTGCCGTGCGATATCGTCTACCGAGCGCGTTACCTATATCGTACCGAATCGGTACCGCTACTGAGCGCGACAGCGATATCGCTTATATCTGAACAGGCCTCTATTCTCAAGCTTAGGGATCACCAATTAGTTTAATTCGGGCTCCGTTTTTAAGAACAATATGACTGTCGCGGTCCGTTCGGTATATTAACAATATCAATTATGAAATAAAACGAAAAGAAACCTGATTTTCTTTATCATGACGTAATATACAAATATTATGTAATTAACAAAAATAACAAGGTACTTACTTTGTTATTTTTGTTAATTATTATGTTAAATATTTTTTTAATTTAGTACGTACTTATCTATACTTCTAATACAAAGAGAAAATATTTTTGTTTGTTTGTTTGTTTGTACCGAATAAGCTCCGAAACTACTGGACTGATGTTAACAATTTTTTCCCTTATAGAAAGCTACATTATCATCAAGTGACATGGGTTTTATTTTATTTAAAAAAAATAGAGATCCTTACGAAAATTGCAATAATGTAACCCAAGGTATGAAAATTTGCCTATAAAACTCATTATTTCGCGTGCGCTGCGAAAACTATTGATAACACATAAAATAATGTACTACATGTTTCTAGTAGTCATCATTACCCACAAAAAAGTCTGTGACGCTATATGTTTAACTATCATAGTTACGTCACAATAACCGTTTTTGTTCAAATTAGTAAATCAAAACATGGTTAGAATCGAAAGATGATGACATCCGTATCATGATATTAATCCTTGTCCAACTAAATGTGTAGTTTAAAAATCAAGGTTTTTTATTTTTATGTAAATTCCCCTTTATATTATTCGAATCGGACCTCTCGCTTTGAAGTTACGACGGGAAAAAGTAAAGAAAAATGACATGATATGAGCGAACAGCCCTACGCTTAGTTTAGTTACCTTCACATTTTATTTTTTGTGGTACCTATAACACTTGTGATACTTTTAATCCCGGTAGTACGTTCCCGTGGGAGGGAGGGAGGTGCTTGTGGCTAAGTAATAACAGCCGCACGGGTCGATCGATCAGGTTAAGCTACGCTTGCCGCGGTTGGTCTGTGGATGGGTGACCATCTTTACATACCAAGACCCCTCCGTGCCTCGGAAAGCACGTTAAGCCGTTGGTCCCGGCTGTCATTTGTAGATCTTTGACAGTCGTTACGGGTCGTCAGAAGCTCGAAAGTCTGACAACCAGTCTTACCAAAGGGCATCGTGTTACCCAGTATGTGGGTTGTGGAGGTCAGATAGGCAGTCGCTCCCTGTAAAATACTGGTATTCAGCTGTATTCTGTAATATGGGAAGCCGACCCCAATATAGTTGGGAAAAAGGCTAGGCAGATGCAGATGCAGTACGTTCCCGTGGGATAGTTATTTTCCGACATCCACGCGAGTGAAGCCGCGGGCAAAAGCAAGTACGACATATTTTTGATAAGTATTTCACTAGACTTTTCGAAAACAAGTAGCTAAGTAGCTATACCTTTATTATTATTTTTTTTTCCGGGGTGGAAAATCCTCATGGATGTCCTCCGCCCTGGGGTAGGCGGAGGGGTCTGTCAGACTCTTACTGACTAAAAACCACCCCGGTGTTCCCCTCCCACACTTGCACCGGGGATCATGGGATCTAATGCGACTTCCACGATCCCCGGCTAGTGCCGGCCCGCGTCTGCAGGCCACCTCAAGTGGGGGTGGGGAGGTGAGGTGTTTAAACCCGCGACGTTTGAAAAGGGCGCGCGTGGAACAATACGCGCTGCCACCTCGGGTCCAGTGTAATGGGGGGCGGCGGAAGTCCCCAAGTCCGCCGTCCCTGGACCCATTTAGGGGGGCCGGAAGAGGGCGTTGTCTGCCCTCTGCCGACGCCCGTTGCGCCTACTGCGGGCCGGGTGAGCGGAAGAGATCTCCCGCTCCCGTTCCGCAGCCTCCTTCGGCGACACGACTGCTTCCCAGAAGGATACCACCTTTTTTTTTTTTTTTTTGTTCCCGGGGTGGAAAATCCTCATGGATGTCCTCCGCCCTGGGGTAGGCGGAGGGGTCTGTCAGACTCTTACTGACTAAAAACCACCCCGGTGTTCCCCTCCCACACTTGCACCGGGGATCATGGGATCTAATGCGACTTCCACGATCCCCGGCTAGTGCCGGCCCGTCTCTGCGGGCCACCTCAAGTCTGGGGGGGGGTGAGGTGTTTAAAACCCCCCCGCGACGTCTGAAAGGGGCGCGCGTGGAACACTACGCGCCGCCACCTCGGGTCCAGTGTGATGGGGGGCGGCGGACGTCCCCAAGTCCGCCGTCCCTAGACCCATTTAGGGGGGCCGGAAGAGGGCGTTGTCTGCCCTCTGCCGACGCCCTACGCGCCTGCTGCGGGCCGGGTGAGCGGAAGAGATCTCCCGCTCCCGTTCCGCAGCCTCCTTCTGCGACACGACTGTTTCGCAGAAGGATACCACCGCGTCCCAGGACTCCTCGCTGCCGACCATCGCCTCGACCACGGCCGGCAGCGACAGGTCACTGCCAACTCCTGAGATGAGGGCACGGCGTGGCTCCTCCCAAGCGGCACACTCTGCCAGCGTATGCCGCGCCGTGTCCTCCCGACAGTCGATGCAGTGGTGACACCGGGCGTCCGGCTCCCTGTTTATGCGACACAAGTACTTCCCGAAGCAACCATGCCCCGAGAGCACCTGCGTCACCCGAAACGACAGGGAGCCGTGCCTCCTCCCGAGCCAGGGCTCGAGCACTGGCCGGACCGCCTCGATGGTGGCGAGGCCGGCGGTAGGGCGTGAAAGCCTGTCCCGCCATTCCGCCACCAGGGCTGCGCGGAGCTGTGACCGACGCAACTCCGTATGTCGCTGCATCAGCCACTCGCCCCGCGCCCTCGCTTCCTCGCGCCACTGGTACAGTGACGCGAGTACTTTCGCCTCGAGGTCCCAGGGCGGGGATCCGGCCAGTACGCAAGCCGCCTCGAAGGAGATCGTGCGATATCCCCTGATGACTCTGACGGCCATCGCTCTCTGCGGCTTTCGCAGGACAGCGATGCTGCCGGCCGTCAGGTCAGCCGCCCAGATCGGGGCCCCATACAGGGCCATCGATCGCACGATCCCCACGTAGAGCCGCCTACAGGCGGCGCTCGGGCCCCCCAGATTGGGAAGCAGCGTTGACAACGCCCCAGCCGCGCCCAACAACTTGGGCGCCAGCCGCCGGAAGTGGGGGCCAAAATCCCACCGGCTGTCGAGCACCAATCCTAGGTACTTCATGGTGGACTCGACAGCGATTTGAGCACCCCCGACCACGATGTGTGATCCCGGCGGCTAGTAGTTAGATACCTAACACAACTTGTAGGTAACGTTCTGAAAAAGTTCTGAAAAAGCCAATAAATATGAATAAATATTATTTTTTCAGTCATAGCAAGTGCCGAAGAGCCAATGCCAGGTTGGATTGAGAACTTCAACGGTCCAGTAGGAATATTTGTCGCTTGTGGCAAAGGTAAGATCTCACAATAACGTTTCTTTTGGGTTTTAATATTTTATTTATCACGGTAAGGATATTTTAGCTCGATCCGGCCACATCATACCTAAATAATTAAGTATACCTATTAATTATTGAAAATTCTAGTATGTATGTAAATGTATGGAAATTGTATTCTAGTGTTCGTCTGTATATTTGTTTTTGTGATTAATAATAATATATTTTGAGAGCAGACTGGTTGTTAAATACAGTTACATTTGTGCGCGATAGATGACGCTGATCTCAATATTATGTATAAACTTTTTGGAAGAGTGAAATTTTTAAGGAGAGTTGAATATTTTAAATATTGTACATTGTTATAATGTTACATACACTGGAAAAGTGTTTTTTTAATAGAAATTATTTAAATTTAAAGAGCTTTAGGTAATCTTTCCACGACGCGTTCAGTTGCTGTTTAACTGTTCTAGATGGCGCTGTTTTCAGCTTAGTTGTTTGTATCCTACCTACTATGTTTGTCTGTGAGTCGTACTTGTGAAGATTTGCGCATTCGCTATTATTTGCTAGTGCGCAAATCTCCATTACTTTTGTCATAACATACGTAAATAAACACTATTAATAAAATTATTTGAAAAGTTATGGTGTCATTAGCTTATCAAATAAATGTATATTTCAACAAACAATGACAAGTCTTCGGTAGTATAGTGGTAAGTATCCCCGCCTGTCACGCGGGAGACCGGGGTTCGATTCCCCGCCGGAGAGAATCTTTTTGCATTTTTATTGATATTTTTACTACAATATCTTGGTTCCTAATACTTTTTTATGGGTTTTTATGAGTTTCAATCACGAGTTTTTACCATTCAATCTTGACCATAATAAATCTATCTTCATCCCAGACGTGCCATAGCGCCGTAATATATTATTTTTATATATTTTTAGGTATAATGAGAACTATTCACATGAGACCTGACATCATTAGCGACTTCATCCCCGTGGACATGTGCGTTAAAAACATAATTGCTGGTTCATGGATCCGCGGAACCAAGAAGTGAGTTTACTTTAATTTCTTGTTTTTGAGTAGCCAGATAAGCCAGATATCAACAGGAATCGAGTTTAAATAGCTCTTAAAAACGAATACAATTTAATGTCAACGCATATGCACCTGCCCTCAATAACATTGCAAAGAGTTTTAGCAGTGCCAGTGCCATCTTGCTTATGAATTTGGGATGTAACAAAGGATTCCTCACTGCTTGCGGTAGCATCGGGGATCGGGTTGCCTGCTACCCTCAAATATGGTGACGGGGGTAGTGGCTGATCTTTGCGTTATGCTTGTGATCAGGTGCTGCTTGTGATGACTGGTCGTCTTGTTGACCATGGTGTTGTTATTATTATTAGTAATTAACTGTTTATTTATTTTATTTCGAGGGTCCTAGTTTATCATTTGCAACAGACTGAGTTACAGCTATAGCTATTTGTAAGCGGGCACGCCATTTATGCCTGGAGGCTTTTATTTAGGAATTAAGTTCTGTTTGACATTTTTATTTTTATTTCTGGATAAGTATAGTTTTCGTTTTTTTTTGTTTGGCCTTATCTCAAGTAATTTAATTAAATGTTTTGTGTTGCGCGTAGTGTACATTATTTTGCATATAACTATTGTATAGAATCAAGTTCTTCTTCCTAGCAAAAGCATTAGGAAGTTGTGAATGGCTGGCGTTTTGGGGGACTGTCTTATGTAATTTTGACGGTCGAATAGTACTGTTTCTCAGCCTAGTTTGAATAAATGTCTTTTGATTTTGCATCAAAAGATGCCCATAAGTAAAAATTTATAAAACATCCTTTGATATCAATCTATTTACTAGTGGCTTTTGTGGACAAGATATTAATTCAGACTTGTTGTAATAGTAAACATGTCATTTGGTTTAAATAGGTTTTTATTTTTATTATTTAATTAATATTTTACATAGAGTAGGCTTAATAGACTAGATCTTTTGTAGACCTTTTTCTTTTCTTTTTTTTTGTTAAGGACCTGGTACTTCTCGACAGGCCTACACTGTCCTCCCATACCTACTAACAATGTAATTTGATAACATTGTAAAAGCCAATTATTTTTAAAAGAGTAACCGTGGAGTTTCTTGCAGGCTCTTCTCCATAGGAAACGACCATTTGAAACCGTGCACCTAGCTTCTGACGGTTCATAAGTGCCCATGTAGGTTTATGTGAAATAAAAATATTTTGATTTGATTTGATTTGCCGAGACAAGGTTTTTACTGATTTATGTAAATACAATTAAGTAGGTATTTATTTAGAGCACTCCCAAGAGAAATAATTCAACTTTCTCGGGGTATATTTTTTTTAATTTTGTGATTAAGCATGTCTGGGTAAACCTTAATCTCACATCAAAACTCGAGTCAAACTCTCAGATACAAGAAAAATTGTAATGCGATAACCAGCGCCGGGGCTCTGTCTCGCAATGGGTCGCGGCATTATGCTGAGCGATGGTCGTTTTGCGTGGGTGTGACGCATATTTTCCCCACTTAACGTATATAGATTGTAAGCAGAAGGGGTCTTTCTACCAGTAGGCGACCACTAGTAATGAATAATTATTCGAATGCATATTTCAGTATTTAGCTTTTTAAATTTTGAGGTTATTTTCTGTTGCTGGTCAGTTGCATATTACCAAGGTGAGATGTCAGGTGTTACACATCATATGTGCGAAAACTTTTTTAAAAAACATTGTAAGTCTTTCTGTTTGTTCCGGCTAATCTCCGAAACGGCTGGACCGATTTTGATGAGACTTTGACTAGCAGATAGCTGATGTCATAAGGAGTAACTACTTTAATTTTAGAAAAATCCACGCAGGCGAAGCCACGGGCAGCAACTAGTAGGTACTCTATAAATTTTCTATCAGTTCAGATTCTTTTAAAATAATTATATTGCTAAATCATCAAGATTCAAAACTGAAGTGTTAATCGACCTTTGTTGCTGACCGTAGCTACCTAAAGGGTATGTGGCGGCATCTACATCGCCACATGCGAACTATGCAACTCACCGACGTCGCGTAAAAGCCTGCATCGCGCAAGCAGAGTTTACAGAGCACCTAATATATATGCAACATCCCGACATCAACCGTCGGGTAGTAGCGCACCAGACACGACACCCGTCTGGTCGAAGGATCCTCCCTTTTTATGGAAGATGGGTGAACTTTACACCCTGTTCCTCATGCCTCTCTAGGTGGGCATTTTTCAAAAAAGCTGACCGTTACGGAACCGGGACGCTATTTTTTTTAAGTAAAAAGATCCATTCCGCCTATACAAGCTGTTGTTTTGAACCTGCAAAACATTTCAGGAGGTTGTTATGAAACTCGTAAATAATCGTATAACAATACGATACCAAGTCAATAATAATAATACTTTTTAATTTAGATTTTTATTTTATCTTTTCTTTTTATTTACTTATTTTTTTTACTATTTTTTTTTATTATTTTTTTTATTTAATTTTTTTTTTTGTTGATTAGAGTCGAGAATCACTAACATAATTACCTCCTAAAATGTTTTGCAGGTCCAAAACAACACCTTGTATATAACGTTAGTCACCTGACGTTAGGAAAGTACATTTTATGACTTCACATCACAATGTTTTATATTAAGTACACTAAAGCTTATGATTCTAATATACTTCAGTTATTTTTAGATAATTGGTGCAAATCTTTAAACAATTTTCTTATTAAAACAATAATATTTAGCTTTCAAAATTACTTTACTAATCGGAACACGTTATTATCGTCACACTGCTCTGGACACTTAAAAAAAAATCGTTTGTTTTTTTTTAAATTAAGTGTTTATTTTAAATTATTTTTCTGTTTTCATTTACTTTTCTTGAAATGTGCTATCGATTGCCATTTTAAACATGATATTTTGACTAATAATTATTAAATAAGATAATTGATAAGTCAAGAGTCGCGTCGCGTGTCGCGCCTGTTTGAAGGAGCCTTAATGCAAATCAGGCAGAATTTCGTTTTCGTTAACGACTCTAGTTAAATGTGTTTACTTACTAATAAATATTTTCCGAAAATATTATAGAATTATGTATAGCACCTTAATACAATTATTATTATTAGTGTTTAAGACGCTGACAACACCTAAACCGCGGCCACTGTCAAATTCCATAGAAAAGAAAGAGAAGCGCGATGACACAACGCTTGTAATTTATTGCAAAATATGAAGTAATTATCTATTTACTCAAAATTGTGTTGAGTAATCTAAAATAAAAAACAACCAAGTTCTGCATTCAAATAAGACGTTCTTGTTATTAATTAAATTGTTATGTTGATATGTTGATATTTGATACAGATATTTTGGATTAGAACTCAAAGTAAGAGGTTAGTTTAACGTTAGTTTGTATCGAGATTTTGTTTTCAAAACGTGTTTTGGTAACAACCAAGTTCTGGGAAATATGTTCAAAATTGACATATATTTTTTCTGCTACCACAAACTATACAGATTTGGCAATATGTTTTCTTAAGCGAGGCCTATTTTGGTCAATTGGGTCTTGTCAGCGCCTTAAGTAAATTATCCTAACTAATATAATGCGGAAGTGTTTGTTTGTTAAGCTTTCACACTAAAACGGCTGAACGGATTTCGTTGAAATTTAGCACATGGGTAGAACAAGATCTGTAGAAGAACATTGGATACATTTCATCCTAGAACGCAGACGAACTATGCCACTATTCTTAAAACTAATAGACATTAAATATTGTTAAGAAATCAGTAAAGTTGTCCTGGGGGGTAACCATCATCTCTTTAGCAGTATTATTATAATATTACTTTACAGTGGGAAAGTGATGGAGCTATACAGGACTTATAGCTCCATCTCTTTCTCTCGCTGAAGTAATATTGAAATAATACTGCTACAAGAGGTGATGGTTACCCCCCTGATAGTAATAATAAGAAGTCATGCCACCTGTGATACAGGTTTATTCAAGTACAGGCATCATGCTTTGTGATATTTATTTTTAAAATTAATTAGAAGTACCTACTGTTTTATTGTGATTTGATAACAACTCGGGACCTGAAATTGTTTATTCTGTAAATAGGACAGCAGAATCACTTTTACACGTGATATTAAAAAAAAAATAAGCTAGATGGAATCGACATTTCCTATCTGACTACCCCTGAGAAGAAATGGCGCAACAATGGTCAGATTCTGGGAGGACCATGTAGATCCATGTCTGAAATGGTCTTTCGAGGAAAGAACCACACAAATTTGAGTGGACCTGTCCAGTCAGTGCAAGCATTTGTCAGTAATCGTGTAGCTCAACTCAGAACTTAAGGAGCTCAACGACTCAACGAACCATACCAAGGAATGGACATTTGGGTAGGCCGCATAAAGTACTCAAAATGCCAGACTATCATTAAAACTGAGAGAAAAAAAAAACAAAAAGAAATAAATAAAAATGACCCACATAGTGCTCACGTTCACAATAATTAAAGTAATGTACTTAATACTTTTCAAGGTACATAAATATTCACGTAATTTTGTTTATAATATTCATCAATGTCAATATGTATAATATATATAATTTTATATAATGATTATTTTAAATATTTCGGCATTGCAATTCAGCGAGGAAATACCGCCAGCATCCTCGGTACAATGCCCCGAAGGGTTTTTTTAGGCTTAACTTAGTTTTAATTTAATTTAGTTAATGTTAATAATCATCTTGTAATTTCGGCCCACTCCCTCTCACAGAGAGGAGGCCTGTGTCCCAGCAGTGGGAACTTTATAGGCTGATTATGTATCTTGTAATTTTGTTATGTAAATAAATAAAAATAAAAAAAATATGATTTTGCATAATAATTAAAATGTCAAGTTTTACGGTTTTATCACAAGGCTTAGCAGAGCAAGCAGCTCAATCCCAAGCTTTCTTGTCTTCTAAATAATCAGAAATTTTATAGTACTTACCCTTTTTTACAAAGTTTGGTTTTAATACAGATTTTAAATCGTTTAATAGCTAAATTTCGAATATTAATAGGAAGTTTGTTGTAAAAGCGTATACATTGACCCATGAACGAGTGGCCTACCATGTGGAGGCAAGTGTGAAGTACAGCAAGATTTTGTAGAGGCCCGTTACACCTTTTTTATTGAATGAAGCACCAACCGACGATTATCTATGTATGCACTATGCAAGTGCACCCAAGGACAACCCCCGGTTGGTGTACTACAGGATATGGGAGAGAAAAAATAAGGCTTTGGGTTTGGGTGCCTACAGTGGACTGGTTACCTAGAACTATAGAAGGAGTAATGGCCTCTGCCTGGCCTGACGAATGTTTTATATAGGTATACAGGGATAAATGGCAGGGAGTGACTTCAACACTCATTATTGGGCCTTGGAAAATAGCACAAGCGTGTCGTAGCGACAAGGGGGCAACATATCTTGATATGCTTGTGAGGAGTAGAGAGGTATTCTACGGCTATCAGGACAATCCCAGAGCCCGGAAGATGGTCAAGATCCCTACCAGCATCTTACTGGAATACTGCCATCCTCCGAGCACGTTGGCTCTTGCGAGTTTCCTTTCAAGTCAGCCAACAAAAGCAAGAATGAGACGGGAGCTCTGTTCTTCGTCAGTGTTCACTCCAGCCAGTCAACAAAGGCAAGCCAGAGATGAGGAAGGAGACTTCTCTCGTGAGATAGAGTCTGTGGGGTCACTACTGCCCAACAGTTCGCCTCATGCTGCCCTGCGGGTTTATGTATCTCTCTTAGTCTGACTCCTCAACCTAGACTGGTTTTGGCAAAGTAAACTCTACTGGCACAGACCTAGAGTTCGGAGCGCGCAAGTCCTACCACGAAGTTAACGTAGAGATACGGCGCTGGGGTTATTATTATACTTTGTATTGTATAATTGCATTGCACAGGTGTGAGTACTATGTATAATAGAGCTACCATTTACTGGTTAATATGTCATTGACTTCAATAGGCCCTGACGGCTGAGAGTATGTCATGCTCACTCAGATGTCTCGCTGATGGTGGCGCGCGTGTTGGATCATTTAGCTCCCTTCAAAATGGTTGAGCTGAATGGTGCTGACCCATGCGTCATGCTCGTGAACGGGCGCCGTCAGTTGGGACTGGTCACCTCTTAGCTTCCTCTGCTTATTTTTAATTATTTTATTTTGAAATTGTTTTTGTGTATTTTGCTTCTATGGACGCGTTTTTTTTTTTACATCGTCCTCATTTTAATAAATTCATACTAATCTTTATGTATCAATCTAACTTAAAAGAGTGTCCATGGAGTTTCTTGCCCGTACTTCTCCATAGGTACCTACTACGCTTTGGAATGGGCAACTAGCTTCATATTTCTAACTGACCGACTCTTTGACAATTCAAAAGTGCCTGTAAATGGTTGAATTGAAATAAATGCTTTGAGTTTGAGTTTAAGTAAATCTTTTTTTTTTACTTCCAGAATAGAACCAACAGATGACATTTCAATATACAACTGTTGTTCAGGCAACCTTAACAACGTGTTGATGGGAGACCTGGTAGCAATGTCCAAACACGTCGGCAAGGAGATCCCTCTGAATGGCATGCTGTGGCACACGGGAGGGACCATCACTACTAATGCCAAGTATCACTATATCAAGGTAGGAGACACTAAAGGCTCCTACAAACAGGCGCGACACGCGGTGCCTTTGTGTCACGTCGCGTGTCGCGCCTGTTTGAAGGAGCCTTAACAATACACGATGTAATCGTAATCATCTGCCTAGCCTTTTCCCAACTATGATGGCGTTAAGCTTCCAGTCTAATCGGATGTAGCTGAATAGCAGTATTTTACATGGAGCGACTGCCTATCTGACCTCCACAACCCAGTTACTGGGTAATACGATACCTCTTGGTATACCTGGTTGTCAGACTTTCGGGCTTCTGACGACCCGTTACGACTGCCAAAGATCCACGAATAACAGCCGGGACCAACGGCTTAAAGTGCTTTCGGAAGCACGGAGGGGTCTTGGTATGTATAGATGGTCACTCATCCACGAACCAACCGCGGCAAGCGTAGCTTAACCTGATCGATCGACCCGTGCGGCTGTTGTTACTTTGCCACAAGCTCCGCCTTGTTACTTGTGTATTAAATATAAATAAATATCATGAATTCTGTAATATATTTCAGGTTTTAATCCAGCACTTGCTGCCTGCAATGCTGGTTGACTCCCTGCTTTGGTTGTTGGGCAAAAAACCAATGTAAGTAGTATTTATAGTTTCCCCTAGCTAAAATTGCCAAAGATAAATCTTAGGCTGAGATCATCTTAGGATGTGATAGACAGATGATCACTTCTGCGTTCGTCTGTCTATCACATCTGAAACTATTTTACAGACATATTTGAAAAACTATAAATAAGTAATACCTACCCTAGAATACCCTAAAGACATTCAGTTATTTTCATACTTAATAATATTTTAAATCTCTTTGTATTTAGGTACTTAAAACATAATATCGCACATTATTAATAAGAGTGACACTATCCAAAAAAGCAGATTTTTCAGTAGAAGCATTTTAAGTAACAGTAATGACTAGTTTTACACCAAAAACAATAAAAAAAATATATTATGGTTTAGTTTTTATTACAGAAGGTATTAAGCACGACTGGAATGTAGTTTTTTTTTAAGACGCTGACAACACCTAAACCGCGGTCACTGTCAGATTGCATAGAAAAGAAAGAGAAGCGCGACGACAAAACGCTTGTAATTTATTGCAAAATATGAAGTAATTATCTATTTACTCAGAATTGAGTTGAGTAATCGAAAATAAAAAACAACCGAGTTCTTGATTAGAATAAGACGTGGTACTTGTTATTAATTAAATACGTCATTTATGTTGATATTTAATACAGATATTTTGGATTAGAACTCAAGGTAAGAGGTTAGTTTAACGTTAGTTTGTATCGAGATTTTTTTTTCAAAACGTGTTTTGGTGACAACCAAGTTCTGGGAAATATGTTCAAAATTAACATATATTTTTTCCGCTACCACAAACTATACGGATTTGGCAATTTTTTTTCTTAAGAGAAGCCTATTTTGGTCAATTGGGTCTTGTCAGTGCCTTAAATAAAAAGTAATTTTAATTAACAGATTTTTCCAAAAATCTTTTTTAGTGACGTTATTACATTTATCAAAACATTTAGCATTTCCTTTTTCATGACAACCTACCGACGCAATAACAATAGAAAAAAATAAATTACGCAAAGAAAAATCAGTTTTTATTTAGAAAATATATTTTATTGCCAAGTTTACCACAAAATACTTAAACATTAACTTGTTTGCGACGGCAACAGATGGCTAAATCACATTTTTATTACTATTTTCAGACTTTAATATAAAATTCCGTGTGGTGTCGGACGTAAAGGTTCCGTGTGGTGCCGGACGTAAAGAATAGCACCATTCCGTTTCTTCCCGTGGGTGTCGTAAAAGGCGACTAAGGGACGTACTAGAGAATGGGCAGCAGCGTTCTCTATGCATTTTAACACCATACTGCGATCGCCAACCCGCCTGCCAATCGTGGCGATTATGGCAACCCCCCTCCCCCCCCCCCCCCCCCCCCCGCCCCACTATTGGGGGAGGCCTATGTCCAGCAGTGGACGTCTTTCGGCTGAAATGATGTAAACATCTTACAGATCACTCAAAATAAAATTGCCAAAGATAAATCTTAGGCTGAGATCATCTTAGGATGTGATAGACAGATGATCACTTCTGCGTTCGTCTGTCTATCACATCTGAAACTATTTTACAGACATATTTGAAAAACTATAAATAAGTAATACCTACCCTAGAATACCCTAAAGACATTCAGTTATTTTCATACTTAATAATATTTTAAATCTCTTTGTATTTAGGTACTTAAAACATAATATCGCACATTATTAATAAGAGTGACACTATCCAAAAAAGCAGATTTTTCAGTAGAAGCATTTTAAGTAACAGTAATGACTAGTTTTACACCAAAAACAATAAAAAAAATATATTATGGTTTAGTTTTTATTACAGAAGGTATTAAGCACGACTGGAATGTAGTTTTTTTTTAAGACGCTGACAACACCTAAACCGCGGTCACTGTCAGATTGCATAGAAAAGAAAGAGAAGCGCGACGACAAAACGCTTGTAATTTATTGCAAAATATGAAGTAATTATCTATTTACTCAGAATTGAGTTGAGTAATCGAAAATAAAAAACAACCGAGTTCTTGATTAGAATAAGACGTGGTACTTGTTATTAATTAAATACGTCATTTATGTTGATATTTAATACAGATATTTTGGATTAGAACTCAAGGTAAGAGGTTAGTTTAACGTTAGTTTGTATCGAGATTTTTTTTTCAAAACGTGTTTTGGTGACAACCAAGTTCTGGGAAATATGTTCAAAATTAACATATATTTTTTCCGCTACCACAAACTATACGGATTTGGCAATTTTTTTTCTTAAGAGAAGCCTATTTTGGTCAATTGGGTCTTGTCAGTGCCTTAAATAAAAAGTAATTTTAATTAACAGATTTTTCCAAAAATCTTTTTTAGTGACGTTATTACATTTATCAAAACATTTAGCATTTCCTTTTTCATGACAACCTACCGACGCAATAACAATAGAAAAAAATAAATTACGCAAAGAAAAATCAGTTTTTATTTAGAAAATATATTTTATTGCCATGTTTACCACAAAATACTTAAACATTAACTTGTTTGCGACGGCAACAGATGGCTAAATCACATTTTTATTACTATTTTCAGACTTTAATATAAAATTCCGTGTGGTGTCGGACGTAAAGGTTCCGTGTGGTGCCGGACGTAAAGAATAGCACCATTCCGTTTCTTCCCGTGGGTGTCGTAAAAGGCGACTAAGGGACGTACTAGAGAATGGGCAGCAGCGTTCTCTATGCATTTTAACACCATACTGCGATCGCCAACCCGCCTGCCAATCGTGGCGATTATGGCAACCCCCCCCCCCCCCCCCCCCCCGCCCCACTATTGGGGGAGGCCTATGTCCAGCAGTGGACGTCTTTCGGCTGAAATGATGTAAACATCTTACAGATCACTCAAAATATGGATCGTGTTTTGTTTATAAAAGGCTTTTTTACATCAAAAAGCCGTAAAAATAAAGTAAGTAGTCCTAAAAAATAAAAAAAACTATCAAAATAGAAACAGCTGTTTGTTTGAATATCACAATCATGTTTAATTATGTAAGGTACATAAATTATTAAACTTATTCTTATAGGATTCTGTCGAAATAAGAAGAAACATAATAATTAGGAATGAGATTTTGGTCAATCAACGATTTGATGTCGTTTTTCTTTCTTTCAGCCAAAGGAAGTTTAGCTGCATAAAGAGGTTTCAGTAGATTGTTGGCATTAGGAACTTGGTGCCTATTATCTCCTGACTGTTGCCTACGAGTAGCTACCCTATTAGCTTCTAGTCGTATCTCTTTAAAGTTCTGTTCTAAATAAGATTTCTTATAAAATATTTTGACCTTAGTAGGTTCATTGAAATCTTTCAGTATGTCGTTCCAATTCAATACAAACCCTCTGTTTGGCTTATAACTAAAAAACTAATGACATTCTGAGTCAATCATCAACCCAAATACTTTAATCAATCAATCATTTATTTTGTTAAACATAGGTTTGGTCACAGATAGTATAATTTAATTTATGTAACACGAAGAGAGAAAATAAACTTCCAACATAGCAAATTTTACAAAATAATTTATCTTGATACACGACTCTAAACAAAATGTGACGTTATTCATATTAAAGTTAATTTGACTTACGAAATATTCTCAATTCAAACAGATAATGTCGCTATGGAACACACTAGATGAAACCGTTTTTGTTAGCTCCACAGTCACGAATGAAAAAAATTATTTATAAAACAAAAAACCCGACTGCAAAAACACATAACTGAAAAGGGAATAATTTATTTTATTTCAAGCTTTTTACTTTATTAATATATATATATTTGAGAATTACTCATTATTAGCTTTTATTTGATACAAATATTGTTGCAATTAATTTAAAAAAAAACCTTCCCCTCCTTTTTTTTTATAAATATTATATAGCCTGTGTCACTTCCACAATTAAGATGAATCTAAGGACACCTCATATGTTAAAATCCATCAAGCCGTTTAGGCTACAGAGCGTGCCAAAGAAATACATACATACATACATACATACATACATACATACATAGTGACGGTCTTCTTATCAATGTGCGATATGTTAAAACTGTTGTATAAATAATAGATAGTTATTAAAATATGGATGGAAGTATTTATAAGCACACAGAATAATTCATTGGTGCCGATTCCCTTGTTCGCAAACTAAACTAAATTTAAGTTCAGTCCATCTTTTTCTTTCTATTTCATTAAGAAAAGGACAGATGATAAATTTTAGTTTAGTACTGTCAAATTAATCAGTGCTTGACGTAAATTGACGTAATCTTAGTAGGCAAGTTTTTAATCACGTCTAAAATTGTATGGAATAGTGACAGGCGCTGATTAATTTGACAGGACTTTAGTCCTGTCAAATTAATCAGAAGATAAATTTTAGTTTACTAAAATTTATCTTCTGTCCTTTTCTTAATGAAATATAAAGAAATAGATGCACTGAACTTAAATTTATTTTAGTTTGTGAACAAGGGAATCGGCACCAATGACAAAGTCACAAACGTAATAATGAAATATAACGAACATACTATTTTTCATATTATTACTACTTTTTTCATAATATTACTACTTTTTTTACTACTATTTTTTTCATAGCCAGTATAACCAAATGTTGGCTTTATTCAACTCTAAAGTGCAGACACTATAACAACTTCAAACTACTGAAAAGCATATACTCTTAACAAGTCTTTATATGGCGACTAAGAAGTTCACCAGTTTTAAAAATATGATTGACGTGTAAAAGTGTTTGTACAAACAGAAAATAAATCATTTATCATTTATTTATCATTTATCACACTTGACTATTTTAAAGGGCACATTATGAACATTGATCGATTCCAAGTTGTTATAATTGCCAAAGAACCAACAAACAAACTCCACTTACTTCCTCTTAACGACACTTGTAACCCCACAGGCTAGTCAAAATCCAACGCCGCATCTTTATAGCGAATCTGGCGCTCGTCTACTATACCACCCAGCAGTGGACATTCGACAACACAAACTTCACGGCACTGCGCTCAGTACTCAAGAATACTGACAAGAAACAGTTTTACTACGATCTTGAGAAGATGGACATTATTGGGTACTTCACTAAATGCTGTTTGGGGGGCAGGAAGTATCTGCTGAAGGAAAAGGATGAGGATATTCCGAAAGCTAGGGCGCATTGTAAAAGGTATTGAGATTTTTCTGACCAATATTTTTGTAACCGACTATGGCAAAGCCAAAAAGATGGTGTTGAACTCCATATTCTGAGAGTCTGTATGTATTTAGAGTCTGTATGTATTTTAGTTTTCAGGGTTCCGTACTTCAAAAGGAAAAAAATACATTATAGGATCACTCGTGTGTCTGTCTGGAGGGCTGTCTGTCTGTCTGTCTGTCTGTCAGTCCGTCTATCATAGCCGATTTTCTCCGAATCTACTGGACCGATTAAGTTGAAATTTGGTACACATATGAATTTTATGTGACCCAAACACGGACGTGTAACGTAAATAAATTAATTTTGAATACGAGGGTCACTTTTGGGAGCAATTAGAAAAAAAAACGTTTTGCAAACAGTACCGTGGGACATATCAAATGAAAGGGCCTGTTGTAAGGGTCTCAAATATTTTTGTTTTATAATTTTGAAATAAATAGTTTTAAAGTTAGTTATGAAAATTGACGAAAATTGACCATTCTCCCTCTCCGAAACTACTGAGACAAAAGTGAAAAAAAAAATACCAAAAATAGTTCTTTACATATAGATTACAGGAAAACCTATAAAAAGTCTATGGTGTTAAAATAACATGGTAAATCTCTCAATATTGTGCGTACAAACTTACATTTGCAGTATGTATGGGAGAACATGTTTTTCAGTTACAATGTTAAGTTTGTTCTTGGGATAAAAAACATGGTAGATAATATATTCGTTGTACGGAACCCTCACCACGTGACTTCAACTCGAACTTGTCCGGTTTATTTTACATCTTACAGCCGAAATGACTGAACTAATTTCGAATGCAAAAGTTACTTCCGAGTATGAGAAGATGCGCTTTTAATAATAAACGGGGCTGAAGAGGTCGATTGCCTCGTTTGATCTGCTGGTCTCATGCGTGATTGATAGCGTGGGGTCCTGGGTTCGATCCTGGCTCGGCAAAAGCTGGTCAAAGTAGGTACCTACCTATAAAATGTGTGTTTGAAATTGTCAGTAACAGTTTTTTTTTGGGTGGGAAATCATTAAATAATTTTTCCCGCTCCCGTATGTATTCCTTCAGTTGCCCGTGTCGCCAGAGGACTCGGTAAATCTTTGGTACCTTCCCGCGACCCCGGCGTCAGTAACAGCTTGAAGTCTGGATTTGTGCACGGAATTTCGCCCTTTATTTCTTAGAACTTAAAACATTACTGGTGAATTGTGTGTATTAAACTAAATTTGTATTGTTGAAAGAATCAAGCCTTCTCCAAAGAGTTAGACACTACCTACCACTCTGCGGTCAAAGGTTAATAGAGTTCAAAATGGCGACCCACGAACAAAACTACCACTCACATGACTGCAAAATATATTAATAGTATCAAACTTTTGTTTTCTATTTCCAGAATGATGATTCTAGACCATACCATCCAGGTGGTCTTCCACGCCTTCATCTTCTGGTGGGTCTGCATAAAGCTGGTGCATTACTTCAGTTTAGATAGTAATTTCTTCTGAGATATAAATAATTATGTTTTTTTATTGTATAAAATAGTATATCGAGGGGTGAAAGGCTATTTGTTTGAAGCGACATTTTACGAACTTTACAGGAGAGCCATTTAAAGATTCAAAATTTGGAAAAAAAATCGTTATGAAAAAACTACTGCTCTTACTTTAATGGGGATCGCAAATCTTTATTGCAAAAAAATCCCTTAACGTTTCGGTATAATTTTCAATAAAAAACAGTTAAGAATTCCAAGATAAATGTCGCTTAATACAAAATAATCTGTATCGCCTTATTTTTAGAGTAAAGAAAAATGATTTAACTTCCAACATTGTCACTATTCAGCAGCAGGCAAAATGGTCTAAGTGACTTTACAGTACTTATGCAGGAGAAAGCAAAATGATTGAATCGACGTTACTCATTAATAATAGGAATAGGCTATTTAGTTTAACTACCAATTGGGTTTTGTTAACGATACAGGCAAGTTGGCTTAAGCAACGATGAACATTCTTAATGAGTTGTTTGATGTCTTAGGTTTCGAAAGGAGTTTATATATCTTGGTTGTTGATAAAGAACAGAAATATTGTTTGAAGCTCCAAACAGAGTGCAAAACAGTTGCAGCGAAAAGGGTTGAACCGACATGTCTTAATGAATTTGGCTGACGGCAGATTGGTTGAAGCGACATTGCACAGTGTAAGTAGTCGGAAGCAAAATGTATGAAGGGACTTTTCATCTAAAGTTAGCTATATCGAAAAACGATTTATCTGCCATCGAACTGAAATTTTAGGACGAGAATAACGGCTTATGCTCCGATTCTATGTTTTTGTGTACAGCTTAAATGAAATAATAAAAAAATATAGCAAATTTGATGTCGGATCATACATCATGATTGAGAATTATGTACTAAAATTGCATTGTTTTAAGCGCCATAAAAGTGCTCAGAATTGTACGAAACCCGGCTCAGCCGACGCAGAAAAATTTGCTGAATCCGAATATGTATATAACTCAATATCGTCCAAAATGTCGCTTCAAACAAATAGCCTTTCACCCCTCGATATGTACCTAAGTACATTGGTTTTAAAAGACAGTTTGATACTGTAGTGAAATCTCTTGTCATAATTCTGTTCAAATAATCGTTAGATTAGGTTACCTACTTCGTTGGTGTAGGTAGTGAACAAAATATAAACAAAAAAAAACCCGTGATGAGAGAGCTGTCAAAGGCATCTGGTTACCCGACTAAATGTAATACCTGTCACTTCATTTGTCATGCTTCATCACTGTTGTCCTCTTAAATTTGGCAATGTTATAATGTGTTGAGGTTTACTTGTCTTTTTGGGCTCTTAACAATAGACAGATTACAACATATTATAATACTATTCTTATAAATCTAACAAAAAAAATGTGCTCAAGTAGTTCTTCACTCAAGTACATCTACGAGGAGTAGTGTAAGAATAAATGATACGAGTTTAACATACATGAATAAAAGAGGAAAGTAATGGTGCCGATTCCCTTGTTCACAAACTAAACTAAATTTAAGTTCATTGCATCTTTTTCCTTCTATTTCATTAAGAAAAGGACAGAAGATAAATTTTAGTTTAGTCCTGTCAAATTAATCAGCGCCTGTCACTACTCCATACAAGTTTAGACATGATTAAAAACTTGCCTACTAAAATTACGTCAATTTACGTCAAGCGATGATTAATTTGACTGGACTGAACTAAAATTTATCTTCTGTCCTTTTCTTAATGAAATAGAAAGAAAAAGATGCACTGAACTTAAATTTAATTTAGTTTGTGAACAAGGGAATCGGCGCCATTGTAAAAGTCGAAAATACATTTAATTTGGTTATAACGTACTTTTAAACAAGAAAGTGTCATCTATTATCATCTAGCTTTAGTTAATTACTTAGAACAATGGAGTATACATACCTACACTCCTCAGCCGACATGAGGTGTCAGTAAACAGTATCATACTATTTTTTACTTTAAAATACTGTTCAACAAAAATAAACTATATGAATATACCTAGTGTTTTCACTAATATCCAGAGCTATACCTAAATAAAAAGTTTATCTACTACGTAGAACATCATGAATGCACGGCATGGCATGGGCATGAGGGCATGGGCATAAGGGCATGGGCATGAGGGCATGACGGCATGGGCATGAGGGCATGGGCATGAGGGCATGACGGCATGGGCATGAGGGCATGGGCAAGAGGGCATGGGCATGAGGGCATGGGCATGAGGGCATGGGCATAAGGGCATGGGCATGAGGGCATGGGCATAAGGGCATGGGCATGAGGGCATGGGCATGAGGGCATGGGCATGAGGGCATGGGCATGAGGGCATGGGCATAAGGGCATGGACTTGAGGGCATGACGGCATGGGCATGAGGGCATGGGCACGGTGATTTCCTTAAGAGGCTGACAACAGTTAAAGCGCAGTCACTGTCGGACTGCATAGAAAAGAAAGAGAAGCGCGATGACACTGGTAATTTATTGCAAATGAAGAAGCAATTATCTATTTACAAAACATGTATTAATCGGATAAAAAACATAAAACACTATTATGCTAATTTGTTGCTTGTAGAATAATCTGACAAAAAAATCAGAATGATTGCATGTATATTAGTATGGTTTTTAATCGTTAAAAGAAATGTTTAGAGGTATCTTCGTGACTTTTTTTTATAATATCAAATTAGTTGTATTATGTTTTCAACACACTATAGCAAATATCCTGAAGAATATCATACTTATGTTTTTTTTTATTTTGTTTACTGCAGTGGATCATATACTTTTAGGCATTATAAAACTTGCGATTAGGTTCTGGTAGTCCCGTTAACTTCAACATGTATGCTCTTGTTATTTTTGTATCTTAGCATCTTTTTATACCATGTTTTTAAGCAAATAAATATTATTCTGTTATATTCTATTCAGAATGAAACTGTCAATGTATCTGGACAGTAAATAGATAATTGTTATAGAACTGTAGTTAATTCTGCCACCTCAGTGTTCATAGAATGAGTGTTTTCAGTGACGAATGCTACGTTAACAGTTAAATAAAAAAATAGCTCATCGCCTATTTGGTGAGGCTTACGAAGCCTTCAAAATTGGTGCTAAATCGAGAAGTTGCACGAGTAGCACTAATTAAATATGAACCTATTTAAGAAAATAAAATAATACTTATAATAAATACTGTTTATAGCACACTGTGACCTAAACTAGCACTTAAGCTACGCTTCTCCGTGACTTAAAGTAGGTAGGTATCATTTTTTTTTTTTTTAATATCGTAACTTTATTATAATAATATCTAGCTTACAATTAATAATAATAATATGTACAATTATATAAAAAGGGAGGGCATAATATCACAGGGCGTCAAAAAATTCGTCCGCATCGTTGTCAACAGGAAAAGTGCCCACAAGGCTGGCAGCATTACCACGTTGTATGGCAATGCTGATTCTTTGGCCAAAAAATAGACCAGCCCTCTGGTCACGTGAGGAGTTGACCAACAGCTTTGCGATGTTTCTAAAAACTAAGTGGGCACTCGGACCCCATGGCCCTAGTGTTTCAACCCCAAACGCCTCGAACATATAAGTCCCAATAAGATTTGAGTACTTGCGCCGTTTGAGGTTTTCCGCAGGTAGGTAATCAGAGGTAGGTACAGTAGGTAGTCCATTTTTACACCGTGCGAAAATGAATCTATCATTTATTTCCCCGCGTCTTTTAACCGAAGTTTTTTTTAAAGAGACCAACATAGTCATCGTAGTCGGACCTGTAGTTTTATTGCGAAAACTCGACTCGAATCTGCGCTAAAATGGGGCCGCAGCCAGAGTTCCGATTTTGCACGCGCCGAAATATATAATTATGTCCTGTATAAATTTAGACAAGTGAAATCGTAAGTTGCGTCCGAACTCGGAATCCCCTTTTGAGTTTTTAGCAAATATCTCAAAAACTAGACGTCCTAGGTAAAAAATAGTGAAATTTTCATTCCCCTTTGTGTCAACAGCCCGGATTCTTGAGAACAGATTAATGGATTACCTCTAATTAACCTTGACCGTGACGTTCTTCAAAATATTTTCGAGTGTTTGACCTGATACCCCCGGAATTCTTGAGTACAGATTAATGGATGACCTCTAATTAACTTTGACCCATTTTCAAAATATATTCGAGTATTTGACCTGCAGCGTGTATTGATATTGTAATTGTGTGTAATTGCGTTATATTAACGTGACTTTAAACACCTAAAAGTCACTATTTAACAGTGTCCTTCAAAGCCTCCGAATCCCCTCTCCCAGGTTTGAATAGTATACGTGTCGACCGCGAGCTTGTCCTTGCCTCCAATTCCATAATATACTATTTTCAATAAATTAAAAATATGGCGGGTTTTTGTCACACGAGCTATAAAATAGTATACGATACTCGTGACATAAGTAAATCTATTAATAGACAGCGTTTAGCATCCTCGCTACGCTCAGGCGCTAACTTCACGCCATGCAATAATGGACTTCTTAAGGCGCTGACAAGACCCAATTGACCAAAATAGTGTTCTCTTAAGAAAACAAATTGCCAAATCTGTATAGTTTGTGGTAGCAGAAAAAATATATGGTTATTTTCAACATATTTCCCAGAACTTGGTTGTTACCAAACACGTTTTGAAAAAAAAATCTCGATGCAAACTAACGTTAAACTAACCTCTTACCTTGAGTTCTAATCTAATCTAATCTAAAATATCTGCATTAAATATCAACATACGTTACTAATTTAATTAATAACAAGAACGTCTTATTTGAATGCAGAACTTGCTTGTTTTTTATTTTCGATTACTCAACTCAATTTTGAGTAAATAGAGAATTGCTTCATATTTTGCAATAAATTAAAAGCGTTGTGTCATCGCGCGTCTCTTTCTTTTCTATGCAATCTGAGAGTGACCGCGGTTTTGGTGTTGTCAGCGTCTTAAGTCACACGTATTGTAATGTACTATTATTTTTCCACTTTGACAATAATAGACTTTATTTTTTATACAAAAAGTTGGCAACCCTAGGTTTGTCAGCTGATTTACTGATTAGAGACTTCAACAAAGTAAATAAGAAGAAAATGCCTAAGTTTCATTTTTCAGTTTGAGTGTAAGAATAAATATCATGTATTTTATGAAGTGCCTACCAACTTTTCTGAGTCACTTATTAGCCTTTTATTTCCATTTCTCTTTGCCGACATACGAGCTCGTATGTAGCTTACCTTCACTTTTATTTCATTTTAGTTTGAAATAAACTCTGGTATTATTATCTGTTTCCTTTGAAATCAAGAATGTCAAAGTATGAAGGTAGTAATTTTGGGGAAATAAAAACCACTGTTATTTGTCAAAAAATATTTTCTTTTATTTTCAATAATTAATAGATCATTATTTACAGAACAGTAGACCAAGTACCAAACTTAGAGAGAATACTTTATCTGCTTATAATTATTGAAAATAATAATTATAATTTAAAATTATTTTACTTAGTTTTTGCTGAATAACAAATTAGCAACTAAGTTATTGTTGAAACATATTTTTTTATATAAATACTTATTAAGTAGTTTGTTATTCAGTAAAAAAGATAAATAATATAACAACAAATTCGATTAATTAATTATAAATAAAATAATTATTTTTAAAATATCACAACATGAGTTGGTAATTCTTCAGGCCTCAGCCTAGAGACCTATACGGCATTTGGTCTTAAATGCTAAAGCCTAACTTGTACCTATAATTCTTACCAATACATGACCTTACTAAGGTCTAATAAACTTAATTTACTTACACAACAAAATGTTTAAGACCATTTTAATCTAGGCCTGGCTTAGGCAATGCCCTGTTCCATCACTTGTTAAAAAAAGAAATACATAGATAAAATAATTATTGTGGAAGAAATAAAATGGAATAAGGACTCATTCTTTGACGTCAGACAGTAACACAGAAGAGTCCTTATTCTAGATTTTAAACCTCTTCTAATCTTTAAAGTCTTTTCATTATAGTATTAATTCTTTAAAAATATGATGAGATACAACAAAATATGATTATTTTCAAGAGAATGATGTTTATTTGCACTAGGATTGTTATAACTTCCACAATTAAAAAAATATGAAACAGGCACACACATTTACTTATTTCTACCCTAAACTAGCTGTCTATATAGAATAACAGGTAGATATGGTTCTATTAATGCATATAAAGGAATGTACTTCAGCAATACGTTAACTTTTTGTACAGGAATTGGACTTGAATAGGCCCCAGATTAGAGACTATAAAAAAGCCTCCTCGAAAATAGTCTTTCAAAGCAAAATTATCATGTTTATACTCATAAAAAAACTGTTTTTTTACATAGAGAACCCCTGTTTTTTCTTAACTTAAAATATAATGTCATATTCATCAAGCATAAAGTTTAAAATAATTTTACATAATAATATGAAATGTCGAGATAATTTAAATTTCGAATTTAACTTCACTGGCATAAATAAACATTTTTCGAAATATAAACAAAAAATATTGATTTAAGCGGATTTTTTAAAATCGCTCCGAAAATAATTAGAAGGGCAGAGAAAGTCCACGTTTCTAAAATTTATTTTCACGGTTAACCGGAAAGTGCCCTGTGTCGGCACGACCATGCGTTCCGGTTCACCGAAAAAAAAGTGACATAAACGCGACGATTGTGTGTTCACGCGAAGATCGATTTCTATTAGGACACGGGGTAATTGTTTTTCGGCAATTACAATGGCAAGATAATATAGACGAATTAATTTAAGTAGACATTTTATCTAAGATATTATTTCACATTAAAAACGAGTAATAAAATAAGGTAATTTAAATAGCAACATACCATTAGAGATTATTTCAGAAATGCATTTGATTTGATAATAATTATTATAGAGCAAAGAGCACTCATTCTTCTATAAGGAATCATAAGTCATACAAAATTTTATTTTCAAAATTATTATAATTTTTATGACAAGCAGCAAAATTAAAACAAAAACATTAAGTATCATGATTGACATACGAATCTCACGTACGTCCTATGTTACAATAAAATTGTGGACTATAATAGTGGCAATTTAAATGCCTATCACTTAAATCCAACAATTTAAATAATCCAATCCCAGGAATAACACTAGAACAATATTAATAAACTATGAGTTTCACTCGACCCTACCCTTTTAACAATTCATTAATTATTAATAGAAAAAAGATAAGCTTGCATTATTATTTGAAATGATAAAATTTGAAAATCCTGAGCAAAGCGGAAAAGTTTAGATAAAACGAAAAAGTGCTCCGATTATATGCAGCTAAAAATTATCAGTCGTAAATCATGGCAAGATCTAATCTTTATACCCTACCCTATCTTAGTTGGTATAAAGATTTTCAGAACTTCAATTGAAGTTACATAACTTCAAACTTAAACGCTTAAGTTTCCAAGTTTGTTAATTTATCTCCTATAATTTGAATCCAAATCCTTTAATTTCTCTGATCTATCCATTTCATATTTAGTTGTAACTAAATCTGATCCATCATCTAGAATTTCCAAATATTTATACTCATCTTCAGAATCACTCTGTTTAATAGCTGAATATTCAGTATCATTCTTCAGATCGTGACTTACTTCGTGTCCGATATTCTTTGACCCTCTTCTTTCGAATACGTTCTTCACATGATTCAATTCTTCCACAACTTTATCCTTCACACTGCCGACTGTATCATACATTCTGTCACTTAGCTTAGTACTTAGATCCTTTAGTTTATCTGAATGAGTTTTAAGTACGGAATGTTTATTAACAGATTCGGTATCGGTTTCATGGAGAGGTATTTCACAGGGAGCGTAGATATCCTTTTCCTTCCAGTGGTCGAAAGTAGTTTGTTTCCTGAACATGACTTTGAACGTGAGGATGTAGACAGTAGACAGAATAAAGATGACGCCGGTGATGAAGAGTAGATACATCGCTCCTTGTTCTACGACTGGGAGGATGTTGAGGTAGAGGCTGAACCGTTGTTTTAGAGAGGGTGGGAGGGTGTACATTCTCTGTGGACAAATAAAGATATATATAATTAGTACTTCGAAGGTACGTAATATTTTTTCTTTTAGAATAGGCTCTAAATTTATAGTGTGGCAGAAGACAAAAAAAAGAAGATATTTAATCCAATATGTCATGAAATCTCAACGGTTACTGATTCTCTATTTTAGAATTCCATTAGTTTCTCGAGAAATATCAGACCACTTTTATTTGCCTTACTATTCAACCCTGGAATTTATGTAAAAGCTTTAGATTGTTATCATCATCGTCCTGTAGCAATTTACTATAGGACACATCAAGTTAAGAATTATCTAATGAATACTCACGATATCGAACCACAACAGCGGGAGATACATATCGGAGAAACGTTCGGCATTCTTGATTGAAGAGATGTCGCCTAAAGCCAAGTTAATTTGGAACTTGGAGCTGACATCTAGAGGTAGACCTGAATAGGGCTCTATCCAGAAGCTGTAAGGAAAAACATTTGGTTAGGTACAAGGATTTGGCTTTTTCTTGATGATGTATGAGGCAGATGAGAGATAAATATTTCAGAAGAGTTTTTTGTTTTTACAATACATACATCTCTGCCCAACATTTAGAAGAGAATACAGGCGTAACGTAATGTTATGTGTTCTTTTTTTGATAAATAATTATAGCAAAGATGAGATATTTTTTATATTAAATTTATTCATTCATTAGGAGGCCCATATTTACACGGTGCTTTAAATAGGCCTCCATTAGTAACGTTACTTTAGTAGTATGTCTGGGGCAAGTCAGGTAGTCAGCGAGCTACCAGTATGAGCTATAGTTATATAACTTCGTAGAAACAAAAGAAAGATAAAATGACAAAAATATAGAGGCATGAGGAACAGGGTGTAAAGTTCACTCATCCTCCATAGAAAGGGGAGGATCCTCCGACCAGACGGGTGTAGTTTCTGGTGGGCAACTGCCTGACGGTTGATTTCGGAAAGTTGTATAATGCTAGTTGCGCGGTAAACTTTGCTTGCGCGTTGCAGGATTTTGCGTGACGTCAGTGTGTTGCGTAGTTCGCATGTGGCGATGTAGATGCCGCCACAAAAACAAACAAAAGAAATAACAATGAAGAAAATAAATTACAGTGTGTATAGAAAGACATAGATTGCTACAAAGATCTTATGGCACCTGAATGACATTGACAAGAGGGCGTTGTCTTTAAACAAAATTGACACTGAAAGTGTGTTGAAAACACAAGATGGCGGCATAAGTTCCAATCTTGGCCAAAGGATCCTTGTACCGTTGTAATTATGTCAATTTTTCGTATAGTAGAAATAGAAGCGGTCATGCTTCGCGTGATAAGCTATTATCGTACGACTCGTGCCGACACGAGATAAGAACAAGAATAAGTAAATACTTACGCAGTCTCATGCTGTTCCTGGTCAGGGGTAAGACCCTCCACTTTGCTGAAGAGGACATCGTCTCCCTTCCAAAAATGAGGGTATGAGAGTGCAATGGGGAACCCGTAGTAGCAGTCAGCGACATCTATCAGGCCTTCTGGCAGACATTTACCTGTAACAAAAGAGAATGGGGGTCATTTTGAGGACTGATTGGTGCTTATTTTTGTACTTATACATAACTGTAGATTTTTTGGCTTTTTAAAGACAGTGGGACTGCTTCGTTGGTGTTGCAGAGGTCGCAAGCACTACTACCGAAAAGTATATAAATAAAAAAATTAAATTAATTAAATTTAATTTTTCAGTAGCAGCTCAATGTCTGGATTAGTGCCCGGATAAGTCTTCTTTTACATGGGATTTATAATGTAGTTGGTAAAATGTGAGCGTGGCAACTCTACTTAGCTCTTTAGGAAATCCAGGCGTGATATTATGATTTTCATTTTGAATCACACAAGAATCCAAGCTTAGTAATTGAGCAAAACTCATTTCATTAAGCCGTCATCCATTCCATTATAACTATTCTGATTGTATGGTTTAAAAAAATTAAACGGATATTGAATAATAAACAAGTTTTTTACGTTAGACATTTAAAATTAACACATATACAACTTGTTTTTTTTTATATCCCTTAACTCTGGGGTTATATTCTATAAGTAAAAATAATACAAAATGTCCTAGAATATGTGGTTTAAAAATGCATAGTTTCGAAGATATCATAATACTAACACTAGACTCTCGATTTGTGTCGGTATCTAAGTTTCATTGATAAATACGAGCAATTAATTTTCATTCAAAGCAATCATTCATATTTAAAGCTAAGAAAATGCGACGATGTCATATTTCACGTAAGAGTGTTTTACATTAATAAAATAAATAAATAAAATAAAATTCATTTATTTATTAATATTATTTATTATTGTTTATATATTATTATTAATAATCGTGACTGTCGAATTATTTTTTATGAAAAATGAAAACCAAAATAAAAGAATGACAAATAATTCATATGCCAGTTGATTCTTTGATTGGTCTCATTCATACCCCAGAGTTATGGGATATAAAAAAAAAACACCTTGTATATTTCAGTTCATTTTTTTATTCAAACGATACATTTCTTCAGGAATAATCATTTATTAGTTTATTGATAGTTAATTCCTCAATTGTGTAGTTTTTAATCAGTAAACGGTGATGTTTACATGGATTCAATCACTACAGTTTTCTCCTGAATACAATCCAAATAATATTATTAATGCGAAAGTTTGTAAGGATGGATGGATGGATGGATGTTTGTTACTCTTTCACGTAAAAAGTACTGAACGGATTTGGATGAAATTTGGCACAAACATAGTTTATAACCAGGAATAACACATAGGATACTTTTTATCCCGATATACTCACGGGGTCAAAACTTATGTGAGTGAAATCGCGGGGCGCATCTAGTGGATTATAAAATATAGAAAATAAGAAGTTTCAGATGACACGAGGCTTATTTCTTTTTTATTCTTGCAGAATTGATTATACAGGGTCAAATTAAATTAGCTAGCGAAACTCTGCACGACGCGATCGTGCTATCGATATCTTAACATGTAAAATAAAAAAAAATAGGTTTTTTTTTTGGGTCAAGTGGGGTGTCCTAAAGTATGAATTTAGAAAATCTGTTTTTTTTTTTATTTTATCGTATTTCGAAATTCATACCAATCACGTCTGTGAAGTTTATACTCAAAAACCTGTTTTTTTTACTGATATTTTAATTGACTACGCTATCTGCGATCGATGACACCAGAAAAAATATTATATTTTTTTGGTTTATCATGCTTATATTTCGATACCATTCTAATTTAAGATGGTGGCTGACGCGACCGACGTTGTCTTGTCAAAATTTCTATATGGGCTTGAGTTCATACAAAAATCCCATAGAAAAAAGCACTTTCAGTCTTACCCGAATTTTCCAATCTTCCGGGAATTTTTCTTTCAATAAAAACCTAATTAGGACTATTACGAATATTTAAAAACAAAAAAAAAATGCCAAATAGATCCAGCAGTTCTCAGGTGATGCGCTTACTAACGAACAGCATTTAATTTTTATTTGTATAGATTTGTTGCAACAACTAACACTTCACGCTGTCTGTAATTGATTGTGTTTAAAAATAAAATAACCAATTAAAAAAATAACAATTTTAGGTTGTTTTTCATAGATTTACATGAACCCATGGACGTTACAAAAAAAAAATACTAATGCTATATTTAATAATTTCATTCATCGATTTTTTACTCACCATGTCTACAGAAGCACTCATTCTCCTTAATATGTTTGCCGTTGTCCATCATGTTCTCAGGGAAGGTGTACTTGTAACCTTTCAGGCCACTCTTCTCGCCTTCATCTACGGGAATCTGTTGAACAAAGATAATAGAAGGTTAATTCTGATTTTGTAAGGTTTAATGATGAAACATTTGATTTCACAGATTATTATTATGTATTTTTGAAAGGAACTTTTTTTTTTGTTTTATTTTTCTATTTTAGGTGTTATTCGTATGAGTGTTTTTTGCTGTAATTCTGTATCATCGGAGGATCTTCACCCAAATGTTAAAATGGTCTTAAATTGAGACTCACATCATTTATTTTTAACTAGTTAAGTAAAGATCTGGCAACCCTTAACTTTTATTAAAAAATCTGAATACCAATGATTTTGGTAAATTTCAAGCTGCCTTTTCCCAAAAAGTTTTTGGAATATTACAGCAGTCTGACGAAATCCACAAAGTTTTGGCATAACTGGCTACCAGTACTCGGTAACAACGCTACATAGTTCTTTTGGCACGTGGCTATGTCACTAGAACTTGTATGACAATTTCACAAATGTTTACCCTGTCAATGTCATTCAGACACTAAAAGATCTTTGTAACACTATAAAAGATCTTTGCAACACTATATAAAAATAAAGTATGACTTACCAAAGGGGCAGCTCTGCACAAGCTCTTTCTATAGAACAGAATGCTCTCGTTCTTCGTAACTCCTCCTCTGAACTTCGTACCATCAGAGGCATACTGCAAGTTGGAGCAGTGCTTACCGTCCCACTGGGGAAGGTCGGTGGACCCGCGGTAGGTGTCGATTAGACCTGAGTTTCTGACGTCATCGGTACCCGTGAAGACTGTTTCGTAGTCACCTTCGAAGTCGTACATCTGGGGGAGGAGGGTGAGGTTAATTTTTGGGCTGGGTTAGGGAAAGATTTGAGTGTCGTGGTTCATTGAATGTTGGTATAGCAATGGTGAACATAATTAAAAGAGACTTACCCGATCAATCAACCCCAGCTTATCGAAGTAGATCCAACCCGGCAGGAAGGTGTTGCCCAAGGTCATCAGCTCCGACTTGTACCCCATCATAAACTCCTTAGCCGTCATCTTGGCGAGAGGCATTGTCTTCGTCAAGGTGATCAAGTTGTTCAGCCCGAAACGAGTGAACATGTCCTTTTGGGAGACCACGTTGGCTATGCTCTGTGGAGGAATTGGTTATGGTTAGTTTTGGTCAATTTAAACATGTATGATCAACAAATTAAATAACGTAATGAATGTTTTTGAACTGTCAAAATAAAACCCATTGCTACTGATGGTGTGAAATGAAATGAATAACTTTTACACGTCATATTGAAAAAAATAATAAAAAATAAGCTAGATAGAGTCGACATTTTCTATCTGACTACCCCTGAGAAGAAATGCCGAAACAAACTCAAGGGTCAAAGTCTCTTTTAAAGTCCAGACATAATCTTGGTCAGATCATGTGAGGACCATGTAGATCCATGTCTGAAATGATCTTTTGACGAAAGAACCACACAAATTTGAGTAGACCTGTCCAGTCAGTGCAAGCATTTGCCAGTAATCGTGTAACTCAACTCAGAACTTAAGTGTGTTAGGTAACTACCCCGCTGGCCTATTTGCGAGGACCTTGGATTGCTGTAATTTCTTGGCATTCCAGGGAATACAGTCTCGACATAAATAGCGATCGCTTTACGACCGAATTCGGTCGTAAAGCGATCGCTATCTAAGTCCTAATGCAGTCCCTAGACGTTCAAAATTGCTTGACATGATTGTGATTTTCTCGTGCTTGTCAAGCAATTTTGTCTGTTTCTGTTAGGAAATTCTTATTAAACTTAAGAGGAGATTATTTGTGTTAGCTCATGTCTTTACTAAATGATTATGTAAATACGTAACATTTAAACAGTGTTGACTGCTTGTGGAAATATTATTATATGCAAGTTGTGTACCTGCAAGTAAATATTGTGATGCGTTTAAGACGAATATCACTTTCGTGTTTGCAATATTTGCAGTTGCCCTTATTGTGCTACGCCTAGTGGAAGAACATATGTTTTTTTTTATTCTTGATAATTAATTACAATCTACCCTATAAGGCTAATAAGCAATTTTAATCGAGCATTTTTACGTGCTATTTATTTTAAAACTTAGAATAGGTGTGGACTGCACTTTACCAAAGGCTGGTCCAGTTTCTTAAGAGAAAATATTGGATTGATATCGGTATTTTTGAGACTGTCAGCTGATTTAGTCATTTGAATGAATTGGGGATAACTTTTAAAGTTACATTTAGTTAAGAGCAAAATAAAGGATGTCAACTTGTCTTTTCTAATTGCAATTTCTTAAAACTCTTTAGATTTCATACTCCGTCTTCAAGTTCGTAATTTGCGAAAAAATAATTGTTTTTCTTCTTTAGTGCATTCCTTCGTCGTTCCTATTTTTAATAACTTAGACTAGCTATAGTTACATATAACACAATCAACCTATAATGTTCCCACTGCTGGAACACAGGCCTCCACTTATAGCATAATCAGCCTATAATGTTCCCACTGCTGAGACACAGGCCTCCTCCCATAGCATAATCAGCCCATAATGTTCCCACTCTGGGAGAGGGAGTGAGCATGTCACATGTCTTCGAATTTTTGGTTCTAGGACAAGCCAGTTATCTCACGGTGTTTTCCTTCACGGTTTTGAGAGCAGTGGTGGTGAAATAATTTACATAAAGTAAAGCGCCTGTCTGGGTTCGAACCTATGAGCTCTAAGCTCTACTCGTAAGTCACGGCCGTCACCAAAGTTCTCTATAGGTACACATAATATTTTGTCAAAAATATGAGTCAGTCAACAAGCAGAAAACGGGGCTGATGGCACAGAGTATGCAAACTGTACAGGTACATTAAGTATCACTATTCGTGTGTCACCTTGTCTAGAAAGTTGAGTTTTAATGTATTGATAGAATGTATCAAGTTCTTCTTCCTTAACAGACACCTGTGCTGCTGGGGAGTTTGTTCCGCCACTTCTTCCCAGCTAAAGCATTAGAAAGTGTTGAAGGACGGGCCAGTTGGGGGACCATCTTAAGTAATTTTGACGTTCAAAAACTGTTGATTCTCAGCCTAGTTTGGATAAATAACTTTTGATGATGGATTCACCATATTTTTACGCCATATCTCCTTTAAAAGGAAGTAGAAACACCCAGAAGGAACTAATCTCCGATCTATGATATTCGGCGTGTATTTATGCATGCACATCTGCAACTCGTATCCACATTTCGACACAGACAAATGCCTACCGCCATGCAATCCTTGAAAGTTGCAATATGGCCCGTCCTTTGAATTGAGCAACTAACTTACTAGTGTGGGAGTGTTTACATTCTTCAAGTGATTTTCTCATGCGTCCTTCCGATTTTGTGTAGGGAAAGATTTTGTAATATTTGCCAATGGAATATTGAGATATTCCACTGGCAAATATTACAAAATCTTTGTTTTACCAATGAATTGGTAACTAAAAATCCCATCATAAAGCCGTTACCTCCGCATGCTGTACATCAAACTAAAGTCGAATTATTAATTGGAGAGTAATTTGACATGTACTAGCTGTCGCTTTATGTAATAAAATGGTCCAAATTTATTGTATTTTATCAATATATCAATATACATTAATGTACACTTATCAATATACATTAATTTACACTCATATAATATATGGTGAATGGTGGTGTTTATTTGAATCGATCAAATAAACACCCTGAAAAAAAAATCGGTAAACCCAATCGATTTTTCGGTAATATTCACCGCTTTGGTCAGTAAAAATAGAGCCTATTGTCCAAAGAAGTAAAACTAACTGAAAAAAAAAAACAGTTGAGTTATAACAGTACATTTTACTGTGCATCTCTTAAGCTCTGGAAACGGCAATACTTAAAAGAAACTGTTTGTTTCAGTAAACTTTAATGTTTATCCAATTGAAATAACTGTTTAGCTCTTTACTGTTTTTGCCTATTTCAGTGCACTGTCAGTAATCAATTATTTTAACATAAAAATAAGTTTCCTGAACCGTTTTTTTTTACTGTACATCAACAGTAAAAAGTATAGTTTAATTTTTTTCAGGCACCATTCAATACCATTACAATAAATTTGACCATTATATTACACAAAGTGACCATGTCTGATTACTTCAGAGAATTCATAATTCGACTTTAAGTAACTCTGTGCAAAAATAACTGCTGGGATACGACTTTTATTTTTGGTGTGAAAATTCGCTGTTTACGGTAGCGTAGTACAATGATCGTGGGGGTGGAGAGTAGTTAAGGGGACTACAGGACCTAAACGCAATTTTTATAAGTTTTGTAATGCCTTAAAGTATATGATCCGCTGCAGTAAACAAAATCAGTAAAATATATGATATTCTTAAGGATATATGCTAGGTAGATAGTGTGTTGAAAACATAATATAACTAATTTGATACGATAGAAAAAAATCTCGAAGAAACCCCTAAAAATTTCTTTTAACGATTAAAAACCATACTAATATACATGCAATCATTCCGATTATTTGTCAGATTATTCTACAAGTAACATATAAGCATAATAGTGTTTTATTTTTTTTATACAATGTATAGCTTTTTTGTAAATTGATAATTGCTTCATATTTTGTAATAAATTACCAGCGTTGTCTCATTTATGTCCGCATAATTCGACAAAATGTAGGAAACAGCTGATTTTATTTTCGCGAATGCAGCTGTGGTCCCTTAGTAAAAGTTGTTCATAATGATGAGTACAATCTCCCATTTCAGTTTGTCTCATGTTTTCAATTTCAATCTGTATTATTAATTAAATATTAAGGTTATCCATTGAATATAACGTCATGTCCAAGGGGTTAGGTTAGGTGTACCCATAGTACACCCACATTTCTCCAGTTTTGTTTATTCATATTTTTAGGGTTCCGTACCCAAATGCTAAAACGGAACCCTATTACTAAGACTCCGCTGTCCGTCTGTCACCAGGCTATATCTCATGAACCGTGATAGTTAGACAGTTGAAACTTTTACAGATGATTTATTTCTGTTGTCGCTATAACAACGAATACTAAAAAACGTAATAACATAAATATTTGAGGGGGCTCTCGTACAACAGACATGATTTTTTTGCCGTTTTTGTAAATAATGGCACGAAACCCGTCGTGCGCGAGTCCGACTCGCACTTGGCCGTTTTTTTACTGTCTTTGTGTTTTAAATAAATAAGTATTTGCTATTTGACTGCCTCGGTTCCAGGGTTAGAACTCAAGGTTTTTCAGAGCTTTACTGTGATAATGCAGTTAGGGTCAGCGCAGACAGAGAGGAATAATAAGACTCGTAAAGGAACATTGCTTGTCGCTGTGAGCTTGTTCTCGTAACTGTAATTATCTATAGTCTTCATTTATTTTCGTTGCTTATACATTTAATATGTATGTATTTATGTATATATTATTTAGGATATATATGTGTATATATCTGTGTATCAATTTTAGTATATTGTATTTATTTATTTTTTACACCAACGACAGCCCCACTTTATGTCCAGGCAAATCACTGTCCATCCTATGGTTGCCTGGAAGAGATCGCAGAAAGCGATAAGGCCGCCCATTGTATATTTTGTAGTGTTTGATTTATTTTTTGTCATGTATTTTTGTGGTGTACAATAAAGTATATATAAATAAATAAATAAATAAATAAATAATCCCCGCGCGCACAGTGGAACGAATGTATGGGAGCGGTTGGACGTAGACATGTCCGAAAAAAAAGAGTAAAATTATGCCAAACTAATGATGCCATCTTATTCGATTACTTAATGCCTTCATAACTTGTGGTGATGAATTTCTTCATAACTCCCATATTTCGGGAGTAATTTGAGAAAATGTGAAATTTTACTATGAAAATGAGTGTATCGAGCTCTCTCCCTCCTGATTCCGGGCTTGTTTCAAGTAGCGGTCTCTAATATCATAATGCTAATACTAAGAGCTATATTTAATACTAAGACACATATTGCGCCAAATGTGCACTTTCTGGGATAAAGAGTGATGTTTATTTTATAACACAATTTTTTTATTTTTTGTTTATTTTGTTGATTAAAACCGTTTTTCTAAAGGTTTACCTTATTACAATAACATTTCTGAGCAGCCAATTAGAGAAGATATAAGCTAATTAGGATATATAATTAGGGACTTAAGGTTTACATATAAAACTGATGCACTAATGATTACTGATAAGAACATTGCTATTATTTAATTACTAAATGGCTCTTAATACACTAATTTAGCATGCATCATTTACTAATTATCACAATAACTAATTACCTTGCAATATTTAACAAAGGATACCTGGGATACCTGGATTTTATATAAATAGGTCACTATTAGTAACTTTAAAATCAGTGTTGATTTACACCTCGTTGTATCCAAGCTAATCTCGCAATGTATTTTCCAAATTTTAATACAAATCTTGATATTCACGTTGCTTTATGCGCACGCGCACATAAAGATTTACGCGACTTTAACTATTTGTTCAGTGTTTTAAAAGATAACAGTTGTGTTCAGTTATGTGAAAGTGCTGAAACAAGTTTAAAAGACTGGTGTCGTCAAAAGGCAGGACAAAGCGATACAGCTTATGTTATGAAATACTTGACGGAGAATCCAGAAGAGGCCTCAAAAATCAAAGCCTTCATTGAAGGTAAATCAATTCAGGTACGGGAAATATCCCCTTTGAAGGCATTGGCTCTTTATGTATCGATGAACGTATCGAAATGGCGCTATAACACTCTTCGGGATTTCAACACTCAAGAAGGAGCTCTTCAATACCCGAGTTACTACATGTTGGTTAAAGAAAAAATTAAGTGCTATCCGGCCAAAGAAGATCTCACAGTTACAGAGAGCTCTGCAAAAATCAAATTACAAGCCTTGATGGATTTAACCTCAAGAAGACTTATTAGGTCGTTAGAAACCCCTGTTGATCCCAATCAACAGCTCGTATTGACCAGCAAATGGGGTTTTGACGGATCATCTAGCCAAAGCATTTATCATCAAAGGACGAGTGAAGATGAGCAAATCGATCTTGCTAGTAATTTTATGATTAGTCTTGTACCACTGCGGCTCGTCTCAAAAGGTGTAACAATTTGGGAAAACGAGCGACCATCTTCCACTTCATTTTGCCGGCCAATATTGTTTAAGTTTATAAAGGAAACCAAAGAAAATGTGCAGAGAGAGATGGCTGAAATCGAAGCAGAGATTGAAGCCTTAACTCCATCCACCATCACTGATGGAATTAGTGTCAAACACCAACTGCTGTTGACAATGATTGATGGTAAAATTCATTCCATTATATCCAATACAGCAGCTTCAGTGTGTGACATATGCAAGGCTTGTCCTAAAGAAATGAATAATTTAGAGTTAATCAAAGATAAACACGCAAACGAGGACATGTATAAATATAGCTTTAGCACCCTTCACGCTTGGATTCGCTCAATGGAATGCTTATTACACATTTCCTACAAATTAGACATAAAATCATGGCAAGTAAGGGGTGATATAGCAAAAAGGCAAGTTGATGACAGGAAGAAAAGAGTTCAAGAGGCTGTAAGAAGAGAAACGGGCTTACTTCTCGATGTTGTGAAACAAGGCAGTGGATCCACCAACAATGGCAACTCGGCAAGGAGATTTTTTGAAAACTACACTAAATCTGCTGAACTGACCGGAATAGATGCTATGCTTTTAAGAAAAATCTGTGTGATCTTGCAGTGTATTTCATCAGGAGAGAAGATCAACGTAACTAAATTCCGAGAGTTCTGCTTTGATACTGCTAAGCTTTACGTGGAGTTATACCCATGGTATTATATGCCTTCTTCACTTCATAAAATTTTAATGCATGGGCCAGACATAGTTCAGAACATGTCAATTGTGCCCATTGGTTTTCTATCCGAAGAGGCATCTGAGGCTAGAAATAAAGATTTTAGAAAATATAGAGAGGGGCATTCTCGAAAGCATAGCAGTATCTCATGCAATGAAGATATTATGCACAATCTTTTACTGTCTTCTGATCCACTTGTTACAAGTATCCGTCCAAAAGGAAATAAGTTTGTAAAAAAATCTTCTTTTAAGGAATTTTATGAGCTTACGGATTCTGAGAAAAGTGATATCGAATTTGTTAACATAAATGATTTAGCGGACATCGATTCTGAATTTGAATTAATTGATGATGATGATGATGACGAAGATAATTAAATGATGTTATTGTTTTAAAATGTGTAACTTAGTAAATTAGAGCTTACATCTTAATTATTTATTGTACTTTTAATGAAACTAGGTAATTTATTATCAACTTACTTAAAAGTCATACTCTCATCAGTTCTTGTGAATATTTTTGTTAATATATATTTCTGTATATATATAATATATTTATAGACCTCTTAATAAGTCTGTCTGCGGTTTAAAGTAAATACAAATGGGGAAAAAACGTTTTTTTTTTTAAATTTTCATTTCCTTTTATCCCAGAAAGTGCACATTTGGCGCACTATGTGTCTTAGTATTAAATATAGCTCTTAGTAATAGCATTACGATATTAGAGACCGCTACTTGAAACAAGCCCGGAATCAGGAGGGAGAGAGCTCGATACACTCATTTTCATAGTAAAATTTCACATTTTCTCAAATTACTCCCGAAATATGGGAGTTATGAAGAAATTCATCACCACAATTTATGAAGGCATTAAGTAATCGAATAAGATGGCATCATTAGTTTGTCATAATTTTACTCTTATTTTTCGGACATGTCTACGTCCAACCGCTCCCATACATTCGTTCCACTGTGGCGCGGTCTCGGGCATTTTCTTTACGGATCGCGTATGCTCGAGCTTGCGCGCGAGTACGCGCGACCGTCTTTTATCAGGTTCAAGCATTTATGCACTTTATTTATAATAATTTTAAAGTTTATTTTCAAGTGCGTTAATAAAATCCTCTCCGCTGCGCTCCGTTCTGTCTGCGCTGAGCCTTTGGGTTCCTACTGATAATATTTCGTGATAATTAATTAATTTTTAGTATGTTCCACAACGAATATCAAACCAGTTTTAGCATTCAAACGGTTAATCTATTCATAAATTATCTAAATAGCTAATTAAATATTTATACATATATGAAACCCATCGATGAACATGGCTTGATTATTATTCGCCAGTTTATAATTAATAAAAATGCCGTTTAGACCATTTTTTGTAGGTGCAATTAAATACAACGTGCCTACAAAATTTGTCTTGTTTCGGGTCGAACATATTTATGTACTATGTAACTTTGGTCCACGGCTTCGCCCATGTGGATTTCGGAAGATATACCACGCGAACATACTACCAGAATTCAAATTTGCTTTTTTTTTGGGTGGGAAATTATCAAATAACTTCTCCCGCTCTGCATGGAACGTGAGAAGTGTTATCTCTTACTGTCTCCCTTCCGTTGCCTGTGTTGCCAGGGGCCTCGGAATCCCTTTCGGACTTTCCTGCGACCCCGGCAGGCATCGGCCCTAGTGGACTCCTACACTTGTGCTAACATCTCTTTGAGGCGTTCGTGGAACACAACGCGTTAAAACTCCCTATGTCTCAATCCAAGATAAAAACTATCTCTGTGTCAAATTTCATCCAAATCCCTTCAGCCGTTGTTGCGCCAATCCGGAACATAAATAATATTTGCCTTTCTTAATGTGAACGTATAATTTATAGGTTGTTATTTAACATTTTATTTTCATAATTTCTTTAGCAGTTTTCGTGTGAAATGTAGTGCATGTAGTGGTTTTTTTTTATGAGATGGGCACTTAACTTGAGTACGAATTGTTTTCCTATTAAATGAAATATTGTACTACATTGTTGAATTGTTGAAGAGCCAAATAAATAAATATACACCCAGACAAACAGACAAAAGGAAAAAAAAAACAAAAATATATATTTTCGGCATCAGACTCGTTCGCTCACCTCATAGCAATTACTTTTGCACGCCTCACAATGCTTCAGCAGCATGTGAGAGTGCTCTATTCTCGAAATGTCGCCTTGTCAAATTGTTCCTACATAAAATTTACTGTGTTATTAAATGCCATGCAACGAGCTATATGCCTGAAAGGTTTTTCATCAGCAACACTGACAAAATTCCATACAAACTTCCATATCCTATTTAAAACCGTTAGGGGATAAATTTTCAAAACTTTTGTGCAAAATGTTAAGCTTCATTGCAATGACTGACAGATGCAATGGCTGTACGTTGTCTGTCAATAAATTTTTATTAGGTTGATGGCAGCAGTGATAGCTTTGGTGTGTGACCATCAGACTGCCAAGTCATCCCGGGCGGATTTCCGGCCACCGTAGGCGCGGGCTTGCGGACGGTGAGCAATGGGTAGCTCGCCGTCCGGTTAGGACCAGGCCCGGGTCGACGGCGCGTTGTATTCCACGCGCGCCTCAAAGAGATGTCGTCAGCACATATAGTAGGGGTCCACTAGGGCCGATGCCTGCCGGGGTCGCCGGAAGGTACTAAAGGGTCACCGAGGCCCCTGGCAACACAGGCAACAGGAAGGAATACGGGTGGGTTTTAGTCAGTAAGAGCCTGACACACCCTCCCGCTCCGCCCAGAGCGGGAGAAGTTATTTGATGATATACATTAAAAAAAAAAAATTGTGCCAAGGTCATAGGTGTCGAGTACGAACCTAAGGCACGCACTTCTGACTTTTCGGATTCATATGCGTATTGCATAATTATCACTAACTTAAAATACGGTGAAGGAAAACATCGTGAGGAAACGATGCTTGAGAGATATTTCTCGACGGCATGTGAAGCCAAGTCAGAGGCCCATAAGCGGCGTAACAACTCTGACACCAGGTTAGTCATTAACCACACAAAAAAGAATGAAAGATTAAGGTAGATGAGTTATTTCATTCATTGGTAAGACCGTCCATTGTGTCACCCTATCTAAAAGGTCTACATTTATAAATGTAATATGTGTATGTATAGTGTAATATCTCTGTAGTCCCATCAAACATGAGGCTCCAGGGACTAGTGCGAATTCTTGGATTCATTTGAGCAATCGAGTCTGGTTTAACCACGCTGGGGCCGATGCGTTTCATTCATTCATTCATTGGTAAGACCGTCCATTGTGTCACCCTATCTAAAATGTCTACATTTATATATGTAATGTTTATAGTGTAATATAATATTATAATAATACAGAGTATTCTATCTATATATCTAAGAATATCAGCCAGTCAGCAAGTAATAATTATTTGTTAAGCGCACTTTTACCACTCGTGGAGGCCATTTTAATGTACCATGTTTGTATCAAGCCTAATGTTGATTGATGGAAAATGAGCATAAAGTTTATATTACGATAACTTCAAGTAACCTTTTACCGCGGCCAGTTTGATGAAGCAATCATCGAAAACTCTGGAATCGATCATGACAAGACGTGATACTACGCGATTTAGAAAAGATTTTACTATTTCCGAAGTTAAGACAAGTTTTAAAGGATTATATATCTTAGACGATAAATGATACTTAGGTAATATATTATTTAAGTTTGTTAGAGGATGATTAACTTTATTGTCAAACTATGAACCCGGCCCACACACACTCTCGGAGAGGAGGCCCGTGTCCCAGCAGTGGACCAGCGGGAACATTATAGGCTGTTTAAGCTATTATTATTTACACAATCACAGACTGTAAGCCTGTTCAATTTAATTAGTCAGCATATGAGATAGTTGTTATTGTAATCAACCAATCATAACTCCTCATATGATTTTGAAAACATATTTATTAATGAGGCTTTCAAATAAAGCTGTCTGTCATAATTTTGCTACGATTGGAGGCCCAAAACGAATTTGTGTTATGTAAAGGTTACTGTCTCCATCTACTCTAATGTAAGATTTTAAGCCTGTATTATCTTACTGCAGTGAAAACATATTTATTAATGAGGCTTTCAAATAAAGCTGTCTGTCATAATATTGCTACGATTGGAGGCCCAAAACGAATTTGTGTTATGTAAAGGTTACTGTCTCCATCTACTCTAATGTAAGATTTTAAGCCTGTATTATCTTACTGCAGTGAAAACATATTTATTAATGAGGCTTTCAAATAAAGCTGTCTGTCATAATATTGCTACGATTGGAGGCCCAAAACGAATTTGTGTTATGTAAAGGTTACTGTCTCCATCTACTCTAATGTAAGATTTTAAGCCTGTATTATCTTACTGCAGTGAAAACATATTTATTAATGAGGCTTTCAAATAAAGCTGTCTGTCATAATATTGCTACGATTGGAGGCCCAAAACGAATTTGTGTTATGTAAAGGTTACTGTCTCCATCTACTCTAATGTAAGATTTTAAGCCTGTATTATCTTACTGCAGTGAAAACATATTTATTAATGAGGCTTTCAAATAAAGCTGTCTGTCATAATATTGCTACGATTGGAGGCCCAAAACGAATTTGTGTTATGTAAAGGTTACTGTCTCCATCTACTCTAATGTAAGATTTTAAGCCTGTATTATCTTACTGCAGTGAAAACATATTTATTAATGAGGCTTTCAAATAAAGCTGTCTGTCATAATATTGCTACGATTGGAGGCCCAAAACGAATTTGTGTTATGTAAAGGTTACTCTCTCCATCTACTCTAATGTAAGATTTTAAGCCTGTATCATTTTACTGCAGGACAAAGGCTTTCCGTGCTCTTAAAATTTATTGACAGTTTTATTGTTCAATAGCATGCCCGCGGTTTCGCTCGCGTTCAGAGTCTATCCATCGGGAACAGTATTTTATTATTCAGTAGCTTGCCCGCGGTTTCACTCGCGTTCAGCGTCTATCCGTTGGGAACAGTATTTTATTATTCAGTAGCTTGCCCGCGGTTTCACTCGCGTTCAGCGTCTATCCGTCGAGAACAGTATTTTATTATTCAGTAGCTTGCCCGCGGTTTCACTCGCGTTCAGCGTCTATCCGTCGGGAATAGTATTTTATTATTCAGTAGCTTGCCCGCGGTTTCACTCGCGTTCAGCGTCTATCCGTCGGGAACAGTATTTTATTATTCAGTAGCTTGCCCGCGGTTTCACTCGCGTTCAGCGTCTATCCGTCGGGAACAGTATTTTATTATTCAGTAGCTTGCCCGCGGTTTCACTCGCGTTCAGCGTCTATCCGTCGGGAACAGTATTTTATTATTCAGTAGCTTGCCCGCGGTTTCGCTCGCGTTCAGTGTCTATCCGTCGGGAACAGTATTTTATTATTCAGTAGCTTGCCCGCGGTTTCACTCACGTTCAGCGTCTATCCGTCGGGAACAGTATTTTATTATTCAGTAGCTTGCCCGCGGTTTCACTCGCGTTCAGTGTCTATCCGTCGGGAACAGTATTTTATTATTCAGTAGCTTGCCCGCGGTTTCGCTCGCGTTCAGTGTCTATCCGTCGGGAACAGTATTTTATTATTCAGTAGCTTGCCCGCGGTTTCACTCGCGTTCAGTGTCTATCCGTCGGTAACAGTATTTTATTATTCAGTAGCTTGCCCGCGGTTTCACTCGCGTTCAGTGTCTATCCGTCGGTAACAGTATTTTAGCTTGCCCGCGGTTTCACTCGCGTTCAGTGACTATCCGTCGGGAACAGTATTTTATTATTCAGTAGCTTGCCCGCGGTTTCACTCGCGTTCAGTGTCTATCCGTCGGTAACAGTATTTTATTATTCAGTAGCTTGCCCGCGGTTTCACTCGCGTTCAGTGTCTATCCGTCGGGAACAGTATTTTATTATTCAGTAGCTTGCCCGCGGTTTCACTCGCGTTCAGTGTCTATCCGTCGGGAACAGTATTTTATTATTCAGTAGCTTGCCCGCGGTTTCACTCGCGTTCAGTGTCTATCCGTCGGTAACAGTATTTTATTATTCAGTAGCTTGCCCGCGGTTTCACTCGCGTTCAGTGACTATCCGTCGGTAACAGTATTTTATTATTCAGTAGCTTGCCCGCGGTTTCACTCGTGTTCAGTGTCTATAAGTCGGTAACAGTATTTTATTATTCAGTAGCTTGCCCGCGGTTTCACTCGTGTTCAGTGTCTATCCGTCGGTAACAGTATTTTATTATTCAGTAGCTTGCCCGCGGTTTCACTCGTGTTCAGTGTCTATCCGTCGGTAACAGTATTTTATTATTCAGTAGCTTGCCCGCGGTTTCACTCGCGTTCAGTGACTATCCGTCGGGAACAGTATTTTATTATTCAGTAGCTTGCCCGCAGTTTCGCTCGCGTTCCGTGTCTATCCGTCGGGAACAGTATTTCTGGATGAAAGGTGGGTCCTATTTCCTTTTCTGTACCGCTTTTTTTTTTGGGTGGTAAATGATAACCTCGGTAACCCTTTCAAACTTTCTGTACCCCTGACTACGTGTGTGCAAAATTTCATGATGATCGGTTGAATAGTTAAGACGTGACAGCGTAACAACGTGACGTGTAAAAAAAATTGTAGCCAAAAGACTACGCACAATTTATACTAATTTGTGTCGACTGATATTGAAGTGTAATTAGCAAATTAAGAAATGTATCCTTAATTGGACAAACTATAAGAGTTAAACAATACATATTAAATTTAATTTAAATGTGAGTAAATGTGGCTGCAATTAAGATTATTCTTTATAAATTTATCTTATCTTCTTAGAGCTGAAGTAGATTTGATATTAAAGATTTTTCGGTTTTTTCTGTAAAATGTCTCATAAATATGACTCACTATCGACTAACATAAAATGTACGTAATATAATATCTAGAAGTACTCTATGTAGTACTTTAAGAATGTATCCAAAATGTTCCAATTAAATAATATATCATTTATATTTTAAGCAATAAAGTAAACTTTACTTTGTACGTAAGATCCGTTCCCACAGATAAATCGTGTAACCGGATTTGTCGCTGTAAACTCTTTGTAAATAAATAATGATATGCCTTTTTTTAAATATACATGTTTTCATTGAAGACAATTTGAGGATTCTAATAATAGATTGATTGAGAAGGCTCCTACATACTGGCGCGACTTGTCGCGCGACGCGTCGCGACACAAAGGCACCGCTTGTAGCGCTACATGCGGTGTCTTTGTGTTTGTGTATGTAGAAACCTTGATGTTCCAAAGTGATGATTGCATCATCATTCTCCTGCCCTTATCCTAGGAGAATGATGAACTCTTTGTAAATAAATAATGATAATCCTTTTTTAAATATACATGTTTTCATTGAAGACAATTTGAGTGTTCTAATAATAGATTGATCGTTTTGGAACGATCAATCAATCTAACACTAGAACACTCAAATTGTCTTCAATGAAAACATGTATATTTAAAAAAAGGATTATTGTGTTTATTGTAGTGATGATTGCATTTAATATGCAGTCATCATTCATTTTATAACTAGACTCTAATAGACCAGTAATTTTTACAATAATTATGATTGTATAAATATCAAAAGTCAATTGCCTTTATTAGTCCTGTCATTAATTCTATTGTCTTGATTATGCTCCCACACACTTATTGGTAATTATACCCTAATTATCTAAACCTATATGGCATATGAAATTTTTAATTAACATAAAATGAAAACTCACCAGCAAAGCGATGTTAGCTAGGTAGAGAGTGTCATTCTCCTGGTTTCCTTCAGATAACTCCTCAACCCAGGACAGAGGATGCTTCGGAATAGCAGACAACGTCGCGTTGTCGTTGAATGTCACCACTTTATGTTCCAGAAATTCTCTGAAAAAGAAGAATAATAAATATTTAAAATCACGCTTGTATTTCTCTAAGAAATGATCCCGTTATCATTTGCCTACACAGGCAACAAGAAGGTATACGGGTGGGTTTTAGTTAGTAAGAGTCTGACACACCCTCCCGCTCCGCCCAGAGCGGGAGAAGTTATTTGATGATTTCCCACCCAAAAAAAATACCAGTATTTTACATGGAGCGACTGCCTATCTGACCTCCACAACCCAGTTACTGGGTAATACGATACCCATTGGTAAGACTGGTTGTCAGACTTTCGGGCTTTTGACGACCCGTAACGACTGTCAAAGATCCACGAATGACAGCCGGGACCATCGGCGTAACGTGCTTTCCGAGGCACGGAGGGGTCTTGGTATGTAAAGATGGTCACCCATCTACGGACCAACCGCGGTAAGCGTAGCTTAACCTGATCGATTGACCCGTGCGGCTGTTATTACTTAGCCAAAACCCCGTCCTCCTCCTCAGAAATGATCCCATATATTATACGTTTACGCACTTCTTTTCAGTTCAGATACATCCGCAGTGGTAGCCCGTGAAATCCAAATTTTCTTACTTAAGGGTCGGGTAACCATCGTTGACCTTAGTCATACAAATACATGTGGCGTTCAAGCCACGCCGCGCGCCCCTGCGCCTTTCGGTTTCATAGGGAATATTTATTTTTAGTTACGAAAATATGAATATTTGATAAAAATCACAGATTATATACATATAACTATAGATATAAAACAGTCTGTTCATACAAACAAAAAAATTATAAAAATATCTTAAGTAGTTTGAAAGTAATATCGTTTTTTGTGCTTTGGGTAGACGTTACTTCCTAAATTTATTTCATAAAGTATTTTAATACAATACTTACGTATGCGTTCTAGTTCAACATATATTTTTTGCATAACTTACTTGCATTATATGAAGGCGTAATAACAGATTTGAAAGTCACTGAAATTATATATCTGTGCCTTAATTTGTATTTCGCGGGTTACCACTGCGGATCCACCTTAAGTTATATGTCCCTTATAATAAGGGTGAGCCTGTTGCCAGCCTGGCACAAATTACAGATATAACTATAGATATAAAACAGTCTATTCATACAAAAAAAAAAATGATAAAAATATCTTAAGTAGTTTGAAAGTACGAGTAATATCATTTTTTATTCTTTGGGTAGACGTTATTTCCAGAATTTATTTCATAAAGTATTTTACTAAAATACTTAAATATTCACAAATATAATTGATGTGTTTGCTTTCTAATTTAACAGACATTTTTTGCATAACTTACTTGCATTATATGAAGGCGTAATAACAGATTTAAAAGTCACCAAAATCATATATCTGCGCCTTAATTTGTACTTCGCGGGCTTCCCATATATTATGGGCAAGCCTATTGCCAGTCTGGCACAAATCCATGGGCTACAATACTATTAGTACCTACATACTATAGGTTACAATACAAACGATTATTATTACTATCCTAGTAAAAACTTCATATTGGAAAAATCTAATAAAACTCCATCCAGCCTTGAGATCGAACCCAGGACTCAACACTTCAAGATCATCCTTGGAAGGAGCTATACAAGAATTCATTTCGTGGTAAAAACATGACCCAGTCAGCAATGTTAACACATTGCTGACTGGGTCATATTTTTCGTCATGTGGTTCTGACTGTCCAGAGGACTTATACAAAATGACATTCTATCAGCGATAACGGTTATGTAAAAAGTAGAAAATGTATGGGATTGAAGCATTGACAAGTATAATTATGTCAATCCTGCTGTCAGTCGTTGTAGAAATACCAAAAGTTTTAAAAGCAATAGGGTCTTACACCCATTTTTGAAAAGTGTCTTAATTAAATTCTATAGTTAGCACTATAGAATTTAATTTTTAAAATAATATGCCCCACAAAAAATCACAAAATTTTTATTCAATCGATGCCATAAAAATGCATTTAAATTTTACATTTTCAAATTTCGCGCGTATTTCACGAAAACGCTGGACGCCGTGGATGCCATGTTGCTCTGTGATCATGACGTCACTTGGCTATGTAAACAAATGCGCAGTTGACACGTTTTAGTTTACACAGCCGTATGACGTAATAACATGGCGGCTACTATGTCATAGTGTTTTTTAACAGATTAGAAAAACTGAAAACGTTGAATTGAATTTAAAAAATTATTTTGTTATTTTATGAACTAAAACTAACATTTTCCGACTCCTTTTTGCCTAAACTATCTCAATAATATATTTATAGATTTTTTCTCGTATATAGTAAAATACCCTATTGTTAGGTACAGTCGCCAGCATATCAAGATACCAGAAACTGTCAAATTTCTCCAAATGATTTAAACATTAAAATGTTCTCAACAGTTAAGTTTAAAATCTAATGAGAAAATTTGACAGTTTGTGGTAACTGGATATCCTCGCGGCTGTACATCTCTAGGCTCAGTTTGCGCCAGACATTCGTTAAAGTAGGTGGAGGATTTTTTATTAGTTCAAGGCAATAATTAAATTAATTAAATAGATAGATATTTATTTAGTTACTAACGTAATAAGTTCAAATAATTAAAATTATGAGAATAATGGTTTTAAGATGAACATGTAACTAAGGAGCATCTTTTTAATTGCTACTAGAAATGTTTATTTTTTTTTTATTATTGAGGATAGTTGAGAAGAAAAAATAAAAAATAATAAAAAAATATTACTACTTTTTGCCAAGAAGCATTTTCTTAATACAGTAAAACTGTATTTTTCCGCTCTCTGAACTAATTAATCCTATTCTCTAAAGTTCACTTGGAAACCAGGAATCCTATTCGGTAAATTTCACGTGGAACCTCACTCAAGTGAGCGCATACAATTCGATAGTGAACTCATTTGTTTTTAAAGTAAATGATCGCGGATTCACAACGATGTCTCGTTTAAATTTCGAAGTGATGTTTAGAGAATGACATTACTCACCTCCTTGAATGTCATAAACTATTTGTTTTTTTTTTACTTTTTAGCCACGTATTAAGAACTGCCTTGTTGGTGTAGTGATTGCAAGCGCTAGGTACTGCTGAACATGAGGTCCTGGATTCGATTCCCAGATCGAGCAAAGTGTTATTGAGTATTTCCATCAGGAATTTCTCAGTAGCAGTTCGGAGTCTGGATTTGTGCCCGATTGATGGCAATAGGCTTGCCCCTATTTACATGGGACTTAATCGTAACTGGCGAAATGTGGGTGTAGTATAGTTACACCTCTGCCTAACCCGTCGGGGATTACAGGCGTCATGTTATGTAATGATTTAAGGACATACCTGTAAACATATGGTCCGACCTCTTTGACCTTGATTTTGTCATCTATGCCAGCCATGTACTCTTCAGCATTTGTGATATTGAATAGAAATACTTTGGTATAAAGCTCCACTTCCGGTTTTCTCCACATTTCGAAAATTTCGCCGCCATCGGATAACATTGCTTTCTGAAAACATTAAATGAATTATTAGGAATTTTATCCAAGAATTTTAAGAACTTAGTGAATATTAAACACTCAATGATTTTAAAACAATTAGTGAATCTCACATAGTGACAGTGATTTCTAAAATATATAAATAATGATATTAAAAACCTAGTGTAACTAAGATAAAAAACTTAGTGGATTTTAAATAGCAGTAGCAGGGTGGGCGCGGGCTGTTGTTCTGTATTTTCTGCCTACCCCCTTGGGAAGAAGGCGGGAGTCTATGTATGTTTAAAATGGGTTGACAAAAATCTGTGGTCCCGAAATCTTAGTGACTCCCAAAACTAAGTGAAACTCAAAAACTCAGTGGAAAATAAAATGGAAGAGAACAAACCTGCTTGAAAAAGAAATCGTATGGCTTCAAGAACAGTATAAAACACCCAGCTGATATTGCAAAGAATCCCAGCATCAACAGAATGAAAAGACCTGAAACAATGAAAAATATTATTAGAAAACTCATCAGCCATCTTAGATCTAGCCTTTTACCCACTATGTTGGTATGGGGTTCCAGTCTCACCGGATGCTACTGAATACAAGTGAGCGACTGCATATGTGCATATTTCAGTTATTGGGTAATACAATACCCCCAGCAGGCTTAGCATGACACTCTTTGTTTCTTCGAAGAATAGACAAGGCTCTTTCCATACAAAGTGACATTTCGTTTCACCTTTTTTGACATCCCACCGTGCACCGTAGAAATCTTTCTACATAAAAAAGGACCTAGACAAAGATCGTTAGAAAAGAAAGACAAGATGACAGATTGTAGAAGGATTTCTACGGTGAGATGTCAAAAACTGAGAAACGAAATGTCACTTTGTATAGAAAGAGCCGTGTCTATTCTTCGAAGAAATAAGGAGTGTCATGCTAAGCCTGCTGGTAAGACTGGTTGTCAGACTTTCGGACTTCTGACTTAAAACTTTGCTTCCACAAAAACAATATTCGAGAAAATCAGTTAAATACACACAAGATTTTAATGCCTTTGATTGATATTCATCTCACATCTATGCTTAAACATTTTAACATAATAATGACATTGTTTTTAAATTTTTTAAAAGGTCAAGTTTAAAATAGGCATTTTGTTAACAAATGTTTTCTAGTGTTTCTGGTTCTAAAGAATTTTTTTCTTAATTCTAGTTCTAAAAAAAAATTATTTTTGTCTAGAGTTATTTTCATAAACTAATTAATTAATTAATTATTTTCATCAAATACGAATGGCGAAAAATAAAAGGTCGTGAGGTGTCATGGGACATCCGGTTGGAATGACGTTCCTTTGAAATGCAATGAAATGAAATGAAATGATTTATTTCTGTAAGTAGGTTTGTACAAATACTTTTACACGTCAATCATACTTAGAAAAAAAAAAACTAGATGAGCTCGGCGTTTCCTATCTACTACTCTCAGAAGAAAGGCCAAAACAAACTCAGAGGTCACAGTCTCTTTTAAAGTCCAGATATAATCTTGGTCTGATCATGTGAAGACCATGTAGATTGGTGTCTGAAATGGTCTTTTGAGGAAAGAACCACACAGATTGAGTGGACCTATCCAGTCAGTGCACGCATTTGTTCCTTCGCTGTATAAGTATTAAGAGTCCACAATTCCTCAAATTGCTTAGCATGATCCTCCGTTACATCGAAAATACTACAGCATTAATTTTGAAATAAATATATGGCAAAGTTGATTTAAAGATTTCAAGAATAATTTTAAGTACTATGTTTGACTAAAACACGATTTAAAAAAATACAAATTTACCTCCAAACCGAACCATAAACCGCCAGTATTTAAAAAAAAAATCAGATTAGATCATGAAACTTTGCATAATGACTGATATAAATATAAATCAGGTACTATTTTTTAAAAGCAGTGATAAAAGCAATTATTATAAACCATCGGCGCCCTGTCTCGCTTGTAACAGGCAGAATGAAACAACTAAATGAAAAAAAAACAGGTACCTACTATAGCAAAAGTGTTATTTTATCGGCCTATATTATTCGCTAAGTGCAGAGTATACAGTGCGATAAGGAATTTAGTTCCATAATTTATTTATCATCGAATACTTTAGATAGTAAATGTATAACATGCTACATTTTAATCTACCTAAAACACCTCGGACATATACAAGATGTAACGTAAATTATGTATAACCTCTTAAGAGGCCATTTAGGCGTTAAATGGCCAACTTTGGTGTTATTATTCTGAGAAACTGAAAGACAAATTTATTAAGTGGTGAAGAATAGTTATTGGTATAGTTTATAGCGGTTTCCGTTTTCTCAATTTTTTTCTTATCTATTTATTTATATAAAGTAAACATTCCGAAGCATGTTTTTCATAAAATGCGCGACGGCACTTTTTCAAGCTACTGTACTTACGCAAATGAAATGAAATATATGTAGTAATATCTCTTAAATAGTGGTGTAGTTCATAGTGGGTTGAGAATTTTGAAAGATGTATGGAATATTTATAAATACAATCCCGTTAAAACCATTAAACTACTAAAAACGCTCAGAATTCACAACTTCGTTAACTTTCTACATTTATATCTGTAATTTTTATGGTGTATTCTATTCTTTTCTATTCTATGTATACCTAAAACTTAAAATAAACGTAATTACAACTACAAAAATACTACATAATGCGATGCGTCGTGGCTGCTTACGGCTGCTTAATCTTTCAGAAACCAATTTTGTGTTAGGCCTCTTAAGGGGTCATTGTACTCATCATTATAAACAACTTTTAATATTGGAACAAACCTGAATCACAAAAAAAAATCTGCTGTTCCCTACATTTATGTTCGCATAACTCATCAAAATGAGTTGGGAACAGCAGATTTTTTTTTTCGCGATGACGCGTGATACTTATTATCTGAAAGACACGTTCTTAGTATCTTACACGTACAATAAATTACATATAACACAATTATTACAAGGCACTATTATATGATATGTCAATAAGTCACGTTGTTATAATGTTTCAATAGAAAATTACGTGAAGTCAGCAATTTGTAGGTTATGGCATCAATGCTGAGAAAACGAAGCTACTAACTTTTATTTTTTTTACTAATATTTTCTGTTTTTCTCCTAAGTATATGAGGATAGCTCGTTCGGTAGTAAAAATATTAGCTAGTCAGCAACGTGGTAGCGAGGCTGACTGTCCACGGTGCGCCCGACGTACATTTAAGTATCGTCACTCGTGGAGGCTATTATAATGCAAAGGAGCATTGAATTAATTTAATAGAAAAAGTAAATTCCAATTATATTTTTACCATTTTCTTGTTCTTTCAAGCAAAAAACATGCGATCTCACAATATTACAGACTAGTTTGAGGTTAAAAAAACACTTAAAATCTCTTCCTTTTTTGAAATTGGTTGATGATAGATAAGTGTTAATAAATATATTTATATTTCTATTTACTGACTGAACCAAAATAAAACAAAATAAAAAAATATTGGTGATATCAAAATCAAAATCAAAAGTCATTTATTGAAACTAGGCTGCGAATCAGCCTAGTTTTAATAAATGACTTTTGATTTTGATTGACAGCACTTTTCGAACGTCAAAATTACATAAGACAGTCCCCAAAAACGCCCGCCCTTCATCGTATCGTACGTTCAAACCCACATAGGGTTTGAAGTTCCTAGGTATATTGTGACAATGTAAATAAAGAGTTAATAGGCTATTTTCATTTTAGAAAAGCCACGCGGGCGAATCCACGAGCTAGTAGCTAGTAAGTGATATAATCGCCAAGTCACCTTTACAAACGTCAATTGTAACGTTGGCGGATATTATCTAATGATTATTTATTAAAAGTCACATAATTCAAGATCATTTTTGTTGCCTGTTTGCTGCTTGTTCAGGAGCAGTAGATTTTATGATAATGTAATTGGCTCAATTAACCCTAGATAAGTTGAAAGTGTGAACAGTGGTAACGGCCGCGACTTACGAGTTTGTAGGTCGTGGGTTCGAGCCCAAGCAGGCACTTTATTTTGTATAAATTATTTCATCACCACTGCTCTCAAAACGGTGAAGGAAAACATCGGGAGGAAACCGGCAAGTCCTACAACCAAATATTCGAAGACATGTTACACCTACCAACCCGCACGGTGGATTACGGCCCACTTCCTCTCGCAGAGAGAAGGCCTGTGTCCCAGCAGTGGGATCATTACAGGCTTATATTGTTACCATTACTAATGCGAAGTAACAAATTCACTTGTCAGCGGGGCTGAGGGGTGCGGTACTGTGCGCACTTCAGAGCCGTCATCAAGTTTGAATCGAGCTGTACCTATTTACTAAATAAAACCGACTAGGTAGGCAAAATATTGTCACAGGTTCAATTCTGAACAAGGTCTTGCTAAAATATAGAGCCTGTTTCATATTCAAATATATGTAGTTTTGCGACATTAGCATATCTAGTTACCAAAATGTGTTGTTTGAATAATAATTTAATCGATTATAAAACTGTTTTAATCTTTATATCCGGGTCTTTTAACTTAAGACGATGACAACACCTCAACCGCGGTCACTCTCAGATTGCATAGAAAAGAAAGAGACGCGCGATGACGCAACGCTTGTAATTTATTGCAAAATATGAAGCAATTCTCTATTTACTCAAAATTGAGTTGAGTAATCGAAAATAAAAAACAACCAAGTTCTTGTTATTAATTAAATACGTAACGTATGTTGATATTTAATGCAGATATTTTAGATTAGAACTCAAGGTAAGAGGTTAGTTTAACGTTAGTTTGTATCGAGATTTTTTTTTCAAAACGTGTTTTGGTAACAACCAAGTTCTGGGAAATATGTTCAAAATTAACATATATTTTTTCCGCTACCACAAACTATACAGATTTAGCATTTTTTTTTCTTAAGAGAAGCCTATTTTAGTCAATTGGGTCTTCGCAGCGCCTTAATATCACGCCATTGAGGCAGAGCTCTGCAAACCCACATTAGCTGGGATCTAATTCTGAGTTCGGATTGCTAATGAGAATTTACCAATTATTTTAACATTGCCTGATCAGGAATTATAGTTTGGAAGTTGCACTTACAAATTGCCTATACCTTGATGTTTTAACCTGGGTCAAACGGAGGCATGGCGCTCATAGAGTTAACACGGTATATATTGTACCTTCCTGGCTTCGTTATGAGATAAATAATTACTGGGTAGATACTAGTCATTAAGTTATATTCAATATGCAAATAAAACTGACCTAATCTTGCAGTGATGTGATGTTTTCATTAGGATAATTTACATTCCCATAACCGTAAATTACAGACATATTATTATGTGGTATTGAAGAGGGACCAATGACAAAAATCTCGTAAATTGGATGAAAGTCCAGTGTTTTTCAGTCTTGAAATATGAAAATTGTAGTAGTTTGTTCAGTTTTAGCAGACAGCAGGACCACCCTCTTGACATACAAATTGAGACCTAAATTGTGTGAAACATTAAAATCGAATTAGTCCTAAAACTATTTAGGACTAATTCGATTTTAATTCTTTGTGGAGATTGATTCATAGAGTTTCTATTGAATTTGAAGTCATGGCGAGACTATTGCCGCAATTTTCGTGGAGATGGCACCTTAATCAAACTATACGCTTTATACTGAAACACAGCAACGCCCCGAATGAGCTGCTTCATGAAGAGCTCTACTGCTCCATAATTATAAAGGTCAGTTGTCTATTAATTAGCTTAACTACTTTATTCAGTATACGAAGAAGCCTTGGCCCTGCACTGGGATAATTAATGGCTCTTTGTTTTATACGTAACACCTAATTGTGATCTTTCACCTCTCACGTTATATAAGGTATGTAGTTAACAGTTTTGAACTTGACTAATTGAGTTTCAGATTGATCTACTTATTACACTGATCTTGTTATTTTATTTTTAATTTTAATGCTATCTAATTTTATTTTAATAGTATTTTAATTTTATTTTAATTTCAAATTTTAATTTTATTTTGAAATTTTGTGACATTTATTATTATTTTATTCTATTGTATGGTATTATTAGTGTGAATTGTTTTGTAAATCTTCTTCTATGGGCCTAATTACCCGAAATAAATGAATTTTATTTTATTTTTTTGTTTTTATTACAACTTACACCTTCTTTCCATGGGGGTAAGCAGACACTACCAAACGCCACTAGCTACAATCCTTGCATGCTCCTTTTGTTTCGTTTAAGTTCATACATCTGGTCCTAGACGCACGCCAGTTGCGAGTACTACGCAGCTTTCTGAAGAACATCACCAATGAGGTCACTATCTGTTTCTCTAATGGTGATCTAAGTCTCTTATCAGTCAAGTCTGTTCTAAATCCTTCAGTATCTACCTAGCCTTTTCCCAACTAGGTTGGGATCTGCTCCCAATCTATCCGAATGCTGCTGAATACTAATATTTTACATGGAAGACTGCCTATCTGACCTCCACAACCCAGTACACGATGATACGTGCGTAACACGATAACCATATAAGTCTTGTTATTTTATTAATTTGTTAAGTCCTGGCTAATCCTCCAGAAAAATGTTTTGAGTTTGTATCTTTACTTCCTGTTCGTAGTTTCTTCGTTTGAAAGAAGTTTTACATAATACACCCTTTACCCCTTGTACCCCGAAAAGATATCATCATTATCATTTCAGCCGAAAGACGTCCACTGCTGGACACAGGCCTTCCCCAAGCACCGCCATTTCAACCAATTCTGTGCTTCCCGCATTCAGCGGATTCCTGCGGCCTTCACAAGGTCACCGATCCACCTACGTCTTCCTGTACGCGGTCACCCCTTCAGAACCTTTCAGCCCCATCGGCCATCTGTTCTGCGAGCCATGTGCGGTACCGACTGCCACTTAAATTTGGCAATTCTTCGGGCTTTGTCGGTTACCTTGATTCGCCAGCGAATCTCTTCATTTCTTGATTCGATCACGTAGGGAAACTCCAAGCAAAGCCCTCTCTATTGCCCTTTAGGTGACTTTTAGCCTTCTAATAAAGCCCGTTGTGTGCGACCACGTTTCAGTGCACTGGCCAAAGGGTACAATTCCAGTAAATTATTCACTTAGTCGCTGTAGATTCATATGTCTTATATGCCGTATAAGGAAACTTGCTCAAGGTTGTAGTATTGGAGATTCTATGATGAGTCAATGAGTCAGTGGTATTGAACTGTTAATAATAATTTATACACATAAAGAGACATTCATTTAGGTATTCTGCTCATATATGCTAAAACAGTATCAATAACAAGGTAATTATCAAAGAGGAATGTGAATTATTAGTGAGCAGTTAATCTACGGACAAATGTTAGGGGGAAGTCCCGTAGCGCCGGACGGCACCTACCGCCGGACACTCGTACTATTCAAGCAAGTATAAACCGGTTCGATTCAAAGTACAAGTGAAAGGGGCGCGGGGGGCACACAGCAACAGGATCACGCGCCGTGGCTCGCGAGTGACGCGCAAGGCCACGGCGGGAGCGGGCGTTTGCTGCTTTTGGCGGGAAATCACGGCGTCACGTAAAAATCGATGTAAGTAATTCTGGCACATTTCTGCATTAATGGTATTCAAAAATAAAAGTAGTACTTAATTGTTACCCGTAAACTGATAGAATATTATTAGATTTTTTAACTAATTATAGTAGGTACCACCTAATGTACGAAATCATCTGTCCCTTAGTACCGGACACTAAGTCATCCCTTAGCACCGGACAGTAAACATATTGATATTTCTCGTGAGAATTAACGTTATTTATTCTAATTGTTGAATTTTGTTTTAGAACATAGAAGAGTGAATAGCATTGAAATGGAAGAGAAGAAAAAGAAAGGATCGTGGGCTTACAAACGGTGGAAAGCTTACAAACTGCTATCGATATTTTTTTTCCAAAGAACTGAGTGTAAGACAAGCTGCAATGCGATACAATATTCCTAAAAGCACTGTATATGACAAAATAAAGGCGCTAAATCGAGGAGAAGAAGAAACGCCGTACAAAAAAGTGGCAGAAGAAAAAGAAAATGAAAAGAACATGAGAGACAAAAAGAAGGAATTAGGATCTAAGTTTAAAGCAGCAATTGTAGGCAAAGGAAAGCAAACCAAAGGAATTAAACCCAAAGGAAAAGAAGCGAAAGACGTAGAGCCCAAAGAAAAATATGGAAATAAAGTGGAACCATTAACTGAAACATCTAATACAAACACAACAATTTGCGTGGTTTGCTTAGAAGACACTGAGGAAGACTGGATCCAGAGCTCATCCTGTCTTGGGTGGGCACATGAAGCATGTGCAGACGTCCCAGAGGCTGGAGATGGCTACATATGTGATCGATGCAAGCTATTCTGAGATGTCCAGTGCTTTTGGTATGGCAAAAACATCCGTCCGGTACTAGGTGCCACTTTTTAAATTACATTTTTTGTTACCGAAGTCTGATTAATGGTGTTAATTATTTTTAAGCAGAGGTTGTGTTTTTTTTAGTTTAATTTGATTTCTAACTTAGTTATCTATTGTAAGTCATAAATAAATAAACATTCCTTAAAATATTTTTTATTTTATTTCTAAAAAACCTTAAGTGTCCGCCACTAGGGGACTTCCCCCTATGCTGTGATTGTCAAAGCATTTATTTCATAAACAATTTGCAGGCACTTTTGAATTGTGAAGGAGTCAGTCATTCAGAAAGATGAAGCCAGTTGCCCATTCCAAAGCGCAGTAGGTTCCTATGGAGAAGAACGGGCAAGAAACTCCACGGAGACTCATTTAAATATTAAACAAAATTGTAAGTAAATATATCAATAACCAATCAAACATGTTGAATGAAAATAGATTACGATAGATGATATTTATTTCTGTAAATTGGTTAAAAAAAAACACTTTTACACGTCAAAATTAATTTACGTTATAAAATTAGCGTATCCTAACTGAGTACAGGTAAAAATTCTTAATAAAAAAAATAAAATAAATTGAAACTATTTTATATGTTTAAAAGAAATTGAAACAATTTTTAATTCATAAATGTTACTATTCCACAACTGAGTTTATGGAGGACACCACTGACATTTAGCTTTTCAACACAATAACATTATTATTATTTTTATTGTGTAAAGGGGAATTTTATATGTTTAAAAAGAAATTGAAACAATTTTTAATTCATAAATGTTACTATTCCACAACTGAGTTTATGGAGGACACCACTGACATTTAGCTTGACAACACAATAACATTATTATTATTTTTGTGTATAGTGGGGCTTGTGGCTTAGTAATAACATCCGCACGGGTCAATCGATCAGGTTAAGCTATGCTTGCCGAGGTTGGTCCGTGGATGGGTGACCATCTTTACATACCAAAACCCCTCCGTGCCTCGGAAAGCACGTTAAGCCGTTGGTCCCGGCTGTCATTTGTAGATCTTTGATAGTCGTTACGGGTCGTCAGAAGCTCGAAAGTTTGACAACCAGTCCTACTAAGGGGTATCGTGTTACCCAGTTAGTGGGTTGTGGAGGTCAGATAGGCAGTCGCTCCATATAAAATACTGGTATTCAGCTGTATCCGGTAAGACTGGATGTCGACCCCAACATAACTGGGAAAAGGCTAGGCAGATGATGATGATTATTTTTATTGTATTTATGTGAATGGTATAATCACAGACTACCTGCAGTATTACCTCTCCTTTTCCTCCTAATTCATCCAAAGGTTTTTTATTTAAAAGATCGCTTTTAGCGATAAAGGCTCCTACAAACAAGCGCGAAACGCGACGCGACACAAAGGCACCGCTTGTAGTGCTACACGCGGTGTCTTTGTGTCGCGTCGCGTGTCGCGCCTGTTTGAAGGAGCCTTAAGACCACACATTGTGTCACCCTATGTAAAATTTCTACATTTGTATCTGTAATTTTTAAGGTGTACATAATAAAGAGTATTCTATTCTATTATATTCTATTCATTACAATCTTAGGTACATTTAGATTATTATTATTTTGATATTGTAATTGTGTGTTAGTACGTAAGGAATTAATTGTGGGTTAGTGGCGCCGATTCCCTTGTTCACAAACTGAACTAAATTTAAGTTCAGTGCATCTTTTTCTTTCTATTTCAATAAGAAAAGGACAGAAGATAAATTTTAGTTTAGTCCTGTCAAATTAATCAGCGGTTGACGTAAATTGACGTAATTTTAGTAGGCAAGTTTTTAATCACTTCTAAACTTGTATAGAGTAGTGACAGGCGCTGATTAATCTGACAGGACTAAACTAAAATGTATCTTCTGTTCTTTTCTTAATGAAATAGAAAGAAAAAGATGCACTGAACTTAAATTTAGTTTAGTTTGTGAACAAGGGAATCGGCACCATTATGTAAGTAATTGAGTTATTTAATTTTAATTGTGTGTCTGTAATTTCGGTACCACTAATTTTGTTATTATTTGTATGCTTTCGAGTTAATGTAGCGAACTGACCATCTTGTTATGACATCCTATTGTATTGAAACCTACATTTACGAATAAATTTGATTTGATTTGTACCTACTCTGAGGAGACCGAAACAAACTCAGAGGTCACAATCTTTATTAAAGTCCAGACATAATCTTGGTCAGGTCATACTTATAAGAACCACGCTGATTAGTGTATGAGCTGGTCTTTTGAAGAAAGAACCATACAGATTTGAATAGACTTGTCCAGTCAGTACACGTATTTGTCAGCAATCGTGTAGCTGAACTAAATACGGAGCTCAACGACTATTCAAATTGAATTGCTTTCGGAACCGAGAGCCATAAAACATCTTTTTTTGTGCGTTCTTCCTAATGATTCAATATTTCTACGCCTATACGTATCAAAAGCCGCTCAAAGTCAATGACCTTCACTATATACTTATACATCGACCGATTCTATATTAATTTAAAATCTTCCATTGAATCGATACAAAAAATAATCGGTATGCGAATTCGTTAAGATTATGCGTAAAATGGCTGAGGTCACTTCTAAATCTGTGTTAATAATATAATATTAACATACAAAACATCACGCCTCCCCGAAGGGTTGGGCAGAGGTGTACCTATATTACACCCACATTTCGCCAGTTATATTTAAGTCCCATGTAACAGGGGGCGAGCCTATTGCCATCAACCGGGCACAAATTCAGACTCCGGGCTGCTACTGAGAAATTCCAGATGGAAAAATCTAATGACACTGCCTGACCTAGGAATTGAACAAAACAAAACAAACAAACAAAATATTTTCATTTCACATAAACCTACATGGGCACTTAGGAAATGTCAGAAGCTAGGTGCACGGTTCCAATTGGTCGTTTCCTATGGAGAAGAGCCGGCAACAAACTGCACGGTTACTCTTTTAAAAATAATTGGCTTTTACAATGTTTTCCAATTACAGTGTGAATAGGTATGGGAGGACAGTGTAGGCCTGTCGAGAAGTACCAGGCACTTAACAAAAAAAAAAAATAAAATAAAAAGGTCTACAACATATCTAGCCTATTAAGCCTACAACGTTCTCACATTCACAAGGTACTCAAGAATCGATGTTAAATATGACTGCGCTACTGAATGTCGAAGTTTGAAATGTCGACGTATGTTAGTTCTAAAGTACAGGATCTCGATGTACGCCAGTTCGAAAGTTCACTGGAGCGAAGTATGCAAGGCCTACGTATAAAGCATTAGAATTAAGAGTAATAGAGGGGATCTGGCGTTAATGGTCACTGTTCTAACTTAACCTAACCTAACATTATCCTTCGCTATATGAAAGATACGCCGCCCTTGCATACTTCGCTCCAGTGAACTTTCGAACTGGCGTACATTGAGATCCTGTACTTTAGAACTAACATACGTCGACATTTCAAACTTCGACATTCAGTAGCGGAGCCGTTAAATATTAATAAAATAATAAAAATAAAAACCTATTTAAACCAAATGACATGTTTGAAACTGAGTATTGAACCCAGGACCTCGTGCTCAGCGGTAGCGCTTGCAACCACTATTTCTAAGATATTATATAAGAAGTATTGATTCACACCCTACGTTACGAACATGGTGTCAATATTGTGACGATGCTATTTCCCCACAATTTCGTTCCCAAAATCCTTCAACCAACATCTGCCTAGTCTTATCCCGGTCGTTAGGGTCGGCTTCTAGTGTAACCGGATGCTTATGAATACCAGTATTTCATGAAGCGACTGCCTATCTGACCTCCACGACCCAGTTACTGGGTAACACGATACCCCTTGGTAAGACTGGTTGTCAGACTTTCGGGTTTCTGACTACGCGTAACGATTGTCAAGGATCTACGAATGGCAGCAATGTGGACTCTACGTTGAAGGCAATGCTTAGATATTGTTTTACCGAAAATTAGGCCAACTCTCTTGTCTGAGTCGTTCGTCGACATTACAGTTAATGTACATACTCGATAATTTTGTTCAACGATTGGTCGACTCTTCACGTGACCAGGGCCTCAAGTCTGCTATTAAAATAGTGTCAGAATGGTCTGTTCCGATCCTCCAAACCAAACTTGTCAAAATCAACAATTATAAAATCAATTATAGACAATTCTGACACTATTGTAATAGCAGACTTGAGGCCCTGAGGGCTGATCTAATTTTCGGCCATAATGGAGATATAAGATACTAATCTTATATCTCCATTAAGGGCATCGTTTCACAATAAAATTATATACCAAGAGTTAATTACGAAATCTTCTTCCCACCAGCGAGCGGATTCTGTACAATTCCCACAAGTAGTCATTACATTCAATAATAACTTATATTTTCTCGTGTTACGCTGAAATTGATTCTTATATTGTTTTATATTATTATATATCAATCTGAGTTATATGTTTCCTTTATAGGTAAATGCATTAGCCTCATTTATTGATACAACAACGCAATATAATTGTTGCACCACTTTAGATTAGATACGATGTTTTTGAATACATTCGTAGGTAATTATTAATTAATTGAGGGAAATACTAAGGATATAGGCGTAGTGTGGGACGCCCCCAAGCTAGATGGACCGACGATCTTAAAAAGGTGGCTGGGACGCTGGATGCGAAAGGCGGAGGACAGGGTGTTGTGGCGCAGCCTGGAAGAGGTGTCCAGCAGTGGACTGTTATAGGCTGAGTTGATTGAAATGAAATGAAATTGTTTATTATGTAAATAGGATATGAGAATCACTTTTACACGTCATATTAAAAAATAAGCTAGATGGAGTCGACATTTCCTATCTGACTACCCCTGAGAAGAAATGGCGAAACAAACTCAAGGGTCAAAGTCTCTTTCCAGTCCACACATAATCTTGGTCAGATCATGTGAGGACCATGTAGATCCATGTCTGAAATGGTCTTTTGAGGAAAGAACCACACAAATTTGAGTGGACCTGTCCAGTCAGTGCAAGCATTTGTCAGTAATCGTGTAGCTCAACTCAAAACTTAAGGAGCTCAACGACTCGACGAACAATACCAAGGAAAGGACATTTGGGTTGGCCGCATAAAGTACTCAAAATGCCAGAGCATCATTAAAAATAAGAGAAAAAAAAACAACAAGAAATAAATAAAAATGACCCACATAGTGCTCACATTCACAATAATTATTTTTTTATTTTTTTTTATTTTTTCAGATTGACTAAGGATATATCCCAATTTATTTGTGTTTTTTTTTCGTTTTGTGTGCGTAAAGTATTAAATAAATAAATATTTGGGGTCGGCACAACGTGTTTCCTTCTGCCATACTTTGCTGTTGGTCATCATCTCGGTAGTCACCCCATTTTAATTAAATCTACCCCACGCGAACCCAGTGCGGTTTGGTAGATGTCACATTGAATTTTTGGTTGTAGGACATGCCGGTTTCCTCACGATATTTTCCATCACCGTTTTGAGAGCAGTGGCGCCTGGGTTCGAACCCACGGCCAATCGTAAGTAGGGGCCGTTACCAATGGACCACCACTGCTCTACCTTCCACTAAATACGCTCTCACTTATGGAAAAATATTGAAAAATCCTTTTTAGTGTATAAATCTTGAAAATAAATATTGAAAAATCCTTTTTACACGTTTTCACCCGACTGCCTCAGGAGGGTAATGTTTTTCGACAGTATGTATGTATGTATGTATGTATGTATGTATGTATGTATGTATGTATGTATGTCTATTTCTTTGGCACGCTCTATAGCCTAAACGGCTTGATGGAATTTAACATATGAGGTACCGTTAGATTCGTCTTAATTGTGGGAGTGACATAGGCTATATAATATTTATAAATTGCATCTGCAAATACAAAAAAAGGAGGGGAAGGGTTTTTTTTTTATTAATTGCAACAATATTGGTATCAAATGAAAGCTAGTAATGAGTAATTTTCAAATATATATATATCAATAAAACTAAAAAGCTTGAAATAAAATAAATTATTTAAAAAACAAAAACCCGACTGCGAAAACACATAATTGAAAAGGGAAAAACAAGCATTATAATTAAAATTAAATTAAAAAAAAATTAAAAATGTTTTTATTGACATTAATTAAGGAGTTACATTTTAATTTGAAGCCCTGACTCCTGAGCTAGGTGGTACCTGTGTTACAGGAGTCAGTGTCTTCCCCTGTTTTTGGAACAATAACAATAGTATGCAAAAACAAAAATTAAATTAACGTAAAATTAAAATTATAAATTAATGAATTTAGTGCATGCATGCTCTTGAGTAGTTTGTGTGTGCGTGTGTGTATTTTTGTTGTGTTTTGTGTGTATGTGTGAGTGTGTGGTTTTGTGTTAGTGTGTGTGTGTTTGTGCTTGGTGGGTGGACTTTGGGTTATAATATCTGAGAGTTCATTTGCTACATTACTAATTATATTATTATTATCATAATTATCACGAGTATTGTTCTTTAATTAGGTTTTCTGTCTGTGGGTAATCCAGTGTTTGAAGCCATGTATTTAGTTTAATCTTAGTTTTATTTTTTGTAAGTGGGTTGATGTTGAGAATTTTGTTTACTTTATTATAAATATAAGTAGCTAGGTAAAGGCGTTGCCGTCGAGCGGATGCTGTCTTACATTTGACTGAGCGACATACAGTAGTGATAGTTCTCTTATGTTTGGTTGCGTGATTTACCGGTGTGATTTCATGCTGTTTCAATATGAGATTGAGAAGGTATAGTTGTCTCACTGTAAGTACTTGACAAGTCTCATAAAGGGCTTTTGTAGGGAACCGGTACGGTTTGAAGGTCATGACTTTTAACAAAGATCTTTGGGCTCGCTCGAGGTGTATCATATAAGTTTTACAAGCACCTCCCCATGCCGTAATACAGTAACTTACGATTGACTGTGCTAGTGCTAGATACACCGCACGGAGAATTTTAAAGTCAGCCACTTGCCGCAGTCTCTTAAACGCCCATATAAGTTTTCTTACACGGGATGCAGTCTGTTCAATGTGGGGACGCCAGTTAAGTCCCTCATCCAGAATCACACCCAAGTACTTCATTGTCTTTTGTTGAGTAATTGGAAGACATGAGCATGGAAGACTGTTGTTGGGGTCACAGGAGTGTGCTCTAAGGCTTATTACTGTAGGTTTAATTTTGGCGAAAGTAAATTGCAGAAATGAGGTTTTCGAAACATTAAGGGTTAGTAAGTTAACTTCCAGCCAGTGGATTATTTTACGTAAACCTGTCTCTGCAGATTGCCGTACCGCATCCCAACTCTCTCCATGAAATATTAGTACGGTGTCGTCTGCATAGCTAAATATTTTACCGTTACTAAGAGACTGCTGGCATAGGTCATTCACATAGAGCAGGAAAAGACTCGGGGATAGGCAGCTACCCTGGGGCACACCATAATCAACTCGGGCTTCATTGCTAATGACCTCACCAACCTTCACTTTTTGTGAACGTTCATTCAGAAAGTCTGTAAATATGCTTAAAGCCCTTCCCCGGATTCCAGCATGTTCTAACTTGGTCACAAGGGTTGGAATACAGACAGTGTCAAACGCCTTAGCTAGGTCCAGAAAAACACCCAGACATTTTTGTTTTTTGTCAACTTTTTCGGTCACATAATCAACGAGTTGATTAACTGCGTCTGAGGTGCTCTTCCCGGACCTAAAACCAAATTGAGTGTCCGCTATTATTTTGTAGTGCTCTAGATATTTCATGAGTCTACGGTTCAACAATTTTTCCAATACTTTCGACAGTGCTGACAAAACTGAAATAGGTCTATAATTTTTAACATCATCTTGGATTCCACCCTTGTGAACAGGTGTGATTAAAGATTTTTTAAAGATACGGGGAAAAACTCCTTGCTCAAAACAGGCTTTAATAAGCTTTGTTAAAGGTGGGACTAGTACTTCTTTGCCCAGTTTGAGGAGTTTAGCCGGAATAGAGTCCCATCCTGTGGCACAATCATGTTTTAGATTATTAATGACTGACTCTACCTCAGCCTCGTCCGGAGAAAGTAGGACCATAGAATCTCGCGCAGGGGGTGTTTCAATTTTGTATGGGGCAAGTGAGGAATTTCGCTTTTTGATTATATTGTCTGCAAATTGCTTACCAATATTTGAAAAGTAATGGTTTATTTTCTCAATGGGATTAGGCGCATCCGCGTCTTCAGTGGGAGGTAAAAGTTTGTCAGCTGATATATGTTTCCTGGCTTGGTTGGTTATGGATTTTATAATATGCCATGTTTCTTTATTGTCTTTTGAAGTCTTCAAAGCGGAGCTTTCGTGGTTGTTTCTTAGTTTTCTGAGCAATAGATTACAGTGATTACGATACCTTTTGTATGATAATTCGACTATTCCGTTTTTTGGGTCAGCCAGGAATTTCCGGTGAAGGTTATCCCTGTGTCGAATACACCGTAAGAGGCCCGGTGTGATCCAAGGCTTAAGGACTACTTTACGGTTGGGGACTTTCGTTACTTTTGAGTGTTGGGATACTGTGGACATAAGACATTTGACAAATCGTGTAGCGGCTTCATTTGCATCACAATTTTGTGAAATAAAATTAAAATCTGTAGTTTTTAATTGTTCAACAGTAGCCTCATAGTTTACTTTTGTAACGTATCTTTTTAACTGATTCTTATTTTTAGAGGGTGTGTTACTTAGACATAGCATTACGGAGGCGTGGTCGCTAACGGTGGAATCTATAACCAAGACTGTTGCGCAAGTAGTGGTACCAATCATTACGTGATCGAGGCAGTTGTGCAGTCTTGTAGGATGGGTATGTCCCGGTAAAAGGCCCATTTCTGCAGTTAGATTTAGATAGGATGAACTATTTCTATCTGTATTATTAGGTTTTATGTCTATATTGATATCACCGATCAGAATAATGTTCTTCGCTTTTAATTTACTTAAAATGTTTTCCAAGGAGTTAAGGAAGCTATCAGTACAATATATTGATGGGGATCTATAGGAAGCTAGAATACAAGTATCGGAATCAATTTTTAACAGAAGAAAATTTGCACCTATTGGGTCCGGTTCTTCAACCGTACATTGGAGATTGCTTTTTACAAATATTGTTATGCCGTCATTTTGATTTAGACATTTTTTGCTAGAGTATGTCACGTAATTGTCCATAGTCGGTACCGGTTTGTCATCATTTAGCCAACACTCTGTCAAGATGATGATGTCTATTTCACACGATAGCCTGGCCAATTGAGCCTGGAAACCATCTAAGTTTTTATAGATACTTCGGATGTTTTGAGTTATAATTTTTAGCGATGGCTTAGAGGTCTTTATGATTTCATTACAGGCGGCTGTATCGCAGTGATGAGAAGATGCCACTGTAAAGTTATCTATCTGCGTTGAGATATCAGTGTTCGTATTAGCCATTGAATAACCGTATACCTTTTTCGTTGCATATTATGGTGCGTATTACTATTATATACGTGGTGAAATTATGAACTGAATTATTGATGTCAGGTATACCCACACGATAACAGTTTATATTTATGTAAGTGATGTCAATGTTTGTTAGATGTATAGCGAGTAGTTGTGTTCTTGTGTAAGCTGGTTTTGATAAAATGAGTTTGATTGGTTTTTGTTTAAGTGTTTTACAATAAGAGAGCAATTGCAGATAAAAAAATAATAACAATAAAACAACTAGCAGTAAGCGAGTGGGACTTGCAACCACTCTATCCAGTCATTGTGGTAATTTGGGTTTTAGATCAGCTTCGTTTTTTACATGTATGTAATAATCTATATAATTTTGGTCTTGCAGGCGGAGACAGTCGAGTAACCTGAAATATGGTGTAACTTTTGATTGTGCCCGCCTGCGATACCAAAATTCTATAGATTATAATGCTTGTTTTTCCCTTTTCAGTTATGTGTTTTTGCAGTCGGGTTTGAGTTTTTTAAATAGGTAATTTTTTTTATTATCATCAGTGATTCGCTGAACTGTTATATATCAATGGAAGGTTTTAATGACAATGATCATCTCAGTCAGTCCCGTCATAACTGTAGCGTGAAGGTTAGACCTTGCTCATAAGTTCTTGGTCAATTAGAAATAATTCTGACCTTCCGAAGAAATATTATGATGAAACGATTTTATGTCAACATTTGACAGTAACGCTATTCTGTAAAGTTCACCTGGAACCTCACTCAAGTGAGCGCACACAATTCGAAAGCGAACTCTTTTGTTTTTTTAAGCACATCATAACGGATTCACAAGATACCGTTCGAATTTGGAAGTGATGTTTACTTGTAATCTTTAAACCATGTTTGTCAACAAATAGCCAAAAATTTGTCAAGCGACGTTAAGGGTCGGGTAATCGCCGTTGACCTTGGCCATATAAATACGCGTCGCGCTCACGCCACGCTATCGTTCGGTTTCATAGAGAATATTTGTTTTTAGTAAAGAAAATATGAATATTTGAAGAAAATCACACATATAATTATAGATAATAAAATAGTCTGTTCATACAAAAAAAAACATGAAAGTATCTTAATTAGTTTGAAAGTAATATCGTTTTTTTATGCTTTATGTAGACATTACTTCCTGAATTTAGTTCATGAAGTATTTAACTATAATACTTAAATATTCACATATAGAATTGATGTACATGCGTTTTATTTTAACATATATTTTTGCATAACTGACTTGCATTATAAGAAGGCGTATTAACACATTTAAAAGTCACTAAAATCATATATCTGCGCCTTAAGGTAAAAAATAACGTTCATTTTCCTTGTTGACTGTCTCAAATAGTTCAACAGGTAAACCTTGTAATAAAAATTGTATCATATGGCGTAATAATTAAAGTGTCTTTTTCATAGCAGCGTCATTTTCAAGTTCAGGGTGAACTGCCTTAGTTTTAAATACATAGGAAATCATTTAAATAGTGAGGAAGATAAAAAATATGAGTAGTTTTTTCATTACAATGTTGACTTATTTACTTTCCGGGTAAGTAGATTTGCAAGTCATTGATATCAGCTGATTAAGGGTTGGATAATTGCCGTTGACCTTGGCCATGCAAAGATACGTCGCGATCACGCCCACGCCGCGGCGCCACGGTGCCAGTATCCGTTAAGTTTCATAGGGAATATTTACTTTTAGGAACGAAAATATGAATATTTGGAAAAGTCACAGAGAATTATAGATACCTAATAACTAGTCTGTTCATACAAAAAAAAAACATGAAAATATCGTAAGTAGTTTGAAATTAATATCGTTTTTTATGCTTCGTAAAATACTTTATGAAATAAATTCAGGACAACATATACCGTTCCGTCCTGAATTTATTTCAAAAGTATTTTACTACAATATTTAAATATTCACTAATAGAATTGATGTGTATGCGTTCTAGTTTAGCATATTGTTTTTGCTATAAAAATATATAATAGCTTATTTGCATTAATAATATGAAGCCGTAATACCAGATTTAAAAGTAACAAAAATCGTATATCTGCGCCTTAAGGGCCTTCCATAGCAGTCTAAGGAACCGCCATAATAAAGCTTTTTGCATCCACTTTGCTTGTCTGAGGGAATATGTGCTACCATCATACACCTACCTGGCTTTGCTGGCATTGCTAGCCACCTAAAGACATCAATCAATCAATCAACTCAGCCTATAACAGTACACTGCTTGACATAGGCCTCTCCAAGGCAGGCGCTTTACTTTGTGTAAATAATTTCATCACCACTGCTCTCAAAACGGTAAACATCGTGAGGAAACCGGCATGTCCTAGAACCAAAAGTTCGAAGACATTGTGACGTCCACCAACCCATACTGGTCCCGCGTGGTAGATTATAGCCCACTCCCTCTTAAAGAGAGAAGGCTTGAGTCCCAGCGGTGGGAACACTATAGGCTGATTATGCAAACACTATATTGGGTATGATTCCCAGTCTTACCGGAAGCAGCTAAATATCATTGATAGCAGCTGAGTACCACAACCGGTCAAGTACGTAAGAATCAAAGTTCCGGTATGGAAATGATTCCGTTTCAAACAGGAAATTGATTTAACCTTTTCAAAGAACGAATGTAGTTTTTCAAGACTTCTTAAACAGCAACCGGTCGATTCTGTAAAAATCTCACCTTGAAAACTTAGCTGAAGTGAGATTGAAGGGAGCAATCATTTCACCTGATGATGATTGACACTATTGACATCTCACTTTAAGCTCACTTCACCTAGGTTTTTATGATGAGATTTCTACAGATAGCACCGCAAGTATAAGAAATAAGGGAGAGGCAAATTTCGCGCCCCTAGTCACCCCTAGTCGCCGCAGGAGACGCCCTGGGCGTCGGGAATTCCGGGCCAATTCCACGCCACCGTAGGCGCGGGCTTGCGGACGGTGAGCAATGGGTAGCTCACCGTCCGACCCGTGTCGACGGCGCGTTATGTTCCACGCGCGCCTCAAAGAGATGTCAGTACAACTGACGGGGTTCGCTAGGGCCGATGCCTGCCAGGGTCGTGGGAAAGTACGAAAGGGATACCGTGGCCTCTGGCAACACACAGGCAACGGAAAGAACACGAGTGTGTTTTAGTCAGTAAGAGTCCGACACGGCCTCCCGCGCCGGCCAGAGCGGGAGAAGTTATTTGGTAGATTCCCACACAAAAAAAAAAGAAAACGGTATACCTAAGAAATGAGAAGAATCACAGGAGAAATCCTAACTAATATTATAATTGCGTAAGTCAGTTGGCCGTTTATTTGTTTGTTTGAGAGCAGTGGTGGCCCAGTGAGAGCAGTGGTGGCCCAGTGAGAGCAGTGGTGGCCTAGTGGTAACGGCCGCGACTTACAAGTTGTAGGTCGTAGGTTCGAGCCTGGACAGGCGCTTTACTTTGTGTAAATAATTTAATCACCACTGCTCTCAAAAAACGGTGAAGGAAAACATCGTGAGGAAACCGGCATGTCCTAGAACCGAAAATTCGAAGACATGTGACATCTACCAACCCGCACTGGGCCCGCGTGGTGGATTACGGCCCACTCCCTCTCGCAGAGAGGAGGCCTGTGTCTCAGCAGTGAGAACATTATAGGTTGATTATGTGTTGGCTGTTTATTTGTTTGTTTGTTACGCTTTCACGCTAAATAGGCTAGACGGATTTGGATGAAATTCGGCACATGGATAGACTATGATCTGGATCTGGATCATGTCATATACACAGAAGCAGTACAACGCTCTCCGTGTACAGTATAAAAATGCGTTCAGGGTGTTGTTAGGGCTGCCCTGGCACTGCAGCGCGTCGGGGATGCAAGCTCCGGAGCACCTCCAGCACCATCCTGAGTGTTGTTGCGGACAGGTTTGATTGTCAGTAATATGATTAATGTAATGACAAACAAACAAATGACTCAGAAGCGTATTATTCTCCCGCTACTTCTCCCGCTCCGCCCAGAGCGGGAGAAGTTATTTAATGATTTCCCACACTCAAAAAAAAAAAAAAGAGGCGTATTATTAATCATTATTTTTTTATTTTATGATTTTAATATAGTTTTAATTTTGATTTTATTGGTATTATTTAATTAATAATTTTTATATACATGTATGTATTGTGATTAAAATTTTGATTTTATTTAAATGTACAACATAATAAATTATGATCTTAAATGAACTGAAATAAATGATTTTCGAATTTGTGTAATGTAATAATTCATATAAAGGCTCCTACATACTGGCGCGACTTGTCGCGCGACGCGTCGCGACACAAAGGCACCGCTTGTAGCGCTACACGCGGTGTCTTTGTGTCGCGTCGCGTCGCGCGACAAGTCGCGCCAGTATGTAGGAGCCTTAAACCTATTGGAATAATTTCTCTGAAATAATAATAATGCAAAATGCATCACAATGTAGGTATTGATAGTTTAGAAGAACTAAAAACACACACAAACACTAAAAACAACTAGCTATTTATAGATATACTAGTTTCTACCCGCGACAAGAAATTTCTTGTTAAACCCACACACAATGAAAAAGACACAATGGATTATTAATTGTTTCTGTAATTACTGGCATACGTAAGGTTAAAAATAAAATATATCTTACGAGCTGCGCCCCATGGTTGCACCCGCATTAGTCTCGATCCCGTGGGAATATCGGTATAAAAAGTATCCTTTTTTTCCCGCATCTAATTTTATTTGGTACATTTGGTAGAACATGAGCTGGATTAGGATCCAGCGTCCTAATTACGTAACACAGTTTGAATAACAATCCGAGAGTTTTGAAGCATATTGCTAATCCAATGCTTCTTAAGTTTGAATAATTCAATTCAACTAAACGTGTGTTACGCAATTGCCCTGAGGATCATGGTCTACCCACATAATCAGCCTATAATGTTCCCACTGCTGGAACACAGGCCTCCTCTCTGTGAGAAGGAGTGGGCCGTAATCCACCACGCGGGCCCAGTGCGGGTTGGTAGATGTCACATGTCTTAGAAATTTTGGTTCTAGGACATGCCGGTTTCCTCACGATGTTTTCCTTCACCGTTTTGAGAGCAGTGGCGCAGTGGCAATGGTCTACCCATGAAAGAATTTTCGGAATTGGATTAGCAGTTCCGCTGATTACCCTCAACGTACAAACTCACAATTTTGACCTGCTCATAATATTATTATTAATTTTCGATAGATAAGACAAGACACCACAATCTACTGCCCCTATTTTTCTTTCTTTTAAAACATTCGATTAGAAGTCACAGGTGTAAAAAATTCGGGGCACTAATAAATTGATTTAGAGTTTGTTTTGGCTGGGCGTAAATTATTTTGGTCTTAGTTAAAAACTAATAATAATTGTAAATCTTTTCTTTTTTTTTTGACAGGTGTGAATAATTTTTCAACTGTCAAAATTACACATAAGTAGGATAATATATTTTGAGACTTTAAAATTGATACATTTGAATGCTTGCAATTACTAGATACATAAATAAGGTCTCAAATATCAGATCATCAAAAGCGTAACTTTTTATTTGGGTGGGAAATCATTAAATAACTTCTCCCGCTCTGGGCGGAGCGGGAGGGTGAGGGTGTCAGACTCTTACCGACTAAAACCCACCCGTATTCCTTCCGTTGCCTGTGTTGCCAGGGGCCTCGGTTAGTACCTTCCCGCGACCCCGGCAACCTTCCCGCGACCCCGGCAGCCTTCCCGCGACCCCTTGCAAAAACTAAAACTTGAAGACATCACGGTTGACAGTAATTTATTTTCGAAAAAAAAAATACAAATAATTGCGTTGCCAGATTATCTAGACAGGTAAAGAATTATGGAACTATTTGGAGTATACTACTACAGCTAATACTAAGTACTTATAGCGCGCGTCGCTTCGTGAGATAAAAATACTGTACAACCTTGTTGAGTGGCAATATTTTTACCACGGCATGTTCTATTTCTATATATTTCATGTGAATAGGAGAGAAGGACACTTTAATCGAAGCAAATTCATCCATTCAAAGTTGATAGGTGTACTTGATGAATCAACCCAACATTTAATTAATAGACATGTGGATTTTACATAAAAGGTTATTGGTTATCGAACCAATAATCTTTTATGTAAAATCCACAAAGACTAAAACAGACTTCCGACTTATTTTAATTTGCGAGGGCGCGGGCTAATCCCAAGGTGCTGCCTTGGTATTAGCCCGCGCCAACACCTCAGCTGAACCAAACGATTTGGCGAATAAAATAAATTAGCAATTTAATGAGTGACCTTATTGGTCACTTTATTAGAAAAACAAAATGTAATGAGAAGGTTCACTGGGTTTAAACACAAGCAAGCTTAAATAGGTTCAAAGTTTCTTGGAAGGCTGAAATTCGAAGTTAAACTATGGAGAACCGGGTATTGAGGCGAAACTTGGGAGATTCTTATATCTGGACAGTCAGTTATATACGATAATAACGGTATAGTCCATTTATTTATCAGAATATTGTTATAGAGTTGTAAATTCGTTTTGAAAACTCATAATATTCTGTCGTTTCCGGCGTAAAAATGGCGTACAAATACATTTTCAGGGTTTTAGTTGCTCGTTAGTTATAACATCGAATTAGGATAACATTCAAATTAGTGAGCTGTTCTCGTGTTTTTTACGCCGCAGTAGAAAGTACTTATTTGAAAGCTTTTCCATTGGTTTCCATTATAATTTTGCGTGAAGTCAACCTTCTGATGAACACCTATTTGTTGAAAATACCTTGATCGCACTATTTTGGCAAATAAGTTATTTAGTGTATTGTAAAAGCAGATACAACCTTCGAATACAAATAAAGTTAACAATAAATTGATTTTGGCACACCGAAGTTAGCATTTATAGTTGCAGTTTGAACTTATTGAAGGCTGGTACTGCTGTGCCGACAGATCGCGTGTTGCCAGTGGCATTGAAACGTGGTCGCTCACAATGGGCCTTATTAGAAGGCTAAAAGTCACCCAAAAGGCAATGGAGAGGGATACGCTTGGAGTTTCCCTACGTAATCAAATCAGAAATGGAGAGATCCGCAGGTGAATCAAGGTAACCGACATAGCCCGAAGAATTGCCAAACTTAAGTGGCAGTGGGCACATTGCTCGCAGAACAGATGGCCGAAAGGCCGAAAGGTTCTGGAGTGGCGACCGCGTACCGGAAGACGTAGCGTCGGAAGACCTCCTACAAGCTGGACCGATGACCTTGTGAAGGCCGCAGAAAAACGCTGGATGCGGGAAGCACAGAACCGGTCGAAGTGGTGGTGCTTGGGGGAGGCCTATGTCCAGCAGTGGATGTCTTTCGGCTGAAATGATGATGGTATTCCTACGATATTCTCGAAATAGGTTGAAAACAAGGGGTTTTCGGTGGCACAAACATTTATATTATACGTGAATCAGAAACCGTTCACAATATTATTACAGTAAGTCGTTTAATCCCATGTTTCATGTAGATTTATCGAGACTAATTGCTGACTTTCTAAGTAATTGAATACACCGTAATATCTGCAATCTTCTGATAGATAATACCGTTAGTTGCACGAAATTAGATGCAAATCTAGCCTCAATTTAACCTGTGCAGTGTTCTGTACCAGATAGATGGACCAACTACCTTAAAAAGGTGGCTGGAACAGACTGGATGCGGAAGGCGGAGGACAGGGTGTTGTGGCGCAGCCTGGGAGAGGCCTATGTCCAGCAGTGGACTGTTGTAGACTGAGTTGATTGATTGATTGATAGTGTTCTGTAAAGTTCACTTGAAACCTCACACACAATTAGAAAGAGAACTCATTTGTTTTTACACGACTGGCCAAAAAAAGATTTTTATTTTTTCAGGGTTCATGTATGTTTGTGAGTTTTTCACAACGAGACAGCGTTTGAATTTCGAACTGATGTTTAGAGAATCAGCATCGCGGGTATTTGTAAAATAATTGGCGCAAATAACATAACATCCTTGTTTCCCGAACGGTTGGGCAGAGGTGTACCGATAGTACATCCACATTTCACCAGTTATGTTTAAGTCCCATGTATGAGGGGTTTATTGCCAACAACCGGGTATAAATCCAGATTCCGGGCTGCTACTGAGAAATTCCGGATAGAAAAACTTAATAACACTTTGCCCGAACCGGGAACTGGCGAAATGTGGGCTTATTTTGCACTTCTGCTTACCCGTGCAAAGAATATAGTCGTAATGTTACGTTTATGTTATAATAATAGAAACACATGGTCGCATTTGACACGTGCTAGTCCAGATCCTTTGAAAACCTCATAAAACACTGTTTGTTTGTTGACAAAACGCGTGTTTTGTAAAAATATTATTTATTACCAATATTTGTGTTCCTGGTCATATCGGCCCCGACCTTAACATTGGTTCTATAATAAATAATAAAATATAATATATTTTTAACTCGAAAACCAGTTATCGATCTCGTTTGCCATACATTTTGAACATTAATCATAAACGGTGAGAAATAAAAAAGTTGTTATTTTTAACTATAAATTATTCATACTCGTCGGTTTTTATACTAAACGTGAATATACGCATCTAGTCACCTACGCATTACATAATTGATAGCTGATCTCATTAAAAAAATAATAAAAAATTACATGGTAATTATCTTTTTTTAAGTCATTGTTTTGATAACCGAAGCCATCATTCGTCAATCATAGAAATCCGGCTTAACCAAAGAAAAAATACCAAGTGCTTGTCGGCCCATGCATAGTGATATTATATTATTGTAGGTGAAAAACATGTTCCCCCATACATTCCAACTGCAAATGTAAGTTTGTACGCACAATATTGACAGATTTACCAAGTTATTTTAAGACCATAGACTTCGTATAGGTTTTCCTGTAGGTGATAGGAAACTTCTGAGCTTAAAATTTCTTACTTAAAAGGAATTTTAAGCTCAGCAGTTTCTGAGAAAGGACGTGAATGGTCAATTTTCATATATTTTCTTTAATAAGTTTAAAAAGAATTAAAACTTGAAATTACAAAAAAATATATTTGAAATCCTCGTGTCAAGTACTTCATGTCACACGGTTCGTAAAACTATTTTTTTTTTCTTTTTTATAATTTTTCCTTAAAAGTGAACCCCATATTCAAAATTCATATATTTATGTTACAATTTCATGTTTGGGTCACAGAAATTCATACTCGTATGTGTACCAAACTTAACTTAATCGGTCCTGTAGATTCGGAGCAAATCGGTTGTAGTTGTAACAGACGGACAGTCAAACACACGAGTGATCATAATAAGGATTCCGTTTTTTCTTTTGAGGTACGGAACCCTAAAAACATTGCCTTAATCTTTTCAGCAAAAAATATTTCCATTGGGCATCGAAAATCAGCCTTTTCCCAACTACGTTGGGGTCGGCTTCCTGTCTAACCAGATGCAGCTGAATACCTGTAACAACCGTGAAAAGATCTTCGTATTGCAGCCGGTACCACCGGTACCGGTGTATCTAAAGTCTATGAACGAGAAAATGATAACACACAGGACACTGATAAATACTTCCTTAACTCTATTCTGTAAAAATCTCACCGTGAAACCTTAGGTGAAGTGAACGTGAAGTGAGCTCTAATTCCGCCTTATGCTAGGGATGACACTATTGACAGCTCACTTTAAGCTCACTTCACTTAAGTTTTCACGGTGTTATTATTACAGAATAGCACTGCAGGTCTCCTTAACATCATCATTACTTATCATAGTTCTCGCTCTTGTTTCATGTTTATTATTGTATATTTATATAAATTTATGTAGATAAGTATACGCTTTATGTATGTATGTATTTATTGTAATTATGTAAATGGTACACCACTGACTACCTGCAGTATTGTCTCTCCTGCAGGCTTAGCATGACGCTTTATATTTCTTCGAAGAATAGACACGGCTCTTTCTATACAAAGTGACATTTCGTTTCTCCTTTTTTGACGTCATGCTAAGCCTGATGTTCCCTTTAATCCATGCAAAGGCTGTCTGTAAAAGATCGCTTTTAGCAATAAGACCGCCCATTATGTCACCCTATGTAAAATTTCAACATTTGTATCTGTAATTTTTATGGTGTATATAATAAAGAGTATTCTATTCTAAAAAATGATAAATAATACGGATATACATAATGTGCATAATAGTTCCTCATTAACATGATAAAGAGTGCTCGAAACTATTCGATAGCTAGTCGATAGTTCATTATTATAATAATTATCAAATCGAGCACAATTATTACGCGTCTATTGGATAGATAAACATTATCAACCTAAACGTATACTTACAAATATTAACTGTCTTCATTAATTAACTTGATAACTTTCATGGATAAATATAAATTTCATGGATGACCTGGCTTAGGATCAAGACTCGGGCCCGTTTGCACCGCAAATCACTAAACACAGTTACCGCTTAACGAATTTAAATCATGGTTATATTTCTGATATTTGTTTTACAATGCCGTCATTGTCAAACAATTATCAAAAACAGAACAGAAACAGAACAGAATAAAGGCTCGTGCAGACTAGCGCGATATCGCGAGCGCGACAGGCAGCTATATGCCTTTCGCGCCCGCGATATCGTCCCAGTCTGCAGGAGCCTTCAGAAACAGAGATATAACCGTAGTTTTTAGCGTTAAATCACCTTGGTGAGGAAAATCTAAGCATCTAGAAATTACGATAATAACTAGTCTACCAAAGAATCATTATATTAATACGTGAAGCGAAACTTTTGTACCCGTTTTTACAAAAATTACGCAGATGGAGGAGTATGAAATTTGGCACAGTTAAAGTTTGTATGGAGGAGAAGTGCAGAGAGCTAATATTTTCATATAATATGCATAAGAATAAATTAAATTAATTAAAAAAAAAAACATTACACACACACACACACATATATTACCAGGGCCTCATGACTTGAAGATGGTGACAGAAGTGACAGCTCGAGCATGGAATAAGTAAGTACATTTTAATAGCATGTCATTAGTAAGTACTATATATTAGAGATTGTATGTAGAAGGGGTCGAATTTCGACCAGCGGGCGACCACTAGTACTAACTATTACTTCAAAAAGAAGACTCACTCAACACAGCGTAGCAGTACGCCTATCAGTACTGCCGTGTTGTGATTGGCTTAGCTCTGCCTAGACAAAAAACTAGACAGTCGACAGTCGTTATAAAATATTCAATGCTAAATATTATGGGCGTTGATGTCTTTCTTTAGACAGAAAAATTCATAACATGTCTAAAAATTACATATTTTTTCCTGTTTTAGGATTCCAGGGCTGTAACCGAGTCCCCTGGCAACACAGGCAACAGGAAGGAATACGGGTGGGTTTTAGTCAGTAAGAGTCTGACACACCCTCCCGCTCCGCCCAGAGCGGGAGAAGTTATTCGATGATTTCCTACCCTCAAAAAAAAAAAAAAAAGTGCTGTATCTTTTGAACCGTAATAGGTAGACACTTTAAATGTTTACAGAATAAGTACCTACTAACTACTATAGCCACTTTATTAAAAATAATATAAATAAAATAAAGTAAAACATTAATTCAATTCATTTATTCAGTAACAACAATAGAATTGTGTGTGAAATATTCCTATACAAAGATACAGAGAAAAAAAAAAAACAAACGAACAAAGCTTATACCTACAGTCAAGAAAAAAAAAAAAAATAATAATAACATATAACAGATTAATATCTATTGTAAAATAATTAATTGGATATTCGAAAATTAAATATAGTAAAGTCAACTAATTACATTGATTACTTAAATTAGATAATACAAATTAAAATTAAAAAAATTAAAATTATGACGTGTAAAAGTGATTGTTATGACGTGTAAAAGTGATTGTCATATCCTATTTACAGAATAAACAATTTCATTTCATTTCATTTCATTTCATTTCATTTCATTTCATTTCATTTCATTTCATTTCAAAATATCAAAAATTAACAAAATTAAGAAAAAAAATAAAAAATAAAATAATTCAGATCTAAAGACAATACAATTAAAATATCAAGATTAACTAAATAAAAGCATTAAGACAGACATAGCAAATTAAAATGTCAAGATTTATTTTAAAACAAAACAATAAGAAGACACAACATGCACATAGTCAAACATTAAAATTCGTCAAGAGAGTAGAGACACTTATCTAATAGGTAGGCTTGAAGCTTAGTCTTAAATGCGGATGTATAGATTATGCTTTTTAGATATATTGGTAATTTATTAAATATTTGCACTGCTTGATGTTGCGGACTGTGCCTAACAATATTCAAACAAGGACTTATTATACTGCTTAAATCCTTCCTGCGAGTACTCTCCCTAACCTGTCTTTCCTCATATGTCTCATATTCATGGAGATGTTTCTTAAGGTTAGTAAGAAGTACCAGCACGTAGAGACTGGGTACTGTTAAAATTTTTAGAACCAGGAAATGTGTACGACAACTCTCTGTCTGTGAAATTCGCACAATGGTACGTATGGCTCTTTTTTGAAGAATAAAAGCTCTTTGGCAGTTATAATTGTAGCTGTTCCCCCAAAATTGTATGCTATATCTTAATTTAGATTCAACTAACGCGTGGTATACTATTTTTAACTGTTTTAAGTCAATTTCATCTCGAAGGGTTCTTAATGCATAGCACGCTGATGATATAGTTGCGTCTATCGCGGCTAACTCTTTTTTCCAATTTAAACAATCATCCAAGTGCACGCCTAAAAATTTCGCCTCACTCACAAGTTCTAGTTTGTCGTTATTTAATGCAACTTCCATGATATCTTTATTACGAGCAGTTGTTTTAAATAAAACTACTTTTGTTTTAGAGCTATTAATTTGCAGTTTATTCAAAGTGAACCATGAGTAAAGGTACTTCAGTGTTGTATTTACGTTTTCTGTTAATTGATTTATGTCATTAGCTGCAATAATGGCGTTCGTGTCGTCCGCAAAGACCACAAGTTGTACATCTGGGAGAGCTTCATTAATATAGTGAATTAAATCGTTGGTGTACAGTAAAAACAATATGGGACCCAAGATTGATCCTTGCGGAACACCAGCACGTATATTAAAAAAAGATGACTTATGGGTTTGATTCTGACCATCCTGTGTATCACTAATTTCTACAAACATTTTTCGGTTTTTTAGGTAGGAAGAGAACAGTTGCTTTCCTCTCACGCCATAGTGATTTAATTTATCAAGTAACAAATTATGATCAACCGTGTCAAATGCTGAGCTTAAGTCCAGAAATACTCCTGCCACTCTCATTCTATTATTAAGTTTGCATAACACATCATTAACTAGAGTATAAATAGCATCCCCCGTGCTAACAACTTTTTGATAACCAAATTGCCTTCTATGCAATACTTTATTTAAATTAAGATGTAACAAGAGTCTAGATTTAATTATTTTTTCGAAGATCTTAGAAATTATTGGCAGCAAGGAGATTGGCCTGTAATTTTTTGGATCAGATTTAATGCCTTTTTTGTAGATTGGTATGATCTTGGCAACTTTTAGCTGTTCTGGGAATATTCCTTCGTCAATACATTTATTAAACAAACACGAGAGTGGCTCAGCAAGCACATTTAAATTATCTCTAATAACAGATAAAGGGATTTCGTCGTAGCCACAAGAACGTTTATTACCCATTTTTCGGACTATGTTACAAATTTCATTAGGCGTTGTAGGCGTAAAGGAAAGTTCTTTTTGGGTCCTCTGTATGCTTTGTTGGAGTAACATGACGGCTTCCTCAATTCCCCCATCACTATTACGGCACTTGTAATGGAAATGTTGTGCTAAGGTGTTAGCAATATCTACGGGATCACCAATTATTTTGCCGTCAATTTTAAGTAGAAGATGTTTTGTATATGCCACTTTTGATCTGTTAGTGCAGTTGTTCACAATTTGCCAGATTTCCCTACTAGTGTTAGTGGATTTACTAATTCTGTCCCTAAATAGTAATTTTTTTAGCTTGCGAGATCACCCTTCTATAAATTCTAATATATTTATTTTTATAATTCACAATACTAGAATGAAGACTATTCCCATTATTAGCACATAAAAAGCGTTTCATCTTACTAGAAATTTTAACACCTTTTGTGATCCAATTAATCTTAGTAGTTTTTATTAAATTAATTTTACGTTTCTTTTTTTTATAACTATTTTTAAAAGTCTCTGTAAACTTTGTAATCCATGCATTAATTCCTAAAGGGATTAATTAAAGGGGATATATACAAGAAACTTGTTATTTTTGGCGTTTTTTTTCTAAATTTTTTGTGTTAAATATTGTACGGTGGTACGGAACTCTTCATGTGCAAGTTCAACTCGCACTTCGCCGATTTTTTATTTTGAACTGTAAGGTTCAAATGGTGAAAACAGTACCCTTTTTTTTTGGATTGGAAATCAATTAATAAAGTTATTTATTAAGTTATTTAGTAAGAGATAAAGTTATTTATAAGAGTCTGACACACCCTCCCGCTCCACCCAGAGCGGGAGGGTGTGTCAGACTCTTACTGACTAAAACCCACCCGTATTCCTTCCTGTTGCCTGTGTTGCGGGGGCCTCGGTGACCCATAAGTACCTTCCCGCGACCCCGGCAGGCATCGGCCCTAGTGGACCCCTACTTTGTGCTGACGACATCTCTTTGAGGCGCGCGTGGAATACGACGCGCCGTCGACCCGGGCCTGGTCCTTACCGGACGGTGAGCTACCCATTGCTCACCGTCCGCAAGCCCGCGCCTACGGTGGCCGGAAATCCACCCGGGATTCCCGACGCCCTGGGCGTCTCCTGCGGCGGCTAGGGGCGAGAGGGTGCGAAACGTGCCTTTCCCTCAACTGTCCCGCCTCTTCCTTCGCGAGCATTACTGCTTCGCAGAAGGAGGTGACGGCTGCCCATGCCCTCTCGCTCCGTACCATGGCCTGAACCAGGGCCGGACGCGAGAGGTCTCTGCCGCCGATCGCCTCCACGAGGACACGGCGGTGCTCTGCCCAAGCCGGGCAGACCTCCACCGTATGCTCCACCGTGTCCTCCGGGTCTTGACAGGCCTACACTGTCCTCCCATACCTATTAACACAATAATTTGAAAACATTGTAAAAGCCTATTATTTTTAAAAGAGTAACCGTGGAGTTTCTTGCCGGCTTTTCTCCATAGGAAACGACCAATTGGAACCGTGCACCTACTTTCTGATGTTTCATAAGTGCCCATGTAGGATTATGTGAAACAAAATATTTTGATTTTGAATAAGAACATCCAGCTTATTTATTAACTAGAATTAGAAATTATATTATTAATTTTATAAAAGAAAACATTATGTCAAGAGTTGTCGTGGGAACACAGAGCTGGAACGATGTATATTATGTGTTAAATAAATTAATAACGTTTGAGAGTAATATATTTATTATTTTTATATATTTTTAGAGCATTGGTAGCCCAGTGGTAACAGTCGCAACTTACGAGATGTAGGTCGTAGGTTCAAACCCAGACAGACGCTTTACTTAGTGTAATTTATTTCATCACCACTGCTCTCAAAACGGTGAAGGAAAACATCGTGAGGAAACTGGCATGTCCTAGAACCAAAAATTTGAAGACATGTGACATCTACCAACCCGCACTGGGCCCGCTCCCTCTCACAGAGATGAGGCCTGTGTCCCAGCAGTGGGAACATTATAGGCTGATTATGTATGTGTGTAAATGAAAATTAAAAAAAAGTGTCGTGATTGTCAAAATGTTACTATTTTTTCGGTCTTGGTCTCATTCGCCAAGTATGCAAAGTCTAACATGCGATAAGGAACTTCGTTCCAAGAAACGTCTGTCACGATATTTCTCTGAAACGGCTAGACGGCATTGAGTGTGGTTTTCCGCAAATACCAATGGATCGCATTCTAGACTATAATTGACTAAGCGGAATTGTGGATATGAAACTACGTACTTATTATCCAAATCATAGAAAAAATATTAGGTCATCATCATAATATGTTGGGGTCAGCTTCAAGTCTGACCGGAAGAAAGAAGAATACCGGTATTTTACACGAAACGACAAAGATAGAACTATTTTATTGTACCTACCTAATGTATTTTTCTTTGGCAGTCGTTACGGGTAGTATAAAGCCCGAAAGTCTGATAACCAGTCTTACCAAGTGGTGGTACTACCCAGTAACCGGGTTGTGGAGGTCAGATAGGCAGTCGCTCCGGGTACAAGACAGGTATTCAGCTGAATCCGGTTGTGAGCAGGTATCGTAATTTTATTTGATTATATATGTCTTTCATAGCAGCCTCCTGAGATTTGGCGAGGATGCAAAACGACACCCTGTATGAAAGTATACACCTTTCAAAACATTTCACAGAAAAAATAATACAAACGTACAGACATGACTAACTCCTAACCCCGTATAGTCAAACTTGGCTAAACGTATCAATCACGAGCGTTTAAAATTGGGTCGCGGTCAGCATTGTTTACTAAGCAAATAATCAACATTTGCAATTGTTTACAAAAATGTCACGGAATTAGGCCATCCGGTACTTAGTTTATCTCCGAATTTGTCAATGAAAGAGTGTCGATATAATGATAATATATTTTAATACTAGCTGCCGTGAATTTGTCTGCGTTTAGTTTGTATTTCATTATAAATTAGGGTTGAGTGGTCAACAAGGAACCCCTTAGTTTCGCCATGTCCGTCTATCTGTCTGTCCGCGGCTTAGCTCAGAGATTCTTAGTTCTAATTTGGCATGTATATACATATTAATCACGCCGGCCGACAAAGTGGTAAAATAAAACATTAAAAAAATCTATAATTCGACGATTACAGTTAGTCTACAATCGTCGATCAAGCTGATGTTTTTGTTAGTAACAGATATCAGTACAGGTATCTTTATGAGAATATAATTGCAAATAAATTGTAATTGTAACATTTGCATAAAGATTTTTTTTTATATTTAATAGAGATGGGCCGAATGTGGTTTGAATCGAATCCGGACTTCGGCCGAACAATCGGTTAAAATGAAAAGTTCGGCCGAACATCGGTTCAAGAGCTAGACAGATATCTCAATGAAGTTCTGCGTCAGAGCTAGACAGATATCCCAAGTTCTGCTACTCAAAGACCAATGCCCATATGACTGGTGGGCTAAGAATAAAGACAAGTTCCCTAACATGAGTTATTTGGGTCGAATATATTTATCGTCTCCTGGAAGCTCCTGTATATTCTGAACGACTTTTTTCGCAGGCAGGAAACGTATACGAAAAAAAACATAACAAACTTCTGCCAGATAAGGCAGAGTCTTTGGTGTTTTTGCACCATAACCTGCCTCTAGTAAATTTTAAACATGAGTGAGAAGATAGATGAGAAGTTATATATGATGAGTATTAAAAATACCCTTTATTTGTAATAAAAAATACTTGATGCTAATGAATGTTTAGTTTGTGAAATTGTGAACCAAAAACGTGATTTTTTTTTAAATTCACGATTTGTAATTCTGATGTTTGTAAGAAGAATACAAAGCTTGTTTCATTTTTGTAATAGTATGTCTAATTTTTATGTCAATTTAATTAGGCAGAGATTTTCAAGACTAATAAGAAGAACTGATTTAATTTAAGGTTTTTTTTTTTTAAGGTGAGATATATTTATTTACATAACCAAATTACAAGATGATTATTAACATTAACTAAATTAAATTAAAACTAAGTTAAGCTTAAAGAAGGCCCTCGGGGCATTGTACCGAGGATGCTGGCGGCATTTCCTCGCTGAATTGCAATGCTGATGCGTTGCGCGAGAAAGCCGCCAGCTTTTCGGTCACCAGTTACATCAACTAGACGTTTCACGATTTAAGGTTTACATTAACAATGTTCCTAACTAAAATAAATGATCATGAGCGAGTAAACGACATAATTTCATTTTACAGTAGGTAATGCTATTCTAAAACAATTAAATTTCAGTCAAAATAGTGCAAGTAGGTATTATTTTACTTGTGCCGAATGTACGGCATATGAACCGAATTTCGGCCGAATGCCGAAGTTCGGTTCAAGCTGCCGAAATTCGGCTAAACCGAATGTGAACCGAATTTCGGCCCATCCTTGATATTTAACAGTCCCGTGAAGATAAAATTATAAAGTCATACAAGTTAATAAAGAACAATAAATGTCAAGGAAAGTGTAATTGTGTTTGTAAACTCATTTTTCGTTAGTTATGTTTGAGTCGTATGTAATTAGAAGGCGAGCGTATTGCCATCAACTGAGCACAAAAAAAAAACAAAAATCAAAAGTCATTTATTCAAACTAGGCTAAGAATTATTACTTATCGAACGTCAAAATTACATACAAAACGCCCACCCTTCACCAATTCCTAGTGCTTTAGCTGGGAAGAAGAAGTGGCGCAACAAACTGCCCAGCAGCACATCTGTCTGTTTAGATAAAAACTAGATTCTATACAAATCGTATGCAAAGATGAATACACTACGAAACACAAAACATTAAATTAAATTACGAATACTTGATATATGTTAGCTAGCACACGCCAATATACCAACAAAACAATGAAACTGTGAATATAAACAACTCTATGTTATAAAAACAACTTTAAATATTTCCCTGTAAACAAGTCTATTTAAAAACTAACGGAAATAAACTTTGGTCAGACTTAAAATAACTAAATTCTAAAATAGTGCTTAAGCATTGTATAAAACAAAATATTGACAACTTACATCAAAATTAAATAGGTTTTTATTGATTACGTGTCGGTTCTATGTATTTTTTGTTCCACAGCTTTTTTTGTAAACCATTAAAAACAACAATTCAATAATAAGTTTAATTGAACTAGAGTAATAACAAATTAGCATGTACGAAATAAAATAAAATATTGATAACATTAATCATTGATTCCGTGTAGATTCTATGCATTTTTTTGTTCCACAGCTTTTTTTGTAAACCATTAAAAACAACAATTTAATAATAAGTTTAATTGAACTAGAGTAATAACAAATTAGCATGTACGAAATAAAATAAAATATTGATAACATTAATCATTGATTCCGTGTAGATTCTATGCATTTTTTTGTTCCACAGCTTTTTTTGTAAACCATTAAAAACAACAATTCAATAATAAGTTTAATTGAACTAGAGTAATAACAAATTAGCATGTACGAAATAAAATAAAATATTGATAACATTAATCATTGATTCCGTGTCGTTTCTATGCATTTTTGTTCCACAGCTTTTTTGTATTCCATAAAAGTGTTTTTATGGACTACAAAAAAGCTGTCGAACAAAAAATACAAATACAATATCTACTAGTTTAATAAAACTTATTATTGAATTGTTGAATTCAATAATAAGTTTTATTGAACACTAGTATAATAAATTATTGATCTTAAGATAAAAACAAATTTAGTCTAGCTTCTAAACTTGACTTTGAATCTTTAGTGATTCTACAGATTATCTCATCCTTTTTATGACGGCCTGCTGTGATTAAGCAAAAGATTTTAAATAGTGATTCTAGAAATAGCATTTTTTTTTAATGACCTCTTGCAGGTAACCTTTGAGGTTGTCGTCTGCCTGTAGGTGCTCAATAAATTACGGTCTCCAGCCAGGTCACAAACTTATAAACTAGAAATAGCTCAGATCTGTTTCTTTAAGATTAAAAATTACTAAAATTATGCTTATTTATGCCATAATTATATCAAATCTTTTTATTACTAGAATAAAACCTAATAACTGGGTTTTGAAGGTCAGAATAGGCAGTTGCACCATGTAAAATACTGGTATGCAACTGTTCCGGTTAGATTGGAAGCCGACCGCGACTAAGTTGGGAAAAGGCTTTCCTTAGGACCTGCAGGCTTAGCATGACGCTTTCTATTTCTTCGAAGAATAGACATGGCAAATGACATTTCGTTTCTCCTTTTTTGACATCGCACCTTAGAAATCCTTCTAGGTACATAAAAAAGGACCTAGACAAAGATAAACGAAAGACAAAATTACAGATTGTAGAAGGATTTCTACGGTGAGATGTCAAAAATGGAGAAACGAAATGTGACTTTGTATAGAAAGAGCCGTGTCTATTCTTCGAAGAAATAAAAAGCGTCATGCTAAGCCTGCAGAAAGACATTATCCACTTCAACTATAATGGTATTCAAAACTCGGCTCGGAGTAGGTAGACAGGCGCGAGGCGACAGGGCGACGCGACACTAGCACAATTTCTATGAAAACTTCGTGGAAAGTATCGGGCTACGCTACCTGTCGCGCGCGCGATATCGCGCCAGTTTGCACAAACCTTAAGGGTTGGGTAATCGCCGTTGATCTGGGTCATACAAATATGCGTCGTGCTCACGCCGCGCCGCGGCGCCGCCCGTTCGGTTTCATAGGAAATATTTATTAGTAGTTACGAAAATATGAATATTTGAAAAAAAATCAAAATCAGAGAATATTAAATAATAAAATAGTCTGTTCAAACAAAAAAATCATGACAATATTTTAAGATGTTTGAAAGTATTATCGTTTTTTATGCTTTGGGTAGACAGTATTTCCTGAATTTATTTCATAAAGTATTTTAAAACAATACTTAATATTCACATATAGAATTGATGTGTATGCGTTCTAGTTTAACATACATTTTTTGCATAACTTACTTGCAATATATGCAGGCGTACTTAATAACAGATTTAAACGTCACCAAAATCATATATCTGCGCCTTAATTTGTACTTCGCGGGCTTCCCATATAATAAGGGCGAGCCTTTTGCCAGTCTGGCACTATATGAAGGTAAAATAACAGATTTAAAAGTCACTAAAATCATCTAACCGGCTCATAAGGAAAATGTGTTAATACATGCGATGATTTGATAAAAATATCGACTTAAAGATCAATAAATTTCGATGATTTCAAAGGTAATGGTAGGTCACGATGACGCAATGTTATTGGGATTTTACATCGGGAATTTCTCAGTAGCAGCCCGGAGTCTAGATTTGTGCTCGGTTGGTGGCAATAGGCTCGCCCCCTATTACATGAGACTTAAACATAACTGGTGAAATGTGTACTATAGGTACATCACTGACCTACATAACCTAACCCCTTTTCCCCTCCTCTTCTTTGTAAAAGGGGTCAGATAATTCAGAGCACTGACCGTACACGTCTCCCAAACGCTTCAGGGAAACAAGGCTTGATGTTATGTTATTAAAATTACCGATAAAAGATCAAATTTAATGTCAATAGTAAATGCTGTCATGATGACGAAAAATAAATTTTTTAGTTCGTTTTTAAGGTTATAAACGTGACTAAGGACAACTATACGAGATAAATACATAAAATTGCAACTTATCAAGTGATTTAAGTTGATTTTTTAATGAAAAAACTATGCCTAAACGTCATAATATTTTTTGTTGCATTAGGAACAGAACCATATGCAATTAAGTTAAAGTTTTTAATCCCATAGCGTGAAATTTATCTCATCTCCTTGGCTTTATTATATTCTATAACTGTACTTGTAACTTGGAATGTTTTGTTTCAGGGGCCAATGAACTGCTTCTGTTTTGTTAGTTTTAACCGACTGCGGCCATTCTGAAAGGAAGGTGTATGAATTTCAATGACCATGTTTAAATGTTGATACTTAAGAGTCGGATAATCGCCGTTGATCTTGGACATACAAATCCGCGTCGCGCTCACGCCGCGCGCCGCGCCACCGTTCGGTTTCATAGGGAATATTTATTTTTAGTATCGAAAATTTGAATATTCGAAAAAAATCACAGATAGAATTATACATACAAAAATAGTCTGTTCATACAAAAAATAACCATGAAAATATCTTAAGCCGTTTGAAAGTAATATCGTTTTTTATGCTTTGGGTAGACATTCCTTCCTGAATTTATTTCGTAAAGTATTTTACTACAATACTTATTTATTTATTTAATACTTTAAGCACACAAATGTACAGAGGCGGACTTAATGCCGTAGGCATTTTCTACCAGTCAACCTTTGGGTGATGCAGAGACAAACAGTGGTAGGTGCAATAGCGAAAACTGTGGAATAAATATTTATTTAAATATAAGGATATACATACATATACCTATTAAAAACTTTAAATATATACCTAATTATACATAAATATAAGACCTAATAAATACACATAAATACACGAATATACTAAAACAGATGAGACAAACAATGGGAAAACATTACCATTGTGATGATACTGCCAGCTTCTTACGAATATGCTCGCGAACTTTGACTTTAAAGGATAATCGGTTGGTTACCATCCTGATTTCCTGGGGGAGCGCATTCCACAGAGAGATAGACTGAACGAAGAAGGAAGAGTGAATGAAGTCAGTGCGGTGAGTGGGACATTGAAGAAGACGATTGTGTGATGAACGTAGGTTTCTACTGTGGTTCGCGCAAATGTACTGAAAGTGGGGGGCCAGATAACTAGGGGAAGAGGGCGAGTCAAGAAATGAAAACAATGTGGTCAGCGTCAACTTAAATATTCACATATAGAATTGATGTGTATGCGTTCTAGTTTTACATAATATTTTTGCATAACTTACTTGCATTATATGATATATCTTGCTGATCATGGTTTTAATTGTTATTAGTAATTGTTTACTTATTTTACTTCGATGGGGCTAGTTTATCATTTCTCACTTCGAGCTACAGCAATTGCCTTATGTAAGCGGGCACGCCCTTTATGCCTGTAGGCTTTTATTTAGGTATTAAGTTCTATTTACGTTTTTTTATGTTGTAAATTTTATCTGCTTGAGTACAGTTTGTTCATTGTTTTGTTGGTATACTGGCGCGTGCTAGCTAACGTATGGCAAGTGTGTAATTTAATCCAATGTTTTGTGTTTTGTAATGTTAATTAGGGGGTAGTCCCGTAGCGCCGGACGGCACCTACCGCCGGACACTCGTCCTATTCAAGCAAGTATAAACCGGTTCGATTCAAAGTACAAGTGAAAGGGGCGCGGGGGGCACACAGCAACAGGATCACGCGCCGCGGCTCGCCAGTGACGCGCAAGGCGACGGCAGGAGCAGGAGTTTGCTGCTTTTGGCGGGAAATCACGGCGTCAAGTAAAAATCGATGTAAGTAATTCTGGCACATTTATGCGTTTACATTTTAATGGTATTCAAAAATAAATGTAGTACTTGATTGTTATCCGTAAACTGATAGAATGTTATTAGATTATTTAACTAATTTTGGTAGGCACCACCTAATGTACGAAATCATCTGTCCCTTAGTACCGGACACTAAGTCATCCCTTAGCACCGGACGGTAAACATATTGATATATCTCGTAAGAATTAACGTTATTCATTCTAATTGTTTAATTTTGTTTTAGAACATAGAAGAATGAATAGAATTGAAATGGAAGAGAAGAAAAAGAAAGGATCGTGGGAGCCACAGAGCTTACAAACTGCTATCAATAAAATTTTGTCCAAACAATTGAGTGTAAGGCAAGCTGCAATGCGATACAATATTCCAAAAAGCACTGTACATGACAAAATAAAGGCGCTAAATCGAGGAGAAGAAGAAACGCCGTACAAAAAAGTGGCAGAAGAAAAAGAAAATGAAAAGAACATGAGAGACAAAAAGAAGGAATTAGGATCTAAGTTTAAAGCAGTAATTGGAAGCAATGGAAAGCAAACCAAAGGAAAGAGCGTAGATAAAGGAAAAGAAGCGGAAGACGTGGAGCCCAAAGAAAAAATGGAAATAAAGTGGAACCATTAACTGAAACATCTAAAACAAACACAACAATTTGCGTGGTTTGTTTAGAAGACACTGAGGAAGACCGGATCCAGTGCTCCTCCTGTCTTGGGTGGGCACATGCAGCATGTGCAGACGTCCCAGAGTCAGGAGATGGCTACATATGTGATTGATGCAGGCTATACTGAGATGTCCAGTGCTTTTGGTATGGCACAAATATCCGTCCGGTACTAGGTGCCACTTTTATAAATTACATTTTTTGTAACCAAAGTCTGATTAATGGTGTTAATTATTTTTAAGCAGAGGTTGTGTTTTTTTTAGTTTAATTTGATTTCTAACTTTATTATCTATTGTAAGTCATAAATAAGTAATCATTCCTTAAAATATTTTTTATTTTATTTCTAAAAAACCTTAAGTGTCCGCCACTAGGGGACTTCCCCCTACTTTCAGCCTTTAATGTTCCCACTGCTGGGACACACGCCTCCTCTCTGTGAGAGGGACTGGGCCGTAATCCACCACGCGGGCCCAATGCGGGTTGGTAGATGTCACATGTCTTCGAATTTTTGGTTCTAGGACATGCCGGTTTCCTCACGATGTTTTCCTTCACCGTTTTGAGAGCAGTGGAGAGATGCAGAGTGGTGATGAAATAATTTACGCAAATTAATAGGTTCGAACCTACGACCTAAAACTCGTTGCGGCCGTTACCACTGTGCCACCACTGTTCGATTAGTGTTTATTAATATAAAAAATCAGTTCACGTAATTATACAAAAAAAAAATGTCCTTTTTATGAAGTCGGTTAAAAACATGGTCATCACAAAGTCACTAAAACCATATATCTGCCCCTAGATACCTGTTAACTGAGTAGAATTATTTAAAAATAAGCAATTTCTGACCACTGTTAAAAATGGGAGGTTTTTTATGCTGCCTTTATGTATATTATATGTTCGCATTTTCCTCAAATTCTACTGAAACAAATTTTTAAATAAATCAAATCGAAAGTCATTTATTCAAACTAGGCTGAGAATAAGAACTTTTTGAAAATCAAATTACATAAGACAGTCCCCTAAAACGCCCCCCCTTCACCACTTACTAGTGCTTTAACTGGGAAGAAGTGACGCAACAAACTCTCCAGCAGCCCACAGCTGTCTGTTCAGTTCTGATAGAAACACTTAATTCTATACAATAATACGCAAAATAATTTTATTTACTTTTAATTACTAATTTAAATTAATTAATTTAATAATTAATTTAAATTTAGAGCAGTGGTGGACCAGTGGTAACGGCCGCGACTTACGAGTTGTAGGTCGTAGGTTCGAACCCGGACAGGCGCTTTACATTGTGTAAATTATTTTCATCACCACTGCTCTCAAAACGGTGAAGGAAAACATCGTGAGGAAACCGGCATGTCCTAGAGCCAAAAATTCGAAAACATGTGACATCTACCAACCCGCACTGGGCCCGCGTGGTGGATTACGGCTCACTCCCTCTCACTGAGAGGAGGCCTGTGTCCCAGCAGTGGGAACATTATAGGCTGATTATGTATGTATATTATGTACTAATTTAAATAATCAGGCGTGATATTATGTTTTATTTTCATTTTTATTCTAGTACTCACCAGTACCTATTATTCATACATATATGTTACCTAACGTAATTTTATTTTTTTATTTAACAGTTTATGTACACACATAAACAGACAAGAAGAAAGGAACAGAAAACTACGTACAAAGGTGATGCTTATTTCTAATGAAATCTCTTCCAGCATACCTGCGATAGGACAGTAGACAAAGAGATGTAGACACCGTGTGTAAGAGTAGAAGAGAAAACAAAATATATAAAAACAACAACACACAAACTATTCACTAATTTATATATACAATACGAGAATATACTTACATAAATACATACCTACTTCTAAAATAAATATCACTAAAATGCATAGATATAATTAATAGTATAAAATAATAAATACATAATATGCAACTATGGCAAAGTGGAAAGATAGTGTTCTTTCACTCTTCTTTTAAAAACAGCAACAATTTTAATAATATTGCAATCTTAAAATGTAGATAATCAAGCTTCTTCTTCAAATGTATTTAATTATGCATTAATCATTACATTGCTAATTAGCATCCGATAAACAAAATTGATCAGGAAGTGAAGTAACATTTGAAACAGGTCGATTCAAGGTTATTTGCAAAAATTGGGACGGAATATAAAGAACGTTAAGAACAAGTTATGTGTTTATTTAAAACGGCTTAACTGATTCTGGTACGGTTTCCGTTATTACACAGATAATCATCTGCCTGCCCTAGTTCCTTGTTACTTGTGGTCGGCGCGACACGTTATCTTCTCCCATCCTCCCCTGTTAGCCGTCACGCTATCATTCACTCCCTTCTCTTTCATATCATTCATTCCTCACACAATCCATTCATCTTCTCTTTGGCCTTCAACTCGCTCTCCATCCATCAGATCTACATTAATATTCATCATTCTTTCAGTCACATGAGAAGGTCGCCTTCATATAAGCCCAAAAGCATGCCTTACTAAAATGCTCGATAGAGAATTTATTGTACCTAACCAGTAGTTTATGAGGAAATTGCGATGATACATACGTAGATACGTAGGTACCTACATACTCAGTCGAAAACTGAACTTTCTTTTTTTGAAATCGGTTAAAATTTTATTGGGCTTGCGTTATTTTGAAACCCTAGGGATGCCACTGGCTAAGTAATAACACCCGCACGGTTCGATCCATCAGATTAATCTACGCTTGCCGGGGTTGGTCCGTGGATGGATGACCTTTACATACTGAGACTCCTCCGTGCCTCGGAAAGCACGTTAAGCCATTAGTCCCGGCTGTCATTTGTGGATCTTTGACAGTCGTTACGGGTCGTCAGAAGCCAAGTCTAACAGCCAGTCTTACCAAGGGGTACCGTGTTAGCCAGTAACTGGGATGTGGAGGTCAGATAGGCAGTCGCTCCATGTAAAATACTGGTATTCAAAGAAAAAATCGAATGACAGCCAGGACCAACAGCTTAACGTGCTTTCCGAGGCACGGAGGGGTCTTGGTATGTAAAGATGGTCACCCATCCACGGACCAACCGCGGCAACCGTAGCTTAACCTGATCGATCGATCCTTGCGGCTGTTATCACTTAGCCACAAGCCCCACAAAATAAAACGATAATAGATCTAAAATTCTAATAAACCGTTTCAACTTGATTTACTTGCGTCTAGGAAATCTCATAGCACGGATAGAACCTAATCACTGCTAGAGATATAACACGAGGCAAGCTGTGTCCGGCTTCACCAAACTTCAGCGGACTTGGTCGAAAGCCAGACTCATGTGTTAACGTTCACACACAAAAACTTTGCATGAAGTTTGCTAAAAAGGAGGAGAGGATGTTTTTGCCAGTCTCCTTGACTGGCACAAAACACAACAATAAGACAGGTTATTTACGAGTCGTAGTACTTGATTGTCATTTATATTATTTCGTTCACTTAATATTTATGAAAACAGAATAAAATAATTCCGACCTCTTAATTTCCTACGAAAATTGATTAATTTAGTTCAAGTTGACGGAATAATATAAAAAGATAAAGTGCATCGTAGTAGTCAAAATAATTAAACATGTAAACAGCTAACAACAAAAAAAATGAATGATTAAATAATTGTAACTAAGAGCCACAATCACATGTGATGAGAAATCATTTAAGTAACTAGACTGAGGTTAAAGTTCGTGACATTCCCCAACCGAATCCCCATCCACGGACTAACCGCGGCAAGCGTAGCTTAACCTGATCGATTGACCCGTGCGGCTGTTCTTATTTAGCCACAAGCCCCCTGACATTTCAATAATTATAAAATTAATAAACAATATTAGATGCTAACTGGCATAAGACCTGTTTATAATCTGTCTTAAATCTGAACTTAGAAAAAAGATCTGACGTGAAAAAGATTCCGGACATAATAAATTTTAATAGCAAAAACTGATGACCTCATTGGGTGTACTTACAGTTATAAATTAAGCACATAACGGTACAAAAAACTTAAATTAAAACAAAAACATAACACCTCTTTTTACTCAGTCATTTCAAATAATTAGTTTAAAATAAAAACTACAGGCACTATAATAAATTATTTAAACAAAACTGCAGGTCAATCAAATCAATTTATTTAGCTTTATTCCCACGTTGGCGTCAGCTTTCTGTCTAACTGGATGCACCTGGATACCAGCATTTTACATGGAGTGACTACCTAACTGTCCTCCACAACCCAGTTTCTGAATAACACGCACTAGGCCGGTTTTTTTTTAATATTTAATGCATACATTCATATACTCACGCCTTTTTTTTTGGATGAGAAATCATCAAATAACTTCTCCCGCTCTGGGCGGAGCAGGAGGGTGTGTCAGACTCTTACTGACTAAAACCCACACGTATGCCTGTGTTGCCAGGGGCTTCGGTAACCCTTTGGTACCTTCCCGCGACCCCAGCAGGCATCGGCCCTAGTGGACCCCTACGCTTGTGCTGACGGCATCTCTTTGAGGCGCGCGTGGAATACAACGCGCCGTCGACCCGGGCCTGGTCCTTACCGGACGGCGAGCTTCCCATTGCTCACCGTCCGCAAGCCCGCGCCTACGGTGGCCGGAAATCCGCCCGGGATTCCCGACGCCCAGGGCGTCTCTTGCGGCGGCTAGGGTCGCCCCTAGCCGCCGCAAAATTGCGAGTGGGCGTGAAAATTGCCTTTCCCTCAACCGTCCCTCCTCCTCCTTCGCGTGCATTACTGCTTCGCAGAAGGAGGTGACGGCTGCTCATGCCCTCTCGCTCCGTACCATGGCCTGAACCAGGGCCGGACGTGAGAGATGTCTGCCGCCGATCGCCTCCACGAGGACACGGCGGTGCTCTGCCCGGGCAGACCTCCACCGTGTCTTCCGGGATATACTCACGCCTACCTCGGTGGTAGGCAAAAACTACAGAACGCCATCGCCACCTGCACGATGTTAACATACAGCTTTTGTTTCGATTATCTTTATACATCTGACCAAAAATGCATCCCGTTTGTTTTTAACCGACTTCATAAATAGGACTATTATTTTTCTGTATAATTATTACGTGCACTGATTTTTTATATTAATAAACACTAATCGAACAATGGTGACACAGTGGTAACGGCCGCGACGAGTTGTAGGTCGTAGGTTCGAATCTATTATTTTGTGTAAATTATTTCATCACCACTGCTCTCAAAACTGTGAAGGAAAATATCGTGGGGAAACCGGCATGTCCTAGAACCAAAAATTCGAAGACATGTGACATCTACCAACCCGCACTGGGCCCGTGTGGTGGATTACGAATTACGGCCCACTCCCTCTCACAGAGAGGAGGCCTGTGTCCCAGCAGTAGGAACATTATAGGCTGATTATACTTATGCTAAGTACTAATCAGTAATCATATTACTTATATATTATTAATTATATAATATTATTTATTTTGAATGTTTATGTACACACAGTACAATACAAGGAGATACTACATTTAATTATAACTTTAGTACAAAGGTACTGCTTATTTGTTAAGAAATGTCTTCTAGCAGACCTGCGTCAGTAGAAATGAAGAACAAGAAGAGAAAAATATAAATATGCGAAGTCTTAAACTAAAATGTTAAATATATCTCGACGTTTATCGCAAAAAAATAACATATACCTACTCATATATAAACATAATATATATATACAAAAAGCATATTTATATAAGAAATGTTATTGAATGAAAGGTCTAAAAATAGATATGTTATGAACGATACAAAAAGTTCAGTAAAAACCGGATGACTGGCATTAATTTTGACTAGTGTAATTCCATTGGTCAACGGTTTCTTTCGAAATAATTCCATAAATTAATCAATCAATCAATCAATCAACTAAGCTTGCTGAAGTGTGATTCTCAGGTTTTTTTGTAGCAGCCTGCAGGCTTAGCATGACGCTTTGTATTTCTTCGAAGAATAGACAAGGCTCTTTCTATACAAAGTGACATTTCGTTTCTCCTTTTTTGACATCCCGCCGTAGAAATCCTTCTACATAAAAAAGGACCTAGACAAAGATCGTTAGAAACGAAAGACAAAATGACAGATTGTAGAAGGATTTCTACGGTGAGATGTCAAAAATGGAGAAACGAAATGTCTTTATATAGAAAGAGCCGTGTCTATTTTTCGAAGAAATACTAAGCGTCATGCTAATCCTGCTGGAATTTAGCATTCTGGGCGGTAAATTGTGATTATGATCACTCCAAATACCATCTCGCCTCTAATCCATTAGATATGATTTTTTGTTGTTCTAAACTGTTAGTGCTACAAAACCATTGTAAGAGAAATGAATGAACTTATTATTATTTTCTTTTATTTCTACACATAAAAATATTTTTTTAAATATTTAAATATTAAAAAATATATAAAAACATTTAAAAATATAAAAAAATGGTAGCCCACCGGTATCGGGAACATGGTCCAAGCTACCGGCGGTCAGGGCTCCAGAGAGAGGAACCTTCTAACAATGCGAGCCGTGCCCAGAAGTGCTGCTTTCTGAATCAAGCCCTTCATCCAGCTGCCCAGTGCTCCTTAGGTGTTGGTCGAGGCTCTAGGCAATTAAGCCATTAGCTGATATGACTATCGACACAATGATTGCTGAATCCACTTCCCAGATGTCGACAACCTCGCGAGCCAAGTCAAGATACTTGGTTCGTTACATGATGGGACTGTTGCGTCAATATTATTATTATTATTAAATAGATAAAAGAAGATGTATGCTGCCTAGAACTTAAGATGGCTGAACATAAGCATAAATAATTGAATATCACTAATTTTATTTTATTTGCCTCGACTGACTGCCTCACCGCTACTGCTGAGCATGAGATGGGTTCAATTCCCGGGTCGGGCAAAATTGTTATTGAATTCTTCCATCTGGAATTTCTCAGTAGCAGCCCGGAGTCTGGATTTGTGCCCGATTGATGGCAATAGGCTTACATGGGACTTAAACATAACTGGCGAAATGTGGGTAGGTATAGGTACATCTCTGCCTAACCCTTCGGAGAATACAAGCGTGATGTTTGTTATGTTTATTTTATTTATTAAAAATGTCAGCCCGTAATTTTCAGCGGCCAGAGACCTCTTCTCACGCAAAGAAGGAACGACCATTGATCATCAAGCTGGCTCACTATAATCAGCCTATAATGTTCCATCTGCTGGGACACAGGCCTTCTCTCTGTGAGAGGGAGTGGGCCGTAATCCACCTCGCGGGCCCAGTGCGGGTTGGTAGATGTCACATGTCTTCGAAGTACACCTATCAAAACCAAAATTAAAAGTAATTTATTCAAACTAGGCTGAGAATCAGCACTTTTCGAATATCAAAATTGATGATATTCAGCCTATAATGTACTCTCGGTGAGAAGGAGTGGACCGTAATCCAGCACGCGGGCCCAGTGCAGGTTGGTAGATGTCACATGTGTTCGAATTTTTGGTTCTAGGACATGCCGGTTTCCTCACGATGTTTTCCTTCACCGTTTTGAGAGCAGTGGTGATGAAATAATTTACTCAAAGTAAAGCGCCTGTCTGGGTTCGAACCTACAACTCGTAAGTCACAGCCGTTACTATTGGGCCACCACTACTCTAGCTGGCTCACTGTGTCCAGGCAATTTAAGACTTAGTTTATTCACGATAGCTTCGTCATATTGTTTTATATGACAATACACATCCATACCCATTCATAGATTGCTTAAATATCAACCCTCTTTTGGCTAGCAATTGTCGGGTAAAACTCACATTGCTTGCTTTAAAATTTGAATCCGAAAAACCTACCTGAACAATCCAAGACTGTTACCAACTAAGTTGGGGTCGGCTTCCAGTCTTACCAGCTGAATACCAGTAATTTACATGGAGCGACTGCCTATCTGACCTCCACAACCCAGTTACTGGGTAACACGATATACATTGCTAAGACTGGTTAATAGTTTTTGGGCTTCTGACTACCCGTAACGACTGTTAAAAATCTACAAATGACAGCGGAGACCAACGGTTTAAAGTGCTTTCCGTGGCACGGAAGAATAGAATATAATACTTTTTTAATATGTACACCATAAAAATTACAGATATAAATGTAGAAATTTTATATAGGGTGACACAATGGGCGGTCTTATCGCTAAAAGCGATATTTTAAAGACAATCTTTGGGTGGATTAGGAGGGAAAGGAGAGACAATACTGCAGGTAGTTTCTGGTGTACCATTTACATATATACAATAAATACGTACATGCATAAAACATATTAAAAACCACCTTCCTCAAGAATGGGTATCTATATAATTAGTAAAATACCTAGATGCCTTAATAAACTAGACAAAAACAAAACTACAAGTCATCGTATTAAATGCGGATGAACGAAAATAGATCATATCTTGTTTTGATTCTTATTCTGGGGATTATCCAACGCCAAAAAAACTAAGTAAGTATGAGTTTTTCAACCATTTAGATGTTGTAAAATGAATGGAAAAGTACCGAAATTTGATAAATCTTATAATATATAAAATTCTCGTGTCACAATGTTCGTTCCCGTACTCTTCCGAAACGGCTTGACCGATTCTGATGAAATTTTGTGAGCATATTGAGTAGGTCTGAGAATCGGCTAACATCTATTTTTAATACCCCTTAGTGATAAGGGTTGTCCACCCTTAACATTATTTATATGGCAAAACAACGTTTGCCGGGTCAGCTAGTAATATTATAAAAACTGTTTGGTCAAACATCTAAACGGATGACATAATCTGCCGGTCTCTTGCCACCATCAACGTGCCTGCTCTTCTTGAGCCGACTGGCATTGTCAGAGATGATGGCAAAAGACCTGATGGTGTTGTCTTTGGTCCCGTGGAGTTTGGGACGGATATTTGTGTGGGACGCTACCTGTGTAGACACACCGGCACCGTCCCACCTCCAACGGACTACTTCTAAAGCGGGTGCAGCGGCAGAAAATGCCGAAAATCTGAAAGTTATTAAATATGGAAGCCTTGTCAGAGAGCACAACTTTGTGCTCTTTGGCGTCGAGACCCTCGGTCCGTGCGGTCCCAGTGCGCAAAAGTTATTTGCGGAAATCGCGAAACGTCTAAATCCATAGTTTCGGCCTAAGTTACAGGCGTTTGCTACTTCGTATCACCTACGGACATAATATTACTACAGAGCCCGAACTGAGAATGAATGACGACACGATTTAATACTTGTCCCTACTCGCAATGTGTGTGTGCCCGTTCTAAAAATTGAGTTTGTCACTTGTTTTGACGGATCAACTACTTTCGGACGGGCCCGTATCTTAGAGAGTAGTTCCACAGGTACAAAATATCAAGACTCCGGGCTATTAATGATAATTTTCATTATGATTAGATATTAAAAAAAAACATATACAAGGTGTCGTTTTACATCCTCGTCAAATTCAAGGAGGTAACATAGGCTAATGATTTTCGACAAGAATCAATAATAAATTAAGCAGGTCAATTTTTTATTTTTTTTATTTTTGGTAATCGGTATGTGTGAGACACGCATGTTAAAACGCGGTCCATGTGATACCGCACTGTAACTCTGCCCTTTTAAGGCTCTTACAGTCTGGGGCGATATCGCGGACGCGACAGGCATATTGCTGCCTGTCGCGGCCGCGATATCGCCTTAGTATGCAGGAGCCTTTACACACACACTACCGCATACGCAACGGGGTGATTCTGTTCTGTGAAAGCGGTGTATTCTAAAATACTTTCAAACTGAAGTAACTAAAAAAACGAGTATGTATTAATTATTGAGTAGGTATCGTAATTTTATTTGTTTATGTATGTCTTTCATAGCAGCCTCCTGAAATTCGACGAGGATGCAAAACGACACCTTGTATAACACTTGTGGTGTTTCGTTATAAATCCGCGATAAAATTTTAAAAACAAATTACTTTCGAACTGTGTGCGTTCACTTGAGTGAGGTTCCAAGTAAACTTTACAGAATAGGATAACTGGAAGACTTAATTAACAAGAACTTTAGGTAAATACGTAACAAAATATCCAAGACACTTCTTTCTACCTACATCGCTAAATAAACCTACCTAATTAATAATTAATCGATTAGTGAATAATAACATACATAATGGATGCCAAGTAATGAATATCAAAGATACATCAATAACGCTAAATATAGAACTGACTGGTTTTATGTCGTCGACATAACCGACGCGTCGAAAAAATTCTATGATAAAAATAAAATAAAAGGAAGTATACAATTTGGATAGAAGGACCAGTTAAGAGGACCAGTTTCCGTAATTTAGTTATGTAACTATTTATATTTTACACCGCAAAAATACATAACAAAAAATAAATCAAACAACAAAATATACAATTGGCGGCGTTATCGCTTTCCTGCCTTAAAACCTTGGAATGAAAGAAAGAATATAATGTTTACTTGGACATTTTTCGTGAAACACAAAGTACAAATAACAGAAAAAAAGAAAAAAAACTTTTTAATAAAAATCGAAATATTTTATTTCACATAAACCTACATGGGCACTTATGAAACGTCAGAAGCTAGGTGCGTGGTTCCAATTAGTCGTTTCCTATGGAGAAGAGCCGGCAAGAAACTCCACGGTTACTCTTTTAAAAATAATTGGCTTTTACAATGTTTTCAAATTACAGAGTTAATAGGTATGGGAGGACAGTGTAGGCCTGTCAAGAAGTACCAGGTACTTAACAAAAAATAAATGGTCTACGAATCTAGTCTATTAAGCCTACAACGTTCTCACATTCACAAAATGTAAAATAATCTATGTAAAATATTAATAAAATAATAAAAACCTATTTAAACCAAATGGCATGTTTGCCATTACAACTGTAACAAGTCTTAATTAGTATCCTGTCCACAAAAGCCACCAATAAATAGTTTTGTATCAAAATTGTAGGTATTTAATTGTAGATATATAAAAACATTAAACAACAAAAGAAACTGAAAAGCAAAAAATCATCGACATCTGCCTGCCTTTTCCCAACTACATTGGGGACTGCTTCCAATCTAGCCGGATGCAGTTGAATACCAGTATTTTACATGGAGCGACTGCATATCTGACCTCCACAACCCAGTAACTGGGCAACACGATTCCCCTTGATAAGACTGGTTGTCAGATTTTCGGGCTTCTGACGACCCGTAACGACAGTCAATAATCCACGAATGACAGCGGGGACCAACGGCTTAACGTGCTTTCCAAGGCACGGAGAACCTTACAGCAACGACAATAAAGATCACAATAAATATGAAGGCAGTAATGATGTTTTTTGTTAAGTCACTTTTATAGTAATTCGCTTTTGGCGCGTCAAAAAATGTTTGATTTAGGTTTAAAGTGACTTAAATTGTCCTAGGTAATGGTTTGCGACTGAAATATAACTAGCCTTGGTTTAAACGTATTTACTTTGTTAACTGATATTTCTATGTAACTAATATAAAGTGCATTAACCGTGACTTTGATTCTGAGTGCCATGGTCAGGACTCGTACCTAAATAATAGCAGCTACACGGGTCGATCGAAGGTAAAGCTACGCTTGTTGCGGTCGGTTCGTGGAAGTATTTTACACGAATAAAAACCTTATTTGACTTCAAGAATAAGGTTCTTAATTGTTTGAAACACTAACACCGCAATCACCATTCTTTAATACATAATTATATTAATGTAACACCTTTTTTTTGTTGGGTGGAAAATCATCAAATAACTTCTCCCGCTCTGGGCGGAGCGGGAGGGTGTGTCAGACTCTTATGATTAAAACCCATCCGTATTCCTTCCGTTGCCTGTGTTGCCAGGGGCCTCCGTGACCCTTTAGTACCTTCCCGCGAATCCGGCAGGACGGAGGGGTCTTGGAGAAGCAAAAAATGATGAACCTTTTTTATTTAATCTCAATAATTAAGTTCTTAATCTAATGTAAGTATACCTAAGTAATTTTGAGTCAGCGCCGGCGCCACCGCCGCGCATCACGCTTTACGTAATTACTTAATTTGCTTGTTTGGCGCCGACTACTCCGCCGATTCTTCTTTGTTTTCGTTGATATATCGAAATACATAACCTAAATAATATATCCACACATAATAAATGCATACACAATGAAAACAAATGAAGACTAGATAATTATTACAGTTATTATAACGAAAAGTAATGTTAGAAAGACTGTAATAATTATATATTTATGGTTATGGATATGTATATATCGATATACATAACCTAGATAATTATTACATTTACGAGAACAAGATCATAACGACAAGTAATATTAGAAAGGTACGAATTAATATTAGAAAAAAAATATATAATTATAATAACGCCAAAAGGGAAATGGGACTTAAACATAACTGGCGAAATGTGGGTGTACTAAAAGTACACCTCTGCCTAATCATTTGGAGAGAACTCAAATTTCGTGTTTTGAAAACACAGCCTCTTGTTCAAAATTCGGAAGATGCCTTAGCCTATATAGCCTTAGATAAGCTATAACGAGTTTATGGTGCTACAATGAATTATTAATTATTAAAAGCGGAACAATGAAAATACACAAGAAACTATCGTCTGTTGCAAAACTGAAGTTATCGCCAGGTCAAGAGCAAGACTTTTCTTATCTTATAATCGAGATAATGCAATAATAATTATTGTTTTAAGACCGATGACATCAGAATATAAACAGTGGGGCAAGTGACAGTTTTTAATATTTTAGTGACAGTTTTTATCTGCCTAGCCTTTTCCCAACAGTGTTGGGAAAAGGCTAGGCAGATAATTGTGGTATTATATTGGTAATTATATTCTGGTCGGCTTCCAGTCTTACCGGATGTAGCTGAATACTAGTATTTTACATGGAGCGACTGCCTATCTGTCCTCCACAACCCAGTAACGGGGCAACACGATACCCTTTGGTAAGACTGGTTGTCAGACTTTCAGGCTTCTGACGACATGAAACAACTGTCAAAGACCTACAAATGACAGCCGGGACCAACGACTTTACGTGCTTTTCAAGTTGTTTTTTATCCTCGGAACTGGCTAAACCTTCAAATAGATTAGTTCTATTTTAATTTAACTTCAAATAAATTAAAATAGAATTCGCAGGTGTTTACTGGTGTTTTAATGATTCATAAACTATTATTAACATCAAGTGTTATTTTAAAACCAATTAATAACCATAGATACAAATAATCAGTCTATAATGTTCCTATTGCTGGGACACAGGCCTCCTCTCTGTGAGAGGGAGTGGGCCGTAATCCACCACGCGATCGCAGTGCGGGTTAGTAGATGTCATATGTCTTCAATTTTTTGGTTCTAGGACATGCCGGTTTCCTCACGATGTTTTCCTTCACCGTTTTGATAGCAGTGGTGATGAAATAATTTACACAAAGTAAAGCGCCTGCTTGGGTTCGAACTTTTGACCTACAACTAGTAAGTTGCAGCCGATACCACTGGACCACCACTGCTCTATAGGAACTACACCGCAAACATTAAAAAACAGTGATTCTGAAATGATTCAGATTTCAATAAATAAATACCTTTACAGAATGACAGGAAGTTCGTCTTTGTTGATAATATGAGAAGACTGATTTTTAATTGATTGATAGCCAGCAGCAACATTAGTGATCACCAAGTGGTGTGACCGTCGGACTGCAAGTCATAGGTCGCGACTTCGAACCCAAGACACGCACCTCTGACTTTTCGGATTCACGTGCGTATTGTATAATTATCACTTGCTTAAAAACGGTGAAGGAAAAGACTGTTTGGAAACCTGAAAGATATTTCTTGACGACATGTGAAGCTAAGTCAGATGTCCATAGGCGGCGTAACAACTCTGACACCAGGTTAGTTACTCTGCCGGGGTCGTGGGAAAGTCCGAAAGGGATGCCGAGGCCCCTGGCAACACAGACAACGGAAGGAACACGGGTGGGTTTTATTCAGTACTCGTAAGAGTCTGACACACCCTCCCGCTCCGCCCAGAGCGGGAAAAGTTATTTGATAATTTAACACCCAAAAAAATGGCTTTTCACTAACCGCACGATATCAGAAAAGATTTGATTGATACATAGTTTTTACAATTAAAGTTCAAAGACTTGTGTTTGATAACCCTGGCAGCATCCCGTGACAAGAAACGTGACAAAAATATTGTCGTTATCTCGCTCTGAATGTAGACATGACAACACGTCGACAATGATAACATTCTGTCCCGCCACGAATGTTTTAGTCTGCCGCGATCCCGGGAAAGTCCGAAAGGGATACCGACGCCCCTGGCAACACAGGCAACGGAAGGAACACAGGTGGGTTTTAGGCAATAAGAGTCTGACACACCCTCCCGCTCCGCCCAGAACGGGAGAAGTTATTTAATAATTTCCCACAACAAAAAAAAAAAGGTTCGACACGTGAACTATTTCGTGGAGAGAAGGACCAAAAATGATAACACCAGTCTTAAATGTCTTATAACGCATAACCGAAGGGTTGGATAGAGGTGTACCTATAGCACACCCACATTTCGCCAGTTATGTTTAAGTCACATGTAACAGGGGGCGAGCCTATTGCTATCAACCGGGCGCAAACCAGACCCCGGACTGCTACTGAGAAATTTTAGATGCAAAAATACTTTTGCGCGAGAATTTTACCATGGATCTCGTGCTCGGCAGTAGCGCTGCTGAACCAACGCTGCTGCTTTTTTTTTTGTGTGGGAATTCATCAAATAACTTCTCCCGCTCTGGGCGGAGCTGGAGGGTGTGTCAGACTTTTACTGACTAAAACCCACCCGTATTCCTTCCTGTTGCCTGTGTTGCCAGAGGCCTCGGTGACCCATAAGTGCCTTCCCGCGACCCCGGCAGGCATCAGCCCTAGTGGACCCCTACTTTTGTGCTACATCTCTTTGAGGCGCGCGTGGAATACGACGCACCGTCGACCCCAAACGCATAACCGACTGCGAATAGGGAAATACACCAAATAAATAAAATTGAAGGGTCTGTTTATAATGTCAAAACAGCTTTTTACTTAATGCTTATTATATAAGGTACTTTTATCAAAACAAAAATTTTATTAAAAATTGTCTGTATGTCTGTTTGTTTGTTCCGGCTAATCTCCGAATCGGCTGAACCGACAATGACGAAACTTTCTCTTACATATGTCTAATGTTATAAGGAGTAACTTGGGCTACTTTTACTTAAAAAAAAAGCCGCTCGGCCGAAGCCGCGGGCACCTGCAGCTAGTATATAATATTACAATCTATAATCTTCACCTGTAACGAACTATGATTAAGGTAATAGCTAATAGTATATCATCCACTGCAGTAAACACAATCAGAAATATATATGATATTCATCAGGATATATGCTAGGTAGATAGTTTGTTGAAAACACAATACAACCAAATTGATATGTTAGAAAAAAAAATCACGATACAACGTCTAAAAATATACATGCAATTATTCTGATTTCTTGTCAGATTAGTCTACAAGCAACATATTAGTATTGTAGTGTTTTATTTTTTTTATCCAATCCATAGATTTTTTGTAAATAGATAATTGCAGCGTTGTGTCATCGCGCTTCTCTTTCTTTTCTATGCAGTCTGACAGTGACCGCGCTTTAGTTGTTGCCTGCCTCTTAACACAATTCCTGACCCATCATTAACATTAATTAATAGTATACAATAACAACAACACTTTTTTGTGTCTTTATGCAAAAACATGTTTAATTAATTCAATTTAAATCAATTTCACGTTTACTTTAGCGAGAAATATTTTAATTATAAACATAATTCGTTGGCACGTTAAGTGGTCGTGGCACTTTGAAAGTCGTTAGGAGTTATCAGAAGCCCGAAAGTCTGACAACCAGTCTTACCAATGGGTATCGTATCACCCAGTAACTGGATTGTGGAGGTCAGATAGGCAGTCGCTCCACGTAAATTGCTGGTAATACTGGATGCCGACCCCAACATAGTTGGGAAAAGGCTTGGATTGTTCAGGTATTAGGTATTAGTTTTTTAAACCAATGTGACTTTTACCAGACAATTGATAGTCAAAAGAGGGTTAGTATTTAAGGCGCAGATATATGATTTTAGTGACCTTCAAATCTGATATTACGCCTTCATCTACGCACGTAAGTTATGTATAAAAATACCTATATATGGAGCGACTCCATATTGTTATAAAATGCTGTTATGCAGCTGCAAAAGAAAAGGAAGATGTTTTATAAAAGTTCGATAAAATGTTAAAATAATCCTATTGCAATACATACGTTTAGATACGTCATATAAATTAGTTTTTATATCAAATCCGGGTTCTTAATAATAGTCTTTAAAAACAAGAAAAATAAAATTAAACAACTCCCAACCTGCTAGCTTGTACACAATTTGCGAATTAAGTACCGTGGAACCTTCTACGTTTTTTAGGGTTCCGTATCTTGTACGGGACATTAATCTCTTGTTTTGATTTAAAAGAGTGTCCGTGGAGTTTCAGTCCATCATTCTCTATAGGTACATCAATGGTGGCGCGTGTGTTGGATCATTTAGCTCCCATCAAAATGATTGAGCTGAATGGTGCTAATCCATGCGTCATGCTCGTGAACGGGCTCCATCAGTAGGTATTTTATAACGGACGCCGTTGACATTTTGCATCGTTCTCACGTGTATAATTTCAACATGAATGATGTAACCAATATTTTATAACCATATTATGTCGATTTAAGAGTGTTCACGGAGTTTCTTGCCCGTTCTTCTCCTTCGGAACCTAGTACGCTTTGGAATGGGCAACTAGCTTCATCTTTCTGACTGACTGACCCCTTGACAATTCAAAAGTGCCTGTAATTGGTTTATTTGAAACAAATGCTTTCAGTATTTGAGTTTGTAACCCACATGCACCACAAATTAATAAATGGATTTAGCGCTAAACAAATTACTAATTTGTCTCTGTCATCTTCAAACTATTGACAGAAATAGCACGATACGTTTAGCACTAAACGCATTAAGTGGTGTATGGTGCAAGCGGGCCTTAGAGTCATCCACCAAAATGTTTAAACTTCCCGCTGGCCATGCAAGTAATTATAAATTGCTTAAAAGTCATGCTTTTGAAAAGGTACGGAATCCAAAGTAAGAGAACTCAACTCACACTTGACCTGCTTTTTTTGATGACTGGGCTTTAATAATAATGAATAATTACAGAGTACGAATAAACTTATGTTCCGATAAAAAATAATATTGCTTTGCAAAAAGCCTAAATTGTTATCTGCATGGTGTAATGTTTGTAGGTACGGCAAAAAACCTAGCGAAGGTCGCTGATTGCCTGTTTATGCAAATGTCAGTGTTTTTGATGGGAGCAATGTTCATTTTTACAAATTCCATATAATGGTCCTGGAAAAAAATGCAAAATAATATTCTTTGTGCTTATTTTTGGAACGAAGTTCCTCAACGCGCCTTGCAGTATGAGTTGACTGGTAGAAATTGTCACGTAAGGAAAAAGCGTTATGCTCCCTCCATGCGACTTTCTCTCTCTCTCTATCTCTTTCTATTATACACGAATATGTGTGTGCGTGCAACTAATAAATATAAAATCGCATAACAATTACATCATTAGAATAATTAAAACCGTAATAACAGTTACGTTTAATTTTTAACTGACAAAATATAATTGAACAAACAAAAATATTCTTTATGTGGTTAAATAAAACCTTATTCGTACTACCGTCACCTTGATATTATTTATATGTATAGTGTTTCTTGATATCCATTTTCATACATTTTAGTTCTAAATACAGAAAATATAACTATTTCCTATTTTTTATTACTGACGTGATAGTTTACCTATAGGTACATGCAATATTAGTCCTTAAGGCTTAAGCCTACTGCAACGAACGCTTAAGGCCTCAGATATAGACCTTAAATATACCTACTACTAAAAAAAAACCACTACATCAAGTTTACCAAAAGGATTGGTAATAGAGCAGTCTATTTTTATTAGCAGAAAGAAGAATGCTGCTGCATTGATCCGATCCAGCCTGTCCCTTGCTGCCCGCCCCCAGCGATGCTCAAGGTCAAGGTCCGTACCCTACAGGGGGTGTCTTTAGCGTGTAGTCGCTTAGTATAAAACTTCTTTGCCCTGACAGGAGGTCTTAATTTATTAAGGCATCCACAACATAGCCCAATTAAGCAGCCTATATGCCTTTCGAGACCTGCGAGATGCCATTCACAAAAAAAGGTGCTGCTTATCCTCTTGACATAATCTACCTTTAGCAGGTCTATTTTGGTTTCATATGGAATATTTATTTTTAGTAACGAAAATATGAATATTTGAAAAAAAAAACACAGTTTGAATTATAGATAGTAAAATAGTCTGTTCATACAAAAAAAAAACATGAACATATCGTAAGTAGTTTGAAAGTAATACCGTTTTTCGTGCTTGGAAGTAATGTCTACCACATTACTTCCTGAATTTATTTGATAAAGTATTTTACTACATTCAAATATAGGCCTAGTATAACATTAATTTTTTGCATAACTTGTTTGCAATATATGAAAGCGTAATAACAGATTTAAAAATCACTTAAGTTATATATCTGCGCCTTAATGGACAGATAGACCGGTTAACTACTACTATCATATTTTTTGTAACTTTGCCAAGGTCAACGGCGATTACCCGTCCCTTAATTAAATACCTACTTTGTTCCATACCGGATCTATTCGTAAGGCGTCATTTAAAAATTAATTACTCTAACCTACGTCATTCTGTGTCATTAACTTATTAATCTAAATTAGATTAGAAGCAAAATAAATCCACCAGTATTAAACATTTTGTCATAATGATTTAAGATTTATCAATAGAAGAAGTAGCCCGTTTTGTTTCTTTTTATTTAAAGGTCTTACAATGAGTGTACCTTTGTGTAGATATTTTAATACACAAATTAGTTACTTTAATAACATACGTACTTAATACCTAATTTAATAAAATCACGAGTGGAATTTAATAAAAAAATGTTATTATCTAGACATTACTAACATCGCTGAAGGATAATATCATGAGGACACCTTCTTTTTGGGTGGGAAATTATCAAATAACTTCTCCTGCTCTGGGCGGAGCGGGAGGGTGTGTCAGACTCTTACTGACTAAAACCCACCCGTAATCCTTCAGTAGCCTGTGTTACCAGGGGCCTCGGTAGGTAACCCATTCGTACTTTCCCGCGACCCCAGTAGGCATCGGCTTTAGTGCACCCCTACTGTAGTGCTGACATCTCTTTGAGGCGCGCATGAAACACAGTGCGCCGTCGACCCGTGCCTGGTCCATAACGGACGACGAGCTACCTGCAAGCCCGCGCTTACGGTGGCCGGAAATTCGCCTGGGATTCCCAACGCCTAGGGCGTCTCCTACAGCGACTAGGGGCGAGAGGGCGCGAAATTTGCCTTTCCCTCAACTGTCCCCCCTCCTACTTCGAGAGCATTAGGACACCTGGACTTACGTTAATAAAATTCTGAAATCGCCAACCCCTCTTAAGCAAGGGTGGTGATTAATACTCGTGCCGTCTCTGTATGAGAAGAGGCAATTACTCTGCAGTGGAACAGTTATGGGTTGGTATTATTATTTCCTTTATGCAATTAAATACCTAAATATTATTTACATTTTTAAATATTTTTCTAAAAATAAAAAATAATAATTTAAAAATTAGCAGCCCACCGGTATCGGGAACAGGGTCCAAGCTACCGCTGGTCAGGGCTCCTGAGAGAGGAACCTCCTGACGGTACGCGCCGTGTCCAGAAGTACCGCTCTCTGGATTAATCCCTTGATTCAGCTGCCTAACGAGAGCCTCTTCAGGTGTTGGTCGAGGCTCTGTATTATTATTATTATTATTACGAGTGGAAGAGGTTTTGGGGACCAAGGAACAAAAAAAATAAACTTCACGTAATTTTTTTGGTCATCAAGAGTCTAAGCTTACCTTTCCGGATTTGGTACCGAGTAATTTTAAATACTGGTATATAAGATACGAGTAGATTTTCACTGAGATCATCGTCTGCCCAGCGTTTTCCCAACTACGTTGGAGTCGGCTTCCGGTCTAACTGGATGCAGCAGATTACTAGTATCTGACCTCCATAACCCAGTTACTAGGTAACACAGTAGCCCTTGGTAAGACTGATTGTCAGATTTTTGGGATTCTGACGTAACGACTGTCAAAGATCTTCGAATGACAGCCGGGACCAACGGCTGAACGTGCTTTTCAAGGCACGGAGAGGTCTCCATATGTAATGGATGGACTCACCCATCCACGAACCAACCGCGGCAAGCGTAGCTTTACCTTCGATCGGCCCGTGCAGCTGGTATTATGTAGCCACGAACCCTGACCATGGCACTCAGAATCAAAGTCACCGTCAATGCACTTCTATGTTCTATGTTAGAAAGTTTGATACTCCTTCAGGTGGACCATTGTGGTGGTTATTCCGACCAGCCCACCTCCCTCCAGAAGTTGATCACGTCTCCGGGTCTGTTTAGAACGTCTGTGAAGGATCTGAGTGCCCCGAGGGTTTCTGTTCTAATCTGGGTGACGCCTGTGTATTCAAAGAGCACATGCGCAATGATTTCCTCCGCCTCCATGCAAGCCCTGCACAGAGGGCTGTCCGTTATGCCTATTGTGTGGATGTGTTTGTTTAGCGAGCAGTGTCTCATGATGGTCACCGTCAACCGTCAATGCCGTCAATGCACTTTATTTTAGCTACATAGAAAGACCGTGCAGGCACATCACTGTTAAGTAAATACGAAACTTGATTTTTTTTTTTCAATATGAAATTTTAATAAATTTCACCAAATCTTCGAGAGATTGAATGGTAGCTGACCGTAACCCACTTGTTTTGGCTAACCTTGGATAAAGTTATATTGTGAAACGTAATAGAAGTGGTTTTATTTTCAAATTTTTGTCTGGCCATGAACCTTGTGTGAACGATGACAGGTGTTACTTAAACAATATTATGTATTAAAGAATGGTGATTGTGTGTTAGTGTTTCAAACGATTAAGAAAATTATTCTTGAAGTCAAATAAGGTTTTTATTCGTGTGAAATACTTCCACGAACCGACCGCGGAAAGAGTAGCTTTACCTTCGATCGACCCGTGTAACTGCTATTATTTAGCCACGAAACCTGTCCATGGCACTCAGAATCAAAGTCACGGTTAATGCACTTTATATAAGTTACATAGAAAGATCACTTAACAAAGTAAATACGTTTAAACCAAGGCTAGTTATATTTCAGTTGCAAGGCATTACCTAGGACAATTTAAGCCACTTTAAACCTAAGTCAAACATTTTTTGACGCGCCAAACCCGACTTACTATAAAAGTGACTTAACAAAACAATCATCACTGTCTTTTTTTTTTTTTTTCATCTTTATTATCGTTGCTGTAAGGTTGTTAATGATAATTTCATGGGTTGCTGTCTGAGGTAAAATAACTGTAAATGGAACTAATATTAATTCAGCCGCGCGTTTGCATGTCTGCTAATCTCAAAAAGTACTGAGCGATTTCGCGTCAAGTTTTTACCAACATATTAAATGCTATTGGAGAAAGTTTCGCCTGTATTCTTGGAAGGGTTACGCAGAGGTGCACAAATTCCCATGTAAAATGAGGTGAGCCTATTGCCATCAACAGGGCACAAATCTAGGCTCCGGACTGATACTGAGAAATTCCTGATGGAAAATCAAATATCACTTTTCCCGACATGGGAATCGTACCCAGGAGCTCATGCTCAGTAGGTAGTAGCTTTGGCGAGCACTAGACAGGCAGTGAAGACGGGGAAGGTTTATGTGTGTGTGTGTGCGTTAATACTAAATACCACTCGTACAAAGCCGAGGTGAGCTTGTAAGTTTATTGAATAAATGTAAATGAATCAATTCATTTTTATTCAATATAACATTTTAATATATTTCAGCGAATCTTCGTGAGATTGATTTCTAGCTGACCGTAACCCACTTGTTTTGGCTAACTAACCTTTGATTACGTTATGTTGAGAAACGTAATAGATGGATTTTTTTTCAAATTTTTGTCTGGCCATGAACCTTGTGTGAACGATCACAGGTGTTACATAAACGTCATTATTTATTTATTAAAGAATAGTGAATTAGTTTGCGGTGTTATAGTTTCAAACGATTAAGAACCTTATCCTAGAAGATTAATAACGTTTATATTCATATGAAACGCTTATTTTACTTGGCGACGTAAATTCAAAGTGCGATCTGTGAATCTTGCCCTAAGTAAACCTGTTGAAGCTGGTAGAAATACTGTTGAAATGTTAGAATTGTAGGCAGAAATAGCAAGATGCATAACCCCATATGTCCATTAGATTAGATTCGATGATTATTTTATTCTTTCATTTAAGTGTTGGTTCCGGCTGTCATTCGTAGATCTTTGACAGTCGCTACGGTGGTCAGAAGCCTGAAAGTCTGACAACCAGTCTTACCAAAGGGTATCGTGTTGCCCAATAACTGGGTTGTGGAGGTCAGATAGGCAGTCGCTCCATGTAAAATACTGATATTCAGTTGCATGCGGTAAGACTCGAAGCCGACCCCAACATTGTTGGGAAAAGGCTAGGCAGATGATGATGATACCTCTATATAAAATCTTTCTAGGCACTTTGAATCAAGACAAGTTATCAAGTACGTCCATAATTATAATTACTGTGTATTTCCACTACATGGACGTTTGACGGAATATTCTGCCATAAATACAAGTAAAGTAATGTAAACAAGCATGTACTATTACAAGACAATGTTATAATAATTGTACCTTACGTACACAATTATTATAAAATTGTCTTGGATATCAAGGTTCTATTTAATTTGTAGGGTTCCGTACCTCAAAAGGCAAAAAACGGAATCCTTATAGGATCACTCGTGTGTCTGTCTGTCTGTTTGTCGCAGCCAATATGGTCCGAATCTACTGGACCGATTAAGTTTGGTATACATATGATTTTCTGTGACCCAAACACGGACGTTTAACGTAAATAAATAAATTTTGAATATGGGGGATCACTTTTGGGGGGCAAATGAGAAGATTAAAAACGAAAGAACTGTACCGTGTGACATATCAAATGAAAGGGTTTGTTATAAGTTAGTTTGAAAGTTATTAAATATGGAGGCCTTGGCAGAGAGTACAACTTTGTGCCCTTTGGCGTCGAGACCCTCGGTCCGTGGGGTCCCAGTGCGCATAAGTTATTTGCGGAAATCGCGAAACGTCTAGTTGATGTAACTGGTGACAGAAAAGCTGGCGGCTTTCTCGCGCAACGCATCAGCATTGCAATTCAGCGAGGAAATGCCGCCAGCATCCTCGGTACAATGCCCCGAGGGCCTTTTTTAAGCTTAACTTAGTTTTAATTTAATTTAGTTAATGTTAATAATCATCTTGTAATTTTAGTTAGTTTGTAGATTTCAGATTTTTTAAAAATAATTTTATTATAAATACTTTTTACGTTTTTTTAAGAAAATAGATGAAAATTGATCATTCGCCCTTATCTCCGAAGCCTATTTTTTTTGCAAAATAAAGAAAATAGTTTTTTTACTTACAGATTACATGGGAAACCTACAAGAAGTTTATGGTCAATGAATGTATAAATTGTAGTTGAAAAACATGTTAAATCTTTCAATATTGTGCGTACAAACTTACATTTGCAGTTGGAATGTATGAAAAAACATGTTTTTCAATTACAATGTTAAGTTTGTTCCTGGGATAAATTCATCTCAACTACGGAAAACCCTTCAATGTGTGTTGTCCGACACTCACTTGGCAGGTTTTTATCATGTACCTAAGTTGAGATAAAATAGTCCAGGGAAGAACTTCTGTCACCATCTGCCTAGCCTTTTCTCAACTTTGTTAGAGTCGTCTTCCATGCAGTCTATCCGGATCCAGCTGAATACCAGTATTTTACATGGAGCGACTGCCTATCTGACCTCCAAAACCCAGTTACTGGGCAACACGATACCCTTTGGTAAGACTGGTTGTCAGACTTTCGGGCTTCTGACCACCGTAGCGACAGTCAAAGATCTACGAATGACAGCCGGAGCCAACACTTAAATGAAAGAATAAAACAATCATCGAATCTAATGTAATGGACATATGGGGTTATGCATCCTGCTATTTCTGCCTACAATTCTACTATTTCAACAGTATTTCTACCAGCTTTAACAGGTTTACTTAGGGCAAGATTCACAGATCGCACTTTGAATTTACTTCGCCAAGTAAAATAAGCGACTGCCTATCTGACCTCTTGCTTAAAACATTGATGAATTCCAGCTAACTATTTATATGGATTCCTCAAAGGTGAGATAGCAATTTCACCAACCAGTAATTATGAAAAAAAAAATGCCCCACAAAGAACTCGATAAATCCAGATCTTTTATTGTTTAGTCTAGACTTTTCAGAAAAAACCTGACCTAAAGATAAGCTGAATATCATTAAATCATCAAACTACATATTATAACACAAAGTCCCCCCGCCGCGTGTCTGTCTGTCTGTCTGAACGCGATAAACTCAAAAATTACCAAACATATTTTTAAACATTTTTCACCAATGGACGGAGTGATTCATGAGGAAGGTTTAGGTGTATATAATTAATTAAGGTTTTGTGTAAATTGTCTGAAATATGACGATGGTTGTTGAAGATGTCGGAAAAAGTCATGCCGACTGGGAGCTTTACATGCACCGCGTAAACCAATAGTTATATGAAAAACAATGTATTACGGAGTTATTCCTTAAGGGTCGGGTATTGATTTCCCACACTAAAAAAAAAAAGGGTCGGATATTCGCGCATTTGTATGGCCAAGGTCAACGGCGATGACCTTGACCATACAAATGCGCGTGACGCTCACGTCGCGCCGTTCATAGGGAATATTTATTTTTAGTAACGAAAATATGAATATTTGAAAAAAATCACAGATAGAATTATAAATAATAAAACAGACTGTTCACACAAAAAAAAAAGAAATATTTTAAAAGTAACATCGTTTTTTATGCTTTAGGCAGACATTACTTCCTGAATTAATTTCATAAAGCATTTTACTACAATACTTAAATATTCCCATACAGAATTGAGGTGTATGCGTTCTAGTTCGACATACTTATTTGCTTTAACTTACTTTTTTTTTTTGACGTTGTGAAATCATCAAATAACTTCTCCCGCTCTGGGCGGAGCGGGAGGGTGTGTCAGACTCTTACTGACTAAAACCCACCCGTATTCCTTCCTGTTGCCTGTGGTGCGGGGGCCTCGGTGACCCATAAGTACGCATCGGCCCTAGTGGACCCCTACTATATGTGCTGACGACATCTCTTTGAGGCGCGCGTGGAATACAACGCGCCGTCGACCCGGGCCTGGTCCTTACCGGACGGTGAGCTACCCATTGCTCACCGTCCGCAAGCCCGCGCCTACGGTGGCCGGAAATCCGCCCGGGATTCCCGACGCCCTGGGCGTCTCCTGCGGCGGCTAGGGGCGAGAGGGCGCGAAACTTGCTTTAACTTACTTGCATTATTTGAAGGCGAATTCACATAAAAGTCACCAAAATCATATATCTCCGTCTTAATCTGTAGCAACGTTATATATCTATCTGCATTTTTCATTTCTCTCTGGACCCAATTCTGATGTACACGCAAACGAAGTTGCGAGCAGAAATTAGTTTTACATTATAAAAAAAAAAAACACTAGCAGAATGTAAAACCCGTTACTCTAATCTAGAAATAACTGTTTCCATGTCAGTTACTATAGTTTACAGACTAGTTATTAGCAAAAACTATTTGATAGACAGATCGGATACTATGACCGAGGTCAAATTAGTCAAATTATCCAATAATGGAGATCACGCTTCGTATAAACGTTTTTTTTTATTACCAGCGAGTTTTTCCTGTTTTGCAATATCATAATCTTATTCAAGATCATTCTTTATCTATACTAAATAAATTAAATTTAAGTGTCTGTTTGTAATGTCAAAATAACAGCTTTTTACTAAATGCTTAAGAAAGTAGGTATATCTTGCCTACTTATACAAAAAAAAATATATTTTTCAATTTATGTATGTGTGTGGAACCCGGATATGAATCAGAAAAAAAGTATTGTGGGAATGAATTTTCGTAAAATAAAACGATTATTCACTAAATGTTTTTGTGAAATAACGATGATTAAATTTGTAAACAAAAAAATAAAATTGATGTGTCTGTTTGTAATTTCATAATTACAGTTTTTTACCAAACGCATGTAAAAGTAATATATACGGTACTTATAACGAAAAAAAACAATGTTTACCATTTTTATCTGTCTGTCTGTCTGTTTGTTCCGGCTAATCACCTAAACGGCTAGACCGATTTTGACGAGACTTTCACTGGCTGATAGCCGATGTTATAAGGAATAACTTAGGCTTTTATTTTAGAAAAAGTGGACGAAGCCGCGAGCAGCAGCCAGTTATATGTAATTTTTATATTAATTGGTCAAGGACAGTTAATGAGACGCAATTGATTTTATATTGATTGACTCCGAATCGTGTCGCGCGGGGCTTAACAGGTTAAACACAATCTTAACATTAAAACTAAAACACTTAGTTTTAAACCAGGAAAACTGATAACAATGTTAGCATTTTAAGAAAATATGTAATTAGCATGTTGTTATAAAATTGGCTTAGTTATTTTATTTTTATGACTATCTGTGTTTTAATAATTATTAACTGACTTCTAAACAGGAGGTTCTCAATTCGACTGTATGTTTTTTTTATCATCTCAGCAACCATGATAGGTTAGGTCATCATTGTCCTGCACTTATCCTAATTTATTTGTGGTTGGTGCAACATGTCCCTTTCTTCCATACTTCTCTATTACTCGTAGTCGTCATCTCGGTAGTCACCCATATCGAACCATATCATCTTTCAGACAGTCCATCCATCGTCCTTTTGATCTTCTCCTACTCATCCATATTTATACTCAAAACTTTTCTCACGACATTGGGTATATATCCAAGATCCACTACTATCTCAAGATCCACTCGTACAAATTTGAATTTGACATTTAAATATAAAATGTCATCAAACGGGTTAAAGCTAACAATTTAAGCTTCATAAAATGTTAATAGAATCATAACATTCTTATATCATAGTCTCTAATAATAGCTGTATAACCGTTGGATTTATACTTCTTGAATTAGTATATTGCCTTTAATTTATAAACGGCAACACCTATACTGATCAGTATCATGGTGGCCCAATGGCTAAGGCCTCGCTTCTCATGTAAGTTCAAATCCGGACAAGTATAGTAGGTACATGTCAAAATTTATGACCGCTCTGAAGTGCGCTACTCGCTGCGTAGTACCGCACCCCTCGCCCCCGCTGACACGTGAATTAGTTAATACGCAGCGTCCTGCCTCATGTTCCGAGCTGTCATGAAGTTTGAATCGGACTATATTAATGTGACTTTTCAATTCATATGTACTTTCTGACTGTATCATGGATATTACTGGACATCGGTGTGTAGGCTGGATATCCGTGCGCTGCCGGACGTAAAGAATAGCACTATCCCATTTCTTCCCATGGGTGTCGTAAAAGGCGACTAAGGGACTAGACTACTAGAGAATGGGCAGCAGCGTTCTCTATGCATTTTAACACCATACTGCGATCGCCAACCCGCCTGCCAAGCGTGGCGATTATGGCACACCCTCCCTATTAGGGAAGGCCTATGTCCAGCAGTGGACGTCTTTCGGCTGGAATGATGATGATGATGTGTGTAGGAATGTTGTTGAACTGTCGACTGCCCAAAAAGTAGTATAATGTGTTTAGAGTTCATGTATGTATGTAAGTATCGATTTCTTTGTGCCACCATAACTTTTTAATGCCTAAACAGATTTAGATGTATGGGGTATCGTTAGAACCTTACATCATCCCGAGTGGCATAGGCCATAAATATTTTTGATAAAAAATCAATATGGCGGTAGTAAGGCTTCTGAAAAACTTCTTAAATTATTACAATATGGGTATCAAAATGAAGGCCTTGATGAACACATGCCAAAACTATAAAATTTATTGGTATACATTTTAGATAGGTAGGCCGCACATGCAAATAAACATTTCAACCCCACGCCATCTACGCCTCGCCTTGCCGCGAGAGTATAAAACCACATTTAGTGCTTAAAATAAAAATTGCTCGACGAAGTACCAGCCCGCGCCGTAGCTGAGCCCATAGCTTTAAATTCCCTGAGAATAATAATTATCCAGCTATGATCCAGCCTGTCCCACCTTGCTGTCCTCCCCCTAGCGACGCCCTAAGCCGAGGTTTGTACCCTCCAGGGGGTGCCCTTAGCGTGCAGTCGCTTAGTAATGTAAGAAATTCGCCCCTGGCTGGAGGCTTTAAGTTAGCTTAAGGCAGCCACAGGATAGTCCGGTTAAGTAATCACGACCTCTCAAGGTCAATTTACAAAAAAAAAATACCTACCACTTAGCATTACATGTTTTAAAATAAAACTTGTCACTAAAATGTATAAAATAAAAATAAAAACACGACTGCCAGCAAAAAACGAACTAAAAAGTAAAAAAACAAGTTGCATTAGTTAATCTGTATAATTAAACAAAACGAAACTCGCTGGCTAAACAGATAAATAAAATTATCATTGCAGTCCGGACCTCTTAGATTAAAAAGTGTTCCACAGAACGGCCGGGACAGAAATGAAAATTCTATTTATTTGTTTAGTCAGCGAGTAAATAAGTGACCTTTCGCTTTGTATATACAGATTATATTTTACTTTTTAGTTCGTTTTTGGTAGGATTAATTTTTATTTTTAATTAACTGTTGTTATTTCTGTCAATCTCAACACGAGAGATAAGATATTTTGACAGCAAATTAATTTACTTGTAATCAGGATCAGGGACTTGATCAGGGTTTTAGAAACCACATAACTGGCGCGATTTTTTTTTAATTTTCGCAGCATTGCTTAAATTTTAAAGGCTCCTACATACTGGCGCGACTTGTCGCGCGACGCTTCGCGACACAAAGGCACCGCTTGTAGCGCTACACGCGGTGTCTTTGTGTCCCGTCGCGCCAGTATGTAGGAGCCTTTAATCTTCGTTGTCTTTCATTCAGAAAACCATAAGAATTAATTTGTATAAAAACGCGTAAACATCTTATAACGTGAATTACTTAATTACCATAAATTAACAATTGACAACAAATGTGATCCTTTTAAACTTCAAATACCGCAAAGACGCCATCTTGGATTTTGGCTATAAAAAATCGAATAAAGTTTTATTAGCTCATTTAAAGGAATGTGATGATATTTTAACAGGTTTTAGTTGTTATTTGGTTTTTCTATCTGGATCTATCCAGATAACGTTTCTACGTTTATAAAAGGAATCACGTAAAGCGGGTAATTGGTTCTCGAGTTAGAAACGCACTAAAAGACAGACGCGTTTTATAACTTTGTGCTAGGAAAAGTATAAAGACGCAGACAGCCACAAATTGTTCTATCAGAATCCCGGCACACCGTAGCGTCGCGCCTAATAAAAAAAAATCTTCGACATCGACCTATTTGTTAAAATGTATTTCCAATATATTACAAAAAAAGTTTGAGGAAAAACATAGGAAGTTGATCATTTAAAACATAATTATTACTTCTGAGTTTTTGCTAAAAAAATTTGCATAAAATGCTCTTGACATTATTTTTATGCTAATTTCTAATTTATTTATTTTAATTAAATGAATAATATAGACTAAATTAACTCAAGGCACTAAATTCTTAATTCTTCAGCTTCAAAAAATATCCTACATCTATGCACCGTTAGTTTATAATTTATTTAGCGAGATTATAAAGTATCGGAGAACTGTGAACTGTTACAATATAACGCATTCATTTTTTGTAGTTTATAATCTATATCAATAACAAATTATAAACGAACCTGCACTTATCGACAGGGTTCATAATTTTGGTCGAAAATGGGTTATGAATGCCATCCTACTTAAAAAAAGAGATTAAATGACTCATTTTCATTCATAACTCATTTTCGACCAACATGTCGCTTATGCCGTATTACCTTTTAACCGTCGATATATACATTTAATTTTGCATACCTACTTTGCTGGTTTTAGACATCGGGTCGACACGTGTAAATCTACCCAGTGTCTAACAAATGGTTATTCAATTTTTTTAACTAATATTTTCAGGATGCCATTGGTGCTCCCACGCAACCTGGCTAACATTGACTCAACTCTTCCGATGACGCCGTAAAAGTCATTGCATTACAAAACTGTACTATTACAAGCTTAAATGCGTAATTAAGTAAAATTCAAAAACATTTTTCTCGTGAAATAAAAATTGCAACTTTGAAGAAAGATCCAAGTCATAACATATGGTTATGACTTGGATCTTTCTTCATAATAAATGTATGGTTTCGATAAAACTGCGTTCGTGACACCATAAGATATCTAGCAACACTTTAGAAGAAAATCACTTTTGAATCTAGCGTAAAGGATCCTGCAGACTAGCGCGATATCGCGGGCGCGACAGGCAGCAATATACCTGTCGCGCCCGCGTTATCGCCCCAGTCTGCACGAGGCTTTAGTGTAGTAGTTTATGCTCATGACTGTACCTGTGTAGTTAAAGTACAAGATACATTTTAATACCTCCTCATAATGACTAAAACGAACCAGTTTTACAAGAATAACATTTTCCACGTGTAATGCCGTCGTTGACCACAAGTTACTTGAATATACAGTATGTCCAATTTTCCATGCAAATATGAATGAGCGTCTAAGGATAAAGTGGATTGCCACATCTAGTAATTGTGATTAATGTTCATTCTACCTGACTATTTTCTATTATCTGCTACCCAAAACCCAATTATTTTTAAAAGAGTGATCGTAAAAAATGGTGAGGGAAAACATCGTGCGGAAACCGGCTATGCCTGAGAGATACTCGTATTTCTCGAGGCATGTGAAGTCAAGTCAGTGAGGCCCAAGGGCGACATAAAAACTCTGACGCCAGGTTAATCATTCATAATCAGCCTATAATGTTCCCATTGCTGGGACACAGGCCTCCTCTCTGTCAGAGGGAGTGGGCCGTAACCCACCACGCGGGCCCAGTGCGGGTTGGTAGATGTCACATGTCTTTGAATTTTTGGTTCTAGGACATGCCGGTTTCCTCACGATGTTTTCCTTCACCGTTTTGAGAGCAGTGGTGATGAAATAATTTACATAAAGTAAAGCGCCTGTCTGGGCTTGAACCTACTATCTACAACTCGTAAGTCGCGGCCATTACCACTGGGCCACCACTGCTCTCAGTCATTAACCATACGAAATAGAAGAAGAAGCAAAATAATGTTCAAAGTACATTATTTTCATCTTTAATATAAGCAATATAAGCCATGATCGTCCTGCCTTTAAGCAAATTTACTTGTGATTGGCGCATGTCGGTATTTACACCCCTTCTGACCATTTAATGTATCAAACAATCCATCCATTGCTTCTTTAATCTTCCCGTACTCGTGAAGTCATACAAATAAAGTGAGTAACATTCACGCCTCTATTCCACAAAGGGTTGGGCAGAGGTGGACCTGTAGTACACCCACATTTCGCCAGTTATGTTTAAGTCCCATGTAATAGGGGGCGAGCGTATTGCCATCAACCGAGCACAAATCCAGACCACAGGCTGGTACTGAGCAATAAAGCAAATTAAATCTGCCTAGCCTTTTACCAACTGGATGCAGCTAAATACCAGTATTTTACATGGAGCGACTGCCTATCTGACCTCCAAAACCCGGTTACTGGGTAACACGATACCCCTTGGTAAGTCTCAGACTTTTGGGCTTCTGACTACCCGTAACGGCTGTCAAACATCTACAAATGACAGCCGGGACCAACGGCTTTACGAGCTTTCCGAGGCACGGAGGGTTATCGATTATGTAATGAATGGTCTCCCATTCACGAACTGATCGCGGCAAGTGTATGGATGGATATCTTTGGATGGACCCGTGCGGCAGTTCTTATTCAGCCACGAGCCCAACCGTACAAACAAACAAAAAAGTATCATCACTTAAAAGTTATACCAAGGTATCGCTCAAGAAAATTTTCCAGTTATCTTGTACGATTACACGCGGAAAGCAAAAACGTCATCAAGAATAATATGCATGTCACTGTCATTAAAACAAATGCTGACAGTTTGCAAATTGTCTTGAATTAAAGAAAAATATGTTTTTTTTTTGCCAATAAAAATAATACCAGCCTATTATTACCTGACTGCTGGGCAAAGGCCTCTTCTCATAGAGAGAAGGCACGAACATTGATTTTTTTTTAATGTAAATCCTACTAATATTATAATGCGAAAGTTTGTAAGGATGGATGGATGGATGAATGGATGTTTGTTACTCTTTCACGCAAAAAGTACTGAACGGATTTGGATGAAATTTGGCACACAGATAGTTTATAACCAGGAATAACACATAGGATACTTTTTATCCCGATATACCCACGGGGTCAAAACTTATGCGGGTGAAACCGCGGGACGCATTTAGTCGATTATAAACGCTGATGGGAAATATTTACAATCTACCAGTCAATGTCGTTTTGATTTATAGATCGTTTTGCTATTAAGATTTTTTGATACGGAGGGGTCGCTCCGAGTAAAATACTGTTATTCAGCTGCATCCGGATAGACTCGAAGGTGGTGTTCACCTTCCAGACTTTAAGGACGCAGCTGAACTGACTAAGAAATAGTCTAGGCAGATGATGATGAGTGTTTCCATTGCCTCTCATTCTCCTTCTAAATCCATTAAAAAAGATATTGTTATTTTATGTTGTACATAAAAAAGAGTGTTATAATTCTATTCTGTGACTGCCTCGTTGGTCTAGTACAAGGTCCAGGGTTCGATTCTCCTGCCGGGGTCGCGGGAAGGTACTTATGGGTCACCGAGGCCCCCGTAACACAGGCAACAGGAAGGAATACGCGTGGGTTTTAGTCAGTAAGAGTCTGACACATCCTCCCGCTCCGCCCAGAGCGGGAGAAGTTATTTGATGATTTCCCACCCTCAAAAAGGAAAAAAAAGGGTTCGATTCTAAGGTCGAGCAAAGTGTTATTGTGTTTTTCAACCAGGAATTTCTCAGTAGCTGCCCGGAGTCTAGATTTTTGCCCGGTGGATGGCAATAGGCTCGCCCCCTATAACATGGGACTTAAATATAACTGGCGAGACGTAGGTGTACTATGGGTACAACTCTGCTTAACCCTTCCGGGATTACAGGCGTGATGTTATGTTTCTATTCTATTCTATTCTATTATATTAGGATGAGCGATCCCTATTAGTCACTCACTCTTAGAACTGTTTAATATACAACAGCTTCTTGTTAAATAAGTTCGGGAAATTACGATCACTGTATAAAGTAATAGAACCTATTGTTCTAATCCGCTCAATTTCGGGGAATCACCGACTGTTTCGCAGAAATGACGCATAGGAAGTAGCCTTACTTTGTCTCATAAAATTGAATCATTTTAACGGTCCTAACTAAGAACAGGTGCTTATTTTTTTGGGTATCATTAAATAGTAATAAATATTGATAAATGTCACATGGTTTCCTACTAGCGTAGACAGAATGATGACGATGAAACTATGCCTAAATTAATTAACATGTCATATTTTAATGACACATATCATTTCACTAAAATGTCAATGACATCAAGGTTCAAATTGAAATGATTAAGCACATGGCAATGAGACTATTAAGTCATCAGTATTACGAATAATAGCACTAAAGGTGACTGCATTTTTTAAATAAAATATTATGCAATTTCTATATTAAGGTTTTAATTCCAACCGAATAAGGTCATTAAAAACTTAAAAAAATAAAAATAAGTTATGACTTAATTTTTTTTAGGTGACTAAAGAGCAATGTGTCAGTAAATAGACAAATTCAAATGAATTATTTCACATAATCCTACATGGGCTACGTCAGAAGCTAGGTACGCGGTTCCAGTTTGTCGTGTCCTATGGAGAAGAGCCGGCAAGAAGCACCACCACAACACATGCTTATTAGCATGTGTTGTGGTGGTGCTTCTTGCCGGCTATCTTCTTCAATAATTCTATTGAATGCATTATTTTCAAAAAGGCTATGCCACCGCGAATAAAAAAAAGTTAGGAAGTTTTAGAATTTAGTTATATTAAATTCTACCAGTGACTTTCATTGACAAAGAGAGTGAACTTGCACGGGTTTACATACCGCCCGTACTATACAGAGGTCGGGGTTCGTTTCCACGGGATTATTTATTCAACATCCGAAAAAAATATCTCGTGGACAAGTAAAAATTTGCAGTGACAATAAGCGGTTAAATCTTATTAAGGCGCTGACAAGAACCAGACGACCTAACTAGGCTTGTCTTTAAAAAATATTGCCATATCTATAAAGTTTATGGTAGCGGAAAAAATATGTTGTTCTTGAACATATTTCTCAGAAGTCAGTTGTTACCAAAACACGTTTCGAATACAATAAACTTGATACCAATTAACGGTAAACTAACCTTTTACCTTGAGTTCCAATCCAAAATATCTTTATTAAATATCAACATACGTTGGGTATTTGATTAAAAACAAGAACTTCTAATATAAAACTTCTTCCCAAGGTGATAGGCAGAAAATATAGAACGTAATCTACTACGCTCCTTACACACTCCTTTTGCTTCGTTTACGTTCATACACGCATGCCTACGGTACGGACCTACGGACCTTTCTGAAGAACATCACCAATTAGGTCACTAAGTTCCGTATTACAGAACGTCACTCAATTCTCAAGCATTACTTAAAACTAGTTTTAACCAATCAAATGGCTTGAATCTAGTTTTAAGTAGTGCTTGAGTATTGAGTGACGTTCTATAATACGGGCCTAAGTCCTCCTAGGGCATCTTCTCCCGGGGTTTCTTATGTTTAATTTCGTTTTGGCCAACCAATCAAAACCCACCGTAGATTACGGGTATTCCCGTTCGTCCCACCAGTACAACGACGCCGACGGCAGTGGGAATTTAATATATTGTATAATATTAAATTTAACAGCAGATTGTATTATTATTCATTAAAACTTTATACACAAGTAAAAAAAAATACCGTACAACTTTTCTACCAGTCATCCTTAGGGTGATGCAGACTGCCGGGGTCGGGGCGCGGGAAGGTACAAAAGGGTTATCGAGGCCCCTTGCAACAAAGGCAACGGAAGGAATACGGGTGGGTTTTAGTCAGTCAGAGTCCGACACACCCTCCTGCTCCGCCCAAAGCGGGAGAAGTTCTTTGATGATTTCCCAGCCCACGCACAAAAAAAAAAAAGGGTGATGCAAAGACAAAACATGGCAGGTGCAACATAAGGGATAGATAACTCGAGAATAACTGCGTTATTTAACTTGTTGAGAAGACAAATTAATGTTTCGAAAATATGAAGCAATGGATTAGCAAAATACTTCAAAATCATTCAATTTTTTTTGTTGATAGTTTGTTACGCAATTAGTCTGGGGTTCTGCGCTAGTTTGCCGTATAACAATGTAAACAGTACCGATAAAACCACACAACTGCAATTATCTGATGACGCTCAATACCTCACAACCACTATTGAATCTTGCTGACCGTGTCATTATAGTATATCTTGTCTTACGTCACAATTGTTGACATTGTTGGAAATGGATGTTTAATTGAACTTCATACCTCTGTACCTACTTGCGGTAAAACCGTAAGAGACGAGTTCACAACAATTTTAGACTTCAATACTGATAAATGATTTTATTACTGTAAGTAGTTTTGTACTAATACTTTTACACGGTAATTACTCGTATATTTATATATTTTCTAAGAATTACCATAGCTTTTATGTGCACGTGTTTTTGTGACAAAAAAAGCTTTTTTTTATTTTTATTTTTTTTATTTAGTTATTTATTTGGCTCTTCAACAATGAGTACACTATTACATTTAATAGGAAAACAATTGCAACTCAAGTTAAGTGTCCCATCACTTGAATAGCACTACATGCACTATATTTTAAAGCGTAAATAAAAAAAAAATAACAACCTCTACAATCATACACATTAAGTTAGGCAAATAATATTTATTAGTGACGGATTCACAGTAACAGATTTTATAACAATTTTAAAACTAGATGATGTCGTTGCTTCCTATCTGACTACTCTGAGAAGAAACAAACTCAGAGACCACAGTCTCTTTTATAGTCCAGACATAATCTTGGTCAGATCATGTGAAGACCATGTAGATTGGTGTCTGAAATGGTCTTTTGAGGAAAGAACCACACAGATTGAGTGGACCTGTCCAGTTAGCCACCCCAGTCATCTGTGCGAGCAGTATCTATTTATCTTCTGTCCATGCTAATATTATAAATTCGAAAGTAACTTTGTCTGTCTGTATGTTACATTTTTACGCCTAAACCACTGAACGGATTTTGATAAAATGTGGACAGGAACACGTCTGTCTGGCAACTGCTAGTATTAAAATAAGTATCAACGATTGTAAAGTCACCGTTACCGTCTTGAATGTTGATGGAAATTAGGCGCCAACTCTACGGACGAGAGAATCGCGTCGATAGTCAAGCTGTGCCTTCAAATTATCACCGCGACGATATCACTGTGTGGAGATTGATTCATACAGTTTCTATTGAATTTGATGGCACGGCGAGACTATCGTCGTCGCGATTTTCTTGCCCGTGGAGGTGGCGTCTTAGACAAACGGTTACGTATCGCTATCGAATAGCGGAGGTAAAGTTGAACGAGACTTATAATGGGAATAATCCCTTGTGTTTACAAAAAAAAAAAATATTGTAATACTAGCTTTTGCCCGCAGCTTCGAACGCTTTTGCCCGCAGCTTCGTACGCTTTTGCCCGCAGCTTCGCACGCTTATGCCCGCAGCTTCGCACGCTTTTGCCCGCAGCTTCGCATGCTATTGCCCGCAGTTTCGCACACTTCTGCCCGCAGCTTCGCCCGCGTTGACGTCGAAAATTTTCCGACGGGGCGCACTACCAGAATACAAAGTATCCTATGTCCTAACCGAGGATGACCTCAGCAGATTTAGGGCATATGGGTAGACCATGAATACTACACATGTGCCCTAAATCTGCTTATCCTACATTTGGATGAGATATGCGAACATAAATGTAGGAAACATCAGATTTTTTTCGCATTTTCAGGTTTGGTCCCATAGTAAAAGTTGTTGTTCATAATGATGAGTGCGATGACCCCATAACCTCTTAAGGGGTCATTGTACTGGTTATTTAATTTACACCTTGTGTATTCGTGTTACATCCTTGTCTACAGCGTAGTAAATGTCAAAGGTTGCCATCATCTATTAAATCTCCCTCCTTATTGAAAGTCGTTTTTACCGAAAAAAATAAAAAAAAATGTGCATATTTCACTCCCTAAAGTATTTTGCTAATTTGCGTAAACGACGTATATCTTGAGCTTATGGGGTAATTCTAACGTATATTAGCTATATTAGGCTAATCAACTAATGTTTTAAAGTGATTTCGAAAAACCGGCATCCATAGTTATCTATTAGGGCCTTATTACACTAGCGGGTTGTGAGCGAGTGGAGCTCGCTCCGCTTTCCACTCGCTCGCAACTCGCTAGTGTGATAAGGCCCTTACTATGGTTTATGAAACGGTGTCTGTTTGTACGTTTTCGATGACAGAAAACAATTACAACAACTAGGTACATAACATACTTAAAGTGCTACAAGATTATTTGACGCGTGGCCGAAATAGGAATTAACACATGAAATCAACAAGATGGCGGCATTAATTCCGAATATATACACATATATTTTTTAAATATATTTCAAGTGACATTTCACAAAACAATTGCACAAATGTTTAACAGCGGGGGACGCTCCTGTCAACATTCGAGCGCCAAGAGACACTTAACTTGACTTACTAATAACAATTGACCAGGCTTTCAAAAAGCCTATTTTGGATTAAATTGTACAGTCAACACAGCAAACTTCAGAAATGTGCAAAAATACATTATCACTGAGCATCTCGAGGATTAATATTTTAGTTCAATCTCCTGCCGGGGTCACGGGAAGGTACCAAAGGGTTACCGAGGCCCCTAGCAACACAGGCAACGGAAGGAATACGGGTGGGTTTTAGTCAGTAAGAGTCTGACACACCCTCCCGCTCTGCCCAGAGCAGGAGAAGTTATTTGGAGATTACCCAACCATAAAAAAGGCTTTCAAATTTTAAAGGTTTGTTTTTTTATATTTTGCTAAATGAAACAACTTTGATGATATTTACTAAACACGTAGCTTGATACTTAAACAACACATTCAACATTTACCATTGAGGTGTTTTACAAATAAAAATGAAATAACATGACAATAACAACAATAAAAGCGGCCAAATACGAGTCGGACTCACACGCGAAGGGTTCCGTACAATATTTTCTAAAAACGCTGAAAAACACGTTTCTTCTATACCCCTTTGAATGTATAAATTTATTTTATTTTATTATAGATACAGCCCTGTGAACAAAGGACGGAGAGACAGCAGAGTCTTACTAATAGGGTCTGGTTGGCCCCCCTTGAGTATGGAACCCTAAAAACCACATTGTAAATATAATACTTAAACAAAGTCGCGTTACTAAAATACAACATAAAAAAAAAACAATTTAAAAAACGTTTAATGGCGTCCATGTTGTATAAAATTAAAGACATTTGAATATATTTATCTAAGTACCTATCTATGTGTTTGTCAACATCATTGCTTAGATTTCCGGTTCCTTGGCCCTTAATGCGTTCGTACTAAAAATAAAATAAATCTGTACCTACTGTTTTTTTTAGTATGACGTACGTACATAAACATAAACTTTACTTCTTCTTCCCATGAGAGTAGACAAAAACTACAAAAGGACACTTGCTACGCTACTTACAGTGTCGGTACCTTCATATAAGCCCAAATGCCTTACTAAAATGCTCGATAGAGAATTTATTGTACCTAACCAGTAGTTTATGAGAAAATTGCGATGATACATACGTAGATACGTAGGTACCTACATACTCAGTCGAAAACTGAACTTTCTTTTTTGAAATCGGTTAAAATTTTATTGGGCTTGCGTTATTTTGAAACCCTAGGCACGCCACTGGCTACTTACATCTCATTTTGCTTCGTTTACGTTTATATCAGCGGTTTAATTGCGTAATACACTTACAGTAGCAATGGCTTTCATTTTGACAGTTCAATAACATTCATTGCTTTATTTACGTGGTTGAGCAGAATTTTTTTCGAACATATGAAGCATTGGATTAATAATATACTTCAAAATCATTCAGATTGCAATAAGGGTGCTAGACACGCAGACCGGTTGCGAGTTCTACGCACCTGACCTTTTTACCCGACTGCCCCAGGAGGGTAATGTTTTTCGAGAGTATGTATGTATGTATGTATGTCTATTTCTTTGGCACGCTCTGTAGCCTAAACGACTTGATGGATTTTAACATAAGAGGTGTCGTTAGATTTGTCTTCACTGTGGGAGTGACATAGGCTATATAATTTATAATTTATATTGCATCTGCAAATACAAAATAAAGGGAGGGAAACGTTTTTTTTTTTTAATAAATTACAACAATATTGATATCAAATAAAAGCTAGTAATGAGTCAATTCCATATATACATTAATAAAACTAAAAAACTTGAAATAAAACAAATTATTTAAAAAACAAAAAACCCGACTGCAAAAACACGTACATATCTGAAAAGAGAAAAACAAGCATTACAAGCTATAGAAATTTGGTATCGCAGGCGGGGACAAACCAATAACCCGAAATAAGGTGTAACTTTTGTTTGTCTCCGCCTGTGATACCAAATTTCTATAGCTTATAATGCTTGTTTTTCTCTTTTCAGTTAGGTATGTGTTTTTGCAGTCGGGTTTTTTCTTTTTTAAATAATTTGTTTTTAAACAGGTTCTGTTTGGTATCATGTAGCGATTAAGTATTTTGGGTTTGTTTCCCAGATCAGGTAAAATGTTACTGGGTTTTTCTATCCGAAATTTCTCAGTAGCAGTTTTTTTTTTTGGTTGGGAAATTATCAAATAACTTCTCCCGCTCTGGGCCGAGCGGGAGCGTGTGTCAGACTCTTACTGACTAAAACCCACCCGTGTTCCTTCCATTGCCTGTGTTACCAGGGCCCTCGTTATCCCTTTCGGAGTTTCCCGCGACCCCGGCAGCTCAGTACACGAATCCAGACTCCAGATTGTCTGGATTCGTGCGCGGTTGATGGCAATAGGCTCGCCCCCTGTTATATGGGACTTAAAAATAACTGGCGAAATGTGGGTTTCTCGAAAGGGTTAGGCAGCAGTAGTACACCATGTACTATATTTCGTTTTTCTTAGGTAATTTTCATATTATGGCAATTTGATCAGTGGTAACGGCTGCAACTTACGGTTCTGTAAATCATGGTTGCAAACCCAAACAGGGGCTTTACTTTGTGTAAATTATTTCATCATCACTGCCCTCAAAACGGAGAAGGAAAATATCGTGAGGAATCCGGCTGTCCTAGAACCAAAAATTCGAAGACATGTGACATCTACCAACCCGCACTGGGCCGGCGTGGTGGATTACGGGCCACTCCCTCTCACAGAGAGTACATTGTAGGCTGAATATCATCAATTTTGATATTCGAAAATTGCTAATTCTCAGCCTAGTTTGATTAAATAACTTTTGATTTTGATTTTGATAGGTTACTTCTGCCTAACCGTTCGGGGAAAGCAGTTGTTATGTTATGGGTGAGTGAAGTATTTTTAGTCCAAAGAAGACCGGCAAAATAAAAACTTTTCCAATTTTGCCTATTGTAGCGTTCTCGGGTTAGGTGTCTATCAGGATGGCGAGTGTGTGTGTGTAATGAACCAAATAAACAAAATCAATCTGCCTGCATTTTCCCAACCATGTCGGGGTCGGCCTCCAGTCTAAACAGATGCAGCGGCATACCAGTATTTTACATGGAGCGACTGTCTACCTGACCTCCACAACCCAGTAACTGGGTAATACTATACCCCTCACTATGACTGGTTGTCAGCCTTTCGGGCTTCTGACGACCCTTAACGACTGTCAAAGATCTACGAATGACAGCTGCGACCGTGCTTAACGTTCTTTCCGAGGCACGGAGGAATCTTGGTATGTAAAGATGGTCACCCATCCAGGGACCAACCGCGGCAAGCGTAGCTTAATCTCACCGATCGTCGCGTGCGGCTGTTATTACTTGGTCACGAGCTCCTCCAATGTTCCGAATAAACATAGTCATTAACGTGAAAGTTTCACATATTTTAATTTAATTAAAACCCAAAATACCAATAGTTCAATCGGTTTGGTTGACGCAGAAAGCAATATAACTTTTGTTGTTTTTTACACTATAAAAATAAATGTATTCAAAAGAAAGTAGGTATTTCCCAAATTGTTTCATATCCGTCAGTTACAACTACTGAGTAGTTTCTTAATTAAAAAATCCTGTTAATATTTATTTTTGACCTAATGTATTAAGTCATAAATAAATATTAGGTAGATATTAGGTATTTTTTACGAACTTATAATAAGTAATAGGTTTTTTTTTTTGCGGAAATGTGTCCGCCAAAGTCACAAACGTTTTGGGCTTTGATTGATCCAGTTTAATAATAACGGTTAAACCAGTTATTAAAATGAATTAACTTTTGAAAAAATACCATGGGTTTCGTTACGCGTAAAACACAGAAAGTAGGTATTGTATGAAACTAAAAACCTTTTTGCGACGTATTTTACGCGACCGGCGTCTACAGTTTAACCGACAATAGGTTCGCGGAAATACTCGTAGTTCTATCTCAATCGAATCGCACTGTTGCGTTGCGCCTGTTTACATTGAATAATTAAATGTCGGAGTGCATTAAAGTCATAAATATTTTATTAAATCATTTAAATGTAACACAGTCCTTAGAATAATGTTGTGTGTTAACATAAAACATAATTCTATAAAAAAGAACCGTATATTGTTTTATTATTCTCTAATGTGAGTAGTTGAATTAATTAGTATTTAATTATTATGGGTATTAGTTTGTTTCTTCATGCCATTATAAGAACAAAGACACAACACATGGTACTTCTTGACAGGCGTACACTGTCCTCCCATACCTATTATCACTGTAATTTTAAAACATTGCAAAAGCTAATAATTTTAAAAGAGTTACCGTGGATTTTTTTGCCGGCTCTTCTCGATAGGAAACGACCAATTGGAACCGACCACCTAGCTTCTTACGTTTCATAAGTGCTCATATAGGTTTTTGTGTTTTTGAAGTAAATGGTGTATTTTTGGGCCATTGTTAAAAGTTATTTCGGGCATAACGGCCCTAAAAACCTACTATGGCCGGGCGGGCATATTTTAGAAACCCATCTCTAGTCCTGTCTGATTTTCAAAGATGTCTGCCAGCAATAATACCACATTTACCTATTACTTAGACAGTGTAGTGATGTACCTTCACATATTTTCACGTAGGATACGCGCTTCGCAGCACATTGTTTAACATGCATCTCTTCGAATCTTTACAAGAATGCACGTTTGTTTTATTTCGTAGAACGTCAATAAAGATATTGAAATCGATTAACATACTGATGTTTTGTTGTTTTATTTTTTAAGTTAAGTAATGGTAATAAAATAATTTAATAATTAAAATTCATACTTAATCTAATATTAATATTTTTTGTAATACTTAGTAGTAAAATAAATATTTTAAATATAATTTATATTTGCACACCTGTGTAGTTAGGATATGGTTTAAAGAAATTTTATTATATCTATCACCTCATGTACCCATATGCAAGCAAATAAATGATTAGATTTGATTTTAATGTACTTAATTAAATAATTTTAAAAATTAATTTGTTTGTTGAGTTAGGCTTATTGTAGCTACAAGTAGGTATATATTCTGCCGGGGTCGCGGGAAAGTCTGAAAGGGATACCGAGGCCCCTGGCAAAATAGGCAACGGAAGGAACACGGGTGGGTTTTAGTCAGTAAAAGTCTGACACCCTCACGCTCCGCCCAGATAAGGAAAATTTATTTGATAATTTCCCACCCAAAAAAAAAAAAACAAAAAAAAAATAATTATAATGTATGTAGGTCGGTCACCTAATAATCCCATAACAAAGTAACCAAAGTCCTCGTCTCATACAGAAAAGGAACGAAAATTTATCTTTGTGTAACCATGAAACTACTCCAGCAGGCTTAGCATGACGCTTTGTATTTCTTCGAAGAATAGACAAGGCTCTTTGTACAAAGTGACATTTCGTTTCTCCATTTTTGACATCTCACCGTAGAAATCCTTCTACAATCTGTCATTTTGGCTTTAGTTTCTAACGATCTTTGTCTAGGTCCTTTTTTATGTAGAAGGATTTCTATGGTGGGATGTCAAAAAAGGACAAACGAAATGTCACTTTGTACAAAGAGCCATGTCTATTCTTCGAAGGAGGGCCGAATTTAGGGCAGGGCAACAGGGGCACTGGCCCCGGGCCTCCACAAAAAAGGGGCCTCCACAATTGGTTTTTTTTTAAGATAGGATAAAAATATATCCTTTGTGTAGGTACTTCAAAGAAAAAAAGTTCACAATCATCAAAGAAAAAGAAGTTCACAGTCGCAAGATAGGTACCTTTTTTAAATTGTTTTTTTTTCATCTGTTCCACAAATTTTTCGGAGCCTCCACTCTTGGTTGCCGCAGGGCCTCCACACCTGTAAATCCGGCCCTGCTTCGAAGAATAGACATGGCTCTTTGTACAAAGTGACATTTCGTTTGTCCTTTTTTGACATCCCACCATAGAAATCCTTCTACATAAAAAAGGACCTAGACAAAGATCGTTAGAAACGAAAGCCAAAATGACAGATTGTAGAAGGATTTAGATACAAAGCGTCATGCTAAACCTGCTGAGGGGTTATTGAGTAACTCGCTATCAGTAGCAAAGGATTTCATTTTGACAGTTCAACAACATTCATTGCATTACTTACATTGTTGAGCAGACAATTTTTTCGAACATATGAAGCAATGGATTTAAGAAGGGTGGGAAATCATCAAATAACTTCTCCCGCTCTGGGCGGAGCGGGAGGGTGTGTCAGACTCTTACTGACTAAAACCCACCCGTATTCCTTCCTGTTGCCTGTGTTGCGGGGGCCTCGGTGACCCATAAGTACCTTCCCGCGACCCCGGCAGGTCCCGCGACCCCGGCAGGATGGATTTAAGAATGGAACGGAAGCATTCCAATTGTGATGTATAGTGTGAAACGCAATTAGGTTGCCGCTTGCCCGAGGCAAGCGGTCACAATCATCAGTGAACTAAGAGAATACCTATCTACTCTTTTAAGTGTTATTATTTATCTCAGCGAATGGTCCAAGTAACTGTAACTAAAAGCAAAACATTTCTTTTAAAACACCTTTGTATCGCCACGTGGAAAAACCCGTAACCCACTGCCAATAATACCCAATAATTTAAGTTATTTTTTGCACAACTATAAATAGCTTTATAATCGGTTGTTTAAGAGTATTTTTCATGTTAATATAATTAAGGTAATCTTACTCAAACATTATATTAATAATAATAAAAAAAATATATGACAGTGTTGTCTACTCAATGGCCTAACTACCTACCTTGAAACTTTTAAAAACGACGATCATCAAAAATGTCTCGAAAAAATTTTTTTTTTTCTTTCTCTTATTATTCGAACATATCTGGGTTCGGCGCCTCATGTCTTCTCATACTTCTCTATTAGTCCATTTTAAACCGGCTTCATAAAAAGGAGGTTCTCAATTTTATTTTTTGCCTTGTTATCAAAAATACATGTTGCGCCGACCCCAAATAAATTGGGATGAGTGCAGAAGAATGCACGATTACTTTTGACAAAACGTTAAGTTTTTATTTAGAAACAGGTGTGAATTCTATATTTAAATATCACACAACAGTTTTACAAAAAAAAAAAAAAAATCTTTGACCATTCTCCAAAGCCAGAATGAATAAATCATTTTATAAGATCATAAAATGGTTTATTAATTCTGACAATTACTAAACCTTAATTATTGCGAAATATTTTATTACATACGTAAAAAATATTTTTTGCTGGAAAATCCACTTTGGTTGTGTTTTTTTCACGTAATTAATGGTGATGGATACGCCTAAACTCGTTCGTATCAACCTATTATACCTTCTATGCCTATTGTGGTATAGTAATTTTATTCTAAGTACATCATCTTCACATACAATTATATAATTGTACAAATCAATATTAATAATTTCAATAAATCATTTCAGTAGTTATGAAACAAAAAAGTAAAAATATAATAAATGTATACAAAATGTTCAAAACATTTTCAGAGAGTAAAGGCTCCTACATACTGGCGCGATTTGTCGCGCGACGCGACGCGACACAAAGACACCGCGTGTAGCGCTACAAGCGGTGCCTTTGTGTCGCGACGCGTCGCGCGACAAGTCGCGCCAGTATGTAGGAGCCTTAACACTTTTCTACATTCGAAACTACCATTGAAAGGGGCAACCAGAATAAATTCTATTTTCTTGTAAATGTTGACATTCAAAAGTGCCTCATGTGCCTATTTGAAATAAATGATTTGACTTTGACTTAACTAAGTTTTTATTTAAGAAATCACCCAAATGTTAGAAGAAAAAATCTTCCAAGGAACGATAATGTTGTATTCAATGAGAAAGTATCTCATTGGACATCATCCTGTGCAAACTAAATTCGAGTGTGAAACGAGTTTTTTAAAGGCTTTAAAAAACCCACGTTTCCTAATATTCCACAAAATATTTTTATTTTAATAGATTAATAACAACAGTAACAACAATAATAGGCCGTCAATATATCAACCAATATATGCGTATCTACTAAATTCCATGAAAATGATTCGCGAAATTATACAAAACTAGATAATGTCTAAGAAAGAAAAATATAATATAAAGTAGTAAAAAATTATGAACTGTTTCTATGTAAATTATCATATTTTCCCACTGAATAAAATAATTTATTTTAGTAAAACATTAATTACACTAGGTAATTGTAGCAATTAAAATATTTTTTAGAAACACAACTAATTAAAATCTTGAAAACAGAATTGACTTGTAAAAATGTCCTGCAAGATTTACTGACAGACATAAACATCATTACATTTTATATCATTGTAGTAATCATTGTTCTTTTTTAAGATTAAAATTAATGACGCCACAAAAATATGAAAAAAACAAAAAATATATAGAGGGAAGGTAGGTATCGATAAAAAAAGCACTTACATTTCGGCTGCCTCGCAATCTGCCCCTGCTTCCTTCTTTCAAACAATCGATTAATAATCGCATTCTTCCTGTTATTGAACTCCACATCATCGTTAAACTTATGGTTCAGTACTTCACACTCGACAAAATTCGCCTCAAAATTGTCGATTTCCGATCTCCTTTGACGATTATTTGGCAAATCTTTCAATTCACTTGTGTTCACAGTAGAATACTTCCTGTTCGCCACATTGTTCCATATTTGCACTAAGTCCTTCATTTTTAAAACAAAAACACGTCTTTACACAACAAGTATATCAAACAATCGATGCTTCTGGCAACTAATTGACTGATAATTTGTATTTAATAGGACTAGAGTTTAATTTCGTAAATAATAGTTCGAATTTGGATCGTCAGTTGGTTCTCAATGTCACTCGATCAATAAACAAGTTAGATTTAAAAACTTATAAACTGATTTTTAAATAAATCACAAAATAAGTCCCTTTAAATATACATCAGAGTCACATCTCTAGTTTTCTCGAGCACACTATTTGGAATTCCAAAATTCGATAATGCAGTTCGTTCGTATTTTAAATCGCGCGCGCTAAGAAATAAAGGTCGGCATGCACGATGCACCGTGGGCTGCAGTAAACTTGTGTCTAACAAGATCTGAGGTATAACTCACGCTTATATAAATTTCGCAAGCTCGCCACTACGGAGTAATGACGTAGGTAAACCAGTTTTTTTTATATATGTATATACTCTTTTGTCTTAATATGCTTCTGGTGTAATTCAAATGAATAGGAAGGAGGTCGTAGGCCATGTATTAATTGCATAGGACGCGGTAAAATGCATTATTATTGCATTAGGCATACGTATATATGGGTTTTGTTACAGCCTTGCAGTTTTTGTAAAACAAAGAAAAGTAAATATAATTATTATGTGTAAAAATACATGTTGACATTTGTCACTTGCAATATTTTAAATGACTTGGCATAGATACAAATAAACACCAACTAGAAAGAAAAAGAAAGAAAAATTGTTTATTCTTCGAACTAAAAGCACATTACAAAACCAAACAAAACAAAACCTAACTAGTAGAATGAAACAACGATTTTCTAAAAGATAATATTGACTTTAATTTAGTCCTTAAATAATTTATAACGACTCGAAAACAAAATAGAGAAAAACGTAATTAAATTGTACTACCTACAATAGTTTCTATAATTAAAAAATATATATTTTATAAGGAAAGACGAAAAATTATTTTACAAGTATATAGAAAAATGTTACAAACATAACATTTTCATTCCCTATTTTTTTGTCGGAAAATAAGAGAAAACGAGAAAAAAATAAAATATATTTATTAAATATATTTATTTAGTTATTTTGTCGCAGGTATGATGGAAGAGATTTCTTTAGAAATAAGCATCACCTTTGTACGTATTTGTCTGTCATTTTCATGTACAAATTAGGTAAATAAATATTCAAAAAAGGAATAAAAAATGATTATTTTAATTAAAAAAAGAACTCGAGAAATACACATATTTTTTTTTTTTTAAAGTTGACCCTACAGTTCGCAAAGAAAACGATCGCTTTACAAATGTCAATGTCATGCCAGGCATTCGTAACGTAATAGCGGCCAGGTATTGAGCCGGTAGTGACTCATTGATGACTTGACGTATTCAAAGTATAGGTACCTACTTATTGGGTACGTTCGTTGATATCTTAATTGCTGTCATCAATCAATTGGTTAAGCTAATTATAAAGTGTAAACAATACAGTTTGTGGTTTGTTTAGAAAAAAACTTTCCTTAAAAAGTTAGCGACCTACCCTGCTTCTGCCGACTTTACAAAACATTGAGATTTCTTTAGTATATGTAAATATTATGTATTATACACATGTACCTTCCGGAATAAATTCTGTAAATGATGATGAAAACCACATCAAAATCCGTTGCGTAGTTTAGAAGAACAGCGCGGGCAAACAGACAGACACGAAAAACTTATAATAGTTCGAGAAGTGGAAACAACGATACAATTTTTTTGGTTTGTTTTACGAAAATCTCTTAAAAATGTGGTGATCACCTTAAAATTCTATATGCTTAAGGTAAGATCAAGATCACTAACTTTATTTATTTCCATATCTATCAACTAAGCCCACCGTAGTCCACTGCTGGACATAGGGCAGTCCTAATTAGCACCACAACCTCCGGTTTCCTTATCGAATCTCGTCCAATCGTGTCTGTCAACTTTTCTCATATCTACCAACTGAGCCTACCGTAGTCCACTGCTGGACATAGGGCAGTCCTAATTAGCGCCACAACCTCCGGTTTCCGCATCAAGTCTCGTCCAATCGTGTCTGTCAACTTATCTCATATCTAACAACTGAGCCTACCGTAGTCCACTGCTGGACATAGGACAGTTCTAATTAGCTCCACAACCTGCGGTTTCCGCATCCAGTCTCGTCCAGTCGTGTTGGTCATTTTTTTTTTTTCTGTACCAGTCGTCTTTTAAGCTTGCCTGTCTCTAATTTTCAAACGTGACTGCCGAGTACTGGGTTTTGTGTTCAATGCCCGGGCATAGGGGTTTTCCGTTAGTGGTATTTACACCACTTTATTTATACTTATTAACTGAACAGAGGTGTGCTGTTGGGGAGTTTGTTTCGCCACTTCTTCTTCCCAGCTAAAGCACTAGAAAGTGGCGAAGAGCGGGCGTTTTGGGGGACTGTCTTATGTCATTCTGACGTTCGAAAAGTGCTGATTCTCAACCTAGTTTGAACAAATGACTTTTGATTTTGATTTTAATTACTTTTTCGAGTACCTGTATGGTAAGATAAAAGATTTATTGAAAAAGTAATTATTTCCAAAGCTCGTAGAAGGAAAGTTGTTGTTTGTCAAGTATTTCAAGGCTTGGATTAAACGTACGGTGTAGCTCCGGTTACCATAAGTAATTTACAAAACCGGAGGCATGTTATTCCGGATCGTAGCCTTGGCCGAAATTCCTTATTTCTCCCGCAACTTGGGAAATTAAAGAAAGTATTAATCCTAACTAATATTAATGCGAAAGTGAGTTCGTTTGAATGAAATTTGGCACATGGGTAGACCATGGCCTGGAGAAGAACATAGGCTACTTTTCATCCTGGATCGCAGGCGAAGTCGCGGGCAAAAGTAGTTGTATTATAATTGATAAGTATTTATTGGGACTCACGAGGAAACTCCTGCCTAAGTAATAACAGCCGTACGGGTCAATCCATCAGGTTAAGCAATGCTTGCTGGGGTTGGTCCATGGATGGATGACCATCTTTAAATACCGAGACTCCTCCGTGTCTCTAAAATAACGTTAAGCCATTACTCCCGGCGATCGTTCGTGGATCTTTGAAAGTCGTTATGGGTCGTCAGAATCCCGAAAATCTTACCAAGGCGTAGCGTATTTCCCGGTTACTGGGTTGTGGAGGTCAGATAGGCAGTCGCTCCATGTAAAATACTGGTTTTCAGCTGTATCCGCTTAGACTGTAAGCTGACCTCAACATAGTTGGGAAAAGGCAGGCAGATTGATTTTTTTATTGGGACTCGCAAAGGAAGAACACAAACGGACAAAAAAATTAAAGAAAATAAAAAAAACATACATGTATAAAAACCTATACAAATATTAAGCCATATACATAGGTATATTGGGCCTAAACAAGTGATAATCACTTTCAAAGCGTTTCCTATTTTATAAAGACACCCTATTTTGACAACAGCGGGATGATTCCGGACGGTGAGCAATGGGTAGCTCACCGTCCGGTAAGGACCAGGCCCTGGTCGACGGCTCGTTGTATTCCACGTGCGCCTCAAAGAGATGTCGTCAGCACAAATGTAGGGGTCCATTAGGGCCGATGCCTGCCTGGGTCGCGGGAAGGTACTAAACAGCAACAAACAACACAGACAACAGGAAGGAATACGGGTGGGTTTTAGTCAGTAAGAGTCTGACACACCCTCCCGCTCCGCCCAGAGCGGGAGAAGTTTTAATTATGATGATTTCCCACACAAAAAAAAAAGTGGGATGATTCCGTAACAATGGGTTTCATTTTCGCAGTTCAACCACATTCATTGTGTTATTTAGGTACGAACATGTGAATGAATGAAAGAAAGAAAGAACAACGTTTATTTGGATACAGTTCGTGAAACACAAAATAAAAATAACATAATACCTACAAAAGTGAAAATAATGTTTTACAACAATAGTGTGTGCCTCACGGCTGCACCAAAAAGGATAATTTCAGCATTAATTCCAGACAGATGCAGTCTGACGCTGGTTTTCTAATCTCTTTAGGCACAAGTGACGTCCCAGTACAAACAGTTTCAACATACCTAATACATATTTTACACTTACGAATAAACTTACGAAAAAAACAAATGACCCAGCAAAAACCTGTTCCTAGCGATTAGCTAGATTGATCTGTGCACGATGCACTCACAAAGCGATACGCCGACACTAAAATTATCTAGCTATTCGACAAGAAAAATAGTTATTGTGGGAAAATTGAATAGAACTATAATAATAATAAAAACTATTAAAAAACTAAGACAAAAATTAATCATAAATAGTAAAATTTATATCTATTCGGAGAAAGTGAAGTACCTACATATAACAATAGATGAAGTAGGTGGGAGTTAATAATATTAATAGTAGAAGGTAAGCGTCATTTAATACGAAAAGTTTATTTGGCTGATCAGTAGTTATTCTTAGTCTATTGTTAGTTTTATATTAAAACAATGGAAGCAAGGGATTAGCAATATAATTCCTTTAAAATTATTCAGATTGTGGTTAGGGTGCCGCCGGTTTCATCGGTACAATAATCGGTAAACTAAGAGCTCTATTGTAGTGTGGTTTTCGAAATGAAACGTGCTGTACGGGGCAAATAAAAAGGAACGTATTTTCAAAATTAAAAAAAAAGTAACGAGAATCAGTTATAATACAAAAAAGTAAAAAATGTGAGTCAGGAGTGCGACCTATTAGGTTGGGCGAGAAGTAACGACCTAGACGGAAGATTGCAATCCACCCCCCTAGGTGCTTTGAGGACACCCAACTATTAAAAAAAAATTAAAATGACATTTTTCATAGTAAAATTCGAATGTGTGGTTCCGCAAAAAAAGGTTGAAATATGTAGTGTAAAGAAAGCAGGTCAAATACCAAAAAAAAAAAATGATTGTAGAATTAATAATTCAAAAAAATATGCGTCTACACTATCTACTCTTTTAAGTGTTTTTATTTATCTCAGCGATTGGTCCAAGTTAAGGCTCCTACATACTGGCGCGACTTGTCGCGCGACGCGACTCGACACAAAGACACCGCGTGTAGCGCTACAAGCGGTGCCTTTGTGTCGCAACGCGTCGCGCGACAAGTCGCGCCAGTATGTAGGAGCCTTAACTGTAACTAAAAGCAAAACATTTCTTTTAAAACGCCTTTGTATCGCCACGTGGAAAAACCCGTAACCCACTACGAAAAATACCCAATAATTTAAGTTATTTTTTTCACAGCTATAAATAGCTTTATAATCGGTTCTTTAAGAGTATTTTTCATGTTAATATTATGAAGGGTAATCTTACCCAAACATAATAAGTATTTGGGACCAAAAATTACAGAAAATACATTGTAAAGAATTTAACAACCGATACTTGTAGAAAGTGCAATAGTTCTCTAGAGACAATCCAACATGTAATCGGTACCTGCAAATCAATAGCCCAGACCGACTACAAACATTGACACGATCAAGTAGCCAATGTAATACATCAAAAACTAGCTCACAAATGCAAACTTATAGACACTGTAGTACCTTATTATAAATACAACCCTGAAACGGTATTAGAGAACCCCACTGCAACAACAACAAAACTGTACTTTGACCGAACCATACTCACCGACCACACAATTCACTATTATAGACCCGACATCACATTACTTAATAAAATAAACAAAACTGGGTTCCTAATAGATATTGCCGTGTCAAATACGCATAACTTACAGACTACAATAGCCGAAAAATTATCCAAATACACCGAACTAAAAGGTGAAATAACCCGACTTTGGCATCTTCAAAAAGTCACAATAGTCCCCATAGTACCATCTACAATTGGACGTAGTTACACGAAAAGGATCCAATCCATAAAAATACCAAAATTGAGTTAAGTATACCAAAGAGACCGTGAAACCTTTACGGTCTTTTTGGTATACTTAACTCAATTTTGGATTTTTGTGGATTGGATCCTATTCGTGTAACTACGTCCAATTACAGGAGTAATACCTAAACAGCTTCATCAGTCCCTTAGTTCCCTTAATCTGCCATCTAACACCAACCATCACTGCCTTGCAGCACTTGCAGCAGGTGGTTGGTCAGGTGCAGGCTAGTTAGAAAATTTCTTCAGTGTGACCCGGACAACTTCCACGGATACTCTCACTCAAATATAGTTTCGTCTACCATGCAGTCTACTTATAATATTACTCCCACACTTAACTCCACTGCTGGACACTTGGCTTAGGTCCATGCAACGCAGCCCCCGACTGGCGCAGAGGCCAGTACCAGTCGCGGGCTGCGTTTTAGAGTGCTTAAGTGCCCCCGTAGCCTCCGGTGCAAGTGTGAAGGAAAACGGGGTGGTTTTAATCAGTAGAAGTCTGACAGACCCCTCCGTCCGCCCCAAGACAGAGGACATCCATGAGGATTTCCAACCAGTCACCAAAAAAAAAGGCCCGTGCCATCAGTTCTACCCGACTAGACCGAGGAAAACAAATATAGTAACAAAAATCTATATATATACAGGGTGACATTGAAAACATGCGACAAATCGAAATGGGAGATTGTACTCATCATTATGAACAACTTTTATTAAGGGACCAAAGCTACAATCCCAAAAAAAAAACTGCTGTCCCCTACATTTATGTTCGCAATACCTCATCAAAATGTAGGAAAAGCAGATTTTTTTTTATTACAGCTTTGGTCCCTTAGTAAAAGTTGTTAATAATGATGTATACAATGTCCCATTTCAGTTTGTCGCAAGTTTTCAATTTCAACCTGTATAAATTAATCCCTATTTCCCTTGGTCATGGCATCACGCTAAAACGGCTCAACAGAATTGGATGAAATTTGGCAAATGGGTAGACCATGACCTGAATTAGTACAAAATATACTTTTTATCCCAATATTCTTACGGGATCGAGACTTACAAAAAAAATTACAGTGTTGTCTTCTCGGTGGCCCCAACTATCTTAAAACTTTTAGAAACTACGATCATCAAAAATGTCTTAGGCAATTAGGTTGCTGGATTGTCATAAGCTTTTCGGTAACCTATGTCAATCCGATAAATTTTTGACTAATCATCTTTATCGTTGATAATATAATGTCACTTTGTTAGGCCCTCTGGTTAGTCGAAAGGAATACCGTGGCCTCTGGCAACACAGGTGGGTTTTAATCAGTAAATGTCTGGCACACCCTCCCGCTCCGCCCAGCGCGGGTCAGTTATATGATAATTTCCCACCCAACAAAAAAAAAGACCCTCTGGTTAGACCGGTAAAGCTTGCAAAAATCAGTCGATCTCCCTCGCCTTTCCCTTTACATTTTTTGTCTATTCACAATCGAGAACTTCTTAGCCGTCATCTCACCAGATGGTAAGTGAAGGTGGAAGCGAGCTTCACCCGGAATCCTCAACCACAGAGTAACTCGCTATCTTGTAAGCTAACGAAACACAACAATGCTGTTAACATTGTTATTATGGCGACAGACTTAGTTTAGATGGTGGTCGCTAGCCAGGCGGACTTAGAACAAGCCCTACCACCAACCAAACCGAGCGCAAACTTTTCCTGGGAACACCGGACCTCTGGGTCTGAGACAGGTGGTCTTTCCAGTAGACCACAGAGGCGGTCAGCGTTGTGGTCTTACAGTCAAGTCGTGTGCAGCTGAATACCAGAAAATATGGAGCGACTGTCTATTTGACCTCTACAACCCAGTTACTGGATAATACGGATATTGTATGGAACAGTTAAGACTTATGTGGGTTATTGTTTTTATTTTTTCTCTCAGCGAGTTTTAATCAGGTCGGGCAGTTTGAGTAATTTATATGGCCTACACAAATGTCCTTTCTTTGGTATTGTTTGTCGAAACGTTGAGCTCCTTAAGTTCTGAGTTGAGCTGCACGATTACTGACAAATGCGTTCACTGACTGGATATGTCTACGCAAGCTGTGTGGTTCTTTCATCAAAAGACCATTTCTGACACCAATCTACATGATCTTCACAAGATTAAAAGGACTTTAAAAGAGACTGTGACCTCTGAGTTTGTTTCAGCCTTAACTTTCTTCTCAGAGTAGTCAGATAGGAAACGCCGACCTCATCTAGTTTTTTTTTAAATATGATTGGCGTCTAAAAGTGTTTAAACAAACCTGCTTACAGAAAATGAAAACATTTAATTTCATTTGTCAGGTTTTCGGGCTCCATCATGATCTGCCTACCCTAGTCCCATGTCATTTCTGGCCGACGCAACACGTTTTCTTTTTCCACTCTCTCCTGTCAACCGTCACGCTATCATTCACTCTTCTTCATTTCATTTTGACAGTTCACCCACGTCCATTAAGACGCTGACTACACCTAAACCGCGGTCACTGTCAGATTGCATAGAACGGAAAGAGATGCGCGATGACACAATGCTCAAAATTGAGTTGAGTAATCGAAAATAAAAAACAACCAAGTTCTGCATTCAAATATGACGTTCGATATTTAATACAGATATTTTGGATTGATACTCAAGGTTATATATAAGAGGTTAGTTTAACGTTAGTTTGTATCGAGATTTTTTTTCAAAACGTGTTTCGGTAACAACCAAGTTCTGAGAAATATGTTCAAAATTAACATATTATATTTTTTCCGCTACCACAAACTATACAGATTTGGCAAATTTTTTCCTTAAGTGAAGCCTATTTTGGTCAATTGGGCCTTGTCAGCGACTGAAGTTAGTTACATTGTTGGGCAGACAATTTTTCCTAACCTAAGAAGTAATGGTTTAGCAATAATCCTTCAAAACTCTTGGATTTGGATTCAAACTGTGTTACGCAATTGGACGTAGTTACACGAAAAGGATCCAATCTACAAAAATACCAAAATTGAGTTAAGTATACCAAAGAGACCGTAAAAACCTATGTCCATTAGGGTGCTAGTTCGCGTCGGGAATCCCGGGTGGATTTCCGGCCACCGTAGGCACGGGCTTGCGGACGGTGAGCAATGGGTAGCTCACCGTCCGGTAAGGACCAGGCCTGGGTCGACGGCGCGTTGTATTCCACGCGCGCCTCAAAGAGATGTCGTCAGCACAAGTGTAGGGGTCCACTAGGGCCGATACCTGCCGGGGTCGCGGGAAGGTACTAAAGGGTCACCGAGGCCCCTGGCAACACAGGCAACAGGAAGAAATACGGGTGGATTTTAGTCAGTAAGAGTCTGACATACCCTCCCGCTCCGCCCAGAGCGGGAGAAGTTATTTGATGATTTCCCATCCAAAAAAAAAAAACGGTGCTAGTTCCCCATTCATTGACTGAACGCGTAGCAAGCGCAGTTTGACCCCGATTAGGCAATCCCCGCAGCTGTTACTAAGCTGTTTATAGTGACCAACTAAATGGTCACGGTCAATGCCATTGTCAAAGTCAATGGTAGCTTAAACATGCTGCGGTCATTGTTCGTTCGTCTAAAGGTTCGTACAGACTAGGGCGATATCGCGGGTGCGACAGGCATGTTGATGCCTGTCGCGCCCGCAATATCGCTCTAGTCTGCACTATCCTTAATGCTAGTTGTGAAACATAGTGTGAAATAGTAGTTTAATTATAAAAAAAATATCCTTATTTAACTAAATACTTAATTAGTTTAATTTTAGTTCCCAAAGTAACAACTTGTAACTTAAGTTTTTATAAAAGTAATAAAACATTAATTAGGTCACCTAGATGCTTTGAAAAAAGCACCCACAAATACCTAAATGTTTTTAGGTATTTTTTTATCATCAAATACCTAAGTTAACTTTGAGAAAACATTTACAACTTTACTTTATTTATTTATTACTTTAAAAAAGTCATTAGATTTTAACAACTGGTTATTGTCTTTAGCTAGTAAAAAAAAAACGTTTTTATTATTGTCTATTTATTACTTGAGCTTGAGAGCAGTGAATTATAAGTAGGCATTACATAATTTCATTATAATAACTAGAGTGAAAGAAACTGCATTGTTAACTTTGAAGTGATGGGATTTTTTTTTCTATATTTAAATAATTTTAGCTACATTCTTAAAATTACAAAATATATTTTTATATAAATTGGTAATAATAAAAAAAAATAAAAATTAAAAAGCGTTTATTCGTGGTAAAAATACTACGATTACAAAAAAAAAAAGTAAAAAAAAAGTAAAGTAAAGTTAAAAGTTTTTTGTATGTAGGTAACTGACGGTGCAGCAAGTGGTCTAGTTTTGTTACGATGTTACTCAAACCACCGAAGAGGCCGGATAAGATAGACACTGGCTGGTGACAGTCACTCTAGCAGAGCGTCGCATTGATGGTAGCGTGGCGGCTGTCTTTACAGAGAATATATCAGGGGAGCCGCTAGGACACGGTGGAGCATACGGTGGAGGTCTGCCCGGCTTGGGCAGAGCACCGCCGTGTCCTCGTGGAGGCGATCGGCGGCAGAGACCTCTCGCGTCCGGCCCTGGTTCAGGCCATGGTACGGAGCGAGAGGGCATGGGCAGCCGTCACCTCCTTCTGCGAAGCAGTAATGCTCGCAAAGGAGGAGGCGGGACGGTTGAGGGAAAGGCAAGTTTCGCGCCCTCTCGCCCCTAGCCGCCGCAGGAGACGCCCAGGGCGTCGGGAATCCCGGGCGGATTTCCGGCCACCGTAGGCGCGGGCTTGCGGACGGTGAGCAATGGGTAGCTCACCGTCCGGTAAGGACCAGGCCCGGGTCGACGGCGCGTCGTATTCCACGCGCGCCTCAAAGAGATGTCGTCAGCACAAAAGTAGGGGTCCACTAGGGCCGATGCCTGCCGGGGTCGCGGGAAGGTACTTATGGGTCACCGAGGCCCCCGCAACACAGGCAACAAGAAGGAATACGGGTGGGTTTTAGTCAGTAAGAGTCTGACACACCCTCCCGCTCCGCCCAGAGCGGGAGAAGTTATTTGATGATTTCCCACCCTCAAAAAAAAAAAAAAAAAAAAGGGGAGCCGCTGTCGTACTACGTCCACATTAAACTGCCGTATTCAGGCAGAATGCTGATGATCTTGGAGCTATTGACACCACTAATACGATGACCACACAAGTGGTCATCGTATAGTTAAGGCGCCGTTATAATAAATTGATAAAGCCGCTATTTTCACGAAACGAAATGAATTCATGTGTGGAAGATACCTTACTTATACGTTTTTAATTTCTATGTAACTAAAGCTATCGCTCCACTTACAAGATCAACTGAAATTGCGCAATTATTAAACAATCTTGGAATTACCGTAAATTGCTCAAAGTTGTCGAAACGGCAACAATAACGGCTATATTAACAACAATAGCCAAAAATTTCCCGAGTAAGCACTAAGGCTGAGGCTACATTAGACCGCGACGCGATCGGCGACACATGAGCGATTAAAATAAATAAATTAATGCTCACGTATATGGCTACACCGTACATCAAATATTACTAGCGATCTTTGATTTCTTTAAACGATCGGAACAACATTACTGTATCACGGCATCGGCTACAATCAACATTATCAGCGAAATTAGCCGCATGAATCGCTCATGCTAATTCGTTGTGTAGCATGTGTACTGAAGCCACGTCATCGCTGAATATACAACGGATTTTCGCTTATAATGGCTACATTATAAGCGAAAATCCGTTGTGTACCATGTTTAACTCATTTTGCTCTTTCAGTAGCATCGCAAATCGCTGCCTACTGTAGCCTCAGCCTAAGAAAGGATTTGTTTCGTAAGTCAAGAGTGCATTGAACTGCCGACCTATTCTGAAAAATCTCATGAAAACTCAGGTGAAGCGTCAATAAGCTGTCAGTGGTGCCGATTCCCAAATTAAACTAAATTTACGTTCAGTGCATCCTTTTCTTTCTATTTCATTAGGAAAAGGACAGATGATCAATTTTAGTTTAGTCCTGTCAAATTAATCAGCGCTTGACGTAAATTGACGTAATTTTAGTAGGCAGGTTTTTAATCACGTCTAAACTTGTATGGAGTAGTGACAGGCGGTGATTAATTTGACAGGACTAAACTAAAATTTATCTTCTGTCCTCTTCTTAATGAAATAGAAAGAAAAAGATGCACTGAACTTAAATTTAGTTTAGTTGGTGAACAAGGGAATCGGCGCCATTGTCAATCCCTAAACTGACCGAGATGAAGTGAACTACTGTCAAGTAGTTCACGTGACCTCATTCACTCACATACAGTTCGAATTCCAGCCTGCGGGGTAACTGCGTAATACACTAACAGTAGCAGTGGGTTTCATTTTGACAGTTCTACAACATTCATTGCGCTGTGGAGCAGACAATTTTTTCGTACATATGAAGCAGTGGATTAGCAATACTCTGTGTAGTATTATATTGTTTTAATTATTGTAAATGTGAAGACTATGTGGATCATTGTTTAATTTTGTTTTATTCTCAGTTAGTTTTTAACATGGTCTGGCAGTTTTGAGTATTTTTTGCGGCCTAGCCAAATGTCCTTTCTTTGGTATTGTTCGTTGAATCGTTGAGCTCCTTTAGTTATGAGTTGAGCTGCACAACGACTGACAAATGCGTGCACTGACTGGACAGGTCCACTCAATCTGTGTGGTTCTTTCATCAAAAGACCATTTCAGACACCAATCGACATGGTCTTCACATGATCTGACCAAGATTATGTCTGGACTTTAAAAGAGACTGTGACCTCTGAGTTTGTTTCGGCCTTTCTTCTCAGAGTAGTCAGATAGGAAACGCCGGCCTCATCTAGTTTAAAAAAATATGTTTTGACGTGTAAAAGTGTTTGTAAAAACCTACTTACAGAAATAAAATCATTTATCATTTATCATTTATCAATATACTTAAAAATCATTAAATCAAATCAAAATATTTACATACATACATACATACATAAACTCACGCCTTCTTCCCATGGGGGTAGGCAGAAACGATAGAACGCCACCTGCTACGCTCCTTACATACTCCTTTTGCTTCGTTTACGTTCATACCTACATCTGGTCATACACGCACGCCTATTGCGAGTACTACGCACCTGACCTTTTTGAAGAACATCACCAATGAGGTCACTATTATGTCTTTCTGGGGCGTCCCCTCCCGGCATTTCCACTCACATCTGCCTTGTAAATACCTTTTGTCAGTCGCCTTTCATTCATCCTCTCAACATGACCAAACCATCTAAGCATACTCTTTTCAATTTTTGTCACTATATCTTCCTTTAAACCGCACCGTTGCCTTATCACATCATTTTCCAGCCTATCATTTATAGTCACACCACACATGCTTCTCAAAGAACGCATTTCCACAGCATTTACTCTACTTTCATGCTTCTTTTGCCACACCCAACATTCGCTTCCATACAAAAGTGTAGGCACGAGCACACCATTATGAACAGCCAGTCGAGCCTCTTTGGGCATCGACTGGTTGGTCACCATCACACCATTCACTTTATTTCCCGCATTTACTCTCCTTTCCACATCTTCATCAATCTTTCCATCCTTGTAAACAGACTCCCCAAATATACAAATTCAAAATGTTCAATTCAGTTATAAAAATATTTTATTTCACATAAACCTACATAGGCACTTATGAAATGCCCGAAGCTAGGTGCACGGTTCCAATTGGTTGTTTCCTATGGAGAAGAGCCGGCAAGAAACTCCACGGTTACACATTGTGATTGATAATGTATTACCCAATTAGAGTGCGGGTCGTTGGAATAAAATAGAATAGAATACTATTTATTATGTACACCATAAAAATTACAGATATAAATGTAGAAATGTTACATAGGGTGACATAATGGGCGGTCTTATCGCTAAAAGCGATATTTTAAAGACAACATTTGGATGGATTAGGGGGGAAAGGAGAGACAATACTACAGGTAGTCTTTTTGTAGTCCTTTTTTTTTGGGTGGGAAATTATCAAATAACTTCTCCCGCTCTGGGCGGAGCGGGAGGGTGTGTCAGACTCTTAATGACAAAAACCCACCCGTATTCCTTCCGTTGCCTGTGTTGCCAGGGGCCTCGGTAACCCTTTCGAACTTCCACGCGACCCCGGCAGGCATCGGCTCTAGGGGATCCCTACACTTGTGCTGACAAGCACAGCTACAGATAGTCTGTGGTGTAACATTTACATTTATACAAACACAACTGTACGTAAATGAACGAAGTTGCGGGTACCTAAAGTATTTACAGTGATAATTTATGTAGACACATACACATAATAAGCTCATAATGTTCCCACTGCTGGGACACAGGCCTCCTCTCTGTGAGAGGGAGTGGGCCGATAGCCGATGTCACATGTCTTCGAATTTTTGGTTCTAGGACATTCCGGTTTCCTCACGATGTTTTCCTTCACCATTTTGAGAGCAGTGGTGATGAAATAATTTACACAAAGTAAAGCGCCTGTCTGGGTTCGAACCTACGACGTCGACTCGTAAGTCGCGGCCGTCACCACTGAGCCACCACTGCTCCCAATTTATGTAATTTAACTAAATCCTAAATGACCCAAATAAAAACTTGTTTGGGTACCTACGACATTTTGTGTTTAGGTACTGTTACAGTTTTTTTATTTTTTTAGTCCCGATTAAGATTGAGTTTTTGTAAATATTTGATACTAGCTATTGCTCGCGACTATTGTCTGCGGTCCAGGATGAAAAGAAGCCTATGTTCTTCTCCAAGTCATGGTCTACTCATGTGCCAATTGCATCCAAATCCGTTGAGTCGTTTTAGCGTGAAAGGGTAACAAACAAACTCACTTTTCCATTTCTAATATTAGTTAGGAAATTAAGATTGTAACGTAGGTCGGTATAATCCACCGCAGGAGACGCCCTGGGCGTCGGGAATCTAAGGCGGATTTCCGGCCACCGTAGGCGCGGGCTTGCAGACGGTGAGTAATGGGTAGCTCGCCGTCCGATAAGAACCAGGCCCGGGTCGACGGCGCGTTGTATTCCACGCGCGCCTCAAAGAGGTGTAGGGGTCCACTAGGGTCGATGCTTGCCGTGGTCGCGTGGAAATTCGAAAGGGGCCGAGGCCCCTGGCAACACAGGCAACGGAAGGAACACGGGTGGGTTTTAGTCAGTAAGAGTCTGACACACCCTCACGCTCCACCCAGAGCGCCAAAATTTCCCACCCAAAAAAAAAATGGCTAGTCACTAACCGCACAATATAGGTACCTAAGTAAAGATTTGATTGATAAAAAGGTCGGTATATTGTCTTTTTTTGTTGCTTTGTGACGTGTGAACAACTGTTTTTTTAACGAAATTTGTGGTTAGCTGATAATTAAATTAGCTATACACCTGGTCAGCCGACTGCAACAGAAAGATGGACATGTTTTCCACCAATTTTTTTCTCAGAAACAGTACCATAGGCCGAGTTTAACGTTGGCTTTACGCACAGAAAACAATTTAAATATACAAATACCAGTTCCTTTCGTGAACGTGCTAATTTTTAGGTGCTATAGGTAACCGCTGGGAAATCCTTACGCAATTCTTTAATATTTTTTACACGTTTCGCGTCATATACAAAAATGTCTGTTCACTATTCATACTTAGGTTCTTCCAATTTCGACAAAAAGTAGAATTAGCATGTAAGTACGAATTCGTAAACCTATCACACGACTGTGGAGTTTCGTTAACAAATTTAAGATGACACGATATACCTATTAAAAAAATAAAGAAATTACGTTGCGTTTGCGTATTTGTATTATGAAATGTGTAATCTTTACGACTGTTTTTTTTTTTTTGTCCAGGCTTATTTTATTCAAACATTTATTTTTTGTAACAAAAACTTCAATATTTCAAAAAAAATCACAGATTATATAAAATAATAAAATAGAATGTTCATACAAAAAAGAATCATGAATATATCTTAAGTAGTTTGAAAGTAATATAGATTTTTATGCTTTGAGTAGACATTATTTTCTGAATTTATTTCATAAAGAATTTTACTACAATACTTAAATATTCACATATAGAATTCATGTGTATGCATTCTAGTTCAACATACATTTTTTGCATACGTATCTTACTCGCATTATTTGAAGGCGTAATAACAGATTTAAAAGTCACTAAAATCATATATCTGTGCCTTAAGACGCTGACAACACCTAAACCGCGGTCACTGTCAGATTGCATAGAAAAGAAAGAGAAGCGCGATGACACAACGCTTGTAATTTATTGAAAAATATGAAGGAATTATCTATTTGAGTAATCGAAAATAAAAAACAACCAAGTTCTGCATTCAAATAAGACGTTCTTGTTATTAATTAAATACGTAACGTATGATGATATTTAATGCAGATATTTTGGATTGGAAGTCAAGGTAAGAGGTTAGTTTTACGTTAGTTTGTGTCGAGATTTTTTTTCAAAACGTGTTTTAGTGACAACCAAGTTCTGAGAAATATGTTCAAAATTAACATATATTTTTTTCGCTACCACAAACTATACAGATTAGGCAAGTTTTTTTTCTTAAGACAAGCCTATTTTGGTCATTAGCCTCTTGTCAGCGCCTTAATTAAAAACATTCGAACGCCTTCTGGCATAACACAACGCAATCTTTCTTCTCTTTATATAACACTAGCTGCTGCAGCTTCCCCCTCGTGGCTTTTTATAAAATAAAAATCCTGAGTTACTCCTTATAACATTATCTATTTGCGAGTGAATAAAATCCACTCCAAAATCGGTTCACCCGTTTCGGCTACACCCCGCGGTTTCACCCACATTAGTCTCTATCCCGTGGGAATATTGGTATAAAAAGTATTCTATGTCCTAATGCAGGTGATGGTCTACCCATGTGCCAATTTTCATATAAATCCGTTAAGCCGTTTTAGCGTGAAAGCGTAACAAACACACAAACTCACTTTCGCATTTAAGGTTGGTGAAGCAAAATATTATAAGGAAACCTAAACTCTCTGAAATCGCCAAGATACAAGCGTGGCGATCAACGCCCGTTCCTTCCCTGTATGAGAAATGGGAGATCTGCAGAGAAGCAATAAAAGGCTGATATTGTTACCTATGAATGCCGCACACGCGTACATTAAAACTCAGTCCACGATAAAGGCCCCTATCGCTATAAAGCACCTGTCTCACCGACGGAGCAACTCGACGAGTTGGCAAGCAACGAGCAGCGAGTGCGCGACGGCGCGCGGCGAGCGTACACGCTGGGATTACTTATGCGAATGTACCAAGCGTGAGTCTCTAGCTCGCTTCGCTTAGCAAGTACTCTCTTTAATAGCTACGAACGAGTACTCGCCGGGCGATGTGAACCCTCAGCGATCTATTAATATACAGGATGTGTCGTAAATAGTAGTCCAACGTTAAAGGGTCGATACACCGTATATTCAGCTACCACATACCACAATTTGAACCATTTTTTCCCATAGACCTCAGTTTTTTTTTTGTTTTTATCATAATTGACTTCTTTCATTACTAATTTGGCTGTCATTTCTATAAATGACATTATGTTTAAACTTTGTTTTTTGTTTATGACTGTAGAATACATGTGCTAACTGCTAGCGAAATTAGTAAAGCAAGATAAAAAAAAAAAAAATATAAACAAATATTTTATTCTGAGACCTATGGAAAAAAGTGGTTCAAATTGCGGTATGTGATAGCTGAATATACGGTGTATCAACCCCTTAACGTTGGACCACTATTTACGACACACCCTGTATGTAACTATCTGTTTTAGTTACACGGGACCTACAACCTTTTGTACATTTCTAGAGCGAGAACATCGTTAAAAGCTACTCGCTTCCTTGCCGGTGGGACACGTGCCTCAGAATATCGATTTTTTAATACTAAAAACGAGGTCATTTCTATAACGGCTGTCTATTATAGCCTGAACCATATGGACCGTGTGGCCTAATGGATAAGGCGTCGGACTTCGAATCCGAAGATTGCAGGTTCGAGTCCTGTCACGGTCGAATTCATTGTTTTACTTGGTTTCATAATATTTTGTTGTTTTTTGTTCCGTTTATGAATTGGGAAAGAGATCCTGTCGGAAAGTGACCACCAGGGTACCGCCAAAGGAGAAAGGCTTGCGGAAAAGTCTCTTTGTTATTTTTGCAGTGCCAGGATTTAAGTCTAATGCCCGTTTGCACACACTAGGTGACGTAATGCTTAGACAACTCTTAGAGGTTGCCTAGCAACACATTTCTAACAATATGGACCGACATCGAACTTGACTTAAGGACTATTTACCTGAGGTCAATTGGCGAGACATTCCTTAGTACCTTCCCGTGACCCCGGCAGGCATCGGCCCTAGTGGACCCCTACGCTTGTGCTGACGACATCTCATTGAGGCGCGCGTGGAATACAACGCGCCGTCGACCCGGGCCTGGTCCTTACCGGACGGTGAGCCACCCATTGCTCACCGCCCGCAAGCACGCACCTATGGATCATTGCCCCCCTGAGTATGTTTCGCCATTTCTTCTCAGAGAGGAAATGTGGACTCCATCTAGCTTATTTATTGACGTGTAAAAGTGATTCCGATATCCTTATCGGAATCGCTTCATTTCAATGGCCAGAATCCATTACAATGGAGGCTCCATTGCAATGGATTCTCTATTTACACAACGCCAATAATGGCTTGGCTTAGTGGAATGGCTCGTCAATTGGCCTCCTGCAAATGGTCCATTTTTTCTTCCAATTCAATTTGATTAAAATTCAAAGAACTTGGGAGAGTCGTAATAAGCTTGAAAGGTATGATTCATAAAATGACTTGCGATCTTTAACATGCTAATTTGTTTACTCACTCTAAGTGTATTTACTTTTCTTTATACCTGAGTAAACATCACACCTGTTTTCCTCTTTGGGGTATGCAGAGGTGTAATAGTACAGTCACAACAGAGTAATTACCCAATGCAAATTGTCTTTGATCCCTGGCCCTGACATCAAGCAATGGGCACAATTGTCAAACTTATAATGCTTGAATACGAGGAACTTTGTGTAAATTATGTATGTTCTAGTATTGTTCTCAAGTAAGTGATATTTATGTCTATAATTGTGAATAAAGTTTATTTAAACCTAACCAGGTTGGGGTTGGTTTGCAGTCTACCTGAATACCAGTCCATAGTCCATTAATTTGTCAGAATATTGTTACATAGTTTTAAAGGTTCCTAATATTTTGCCATTTCCAAATACAAATACATTTAAAGTGTATTGGTTAGTTTGTTATATAATAAAGATGAATTAAATAAATTAGAATAACATTCGAATTGCAAATTAACGAATATTAGTTTGGGAAATGACAAAAACATTAAACTATATCAATTAAATTAATTAGGATAACATTAAAATTGCAAATTAGTCAAATATTTATATATTTATTTACATAACCAAATTACAAGATGATTATTAACATTAACTAAATTAAATTAAAACTAAGTTAGGCTTAAAAAAGGCCCTCGGGGCATTGTACCGAGGATGCTGGCGGCATTTCCTCGCTGAATTGCAATGCTGATGCGTTGCGCGAGAAAGCCGCCAGCTTTTCGGTCACCAGTTACATCAACTAGACGTTTCGCGATTTCCGCAAATAACTTACGCGCACTGGGACCCCACGGACCGAGGGTCTCGACGCCAAAGGGCACAAAGTTGTACTCTCTGCCAAGGCCTCCATATTTAATAACTTTCAGATTTTCGGCATTTTCTGCCGCTGCACCCGCTTTAGAAGTAGTCCGTTGGAGGTGGGACGGTGCCAGTGTGTCTACACAGGTAGCGTCCCACACAAGCATCCGTCCCAAACTCCACGGGACCAAAGACACACCATCAGGTCTTTTGCCATCATCTCTGACAATGCCAGTCGGCTCAAGCAGAGCAGGCACATTGATGCTGGCAAGAGACCGGCGGATTATGTCATTAAGTGTCGCATGTCTTGAAAAGCGGCCTGCACTTTTTTGACAACAAAGTCCGTGGTGACCCTGTCGGTCCACGTCCGTGCCACAAGGGCATGTGTGTGGAGTGCATACCGTGACCCCAAGCCGCAGACCAGTCGCCAGACGAAGCGAGGTCGGATCCAGGAAGGTACCGGTATATGGAGAAGGATGGGCATCTAGCCAATGACCGGCCTCTCTGGTTCCGACCGCCAAAAGTCTTGCGCGATCCGGACCTGAACTGCGGCTCAGAATCGATCTTTGTGTAAATTATTGCATCACCACTGCTCTCAAAATGGTGAAGGAAAACATCGTGAGGAAACCGGCATGTCCTAGAACCAAATATTCGAAGACATGTGACATCGACCAACCCGCACTGGGCCCGCGTGGTGGATTACGGCCCACTCCCTCTCACAGAGAGGAGGCCTGTGTCCCAGCAGTGGGAACATTATAGGCTGATTATGCTTATGCTTATGCATGATGCCATAACGCAAAATTGATGAGACACAGCCATGGTATGCTCATAGTGCCGCATCAACACTAGCCACACGTGTTAAGGCGCTGACAAGACCCAATTGACGAAAATAGGCTTTCTCTTAAGAAAAAAAATTGCCATATCTGTGTAGTTTGTGGTAGCGGAAAAAATATATGTTAATTTTGAACATATTTACCAGAACTTGGTTGTTACCAAAACACGTTTTGAGAAAAAAATCTCAAACTAATGTTAAACTAACCCCTTACCTTGAGTTCTAAACCAAAATATATGTATGAAATATCAACATACATTACGTATTTAATTAATAACAAGAGCGTCTTATTTGAATGCAGAACTTGGTTGTTTTTTATTTTCGATTACTCAACTCAATTTTGAGTAAATAGATAATTGCTTCATATTTTGAAATAAATTACAAGCGTTGTGTCATCGCGCTTCTCTTTCATTTCTATGCAATCTGATAGTGACCGCGGTTTAGGTGTTGTCAGCGTCTTAATCTGTTTAAAACGAATCCGAATCTATCTATTTACCTTTGTACAGAGTTCATCAATATGAGCTTTTCAGTTACAGTAATTGTCTATTGTTATCTTTAGGAACTTTGATAAATGATAATGATAAATGAATGCTACTCTCAACCTCTTCTATCGTGTCGTTATCATGATGTATTTTCAACTGTGCACGCTTACTGTTGTATGTTTGGTATTGTATCATTTTGGTTTTGCCAATAATATTATTGTGGAGATTATTTTGTTTAAGCCACGTGATAATTTTATTTAAAGTCTCGTTTATTTCCGTCTGGTATTCACATACGTCATAACTATCGTTAAGAATGCTGACCGTCGTATCGTCAGCATAATAGTATGCAGTTGCGGGAGGTTACACTAGCTAAGTCATTAGCATACAGCAAAAACAAAACTAGTCCCATCTAATGGATGGTTTCTTGGGGAACAACACAATTATTTTCCCGATAGGGAGATCTGCAGAAATCGCACGCTTAATAGAATACTGACCTATTAGAGGTTGAGTCAAAGTTAGGTTTTCTTCAATATTTTTTGCACAGGTTTAATCAATGGTTTTATAAAGTAGGAATTATAATTAAAAATAAATTACATATTTATTATATTGGCTAATAAGCCGACGAGACCCCAATTGCAAAACATTTAACGGCGATTTCCCAGAAATCTACTTTTTTTGAGTTAAGCCAGTATTCTATTAAGGCACTGACAAGACCCAATTGACCAAAATAGGCTTCTTTTAAGAAAATAAATTGCCTAATCTGTATAGTTTGTGGTAGCGGAAAAAATATATGTTAATTTTGAACATATTTTCCAGAACTTGGTTGTTACCAAAACACGTTTTGAAAAATAGTCTCGATACAAATTAATGTTAAACTAACCTCATATCTGGAGTTACAATCCAAAATATCTGTATTAAATATCAACATACGTTACGTATTTAATTAATAACAAGAAGGTCATATTTTAATGCAGAACTTGGTTGTTTTTTATTTTCGATTACTCAAATCAATTTTGAGTAAATAGATAATTGCTTTATATTTTGCAATAAATTACAAGCGTTGTGTCATCGCGCTTCTCTTTCTTTTCTATGCAATCTGACAGTGACCGCGGTTTAGGTGTTGTCAGCGTCTTAAGCGTTTGAAATGTTTTGGCGCCTTGTTTGTCTCGAAATCTCAACACATAGTTGTCGATAGGTAGCTTTCGAGCCATTTCAACGCGTTTCCCTTAATACCGTAACGATCTAATTTGAAAAGAAGCAATTTATAGTTGACGAAATCGAAAGCCACATATCTAAGAAAACAAAGGTAATTGGTGTTTTATCATTAAGACTTTTGGCTATCAATTTTAATATAGCAAAACAAGCGAAGGTGGCAGATTTATTTTTTCTAAAACCAAATTGTTCTTCATTTAAGATGTCATACATTGATAATGTAGCTGTAAAGCTTTTCATACATAACTTTTAAAATTATCGATATAAGCGTTATGGGATGATAGTTGTTCATATCATTTGGTGTCACCTGTCTTGTGAATTGGTTTAACAATAGAGAGCTTTAAACGCGAGGGGAATAAACCTTGAATAAATGATTTATTTTAAATAAAACGGCTGAAGCCAATTACACTATTTAAACATATAATTTATTGAACACAGTCGTGCATTCCTTTCACAAAAATTCAAATATTCTGATAGTATCATCTTTTATTCATTCGCAAACATATCAAGATCTGTGTTTGAGTCCAGGAGAGCGTTAATAGCGGCTAATGTTCGAGGAATAGGTGACTAGGTGCGTACAACAGTTCGGCAAATTGGAACAGCCAGTAAGCGGGGTTTTCTGCCACGACAGTAATTGTCTAGGACAAATATATTACAGATTTCATTATACAGATCTGGAACATCAATAATTCCCCTAAGAATTTTAAATATTAGAGTCATCTGATAGCGCAATCGTCTTACTTCTGGAGAATTGAAACTTGATGATGATAGGTTAATCATATGGCTTATATGCAATCACAAACATTTTGAGCATATTTTGATAATGTTTAGTAAATAGAGTTGGTAGTATTAAAGAAAAAATATCATCGTCTGCCTAGCCTTTTCCTAACTATGTTGGGGTCAGCGTCCTGTCTTTCCGAATGCAGCTGAATACCAGTGACAGCCTATCTGACTTCCACAACCCAGTTACTGGGTAACACGATACCCCTTCGTAAGATTGGAGTAGGAGTAGTAGATACTCCTGGACCGGAGTAGTTGGGCTTGCATCTTAGTGTTAACTTATTTGCTTTCTATTATTAAGGAGTAGAAAATATAATATATACTGATCTTTGTACCTGAGATATAAGACAATATTATGACGTAAAAATACAATGATCTGCACAATTTATGATAACACTTACTATAATAGTAAGTATTATCATAGAATTAGTAAGTATTACTTGTGGTGACTGGTCGTCTTACTGATCATAGTTCGGCACCAAGCTCGTCTAGTCCCTTAGATGTCACTGCCTGCGGTAGCGTCGGGGGTCGGGTTGCCTTCTTCCCTCCAATATGGCGAGGGGGGTGATGGCTGATCTTTGCGTTATGCTCGTGAACGGGTGCTGCTTGTGGTGACTGGTCGTCTTGCTGATCATAGTTTTAATTGTTATTTGTGATTATTTATTTATTTTACTTCGATGGTGCTAGTTTATCATTTCTCACTTCGAGTTACAGCAATAGCCTTATGTAAGTGGGCACGCCCTTTATGCCTGGAGGCTTTTATTTAGGTATTAAGTTCTGTTTACGTTTTTTAAGTTGTAATTTTTATCTGCTTGAGTACAGTTTTCATTGTTTTGTTAGTATATTGGCGTGCTAGCTAACATATGGCAAGTAATTTAATTTAATGTTTTGTGTTTCGTAATGTTAATTACTTTGTATACGGTTTGTATAGAATCAAGTTTATATAACTAAACTGACAGGTGTTCTGCTGGGGAGTTTGTTCCGCCACTTCTTCTTCCCAGCTAAAGCACTAGGAAGTGGTGAAGGGCGGGCATTTTTGGGGGACTGTCTTATGTAACTTTGACGTTCGAAAAGTGCTGATTCTTAGCCATACAAATCGTATGCAAAGTAATTAACATTACGAAACACAAAACATTGGATTAAATTAGACACTTGCCATACGTTAGCTAGCACGCGCCAGTATACCAACAAAACAATGAACAAACTGTACTCAAGCAGATAAAAATTACAACATAAAAAAACGTAAATAGAACTTAATACCTAAATAAAAGCCTCCAGGCATAAAGGGCGTACCCGCTTACATAATGCAATTGCTGTAGCTTGAAATGAGAAATGATAATAAACTTGAAAGTGAGAAATGATGATAAGAAATGATACTGGTGCCGATTCCCTTGTTCCCAAACTAAACTAAATTAAGTTCAGTGCATCTTTTTCTTTCTATTTCATTAAGAAAAGGATAGAAAACAAATTTTAGTTTAGTCCTGTCAAATTAATCAGCGCCTGTCACTACTCTATATATGTTTAGGCGTGATTAAAAACTTGCCTACTAAAATTACGTCAATTTACGGCAAGCGCTGATTAATTTGACAGGACTAAACAAAAATGTATCTTCTGTCCTTTTCTTAATGAAATAGAAAGATAAAGATGCACTAAATTAAATTTAGTTTAGTTTGTGAACAAGGGAATCGGCGCCAATAACGATTTAATAAACTACGTAAAACTTCGCATTTTATAAAGTACTAGCCGCGATTTCACTCGTATAAGTCTCGATCCCGTGGGAATATCGGAATAAAAAGTGTTCTATGTCCTAACCCACCCTAACCATATGACAAATTTCATCCAAACCCGTTCATCCATTTTAGTGTAAAACAAACAAACAAATTTACTTTCACATTTATAATATCAGTTCGGATGGTCAAATGGATATAGTTTTGAGTTCCTAGCCCGTTAATATCACAAAGTTTAGCAAACTATACTTTTCTGTAAATCATACTAGCTTTTAACATAATATCAAATCCTTATTCTCCGTTCAAGCAGAGGTGTACATCTACATTAAGGCGCTGACAAGACCCAATTGACCAAAATAGGCTTCTCTTAAGAAAAAAAAAATGCCAAATCTGTATAGTTTGTGGTAGCGGAAAAAATATATATCAACTTTGAACATATTTCCCTTCGGAAATGTGCAAACAAAAATACATTATCACTGAGTGACTCGAGGATTGATATTTTAGTTCAATCTCAGATATGACGCCACCAACTGCATCAGTCTGCACCTAAAGGTTCTTGTTTTAAACTTTTTAGTTGATTGTTGCAGTCCAGTTTTTTTTTTTTGTTTTTTTTTTTTAAATTTAAATTGCATAAGCATTCCTTGTGGTCTTAGTTACTAAATATAAATATAACGGCGCAGAGTAACCGTTATCAGAAGTAGTCATTGTATTTGTGGTTCAGTATCTTAAATATCATCAGGATTGTGCCGGAATATAGCAGTTCGTCGTCATCTGTCATCAGAAGACACCCGCCATCATCCAACCATCGATGCGACGCTGTGCTAGAGTGACTGTTACCAGCCAGTTTCACTCTTATTCCATATTTATGGGAGATTCCAATAACTTTGTAACAAAACTAGATGGCGACACTTGATGCGCAGTCATATAAATATTTATTTTTTATGCGCTAAGTTTATTTTCTTAGAAACACTTGATTCAATTTTATTACTAGTTGTTTTAACCTAAAAAGATGTGCAACCTTGTAAGTTATCCTTCAATTAAGGCGCTGACAAGACCCAATTGACCAAAATAGGCTTCTCTTAAGAAAGAAAATTGCCAAATCTGTATAGTTTGTGGTAGCGGAAAAAATATATGTTAATTTTGAACATATTTCCCAGAACTTGGTTGTCACCAAAACACGTTTTGAAAAAAAAATCTCGATACAAACTAACGTTAAACTAACCTCTTACCTTGAGTTCTAATCCAAAATATCTGTATTAAATATCAACATCCATTACGTATTTAATTAATAACAAGTACGTCTTATTCTAATGCAGAACTTGGTTGTTTTTTATTTTCGATTACTCAACTCAATTCTGAGTAAATAGATAATTACTTCATATTTTGCAATAAATTACAAGCGTTTTGTCGTCGCGCTTCTCTTTCTTTTCTATGCAATCTGACAGTGACCGCGGTTTAGGTGTTGTCAGCGTCTTAACAATAAAATCTATACAAATCTGTTGTATCGAAGTCATGACTCAAATATACTTATCTCCTTCTTTTATTGGAAAATTCTAAAGTGCGAGGGGGACGGACACAGGTTGGGAATCCAGAAGGCTACTGCGGTTTTTACTATATTTGATATGTAGTTAATTTATATTATGATAGTTTAATGGAAAACTACTTGTGTACATGTTTGTTTGTTAATTGCAATTTATTGAATGCCTTATGACGTCAGACTCGGTCAGAAAAAAGGAATTGCTGGGAAAAAACGTACCTATGAGTCATGGTTTATCTTCTTGGCTTCATAATGTGCCTAGCCTTTTCCAGATTATGTTGGGGTTGGGTACCATTGTAACCGGATGCAGCTGAGTACCGGTATTTTACATGGAGCAACTGCCTATCTGACCTACACTACCCAGTTTCTGGCAACACGAAACCCCTTGGTAAGACTGGTTGTCAGTCTTTCGGGCCTCTGACTACCCGTAACGACTGTCAAAGAACTATGAATGACAGCCGGGACCCAAAGGCACAGAGGGATCTCAGTATATATCTCAGTGGGATCTCAGTGGTCACCCATCCATGGAACTTTACTCCTTTTCTTACAAAAAAATGACGAGTCTTCAGGCCTGGTCACAAAGATTTCAAACCATTCAGGTTTTCTTACCGTTATGTACAGCCAAGTCTTTAATAGTTTCGTCACGACTCATAATACCTTTTGAAGCTAGGCCACTGAACCGACTTTTGCATATAAAACTATATTTAATTACACGATAAGAAAGATAACAACAATCGATTTCCAAAAAAACCCTACAACGTTCACGTTGTAGTTATTTTACAAAATAACTTTAATTTCGGAAGTTGGTGTCTTTGGATCTGTATTTTAATATTTTGCCACCGACTTACGAAATTAAAGTTATATTTCACTTCATAGTGTCTTTTTGGAAATCCAACCGAGATCCAAATTTAAAAAAAAAAAAATATTTTTCGCTGTATTATGGGTCAGCTTATAATAATAATAATAATAATTTGTTTATTTCTTCAGATTCAATTTCATAATTTATTTGTGAAAAACTGGCCTAAGCAATGTTTTTTACAAAACCTGTATGTCATGTCACCAGGCCCCAAGTTTTACATTTTTATTGTTGTACTGGAGACAGTCTGATTCGCATAGAATATTATTCAAATAAAAATCTTATTCATTATAATGTTGCAATATTGCTCATAAAAATTGATTTACAAAAATAAAAATAGAAAAAAATTCAAGGGGTGTAAAGGTGTAAGTGAATGTGTGTGGTGTGTGTGCAATGTAGAGTACGTGGGTGTGGTGTGGGGTAATTGTGCATTGCAGAGGGAACATTATGTTAGGACATGGTTTTGAAAAGATCTCAATTTGGGTATAGGTACTCTAAGGTGATAAGCCAGTCAGTTATTTTTCTTTTAAACCTTGTTTTGTTCAGGGTATGAATTGAAATTAAATCATTCAGTCTGTTGTATAGAAATGAGCCAAGAAAAGAGAAGAAATTGCGGGCAAATTTGGTTTTTACTGATTTAGGTTGGCCATACGGAATGTATGCCTTCTTCTGCTTCTCATGTCAGAATTTTGATGGGTGTTTATAACAGGAATAAGAGATCGTTGTTTCGAAGCAAAATGGAGAATAAGAAGCTGCCGAATTGAGAGGACTTTAGAGGACTTATATACTTCTACAGTGGGATGACGGAAAGGAAGGAATAATGCAACTTGTCCTTAAAGTTGCTAACTGCTCATCACCTTTTACAAAATATTGCTTTTCCTGATGTAGGGACGTTCATTCATAGAGAGTTCTCCTGGTGGTAGGCATAATTTACAGTAAAATTTATTTATGAAAAATTATTTTATTGTAAATACATTTTTTTGTGTAATTTTCTTTAAATATTTTGGAGTATGGGAAAGATTTTATTTATTATTATTATATTGCTTTTTAATTTGGAGCCGACGGAAATAACAGTCTGGAGTGCCTGGGAATAAACCAATATAACTTCCTTATTTTTGGAAGTCGGTTACAAATAGCATACACCTTTGACCAATATCGAGCTGACATCAACCTAAAACCTTTTTAATTGCCTGGCCATTTTATGAAACCTAAAACAATTATTTTTATTAAATTTAATTATCGGGTCTGTCCGTGTCACATTTTTAATTCGGTCTGACATTGATAGAAGATGGCTGAATGTCATTCTGCGTTATTGACATTACGACGCAATACGTAATGCCGAGTCGTTAAAACAGATTCTATCGTGCAATGAGCAGAGAAAAATATTAATTTTTTTATGGGGCGAACATAAATTATGTATGTAAATGTACCTAAATTAGTTTCTCTAATATATTAATGATGATCACGCATGAATCAGAGCTTCGCTCTCATTAATAGAGGATATATTGGGGTCTGACCCGATCACGATTGTACTAATTATATTTTTATCATAATTATTGGGTGCATTAGCTGTGCGTCCGCAAGTGACGATACTTAAAAACCACGTTAGCAGTACTGTGGTAGTTTTATGAGCAGTCATACCGAGACAAACATATTAGCCAGCCAACGAGGTGGTGGCGGGGCTGACTGTCCAGGGCACCCGCACTTAGGGACACACGGCTACATATAAAACTATGCCTTTCACGGCTACATATAAGCTGATCTAGCATTGTTTAGGATTTTTTGTATGTTTTAGGTGGATACATTATTTAAGCACTCGCGGATCACCGATTACGGATCACGCTCTGCAGATTATTTTTTTGTTTTTTATTAGTATTTTAAATTCTTATAATTGGTTTTATAGTTGCATTCGTTTTATAGTTGCGGCGGCTAGGGGCGAGAGGGCGCGAAATTTGCCTTTCCCTCAACCGTCTCGCCTCCTCCTTCGCGAGCATTACTGCTTCGCAGAAGGAGGTGACGGCTGCCCATGCCCTTTCGCTCCGTACCATGGCCTGAACCAGGGCCGGACGCCAGAGATCTCTGCCGCCGATCGCCTCCACGAGGACACGGCGGTGTTCTGCCCAAGCCGGGCAGATCTCCACCATATGCTCCACCGTGTTCTCCGGGCGATCCACACAGTGGTAACACCAGGGCGTTTCCTCCCGCCTTATCCGACACAGGAACCTCCCGAAGCTGCCGTGTCCGGTGAGGACCTGCGTCAGGCGGAAGGTGAGGACGCCGTGGCGCCTCTCTAGCCACTCTTCAAAGAGGGGACTTATTGCCGCAATTGTGGCGTGCCCAGCACTGGGTTGCGACAACCGTACTCTCCATATCGCCATGAGATCCCGCCGGAGTTCTGTCCGCTGTACCGCGATTTCTCGCGGCAGCAGAGTTACGCCTCGGCGTTTCGCCTCCTCGCGCCACTCCCATACGTGCGCGAGGACGAAATGTATTGACTTAGGTGGGTAATTGCCCTTGAATAAAACCGTATGAAAATGATGGAAAATATTCATAAGCATGAAGTAAACAATGTTCTCAGTAATCTTAGTATAATTACTGGGAATTCCAAATCATAATTTATAGTTAGGTTGTGTTCATAATAGCATAAAAAGAAAAAAAGAAATTAACGTACGCTCGAATACTTCAAACTCTTTATTTATATCTTGAGGTAAACCTCAAAAATAATCAAATTAACTCACTTCGAAATACCTATAGTGTTGGTTATGACGGAATATACACTAAAGTTATCAAAGAAGTGTCTCAATACATAGCTCCACATCTCAGTCACATTATTAATATGAGTATTTCTAACGGAATCTTCCCTGAGAAATTAAAAACGTCAATAATTATACCCTTGCACAAAAAAAATGATAGACAAATTATGTCAAACTATAGGCCTATTGCGTTGATACCTGTCTTTTCAAAAATATTTGAGAAAGTCATTTATAAGTCATTGTACAACTACCTTGAGAAATCAAACATATTAGTAAAGGAACAAAAGGGATTTCGCAAGCATAAGTCTATCAATATGGCCATACACGACCTGCTTCTCCCTATTTTGTCAAATGTAGATAAGAGAAATCCTGTATGTGCTATCTATATGGATCTAACTAAGGCTTTTGATTATGTGGATTATACATAAACTTGAAAAATATGCTATCAGGGGACATATACTTGATCTCATTCGATCTTACTTAACGGCTAGAAAGCAATTTGTAGAAATCACACAAATATGCTCAAACATCAGCTACGAGAAAAAATATCGTTCTGAAAGCGAGATAATTAAATACGGCATCCCTCAGGGTAGCGTGCTGGGACCCCTCCTTTTTTTGCTCTACATTAATGACCTTCCGGGGCAAATAAACCACCCCATGGTACTATTCGCCGATGATAGCACCGTAGTGATTAAGTGTGATGATCCCAACACTTATGAAAATGAAATAAATATGACATTAAATAGAATAATATCATGGTTTGACAACAATAATCTAATTATAAACTTAGAAAATACTAAAATTATGCATTTTTATCAAAGGATCCCACAAAAAATCCTTGACATTAGCTATTTAGGGACGAAAATAGAACCAGCTATTGCTACTAAATTTCTTGGTATTAATATAGACAATAATTTGACTTGGAGATCTCAGACAGACGAATTATGTAAAAAACTTCATAAATTTGCCTATGTTCTCTATAAACTATCAAAAATAGTGAGCCTAGAATCCGTACTAACAGCCTATCACGGCTATGTTGCATCAACAATCAGATATGGCGTAATATACTGGGGCAATTCAGTAGATAGAGAACTTGTATTTAGAGCCCAAAAAAGATGTGTCAGAGCTATGTGTAGCCTTAAAAGCACGGACAGTTGTCAACCGTTCTTTAAACGTTTAAAAATTCTGACCTTGCCATCGTTGTACATACAGGGTGTCCAAGAACCTGGCGTCCAACTGGATTCCCACGATGCCCCAAGTTCTAACAGTACTCAGAAAAATATTTTAAAAAATCCACCCCATGTACTTACAGAATTATACTGATTTCAAAAAAAAAGGGGAAATGAGCACCCTGTGACATACTTTTGAATGCTGTGACTGCTAATGCTGATAATTTCGATATTTCTTGGAGGTTTTGTAATCTAGGGTATTGCTGTGTCTAAATAGAATGTAAAAATAATGTACTTATTGTACCATTTTAAAATAAAATATTATTTTAACTAAAGGTGATATGGAAAACTATTGAATTTCGCAACTTTGACCGACTGTAGTGTAAAAAAAATGTACCAAAATAGTATGGCAAGTGACGTCAAATTTTGACGCGTTTATTCCTCTTTTTAAAAAGGTATAATACTTACACATTAATTTGAAAAAAAAAATTTTGATAATATTTTTACTCAACAACCCAATTTTTACGAAGTGCCTACCTACTAACGGTAACTGTCGGACCCTTTCTTATCTTAGAAACTGTTATGTTACTACTATTATTTACTTCGGTTCCAAGAGTGAGCAAGAAGGAAATACACACAGGTAGATGGGTTCCCAGTAGAATAAAAGCAAAGAATGTTAGTTTAAAGATATTTTATTACAATAAATGTTCAAAATGTTGACCACCCGCGGCAATACAAGCTCTCACTCTCCTTAAAAAGGACCGCTTTATGTTTCGCGAGTAACTTTTTTGACGTATCACCTGCACTGCTTGTGTTATCTTCTCACGAAGGTCAGCGATGTCATTAATGGGCTTCGCATAAACGAGCTCCTTCATAGTTCCCCAGAAAAAAAAATCCAGCGGATTTAAGTCAGGTGAGCGGGCTGGCCACGGGATTGTTCCTGATCGCCCAATCCACCTGTTCGGGTATTGCTCGTCCAAAAACTCTCTAACGGATACGCGAAAATGTGCTGGACAGCCGTCGTGTTGGAACCACATATCTGGTGGGGTCTCTTCTAGTAAGTTTGGCAAATCATTTTGAAGAAAATTTAAATATGATTCGCCAGTCAAATTCTCGGGCATCTCAAATGGACCAATAATATTCCCACAGAGAATACCGGTCCACATGTTCACTTTGAACCGGTACTGGGATCTATCTTCTCGCATCAAGTGCGGATTTTCCACATGCCACTCGTGCAAGTTGTGTAGGTTCATGTAGCCATCCTTCTTAAATGTTGATTCATCTGACCACAAAATTTTGTCGATAAAGTTTTCGTCTTCTCGATGTTTTTGCAGGATTGTTTCACAAAACGCGACTCGGCTCGGATAGTCTCGAGGTAAAAGACTTTGCACTCGCTGTACGTGGTACGGATGATATTCTTCTTTTTGGAGAATACTGTGTGCTGTGCTCTTCGGTATCCCCGTATCAGCTTCTATTCCTCGCACAGAGATGCTTGGATTTGCCGACACCGCCTCTAAAACTTCATCGCGTATGAAGTCATTTACGGGTCGTCCTTCACCAGCTACTTGATTGGGGAACCGCCCGTCACATAGTGATCTGTGCACATTAATGAAAACTCGATGGTCGGGATATCGCGTAGCCCTCGGATACCTTTCTCTGTAAAGTCTCGCTGCAGCTCGTCCATTACCTCTACATTCTCCATAAATGTAGTGCATATTTGCGTATTCTTGCGGAGTGTAGGTCGCCATGGTAGCACACACAAAACACAAACTGTCCAAACACAGGCAAAGGTCGTCGTAAAGAGTTCGTTTCAAAGTCCAGAGCACAAAGAGTAATCGAGTCCAATAAACAAAGCTTTAAATCGTAGTACGTGATCAATGGTAACAATAAGAGAGAGGTGCGTAGTAACGGCAGGAGGCAGTGACGCGTACTGACCGTACTGTTATCCTAAATAGCACGATCCCAGATAGCGTCACTATCTATCTCACTCGCACCTCTAACCTTTTTCTCCCTCACTCTTACCTGAATAATGGGGTACCATAAAGAAGAACCAGCAAATCGCAAAGATAGTTTCTGTCTTGCTCCCTCCTGTTGTAATAACGAATCACTATGGTGAGATGCATGCACATACCGTCCCTTACGGTCTAACCTGTTTTTTGAGAGGCCTGTTGTTATTTTTATGAGCATACAATAGTAATTCTTTAGAGGTTAGATTCAATTCGTCGTAAATTTTTCTTTCTAAGAATTCTGTAAGACATCGTAAAAATTGGGTTGTTGAGTAAAAATATTATCAAAATTTTTTTTTTTCAAATTAATGTGTAAGTATTATACCTTTTTAAAAAGAGGAATAAACGCGTCAAAATTTGACGTCACTTGCCATACTATTTTGGTACATTTTTTTTACACTACAGTCGGTCAAAGTTGCGAAATTCAATAGTTTTCCATATCACCTTTAGTTAAAATAATATTTTATTTTAAAATGGTACAATAAGTACTTTATTTTTACATTCTATTTAGACACAGCAATACCCTAGATTACAAAACCTCCAAGAAATATCGAAATTATCAGCATTAGCAGTCACAGCATTCAAAAGTATGTCACAGGGTGCTCATTTCCCCTTTTTTTTTGAAATCAGTATAATTCTGTAAGTACATGGGGTGGATTTTTTAAAATGTTTTTCTGAGTACTGTTAGAACTTGGGGCATCGTGGGAATCCAGTTGGACGCCAGGTTCTTGGACACCCTGTATACGAAACAAATGTGTTTGTCAAATCTAACATCTCATTATACAAAATAGCTGCTAAAAGTTACTACAGAAAATTACGCGATAAGAATAAGTCAGAACTCGAAGTGACTTATGGCAAAACTGCACTAATGAATAAAAGTACCTTCTGTATGGCCAAAAAAATATTTAACAAATTACCAGAACAAATAAAAACGGTAAATCTGGACAATTTCAAAAAAGCACTATTTAAAATTTTGATAAATAAATGCTATTACTCACTAAAGGAATATTTGGACAACAATTCTATAGTTACTGCCTCAGAAAATTATTCATTACCTCACCTATTTTGACGACCTTGAATTTTGTTTGATATTAACATTAATATGACATGTAATCTATTTGACATTTATTGAAATTGATTGTATTTTAAATTTGTATTGATGTGCATGTATCTATTAATACTGACTTTACTAGCGATGTGAAAGTTACGTAATTCTAACAAATTATGATATTTTAAAAGTAAAATGTGTGTTAAAAAGTAAAAATTTGACTATGTTAATTAAATATATTTGTACGCGTCTGGGCAAAAGATAGAAGATCTACCTATCTGTAACATCTCACACTCTGTTGTAATTTGACCTATGTTTACAAATAAAGCATTCTGTTTCTGATTCTGATTCATAAAGATTTTTTTTTTATACACAGCGGTTAAGCTCTTGCGGGCTTGCGGACGGTGAGCAATAGGTAGCTCGCCGTCCGATAAGGATCAGACCATTGACGGCGCATTGTGTCCCACGCGCGCCTCAAAGAGATGTCAGCACAAGTGGTCCATGGGTCCACTAGGGCCGATGCCTGCCGGGGTCGTGGGAAAGTACGAAAGGGTTACCGAGGCCTCGGGCAACACAGGCAACCGAAGGAACATGGATGGGTTTTAGTCAGTAAGAGTCTGACACACCCTCCCGCTCCGCCCAGAGCAGGAGAAGTTATTCGATAAATTTCCTACCCAAAAAAAAAAAGCGGTAATGCTTTTGGCCTTCATCTCACTTGCTGACGGACTCATGGGTTTAGTGGTCGCAAGTGCTCCTGCTGAGCACGAGGTCCTGGGTTCGATTCCCGGATCGGTCAAAAGTCTTATTGTGTTTCCATCTGGAATTAATCAGTAGCAGTTCGGAATCTGAATTTGTGCCCTTTAGGCCCGAAGGGTTTTATTTAGATTACGTTCTTTTTTCGTTTTTATGTTGTAATTTTTATTTCTGCTTGAGTACAGCTTTCAATGTTTTGTTGGTATATTGGCGAGTGCTAGCCAACATATGATAAGTAATTTAATTGAATGTTTGTGTTTCGTAATGTTAATTACTTTACATACGACTTGTATAGACTCAAGTTCTAACTAAACAGACAGGTGTGCTGCTGGGGAGTTTGTTGCGCCACTTCTTCTTTCCAGTTAAAGCACTAGGAAGTGGTGAAGGGTGGGCGTTTTCGGGGGACTGTCTTATGTAATTTTGACGTTCGAAAAGTGCAAATTCTCAGGCAAGTTTGAGTAAATGACTTTTGAGTTTTGTTTTATTTGTGCTTGGTAGATGGCAATAGGCTCGGAGGCGAGCCTATTGCGTATCACATGCGACTCAAACGTAACTAACGAAATATGGGATTCCCTATACGCGGACCTCTGCCTAACCTTTCGGGGAATCCAGGCGTGATGTTATGTTATTTCCATAAAAATAATGTCATTTAGCAAAAGAAAAATAATGTCATTTAGCAAAAGAAAAATAATATCATTTAGCAAAAGAAAAATAATATCATTTAACAAAAGAAAAATAATATCATTTAGCAAAAGAAAAATAATGCCATTTAGCAAAAGAAAAATAATATCATTTAGCAAAAGAAAAATAATGTCATTTAGCATAAGAAAAGTACGAAATGCATAACATGCTTCTTTTTTTGAAGTCAGTTAAAAAAAGAATTTGCTAAAACGTGAATAAGAAATTACTGTTTTACTTACAACCATTTGGAATGTCTAACAATCAATTAATTCATTGTTAAGTTAAATAATTTGCAATAATTAACGATTTTAATATGCTCACTTCTAATAACACTAAGATATGTCAAGGAAAACATTAGTTATTTTAAGACTCATTAAAATCTATTTGTCGATATAATTACTAACATTCCAAATTTTATTGGCTTATCTAGTTACTTGTGTCATACACACATAATCAGCCTATAATGTTCCCACTGCTGGGACACAGGCCCACTCTGTGAGAGGGGGTGCGCCTTAATCCACCACGCGGGCCCAGTGCGGGTTGATAGATGCGACATGTCTTCGATCTTTCGGTTCTAAGTCATGCCGGCCGGACATCCTCACGATGTTTTCCTTTGCCGTTTTGGGAGCAGTGGTGATGAAATATCCTATGACCTACGACTCGTAAGTCACTGCAGTTACCACCGGGCCACCACTGCTCAAAATAATTATTAGGTATTCTAATACACAACTGTGACCAAACCCTAAGGTTAATTTCATATATATACATCGAGAAGGCGGTGGAAATTTACGTGAAATCGGAGACCGTGACGAAATGTACTAATACATGTAATTAATACGTTCTGCTGGCGTTTTCTATGTTGCCATGGTCCAATTATTATGAAGGAACGGCCTCTTTGCCAATGAATGTGTTTTTGGAATGGAAAAGTTAATGGAATGTAGGAATTGTAAGCTGATAAGTTTAAGAGCCATACCTCACCGGGACGCTAAAGTGGCACAGCCAAATCGCGTTGCCAACAAAATGTATGGTTGGCTGCATGACCAAGCGAACGCCACGTGCAGGGTCAGACTTTGCCGAAAGGGCCCGGGTGGCTCCCCATAAGCCCGGAGCCCGAGACTGGATAATGGTAGATGGGATACTATCGGAAAATAATGATATATCCAAATTATTAATTATCACCTATATATTATTAGGTACATTGCCAATTATATTCCAATAATATAACACATATAAAGCTAGCCAATCATCATTTTTTTTAAAAGAGAAGAACTTTTAGCTAAGCAGTTCAATCGTAAGAGCTGCTGTTCTCGTCATCCTTGATTAGATCCGACTCTGTGTTTTATATAATCAACGGATCCGACAGTTCTTGCCCCAGTAGAGAGGATGTGCGGCCCCCCTGTCCTACCTACGGCCTGGCTTGCGGCAAGATTCCGTGGGGGGCTCGGCTGGCAAACGCCACCTCGGCTATATAGTCGAGGTGCCATATGGCCAGTCCGACGCTGGCCACGTCAACCACTCACTATATAGCTGTGTACATTTAGTTGGCAGCGACCTGCCGACGCACGACGTAGTCATGACGTCCCGGTAAGGTATGGCTCTAAGTACTCGCACGCACTCGGCAGCCAAGTAGCAACCCAGGCTTCTGCAACCGGAATGTTGAGAAAATTCTTGGCTGACCAGTGCGCGGGCTCCAATTAGACATTAGGATTGGCTGCCCCAGCCAGGCTGGCTAGTGGGCCCATTATCAGCCTATAATGTTCCCACTGCTGGGACACAGGCCTCCTCTATGTGAGAGGCAGTGGGCCGTAATCTACCACGCGGGCCCAGTGCGGGTTGGTAGATGTCACATGTCCTCGAATTTTTGGTTCTAGGACATGCCAGTTTCTTCACCATATTTTCCTTCACCGTTTTGAGAGCAGTGGTGATGAAATAACCTATGACCTAAGACTCATGTCGTTACCACTGGGCCACCACTGCTCCCAAAAGCTTCCTCTCTGTTACTAATTTGCTGTTCCCGACATAATGGTTTCATTACTGTAGTATATTTAGTAGTGTGATGATATGTCAACATATTGCCATAACTGTATGTGAGGGTGAGTGGAAATAAATCAGTGTTTAACCAACCTGCATGTGTTTCATTACATGGTGAAAGCGGTGTGCCTTTTTAACAATTTTTCGAGTTAAAACGGACTTGAACCTATAAAGTATTGTATCTTAGTGCCGTGACATATCGTGTTTATAAAACGGAAAAATAATAATGGAGCACGCACGTCCTCCAGCGGAATTATCGCTCGACGGGGCGGTCCAGCCGCGCGGTCCGACGCGTGGCACAAATGGCGGAAGCTGTTCGAAGTTTTTCTTAAAGCATCTGGAGTGAGCAAAGAGCCTAAAGAAGTCCAGGCTAGTTTGTTGGTTAACTTCATTGGATCAGCTGGTTATGAGGCATATACAACGTTCACGTTCGATAAAGATGAAAGTGAAGACGACATAAATTGTGTGTTTCATTACAATTACATTTTATGTTACCACCTGAGTACACATCGTGGAATACCATAAATGAATGATAAATGATGGATTGTATTTCCTATTGACAATCGTAGAATCTAGCAACTGGATGTTGTAGGTAGACTGATTACGTCACTAGGTACATCATCACCTGCCTAGCCTTTACCCAACTATCTTGGGATCCGCTTCCAGTCTAACTGGATGAATACCGGTATTTTACATGGAGCGATTGCATACCTGACCTCCACAACCCAGTTACTGGGTAACACAATATCCCTTGGTAAGATTGAAATTAGACTGTTTTTTCTGAACTAGCTTCTGCCCGAGATTTCGTCCGCGTAAAATTACTTATTCCCCCGACCCACCGCGTCGCATCGTCCTATCGCCCGCCCGTGCTATTACTTCGTTTTCTAAGCGTTCTTTCTTCTTTCTTCTTCTTTCTTTTATCTTTTTGTTCGTATCCATAGGGTCGTAGCGTGGTGTTAAATAGCCTATAGCCAACCACAAGCATTGGGCTATCAAGTTAATGCAGACAAAAATTGGTTGTTCGTAAAGTAGTAGGTATAAACCGTACGGACGATAATTTTATGTGATAACGAGAGAGAGATGCGTCACAAGCCAAACGCTTAGGCTGATGCCTCTCTTTCGCTAGTTCTGCACTCTCGCTTGCACGTTCGGCTCAGGCAGAACGTGACAATGAGTCATGATTTTTCGTGCGTGCAGCCGGTGTTCATCGATTTATAAGACGTTATAGGCCTACTGTGCGTTTATTTTAACTTGACGCGTGACGCGGTTGGTAGCACCGAATTTTGCAGTCTTAGTTTAAATACTACTAGAGTCCAAAATGGCGACTGACAGAACAGACCTACCAATCACATGACTGCAAAATTCAGTGCTACCATTCGCGTCCCGCGTCAAGTTATAGTAAACGCACAGTAGTCATTGTATGACTGGCAATTATTTTGACATTCAACCTTACGGTGATAAAGCAATACTTACTAAAGTTACTACAGTTCGGCCGTTGAGAGAATGCGTTCCTGACACCCGTTAGTTGGACAATTTCTAGTTGTAATACGGATCAAATACGCAAAACACTGACACGCATTGTCTCGACTGCTGGACTGTAATATACTTTAGCAAAGTACATTACACATTACGTTATTATCAAAGTTATGTACAATAATTACGCTCGAGATTCACAGTGATAGTGCACCGGATGCAGTTTGAACTCAAGACCTTTTGCTCGCCAATACTCGTCAGTAACATCAGGGTCGAATGAGATCAGCTAGCCAAACTCCGCGGACTTCTTGGGTATCGATATATATAAAAACATTTTATCTATAAAAAAATAAATGAAAACGGTTAAACGTGGTGTATTTACAGTTACTTGAAGTATGAGTTGAGAAAATCAGTTTTTTGGTTTTAACTGGCCATCACGTCGGTGAAAATTACACCAAAAAAAATTTGCTTAAACTGATAGTTTAATTAGCTACATTACCTACGGTCAATGATCCAAAAAAATATCATCAATTTTTTTTTGTATATCTCATGGTTTCGCTAACTATTTTAATTTGACCCGGTAGTTAGACCTTCTTTAATGTCCATAAAATAATAATTAAACAAAAATACTCAAAATACTCAATACTCAATAGGTACTCAATAATTATATTTATTGCTTCCACATGTAAAAAAGAAAGAAAGAAAAATATTTTATTTGGAACACGCACAAGAAATACAAAAGTAAAAAGTAGCATTTTTAACTAAACTTCAAATAAACAAAGAAAATCAATAAAAACGGCTTGTGCGATGCCAAAAAGGCTCCTATCTCAGCATAAGGCTGCGATATTTAAAAAATAAATACCGCAGCGCTGGCATTCTGATAGGGCCCGCTGTGATGCCACCCACGGACACATCTACGGACACAATGTATAAATCATACCAGGGTAATAAAAATTTAATAAAAAAAATATATAGTGAATAAAATACAGAAATAAATAATTATTGTAGATGTACGGTAAATATTACAATTGACTCCGACGCTCGAACTTCACTTGTCCATGCCATAAACTAACGTCTATGGTGTATGACAAGCGAAGGGACGCGGGCGCATTGCGTTGCATTCGTTTGGCTGTCAATGTTTTTGAACTTATATGGTAGATTTTACAAAAATATGATCATTATGGACCCTGTCGGGCACAGCAGAAGTAGGAGAGAGGAAAAGGGCATTTTATTTAAATACTTAGTTGTTATATACTATTTATTGTAATAACTGCCTCGTTGGTCTAGTGGTTGCAAGCGCTACTGCTGAGCATGTGGTCCTGGGTTCGATTCCCGGGTCGGGCAAAGTGTTATTGGGTTTTTCTAACTGGATTTTTCAGTAGCAGCCCGGAGTCTGGATTTGTGCCCGGTTGATGGCAAAAGGCTCGCGCCCTAATACTTGGGATTTTAAAACATAACTGGCGAAATGTGGGTGTACTACAGGTACACCTCTGCCCAATCCTTCGGGGAAGCAAGGCGTGATGTTAAGTATATAATAACAATATAAATTAATTACATTTCACAAAGTCTTGGCAGATAAATAACACCTACTTGCTCTATTTGACTACTGAGATGATGGATAATGGAATGGAATGGAGATTAATAGATGACTAGATGCGCCCCGCGGTTTCACCCGCATAAGTTTTGACCACGTGGGTATATCGGGATAAAAAGTATCCTATGTGTTATTCATGGTGATAAACTATCTGTGTGCCAAATTTCATCCAAATCCGTTCAATGCTTTTTGCGTGAAAGAGTAACAAATATCCATCCATCCATCCATCCTTACAAACTTTCCCATTTATAATATTAGTAGGAAGAAGACCCCAAATAAATTAGGATAAGGGCAGGAAGATCATTGGCCCTATTTGATCATTCTAAAAAAACGACGTGAAATTATTCCAGACCCTTTTTTTTTGGGTGGTAAATTATCAAATAACTTCTTCCACTCTTGTGTCAGACTCTTACTGACTAAAACCCACCCATGTTCTTTCCATTGCCTGTGATGCCAGGGGTCTCGGTAACCCATTCGTACTTCCCCGCGACCCCAGCAGGCATCGGCCCTAGTGGACCCCTACACTTGTGCTGACATCTCTTTGAGGCGCGCGTGAAACACAACGCGCCGCCGACCCGGACCTGGTCCGTAGCGGACGGTGAGCTATCCATTGGTCACCGTCCGTAAGCCCGTGCCTACGGTGGCTGAAAATCCGCCTGAGATTCCCGAGGCCCAGGGCGTCTCCTGTGCCGGCTAGGGGCAAGAGGGCGCGAAATTTGCTTTTCCCTCAACCATCTCCTTCGCGAGCATTACTGCTTCGCAGAAGGAGGTGAAGGCTGCCCATGCCCTCTCGCTCCGTACCATGGCCTGGACCAGGGCCGGACGCGAGAAATCTCCGCCGCCGATCGCCTCCACGAGGACATTCCAGATTCTGTACCGCATAAACTAAGGTCAATAAGTTTATCTAATTTGTTAGGTAATAATTCGTCTTACATAACATTGAACAAATGTATAATTAAGTACTAATGTTGCTAATTAAAAGAGTAATCTTCACACATTTACAACTTATCTACTTAATGGAAGAAAAACATTGGGTTGGACTTAATTAATGAATAACAAGAAAAATAAAGTAATATTCAACGTAAAAAGAAATAAAAACTCATCTTAACAACGACGTTTGAAGACGTCAAACGTCCACCATTTTGAATTTTCTGTTACGACAAAAAAATTAAAACTCATTTTTCATGAAGAAAAACAACTGACCAAGTGCGTGTTGATCATAGTACGCGGGTTCTGTAGTTGTGATGAATTTATCCCAAGAACAAACATAACATTGTACTTGATAAACATAGGCTATGTGCGTTTTATCATGATTAATTACTCGAAAAGTCTAAGGTCGGTCTAAAGCCGTGGCGAGAAAATGCTTCCATTGGTTCCACCAGCTGAGAATCTCCCACCTGGACATGAGTTACCATGGCTTACCTGGAAGTCTTTAAATATACTTCGGACCCAGGTAGGCTGAAGCAAGGAAAACTTGTTCAGGTGAATGAAAAGAAAGAAAGAAAGAATAACGTTTATTTGGAGACAGTTCGTGAAACACAAAATACAATCTCACTGCCAAAAAAAAAAAATATAATAATAACAATAAAAAAGTGAACATAATGTTTTAACAACAATAGTGTGTGCCTCACGCCTGCGCCAAAAAGGTGCATTTCAGCAACAATAGAAAATCAATTGTGTCTCATTAGCCGTCCTTGAGTGATTAATGTCAGACAGATGCTGTCTGACGCTGGTTTTGTGGAATTTCGAAGATGACTTTGCCCTGGAGTGTAAACATGGTGCTGTCCCACAAACAATGGGGCACTTAATATCATGTCCAGCGTGTCCTGTTGCCTGAACGTTACAGGAACTGATAGACGCTACTGAAGCAGCCAAACTCGTAACCAAATTCTGTGCAGACTTTATTTAATGCAGAGCAATGACTGTACTACGAATTCTTAGCCCTCTTACAAAGAAGCAGAGGGGACAGGTTATAGAGAACATTGTACTTGCTAAGAAGAAGATCATGATTGAGGGTCGGGTAATCGCCTTGGCCATACAAATGCGCATCGCGATCACGCCGCGTTGCCGTTCGGTTTCATTGGGAATATTTATTTTTATTAACGAAAATATGAATATTCGAAAAAACACAGATAAAATTATAGATTATAATTTAGTCTATTCATACAAAAAAAAATAATTAAAATATCTTAAGTTGTTTGAAAGTAATATCGTTTTTTATGCGTTGGGTAGACATTATTTCATGAATTTATTTCATAAAGTATTTTACTACAATACTTAAATATTCACATATAGAATTGACGTGTATGCGTTTTAGTTTAACATACATTTTTTGCATAACTTACTTGCATTAGGTACATGAAGGCGTAATAACATATTTAAAAATCACTAAAATCATATATCTGCGCCTTACACTGACTTATCACATCATACAATTGAAAATTACTTTAATTGTTGTGAATGTGAGCACTATGTGGGTATTTTTTTTTCTGCGCCTAAAAAAAACATGCACAATGGGAAAGTTATTTACACTCAAGCGCGGTACAATTCCACTCCTTTGTCTGGGATTTTCTGAATCTCAGTGAAAAACCTGATGCAACCTAGATTATTCATAATTAGTACTAGTAATAATGCTTATTTATGTTCAAAACAAGACCTGACCAGTTTTAAATTATCTAGGAAACTATACAGAATGGTTTTTAAGATACATGTTTTTACGCTGCTGTTTGCAGAGAATACTGAACATGAGATACGGTGTTTTCGATACTAATGTATTTGGGTAATCGTCGGAACTGCAGATCCCCACCTGTTGAGCTCCTTAAGTTTTGAGTTAAGCTACACGATTACTGACAAATGCTTGCACTGACTGGACAGGTCCACTCAAATTTGTGTGGTTCTTTCCTCAAAAGATCATTTCAGACATGGATCTACATGGTCCTCACATGATCTGACCAAGATTATGGAGTTTGTTTCGCCATTTCTTCTCAAGGGTAGTCAGATAGGAAATGTCGACTCCATCTAGCTTATTTTTTAATTATTTATTTAATATGACGTGTAAAAGTGATTCTGATATCCTATTTACAGAATAAACAGTTTCATTTGATTTCATTTCAAACAATTTTATTTCAGTTCCCACCCTAATTGTGTAACACAGTTTAAATGGTCAAGGACAGCTAATAAGACACAATTGATTTTCTATTATTTGACTCCAAATCGGTGTCGCATGGGGCTTAACAGGTAAAATCACAATCAGAGAGTTCTAAAGGATATTCCTAATTCATTACTTCATAGGTTTGAAAAATTCGTCTGCTCGACAACGTAAATAACGCCATGGACGTGGATGAACTGTCAAAATGAAGCATTGCGATCAATTGTCATTTTAAGTGCAACGCAATTGCCCCGGCGATTCAGAAAATTCTTTCATTAAGGCGCTGACAAGACCCAATTGACCAAAATAGGCTTCTCTTGAGAAAGAAATTTGCCAAATCTGTATAGTTTGTGGTAACGAAAAAAATATATGTTAATTTTGAACATATTTCCCAGAACTTGGTTGTCACCAAAACACGTTTTGAAAAAAAAAATCTCGATACAAACTAACGTTAAACTAACCTCTCACCTTGAGTTCTAATCCAAAATATCTGTATTAAATATCAACATAAATTACGTATTTAATTAATAACAAGTACGTCTTATTCTAATGCAGAACTTGGTTGTTTTTTATTTTCGATTACTCAACTCAATTCTGAGTAAATAGATAATTACTTCATATTTTGCAATAAATTACAAGCGTTTTGTCGTCGCGCTTCTCTTTCTTTTCTATGCAATCTGACAGTGACCGCAGTTTAGGTGTTGTCAACGTCTTAAGGCGCAGATATATGATTTTAGCGATTTTATATTTTATAACGCTTTCATATAATCCAAGTAAGTTATGCAAAAAAAAATGTGTTAAACTAGAACGCATACACATCAATTCTGTGAATATTTAAGTATTATAATAAAATACTTTATGAAATAAATCCAGGAATTAATTTTTAAAAACATAAATAATCTTTCCCAAAGCATAAAAAACGATATTACTTTCAAACTACTTACTTATGATTAATATATTATTTATTTTTTTTTTTTGTGAACTGACTATTTTATTATCTATAATTATATTTGTGATTTTTTTCATGTATTCATATTTTCATTCTAAAAATAAATATTGCCTATGAAATCGAAATCGCGGCGTGAGCGGGATGCGGCTGACCTTTAATTGGTCAAGGACAGCTAATGAGACACAATTGATTTTCTATTGTTTTACTCCGAATCGGTGTCGCGCGGGGCTTAACAGGTTAAGACGCTGACAACACCTAAACGAAAAAAAAGAGAAGCGCGATGACACAATGCTTGTAATTTATCGCAAAATATGAAGCAATTATCTATTTACTCAAAATTGAGTTGAGTAATCGAAGATAAAAATCAACCAAGTTCTGCATTCAAATAAGACGTTCTTGTTATTAATTAAATACGTAACGTATATTGATATTTAATACAGATATTTTGGATTGGAACTAAAGGTAAGAGGTTAGTTTAACTTTAGTTTGTACCGAGAATTTTTTTTAACGTGTTTTTTTTTAACAACCAATTCTGAGAAATATGTTCAAAATTAACATATATTTTTTGCGCTACGTCAAACTATACAGATTTGTCAATTTTTTTTTCTTAAGACAAGCCTATTTTGGTCATTTGCCTCTTGCCAGTGCCTTAATGGGAAGCTACAGTATTGCCGAGTGTCATACTATAGGATATATTATAAGATACATATGTAGTCGCGGGCAGAAGCTAGAAAAATATTAAATGAAAGATAGTTCCTGTTATGCTGGTTATAAGCAATGACGCACGACGTAAAATACGCCAATTATTTCCGAGTTCCGTAGTTTTTAATTAAAATTATTGATTTATAACTTTCACTTGCTTTCCGCATGAAGTTAGTTGCTTTCCAATGACCTCTTTTGAACTTTTAAATGGACAAAGTAAACTTGATGGTACGATTTTTTACAACCGAATAAAATAATTAACCGGACAAGTGTGTGTCGGACCACGCACAATGGAGGGTTCCGAAGTTGGGAAGTTGGCATGAATTTATCCTAAAAACAAACTTAAGATTGCGGTTGAAAAACATGTTATCCCATACATCGATATATACCACAATCGATTCTCCTACTGGAAAATTAAGTTGGTCGACTATTACTCGTTTACTTGTAAAGCCTGCTACTTAGCTGTGATAGTTTGCCTTTTAATTTCCTTATATGTACTACTGCCATGATTTTTTCACATCTCCATATACAACCATTTAGCTGGCAAGGGGCCCCGGTTGCCAGCACTTGACTCTAGGACTTTAATGCTTAATATTACGCAAGCGGATCTTTGAATCGAAAAGTGGTGTTCACAGACCCGCAATATTTTTGAACGGCCTATCCAACGATACCCCCACACCATGGGGTAGACGAGAAAAAAATATCATCCTCACATTACGTGCAAAGTGAGTAAAAAAACTAAAAAAAAAAAACTTTTTAGGGTAGGTACCACACCTACCCTAAAAAAGTTTTTGTTTTCAAGTATTTATTATAACACTTTGTCGGCGTAATTATTTTAATATGTACGTGTATACCTATGCCAAATTACAGCTTTCTAGTACTAAGCGTCTCTGAGCTACAGCGGAGATAGACAGACAGACGGACATGGCGAAACTATAAGGGTTCCTTGTTTACTACGGAACCCTAAAAATGGTTATTCCTGCAGTTATTTTAATTTTCTGAAAAGAGTAGATTGCCAAGTAGCCTGTGCTCTGTCTGTAAATGACTGATTATTTAGAAGACAAAAAAGCTTGAAATTGCCGTGTGATTAAACTGTAAATCTTGACATTTTAATTATTATGCAAAATCATCATTATATACAATTTTATATACATATTGACATTGATGAATATTTTAGCAAAATTACATGAATACCTTGACAAGTGTTATGTTACTTTAATTATTGTGAATGTGAGCACTATGTGGGTCATTTTTATTTATTTATTTTTTCTTCTCAGTTAGTTTTAACGATAAAAAGAGGAAAAGGAGCGTAGCAGGTGGAAATTTATAGTTTCTGCCTACCCCCATGGGAAGAAGGCGTGAGTTTGTATGTATGTAGTTTTAATGATATTCTGGCATTTTGAAGTAGGTACTTTATGCGGCCTAGCCAAATGTCCTTTCCTTGGTATTGTTCGTCGAGTCGTTGAGCTCCTTAAGGGCTCCCACACAAAACTGCGAATTCGCATCGCATCGCAAAAATCTGCGAGCTCGATGTCAGTTTTTCATAATAAAATGACAACGAGCTCGCAGATTTTTGCGATGCGATGCGAATTCGCAGTTTTGTGTGGGAGCCCTTAGTCCTGAGTTGAGCTACACGATTACTGACAAATGCTTGCACTGACTAGATAGATCCACTCAAATTTGTGTGGTTCTTTCCTCAAAAGACCATTTCAGACATGGATCTACATGGTCCTCACATGATCTGACCAAGATTATGTCTGGATTTTAAAAGAGACTTTGACCCTTGAGTTTGTTTCGCCACTTCTTCTCCACGGTAGTCAAATAGGAAATGTCGACTGCATTTAGCTTCTCAAATATACAGGTTGAAATTGAAAACTTGCGACAAACTGAAATGGGACATTGTATACATCATTATTAACAACTTTTACTAAGGGACCAAAACTGTAATCCCAAAAAAAAAAATCTGCTTTTCCTACATTTTGATGAGGTATTGCGAACATAAATGTAGAGGACAGCAGTTTTTTTTTTGGGATTGTAGCTTTGGTCCCTTAGTAAAAGTTGTTCACAATGATGAGTACAATCTTCCATTTCGATTTGTCGCATGTTTTCAATGTCACCCTGTATATATATTTTTTAATATGACGTGTAAAAAGTAAATCTGGTGCGTCATTTCATTTAATTTTGCTCTTTTCGTAACTTTTTTTTTGGTTGGTAAATTATCAAATAACTTCTCCCGCTCTGGGCAGAGCTCCGAGGGTGTGTCAGACTCGTACTGACTAAAACCCACCCGAGTTCCTTTCGTTGCCTGTGTCTGACAGGGGCTTCGGTAACACTTTCGGACTTTCCCGCGACCCCGGCAGCCCTTTTCGTAACTTGTGCTTAACGTAAAAGACGACTTAAGAATGATGTCAAGAAGATTGACAGAAGTTTCTTTCATAAACCTATGTCAGCAGGGACATTCCTGTCCTAATAAACGACGATCGCCAATCCAAGTGGTACACGCGGCTGTCAGCACTATGTAGGGGTCCACCAGGACCGATGCCTGCCGGGGTCGCGGGAAGGTACTAATAGGTCACCGAGGCCCCCGCAACACAGGCAACGGAAAGAATACGGGTGGGTTTTAGTCAGTAAGAGTCAAGGCTAAATATTTCCAAGCTATACATTTCCAGTATAAGCCGACCTCTCATTGTACGGAAGTCCTATACAATGCGAGATCAGAATATACTGGAAATGTACAGCTTGATATGTAGCCGTGTGTACCTAAGCATTGTTGTTACGGCATTTTTAGGGTTCCGTATGTCCGAATGAAAAAACGGAACCCTTATAGGATTACTCTTGGTCTGTCTATCCGTCTGTTACAGCCGATTTGCTCCGAATCTACTGGACCGATTAAGTTGAAAATTGGTTCCATATGAATTTCTGTGACCCAATAACTCAAAAACAAACGTGTAACGTCAATAAATGAATTTTGAATATGGGGTTCACATTTGGAGGAAAAATTCGAAAATTTAAAAATTAATTTTGCAAACTGTACCTTGTGAAACAAAAACCAAATAAAAGGGGTTGTTATGAGAATTTCAATTATATAATATATATTTTTATCATTCAATTTCGTAATAAATAAATAAAAGTTATTAAAGAAAATAGATGAACATTTACCATATGGGCGTTATCTACGAAACTGATGCTGTATACTGCTATTTTGAAAAAAAAAGATTACTTATTTTATTATTGATTCGTGTCGAGAATCATTAACTTACGAGTATGTATAGTTACCTCCTTGAATTTGACGAGGATGCAAAACGACACCTTGTAGAATACAGGAAATTCCATAAAAAGTCTATGGTCAAAATCCTTCATTCTGCGTGGTCCGACACGCACTTGACCGGTTTTTCCCTATAACTAACTGTTTATTGTAAAATTCAATCGGTAAATAGCTGGTTGCGCATCCATCCTTATTCAGCCTCTTTCCGATTTTCTATCCTTCGTCTTAAAAATTAGAAAATAAAAACGAAAGTTAAAAACTAAAACCCAACTACGACAAAAACGCTAACTAAAAAGGTAAAGGTATAATGGTTTTAGTTTTTGACGTTCATTGTTATTTGAATTGCTGAGGAGCTTGTGGCTAAGTAATAACAGACACACGGGTCCATCAATCAGGTTAAGTTACGCTTGCCGCGTTTGGTCCGTGGATGGGTGACCATCTTTACATACCAAGACCCCTCCGTGCCTCGGAAAGCTCGTTGAGCCGTTGGTCCCGGCTGTCATTTGTAGATCTTTGATAGTCGTTACGGGTCGTCAGAAGCTCGAAAGTCTGACAACCAGTCTTACCAAGGGTATCGTGTTACCCAGTACATACCCCAAATATAGTTGGGAAAAGGCTAGGCAGATGATGTTATTAGAATTGCAGCAAATTAATTCGTTAACTATGATTAGTTAAGCACCCTGTATAATATTTTAGAAGAGTTTTTAGAATTATTAAAAACAGTCAGAGTGAAACATAATTGTTTGTATTCTTATTTGGAGCTTACGTATAAATAATTTCAGATAACCAATGTATTTTCAGAGAGTACTCCTAAGACCTTACATTAGATAGCAAACACGATATATTACACAAAAATAATTTTTTTTTTGCTTACACTTATCATCCGCTTTAAGCCGCCATCTTAGATTTTATGTGACATTATATATCCAATAACCCGCGGAACAACATGATGCTTCCAATGATACCTCGTTTGTCAAAATACGACAAGTAGTTTAGGAGTTATGAGGGAACAGATGAACATACATATGTATAGCCTATCAAAATTCCTTTGGCTTTGCCGTAGTCGGATAACAAACATGCAGTTTGTAAATATATTTCTAAAAATAACCCAAATCGTAATATTCCTAAGAAAATTGTCCAATTAAAATGTCTGGCCGATTCCTCCGTTATAAATTGATACGTAATCTCGTACTATTTCTCTTAAGGAAGGGATCAATTCAATCTGGCTGATACCAGACCATATTACCAAATAAAGAAAAGAAAAAACGAACAGTTCCCAAAGAAATCCATTCATAAACTGATGTTTATTTCCATATAAATCAATGACCGCTTGGCTCAACTTAATCTGGCTCTTATCGACCATTATAATTTGATCCCTCTTTTTACCAAATATGTACTTTTAAGGAGGTCAATACAATTTGGTTCTGCTAACCACCATAAACCATTATAGGTTGATCTCTCTTCCCACACAATTTCTTCTAAAAGAGGGGTCGTGTCACGTAAATAAATAATCAATTACTGCACAAAAAGTTTTGCACAAAAAGTTATTATTGTATCCTGCAATTTAAAAATAATCATATGCTATAAATATTCCATAACTGTAAGAATTTTACTGCGTCATTCGGAATTATCCAAGTTGTTTTGCGAATAAGAATTAATGATGGTCATCATGCATGAACACCTTTAAGATTAATGTCGAGATAATATTTTGAGTGAGGATCTAGAATATAATCCTCTCACATCAGCCGATCACGTTCCCACTGTTGGGATTCTGCCCGAGGTGGGCAGAGAAGGCAGTGGGACTTTAGGCGTTAAACAAATAAAAACATAAAAAAATAACATTTCTTACTTTTGGTTAATTAAAAATGTTCTAAAGACGCTTTGACACGATCAAAGCATGGACAAAAAAACAAAAGTAGGTACGAAACAAATTAGGTGCCTACAATTTTTTCGCACATGAAAAAGTACCTACCAAATATACACATAAAAAAAAATCCGCAATATTAGTAAACACTCTCGTTTTATTGAAGTTGGTAATAAAAAGTAGGTACTTACGGTTAACTGTGTAAATCATGATGGGTCTCTTTTCTTCTTGTTTTATATCAAAATATATTTTAATAACAAAATTTATTTTATATAAAAAAAAAATATTATTTAAAAAAAAGGAAAATATGATTTATTATTAGTATTTATGTAGATATGCTATAGCAAATAAAAGTTTCAAAAAGTAGTAACACTATTCTCCGCGCTCTGCGTGGAATTCCTGTAACAAAACAAAAAAAAAACGTTATATAAAAAAAAATATTTAAACAAATATTAGGAAAGACTTCTGTTGCCCTGCCGGGGTCGCGTGCTCCTGCCGGGGTCACGTGGAAGTTCGAAAGGGTTACCGAGGCCCCTGACAACACAGGCAACGGAAGGAATACGGGTGGGTTTTAGTCAGTAAGGCTGGTTTCACAGCTGTCCGGGAGAACCCGTACGGGCCGCCGGTTCAGGCTCCCGGAACGGAGATACACGTGCGCTAGAACATTGTTTCACAGCGACGCGGATTGGTCCGTACGCGACCCGCTAGCAACCGTATCGTATTACGCCCTCGTTTGTGAGCACTACTGCACTGCGGGCGCTACCCGTCCGGGTCTCCCGGACAGCTGTGAAACCAGCCTTAGAGTCTGACACACCTTAGCTCCGCCCAGAGCGGGAGAAGTTATTTGATCGTTTCCCATCCCAAAAAAAAAAGACTTCTGTCGCAAATACGAAAAACATCTTCTATTTTTGTCACCACAATTAAGGACCTGTGCTCACTGGCGGTACGGCAAGGCAAGGGTTTTAATCCGACAAATAGGAATATAACTTAAGTGTGTAAATGAAATTTCAATCTTTAAAAAGGACACAGCGTTTTGCCTGAGGATAACGTGTCATCGTTGCCGTCAGTATGCACTTGCATGTAGTGATGCCGAAGGATCCCATGCCATGCCGTGCCTCTAGTGGGCACAGGCCATTAAACTGAAATTTTCTGTCGTATGAACCAATTAAGAATCAAAACAGCTAACTTGAAATTTGACAGAGAGTTTACTTATTGTCTTGAAAGGCCAACTCCAGAATTTAAAATGTTCATAATCTAGTCGCAAACTCATATCAGTGACGATCAAAACTCAAAATAAAATAAAATAGGGAAATTAGAGGCAGTTTTGACAAACTGAGGTTCGAAATCTAAACGGACACTCATCTCAGCGACAGTCAAAACTCAAAATAAAATAAGACAGGGAAATTAGAGGCAGTTTTCACAAATTGAGACTGAGATTAGACTGCAGACGTTCTTAAAAGTAAAGGAATTTGCCTCTTGCTGATTTTCGCTATGCTCGTGAACGGGTGCTGCTTGTGGTGACTGGTCGTCTTGCTGACCATGGTTTTGTTTAGTTATTAGTAATTAACTGTTTCTTTATTTTACTTCGATGATCCTAGTTTATCATTTGTGATTGAGTTACAGCTATAGCTATATGTAAGCGGGCACGCCCTTTATGTCTGGAGGCTTTTATTTAGGTATTAAGTACTGTTTACGTTTTTATTTCTGCTTGAGTATAGTTTTCGGTGTTTTTGTTTTTTTTTTTGTTTGTTGGTATTTTTTTTTTTTTTAATATTTATTCATGTTTTTTTTTCACTACATATTTACTCGCCAAACCTATTCGTTTGATGGCGAGAAGCGCTTGATTTTATACAAATTTAATATTCTTGTAATAATTAACCTTAAAACTACCACTTACGTACTATTTCGCTCAAGGATCAGTCACACCGGCACGAATAGATTGCGGACGAGCCACGGACCCCGAGCACTGACAGATTCTAAGTACACACAGCCACACATCAAGCCACACATTCCCAGCACAAGCTAGTCTCGCATTGTATAGGATTTCCATACAATGAGATATCAGCCCATACCGGAAACGTATAGCTCCATACGTAGCCGCGCGTACGTATCCGTCTGGAGGTGTCCGCGCCCGGAGCCGCGTCCGCAACCCGCCCGCGCCGGTCCGACCAAACCGAGTCACAGATTATCTACTTATTAATCATAATTTAGGGTGTGAATTTGTTTCTTGGTAAAGGCAGGGTGGCTTATGGCTTATAATTTAGTTTTGGGATGCGCGTAGTGTAAATTATTTTGCATACTATAATTGTATCCTTTTTTTTTCTAACTGAACAGACAGCTGTGCTGCTGGGGAGTTTGTTTGGACGCCCACCCTATAGCACTAGACAGTGGTGAACTAGCTAGGACGCTAGATACAATTATGTTGTTACGCTATTTACGATTTTTCCATAAAATGTTAAAATCTTATTTGTTGTAACAGACTGTATGTACCACACTTTTTTAGAACCAATAAATTATTATCCTTACATATCTTGGGACCATGGGGTCCCGGACCTTTGGAAGGTGTACAAGGGGCCGAAGCCAACGCGCAGAGGCCCCTTGGACAATTGTAATGGAATGAGGCACCAACCGACGATTATCCCTGTTTGCTCTATGATGGTGCACCCAAGGATAACCCCCGGTTGATGCAGGACTATTGCAGAACATGGGAACAAAACATATTGAGCTATGGGTTTGGGAGGCTATAGTGGATCGGTTTCCTAAGACAATAGAAAGGCTATGGCCCCTACCTGACCAATGCTTTGTATAAAATACACCGATAAAATGGCAGGGGGTGACTTGCACACTCAATAATGGGCCCCCGAAAACGGCCGCTAGCACATAGTGACGTAGTGACAAGGGGGCAACACTTCCTGAGGTGCTTGAGGAGTGGAGAGGTATTCCACGGCTATCAGGACAATCCCGGAAGGACGGTCAAGATCCCTACCAGCATCTTACTGGAATACTTCCTTCCTCCGAGCACGTTTGCTCTTACGAATCTCCACTCAAGCCGGCCAATAAAGGCAAGACTGAGGTGGGAGGATAATAATAATAATAATTATTATTATTATTATTACTGTCTAGTGCTATAGCACTAGACGGTGGTGAAGGGTGGGCGTTTTGGGGGGCTGTCTTATGTAATTTTGACGCTCGAAAAGTGCTGATTCTCAGCCTAGGTTGAATTAATGACTTTTGATTGTGATGTTTTATCTTGATCAGGCTTTTATACGGTTTGATCAAACGAGCTGGCTTAATATCATTTAAGTTCCTAGCCTTTTCCCAACTATGTCGGGGTCAGCTTCCAGTCTTACCGGATACAGCTGAATACCAGTATTTTACATGAAGCGACTGCCTATCTGACCTATCTGACCAGTTACTGAGTAATACAGTACTCGATGGTAAGACTAGTTGTCAGACTTTTTAGAATCAGTATAAGATGGACGGCACAGTGAGTCACGCATAATATGCGTGACCTTGGGGTTCATATGGTAGCCGAGTTGACGTTTCGCAATCTTATTATAGATTTGCTAGCAAATCCTTTAGAAATTTGGGTTTTATACTTAGACAATGGCGCCGATTCCCTTGTTCACAAACTAAACTAAATTTAAGTTCAGTGCATCTTTTTCTTTCTATTTCATTAAGAAAAGGACAGAAGATAAATATTAGTTTAGTCCTGTCAAATTAATCAGCGCTTGACGTAAATTGACGTAATTTTAGTAGGCAAGTTTTTAATCACGTCTAAACTTGTATGGAGTAGTGACGGGCGCTGATTAATTTGACAGGACTAAACTAAAATTTATCTTCTGTCCTTTTCTTAATGAAATAGATAGAAAAAGATGCACTGAACTTAAATTTAGTTTAGTTTGTGAACAAGGGAATCGGCGCCAATGTATAGATTTTAAAAGTATCGCAGTGGTAAAAATACTTTATAATGCTTTAGTTCGTAGTCATCTCGAGTCAAGTGCCATCATATGGAATCCGCATGAAACCAAATATAGTGTAATGGTTGAAAAAATACAAAAATAAATTCACGCGGTACTTATATTTAAAACAATATGGGGTTTACCCATTATACCCGTTGATGTATCCGAGTCTGTTTGTGCTGGGCATGGTCGGGTACACCAGGCTGGCTGTTAGGAGGGACGTCGCGTTAGTTAAGTACGTAGCGAGGGTGCTGCGCGGGCTGGTGCGCCACCCAGACGTGCTGGAGGCGCTGCGGCTTAGTGTCCCGGACGGGTATGTGGGGGCGCGCCGCCGCCCCGCCTTGTTAGAGGTGCCATGGGCTAGGACAAATTTATTAAAGTTTGCCCCTTTGTCAAGGGCCTCACGGATTACTAATAATATGCCGACGGAAGATGTTTTCGATGGCCTGCCGAAATTTGAATCAGGAGCACAAAGGTGCATTGAAAAAGGCGTAAATATTTGAGATTTAAATTTTTATTATATTTTTTTTTTTGTATGTATTTTGTTAACTTTATGAAGTGTATTTTATAGATATAAATAGTTTGATATGTTTGTATAACATCGTTTTGGAAAACTGTAAGATGTTGTACTTATTGGTGTTAATAAATAAATAAATAAACTTTCGGGCTTCTGACGACCCGTAACGACTGCCATAGATCTAAAAATAACAGCCGGGACCAACACCTTAACGTGCTTTCAGAGGCACGGAGGGGTCTCGGTATGTAGGTAAAGATAGTCACCAATCCACGAACCAACCGCGGCAAGCGTAGCTTAACCTGATTGATCGACCCGTGCCGCTATTATTACTTAGCCACGAGCCCGACCATACAAACAAATGAAAAAAGTATTATCAATTTAACCAACAAAAAAAAATAGCATACCTAATCAGCCTATAATGTTCCTACTGCAGGGAAACACGCCTCCTCTCGGTGAGAGGGAGTGGGCCGTAATCCACCACGCGGGCCCAGTGCGGGTTGGTAGATATCACATGTCACAAGAAAATTGTTACTAACACTTATATGGATTCAGTCCGAAATAAAAGGCTATCATTAAGATATAGTGAGAGTCTAACGATGCAGGGCCATTTCTGTAAGTGCCTATTGAAGAAACAGACACTGCAGCTTTGAGTTGACCCATAATCCCGACAGGCGGCGCGCTTGCATGCATCACTCATCGTGTAGCTCAACCCTATTATAGGGAGCTCAACGACTCTACCAGATCGGCAGGACATTTGCGTAGGCCACATAAAAAAAAACTCAAAGCCGCTAGACAGTTATAAAGTCACGTATTCTAGCTAGCCTAGGGTAAAACCGGGATAGATGCCCCACTTTTTGAAATAGCCTCTTTATTTAAAAAATATTAATTTTATATGAATAATTTCTATGAGTGTAGCTAGTTTAATCGTTTATGTTGAATTATAATTATTATTTTTTGACCTATCAATAATAAATTTTGTAGAATTTAGCTTTTCGTGGAACACTTTTTTTGAGGATATATGCCTACCTGTATGGATAGTTGCCCCACTATGAAAATACTAAGAAGGATAGATGCCTGCAGTGCGGGATAGATGCCCTTTATACTGTCTAAACGAAAAACCCAACCAAATCTGAGGTCGAATTATGAAAAACCATTTTTTTTTTATGATTTAATTGTTATCGTTATAAGATAATTCAAATACGACACAAACAAACATAATAAAATTTCAAAAACCAAACATAATAAAATTTCAAAAATATTTGTTTAACAAAAATATGAATTCCTAAAGAAAAAATAGTTTATTAATAAATCCATTGGAGTTAAATAAAAGCTTGTAGGTAATATCCTGAATTACATGATCGTTAATAGGTATATACCCAATGCCAACTACGTTGTATTTTTAGCAGCATAACGTCTTCGCAATGTTCTCAATGGAATCCCAAATTGTCGGGATATTTCATTTATCCCCACGGTTTTTTTGTCCATTTCATCGGAAGCTGAATGTAGTTGTTCTACCTTCCAAGAACATACTCGAGCTCGCACTCCTTCCTTTCTTTTGTATTTTCGTGGCATGGTTCTGCTACAAGTAAAGAGTCCAAATATAAAAAATACAACACAAAAATATTTTAAAAGTATGCACTGACGCCATTATAGTGTATGGAGGGATAGATGCCCCTAAGGGCACCTATACCTCGAAAAATCAGGGCAAATATCCTTTATGATAGGGATAGATGCCCAAGTATTTTTTAAATAAATTAAAAACAAAAGTGCAACTATTAACACCCAGATGAACACTTAATGAACCAGTAAATCGATGTAATAACAAATATAATGGAAAGTATTACTACTTATAAAGTTATACAATGGCAAATACTACCCTTTAAATCTTTGACGTGTTCGTGAAGTTCGCCGCGGAGATGATTGCACACACGAGCGAAACGCATCCTCACCGTACGACAGACAGGGGGCAACCGAGGTGCGGGGTGACTGCGGCTCCTACTTATACTATTAATTCATAGTTGCGAGTTTGAGAAGTTACGTTTTTTGAAAATGAGGCATCTATCCCACTGCGTCATCTATCCCGGTTTTACCCTATATGGTACTGACATTCACAGTTTTCTCTTTTGATGTCATACATATGTATTCAGTCTATAATGTTCCCACTGCTGGGACACAGGCCTCCTCTCTATGAGAGGAAGTGGGCCGTAATCCACCACGCGGGCCCAGTGCAGGTTGGTAGATGTCACATGTCTTCGAATTTTTGTTTCTAGGATATGCCGGTTTCCTCTCGAATTTTTTTCTTTCGACGTTTTAAGAGAGCCAGTCGGTGGTAGCCCAGTGGTAACGGCCGCGACTTACGAGTTGTAGGTCGTAGGTTCGAACCCAGACAGGCGCTTTACTTTGTGTAAATTACGAGTATTTCATTACCACTGCTCTCAAAACGGTAAAACGAGCTGGGGTTTGCCCGAAATAAGACCCGACCAGTATTGATCATTTTAATTTGAATTCCAATAGTTTAACATTTTTAACAATACTTACTAAGTATTTTCTTGTGACTAAGTAATAACAGCCGCACGGGTCGATCAATCAGGTTAAGCTACGCTTGCTGCGGTTGGTCCGTGGATGGGTGACCATCTTTACATACCAAGACCCCTCCGTGCCTCGGAAAGCACGTTAAGCCGTTGGTCCCGGCTGTCATTTGTACATCTTTGACAGACGTTACGGATCGTCAGAAGCTCGAAAGTCTGACAACCAGTCTTATCAAGGGGTATCGTGTTACCCAGTAACTGGGTAGTGGAGGTTAGATAGGTAGTTGCTCCATGTAAAATATTGGTATTCAGCTTCAGCCGAATAGGCTGGAAGCCGATCCCAACATACTAGGGAAAAGGCTAGGCAGATGATGACTTACTAAGTATTTTGAATATCTACTAATTTTATTAAAATTGCCAGCAAAGACCGGCTGTGCAAATGTTATGCACAAAGCACAACTATTATAATTATTTAAAACCTGATATGTTCTGCTTTATTTTAAATATGAAGAGTTGTTATGTAAATTTATACTACATAATATATTATAAATAGGTAAAATTTGTGATTTTGTATGTAAGAGGTAATCGTGGATCCCTACACTTGTGCTGACGACATCTCTTTGAGGCGCGCGTGGTACAAAACGCGCCGTCGATCCGGGCCTGGTCTTTATCGGACGGCAAGCTACCCATTGCTCACCGTCAGCAAGCCTGCGCCTACGGTGGCCGGAAATCCGCCTGGGATTCCCGACGCCCAGGGGATCTCCTGCGGCGGCTAGGGGCGTGAGGACGCGAAATTCGCCTTTCCCTCAACCGTCCCGCCTCCTCCTTCGCGAGTAATACTGCTTTGCAGAAGGAGGTGACGGCGGCCCATGCCCTCTCTCTCCATACCATGGCCTGGACCAGGGCCGAACGCGAGAGATCTCCGCCGCCGATCGCCTCCACGAGGACACGGGGGTGCTCTGCCCAAGCCGGGCAAACTTACACCGTATGCTCCACCGTGTCCTCCGGGCGATCCACACAGTGGTAAAAGCCCGGGCGTTTCCTCCCGCCTTCCTGTAATCCCCTTAAAACAAGATATTTGATGCGGACGAAGGCGCGGGCAGTGGCTAATTTATTAGGTACTAGTCTGGTAACATTACTTCTTAATCCTCCTAATTCTTTTTCTATTTCGAAGTCAAAGTCAAAACATTTATTTCAAATACGCAGATAAAAAGGCACTTAAGAACGTCAAAATTTACAGAAAAATTAGTTGCCCCTTCCAATAGGTAGTTTCGTATGAAAATAATGGGCAAGAAACACCACCGTTACTCTTTTAAAATCATCTGCCTAGCCTTTTCCCAACTACCCCTTGATAAGACTTGTTGTCAGACATTTGGGCTTCTGACGACCCGTAACGACTGCCAAAGAACACCGTTAAAATGTTTACCTTTATTTCTAGTATTAAAATTATGTCTATCATTTAATTTATTAAAAACTACACCGTTAATCTTTTAAAATGTTTATCCTTATTTCTAGTATTAAAATTAATTCTATCACTTATTTTATTAAAAACTCAACAGTTATTCTTTTAAAATGTTTATCTTTATTTCTAGTATTAAAACTATGCCTATCGCTTATTTGATTAAAAAGATGTACCTACATATCTCTTCATAGGTAGGTCATATCTACATACCAATTCCGTTTAATATTAGTTAGTCTCCCCGTTTGGCGTTACGAATATTCAGCCCCGCCAAAGAATTTGTTTTGATTAATCCCTCTTTTTTACGCAGAAAACAATGGGGAACCAAATTCGGAAACACTGCCGCAAAGAATAAAAATAAAATAATAAAAATACTCGTAAGTTTATTGACACAAAATACCTGTGTATACAATACTAACACATTTCACATAGGTACATTGGATTTTGGGAAAAGGCTGCACAAATAGTGAAAAGGTCGGCCTCCTAAACTAAGGGAACCCTTTGACGGAAATTTTAAAACGAGTTAATTTTTAATTTTTGCAACTGTTGTTTAATCGAAATTATTGATAGCACAGTTTTTATAGGCGCTTAAGTAAACAATATACGATGTTATCGGGAAGGCCGTCACCTTGTTCTGTAACAAGACTCAACTGCTCTTTTTACGAAATTCACTTTTTTACCTAATTCGACACAGAATTCTACGTTTTATCATAGGATTTTTACTTATGTTTATTTTATTAATAAAAACTGAGAAATTTACAGAAATAAAAATATTAAGTCATGTAAATAAATACAACTACAACTATTTTTAACAAAGTGATGAAGTAGACACGGACATAATACCATTAGTTCGTGTATACGTCAGACAATCAGTACGTTCACTTATTGAATACAAAACTTGCGTTTGTTTTAGTTCAACAACAATAATATTAATAAGTCACGTCGGCGTTAGAAATAATGTAATAAATAAAGAATATGATTAAATACCTATTAGCACCTATTAAATATTTGTAGCAATAAACAATGTAAAATACAAAATAACAGTAATAACTGTCTCAATAATTAAAAATTTAATAATCATACACAATTAGGAAGCCCTAGCATAGGATATATATATGGCAGTTGACTCATTTAGTTGACTTTTTTGTACGAAGCATAGACAAAGACATCTACCGTAATTTGGAAATAAATATTACAGTAATCGGTCTTAACCAGTTCCTTGGTAATGCCCTATTAACTAAATGTTGTAAAATAGAACATAACTTTGTTCTTCTATTAATTATTACAGTTTTGCGATCAAAACGCTCTCCTGTATAATCATGATTTTGTAGATACAATATACTTTGCGGCCGTTATGCAGTTTGTTTGATATTATCAGCTCTGAAAAATTCATGTCAACAAAGATAAATTAGACAACTGTCAGTTTTGACCTCATTCGCAAATATTTGGCGATTTAACGGTAGGTAGGTTGGCACTAAGACGAAAGCCAGTGCAAGTGGTGGGAACAGAGGCACAAAACACCGCTTTACATCCATTTGTCTAATATTGTCTTGGTTGGCTACCTCCCTAAAGAAATTTTGTCTCATTCAATTAATAATGTAATGTAATAATGTAATGTATGTGTGTATGTGTGTTGTGTGTGTGTGTGTGTGTGTGTGTGTGTATGTTTTTGTTTAACCCTTTGATCGCCACGTCAAAAATGCAAAAACGTGCCCTCGGCGCCAAGCTACGAATTATTCCATATAAATCTGTCATGTAGTCGTGACCGTGGCGTGCCCAGCACGCCACGGTCACGTTTGGTTTGTCGTCTATACATGACTGTGGCGGTCCAAAGGTTAATTTTGTTTCATTTGAGAAAGAGACAAAATTTCTGAAAAAAGATCCTTGATTTATTTGTATAGAGGAATTCAGAAATAGTTCTGAATTCGTCTATACAAATAAATGAAGGATATGTTTGTAATGTCAAAATATCAGCATTTAACTAATGGAGTATGAAAATACGTAAATAAAAAACACATTTTAAAATTTCTGTCTGTCTCTCTTTTTTTTTTTTTTGGGTGGGAAATCATCAAATAACTTCTCCCGCTCTGGGCGGAGCGGGAGGGTGTGTCAGACTCTTACTGACTAAAACCCACCCGTATTCCTTCCTGTTGCCTGTGTTGCGGGGGCCTCGGTGACCCATAAGTACCTTCCCGCGACCCCGGCAGGTCTGTCTCTCTGGCTGTTTGTTCCAGCTAATCTCCGGAACTGATGGACCGATTTTGACGGGACTTTCACTGGCAGATAGCTGATGTTATAAGGAATAACTTAGAGTTATTTTAGAAAAAGCCACGCGGTCGAAGCTGCGGGCAGCCGCTAGTCTGTATCTATATCTATGAACAGTATAAAACAAAATTCGCTTTTCGTGTCTGTATGTGTGACCACGTTATTCTACTAAACCGCACAATGGATTTTGTATAAGTTTAGGTACTTTCATTTTAGAAAAAGCTATGCGGGCGAAGCCACGTGCAGCACCTATTTAATTAAACGTATAATCATGACGCCTTTTGACTTTTCCGCGTGCCGAAAATGACGAATTCTATTTTTAAAGATTTCAAGAAGGTGAAGAACCTGTTCAATAAGAAACAAGCTAAAACCGTCCACATATTTTTAGCCTTGTACTTGTGGGACATTTGAAGCACGGCAACGCAAAAAATATACAAAATATTTAAGAAGGATTATTTTCGGGCTACCGTGTAATTGAGCGAGGCTGGGCATGGGTCGGTAGGCGAATTCGTAATACCGAAACTATCACATTTATTGGTAAGATTACCAATACCAAGTTTTGAAACTATTTATTTTTAATCGACTTCAAAAAAGGAGGTTTCTCAATTCGACCGTATATATGTATATATATTTTTTTTATGTGTGTTCACCGATTTCTCCGTCAATTGTGGACCGATTTAAAAAAAAAAAAAAATTAAAGGTTATGCTCCCAAGGTGGTTCAATTGTCACCAAGTCATAATCTGATGAGGGATCCCATGGAAATCAAGGGAAATCCTCAAATTTTAAAGGCACACCTATAGCGATTTAGGTATTTTTTATAGTAACTTGTTCATCTGCTCACGGACAACACCATTTGGTGGAGTGGAATTGATGATGAAGACCACAGATGGCCACCGGAAATACTTAATAAGATGTATTTAACGAGTTGCGATGCGATTAGGTACTTTAATATGGTTGCGAAGCCATTTACGCTTTTCACAATTGGTGAGTGACAGTTCTCCTGGTCCTTACCAGGAGAACTCTTCAACAATTAACGTCCCTGCATCAAGAAACGCAATATTTTGTAAAAAGTGATGAGCAGTTGACATTAGGCTATTGTAACTTAGATAAATTACAAACACCCACTAAAAAGTGAAAAATAAAAAAACTTTTTCAAAACAAAAACAACCGACTTCCAAAAGAACACTACAACGATGGGTCCTACGTATAAGGGCCAATGCAACATTTTGAGCATTTTCACTTTTTTGTATTAAATGCTTCCTTTTACTGTGGTTGATAACGTGCACTAAAAAAAAATACACATTTATAGTTAAAAATACTATTTTTTGCTACAGTAAAAAGGCCTATATGGCACAATTTTAAACGTAAAAAGGCCAAACGGTTATTCGAGACTTGTACGCGGGGAGATCCCGCGTCTTTGTTTACTGCAACGGCTAATCGGTCAGTTGAGCACTTCTACGTCTCACGGAACGATGTCGCGCTGTGATAATAACCAATTATTTTAGTTAATAATATTATGTTATTAGATGTAACTTAGTGAAATATGACGTCCAAATATCATTCTAAGTTTAGTAGAAGTCGGAAATTACTTAATTTAGCAATTGGTAATGTAAATAATAGTGACTTTGTGGTTTAAATCGAAACCAAAGCAATCAAAACAACACATTGCAACATAATGTTTCCATAGCACCTATTCAACTGACTCAACCCCTGGATAAAGAACATTATACTGATTCACACCTAAATAACCATGAGCCAAATGAACCCACTATAGAAAATGAATAGTCCTATAATAATATCAACTAGTAACTCGTTACATGAAATTAGCGTCAGTTCTCATGGGTTTGACAGCCAAGAGTCAATTCGAATGTCAAATGTGCCTGATCTTCAAGATATACGTAGCGAATATACCCCTATGCCGTCAACCAATGGCAGTATTAACCTTTTTGGTGATGAAGAACCAATCCCATCAGTTGCGTGTGTGCTAACGGATGACAATGTGTCCTCTCCAATTTCACAATACTCACCAGGAGAGGTTTCTGTTCAATTAATTCTAAGAAAAGAAGATTTACAAAAAAAAGAGAGCGGTAAATTGCGAGATTTTTTTTGCTATGAATGGATAGATTTAAAGAGAAAAGACTGACAAATACTGGAAAGTCATACTATAGTCGAAGTGATAAGATAAGAACTGGAAAAAAAATTGGGTGAACCATGTCAAAACACATGTAAATTGAAATGTTTTCAAAAACGAGATGAAGACACAAGAAGTGAAATATTTAACAAGTTCTGGGAAATCGGCGCCCATTCTAAACAGTATGATTTTATTAGTAACCATTTTATTAGTTTATGTTACAACAAGAAGACAAATGGCTGATAGATCTACGGAAATACCCTTAAAACTATGTTAAAATCAGTAATTATGAATACATCCATCCAAAAAAAAGACAATTGTTTTATGTCGCAAAAATATTATTCCACCAGTTTATCATGAGTATTACGAAAATTTGGTAGCATCTAATGATAATTCAATGATTAATACTAGTGATAATGATGACAATGAGTGATTTTGTTTTGTTTTTAAAAATGTTTATTTTTTTTTGTTAAGCATTTTGTTATTTTTTATTTTATTAAGTTTCCTCTTCATATTCTAAGAATCTTTAATTATGTTTAATAAGTTTTGATTTTATAAAAAAAATATAACTTGTTATTATTTTAAACTTTTACTGACCTAGGTTGAGGTATCTACAATAAAAAGCTGATTGATCTTAAGTCCAATGTGATTTTGTCAGGTTTTTAACATTAAGTATTGATTATTTGACTGCCTTTCGATTACAGAAACTTCGATAATTCATTAGAAAACAAATAAAGAAGTCAAATTGTTTTATAATCGATTTTATTTTTGTGGCCTAACTGAGGTTTGAGAATATTACGACACCAAGTAAGATAACGTATAAGTGTCAATGTGAATTATGTCATAAAATAATCATATTATTATCGTCTGTCTTAGTTATTTATTTATTTTAAATACTTTCTATAAATAATGATATTCAAAACTATTAAAATACACGTTTTTTTCAAAATTTGCTAATGCCAAGTAAATCGTCTAAAGTGACACTTTGGCTTTTTAATATTTTTTTTCAGTATAATTAAAATAAAAAAAATAACGTATATAGGCATATCTACATTAATTAAAAAACTAATATATATAAAAATAAATCAATGTATCTATAATAAAGAACATATGTTTCATAGTAACTATGCAAAGTTTCACAAACATCAGTTGAAGCATCTAAAAAATATATCAAATTGAAACTTTGAGAGCCTCTATTGAAAAGTTGTCAATTTGCACATTGGCCCTTATACATAGGACCCATCGACAAAGTGAAAAATAACTTTGATTTCGGAAGCCGGTGGCAAAAAAACTAAAATACAGATCTAAAGACACCGACTTCCGAAATTAAAGCTATTTTTCACTTAGTAGTGTTTTTTTGGAAGTCTGTTGTTTTTTTTTGCAAAAAGATTTTTTAATAACTATGAATTAGTGGTACCGAGCACTGACTTCAATTTAGATAGGTATTGCAATGGTATTAAAACTATATTTATTTATTACCCGACTGCCTCTTGAGGGTAATGTTTTTCGAGAGTATGTATGTATGTATGTATCTATGTATGTCTATTTCTTTGGCACGCTCTGTAGCCTAAACGGCTTGATGGATTTTAACATATGAGGTGTCGTTAGATTCGTCTTAATTGTGGGAGTGACATAGGCTATATAATATTTATAAATTGCATCTGCAAATACAAAAAAGGATGGGAAGTTTTTTTGTTTAATTAATTGCAACAATATTGGTATCAAATAAAAGCTAGTAATGAGTAATTTTCAAATATATAAATTAATAAAACTAAAAAGCTTGAAATAAAATAAATTATTTAAAAACAAAAAACCCGACTGCAAAAACACAACTGAAAAGGGAAAAACAGCATTATAATCTATATAATTTTGGTCTTGCAGGCGGGGACAGTCGAATAACCTGAAATAAATGGTGTAACTTTTGATTGTCTGTCTTTTGATTGCCTGCGATACCAAAATTATATAGATTATAATGCTAGTTTTTCCCTTTTCAGTTGTGTTTTTGCAGTCGGGTTTTTTGTTTTTAAATAATTAATTTTATTTTGATAACTATGTGTCGCTGATACCAAGCACCGAGTTCGCTTTAGGTATTGGAAAGGTTTTGAAACTATTTATTGTTTATCTTTTATGTTTGAAATTCGAGTAACTCTTTCAATTTGCGATCACAAATACCTCAAACGAGGGACCTCATGAGTGAGGGACACATCACTAGTTAGTCGGCCGCAAGTCCTGTGAGCATGTGGTCGTGGTACGCTGCGCTTGGGGAACTCCCTGGGTAATGAAATGAAATTGTTTATTCTGTAAATAGGATATGAGAATCACTTTTACACGTCATATTAAAAATAAGCTAGATGGAGTCGACATTTCCTATCTGACTACCCCTGACAAGAAATTGCGAAACAAACTGAAGGGTCAAAGTCTTTTTTTTTTTTTTGAGGGTGGGATATCATCAAATAACTTCTCCCGCTCTGGGCGGAGCGGGAGGGTGTGTCAGACTCTTACTGACTAAAACCCACCCGTATTCCTTCCTGTTGCCTGTGTTGCGGGGGCCTCGGTGACCCATAAGTACCTTCCCGCGACCCCGGCAGGCATCGGCCCTAGTGGACCCCTACTTTGCACTGACGACATCTCTTTGAGGCGCGCGTGGAATACGACGCGCCGTCGACCCGGGCCTGGTCCTTACCGGACGGTGAGCTACCCATTGCTCACCGTCCGCAAGCCCGCGCCTACGGTGGCTGGAAATCCGCCCGAGATTCCCGACGCCCAGGGCGTCTCCTGCGGCGGCTAGGGGCGAGAGGGCGCGAAACGTGCCTTTCCCTCAACCGTCCCGCCTCCTCCTTCGCGAGCATTACTGCTTCGCAGAAGGAGGTGACGGCTGCCCATGCCCTCTCGCTCCGTACCATGGCCTGAACCAGGGCCGGACGCGAGAGGTCTCTGCCGCCGATCGCCCCTACGAGGACACGGCGGTGCTCTGCCCAAGCCGGGCAGACCTCCACCGTATGCTCCACCGTGTCCTCCGGGCGATCCACACAGTGGTGACACCCGGACGTTTCCTCCCGCCTTATCCGACACAGGAACCTCCCGAAGCTGCCGTGTCCGGTGAGGACCTGCGTCAGGCGGAAGGTGAGGACGCCGTGGCGCCTCTCCAGCCACTCCTCAAAGAGGGGACTTATCGCCGCAATCGTGGCGTGCCCAGCACTGGGTTGCGACAACCGTACTTTCCATGACGCCATGAGATCCCGCCGAAGCTCCGTCCGCTGTGCCGCGATTTCTCGCGGCAGCGGACTAACGCCCCAGCGTTTCGCCTCCTCGCGACACTCCCGTACGTGCGTGAGGACTTTTGCCTCCAGATATATTGAGAGGCTACAGTCAGAATATCTATTTCTTTGAATTTTTCTCGAAGGGAATCTCTTGGACCTAGGTTGTAAATGGCTCTAACAGCCCTTTTTTGTAAAACAAAGACGGTATTAATGTCCGCACAGGTACCCCAGAGAAGAATCCCATATGACATAAGACTATGAAAATAACTAAAATAAACAATTCTGGCCGTATCTACATCGGTTATCTGTCGAATTTTTTTAACAGCATAGGCGGCCGAACTTAGCCTTCCTGACAATTTTTCCATGTGTTGGTGCCATTGTCAGTTAGCGTCAATAGTTATTCCAAGAAAAACTGTCGACTCAACAGGGTCCAACTCTATTCCATTAAGTTGAACATTGGTAGTTAGCCGCCTGACATTTGGTGTTGAAAATTTAATGAGTTTAGTCTGTTTTTCGTTCAGGAGAAGATTATTTACATTAAACCAATGGACAACTTTAGAGAGTGCATCGTTAACATGTTCAAAGTTGACCAGCAGTCGTTTGATTTTAAAAATGAGGGAAGTGTCATCTGCGAAAAATACAATCTTGTGATTATCCCTTATGTGATAAGGTAAGTCATTTATATAAATTAGAAACAAGAATAGACCTAAAATTTAACCCTGCGGAACGCCCATAGTGATCGCAGATCCTGCAGATCTCTTGCCATTTATATCAACCCTCTGAATTCTATTGTTCAGATAAGAAGTCAGAAGGTGGGGGCCCTGTCCCTCACACCATAGTGGTGCAGTTTCCTGATGAGTGTATCATGATGGACGCAATTGAAGGCCTTAGACAAGTCGCAGAAAATGCCAAGAGCATCCTGCGACTCCTCCCAAGACTAGAGAATGCTCTTCAGCAATTCCACGCCCGCGTCTGTAGTCGAACGACCCTTCGTAAAACCAAACTGTTTCAGATGAAGTAAATTATATGAATTGAAATGTCCTAACATTTGTTTTAAAATTATTTATTCAAAGATTTTGCTCAATGTAGGTAATATCGAAATAGGCCGTTAATTCGTGGAATCAGTTGTGCTGCCAGATTTGAACAGTGGAATCACTTTGCTAAGTTTTATCAGATCAGGAAATATACCAGATGCAATACAAGTTAAAAACAATTGCTAAAAAGGGTGAAATAACATCAATTATTGAAGACATTGTATGTACTGATAATCCCCAAAGATCAGCAAATTCTTTAAAAGATTCCAAAATTTCTAGGGCTAACAACTGTGAATTTAAAGTGTTTATCACATTCTGGTACACCTTCTTTTACTATTGAGTAAGCAGAAGTGGAGGACGACGATGACAAAGTTTTGGTTGTTAAAAAGGGAATATTAGTGATGAAGTTTTCAAACTCTGTTACCACCTCCACGTCTGCCTTAATATCTACATCATCGATTTTTAGATGGAAGTCACGATTCCGTACTGTCGTTCTTCCCGTTTCAAAATTAATAATATTCCAAGTTGTTTTAATTTTATTTCCGGAAGATTTAATTTTATTTTTAATGTGTAGGTATGGCTTTTGCTGAGGACCCGCATTTACTTAGGATAAAGCGGTCATCTGATACTCCAACCCCTTCCGATTCTAAATCTGGGTGATGTTCGTTATGTCTAAGGTCATAAAACCGTAAATATCGAACTGAATGCGATAAATGTATATGGTTAGATCACCAAAAAAAAAATGCCAGAATTGTTAACTAAACTTATTTTTACAAAGATTTGTTACTTATAAGTAAGGCTGATGTTAGTGTCATAAAAGTATTTAAAGTTGATTATAAATTTCGTAGTAATAATGACTTTTATTTCTTACTTTCAACATCAAAATCATCAAAATCAAAATAATTTATTTCATATAAACCTACATGGGCACTTATGAAACGTCAGAAGCTAAGTGCACGGTTCCAATTGGTCGTTTCCTATGGAGAAGAGATGGCAAGAAACTCCATGGTTACTCTTTTAAAAATAATTGGATTTTACAATGTTTTCAAATCACAGTGTTAATAGATATGGGAGGACAGTGTAGCGCTGTCAAGAAATACCAGGTACTTAACAAAAGATAAATGGTCTACAAATTTAGTCTATTAATCCTACAAAGTTCTCACATTCACAAGATACAAAAGAATATATGTAAAATAATAATAAAATAATAAAAATAAAAATCTATTCAAACCATCTTTGTCATTATAACTGTAACAAGTCTGAATTAATATCCTGTCCACAAAGTCTGTATATTAAGGCTACTCCAGTTCCCTACATAATCAGCCTATAATATTCCCACTGCTGGGACACAGGCCTCCTCTCTGTGCGAGTGTTCCGTAATCCACCACGCGGGCCCAGTGCGGGTTGGTAGATGTCACATGTCTTCGATTTTTTGGTTCTAGGACACTAGGTTTCCTCACGATGTTTTCCTTCACTGTTAGGTGGTGAAATAATTTACATAAAGTAAAGCGCCTGTCTAGGTTCGAACCTACGACCTATAACTCGTAAGTCTGGGCCGTCTACTGGGCCACCACTGCTCTCAACCTCCTAAAGTTTCCCTGGGTACTGTTACTTAATTTTTTTTATGGGTACGATTCTAGGGTTAGAAGTGCACTAAGAAAGGATTTGTCGAACCTGAACCCCTAAGCAAGTCGAACGGGGGTTGAAAATGTTTGCGAACGGTGTCAGGGGTGCACAATTTCGTGCGGTCCATGGCCCTCTACGGAGCTCCTGTATAGGCGTGCTCTCTGGCGCTGCGGCCACCCCGCCGGTTGAGCGCGACCCAAAGGGTCATGGCCATCCGGATGGTCCGGGGTTACGCCGGTTACGACGATGAGCAATGGGTAGCTCACCATCCGGTAAGGACCAGGCCCGGGTCGACGGCGCGTCGTATTCCACGCGCGCCTCAAAGAGATGTCGTCAGCACAAATGTAGGGGTCCACTAGGGCCGATGCCTGCCGGGGTCGTGGGAAGGTACTAATGGGTCACCAAGGCCCCCGCAACACAGGCAACGGAAGGAACATGGGTGGGGTTTAGTCAGTAAGAGTCTGACACACCCTTCCGCTCCGTTTAGAGCGGGAGAAGTTATTTGATGATTTCCCACCCAAAAAAATAAAGACAGCATCTATCTGACATTAATGCACCTTGTCAAAAAACCCATGTCACAGTAGGCCGTGCCCGTCCCGTTGCTGAAGTTCGTTGCACAAAAAAAAAAAAAGTGGTGCACAATTGATCGAGTCAGCTCATTATATTCGGCAGTATTTGTTGAACAACATTGCCGACCCCAAGCAATTACAACAAATTGGCTTTCATTCGGCTTATATAGCACCCTAATTGTTTACCGCACTTTCAATTACAATCCTAGAGTTTTGAAGGATATATTGAAAAATTCGTCTGCTCAAAAATGTAAAAAACGCAATGAACGTAGGTGAACTGTCAAAATGAAATCCATTGCGATCGATTGGCATTTCACGCGTGACGCAATTACCCCGTCGATCCGAAAACTTCGTTTGGACCCCTTCGTTTGAAAGTCTCGCTGAATCATATTCGGGTCGGGCGCAATTCAAAATTATCCGAGCGGCTTTTTCCTGAACATATTCAATTACTCCGCCCATCATAATCAGCCTATAGTGTTCTCACTGCTAGGAGACAGGCTTCCTCTCTGTGAGAGGGTGGGCCTTAATACACCACGCGGGCCCAGTGCGGGTTGGTAGATGTATGTCTTCGAATTTTTGGTTCTACAACAAGCTGGTTTCCTCACGATATTTCCCTATTATGCCGCCCGGCTGTGCCGAACCATGCCGACCCGAACACGTGAGTCGCAACCTTCAGGGGCATCACTAGCTGTTTCCGTTTATGATACTTAGTCATCGTTGTTTATAGAGGACAGAGATGATGTGATATAATTCACAAATGGCAAAAAAATGTACCTAATAAAAGTTTTAAACAATAAAATCTGGTGGTACATAAGGTGTCAGTCAGCAATGTCGCAGTTTAGAGTCAGGGCAATGAACTGCCATCTTGGATTGGAAAACGGTCAAAGACAGGTCGCCGGCCTAATGAAATCGTCTGTGTTTTTGCTTTCAAACATTAATTATGTTATTTAAAGAATAGTCCTTAAATAACATAACTAATGTTTAATTATAGAATTAGGTATTCGATTATATAAAGTATAAAGTAAGGAAATTCGGCAAAAGTTCACGAAAGAATTATAATTACATTTTCTTTGGGCCTTTGATTGATCATCTGCCGACCTTTTCCCAACTATGTTGGGGTCAGCTTCTAGTCTTACCGGATGCAGCTGCATACCAGTATTTTAGATGGAGTGACTGCCTATCTGACCTCCACACCCCAGTAACTGGGTTGTGGAGGTCAGATAGGATACCCTTTAGTAAGACTGGTTGTCAGACTTTCGAGCTTCTGACGACCCGTAACGACAGTCAAAAATCTACGAATGACAGCCGGGACCAACGGCTTAGCGTGCTTTCCGAGGCACGGAGGGGTCTTGGCATGTAAATATGGTAACCCATACATAGACCAACCGCGGCAAGCGTAGCTTAACCTGATCGATCGACCCGGCTTTTAATTACTTAGCCACAAAAAAAGAACACAAAATCCACACGCCTATAATTTAATTATAATTCTACAAGCAATTATGTAAATTAAAGAGTACATAAAAACTCGAATATTGTTTTAATAAAATACCTGCACCCGTTTTGAATTGCTCCCAGACATTTAAACAAACAATTAGGAATTAATGGGCGCTTAATAATAGTCGATATTAAGCACGCATTAATTGCTAATTGCCTACTAAAATAACATACGATTATAGTTCAAAACTAGTTTAAACTAGTTTTGCTAGTGCTTACTTAAGCACTAGATAGTTAAATTGTTTTTTTTTTATATTGTTGAGCCTCCATAAGCCAAACCTGATGGGACCTGCCGTTTGCTTGTAAATAAACAGAAGATATCGATTCAATAAACAGAAGAGATTGTTCCGTGTGGTGTCGGACGTAAAGAATAGCACCATCCCATTTCCTCACATGGGTGTCATAAAAGGCGACTAAGGGACTTACTAGAGAATGGGCAGCAGCGTTCTCTATGCATTTTAACACCATACTGCGATCGCCAACCCGCCTGCCAAGCGTGGCGATTATGGCAAACCCCCCCAATATTGGGGGAGGCCTATGTCCAGCAGTGGACGTCTTTCGGCTGGAATGATAATGATGATGATGAAACAGAAGAGAATATTATTTATACTTACTCCTGTCTCGGAAAGCACGTTAAGGCGCAGATATTTTATTTTAGGGACTTTTTAATCTGTTATTACACCTTCTTATCATGCAAGTAAGTTATGTAAAAAATGTATGTTAATTGGTCAAGTACAGCTAATGAGACACAATTGATTTTCTAATTTTTGACTCCGAATCGGTGTTGCGCGGGGCTTATAGAACGCATACACGTCAATTCTATATGTGAATATTTAGTTATTGTAGTAAAATACTTTATGAAATAAATTCAGGAAGTAATATGTCTACCAGAAGCATAAAAAACGATATTACTTTCAAACTACTTAATAAATTTTCATGATTTTTTTGTATGAACAGACTATGTACTTTACTATCTATATTTGTATCTGTGACTTTTTCCAAATATTCATGTTTTCGTTACTAAAAATAAATATTCCATATGAAACCGAACGGCGCGCGGCGGCGGCGCGGTGTGTGCGCGACGCGTATTTATATGGCCAAGGTCAACGGCGATTACCCGACCCTTAAGGCCTAGCCCGCACTGTGAAATCTCACCCCGCGATTTATCCTCGCGGTTTATATTTAATTATACGGATTACTTACGTTTCAGCGCGAATTTTAAATCGCCAGTGCGTGTAGATACTTAAAATACCATAGTGTTACAGAATTGCTATAAAAATTTCGCGTGATTTTTAATCGGAGTACCTACTAGGCCTTTTTTTTTGGGTGGGAAATCTTCTCCCGCTCTGGGCGGAGCGGGAGGGTGTGTCAGACTCTTACTGACTAAAACCCACCCGTATTCCTTACATTGCCTATGTTGCCAGGGGCCTCGGTGACCCTTTAGTACCTTCCCGCGACCCCGGCAGGCATCGGCCCTAGTGGACCCCTACATTTGTGCTGACGACATCTCTTTGAGGCGCGCGTGGAATACAACGCATCGTCGACCTAGGCCTGGTCCTTACCGGACGGTGAGCTACCCATTGCTCACCGTCCGCAAGCCCGCGCCTACGGTGGCCGGAAATCCGCCCGGGATTCCCACCGACTAGGCCTAAGGATTGGGTCCCGGCTGTCATTCGTAGATATTTGGATCAGAAGCGCTAAAGTCTGTTCTGTCAAGGGTTAACGTTTACCCAGTAACTGGGTTGTGGCGGTCAGATAGGCAGACGCGGCCTGTAAAATACTGGTATTCAGCTGCATCCATTTAAACTGAAAGCTGACGGATATTTTGGAAAAAGGCTAGGCAGGTTGATTTTGGGTGGCGACCTCCAAAACCCAAGCCTTTCTGCTTGTACATAATATGTACAAGCAGAAAGGCTGAAGTAAATAATATTCTATTCTATGTATTATATTATAATACATAGAATAGAATATTATTTACTTTAGCTTTTGCTGGTGGCTTCGTTCACGTGGATGTCAAAAATATTCCACGGGAACGTACTACCGGGATTAAAACATCCTTTGTCCTAACCCAGGTCATGGACATGCACAATTTTATCCGAATCCGTTCAGCCGTTTTAGCGTGACAAACAAACAAAAAAATGAACTTTCGCATTTATAATATTAGTTATGATAGTTAAGATCGTTGTTGCGACTGGTCAAAAAAAAAAAACAGGCAAGTGCATGTCGGACCACCCGTAATGGAAGGTTCCGTAGTTGGGATGAATTTATCCCAAGAACAAACTTAAAATTGTAGTTGAAAAACATGTTCCCAATCTAACTGCAAATATAAATTTGTACGCACAATATTGAGGGATTAACCAAGTTATTTTAACACCATATAATTCTTATAAATTTTCCTGTAATCTTTCCTGTATGTACACACACACACACACGGCACACACACATTTAAGTTGAAGCTTGTTTGTAAGTATTATTACCAATTTTTTTAACTTTTTTATGCACTCATAATTTTATTTTTCTGGTTTCACTCTAATTCATAAACTTAACTTTTAGTTTAATTTTGTTAATAATCACCGTGTACGATCCTTTTGGATATAACGAAAATGTACAACTCTGGTCCCCAAGATACAGACTAACTTCTAGTTTGGGGATCACCGTTCAAATTGTATTGTATGTTACTTGATTATTAATAAATAATTTCAATTTCAAGTAAGAACTCTTTTCTGATTTTTTTTTTTAACTTGTAAGGTTTTTTCGGGGGAATGTTAAATATTCATCTATCTTCTTAAATAACTTTAAAACCATTTATTTTAAAACGATAAAAAACATTTCTGCAACCCTCACAATAAGCTCTTTTATTTGATATGTCACGCGGTACAGCTTGCGTAACTATTTTTACCCGACTGCCTCAGGAGGGTAATGTTTTCCGAGAGTATGTATGTATGTATGTATGTATGTAAGACTGTCCCCGCCTGCGAGACCAAAATTATATAGATTATTATGCTTGTTTTTGCCTTTTCAGTTATGTGTTTTTGCAGTCGGGTTTTTTGTTTTTTAAATAATTTATTTTATTTCAAGTTTTTAGTTTTATTAATATATATATTTGAAAATTACTCATTACTAGCTTTTATTTGATACCAATATTGTTGCAATTAATTAAAAACAAACTTCCCTTCCTTTTTTTGTTTTTGTTAATACCTACATGCTAATAAATTATTATCAACTCTCAACACGTTACTTAATTTATAACACTCCAATAAATTAGAAATAATTGTATAGTGTTATTATTATGAAATAATTATAGTATTGACTTCGTACCCCTTTTTACGAAACTTACGCGGACGGAGGATTATGAAATTTGGCTCAGTTAAAGTTAATATGGAGGAGTGCAGAAATTTAATATTGTTATATAATATGCATTAGAAATAAACTATACCTGCGCGACCCCGATTCGGTGTAACGGCTCCTGCATACTGAGACGATATCGCGGGCGCGACAGGCAGCAATATGCGTGTCGCGGCCGCGATATCGTCTCAGTATGCAGGAGGCTTAAAACAATAGAAAATTAATTGTGTCTCATTAGCTGTCCTTGACCAATTAATAAAAAAAACATAACACACACTACAATGCGTTTGACACACCTGGCCTCATGACTTGAAGATAGATGGGTGGTGACAGAAGTGACAGCTTGAGCATGGAATAAGTAAGTACTTTTTAATAGCGTTAAATTAGTAAGATAATAATAATATAATAATAAGATAATAATATTATAGATTGTAAGTAGGATTCGGTCGGAATTTCGACCAATGGGCGACCACTAGTTATCTATTAACGAGGTCTTTTTTTTGGGTGGGAATTTATCAAATAACTTCTCCTGCTTTGGGCGGAGCGGGAGGGTGTGTCAGACTCTTACTGACTAAAACCCACCCGTGTTCCTTCCGTTGCCTGTGTTGCCAGGGGCCTCGGTATCCCTTCCGGACTTTCCCACGAGCCCGACAGAGAACATGAGGTCTGGAGTTCGATTCCCAGGTCGGGTTATGCCTTATTAGTATTTTTCCGTAAGGAATTTATGTGGCAGCCTGGATTTTGGATTTGTGCCCGGTGGATGGCAATAGGCTTGCTCCCTATGCTCCCCGACTTAAACATAACTGGCGAAATGTGGGTGTACTATAGGTGCAACTCTGCCCAAACCCTCGTGGAAACAAGGCCGAATGTATGGCTTTGGAATATATTTTGGTCATTAAATAGATCGTCATGAAGAAAATCTTGCTCTCAAAACGGTGAAAGAAAACATCGTGAGGAAACCGGCATGTCATAGAACCAAAAATTCAAAGAAATCTGACATCTACCAACCTGCACTGGGCTCGCATGGTGGATTACGGCCCACTCACAGAGAAGAGACCTGTGTCCTAACAGTGGGAACATTATAGGCTGATTATGATGAAGAAAATCATCTGGTGACTACCACGGCCATACTTTGCTATTTGAAAAGCACCGCAGTTGGGAAATCATCAAATAACTTCTCCCGCTCTGGGTGGAGCGGGAGGGTGTGTCAGACTCTTACTGACTAAAACCCACCCGTATTCCTTCCGTTGCCTGTTTTGCGGGGGCCTCGGTGACCCATTAGTACCTTCCCCGGCAGGCATCCGCCCTAGTGGACCCCTACATTGTGCTGACGACATCTCTTTGAGGCACGCGTGGAATACGACGCGCCGTAGACCCGGGCCTGGTCCTTACCGGACGGTGAGCTACCCATTGCTCACCGTCCGCAAGCCCCCCATGTGACCCATGAGGGTAAAACTTCAAAACGCCACCCGCTACGATGCTTGCGAAGTTGCTTCCACGAAGTACTGATCGAAATTGACCGAAGTCCGAAGTCCGTGACTATACACTCCTGCAAAGAACTACAGCAGCGGGGCGGGCACGGCCTACTGTGACATGGGTTTTTTTTTTGGGTGGGAAATTATCAAATAACTTCTCCCGCTCTGGGCGGAGCGGGAGGGCTTGTCAGACTCTTACTGACTAAAACCCACCCGTGTTCCTCCCATTGCCTGTGTGGCCAGGGGCCTCGGTAACCCTTCCGGACTTTGCCGTGACCCCGGCAGACGGTGACATGGCTTGAGTCACACATTTTATCACAGTTTGGGCGATAAAACCATTTTTCTTAAATGCTAGCACGGCGGCGTGAGATAATTTCTTGATAAATAATAATAATAATAGATCAAAGGCTTGATTTTGAAGACTCCTCGATACGGCTGAAGCCTACTCTGCACTATTTTTTAATGTTTTTTATATCTTTTTTAAGAAATATTTTAAAATGTATTTTATATAGATAATAATTAAATAAACGAAATAATAATAATACGTGGCGGCGTGTGAAGTGACGATGATCCGCTGCGTGGTGGCGAGAGACGTAATGGTGTTCGCTCTAGGCGTGTGGACGGTTAAATCCCAAAGCCGAACCCAAGGTGGTTTCCCACTGCGACGTGGGACACAATTCAAATGATTCCTTACGTTTATTTATTAGGAACAATTTAGGTATAACAAAAGACACGAAGATAAATGCAAAATTAAAATACTGTGGCGCAACTATCAGCACCCAACAGCGTACATGGAAGACATTTATCCAGACTTTCACATCGTTAAGGAAGTCTTAATACACTAAGTAATAGTAAACTAAGAATTACAAAAGAATAAAAAGAAGAAAAACACTAAAAAGTTTGTATGTAATGAACTAAGGATGTAAAGTGGAAGTGAGGGTGAGAGTGTTTGTAAGTGTGTGTGAGGGTGAGTGTGTGTGAGTGTGTGTGAGTGTGAGTCTAGGTGAAGATGTGCAATTAGTCTATTATGAGGATGCTTGCGTGAGAGTTTACAAATTACTACAAGTTGCTCAGTTGCATCATAGGACATGGAATTAAGCCAGTCTGTATTTTTTTTTAATCAGTAAATTCCTTGTTAAAGGGAATATTTTGATTCTCCTGTTTAAATTATTATAAAGCTTAGAGTTAAGGGTATTACATTGCTCGATGACCTTGATGATTTGATCTCCGTTCTTGTATTGGTTACTTTGGCGCCACCTACCGACAAACGGCCAACATTGTCATCGTTTTTGCCTATTTTATTCGCTCTCTGAGAGATTTAATACATTTTGTCCCTTTAAGAGTCTTGTACGAGTACCTACATCATAATTTGTATTTGTTTTGTAATTGTAGATGCACTTTGCTTAATGAACTAGTTCTCATCAGTGGTTTGTGACGATTTACCAACGCAAACCTGCAGAGCTCAATCATGCAAATTCTATCAGAGCGTCGCTTTTTTAGTAAGGTCGTAAAGAAGTTGATATGTGACATAACTTCTTGACGTTTAGTTGGGACTCAATAAGTTTTATTTACTAATATGGGCGACCCTATTTCGTCCCAAATGTCATATTGTGACAAATGACTATGAAAACTTTATTACGTTCGTTCAGAGGTGGTGATAAGATTTGAAAATTGAAAAAAAAACCTGCTAATTACTGCACCAAATGACTATAAATTAATATAATATTATGCCCGAATTCTTGCCCGAAAACAAGAGGCTCAAAGCAGGAAAATATTACCTATACAAATTCACATTTGCAGTTGGAATGTACGAGTAAACATGTTTTTCAGCTAAAAAGTTCAGTTTGTTCTTGAGATAAATTCATCCCAACCACGGAATTGCACGTGGTCCGACACTTGGCCGGATTTTTTGCATCAAGTAAAAAACTCCCGGATCTTTGTTTTACATACATAACCTGCACCTATTTAGAAGTCGATATAAAACAAACTTTAATTTTATGGATTTTATTGTAATTTAAATGCCATTCAATAAATCAGTCTACATTTTTGTGGAAGATAAAAAATAAATTAATTAAATTACAAATAAATTAAATTGAAGTGTCTGTTTGTAACGTCAAAATAACATAATTTTACTAATTGCATATGAAAGTATATAGGTAAGGTATTCATAACAAAAAAACTTGTCTCTCTGTTTGTTCCGGCTAATCTCCGAAACGGCTGGACCAGGGCCGAATTTAAAGTCCATGGGGCACCCAAGAAGTGGAACCCCGTAAAGTTGGTGGGGCAAGTGAAAAAACAAACAATTTAAAAGGTATCTTGTGATTGTGAACCTTTTTTCTCTTATGGACACAACAGATGAACTTTTCTTATCTAAAAAGAATCAAGTTGTGGAGGCCCCTTCTTTGTGGAGGCCCGGGGCCAGTGCCCCGGTTGCCCCACCCTAAATCTGGCCCCGGGCTGGACTAATTTTGACGGGACTCTCATTGACAGATAGTTTTATTTTAGAAAAAGCTACGCGGGCGAAGCCGCGGGCAGCTGCTACTCTGTGTCTATGTATACATATCAACAGTACAAAACAAAAGTCACTTTTCATGTCTGTCTATGCGCTCGTTGTTCTTCTAAACTACGCAGCAAATTTTGATAAGGGAAAACCTTATACCATCATTTAGAGAAATAATTTCGAAAGGCAAAACAGAGTATAAATACAACAAGATATAATACAATATAAGGTAGTATGAAAATGGAACCCAAATGCCCCCGATGCCCCTGACTTTTCTCCCGAATGGATAGAATAAGAAATGAGTATATAAGAGCAAGTCTGAAAGTGACACCGGTGACTGAAAAGTTGTGTGGAAAAAGGTTGTCATGATATGGGCATGTGATGCGGAGGAACGAGGGAAATATCAACAGGATATACAATAAAATATAATACAATATAAGGTGGTATGAAAATTGAACCCAAATGCCCCCGATGCCCCTGACTTTTCTCCCGAATGGATAGAATAAGAAATGAGTATATAAGAGAAAGTCTGAAAGTAAAACCGGTGACTGAAAAGTTGTGTGGAAAAAGTTTGTCATGGTTTGGGCATGTGATGCGGAGGAACGAGGGAAATGTCACCAGGATATACAATAAAATATAATACAATATAAGGTGGTATGAAAATGGAACCCAAATATCCCCGATGCCCCTGACATTTCTCCCGAATGGATAGACTAAGAAATGAGTATATAAGAGAAAGTCTGAAAGTAAAACCGGTGACTGAAAAGTTGTGTGGAAAAAGTTTGTCATGGTATGGGCATGTGATGCGGAGGAACGAGGGAAATGTCACCAGGATATACAATAAAATATAATACAATATATAAGGTGGTATGAAAATGGAACCCAAATATCCCCGATGCCCCTGACATTTCTCCCGAATGGATAGAGTAAGAAATGAGTATATAAGAGGAAGTCTGAAAGTAAAACCGGTGACTGAAAAGTTGTGTGGAAAAAGTTTGTCATGGTTTGGGCATGTGATGCGGAGGAACGAGGGAAATGTCACCAGGATATACAATAAAATATAATACAATATAAGGTGGTATGAAAATGGAACCCAAATATCCCCGATGCCCCTGACATTTCTCCCGAATGGATAGACTAAGAAATGAGTATATAAGAGAAAGTCTGAAAGTAAAACCGGTGACTGAAAAGTTGTGTGGCAAAATAGTCATGGTATGGGCATGTAATGGGAGGAATGAGGGAAATGTCGCCAGGAAAGGTTTGAGTATGAACGTGTATGGCAATACGATTAGGGGAAGAACAATGAAATGATGGATGGACTGTGTGAATGATGATATGGCTAGAATGGCGGTGACTACCTAGATGACGACTAATAGAGAAGTATGGAAGAAAGGGACATGTACTGACCACAAATAAATTGGGATAAGGGCAGGAGAATGATGAATGATGTCAATATAACGAAGTATAATACAATAATATTAAACTTATAAAAAATAAATAAATCTCGAAATTTTGTCAAGTCGTTAAAACCGATCGAAGCAGGGACGGATTCCTAGTATACTTATAATTTATCATAGACCATTAATGAACACTTAAATATTTTCGCCTAGTGTATTATTTAATAAGTATTTCATTAATTTATTTTGTGCACGTTATATAAAGATCAACGATTACGAACACATTGTGGGTTTTTTACGACGAATATTTTAAGACAAAGATATTTTATTTTCTGAATATGTGTACGTAGCATTTTTTTTTTTGGGTGGGAAATCATGAAGTAACTTCTCCCGCTCTGGGCGGAGCGGGAGGGTGTGTCAGACTCTTACTGACTAAAACCCACCCGTATTCCTTCCTGTTGCCTGTGTTGCGAACGCCTCGGTGACCCATAAGTACTTTCCCGCGACCCCGGCAGGCATCGGCCCGGCGATGTCAGCACAAATGTAGGGGTCCACTACCCCTACATTTGTGCTGACATCTCTTTGAACTTAATCAATTATTTAATTTTGTAACGTAAAGCTGTGTAGGCCAAGGTAAAAAAAAAAAAAAAACATTTATTGGAATTAGGCTCAGCTCGAGAATCAGCTCGTCAAAATTACATATTAAGACAGTCCCCCAAAACGCCCGCCCTTCACCACTTCCTAGTGCTTTAGCTGGGATGAGGAAGTGACGCAACAAACTCCACAGCAGCACAGCTGTCTGTTAAGTTAGAAGAACTTAAGTATCCGATAGTTAAGGCGCTGACAAGACCCCATTGACCAAAATAGGACTCTCTTAAGAAAAAAAATTGCCAAATCCGTATAGTTTGTGGTAGCGGAAAAAATATATGTTAATTTTGAACATATTTCCCAGAACTTGGTTGTTACCAAAACACGTTTTGAAAAAAAAATCTCGATACAAACTAACGTTAAACTAACCTCTTACCTTGAGTTCTAATCCAAAATACCTGTATTAAATATCAACATACGAGTACGTTACGTATTTAATTAATAATAAGAACGTCTTATTTGAATACAGAACTTGGTTGTTTTTTATTTTCGATTACTCAACTCAATTTTGAGTAAATAGATAATTGCATCATATTTTGCAATAAATTACAAGCGTTGTGTCATCGCGCTTCTCTTTCTTTTCTATGCAATCTGACAGTGACTGCGGTTTAGGTATTGTCAGCGTCTTAATGGATGACCAATCCCAACCCAGGCTGCTGATTAAAAACTTTTTGATAACGAATTGAACCTTAAAACAATTTCGGTTTACATCTTTGTTTAAGTACTGTAGTGTGGGGGACGTGCTACACTAAATAAATAATATTCCTTTTTTAACTTTTTATATATTTATATTTTATATATAATACACATTCGTTTGTCTTCATTCAAGACAGTGGTGCCGATTCCCTTGTTTACAAACGAAACTAAATTTAAGTTCAGTGCGCCTTTTTCTTTCTATTTCATTAAGAAAATGACAGAAGATAAATTTTAGTTTAGATCTGTCAAATTAATCAGCGCCTGTCACTACTCTGTACAAGTTTAGACGTGATTAAAAACTTGCCTACTAAAATTACGTCAATTTACGTCAAGCGCTGATTAATTTGACAGGACTAAACTAAAATGTATCTTCTGTCCTTTTCTTAATGAAATAGAAAGAAAAAGATGCACTGAACTTAATTTTAGTTTAGTTTGTGAACAAGGGAATCGGCGCCATTCTCTATGATAATTCATCATTTTAAATCTATATTCCGATTTTAAATATGTATTTAAGTTGCCAGTGTCAACTAGCGGCTAGGATGATGCATTATCATAGATCCTCTACACTCCACCGGGAGGAGTGTAGAGGATCTATGATAATGCATCATCCTAGCCAGGTTTTTGCATCTAGCTAGGTTTTTAGAGACAGGGAGGCCATAGAAAAGATTCTCAATTATCAATTCTTTATTGCGAACCATAATTTATATAGCTGGTAGGAAAATAATTATATTAGTCAAAATTATGGACCCTGTCAGGCACAGCATAGATCAAATAGGAGAAAGGAGTAAGACTGGCTGTTATTATTAGTTCAGTATTTCGTAGGATATATATACTGTTTTATTAATACAGAATTGAATTTAAGAATTATGATTAATGTTTTATAAATTATATACATTTATTTATTAGTGAAACCCTTTATTTTTTAAATTATTCATTATTGTTTTATTTATTAATTATTATATTTATTTTTATTTATTACGTTATTAATATTATTATCCCTAGGGTATGTTATTTATTAGACGACTGAGAGAACGACGAGATGAATCGACTGTGTGAGAAATGATATGAAAGAAATTAAGTTAATGTTGCGTGACGGTTGACAGGGGAGGATGGGAGAAGACAACATGTTGCATCTACCACAAGTAACACGGGTCAAGGGCAGGAAGGTGGTGATGATAGTTTTTAGGGTTCCGCAGTCAACAAGTAACCTTTATAGTTTCGCCACGTCCGTCTGTCTACTGACCCTGGCTTAGCTCAGAGGCTCTTAGTACTAGAAAGCTGTAATTTGGCATGGGTATATGTATACCCATGCCAAATTACAGCTTTCTAACAAAAATAGTTTTCACAGACCCGCAAAATTTTTGAACTATTTCCCTTAACATTGATAGACGACAAAAAAAATATCATCCCCATTTTACGTGTAAAAAAATGTTTTTTTTAAGATTTTATTTTACCACTTTGCTTGCTATGCTTGTAATTGGTACATACGAGTACCAATTACGCCGGCAAAGTGAAAACTATTTTTCGATTCAGAGATCCGTTTGCGTAATATTAAGCTTTAAAGTGCTTATTTTCGTTAGAGTCAAGTGTGTGAGATTCCCTTCGAGAAAAAATCAAAGAAATAGATATTCTGACTGTAGCCCCTCAATACACCTAGATATATTTCATAATCTTAGTATGTATACAAAAATATATAAAATTTTAAGAAAATGTCCGATATTCACAGTTTAAATACCAGGAATAAACATAATCTTGCTGTACTTCACACTCGCCTCCACAGAGTAGGCAACTAGTTCATGGGTCAATGTATCCGCTTTTACAACAAACTTCCTTTCGACATTCAAAACTTACCCATTAAACAATTTAAAAGCTGTTTTAAAACCAAACTTTGTAAAAAGGGTAAGTAGTATAAAATGTTTGATTATTTAGAAGACAAAAAGTTTGGGATTGGGATACTCGATCTGCTAAGCCTTGTGATAAAACCGTAATACTTGACATTTTAATTATTATGCAAAATCATCATTATATACAATTTTATATACATATTGGCATTGATGAATATTCTAAACATAATTACATGAATATTTACCTTGAAAGTATTATATAACTTTAATTATTGTGAATGTGAGCACTATGTGGGTCATTTTTTTTTCTCAGTTATTAATGATATAATGGAAATAGGAGCTGCAGATAACAGAAAAACCAGAGCAAAATTGATTATGACAATCGACCCATCGATTCGGTGATAAAAGCTAAACATGTATGCTCTAAAATATATTTTTAAAACTGCAAATTAATATAATTTGTATTTCTATTTCTACATCGAATCATCATCATTCTCCTGACCTTATGCCAATTTATTTGTGGTCGGCGCAACATGTCCCTTTCTTCCATACTTCTCTATTAGTTGTCATCTCGGTAGTCACCCCCTTTCTAGCCATATCATCCTTCACACAGCCCTTCAAATCGTTAATTTGGGGTCTTAAATCGAATATCCATGAAAATAATAGTTATTGCTCTTTTCCATAGGAAACGACCAATTGGGACCGAGCACATTTTTTTTATCGTGTGTAAATCCTCATGGATGTCCTCCATCCTGAGATGGGTGGAGTGGTCTGTCAGACTCTTACTGACTAAACCCACACGGTGTTCTGCTGCTACCTTTAGCCGGGGTGCTGGAGAGCCTGCGCATCTCGTAACGCTTCCCCGGCTAGGTGTTGGCGCGCATGAATTCACGCGGACCCCGTCACCTTCAGCGGCTGCATACGGCCGCAATTTTTCTAGAGTAAAGCGCTCGCGGATCACGGTGCGCCACGGTCTCGGGCCTTTCACTGTTCAGACAACAAACTCCTCAAGTCTGTTGCCTGCAGGCCTCACCCTAAGGCGGCTGGAGATCGCTCCGTGCCCTCCGGCGCCCGATGACTTTGCTACGGATTGGAAGGGAGGTTGTATCCTCCCTCTCCGTTTCCGCCGCCTCCTTCGCGACCATCACTTCCTCGCAGAAGGAGGCAACGGCGTCCCACGCGCTCGCACCTCCGTCCTTGGCGCGAAGCGAGAATCGAGAGAGTATCCGCAGCACTAACCGTCCCGACGAGGTGACGCCGCTGCACTGCCCAAGCAAGGCATTCCTCAAAAGTGTGCTGCGCCATGTCGTCGAGGCAGTTGTAATGGTGGTTACCGGGTATCGTAGAACCGTACACCCAGCTACGTTTCATAAGTGCCCATGTGGGTTTATGTGAAATAAAATATTTTGAAAAGTTAGGTAGGAGCCACTTACCTACTAAAGGTTTTTGCAACCTCACTATCACAAGTTATCATCAATAAATAAACAAAACACAAACTTGTAAAAAACAAAGTCACATCACTATTCTATTATTAACTTTTATTATTTTACCATACATCAAATGGCTGTCTTCTGTTCACAATACTGAAGTTTTGACACAATGATTCCGTTTATATCGAAATATTGTGAATGTACCCGCAGTTCATTTAAAAAATTCACGGCTGACGGTAGATTGAAAAAGATAAAGATTACTCTGTCAAGGGCGCGCCTCAAATATTGTGAATGTACTCGCAGTTCATTTAAAAAATTCACGGCTGACGGTAGATTGAAAAAGATAAAGATTACTCTGTCAAGGGCGCGCCTCAAAGAGATGTCTTCAGCACAAAGTAGGGGTCCACTAGGGCCGATGCCTGCCGGGGTCGCGGGAAGGTACTTATGGGTCACCGAGGCCCCCGCAACACAGGCAACAGGAAGGAATACGGGTGGGTTTTAGTCAGTAAGAGTCTGACACACCCTCCCGCTCCGCCCAGAGCGGGAGAAGTTACTTGATGATTTCCCACCCTAAAAAAAAAAATACAAAATATAATTTAACTTTTAATACTTTTCTTATATTACTGACTATATTAAATTTAGTGGAAAAAAAATACATGCATAATCCCTATTGATTGCAATTGATTGTTTCGGGGAACCTTTTTATCCCGATTTTTTTAACTGTTCGCCTGTCAAAGTCAAAATATCACAGTGTATGTGTATTTAGTAACAATCAACGAATAATAAGACAGACGACACGGGTTGTGTAGACCATATTAAGAGGCGTCAGTGGGTTGCTGAACAAAAACCTTTAACAGCGCACAGTTAGAAAAATCGAGTTATACCTATGTTTCTGTTTTTGATCAATCTTCTTTATTTTTCGTGTGGTTAGTGACTAACCTGGAGTCAGAGTTTTTATACCGCCTATGTGCGTTTGACTTGACTTCACATGCCGTCGAGAATATCTCTCTATCTATCTCAGGCTTGCCGGTTTCCTGCCGGGGTCGCGTGGAAGTTCGGAAGGGTTACCAAAGCCCCTGGCAACACAGGCAACGGAAGGAATACGGGTGGGTTTTGGTCAGTAAGAGTCTGACACACCCTCCCGCTCTGACCAGAGAAGTTATTTGATAATTGCCCACCCAAAAAAAAAGGCTTGCCGGTATACTCACGATGTTTTCCTTCACCGCAAGTGATAATTATATAATCCGCACATGAATCTGAAAAGTCAGAGTAGTGTGTGCCTTGGGTTCGACTTGACAGACCGAGGGTCATACCACTAGGCTTTTTATGAAGATGTGTTTTAAGGAGAATTGCAAAGATATGATAAGTGAACAAAACGATACTCCTATCTTAGATATTAATGGTAACAAATTAAACGTTATTTTTAATCTGTTACGAGGATTTCTACATCACTTTTCACATTGGGTACAATAAAATATATTATTTTATTCATTCGATGGCTGAATTAATGTGTATTTTTTAAGGTCGCAAATCATATTTTGATCAAGATACAACCTGACACTGACCTGCAAATGGCAAAAAATAAAAAAATAAAAGAATTTCGTGGGCTAATACTGCGAATCCACCTTTATTAGAGTTCAAAATGGCGACTGACGAACAGAACTACCAATCACATGACTGCAAAATTTTGTGCTACCAATAGCGTCACGCGTTGTTATAGTGAACGCACTGCAGGTGGCGTTGCCAGGCGTCCGGATAAAGCCGGACACAGTCAGGATTTTTGGTTGCTTGTGCGGCCAAATTAGACGTTGTCCGGCCTGTCCGGATTTTGTTAGGCTTTTCAAATTTGACCATTTTTTTTACCTTATATTTTTACCATGACCATTTTGTTTTCATTTGTTTTCCATTGCAAATTGCAATAGTAGTTACTGTTAACAACTATTACAATTATTGATATTAATATTGTAATAAATATTGAATTATTAATAATAAAGAAGACTGATTCGTTCAATTTTATTTTTGTTTAATTATAATTTAAGAAGATTTTGCGGTAAATGATAAAAAAAGCCTTGCTTTACTTTTTAAAAAAATTGTTGTGTTTTTTAACAAAAGAGCTTACAAAAGCAAAATGCTTATGAAGCATTAATTGGATATATTTCTAGAGGAGAAGCTGTGGCCATTAGGCATTTCCTTTAGGCGCTTTGTCAACTTTGGGGAACGGAGGAATGTGACAACAGATTCAGAAATCAAAGTTGTGATCGTGTCTTGTGGCTAGTCATGGAAAATAAAAATATCAAGAAATATGTACTTGGTTAAGGTTTCTATGGGTCTATGCCACCCGAAATAAAGTTCTTATTATTATTATTATTAATATACTAAGACAAAAACAAAATAAGGGTGTCCGGCCTTTTTACCAAAATGTCCGGCTAAACTGGCTGGTCTGTTCGGTTTTAAGACCTGGCAACCCTAACTGTAGATGTAGGTACTGATCACGTTCAATTTCATTGATACGTAGGTACCTAAACGTGAAATACGTAGGTGAGGAAACAGAGGCACTTCTGGAACATGTTGAGTAGCCGAAATATATCATATATATATACCATAAATTAAAACACCACACACCAAACCTCACCACACACCTCATCACACACACCACACACACCACTCCACACCACACCACACATATACACTACATCACATGCACTAACTGGGAATAAGTTTTGTTCTTACTGTTAATACTGTAAAGTTTATTATATATCGCTCATTTGGAGCGACAGTGACACAACTGCAAAAAAATGCGAAACTGACCTAATTACATCAAAATTATCTGCCTTCTTAGGCAGATAATTTTGATGTAATTAGGTCAGTTTCGCATTTTTTGCAGTTGTGTCACTGTCGCTCCAAATGAGCGATATTTAAACTTTCAACTTTACTTATATATTTTACTTTTATTTGTTTTTTTTTCATTCTTATGATTAGTAAATATAAGCTAAATACAGAAAAATGTACGTACATTCCATATTTACCCTTAAGGTCATAGCACACTTTATTAACTCTAGTTAGTATAAGTGTACTACAACGATGTGAAAGAGCGGAGCCTTCTAATACAGGTATTTTTTGCTTAAAAGGAGGCTCCAAACACGTTTAAACGAAATGTAATTTTCTATTTGTCAAAATAAAAAAAAAATAAAAAAAAAAGAACGTTATGTGCGAAACGAGTATTTTCAATTTTAAAATCGTTCTTTTTTACGTTAAGTACATTTACCTGCTCCAAGCGTTCGCGCTAATCCCACAGAACATCTATATTAAAAAGTTGGTAAACAACGCAATAGATTTTATGGCTCGGGTTTTAACATCGGTACATTCAATTAAATTAATTCCGTTTATTATGTATGAATGAAAAAGGAATGAATCTTAGACGTGGTTTTTCCTCACACAGAGGTCAAAACCTGACAGTGGTGTTAAAAATAAAATAGCAGATTACGCCAATTAGTGATACCTAATTTACATGATTATAGATACCTATATCCGTGTGTGTCCGTGGCATCACAGTGGGCCCTATCAGAATACCAGCGCTGCGGTATTCATTTTTTAAATATCGCACCATTATGCTGAGACAGGAGCCTTTTGGGCGTCGCACAAGTCGTTTTTATTTATCTTCTTTGTTGGTTTTTGTTTTTAATCGAACAAATATATCAATTTTGTTAATTTTAAATGAAGGAGCATTTAAAACTAACAAAATTTTTACTTTTTGTATTTCTTGTGCGTGTCCCAAATCAAATATTTTTCTTTTTCTTTTTTACTCTACAACATTAGGGCATGTATATAATCGAGCAACTAATGATTCCCATTTTGTGCTCCTAAAAATGTTATTGAACACTAATATAATGATTGCGGCTCTTTTTGTGAATAGCAAATAATCTTATTTGCCGCGACCATCTTGGCATAGCGGTTCCTACCCTGTTTTTTGTTTTTGTTGGTGTGAGAAATCTTCATGGATCCCCGGTTCAACTATTGTTGAACCATTGTGTTTGCATGGATGAGTTCGTTTGAGATTATGGCGCGTCTCGGCCCAATCTGTGCTAACCTACGAGCCATATCACGCTGGAAATTTACGAGCGTGTTTCCAACGAGGTGATTGTTTAACGCCATCGCGGCGTGTTCGTAGCAAGCACGCCACGTGTGCGTAGAACGTTTGCCGTGTTTGCATAACGAGGACGGTTGACGTGACTGTACGTGTAAAGCGACACAAGCGAGTGTACAATATTGTGAAACGCGGAAATCACGTCGCGTAGTCGCGACTACCTCGTTTTGCAAACGCGGAGAGCACGTTCAGAAAACGCTTCGCTGGTAGCGCGCTGACAAATCGTCAGTGTGTTAACGCTTTTATAGTGTAAGATTTTTAAGGGGCATCTGTGGTAACCCGCAATTTTTTTTTTTTTTTTATGTACATTTTTTGCCATTTGCAGGTCAGTGTTAGGTTGTATCTTGATAGAAGTTAGAATAGAATAGAATACTCTTTATTATGTACACCATAAAAATTACAGATATAAATGTAGAAATTTTACAAGGGGTGACACAATGGGCGGTCTTATCGCTAAAAGGTTGACGACACGGTTGGCGTAATGGCTGAGCAATCGACTGCTGCGCAGCGTGTCGCGGGTTCGATCCCCGCACGGAACAAATATTTGTATGATCTGCAAGTAATTGTTCCGGGTCTGGGTGTTTGTGTTTGTGAGTTCTATGTTTGTAAACGCACTCACGATACAGGAAGAAATTCCTAGTGTGGGGCAACGTTTTAAAAAAAAAAAAAAAAAAAGCGATCTTACATACATAAAGCATAGTTATATTTGTTCCATGAACTTTTTTATAAGAAATCTCACTTACAGAGATGTATTAATGATTCTAATGATTATAATTCTGTAAATATTATACATATTTGTTAAGGTCGCGAATCATATTTGATTAAGATATAACATCACTCAACAACTTACCTGGAAATTGGAAAAAACGAAAGAAAATTTGAATTTCGGGCTACCATTGCGGATCCAACGCTCTTAGCGTTTGCGCTCTGCGTCCAATCCTAATCAAAGAAATTTCGGTCCGAGGTAGTCGTAGTACTATTTCTATTTGAGGGCTTGCGAACGAGACCCGGGCTCCTTCCGTCTGAATTTAGAACATTTACATTTCGATAGGTTTCTCCGAAGTCACAACATTTTGCTGAGCAACGACCTGTTCTTGCACAGAGGTGACGCAGGGCTAATGTTCTTGTTATTGTTGTTTGTTTGTTACCAAAGTACTTATTTTCCCACTCTGCAATCGACAATTTGTTTTTGTTTTGATTGTTTGTGTTTTCATTTGCCAGTGTTGAAAAACAGAGAGACAAAGAACTGAGCTTGGACTGAGCGTTAGCCTCACAAAAGTGACCTCTCTCTAGAAAGAGACAAAGTGACTTTGCGGCCAATATCTGTCTCATATAACAAAGGCGTAGTTCCAATTTTAATTAATATTTACAGTTACGAATAATACTCGTATAAACATATTAGGTATTTCTGTACGTTATTAATTATTATTATTTCTAGACTGTGAAAGCCAGTAAGACTTTGTTTCGAGACTAAAAGATTTCTTTTTATCGACATTTTTTATTCATAAGTGAAATTGAGACAATTAAAATTAAGAGCAATGCAAATAATTTTATTGGTTTATAATATTAATAATAGAAAATGAATGTTTACCCTTTTAAGCCGAACTTAGTCTTGAGAGCTTTATTATACAGATTTTTAATAAAAAGATCGATTTAATTTCAGAGATTATACAGATATTTTCAACCACAATAAAAACCCGAACTTAGGTAAATCCTAAGATTTTCCAGTAAAATCTAAGATTTACCAGCTCTTAATGCTCTGTATACATTAAAGTCAAAACATCATTGGACCACTCAGAATTCTAAAAAGATACAACTTACTATTGGCCACATATTTGCTTTGTCTCTCTCAAGCAACGGCTTTAGATCTGTATTCACTGCACAATTGAATATGGAACACCCAGTCCATTCTCTATGTCAAAGCTGATTACGCAATGTAAATTTTCCTTGGTCCCTGGCCCTGACATCAAGCAATGGAGAAAACTGTCAAACTTTTATTGCGTGAATACGAGGCTTTTGGTTAATTTGTTTGTGTGTATTTTATGTATTTTTTCTTGTAATGTGCGTTTTGTTTGTGCGGAATAAACAATTTCTCTTCCTCTCTTTACGTATGGAACTCGGATTCCGGGATGCGGATTCCGATCTTTAGACTTCGGACATTTAACACTTATTTAACACGTCAACTCAACTTTTCAAAGTCAGCGTTTCATACGAATATGAACATTATTCCTTTAACTATAAGGTTAAAAACACTTCTCAAAGTAAAGTGTGAATCTCGACACTATCTAGGCCCTAGATAAAGTGTGATATCTATTTATTATCACACTTAACATAACATCAATAATGATTAAGTCCCATGTAATAGGGGGTGAGCCTATTGCCATCAACCGGGCACAAATCCAAACTCCAGGCTGCTACGGGTCGCGGGAAGGTACAAAGAAAAGAAGGTAACCGAGGCCCCTGGCAACACAGGCAACGGAAGGAACAGGGGTGAGTTTTAGTCAGTAAGAGTCTGACACACCCTCCCGCTCCGCCCACAGCGGCAGAAGTTATTTGATAATTTCCCACACCAAAAAAAAATGGCTGCTACTGAGAAATTCCAGATGAAAAAACCCATTAACACTTTGCCTGACCCGGGAATTGAACTCATGCCGTCCATTTATTATTATCAACATAATATTATCACTTAGTTATTGTTAGTCGTTTAATTTAAAAACAGCAATTGACAAAATAGATAATGTATTCATAGTTCAAGTTCAAGAAATCGCACTATCTCTGTTTATTCGTGACAGATAGCTAGTAAACAGATAATATTCATCAATCTATCTATATACAGGGTGTCCGGTAATGAATGGATAACCTTGAAATAACAATAGACTACACGGCCGTTCTAAAAAAATACAAAAATTAATATTTATATGTACTAAGTAGTACATACATTAAAAAAAAAACTGTGTAACTTCTAGTCACATTATTTACTGCCTCTCTATCGTCGGCGGCATAATCAACTTAAAACATTATAAAAAAACAAATAATCATGGAATTCATTAATTTGTGGTCGTGGTGAAGATGAATGTAAAATAAGGTAAAAAGTTAGTATTTTTGCTTAAAAAATTCTTAGGTACTATTTGGGATAATTTTTATTTTTTTAGAAAAAGGGTTTTTGGTCTATTATATACTATTTCAAGGTTATCTATTCTATACCGGATACCCTGTATAAAAGTCCAATCATAATCAGTACAGCAGTTTCAGAGATTAGCCGAAACAAACAGACAGACAAAAAAAATAGATTTTTTTGTTGCAAAAGTATAGACTTTCATAATGCATTTAGTAGAAAGCTGTTTTTTTGACATTAGAAACAGATACTTCAATTTTATTTATGTATAGATCGATAATTTCAAACACCGTTTGACCGATTGCCATGAAAGCTGGCACATACAGCCTGTTACACATTTGCATCGCGTAGGTGACCTACGTGACCCAAATGTATTAACAAAATAAAAAACTTATCAACCGTCGCATACAAAACTCCGAGTTTTGTATGCGACAGTTGATATTTTTTTTGCGATAAGGAAAATAAATCCCATCCCATGGAGATAGTGGTACAGTTTGATGGCTTGTACTGTAAACTCCTTGGCGCAGCCGTGAGGCACACAATACTGTGTTCTAACTACTTTCTGTTTTTTGTTTTTGTATGAATATATCGTGTGCCTTAACCTTGGTTAATTTGTTTTTTCTTTCTTTATTTTCTTTCTCCTTTCTGATAAATGCAGAATATGTACTCGTACTTTTTCACGTTAAGGAGGATGCGCTAAGGTCATCATCATCATTTCAGCTGAAAGACGATTTTTTTTCTGTTTGATTCTCATTTTTTACTGATATTAAGTCACGTACTATCGGCCCAAGTTAAGCATGCTCACTTAAGAAAATATTCCTGCGAGAGCGCAGCTAGTGAAAAACCACACCCCTTCCTAGTTTCCCCCAATTAGAGACAATATGCATTTGTGTGAGTAATGAGCGAGTAACATAAAATAACAAACATTAGCTAGAGCGCGGCAGTGCCAATTTGCTCTCGCTAATTGTTGACGCTTCCCTTAAATTCCTATCGCCATTTCATTTTACGACCTGTTTATTTCTATCGGACTGATTGCCTGCCTAACTGTGACCTCTGCTTGTATACCGGACTGTGATCGAAAGCCTCTTCTTGACCCTAGCTTGTATCCTGGACTGTGTGTGTATTGTGTGTGGGCTGTGACTAACGTGGTGCAACCATGACGACCCGAAACCTGATTCAGGAAGAAAGGAATCAAATTATTGTTTTGCATAGACAAGGGTTAAATATATCCCAAATAGCAGTGGAGTTGAACATGCAAGTAAGTTATGTTTTTGTATTCAGATAGAGGGAGAGATATAGAAATAAATAAAGTGATAGTAATATTATTATTTCATAGTTTGCATTTTTCCTTATATTGCAATTTAAAAACAAATTCCATGAAAAATATTGGTATTCAGCTGCATCCGGTTAGACTGGAAGCCGACCCCAACATAGTTGGGAAAAGGCTAGGCAGATTTATATATAAAAATAATAAAATTATTATAACTTTCAGATGGATTCTTTTTAAAAGTCTCATAAGATATTACCTACTTATAGTAATGCATTCAAATAAGATTGTTCTTTTTATTTATTTTTGCTTTCAAAGACGTTGTTGGAGCCTTTTATGACCCGATAATAAATCCTAAACCAAAACAACCTAAACAATGGTGCCTTATCTCACAGCGTCGTTGCCGCATTTTAATTAGAAAAACCAGAGCGCATTCGTCGCATTTCTAGAGGCTTGATCATTATATTTCAAACTACAATTTTTTTTCGCCCAAGCACAAGATAATTGTTTTTTATAATTATTTTTAAGGGGCTGACAAGACCCAATTGATAAAAATAGGCTTCTCTTAAGAAAAAAAATTGCCAAATCTGTATAGTTTGTGGTAGCGGAAAAAATATATGTTAATTTTGAACATATTTCCCAGAACTTGGTTGTTACCAAAACACGTTTTGAAAACAAAATCTCGATACAAACTAACATTAAACTAACCTCTTACTTTGAGTTCTAATCCAAAATATCTGTATCAAATATCAATATACGTTACGTATTTAATTAATAACAAGAACGTCTTATTTGAATACAGAACTTGGTTGTTTTATATTTTCGATTACTCAACTCAATTTTGAGTAAATAGATAATTACTTCATATTTTGCAATAAATTACAAGCGTTGTGTCATCGCGCTTCTCTTTATTTTCTATGCAATCTGACAGGGACCGCGGTTTAGGTGTTGTCAGCGTCTTAACATTTATTTTATCATAATACTGCAGATGGAAAGTAATTGACAATAATGTAAATTTTTGTTAGTAGTGCTCGTAAATACTTACCAAAAAAACTTAAAAAAAATTGCACACATAGTTTTAAATACTAACGATTTAGTGCTTGGCTGGCCGATAAAATAGCAAGTACTTACTATTTTTTCGGCCAAGCACTAGATCGTTGGTATTTAACCACGAAAAACCTTTAGAAATGCCACGTTGCCAGCCCGCACGGGATAAACACTTTTAAACAGTAGAGATAAAGCACAAATTTGCTTGGGACAGTTTCATACAATGTTGGAATTTACGCTATGCCATTTTTCTTACTCATAGGTATACGAGGTGTAAATTGCAATATCTGAAAACCTCTTAAGGGGTCATTGTACTAATCATTATGAACAACTTTTACTACGGGACCAAACCTGAAATCGCGAAAAAAAAACAGCTGTTCCCTACATTTATGTTCGCGTAACTCGTCAAAATGTATGGACCAGCTGCTTTTTTATCGCGATTTCAGGTTTGGTTCTCATAGTAAAAGTTGTTTATAATGATGAGTAATGACCCCTTAAGAGATTTTCAGTTATTGCATTTACAACTTGTATTTTAAAATATAGTTATGAATGTTATAACTACTTAAATTAGTTATAGAAAAGTTAAGAGTTTATTTATCATGAAGTCAACCAAAATGCACACCTTAAGTATTTCAATACTTATAATTTTTATTTATAGTGTACTAGTTGTGCCCTTTGAATAAGACTTTTGTAGTGTACTCGTATTATTATACTTAGTTCCTATATTATGTAAAAAATCGATGCTGATTGTTTTTTTTTTTTTTTTTTTCGTTAGAGAACAACGGTGCGCCGCTGGGTGCGAAGATATGAAGAAGGAGAAATTACAGAACGCGTTCGTGCACCTCGACCCCGGGCTATAAACGAAAACGAGTTAAATAATATGATAGCCACGTATGAAGAGAACCCGTTCACACCCACTCGCAGTTTCGCACAAGAATACGAAGTTAGAAACTATTAGAAACGAGTTGCATCGAGCTGGAGTCCATCACAGACGTCCCGCAAAAAAAATTATTTTGACGCAGGAGCAGAAAGCTGCTCGCGTGCGATTCGCTCGTGACTACAGGGACTTCGATTTCTCTTACGCCATATTTTCTGATGAAAAGTGCTTTAGGTCTAGCCAACAAGGTCGTCGGAATTTATGGCGTGTAGATAACACAAGATACGAACCTCGAAATGTGAACCCAAATGCAGAATCGGGAAGAATTGTAGTGAACATGTGGGGCTGGATGAGTGCTGCTGGACCAGGCGAGCTCGCTTTTATACCAGGGAGGGCAAACGGCCAAACGTATTTAGAGGTGCTACAAACCATCATGGTACCCACAGTGCGCACGGTGTATCCACAACTGGACGTGCCAGAATTTTATTTTTTCCAGGACAATTGCCCGATACACCGTGCGCGGGTTGTTCAAGAGTGGTTGCGAGGGCAACCACAAATTAAAACAGTGCCATGGCCCTCCCGATCGCCAGACTTAAACCCCATCGAAAATTTGTGGGGTTTAATGGTCCAGAGATGGGATAGTAGAGCAGAAAGAACGAAGGAAGCACTTGTCACACATTGCGAACAAGTTTGGGACACATTCAGAGGTTCGAATTTGTGCGAAGGCCTGGCTAGGTCCATGCGTAGCCGTTGCGATGCTGTGATAGATGCGGGAGGAGCAGCGACGAAATATTAAGTTAATATAATTTTTAACATGCACTATGTTAATTAACGAAAGGCGTTCCCGTTAACCCGCAATAGTCCAAACATGCTACAATTAATATTACCATTTAAAAATTCGCGAAAAAAAATCAGCTGCTCCCTACATTTTGTTAAGCTAGGTATGCGAACATAAATGTAATGAACAGCAGATTTTTTTTCGTGAATTTTCGAATGGTCATATTTTGGTAGCATGTGGACGCTATACTATTGCGGGTTAACGGGAACGCCTTTCGTTAATTAACATACTGTATAATTACATTATACAGGGTTATTTTTCTAACACCTGGTAGGACTATATTAGTACAACCACTTTTGATCTATGACTTTTTAGAATACCAAAAGTAAACTTTCAAGTTTTTGTTGTAATATTTGTAATAACACTTTTTAGATCTGTATTTTGTAGTAAGTACCGCTGCGACCCTGCATTCGCAACGCACTGTTTGTTTATTTAACTACTTGCATATTTTGGTACCGCGTAGAGTTGTTCAAATTTAGAGCGATCAAAATAAATATTTTATTATGAAATTATTTTTTTATGAATTATTAAAAGTCATACAACAAAAGTTGTTATTTATGATGTTAGTATTATAGTCCTACGAGCTTATTAGTGTTTTATCATCAAATGACTTCTCCCGCTCTGGGCGGAGCGGAAGGTCGTGTCAAACTTTTACTGACTAAAACCCACCCGTGTTCCTTCAGTTGCCTGTGCCAGGGCCATGGTATCTCTTTCGAACAACCCGCGACTCCGGCGGCTTGCAAATAACCCTGTATAGCTATTTTTATTAGGTTTATTTTTATTATTCCAATTTGTATTATATTACTTCGTTGATTAATGTCACAGGGTAGACTGTAGACCGTAATCATAGTTTAAAATATTGCCAACGATTTTGAAGTCTTCTTGTAAAATTATTGATGTCAATTTAGTGTCATGTTGCCTTTATTGGTGGATTTGTTGTTTTATTTACAATCAATGTTGTCATAAGCCCCGATCTCGTTAGTTTGTTATTTTACATATTCAGTAGTGTCATCATATCCGTCCACCTCATAAATAATTGATCTCATTTGCTTGATAAACCTAGTCTGTAGTGTAATGTAATTATTGCAAATTATAAAAATTATTAAGATTCTTAAATTGTACTAATCTTAAAACTTTTCAATTTCATTAGAACTGCACGAGCAATATTCTCCTAATCTTATTTACTGACAGGCTTTTTGCCTGTTGTTGTTGTGTTGTCTGTTTGTCATTGTTGTGTTGATTTCATATTTTGAACTTTACGATATAAGTGTAGATAAATACAGTTTATAAATGATATTATGAGTAAGAATCTTTTCACTTATAATATTTTGCATTTTGATGATAATTTCTGTGTAATTTTTTGTTATAATATGTTAATTTCTGGATGAATCTTTAATGTTTTGAAAAAGTCTATTAAAAATAAATTAAGTTACTTATATTGTTTTTTTTTCTACAACAGCAAATCCTTAAAATTGTTCTCAAGTAGATTTTAACTAACTGTTTATTTTTTCACACTGAGATTACAGCCGATAGTTTCATACAAAAAGCACTTACTATACATCTTTTATTATACAGATAAGATTTAAATATCAACCTAAATAAATCTTTAATCCTGCATAATGTTAAATGAACACAAACTAAAAATATATATTTCACTAGTACCCAACATTTTATTTCAATCCTTTCACTCTCACTGCTGCCAAGGCACAAATTATAGTTCAGTTTAATTACTTGATAAGCTTCTGAATTTTAAAGTGGCGTAGGAACTGAATCATTGTTAGATTTGTCAAAAAAAAACTTGACATGCATGATTTCGCTTAAAATCATGAATTGTCAAACTATGACTAGAGCATGAATTATAAAAGAGTAAAGTGCTCATCCTGCACGGCATGCCTGGGCATTTTAATTGCAACGATACCTTGTTCGTTATACAGGCTGAAATTTAATTCATGGGTATCCTCTTAAGGGGTCATTGTACTCGTCATTATGAACAACTTTGACTATGGGAACAAATATGAAATCGAGAAAAAAAAATTGCTGTTCCCTACATTTTGTCGAGTTATGCAAACATAAATGTAGGGAACAGCTGATTTTTTTTTCGCGATTTCAGGTATGGTCTCATAGTTGAAGTTGTTCATAATGATGAGTACAATGACCCCTTAAAAGGATGCCCATGAATTAAATTTCACCCTGTATTATTTTAATGAATAAAAGGTAATATTACAATTACCTACTGTTAAAAGTATTAAACCAAATACAAGGAACAACTGCAAAACATTTGAGATAATCCTAAGGTAATAAAAAAACGTATGGCCCTTGTATTAAGCCGTCCTCTATGTGTGCGTTACCCCAGCAAAATAAAATGTCGAAAATAGGCATTTAAATCTTACAGATAATTAGTTGCCCAGCTTCTGTAATTGTTGCGCACATTTTTAAATTTGTTGCACTTATAGTTTTTTTAGTTATTTCACAAAAACATTTCCTGCTGGGGTAACGTTTCAAACGTTACCGCAGCCAGACTTTTTTTTTTTTAAATGGGAGTATTGAAACAAATATTAGCTATATAATTAGTTGTCTAGACGAGGTAAATGTTGCACCTTATTTTGTATTTGTTCTTTCTTCGGCTGCGAAGTTATTCGAGATCCTGCTGGAGTAACGTTTGTGGTTTTACTGGATCTCTGAAACGGTTAAGCGGATTCTTATCATCTTTTGTACATAACTTCTAAGGAATTAGTTGCAATTAGTTGTGCAATAAAAAAAACACAATAATGCACCGTTTAAAGGTTATTTAATTAAATATAAAAACACTTCAATAGGTCCCTGCACTCTAAATAAGAGCTCTAAAGACTTACTTTAAACGTTATTTTGTAGCTTGTAACTGCTTTCAAATGTATGTGAAGTTTCATTAGTATCCTGTAAGTAACTAACAAATTATGATGATATTCAGTTCTCCACGTTCACGGTCAATATGCGCGCGGAGTTTTTTGGCCACCGATAAACTTGTATGTGGATATATAAACTGAATTTTATATCAATAATTAGTTGCTTAGTTCAGTTTTATACCTGTAAAATTTCAGCGTAGTACATACAATAATTAACGAGATAATAAAATAAAAGTCATTAGGAAGCGCAAGACCGTAGTAACCCAACCAAGTTTAGGAGGTTACAAAAAAGCGACCGCGTAGTACATTATGCTATCTTCTAAAATGTTTAGTATAATACACCTTACAAGTTCGGTACAGACGCGTACACTGTTAAATACATAACAATATTATAATATCTGTAGGTAGGTACTATGAAAACATTATTCTTATTATTATCTTTCGGCTACTTATTAGATAGGTATCTATTATTATGTGCACAATTGCAAATACTTACCAACAATCGACGATAACACGTCCAGGTGGGACGCGGAAGGGGTACTTCATTGTTTGCATAGCGCACTAAACTTGACCATTAGTTACATAATTCATCTTGTAGAATGCGTGTGCGCTTCCGCAATTCCGCTTTCTATTTTTCCAAATATTTAACGAGTGCGTAAGAGTTAATCAATAAGTGTGTACCTAATTACTTTTATAATTAATGTGGACAGCTCCTCTTAAGGACCATAATTATTGTGTGTGGCTTAATGAATTCACGAACAAGGTAAGCTTGCATAATGTATCTACACAGAAATAGTTGCAATATTATTATTATTAGTACATTTTGATAGGTACTTATCTAAAATTGATCATTTTTTTAAAGGCAATAGTACCTACTAAATATTGAATTTTAACTACCTACATACTTAGTATTTAAATTTAAATAATTGAAAATGCCATAAAAGAAAAATTGCTATCTGTGATTGTTTTAAAGTTTAATTAATATTTTAAAAGTTCATTTGAAATAATTATTGTACCTGTGAATAAAAATTATTTAAGAAACGTAGTTTTTTTAACACTTGTGTACACGTCTGTACTAAACTTCTAACACTATTCTTCATATTTTAAAGTATAGCATAATGTACTACGCGGTCGCTTTTTTGTAACCACCTAAACTTGGTCGGGTTATCACGGTCTTGCACTTTTATTTTATTATCTCCTTAATTATTGTATGCACTACGCTGAAATTTTACAGGTATAAAATTGAACTAAGCAACTAATTATTGATATAAAATTCAGTTCATATATCCACATACAGGTTTATCGGTGGCCAAATAACTCCGCGCGCATTGTGACCGTGAACGTGGAGAACTGAATATCATCATAATTTGTTAGTTACTTACAGGATACTAATGAAACTTCACATACATTTGAAGGCAGTTACAAGCTACAAAACAACGTTTAAAATAAGCCTTTAGAGCTCTTATTTAGAGTGTTAGGACCTATTGAAGTGTTTTTATATTTAATTAAATAACCTTTAAACGGTGCATTATTTTGGTTTTTTTATTGCACAACTAATTACAACTAATTTCTAAGAAGTTATGTACAAAAGATGATAAGAATCCGCTTAACCGTTTCAGAGATCCAGCAAAACCACAAACGTTACTCCAGCAGGATCTCGAATAACTTCGGAGCCGAAAAAAGAACAAATACAAAATAAGGTGCAACATTTACCTCGTCTAGACAACTAATTATATAGCTAATATTTGTTTCAATACTCCCATTAAAAAAAAAATGTCTGGCTGCGGTAACGTTTGAAACGTTACCCCAGCAGGAAATGTTTTTGTGAAATAACTAAAAAACTATAAGTGCAACAAATTTAAAAATGTGCGCAACAATTACAGAAGCTGGGCAACTAATTATCTGTAAGATTTAAATGACTATTTTCGACATTATTTTGCTGGGGTAACGCACACGTCCTCTATTGTTTAACCGAATTTCCAGACATTCCCACTAAATAACAATGGGTCTTAGATAATGAACTTATTTTTATTTCAGTTGCAAGAGTTGTGCGGCTTGCGGCCTTGCGTTAGCTACAAACAAAAAGCTCTGATAACATTGTATGAACTGCGCAGAGTATTGGTTCAAATATTACTGTAATTTTCAAGTATTCCCAAATTGCCCAAGTATAAACAAACACATAGAAATTTAGATAGTTATTTACTTTTAATAAAGTCGATTAAACACAAAAAAATTCAATATAAACATTTGATACCTTCATGCAGTGCCGGTCAACGCACCTATACCTAACGTATTCAGGGAGCCGTGAGATAAAAGGTAAACAAACCATAAATGTCCGTTCAATCGATTTTGAATGCTATTGTGTTGGTGGCATGACAAATGGCAGCTGCAGTAAACAGTTGGTATTGTAACCACTTTTTTGCCTTTAATGCCATCCATAAGCCTACGGAATAGAAGTCAAAATCGGTGGAACGGACTGTAATAAAACGGTTCGTTTCAATGTCTCATCTTATTGTGAAGGGAATATGGTGCGGTTGCTGCGGCATGCGGCATCACATAGGATATGGTGAAAATTGGAGAGGCAGTGAAAGTGTTCATAAATAACCTATATCTATAGACCCGATAGAGAGAGGAAAATATTAAAGTGGATTAATGCATATAAATTGTAGTTTATTAGTTATTACAAATTATTTTTGTAAATACTGCAATATCAATAATACATTTTCTAAACCAAACAAACAGAAGATATGAGTACTAAAATTAATTCTTGTCAATAATAAAATAACAATTCAATTCAATAACAAAGAGCTCACGCCGCCGCCGAGCCGCGCTGGCCCGTGCCCATTAAAAACTCGTCTCTTAGCAGAAACAAGTGAGCATAGTACGCTCCTAGTGTGAGTGTCACACATTCTATACATGATTATACTAATACGAACACCACTAAAATACGCTTTGTGCATCCTATTGGTCAAAACTCGTGCATTGTGCGATCGAGTCGTGAGTCGTGCTATGCGATTATCGCCTTTAAGGTGAGCATGCGGAACTTTGGCCGATAGTACATAAAGATAACTACATCATTTTTTCTCAAAGTGTCGAAGTACTGTATTTTGGAATAAAAAAATATTATAGTAATATTGTCCTTCACCATTTCCTCGGTAAATAAATAATAAAAAAAAAAAAAAAATTCCTCGGTAATGCCCTATTAACTAAATGATGTAAAATAGGAGAAGATAGCCTTGTTCTTCTATTAATTACCACAGTTTTGCGTTTAAAACGCTCTCCTGTAAAATCATGATTTTGTAGATAACCGTATAATGTACCTTGTGGCCGTCGAGTAGAGAAACGCAAATTGTCTTCACTACCTTAGACAACTGTCAGTTATCAGTGTGATTTTTACAGTTGGGGATAGAAACTTTCTTCTGAAATATTCTACATAAAAAGACCTAGACAAGGATCCTTATAAACGAAAGACAAAATGATAGATTGCAGAAGGATTTCTACGGTGCGGTGTCAAAAATGGAGAAACGAAATGTCACTTTATATACATAGAAAGGGCTATGTCTTTTCTTCGAAGAAATAGAAAGCGTCATGCTAAGCCTGCAGGTCACACGAAAAGCGACGTTTTATATTATTTAATTATACAGGGTGTAACAAAAACTATGAGGATGTTGTTGAGTATCATACTGAGAGTCTATTTATGTGGTAATTTTCAGGAAAAAATAAATAAAAATATGCCTTTTGCTTTCAATGGGGTATTTTACGGATTTATTACATTGGGCACGGGCAGCCGTCGTTAAGCAGGTCAAAACTTATGAGCACAGTTGAAAATTAACAATTTTTTTATGGAATCGGGGTAATTTTAGTACTAAAAATGTGAATTTTAAATAGCAATATCTTTTTATTTTCAACTAGCTGCTGCCCGGGGCTTTGCCTACGTGGCTTTTTCTAAAATAAAAGTTGCCTACGTTACTCCTTCTTACAACAGCTATCTGCTAGTGAAAGTTCCGTCAAAATCGGTCCGGCCTTTTCAGAGATTAGCCGGAACAAACAGACAGACAGACAAAAATTGTAAAAAAAAAATATTTTGGTATATGTACCGTGTATACATCCATATGCATTTAGTAAAAAGCGGTTATTTTAATATTACAAACAGACACTCCAATTTTATTTATCTGTATACAGGGTGTCGTTTTACGTCCTCGTCAAATTTCAGAAGGCTGTTATGAAAGACATATACGAGTATAACCAAATAAAATTACGATACCTGCTCAATAATTAATACATACTTGTTTTTTCAGTTATTTAAGTTTGAGAGTATTTTAGAATACACCACTTTCACAGAACAGAATCACCCCGTTGCGTATGCGGTAGTGTGTGTGTAAAAGGGCAGTTACAGTGCGGTATCACACGGGCCGCGTTTTATCATGCGTGTCCCACACATGCCGATTTCCGAAAATCAGAAAAAAAAGATCAACTTATTTTATTATTGATTCGTGTCGAGAATCATTAGCATAGTTACCTCCTTGAATTTGACGAGGATGCAAAACGACACTTTGTAGATAATAATAAGATTTTTTCTTACTTTTTGGTAATGTTATCGCAGTAGGTACCTATGTGTCCCTTTCCGATCGGACAGGGTTATTGATGTGTAAAGTCTTTCCTCTCGCTTTCTGTGGCAGTTTTTTCATGAAAAGGGACGGAAGTGACAGCTTGAGCATGGAATAAGTAAGTACTTTTTAATAGCATGGAATTAGTGTACTCCTGGAATTAGTAAGTAGGTACTATATAGATTGTAAGTAGGTCGAATTTCGACCAGTGGGCGACGCACTAGTAATAAAATTAATAGATAATTATTCGAATAAATACTTTAGTATTTAGCTTTTTAATTTCTGTCGCTGCTCAGTTGTTTATTACCAAGGAGAGATGTCAGATGTTTGTTACACATCATATGCGATTATTATACGGCTCGCTCGTTTTTTGTTACATGTTGTACAAATGGTCGTCCCAAGATTGTATTTTCGACCTGAGCACCTGCCATACAAATCATTTTTACCAACCAGCAATAAATACTATAATTATAAGTCTATTTTTAACATAACATCACGCCTTGTTTCCCCGAAGGGTTGGGCAGAGGTGTACCTGTAGTAGGTACACCCACATTTCGCCAGTTATGTTTTTTTGAGTCCCATGTAATAGGGGACGAGCCTATTGCCATCAACTGGGCTCAAATCCAGACTCCGGGCTGCTACTGAGAAATTCCAGATAGAAAAACCCATTAACACTTTGCCCGACCCGGGAATCGAACCCAGGACCTCATGCTCAGCAGTAGCGCTTGCGACCACTAGACCAACGAGGCAGTTTAACCACACACGGCCATTTTTAACCACATTCCTAATTCCATAAAAAAGGAACCAGTAACAACTTTCAAGAAGAAACTAACTGTATTTCTATTAAGACGCTGACAACACCTAAACCGCGGTCACTGTCAGATTGCATAGAAAAGAAAGAGAAGCGCGATGACAAAACGCTTGTTTGTGTATTGCAAAATATGAAGCAATTATATATTTACTCAAAATTGAGTTGAGTAATCCAAAATAAAAACAACCAAGTTCTGCATTCAAATCAGACGTTTTTGTTATTAATTAAATACGTAACGTATGTTGATATTTAATATAGATATTTTGGATTAGAACTCAAGGTAAGAAGTTAGTTTAACGTCAGCTTGTGTCGAGATTTTTTCTTCAAAACGTGTTTTGGTAACAACCAAGTTCTGGGAAATATGTTCAAAATTAACTAATATTTTTTCCGCTACCACAAAATATACAGATTTGGCAATTTTTTTTCTTAAGATTATCCTATTTTGGTCAATTGGGTCTTGTCAGCGCCTTAAATAAATGTTACTACTCCGTATCGGATTTTCTAGCTGATAAATTTAGTTGTATTTGTAAGTTTGATGATAAACTGCATCAATGTTTGCATGCCAAAATGGCAGAATGTACAAGGATTCTGTAATATTATTGAAACCACCTTATTGTAAATACCTACATTCTGAGCAAATAAATCAATATTCTATTCTATTCTATTCTATTCTATATTCTATAAAATTAAAAAGAAAATAGTTTACTTACACTTCTCAAAAACACTTAAATTCCAAGTAAACACATGACGCTCATTGTCCACAAGAACTATCACTCAATTCCACACGAATAATAAAAATAATTATTCCGACCAGTTTCCAAAATAATTATTCTTAATTATAATTACCCCAATTATGTTTTGTCTCTGGAGTAATAATATCACGGCACGTTTTGACACGAGCGCTCCGAGCTGTTCAATATGCTATCGGGGCTACAAAATTTAATGCAGTGTAGGAATTGATAACAGTTAATAATGTAATTATTTTGCTATAATAATGTGTTTGTGGGTCTGTCCGTTGACTGCGTCGTTGGTTTAATGGTCCCAAGCGCGACTGCTGTAGGCCTGCTCTCTAATTGGGTAACACACTTTCACTTCTGCAGGGGTCGCGGGACTGCCGGGGTCGCGGGAAAGTCCAAAAGGGTTACCAAGGCCCCTGGCAACACAGGCAACGGAAGGAACACGGGTGGGTTTTAGTCAGTAAGAGTCTGCCAAATGATATAGGAGATATCGTTTTTACCCATACGAGTGTTCAATGCTTTATGCAAAACTTTTACTGTACCGAATATGTACTCTGAGATCAAAACTAAACTTAAGAGCGGGCCGTACGCCGTTGACCTTGCTCGAGTGGGCGTTACCGATGAAAATGCGCCGCGCAGTCCCCGCAAGCCCCTGGCAATAATTACGCGCTGCGCGAACGATTTTCTCGCATCGCACCGAGCGGAGTGACATACAGGCGGCGTGTTATACCTACCTATGCGAACAGCCACAGTATTGGCAAGTAAAGCAGTATTACGTATTTATAAAAAAAAAAACAAAAACCCGACTGCATAAAAACATAACTGAAATGAGAAAAACAAGCATTATAATCTATAGAATTTTGGTATAGCAAGCGGGATGTACAAACAAAAGTTACACCATATTTCAGGTTATTGGTTTGTCCCCGCCTGCGATACCAAAATTCTATAGATTATAATGCTTGTTTTAATATATATAATTATATATATTTATATATGTACGGAATCGACTCATTACTAGTTTTTATTTGATATCAATATTGTTGTAATTTATTTTAAAAAAACCTTCCCTTCCGTTTTTTCTTGTTTGCAGATGCAATATATAAATATTATATAGCCTATGTCACTTCCACAATGAAGATGAATCTAACGAAACCTCGTAATCCATCAAGCCGTTTAGGCTACAGAGCGTGCCAAAGAAATAGACATATACATACATACATACCTCCTGGGGCAGTCAGTTAAAAAAAACGGCTGTCTGTGATATCGTAGCTCCCGAACGAATGAACCGATTTTGATTTAGTTTTTGTGTTTGAAAGGTGACGTAGTCCAGAGTATTCTTAGCTTTATTTAATGAAAATCGTTTCATACAAATAACTTGTATGAAGTGAGAATTCGTATGAATAAAGTACAGGAAAAAAAAATTACACAATAGAGAGACATTTATTATCAATAACACAATAGAGGCATTTATTATCAGTAAGTCACCAATCATGTTCCAACATGAGAGTGAGAATATTTTCATCACACTTACTCGTAAAGGGTTATTTGATCCCGCATAATAGGGTATTTTACTATATACGAGAAAAAATCTATAAATATATATTGAGATAGTTTAGGCAAAAAGGAGTCGGAAAATGTTAGTTTTAGTTCATAAAATAACAAAATAAATTTTAAAATTCAATTCAACGTTTTCAGTTTTTCTAATCTATTAAAAAAACACCATGAAATAGTAGCCGCCATGTTATTACGTCATACGGCTATGTTAACAAAAACGTGTCAGTTATCATACAAAGATCAGCGCATTTGTTTTCATAGCCCAGTGACGTCACGACCACAGAGCAACATGGCGTCCACTGCGTCCAGCGTTTTCGTCAACTAACGCGCGAAATTTGAAAATGTAAAATTTTAAACGCATTTTTATGGCACTTATAGATTGAATAAAAATTTTGTGTTTTTTTTTCGGCATATTAGCATTATAAAATTTAATTAAGACACTTTTCAAAAATGGGTGTAAGACCCTATTGTGGGACATGTAGGTAATTTTCGCCCATGGGCGGAAAATGTAACATTACCACCCATGGGATGTAATGTAATCGACGGATTTGCTTGGTCGTCTAACATTACTTCACGCTAAAGGAAGCCTACAAAAATCTACAAAAATCTAGTAGGCTATGATTTTTTTTTCTTATATTTGATTTTAGCGTGCGGTTTTGGTAAATAGGTTTTAGTTTTGCCATAAAACCACGATGTTGAAGATCATTATTCTAAAAAAATCTAGTAAGCTACGTTTTTTTTTATTTGTTTTTGATGTAAGGTTTCGGTAAATAGGTTTTAGTTTTGCCATAGTCACAACGTTGAATGTGTTTATTGGTCGCAGCTGGCAGTAGCTAAATAGATGAAGAGCACAAAATTTATTTGTGTGACCCACAATCGGCGCCATGATTGTTTCTTGTTGTATTCCTGAAATGTTTGATTGAATATTTTTGTTTCCTCGTATGTGTAAGGAAAAGCACTATGTGATAATCGATCACCGAAAATATGTAGTATACCGCTCCCTGGTGTGGTTTACAACCCTCGCCTACGGCGTGGGCCGTAAATGCACAATCGTGAATACACCTTTGAGCCTTTGAGCTCTTGTAACAAAATGTACTATTAAAGTAGGACACCAACGAACAGTATTGTGAACCAGAAATAAAGCGAGTATGTTAAAAATCAAAGACAAAATCAAATTGAAAAAAAAAATTGTAGACTACTAGATTTTTGTAAAAGTAATGTTAGACGACCAATCAAATACGACGATTACATTACCTCCCATGGGCAATAATGTAAAATTTTCGCCCTAGAGTGAAAAATCCTACATTTGCCCCTATTATGGTGGATCAAATAACCCTTTACGAGTAGGTGTTACGAAAACAATTTTACCTGTCTCCTTCGTCATATAATTGGTTTGCATTGTTGCACATTAGGTTCATTGGGTGATGATAACATTTTATATCCAGTGGAACTGAAAAAAAATTGCCGTTTTGAATGAAGACGTAATACTGCTTTACTTATGGTTACTGTGACAGCTCTATGTTGTGGCACGCCACGATACAGCGGCACTGCGTGCCATTGGCCTAATTAATTTACTCTATTACTTATCTATATCAAATCTAATTATAAGTACGTAGATAAATGTGTAATTAATATTAAAAATATTTTTTAAATAATTTATTTTTTATTTTTATTGTCACTAAAAATATCAGCACAATGTATTTTCTTAAGAAATAAATGACTTATGACTTAGATTTTTGACACTAGCCGCATAGAATGTAGTTTCTAATTTGCCCACGTAAATTCGTACGTGTCTAATAGTAACAAACTATAGATTTGCTGCATGAATCTATAGCTTGTTACTGCGCCGCTGAGTTGTAATGCCGCCCTGTCGTTTGGAATCTATACCTTGTTGCTACTACACACGTACGAATTTACGTTGGCAAATTCGAAACAAAAGCACTTAGTTTCGCGTTCTGGCGAAGAAAGGTACCTAGGTATGCATATGCAGCTGGTAGTTAGGTACCTACTTAGGTACGCATATTGTTTACACGTACCTACCTACATTTTTTCAAAATGCATGATTGATTGTTACTAATAAAATTTTATAGGTAGTATAGGTACCTACCCATACCACGTGTAAACAATATGCGTACCTAAGTATATTGATTTTATAAATAAACATACGTTGATAACACAAATATTCCCTATGTATTATTACTACTAACTAACTTCATAGTAAAAACTACTATAATATTTACACACACACATAACTATTGAAATCAACAAAATAAGTACGAGTAGGTTACCTACATACTTATTTTGTTGATTTTAATAGTTTGTTTACAATATCTTATAATGGTTATGTCACCAACAAAAAATGCGGGAAAACGTGGTACAGGTCCGCTTAGCACTGCGTCTCGTCCCGCACTGATTTTTTAGGCGACAGAGGGGTTGCTCACGCGATTCAGTGTCGATTTATGTTAACAATAATGACTAGAAATACTAGAATTAACCAGTAAAGTTATTTAAAAAAATAAGCCGAAGATTCCCTAGACATTGTGTTGTGTAATATCATGATGACTGTAAAAAAACCTAGCGATTAATAGTTTAGAAGAAAAAAGGTTTTATATTTCTAAAACAAGGGTTACTTTGCCTTTATATTAATGATATTTAAAATAGATTTTTATTTTTTTTTAAGTTTTTCACGAGTTTTTACATGTTTTTTATTGTGTAGATTAACATATATTTTTTTTAAGATTATTTCGGTACGGGTTATAGAGAAAAACGTTTTTAATCTTTTTCAGTTCCGCACAATTCACATACACCACGGCCTTAAAGAATGCTGACATTTTTTTTTTATGTGGGAAATTATCAAATATCTTCTCCCGCTCTGGGCGGAGCAGGAGGGTGTGTCAGACTCTTACTGACTAAAACCCACCCGTGTTCCTTCCGTGGCCTGTGCGTTGCCAGAGGCCACGGTAGGTATCCCTTTCGGAGTTTCCCGCGACCCAAAGAATGGTGGCTTTTTTTTTGGTGGGAAGTTATGAAATAACTTCTCCCGCTCTGGGCGTAGCGGGAGGGTGTGTCAGACTCTGACTGACTAAAACCCACCCGTGTTCCTTCCGTTGCCTGTGCGTTGCCAGGGGCCACGGTGTCCCTTTCGGACTTTCCCGCGACCCAAAGAATGGTGGCCGCTCCGAACCTATGAGGAAATATAAAGTTAACTTTGTAGGTTAAGTTAATACCCACACTCTGATCAAATACATATACGGCTTCTTTTTATCAATAACAATCCTGCGCTGGCAGAACTCATCAAATTTATTAAGTTAGTGTCGTGTTTGGACACAAGATACAGGCTGTGCCTAGTTTAGGACCCGCTGCTAAAGCTAAGTTTTCTGTTGGTTAAAATTCCATGCATTTGAATTGTTTATTTGTGAACTATGTGTAAATTTCATAATAAGTTGAATAAATTAATTTGAATTTGATTTTGCTAAACCATTGCTTCATATCTTCGAAAAATTTGTCTGCGAAAACAACGCAATGAATGGTGTTGGACTGTCAAAATGAAAGCCATTACTAGTACCTACTATTCACGAATGCTAATGCAAACCTAACTTTAAATTGAATGAAATTTGAATCGGAAATACTCATTTAGGACATAACATTTATTTAAATTGAAGATTTTATTAACATCTATGGATGTGAGGTGAGCGTATGACTGTCGAGTAGTTGTATACTTTTGTTGTTATGCTTAAGACGCTGACAACACCTTAACCGCTGTCACTGTCAGACTGCATAGAAAAGAAAGAGAAGCGAGATGACACAACGCTTGTAATTTATTGCAAAATATGAAGCAATTATCTATTTACTCAAAATTGAGTTGAGTAATCGAAAATAAAAAACAACCAAGTTCTGCATTCAAATAAGGCGTTCTTGTTATTAATTAAATACGTAACGTATTTTGATATTTACTACAGATATTTTGGTTTGGAACTCAAGGTAAGAGGTTAGTTTAACGTTAGTTTGTATCGAGATTTTTTATCAAAACGTGTTTTGGTAACCACCGAGTTCTGAGAAATATGTTCAAAATTAACACATATTTTTTTCCACTACCACAAACTATACAGATTTGGCAATTTTTTTCTTAAGACAAGCCTATTTTGGTAATTTGCCTCTTGTCAGCGCCTTAACCTGTTAAGTGTCGCACGGGGGACACCGATTCGGAGTCAAACAATAGAAAATCAATTGTGTCTCATTAGCTGTCCTTGACCAATTAAATAATGTGTTTGTGTCTTTAACTAATGTAATTGGCCTGTCCGTTTTATGTTAAAATAAAAATATTTAAATAAATAAATGATCCCAGCTAAGCTTGTCGTATTTTAAAAATACTATAGAAGATTCGTATTTATGATTCTAAAATCACTCATAATTACATAACTTAAATAAACCTTTCTGGAATTTCTGGTTGAAGGTATTGCCTTCAACCAGAAATTCCAGAAAGGCTCGCCCCTTATTCCATGGGACTTAAACATAACTGGCGAAATGTGGATGTACTACGGGTGCACCTCTGGCCAACCCTTCGGCGTGATGTTATGTGTATGTTATCGTGTTGCCCAGGGTTGATAGGCAGTCGCTCCATGTAATATACTGGTATTCAGCTCCATCAAGTAAGACTGGAAGCCGACCCCAACTAAGGGTAAGGCTAGGCAGATGATGAGGTCATGGTTCACGTCAGCTTGAACAACTTCTTATCATTGACATTTCACTTGTTTCAATGTAATATTGTTTTGATAAAACATACATAATATGACATGTCAAGTTGTACTCCACGTACAGTCAGCGTCAAAAATGTCGGGACGAACCGACTGTTCAAAATGATCTCAACAACTAAGAAAATTAAACTTTATCTCGATTTGATAAAAATTCTTGTCAGAATGACAGTTGTCGTGTACTTTCTTCATTTTGAAACAGTTCTTGAGTCATTGAGTTAATATTTAATTTTCATAGTTGCTTAGATCATTTTGAACAGTCTGTTCGTCCCGATATTATTGACGCTGAATGTACGTAGTTACGTAAGTAAATTAAGGAGACAGTAAATACGTCGCTTTTTTCTGCTATTAATAGAAAATCATTGAATTTGAAACTTTTATCTATGATGTAACTTTAGTTCGTAACTTTGCCTGCCCACATGACATTAGTTGATAAAATTCCTATTATAATCTGTCTGACTTTCCCCACCTATGTTAGGAATTGGATGCAGCTAAATACCAGTATTTTAAATGCAGCCTATCTGACCTCCACAACCCTGCCATGTTGCTGGGTAACACGATACCTCTTGGCAAGACTGGTTCCTTGATATTATCATTGAAACAATTAATAAAAAAAGTCCTATCTCACTTACTGACCGTCACAACAACGCCCAGCCCAAACCCTTGAAACCTGGAAAGTTGAAATTTTGCGCAAAGGTTCCCTTTGTGATGTATATCATCATCATCATCATCATTTCAGCCGAAAGACGTCCACTGCTGGACATAGGCCTCCCCCAAGCACCGTCACTTCGACCGGTTTTGTGCTTCCCGCATCCAGCGGATTCCTGCAGCCTTCACAAGGTCATCGGTCCACCTTGTAGGAGGCCTTCCAACGCTACGTCTTCCGGTACGCGGTCGCCATTCCAGAACCTTTCGGCCCCATCGGCCATCTGTTCTGCGAGCAATGTGCCCTGCCCACTGCCACTTAAGTTTGGCAATTCTTCGGGCTTTATGTGATGTACATAATATATATGTCACCGTATAATTATGAACTTTGTTACTTTATAATCTATTGGTATTATTTTCGTTAGATTATAGACTGTCGAGAAATTGCGAACTGCGACAAACCATTTACAATTTAACGCATTAGATTTTGATACTTTATAATTTATCCATGGGAAACCGACAAAATCGTGAACTGGTATCAAACTTTCTTTCGACGTAACGTACCTACCTTGCGATAATACTAAATAGCCTGCCTAGCTGCGCGCAACTTGGAAGGCCGGCCGCTGCCGTGGCACCGCTCGCTTCGCTCGCTCGGCTTGCGCGTGGTTGGCCACAGTTCTAACCTAACCTAAACCGTTTCACACAATTCACAATATTTCGACAGTTTATAATCTGACGGAAATCATTTATAAAATACACATAATCAGCCTATAATGTTCCCACTGCCGGGACACAGGCCTCCGAATGGATGTCACATGTCTTCGAATTTTTGGTTCTAGGACATGCCGTTCTTCACGATGTTTTCCTTCACCGTTTTGAGAGCAGTGGTGATGAAATAATTTACACAAAGTAAAGCGCCTGGCTGGGTTTGAACCTACGACCTACAACTTGTAAATAGCGGCCGTTACCACTGGGCCACCACTGCTCTCCGGAAATAATACCGATAGATTATAAACTACCAGTTCTCACAATCTTATGGTGACATAGACAAGAAACAAGGCTGGATTTATAGAAACTACCATTGGATAGGGAATGTGGGCGGGCGATGTTGCTTTCAATTTGCTAGTAGTGACTCCTTGCTCGGAAGACATAATGACAATTTATATTGATTCCTCTGACTTCCATTACACAAAGGCTTCACAAAGGCTTGACTTCTCTTACACACAGTGTCTACATCTCTTTGTCTACTGTCCTATCGCAGGTATGCTGGAAGAGATTTCTTTAGAAATAAGCATCACCTTTGTACGTATTTTTCTGTTCTTTTCTTCTTGTCTGTTTATATGTGTGTACATAAACTGTTAAATAAATAAATAAAGATACTAGTGGAAATGACATAACGTAAATTATGTAATTGAGTGATGTTTAATCAAAAATAAAAATGTTCTATAGTACATTCGTTCAAAATACGACAAGCTGACTGCCTCGTTGGTCTAGTGAGCGCAGGAGCGCTACTGCTGGGTCCACGGTTCAATTCCTGGGTCGGGCAAAGTTGTATGTTGTGTGTTGGGTTTTCAAATAGAAAAACCCAATAACACTTTGCGCGACCCGGGAATCGAACCCAGGACTCAGCAGTAGCGCTTACGACCACTACACCAACGACCACGAACACGATACCCTTTAGTAACATTGGTAGGTACACTTTCGGCCTTCTCACTACCCGTAAAGACTGTCAGACATCTTCGAGTGACATCGGGACCATCTCGGTGTGATTTCTCAGGTACGAAGGGGTCTCGATACGTAATCAATAGTCATCCATCCACAGACTGACCGCGGCTAGAGTAGCTTAACCTTCGATCGATTACTTAGCCACGAGCCCCTCAAGCGAACCCACAACCTCCTACTCATCAAAATGCTGGACCATCGACTATGCCACCTCTGCTTTTGTTATGTTTAATACAGTCGCCAACACACCAAGTTACTACAAACTGTCAAATTTCTCCAAATTTTTTTAAACCTTAAAATGTTGATGGTTTTTTTCAAAATCGAATGATAAAATTTGAGTTTGCAGACTGTACCTACAAAGATTAACCAATGCAAACCTGTTTTTATTTCAAGACATCAGACAGCTGTTGCGTGTCTGATAAGTAGAAAAAACATCTTTATCATCATTATCGATTTATAAAAGTTCTGTAAAAACATGTTTCTTGATCTTTCTTTTTATAAATAGAAGACCATGTTAAATAAATGTTCCACGATCAAATTTCGTAGACAACGCTACGCTGAGCAGACCTCGCTACGCTTTGGAGGCTACGCTTTCGTAGACTACGCTACGCTTTGAGATTACGAACTTGGCTACGCTTTCGTAGATACGCGGCTACAGCAGCTGGCGTAGGTGGTTAAGTTATGCACTTACGCCACGCTGAAAGACCATTCGACTTAGACTTTCAGCTCTCAGAGCCAGCTTAATGTGATCAGCAAGCTTACCTAATGTTATAAGGCTTTTAAAACTTATTTCTGTGCCTGTACTCGTAAATGTGTGTATATTTAGTTGTCTTGTTATAATAATATCAGTTTATGTAAAATAATAATATTTGATGTTCTGAATTTATTACCAAGAACACCAACACCGTTTTATCAAACATTCGGCCAAAGACTCTAATTAAAATAATGATAATAAGGGAAAAATAACTAGCTATCACGTGTTTTACGTTTTTGACTTTTTGATAAAGAGAAAATTACTTTTAGCTGTGCTAAAAACAGTGATATTATGCAAGCCAGCAAAATACTTGAGCATGGTTTTGCTGTCAAGTTTTGAGTGAAAATACTCGAGCATGGTTTTGCTGTCAAGTTTTGAGTGAAAATACGCGAGCATGGTTTTGGTGTCAAGTTTTGAGTGAAAATACTCGAGCATGGTTTTGCTGTCAAGTTTTGAGTGAAAATACTCGAGAATGGTTTTGGTGTCAAGTTTTGAGTGAAAATACTAGAGCATGGTTTTGGTGTCATGTTTTGAGTGAAAATACGCGAGCATGGATTTGGTGTCAAGTTTTGAGTGAAAATACTCGAGCATGGTTTTGCTGTCAAGTTTTGAGTGAAAATACTCGAGAATGGTTTTGGTGTCAAGTTTTGAGTGAAAATACTCGAGCATGGTTTTGCTGTCAAGTTTTGAGTGAAAATACTCGAGCATGGTTTTGCTGTCAAGTTTTGAGTGAAAATACTCGAGCATGGTTTTGGTGTCAAGTTTTGAGTGAAAATACTCGAGCATGGTTTTGGTGTCATGTTTTGAGTGAAAATACGCGAGCATGGTTTTGGTGTCAAGTTTTGAGTGAAAATACTTGAGCATGGTTTTGGTGTCAAGTTTTGAGTGAAAATACTTGAGCATGGTTTTGATGTCAAGTTTTGAGTGGAAAAACTCGAGCATGGTTTTGGTGTCAAGTTTTGAGTGAAAATACTCGAGCATGGTTTTGGTGTCAACTTTTGAGTGAAAATATGTGCGAGCTTATGCAAATGCACCAAGTAATAGTCTTGTACGCTATTTTGAACTTCATTTTAGTTCTGATTCAGTTCACTATCAATTTATCAATGAAAAATTACTCATGCGTGTTTCTGTCTGCGTTGTACCTTTGAGGTGGAGGCGTTGGGGATTTACTTAGGGTAACCTTGCCTAATTCGTACTTACGCCTAATTCGTACTACTTTCCTAGGCCTTGGCAGAGAGTACAACTTTGTGCCCTTTGGCGTCGAGACCCTCGGTCCGTGGGGTCCCAGTGCGCATAAGTTATTTGCGGAAATCGCGAAACGTCTAGTTGATGTAACTGGTGACCGAAAAGCTGGCGGCTTTCTCGCGCAACGCATCAGCATTGCAATTCAGCGAGGAAATGCCGCCAGCATCCTCGGTACAATGCCCCGAGGGCCTTTTTTAGGCTTAACTTAGTTTTAATTTAATTTAGTTAATGTTAATAATCATCTTGTAATTTGGTTATGTAAATAAATATATGTATATTCGTACTCCGCGTAAACTGAAAAACTATTACTGTAATATTTTTACACATTTCGAAAGAGTTTTATTCAAATTAGGTCGTGTATAACTTATTTTACGATTTGATATGTATTAATGAGCATCTTTGTGATTTCATCTGACGTGATATGATAATATACGCGTGACTATTGTCAAATTTTGCGGCGGCAAATTTAGAATCTGTTTGGCTTTTGCGCCTATTTCGAACTTTCACACTTGTGCAGGAACCAATAAAAAAACCAAAGATTACAACTGCGATGATTGCCAAGAATTAGCGAAGACCATCCGTCAAATTTGTTGATAGTTACTGCATATAATATTAATACATTGTTGATTATGATGCTGATTCTCAAGACTACCAATGATAAGATCTTAAAGTACGAGTTAAGGATATATCAGTACGATTTAAGATTTATGTTCTCAAATCGTACTTCCTTTTTTTTTTTTTTTTAATTGTTTATTTTTCAAAAGTTTAAAAGGTTTATGTTAAATTAGATTAGAAAACATTTACCAAATAAAATTGCTTATAATTAAAAATAATTTGTTTTTACCAATTTCCAAAATATGATGATTTTTTCGTAAGGGGTACAAATTACTTGCCGGATTGCCGCCATGGGATCTGGAGGCAAAAGTCCTCGCGCACGTATGGGAGTGGCGCGAGGAGGCGAAACGCCGGGGTGTAAGTCCGCTGCCGCGAGAAATCGCGGTACAGCGGACGGAGTTCCGGCAGGATCTCATGGCGACATGGAGAGTACGGTTGTCGCAACCCAGTGCTGGGCACGCCACGATTGCGGCGATAAGTCCCTTCTTTGAGGAGTGGCTAAAGAGGCGCCACGGCGTCCTGGCCTTCCGCCTGGCGCAGGTCCTCACCGGACACGGCAGCTTCGGGAGGTCCCTATGTCGGATAAGGCGGGAGGAAACGCCCGCGTGTCACCACTGTGTGGATCGCCCGGAGGACACGGTGGAGCATACGGTGGAGGTCTGCCCAGCTTGGGCAGAGCACCGCCGTGTCCTCGTGGAGGCGATCAGCGGCAGAGATCTCTCGCGTCCGGCCTGGTTCAGGCCATGGTACGGAGCGAGAGGGCATGGGCAGCCATCACCTCCTTCTGCGAAGCAGTAATGCTCGCGAAGGGGGAGGCGGGACGGTTCAGGGAAAGGCATGTTTCGCGCCCTCTCGCCCCTAGCCGCCGCAAGAGACGCCCTGGGCGTCGGGAACCCCGGGCGGATTTCCGGCCACCGTAGGCGCGGGCTTGCGGACGGTGAGCAATGGGTGGCTCACCGTCCGGTAAGGACCAGGCCCGGGTCGACGGCGCGTTGTATTCCACGCGCGCCTCAAAGAGATGTCGTCAGCACAAAAGTAGGGGTCCACTGGGGCCGATGCCTGCCGGGGTAGCGGGAAGGTACTAATGGATCACCGAGGCCCCTGGCAACATAGGCAACAAGAAGGAATACGGGTGGGTTTTAGTCAGTAAGAGTCTGACACACCCTCCCGCTCCGCCCAGAGCGGAAGAAGTTATTTGATGATTTCCCATTCAAAAAAAAAGGGGGTACAAATTAGGCAAGTTTACCCTTTATACTGCGCGACAGAATCCGCGGAAAAAAAAATCCCAATAAACCGGTCAAAGCATGTCGGTCCACGTACAATGAAGGGTTCCAGCGGTAGTTGAGATAAATTTATCTCAAAAACTAACTTAATGCGCTGACAAGACCCAATTGACGAAAATAGGCTTTCTCTTAAGAAAAATAAAAAATGCCATATCTGTGTAGTTTGTGGTAGCGGACAAAATATATGTTAATTTTGAACATATTTTTCAGAACTTGGTTGTTACCAAAACACGTTTTGAGAAAAAAATCTCGATACAAACTAAGGTTAAACTAACCCCTTACCTTGAGTTCTAAACCAAAATATATGTATGAAATATCAACATACGTTACGTATTTAAATAATAACAAGAGCGTCTTATTTGAATGCAGAACTTGGTTGTTTTTTATTTTTGATTACTCAACTCAATTTCGAGTAAATAGATAATTGCTTCATATTTTGAAATAAATTACAAGCGTTGTGTCATCGCGCTTCTCTTTCATTTCTATGCAATCTGATAGTGACCGCGGTTTAGGTGTTGTCAGCGTCTTAACATTGTAGTTGAAAAACATGTTCTCCGATCTACGTCACGGTCAATTCTCCAACTGCAAATGTAAGTTGGTCGACTATTACTCGTTAACTTGTAAAGCCTACTCAGCTGTGATAGTTTTCCTTTTTATTTATTATTTTTTTTCGCATAATTCCAGAAACAACCATTTAAGTGGCATGGCAGGGGGAGACTAACAAAAATTATCACTTTAAAGCTTAATATTACGCAAATGGATCCCTGAATCGAAAAAAAAAATTCACAGAACCTCAATATTCTTGGACGGCCCATCCAACGATATCCCACACCATGAGATAGATGAGAAAAAAAAATATCATCCCCATATATCCCACTTTGCCGGCCTGATTAATATGTATACCCATGACAAATTATAGCTTTCTAGTACTAAGTCTCAGCTAAGCCAGCGGGGGACAGGCAGACAGACGGACGTGGCGGAACTATAAGGGTTCCTTGTTGGCTACAGAACCCTTAAAAATAGTAAGGTGTGTGTTTATGATAGTAGTGAAATCTTACGAGCGAAGCCGAGTATACCTGATTCGTCACCGAACCAAGTATTCACTTCAAAAATACAATTCGTGAATGAGCTTTCACCTTTTCTGAGGGCGTATATGAAGTCACTCATCACATTCAGTTGTTTTTTTTTTTTTGTAAAAAGTTTTTGTTGTGGATACTTTATCCACAATAAAAACATTTTATAAAAAAAAAAAAACAACTAAATGAAAAAAACAAAAATACTTTGATATTATAGTTATTTTTACTTTGTAGTGTTGTTTTTTTTTGGAAGACGGTTGTTTTTTTTTTTTTGTAAAAAGTTTTATTCTTCATTTTTTAGTTGTGGTACATACACCACACACATTCGAATACCACTACCTCCTATGTAAGTAACAGAGACAAGAAGTTATTATAACATCATCTACATAGATAGACTAAGTGGGAAAAATACGTATTATTGAAGCTAACTCAAAACCTACCTAAGCGAGATTAATACAATTCATATGGGACCACCGCGCAAGTTTTTTCTACCAAATGAAAAAAGAATTTTCAAAATCGGTCCAAAATTTACAAAAATATCGATGTAGATACATAAAAATATATATAAAAACAATACATACAGACTACTCCTTCTTTTTGAATTAGGTTAAAAAAGAGCGATAACGATGGTGTCAAAAAAGTCAAAAATATATTGGATTGACTTATGCTACCGAAAACCAAGTTGACAGTTAATTCAGATTTGTCACAGTTGCAACGGCAATCATTTGATTTGGTTTAAATAGGATTTTATTTTATTAATATTTTATAAAGGTTCTTTTATATTTTGTGAATGTGAGACTAGATTTGTAGACCATTACCTATTTTGTTAAGTACCTGGTACTTGTTGCAGGCCTACACTGTCCTCCCATACCTATTAACACTGTAATTTGAAAACATTGTAAAAGCCAATTATTTTTAAAAGAGTAACCGTGGAGTTTCTTGCCGACTCTTCTCTATAGGAAACGACCAATTGGAACCGTGCACCTAGCTTCTGACATTTCATAAGTTTATGTGAAATAAAATATTGGATTTGATTTTTTGAAAGCCGTTGTAAGTACGAAACGCTTTCAAAGCGATTGTCCAGGCCCTTCGGTATCCACCCGGCCCCGTCAAGGTTCGTGCAGACTGGGGCGATATCGCGGGCATGACAGGCAAATTGCTGCCTGTCGCGCACGTGATACACAGGCTTATGATATACTTTTTCTCAGCACGTATACAGGTCGTCCAAAAGTAGCTATATCAAACGTGTGGGCAGATACCAAGATACCAGAAGTCAAAAGTGTCATTGACGTAATGCCGTATCGAGGACGGACGAATGATAGTTGTGCGCTGTGGGTTTGCTTAAGTTTATTACTTAATATTTTGATTGAAAAGAGTGTCCACGGAGTTCCTTGCCTTTTCTTTTCTATAGGTACCGACTACGCTTTGGAATGGACAACTAGCTTCATCTCTCTGACTGACCGACTCCTTGACAGTTCAAAGTGCCTGTATTGCCCATAGTGAATTTAAGGTTTTCATTAATTAAATAATTTGTGAATGAAGCGATGTGGGCTACATTATTACTAAAGTTATTTCTGTTTTACTGTTTGTGATATTGCATAATGTAGCTGTTTGTGGTTCCTATTTAATCAAATAAAATAAAAAACTAAAATAAGTTATTTAAAATAATTAAATAATTGCTTTTAGAATGAGATTGACTTATAAAGTCGAATTATTAATTCACTGGAGTAATCTGACATGTGCTAGCTGCACTTTGTGTAATAATAATAATAATATATATTTTTGTATATTCTAATATTTAAAAATATAATTATATTGTGTAAATAATGGAATAAAAGAAAATAATAATAATAATTTCCTTTATTTCAGGCAATTAAGGCCCATCAAAACACAATACATAAATAAGTATACAAAACAATAACTATAAACTAATACATATTTTCTACAAAAAAAAAAAAACTTAAACACTACTGCACACGAAGTGACGGCGTCGTGTTACGCTGCGAGGTGTCGCGTAGCCGACCGCGGAAACGCCGATACAGCACATCTTTCGGCCAAAACTGTTCCTTGAGGAAGGTCACCAAATGATGAGTCGGAACACGCACTACAAACGACTTGAAATTGGTGTTATGGCGCGCCTCCAACTTCTCCACCCTCAAGGTCCAGTTGGTCTTCACCCGTATGTACTCTACGATGTCCTCAGTCTTTGTAGAGTGGTGCAAATGGGACACGTACAGCTGCATCGTCGGTACTGCTGGACGTAGCAGCGTGTTAGTACCTGCAGGCGCTGTCCCACGCTGGTTGCGATAAGTAGGCTTCCTCTTTTTTCTCTCCACCTTGATGAAGCCGTCCTCATCGCAATTTTCGGTGATTCTCGGTGGACCCTGCTGTAATACTGCAATATTCATTGTATTCTAGAGTCTTACACTTATTATTATACATTTATTTTACACTTATATAAATCGATTTAATTAAACGATCACCATTACAATAAATATGACCATTTTATTACACTAAGTGACAGCTAGCACATGTCAGATTATTGCGGTGAATTAATCATTTGCCTTTAGATATTTTTATTTATAGTGCATCATTCAGGTAGTCATAAGCCTGAAAGTCTGACAACCAGTCTGACCAACGGGTATCGTGTTACCCAGTAACTAGGCTGTGGAGGTCAGATAGGCAGTCACTTTAGGTAAAATACTGGTATTCAGCTTGAGCTTCATGTTCGTGAACGTGCACCGTCAGTAGGGACTGGTCATCTCTTAGCTGCTACGGCTTATTTTAATTTAATTATAGAATTAACTTTTTATATTTTTATTACGGACGCTTTTAACGTTCTGGATTGTTATCACACGTATAATTTCAACATGAATGATGTAACCATATTTTGATTTTAAAGAGTGTTCGTGGAGACTGGATGCTCTTGCCCTTTTTTCTCCATAGGAACCTATTACGCTTTGGAATGGGCAACTAGCTTCATCTTTCTGACTGAAACCTTAAGACAAAAAAAGCAACACGTTTGTTTACTTCGATACACGCTAAGCGACTAGCTAGGCGCCAAGCACGCAGTGCGGCCGGTCGCGATCATTCTAGAACGTTCGTTTTACTAAGCTACTCGCTAGGTGACTCGCTAGGCTCTAGGAACTAAGCAAGCCGCCTGTCTGTGTGGACGTAGCCTTACAATTCAAAGGTGTATGTAATTGGTTTATTTAAAATAAATGCTATGAGTTTGAGTCAGCTGAATTCTGTTGGACTGAAACACGACCCCAATATATAAGGGAGGAAGGAAAATGATAGGCAGGTGATGATGGTGATGAGAGTGGGCATTTATCCTCATCATCAGCTTAATAGCAGCCCATTGCTGGACATAGGCCTTTCAAATCAAACACCACTTCACTCAACCCTTGCCCACTCTCATCCAGCTGCTACCAGACAACCTGGGAAGATCCTCGCTCCACCTAGCCCGAGGGCATCCTACCTTTATTATGATTTCGTATGGTTGTATTGCTCTCATGCAATGTGACGAAATGTATTATTTTTCATTATTATTTAATTTAATTTTATAATTATAATCTTAATTGGTAAATAAAATGACCAAGTAAGATTATATTATAAAAGTGTATATAGTGTATTGTATCAATTTTTATCAAATTTTTTGGTAAAATTGTAATGATTTAAATTTTTAATTGAACAGTTGTTTACCTTTAAATAATAATAAGAATATTTTGCATGCCTATAATATATGATAAATGATAAATTTTTATTTCTGCAAGTAGGTTTAAACAAACACTTATTATTATTTATTATTATTATTAATCATATTTTTTAAGTAAAGCTAGATGAGGTCGGCGTTTCCTATCTGACTACTCTGTGAAGAAAGTCCAAAACAAACTCAGAGGTCACAGTCTCTTTTAAAGTCCAGACATAATCTTGGTCAGATCATGTGAAGGCCAAGTATGTAGATTGGTGTCTGAAATGGTCCTTTTGAGGAAAGAACCACACAGATTGAGTGGACCTGTCCAGTCTGTGCACGCATTTGTCAGTAATCGTGCAGCTCAACTGAGAACTTAAGCGGTGTTATTACAAAACAAAGATTTCTTTTGACATGGTTTAAACCATCGAATCAGTTTTCGTAATAAGAACTTTACTATGATTGAAATGCAGTTCTTTATACAAAACTGACTATTTAGTCCGGTACTAAGTTGACAGTTTTTCATTAAGAACTGTAACGTAGTCGGAATAAAGTTCTGGCTCAATAATTTAAACCTGGGTCTGAAGATAATCCTTGTTTTGTAATAAGACGGAAGGAGTTCAACGATGCGACGAACAATACCAAAGAAAGAACATTTTGGTAGGCCGCATAAATTGCTCAAACTGCTAGACCATGATTAATACTATATTACATTATATATTACTGTGTGATGTATTTTCACAATATTGAAGACTCGGAACTACCTATCGTTACTATCCTTGTAAATATGTCGTTGGTGTGCCTTGCTCAATAAATAAACAAATTAGATCACGTCTACCCAATGGAGGACCATTGGGTAGACGTGATCTAATTTGTTCTATGGCTAATATGACCAACTCATTGTCACTCTTTTGTGACCATTCAACTTCTGAGTGTGGGGATCCTAGGTTTGATTCCCTAATCGGGCAGTTTTGTTGAGTTTTTCCATTAGGATTTTTTTTTTATAATTCACCTCATGTTATATTATCCATATTCAAACTAATAATAAAAATAAAATAAAACATTTTTTCTTTTTATTATTCTAAAACATACATTATTTGTTATTTTTATAATTTTACTCGCCAAACTTTCTATTTTGGTGGCGAATAGCGCTTGTTAATATACAAAAGCAATCTACTAAATAAAAATTAACCTTAAAACTACCAACTATGCCCTATTTCACTCAAGGATCAATCACACCAGCACGGACAGGTCGCGGATAAGCCACGGACATCGGACACTGACAGATTCTAAGTATGTATCTATCTGGAGGTGTCCGGAGCCGCGTCCGCAAGCCGCGCGCGCTGGCCCACCCCAACCCTTACGGTGCGTTTTCACTAACGAAGCTAGCGGAGTGGAGAGGAGCAGACCGTGAGTTGGCCAATCACAGTGCTCGAAATCTCCACTCCACAGAATTCTAGCACTGTGATTGGCCAATTCACGGAAACGCACCCTTAGTGTGGTATTACAAGGTGAAAATTTATTTCTCGGTAAAGGCAGAATCCTCGAATTTGAGTTGATATATCCAGTAGCAGCGAATGTATCAGGTTGGTGGCAACATCCTCGCCTCCTCATTACATAACTTGCAAAACGTGGGTGTGCAATGATTCTCTGCCTACCCCTTCGGGGCGTACGGGCGTGATGTTAATTCGATATAACTTAATCTTCTTGCTATGTACATATTTGTGTTTTAGTGACCGCAAAACCAGTGTAATCAGTTAATTATGTAAGTACCTATATTATTAAACATCAATAAATTATACAAATCAAACAATAATTATTGTTATCTTTTGTAACATACTTGGTTTTACCCGTGGCTTTGCCCGCGTGGAGATCGGGAATTATCCCACGGGAACGTACTACCAGGATTTAAAGTTACTTATGTTTTAGTACTGGTTATAAAATATCTGTGTACCAAATTGCATCCAAATCTGTTCAGCAGCTTTTGAGTCAACCTGGAACAAACATCCAGACAAACGGTCACCTCTACACAACGACAAAAATTCTTACCTTGTATCTATTACTTTTTTTTTTATAATCAACGTATAGTTTTCACTTCGTTACTATTTTATTATAATTATGTACAGATGTAGATACACACAGATTCTTTTAATATTACTTGTAGTATGAAAGAATTAAGACAGAAAAAAATGGATGTAACGTTCGCACAGGGCGTTATCGCGGGCGCGACAGGTATATTGTACATGAAACTATACGGTGTCTGTCCCGTACCCGGTAGCCGTTGATGTACCCAACCTTATTCGTTATCGGTATAGTCGGGTACAACAAACTCGAGACAAGGAGGAACTTAGGTATAACCACAAAATATGTATTCAAACTATTACGTGGTAAGGCCTATAATTCCGGTGTTTTGAAGGAGATTCGTCTGAATGTGCTTGACAATTACCTACGCATCGCGGCGCCGGAAGCCACGGTTACAGGTTAGAACTGTGACCCTGTCGGAAGGACACGCTGGCAGAATGTGCCGGTTGGGAGGGGCCGCGCCGTGCCTTCGTCTCAGGAGTAAGCAGTGACCTGTAGCTGCCGGCCGTGGTCAACTCCGTGTTAGGCAGCGAGGAATCCTGGGACGCAGTGGTATCCTTCTGCGCAACAGTCTTGTCGCAGAAGTCGGCTGCGGAAAGGGATCAGGAGATGTCTTTCACTCACCCTGCCCGCAGCTGGCACCGAGTGTCGGTGGGGGCGGACAACGCCATCTTTCGGCCCCTCTAAATGGGTCCAGGGGTGACAGACTCGGGGACATCCTTCGCCCCCACATAGTAGGATCCGAGGGGGCGGCGCATAGTGTTCCACGCGCGCCCCAATTGGACGTCGCGGTGTGCTCATAACCGGTGTGAAACTGAGGTGGCCCGCAATAGCAGGCTGGCCACTGACCGGCCGGGGAATCCCATGTGCAAGTGTGGGAAGGGAACACCGGGGTGGTTACTTGGCTGGTTATTAGTAGCGCAAAGTTTCTCGGTTTCCCATAGATAGATTATAAGCTATCGAAAAATAATGCGTTAAATTGTAAATCGTTCGTTGCAGTTCACAATTTTTCGATAGATCTCGCTAGATAGATTATAATAAACGAACGATGTTCATAATCATACGACGACGGCGGCGACGGCGGATACAGAATCCAGTATTGATACCGCATGACAACTGATTGAAACTGACAAAGAATAACTTGTCAGCAATTTCGTACTGTATTAGGCATAGGAATAAGTCAAGTGTACCTAAAACATTTTGCATGTGCATCTGAAGGTTCGGAAGCTTTGCACTCGATGGATACCGCATGATTTAACGGTAGACCAGAATCGACTGTGTGTCGAGGGGTGCCGTGAAATGATAAAAAGTTTAATGGAGGACAGTCATTGGCTGTCTATAATATCGTGACCGGTGACTAAACCTGGGTGTACTTCTTTGAACCATAAAAAAACAGCCAGTTGGCAGAATAGGTCTTTCCTTTTGAAGACTTGCCGACGAAAGTTAAGAAAAGTCGAAACATTAGTAAGAAAATTATTGCTTCTTTTTTCGCTAAATCAGGATATTACACAACAGTGTCGCATGAAGACCAAAGGATAGTGATCACAGATTGCTACGTCAACACTTGCTTACCCATAGTCTCAGAAAAAGTTCGCGAAAAGCGTCCTCGAAGCAATGCCGTCCTTCACCACGATAACGCGACCTCACATTCCGCTAAGGTAACGGTAGCGTAATTGAAGGCTTCAAATGTAGAACTGATGACGCATCCGCCATACAGCCCAGACCTCGCACCTTGCGCCTTCTTTTTGTTTCCTAAAATTAAGGGCAAACTTAGAGGCACGTGTTTTCATCGTTCGAGCCCTGAATCGGCGGAGAATGCGTCGCACGAAGCCACTGAAGAGGTCTCTAAGAAAGACTGGTCCAACTGCTTTTTACAATGGTTCCAGCAAATGCAAAAATGTATGAATTGTGAGGCCAAATACTTTGAAAAACAATAAATGTATCATAACTTTAGAGTTATGATACATTTATTGTTTTTCTGAAACTTTCTGGATTCTGATAAATAAGACCAGATATTAGTATCTGGTCTTATTTATCAGAATCCAGAAAGTATGACCTAAGTATACCTACTCTATTATGCATTACCAGGGATGGCGAACCTATTTGCATCCACGTGCCATTTTTAGGGTTCCGTAGTAAACAAAGAACCCTTATAGTTTCGCCATGTCCGTGTGTCTGTCCATCTGTCTGTCTGTCTGTCCCTGCTATAGTTCAGAGACGCTTAGTACTAGAAAGCTGTAATTTGGCATAGGTATACATATTAATCACGCCGACAAAGTGCTGAAATAAAATATTGAAAAACATTTTTTTGATGGTACCTCCCTTGCACATAATATTTTTTTTCTCGTCTGCCCCATGGTGTGGGATATCGTTGGATAGGCCGTTCAAAAATATTGCGGATCTGTGAACACCACTTTTCGATTCAATTATCCACTTGCGTAATATTAAGTGTTAGTCAAGTGTCGTGTGTGTGTGTGTGTGTTCCCCCCGCCAGCTAAATGGTTAAATATGGAGATGTGAAAAAAAATATGGCAGTAGTACATAACATGAAATTAAAAAGAAAACTACAGCTAAGTGGGCTTTACAAGTTAACGCGTAATAGTCGACCAACTTAAATTTGCAGTTCGAGAATTTACCGTGGCATATATCGATGTATGGACATGTTTTTCAACTTTAAGCAGCGTGTCTGAGCTACAGTGGGGTCAGACAGACAGACAGACCCCTAAAAACGATTCGCAAACAGAAAATAATAGATATTTACTATTATTAAAGAAAATAAAGAAAGGATAATAATTGATTTGGGACACGCACAAGAAATAAAAAAGGTAAAAAAGGAGCAATTAAAACTTACAAAATTGAGACGTATTTGTTCGAATAAACAAAATATCAAAACAAAATCAAAGACCTGTGCGTCGCCAAAAAGACTCCTTTCTCAGCATAATGCAGTCATTATTATGATCTTATTACTATTAAATTCAGTCATACTTTCAAAATTTACCGTTTTATATTTATTTAATCTCTGGAATAAATAAAAAACAAATTAGTGCGATTTCTGCTGTTACAAACTAGATACCAAATAATTTATATCAGGTTCACATTTTTCTTTGCCATGCAGTAAAGATCGATGGCGCTTGATCGATCGAAATTCAAGCGCCTGTCGTAGCCGGGCGCGCTCGCGCACGCGTTCCATTGGTCGCCATCCCTGAAGTACACCATCAAAATTACAAAAAATAATGAATGTAGAAATGTTACTTAAAGAGTGATACAACAACCGGTATTATAGCTAAATGCGATCCGTTAAAGACAACCTTTGGAAGGATTGAGCTCGCTTCCTAATCCCTACGAAATGGGCGTTTTGGAATTTATGTTACAAATATTATTTTTATTTTATTGTAAAAACCATAGTATTTTACAAAATAATATGTATCTTATCATCTTATTGCTGCAGAACCAGTTCAAGTAAGTATGTCAGTAGGACCATCATTACATTGTGATAAACCATATCTTGGGAGCAGAGGATTTCACAAAATGAGATAAAAGCACGCATATTATGACTAGGAGGATAACCTAGACAAAATAAATTATTCTACTGACCGAATTTCGGTCTTGGTTACTAATTTCAAACACAAACTGCATTTATTTTGAACATTATATGAACATTATTCCTTTAACGATAAGGTTAAAAATACTTCTCAAAGTAAAGGCAAAATGTGCTGTGTGAATCTCGACACTATCTAGGCCCTAGATAATGTGTGAAATCCATTTTTAAGTAACACACTTAACATAACATCAAGCCAGTATTCTCCGAAAGGTTGGGTAGAGGTGCATCTATAGTAAGTACACCCACATTCCACCAGATAATGATTAAGTCCCATGTAATAGGGGGCGAGCCTATTGCCATCAACCGGGCACAAATCCAAACTCCGGGCTGCTAGAGGTCGCGGGAAGGTACAAAAGGGTTACCGAGGCCTCTGGCAACACAGGCAACGGAACGGATACGGGTGGGGTTTAGTCAGTAAGAGTCTGACACCCCGCTGCGCCCAGAGCGGGAGAAGTTATTTGATAATTTCCCACCCAAAAAAAAAAAGGAGTCGGTCGGTCAGAAAGATGAAGCTAAATCCCGTTTCAATTATAGTCACCTATGGAGAAGAACGGACAAGAAATTCCACGGACAGTCTTTTGAATCAAAATATTGTTAAAAAAAATTTTAACAAGGGTACCTAAGCGTACCTAAGTACGCATGAGATATTATAGTGTACAAGTGTGTGCGCAGACATAGGCAGGCACTCCTTCTTGCCTCATTCTCATAGTCCGATGGGACAACAGTAAGACACAAACGAAAAGAGTTTAGGCGCAAAAGCTAGCCTAACGTGCACATACAGCTCGATTCAAACTTGATGGCGGCTCTGAAGTGCGCTACTCGCTGCGCAGTACCGCACCCTTCACCTCCGCTGACACGTAAATTTGTTACTGCGAAGTGACTCGCCTCATGTTCCGAGCCGAGAATCAGGCTGTACCTACTTCTACGGCGGCATCTCGCCACGTGCGATCTACGCAACACACTGACGTCACGCAAAATCCTGCATCGCGCAAGCAGAGTTTACCGCGCAACTAGCATATATACAACATCTTCACATCAACCGTAGGGCAGTTGCCCGTCGCGGGAAGGTACTTATGGGTCACCGAGGCCCCCGCAACACAGGCAACGGAAGGAATACGGGTGGGTTTTAGTCAGTATGAGTCTGGCACACCCTTGCGCTCCACCCAGAGCGGGAGAAGTTATTTATTGATTTCCCATCCAAAAAAAAAGGGCAGTTGCCCACCACACATGACACCCGTCTGGTTGGAGGATCCTCCCTTTTCTATGGAGGTTGAGTGAACTTTACACCCTGTTCCTCGTGCATCTATAGGTAGGTACCTACCACTACCACCATACTTCCGCCAAGCATCAGCGTTACTGTGTTTTGGGTTCGGTATTGCATAATCAGAACCAGCCTATAATGTTCCCACTGCTGGGACACAGGCCTCCTCTCTGTGAGAGGGAGTGGGCCGTAATCCACCACGCGGGCCCAGTGCGGGTTGGTAGATGTCACAATGACATGTCTTCGAATTGGAATAGAGATTATTCTAGTTTGGGAGTCGTCCATTCATGACGTGAGGCGTTTATGGGGGGAGGGGGCCGAATAAAATCTCACGACATCTCTCCAAGTGGGGTCGAAAAATCGCCAAAATCGCTTCACGTAATTAAAGGACGTCCCGTTGTCCCTGAGATGGCGCCGCTCTTGTGGTGTCTTTGATATTACAGAAGTCCATAGTTGGCGTTGATTACCAGTCACTAAATACTTTTTGCGATAAACCCATTTGATACATCATTCTTTAAGCCTTTTTATAAGCTTTCTTGTCACAGTCATAACATGCCAGCGGCTGCCGATTATTTCTGTTTCATACTCGTGGTTATTTTGTAAATCAATTTTGTTTTATTTATTTTTTTATATGCGAGTGTTTCAGTGACAAATAGTGCTTATTTTTCTTTCTTTCTTTTTTATTTCTGTCTTTCTTTCATTATTTCTTTCATCTTCAAACGATTGGCAGAGACAAAACGATATCTTATATTCGTTCGGTTTTAATGTGTAAAACGGTTACCCATCCACAGACTGGCCGCGGCAAGAACAGCTTAACCTTAAGATCATAAAGCGTACGTACATAATTGCTATTTAATAATGACCTATTATAGTTATAATTCATATTATTTATCATAGGTTCATAGGTAATAAAAAAAAACAATTTCTTGCAATCATTAAATTTAATAAATTAAACTAACAATTTCCTATGAACTAGAGTTAATTATTACATAATTACAAAATAACTCTCTAACCTTTGGCGTTATACTTAAATTACGGTAATTTTATAGTTTTAATTATAATTAACTTCTATACTTATTATTATTAAGGCGCTGACAATACCCAATTGACCAAAACTGGCTTCTCTTAAGAAAAAAATTGCCAAATCTGTATAGTTTGTGGTAGCGGAAAAAATATATGTTAATTTTGAACATATTTGCCAGAACTTGGTTGTTACCAAAACACGTTTTAAACAAAAATCTCGATACAAACTAACGTTAAACTAACCTCTTACCTTGAGTTCTAATCCAAAATATCTGTATTAAATATTGACATACGTTACATATTTAAATAATAACAAGAACGTCTTATTTGAATGCAGAACTTAGTTGTTTTTTTTATTTTCGATTACTCAACTCAATTTTGAGTAAATAGATAATTGCTTCATATTTTGCAATAAATTACAAGCGTTGTGTCATCGCGCTTCTCTTTCTTTTCTATGCAATCTGATAGTGACCGCGGTTTAGGTGTTGTCAGCGTCTTAATAGCGATCTCATTGGTGATGTTCTTTAAAAAGGTCAGGTGCGTAGTACTCGCAACCGGCGTGCGTGTATGACCAGAAGTATGAACGTAAGCGAAGCAAACGGAGTATGTAAGGAGTGTAGCAGGTGGCGTTCTATCGTTTCTGCCTACCCCCATGGGAAGAAGGCGTGAGTTTATGTTATGTTATGTTATGTATTATAGTCATGTCGACTATATCGCCAAAAAAACATCCAAAGCTCTTGGATTCATTATCTATATTAAATGAAAACTGTTTTATACAAACACTATACTGTTTCTGATGCATCCCAATAGTGGTTGTGCATGCATTGTTGTCTATGCAGGAACTTAATGTAATAGTTAATTTAATGTTATACTTAGTGGTATGCTTATTGAATAATTATTCAATTTGAAAACTTTTACAACAATAAGAATAATTGAGGGGTTGTTTGGAAAAACAACCAATGTCAATTTATCATATTTTTACAGTAGGCATAAAAACTGTTTACAATACGTACAATCAATTCATTAGTTGCATAATTGTACTTACTGTTACATGCAATGGCTTGTGATATATTTTCAGGACTTAAGTTTTCTTGATGTTCAGTAAAACCGAAAAATAAGTTTAACATTGGTTGGTTATCCAATAAAATATCCAATAAAAGAAAGAAAAAATGCATTTTTCATAGTAAAATTGATTGCATGTGTCACAGATTATTATAATTTTCGGAAAAAAAACCAATGTCATTTGACTTATGCTATGCTGTTCTATTCTTCCAAAAACGCATATGACACTGGTTGTTTTTCTCTATATCCATTAACTTTTTTTCCTTGAATATCTCCGGATAGAGGTTGTTTTGCCTGAAACAATATTTTGGATCGTGTAAGGAAAGTATGATGCTAAATATAGACATCAAAATCTCATTTTAATATTTTTTGAACATTGGCTGTTTTTCCAAATAACCCCTCAATTGCTAACTGTGGAGGCTTGTAAATGGCTTGTCATAAATCACCACACTATTACTTCTGTAATGATAGCTGTAAGCCATCCAAACACAATAAAAATAAAAATAAATAATTAACCAGCGACCCGCCTCTGGAAGTCTACTTCACAAAATCCGTAATTTCCTTCTCCGTGATGCTAAATGATACCACTTACGGACCATAAGATTTGTTTGGGGCACGACCTAAGAATGAATGACACCACGATTTGGCAGTTGTTCCTACTCCGGAACTCCTGTGTTATTGTCGGTACAATTAAGTTAATTAATCGGGTGTAAGGTTCACTCCGAAGTTTTGAACTACTTTCGGACAGGCCCATATCTTCGTTGACGGAATGAAAGAGTAGGCAGGCTGCTTCTGCCGGGGTCGCGTGGAAATTCGAAAGGGTTACCGAGGCCCCTGGCAACACAGGCAACGGAAGGAATACGGGTGGGTTTTAGTCAGTAAGAGTCTGACACATCCTCCCGCTCCGTCCAGAGCGGGAGAAGTTATTTGATAATTTCCCACCCAAAAAACAAAGGCGGGCTGCTTGCCACGGTTTTTACGGCTTGACAAAACCTGAAGATTTGTCTATGTTTTTTTTTTTTTGCGTGTTCTGCCACAACCCTACCGTCATTAAGCAAATGCTTTCATAATTCAGTTAGATACAGTAGCCATTGACATTTCTGCAAAATGTTGAAGAACCGAGATAATTTGAATTTAATAATTACATAACTTTAAAACTAATATAACCTAGATTACATAGGTACAATATTGATGCTACTAACTATTTACACTACGAACTAAATTAAATTGCTAACTAAATATATAAATAAATACAAAAACAAAACGACACTTAGGCGTCGAAGTATTCGTCCGCATCGCTGTCATTTGGAAACGTGCTGCCAGCATTGCCACGTTGAATGGCAATGCTAATTCTTTGGCCAAAGAACGAGCCAGCCCTCTGGTAAGTGAAGTGTCGATCGGTTGGCGAGATATTTCCTTAAAAAGGAGACGCGCACTCGGGCCCCATGACCAGGGACTGATTTACCCACAGACTAGTTAGGCTAGAGCCCGAGGGGGCGCTGAGAATTAACGTTGATTTTCACCTTTTTTTCGCATTTTTATTCATTTATAAATACTTCTACATTTTTGACTTGTTTTAATGCATTTTTTCAAAATAATTTTAAAATAATATTCCAGCGATACCTACCGACTACTTTAAATATTAAAACGACATTTTTAGGGTTCCGTAGTAAACAAGGAACCCTTATAATTTCGCCATGACCATCTGTCTGTCTGTCCCCGCTGTAGCTCAGTGACGATTAGTACTAGAAAGCTGTAATTTGGCACAGGTATACACATTAACCTTTTGACCGCCACAGTCATGTATAGATGACAGATCAAAATGTGCCCAGCACGCCACGGTCACGACTACATGACAGACTTTTAGGAATAATTCGTAGCTTGGTGCCGAGGACACGTCTTTGCTTTTTTGACGTGGCAGTCAATAGGTTAATCACGCCGACAAAGTGAAAAAATAAAATCATGAAAAAAAAAGGGTTTCATAGAAATGTAGTAGATAAGTATATTCGTGTGTTGGGCAGGCGCAGGCAGAACAGGCCGGGGGCATATTCATATTTAGCCTAGGGCTTTTAGAAGTCTAAATCAGGCACTGCCCATGACCCGAGCGTTTCGACCCTAAACTGCTCAAACTGTAGTTACCCATAAGGTTACAGTATTTGCGCCGCTTGAGGTCTCATACTTACTATTTTGTCTCACAAAACATTTGAGTTCTCTTCAAAAACTACCTAGACTTTAATGATCATTTTGAATATTTCCTGGAAACATATTATTAGAATTTACGAAAAACTCGTCACAAAAATCTTATTTCTAGCCTAAGTCTAATACCCAATCTTATGTCCCAAACTAACAGCAGTTCTTCTAATCCAGTCCACATAGGAAGCAACCCTGGTATAGACCCCAGGTCTGGCTCTCCGGGCACATCCCGAACCCCAGGAGACCACGCCGTGTAGCTGCCATCTGCTGGAGCCCATGCAGGCTAAGGGGCCTCCTGAGTCCCCTCGACAGGCATCCACGCCGCCTGATAGGATACCTGTGGAGATATGGAACCTCTTAACAGTCTGTGGTGGTGGTATAGAAACATGGTAAGTACGGGCGCTTATTTTACCGCGCTCTGGATTTTCAACTCTCGACGTTGAGCCGAACGTTAAGAATCCAACAGACCTCATCCCTTGCGCGTTAAAAGCGTATTGTTGGAATTTCAACTTTCAGAGCTAAGCCGAGTTTGGAAAATCCAGTGCGCGGTAAAAAAAACGCCACGGAAAACTAGCGCTCGTGCGAATGTGGACTTAATGGGGACTATTTCAATTACACAAAAATTTATTTTTCCGTGCCTGGGAAAGCACGTTAAGCCGTTGGTCCCAGCTGTCAATGTTTATGTTGCTTGTGCTTAGAAAGGGGCTCGTGGTTAAATTATAACAGCCACGTGTGGCTGTTATTATTTAACGACCCGTGGGTCGTTCGATGGTTAAGCTACGCTTGCAGAGGTCGGTCCGTGAATGGGTTCGATCTCATTACATATCGGGACCCCTCTGTGCCTTGGAAAGCACATTAAGCCGATTGTACCGGCGTCAGTCGTAGATCTTTGACAGACGTTACGCTTCATGTAGTATACTGGCTAATAGCTGCATCCGCATGAGCTGCTTGAGACTGGAAGCCGACCCCAACGTAATTGAGAAAAGGCAGGACGATGATGACCCCCTCATCTTGAATAGCCCCTAATAGCTGGCCAAGGAGAAAGTCGCTATGTAACATCATGGTGTTCAGTTGCATCCGGTTATACTGGAGACCGATGCCAATAATTTTGGAAAAGGCTAGACAGATGACTCTGATGTTTTTTTTGGCTCAGTTATAGAAATATATACCTAAATATCTTAAGGAAAAATCTGGTAAGCAATCAAGCAAGAGATCAATGTTTGTACAATTCTCAGTATGAGAAATAGCCTTCGCCCTACAGTGAGATAATTACAGGTTATTATTATTCTTTTGATATCTAAATACATATAATTATGTTGTATACACCTGTAATTATTTATTTATGTATCTGTTAATTATATTTGCAAGAGATCGCAGTAAGCGATAAGGCCACCCATTGTGTATTTTGTAGTGTATATATATTTTTTTTATTTTTTTATGTATCTGGTGGTACAATGAGGTATATATAAATAAATACACCTGTAATTATTTCACTGATACCAAAAAAAATACAGCACTGTTTTTCCTTTTACAGACTTATTAATAAAGAATCTTTAATCAACGTCCTAATCATTTAATTAATTAAACCTTAAATACTATTTAAATATTTCTTATTCATAAACGATATTTAAGCATTGTTTATCTAACCAAAATTATTTTTACACTGGCAGTTAGCTAGCTTTTTGGCAGAAAACCGTCAAATTGGTTTATGGTGCTCGTGCCAAACACTTAATTAAAAAACAAAGTCAGTCAGTCAGTCCTTGTCAGATAAAGTTTCGCAAGTGGTAATTTTTGTAATAGTGTGTTTTTGAGGATTAAAATATTTATTATTAAGGTATGGCAGAGATAAATGGATGCAACACGCCTTTATCCAGTACAAAACCTTTACTGTAGGTACTGTTCGAAACTCCTCATCATCGTTTTATCAATGAACTGCAACAAGTTAGAAATGAGTGACACAGACTTAAACAGCTGTTAGAAGCAAGGATTTCGTCCGCCATTTTGTTGTTTAAGGCGCTGACAAGACCCAATTGACAAAAATAGGCGTCTCTTAAGAAAAAAAATTGCCAAATCTGTATAGTTTGGGGTAGCGGAAAAAATATATGTTAATTTTGAACATATTTCCCAGAACTTGGTTGTTACCAAAACACGTTTTGAAAAAAAAAACTCGATACAAACTAACGTTAAACTAACCACTTACCTTGAGTTCTAATCCAAAATATCTGTATTAAATATCAATATACGTTACGCATTTAATTAATAACAAGAACGTCTTATTTGAATGCAGAACTTAGTTGTTTTTTATTTTCGATTACTCAACTCAATTTTGAGTAAATTGATAATTTCTTCATATTTTTCAATAAATTACAAGCGTTGTGTCATCGCGCTTCTCTTTCTTTTCTATGCAGTCTGACAGGGACCGCGGTTTAGGTGTTGTCAGCGTCTTAATCGCTTAACAAGCTCCGAGGGCTGTTTAATTTGACAGCTACTTAAATAAATGTTTAAACGGTCAATTAACTCTAAACAGCGTTTATGAATGCAAAAGGTGCTGCTTAAAAGTTAAGTATCGTTTATGAATAAGCCAGTTAGTTTTAAAGTCTAAATAATTAACAACGCCTTTAAGGTCTTAATAGCAATCATTTGCGTAACTACAATATCTATGGCCATGTCGGTCGTAATCAAGATTCATCTCAAACTTAAGACGCTGACAACACCTAAACCGCGGTCACTGTCAGATTGCATAGAAAAGAAAGAGAAGCGCGACGACAAAACGCTTGTAATTTATTGCAAAATATGAAGTAATTATCTATTTACTCAGAATTGAGTTGAGTAATCGAAAATAAAAAACAACCAAGTTCTGCATTAGAATAAGACGTACTTGTTATTAATTAAATACGTAATTTATGTTGATATTTAATACAGATATTTTGGATTAGAACTCAAGGTAAGAGGTTAGTTTAACGTTAGTTTGTATCGAGATTTTTTTTTCAAAACGTGTTTTGGTGACAACCATGTTCTAGGAAATATGTTCAAAATTAACATATATTTTTTCCGCTACCACAAACTATACAGATTTGGCAATTTTCTTTCTTAAGAGAAGCCTATTTTGGTCAATTGGGTCTTGTCAGCGCCTTAACTGCAATAAAATCTTAATGCCACTTCATATTTTTTTTTAAACTTTATAAATTTTCACCCCACCTGCACATATCATAGAGTCCAGTATCGCCTGCTGTCTTCCTCCTAAGATTTGACTCTTCCTACAAGTAGTAAGGTCTAACACTGGTACTGCTGCTGCTCTCAGAGTTGGTGCGAAGTTCTCAGTGTTCTCTGAAAACAAAGACAGGGTTGAAGAGTGAAGATTGCTTGTTAACAAAGTGTTAGTCTGTTAAAATGGACAGGATTTGTAATACAATCTTCAATCAGGACACAGTGAAAAAGAACTCTAATTGGCAGCGCCTGTGGATTTCTTTTTAGCAACGTTTATACCATTAGAGATAAAGTCTCAGTATTTACCTGCCTGAAACCCCCAGCCGCTAACCGCACACCACTTCCCAGCCGTGACTCCATCATCAGGCAAACATATAGGACGCACGTGTGAGTTGAACTGCACGCCACTACCGGACCGAGAGACCAAGATTACTGCTATATCGTTGCTGTGAGGACCGTCTGAAATTATAATAGAAAGACGTGATTGATAGAAAGAAAAATAAAACAAAATTGATTTACATTACAATCACGATCACAAAACACAAATAGTGGGCAGCTCCACGTCATGACTGTGACAAGAAGGCTTCCTCTCAGCGTGATTCTGTGCTATGGGGGACCCACAGCACACATTGAACATTGAGTACCTAACTCAATGTTACATGCTGCTTTTGAGATGTAGGCATTTCAAATGCTGCAGGCTTAGCATGACACTCTCTATTTCTTCGAAGAATAGACACGGCTCTATCTATACAAAGTGACATTTCGTTTTTCAGTTTTTGACATCTCACCGTAGAAATCCCTCTACAATCTGTCATCTTGTCTTTCGTTTCTAACGATCTTTGTCTAGGTCCTTTTTTATGTAGAAAGATTTCTACGGCGAGATGTCAAAAAAGAAGAAACGAAATGTCACTTTGAATGGAAAGAGCCGTGTCTATACTTAGAAGAAATAGAGTGTCATGCTAAGCCTGCAGGTGTAGATTTGAAGACTTAGGACCAAAAATCCCGGTTTAGTTGAGGTGCCCCAAGGAGGTGATTAGCATGATCTCTGTTCTCTAAGTTAGTTGAGATATCATCCTCTTAATATTTAAGTTGAAGTAGCAGAGACTTGAACTTCAAGTTTTATGTGTACTCGAGAAGATTGCAGTGCTGTTTATTAAAGGCATCACAGTAGTAAGTATTTTTAGGGTTCCGTACCTCAAAATGGAAAAACGGAACCCTTATGTGTCATCTCTATGGACAAGAGAATCGCAGCGATTTTCTCGCTCGTAGAGGTTGTGCCTTATAGGATCACTTGACCGTCTCTCTGTCTGTAACTTTGTCAAGACCCTTTTTCTCAGGAACGCGTAGAAGAATCCAGTTGAAATTTATGTCAAATACGTAAGTTTACGGTCCCTTAGTGCGCTAAAAAAATCAAACTTATCAAGTCAACGCCATAATAAAAGGCCATTTATGCGAAATATTTTGACACTAGCAAATAATAGGTTGGGGAAAAAGTTTCTTCGCATTTAATAAGAAAATTCAAAACATTTTATAATATAGTTTATTTACATTGAACTAAAAGTATGTAGGTACCATTTTGTTCTATAACTTTTTGCCATCTTGTAGGTAGGGACATGATCCCATTGCTATAGAAATTTTGGGACTTCTGATCAAAATGCCGCGACAAGTGGTTTTGGCAGTCCTCTCGTGATGTTAACTCCTGACACTGCCTAAAGAATTCTGAAGAGACCGAAACAGGTGGAAATCTGAAGGTGCAAGGTCAGGACTATACGGCGGATGCATTAACACCTCCCAGCCAAACTCTCTCAATTTTTGCTGAGTGGCTAAAGATATGTGAGGTCTTTTTTTTTTTTTTTTGAGGGTGGGAAATCATCAAATAACTTCTCCCGCTCTGGGCGGAGCGGGAGGGTGTGTCGGACTCTTACTGACTAAAACCCACCCATATTCCTTCTTGTTGCCTGTGTTGCGGGGGCCTCGGTGACCCATAAGTACCTTCCCGCGACCCCGGCAGGATGTGTGAGGTCTAGCGTTATCATGATGAAAAAACCACACCCCTTCTGTTGATGAATTCCGGCCGTTTTCTCTCAACTTCTTGCTTTAATCTCATCAGTTGTTCGCAGTAGAGTTCAGAATCGATGGTCCTGCCTGGTGGTAACAGCTCATAATGAATAATGCCCTTCCAATCCCACCACACACACAGCATCACCTTGTTGCGAGTTAACCCGGGTTTCGCCACAGTCTGTGAAGCCTGACCGGCGTTTGACCACGACCTTTTTCGCACGTTCTTGTCGTACGTGATCCACTTTTCATCACCAGTTATCAGCTTCTTCAAAAATGGTTTCATTACGTCGTAATAAAGAATCACAAATGAGTACACGGTTCTTTAGGTTTCTTTCAGTGAGCTCGTGAGGTACCCAAATATCGAGCTTTTTTGTGTACCCAGTTTTTTTCAAATACGCCAAAACTGTTTTGTGGTCAATTCCCAGTTCTTCAGCTACGTTTTAACTACTGATATGCCGATCTTGCTCCACTTTTTCAAAAATGGCATCCATTTTATCCGTAATAGGGCGACCAGAGCGACGTGCATCTTTGACATCAAAATTTCCGGATTGAAAACGCTTAAACCAAATTTGTGCTACCCTCGCAGATACTGCACTAGGTCCATAAACATTGCAATTTTTTTTCGCGGCTTGCGTTGCTGTCTTACCTTTTTTGCAGTAAAATTTAAAAATGTATCGAATTTCTTCATTACATTCACTCATCTTGACGGTACGAAAAACAAATGAAAATCACACATTTTCCTAATTTGAATTTGGAATTATGTTCTTTAAAATTTAAACTTTCAATGATACCAAAACCAGCCAGATACAAATAGAATACCCAAAGAGATTTTATTACAAGTTCATACATACTACATATAATGCGAAAAGACTTTTTCCCCAACCTAAACACCTGTAGGGTATTTCCCATTGACCTAGAATCATGAAATTTGGCAAGAAGCAAGGTCTCATTACACAAGTAAGGGAAAAAGTCCAAAAATCGTTAATTTGTAGTTTTATCACATAATAATAGATTTTTCCAAACTTACATTTGCAGTTCGTGAATTGACCGTGGCGTATATTGAACTATGGGAGACATGTTTTACAACTTTAATGTTGAGTTTGTTTTTGGGATAAATTCATTCGGAATGTATCCCAAAAACAAACTCAACATTCTTTGTGGTCCGACACGCATTTAGCCGGGTTTTTTTTAACTGCAGTGTCTTATGGGCGTCCAAGTTCTCTCTATTTCCTTGTAGACACTCTTACTTACAAGGTTGCAACGGTATTGCCGCTCGTCATTTAATCCTTTTGTCTGACGGGTAGTCTGGGATCTGTTCTTGTCATGAGTAATCACACATGTAACGTTAATGTTAAGGAATTTCACCTACCTACATAGCTTTGCTTCTTATTAAAAAGCTGACTTACTTTTCCTGAATTCCGGATGTCGTACCACCTTCTCAGCCAGGAACCGATGCTCGTGCTTATCTTGGACCTTTAGACGGTGCTCTCCTACTACGATTCGAATGTGTTCCAGATTTAAGGGTTGCTGGAAAAAGAAAAATCGGTTTAAATGTTTTTACTTCGCTCTTCTTCATTTCCGTTTAGTATGGTTCCTTTTGTCCGAAAAACAAGCATCATAATCTATAGAGTTTTCGGTCTTTTCCCTTTTCAGTTATGTGTTTTTGCAGTCGGGTTTTTTGTTTTTTAAATAACTTATGTTATTTCAAGCTTTTTAGTTTTATAAATATTTATACGTATATTTGAAAATAACTAGCTTTTATTTCATACTAATATTGTTGCAATTTATTAAAAAAAACCTTCCCCTCGCTACAGAGCGTGCCAAAGAAATAGACATACATACATACTCTCGCAAAACATTACCCTCCTTCTGGGACAGTCGGATAAAAGGTATCCAAAATATTGTTTGGACCAAATTTAACCAAAATAAATAATACTAAGACTACACAAAAGCAACAAACTTTATCAAAGCAGTGCGCTGCTGACAGCACCAGCCTCTCCGCGATGACAGCGCCCCCACAGTGATGCTCGAAGGTCAGCTTGTCCACGTCCAGCATCTGAATCTCCACCTAAAATAAGTATAACATCTGATGAGGCATATTTATATTTAGGCGACAATGATAACAGGACAGCTTTACGGGTAGTCCGAAGCCCGAAAGTTTGACAACAAGTCTTACCAAGGGTGCATGTTACCCAGTAAGTAACTGTGTTGCTCCATTTAAAACACTGCATTCAGTTTGACAAGTCGTAAATCAACATAGTTGGGAAAAGGCTAGGCAGATGATGATTTAATGAGATATGTTTAAAACCGACCAAATGCGTGTCGGACCACGCACAAAGAAGGGTTCCGTAATTGGGACGAATTTATCTCAAAAACAAACTTAACATATTGTAGTTGAAAAAGATGTTCTTACATCGATACACGTCACGGTCAATTCTTCGACTGTAAGTTGGTCGAATATTACTCGTTAACTTGTAAAGCCTACTTAGCTGTGATAGTTTTCCTTTTAATTACGCAAATGGGTCCCAAAATCGAAAAATGGTTTTCACAGATCCGCAATATTTTTGAACGGATTGTTTCAAGATTTTATTTTACCACTATATCGGCGTGATTACCATGTATACCCATGCCAAATTACAACTTTCTAGTTTCTAGTAGCTTAGCTCAGAGACTCTTAGTACTAAGATTATCTGAGCTAAGCCGGGGACAGACAGACAGACGGATATCGCAAAACTATAAGGGTTCCTTGTTTACTACGGAGCCAAAAAGAGGAGAAAGTGGTAACGTGACTACTGACAGTAAGGAATGGAAGACGAGAACATTTTGCGCCGACCCAAAGTTACATGGGGCTAGGGCGGGCTGGTACGTTTCCGATTTGTTTACGGTTATAGGTGAAACGTTTGCTGAAAAAGTTACATTGGATAACCGAGTCCATAATAAGATCCCAGTAATTAACACTAAATATTGTGAAGGCCCAATGGTTAAGGCCTCGTTTCTCATGCACGATGTCGTGAATTCAAATCCGGATAAGTACCAATGTGACTTCCTCAATTCAAAAATCAAAATATTTTATTTCATATAATGTACACATTTGAAACGTCAGAATATAAGTGCACGGTTTCAATTGTTCGTTTCCTATGGAGAAGAGCCGGCAAGAAACTCCATGGTTACTCTTTTAAAAATAATTTAATTTTACCTTAATGAAGTACTGATATCCCATTCATGCACATCTATTTCGACTGAAAACCAGTGAATGCCTAACTTAAGACCATAAAACTGATGACGATTATCCTCAAATCACAAATCGTCACTCTCAATTTCTTTTTAGCTTAAAAGGCCCACCTCCATTAACAAATTACTCATTCAAAACATAAACACCATGAAAACCTCATTACAAAAAGTGAAAGTAGCCATAATTACGCGCCATTCGTTTTCGAACGTAGATAACAAAGTCTGTCAACTTGACATTTGGCGGCCTCTTTGCGCGGGAACGAAACAAAGATGGCGGTTATGTAATATGTCATCTTTGCACACTTTTCAGTTTTGTAACGTAATATTTTTGTCGATAATTATTATAAAATGGGTTGTATTCTGTGAACAATGTGTTCCGTTCCATAATTTGGAGTTTGTTGTGTTTGATTTTGGATAAAATTAACAAGTTCTCATACACAAATCTCTTATGATAATGTGGACAGTGTTTAACTAGCATATATTTACAAGTCCTTCGACATTATTATGTACTCGAAAATAATTTGTATGTAGTCTTAGCTAACTTCACATAAGCCTGTAAGTGTGCATTTTGTTTTCAAATATTATATATTCCTTCCTTTATAAGAGGGGCTTGTGGTTAAGTGATAAAAGCCGCACGGGTCGATCGATCAGGGCAAGCTACGGTTCTGCCGGGGTCGCGGGAAAGTCCGGGAGGGATACTGCGGCCCCTGGCAACACAGGCAACGGAAGGAACACGGGTGGGTATTAGTCAGTAAGAGTCTGGCACACCCTCCCGCTCCGTCCAGAGCAAATTATTTGACAATTTCCCAAACAAAAACAAAAAAAAAAGTACGGTTGCAGCGGTTGGTCCGTGGATAAGTGACCATCTGTACGTATCAAGACTTCTCCGTGCCTCGAAAAACTCGTTAAAGGCTCCCGTAGACAGGCGCGACGCGATTCTAGTAGAACAATTTCTACGAAAACTTCATGGAAATTGTTCTACCAGAATCGCGTCACATCGTCGCATCGTTCCTGCCTGTGGGAGCCTTAAGCCGTTGGTCCCGGCTGTTATTTGTAGACCTTTGACAGTTGTTAAGGGTCGTCATAAGCTCGAAAGTCTCACAACAACAAGGGGTATCGTGTTACGCAGTACCTAACTGGGTTGTGGAGCTCAGATGAGCAGTCACTCCATTTCAAATACTGGTATGCTGCATCCCTATAGACTGGTAGCCGACCCCAACATAGTTGGGGAAAAGGCTAGGCAGATGATGATGATTGACTATTTCTTTACAAAAAACTATTTATTAAAATAAAATAAATTATTTAAAAAACAAAAAGTCAGACTGCAAAAACACATAACTGAAAAGGGAAAAACAAGTATTATAATCTATATAATTTTGGTATCGCAGGCGGGGACAATCAAAAGTTACACCATATTTCAGGTTATTCGACTGTCCCCGCCTGCAAGACCAAAATTATATAGATTATAATGCTTGTTTTTCCATTTTCAATTATGTGGTTTTGCAGTCGGGTTTTTTGTTTTTTTAAATAATTTGTTTTATTTCAAGCTTTTTAGTTTTATTAATAGTAGCTACTAATATTTGAAAATCACTCATTACTAGCTTTTATTTGATACCAATATTGTTGCAATTAATTTAAAAAAAAACTTCCCCTCCTTTTTTTTTATTTGCAGATGCAATTTATAAATATTATATAGCCTATGTCACTTCCACAATTAAGACGAATCGAAAGACACCTCATATGTTAAAATTCATCAAGCCGTTTAGGCTACAGAGCGTGCCAAAGAAATAGACATACATACATATATACTCTCGAAAAACATTACCCTCCTGAGGCAGTCGGGTAAAAAAACAAAAACCCCGACTGCAAAAAAACGAACTGAAAAGATGGAAATAAGATGAAAAGAAAAACGAGTACCCTTAATGTACGAAAAATAAATAAATGAAGTCGGAGGCATCTAGGATATAACGAGCGCCTTAAAGTTTGCCTCCGACTGTATTTAATTATTTTTGGTACATAAAGGATACTCGTTTTTCTTTTCATCTCGTTTCCATCTTTTCAGTTCATTTTTTCGGGTTTTTGTTTTTTTTATAAATTGTTTTATTTTACGCTTTTTAGTGTTATTCATGATTATTGGTAAGTAAATAAGCTATACGGTCATGTAAGGTTAGCAAGATAGGATAGGTTTTAGAAAAGAAAATGTAGGTACTTTTTGTAGTTTGTGTCAAAACAGTAGCTTAGAAGTGTTTAAGATGCTGACAACATCTAAACCGCGGTCACTGTCTGACTGCATAGAAAAGAAAGAGAAGCGCGATGACACAACGCTTGTGATTTATTGCAAAATATGAAACAATTATCTATTTACTCAAAACTGAGTTGAGTAATCGAAAACAAAAAACAAGCAAGTTCTGCATTCAATTAGTTAAATACGTAACGTACGTTGATATTTATAGATATTTTGGATTGGAACTCAAGGTAAGAGGTTAGTTTAACGTTAGTTTGTATCGAGATTTTTTTTCAAAACGTGTTTTGGTAATAACCATATTCTGGGAAATATGTTCAAAATTAACATATATTTTTTGCGCTACCACAAACTATACAGATTTGGAAACTTTTTTTCTTAAGTCAAGCCTATTTTGGTAATTTGCCTCTTGTCAGCGCCTTAATATATTATTACACACACATACATAAACTCACGCCCTTTGCATGGAAGTAGGCAGAAACTATAGAACGCCACCTGCTACGCTCCTTACATACTCTTTTTGCTTCGTTTACGTTCATACAACTGGTCATACACGCACGCCGGTTGCGAGTACTACGCACCTGACCTTTTTGAAGAACATCACCAATGAGGTCACTATATGTCTTCCTGGTGCGTCCCCTCCCGGCGTTTCCACTCACATCTGCCTTGTAAATACGTTTTGTTAATCGCCTTTCATTCACGTTCTTAACATGACCAAACCATCTAAGCATACTCGTTTTCTTTTATCTTTTTTTTATTCCCCCTCCCTTTTTTCATTCGCAGGTGCCATATTAAATTTTAACCCTATGTCACTCCCGCAGTTAAAATGAATCTAATGATACCTCATATACTACAATCCATCAAGCCGTTAAGGCTACAGGGCGTGCCAAATAAATAGACATTCATAAAGACACACATACACTCGAACAGAACCCAAGGAGGGTTCTGTTCGAGTGTATGTGTGTCTTTCTTTGTCTGGGGCAGTCGGGTAAAAATTAAAGTAGGTACACACAGCTACACATCAAGCTATACATTTCCAGTATAAACTGATCTCGCAATATATAGGATTTCCGTACAATGCGCGGTCAGCGTAAACTGGAAATGTATAGCTTGATGTGTAGCCGTGTTTACAAAGTCAAGGGACGTTACATGTATGCAATTGCAATTTTTATGTTACACGGTTTGGGCTGTAGGTATTTAAGGAAAACTGTGAAGTACTTGAAATGGGCGTTTTGGGGATGTCAAATCAATCAATATTTTGTCTGTTATGAATTTAGCGGGTGTAAAAAACGCATAAAAAAGCCCAGACTCACTTGTTCTATCCGTCATTATGATATTTTTTTTTATGCTGGACCATACCTGGAAATCTTCTGGTTGCTAATATAAACTAAACTATATAAACGCCGGGTGCAAGTTCAAATTACGTTATTTTACAATAACACTAGGCACAATGTTTTGAGTGCGTTTCATTACTCAAACATAGCAATACCAAAACAGCGATTTTTCACATCCTCACTTAATATTATTAAACGTTACGTTTTCACGCTAAAACCGCTGAACGGATTTGGATGAAATTTGGCACATGGGTAGAGCATGACCTGGAAAAGGAAACAGGCTACTTTTTATCCTGAATCGTAGATGAAGTTTTACCCGCACAAGTGTCGGGCCCGTGGGAATATCGGGATAAAAAGTATCCTATGTTCTAATCCAAGTCATGGTCTACCGATGTGCCAATGATGTGAAATTTCATCCAAATCCCTTCAGCTGTTTTAGCGTGAAAGCAAAACAAACAAGTAAACTGACTTTCGCATTCATAAGGCGCTGACAAGACCAAATTGACCAAAATTGGCTTCTCTTAAGAAAAAAAATTGCCAAATCTGTATAGTTTGTGGTAACGGAAAAAATATATGTTAATTTTGAACATATTTCCCGGAACTTGGTTGTTACCAAAACACGTTTTGAAAGAAAAATCTCGATACAAACTAACTTAAAACTAACCTCTTACCTTGAGTTCAAATACAAAATATCTGTATTAAATATCAACATACGTTACATATTTAATTATTAACAAGAACGTCTTATTTGAATGCAGAACTTGGTTGTTTTTTATTTTCGATTACTCAACTCAATTTTGAGTAAATAGATAATTGCTTCATATTTTGCAATAAATTACAAGCGTTGTGTCATCGCGCTTCTCTTTCTTTTCTATGCAATCTGACAGAGACCGCGGTTTAGGTGTTGTCAGCGTCTTAAGATATACTGGGTGGCAGGGACACCGACGCAGAACCTGTTACCATGGACTTAGTACATATTCTGGACTTACTTATTAATATTTGGTAATTATGACACTATCTTTATTCCTAAGACTATCTCAGTTAATATTAACTATAGCATAATTTAGTGACTACATCTTTTAGGAGCTATCATTGGTATTCCTAAAAGTAGAAGACGGCTTTATGAGCTGTAGGTACAATGAAAGGACATACGTAATGTCAATGTAAATGTGCTGGCAACACTGGCAATGTTTACTAGACCTGCATATTTAAAGTTTGTAATTAAATATAAAATATACTCCTAGTTGACTAAAAAGTAGTGGGACTCAGTGCCAAACTATAATAAACGAGTGACATTATTGGTGACTGCTAACGATAAGTGTATTTATAAAATAAATCAACAATATTATGTGACCGTTCAAAACACTTCACAAACATTATTACAGTGTTACAACAACAAATCAAATTAACATTACCCTAGTTTATATCAAACATTGAAGATGAGTGCAGTTTAATACTAAAAATAGTGCAATAATTAGAAAAGACGACAATATTAAGACCGTTAAGAAAAATATTTTTAAAGTTGACCTTTGACCTCCAGTGAATGTTCGACTAGTAGCGCCAGTACGGCACTGCGCGCCGAATAGACGAACCTATATATAATTTAATTTACATGTTAGAGATTATTCACAATGATTTAAAAAATTTGTTGTATGGCCAAGTCGCATTATTTGATTTCTATGATTAAAACAGTAGGTAGTAATGTAATTAAAACGACTTGGAATATTATTATTAGTGAAACGAGAAGGTCTTGTAACCGAAATACTGACTAGAGCCTGGCATTTTGAGTAATTTATGCAGTCCTTTCTTTTGTATTGTTTGACGAGTCGTTTAGCTCTTTTAGTTCTGAGTTGACCTATACGATTACTGACAAATGCGTGCACTGACTAGACAGATCCAATCAATCTGTGTGGTTCTTTCCTCAAAAGACCATTTCAGACACCACCCCCCGGGTTCAAATTTATCGTCGGTTATTAAATAATGTTGCATTTATGTATATATATTTAAATAAATATTTATTCCACAATTTTCGTTGTTGCATCTACCACTGTTTGTCTCTGCATCACCCAAAGGTTGACTCAAGTAACGACTGCGCGCGTTTTATTTGAACTGATAATGCATTACACAAACGGGGAATTTTGTCGAGGACAGTTGTGGAGCATTTTAAGCTTCAAGTTTACACGGTTACTTATTATTGAATGCATCACGATTGCCTGGATCGGGAGCACAGTTTAGGGTTCCGTAGGTATCTATGTCCGAATTAAAAAACGAAACTCCTATATGATCACTATTTTGTCACAGCAAATTTGCTCCGAGTCTACAGGACCGATTAAGTTGAAAACTGGTACACATACGGGTATGAATTTCTGTGACCCAAACAAGGACGTGTTACGTAAATGAATTTTAATATTAAAAGAAACAGTTTTGCAAGCTGTACCGTGTGTCATATCAAATGAAAGGGCTTGTTGTAAGGATTTCAGATATATTTTTTTACTTTTTTTTATAATTTTAAAATAAATACTTTTAAAGTTATTTAAGAAAATATATGAAATGTGACTCTTAATCTCCGAAACTACTGATAAAAAAAATACAAATAGTTATTTACTTATAGATTACAGAAAAACCTATAAGAAGTTTATGGTCTTAAAATAACATGGCCATCTTCTCAATATTATGCGTACAAACTTAATTTTGTAGTTACAAAATTCTGCCACTTTTGGGAATAGAAGCAGACGTCTGTGTGGTAGGCAAAACACAATGATGACCTGCTCACTGTGATTATAATCACAAAAGTCTCATGCATTATCACTACTAATAACTGGCCCTTATTTAAACATTAAATAATATTGATTATCCCGGAAAAAATTAAAAAAATCGCAATAAAGCCAGGATTTAAGTTCTTTACAGTACTCACTTGCCACGGAAAGGCCCCATAAGGCGTTTCAGTACCTCCAACGATCTTCCCAGTCCTCCGCGGATTAAAATCCACTACCCTGGTACCACACTGCACTTTGTCTGCCTTCCCTGGCTTTGACACTAAGTTCTGATTAAAATAATTTGAAGAAAAACTTGAAAAGGCCTTAGAAGGCCTCGTCCTGTTTTTATAATATTCTAAGTGGTTGACTCTATTCAAGAAATAATCACAACTGACTGTACTAATTAGGAAAAACAAAGAAAAAATGTATTTCAGCATTTTTTTGTTTTATCCGTAACTTTCAAAGCCTCAACTTTTTTTATAAAGTTATTGTCAATATTAAAATCAATTTGAAATCATTAAATTATGAATTTGAAAATCAGAATCTGAGGCGTCCACACATTATGGCAGCCGAAAACTAAATGAGACATTACTGGTCCGATTTTGTTTTTTTTAAACATGCATTGGCTGAGGCTTCGATTACAATGCCATGTGTGACATACACGATAATGTGTGTCACTAGATCGATCTGCGGATGCATCCTTTGTGTTTTTTCAATGAAAGGACATTTGGGACTGGATACACCATTGTTTTTTTTTTTTATTATTTGATAGATCAATGAATAAATATCTAGACTTGCAATTGTGCAATGAGGAAAGGCGGCTCTGCTTTTTGACGAACTTATTATTGCCAAAGTTTAAGGTCATGCTTTGACATTTTCTTAATAGTACATATAGTTATTGTAACTAATATTGGATCCTGTTCCGTTTCTGGTGTATTATTAAAGCTAGAAAGGAGTTATTAAGTAGTAGGAGTTCGATGCATTTGTACTCGTTTCCTAACAATTGTGTGGTCGAAAGTGAAATTCGCACCCAATTTGGATTCACATAAAAATACAATATAAAAAACAAGCACAGCAAGTCAGTCTTGTAAAGTATAGTTAGGTAACTTTGCCAGCCAATAATTTCTCCACACATCTCAAGATTTATCACATCAAAACAAATCTCGTATGTTCGCCGCCCGTTCAATGTTGTCCTCAGCAAGTACTCCAGTAATCATAGTCGCATTCCCTGCGTTCATGTTTATCATTTATACTGAAAACTAGATTGTACACTGGATTTTCTATACTTGTGACGTGAGCCGACTTTTCTCAAAAACTGGACAATAAAAAAAATATAAATAATTTAGGATAATTATCTCGATTCGCAGCTTTAATTATTGAGCATCCGCACTACATACTACTAATCTATATAGATAAAAAAATTAAGTGTCTGTTCGTAATGACAAAACAGCTTTTTACTAAATGCATATGAAAGTACTTAAAACCAAAAAAATTTTTTTTTTGTCGCTTGTCTGTCCATCTGTCTGAAAGAGAAAGAAAGAAAGAAAATACATTTATTTAGCACAGACTAAAAGGCACACAATATACAGCAACATACAGCAGATTAAAAAAAAAGTCTGTCTGTTTATTCCGGCTAATCTCCGAAACGGCTAGACCAATTTTGACGGGACTTTCACTGGCAGATGCTAAAATAAGTACCTACTTATCTAAGGTTATTGTTATTTTAGAAAAAGCCACGCGGGCGGTGCCGCGGGCAGCAGCTAGTGAGAAAGTTGATAGTGATGAACACGATGAAAAAAAAAATTTTTTTTGGAAATAATATCCATAAATAATGATTATGATCAAAATCAGAAGGCTGAAATGGCAATGGGCAGGGCACATGATGAGTGGACAAGATAAATGGAGTACAATTGTGGCAAATCTGACACTTTATAAAGATCATATTGGTAAGTGATGTAATGATATGACATTTTTAAATTATATAATGTACCTATTGTGAAATTCAAATTTCATTTATTTAACCAAATTACAAGATGATTATTAACATTAACTAAATTAAATTAAAACTAAGTTAAGCTTAAAAAAGGCCCTCGGGGCATTGTACCGAGGATGCTGGCGGCATTTCCTCGCTGAATTGCAATGCTGATGCGTTGCGCGAGAAAGCCGCCAGCTTTTCGGTCACCAGTTACATCAACTAGACGTTTCGCGATTTCCGCAAATAACTTATGCGCACTGGGACCCCACGGACCGAGGGTCTCGACGCTAAAGGGCACAAAGTTGTACTCTCTGCCAAGGCCTCCATATTTAATAACTTTCAGATTTTCGGCATTTTCTGCCGCTGCACCTGCTTTAGAAGTAGTCCGTTGGAGGTGGGAAATTGTGAAATTAAATATTTGCAATTAATTTATTTAATCTGACTGTTTGTAACGATTATAGTGATAACTGAACGAATATTGACATTTTTAGTAATTTAATGTATTCTGAAATTAAATATTTGCACACCACATGTAATGGTACAATGTAAACGGGCCACATTTATAATAACATCATACTACTTTGTACACCTACATTTTGACAAATAAAGTTTTATTATTATTATTATTAAAATGGTACCGTAGAGAAAAGGAAAAGAGGTAGACCACAGAAAAGGTGGGATGATGACATTAGACAAGTGGCAGGAGTGTCGTGGAATGAAGTGGCTCAAGAAAGACACGAATGGAAAATATTGGAGGAGGCCTTTGACGACTCGCAAACAGATCGGCAGACAATGGTGCCGATTCCCTTGTTCACAAACTAAATTAAATTTAAGTTCAGTGCATCTTTTTCTTTCTATTTCATTAAGAAAAAGACAGAAGATAAATTTTAGTTTAGTCCTGTCAAATTAATCAGCGCCTGTCACTACTTCATACAAGTTTAGACGTTATTAAAAACTTGCCTACTAAAATTACGTCAATTTACGTCAAGCGCTGATTAATTTGACAGGACTAAACTAAAATTTATATTCTGTCCTTTTCTTAATGAAATAGAAAGAAAAAGATGCACTGAACTTAAATTTAGTTTAGTTTGTGAACAAGGGAATCGGCACCAATAACCAAGAAACCAATACTAGACTAAGTTTTAAGTTTGTTTTTTTATATGTAATAGAATAGTAGTTAGAACTGTTTTTTCTGCCTCGCCTTTTCCCACCTACTTTGGGGTCAGCTTCCACCCTAACCGGATGCAGCTGAATACCAGTATTTTACATGGATCGACTGCCTATCTGACCTCCACAACCCAGTTACTTGGTAACACGATACCCCTTGGCAAGACTGGTTGTCAGACTTTCGAGCTTCTGACGACCCGTAACGACTGTCACAGATCTACAAATGACAGCCGGGACCAACGGCTTAACATGCTTTCCGAAGCACGGAGGGGTCTTGGTATATAAAGATGAATAAAAGGCTATAGGTATTTTTTCATTTTTTTTACATATCTCAGGACCCTGGGGCCACACACAGGGACTGAAGCCAATTCGCAGAGGCCCATTCGATGTTTTGAAATAAAAATTTGGCACGAACCGACCATTATCCCTGTTCACACAATGCAAGTGCACCCAAGGAAAACTCCCGGTTGGTGTAGGACTTTTTCGGAATATGGAAACAAAGCTATTGGAATATTGGTTTGGATGGCTAAAGTGAACTAGTTGTCTAGAAATATAGAGAGACTATGGCCCCTGCCTTACCAATGTGTTATATAAAATACACTGATAAAATGGCAGGGGGTGACTTGCACACTCAATAATGGCCCCCCGAAAACGGTCGTTAGCACATAGTGTCGTAGTGACAAGGGGCAACATGTCCTGAGGTGCTTATGAGGAGTGGAGAGGTATTCCACGGCTATCACGACAATCCCGGAAGTACGATCTTACTGCAATACTTCCTTCCTCCAAGCATGCTTGCTCTTGCGAATCTCCACTCAAGCCAGCCAATAAAGGCAAGAATGAGGTGGGAGCTCTATTCCTCGTCAGTGTTCACTCCAGCCGGCCAATAAAGGCAAGCCAGAGATGAAGAACAAGACATCTCCCGGGAGCTGGGTCCGTGGGGTCGCTACTGCCCAACAGCTCGCCACATGTTGCTCTGCGGGCTTCTGTATCTCTCTGTGGTGTGGTTCTTACCCCAGTCCTGTTCCGGCAAAGTAAACTCTACCGGCACATACATGGAGTTCGGAGCGCGCAAGCCCCACCACGACGTCAATGTACAGATACGGCGGCGGGGTATTATTATTATTAATCATTATGATCATTATTCAAAATTATTATCATCTTTATGAACTTTTATGGAACTCTTTGCTGCGGTGCAGGGTGGTACAGCACCATAGTTGCGTAAAACACTATCGATCACAATCTGAATGATTTTGAAGTATATTGCTAACCCATTGCTTCATATGTTCGAAAAATTTGTCTGCTCAACAACGCAATGAATGTTGTTGAACTGTCAAAATGAAACCAATTGCTACTGATTGTCCGTTACGCAACTTCCCCGCAGGACCCGAATTGTAGACGTTTCATTTGAAATAAAATATAGCACTGTTTACCTCTGTGCATAATAGATGCATTGGATATTCTTAGGACGACCCAAGAACATGGTATAACTGTAAAAAGATCTTTTGGCGCGCGGCCAAACTCGGAACTAACGCCGCCATCTTGTTTTTTCAATACATTTTACAAAACCATCGCACAAATGTTTCACCAACAGCGCCCTCCTGTCAACGTCATTCGAGAGCCAAAAGATCAAGGGTGGCAGTATTTTTTTTTTTTTTGAGGGTGGGAAATCTTCAAATAAACTTCTCCCGCTCTGGGCGGAGCGGGAGGGTGTGTCATACTGTCAGACTCTTACTGACTAAAACCCACCCGTATTCCTTCCTGTTGCCTGTGTTGCCAGGGGGACTCGGTGACCCATAAATGATAAATGATAAATGATTTATTTTCTGTAAATAGGTTTGTACAAACACTTTTACACGTCAATCATATTTTTTAAATAAAGCTAGATGAGGTCGGCGTTTCCTATCTGACTATTCTGAGAAGAAAGGCCGAAACAAACTCAGAGGTCACAGTCTCTTTTAAAGTCCAGACATAATCTTGGTCAGATCATGTGAAGGCCTTGTAGATTGGTGTCTGAAATGGTCCTTTTGAGGAAAGAACCACACACGTACCTTCCCGCGACTAGGGTGGCAGTATAACGCTAAGATTGACAAGTCTAAAATAGTTACCGACGGACAAGATGGCCCTGCACGTTTAACAGAAAGCGCGGGCTTGCGGACGGTAAGCAATGGGTAGATCGCTGTCCGATAAGGACCAGGCCTGGGTCGACGGCGCGTTGTGTTCCACGCGCGCCTCAAAGAGATGTCAGCACAAGTGTAGGGGTCCACTAAGGCCGATGCCTGCCGGGGTTGCGGGAAAGTAGGAAATGGTTACCGAGGCCCCTGGCAACACAGGAAACGGAAGGAACACGGGTGGGTTTTAGTCAGTAAGAGTCTGAGACAAGAGCGGGAGAAGTTATTTGATAATTTCCCACCAAAAAAAAAAGGTTTAACAGAAATACTTTTTAAAACTGGAAATACATATTTTTCCATTATAAATAAAAACAATGAATCCCATGGAAAAATCAACAGTAACAAATCTTCATTATCTTCAAAGCTATTCAGGATAACATTCAAATACTAATTAACTAGTAATTTTCCTGATTATTATCCGTATTATTCCGTTATTTTGTGTAATGTTCTAATGACTTATGTGCATACAATTTTCCTTTCATAGGAGTATGAATGGAAAATATTTAACGTTGCTGTTTACTCTTCAAACTAGTTTGATACATTGCTTTAATGTAATTGTCTATACAAATTTAATAAAACTGAAGAGTGAACGCGCTAATCTCTAGAACTACCAGTCGGAGTTCTTTTTGCATTTGATAGCCTACAAGAATTAGGCTATCAAATGCGAGAGTTATAGGCTATTTAACATTCGCTACGACCCTTAGGAGCCAAGTAAAAAGAAAAATATCTGAAAGAACGGTAAGCGAACAAGAAGTAACAGTGCGGGCGGGCGATGCGATGCGACGCGGTGGGTAGGGGGTAAAAGCTAGTTGTTAATTAGGAAAGATGTAGATCCCTAAAATGAAGTTGTTTCTTTGCCGGTGTCTAACATTAACATATTATTTCTAAAGACTACCGTAGGGGCGGAGGAGTGGGCACGCCATAATTGCGGCGATAAGTCCCCTCTTTGATGAGTGGCTAGAGAGGCACCACGGCGTCTTCACCTTCCGCCTGACGCAGGACTTCACCAGACACGGCAGCGTCAGGAGGTTCCTTTGTCAGATAAGGCAGGAGGAAACGCCCGGGTGTCACCACTGTGTGGATGAGCACGACCATGTCCTCGTGGAAGCGATCGGTGGTGGAGATCTCTCGCGTTCGGCCTTGGTCCAGGCCTTGGTACGGAGCGAGAGGGCATGGGCAGCCGTCACCTCCTTCTGCGAAGCAGTAATCTCGCGAAGGAGGAGGCGGGACGGTTGAGGGAAAGGCAAATTTCTCGCCCTCACGCCCCTAGCCGCCTCAGGAGACGCTCTGAGCGTCGAGAATTCCAGGTGGCTTTCCAGCCACCGTAGGCATGGACTAGCGGACGGTGAGCAATAGGTAACTCAACTTCCGATAAGGGCCAGCCCCGGGTCGACGGTGCGTTGTTTTCCACGTGCGCCTCAAAGAGATGTCGTCAGCACAAGTGTAGGGGTCCACTAGGGCCGATGCCTGCCGCAGGAAAGTCCGAAAGGGATACCGAGGCCCCTGGCAACACAAGTAACAGCAGGAACACGGATGGGTTTTAGTCAGTAAGAGTCTGACACACCCTCCCGCTCCACCCAGAGCGGAAAAAAAAGGAGCGGCAGAGGCTGTACTTTCATCAGCTGTGAGTTGTGAGTGTGTGGCATGTATTCAGAGATTTGCGAGAAGCCTAAACGTTTCTTAGTCTATTTATTATAATGTGCGGCCAAATCTCATGCAATTGAAATAAGTAAATGATATTATTTCGTCACAACAGCTGCTAACATTTAACTGCAGAAAAAAAATATTACAGAATTTATCAGTCTGAGTCTTATTTCCTTAGTTACCTTCTGACAAAATTGTTGGTCCTTCGAGCCGAATCATTTCCAAACAAGATTGGTTAAGATCTATCGAAAGGTTCCGGGTCGCATACATACGATTACCACTTGACTCTACTGTCACTATTAACTGCAAAAAAACCAGTTACAGCTGTCATAAATATAATTAATATCCCCATGACAAGACAGACAGAACAAAGCTGTTCAGAAGGGCCGTTCTTATCAAATATTTCAGTGCATTTCATAACTAGTTATAACCAGACGGAATACCGCCATCTATTTGACCCAGTTCCGTTATTTATTGTACATTAGCATATTATCTTATGCGCGTAACTTTGACCTATAATAATTTTGCAAAGGACATATATTATGCACAGATGTCTGGCGTACGGTTAGCAAGACAATTGCTTATACATATTCATTAGTTTTTGTTTTTAATGTCACAGTAAGCTGGTTGAATGGAGTTTGAGAAGTGGTTTTTATTACGGTCATCAGTGTTTAGGTCTACTATTATTACAAACCTGCTACCGACAGATGACTAATGCATAACATAAATTAATATATTCATGTGTAAGAGGTCAGGGCTAACTATTGACTGAAATCAAATCTTCTTCTCAGCATTGTTTGAGGTGTCTGCCGCGCCGGGGGCGCGGGAAAGTCAGAAAAGGATACCGAGGCCCCTGGCAACACAGGCAACGGAAGGAACATGGGTGGGTTTTAGTAAATAAGAGACTGACACACCCCTCCCACGCAACCCAGAGCGAGAGAAGTTATTTGATAATTTCCCACCAAAAAAAATAAAAAAAACTTTGTTTGAGGCACGTTTAGAATCTCCAGTGAATGCACGCTAGTATTGAATTCGATGGAATACACACCAGACTCTGTCACAATATGCTACGCTGGTTCCTACTGGAAGAAACAACACCAGCTGTCAACGATAAAAGTGTCATCACGATAAAATGGAAAACTTGAAAATTATCTATACTGTTCAATTTTGAAATGATTTTTTTTTCTATCTATACTAAACACACAGTAATTCGAGGCCAAATGAGGTGATTTATAAAATACTCATTAATAACTTTGAGCTAACTAGAGCAATGGGCTCGCCTAGTGCTCGGAATTTGACACAACATATTGTTAACACTTCAATTAATTTAGATTCCTTTAGTTTTGACTCTGGTGTAAGTAGCAGCTGTATGAGAGTACCCGATGATTTTCTCCCTTCGAACTTGCCGGTGTGACTAGGACTGTCTCAGTCAGTACCTACCTAACGAACAAATCTAGTTGAATTGCCTCGTTTATAGTGGTCGCGAACGGGATTGTTGAGCGTAGGGTCCGGGTTTTATATCCAAGTAGAGCAAAGTGTTATTGGTTTTTCCGTTTTAAATATTATAGAATTTCTCGGTAATAGTTAGTCCAGTTAACTGGGCACAAATCCAGAATCCGGACGATTCTGGATTTTTTATCTGAAACTGAGGTACTTCCCCTTATTAACCAACTTAAAAAGGAGGGTTTGTATGTTCGTCGATATGTTTTTTTTTTAATGTGTGTTTATCCATATTTTCGTCAATTGTGGACCGATTATGAAAAAGTCTTTTTTGATTTGGTAGAAGAAGCTTGGCTTGCAGGGTCAGCTTTCAGTCTCACCGGATGCAGCCTAATACCAGTGTTTTATATGGAGCGACTGCCTATCTGACCTCCACAACCCATTTACTGGGTAACACGATACCCCTTGGTAAGACTGGTTGTCAGACTTTCGGGCTTCTGACGACCCGTAACAACTGTCAAAGATCGGCTTAAAGTGCTTTCCGAGGCACGGAGGGGTCTTAGTATGTAAAGATGGTCACCCATCCACGGACCAACCGCGGCAAGCGTAGCTTAACCTGATCGATCGACCCGTGCGGCTGTTATTACTTAGCCACAAGCCCCTTGCAGTGACTAGCACTTGCGCGCGCAATATAGTACCGATATTATGTAGTGCTTGACGTTAGTCAATTTCGATAGAGGTACACTGCTACAAAAACCTTTTGGCGCTCACGTTGATAGCCGCTGTTGGTAAACTTATCAATTAATGTTTTGTGAAATGTATTAAACATTCAAGATGGCGCTGTAGCTCTGATTTTGGCAATGTGCCAAAAGATCATGGTACCGTTGTATCTGGAATTTGGAAATTATTCTACTTTATTTGTCTATGATAGCAAGTCGTCTTCAGACTATTTCTTTAAAGTTTGAAGAGCGTGATGGTTATAATTACAAACTAATTATATGTATGTGCCACTGCTTTGTAGGTCCTAAGTAGCGTAAGGTGACGACTCATAAAAACTGTGATAACATGGTAAACCTAGATTTTGTGACCTAGCCCAGATATATTAACTTTTTTACGAATCAAAAAGGAAACATTATATGCACTTTTGATATCCCAACTACTCATTTGGTCAAAGGTTTCAACGTGATAAAAGACATGATGCACAAGACAGGAAAGTACCTACATCAACCGCACATCAGTAATAACAATTTGACATGACATTGACAGCGTCTTTATGCCTTAGCAGTAAGGGTTGACATTCACAGCACCTTTATGTCGTATTCACAGCACCTTTATGTCGTATTCACAGCGCCTTTATGTCGTATATACAGCGCCTTTATGTCGTATTCACAGCGCCTTTATGTCGTATATACAGCGCCTTTATGTCGTAGCTGTTGATTCAGTGATCCATACTGTGTTCTATTAAGGTGCGGATCCTACTCCATTTTCGACAAATTTACTTTTAATTAAAAAAGTTAAAGCAGGTTTTGTGTAAAATAATAATTAAATAAATTACTCGATGTTTGTCCGCAGCATAAAGTACTGGTAGGTATTCAGCTGAATCCGGTTAGACTGGAAGCTGACCCCAATATAGTTGGGAAAAAGACTGGTAGATTTGATTTTTTGTTTGTCCGCAGCACATTTGAAGGAACTAGTGTGGAGGAACTAATGTGGAACTTACAGTCAACCACACAACAGTGGTAACACTAGCACTACGAAAATAGCCCTTACCGCTATGACATAAAGGCGCTGTCACTGTGACATAAAGCATTTATACTTAGCTCCTTCCAACGCTTAGGTAGCTTGTTAAATATAGTTGGAGCCATGCAGATGACACTTTTGCGCATGAGTGCAGTTTTAGCAGGATATATGCGAATTATGCTCACATCCCGTAACTAACTAACCGTAGTTAACTGTAGGTAGATTACTGTACTATGTTGTACCTATCCTATATTACATCATTCTCTGCTTATTATTCTCAGAATAAATGCGTGATAGTTTTGATCGCAAATCTAGCCCCGTTATGTAGTGTGACATAAAATCATCAATCATCTAAAAATATTGTTATAATAATGTTACATTGATAGACCGTTACGGTAACGTCCAAAGATTTGATCAATTTATCATTTTAAAGTAACTTTTATACCGCGGTGTTGCTTATCAAATTACGACCTGTAAGCTTAGTTGACTTGGTCAACATTATTTTGTTATTCAACGAATGGGTGACTATTATTTACACAACGAGACCCTTTATACCTACATTGGTTTCGGTTGTCAGACGAATCACATCATCTGCATAACGTGTAGCGCGTGTAGTTTGGTCCAGCTTCCGCCGTTAATGCTCTTCGAGTCCAGTACAATAATGCATTCAAGATGCTGTTGGGGCTGCCATGCTTCTGTAGTGCCTCAGAGATGTTCATGGACGCCCAAACTGACGGCTTCCTTGCAATCAGGCGCAAGCGAGCAGCGTGCCAGTACCAACGGTCACCTGAGTGTCATTGCCAACAAACTGGATTGTCCTTTCATCTGGTACTTGAGTCGGCTACATGCTCCTGTAAATAAGATCCTCCTAACACCTTTGTATTGTATTTGTACGCTAACATAGTTTACAAGTGGTCATGTGCTAACAAAGTTGTACAATTATGGAATTTTATTCAGAAATAAAGAGATTATTATATTATTATTATAGCCTTTTTCAACTATGTTGGGGTCGGCTTCCAGCATAACTGGACACAGCTGAATACCAGTATTTTATATGGATTATCTGGCTAACTGACCTCCATAACCCAGTTACTGGGTAATCCGATACCCCTTAGTACCTATGACTGGTTGTCAAACTTTCGGGCTTCTAACTACCCGTGATGACTGTCAAAGATCTACAAATGACAGCCGGGACCAACGGCTTAACTTGCTTTCCGAGGCACGGAGGGGTCGGAAACGAATATTCATGGCAAACAAAATCCAAGAAACAATGTACAGTATTAAGCTTATTGGTGGACTACGGCCCATTCCCTCTCACAGAGAAGAGGCCTGTGTCCCAGCACTGGGAACATGATACGCTGATATAAGGTACTATTAATGTTGAAAGTAGAAGGGCCAATTAACTAAAATATACTAAAACCTGGCGTGGCCTTTATACAGTAAAAGAAACGCCATCACGTAGCAAACAAGCGTGATAATTATACTCAATGCTCAGAAAAGAATTTATTACAAACAGACATTATTATGTTTTCATCTATATGAATACTGATAAATTGTATCCAGATCATAACTTATCTAGATACGAGTCTTTAGATTGCGTCATATGCCATGGGTAATGAAGCTGTCTTGTTTAATAAACAACAGGTTTATTATTTTGGAATAATATGATAGGATGGTAAAAAGTATTGACGAAAATTGGTGACAGCTGCCTAAAGACACCATCCTGCAATTAATCCATTTTTAGGGTTCCTTGCTTATAGTTTCGCCATGTCCGTCTGTCTATCTGTCTGTCTGTCGGTCTGGCTTAGCTCTAGTACTAGAAAGCTGTAATTTGGCATGGGTATACGTGTTAATCACGCCGACAAAGTGGTACATTATGAGCTTGAAAAAAAAAAATATCTCCCTTTGACGTAATGTGGGGATGATATTGTTTTCCGTCTATCCCATGGTGTGGGGCATCGTTGGATAGGCCGTTCAACAATATTGCGGATATGTGGGCCTTTTTTCGATTCAGGGATCCGTTTGCGCAATTTTAAGCTTTAAAGTGCTAATTGTTGGTAGAGCTAAGTCTCCCTCATAATGCCAGGTAAATGATTGTTTTTGGAGATGTGAAAAAAACATGGCAGTAGTACATATAACGAAATTAAAAGGAAAACAATTACAGCTAAGTAGGCTTTAAAACTTAATGAGTAATAGTCGACCAACTTACATTTGCAGTTAGAGGGTTATTGGTGAAAAAAAAACGCATACCAGACTTTAAGAAAATCATAAAATACCTACCATCCATTGTAGATCCTTATCACCAGCGGAACAAATCCCAAAAAAAAACAGTCTGTAGTTCCAAGAAAAACATATGACAACAGAGCTCACCTCGTGTTGTGTCTGTTACTACAAAGGCCACCATTTTAAAAAGCTAATGACCTATCCTCCCACGTCATTCTCACAATGGGCCACACAGGCCATTGTCTGTCCCCCAATGACCCAGTAACCAACATTCTTCCCGGTCGTCGGCTCAATTATTAAACAATACGATCGAAGTTGAGAGAAAGTTTTTGTATTCATCTCAAAAATTGCTCAACAGATTTCGATAGTGTTCCTTGTATGAGTCACTTTGTTTTTCGCTTTCTGAGTTCAATATACGATGGCTTTGTTTAATTAAGATAAGGATGTATTGTGTGTTGTGGATCGTATTTGTTCTATAAACTTTAACTGTCTTTTTCACTTTCCTTAGTTATTATTAGATATCAAATCCACACTCTACAGAAAAAAAACCGGACAAGTGCGACTCGGACTCGCCCACCGAGGGTTCTGTACAAATTTGTAGGTATTAAATAAAGACTCTATTTATTATGATTTAATAACAAATGTATAGTTTTCAGATTTGTCCCTGTACTTGTAGTATAAGACGATATTACTTGCCAAATTTCATAGTTATAGGTCAACGGAAACTAACTTATAAATTTTGATTCTCTTGAGAGTGTAGAAATATACGTTTTTGCGGCTTAAATCTTTTTTTGTACGTTAACTCAGAAGTTTTATTTTTTAGGGTCGGCTTCCAGTCTATCCGGACGCAGCTGAATACTAGTATTTTACATGGAGCGACTCCTTATCTGACCTCCACAACACAGTTACTGGGTAACAAGATACACAAAGAGTGCGTAGGATGGGGTATAGTCGCCAGCATAACATGTTACTACAAACTGTCAAATTTTCTCATTCGATTTTAAACTTAACCATCAACATTTTAAGGTTTAAAATAATTTGGAGAAATTTGACAGTTTGTGATAACTTGATGTGCTGGCAACTGTACTTATGGTACATTAGGATCGAAGACGTTTTAATTCATGGAGGGTAATATTATTTTATTTATGGTGGACATAACGAATGACGTCACAACTCATGAATGTCAATAATAAAAAATAATATCCTAAACTTTCCAATCAGGATGAATCACAAGTGACATTTCATATTGAGTTAACTGTATCGAACATCGATGCAGTCAAACTGTTTTGCAATGGCTGCGTTGATAGTTATGTTCCATTTTATTTATATTTTTGGCATCTCAGAGGGATCGAATCAGGAATAAGGTGATCTGAAAGAGAACCAGGTTAGTCAATATAGCCCACAGAATAATCCAGCTGAAGTGGCAATGAGCCAGCCAGATTAACCGTAGAACCGTTGGAGTAGACGCGTTCTTGAGAAGTGATCGCGAGTCGGCAAACGTAAGTTAGGGTAGAATGCCCTCAGGCTAGGTGGAGCGACCATCTTTACAGGTTGACTGGTAGCCCCAGTCGGTATCGTATTACCATAACTAACTAACATACTAAACTAGGAGTCCGACACAACCCTCCATTCTCCCAAGATGCAGGGAATCCATGAGGATATCCCAACGAAAAAAAGGTGGCTGGTAGCAGCTGGATGCGAGTAGCCGAGGATCGAGAATACTCATTGACATCATTTCGCCAGGACCAATCAGATAAGAAGAAATACTGTCTAGAAAGAAATAACACTGTCTGCTTCATCAAAACACATGACAGATGATTCATACAACACCCCAGTGACATTTAGCAGAATATTCAGATAACTGTTGTGAAGATACCGCATCTCATGTTTGACAATACAATGCCGGTGGATAGCAAGGGGTGTGCAACATTTTGGTGAAGTCTAACAAATTGTTTTCTCTTGACTGACAGCTGTAAATGTCTTATTTTCTCGTATTGGCATGAGTTGATGGTTGGCTTTCGCAGTATCGGTGGCAGTGTCAGTTTCAGTGTCAGTGTCGGTGTAGGTGTCAGTTTCGGTGTCAAAGTATGTGTCAGTGTCGGTGTAGGTGTCAGTTTTGGTGTCGGTGTAGGTGTCAGTTTCGGTGTCGGTGTAGGTGTCAGTTTCGGTGTAGGTGTCAGTTTCGGTGTCAGTGTCAGTTTCGGTGTCAGTGTCAGCGTCGGTGTCAATGTATGTGTCAGTGTCAGTGTCAGTCTCGGTGTCGGTATAAATGTCAGTTTCGGTGTCAGTGTCGGTGTCAGTGTCAGCGTCGGTGTCAGTGTAGTTGTCAGTGTCAGTGTAGGTGTCAGACTCGGTGTCGGTGTAGGTGTCAGTTTCAGTGTCGGTGTAGGTGTCAGACTCGGTGTCGGTGTAGGTGTCAGTTTCAGTGTCGGTGTAAGTGCCAGACTCGGTGTCGGTGTAGGTGTCAGTTTCGGTGTCAGTGTCGGTGTCGGCGTCAGTGTCAGCGTCGGTGTAGGTGCAGACTCGGTGTCGGTGTAGGTGCAGACTCGGTGTCGGTGTAGGTGTCAGTTTCAGAGTCGGTGTAGGTGCCAGACTCGGTGTCGGTGTAGGTGTCAGTTTCGGTGTCAGTGTCGGTGTCAGTGTCAGTGTCAGCGTCGGTGTAAGTGTATGTGTCAGTGTCAGTGTCAGTCTCGGTGTCGGTGTAAATGTCAGTTTCGGTGTCAGTGTCGGTGTCAGTGTCAACGTCGGTGTCAGTGTAGTTGTCAGTGTCGGTGTAGGTGTCAGACTCGGTGTCGGTGTAGGTGTCAGTTTCAGTGTCGGTGTAGGTGCCAGACTCGGTGTCGGTGTAGGTGTCAGTTTCGGTGTCAGTGTCGGTGTCGTGTCAGTGTCAGCGTCGGTGTCAGTGTATGTGTCAGTGTCAGTGTCAGTGTCAGTCTCAGTGTCAGTCTAGGTGTCAGTTTTGGTGTCAGCGTCGGTGTCAGTGTATGTGTCAGTGTCGGTGTCAGTGTCAGTCTCGGTGTCGGTGTAGGTGTCAGTTTCGGTGTCAGTGTCGGTGACGGTGTCAGTGTCAGCATCGGTGTCAGTGTATGTGTCAGTGTCGGTGTCAGTGTCAGTCTCGGTGGCGGTGTAAGTGTCAGTTTCGGTGTCGGTGTAGGTGTCAGTTTCGGTGTCAGGTCAGTGTCAGTGCCGGTGTCAGTGTCACCGTTGGTGTCAGTGTATGTATCAGTGTCGGTGTCAGTGTATGTGTCGGTGTCAGTGTCAGTCTCGGTGTCGGTGTCAGTTTCGGTGTCAGTGTCGGTGTCAGCGTAGGTGACAGTGTATGTGTCAGTGTCGGTGTCAGTGTATGTGTCAGTGTCGGTGTCGGTGTCAGTTTCGGTGTCAGTGTCGGTGTCGGTGTCAGTGTATGTGTCGGTGACAGTGTCAGTCTCGGTGTCGGTGTCAGTTTCGGTATCAGTGTCGGTGTCAGTGTCAGCCACGGTGTCGGTGTAGGTGTCAGTCTCGATGTCGGTGTAGGTGTCAGTTTCGGTGTCAGTGTCGGTGTCAGTGTCAGCGTCGGTGTTAGTGTATGTGTCAGTGTCAGTGTCGGTGTCAGTGTCAGTGTCGGTGTCGGTGACAGTGTCAGTCTCGGTGTCGGTGTCAGTCTCGGTGTCGGTGTAGGTGTCAGTTTCGGTGTCAGTGTCGGTGTCGGTGTTAGTTTCGGTGTCAGTGTCGGTGTCGGTGTCAGTGTCAGTTTCGGTGTCAGTGTCGGTGTCAATGTCAGTGTCAGCGTAGGTGACAATGAATGTGTCAGTGTAAGTGTATGTGTCAGTGTCGGTATCGGTGTCAGTGTATGTGTCAGTGTCGGTGTTAGTTTCGGTGTCGGTGTCGGTGACAGTATCAGTCTCGGTGTCGGTGTCAGTCTCGGAGTCGGTGTAGGTGTCAGTTTTGGTGTCAGTGTCGGTGTCGATGTCAGTGTCAGCGTAGGTGACAGTGAATGTGTCAGTCTCGGTGTCGGTGTAGGTGTCAGTGTCGGTGTCGGTGTAGGTGTCATTTTCGGTGTCAGTGTCAGTGTATGTGTCAGTAACGGTGTCAGAGTATGTGTCAGTTTCGGTTTCAGTGTCGGTGTCGGTGTCAGTTTCAGTTTCGGTGTCGGTGTCAGTGTCAGTCTCGGTGTCGTTGTAGTTGTTGGTGTCGGTGTCAGTGTTGGTGTCGGTGTTATTTTCGGTGTCAGTGTCGGTGTCGGTGTCGGTGTCAGTGTCAGCGTCGGTGTCAGTGTCAGTGTCGGTGTCGATGGCAGTGTCAGCGTAGGTGACAGTGTATGAGTCAGTGTCCGTGTCGGTGTCGGTGTCGGTGTCAGTGTCAGCGTCGGTTTCAGTGTCAGTGTCGGTGTCGGTGACAGTGTCAGTCTCGGTGTCGGTGTCAGTCTCGGTGTCGGTGTAGGTGTCAGTTTCGGTGTCAGTGTCGGTGTCGGTGTTAGTTTCGGTGTCAGTGTCGGTGTCGGTGTCAGTGTCAGTTACGGTGTCAGTGTCGGTGTCAATGTCAGTGTCAGCGTAGGTGACAATGAATGTGTCAGTGTAAGTGTATGTGTCAGTGTCGGTATCGGTGTCAGTGTATGTGTCAGTGTCGGTGTTAGTTTCGGTGTCGGTGTCGGTGACAGTATCAGTCTCGGTGTCGGTGTCAGTCTCGGAGTCGGTGTAGGTGTCAGTTTTGGTGTCAGTGTCGGTGTCGATGTCAGTGTCAGCGTAGGTGACAGTGAATGTGTCAGTCTCGGTGTCGGTGTAGGTGTCAGTGTCGGTGTCGGTGTAGGTGTCATTTTCGGTGTCAGTGTCAGTGTATGTGTCAGTAACGGTGTCAGAGTATGTGTCAGTTTCGGTTTCAGTGTCGGTGTCGGTGTCAGTGTCAGTTTCGGTGTCGGTGTCAGTGTCAGTCTCGGTGTCGTTGTAGTTGTTGGTGTCGGTGTCAGTGTTGGTGTCGGTGTTATTTTCGGTGTCAGTGTCGGTGTCGGTGTCGGTGTCAGTGTCAGCGTCGGTGTCAGTGTCAGTGTCGGTGTCGGTGTCAGTGTCAGCGTCGGTTTCAGTGTCAGTGTCGGTGTCGGTGACAGTGTCAGTCTCGGTGTCGGTGTCAGTCTCGGTGTCGGTGTAGGTGTCAGTTTCAGTGTCAGTGTCAGTGTCGGTGTAAGTTTCGGTGTCAGTGTCGGTGTCGGTGTCAGTCTTGGTGTCGGTGTAGGTGTAGGTTCAGTGTTAGTGTCGGTGTTGGTGTTAGTTTCGGTGTCAGTGTCGGTGTCGGTGTCAGTCTCAGCGTCAGTGTCAGTGTCGGTGTCGGTGTAGGTGTCAGTGTATATGTCAGTGTCGGTGTGAGTGTCGGTGTCGGTGTCAGTTTCGGTGTCAGTGTCGGTGTCGGGGTTAGTGTCAGTTTCGGTGTCAGTGTCAGTGTCAGTCTCGGTGTCGGTGTAGGTGTTGGTTTCGTTGTCAGTGTTGGTGTCGGTGTCAGTTTCGGTGTCAGTGTCGGTGTCGATGTCAGTGTCAGCGTAGGTGACAGTGAATGTGTCAGTCTCGGTGTCGGTGTAGGTGTCAGTTTCGGTGTCGGTGTCGGTGTAGGTGTCATTTTCGGTGTCAGTGTCAGTGTATGTGTCAGTAACGGTGTCAGAGTATGTGTCAGTGTCGGTGTCAGTGTCGGTGTCGGTGTCAGTGTCAGATTCGGTGTCAGTGTCGGTGTCGGTGTCAGTGTCAGTTTCGGTGTCGGTGTCAGTGTCAGTCTCGGTGTCGGTGTAGTTGTTGGTGTCGGTGTCAGTGTTGGTGTCGGTGTTATTTTCGGTGTCAGTGTCGTGTCGGTGTCAGTGTATGTGTCAGTGTTGGTGTCGGTGTCGGTGTCAGTTTCAGCGTCGGTGTCAGTGTCAGCGTCGGTGTCAGTGTCAGTGTCGGTGTTGGTGACAGTGTCAGTCTCGGTGTCGGTGTCAGTCTCGGTGTCGGTGTAGGTGTCAGTTTCAGTGTCAGTGTCGGTGTCAGTGTCAGTGTAGGTGTCTGTTTCGGTGTCAGTGTCAGCGTAGGTGTCAGTGTAGGTGTCGGTGTCGGTGTCGGTGTTAGTTTCGGTGTCAGTGTCGGTGTCAGTGTAGGTGTCTGTTTCGGTGTCAGTGTCGGTGTCGGTGTCAGTCTTAGTGTCGGTGTAGGTGTCAGTTTCGTTGTTAGTGTCGGTGTCGGTGTTAGTTTCGGTGTCAGTGTCGGTGTCGGTGTCAGTGTATGTGTCAGTGTTGGTGTCAGTATCGGTGTCGGTGTCGGTGTCAGTTTCAGCGTCGGTGTCAGTGTCAGCGTCGGTGTCAGTGTCAGTTTCGGTGTTGGTGACAGTGTCAGTCTCGGTGTCGGTGTCAGTCTCGGTGTCGGTGTAGGTGTCAGTTTCAGTGTCAGTGTCGGTGTCGGTGTCAGTGTAGGTGTCTGTTTCGGTGTCAGTGTCAGTGTCGGTGTCGGTGTCAGTGTCAGCGTAGGTGTCAGTTCCGTTATCGGTGTAGGTGTCAGTTTTGGTGTCAGTGTCGGTGTCAGTCTCGGTGTCGGTGTAGGTGTCAGTTTCAGTGTAAGTGTCGGTGGCGGTGTAGGTGTCGGTGTAGGTGTCAGTTTCGGTGTCAGTGTCGGTGTCGGTATAGGTGTCGGTGTCGGTGTCAGTGTCAGCGTCGATGTCAGTATATGTGTCATTATGGTTGTCAGTGTCAGTCTCGGTGTCGGTGTAGATGTCAGTTTGTGTCAGTGTCGGTGTCGGTATAAGTTTCGGTGTCAGTGTCGGTGTCGGTGTCGGTGTCAGTCTTGGTGTCGGTGTAGGTGTCAGTTTCGTTGTTAGTGTCGGTGTCGGTGTTAGTTTCGGTTTCAGTGTCGGTGTCAGTGTAGGTGTCTGTTTCGGTGTCAAGGTCGGTGTCGGTGTCAGTCTTAGTGTCGGTGTAGGTGTCAGTTTCGTTGTTAGTGTCGGTGTCGGTGTTAGTTTCGGTGTCAGTGTCGGTGTCAGTGTAGGTGTCTGTTTCGGTGTCAGTGTCGGTGTCGGTGTCAGTCTTGGTGTCGGTGTCAGTCTTGGTGTCGGTGTAGGTGTCAGTGTCGGTGTCAGTGTCGGTGTCGGTTTCGGTGTCAGTGTCGGTGTCGGTGTCAGTCTTGGTGTCGGTGTCAGTCTTGGTGTCGGTGTAGGTGTCAGTGTCGGTGTCAGTGTCGGTGTCGGTGTCAGTTTCGGTGTCAGTGTCGGTGTCGGTGTCAGTGTCAGTTTCGGTGTCGGTTTCAGTGTCAGTCTCGGTGTCGGTGTAGTTGTTGGTGTCGGTGTCAGTGTTGGTGTCGGTGTTATTTTCGGTGTCAGTGTCGGTGTCGGTGTCAGTGTATGTGTCAGTGTCGGTGTCAGTATCGGTGTCGGTGTCGGTGTCAGTTTCAGCGTCGGTGTCAGTGTCAGCGTCGGTGTCAGTGTCAGTGTCGGTGTCGGTGACAGTGTCAGTCTCGGTGTCGGTGTCAGTCTCGGTGTCGGTGTAGGTGTCAGTTTTGGTGTCAGTGTCGGTGTCGGTGTCAGTGTAGGTGTCTGTTTCGGTGTCAGTGTCGGTGTCGGTGTCAGTGTCAGCGTAGGTGTCAGTGTAGGTGTCAGTGTATGTGTCAGTGTCGGTGTCAGCGTCGATGTCAGTGTATGAGTCAGTGTCGGTGTCAGAGTCAGTCTCGGTGTCGGTTTAGGTGTCAGTTTCGGTGTCGGTGTCAGTGTATTTGTCAGTGTCGGTGCTAGTGTCAGTCTCGGTGTCGGTGTCAGTTTATGTGTCAGTGTCGATGTCGGTGTAGGTGTCAGTTTCGGTGTCGGTGTCAGTGTATGTGTCAGTGTCGGTGTCGGTCTAGGTGTCAGTTTCGGTGTCAGTGTCAGTGCATGTGTCAGTGTCGGTGTCAGTGTATGTGTCAGAGTCGGTGTCAGTGTTGGTGTCGGTGTCAGTTTCAGTGTCGGTGTCGATATCAGTGTCAGCGTAGGTGACAGTGTATGTGTCAGTGTATGTGTCAGTGTCGGTGTCGGTGTCAGTGTATGTGTCAGTGTCAGTGTCAGTGTCGGTGTTGGTGTCGGTGTCAGTGTCAGCGTCGGTGTCAGTGTCAGTGTCGGTTTCGGTGACAGTGTCAGTCCCGGTGTCGGTGTAGGTGTTGGTGTCGGTGTCAGTTTATGTGTCAGTGTCGATGTCGGTGTAGGTGTCAGTTTCGGTGTCGGTGTCAGTGTATGTGTCAGTGTCGGTGTCGGTCTAGGTGTCAGTTTCGGTGTCTGTGCATGTGTCAGTGTCGGTGTCAGTGTATGTGTCAGAGTCGGTGTCAGTGTTGGTGTCGGTGTCAGTTTCAGTGTCAGTGTCGGTGTCGATATCAGTGTCAGCGTAGGTGACAGTGTATGTGTCAGTGTATGTGTCAGTGTCGGTGTCGGTGTCAGTGTATGTGTCAGTGTCAGTGTCAGTGTCGGTGTCGGTGTCGGTGTCAGTGTCAGCGTCGGTGTCAGTGTCAGTGTCGGTTTCGGTGTCAGTGTCAGTGTCGGTTTCGGTGACAGTGTCAGTCCCGATGTCGGTGTATGTGTTGGTGTCGGTGTCAGTTTCGGTGTCAGTGTTGGTGTCGATGTCAGTGTCAGCGTAGGTGACAGTGAATGTGTCAGTCTCGGTATCGGTGTAGGAGTCAGTTTCGGTGTCGGTGTCAGTGTATGTGTCAGTAACGGTGTCAGTGTATGTGTCAGTGTCGGTGTCAGAGTCGGTGTCGGTGTCAGTGTCAGTTTCGGTGTCGGTGTCGGTGTCAGTGTCAGTTTCAGTGTCGGTGTCAGTTTCGGTGTCAGTGTCGGTGTCAATGTCAGTGTCAGCGTAGGTGACAATGAATGTGTCAGTGTCAGTGTATGTGTCAGTGTCGGTGTCGGTGTCAGTGTATGTGTCATTGTCGGTGTCAGTGTCGGTGTCAATGTCAGTGTCAGTGTCGGTGTCGGTGGTAGGTGTTGGTGTCGGTGTCAGTGCTGGTGTCGGTGTCAGCTTCGTTGTCAGTGTCGGTAACGGTGTCAGTGTCAGCGTCAGTGACAGTTTTAGTGTGTGTCAGTGTCGGTGTCAGTGTCAGTCTCGGTGTCGGTGAAGGTGTCAGTTTCGGTGTCAGTGTCGGTGACGGTGTCAGTGTCAGCGTCGGTGTCAGTGTATGTGTCAGTGTCGGTGTCAGTGTCAGTCACGGTTGCGGTGTTGGTGTCAGTTTTAGTGTCGGTGTAGGTGTCAGTTTCGGTGTCAGGTCAGTGTCAGTGTCGGTGTCAGTGTCACCGTCGGTGTCAGTGTATGTATCAGTGTCAGTGTCAGTGTCAGCCTCGGTGTCGGTGTAGGCCTCAGTTTCGGTGTCGGTGTAGGTGTCAGTTTTGGTGTCAGTGTCGGTGTCAGTGTCAGCGTCGGTGTCAGCTTATGTGTCAGTGTCGCTATCAGTGTCAGTCTCGGTGTCGGTGTAGGTGTCAGTTTCAGTGTCGGTGTCAGTATATGTGTATGTGTCGGTGTAGGTGTCAGTGTCTGTGTCAGTGTCGGTGTCGGTGTCAGTGTCAGTTTCGGTGTCAGTGTCGGTGTCGGTGTCAGTCTTGGTGTCGGTGTCAGTCTTGGTGTCGGTGTAGGTATCAGTGTCGGTGTCAGTGTCGGTGTCGGTGTAGGTCTCAGTTTCGGTGTCGGTGTCAGTGTCAGCATAGGTAACAGTGTATGTGTCAGTGTCGGTGTCAGTTTCGGTGAAGGTGTCAGTGTATGTGTCAGTGTCGGTGTCGGTGAAGGTGTCAGTGTCGGTGTCGGTGTCAGTGTCAGCGTAGGTAACAGTGTATGTATCAGTGTCGGTGTCAGTTTCGGTGAAGGTGTCAGTGTATGTGTCAGTGTCGGTGTCAGTGTCAGTCTTGGTGTCGGTGTAGGTGCGTTTGGGTGTCAGTGTCGTGGTCCGTGTCAGTGTCAGCGTAGGTGACAGTGTATGTGTCAGTGTTGGTGTCAGTGTATGTGTCAGTGTCGGTGTCGGTGTCAGTTTCGGTGTCGGTGTCGGTGTCAGTGTATGTGTCGGTGTCAGTGTCAGTCTCGGTGTCGGTTTAGGTGTCAGTGTAGGTGTCTGTTTCGGTCTCAGTGTCGGTGTAAGCGTCAGTGTCAGTTTCGGTGTCAGTGTCAGTCTCAGTGTCGGTTTAGGTGTCAGTTTCGGTGTCGGTGTCAGTGTCAGCGTAGGTAACAGTGTATGTGTCAGTGTCGGTGTCAGTTTCGGTGAAGGTGTCAGTGTATGTGTCAGTGTCGGTGTCGGTGAAGGTGTCAGTGTCGGTGTTGGTGTCAGTGTCAGCGTAGGTAACAGTGTATGTGTCAGTGTCGGTGTCAGTTTCGGTGAAGGTGTCAGTGTATGTGTCAGTGTCGGTGTCAGTGTCAGTCTCGGTATCGGTGTAGGTGCGTTTGCGTGTCAGTGTCAGTCTCGGTGTCAGTGTCAGTCTCGGTGTCGGTGTAGGTGTCAGTTTCGGTGTCAGTGTCGGTGTCGGTGTTAGTTTCGGTGTCAGTGTCGGTGTCGGTGTCAGTGTTAGCGTCAGCGTCAGTGTCAGTGTCAATGTCGGTGTCGGTGTAGGTGTCAGTTTCGGTGTCGGTGTCAGTATGAGTGTCAGTGTCGGGGTCAGTCTCAGTCTCGGTGTCGGTGTAGGTGTCAGTTTCGGTGTCCTATGTCGGTTTCGGTGTGTGTTTCGGTGACGGTGTCAGTGTATGTGTCAGTGTCGGTGTCGGTGTCAGTTTCGATGTCAGTGTCGGTGTCAGTGTCAATTTCGGTGTTGGTGTCAGTAACAGTCTCGGTGTCGGTGTCGGTGTCAGTGTTGGTGTCGGTGTCAGTTTCGGTGTCAGTGTCGGTGTCGATGTCAGTGTCAGCGTAGGTGACAGTGTATGTGTCAGTGTCGGTGTTGGTGTCAGTGTATGTGTCAGTGTCGGTGTCAGTGTCGGTGTCAGTGTCGGTGTCAGTGTCAGCGTCGCTGTCAGTGTCAGTGTCGGTTTTGGTGACAGTGTCAGTCTCGGTGTCGGTGTAGGTGTTGGTGTCGTTGTCAGTGTTGGTGTCGATGTCAGTGTCAGTGTAGGTGACAGTGAATGTGTCAGTCTCGGTATCGGTGTAGGAGTCAGTTTCGGTGTCGGTGTCAGTGTATGTGTCAGTGTCGGTGTCAGTATCGGTGTCGGTGTTGGTGTCAGTGTCAGCGTCGGTGTCAGTGTCAGCGTCGGTGTCAGTGTCAGTGTCGGTGTCGGTGACAGTGTCAGTCTCGGTGTCGGTGTAGGTGTCAGTTTCGGTGTCAGTGTCGGTGTCGGTGTCAGTGTAGGTGTCTGTTTCGGTCTCAGTGTCGGTGTAAGTGCCAGTGTCAGTGTCGGTGTCAGTGTCAGTCTCAGTGTCGGTTTAGGTGTCAGTTTCGGTGTCGGTGTCTGTGTCAGCGTAGGTAACAGTGTATGTGTCAGTGTCGGTGCCAGTTTCGATTAAGGTGTCAGTGTATGTGTCAGTGTCGGTGTCGGTGTAGGTGTCAGTGTCGGTGTCGGTGTCAGTGTCAGTGTAGGTAACAGTGTATGTGTCAATGTCGGTGTCAGTTTCGGTGAAGGTGTCAGTGTATGTGTCAGTGTCGGTGTCAGTGTCAGTCTCGTTGTCGGTGTAGGTGCGTTTGGGTGTGCGTTTCGGTGACCTAAACACAAGCGCACTAGAGGCTTGGCCGCAGCGGCCAGGTCGCGTGGCCAGGCCGCAGGGATCGATTTGCAACGCGGCCAAAACCACGGCTACGATCGTCAGTTGCACGTACAGCGCGCTTCAAAATGGACGTTGAGGAAATAGCAGTGCTTTTGTATCTTATAAGTAAGAAGCGGAAAAAGAAAAGGAAAAAATATTGGGTTCATCCCTTGCTTCATGAAAGGCGAACAAAAGGATTATTTTATACTTATTTCACGGACCTTCAGCAATATGATGACAAGTTCTTTAATTATTTACGGATGAGCAAGTCTACGTTTGAAGAACTGTTAAGAATATTAAGACCATCTATCACCGGCACCGTCACTAAATTTCGTCCCTGCATTTCTGCTGAGGAAAAACTTGTTGTAACTTTAAGGTAACCCTATGCCTATCTACTTTTATTTAAATCATTTCTTTGCGGTCCCTGTGTCTATTTTATGAAAAAGAATGCAGGTAGATAAGTAATACTAGTAGGTACATAAAAGTATTTAAGTACTGTAATTATCATAATCAAAAGTGCAGTTGTTCAATAATTATCATAAAAAGTTTCAATTATTTCTGAATCTTGCGAGGCCTGCGAGTAGTTTGATTCGGGTGATTGGATAGAGTTTTCTGCTCTTTGTGAATCCAAAGGCGGCGCCGGTTCACTGGGACGTAACAGAGAAGGGCGGCAGCTCATTGTGGCAAGTGGTTCATTATCCAAATTCTTAGTAAAATATCCCTGTTGATATTCTTGATGGCTGGTATAACTGCTTCGAGGGTAAGTAGGTTGGTTGTGCCTTGTCATAGTGGTCATAGGTTCATAGTGGCTTGGATCATATCTTGTATTTTGTGCTCGGTGGATTAGATTAATTATTTCCATCTTAGTTGTCAGCTTCGCGGATTCGGGTATTTTTTTGAAATCCTTTACTAAGGAAAGCATAAATAATCTGTCTTCGTCTTCGAGAAATGATTCACGTTGAGTTCTTGAATTAATGCTTTCTTTTAAAACCGAAACAAGGTCTTCTTTTTCCAAATTATTGTCTTCCTTTTTCTTCTTCGATCTTGGTTGTCCTTGAGATACTGATTCGGGGGTGGGAAGGACTATATTTTCCGTATCATTTAAGTTTGATTCTGTTGTATTCGGTTCTACCGTATCTTTAAGGAACATCAGGTATTGAAAGTATACATAGGGAGATTTACGTTTCGCTGCAGCACCACTTTTTGCTCCTTTGACACGTCGTAGCTCCCTGAGGAATGAGTCCCTTATATTTTTCCATTTTTTTTGCAGTGACTTACCTGGAAATAAAAAAAAAGTTATCATAACGTGTTTGTTTGTTCCAGATACCTAGCATCTGGATGCTCCTTCAGAGAACTAAATCATTCATTTCGCATTGGACACACAACTATTCGAGAAATTGTACTTGAGGTCTGCGTCGCCATATGGCAAAATATAAAAGACATTGCCTTTCCACAGCTCAATAGAGACAAATGGCTAGAAATAAGTGAAGGATTCAGGAAGAGTTCGCAGTTTCCTAACTGTATTGGAGCTATGGACGGAAAGCACATAAGAGTCATTCAGCCGACCCATACAGGGTCACTATATTATAACTACAAAAACTATTTCTCTATTGTGCTGATGGCTATATGCGATGCCAACTACAAATTTATATGCATAGACGTCGGCGCATATGGAAAATGCAGCGATTCATCGGTATTCAAGAACTCCCATTTTTATGTAAAACTTACAAATAATAATTTAGACATACCAGACAAAAGACCGATAACTGAAACAGGTGTGCCTCTGCCTTTTGTCATAGTTGGCGATGAAGCATTCTCTTTGTCAGAAAATATAATGAGACCATATGCCGGAAGAAATTTGACAGACAAGAAAATAATTTTTAACTACCGCCTTTCCCGTGCACGCCGGTACATAGAATGTACTTTCGGGATACTAGCCAACAAGTGGCGAATTTTTCATCGTCCTCTTGATGTACACAGAGAATTTGCTGTTGCAATCATAAAAGCATGTTGCGTCCTTCACAACTACGTACGGGAGCGAGATGGGTACAAATTCGAAGACACCTTGTATATTCCTCCGACTATTATACCTCGGTGTAGGTATCAGTTTGTGTCAGTGTCGGTGTCGGTGTCAGTCTCGGTGTCGGTGTATGTGTCGGTGTCGGTGTCAGTGTTGGTGTCGGTGTCAGTGTCGGTGTCAGTGTCGGTGTCAGTGTCAGTGTCAGTGTCAGTGACAGCGTCGATGTCAGTGTATGTGTCAGTGTCGGTGTTAGTTTCAGTCTCGGTGTCAGTGTCGGTGTCGGTGTCAGTGTCAGCGTCAGTGTCAGTGTCAGTGTCGGTGTAGGTGTCAGTTTCGGTGTCGGTGTCAGTATATGTGTCAGTGTCGGGGTCAGTCTCAGTCTCGGTGTCGGTGAAGGTGTCAGTTTTGGTGTCCTATGTCGGTTTCGGTGTGTGTTTCGGTGACGGTGTCAGTGTATGAGTCAGTGTCGGTGTCAGTGTATGTGTCAGTGTCGGTGTCGGTGTCAGTTTCGGTGTCAGTGTCGGTGTCGGTGTCAGTGTCAGTCTCGGTGTCGATGTCAGTTTATGTGTCAGTGTCGGTGTCAGTGTCAGTCTCGGTGTCACTGTCGGTGTCAGTTTCGTTGTCGGTGTAGGTTTCAGTTTTGGTGTCAGTGTCAGGGTCGGTGTCAGTGTCAGCGTCGGTGTCAGTGTATGTGTCAGTGTCGGTGTCAGTGTCAGTGTCAGTGTCAGTGTCGGTGTCGGTATCAGTGTCGGCTAAATGTTGATCCGGCGCACCTTGGGCAGTTCAGCCAAGCATGGCAAGCATGACATGGGAAGCATCCAATGGCGCCGATTCCCTTGTTCACAAACAAAACTAAACTTAAGTTCAGTGCATCTTTTTCTTTCTATTTCATTACGAAAAGGACAGAAGATAAATTTTAGTTTAGTCCTGTCAAATTAATCAGCGCCTGTCACTACTCCATACAAGTTTAGATGTGATTAAAAAATAGCCTACTAAAATTACGTCAATTTACGTCAAGCGCTGATTAATTTGACAGGACTAAACTAAAATTTATCTTCTGTCCTTTTCTTAACGAAATAGAAAGAAAAAGATGCACTGAACTTAAATTTAGTTTAGTTTGTGAACAAGGGAATCGGCACCAAGATCTATTTACGTGTTGACATTAGAGAAGGTCTGAAAGGAGGCGTTCTTTTTTTTCGGCCAAAACTTGTACCGAGGTTCAAATTACAAGTGAAATTCCTTCCAATAAATTGTGTTATTTAAAATTCTCCAATATTCGATAAATTAAGAAATAAAAGAACATAAATAATCACTACCCTTAATAACTGCGTTCCGTTCATAACGGCAGTGACCGCTGTCAAGCTATACCAATGCTGCAAGTTGTTTTTTATTGTGAAGGCAAATAGGTACGAGTATTAAAGTCAACGTAACAAGGAATTAATAACTAGAGAGTGTGTATGCCAATGGCAATTTAGTTGCTAGAGTTATCGGAAACGAAACCCATAACATAAAAATAAAAAAAATAAAAAATAAGTTTAGTGACACAAAATACCTATATATACAATTCCAATACACTTAAGCATATTGGATTTTGGGAAAAGGCTGCACAAATAGTGAAAAACCCTGCCTCCTAATCTAGGGAACATGCTTTTTATTTTCTTTTATTCTTTTTCCTCATTCTAAAAATCTTCTCTAACCAGAATATAGTCTAGGAAGGAGACGGGTGCTGTAATATCCTGTTGAAGTCGAGGCCTCCCCATATACCAGTAGTGCGTTTCTGTAAAAATCTCACCGTGAATACTTAGGTGAGGTGAACTTGAATTGAGTTGTCAATCCCTAGATTCCCTAGCGTCAGCCCGTCAGGTAGGATGACAGTTCACTTGGAGCTCGCGTCACCTACATTTTCACGGTGAGGTTTTTACACAATAGACCGGAAAACAATAGTCACGATGAGAGCACAGCAACTCACGGTACGTCTTCCAGCTGTACAGTTACAGTAATAACGAAAGAACGATCGCAGCTAAATCACAGTGTCAAGTCCAAATGACCCAAGGCCAGGTCATCTGGATGGAAGAAATCAATAGAAACTCCAGGAAAGAATAGCCAAATCAACTATTAGGAAATCACACACACGAAATAGCACTCCAGAGACGGGAAACCATCCAATTAGTATATACTAATATACTAAATCTATGCGGGAAACCGTAACGGAATGACAATAATGGTAAATAACAAAAAATAATTAAAAAAATGATAATTATCGGTCTTGGAGCACAGTCTGTTGAACGTTCAGTAAGCTTATCAAACGCATAAAATAATGTGAAATAAATGTATTCTTAAAATTCTCCTTCGCTAAATGTTTCACGAAAATAATTTGCTGATAAAAAAAAAATACAAAAATAAGTAAATAATCACTATATTTTTAGGTTAGTTTATTTTTTTACATTTATAAAATAAAGTAAGTAACACATCTTCGGAAGAAGAGTACCTATCATGAGATTGCCACATTAAAATTCTAGGGTTGCAAGTTATTAATATATTTTTGACGACAATTTCAGGTAGTCAAAATGTAAAAATAAATCCAATTTTCTTTTTTAGAATTGCGATATTTTTCCTGTATTTTCGTACGTTTGTTCTTAATTGGTCAAAGACAGCTAATGAGACACGACTGATTTTCTATTGTTTGACTCCGAATCGGTGTCGCGCGGGGCTTAACAGGGTACATTATTTTTCCACAGATGTATGGGGAAAATAACACCTCCTTTTGGGTTTAAATCAACGGAAACTCTTCAAACACACCTACATTTTCTATCAAATCAGGGTCAGAACAACAGCCCAATGTTACCGATCCCTGCCAATGAATCACATAAATTCTTGGCATGACAAATGTAATACAATCACATTATTATATCAATGCAGTTCACAAATACATAAATTAAATTATTTAGTATATAGTATTATGGATTGTTTTAGTGTTATTTTCCTGTTACGGTATGCTGAAACTATATTATATAGAAAGAACCGGCCAAGTGCGTATCGGACCACGCACAATTTAGGGTTCCGTGGATGGTCCCATGTTGGAATGAATTTATCCCAAAAACAAACTTCACATTGTAGTTGAAAAACATGTTCTCCCATACATCGATGTATGCCACAATCAATTCTCCAACTGCAAATTTAAGTTGGTCGATTATTACTCGGTAACTTGTAAAGCCCACTTAGCTGTGATAGTTTTCCTTTTAATTTCATTATATGTACTACTGCCATGATTTTTTTCTTCATAAACAACCGTTTAGCTGGCGAGACACTTGACTCTAAGAAAAAATGGCACTTTAATGCTTAATATTACGCAAGCGGATCCTTGAATCGGAAAGTGGTGTTGACAAACTCGCCATTTTTTTGAACGGCCTATCCAACGATACCCCACACCATAGGGTAGACGAGAAAATATCATCCCCACATTACGTGCAAGATTAACCTAAAAAAAAATTGTTTTCAAGATTTTATTTCAACATTTTATTGGCGTGATTTATATAAATTACAGCTTTCTAGTACTAAGCGACTCTGAGCTACAGCGGGGACAGACGGACATGGCGAAACTATAAGGGTTCCTTGTTTAGTACGGAACCCTGAAAAGCATTTGTTATGATTTCTTTAAAGTAATGACAGTAGATGCCCACTGCACACACAGGCCTCCTCACTGGGAGAGGGAGTGGGCCGTAATGGTAGATGTTTTAGAATTTTTGGTTCTAGGACATGCCGGTTTCCTCACAAAGTTTTCCTTCACCGTTTTGTAAGCAGTGGTGATGAAATTATTAACACAAAGTTAAGCGCCTGTGTTCGAACCCACGACCTACACTCGTGAGTCGGGGCCACCATTGCTCGCATTGGAAATATTTTGCCTAAAATGATGGCGAATTATAATCTTTTCATGCATGGGACCACCGAAGTACCTATCCTATTTTACGGCTTTATTCTACGGGTATCATCCACCTCTCTAATCTAAATTCATACTAAACAGACATATTAATAAGAGAATGTTTTCTTTTAAATTGTTGTATTTATTTGACCTACTTGCAGCCAAAAAAAGAAAAAAAATAGGGTTCGGTTATTAGTCACTGACATCTGCCTACTCCTTCGGAGAATACAAGCGTAATGTTATATATAAGTACGGATTACTAAGACCGCTTTACCTGGAATCAGCCTAACCGTTACAAGACCTTTCCAATAGGGTCCCATAAGGAGGATCCACACAATGGACTGATTACCATCTCTGACATGGTGACATTAAGCGATAGCGTGATAACCGTAATAATATCGTAACTGTGTACGAAAGTATGTATGTTAATAGTGTGAGGAATTATTATTATTAATAATGTCGTGGTGACAATGAGAAGTATGGATCTGAGTTGCATGAAACAGGTGGCCTACTCCCAAATCACTGAATCCATAGTTTTGGCACAAGGCATGGGCGTTTCCTACGCCGTATCACTTTTTTTTTGTGTGGTTAATCATCAAATAACTTCTCTCGCTCTGCGGGAGGATGTGTCAGACTCTTACTGACTAAAACCCACCCGTGTTCCTTCCGCTGCCTGTGTTGCCAGAGGCCACGGAATCCCTTTCGGACTTTCCCGCGACCCCGGCTGGCATCGGCCCTAGCGGACCCCTTCAGTCGTGCTGACATCTCTTTGAGACGCGCGTGAAACACAACGCGCCGTCGACCCGGCCCTGGTCTTTATCGGACGGCGAGATATCCATTGCTCACCGTCCGCAAGCCGCCTGGAAATCCGCCTGGGTTTCCCAACGCCGCAGGAGACCCTCCTGCGGCGGCTAGGGGCGTGAGGGCGCGAACTTTGCCTCTCCCTCATCTGTTCCGCCTCCTCCTTCGCGAGCATTACTGCTTCGCAGAAGGAGGTGACGGCTTCCCATGCCCTCTCGCTCCGTACCATGGCCTGAACCAGGGCCGGATGCGAGAGATCTCCGCCGCCGATCGCCTCCACGAGGATACGGCGGTACTCTGTTCAAGCCGGACAGACCTCCACCGTATGCTCCACCGTGTCCTCCGGGCGATCCACACAGTGGTGACACCCTGACTCCGTATCACCTACGGACATAAGATTACTTCGGAGCCCGAACTGAGAATGAATGACAACACGATTTGATAGTTGTCTCAACTCGTAATTTTGCCTGTTCGAAAAAATTTATTTGTCACTTGTTTTGACGGAGCAACTACTTTCGGACGAGCCCGCATCTTCGTTGACGGAGTTAGAGAGTAGGCCCCTAGATTAGGGCACAAAATCACTTTTAAATACATAAGTAATGTTGGTTGTCCGTCATCGTTATGTGAACATGCTACAGCCACATTCAGTTTATTTTTTCTATATCAACTGATAAATGCCATAGTGAGTTTGGTTATTTGTTTGTAACGCTTTCACGCTAAAACGGCTAAACGAATTTGGAAGAAATTTTACACATGGGTAGACCATTACCTGAAGAAGGATACAGGTTACTTTTCATCCCGGATCGCTGATGAAGTCGCGGGCAACAGCTAGTTATTAACAATTTTGATACGAGCGGCACTCAAACCCGCAACCCCTTTGCGAGCCGTGCCATTACTATAACCCTTGATTTATCAGTTCCTACTAATTACTCATATCGGACAATCCTTTTAGTTTTACGCTCTTTTCGTCCAAAAGGTGTGTATGAATAAAACAAACGAATGAACAGCAACAAAACAAAATATTTAATAAACTTTTAACATGTTTATAACTTTGAACACCTAATCCTGGTTAATCTTGAACACGGCCTTAGCCACGGAACCCTTCTTCAGATCTTCTATTGCCGCCTCGAACTCTGACAGACGATAGGTCTTCACGCCAAGCTTGTGGTAGTCCAGATACCTGTGAAAAAGAGCATAATTTAATATTGTCTTCTTTAACGAGTCTCGAACATTAGGTTTTTAATTGAGAGTCATTAGCTGGGATTGGATAGGTTAAAATCATGAACACTTTCTTTGGATATTCATTTAATTGTAACACCTTTAAACATTTACCGTCAGTGTATTTCTTTTTTAGCTTGTCTTGACTTTTTTTTTTTTTTGTGGATGGGAAATCATCAAATAACTTCTCCCGCTCTGGGCGGAGCGGGAGGGTGTGTCAGACTCTTACTGACTAAAACCCACCCGTATTCCTTCTTGTTGCCTGTGTTGCCAGGGGCCTCGGTGACCCATTAGTACCTTCATCTCGACATCTCTTTGAGGCGCGCGTGGAATACTACGCGCCGTGGGCCTAGTCCTTACCGGACGGTGAGCTACCCATTGCTCACCGTCCGCAAGCCCGCGCCTACGGTGGCCGGAAATCAGCTTGTCTTGACTTAAGGTACTGATATATGATTTTAGTGACTTTTAAATCTGTTATTACGCCTTCATATAATGCAAGTAAGTTATGCAAAAAAGTATGTTGAACTAGAACGCATACATATCAATTCAATAAGTGAATGTTTAAGTATTGTAGTAAAATACTTTACGAAATAAATTCAGGAAGATAGTCTACCCAAAGCAAACTATATTAGTTTCAAACTATTTAACATATTTTCATGATTTTTTTTTGTATGAACAGACTATTTTATTATCTATAAATTGTATGTGTTTTTTTTTTAATTATTCATATTTTCGTTACCAGAAATTAAAAAAAAAATTTAGGAGCCAATGTTCCTCGAGATAATAACATACAACTAGTATTGAGTGGCATGCAAGTACTTATAGATAACAACAACATAAATTAAACAAATAGTGGCTTAATTTAAATACAGTATGCGTTCTATTAAGAGACAATTGTAATAAGATTCTCGGTTTCGTCATACGTTAACAGAAGTTAACGCACGCATTGGTTGCAGAAGCAACCAGTTTGTTAGTCTGATTTTAACTTCGTGTTTAGTCAGGGAGAATATGGGTATAAGTTTATTTATTTTATTATACAGTAGAGAGCCAGTCGCCGCATACTGTCGGCTGGCAAATTTGGAACGGTATTGGACTATATTGCACACGGGAGTGTTTTGCGTCTTTTCACCTTATCTAGACATTGTTTACGAAAGAACTCGTTTTATAATAGGCAGTTTTCCGATACCATCATATCTACAGGGTCAAATTAAATTAGCTAGCAAAAAGCTCCTCAGACGTGTATATGGTGGTATATAAACGAAAAAAAAAGAAAAAAAAATATTTGGGGTCAACGGTTACTTGAAATATTAGTTTCAAAAGCAGTTTTATTTTCTGTGTAATCTTCAAAGACGTGCTGAGTATGTATCATATATGTAAATCCATATATATGGGTATACACATATAGTATCTATATATGGGTATCGATATCTAAGCTCGATGAAACAATAAAAAACAGATTTTGTCAACTACTTCAAGCGACTTCAATACCAGTGGCCATTAACCCCAGAAAAAAAATTTTTCTCTATTTTTATCGTGTATATCGGGTGTAAAATACACTGTCCGAAGCCGAAAGCCACATATTTTACCCATTATTTAGATCATTTTTTCCTCTAGAACATACCTGGGAATCCACTGGTTCTAGAGATATTGCAGGTCAAAGTCGCATTTTTTTTTTACTTTTTTTTGATAAAGAATTCCAAGCGTTATTACAAAACTTTATTTCAAACAAACAATACCTGAATTTTCGATTTTTCTTAACAAATTACGCATTTGAAGTTACAAAAACACAATGAATATCAAATAAATAACGGGTACCGCGTAGAGCGAAGAGGCGGGGCTTTACTCACACAACAGCACTGAGTCCGTTTGCCTAGATTTGCGTTACATTGCGCGCAATAAAAAATAGCAATTTTTGTATACCTAAAAATAAAAATAGGTTCCCAACAATATTTTTTGCGCAAAGCTTCTTAGTTAGATGTACAGTATGCGTAGTTGATGGCTTTGTGATGTGTCTTTTTACACCCTGTATATATCGATACCCATCACGTCTGCGGAGTATTGCTAGCTAATTAAATTTGACCCTGTATAAGTAAAGATTTAACTTTCTTCATCCGAGCGATGTACGCTCGGATGAACAAAGGACCAACCGCTATCTTAAGTGATGACTTTTAGTTTACTTAGGACTAACATAACCACTAAGAATGTTGAAGAAGAGGAAGAAAATCTCTTACCTGCTGCCCATAGCCTTGAGCCAGCTGATAGCGCTGGGGAAGCTGAACGGATTGATCTTCACGCCGATGATTGTCAGCTCTTTGTTGTAAATTGCGAACGGGTTGATACTGAACAGGAAGAAATTATGTGAAAATAAAGAAATGGGAAGATGATTTAAACGCCTCTGTTCTGCAATCCTCGGGGAAAACATATATTACCTCGAGACTAGCACTAGAATATCACAATGCACTGGATCGGGTAACGGTAAGCAACGGTAACACAGTGACACTGCAATGGATAAAAGGATACAGTGGATCACTGGGTAATGACGCAGCTGGCGAACTAGCTAGGAGAGAATTCAGTACGTCAGTCTGACGCAGACCCGAACCTATTGTGCCCATCCCCTTCAACCAACTACGCAGGTGGCTACAGTAATTCACCCACACACAAGCGGAGAACTAGTAGACCTCAACACCGGCTGCAGGCAGTCCAGAGAATCTATGCCATCCTTAGATAGCAACCTAACAGGGATGGCCTGCGCAGGATGATAAGGACCGGCAAGGGACACTGCTCACTAAACAAAAACTTCCACACAATAGGCATAACGGACAGTCCTCTGTGCATGGCATGCATAAACCGCGGGATGAAGAAACCGTTGCGCATGTGCTCTTTGAATGCAAAGAAGTCATCCAGATCAGAACAGAAACCCTTGGGTCACCCAGATCCTTTACAGATATCTTAAACAGACCAGGAGACATAATCAGCTTTTGGAGGGAGATGAGCTGGCTGGAATAACGGCCGCCATGGCTCACGCATATGCGAAAGTGCGGAAACCAAAACCCTCTAACATAGAGCATAGAGATGATTTAAACAGTCCAAGTTGCGGGTTTAATACATGTAAAATACCACTGGAGGATAACATCGTAAGGAAACTTGAATAGCCTGAAATCACCACGGCGGCGTGAGAAAACGTGGAGATCAATACACGTTTCTGACTTATAGAAGAACATTACCTTGTAGTGGTTCCACAGGTTACTAACATAGAATAGATTTATCTCATAGTCAGTATGAACCCAAAAAAAATATTACATAATCAGCCTATAATGTTCCCACTGCTGGGACACAGGCCTCCTCTCTGTGAGACGGAGTGGGCCGTAATCCACCACGCGGGCACAGTGCGGGTTGGTAGATGTCACATGTCTTCGAATTTTTGGTTCTAGGACATGCCGGTTTCCTCACGATGTTTTCCTTCACCGTTTTGAGAGCATTTGTGATGAAATAATTTACACAAAGTAAAGCGCCTGTCTGGGTTCGAACCTACGACCTACAACTAGTAAGTCGTAGCCGTTACCACTGGGCCACCATTGCTCGCTACCAAACAATATTAAAATGGTTTTAAAAATATAAGTAAAATAATTAATTATATATATTTTATACAAAAATAAAAATATATCTTTCACTTCACCCGTCTGAAGAGAAACCATGGCTCCACGGTTCACGCTGGTGACCACTAGACCAACGAGGCAGTTCAGTTACCAAGACCTTAATATTAGATCAAGACACTTGACTTGATTAATTTGACTTTAAGACGCTGACAACACCTAAACCGCGGTCACTGTCAGATTGCATAGAAAAGAAAGAGAAGCACGATGACACAACGCTTGTAATTTATTGCAAAATATGAAGCAATTATTTATTTACTCAAAATTGAGTTGAGTAATTGAAAATAAAAAACAACCAAGTTCTGCATTCAAATAAGACGTTCTTGTTATTAATTAAATACGTAACGTATGTTGATATTTAATGCAGATATTTTGGATTAGAACTCAAGGTAAGAGGTTAGTTTAACGTTAGTTTGTAACGAGATTTTTTCAAAACGTGTTTTGGTAACAACCAAGTTCTGGGAAATATGTTCAAAATTAACATATTATATTTTTTCCGCTACCACAAACTATACTGATTTGCCAATTTTTTTTCTTAAGAGAAGCCTATTTTGGTCAATTGTGTCTTGTCAGCGCCTTAACATTGATGATAATTTCTATTATAAATGATGTAACCGTCACGTGTAGTCAGAAGCCGGAAAAGCTGTCTCATTATACACTGCACAGGTTGATGTCATCAGGTCAACGCCGGTTGTTGCTGAAAACCAGCGCTGGGGCTCTGTCTTGCATTGGGTCGCTGCATCATGCTGAGCGATGGCCGTTTTTCGTGGATTTGACGCATATTTTCTCCCAAGTTATTCTTTTCGTGTTTGTTTTCTTTCTTTGCGTCATGTTTACCGCAAATAATCAATATGATTGTATATTATATATAATATTAATTATACATATAATCATATACGCGTATTTTATTTTTTTTTTTTCACTCGTACCTAGCGATATCGTGTTTCGCAGCCTTAACTGGGCTGGGTTGGATAGGCAGTCACTTCATGTAAATGCATGGCAATGCATGGCAATGTACTGGCATTGAGCTGCATCTGCTTGGACTGGAAGACGACCCCAACATGGTTGGGGGAAAGCTAGGCAGATGACACAGTAAAATATAAGTAAATATTCTTACCTGGTGGTGTGTGTAGGTGGACAGCAGCCGAACAGCACGTACTTGCCGCCCTCCTTCAGGTAGTTGAAGCTGATCTCCATCACCTTACCCACTCCTGTAAACATAGAAAAGTGAATAGAGTAACAGTAAGGAAAGGAAACGACAAAGAAAAGAAAAGAAAGAAAAAAGAAAAGAAAATAAAATAAAAGAAGAGAAAAGAAAAGAAAAGAAAAGAAAAGAAAATTCCGTTTATTGGCACAACAACTTATACAAACCAACACTTCACAAAATTATCGGAAAATGACTTGTCTGTGCCAAATAGAACGATGATTTGAAAGCGTTCATGATTTTTTTGTCAGAAATTATGGATTGGTGAGAAACATGTGGGCAACACAGGCAATTTTTGAAGACTGGAGGAGACCATTGCCCAGCATTAGGGCAGTAACAGTTAATAAAGAAAGTCTTCTCTGTAAAAAAATCCGTTCGGGAAAGGCTTCTTTGGAGCACACTTAATACACACACTCGAACTATAAAGGCATAGCTCATCCCGTGGTAAAAATATTAGCCAATTAGCAAGATGGTACTGTGGATGGCTGCACACTTGCACACTGTAAGGTTGAACGTCACTTACGCGTCATAAAACGACAAGATTTATTTTTGCATCGACGACCTAAGGTACAGTATGTTAGCTGCAACCTTAGTGATGATTCAATTTATTACGCGATCAACTAGTATAAATTAAAACTAGTGTTGTGGAGTTTAAGTTGATCGATTAGCAGAGACAAAGAGAGAGAATTTTCGCCTATATAAATAGGGATAGACATAAGATTGAACAAAAACAAATAATTTGACTAAAACGTTACCTGTGCAGTCAATGATGACATCGTAGGTAATGCCCTCCTTGACCTCCTTAGCTAATACGTCAGGTGTAACTAGTCTAAACCCAGTATCTGAAACAATGAAAGAAAACATGTTAATATTCAAACTTATTTAGCTTCTCAACTTTGATTTTAAATCTGCAAGCAAATCCCATGTTAGTTGTCTTGGCAATGGCATCAGGTTTGACGACACAATAAAACAGACTTACAAAAACCGGGAAAGCAGAATTCTTGTAATAGTCAATCATAAACCGATTTCTTATTCAAATAATGGAAGTAACAACTTTATAAAATCTTACCCAATCTCTTGACGATGTCTAGTCTCGTCATGTTCATCTCAGAGACGGTCACCTCCCTGTGTCCGTGGTGGTGCAGGGTGGTGATCCATAGATTACCTGGTATTAGGAAAATAATTCAATCAATCAACTCAGCCTATAGCAGTCCACTGCTGGACATAGGCCTCTCCCAGGCTGCGCCACAACACCCTGTCCTCCGCCTTCCGCATCCAGTCTGTCCCAGCCACCTTTTTAAGGTCATCGGTCCATCTAGCTGGGGGGCGTCCCACATTACGCTTGCCGATACGCGGTCTCCACTCCAGGACTCGTCTGCTCCACCGGCCATCGGTCCTTCAACACACATGGCCAGCCCACTGCTACTTCAGCTTGCTGACTCTGCAGGCTATGTCGGTAACTCCGGTTCTCTTCCGAAAATAATTAGTGGGACTTATTTTTTTAGTATTAATAATTAATTCTTAATAGATTTGGGAGATTAATATATATTTTCGCCCTTGATATTTGGTGGTCTCCAGATAGCTTTTCTTCTATACTTTGATGAACCACTATGTCATCAGACTGTAGCCATCATCACATGTCTAGCCTTTTCCCAAGTATGTCGGGCTAGGCTCAAAATGATGAGTACAATGACCCCTTTTCGGGTTTAGGGTAAACAAAAACTAGTGTTGTATACTGTCGAAAAAACATCTTCGACCTGACAGACGTAATCTTGTCTAAATTTCAATAGTTCATACAAAAGAAGACGTTTTTGCCAAATTTGAAGATTTTCTGGGAAGCTTCTCAAATTTTTATTTCCATATAAATCAGGTTCAGACTTTATCGAACATTTTACAACAAAAATTAGTCAAGTCGGTCCAGCGGTTCTCAAGTGATGCGCTTACCAACGAACTGCATTTCATTTTTATTATATAGAATAGGAATTATGCCAGCGTAAAAAAAAAGTCTATTTAGTCCGTCAGTCTGATAATAAAAAAAATATAAGACACGTATTTTTTGCTTTGTCATATTAGTAAAAAATTACTTCGATAAAACGCATTAAAGTTGGAGAGTGGGGGCTCGCTACAACACAATTCAGTATAAAATCTAGCAAGGCGTGACGTCATGACAAATTTTAATTCAATGTACCGTCTTAATCTTTTGATTACATAAAAAAAGAAAAAAATACGGGTTAATATTTTTTAATAATCTTCCCGACGGACAAAAAAAAATAAGTCATCATCTCTATTAGATTAAATTATGACATACTACTTACCAATAATGCCAGCGCCCAGAATAAGGATCTTCTGTCCTACTTTGAGGGGGGAGGCGCGGTCGTAGCCGTGGGAGACGCAGGAGTAGGGTTCACAGAGACCAGCTGTAACCAAGATATGATCATAAGTATTTAGCAATGCAGCGAGCACGGGGGCCCAGTGGTAGCGGCTGCGACTTACGAGTTGTAGATCGTAGGTTCGAACCCAGATAGGCACTTTACTTTGTGTAAATTATTTTCATCACCATTGCTCTCAAAACGGTGAAGGAAAACATCGTGAGGAAACCGGAATGTCCTAGAACCAAACATTCGAAGACATGTGACATCTACCAACCCGCACAGGGCCCGCGTGGTGAATTACGGCCCACTCCCTCTCACAGAGAGGCCTGTGTCCCAGGCAGTGGGAATATTATACTGCTGATTTTAGATCACGTCCAAAATGTTGAAACATTTATAGATTCCTTTTACGTTTTGGCTGACAAACAAGTAGACTGATCGTAATTGGTCGCCACTACTGCACCGATGAACATCTGCAACACCAAACGTGTCGGAGTTTCGTTGCCACCCCAGAAACTCAGTTTATATGCCTATAATTACACAGGAACAGATAATTATGATTTTAGTCATTTTAAATCCATTATTACGCCTTTATATAAAGCAAGTAAGTTATGCAAAAAAATGTATGTTAAACTAGAAAGCGTACACATCAATTATATATGTGAATATTTAAGTATTGTACTAAAATACTTTATGAAATAAATTCAGGCAGTAATGTCTACCCAACGCATAGACAACGATATTACTTTCAAACTACTTAAGGCGTTGACAAGACCCAATTGATCAAAATAGGCTTCTCTTTAGAAAAAAAAATTGCCAAATCTGTATAGTTTGTGGTAGCGGAAAAAATATATGTAAATTTTGAACATATTTCCCAAAACTTGGTTGTTACCAAAACCGGTTTTGAAAAAAAATCTCGATACAAACTAACGTTATACTAACCTCTTATTTTGAGTTCTAATCCAAAATATCTGCATTAAATATCACGTTACGTATTTAATTAATAAAAAGAACGTCTTATTTGAATGCAGAACTTGGTTGTTTTTTATTTTCGATTACTCAACTCAATTTTGAGTAAATATATAATTGCTTAATATTTTGCAATACATTACAAGCGTTGTGTCATCTCGCTTCTCTTTCTTTTCTATGCAATATGACAGTGACCGCAGTTTAGGTGTTGTCAGCGCCTTAAGATATCTTATGTTTTTTTTTTTTTATGGACAGACATATTTTATTATCTATAATAAATTTCTGTGATTTTTTTCAAATATTCATATTTTCGTTACTAAAATTAAATGTTCCCTGTGAAACATAATGGCGGCTCGCGGCGAGAGCGCGACGCGTATTGCATGGCCAAGGTCAACGGCGATTACTCGACCCTTAAACCGGAATACAGCTACGCTACCAAATGGCAGAAATAGGCATAATTGCAACAATTAAATACTAAATATTGGAATACTCGTAACAGAGCGCTCTCTTAGCGACTGTATGAACTTGAAGTGTGGAGTTGCCACAAAGAGGTAACTAGATGGCGGTTCAGAGGACTTGTATTCTATAGAAATAATTAAATTAAATTAACACTAACAACAACACTATCTTCCCACTTTGCCACAGTTGCATATTATGTATTTATTATTTTATACTATTAATTATTTATAAGTTTTTTTTGTGATATTTATTTAAGAAGTGTGTATTTATGTAAGTATATTCTCTTATTGTATATATAAATTAGTGAATAGTTTTTTTTTTTTTTTGTTTTTATGTATTTTGTTTTCTCTTCTACTCTTACACACAGTGTCTACATCTCTTTGTCTACTGTCCTATCGCAGGTATGCTGGAAGAGATTTCTTTAGAAATAAGCATCACCTTTGTACGTATTTTTCGGTTCTGTTCTTCTTGTCTGTTTAGATGTGTGTACATAAACTGTTAAATAAATAAATCGTAACGAATATTTCTATAGAACCATACATTATTATTAGCTAATATAATGTGTGTGTTCTATAGAATTTTTTCTTAGGATTTCAATATTTAATTGTTACATAGTGATAGTACTTTCTCGGACGAACTCCTTCACAAAGATCTGTACTGTCACTTCAACAATATCCTCACCATATACACGGTGATTTTAATTCACTGTTAACCTTTCAGGAGGTTAAAGTACTCACAATAGTGAGTACTTTAACTTTCTTTTTTTGTTGGTTTTAGTTGGTTCCATAGTGAAAGTTGTATACGTTGTAAACGTTTTAGTTGGTTCCATAGTGAAAGTTGTTTATAATAATAAACAACTCTCACTATGGAACCAACTACGAAATAGAAAAACAAAAAATAACGAGCGAGCTTTACAGTAGTCGCATATGATGTGTAACATCTGATATCTCACCTTGGTAATAAGCAACTGAGCAGCGACAGAAATTAACCTCAGAATTTAAAAAAAGCTAAATACTGAAACATTTATTCGAATGATTATTAATTACTAGTGGTCGCCCACTGTTCGAAATTCCACCCCTACTTGCAATCTATATAGTACTTACTAATTCCATACTATTAAAAAGTAATTACTTATTCCGTGCTCAATCTGTCACTTCCTGTCTACACACTTCCGTCTCTTTTCATGAAATCACTACCACAGAAATCAAGAGGAAAGATTCATACATTTTCGTCGGGCAAATATTTCATTTTTCTATGAAAAAACTGTCATTTTTTTCAATATTTTAAAGTTGGTCTCATAGTGAAAGTTGCTCATAATCATGAGTACTTTTGCGTCCTGAAAGGTTAACAGTGAATTAAAAATCACCGTGTATAATCAGCTTATAACATTCCCAATTGAGCGGGCCCTATCAGAATACCAGCGCTGCGATATTTATTTTTTAAATATCGCAGCATTATGCTGAAATAGGAGCAGCATTTTGCCGTCACACAAGTCGTTTTTATTGATTTTCTTTGTTGTTTTTTGTTTATTCGAAGTTTAGTTTTTTGGAACCGTGCACCTAGCTTCTGACGTTTCAGTGCCCATGTAGGTATAAGGGAAATAAAAATATTTTGATTTTGATTTTGATTTCTCACGATTTCCCTTTTTCCTTCACCGTTTTGAGAGCAATGGTGATGCAATTATATACACAAAAAGTAAAGTGCGTGCTGCGTGCTTACTCACGACATACAACTCGTAAGTCGGGGCTATTTCCTTAGGGCCAGCACTGACAGCTCTCTACAATTCAACAAAATCCTTACCTTGTTCAGTGGTAATACCATCAGGTAACGCGAAGACTTGGTTCTGTGGGGATCTCACATACTGCGCCCATCCGCCATCCACCCAGATGCCGATAGTGCTGTTAATACCAGCTACGCGGCAGTACTGGTAGTCGCCCTTACGGCAGAATTCACAGAGGTTACAGGACCTGGGAAAATAAAAGATGTGGGATAAAATTTTAACGTCTATGATACCGGTGTGGTGTGGGGGACACCGCACCCGCCCTCAGGCGTCAGAAAACCGACGCCTGAGGGCAGCACTAACTTAACAGTTACAAGGATCATCATCTGCTCATCTGCCTAGCCTTTTCCCAACTACGTTGGGGTCTAACCGGATGCAGCTGAATACCAGTATTTTACATGGAGTGACTGCCTATCTGACCTCCACAACCCAATTATTGGGTAATACGATACCCCTTGGTAAGACTGGTTGTCAGACTTTCGGGCTTCTGACGACCTGTAACGACTATCAAAGATCCACGAATGACAACCGGGACCAACGGTTTAATGTGCTTTCCGAGGCACAGAGGGGCCTTGGTATATAAAGATGGTCACCCATCTACGGACCAACCGCGGCAAGCGTAGCTTAACCTGATCGATTGACCCGTGCGGTTATTACTACTTAGTCACAAGCCCTTCCACAGTTAAAAAGGGTTTGTGAGCCAAATAGTGTAGGGTTTCTGGACGACACATAGACTGATGCTCTGTTCGGTGGGTTATTAGGTGGGAATTTTACCCGATTCATCATAATCATTTACGGCTAAAAGACGTCCACTGCTGGACATAGGCCTCCCAGATTACTGTGACTAACAGATTAGCAGTGATAGCCTTGTGGTGTGACCGTTGGACTGCCAATTCATAGGTCTCGAGTTCGAACCCAAGGCAGATTCATGAGCGTATTGTATAATTGTCACTTGCTTAAACGGTGAAGGAAAACATCGTCGTGAAAAAAACCTGCCTGAGAGATATTTCTCGACGGCATGTGAAACCAAATCAGAGGCACATGGGCGGCGCCAAAACTCTGACACCAGGTTAGTCACTAACCATACGAAAAAGAAAAAGAAGGTATCATATCATATCTTTAGTTAAATTCAATTTTATTTTTGATAATTTTTAATAATAATTTAAACCCGATTACGGCGAAGCAAAAAAGAGGGTTATGATTCTGAGCGGTATGTATTTTTGGTATCAGAATGGCTTGAGGACATAATGCCAAAATTATCGCACTGCGACACAAATGACATTTAGAAGCTGACGGCTTCGAAGGCGGTCCGTGCGCTGAACGCATATTCGGCGCCGCGAATTTAGAAATGCTGTCTAAAGACGCTACCAACTTCCGTGTTCTGTGATTCAAACGCACATAAGGAACAAAAGATTGGTATAGCATTAATGATGCTGACAACACCTAAACCGCGGTCATTGTCAGACTGCATAGAAAAGAAGGAGAAGCGCGATGCCACAACGCTTGTAATTTATTGCAAAATATGAAACAATTATCTATTTACTCATAATTGAGATGAGTAATCGAAAATAAAAAACAACCAAGTTCTGCATTCAAATAAGAAGTTCTTGTTAATAATTAAATACGTAACGTATGTTGATATTTAATACAGATATTTTGGATTGAGACTCAAGGTAAGAGGTTAGTTTAACGTTAGTTTTTTCAAAACGTATTTTGGTAACGACCAAATTCTGAGAAATATGTTCAAAATTAATATATATTTTTTCTGCTACCACAAACTAAACAGATTTGGCATTTTTTTCTTAAGACAAGCCTACTATGGTCGTTTGCCTCTTGTTAGCGCTTTAAGATGATTTTCAAGTATAGTTGTCGCGTTTAAGCATGGCAATATCGGTCATTGCCCTTTCCCTAATATCTCTCCGTAGGAACACAAACGATAAACTCCGTATGGTTTCTCGTTATAAGACATTTTCACACAAGATCACGATAGATATTGATTTAGGACGTTAACGGACTTTATTTCAGTTTTTGAAATGAAAAATGTAGGTGGGTTAATGACCGCTATTGCCATCCTAAAAAAAATTGTGGTCTTGACTATAGATACTTACCGATTAGGATCAATGACGACTTTCTGTCCGACCTTAAAGATGGAGTTCTTGCCGACTGCGTGGATGACACCTGAAGACTCGTGTCCTAGAGCAATGGGGCGGGATTTGATGGCGGGGAACTCACCCTGGAAAGGATCACAATATTAATAAAAAAATAAAGAAAAAGTATTTATTGGGACTCGCACAGGAGATCACAAACTAAACCAAAACACACTCACAGAAACAAAAAAAAAACAAAGTAAAATTAAAATAAAAACAAAAAGGCCTGTACGAGGCCAAAAGGCTCCTATCTCTGAATAATGATGCGAATAAGTATGTTGTTATACATAAAAGAGGGGCGTGGCTAAAAAATAACAAACGCACGGGTCGATTGAAGGTTAAGCTACGCTTGCCGATGTCAGCCCGTGGATGGGTGACCATCCATTATAATGCCTTGCTAAGCATAAAGGTCTTATCTGACATTTATAAACAAAAACTGTCCGACAGTCACTGTCGGACTGCATAGAAAAGAAAGAGAAGCGCGATGACACAACGCTGGTAATTTATTGCAAAATATGAAGCAATTATTTATTTATTTATTTATATATACTTTATTGTACACCACAAAAAATACATGACCAAAAAATAAATCAAAGACTACAAAATATACAATGGGCGGCCTTATCGCTTTCTGCGATCTCTTCCAGGCAACCATAGGATGGACAGTGATTTGCCTGGACATAAAGTGGGGCTGTCGTTGGTGTAAAAAAATAAATAAATACAATATACTAAAATGATACACAGATATACATATACATATATCCTAAATAATATATACATAAATACATACATATTAAATGTATAAGCAACGAAAATAAATGAAGACTAAAGATAATTACAGTTACGAGAACAATCTCACAGCGACAAGTAATGTTCCTTTACGAGTCTTTTAAATGCGAGTAACGATTGCGCGCGTTTTATTTGAGCTGGCAAAGCATTCCACAAACGAGTGGCCTGGACAGTAAAGGATTTGTCGACGAACGTTGTGGAATGCATAGGCATTTTAAGCTTCAAGTTATCTGATGACCTTAAAAATTTCGTGTGGGAGTCGCCAAGAAACTGGAAACGTTCCTTGAGATAGAGAGGGGTGGAATGGGAAAAGAGGACATTATACAAAAGGGAAAGAATATGAGCATTCCGGCGAAGGCGAATTGGTAACCACTTGAGCTTCACACGAAATTCGGAAACATGGTCAAATTTACGCAAACCGAATATGAACCTTATACAAAAATTTTGAAGCCGCTCAAGTTTATCAAGTTGGTCTTGGGTAAGGTCAAGATAGCTGGTATCAGCGTAGTCAAGGATGGGTAGAAGAAGCGTTTGTGCAAGCGCAATCTTGGTGGCAGTCGGTAGAAAATTACGCAATCTCTTCAAAGCTGCAGCGGATGCATATAGCTTGCGGCTAACTTCCTGTAGCTGGGCAGTCCAAGAGAAGTTCTTATCAATCAATATTCCTAAGTTTTTAACTTTCTCACTGAAGGGAACAACTGAGTTGTCAAAAGAAATTTGGGGAAGAGTCGTCCAGTCGATCCTTGAGATCATCCTAGAACTGCCCACCACCACAACCTGCGTCTTTATGGGGTTGACCATAAGTCCATATCTCTTGCTCCATTCGCATATACGGGCCAAGTCACGATTAATCGTAAAGATAGCCTCGGACAGATTTCCCAAAGGAGCTCGCGAGTAAATTTGTAAATCATCTGCATAAAGATGGTAGAAAGAAATTAGTTCGTCAGAGATAGAGTTAATAAAAATTGCGAAAAGTAAAGGGGATAGAACGCCACCCTGAGGTACACCGGCAGAAGTATTACTCCAGGAAGACAAGGTCTCTCCCATGCAAATACGTTGCCGGCGACCGAACAAGTAAGTACGAAACCAGTCAATTACCGATGGAGATATGTTAAGGGAGCATAGGATGCCAAGTAAAACATCAAAATCAACAGTATTAAAAGCATTACTGAAATCTAGCAAAGCTAAGACCGTTAGATTACTGCTTTCCATGGCAGACCTTATATCATCCGTAATGTTCAGAAGCGCTGTAGTTGTGCTATGACCAGGACGGAAGCCAGACTGGAAGGGGTTGAGGAGATTATTTTTAGAGAGGAAAGTGCTTATTTGATTGTGAATCAAACGTTCAAGGACTTTGGATAGGAATGGTAAAACGGATATTGGACGGTATTCAGCAAAGGATGTGGGATTCGACTTTTTAGGTAAAGGAATTATTTGAGCATCTTTCCATGAGCATGGAAAGACACCACTTGATGCAGAAAAATTGAGGATGTGACAAATGACGGGAAGGATAACGTCCAGCACAGGGACTAACATATTACGGCTGATACAGTCACTTCCTACTGCATTGGAAGTAATCGATAGTATGCTCTTCTTAACATCACATGCGGAGAACTGACCAAAAACAAATGGAGAATAACTGGAGTCGGAAGTGAAGAAAGATAATTCAGTGTATTCAATTTTATTGTCCTATCAAAATTGGACGAAGCAGTAAAATGACTGTTCATTGCATTAATATCTATATCTTTTGTGATTGTCTCTTGTCGGGTTTTACCGACCCCCAATGATCTAAGAAATTTCCAAACTTTGGATGCGTCCCCATTTTGGACTGAAGTATGAATGTGGTGGCGATTAGCATCCCTACACACCTTATTGCAGTGATTACGAATAGAGAGGTATCTTTCCCTGTTAGCGTCATTAGCCCTACGCTTAAGTTTAGATTTTGCCGTTACTTTTTTGTACATTAGCTTTTTAATGTCATTTGTGAGCCACGGCGCCGGTAAATGTCGAACCTTAACTGCTCGAACAGGTGCGTGATGATCGTAAAGCTCAATAAGTTTAGCCGTAAAAATATTAACTTGCTCATCGACTGATTCAGAGACAATCAGAGCAGACCAATCTATATTGTTGGCATCCTTGCAAAGATTGTCAACGTTCATTCCACCAAAATTGCGTTGCATGAGGATCTTAGCTTTAGCCTTAGGTGGACGAATTTTGTATGACAGAAAAATTAGGTCATGATAAGAAAAGGCATCGGCTGAACACTGGCCATGCTTAGCAACGTGATCAAGAGAAGAGACAAAAATCAAGTCAAGAAGAGAAGGAGTAGAGTTAGGAAAATGGTGAGTGGCACTAAGTGGAAGAATGGAAAGATTACTAGAAGCCAAAATATTAATTAGAGAAGAAGAGCGATGGTCTTTTTTCAGAAGACAAGTATTAAAGTCACCCATGATTATACTATGACTGTAAGAAGGGATCAGCATTTCTAAGAGATTTTCAAAAGATGAAAAGAAATTAACGCGTAAAGAGGGACAATAATAGACGCCAAGAAGTAATTTCGAATGATGTAGTTCGACTTCAAGGAAGAGATGTTCGCCAGCATTTGATGGTGGTGGCTGTGCTGACACATTGACAACAGAGTAGGGAATATGCGTGCGGAGATATATGGCAACCCCACCACCACCACCGGTCGACCGGTCGTTTCTTATAAGCTGGAAGCCGGGAAGAGAGTAACTAGTTGAAGGGAGACAAGGTTTAAGCCATGACTCGGAAATAAGAATAGCATGTACGTTCTTACAGTCAAAGCTTGTCAGCATATCGTGGAAATGAGCCGGAATACTCTGAGCGTTAATATGTATAACGTTAAAAATTCTTAGGAACATCAGAAAACTGCGCTGCAAGACTGTCTGCAAGAGAAGGAATACTAACGAAACTGTCGTCTTTGCTTGTTATGGAGAAAAAACTACTATTATCACTGCTTTCATCGATAGACATAAATACTTACCTAATATAATAATAATAATACAAATATAAACTAATAAAAATAAAATAGATAAAAATAAACCGTATAACTAGTCCACCTGCCGGTTGCGTTACTGAATCAAAATAATTAAAGCCTACAAACACAGTCCAGTAACAAACGTACAAAAAAAAAACTTAATAAAAAGTAAAACATTTCAGGAGCAAAACTCAAGAAAAATTAAAAAAGAAAACAATAAAAAAAAAAAAAATTAAACACCCAGTCAGCCATTCCACCGTTACAAAAAACGGAACGCACCGAATGAAACTAACATAGGTGACTGACACTAGTGATGGGTAACTCATCAATTTTATTTGAGGATGAGGGAGCACCTCATTTTGCCTCGTGAGGTCCTCACGAGGTACCCCTCATTTGAGGTGAGGATTTGAGGAATCCTCAACGGCGTATTCACCTCACGAGTCGTGAGCCCGAGCCGAACTCAGCCGAACGTGCGAGGGAGCGAGGCGGGCGGGCGCGACGACATTCACGAGTACTCACGACTCTCCGTCCGATTAAGCAAATCTCTCTCACCTCTCACACATATCATTTTCTTTCGCTCATAAATTTTAGACCGCCAAAATAAACGAATCAATGACACTTGATTATCAATCTAATGCTGATGCTTTTAGAGTTCATAATAATTAATCATAGCTGAAATAAAAATATTTTCTTTAAAATTCGTTTTGACTAATAATGTTACATACTAATTTTAACAGTTTACGTAATGTTGACCTTGGAGGTGCACGTGATTTTCTTGTAACAATTACGTAGACTTTTGTTTTGTTTGTGTTCGTACTTTAATCTAAATAATTAATATCCTACCAAACATCAGTATCACACTCAACACACACACATGACATAACTAACATCATTACATACTTAGGTACATTATTTCATTAGGTACATACCAAAATCATAATGTTAATGTTTATTATGCTGCCAAAATTTCGAGACCAGACCTCACCTCACACATTCTTTAATTCTATACAATTTTTTAAATCGGTTCATTCGCTCACTCGTTGAGGAGCTCATCACTCAACCACTCAATACTCACTCGCGAGTCACGCCTCACGCCTCACCTCGCTCGCCTCACCCCTCGCCACAATTTCATATTGTCAATGTCAATTTTTGAGGACGCGTGAACGAATGAGGTGAGGTGAGGTAATGAGGTGGTTCATTGTTGAAAATCGAGTAACTCTTTCAATTTGCGATCACGAGGACCTCAAACGAGGGACCTCATGAGTGAGGGACTCATCACTAACTGACACTGACAGTGACAAGACATTAATTTGACGTTACTTTTAGTCGTGAAAAATTGTAGGTAGAACATTAGAACTATAATGTGAATATAACTGAAGGTAAAACAAAACAAACAAAACATATTACCCGGACTTGGAAAAAAACATCACAAAGAAATCACTTCTTCAAAGCTGCAGCACGCTTCAACCTAGCGGTCTTCGCAGCAGCAACGACCGGGACAGACGCTGGCACATCCGATACTGGATTACTCTGCTCGGGCTCACTGGGATTCGGCGCAATCTTGTCTAATTCAGCGAGGGACTCAACCCGGTGCCGCGAATCATTTGGACCAAGGACATACACGCAACCAGCCTTAGTCCAGCTCTTGGTGACACCGCATCTTTCCCTCGCAGCCAAGAACACATCATGTCGCCCCTTTGTTAGGAACTCGGACATGGTGACGCCTGTAGCCTTTAATTTGGCTTTGGAAAACCAAATCTTATCCCGAACCGCAAGACTGCCAAGCTTGAACAGGATAGGCCTGGTTTTATTAGTTACGGCACGTCCCATCCTGTGACATCGGGTGATGCCTGCAACAGTGAAGTCACTCAGCTGTAATTTGCTACAAATCACCTCAGTGACCACCTTGGCGGTGTCCTCCTTCTCCTCCTCATCAACACCATGCAACAGCAAGATTTTCCTACGACCACGCATCTCAATTTGGTCGACACTACGAGCTAGTAGCTCCACCTGTTGCTGAACACTGTTGAGAGCCTGCGTGATGAATGTCCGTAACATTGCAAACTCCGCAGCCAGGCTAGCAGTTGTGACAGGTGATGGAGGGGCCTTCTGTAGTTCCTCTTCAAAGGCAGACATCTTCGTGTGAAACAACTCCTTTAACTCAGTCAGAGTGCTTGCAAGTGAATCCATAGTGATGAAGTGAAGTGAATAGTAGTAGTAGGTTTTAACACTTTTAGTGCCACGATAAGTCGTTTGTGTGCCCACAACTCGCCTCCCGCGTCGTATACCTATATATATAAATAGCTGTAGGTAGCATATGACCATGCCCAGCACCCACCTAGCAAATCAAAACGTGGTACTAGGGTAAGGGCGAGTTGTGGGTACACAAACAAATTATCATTCTACCCGGCAGCCGGGTGCTTGGCACTAAAAGTGTTAAGAGAAAAATTGTGAAGAGATAACGCTACACCAGCAGGTACTGACTATGAACTTTTAAAATATAACATAAATAATTTTAAATAATGTTTCTATTAAAATATATTGAATTTCAATTACGTAACTGTTACAACTACCCACAAGCCAATCTATTTACAAAAAAATCTATTGATTGTATAAAAAAATTAAAACACTATTATGTTGCATGTAGAATAATCTAACAAAAAAACAGAATAATTGCATGTGTAGTAGTATGATTTTTAATAGTTAAAAGAAATTTTTAGAGGTATCTTCGTATTTTTTTCTATCGTATTATAGAGGCATGAGGAACAGGGTGTAAAGTTCACTCATCCTCCATAGAAAAGGGAGGATCCTCCGACCAGACGGGTGTCGTGTCTGGTGGGCAACTGCCCATATTAAATTGTAGTCTGTGAACTGCCCGACGGTTGATGTCGGGATGTTGTATATATGCCAGTTGCACGGTAAACTCTGCTTGTGCGATGCAGGATTTTTGCGTGACGTCAGTGTGATACGTAGTTCGCATGTGGCGTTGTAGATGGCTGCCACAGTATCAAATTAGTTGTATTATGTTTTCAACTCACTACCTACCTAGCATTTATCCTGAAGAATATCATATATTTTTCTGATTCTGTTTACTGCAGTGGATCATATACCTTTAGACCTTATAAAACTTCCAAAATTTGCGTTTAGGTCCTGTAGTCCCTTTAAATAATTTATTCTTTTAAATGTCTGGCTATGTCTACTGTTTAGTAGTAAATCTGCCTACCCTTTTCCCAGCTATGTTGTTGTCGGCCTCCAGTCTGAGCGATTCAGCTGAATACCAGTATGGAGCGACTGCCTATAAAACCTCCACAAGCCAGTTACTGAGTAACATGATACACCTTGGTAAGAGTGGCTGTCACACTTTTGGGCTTCTAACTACCCGCAACGACTGTCAAAGATCTATTGTCCAGTACAGTTAGTATTGCAAACTCAAACTCAAATTCAAGCTCAAAGCATTTATTTCAAATAAACCAACTACAGGCACTTTTGAATTGTCAAGGGTTCGGTCGGTCAGTCAGAAAGATGAAGCTAGTTGCCTAATCCAAAGCATAGTAGGTACCTATGGAGAAGAACGGGCAAGAAACTCCACTGACACTCTTTTAAATCAACGTATTATGGTTACAAAATATTGTTTACATCATTCATTTTGAAATTATACATGTGAGAACGATGCAAAACGTAAAAGCGTCCGTAATAGAAAGATTAACAAAACAAAAAAAAGCAATTCAAAAATTAAAATAAGCCGTGGCAGCTAAGAGATGACCAGTCTCTACTGACGGCGCCCGTTCAGGAACATGACGCGTGGATTAGCACTATTCAGCTCAGATTGCAGCAGATGGGGAAAACCCGATAAAACTTTGCCCCACCTGGGAGGCGAACCCGGGACCTCATGCTCAGCAGTAGCGCTTACGACCACTAGACCAGGCCAATCCCACGTTAATATCGTTAGGAAAAGGCTAGGCAGATCCTGATACAATTGATTTACCTGAAGGATATGCAGATCAGTACCGCAAATTCCGGAGTAATGAACCTTCACGATTACATCATCGTCATTGATGATCTGTGGCACAGGATAGTTCTTCTGGAAGCTCAGGGAAAGCTTGCTGCCGTCAAATACTACTGCTTCCATGATGTGTGTTTACTGCAACAAAAGATTTTTATTATGTTTTTAACGCTTCGACATTTTTTCCACTGCTTTAAGGCTCGTGCAGACTGGGGCTACATCGCGGGCGCGACAGGCTGAAATATGCCGGTTGCGCCCGAGATATGCAGGAGCCTTAATCAGTTAGACCTAGAAAACAAATCGATTCGATAAGATGGAGCCAGTAAAGTAACATAATCGAAACTTTGAGAGGAATGTTTCCGAAACAATTTTTTTTTAATATCGCAGCATTATGCTGAGATAGGGACCTTTTTGGCGTCGCAAAAGTCGTTTTATTTATTTCCTTTGTTGTTTTTTGTTTAATAGAACAAATATGTAAGTTTTGTTAGTTTTAAATGCTCCTTTTTTTAGGGTTCCGTAGTAAACAAGGAACCCTTATAGTTTCGCCATGTCTGTCTGTCTGTCTGTCTGTCTGACCCCACTGTAGCTCAGAGACGCTTAATAGTAGAAAGCTGTAATTTGGCATAGGTGTACGTATTAATCACGCCGACAGTGCTACAATAAAATCCAGAAAAAAGTTTTTTTTTTTAGGAAATGTTTTTTTTTCTCTTCTACCCCATGGTGTGGGATATCGTCGGATTGGCCGTTTAAAAATATTGCGAGTCTGTGAACACTAATTCTCGATTTAAAGACCCGCTTTAAAGTACTAATTTTTGTTAGAGTCAAGTGTCCCCCCGCCCTGCCAGCTAAACGGTTGTTTATGGAGATGTGGTAAATTCGTGGCAGTAGTACATATAATGAAATTAAAAAGAAAGCTATCACAGCTAAGTAGGCTTTACTAGTTAACGAGTAACAGTCAACCAACTTAAATTTACAGTTGGAGGATTGACCGTGGCATATATCGATGTATGGGAGAACATGTTTTTCAACTACAATATTAAGTTTGTTTTTGGGATAAATTCATCCCGACTTCTCAACTACGGAACCCTTCATTGTGCGTGAAACAAACTTAGAAGTCAAAGTCTCTTTTAAAGTCCAGACATAATCGTGGTCAGATCATGAGAAGACCATGCAGATTGGTGTCTGAAATGGTATTTTGATGAAAGAACCACACAGATTGAGTGGACCTGTCCAGTCAGTGCACGCATTTGTCAGTAGTTGTGCAGCTCAACTCAGAACGTAAGGAGCTCAACGATTCAACGAACAATACCAAAGAAAGGACATTTGGCTAGGCCGCAAAAATACTCAAACTGCCAGACCATGTTAAAAACTAACTAAGAATAAAACAAAATTAAACATGCAAGTAATAAATATAATATGCAAGTTTTAATATTAATATATAACAGGTACACGTATAACTAATATATTCCGGAGAATATATGCTCTAAATTATGGTAAAAACCACATCAAAATACATTGCGGAGATTATAAAAACATCGCGGTCACACAGAGAGACACAAAAAGCGACTTTAATTTCTTATACCTATTATGTATAATTGTATATCGTATGTCATCTGTCTAGGCTTTTCCCAATAGGGTCTTACACCCATTTTTGAAAAGTGTCTTAATTAAATTCTATAGTGCTAATATGCCCCAAAAAAAATCACAAAATTTTTATTCAATCGATAAGTGCCATAAACATGCATTTAAATTTTACATTTTCAAATTTCGCGCGTAGTTTGACGAAAACGCTGGACGCAGTGGACGCCATGTTGCTCTGTGGTCATGACGTCACTTGGCTAGTAAACAAATGCACTGATCTATTATCTAACTATCAGTTGACAGTTGACACGTTTTAGTTTACTTAGCGGTATGACGTAATAACATGGCGGCTACTATTTCATGGTGTTTTTTAACAGATTAGAAAAACTGAAAACGTAGAATTGAATTTTATAATTTATTTTGTTATTTTATGAACTAAAACTAACATTTTCCGACTCCTTTTTGCCTAAACTATCTCAATAATCTATTTATAGATTTTTTCTCGTATATAGTAAAATACCCTATTATGTTGGGGTTGGCTTCTAGACTAACCCGATGCAGCTGAATACCAGTATTTCACATGTAGCGACTGCCTATCTGACCTCCATAACCCAGTTATTGGGTAAGACCCTTTGGTAAGACTGGTTGTCAGACATTCGGGTTTCTGACGACCCGTAACGACTGAAAAAGATCCACGAATGACAGCCGGGACCAACGGCTTAACGTGCTCTCCGAGGCACGGAGGGTCTTGGTATGTAAAGACGGTCCGTTTGAATGTTGGAATTTTACACACTGTCTACTACGAGTATTGTAGTAATATTGTGTCTCACGTAGAATATAGGTACGTTCTGTGAAGTTTTTAATATAAAATAAATATTAAAAAAACAAAAAACCCGACTGCTAAAACACACAACTGAAAAGTGAAAAACAAGCATTACAATCTATAGAATTTTGGTATCGAAGGCACAAACAAAAGTTACACCAAATATGGTGCAACCCCGCCTGCGATACCAAAATTCTATAGATTGTAATACTTGTTTTTCTCTTTTCAGTTGTGTTTTAGCAGTCGGGTTTTTTGTTTTTTAAATATTTTTTTTTATTTCCGGCTTTTTTTGTTTTTATTAATATTTATACATATATTATTAATAAACATGTATTTCAGACCAGGTCCATATTCTTGTTAGTAACAATGTACTTAAAAACTAATGTTAGTATGCAAACACAACAAAAAATTAAATTAAATTAAATTGCGACATGAAGTCGCACCCATCTTTACAGCATGGGGGACTCCCCCCGATCTGCAAATACCCCCATTATAGAGTTGGAACTACTACGAACGCGAGTGAGCAGGGAGGCACATCTTCACTCCCACAATGAAGACAAATCTAACGACACCTCTTATGTTAAAATCTATCAAGCCGTTTAGACTACAGAGCGTGCCAAAGAAATAGAAATACATACGTACATACATACATACTCTCGAAAAACATTACCCTCCTTCTCGGGCAGTCAGGTAAAAACCCATATATGCTTTTAATGTTTCTCAGAAAATAGGACACGAACCTAATTATACATAGGTAGGTACAGTATTCGAAACGCCAGAACATGTGACAGAGTTATAGACCTGACATATTAATTATTTTTTCCAAACAAAAATAAAATGTGTTAAAAAATAAGTATTTACCTGGCTTTGATATCAAATCCTGGACCGAGACGTGCAGTCAACTTTGCTGCCGCTGAACGAATGATAATGACCGCAAGATTGAACTTGAACTTTTTATCAATCGAGATAAAAATTACTTTTATCATTACAGTACAGGCGTTGGCATTTATAGTTTGAACAAGTTATTTTATACCGACTAAAAATCATAACAAAAATAGAACGTGCGGATGGAGGAGCATGTTCCCATTCCTTTCACTTAAGGGTGGATCCGATCTAAACACTACGTAATATTATCATAATTAGGAAAAACAAACATGTCATCAGTCTAGGGTATAGTTTGCCCAAGTGCCTAGGAGACCCGAGCGTCAGCTGCTACAATAGCGGAGGAGTCCAAAATTGCAGCATGTCAATGATGTAAAAAAAACATTAAAAAAATCGTCGATCGTAACCATCCCAAAAAAAATTGACAGCTGCATGGAAGTGAGGGGAATTTATGTCAGTCGCGTAAATGAACATCATTTTGCCATAGCACATCAGCAGGCTTAGCACGGAAACCGTAGAGAAGCGTTTTGTCGACGGGAGAGAAGATATTTGACAGTTTTGTATCGAGAAATGTAGACAAGCGAATTCTATTTTACAGTAGGGTAGAAAAATAGAAAGCATCATGCTAGGCCTTCAGGGCTAAATTAGAAACTATGGGTAATGTGGTCAAAGGAACGATGGCTTTAATTTTGAAGGAAAATAAACCTGCCTGCTTCACAGTCGCCAACCGCATCCCGACAGAGGTGACCTTGGTGGTTTACAACGAAATTTCATTTGACCTTCCAACGACCTTGGTTTAAAGAGCAGAGCTAGCGATCAAGGGCGAATAGGCTAGGTTGGCGGACGACCGTGTAGATGGCGGTGCAAGTGCCTGTTACACGGTTACCAACCCCGTCCCCGTCAGAGGTGATATTGGTTGGCGGCAGAGCTGTTTCAACTACATGTTTGCCAACATACCATTCTATCGTGCTATTCGAGCAGTATAAAATCCATCGTCATGCCGAATATTTATCAAATTTAGAAAGAGTAGGAGTGGCTTGGGCACTTATATGTGCACGAGCGAAAAATAATTAATTAATAACCTAAATAAATAAAAATATGTCATCAAAATACTTTTTTTTGTACCTACTCTCTTTTGTATGAGACTTTTAAATTGTCAATATTTTTTTTGACCGATGCCTTATTGGCGTTTGGACGGAAAGGTAGGTAACCTTTCCTCTGTCAGTTTTCTGGTCGTATTTGAAAGCTGATCTGGACGAAACTTGGTATACAGGTTTTACGACTTTATAGATTTTTTTGTCGTTGGGGGTTTTTGATTGGAGGGGGTACTTCCTCCAAAATGGGGGCATAGATGGGGCTAGCGGATATCTCCACCTTAAGGCTCCTACAAATTGGCGCGACTTGTCGCGCGACGCGACGCGACACAAAGACACCGCGTGTAGCGCTACAAGCGGTGCCTTTGTGTCGCAACGCGTCGCGCGCGCCTTTATGAGATCCGATTTCGATGGTTCTTTTTTTATTTTAAAGATAGTAACTTATAAGTTGGTATCATAGTAGTTTGGTGAAGATCTGATGAGGATCTTCGGTGTGATGAGCAGAATAGCTCCTCAACATGCAGTAAATTGCTCACTTATATTACTTGTTGTAAAAAAGTTTGTACTGGATTGTTCGCTGACTACTAGTTTAATAATACGTGTGCGGTAAGTAAGCACGTAGATAGATGTTATTCTGAACTGATAACATAACCTTTCAGCCATCTCTGATTACAATAACAACATGTTTATCTGGGGGCACGGTAGTGCCCCCGCCAAGTTGAGCAAAACAAACAAACAAACCAACCAAGTCGAGCAAAAATAAACAAAGGCACAGCCGTACAGTTTCCGGCATTTATCTTGAGCTTTGATCCTTAATTACTTTAAGCGATTTTGGACCTTACTCCTGAGATAATTCGACGCGTATACATGCCCCCACCACTCCTTCGAGAGCTCAAGTTAAATGGGCAACTATACCATCCTTTTCTTGAAGCCATTCAGGATACTTTCGAACCCCTTGTAACTTCGTTGTGAATAAAGCCAGAAGCCTGAATTTTCAGTGACCAAGAGGGCATAATATAACTAGTTGTATTATGGCCTCTTGGTCACTGAAAATTCAGGCTAAACTACAGGTTCCAATTGAGTTTAATTTGGGAATAAACCTAAGTTTATTCCCAAATTAAACTCAATTGGAACCTGTAGTTTAGGAATAAACAAGTTAAAGTTCCTTAATTTTGTCATTGACACTGACTCATCATCATCTGCCTGCCTTTTCCCAACTATATTGGGGTCGGATTCCAGTCTAACTGGATGTAGCTGAATATAAGTATTTTACATGGAGCGACAGTCTATCTGACCTCCACAACCCAGTTACTGGGTAACACGATACTCCTTGGTAAGACTGGTTGTCACGGCTTAACGTGCTTTCCGAGGCACGGAGAGGTCTTGGTATGTAAAGACGGTCACTCATCTACGAACCAACCACGGCAAGCGTAGCTTAACCTGATCGATCGACCAGTGAGGCTGTTATTACTTAGCCACAAGCCCCTCGACACTCGTCATTGACACTGACTCATCGATCGTCAAAATTCTAAGGTACTTCTGACAGCCAAGCATAGACACACAAGCTTCAAATTTTGCACACAATTCGTGATTAGCCTATAAAGCAAGGAAAAACTAAAACATACAGAAATTTTAGCCCCGTTTTCTAGTTATACCAAATGCATAAGTAACTTTGTAATCCTATATAAATACATACGGTTACAAAGTTACTTTTGCATTCCATACCATTTTTTCATCAGTTACACTACTTAAGGCCCTGACAAGACCCAATTGACCAAAATAGGCTTCGCTTAAGAAAAAAAATTGCCAAATCTGTATAATTTGTGGTAGCGGAAAAAATATATGTTAATTTTGAACATATTTCCCAGAACTTGGTTGTTACCAAAACACGTTTTGAAACAAAAATCTCGATACAAACTTACGTTAAACTAACCTCTTACCTTGAGTTCTAATCCAAAATATCTGTATTAAATATCAACATACGTTACGTATTAAATTAATAACAAGTACGTCTTATTTTGATGCAGAACTTGGTTGTTTTTTATTTTCGATTACTCAACTCAATTTTGAGTAAATAGATAATTGCTTCATATTTTTCAATAAATTACAAGAGTTTTGTCATCGCGCTTCTCTTTCTTTTCTATGCAGTCTGACAGTGACCGCGTTTTAGGTGTTGTCAGCGTCTTAAATAGCACAGTATAGTACAACAGTAACAACAGTAGTAACAGTAGTTATAACAGTATATTTAAGACGCTGACAACACCTAAACCGCGGTCACTGTCAGATTGCATAGAAAAGAAAGAGAAGCGCGTTGACACAACCCTTGGTAATTTATTGCAAAATATGAATCAAATATCTATTTACTCAAAATTGAGTTGAGTAATCGAAAATAAAAAACAACCAAGTTCTGCATTCAAATAAGACGTTTTTGTTATTAATCAGTGGCGTGCCTAGGGTTTCAAAATAACGCAAGCCCAATAAAATTTTAACCGATTTCAAAAACAGAAAGTTCAGTTTTCGACTGAGTATGTAGGTACCTACGTATCTACGTATGTATCATCGCAATTTTCTCATAAACTACTGGTTAGGTACAATAAATTCTCTATCGAGCATTTTAGTAAGGCATGCCAGGCTTTTGGGCTTATATGAAGGTACCGCCACTGTTATTAATTAAATACGTAACGTATGTTAATATTTAATGCAGGTATTTTGGATTAGAACTCAAAGTAAGAGGTTAGTTTAACGTTAGTTTGTATCGAGATGTTTTTTCAAAACGTGTATTGGTAACAACCAAGTTCTGGTAAATATGTTCAAAATTAACATATATTTTTTCCGCTACCACAAACTATACAGATTTGGCAATTTTTTTTCTTAAGAGAAGCCTATTTTGGTCAATTGGGTCTTGTCTGCGCCTTAAGGACCTAGCTGATAGGATGCATGCAACCAAGACCTACAAGCGGTGCGGTGGTTGGAAATAGCCGCGTAAATGTAAATGTGACTGTTTGTATTTTGTTTATGTGCGAGAGAGTAGAGGAGTAAGTTTGTTTGTGTGTATGTATGCCTTTTTTATTGTGTTCTTATTGTTTTTTATGTGGATCTGGTCTGCAATAAAGATTTTTTTTTTATATATAGATAGATAGTTGGGTAAATAGTGGATATAGGTAGGTACAGTAAGTCACAGACGATGTCTCATTTAATACTCCCTTCCCTCCCTTCCCTCCTCGTTCGCTTCCACCTTCGGGCTTATCGTCACTTACCATCAGGTTAGATGAAGGCCAAGAACTTCCACGTTGTGGATAAAGAATATTTACATAGATAGGGACTAGATACGTATTGTGTCTACCTATTAGATTAGAGAGACGACTACCATCAAGGTAGCTACAATCAACGTTATCTATTACTATTATCTTGTAACTATTATCAGTCTCTTCGAAGATAACTTGTAAAATGGTCAATTAAATAAATTAAATCAATAAACAGCATTGAAATTGAATGAAGAAGCAATAATAAGATATAAAAACCTTTGGGATCTACCTACGGTGCCGCAAATAAACACAGAAATCCACTTAGCCAAGTCAAAAATAGAATGTTTTGGCAATCGCACACGGCAATAGAATCTACACAGACCAAAATCTGGCTAATATTAATGCTCTGGGCGCTTTATTTAATTAGGTCTATTCAAAATTGTAGATTATTCTTATGTGATTATGTTTCCGCGTGATGGCCGATGATGGGATAGTGCCGAATGGTACCCAAAAGAAGGCAACAGGGAGAGAGGCCGCCCGATACAAAGGTGGGACGACCATCTTAAGGCGACAGCGGGGCCACTGTGGAAGAGGAAAACCCATTACCGGGAACTGTGGAAGAACATGGGGGAGGCCTATGCTAAAGCCCCGCTTGGAGAGCAGTGGTGGCCCAGTGGTAACGGCCGCGACTTACCCAGCAGGCACTTTACATCGTATAATTTATTCCATCACCACTGCTCTCAAAACGGTGAAGGAAAACATCGTGAGGATACCGACATGTCCAAGAACCAACAATCCGTGTGACATCCACTAACCCGCACTGGGCCCGCGTGGTGGTTTACGGCGGCCCACTTCCTCTCACAAAGAGGAGCCTGTGTCCCAGCAGTGGTAACATTATTGCCTGATTATGCTTATGCTATGAAGCAAAACAAGCTCCTGAAACCGACGTCTGAAGAATAAACTTTTCTGATTAACTAAATAATAATGGTATGCAATTAGATTAATAACATTAAATAAGATTAATATTGTTAATAAAGGCTAATGCCTTTATTAACAATATCACAATCTAATTAATAAAATAGTAGATTAGTCTTATGTTGATAACTGACGTCCAGCCGATCAGAAGAGGCTACAGCGGCCTTGGGAATTAAATAACTCCTAAAAACTCTGGTGCAGAAGGCAACGGGAAACCACTGCATTATTTTCCCAAGAAAAACACATGAGAAATTATAATAGAGCCGACTAACCCTCGGCACCATCGTGATTCCGAGTTGCATGATGGGAAATATGCTACCGGCTACGCCGGTGTGGACCAACAGGCAGCGAGTAGAAGTTCTGCATCTGGTCTCGGCACAGGTCAAAATAGTACCCAATTGAGAAAACATCTGCGAGTGGGTACTTGGAATGTCAGAGGTTACTTAAGACCCGGCAAGTTGAAAGTTGTGGAAAGGGAGATGCAAAGGTGCAAAATTGACATTCTAGGGAGAGCCCTAAAATGTGTGAAACGAAGTGCATAAAAGAGGCAACGGACACTTTAATACGAGTAACGGGGACATAATGTACTATACAGGGGGTGAAGATCATAGCGCCAACACAACAACCCAACATAGCGCCATTGGGCTTCATCGTGTCAAAAAAACTACAGAGTAGTATCAAAAGCGATCAAACTCCAAATGAATGGATGATTGCCATCAAAATTGATGCGTGCCCTGTACTGGTTAATGTTATACGGGTATATGCACCCACATCCCAATCTGATGAGGAAGTCTCGGACCACATATTACGTACCACACCATCTAGGGAAGTTGTGATAATGCAGGGATACTTGAATACTAAATTGGGATGCACCAGAGGCGATCCTCGTCAACGCAGAGTCATTGGTTCCTATGGCCTTGGTAAAAGAGACAGAGGCGAAAAAATGTTGCAATACTGCGTAGAGAATCAGTTGGCTGTCATGAATTGGTTAGGCAGAAACTATAGAACGCCACCTGCTACGCTCCTTACATACTCCTTTTGCTTCGTTCACGTTCATACATCTGGTCATACACGCACGCCGGTTGCGAGCACTACGCACCTGACCTTTTCGAAGAACATCACCAATGAGGTCTGTCTTTCTGGGGCGTCCCCTCCCGACATTTCCACTCACACCACACATCCTTCTCAAGGAACGCATTTCCACAGCATTTACTCTACTTTCAAGCCTCTTAAATTTCTTAAAATTAAAATTAAATTATTATTTCCTAATTTTTTTTTCTTAAATTTTTACGTCATATTATTGCCTTATATCTCAGATACACAGATTAGGTCATATTTTATATTCTACGACTTAGTATAAGAAAGCAAAATAAGGTAATACTAAGATGCAAGTCATTTTTATGAATCACAAGCCGAACTACTTCGGTCCAGGAGAACCTACTACTCCTACTCCAGTCTTACGAAGGGGTATCGTGTTACCCAGTAACTGGGCTGAGGAGGTCAGATAGGCAGTCGCTCCATGTAAAATATTGGTATTCAGCTGTATCCGGAAAGACAGGACGCTGACACCAACATAGTTGGGATAAAGCTACGCAGAGGACTTTGATCCTGTTAGTATGTTCCCGTGGGTTATCCCACGGGAACAGGGAACGGTTTCCGACGTCCATGCGGGCGAAGCCACGGGCAAAATCTAGTTTTTTTTATGAATCCTCAAGCTTTGTTTTTAATTCATACTTATATCGGGTAACGAATGGGCAGACTCAGGAGACCTTGCGTTCTCTATTAATACATGTAATTATTCTATTAAACATTTTTCTCTTACGATAAAATGATATAACAATGATACGCAAAATTAATCTTACTTATCCGACGTATTTTCCCATTTCATTATATAAATATTATTATATAAAATAATACGACTTATCTACATCAAAGATATAAATATGTCTAAATAGACAGTCAAAGCTGTGAACTCGTCCAAAAAAATGCGTCATCTGTTGGCCGCAAAAAAACACGCACATTTGAATAACACAATGATAGCACAATGACGTGCCGCTCGTATAAGACGTAGAAAGAAAGAAAGAAAGAAAGAAAGAAAAAGTATTTATTGAGACTCGTACAGGAGATCACACATTAAACTAAAAACACTCATAGAAACATAAAAAAAAAACAAAGTAAAATTAAAATAAAAACAAAAAGTCCTGTACGAGGCCAATAGGGTCATATCTCAGATACAGATATAAATAAAATAAATAAATAAACGCTAGCTAGCCCGTAGCTGTCACACACACCAACAATGCAAAGTTGGCCTGTTTTAGTTTAGTTTGCAGCGCGACACTCTATCTAGACATCATTACGTATAAATAATCAAAGACTTACATATTGCTCGGTCGACAGATAATATCAGAATAACCAACATCAGTAAATACTTTAATACTTATAATATGTGTTTTATGCAATATCATGTAAACGTGTTATCTACAAGAAAATATAAAATAGTACAATATTATGCAGAAGCGACACTACGCGCCGACCACTAAATGAGGCTCGCTATTCGATAAAAATCTCAAAGTGAAAACATAGTGAAGTGAGCTTGAAGTCAGGGGACTACTCTCTAAGTCCGTCAAAGAAGATACGGGCCAATCCGAAAGCAGTTGATCCGTCAAAACAAGTGACAAATATAATTTTTCGACCGGGCAAAAACACATAGCGAGCTGGGATAGCTGTCAAATCGTGTTGTTATTCATTCTCAGTTCGGGCACCAAAGTAATCTTATGTCCGTAGGTGATACGGGGTAGGAAACGCCTGTAACTTCGGCCGAAACTACAGATTTAGTGCTTAGAGAGTAGCAGGCTTAGCATGACGCTCTGTATTTCTTCGAAGAATTAGACGCGGCTCTTTCTATACAAAGTGACATTTCGTTTCTCCATTTTTGACATCTCACCGTAGAAATCCGTCTACAATCTGTCATCTTGTCTTTCGTTTCTAACGATCTTTGTCTAGGTCCTTTTTTATGTAGAAGGATTTCTACGGTGGGATGTCAAAAAAGGAGAAACGAAATGGCACGGAGAAATAGAAAGCGTCATGCTAAGCCAGCTGGTATCAGAAATTTTTGCGAACTATAAAAAATAGTATCAACCATAGACATAATTAAAGTCTAAAACTAGGCCAATATTAAGTGCGAAACGAGTATTTTGAATTAGAAAATTGTTCGAAATTACATTATCTACGTTTTTTCCTCAGCGCGTTCGTGCTAGAGGCACCGGTTTCTTTCTGTAAGCCTGATCAAATCAAGTCACTAATCAGTAGATAATCAGTAACATGGGGTCCGAGTGCTCATTGAGTATTTTGGAACTTCGCCAAGCGGTTGATTGAGTCTTCACGTGACCATAGCGCTGGCCTATTTCTAGGCCAAAGAATCAAAAATGCCATCCAACATGGTAACGCTGCCAGCCTTTTGGGCACTTTTCCTGCTGACAGTGATGCGGACGCATGTTTTTTTATGAGCTCTTCCCTTTTATTTTTCTTTAAATACTCTATTTCAGTGTTAAGGTGCGTCCACACTATATAACAACACGTAACAAAACATAGTTATGTAACAGATTTCTATAGAGAGATTAGCAATGTTAAATAATGTGAACTTGTTATATAACAAAAGTTTAAGGGTTATAAATATAACATAGTATGGACCCTTTTTTTGAGGGTGGGAAGCCATCAATTAACTTCTCCCGCTCTGGGCGGAGCGGGAGGGTGTGTCAGACTCTTACTGACTAAAACCCACCCGTATTCCTTCCTGTTGCCTGTGTTGCGGGGGCCTCGGTGACCCATAAGTACCTTCCCGCGACCCCGGCAGGCCCTAGTGAACCCCTACCTATGTGCTGACGACATCTCTTTGAGGCACGCGTGGAATACAACGCGCCGTCGACCCGGGCCTGGTCCTTACCGGACGGTGAGCTACCCATTGCTCACCGTCATCCGCCCGGGATTCCCGACGCCCTGGGCGTCTTCTGCGGCGGCTAGGGGCGAGAGGGCGCGAAACTTGCCTTTCCCTCAACCGTCCCGCCTCCTCCTTCGCGAGCATGACTGCTTCGCAGAAGGAGGTGACGGCTGCCCATGCGCTCTCGCTCCGTACCATGGCCTGAACCAGGGCCGGACGCGAGAGATCTCTGCCGCCGATCGCCTCCACGAGGACACGGCGGTGCTCTGCCCAAGCCGGGCAGACCTCAACCTTATGTTCCACCGTGTCCTCATGGACCCTTAGACTCACACTTATTATACACTGTATTTAAGATTTGTCATAATAAAAGTTATCACACATCAGAAACTGTCGTCAAACCTCATGTAAACTGATTGATTGATCGGCCGCTGAAATAACAACCAATCAATCTGCCTAGCCTTTTCCTAACTATTTTGGATCAACTTCCAGTCTAACCAGAAGCAGCTGAAAACCAGTATTTTAAATGGAGCGACTTCCGATCTGACCTCCGCACAACCCAGTTACTGGGTAACATGATACCCCTTGGTAAGACTTGTTGGCAGACTTTTTGGCTTCTGACTACCCGTAACGACTGTCAAAGATCTACGAATGACAACCGGGACCAACGGTTTAATGTGCTTTCCGAGGCAAGAAGAGATCTCAATACATAGGGTGTTTCAAAATGAACTTGAAAAATTTTAAGAAGTGCTTTAGACCATCGAACTGAATTACTTATACTATGGGAACAACCTGGCTGGGGGAGGCCTATGTCCAGCAGTGGACGTCTTTCGGCTGAAATGATGATGATGATGATGGGAACAACTTTGAAATCGCGATAAAAACATCTGCTGTTCCATACTAAATCTTAATAAGTACCTAATGTGCTAAACTTTATTTAGATGCTAAATAACTTCAAATCAGATGAGCCATCAAATCATTTACCAACCAACGTATTGCGTAAACAGTTGAAAACCACCTCCTTTTTGAAGAAGTCGGTTAAAAAGCTAGTTCAGTCCAGTCCGTTTTTTTGTTTCTACATTGTACTTACATACACGTATCTACGTAAATGCAAGAGTGTCATATCTAGTCTCTTATTTAATCTTTGGTGATACGGGTACCATGAGGTGATAACCAAGTAGGACAACCATACTGTACTTAATGATCTCAGCGAAGACTAGGCCATACTTTAAAGATTTTTGATAATGAAACCCCTAATGGTATTTATTTCTATAAATTGGTTTTAACAAACACTTTAATGTTTAACATAAACACGTAATAAAAGTATTTTAAAACTAGATGAAGTCAGTGTTACCTATCCGGCTACATTGAAACACAGTGAAGTGCTGCTGCCCATGCCGTCTCGCTCCGTACCATGGCCTGGACCAGGGCCGGATGCTAGAGATCTCCGCCACTGATCGCCTCCAAGAGGACACGGCGGTGCTCTGCCCAAGCCGGGCAGACCTCCACCGTATGCACCACCGTGTCCAAGTCAGACGCATGAGTCTTGATCTTGGTCTCTCAACAACCGGTAGGTTGGAATCGGTCTTGCTACAAGAGTCTCATACAGTCTTGGAGTCTTGCAGACCTGCCTAATACGTTTTCATGAGAATGCGGCCGAGATCAACAAACGTTACCTAAGGCGCTGACAAGACCCAATTGACCAAAATAGGTTTCTCTTAAGAAACAAAATTGCCAAATCTTTATAGTTTGTGGTAGCGGAAAAAAATATACCTATGTTAATTTTGAACATATTTCCCAGAACTTGGTTGTTACCAAAACACGTTTTGAAAAAAAATCTCGATACAAACTAACGTTAAACTAACCTCTTACCTTGATTTCTAATCCAAAATATCTGCATTAAATATCAACATACGTTACGTACTCGTATAATAACGAGAACGTCTTATTTGAATGCAGAACTCGGTTGTTTTTATTTTCGATTACTTAACTCAATTTTGATTAAATAGATAATAGCTTCATATTTTGCATTAAATTACAAGCGTTGTGACATCGAGCTTCTCTTTCTTTTCTATGAAATCTGACAGTGACCGCGGTTTAGGTGTTGTCAGCGTCTTAATATATACTTTGACTTAGCGTTAGTTCTATCACTTTAGCACAACTGTCAAACTACAAGTGCAACATAGATAATTAAGGGAATATTATTTATATAGATTTATTTTATTTTTATTAATTTACTGTTAGTACTTACATTTGTTTTTACAGGCAGGAACTCAATCTAACAATGTAGTCACCAATTTCCACACTCTGAGACGTCGCCCTAAAACCAATCGAACAGCAACAGAATTGAAATTATTTAATCTCAAATCATGTCTAAGTCAAAGCTAGAGCTAAGTAATATTTATAAATGATAAATAAATGATAAATGATTTTTATTTCTGTAAGTAGGTTTATACAAACACTTTTACACGTCAATCATATTTTTTAAATAAAGCTAGATGAGGTCGGCGTTTCCTATCTGACTACTCTGAGAAGAAAGGCCGAAACAAACACAGGTCACAGGTCTCTTTTAAAGTCCAGACATAATCTTGGTTAGATCATGTGAAGGCCATGTAGATTGGTGTCTGAAATGGTCCTTTTGAGGAAAGAACCATACAGATTGAGTGGACCTATCCAGTCAGTGCACGCATTTGTCAGTAATCGTGCAGCTCAACTCAGAACTTAAGGAGCTCAACGATGCGACGAACAATACCAAAGACGTCGACCTGCGAGAAACGGGCCTTTGCACACAAAAATGTTCATTGTCCTATATTCTACACATTTCACAGTAACTCCACAAATTAATAAGCAGTGATAGAGCTTATCACTATTATTGCTTTGTTTATGATGCTTACGTGTTATCTAAAACTAGACATTTTCCGCGGATTGGCTTCTTATTTCACCTCAACAACAACAAAACAAGTGAACATTACATCACGCCGTATTCCCCGAAGGACTGGGCAGAGGTTTATAGAACCCCACCCACATCTTAACTATATAAATATATTTAGATACAGGGTGGACTTTTGAGATGGGGCAGTAAGGGCAGCAACCTTAACCGTTGTAGCTACAGGAAAACGGTCTTAGAAGACCATCCTTAAGTTTTAGAGACATTTAGATCTGCATTCGCAGATTTTCAAAAAATTGTACAGTCAGCAAGAAAATGCGCAGTTTTCACAAAAACATTTTTGGTGCCAATCGATCCTGTTTTATACAGGCATCAAAAAATTCTATTAGACCAACAGAGGGAAAAGTCAGAAATCGCAAAAAACTTTTTCCATACATTTTGTAGGATCCCTCACTCGTGTGTCTGTCTGCCCGTCTGGCTGGCCGTCTGTATGTATGTCCGTCTGTCACAGCCGATTTGCTCCGAAACTACAGGACCGATTAAGTTGAAGTTTGGTACACATATGAATTTTTGTGACCCAAACACGGAAGTGTAACGCAAATAAATGAATTTTTAATATTTTTGCTTTAGGAGGGCAAAATAGGAAATTTTTAAAAAAGTTTTGTAAACTGTACCGTGTTGGCTTGTTGTAAGGTTATCAAAGATCTTTTTTTATAATTTCAAATAAATAGTTTTCAAGTTAGTTGAGAAAATTGATGAAAAATTATCTCTGAAACTACCAAAAAAAAACAGAACAGGAAAACCTATATCTATGGTCTTAAAATAACATTTTAAATCTCTCAATATTGTGCGTAAAAACTTACATTTGCATTTGGAATGTATGAGGGAACATGATTTTCAACTACAGTTTTGAGGTAACGCAAGGAATACGGGTGGGTTTTAGTCAGTAAGAGTCTGACACACCCTCCCGCTCCGCCCAGAGCGGGAGAAGTTATTTGATAATTTCTCACTAAAAAAAAAAAGGATGTCAATATATTCATTATCCGAATAAGTAAAGTCGAATTATTAATTCACGGGAGTAATCTGACATGTGCTAGCTCTCACTTTGTGTAATAAAATGGCCATATTTAAGACTCTTACAAACAAGCGCGACACGCGACGCGACACAAAGGCACCGCTTGTAGTGCTACACGCGGTGCCTTTGTGTCGCGTCGCATGTCGCGCCTGTTTGAAGGAGCCTTTATTGTAACGGTGATCGTTTAGTTTAATCGATTAGTATAAGTGTAAAAGTCTAGAATACAACACAAAGTGACAGCTAGCACATGTCAGATTACCTACTCCAGTAAATTAATAATTTGCTCTTCAACGGCCTATCCAACGATACCCCACACCATGGGATAGACGAGAAAGAAAATTTCATACCCATTTTACGTGTAAGGGGAAAAAAGAACTTTTGAAGATTGTATTTTACCACTTTGCGGCATTATTAACATGTATCAATCAATCAATCAACTCAGCCTATAGCAGTCCACTGCTGGACATAGGCCTCTCCCAGGCTGCGCCACAACACCCTGTCCTCCGCCTTCCGCATCCAGTCTGTCCCAGCCACCTTTTTAAGGTCGTCGGTCCATCTAGCTGGGGGGCGTCCCCCACTACGCCTGCCGATACGCGGTCTCCACTCCAGGACTCGTCTGCTCCACCGGCCATCGGTCCTTCGACACACATGGCCAGCCCACTGCCACTTCAGCTTGCTGACTCTGCAGGCTATGTCGGTAACTCCAGTTCTCTTCCGGATAACTTCATTTCTGATCTTATCCTTCAAAGAAACTCCGATCATAGCCCGCTCCATGGCGCGCTGAGTGACGTTTAATTTGTGGATCAGCCCGACTGTCAGTGTCCACGTTTCGGCACCGTATGTAATAAAGGGCAGGACGCACTGGCATGTATACCAATGCCAAATTACAGCTTCTTCAACTTTCTATTACTAAGAGTCTCTGCACTAAGCCGGGGACAGACAGACAGATGGACATGGCGAAACTATAAGGGTACAGTTTCTATGGAAACTTAAAAATCATGAAATTTAGTACCTAATGTCTCTTAAGAGAGTTGATTGTAGGCTGAGCTGTACCTGTGCTTTATTATGTATCTATAGTCTGTTCCAAAAGTATGTGATTTAAGTAAAACAAATTCTGCGGGGCAATTTCGTAACACACATAAAATGACAATTGATCATAATCGGTTTCATTTTGACAGTTCACCCACGTTCATTGCGTTATTTACGCTGTTAAGTAGACGCATTTTCAAACCTATGAAGCAATGGATTAGCAATATGCTTCAAAACTGCTGTGTTACGCAATTAGATAACTTCTGACGCAATCAAATCACTCGCTAAAGGGCATTACACTATTAAATTGGCATCCAGCAGGCTTAGCACGACACTCTCTATTTCTTCGAAGAATAGACACGGCTCTTTCCATACAAAGTGACATTTCGTTTCTCCTTTTTTGACATCTCACCGTAGAAATCCTTCTACATAAAAAAGGACCTAGACAAAGATCGTTAGAAACGAAAGACAAGATGACAGATTGTAGAAGGATTTCTACAGTGAGATGTCAAAAACTGAGAAACGAAATGTCACTTTGTATAGAAAGAACCGTGTCTATTCTTTGAAGAAATAGAGAGTGTCATGCTAAGCCTGCAGAGGTACAGGACTTTTTCTGATCCATTTGTTTACATTTTCACTAGATACTATTGAAACAGACCATAAGACCTTATCAACAACTAAGTGAAGTGATTAAAATTTTACGAGCAAACGTCACGTAATGACAATTAGTATCTGATAAAGTGATAACGTACTCTAGCTCGTGTTTAGTTACATAAGTAACATAGAATATAATATAATAAAATATATTTATTGTAAAACAAGCAACAATAAAGTATACATCGCAGACGCGCGTATTCCGTAGAACCTTTTTTATCCATAGAAATATATGCATTAAGTTGTAAACATAAGAGTGAATTTGCTATGTTATCTTTTAGATTGACGCTTCGCTGCGCTTCAACTCTACGCTAGTATGAATCGACGCTAAAACTCAATAAAATCTTGGATACGTATCTATCGACGTCGTAAACCCACTGAGTGGGAACTCTTGGTTTGTGGAGGTCAGATCGGCAATAGCTCCATGTAAAATACTGGAATTCAGCTACAGCTGTGTTTGTGACCAAGCAGCAAGACAGCAAGCGATGTATGTCCTCGAAGCAGACGTGATCCTTATGGACTGGTGTTAAATGACTTACCAAAGCTAACCAAATATAATAAAAGCTGTCTAGCAATGTGTGTGCGTATCTATAATAAAATACCGAACAATCTCAAACTATTAAATGTTAGATTACTTTAAAAAAAATATACAAATGGCTAAATGAATGTAGCTTTTATAGTTTGACAGAATTCATGGATAAAAAATATTGACATTACCTATATTCTAACAATAATTAAACCCTGTAACATTAAATTTTTGCATGCTATGTTTTACCTTAGCTAAACATGTTTGTGCCACTCTGACCTATGCTTAACACCATTGTATACCATGTTTTACGCAAATAAATTATTTTATTATTATTATTATTATTTATTACATCCGGTTAGACTGGAAGCCGATCCTAACATAGTTCAGAAAGGCTTTCAGATGACAATAATGGTCCACCTGTCCACTACCAACACCTATCCATGGTTGAGCTCCTTAAGTTCTGAGTTGAGCTTCACGGTTACTGACAAATGCGTGCACTGACTGGACAGGTCCACTCAAATCTGTATATTCTTTCCTCAAAATACCATTTTAGACACTAATTTAAATGATCTGACCAAGATTATTTACTCATTGACATTGATGATTTTTTATATACAATGACATGAATATAGTAAATATGAAGTATTCTTTTTTTTATTATTATTTTTAATGTGAAGGCTATGTGGGTTATTGTTATGTTACCTTTTCTCTCAGTTAGTTTTAATCTTGGTCTGGCAGTTTGTGTCATTTGAGCGGCCTACCCAAATGTCCTTTCTTTGGTATTGTTCGTCGAATCGTTGAGCTCCTTAAGTTCTGAGTTGAGCTGCACGATTACTGACAAATGCGTGCACTGACTGGATAGATCCACTCAATCTGTGTGGTTCTTTCCTCAAAAGACCATTTCAGACACCAATCTACATGGTCTTCACATGATCTGACCAAGATTATGCTGGACTTTAAACGAGACTGTGACTATAGTTGCAAAAGTTCTGAAAAATTCTGAATAATTCCGGAATACTTCTGGGAAAGTTTCTCTATATCAGAATTATTCAAAATGAATTTTATTGAAATTTTTATTTTTTTTGCTGAAATATCGTATTTTGCATCGATACTAGCATACAGATGCCTCATCCCATACAAAGAAATGTCCCGACGTAAAGAGCAGATTTCATCTGGCAATTCTAGCTATTTTTGTACATCAATCGCGTTCGTTCCCAATAGATGGTGTTAGTAGCGACTTTGCAAGAAGGGTTACATTATACTTTTATTCCGAATAGATGACGTTAAAAGCACACTATACTTTTGTACTGCTGCTACGTACTCCTTACTCCTATTATCAGTGATATTATTAAACAAAACAAAATTTAAAAAATCGAGATGTTAACCTTTGAAATTTAATACAGCGCCATCTACTGGTATAAATATTAATTGTGCATTCCAATCATCTTTGAAATTTGTACTAAGAGCTTATTGTTACATAATTTGGTGTGATTATGATTATTATTTGTTGATTATGTATGAATAAACCTTATAAAAGTCAACAAAAACTTTGAAATTACACTTCAATTATAGATCAATAAATGTTGTGCCATCTAGTGACATTTATTTGAAACTCTTTGTTAGCGGTGGTGCAGGCGATGGCGGTGCGGGGTGCGGTAAGAGGGGAGATGCTCCCCGGAAGTTTTCGCCCGCGGAGAAAGATTCATACCCCGCAATCGAATGTTTCCGCGGAATATTTCGACCGAATTATTCAGGAATAAACGTGTTTATTTTGTTGTGTGGTGGGTGAATTTATTTTTCAGTGGCACATAAGTAAGTAAAATATAAATGTTTATTTTAATATAAATATGATTGATTAAGTATAATATATTATGTTGATATTTTTATAGGTAAATATGTTATCCTGCGATTAACAGGATTTTTATTTCTTTGTGCTATTTTTGCAAATGCTCTTTTTCTAAATGGAAGGTACTTAGTTGTGGAATAAAAAACCACCGAGCATATTTGATTTGTTTTTTTGAAAAAGGGATACCTATGTTTTTGATTAGTTTGTATATAGCTCTTCTGTTCGCATCCCGAGTATTCGCGAGTCACATAGATATGTATTAATCATTACCTACTTATCTACATATCGCGTATAAAAGTCAATAAAAACAAATAAAGGCAAACCTTGCAAGCAAACACGTTTTGATGCGGTTTTCAGAAAAGTACCTATTTGCTATACTTAGGAGTAGGTTTTGATATATATTAACTGACTTCAATAAAAAGGAGGTTATGAGTTTGAACCGTATGTAGGTGTGTATGTTTGTCCGCGATTATCTCGCGTTAAACCGCTTTTGATGCAGTTTTTAGAACAATATTACTAGGGTGCGTCTAATGAAAGCGCGACATGGAGTTTTTTTTTTAAATTTAATTGGCAACATTATTCAGCCGCAATTGTAGGAAACAAAAAAAATTTAAGTGTCAAGAAATAATTCTCCTACTAGTTAGTAATACCACATACAAAATTTTTGTTTTTAACCTCTTTTTCTCAGGTCGCGCTTTCATAAGACGGACTATAGTCACTATATGTATACGTGACATAAACAAATGTTGAGATAAAAATATTTAAGTAAAAAGATAGAACCAACTTCAATGTAGCCGGAGCACCTCAAACCAACCTCTTCAATAAAATCTTAGAACATAGAACCAACTTCAATAAAGACGGAACTTTATTGAAATCCGTTCTGTTTTTATTACTGTTAACCCATTAAAGTATGTTGTACTCAATTGAGTACAGCCTTATCCCGAAGTGTAAATTACAGATCTTGTAAATTTTAAGTGATACACCTTATTATTATACTTCGTTACGCTGTACTCAATCGAGTACAGTGACTTTTAATAGGTTAATACAATATTCCCGGTTTTTTTTTGACAATTGAAATATTCCCAAAGTTTCAGAATATTTCGGAATACTTCCGAAGTATTCGACGGGAATGATTCGGAATTTTTCCCGCCAGCATCTATAACTGTGACCTCTGAGTTTGTTTCTGCCTTTCTTCTCAGAGTAGTCAGGTAGGAAACGCCGAGCTCATCTAGTTTTTTTTCTAAATATTATTGATGTGTAAAAGTGTTTGTACAAACCTGCTTACAGAAATAAAATCATTTCATTTCATTTCACCACTATCTAGTTGAAATTCTTACATGGCGTGACCAATGCTATCTCAATGTCAGTATTAAAGATCATTCTATGTTATTATAATATCAACTTCGTGACCATAAAATACAATAACATACCAAGAGATAAGCTAAGTTTTATCTTGTTTTGAGTAAATAGTCAGAATCAGAATCAGAATCAGAATGCTTTATTTGTAAACATAGGTCAAATTACAACAGAGTGTGAGATGTTACAGATAGGTAGATCTTCTATGTTTTGCCCACAGGCGTACAAATATATTTAATTAACATTGTCAAATATTTACTTTTTAACACACATTTTACTTTTAAAATATCATAAAATGTTAGAATTACGTAACTTTCACATCGCTAGTAAAGTCAGTATTAATAGATACATGCACATCAATACAAATTTAAAATACAATCAATTTCAATAAATGTCAAATAGATTAAGTTACATGTCATATTAATGTTAATATCAAACAAAATTCAAGGTCGTCAAAATAGGTGAGGTAATGAATAATTTTCTGAGGCAGTAACTATAGAATTGTCGTCCAAATATTCCTTTAGTGAGTAATAGCATTTATTTATCAAAATTTTAAATAGTGCTTTTTTGAAATTGTCCAGATTTAACGTTTTTATTTGTTCAGGTAATTTGTTAAATATTTTTTTGGCCATACAGAAGGTACTTTTATTCATTAGTGCAGTTTTGCCATAAGTCACTTCGAGTTCTGACTTATTCTTATCGCGTAATTTTTGTAGTAACTTTTAGCAGCTATTTTGTATAATGAGATGTTAGATTTGACAAACACATTTGTTTCGTATATGTACAACGATGGCAAGGTCAGAATTTTTAAACGTTTAAAGAACGGTTGACAACTGTCCGTGCTTTTAAGGCTACACATAGCTCTGACACATCTTTTTTGGGCTCTAAATACAAGTTCTCTATCTACTGAATTGCCCCAGTATATTACGCCATATCTGAGTGTTGATGCAACATAGCCGTGATAGGCTGTTAGTACGGATTCTAGGCTCACTATTTTTGATAGTTTATAGAGAACATAGGCAAATTTATGAAGTTTTTTACATATTTCGTCTGTCTGAGATCTCCAAGTCAAATTATTGTCTATATTAATACCAAGAAATTTAGTAGCAGTAGCTGGTTCTATTTTCGTCCCTAAATAGCTAGTGTACCGCGCCTTAGGAATGCGCGGCGAGGCAGGGGACGGGATGTCGTTACGGCCTGACCACGATCTTGCCGCTATTAGCGGTAGCTTAGCGCGGGGCGGCGAGTGGTAAAAACAAATATACGAAAATGTATAAGCATGCAACGAGGCGCCGCACGCAGTGGCCACGCGAGCGGTATTTACCGAGCGTTTCGCTTTCGCGGCAGCGGCGCGCGGCTTGAACAAATGTACCTAAGGGCGAGTGATTGAGATGCCAAGAATCAGAGCGTTACGGAGAGCGGCGGACTGAGCGGCGCGGTTTGACGATTAAAATATTTTATCTACACCTCCTTCTGCGAAGCAGTAATGTTCGCGAAGAAGGAGGCGGGACGGCTGAGGGAGAGGCAAATTTCGCGCCCTCATGCCCCTAGCCGCCGCAGGAGACGCCCTGAGCGTCGGGAATCCCAGGCCGATATCGGGCGAACAATGGGTTTTTTTTTGTGTGGGGAATCATCAAATAACTTCTCCCGCTCTGGGCGGAGCGGGAGGGTGTGTCAGACTCTTACTGACTAAAACCCACCCGTATTCCTTCCATTGCCTGTGTTGCCAGGGGCCTCGGTAACCCTTTTGTACCTTCCCGCGACCCCGGCAGGCATCGGCCCTGGTGGACCCCTACACTTGTGCTGACGATATCTCTTTGAGGCGCGCGTGGAATACAACGCGCCGTCGACCCGGGCCTGGTCCTTACCGGACGGTGAGCTACCCATTGCTCACCGTCCGCAAGCCCGCGCGAGCAATGGGTAGCTCGCCATCCGATAAGGACTAAGGAGACTACTCTCCAAGTCCATCAATGAAGATACGGGCCCGTTCGAAAGTAGTTGATCCGTCAAAACAACTGAAAGTTAAATTTTTCGATCCAACTGCTTTTTGGTGCCGCGCTCTTCAGCGCGGCTGTCTGCTGACTCTGCGCCCATAACACAGTCTGCGACTCACGCGCCATCTCACCCTACCACGGCTGCAACCAACGCGCCAACAGACACAACTCTGGCTGCATCTCACGCGCCAACACCCACTACGACGTGTATGCCTACCACAAGCCTCTGGCAACAGAGCTTCGTGCATAACAGCATCCAACCCGGACAAGGACCAAGAACAGCACAGACAGAGAGTGACGGGGAAGGGTGACGGACCTGGCAGCTCTAGCACTTTCTCGGGCGACGGAGTACGCATGCTGCAAAAAGCGGAAAAATCATGGCTCGGGGGAAGAAAGTAGGCGACCGAAAGCACGGCACCCGCGATGGCTTTAGCCAGCGCGAAGCGCGATCGGACGCCGAAGAGGCAGTACGCGACCAGCCACGAGTACGCGAAGGGGCAACCCAGCGCGAAAAACGGCCGGACGCGGAATCACGTGACCAGTCGCAAGTACGCGAAGGGGAAACCCAGCGCGAAAAGCGGCTGGACGCGGAACCATGCGGGCGGGGGCCCAGCGCGAAAAACCTCCGCACGCGACAGAACCTGCCGGGACCGCCAGTCGACCCCGGGACTCCGACTTGACCCACGACCGACCGCGGCCTCAACGGAAAAGGGGTAGGTGGGCTGGATTCTCACACCAACCGCTACCGGCAAGAAGCACTCAGCCGGGCGCCTCCAACCCGCAGCCTGGACCAAGTGGTACAGGGCCGGTGAGGGAGCGCCCGAATGACTCGGCCTCACCGAACACGCTTCAGGGGGATGCCAAACGTGTGAGGGTCCAACCCGCTCAGGGAGAGCAGAGGACCTACGCACGAGCCACAAAGGACATTCCGGCGCGGCTGGCTGTAGCAATCTGCCTTCCTCTAAGACCAGAGATCTGACTAAGGAAGAGGCCGCACATATAAAGACCGAACTAGAGAGCCTTATGCTGGACACGGACTCCACAGCACAGCTCCCTGCCTTCCGCAGATACCCACGGGTAGCGGAAGGCACCGTGCAGCTGTGGTGTGAGGACGACCATGCTCTGACCTGGCTGACCCACAACGTGCCCCGAATCCGACTTCCAGACACTGATCTTAACCTGATAAGACAGTCCGACGTACCGACCCGTGTCCGAGCCTCACTCTTCGTCCCACGTTATAAAGGGGACATTGTCCGGCTTCAAAGTATTCTGACTCGTCAGAATACTTGGTATGACATAGGGAAGTGGTCGCTGTACAGGGCAACTACCGTCGGTGGTGATAACTATGCGCCTACATACCACAAGGGATTCCTATCACACCACTTACTCAATTCTGTTCCAGAGACTTAACAGCTGTCAGGCTCCACAGTGATGGTAGCGCTCCAGATGTTGTACTAGCCTCGGTGCACATGCCAGGTGAGGATGTACACTGCCCTCCAAAAGAGATGGCCGACCTAGTGCAGCACTGTGAGCGCGCCAAACTGGAACTGATCATCTGCACCGACTCAAACGCCCACCACCCTCTATGGGGCAGCGATGCACCGAACTCCAGAGGAGAGGTACTATCCACCTATTTATTCTCTACTAATCTTAACATCATTAACCGCGGCTCAGAACCCACTTGGGTCACAGTCCGAGGACAAACGATCATAGACCTAACACTCGCTACAGAAAACGCGACTAACCTTATTACAGACTGGCATGTATCGGACGAGCCATCTTGCTCGGACCATAGAAGGATACGCTTCAAAATAACTACCAATACAAAGAAACCTGCACCAAGGCGGAATCCGCGGCGCACCGATGTCCCCGAGTTTAAACGTCTCCTAGCCTCTCTATTAGATAGGCACCTAACACAGGTAACCCTAAGAGACCAAGCGCAACTGGAATACACCGTGACAAAACTCTCAGAATACCTAACCGAAGCATACCATGCATGCTGCAAACTAAGAGCGCCAAAAACAAGGGCGAGAGGAACCCCTGGTGGAACGCAGAACTTAGTAAACTCAGAGATGCATTACGTAAACAATTCAACAGAGCTAAAAACACTAGACTCCCGGGACGACTGGGACCTATACAAAGAAACCCAATACGCATACAAAAAACAGATCAGAACCGCCAGGAGATCAGCATGGCGGAAATTCTGTGAATCCATCGAGACAAATAACGAAGCCGCTAGGGTAAGGAAGATTCTGGCAGCAGATCAGGACCGAACTCTCGGCGCGCTGGAAAAGCCATGTATTATCAGACTTTTCCAGCGCGCCGAGAGTTCGGTACACACTAACCAACCAGGAAACCAGTAAGGTCCTTCTCGAGACCCACTTCCCAGACTGCAAACTCCTGGAGGATGGGAGGTGGGAGGCTGAACCAGAATGGACCCTGACTGATCAGGACTGGTCCAGAGCCCGCAAAATAGTAACAGAAGATCGGCTAAGGTGGGCTATTGACACCTTTCAGCCTTACAAGTCCGGGGGGCTGGATGGCATTTTCCCAGCCCTGCTGCAGTGGGGGGTGAATCATCTGATGCCATTGCTGACGGAGATCTATCGAGCCTGCATGGCACTCAGATACATACCCCTCGCATGGCGCGAAGTGAAAGTCATTTTCATACCCAAACCTGGCAAAACCGACTATACACAACCCAAGGCTTACAGGCCTATAAGCCTCACATCCTTCCTACTGAAGACCCTTGAGAGACTCTGCGATAGACACATCCGAGACGGACCTCTTCGGGCCAAACCCCTTCACAAACAACAGCATGCGTACACCACAGGCAGATCAACAGAATCCGCGCTGCACAGCGTGGTTTCCAAAATTGAATGCGCAGTGGACCACAAATGCTCGGCACTGGCCGCCTTTATTGACATCGAGGGCGCCTTTGACAAAACAATGTTCAATAGCATCAACACGGAACTTGACAGACATAGCATAGACCCCACCATAAGTGGCTGGATCACAAACATGCTTAAACTGAGAGCTGTACAAGTGAACGATACTACCAGGGCCATAGTGGCGAAAGGCTGCCCACAAGAAGGCGTCCTCTCGCCGCTTTTATGGAACCTGGTCGTCGACAACCTCATCAAAACACTCAACGATAAAGGTTACTTCACCTTAGGCTATGCGGATGACATAACTATAATAATAAAAGGCATCCACAAAAATACCCTATGCAACCTTATGCGCCAAGCCTTAAAAATAATAGAGGATTGGTGCAATAAGCACCAACTATCAGTAAACCCTACAAAAACCGAATTAGTTCTATTCACAAACAAGAGGAAACTGTCAATTTTATAGCTACCACGATTCTTTGGGACCACCCTAAGCCTGTCAACTGAAACTAAGTACCTGGGCATCTTCTTGGACAAACAGTTGAACTGGGCAAAACATACCAACTACATCATCACAAAAGCCAGCATATCTCTGTGGCAGTGTAAAAGACTGCTCGGCGGGAACCGGGGAATTAACCCCAAGATTACCTACTGGCTGTTCACCACCGTCATCCGGCCAATTATCACATACGGCTCACTAGTCTGGTGGCCCAGGACAGACCTGAGCCCAAAAATATCTCGAAAAACTGCAACGGTTTGCTTGTGTAGCAATCACAGGCTGTATGAGAACTACGCCCACCGCCGCCCTACAGGCGATGCTTGGATTGCTGCCTCTGCACCTTATCGTGCGGGAGGAGGCGGCCCTGGCCGCCTTTCGGCTTAACATAACAGGAACCCTGAGCAAAGACTCTAGAGTCAAGCACATACGCATAAGGGAGGATGCGATCAAACGAAGACCGATGATGGCATCACCCTGCGACAGAGCCCCAAAACTACACTGTTTCCAAAAGCACTACAACATAATACTCACAGAGGAACGGTGCGACTATTCAGGCCCGTATGAGGTAAGAGTATACACCGATGGATCAAAGACCAACTCCGGAACCGGAGCTGGCGTTTTCTCACACGACCTTAACATAAACATATCCAGCCCGCTGGGAATGTTCAACACCGTCTACCAGGCGGAGTGTGTGTGCATTATACAAGCGGCGTATGCCATAGAAGCCAGGGGAGTCACGGACACTCATTTACGTATACTCTCCGACAGCGCCTCAGTTCTCCAATCCTTAGGGAAGAAACACAGTACTTCGAGATTAACACAAGAATGTCACAATGCGCTAGAACGTATAACGGTATTCAACCGCAACACAGTGACACTGCAATGGATAAAAGGACACAGCGGATCGCTGGGCAACGACGCAGCTGACGAACTAGCCAGGAGAGCATCCGGCACGTCAGTCTGCGGACCGGAGCCGATCGTGCCTATCCCCTTCAACCAACTACGCAGGTGGCTAAATAGCTATTATTAAAAATTAAAATAAAATTATACACGAAATTGAATAATTACATTCGCATAAAAAGTCAATAACAATAACATAAATAATTCTCATCTCGTTGATACACACTCGATCCTGTATTGCGCGGCTGTTGCGGCATGTCGTTTAGCGAACGTAAAGTTCCCAAACTGTGACGGAGCTACTCGACCAAAACCAGCCATACCAGCCTGGCAATGCAGGATCGAGCGTCGTATCTACGGGGCCAAGATACTCATCGGCAAACTATACTTCTTCAGGGAGGGCAATACACGACCACTAGTGATGCGCTTTGTGAGACGGGCATTCTCGGGAACTGGAATCAGTCCTCGAAAATACATGTCCCGTGTCACAGAGCGCATCGACTTCCTGAAACAGAAAGTTTGTGCATGAGCGAGCCGTATTCGGTGGTATAAGCGGCGGGTTGATCGATACACGCAAAATCGCATGTTCCAGAGCGATGACAGGTGGGTATATAGAGCTTCGGAGCGACCAGAACAAAACGTGACCGACATGTGCCGCCCAGATGATGCCACCACGACTGCGTTCTGGCGCTGCATCTGATCGGTAGGTACGGATCAGATGCTGCGCCAGAAAGCAGTCAAACAGACAGGTGTCTGTCATACTGAGGCTGACTGGATACTGGATGTCGAGGGAGTATCTGAAACTATACCGGAAATGGCAGTAGTCATAATCACGCCATTAAGTATAGCCAAAACGGTCCATCCGTTACCAGATTGGAAATCACCGGGACTGGACGGACGGCACAAGTTTTGGTTGAAATGGCTGACTAATTCACACACTTGCCTGGCATCTCAGTTCCAGTCAGCATTAGTCTGGGTCGCTACCGCAGTTTCTAACAACAGGCGTTACCCACCTGCTCAATAAGTCAGGTAGCCCCGTGGAACCCAAGAATTATAGACCGATCACGTGTTTGTCCACGGTCTATAAACTTCTTACATCCATTTTGAGAACGAAAATGAATACACACATTGATAGTTATTCGATTATGTCTGCCTCTCAAAATGGATGTAGTAACGGGTCCCGTGGTACTAAGGAGCTACTCCTCATCGCCATGGCCATTAGCCAACAGGTACGTCGATCCCGCAAGGATCTGTCGACTTGCTGGATAGATTATAAGAAGGCCTACGACTCGGTGCCACATACATGGCTCATGAGGGTGCTGGATTGTACAAGATTGATGCAACTCTACGCACCTTCCTTGAGTCGTGTATGAGGCAATGGAGGACGGTCCTTCACAATCCAGGGTGCCGACATCCAGGGGAGATCCAGGGGAACGATGAGCCTGTATGGATTAAAAGGGGAATATTTCAGGGCGACAGTTTGAGGCCACTTTGGTTCTGCTTAGCCCTGAATCCTCTAAGCAAACTGCTAGAGGATTCAGGTCTAGGATATCAGTTGAAGAGAGGTGGTCAGGTCCTATCTCACCTCCTCTACATGGACGACTTGAAACTCTTTGCCCCCAACAAACTGCGATTGATGGACCTACTGAAGGTAACTGAAACTTTCAGTAGCGCCATCAGGATGGAATTTGGTGTGGACAAATGTGCAGTCATGCATGTAAAACGGGGTGAGATTACGGAATCCGAGGGAATTCAACTTTCGGATTCCATACACCTTAGATCCCTCTCCTCATCCAAAAGTTATAAGTATTTGGGTATGTCGGAAGCATTAGGCATAAACGTTGCTGACATGAAGCAATCGTTGAAGTAGCGCTTTTTTGGTCGCCTGAAGGTCTTAATTAGTCTTCTTTCAGGCGGAAAAAAGGTGCGTGCCTTCAACAGTTGGGTCATGGGCCGGTTTTGATGTACTCTTTCGGCATACTCAAATGGACTCAGACCGAACTTGACGCCCTGGATAAGAGGGTCCGTACTCTGCTGACCGTAAACCGGATGCATCAAACTGTCAAACACGTGAACACATCGGTGACGAGACTGTATATCGCGCGGAAGTGCGGGGGTCGAGGCTTTTTAAATGAGAAGACCCTTCACAACCGCGAGGTGTGCAGTCGAAGTGAGTATGCACCGTGATGTGGTCGCATTGGACAGGGGGCTCACCCCGCTCTCCATGGCTAAAGAGAACTGGCGCAAACCTGTAGTACTTACTACCGATGACCGCAAGAGGATATGGCAAAGCAAGGAGCTGCACGGACACTTCTATCGGGCTCTTCATGCGCCCGCTGTAGACTTCTTAGCGTCCGTATCCCGGCTACGTTTTGGGGACCTCTTCGGGGAAACTGAAGGTTTCGTCTGTGCAATTATGGACGAAGTTATCTTGATGAATAACTACCGGAGACAAATTATAAAGGACGGGACGGTTGACCTGTGTCGGGCATGTTCGAAAGGGTTACCGAGGCCCCTGGCAGCACAGGCAATGGAAGGAATACGGGTGGGTTTTAGTCAGTAAGAGTCTGACACACCCTTCCACTCCGCTCAAAGCGGGAGAAGTTATTTGATAATTTTCCACCCAAATAATAAAAAATAAAAAGTAATAATAGATCAATTAGCGCGCCGCGCAATGATAGTCCATGTTACCTTTCCACATGACAAGAACCTCGTGAAAGCTAAGAAAGATAAACAAATAAAGTATCTCGACTTAGCACACGAGGTTGTTGACATATGGAATGTGAACTCGGCTGTAATTGTGCCGATTGTCATAACGGCCAATAGCCTGATGGCCGAGGGCCTCGACCAACATCTCTCGAGGCTCTCGTTAGGTAGTTGGATCAAGGCCCTGATTCCGAAGGCAATAGTCCTCGATACGGCTCACATCGCGACGAGGTTCCTGTCTTTGGAGCCCTAACCACTGGTAGCTTTTTTTTTTTGAGGATGGGAAATCATCAAACAACTTCTCCCGCTCTGGGCGGAGCGGGAGGGTGTGTCAGACTCTTACTGACTAAAACCCACCCGTATTCCTTCCGTTGTCTGTGTTGCGGGGTCCTCGGTGACCCATAAGTACCTTCCCGCGACCCCGGCAGGCATCGGCCCTAGTGGACCCCTACCTAACCACTGGTAGCTTGGACCCTGCTCCCGATACCGGCGGACCACTATTTTTGAATGTTTTTTTTATAATTTTTCTAAGAAATATTTAAAAATGTATTTTATATGGCAAAAAGTTTAATAAACGACACCAATAATTCAATTATTGGTAAGTAAGTAGCTATTTTCTTAAAATACTATTATTACGTCAAGATAAAGCTATACCTATTTACTTAGGTAACATGATTACAATAATTATTTAAAGAGAGATCATATTTTAGGGTTACGAATTATTAGAAAAGAGATAAGTTTTACATCTACGACAATTTGAGACAATTTATAGATTCAGAAGGTAGCATTTTATAATTTATATTAAATAATTATATTTAGTAGTCATATTATGTTTAATTAAATAATGTTCTTGATAAATTTACACATTTTGTGTATATTTAAGAATGTATTTATTGTATTATATTCTTTCATTCAAGTATTCGTTCACATTATAATAGCTTTTGTTTAATAGAAATAGTTTTAATTTATTAATAAAGATGTTGTATTTATTTATATTTCTTATTTCTTCCGGTAACTTATTATCTATTTTTATCGACCTGACATAGGTGCTTGAGGAGTGCATTTTTAATCGGGATGTAGGTATGTTTAATCTATTTTTATGTCTTAAAATAATTTCAGTCTGGATGTCTTCTCTTTTTGTGTAGAATTTCGGGTACGTACAAAACGTAACGTACAAATCAACAGATTTCAAAAATGTAGTTTTTTGTTCCTGGAAGTGGGGCTTACAGCTATCCGTTTGTTCAATATTAACTAGAATTCAAATATTTTTTTTTGTAGGGCGAATAGGGTGGTTGAATCTGTACTATTACCCCATAATATGACACCGTATTTAAGCCATGTATAGGCATATGCGTAATATGCTACCAACGCAGTATTTATGTCGAAGGGCGTAAAATTTTGATAATTTTGCTTTTATTTTTTGGATTTAAGACTTCTAATTGGACGTAGTTATGCGAAAACGTTCCATTCTACAATGACTGCAATTTGAGAAAAACGCAATTTAGTGTTTCAGTGGTACACTTTTTTGCCGTAAGTACGAGTAGTACAGGCGAACACTATAGGTTTTATTGTAGTAAAATATAATCATTCAATAATAATGTACAATGTTTTTGGATACTTACATTAAAACGATAGGTTATTAGGAAAAATGGTATTGGAACATTTTTGCAAAATTACTTTTTGTATAAACGCTCATTCCAAATCATTTTGCAAAAACGTTCCACAAAGTATGGTAACCATAACATGATATTATATTTATAAATATTTATACGAATAAAAAAAAAATACGAAATAAAAAAGAAAATAATAAGGAATCATTTGTTTATTTCAAAAGGTAAATCAATTTACTTTCTAAAAAAGCGTTTGAAGATTTGTGCTTACCTATAATTATTGAATCATGTTACGGAATTTAAGTCAACACGAGTTGATCTAAAACAATAATTTTCATTCCCCTATACACTATACTAAATTTTGACCAGTGTCCTCACTTTAAATTTAAGTCAAAACGCATTGGACCACACGACGTAAACAAAATTGCAAATTGAATCGACAACAGTGACATATTATAAAGAATACAAATTCAACAACCACTAAATATCATAAGTAGTCCACTAGCCGCCAGCCAGCCTTTCTGTTTAGTCGGATTATTTCAAGATATTCATTGTCTTAGGAGCTTATTAGCCGTTCTCTCTTTTTTTTTACTGAGAAAGAAAGAAACGTAACATAAGGAGTGAAGTTAGCTACACGACACGATCTATCGAGCTGACCTTAGCGTCTGCGTATGACTCCGTAAAACTCATGGTGCTAGCATTATCGAAATCTATTTGATCCACGTTAATACTCTAGCGAGTTTAACGCTAGCGAGTAACTTTTCAAAACAACGCATGGTAGACGTACAGAGAGCTTCTGTCAATACTTACTAATGCAAGCGACACAGACTAATACCTTCGTGTCATTGTGAATCTGAACGGCCACTAACATATTTCATGCTAAATAAGCTCTTCCAGACATTATTTTGACTTTAATAGACTCAAAAACGTATATAATTTTAATATAAACATATGTTTCACACCTCAAAATGCTAGTGAGCTACGTAACTACTACCTCAAGCGTATTGATAAATGATAAATGATTTTATTTCTGTAAGTAGGTTTTTACAAACACTTTTACACGTCAAAACATATTTTTTTTAAACTAGATGAGGCCGGCGTTTCCTATCTGACTACTCTGAGAAGAAAGGCCGAAACAAACTCAGAGGTCACCGTCTCTTTTAAAGTCCAGACATAATCTTGGTCAGATCATGTGAAGACCATGTCGATTGGTGTCTGAAATGGTCTTTTGATGAAAGAACCACACAGATTGAGTGGACCTGTCCAGTCAGTGCACGCATTTGTCAGTCGTTGTGCAGCTCAACTCATAACTAAAGGAGCTCAACGATTCAACGAACAATACCAAAGAAAGGACATTTGGCATTTTTATTGTTTGATGGCTTCTGTCAAATTAGTGACTCATGGTGCCGTTTTGTATGGTGACAGCTGAAAAACGTTAGTGACTATCAAATACATTACGTTAGGTTTTCATACCTATCGAAATCTATAGTGCTCATGGTACGAAGTTTAATTCTTGCTGTGACCGCTAGGGGCGCTGTAGACGCTAGCGAGTTTTGACTGTGTAAACTCATGGTAGAGCTACTGAATCGCTTGCAGAGTTCGCATTAATTTAATAAAATGTTGAACCTAATTGTGAGAGTAATAGGTAATAAATAACTATACAAAAATAGATTATTATTAAAATACAAACTTTCTTGTTATAAACATATTAAAGTTATTATGTTGACTTACCTAAAGATGAACCGTTAGAATCCGTTCCGTGATAATAATTATTATTATTACGGGATCTTAAAATGACACCTATTATAATTTTACATAAAGAATTCATAATGAATAGGTATATCACATTAAAAAAAACTCAATTTTTGTTACAATAGTACCGACAAACTTAAAAATTTTAAATGGGATTATTGTGGACTAAACCAAAAGGCACCACACATTTTGGATCGTTTATGCATCAATTTTGTTATTTAGCTAAAACGTTCCAAACGCACTGGAACATTATTTCCAAGAAAAAATACATTACATGGGTTTGTTAAAACGTTCCAAGATGATTGAGTCATTGTAACAAAATATTAATTATGAATCGTATTAAACAAAAAAAACAGGTATGCCATTTGCGTCATGTGTCACTGCCATTAGTTTTCGATCGTTCCGTTTCTCCTCGAGTTGCGTAAATTTGTTCTTTGTGTTGTGCTCCCACTGATCGTATGTGTGTACAAAAGGCAACGTTACTACTGTTACTAGGAGAACTTAGGATGCAAGAGCAAGCGAAGCGAGCTTGGGACTTGGGGCATCCTGACTCGGAGAGGTTAGGTTCGAAGGGGATGGCGGGGTCTAGTGAGCGAGCGGAGCAAGCGAACTCAGACCCCACCATCCCCTTCGAGGTTATTTTATTTTTAAACCCTTGAGGCCCGCCAAGCGGGCCTCATACTACACCTTTTAAGCGACTGTGTTTTGAGGTGAGATTACAATAATTTGTTTTTCTCAAGAACGGTGTGTTATCTTTTCATGAGAGTGGTGCCAGGGGGCAGGGGGCACCTGCCCCAAAACTCCCCCCACTCCCACCCCCCTTCTCCTGCCAAACGATACTAGAGTTTTACCCAGATTTTTATTAAATTTGGTGAAAACGTACATTTTTATGTTTTACATAAGCTGCATTTTTTTCAAGCCATTTAATATTATTTTCTTTTTCTACGAATTTAATTTTAAAAAAGGCCTTTTCAATCAAAAAATTTGTTCAGATTTTTTAAATTTTCAAGTCGGCATTTTTTATGTTGCGACCTATACTTTAAGATTGTGTAAAAAAGTTGTATGGTTACAATGGATAAAACATCGATAAAAATCCAAAAAACCAAAAGAAACATTTTCGAATATAAATTTTTCCTTATACTTTACTTATTTATTATCTTTCTTTGTATGATGTTCTGAAAGTCATGCAAATCTTGAAATTTTATGTTATACAAATATATATGGGAACTTTATGTAACTCTTTCAAGTTCGGACTGCTGAAAAAATTTGTTTAAACAATTATTCCAGCCAAGAAATCGAGGAAAAAATAACATTCACACCTAAAACACACATTTTCGCATCCCCACCCCGGTTCCGGTCATCTGTTGCGATCCAATCGATATTTCCCCGTTTATATATAATTTATCCTAAATTTTCCCGCCATCCCTCTAAGTTAAGAATTTCTCAGATTTTTGGACTCTCAAAAGCGATTTGGCACCGGTATAGAATTGATGATGAGTTTATTAGATAGTGTTTTATAATCTGTTTAAAATAATGTCCCGCGTTTGTTATCGCGGGCACCTACAATCAGTCTGACCCGGAATATTTCCTATATTACCAACCAATGCGTAGGTAGGGCATACAATCGAGATCAAACGTGCGACCCGTAAGGGGAAAGTAAATAGCTCAACCGCTGCGCCAACCGTCATTTAAAAGGGAAGTAGGTTGTATGCGAAAACTGAATCAATGGGTTTTGTATCATGAGGTTTTTATAGTGCTAATTTGCCAGCCTACGTAGTCTGTAAAAATCTCACCACGAAAACATAACTAAACTTAAAGTGAGCTGTCTTTTCACCTGATGCCTTAGTATCAGGTGAAAAGACAGTTCAGTGATCTTGCAGTAAACGGTCAATACCTAGTGTCAATTCCTAAATTGACACTAGGTATTGACGGCTTACTGCAAGATCACTTCACTTAAGATTTCACGGTGAGATTTTTAGACATCTTTTGGCCACGAAATGAATCCTTGTGGGTAGTAACCAACTCTTTCTGTCATTTTAAAATACCTAACGAAATGGTTGCCTAGGCAAAAGTAGTGCGAAGCTATGAATGCCAATAAAATAAGTATCTATCCATTTGTACTTACCTATTCAGGTGTGCCGATACTAATGCCAATAGTAGGGAAAACAAAGCTAGGTCGTCTAACCATATTATCACCTGCAATTTCAAAGTTGTAGAAACTGCCATCTAGCATTCTTATAGAGAAACTATTTCATTTGACAATGCCTTACATCTATTATCGAGTAGCGGTACTATTTTCGGCAGATACCGTTTTACCGATACAGCAAGGCGTGGCCATTACAACGCCATTCATTCTTACATGAATGAGAATTGGAATGACTAGCGAATGAGTGTGACCAGCTGTAGGGATATATTATTAATGAAATGTAATTTAACAATGAAAGTAACGTAATTTGAAAATAGTAATACCGGTAAAAAATCAAACAAATCAACTTCAACGTAGTTTACAATTTACATTTCATTGGTTACATGATAAAATGTTTGTAATTTTTTACGTGGCATTACGAAAAGTTTCGCTTTGCTTAGATGTTCATTCTCATTCAAATAAACCATTCAAACGGAATTTAAAAAAAAACCTAAGTTTGTAAAGTTTGCCAGTTTGCTGTTGTTGTGTGAGAAATGATGCGTGTTCCGACAATGGCGTTTAAAAATTACGTTTATTTAACAGTATTACTGTGCTTTACAACAATTGGTGAGTAAAAACAGATAAATTAGAGCATAATTAAGTATTTCAGTAAACTAAAATGGCGTAGTTTATCGTATTTCTACTAGTCCACGCCTTTTTGTTTGGTACGTTTTCAACTGCTTGTGCGATTGTTGATTGACACACCCTATGATCGTTGACGATTGTTTCAGAATGATTTGTACATAATAGTTAATAAACAGCAACATTAAAGTATCGCCGACTAATAGTCAGCTTTGTCAGCCATTCTATTTTATTCGATATTTAGGTTTTCGGTAAACTTTTCTTGTTCTTGTTTTACGTCAAAACCTTAACGTTCGTCTTTTCTATTTAAGAAATTAACATCCCATTTGTTTTTGAACAGTGAGTTTATGGTTAGAAACTAGAGCATGTTGTAGTAAATTTCTAAATAAATTGATTCAATTAGATCCGGTCTTATCTTGTGTCTTGATCTAATGAATTGAGCAAGTTATAAGATTGAGAACTGGTCAGTTTAAATCAAAAGTCATTTATTCAAAGTAGGCCGAGAATCAGCATCCACTTTTTGAACGTCAAAATTACATGAGCCAGTCCACCAAACCTCTCGCCCTTCACCATTTCCTAGTACTTTAGCCACCTTAGGAAGAGGTGGCGCAATATACTCCCCAGCAGCACAGCTGTCTGCTAAGTTAGAAGAACTTGATTCTCTAAACAAAATGAATGCTAATACAATAGCTAATTACTACACAACTTACTTACTTGTTACTTATTTACACTAGGTACCTACTAAATTAAATAACTAACTAACTTGTCATTCGGTTTCTCGGTTTGATTACCGTGTTGACATAAGTTTTTTTATGTTAAAAAAATCTCAATAGAAGATTTGTGCCTGATAAATACCAACAGATCTATTACACAATACTTATGACATAATTACTGGTTCAAAATCTAACATTTTGAACCAGTAATTATGTCATAAGTATTGTGTAATAGATCTGTATGTACAGCCCGTGACGTGAGTGAGATAAAAATCAATCTCACCAAGTAAACAAGTAGGTAAGGGTCCATACCTAGTCAGGTCACCGAGACACCAACCATACTATACTACCTCTTCAGAGAATTCTGGCCTGATGTTATTGTGTTTACCAAATTTTCCAGCATCAGCACAAAGGACCCCGACAATATCTCACATAACGCAGGAACAGATCAGGGATATTGGTGGTCAGGTCGACTTGGACTGCTCCGTGCATTATGCTCAGGACTTCCCCGTTATTTGGGTAAGTTACTATTTATTAAGTTTTTCTAACTACATTTGTTATTTTTAAATATATTTGTTATTTCTAACTATATTTGTTATTTTTAAATATATTTGTTATTTCTAACTATATTTGTTATACAAATGTCCTAAGGCAGAATCAATGCCTTAAGTCATGCAGAGACAAATTGTTTGGTGGCTCGGAACATGACACGAGTCGCTGCACAGTAAGGAGTTTATGTGTCAGCGGGGGTGGGGTACTGTGCAGTGAATAACTCACCTCAGAGCTGCCGTAAAGTTTGATGTGTACTATATTAGTACCTATTTATTGAGTTAAACTCACATAAGAGTTTAACTCATTATTAAAGAGCTCATCGGAGAAAGTAAGTACTATGACCATAGCTATTTCTGCCACCAAGCAGTGTTACTGTGTTGTACTTTGTAGTGTATGGGGTTGATGTGGTGTATAGGTGTATAGGCATATGGTGTATAGGCACATCAGTAATTTAAACATCTTCTAGCTGAAGTGTGGGCACTAAAGATGATCTGTGTAATCTATTAATTCCATTTGTTGCTTTCTCTGATAAATATGTAATATTATTAAAAACAATGCATTATCTGTCTGTTTGTTGTTTTTTTAGCAAAAGATAACAGTTGACCTTAGACAGTAACTTCTATTTATGTGACTTTAATCAATCAACTCAGCTTCATGCAGCTGATTGCTGGATGCAATTGTGGTCTATAATTTACCAAACTTTATCACCAAATATAAATATAATAAAAATACTTACCTTATATTCTACTGACAACACCAATAAATTTTCTTCTAAAGTATCTGCTTTAACTTTACACCAAACAATTTAAAAGTGCACACAAATTACTATTGAAAATGGTTGTCTTCTAACTAAAAGCTTCTTTATTTAAACACTGATTTAGAATAATGTACCTATTTACTATAACAGACTAACAATATTTGCATAGGTCGTTTTTAGGGATCCTTATGATAAACAAAATATTATCCTTTTTATGGCCGTACAGAGAAAGAAACAGCTATAAGACGCAACGCGGTCACGTGGTCTGCGTAGGGGAGGTCACGTGGTCATTGGCGTTCATTCTATATTAACTTATTCCTTTGTTTTTTTCCTGTTTAATGATACTAGTCCGACCACAGTGCTTGGTAATGGCATGTTTGCAGTTTCAGATAATAAAATACACTTAAACTTACAAAAGAAAATAGTAAGGATAATTACCTAATGTAAGATAGAAAAATAAATTATGACAAAGTTTAGATTGGGTTTTTTGGCGTATACTGTACCTAATACTGTAAGCCTCTGCTCATTAATATCATTATTTTAAGTACCTACCTATGTTTTTTTTTTAATTATTTGTTTTGAGTAGGTAATAATTGTAATAAAGATTGTTTAACCACAATATTATGTTCTAACACCAAAATTTAATAACTAATGTTTGCCTTTATGGAAAAATTGTTTTATTGTTTATGTACACACAGTAAAATACAAAGAGATCGACATCATTATAACTTTATTACAAAGGGTACAAAGAAATTTCTTCCAGCAGACCTGCGACAGGAGAAATGAAATGAATTTATTGTTCTTAAGAAAAACAAGTCAAATATAACAATAACTTTTTCCTGATAATTTATAATAATAATAATTCTTTATTCGCAGACCTTGAACTCCATAGTGTTAGTAGTGACATGAAATATACTTATTTAACTATTATTAGTAATACATACAAACAAACAATGAACAAAAACAATAAAAAAAAACAGATGCCCGTTTAGCTACTTAAAGCCGACCTGTGTGTGCAGTCTCACCCAGCATCGGGCAGTCCCACCGGTCACTAAATGCCCTCAACATGCTGTGGGAGCTAAAACATTTTATTTGCCGGAGAGAAGCGCATCGCTTCCGAATAATTGCGTAAAAACCATCTACCTTCGCATCGGTAAACATACCCGAAGCGCTACAAAACCGCGGCAGCCCCACAAGCATTCTGAAGGCATTATTGTATTGTACACGCAGAGCGCTGTATGCCTTCTGCGTATACTTGACCCAGAGGCTGCAGGTGTAGAAAGTCTGATATAAGGCTCGAAAAAGCGTCATTTTAACCTCACAAGTACACCGTGCAAACCTGCGGGCCAGTAGGTATATTACTTCGAACAGACAGCGCCCTACGCTCCCTCTCTATGTCTAAATCATCACATAGGTCCTCGGTGACCCAGTGGCCCACGTACTTAAATTTTGAGACTCGCTTCAAGGGCCTACCCGCTAATGAGATGCACGGCACATTTAGGTCTCTTCTGGCGCCAACATTAAAAACAAGTAACTCACTCTTAGCTACGTTATACCTAAGCCCCTGAGTCACCGCGTAGTCCTCACAGACCTTCAACAAACGTCTTAATGCACTGATTGATGGGCTCAGCAAGACCATATCGTCAGCATAACTGATATTGTTCATAGCAACTCCATCAACATGACAACCGATGCCGGTATTGCTGAGCTCAACAATCAGCTGGTTAATGTATAAACTGAAAAGGCGAGGGGAGGTGATTCCCCCCTGCCTCACCCCACATTCCAACTTATATTCTTTGGACAACAGAGTCCCTGCCCACCTAACAATGTTTATTTGGTTCTCATACCAGAATTCTATTAGAGAGGTAACCTTGGTTTCTACTTTTTCCTCATTTCTTAGCTTACCCCACAGCAAGTCATAAGACACGAGGCGTGCATTTATGCAGCATGCTTTTTATTCATTGAATGGATATGCAGAGGGTCATTACATCACTCATAATTATGATCAACTTTTGTTATGGCACATCATTGAAATCGTGGAAAAATAATGCTGTTCCATACATTTTGTCGATTTAACTAAGTGAACACAAATGTATGGAAAAGCAATTTTTTTACTACACTAACGACTGTATCGTCAAGTATTTAACATAACAACATCATCCCTGTACTCCCCAGAGAGTTAGGTAGAGGTGTACTTACCTATAGTTCACCCACATTTCGCCAGTTGTGTTTAAGTCCCATGAAGTAGGGGGCGAGCCCATTGCCATTAATCAGCCACAAATCCAGACTCCGGACTGCTGCTGAGAAATTCCAAATGGAAAGCATTTAGCAAAAGAAATACGGAACCCAAGTACCATACAAAATTGTATGACTATAAAAAGTACTTACAAAGACTAAATTACTCTTCATTGATTCAAGGATATTTATAAATAACTATTCTTGTGTCATTTTAGCAATTGCGTTTAAATTGTTGTAACACTTGCAATGTTTTTTCGAGTTATCGCCGCGTAGAATCTTCATACATTATGATTTCTAATGGCTATCCAACGTCATCGTCGTCTCCAAATGTGCATTAAAATGGCATCCACGAGTGACGCTGCTAAAATGTACATCCGGCACACCCTTTTTTTGGGTGGGAAATGATCAAATAACTTCTCCCGCTCTGGGCGGAGCGGGAGGGTATGCCAGGCTCTTACTGACTAAAACCCACCCGTGTTCCTTCCGTTGCCTGTGTTGCCAGGGGCCTCGGTGTAGGTAACCCTTTCGGGCTTTCCCGCGACATCCGGCACACCTTGGACAGTCAGCCCCGTTACCACTTCGTTGGATGGCAATTTTTTTCTCATGTCATGTGTTATTTATTATTTCTTTAAGTAACAATTTTAACAATGTATCCAAATGTATTAAATAAAAAACGAAAACAACATGAAGATCTAACTTAGAAATAAAAAAATACGGATGCATGAGTGACAGGTTTCAAAATTGCAAATTTAATTTAATTTAGGATAAAATATTAAATTAACACCGCTACAAATGTCAAGAAAAGAAAACAGATGTCATTAAGAAAAAACTACATTATATGGCACATAGATTTTTAGAATCGAAATCGACCATGTTGTGCATCGTCTTTGTTGCTCACACCTATGTGACAGTCTCAGTTTCTCTTTCTAAAGCTCGATGCAGGTACCATATTAACGTCCGGGTATTGTACATACCTCTTTTCTGCCCTTTTTAGGGTTCCATATTCAACAAGGAACCCTTATAGTATCGCCATGTCCGTCTGTCTGTCTGTTCCCGGCTTAGCTCAGAGACTAAATGCTAGAAAGCTGTAATTTGGCATGGGTATACATATACACGCGGCACAAAGTGGTAAAATAAAACCTTAAAAAAAAATATATATATATATTTTAGGTTATTCTTTGCACGTAAAGCGATGATATGTTTTTTTCTTTTCCATCCCATGGTGTGGGGTATCGTTGGATAGGTCGTTCAATATTGCGGGTTTGTGAAAACCATTTTTCGATTCAGGCATCTGCTTGCGTAATATTAAGCTTGAAAGTGCTATTCTTACCCGACTGCCCCAGGAGGGTAATGTTTTTCGAGAGTATGTATGTATGTATGTATGTCTATTAAAATAAAAACAAAAAACCCGACTGCAAAAACACATAACTGAAAAGGGAAAAATAAGCATTATAATCTATAAAATTTTGGTCTTGCAGGCGGGGACAAACGAATAACCTGAAATATGGTGTAACTGTTTATTGTCCCCGCCTGCGATACCAAAATTTTATAGATTATAATGCTTATTTTTCCCTTTGCAGTTATGTGTTTTTGCAGTCAGGTTTTTTGTTTTTTTTTTTAATTTTAGATTCTACTAAAGTGCTATTTTTTTTTAAATCACCTTAGATATATGTATAGAATCGAAACTCATGACTTACTTTTGGCTGTTGCCCGCGACTATGTCTGAGTGTATTATTTTCTTAAGGCGCTGACAAGACCCAATTGACCAAAATAAGCTTCTCTTAAGAAAAAAAAATGCCAAATCTGTATAGTTTGTGGTAGCGGAAAAAATATTTATATTAATTTTGAACATTTTTCACACACACATTCCCCAGAACTTGGTTGTTACCAAAACCCGTTTTGAAAAGAAATCTCGATACAAACTAACGTTAAACTAACATCTTACCTTGAGTTCTAATCCAAAATATCTGCATTAAATATCAACATACGTTACGTATTTAATTAATAACAAGAACGTCTCATTTTAATGCAGAACTTGGTTGTTTTTTATTTTCGATTACTCAACTCAATTTTTAGTAAATAGAGAAATATGTAGGTACTTCATATTTTGCAATAAATTACAAGCGTTGTGTCATCGCGCGTCTCTTTCTTTTCTATGCAATCTGAGAGTGACCGCGGTTTAGATGTTGTCAGCGTCTTAAGGATATATGCTAGGTAGATAGTGTGTTGAAAACATAATATAAGTAATTTGATACTATAGAAAAAAAATCACGAAGATACCTCTAAAAAAATCTTTTAACGATTAAAAACCATACTATTTTTTGTCAGATTATTCTACAAGCAACATATTAGCATAATAGTGTTTTTTTTTTTTATTCAATCTATAGCTTTTTTGTAAATCGATATTTGCTTCATATTTTGCAATAAATTACCATCGTTGTGTCATCGCGCTTCTCTTTCTTTTCTATGCAGCCCGACAGTGACCGCGCTTTAGATGTTGTCGGCCTCCTAAATTGGATTTTAGATTTACTTTTGTTTAACTAGCTCCTATTTTTCTTTGCAGGTAAAATACGATCGTTTCAAGACAGTGGAATCCATTCCTCTCTCCAGCAATGCTGGTCTGATCATCAAAGATTCCCGGTTCTCTCTGAGATTTGACGATGCTACTGCCACCTACACACTTTCGGTAAGTTTTTGTAGAAAGAATTAAGTTATAGATAGTCTGACAACTAGTAAATAGTTGTAGAGGTCAGATAGAAAGTCGCTCTATGTAAAATTCTGGTATTTAGCTGTATTTGGTTCAGGGCTTGTTAACGTTACCAAATAACAAAATAATAACCGTTACGTAACGTTAATATTAATGTGATACCTTACTAACGTTACAAAAAATTTAACGTTACTTGATAACATTACCAGTAATATAACGTTAATTAACATTAACGTAAAATATGATAATAACGTTAATTTTACCGTTAATTTTGCTACGTTGCCGTTCCGTAGGTTTACATTTTGTGCGCTCGCTTAGCTACACTGTTGCCACTCCGCCGCCGCACTATGGGAAAATCGCGTATGTTTCGTCTCAATACTCCGTATCTCGGTTGTTTCAAAACTAAATGAGCTGTAATTTTGCACACGTATTTTTGGATGTATAAAATGTAATATAAATAATTTAGATTTTGAAAATTCTGTTTATTAATTAATTAAAAAAAAATAAAACTTGAAAAAATACATGCATTCTATAAGAAAAAAAAAAACAAAATTTGTCTTTTTATTTTTATTTACTTAAAATGGAATAATTGAAGCAAACGAGAAAAATAAAGCACAAAATTCAGGAAGCTACAGATTTTCGGTGATAGCAAGAAGGGCCTTGGCTTCATCTAAAAGTTCTTTCGATATTGTTTCCAAGTTATTTCTCAAACTTGATATACAGGGTGATTGGAAGATGGGTGCAAAGCTTTAAGGCGAAGATAGTACAGACAATTTAGAACCATTTAAGCCATGGTTGTCTTAGACGAAGTCTTACCAAATATTTTTAACCAAATTTTTTAGTATTTTTTCGGAAATTCTCAAAATTGAATGTAAACTGCATAATTATGGCCAAATTGAATGATAAATGAATTCATTTTTTATTTATTTAATTAAAGTAATGTGTAAGCAATCAAGCAAAACATGTTTTAGGCTTCTGTGTCATTAGACATTTTTTTACAGACATTTAAAGCTCAGAAAAAATAAAAAAATTGTACAATACGTCTTTTAAACCTTATTAAAAAAAAAACGGAGGGTGCTTTTTTTGTTCAAACCTTTTTGAAGACATGCTTGATAATCGCTCTTTCTTTTGAGGTATCATTTATGCGGATATCTTACAAATTATTGAAATTAGGGCCTACAAACCAATTTGAGGGAGATTTTTTTTATTTTAGGCAGACTAATTAAAACAACATTTGAATTAAAATTATTTATTTTTCATGTTCAAAATGACGGCCGTGATTCCTAATACAAGCACGGCCCCGTCTTCTAACTTCTGTAGTCGTTATTTTCAACATCATCTCCTGCTTCATTGTCTCAAACGCTGAATGTATTCTTTGTATCAATTCTTCTCTAGTGTTTATTTCTATGTTGTTATACACCAGTTCCTTGGCCCGGCCCCACACGAAAAAGTCCAACGGGGTCAGATCTGGGGAGCGAGCGGGCCAAGGGATGGGTCCATCCCTGCCGATCCAGCTATCAGGAAAGCAATTGTTGAGGTGTTCCCTTACATTTAAAGACCAATGCGCTGGACAGCCGTCTTGCTGAAAGATGACTGTTCGGTCTCTTTCGAAGATCGGGACACCTGATTCCTCTACCAGCAGTGGTAAATCAATTTGCAGAAATTGCAAATAATTTTCGCCATTCAATGGATCAGGCAAAAAGTGGGGCCCAATCAATGTTCTGCCAATTATTCCAGCCCATACATTCACAGAGAATTTCATCTGAAATGACACCTGCTTCTTAAAATGTGGATTGTTGTCTGCGTCGGCCCATTCATGGATGTTGTGAAAGTTTGTAATACCTTCCCTTGAAAATTTACTTTCATCCGTCCACAAGATTGATTTCAGAAACCACGCATCTTCGATGTCTCTGTTGAGGAGGAAACGGCAAAACTGAATTCTTCTTTGAGGATCTTGCTCTACTAGACCTTGCACACTCCTGCCATGGAACGGATACTTATCATTTTGGTGCATTGTATGCCACACCTTCCATTGAGAAATGTTTAAATTTCGAGCTACTGCTCTAGTACTGGTAGTAGGATCCGCTTGAAATGCTGCTAAAATGTCTTCGTCGACGGCAGTTTCGTGTCTGCCCGGGTTGACTCCAGGTTCCACGCGGTGAAACCCATCTTGGGCAAGACGACGAAACGTGTTGTAAAACACTCGGACATTCGGTATCCTGCGATTCGGATAGCGCTCTTGATACATCCGTCGCGCCAAAGATCCATTGCCGTCTGCTCTACCGTACATAAATAAGATATCCGCATATTCTTGATTGGAAAAAGTAGCCATAGTCACTTAACAATTAAGAAAAACGGCGTAGGAGCGCACTAAATGTCAACTCAACACAATTAAGTCAAAAAGCAACACGTGCAGGAGCGCGAAATTCGACGGGTGGACACGGTGAAACAAAAAAGTTCAAAACTAACGCAAACAACACGTGCAGGAACGCAAAGGGCTACAACTGAACACGGTAAATTGTGAATCAACACGACAACGTCCACTCACAAGGGCAGTAGTTTGACTAATAAGTAAAAGATGTAACGGCTTCATCACAGACCGACTGACCCTGACTAAAGAAAAACGACTTTGTTGCCTCAGTAACTAAGACCATTTTGCTGTAAAAACCAACTATCGCTTTATGCTATTTATTGGGCGTTCTACCTGGAAATGCCGTCGCACCGCGCTCGGTGGCCATTGTTTAGAGAATCCCCTCAATGGGTTCCCCTCAATTGGTTCCTGCATGTGCCAAAAATTCTTAGAATTGAACAATGTTATCATTTCGAGCACATAAAGTATTCTTTTAAGCAAAAATTTTGTGTTTTGTTAGACTGCCTAAAATTTAAAATTTCTCCCTCGAATTGGTTTGTAGGTCCTAATTTCAATAATTTGTAAGATATCCGCATAAATAATACCTCAAAAGAAAGAGCGATTATCAAGCATGTCTTCAAAAAGGTTTGAACAAAAAAAGCACCCTCCGTTTTTTTTTTTAAATAAGGTTTAAAAGACGTATTGTACAAATTTTTTATTTTTTCTGAGCTTTAAATATCTGTAAAAAAAAATGTCTAATGACACAGAAGCCTAAAACATGTTTTGCTTGGTTGCTTACACATTACTTTAATTAAATAAATAAAAAATTAATTCATTTATCATTCAATTTGGCCATAATTATGCAGTTTACATTAAATTTTGAGAATTTCCGAAAAAAAACTTAAAAATTTGGTTAAAAAAATTTGGTAAGACTTCGTCTAAGACAACCATGGCTTAAATGGTTCTAAATTGTCTATACTATCTTCACCTTAAAGCTTTGCACCCATCTTCCAATCATCCTGTATATTATATGGATCAGAAGTGTACAATAAGGTATGGTGTCTTCATTTGTAGCCGCTCTTGAACACTTTCTAGAATGATGAAGTCTAAACTTTTTGTAATCCTTATTTTGGGATTCTTGCGCGTCTTTGGACAATTGTCCTATAGGTAAAATAGTATTGTATGCACGTAGGAAGGCATAATACCAATTATAAATATTTACGTACAGTTGGGCTGTACTATATTTTTTGTTTTTTGTTTTTATTTTTTGGTGGGAAATCATCAAATAACTTCTCCCGCTCCGGGCGGAGCGGGAGGGTGTGTCAGACTAAAACCCACCCGTATTCCTTCCGTGTTGCCTGTGTTGCCAGGGGCCTCGGTAACCCTTTAATACCTTCACGCGACCCCGGGATTATCGACGCCCAGGGAGTCTCCTGCGGTAGCTAGGGGCGAGAGGGCTCGAAATTTGCCTTTCCCTCAACCGTCCCGCTTCCTCCTTTGCGAGCATTACTGCTTCGCAGAAGAAAGTGACAGCTGCCCATGCCCTCTCGCTTCGTACCATGACCTGAACCAGGGCTGGACGCGAGAGATCTCTGCCGCCGATCGCCTCCACGAGGACACGGCGGCGTTCTGCCCAAGCCGGGCAGACCTCCACCGTATGCTCCACCGTGTCCTCCGGGCGATCCACACTGTGTTGACACACCCGGGCGTTTCCTCCCACCTTATCCGACACAGGAACCTCCCGAAGCTGCCGTGTCCGGTGAGGACCTGCGTCAGGTGGAAGGTGAGGACACTGTGGTGCCTCTCTAGCCACTCCTCAAAGCGAAGCAATTATCGCCACAATCGTGGCATGCCCAGCATTGGGTTGCGACAACCGTACTCTCCATGTCGCCATGAGATCCCGCCGGAGCTCCGTCCGCTGTGCCGCGATTTCTTGCGGCAGCGTAGTTACGCCCCGGCGTTTCGCCTCCTCGCGCCACTCCCATACGTGCGCGAGGACTTTGCCTTCAGATCCCATGGCGGCAATCCAGCAAGGAGGCTCGCTGCCTCACAGGAGACCGTGCGGTATCCCCGGACCAGCCGGATGGCCATGACCCTTTGGGCCGCGCTCAACCGGTGGGCTGGCCGCAGCGCCAGGGAACGCGCCCACACAGGAACCCCTAAAGGGCCATGGACCGCACGACCCCGGCGTAGAGCCTCCGGCAGGAGTCGTTTGGACCCCCTAGATTGGGCAGGAGCCGCTTCAAAGCAGCCCCTGCCCACTCCAGTTTGGGAGCCAAACGTCAGAAATGCTCCACGAAGTTCCACCGGCTGTCGAGGACGAGTCCCAGGTACTTCATCGTAGACTCGACGCCGATGTAAACCCCTCCTACCGTTATTTGGGATCCCGACGGTGGCGCGTTCCGAGGGCCATAAAAACACATGGCCTCGGACTTGTGCAGGGCCACCTCGAGTCCCAAGTGTCGGATCATTTCGATGATTGTCGCAACCCCGCGTGCCGCTACTTTGGCCGCCACCTGGTGCAACCTCCCTTGCGCCAGGACCAACGTGTCGTCAGCGTAACACACTACGCTGACGCCGCTAGGGAGGTCGGCGCGCAGCACCCAGTCGTATCCTATGTCCCACAGATGCGGCCCTAGGACCGACCCTGTGGAACACCACACGACATCTCTTGCCGGTTCCACACTCCCTGGTGACCGCGGTAAATGACTGCCCTGTCTATCAGATAGGCCTCGACCACACGACAGAGTTAGGTGGTACCGGAGTGCCTCCTTGATGCAACTCCAAGGCAGGGTATTGAAGGCATTGGCGATGTCTAGAGACACCGCCAAGACGACCCCACCCTGGGCTAGAGCATTCTTCGTCGTGAGGGCTCGTACGCGCATGATGGCGTTTACGGTAGGGTGCCCCCTGCGGAAACCAAACGTGCTCTTCGCCAAAGCCTGCTGCTTTTTGGAATTAATAGCCCTTCCAGATGACATACATTAGTAGTATATAATTGGGGCATCTGGATCAAAGTAGATCCAGACACCCCAATTATCAATATTCAAATAGATAAAAAATATATATTCATATAGAAGAAATCTTGTTTGTTGAATTGATGGTCTATTAGAATATACCGTCTAATTCATTGGAATATATCTATTCAAATATATTAAATTTTATTTATTGAATAGATTGTCTAATCAAATGACAGTAACATATCTATTCAAATATGTTAATTTTTATCGTATAGTTCTGCTTGAGTTGAAAAGACGGAAGGTGTTAATTGATGAAGATTTAATAAAATGTATATTCAAATAGACGAAATCATGTTTGTTGAATTGATGTTCTATTAGAATATACTATTTATTTTTTGGAACTTATATATTCTAATATAAATACATTATGAACTACATTACATTCTTTGAGGATAGTGATCCAAGGTATAGAACTGGGTAATCTGGTCTTAGAGGTATCACAAACCTTTTAATAAATAAAACTAAAAATAATATTAGTTTAACATTTTTATTTGTATTCTGAAACAATAAATGAGATATAAAATGATTTACATAAAAACAATTTCATCTTCAGCCAGAATCTGGTAGCATTTAACGTCTTCTGAATCAGGTATCACTAAATCACGCATTATGTTCCTTATTGATGATGTGCCGGTGTCCCGACACTTTGCTGAACCCGCTTTAAATTTTTCAGGACCAGTCTGCATATCGTTAACTCGGGAGAATGTTAGCTCTCTATTTCTACTTTTAAAGACAAGTTCTTGAATGTTTCCCGAATTTAATGCATCACGCATGTTTTTATAGAATAAATCTTCTTGCCTTATATCTCTGACCTGAGGTTTTGAAGAATCTGCGCTCGATTTTTTATGAGCTGGCTGCATATCATGGACAAATATAACCTCACCATTAGCGTTCCGGATAATAATTTTACAAATGCCTTTAGAAGTATATTTCACTGAATCCTGCATTGTAGGTAATATAATTTATTTTATTTCGTTCAAAATTGTTTAGTTCAGTTTATGATTTAACCTTTTAACTACAATTGTAGGTATCGAATGTCGCATAAACGACTGTAAGTAATTTATAGTTACTTAGGCTCCATTGCTAATAGCATTTAGTAGCATAATCAGCAGACAATCAATATATCCTCCTCCACTTTATAATAATTTTATACTTTTGTTTCTTTAAAAAATAGACGTTTTGATTTATCAACATAATCTGTTCCTTTTACAGCGTTTAAATAAACGCAATCAGGAAAATATATAGCATGCTGCATCCAAGGATCATCGTAATACTCCCAATCTTCGATGCCACCTCCACACGAAAAGCACATAACTTTATCGTTTAAACCACTTCCACAGTAAAAAAAGCCTGCATCAACCATTTCCATCACCAATCTTCGTTTAGAATCTGCAGTAGCCCAATAATATCGAAATGAACATAATCGAATTTTATGTTTATTATATATTTCATATCGTGGGCTGAAATAATGTTGAATCATTTTTATGAAGGTTTCGATACGGGTATGAACAAAACAATAATGAAGTCTTGTTTCTGGTGTTCGCAATTTATAAAGATGTAGTGCTCCGATTCGTAATGGAGCAGGAATGACCTTTTTCTTTTGGTGACTTTTAAATGATTGCACATTTCGTTGTGGTGTTCTATATCTAATGCATTTGATGAAATAAAACAAGAAAACATTTACTCAAGGAAAAAAACATTTATTCTGACATATTGTTATGATTAAAAGAGCTAACAAATTCCTTAATTTATATTTTTACAGGGCACCCCTTCTCTCCTAAATTAAAAATACTTTTATTATCAACCCACTTTTTTAAACACGTTACATTTTTTAAAGCACATACATTTGAATGATACACACAGCTAAATATATTACTAGACATTCTATGATCATCAAATAATTTTTGTAAACGAGGACAGTTCTTATCTTCTAAATTATATATTTTATCATGTTTTACAATGTTTTTTAACCACGACACTTTTTCACATCCTTTAACATAAATGTTTTTATCTTCCAGATAAGGTACAATATATTTATTTAAATTTAAGTATGGTATAAAACCCTCTTTCCAGAAAATTTGTCTATTTCTCTCTATCCAACTTACTTGCAATCGTTCTTTTTTTGTAAGATTGTAAAATGGGAATGGTGGTTTGATTAATAATACTATAATTTGTTTTCCGCATGCTATTGCTATTTCTTTCACGATAAACTCGTTACTTTCCGTCTTAAAACCTTGCATGTCAACTATAGCGTTCATAATAATTTCTTTACAATACCACTTAATGGTTTATATTCGAATAGACGATCATTTATGATTAAACAATAGGCAGATGTATTTTCTGGTATATCTTCAGAACTTTCTATTTCCAGTCTCACATCAACAGCTCCCGTTTTCAAGGCTTCGTTCTGTCTTGAGCAATCAATTACAAATACAGGAGCCTTTTCTTTAAATTCGCTCAAACTAAGCATCGGTTCAGACCGGGTGTTATAATAAGACTGACGAAATTTGGTGAACATTTCATATAATATATAATACTTATCGTCAGGAAATTTCGAATTCAGCGATTCGTATGGATAATATTGAGAATTTAAAAAAAGAGTAACATTAGATAATTTACAATGGTCAAAAACGGAGCAGTCTTTACTTTTCATATTTTTTCTATTTGTCTGTAAACCAAAGATCACATACCTTGGTTTTTCGAGTTGTGAAGCAGTCTTAACAACCCAGGAATGTTTTGTAGTTCTAGGTAATAAAGGGTATTCGTACAAGTCCCAATTTCTGAAAGCTATTTGAATAGGACGATCCTTTTCTAAATGTTTTAGCAAAGTTAATCTTTCCCGATCTGACACTTTTATATGAGGCATACGCCATTGCAGTCTCTCTATATTTACTTCAATGGAGTCATTATCATCAAGTGTAACACTATTAAGATTTGAATTGCTTCTTTTAAGTATAAGTTCATGTTTACAGTTAACTATAATTTTATTATAATCCTCCGCAAATCCTAAAACTTTATTTAAAGGTATAAGGGCACTAAAAATACCGTCATTATCTTTCATCCCGTTCAAATTCCAACCCCAAATAGCAGCAGCCTTACTTTCCCCCTCGCTCATTGACACATATGATTTAAGAGTTGTAGATATACCTGCATTTTTTATTCGGTCTATTTCAACACCGTTAATTTCATATCGAATGTCTTGAAATAGAAATGATATATGATTGTTGGTAAAATTAACAACCTTTCGTGTTCGTTTTCCTGCTGCATCTTTCGAAACTGTAGTGGCTCGACCTTCAACGTAAATGTAGCTGGCCGAAGGTAATACGTACAAATCTTGCTGATTTATGGGTATACGTATTTCATCATTTTCATTGAAACTGTTGCTATATGGATTATACGTATGAATTTCATAACTCACTATAGAGTTATCGATTTGTGGTAAATCATTCACCTGAAGAATACTCATAATTTAAAACCCAAAGCTTGAATAAATAATTTATTGTCTTTAGTTAATTTTTTTATGTTTCGTATATGTCTTCGTCTTCTGACGGTATGAGAACGAGTAAAACTATTAACTTTGGCAGATGATTTTATATTATAAACTATCATTTTTTTCACTCTAATCTAATTGACATTCGTCTCTTGTAACAGATAATGTTAAAGTGTTGTCTCATGAGTATGACACGTAACATTTAAACCTTTTTTAAACCATGCTTTTTCCAAAACCCTTTAAGAAATTTAATGCATAAATGTCCGCAATTGAATAAGTTATTATTTTGCCAATTATTGTAATTATAATTGATTTTGTCAGAACCTACATAGCGAACAAATTCTATTGGAGGTTTCAAGTTGCCATAACTGTCAAAGTATTCAATATATTCATTTAAAATTGCATAGGCTACCCAATGTGTACCAGAATTTTTAGAATGATCTAAATTTATGATTCCACACTCTTCAAAAAACGGAGACTTTGGTAAGGTATCCCTCATATACACTCCACGAAAATATGGAACGTCTTTAGTAAAATATATGATATCTATATTAGTAAGAGCGCGATTAGGTAGCCTGTGATTTAGTTTTTTTTCTTTAAATTTGTATATATTCCAAGTCCATCCTTGTAACGGTTTAGCCGCAGTCCATTTCCAATGCACACACCTTCTGCATTCTTATTATGACTTTTCATTCCTTCTAATCTCTTTTTTGCTACTCTATATTCATTTATGGTTTTGACTATTCCAGTAATTCCACTTGCAATACTGCCAGCAGCAGACAAACCAGCAAATATTGGTATTAATGGTAGAACACCGCCAGACTTAGGAACTGGTATGATACGTGGAACCCTGGCAGATGAATCACGATTCAATTCTCTAGCTGCAGCGTAGGCCAATTCTATTAGTTTTTTCCTACACTTCGGTTTAATTTTTTTAATGCACTTTTTGGTATTGGTTACTAAACTTTTAAAGTTTTTTTTGAGCCCAGATCCAGAACTTACTTTTGTTAGCATTATATTATTAACTAAATTGGCAGCAAGTTTTTCTCCTGAGCTTGCATCGGAAGATAAAGCACGCTTTTTTGCCATTTTTAATAAAATGATGTCTGCTTTATGACGATCTTTCAAACTTTTAGAATGATTATATGCGATATCGTGATGTTTACAATATTCGTCTAATTTGTTTACACTCCTATCACCTCGAGCCAATCTTTCACGTAATCTGGTTCCTGGACCGCAATAATTATATCCCGGTAAATGGAGCTCAAATGGTAAGTTATTAATTAAATTATTCACAAGTCCTTCTCCCTTCATGTATACAAACAGAATGGAACCATTATCATAGACCATAACGTTATATTGCTAAATCGCTCATAAAACATTAGTATCGTTAATCCAACTATTTTCGCAGGATGATAACCCCAACCATTTTACGAAAACTTTTCTACCTTTTCGTTTTAAAACTTTTTCAACGAGGTAAATGTCAGGATGTTTGGTTTTTTGTAATTCTTGATCGTAAAATGCTCCTAAAATAGGTTGCTGTTTAACATCTTGTAGTAAATATGTAACAGGATTTGTGTTTTGAACTTTACTGATCCTGAATATCTCTGTTGACCAATTAGGAGTATAACCTTTTTCGAAACAACCTTTATGTTTACTTATTCGAACAAAATCACCTGTCTTAAACTTATGGCATTTTGTTTTCGTTCGATCTTGATTGAAATATCTCTGCAGTACTTTAATTTTATTGCTATGATTAACTTTAGCAGGTGGTATACCAATTGTTCTATGTATTGTATTATTATATCTAGTAATGATATTTGCAAGTGTCCCGTCACTCCATTTATAATCCCCCTTGAAACTAAATTCCTTGAAAAGCTTACTCTTTATCGTCCTTATTAACCGTTCTACTATTGAAGCCTTTTTCGTTGAATAAGTGCAGTAGTGGTTGATAGAATTGTTTACTAATACTTTTTGAAAACTTGTATTGTAAAATTCTTTCCCAAGATCTGTTTGCAAATTTCTAGGAATGCGTTTTGCTCTACTCAATAAAGTATTGAAAGCTTCAGATACAGTTTCTTTATTTTTTTGTTTAAGTGGAATAGCCCAAGCGTACTTAGAGAATCCATCAATGATTGCTAAAATGTATTTGTTGTTGTTGTTGAATTTGGAGAAACTTTGCATATCCATTAAATCAGCTTGCCAAAGATCATCAATATCTTTTAATACTACATGCCTTCGAGGAAAATTTAATCTTGCACTTCTATGAATTTCGTTTATAATGTCTCTTTTCACTTTACTCATTCCTTCAACTGTCACTTCTGAATTACAAAATTATACTGATATTCAGTTCATTTGCTGAGTCTTTTTATTCTTTTATAACACCCGCTTCTTTTAACTCCTCAATAATTGATAAGATTTCGTTGTCAAGATTAGTATTACCTGCAGTTTTAGATGCGATCAAAAGTTTAAGCCTGTCCACTAATTCATTAGGATCATCCCAATAAACAAGTTCGGTATTTTTTTTATATGTTTTAAGATACGGTAGACCAGCACCTCGTTTTTGTTTATATTTAGCTTCTGTGGGTTCTTGTAAGCGTTTACTAGACTCGTGAAATAACGGTTTGATCACTTGAGAATACTTTAGACCCTTATCACCTTTAACTTGACCTGCAGGGTCAAAGTCTCTTTTATGAGCATTAGTTGTGATGAGTATTTCTTTGTAAACTAATTTATCTTTTAAATTTACCAAAGTTAAATCAGGTTTTTTGCGAAGCAATAATTCTTTTAGACCTGGTGTTATTTTATACTGTTTATTAGCTACGCGAATAAAATACACTTTATCTGAGTTCTCGCGAGTGCTAGAGAAATTCACTATTGTATTTCCAATCATATGCTTATCATTCTCACTACGTACGCCAAATGGTATATTCATATCATCGTATATTTCAAAGATATCTTCTTTTTTCAGCGACACATTATATACATTTTCTGATTCAGATGTGTTACCTTCTTCGTCTTCTGAATAAAACTTTTCTGATTCAGATGCTTCATATTTGTTCATATCATGTGGTTTATCATGCAAAAACATTTTTGAAGCTATACCAATGTTTTTAGTTTGATCATCATAAGTATCTTCATTTTTTATTATAGAAATTTGCTTGTTAGCTGCTATAGCATTAAGTGGGTCAGCAAGAGGTTTAAAAAAATACTTCAGATGAGTGTCGGTACTAAATTCATAATCTTTCATTTGTTTCACCTTTTCCTTTATAGCGTCTGCAGACTTTATTAATTGATTTGTAATGGTATGATCCATTATACGACTTGTACGCAGAAGTATTTAGACTCAAATGATTTTTTTGTTTTATTTCATAATTTATATAACCATTAATCAAAATAAATAAAGTTGTCAAAGGACTGTCTATATCTGCCCTTGTTTAGTTCACAATCCTTATTAATTGTTAAAAAATCATAAGGATGTATCCAGATTTTAGAATACATATCTTTGAACTTGGACCACTCCATATCAGAACTAGCATGCTCATCGTATATATGTTTCATGTTAACTTCATCTTGCTTGAAAATGATCAAAAAGTTAACGTTATCACGTATTAATTGCTTTGGTATTTTAGAATACGTCTGAGATAAATAAAAGCAGTCTATACCTCTATGTCTACCCATTGTAAAATAATTTCGTATGTTTATTTGCTTTTCACAAACCACATCATCGAATATGATAACAGAGTTCAAGAATGCATCGTTAGGATGAATAACATCGTCATCAAAATTAAAAACAAAAAGTTTTACGTCTGGAACTCTTTGCAAAACTTGTTTTAGAAAGCTGTATTTCGGCTGAAAGCTGGTCTTAGAATACAGATAAACATTGTTAAACTTTACTCCATTTTCATGAATTAATAAACTCATCATGACATTCGTTTTCCCACAATTCGAGGGACCACATATTATGCATCGAATATTATTTGGGAGAAGTACGCTGTGTTTCGGGCGTAGTGAATTTTCCTTTACATCAATATTTTTAACATCCAATGATACTTGTTGCTTGACCCACTTCATGTTTGTATCTGATAAGAAAACAATTCAGGCCCTAGTATTTATAATTCTTATCGGAGTTATTGATCGAACTAATTGAGTTGAAGATTACCCATAGTATTTATTACTACTTTAGCTAAATGCGTGGACAGCATATGGGTAAATAAATAAAATAAATAAAACAAAAATGCGTTTAACTATTTTATTAAATAAAATTATATCAAATACATCATACAGATTTGTTAATAAAGACACAATTTCAACATATTCATATTTCTGCTTTTAAGAATAACATAAACAGGAGAATGTGTGGCTATAATTTAACACTTTATAGATACATTAATAAATATAAAATAATACATTTTAAGAAATTGTATCGCAATGACCCCATGGTAAGGTTTCAATTTGATTTGGAAGTATATGTCTTTTGTCGTCACTTCTGTTTAATGCAATTTTATTCACTTGTTGTGAATAGAGAACGTGTTTAATTGATTTAATTACATTCATTTTACGTTTGATTATTTTGTTATTGTGTAGAGCAGCTTTATAATCAGAAAGCTTTAATTGATTTGTTACGGGTTTCGTTATACCTTTTGCCTTCTTTAATGTTGTATTTACACTTTTCAAACAATAAAGTTTGGCCCTTAAGCCAATGAATTCATAAATTACCGAGCCCCCGAGTTCATCTTTAAACAAGCCCGGTACTTTTTCGTTGACTTTAGGTATTCCATATGGATTATCCTCAGCAAAATTACTGGTGTCGAATACCGATATGTTATCAACCATATCCTTGTAAAAATTATCCGTTTCTACTAAGTAAAGAAGGCTATCCGTGTCAGTGTAACATAGTTTAGCTTTCATGCCATATTTGTTTTGGATAAAACTGTAGTGGAATTGATATAAGTGTTGTTTAGCATACTCTAATACAGTAAAACCGATGTAAATCGGTCTATCCAATATTATTTTTTCAGGACTTAACTGAACAGCCACAAAGTTTTCTGAAAAGATTGAAATACTTTTCAGGTTGGGTTGTATAATAAGTTTTTCAGCACCTATATATTTATTTGTTTTATTATCAGAATCTTCCCACTTTGTTACTAACTTTACATTTACTTGCTTGCGTTTGTTTTCTATTGTTTTTCCAAACACAGCATTATTTAAAAGTTTGAAAAAGTCTTTTTTGAAGGCTGACGTAGAAGCTTGACGCAAACGAGTATTTAAATCTATGTACTTTTGCAAAAAATGGTCTTGTCTAAATCTTAGAATGCGATGTATTCGGCTTAAAATCAACCCATTGTTCAAGCATTGTTTTAAATGTATGTAGTGAATGACGTAATTATATTTGTCATATAAATTCGCAATTAATTTTGTAGTTTTTCCACCAGGAGGTACAAATCTTTCTGGTGCGAATGGTAAGTCACTATGCGATCTATGCAATACTTCTGGATAGGTCAGATCAACCTCCAGAATATACCCATATTCAGAATCATCAGATATGTTTAAAACATCAAAGTTAGCACTTTCATATTCTGATAAAAATTGAAATTCCGATACAGGCATTCTTTTTCTCATAGCATATCCGTAAAGGTTGTTACAATCAAGATATATTAAAAAAGATGATGGCTTAGTATCATTGTAATATGGAAGAAATTTATTATTTGCTTTTGCATGTCGTAGGGAACACTGCGCTAATCCTCCACGTATTCCCTTTTCAAGTAGGTTATACATTTCCAAGTCATGCATCAGCTCCAATTTAACGCCAGTACACAGAAGCATTGCGTCCCAGCTTAAACTTGGTGCGGATACATAATATGCTGGATCGAGATTGTAATATTCTAAACTTGTATTTCTAAAATGTTCAAATATGTCACATAACAATAATACGTCACATTTTAAATAAAGATCAGTGTATTCACCAAGAGAATTGATATTAAAAGAATACCAAACTCTTTGCGCATGTGTATATTCATCTTCAGAAATATGCTCCAGCTTCATTGTGTTATAAAAATACTTTCTAGGTGGCAAACATTTTTCATCATACTTAGACCATGCATCAATATATTCGTATGGATAAATACCCTTTTGCCTCAGTAAACATAAATCGGCTTTGTCGTCAAATTCTCTTGAAAGATTTATGAAATCTTCTACGTGTAAAATCTTAGATAATTCATCTAAACTCGAACTTAAAAATTGATAAGAATCTATGAACTTTATTTGAACAGAACTAGAATTGTTCTTAGGTGCGAGGCTTTTCATTATACAAATGTATTTTTCTTTTGATTTAGGAATTATTTTAATAGGACCATCGTACTTAACCAGTTCTTTAATAAATATATGAGAATCATATCCAGACAAATTATGGAAAACAACAGGTATAAACGGACATACTTTAAACGTTAAATTGCAACGAGAGTGTGCTGCTCCTCTGTATTCATATGTAACATGATCGTGATCTCGAACTTTGTCACCCAATAATAAATGTTTACAAATATGACATCGAGTAGCCTCTTCGTACTCTATTTGCTGTTTGACAGACAAAGGTTTCATGGGTCTATTTATAGACAGTATGGAATTAATGTAAGTGACATCTTCAATTAAACGTTTTATAAACACTTCTACACAATCTAAACCTCTATACGTAACATATTTATTCAAATCTGGATTGTGTGAACAGCACATGTAATATGCGAAACAAGATGGTTCATGTACTTTTAAGTTCTGAGTATTTTTAGATCTATTTGCGGGACAGTTTAGTAATATACTTTCAAAATCAGCATAGATAATAAAATTTATTCTTTGTTGTCTCTCATAATGTTTAAATTGTATAATACTGTTTTTTTCCGGTAATATAGTTAACACTTTAGAACAATTGTGTGAGCTATATTTTAAATCACTAGAAAAAAATTGTAAACAAGCATCGCAAAGTAAAAATTTACCTTTGTGATTAGTAAGTTGACGACGGATAACTTTCGCTAGATTTTTAATTAGACAGTAGGTAGTGTCCTGAACTATTCCGCTCAAAGTACAATAAATTTACATGTTCGTTTTTCTTTGAACTTGTCATGTATAGAGGTCCGGTCACACGACACTTTTTATCTAAACCATATATATTAACACTGATATTAGGGTTATTTTTTTCAAACAATTTTATGTCAACCAAAGTTGGTGGAAATGACATTCCTTCAATATTTAAAACATCTGTATAGTGAGGATATGATTTTATTCTACAAACATTATCCTTTGATGGGTATAGGGAAGCAATGATACTCCATAAAAAGCAATGGTTGTCATTGTTCTGTATGTTTAAACAACTTTTCGTATTCTTTATAGCTGGAGGAAGCTCGATATACGTGCCACCTCTCATTGGACAATATTTGTTTATATTAATTTCTAAGTGACTTATAGAGATAAATGACCAACCGGAATCACGTTGGTTAAATTCAGACATTTTTCTCTGAAAAGTCTCTTTAGCATTCAAGTATAATTCATTTAAATCAGTATTTAGGTAAACATTAGCATACTTTGTATTAAAAGATTTTAGCTGCTGCTCACCTGTTTTTGGTAATAAGAAGTAAGCAAACAGTTCGAAATTTACTTTAATACAATTATGTTTCATTAAAAATATTTTAATTAGTTTCAGAATATCACTTTGAGTTCCAATCAGAAAAGCCTCTGGAGTTAAATACTCGGCATCTGGTGCTGGATTTAAGCGATACGTGTTTATTCTATTTCGAAAAGCAGTTGCAATTATTTCGACATTTTTTAATTGAGTTTTAAGTAAACAGTTCGATTTGTGCATATTAGTTCTCACATGATATTTATATTTCTGTTTTGGTAATTCGATTTTACATTTATCACATTCTATTAAAATATCTTTTTGAATTGTGTTGGTAGTTGGTGCAACTGGAAAGAAAACAAAATTGATTATATAAGTATGATGATTCTTTAATAATGTGGAATTTTATATGAATGATTGATTACATGATTAGCTTAACTAATAACTACCTACTCGTACTAGGATTATAAATGTAGATAGACAATTACAACGTTTAGTAAATACTATAACGTTAAAATTAACGTTTAGATTAATAACTAGGTAGGTACTACATAGGACACATCGTGAGGTATATAATCAGTGTGCCTAAATATTTAAGAGTTATTTTTAGGTTCTGTATCTAAAAATAAGAACTAATAAAGGTCTGAGGGCTAGATTTAAATTCTGTGCGTGTTGCACATATAAATTTAGTCAGATGACCCCAAGCCTCAGTCCCCTCATCCGTCCGGTTTTTGAGAGCTACAACGGCCTGACGCCATCGGTTCATCGGCGCTACATTTTCGATTTCATCGCACCGATAAACCTTCAGTTCGATGTAATGCGTTCCCGTTTTGGTAGGCAACGTTTGACGAGCGTGGCCCGTTGCCAGCCTTCGAGTTATCGTTGAATGAAGCACAGTACAAGGTTTTTTACCAGTGGTTGTCTGCGTGTCCCCGTCTTCTTCATCGCTGTCGGTGCCGAATAAATCTGTTGCGGTGAGATGGGGCTTGCTGACTGGATTAATTTTCATCTTCTTTGAAGATGAAGCCGACGACGTAGATGGAGTGGTTTTTGTTGCTTGATGGTGTGATCTCGAATCCGAGCTTGACGGCTTCGATCGTTTTTTCTTTTTTTCGCTGACCGCGACATCTTGCACGGAGCTTTTATCGTCATCCGACAGAAAGAGGTCGTCAGCAAATCTGGACCTAAAATAATGAGAATAACTGTGATTAGAAACTATTTGTGAGCAGATACATATCAGAGATCTGTCCGACCACTAGTAGTAAGTAGTATGATTGAAATTGTTGAATGACCTAGGGAATCGAACCCAGGGTCTAACGCTCAGCAGTCACACTTGCTAAGTAAATATTCTATTCATAGCATATTTAATTATCAATCTATTCATAACAACTGTGATAAGAAACTATAATGCGAGCAAATACTTATCAGAGAACTGCTCGATTTATTTCCTTAAAATAGACACCAATTGTCTAATAGACATTACGTAATATGAAAAAAATATAACTGTTGACTGACCTAGGGAATCGAACCCGGGGTAAAACGCTCAGCAGTTGCTATTCTATTCTTTATAACTGTGTTTAGAAACTATCTGTGAGCAGATACATTAATAGTAGAATGGTCTAATTTCTTTACTGACTGACCTAAGGAATCGAACCCGGGTCTAACGCTCAGCAGTCGCACTTGCTATTCTATTCATAAAATAATCATCTCACAAAACAGTACAGAGTTGATGATACTTATTGAATAGATAATATATACTAAAAGATAGGTACTTACATTATAAACCGCTGAAATTTCACTTTTCACTTTAGATTAGGTAGATAATTAATTAGAAGATGTGAGGTCACCAACTTCAGGAGAGCTAATGTTGATCCAGCTTCCTGCCTGGCGACTTAAATACTTTCAATGACAATACGTCACAATCCCAAATATGGAGAGAGCACACGATTTGAAAACTGTTTATTCTGCTAATCTTCCTAACAACAGATGCAATTGCACATACTATGGAAATATCGTGGATTTGCTTGTTAAATTTTAATAATTAATAACAATAAAACGGACTTCATACTTAATGTATTTTTAAAATAAACTAGTTATGCCCCCCCTCTTGAATTCGATTAGGTACTCTGTTTACTGTATAAGTATCTCTTTATACAGTGACGTTGATATACTATAAAGACAATAATCAATAAACAAACAAACATTTTTATTTATTTAAGGTATATTAGAGGAGTATTTATATTAGATGCAAACTGTTCAGGGAAGGTGAACATTTTTTATATCTGCATGCTGTTGTCGTTAAAATTTTAGGTGGCCCGGCATGTAATTGGCTATACTTGGATATCCAAGTAAGGTAAACGGAATGATGATGTGCTTAAAATTTTAGCTTTGAGCCAAAGGTTCGACATCCCTGCTCTAGTTTTACGCCTGGTTTTGAATTTCATCTTACCTTTTATGTCGAGGAATGTGTACACAAATAAAACAATCTATTTTGAACTCTATTAACAAAAAAATTAAAAATCTTGAATATAAATAGCTGAAATTATCATCGGAATTCATTTCAATTTTGAAGGCTTAAAGGGATTGTTCCAGTATGTCGGTAAGTACTCACAATATGTATTTAAATTATTTTATGTACGTAGTAAAATCGTTATAATCTTTAGATAACTACTTATCGTAATATATTGATTATTGTAGTAGGTCTATTAGTACTATTCCAACTCACATCAACGAGAACCTATTTTCAAACATTTAAAGGTTTGTTTTCTCTTTTTCAGGATACGGAAGAACTATTCAATTTTGTGCCAATGGAGCAGCCGACCGCTATTCTAAAACCAGGACAAAAATCCCTGGGTCTTGTTCCACCTTCCCGCAAGAGAGCAAGAACAGAACCAACAATATATTCTTACATAAAGAAACCAGTGACACGCGGTACAAAAATAATTAAAATTGAAATTTATGACGCTGATAATATGCCAAAATCCGAAAATTCTATCTGTAGCTGTGAAGCTGAGGTGTGCGCTCAACATGTGGTTAAAACAGTATTATTTGATGACATATACAGCAGTGCTAAAGAAATTATAAGTAAAATTCAGGATGAAATAGAAAATAAATCATAGAAATCTGTATATCCTACTTACTATCTATATTGTTACTTGTAAGACTAAAATTATGTTCTATGGTACGTTTATAATATATTTTTCATTAACTGTAAATACGATAATAATTAATATAACTTGTTTGTCAAATTACATAACCAAACGCCTATGGGGTACATAAGTTACAATAAAAAATGTATATTAAATAAAAATTCGTTTCATTTTGAATACCCTGGTAAATTATAATTTTGCTTTTAATTCGAATATGGAAAATTAACGCATCCTGTTATTATAAGTATTAATAACTTTGCCTGACCGGGATGGAATCGAACCCAGAACCACATGCTTGGCATTTCCACTTGTGAATTTGTGCAGCTTCATCAAAGACACAGTTACAAAATAATAACTATAGTAAACAATGCACGTCAGGCGTCACGCAGTCGCCGGTGTCAGATAGCTTGACAGATATGGTAATGAATTAAATAGTTTCGCTTATCCGATGACGTTACTAAGTCAAGTCGTTTCTTGTCTGATCGAGTTTGTGGGTTCAAATGCATTTATCAAAATACCTGTTTTTACAGCCATATTCCAAGAAGTAATTCGGTTTAGATACAGGCACCAGCAGCATTTGCCTTAAAAAGAACACCAAGCGGTTGGTCCGAAATTGTCACACTTAAAAGATTGCACGACAATAATACGTAGTGGAGGCATCTTGCAATCGCTCTGTGTAAAATACAGACATCCTGACACATTTAGTTTAAAAACTGAAACAAACCCATAGGTACTTGATCTTAACAATTATGTAGATTGAAGATTCCACCAATTTGAATAGCTATTTACAGTTTAGTTATAGCTGATGCATTATTAAATCTTCATCAATTTACACCTTCCATCATTTCAACTAAAGAAGAAGAACTATACGATAAATAAACATTAACATATTTGAATAGAAATGTTAATGTCATTTCAATAGTCTATTTGATTAGACAATCTATTCAATAAATAAAATTTCATCTATTTGAATATACCAATGAATTAAACAGTATATTCTAATAGACCATCAATTCAACAAACAAGATCTCTTCTATTTGAATATACATCTTCATCAATTAACGCCTTCTGTCATTTCAACTCAAGAAGAAGAACTATACGATAAATAAACATTAACATATTTGAATAGAAATGTTAATGTCATTTGATTAGACAATCTATTCAATAAATACAATTTCATCTATTTGAATAGATATATTCCAATCGATTAAATAGTATATTCTAATAGACCATCAATTCAACAAACAAGATTTCTTCTATTTGAATAGACATTTTTTTATCTATTTGAATATTGATAATTGGGGTGTCTGGATCTACTTTGATCCAGATGCCCCAATTATATACTACTTACATTATTATGTACATTCGTTTTATAAGTTCTACGTCTACAACTGTATTGTCTGCAGAGCAAAAGTAATTCTGAAAGAATCTCCGAGTTGTGTTTCTTTTATTACTATTTCCAGTGCCTTGTCGAGGTTTATCGACATGCTATAGTCCCATTTCCTCCCTAAACCGCTTTTGTACCAATTTTTTCTTTTCGTGTTTGGTTTTATTTAATTTTCAGGTGTAGTAGCTGACTACTTTTCAAAAGACAAGTTATAAGAAATGTGTAAGATCATCTCCATACTCCTAAACCAAGCATGTAGTGTTGACAGTCCCTATTGAAATGAACTTTCGTTCACATCTCGTGTCCTAACTGCCTCTAAGTTATTCATTTGCCGAGGACTAGCACTACAAACTGTACAAGAAGCGCTCGAACGCTCGCCATTTTACCATCAATCATGGTTAAATATAGGTCATGAGTTATTTCGATTACCTCGCCATTCTTATTTATCAGGGAAGGAGACAGATTATGTTTTTGATTGTTGATATTAGCCACAACAGACGCGGTTTTTACAGGAGTTTCTTTGGCGTATTCTAACAATATAAGTCTGCAAGTTTTGTTTGTACTCACTCTGCCCGGATGACCCGTCACAACCCCATTTACAGAATAGTTTCAACTTTCTTAAACCATTTTTGTAAACTGAACCAATTAGTAATTTACGTGCCACAGTATGATCCAACAAGTCCTGCAGATTGACTTTTGCACTTATGTTAGTAATGATTATGCTCGAATCTGGTGGTAACACATCTTTTTCGCTTCAACTAAAGTTGGATAAGAAGGAAACACTGAGCAGTTTTTTTCCGCTAAACAAAGTCGAAGTTTCTCATACTGTTCTTTGTTAAGGTCTAAGTAAAAAAATGTCCGTAGTGCTTCTTCCTTTGAAAAAGGTGTAACGTCTTCAGAGTTCTCAGTTACGTATTTAACAAAAAAAATCTTATAATTGATTGATGCAGTTCGTATAATATTAACGATTGCGCCTCCTCCGTCTCACCCATAGACAGTAACTCCTGAGCATATGCATTGAGAACACAGTCCTATCCGTACTCTTGTATTAATTCCATGTTTTTTCGTTTTTTTTCTGAAGATGCTTCGTATGGTTTCGAGGGTCTGCCGTCACTACTTCCAGGCATATTAGGGTCATTAACCGTGACTCGACACTCTAGTGGAACAGGAAATTGACCATCTAACCAGCTGACTCTCTTACTTTCAAAGCGGTCTTTTATCCGAGATGCATTTCTCCAGCGTTCGTTACATTTAGATACCAAGTTTCTTTGAATGTAGAAGACCACAGTAGCCATATCCTCTGGTGACAAATTGAAATTTTCTTGTAAGTAGTCTTCTATATTATTCCTATTTATCAACAAATTGCACAACTCTCGTTTACTACAAACAAATTAGCCCGTTTTTCAAATCAGTCAACTTTGGAAATAGTCGAAAAAAGATATTAACTGGTTTTTAGGGCAACTGAATATTTGACCAATAACTGTGAATGTTACAGGGCTCACCATCCTTTTATAGGCATATGAAATAGTGCTATGTGCAAAAAGATAAGATACGAATACGAGTAATTTGCACTCTTCCCATAACAAACCTGTTTTTATTTCGACCCTAATAGATAGTGACCATATTTTATATGTAAGGTGGTCAAAACTGTATCAAAGCTACAAAGAACTATTAATAATAATCATCACTGTAATTAACTTTTTATCAATTTGACCTTAATAGGTAACAAATGATTTTATGAGAAATAAAAAGAAATTGAAAAAAAAATATAATTTTTAGCTCGCGATATGTTTTAGCACCGTGTCAGAAAAAGAGCAAGTATGAGCAATTTTTTGTTCTCCTTGCGTAAACTAATGTATAAAGATCTTAATACAATAAATATCTCGACAGCAGCAAGCAGCGGTAAAGGGTAAATGTCTCATTAAAAAAAATATCTTATAAACATACCATCTTTTAAACTATATTAGTTAATTTTATTTTATCAAAGTAATATATATAATTAATTATGAAACGTTATGAGGAGATTATACGCATTCCAAAAATGTATAATACGGGTACATTTATATGAAAAACTTTCGAGTTATGTGGCATTGAATTGCAGTAACGTATTGCGTCAAAATTACGTAATTGAACAAGAGTTAGTTTTTAAGCCTATTTACAATACATTATGATTGGATGCGCGGGGCAACACATAATCGATATTTTGGAATTGGTTTTACGACAAAAGTATGGACGAATGCACAACCACTGTTAGGAAAGAAATTAGGTCGCAAATCAGTAGTTGGCGAAAGGAAGGTAGCACGATACCTTATTTGATACGATGATGATGCACTGTCCCTAAGATACAAGCGATTTCCACAAATTTTCACTTGGTTAAATGAATTTTGGGTGCAATGGGATGCACACGCGACGACGCACGAAAACCGAATCCCTCTTGAATTTCGACGACATTCCGCGGGTTGGCGCTGATTGGTGTAGCGGTCTCGCTCACACGCGGGTGAAAGGCAATGTGGTGCAGGAATGGGATAGGGGAGAGGAGTGCAGTAAAACCAACCTAATCCCATTAATTAGTTATACCAACATCAAAAAACTAAGGAAATGACAATACATAATTTCAGTCGATCAGCGCGCAAGCAATGATTAACAAAAAAAAAAATTGCGTATAGAAAGCTTATTTATTAGACCATATTAATTTATTATTTTTATTCCATAACAACGACATTCACGTGAACGGTTCTTAACGAGAAATATTTAACTGATCTTCATAATTCCCCTTAATTCTCATGTTCTGTAGAAGTGTCAGCACTTGCGCTGCAGTTTAAGTTCACTCACACTGCACTAAACTAATTCAAAAGGTTTTATTCTTTTTAGTCTTTGCACTAATTCAGTGATTTCAAGGAGTTAGATCGCCTCGACATTGACATGGTGATGAAGACTCATCATCTGCCTAGCCTTTTCCCAACTATGTTGGGGTCGGCTTCCAGTCTTACCGGATACAGCTGAATACCAGTATTTTACATGGAGCGACTGCCTATCTGACCTCCACAACCCAGTTACTGGGTAACACGATACTCCTTGGTAAGACTGGTTGTCAGACTTTCGAGCTTCTGACGACTCGTAACGACTGTCAAAGATCTACAAATGACAGCCGGGACCAACGGCTTAACGTGCTGGTGATGAATGGTGATGAAGACTAATAATCGATTTCAGTTCTATTCCAACAGATCAAGGACATACACTGCAGTTTAAGTTCACTCTCACTGCACTAAACTAACTCAAAAGGTTTTATCCTTTTTAGTCTTTGCACTAATTCAGTGATGTCAAGGAGTTGGATCGCCTTGACATTGACGTGATGAAGACTAATTATTGATTGAAATTCTATTCCAACAGATCAACGACATGTATTGCAGTTTAAGTTGACTCACATTGCACTAAGTTAACTCAAAAGGTTTTATCCTTTTTAGTCTTCGCACTAATTCAGTGATGTCAACGAGTTGGATCGCCACGACACTCACGTGTTGATGAAGACTAATAATTGATTTAAATTCTATTCCAACAGATGAAGGACATTCAAGAGAACGATGCGGGCTGGTACCAGTGCCAAGTACTTATGTCGATCAGTAACAAAATAACGGCTGAAGTAGAGTTACAAGTTAGACGACCCCCGATCATTTCTGACAACTCAACGCGTTCTGTAGTAGCCAGCGAGGGAGAGAGTAAGTAGAACAGAGTATATTTTTACTACAGGTTTAATTGCCAACCACTAAATCTCCAGTTAGTGGTTTGCATAACCCGACCCCTTTTTAGGGTTCCGTAGTAAACAAGGAACCCTTACGTCTGTCTGTCTGTCTGTCTGTCCCCGCTGTAGCTCAGAGACGCTTAGTACTAGAAAGCTGTAATTTGGCATAGATATACCTACATATTAACCACGCCGACAAAGTGCATGAATAAAATCTTTAAAAAAATAATGTTTTTTTGGGATCTCCCTTGCTCTCGTCTACCACATGATGTGGGGTATCGTTAGATAGGCCGTTCAAATATTGCAGGTTTGTGAACACCATTTTTCGAATCGTGGATCTGTTTGTGTAGTATTAAGCTTTAAAGTGCTATTTTTCAAATTTGCAAGATGGGTCAGGTAATGCAGAGCACTGACCATACTATTCTGTAAAGTTCACTTAGAACCTAACTCAAGTGAGCGCACACAATCCGAAAGCGAGTGTTTAAAGTAAATCATCGCGGATTCACAACGACACACGGTTGGAATTTCGAAGTGATGTTTAGAGAACACACAATCAACCTATAATGTTCCCACTGCTGGGACACGGGCCTCCTCTCTATGAGAGGGAGTGGGCCGTAATCCACGACGCCGGCCCAGTGTGGGTTGGTAGATGTCACATGTCTTCGAACTTTTGGTTCTAGGACATGCCGGTTTCCTCACAATGTTTTCCTTCACCGTTTTGAGAGCAGTGGTGATGAAATAATTTACACAAAGCAAAGTACCTGCTTGGGTTCGAACCTACGACCTACAACTCGTAAATAGCGGCCGTTTCCACTGGCCATCACTCTTACAGACAATGCACAGCTGGGTCCAGAAGTATGCACATGGTCCTCAAATGATCTGACCAAGATTATGTCCGGATTGTTATATACACATTGACATTGATGAATTCTCTTACCAACTCGCACTGGGCCCGCGTGGTCGATTACGGCCCACTCCCTCTCACGGAGGAGGACAGTGTCCCGGCAGTGGGAACATTATAGGCTGATAATGGTGTCGATTCCCTTGTTCACAAACTAAACTAAATTTAAGTTCCGTGCATCTTTTTCTTTCTATTTCATTAAGAAAGACAGAAGATACATTTTAGCTTAGTCCTGTCAAATTAATTAGCGCCTGCCACTACTCCATATAAGTTTAGACGTGATTAAAAACTTGCCTAGTAAAATTACGTCAATTTACGTCAAGCGCTGATTAATTTGACAGGACTAAACTAGAATTTATCTTCTGTCATTTTGTTAATGAAATAGAAAGAAAAAGATGCACTGAACTTAAATTTAGTTTAGTTTGTGAATAAGGGAATCGGCACCATTGCTTGCTGTCTGTAAGTGAATGAATTAAATTAAGATTTTTACAAAAACACATAAAACATGATCTATGCTGACTTTGTGAGTCTCAGAGAAATCATTTAAACGTCTTTATACCTGCAACAAAATTATTTTGGAAGAAATTTGGTGATATTGGAAAAAAACTAGTTCTATTTCCTATCTTTCATCCATATATCAAGAAACTAGTCAGCTGGGATAAACCTAGTTACATTCTACTAAAACACGCCTAATTACCTGAATAAATATATATTTTTATTTAATTATGATATCCTTCACCTTCAGGTGTACAGATGGAATGCTACGCTGGTGGGTTCCCACTGCCGAAGATCTCTTGGCGTCGTGAGAACAATGCCATTCTGCCGACCGGGGGATCTATCTACAGGTACAGACCGATTCAAACTTTATGGCGGCTCTGAACATGAGGGGCTTGTGGCTAAGTAATAACAGCCGCCCAGGTCGATCGATCAGGTTAAGATACGCTTGCCGCGGTTGGTCCGTGGATGGGTGACCATCTTTACGTACTAAGACCCCTCCGTGCCTCGGAAAGCAGGTTAAGCCGTTGGTCCCGGCTGTCATTTGTAGATCTTTGACAGCCGTTACGGGTCGTCAGAAGCTCGAAAGTCTGACAACAAAGTCTTACCAAGGGGTATCGTGTTACCCAGTAACTGGGTTGTGGAGGTCAGATATGCAGTCGCTCCATGTAAAATACTGGTATTCAGCTGTATCCGGTAAGACTGGAAGCCGACCTCAACATAGTTGGGAAAAGGGCTAGGTAGATGATGGAACATGAGGCGAGTCGCTGCGCAGTAACGAATTCATGTGTCAGCGGGGGTGAGGGTTGGGTAAACGCTTCCCTTTCCATTTTCCACATACGTCAGTCCTTTGCCATTGCGGGCCAGTCTCTTCGCTAGGAGTCAAACTTCCATCTTTATTTTGGTGGGCCACGATGTGGCCTAGCATTTAATGGGGACCAATCAGTATAGTTCTTTTACACCACTAAAATTTTGCACTAAAATGAGTATAAGTAGGTACTTGTAACGCGCAATCTATATCCGAATTCAATAAATTTAACAGGAAATTAAAAGAATATCTAACACAAAAATGTTTTTACTCGGTCGCAGAATTAATTACCTAGAACAAAATATTTAGTAAATATGTTACTTAGATAAATAATTAGGCACATATTTTATTATAGTCCGTACTCTTAAGACGCTGACAACGCCTAAACCGCGGTCACTGTCAGACTGCATAGAAAAGAAAGAGAAGCGCGATGACACAATGCTTGTAATTTATTGCAAAATATGAAGCAATTATCTATTTACTCAAAATTGAGTTGAGTAATCGACACTGAAAAACGACCAAGTTCTGCATTCAAATAAGACGTTCTTGTTATTAATCAAATACGTAACGTATGTTGATATTTAATACAGATATTTTGGTTTAAAACTCAAGGTAAGAGGTTAGTTTAACGTTAGTTTGTGTCGAGATTTTGTTTCAAATCGTGTTTTGGTAACAACCAAGTTCTTAGAAGCATGTTCAAAATTAACATATATTTTTTCCGCTACCACAAACTATACAGATTTGGCAATTTTTTTTCTTAAGACAAGTCTATTTTGGTCATTTGCCTCTTGTCAGCGCCTTAACCTTATTATTATGTTAAAATTATTATTATTTTGCCGTGCCCTAACCGGGTTTCATGTTGGAACTTACTTATATTGTAACAACTAAATGTACACATGAGTGTAATAAAGAATTTGAATTTGTATCTATGCTATACAGGGTCAAATTTAATTAGCCAGCTAAACCTCGGAGATGTGATGGGCATCGATATCTAAACACGAAAAAATGCGATGATTGTTGGGTCATCGACCGCAGCAGGCTTAGCATGACGCTTTCTATTTCTACGAAGAATATAAATAGCTCTTTCTATACTAAGTGACATTTCGTTTCTCCATTTTTGACATCGCACCGTAGAAATCTTTCTACATGAAAAAGGACCAAATTCCAAAGATCGTTAGAAACGAAAGACAATGACAGATATTAAAAGGATTTCTACGGTGCGTAATGCCCAATACAGAATTGTATTGGAACTCAATTTGTATAGAGATTTTTTTTCAAAACGTGTTTTGGTAACAACAAAGTTCTGAGAAATATGTTCAAAATTAACAAATATTTATTCCGCTACCACAAACTACGGATTTGGCAACTTTTTTTTTTAAGACAAGCCAACTTTGGTCTTTTGCCTCTTGTCATCGGCGAGAATTAGGTCCCAGGGAGCCTATCACCTTGTAACAGTATTATTTTAATCTTACATAAGTGTGGGAACGAGATGGAGCTATACAGCATGTATAGCTCCATCTCTCGTCTTCACCAATTCATGAAGCAGTCTTATGGCATCATATATACTAATAAATCCATTTTTTCTCACTACAGAGGCAACATCCTAAAAATCGCGGCAGTACACAAGGAAGATCGCGGTACATATTACTGTGTAGCTGAGAACGGAGTCGGCAAAGGAGCCAGAAGGAATATAAACTTAGAAGTGGAGTTCGCGCCCGTTGTTAGTGTACCCAGGCCGAGGTTGGCTCAGGTAAGAATTGTCAACATCTCACACCCCTGGGCCAGAGGTGGCCCGCAAAGGCGGGCCGGCACTAGCCGGGGGTCATGGAAGGCGCACAAGTTCCTATGATCCGCGGTGCAAGTGTGGGAAGAGAGCACCGGGGTGGTTTTTAGTCAGTAAGAGTCTGACAGACCCGTCCGCCCACCCTAGGGCGGAAGATATCCATGACTATTTTCCACCCCAGAAAAAAAAAGGTATGAATTGTTAAGTCCGAAAACAAACAACAACAACATCGTCTTATCTATACTTATTATCTCTGCCTGCCTCCTTGGTCCAGTGGTTGCAAGCGCTACTGCTGAGCATGTCGTCTTGGGTTCGATTCCCGGGTCGGGTAAGTGAGTGTCGGGGTTTTTCTATCTGGAATTTCACAGTAGCAGCCCGGAGTGTGGATTTGTGTCCGGTTGATGGCAATAGGCTCGCCCCCTATTACATGGGACTTAAACATAACTGGCGAAATGTGGGTGTACTACAGGTACACATCTGCCCAACCCTTCGGGGAAACTTGGCGTGATGTTATGTATGTATGTATTTTATAAATTGAGTCGCTTTTCGTGTCTGACTGAGACCGCGTTGATCTTCTAAACTACGCAATGGGTTTTGTTGCATTCTCACAGAGAGGAGGCCTGAGTCCCAGCTCTAGGAATATTATAGGCTGATTCTGTTTGACATGGGAACAGTAGTAAAGGCCGCGAGTTACGAGTTGTAGATCGTAGGTTCGAACCCAAACAGGCGCTTTACTTTGTGTACATTATTTCTTCACCACTGCTCTCAAAACGGTGAAGGAAAACATCGTGAGGAAACCGGCATGTCCTAGAACCAAAAATTCGAAGACATGTGACATCTACCAATCCGCACTGGGCTCGCGTGGTGGATATCGGCCCACTCCCTCTCACAGAGAGGAGGCCTGTGTCCCTGGCTGATTATGTATGTATGTAAAAATTTACCCTTACAGCAAGTTGAGCTGTAGTCAAGTCTTTCCAACTACTTGACAATTTATAGTAAATAATTGAGGCCGTACAAAAAAGACTTGCTCACCAAAGTAGAAATAAATATCATTTAATTTCATGTGCTTATCTCATTTTGTTGTATTTTCTTACTTCAGGCCCTACAGTATGACATGGATCTGGAATGCCACGTGGAGGCATTCCCACCGCCCGCCATAACTTGGCTCAAGGATGAAGTACAACTCTCCAACAACCAGCATTACAGGTAAATGGGATATTATAAATTGCATATCAAATAAATAATCGCCTATCAATACATACTCATCATTTATATTCTTATTTACATTAATAACTTACTTCACTACAAATAAACTAAATGTTTAACAAAACTCAAACTGCAGATAATTCGAAATTATACATCAATATAACATTACTTTTTTCCTCATAATGCAATACAGTTAAATTTATTTTTGTACAAAAATACTACATACATAGCATAAATACTGACTGCACAGCAAATTTTTCAGTTGTTGGGTTAGGTTAGGTTAGAACAGTGACCATTAACGCGCGAAGGCGAGCGAGCGAAGCGAGCGTGTCGCGGCAGCGACCGCCGAGCGCCAGATGCCCTCTATTACCAAAACAAAAATTCGATGCCAGTTTAAATTAAAACAAAGCTAACAACTGATTATTAAGCTGCCACATTTTACTTATATGTACGTTATGGGGACAACGGGAAATAAATTTAATCACGTCCCGCTGTCCCCGTAACGACTGTGAGTAATAAAATGCTGTTTTATTTAGAAAAACTGCTGTACATAATATAAAAATAGAAGCTATATTTAAAAGAAAAAGAGTTAACATGTATAATGTGCATTAAGATTATTAGCTGTGCATTGATAAAAAAGCTTTTGCTTTAGGAAAAATCGCTGTACGCTGCGAAAATAATTTGTAGTGTGTTTAGTGATATTTTGAGTTGAATATTTTGCTGTGCAATCAGTAATTTTGATGGGAATTCGGAATCTTATTGCATAGAAAAAGGATATTTTTTGATTTGCGTTTAAATACTACCCCAGGTAAATATCTTACACCTTAGTACTTGAATATATCATAACGTTTGTCTTCCTTGATGGAGTAGGCAGAGATGTACACTACGCATGTCATGATGCTGCATTTTTGTTACAACCGCATAAGTCTCGATCCCGTGGGAATACCAGGATAAATAGTATACTAATTGATAAATGATTTTTATTTCTGTACGAGGTTGACACTGAAAGTTCTTAGAAAATCTTAAACTGAACAAACTAGCAAGTTATTAGTTTTATTATATCTTTTCAAAATAGTGTCCATTTACATCAATACATCGCTGCATCCGATGGAACCACTGAGAAAAGCACTTTACCCACTCGTCCTTAGGGGTCGCTTCGACGGCATATTGAAATGCAGCCACTGCTTCCTCGGCGGCCATTAACGTTTTCCTCGAAGTTTTTCTTTTATTTTCGGAAATAAATAAAAGCAAGGTGCGAGGCTATAGGGCGGTTGACCCAGTAATTCCACGTCTGAAGTCGCCAAGTAGTCGATTGTTTGCTTGGCGGTGTGCGACGAGGCGTTTCGTGGTGAAGGAGGATCCTACTGCGAGGTCGTTTCTCCCGACCTTTTTCCAAGAAAAGTGGCAAACAATTGTTAATGTACCACTCTGCAGTAACTGTTTTTCGATCCTCTAATACAATTGTTGCGTAATGACCTGTCCTTCCGAAGAACGATGCCACCATCTTTTTCCCACGCGTCGACCTCTCTTCACTTCACTGGGCAACTCCTCGGAAGGAAACACCCAGACAGCAGACTGTCTCTTAGTTTCAAGATCATAACAATAAATCCAGCTTTCGTCACCCGTAAATATGTCGAACACGGCATTTGAGTCACCTCCGTTAAATCTTTGAACCGTTTCACGACACCAATCAACACGACGGAGTTTTTATATATTATAATAATTATATTATATTAATGACTTCCCTAAATCCATTAAACATCCCATGACACTTTATGCGGATGATAGTACGATAACTATACCATGCCATAATAAGAATACATATGAAACGGACATAAAAAATACATAAATTGAAGCTGAATAATAATAATTTGAAAATTAATATAAATAAAACTTTGATTATGCACTTTAGCCAACTATCATCATTATTTTCTAGTCTTGACATCGAATATAATAATAATAAAATACAGAAACACAGCTAATACTACAACATTTATTAGGCCTAACAATCGACAGAAACTTAAATTGGAAAACTAACATTGAGGCTCTAGCCAAAAGAATAAGCAGTGGTGCATATGCGTTACACAATATGTAACAAAAACCCTGTTGTTCCTTTTAGGAACGTATACATTTACCTATAAGCAGAACATTGATGAAATTATAATTAAAAAAAAATTAAGCATTGGCTAGTCGAGAGGTCAAAATCAAATAACTATTAAAATCGACACATTCAAAAAAATGTTTAGAGTATCTGATTTTGCAAGTACATCTTTATTTCGCTAAATAGCCTACTAGCTACTAGCGGCTTTCTTTGAATGCGACAAAAGGTGCCGCCAAAAACATCCGCCGCGTATGTCGGCGGGTCGGTACCACGTGCCTACCTACCCCGCCGCCCCGCCACCCGTCTCCCTGCGAAGCACTTCCTTAGTCTCCCGCGCAGCTTTCTTCTGAGTGGACGTTATTGTTGACCTACGTGACTTGTGTCTTGTTTACGTAAACGTTGACAATGTCTTATTCTAACGTAGAATATTTTAATATGTTGATGTGTCTTCGGAAATGTGACTGGAATGAGCCAAGAAGTGTAGAGGTACAAGGTGGTCATATCGAACAGCAACTCCGTGGCCGTCAAGTAGATATCATAATAAATTAATGCATTAAAATGTAAATAGGTACATCAGGTTTTATGTGACAGACGTGGCGAATTTGTTTTTTTTTAACGTAGTGAAGTGTTAAATGTAGTTTTAACAATTATCAATTGTGCTTAAAAATACTGTGTAAACCAAGATTTTCAAAGATTAATTCGTTAAAGTGATTCTGATAAACAACAGCTCTCAATGTCCTTGTTTAGCGTAAAGCCGGACCGAACAATGTATGGACGGCCCATCGGAACATCCCCCTTAAGACAAAACATGACATTGATTCAATTGAACTTTTTATGTAACATCTCGCATTTATGTGTACACTCATATTTTAGCAACATACATATTTTATATCTTGTACAGTGCTTCTGTTTTCTCAATGTCTCGCGGCAATCATCACATTTCCGAATACAAACGGATGCTAATTTCCATGTCCATCAATTATTTGATTTATCGTGTATAATAATTTGAATGCAGAACTAAGTATTTCTGAATTTTCTATCAGTTTTTGCAACTGATTTATATTATGTATCTCGATGTTTTGACAATAGGGATGATGCCTGGAAAAAAAATCCTATTTAACCCACCAGTCAGGTAATAAAAATATATTAGACACGTATTTTTTGCTTTATCATATTAATAAAAAATGACTTCGATAAAACGCATGAATGTTGGGGAGTGGGGGCTCGCTACGTCACAATTCAGTATAAAATCTAGCAAGGCGTGACGTCGTGCCACATTTTAACTCAATGTATCGCCGTAATCTTTTGATTACGTAAAAAAAGAAAAAAACATATGTCCAATATTTTTTGATAATCTTGGTACCTGACGGGCAAAAAAATATTGTCGTCATCCCTATTCATAAAAACCGTGCAAAGCAGGGGCGGGTCGCTTGTTAGGTGTTATAAAATGAAAGAAAAAAAAATGGAAATACACAAAGATTTACTAAAAATAATTTGTATGTATTAGTCTGGGGTGCCTCTTAAAAATTCACTTATAGATATAATCGTCCATGTCGTAAAAGTAATTTGTTTTGCAATTATGTTTTTGTTTCATGAGATATTTCAGCCTTCCTTTTTGTGCTTGCGTTGGGTTGGATATAGCCTGCAGTGCATTCATTTCTCGTTTATTGTATAGGTACGTTATTGTACTGCATGAGATATAAACACCGAAAACTGAAAAAAAAGTATATAAATTATAATAACAAAATCAGCTATGGTGCTGGTACAAGGACTCCTGGGACTGGGAGTCTTTCAAGTCTCGTGTGATGATGCATAGATTTAAATCGTTAGATTTACCCACAGCGTATATCCCGTGCAACTTAACTAGACACCTCGCTGGAATGCGGCCCCATACTGTACTGAATAGCATTGTACGAGTGACGTCACAGCTCCATGTGTTTAGTTAATTCGCACGGGTTGTACGTCGCACGAAAAGTGTCAATACTAGAAGAGTGAGCTCACACATCATGTGGCAATGGCGTTTCCAGGGCAGCATGCCACATAGTGAGTCAGAGATGTCAAAACGAAACAGAAACGCGGTATGGCGAATCTAGCGATGTAAATCTTAGTAATTAAAAATCATTACAGGTTAGGGATAAAAATAATGGTGGAGTTTAACTAGAACATTGTTCTACGGTGCACGGAATACACCTTGTTTTTAGAATTCCGTACCCAAAGGGAGCCGGCCGGACCCTATTACTAAGGCTCCGCAGTCCGTCGGTCCGTCTGTCTGTCACAGGGCTGTATCTTTTGAACCGTAATAGGTAGACACTTGAAATATATGATAAAAACAAAATAAAGTTAAACAATTTAAGGGAAGGCACTACAAATTAAAAAAAAAATGTACTTGAAAATATTGTACGGTGGTACGGAGCCAAGAAGCCCTTCGTGTGCGAGTTGGACTCGCACACGAAGGGCTTTTTCAATTTTGATTAAGGGGTCTACAGGACCTAAACGCAACTTTTATAAGTTATATAATGCCTTAAAGTATATGATCTACTGCATTAAACAAAATCAGAAAAATATATAATATTCTTAAGGATATATGCTAGGTAGATAGTGTTTTGAAAACATAATATAACTAATTTGATACGATAGAAAAAAATCACGAAGATACCTCTAAAAATTTCTTTTAACGATTAAAAACCATACTAATATACGTGCAATCATTCTGATTTTTGGTCACATTATTCTACAAGCAACATATTAGCATAATAGTATTTTTTTTTATACAATCTATAGCTTTTTTGTAAATCTATAATTGCTTCATTTTTTGCAATAAATTACCAGCGTTGTGTCATCGCGCTTCTCTTTCTTTTCTATGCAGTCCGACAGTGACCGCGCTTTAGGTGTTGTCGGCCTCTTAATGTAATGCTACTAGTCTCCGACTAAAACGGCTGACATCGCTGTTGCCATGCTAATACGCACAAACTACGCGGACGTGCCTCAAACTAAAAAAAATATGGTCTAGACCAAGGATTCCCAAAGTGGTCGATATCGACCCCTTGGGGTCGAAATCGGTTTCCCAGGGGTCGACATAAACGAAAACTGATTATGGGGGTCGACCCCCAAAATCAATTTTCATTTATGTCAAATAAGTCGTGTATGTACGAGGTATAAAAATCTACCCCTATTAGTTAACACAAGTTCTTATTTGAAACTTTCAAGACAATTTTTATGTGGTTTTGTTACGTGTAGGTACCAAGTTGTTATAAGAATGACTAATGTTTTAGTCGGAAGTATAATTGTTGTATTTAAAAAAAAACTCAACAAGTCGATAAGCCTCCACAAGTACGTACAATATGAAAAACATTGGAAATGGGGGTCTGAAGTATCAGTTCATTTTGGAAAAGGGGTCTCTTGCCCAAAATAGTTTGGGAATCCCTGGTCTAGACTAACAAACAAGAGATTACTTAATTAACTAAAAACTTACCTGTATAAATGAAAGAACAAAATACAAATAGTATCAACGTTATGCTGAACAACTTCATCTTGCAAATTATACCGAATTGTACGTTCGCACAGAACTAACTGCTGTTAGCTGATAAATAATTGTATTTATAGACTAAATAAGATGTGATTCATAACCTCGTTACACAGTATTGTAGTAATTACATGCCTAAAATGCGTAATAAGTTAAACATTTTCCTTAGTAGCCCGCAAACTTCAATGTTTTGACCAAATTAAAAGTATTCAAACATAGCGGGGCAATTGTCTAACATAAGTAGGTACTATCAGTAGCAAAGGGTTTTATTTTGATAGTTCACTAAAATTCATTGCGTTATCTACGTTGTTGAGCAGACAAATTTATCGAACATATGAAGTAATGGATTAGCTATATACTTTAAAATCATCTAGATTATGCTGGTCGCAGTCTTCCTGTGTGCCTAAATGAAATCCCTTCAGCCGTTAAGGCGTGAAAAAGTATCTGGCAGTGACTTTCGCATTTAAGACGCTGACAACAGCTAAACCGCGGTCACTGTCAGATAGCATAGAAAATAAAGGGAAGCGTGATGACACAACGCTTGTAATTTATTGTAAAATATAAAGCAATAATCTATTTACTCAAAATATTGTTGAGTAATCGAAAATAAAAAAACAACCAAGTTCTGCATTCAAATAAGACGTTCTTGTTATTAATTAAATACGTAACGACATAATAAATGACATAATCCGCCGGTCTCTTGCCAGCATCAATGTGCCTGCTCTTCTTGAGCCGACTGGCATTGTCAGAGATGATGGCAAAAGACCTGATGGTGTGTCTTTGGTCCCGTGGAGTTTGGGACGGATGCTTGTGTGGGACGCTACCTGTGTAGACACACTGGCACCGTCCCACCTCCAACGAACTACTTCTAAAGCGGGTGCAGCGGCAGAAAATGCCGAAAATCTGAAAGTTATTAAATATGGAGGCCTTGGCAGAGAGTACAACTTTGTGCCCTTTGGCGTCGAGACCCTCGGTCCGTGAGGTCCCAGTCCGCATAAGTTATTTGCGGAAATCGCGAAACGTCTAGTTGATGTAACTGGTGACCGAAAAGCTGGCGGCTTTCTCGCGCAACGCATCATCATTGCATTTCAGCGAGGAAATGCCGCCAGCATCCTCGGTACAATGCCCCGAGGGCCTTTTTTAAGCTTAACTTAGTTTTAATTTAATTTAGTTAATGTTAATAATCATCTTGTAATTTGGTTATGTAAATAAAGAAAATACGTAACGTACGTTGATATTTAATGCAGATATTTTAGATTGGAACTCCAGGTAAAAGGTTAGTTTGTATCGAGTTTTTTTTCAAAACGTGGTTTGGTAGAAATATTATATGTTCAAAATTAACATATATATTTTTCCGCTACAACAAACTATACAGATTTGGTAATTCTTTTTCTTAAGACAAGCCTATTTTGGTAATTTTCCATTTGTCAGCGCCTTAAGTATAATATTAAAATGGATTTCTTTAACCCCCAGAATCTCTCACTTCGCGACTGCAGACGAGTTCACAGACACAACTATCAGGGTCATCACAATTGAGAAGCGTCAGTACGGCATCTTCAAATGCAAGGCTCAGAATAAGCTGGGAACTGACGAGGGGCAGGTGGACTTAGTTGGTGAGTAACATTGTTTGTTATTGGTACAAGTAGAGAGACAGATTTGATGGGTTTTTTTTTTGAGTTGCATAACGGGGTAAGGGTTTTTTTATAAGTACAATATCTTCATCATCTTCCTGACTTGTCCCATGTTACTTGGGGTCGGTGCAACACATTTTCAAATACAATACTCTATCTTAAAATTCGTTATTTAAAATAAGCTTCATATGATTTTGACAAGCATACATTTTTTGTATTTAGTATTTTTCGGACTTGATTTCAAAATATTTTATTGTTTGTAATTTTAAAATTCAGATTAACAATTAAACTTGCGCATTTGTTGAAGTAAGTGAGTAAGTCGCAGGTCAGTGGTAACAAAACCAGTATAAACTGACCTCTGATTCTATTGAAACTACATATGTACTTACTACGTTAGGCCAGCTCAAGTTCAAAATGTTACCCCTGACGTGCGTCCTGATGTACAGAGTGAGATTAAAGTTATCGACCAATTTATTAACGCCCAATATTATAACAAAATCCAATAATACCAGTCTACTATAAAAGGCCTCTGTCCAGCAGTGGGTCAGTTCCCACTAAATGATAAATGATAAATGATTTTATTTCTGTAAGTAGGTTTTTACAAACACTTTTACACGTCAAAACACATTTTTTAAACTAGATGAGGCCGGCGTTTCCTATCTGACTACTCTGAGAAGAAAGGCCGAAACAAACTCAGAGGTCACAGTCTCTTTTAAAGTCCAGACATAATCTTGGTCAGATCAATGTTATTTCCAACCCGAACAATAAACTTCAAATACTTCAAATTAGATCACGAAACATTGCATAATAACAGATTGCATTGCAATATAAACAGGGTAAAAAAATCAGCTGTTCCCTACATTTTGCCGAGTTAAATGATAATGTCCCATAGTAAAAGTTGTTCACTATGACCCCTTAAGAGGATGCCCATGAATTCAATTTCACCCTGTATATATTTTAATTACCATTATTTTAATCGAAGAGAGAAATTACCTAAACTATCGGCGCTTTGGAGCCTTCTGAGGTATTATTTACTCTTAAGACGCTGACAACACCTAAACCGCGGTCACTGTCAAATTCCATAGAAAAGAAAGAGAAGCGCGATGACACAACGCTTGTAATTTATTGCAAAATATGAAGTAATTATCTATTTACTCAAAATTGAGTTGAGTAATCGAAAATAAAAAACAACAAAGTTCTGCATTCAAATAAGACGTTCTTGATATTAATTAAATACGTAACGTATGTTGATATTTGATACAGATATTTTGTATTAGAACTCAAAGTAAGAGGTTTGTTTAACCTTAGTTTGTATCGAGATTTTGTGTTCAAAACGTGTTTTGGTAACAACCAAGTTCTGGGAAATATGTTCAAAATTGACATATATTTTTTCCGCTGCCACAAAATATACAGATTTGGCAATATTTTTTCTTAAGCGAAGCCTATTTTGGCCAATTGGGTCTTGTCAGCGCCTTAATGAGCGTTGGAGATTTCAGACTTACATAAAGCCAATATGTTTAAATGGACGATCTCACTCTGTACCATATTTTATCCATACTCCGCATGCATGGCTGCTCGTCGCATGCTACAACACACGTCTTGTCTCTAGAATCTATAATCCCGGTGTGTCCACCGGCGTGTGGTACCGCGCGATACGCCGGCGCGGCTAACATCGCGCCGTCTGAGGCCACCCTTATGTCCTTGTTCGCTGTCTACGTCGTGTATGCTGCAAGGAGGTGAGTTTTAGCTTGTTATTTTGTTTTGTAGTAGTATGTAGTATTCTCACTGTGTTGTCACTACAAATACAAAAAATAAAAATGTTTAAAAATGTCGTGGCTTGTATTATTTACAGAGCTGTATACAACGGTAAAGATCCGCAACGGTGAAGTCTAAACTATCACAATAGGGAATATGCAAGTAATTCAAAACTTATCCATTATTTAAATATACATTGTGTAGGAGTCAAGAAACAAATTCCTATTCTTTTTACATTTTTTAATGCATTACTTATTTTACAATTCATTCATTTATGTTGCGTTTTTTTCTTTTGTGAAACGGAACGCAAACACAAAACGAGTCGTCTTCGACAAAGCTGGAAGTGACGAAAGGAAACTATGTTAATAAAAATCGATTCTTTTCAAAGTGCTTCAAATCTCACTAGGGTAAGTAAGTGCGATTTCTGCTTGAATAAAAAATTTATTTAATTTATATGATTTGGGGCTACAAACAGATGTAAACAAACAAGTTTTCTGGTAAATGACGTCACATCATGCCCGCCACAGAAACGGTCGTTTGAACTGTAGTAGAAAATTGTTGCGAGTTTCATAAGTTTTTTTTTTTGAGCGACAAGCAGTAGTAGAATTTCCCGGGCGGATTTCCGGCCACTGTAGGAGCGGGCTTGCGGACGATGAGCAATGAGTAGCTCACCGTCCGGTAAGGACCAGGCCCGGGTCGACGGCGCGTTGTGTTCCACGCGCGCCTCAAAGGGATGTTGTCAGCACAAATGTAGGGGTCCACTAGGGCTGATGCCTGCCGGAGTCGCGGGAAGGTACTAAAGACTGACACACCCTCCCGCTCCGCCCAGAGCGGGAGAAGTTATTTGATTTCCCACCAAAAAAAAAAAGTAGTTGAATTTAACTTTTAATACTTTGCTTGGGTTTATATTATTGTCTATTATAGATTTAGTGAAGAAAAAAATACATGCATATTCCCTATTGATTTCTGTGACAATTTCACAAATGTTTAAGTACCAATAATTGCCCCCTATCAATGTCACTCAGGCGTCAATAGACACTTGAGACACTACTTATGCCACTAACGTTTAACTGTCATCCGTGATAATTTTAAAAGTGCGATTGTTAATGCTTGTTCCATTTTCTGCCACGGTATCCAACGACAAGCTAAAATCGACAGTCGTCCAAGGAAAGAAAATTGAGAACTTGACACAGTGGGAATAGTGGCTGACCCCACGTCCTAACCAAAATGATCTTTCGCGCATAAACGCGATCGTCGCGTTCACATATTACTTTTTAGTTCGAAAAACCGGAAGGCACCCAGAGGTCTGCAAAATGAACGCGAAGGTCGCCTTTTCGCGCGACAATCTTTTTGATCAGGACGCGGCCTTATTGTTGTTTTTAAAAACATTTTTTTTTATTCGTAGCTATTATTTATAATTCCTATGTAAACAATATTTAGCATGTTTTGAAGAACGTACCTTAATTTATTTGTCTTGCTATATTGAGGAAATATGATGATGTAATTTTTGTATTAACGTTTGTTAGTCTTTATTCGCTTGAAGAAGACATAAGACAAGCAAATAAATAAATATACAAAAAAAATCTGTTGTGCACGCGTGTGTGTGTTTCTGCAAATCCGTTTTCTAATTGACCAATGGTGAGATTTTTGATTAAGGAAAGGTGGCATGGATAAAGTTTTAACAATATTCATATACACTAAGTTATCGAGTATTCAAAGTAACTCTCGTTCAACTTTGTCCCACTCTAGTAAATAAAAGTATAAACTTTATTTAAATTGGAAAAAGTATCAACTGCCCCATACAAAACTTCAATACCTACTCGACCCAAATGTATGGGATAACTGCAGGCTTAGCATGACGCTTTCTATTTTTACGAAGAATAGACATAGCTCTTTCTATACGAAGTGACATTTCGTTCCTCCATTTTTGACATCGCACCGTAGAAATCCTTCAACAATCTGTCATTTTGTCTTTCGTTTCTAACGATCTTTGTCTAGGTCCTTTTTTATGTGGAAGGATTTCTACGGTGCGATGTCAAAAATGGAGAAACGAAATGTATAGAAAAAGCTGTGTATATTATTCGTAGAAATAGAAAGCGTCATGCTAAGCCTGCTGCTACTTTTTTTTGCGATTACGACATTGGTCCCATGTAGAAAGTTGTTCAGTTTGATGGTAGGTGCAGTGAATTTTACAGGAACGAGGAAAAACGTAATATTTACTAAACCACTTGACTTTCTATTGTTCAAACTTTAAAATTGATAAATTCCTCTTAATATTGTAGGCATTAGTTATGTAAAATATATATTAATGAATTAGAAAATTCGAAATCTCGATTTTGCTACATTTGAAAATACGCGGTTTTAAACACTGTTAGTTCCGCGGTTTCAGAATATCACCGACGTTATGTATTTCAAATACTGGTCTTGCATTGTATAGATTCTCCGTACAATTCGAGGCCGGCTCATGCTGAATTTCCAGATGTGTCACCGTGGAGTATGTTGGGGTAAGTTCGGCAGTGGGATAAGACCGTACGGTTAAAATTCTCAGCTAATTCGGCAATATTTTTTTAAGGTGAAAGTTGTCCGCGATATTCAAATTTCCTTACGTTGTATTAATGATTTTCCTGATTATAATTCTGTTAATACATATTTTTTAAGGTACCAAATCATATTTTGATCAAATTACAACCCGACACTGCCATGCAAATGGCAAAAAAACTTAAGAAAATTTGTATTTCGCGGGCTCGCCTAGCGCTTCCCCCTTAATGCTGACAACTTTGTGCTCTGCGCCATTTTATGCAGCCCTGACGTCGGGGCTGAAAAAAACGGCGCAGAATTTGATTCGTACGGTCTCATCTCAGCGCCGAACTTACCCCTACACACCTTATACTGTAGAATCTTGTGTACCTTTAACCTTTAATTTATGTTTCCAGAGTCGCCAATGCCGGACATTAACTACCCCGGACTGCGGCCCGACCCGTTAGTATACGGATCAGCCACAAGAACTAACACTCAACATATCTTATACATGCTAACATATTTGTTTATTATACTAACTTAATCTTTGAGCGAAATATCAATCGAAAGGGGTGTTCTCACTGACAAAGGGTGACATGGAACAATTAAACGATAAAATCCGTCGAATCAGATCGATCGAGACGACGAATTATTTGATCGAATACAACATTGGATATCACGACGAAATCTATCGGTAAACCGGATCGATCGCGAAAATTTATCATTTAGTATTGACCCCTAAAACAGTTGCCTATCGATCTGTAATTATATTAACCAGTGAGTACTCTTGTTTACATGTTTTTTTAAACGTGCCAAAGTATGTATGCCATTTAAAACAAATCGTTTGACACCTGACTATTCTTATTGTCTTTTTTATCGACATATAACTCTCTAAATTGAGTTTTTTATATAAAAAGTAAATTTTATTGTAAATCTTGAGTATTAACTAGTTTTTAGAAGACTACCAATGATGCATTGTTTATTCAAATAAAAGTAAAATATTGACAAAGTATACGGCTGGTTTCACAGCTGTCCGAGAGATCCGTCCGAACACTGGAGACCCGTACGGGTAGCGCCCGCAGCGCAGCAGTGCTCGGAAACGAGGGAATAATATTGCTAGCGGGTCGCGTACGGACCAATCCGCGTCGCTGTGAAAAAAATTTCTAGCACACGTGTGTCTCCGTTCCGGGAGCCTGAACGGGCGGCCCGTACGCTTCTTCCGGGCTGCTGTGAAACCAGCCTTAAACGCACAGTAAAATTATATCAATAGACAACACGCTAGATTAGTCTCATAGGGTACAACTATAAAAATAATAATAAAAGTAACTTCGAAGTTAATAACTGGCACAAAAGTGATTCTCCGTTTAAGACTACCAAATGCACAATAAAACCCAGTAAATTAATATCACTACCTACCTGGAAATAATATTTTCATTTATCTATATCAATATTTAATAAATCATGATAAATAAGAAACCTAATTAATTAATTAATAAAAATAACTAAAACTATACACAAACTGAAATAGAGCATCAAAAAATTAATTCACATCACCCAAGAGACTGGCGGCATTGTCACGTTGTATGGCAATGCAAGGTAAAAGCCAGCACTTAGGTCACGGGAAGTGTCAACCAGCCGTTTGGAGATTTCCTAAAAAATACCGTGAGCACTCGGACCCCACGGTAAATATTTATATCAATGATAACAATTAGTAATACTTAATATTTCCATTTACCTGTGTCTATGGTATAAACTTTATAAGTCACACTTTGCTATGGCTTGGCAGCAAACGATTACACTCGATATTAACTGAATATAGTATGTATAATAATAAGAAAAAAAAAACAATTATGGGGTAGTTAGCCATATAATGAACTTGTGAAATTATCAAAATGCATTTTCGAATTCCAACATGAATTTATGAATTCTTATAATTATTCAGGCCTATTTTATTATTTTACTAAGGAGCCATTTTGATGAATTATGTACCTATACAACGTTCTATATAGTGAACCAACTTATATAAATAAGCAAACTTTATCCCTTAAATATAGGTAATATAATGATCTTTCTTTCTTTTTCGTGTGGTGAGTGACTAGCCTGGTGTCAAGAGTTTTTGAGCCGCACATGTGCCTCTGACTTGGCTTCACATGCCGCCGAGAAATATCTCTCAGGCAAGCCGGTTTCCTCACGATGTTTTCCTTCACCGTTTTTTAAGCAAGTGATAATTATATTGTACAGTCAGCGTCAATAATATCGGGTCGAACAGACTGCTCAAAATGATCTACACAACTATGAAAATTAAATATTAACTCAATGACACAAGAACTATTTCAAAATGAAGAAAGTACACGACAACTGTCATTCTGACACGAATTTTATCAAATCGAGATAAAGTTTATTTTTCTTAGTTGTTGAGATCATTTTGAACGGTCGGTTCGTCCCGATATTTTTGACGCTGACTGTACCTACATGCATCCGAAAAGTCAGAGGTGCGTGCCCTGGGTTCGAACTCGAGACCTATGACTTGGCAGTCGGACGGTCACACCTCTGAACTATCATTGCTGTTAATATAATGATGATAGTACCTGCATATAAATGTCTTGTGTGTAACTTTTATAAGATTTTTGTACTGAACGTATTTAGGATTGTGATAGAACTATGCGATGCTATAAAAAGCTATATCTCGCAGCTAAATATATCTGCCCATAATATTTATGTTCTTCCTTAAGACGCTGACAACACCTTAACCGCGGTCACTGTCAAATTCCATAGAAAAGAAAGAGAAGCGCGATGACACAAAGCTTGTAATTTATTGCAAAATATGAAGTAATTATCTATTTACTCAAAATTGAGTTGAGTAATCGAAAATAAAAATCAACCAAGTTCTGCATTCAAATAAGACGTTCTTGTTATTAATTAAATACGTAACGTATGTTGATATTTGATACAGATATTTTGGATTACAACTCAAGGTAAGAGGTTAGTTTAACGTAAGTTTTTATCGAGATTTTTTTATCAAAACGTGTTTTCGTAACAACCAAGTTCTGGGAAATATGTTCGAAATTAACATATATTTTTTCCGTTACCACAAACTATACAGATTTGGAAACTTTTTTTCTTAAGTTAAGCCCATTTTAGTCAATTGGGTCTTGTCAGCGCCTTAATTTTGTGGCTAAGGGCAGCAGTATGATAACCTTTTTTTTTATATATCTGTAATATCCATAGCATCGCATAGCTACAGTAAGGGCGTTTTTATACCTACACGATCGACAACGAACGGTAATCTTTATCGAAGTCGTATCAAATTTAAAATGTATTTATTTACTGGCAAGCCCGCGTCGAGGGCGGAAATTATATCACGGGAACATACTACCGGTATCAAAAGTATCCTAACGCAGGACATGGTCTACCCATGTGCCAAATTTCATCCAAATCCGTTCAGCCCTTTTAGCGTGAAAGCGTAACAGACAAACAAACTCACTTGCGGCATTTATAATATTTATACGATTATAAGATATTTAGATCGACGTTAATGTAAGATGCGACGGCGCGGCGATCGTGTGAGTGTAATCTCACCCTGATTTAGTATTAATCAGGGGGGTAACCATCACCGCTTATAGCAGTATTATTTCAATATTACTTCAGCGTGAGAAAGAGATGGAGCTATAAGTCCTGTATAGCTCCATCACTTTCCCACTGTGAAGTAATATTATAATAATACTGCTATAAGAGGTGATGGTTACCCCCCAGAGTGTGAATTATACCATTTATAAATCCCAGCTTTTCTGCACTTTAACTTAATTATTTTGAAATGATACTATTTTTGTAAACATAATTATGAAATCTGTGTAATTTTGCTTTAATTAAAAAAAAAACACGATGTTTTTGTCGTACCACAAAAAAATTGCAACTTTGTTGTGTTAGATATAATTTTTGTAGTTCGTATGAGTTTTTTCTTTGTATAAATTGGTGATTATGTATATTTTTATTTTAATCATTGTTTTTTTTGGAATGTAATAGAAAAACAAAAATAATAATTTCCAAATGGAATCTCAATCAATCATTTTTAAATGTAAACTAACATAGTATTGTAAAAATGTTAGTAAGTAAGTATAAATGTTTTTTTAATAGTTTAGATCTGAATTGTACATTCCGAAACTTTAATGCTTATACAATTTGGATACAAGAGAATTTACTCAAGCAATAATTCGTTGTCATTCAGTCAATCGTTTGGATTTAGCTTCCACAAGTGCCGATTCTTAAATGGACGTCCGACACACCCTGTTTAGTTAAACTACGGTTTTCTAAAAGGGCGGTAGCCGCCACATAGCGTCTGTAATTTACGTAAAGTGTGTTTGTAGAGAGCGGTTTTTGACACCGTCGAGTCAGACTCCGGTACCATAATTTTCATGACAGCCGACACTGCAGCCGCTATGTCAGACTTTCTGGTTACTCGTCGGGTCCGACGTTCTGACTACCCGTAACGACAGCCAAAGATCTACGAATAACAAGCCGGGACGCTCGGGACTAGTGCCTTTATGTGCTTTCCGAGATACCGTGTATCTTAAACCCAAATTGTATAACTAATAGTTTCCGAGTCTTATAATATTTCGACTTTTACAATATTCCATCCAATTGTAAGACTTTTTAATGTTAGTAAATCATTTTTACACCATTTAGGCAACTTTTTTACTGCTGAAATTACTGATTTATTATTTTTTAATTGTGAATTTTGAGCTGACTTTTTTATGTATTTCCTTTGTTTGTTTAATGACAATTAAAGGCAAGTTTTTGAAGATATTTTTATATGTAGTAAATTATTAAGGGATTGCACTCTATATCAATATATTTGTGTTGATAGAGAGACACAAAGTTATATGAAACTGAGCTTAAAAACCTCTATTGGCAGCTTGTGTCATTTTTATTATTTCATCGTCTGCCTGCGTTTTATCAACTATGTCGAGGTCGGCTTCCAGAAGAACCGAAGGCAGCTGAATACCAGTATTTTGAAGGGAAAACTTTTTTTATCCGCGTTGAGCGATTTTTAGTAAAATGACGTTGCGGCAGACTGTTGACGCGCAGCGGCCTGTATACGCATAACATCATCATCTGCCTAGCCTTTTCCCAACTACGTTAGGCATCCAGTCTAACCGGATGCATACCAGTGTTTTACACGGAGCGACTGCCTATCTGACCTCCACAACCCAGTTACTGAGTAACACGATACCCCTCGGTAAGACTGGTTGTCAGACTTTCGGGCTTCTGACGACCCGTAACGACTGTCAAAGATCCACAAATGACAGCCGGGACTAACGGCTTAACGCGCTTTCCGTGGCACGGAGGGGTCTTGGTATGTAAAGATGGTCATCCATCCACGGACCAACCGCGGCAGGCGTAGCTTAACCTGATTTATTGACCCGTGCGGCTGTTATTATTTAGCCACAAGCCCCTCACACCCATACGCATGTATATATTATATACAAGGTGTCTTTTTGCATCCTCGTCAAATCCAAGGAGGTAACTATGCTAATGATTCTCGACACGATCAATAATAAAATAAGTAAGTAGATCTATTTTTTTTTTTTCTAAATTTCGGAAATTGGCATGCATTATAAAACGCGGCCCGTGTGCTACCGCACTGTAACTGCCCTTTTACACACACACTACCGCATACGCAACGGAGTGATTCTGTTCAGTAAAAGTGGTGTATTCTAAAATACTGTCAAACTTATATAACTAAAAAAACAAGTATGTATTAATTATTCAGCAGGTATCGTAATTTTATTTGATTACATGTCTTTCATAGCAGCCTCCTGAAATTTGACGAGGATGCAAAACGTCTCCTTATATATATAATGTGTTATTCCAAAGTTTCAAATATTCACTCGTGTCAGCAGTCCCCATGACGGCCTATTATTATATTTGTAACAACTGCCTTATCTGACTACCAACAACTGCCAAAGATCTACGAACGACAGCCAGGAAAACTTTTTTTTTTTTTTTTCACTATAATAATCTTACATTTTAGAATATCGATGAATTCAGTGCAATTTTGCCTTTAATTGTTATGAAAACATTTGACTGACCTTTCAACGTGTTGTTTCAAGCTTTTCCCATTTCTGTATTTTAATAACTAAACGGTACCAACAAGAGATGTAATTATTTGTGCTTAGTACTGTTTGGAAGAACTTGTTCATCAATTAATTGCGAGAACACTACGCTATCTATATTTTTGATACCACATTTGGTATTAGTAGAGCTCTTTGTGAACGAACTCGTCCAGGGAAGCACTACCACCATACCTGGGGTATTGGTGGTGTTAAGGCTCCTACATACTGGCGCGACGCGTCGCGACACAAAGGCACCGCTTGTAGCGCTACACGCGGTGTCTTTGTGTCGCGTCGCGTCACGCGACAAGTCGCGCCAGTATGTAGGAGCCTTTATAGTCCGGGCGCAAGTGCTAGTCACCGCCAGAGGTATGTGAGTGGTGGGGCGGGGGAAGCCCCATTGACAAGATTGGCACACTGGCACACTGAGTTAGTTTCACCATTGTCTACCTCCGCCGTCTCACCGCTCACAAGCCTCAGGCGGTGACTAGCACTTGCGCGCGGACCGCACCGTACAGGTACATAAGACGTTTTAGGTTAGTGTTTCACTTACCATTACGTGGGCCGCTTGCTTTTTGCCACCGATATATCTAGACTCGGAAGCCATAAGTACTTAAGTCAATTTTTTTTGCATGCAAAATTTTTACAGGAGACTGTTTAATTCGATTGGTATGAAAAAAATGTACTACGGTTATGGTTTTTATTATTTATTTTTACACAATGATGAACTAGTTACATATCAGAATATGGCTATTTAGGCTTTATTTATTATTTACTGAAATATCTGACTTAAGTTTCTTTGAACATCAAGAAATTGAGACTTAGGTGTTTATTAACATACTATAACTACTTGGTTTATTTATTTTATTTTATGATTTTAATAAAAACTATGAATAACTAAGATTATTAATTAAAATTTTATAAAATAATGCATGCATTAAAGTCGAAAACTAACAGTCACTCTCTTCTGAATCTTGTATATCTGGATCAACATCCTTGGTATCGTCAGTGGTTACTAAATTCTGGTAAAAAATATGGAAACATTCCGGTATTAAAGACAAAAGTGATATTATATCACGTTTTTTGTCGACACTTATTGGTACTGGCTTGTCAGTAATCTGCATCAAATTAAATTCCTTATCTCGTCGCGTGTTCCGTTTGAAATTAATACTTTTAAATGATTCGTCTCTAGAAAGAGTGGTTTTGTATTTTATGACGCCGTACTCAGAGTCATAACTCAGCCACTTCACATCATGCCACTTGAAAACATTTCCATCATCATCTTTTTTTCGGGCTACTAATGGACCCTTCAATAAGCTAGCGAAATCAAAGAAATCATTTTGTCGCATTTATCTCACGGTAAATTTTTTGCTACTCGATCGATCGATCGATTTTTTTGTTTACTAACTGCATCCAGTCGTGGTGATAAATTTGTATGTTAGTTTTTTTCTTTTTTTTTTCAATGATTGCGTGGTTTAAGTCAGTACATATGGAAGTTCCATATGTGTATGCCCAGGTATCATAAACTTGTGGTGTATTAACTTCATTGAAGGTTTTACAGTCAACAAGTACGTGAACATTGCAGCTACGTGTGTGTTCTTGTTTTGTCCTCCACAAGTATCAGAGTATAAAATCACTTCTGAGATTTCTTCAACTTTTATCAAGCACTTCAAAAAAACGAGTAAAGTGAGGGTAGATACTTGAAAATAATTTATCGACAGCAAAAACGGATCACTGTTACCAAGTTACTTAAGTCAGTCGGTATAAGGGATGAAGATGTATAAGAGATTGAAATGCTCGAAAAAAAAAACTTAAGTCAACTTAAGTGGTTTGTGTCGCCGCTTGATTTGTTGATACGACTTAAGTTTTATGGTACAGTCGACTATTACGACTGAATGGAGTGACGGTGACTTACGTGCTTTTTCCAGTCAACGGATAATACAAAAACATGGATGCTGTGACTTTTTATAATTTTGAGCTAAAATTGACTTAAGTGCTTTTGGCCGCCGCGTCTAGATATATAACGCAAATTCAGGGTTTATCAGTTACAAGTTCTCGTTACCAGTCTGGTCTGGATTCCTGTCCGGTTGATGACAATAGGGTCGCCTAGTATTAAATAACTGACAATGGTGCCGATTCCCTTGTTCACAAACTAAACTAAATTTAAGTTCAGTGCATCCTTTTCTTTCTATTTCATTAGGAAAAGGACAGAAAATCAACTTTAGTTTAGTCCTGTCAAATTAATCAGCGCTTGACGTAAATTGACGTAATTTTAGTAGGCAAGTTTTTAATCGCGTCTAAACTTGTATGGAGTTGTGACAGGCGCTGATTAATTTGACAGGACTAAACTAAAATTTATCTTCTGTCCTCTTCTTAATGAAATAGAAAGAAAAAGATGCACTGAACTTAAATTTAGTTTAGTTTGTGAACAAGGGAATCGGCGCCAATATGTATGTGTATCTACACCATCTCACCTCTGCCTACCCCTACAAGAAATACAGCCGTGATCTGATTAGTATCGGTAGCGAAGTGTAATCAGTGATGAATTGATAAAAACATGCTTTAAATGTGTATTTATTAAAGACTTGCAAAGAATCTCAGTTTATAGTTTATATTGCAGTGTAAAGTGCAGTTATTTTGTTTGAATAAAGAAAAATTTGAAAATACAACCGAGTTTTTTTACCCTCTAAACTTAGCATAAACAGGCTATAACGTTCCCACTGCTGGGATAGATGCCTCTGCGGGAGAGGGAGTGGGGCGTAATAAGTGCGTGCGGGTTCGTAGACGTCACATGCCTTGAAATATTTGGTTGTATATCTTTTTTTTTTGGTTCTATATTTTTTGGCGTTCTCAAAATTGATATTCATGAAGTTTTCCCAGGAAACATTTTTTCCAAAACGACAAAGCGCACAATTTCTTTATGTGGCGCGCATCCACAGCAAATTACGCACTAATTATACGTTCCACTCGTATCACTCTAGGAGGCACTTTCCTGCTGGACTAACGTACACCTTTATGTATGGTGGCTCGGAACATGAGGCAAGTCTCTGCACAGTATCGAATTCATGTGTCAGCGGTGGTGAAGGGTGCGGTACTGCGCAGCGAGTAGCGCACTTGGGCGCCGCCATGACGCGTAGGTACTCTATATACATACGGTTGCTTAGTGATTTAATATAAACAAGATAATATTTAAAGTATTTATTTTTGGATAATAATCATTACAATAAGTCTTACTTACAAAATACGGAATTGTATACATTACTTAGATACTTTTACATTGGCGCCGATTCCCTTGTTCACAAACTAAATTAAATTTAAGTTCAGTGCATCTTTTTCTTTCTATTTCATTAAGAAAAGGACAGAAGATAAATTTTAGTTCAGTCCTGTCAAATTAATCAGCGCTTGACGTAAATTGACGTAATTTTAGTAGGCAAGTTTTTAATCACGTCTAAACTTGTATGGAGTAGTGACAGGCGCTGATTAATTTGACAGGACTAAACTAAAATTTATCTTCTGTCCTTTTCATAATGAAATAGAAAGAAAAAGATGCACTGAACTTAAATTTAGTTTAGTTTGTGAACAAGGGAATCGGCACCATTGTCGTTAGTTTTAACATCGTGCTAGTCGATTTTTTAAGTCTGGTCATAAAAGGGTCTGTTTTAGACATCCCTATTTTCAATCGACTGCCAACTTAGCATGAGGCATAGACAAAATGTCATTCTATCGGCGATAACAATGATGAAAAAGTCGAAAATGTATGGGACTGACATAGGTAGGTACCGAAAAGCTTATGTAAATCCCGATGACAGCTGTTGTAGAAATATTGTACAAACACTTTAAGAAGGATCGTCATTTGTCCCAGACAATTGACAATCTCTCTCAGTGTTTCGTACCAGCTCTCGAATTGCGTAACACTTTCAATCAAAATCCGAGGGTTTTGAAGGAAATTTCTAATCCATTGCTTCTTAAATATGTTGGAAAAATACGCCCGCTCGACGAAGTAAATAATACAATGAAAGTGGGTGAACTGACAAAGTGAAAGCAATTGCGATCTATTATATAAGTAGGTATACACAGGGATACGACATAATTATAATTTTGAGTACAATGATACTGCTTATATCTTTGTGTGTTGTGTGATGTTTTCGACTTGTTTTTACACCATACGCAAGTAGGTAGATACTTACAAGACGTTAAAACTCAACTGACAAAATGAGAGAAAGACTGAAAAGCGCCCTATTTATTCTATTACCCGACTGCATGCGGAGCCCAAATGGAGGGTAAAAGTAAGGATAATAATTATTATCCTTAATAATTGATACACATAATTGAAATCATCATTTACAACATAATCGTTTTCTAATTAAAATACTTATTATAATAATTAGGTTTTGGTAACATTCGTTTTGCTGTACCTACCTAACTTAATTATCTAAGTTAGGTACATATTTATTTTACAACAGTTTTGGTTTTTAAAAATAATGAAAACATGAATTTTGAACCCTATTTTTAAATGAGACCACGTTATGCAAGAGCTGGAGACGATACTTCAGAAAAATCCCCTTTGCATGTTTTCTTACCCAGAATTATACAGCGTATATCTCAGAAATGCGTGGTCAAAATTATGAGGTGGTACAGACCATCAAATTAAAACAAATTTCTCTATGGGGCCAACATAATAATCGCGAAAAAAGAATCAGCTGTACTATACAAGACTTCAATACCAACTCGATCCAAAAGTAGGTATACTTCAATACCAACTCGACCCAAATGTATACTTCAATACCAACTCGATCCAAATGTATACTTCAATACCAACTCGGCTCAAATGTATGGGACGGCTGATTATTTTTCGCGATTACGATGTCGGTCCCGTGGACAAAGTTGTTCAGTTTGGTGGTCTGACATCTTTAAATATACACATTTCTGATAGACGCTGTAGTAAAAACAATATTTTTATCCCTTCCCATAGGCGTTGAGTGATTTTTAAACCATCACCAGTGCATAGGTAGCTAAAAACCATAAATCGTAAAAAATAATCCTCTTTGATACCTCTTTAAATAAATGAAAAAAACCAGAACAACCGGTTATTGAGAAACTCTTAATATTATTTTCTGAATTAAAAGCTACGCGGTCTCTTATGGGCGCTGTTATTATAATTCTAAGTCAGTTATTTTTAAAATCACCTTTTCTTACGTTAACTGTACAAGTTATTACTAAAATCACCATAATAAAGATAAGATCCGCCATAAAGCGTAGACTGCCAGGATGAAGAAAATGAACTTTGCTATCTGATGCAGATAGTATAATCTGGAACAAAAAATCTTGTTTAAAACTGTTTCAGTCAAATAATATTATTTATATTATACCTGCTTAGAAAGTAGGTACCATAATATTTTTTTTGAATGAGGTATAATGTTTGTCAGCACTGTTGTACAAATGTGCGGGTCGAAAAGGTGTATGAAAATCCATTGTTAACGTGCTGTTTTTTATTTATTTAGGTTAATTATACTATATTTAATTAGGTAGTAGCCAAACTAATTAAATATAGAATAATGCCATAAGACAAAAAGTTTTTATCACCAAGCGCAGATTGATACTGGCCACACATACTTTTGCTAAACATTCGATTTAAAAAAATAAAATGAAAAAGAATGAACATGTGAAAATAATTATTAATCTCCCTGGCAAAAGTATTACATTGAGTTTTAATAACTGTAACAATTTTAAACTTCGCTTGAAAATAAAAAAAAAACCGGCCAAGTGCGTGTCCGACCATGCACAATGATTTTATTTTACCACTGTCGGTGTGATTAATATTTATACATATGTCAAATTACAGCTTTCTAGTACTAAGCGTCTCTGAGCTACAGCAGGGACAGACAGACAGACAGACGGACGTACATGGCGAAACTATAAGTATAACATCTGACATGAACTGAGTGTAAAACTTCTTGACAGGGTCTTCTTGAGTTTACGGAAAGAGAAATCCCCTCTACCCTCCCTCAGAGAGAAACAATTCCCCTCGCCTTGAGCGAAAACCTAGATCTGCGCCTGACATCAGTGGTAACAATTTGACATTGACAGCGACTTTATGTCGTAGCAGTAGTTCGGTTTTCTTACTGACTATACGAACATACGCACTTACGCGTACTCGTAGCTACTATTGACGTGCTGTGCATAGGAATTAGGTACTTATATCATTTATTGGCAAAGCCATTGCGATGTCGAGATGGATGTCTGGAGCCACGAAAATTGATAAAGTAAGAACGGTATACGAGTATATAACGGGGAAATTTGAAAGCGCCATACGCCTGTGACAGAAAAGTTTAAAGGAAATCGTTTGACTTGCTATGGGCATGTGATGAGGAGGGAGGAAACCCACGTGACTAAAAGAGTGATGAATATAAATGTTGATGAATGGAGAAGGAGAGGAAGGCCAAAGAAAAGAGATGGATGGATTGTGTGAGGAATGATATGAAAGAGAAGGGAGTGAATAATAGCGTGAAGGTTGACAGGGGAGAGTGGAAGAAGAAAACGTGTTTCGCCAACCACAAGTAACAGGGGCAAGGTAGGAAGATAATTGGGATGATTGGGAAAGCCATTGGCTAGCTAAAGCTATCGCACCCTTACCCGTGGTACAGAAATGGGACCGCAAAGTTCGGGTCACCACGAGACTTCGTCTGTAATCTACACGAATAATCAAAGATAAAAAATTGTATTTTTGTTTGTAATTAATTAACTCCAAAACTACTGGACCGATTTTAAACATTCTTACACTAGTGGAATGCTATATTATCACTGAATAACATAGGTTATAATTTACAAAAATATCACGCGGGCGAAGCCGCTGGCGGAAGCTAGTACAATATATTGTCAATAACTTCTAGAATACCTTTTCCATTTCATCCTGGCTGCTGGTAGCGTGTCATCGCTCTCCTTGAAAAGGAACCTCCTGATGCCACCCAGGTAGTCCTGGAAATACTCCTCCCAAATCATGTCGCTCATGCTGAAGGGATATATCTGGAAGAATAACGTGGATTATTTTAGATACAGGAATAATTGAAAGTGGCACATTTGTAAAAACTTATATTAAAGTTTAGACTTATCAAATCACATCGGCCCTACTAGAATACCAGCGCTGCGACAATTATTTTTAAATGTCGCAACATCATGCTGAGATAGGAGCCTTTTAGCCTCGAACAGCAGTTTCTGGTTTTCAAAAAAGCGCGATTACGTAAAAATTATAAATATTTTCTTAAATCTAATACTGTCATAAATACGCACAAATAAAGAGCTACTCATGTATGTTTATTCTACAGGCGCACATACGATGGTTTTAGAGATTCACGATCCTGCATAACGTTACTCCAACAGGAAATGCAATATCTCAAAAACCCAAAAAAAATTCGCCATTGGCGCCGATTCCCTTGTTCACAAACTAATCTAAATTTAAGTTCAGTGCATCTTTTTCTTTCTATTACATTAAGAAAAGGACAGAAGATAAATTTTAGTTTAGTCCTGTCAAATTAATCAGCGCTTGACGTAAATTGACGTAATTTTAGTAGGCAAGTTTTTAATCACGTCTAAACTTGTATGGAGTAGTGACAGGCGCTGATTAATTTGACAGGACTAAACTAAAATTTATCTTCTGTCCTTTTCTTAATGAAATAGAAAGAAAAAGATGCACTGAACTTAAATTTAGTTTAGTTTGTGAACAAGGGAATCGGCACCATTGTTATTAAACGTTAGTTAAAGTTACAAATCACAGGTATAAACATCAAAATGAGCGTCTAATTAAGCCGTTTAATTAAATTAAGCCATTACAAGATCGTTTTAAAATAAACCCGTTTGTAAGCATGTATTATTCGAATTTTGTAATTTGAGATACCGTCAAACGCCGCAACATTGCCTCGCATACCCAACTTTGCCTATTATATGAATTTACCAATATCTTTTAAAATATTGGTTGTAACAACTTCAAATTGTTGGTAGTTATTTAAATCATTACCTGGCAATACGAAAAACCCGCCGCCATGTTTATTTTCTTTGAAACCACATGACAGTGAGTTGTCAAAAGCAATAAATGATAGCCGAACACAACATTGCCTAAATAGAACACAACATTGCCTAGCATTGTTTCTAGTGTTATAAGCAAAAACTGGCTGTTTTGCAATTCTTATCCCTAAGTCCTAAGAAAGATGTACTTAAGTCGTTTAGAAAATTGAAGCAGGCAATGTTACAGTTTTGTGGCCCAACTTTGCCTAGTGATTAAGACTGTTATATTTCGAAAATGATACAGAATAATCATAGTTCTAAGTACACTGCCAATGACCATTAATATAAGCTTTATCCCCAACCTGACAAGGGTGAAAATTGATTGTATTTTTTCTAAATATATTAATGTTACTATAAAACTACGGCAAAGTTGCAGCATTTTACCGGTACCTACTTATAAAATGCTATGGAAAATTTCCAGTCGTTGAAACGTAAACCCAAAACCATCCAGACAAAATTAAGAAGGACTCTATTCAATCGAAGAGATATCTCAAGTCCTAGATCAAGGTCAAGGTCAACTTTTGTAGGTATATAATAATTATAATAACAACACCTTGTAACAGTCCCACTAGGACTTAACTGGACTACACTGAACTGCAGGACAAAATCGGAGAAGGAACTAGCGTTGATAAGAGGGTCTGAACAAACTCAGATTCTATCAGCGATATCGATGATGCAAAAAAATAAGCCATAGACATAGATAATGGACTGAGCGTTCCGTATTCAGCTGTGCGGTGAATATAGGCCGAAAAGTAAGAGAGAGACAAAGCGAATGTGCGGCTAGTAGTTGTCTCTTTTTGCTACTTAGAGACGAGAAGCGTAGCACACTACGCTGACGCCGCTAGGGAGGTCGGCGCGCAGCACCCAGTCGTATCCGATGTCCCACAGATGCGGCCCCAGGACCGATCCCTGTGGGACACCGCACGACATCTCTTGCCGGTTCCACACTCCCTGGTGACCGGGGTAGATGACGGCCCTGTCCGTCAAATAGGCCTCGGGCCTCGACCACACGACAGAGGTAGGTCGGCATCCGGTGATACCGGAGTGCCTCCCTGATGCAACTCCAGGGCAGGGTATTGAAGGCATTGGCGATGTCTAGAGACACCGCCAAGACGACCCCACCCTGGGCAACAGCATTCCCCGTCGTCAGGGCTCGCACATGCATGATGGCGTCCACCGTAGAGCGCCCTCTGCGGAAACCAAACTGGCTCTCCGCCAAATCCGGCCCCACCCGCACCAGCTGGCCGACGAGGCGGTCTGCAATGAGTCTTTCAAAGAGCTTGCCCAACTCGTCGAGCAGCACGATGGGCCGATAAGCGGACGGAGAGTCCGCAGGGCGCTCTGCCTTCTTTATGAGGACCAGTTTCCCCGTCTTCCAGTGAAGCGGGAACTGGCCCCTCTCCATGCATGCGCTTAGGAGCCCCCTAAGTCGAGGCCCGAGAGCCTCCAAGGCCAGGACCCAGGCCTTCCCAGGTAAGCCGTCGGGTCCTGGGGCGGTATTTTTGGCATTAAGCCTGCGTACCGCCGCTCTCATTTCTACCTCGGTCACCTCCGGAGCATCGTCGTCGTCGTCGTATAGAAGATAGCTTCTAAGTATGACCCACAGTAACCATTTTTCTCTTTCAGAATTTGATAAAAAGTTAATTGTTATTTCCGAAGCTATTTTAACCGGTATTATATTAAACCAAACCCAAAAAAAATTTAGATTATATTATTATGCCCTTACATCATATCATCTAAATAATTATTTTAAAAGATATCACAGATTCAAAATTATGCGTAACAAAATCATTATGGTTGACGCGGCAGGCGCAGCGCTCGGCTATGAGGTATGCGGTCGCTTTCGTTTCCTTTTAACCCCCCGGTAGTACGTTCCCATGGGATATTTTCCACGCGGGCAAAGTTAGTAATAACATATTAGGAAGTAGGATATTAGTAGGATAGTAGGATTCAGCCTATTTACCTCACAATATTTTCTTTCCTTGCAAACCCTTACCTGTTTATCGGCTTCAGATGTCTTCTCCCAAAGCTCTCTCGTCCGACTATTGCAGAATTTGATTTCCCTCGTGCAGAAGTATGACAGGACCGAGGAGAACTTGTGGATCTTACGGTATACTTTTAGCATCCTAGAAGAAAGATAATGCTTAGTTAGTCTTATATGAAACAAGAGTATCTAAAATGTACGATTATGCCTGCTATGCCCCGCGCGACACCGATTCGGAGTCAAACAATAGAAAATCAATTGTGTCTCATTAGCTGTCCTTGACCAATTAAAAAAAAAACTGGGCAAGTGCGTGACCGACCGCAAAGTGAAGGGATCCGTAGCTGGGTTAAATTACTTACGTACCTATGCACAGTAGGTACCTATTGATTTTATTGACCGTAAAAATAAGTTATTATTATTTAAAGTAGGTGTAACTCGACAAAACTATGAACAACAAAGTTATTTCTGTGTTTGTAACCAAAAAATATGCCATATCTCAAAAACGATTGACTTAAATAGCAAAGTCACTTATAAACATCATGATCTTTTAAATTATGGAATCCAACAATATCGTACGTTTGAATTCATCCATCAAGTACCTACATGTATGGGGAGTGTCAACCCTAATAAAACTAAAAAGGACAGACGGACATGATAAAATATAAGGGTTCCGTTTTTGCCACTTGACTGCGGAGCCTAAAGGTGGATCCACAGTGGTACCCCGCAAAATTCAATTCTGATGGCCCACCCGTGGCGCGGACGGTGAGCAATGGGTAGGTCACCGTCCGGTAAGGACCAGGCCCGGGTCGACGGCGCGTTACGTTCCACACGCGCCTTAAAGAGATGTCGTCAGCACAAATGTAGGGGTCCACTAGGGCCGATGCCTGCCGGGGTCGTGGGAAGGTACTAAAGGGTCACCGAGGCCCCCGCAACACAGGCAACGGAAGGAATACGGGTGGGTTTTAGTCAGTAAGAGCAGACTCTTACTGACTGAGCGGGAGGGTGTGTCAGAACACACCCTCCCGCTCCGCCCAGAGCGGGAGAAGTTATTTGATGATTTCCCAACCAAAAAAAAACAAAAAAGCGTGACCACGTCGCCTTGCCCCACCTAAGCTTCGAACTACTCAGCAAGAATTCGAGGAGTTGATTCGAGTTTCATTCAAATAAACAGGGCGCCATAACGCGCCTAAATAGGTGAAGCACACTATGGTACACTTTATCAAAACTACCGATGAACCACCCTTGACAGCGCGACCACGTAGCCTTGCCCTACTTAAGTTTTGAGCTGCTCGGGAAGAATTCGAGATGATTCGAGTTTCATTCAAATAAACAGGGCGCCATGACGCGCCCAAAGAGGTGAAGTACACAACGGAGCACTTTATCAAAACTACCGATGACCCACCCTTGACAGCGCGACCACGTCGCCTTGCCCTACTTAAGTGTTGAGCTGCTCGGGAAGAATTCGAGGAGTTGATTCGAGTTTCATTCAACTAGACAGATAAATATGGGTTGGTGTTAATACTTACTTTGGCTTTTTTCCTAAGCAGACGGCTAAGCCATCAACTAGCGCAGCTGGTATTAAGTGCAAGAATAACACGTAGATTTTGTTGATTAGCGCCGATTTCGTCAGCCTTAGTGATATGAACCTGGAACAGAGAGAAGGTTATGTTGCAAGTTAATTTACATACGACAGAAATAAGTACTGCAGGACGAAACCTTAAATTATGATGTTAAACAAAGAAAAATTGGGTTATTTGTCACACAAACACGTGCATAAAGATAATTTACTCGAGTAGCTAAACAGAAAAGAAAACGAAATTTATCTATGTATATAATCACGAGCACAAAACACAAATAGTGGGCAGCTTCAAATTCATTCATTCAAATTCATTTATTCACGTATAAATAGAGTAAATACAATCGGTGGTTTCCATGTTACATTATTTGGTCTTATAATTCTATTTAGCCTGTGGTATGGCATGTGAATCGTTTTCTTAGAAGTAAAAAGGAATAAAGAAATATAAATAATGGTTAGTCTTAGCCCAAGGTCTTAGCCAATACGTGTCTCCGAAATTCATAGTCTTATATAATGTCAATAAAATAATTATGTGCCTGGTAAAATACATTGTCAAATGCCAATAAAACTCAGTCATTTCTACGTTGGATTAATAATACACAACACACATTATTTAAAAAAAAATAAAAATATATGGAATATTTTCCTTATTCCTGTAGCCAATCATTTACCGAGTAAATCATTTTTTTAAGCAGTAGCTCTTTAAGCTTTTTCTTAAATTTTTGTAGGGGGAGATTTTGAATGTCTGTTTGTAACCTATTATAAATTTTAACGCACATAGCTGAGCAATTTTTTTTGAACACCGCAGTCTTTGGTGCAAAATCTAACACTAGTCGCTGACCATGTCTGGAGTTACGAGGGTAGACATTATCCCGTGTATAAACATCACGAGCTCTTACAAATAGATTAGGATTGGACCTTACGAACACACAAACTTCAAAAATGTACATACTCGGCAGGGGTAATATCTTGAGTTTATTAAAGTGAGGTTTACATGACTCATAAGGAGGAATACCAACAATTGCTCTTATGCACCGTTTTTGGGAGAGAAACGCCCGCTGGGAGTCTGTTGAGTTTCCCCATAGTATTAACCCGTATCGTAGCACGGAAGCTACATGGCCATGGTATGCCAACAATACCGTACTTTGGTTAGACGTAGTTCTTAGTCTGTTTAGAACATATACGAAAGTGTTAACTCTCTTGCAGACTCCGTCAACGTGTCCTTTCCAGTCTAGGTATTTGTCCATGGTGAACCCTAGAAATCTTACACTGGTAGATTCATTTATTTTTATACCGTCATATGAAATATGCCTTGGAACAATTTTTGATCCACGGGTTTGGAATTGTACAAAAGTCGTCTTATTGATATTTACTTGTAAATTGTTCCTTACTAACCACTCTATAACTAAATCAATTGTATTGTTTATATCAATGTCAAAGTTATTATTAATTATATTGTCATATGCTAATATTATTGAGATGTCATCTGCAAATAATATACATTTTTTAGTAAGAATGTCAGGTAAATCATTAATATATATAAGAAAAAGGAGGGGTCCGAGGATACTTCCCTGCGGAACGCCGTAACTGTTAACAAGATACTCAGACCTCTCTTGTTTTACCGCTGTATTATGTTCACAAGGTATTTCTACACATTGTTCGCGATTACTCAAGTATTGTTCTAACCATTGTAACGCTGGGCCTCTGATACCATAGTTCTCCAGCTTTTGTAGAAGCAGATCATGAGAAACGAAGTCAAATGCTTTTGACATGTCAAAAAATATTACTATTGTCTGCTTTTTCTTGTCAATGTTTACTAGGATATTGTGTACTAAATCGAATGCAGCAAGTGTAGTTGATTTTCCCTTTTGGAAGCCATACTGTTCATTCTTAATTAATTTGTACTTATTCAAATACGAAGATAATCTTTTATGCATAGCCTTTTCAAATATTTTAGACATGATAGGGATTAAAGTTATGGGTCTGTAGTTGCCCATTTCTGTTTTCTCTCCTTTTTTATGCAATGGCTTGACTACTGACTTCTTTAACCGGCTAGGGAAATTTCCTTCCTGGAAGGATAAATTTATCAGGTATCCGAGCACGGGGACAATACTGACGACACATTTTTTTAAAATATCGGTTGTAATACCATCATAACCGACAGAACTTGTATTGTTTAAGGACATAATAATATTTACAATTTCAATGTCTTCTATCGGTGTAAGAAATATGGTATTGTTTGTACGGTTTTTATTTGTATTTTGTATGTTATCATTATTACTGTTCGATAGTTGTATTAGGTAATTATTGAAATGATTTGCTATGTCATAAGGATTGGTTACCATACCATTGTCAGTTTTTATTTCATTTATGAACTCTTGAGTGGCATTGTATCCCATATCATCATTAATGACTTTCCACGCAGCTTTACATACATTTTTAGATTTTTCAATAAAATTGTCATTAGTGATTTTTTGCGACTTTGATATACAGCGACGCAATAAGTTTGAATAGTTGTGGTACTTAGCTTTATTTTCTTTTGTTCGCTTAGCGTAAAATTTAAATCTTAAATGTCGCTTGGTTTTACAGCTGAGTCGTAGCCCCTTAGTAATCCATTTTATATCCCTATACTTTGTGGTAATCATTTTCCTAATTCTTGGGAAACATAATTCAAAAAATAAGCACAAATCGTCATGAAAGGTATTAAAGGCTGAGTTCAGGTTAGGCTGTTTGTAAACACTGTCAAAAGTTAACTTGTCTAGAATTTCCCGAAATTTTCGAATATTATCCTGACAGAAGTCTTTCTTTGTTATATAATATTTCGAAGACTGAAAGATTTTGGTTTTTATTGTCACGTCTAACATCTGTGCTGTGTCGTGGTCGGAAAGTCCTAGTTTCAATATTTTACTAGACGCTTTTTTAACGTTACTAATTATATGATCTATGCAGGTATTTAGTCTTGTTGTGACTGTGACAAGTAGGCTTCCACTCATCATGATGCTGTGCTATGGGGGATCCACAGCACAGCGCTGATTTTCAGTGGTCACCCGAAAAATACTCTGCAAGCGTTCTCCGACAATCATTTCTCTTTTGGACTGATCACCGACAGGACGTTTCGTTTTTGAGAGATTCGTCAATAGATCGTTTCACCTACGTACATTTCGCCGACAGAACCTTTCATATGCGTCACTTTCGACGACAGCCCTTGGTAAGTAAGTAAGTAAGTAAGTATATTTATTTGTTTAATGGTAGCAATTATAGTAGGTTGGCAGCTACAGCGAAGGATAATGTTGGGTTAGGTTAGGTTAGAACATCGTGGAAGTCGCATAGGTGGAACGTTCTATCGACGAATCTTTCAAAAACGGAACGTCCTGTCGGTGATCAGTCCAAAGGAGAAATGACTGTCAGAGAACGCTTGCAGACTCCCCGAAAAAGGCGTACAGAAACCAAGTCTAAAGTCAAGTTTAGATAATTGTAAAGAAAAGTGGTCAAAGGAGACTTTGGAACGTATGAGATGCAAACTTCGCGCCCTCACTCCCCTAGCCGCCGCAGGAGACGCCCTGGGCGTCGGGAATCCCAGGCCGATTCCCGGCCACCGTAGGCGCGGGCTTGCGGACGGTGAGCAATGGGTAGCTCGCCGTTCGATAAGGACCAGGCCCGGGTCGACGACGTGTTGTGTTTCACGCGCGCCTCATTGAGATGTCCTCAGCACAAGTGTAGGGGTCCACTAGGGCCGATGCCTGCCGGGGTCGCAGGAAAGTCCGAAAGGGATACCGTGGCCTGGCAACACAGGCAACGGAAGGAACACGGGCGGGATTTAGTCAGTAAGGCTCCGCCCAGAACGGGAGAAGTTATTTGATAATTTCCCACCCAAAAGAAATAAAAGGCACTGGGCAGAATGCTTAAATTGCAATATTATAATAAACAAAAGAAGATTCTGATAATTCATGCCACATATAATTTGATTGATACCTGATACGAACAATAAAAGCCAAGACTTTTTCAATGATGTTTTCTTTGCCTAACGGTCAGTAAATATACTTCATGTGGTGTCTTCTTATTTCCGTAGAAAATACTTACAAACCGATTTTGTAAGACATTTCAATGGTACCTACATACCTACTTTGCCTTTGAACCCACACTCTGTATTCCAAGAAGACGGTTATTTAGCCCCTAGGGCAATCACAACTGTGAAGATATATTAGCAACAATATCCCACTCACCACACAGCTTCGGAGAACGGGTAATAATGTATCCACTGCATATTCTTGGACATGAAGTCGCCCCACGTCAATCGGTTTTCCACTGAACTGACGAAGTTGAAGATCGGAGGTTCTAGCGGTGGTGAACTGAAAATGAAAGCATTGAATTAGTAACTCATTAAAATAAATAAGTTTGTAGCTAAAATAACCACTGAGGAGGTGACATTGAACGCTAGGCGATGTCGCGTAAAGCAGCGGGGTAATTGCGTATCAAACTTACAGTAGCAATGGGTTTCAATTTGACAGTTCAACAATAATTTGTTCAACAGCAATATCCTTCAAAAGCATTCAGGTGCTGGAGGCCCAAGACAAGTGACAGTTGCTTTCAAAACGGGAGCTTTCGGGAGCTTTTGTCAATCATTCAATCAACTCAGCCTATAACAGTCCACTGCTGGACATATGCCTCTCCCAGACTGCGCCACAACACTCTATCAATCATCAATCCAATCAGTCAATCATTATCACTACATAATCCTACTAATATTATAAATGCGAAAGTTTGTAAGGATGGATGGATGGATGGATGTTTGTTACTCTTTCACGCAAAAAGTACTGAACGGATTTGGATGAAATTTGGCACACGGATAGTTTATAACCAAGAATAACACATAGGATACTTTTTATCCCGATATACCCACGGGTCAAAACTTATGCGGGTGAAACCGCGGGGCGCATCTAGTATATTATAAAACAAAGCCCCCGCCGCGTGTGTCTGTCTGATCACGATAAACTCAAAAACTACCGAACGGATACTGTTTTCACCAATGTTCGGAGTGATTCATGAGGAAGGTTTAGATGTATAATAAAATTGATTAAGGTTTTTTTTAAATTGGCTGAAAAGTGAAGATGTCGGAAAAAATCATACTGATTGGGAGCTTAGCTACTGGCGGACGCATTTTGGTAGTACGTTTCAGGCGAAGCCGCGGACAAAAGCTAGTCCAATATATTTTTGACTTTTCCATCATCTTTATCGCCAGTCGAATGTCTAGTCTAGGCCCTAAGGGCGAAGATAGAGAGACGAGCTTGACTGCTACCCCAATGTTTGGCCCACATTAGCAGATAACAGTGTGTGGCAAAGGGAGAAAGAGGCCTTTGTGAGATTGCCTATGTTTGGGAAGGTATGACTGGCAAGAAACACGTTCGTGTATCCGACCGTTCACTGCTACGCAGAATATGCATGGCGAGGAGTGGCTCATTAGCTGCACGGTTCATTTGTTTGCCAGGCACGCATCTGTACATAGCGTGGCCGTGGGTCGCAGTGGACAATCCCGTCTACGTTTTTATAAAAAGCGACGTTAAGTACACGTGTGTAGCTCAGCCGTGGGCTGCTGTGAAGCGCCTTCACGTTACGGTGGCCACACACGTAACTGCAAGCATGACAAGCCTGCATGAACAATCATGTTGTGCAAACGTGCTTGAGTATCTGTATGATGATTTCGTGCAAGCGGCATGAAGATTTAAAGAGTGTCATTATGCGGCTTGAACAAGCCACGCTTTTACGCTTGTGCGCATCATTGAACGTGTGTATGCAGGTTAAGCTACACACACACGCGCACTCAGTGTGAATAGTTCTTTGTTCTGTTGTAGTAGGTAAAGCAAGCAAGTCGTCGTTGTCCGCCGCTCAAGCAAAAACTGATGCTGCTCCAGCTTGCGTGTACAGTGTGTAGCCTATAGGGACGTCGTGCACGCTTGCACAAAATGATTGTTCATGCAGGCTTGTCATGCTTGCAGTGACGTGTGTGGCCTTTAGCTAAATACATTTGTCCGAGTACAAAAGTAGGTACGTACCTTTCTTTGTAAGTGTTGTGTACACTGCAGGCGGCCACCATCAGGCAGTTGACCACCGAGTCCACTGGTACTATATCTGCTGACACTAACTCGTCGCACTGCACTGTCCGTAGGATGCCAGTGGCTGGACAGAAATTATACGTGGGTTAAAAAAAAGAAATGACGATCATCAAGAAAGAGTGCGGTCCATCGGATGATTTTTTGAGGTGAGCAAAATAGCTGGTCCAATGGCTGAGCAAAATTGCTATTCTCGAAACTCCAAATTTACTATAATAACTCTAAATTCGTCAATTTGGTCAATGCCAAGAGATTCCACGCTTTGCATTTCGAGTTACTTCATAGACTGCTGCAAGTAACGAATTATAGAATTAGTCCCCTCATATAAAATCGGAGGAGGGTAATATCGTTTTTTATGCTTTGAGTAGACATAACTTCCTGAATTTATTTCATAAAGTATTTTAATACAATACTTAAATATTCAATTGATGTTTTCTAGTTCAACATAATTTTTTTGCATAATTTACTTGCATTACATGAAGGCGTATTAACAGATTTGAAAGTAACTAAAATCATTATATCTGCGCTTTAAAGCAAATCATCATTGGCCCATAGCTGTCCACTGTGGGACGCCGGCCTGCCAAATCGCTCGATATTTTATGCTCTACTAAGCCTGAGATCGTCGTACCCTGCGTATACCGATTCACCGTCGACGCAAGACCACGTCTTTAATTAATAACTACGTCTACGATGTTGTTTTTGTATTTTTCTTTTCTAAGTATTTAAATAACAATATGGATAAACAAGGGAGAAGGAATCATAGGGCATAAAAAATAACTCGTCTTTAAAACAATGTTAACTCAAGAGTTAAGTTAGTATGTAAAAACAACTTACCACTGCCAACAGTAACTCCAGTGGGTCCGTACATGTTGTCTAGCCATCCTTTTAGTGGTTCCTTTGCTGTCGATATAACTGAAAAATATAATAATATGAACTTATTACTTTTAGTCAAGACTACGCGTATAAAATCAAATTGTCGGGTAGTTATACTCAATACTCAAGACTCAATGGTGCCGATTCCCTTGTTCACAAACTAAACTAAAGTTCAGTGCATATTTTTCTTTTTTATTTCATTAAGAAGAGGAGAGAAGATCAATTTTAGTTTAGTCCTGTCAAATTAATCAGCGCCTGTCACTATTCCATACAAGTTTAGACGTGATTAAAAACTTGCCTACTAAAATTACGTCAATTTACGTCAAGCGCTGATTAATTTGACAGGACTAAACTAAAATTTATCTTCTGTCCTTTTCTTAATGAAATTGAAAGAAAAAGAAGCACTGAACTTAAATTTAGTTTAGTTTGTGAGCAAGGGAATCGGCACCATTATCTTTATTGCTTTACCATAATGTGTACTTAGGTGGTAACTATATAATTGAGATCATTATGGACCATGTAGGGCACAGCAAGAGGGTAGGAGAGAGGAAGCCGCGTTTTAGGAGATTTAACTTTCATTTACTCAAAGTCAGGAGATCGCTAAATATGATACTTACTAACAATTCACCTATCTACTATTTATTTATTATTTTATCTGAAAAAGTACATAATACACTATTATTAATATGTTTTTTCGTATTATTTATGTTTATCATTTAAATATTCGTCTAAGGAGTAATAACATTTGTTTAACAGTAATGTTTTAAGTTTATTTATAAATATATTTAGCTTTTCTTCTTTCTTTATTAGGTACGTCAGGCAGTTTATTATATATTTTTGTAGACATTACGTAGGGACTTGTAGAATGTATTTTTAGCTTGGATTTTGGTATGTTTAGCCTAGATAGGTACCTAAGTGTGTACTGTGATTGGATGTCTTCGCGTTTTGTGTAGAAATCTTGAATTTACATGTTTCTAAAATGTAAATACTGGGGAGGGTTAGAATATTGTGTTTTAGAAAATAGGGTTTGCAGCTGTCAGTTTGATCAATATTTACCAAGATCCTAACTAATTTCTTTTGTAGGGTTAATCCTTTTCCCGCATGCGATCTTCACTTAATTACTTTTTTTTTCCGTCGCGTCGGGTAGGTTATTAAAAAATATTGGACACTTGTATTTTCTTTACGTAATCAAAGGATTATGGTTATACTATGAATTAAAATGTGATATGACGTCACGCCTTGCTAGATTTTATACAGAATTGTGATGTAGCGAGCCCCCACTTTCCAACTTTAATGCGTTTTATCTAAGTATTTTTTTATTATTATGACAAAATCAAAAGTCATTTATTAAAATTAGGTTGAAAATCAGCACTTTTCGAACGTCAAAATTACATAAGACAGTCCCCCAAAACGCGCACCCTTTACAAAACAAAAATACGTGTCTAATATATTTTTATTATCCGAAAAAATTAAAAAAAAATGAATATACATGTATTTGCGGTAAACATGACGCAAAGAAGGAACACAAATACAAAAAAGATACAATTTGGGGAAGAATATGCGTCACATCCACGCAAAACGGCCAACGCTCAGCATTATTATCTGATTGACGGACTAAATAGGATTTCCTTTCTTTATTCAGGCATCATCTCTATTACCAAAAGATTGACTGAAATGAGCCAAATCATTCAATCAATGAGACTAGCAGGCCATTATTGAGAGTGGTTCTCAAAACACAGGCTTTTTAAAGTCAGGTGTTTCACTGGTTCTTCGAGTACTCTTCTATCATCCTTGAAGTAATTATATTCGTTCATGTCATGTTTTGACTTACCTTTAGAATGGAAGGGGAGATGGATACCAGACAAAAGATGAATGGATCGTGTGACGGTGAATGACGATGGAAAACTTTTTGCGGCGACCCCAAATAACATGGGACAAGCATAAGAAGATTGACTTACCTATTGCCGGTCTGAATATACCTATAGGCATGCCTCCCGCATTCACTCGTATTTCCTTTTCCGCTAAAGCTTTTGTGAATGTGTACGTGTTTGGCCAGGGTCCTAGAATCCTGAAAATGTAGGAAGAACAATTTTTAACCAACGAAAAAACAGGAGGAATAACATTTACAGAGTAATCCGATTTTGATGATTCTTTTTTCATTTGAAAGGGTATAGTTAGTAGTTGGTCCTATTTAAAATTTAAATACAAAATCCACCCCAAAGATAGAAAAACGGGATTGATTGGTTTTTCACCTACTGAATTTTTGATTAAGACACTAGCCCAAAAAGTCCTTTTCAGAAGTAGATTCACTTCAACGGTCGTTGCACTGCAGCAGGCCAACTTTGAACTTATTAAATAAAGAAGTCTGCCCATTAAACAGTACCATACGATGACCGTGCTATAAATTTATCAGGCATGGAGGCATAGACTCGACTGCCCCAGAAGGAGGGTAATGTTTCGAGAGTATGTGTGTAAGTATGTATGTATGTCTATTTCTTTGGCACGCTCTGTAGCCTAAACGGCTTTATGGATTTTAACATAAGAGGTATCGTTAGATTTGTCTTCATTGTGGGAGTACCATAGGTTAATAAAATATTATTAGATATTGCATCTGCAAATTCAAAAAAAGGGAGGGGACAACAATATTGATATCAAATATAATCTAGTAATAAGGCGGCAGGCGAGGACAAATAACCTGAAATATGGTGTAACTTGTTTGTGTGTATATTATAATGCTTTTTTTCCTCTTTTCAGTTATGTGTTTTTGCAGTCGGGTTTTTTTTTATACCGTATTTTTATGCATTTCTTTTTTTTATGGAAACATTACACATGCTTCTATACCCTACTAGATCGTATCAACAACGTATCCTACTCGTGCATAACGGTTTTAGTGACCGTAGCATCCACATATCATCCGGTTGTTACATCCATACGGTTCCCGTTCTCTCGGTAAATAGTAGTTCAACTGTGTTTTCTCGTGAGGTAGACGCGTCAGGAAGAGCGAGTGAATATTTTTGTTGAGAAAATTATTTCCTATACCTATAAGATGGCTATTAGAAACTTGTCCATTTAGAACGGTCCCCATACGTGGTTATATGTATGGTCACCGTTTCACCGTCTGTGCGCACCCACCGGTTTGGCAACGTCGCGTGTTTCCGTGCCATGCACGGAGCGTATCAGCACTGGCAAGATATTCTCGCCGACAATTGTTGACCCTCCGTGCATAGCACGCAACAGTGTTGGTTGGTGACGGAACGGTCTAGTGGTCATAGCCTCATACTTTTCAATACAAAGAATATGTTTTTGCCTGACACGTTTCTAGCACGGTAATGGTATGATACGGTGTAGTGGGCAGACTCCTTTAGACTTTGAAACTACTTAATTAATTTGGATGTGGTTTTTTCTGCGATTCATATGATTTCTTAAGCAAGTTTTAGTTCTTAAAGCCGGGGTGACAGTTCTGACTAATATAAGATACTCAAGACTCAGTCTGAACAGATACAAATAAAGGTCCAGCAGAGCAACGCGACGCGACTCTAGTAGAACAATTTTTAAGAAATCTTCATGGAAATTGTTTTACCAGAATCGGGCCTTAAGACCATGTCCTAAATTAATATATAGGTACTTTTTAGCCTCGCTCATCAGGTAGGTTGTTCCCTACGCCATCAGACTAGGTCGAGCTTCTTAGCAAAGTGGCTTATAGTAGATGGCTAAAAGTGGCTGAGGATTGAACTTAATGTCAAGCAATCGGAGAGGCATAATATATGTAGTAGTCGACTACTAAAGAGTGAGAACTATATGAATGTTTTTCTTTCTCAGTTAATTTTAATGATGGTCTGGCAGTTTGAGTACATTATGCGGCCTACCCAAATGTCCTTTCTTTGATATTGTTCGTCGAATCGTTGAGCTCCTTAAGATTTTAGTTGAGCTGCACGATTACTGGCAAATGCTTTCACTGTCCGGACAGTTCCACTCAAAAGTGTGTGGTTATTTCCTGAAAAGACCATTTCAGACACCAACCTACATGGTCCTCAAACGATCTGACCAAGATTATGCCTGGACTTTGAAAGAGACTTCAAAGTCTCTTTCAAGAAGTGTTTTGTTTCGTCATTTCTTCTCAGAGGTAGTCAGATAGGAAATGTCGACTTCATCTAGTTTTTTTTTTTTTATATTACCTGTAAAAGTGATTCCAATATCCTATTACAGAATAAACAATTTCATTTCATTTAAAAGGCAGATCATAATGATGACAAGAAGCAGTTATGAGGATGGATGCGAATCGTAAACTGTCGCGAAAAGCTATATTATATTAAAAATTACTCACTTAGGTAACATTTTATTGATCTGCTTATCTGACAGCTTGTCTATCATTTGATGAAGCTGTTCACAGTCAGCATCACAGGGGTAGAACCTCTCCTCGATTTCAGAGAGATGGGAGTTCGAGTATGCCGTCGATATGTGCATTAGTACCTGGGAATAAGGTTTAATTTTGATTAAATTTCATCGGAAACTTACAATACACAAGTGTAACAGGTAATAGGATTCTTTCTGGGCTGTCCCTGCCTCGCTGGTCTTTTGTCTGGGTTCGATTTCCGGTTCGGGCAAAGTGTTATTGGGTTTTTTATCACAAAATTCTCAGGTTTAACCCAGAGCCAAATGACCCCAGGCTTGCTCCGTACTTCCAATATGCATTTCTGATTCATTTCTTTGCGGGTAGCAAGACAGTTGGATATTTTTTCAAGGTCTCGGCTCTTTTCTGGTTCGTTACTAACTATAGAATCTGACGAGGAGTTGAAATCGTAGGGAATAGTGTGGCAGGATTCTTCACTTTTAAGAAGAGATGGTTTTGTAGATACTTTTTTTTTTTTGGTAGGGAATTTATCAAATAACTTCTCCCGCTCTGGGCGGAGCGGGAGGGTTTGTCAGACTCTTACTGATTAAAACCTACCCGTGTTCTTTCGGTTCCATGTGTTGCCAGTGGCCTCGGTAACCCTTTCAGACTTTCCCGCGACCCCGGCAGGCATCGGCCCTAGTGGACCCCTACACTTGTGCTGACGATATCTCTTTGAGGCGCGCGTGGAACACAACGCGCCGTCGACCCGGGCCTGGTCCTTATCGGACGGCGAGCTACCCATTGCTCACCGTCCGCAAGCCCGCGCCTAAGGTGGCCAAAAATCCGCCTGGGATTCCCGACGCCCAGGGCCTGCCTTTCCCTCAACCGTCCCGCCTCCTCCTTCATTACTTGCAGCATTACTGCTTCGCAGAAGGAAGTGCCGGTTGCCCATGCCCTAAGCTAGCTCTCGCTCCGTACGATGGCCTGATTTTTTGTTGATACTTACGTCTAATTTCTTCATATCCCTAGCCAGTCTGACTAGATGTAGGGGCGCTCTGACGTTGGTGACCAGGGCCGCTCGGAGGTGCTCATCGAACTTGACGGTCGCCGCCGAGTGGAAGATTATGTTCACCTGTAATTTGAAGGACGGAAATGTTAGAGCATTGCTATATCATTTGGAACAGAAAAATTGCCAATTTTGGAAATGGGCTCACTGCACTTCTTTTAAAACCTCTTCACGTGCGGGGTAATTGTGTACCACAGTATCAATGGCAGTATTAGTAGCAATAGGTTACATTTTGACAGTTCATCAACATTCATTTCGTTATCTACGTTGTTGAGCAGACAATTTTTCGACCATATGAAGCAATGGATTAGCTATATACTTCAAAATCATTCAGATTGTGATTGGTAACGTGCTACGCAATTATGGTGCTGGTTTAGGGCGCCCACACAAAACTGCGAATTCGCATCGCATCGCAAAAATCTGCGAGCTCTTTTGTTTTTTTATTACCTATGTTATTTTATTCAATGCGGCATCGTATCGCATCGCGTCGCAGTTTTGTGTGGGAGCCCTTAGTACTCATAGATGCCTAAAGAGGCTCTCTGCCAACAAACAAATTATTTTTTTAAATTTAGATTGAAAGAACTGAAACCAAAGAAAAGATGGATGGTCTGTGTGGAATACAAATAATTATAACATAAACATAACATAACATCTCGCCTGTAATCCCCAAAGGGTAAGGCAGAGGTGTACCTGTAGGACCCACATTTCGCCAGTTACGTTTAAGTCCCATGTAATACGGGGCGAGACATTGACATCAACCGGGATGAAAAAATAAAAAGACGTTCTCGAAAAAACCGACTACATTCTTAGAAATACAATTCTGATTCTGATTCTAATGCTTTCTTTAGGCTTCGTTCCAATTCATAGAGAATTCAAAAGCAAAGTACCTAATACTTACAAACACATTTGCTAAGAATCATCATCGTTCTCCTGCCCTTAATTTATTTGCGGTCGGCGCAACATGTCGCTTTCTTCCATACTTCTCTATTAGTCGTCATCTTGGTAGTCGCCCTTAGCCATATCATCGTTCACACAGTCCATCCATCATTTCTTTGGTCTTTCTACTCTTATAGCCACCGACATTCATACTCAAGGCTTTCCTCACGATATTTTCCATACCATGACAACTGATTGCCTCACAACTTTTCAGTCACCGGTGCCACTTTCAGACTTCCTCTTATGTACTCATTTCTTATTATATCGATTCGTGTCACACCACACATCGTTCTTAGCATTCTCATCTCAGCTGCATGCAATTGCCTTTCATTCATCTCTTTTGTGGCCCAATATTCTGATCCATACAAGACAGCAGGTCTTACCATTGTTTTATATACCTTCCCATTAAGTTTAAGGGGAATGTGGGAGTCACAGATTGTTCCCGTGACATGCTGCCATTTCATCCATCCAGTGATAATTATATGCACATCGCCATCGCTTTGCGCAAGTGAACCGAGATATCGAAAGTCAGAACAGGCTGGGAGAAGTGCGCCATCAAGCGCTAAGGCTCCAGAACTGGAGAGACCGCTGAAATCGCAGAACAGATTTACAAGCCAACATTCTCCAGCTTCTATTGCCATTTCTCCAATCTGCTCTGGATCTCAGTTCCATCTTCACCGACAAGAACAATGTCATCGGCGAACAGCATGCACCAGGGTGCCTCTTCTTGTATTTCCGACGTCAAAGCGTCCAAAATCATTTGCTAAGAATATTGATTTCAATTCAATTAAAACAAGAAAACTTTACTTTACCTTCTCGGTAAGCATCTGCCTATCAGTCAGGGTGAGCCCAAGTCCGGCTGCTTCGCAGTCTGCTGGCACCACCACCACCTTATGCCGGAACTTCGGCACTTCTTCCTTTAGCCGGCTGAACACCTGTAAATAAAATACAAGGATATTATTAGCCTGTGATTGTCTCACTACAGGGAAAAATAAGTTTTCTCATACAGAGAAGGGTGCGGAAGAGGATTGAAGACGACTTCTGTACTCTAATGGCATAAGACACTATCAATTACAATATGAATGATTTTGAAGTATAATCCTAATCCATTGCTTCATATGTTTGAAAATCTGGTCTGCACAACAGCGTAAATATGCAATGAATGTTGTTGAACTGTCAAAATGAAACCCTTTGCTGCTGATGGTGTATTACACAATTACTCCACTGCTTACTGCGTGTTGACAATTGGATAGATGTTACCTACACTTCGGCCCGCTTGCACTAAAAATCACTAAATGCGTTTAGTGCTAAACGCATTTAGTAATTTGTGGTACAAGCAGGCTTTAGTAACTAACTATTAATCAGACTTCACATGTAGGGCAATACATAAATGTAAAAAAATAAAATTTAATGTAAATGTGTATATGTGTGTGTGTTTTAAGGCGCAGATATATGGTTTTAGCGACTTTTAAATCTGTTATAACGCCTTCATATAAAGGCTCCTACATACTGGCGCGACTGGTCGCGCGACGCGACGAGACACAGACACCGCGTGTAGCGCTACAAGCGGTGCCTTTGTGTCGCGACGCGTCGCGCGACAAGTCGCGCCAGTATGTAGGAGCCTTAATACAAATAAGTTATGCAAAAAATGTATGTTAAACTTTCTAGTTTACATCTGTCGGAAGCGCAAAAAAAAATACTCTAAAATACTTTACTCTAAAGTAATGTGTACACAAAGCATAAAAAAATTATATTACTTTCAAACTACTTATGATATTTCATGTTTTTTTTTGTATGAACATACTATTGTATCTATCTGTCATTATTTTCAAATAATTATTCATATTTTCGTTACTAAAAATAAATATTCGCTATGTGAACCGAACGGCGCGCGGCGGCGGTGCGCCGTGAGGGCGACGCGCATTTGTAGAACCAAGGTCAACGGCGATTACCAGACCCGATGTCGTGGAAAACATATTATCCAGCCAGCAGTTGACTGTCCAGGGTGCGCCGGACGTACCTACATTTAAAGGCTCAGACAGGCGCGACGCGACTCTAGTAGAACAATTTCTATGAAATTGAAGGAAATTCAGAATCGCGCCGCACCGTCGCGTCGGTCGCGTCGCGCCTGTCTGTGGGAGCCTTTAAATGTAGGTACGTCCGGCGCACCCTGGACAGTCAACTGCTGGCTGGATAATATGTTTTCCACGACATGAAGGTGTTAAAAGATCACGACGGAATTCGAACGGTGTCTCGTTGTGAATCCGCCATGATTAACTGTAAAAAAACGGCCAAGTACGTGTCCGACTACGCACAATGAAGAGTTCCGTAGTTAGGATGAATTTATCTCTAAAATAAACTTAACATTGTAGTTTAAAAACATATTCTGTCATAAATAGATATACTTCACGGTCAATTCTCCACTATTACGCGTTAACTTGTAAAGCCTACTTAGCTGTGACATTTTTCCTTTTAATTTCATTATATGTACTACTGCCATGAATTTTTCACATTTCCCATAAACAACCATTTAACTGCCAGGGGAACACGAGACTCTAACAAAAAAATAGGACTTTAAAGCTTAATATTATGCGAACGGATCCTTGAACCAAAAAATTATATCCATAAACTTACAATATTTTTGAATGGCCTATCCAACGATACCCCACACTATGGCATAAACGAGAAAAAAATATATCATCCCCACATTACTTACAAGGGAGGTACCCTAAAAAAATATTTTCTAGATATTATTTAACCACTTTGTCAGCGTGATTAATATGTATACCTATGCCAAATTACAGCTTTCTAGTACTAAGCGTCTCTGAGCTACAGCGAAGAACAGACAGACAGACAGACAGACAGACGTGGCGAAACTATAAGGGTTCCTTGTTTACTACGGAACTCTAAATACAAATGAGTTCGCTTTCGAATTGTGTGCGCTCACTTGAGTGAGGTTCCAAGTGAACTTTACAGAATAGCAGCAATTTTCTATGGTTAGTTAAAGACTGAAGATTAGTGGCCAGAAGACACCAAGACAAGACAATGGTGCCGAAGAAGAGAGTGAACAAAGAGGTCAGAAGATAAATTTTAGTTTAGTCCTGTCAAATTAATCAGCGCTTGTCACTTGCCTACTAAAATTACGTCAATTTACGTCAAGCACTGATTAATTTGACAGGACTAAACTAAAATTGATCTTTTGTCCTTTTCTTAATGAAATAGAAAGAAAAAGATGCACTGAACTTAAATTTAGTTTAGTTTGGTTTGTGAACAAGGGAATCGGCACCATTGTTTGTCAAAATATTAAGTTCCTATCTCATTGGTTAGTGCAAATATTGGCAGTGCCGATTCCTTTACAAATATACCTTGACCGAGATGGGTGTTTGTTCGTAACTTAAGCCACTGAAGGCTACAATTTTAACCATTTGCGTACCTTTAAGTACCTGTTGTGAGTTACCTATTATGTACCTTAAACATAATACTGATTATTTTTTTTATTTATGTCCGGTTAGGTTGGCTCACGATGTTTTCGTTCATCGTAAGTCAGTGATGTCGTGTCTTAATAATAATAGAAAATTGTTTAATATCCAGGTACTATGTAAGCAGAAACAGGTTCAACACAAATTAAAATGTCAGAAGTGGCTTAAAATTATTACCTACAGCAGGCCTAGCATGACACTGTCTATTTCTTCGAAGACTAGACACGGCTCTTTCCATACAAAATGACATTTCGTTTCTCCTTTTTTTGACATCCCACCGTAGAAATCTTTCTACATAAAAAAGGACCTAGACAAAGATCGTTAGAAACGAAAGACAAGATGACAGATTGTAGAAGGATTTCTACGGTGAGATGTCAAAAACGGCGAAACGAAATGTCACTTTGTATAGAAAGAGCCGTGTCTATTCTTCGAAGCAATAGAGAGTGTCATGCTAAGCCTGCAGCTCGATTACAAGTAAGTTGCAAGCGAGGCCATAGGTCGTAGGAGAGCAGTGGTGGCCCAGTGCTAACGGCCCCGACTTACGAGTGGTAGGTCGTGGGTTCAAAACCACGCAGGCGCTTTAGTTTGTGTAAATAATGTCTTCACCAGTGCTCTCAAAACGGTGAAGGAACACGTGCACAGGGCCCGCGTGGCAGATTACAGCCCACAATCCCTCTCACAGAGAGAAGGCCTGTGTCCCAGTTTTGGGAATTTTAAAAGCTAAAGGGCCCCCCGAAATGATAGTCCAGAATCTCAAACCAGTGATCGTTGCCACGATTGACGTCGGCGGCCTTTTAATTATGTAATATAATATACCCCTGTTAAAAAAATATGTTACTCATTCTCCCTTGACTAGAGATCGACCACAATCCCCTCCCCCCGCCCCCCTCCTGCGAAGTAAATTCCTGGCTACGGCCTTGGTTGCAAGTGAGCCCCTAACTAGGCAGTTTGTAGAGTGGTGAGTGGTGTGGTTAGAGTGTGGTGGTGCAGAATTGTATGCATGCCACATTGCTACTTAGGTATGATCCAGCAAGGTATTTTTGTGCTTGAAAAGCGGCTCTTAATTATGGGCCCACTCGACATACCAAAATTACTCATCTTTTTATACACTAATTAAATGTACCTCAATGTAGATTGCAAATATTTAGGAGGAATGTATATGTTAATGCCATTCAGGTGTATAACAAGTTACCTAACTCATTTAAGGAACTTCCCATCCCCATGCTCGTGAAAAAGCTGGCAAGTTGGTTATTTGGATAATTGCTTTTATGACATTGGCGCCGATTCCCTTGTTCACAAACTGAACTAAATTTAAGTTCAGTGCATCTTTTTCTTTCTATTTCATTAAGAAAAGGACAGAAGATACATTTTAGTTTAGTCCTGTCAAATTAATCAGCGGTTGACGTAAATTGACGTAATTTTAGTAGGCAAGTTTTTAATCACGTCTAAACTTGTATAGAGTAGTGACAGGCGCTGATTAATTTGACAGGACTAAACTAAAATTTATCTTCTGTCCTTTTCTTAATGAAATAGAAAGAAAAAGATGCACTGAACTTAAATTTAGTTTAGTTTGTGAACAAGGGAATTGGCACCATTGGCGAATATATGGAATATTGTAAAAATCCAAGATGACATGTAGGTACTTAATTTGACATTGATTTTGAAGTAACGATTTCCTAATTATAATAATATTAATTAATATTGGACATAATGTAAATCCTGTCCTAATCCTGTACTTAGTTAATTAAGAATGACACACGGTGTCTACATCTCTTTGTCTACTGTCCTATCGCAGGTATGCTGGAAGAGATTTCTTTAGAAATAAGCATCACCTTCGTACGTATTTTTCTTTTCCTTTCTTCTTGTCTGTTTATATGTGTGCACATAAACTGTTAAATAAATAAATAAATAAATAATGACATTTAAATATTTGTACACCGTATGTTGTGGTAGAATGTATAGAACTTAAAAATATTAACACCATACTATGTAAAACTACATTCTTACAAATAAATACATTCTGATTCTGATTCTTATATAAAAGAAATAAATAATAAGGAAGCTACCTTCAAAATAAATTACTTAATAATATAATATATTCAAGACCCATAATTTCTCAAAAAAAAAGCATTTAATTACGACTTCCGTTCTACTGAAGGTGAACTTTGTCATAACTTGACAATTATCTCTGGTTTGCCTAAAAAGGAGCTCATCTTCCTCGCCTTGGTTCGTCTGCCCGTAAAATAGGTAGCAAGGTCTTGGGTATAACTGTCATGGCTGCCATTTTTATGGGTTGAACTTGACCTTTGCAATATATTATTATCTACTAGTTGCGCCCCGCGGTTTCACCCGTATAGGTCTCGATCCTTTGGGAATATCAGGATTAAAAGTATCCTAGGTCATATAGGTAGGTACTACCCATGTGTCAATATTTTATCCATCGTGAAAACATAAACAAACAAACTCACTTTCACATAAAATAATTATTCATATTTTAATAAATATGAATACTTATTATAAATGTGAAAGTGAGTTTGTTTGTTTCAGTACAAACTCATTATCCTATTAAGAATATAATGATCCAATTCGAGGCCTATATTGGCTACACTGTAATTTTGACAGCTGTTATGACAGCTGGCAATTTCGTAATGGCACGTGTTTAAAACGTCAAATGTTAGTTTGTAACATTTACAAAATGAATCGATTTACCGTTGCTCAGCGCGTTAAAAATGATCAGTTGTTGTGTTTGCGTTAGATGTTTTGCGGAAAACGTTCAGAGGTCGCATTATTACACGTTACGGTGACGTCAAATGGCTGTCAAGATTTAACGCCGTTGGATTTATTTGTGGGGTTTTCATAAGAGTCGCGTCTATACCAACACACCTGCAACGTTGTAGCACCTAAAACTTAAGGCGCTGACAAGACCCAATTGACCAAAATAGGCTTCTCTTAAGATAAGATAGGCTCTTAGGATAAGAATATCTCTCAGGATAAGAATAGGCTTCTCTTAAGAAAAAAAATTGCTAAATCTGTATAGTTTGTGGAAAAAATATATGTTAATTTTGAACATAATTCCCAGAACTTGGTTGTTACCAAAACACGTTTTGGAAAAAAATCTCGATACTAACTAACGTTAAACTAACCTATTACCTGGAGTTTTAATCCAAAATATCTGCATTAAATATCAACATACGTTACGTATTTTATTAATTAAAAACAAGAACGTCTTATTTGAATGCAGAACTTGGTTGTTTTTTATTTTCGATTACTCAACTCAATTTTGAGTAAATAGATAATTGCTTCATATTTTGCAATAAATTACAAGCGTTGTGTCATCGCGCTTCTCTTTCTTTTTGCAATCTGACAGTGACCGCGGTTTAGGTGTTGTTAGCGTCTTATCATCAAAAAGTCATAGAATTACCTCGAAAGAATCAACTGCTTCAGAAAGTCCAGAGGAGGCCATTTTCCTGACATAATTTTCCATAATTAATGAATAACACTAAATATTCTATTAAACAAAAAATAATGAAAATATTGTTACCATTTCGTGAATTAAAAAAAAAAATTATGAATGTCGACTTGGATCATTCTTTACGTTAAGTAAATTCGACGACCGCTATTCTTCCGACAGCTTTTTGCTGTCGGGTACAAGGCAAATTAGTTATCGAAGAAAATATGTCATATTCGATTCGACAACCTGTCGAATGGTTTTGAATACCTACGCTGAATCATTTTCCTGCCAGCCTGATGTAAAGTTCTTGCAGATATTCTTTACAGTACATAACGAATAATTTTACTCTGTTAGCTCATTTTAGAGCTGTTTGGTATAACATAGTAGATACATAGCAAATTGCAAGTTGGTTATTGGATTATTCAATCATTTCAACAACTACCAATGAGGGTAGTCATGAAACCTCATGCCACCAGTTGGCGCCACTTTTACAAGAGGTCTTTGATTTCCACAATTAATATAAAATAAATGATGACGTTCATCATTCAGTCACGACTAAAAAAAATATAGACGCTTTGACACTTTTGAGAGGTGCCCGGCCCTGACGTCTCAGTGCTGCCACCTACAAACGTTATTTTAGAAAACCGTCATTGATTGTCGATCACTACGTAAAAAAAAATATTAAAAGTATATCTCATGAAATATAATATTTTATATCATCAATTCATCAAAGCATTGATACATTTAATAATTTCGAAAACATTTCAAACGTAGCTACGTCACATTAACAAGTTTCCGTAAGTATACTTACAGGGTCATCAAAGATTTCTTCCATCCTAGTGTAGATGTCCTTCCCTCTCTTCTGCCGCACCAGGAGGTACAGGTTCTCTACACCTGGACAGCTGCGGAGAAGCTTCTCCACCAGGATCTTGCCGAGGAAACCTGAGATGGTCGAACGGGTAAGTAATTTTGGCAAAAAATTGGGTTATCAGACAGGCAGTCGCTCCATGTAAAATACTGACTAGACTGGAGGCTGACACCATAACAGTTGGGAAAAGGCTAGGCAGATGATGAGATTATTAATTGGGTAACTTAGCCTTTGGGCATCGTTAAAAGGGATATTTATTGAGACCCCGAGCTCGTATTCTTAAGTCTTTCTATCGCTACAATAACCTAATAGTGACAGAGACAGCACGAAACTTAACGGTGACTTAAAATTAAACTGCGTTTGAGAATTCAGCCGTAAAATCCCACCGCGATTAACGAGAAGCGAGTGCACGACGGCGACGAGCGATTACTTGCTGATATGCGTTTGTACCAAGCGTGAGTCATTCCGCGAGTGTTCTGCCCGCCAAGCGAGCGTCGCTGTCGTCGTCATACTGTATTTGATAGCTCTTGTCGCTGCGCCAAACGAGTACTCGCCGGTGGCGGTGTTAACAGTCAGCGATGTAACTCTTTGCACAGGATCTTTGTACGTTTCTTCAGCGAGAAAATCGTTGATAGCTAGTCGCATATCCTCGTCGGTGGTGGCCTGTCCCACCAACTAGACCCATACTAACTCTATAAAGACATTCTTCAATTCTGATGTCAATTGACATGATTGTTTGTTGTTATTTACGTCAACGTACATATTACAACACCTGACATGATCCGCGATTAACAGCAATTCGACTGGTGCAGAGACCGTTTGGTTTATTCTGTAAAAATCTCACCGTGGAGACATAGGTTGAATGGGTGTGTCAGACTCTTACTGACTAAAACCCACCCGAGTTCCTTCCGTTGCCTGTGTTACCAGGGGCCTCGATATCCGTTTCGGACTTTCCCACGACCCCGACTGTCATTTCACCTAACAACTTGTTGACTCACTTACCTAAATCTTCACGATGACATTTTTACAGAATAGATCGGGTGTGTTTAAAAACAGCAGGTTTGTCTTACCTGTAGCCCCAGTAATCAGAACATTTTTCCCATTATAAAACGTTTGAATTTCCGTCATATTTTCGTATTTATTATTCATATTCTCGTCGACACCATCGATACACTGGGCACAATAATTTATTTCCTTATCATTGTTTATTAACTTCTCGTTGATGGCGTCACTGACAGAAATCAGCTGGGGCGCAGCCATCTTGGTTTTTTTTTCTTCAGCAGTTTTTTTTTTATTGCATTTTTCTGGAACAAAAAGAAATGTTATTAGTACCTAAGTAATGTAAATAGAATTTATTACTAACTGTAATTGACATAATTATATTTCTGTGTAGGTAGGTACGCCCTATAGGAGGACACATGGCGACCTAATAGGTGATATTCTTCAGTAAGATCAGATGCGCAGTACTCGCAACCGGCGTGCGTGTATGATCAGATGTATGAACGTTTAAAACGAAGCATAAGGACTATGTAAGGAGCGTAGCAGGTGGCGTTCTGTAGTTTCTGCCTACCCCCATGGGCGTGAATTTATGTATGTATATTCCTGTTTTCATCGCCAGATATGACAATACCGTACAGATATAATAATTATGTTAAAAATTCCTAATCAATCAAAGCATTTATTTCACAGATCATAAAATTCAATTAGTTAGTAATTACCAGAGATCAGAATAGGTAGAGTATATTTACCTCCTCTAAAATCCCGGAATAATTATAATGACGTTTTAATCCCGGGATTTTATAATCACGAATTATTTATTGGACTGAATTTATAGTTACAAATAATAATTACTAGTAATGTCAAAATAATTACTTAATAATATAATAATCAAATACAATACTACATCAATAATGAAATATGCAATAGGTACTACAAGAAACAATATTATTTTAAGACACGATTTGAAGGCAATACTTGTGCCCTGGGGGGTAACCATCACCTCATATAGCAGTATTACTTCAATATTACTTCACTATGAGAAAGAGATGGAGCTATAAGTCCTGTATATCTCCATCAAGATCTAAGCCTTAATAAATTCAAATCATTTATTAAAAGTAAGTTGTGCCAGAAAGCCTTTTATACTATTAAAGATTATATTGAGGACAAAAAGGCTTGGGATTAAGCTGCTCCAATTATTGCATACTGAAACTATTATTTTATTTATATACCATTTTGACATATTTACTTTGTGGAGTTCAATATACTGTTTGGAACTTAATATTTACTTGTAAAGTATTATATTGTTTTCAATTATTGTGAATGTGAAGCCTATGTGGGTCATTATTGTTTTTTTTTTTTTATTTATTTTCATTTAGTATTAATCATGGTCTGGCAGTTTGAGTAATTTATGCGGCCTACCCAAATGTTCTTTCTTTGGTATTGTTCGTCGAATCGTTGAGCTCCTTAAGTTCCGAGTTGAGCTGCACGATTACTGATAAATGCGTGCACTGACTGGACAGGTCCACTCAAACTGTGTGGTTCTTTCCTCAAAAGGGCCATTTCAGACATCAATCTACATGGCCTTCACATGATCTGACCAAGATTATGTCTGGACTTTAAAAGAGACTGTGACCTCTGAGTTTGTTTCGGCCTTTCTTCTCAGAATAGTCAGATAGGAAACGCCGACCTCATCTAGCTTTATTTTAAAAATATGATTGACGTGTAAAAGTGTTTGTACAAACCTACTTACAGAAAATAAATCATTTATCATTTATCACTTTCCCACTGGAAGTAATATTATAATAATACTGCTGTAAGAGGTGATGGTTACCCCCCAGGTCGAGTGCCTAGGTATTATATCTTCCACTCTATCGGCCCGGGTGACCAAGAGGCTGTTGCTAAACTAGTTTTTTTTTTTTGTAGCAGCAGGCTTAGCATGACACTCTTTATTTCTTCGAAGAATAGACACGGCTCTTTCCATACAAAGTGACATTTCGTTTCTCCTTTTTTGACATCCCACCGTAGACATCTTTCTACATAAAAAAGGACCTAGACAAAGATCGCTAGAAACGAAAGACAAGATGACAGATTGTAGAAGGATTTAGGTATACGGTGAGATGTCAAAAACTGAGAAACGAAATGTCACTTTGTATAGAAAGAGCCGTGTCTATTCTTCGAAGAAATAGAGAGTGTCATGCTAAGCCTGCAGCTCGGGCACTGGGTTTGTGCCCTTTTGACGGCAAATGGACTATACAACATATCCCGAAATAAACGTACACCACCAAACACCAATTACTTAAAATACTATGTTACAATTATATTACATACACTGCATTTTTAATCATCATCTGTCTAGCCTTTTCTCAGCTATGATGGAGTTGGCTTCCAGTCTCACTGAATGCAGCTGAATATTAATAAATCTATCTGGCCTTTTTCCAACTATGTTGGGTTCAGTCTTACTGGATGCACCTGAATACTAGTATTTTACATGGAGCGACCTCATCTGACCTCCACAACCCAGGTACTGGGTAATACAATACCCCTTGGTAAGACTGGTTGTCAGATTTTCGGGCTTCTGACGACCCGTAACGACTGTCAAAGATGACAGCCGGGACCAACGGCTTAACGAGCTTTCCGAGGCACGGAGGGGTCTTGATACACTGAATTTTTACTATTATATTATTTATTAAAATAGTGATTGTGGGAGAAAATTGTGGTCATCTTACTAATGTACACACGCACACAGTCACACACGTAAGGTTCTAGCGTTGTAAGTATTTCGCCAGTTTGGGTTATTTTTGACTGTATGGCGGAAGTTAATTTAGAATGGTTGTTGGTAATTTAGATTTAGATGTAGTATTCATTATTTTTGGGATACATATTTATAGACTGAAATAGATTCAGTAAACGACTCTGAAGAAACTACTTTTTAAATGTGCATTAATTCAGTTACACATAGATATATCATTAGGTATAACAGAGTAATAATAACACGCAGTAATATAAAAAAAACTATCACAAGACACATATATACATACATAATCAGCCTATAATGTTCCCACTGCTGGGACACAGGCCTCCTCTCTGTGAAAGGGAGTGGGCCGTAATCCAAGCGGGCCCAGTGCGGGTTGGTAGATGTTACATGTATTTGAATTTTTGTTTCTAGGACATGCTGTTTCCTCACGATGTTTTCCTTCACCGTTTTGAGAGCAGCGGTGATGAAATAATTTATATAAAGTAAAGCGCCTGTCTTTTTTTTTTTTTTTGGGTTGGAAATCATCAAATAACTTCTCCCGCTCTGGGTGGAGCGGGAGGGTGTGTCAGACTCTTACTGACTAAAACCCACCCGTATTCCTTCTTGTTGCCTGTGTTGCGGGGGCCTCGGTGACCCATAAGTACCTTCCCGCGACCCCGGCAGGCATCGGCCCTAGTGGACCCCTACTAAAAGCGCCTGTCTGGGTTCGAATCTATGACCTACAACTCGTAAGTCGCGGCCACCACTGCTCAAGAATTGCCCCTCACTAAATAAAATCTTTTTGTTAAAAAAACGATTAAGAAATGCTATACAAACGTTTAATTAGCTATGCAATAAAAGGCGGACGATGTCGCGCGGTCAAGTCAGTACAACCAAATATTTGAAATATGTAATAGTTATATAAGTCACCGTGAGAGGGTTAGTAGGTTGTGATGTGCATAGATTACGTGTTCCGAATGGCAGTGGGTTGATTGTGATAGGAATTCGCAGCTATTGCAAATAATTATGATGGAAAGTGATAGGAATTGATTTGGGCTGAGATGACGAGGTGTCGTCAGAGATCCGCGTTCTAAGGTAATTAATTTTGCAAACCATAACATAACGCTTGTGTTCCTTGAAGAGGTAGACAAGTATATACAAAGTTAAATTAAATTAGTTAGCAAAACTCCGCGACGTGATGGATATCGATATGTAAATATGATAAAACAAAAAAGTAATTAATTTGATGATGTTTTTTTGTGGTGTAAACTTCACAGACGTGATGGGTGTCGATGTCTAAACACGATAAAATAAAATAAAACACATTATCTCAACTCGTAGGTACTTCTAGCGACAACACAAACTGCGGTCGTTGACTCGCCCAAAAGAAACATCAAATCTTTTTTGTTTTTATTTTATCGTCTTTAAATATCGATACCCGTCACGTATAATGTTACGTTTGTGGTATAATAACTGGAACTAATCAATTTCACTGTCAGTTCTTCTTCTTAGCAAGTCGGTGGTAATCTAAATGGACTCGCCCCAGAATTAAGGTACGTGTTTGGCACCATCACTAGCGTTCATCAGTTCCTGTGACGTGCAGCTGACAGGAGACGCAGGACATGATATTAAGTCACCTTTGGTTTGTGGAACAGCACCACATTTAATAATAGCACCACTGTCAGTTAAAAACAAGAACTGTGCTCATCTGTTGATCACAGTTTCTTGTCATCTTAAGAACTCTACTGCCCATCCTCTGTCATAGTTAGAGATCGGATGCTCGGATGCATCATCTGCCTAGCCTTTTTCCCAACTATGTTGGGGTCGGCTTCCAGTCTTACCGGATACAGCTGAATACCAGTATTTTACATGGAGCGACTGCCTATCTGACCTCCACAACCCAGTTACTGCAGCTACTGGGTAACACGATACCCTTTGGTAAGACTGGTTGTCAGACTTTCGAGCTCGGATGCATATTCGCTTAAAGTTGAGATTTTATGCGCTTTTGTATCGAAAAAATCCCGCGGTTCCGGGAATACAAATTTAGGTTTCTGACTATAGATAGAATTGGAATTCATCCAATAAATGTTTCTACCTACTTTACAAATTTAGTTAGGTACCTAATATTGTAAAGTAGGTAGAAACATTAATTTAATTTAAATAAATATGCAATCCAAAAATCCCGGGATTTTTTTTACAAAAAAAATATTTTACGAAGCCGCTTCCATACTTTCAAAGCTAAAAATTTACTTTAGGTAAATATGCATCCGAATATCTGATATCTGGTTTTAGTCTACGACGCCTGATAGTCTATTCTTTATCAAGACTTAGCTATACCCGCGGCTTCGCCCGCCTGATGGTTGGAAATTATCGCACTGGAATGTACTACCAAGATTAAAAGTATTATATTTCCTAACCCAGGTCTACCCATGTTTCACGTTTGGCGAGTAAAATTGTAAAAACAACAAATAATGTATGTTTGAAAATAACAATAATAAAAAAAAATACAAAATTTCATCCAAACCCGTTCAGCCGTTTTAGCGTGAAAGCGTAACGAACAAACAAACTCACTTTCGCATTTATAATATTAGATAAGATAACAACTATTTCTACAGGACTGTTACTTGAATGAATGTCTAGACGTTATGTTCACTAGATTAAGGGGCGTTCACACCAAAGTTATATACAACTTAAATACATATACAGTGTGTATCATTTCTGATACACGCTGTATATTTAAGTTTTCCTTTTGGTGTGTTGAAATTGAAGGGTGTGTGGTGCAGACCATCAAATTTAAAAAAAATGTCCATTGCACAACATCGTAATCACGAACAATAATAATAATATAATAGGTACTCGAACAAAATTTATGCTGATTACAATGTTGGTTCCATGCATATACCTTATATATAAATATAATATAATTATATATAAATATAATCACAAATAAAACGGTAAGGTAGTGTTTTTGTCGCTAAACCTTTTTGGTAAGGTACTTACATGTAAGTAATTATCTTGAAAATTTTAAAATCTGTCACAATTTAATTCAAACATACTTTTCACACTTTTACCATGATTTTAACTTAACACCGAACTTAAACCCTCAGGGGTTTATTCATAAAAGTTGCTTGAAATTTAGTAATGTTAGCGATTGTTTAAACCATACATTTTTGACGTTTAAACGTCTCTTAATTTTAAGCAACGTTAATAAATAAAGGCGGTTAATTAGCGACTACTTTTTTATAAATATACTTTTATACAAAAAAAAGTACGTTCTCAGTCAGGGTTTACTTTATACTTTGCCCTATCTAAGTCACTCTACTAGACACCTACAAACATTTCTTCTGTTCGCTAGAACAATAATAAAAACGTCAAAATAAACACAACTTTCTCTCGACTATGATTGTATGTGACAATTAAGTAATACTGCAAAATTGCATCGTTCGCATTCTGAGCAACTTCGATAACAAATCACGTTTAGAAGGAATTGAGGTCATGACATCAATTTGCTTGGTCAGCGGTCTGACCAACTACCTATGGTGTATTTAAAGAGTTTCCACGACAATCAGCTTCGCTAACACCTTCATGATCATCTTATGCTTTTCAACTGGACTGGTCCACTCAATCTGTGTTGTTATTTCATCAAAAGACCATTTCAGACACCAATCGACATGGTCTTCACATGATCTGACCAAGATTATGTCTGGACTTTAAAAGAGACTGTGTGACCTCTGAGTTTGTTTCGGCCTTTCTTCTCAGAGTAGTCAAATAGGAAATGCCGATCTCATCTAGTTTTAAAAAATATGTTTGACGTGTAAAAGTGTTTGTAAAAACCTACTTACAAAAATAAAATAATTTATCATCCGCAGCTGGACCTAGCCTAGCCTGGTCGAGTATATTCCTCCAGCGTGACCTATTTCCGGCTTTATCTCTCCAATTTCTCGCTCCAACAGTGTTAAATCTTGGTCTTCGCCATCCGACCATCTAAGCTTAAATTAAGCTTAGATCACCCTCGACTTCTCCATTCGATTTACTATTAAGAAAACGTATGTGAGAGCGGTGGTGGCCCAGTGGTAACGGCCGCGACTTACGAATTGTAGGTCGTGGGTTCGAACCCAGACAGGCGCTTTACTTTGTGTAAATTATTTTCATCACCACTTCTCTCAAAACGGTGAAGGAAAACATCGTGAGGAAACCGGCATGTCTTAGAACCAAAAATTCGAAGACACGTGACATCTACCAGTGGCGGTACCTTCATATAAGCCCAAAAGCCCCGGCATGCCTTACTAAAATGCTCGATAGAGAATTTATTGTACCTAACCAGTAGTTTATGAGAAAATTGCGGTGATACATACGTAGATATCTAGGTACGTATGTATCATCGCAATTTTACGTGAAATCGGTTAAAATTTTATTGGGCTTGCGTTATTTTGAAACCCTAGGCACGCCACTGACATCTACCAACGGCCCACTCCCTCTCACAGAGACGAGGCCTGTGTCCCAGCAGTGGGAACATTATAGGCTGATTATGTATGTATGTTATGTAAACGTATGTGAGCTAGTTATACAACATATACTGCCATTAACATTGTGCCAGTTACATTACAGCATCATGGGTCTCGACTGCTGAGCAGGGATTCCCAAGTCGGGTAAAGTGTTATTGGCGCCGATTCCCTTGTTCACAAACTAAATTAAATTTAAGTTCAGTACATCTTTTTCTTTCTATTTCATTAGAGTAGGACAGAAGATAAATTTTAGTTCAGTCCTGTCAAATTAATCAGCGCTTGACGTAAATAGACGTAATTTTAGTAGGCAAGTTTTTAATCGCGTCTAAACTTGTATGGAGTAGTGACAGGCGCTGATTAATTTGACAGGACTAAACTAAAATTTATCTTCTGTCCTTTTCTTAATGAAATAGAAAGAAAAAGATGCACTGACCTTAAATTTAGTTTAGTTTGTGAACAAGGGAATCGGCACCATTGAGTTTTTCCATTAAGAATTTCTTTACGGAATTTAGAAATTGGCGGTATGATACTCCCGTGCCTCGGTGCGCACGTGTCGCCTGCTCCTGCGCTTGAGCTCCGAGAGTGACCCATCGGTGCGCCTAGTGTGAGATTTTTTACATAGAAAACGCAGCTATCACGTTGCTGTCGAGTTATAGCGGTATAAAAAAGGTAACAGCTGGCGGAAAGTATTGTAAACCGAATCAGCGAGTGTAAGATTATTACTAGAATAGTTTGTTTCGGACTAGTAGCGTTTCGGAGAATATTTTGCGGGTCATTGCGAGTTTCAGTTAAGACGCTGACAACACCTAAACCGCGGTCACTGTCAGATTGCATAGAAAAGAAAGAGAAGCGCGATGACACAAGGCTTGTAACTTATTGCAAAATATTAAGCAATTATCTATTTACTCAAAATTGAGTAGAGTAATCGAAAATAAAAAACAACCAAGTTTTGCATTCAAACAAGAGGTTCTTGTTATTAATTAAATACGTAACGTATGTTGATATTTAATGCAGATATTTTGGATTAGACCTCAAGGTAAGGGGTTAGTTTAACGTTAGTTTGTATCGAAACCTTTTATCAAAACATGTTTTGGTAACAACAAAGTTCTGGGAAATATGTTCAAAATTAACATATATTTTTTCCGCTACCACAAACTATACAGATTTGGCAATTTTTTTCTTAAGAAAAGCCTATTTTGGTCAATTGGGTCTTGTCAGCGCCTTAAAATTTGACGTTTCCAAGCGATGTTCAACCGTTTGTAAACGTAAATTAAAACGTTTTATAGTAAAGTCAAACACTTGGTGTGTGACAGGTGAATTGTTGGTTAAATTCGTTACCTACGTTCGTGTTATTTGCGTGTAAGTTTGTGGTAAGCACCTAATTTTTTCACATGGAAAATGATGATGACTGCTTATTATCCAAATGAACGGAATCATCACCGAAAACAAAGAACCGATTTTCATTCCTGTTTTAATCCAGTGGAAGATCTCAACGATACTGAATTTAAGACACCGCGTGCAGCGCTACAAGCGGTGCCTTTGTGTCGCGACGCGTCGCGCAACAAGTCGCGCCAGTATGTAGGAGCCTTTTAGGAATAGATATCGTTTGTCAAAGGAAGCCTTTCTATTTCTTTGTCAAAAACTAGAATTCTCCGTGGTTATTTATTAATTGATTGTGAGAGATTATCTAATCCGAGGTCTTAGCATTGCGTTATCAAATAGCCCGACGATTACATAAGTAATTTCTTCATAGTTTTTTCCGAAATATACATAAAATATATTTTTTCTGAGTCTGTTTTTGTACAAGTATGTACCTATACACGAACTACGTGTATTTATTTACTTCTTATTTCATACATAACACATTTAAATAATTACAATAATGAAACACTTGACACACAGGTACACCTCTGCTCAACCCTTCAGGGAAACAAGGCGTGATGTTTATGTTATTATACACATAGTAATGGTAGCCCTTGTTTAAAATCACTTGAATTTGACGCCACAGACAACTTATTTCACATCTTCCTTACTCACTACACGTTTAAACGAAATAGGAATACCTCATTCATAAACAATATTATACGTCTATATTAATAATAATAATAATAATAATAATGCGGTTTATTTTTCTCATCAAGGTACATTGTTACAGTAGTTTGTATTTACAATTTTGCCTTAAGCTAAACCTTCGTGAGAGCTGGAGTCTGAACTAGGTCCGGGACCTGTATGACAGATCTCCGCCCCCGCAACACAGGCAACAGGAAGGAATACGGGTGGGTTTTAGTCAGTAAGAGTCTGACACACCCTCCCGCTCCGCCCAGAGCGGGAGAAGATATTTGATGATATCCCACCCTCAAAAAAAAAAAGGCTCACACCCCTTTGAACATTTATTACATTTAGCGGCGTCTTGATACAGTTTATTCATATTACTATTAACAAGCAGTTTAAATAGAGAAGTAAAATTTTACTTTATTAAAAGGTATTTGTTAAGTGTAATGTAAGGTGTTAATCACGTGGGTGGGGCACGCATTAAAGCTCGTGCAGACTAGCGCGACATCGCGGGCGCAACAGGTAGTAAAATGCCTGTCGCGCCCGCGATATCGCCTCAATCTGCAAGAGCCTTAACGCTTGTTATCATGGTTGCAATAAATCTGCATTTTAGTCGTATTATCTCGCCGAAACCATTGTAAGTTCAATGCAGGCAACATTAAAAAAATAACAAAACGTTCGGCATATTAGCGGACAAGTGACGATACGAGCCATTATTATTTGTTTATAAGTGTGTACATAAACTGTTAAATAAATAAATATATAAATAAATAAAATACTTCAACTCATACTCGGACCGCCACGTCTAAATAGCAAAAACTTGCCCTCGGCGCCAAGCTACGAATTATTCCGTCGTTTAGTTGTGACCGTGGCGTGCTGGGCACATTTTGGTCTGTCATCTATACATGACTGTGGCGGTCAAAAGGTTAAATAACATCGCTCAATAGTTTGCTCATTAACTTGATCGTCACGTATTTCGTGATACGGCAAGAAATTCACACTCAGGGCCCTGGCCTACTCCCAAAGCACTAAATCCGTAGTTTCAGCTGAAGTTACGGGTGTTTCGTACTACGTATCACCTACGGACATAAGATTACTTCGAAGCCCGATCTAAGAATGAATGACAACACGATTTGACAGTTGTCCCTACTCGCAATGTGATTGTGCTCGTTCGAAAATTTTAATTTGTCACTTGTATTGACGGATCAAATACTTTCAGACGGGCCCATATCTTCTTTGATAGACTTAGAGAGTAGTGCCCCTGGTCCATTCTTGCAACATGTCCTACCCATCGAAGACGTCCTATTTTAATTCCACACCTTACTAACTAGCTACCCCAGCGTCAGCTATTCTCATACCGATACGTGAGAAGAAAATTAAGAATTTGTGGCGGCATCTACATCGTCACATGCAAACTACGCATCACACTCACGTCACGCAAAATCCTGCATCGCGCAAGCAGAGTTTAGCGCACGATTACCTTAAATATGTACAACGTCCCGACATCAATCGTCGGGCAGTTGCGCACCAGACATATCTCCCTTCTGGTCGGAGGATCTTCCCTTTTTCTATAGAGGATGAGTGAACGTTACACTCTGTTCATCATGCGTCTATATTCTTTTTTACTTAAAAAATTGAATAATAGGTGTTGAGATAACGGGGCCAACACCAAAATTAGGGTCAGTTTTGAAAATCCTAGGTCAAGTATATGAACCATCGCGGGAAGGTACTAAAGGGTCACCGAGGCCTCTGGCAACACAGGCAACAGGTAGGAATACGGGTGGGTTTTAGTCAGTAAGTGTCTGACACACCCGCCCAGAGCGGGAGAAGTTATTTGATGGTTTCCCACCCAAAAAAAAAGTGGATGAACCATATATGTATGTAAAATTTCTATATTAGAGTATTCTATTGTATGAAAAAGTCTACTAATAACAACAGTGTTTTAGTGTCAAGTTTGGCAGTTATTGGTGCCGATTCCCTTGTTCACAAACTAAACTAAATTTAAGTTCAGTGCATCTTTTTCTTTCTATTTCATTAAGAAAAGGACAGAAGATAAATTTTAGTTTAGTCCTGTCATACAAGTGTAGACGTGATTAAAAACTTGCCTACTAAAATTACGTCAATTTACGTCAAGCGCTGATTAATTTGACAGGATTAAACTAAAATTTATCTTCTGTCCTTTTCTTAATGAAATAGAAAGAAAAAGATGCACTGAACTTAAATTTAATTTAAACCTCTTATAAATTATTCTCTACTACTTTTTGCTGGCGACTTCGCCCATATTATTTTGATTTTCTTAGAACAACTTCAATACTCCATAAACATTTTAATTTCTTTTATATACTTTTTTTTCTATAAAGTGTTTGAACTTCTTTCTATAAGCGCCTTGAGTGATTTATGGTAGGAATATGATATAATAATATAAATATAATATAATATAATAATATAATATAATAATATATGGTAGAAAATCTTATGGGTTCGCGTGACCGGCATGCTGATGTTAACAGTATATCTGTAGCTATGAGTATGAGGTGTTACCAGCAGGGAAAGCATATATATATTTTAATTAATAATTTATAATTAATCATTTTAATTATAAAACATGACATTTAAATTTACAAATTATTAAACTTTTATTACAAATTATGAAAATTTAATTAATTATATTAATATTTATGGGAAAATTAAAAAACAAACACTTTTATTTCAGTTTTAGTTTTCACTTATGTTTTTTCTTTGCGCATCATTGTACTTCTTCATGTTAATTCTATCGTCAATGACAGAGCGATATCAGTGAATCAGGAACTGTGGATACTTATTAATAAACCCCTTATCTTCAACATTTCAGTATTACAACATATGTATGTATGTTTATAACAGTACAATATGGTCACAGCCTTACTCTCTATGATGTAAGAGAAATCCGTTATAAGCCAGCAGGAAAGACTCGCGGAAGCATTACCTAGTGGCATGTGACATCGCTGAGCTAAAACTAAGTTATTTGATATAAATGTGTGTGCTAAAACAGACCGTGTACGTGTTCTGTTCACCTACATAAGGTAGGTGAACAGAACACGTACACGGTCTGTTCCGAAAGTATCTGATGAAAATGTAAACAAATGGATTAGAAAACGTACTTGTGGATGCCAATTTGTAGTGCCACTTACAAATTGAGTGCTTTTATTTGATTATTTGAATACTTTAACCCGAAATACTATTTTTTTAACTCCATAAATATGTTCTTGATTTGACAATTGAGGTTAATTTTATAACCTCAATTTTTGTCGATAATTTTTCAATTTGAAAAAACTCAAACAATATTTGATGGAAAAAGTGGTGAGATTTTAAGTTGAAACCTTAATTGGTACATATAATTGGGTTACTAATTAAATCATGAAGGTCCTTTAGTGAGTCATTTTGCTTAAGAATTTATCCTGAACAGTGTTTGTTTACACTTTCATTAGATAGTTTTGAAACAACCTATAAGTACCTACTTTGATTGATCAACTCGTTCAGTGATCAAAGTTCTAAATCCATATTTTTTATTTGTGACACATCCACATATGGACCAATGACCCACATATGATTGAAAATGCTTTTAATCCAATAACAAGATATTTGCCGAAACGTTGCCGATTTGACAATGTTGGAATGTTAACATGTTTTCTTTCTTTCTTTCTTTCTTTCCTCGTGCCTACACCGACACCCATACATAACATACCATCACGCCTTGTTTCCCCGAAGGGCTGAGCAGTGGCGTTCCTACCAATAGTACATCCATATTTCGCCAGTTATGTTTGAGCCCGGTTCGCACGGTTTCACGGTTCGCAGGTTTTTTCGCCCACTGGATTTTCAACGCTTTGCTTAGCGGCGAGAGTTGAAAATCCAACAGTGTGTTTTCTTGACACGCTGGGATATTCTATGTTGGGATATTCTCAATACTCGGCGGAGAGTTGAAAATCCAGTGAGAGAAAAAAAAAACCGCCTCAGTAAAAAATCGCACGTGCCTACCTAGCTCACATGTAACAGGGGGCGAGCCGAGACTCCGGGCTTCAACTCAGAAACTCTAGATGGAAAAACCCAATAACACTTTGCCCGACCAGGGAATTGGACCCTGGACTCAGCAATAGAGCTTGCGACCACTAAACCAATAAGGCAGTCATCCAGCCATATCTACCCTTGAAATTGAAACAGCAATGCTTGACTGCAGAAATACCTACATTGGTACCGATACCCTTGTTCACAAACTAAACTAAATTTAAGTTCAGTCCATCTTTTTCTTTGTATTTCATTAAGAAGAGGACAGAAGATAAATTTTAGTTTAGTCCTGTCAAATTAATCAGCGCCTGTCACTACTCCATACAAGTTATGACGTGATTAAAAACTTGCCTACTAAAATTACGTCAATTTACGTCAAGCGCGGATTAATTTGACAGGACTAAACTAAAATTTATCTTCTGTCCTTTTCTTAATGAAATAGAAAGAAAAAGATGCACTGAACTAATTTAGTTTAGTTTGTGAACAAGGGAATCGGCACCATTATCGTTGTATAGCAACGTAAAAGCTACCATTTCCAAGGCCTTTCAATGACTTGAATGTGCCCAGGCGGCTAGGAGTATGTCATGCTCACTCTAATATCTCGCTGATGGTGGCGCGAGGGTTTGATCATTTAGCTCCCTTCAAACTGGTTGAGCGGAATGATGCAAATCCATGCGTCATGTTCGTGAACGAGCACCGTCAGTAGAGACTGGTCTTTTCTTCGATGCCCACGGCTTATTTTGATTAAATTTAATTTTGTTTTTTTTTATCGTCTTATTACGGATGTTTTTAATATTTGGCATCGTTCTCACATGTATGATTTCAACATGAATGATGTAACCAATATTTTTTTACCATATTTTGATTTAAAAGAGTGTCCGTGGAGTTTCTTGCCCGTTTTTCGCCATAGGTTAGGTACCTACGCTTTGGAATGGACAACTAGCTTCATCTTTCTGACTGACCGACCCCTTGTCAATTCAAAAGTGCCTGTAATTGGTTTATTTGAAATAAATGCTTTGAGTTTGTGTTTTGACTCAATAGATAGACGTAGGTACAAGCAAAAATACATCACAGTTACGAAAAATTACCAACGCAACTTTGAGAAAATACCTATTTCCTAACACCATTTTGCTGCTAGCTTTACGGCTAGAACCTGGGACTTTGAGCAATAACAGATGAAATGTGGGTGTAATTCAGATGAATTCAGGTCCCAGGCTGCCTGCTCCTTCTAGGAGTACATACAGACGTTATGTTATACAATATTATGTCACGGCCAACTATGATGGCAGAACCACTATGGTTCATAAGCCACTCCAAAAACAAAGCCATATTATAAGCCCCTTTATTGGCCAGCCGGTCCATATGCCAATGTACGGCGGCCGGCCGTAATAGTTACGAAAGTACGGTGAAATCCAACGGCTTACATAATGGACACTTGAACTTGAACCAGAAATGTATATAATTATGTGTTATTTCGGCACGGCAGAGAGAGGTGGATTTGCAAACAGTTTTTCTGTTCTTATTTAGAGCGGCCATGTTGGATTTTTTGACAGTTCTTTGAATTTGGAACATTTCACCCGCTTTTTTGTTGGTATGCCACCTTAAATCTCCCGTTAGGCATCTGTATCACCGCCGCCGACGCGAAAGCGGCTAGTTAACAACAATTTACTCGTTCAAAAAACGAATAAAAGTTCGTTGCCCACCTTCTCGTATTTAGTTACTAACTCTACTTCTACGCTTCTCGTTTAGAGGCTGACAACAGTTAAAGCGCGGTCACTGTCGGACTGCTTAGAAAGATCGAACGAAGAAGATTATTCTACAAGCAACATTTTTGCATAATAGTGTTTTAATTATTTTTGTCCAATCGATACATTTTTAAAATTGGTAATAGCTTCATGTTTTGCAAGAAATTACCAGTGTTGTGTCATCGCGCTTCTCTTTCTTTTCTATGCAGTCCGACAGTGACCGCGCTTTAGCTGTTGTCAGCCTCTTAATAACAATTAGGTACATAACTTTGGGAAGGGCAGAGCTTCCTAACACAAGCAAACTATATGCTTCATTGGGATTCTCCCCATCGTAACTAGAATAAGTTATTTAAGTTGATGCAATAAACATTTTTATTAATTATTTGATGATACACATTATTTCACTTCACACTCACATAGGCTCATTATCGCAAGTCCGCATACTCGTATGTATCGTAACTCATTAGGTATGCGGGTTGGGTTCCCGTCGTACAAGGTTAGTGAAATGGGGCGTCAGGTCGATTCCGCGCCGCTACCGTTGAATATTTCGTGTAATAAGTATTGGACTATTGGTTCTTCTTGCTTTAGAGTAGTTTTTCGTGTACGTCTGTGTAACCGTGTGATTTTTCTAAAACACGCAACAGATTTTCATGTGGTTCACTATTATTTAAAGAATTTATTCTGGAAAATTCATTAATACATTTATAATAAACGAGCAGTTGCCCAAGACTACGTCTGCAATCCAGGATGGAAATTAGCTTTTCCGGGTCTTGGCCTATCCCATATTTCCGTTCAGCCGTTTTAGCGTGAAAGCATAATCAGCCTTTATTGTTCCCACAGCTGGGACACAGGCCTCATCTCTATAAGAGAGAGTGGGCCGTAATCTCTACCACGCGGGCCCAGTGCGGTTTGGTAGATGTCACATGTCTTCGAATTTTTGGTTTTATGACATGCCGGTTTCCTCACGATGTTTTTCTTCACCGTTAGCGTGAAAGCGTAACAAACAAACAAACTCACTTTCGTATTTATAATATTAGTTAGAATTTATCTCAATAAAAGTAAGTCTTAAAAACCGTGCGAAGCAGGGACTCGTCAGTAGTTATAATTTAATTATTGCCTCTCTCCTCCTCTCTCTCCTAGTCTGGTGGCTTTTAGCGTGACTGCTGAACCTAGGGATTTTCTAGTCGTGCTAGGTATTTTTCGATTTTTTCATTTGACATTTCTCAATAACAACATGAGTTTGTGCCGGGTTAATGGATAATAGATTTATCCATTAACCCCATTATACTTTAACATGGGACTTAAACATAATAATATCTTTCCGTGTATACAACGTGTCGTTTTGCATCCTCATCAAATTTCAGGAGGCGGCTATGAAAGACATATAAAAAATAAAATTACGATACCTGCTCAATAATTAATACATACTTGTTCTTTAGTTATTTAAGTTTGACAGTATTTTAGAATACACCACTTTCACTGAACAGAATCACCCCGTTGCGTATGCGGTAGTGTGTGTATAAAAGGGCAGTTACAGTGCGGTATCACACAGGCCGCGTTTTAACATGCGTGTCCTACACATGGCAATTTACGAAAATTAGAAAAAAAAGAGCTACTTGTTTTATTATTGATTCGTGTCGAGAATCATTAGCATAGTTACCTCCTTGAATTTGACGAGGATGCTAAACGACACCTTGTATAGGTAATAAAACATGGAACAGGCGGGGGCCATAGTCGTTTCATAGTTCTGGTAACCAGTCCACTTTAGGCACCCAATATAATTGTTTCTATATCCTGCAATAGTCTTACACCAACCGGGGGTTGTCCTTGGGTGCACTTGCATTACAGCAGCAGGCAGAGTGTGCCGCTTGGGAGGAGCCACGCCGTGCCCTCATCTCATGAGTGGGCAGTGACCTGTCGCTGCCGGCCGTGGTCGGGTCGATGGTCGGCAGCGATGAGTCCTGGGACGCGGTGGTATCCTTCTGCGAAACAGTCGTGTCGCAGAAGGAGGCTGCGGAACGGGAGCGGGAGATCTCTTCCGCTCACCCGGCCCGCAGCAGGCACACTGGGCGTCGGCAGAGGGCAGACAACGCCCTCTTCCGGCCCCCCTAAATGGGTCCAGGGACGGCGGACTTGGGGACGTCCGCCGCCCCCCAGAACACTGGACCTGAGATGGTGGCGCGTAGTGTTCCACGCGCGGCCCTTTCAGACGTCGCGGGGGGGGTTTAAACACCTCACCCCCCCCAGACTTGAGGTGGCCCGCTGAGGCGGGCTGGCACTAGCCGGGGATCGTGGAAGTCGCATTAGATCCCATGATCCCCGGTGCAAGTGTCGGAGGGGAACATCGGGGTGGTTTTTAGTCAGTAAGAGTCTGACAGACCCCTCCGCCTACCCCAGGGCGGAGGACATTCATGAGGATTTTACACCCCGGAATAAAAAAAATGGGTGCACTTGCATAATGCACAGCAATAATCGTTGGTTGATGCAAAGTTGATGCATTTCATTCAAAGCGTCTTAACGGGCTTCTGCGAGTTGGATTCGGCCCCTCGTATGCCTTTCAAAGGTCGGGAGCCCAGGGTCCCGAGATACCTCAAAGACAATTTAAATAATAATAATCGTTTATTTGCTTAGAAAGTAGGTACATAATTGCCGAAATGTGTGTGGCATACACATCTGTTTACCTCTTCGAGGAATAAAGGCGTGATGTAAGTGTAATATTAATGTTTATTTAGGTACTAAGTATAATGTGAAAGATTCTGACAACCAGTCTTACTAAGGGGTATCGTGTTACCCAGTAACTGGTTTGTGAAGGTCTGAAGGCAGTCGCTACGCTACATGTCAAATTATTCAGCTGTATGTTTTGTTTTATTTGGGTGGGAAATTATCAAATAATTTATCCCGAAGCGGATCGGGAGGGCGTGTCAGTCTCTGACTAAAACCCACCCGTGTTCCTTCCGTTGCCTGTGTGTTGCCAGACGCCATGCGCCACGGTATCCCTTTCGGACTTTCCCGCGACAGTTGTGAGGGCTAGGCAGATTATGAAGACTAAAAAGAAGGTTAAGACAACCTTGTTCTTGACTAACTGTAAACTGTTAAGGCTATATCAGACTTGATACAGACTTAATTATTTTACTGGGAACACTGGGTCAGAAGTTCCGCAGGTTTAGTGGGGTAATGGCCTGGTAGTTGGGACTAGTCTACGCCCAGGTAGAAACGAAGAAGATTCTTTTCTAAGATCATTCTGGTTCCTGAGCTCATGGTGAGCAGTTACTCGTAAAAAACAGACACGTAATTAATTCTTCTGGTTGTTCCTACTTAACCAACAACGTTTTAGGCTAATAAAAAGAGCTAAAAAGCCAAATAAGGAGCACACATACAAGTGATGCGCTGTTTCGTTCTAAGATCAATGTCAAAGCAATGACTAGTTCAGGAAACGGATGTCGTGCGTCACTTGCCTTATCAAGAGATATACTTTTAGAGAAGGTATTTGTTGCGTAAATACCCGCTGAGCAAATATATTTTCTTACAGAAAAGGAATGAGCATTTTGTTACAAAAATTGCACACCACTGGAGTTTTATTTTGTCACAAAAATATTGTAAAAAAAAGTTTGTGGCAGTTAATTTAGATCTTTTTCTTAGGGTGTTGATGGCTATCTAAATAGACTTGCCCCAGAATTCGGCTACGTGTTTAGCGCCTTCACTGGCATCCAGCAGTTCCTGTGACGTGCAGTGCAGTGACAGGAGACGCAGGACATGATATTAAGTGTCGTTTGTGGAATTAATTAATTAATTTGGCCAATTGTTAATTAAGTTAAATCACAGATTATTTTATGTCTACTGCCTGCATCAGACTGCTTGAAAAGTGAGCTTGTTTTGTTGCAATCGGATTTTTTTCGTTGATTTTCAATCTTTTTGTTTATTTTTTTTGGAATCGTCTCGTCACACCCTAAATTGTGATACTCCATATGGTCTGGGGATTTATTTTTTGTTTCTTGTTGCTATGCATTGGGCCCGCGTGGTGGATTACATCCCACTCCCTCTCACAGAGAGGAGGCCTGTGTCCCAGCAGTGGGAACATTATAGGCTGATTATGTTATGTTGAGAGCAGTGGTGGCCAAGTGGTAACGGCCACGACTTACGACTTGTAGGTCGTAGGTTCTAATCCAGACAGGCGCTTTACTTTGTGTAAATTATTTCATCACCACTGCTATCAACACGGTGAAGGAAAACATCGTGAAGAAACTAGCATGTCCTAGAACCAAAAATTCGAAGACATGTAACATCTAACAACCCGCATTGGGCCCGCGTGGTGGATTACAGCCCACTCCCTCTCACAGAGAGGAGGCCTGTGTCTATTGTAGGCAGATTATGCTATGTCGATACGCATGAAAAACAAGTATCGACATCGAACTCAAGACACCGCACTCAGCAGACACGCTTGTGATTACCGGACCAAAGCGGGTCAAACAAATATATTCCCAGAAGAAAAAGCAATAGTTTTATTTTAGGAATTACCGTTAAAAAAATGAAGTAGGTACTTATTTAATCTTTTGACCGCCACGTCAATAACGAAAATCTGTGTTCTCTACGCCAAGCGACAAATTCTTTTATACCCACGTCACGGCAAAAGTATATATCGATAAGACATCGATACATTTTACTTGTGCATGGTTTACGAATAAAAAGTGATTGTAAGTACCATTGAATTATATTATTTCACCCATGCTTCGCCTTTTTTTCCCAACTGAGTAATTATTACTCAGAAGATACAGCGTTAGATAAGAGCAGATTTTATAATAAAAAGGTAATTTAGATACAGTGTAAACTCTATATACCTAACGACACTGAAGGGACTGTGCATTTTATGGCGTTATAGAGAGTTGTCGTTAAATGGAGAGAAGAAAAATCTGAATTACAAAAATTAAAAGTTTATTTCAGAGTAGTGTTATTAGTTATGTACATAAAAAATATTCTTATGCTATTGCGTCATGTTTACAGCTTGAAAGTTTGTAAGCAACCGAGAATAATGATACATAGATAAGGTATAGATGATCCATGACTTCTTCTTATTAGTCATGGTCAAAAACAGTCTACACGTGCAAGCAATCCGAATTTGTAAACAAAAGAATGAATTTCTTAGAAAGTTCGGTATATATGATGCCGGCAGTAGAGTTTATTGCGGGCTAGGATAACAAAGCAACAAAAAAACGTACGCAGCTGCGCAGATTTTACTAATTTTAGCAACATAGAAGGTACTTTTTATTACTCAATTGTTGTCGTTATTGAGAGTGAGTGTGATGCTATGTAGAATATATCATTGTATGGTAGACAAGCTAAACCAACCAAAGTCGATTGATTTCGACGCCTTAGAGAGTTTGTCGTTAAATCGAGTGACGTTACGTAGAGTTTACACTGTATTTTAAATAACAAAGCCACAGCACTAATGGCGTTTGTGACAACATCCACTGACGTTAAAATGCGTCACTGGCGTGGCCAGCACCGCGCTTACAAACTTTGCCGCCACTGAGTTAGAGATGTACCAGTGTGACATGTTTTTAATTAACGATATTATTGCATGATAATGGCGCCGATTCCCTTGTTCACAAACTAAACTAAATTTAAGTTCAGTGCATCCTTTTCTTTCTATTTCAATAAGAAAAGGACAGAAGATACATTTTAGTTTAGTCCTGTCAAATTAATCAGCGGTTGACGTAAATTGACGTAATTTTAGTAGGCAATTTTTTAATCACGTCTAAACTTGTATAGAGTAGTGACAGGCGCTGATTAATCTGACAGGACTAAACTAAAATTTATCTTCTGTCCTTTTCTTAATAAAATAGAAAGAAAAAGATGCACTGAACTTAACACGTTGGCGGACAGTAAGGCCCACAGGCGTCTAGGTAGCTAAATGCGATACGACAGTACGCCTGTCGTATGTGTTTTTACTTGCATAAAATCAGTAAAAAACGATTTTTTGAAAATAGTGCTGTGACAGTACAAAAGTCGTAATTACAACATGCCGTTCTCTATGATAGTATGAAAAATCGGTCGTCGTGTGGCGTACTGATTTTATAAAAGTAAAAACACAGACGTCGACAGGCGTACTGTCGTATTACCTAGAAGCCTGTGGTAGTTACTGTCCGCCAACGTGTTAAATTTAGTTTAGTTTGTGAACAAGGGAATCGGCACCATTATGTAATATTATAATCAAGTGATTATTATATTACTAGAATAGTATAATGAAGTGTTAAATACATGTTTTTTTTATTACTTTGAGTTAATTGTGTTCATTGCCTGTAATAATTCATTTATAGTAGGTACCTGCGCCCTTATTCGCGTAACACAGTTTGAATCACAATCCGAGAGTTTTGAAGCATATTGCTAATCAATTGCTTCATACGTTTGTAAAATTCGTCTACTCAGCAACGTAATGAACATAGGTGAACTATCAAAATGAAACCGATCACGATCAATTGTCATTTTATGTGTTACTCAATTGCCCCGCTGGCCAACCGAGCTATGCTCCGGTGAGTATAGAGAAGACGAATTTTCCCAGATATGAGACCTAGGTATACCCGAATAATTATAATAATAATATTTGTAAACCATTGCCAGTGTAGGAAAAATATTCGGAATTGCTTTAGTTTCATTTCTACTAAACGATACATATAAGACAAATTAAAAATTTATGTACCTATTATTTCCTATTAAAATATTGCACTACACTATCAATGTTCGGCAGCGCGGTTGACGTCATAGCGTGACGTCTCATCCCGTCTGTGGCGTACAATTTACTAAGGATTCCCCTGACAGGGATGCGCGAGAGTTGCCTCAAAATTATCGATTTGCACTTATGTACCTACTCATGAGTTTGACACTACATACAGGGTAGTTTTATTTTATATTTTGCTTTTTATTTAATCTGATGTAAAATGTAGTAGACAAGAAATCATTTTCGTCATATAGTAGGTATATTCATTTGTTTTCGTAAAATATTTCATAAATCTTTTATCGTAAATGTTTTCCTTACCCATCATTAGCTAACGACTCTTCACGTCCGTGGCGTGGTTTTGCACGCCAATTTTGAACGATGTTCTTACATTGTCATCTTTTCCCATTACAGAGTGGCTTTGTGTAATAAAATAATACATATGTCTAAGAATTAATAATAGGAAAAAAAAAAACACAACAAACATATTTTTGCATGTTTATTTTAAACTGTAAAAAAGTGGTATTTTCAACGTGCCATGCCATCGTGAGCACGTTTTAATTTGACGTCCATAGACGTCCATGGCGGTCAAAAGGTTAAACGATCTTTTGTATATATATCTGTTTCTCACGACAACAATTAGTCTCACCAGACCATTAAATTATTTTTCATTTTTATATACATATTTATTATTAGCTCAAAACTTAGTTTAAAATTGCTCTAGGTGTAATTAATATTATGTCAAAAGAGTTATCTTTTAAGGCGCTGACAAGACCCAATTGACCAAAATAGGCTTCTCTTAAGAAAAAAATTGCCAAATCTGTATAGTTTGTGGTAGCGGAAAAAATATATGTTAATTTTGAACATATTTCCCAGAACTTGGTTGATACCAAAACACGTTTTGAAAAAAAGTCTCGATACAAACTAACGTTAAACTAACCTCTTACCTTGAGTTCTAATCCAAAATATCTGTATTAAATATCAACATACGTTACGTATTTAATTAATAACAAGAACGTTTTATTTGAATGCAGAACTTGGTTGTTTTTTTATTTTCGATTACTCAACTCAATTTTGAGTAAATAGATAATTGCTTCATATTTTGCAATAAATTACAAGCGTTGTGTCATCGCGCTTCTCTTTCTTATCTATGCAATCTGACAGTGACCGCGATTTAGGTGTTGTCAGCGTCTTAAGTAGCTCTTATCTTAAAATCTTTACGCCTTTGAGTTGAAGTATCTTTGTAACATTATTGTGGTAGATACACAATGCTGTAATAACATGACTTTGTAATAATAATCATAGCGGGTAGAATCCGTGAAGGGAGCTAAAGATTGTGACATGGTTTCTGACAAAAATAGGCCATTTTCTACTTTTCTTACTACATATCATAACACAATATAACGCTTGTATTTCCCAAAGTATAAGACAGAGGTGTACCTACATATAGTACACCTGTGGCGGCATCTACATCGCCACATGCGAACTAAGCAGTCACACTGACGTCACGCAAAATCCTGCATCGCGCAAGCAGAGTTTACCGCGCAACTAGCATATATACAACATCCCGACATCAACCGTCGGCCCCCCCCGACCCTTGCTCGACGAAGTGCCAGCCTGCGCCGCAGCTGAGCCTGTAGCTTTAAATTCCGCGATTAATAATATTAACCAGATCCAGCCTGTCCCATCTTGCTGTCCTCCCCCCAGCGACGCCCTAAGCCGAGGTCCGTACCCCACAGGGGGTGCCCTTAGCGTGCAGTCGCTTAGTACTATAAGAAATTCGCCCCTGGCTGGAGGCTTTGAGTTCGCTTAAGGCAGCCACAGGAAAGTCCGGTTAAGTAGTCACGACCTCTCAAGGTCAACTACTAGATGCCATACATTAAACAAAAAAAAAATCAACCGTCGGGCAGTTGCCCGCCAGACACGCACCCGTCTGGTCGGAAGATCCTCCCTTTTCTATGGAGGATGAGTGAACTTTACACCCTGTTCCTCATGCCTGTATACACCCACAGTTCGCCAGTTATGTTTAAGTCCCATGTACCAGCCTATTGCCATCAACGGGGCACAACACTATACTCTGGGCTGCTACTGAGCACTCTACTCTTAGCGATGTAATGACAACCAAACTTGGATAAGGATGGATCAGCCTATGGGCTATGTAATAAATGTGCGATTAAATAATTTAACCATGATAATATCAATCAGATAGGTACTGGAGACTGGGGTACAGCGAACATAATTGTATCAAATTAACGGGAGACCGGAGTAAAGCGAACATAATTGTATCAAACTAATGGGAGACCGGAGTAAAGCGAACACAATTGTATCAAACTAACGGGAGACCGGGGTAAAGCGAACATAATTGTATCAAACTAACGGGAGACCGGGGTAAAGCGAACATAATTTCTTTCATAATTTCTCTTTTAGGTAGCCCGACTCTGCCAAGGTTCGATAAATGGCTGCAATATGATCTCATAACTATGATAATCATCAGCCTATAATATTCCCACGGATCGTAGGTTCATTTCTAAATTCAAACATAGGCCTATACATTGCTCATTTCAATAGTGAAATGAACAATGTATAGGTCTATGTTACAGGGCGGTAAAATTGGTCGGAATCAATCATAGGATTGATTCCGACAAATTTTGCCGCCCTGTCGGGTTAGGTTCATCATCTGAATGATCGAAGGAATACGTCGTGAGGGAGAGAGCACCAATCACCGCAGTGGTTAGCCTTCCGAGCGGTTAACGCATGAGTGAAGGTTCGATCTGGTTTTGGGAAAACCTATTGAATAAAACCACAATTTCGGTCAATGTTAACAATTAAAATATGTGTCCGAATGGTGCATTGGTTGAGTGATTGGCTCTGAGCTACGGATCGTGGGTTCATTTCTAAATTCAAATATAGGAATATGTCGTGAGAGAACATAACAAAAAGAACGAACAATATTTTTATTGGCATGCTAAAGGTCGGATGCGGAAGGCGGAGGACAGGGTTTTGTGGCGCAGCCTGAGAAAGGCCTGAGTCCAGCAGTGGACTGCGATAGGTTGAGTTGATTGATGACTTGTATAGGCCGTCGACTGCATAATCCTATAATGCCTATAATGTTCCCACTGCTGGGACACAGGCCTCCTCTCTGTAAGAGGGAGTGGGCCGTAAGCCACCACGCGGGCCCAGTGCGGGTTGATGAAAGTCACATATCGTATTTTTGGTTCTAGGGCATGCCGGTTCCCTCGCGATGTTTTTCCTTCTCCGTTTTGAGAGCAGTGGTGATGAAATTATTTACATAAAGTAAAGCGCCTGTCTGGGTTCGAACCTATGCCCCACAACTCGTAAGTCGCGGCCGTTACCACTGGGCCACCACTGCACCAAATATCATCTACCGTAAGCCAGAGGATGTTCTGAAAGACTGATGAATTCTCATGTCACATAGACTAAAATATCATCATATAAATTAACATGAGTTTTTGCAAACAAACTAAAATTAAATAGACTTTCGGAAACCAGCATATAGCCTCGGAACCTATCGCTCTAACGCACACCGGCTGCCCTGGCCGATGAACATCTCAATAACCTTCTAAAACATAACTAATTTTTATTACCTGACACGATTGAGCAACAGACAAACTTTCTACTCATCTTACAAGGTGGCCAGCGAGGTGTCGAAATACATATATGGCTAAGCATGATAACGGGTAAAACCCGGTCAGAACCGTGTTGATAAACAAGAATATCGAGATAGGTTCTAATTGATTATGTCATGTAGGATTGTGTATTTTGGAGTCGTCAGAAGCCGGAAAGTCTGACAAACAGTCTTACCAAGGGATATCGTAGTACCCAGTTGTCATTCGTACATTTTTGACAGTCGTAAGGGGTCGTCAGAAGCCCAAATGTCTGACAAACAGTTTTACCAAGGCGTATCGTATTACCCAGTTACTGGGTTGTAGAGGTCAGATAGGCAGTCGCTCCACGTAAAATACTGGTGTTAAGCTGCATCTGTTTAGACTAGAAGCCAACCTTAACATAGTTGGCAAAACGCTAGGCAGTGTTAACTTTTCTGTAGGTAACTTAGTCCACGTATTAAATGAACAGACAGCTGTGCTGCTGGAGAGTTCGTTGCGCCACTTCTTCCCAGCTAAAGCACTAGGAAGTGGTGAAGGGCAGGCGTTTTGGGGGACTGTCTTATGTAATTTTTACGTTCAAAAAGTTTATCATTTATCATTTTTCATGTATCATTTATCATTTGCTGATTCTCAGCTTAGGTTAAATAAAAGACTTTTGATTTTATCGGCAAGTATAGCGTGGGACGTCCCCCAGCTAGATAGATCGACGAACTTTGTAGTGTCTGGGACAGACTGGATGCGGAAGGCGGAGGACAGGGTGTTGTGGGGCAAATTTGGAGAGGCCTGTGTCCAGTCTGCAAGAGGCCGAGTTGATCTAATATTGATTGTAAGTAGTATTATGTAAGACTCGCAGGCCAGTAGCACCATTTTTCAGTACAAAATCGAGAACTAAAACTTAACACCATGAAAGGATCATACCAAAGATCAGTCATCAAAACCTACAGGATAGGTATTTGATATATGATTGATGATATTTATTTCTGTAAATTGTCTAAAAAGACACTTTTACACGTCAAAATTAAATTATATTTTAAAACTAGATGAGTTCCGTGTGTCCTAACTGACTACTCTGAGAAGAAATATCGAGACAAACTCAGTTTTGCCGTTTGACTCAGAATTTTGGAATTTAGCACAAACTTACCTACATTAAGAAAAAGAAAAGTAGAAATCTGTAAGTTATCCATATGAATAATCATCTGCCTAGCCTATGCAGCTGAATATCAGTATTTTACATGGAGCGACTGCCTATCTGACCTCCACAACCCAGTGTCTGGGCATTACGATACCCCTTGGTAAGACTGGTTGACAGACTTTTGGGCTTCTGACCCCCTCTTATGACTGTCAAAGATCCACGATAGACAGCTGGGACCAACGGCTTAACGTGCTTTCCGAGGCATGGAAAAGTCTCGAGTCTCGGAAGAGTCTCTCGTAAATATGGTCGTCCACCCACGGACCAACCCGGGCATGCGTAGCTTAACCTGATGGATCGACCCATGCGGCTGTTATTAGTTAGCCACGAGCTCCTCCCATATCAATATTAATTCTGAATAAATAATGATTCATTAGTTCACTAACATATTTACCTAAATATGTTGGTATATTATGTGCAAACATATTCACATACTGTTGGTACATAAAAATAATTAATATGTACAAATATATATGTTAAAAGAAACTAATTAGGTACTTAAGTGAAAAACGTACACGTCAAAAGCGCGATATTACACCTAATTTTAATTAATTACATCATATTTTTTAGTGCGTAAACTCAAACTAACATGGAGTTATTTTAAAATAATTATGTTAGATATTGTAATATTTTAAAATAGATGGCATTTCATTTAGGTAATTCTCTTAAGAGTCCGAAATACCTCAAATAGCTTAGCATGATCCTCCGTTATATCGAAAATACTGCAGCATTTATTTTGAAAGATATATATGGTAAAGTTGAGGATTAATGTTCAATAATAGTACTTAACAAAAACACGATTCCATAAAATTATGTCGACAGACAAAAAATACAAAGTTAGCTCTAAACTGAACAATAAACCACTTGCATTAAAAATACTTCAATTTAGATTATGAAACCTTGCATATTAACTGAACTAAATATAAAGCAGATACTATGTTTATATATTTTTTTAATTACCAATATTTTCACCGTAAAAAAATACCTATCTTAAATTACTTAGCCTAACTATTGGCGCCTTGGAACTTCTCACTGCCATGCCACACTGTCTCGCTTGCTCGCGTAACGGCGAGCAGTAGTGAGGGAGATAAAAAGTGAGGTGGCACTGAGGTATTATGGACTCTTAATACAAGCTAACAAAAGGTTTATATAATGTCTTCTCGTCTCGTATCGGCGCGAACTAGCTATGTGAGAACGCGAACTAGCTATGTGAGAACGCGAACTAGCTCATGAAAACTCAAACTCAAACTCAAAGCATTTATTTCAATTAAACCATCTACACATTTACAGGCACTTTTGAATTGTCAAGGAGTCGGTCAGTTAGAAATATGAAGCTAGTTGCCCATTCCAAAGAGTAGTAGGTAGGTACCTATGGAGAAGAACGGGCAAGAAACTCCATGGACACTCTTTTAAATTATATTGTTACATAAAGATTAGTATAAATAATGTTGAATTTATAACTAAATGTGAGGATGATGTAAAAAAAAAACAATTTCAAAATAAAATAATTACAAATAAGCCGAGGAAGCTAAGAGGTGACCAGTCCCAACCGATGGCGCTCGTTCACGGGCATGACGCATGGATCAGCACCATTCAGCTCAACCATTTTGAAGGAAGCTAAATGATCCAACACACGCGCCACCATCAGCGAGATATCTGAGTGAGCATGACATACTCTCAGCAGCCAGGGCCCATTCAAGTCAATGACATATTAACCGGTAAATGCATGCCATAGGAATAGCTCATAATCAGCCAAGTTCCCACAGCTGGGACACAGGCCTCCTCTCTGTGAGAGGGAGTAATCCACGCGGACCCAGTCCGGGTCGGTAGATGTCACATGTCTTTGAATTTTTGGTTCTAGGACATGCCGGTTTCCTCACGATGTTTTCCTTCACCGTTATTGAGAGCAGTGGTGATGAAATTAAATACACAATGTAAAAGCCAGCCTGGGTTCAAACTTATGACATACAACTCCTAAGTCGGGGATACCAATGGGCCACCGCTGCTCTACAATAGAATGGCTCATGCCATGGGTAAAATATTAGCCTGTCAACAAGGTGGGATCGGGGCTGACTGTCCAGAGTGCGCCAGACGTACATATCGCCAATCGTAGTGGCTATATTAAAGCTAACCAGTAATAAAACATTTTTTACTTATCCTACGTAAGTAAAAAACGTATTTTCAAATTAAAATATATAAAAAACACATATATACAACCGAACATATAACCTCCTTCTTTTTGGTAGTCGGTTAAAAACAAAAAAAAACTTAACTTATGTTTTTTAATTAAACCGACGGTTATTCGTTGCGTGTGTTCAAAAATAATTGCCAAATTGTTTTATATGGCCATTCAATTGTTTAAGAGATTAATCATTTTGATAATAGTAATTATATACCTCAAAGTATGTCAAGAATGTGTGAACACTACAACCTAGCCAGAGAATTTCTAGGAACTTAAAAAATCACTGAGTCATTAGTAATTATAGAGTTTTTCTATCTGGAATTTCTCAGTAGCAGCCCGGAGTCTGGATTTGTGCTCGGTTCATGGCAATAGGCTCGCCCCCTAATACAAGGGACTTAAAACATAACTAGCGAAATGTGGGTGTACTACAGGTACACCTGCCCAACCCTTCGAGGAAGCAAGGCGTGTTAGGTTATGTTATGTAAAAAATCACAAAACTTATAAAAGTAGGGTAATTGTATTGCGTAAAACACAGCAGTAGCAATGGGTTTCATTTTGACAGTTCAACAACACGCACCTTTGGTAGAACAAGGGCACAATTGCAGTTTTTGCAATTTTACAGGAGAGTAATTTTAAGATATTTTTTGTACTTAATGTGGTCTAGCTATGTTAATAATGTTCTAAGGTTGTTCTGCTTTGTATGACATAAACTATATACTGTATTCTTTTAGGTGTATCGTTTACAAATATTAAAAACTGCTAGTTTTTAAAGCATTTTAGCATATTTAAGTCATTTTGGCAATTTATGACAATTATGCCCTTGTTCTACCAAAGGTGCGAACATTTATTGAGCTATTTACAAATGTTGTTGAGCAGACAAATTTTTCGAACATATGAAGCAATGGATTAGCAGAATAGATACTTCAACATCATTCAGATTGTGATTTATAATGTGATACGCAATTATGGTTCTGCAGGCTTAGCATGACACTCTCTATTTCTTCGAAGAATAGACACGGCTCTTTCTATACAAAGTGACATTTCGTTTCTCAGTTTTTGACATCTCACCGTAGAAATCCTTCTACAATCTGTCATCTTGTCTTCCGTTTCTAACGATCTTTGTCTAGGTCCTTTTTTATGTAGAAAGATTTCTACGGTGGAATGTCAAAAAAGGAGAAACGAAATGTCACTTTGTATGGTAAGAGCCGTGTCTATTCTTCGAAGAAATAGAGAGTGTCATGCTAAGCCTGCTGGTATGGGTAAAGAATCCCCAAGAAGTGGGCATGCCATTAACCGGGCACAAATCCAAAAGCTACTGAGATATTGAGAATATCCTAATCAATCAGTCTGCCTAGCTTTCCCCCAACTATGTTGGGGTCAGATTCCAGTCTAACCGGATGCAGCTGAATACCAGTATTTTATATCGATGCTTCAAAGGCAAAATTTACTAACCGACGTATGGAAAATTTGAGTTTACATTATTAAAGTCAATTTTTCAGAAAAAAAAAAAACATATAAATTCTGATTCAGATGATCAGATAAATAAGATTTCCAAAACACTAAGATTTACGCCTTTAGGATGATTACAAGAAATTATATGATTTTTTTTCTGAAAAATTTACTTTGATAATGTAAAGTCAAATTTGCCCTATGTCGCTCAGTAAACTTTGCCTTTCAAGCGTCGATATGGAGCGACTGCCTATCTGACGCCCACAGCCCAGTAACTGGATAATACGATACCCCTTGGTATCAGTAAGACTAACACTGGTTGTCAGACTTTCGGCCTTCTGACGACCCCTAACGATTGTCAAAGATCCACGAATGACAGCCGGGACGAACGGCTTTTTTTTTTGGGTGGGAAATTATCAAATAACTTCTCCCGCTCTGGGCGGAGCGCAAAGGTGTGTCAGACTCTTACTGACTAAAACCCACCCGTATTCTTTCCATTGCCTGTGTTGCCAGGGGCCTCAGTAACCCTTTTGAACTGCCACGTGACCATGGCAGGCATCGGCCCTAGTGGACCCCTACACATGAGCTGTCATCTCTTTGAGGCGCGCGTGGAACACAACGCGCCGTCGACCCGGGCCTGGTCCTTACCGGACGGCGAGCTACCCATTGCTCACCGTCGGGACCAACGGCTTAATATGCTTTCCGAGACACAGAAGTATCTCGGTATGTAAAGATGGTTAACCTGATGGATAGACTCGTGCTACTATTATTAATAAGCAACGAGCTCCTCTTTAACTGAATTTGAGAATTTCTTAATACAACCAATAAAACAAAAACTGTTTAACACTGCCCAAAACGAGTACCCCCGGCCACTAACCCGAGGCAGACAACTATCATAATTGTGAAATGCATTTAAATAATTAAATAAATTGTGATAAGTATTCAATGCCATATCTGAGGTAATTGACCATTTGATTAATGAGGCAACCCTCAATGCCAAATATGAATGAAAGTATGGTTAAACTATCGAACTATCTAATTTATTAGACAGGTACGTATAAAGGACACTTAAAACACCGAAAATTTATTTAATGATACAGGTGGAGCTAAAGGGGTTAATTTCTGCCAAATTAACATAATAACACACAAGTATTTTATGACAGACAAATGCATTTCCGTGTGGTGTCGGACGTAAAGAATAGCACCATCCCATTTCTTCCCATGGGTGTCGTAAAAGGCGACTAAGGGACTTACTAGAGAATGGGCAGCAGCGTTCTCTATGCATTTTAACACCATACTGCAATCGCCAACCCGCCTGCCAAGCGTGGCGATTATGGCAAACCCCCCCAATATTGGGGGAGGCCTATGTCCAGCAGTGGACGTCTTTCGGTTGGAATGATGATGATGATGAAATGCATTTCAGCACTGCATCTGCCAAACCGTTTTGAGTAAGCATAAGCATAATCAGCCTATAATGTTCCCACTGCCGGGACACAGGCCTCCCTCTCTGTAAGAGGGTGTTGGCCATACTCCACCATGCAAGCCCAGTGCGGGTTGGCCGATGTCACATGTCTTCAAATTTTTAGTTCTAGGACATACCGGTTCCCTCACGATGTTTTCCTTCACCGTTTTGAGAGCAGTGGTGATGAAATAATTTACACAAAGTAAAGTGCTTGCTTGGGTTAGAACTTACGACCTACAACTCGTAAGTCACGGCCGTCCCCACTGGGTAACCGCTCCCGTTGAGCAAGGGTGGTGATCAATGCTGGTGCCTTCTCTGTATGAGCAGAGGCATTTGCCCAGCAGTGGAACTATAATAGGCTGGTATTATTATTATTATTAATCAGATCCGAATCCGTATTCGATATCCGAGTTATATCCGAATTTAGAAATGTTCTAAATTCGGATGGATTGACCTCGGATCCAGTGCACAATCCGTTATACCGTCAGTCCGGCTACTTCAGACTGAGATTTCTTGGATTCTGGGCACAAACACTTTTCACCAGTTAGGTAGTAAAATACCAAATGTAGTATAATCTGCCAATAACATTACCACTGCTGAGACACACGCATTCTCTCTGTGTAAATACTTGCATGCAATTCTTCAATTGCATTCAAATTGATCGTGCTTTGTGGCATGCGATTATTGCTTTTAAACTTTCTAGAAACCTGCACCGAGTAAATAGGGCTTATGTGGTGCAAACCAAAATTTTATAGCACACCATAATAACAACACGGCTTTATTTCCCAAAAGGGACGGCAGAGGTGAACTACACGCACACTCTGTGAGTTATGTTTAAGTTCCTTGTAATTGGGTACTTTTAGTATATTATCTCGTCAAACGCCATATTATTAAATGCCAGATTTGAACCCGACATGATCTAGTATGAAATCTTCCGGACCACAAAATACATAACCCCTTTAAAATCGACCGTAATCGGGTAAAATCTATGTCACACATGTCCTCAATACGAAAGACATCAACGCGCAGACATCATTGACAAATAAGAGTCTTGTATTCAAACAGTTTCTTAAGAGAATGTTGGCTTTCTGCCAGCTCCCTTGTTACTCCAGCGTTGATATATATTGCAGATTATTGCGAAGAGATTATTTTGCATGTTTGTATAGTTTTTGTATGTCAAAAAACCTGTGGACGTTAGTTTAGACCCGGTTTTATGATTCGTCAAAAATTTGGGAATAGATTGTTACATTAAAAAAATGGGACACGCTTGGTACTGCCCTAATTCATCCCATTTCATCTAATGACCCAATGACTTATTGACTTACATTCAGTGTAACACATACTTAATGTTATTGCCCCAAATAATCAGTTATTATCTCATATATTAAACATAAATTCGAATCGCCATACTAATTAGCATGTATTACAAAATTATACTCAAACATCTAATTCAACGGCCAAGAATCAAGAATGATATTTAAAAAGTAGGTTAAGTTATCGCAACGAATTATCTAATACCGCGTAAATTGGGCAATATTAAACTTGGATTGACCATACACTACATGAGAAAAACAGATAACATTGTAGTACCTACGTAATGCTTATACGTTTACATAACGACATAGGCTTAAAAAAATATGACACTTACTTGACACTTGACAGCTAAAAAGTCCCGACACACTTCACTTTTTAAACACAGAACACCAAACTTTTTAATTTAAAATTAGGACACAGTTCTGAGTTGGAAAGCGCGAACAGTTTTATCCATGGCAAACCGTCGACTATCGCAACTACCAAAATATGAGGCCGAAATGATAGTTATGTAATACTGTTACTTGTATTACATAAAAATTGCCGACGGCTACAGCTATATTATGCAAAGAGTATCTTTTTAGGCTATAAGATGAATCCTTAGCAGGCTTTACGTATATGAGAAAAAAAACTATATAAAAAAAAACAAATAAAAAGTCTAAAATGTCATATTCAATCTGAAGTTCGAAGTTTCAAAACCGCGAAACCCGACACGGACAGCGCGGGAAATTTTATTTTTTTGTTTACTTTTTATTATGTTTGTATGAGGCACAAGTATTGTATTCGAAAGTGCGATGGATTATGAATGGGAACGCCGCAGCTCGAAGGTGTAGTAATTCAGCAAATTGCCATCCCCTCTACAGCGAAAGTGGGGATGACTGACTGACTGTCCGCAGCCTCGGACGTCAGAGACGAAAAAAACAAAGATTAATTCGTAGTGTTGATGGAAAAAATCGATTGTTGCCAAGGTTAAAAATGGGATGGTTTAAATTCATAAAGGGGGTCAGTTGACTGTGTTATGTAGCTGCTGTATAAGCAGTGGCAGTGATGTTGAGAAATGGATGGGTTGTTGACTTGTTGAGGAAAATTACGTTGATTGTGAATGTTAATTTTGTGTGATTATTGCAACATACTTTAAACTGTAATGCTACGGCTACATGTCGCGATAACGTGAACTACACTTAGTAGCTTTATGATAATAAAATATTATTTGATAGTCGATCTTTAAATCGAATACATTTTTAATTATAATTAATTTCACCCCTTCCATTTTTATATTAGATAGTATAAAAACTAGTAGATGATTTCAATGGAGCAGCGCTAAAGCTTCTGCGCTGCGAAGTCAATTTTTTTTTTTTGGTTGGGAAATCATCAAGTAACTTCTCCCGCTCTGGGCGGAGCGGGAGGGTGTGTCAGACTCTTACTGATTGATTGATTGAAACCCACCCGTATTCCTTCCGTTGCCTGTGTTTCCAGGGGCCTCGGTAACCCTTTGGTACCTTCCCGCGACCCCGGCAGGACGCTGCGAAGTCTAGGGTTCGATTCCTGCATGGAACAAAAATATTGTAGGTATGGACAATACTTTTTTTTTCGTCTAATTATATCTTTGCATAATTATAAGATTTATCGAATTACTTTAATTGCAAATAACAGGACACTATATCAGCATAAGATCCCACTTATTGTAATAGATTGGTTTGGTGAAATATATCACATAATGATCGACGTTGAACGATGGCATATCGTCGGTGATATTCTGAAACCGCGGAACTAACAGTGTTTAAAACCGCGTAAGGTAGGTGCAGTGAATTTTACAGGAACGAGGAAAAACGTAATATTTACTAGACCAATAAATTGATAAATTCCTCTTAATATTGTAGGCATTACTTATGTAAAATATATATTAATGAATTAGAAAATTCGAAATCTCGATTTTGCTACTTTTGTAAATACGCGGTTTTAAACACTGTTAGTTCCGCGGTTTCAGAATATCATCGACGATATCAAGGTCGATCTATTTCAATCGTGTGGTTCTAATAACATCCCTCATAGACAATGTGTGGTGTTCGCACATGTAGAATGTGTAACTGCACATTATGAAGATTGTGTTCAGAATCGGTTACTGAATCCATTTCTGTTATTTTTAATATAGGTAATTTTTTTTACGTGCTAGGCAATACGGGTCCCACAATATTTTTTGGATTTTATTTCAGCACTTTGTCGGCGTGATTAATATGTATACCTATGCCAAATTACAGCTTTCTAGTACTAAGCGTCTCTGAGCTACAGCGGGGACAGACAGACAGACAGAAAGACGGACATGGCGAAACTATAAGGGTTTCTTGAATACTATGGAACCCTAAAAATGAGTTGCACCGTCTAGAGCACAGCGATGTCATTCATTTGTTTCTTCAATTAATTGCCTAGAGCAATTAAGGTCCAAATTCACCAATGAAACTGAAACGCGATCATTACATTTACACTGCGTCCAAGAGCTGCCAGTGTCGTCAGTATTCCACAACAATGATGGCACTGAAGGCTTTTGAGAATGCGGCTTAGATGTATTGATCGTGTTCAGTATAATTGAAATTCGCCCTTAGTCTATTAACACTTCAGATTTTTTAATCATAATAAATTATTGATATCATATTTGATTTATATCGGAACACAAGTAAAATTAAAAGACATTACATAAAATGCTGAAAAACAATGTATCCTATATTGTTTTGTCAATTTAGTTGATGTGTAAAAGTAGCAGTGATAATCGACTTTATTCGCTGACCGTACCTACTAGACCTATGTAAATGCTGCTTAGCGTTAAAGAGTGCTTTCAGCTTACATTTTTGCAGATTCAAGTATCACATGTTTTACAATGTAAGTTCTGAGTTGAGCTACACGATTACTATGGTTCTTTCCACTAAAAAACATTTCAGGCACCAAATGGTCCTCAAATGAACTGACCAAAATTATATCTGGATTTTATGTACACAATGGTGCCGATTCCCTTATTCACAAACTAAACTAAATTTAAGTTAGTGCATCTTTTTCTTTCTATTTCAATTAGAAAGGGACAGAAGATACATTTTAGTTTAGTCCTGTCAAATTACTCAGCGCTTGACGTAAATTGACGTAATTTTAGTAGGCAAGTTTTTAATCACGTCTAAACTTGTATGGAGTAGTGACAGGCGCTGATTAATTTGACAGGACTAAACTTTACTTAAATTTATCTTCTGTCCTCTTCTTAATGAAATAGAAAGAAAAAGATGCACTGAACTTAAATTTAGTTTAGTTTGTGAACAAGGGAATCGGCACCATTGACATTGATAATTAATTTATATTAATATAAATAATATAATTATTACAATTTTAATATTTTTTTTTTTGATACAATGAAATTAAAAATAATACTTTCTTTGTAAAGTATTATTTATTATTTTTATTATTGTGAATGTGAAGACTATGTGGGTCATTTTTTTTCTCTCAGTTAATTTTAATCTTGGTCTGGCAGGTTGAGTAATTAATGCGGCCTACCCAAAATGTCCTTTCTTTGGTATTTTTCGTCGAATCGTTAAGCTCCGTAAGTTCTGAGTTGAGCTACACGATTACTGTCAAATGCGTGCACTGACTAGACAGGTCCACGCAGTCAGTGAGGAAAGCTCAAAAGACTATTTCAGACATCTACATGATCTTCACATGATCTGACCAAGATTATATCTGGACTTTAAAAGAGAGTAGTCAGATAGGAAACGCCGACCTCATCTAGTTTAAAAAAATATGATGGACGCGTAAAAGTGTTGGTAGGTTTGGACAGACATTTTTACATGTCACTTACAGAAATAAAATCATTTCATGACATACAGTCAAAAACGTATCTTTAGTCAGCCAATGGCCAGTCAACAGAGCAGCGGTGACCCAGTGGTAACGGCCGTGACTTACGAGTCGTAACTTTTCCTATAGTCGTAGGTAGGTCGTAGGTTCGAATCAAGACAGGCGCTTTCTTTGTGTAAATTATGTCATCAACACTGCTCTTAAAACGGCGAAGGAAAATATCGTGAGGAAGCCGGCATGTGTGAACCAAAAATTTGAAGAAATATGACATATACCAACCCACTATCGGCCCTGTTGGTGGATTACGGCCCACTCCCTCTCGAAGAGAGGAGACCTGTGTCCCAGCACTGGGAACATTATAGGCTGATTATGCAGCCAATGTCCTATAAAATCAACAATCAACTCAGTCTATCGCAGTCCACTGCTGGACACACACCTCTCTCAGGCTGCACCACAACACCCTGCCCTCCGCCTTCCGCATCCGAATTATAGTATACGAATATTTTTTTTTTCTTTCTGTTATGTCACGACATATTCCTATTATATTTGAATTTAGAATTGAACCCACGATCTGTAGCTCAGAGCCAATCACTCAACCAATGCACCATTCGGACACATATTTTAATTGTTAACATTGACCGAAATTGTGGTTTTATGCAATAGGTTTTCCCAAAACCAGATCGAACCTTCACTCATGCGTTGTCCGCTCGGAAGGCTACCCACTACGGTGACTTGAGCGCTTGCCCACGGTGTATGACCTTCAAGAACACATGAAATTGTGCGTTTGGCTTTATCATGACTTTCATGTTTTTGTATGATACTGAGCCCGTCAAGAGAATGCGTTCCTGACACCCGTCAATTATACTAACAAATGTGTTTTGCGAATTTAATCCTTATTACAACTAGAAATTGTCCAACTGACAGATGACAGAAACGTATTCTCTCGACGGCCGGACTGTGATTGCTTTATCACTAAGGCTGAATTTCACTTGCACGTGACAAAGGGACAAGATCGATTTTTCTATGCGGCAGTTAGATAGTAGATATTAACCTTATGGAATGAGGGTTTTCATAAAAATTCACGCCACCAGATGGCGCCACTTTGACAAGATGTCTTCCATTTCGACAATGATGACATTCATCATTCGTTTCATTCATTCGTTCATCGTTCCGTCACGACTAAAAAAAATATAGATGCTTTGACACTTTTGACAGGTCGTGACCTTTTTTTTTTTGGGTGGGAAATTATCAAATAACTTCTCCCGCTCTGGGCGGAGCGGAAGGGTGTGTCATACTCTTACTGACTAAAACCCACCTGTATACCATCCGTTGCCTGTGTTGCCAGGGGCCTCGGTAACCTTTTTGATCTTCCACGTGACCCCGGCAGGCATCGGCCCTAGTGGCCCCTACACTTGTGCTGACATCTCTTTGAGGCGCGTGTGGAACACAAGTCGCCGTTGAGAGTTGTCGACGTCCTAATCGGACGGCTAGCTACCCATTGCTCACCGTCCGCAAGCCCGCGCCTACGGTGGCCGGAAATCCGCCCGGGATTCCCGACGCCCAGGGCGTCTCCTGCGGCGGCTAGGGGCGAGAGGGCGCGAAATGTGCGTTTTCCTCAACCGTCCCGCCTCCTCCTTCGCGAGCATTACTGCTTCGCAGAAGGAGGTGACGGCTGCCCATGCCCTCTCGCTCCATACCATGGTCTGAACCAGGGCCGGATGCGAGAGGTCTCTGCCGCCGATCGCCTCCACGAGGACACGGTGGTGCTCTGCACAAGCCGGGCAGACTTCCACCGTACGCTCCAAAGTGTCCTCCGGGCGATCCATACAGTGGTGACACCTGAGCGTTTCCTCTCGCTTTATCCGACACAGAAACCTCCCGAAGCTGCCCCGTCCGGTGAGGACCTGCGTCAGGCGGAAGGTGAGGACGCCGTGGCGCCTCTCTAGCCACTCCTCAAAAAGGGGACTTATCGCCGCAATTGTGACGTGCCCAAGTTCCTGACCTGACGTTTAAGTGCTGCCAGAAAACCCTCATTGTACATACATTGATATTGAATAAGAAATTCTAAGTAAATCTGTAATTACTTTAAATTTTCCATTGACGTCTTTAAAAGGATGTGACGGACGCACAAATTGTTAGCATAAGCTTCAACAAGCACATTAAAATAACATTAACAATAATAAAGAAACATTTACGCAGTTTTATGTTGTTTAGTTTATCTAAAATTACTAATGTTTAACTAGTGATTTTCTTGTTTTTTTTACTTATAAATGATTATTTCCATTTAGGCGGGCTCGTGACTAAGTAACAATAACTGCACGGCTCGATCGATCAGGTTAAGCTGCGCTTGCCGCGGTTGGTCCGTGGATGGGTGACCATCTTTACTTACCAAGACCCCTCCGTGCCTCTGAAAGCACGTTAAGCCGTTGGTCCCGGCTGTCATTCGTAGATCTTTGACAGTCGTTACGGGTCGTCTGAGGCCCGCAAGTCTGACAGTCAGTCTTACCAACGGGTATAGTGTTACCCAGTAACAGAGTTGTGAAGGTCAGATAGGCAGTCGCTCCATATAAAATACTAGTATCTATATCTTCATCCAGTTAGACAGGAAGCCGACTCCAATATAGTTGGATAAGGCTGGGCAGATTGGTTATTTCCATTTGTGTTTTATTTGTTCATTCGATGTTAAGCCAAAATTATTTTTCTCTCTTATCTACATGAACTAAAAATATCACAGTGCCTAGACAAAGTGCCATTTTATTTATAAAACTATATAAAATGGAAGTGTCTGATTGTAATGTCAAAATAACAGCTTTTTACTTAATGCATATGCAACTATATCGGTACTTATAACAAAGCGTCACGGCGTCCTCACCTTCCGCCTGACGCAGGTCTTCACCGGACACGGCAGCTTCGGGAGGGAAACGGCCGGGTGTCACCACTGTGTGGATCGCCTGGAGGACACGGTGGAGCATACGGTGGAGGTCTGCCCGGCTTGGGCAGAGCACCGCCGTGTCATCGTGGAGGCGATCGGTGGCAGAGATCTCTCGCGTCCGGCCCTGGTTCAGGTCATGGTACGGAGCGAGAGGGCATGGGCAGCCGTCACCTCATTCTGCGAAGCAGTAATACTCGAGAAGTAGGAGGCGGGACGGTTGAGGGAAAGGCAAATTTCGCGCCCTCTCGCCCCTAACCACCGCAGGAGACGCCCTGGGCGTCGGGAATTCCGGGCGGATTTCCGGCCACCGTAGGTGCGGGCTTGCGGACGGTGAGCAGTGGGTAGCTCACCGTCCGGTAAGGACCAGGCCCGGGTCGACGGCGCGTCGTATTCCACGCGCGCTTCAAAGAGATGTCGTCAGCACAAGTGTAGGTCCACTAGGGCCGATGCCTGCCGCGGTCGCGGGAAGGTACTAAAGGGTTACCGAGGCCCCTGGTAATATAGGCAACGGAAGGAATACGGGTGGGTTTTAGTCAGTAAGAGTCTGACACACCTTCCCGCTCCGCCCAGAGCGGGAGAAGTTATTTGATGATTTCCCACCCAAAAACAAAAAGATGTCACATGTCTACGTATATTATGTATATTTGGTTCTAGGACATGCCGGTTTTCTCACGATGTATTCCTTCACCGTTTTAAGAGCAGAGGTGATGAAATTATTTACACAAAGTAGAGGTATGCTTTCCGGTACGTAATTTCAGGCAAATGAAATATTTCAGTATTGTCTCAAGTACGGTAATGAGCCCGTGATGCTGGTTTTGTAGATATCCACAGGCGATGTTCAAATTCTGTTATAAGGTAAACACGCGATAAAGACTATAAACTAAATGTTTACAACGCGTTGTCTACGTTATCATTATAAAGGCTCCTACAGACTGGCGACAGGCAGCGCGACACTTTCCATTAAGTTTTCATAGAAATTGTGCTACTAGTGTCGCGTCGCGTCTGTCTGCGAGAGCCTTAACGCGTTGTAAATTCACGTGACTATATGGCTGTGCTTTTGTCTTTTGTGTGCACTGAATAAATGTTTTATCTATCTATATATCTCTAACATAACTGGCGCACTGTAGGTGTAGGTAATACACCTCGCTGCCTACCCCTTCGACGAATATAGGCGTAATGTAATATTATTCGGCAACCTTGGTAAAACCAAGATCAAAGTCTCGGATGACAGATCTTCATGGTTTACCACTAACAATAAAAACCCAAAGTTAACGTCTTTTTCTTACAACTTCATTCGGGTCAAGTTCGCGCAAAAATTATGTTTCGCCGAAACGTGCGTCTGCAAAATATTATAATGTTTATTTAAACTAATATTTTTTTTAAAATATTGTATGTATAGAGATTCTGGTATTCAGCTGCATCCGGTTAAACTGGAAGCCGACCCCAACGTAGTTGGGAAAAGGCAGGCAGATGATGTATGTATAGAGATAAAATTGTTTGTTTTATTGTAAGAGGTAATTTCTGAAAGTACTCGCCCGATTACAAAAAATCTTTCTCTGATAGGTATACCTAAATAAAATATATCATATGGTACCATAATTATACCGGCAGATTTTTTTTATCGTCTCGAAAAACATAGGGTATAGTAGGTGAACGGAGTAGAAGCCTATGGCATAGTAAAAAAAAAAAAAAGAATAAATCGATGAAAAAATATCGAAATTCAAATGATACACACCCTTTATGATTTGAATTTCGATATTTTTTCATCGATTTATTCTTTTTTTTTCTGTTTTTATTGTTTTAGTATGAAAAGTTTACTTCAAATGGGTAGTATTTATTGATAAATCAATTTCTTTACAGGTTGAAGAAAAAAAAAAATTGACTATGCCATAGGCTTCTACTCCGTTCACCTACTATACCCTATGTTTTTCGAGACAACAAAAAAAATCAGCCGGTATATTTTATTAAAATATATATTAGTACCTTTTTACGCGAAAAAAGTCGCGGGCAGGCACTAGTCGCTTGATAATTAGACATCTGTGAAAAAAATATGATTCTAGCTTTATATAAATTGCATGTACTTACATAGAAGGAGCTTGAAGCTCAGGCTTTGTCTCAGCCGCACGGGTCGATCTACCGAGGTTAATCAGCGCTAGCTGACAATGTGTTCGGGCTAGACCCTCCGTGCCTCCGAAAGCACGCTAAACCGTTGGTCCCAGCTGTCATTCACAGATCTTTGACAGTCGTCTTTGCTAGTCAGAAACCCGAAAGTCTGGCAACCAGTATCACCAGGGGGTATCGTTCCTTAGTATCGGAGTTGTGGAAGGTTTATCTATGTGCGATGTTTAATTCAATAATTACTAATTAACACCTCAGTAAGAAACCTACGTTGTATTTACATTCTTTATTGGCAAATAGGAAAAACTGGGTAGGTATATAAAATGCTAGCTAAGGGGGTGCTACATACTTGGTCGGGTCACGATTCAGCACAGCCGAGCAGAAGAATTTAATATATATTTTGCCGCCCGGCTGTAGCGAATCGTGCCAAATCATGCCGAACAGGGGCTGCTGTCTCGACATATATAGCGATCGCTTTACGACCGAATTCGGTCGTAAAGTTGGGGTCCCTAGACAGTCAAAACAGCACGAAATAATCACAACCTTGTCAAGCAATTTTGACCGTCTTGTAAAGTAAAGTCCTAATGGGGTGTCCCATTAGGACGCATAACGCCTCTTCCAGCCCCCTTAAACAGGTCTGGAGGGACAGCGGGCTTGGGGACGTCCCCTCATCCACCAGGGCCCGAGGCGACGGCGCGTAGTGTTCCAGAAGCGCCCTTATTGGACGTCGAGGGGGAAGTCTTACACCTCGCTCCCCCGCGTGCTTGCGGGGCACTAGCCGGGGATCATGGATGACGCACAAATTCCCCGGTCCAAGTGTTGGAAGGGAACCGGGGTGGTTATTAGTTAGCAAGAGTCTGATAGACCCCTCCGCCCGCCCTAGGGCAGAGGACATCCATGAGGATTTTCCACTTCGTAACAAAAAAAAAGAGATAAATCAGCTAGAGTAAGTACAAGAACACTAGAATGAAGGTCAAGTACTAAAAGAAGGGTCTCGATATGTAATGGATGGTCACCCATCCACGGACTGACCTCGGCAAGCATAGCTTAACCTACGGTCGACCCGTGCGGCTGTTATTATTTAGCCCCGAGCCCCTAAATTAGGTACTAATATATGGTTATGGTATGGCCAGGTTTATAGGGTTTTCCCGTGACTTCGCCCACGTGGTGGTCGGAAATTATCTCACGGGAACGTACTACCAGGATAAAAAGTATCCAATGTGCTAAGTCAGGTCATTGTCTATCCGTGTGCCATTTCATCCAATTCCGTTCAGCCGTTAACCCGTCAAAAGGTGATAGACGGATAGGCAGAGTTACTTTCGCATTTATAATATTAACTGTTTTAGTATAGAAGTATGGATAGCTTCGGAAACTTACTGTGAAGGTAAACTGCAATGCAATTTAATCTATGTAAGTGGTCGGAATCACCAAAGCGTTGTGAACTTGTGAATCAACGTTAGAGCGTTCGCAGACGGCATACAGTCGGTGGCAGATGTTTGTGGGAGCATTTAGCAAAATCTGCAACCGGTTGTAGAAATCAACAGAGAACAGTAGGGATCAAATGTATCAACCCACATGTCCAAGAAAAATAAAAAACTGACCAAATTGGTCAGTTTTGGTGTATGAACTAACTTTTGTTGGACGTGTGTTCCAATTGTAGAACCTACAAAAAATACTTATGCCGTGTGCGCGCGCGCTTATTCCTTCTAAATGAGATGAGGTCTTTGCAATACATGAATTATAGGTATAGTATGCGTCAAGCGGACCGTGAATTAGCCAATCACAGTGCTCGAAATCTCCACTGCAGATTTCGAGCATTGTGATTGGCCAATTCACGGTCCGCTTCTCTCAACAGCAGCTCTGAAGTGCGTTTCTCGCTAAGCAGTACCGCACACCTCACCCCCGCTGACACATAAATGCATTACTGCGCAGTGACTCGCTTCGTGGTCCGAGCCGCCATAAAGTTTGAATCGACCTATAACTAACTAGCTTTTGCCCGCGGCTTCGCCCGCGTGAATGACGGAAAGTATTTCACGTGAACGTACTAACTGCACCCTAATTGCGTAATACACTATCAAACACAATCTGAATGATTTTGAAATATACAGGTTGAAATTGAAAACTTGCGACAAACTGAAATGGGACATTGTATACATCATTATTAACAACTTTTACTAAGGGACCAAAGCTGTAATCCCAAAAAAGAATCTGCTTTTCCTACATTTTGATGAGGTATTGCGAACATAAATGTAGGGGACAGCGGTTTTTTTTTTTGGGATTGTAGCTTTGGTCCCTTAGTAAAAGTTGTTCATAATGATGAGTACAATCTCCCATTTCGATTTGTCGCATGTTTTCAATGTCACCCTGTATTGCTAATCCATTGCTTCATATGTTCGAAAAAATTGACTGCTCAACAACGTAAATAAGGCACTGAAAGTTGCTGAACTGTCAAAATGAAAGTCATTTACATTGAAAGTGTGGTACGCAATTACCCCACTGGATTTAAAGTATGTGACAACTGTCTCTATGCCAAATTTCATCCGGCAGTCGGCATGATTTATTCTGACATCTTCAGTAATAATCGTCATATTTCAGCCAATCTACATAAAACCTTAATTAATTATAATATGTATAGTAAATCCGTTAAGGCGCTGACAAGACCCAATTGACCAAAATAGGCTTCTCTTAAGAAAGAAAATTGCCAAATGTGTATAGTTTGTGGTAGCGGAAAAAATATATGTTAATTTTGAACATATTTCCCAGAACTTGGTTGTTACGAAATCACGTTTTGAAAAAAAATCTCGATACAAAGTAACGTTAAACTAACCTCTTACCTTGGGTTCTAATCCAAAATATCTGCATTAAATATCAACATACGTTATGTATTTAATTAATAACAAGAACGTCTTATTTGAATGCAGAACCTGGTTGTTTTTTATTTTCGATTACTCAACTCATTTTCGAGTAAATATATAATTGCTTCATATTTTGCAATAAATTACAAGCGTTGTGTCATCGCGCTTCTCTTTCTTTTCTATGCAATCTGACAGTGACCGCGGTTTAGGTGTTGTCAGCGTCTTAAGAATTTTTTGAGTTTATCGCGTTCAGACAGACAAACGTGGCGGGGACTTTGATTTATAATAATATGTAAGGATAAGAATATGTAGTGACAACAGCCGCCGGTAGATTCATCAGGTGTGAAGTGTGCTACGCTTGCCGTGATTGGTCCATGGATGGGTGACCATGACCATCTTTACATACCAAGACCCCTCCTTGCCTCGGAAAGCACGTTAAGCCGTTTGTCCCGGCTGTCATTTGCAGATCTTTGACAGTCGTTAGGGGTCGTCAGAAGCCCGAAAGTTTGACAACCATTCTTACGAAAGGGTATCGTATTACCCAGTTACTGGGTTTTGGAGGTCAAATAGGCAGTCGCTCTATGTAAAATACTGGTACCTTATATGTAGTGATGACATGGTATGTATATATTCATTGAACCCAGGCAAAACAACACGTTCTATGAAAACGTGACGGTAAATGATTCTTGCAAAAGCTAATGGCACTGAATAACCACTTAAAAATAATTTTGCAAAAGAATATGGCACTACCTATCATTTGACAGATTATTTAACACAACCCTGTAATTTGAAAAAGATAGAAAATTTTTCGTAGGTACTTAATGACGGAAAATTCCCAGGTCATGACTTTTTATGCGCATTATAGTTATCTAAGACGTAGGTATTTATTTACCTCAATACTGAAACGGAGAGGGGACTCAAATTTCTTATCGAGGTGATGAATCAACTCAAAATCTCATTTTCATAAAAAGATGGAAGTATTCGAGGTCTATTATATTTTATTTTATTTATTCGGGAAAATAAACCGTTACACATTACAGTAATACACAATTTGAGCTACAGAGTGAGTAAATGTTTAACCCACGAAATTTTCCAAATATTATATCTATCTATTGGTCTATTATACTTGAGCTATTGGTAGCTCTGGAGTGGTTTCAGTCATACCTAACAGACCGCACACACAGTGTCCGCGTCGATGACAAGTGCAGCAGCTATGCCAGCTTAAACTGCGGAGTTCCTCAAGGCAGTATGCTCGGGCCGACACTCTTTGTTTTATACACAAAACAGTCTTTGCAATTTGGGACTGGACCGAGCAAAAATATTTACCTACGCTAATGATACCGCCATAGCCTTCTTTGGCATAACTTGGGAGGGGAACTTTCTCCAAGAGGCTGCTAACACGGTTTAAACCTGGTTTCTAATTAGCTTACCCACAACTTACTGACGCTGAACGTAGACACAACGAAGGTAGTGAATTTTAGCGTCAGCATAAGAACATCCGGCCAAATCATCTATCAGTCAAATTGCATTCTTCTAATAGTAATGCACCAACAAAATGTACCTGCCCAAGCCTTGAGGAAGTCAAACACATCAGGTATCTTGGGGTTCACATAGACCAACACCTTAACTGGCCCAAACAAATACAGCATGTTATTGAATTGTTCAACGACCTCGAAAACCATGCAAATTACACCAATGTTAAAACTTAATAAAAGGAACCTAAAAAAACGAAAAAGGTACAATAAAAAAACTATGAGAAAAACTTTTGGAACTTAACTGACGAATTGTGGGTGTACTATTCACAGCGTACACCCCTGCCCCAAACCTTTGAAAGAATACAGGCGTGATGTTATGAAGAAATTTCTGCAATTTTTGGCGCAAATGTCCTTTCGCACTAATGTCTATTCGCGCAAAAGTCCATTCGCGTAAATGTACTTTCGCCCAAGTAAGTTTGCGCAAGTTTCTTTCGCGGAAATGTCTTTCGCGCAAGTGTCCTGCGAATGGTTCCAATGAAAGGTTCCATAGTTGAATGAATTTATGCCAAGAACAAACTTGACATTGTACCTAGTTGATTTTTTTTCCCCGTACATCGATATACGTCCCGGTAAATTCTCCTACTGAAGATGAGATTGAAGAGATGAAGAAGATAAAAGATGATGATGTAGGATTTTAGGTAATTGCAAAAAAATATGTTTTTTTTCCTTTAATTGTGCTGTGATACCTTGCTTTTTGTCAAAAGCAAGTTCATGGTTGAAGGTCAACGTGAAGTACCCTAGGTATAGGTATTATTTTTATTTGCGAGTATCAAAATAAATCGCATTAAAGCCCGTATTTTTTATTGCGTTGACTTAGAAGATTAATTTTTAGTTGATTATATGATATTCATTTCAACTTGATAACTCTACATGTTCCTGAGACGTACGCAAAATACGCGCATTGACGTGGATTTGCGGACACTAGCCCGTATTACATACAGTCTGTCTGTCAATCCTATAATGTGTCCGTTTTTTTTTCCTTTTAAGATACGGAGCCCTAAAAATTAAGTTGAAGTCTCGTTTCCCACGAAATGTATGGTCAAAGCTTTTTGTGATTTCTGTCTCTTCTAGAAATCAAACTTCAGTTGGTCTGATAAAGTTTTTTGATCTTCTTAGGAAACAGGATCTATTGGCATACATTTTGTTTGTGAAAATAGCCCGTTTTCTTACTGACTGTATTTTTTTTAATCTGTTATGCAGATCAAAATGTCTTAAAAAGTTAAGATTTGTCTCTTTTTTTTTTTGGGTTGGAATTTATCAAATAACTTCTTCCTCTCTGGGCGGAGCGGGAGGGTGTGTTAGGCTCTTACTGACTAAAACTTACCCGTATTCGTTCAGTTGCCTGTGTTGCCAGGGGCCTCGGTAACCCTTTGGTACCTTCCCGCGACCCCGGCAGGCATCGGCCTGGACCCCTACGCTTGTGCTGACGACGTCTCTTTGGGGCGCGCGTAGAATACAACGCGCCGTCGACCCGGGCCTGGTCCTTATCGGACGGTGAGCTACCCATTGCTCACCGTCCGCAAGCCCGCGCCTACGGTGGCCGGAAATCCGCCCGGGATTCCCGACGCCCGTCTCCTGCGGCGGCTAGGGGCGAGAGGGCGCAAAATTTGCCTTTCCCTCAACCGTGCCGCCTCCTCCTTCGCGAGCATTACTGCTTCGCAGAAGGAGGTAACGGCTGCCCATGCCCTCTCGCTCCGTACCATGGCCTGAACCAGGGCCGGACGCGAGAGATCTCTGCCGCCGATCGCCTCCACGAGGACACGGCGGTGCTCTGCCCAAGCCGGGCAGATCGCCACCGTATGCTCCACCGTGTCCTTCGGGCGATCCACACAGTGGTGACACCCGGGCGTTTCCTCCCGCCTTATCCGACACAGGAACCTCCCGAAGCTGCCGTGTCCGGTAAGGACCTGTGTCAGGCGGAAGGTGAGGACGCCGTGGCGCCTCACTAGCCACTCCTCAAAGAGGGTGACAACCGTACTCTCCAATTCGCCATGAGATCCCGCCGGAGCTCCGTCCGCTGTGCCTCGAGTTCTCGCGGCACAGCGGACAATCCGGCAAGGAGGCTCGCTGCCTCACAGGAGACCGTGCGGTATCCCCGGACCATCCGGATGGCCATGACCCTTTGGGCCGCGCTCAACCGGTGGGCTGACCGCAGCGCCAGGGAACGCGCCCATACAGGAGCCCCGCAGAGGGCCATGGACCGCACGACCCCCGCGTAGAGCCTCCGGCAGGAGGCGTTTGGACCCCCTAGATTTGACTCCTAAGACCGATTTCGTGTAACTACAACGGTTAAAGTACCTGCCCTTACTGCCCCATCTCAATAATCCACGCTGTATATGTCATGATGATTGACTACTTAGAATAAAGGTACCAATAGCGTGATGATCATTTAAAAGGTTAAATCTGTAACTATTTGAATGTTGTTGATGTTCTAACCGTTTGGTTCGTCTTTTTATAATTTGCTGCAAACTGTAGAGGAATACAAACAGAATACATATTGCCCATCCCCCATTAGCCCCCATAGCAAATAGCCTGTTAATGGCGCCGATTCCCTTGTTCATAAACTAAACTAAATTTAAGTTCAGTGCATCTTTTTCTTTCTATTTCAATAAGAAAAGGACAGAAGATACATTTTAGTTTAGTCCTGTCAAATTAATCAGCGGTTGACGTAAATTGACGTAATTTTAGTAGGCAAGTTTGTAATCGCGTCTAAACTTGTATAGAGTAGTGACAGGCGCTGATTAATCTGACAGGACGAAACTAAAATGTATTTTCTGTCCTTTTCTTATTGAAATAGAAAGAAAAAGATGCACTGAACTTAAATTTAGTTCAGTTTGTGAACAAGGGAATCGGCGCCAATATTATGCCTACAGACTGACCAGACTTATCTATAAAATATAAAAATGAATGCCTATTTCCCTTGGCATCACGCGTGAATGGCTGGACGATTCCGCTAATTATTTTTTTGTTGTGTTTGTTATTGTCAGGAGAAGGTTCTTAAGTAAGAAAAAAAAAACCTCCACGCGGGCGAAGTCGTGGGCTTTTAAGCTAATAGGGAATAATTATGCAAAATTGGAACAGAATCTATCCAGTGGAATTTACGTGATGCTGGAAAATATATTCAGACAGAGACAAAAAATTTATATTTTCAGTATTAGAATCGATCCCGACCTCGTAGCAATTAAACTGTTTTTCAAAAATATTCAATGTGCAATTTAGACTTCGCTAAGATTTTATTAAATGTATTCCGAGATATCTAGACTCTAGCCGTTTTATAAGATTCCGTAGTAAACAAGGAATCCTTAAAGTTTGGCCATGTCCGTCTGTCTGTCCCAGCTTTAGCTAAGACCCGCAATATTTTTGAACGGCCTATCCAACGATACCTCACACCATGGGATAGATGAGAAAATATATATCATCCCCACATTACGTGCAAGTAGGGTTGCCAACTATACTGTTTAAAACAGTATTATACTGTTTTTCACTACATTATACTTTTTACTGTTGAACAAAAATAGTATACAAAATACTGTTTTCAGCATCAAAATGCTGTGTAACACTACTGACACAGACATGCGAGTATGTGAGTTCTTAGAACATAACCGTTTTTTCGTGTGGACCTTGTTTTTTCAGTAATGAATGGCCTGAAAGAGGTTTTTCAATAATGAATGCAAAGTGGCGGGATGATAGAAATAGAGCAAATATTAATTTAATAAAAAACGAGCTCTTCATTTTTTTAAATTTTAGTTATTATTGTGGTGAGGCGTATGAAGTTTTTAAAAAAGACTGTAAATTAATAACTTTTGCGAGAAGCTCTAAAAAATATGTATTTAAAACATTAAATAAATAAAATACTGTTAATTTTTCTAAAATACTGTTTAATATTCTTCTCAGACCTAAATATACCTTATTTCTTGTAAAAAAAGTTGGCAACCCTACATGCAAGGGAGGTACCCTAAAATCCCTATTATAGCTTTCTAGTACTAGGTAAGCGTTTCTGAGCTAAAGCTGGGACAGACAGACTATAACTGCAGCGGAAACTACGGATTTTGTGCTTAGGGAGTAGACCTCCAGCTTACCCACCACTTTCACAGTAGAATGGTAAAATGCTTGTCAGAATGTCAGTGGTAGAATGTAACTAAAGGCGACCCGGCACCCGCGACATATAGTTGTATTTATTTGCTTAAAAAGAAGCGTTCTGTTTGATGCTGGGTTATATAGTTATTTGTTGGTTGCAAAGTTGAGGAACTTTGTAAAAAACTTGCTAAAATAAAAAGAAGCTCTTTGTAACAAAATATAGTATAAATGTAACCAGTTACTGTTGTTTTGAATAAAATTAATCTAATAATATCGTTTATCTATGTTAAGTCATCAACTGGAAATTCTGAAGTAATTAAACGCACTCTGTTTGATTGACGTAAGTTTGACATTTTTGCTTTGTTTCCTTTTACTTATACCTTCCCGAGGTAACATAAGCATTTTGATTGGTCGAAGGTTGTACTCCGCACGTGGAAGCCAATGAAAATCTTATAAATACCGACTGTGTAAGAGGTCTTTAAAACAAATTCTTCCAAAGATAACGTACTGTAAGTTTCATATTGATCGCACGAAATAATATTTTGGAAATTCTTATCCACTTTGTATAACTATAATAAATTCTTCATAAGTACATTTTATAACTTTAAATAACAGGTATGAAAATCATATATCGGACTATTTATTTTAAAAGATTGGCAACTAACTAACACAAAAACAAAAGAACCAACGGTGTCAACAAAAGAATTTTGTGCAAAATACATCGATTTTAACAACTTTCACTCAAATAGTGTTATATCCTATATCTTTCAGTAAGTACGTTGCCTAAAGATGCTACCACGACAATATTACAGCGAGCAAGACATGAGAAAGCGTCAAATTGACACGTTAAAAGTCTTCAATGATCACGTCGTCGAAGTTAATGAAAACGCGGAATACCGAGTCGAGTTCCTAGCTGACGGTAAAAATATGAGCTTAACAGTGTTATTGGGACCAGAATTTCCTAATGAAAAGCCTTCTATATTCGTAAATCCGCCCATACCTCATCCGTGGATCGGAGAAAATTCAAACCAAGTTATTGGAGCTCCTGGTTTGTTGAATTATACCTTACATTCCGACTTGGGCCGTGTAGTTCAAGCTATTATAAGGGAGTTCCAGAAATCTATGCCGAAGTTGTCAAATTCTGATGAGTCAAAGAGCAATGATGTGAGTCCACAATCAAACTATAGCGGACAGTCCTTAATGTTCCCGGAGTTAAATGACTGTTGTATAGAGGAGCTGCAAGAGATACTACAGAATACTGATTTACAGGTGAGATGCTGTTTCTAAAATGATATATTTCATTAGTTTAGTCCAGTAAGCTGCTATACCTCACTGTAATTTATTAAAAGTTCAATCTTACTGTAAATTGGAATACAATATTTGAGAAGTCTATTTAAATTATCTGTCCATACCTGAAGCAGAAAGGATTGCGGATACTAAATACCGATGCCCTATTATCCGCCTATTATGACATAGCAGAGTCCATTATCAGCTACGGCATTATTTTTTGGGGACTCTACGTACAGAGATGTTGCATTTAGGGCCCAAAAAAAAAAGCCTTAGATCCATATTTAAATTATAAATTACTGATAGCTGAAAGCCATTTTTCATAAGTCACAACATATTGACATTACCATCAATTCATATTTTGGAAATCACAATATTTGTTAAAAGAAATCTGAATCTATTTCCCTGCATGGCATACCAGTTTCCTAGAAATAGACATGGTAACAGTCAACTCTGTCAACATAGGTCTCGGTCTGCACTTATGCCCAGGGGTGTTTTTCTGTATGGCTCCCATTATTTACAATAAGCTTCCCAATAGCTGGAAAGATCTAAGCGTAGATTAAAAGGACATTAAGATCTTTTTTAGGCAAGTAAAGCATATTATGATGTGAATGAATTTTTAAGGGAATCATTTTGCTCTTGCTCTTTTATTTATGATTTAATTTAATGTGAAATGTATGTAATGTAATGTAATGATGATTTTGATAATGATGTTTGTATTGAATATTTTGGACCTACATTAACGTTACATGATATTATTATTTTATTATTGGTAATTGAATATTTGACAATTTTGTAAGTAACTCCTATCTCTTTCTTTATGAATTAATTATGTAATCAATCAATTTAATTTATTTATTTTTGTCAGCATTGTCAATGTTAATTAATGTTGTTATATTTTTTTTTTTTATTTATAAACTTGTATTAATATTTGCACACTATGGTAATATGGTAAACCTGTTAGCACAACTCCATGCATTTATAACACCTTGCATGCATTTATTTTGTAATTGTATGTACACAGATGTTTGAGCAAATGTATCTGTGTACCATAAAATGTCCATACACTTACAAAACTTTGTCATTTTGCAATTTCCAGGACAAAATAATCGAAGTAAACCCTCAGCTCGTGGAACTGGATCTTGAAACGGAAGAGTTGATGAACAGCATCGAGCTCATAGCTCAAGAGAACATTGTGAAACAACAAGCATTGGATGATTTAAAGTCTGAAGTTATTGATCGTATATCTACTATTGTACAAATGAAAATGAACTTTGAGGAATTGAACAGGTAATTAAATAAATACATCCCCTGACCTTATCCCAATTTATTTAGGGTTGGTGCTTTGTTCATCCATACATCTCTATCCAACCAATTTTTCTTTCTTTATGTCAGAACTCCAGTATCCATCTCAGTATTGAACCACGTTTCTACCCATATCACCTTTCAAACTTAGATTCATTGATTCTTAGGTCTTTTCCTACTTGCATAGCTGTCCACAATCTGACTCACCACAACATGTCTCTCTTAATCTTTTTAGAAAGCACATGAAGTTAGCAGAAATGTATGATCCTCATCGGATCAGGGATTGTCTAAAGGAGGCTGCATTGAAAGCTGATGAGGAGTCTGAGGTCATTGCTGAACAGTTCTTGACAGGTTTGTATTCAATTTGTTACATTGCTATCATGCCAGGCAGCCTGGTGCTGAGATGTTTTAAAACTTGCCCTAAATAATAATCTTCTTAATAACAGTTCCTATTAGTTTATGTAAAAATAAAACAATGTTAAAAGTACAATACCTAATTTATTTATTCCTATTTTTCAGGTAAAATGCCAGTCGAGACTTTTGTATTGAAATTCGCAGAGAAACGAGGAATCGGTCAGGCCAGGCGGGCCCGAGAGGAAAGAATTGCTCACCAACTGGCACAACTCGACAGAGCCACGACCAAAAGCTAGACGAAGAGAAAACATTCCATTTGGCACCTATCAATGTCAAAATTGCCGCCAAATTTTGTATAGATGGCGTCTTTGTATCAATCTTTGCTTCTGAATGTTGTGATGTGATTGGGCAGTATTTATAACTATGTTACATGGGATAGTGCAATTTTATTTGAGGAGCTTAGCAGTCTTCCTATTTTGTATGCGAGCATTTGCGTATTTTGACTACATGGAGTAGGAACATATAAAAAGGCTAGAAAACTAAAATGTTTGTATACCTAGGGCCTCGTAATTACATTACCGCCCTAATGTTGAATGTCACTTGCACAGGCCAGAAAATGTCAACATTTTAACTGTGATGGCCAATGTGGCCGTTAGATAGTTTCAACCTAATGCACCTGTCCCACCGCTGATGAGGAAGCGACTTTTCTCACTCAAGGAACGTACAAAAAATTGTAGGTCCCATGTAAGTAAAAAAGATACATATATTAATAGTTGATCGCTGACTGTTCACACCGCCGGAGATTACTCGTTTGTCACAGCGACAAGAGCAATCAAAGTGAGTACTCTCTTAGCGACGATCGCTTGGCGGGCAGAACACCCGCTGAGAGATTCATACTTGGTACATATGCATACCAGCGAGTAATTACTCGTCGTCGTCGAACACTCGCTGCTCGCCAACTATGTAGTTTGTAGTTGCTGGCATCTACTCGCTCAGTGAAGTTTCAATTTACTTGGAGTTTTTGCCAAAGGCGTTAAAGCAATTACGATGTCGCATAATATATTAAAATTATAATAATACCCCATGTATTTTACTGTGTAAGTTAGAAACGTTGAAAGTAGAATGTTGTTCCCCACAATGGAATATGAGTTTTGCATTCCAAACTCAAACCATTTACAGGCATTTTCGATTTGTCAAGGAGTCAGGTCAGTCAGAAAGATGAAGCTAGTTGCCCATTCCAAAACGTAGTAGGCATGAAACTCCTTGGACACTTTTAAATAACACATTGTTTCAAAATATTGGTTACATCATCCATGTTGATATTATACCTACAGACAGGTATGTGAGAAAGACGTGAACGTTGAAAGCGCCCAAAGCAAAGAGTTGACAATAAAAAACAATTCAAAAATAGAATACCTATATAATTAAAATAAGCCATGGCTGCTAAGAAAAGATCAGTCCCACCTGACGTTCACGAATATGACGTATGGAACAGCTCAACCATTTTGAAGGGAACCGAATGATCCATTTGTGAGTGGGGCCTCCCAAAGTAGATTAGCGTCTGTGTACCTGTATACAGACGCTAATCTACTTTAACGCACAGACGCTATATTATCAGGATAATATCGCTGAATTGAGATTTTTGAGTTTGATTTAACATTGGTGCCGATTCCCTTGTTCACAAACTAAACTAAATTTAAGTTCAGTGCATCCTTTTCTTTCTATTTCATCAAGAAAAGGACAGAAGATCAATTTTAGTTTAGTCCTGTCAAATTAATCAGCGCTTGACGTAAATTGACGTAATTTTAGTAGGAAAGTTTTTAATCACGTCTAAACTTGTATGGAGTAGTGACAGGCGCTGATTAATTTGACAGGACTAAACTAAAATTTATCTTCTGTCCTCTTCTTAATGAAATAGAAAGAAAAAGATGCACTGAACTTAAATTTAGTTTAGTTTGTGAACAAGGGAATCGGCGCCATTGACTTTTATTGCCACTCGAGGCGAGACTTATTTATTTTAGTGCACCAAAAATATACTGGACAAACTGTACTTGTTTGAAATTAGATATTCATATAACAATGTATGTGGTTGCAATAATTAATGTAATTAACAACTATTTATTACTATGAATAAGCTGTTTAATGTTTACATTTACACATAATATTTAACTTTGTGATAAATTATTATTAAAATAATTATCGTTGATTTTTTTTATTTTGACGCCATCTAGTGAGGAATAGCCAAACAACTTGACATATGCGGCTGCGAAGTTTGTACTTCTACATAGTAAAAGTACAAACTTCTTCTAAAACCTTTGATTTACAAAGTTATTTCTTCGGTTGTAACAGAAAATATTTAATTATCTCAAAAACGTAAATAGCGTATTGACATAAATAGCAAATTCACTAAACATAATCTTTTTAATTAGGGGATCCTACAATACTAAAACGCATATTATATGCGCAATGATTTTAATTTCATTCCTTAGTTACATGTATAGGCAGTGACAGCACATTTTTTTTGTGTTTTCAATGCACAATTGTTTAGGGATTCACAGTTTCAACCTTCATCGATACCTATAAGGCTGAACTCACGGAGCGGTTTTCACCCGCGCCCGCCGCGTTTGCGGGCCCGCAGCTTCTGTAAGATGTAGGTTTATATGCAAAAAGTAAGAGCACATTTCACGACGCGTTTTACACCCGCGGTGCGCGCGGTTGTTTGCGGGTCCCGCGGCACTGGCGGGCAACTTGTAGAATCGCGCGGGCGGCAGTCACCCGCCGCTTTGGCGGGTTGCGCCCGCGTGCGATCGCTTTGCGGGCGACCGCAGTAACTGGCGGGGCGAGGGGTACAGAAATCCGACGCCATTTTGTACTAGTGATCTCCATCCTGAATCAGTGGATGCACCCAGAACCTTTTGGGCCTTTTTTTATTTTTCTTTAAAGTGAGTATAACGCAACAGCTCGTTTCTGGTGTGTCCATGGCGGTCTGGACCTCAACTGATCGTTTAATCGCCCGTCTTGCGATCTCAACCGCGACGGCTGCGTGACCTCGCAAATCACCGGTCTCGTGAGTTTAGAAATAAAACCGCAGCTCCACCACCGTGGCGGGCGCGGGTGAAAACCGCTCCGTGAGTTCTTAGCCTTATGCAAATTAAAAGTCTCCGAGTAAAATGGCTGTGGCTTCCGGCCAGACGGATATGACAAAATTATAACGATTTCGTTGTTACCATTTGGCTACGGAACCCTAAAAAGAGTGGGAAACACGACGTCATGTAACTTTACCTAATAGCAACAAGTCTGTATTGTTTGTTGCCTTACAAAGTGGATATGAATTCATTGGCTAGCTTTCAAAGAATGGGTTTTGATTTGACAACACACAGTTTTATTTTCAAACATTTATGTCTGTTTTTCCGTTTTCTCAGCGAGTCCATGTTATTGTTTTTGTTTGCTTTGAATGAAGTGCCTCGTTGCCCGTTGGTAGTAAGCAAGACTGCCAAGCGTAGGGCCCTAGGTTTGAGCCGGAAGTCCAGACACATAATGTTCAAGGTTTTCTTGTAAGAAAGTTCTCAGCAGCAGCCTTTTTTTTTGGGTGGGAAATTGTCAAATAACATTCCCAGCTCTGCGCGGAGCGGGAAGGTGTCAGACTCTTACTGACTAAAACCCACCAGTGTTCCTTCCGTTGCCTGTGTTGCCAGGGGCCTCGGTAACCCTTTCGGACTTTCCTGCCACAGATAGATAGATAGATAGAAGATAGAATACTCTTTATTATGTACACCATAAAAATTACAGCTATAAATATAGAAATTTTACATAGGGTGACACAATGGGCGGTCTTATCGCTAAAAGCGATCTTTTAAAGACAACCTTCACAGCAGCCTGAAGTCTGGATTCGTGTCCGGTTAGTGACAATATGCTCGCCTCCTGTCCATGAGATTACATAAAAAAACATAAATTGCGTGTGTAGGACACACCTCTGCCTATACCTAGGTAGGAGTAGGTATACTTGCTGTAAAGGCTCCTACATACTGGCGCGACTTGTCGCGCGACGCGTCGCGACACAAAGGCACCGCTTGTAGCGCTACACGCGGTGTCTTTGTGTCGCGTCGCGTCGCGCGACAAGTCGCGCCAGTATGTAGGAGCCTTAACTCAGCCCTTGTAAGCTAGTATTATCAATGTTTATAAGCAAAATGCCAGTGAATCGGTTCGATGATAAAATAACGATCATAATTAATGATATGAGGAAGTTACTGTCGTAAATTATTATCGATAAGTGTTATTTCTGTTACAAGGCACAGTTATGCAGTACGTTCACAATGCTAAGCGCAAAAGCAACTCAGCATGAAGTAGGTATAGGTACGTAAATTACACCTATAGGTACCTATATACTTATAACAAAACGGGAACTAATTTTTTGAGCTGATATTTAAATATTCGAGATGTTATTATGATCAGTTGAAAAACATATTGAGCAGTTATTTAATTTAATGGCGGTTGATTAATTATTGCGACAGTAAAACACGGACAGTAATAAAAAATCAATAAGTCGGTTATTTTATCATACAATGTCAATTCTAAAAATTTAAGCAGTCCAATAACTGAATGAGCGGTAAAAAAGAACAGTATCTCTATATACGCCAGTTCGAAAGTTCACTGGAGCGAAGTATGCAAGGCCGACGTATCGTTAGTTAGAAAGCATAGGAGTGCGATGTACGCCAGTTCGAAATTACCCTGAATTAGAGTATTATAGGGGATCTGGCGCTCGGCGGTCGCTGCCGCGACAGAAAGAGATAGAAGGTTTCAACGGCGAACGATTCGCCGACAGAACCTTTCATATAGCGAAGGATAATGTTAGGTTAGGTTAGGTTAGAACAGTGACCATTAACGCGCGAAGACGAGCGAGCGAAGCGACCGTGTCGCGGCACCGACCGCCGAGCGCCAGATCCCCTCTATTACTCTAATTCAGAACTGGCGTACATCGTATTCACCACCTCACTGTTTTTAGAATTGCTTAGAATGAGATTTCTTACCGACAAATTCCGATTTATTACCCACACGTAACCGCTCGTTCAATAATTTTTACCGCCCATTTAATTATTTTCCTGCTCAATTATATATTCACTGATCCATTTTATTAGTTTTTATTACTCATTTTTGTTTAGTTTACTGCTTAGTTTTAACTGCTGAACTAGTTATTAAACGTGAATTTATAATTTTGAAGGACGCGTTTGCAAAATTTATAGGTGTTTATCCCTACAAAGCTAACGTTCGTCAAAACGACGAGCATCCAATAAATATTTCCCTCTTTCTTTCTAATTGTTTTACTTACGCACTCACGGTTTCGGGCCAACTTAGTATCCGATGGACTTCGTCGCATGGAGGTAGCGTTTAGCCGGTAAGTAGTTTTGTTTTTGAGATATGTACTGCATACTCGTTATTTTGACGAATGGTTAGTTTATGCGTAACTTTTACACCTGTACTTATTGTTAATTGTTGCTTTGTTTTTTTAGTTAGGTATTACTTTGATGGTGAAATATGGCTGCGAGATCGATTATCACAGATGGCGACATAGTTCGTGCGTTAGATGATGATGATTATGTGAGCATAAATTATGTTTTTTCTGATACTGAGAATGAGGACGGTTTACTGATTGAAGACGTGGAGGGTGATTTTCACGACGAACCCTCGGACATTGCAGGAACACAAGTAAGTCCACCTTTAGGCATTGAAGAGGAACATAGAATTCCGCCTTCCGATGATCTCCCACTCGGTGAGAATTCTTCATCAGCTTCCGATTATTTGTTCAAATATGTCGTGCAACCGGAAGTCTAATCGGTGGTCCATGTGCATGTTCTATGACATGCTGAATATATGGAGTATGAACTCCTACATCATCTATTGCCATAATGTCATGGTATCTGAAGGTAAACCACTGTCACGAAAAAGCTATATGAAGCAATTGCATGAACAACTCGAAACACCAACAATGCCTCGATGATGCCAGAAGCCAGATTGTTGGGTTTGAACCATGAGGAATGCGCTGAAGGTCAATGTCTAATTCCTGGGCCATCTGGTCCTGGAAGTCCTTTGAGACCTGAAATGCCTCCACGAAGAAAAGAAGAAGCTGCAATTTGTGTTCCTACAAAAAAAGGCGCATGACCAAAAATACTGCCGTAGTTGTAAAGTTCCCAATTGTGGCGAACATACAGTTGTCATTTAATAATTATCGTTAATTTGGATGATTTTTCCTTATAATTCTAAAGGAAAACATCAAATTTTCTCAATAATAGTTCCTAATTTAGACATTGCAAGATTAAGTGCCTTATTGATCTCAAACAAACATGTGCCATTTAAGATTTATGATTTAGTGCTTAAAAGTTAAATAAATGTATTTTTAGTAATAATTATCTTATTTTTATATCCCATATTTCCCACAAATATAATTTACCTGATTAAAATGTAATAAAATTTCAATAAAATACAAATTTAAAAAATGACGTCAAAAAGTCGAATGGTTAGCTTATCATGGTAGTTCAGGAACGTTAGCTATCTAGTAGGGTATATGGTGTTTTATATTCGTAATTACAAAAAATATTTGGTATTGCTCTTTAAGTATAATTTTACTAAATAATTCTTAGATATAAATACATACTTCAGTGATTCCTAGGCACTGGAAGCCTTCTACTACTCGTAGTAGAGATGTGGGCTGTGGACTTTAGGCAAGTTTTATTAGTTATGATGAGACCTTACCTCCGGACTTGATGAAGTGACCTGAAGGTGTACTTCGGGGACTGGTACTGGCACTGGTCGACTAGTAGGACTAGGTGTGCCGAGTTTGGGCTCGTTTTGATAGTTGTGATGAGACCTTACCTCCGGACTTGATGGTGTACAAATAGGTAATGTCTCATCGCTACTATTAAAACGAGCCCAAACTCGTCACCCCTAGTTCTACTGGTCGACGAGTTCCAGTAGCAGACACCGAAGTACACCTTCAGGTCAGTCCATCAAATCCGAAGGTAAGGGCTCATCATTACTATCAAAACGAGCCCAAACTCGGCACCCCTAGTCCTACTCGTCAACCAGTTCCAGTACCAGTCACCGAAGTACACCTTCAGGTCACTTCATCAAGTCCGGAGGTAAGGCCTCATCATAACTATCAAAACGAGCCCAAACTCGGCACCCCTAGTCCTACTCGTCAACCAGTTCCAGTACCAGTCACCGAAGTACACCTTCAGGTCACTTCATCAAGTCCGGAGGTAAGGTCTCATCATAACTATCAAAACGAGCCCAAACTCAGCACACCTAGTTCTATTCGTCGACGAGTTCCAGTAGCAGTCACCGAAGTACGCCTTCAGGTCACACCATCAAGTCCGGAGGAAAGGTCTAATCACAACTATCAAAACGAGCCCAAACTCGGCACACCTAGTTCTATTCGCCGACGAGTTCCAGTAGCAGTAACTGAAGTATACCTTCAGGTCACTCCATCAAGTCGGAGACGAATAGGCATTTATAAATCCTCTTTACTTTTAGCGAAAGAGAATATTTTTATAAAAACCTGTGAATATAAAACATCGTATCAAGTATCTTATTTGGTTTGTCGAATATTTTGTACATGTACAGCGATCTTCTTCAACACGAGGCGCGGCTAACAAGCGATACAGTGTCCACTCACGACGGCAGCCAAGCGCGGACTGAGGTTGCATTCGAAATTTCGAAAGGTTTGCGCAATATAGCAAGACAGGGACAAAAATAAAATAACCCCTAATGCAACCGATTAAGATTCATCCGTAATAGCAAAATATGTGAAAAAATAAGTTCAGTTTTTAATTTTTTCTGCGAGTATGTGTGATTTAATCACTATGATTTTGATATTTTTTGTACTAGTTTTTGGAATTGAATATATCTGCCTACTTCTAGTATTTTTAGAAACCTTAAAATATGTTGATAATAAAACAAAAAATGTACTGAAACTCAACCCGGTATCGTTAATTTTGTGAAAAATGGGAGCAGCAAATCGTTTTTACATTATAAAAATCTATAATTTTCAACAAAATGGTTACTATTATTTGAAGATGAAGAACCAATTTATATGTGGTAGTGATTAGTTGTATTTGATTTGGTTTAATTTGTCACAATATGTACCGAAAAACAACACAATTTTGTCTAATTTGCAAACGCGGCCTTAACTTACCAAAACCGCTATTTACAACTGTCTCTTTAAATCAGTGCCTAATAAAACTCACTTGTGACTTATAACATCGCCTTCGATAAGTCTGTAAAGGTGTTATAATAGTGAAATTTAAATAAATAAACCCAATAGCACTTAACCCGACCTGGTATTCGAACCCGCCAGGACCTTATGCTCAGAAGCGTTTTTGACTACTAAACTAACGAGGCCTTTTAGGGTTCCGTACTAAACAAGGAACCCTTATAGTTTCGCCATGTCCGGTCTGTTCGTCTGTCTGTCTGTCCCCGCTGTAGCTGCTTAGTACTAGAAAGCTGCAATTTGGCATAGGTATACCTAATGCTAATTTTTGTTAGAGTCAAGTGTCCCCGGCCCCCCCTGCCAGCTAAATGGTTGTTTATGGAAATGTGAAAAAAATCATGGCAGTAGTACATATAATGAAATTAAAAGGAAAACTACCACAGCTAAGTGGGTTTTACAAGTTAATGAGTAAAGTCGACCAACTTAAATTTGTAGTTGGAGAATTGAGGTGTATGGGAAAACATGTTTTTCAACTACAATGTTAAGTTTGTTTTTGGGATAAATTCATCCCAACCACGGAACCAGTGCGTGGCCCGACACGCACTTGGCTGGTTTTTAGAATTTGAAAATTCCTGAGAAAATGCCAGTCATTTGCAAAATAGTTCGGATATTTTACTCTTTACGGTACTGTATATATTATTATTTCTTTATTCAGAAATCTTCAAACTTTTTTTTATAAAAAAAAGTCCCCATTAGTCGAAAAATCCGAACAAATGACTAGGCCGGACAAAATCCGGACGGGGGCTAAAAAGCTGCACATGCCCGGACATATCCGAACGGATGGTAGGAACGCTACTGTCAAGTTACGCCAAAACTCTCAGGTTCTCCACCATTTTAAGGTATTAGGAGTCAAGTTTTGCAACAATACCCTTCTCCATCTGCCTTGAAAAATTGACAATTATTCGGCTATTCCTGCCATCTTCAGCGCCTTATAGCATAAAACTTTACAATTACGAGTACCTACAAGTTACAATTTACAAATTTGTAAATCTAAAAAAGTGCGTGTAAGATTAATTTAGATGCACTTCCCTACTGCGTCTATGAGCTGGATGATGACGTACCTACTGTGATCTGTGAGCCATGTAGCGCACGAGATCTGTGTGTGTGGTCACGTGTCACTTTATGCGTGACTAGTGACTGTGAGTTACTACAAAGTCGATAGAGAGCAACTGGCTTGTACTTGTTTTTTAGTCGACCCTTGATCAAAAGTGAGGTGTTTAATGGTGTACCACTTAAATATAAGTGCCTATACGCTATAGTTAGGTAAAAAGCCCTGCACCCTAATACGTGTAACACACTTTCAATCACAATCTGAGAGTTTTGAAGGATATTGCTTCTTATGTTTGAAAAATTCATCATCTCAACAATGCTATAGGTAATTATAACGCAATGGACGTGGGACCGTAGGACGTGAACTCTCAAAATGAACCCCATTGCGATCAACTGTCATTTATGTGTGTTATGCAAATACCCCGCTGGTCCCTTTTGGTTAAGCTTACAATCGCTGGTTGGGCTAGGTCTAATAATCCATCGTGGGGATCGTGCGATCGATGGCCCTTTACGGGGCCCCGATCTGGGCGGCTGACCTGACGGCCGGAAGCATCGCAGTCCTGCGGAAGCCGCAGAGAGCGATGGCCGTCAGAGTCATCAGGGGATATCGCACGATCTCCTTCGAGGCGGCTTGCGTACTGGCCGGATCCCCGCCCTGGGACCTCGAGGCGAAAGTACTCGCGTCGCTGTACCAGTGGCGCGAGGAAGCGAGGGCGCGGGGCGAGTGGCTTATGCAGCGACATATGGAGCTGCGTCGGTCACAGCTCCGCGCAGCCCTGGTGGCGGAATGGCGGGACAGGCTTACACGCCCTACCGCCGGCCTCGCCACCATCGAGGCGGTCCGGCCAGTGCTCGAGCCCTGGCTCGGAAGGAGGCACGGCTCCCTGTCGTTTCGGGTGACGCAGGTGCTCTCGGGGCATGGTTGCTTCGGGAAGTACCTGTGCCGCATAAACAGGGAGCCGGACGCCCGGTGTCACCACTGCATCGACTGTCGGGAGGATACGGCGCGGCATACGCTGGCAGAGTGTGCCGCTTGGGAGGAGCCACGCCGTGCCCTCATCTCAGGAGTGGGCAGTGACCTGTCGCTGCCGGCCGTGGTCGAGGCGATGGTCGGCAGCGAGGAGTCCTGGGACGCGGTGGTATCCTTCTGCGAAACAGTCGTGTCGCAGAAGGAGGCTGCGGAACGGGAGCGGGAGATCTCTTCCGCTCACCCGGCCCGCAGCAGGCGCACCGGGCGTCGGCAGAGGGCAGACAACGCCCTCTTCCGGCCCCCCTAAATGGGTCCAGGGACGGCGGACTTGGGGACGTCCGCCGCCCCCCATCACACTGGACCCGAGGTGGCGGCGCGTAGTGTTCCACGCGCGCCCCTTTCAGACGTTGTGGGGGGGGTTTAAACACCTCACCCCCCCCAGACTTGAGGTGGCCCGCAGAGGCGGGCCGGCACTAGTTGGGGATCGTGGAAGTCGCATTAGATCCCATGATCCCCGGTGCAAGTGTGGGACGGGAACACCGGGGTGGTTTTTAGTCAGTAAGAGTCTGACAGACCCCTCTGCCTACCCCAGGGCGGAGGACATCCATGAGGATTTTCCACCCCGGCAACAAAAAAAAAAAAAAAAAAGGTCTAATAATCCATGGGGGTCAATCGCCTCGAGGTAAGCCAGTACTCGTCAAGCTGGTCTAAATTGACGATCATTCATACCAAACCCGACAGGGCGGTAAAATTCGTCGGAATAAATCATAGTGAAATGAGCAAAAGTATAGTTGGCGCCTAAACAGAATAAGGTCTAATAATCCATCGTCGCAGGGGGAGTTTTACACCTCATTCTCCCCCGCAAGCCTGAGGTGGACCGCAATGGCGGGCCGGCACCAGCCGAGAATCGCGGAAGTTGCACTAGATCCGAAGATCCCCGGTGCAAGTGTGGGAAGGGAATACCGGGGTGGTATTTAGTCAGCAAGATTCTGACAGACATCCATGAGGATTTTCCACACTGTTAACAAAAAAAAAAGGTCTAATAATCCAAACTATAAAAGATCCTTCTGAAAAAGAATTTTGTCAAGCTGTGGTTTTTATTATCGAAGTTATTTGATAATTTCACACCAAAAAAAAAGCTGCCTGAAGTTGACAATGCTTAGCGAATCTCAATGCCGCAATGGTTGAGCGATTATCTTGCTGCGTTTAGGGCCACGGTTTCAATGTCCTAACGTCAAGAATTTTTTCTCACGAACCGTCACGGTACAGTTCAAACAAGTATTACCTACCTTTTCAATCATCAAGCATTCTTATAAGCCAATACCTAGGCATTACTAACGAAAGGTTACCTAAGTACCTACTAAAACGCGTGGGTTGAAAATCAGCGTTTACCAGCAATCTGAAATGGGTTTACTGTTTAGAACAGACGCGATTGACTAATAACACGTTTGTTCACGAACTGATGCAATATTGTGAGAATGGTCGTACTCGTATTTGTGCAGTGTTATCATAGCGTAACATTCGCTGGAACGACTCTTTAGAGGACATCATTCTCCTGCCCTTATCCCAATTTACTTGTGGTCGGCGCAACCTGTCCCTTTCTTCCATACTTCTCTATTAGTCGTCCTGTTGGTAGTCACCCCTTTCTAGCCATGTCATCTTTTACACAGTCCATCCATCGTTTCTTTTGTCTTTTATAGAGCCAGCGACATTCATACTCAAAACTTTCCTCACGACATTTTCCTCATTCCTCCGCATCACATGCCCATACTATGACAACCAGTTTCCGCACATCTTTTCAGTCACTGGTGCCACTTTCAGACTTCCTCTTATGTAGGTACATTTCTTATTCTATCCATTCGTCACCACACATCCCTCTTTCAGCATTCGCTTTCATTCTCTTCTCAGCTGCATGCAATTGCCTTTCATTCATACCTCTTTTGTGGCCATACAAGTCAGCAGGTCTAACCATTGTTTTATAAAACCTTCCCTTAAGTTTAAATGGAATGCGGGAGTATCAGATTCTTCCCATGACCTGCTGCCATTTCATCCATCCAGTGTTAACTCTGTGCTTTTTAAGTACATTCCTTTATTTTCGTTAGGGATTTATTTATAAATATCAACTTGTATTTTTCCCACTGCAACTCGTCTTACCAAGGAGTATGTCGCTCTCGCTCTATGTAAAATACTGATATTTAGCTGCGTCTGGTAGGACTGGAAGCCAACCCCACATCGTTGGAAATAGGCTACGCAGATGATACGGTATCTTCTTCCTCCCTCGTATCATTAATTACTATGGAATTACCTACATCATCATCAATACGAAAGACGTCCACTGCTGGACACAAGCCTTCCCCAAGCATCACCACGACGATCGGAAGGCACAGCTTGAGGCTCGCTTCACGGTGGGCCGACGACCTGATGAGCATTTCATCATACTGGATTGTACGAGCTGACGCAGTGTTGAAAAGACTGGCCAGTCATAAAGACGGTAGCAGGAACGACATCCCAGAGTACCTAAATCGAACCAACTTCGACTTCAAGCCCTCGTTAGACTCACTCGGGGATTGAGTTTAAAAGAATTGCCTTTCTACTATGCTTTTACTAAGTACTCCACTTCACTGTTTGAGGAACAATCTTTATGATTTTATTGTATCTTCAGTGCAATAGTCTGTGTAACTTAGGGATAATGCGAATAATACAATTCAGATCGCTAATCATTTTCACCTTGCTGCATTACACGTGATTGTGTTATGATTTAGTAGTTACCTACAGATTCAGCTCGACTTCAATACTAAATCAGAATCCCCGAGACACGCACGAGATGACGAAGCTAAAAATCATGAAACTATCATAAATGTGTAATTTATTAAATCACGATTTGCTTGTTAACTTTGCCTACTTAGTAATGTTTCAAGTTCATTGCTTATGTAGAATCTTTACATTACTGCAGATTGAATAGGTATGCAGGTACCTATTCAGACCTAAGTATGCGAATAGGTGATTCGCATACTTAGGTTTTAATTAGGTGTCTAGCTAGTCAGTAAATTCGGGTATTTTTTTAAATGATAAGATAAAACAAAACTGGGTACTTAAATTTTAATAAATACTGAGTAAGTAGTTGTTCAGTTGAGCATCCATTTGCACTGGGCCCGCATGTTGGATTATGGCCCACTCCCTCTCACAAAGAGGAGACCTGTGACCCAGCAGTGGTAACGTTATAGACTGATTATGCAGTTCAGCATCACAAAATAAATTCGCAAAAGAACAAGAGTTCTGCGATTGCTATGCAGTTTTATTTTATTTTTTTATTTAAAACCAGCTGCTGCCCGCGACGTCACCCGCGTGGGTTTTTCTAAAATAAAAGTAGCTTATGTTACTCCTTATAACATCAGCTGTCAGTGAAAATCCTGTCTAAATCGGTCGCGCCGTTTCGGAGATTAGTTGGATCAAACAGATAAGCTGATAAAAATAATAAAATAGTTTTTTTGTTGTATGTAGTATACGGTACTTTCTTAGGCATTTAGTAAAAAGCTGTTATTTTGACATTACATACAGACACTTCAATTTTATTTATTTGTATAGATTCTCTTTTGTTTTTCACGATTGAACACGAATAAAATAAGTATTTCAACAGTATTTTGTTTTGTACAGTACCTACCTACACGTTTTGTTCTGAATTCGAAAACAATGTAACGTTAAGGCGTGTACGCACGATCGAACAAGAACACGGTGAACACGAATATCGAACACTTTGTTCGTTTGTGCGTTCCACTAACGAACATCAAACACCATGTTCATAAAAAATGTTCGTAGCAATCCAATTTAGTTATTCCGTGTGGATGGCGTTCGGAGAAATTTGATGCAACATCGTTAGTACCTAACTCGAGGGTTGAGCGCGCGGCGTAGTGATGGGTAACTCATCATTTTTATTTGAGGTTGAGGGAGGACCGCACTTTACCTCGTGAGGTCCTCACGAGGCACCCCTCATTTGAGGTGAGGAATCGTCAACGGCGTATTCACCTCACGACTCGTGAGCCCGAGCCGAATTCAGCCGAACGTACGCGTGAACAAGTGAGGTGTGGTGAGGTGGTTCAATGAGGAAATTCGAGTAACTCTGTCAATTTGCGATCATGAGTACCTCAACCCAGGGACCTCATGAGTGAGAGACTCATCACTAGAGTGGCGGCGCGGGGTATCAGTTCTCAGCCACCTATCCAACAGTGGACCACTTCCAACGGCGAATTCATGGCTACTAAAGAGAGCGGGGTGGATGAGGGCGAACACAAGTCGAACTGTGTTCGTATGGTATTCGTGTTCGCTTTGCTAATTTACGTCCACACGTATGAACCAAATGATCCGTGTTCGTGTTCACCATATTTTGTTCGTTCGTCGTTCGACCTAAAGGCGTGTGCCGTGCCGTGGCGTGTGGAAGGTCAATAACCGGACTTCGTTCTCACTAGATTTTTACATCAGGATATTTATAACAACAAATTAACAGTATTTTGGCAACCCACAGTGAACAAGTTAGGTGATTAATGCTCGAGAGATTTTTTTTCATAGCTTACAAGATATTCTGCACTTTAAGAAATATTTTTTTTTTAAGTTAGTTGTGGTGTGTCTAATAGCTATAACTTCAAAGATTTTTTGTTACCTAAAGAAAAATGTTATTTTAAAATAACGCTTTTCTTTAGGTGACAAAAAATCTTTGAACATACAAAACAAAACATTTTTTAAGCGTGTATATTAATTATTGTAACTTAAAACAATTCTTTACCCTATTAAACCCTATTTCCTTTTCTAAACCCTATTAGAACATTGGTATTTTTCTGTGTAACTTAGTAAAATAAGTACCTATTAGGTATTAATGTAAAATTTATTTGCACGCTCTAAACACGCAAAATAAGACTATACATTAAACCACCAACTTTTACAACTGGTAACACCTATATTAAAAAAATATTCTTATTCTTATTCCTGCTTCTGTTTGGGAAGAGGTCTTTGCCCCGTAGTGGGACCACCACAGACTGATATTTATATCATTTTGCTGAGTATACAATGATAACGGAATCAACATTCTAAAAATAATTACTGATAGTAGAAAGTACGTACTTAGTAGGAAATATTGCAATGAGCGATTACACTTCGGTGTTATAAAATCCTATTTTATTTATCATTATCGTCGCATAATGAAACACGGCTTATCGAAGCGCATAAGCGAAACGAGACAGTCTCAGTTCGCTCACAGACGCGGGAAGTGTAGTCCAATCATGCTTAGAATTGTCATAAAAACATTAATTCGTGATTGGCATTAAAAAAATCAGGAAGAATAGTTTAGATGGTCAGTGTCTCAGTACTCCTTGTAAAAACAAATGGCGGGAAAATTGATTGTTCTTTTGTGCCTTGTTGTGATAAGCAAAGGAATTGATATCAACAGCCTCAAGTTGGAACAAGTTTTAATACTAAGTCGTCATAATGTTCGTACACCGTTAACGGAAAAGCTTGAATCGTACTCGTCAAAGTTATGGCCGAAATGGAATGCTTCTGCGGGATATTTGACGGAAAAAGGAGCCCAGCTTGAAGGTTATATGGGCCAATATATAGCCGAATGGCTAGACAGCGAGGATTTTATAGAAGGTTGTCCTAATGAAGACGAGGTACTTATTTATGCGAATACTAAACCGCGAACAATAGCCACGGCAAAAGCATTCGCAAAATCTGCTTTCCAATTCTGCAACTTAACAGTACAACATCAGGAAAATTTGGAGATTTACGATCCTTTATTCTTGCCTATATTTCGCAACACTACGGAAGCGTTTAAAAATCAAATTAGAGAAGAAATGGAGAATAAATTAAATGAAGTAAACCTCACACAGTCATATATAGAACTGAGTAGAATATTAAATTTAAGTACTTCGGATATTTGCAAGAAATTACAATTGTGTGAATTACATTTACGTCAGAATGAAATCGTGACGGAAGATGGCGAAGAACCTAATGTCAGTGGAGCATTGTCTATCGGAAATTCAATCGTTGATTCATTCATAATGAGTTACTACGAAGGATTGCCAACATCTGAAGTCGCATGGGGTCAAATCGTGACTAACGAGCAATGGAAACTCTTGACAAAAATCAGCAAAGAAAACCAGAATGTCAGATTCAATTTGACGACAGGATCAAAAGACTTAGCTGAACCCCTTCTAAAATACATGTTCGAAATTTTCAGAAATGGAACACCCAAATTCACTTTGCTTATGGGACACGATTCCAATTTGAACTCTGTGATCAGTGCATTAGATTTCAAACCGTTTGTTTTGCCGAATCAATTTGAGCCGTTCCCGATAGGCGGGAAAATCGTATTCCAAAAATGGAGTGATGTATCTGGAAAATATTTGAAAGTGGAATACTTTTATCCTACTACTAAACAGTTGAGGAATGGCGAACAATTGTCATTTTTGCAGCCTCCTCAAAAAGTTTTATTGGAATTAAAAAGTTGTCCGATCTTCCCAACTGGATATTGTACTTGGAGTGAGTTTATGAAATTAAATGTCTATTCTTAGTAATGTTTTGTTTATTTTTTGTTGTGAGCATACCTATGTTTGATTAGTTTGGCGATAAGAATGCCTAAACATCTGATGAAGACATTCTTATCGCCAAAACAAAAGACTGAAATCGAGCGTTCATTTTAAAAAGAGGTTCCATTCTAAACACTGCCTCGTTGGTCTAGTGGTCGCAAGCGCTACTGCTGAGCATGAGGTCCTGGGTTCGATTCCCGGGTCGGGCGAAGTGTTATTGGGTTTTGCAATCTGGAATTTCTCAGTAGCAGCCCGGAGTCTGGATTTTGTGCCCGGTTGATGGCAATAGGCTCGCCCCCTATTACATGGGACTTAAACATAACTGGCGAAATGCGGGTGTACTACAGGTACACCTCTGCCGAACCCTTCGAGGAAGGCGTGATGTTATGTTATGTCCATTCTAAACATAATAAAACCTCTTTTTAAATTAGTTGATAAAATTAATAATATAATAATTATGTAAAAGGGACACGTCGCGTAAGAACATTGGCATAATCAAACTTGTTTCTAAAACTGGTTAGTGATCGTACCCTCTACACTACGATAACTTGATATTACAACACGGGAAGATTACGGCTACCTTTATTCTAGGCTAAACCTTACCTTTATTAATTACTGTTCTTCCAGCTTAAAGTGATTAAGCTGGAAGAACAGTAATTATGTACTTCCTGTATCGTGAAAGGCAACAAAGAATGAATAAAGGTAGCCGTAATAGAGATCAAGATTTTTGTTTCCTAACAGAATAAAATCTAAAAAAAAATTGATGTAGGTATTGGCCTCCAAAATAGGCCTGGATCTTCAGACTCCAAGGCCAACAATAGGCCACCTCAACGTGGCGTAAGTGGCAACAAAAAACGTGCACCTCATTTTTAACTTTTATCGTAATTCATTCAACTCAGCCTTTCGCTGTCCACTGCAGTTTCTCTAAAGCGCCCCACAACACTGGTTCCGGATACTTACAATCAGTGCAAAACGGCACTGATTGTAAGTATCCGGAACCAGTGTTGTAAGCTGGGGGGTAGTGGCGTCTCAAGTGACGATACGCGGTCTCCGCTCGAGGATTCGTCTGCTCCGATGGCCATAAGTCCATACAAACCTGACTGGTCCACTGCCACTTCAGCTTGCTTACTCTGCGTGTCGGCAATGCGTTTTATTTTGACAAATCAACAACATTCATTGCATAATTTACGTTGTCTAGCAGACTTTTACAAACATATGCAGTAATGGATTAGCAATTTCCTTTACAATCCGTCGGATTGTGATTGAATTTTAAGAATAGGTAGTGCAGCAAGCTACATGGGTAGGTAACTCTTGTTCTTTTCCATCAACACCTAAAGCGCGGTCACTGTCGGACTGCATAGAAAAGAAAGAGAAGCGCGATGACACAACGCTGGTAATTTATTACAAAATATGAAGCAATTATCGATTTACGAAAAAGCTATAGATTGTATAAAAAAAATAAAACACTATTATGCTAATATGTTGCTTGTGGAATAATCTGACAAAAAATCAGAATGATTGCATGTATATTAGTATGGTTTTTAAACGTTAAAAGAAATTTTTAGAGGTATCTTCGTGATTTTTTTCTATCATATCAAATTAGTTATATTATGTTTTCAACACACTATCTAGCTATCATATATCCTTAAGAATATCATATATTTTTCTGATTTTGTTTACTGCAGTGGATCAGATACTTTAAGGCATTATAAAACTTATAAAAGTTGCGTTTAGGTCCTGTAGTCCCATTAATTTGATTACGAAACCTTGGTGTTCAGCAACAGGCTTTAACTGACAAATTTTGTGACAATCCTTAACTTATAATCAAACAAATAACCTCCTATTGAAGGCAGTTTCTACAATATTGCTGGTTACGTTTTAGGTGATCCGTCGGCCAGGCCATAAAGTGGTTTTGTCGTAAACTTACATAAGAAAGAGCCAATCGTAAATAATTTATTTCATAATATAGCATATATAGTTGTAATAGGTACGTAACGTAGACAGGCTCATTCGAAGAATCCAACATTTCACCAATTTATTTTTTCAGTAAGTTCCAAGTAAGAGGGCGAGCATATTGCCAGTGGCGTAGCTGTCGGAGGGCTAGGCGGTGCTGTGCAGCGGGGCCCTCAAGCTCAGGGGGCGCCCACAGACCCTGACCAGCAAACCTCAAACTGAACTTTCGAAAATTTCTCCTACTTACAGAATATAAATATAACAGGTTGCAACACGACTACACTTTGACAGCCAATCACGTAGTCACCACGTGATGCCGCTCATTCCACAGGACGCCGATCACGTACGGAATACGGATCAACTTTCATATAGTTTAGATATTACATAAGAGAAATAAAAAAAAAATATGCTTATAGCACTTACAGTTTTTTTTTTTTAATCTTACAATGACGAGCTTGGCCAACGCTTTTACGTTGGCCAAGCTCGTCTCAAGAAGTCGAACAAATAATACTGTTGCGAAAACGAAAGCTAGGAAAAGATATAAGTATATATAATTGTTATTTTGGTCCGACCTTCATTAGGTATAATTAGGGTTGACATCTCTAAAATTTGGCAACCAGGATAAAAAGCGTAAAATCCCCCGATTTCCAAAATCCGAACTCAGAACCCGGACGTGTTACCAGTTTTTTTTTAATTTTAGTCAGTTTAAATAGTGTGTTTATTTATTTTCAAAAAACAAATTTTTAACTAAATTAAGTCATCTTTCTTCGTAATCAGTGACAAAACAGCCTTTTCAAAAAAGTAGTACCTATACTTTTGACAATCATAAATTACTATTATTTTAGTTAACAAAAAAAAACATACTCTGTCAACAAAAAAAAAAATCTTAACGGTTCAACTTATAAGAGACCATTTCAATATTCAGTGTTACGTTTTTTTTTTTAACTCTTTTAACACAGTAAAATTACCTTCTTAAAGTTTTCATTAACAGCCATATTATGAATAGAAAATATCTCTAAGAAACGTAAGCTAAATAATTATAGTCTTTATTATATCTTTTTTATTATATTTTAAGACAATTGATTTTCTAAGCAACAAAATCGCGAGTCGCGCTGTCGACCAAAAACTAGAAAAATTAAAACCCGGACTACAAAAGAAACCCCGCCCGGACGCTCCCCGGACGCCCGCTAAACTAGGACAAATCCGGGGATAACCCGGACGGATGGCAACTCTAGGTATAATAAACCCTTTCTACTTCGTTTTATTGCCTAATACCTAGGTACAGTCACGAGCACTAATATGTATACACTATATAACTTAATTTATATAACTTTATTTCATAAGCCTAATACATAAGGAGATAAAGTTAAACAACAATTGCATGACTTAGGAACTACACTTAACAACTTTTAAAAGTTATTTTCTCCCACTGTGTTGGTTGTAAATTTATTTCGTTACGAACATAGTATTTTGGAACCCATGCTATTAAGAAATAGGTCTTACGGTAAGACTCTTACCTCAATATTGTATTCGTTATTCCTCGAAATAATCGCTGTTGTATTTTGCTAAGTGTATACATGTTAGTGCTCGTGACTGTAGGTACATGCTCAATTATAATACTTCATTATTGTTTAATGTTTTTATGTGTAACATCTTACCTCTGTGGGAGTGATTTCATGTAAAGGGACGGAATTGTGTAGACAGGAAGTGACAGCTTGAGCATGGAATAAGTAAGTACTTTTTAATAGCATGGAATTTTTAAGTGCTTTATGGTGCTTGGCATTAGTACAGATACAATAAGGGGGGCCGAATTTCGACTAGTGGGCGCCCACTAGTAATTAATAATTATTAGAATAAACATTTAAGTATTTAGCTTTTTTAAATTCTGAGGTTAATTTCTGTCGCTGCTCGGTTGCTTATTACTAAGGTGCGATGTCAGATGTCTTAAGCGACTACGGCTCGCTCGTTTTTTTATTATTTAGGTACTACGTTACTTTTTTTCATCCGATTCCGGCAATTTCTAAACTCTTCACTGCTGTGTCTGTATGTAGCAAGTGATTGTAACTTGTTGTGTCCTGCAGTGCACGATAAAGAACTGATGATATAGTAGTTAATATATAGCATGTGGGAAAATATCCCACGGGAACGTACTACCGGGATTAAAGGGAAGGAAAGCGATCCCATACCTCATAGGCGAGCGCTGCGCCTGCCGCGTCAAACATAATTATTTTGTGACGCGTAATTTTCAATCTGTGGTGTCTTTTAAAGCATTATCGTATAAGTAAATGATATGATTTAAGCCTGCATATTTCAATCCAAATTAAATGCCCAATTTAAATAACATAATTTATTGAATCAGGATTATTATATACATATTATAATACCGATTAAAATAGCTTCGGAAATAACATTGAAATGTTTATCAAATTCTGAAAGATACAAATGGTTACTTGGGTCAACCTTAGAAGATAGACTTATGCTATCGCGGATTTATGAACTTTCTAATCTCTTACGATTTATGCGGCCCACGCCAGTAAAGCTGATCGCGACGCACATTTGTATGGCTAAGGTCAACAGCGTTTACTCGACCCTTAAAGTACGACACCGATTAGCCAATGCGTAATTCTTAGTTAACTCTTACACACAGTGATAAAAACAATAACCAAATCTGACCACAAACGATAAAAAAATAATACATTACACAATGCCTTACTTAAAGATTAAATAAATAGATAATATTATTTAAGAAAAAAAGGTCAATAGTAATGTAAATATCCAAAAATCTTATCAATCACAACTATAATAATTTTTGTTATATTTTGTATTTTCCCGGACAAGGCATTTTTCGTTTCATTTCAAGCGATTTTTTTTTGCCTTGTGTTCTATAATAGCTGCTTTATGTGATGCTATCAGAATTACGACATTGGCAGGCACTGCTAACTGTCAAAAGTCTATGTGAAGTTTTTAATAAGGATAGAATATTAGGTCCTGAAATAAAAATTCTATACCTCCCCAGCTTTCACATAATGGTCCACTTAATTTTTTTTTAAATAGAGTAGTACTTCATAACCATTCTAACCATATAATTATCACACTTACGAATTTGCTGTGAAAACAAATGAAAATAGACCATGTAAACTGGTGGAATTGTGTTCTGCATAATTGACATAATTTTGAGCGTCAACTTGCAAGCCTTAGTTTAATAGTAAAAATGAGATGAAATGCATTGGACATTCAGTTAGACATGTGCATTAACAAAATATTCACTATAGAACATTATGAAAACCTATTTTTGAGACGGTACGGTTGCCTGATCTATAACAATATTGACAGACACCGAACTTGACCAAGTTAAACCAAACGCGTCAATTAGGTAGATTTTCAAGCTTACGAGTTAATGAAAAGAATGGAGAAACGGAGAGATCCTTAGGAAACTGTACTACTCATATAAGCATTACCTAATAAGACGTTTCTTCGCATAACGTTAGTGAATACGGGCATAAGTTTAGTTTAAAGTACGATGTTCTTTTCAGTAGAAACATTACCAAACCTACGCCATCTAGTGGCAAGTAGCGTCACGATTATCCTACAAACAAGAACACGCCGCGCTGGTGCGGTCAATGAATTGTGATGTCAAGGGCATGGGTTCATGGGCGTCGGGAATCCCAGGCGGATTTCCGGCCGCCGTAGGCGCGGGCTTGCGGACGGTGAGCAATGGGTAGCTCCAGGTCGTCGTCGTCCGATAAGGACCGGGCCCGGGTCGACGGCGTGTTGTGTTCCACGCGCGCCTCAAAGAGATGTCAGCACAAGTGTAGGGGTCCACTAGGGCCGCTGCCTGCCGGGGTCTCGGGAAAGTCCGAATGGGTTACTGAGGCTCCTGGCAACACAGGCAACGGAAGGAACACGGGTGGGTTTTAGTCAGTAAGAGTCTGACACTTTACTGATTATAACCTTTACTTTTTCATCTCCCGCTCCGAGTGGAGCGGGAGATGAAATATGAAAAAAACCACAGCCAAAAAAAAAATAGGGCCTTAAGTTCAGGGAGGTTCAGGGGCTTGCGATGTACCTAAACGAAAGTTGATTTATTACAATAAGCGGAGTTCCAAATAACATTTCCGCTTTATTATCATTGCATTCTGGAGAATTTGTATTTCGTTTACAACTTTTTACAATAGATTTGAAATAATTTACAAATAATTGGAAAATCAAAATAATATTATTATTTTGCTCAGAGCTAGACACTCAGCGCCATCTAGTAACAGAGTAGAAGTACTTGTTTTCATGTTTCTATGGTTAGCGATTAACTCATTCGCACCCGATGAACACAAAGTTATCCTAAGTTGTTAATTGATCTCCTACCCGTATTTCCAAAAAAATCTACTAGATGATAATAATTATGAGTCTTAGACTAAACAGAAAGTTTGCAAAGTTTGCAAATGTCTTTTATCAAACCTTTTTTTTAAAGTAATGAAAATTGGTTTATGAAGCTATATTCATAAAAGGCTTTTCTTTTTGCGCATGTCAATGTCAATTTGACATTGACATTATTTCGTAATTCGATTTTACTGCCTAGTGCCTGCGGTGTTTTGTTCATTGTTTTATTTGTTTACTGTTTTATTTTGATAAACAATGCATCACTACGTTAGATGTGATTATTATTACACTGGTATGTATGAATCTAAGTGTGCTCCGCACAACCTTGTGATATTATTACTGTTTTTTAGACCGTGAACAAAGCTTAGCGTAGTAATGACTTTGTTGCTATCTTGTTTACAAGTTGTGTTAGTAGTTGTGTAGATTATATAATTTTGCTTTCCCTTTTATATCTTGTGACTCGCATTCACTATTTTAATCTCGTTTTAGTTGTAACTCATTGTGATGTGAATATTTATTAAAGAGTTATAATATTCAGTGAGAAATGTATTTTAAATCCTTTTTAATATCTGTATTAGTGTTACAAGGGAACTGTGAACAGAGTTTTAAGCTACAGCAAGTGTTGATACTTAGTAGGCACAATGTGCGCACTCCTTTGTCTAAAAACTTAGCAGATTTTACACCAAAGACTTGGCCCATTTGGAAGGAAAAGAATGGCTATTTGACAGCCAAAGGAGCATTATTGGAAGGATATATGGGGGAATATTTTACTTTATGGCTGCAAATGCAAGGTTTGTTGGATGCGGAGTGTCCTCATGAAGAAAACTTTTTTGTATATGCCAATACTGAACAACGTACTATGGCTTCTGCTAAAGCCTTTGTTAGTAAAGGTTTTCCAGGATGTAATATAAAGATACATCACACTTCAAATACTAATGATCCCATTTTTAACCCAGTGATACACAACACATCGGCAATATTTAAACTGGAAGCAGCAGAACAAATGCGAATGTTACTGAAATCATTACATTTGAACAGTTCTTATGAAGATTTAGAGCAAATTCTCAATTATAAACACTCAGAATATTGTTTAATGGAACACAAATGTGATTTTGTCACAGATACAAATAAAATATTTGTTAATGTTGGTTTCAAACCGAATTTGGAAGGTCCGTTGAAAATCTCGAAATCTGTCATAGATTCTTTTATAATGGAGAACTATCAAGGATTCCCTGATAAAGAGGTTGCATGGGGCCTTCTAAAAAATAATGATCAATGGAACTTTGTTTTAGATTTAAGTAAAGGCTACCATAGTGTGATTTTTAACACAACTTTAATTGCTAAAGATTTAGCAAGGCCATTACTGAAGTATATGAGAGAAATATTTTTAAATAAACAATATAGAATTACACTTCTAATGGGGCATGACGCAAACATCTATACGGTACTAAAAAGCATGGATTTTAAACCATATAGCCTCAAAAATCAACACGAAACAACTCCTGTTGGTGGAAAAATTGTTTTCCAGAAATTATTGGAAGAAAAATCTGGTATTTTCTTCATGAAAGTTGATTATGTATACCAGTGTACCAACCAAATGAGAGAAGGTAAGAGTTTGTCTTTGGATAACCCTCCTGAGTTTACCTCTTTGCAGTTACAGGATTGTAAAACTGATGATAATGGCTTTTGTCTATGGGATGATTTTGTGGGAATACTAAATAGTTTGGTTGAAGATTAGTTTAAGATATTTTTTGCCATTGTACTTAGATATTATAATGATGGTGGTGTATTTTTTTTATCAAAGTTTAAGCTTCCAATTTGAGGCAATGATCAACCAAGTTAATCATTATACCTAGGTTCGTATTGTAGGTATACCTACTCAATTACCAAGTGATATTTTTATGTTATCAAACTTAGTATATTTAGTTTTATGTGAAATTGCAGAAGGCAATTTTTTTCAGCTACCAGTTAATTAAATATTTCGGTACCTAGTTATTGTAAAATACTCAAAAACCTAGTGATATTTTATAGTTTTTAGTGTTTTTTATACTTTATTAATGTTTTGTGATGTATCCAGTAAGTCAGATTAGGCGACCATTATACAGTCATAATAACATTTTTATATTGACATTTTACACCTTATTATTAGTTACCATTCAATAAATGTATTTTTTTCCAAAAAAACTTTGTTTGTTTTGCACAAATAATGCAATAATTTGGGGCCATTAAGTATTACGTAAGCAGAATCTTGGTAATTTTGAACCCTTCTCTCCCCTTGTCAGCAAAAGTAAGCAAAGCTCTTACGCCCCTATGATTACGTACCTAAACATGATAAGATAGGAGTAAGAAGAGGATAAGATAATAGTCTTTAGTAAAATAATAATGAATAATAATAATTTAGATAAAATCATTTATTGTGTTTAAGTCTAGAAATAAGGTATTTATAGACTATAAACAATTACATTTAAGCGTAGACAGAGAATATAGGTAGACAAGTCCTCAGCGTATGCAGTATGAGATAGCGATAGTTCGACATAAGTACATATGTGCAATTAATATTGCCATACTTATACTTTTACCCCTATCGCGTAGGTAATCTGGTTCTTAGTCGAGAATTTTGGTTGTACTACGTCCACTTCAAGTCGTTAAATTTATTGACATAAACCTTTAAGGGAGTGGCGTATTTATAACTACCTATTGCCAACTCTGAAATAGCAAATAAAAACACCAGTTTCATACATTTTTGTATGAAACTGCAGATATTTATTTTGATATTTCAGTTTTAGTTACATAGCAAAACGCTATAACCAAGAGTGCTTTCAACGCCTGAAAGGTTATTAGATAATAGTAGTGTGGCAAATAAAACCAGGACGCGCGCGAACTGAATGCGTCCGGGTTGAAGGTGAAACGAAAAACAAATGAGTTGTAATTATTTTATTACAATTTAAACTAAGACATACATTTCATTTCATCTCAAGATGTAAATAGTATAGTTAGATAAATCACAATTAATACATTTATTTACGCGCTTTATCTCAAGCCGGAATGCATTCAGTTCGCGCGAGTAGTATAGACTTGCTATAATTTTATAGATGCAATAAAAAACTGTGTGGATTAACTATGGTTTAATATTAAACCTAGAATGACAAAACTATACTTAATAAAATGGTACTAAGAACTAAAGGGCAAACTAATAATTCCTTTTAATCTATGTACTGAAAATGAACGAGTCTAATTACTTGTTAAACAGGTTAATGGGTAAACAGGTAAATTAGTTTTATTTAAAGGTCATACTTGGATCAAGTAAGTAATCGTGTTCCTTCATTAAAACTTTTTTCAAAATATTATGATTTAATACTTGTAACGGAATACAATTTCCTGACGTAATGTGTTTCATTTCACCAAGAACTAACATTCGAAAATGCCGAATAAATCAACAGTGCCGGCAGAGTTCTTAAATTCGTCAATATTGAGTTCTATTACAAAATTCAATAGCATTTGCAAAGGATTTACATAATACTTGGGCTGCCAACTTGACCTTCATTATTTGTTTGTAAAAATGTATGTTTGATTTATTTAATTTGTTACCTAAATGCAATCCTTCGTTGTCTTAGAGCTCTACCAGTAATTTTACGTATTCCCATGATACAACACGGCCTTGTGGATCTGTTATTGGCCCCTTTTCTCCTAAGGTATTCCTAACTAACTTTAGCATGTGTGAAGGGTCTGGAAATATAATAATATTATTATTGCCGACGGTGAAGGAAGGATCTATGTGATCTAATCAATTGTGTCTCATTAGCTGTCCTTGACCAATTAATATTGTCTTCTTTTTCAAATTCCTAATTATCTTCTTTTTACGACGAGTCATCTCAAGTTCCGGCGCTGCCACCATAGGTGACCTTTCTTGTGTCTGAAATATATCAACAAATATTTTACAATACTTATTTACAATAATCGTAAACAATAAATATAAAAAAGAATCTCTAGCGCTTTAACGTTTTAAATCTATGAGAAAGTTAAAAATGTTTAAGTAGGTATTTATATAGGCACACACACAGCTAAAACAGCAGGAAAAATGGTTAGTATTTAATTTCTGTCGAATGTAACTAGCTTCAAAACGTCGTGAGCAGATTCGGGAGTGATGACTTAGATGCCAGTTATCTCGGCCCGCCACTTGTTTCTTATAAATAGTTCATACGGTAAACTAAAAAAAAGTAAAAGTTAAATACGTGTTTAGGTTTAGTGGTAAAAAATCAAGTGCTGGTATCCCCGTCAAGTTATTATCCGTCTATTGACAAATGACACGAAGTAACATAGATCACAAACTAACTTATAATGCCTTACACTTTGGTCGGTTCGTGCAAAATACAATTTAGGATTTTATCGTCTTTTTAGATGGAATCATCGATAAATTTTGCTTATTATTGACAGAAAATAGTCATGAGTACAATGATCCTTTGATTTCTTGCTGTAATAAATAAAAAAATGCTACTTACCGATGAAAGGTTATGTTTGATTGATTTCGTTCGCCACTGCTATTACAGCCAATAAACAGCAATTCACCATCACTACACAATAAATATTACCTTTTGGAATATCAATTAAGTCACAAATTACAGGAAATAAGCGTTTCACAGTTTATATCAACGAAAATATTTTGACAGCATATATGCGATTTCTCCGGCACTGATTCTGGTGATAAATACAGGCCTGGCGTCCGTGCAAGGTCGTCTTCTTCCAGTAGCTCCAGTAGCAGTTCCAGTAGTTCTTTCAGTAGTAGATCCAGTGGCAGCTCAAGTAGCAGTTCCATGGATCGCACGGTGGAGTATACAGTGGAGGTCTGCCCGGCTTGGGCAGAGCACCGCCGTGTCCTCGTGGAGGCGATTGGCAGCGGAGATATCTCGCGTCCGGCCCTGGTTCAGGCCATGGTACAGAGCGAGAGGGCCTGGGCAGCTTGCGGTCGGTGAGCAATGGGTAGCTCACCGTCCGGTAAGGACCAGACCTGGGTCGACGGCGGGTTGTATTCCACGCGCGCCTGAAAGAGATGTCGTCAGCACAAGTGTAGGGGTCCACTAGGGCCGATGCCAGCCGGGAAGGTAGCGTTACCGAGGACCCTGGCAACACAGGGAACGGAAGGAATACGAGTGGGTTTTAGTCAGTAAGAGTCTGACACACCCTCCCGCTCCGCCCAGAGCGGGAGAAGTTATTTACCAAATTAGTACGAACATTATGATGATTAGAGATAAGTAAAATAATTTGTATTCGTTTGATACTGTTGATTATTGCGTAAAACGACAAATCGAGATTTGTCGCATTAATATTAAGAAGATATTAAGAAATTTCATGAATAAAACTTAAAAAAAATATATGATTTAGTATTTTGATTATTATGACACAATTGCCCGGTTAATTGTTTTCTAGTGTCACAACGTCACTACTGGGAGGGTTGTAAATTTTAAACGTTTATATTTTTTATTACAAAATTATGAGATGTTTGTTTTTACTTTAATATGAAGTTCAAAGTTGTAGTTTAATTATTACCAGTTAATTTCTTTAGCCAAGACGAACTATACGTTATAATAGGATGTCGAATTTTCAAACGCTTCTCCTGAAATTACATCATTTGCATAAGTGACGTTTTTGCACCGTAGGTGCGATATAACAATTAGCCTCTCTGTAATGGGAAAAGATCACAATGTAAGAACATCATGCAAAATGTATTATTTGGCATGCAAATCCAGCCACGGACGTGAAGAGACGTGTGCTAGTGATGAGTAAGGAAAGCAATTATGATAAAAGGTTTATGAAATATTTTACGAAGACAAATTAAAATACTATACTACCTTACTATAAGACGAAAATTATTTATTGTCTATTACATGTTACACCAGATTAAATACAAAGCAAAATATAAAATAAAACTACCATATGTAGTGACAAATTCATGAGTAAATAAGTGCAAATCGATAATTTTATGGCAACTCTCGCGCATCCCTGTCAGGGGAATCCTTTAAAGTACTTTGTACGCCACAGACGGGATGAGACGTCGCGCTATGACGTTCACCGCGCTGCCGGACATTGATAGTGTTGTGCAATATTTTAATAGGTATATACGTTTTTAATTTGTCTTATATGTGTCGTTTAGTATCTCTAACTCCATAAAATAAAAATGCCTTCAAGTCAAATAACAACAGAACAGTTCCTTCGAGTGTTAAAAGGTGTTCCAAATAAACCGTTAAAATCAATTGAATATTTGTGAATAGTTTTCACAAATTCAATACAATTATTCCACGTAAAAATGTTAAACATATATCTATAATATTTTGAGGCACGAGTTACAGTATTTTGTCAGGTTAGCAGATTGAGTGTTCTAGTTAATTGACCACGACTTTGTCACCATAGATTTCACATTTTTTTTATCTTCACTATAAAGCTTTCACAATTATTTCCTAAATTCTTCCTTGATTTCGTAAAAATATAAATAAATTTAAAAAATGGGCACTCAATCCACACGCACACATCGCTAACTCCGCGCTTTCGCTTGCACGCTCGGCTCAGGCGGAACGTGACAATAGTCATGCTTTTTCGTGCGTGCAGCCGGCGTTCATAGATTTATAAGACGACATCACGTTAAAAAAGTTATTATTCATATATTTAACACTTCATTATAATATTCTAGTAATAATCACGTTTTTATAATATTACATACCTATGCAATAATATCGTTAATTAAAAAACATGTGACATTGGTACATCTCTACCTCAGAGGCGGCAAAGTTTGTAAGCGCGGTGCTGGCCACGCCAGTGACGGCTTTTGACGTCAGTGGATGTCGTCACAAACGAGAGTAGAGCTGTGACTTTTTTTGAAATATTTGAATTACCTTTTTATTATAAAATCTGTTCTTATCTAACATTGTAACTTATTATTTATTTTTAATTTATTTAATACTTTAAGCACACAAACGCGCCTCTGTACGACTTAATGCCGTAGGCATTTTCTACCAGTCAACCTTTGGGTGACGCAGAGACAAACAGTGGTAGGTGCAATAGCGAAAACTGTGGAATAAATATTTATTTAAATATAAGGATATACATACATATACCTATTAAAAAAACATTAAATATAATACATATACCTAATTATGCATAAATATAAGACCTAATAAATACACATAAATACACGAATATACTAAAACAGATGAGACAAACAATGGGAAAACATTACTATTGTCATGATACTGCCAGCTTCTTACGAATATGCTCGCGAACTTTGACTTTAAAGGATAATCGGTTGGTTGCCATCCTGATTTCCTGGGGGAGCGCATTCCACAGAGAGATAGACTGAACGAAGAATTCCTTCTTCTTCGAGTGAATGAAGTCAGTGCGGTGAGTGGGACATTGAAGAAGACGATTGTGTGATGAACGTAGGTTTCTACTGTGGTTCGCGCAAATGTACTGAAAGTGAGGGGCGAGTTGTTATCTCGCCCCTCACTTTCACAGGGGAAGAGGGCGAGTCAAGAAATGAAAACAAAGTGGTCAGCGCCCTGGGTAATAATTACTCAGTCGGGGAAAAAGGCGAAACATGGGTGAAATAATACAGCTCAATGGTACCTACTTATAAGTACTTTTTATTCGTAAACTTTGCACAATTTTTTTTATCGATATTTATTTTTGGAGTGACTATTATTTTGTAGGTATGAAAGAAGTAATTTGTAGCTTGGCGTAGATAACACAGATTTTCATTATTGACGTGGCGGTCAGTAGGTTATTGACGTGACGATCAAAAGGATCTAGGCACCTATAGTAGAAAAATTACAAAAATGCGACTCAAGAGAAAAATAAAGAAAATCTTAGTCAAATGAAAACTTCCCTAAAAATATTAAAAACCGTGTAGCTCAAACTATAATCGCTACATTCGGGTGTTTCGGGAAGCAATTGGAGGCTTCTAAAACTTTGCTTTGCAATTCGTTTGACAGGCCATCCTGTATAACTAGTATCATATCTTTTATCCTTTATGAAATATTCGTAGTAGTAGTATGGAATATTGTACGAATTCCTTATTCCTAACTAAAAGCTATAAAGTCTTTTTAAAGTTAACTATATTTTTACGAAATCAAGGAAGAATTTAGGAAATAATTGTGAAAACTTCATGGCGAAGATAAAAAATTTGTGAAATCTATGGTGCGAAAGTCGTGGTCAATTAACTAGAACACTCAATCTGCTAACCTGAGAACATACTGTAACGCGTGCGTTACAGTATGCTAGGTTAGCAGATTGAGTGTTCTAGTTAATTGACCACGACTTTCGCACCATTAATTTCAGTAATTAAAAATGTTAAACATATATCTAGAATATTTTGAGACACGTCTCAAAATATTCTAGATATATGTTTAACATTTTTATGTGGAATAATTGTATTGAATTTTTGAAAACTATTCACAAATATTCAATTGATTTTAACGGTTTATTTTGATTTTATAAAGGTTTATTTAGATCACTCAATCCTCCTATGGTGCAGACGGAGTGTTCCAAAACTCTCCATCTTTGGCTAAATAAATTCTTAATATTCTTACTCTATTTTGCGAGTATAATTCAGAATCAATGTGTGAAACAAAAACCTTGACGTAAAACTTAATAGTTAAAGATTAAATAAGAAAAATACTTTCTTTTCAACGTACCGTTTCAGTGTTCCATATTGCAGCGTTTATTTATTTAACCAAAACTTTTATACAAACGGCGGCCACATCAGAAATTGTGAAAATGTTGTCACTAAAGTTTAACACGTTTTTTTTTGTGAACGCTTAATTTTAACAATAATCAACTACGTTATATTTTTAACCGACAAAATTGTGTAGGGTGACCATGCATACAAAAAATTAAAAATATATTTATACTTATAAAGATTTTATTAGAAGACAAACTAGAAAAAGTGTAACAGTAATTGCTAATGCTATAGTAGATATTGATTTGATGTCGGAGGGAGTAACATCTTTCTTTTCTAAATCTAAAAGAGCGTAGGATAAAGAGTGTAAAATAATAGGACCATCTTTGCTATTGTACATTGTTTCCGCTAAATCATACCAATTTGTATTGTCATTGTCATTGTATTGTCATTCTATATTGATGGGCAGGAATGCAGTCTTCTTCACTATTTTACATGACTTACACGATTCGTTCAAGCACTTTTTAGTGACAGGAGCACTAATAACGCTATTAATTAATACAGTTTCAAATATAAATGAGACATTACATGCACAATCAACGTTGACATATTCACCGTCGACATTTTCACTTCTGAAATGCTGAAGTGCTATGCGTGCCCGCAATTCGGAAACATCCTGATTCGTGTATTTATAAGATAAACATTTGACGTATTCTGTAACTAGAATATCCTTGAATAAGTCTATATAGCCATTAACGTTATTGTTCGTACAATATCCCAAAGCTAATATGTATATCACAGAATCTAAAGCACACGTGTTTGTTACTTTTATTCGAGTTTTACCATCGGTAGAGACGTAATTACACAGGTTGCCGTTTTTTTAAAATATTATATCTACTTTTGAGTTCGTTATGGTCATTTGCACTTTTCCTCTCCAATTTCCACAAAAAGATGGTTCATCAGAAAATATACAGTGCTACCACAAAAAACATAGACACGCCTTAGTTACGTGTTTAGCGGTTGTTTAGTAAAAGTGATACCACAAAACCATGTTTAGCCGTTGTTTAGGGTTAGACAATGTTTAGACGCTGTTTAAATTTAAACAACATCAACCCACTGTTTAACGCACGTTTAACCCTCGCACATTACATTCTCTCAGTACGTAAATTGCAATGGATATCTTCGATTATGCTAATTTTAATGATTTGGACGACATGGAATTTATAAATAGCTATCGTGTTCAAGTGTACCGAGTGCGAGTGAATCTTTTTGCACATTACAATGAATATAACTTCAGAAAACGGTACGGATTCAGCTTTCGGAAAAAAAATGTTGGCCTATTATAAGATAATATTCCACATGATTCTCGTGGAAGGTGCTTAGATCCTTAGAATATATTCTTTCTATATTCTAAGCTTAGATCCTAAAATTCAAGTAGCCTGTGCCTTACGGAAGTGGGTTCGCCGTCAGGTAAGCGCACTTTCCTTATTGTCTTTAGTTTTTGTCGTCATTACCGGTTGTCATTGTACAACTTATTTACTGCTATTTTACCGGTGACTTAAGCAAGACTTGCAAAAATGTTGCTATAGCTTTGGCAAAGAAATCTCACATGTTCATCAATATGCCGTCAACATGCAACGAGCAACTCGACACAGAGAATTTAGAGCCTTTTTCGATTTTCCTACTGTCGTTGGGGCTATAGACTGTAACCACATCAGGGTTAAAACTTCAATTCAAATCTCAACAAAATATCCTGATTCAATCAAACTACCACCCACTGTCAGAAGCAAGAACTGTCATTGAAAAGTATGTTCCGTTCCGTTCCGTTGTTAATATACAAACAACTTTTTACATTTATGTCTACAACAGCCGTATGTTACCAATGGCGGACTTAATAATTTAATGAAATAGTAGTTAATTTTTAATTTTTCTAACTTAGTTAATCCTTACAAACAACTGTTCAAACAAAAAAATCGAAAGGAAAGAGAAAGGCTCAACAAATGAAATCTGCGTAAATGAAACGTTTCTTAGGATTGCCAAGTTAAAACAAGGATACGTCAGTTTAGGCAGTGTTTTGTTAGTTAGATGATAAACATGTATTTGTGGTAACACACTTTAAACACTTGTTTTAAGCAGTGTTTATCCTTTAGACACTGTTTAACTAAACACGTGTTTAAACGTTGTTTTATTTATATTTTGTAGTAAGACTGTATGAATCTAAAGGAAATCGTTGATCAGTATCACATTTTGGGGAATTTTAGTTCGCTTTCGCTTTTTATTAAGCAAATCTTTACGGTTTTTACGTTTTCTTGAGCGTGTGTTAGCAGGAGAGTTCTTTTGTTAACTTTGTCCTGACATAAATCACCTAGTGCGATTTTCCAGCTCTCCATCTAGATAGTCTAAATGAATTTTAAGGAACTGATCTATCCTGTGTTTTTCTATCTTAGTTTTAAAAATTAATGTTTTTAAAGATTTGAAGTAGCTTTCAACAGCTGACGAGGAAGGAGGCTTATTTTTGGACATAAAAGACGAACAAAGTTAGACCACAACGGCAGTTTGTACAATACTCTCCTTAGAGTCGGAATGAATGGCGGATAGTAATATTTATTTGCATTTTCCAATATATCGCTGCTTTTATTAGATTCGATTATTCGGTCATACCACGTAAAAGACTTTCGCACCATAGATTTCACAATTTTTTTATCTTCGCCATGAAGTTTTCACAATTATTTCCTAAATTCTTCCTTGATTTCGTAAAAATACAGTTAACTTTTAAAAAGGAGTACTCAAACCACACGCACACCTAAATTGGGCTTAAGGGTTCCGTTTCCGTACCCCCCTCCCGAGTTTGGATTTATAAATTTTGATTATTATCATGATAGCAGATTTATCCACACAAGTCTGATTATTTGAACTAGCTAGCTGTTACGGTTCTAAAGATCCATCAATTGGCTAAAGAACCCTAGACAATATATTGTTACGTTAACAGGACACGTTGACACAAAAGATGACGTGAAAATTACGCTACTAAAAAGGAAAATCCCATTTCAGTAGGTACTTAAACAATATATTCAAGCACGTCAGTCACTCAAGGATAATAACTAAATTTATCCTATAAAATGAATAATCCTGTAAAATTGCTAGTGTAACCATGAAATCGGACAATCCTGGGATAATATTTTATTATACATTTCTAAATAACCAAAGCAGTACCGTAATAATCAAGTGAAATATTTGACAGCAGAATATTTGATTTGCTACGTTGCCACCTTTCAGAATTCATATGGTTTTTTCAAACTATTCTCTCGCAGTCTTAACTTGAAAGGACATCAGTCATATTGTACCTTGCTTTAAGTACCTAATTGCGATGGTCAGGTAATTGCGTAATATTAGAAAACCTTTCAGAAGCTAAAAAGAAACCGCATACTTGGAAAACTTGGAGAAATGCAAAATTAGCGAACAAGGGTTGAAATAAAAGACAGAAAAAAAATATTTATTGGGACTCACCTAGGAAATTAATAAATAATAATAATAATAAAGCCTTTTATTTCCTTTTTACAATGTTTCTAAAAAAAAACGTTTAAAATAAGTTTATTTAGAATTATAAAGTTCAAGTTTAGATGTTGTATACCTATGTGTGTATGTATACAAAATTGACGCATATTGATGCGCAAGCACGGCAAGTAAGATAGTAACACCACATTGTCCTTATAACATCGAAATGATGGACAGTGTATTTCAGACATAAATTACTTTAGTAAAGTGTTTTGTTATTGCAATAAACTAGTTAAATGAAATAGTATCGACTGTTCATTAATATTAAAATGTTAAGTTTAGTTATATGTTTAATTTTGTTACTATTAAAAGCTGAAGCAATGGACACGGACGGTAAGAACGATTAATATTTAACTGTTTAAGACTGCGGTCGATACGCGGCCCTCAATCCGTCAATCGACTACTTAAATATCATCTACCTAGGTAGCCGCATCTGCATGCCGCAAGCATGTGCCTAGCCGAATGCAAATGAATAGGTGCGGTAATTTATGTTCATAAAGCGACTGCCTATCTGACCACAACCCATTTAACACACCTCTTGGTTGTCAGACTTATGTACAGGCTTCTGACTACCCGTAACGACTGTCAAAGATCTACAAATGACAGCTGGGAATCGACTACGTTTTAACTGACATTATTTTGTGACTTAAATTGAATGAGGTCACAATATTGAGTGGCGATGACACGTTCGATGTCGATCGACCGCGGTATCCTACGATCTTAGGTTGTAAATCAAATCGTACAAGACTTAGGTACCTACACAACATACACTAACATTTTCCTGTTTTTCAGTCTTTTTCTTGCTGGTCAATTTTAAAATGACAAATTCGTATGCTGCCTTACTTGAACTGCCTCGTCGGTCTAGCGGTTACAAGTTTTGACGTTCCATAGTGTATTTAATTTTTATGTGCCTATTTGAAATAAATAATTTGACTTTACTTTAAGTTGGGCAAAGTGTTATTAAGTTTATCCATCTGGAATTTCTCAGTAGCAATCTGAATTTATGTTAGTAAGTGGCAATAGGCTCGTCCCCGAATACATGAGACTTAATAAATGTAACTAACTGGCAAACTTTGAATTTCTACGAGGGATACAGGCGATATGTTATGTTAGGTTAAGTTGATGTCAAAATTTCACGTATGTAGTAATAATGTATTATGATAAGAAAAACGTAATGGTGTTCAATGCCCCGTTCATTATTGAAATAAAGAAAAATGCCATCTGGTAGACGGAATGTTTCAGATTCACCATTACACTGATCACCGCATTAGACGTAATGTTTCAGTTTCATAGTCAGTCTGGTCACCGGAGTACCTACCTACTTTGTTTCAATTCCATTAACGAACAGGACATTAAAAGCATCACATTGTTTTTATTACTAAATTAAATAGCTGTATATTAGTTACATTGTAGTTGTTAGTAGATTTTAATTGTGTTGTTGATTTTTATGCTATTTTATTTGTACACTATGATCCTAAGTTGGTTGAAATAAATAAATAATAATAATAATTTAGTAGTAGTACACAATGTAAATAGGTAGGTTTATAAATTTTAAGCATAAAATTGTGCTAACTTTCATATAGCATAAAACACTTAATTTTAGAATTGGAACATCATATAAGTTACATGATTTGTATCATTATATAAATACTATTAGATACTGAGAAATTCCTAATGTAAAATCACGAATCCAGGAGACGCCCTGGACATCGGGAATCCCAGGCCGATTCCCAGCCACCGCAGGCGCGAGCTTGCAGTCGGTGAGCAATGGGTAGCTCGCCGTCCGATAAGGACCAGGCCCAGGTCGACAGCGCGTTGTGTTCCATGCGCGCCTCAAAGAGATGTCAGCACAACTGAAGGGGTCCACTAGGGCCGATGCCTGTCGGGGTCGCGGGAAAGTCCGAAAGGGATACCATGGCAAGACACAGGCAACGGTAGGAACATGGGTGGGTTTTAGTAAGTAAGAGTCTGACATGAAGAGCGGGAGAAGTTATTTGATATTTCCCCACCCAACAAAAAAAACAGGACCCAGTAGTCTTGAATTGATATGACCGCGAGACCAATGGAGCCAGTCAACAGCTTTTCTGCAGTAGAAATAATAATGGTATCTTACCGATACGCAACTGTAGCTATACCTGAAGCCCTACCGCGAAGTTAACGTATCTAATGTAAAATCGAACGTTTTTTTAAATGAAAATAGGTACAACGTATCTTAAAGCATTTTGGTTTCAATTGATGCTGCAGAAAAAATAAGTATCACCCATAGATCTGAATAAAATCTAACTAAATAAATGTTAAGATTTATCCAAGATATTCAAGATTATCCAAGATAAGAATGCTTGGAAACATGCTGGTCCAGCTCCATAGGACAATCTAGAGTCTAGACAAAATCAAACTGGTTGCTATTTTAATTGTACAATTTATTATTTCGAATTTTCGTCCCCCGAATCGACGACGCTTGGCTCAAAAAAATTATATTAAATTGAAAGGGCCCAATACGTATTATTTTGTTATTTTTAGATGTTTTTGTTAGTGTCGGGGGTTTATTAAATTTTAAATTTAACTTTTTATTACATAGTGAGCGCCCGCGCAGGCAACGCGGAGGTGAGGGTGGGAGCGAGACAAAACATTGGATATTCTCGCGTAATTAAATGATTTTAAGTGGGTACATTATTTATAAACTCACGGTGATGTCTGCGGATATTTTTTTATGTTATTTAATAATATTAAATAATTAAAATGAGTAAATGCAGGAAATAAAGTGAATGGTTCTATACATGCAACGGTGACCAACCAGTCGATGTCCAAAGAGGCTTGACTGGCTGTTCATAATGGTGTGCTGGTGCCTAGACCTACACTTATGTATGAAAGTGAATGTTGGGTGTGGCAAAAGAAACATGACAGTAGAGTAAATGCTGTGGAAATGAGTTCCTTGCGAAGCGTGACTATAAATGACAGGCGGATTTTTTTTTTTTACTATAGGAAATCATCAAATAACTTCTCCCGCTTTGGGTGGAGCGGGAAGGTGTGTCAGACTCTTACTGACTAATACCCACCCGTATTCCTTCCGTTGCCTGTGTTGCGGAGGCCTCGGTGACCTATAAGTACCTTCCCGCGACCCCGGCAGGATAAATGATAGGCTGAAAAATGATGTGATAAGGCAGCGGTGCGGTTTAAAGGAAGATGTAGTGACAAAAATTGTAAGGAGTATGCTTAGATGGTTCGGTCATGTTGAGAGGACGAATGAAAGGCGACTAACAAAAGATATTTACAAGGCAGATGTGAGTGGAAATGCCTGAAGGGGACGTCCCAGAAAGACATATATAGTGACCTCAGTAATGATGTTCTTCAAAAAGGTCAGATGCGTAGTACTCGCAACCGGCGTGCGTGTATGACCAGATGTATGAACGTAAACGAAGCAAAAGGAGTATGTAATTAATAGTGTTCTATAGTTTCTGCCTACCCCCATGGGAAGAAGGCGTGAGTTTATGTATATGTTAATAATATTTATTTTATTTTATTTGGTTACCTACATTAAGTACAACTCATTAATTGGTCAAGGACTGCTAATGAGACACAATTGATTTTCTATTGTTTGACTTCAAATCGGTGTCGCGCGGGGCTTAACAGGTTAAACCTAACTTGGATTCCGTACGTCTGTTTCGGGTGACGACTGAAAATCAGCGCTATGCTGGGGGTCCCCCATAGCACAGCATCATGCTGAGTGGAAGCCAACTTGTCACAGTCATGACGTACAGCTGTGTGTTTTGTGATTAATGTGAATATATGTAGATCTATTTTATTTTTCTGTTTTTACCCGACTGCCCCAGGAGGGTAATGTTTTTCGAGAGTATGTATGTATGTATGTATGTATGTATGTATGTATGTATGTATGTATGTATGTATGTATGTATGTATGTATGTATGTATGTATGTATGTATGTATGTATGTATGTATGTATGTATGTATGTCTATTTCTTTGGCACGCTCTGTAGCCTAAACGGCTTGACGGATTTTAACATAAGAGGTGTCGTTAGATTCGTCTTCATTGTGGTAGTGACATAAGCTATATAATATTTAAATATTGCATCTGGAAATAAAAAAAATCTGGAAGGGAAGGTTTTTAAAAATTAATTACTACAATATTGGTATCAAATAAAAGCCGGCAATGAGTCCATTCCATATATATAAAAAGCTTGAAATAAAACAATTTAAAAAACAAAAAGCCCGACTGCAAAAACACATAACTGAAAAGAGAAAAACAAGCATTTTATTCTATAGAATTTTGGTATCGCAGGCGGGGACAAACCAATAACCTGAAATATGGTGTAACTTGTGTTTGTCCCCCCCTCCTGCGATATACCAAAATTCTATAGAATAAAATGCTTGTTTTTCTCTTTTCAGTTATGTGTTTTTGCAGTCGGGTTTTTTGTTTTTTAAATAATTTGTTTTATTTTATTTTATTCTAGATCGCTTTGTATGCACGTGTTTCTGTGACAAATAAAATAATTTTTCTTTCTTCTTGGGTCTCGGTACGAAATGCATGGTCGCTCATTCTCGGACCAACCGCGGCAAGCGTAGCTTAACCTTGATCGTTCGACCCGTGCGGCTGTTACTTAAGCCACGAACACGCTAACTGTTGCAACATTCAATAAATAATTATGTAAAATGTTACTAACCTTAAAAATTACATCAAATAATATCTGAATCGATGGAATACAATCCCATAACGACGTGGATTTAAAGGCATCATCCGTAGATTTCAAACTCTGAACCAGTTTTTGCTTACGCGTGATTCCGTTGAATTTATGATTTGCACTCCACGGCACGGCACGGCACTCCCTCTCACAGAGAGGAGGCCTGTGTCCCAGCAGTGGGAACATTATAGGCTGATTATGTATGTGTATGTTATGTACTCCACGGCTACAAGTCGGCTTCTTGCAATGAATATCAATTACTTTCAATATAATATTATCTGAAATAGAAATATTATTTCAATGCACGTAAAGGAAAATTATTCACAAATATTGGACTTTGACAGATAAAAAACAAAAGAGTAAATTAAAAGAACGTGAAAATAAAAAGTTAATGACGGCACAGAAAAGAGTTTGTATATGTTTTCAACCTTTGTCAAAATCTTCATTTTCATTGTAATAGTTTCCGGTGTAATTACAGGCCACATGAGACGAAGGCAACGCATCTGCGATGCCTCTGGTATTACTTTGCAGTCGAAAAAAAAATATGATGACACATTTGATATTATTTTCTTCATTGTATTGATTTAAAAAACGAGCGAGCCTTACAGAGTAGTCGCATATGTGTAACATCTGACATCTCACCTTGGTAATAAGCAACTGAGCAGCGACAGAAAATAACCTCATAATTAAAAAAAATCCAAATACTGAAATATTTATTCGAATAAATTATTCATTACTAGTGGTCGCCCACTGGTCGAAATTCGACCCCCTGTACTTACAATCTATAAAGTACTTACTAATTACACGAGTACACTAATTCCATGCTATTAAAAAGTTCTTACTTACTCCATGCTGCTTAATTAATGCAAGCTGTCACTTGCTGTTACTCACTTCCGTCCCTTTTCACGAAATTACACACTCCCACAGAAAGCGAGAGGAAATATGTTATCAGAAATAAATACTTATAACAAGTATTTATTCGTTTTGAGTATGAATGTGGATGGCTATACGAGTAGGGAAAGACCATGAAACGATGGATGGACTGTGTGAAAGATGATATGGCTAGAAAGGGGGTGACTACTGAGATGCTGTCTGATAGAGAAGTATGGAAGAAAGAGACATATTGCGCCTACCCCAAATAAATTGGAATAAAGGCAGGAGAATGAAGACGATGACGACTTTTAATAAGTATTTGTGGTAATTCAACATTAATCATGATGTTTTATAAAAATAATAAAATAATGAATTTATAATTGTGGTTTCATTTGATTCTTGAGTTATTTGGGCATACTTAGATATTTTTTTAGGTTATTCAAAGTGTTTGAGTTATTTGGGCATAGTTTTTTTTTTAGGTAATTCAAAGTGTTTTCAGGGCCGATCGATCGTACGTCGCGCATCACCACGAAATATGACCCTACGTCCTAACCAAAAGCAATCCTCACGCGAATACGCGATTACGCGATCCCTGAATAATAATGTACAGTCGCCAGCACATCAAGTTACCACAAACTGTCAAATTTCCCCAAATGATTTTAAACCTTAAAATGTTGACAGTTAAATTCAAAATCGATATACGCGATTACGCACAAAACCGGTCGAAGTGGCGGTGCTTGGGGGAGGCCTATGTCCAGCAGTGGACGTCTTTCGGCTGAAATTATGAATGATGATGATACGCGATTTGATTAATCGGGCAACTATGTCATATTCATTTATAAAAACGCGTCGATCGCGTACTTGCTCGTCGTTCTCTTTTGGTTAGGAAGCAGCCTGACACTTCGTCTACGGCCACGTCCTAATCAAATCGAACGTCGCGCGACAGAGGGCGCCTTCCGGTTTCCCGAACAAAAAGTCACATTTGAAAGCGACGATCGCGTATTCGCGCCGCGCCGGACATGTTGATTAGGACGCGGGGTTTGTCTACAGACTCAAAATTAGCCACAATGTGGTCGTCCGAGCGCGGTCGATGGCACACTAACCCCGCGTTTACATCATTATACAGGGAGTTAAAAGACCCATTACATAGCTGTCGTCTACGCATTCTCCATTCAGTATGTAACATTGTACTAAAATTACGGAAGGGCGCAAAGTAACGCACGAAAACCATTGTGGACCAACGGGACATGGGTCACGTATTTAAGGGTCAGATAATCGTAGTAACGGTGGAGTTTATTGCCCATTATTCTCCATATGAAACTGCTTTTTGGAAGGGGCAACTAGAATCAATTCTATTTTTTTTGTAAATTTTGACGTTCAAAGTGCCTTTTATGTGCCTTTTTTAATTAATAATTTGACTTTGACTTTAACTTTGAACTTAAATTGGCAGTTGGAGAATTGACCGTGGCATATATCGATGTATGGGAGAACAGGTTTTTCAACTACAATATTAATTTTGTTTTTAGAATAAATTTGTCCCAAGTAATCCGAACTACCCTTCATTGTGCGTGGTCCGCCACACTCTTGGCCGATTTTCAATCTTGGGGTAGACAAAAACTTCCTGAATTTATTTCTTTAAGTCTTTTACTACAATACTTAAATATTCACATATATAATTGATGCATGCGTTCTAGTTTAACATACATTTTTTGCATAACTTACTTGCATTATATAAAGGCATAATAGCATATTAACTAAAATCATATATCTGCGCCTTAAAGTCAAGTTGTAACAATTAACAATTTCGTAAGAAACATTAAAAAATGGAACTTTGGCCTTCAATATGGCTTCTAGCCAAACCATACTCCGGTACAAAAAAAGTCACAAATATGGGAAATACAAATTCTCGGCTGCGTTAAGCGTCTTTTTATACCCGTTATACAAATTGTGATTCTTGTTTCCAACAAATTTAATAAAAGACTTGCCAGCACTTAAAGTTCAAACTGTCAAATTTTCTCATTCGATTTTGTACTTAGCCGTCAACATTTTAACATTCAACATCATTTGGAGAAATTTGACAGTTTGTGGTAACTTAACCTATCTTAAAAGTGTTGACGTTGTTTCAGACATATCTTGTTAACTATTTTGGTCATCTTTTTGACAAGTTTTCTCTTGTCAAAAAGATGACCAAAATATTTACCAAGTCTTGTAAATTGTTTTAAGGGTAAACGAAAACAGCAGTCACATCATGTAGAAAACTTGTTTTATCCTTGGTCTAAAAGAGGGGTTTTTTTTTTGGGTGGGAAATCATCAAATAACTTCTCCCGCTCTGGGCGGAGTGGGAGGGTGTGTCAGACTCTTACTGACTAAAACCCACCTGCATTCCTTCCTGTTGCCTCGGTAACCCTTTGGTACCTTCCCGCGACCCCGGCATAGGAATGCAATATTTGTACATCGCTTGAAATATTCCAATTTTATTAAAACTATGTTTGTTTTCCACCAGGAGCAGTTATTTTATCTGTAAACAGCCGAAATTTGACTTATGTAACGACTAATCTGTCAGTCAACTACGATGGAGAGGCCAACTACGCTTATGAAGACGGCGAGGACATGTATTTTTCCTGCAAGAAAGCACATGTTGGATATTTTTATTTGTCGGACTCTCTGCGCTTGGAATATTATAATGTAGAAGGTACAATAGATAATTAAATAATAATTATGATAATATATACACCGTATGGCCACTTGAATGAAATTATTTATTTATTTATTTATTCATAGGAAAACCAACAGCTATAACGAATGGATAACAATTGTATATAGTACACAGAGCCAATTACAGGTTCTCACGGGTAAAAACAGAGAATTTAGTAGAAATCTTAGGATCACTAACAAGCACGATAGAAAATAATATAAATAAGGTATATATGCACTATGCACTTTTAAAAAAGTCAGCATTCAGCTGAGCGCGTGCAGAATAGGTTTTGGTGGTAAATGGGTCAAATGAGAACTCTTTACAAAGGATATTAAAGTCCTTACTCGCTCGCACTATGTATGAGTTTTGCCTGTAGTTAGAGGAAGAAAAAGGAATGGAGATAGGTGGATTAAATCGAACTGATCTCTGGGGGACATTGAAACGCAGTTTATGAAGGAGATCAGAACAGTCAACATCGTTAGATATAATTTTTAAAAGAAAAGTGCAATCTGCTAGTCGACGACGATTTATAAGTGGCTGTAAATGAAATTTCTTGCAAAGATTCATGTAATTATCAGAATGGTACGGTATACGCAGCCGGAAACATAGAAATCGAATAAATCTTTTTTGTACATTTTCAATACGATCAATGTATTTGCCATAACACGGGTTCCAAATTTGTGACGCATATTCAAGATGACTTCTCACAAAAGAACAATAAAGAATCTTAAGGGTTTTGGCCTTCCTGAAACACCCTTCAAGTCTCATAACAAAACCCAGTGACTTCGAAGCTTTGGCCACTATTTGCTCGATGTGCACATTAAATAATAAATTATATGTACAGATCTACATAATAGTCAACCCCGTAAGACGGGGACCGTACATACGTGTGAGAGCCATCATTGCTCCAGAGCTAGATGGCCCAAGCTTTGATGATTTTTTAAAGCATCATCTCTTTTTCGCAAGAAACAATGATGGGTTTAAGTGATATACCCACACAATCGAGGTCTAGTTAAGCTTCACAATATGACGGGTATCGGTATCTTCATGTCACGTCACGCGTAGTTACCTATTTATTTATTCAATAGTTTAAGCACACAAATATACAGAGACGACCTTAATGCCATAGGCATTTTCAACCTTTCAACCTTTGAGTTATTGTAGACCTTTAGGTTGATGCAGAAACAAACAGTGGTAGGTGCAATCTCGACAAATTGAGGAATAAATATTTATAAAGTGTCTAAACACACTATGCCGAAGTTACGCGACCGAAATTCAGCACAATTACGCCTGCAATGCTATTTGAATTACTGACGGCACACTATGTCGAAATTACGTCGCGTCATAGCGTACAGCCTGACTTCGATCGTAGCGAGCGTCAGCGGCAACTTATTCTGTGAGCACACATTATACGCGACCGAAGTTCGGTTCGGTTCGACCGAAGTTCGAGCGCTCAAGACACTGAATACACACACAAAGTTGCGTTTCTGCCCCGTAAGTTCGGCACTTATGCTGTGTCATATCAGCCGAATACGTCGGAACGTAAAATCAGCCACCGAACTTCGGTCGCGTAACTTCGGCATAGTGTGTTTAGACACTTAAGTACAAAGATACACATATACCTATTACAAACTATAAATATAATATATAATTATACATTATTACATATAAATATAAGTACAAATAAATACACACGAATACATTAATATACTAAACAAATAAGACAAACATTAATGTTAACATTACTTCAAATTAGGATGAGAAAAAATTATATATATTGTCCTTTCAGGGATTCTTCTATTTCAAACTAAGCCTCGAGTAGAACAACCACACTTTTTCCGTTCCGTCTTGAAATCAAACAATAATAAGTATTATTTGGACTGTATACGCGCTGCCAGAGATTCCGAAAGAGAATATCGTTATAGAACTACCTTCTTTATGAAGAAACGAGATTTACATGCTGGTAAGTAATTTAAATGAATTAGAAGTCATAATAAGGATTAACACTGCTATACTTATATCTAAGTACCGTGGCATTTACCACCTAGCCTAAAAAACTGAATCAGAGACATGTCATGGAGTAATTCTTTAACAATTCTTAGGTGCCATGTTGCCCCATAAGCGACTAGTCGCGTTCATTACGTCACTAATTTGTTCAGAAAACGGGAAGGCGGTTTCTGTCAGCGCAACGACGCGTTCGTGATCGTAAATTAAATTGAACGTGACGGTCGCGTGTCCGCACGACGATCGCTTTGGTTAGTACACGGCCTTTTGTCAGAAATTATACATACTCGTATAATCACGATTGACAGAACGAGAATAACATAAAAATTATATTGAGGGTATTTTAGTTAAATAGTATGCAACTATAGGGTTGACCGATGACTGTACTTTGGGGTTCGAGAGGAAACTAAAAATTGGCTGGAAAATAAAATTCACTCTTGACCCACAAGGGTTAAGAATAAACTATAGTTAGGAGTCCAGTGAACACATAATATTATTTATTAGGGGTCGAGAGGCCGAGAGTGGACTAAACTAGTGGTACTTATTAAATTTATGTATTGTGTTTTTATGGGCCTTAGTTGCCTGAAATAAAGGATATTATTATTAGGTCCGGGATCCCATGGTCCCGAGATATGTAAGGACATATCTCGGGACCATGGGATCCCGGACCTTTGGAAGGCGTACGAGGGGCCGAAGCTAACTCGCAGAGGCCCCTTAGACAATTGTAATGGAATGAGGCACCAACCGACGATTATCCCTATTTGCTCTATGAAGGTGCACCCAAGGACAACCCCCGGTTGATGCAACACTATTGCAGAACATGGGAACAAAAATATTGGGCTATGGGTTTGGGAGGCTATAGTGGATTGGTTTCCTAAGACTATAGAAAGGCTATGGCCCCTACCTGACCAGTGTTTTATATAAAATACACCGACAAAATGGCAGGGGGTGAATTGCACACTAATATTATTATTATTATTAAACGCATTTTGTTTAGTTATAGCACAACCGTTAAAGTAAATTTTTTTTTACAGATGCAGACCATCATGCAATGATATTGTCCGTTAATGGCAAACACTTGACTGTAATTACAAATAACAGCAATTCATCATATTATTATGACGATTACTTGTACAGATATATAGAGGGAGAGGTATTGCACATTACGTGTCGAAAAACCGACAAAAATATGAGAGGCAGTCTGACTTTCTACAATTATGACGAAGCAATTTCACGATATATAAGCCCGGGTGAGTAATATATATGTCTATACATAGGTAGTACAAAACGAAGTCGTTTTTCGTGTCTCTCTGTGCGTCCACTTGTATCATCTAAACTGCACAATGGATTTTGATGAAGATTTCACCACCATTTAAATCGTTTATTCCAGAAGGTTTATGTGTATAATAAATTATTATTAAACTTAGATATATCAATAACAAAACTGAATATATGTTCTGCGATTTCGGCGGTCTCTCCAGTTCTGGAGCCATAGTGCTTGATGGCGCGCTACTCTCAGTCTGTTCTGACTTTCGGTATCTCGGTTCACTCGTGCAAAGTGTTGGCGAAGTAGATCGGACGGTTAAGCATAGAGTTAACACTGGATGGATGAAATGGCAGCAGGTCACGGGAACAATCTGCGACACCCGCATTCCCCTTAAACTTAAAGGGAAGATATATAAAACAATGGTAAGATCTGCTGTCTTGTATGGATCAGAATGTTGGGCCACAAAAGGGATGAATGAAAGGCAATTGCATGCAGCTGAGATGTGTGGTGTGACACGAATGAATAGAATAAGAAATGAGTACATAAGAGGAAGCCTGAAAGTGGCACCGGTGAATGAAAAGTTGTGCGGAAATCGGTTGTCATGTGATGCGGAGGAATGAGGAAAATGTAGTGAGGAAAGTCTTGAGTATGAATGTCGATGGCTATAAGAGTAGAGGAAGACCAAATAAACGATGGATGAACTGTGTGAAAGATGATATGGCTAGAAAGGGGGTGACTGATATTGATATAGGCTGATTATGTTATATCAAATAAAACTTGATGTTATGACAAGTCGCCATTGCACCCTTGAGAAGAAGAGGGTCGCTAGTATATAATTATAAACACTGCACTGGATCGGCTTCACTTCACCTGATCGGCTCGTCGTCAACCAGCAGTGCTATTCTGTAACCTCACCGTGAAAACTTAAGTGAAGTGAACGTGGAGTGAACTGTCAGTGTCATCCCACCTGATACTAGGGATGGACCAAGGATTACATTTACAATCATAATCGAGATTTTAATAATATTTTTATGCTTATTCTATTGATCATAATCAGTTAACTGATTAAATAAACGCAATCCCATGACCCAATCGCGATGTGTTTTAACTGATTAAATAAACGCAATCCCGTGACCCAACCGCGATGTGTTTTGAAGAAGCGATAGTGGATTGAGTCGACTAAAGACTGTGCGACGTTATTCAGCGTTGTTATTAACCCAAATCTATTCAATGAGAAGAGATAACCGAGTGTATCAAGTGATCGAGTGCTAAAAGTATGCCTGACCATAGAATTTATCCCCTCACAAACTATGTGGCCTCACAAACTAAACGATGTGTGTGTCTGTGTACATGAGCCATTCGAATAAAAAACGTGCGGATTATTTAATAAGTACCTTTCTAATATTTTATTTTAGGTAGGTACATTTATACCGACCAACGCGTTGCCAATAATAAAATAATATTCATGAAATCACCGTCATCAATACTATAACAAAATTCAACTGTTCAACTGACACTCGCGCAGCGCGCGCACCGGCCGGCGGGCGGCTAGGCTCACTTCACCCAGCCCAAGTAAAGTGATGTTGCCATGGCAACGAGAATCGAGTGAAGTAATAAGATCACGACACTTGGGCGTCGCGCTTACCGACTCACTTCACCTAGCCGATTCACTTCGGCGCGGGTGGTTACTATGGTTACGAGAATCGGGTGAAGGATAAGATCACGCCGCGCTTGCGCGTGAGGCGCTGTTATTAACATCAAGTTGAGTTTTTTTTTGTGCAAATGCGCTACAAACAAAAATTTGGTTTTACCACCTTTATATCAAAATCCAAAATGGCGGCTACAAACATTTTTCATCATGTGTGTCGTTTTCATGGTTTTCGGGGGTGTTAAAGCCGATAGTGAGGTCAAATCTACAAAACAACATGGCGGCCGCAAAAAAAATCAGATTATTCATCATGGGTATAGTTTTCATGGTTTTCGGGGGTCTTAATTTCGATAGTGAGGTCAAAATTAAAAAGCAAGATGGCGGCTGCGAAAATGTTCAGATTTTTCATCATAGGTGTCGTGTTCATGGTTTTCGGGGGTGTTAAAGCCGATAGTGAGGTCAAATCTAAAAAGCAAGATGGCGGCTGCAAAAAATTTCAGATTTTTCATCATGGGTATCGTTTTTATGGTTTTCGGGGGTGTTAAATCCGATACTGTGATCAACATTAAAAAGCAAGATGGCGGCTGCGAAAATGTTCAGATTTTTCATCATGGGTGTCGTGTTCATGGTTTTCGGGGGTGTTAAAGCCGATAGTGAGGTCAAATCTAAAAAGCAAGATGGCGGCTGCAAAAAATTTCAGATTTTTCATCATGGGTATCGTTTTTATGGTTTTCGGGGGTGTTAAATCCGATACTGTGATCAACATTAAAAAGCAAGATGGCGGCTGCGAAAATGTTCAGATTTTTCATCATGGGTGTCGTGTTCATGGTTTTCGGGGGTGTTAAAGCCGATAGTGAGGTCAAATTTAAAAAGTAAGATGGCGGCTGCGAAAATATTCAGATTTTTCATCATGGGTATCGTTTTCATGGTTTTCGGGGGTGTTAAAGCCGATAGTGAGGTCAAATCTAAAAAGCAAGATGGCGGCTGCAAAAAATTTCAGATTTTTCATCATGGGTATCGTTTTTATGGTTTTCGGGGGTGTTAAATCCGATACTGTGATCAACATTAAAAAGCAAGATGGCGGCTGCGAAAATGTTCAGATTATTCATCATGGGTATAGTTTTCATGGTTTTCGGGGGTCTTAATTTCGATAGTGAGGTCAAAATTAAAAAGCAAGATGGCGGCTGCGAAAATGTTCAGATTTTTCATCATAGGTGTCGTGTTCATGGTTTTCGGGGGTGTTAAAGCCGATAGTGAGGTCAAATCTAAAAAGCAAGATGGCGGCTGCAAAAAATTTCAGATTTTTCATCATGGGTATCGTTTTTATGGTTTTCGGGGGTGTTAAATCCGATACTGTGATCAACATTAAAAAGCAAGATGGCGGCTGCGAAAATGTTCAGATTTTTCATCATGGGTGTCGTGTTCATGGTTTTCGGGGGTGTTAAAGCCGATAGTGAGGTCAAATTTAAAAAGTAAGATGGCGGCTGCGAAAATATTCAGATTTTTCATCATGGGTATCGTTTTCATGGTTTTCGGGGGTGTTAAATCCGATAGTGAAGTCAAAATTAAAAAGCAAGATGGCGGCTGCAAAAAATTTCAGATTTTTCATCATGGGTGTCGTTTTCATAGTTTTCGGGGGTGTTAAAGCCGATAGTGTGGTCAAATCCAAAAAGCAAGATGGCGGCTGCGAAAATTACGAAACCTTTTTGAATAAAAAAAACCAAATTGAGTTTCTGACTGAATTTCTGTTTTGCTATTTTATTTTTAAAAAACCCTGAATAGTAACGTTTCAACACTTAAATACTAGTTTTGAAATAATATAAAATGATCAATAGAATTAGTATAAAAATATAATGAAAATATCGATTATGATTATAAATGTAATGTTTGGTCACTCCCTAGCATCAGTGAGATGACACTGACAGCTCACTCCACGCGAGCTTTCACGGTGAGATTTTTACAGAATCGACATGCAGGCGTCAACTCAGCGTTAGCATGTAACCGGATAGGCTCAGCACCTTCGAGGTGTCCGGGGGCTTTGGGCTGACCGTCAACTCGCTTACGGCTGGCCGACACCTTGTTTATCGCTGGGTGAAGGTGAAAACTAACCTCCGTACCTAAGCGAGGCGACGCGCGATGGCTCGCCGTAAGCTTGATGACCGCTATTTACTTTACGATTAGTTTGTGGCCTGTTTCGACAGCAAGGCCAATGTCTGTCGGAGGACTGTTTAGTCAGTGGGTTCCTAATGCGGGTAGTCCTAAATGACACATGACTAAATTATCTATTGTAGCCCTATGGCTAACACTGTCGCGATAAAGCGAACTACATTTCGCGTGCTCTCTGTTGTACAGCGAGACGTCGACCGGTGTGCGAGAGAGAGCGCGCGAAGTGGAGTTCGCGTTATCGCGACAATGCAATGTAGCCGTAGGGTAACGCAAGTCCACGCAGTTGCTTTATATGATGCACAAGAAGTAATAGACTAATGTTTTCAGTGGTCAGGAATCCGTTGGAAGGATATATTTCACTAAATGTATCCGCAACAAAAATAAATAGAAAAATTCTAACTTTTGGTATCAACAACTCGGATGTACAAAAACCTAACGCGAGGTTGTTGCTCTTGTCTGATATTTCTGAAAATGGTATGTAAAACAAGATCTGTTTTTCCCCCTAAATATTTCAAAGTCAAAGTCAAGTAAATATTTTATTGCAAACAATTTAATTTTTTTTGAAATGACAACGTAGATACCTATTATTTTCAGGTGTTCGTATACGCGGCCTGCCTAGAAATAACGTCCTGTACCAGTATACAAATGATTTAGATAAATGGACTATTGAATATCAATATTCTGTGAACGAAACTCTTAAATTAACTTGTGTACCCAAAGGTTTAATCCTTGTCGAAAATCAGCGGTTTCAGTGGGAGTTCAATGGTAGGTATTTATTTAGTTATCTGCCTTATAAGTTATAAATAACTACCATTACAGATTTCATTACCTCATCCGGTTTCTTGTTATAAATAAAAATTTATAAACATTAAAATAATTTACAATTTAAAAGGTCGGTATGTTGTTGGCATTCTTTCAGGGGGGTGAGAGTACTCATGAATAAGATCGATGCAGTATTATGTCTCGCCAGTTGAATTACAGGCGAGACATAATTTCAGAATGTATCAACTTTTCATAAGGCGATTGCTGGTCTTTAATAAAACAATTCAAACATTTTGTATCACGCCTGTGTTCCCTTTCATTAATTTTATCCACTACATCTTTCTAGGCGCACGCTCTATCTCTGCAGCATTGTTGTCACCTACGACGATTGTTGTTTCTAATAAAACGTTTACGAAAGTTTTGGATGCAACCCACAACGGAAAAACAATAACCTGTATTTATATTCAAAACTATTCTTTCAAAACAGAAACAGTTGAGATTATCCTCCGTTTAAAATCAGGAGCAAAAAGTGGTGAAATAATTTCGGGTAAGTGAAGTTTACATATTTCGATCAAACACATTATCAGAATTGGCATCACCTCACCTCATCGGCTCGTCGTCAACCAGCACCCAATAGCGTAACAAACTTTCCATCACAATATAAGGTCGCGTCCTAACCAAAACCGATTGTCGCGCTCTTTTATATGAAAATGCTTGAAGAAGAGTCGCGCGATCAATAAAGTCGTATTTGTACGTCAAAACTCATACAAACGATCGCGTCGCTTTTGGTTAGGATACGGGATAACGCAATGAATATTGCTGAATTGTTAAAAAGAAATTATGGCATTGGTAATGAATGAATATGGCATTGGCAACCCAACGTAGGCATGTAACCAGAGCGGTTCAGTACCTCTACCATATTTAGATTATATTATAGATTAATTTGACAGGACTAAACTAAAATTTATCTTCTGTGCTTTTCTTAATGAAATAGAAAGAAAAAGATGCACTGAACTTAAATTTAATTTAGTTTGTGAATAAGGTAATCTGCACCACTATTCAATAACAAGCACAAATCTTCAAACGCTTCTTTCGAAAGTCTGTAGGGTTAGCCACTAACATATTTCATGTTAAATAAGCTCTTCCAGACGTTACTTTTACTTTAATAGACTCAAAACGTATATAATTTTAAAGTAAACATATGTTTCACACCTCAAAATGCTGGTGAGCTACGTAATTACTATTGCAAGCAAATTTTTCGATAGCTTCTGTCAAATTAGTGACTCATGGTGCCGTTTTGTATGGTGACATCTGAATAACGTTAGGGAAAATCGAATAGATTACGTTAGGTTTCTTACCTATCGAAATCTATAATGAACGAATTGTAATTCTTTCTATGACCGCTAGGGGCGCTGTACAATATTTCATACATATCATTTACGGAGACGCTAGCGAGTTTTGACTGAGTAAACTCATGGTAGAGGTTCTGAACATCCGCGGAGACGCTAACACTGCGCTTGCAGCATTTTTTTGTCAATTGGATATAATTCTTGCCAGAATGTCAGCTGTCATGTACTGTGTGCCTCTTCTCATACAGATAAGGAATGATCATCGATCACCAATCATTTCCAGAGTATTCGGCACAAGAAGCTAAACTATGACATTACATTATATTTCTATCAACATCAAAAATCATGCAAGACTCTTTTTAAAATAAGGACAATTTTATTTCAGGTATAACACTGTCAAATGTAAAGATAATTACCAAGTCTTCATTGCTAATCCTTGGCAGTTCTATAGGAGCTGTGCTCGTCATCCTAGGTCTGACTGGCGTAGCATGCTGGTACGTGAGGACTAGGAATACTAGACGTAATATTGAGGTACGTAGCTCATCACGGTGCTGTCAGGACCTTTGGGTCTTGAGTGATATTGACAGGGGGGCGTTGTTGGTAAACATTTCACACGCGGTCGCGTGGTATCACCATTAAGACGCTGACAACACCTAAACCGCGGTCACTGTCAAATTCCATAGAAAAGAAAGAGAAGCGCGATGACACAAAGCTTGTAATTTATTGCAAAATATGAAGTAATTATCCATTTACTCAAAATTGAGTTGAGTAATCGAAAATAAAAAACAACCAAGTTCTGCATTAAAATAAGACGTTTTTGTTATTAATTAAATACGTAACGTATGTGGATATTTGATACAGATATTTTGGATTAGAACTCAAAGTAAGAGGTTAGTTTAACGTTAGTTTGTATCGAGATTTTGTTTTCAAAACGTGTTTTGGTAACAACCAAATTCTGGGAAATATGTTCAAAATTAATATATATTTTTTCCGCTACCACAAACTATACAGATTTGGCAATTTTTTTTCTTAAGCGAAGCCTATTTTGGTCAATTGGGTCTTGTCAGCGCCTTAAGCATCACATAGTCCTAAGTTAGAGCGCATTCAGAAGAGATTTTTAAGCCATCTTGGCTACTCTGCGAGAATCGCTAAAAATGTTCTAAGTTACACAAAATATCTTGAATAATATGGCATGACCTCACTCGAAAAACGTATAATATATTGATTTAATTTTTCTGTTCAAAATTCACCACAGTAAAATAGACTAACCCCAGTTAGATGTAAGTTTAAGCTTCACCCTATCAAACTGTTACTTCCCCCATTCCACAAAACTGTTCAGGGTCTAACTCCCCAGTCCCAAGACTTTGCAGACTTCTTAATAATTGTGATGAACGGATCGACATTAGTTGCACTTTACTTCTACCATACTAACTATGTAACGTAGGGTTACCTCAACTATTGTCTTGTTAAAACTATGTAAAAATGTTGTGTCATTTTTGTTCTTATATTGTTTTTTCTTTAATATAATATTGTTTTTGCACGCTTTATATTGTGCACTTGGCTTCTACGTTGGCTTGTTTTATTTGGTTGGACAGTGTAACGGTTGTAGATAGACCAATACATAAATAGATTGTTTTGTGAAATTGTATTCAAAATCAAGATGGCGGCGTTAGTCGGAACTAACGCCGCCATCTTGTTTAAAATCGGAATCGAGTTTTGTTAAAATCGGATAATAGCTTAAAACGTGAAAAAAAAATGACGCAGTCATTTTGTTTTGTACATTTAAAAAGATATTGCAGTGAAAATAAATCGCGACGACTGGGGAAATGTCAACCGATTTTGTGCTATTTGCGATGTAACTATGAACTGCCCGTGCACTTAAACTGTTGTGCAGATAATTAAAACGAGGTAGATGGGTTACCTACGCAAAATTCGATTTTCAAAAACGGTGTGCTAGCGCACTTAGATAACAACATATTGTTATGTTGCACTATATGAGACGATGACAAGTGGAAATAGGACGGAATGCATGTCGTTATAATCGGGAGCGAAAAAGAGGCGAACTTATATTGCTACCGTTGACGATGACGCGACACTAAGTTCAGGTTTGCTAACTAGCCAAGTTGTACGTGCCACTTGCAGAGCGCTTATAGTTTTATTATCATTGAGTTCAGTAGACGAAAACTAATTTATTTATTTGTGAATTTCAGACTCCTTACGGAGATTTAACACACCAGAACAATAGTCTAACATCACAGTGTACAAATGAATGTGAAAATCAAAACTACGCGTCTTACTGTGAAATTCCATCAAACAGAGAATCGCATTATGAAACACCAAGAAGCGCTGACAATAACATGGATCCTGAAGACCATTATTATACAGAAATAGATCTAAAATTTACGAATTATAAACTGGTAGTACCTAGTCTAGTTTATGATGTGCCATCATGTCAAAATAAAGACAATGTTTAGAATGAAAACGTCACAAGGAGTTTAACAGTATCAGAAGACCCTTTTTGGTGGCAAACAGCCAAGACGTTACATTTCTTTAGATAAAATACAAAATAAGCTAACACAAAATCTATTATAATATGCTAAATGAAAGAGAAAGAAAATGCGACACAATAGAATAAGTTAAAAAAAAATGTTTTTTACGTAAAGACATAAAAATGTACACAAAAACAACAAGAGTTTTCTTTTTAATATAATCGTAAAATATGAATAATCAATCAATCTGCATACCTAGCCTTTTTCCAACTATGTTGGTGTCGGCTTCCAGTCTAAACCCTCACCTCCACAACTCAATAACATGGTACCCCTTGGTTAGACTGTTTGTCAGATTTTTGGCTTCTACTACCCGTAGTAGTCTTTACGGGTAGTAGAAGCCTAAAAGTTTGACAGTCGTCAAAGAACTACGAAGGGATAGCTCTCAATAAATTTATTGATTAAAGGCTTTTGATGATATTGGGTGCATCTGCAATACCAGGTACCATCTTCAAAGGAGATGGATAACGGTCCCATACGGGGTCGCGTGGAAGTTCGAAAGGGTTACCGAGGCCCCTGGCAACACAGGCAACGGAAGGAATACGGGTGGGTTTTAGTCAGTAAGAGTCTGACACACCCTCCCGCTCCGCCCAGAGCGGGAAAAGTTATTAGATAATTTCCCAACCAAAAAAAAAGAAAAAAAAATACAAGCTTGGCCTAGAAATGAACACAAAACAAATTTTTTTTGGAAACTATTATAGTGTTTCAGAGCCCTGTATATTTTTGTTCGTCGTAAAACTTTGTGATATGTCAAATCTGATAGCTTCAAAAATTTATTTAAACCTGTCGTTCACAGAGTTGTCCACTGTCTTCCAGCAGATTGAATTTCACTCAAATCTAACGACTGTATCCCAAATGATTAATTTGCCATGCCCCAATTTATAGAATGTTGGATCTCCATTGGAGACCAGGCAAAATCAGAGTGGTCCGAGATGCGAGTTATAGGTATTGTTATGGTAAACTGTAGTATAAAGATCCTTAGTCCAAGAAAGGCGAAGCCACTCAGTACTGCAAACAAGATAACCAGCAACACAGCCAATGATATTTTTGAACAAATCACAAGAAATCATAACAAAATATTCACGACTCTGTGGTGGTGCGTCTAACAACACGCAGCACCACATCCTACTGTTTAAGTTAAGTGATACTATGTTAAACTTATTGTTTTATTTAATGACATGGTAAAATTAGTGCACAAAAGTGTGTTGTATGATTTGTATGAATGTATGTATAATATAATAATTGAAATAATATTTAAAATTTTAAATTAATAAAATGTAAATTATAAAATAAACAAATAATGTAAATTGATAAATTAATGTATCTCTTTGATTTTAAGTAATTTTAAAATGATTTTGCATACCGTTAAAACTGTGAGACATGTAGTACTATTGCAATTTTAAGAACACCTGTGTAAACATACCATGTTTCTGGCAAATAAATATTCTATTTTATTCTATACTAATATTATAAATAAGAAAGTTTGTAAGAATGGATGGATGAATGTTTGTTACTCTTTCACGCAAAAAGTACTGAACGGATTTGGATGAAATTTGGCACACAGATAGTTTATAACCAGGAATAACATATAGGATACTTTTATCCCGATATACCCACGGGGTCAAAAGTTATGCGGGTGAAACCGCGGGGCGCATCTAGTTTAAAAAAAAATAGAAATCGTTAAAGACAAACCCGACTGAAAAGATGGGTTATGTTTTTGGCGCATGTATTTTTATGGTGCATAGTTACCCACTTGTCGTTAGGTTTGCGTTGAGCGCCCAGCGTAACGCAAACCTCACTTTTAATCGCAATCCGAAGAATTTTGGAGGAAGTTCCTAATCCAATAGGTGAAAGTTGACGTTTCACAAAAAATTACCTTGCCGATTTTAGAACCCAATAAATCGTGAATAAAGTTTTTAGTTCATCAGAATAAAGGGCTTTAGGAGGCGATTCCAAAAATATGTCATATGACCCTGGGGTCACCAGGGTCATTTATTTATTTTTATTGGTACACTAACAACTGTTTACACTGGTTTTATGCCAAAGGTAATATGCAAAGTGTGATGCAACAGTGATCACTTGCAGTCATAAGTCATATTTCAGGAATCATATAATGTCTACGTGAAAAAATAACGAATGGCATAATTATATAAGTAGGTAATAAAGCGTACTTTGTCTAACACAAGACGTATCGTATAGAAAAAATAAGATATTGCGTTGCATTGTTTATCTTTTAATGCCTCCCTCTATGTTTGATATAGGTGTGTGTGTGTGTGTGTGTACCAAGCAAGCCTCTGTGCAAAGCATAAATGACAGATGACACATGCATGACAATAGTGGGCAGTGACAATGATTATCTGGACTAATCTATGTACAATATTTTGATCTCCTCACAACCTTTACTTGGCGACACTAACGTAGAGCAGTTTTAACTCTTGGGTGATTACAACTTACCTGATATTGACTGGATTCCCTATATTAATAATAACTCAGTATTGGGGCTAGTTTGTAGTGGCAATTCCTCGATTTGTGGACATGTTGGTGTACCTATTTATGTCAAGGATCCGAGTAGGAAGTTTTTCGACCTGGGCATCAGTAACAACGAATGTTCTGTTTTCTCCCCCACCGACTATTTACTGTAGCTTGATAAACACCACTCACCAACCCCCCATCCAAACATGATTCGCAAGTCTTTGAAAAATTTCAACTATTATAAAGCTAATTACGAGAAGATAAATGAGGAAATAAGTTTAAGTAATTGAAATGATCAGGTTGGGTTACAAAACTCCATTGATATTTAGCATAATTAAATGTTACGTTCCTCTCGTCAATTCTAAATCCTCGAAAGTTCCGATTTGGTTTTCACCATCGCTGATAAATATTTACAAAAAACAAGGCAAAGGCCTGGGTTAAATAGAATAAATGGAAGGTGTATCACAGTATCTCTGTACACAATGTAACTGTTCATAATCATGAACAGTTCTCACATCATACAGATCTAGATTCCATAATGAGTGTAATTCCTGCTACACTAAATACATGGAATCTGTTGAAGATGGCATTCGCAGTAATGTTAAATACTTCTGGACGTACATTGCCATTCGGAAGTCTTTTTCAGGCATACCTTCTGAAACCAAACACAAAGACCGAAGTACCAATGACCCCGAACAAATTTGTAACTTCTTTTCTGCTTTTTTTAATTCAGTTTATGAGTAATCTTCCATGAGAGGTGCTTCATTGAATGAGGATTCTGAGCGTTATTCCCTTATTAGTGAGATAGAGCTAAGCACAAATGAAATTGTATTATTATTATTATTATTTATTTATTTCTAAAACACTTAACCTATTACAATTTGGTTTTAGCCTCACAACGAAAATCTCTCAGGGTTTATCTGTGTGTGGCGAGCCGTTCAAATAAATTTTACATTAAAGTTACGTACATACTACAATGATACAATCATTTTAAAATGATAATAAAAAAATACTGAGAACACTCAATTCTTTAGACTCATCTAAGGGTCCACGCCCTGACGGTCTTCCAGTCACGTTTCTTAAAGCTACCGCTAAAAATATTTGCACTCCTATACATATTTTTATTAATAAATCACTGGCACAAGGAATTTTCCCCGAGGTATGGAAGAGTACGAACATAACACCAATCTATAATTCGGGCTCTAAGCAGGATATTGAATTAACTATCGTCTTATATCCATTATGTCAGCCCAGCCGAAGCTTTTTGAGAGATTAGTCCACGATAAAATATATCCTGTTCCACATCACAGTATAATTCAACAACAATACGGATTCGTAAAGAAAAGATCAACTACCAGAACTTTAGTGGCATTTATGGATTATTTGTTTAACAATATGGATTCTCGTGTTTAAGTAGATGCCATTTACACTGACTTTCGAAAAGCATTCGTCAAGTTTGATCATGAGTTGCTACTGAATAAAATTTAATTTAATGGTATACGTGGTGACTTACTCCGATGGTTCACTTCTTATGTTATGAACAGAACTCAAAGGGTCGTAGTTAACGGTTTCAGATCTGCTACAACTATTAGTGTAACTTCCGGTGTACATCAGGGTTCAATTCTGGGACCCTTTTGATTTATCTTATTTATAAATGACATTGACGCTTGTTTTCTAAATTCTAAAGTCCTGCTCTATGCTGACGATCTCAAAATTTAAAGGCCCATCAAAAATTGCAAGGCAGCAGATTATTACAGGAAGATTTAGATCGCTTCAGTGAATATTGCAGTTACAAGAAATTGCAACTGAGCCTGTCTAAATGCAGTTGTATTAGTTTCACGAAGAATAGGAATGTGCTCAAGCACCCTTATTCTTTGGCTAATACTGCGCTATCAAGGGTGTCCCTTGTTCAAAATAATATAGTATTATTTTCTGATGAAATTGGAAAGGACTTAGGCCACTTGTTGACAGATCCAGGACACTCCATAATAAATTACTGTATGCCTGGTTGTTCTTTATTTGAAATTATGAAAATAAATATTAAATGTAACTTCAATAAGGACACTACTTTATTAATTTTTATGGGTAATAGGGGAAATGTGAACAAAGGAGAATTGCTCCAATATTATAGAACATTGTGTAATCTTAGTTTAAGAAAAATTGTGTTGTTTACATTTCCTTATAGTAACAGTTTGCCACAGGAAGAAAATAGGTTAAGATTTGATATTAATTTGACATTGCATAATTTGACATTTAATAATAATCAGTTCCATTTAATTGATACTAACAATTATGTTGGTAATAATTTGTATTTGACAAAGATAGATATAATATTATTTTGTACTATCTTTCTAACTATTACAAAAGACAGATAGCTGTGTCGCTATCATATTTTTTTTCTATCTCAGCCAACATTTCGGCTAAACAACTTGCTTCTTTTGAGCAATGCAATGATATTTTAAATAATTCTGCCAATCATTTGGCATCAACTAATGACATTGATTATCATTTAAATCAGAAATAAGGACAATAGAGGAAACCTCTTGCTTAACAAATGAAGATAATTTAAATAAAGTTTTAAATCATCTTAATGTTACACAAAGTTCTTTAATATCACACCCATCAAATTGCAGTAACCTAATTAAATGTTATAATAATAATTTAAATATCGTTCATCAAAATATAAAGGGTGTGATAGGTAAGGAATTGGAACTGGAGCTGTTCATGAACTGTAATTATATTGATATCCTATGTGTAACTGAACATTGGTTAAAAGTCCACCAGTTCAGGTTCAGCTTTAACAACCACCAGGTTACCAGCTCGTTCAGCAGAGTTAATATGATACGTGGTGGCTCTCTACTAATTTTTCGTAGCAATATGAAATTTAAAGAACGTAAGGATGTTGTGAGCCTCTCTGTTGAGCGAGTTATTGAAATAGCTTGCATTGAGCTTGAGCAGTTCATTGTAATGAGCGTGTACAGGCCCCCCATGTGCTTCATATTATATTTTCGAGAAATATATGGATGAAGTATTATTAAAGACTTGTAACAGTAATAAAGCTCTTGTTGTCTGTGGAGATTTCAACATTAATATATTGGAAAAATCTGCTACAGCAAATAAATTTGTAACTTTATTAGAGTCCTATAATTTGTACAATACATTCTTTGAGCCAACTAGAATAACTGCCACTAGCGCTACCTGTATTGACAATATTTTTACAAATTTAAGACCTTCTAGCCATTCAATTATAAATGAGTTGGACTCTGATCACTGTGGCCAGTTGGTCACTTTCCCTCAGAAAATAATCAAAGAGTTCAAAGAAAACTTGTGAGTTTTATTCCTGTTAACAAAAGTCGCTTAGAAAAATTTAAAAATAATTTAATGGAAAAACTACCGGGTTTGCCTTATCACACTGACCCGGATCAAGCATATACTTTACTATTTAACCTCATCAATTGTGAATTTAGGAAGGTATTCACCTCAAAAACATTGCCTGTTTATGATCGCGTTATATTTAGTGACTGGGCAACACCAGGTATTTACAAAAGTAGGTTAAGGTTATATGAATTGTATCATGAAAAAACATATAACCATGATGAAACATTTAAAGAATTTGTTAAGAATTATTCTAAAACTTTTAAAAGAGCCTGTTCCTCAGCAAAAGCCATACACATTCAAAATAAAATAAAATCTTCTGGAAATAAAATTAAAACAACTTGGAATACTATTAATTCTGAAACGGGAAGAACGACAGTACCGAATCGTGACTTCCATCTAAAAATTGATGATGTAGATATTAAGGCAGACGTGGAGGTGGCAACAGAGTTTAAAAACTTCTTCACTAATATTCCCTTTTTAACAACCAAAACTCTGTCATCGTCGTCCTCTACTTCTGCGTACTCAAAACTAAAAGAATGTGTACCAGAATGTGATAAACACTTTAAATTCACAGTTGTTAACCCTAAAGACATTTTGGAATCTTTTAAAGAACTTGATGTAAAAAAAAAACTGCTGATCTTTGGGGATTATCAGTACATACAATGTCTTCAATAATTGATGTTATTTCACCCTTTTTAGCAATTGTTTTTAACTTTTGTATGGCATCTGGTATATTTCCTGATCTGATGAAACTTAGCAAAGTGATTCCACTGTTCAAATCTGGCAGCACAACTGATCCCACGAATTTTCGGCCTATTTCGATATTACCTACATTGAGCAAAATCTTTGAAAAAATAATTTTAAAACAAATGTTAGCATGACATTTCAATTCATATAATTTACTTCATCTGAAACAGTTTGGTTTTACGAATGGTCGTTCAACTACAGACGAGGCGTGGAATTGCTGAAGAGCGTTTTCGAGGCTTGGGAAGAGTCGCAGGATGCTCTTGACATTTTCTACGACTTGTCTAAGGCCTTCGATTGCGTCCATCATGATACACTCATCAGGAAACTGCACCACTTTGGTATGAGGGACAGGGCTCTCGACCTTCTCGACCTATCTGACTAAGAGAATTCAGAGGGTTGATATAAATGGCAAGAGATCTGCAGGATCTGCGGTCACTATGGGCGTTCCGCAGGGTTCAATACTAGGTCCATTCTTGTTTCTAATTTATATAAATGACTTACCTTATCACATAAGGGATAATCACAAGATTGTATTGTTCGCAGATGACACTTCCCTCATTTTTAAAATCAAACGACTGCTGGTCAACTTTGAACATGTTAACGATGCACACTCTAAAGTTGTCCATTGGTATAGTGTAAATAATCTTCTCCTGAACGAAAACAAGACTAAACTCATTAAATTTTCTAACTACCAATGTTCAACTTAATGGAATAGAGTTAGACCCTGTTGAGTCGACAGTTTTTCTGTAGAAAAATTGTCAGGAAGGCTAAGTTCGGCCGCTTAATGCAGAATTGTTTATTTTAGTTATTTTCATAGTCTTATGTCATATGGGATTCTTCTTTGGGGAACCTGTGCGGACATTAATACCGTCTTTGTTTTACAAAAAAAGGGCTGTTCGAGCCATTTACAACCTAGGTCCAAGAGATTCCCTTCGAGAAAAATTCAAAGAAATAGATATTCTGACTGTAGCCTCTCAATATATATTTGATAATCTTATGTATGTACTATCGGCCCAAGTTAAGCATGCTCACTTAAGAAAATATTTCTGCGAGAGCGCAGCTAGTGAAAAACCACACCCCTTCCTAGTTTCCCCCAATTAGAGACAATATGCATTTGTGTGAGTAATGAGCGAGTAACATAAAATAACAAACATTAGCTAGAGCGCGGCAGTGCCAATTTGCTCTCGCTAATTGTTGACGCTTCCCTTAAATTCCTATCGCCATTTCATTTTACGACCTGTTTATTTCTATCGGACTGATTGCCTGCCTAACTGTGACCTCTGCTTGTATACCGGATTGTGATCGAAAGCCTCTTCTTGACCCTAGCTTGTATCCTGGACTGTGTGTGTATTGTGTGTGGGCTGTGACTAACGTGGTGCAACCATGACGACCCGAAACCTGATTCAGGAAGAAAGGAATCAAATTATTGTTTTGCATAGACAAGGGTTAAATATATCCCAAATAGCAGTGGAGTTGAACATGCAAGTAAGTTATGTTTTTGTATTCAGATAGAGGGAGAGATATAGAAATAAATAAAGTGATAGTAATATTATTATTTCATAGTTTGCATTTTCATCGTCGTCCTCTACTTCTGCGTACTCAAAACTAAAAGAATGTGTACCAGAATGTGATAAACACTTTAAATTCACAGTTGTTAACCCTAAAGACATTTTGGAATCTTTTAAAGAACTTGATGTAAAAAAAAAACTGCTGATCTTTGGGGATTATCAGTACATACAATGTCTTCAATAATTGATGTTATTTCACCCTTTTTAGCAATTGTTTTTAACTTTTGTATGGCATCTGGTATATTTCCTGATCTGGTGAAACTTAGCAAAGTGATTCCACTGTTCAAATCTGGCAGCACAACTGATCCCACGAATTTTCGGCCTATTTCGATATTACCTACATTGAGCAAAATCTTTGAAAAAATAATTTTAAAACAAATGTTAGCATGACATTTCAATTCATATAATTTACTTCATCTGAAACAGTTTGGTTTTACGAAGGGTCGTTCAACTACAGACGAGGCGTGGAATTGCTGAAGAGCGTTTTCGAGGCTTGGGAAGAGTCGCAGGATGCTCTTGACATTTTCTACGACTTGTCTAAGGCCTTCGATTGCGTCCATCATGATACACTCATCAGGAAACTGCACCACTTTGGTATGAGGGACAGGGCTCTCGACCTTCTCGACCTATCTGACTAAGAGAATTCAGAGGGTTGATATAAATGGCAAGAGATCTGCAGGATCTGCGGTCACTATGGGCGTTCCGCAGGGTTCAATACTAGGTCCATTCTTGTTTCTAATTTATATAAATGACTTACCTTATCACATAAGGGATAATCACAAGATTGTATTGTTCGCAGATGACACTTCCCTCATTTTTAGAATCAAACGACTGCTGGTCAACTTTGAACATGTTAACGATGCACACTCTAAAGTTGTCCATTGGTATAGTGTAAATAATCTTCTCCTGAACGAAAAAAAGACTAAACTCATTAAATTTTCTAACTACCAATGTTCAACTTAATGGAATAGAGTTAGACCCTGTTGAGTCGACAGTTGTTCTGTAGAAAAATTGTCAGGAAGGCTAAGTTCGGCCGCTTATGCTGTTAAAAAAATTCGACAGATAACCGATGTAGATACGGCCAGAATTGTTTATTTTAGTTATTTTCATAGTCTTATGTCATATGGGATTCTTCTTTGGGGAACCTGTGCGGACATTAATACCGTCTTTGTTTTACAAAAAAAGGGCTGTTCGAGCCATTTACAACCTAGGTCCAAGAGATTCCCTTCGAGAAAAATTCAAAGAAATAGATATTCTGACTGTAGCCTCTCAATATATATTTGATAATCTTATGTATGTACTATCGGCCCAAGTTAAGCATGCTCACTTAAGAAAATATTTCTGCGAGAGCGCAGCTAGTGAAAAACCACACCCCTTCCTAGTTTCCCCCAATTAGAGACAATATGCATTTGTGTGAGTAATGAGCGAGTAACATAAAATAACAAACATTAGCTAGAGCGCGGCAGTGCCAATTTGCTCTCGCTAATTGTTGACGCTTCCCTTAAATTCCTATCGCCATTTCATTTTACGACCTGTTTATTTCTATCGGACTGATTGCCTGCCTAACTGTGACCTCTGCTTGTATACCGGATTGTGATCGAAAGCCTCTTCTTGACCCTAGCTTGTATCCTGGACTGTGTGTGTATTGTGTGTGGGCTGTGACTAACGTGGTGCAACCATGACGACCCGAAACCTGATTCAGGAAGAAAGGAATCAAATTATTGTTTTGCATAGACAAGGGTTAAATATATCCCAAATAGCAGTGGAGTTGAACATGCAAGTAAGTTATGTTTTTGTATTCAGATAGAGGGAGAGATATAGAAATAAATAAAGTGATAGTAATATTATTATTTCATAGTTTGCATTTTCCTTATATTGCAATTTAAAAACAAATTCCATGAAAAATATTGGTATTCAGCTGCATCCGGTTAGACTGGAAGCCGACCCCAACATAGTTGGGAAAAGGCTAGGCAGATTTATATATAAAAATAATAAAATTATTATAACTTTCAGATGGATTCTTTTTAAAAGTCTCATAAGATATTACCTACTTATAGTAATGCATTCAAATAAGATTGTTCTTTTTATTTATTTTTGCTTTCAAAGACGTTGTTGGAGCCTTTTATGACCCGATAATAAATCCTAAACCAAAACAACCTAAGCAATGGTGCCTTATCTCACAGCGTCGTTGCCGCATTTTAATTAGAAAAACCAGAGCGCATTCGTCGCATTTCTAGAGGCTTGATCATTATATTTCAAACTACAATTTTTTTTCGCCCAAGCACAAGATAATTGTTTTTTATAATTATTTTTAACATTTATTTTATCATAATACTGCAGATGGAAAGTAATTGACAATAATGTAAATTTTTGTTAGTAGTGCTCGTAAATACTTACCAAAAAAACTTAAAAAAAATTGCACACATAGTTTTAAATACTAACGATTTAGTGCTTGGCTGGCCGATAAAATAGCAAGTACTTACTATTTTTTCGGCCAAGCACTAGATCGTTGGTATTTAACCACGAAAAACCTTTAGAAATGCCACGTTGCCAGCCCGCACGGGATAAACACTTTTAAATAGTAGAGATAAAGCACAAATTTGCTTGGGACAGTTTCATACAATGTTGGAATTTACGCTATGCCATTTTTCTTACTCATAGGTATACGAGGTGTAAATTGCAATATCTGAAAACCTCTTAAGGGGTCATTGTACTAATCATTATGAACAACTTTTACTACGGGACCAAACCTGAAATCGCGAAAAAAAAACAGCTGTTCCCTACATTTATGTTCGCGTAACTCGTCAAAATGTATGGACCAGCTGCTTTTTTATCGCGATTTCAGGTTTGGTTCTCATAGTAAAAGTTGTTTATAATGATGAGTAATGACCCCTTAAGAGATTTTCAGTTATTGCATTTACAACTTGTATTTTAAAATATAGTTATGAATGTTATAACTACTTAAATTAGTTATAGAAAAGTTAAGAGTTTATTTATCATGAAGTCAACCAAAATGCACACCTTAAGTATTTCAATACTTATAATTTTTGTATATAGTGTACTAGTTGTGCCCTTTGAATAAGACTTTTGTAGTGTACTCGTATTATTATACTTAGTTCCTATATTATGTAAAAAATCGATGCTGATTGTTTTTTTTTTTTTTTTTCGTTAGAGAACAACGGTGCGCCGCTGGGTGCGAAGATATGAAGAAGGAGAAATTACAGAACGCGTTCGTGCACCTCGACCCCGGGCTATAAACGAAAACGAGTTAAATAATATGATAGCCACGTATGAAGAGAACCCGTTCACACCCACTCGCAGTTTCGCACAAGAATACGAAGTTTCGATGCAAACTATTAGAAACGAGTTGCATCGAGCTGGAGTCCATCACAGACGTCCCGCAAAAAAAAATATTTTGACGCAGGAGCAGAAAGCTGCTCGCGTGCGATTCGCTCGTGACTACAGGGACTTCGATTTCTCTTACGCCATATTTTCTGATGAAAAGTGCTTTAGGTCTAGCCAACAAGGTCGTCGGAATTTATGGCGTGTAGGTAACACAAGATACGAACCTCGAAATGTGAACCCAAATGCAGAATCGGGAAGAATTGTAGTGAACATGTGGGGCTGGATGAGTGCTGCTGGACCAGGCGAGCTCGCTTTTATACCAGGGAGGGCAAACGGCCAAACGTATTTAGAGGTGCTACAAACCATCATGGTACCCACAGTGCGCACGGTGTATCCACAACTGGACGTGCCAGAATTTTATTTTTTCCAGGACAATTGCCCGATACACCGTGCGCGGGTTGTTCAAGAGTGGTTGCGAGGGCAACCACAAATTAAAACAGTGCCATGGCCCTCCCGATCGCCAGACTTAAACCCCATTGAAAATTTGTGGTGTTTAATGGTCCAGAGATGGGATAGTAGAGCAGAAAGAACGAAGGAAGCACTTGTCACACATTGCGAACAAGTTTGGGACACATTCAGAGGTTCGAATTTGTGCGAAGTCCTGGCTAGGTCCATGCGTAGCCGTTGCGATGCTGTGATAGATGCGGGAGGAGCAGCGACGAAATATTAAGTTAATATAATTTTTAACATGCACTATGTTAATTAACGAAAGGCGTTCCCGTTAACCCGCAATAGTCCAAACATGCTACAATTAATATTACCATTTAAAAATTCGCGAAAAAAAATCAGCTGCTCCCTACATTTTGTTAAGCTAGGTATGCGAACATAAATGTAATGAACAGCAGATTTTTTTTCGTGAATTTTCGAATGGTCATATTTTGGTAGCATGTGGACGCTATACTATTGCGGGTTAACGGGAACGCCTTTCGTTAATTAACATACTTATAAATAACATACTTAGGGTTATTTTTCTAACACCTGGTAGGACTATATTAGTACAACCACTTTTGATCTATGACTTTTTAGAATACCAAAAGTAAACTTTCAAGTTTTTGTTGTAATATTTGTAATAACACTTTTTAGATCTGTATTTTGTAGTAAGTACCGCTGCGACCCTGCATTCGCAACGCACTGTTTGTTTATTTAACTACTTACATATTTTGGTACCGCGTAGAGTTGTTCAAATTTAGAGCGATCAAAATAAATATTTTTAATTGTATTATGAAATTATTTTTTTATGAATTATTAAAAGTCATACAACAAAAGTTGTTATTTATGATGTTAGTATTATAGTCCTACGAGCTTATTAGTGTTTTATCATCAAATGACTTCTCCCGCTCTGGGCGGAGCGGAAGGTCGTGTCAAACTTTTACTGACTAAAACCCACCCGTGTTCCTTCAGTTGCCTGTGCCAGGGCCATGGTATCTCTTTCGAACAACCCGCGACTCCGGCGGCTTGCAAATAACCCTGTATAGCTATTTTTATTAGGTTTATTTTTATTATTCCAATTTGTATTATATTACTTCGTTGATTAATGTCACAGGGTAGACTGTAGACCGTAACCATAGTTTAAAATATTGCCAACGATTTTGAAGTCTTCTTGTAAAATTATTGATGTCAATTTAGTGTCATGTTGCCTTTATTGGTGGATTTGTTGTTTTATTTACAATCAATGTTGTCATAAGCCCCGATCTCGTTAGTTTGTTATTTTACATATTCAGTAGTGTCATCATATCCGTCCACCTCATAAATAATTGATCTCATTTGCTTGATAAACCTAGTCTGTAGTGTAATGTAATTATTGCAAATTATAAAAATTATTAAGATTCTTAAATTGTACTAATCTTAAAACTTTTCAATTTCATTAGAACTGCACGAGCAATATTCTCCTAATCTTATTTACTGACAGGCTTTTTGCCTGTTGTTGTTGTGTTGTCTGTTTGTCATTGTTGTGTTGATTTCATATTTTGAACTTTACGATATAAGTGTAGATAAATACAGTTTATAAATGATATTATGAGTAAGAATCTTTTCACTTATAATATTTTGCATTTTGATGATAATTTCTGTGTAATTTTTTGTTATAATATGTTAATTTCTGGATGAATCTTTAATGTTTTGAAAAAGTCTATTAAAAATAAATTAAGTTACTTATATTGTTTTTTTTTCTACAACAGCAAATCCTTAAAATTGTTCTCAAGTATATTTTAACTAACTGTTTATTTTTTCACACTGAGATTACAGCCGATAGTTTCATACAAAAAGCACTTACTATACATCTTTTATTATACAGATAAGATTTGAATATCAACCTAAATAAATCTTTAATCCTGCATAATGTTAAATGAACACAAACTAAAAATATATATTTCACTAGTACCCAACATTTTATTTCAATCCTTTCACTCTCACTGCTGCCAAGGCACAAATTATAGTTCAGTTTAATTACTTGATAAGCTTCTGAATTTTAAAGTGGCGTAGGAACTGAATCATTGTTAGATTTGTCAAAAAAAAACTTGACATGCATGATTTCGCTAAAAATCATGAATTGTCAAACTATGACTAGAGCATGAATTATAAAAGAGTAAAGTGTTGGTTTGATTATAATCCAGTCTTAAAGTGCTCATCCTGCACGGCATGCCTGGGCATTTTAATTGCAACGATACCTTGTTCGTTATACAGGCTGAAATTTAATTCATGGGTATCCTCTTAAGGGGTCATTGTACTCGTCATTATGAACAACTTTGACTATGGGAACAAATATGAAATCGAGAAAAAAAAATTGCTGTTCCCTACATTTTGTCGAGTTATGCAAACATAAATGTAGGGAACAGCTGATTTTTTTTTCGCGATTTCAGGTATGGTCTCATAGTTGAAGTTGTTCATAATGATGAGTACAATGACCCCTTAAAAGGATGCCCATGAATTCAATTTCACCCTGTATTATTTTAATGAATAAAAGGTAATATTACAATTACCTACTGTTAAAAGTATTAAACCAAATACAAGGAACAACTGCAAAACATTTGAGATAATCCTAAGGTAATAAAAAAACGTATGGCCCTTGTATTAAGCCGTCCTCTATTGTTTAACCGAATTTCCAGACATTCCCACTAAATAACAATGGGTCTTAGATAATGAACTTATTTTTATTTCAGTTGCAAGAGTTGTGCGGCTTGCGGCCTTGCGTTAGCTACAAACAAAAAGCTCTGATAACATTGTATGAACTGCGCAGAGTATTGGTTCAAATATTACTGTAATTTTCAAGTATTCCCAAATTGCCCAAGTATAAACAAACACATAGAAATTTAGATAGTTATTTACTTTTAATAAAGTCGATTAAACACAAAAAAATTCAATATAAACATTTGATACCTTCATGCAGTGCCGGTCAACGCACCTATACCTAACGTATTCAGGGAGCCGTGAGATAAAAGGTAAACAAACCATAAATGTCCGTTCAATCGATTTTGAATGCTATTGTGTTGGTGGCATGACAAATGGCAGCTGCAGTAAACAGTTGGTATTGTAACCACTTTTTTGCCTTTAATGCCATCCATAAGCCTACGGAATAGAAGTCAAAATCGGTGGAACGGACTGTAATAAAACGGTTCGTTTCAATGTCTCATCTTATTGTGAAGGGAATATGGTGCGGTTGCTGCGGCATGCGGCATCACATAGGATATGGTGAAAATTGGAGAGGCAGTGAAAGTGTTCATAAATAACCTATATCTATAGACCCGATAGAGAGAGGAAAATATTAAAGTGGATTAATACATATAAATTGTAGTTTATTAGTTATTACAAATTATTTTTGTAAATACTGCAATATCAATAATACATTTTCTAAACCAAACAAACAGAAGATATGAGTACTAAAATTAATTCTTGTCAATAATAAAATAACAATTCAATTCAATAACAAAGAGCTCACGCCGCCGCACAGTGGAACGAATGTATGGGAGCGGTTGGACGTAGACATGTCCGAAAAAAAAGAGTAAAATTATGCCAAACTAATGATGCCATCTTATTCGATTACTTAATGCCTTCATAACTTGTGGTGATGAATTTCTTCATAACTCCCATATTTCGGGAGTAATTTGAGAAAATGTGAAATTTTACTATGAAAATGAGTGTATCGAGCTCTCTCCCTCCTGATTCCGGGCTTGTTTCAAGTAGCGGTCTCTAATATCATAATGCTAATACTAAGAGCTATATTTAATACTAAGACACATAGTGCGCCAAATGTGCACTTTCTGGGATAAAGAGTGATGTTTATTTTATAACACAATTTTTTTATTTTTTGTTTATTTTGTTGATTAAAACCGTTTTTCTAAAGGTTTACCTTATTACAATAACATTTCTGAGCAGCCAATTAGAGAAGATATAAGCTAATTAGGATATATAATTAGGGACTTAAGGTTTACATATAAAACTGATGCACTAATGATTACTGATAAGAACATTGCTATTATTTAATTACTAAATGGCTCTTAATACACTAATTTAGCATGCATCATTTACTAATTATCACAATAACTAATTACCTTGCAATATTTAACAAAGGATACCTGGGATACCTGGATTTTATATAAATAGGTCACTATTAGTAACTTTAAAATCAGTGTTGATTTACACCTCGTTGTATCCAAGCTAATCTCGCAATGTATTTTCCAAATTTTAATACAAATCTTGATATTCACGTTGCTTTATGCGCACGCGCACATAAAGATTTACGCGACTTTAACTATTTGTTCAGTGTTTTAAAAGATAACAGTTGTGTTCAGTTATGTGAAAGTGCTGAAACAAGTTTAAAAGACTGGTGTCGTCGATTTTGCTACCGCATTTATGCAAAATGGACACAGTCTGGAAGAAGCACAGATAAGTTTCGGAAGAAACATGAGATTTGGCTACAGGCTGCAATTCAATGGCCGGAATTACAGAATGAAAATATGGAACCTTCTACAGAAAATATAAGTGACGTCATCGAGCCCATAATTTCTCCTGCTAAATCTGATGCTTCAACTTGTACACATCCTAGTCCTCGTAAATCTTTTGAGGACCTTAGTAACCGGCAAAAAAGAAGACGCACTGAAGATAGTCTTTCATGCAGCAGTAGCAGCGCTGAAATTATGTTTTCGGCCGAAAGGGCGCTTCAAAAGGCAGGACAAAGCGATACAGCTTATGTTATGAAATACTTGACGGAGAATCCAGAAGAGGCCTCAAAAATCAAAGCCTTCATTGAAGGTAAATCAATTCAGGTACGGGAAATATCCCCTTTGAAGGCATTGGCTCTTTATGTATCGATGAACTTATCGAAATGGCGCTATAACACTCTTCGGGATTTCAACACTCAAGAAGGAGCTCTTCAATACCCGAGTTACTACATGTTGGTTAAAGAAAAAATTAAGTGCTATCCGGCCAAAGAAGATCTCACAGTTACAGAGAGCTCTGCAAAAATCAAATTACAAGCCTTGATGGATTTAACCTCAAGAAGACTTATTAGGTCGTTAGAAACCCCTGTTGATCCCAATCAACAGCTCGTATTGACCAGCAAATGGGGTTTTGACGGTTCATCTAGCCAAAGCATTTATCATCAAAGGACGAGTGAAGATGAGCAAATCGATCTTGCTAGTAATTTTATGATTAGTCTTGTACCACTGCGGCTCGTCTCAAAAGGTGTAACAATTTGGGAAAACGAGCGACCATCTTCCACTTCATTTTGCCGGCCAATATTGTTTAAGTTTATAAAGGAAACCAAAGAAAATGTGCAGAGAGAGATGGCTGAAATCGAAGCAGAGATTGAAGCCTTAACTCCATCCACCATCACTGATAGAATTAGTGTCAAACACCAACTGCTGTTGACAATGATTGATGGTAAAATTCATTCCATTATATCCAATACAGCAGCTTCAGTGTGTGACATATGCAAGGCTTGTCCTAAAGAAATGAATAATTTAGAGTTAATCAAAGATAAACACGCAAACGAGGACATGTATAAATATAGCTTAAGCACCCTTCACGCTTGGATTCGCTCAATGGAATGCTTATTACACATTTCCTACAAATTAGACATAAAATCATGGCAAGTAAGGGGTGATATAGCAAAAAGGCAAGTTGATGACAGGAAGAAAAGAGTTCAAGAGGCTGTAAGAAGAGAAACGGGCTTACTTCTCGATGTTGTGAAACAAGGCAGTGGATCCACCAACAATGGCAACTCGGCAAGGAGATTTTTTGAAAACTACACTAAATCTGCTGAACTGACCGGAATAGATGCTATGCTTTTAAGAAAAATCTGTGTGATCTTGCAGTGTATTTCATCAGGAGAGAAGATCAACGTAACTAAATTCCGAGAGTTCTGCTTTGATACTGCTAAGCTTTACGTGGAGTTATACCCATGGTATTATATGCCTTCTTCACTTCATAAAATTTTAATGCATGGGCCAGACATAGTTCAGAACATGTCAATTGTGCCCATTGGTTTTCTATCCGAAGAGGCATCTGAGGCTAGAAATAAAGATTTTAGAAAATATAGAGAGGGGCATTCTCGAAAGCATAGCAGTATCTCATGCAATGAAGATATTATGCACAATCTTTTACTGTCTTCTGATCCACTTGTTACAAGTATCCGTCCAAAAGGAAATAAGTTTGTAAAAAAATCTTCTTTTAAGGAATTTTATGAGCTTACGGATTCTGAGAAAAGTGATATCGAATTTGTTAACATAAATGATTTAGCGGACATCGATTCTGAATTTGAATTAATTGATGATGATGATGATGACGAAGATAATTAAATGATGTTATTGTTTTAAAATGTGTAACTTAGTAAATTAGAGCTTACATCTTAATTATTTATTGTACTTTTAATGAAACTAGGTAATTTATTATCAACTTACTTAAAAGTCATACTCTCATCAGTTCTTGTGAATATTTTTGTTAATATATATTTCTGTATATATATAATATATTTATAGACCTCTTAATAAGTCTGTCTGCGGTTTAAAGTAAATACAAATGGGGAAAAAACGTTTTTTTTTTTAAATTTTCATTTCCTTTTATCCCAGAAAGTGCACATTTGGCGCACTATGTGTCTTAGTATTAAATATAGCTCTTAGTAATAGCATTACGATATTAGAGACCGCTACTTGAAACAAGCCCGGAATCAGGAGGGAGAGAGCTCGATACACTCATTTTCATAGTAAAATTTCACATTTTCTCAAATTACTCCCGAAATATGGGAGTTATGAAGAAATTCATCACCACAATTTATGAAGGCATTAAGTAATCGAATAAGATGGCATCATTAGTTTGTCATAATTTTACTCTTATTTTTCGGACATGTCTACGTCCAACCGCTCCCATACATTCGTTCCACTGTGCGCCGCCGAGCCGCGCTGGCCGTGCCCATTAAAAACTCGTCTCTTAGCAGAAACAAGTGAGCATAGTACGCTCCTAGTGTGAGTGTCACACATTCTATACATGATTATACTAATACGAACACCACTAAAATACGCTTTGTGCATCCTATTGGTCAAAACTCGTGCATTGTGCGATCGAGTCGTGAGTCGTGCTATGCGATTATCGCCTTTAAGGTGAGCATGCGGAACTTTGGCCGATAGTACACAAACATATATCAAATTTTAAGAAAATGTCCGATATCCACAGTTTAAATACCAGGAATAAACATAATCTTGCTGTACTTCACACTCGCCTCCGCAGAGTAGGCAACTCGTTCATGGGTCAATGTATACGCTTTTACAGCAAACTTCCTATTGATATTCGAAATTTACCCATTAAACGATTTCAAAGCTGTATTAAAACCAAACTTTGTAAAAAAGGATACTACAACATTTCTGATTATTTAGAAGACCAAAAAGCTTGGGATTGAGCTGCTCGCTCTGATAAGCCTTGTGATGAAACCGTAAAACTGACATTTTAATTATGCAAAATCACCATTATATACAACTATATATACATATTGACATTGATGAATATTATAAACAAAATTACGTGAATATTTATGTACTTTGAAAAGTATTATATTACTTTAATTATTGTGAATGTGAGCACTATGTGGGTCATTTTTATTTATTTCTTGTTGTTTTTTTTCTCTTAGTTTTAATGATGGTCTGGCATTTTGAGTACTTTATGCAGCCAACTCAAATGTCCTTTCCTTGGTATTGTTCGTCGAGTCGTTGAGCTCCTTAAGTTTTGAGTTGAGCTACACGATTACTGACAAATGCTTGCACTGACTGGACAGGTCCACTCAAATTTGTGTGGTTCTTTCCTCAAAAGACCACTTCAGTCATCTACATGGTCTACATGTACGGGTTGGTGATGAGATCTGCGAATAATCCAGTCAAAATAGACTAAATTAACACCACAAACGCCTTAAAGTTGATGTTGTGATGCGACTCCAGCTGCTGCACTCTCGGCGCGTACTTCAGCCTTTGGCGCACGTACTTCACGATGTCTTCCGCGTCGGTGGTGTAGTGAAGACGGGATATATACACCGGGGTGTTCGGTTTCGCAGCACGCAGTCTTTCGTTGGGGTCCGTAGGACCCTTGTCGCAGCGGTTCTTACAGCTACTCTGTCGGCGCTTCTTCCTTTGCACCGTCACGAAGCCGTCATCATCAGCCCGGTTCGTTTCCTTAATAGCCACGGACTTTGCGAGGGGAGCAGTGGGGTTGCTCACAGTGACCAGCGGGTCAGATGGTCGAGTCAGTCGGGCAGCGCTGCGGGGAGGTGCTGCGGGGACGGGAGCGGGCTGGATTAAAAGTAGGTTGGCAGCTACAGCGAAAGATAATTCCAAGTAGAACGTAGCACTTGGCAAGACAAACCGAACCACCGCGAGCACAAAAGAGCTATCTTGTTTGGTTGAGGAGTCTCTATGGACACCTTCTGGCTCATCATTAGACCCTGAACACCATCTTGTGTAATAGCACTTGTCAATACATATCCAATGAAACCAAACACGCCGACAATCTGGTGTACTTGAAAATTTCGTGTCTACTGTACTGTACTGTTGCCCGTTCCCTTGTCTTGAGCCAATCCTGGGAGCAGCAGCCAGATCATGGTGGACTTTAGAACGAACTATCATAAATGAATGCGTAGAGAAAATTTCGTGTTTGCACTATGTACCATTGACGAGTTCCCTCATCTGGAGTCAATCCTGGGAGCAGCAGCCAGGTCATGGTGGATTCTAGAACGAACTATCATAATTAAGGCGAAAATAAGATTTTGTGTCTGTACTGTTGGCCATTGAGGAGTTCGTTCATCTGGAGCCAATCCAAGGTGTAAAATCAGGTCAAACTTATCATAAAAATGCATTGTTTTTAGAACTGAACCAACACGTAAAATCTCCGTAGGGTATGAGGAAGTGGTTTTAATTCAGCTTGCAAGATTTGGACTAAAAACAAACATTGCAAGTTAAATAAAAGCTTGTAATAAGAAAAACATCAATGTCACTATTCTGCCGCGCTTATGATATTTACAGTAAGTCACATTTTAGCAATATTGAGTTAAGTACATATTTGGAATGTAGAGATTGAGATCTACATTTCTGTATATTTAAAATTTTAAAATGTGGCATAGAAAATCAGATAAGCTTAAGCATAATTACAGTAAGACACGTTTTGCACCAAGGAATACTTATTATGAATGCAGTATACGGTTGATTTTTTCTTAAAATTAAAACCATTTCCTGGGTATTGCTATTTTGAGCATTTTTTACCAAGTATCAATGAAACATATTAACACTAAGTGGCACTTACTCTTATTATAATAAGTGATGGAAATAAAAAATTGGTATACTAAACCGTAACATATTTACAGTGAGAGTATACATATATACTATATTAATGCTTAAGAGTTTCGCAACGTATTATTGTATTATCTCAGCATAAGTACAGTAAGTGGAACTTACTGTGTATATGATGCAGTCAGCAAATTAAAATATTTATTTATAGGCGCAGATGTAATAACAGCAAGATTACCTACTGTGATTATATTTAAGAAGACTTCATATTATACGTAGATTTGTCTACGTATAATATGAAGAAACAAAAATATGAATATGAACATGAAGGAACAAATTAGATAAACACGTTACTTACCGCAAATATTCTAAGGCGTTTGGGGTCGCACGCACTACTTATCGCACTTAATATACAAATTATAATTATATTAACCAAAACTATATATAATGAATAAAAGACTAAGTTTAAAAAACTGTTACCCGACTACGGAAAAATAAAAGTGATCTAAAAAGTACGAGACAAGAAAATATTTCACACAGAAATCAAGACAGGTATAAAAATGGTCAAGGTAAAGCCGTTGTCGTAAGCCATTATAATTTTGTAGGTGTTCCTGGCATCCACATGGTATACAGGCATGCGAACACCCATGGATTTACCTTGACCGTTTTTGTACCTTTGATTTCTGTCTGCAATACTTTCTTGTTTCGTACATGTTGATCACTTTTACTTTTCCGTAATCGGGTAACAGTTTTTAAACTTATATTTTATGGTTAGTTTATAATATGATTCTAAAATCATAAAAAAAAAAAAACAAAAAATGGAACTGATTTTACAATTTTATAGTATTTAATAAAGCTGTGTACTTTTTATATTAAACTGTGATTACATAACATCTGTTTTGTTCCATTTATCTACAAATAATTGAGAAAAAGTAATTAATTATGGTTCCGGTGCTTTATGGTAGATGCCATAATTATACATATTGCTCCTATCTATAATTACAGTAAGTGATTAAGTTACATTAAGCTATAAAAATTGTGTAGTTTTTGTTAATCTATTTAAACATTATCTCATTACGTAATCATTGTTGCAGTATATACTTCAAACTAAAGATTGTTACAGTAAGTCACACACTTACTGTACCAATACTAAGAAAAGCTTTATTTTTACATACATATGTTTTCAAGCTTTACAGCTCAAATATTATTTCTAGTTTTGTTTTAAAATATACAAATTGTAAAACAAAACTATGTTTACGTTAAAAAAATTAGAAGACTTAGGTATAATTTACATTTCAGGAGAAATATCAAAAGTAAAAAAAAAACTTTTACCGCCTTTTTCTCGACTCGCCTGTGTCCAGGGCACTTACTGTATATATCATAAGCACGGCAGTATTCTTGTATCATCATCATCTGCCTACCCTTGTCCCATGTTACTTGTGGTCGACGCAACACGTTTACTTCCTCCATCCTCCCCTGTCAGCCATCACTTTATGATTCACTCCCTTCTCTTTCATTTCATTCCTCACACATCACACATATTTCTTCATCCATCAACATTTATATTTATCATTTCTATTCGTCGCTATTCTTGTATATGGCTGTAGAAAATACGCGCGAGGACTCACTCATAATTGTCCTCGATTAACTTATCGAAACGGTACGTCAAAATACTAAAATTATGGTTACTATAATTTTAATTGTGGTAACATACTGACGTACTATACAAAGTTATTAGGAGACATAATTGTACATGTTTATTAATTTATTATCCGTTAATGACATGAGTCACAATGGATTATGTTGTATTCAGTTTGATTGTGTTAATAATTAACTGCGATGCTGGCGAGTTAAGCACGACAGGTAAGAAATTCAGTTGGTTTTTTAGTCAGTATAAGTACTTAAGGCAAATGCACAAACGTTATCTTTGTATGCTCTTCGGCGGCAAACAAGCAGCTGGCCATGAAGGCAAGTGGCCAGCACTGCTAATGAACATCTGCAATACCAAAGAGTAAGTTAGAAGTTTTCCGTAAAATAATGCTGTAGCAGCCCGCACCTTAATTGCGTAAGAAACTTTTAACTACATTTCAAGGTTTTCGAAGGAAGGTCGTATTCCATTGCTTCATAGGTCTGAAAGATTCGCCTGCTCAGAAAGGTAAATAACGCAAGGAACACACATAAAATGGCAATCGATTGTCATTACCTTTCGTTTTGACAGTTCGTTGCTGAACTATCAAAATGACAACTACCAATACTGCGCAAGAATCGGAATATGTGCACAATTAGAGGTGTTTACTCGCCCCCCATAAGGGGTATGGGACGTACTTCTTTATCGATCCCTTCGCAGAACACAGGTCGTATGTTATTTTGGCCAAAACTTAAGGCTACAAACATTTTCGGAGCTGTGGGCGACTGCTACAAACTGCTGCTTTTGTCATACATATCGTAAATTATTATGTGTTATTTCAGAAAACCCTATTGCGCTTTTCACCAGTTTATCCTCAAGCGAACCATTAAACGTGGTGTATTATACAGCCGTAATTAATAAACCATTGGATTTACCTTTTCAAGATGTGTCCGTCTCTAGTGGGGGGTAAACAAGTTTTATTAACTAAATACAGTGGGCCGGACGTCGGTGGTAACACTCATAGACTAATGTAATATGTAACACTTGGACCTTGAGCTGGCTTATCGTAGTATGGAGTTTCAATAGGATAATAAGAATAAAAGGCCAGCTTATACTGGTTTTGTTACCACTGACGTGCGACCTACTGACCTGCTGATCTTTCATCATGCATCTTCGTCTGTTCGTTGTTGTCACCAGCGCAAACTGCTGCACGCGAGGTCTTGGTTCGATTCTCGCGACGCATGAACTTGGCAGACAGCTGTGTTGCTGTGGAGTTTGTTGCGCCACTTCTTCCCAGCTAAAGCACGCGGAATTGGTGAGGAGGAGGGGACTTCTGGAGGACTGTCTTATGTTATTTTGACGTTCAAAAAGTGCTGATATTCAGCCTTATTTGCCGTGTTTCTGGCAAATAAATAAGTTTGATTTTGAAATGACTTTTGATATTAAGTCATTTTAATTTTAGACGGTGTTTTAAGGTTTTTCCTTAAGAAAATTCTCAGTGGGATTCACAGTCTTTCCAACCCGTCTATCCAAGCCGCGTTTAAAATTCAATTCATCTAACTGTAAGCCGGGGACTTTGATTTTAATGAATATTTACTAATTCCTCGATGTTTTAGGTGCAACGATTTTTATGTCAATGCTGGTAAATTGGAGGCTACTATTAGTAACTCCGTGATCCATGTGAGTATTTTTTTTATATTTTTAAATCGACTTAAAATAGAGGAGATTATGCATGCGGCCAGTTTTTTTTTCATTTATGTACACCGTTTTCTCCGTGATTACTGGGCCGATTTAGTGATTTTAAATTTAATTTGGTAGAAGATGCCCACGCGATGATCATATAATCTATTTTATTATTTTTGCCCGAGTGGTTTTTGAGTTCGCATTAATTAATAGGTTTTTAATCCAGTTCGTCTATGTTGATGATGATGGTACATAAATTTGGGTACACCACTGTTAAGTGAATAATCTAAACTAAAAAAAAATAACGACTTCCGTGCATGGGCCTAACACGAACGATTTTTAAATTGAAATTACTCGTTTCGCACATAATATTTAGGTACTTAGTTGCAAGACTTTATTCATTCTATGGATGGGTGATTCTTACAGTGTTTGTATTTGAGATTTTTTTTGGGTATGGCTTATATAGGGGCGGAGGACAGCGGATACAGCGGGGCGGGCGGCGATGTCCTCCGCCCCTCCATCCGACCGTCTGTCCGTCTGTCACAGGCCTGTATCTTTTGAACCGGTACACACTTGAAATTTTCACAAAATATATTATGGCCACTACGGCTGATATAATAATATAAACAATAAAAATAAAGTAAAAAATTAAAGGGGGGTCACCTTGAGACGTAAAGTATAAAAAAGTAGTGTTAAATATTGTGTGGTGCTACGGAACCCTTCACATGTGAGTCCGACTCGCACTTGGCCGCTTTATGTCTATTATATTTACGACACAGTTGGCGTAATGGCTGAGCGATCGACTGCTGCGCAGCGTGTCGCGGGTTCGATCCCCGCACGGAACAAATATTTGTATGATCTGCAAGTAATTGTTCCGGGTCTGGGTGTTTGTGTTCGTGAGTTTCTATGTTTGTAAACGCACCCACGATACAGGAAGAAATTCCTAGTGTGGGGCAACGGTTAAAAAAAAAAAAAAAAAATTAAAAAGTTGCGAATTTACTTCCATTCTGTCCTTTCTTTGGTATCGTTCGTCAAATCGTTGAGCTAGTTAAGTTTTGATAACTGACAAATGCGTGCACTAAGTCTGGACAGGTCCACTCAAATCTGTATGGTTCTTTCCTCAAAAGACCATTTCAGACGCTTACATGGTCCTCAAATGATCTGACCAAGATTATGTCCGGATTGTTATATTGACATTGATGAATTTTATTTGTAGAATGACATGAATATGATGACTGGTCCACTCAATTTGTGTGGTTCTTTCATTAAAAGACCATTTCAGACACCAACCTACATGGTCCTCACATGATCTGACCAAGATTATGTCTGGACTTTAAAAGAGACTGTGACCACTGAGTTTGTTTCGGCCTTTCTTCTCAGAGTAGGTAGTCAAATAGGAAACGCCGACCACATGTAGTTTTAAAAAATATGATTCACGTGTAAGTGTTTGTACAAACCTACTTACAGTAACAAAATAATTTATCATTTACCGTTTACGTTGCGCGTTCGTGCTAGGTCCTCTGAATTGGTGCCCGGTTAATAATGGCAATGAGCTCGTCTTTGGGCAATAACTGGCAGGAAATCTCAAAACACCTCTGTTATAATTTAATATATATTTTTAGGTCAACAATGTCACTCACAGCATGAGCACCCTGTGGGAGTGCACGGTTTTGGAGTATAGGGGTGATTATAAGAACTATTGGAATTTAGAACCAAAAACGTTCATGTTATACTTAAATCTTCATGTTAAGGGTGCAAGTAAGTGGATCTGATTTGTTGTACAAGTATCTACTAATGCGTAGTACGTTAGTTAATTATTACAAAACTGCTTGTAATCTACAAATTCGTATTGTAGCACTTGTAGGATATAAAGATATCCCTTAGATGTCACTGCCTGCGGTAGCGTCGGGGTTCGGGTTGCCTCCTTCCCTCCAATATGGCGAGGGGGGTGATGGCTGATCTTTGCGTTGTGCTCGTTAACGGGTGCTACTTGTGGTGACTGCTCGTCTTGTTACAGCTATAGCTTTATGTAAGCGAGCACGCCCTTTATGCCTGAAGGCTTTTATTAAGGTTGGCCTTTATTTCTGCTTGAATACAATTTTAATTGTATTATTGGTATATTGGCGTGTGCTAGCTAAAATAATTATGGCAAGTAATTTAATTTAATGTTTTGTGTTTCGTAGTGTTAATTACTTTGCATACGATTTGTATAGAATCAAGTTTAACTAAACAGGGACTGTCTTATGTAATTTTGACGTTCGAAAAGTGCGGATTCTCGGCCTAGTTTGGCTATATGACTTTTGCTTTTGTTTTGACTGTCGCAATGTATTGTGGCAGTCAAATCAAACCACAAAATGATACAGGCATGATTTTATGTTACGTTGTACGTACTTGTAGCATGTTAATAAAGCCCATGCAAATTTTAAAATACACATGAAAGATTACTATTGTTTCCTATTTTTAGAATCTGTACAAATAACTGTGAATAGCAATGAATTGACATTCAGTGAGGCGGATCTCTCAGTTCCTTATGACGGAGACTCTATCTTTTTCTATGAAGACGGCGAACACGTGCAAATAGTGTGCACGAATCTGCACAGCACAGGCTCTGTGCATTTGGAATACTTTTCGAAAGGTAATGGTAAAAGATTAGATCAAGATTAGTTTTTATTAAATCCATGCTTATCCCTTTCATATTAATTTATTTTAGGTAACATTACAAGCCTAATGAGTAGAGACTCGGGACTAAATAGTAACAGCCGCACGGGTCGATCTTCAAAGTTAAGCAACGCTTGCCAAAGTCAGTCCGTGGATGGTTGACCATCCATTACATACCGAGACACCTCCTCGGAAAACACATTAAGCCGTTGGTTCAGGCTGTCTTACGTAGATCTGTGGCAGCTGTTACGAGAAGTCAGAAGCTCGAAAGTCAGATAAACATTCCGACCAAAGGGTATCGTGCTACCCCGAAACTGGGTTGTGGAGGTCAGATAGGCAGTCACTCCATGTAAACTACTGGTATTAGGCTGAATCTGGTTAGACTGGAAGCTGACCAAAACACAGTTGGCAAAAGGCTAGACTGATGATGATGTTTAGTAGCCAGATAAGAGAAAGATGAAGCTACTCGTCCTTTATAGCTTCCATCTTTGTCTTGCACTGGGACAGTAATGACTTTTTTTTAAATTTGCAGATGTGACCAATATATCCGGCTCTGCGACGTTTTCCATTCAGCTACATTCGGGAAGCAACAGTTCGTACATCGACTGTGTGTACAACACTACTGCGCCTACTGACACATACGTTTACAGGGTGACCTTCGTATATAAGAAAAAATCGTTTTGTTTGAATGACAGTAAGTAGGTACCAGCAAATACATGACGCTTCCCTTTTTGTTTATTTTTAGGGGTCCGTACCTCAAAAGGAAAAAACGGAACCCTTATAGGATCACTCGTGTGTCTGTCTGTCTGTCCAACTCTCACAGCCGGTTTGCTCCGAATCTACTGGACCGATTAAGTTGAAATTTGGTACACGTATGAATTTCTGAGACCCAAATACGGATGTGTACCGTAAATAAATGAATTTTTAATATGAGGGTCACTTTTGGGGGTAATTTACAAAAATTAAAAACATTGTTTCGCAAACTTGTGACTCGCAACGTGTGACATATCAAATGAAAGGGCTTTTTGTGAGATTTTCAAACATATTTTTTTGTAATTTTAAAATAATGAGTTTTAAATTTATTTAAGAAAATTTCCCATTCCCCGCGGAACTACTGACACTTAATTAAAAAAAAAAAAATACACAACTAGTTATTTGTTTATAGATTACAGGAAAACCTGTAAGAAGTCTATGGTATTAAAATAACTCAGTAAATCTCTCAATATTGTGCGTACTAAGTAATTTGGGGAGCAGTGGTGGCGCAGTTGTAACGGTCGCGACTTACAAGTTGTAGGTCGTAGGTTCGAACCCAGACGGGCGCTTTACTTTGTGTAAATTATTTCATCACCACTGCCCTCAAAACGGTGAAGGAAAACATCGTGAGGAAACCGGCATGTCTAAGAACCAAAAATTCGCAGACATGTGACAACAACACGCACTGGGCCCGCGTGGTGGATTACGGCCCACTCCCTCTCGCAGAGAGGAGGCCTGTTTCCCAGCAGTGGGAACATTATAGGCTGATTATGTAAGTAATTTATAAAATTAAGAAATCGTCTAATAACGTATTTCTTGTTCACTTTATGTTAAGGGGAAGACACTTGGTTTACGTGTTCTCTATAATAGTCAACACTTGCACTGCTGTTTAAGTTCGCTTACACCGTACTAAACTAAATCAAAAGGTCCCTTTTTAGTTTTCGCACTAACTTAGTGATGTCACGAAGTTGGATCGCCTCGACATTCACGTGATGAACTGATGATGAATTCTGTGTTCATGAACTTCTGCATTTTTTGTATTACTAAGTTTACGACATCCATCTTGAGATCAATTAAACAAATGAATGACTTTATTTCAGATAAAACACTGTCAAATGTAAAGATATCTGACAAGTCTTCATCGCTAATCCTTGGCAGTTCTATAGGAGCTGTGCTCGTCATCCTAGGTCTGATTGGCGTAGCTTGCTGGTATCTGAGGATTAGGAATGCTAAACACATTGAGGTACGTAACTCACATTAGGGAATTGAGTTTTATAGTGAAATAACAAAAACAATTCCAAAGAATATAATAATGGTACTTTTTTTTTTTGGGTGGGATATCATCAAATAACTTCTCCCGCTCTGGGCGAAGCGGGAAGGTATGTCAGACTCTTACTGACTAAAACCCACCCGTATTCCTTCCGTGTTGCCTGTGTTGCCAGGGGCCTCGGTAACCCTTTTGGACTGCCGCGCGACCCCGGCAGGCATCGGCCCTATTGGATCCCTAATATTAATGGTATGGGGAAACGATTAAGGAAGCCTTTGATTTGGGTTGATTAAAGATAAAATTGGCACCGAACCTTTCGCAAACTACACTTGTTATTGTGTGTAGTCGACCTCGCATTTGCTGTCCATTTTTGATAACAATTCTCAATTTCAACCTTTGTGTGGTAAAGCAATTACTAGGTTGACTATACCCATAATATACTTCATATTGACAAAATTGAACGATTTTTATTGCGTGTTTTCAGACCCCATACGGAGATTTAACATACCAGAATGACAGTGCAACACCACAGTGTACTAATGAATGTGAAAATCATTACGACGCGTGTTATAGCGAAAATCAAAACGGAGAAATGTATTATGAAAAACCAGAGAGCGTAGAAACTATGGACCCAAAAGACCATTATTATACAGAAATAGATTACGCTCGTTGTAACCCGAAAATTGGTGAAACACAAACAAGGAATAGTAAAGTTTATGATGAGCCATATGTGCATATAACGATGAGTGATATGCAAACGTTACAAGGAGTTTGAAGATTTTTAGATAAGATTAGAAGATCATTGTCATGTTATTGGGTGGGTAGTAGAAGAACAAGCAGGTGGCAGTGAGTGGTCAAACAGAAAAAAAACATCTCAACGTGGAAACTTAGCTGAATTGAGCCTGAAAAGTACTGCAATGGTGAAGGCCCGTCAAAGCTAGATGGCGTGACGATAGCTAGGTCCCTCCGGCCTATACTAAATTTGACATTTCGTCCATTCAATGCTTTTCATTCAGTTTGGTTTTAATTCAATATTTCGTTATTTTCAGTGATTTTAATAGTTTAAATCAATATACATAATATTCGACATGGACAGTGACATAATTGAAAACCTTAATTATTGCTTATTTCCTCGTAATCAATTTCTTCAAAATGTTTACAACATAACCTTAAACTCAGTTTAATTACATTTTTTCTCTACGAATAGCTTTAAGCCACAATCAGACTGTCAGACTTTCGGGCTTCTGACGACTAAAGAAAAGCTAGTTAATTCATAAAAATAACAATGTAAGATGCTAACTTAACTAAAACTATTAACAGACTATGAACTTATACTAAACTATTAATAAAATATGGCGACGAAAAATTCATCTCATTCATTCACGTTGAATGGCAATGTTTAGACTCTGGCCAATAGCCGTCCCTGGGGTCACGGAAGGTGCTAACCAGTCATTTGGAGATTTCATTAAAGAGGCCATGAGCACTTGGACCCTATGGCCCGAGGGTTTCAACACCAAACGTCTCGAAAATTTGGTTATTATACTTTCTCCACTTGAGGTTCTTCGCAGCCGCAGCAGTAGCTGCACAGCACGCCGAGCCAGGAATCCATAGCCTCGGTTCACCGGATTTGAAATTTGATTTTTGATTGAATTTGTTTTTTTGAAATTTTTAGTGCACTTCAAATTTAATCAGTGTAGCTAAGATTTTCTTGATTAATTTCTCAGTGCCGTGGACCGAAGATATTCATGAGAGCCGAGGTAAACGAATACTACAAATTTCCCATACGAACGGCAAGAGTAGCTTGTTCCCAAGCTCGGTGATGACCGACAAAATGGACCAAATTATCCGGTATGTAATATCTTCAATTTTAAGAGATAATTTGGTCCATTTTGTCTAAAAGATAAGTGTGCTTCCAAAAATGGAAAGTGCGAAGGAAATAGGTTAATTTAGGGCCGAAACAGCAGTAACGAATTAAGGTGATAGCTGAATGCATATATTAATTTGGAACAATTTCTGAAACGTTATTGATATTTTGTATTTTTCCTCGATAAAAACGGGAGCGGAATTTCCAAAGATTGGAAAGCTTCTTTCAATAATTTTTATTTCTGCAGCTTATTTTGGGAAGTGTCACTTGTCTGTCGGTACTGTCCGCTAAGTGTAATTCACATTTCGGAAGGTTGAGATCAAGGATTGAAGTTCATTTTTTTTTTAATTTTAGGTCATTTAAAACAGTTTCTACATCGCCTCCTAAGGTTCCATCATCAAGATACCAGACGTTAAATTTGGAATTAAGCTGTCGAATAGTTAGGTGAATGGCTAACCAAAAATTTCTGGCTCGAGGAGAGCCACCTTGTTGACAGCTGACAGCAGATTCCAACATTCTGTAATATATTCAAAGGAATCTATAGATTTGGGGTATTTTTTTTACAGTTTCTGCCAGAATTTTGGTATCGCAGGCCCCACCTGCGATACCAAAACAAAGTTACACCATTTTTCGGGTTATTGGTTTGTCCCCGCCTGCGATACCAAAATTCTATAGATTATAATGCTTGTTTTTCTCTTTTCAGTTAGGTATGTGTTTTTGCAGTCGGGTTTTTTGTTTTTTAAATAATTTGTTTTATTTCAAGCTTTTTAGTTAATATATTTATGCAATTGACTCATTACTAGCTTTTATTTGGTATCAATATTGTTGTAATTTATTAAAAAAAAAACTTTTCCCTCCCTTTTTTTGTAATTGCAGATGCAATATATAAAAAATATGCAGCCTATGTCACTCCCACAATAAAGACGAATCTAATGACACCTCTTATGTTAAAATCCATCAAACCGTTTAGGCTATAGAGCGTGCCAAAGAAATAGACATACATACATACATACATACTCTCGAAAAACATTACCCTCCTTCTGGGGCAGTCGGGTAAAAATAATTATATACATTTTTCGGAAAACCCCTAATTACAAGGAAGTAAGTAACGAAAAGTAAAAATAAAACATACGTCGGGGGCTGCCACTGCGATCTATGTTCCCGATTTTAATTAAAATACAAGGTGTCATTTTGCATCCTCGTCAAATTTCAGGAGGCTGCTATGAAGGACATAATAATTATATAATCAAATAAAATTACGATACCTTATTAATACATACTTGTTTTTTAGTTATTTAAGTTTGACATTATTTTACAATACACCACTTTCACAGAACAGAATCACCCCGTTGCGTATGCGGTAGTGTGTGTGTAAAAAGGGCAGTTACAGTGCGGTATCACATGGGCCGCGTTTTAACATACGTGTCCCACACATGCCGATTTCCGAAGATTAGAAAGAAAAAAAAGGACCTACTTATTTTATTATTGATTCGTGTCGAGAATCATTAGCATAGCTACCTCCTTGAATTTGACTAGGATGCAACACGACACCTTGTATAACAGTATAAAAAGTTAATAATGTGTCTTGTGCAGAGATGCAGCAATTTTTATCAATTAGGGACTATATTTATTTACGTACCCAATGCATTTTCAATTAGTCACATACTCATAAAATTACAAAATGTTAGGTCGAAGTTTTATTTTTATCACAGGGTGCTTTTTTTTTTTTTTTTTTTTATTTTTTTTATTTGTGATGGGTTTGCTCTTGACCTTAGTCTATGCCAGAGGCGACAGAAACAAAGTCGACGATGGAGCGAGCTTACCCAGAAGAAGCCTGTTCACTCTCACTTTGAAGAGATTAGGGTTATATGCGTTCGGAAACACAGACGCAGGCAGAGAGTTCCATTCCTTTGCTGTGCGCATTATAAAAGAAGTTTGGAAACGCTTAGTGCGAGTTGGAAAGTTTGGAAACGCTTATTATCAAAAATAAACAAAAGAACGTACACTTTGTGTGGAAAGAATGTCTATTCTTCGTAGACAAGAGATAGCAGTGGTCATGCTACCCGTGCGGGTGGCTATGAAGGTAAGTGGTCACCGCTGTCTGTGGACTACCTGTAGTACCAATATATAATATAGCAGGTGTACAGAAGTATTGCACACTGTACTCAGTTAAAGGTAATTCATAATAAGCACATTTCACATGAGAAATCTAAGTTGTACCTTGTGGAACGAAAATATAATGACTATAATTATTACACGAATATAAAATATTAGCTGTTGAATCGGTGGCTATAGGAGAAGACAATATTAAGTTCTCGAGTGGAGATCTTGTAGTAGCAAATGCAGTGTGGGACGCTCTACTGTTCCGTTGGGTGCAAGTGGCTGAGTTTGGTGCTCTGATGATTATGTTGGGATCGTCTTCCAGTCTAGCCGAATGAAGCGGAAAACCAGTATTTTACGAGTACATGGAGCGACTACCTATCTGACCTCCACAACCCAGTTACTGGGTAACACGGTACCCCTTACCAAGGGGTATCGTAGTTGTTAGCCTTTTAGGCGTTGGTCTCGGCTTTGACAATCGTTACGGGTAGTCAGGTGACTGCTCGTAACGATTGTCAAAGCCGAGACCAACGGCTTAACGTACTTTCCGAAGTACGGAGGGATCTCGACATGTAATGGATTGGCACCCATCCAACCAACCGCGGCAAGCTTAGCTTCGATCGACCCGTGCGGCTATTATGACTTAGCCACGAGCCCCTTGTTTATAATAATGACCCCAAATTACCGACTGGCAAAATATGTATACAATCTGCCTTGTTATTGTGGCTCGTACATACGGCTGTGGATTATGAGGTCTCGGGGATAAAACCCAAGTCGGGCCAAGAATAAAATTTATTTTGGTTTTTTCTGTCAAACATTTTCTGATGCTGTATTGAGTTAGGAATTTGTCTTTGTTAAGCACGCTGTGCCTCGGAAAGCACGCCGTCCAAGCCCATGCACCTAACCTCTCTCCAGTCGAGTCAAATTGCCGTCCCATCAGACTATGAGAGAGAGGGAAGAGAGACTTGCGCACTATAATATCTCCTGCGTAAGTAGTTATTCTCGATTGGGATTGGCCGCCGTGACCGCAGTACCGTCAGGAGAATACTCTAAAATTATAAATAACTAATTTCAGATAATCCTCATATAATTTTCACGAATTTATCCTCAAGCAAGCAGCAACAGGCATTGTATTACACAGTCGAAGCGAATAAACCACCGCATTTACATTTTCAGAATAGGTATGTCGCGTGGGTGGTATTTCTATTTTTGTTAGCTTTTTCGAAGAAGGATTGGAAGTAGGATAGTACGACTGTTTATCTGATCTGAGCGAAATATTGACAGACCAATAGCCCGTTGGGTAGATGACCTACTATAGACCGCCAATAGAACCTGAGGGCCTAAACAAGAGGCAATCATTTTCAATTCTCCAACGACTTTCAACAGTATTGACGTAAGCTTTTCGGTAGTTAATGTCAATCCAATACATTTTTTACTTTTCCGTCATCGTTATAGCTGATAGAATGTCACCCTATCTAAGCCCTCAGGACGAGGCTCGGACATACCAGCGAAGCGTGGCACAAAAGGTGATGATGATGAATGGCTATAATGACTACTAATCGGCCAGGAAAATTAATTGTTAAGCAAATTGACGCTTTAAAGAAAGAAAGAAGAAAAAAAATACATTTATTTTGCACAGACTAAAAGGCACACAATATAATATAGACCAGATAAAAAAAAACAAATAAAAAGTGTAAAGTACTGTAAGAAATTAGCAGGTAAGTATGCCTCACGCCTGCACCAAAACGGCCAATTATATCAATTTGCCGTCATTAAGCCATTTCAGTTTTTTCACAACTGTCAAAGGACGACAATTGTTATTTCAGTATACAGACAGTTTAAGTTCGTAGTTAATTTGATGAACAATTAATTTCCCTGAGTTTACATCGTTTATCTTCGACTGCTCGTGGATCCCGCACGACCGACCCGACCACTGAGCATAGCATTCGGTCCCCAGTAAGGAAAGTCAAAGAAATAAGGAAATTTTCAGTAGAATCCAGAGCATGTACAAGTTGCTTTTTAAGTTTGCCAGCTCTCTATTAATGAATATTTTGATAAATTTAATAGTTTAGGTGCTATAATTATTACATACACGAAGACAAATAGGGAAAAAATTAAAAACTCCAATATTTCTGTGAGTAATTTTTATAGAATATGTTATAAATATATATATGTTACAATTTGATTCATTCGTGAGGATCTTGCTTTGTTGCAAGGAATAGCAATTTTTTTTAAGGTTCCGTTTGTCCGATTTAGAAAACGGAACCCCTATAGGATGACTCGAGTGTCTGTCTTAGTGGACCGATTAAGTTGAAATTTCGTACACATAAATTTCTGTGACCCAAAGTATGTAAAATGTAACGTAAATAAATTAATTGTTAATATGGGGGTCAGTTTTCAGGGGCAATTTTTTATTATTATTTTTAAAATTAAAAAGAAAAGTTTTGCACACTGTACCGTGTGACATATCACATGAAAGGGCTTACAGTGAGGGTCTCAATTATATATTCTTTTTATAATTTTTGAATAAATAGTTTTAATGTCATTTAAGAAAATAAATGAAGATCGACCATTCTCCCCCCTTATCTCCGAAACTTCAAAGCCTAAATCTTGAGAAAAATACAGAAAATAGTTCTATACTATAAAGAATTAATTACAGAAAAATCTAAAAGAAATCTATGGTGTTAAAATAACATGATACATCTCCCAATATTGTACTCGTACAAACTTACATTTACAGTTGCAATTTATGGGAGAACATGTTTTTCAACTATAATGTTAAGTTTGTTCTTGGGATAAGTGCATCCCACTTACGGAACCCTTCATTGTGCGTTTTTACCTACCCAAGTGGTATACCACTCGTCAAAAATGTTTATTTGTTATTGCCTTATAAAGAACAGTCAAGAAATAGTGTTATATGCAGATGACACATCACTTTTATTTAAACTTAAACGACAACAGACTGACGATGTAAATAACGCTCTCTCTAAAATAGTACATTGGTTTAGTGTTACTAATTTACTTTTAGACGAGAAAAAGACCATATGTATTAGATTTCTGAAACCTTACGTTAAGCAGGTACAAACCAATGTACTAGTAAATGGGGCGGAGATGGATCTTGTGGACACCACTGTGTTCTTAGGTATTAATTTGGACTCGAAGCTACAGTGGAGCCCACATATAACTAAATTGTCGAAGCGGCTAAGCTCTACAGCCTACGCGGTCTATAGAATCTGTCATTTGACTGATGTAGAAACAGCTCGATGTAATAATATTTATTTACATAACCAAATTACAAGATGATTGTTAACATTAACTAAATTAAATTAAAACTAAGATAGGCCTAAAAAAGGCCATCGGGGCCCCGAGGGCCCTTTTTTAGGCCTACATCAGCCAGGCTAGGCATTTCCTCGCTGAATTGTTATGCTGATGCGTTGCGTGAGAAAGCCGCTAGCTTTTCGGTCACCAGTTACACCAACTCGATTAGTATATAATATTTTAGTGATATCCATAGTGTCGTACAGCATTTTACTTTGGGGAAATGCAGCCGACATTCAGGCTATATTTGTGCTGCAGAAACGGGCCATTCGAGCAATTTATAACCTAAGTTGTAGGTAGGCATCCCCTGAAAGGCCCGGGTCGACGGCGCGTCGTATTCCACGCGCGCCTCAAAGAGATGTCGTCAGCACATATAGTAGGGGTCCACTAGGGCCGATGCCTGCTGGGGTCGCGGGAAGGTACTTATGGGTCACCGAGGCCCCCGCAACACAGGCAACAGGAATACGGGAATACGGGTGGGTTTTAGTCAGTAAGAGTCTGACACACCCTCCCGCTCCACCCAGAGCGGGAGAAGTTATTTGATGACATCCCACCCTCAAAAAAAAAAAAAAAAGGCATCCCCTGAAGGATAAAAAGGAAATATACATAATGATCTCAATATGTATATGAAACCCGATTTATGTAAAAAACTAATATAAATCTACTATATTCTAAACACAGTGGCATTAATAGCATAAATACTAGAAACAAAGACTTATTGTGCCCAAGATTATGCTCCAAAAATGAGTAATTCATGTACTTACATGAATTACTCATTTTTATTTGGGAGTTTGTTGTAAAAACCTATACTTAGGCACTTGCCTAAGTATAGGTTTTTACAACAAACCCCCAAGTCACGTTAAAGAGCCCGGAGGACACGGTGGAGCATACGGTGGAGGTCTGCCCGGCTTGGTCAGAGCACCGCCGTGTCCTCGTGGAGGTGATCGGCGGCGGAGATCTCTCGCGTCCGGCCCTGGTCCAGGCCATGGTACGGAGCGAGATGGCATGGGCAGCCGTCACCTCCTTCTACGAAGCAGTAATGCTTGCGAAGGAGGAGGCGGGACGGTTGAGACAAAGGCAAGTTTCGCGCCTTCTCGCCCCTAGCCGCCGCAGGAGACGCCCTGGGCGTCGGGAATCCCAGGCGGATTTCCGGCCACCGTAGGCGCGGGCTTGCGGACGGTGAGCAATGGGTAGCTCACCGTCCGATAAGGACCAAACCCAGGTCCACGGCGCGTTGTTTTCCACGCGCGACTCAAAGAGATGTCAGCACAAGGGTAGGGGTCCACCAGGGCCGACGCCTGCCGGGGTCGCGGGAATGTCCGAAAGGGTTACCGAGGCCCCTGGCAACACAGGCGACGGAAGGAACACGGGTGGTTTTTAGTCAGTAAGAGTCTCAGACACACCCTACGTTACGTGCTCCGCCCAGGGCGGAAGAAGTTGTTTGATAATTTCCCACCCAAAAAAAAAATAGTCCCGTTATAGAACTGAGCCTCACTAAATTATAATCATTTATTAAACAGAAACTCTGTCAAAAAGGTTTTCATAAAATTGAAGATTACTTGGATGACAAAAAGGCCTGGGGTTAATTAAGCTACTCCAATGGGTACACTGTCTGTATATAATCTATAGACAGCCCTAAAGCGCCCAAAACCTTCATCACTTCCTAGTGTTTGAGCTGGGGAGAAGAAGTGACGCAACAAACTCCCCAGCAACACGTCTCTGTCTGTTTAGTTACAGAACTTTAATTATTATAATGAAAGACTCACCCAGTCGCTCTAACAAACACACACACTCTACATTAAGTACTAAATTAGTCTAATCCGGGCTTTAATCCAACTATAACTAGCTCAGTAACTAATACTCGCTATCTTGCGACAGACCACTCGGACATGGACCTTGGTAATCACCAAGCATCTTTCCGTGGTCTTAAATCGCCTTGTCCCGTCTTGGAAACTCAGGACATGGAGTGGATACAATAAAACAATGTCAATATAAAGTAAAGTTGGCAATCCATAGGTAAGATCATTATGGAAAGGAATCTAATTTATCTACTTTTCTTTTGATTATGAAAGTTAGAAGACATGTCAGAAATACAAAAGGGTAGGTAAGTGACAGGTAACGCTTGCGTTGGGGAATACGAGTATATTACCCTAAGTTACATTAATGGATTTCTTTACAACTACAGACCCACCCCAAGTGACGTGGGATTGCTTTACAGCAGCTGACAGCGTCGTGCGTGTATTGTTAGACCTGAACGCATAGGACCACTAAGGACACTGCTACGATTCTAACACGCCACTTTCCCTAAGCTCTAGTCATGTCTTATTCAATCCTAAAGCAGAGTACTGCGAAGTTCAACTGTCATTGAGCGAGACACGTTCCGGTAATCACTGGGTGCGTACTAATGTAATGAACCCCTTATAACGGCCTACTCACCCGTTTCTAAGACGATACAAAACTTGCACAAGCGTACCGCATCGTCAGTCGGTAGTAGAATTCTTTACGATTGCTCCTGCTATACGCCGAAGTGGTTATTCCAAATCGTCACTTCTCACTTCCTTAACTTCCCCATTTAGAGGATGCTTACAATGCAACCGTGCGACTGTGTCAAGCAACGGGGCGTTTCTATCTCGACATCCAAATGTCGTGTCTAGCTAATAATAATATTTGTGAGAGGCCCGAAAGCCAAATGTGGTTTAACGAGACACAATTCCTAGCGTTCTTTAGAACGAACTATCAATCCAGTTTAGGGGAATTTTGTGATGACTAACCCCGTTCCCGGGAAATGTACATACATCAAGAGCAATGCAAAATTATTCACCAATAACTTCCTTTGAAATATAAACTGGTGGACTCTGAGTATACTCTCCGTATTACAGGTATGTGCCCGACCTGATTCTCGAAAATGACCATATCACATTGTACTGTGATCGGTCTCTCATTACTGACAGGGCTATTGTTGCCAATAAGCCTGATATGGTGGTGATAGATCGATTAGCGTGCCGCGCAATTATAGTCGATGTTACCATCCCACATGACGAGAGCCTCGTGAACGCTGATAAAGAGAATAAAAGAAGCGAGAGAAATAAATTAAATATCTCGACTTAGCGCACGAGATTTTTGACATGTGTGATGTGAGCTCGGCTGTCATTGTGCCGATTGTCGTATCGGCCAATGGCCTGATGGCCGAAAGCTTCGATCAATAACTCTCAAGGCTCCCTTTAAGTGATTGGACTCCTCGATACGGCTCACATCGTGAGGAGGTCCCTGCAGAGGCGTGCTGTCCATCGAGGCAATTAGGCCTAGCCTACCCTACCAAAAACGCCAAATGCATTTATTTTAACTATGTAATACAATAATACAAAATATTAAAAAAAAGTTAAACTCCTGTTTAAAACACTTATAGCAACTTGTCGCGCCCGCCGTGTGAAGTAGATGGAGAGACAGTTCAACGGAGCCCGGTACACACTATTTATTAGGCAGGCACTTGGCTTGCCTGAATCCCATTGATAAATTTACGCACACTTGTGTATATTTTCGTGTGTATGAACGGCACACACTATTGAAATGGTTTAAATTATGAGCGTAACTACTGTGACTGGAGCTGGCAACCGCGTGCCGTGATTAGCTGTGTGTAAAGTCAAAATTTAAAGAATGAAAAGTATTGAAGACCAGGGTTCCCTATTTTTGGACAACTCCCCGAATTGCAGGGAATTTGAGAAACAGACCGCACACAGATACGATAGTTTCCTTAATGACTACTAGAGACAAAAAACAGGGTGGTATTGTCGAATTTATACCTTCCAAAAAAATTATAAATTGTAAGGATTAGCAAAAGCTCTATAAATATAATTAAAAACTTCATAATTTTTTATTTTTCTCCTCATATGGGAAAATTATCCCGCAAAAGTTGGTAGTCCTTTTTGTGGAAGACCTCGGTATGTCAATGATACAATTTTAATTGGTAATATTTTTCTTAGGGAAGCCATATTGTTTCATGTGACACGCAATTTATATCCGATCTTGAATGTTTTGCTTTTTTATATCTTATGATATAAGATTATAAGTAATTCGTTTTGAAACGTAAAGTAGTGTAAGTATTATTTGTTGTGTTTATTATTTTTTAAAGAATAAGAACCATTTTTCTGTTCTGTTGTGAAGTTTGCGCCTATAATGTGTGTGTGTTAGAAGTTAAAAGCAGTAAAGTTTTCGCAATAATAATTATCGTTTAATGATAAGATTCAAGTTGAGTCTAAAGGTTGATGTGTGCCCGAATTACGAGAAATAATCCAAATATAAGATAATTCATCTCGTACTCGTCATTTCAATCCTCAAAATTATGCAACATATAACTGGCTGTGTGGCTGTATACACACAAATACATTATTTTGTTTTCCGTGCATTTTGTTTAATACTTCCAGTAAGTGGAGTGAGGGATATATTGATTTGCATAATTTTCATTCCTTGGCAAAAAAGCATAAACCTTGAAGAATGTGGTGAGTTTTGTATTTATAACTTTTGTTTTTACAGGATTATTTTCAAATATTATAAATCAATAATTACTACTTTGAGGGTCATCATATGTAGAGCGACGCTGTGATGTTGCGCGAATTAGTTTTTATTTTTTGGTGTCTGTATGCGTGGCCTACCCTCCGTGGAGAACCACTGCATGCCACTGGGTCCCTGTCTCTGAATCCCTAACCACCAGTAGCTTGGACAACGCCCCCGATACCGGCGGACCACTATTTTGATATATTTTTAAATGATTTTTGTATGTTATTTATAAAAATATTTAAAAATGCATTTGATAAGTATAAAAACAAATGAACATAATAATAAAGTCTGTCGACTAAAAACATTATTTCACTCAAAATCTCGCACTAGTGAAATTCATAAAGCCATAGTTCAAAATTATTTTAATTACACCCCACTCAACTTAAATGCCAGCCAGATACTCCACAAATTAGCGATGACCCGCAGAAGCAAAAAAATGAGGACTGGAAGAAAAAGGTACTTCATGGCCGATATCCTCATGACCTAGAACAAACCCATGTAAACAAAGCAGCCTAAAATAAAATTCTTAAAATAGGCAATTTATTCCCAGAAACAAAAGGATTTATAATTACGATACAGGACAAGATTATTAACACTAACAATTAGAAAATTTATTATCAAAGACCCTTCAGTAACAAACGATAAATGTCGCAAGTGTCACATCTAACCAGAAACAATTCAGCACATAACAGGAGCTTGCATAACTCTCATGCAGACAGACTACACAGACAGACACAATCAGGCGGCAAATGTAATTAATCAAAAATTGGCACTAGAATACACACTCATACGAGACACAAACACCCCTTACTACAATTACACACCACAAACTATCCTAGAAAATTACACACACAAACTTTACTACGACCACGCCATTCTCACCGACGGACGACAGAACAATTCACTACTATACATCGGATTTATATCCGATCTTTAATAGTGAATTGTCCCTACAGGATAAAATAAATAAAGTTACTTACGTAATAGATATTGCCATTCCCAACACACATAACATTCATAAGACTATCTGAAAAGATTAGTACATACGTAGAACTTAAAGATGAAGTAATTAGAATATGGCGCCAACAAAAAGTTTATGTGATCCTTATAGTTCTGTCCATAACAGGCGTTATCCCGAATCACCTTCTCCATAGCCTTAAATTACTAAACCTAAAAAACCCTCTATATCACCCTACAAAAAGCTGCAATTGTCGAATCGTCAGAAAGTGCATGCAAGTAGAAGACTACGAAATAGGTGCTCATCACAAAGCACCACACGCTGCATTTACTTGGCTTCGGGCCGTAAATGTTGCAAAAATCAATCAAAGAGCTGAGAAGAAAGAATAAACACTACAAAAATAATAATAATACATTTATTTTGGACCAAAACCTTGTACATATGTTATTGTCATCGTCAACTCACTGTCAGTTTAAGCCTGCGCGATTTTGACAGAACTGCAGAAGACGAAACCTAACAGGGTTGCCATTACAAGGCGATTAAGTTATCGAATACAGATCAGGAACATCGATTTCTTGAATTACATTTTTATATTCTTTAAAAATACTAAATGTATTTATAATAAACACGATGAACGTATTACTTGGGGTGGGGTTTGGGATCTACCTCCTAGTGGTCCACCCCGGGCAACGGCACCACAGGCTTGCCTGTGGTACGGCTGAATGATCCCACTTAGCGGTGGTAGGCTCCGCAAGGAGCCGCCTGGCTCGCTACCACCCTCCCACCGGAGTCCGGCGCCAAGCAGCTTGCTGTGTTCCGTCGGTGTGTGGGAGTGCCAGTGCCTTTGGGGGAGTAGGAGATTTGTCAGTTGCGCTGTCCAGAACCGGTCTTGGTCTCTGGGCTTAGCTTGCCGGGTAACTCATTGTGGAGGGTAGCGGGATCCGAAGCACGGTGCCAGCCGTTGGCCGACCGCAGTCAGTAGGGGGCCCAAGTAGCACGCCAGCCACGTGCCAAAGGCTGCCCCGCCAACTCGCGAAAAATCCCGGTATGCTCCACCGTGCCAGCTGGCGACTGGACGGGAGGACCCGGTGGCCATATCCGGGGGGGTTCGGGCGTCCCCGCAGTCTCCAAATGAGTTCCCCATAGGTTTAGTTGATTCTAGTGTTCCACATGGATCTCTGAGCAGCGCATCGACAAGTCGACTTCTCTCCCCAACAACTCCACTCAAAATGTCTAAAGCAAAAAAGAAAGATAAGGTTAAACAACGGCTGCACTTCCTCCCACTAAAAGTGCACCTCACTAACATCAGGGGGTTGCACTCCAATCTCGATCCGGTCCATCACCACCTTGAGACCGAGAAGCCGCACCTGTTTTTCCTAACGGAGACGAAGATAACAACCCCGTCGGACGTGGCGTACCTCAACTACCCGGGTTACTCTCTTGAACACAAGTTCAAGAAGCAAGCTGGGGTCTGTGTGTACGTCCGCGATGACATTTGTTGTCGTCGTCTCCGTTGCTTTGAGCACTCGGGTTTTTCTGCCATATGGCTACTTGTGGACTCTGGCGTGGAGAAATTTCTCTACATCGGCGTTTACCGATCGCACAGCGGTGACGAGGAGACAACAGCGCTCTTTAATTTCCTCGTGGAGACGACTGACGTCGCCCAGCAACGGTACCCAACAGCGAAGCTCGTTTTTCTGGGGGACTTCAATGCCCATCATAAAGAATGGTTGTTCCCGTACCAGAAAACTGACCATGCTGGGTTAGAGGCGCGCAAGTTTGCTATTACGTTAGATCTAACCCAGATGGTGAATGTGGCAACGCGGGTACCGGATGTTGACGGCCATACACCCAATTGTTTGGACCTTCTGCTGGCATCTGATCCGGACAATAATTCAGTGTCGGTCTCAGCCCCGCTGGGAACGTCCGACCACTGTCTGGTGAAAACCGTATCGACCTGCTCTCCACCAGATGAGAGTCCTAGAGGCACGAGACGAGTGTGGCGATACGAGTCAGCGGACTGGGATGAGATGCGGCACTTTTTTGCGTCTTATCCATGGCGGTATGTGTGCTTCTCTTCGGGTGACCCCTCGTGTTGTGCAGACGAGGTTGCGGACGTTATTCGGCAGGGAATGGAGTATTTTATTCCATTCTCCGACATCCCACTCGGCCATAAATCCCGGCCTTGGTATAATGCAGAGTGCGCCCACGCTGAGGCCCGAAAAGAGTCTGCCTACCAAGCCTGGGTCAAGGCCCGCGACCGTAAAGTTGGAGCTCGTAGGGTTCGCGCGAAGAAGAGAGCCTTTAACACTGCCGCTAAGTCCTGCAAGCGGGTTTTACGTGAGGCACGTTTTGGCCATGTCAGACGTATTGGGGCCAAGCTGGCATCGCACCCTCCGGGTAGTAAACAGTTTTGGTCCCTGTCTAAGGCGGCCGAAGCGAATTTCTGTCGTCCCACTTTACCTCCAATGCTGAAACCTGATGGGTCGCTGGCCCACTCCGCAAGAGAGAAAGCAAATTTATTTGCATCTCTCTTTGCAAGCAATTCACGTCTGCACGCTGACTCCAAGCAACCACCTACAGTACCTCATTGTGACTCCATGATGCCGGAGATCGCAGTTCACATTAGAGAGGTCCGAAGAGTATTGTGCAGTCTAGACGTGAATAAGGCCAGCGGGCCTGACGGCATTCCGGCGAGAGTGTTGAGGCAGTGTGCGCCTGAACTGTCTCCTGTGTTGACACGTTTGTTCCGCCTCTCTCTTAAAAAAGGCACGGTACCAAAATCCTGGAAGCTTGCTAATGTACAACCAGTGCCCAAAAAGGGCGACCGTGCTGACCCTGCCCATTACCGTCCGATCGCCATTACCTCCATTCTATGCAAAGTTATGGAAAGGGTACTGAACAGTAAGTTGCTGACCTACCTCGAAGACAATGATCTCCTCAGTGACCGTCAATATGGCTTTCGCCGGGGACGGTCAACTGGTGATCTTCTTGTGTATGTCACGCACCGCTGGGGCGAAGCCATCGAGAAACATGGCGAAGCACTTGCTGTATCGCTTGATATCTCGAAGGCTTTCGACAGGGTCTGGCACGCTGGTCTGCTCAGCAAGCTTCCTGCTTATGGCATCCCAGCTGATTTTTGTAGCTGGATATCAGACTTCCTTAGTGAACGGTCGATCAGAGTAGTCGTTGACGGCTGCTCCTCTGACCTTATGGCTATTGATGCCGGAGTTCCTCAGGGGTCTGTTCTCTCTGCAACTCTTTTCCTGCTGCACATCAATGACCTACTACAGACTGGTATTGTTGGGTACGCGGACGACAGTACTGTTTCAGAGAGATACTTGTCCAGCGCAAAAACCAACGGGGCCGCAGTTCGTTCCTTGAGAGAGGCCTTGGTAGAGCGGACAGAGTTGACGTTAAGCCTTGTCTCCCAGTGGGGTGATGATAATCTGGTCACTTTTAACGCCACCAAAACACAAGCGTGTCTTTTTACCGCAAAAAGGAGTCGTTTCGACCTGACTCCTACTTTTCGGGGTACATCGGTTCCTGTAACTGATCGGCTCGAGCTCCTAGGCATGGAGTTGACATCTAACCTCAACTTCGGCGCCACCATCGAGTACAAAGCCCAGACTGCGGCCAAGAAACTGGGCATCCTAAATAAGGTGAAGCGATACTTTACGCCTGGACAGCTTTTGACCCTTTATAAAGCGCAGGTCCGATCCTGCATGGAGTATTGTAGCCACCTTTGGGATGGCTCGGCTAAATACCAACTTGCCGCGCTTGACTCGGTGGAACGCAGAGCTAAGAGGCTCATTGGCGACGTAAATCTGGTGGATGCCAAGCTTCACAGTTTGGCCCATCGTCGCAAGGTTGCCTGCTTGTCGGTCTTCTATAGATTGTACTTCGGAGAGTGTGCTCAGGAACTCCACGACCTCATTCCACCGGCCCCCTTCTATTATCGGTCATCTAGGCGCACTTCAGGTTACCATCCCTTCCTGGTGGCTATCCCACCAACTCGCACTAAGCGTTTCCAAACTTCTTTTATAATGCGCACAGCAAAGGAATGGAACTCTCTGCCTGCGTCTGTGTTTCCGAACGCATATAACCCTAATCTCTTCAAAGTGAGAGTGAACAGGCTTCTTCTGGGTAAGCTCGCTCCATCGTCGACTTTGTTTCTGTCGCCTCTGGCATAGACTAAAGTCAAGAGCAAACCCATCACAAATAAAAAAAAAAAAAAAAAAAAAAATAATAAAAGACAATTGTGAGGTGGTAAATAAAAAGTAAAGAGTAAATCGCTTTAATTATTTAGCATAATCGATTACAGTGGCAGAACAGGTACCTGTAATTCAAGAACATAAATAATAAAATGATTACTTATTAAAATGATTTTCTTTTCGAAAAGTTCTTGAAAAGAACTAAATATTTTTTAATAAGTTGGAATTTTATATTTAAATTGTTGTAAGTAAAATCTTTGTGTCCGTGTGAATTTAATTTTAAAAGTTGTGTAGGCCGAAACCTGACATTGTTCTTTGTGTTTGTTCCTAGTATTTATGTGCATATATAAGATTTTCATAAATATTCTGAGAAGCTACAGTAATTATATTAATCTTTTTAAATTTGTCTCTGAGGGAGTATCTGTTTTTTTTTGCTCTGGGCGGAGCGGGAGGGTGTGTCAGACTCTTACTGACTAAAACCCACCCGTATTCCTTCCTGTTGCCTGTGTTGCCAGAGACCTCGGTGACCCTTTAGTACATTCCCGCGACCCCTGAGGGAGTATCTGGGACTTAATTTGTAAATTGAACGGATTGCCCTTTTTTGTAAAACAAAATTGTCTGAATATCGGCGGCATTTCCCCATAACAGAATACCGTACGACATTACGCTATGAAATTAACTAAAGTATACTAAACGGGCTGTGTCTAAATCCGTTAAATCACGAATTTTTCTAACGGCGTATGCTGCAGAGCTAAGCTTTTTTGACAATTTATCTATATGGCCTCATTGAAGCTTGGCATCCAAAGTTATGCCTAAGAACACAGTGGTATCTTCGGGGTTCAACTCTTCACCCTTTATGAGAACACTAGTTTTTACTTGTCTTTCTATTGTAAACTTAATACATTTGGTTTTTTTCTCGTTAAGAAGTAGGTTATTAACATTAAACCAGTTAACTACTTTTTCGAGGGCACTATTTACATTGTCAGTAACCAACTGCTGACGTTTTAGTTTAAATAAAAGTGAAGTGTCGTCTGCAAACAGCACTATATCATGATTATCCTTTATGAGGCAAGGCAAGTCATTTATAAATTTATAAGAAACAAAAATGGGCCGAGAATTGAGCCCTGGGGGACCCCCACTCTTACTACAGATCCGGGTGATCTTTTTCCGTTAACATCAACTCTCTGAATCCTATCACTCAAATATGAAGTAAGAAGATCCAGAGAGGCGTTTCGGATTCCGTAGTGGTGCAGTTTTCTGATCAAAATTTCATGAAGAACGCAATCAAATGCCTTGGACAAATCGCAAAAAATACCCAAAGCATCGCATTTATCCTCCCATGCATTATAAACATGTCCTGAAAGTTCAACACCAGTAGTCAAACAACCCCTTGTAAAACCGAACTGTTTGTTATGAATTAATTTATGTTTATTGAAAAATATTTGGATTTGATCTAAAATAAGTTTCTCGAAAATTTTACTAAAGGCAGGTAGTACTGAAATATGTCTATAATTAGTAGGGTCTGATGTACTACCCAAATCGGTATGGTCACTTCTACTCAATCGGAAATCGAATCCGTACTTAATGATTTTACTAGCTTCAAAGCGTAAATCGTAATATAAGCGGAAGGATGAAAGAAGGATGCGAGTATGAAGAATATTTATTATTAAGAAATTAAGAATATTTATTAAGGCAATTAGAAAATGATATCCTAACTAATATTATAAATGCGAAAGTGAGTGTAATTTGTTTGTTTGTTACGCTTTCGCGCTAAAACGGCTTAACGGATATGGATGAAATTTGGCACATGGGGCTCCCATGACCTGTGTTGGGACATAGGATACTTTTTATCCCGATATTCCAACGGGATCGAAGCTTATGCGAGTGAAACCGTGGGGCGCAGCTAGTTTTAAATAAATATCAGGGACAATTGGCAGAATAAAACAACAACACAAGATTTAAGCTGTGTTGCTGCTGATTAAGGTGGGCTGCGGGAGCCCAAAAAGGGATGGCGGCGGCCAGCCCGGAGCGAAGTGGCGAGATGACCTGGACGTTGGCGGCGCGGGGAGAGAGTATCCGGAAGAACATGGCGACGTATTTGCACAGCAGCGAGACAGTACCTATCTATACATCCAAAACTTAAGTGCTGGTGCTTAAGTAATGGAATTCGCTAAATCGACAAGTGCCGTCGGTTTAGCGAATTCCATGGTTTTTTATCAAATATGAATACTTGACTTTTTTTTGTTCAGTTTGTCTATGTACTTTCTCGTTGGTCTTCCTTTTTGCTCTACGGTCATAGACAATGGGACCAATGATATCTAGGCTAAAATTTATTAAGTCAACAGGCCGTTGTCTTGGACACAAAGGCCATCCTTTGTGAAGGACATAATTGAGATAAACAGGAAAAATCCTATTTCAGTATTCAAATATCAATATTTCTAATAATTAATTATTATTTGGTCTGCAACTCAAGGATAATTACCAAATTTTCCTGATATTGGTAGGAAGTCCATCTCAGATGGAATCATTTGCACAGTAACTAACGTTTATGAAAAGTTGTCCTTAAAATATTAAAATGATGGTCACTATATTTCTTGAATAATATGTATATATATATATATATTCTATTACGAACAAATCACTCATGCAAATTTTGTTATTGCACTCGAAGAATTACAACAACAAGAACATATCGACTGTATAGTAGAATTTTAATTAATACCAAATAAAATGTTGAGATTATTTATTCTTTTCATAATTTTATTATATAAAGCTGACGGTCGGGGCCCGGAGAATGGTAAGAACTATTTATCTATTAGCTTTTAGCCTGAAATGCACCCACATTCGCCAGTTTCATGTATAGGGAACATAGCCATTGCCATCAATCGGGCACAGATCCAGACTCCGGGCTACTAATGAGAAACTCCTGATGGAAAACCCAATAACACGTTGCGCGGCTTTTTTTTTGTGTGGGAAGTCATCAAATAACTTCTCAGAGTTAGAGAAGAACCCTGGACCCCTACACTTGTGCTGATGACATCTCTTTGAGGCGCGCGTAGAACACAACGCGCCGCCGACCCGAGCCTGGTCCTTACCGGACGGTGAGCTACCCATTGCTCACCATCCGCAAGCCCGTGCCTACGGTGGCTGGAAATCCGCCCGGGATTCCCGACGCCCAGGGCGTCTCCTGCGGCGGCTAGGGACAAGAAGGTGCGAAATTTGCCTTTCCCTCAACCGTCCTGCCTTCTTCATCGCGAGCATTACTGCTTCGCAGAAGGAGGTGACGGCTCTCGCTCCGTACCATGGCCTGAACCAAGGCCGGACGCGAGAGATCTCTGCCGCCGATCGCCTCCACGAGGACACGGTGGTGCTCTGCCCAAGCCGGGCAGGCCTCCACCGTATGCTCCACCGTGTCCACCGTGTTACACCCGGGCGTTTCCTCCCGCCTTATCCGACACAGGAACCTCCCGAAGCTGCTGTTTCCGGCGAGGACCTGCGGTCCTCGCCGGTAACAGCAGCTTCGGGAGACGGAAGGAGAGGTGGCGGAAGGCGGAAGGAGAGGACGCCGTGGCGCCTCTATCGCCACTCCTTTAAGAGGGGACTTATCGCCGCAATTGTGGCGTACCCAACTTTGCCCGGCCTGGAAATCGAACCCAGCAAATAAACTGGCTTCTAGAAGGTACGTCAGCCGGGTACTGATCTGGTACACTTGATAAAATCAAATTGGTTGCTATTGTAATTGTATAATTATATAATGTATGTAAACAAAATATTGTAAAATATTTTAAAAGAGTAACGGTGGAGTTTCTTGCCCATTATTCTTCATACGAATAACTAACCTTTTGGAAGGGGCGACTAGAATCAATGATTTTTTTTTGTTAATTTTGACGTTCAAGTGCCTTTTATGTGCCTATTTGAAATAAATAATTTGACTTTGACTTTGAAAAACGATCAAAATAAAAAAGTATACGGTACGACAATAACTATTGACGCCGAATAAAACTATTTCCTTCCGTTCTGTCTGCAACTGGTGCAGAGCCTGGATTGGCGCTTTACTTTGTGTAAATTATTTCATCACCACTGCTCCCAAAACGGTGAAGAAAACCATAGTGAGGAAACCGACATGTTGACTGGTAGTTCAAGAGATTCGCGCGTTCAATCAAACAAACTCTTCAGCTTTATTATATGTATGTATTAATATATATTTAGACATAATCTCAGCTGTGGTCAGTGGCAGACGTGTTTTTGTTATTTATATTGCTCAGTTATTTTGTTTTGTTAGAACATTACTTTGTGCAATATTGACTCATAATGTGTCTTGAAAATAAATACAACAAGTACAAAAGTGGTGTGAACTGTTTGGTGAAAATAATACGCGGGCGCGACATCACGCCGTTTTTTGTTCGCGATACCAATAAAAATGCCTAATAATTGCGGCGCGTGTGGTTCGCTCATAATTGATGATTACATGGAATGTGCCGATGATAAATGCATAAAAATATGATATAGCCTGTCTCGAAATAAACACAGAGGCGTTTAAGACATACACCCAGACATATAAAAAGAAATGGTTATGTCCGGAATGTATCTGTGCAAAGCCAAAAAGAGGCAATGGGGAAGCCCCGGTCCGCATTAACATACCTAGCTTGTATGTGTAATGCCACCACTCCTGTTGACAATGTAAGCAGTGAGCGTGGAAATCAGACTCAGTATTCATCCATAACTATGGATTGTTATTCCCTACTACTCGAAGAATTTAGAGAATTTAAAGCTGACATGGTGGCTCGCATGGACAGCCAGGCAAATGTGATATCGCTCCTACTAAATCAATTTTCTCAAACAAGAACTGAGTTGGGCATGATAATTAAAATAATGACGGTGCTCGAAGAAAAAGTAGAAGCTAAGCTAACTCAGAATAACCAAACCCACGAAAAAGCAGCTGATATTCCCCGAAATCCTCTTTCTACATCTTCTTTTGCCGAGGCCGTAAGTCAACAGAATAATTCCAACGGTTCCGAAAAAACGTCTCATACCTACATGAAAACGCAAAAGGTAAACACATGTGGGGCCATGAAGTCTACCGAAATTTTACCGGAAAAAACTTTATATAGTACTAGCTCACTGGCGACTAGTGAACCACCTTATATGAAGCGAAGAAGATCGAGTCAGGTTGGACGACTGTCCAAAATAAAATAAAAAACAGGTAACTTAAAGAAGTCAGAGTGGGAGCAAATAGGGAGTTGAAGGCAATTCAAGTCAGTGATCGTAAAAAATATCTACATGTTTGGCGACTGCATCCGGATACCACTCTTCAAGCCATAGATGATAACGTAAAAAATGTATGTGGCTCAGATGTTCAAATTAACATTGACAAAATCAAACACAAAATCGAGAAAGATTATTCGTCGTTTGTTGTTGGAGTAGGTACCGGAAAAGTGTTTCGATAAGTTAAACCAGGCCGAAATCTGGCCAATGAATGCGGAATTCAGTGAGTGGATTTGGTTTCGGAACTCAAACAGAACAAAACCAAACATATTATAGCCATAACATCGATATATTTTATCAAAATGTACGAGGTCTACGAACTAAACTAGATGAATTCCGAACCAACATTGAGGCATTCAATTTTGATTTATGGGCAATAACGCAATCTGGTTGCAATAATTCCATTGAAGATCTTGAAATAATCCCTCCGGGATATCAAATAATACGTTGCGATCGAGCGGATGGTCGGAAGCAGGGAGGAGCGTTTTTAGTGGCCACACACCGATATGAGATGCGACAAGTACATAATTATTATCGCGGACGCGTCGATAGACACCTACGTTTTTGAAATGGTTAGTGCAACGGTTTATTTCAAAAATAGATTTGTGTTTTTATGTTGTGTTGTTTAAATACCTCCAGGGAGTTCGGAGAACGACTACTTGACTTTATTTAGATTATTAGAAAACTTCTCTGGTAGATATGGAGAAATAATTGTTATTGATGATTTTAATTTGTATTCGAGTCCTGTAATTGTTTAAAATTATTATGAATGTTTTGTGTCCTATTGCGAATTCACTCAATGTAACACAGTACCAAACTATCTAGGTTGTCAGTTGGATTTGGTTCTGAGCACAGGTTTTAGCGGAGAGGTGTCAGTGGTGGCGGCCGACGACGCGCTCGTGCCCGTCGACGCTGATCACCCGCCGCTCGAGGTCAGCGTGCACTGTGCGCGCGCGCACCCCGCCCCGCCCGCGCCTTCTGCCGGCAGTCCCGCAGTGCGTAGTGTTAGGCCGCAGTGGAACTTCTATCGATCTGACTACGAGTTGTTGTACTCTATGCTGACTTCCATTGATTGAAGTAAGATGACAGGCATGATTTGGAGGATATGTTGAATATTTTTTATGATAAAATGAGTGATATTTTAGATGTGTACCCTGGAAAAAGCTTAAACGTGAAAATTCTCGATACGTTTATCCAGAATGGTACACCGCAGATATTATAAGAGATATAAAGAATAAAGTTAGATTTCATAAAACGTTCAATAAAACGAAGCTGGATAGCGATTATTCTGAATTTTCAAAGTACAGAACACGTATTAAGAAATCAATAGAAATTGCACATAAAGAACACAAGTTTAAAATACAAAATCAATTTTCATAAGATCCAAAATCATTCTGGCAGTATATTAGGTTCAAACGAAGTAGGTTAAACGGGCAAATTATCGTAAAGGATGGTCAACATCTTTCGGATAAGGAGTGTGCTCGACAATTTGCGTCATTTTTTGAGTCGGTGTATAATAAAGAGCAGCCGCGGCTGGAGGCGCGGGCGGCGGGGGCGGAGGCGGGAGCGAACAGTGCGCGTGTTCACATTGAGACTCTCAGTCTTCAAGATGTGAGGGAGTCGCACACAAAGCTCAAGCCAAAGCGCTCGTCAGGCCCCGATGGCATTCCAGCTTTTCTGTTCCGAGACTGTGGCAGGGTGCTGGCTGAGCCCCTGCATCATGTATTTAATACTTGTCTAAAACAGGCAACGTTTCCGCCTAGGTGGAAAATGACGCGAGTGATTTCGGTTCCCAAGGGTAAGTCAGGTCCGGAAGTCAGTGGCTACAGACCAGTGGCAGTGCTGTCGACACCTGCAAAAGTGTTCGAGTCTGCATTCCAACGCTGCGTGCAGGCTCAAGTGAGCGCACAGCTGTTGGACGCGCAGCCAGGGTTCCGGCCGGCGCGCAGCACTGCTACTAATCTGCTTAACGTCATGGCGAGAGTGGTGCCAGCCGTCGATGCTGGGGTGCAGGTAGACGCGGCATTTTTGGATTTTAAAAAGGCGTTTGATACCGTCGACAACGATGTACTACTAATGAAGCTGGCAAAAATTGGCTGCTCTCCGCACCTACTACAGTTCTTTGCCAGCTACTTGAAAGACTGACAGCAGTACGTTGACTACAATGGGTTCGAATCCGAGCCATACTAAACCAGGTCAGGCGTGAGCCAAGGCAGCAATTTGGGTCCTCTTGAATTTATTTGAATGATAAATGACTTACCAGACGTAGTCAGACATAGTTCATGTTTATTGTTTGCAAATGACCTCAAATTGCTGCTCGAGGTCAAGGGTGAGTCGGACTGTGAGAGATTGCAGGAAGACATAGATAGAGTGTTGGAGTGGAGCCATAAAAATAAACTCTATTTCAACACAGCGAAATGCTCAGTGATGACATTTACCCGCGCGAAGGCTGCTTTAGCCTATGAATACAAAGTAGAGGATGCGCCGATACAGCGAGTGTCTGAGGTACGAGATCTAGGAGTACTGCATACCCCGGATCTAACTTTCCGGGATCACATAGTTAAGATTTGCAAGAAAACCTACAGAAACCTGGGTTTCGTGCTGAGACAGTCGCAGGGTTTCACAAACATTACCACGCTCAGGGTGTTGTATGACGCTTTAGTAGAAAGTCACTTGGAACACAGTGCGGTGATTTGGGCTCCTCATGAAACGAAATACAATGTCATGCTGGAGCGAGTGCAGAATAAATTTACAAGACACTTGTATTTTAAACTTCATGGGGTTTACCCATTTTACCCGCTAATGTATCCTACACTGTTTGTTCTGGGTATGGTGGGATACAACGAACTCAGAGTGCGCCAGGAATTTACACTGGCGGCGTATGTGCTAAAGCTCTTACGTGGAGGAGCTCATAACCCAGGTGTGCTGCGTCACCTGAAGCTATGCGTGCCGGACCGGTACGTGTGGAGGCGGCGGCGACCGTCACTGCTGGTAGTGCCTGTTGCCAAAACCAACCTGCCGACGAAAACGCCCCTCACCCGCACAATAAGTGTACTAAACGAAGTGCATGAGAGAAGTGACATTTTTTCGTGCAATCTGAGTGAATTCGCTAGAGTTTTGTTGAATTTTGTTAGTTATATTTAAATATTAATATTCTGTGTTAGGTCTGATTTTATATTTTAGTTTCATAATATGTACGTACATTCAATTATGTAGTACGACTACAGATTGTGTTTTTAATAGTTTAGTGTTGTTCTTGTATTGTTGAAGTTTTGTTTTTTTTTAAGTATTAGACGTAAGTTGATATTTCAAGTATTTGGTGTGTGGTTGCAAACCCACTATTGCATTGAGGCCATCCTTTAAATATAGTGTGTGTAAGTTTAAAAATAAATAAATAAATGTCCTAGAACCAAAAGTTCGAAGACATGTGACATTTACCAACCCGCACTGCGGCCGCGTGGTGGGTTATGGCCCACTCCTCTCACAGAGAGGAGGCCTGTGTCCCAGCAGTGGGAACATTATAGGCTGATTATGCTGTCTGCAACTTGCGAAAATAACTGGCGAATTGTGGGTGTACTATTCACAGCGTACACCCCTGCCCAATGCTTTGAAAGAATACAGGCGTGATATTATGAAGAAATCTTATTTTCGCAACTTTTTCGTGTAACTCTATTTTCGCGCTAGTGTATTCGCGCAAGTGTCTTTCTTGTAAGTGGATTCGCAGAAGCGTCTTTCGTGACTTGCACGAAACCTATCGCGCAAAAGTCTATTCGCGGGAATGTCTTTTCTCACAAGTGGATTTGTGCAAGTGTCTTTCGTGGAAATGTCTATCACGCAAGTGTCCTGCTACCGCCGGGGACATAACAGTAGTGCCTACCTACGTACCAAAAATTGTGGATTTCCAGGCCATGCAAATTGTGCATCGTCAGCAGATCGCCATAAAGTCGAAACCAGGCGTTTTAATACGCCCGTAGATAATCTTTTAGAATTATTGGACATTCTTAGATATTCTTGGACATTCGTAGCTCAGGAGTATCTTCTGTAGCCGAATTAATTTATATAATGTACTTTTAAACTTTTTGTAAGAGCTTTTAACCCGCATTGTTGTCACCTGTGCAGACAATAAAATTTTATTTCTTTGCAGATCCCGTGGAAATAAGGGTTATAAACAAATTCAAACAATCCAATGAAAGAGATTTAACTTGTGATCACACTGCTAATGATGAACAAAAAATATACACGGTTTTCGAAGGAGAAGAATTAAAAATGTATATAACAACTGATGACTTCCTTATCAAACATGTGATGTAAGTAAATGAAGAACACTTTTGTATGTTTTAATTCTCACCAAATGGCTGCAACAAGAAGATTTAGAATATTCAAATTCATCATTTTTGGATAGAAAAAGACGTAAATAATAATTAAATAAAATAGTACATTTGGATGTTAGTGTGCATTGCACTCGTGGGTGGATTGCTAATGAATGGCCCTGAGAGTGCAATGTCACGCTCACACGTATAAAACGACGATTTTCAACACTCTTGCAAAAGAAAAACCGTGCAAGTGCAAGCTGAACTCGTGTGGTGAGGGTTCCGTACAATGAATATGTTATCTACTTTTTTATCCCAAGAACCAAACTTAATATTGTAGTTGAAAAACATGTTCCCCCATTCATTCCTACTGCCAATGTAAGTTTGTACGCACGATATTAAGAGATTTACCATGTTTTTTTAACACCATAAACTTCTTATAGACTCTCCTGTAATCTGTAAGTAAAGAACTGTTTACTGTTTTTTTTTATATTGTAGTCTTAGTCGTTTCGTAAATAAGGGAGTTTAGATCAATTTTAAACTATTTTTTTAAATAACTTTAAAACTATTTATTTTAAAATTATAAAAAAAAAATATTTGAGATACTCATAACAAGTCCATAGTCGTATAGTCATTTGATATGTCACACGGTACAGCATGCAAAACATTTTTCTAATTTTCCCCCGCAAATTAGAAAAATGTTTTGCATGCTGCAAAAGTGACTCTCATATTTCAAATTCATTTGTTTACGTGCACGTCCGTGTTTGGGTCACAGAAATTAATATGTGTACCAAATGTCAACTTAATCGGTCCATTAGATTCGGAGCAAATTGGCTGTGACAGCCGGACAGACAGACAGACACACGCAAGTTATCCTATAAAGGTTACTTTTTTTCCTTTTGAGGTACGGAACCCTAAAAACCTGGTTATAAGCAGACAGTCAGTTGCTTTCATATGAATAGTATTGATTATATTATTAAAATTTGCGCCGTGGTGTCACTTTTATTATGAGGAAATAACTGAAAATATGTTATATAAAAGCGACAACGAACCAATTTTGTTCCTCATTTCAAAACTGAGTGGTCTTGTGTTGAACTCGAGCGATACGTCATAATTTGCGTTTATCGACCCCCCTCTGGGGATTTTATTCGTTTTGAATCGGTAATGGAGGATTCACTCAATAGATTAAAATCTAGTAATAAAAGTATAATTTTATGTGGAGATTTTAATATTAATATTTTAGATGTTACTCCATTAAGTATTAGACTTCTCAATTTGTTTAGGTCCTATAATCTAATTAACTTGTATTTTGAACCTACTAGGATTACGGCATCTTCGTCGACATGTCTTGATAATATATTTAGTGATTGTGAAGCCAAAAATAAATTAGTGTTAAGTGACTTAACGTCTGACCACTGTGGTTTATTAGCTAGCTTCCCTGTGCCATTACATAAAAAGCCGCATAAAATAGAATGTAGGCCTTATACAGCTAGTCGTTGCAACAAGTTTAAAAATATTATAGCTCATAGAATTACACCATCTATAGTAGAACACGAGAATCCTAATGAAATCTATGGAGCTCTTTTTGATGTTGTCCAAAAAGAGTACCAATCCACTTTTAAGACCAAAACCATTAACATTAATGGCACCCCCGCTGGCTTTAACCAATGGGCTACTCCAGGTATTTATAAAAGTAGAGCGAGACTATACGAGTTATATGGTTTCAAAAAATACAGGTTTGATACTCCTTTTCTAGAGTACGTCAAAAATAATTCAAAATAATTTAAAAAGATTTGTGTTTTTGCTAAATCTAAATTTTTAAGCGACACAATTACAAAATCCAATAATAAAATAAAAACCACTTGGAAAATTATTAACAATGAAACGGGTAAGTCGGTTAACCAACAAGAAAACCATCTTGAGATTATGGTCGACAGCAAATTAGTTAATAAAGCAGCTGACGTAGCTGAGGCATTCAATGAGTTTTTTGCCAACATACCTATAACTACGACTCGCTCCTTAAATTCGTCCTCGTCTAAAGCTGAAAACCTTTTGCATAGTAGTGTGCCGAAATGTAGTCGCTTATTTAGTTTCGAACATGTAACACCTGGTGATGTAGTTAACGTTTTTAACACACTTAAGTCTAAAAACACTGGTGATTACTGGGGTATCTCCATTAAACTATTAAGTAATATAATAAACATCGTAGCCCCCTATCTAGCTGTAACTTTAACTTTTAATAAATGTGTTGATTTAGGAACTTTTCCTGACCTCATGAAGAATAGTAAAGTCATACCATTATTTAAATCAGGTAATAAAAAAGATGTTGGCAATTTCAGGCCTATTTCTATTTTACCTGCATTTAGCAAAATATTTGAAAAGTTAATACTCAAGCAGTTGCTAAGACATTTTAATTTAAACAGTCTCCTTCATAATGAACAATATGGCTTTACAAAAGGTCGTTCGACTACAGATGCAGGCGTTGCACTGCTGAAATATATATTTAAGGCATGGGAGAACTCGCAAAATGCTATTGGAGTTTTCTGTGATCTCTCCAAGGCTTTTGATTGCATGCAAAATGACACGCTCTTGCGTAAACTACATCATTACGGTGTCCAAAATGAAGCTCTTAAAGTAATAAGTTCATATTTACATAATAGGTTGCAATGTGTAGATGTTAATGGTGTGAAATCTTCCGAGCTTCTAGTACAGTTAGGTGTACCACAAGGCTCAATACTGGGTCCATTCTTATTCTTAGTATACATTAATGACTTACCATTCTATTTAAAGGGTATCTGTGACGTTGTACTGTTTGCAGATGATACCTCTCTTATTTTTAAAGTAGAAAGGAATAGACAAGATTTTGACGACGTAAACAGTGCACTCTCAATATTTGAATATACATAATTATTTCAAAGTAAGACTGGGATTTACTACATAACAGCTAAAATGGATTTCTTACAAAATATAACTTTCCGCCGCACGCGCACGCACTCTGTTTCAAATTTAAATAAAACTAACGAACTATCGACAGACACCATTGATGAGGAATCGGACAACAATGAAAGTCTGTCTAGTTTACCACCCAATCTGTCAAAAGAATACAAACAGGAAGAATTATTAACTGTGTTAAAAGAACAAATTGGAAAACTCGAAACCGAACTATGCAGCGCACATCAAGAAATTGAATCCCTTTCTCTAGAAAACACTAACCTAAAGAAACTTAATCAAGATTTAGTCAAGAAAAATGAATTATATAAAACAGTGACTTGTAGCCCTATTAAAGCTTTTAAATCTACTAAAACAACAACACCGAACAAAAAGAAAAAACGAAATGACAAACACACAAACTGATGCAATTTGCTCTTCAAAATTAACAGATCTTTGCCCAATAGAACCACCGATAAAGGAAATAACTACTCTACAAACATGTACCAGTGACAAGGAACAGAAAGCGAAAAATAAAATATGTATAATAAGCAACAATAATAAGAATAACATTGCACAAACAACCGAAAATACTTTTGAAGGCGCATATGACTCATGTCACTACTTGAAGACGAATACAAACACAGAGCACATGCTGTATAACATCGAAAAAAAGTTGAAACACTTTACACTGCTTACTTTGACTTATTATTTTATATAAGGATACATTAAGTGAAACAAAACACACAAATGTGTACGCCAACATATAAATATGGCAGGTATTTATAACAATAGAGTAGAAAACTTTAGCAACCTACTTTACCTTGACATTTTAGCCCATGAACATGCTTGACAGTAACAAAAACCTTTTATATGACTTTACAATGTTTGACAATTATACGGGTAAACTCAATAACTACGGCATGAGTATTGTATTTAAAGACATTTTGTATTACATAAATGACATTATAAAATTAGACCTTCAAAATGACATCGAGCTAACAGAAATAAATAATTCTGTGCATGCTAATAGGTCAGAAAACGAGTTTTTTCGTGAATAATTTTATAAATGTTTTACATCAAAATATTGCGGGTCTCCTAACCAAGTCTGCTGCACTTACAGTTTGTTTAGAAGAATTGCTAAAAGATAATTTAAATATTGATGTCATCTGCGTATCAGAACATTTTATGATGTCAGGTTATGAACAATATGTGTCAATCCCGAACTACACGTTAGCCACTAGCTTTTGCAGAAATGACTCAAAACGGGGTGGGACATGTATTCTTATTAAAAATAATCATGAATGGAAAGAAGTTCCTGACATACTTTCTCTATCTATAAGTCATGTAATAGAATGTTGTGTTTATTCAACTAGTTAAGTATAAAACAATTATTGTATGTATGTACAGAGTGCCAACATGTAAACACTACAATATATTTTTTGATCGTCTATGCAGGCTTATAAAAAAAGTTAAAAAACAAAAAACTTATAATATGTGGCGACTTTAATATAGACTTGCTAAAGAAAACTATTCAATCTTCTGAGTTTAAAGAAATATGTCAGCAATAATTTGATGATTGCAATTCAACAACCAACCAGACTTGCTAGCCAATCGTGTATAGACAACATTTTACACAACGTTCAAGGGTGCAAAGCAAGTGTAATGGAACTAGCGTTGTCTGACCATACAGCCCAAATCTTGCAATATCCTGTAGAGAGAGTATACAGTACTGATCATTGGTATGAATATAAACGTGATTACTCAGAGAATAAACTTTCTTATATTAGAAAGTTTATTGAAAATGTAAGCCAATTAAGTTTTAAGGAAGTCTTTAATTCTAATGACGTTAATGAAGCTTACAATTAATTCCATGAAATTTTTACTCTATTTTACAATTTACACTTTCCACGTATAAAAATAAGGATCTTTAAATTTAAGAATCCAAATTGGGTCTCAAAGGGCATAAAAACATGTTGTAAACGTAAACGGTTTCTACTGTGGAATTATAGGAAAAAACGGACACACGAAAATAAATCAATATTTCAGAAATACGCTAAAAAATAAAAATTGATTATAAAACTGACACAAAAAGTCCAAAATACATGCGCAATAAAATCTTCTAATAATAAATCAAAAACAACTTGAAAAATAATCAATAAAAACAAGCATAACCAGCCTGGAGAACATACAAATAGGATAAAAATTAATGATGCACCTATTTATGACCCAAACAAAATGGCGACTCACTTTAATAACTATTTTACTGAACAAATAATACCGGAAGACAAACCCCCCGTATTCAAATGCCCCCCATCTCACAGCAAATCAATATTTATGCCACCTACTGGTCCGGCTGAAATTCATAAAATCATATTTTTATAAAAAACACTTCTAGTGTAGGGTATGACGGAGTTAAGACTAATATTGTAAAAAGAGTCGCTCATATAATCTGACCACTACTATTGTATATAATAAACTTATCTATAGAAACCGGTACATTTGCCAACAAACTTAAAAATTCAATAATAAAACCCATCCATAAGAAAGGGGACAAAGATAACATGAACAACTATCGCCCAATTGCATTACTTTCTATTTTCTCTAAGGTCTTTGAAAAAGTTATTTATAACAGCCTTCGCAATTACCTTGAAAGTAACAATCTACTTGCCAAAGAACAAATGGGATTTAGGAAAAACAAGTCAATCAACTTAGCGATTTATAATTTTTGCAAGCGAGTTTTGACTGATATGGATAAGCGATGTCCAACTGTTGCCCTATTTATGGATATGACAAAAGCATTTGACCGCGTTAAAATTGACATACTATTGGATAAAATCTATGCAATCGGTATTAGGGGAAATGTACATATATTGATAAAATCCTATTTGACTGACAGACTACAACAAACTGAAATATCATACATTTGCCCAAAAACTAAAACTATGACAGTATATAAATCTAACCTGAGGAAAGTTAAATATGGCGTACCACAAGGTAGTGTGCTGGGGTCTTTGCTTTTCCTAATATATATTAATGACATACCAACTGTAAGCGATAATCCCATGACTCTATTTGCTGATGACAGTACCATTCTTTTTGACTCGCATGACAAAAATGACATTATAAAAATATAAATTTGACTCTAAAAAATACAATTAATTGGTTAATAAGTAAAGTGGTTTTTGTTTTACTATTATTAATTTAAAAATTAATAATAGTAAAACAAAAACCATTAATTTCAGACAAGACCAGCAATAGAGGATTTAAACATTAATTGTGATGACCACATAATAGAATTAGTAGAATCAACAAAGTTTTTAGGATTGTACATAGATAACAAAATGACATGGAAGAAACAAATAGAACACATAAGTAATAAATTAAACAGTTACTCTTTCGCTTTACGCAATCTCAGTAAAATCGTTGATATTACAACCTCAATAACTTCTTACCATGGTTATTTATCGTCTACTCTTCGTTACGGTGTCATTTTTTGGGGTAATTCCACTGATTTGGAAAGTGCGTTCAGGGCGCAAAAAAGATGCTTAAGAGCTATATGTAACTTAACCCAAACGGACTCATGTGAGCCTCATTTCAAACGATTAAAAATATTGACACTGCCCAGCATCTACATCTATGAGACAGCACTATTTATCCATTGCAATCTAGAACTGTTTGAGTATCGCACAAGAGCGCGTCACGCAGATAAACTATGCGTTCCACCAGGGAAAACCGCCCTCCTTTCTCAAAGCTTTGTTTGCATGGGCCCTAAAATATATAATAAACTACCCTTAATTATACGCAGTTCAAGAAATGTAAATCTATTTAAAAAGAAACCAAGCTTTACTTATAGATAAGGCTTATTATTCAGTTAAGGAGTACTTCGAAGATAAAATGTAACGCAATCATTGTTAATAAATTAATCAATAGTAATCCAAAATTTAATTGTCGCTTGAAATAATTGTAATACTCGTATACCCAGCATAATTCTTAAATTAATCTAAATAATTTTACTCTTATTGAATTTGACCTTTTATTTTAATATCATGATGACTAATTGTAATTGAGTATCAATGTATAATTTATATTTTTAAGGATATGATCTAATTGTTTACATATTATGACACTATATTATAATTTGCATGCTAACAAGCTGAATATGGTGAAACCGTACCTGTGTAACATCTTTTTAAACCCATATTATGCAAATAAACAGGGCCTCAAGTCTGCTATTACAATAGTGTCAGAATGGTCTGTTCCGATCCTAATAAATGACGCCATTATATTAGTAGATTACCAAACTTGTCAAAATCAACAATTATGAAATCAATAATTAGACCATTCTGACACTATTGTAATAGCAGACTTGAGGCCCTGATTGATTGATTGATTAATTATACCCACTTATAATCGGGTGATAACGGCTTCTTACTCACTCACTCCAAAAGTTCGGGATAGTTTTTTTTTTATCATTTCTCATTCGAAATTACATTTTTATTTTAATGTAAAACAGTATTAAACAGCTGTTATAATAATAATGACAGTTAGACATTAATGATAAACTACTAACGAATACAACAACGTGTGTGTGTAAATATTTTGATTACTGATTAAGTTCGTTTCATTGTACAATAATTAACTATTCGATGTCCCATACTTAATTTAAGTTTAAAAACTGCTAAGTCCTCAACAAAATTGAACTCCACCTCGAAAAGCTGCTATATATACCTGCATGCCATTAGTTATGTTTTTAAAATACCAAGGAAACTTATTGGAACCAACGGGATTTTCAGAATTTCGATTGCTAAAGCAATACATTTATTATTCAGTCGTTTCTTCGTCCTGCAAACTATGGAAAAAACGACTTGGCAGGTTAACAAATTAGACCAATGACATGCAAAAAACCTAGGTATAAAGTTATTAATGGTATTTTTTATTACAGCTGTAATGACTACAACATTATGAATTATTCATATTCTGATATGAATTTGAGAAATAAAGTCACTGTAAGTACATTAATCATGTATTAATTACACAATGCACTGCCTATCCCTTAGAGGAATACGGATTTGATGCGTTGATATAATATTATAATAACGTATTATATGTTTTAACAGTTTATGGTAGAAAAAAGAATGGGTACTCTTTGGAACTGTACGATATTGATTAAGGAGAATTACGTAAAGTTACATCCCGTGGTCCAGTACAAAAATGACGTCTATTCAGCGGTCTATTGTTATATGAAAATTCACGTGAGACAAACAAGTATGTCCGAAGCTCTTTTTATTTTTATAAAACCATAACTAAATATAATAATAATAATAATAATAAATTAAATGTGTAAATAATGAAATAAAAGAAAATAATAATAACCCCACCGCCGTATCTCTACGTTGTCGTCGTGGTGGTGCTTGCGCGCTTCAAACTCTAGGTCTGTGCCGGTAGAGTTTACTTTGCCAGAACAGGTCTAGGGTAAGGAGCCAAACCAAGAGAGATAGGGAAATCCGCAGGGCAGCATGTGGTGAGCTGTTGGGCAGTAGCGACCCCACGGACCCTATCTCCTGAGAGAAGTCTTGTTTCTCATCTTTGGCTTACCTTTATTGGCCGGCTGGAGTGAACACTGACGAGGAACAGTGCTCCCACCTCAGTCTTGCCTTTACTGGCCGGCTTGAGTGGAGATTCGCAAGAGCAATCGTGCTCGGAAGAAGGAAGTATTCCAATAAGTGCTCGTAGGGATCTTGACCATCTTTCGGGCTCTGGGATTGTTCTGAAAGCCGTGGAATACCTCTCCACTCCTCAGGCAGTATTGCCCACCTGTCGCTACGTCATTATGTGCTAGCGGCCGTTTTCGGAGGCCCATTATTGAGTGTGCAAGTCACCCCCTGCCATTTATCGGTGTATTTTATATAAAACATTAGTCAGGTAGGGGTAGCCTTTCCATAGTCTTAGGAAACCGATCCACTATAGCCTCCCAAACCCATAGCCCAATATGTTTTGTTCCCATGTTCTGCAATAGTCCTGCATCAACCGGGGGTTGTCCTCGGGTGCACTTGCATAGAGCAAACAGGGATAATCGTCGGTTGGTGCCTCATTCCATTACAATTGTCCAAGGGGCCTCTGCGAGTTGGCTTCGGCCCCTCGTACGCCTTCCAAAGGTCCGGGACCCCATGGTCTCGAGATATGTAAGGACATAAAAATAAATACTAATAATAACGAAGTTAAAACTGTATATTGAATATAGAGTGTGATGCCGAAGATATAGTTTTTAGAATTTTTGTCTGTTTGTCTGATTGTATGTTCCAGATTGGCGCAAAAACGGCTTAAAGGATTTGGATGAAATTTGGCACACATATAGTTTATACTTTTAATTCCGGTTGTGCGGCCTTAGGGATATTTTCTGACATCAACGCAGGTGAAGCCGCGGGTACAACTAAATAGATCAGACTAACTTACCTAGTGACGTCCAATTCTTCATTGTGTGAAGTTATCTCGTCCTCATTGTGTACTTTGTAGATTGCACGTGCCAAACTCGCTATCACGTTATTTAAAGATGAAAGCAAACATCATAGAAAAAAAATATCTGTGGTCCAGTCGCTGGCACGCTTGCTTGACATCTGTCAAATCATTCTTTCAAAGCATACCGTAAAGTAAAGTAACGTAAAGTTTAGTTTAAAAAGAGCAGCCGGAATCATAACGATCAATATTAATTTAATACTGGGAAATTAGTACCCACTAGATCGATAGATGGCGTTGACGTCGAATTAGTTAATACCTACCCTACCTACCCAACCTACCCTACCTACCCTACCTACTTTCAGTTAATTTTATATATTATACAATATATAAATAATATTCATGCAAGCCTAGTGCTTTTGTGCCTTTCATTCCAAATTTCAGCTAGCTGTGCCCCGCGATTTCACCCGCGTAAGTCTCGATTCCGTGGAAATATCGAGATAAAATATACTATACGACCTATTCTCAGACACACTGAATATACCTATAAAATTTCATAAGAATCAGTCAAGCCGTTTCGGAGGAGTTTTGTTACAAACACTGACACAAAAATTTTATATATTAGGTAAAGCGGTAAAAAGAAATGTAAAGTGTTAAAATCTTATCTGATACTTATTTTCTGCGTAGCTCTGGTACATAAAGTACATCTTCTAGAATAATTTGCTCCCACTTGCCACTTCACACATCTATTAATTAATATATTTCCACGGCCTTGCACCACTAGTTCCTTCTTATTTCCCTATCTCACAGTTGTAGCATCACTATTCTGGCCATAATCTAGTAACATATAAATCGATCCTGATTATATTGGCCAGATGTTGAGCACCCATAATTAAAAAGAGATTAATATGTTTCTAAGTGGCTTTACCAATTCTAATATAACAATCTGTGCTTGCATTAACATTCATCCCAACTACGGAACCCGTCACTTCAAAAATATACTTAGCCGATTTTATTTTCTCAATTATTATAAAGTCATGGGTCTTTTCTTGTATTAAACTTGGATCTCTTTTTCACATTTATGTTTTTGGTAGGTTATTTTTAATTTTCACCCTAAGAAGACCCAACGGGAAAACTTATTCTGTATTCTACCCATTTGTACGTTTCTTGACCCCACAGCGCCAACTCAGACGTTCCTTGTGAACAATATGGCACTGCAAACAATCCGGACGGAACTGTCAGAAAAGGACGTCGACTTCACTGCTGAGTACCAATATGTAGATGGCGATATAGTAGACATCACTTGCGCCAATATCTTGAACCATGAGCTGCTCACGATGGTAGGCACACTGAGCGGTGAGTTTTTACATTATTTTGTACCTATGTATCTTGTGCCGAACACACCGGTGTACATATCCCGCCTGCACTAGGATATCGTAGAGTACGTGCGCCGGAAGATGAGATACACGTCGAGGGTGCAGTGACTGGAATCACACCGGAACGTCTACTTCAAGGCGTTCGTCGTACGTGTACCGTACCTCGTCATGGAAGGAGACTTTTGGCCGTAGGACGTAGTGTTCCGCCGCTTCCGCGGACAAGTTCTACAGGACAGCACAACCGCACAGCACAGTGGCTTGAGGTTAAGTTATTTTTCTAGGTCAGCTCCATAAGTCTACACCTATGGCCGTGGTTCAGGCCATGGTACGGAGCGAGAGGGCATGGGCAGCCGTCACCTCCTTCTGCGAAGCAGTAATGCTCGCGAAGAAGGAGGCGGGATGGTTGAGGGAAAGGCACGTTTCGCGCCCTCTCGCCCCTAGCCGCCGCAGGAGACGCCCTGGGCGTCGGGAATCTCGGACGGATTTCCAGCCACCGTAGGCGCGGGCTTGCAGACGGTGAGCAATGGGTAGCTCACCGTCCGGTAAGGACCAGGCCCGGGTTGACGGCGCGTCGTATTCCACGCGCGCCTCAAAGAGATGTCGTCAGCACAAAAGTAGGGGTCCACTAGGGCCGATGCCTGCCGGGGTCGCGGGAAGGTACTTATGGGTCACTGAGGCCCCTGGCAACACAGGCAACAGGAAGGAATACGGGTGGGTTTTAGTCAGTAAGAGTCTGACACACCCTCCCGCTCCGCCCAGAGCGGGAGAAGTTATTTGATGATATCCCACCAAAAAAAAAAAGTCTACACCTATGTATGCGAAAACTGGAGAAGCATTAAAGCACCTAGCAAAATAAATGAATACTTCGTATTATTTCAGATTATTTTACCACGGGAGAAATGTTATCATATGATGCGATCGATGTTATTGCAAAATTGCATTCTGGACATAACAACAGTTATATGATATGTATTAATACGCAGATAACTGACTACACCAAAGTTATGGTGAGATTTGTAATGCGGACAGAATTCAGTAAGTTAGTTTTGCTTCTTTTTTATTAGGTTTTATTTCTGTAAGTAGGTTTGTACACTTGTTTTGACACTTTTACACGTCAATCATATTTTAAAAACTGGATCAGGGGGGTAACCATCACCTCTTATAGCAGTATTATTATAATATTACTTCACAGTGGGAAAGTGATGGAGCTATACAGGACTTATAGCTCCATCTCTTTCCCACGCTAAAGTAATATTGAAATAATACTGCTATAAGAGGTGATGGTTACCCCCCAGGTCAGCGTTTCCTATTTGACTACTCTGAGAAGAAAGGCCGAAACAAACTCAGAGTGCACAGTCTCTTTTAAAGTCCAGACATAATCTTGATCAGATCATGTGAAGATTGATGTCTCAAATCGTCTTTTGATGAAAGAACCATACAGATTGAGTGGACCTGTCCTGATCTGTGGAGTCAGTGCAAGTATTTGTCAGTAATCGTGCAGCTCAACTCGGAACTTAAGGAGCTCAACAATTCAACGAACAATACCAAATAAAAGAAATTTTGGAAGGCCGCTTAAATTACTCAAACTGCCAGTCCATGATTAAAACTAACTGTGAAAAACAAACAAACACAAAACAAACAAAAAAAAAAAGAATGACATAGCCTTCACATTCACAAAAATTATTTATTTATTTATACTTTATTGTACACCAGATAATAGATTGAAAAAAGAAAAAAATATATTAGAGGTACACTGGCCAATATACAAAGGGCGGCCTTATCGCTTACTTTTTTTTTTCTGTGGGATATTATCAAAAATGACTTCTCCCGCTCTGGGCGGCGCGGGAGGCCTTATCGCTTACTGCGATCTCTTCCAGGCAACCTTGGAATGGACAGTGATTTTCTGGACATAAAATGGCGTTGTCTTTGGTGCAAATAAAAGTATATAAGTACAATATTATATAATAGATACACAGATATATGCTATATAATAAATACAAACATACTTACTATATAAGCAACGAAAATAAATGAAGATTATGTATAGATTATTACAGCTAACAACAACAAAATCACAACGACAAGTAATGTTCCATCACGAATCACAGGCAACTATTGGGCGCGTTTTATTGGAACTGGTAATTAATTCAATAAACAAGCGGCCTGGAGAGTATATGATTTTTCAAAGAAGGATGTGAATAAGTTTCAATTATAATAATATAATAATACCTTACAAAGTTCATCTCATAATATAAAATTCATCAAAGTTGTTTTATATGTGTATATTTCCATTAAATCCAAAGCCGTGGGCTGCGACAATATCAGCCGCCATATGATCGTTACGGCTCTTGATCGACTTCTTCCTACAATCTCCCACATCATCAACTTCTTCCTGTAAACCGGTATTTTCACCTTCCTGTGGCGTAAATCCCTTTTGTCGTTCGGCCTCTCCCTAAGATACCCAACCCCCTCTTCCTAGTCACTTTTGCCCAATTTTCATCCTTCCCTTTAGGTCTAGAGTGCTGGAAGCCAGTGTTCATAAAAAGTCTTACACTTTATTCACCAAAACTACCTCATCAGTCCCTTTCAATTCAATTTCTGGCCCGGGCATGTATCGTTTCAACTCTCCTTAAAGTGAGTGACGTGTGAGGTCCCCACTATACTATGTACTCGTATGTAATCGCAATCCTATATAATCCAATGTCTTTACATTAATAAACCAGTGTATTCTCAGCATTAGTTGTGTTTGATTCCTAACGTTCGACCCGTACCGTACATGGCGACCGTGACAGCCGCGTGTATTTGATACCGCATAGAACTCGTCGGAGCAAAACCATATTCGGCATGGTATTCAAAAACATTGCAGTAACTACTGAACTTTGTGAAAGATGCAGAAACTTGACTGTTTTATTGTGAATCACACGTATTGTTATTTAAGAAAGTACCGTGCAGCAAAATAGGCAAAACTCAATCACGTGAAGAAGTAATAATTGCGCAAAATGCCGCTGGATCCAATCAAGCCACTGTAGACGAGTTACGATTCCACTTGAGTACGACTAATATCATCCTATCCACTATCGCCTTAGTTATAGGCCTTGGATCGATTTTCGTCGTGTACCGCATGTACAAGAAATGCCATCAACGCTGGACGCAACAAGAAATTAGTAGAAATAATATACGTCGGTCAGTTTTTCGGCGTGAACGTACGAGTGGACGGAACAGCGACGATATCGTGTAACGTGATGCTTAACCAGTGACGAGAGCGATATCAACAGTGAATAAGTAAAATAATACAAACTAGTGCGGTTTAATACAAAAAGTGCTAAGTGGTTTCAGTGAGAAATAATAAAAATAGTTGTGCGCGTAACTATACTAAAACAGGCGTAGATATAGAACACTAAAATTATTTCGTTCGCGAGTAACAAAGGCGTTATAGGATCGTGCACAGAAAAAGTGATGAAGAAAAAGAACGTTGGACTTACTATAGTGACTGTATGTTAAATATAAACAAAAAAAAAAGTAGACTACATGATTAATATTAACGTAACGTAATACTCGGAATTGTTTTTTTTAATATGTTTGTTGCAATGTGATATCAAAACATGACGTATTACGTGAGCCCTGGTAAGTTATGTCTCAGACATTAGAAGATTTGTATACAAGCTTAAGAGCTGTAAGACAATATTTAATTAAAATTGGACCTAAAAGGCGCCAGGGGAACATTTTAATTGAGAAGTTAAAAGAAGCAACCAATCTTTATGATAAGTACACATCTTTAATACATACGTTAACTATAGATATAACGAAAGGAAAGTTGAGTTCCGCTGACGCCGAATTAGTAAACAAGCTTTCTTCGAATATTCAAACATTGTATTCTGAAATAGAGCAACTTTGTTCAGAAGATAACTCATCAGATTGTGGTGTAAATATTAGCACAAAAATGGAATCTTTTAATTTAAGAACTGCGTTGTCTTTGCTACCACAGATGACTGATGAGGAATCTAATACCAAAACACTGATAGATAACATAGAATATTACTCATCTGTCTTAAAAAATGACGATTGTAAAAATGAGTTAATTAAATTCGTAGTTAAAAGTAGATTGTCACAAAGTGCCAAGTTAAAGTTAAATTCAAATTATCTAAATGTTGACGATTTAACCAAAGACATGCGTAAAGAGCTTTTACCACAAAAATCAGCCACTTCTATCCAAGATAAATTGCATCGTATTCGACAAAATGATTTAAATATCGAAGATTACGGAAAAAAAATATTAGAAATGTTCGTAGAGCTAACGATTTCGCAATCAGAGGGCAACACGGAGAGTTATAATATTTTGAAAAATGTTAATGAAAAAGTTGCCATCAAAAAGTTCGCAGATGGTTTGCGAAACCGTAGGCTCAGCACAGTCATTGCAGCTAGGAACTACAAATCCCTCAAGGACGCTATACAGGCTGCCAAGGAGGAAGAAACTGAGGGACCTTCTACGTCAGGCGATGTCATGGGTATGTACCAAAATAATTCTGACCCACATATTTTGTTTGCTAGAAGAGGACAAAACTATCGTGGTATGAGAGGCGGATATACTCGAGTTTTTTCAAATCAGGCTTATCGCACCCCAAATACTCGAGGACGAGCATACAGAGGCCACTCGTACCCTCCACAAGGTATGTCCATGCGAAGACCGTAACCAACAGATAGGTACAATAATCATTATAACGGACGCGGAAATCAGTGGATGAGCAATGAACGTATGCGCGTCGCGGAAATCGAACAGCAAGATAACGATAAATCTGTGAATTGCACTACTGAAAACAAGTTTTTTCGTGAATAACGACAATAATTTTATTTGTGCATCAAACAGTAATAGTTGTTGGATAAATTTATTCGTAAATAACGTATCATATTATTGGTTACTCGACACCGGCGCTACAATTTCGGCCTTAAAATATAAATATGCGTGCGAACAGAATCTTCCTAGCCATAACGAGAAGATTATCATAAACGGCATAGGAGGCAAAGTCCAAGCAATTGGATATGCATATTTACAGTTACAAAGCCATAATCATTTCTTTAATCATAAGTTTTATATATTTGAAACGCTGCCATGTAAGGCACATGGAATTATAGGACAAGACTTTTTAAATAAACATAACGCAGTCATTGACTTTAAAAACAACAGCTTAGATTTATGGACGAGTACGAGTACTAAATATACTTTGCCTTTTATGCGCGAGAATGGAAATATGTATGAAATATCAGCCAGATGTGAACAAATACACTACATAAGAACAGATCTTAGTGAACAATGTGTGATTTGTTCAAAAGAATTACAGGAAGGCGTTTTCTTAGCGAATACATTAGCCACTCCCTGCAATGGACTCATACCGGTTAGGATTTTAAATACGACAGATAGTACTGTAACTTTAAAGAATATCGAGCCAACCATTCATAAATTGAGTGATTACACGATTTGTTCATTTAACGCCACAGATAAAAACGCAGACAGGGTTAAGCGATTATATTCCCATCTGAATTTAAAACATTTAAATGAGGAGGAACAAACCACAATCGAGAATTTGTGTGCTAAATATGCAGATATTTTTTACTTACCCGGCGACAAGCTATCGACCACCAAAATTTACAAACACACAATTACCTTAAAATCGAATGCCAATCCTGTCTTTACAAAACCATATCGGTTACCATACTCACAACAAAAGGAAATTAACGAACAAATTAATAAATTATTAGATGACAATATCATAGAAAAATGTAATAGCTGCTGGTCGAGTCCCTTACTTTTAGTACCCAAAAAGATGGATAGTAGTGGTCAAAAGAAATTTAGATTAGTTATTGATTACCGGAAGTTAAATAATTTGATAGAAGACGATAAGTACCCATTGCCGAATATGACTGAGATATTAGACGCATTATCAGGTAGTATTTATTTCACACATCTAAATTTATATAACGGATTTTATAATGTTGAACTAGAAAAAGACAGTAGAAAATATACTGCATTTTGCTCCGGACAGTACCAAATGGTGCGAATGCCTATGGGCTTGAAGACAAGCCCAGGCTCCTTCTCGCGCATGATGAACATGGCATTAGCAGGGCTTACTAATGAAAAATGTTTCATATATCTAGATGATTTAATTATATTTGGGACAAGCTTGGAAACGCGTAATAAAAACTTACAGGATATCTTTGAACGATTGCGTAAAGTTAACCTTAAATTAAACCCGGGAAAATGTGACTTTTTAAAGAAACAGATTCTTTATTTAGGCCATGTGGTTTCTGGAGATGGAATTTTACCAGATCCTTCAAAAATTGATATAGTTAAAAAATATCCCCCACCGAAAAATCTTGATGAACTAAAAAGATTTATTGCATTTGTAAATTACTACAGGAAATTTGTACCAAACTTCGCACAATTAGCTATTCCTCTAAATCAATTATGTAAGAAAAATGTTCCCTTCATCTGGGATAGCGTATGTCAGAAAGCTTTTGAAACCCTGAGAGACAGTGTTATTTCACCACCAGTCTTGCAGTATCCAGACTTCTCGGAGCAAAATCAGTTTATTATACAAACAGATGCCTCAAATTATGCCATAGGCGCAGTTCTATGTAATAGTGACCTTAAACCAATAGCCTATGCTAGCAGAAATTTAAATAAGGCGGAGAAAAATTATCCGATAATTGAAAAAGAGTTATTGGCAATTGTTTGGGCTATAAAACATTTTCGACCATATTTATATGGTAGACCATTCAGAATTCAGACGGATCATAGGCCCTTAGTTTATTTATTTTCTATGAAAGATCCTTCGAGCAGGTTAATGAAGTTTAGACTTCTATTAGAAGAATATAATTTTAATGTAGAGTATATTAAAGGTACGGACAATGCAGCTGCGGATGCGTTGTCTCGTATCAATATAAGCATAAAAGATTTAAAAGAAATGAATGACAACATATTGAGTATTATGACAAGGGCGCAAAAACGTAAACAAACGCCGCCTACGCATTCTTTAACGGATAAAGGCTCCAGTTACGATCGGCCAGATCAACCAAAAGTTGTAGAGACGCATATCGCGCCAAAGGATGCGACAGAGCTAGTGTTTATTGAAAGGGAAAAGTTAGATCGCATGCGAAAGTTAAAGAACACTAATTACGAAAGCGCTACATTTTGCTATATTCCAGATAAAAAGACAATTTATATTAAATATAAAGACTCTCCATCACAGATTACGCCAGCCGAATTTGTAAGAGAACTTATGTATATGTTTTGTAAACACATAAATACTGACGAACTATATTTCATTGTTACCAAGACAAACGATATTTTTGTACGGAAATTAGTACAAGAGATAAAACATTATGCTAGCACAACTATACCACGGTTATACATATTAAAAAACGTAACTAGGATAGATAATAAAGATGACCAAAAGGTTATATTGAACGACTTTCATCTCTTGCCCACAAGTGGCCACGCAGGTATGAGGCGTATGTTGAACAATATAAAGAAATATTATTTTTGGCCTTGTTTGGAAAAAGATGTCGCACAATTTGTGCAACGTTGCGATAAGTGTCAGAGAAATAAACATTCTTTACCGATAAAGGAACCCATGGTTATAACATCAACAGCAAATTATGCATTTGAGAAAATCTATTTAGATATCGTCGGGCCCCTAGATCGAGATAACAACAATTACTCCTATATATTAACACTTCAGTGCGAGCTTTCTAAATTTGTTGAAGCCTATCCACTGACTTCCAAGACCACAGTTGAAGTAGCTGAATGTTTCGTTAATAATTTTATTCTGCGGTACGGGATCCCACAGGCCATTGCGACTGATAGAGGAACGGAATTTATGTCACATACAATGAATGAGGTATGTAAACTCTTACACATTAATAAAATAAACTCCACGGCATATCACCATCAATCACTAGGTGCACTAGAGAAGTCTCACAAACATCTAGTTTCTTTTCTACGAATACAATGTGATAACCATCCCGAAATGTGGAGCAAATGGTTACCATATTGGTGTTTTTCATTTAATACAACGGTCCACAGTGAAACTAAATTCACACCATATGAATTGGTATTTGGGAAGAAATGTTCTCTCCCAAGTAATTTAACTAACAATGTCGAGCCATTATATAACTATGATAATTACCCAATGCAATTGAGATATCGTCTGCAATTGACACAAAGAGAGGCTAGAGACAATTTGCTTAAAGGAAAATTACATAGAAAACAAAAATACGATAAAAATAAGCGACCAGTAACGTATAACCCTAATGATTTAGTTTTAATTAAAAATGAAGTAGGCGGCAAATTAGATAGCTTATATTTAGGCCCATATGTGGTTGTCAGAGACATACCACCGAATGTTGAAATTATAAAGGACAACAAAATTGATGTTATTCATAAAAATCGCACTAAGTTGTATTATTGTAAATAAACCTAATAATATACCTACTATTATAACCATATTATTGTAAACAAGAATGTATTCGTATTTTTGTATTGTAATCAACGGATTATCATTATAATATCCAAATGTATTGTTTACTTTATAAGGGGGGAGGTGTGAGGTCCCCACTATACTATGTACTCGTATGTAATCGCAATCCTATATAATCCAATGTCTTTACATTAATAAACCAGTGTATTCTCAGCATTCGTTGTGTTTGATTCCTAACGTTCGACCCGTACCGTACAGACGATATAAGGCGGGGAATGAGAGACACTAGTTACAGTCTTAGTGTTAATTGACTTGTCCAATGCTTTTAATACCGTCAGCCACGAAGTCCTTTTATCCATCCTTTCCTATCTTATGGTCTCTCCAGAGGTATTGGAATGGTTTTCCTCTTATCTTCGGGCAGCAGTCTGTTCATGGTGGAGAATCTTCGTCTAGTTGGTGTGATCTTTCAGCTAGCGTTCCTCAAAGCGGTATATTATCTCCTCTTTTGTTCTACATTTTTATTAATGTCATTACCACCGTGCTTCAGACTGCGTATCATCTTTATGCCGACGATTTGCAGCTTTACTGTCAGGTAAGTGTTGATAACATGATGTGACTGAGGAGCTAAACCGGGATTTAGGTATGGTCAAAAACTGGTCTGATCGATTTGGGGTTGCGGTTAACCCTGCCAAGTGTCAGGGTATCATAACAGGGAGTCCCACAGCATCAGGCCACTCATATTAACTGGTGAAAGCAGGTCACGACTGTTAGTAAAAAAGTCCCCGGAACTTTGCGGTCACTATCGGTTGAAAAATCTTCTCCCATCACAAATAAAGGCAATGCTTGTAAAGTCCCTAATATTTGCAGATCTCCTCGATAAACTTGATCGGCTTCTCGATAATAGCATTCGATTCGTTTTCAATCTTCATAAGTATGACCATGTATCCGTGCACCGTTTGCTTTTAAAATGGTTACCCATTCGTCAGCGCAGTGAGACGAGGGCTCTGTCTAGTTGATCTCTATCCTCAACAAACCCACTTCTCATTCTTAGCTGCCTTCCGAGTCAAAATCTTTGTTCCACCAATAATCGTCTTCTTCGATGTCCTTCTTTACCGCTCTAGTTTCATTCACTCTTCTTTCTTTGTCCAGGTGGTCTTTCTTTGGAATGGGCTCCCATCTGAACATTAGAACGGCAACCGGCCGGTTGTCTTTTAAAGTGAAGGCACGTGAACTTAAACGTAAGAAGTTGGCAGAAACATCCCAGTGTTTTTTGTTGTGTCCGTTTTCTCCTCTACTGGTCATTATTTCTCCTCTACCAATCGTTATTTCTCCTGACAAAGTTTAATCTTTTATATGTATGTATGTATCTATGTCTTTATTCTTGTATTGTATAGTTATTTTCTTGTTACTTGTTATCTTGCACTGGCCATGTTTCTTCTCACCCTAAGGTTGACTGGTAGAAAATGCCTCAAGCATTAAATCTGCCTTTGTACGGTATTTTATTTTAATTGCGCATTTAGTTTTAATAAATATATATATATATATAAAGGTCTTTTGAAGAAAAATCATTCAGATTTGAGCGGAACTGTCCAATCAGTTAATTTTAAAACACATATTTTTTTTGTTGTTTGGGGTTTCATTGGAGTAGCTTAATTAATCCCAAGCCTTTTTGTCGTCCAAGTAATCTTTAACTTTATAGAAACCTTTTTGACAGAGTTTCTGTTTAATTATTGATTAAAATTTATTGAGGCTCAGTTCTTTAACATGGCTGGGATGTTTGTTGTAAAAACGTATACTTTGGCACTTAAATGAATTAGAATGGATTGAATGATTTTTTTAGACCCCAGTCATGGGCACAATGAGTACTTTGTTTCTAGTATTTATGCTATGAATGTAGCTGTGTTTAGAATATAGATTAATATATATAATATTAATCTATATTCTAAACACAGCATAAATCAGGTTCTTATATACATATTGAGATGCAACTGTCAATATGTATATGAGAACCTTAATAATATAATATATTTTTATTCAACAAGTGACATGATTATTCCTATTCTAATCACTTAACTTAAAACCATGAATACATGTGAATCACTGCCACATGTCTAACACCGAGGTGGACAGCTTGCAGCAGCGAGTCACATATAAACAATCGAGTCTGCTCGCTACTCAGCGCAGGATAAGGTTGGGGCTGGCCCGCACGCGCGCACCAAGGAAGCGCATCGTTTCCTCATCGTTGTATAAAAACAGTCGACTCGAGCTTCAGCAAATATCCCTGACGCACTACTGAAGCGGAGCAACCCCATCAATATCCTGAACGCATTATTATATTGAACGCGAAGGACGCTGTACGATTTCTGCATATAATCGGCCCACAGACTGCACGTGTAAAAAGGAGTGCAGTATGCACGAAACAAGGTTATTTTAAAACCCCGTGAGCATCGTGCAAATAAGCCAGCTATCATATTTGCCCTAACCGACAGCGCCCTTCGCTCTCGCTTAATATCGTCATCGTCCTTCAATTAAAAATATGTAGTGTACAATAAATATTTTATTGAATATGAAACGAATTAATGAACTTTTTTTTGTAGATATGATAAGTGTCACAATTAATGGGATGACTGTACGACCAAAACTCAAGATTGTTGAAAATAATTATTATGAAATTGAATACAAATTTAATTTTTTGGAACTCACTACAGTGGTGTGTGAAGTTCAGCGAACAGACGGGAAATTGAAGGTGGTGGATTATGATTTTGTTTTTGACTCGACAAGTTACTACGTAAAGAGAGGTAATTGTAACATACCTACATAATTATAAGAGATGTCCGACCGACTGACTATACCGCCAAACAGGTCATTGCTTTCGGTGGGGTTCAGGTAGCATCAACAATAGGTTACATACGTTCTTTATTCAGCGTTGTAGAAAGTCTCGTTTAGATTTTTGTTATTATTATAATTATATATTTTTTATTTAATAATAATAAAATGTATTTATTCAGATAACTTTGATCCATAAACTGACAAAAATGAGACATAAATTAATACAAAATAGTAAGCAGGGACTTGGTCCGCTGCACTAACATCCATGTCAGGGGACAATAGTCCCTAGCAGCAGTGGCACTCAAGATGTTGTGGCGACTTCCACGCAACCGACTCATGAATGACGCGGTCTTTTTGCGCCATAAAGCTGCAAAGCCAGCTGTGTGTGCATCAGCAAACATTGCTGATGCGTTACAGAAACGTGGAAGCCGCAACAGCACCCTGAACGCATTATTAAATTGGACCCGCAGAGCATTGTACGCCCGCTGCGTGTAGCTAGCCCACAGACTCCCCGTGTACAGTGAGGTGAAATACGCATTAAATAAAGTAATTTTGACTGCGTCTGTACACCGGGAGAATCTGCGCGCCAACATATTCGCCCGAACTAACAATTCTTTGCGTTCCCTCTCCATATCAAAATCATCCTTTAAATCATCGGTCACTCAGTGCCCGAGATACTTAAACCTGTATACTCTGCTTAAAGACTCACCATTCAGAAAAAGTGGTTGTACAGGTGGAGTCTTGGGACCTGATTTAAAAACCATGTAAACAGATTTCTTTACATTATACATGAGACCGTGTGAAGCTACAAAAGACTCACAAACTGCGAGTAGCTTCCGGAGAGCTCCGTTTGAGGAGGCCAGTAGCACCATGTCGTCCGCATAACTGAAATTGTTGCAATAAACACCGTCCACATATCATCCGACATGCATGCCGCTGAGCTCCTCAATCAGGGCGTTTACGTACAGGTTGAAGAGCACGGGTGAGCTCAACCCTCCCTGTCGCACCCCACACTCCAACCCGCTCGCATCCGAAAGTTCATCCGCCCACTTCACATGGTTCTCCTGGTCAAGATACCAATACCTCAGGAGTGATGCCAACTCCGATGGTACCCCAGTCCCGTATGACGTTTTATGACGTTTTAACGTCATAATATGACGTTTTATGCCAATAGATCAAAGGCCTTACTGAGATCCAGGAAACACGCATACTCAGGAATATGTCTATCCGTATAATACTTGACAGTGTGCTTCAAACTAAATATTGCAGTTTCTGTGGACAATCCAGGCCGGAAGCCGAACTGGGCGTCGTGCAAATTAATATGTTTGGAGAAATATGAGTTGAGCACACTGTCAAGTACCTTGGCAGTTATTGTCACCAAGGAAATTGGCCTATAATTGGTCTTGTCTGCCATATCTCCTATCCTATATTTGGGTATAGGCACCACCAGAGTCTGCATCAGTCCGTGAGGAAGGTATGCGTGGCTTACGCACAGATTAAATATCATGGCAAGCACTCGAGGTAGAAAGATACCAGCATTTCTCAGATGTTTGAAACTGAGCCCGAAGTTCAATTGTCAATAGTTGACTTAAATAAAAAAATATAATTCGAGTCGGGGGACGGCTAATGAAAATAGGAAGTTAACAGCGGCTATTCTTTCTACAATAGCATACATTCATTATTACTAGGTATAAGCTTCGTCTGTTTGACGTTTTCTTTAGCGGTCCCCCAACTAGACGACGCTTGGCTCAAAATATTACCTACATTTATATTAAACTGAACGGGGCCAATACGTATCATTTTGTTACTTTTTAGATGATTTTGTTAGTGTCGGGGTTTTTTTATATTTAACTTTTTAATTTCATTATGTACTATTGCCATTATTTTTTTCAGTTAATTTTATGCGTTGGCGCTGCACTATGTTGGCAAATCATGGCAATCATAAATGGCTTTGTTCCAAATTATAGCTTTCTAGTATTAAGCGTCTCTGAGCTACAGCGGGGACAGACTATTCCATAATGCATTTTACGACCGTACACAGAAAAAATAATGAAGCACATCGATCGATCAAAAACAAACGTGATGAGCTGATGTTCACGTGAAGTACGATCAGTCTACTTACTGTAACTTATTTAAAACGCTTACGTAGAACAGATATCATCGCACACATCTAAGCTTCCACTTCCATGTCCATTCTCCTTTATTAAAGAGAAGTTAGAAAATATTGCTTTTATACTTACTTATATTATTATTAAGTACATTTTCTGTGTACTTACGCTCTTGAAAACTGCATTGGATACTTAACTACGGATCAGTATAGGTAACTACCATATATGGCTAAATTGGCACAGTGGTACAACACTGACCAATAACAGGTTGGCTATCGGGGGATGGGACAAACCGTAATTGCGCATCATTCTCCGAAGCACCGCGACATTTCACTGCCAGAATACTCGTTAAAGAGAACAAAAAATCAGGTATTTGTGTAGGATTAGGTATAAATACAACGGTTAATGAGGACATCCTAACTAATATTATAAATGCAAAAGTGAGTTTGTTTGTTTGTTACGCTGTCACGCTAAAACAGCTGAACGGATTTGGAAGAAATTTGGCACATGGGTAGACCATAACCAAATTACGACAAAAGATACTTTTTATTTCGATATTCCCACGGGATCGAGACTTAGCGGGGCTCAGCTAGTAATACATATTTCTTACATTACAGAACTTATACCTAAAAAGATGGCTGAGATGAAGTTTTTTCCCTCGTCTGCGAAAGTCAAGAAAATAATTTGTGCATCTGATTATATTAGTGGTGGAAGTTCAGAACATGTCGCCATTTTCTTTACTGAGGTCAAATTCTATATAAGTAAGTACAAATGTGCATAACAATTTCTGATTATTGTGATTTTCCTCTAGATTAAAAAAATATATAAATGGTGCTAATTGTCATGCTCTTTTTTAAGCTTTTTCTTAGCACAATCATCAATAAGTTTTAAAAGAGCAGTAGGGCAGTGCTGCCGTGCTTATGATATATATAGTAAGTGCCCTGGACACACTTTCGAGAAAAAGGCGGTAGAAGTTTTTTTTTTACTTTTGACATTTCTCCCGAAATATAAATTATACCTAAGTCTTCTAAATGTTTTAACGTAAACATAGTTTTGTTTTACAATTTGTATATATTTATTTTTATTTAGAAATAATATTTAGAGCTGTAAAGCTTGAAAAAAAATGTATGTTAAGGAATAAACAATTAAAAATAACTTTATATTTATTATATTTTATTAAATTAGCTTTTCTTAGTATTGGTACAGTCAGTGTGTGACTTACTGTAACAATCTTTAATTTGAAGTACATACTGCAACAATGATTACGAAATGAGGTAAATGTTTAAATAGATTAACAAAAACTACACAATTTTCTTAATGTAACTTAATCACTTACTGTAATTATAGATAGGAGCAATATGTATAATTATGGCATCTACCATAAAGCAGCGAAACCATATAATTAATTACTTTTCTCAATTATTTGTAGATAAATGGAACAAAACAGATCTTATGAAATCACAGTTTAATATAAAAAGTACACAGCTTTATTAAATACTATAAAATTGTAAAATCAGTTCCATTTTTTTATTTCTTTTATGATTTTAGAATCATATTATAAACTAACCATAAAAAATAAGTTTAAAAAACTGTTACCCGATTACGGAAAAATAAAAGTGATCAACATAAACGAAACAAGAAAGTATTGCAGACAGAAATCAAGACATGAGGTACAAAAATGGTCAAGGTAAAGCCAGGAACACCTAAAAAATTATAATGGCATGCGACAACGGCTTTACCTTGACTACTTTTATACCTGTCTTGATTTCTGTATGAAATATTTTCTTGTTTCGTACTTTTTAGATCACTTTTATTTTTCCGTAGTCGGGTAATAGTTTTTTAAACTTATTTTTTATTCATTCATTTTGGTTAATATAATTATAATTTGTACATTAAGTGTAATAAGTAGTGCGTACGACCCCAAACGCCTTAGAATAATTGCGGTAAGTAACGTGTTTATCTAATTTGTTCCTTCATGTTCATATTCATATTTTTGTTTCTTCATATTATACGTAGACAAACCTACGTATAATATGAAGTCTTCTTACATATAATTACAGTAGGTAATCTTGCTTTTATTACACCTACGCCTATAAATAAATATTTTAATTCGTTGACTGCATCATATACACAGTAAGTTCCACTTACTGTACTTATGCTAAGATAATGCAATAATACGTTGCGAAACTCTTAAGCATTAATATAGTATACGAGTATACTCTTACTGTAAATATGTTACGGTTTGGTATACCATTTTTTTTATTTCCATCGCTTATTATAATAAGAGTAAGTGCCACTTAATGTAATATGTTTCAGTGATACTTTGTAAAAAATACTCAAAACTTAAAAATATGAATAGCAAGATTACCTACTGTAGCAATACCTAGGAAAAGGTTTTAATTTTATGAAAAATCAACCGTATGTGCCCATACTGCATTCATAATAAGTATGCCTTGGCGCAAAACGTGACTTACTGTAATTATGCTTAATTTTATCTGATTTTCTATGTCACATTTTTAATATACAGAAATATAGATCTCAATCTCTACATTACAAATATGTTACTTACCTCAATATTGCTAAAATGTTACCGTAATTATCATAAGCGCGGCAGAGTGGTGACCCAGTGATAATGGCTCGGACTCACAAGTTGTAGGTCCTGGGTGAACCCAGGTGGGGAAAATTATTGTTGGGTTTTTTCATCAGGTATTTCTCAGTAGCTGCTAGGTGTCTGGAATTGTGCCCAGTTGAGGACGATAGGCTCGCTCACGTATTACACGAAACTTAAACGTAACTGGCGAAATGGGGGTGTACTGTAGATACAACTCTGCCAACTTTTCGAGGAAAACCGGCGCTATGTTATTTTTTGATGTAAACTCCTGAATGATATCCATTAGGTACCTACAGTGACGGATTTACCAGAGTAGGCTTGAGCCTAGGGCGGCAGATTTTAGGGGTGGCAAATTTCTGGGACCACATTTAATTTTTCGCCAATGAAAGATATCAAACAAAAAGATTTCTGTAAGACGGTTTTCTGATGTCTTGCAGAAAGAAGTCTAGAAGATTCGATGACTTTCCGTCCTCCGTTTTAGTTACTATATTCTATGGTAAAACTCCCAGTTCGCGGCCGCCAACCAGTAATCAACCTCTGCCCATACTTTGTACGAGTAAGAAGAGAGCAAATACATTTTCAAAGCCACATTTCTACGGAAAGAATTTTGGTAAAAACAGGTTTTACTATTAGTATAAGTCTATCTTCGTTTCTGCGAAAACAGAATTTACAGAACAGATCCTAACGCGGTAGCTCACGAGATAGCTCTTTGCTTTATGGCATTATGTACTTCAGCGACAAATTGTTCGGGTGAGAGAAGCTTTTCTTAATAGGGTAAAAAAATCTGAGATAGTCCTTAAATTAAACGCTTTAGCTCTTTTGTTCGTAGAGTCTAAATTAATGAACAGTATTACTTACGACGATATCATCTATGATTATACCAACAAAAAATCACGCAAAAGGTATTGGATGAAACTTCCATAACCTTGAATTTGGTTTTGTGATTGAGCTTCGATTAGCTGAGAAATATACCCAAAAGTATTTCTTGTGCAATTTCAACCAAATTGTGGTATTGTAAAATACAATCTAGGAACTGACAATTATAGAGGAAGGGGCGGCAAAAACTGAACAGCCTATATTTGGGAAATGTGTAAAGAAGCCACTGGGTACCTACATGCTTTTTTCCGACAGCCTATTCAACGTGTGCTGTTGCACCATGTTCAAACCTCACATGTCTTTTCAGGTTCAATTATTGTAGATTCATTGTACATAGAACTTCAATCAGACGATATAGCGATAACACATGATGTGGGCAAACTCATGGTTATTTTCTATGAGTTTAATTATGGCCAGCTATTGCAGTTAAAATGTGGCCCTCTTTTTCAATCATATCGTCCGCAATTACAATACCTACAAATAAAAGATTCTGGTAAGTTTTAATTTTGTATTTTCGTTCATGCCACCGACATCCGAAATTAAAGTAATTTTTCACTTTGTAGTGTATTTTTTGGAAGTCGGTAGTTTTTTATTTTGTAAAAAAGATTTTTGTTTTTCGTTACTATACGTACAAATTTGTGTGCCACTATTTGCTATGTAAACAACAATGACGGGAACATAACCTAACATCATCAACATGTTAAGCAAAGTAGATTAAATACGTATTGAATCTAACAAAAAACTACCCATACAGTGCTAAGGGGCAACCCCGTAACCTAGCTCTACCAAATGAAAAGAATCACGTAAATTGGCCCAGTTTTTAGTAGTCGGGACTACTGAAAAATCACGCTCGAAAAAGTATGGAACAATAAATTTTCTCATCTGAAATAATTATGAACAAACTATTCAATATTTACCGTCTATTAAATAAACAACTTACATATTATATATTTTAATGTATTTAATACATATTCATAGTGATGTACAGAAGATAGCAGTGGTCGTGGGAGATTTTTCTGTAGTCGGGTTTTAGTTTTTGAAATTAATTTTTATTAAAATTATTTTGGGGTTATAATTTCGTGATAAAGTATTCGCTATCGCGGTATGTTTGGCTTTTAGAAATTATTCCCAATTATCGGGTGCATGCAAGCAAAACCGCGAGCAACAGCTAACAATATATATTTTTTTGAAATGTGCCAATTAAGCCCATTACCATCACAACACATTATAAATATATATATTTTTTAGTACATGACATCATGTCTTCTAAAGGGCGCCATACTCAATTGTAACTTTTATTCACGTAGTTAACGGAGGGTGTCCCACAGTGTTATTGTAAAGATAACGTCACAAGATATTTGACAAAAAAGTTTTTTTTTTTTCATTCAGATAAATGCGAGGAAGATGGGTGCTATCTTACTAAAAAAATGTACCCAACTAGCATGGACGATAAAACTCAAATAGTGTGTTATTTAAAAGAGGGGAAAGATCCGCTTGAGCCCCGTTCAGAAGACAACGTGATTAGAGAGATCAGAGTGATCCTCCGCGAGAGAGTTCGGACTACTCTCAACACTACTATTACCTCTCCTATTACCGCCCTTACTACCACCAACGCTGTACCCGCCCCAACATCAAGTAAGTTGTATTTTTTTATATTATATTAATAATTTGATTCCTTACAAATACTACAAAACAAACATGGCTAAGTAGTACTCACCACTGTCTTCTAAAATACTAAATACAAAACGGTCATGTTGACGTTCGCCGTGTGGAGCGTGAAAACTACAAAAGAAGAATTTTTATATATAAAAACTGTTCTTTTGTCGTCTTAAGTATTCCAATCGACTCCACGATGTTGTCGACGCGATGATGCGGGAGGCGCGCGTGTACGTAAATACCACATCTCGTAGTATACAGCGCAGTGCCGCGCTCCGCCCCGGCGGCACGTATCCTCCTATTGTGTAGGACACTACAAAACATATCATCATAAATACTGTATATTAAACGCATTGTTTTGAATATTTATGTCTGAATATTTGTCGACATCGGCTCGGTTGCGAAAAAGAAAAAACATTCCTAGTTTCAAACAACTACTGTAAGTAAGATATTTAAGCTTCCAGTGGGATGATATATATATTTACAATATGTGTGGCACTGATTGCGATATAGAAGAAAAATTAAAACATTATTCTGTAGGGTTTTTATGCTGCCAACCTGATAGATATTTTCGATCAAAACGACGTATCACATTCTTCTGAATTTAACTGACTAGGCAGATATTTATGACGTAAGACATGTCCATCAATATTGCATTGTCACATATTTTTGACTTAACTGGCCCTGGCAAGCATCGCAAGATACACGACTCAGCCCACTATCGACCTTCGGTCTCCGGAGGGGAGTGATGTGGCAGCATCTACACTTCCATATGCGAACTACGCATCACGGATAAAAAGTTTTTGCCATCGATTGGTCCGGATAATCACTCCCTCACCACTACATATCGAGAGTTAGTCACAGCCATTTGCTCCTTCCGGACCGGCTCCACTGGCGGCCTCGACAGGCCGTCGAGGCCTCGTCTTATATGTTCAGGCACTAGAGCAGCTGTTGAGTTGCTCTTGTAGGAGCTAACGGCTCTAATTATTCTTTATATGAATATCTTAGCCAATTGTTACGACATTATAATTTTGACTGAGACCTGGTTAACGTCCGATATATTTAACAAAGAGTTCATTGATGAACGTTATGAAGTATACCGATGCGACCGTGATCGTCCGGCCACTAATAAAAAAGATGGAGGTGGTGTTCTCGTGGGGATACTGAAGGGGCTACGTTCAGTTGAATAATTCCGCGTTCATCTATGCACACAAATATTGAACAGATCCTTGTACAGTTGCCGAGCTCAGCCAGAGGTAAGTTTCAAATAATTGCGGCAGTGTATATACCACCAAAAACACCTGAGTGTGTCTATGTTGCATATTTTGACTTATTGCAGACACTTCTTGAAGACACTGACATCGAAAATTATGATTTGTTAGGAGACTAAAATCTGCCGGAGGTCGACTGGGTTGCTGGCACAGACAGTATTTTAATTTCTCCACAGATCTGTAGAGGTAATTCTCCTATACATATGTGGTCACTTGAGTGTGTTTATGTCCTTCCTAAATGCTCATCAATTTAATACTATGAAAAATCTTAATGGGAGAATATTAGACTTGGTCATAAGTAATAATGATTGCACAATTTCTGCCCCCACAGATTATTTGTTACAGCTTGACAACCACCATCCTCCATTCTGTGTATTCATTTCGCTACGTTTGCCTCATAGTTCAATGGTACGTAAGACGATAAAAAAATATAATTACTATATGGCAAGTTATGACAAAATTAATGACGATTTAAAGAAATTTATTGGAGAGACGCCTTAAATAACCAATCCGTTGACGAATCTCTCGACACTTTTTATAATATTATTTTTGGTATTATTAAGAAGCATGTACCATTGACTACTTGCAGATGTTCTAAGTTTCTCGTGTGGTTCTTAAAACCTCTTATACACATTTATAAAAATAAGTCTAAGGCCTGGGTTAGAGGGTAAATGTATCACAATGTATCGGATTACGAGCAGTTTGCACTTTACTGATCTTGATTCTAAGATGAATGCAACAACTGTTATAAAAAATACATTATTTCTGTTGAAGATGGTATTCGGAACAATGTTAAGCATTTTTGGACGTTCATTTCTAATAGGAAAAACTCTGCTTGCATTCCATCCACCATGATGTATAACAACCAGTCAACTAACAACCCAGACAACATTTGTAATCTGTTTTCAGACTTTTTTAATTCGGTTTATGAACCACTTCTACTAATATCCCTTCCACGTGTGACGACTGCTCTGAAAGCTGTACTCTGTTAAATGGCATTCAGTTTACTATTGATGAGGTTCTTAGTGCGCTCAAGGCATTGGATCCTTCTAAAGGGCCAGGATCGGATGGTCTACCAGTAACTTTCATTAGACAGACAGCCGTTAATCCATGTATACCACTGCATTTTATATTTAACCAATCTATATCTCAAGGTTGCTTTCCTCAAGCATGGAAGCTTGCAAATATAAATCCTATTTACAAATCGGGACCAAAGGATGATGTCGTGAATAATCGTCCTATATCAATACTGTCAGAAGTTTTGAGATACTAGTTCATGATAAAGTATACCCTCTGCTGCACAATACTATCATTCAACAACAACATGGATTCGTCAAACGAAGGTCAACTACAACCAATATAATGGTAACTTTTGTGGACTACTTGTTCAACAACATGGACTCTCGTGTTCAAGTTGATACTATATATACCGATTTCCGGAAAGCTTTTGAGAAGGTTGATCATCAGCTTCTCTTGCATAAGATTGCATTAAATGGTTATACGTGGTGATCTTCTGAGATGGTTTTCTTCTTACGTTTTTAATAGGACTCAGAGGGTTGTGATAAATGGTTTCATTTCTAACACCCTAGGCGTTACTTCGGGAGTGCCTCAGGGCTCCATTTTAGGACCTCTTTGTCAATGACAACAATACATGTTTTCAAAATTAAAAATTATTGCTATACGCAGACGATCTCAAAATTTTTAAGCCTGTTAAAAATTTGCACGATTGTGTACTCTTACAGGAAGACTTGGACAGGTTCTCTGCATACTGTTCAATAAATTACAACTTAGCTTATCTAAATGTTGCTGTATAAGTTTTAATAAAAACAAAAATATTATCACGCATCCTTATTCTTTAAATAATGTAATTTTAACTAGAGAAACACTAGTGCGCGATCTTGGAGTTCTATTGGATGATGAATTACATCTTGACGTTCATATTGATAAAATTATAAACAATGCCTTCCGTGTGTACGGTTTTGTAATGAGATCAGCCACAGAATTTGTCCGCCCATATACATATTTATATCTTTACAAATAGTTAATCAGGTCCCAGTTAGAGTACGCTGTTGCGGTATGGAATCCCTTCTATAGTAAATACTCAGATGCGATTGAAAAGTTCAAAGTAAGTTTTTGAAAGCCATGCATTTCCGTTGTTTTCGCATTTATGCATCTTATAGTGATATTCTGAATAGGCATAAGCTAAATAAACTTAAGGCCAGACGTATTATTTTAGAGACAATGTTTCTTTTTTATTTATGTAATAACGCAAGTGATTGTATGGATATCACTAATAAGTTTAGCTACGTAATACCTAGAACAACCATAAGCCGGGGGTGCGCGCACGACCGCGATTTGCTGTATCTTCTAGTCGTACAAACGCAGACTTACGAGCACCCCTACGTCGTCTTACTGGTCAATATAATAATCTCTTCCAAAATGTTGACATCTTCGCTTTTCCAGCTGATCAATTTAGAGGCCTTGTTCATGGAACTATTTGGATATTGCTCCGTACTATTTTTGAGTCTTAGAATGTATCTTCATAATTTCTTATTTTTCTTTTTTATTTGCATGCCAGTTTAATGTTTAGTTTTATCATTAACACATAATGTAATTTAATTGTAGCAATCTAATTGTAAGCGCACATCGCATTAATTTTATAATTTGTCTTTATAATATGTGGAAAATGTCGTGAGTTAAACATTTGCTCACTCTGTAGCTCAAATTTTGTGTAATACTTTAATATGTAACCGTTTATTTTCCCAAATAAATAAAATAAAATAAAATCATGCTCTCCGGCAAGGTGAACGAGGCCGTCGTCGACGTTCTGCACGGGGCCAATCTATGCGCCCTCCGTAAGCTGGATGGCGGCATTCGTCCCTTTGAACTACTTACTGTCGTATAGCAGCTAATAATTGCTGTAAATTTTATGGAGAGGTTATTTCGGAAAAAAAAAATCAGCCCCTGCAGCTAGGTTATGGCTCCAAAGGGGACTGTGAGGCTTCCGTACACGCTTTGTCAACCTATCTAAATTTTGGCAAAGGAGAGATCATCCTGAAGGTTGACAAAAAGAATGCCTTCAATTCTATTAATAGGGACACATTGCTGGCAGAAACTAAAAAGAAATACCCCAAATCTATAGTTTTCTTTGGCAATGTTACAGACACCCTTCTAAATGATTGTTTCGGGAGAGCGGTCGAACGAGAATCTGACACTTCCCAAAGCTCCAAAAATCAAAATTTGGTGGAAAAGCTCTCTTCGTCTCCTTGGGTCTCCAATCATTGAGAATTCCTTTCGAGTTTAAAAAATAGAAAAAGTCATTCGGAAAGCTTGTTCCAAATTAACATGCATTTGGCCTTAACCTTAATCTGTTATTGCTGTTTCGAGCCTAAATTAACATATTACCTTTGCGCTTCCCATTCATCTTTTAGACTAAATGGACCAAATTATCGATACAACTTTGGTTTTAAATGTGTACATGGACGACCGAGCTTGGGCACAGCCTACTCTTCCCATTCGTATGGGAGGCCTCGGCATCCGCTAGTATTAGTTACCGGCTTTCATATCGTCGATCTACGGCACCGAGAAATTAATCAGGAAAATCCTAGCCTCCACACTAATTAATTTGAATGTGCCGTACCATCATGTGCTTCACTGAGGCTATGGATGTCTGGAGACACGCTGGCTGGTATTCAGATCCATTCGAAAATCCATCTTCCCAGAGACGGGATGCGCCGCTCTGCTGAGTAGTACAGAACAATTTACTTGATGTCTGCTACTACTGCGGAGCGTGCGCGCCTACTGGCTGTGGGTAAGTGGGAGTCCGGTCTTTGGCTTCATGAACTACCTTCGTCGAACATAGGCACTTTGTTTCACGACACTACTTTCCGCCTCGGCTTGCGACTAGGAGCTCCTTGTTATTCTCCCTATCGCTGTCACTGTGGCCAAGTTGTCTACAGCTTCGGACACCACGACCTGTCTTAAAGCCTAATAGTGGGTCGCTTAGCGCGGCACGCGAACATTAATGACATCATCCGATGAGCTGTTGTCACCATCGGCGTTCCAGCTGTATTAGAAGAACCCAATGGTTTGGCACGTGACGATGGAAAGAGACCGGATGGCTTTATTAGGTCTTTATTTCCATGTTCTTTTCATTATTAATTTTCTTTATTGGGTTATTCTATCTGGAATTCCTCAGTAACAGCCCGGAGTCTGGATTTGTGCCCGGTTGATGGCAATAGGCTCGCCCCCTATTACATGGGACTTAAAAAGATAACTGGCGAAATGTCGGTGTATTACAGGTACACCTCGCCCAACCTTTCGGGGAAACAAGGCGTGATGTTATGTTGTATATTTCCATGGAATGTGGGTAAGCCTTTAGCGTGGAACGCAACTTGTGTTGACTTTTGCGCTATCCCATCTTCTTGGCATGGCGTGCTGTGCTGGCGCAGCTGCTACGGCTGCGGAAAACCTCAAGCAGCGAAAGTATAATAACCTTATCGGTAATTCTTTTTCGAGCCGTTTGGGGTTGAAATACTCGGGCCATGTTGTCTGAGTGCTCATGGTTTGTTCAACGAAATCTCTAAACAGGTTGACACTTCCTGTGACCCAAGTAAAAACCTATCTATATCTCGCCTCATATCGGCTGTAAATCTGCTCATAATTGTAAAAAAACGATAATCAAAGAAAGTTAACGTCATAAAGAATACAATAAGCCTAAAAGTGTAGCTTTATTTTGTACATTATGTTTTTATGAGTTATTTTATACCTAAAAGAAAGAAAGAAATAAAGAAAAAGTATTTACTGGGGCTCGCCCAGGAGATCACAAATTAAACTAATAAACACTCAAAGAAACATAAAAAAACAAAAAGTCTTGTATAAGGCCAAAAGGCTTCTATCTCAGCATAATGCTGCGACACTTAACGTAAGTATCGCAACGCTGATTAATAAGGTAAGGTATTATATACTTTAACGATCTCTTGCCGTGTAGATTTCTGTACTTTGGAAGTAATAACTAACCATTGATGACCATACGAGTATTAATTTCATTATTATTTATGATTTTTTTTCATTAAAAAATCTTCTTTTAATAAGTTTAGTTTTTCGTGTATAGGTATTATTTTACAGAATTCAAATAACTTACGGTAGTCATTTTTATACTTCTTCATAATATTATGCGGGATAATTGCTTTTATTAAACGTAATTGAAGTGCGTAAATTTGATCAAGGTGAGTGTTATATGTCCTACCATAGCTGGACAGACAAAGGATATCGTCGATTCAGCCAGGGCTTTGTAAAGCAATAACAGTGTTTGATTTAGAACTCTGCATTTTATAATACAGAATTTAGCTAATATACATCTCAATTTATAACACACCCCATTAATGCGTTCCTTCCAATTAAGTCGGCTAGCAAAGGTAAGTCCTAGGTATTTTTCGCTATCCACGAGATTTATGGAATCACAGGTAGTTAAATATCGGCGATCGAGATTTTAATTAAAAAATGTTTATTTATTATAAAAACAATGTTTATTCTTCAGATTGTTCTACAAGACTAAATTACAATTAAAATATTTCTAATAGCTAGCTTATTGATAAATCTACAACTATGCACTTTACGCGATGACGCACTACTCCATCCGATGTACGAGTATAGTCAGCAGTTACATGCATTAGGCAATTGCCTAACTCCTCCCTCCTTAAGATGGAAGCGCGTCCAGCAGCTTCCCGCAGCGTCCTCGGTGCGTGGTATGGACCACGCACCGAGGACGCTGCGGGAAGCTGTTTGGGTTTTTGCTGTCTCCACTGCCAGATCTTCCATACAGTGACTGTTATTAGGATGATGTAGAGTCCTAATGTTGTCCAGCTCGGTGTGGCCATCATAATTTGCCAGTCGATTGTGGGCTCCTCTATATCTTCAGCACGGTCCATTAGCTCGTGTATGCTGTCCAAATCTATGTTTTCTAATTGTAGGTTATAGTGAATGTTTCCCTGTGGGATAACTGTATTACTGGGAAGTGGTATGATTTCATCTATTGTAACTGTATTGATGTGTGTCTTTAGAGTTTGATTTAATATCTCTATTTGACATTCGCTGGTTATGCTAGCGATATTTATGCCTGCTAACTTTTTGTATTCCGTTCTGCTTCCACAGTAGGTTCTTAAGATTTTATCTTCTTTAAGGATAATCAGCCATTTGGTGTCCTGAAGTTTCTGTATTTTCCCTTGCTTGAGGTCCATCCTGGCTCTAGTGCAGTTTCACTTGCACTTTAAACATTTAAATGTAATTCTAGATAGTGCATCTGCAGCTGCATTTTCAGAACCTTTTATGTAGTGTACTTCAAAATTGTATTCCTCTAGAGTCATTCTAAATTTCATTAGTCTACTCGATGGGTCTTTCATATTGAATAAATATACTAATGGTTTATGGTCCGTAAATATCATAAATGGTCGACCATACAAATATGGACGAAAATGTTTTACAGCCCATACAATTGCAAGTAGTTCCTTTTCTATGATAGGGTATTTCTTTTCTGCTTTGTTTAAACTTCTGCTAGCGTAAGCTATCGGTTGTTTATTATTATTTGACAAGTTAGCTCCCACAGCATTATTTGATGCATCAGTTTGAACAATGAAACGATTTTGTTCTGAAAAGTCTGGATACTGTAACACTGGTGGATGTATTAAACTTTGTTTTAATGTTTTAAATGCCTGTTGACATGCCTCACTCCATTCGAATGGTACACCTTTTTTAGTTAGTGTGTTTAAAGGATGAGCAATTTCTGCAAATTTTGGTATGAATTTTCTGTAATAATTAGTGAATGCTACGAATCTTTTTACTTCTTCTGTGCTTGTTGGACATGGATAATTTTGAACTACTGTTATTTTTGCAGGGTCAGGCATTATACCGTCACTTGAAATAACGTGTCCCAAATACAAAATCTGTTTCCTAAGAAAATCACACTTGGTGGGGTTTAGTTTTAAGTTAACGATCCGAAGTCTTTCAAAAATGTCTTGCAAATTTTTATTATGGGTTTCTAAGTTACGACCAAATACTATTAAATCATCTAAATAAATTAAACATTTTTCATAATTTAGACCCGCCATTGCTACTGTTATCATTCTTGAAAACGAACTGGAACTGGTTTTTAGTCCCATAGGCATACGTGTCATCTGGTACTGACCCGAATGGAAAGCTGTGTACCTTCTGCTATTTTCCTCTAACTTGACGTTATAATAACCTTGGTGCAAATCAAGATGTGTGAAATAAATGCTACCCGACAGTGGTTCTAAAATTTCTGTAATATCCGGTAATGGGAATTTGTCGTCCTCTATGCAATTATTTAGTTTTCGGTAATCAACTACTAGTCTCCATTTATTATCTCCAGTTGTATCCGATTTCTTTGGTACCAATAGTATTGGACTGGACCAGTCGCTTTTACTGGGCTCTATAATACCTTGTTCTAGCATTTTATTTATCTGTCGTTTTATTTCACTTTTATGTGAATATGGTAAACGATATTGTTTTGAAAATACCGGTGTTGTGTTTGACTTTACGGATATATTATAGTATGACTGTGTACATTCGTAGTGCTTAATTTGTCTCTGGGGAGGTAAAATATATCTGTATATTTTGCGCAAATATTTTCAATGGTTTTTTGGTTCTTCATTATTTAAATGTTGGAATTTTAATTGAGAAAATAAGTTTTTAACCCTGTTTGCGCCATTTTGCGTTTTTTCGTAGTTACATATGTCAAATTCACTAAGTTTCCTAATGTTAGGTTTTATTTCCGTTAGCGTTACATCTTCTTCATTAACGTTTAAGATTTTAATAGGTATTAGTCCATGTTTAGGTGCACCTATAGTACTTGCTAAAACACGCCGTGTGTGAGTTCTTTTGGATATATTACACAATCCTCATTCAAGTTTATTTGTATGTAATATATAGACTCACTTCTAGCAGGTACATTTAAAGTATCAGTATATTTACTTACTAGTGGTAAATCAAAAGTTCCTTTATTAATGGATAAAGTTATATTATTTTCATAAAAATCTATCTTAGCTTTATATTTGTTTAAAAAATCACGACCTAAAATTCCACTTCCCTTAATAGGTAAGTTATGAAATACATAGAACTTCTGACTAATTGTTTCATTATTTAAATTGAATTGTAAACATATGCATCCTATTGCTTGAATTCTGCCGCCTAAGCTGTTTATGGCTACATGCTCGTTATGGATTGGAATGCCGCATTCGAGCGCATGTTTATATGTGCATGCTGACACCGACGCGCCAGAATCTACTAGAAAATAATGTTGCCTAATGTGACGTTTATGTAATGATGAACTTAAAGAAATATAACAATTACTATCACTAGCCAAAATACATGTATGATTGTTAGCCACGAAAAAACTGGTTGGATGTTAATCCTGACTCAGTGTATTGTTCAGAGTTATTAAGAACATTGACGTGACGTTCTTTGGGTATCCCTTCATTTCTTCTATTAGAATAATTAAAGTTACCTCTATGCCATCTGTGACTGCCAGTTCCTCCTCGAGCCGGTTGTCCTCGTGAAGTAGGGTGGTATCGTGGCTGCTGCCCTCGCGCTAGACCTCTGTATGCGTAGAAGTTTCTACCTCCACCACGGTAGCTTCTATAATTATTTGCACGGTTTCTGTTATTATAGAAATTATTATGAGGCCTTTTATACATACCCATAATTTCTCCATGGGGAGTTGTTGTCGCGACCTCCTCGTCTTGAGCTGCTTGGACCGCGTCCTTCAATGAGCTGTAGTTTCCTGCTGAAATAATCGTACTTAATCTACGATTTCGCAAACCATCGGCAAATTGTTTGATCGCTATGTTTTCATTTATTGGTTTTAATATGTTATAGTTTTGTTCATTGTCGTTAGCTTGCGTAATCGTTAGATCCACAAACAATTCCGTGATTTCTTTACCATAGTCGGCAATCGACAACTCATTTTGTTTAATTTTAAATAATTTTTTTGTATGGCCGTTGCCGCTTTTTTTGACAATAACACTTTTTTCATGTCATCAATTAAGTCAGTAATAACATCATACTTTGTATTTAACTATATCTTAGCTTCTTGTGAAAGTCTAATTTTCAACACAAAATTGATTAAATGTTGTTTACAAGCGCTATCCTTCAGTAGAGAGTTATAGTATTCTATGTTATCAATTAACTGTTTTATGCTAGCTTCCTCATTTGTCATAATCGGTAAAAGAGTTAAGACAGTTTTCAAATCAAACGTATTCATTTTTGTAGACGTCTCTAATATATCACTTTCACACAACAATAAAATATCCTCATGTAATTCTATAAACTGACGACAACAGTTTTCTATTAATGCAATATCTTGAGCACTATAATATTTTTTCTTAACTTTTTCTTTAAAATCAATCAACCAAGTTTTATACTGGCTATGAATTGCATCAACCTCATTTAATTTATTTTCTAATACTCTTTCTGTCCTTCTTTTCGATCCTAACTTTATTAAGTATACTCTAATTTTCTTTAAATCATCGTACAATTTAAATATACTATCCATACCTTATTACCACCATAACGTAGAGTAATTATATTGTTATACATTGTTACACATTAGTATATTTATTATGATTAAACACCGCACGCAATTTCACCAAGTCCAAAGTTCAATCAGCGTATCGTCCTTATTTGGTAAGAGGTGATTATATTGGAATGTTATCCCGATTAATAATGATTATATTTATACACTTGATTATTTTTATAGTGAAGCACTTTAATACGCACTTTTATTATATTTTATTTTTGACACTTTTTTATTCACTTTTTGTTTTTTTTTTTTGCTTTAACACTTTTTTTTTTTAAACACTATTTTTTTTTTACGCCATTTCTTCCTCGTAGTTTTTTGAAGATGGCTCCGTGGTCCCCAGCCGCATACGTCGACGGAAAAGAGATCTTCTCATAGTCGTCCTATTTATCTCGTTGGTGATCCATTTTTTATGACACCTTTTATACAGCCGATATATGAAGCCCAATATGCAGAGCAGTAGTATAAGCAGGATACAGGATAGAATAATGTTGGACGTGGACATATGAAAACGAAATTCGTCTGCTGTAGCTTGGTTAGTTCCAGCCGCGTTTTGAACGATCAGGGTCTCCTCTTTAGACTGCTGCTTGCCCATTTTCGTTAATAATTTGTACAACCGCGCTGTCGTCTAGTCCGTAGGCACAATAAATCAATAATCGTCCCATTTTAACTAATATTCTTCGTTATTTTATGTCGCACAGTCACACTCAACGTCTCAAATTCACGCAGCGCGTAGATTCCTTTGGCAGAGTCGCCATGTAAGGTGCGGTGTTGATGGTAAATGAAACTAGTGAGTCCCAGAGTAATACTGAACTATATTTCATAGGATAGTGCATATAAATGGTTACAAAGGTGCATAGATTATATAGTAATACAGATCATAAAGTAGGCAATTAATACAACCTTCACAGGCGCTTTAATTCTGCCCCATCGTCATCTTCACTATGCTTCGCTGATTTCACCGTCCGCGTTGAGTACTAGTGCCCGTAGAAATCCTCGACTTCCTCGAGTATCGCGGACTCTCAATTTCGTCAGAAGGGACCTCCTAATTGCTGAGTGAACACTTTAGACCCTCGGTTCTGCTCAATCGCGACCATAATGTCACGAGTATTGGAGCACCGAAGGTCACGTCGTGACGTTTAGGTTTAAGGTCCTCTTATCTGACGAAGACGGTGGCGTGGATGGCAACTCTCGTCTTTCCCTTATAAGTCCGAGAGTCTCCGAGGAAAGTTTGGGCACCTTATTTTTTCGTTGCGACGGGAAAAATCTGCACGGACACGTCGCATAGGGCTTTGACCACCTCGTCGGCCTTCACATCGACTGCGCCTGTGGTTTCCAGTAGAGCGAATTAATTTTGAAGTTCCAGTTGGAACTTTTCGGATCCTAGAGCGGCTTGGAGCTGCGTAGCTCGGAGGTTAGGCTTCATCGTGCGGATTCTCTCAACTCGAAAAATGGTATTTAGAGTGTTACGAAGAAGCCTGTGATTGCTTCCGGTATTAAACCTGCTAATCACGGAGTTGCTGACCTACTTCGAAGACAATGATCTCCTCAGTGACCGTCAATATGGCTTTCGCCGGGGACGGTCAACTGGTGATCTTCTTGTGTATGTCACGCACTGCTGGGGCGAAGCCATCGAGAAACATGGCGAAGCACTTGCTGTATCGCTTGATATCTCGAAGGCTTTCGACAGGGTCTGGCACGCTGGTCTGCTCAGCAAGCTTCCTGCTTATGGCATCCCAGCTGATTTTTGTAGCTGGATATCAGACTTCCTTAGTGAACGGTCGATCAGAGTAGTCGTTGACGGCTGCTCCTCTGACCTTATGGCTATTGATGCCGGAGTTCCTCAGGGGTCTGTTCTCTCTGCAACTCTTTTCCTGCTGCACATCAATGACCTACTACAGACTGGTATTGTTGGGTACGCGGACGACAGTACTGTTTCAGAGAGATACTTGTCCAGCGCAAAAATCAACGGGGCCGCAGTTCGTTCCTTGAGAGAGGCCTTGGTAGAGCGGACAGAGTTGACGTTAAGCCTTGTCTCCCAGTGGGGTGATGATAATCTGGTCACTTTTAACGCCACCAAAACACAAGCGTGTCTTTTTACCGCAAAAAGGAGTCGTTTCGACCTGACTCCTACTTTTCGGGGTACATCGGTTCCTGTAACTGATCGGCTTGAGCTCCTAGGCACGGAGTTGACATCTAACCTCAACTTCGGCGCCACCATCGAGTACAAAGCCCAAACTGCGGCCAAGAAACTGGGCATCCTAAATAAGGTGAAGCGATACTTTACGCCTGGACAGCTTTTGACCCTTTATAAAGCGCAGGTCCGATCCTGCATGGAGTATTGTAGCCACCTTTGGGATGGCTCGGCTAAATACCAACTTGCCGCGCTTGACTCGGTGGAACGCAGAGCTAAGAGGCTCATTGGCGACGTAAATCTGGTGGATGCCAAGCTTCACAGTTTGGCCCATCGTCGCAAGGTTGCCTGCTTGTCGGTCTTCTATAGATTGTACTTCGGAGAGTGTGCTCAAGAACTCCACGACCTCATTCCACCGGCCCCCTTCTATTATCGGTCATCTAGGCGCACTTCAGGTTACCATCCCTTCCTGGTGGCTATCCCACCAACTCGCACTAAGCGTTTCCAAACTTCTTTTATAATGCGCACAGCAAAGGAATGGAACTCTCTGCCTGCGTCTGTGTTTCCGAACGCATATAACCCTAATCTCTTCAAAGTGAGAGTGAACAGGCTTCTCCTGGGTAAGCTCGCTCCATCGTCGACTTTGTTTCTGTCGCCTCTGACATAGACTAAGGTCAAGAGCAAGCCCATCACAAATAAAAAAAAAAAAAAAAAAAAATATCTCTAAATATGTGCCTCTTATCCGTCATAATGAAGTCTATCTCGTTTCTTGTCACGTTATCGGGGCTCTGCCACGTCCACTTCCTTTAGGGTTCCTTCTCGAAGAACGATATCATCAAGAATAGCCCCGGCGACTCTAGAAAGTTGACCAGCATTTGCCCCCTGTGATTCTTGCGTCCCAAACCGAACGGGCCAACTTTCGTTTCGCCACATTTTTGTACTCCCACTTTGGCATTGAAGTCACCCATAACAACGTTGTAGTGGGCTTTTGTCGTACTGTGTATTGCCTTGGCTGGCCTCAGTTGTCTCATCAGAGCGTGTCGAAGTCGGTGCACATACCTGTATCACGTTCAGGTAGTACCTGTCAGTGAGTTTCATTACAAGGTACGTTAGTCGTGTCGACACACTACTACTTCCCACAACGCTGCTAGTGAGTTCCTTGTTAACAAAGATGCCGACAACACCTTGGGAGAGCTGATCACCTTCGTGGAAGTAGAATAGGTGACCTGACTCCAGGGTTATCGTTTCCTGCCCCCGTCTTTGGACTTCAGATAACCCCAGTCTATGCCAGTTAATGCGACCTAACTCTACCTCGAGTTCGGCAAGGTGATGGTCATCGAACCTCCATTGTACGTAGCCGGATGTAGTCGTCGTTGGTAGCCTGCCGTAGCTCGGGGATTCTTCGCACCCCCCGTCCTGCCGTTACCGTGACCGCTACCTTAACCAGGAAAAGCGGGACCACCGGGAACTGGGGCAGTTTTTTTGACACTTTATTCATTTGGGAGGTTTTATTGCACACAATAAACATGCTGGGCAAGCGGGTTGGTGACCGCAGTGCCAATCCTTTCGCAATGATGACGCTGCTGCCCGTCATCGCTTTGGAGAATTTAGATTAGCTTGTTGGATAGTTATACTGCCATCGGTCGGTCGCCAGCGGCTCGTCCGTCAGTGGCAGGGCGTACCACGCGCAGTTGAGGTTGACATTTCGGGAGTCCGGTTGTTGTATGATCCCCCTTACACCCCCAATTCTGGAGAACATTTTCTTGAGTTAATGACAGCAACCAACAATTCTTATCGTTTAATTAGTCGTTGATAGAATTGTATATCCAACCTTTGAACAAAGGTTGGATTTTACTTCAGTTTTAAATGCATAAAAAGGCAAACCTAGAAAATATACCTTCTTAAGGTAGCTTATTATAAAAAGTTATATAAAGCCCAACAAACGAGTTATGAACCTTGTAAAGCCGGTGAAATGGAGCACGTAATTCGTCCTTATTTTTGGTGTTAATATTATGAATATCACTGTTTTTAGTGTATAAGTGTATATAATATTTTGCCTAATATAATTATAAGATGTTGGCAAAGATGAATTGTGATGCCACTGTGAGAATACCATTATCATTTTAAAAATGTCTCAGAGAAACTCTGGCACCTAGCTGGTTAATTGCTCGAACAGCTCGTTTTTGAAGAATACATATATTTTGAATGTCCGCGGCTTTTCCCCACAGCAGAATACCGTAGAATATAACGCTATGAAAATAACTAAAATATACTAACCGAGCTGTATCAACGTCAGTGTATCTTGTCACAATATCTTACTTTCCTGACGGCGTAAGCGGCCGAACTGAGCCTTTCTGCTTGGCTTGATATATGAGGGTCCCACTGAAGTTTGACATCTACTGTTATACCCAGAAAAACTGCCGAGTCTACAGTTTGAAGAACCTCTTTATCCAAGACGATGTTGGGTCCTAGATTTCTATCATTCGGTATTGCGAACTTTATACATTTCGTTTTCTTGGCACACCATAATCCGTAACCATTGAGAGTGCACTATTTACGTCATCAAAATTTTGTCTATTCCTGTCTACTTTAAAAATAAGAGAGGTATCATCTACAGTACAACGACACAGATAACCTTTAAATAAAACGGTAAGTAATTAATATACACCAAGAATGAGAATTGATATTGAGCCTTGTGGTACACCTAACTGAACTAGTAGCCCGGAAGATTTCACACCAAACATCTACATCTATAAATATACATCTACTATCATAAGTTTTCGGCTAAAATGACTAACTACACAATAATTTTCAAATAGGCAACTAGCTTTATCTTTCTGACTGACCGACCCCTTGACTCTTCAAAAAAAGAGGTGAAGGAGTTGTTAATTTTTTTAGAAGAAAATACGAAATCCACACGGATGAAGACACGGGCAAAGTGCTAGTTATAACATAAAATCATAGCTGTTTTCTTGAATGGTTGGGCAGCGGTGTGCATTTATGACACCCACATTTCGCCAGTTTTGATTAAAGGCTCCTACATACTGGCGCGACTTGTCGCGCGACGCGACGCGACACAAAGGCACCGCTTGTAGCGCTACAAGCGGTGCCTTTGTGTCTCGACGCGTCGCGCGACAAGTCGCGCCAGTATGTAGGAGCCTTAAGTCTTATCGCAACTCTGTCGCCACCAACCGGATGCAAATCCACGCTGCTACTAAAAAAAATCCTGATGAAAACCCAATATACCGACTACTAGAAGGTAAGTATCTCAGCCCCACATACAAAACAAACAGGAGTACCTACCTACCTTCAGTTATGGATTTACAATTCAAGCAAATTGTTTAGCTCCTGTAACACAGGTGTTTAACTAGCGCAGGGCGTCACTTCGTTTGTACACATTGTTTTTATGCTAATAAAGAATTTATTTATTTATCTTTGCAGATCACGTGGAAGTCACATTTAAAATCCATTCCTGGGTACTAAATGAAGGCACCACCTCTATTTTAATGTGTGACCACACTAATAAAGATAAACAACAAAAGAAATATACTGTTCGCGAAGGAGAAGAATTCACAATTATTATTAAATATAACTCTGATATCAATCACGCGATGTAAGTAAACGAAGAACACTTTATTTGTATGTTTTAATTATCACCAAACTACTACAGCACGAAACTCTAGAATCTTTAAATGTATCTAAGTATAGAAAATAATGTATATTGTTAGGACAGAAGTGAAATCACAATTAAAAAAATAATTATTTATTAACCTAAAAACAGTTAGGTACATGAACTTTATAAAAAATTATCAAACTTCGCAAAATTACAATCAGAGGAACAAAATCATCACTGTCTAAACAAATCAACAAGAGAATAATGAGATACAGAAATACCAGATTACACCGAACGGCCGACGGACAGCGTTTCCGCACGCAACGTAGTCCAAACCAAAAAGTGAGTCTGACCCGCCACCGGTAGTTTTTTAGTGTGACCGCGCCCCCCACGTTCCTGGGCCGGGTAGAAGTATCCAACAATATAATAATAATAATAAAAACAATTTTGATGCTAGTGTGTAAAGTTTATCATTGCGCTCGGGGCGGGATTGTTAATTAATGGATCAGTCCAATGGCATATGATCACGCGTATCAAACGACAATTTTAAACACGCTTGCAAAAGAAAAATAAATATTAAACACGGTGGCTCGTCTAAAGGTTTTGCAACGCTAAACTGACAAATTGACGTAACCCCGGGTACTGAGACGGCGGCCCGCTAAGATGGAAAACAAATTATTGGCATTGATGGCATTGGATTATTGTGATTATTGTTGATCATTTTGGCTGCAGTGTAGTGAGTTGATAGATTTGTGCTTGCTCCTCACGTACTCGGTGACATGTCGTTTACATTATCATTATTGTTCATTCCCTAATGTGATCAAAGACTTGTGATTATTCAGAATATTATTGACTTTATCCACGCCCAAGAGATAAGAAAATAATACCTCTACTAATAACGAAGATGTATTGCAAAATACTCGTATAATAAGAGCCAATTTTCGAGAAAGTGTGTTGGAAAACGTTTGTTTTATCAATGTTCAATTTAAACTACTACCACTAAGACTACCTACTAAATTAAATAATTAACTACACCTTCATCAAAATAAAAACGTGCTATAAAACCTAGGTATTCAGATATTAATGTAAACATTTTTTTACAGCTGTAATGACCACGATCATTACAAAAAATCCCGTTTGGGTAATGTCAAAACTGTGAGTAATTTAACCATGTAATAATTTCAGAATGCACCGCCTATCCCTTCGGGAATACGGATTTGATGTGTTGATATTAGAATATATTTTAAATTAATAATTATTTATAACAGTTTAAGGCTGAAAAAAGAATGGGTAATCTATGGAACTGTACAATATTGACTCATCGAGGTAACACAACAGAACATCCCGTGGTCAAGTACAAAAACGACGACTATTCAGCGGCCTATTGTTATATGAAAATTCACGTGAGACAAAAAAGTACGTCCGAAGCTCTTTTTATTTGTAGAATATCAACTATAATGACCGTACCAGTAGTTAGGTAGGCCTAACTACTGGTATTTACAGTTGCAGGTTAATAAACTACCTTCATATCTGCGAGATGTAATAAATGAACAACAGTTCGAAGGCAAAAACTAAACCCTGGAAATTAAAAAGAATATTCTGTGCAACGTTAAACAATGGTGTACTGAAACTATGAAAAAATATATTAGAGGTGCACCCGGGTGCATCTCTCTTACACGTAGGGGGATGAAAAAAATCATTGCAAATAAGCGTGTGGGGTATTGTTGGATCGCGTAATTAGAAAGATTATGAGTATCTAAGTGACTTTGCAAAAACACTTGTTCCTGGTAGATTATTATACTTAGTTTTCACCCTAAGACGCAACTGGAAAACTTACCTTGTATCCTAACTATTTGTAAGTTACATAACTCCACAGAGTCGCCTCAGACGATGCTTGGTAACAACATGGTACTGGAAGCAGTTCGCACAGACCTTTCGGAGAAGGACCTCGACTTCACTGCCGAGTACCAATACGCAGACGGCGATGTAGTCAACGTCACTTGCGTCAACTTCTTGCACCCAGGGCGGCTCACGATAGAATATGCCATGGCAGGAACCATGAGCGGTAAGTTTTTATATCCTTTTGTACCCAAGTATTCCTTTTCTAAAAAAAGAAGAGAAGAAGATTCTAAATTAGAATTATGTTGCAATTATGTAACACCTGCATGTCAAAACGTCAAACAAATAGTTTTCTGACAGCTGCGCGCACAGATTAATTTAGGCCGGCGGCGCATACGTCGTTCTCGTCGGTACGAAATGTTGCCATTTTAAATATTTGTATTTATGTAATTCTTTTTTTTTTAATATTTGTATTTATGTTATTCAAATTACAATCTCACTGTATGCTGCACCGGTCGACGTCTTAACGTCAACGCCGGCTATCGCTGAAAACCAGCGCTGGGGCTCTGTCTCGCATAGGGTCGCAGCATTATGCTGAGCGTTGGCCGTTTTGCGTGGACGTGACGCATATTCTCCCCCAAATTGTTTCTTTTTTGTATTTGTGTTCCTTCCTTGCGTCATGTTTACCGCAAATAAATGAATTTTCTTTCTTTTCTTTTTCTTTTACCGCGCTCTATGTGAATTTATTAAACGTATTCAATTTTGTGTAAATATGACTGCACCGGCACAAAATAGATAAATTAAATAATTCATAGTTTCATGATTATAAAGAATAGCGAAAACTGGATTAGCAATCCGTCCTTAAAATATCTGTGATAATAATTGTATATTTTGTATTATTTCAGATAATTCTACCATGGAAGAAGTGTCATCTATTAATAATGTGATCATTTTTCTTGCTAAATGGCATCCTAGACATAATAATAGTTATATAATATGTACTAATACAGAATCAACTGACTACACCAAATTTATGGTGAAATTTGTAATGCGGTCAGAATTTAGTAAGTTTGTTTGGATTTCTATTTTCATTAGGTACAGTCATACATTTGTTTGCTTAAATGGCTAAACTCGGGTTAATCAATCAATCAACTCAGCCTTTAGCAGTTCACTGCCAGACATAGGCCTCTCCCTGCTGGGAGGTTACGCCACAACACCCTGTCCTCTGCCTTCCGTATCCAGTCTGTCCCAGTCACCTTTCTAAAGTCTTCAGTCCATCTATATTGGGGGCGTCCCACACTACGCTTGCCGATACGCGATCTCTACACCAGGACTCGTCTGCTGTACCGGCCACCGGTCCTTCGACTAACATGGCCAGCCCACTGCCACTTCAGCTTGCTTACTCTGCAGGCTATGTCAGTAACTCCGGTTCTCTTCCGGATAAATTCATTTCTGATCTTTTCCTTCAAAGAATCTCCGAGCATAGCCCATTCCATAGCGTGCTGAGTGACCTTGAATTTGTGGAGCAGCCCGACTATCAGTGTCAACATTGACGCTTTCTGTCTCAAAGTTATGCCTACCGAGCTGGATAACTTGTCCTAGGTAGACAAACTCCTTCACAGCTTCGAGAAGCGACCCTTTGATGTGGATTGAACTCAGCGACGAACTCAGAGACGTGCGAATTGTACATGACTTTCGTCTTATCCAAATTCATGCCGAAGCCAACCCACCGAGAGGCTCCATTTAGGCTGTGTAGTATGTGGTCTAACTGTTCCAGCGCCTTTATGCCAATGTCATTGGCAAAACAGAAGTGTGAGGTGCACTCGCCGTTTACGTTGATACCTGTCCAGTCCAGTCCAGCGTATTAAAGACGCATTAGTGAACAGTTTAGGGGATATCGTATCACCCTGTCTCAACCCCCCTAAGCTGGATGGGGCTGTTTTCTTATCCTGGATCTGGACAGTCATGGCTGCAGCGTCTTATAAACACCTTAAAACTTCGATGTAGCGCTAGACAATTTGACATCATTGCAGAGAAGCGAAAACCAATAAGAACTCCATATTTCGATGGAGTGGAAGGCTTTCTCGTAGTCCGCAAATGCCGTATACAGCGGCTGGTTGTACTCTTTGGTCTTCTGCACAATCTGCTACACAGTATGGATGAGGTCTACGGTACTGAAGCCTTTTCAAAAATCGTCTTATTCTGGTGGCTGGAACTCCTCAAGTTTCCTGGCGAGACGGTTCGTGACGATCCTGAAGAACAGCTTGTAAACGTAGCTCAGAAGTGAAATGGATATATGGTTCTTTTGCAAAGTTTCGTTGCCTTTTTTGAAGAACACAGCCACCGCACCTCTGCTCCACGCTTCGGGCGTTGTAACCTCTTTTCTGACAGAGTTAGAAGAGACTCGCTAGTTCTCTCAGAACTGGAACTCCCCGCCCTTTTTAAGAGCTCTGTCGTTATTCTGTCATCACCAGGTACCTTGTTGTTCTTTAGCTCCTCGAGAGCTGCCCTAATCTCACACTGGTTGACATCCGGGATGTCTTCCGTGTAGTGACGTGTTAATTCGGCTCGATAGTCATCTTCAGTATGCTCCGCTGGTTTCACCTTCCATGGTGAGTATAAGTGCCCGTAAAAATCTTTGACTTTCCTCGAGCATCTCTGATTTCGAAGTCAATCCTACCATCCGCAGTTCTCAGTTTCGTCAATTGGGACCTCCCTTATTGAGCGAACACTTTCAACCCTCAGCCCTCAGTGGAAACTCGGATGACGCTTGCCAATAACCAATTCATGGATTGAGTTTGCCATTTTTGATATTTGTGCGATTATTATAGCGTATTGATATTTACACACTATTGTTGCTAGACAATGCGAGTGGAGCTGTTTACTTTTTTATCAGTAAATTTACATATAATTTGGCAACATCTAACACATGCAATATTTTTTACATTATTGAAGGAATATTTTAAGTTGCTTTCCCTATAATTCGTTATTCCACCTTGTACACACACTGCAATAAGGAAGCGTTCTAAGTAACGAATTCTTTACTTTTTTTGCAGATGTAATAAGCGTCATAATTAATGGGATGACTGTACGACCAAAACTAAAGATTGTTAAGAAAAATTATCATCAAATTGAATACAAATATGGAAGTCTTCAACGCATTAACGTGGTGTGTGAAGTTCAGCGAACAGACGAGATATTAGTGGTGGTGGATTATGATTTCCTTGTTGGTGAAGTAAGCAGTTACAAAAAGACAGGTAATTGTCATATACCTGCTAATAAGAGGTTGGCGGTCTATATTTTTGGCTGACTAGTCGGTTGTCAAAAGACCGACTAGTCGGCCAAACTGATCCTTGCTTTTGGTGGAGTTCAGGTGACATCGACAACATGTTATTCAGCGTTGTGGAAGCTCTTGTTTAGATTTATTATTATTAAAATGATTTTGTTCTTGATTTAAGTTCAATCATACCAAATTATATCAAAGGCAGAGTTCCTAGTCATAAGTTATTTTAAAAACTGTAATAATAATTTTAAAATAAAAAAATAATGATAAAAACCCGACTGCACCTGAAAATTTCAATCCATGTTTACTTTTCAAGCAGTCTGATGCAGCTATTTTAGTTTAATCTCTGAAGTGATGCTACCAACTGCATCAAACTGCTTGAAAAGTCAACTTGTTTTGGACTTTCTAGTTACAGTTGGGTATTATGAAGTTATTTTTAGTGTTGGACAAAACGAAATACTAGCACAGATATATTTTTTTAAGAGTAAATTTCTTATAAACTGCGGAAATGGATTCTTGTATTGATTCTGAACGAATTACAGTCAAGTTTGCAAATCCTATGATGTGTTCTACCCGTTCTGTGTACAACAATAATTAATGAAGCCCATCTAACGATCAAAAACAACCGTGAAGTACGACCAGTCTACTTCCTTTAACTTATTTACACGCCTACATAGAACAGATAATACTTAAGTTTTTACTACCAAGTCCCGTCTCCTAGATGCAATCTGTGTCTAAAAAATCATGAGAAAAATATCATGCCTATTTATATTATTACACTGCTTTGGGCCGCAAAGAAAGTGGGCCGGTAACAAAACCCTCAATAACTTCCAAAATATTACAGCTAGCTTTACGAAATAAAGACTATATATGTATATATATATTATAGACAATTTTAAAGTCCTCAAATCAATGACATAAAAGTTCAAGATTATACAGTTTATTTTGAATAAAAGTAAGTTAAGTAAAAATTACCATTTTCACTAGATTTTGAAAAATGCTCTACAGTATAAAATATGCAGTTTTTACACATTTTAGTATTTTGTATTGGCACCACAAGCTGTTAATACAGCTGTTATACGGTTTGGCATGCTTTCCATCAGATTTCTGTGCCGATGCTAAGGAATGTTCTTCCATTCCTCTATCAGTGCTTCTTTCAGTTCACGAAGCGTGATTGGAGAGGAATTTCGCTGGCGTACACGTCGTCCCAGTTTGTCCCAGGCATGCTCGATGGGGTTCAAGTCTGGGCTGCGTGTTGGCTACTCCAGCAAACAAGGTGATAGCAACATCTTCAAGGTAGTCACACTATCCGAGCTGTATGGGGACGAGCATTATCTTGCATCAAGATGGCGTTCTCGCTCATGTTTACTAAAAATGTATTAAATATTGTGAAATATAAAATATAGAAATACAATATTTTGGACTGAAAGTACACAGTTATTTTATTATAAGTGACAACATCAAAGTATAAACAACTGTATCTTAGCAACTACTGGTCTGCCATAGATACTTCACATCCTCGGAACTTTTTAGAAGAATATTAAGGTAATATATTCTTCAATCCCAATGCTGAACTTAAATTATGCAGCCTGGGGCCAAACAGTGGTTTGGTTAACATATCAGCCAACTGCTGCTCCGAAGGAACATGCGTTACGTTGAAGTCTCCGTTGCTAACACATTCTCTTACAAAAAAATGTTTTAGCTTGATGTGTTTAGTGCGCTTGTGATATTCATACTTTGGATTGTGCGCAAGTTTTACAGCCGATTCATTGTCCAGGTTCAGTACTGGTTTCTCAATTTTAATCAAGTTATTAATAAGGCGACTCAACCATAAAATCTCTTGCGCCGATTCGCTTGCTGCTATAATTTCCGCTTCAGTCGAGGAGATGGAGACTGTCGTTTGTTTCTGGCTTCTCCAGCTAATAGCAGCTCCAGAGAATAAGCACACCATTCCAGATGTCGACTTTCCCGTAGTTTGGTCTCCTGCATGATCTGCGTCGCTGTAGCAGACTAAGCGTGGAGGCGACTTTTCCGTATAGGTTAGCCCATTCTGTTGGGTCCCTTTCAAGTATCGGAAGATGCGTTTTACCAGCATGATATCTTTGTTAGTAGGTGCTCCGAGGTTTCGAGATGCGACACCCAGAGCATATGAAATATCAGGCCTTGTGCCTACTGATAAGTATGCCAAAGCACCCACGGCTTGTCTATATGGGAAGCTCGCGTTGACATCCTCTTCCTCTGCCGTCTCATTTTCTTTGATGATTGGCGTTGGTGCTGGTTTGCAATTGGACATCCTATATTTTTCTAACACTTTCTTTGTGTAGGCCTTTTGACAAAGTGAAATGGTCTTGTCTTTACGGACATTGATTTCCATTCCAAGGAAGTATGTCGCAGGTTTTGTAGTTATCTTAAACCTTGTTTTCAATTCCTTGATAAATTCGTCTCCTGCTCTGGTTGTATTATATGCTACAAGTCCATCGTCAACATAAAGACCAATAAAGACTTTAGATTGTCCTCTGATTCGAACATATAAGCATGGATCCGCTTCACTCTGTTGGAAATCAGAATTTATTAAGAATTCGGCAATGCAGGTGTTCCAGCAGCGCGGTGCTTGTTTCAGACCATAGAGGCTGCGTTTCAGCTTGCAGACTCGTTTGGTGCCATCCTGATAGCCATCAGGCTGTTTCATATATATATCTTCCTTTATTGTGCCGTTTAGAAAGGCAGTTGAAACATCAAACTGATGTAGTTTCAGATTTTCTCGAGCAGCTATAGCAAGCAATGCTCGTACGGTGCTCAGACGAACCACTGGACTGAATGTTTTATCATAATCAACTCCAGGTTGTTGAGAGTAACCCTTGATAACCATTCTGGCTTTATACCTATCGACGGTACCATCAGTATTCATTTTAACTTTATACACCCATTTGCAAGGGAGGGCTTTTCGTCCTTTGGGTAAATCAACCAGATCCCAGGTTTGGTTGTCATGCAGCGAACTTATTTCATTGTGCATGGCATCTAGCCATTTTGTTTTGTTGGGAGATTCCATCGCTTCTTTGAAAGTCTCAGGCTCTTTAGGCTTGTGAAGATTTTCGATTTCTTCAGCTGCTGCCAAAATAAAATCATCGTAGCGCTTAGGAGCTGTGATTTTTAACCTGTCTCTTAAAATCCTCGTTTGAACGGTCGCATTTTCTTCAGCATCAGCATCAGGTTCATTATCATCGACAGCGGTAAAAGATCCGGAAAGAGATTCGTATTCACTTTCATTATTCGCTGGGTCCACTTGTCGAACGTCTTCAGTACTACCGACCAAACTTTGTTGCAGTGATTTATCTTGATCATCTGCGTCACTATCACTATCATGTTGCTGATCATCTCCTTCATTATTGTCAAGTTTAATATCCACTCGCTTGCGTGTTTCATTAGGTTGTTCGTGTGAAAACTCTAAATCGGTAAGAAGTCTGGAGATTGCATTTTTATTCGATTCATCATAGAACATAGTCTTCAATACCCTAACATCTTTTGAAGTTATGATGCTGTTCTTCAAGAGTATGAACACCCTGAAAGCTTTAGACGTTTCAGAGTATCCCGCAAACATGCCAGGAATTGCCTTTGGTGCAAATTTGTGACCGTTAATGCCTTTCATCAGAACGTAAGTCTTGCAACCGAACACGTATAAATGATTAATACATGGCTTTCTCCCAACCCATCGCTCGAATGGCGTTTGGTTCTGAACGGCGCTGTTTATACTCTTGTTTGATAGGTAGTTAGCAGTGAATACTGCTTCGCCCCAGAATTTTAATGGTGCCTGTGCGTCAATCATCATTGCTCTCGCTTTCTCCACAAGGGTACGATTCTTTCTTTCAGCAACTCCGTTTTGGTTCAGGGTGTAGGGTGCGGTGAGACGTCTATGTATCCCGCAACGTTTCAGATAAGCGTTGAACTGTTTGTTCACATACTCAGTACCATTATCTGATTGTAAGAATTTGATTTTGTTCCCAGTGTACGTTTCCGCTAACTCCTTGAACTCTTTAAACTTTTCTAATACTTCATTCTTGCTTTTAATCATGTAAATTCGACTGTATCTGCTATAGTCATCTATAAAAGTAACGAAGTATTTGTTTCCGCTTACTGTGGGCGTTCTGATAGGTCCACATACATCGCTATGAACGATTTCTAAGCGTTCTGTTGTTCGTTGAGTTGTTTTCTCACGGGGGGCAGGAACACGATGGAGTTTTGCTTGGATACAGATTTCACAGTCTGCCAAGGTTTCAGAAGCATCAAAGTTCAAGCCAAGCAAATTATTGTTTTTGAGTGCATGTTTCAGATCTTTGGCGTTCATGTGACCAAGCTTTCTGTGCCAGTCGTAGATGTTTGATGAGTTCGCTTTCTTTTTAGCAATTGGAATCGGAACAGTGTCATCATTATGATTAGCCAGATTTTTGCGCTCGTGTTTATTTGGTTTGATGTAATAAAGACCATCTCCTTGTTTAAATGCGGTGAGAGTTAAACCATCTTTTGGATTGTTGACCGTCGCTTTAGTGTCTGTGAAGAGGACAGAACAGCCAGCATCTGTCATCTTACTGACATACATCAAGTTGGTGCACAGACTAGGTACATATAGAGTGTTTTGTAGCTGTGTAAGGGCTATACCATTACCATTTTTTTTACAAAGGAGACAGTACCTTTTCCTTTAATCTCTGCAGTTTGTTTCTTAGTTGCAAAGTTTAGTTTTCCGGATGTTATCTCTATAGTCCTAAATAAGTCTCGTTGATAAGTCATGTGAGACGTACATCCGCTATCCAAAACCCAAATGTTGTTTTCAGATTTTTCGTTATGGGTAAGAAGACACTGTATAGCAAAGTTGTTCTTATGAGAACAGTTAGTATGTTTATTAGGCTTCTCACTGTTTTTCTTCCAGCAATTGGTACAAATTTTGTGATTCTTGCGTTTGAAGATGTTACCAGTACGTTTGCAAATTTTACAGGACGTGTATAGGGCTTCTTCTTGAAAAGAGGATTCAGGTTCGTCGTTATTGGTCATGTTTTGGCTATGACGTGCTTCACATTCTTCTATTATTTTAGTTTGAAGCTCCTCTGGCTTCGGAAGAGTGTCTCGCGATTCTATAGCGACTCTGAAATTCTCAAATTCATTTGAGAGACTGTACAACATCATGATTGTTAACAGATCCTCATTAATAGCTACGTCCATGTCTGCCAATTTGTCAACTATATCCATGAACTTGTTTAGATGAGTTCTTACATCGTGTCCTTCTAATTTCGTTAGGATAAGTTGCTTTAATAGGGATGCCTTTCGTGCAGGTCCCTTACTGGCGTACGTGTCTTTCAATTTTTCCCATAATGCTTTAGCAGTAGTGCAATTTTTTATTTGTTTAAGCTCAGAAGGAGCGATTATAAGTATGAGTTCAGATCTCGCTTGTCTATCGCCTTCTTTATCAACCACTGCAGTATCCGTATCCGTCGTACGAGAACAGCTTCAGCCTGTATCACCCAAGTGTCGTAGTTCTCTCTAGTTAGAGGGTCAATTTTAGTGCTCGACATTTCGGGTACTTAAAACTTTTTATTTCGTACACGCTCTGCTACCATATTAAATATTGTGAAATATAAAATATAGAAATACAATATTTTGGACTGAAAGTACACAGTTATTTTATTATAAGTGACAACATCAAAGTATAAACAACTGTATCTTAGCAACTACTGGTCTGCCATAGATACTTCACAAAATGGGCTAGCATACTCATTTAAGATTTCATTCACGTATCTTTCTGCAGTTAAAGTGCCATTCTCTATCACCGCTATTGGTGCGGTTCCGACACCGCGTGGTGCGGCTTTCGGAAGAAAATCCAGCCCACAGGTGTATGGCTCACACTTTCTCTACAATTAAAACTTGGTTATTGCGCTCTCCTGGTCTTCTTGTAGACTCTTTGCCTCCTATCGTGCATATATATAGCATGAACCTCGACACGTCCGTAAACATTACTCTTGACCAACCATCCAGAGTCAGTCAGCCAGTAATAATATATACAAACAAAGCATAGAATAAACAAATTGATGCTTAAAAGTATAATTAAAGATAAAATCAAGATAAAAAAATTAAAACACACTCAAATTAATACAAGTAAAACTTTATTTAAAATTCAGTAAAAACAAAAAGAAAATTTCATATCAATATAAAACATTTAAAAAAGGTCCCTGACTGTGTCAGGGGGACACTTAGAAAGGCAGGAGTGGGTTTTAGCCGGTAAGAGTTCGGCACTGCCCAGACTGGCTCACTAGGGCTCAGTTTGGGCGTCCATGAGGATTTCCCCCTCCTGCCAAAACAAAAAAAAAAAATCATCCAGAGTCCAATTCATGTGTTCTTTATCGTAACTCAGCCTTGAATTCGATGCTGGCTTTCGAGTTTATGACCATTTGCAGGTGCTTCAAGTTTGCTTCGGTGAGACGCCGCGTCACTGTACACGTGATCGGATTGTTCCCTCAATAATCGCTAAATTTTGCTTCTTGTGCCTGTCATTGAAACACATCTTAAACGCATGGGAAGAGACCCTCTTCCCATGTTTCACCGCACCAGTTGTACAACGGTGCAACTATAATGTTGATCGTGTAGGATGTTATTACGATTAAAATGATTGAGCATTTGATTTAACATTACTTTTCACACGACACGGCATTTAATTATTAGTGTCTTTGCTGTCCCCGAATTTGAAAATTGGAATAAATCTACTGTACTTCATTCAATCTGGGAATACCCCTTGATATACACACAATTTCAATATTAAAGCTAGTTAAGGTACAATGGTCTCAATTTATTTAATGAGCTGATATTGTTTATTTACATATTCAAATTACAAGATGGTTATTGACATCAACTAAATTAAATTAAAACTAAGATAAACCTAAAAAAGGCCCTCGAGGCATTTTACCGAGGATGCTGGCGGTATTTCCTCGCTGAATGGCAAAGCTGATGCGTTGCGCGAGAAAGCCACCAGCTTTTCGGTAACCAGTTACATCAACTAGTCGTTTCGCGATTTCCGCAAATAACTTATGCGCACTGGGACCCCACGGACCGAGGGTCTCGACCCCAAAGGGCACAAAGTTGTAAAATATAAATTGACAAACTTTAGTAGATATGCCTCACAAATCTTCGGTAATTTTGTTGCTTACAGGCCTTTAGAACGACCACAGGGTTTACATATTTAAATTTTAATTCCACAGGGCAGGCTGAAACATTCGCTCTTATTAGATCAATAGCAAGTGTGGGCGAAGAAATTAATGGTTTTTGTAGTTTTACTTGGAATTTTTTTGAAATTGTAAAGAAATTTCTGAGCAACATCGATGTTCGCCACGGCAGATAAGTGGACACGCCCTTTATGACTGGACTTTTTTATTTAGGTATTATGTCATGTTTATGTTTTTATTTTTTGAGCTAAGGCTTGAGTTACAGTTTTCATTGGTTGGTTGGTATGGCGTGTGCTAGTTAACGTATGGCAAGTAATTTAATCTAATGTTTTGTGTTTCGTAGTGTTAATTACTTTGCATACGATTTTTATAGAATCAAATTTATCTACCTAAATAAACAGGTGTGCCGCTTAGGGAGTTTGTTGCGCCACTTCTTCTTCCCAGCTAAAGCACTAGGAAGTGGTGAAGGGCGGGCGTTTGTGAGGGACTGTCTTATGTAATTTAAAAGCATATTTTTCACGTTAATAAGACCTATCATACGATTATGTAAGAACTTTATCATAGCTTTATTATATGTTTTGAAAATTTAAGCGAGAATAGTTGCTTACCAACTTTAAACCGTTATAGATTCTAAATGGTAATTCCATATGAAAAATGATTATAGAAACTTAAATATGATTTTCAAAGACGTATTCAATGATACCCCACTTGACATAGTTCTTAAACTATTTTTTTCCATTTTCACAATATGGCGTCTAATATGGCGTTGCGTTTGAATACTGTCATATCTTTGGTGACTCTAATAAAATGTAGACAAATCGATTGCGGTAAGAATTCTCAATATCGGCCCACGCGTTTGGTCTCTAGAGCGCCACAAAGGAACAAACTTACATAGGTTGATAAACACATTACCTTCCTTTGCGTCGCGCAGTCGGGTAGAAGGAGTATTTTTTTTTTATTTTTATTTTATTTGTTAGGGACAAAAAACAGTTACATGCTAAGCTTAACTAAAGATTCTTAAATTAGCACAATACTTAGTAATACATAATCTATTCCATATGTGTGTTACTACACATGTAACCCACACCATTGTCCACGAATTCACAAAAAAGAAGTTAAAAGAAAACAGATATACAGTGTGTGCATCATAAAAGAATGTTAAGAAAAAGAGAAGTCAAATAAATATATATATAGAAAGATTATTCTTAAGAATTTAGTAATTCGATTGCTCTCGCCTTGAAACAATGTTTGGAGAGAGCAAATATGTCGAGCTCCATAAAGTGAGTGTTGTATGCATCAACGAGATGACGAAGAGGCACGCGCACACCAGCATTAGTTCTGCACGAGTTTGTGTGGAATAGTCGAGGCACACGTACCCCACGAAGCATGACACATCTAGGTACTATATAATGTAGACTATTAGATAAAGGAATGCAATCGAATCTATTATTACATATACCATGTAGCATCATTACACCCAGAAGTAATCGTCTCGATTCCAAGCTAAGGACATTATAACATATTAGTAATTGTTCATAGGAGACTTTAGGGCGATGACATTTATAATTCATAGTACGTAGATACTTTTTCTGAACAATTTCTAGTCTATCCTTGTACTTATCATATAGAGGGTCCCAAATTTGAACAGCGTATTCTAATTGCGGTCGAATCAGGCATTTATATAACATTAAGAATGTAGAGGGTCGTACAAAGTCACTTGAAAATCTCATCACCAGTCCATACATCTGAAAGGCTTTTTTAACAATATTGTCAATATGAGCATCAAAATGTAGACGAGAGTCAAGAGTAACACCCAAATCGCGGACAGATTGAACTTCATTAAGATTCATATTATTTATTGAGTAATTAAAATTGATTCGATTTATATTTTTGGTAAAAGAAATTGTGAAACATTTTGGAAGACTAAGAAAGAGTTTATTTTTAAGGCAGTACTCATAAAATCTATCAAGGTCCTGTTGTAAATAATAGCAGTCACGAATATTTTTACAAGTGCTATAAATTTTCATATCGTCTGCGTACATCAAGAAATGAGAGTTAACAAAACAATATTTAATGTCATTAATGAACAATACAAAAAGAAAAGGTCCTAATACTGATCCCTGAGGAACCCCGGATTCGACAACTATAGAGTCAGATTCATGCCCACTAATGACAATCTTCTGAGTTCTATTGATAATATATGAAGCAAACCATCTGAGTAAATTTCCGCGTATACCATTAAAGGCAATTTTTTCCATAAGCAGGGTGTGATCCACCTTGTCAAAGGCCTTCTGAAAATCTGTGTAAACAGCGTCGACCTGTACCCGGCGGTCCATATTTTCAAAGAGATAGTTCACAAAAGTCATAAGGTTAGTGGTAGTAGAGCGACGTTTGACAAAACCATGTTGTTCGGGTATGATAAGATGACGAATATGAGGGTATAGCGCACTGTGCACAAGACGTTCAAAGACCTTCGACAAAGTGGAGAGAATAGAGATTGGCCGGTAATTCTCGACATTATTTTTATCGCCACTCTTGTACACTGGGGTGATAGAGGCTCGTTTCCAAATAGTAGGAAAGACCCCTTCCTTCAAACATTTATTAAAAATTATATATAATGCGGAAGACAAGTGATCAGATGTTCTTATGAAGAAGGAAGGTGGTATGCCATCCGGTCCAGCTCCTTTAGAAGAATCAAGTGACTTCAATGCTGTACGTATTGATTCCTTTGGCAAGTAAATGTCAGAGATACATGAAGAATTATCTTCGTAGCAATTAGACGGTTGCCATTGGCCTGGGTCAAATGTAGAGGATTCATATACCGAGCTAAAGTAAGATGAAAATAAATTGCATATTATCTTGGGATCATCAGAACAGGCATTTTTGTAATACATATTAGCAGGATACTTAGCTTTGCCTTTCTTAGAAGAGACATAGGACCAAAAATATTTAACAGATTTAGGAATACTGTCTTCAACTGATGTCATATATCTCTTATAACATTTAGCGATCTCATCATGGAACAATTTGCGATAATTTGAAAAATGCAAATAGTCAGAGTGATTACCGTAATTCTTCCACTTAATCCAAGCATGTTCTTTAGTTTTAAATATTTTTATTAGAGAGGGTGTGAACCAGATCGGGAATTTTGAGGTTTTAGTATAAGTTAAAGGAATATGTGACCTAATAACTCTATAAATAGTTTCATAAAAAAATTCGACAGCAATCTCGGAAGGATAATGAGAGAGTAACTCTTCCCAGTCTACATTGCTCAGATCTTGTTTAATGCAATCGTAGTTAGCTTTGTAAAAGTTATACCTGCGAACCGGATGGCATTTCATCGGTTTGAAATGCACATCTAGGTGAGTTAATATAGAAAAAGGCGGATGGAGGCTATCGGGAGTCACTAGGATATTGCAAGGCACCATGTGAGGGACAGCGTTAGAGATTATCAAGTCCAGCACTCGACCTGAACTATTTTTTGTGTAGTTAAATTGTAAACCATTTATTATATTTATAAAATTAAGTAATATACGTCCCGTAGAGTCAGTGTGACGTGTAGTGGCATGGTTGCCTTGTTGCACCCAGTCAATCTCAGGTAAGTTATAGTCACCAAAGAAATGATATGAATTGCAATTGGAATTATTAGCTAAGCCTTGCAGCATGTCTAAGTATTGCTCATATACTTCTGCACTAGACGCTGGAGGTATATACACGACACCAAAGATATGACGTGTGTGCTGCTGGGTGGCGGGCGTCTGTACTAATACTTGTTCAATTTCAGAGTTAAATAATCGAGTTGGTAATATTGTCGCACGCAATTCACGAAGCACTGCAATCAGAACACCACCTCCATCTTTTTTCTTTGTCGCGACACGGTCACGGTCACATCTATAGACAACGTAGCGATCATCAATAAATTCACTATCACGGATATCAGGAATGAGCCAAGTTTCGGTCAGAACAATAACGTCATAAGAGTTACTCAATATGTTCATATAGAGCGTTTGCAACTTTGTACGAGTACCTCTACAATTCTGATAGTAAAACGTAATATTATTAGTAGCCATTAATAACAGTAATATAATAAATCTGTATTATGTAGCGCTTACCTCCCAATAGACAATACTTAAACCCGATGTCCTCAATAATTATATGATAAGTTATAGATAAGCTAGAATTACAAATTAGTTTAATTTTGCAACAGTGAATCTTGTACTTCAAGGTAGTATTCAATATTGTACTTAGATGTGTGAATGGCACAATAAAATTAAATAGCATATAATACAGATAATCAAAAATTACAAGTAAGATTTTTTTTAATGTAAGTAATGACAACCAATGGCATAAGCTAGTGGGCAAGAGAATAGAATCGTATTTGAGACTGACATACCCAATAAATAAACTTATAAACCTATCAAATAAACATACAATAAAGGAATAAAGAAGATGCTTAATATAGTTATGCAAGCAAACCGTGTGAACATAGGTATTGCTATGAATCTGGGTTTTCGGTACACATTTTCGCACTGATGACAATCTTCTTAAGATCTTCTCTAGAACGTATAGCAATAGCTGACAATCCATCTCGCTCACGCACAAGCACCGTCCCATATTTGATCCAAACGTATTTAAAACCAATTTCATTGGCGATCTTCTTAGCTTCTCGAAATAATGTCTTATTGTTTAGGGTTAAATGCTCGTTGAAATAAACTTGTACCGGGGCACCAGAGACTCCTAGCTGATCAGACTTTAGGCTCTTCTTTTGACGACAGGCGCTTAGAATGTTATCACGTATAATACGTGTTCTAAACTTTATTATAATATTCTTAGGTTTATTATCGTGTTGTTGCCCGCGTGGTACCCTGTGTATCGATACGATGTCATTATGAGACACAGGTAAGTTAATAGCGGAGCCTATGGAATCCAAGATGGCGAACAAATTTTCGTTACGCTTTTCTGGTAAATTACATATTTCAATGTTACATGAACGTGCCTGCTGCTCCATTGCATCAATCTTTGCCTCAAGTTTAGCCACAGCTTGTGCATTGACACCATTGGTCACGTCATTCAAGCGTTTAACATTCTCTTTATGTTCAACTTCCAGGCGATCCAGACGAGACTTCATCTCCTCAAAGCTCAGATTGAAAGATTGAATTGATTTTTCAATCTCAGAATATGACTTCTGGATACTGTGATTTTGTTTTTTCAATTCAGAGACTTCTGCAACTATTTTGTTGAGGACAACATCTTGATCATTTTTCCAAGACTGCAACATAATCTTCAAATCTTCAAATCTGTCATTCTCTGTGCAGTCGTCATCGCCTCTAAAGCGTTTCTTGCTCTGGCGCGTTGTGACGTTATCCATATTATCACCGGTATTCAAATTAGGAATAGATGTTGCAGAGGACAAATCAGGCTCTGAGCGAGTTTCAGGTAACATTAAGGTAGAATTCTGGGGTGGTGATCGCATCATGCGAGACATTGCTGCTCTGCGTAATTGTTACAAAAGACGAGTAAAGTAAGCGGAGCTTCTAACAGTCGATATTGCTTGGTTATTTGACTCGTGCGGCCAGATGTTCAATTAGCCTTGCCCGCACATACGCCGCCTCCGACGCTCCGGCGACGCAGGTTCGAGCCCAGCGAAGTGCGAAACTTTTTACGTTTATTTAAATGAGTTTTTCAAATTTAATTTGATCACACACTCAAAGTAGGAGCCGACAAAAATGTTCTATCCTGCTCAAACTCCTCCCAGTGGGCGTAGACCTCAGGTAATAACACCAAAGGAGCAACAAGGAATCGAAATTAGCAAAATCTACCAATCATAGAACCACAAATCACAAGAACTTCAATAAACACAGCGCGATGCGACACACGTCCGTCCGCTTCTAGTGATGAACGATACTGATATTTTTAGTGTAGGATTAAAAGTGTAAATACAACTGTTACTGAGTACTACCTACAAATTTATTATATTACAGAACTAATACCAACAAAGAAGGCTGAGATGTCTTTTAATCTGAATCGTATGGATGACAAGACATTATATTGTTCATCTGATAATATTACTGGTACAAGTACAGAAGTTGTCGCTATTCATTTTACTGCAGGCAATTTTTCTATTGGTAAGTAAAACCATTATATTACTTCGTAGCTCTACGATTGTTGACTAATATGATTTTAGTATTTTTATGTTTTTGAATTTGGTAAAAATAACTTGTATAAAATAATGCAATTTGTCATGCTCAATTTTAAGATTAGCATAATCAGATCAGCCAAGAATCACCAAACAATAAGTCCAAATAGAGCAGTAGAGCAGTGGTGGGCCAGTGGCAACGGTCCGGACGCGATAGGCCTATCTCGTGTGTGTAAGCCAACGCCTTAGGGGAGTTGAGCCGCACCATTTTTTGTCCCTGCTAAAAATAATGTTTTGATTTATTGTGCGGAGATTTATTGTGCGGGCATCAGCTGCAAGCCCAGGTACGCACGGGGGTTTTTTACGGGTCGATATTTTATACGCACTAGATTTTAACTCTCGGTGTTGAGCCGAGCATTGAGAATCTAACAGAGTGCTGTTGGATTTTAGACTCTCGGCGCTAAGCAGTACGTTGAAAATACAGTGCGCGTTAAAAACGCGCCCGTGGATACGAGGGCTTAAGCAAAAACCCGCTGGTGGCGTTGAGTCGCATCGCAACATAATTTTTGCACGCTATCAAGAACGTATTGAGTGTTTTGTTAGACAATATCTGTAAAGAATCAACTCTGAACATGTTCATTTTGTTCATGTTTGTTAATCATCTGTTTTATTCATCGTTGTAGATATATTTATTTTAGTGTTGGATACGTAATGTTACTTATGTGGATTAGGTTAGATTTAGAAACGTAATCTGTTGTGTACCATAATTTTGCTTGAAAATAGGTAGATACGAGTGTATATATATATATCTGAAGTTACAAACACTAAGGTCATTATTTTAATACTTATTCGTATTACCAGAGGTACGCAAGGGTGTCAATTTGTAGTGTTACTTAAAAAAATGTACTATGATGTGAATATTTATTTAATTATTTTTTATATTGAATAAAAAGCGGCCAACTGCGAGTCGGACTCACGCATTATAGATAATGGTACGGCCATTATGATACAGCCTGGTGACAGACGGACAGACAGACAGACAGACGGACCGCGGAGTCTTTGTAATAGGGTGCCGTTTTACCCTTTGGGTACGGAACCCTAAAAACCGCCTCGTTGGTCAAGTGGTCGCAAACGCTACTGTTGAGCATGAGGTCCTGGTTTTGATACCCAGGTCGGGAAAAGTGTTATTGGGTTATTCCATCAGGTATTTCTCAGTCTGGATCGATGCCCGGTAGAGGGCAATAGGCTCAACCCACATTACATGGGACTTAAACATAACTGGAGAAAAGTGTGTGTACTGTAGATACATAATTATATACAACTCTGCCTGACCCTGTTTTGATGTTATATCAAAATCTAAACAATTACTTCTGAAAGATATCCATTAGGTACCTACAAGCTTTTCTCGGCAGCCTATTCTAAAGTCTAAAGTCTGCCGTTGCGCCATGTTCACAATTGAATATGGCGTGAGTTAGAGCGAGACAAGTGTACTGCGTGTTTGTTTGCATTATTATTGAATATGGCGTAAGTTAGAGCGAGGCAAGTGACTGCGTGTTTGTTTGCATTATTATTGAATATGGCGTAAGTTAGAGCGAGGCAAGTGACTGCGTGTTTGTTTGCATTATTATTGAATATGGCGTAAGTTAGAGCGAGGCAAGTGTACTGCGTGTTTGTTTGCATTATTATTGAATATGGCGTAAGTAAGAGCGAGGCAAGTGACTGCGTGTTTGTTTGCATTATTATTGAATATGGCGTAAGTTAGAGCGAGGCAAGTGTACTGCGTGTTTGTTTGTATTATTATTGAATATGGCGTAAGTAAGAGCGAGGCAAGTGACTGCGTGTTTGTTTGCATTATTATTGAATATGGCGTAAGTTAGAGCGAGGCAAGTGTACTGCGTGTTTGTTTGCATTATTATTGAATATGGCGTAAGTAAGAGCGAGGCAAGTGACTGCGTGTTTGTTTGCATTATTATTGAATATGGCGTAAGTTAGAGCGAGGCAAGTGTACTGCGTGTTTGTTTGTATTATTATTGAATATGGCGTAAGTTAGAGCGAGGCAAGTGTACTGCGTGTTTGTTTGCATTATTATTGAATATGGCGTAAGTTAGAGCGAGGCAAGTGTACTGCGTGTTTGTTTGCATTATTATTGAATATGGCGTAAGTAAGAGCGAGGCAAGTGTACTGCGTGTTTGTTTGTATTATTATTGAATATGGCGTAAGTTAGAGCGAGGCAAGTGTACTGCGTGTTTGTTTGCATTATTATTGAATATGGCGTAAGTTAGAGCGAGGCAAGTGTACTGCGTGTTTGTTTGCATTATTATTGAATATGGCGTAAGTAAGAGCGAGGCAAGTGACTGCGTGTTTGTTTGCATTATTATTGAATATGGCGTAAGTTAGAGCGAGGCAAGTGTACTGCGTGTTTGTTTGTATTATTATTGAATATGGCGTAAGTAAGAGCGAGGCAAGTGACTGCGTGTTTGTTTGCATTATTATTGAATATGGCGTAAGTTAGAGCGAGGCAAGTGTACTGCGTGTTTGTTTGCATTATTATTGAATATGGCGTAAGTAAGAGCGAGGCAAGTGTACTGCGTGTTTGTTTGTATTATTATTGAATATGGCGTAAGTTAGAGCGAGGCAAGTGTACTGCGTGTTTGTTTGCATTATTATTGAATATGGCGTAAGTTAGAGCGAGGCAAGTGTACTGCGTGTTTGTTTGTATTATTATTGAATATGGCGTAAGTAAGAGCGAGGCAAGTGACTGCGTGTTTGTTTGCATTATTATTGAATATGGCGTAAGTTAGAGCGAGGCAAGTGTACTGCGTGTTTGTTTGTATTATTATTGAATATGGCGTAAGTTAGAGCGAGGCAAGTGTACTGCGTGTTTGTTTGCATTATTATTGAATATGGCGTAAGTTAGAGCGAGGCAAGTGTACTGCGTGTTTGTTTGTATTATTATTGAATATGGCGAAAGTAAGAGCGAGGCAAGTGACTGCGTGTTTGTTTGCATTATTATTAAATATGGCGTAAGTTAGAGCGAGGCAAGTGTACTGCGTGTTTGTTTGCATTTTTATTGAATATGGCATGACTTAGAGCGAGGGATGTGTACTGCGTGTTTGTATGCATTTTTATTGAATATGGCATGAGTTAGAGCGAGACGGGTGCAGTGTTCCTGTCTGCTTGCATTATTAGGAATTTGTTTGATTTCGTCACGGCTGGTTGAACTGCGACTTGACCTTGGCACTTGTGAAAGTTTTGTTTCGTTATTACTACTTATTAGGTAAACATTAAATTATTGCACGAAGTTGACTTAAAATGTTATGTGTGGTCATTTTCGTGTAATAAACCACGAAAAAACGAATAATGACATAATGACATCTCATCAGTTTTCCAACAATTAGTATTGTTTGCATACCCAAACAGATGGATTGGCCGTCTGGGGCCAATCTTGTGGTCCCCACCTTCACCAGATCTAAATCCACTTGGTTTTTCTTGGGGCTGTCTTAAGGAAGAAGTTTACGCAAAGCCGATCCGTTCCTTGGAAGATTTACGTAGCCGTGTCCGGGCAGCCGTATCTAAAATAAGTGAACGACGCTACACGCGACTGCTCAGGAGAGCATTTATTCGTAGATGTAGGGCCTGTATCAGAGTGGGTGGCAGATAATTTGAACATTTATTGTAATTTATAAAGAATACAGTGTGGTTAGGTACCTACAAGCTTTTCTCGACAGCCTATTCAAAGTCTGCCGTTGCGCCATGTTCACATAACCTCACATGTCTTTTCAGATAAATATCCATTGCACATGGAATTGCCATCAAACGGTACAGTGTTGGAACTCATTAATAATTACGAACTCAAGGTTATTTTGTATGAGTTTGAAGATGGCGAGACATTGCAGTTAAAATGTGGCCCTCTTCGCCTACCTAAGTCAGGACCAGTTCTATACCTACAATTCAAAGATTCTGGTAAGTTTTGATACTGTATTTGATAATCAAATTAAGAACGTTTGGTTTATCATTTGTTGAATTATTCGGTTCCGTGAAAAGGTACAATGAAACCTTAAGCCACGTACAAACACACGAACGAACTTCGTTGCATTGCATGATACGCAACAACTGAGTTTTATAAAGATATACATATAATACCTGACATCGAACAGCGTCCATACAGAACCAAATGTTCGATTTACGATGTTCGTGTTCATTCGTGTACCTGGCTTAATAGGATCACTGTTTTGTCCGTCCGTCTGTCACAGAGGATTTTCTCAAATACTTTTCTGAGACTCAAACCAACCTCACATAATTTAGGATGTAACTTTTATTCATACGGTTTACGTTCCGTGTCATTAAATGTTTTTGTAATGACAACGACACATAATATAAAAAAACCGCTACTTATGAATGTGATGGACTGTTTCTAAAACACTTTTTTCCATTCAGATAAATGCACTACGAATGGCTGCACTGTTTCTAAAACATTGCAAGTAACTCATAAAGATGGGAATAACAAAATAGTTTGTTATTTAAAAGAGCAAGGCATTGAAGACAAAGTGCTTAGAGAGATCAGAGTGATCCTCCGCGAGAGAGTTGTGACTAGTACCAACACTGCAGCAAACCCAGCATCAAGTAAGTTGTATCCATTTTACTTACGGACACTCAGACAGAGAAGAGGAGATGACGTTGCCTTTTACAACACGTAAGGAACAAGCATCGCAACAAAATGTACTGAATATCGATATGTTTTTGGAGAAGAAGAGCAGAAAACTGAGTGTCAGTTGTGACTTATGCTGCCCCTTGAGCAATGCCTGTGACAGGCTGTGATGGTAGACTGTCTTTTGTAAGCAGCCCCACCATAATAAGTAGACATTGTTTGTATCACGGTCGGATTACTAGCACAGAGTGACAGGATTGCATAGCAGTCTTTCAAAATTCCTACGTTTAGGCGATCACCGGGCACTAACCAGCAGCACAACTGGCATGCTGCAGCGCTCTATATAGGAGTGCATACATCGTTCGAACACTTCAAGTACGTGAATGAATCCTCGTCTCGGCACTGAATGTCTTAGCGGACATTAAGTACTAGTTGCAAACTATTGTGTTATATGTAGAGAAGCTCACAGCACCTGGTTCATCGGGAACACAGTTTCTTGTCTTATTTTCTACTAGGCTGCGATAGGTCATAGGTGAAAGCTTTTTTGCCGCCGCCGCGCGCTCTCATGTAAGCACTAGCAACCTGACCCTGACCTATAAATTGTAAAAACATAAGTTTTGGATTTCGTGGGCTATCTTTGTGGATCCACCTTTATGTCAATTGTGAACTCTTTGTACTAGGAAACAGGTTTGATTTTGTCGGAATCAGCCAACCGCGCGGCAGTTGGTGACTCAAAGGTTTTCGTCGTCGCCTGCCTTTCCGTATCCTCCCTTCCCACTACAGTCAGTGCAGTTTGTTATTCGCTCACTTACTCGTAATTTACAACGTACTTGTTAAAGCGCACTTGCGCATTTATGGGTTATCCTAAATAACTCGTAATTAACAGCTAATTCAGGGTAAATCAAATAATTCATTTTGCAAGAGTTAAGGCTCTTGCAAACTGGCGCGAGTAGAACAATTTCAATGAAGTTTTCTTAGAAATTGTTCTACGAAAACGAGCCTTTAAAGTTAAACCTAGACTTCTTAATATTTAACATAACGATGTGGGAGGGTTAAGTCGCTAAACTCTGAGTTAATATAAGTAATGTCAAAATAAATTAACGGTGTGAGGTAGTGCTGCTAACTTATTTTGTATTTTACATTGTACGACGTTATAGTAAGTGAATATTCGGTACTATATCAGCAAGCAATATATTGATTAGGTGGTCCTTATTTTTCGACTTTTTAATTATCATCGCGGCAATTTGTCATTCGATTATATACATCTAAATATGAAACAGATTTTTTTCTTTTAGTTATTTTATACGATTTAGGGGTCGCTACCAGTCATCAAACTTTAACAAAAAGCATTGTATGGACGCTTAAATAAGTACCCTAATCAACCCCTGTTTTTTTTTTTAAATAAATGTGTCTTAATTTGTAATAATAACAATATTTTTGTATTACTTATGTTCAGACTTATGAATAAAAGAAATAAAAGCTCTCTACATTTCTTAATGTGGAGAGTTTTTATTTAGATATCAACCCTTAGTAGCAACCCTTAAATTTTATTTGAAAACGAAAAAAAATTAAAATCAAAGTAGCTTATTTCACATAAACCTACATGGGCACTTATGAAACGTCAGAAGCGTGCATGGCACCAATTGGTCGTTTCCTATGGAGAAGATCCGGCATGAAATTCCACGGTTACTCTTTTAAAAATAATTGACTTTTACAATGTTTTCAAATCACAGTGTTAATAGGTATGTGAGGACAGTGTAGGCCTGTCGAGAAGTACCACGTAATTAACAAAGAATAAATGGTTTACAAATCTAGTCTATTAAGCCTACAACGTTCTCACATTCACAAAATACAAAAGAATCTATGTAAAATATTAATAATATAATAAAAATAAAACCTTTTTAAACCAAAAGAGATGTTTTTGCATTACAACTGTAACAAGTCTGAATTAATATCCTGTCCACAAAAGAATAGTGATATCAAAATTGTAGGTATATAATGTCAAATAATGAACATATAATGTCAAAAAAGTATGTATAAAAAAAACAAAAATATAAACATCGTAATTTGGGAGCAGGTAATAGAAATTTACATAGTTATGCCACTTATTAGGTACCAGGGAAGTCACATATGCAGAAGGAATGATTGCCAAACTTCCTTGTTTTCAACGTAGTTTTAAATCTTATAATATGCGTTTTTGATAAGGACACGTTTGATGTGGGTTTTGAATTAAATTATGTGGTGCCCCGTGAAAATAACGATTTTTTTTTTCTTAGGAATAAGGATCACTCTTATATTCATAAATAAAATACCTATTATAAAAAAACTTAAAACATATTCTTCCTTATCTAAAGATTTCGTCATTCAATAAACTAAATCCTCATGGAAATCACTTACAAAAGCCGAAAGAAGTCCACTGCTAGACATAGGCCTCCCCCAAGCACTGCCAGTTCGACTGGCTCTGTGTTTCCCGCATCCAGCGGATTCTACGGTCCGATTAACTAACCCGGTGTTACTAGACACATCAAAAAAGTCTAAGCAACATGTATGAATTTGAACTTTTGACACTTGCGCGTCCGAACCGCGCGACGTTTACCGCCAGCAGCGTCCGCGCGTGCGCGAGCGCACGGATTCCGCCTCGGTCATTTCCAACATAAAGTCTATTATCTAGAAAGCGACTGCAGCTGTACCTTAATAAAAAATAATGTGTATAGCTGAAACTATACAGAATCAATACGTGTTAAAATTAATACGACTTCATAGTCCAAAGTAATAAAATGTTAAACTTGAAAATGTGTATTGAAATTTCCGCAAAATATTTGTTCTTGTGGAATTTTTGTTCAATATTTTGTAGTTTTTGTCAATATGTGTCAATAAAACCTTTTTCTCATTAAACTAAACTATCTAAGCTTTTTTTTGATACCCATATGTCCTTACCTGGTTTGTTCAGAGTAGAACGGTAAACCAAAATAAATACCCCATTCCCTCACCAATTTGATACCACCATAAAGCAAAATGTCCTGCATAACGCGTAATAACTAGAAAACTACTACAGCTATACCTGTTTTTTTATTTATTCACATAACCAAATTACAAGATGATTATTAACATTAACTAAATTAAATTAAAACTAAGTTAAGCCTAAAAAAGGCCCTCGGGGCTTTGTACCGAGGATGCTGGCGGCATTTCCTCGCTGAATTGCAATGCTGATGCGTTGCGCGAGAAAGCCGCCAGATTTTCGGTCACCAGTTACATCAACTAAACGTTTCGCTATTTCCGCAAATAACTTATGCGCACTGGGACCCCACGGACCGAGGGTCTCGACGCCAAAGGGCACAAAGTTGTGAGGCAGCGAGCCTCCTTGCCGGATTGCCGCCATGGGATCTGGAGGCAAAAGTCCTCGCGCACGTATGGGAGTGGCGCGAGGAGGCGAAACGCCGGGGCGTAAGTCCGCTGCCGCGAGAAATCGCGGCACAGCGGACGGAGCTCCGGCGGGATCTCATGGCGTCATGGAAAGTACGGTTGTCGCAACCCAGTGCTGGGCACGCCACGATTGCGGCGATAAGTCCCCTCTTTGAGGAGTGGCTGGAGAGGCGCCACGGCGTCCTCACCTTCCGCCTGACGCAGGTCCTCACCGGACACGGCAGCTTCGGGAGGTTCCTGTGTCGGATAAGGCGGGAGGAAACGTCCGGGTGTCACCACTGTGTGGATCGCCCGGAGGACACGGTGGAGCATACGGTGGAGGTCTGCCCGGCTTGGGCAGAGCACCGCCGTGTCCTCGTGGAGGCGATCGGCGGCAGAGACCTCTCGCGTCCGGCCCTGGTTCAGGCCATGGTACGGAGCGAGAGGGCATGGGCAGCCGTCACCTCCTTCTGCGAAGCAGTAATGCTCGCGAAGGAGGAGGCGGGACGGTTGAGGGAAAGGCACGTTTCGCGCCCTCTCGCCCCTAGCCGCCGCAGGAGACGCCCAGGGCGTCGGGAATCCCGGGCGGATTTCCGGCCACCGTAGGCGCGGGCTTGCGGACGGTGAGCAATGGGTAGCTCACCGTCCGGAAAGGACCAAGCCCGGGTCGACGGCGCGTCGTATTCCACGCGCGCCTCAAAGAGATGTCGTCAGCACAAAGTAGGGGTCCACTAGGGCCGATGCCTGCCGGGGTCGCGGGAAGGTACTTATGGGTCACCGAGGCCCCCGCAACACAGGCAACAGGAAGGAATACGGGTGGGTTTTAGTCAGTAAGAGTTTGACACACCCTCCCGCTCCGCCCAGAGCGGGAGAAGTTATTTGAAGATTTCCCACCCTCAAAAAAAAAAAAAAAAGGGCACAAAGTTGTATTCTCTGCCAAGGCCTCCATATTTAATAAACATTAGCTATACCTTAATAAAAATTCATGTGTATAGTTGAAACTATACAAAATCAATAAGTATTAAAACTAAATTATAACTTCATAGTCCATATTTCGTGATTCATATTTTGTAGTTTGTGTCAATAAAACCTATTTATTATTAGACTATCTTAACTTTTTTTGATACCCATTATGTCCTTACTTGGTTTGTTCAGAGTAGCACAGTAAACCAAAACAAACTCCCATTCCCTCACCAATTTAATAAAAAAATGTCCTGCGGGACGAATTAAATCAGATTAATCATAAATATTTTTCTAGTATTTTAACGGTCTGAGCATGTTTAAATACTAATAATAAACATATGTCCATATTACAAGCACTAGTCTATTACATTATTTAGTAAAACTTATCTAATTAATACGAAAATGCCGACGCGCAGCGTGTCGCCGTGGGCCTATTTTTTTAATGACGATTTCAAAACCTTTGACCCATACTCGTAAACTTTGATTAATTAGGATTTTTATGGTATATAACACGAATACATTGGATTATTAACTATATTGTAATTAAATAAGTTAAAAAATAAAAAGGAGCATGTTTACATTATTTCAATGACAGCCAACTGAAATCAAAAAATTCAAAATCAAAATATTTTTATTTCACATAAACCTACATGGGCACTTATGAAATGTCAGAAGCTAGGTGCACGGTTCCAATTGGTCGTTTCCTATGGAGAAGAGCCGGCAAGAAACTCCACGGTTACTCTTTTAAAAATAATTGGCTTTTACAATGTTTTCAAATTACACAAATTAGGTATGGGAGAACAGTGTAGGCCTGTCGAGAAGTACTTAACAAAAAAAGAGAAAAGGAAACGGTCTAAAGAAAAAAAGATCTAGTCTATTAAGCCTACAACGTTCTCACATTCACAACGTACACAAGAATCCATGTAAAATAATATTAATAATATTAAGTCTGAAATATAAATTGTAGGTATATAATGTCAAATAGTGAAAATATAATGTCAAAAAAGTATGTCTAAAAATAATAATAATAAACATCGTAATTTGGGAGCAGTTAATAGATATTTCCATAGTTATGCCGTTACTGATGTACCAGGGAAGCCACATGTGCAGAAGGAATTATTGCCAAACTTCCTTGTCTTCAACGTAGTCTTTAATCTTGTAATATGCGTTTTTGATAAGGACACGTTTGATGTGGGTTTTGAACTTTCCATCGCTAAGTTCTGTAACTGACTTTGGCAACTTGTTATAAAAGCGGATACTTTTGATAACAAATGATTTGCTTGTTTTTGTTAATCTAAATTTGGGTATCACAATTTTATGTTTACTAATGAATGACGGCAAACTTAAAAAAAAAATACTCTGTGGTCTGGTACTGAGTGTTGCATACGTAAAGACGCCGAATTTAATACAGAGCCATCTGGTAAAATTATTTGGAAGCTTCACAGTGCGACTACGGCACAAAATCGATTTGAACGGAGTAAAGCATCCAGGCTACCATGGTAAGTGGCGCAAGGAGGCGAAACGCCGGGGCGTAACTCCGCTGCCGCGAGAAATCGCGGCACAACGGACGCAGCTCCGGCGGGATCTCATGGCGACATGGAGAGTACGGTTGTCGCAACCGAGTGCTGGGCACGCCACGATAAGTCCCCTCTTTGAGGAGTGGCTAGAGAGGTGCCACGGCGTCCTCACCTTCCGCCTAACGCAGGTCCTCACCGGACACGGCAGCTTCTGGAGGTTCATGTGTCGGATAAGGCGGGAGGAAACGCCCGGGTGTCACTACTGTGTGGATCGCCCGGAGGACATGGTGGAGCATACGGTGGAGGTCTGCCCGGCTTGGGCAGAGCACCGCCGTGTCCTCGTGGAGGCGATCGGTGGCAGAGACCTCTCACGTCCAGCCCTGGTTCAGGCCATGGTACGAAGCGAGAGGGCATGGGCAGCCATCACCTCCTTCTGCGAAGCAGTAATGCTCGCGAAGGAGGAGGCGGGACGGTTGAGGGAAAGGCAAATTTCGCACCCCCTCGCCCCTAGCCGCCGCAGGAGACGCCCTGGGCGTCGGGAATCCCGGGCGGATTTCCGGCCACCGTGGGAGCGGGCTTGCAGATGATGAGCAATGGGTAGCTCACCGTCCGGTAAGGACCAGGCCCGGGTCGATGGCGCGTTGTATTCTAGGGGTGCACTAGGGCCGATGCCTGCCGGGGTCGCGGGAAGGTACCAAAGGGTCACCGAGGCCCCTGGTAACTCAGGCAACGGAAGGAATACGGGTGGGTTTTAGTCAGTAAGAGTCTGATACACCCTCCCGCTCCCAAAGTTTGATTTCCCACCCAAAAAAAAAAAGGCTACCATGGTAGCCCGGACTCTCAACTATACTATTTTTAGGCTAACATGGTAGCTGGGACGTTCAAGTGGTGGTGTAATTTCTTTTATATTTTTTTGATTCATTAGTGACTAAAACAACAAAACCCTTCATTCAACGGTTCATTTAATCACTATAATTAACTAATTTAATTTTTAATTATTTCATAATTCAATTCAAAGTGTGACCGCCTCTGTTGTTTAAAACTTTTCGGCAACGATTTTTCATTGAATTAATAAAATTGTTTATCTGATCCTGCGGCAATCGCTTCCTTTGGAATTTTAACATCTTAACATCGTCTTTCATTTTAACATCGTCTTTCATATTCATGTTCATATCTTTAATTGCATTTCAGTTGTTGGGTTGTCGACACTCCGTCCAGGTTCTCTAGAACATGTCTCTGGAGCATGTCCCATGCGTGCTTGATGGGATTGAGGTCTGGCGAATGTGCAAGCCACGGCAATACCCGGATGTTTTCCATTGCCAAGTACTCTCTGGTCCTCCGAACTGTGTGCAAACGTGCATTGTCATGCATCAGCGTGAAATCTGAGCCAAGACTTTGTGTAAATCGGTGAACATAAGGCTCGAAAACATTTTCAACGTAACTTTCAGCGTTCATATTGCCATCTACAAAAACGAGCTCAGTTCGTCTGTTCTTCATAATACCCACCCATACCATCACTGTGGAGCCACTGTAAGTGTGCACTTCCTGGACGCATCTCAGCCACTCAGAATTTCCGGGACGACGATACACTCTTACTAAACCGGGACTCATCGCAAAACCAAATTTTTTGCCATTGCTTCTAGGTCCATGTCAAGTGTTCCCTAGACCATTCGTTTCGACGGGCGCGATTCCCATGGCGTATAGGTGGGCACCTAATTGGGCGTCGTGCTCGTAGGCCGTATTCATGCAGCCTATTTCTCATGTCTTGGTGGCTGTTAGCCACCGCTTGAGAAATGTAGCTTTAAACCTATCTCCCGAGCGGTTAACATAGGCTGACGTCTTGCATTCAGTTGTATGTATCGGTCCTGTCGAGCAGTTGTACTCCTTCCACGTATTAGGTGCTGCTCAGCAGGAACCCCTGCATTAACGTAACGCTGCCAAAGACGACAAATCACGCTCCTATTGACACCAAAATGCCGAGATACCTGGGACTGACGTCTTCCCGCTTGTAGCATTCCTACAGCTCTCTGTTTTTCATCAGCAGTCAAATGGCGTCGCTCCACGACTTAAAACAATGACTCAGAACTCAATTTATTCAAAAACTGTATATGTCGAAATGATAAAAGTGAGATAAATACCAAATTTATCATGCAACAAAAACACATGAAATCGGGAAAAAAATATTAGCTTTTATTTTAATGAAAACAAGACACAATCGAAAAGTTTCTCTTTTTAAAATCCAGTATATGTTTCGGAGAACAAAAAGATTGTATACCAATCTAGTTTGTTAAGAAAAAATAAAACATGCAGTTTCTGTAAATTATGCATGTTGCTTAGACTTTTTTGATGTATTTAGTGGCACAACTCGTTAACTCCGAGTTTACAAACTATACATTTATTTAACTAACGAGTAAACGTGTAAGTGGGCCTAAAAAAATTAAGCGCACTTTGCTGTAATAGTGTGGTCAACCGTGACGCTGGCGACCGCGATATGTCAGCGCGAACAAATTCGTCAAAAACGGACTTAAATCCATCCATGTTTTGTTTTCCAGGTGAAACGCGTACGAACAGCTACACTCTGGTTTATTGTTTATCAGCAGCAGCAGGCATTATGATATTGGCATTAATATATTTGTGTGTCAAGAACCCCTGCTGCTGTATAAGATCGAGGCAAGAATTGCCAGCAGTACCGCCGAGACCAGATGTAAGTGTACTTTCTCTTTAAAATCATTTCACTGGTGCCGATTCCCTTGCCACAAAAATCTCTAAACTAGACTAAAAATCACCAACATTTAGTTTATTCCTGTCATACGACGTTTTCCATTCTGAAATTGACTAAAGTGACACAAATGTCATTTTAGTTATTCGTTTAAGTGAAATGGTAATTTTGCTATTCTGAATTAGACGTTTTTCACCTAAAATTTTGATTGTCAAACTAAATCAGACTATTTTTAATTGCGATTAAAAAAGTGTGGAATAAAATTAGTTGTCATGAACTTAAATTTACAAAGCACATTTCTCTTATATTTCTTGAAAGTTTAGATGCTTATGAGTTTGGAAAATCTTAAATCAGTAAGGAACTGTATGTGATTGCAGTAGTTGTCGATTCCGCATAAAGTTGAATAATTAAATTATTGTTATTAGAATACAATACGAAATTTATTCGTGAAAACTCAGAGGGATTTTTGTACTGAATATGTCATGACTTCATTATGATTTGGAAAAGAAGTGGATAAATCCATTATTTTCCAGATTCTACGAAATATTTTTTTGTTTTTGAAACTATAAAGAAAGAGTTCAATTGAAAAAATTGCGAGACCATTCCAACCCATTCCAAATGGCAGAAAAAAAAATTCTCACTAGACCGAAACGGACAAATTTAAGATGTAAGGGTTTTCCTACGGCGCGGCGGCGAGAATGCCGGAGACTTTCAACTTACTGAACAAAAAACCGGATTTATAAGGAAAGCTCAATGAGGAGGAGGCTCAGTAGGTGATCAGAAGGTTTGAAGAGAATGAGTTTGTGAGGAAGCTCATCGGAAACAATGACTATCCCATGTATCCATCTTATGGTGCCAGGTCTAAGGCCCAGAACTAAAAAAAAGCCACGTTGTAGTAGTCAAACACAAATAACAAGAGATATTTTATAGAAAACAGTATATTTTGATAGATAATATAGCTACAAATTTTGTATAAATTCATAAATTTTTGAATATTCTGCCTCCAAAGACATGGGTGCCATTCTTTTCTCATGCCACTCTCATTCGTCATCTTTTTCACATATGATGGTCTCCTCCCTCGCCGTCTTTGCAAGGTTAAATAGTATTGGTGCTAGGTGATAGTGGCATTCATAGCAGCAGTCAAACTCGTACCAGTAAACAAGTATAATTAGTTATTAAAAGAAACTGAAACCCCAGTGCAAAAGCAATAGGAAGTTATATAAAATAGACACAAGTACCTACATATATTTAGAAAAGAGTATATTTGTGTTAACAAGCTTAAAGGACATGAAAATACATAGCTATTTGGCTACTGCTTTAACATTTATTTGGTCAGTTTACATAAGTAAGTAAATATAAATGCAGAGATAAATATCTTTTCCTGTTTACTCCACCATTTTTTGTGTCTCTGTTTATTTACAATCTGTCACTATGTATTAGGACATTCAGTATTTTTTATGACGTGTTCTAATGTCATGCTGGGTATGCGTTCTATCACACATCTTAGTAGTTATGAAGCAACAAGCTAAGTTTGTCCGATGAAATCATGTGGAATTTTTTGTTTTAGCCTGCTTATTCCCTTTTTAATCCATTAGGTATTTTGCCAAGATGTTGGGGTTGTGAGTAATTATTTCTTTATACTACTTGGTATAAGCTTGTTTTCCTGTTTGACTGTTGGTATTTTCAGATCATGGTGTAGAGCTTCATTTGGTACAAACCATGGGGCGTTTATTGCTCTTAGAAGATTGTTCTGAAATCGCTGTATGATCTCAATGCTAGAGTGTGATGCTGTTCACACAGAGTGTGTTGCTGTTTGTGTGTGCTGAGCTGAGTGCCATTGGTCCCTAAAGGCTTGATTACAGCTTTGTATAAGAGGGTTTTATTTTCCAGGTGTAATTGTGACTTTCGACCAATTATCCAGTAGAACTTTCTTAGTGTCAGTCCAAAGTGCTTCTGTATTGTGTAAATGTGTTTTTTCCAAGTAAGATGTCTGTCGAGGTATAAACCAAGGTAATTGATATGGTCAGCTTGAGGCAATTGTATTCTATTTAATGGAGCTCCAATTTATTGGAGCTTCTTATTTTCATTGCTACCATCACAAACACATTGAAATAAACTTAACAAATTAATAAGATCAAATTAAAATTTTCCAATGATATTTTTGACGTGTCAAAGTCACGACAGATACAAAAATTGTGGTTTTGACAACTTTATTAATAAAATTCTGTGTTTTAGTCGACTATTTTGATAATAATGTGTGCCGAACGCATAATGTAACCTCTATTTCGATTCAAGGCTAATCACTCGATATCTAGCGTTTATACATAACGAAAAGTTAACCATTGATTATGAGCGAACCAATTATTAAGCTAAACAGTGGCTAATCAGTGATTTGCAAGATTTTTATAAATAAGGCTGCAGACCATTTCGTTCGCTTTCATTCACTCTTATTTTAATTTCCGTCGAATTTTAGTGTATGGTCTACTCAACTTAGCGATTGCCAAACTCGATTATAGTTGTGCCAAAATTGTTTGGTATGTTTAGAGAATCTTATTTGCAGAATAGCTTTTAGGATTCTCTTAACCAAAAATAATAAATTTTAATTATAGTTTAGTTTAGTTCGGTGTACAAGAGAATCGGCACAATTGTAAACTTTTAGAAAAACAGATTAAATTAAATATCCGTTTTTACTTTCAGCCTAGCACAGTTTTTTATCTTAACCTGTTGTCAGTATTCCGAAGCTATAACGAACGTGAGGCTGCGGAATTAGAGCCGCAGTATGAAGAGGTTCAGTAACCAAGTAATGGTCGTCGCACACCTTAACAACTCAACACCAACTCAACTCAAAGCAACGCATTGACATGTGAGTTTTATATCGCGTCACGTACACCAACATCTCTGGTGAACGACGAAGCGTCGACAACTATTACATAATTTTGGGAATGTCACTTTAAGTGACTTAATATTAAGTTCACATTCCAATGTTTTACTTTGAGTCGAGTTGGTGATGAGTTGTTTGACTACAACGGCCATTTCCCAAACATAGGACGTTTTATTGCTGTCTATGTTTGTTTGACTGTCTGAAGCAAATCATAATGATTCGCGATGGTATAAGATCAACTCCTCCGGCTTCTATTTCTACAATGGACGCGGAGGAGAGCACGGACGGGCGTTTGAGAGTATTCCCCGCAGTCTATGTCGGGTATGATCACTCTGGTCCTGATAGACAGAGTGAGAGAGTACTTTTCGTTAGTTTATTCCATTTGTATTTAGTGTAAAATAGATTTATAATATAAATGTAAAATCTCAAATAAGCACAATTAATTAAATCCTCGATTTGTTGTAAAAATGGTACAGTAGATGGCCGAAACAGTAGAGATGTATTGATTAATGTTAACGATGATGAATTGTGTATAATTAAGTTAGTCTACCTAAGTTTTTTAAATGTATACAGGGTGTAAAAAGACACAATACGTAACCGTTATCTAAGCATTCTTTATTTAATTCACAGAATACGTACTCAGTCACTTTGAGCAAAAAATATTTCTGGGAAACGACTTGTATAATTGGTGTGGAAACTAACGTTAACGGCAGCGCGCAATGTAACGCACGCAAAACATTGTGCTTATGGGTGCATGCCACGGTACAGGAATTGTAGGAGTGTTTAAAGTTATAACATTTAAAACTTGTCGATGGTAAATCCCATCGGGTAAACGGGATGTCTACAATAAAATTCTTCTAGAAATAAAGAATCTTAATTAATAAGTGTTACGATATACTCTACGTCTGAATGTATGGATAATAAGGATGCGTCCTTACTATAAGCAATTGTCGCGCTCTTTTGTGTGAATATGACATACGAGTACTCCCGCGATCAATCAAGTCACGTTTCTACGTCATAATTTAAACAAACGATCGCGTCGATCAAATACTCGCTCGACGAACGCTTATAAATAGGACGCGGGGTAAAGGTTGACATTATAGATTACTAGCACCTCGCCCGCGACTTCGTCCGCGTAGATTTCGTATTTTCCAAAATTGGTACAAATAATACAAGTCATTTGACTTATAGGTTATTTGTACCAATTTTTGAGTTAATCAAGCCACTCTTAAAAATTTGTCCTTGTAAAATTGACTACTCCTTTTCCCCCCATTAGGGGACGTTTTTAAAACCCTGATATACGTTATTCTCATAATTTACTTAGATAAGTATTAGTGTCGAGTTTCAAGTCTGTTAACTTAAGCAATAAGATTTTTCAAACAAATAAAATCCCCTATTTTCACCCCGTTAAAAGTCTGATTTCCAGAAACCTCTCCTTAGTGCTCCCCTATATTTTGGAAGGAACCTATGTGCAAAATTTTACGTTCCTAGTCTCAGTAGTTTTGGCTATGTGTTGCTGAATCAGTCGGTCCGTCAGGACAAGTAATTATACGAGTATACATATGTTTAGCTAGATGTTGACTACGTAAGTCTTGTAAGTAAGTTGTAAGTAAGTAAGTAATTAGTCATTTAAATTGTCATAAATATTATAGTTTAACATAATTTGTATGCTTTTGAGAGTTATGTACTGAACTAGTTTACTTAATAACATGTTTTAAATTATACCTACATTTACAAATAAAAACTATTTTGATTTGATTGACTTAGTTCTGCTCGTTTCATTGTTTTGTTATTCGTCAACACAATATTGTATTATTAAAAAAAAACGACAATAAACTCAAAAATCCAACTGTTGAATTCACAAAAAAATACGATTAATGAAATATATTACCTTGTGCTTTAAGTAGGAAATGAACAGATAAATGTTTTTTTTTAATGGATAATAAACATCGCATCGCTGTCAGCGGGAAAAGTGCGTAAAAGCCTGTACTGATGTGACAATACTGATGCTTTGGCCTAAAAATAGGCCAGCCCTCTGGCCACGTGAAGAGTCGGCCAACCGCGTGGCGATGCCTCAAAATACTCGATGAGCACTCGGACCCCACGGTCCTAGTGTTTCAACCCCAAACGGCTCAAAAATAGCTCTGGTTAAGATTATCAGGTTGTTTTATTTGTTCCCTTTGAGGTTTCCCTGCAGAACAACTCACCGTGAAGGAAGATGGGATGGCGCGAGGGTGTCGACACAGGTTGCAACCCGCACCAAAGGCCTACCCAACTTCCAAGGCATTATGTTTATTCCGTCTGGCCTCTTCCCATCGTCGCGTGCCAAGCCATTGGGTTTTAAAACAGCATACCCCACCGGGTGACAAGAGCCCGACGAATGATGTCATTTAATTAATTTATTGAAGAAGTGCTAGAACCGACCAGGGTTAAGGATACTCGTACCTCTAGCTAGGGTAGGTCTATCATAATCCAAAACTGCGGTTACTCCATGTATTTTGGTTTTGCCTTTCATTTTGATGCGACAGCTATTATGACCAACTCACGGATCACCCAATCACGAGTTGGGAAATTTAGGCTCTGGCCAAACAGAAGCGAATCCCACACGTGATGTGGGATGTACTTAAACAAAGGCACATCGTCCATGACGTTAATCAAAAGTAATGTGTTACAAAGTATGGAAATATGGAGGTGTTCAAATTAACGCGAATAGTCGCTTTCTAATCGTTAAAGCAATAATAATAATAATAATAAAAATGTTTATTTTTCTTCCACAAATAACACCTATTAACTTAAAACTTACAAATGGAAAAAAATATTATTATGCTGTAAGACAATGTACATTTGTGGGAGACTGGTGCCTAAACTAAGCCGTGACTTGTATTTCAGGACACCAGGGATTCCCCCCTACAGGCAAAAATACCATCAAAAACATTATTATAGACAATACTTAGTGAAAGTTACATTTCTATGTTAAAAGGGCAAACTATTTGTTAAAGAGAAGAAAAGTAAAAATAATAATAATAATAAAATCCTAAAATTTGTATGAAGTGTAGTGGAGTTCAAGGTGCATGTGGGATTTGGATGAAGGTGTGATGTGTTTTGTGTTTGTCTGAGTGTGTGTGTGTGTAGTGTTGAGAGTGTTAATAGGGTGAGAGGGTTCATGGCCAACTAGACGAATGGCTATTACGTTTTTATGACTAGTAGCTCTTCTGTTTTTGTGTAGTTCAATTTTAGTAACCAGTTAGTCAATATAAGTTTACATTTAGATTTATTGTAATTATAAATTCCTAATTCTTTATTTAACTTATTGTAGAGTTCAGGTCCACGGAAAGTATAAAATTTTTGAGCAAAACCTGTTTTGGATTTGATGGTGCTACATATTGCATACCGCCTCCTCGTCGTTAATTTAGAAAGATCGAAAGAGGATGGATTTGAATGTTGCCGCAGAATAGTAAAGAGGATGTAAATTTGCCTAACAGTTAGCACCTCAGCTTCCTGATACAGTGCGTCAGTGGGATAAAGTCGTGGTTTTGAAAGGCCAACTTTTAAAACCAACCTTTGGGCTCTTTCTATTTCCAACATTTTAGTTTTACCGGCACCTCCCCAGGTTGTTACACAATATGTCAGTATAGATTGAACAAGTGCAAAATATACCATTTTGAGCGTATCACCATTTGCAACCTGTCTAAGCTGTTTAAAAATATAAGTCAGTTTCCGTACTCTTTTACATAAGTTGTGAATGTGCTCATCAAAGGACAACCTTTTATCGATGGTTACACCCAAATAACGAATACTTTGTGTCGGCTGTATAGTTGAGCAGCTACATTGATTCAAAGGAGGAAATGAACACTGATGAACAAATATGGGAGGCTTATCTTGTAAGGTTTCTCCGCTCCTGATTGCAAAAGGAATATATTTTGTTTTATCTGCGTTAAGAGTGAGCGAGTTTGCAGCGAGCCAGTGGCAGACTGTATTCAGACCCGATTGAGCTAAGAAATATACTTCTTCCCAAGAATCGCCCTTGAAAGTAAGAGTTGTGTCATCTGCGTAAGATATTATTTTGCAGTTTTTTAGATTAAGTTGACATAGCTCATTTATATAACAGAGAAACAAACTGGGGCCAAGAACACTTCCCTGAGGAACTCCGTGCTCGATAGGAAGTTCATCACTCAAGTGGTCCCCGATCCTTACACGCTGCGTACGATCGGATAAATAATTAGCTAACAATATCAGTTCATTACCCCGTATTCCCATATTAGTTAATTTACGAATTAGGGTGGGGATAGAGACTGTGTCAAAAGCCTTGGCAAGATCGAGAAAGATGGTTAGGCATTTCTTGTTATCGTCTAGGTTTCTTACCACAAAATCAGAAAACGTGTGAACAGCCTCATCAGTGGATTTGCGTGCTCGAAATCCATATTGTGTTTCAGCAAGAATTTTGTTTGACTCTAAGAATTGTATTAGTCTATAATTAATAGTACGCTCGAACACTTTCGATAGTGAAGAAAGGATAGAGATGGGCCTATAGTTGTTGACACAGCCTGTATCCCCTGCCTTATGTATGGGGATTACAATTGATTTTTTTAGTGCTTCGGGAAAGACACCCGTATCAAAGCAACGATTTATGAGATCTGTGATAACGGGAGCCACCACATCTACAACATTTTGCAATAGCCTAGATGAGATGGTGTCCCATCCAGGTGAACATTCACTCTTTAAATTTAGGATAGCAGTTTTAACTTCAATAATATCCACTTTGAGTAGTACGAATGAGTTGCTAGGGGATGTGTCCCTGATTACAGCGGTGTTATTGAAAGCTGGAACATTCGAGGGTATGCGTTGAGCTAGTACTTTTCCAATTGTAGAAAAAAAGGTATTGACATTATTAATAGATGATTGAGGGCTTTGATCTGTACATAGTAGTTCTTCAGGAGATTCACGATTTTTATTATAATTTGTTATAGATTTAATAGAGTCCCATAATAATTTGGAGTTACCTTTAGCCTTATTTAGTTGATTTTGTTCATACTGTCGTTTTATTTTTTTAAGAAGATTGTTGCAATAGTTCCTATATCGTTTATATGTTACACTTAACATTTCATTGCTTGGTTCTTTTTTAGTTTTAATATGCATGTTGTCCCTATTTCTAATGCATCTGAGAAGTCCTGGCGTTATCCAGGGTTTTAAGGTAGTATTATTTCGTGGCATCCTAACGATCGACATATGTTTTAATGTTAGATTAGATAATAAATCGATAAACTGCCTGGTTGCCAGATTTAAGTCGCTTTCAGCATAAACTTGTCTAAAATCCAGTTTTGAGCAGTCAGAGATGATCTCGGTCCAGTTCAGCTTCCTGATTTCTCTAGTATTTAAGGGTTTTTTTGAACCCCCGTGTTTGAGACAAAATAGAATAGCATCATGATCAGTTATTGAGGTGTGAAGGTTAAATGTATAAGACTGTAACTTGCTCTTAACCAAAACATGATCCAGGCAACTATTTCCTCTAGTAGGTAGGTTATGCGCCGGAAGTAAACCGTGAAATGAAGTAGTATTTAGGTATGACGAAACATTAGAATCAAAATTCAATATATTTACATTAATGTCACCCACAATTATTATATTTTGAAATGACTGCAACTGTTCAAGAATGTTGTGGAGTGATTGCAGAAAGGCATCCAAATTTTTAAAAGACGGTGACCTGTAGATTGCTACAATAACTATGTTAGTCGCAAATTTAAGTTAAGTTGCACCGCCGATCCCAATTCCATTACCATTCCTATGAGTTGTTGCTTTGTCTCCAGTTCAGTCTTAGGAATATTGCGTATTTCGAGGGTCGACGCTTTAGTGGCTTTTTCATAATATTCTAATTTTTGTTCTAGGGAAGAGATTTGTTTTTTAGAGGTTTTGTTCTCTTGTTGGAGTTGCTCAATTTTCGATAATGATTCATCATATTTCGCGGTCACAAATTCAACAGACTTCTTTAAATCAGAGTGCAATTCTTTGATTACGTTTAATGACTGATTTAGAACGTCAAATTTCTGGTTTTGTTGATCTTGAAACGATGTAAACATTAACTTCATTTGTGAAGTGAAGTTCTCGAGACATTCCGAATGTTCATCATCAAGTCTTCGTTTGTATCTTCTAGTGACGTTTACCTGTTCTTCAATATTATCAGGAATATTTAATGCCGAATCAGAGTATGATTGAGTCATATTTAATTGAACAAACTTTGGAGGTGTACGTTGCATTTGAGTACTATTCTATAGATAGAAAACCAGAATCAACAATTTAAAGATTCACAAAAAGTGTTGCAGGAACCAAGGCGCGAACCACCGCGACAGTGCGTCGCAGTCAAGGTATTTGTAACTGGACTAGCTAGTAGTTAATTAATGGATGTGTAATAATGGTACAGTTGTTAAGCGACGTACGTCATTGTGTGTTCGTAAGGTCCAAAGGTCAGTTCTTTGTTTAAATGGTTATCACTTCACGTGTTTTGTCACTTTAGAGAAATCACTTTTATTTTTATTTTGATAATGTTCAATATATATTAGATTAAAGTATTAATTATTTAAAACACGGTTTCTATGGATTTTTGCTGCATTACACTTTAGATGCAGTGTTTTGATCCGACTAGACACTTGTTTAGGCACTGTTTAAAAAAGTTATGTTTAAAGTTTCACTTCACGAATTAGCTTTAGCCCACTCTTGCACCGTTTCCTTGTTGACTTATGATAATGTTTGTCGTTTTTCACTGTAAAATATTACCGCTTTGATTTATTGACACTAAAAAGATACGGAGCTAATGTTCGCGTGCGCGCCCTCTAGGGAGGAATGCTCGGCGTCCACTCGCTGTCATTGGGTGGTAAACTAGGCGAAGGCATTGCATCCTCGAGCTGACGTGCGTAGTCGTGTCTCGTGTCCCGCGAAGGATTCGCCTCAGTGTGGCCAGAGCTTTAAGTAGATATGGTGAAGATCGTGAACTCACTGCGGCGCCTACTCGCCGACTACGCGTGTCAGCTCGAGGATGCAATGCCTTCGCCTAGTTTACCACCCAATGACAGCGAGTGGACGCCGAGCGGCCAGGTGGTGCTGGTTGGGTCACCGTTAACAATGAGGAACTTTTTTCGTGCCGTGATATGAAATCGATAACCGTAGTAACTGGCGTATCAGACATTCTGGAGAGTTTAGAATTTTGAGATGTATCGATTGATTTAAATACTGGGAACCGACCCCAACATAGTTTTTTTTGTTTGGGTGGGAAATCATCAAATAACTTCTCCCGCTCTGGGCGGAGCGAGAGGGTGTGTCAGACTCTTACTGACTAAAACCCACACGAATTTCCTCCGTTGCCTGTGTTGCCAAGGGACAACACAGTTGTCACAGTTGTGTTGTCGGACAGAGTGGGAACACGCGCTGAGACGGATTCAGTGTATTAAATAGGTTTAAACATAGTGACTCCTGCGTCGCCAGCGAGCATCGTGTTGTACGCAAAAGATATCGTTCGTTAATCAGTATAGATTAGAAAAACAGGAAAAACAAAACTGTTTAAGCATTTATCTATGTGTTTATTTCCATGGTATATACAGGGAAATAAAATTTATCCAATTAAACATACCGAATTCGGATTTTTCCTGTTTTCATACCTAAATATAACTGGCGATATGTGGATGCCGTAATACACTTTTGCCTTCCCTGATTAGAGGCGTGAAGATACGTTATTAAAAACTAACGTTAATCGCAATGCTTATTTAGCCGTTTATAGATTATGCCAACACCTGCTACCTGGATGCTATTAAACAAGCTTGGGCGCTTATTCCTTCCGTTACCTGTGTTGCGGGGGCCTCGGTGACCCATTAGTACCTTCCCGCGACCCCGGCAGGATGTCTGTCTCTACGTCTGCGTCCGTTTTCTCCTTTTCCAATGGCGACTGCAGGCTGTCATACATCTAAGTCCATCGGTTGCTACGTCAACAGGGCGTTGTCTTGAACACAAGGGATGGTGTCAGCCGGGGTCGCGGGAAGGTACAAAAGTGTCACCGAGGCCCCTGGCCCCACCCAAAAAAAATGAAAAACATAATAAAATAAGGGATGGTGTCAAAATTCGTACAGTAACCAAATTTATTTCTAATAATAAATGGTTACGTAACCTGCGCTCAAGGAGAGTTTCCGAATTTTCCTGGTATCGGTAGTGCAACCATGAAACGGGACTGTCCTAGGATATCTTTTTACATACATTTCTAATACAAAGTTATGGGCCATACTTATGTGGACGAGCGCTTCGGCAGAACGGATGGTCCATGGGGGCTAAAAGGTTCTGGAGTGGTGACCGTGTTTAAGGCGCAGCATGAGTAGGCCTCCCACAAGTTACAGAGGTAGCTTGAACGCTGAGGAATGAAATGTGTAAAGGTGAAGTTTGTATGAGAACAACGGAACAACACATATAGAATCGTTTGCACAGTACATGATGTGGCGTAATTACCTAAATAAAAATCATCATTTGCACCACTTTGGAAATTGTGTAATAAAAAAAAACTAATATGGAAGAAAAAGGGAAAAAATTAATGCGTGCGCTATTAGTGTGACTGCTATCAGAGTCTCAGGTATGTTTAAACAACCATGTAACCTAAAACGCAGTGCTAATTTATAAGGCGTTGCATACGTTTTGTACGAAAAAATTAAGCCACAAGATTTCTGGTTACACGTTAGCAGCTATCAATTTAGAAATGAAAAGGTCCAAGGTAATAGGTATGAATAATAGATTATCTGGAAGCGATTCCGGTCGTGCACAGCTTGGCCAGGTCAGGGAGGAGGTGCGTTGCAAAGATGCGGGTCACTCCATGGACTGCTACTCTCCAATTTCTCGCCAACTTGCTCCGCTGGCAGGGTTGGAGCTAAAAAAATGCTGGCTGCGTAGTACGATAAACTTTCGTAAATAAAGGAACGTGGTTAAGACGCTGACAACACCTTAACCGCGGTCACTGTCAAATTCCATAGAAAAGAAAGAGAAGCGCGATGACACAAAGCTTGTAGTTTATTGCAAAATATGAAGTAATTATCTATTTACTCAAAATTGAGTTGAGTAATCGAAAATAAAAAACAACCAAGTTCTGCATTCAAATAAGACGTTCTTGTTATTAATCAAATACGTAACGTATGTTGATATTTAATACAGATATTTTGGATTAGAACTCAAAGTAAGAGGTTAGTTTAACGTTAGTTTGTATCGAGATTTTGTTTTCAAAACGTGTTTTGGTAACAACCAAGTTCTGGGAAATATGTTCAAAATTAATATATATTTTTTCCGCTACCACAAACTATACAGATTTGGCATTTTTTTTTCTTAAGCGAAGCCTATTTTGGTCAATTAGGTCTTGTCAGCGCCTTAAGTTATCGAATTACCAGCCAGAACTTTAATAGAATGAAAAAAGACGAGCGAAATACATACTACTTCGTCGTGAGACATAAATTAATCACGACAGGGCAGACACTTGATTCTTGCGTTCGTAGTTTCTACGGCTAGAAGACAAACATCGTGAAAATGGTAAAATTTGAAATTAGGTGAGAGGGAATATGAACCACCGCTGCGCCCTGCGGTTTCACCCGCATAAGTGTCAATCCCTTAAGAATATCGCAATAAAAAGTATTCTTTGTGTTAATCCAGGTTATAAACTATCTGTGTGTGGAATTTCATCCCAATCCGTTCAGCCGTTTTTTCGTGAAAGAGTAACAAACATCCATACATACATACTTACAAACTTTCGCGTTTATAATATTAGTAGGAGTAGTAGAAAATCGAGTTTCAAGTACATTATTATACCAAAGTGATACATCGGTGGCGGCATTATGGAAAACAATGGTATTGGTGCCGATTCCCTTGTTCACAAACTAAACTAAATTTAAGTTCAATGCATCTTTTTCTTTCTATGTCATTAAGAAAAGGACAAAAGATACATTTTAGTTTAGTCCTGTCAAATTAACCAGCACTTGTCACTACTTCATACAAGTATATACGTGATTAAAAACTTGCTTACTAAAATTACGTCAATTTACGTCAAGCGCGGATTAATTTGACAGGACTAAACTAAAATTTATCTTCTGTCCTTTTCTTAATGAAATAGAAAGAAAAAGATGCACTGAACTTAAATTTAGTTTAGTTTGTGAACAAGGGAATCGGCACCATTGTTGAAAATAACATTTTGGTGTTGTAGTTTCATTCAACAAAAGGTTCTCATCACTGATGGAGACAGCAATCTGGAATGACACAAATCAAAGAAAAAAACCGGCCAAGTGCGAGTCGGACCACGCACAATGAAGGGTTACCTACGTAGTTGGGATTACTTGGGACAAATTTATTCCAAGAACAAACTTAGCATTGTAGTTGAAAAACTTGTTTTCCCATACATCGATATATGCCATGGTCAATTCTCCAACTGCAAATTTAAGTTGGTCGACTATAACTTGTTAACTTGTAAAGCCTGTTTAGGCGTTATAGTTTTCCTTTTAATTTCATTATATGTACTACTGCCATGAATTTGGACGGGGATTTGGAGGACGACGAACAATCAACTCAAACAAAAATTAGCACTTTAATGCTTTATATTACGTAAGTGGATCCTTGAATCTAAAAGTGGCGTTCACAGACCTGCAATATTTTTGAACGGCCTATCCAACGATAACACGCACATACATGGGGTAGACGTGAAAAAAAATATCATCCCCACATTACGTGCAAATGAGGAACGCAAAAAAGTTTTTTTTTTTCAATATTTTATTTTAGCACTTTCTCGGCGTGATTAGTATGTATACCTAAGCAAAATTACAGCTTTCTAGTACTAAGCGTCTCTGAGCTACAGTGAGGTCAGACAGACAGACGGACATCGCGAAACTATAAGGGTTCCTTGTTTACTACGGAACCCTAAAAATTGACGTTCAACGATTGCGTCAAAAAAAAGAATTTTCAAAACAATATTCAAAAGATAGACTGGAATGTGCCAGCAGGGATCCACAAATAAGGATGAATGTGTGATGGTAGCATGGAGGATAATACCAAAAAAAAACGTTTATGAAAAGTTGTCCTCTAAAATATTGAAATTATGGTTAGTGACCATAATTTAGACATTTTAAGGACAACTTTTCATAAATGTTTTTTGACATTCTATTAATACATAAATAAATCACTCATGCACATTTTGTTATTGTACTCGAAGAATTACAACAGTTAGTACTTATCCACTATTTATTAACATATTAATTCGTACCAACTAAAATGTTGAGTTTATTTATATTTTTAGTAATTATAATATTTAAAGCAGACGCTCGGGGCCCAGACAATAGTAAGAATTATTTATTAATATTTTTTTTTTTAACTGTTTATGACTTCAAATAGCCCAAATGTAATTCATTATGCTTTGAATATATTTATTTACAGTATTTTCAACCTGAAACTTTGTACGTTATGTAGACAGTAAATTTTATTTTTTTACAGATCCAGTGGAAATCACATTTAAACTCGATTTCGAAAATTTTAAAAATGGGTACAGCATAATTTGTGACCACACTTACAAACAACAATACAAATACACGGTTCTTGAAGGAGAAGAATTCACAATAATTACGAAATATAACTCATATATCAATCATCTCATGTAAGTAAACGAAGATTACTTTATTTGTATATTTTAATTCTGGCATGTATTTAATCTAACCTCAAATAATTCCCAATTCAGACGTCCTAAAAATACTAAATAGCCAACTGAGACCAACTTAGATGTAGGGCGCTAGCCACGGCCCATCAACAAGGATATTTATTGTATACGTAGACTTCCAAAAAATTCCCCCGTCTATGAAATTTGGCATGTGATGAAATTAGGTAATATATATTACAGATGTACATTAAAGCCGATAAATTTTGTTACGAGAAGTTATGTGTTTTTACTTTACCATGAAAATCGCTTATAACTCTCTGTCAATATTTCCTAAGACTGAAATACTTTCGGTATACGTTATGAACGTAATTAAATAAAAAATGTCATACACCACATTTAATACGTTTCATTTCGTATTTTTTTAATAACGAAATGTAAGAATAATATAAAAAGACAAAAAAAATCGAAATTTAAAGTGCAATAATATAAAATAAAAATCAGAATCAGTCAGTCGCAAAGTGCACGTTCCATTCGTTGAAATGCCTCCAGAGCTTCTTGTCCTTGAATACCAAAATCTCCCTTGCTCAAACTTTCATACAGCCCATCATAGACTACGCTGATGCCTGTTATTTGGATGCCACCGAGGAGATTTTAAATAAACTTGAGCGTTTGCAAAATATCTGCATTCGTTTTGTTTTTAACCTTAAAAAGTATGATCATGTTTCTAACTTTCGCAAAATTCTCAAGAGGCTCCCTATTCGTCTTCGCAGGATATTGTGTCTACTATTTAACATCCTTCATATTCCTAGAACGCCATCCTATCTGCGGGAACGTTTTTCCTTCGCCCGTCCTTCTGATGCACCTTGCAGGTCGCATCTTAGAAATATCCTTAAATCCCCCTCTCTACTGACTTCTACTCCTACTCCTTCACTGTGCACGCGGTTCGGCTATGGAATTCACTTCCGCCTGACATTAGGGGCTGCGAAACTGTTGCTGTTTTTAAAAAAAGATGAAAGAACACTATCTTTCCACTTTGCCATAGTTGCATATTATGTATTTATTATTTTATACTATTAATTATATATAAGTATTTTAGTGATATTTATTTTGGAAGTATGTATTTATGTAAGTATATTTTCTTATTGTATATTTAAATTAGTGAATAGTTTTTCTTTTTTGTTGTTTTTATGTATTTTGTTTTCTCTTCTACTCTTACACACGGTGTCTACATCTCTTTGTCTACTGTCCTATCGCAGGTATGCTGGAAGAGATTTCTTTAGAAATAAGCATCACCTTTGTACGTATTTTTCTGTTCCTTTCTTCTTGTCTGTTTATATGTGTGTACATAAGCTGTTAAATAAATAAATAAAAAAAAGATTCCAGAAATGTTTCCTGTTAATTGCGTATGAAAAGATTTCATGAGAATAAACCTTCACGCGGGGTTTCGTTACAGTTTATTTGTACGTCCTATCGGAATAGGTGCAACTAAACCACCTAGGTATGTTTAAAAGTTTGGGATAGCTGTATCACGTAATGCGCAACGCCGAAATCTAAATCATGTACTGACTTAATTGATTTCGAAATATTGATATACATTAGACGCTAACAAGTTTAACTCAATCAGTTGTGAAGTCAGGAAATAAATAATAAAATCAATTATCTATCAATTAGCAATTATCTATCAATTATTACAATTCCGAAGCGATGTTTCGTAGATGAAACAGGAACTTCACGTGAAGCAAAGATTTAGGTTGATAGAATACTTCTTTAGATCTCACATAGGATTATGCTCGGAGTATTCTGTGGCATAGGTTGAAAATCATAAAAACTGGCTTGATGAACTTTCCAGTTCCTGGAGAGAATAGATCTCGTCGCAATAGACTAGTTAAGCGAAGGCACTCGGGTCTTAAATAGCTGGCTTGAATGCTGGTTCTGCTCCACAACCACAACCAATTGATTAATTAACATTTGAAAATACTGTTGGAGCTGCTGAACATTGTAAGACTATCTTTGCATTGTATACATTCAATCTCCTTTGTATTATATAATTGCAAAGCACAGGTGTGAGTACTATGTATAATAGAGCTACTACTTAAAAATTTACTTAAATGTGCCTTGGTGGCTGAGAGTATGTCATTGTCACTCAGATGTCTCGCTGATAGTGGCGCGTGTGTTGGATCATTAAGCTACCTTCAAAATGGTTGAGGCGAATGGGGCTGATCCATGCGACATGTTCGTGAACTGACTGGTCATCTCTTAGCTGCCTCGGCTTATTTTTAATTATTTTGTTTTGAGATTATTTTTTTGTTGTTTTTTTTTGGTATTATGGACGTGTTTTTTCACATCGTTCTCACATTTAGTTGTAAATTCAAAATTATTTATACTAATCTTTATGTAGCAATATAATAAAAGAGTATCCATGGAGTTTCTTGCCCATTCTTCTCCGGTACCTACTGCGCTTTGGAATGGGCAACTAGCTTCGTATTTCTAACTGACCAACTCCTTGAAAAAACAAAAGTGCCAGTAAATTGTTTAATTGAAATAAATGCTTTGAGTTTGAGTTTATAGAAAGTTCCAAAACAGATCTACACATTAACGTGTGAAACACCAGTCACGTTGTGCACATATATAATCTAGTATCACACCAAATGCAATAAACACATTAAGTTTAATAATTTTGGTGCACTGGTTTAAAACTTGCTGAAATTCATGTATGTAGCAAATTAACAGAAAAGGTGTCAAAACAGAACCCTGCGGGACGCCGTAACAAGTTTTAGTTTTATTTTAGCTATTTTTTTTTTCCAGCGGATTCGACAATCCATCTGCGACATATATAAATGCGTTGCGTTTAAATGCGTTTTCACCGCTATTAGGCGTAGACAGTTATCGCACAAATATATTTTTTTGCGATTAAAGTCTTGCATTTGTTGTTGGAGAATTGACCGAGACGTATATCGATGTATGGGAGAACATGTTTTTTAACTACAGTGTTAAGTTTGTTGTTGGCATAAATCCATCCCAACTACGGGACCATACATTATGCGTGGTCCGACACGTGCTCGGCCGGTCTTAGAACTAATTAGTTAGTTACTTAATACTCATTAGACTTCCCACCTTGTCCTTAGTATGCACTGGTTTGCTCGCCTGGGATCCGGAGCGTACTATCGGCAAAACTTAAGCATGCTCACTTAAGAAAATATTTCTGCGGCAAGCGCAGCTAGTGACAGACCACACCTCTTCCTGGTTTCGTCCAATTAGAGGCAATATGCATTTGTGTGAGTATTGGGCGGGTAACAAAAAATAACAACAGACATACTAGTACATTATGATACAAGTGTGTTGGCGCGAGCCGAAGACGAGCGCGATAAGGGCGCCGAGTGAGTAATTATCAATACACACGCGTTTCATACGATGGTTTTCAACTTGAGAGGAAAAAACAGACTTGTATTGTTATTATAGTTTCGTAGGCCGCTAGGTATTTCTCTCTAGATTTTGGTGGCAAAAGGCGTGTCACTCGCGTTTCGTGCCTCGATTAGTATTTCCGGGGGTGGTCAAATCTACGTGTTGCTCTTCGCTCTTCTTCCCTACTTGAAGTCAACATTTTTGATAATAATTAACCACACAACGAAAACGTTAACGAGTATTTATAGAAAATGGCGTGCTGGTTTCGTTTCTTCCGCGCGCCACGCTAGCGATGCGCGTCCAGGTGTAAATAAAGGCACGGCAAAACCGCTGAACAGCCCATATAAAAATATAATAAAAACAAAATAAAGTTTTGAATACGCAAATTAAGGTAAAGTCGTGGTGAAAAATATATCATTTGAAGAAACGATAATAATTTTGATGATTGATTTATCATAAATGTAACCTAAAATAGTTTATTTATTCTCAAAAATATTCATTGTTTTTAGATATAAAAACTCTTTGCGGAGATTGAGAAAAATAACTGTAAAGTAAAAATACTAGTGTAATAAACGCTGAATTATGAACCTAAATGCGTTGCTATAAGAGTCACTTTACAGGCAAGTGTGTTGAAGAAATATTTTGTCATTTTTTGTGACCGTATTATATGGCCCTTCTATTAAGCCGTCCTATTGTTTAACCGGATGTCGACCAATAACAATGGTACTTAGATAATGATTTTTTTTGACAAAAGACAACTTATTTTTATTGCAGTTGCAAAAGTTGCGACAGCAATAAACAAAAATCTCTGAAAAACTGCTTCAACTATTGGTTCAAACACTACTGTAATTTTGCTATTTTAATCAAAACAGAGCAATAAAAGAAAAATATACCAAATGTTGTCAATTTCTAACAAAACTACGTAACTTGCTCCTTTTTAGGGTTCTGTAGTCAACAAGGAACCCTTAAAGTTTCGCATTGTCCGTCTGTCTGTCTGTCCCTGGCTTAGCTCACAGACTCTTACTACTAGAATACTGTAATTTGGCATGGGTATACATATTAATCACGCCCACAAAGTGGTAAACTAAAATCTTGAAAAACATTTTTTTAGGGTACGTCCTTTGCACGTAAAGTGGGGATGATAACTTTTTCTCCTATCCCGTAGGTGTATCGTTGGATTGGCCGTTCAAGAATATTGCTGATTTTCAAAGCAATTTTTCGATTCAGGGATCGATATGCGTGATATTAAGCTTTAAGTTCCCAAGTTTAAACACATTTAAATGCAGTTATTTACTTTCCAATAGCACTGCACAAGTAACAAGTCGCACGCTGATAAAACACAAAAAATGTCAATATAAACATTTTATACCTTTATGCAGTGTCGGTTAACGCACCTAGCGCGTTCGCTGCGATTTGTTTGGCGGCATCGCATAGGACATCGCGAAAATTGGAGAGGCAGTGAAAGTGATGATAAATAACTAAATTTATATACCCGACAGAGCATAGCCATGTGTCGGAGAGAGGTAAATATCAAAGTGTATAGAATAGACATAATTTGTTGTTTGACATTCCTTATTCCAAATTATTATATTTTTATGGAAATATTTTATTATTGATACTAATTAAATATAGCAATACCAATATATTACATTTTCTAAACCAAACGGAAGATATGAGTACGAAATTACTTCTTGTCAACAATAATAATTCATAAAGAGCTCTCGCTGGCCGAGACCATAAAGGCTCCTACATACTGGCGCGACTGGTCGCGCGACGCGTCGCGACACAAAGGCACCGCTTGTAGCGCTACACGCGGTGTCTTTGTGTCGCGTCGCGTCGCGCGACAAGTCGCGCCAGTATGTAGGAGCCTTTAAAAATGATCTCACAACAAGTGAGCATAACACGCGCCTAGTATGAGTGTCACACTTCTATACATAATTACGTTATACTTATAACGAACACGACTAAAATACGTTTCGTTCATCCCATTGGTCAAAACGCTTGCATCGGGCGATCGAGTCGTAAGCCGTGCTGTACGATTATCGCCTTAGAGGTGAGCATGCGGAAGTTTGGCCGATAGTACATAAGCTCAGACCACCCCAAGCTGTACAAGCTCTAGCGAATTTATTTAACGACACCAAGACACAACAAAATAATCACTGTTCCGAATGCTCACACTCGACACATCTCGATTTATCGAAAAAGCACGATGGAGAAAAAAAAACGCGATCATGTTCACATTCGCTATTTCTTAAGGGCAGCTAATGCCCGAAACAGATTGTACATGATTAGAAGGTCAATCAGTTTTTAGAGGATCAACTAAATATTTTCCAATAATAAATACAAAATTACATGTTTTGTCAAAGTTTCTTACATATAAGTAGGTATTAATACTCAATACTCAATACGTTTATTGCATTCCACATTGTGAACTTAGGTGGTAGGTACATAAAGACATACTCGTACATTCGTTTTGGAGCATTGTGGGCCCTGTCGGGCATAACAACATAAAAAATAGGATGAGGGTTATTATAGATATTTGTTAACAATTTTAATATTTATCTACTCTTTCGTTTTGTGTAGGTAGGTAGGCTGATAACTAATTGTGTACATATAATTTTTACTACTCATATATTGGATTTATACATTAATATTTATTTAAATTATACATATACTATTATTATAAATAAATTATTTTTGCGTTTTTGTTTTGGTATTATTGTTTATTTATTAAATTTATCATTTAAATATTCATGTACATTGTGGCACTCGCCAACTTATTTATATTTAGAATAAGTGTTAGTGTGTAACAGACATGTTAAATTAATAAAATACAAATATGTAAAAAATCACTTCAACAAACAAACGGACAGCGCTAATGTAATTAACAGTAGACACCAGCGAGCGCGTCACAGCAACCGGTTCTTTTGTTTCGGGCGGCCGAGGGGCGAGCGCGCGGTCGCGGGACAAGGGCCCTCGACGGCGCGCGCGCCACGAGCCGCACCGGACAGTCCTAAAACATCTGTGACGCGGAACGCTAGCTTTCTTGTATTATGCGCCTAAGCCTATTTACGCGAACCGTTAAGCTGTGATACTGCTCACCCACTAACGCTTGTGCCTTTTTAGTGCTATCTATGCTTTTTCCTTCACCTTCTTGCCGTACTGTTTGTGAACTTTAATACTCGTAATAAACAATAGAAGTGAGTGCAATAAACTTGTGTCATTTCACACCCCGGAAAACCCGACACACTAGCCACCTCACTACCACACAACTACATTGGTGACCCCGGAAGAACACAGGATGAGTCAGGAAAAGCAAGACGAGAGAGGCTCGGGCAAAGACACTCAGTTTTGCGACGTTTTTCGAGTTGGTGTGAGGGTACCGCCATTCTACCCCGAAAAACCAGCGCTTTGGTTTTGTCAACTAGAAAGCCAGTTTGCATTGGCGAACATCACCAGCGACACCACAAAGTTCCATCACGCTATCGGTGGTCTGGATCCAACATATGCGTCAGAGGTTGAGGACATAATTACGGCCCCCGCGGCTCCTAACAAGTACGAGCGATTGAAAACGGAGCTGGTGAAGAGGTTGTCAGCATCAAGGGAGAAGAAGGTGCAGCAACTACTCACTCACGAGGAGCTCGGCGACCGCAAGCCATCGGCATTCTTGCGTCACCTGCAACACCTGGCAGGACCAAATATGCCAGAGGATTTTTTGCGGACGATATGGACCAGCCGTTTACCTAGTGGCACGCAATCTATCATCGCGTCGCAATCCAAAGCAACTCTTGAGGAGGTAGCAGACCTGGCGGACCGGATCCACGACGTCGTACCCTCAACGCAAGTCGCATCAACGTCATTGCCGTTTGCTTCGCCTGGCAGTAGCGCCGACCTGATGGCTGGCCAAATTTCCGCGCTGACGAAACAGGTACAAGCACTAACAACGCAAGTGGAAAGACTGTCGCGGCCACAACATAGATCGAGCAGTAGAAGTCGGGGACGCTCACTATCCAGGCGCTCCAACTCCAACTACAGGAAATTCCCGACCTGTTGGTACCATCACAAGTTCGGCGACAAGTCAACCAAGTGCGTGAAACCGTGTGGTTACTCGGGAAAAGGGTCAGGCAGTCAGTAACGGCGACCGACGACTGCCGCAGTTCTGGTCGCTTATTTGTGACAGACCAAATCACGAAGAGACAATATCTCGTCGACACCGGTAGCGACGTCTGTGTCTTCCCCAGGTCAGCCATCAAAGAACGTCGTAATAAAACTAGTTACGAATTGTGTGCGGCTAATGGCAGTGTTATTAATACGTACGGTTATGCTCATGTAAAGTTAAATATAGGTTTACGCCGTGAATTCACTTGGAAATTTATTGTTGCAGATGTCACTAAAGCAATCATAGGAGTTGACTTTCTCTCCTATTACAACTTAATAGTAGATGTAAGAAATCAGCGTCTCATAGACGGTGACACATCGCTTGCGACCCCTGCTTCACATGCCCGCCCCTCTGACAAGGTTTCATCGGTGAAGGTAAGAATTGGTGACACTACATACCACGATATACTACGGGAATATCCCGACATTACCCGACCATCTGGTATAAATCACAAACCTACACACAACACCTTACATCACATACGCACTACCCCGGGTCCGCCTGTATCATGTACACCGCGACGGTTGGCACCCGATAAGTTAAAAATCGCTAAGGAGGAGTTTGAATCTATGCTGAAGAACGGCACAGCCAGACCCTCAGACTCACCATGGGCCTCACCCTTACATCTTGCACCGAAAAAAGATAATGGTTGGCGTCCATGTGGCGACTATAGAATGTTAAACGCGCGTACAATACCGGACAGATATCCCATACGTCACATCCACGACTTCTCTCACAATCTCGCTGGTTGTCAGGTCTACTCTTCCATAGACCTAGTTAAGGCATATAACCAAATTCCAGTGAATCCGCAGGATATTCCGAAGACCGCGATAAGCACACCTCTTGGTCTTTTTGAATTTCCGTATATGACGTTTGGACTCCGCAACGCCGCACAAACTTTTCAACGTTTTGTCGATGAAATGTTGCGGGGTCTGGACTTCTGTTACGGGTACCTAGACGATTTTTTGGTTTACTCAAAAGACCAAAAAGACCATGAAACCCACCTTCGTCAACTGTTCACGAGATTGCAGGAATATGGGATGGTGATTAACCCTGCAAAGTGTACGTTCGGAGTGAAGCAGATCAAGTTCCTAGGCTATAGCATCAGTGGAGAAGGCACCAAGCCACTACCAGCAAAGGTCGAAGCCATCAGCAACTTCCCAACTCCAAAGACGGTGAAAGAACTTAGAAGATTCTTGGGAATGATCAACTTTTACAGACGTTTTATCCCAGACGCCGCGCAACATCAAGCACCTTTGAACGCGCTACTGGGAGGTTCTGTGAAGGGCTCCCACCCCGTGTTCTTTTCACCCATCGAAGATGCCGCATTTGAGGCTTGCAAGAGAGGTCTAGCAGAGGCCGCAATGTTAGCACACCCAGAAGCAGGAGCTAAGCTGGCCCTGGTGACGGACGCCTCAGACACAGCTATGGGGGCAGTACTGCAGCAGCTGAAGATTGACACCTGGGAACCGTTGGCATTCTTTTCCCGTAAACTCACTACAGCACAGCAGAAGTACTCCCCGTATGACCGCGAACTGCTGGCGATATACGAAGCGATTAAGTACTTCAGGCATATGGTTGAGGCCAGAGAGTTTATGATTTATACAGATCACAAACCCCTCTGTTACGCATTTCACTCGCGCAAGGAAAATTGCTCACCAAGACAGTTCAGACACCTGGATTACATTTCGCAGTTTACCACAGACATTAGGCACATCTCAGGCAAAGACAATGTGGTAGCGGACACCTTGTCACGTGTAGAAGAAATCGTCCAGCCCATCAACTTGAACGAGTTAGCCCAATCACAAAACTCTGACCCAGAGCTCAAACAGCTGTTGGATGGCAATACTTCGTTGTGTCTCAAAAAGGTAATACTGCCGGGATTGCATTCTGAACTGTACTGCGATGAGAGTAGCAAGACACCGAGACCATATGTAACAGAAGAATTTCGTCGCCAAGTATTCGATAGTTTACATTCGCTGAGTCACCCAGGAGCGAACGCCAGTGCAAAACTGGTAGCGGAACGCTATGTATGGCCAGAAGTGAGAAAAGACTGCAGGGAGTGGGCACGAAATTGCATAGCTTGTCAACGTTCGAAAATCACTCGACACGTCTCTGCACCGCTTAGCAACTTCAAGCTGCCACGATCTCGCTTCATGCACATCCATATCGATTTGATCGGACCGCTGCCACTGTCGCGAGGTTACCAGTACTGCCTCACCGCCATCGACCGCTTTACGCGTTGGCCTGAGGCAATACCCATCAAGGACATTTCGGCAGAAACAGTGGCGAGAGCTCTTCTTTATGGGTGGATTTCACGCTTTGGCTGTCCTACACAAATCGTCACGGATCGTGGCAGGCAATTCGAGTCTGCCCTATTCAAGCGACTGTCAGAGATAGCCGGATTCGAACATAGAAGAACAACAGCATACCATCCAGCTTGCAATGGACTGATAGAACGCTTCCACAGGCAACTGAAGACATCCATCACCTGTCATGGAAATGAGAATTGGGTCGAATCTCTTCCTCTGGTCCTGTTGGGTATAAGAAGTGCTTTCAAAGAAGATATCCAAGGAACAGCGGCTGAATTGGTATATGGCGAAACCCTGCGGCTGCCGGGAGACTTCTTCCAACCTGAGAGTCATGATGTTACGGATGTGACCGACTACACCTCACGTCTACGCATGTTCGCCAGGAATTTACAACCATCTCCGGCGTCTCGACATGGCAATAAAAGAGCCATATTTGTTTTCAAAGACCTCGCAAAGTCATCACATGTATTCCTGAGAGATGACGCTTCTTCCGGTTCATTCAAACCGGCATACAAAGGACCTTACATGGTCCTAGAACGAGGAGACAAAGTATTCAAACTCCTCCTTAGTGGTAAGACAGTCACGGTATCGATAGACAGGATCAAACCAGCCTACATACTGCAGGACACACACACCACAAACACAAACAATACACACACTGACACCAATAACAATAACACAAACATAGCTACACCACCAGTCACCAATTCTACTTCCAAAACTGATGACGCAAATGTCAGACGGACGAAATCAGGTAGAAAAGTTCACTTTCCAGATTATTATCGCCCTTGACGGTCTCTGGAGGGGGGTGATGTGGCACTCGCCAACTTATTTATATTTAGAATAAGTGTTAGTGTGTAACAGACATGTTAAATTAATAAAATACAAATATGTAAAAAATCACTTCAACAAACAAACGGACAGCGCTAATGTAATTAACAGTAGACACCAGCGAGCGCGTCACAGCAACCGGTTCTTTTGTTTCGGGCGGCCGAGGGGCGAGCGCGCGGTCGCGGGACAAGGGCCCTCGACGGCGCGCGCGCCACGAGCCGCACCGGACAGTCCTAAAACATCTGTGACGCGGAACGCTAGCTTTCTTGTATTATGCGCCTAAGCCTATTTACGCGAACCGTTAAGCTGTGATACTGCTCACCCACTAACGCTTGTGCCTTTTTAGTGCTATCTATGCTTTTTCCTTCACCTTCTTGCCGTACTGTTTGTGAACTTTAATACTCGTAATAAACAATAGAAGTGAGTGCAATAAACTTGTGTCATTTCACACCCCGGAAAACCCGACACACTAGCCACCTCACTACCACACAACTACACATTATAATAACATTTACAGATTAGAAATTGTTTTAATTTATTTATAAAGATATTAAATTTTTGTTCATTTTTAATTTCATCAGGTAGTTTATTATATATTTTAACTGACATTACTAAGTGCTTGTGGAGTGTATTTTTAGCTTAGAACCTGGTTGGTTTAGTCTATTTTTGTGTCGTAGTGTGTAGTGAGTCTGTATGTTTTCTGTATTAAGTTATTGCTGGATATTAATGGTATAAATCTTTTACAGCTGTCATGATTACAATAATAATAATATATATGCGAAAAAACACGGTTCGAAAAATGTCACCACTGTAAGTAATTTAACCATGTAATAATTGCACAATGCGCTGCCTATCCTTCGGGGAATAGGTACGGATTGGATGTGTTGCCTTTTATTTAAATAATTATCTATATTTTAACAGGTTATAGCTGAAAAAAGAATGGGTACTCTATGGAACTGTACGATGTTGACCCATCGAAATATCGATACAGAACATCCCGTGGTCCAGTACAAAGAGAACAAATATTTAGCGGCCTACTGTTACATGAAAATTCACGTGCGACAAAGGAGTGTGTACAAACTTTTATCTATCCCACTAATGAAATGTGAATATTTGGACCATTTTTTGAGTTTTGATGTCTGTTACTCAACGGACTTGGATAACATCATAATTAAGTATGATACTTTTTTTACATGAAGTAGTTTTCTTAGGAGGAGAGTGAAATCGCGTGGAACAACTAGTAGAACACAATAATAATGTAATTTAAATTTAAGACGCTGACAACACCAAAACCGCGGTTACTCTCAGATTGCATAGAAAAGAAAGAGACGCGCGATGACACAACGCTTGTAATTTATTGCAAAATATGAAGCAATTCTCTATTTACTCAAAATTGAGTTGAGTAATCGAAAATAAAAAACAACCAAGTTCTGCATTCAAACGAGACGTTCTTGTTATTAATTAAATACGTAACGTATGTTGACATTTAATGCAGATATTTTGGATTAGAAGTCAAGGTAAGAGGATAGTTTAACGTTAGTTTGTATCGAGATTTTTTTTTCAAAACGTGTTTTGGTAACAACCAAGTTCTGGGAAATATGTTCAAAATTAACATATATTTTTTCCGCTACCACAAACTATACAGATTTGGCAATTAGTTTTCTTAAGAGAAGCCTATTTTGGTCAATTTGGTCTTGTCAGCACCTTAAACTAAGTAACTTCACAGAGTCGCCTCAGACGATCCTCGTGAACAACATGGTACTGCAAGCAGTTCGCACAGACCTGTCGGAGAAGGACGTCGACTTCACTGCCGAGTACCAATACGTAGACGGCGATGTAGTCAACGTCACTTGCGTCAACTTCTTGAACGCACAGCCACTCACGATGGAATATGCTATGGCAGGCACAATGAGCGGTGAGTTTTTACATTCTGTTGTATAAAAAAGAGCATGATACATAGTACCGCACACTATGTGAATTGATTAATGTTGTGTTAGTACGACTGCACTGGCACAAAACAGATACGTACTTCTGTAGATGGAGCCGACCTTCTGATCGACTCCATAATTCCATATATCTAGCGAAAACTGGATTAGGATTACGTCCTTAAAATATCTGCAGTACCGTAAAACGGGGTGAATTGAAATGCAGGGGTGAATCGGGACGAAACTTTAAAATGGATTTTAACGTTGAAATAATACAGTTTGCTGCCAACAAGGAAAGTTAGTCGTTAATTATTATTCAATAAACACATTAGAGCCCTTTTTGGCAACAAATTATATTATTTCAACGTTAAAATCCATTTTAAAGTTTCGTCCCGATTCACCCCTACATTTCTATTCATCCCGTTTTACTGTAATAATAAATGTAGGTATATTGTATTATTTCAGATAATTCTACCATGGCAGATCTACTATCATACAGAGCGATCGGTTTTGTTGCAAAATTGCATTCTGGACATAACAACAGTTATATGATATGTATTAATACGCAGATAACTGACTACACCAAAGTTATGGTGAGATTTTTAATGCGGACAGAATTCAGTAAGTTTTCTTCGTTTTCTATTTTATTAGGTACAGTTATATATTGTGACTTATATAAAATATTATGGTTAAAATCAGGTGCAGTTTGCCGATAGCCAATCCATGGATGGATTGATTTTGGTATCTTAGATCTTTATGTATTTAGGGTATCTTTATTTTTACGCTAATAATGCCCAACAACGCTTATAAACGTTTACATTGTTTATAACCGCGTATTGTCTGACTGCCGGGGAAAGTCTTCTCTGCTCTCCTTCCACTTCTGTCTTTTGCTTTGTTTTTGCGTCGGAAATTTTCAAAAATTTTTCCCGCTCTGGGCAGAACGGGAGGGTGTGTCAGACTCTTACTGATTTAAACCCACGCGTGCTCCTTCCTTTGCCTGTGTTGCCAGGGACCTCGGTAACCCTTTCGGACTTTCCCGTGTCCCCGGCAGGCATCGGCCCTAGTGGACCCCTACATTTGTGCTGACGACATCTCTTTAAGGCGCGCGTGGAATACAACGCGCCGTCGACCCGGGCCTGGTCCTTACCGGACGGTGAGCTACCCATTGCTCACCGGCCGCAAGCCCGCGCCTACGGTGGCCGGAAATCCGCCCGGGATTCCCGACGCCCAGGGCGTCTCCTGCGGCGGCTAGGGGCGAGAGGGCGCGAAATTTGCCTTTCCCTCAACCGTCCCGCCTCCTCCTTCGCGAGCATTACTAGGTGACGGATGCCCATGCCCTCTCACTCCGTACTATGCCCTGGACCAGGGCCGGACGCGAAAGATCTCCGCCGCCAATCGCCTCCACGGGGACACGGTGGTGCTCTGCTCAAGCCGGGCAGACCTCCACCGTATGCTCCACCGTATTCTCCGGGCGATCCACACAGTGGTGACACCCGAGCGTTTCCTCCCACCTTAGCCGATACAGGAACCTTTCGAAGCTGCCGTGTCCAGTGAGGACCTTCGACAGGCGGAAGGTGAGGACGCCGTGGCACCTCTCTAGCCACTCCTCAAAGAGTTGACTCTTATCGCCGCAATTATGGCGTGCCTAGCACTGGGTTGCGACGATTGCAGTCTCCATGTCGCAATGAGATCCCGCCGGAGCTCTGTCCGCTGTGCCGTGATATCACGCGGCAGCGGAGTTACTTCTGTCTGTCTAGAGCTGCTGGAGAATAGTCTTTATTTAAAATGTCTGGCCCCTCCTACCAACTCTGTCTGGGCCTGCCACGATGTTGCTTGCCATACTGCTTACTTCACACAATAACAATTATTTATTAAAGATATTTGATCCTTATGATTAATCCAATCGATTGGCATCTTTTAAAAATACATTTGTTATTTTCTTATGGTTGAATTTTTCAGTCGGTTGAATTTCGGTCTGAATCAAGTGACTTTTCGAAATAAATACTATGCAATATAAGCAATTTTTTTTAAATAAAGTATTTTAAACCCTTTAAACAGAGACACATTAAAGAGAATACTTTCTTGTGGAGTATTCTGTATTGGGATAATTAACTATAAAATAATCCTGACCAAACCAGTTGTAATATGTTACTTTATAATATTTTGAAAGAAAAAATAAATTTTCGAAAAGCAATATATACAATTTCTCGAATTAGGTTTCGTCGTATCTAAATGCGCAGAACCACTACGGAGTTTATTATCTATGAATAATAAAAATAAAAAAAAATGGTTCAAGTATAACTAAAATAGGAATTCATGTGAGACCATTTTTTTAATGGCCGCAGTTACGTTTTACCTTTAGACACGTGTTTGTATCATACTTCAGACAACGATTAACTGTCCGACCCGTTGTGCAGTTCACGCCGTTCGAGTATGCCATCAGTGCAGGAATCCCTCGCAGGCCTGGGCACTATAGTCTTTAGTTTACTGTGAATAGCTGTCATCCTTTTTTTTTTTTTTGGGTGGGAAATCATCTAATAACTTCTCCCGCTCTGGGCGGAGCGGGAGGGTGTGTCAGACTCTTACTGACTAAAACCCACCCGTATTCCTTCCTGTTGCCTGTGTTGCGGGGGCCTCGGTGACCCATAAGTACCTTCCCGCGACCCCGGCAGGCATCGGCCCTAGTGGACCCCTACTTTGTGCTGACGACATCTCTTTGAGGCGCGCGTGGAATACGACGCGCCGTCGACCCGGGCCTGGTCCTTACCGGACGGTGAGCTACCCATTGCTCACCGTCCGCAAGCCCGCGCCTACGGTGGCCGGAAATCCGCCCGGGATTCCCGACGCCCTGGGCGTCTCCTGCGGCGGAATAGCTGTCATCCTGATGACAGTTTTTCCCTTAAATAAAAGCTTGTATGAAACAATGGGTGAAGGATAATATTTGTTACACAATTTAAAATGTCGCATAGATAAGCTTACTTGTAAAATATTGAACATATTGAAAGAACTTTCCTCGGTCAGTATTCGATTCAGCAAAAATAGCTTTGGATACAGACGTAATGACAAGGCTATGTTGCAAAGTATCTATTTAGATACAATTACTTTTGCTGACATTATTCATAATAATAATATATATAATTGTAAACAGAACTAATACTTCTTAAAATAAAAAATATAATATCCTAACTTATCTAAAACTATTAACAAACTAAAATATGACGTCGAAAAATTTCCTCCGCGTCGCTGTCGACTCGTTATGTGGGTACATTACCAGTCGACCAGACAACTTAGTTACGTTGCGTACGCATCTTATTATGAAAAACAGGTATTTAGTACTTACTAAATACCTGTTTGTCATAATAAGATGCTTTTAAAAAAAAAACATTAATTATTTATGTAGGGGGAAGTCCCGTAGCGCCGGACGGCACCTACTGCCGGACACTCGTACTATTCAAGCAAGTATAAACCGGTTCGATTCAAAGTACAAGTGAAAGGGGCGCGGGGGGCACACAGCAACAGGATCACGCGCCGTGGCTCGCGAGTGACGCGCAAGGCCACGGCGGGAGCGGGCGTTTGCTGCTTTTGGCGGGAAATCACGGCGTCACGTAAAAATCGATGTAAGTAATTCTGGCACATTTCTGCATTTACATTTTAATGGTATTCAAAAATAAAAGTAGTACTTAATTGTTACCCGTAAACTGATAGAATATTATTAGATTTTTTAACTAATTATAGTAGGTACCACCTAATGTACGAAATCATCTGTCCCTTGGTACCGGACACTAAGTCATCCCTTAGCACCGGACAGTAAACATATTGATATTTCTCGTGAGAATAAACGTTATTTATTCTAATTGTTGAATTTTGTTTTAGAACATAGAAGAATGAATAGCATTGAAATGGAAGAGAAGAAAAAGAAAGGTTCGTGGGCTTACAAACGGTGGAAAGCTTACAAACTGCTATCGATATTTTTTTCCAAAGAACTGAGTGTAAGACAAGCTGCAATACGATACAATATTCCTAAAAGCACTGTATATGACAAAATAAAGGCGCTAAATCAAGGAGAAGAAGAAACGCCGTACAAAAAAGTGGCAGAAGAAAAAGAAAATGAAAAGAACATGAGAGACAAAAAGAAGGAATTAGGATCTAAGTTTAAAGCAGCAATTGTAGGCAAAGGAAAGCAAACCAAAGGAATTAAACCCAAAGGAAAAGAAGCGAAAGACGCGGAGCCCAAAGAAAAATATGGAAATAAAGTGGAACCATTAACTGAAACATCTAACACAAACACAACAATTTGCGTGGTTTGCTTAGAAGACACTGAGGAAGACTGGATCCAGAGCTCATCCTGTCTTGGGTGGGCACATGAAGCATGTGCAGACGTCCCAGAGGCTGGAGATGGCTACATATGTGATCGATGCAAGCTATTCTGAGATGTGCATATTTAGATACAAAAACGCTTAAAGGAGGTGCTTGCCGAGCATTCCTCATTCCACCTTGTATAACATTGCAAAAAAGCTGCGATATTGAAGCGGTATATTATGCAACGTATTCATTAACCATTTTTTTACAGATGTAGTAATTGTCAGAATTAATGGGATGACAGTACGACCAAAACTCAAGAATTTTGAAAACAATTATTATGCAATTGAATACAAATATTTATTTAACCAATACATCAACGTGATGTGTGAAGTACAGCGAACAGACGTGAACTTGGTGTTGGTGGACATACATGATTTCGTTGATAACGTAAGAAGTTACAAGAAGACAGGTAATTGTAACATTGTACCTACTGACATAATTATGTATATGTAAGGTAGGTACCTACTATATGTATGTATAATGTCACCGTATGATTGTGAGCACCGATATTTTATAATCGATCTAGCAAGATAATAAACTATCAAAAAATTTTAAACTGCAACAAACCATTAACAATTTAACTATTTTTTTTTTCGATAGCTTATAATTTATCCATGGAAAACCGACAAAATGTGAGCTGGTTGATACCTTGTATCAAACTTGCATATTATGATGAACGCACTTTGCGCTAATACTCAAGAGACAAATAACTGCCACCAACCTGGATGAAGCACTCGCCGGTCACTGTCGCGGCATCACTCGCTTCGCTCGCTCGGATCGCGCGCGGTTGGTCACAGTTCGAACCTAACCTAACCCATTTGACCGGGGTGCCCTGGCTTAGTTACTCTGACTAATTCGGCTTCCACCAAGATGTACCAATCAGGTACACAATTTTATGGGTGACAAAATCGGACAGATTATGAACCCTTTTTTTTTTGTGTGGGAATTCTTCAAATAACTTTTCCCGCTCTGGGCGGAGCGGGAGGGTGTGTCAGACTCTTACTGACTAAAACCCACCCGTATTCCTTCCTGTTGCCTGTGTTGCCAGGGGCCTCGGTAACCCTTTAGTACCTTCCCGCGACCCCGGCAGGCATCGGCCCTAGTGGACCCCTACACTTGTGCTGACGACATTTCTTTGAAGTTAAATATTCATAAAACTCATGACTACCTCACAGAAATCTAAATTCTTTATTTCGTTTTCTACGATCTACCTTTCAAACTTTACGAAATGTGTGAACAAAGCGAACAACAAGATAAAGAATATATTTCTTACCCATTACTTCCAATCAAGTAAAAACTTTCAATAAGTCTATATAACTACTTTTTTTTTTTTTTTTGAGGGTGGGAAATCATCAAATAACTTCTCCCGCTCTGGGTGGAGCGGGAGGGTGTGTCAGACTCTTACTGACTAAAACCCACCCGTATTCCTTCCTGTTGCCTGTGTTGCGGGGGCCTCGGTGACCCATAAGTACCTTCCCGCGACCCCGGCAGGTCTATATAACTACTGCGTGAGATTTGAACTCATGGCTCACTGATTCACGCATCTATCTGCACGCGCTTTTTTTTCTTGGGTGGGAAATCATCAAATAACTTCTCGCGCTCTGAGCGGAGCGGGAGGGTGTGTCAGACTCTTACTGACTAAAACCCACCCGTATTCCTTCCGTTGCCTGTGTTGCGGGGGCCTCGGTGACCCATTAGTACCTTCCCGCGACCCCGGCAGGCATCGGCCCTAGTGGACCTTTACATTTGTGTTGACGACATCTCTTTGAGGCGCGCGTGGAATACAACGCGCCGTCGACCCGGGCCTGGTCCTTACCGGACGGTGAGCTACCCATTGCTCACCATCCGCAAGCCCGCGCCTACGGTGGCCGGAAATCCGCCCGGGATTCCCGACGCCCAGGGCATCTCCTGCGGTGGTTAGGGGCGAGAGGGCGCGAAATTTGCCTTTCTCTCAACCGTCCCACCTCCTCCTTCGCGAGCATTACTGCTTCGCAGAAGGAGGTGACGGCTGCCTATGCCCTCTCGCTCCGTACCATGGCCTGAACCAGGGCCGGAGATTATGAACCCTATCGATAAACAGGTTCGTACAGAATTTGACAATTTCACATGTATAGATTTTAAACTACCTAAAATTAAATGCGTTAAGACTCCCACAGATTGGGGCGATATCGCGGGTGCGAAAGGCATATTTCTGCCTGTCGCGCCCGCAATATCGCGCTTGTCTTCACGAGCCTATACATTGTAACAGTTCACATTTTTCGATAGATATATTATAAAGAAGTGGTCGAAGTGGCAGTGCTTGGGGGAGGCCTATGTCCAGCAGTGGACGTCTTTCGGCTGAAATGATGACGATGATGATGATATTATTAACTATCGGTGCTCACAATCTTACGATGACATAATATAGAACGTTGTTTTGAGTGAAAAAGTCAGTTTTACTGTTAGTTCTGTCCTTACTAAGCATACACTAAGACATGATCATTTTTAAAAACTACAGAAATGGATTCTAGTGCTGATTCGGAACGAACTGCTATCATGTTAGCGTATTCTATGACGCGTTCTACGGCCATTCACAGAAAAATGTATGAATTACATCAATTAAAAAAAAATTGCATGAGATGTCCACGTGAAGTGTGATCAGTCTGTAACTTATTTACACGCGTACGTATAACAGATATCAATGGACATACTTAAGGTATTTTTTCCAAGTCCCTTCTCCTTGATTACAGTTAAATTATTATTTTTTTGTTAAGTACCTATTATTTTTTGAGTATCTACGCACCTGAAATCCAAATTGGATACTTAGCTCCGTGTCGTTATAGGTATCTGATTAATTTGGGCAGTGAGACAATATTGACTAATAATATATACTATCGGGGATGAGACAATTCACACTTCTCATCATTCTCTTTTCCTAAAAGACACATTACCGAGTGCATACTCTTGATAGAGAATTAAAAACGGGTGTTTGTGCAGGAATAAATATGAATATAACTGTTAATGAGTACCTACATATACGTATATTTTTATTACAGAACTAATACCAACAAAGAAGGCTGAGATGTCGTTTTATCTAAATCAAACAGATAATAAGAAATTATGGTGTTCATCTGATTATATTAGTGGTGGAAGTGCAGAACAAGTCGTTATTCACTTTACTGCGGGAAATTTCCCTATTGGTAAGTAAACCGGTGTGGAACGTCAAAACTTCCGATAAAATTTTAGTTTTTGCTAAATAAATTAATATTAGTGTTTAGGTCTATAACCCATTTGGGAAAAGGACCGTGCTCTTCTTTTCCGCATAACACTGTAGGGCTCGTCCCAGACTGGTCACCCTCCCACAGATTGTAATGAATTCTCTTGAAGTATTTTGCTTTGTCTCTATCTGCCTTTTTTTAGTAGATATCTTTTTTTCTTTTGATTATGAAAGTTGAAAGACAGGAGAGGAATCCAAAAGGAGATTGATACGTAACGCTTGCGTTGGAGAATACATAACTTTGAGTTACGTTACTGAATTTTCTTACAGTAATCTCGAAACCCACCCCAGTGACGTAATGCCGCTTTACAGCAGGTGTCACGTCATACGTATACGGTGGTATATGTACGACGTGTTAACGTGCATAGGCCTAGAGATGACCTGCTGGGGTTTCAGCAGGACACGTTCCCTACACTCAAGCATGTCTTACTCAATTCTAAGGCAAGGAATGCGATGTGCCTCTGCCATTGAGCGAAAGAAGTTTCCAGAAGTCTTGAACGCGTACGTTCTATTCACCCTTTAAGAATACAAAACTAGCACCAGCATACCGTATCGTCAGTCGGTTGCAAATTCCTTACGATTGCCTTACCATGCGCCGAATTGGTTATTTTAAATCCTCACTTCACACTTCCTTAATCTACCCCATTTAGAGGATACTTGCGGTCTAATCGGCAGCCATTCGACCGTCCTTGTTTAGCAACGGGGCGTTTCGATTTCGGCATTCAAATTACGTGTCTTGCTAAATATTTTAATTTTGTATCCGTAACGACCTGTAGAATCGTGTCTCATGAAACCAGGCCCTATAGGGCCGGGTGTGATTTAACAAGACACGTTCCCTAGCGCTCCTTAGAATGGCTATCAATAAAGTTTAGGGTGCTTGGTGAAGAACTACCCCTTTCCCGGGAAGTGTGTGTGCGTACACCAACTGCAATCCGAACCAACCAGTTAGTCTATAGAGCGTAGGTAACCTTCACTAGCGTTTGGGTACAGATGTTCTATGTCACGAAGTCCGTTTGGCTATGAATGTTGTCAAGCGTGCACATGCACATTGTTTTTGTGTGCGTAACCTCGAGAGCGCTCAGCAGGCGGGGTCGTCTCATTGGGTAAACTTAGGAATGCCTACGGGGGCTAGACCTATGTTGCCATGTTCTCCTCTATTATGTGAGACCTAAAAACTTCGGTCTTCAATAATGACGTTTTCAAGGATGGCAACATAACATAAACTAAAAAGGTTCATAAATGTTAAAAAGCTACCATTTGGTAGTTTTATCTACATTTTTGTTTTATTTGTTGACCAACAAGTTAGCCGATTTATTATTTCGGTTAATGTAATCAATGTTCATATTATTAAAATTGTATAAATAAAAATATAATGTATGTATAATATAATAGATATACGCTCTTATAGCCTAAGTTTGAACTTATAAATAGACAAAAGAGTTATCCAATCCTGCCAATACAGAAATAAATAATTAATTTAATTTACTGCAACGCTTCGGGCAGAGCGCGGAGGCTACTTATTTTCTAAAATTAATTTAATAAAATTTAGTGGGTAAGATTTTGTTAAATACACCTGGCAGCCCCAGTTCACAAGAAAAATGTCTGCCGGCGTAAGCGTATGATAATCTAGGAACGTAATTATTTACTTTAGATGTTATTTCTTGTGAATTCTCTTTTTGCAACGTTAAGTGTTATCCTCACCATTAACGATGTTGAGTTGGACTTTTACAAATCAACCACTAACTTATGATTTTGTTGTTCAAAGTTTTCTACAAGCAAGAATACATTTTCTCCTATTACTTTAGATGTTATTTCTTGTGAATTCTCTTTTTGCAACGATAAGTGTTATCCTCACCATTAACGACGTTTAGTAGTCTTTGACTTTTAAAAATCAACCACTAACTTATGATTTTGTTGTTCAAAGTATTCAACAAGCAAGAATACATTTTCTCGTATTTACCTTTTTATGTTAATTTCATCAATAGGGCTGCTTGACCACCAAAGCGGAACTGGAAAATTGTTACCTGTGCAATTGCACAATAATTTAACATCGGTTACAGTTTCCCAGTTCTGCTTTCGTGGACAGGCTTATATATAAGTATCTCAAAGAAATGCGATTTTGAATATCCCGCTTTCGTGAGTTTTCGGGGGCATCCACCAGGAGGCGCCAAAAACCGTACCATTTTATTTGTTCGTAGTTGTCATTCTTCTCCCTAGAGTAAATATGTTCCTTGGCGCTCAGTGTCGATCGGGACACGGTCCGGATCAGTAGTGGTTTTTAGTTCGCGCCAAATTGTTTCACGGAGTAAGGTCAGCATGGCAACAAAACGAAGAAGAGTTGTCCATAGTGAGGTAATATTTATTTATACGTTTTCAATTAAAATTTTATACAAAGATACTTAATATAGCAATAGAAGTATTTATAAAATGAATGTTTTTTTGTGTTATAAAATGTTTATATTACTTAATTATTTTGATTACATTTTGTTTTAGGGTCGAAACATGATAGCTAGTGTTTATCATTTTCTGCGAGAAGAATATGAATTTACAAAATCATTAATGGAACTCAACTGTGATTTGTCTTATTTACGAGACATTACACGCCGTACAGCTGAAGCTACGGGTGTGAGCCAAAAAACAGTTCAAAGAATATTAAAAGAAGAGAAGTAATTGCCATCCACTTCATCAAAATTCACTTCACCTATGAAGAAAAGGAGAAAGCGAGATAATAAAGTGGATATAGATAATTTTACAGCCGATGTGGTTCGCAGTACTGTACAAGATTTCCATATTGTCCATAAAGAAATTCCAACATTAGCTAAGTTAAGAACAGCATTGAATGAAGAAATCGGATTCGAAGGTTGCTTAGAAACTGTTCGCAAGTTACTGTTGAAATTAGGTTACAAGTGGCGCAAAACAGAGAACAACCGTAAAGTCTTGACGGAGCGTCATGATATACAAATGTGGCGTTTAAAATATTTAAAAAAAATAACAGAGTACCGCTCTCAAAGTCGGCCCATTGTCTACACCGATGAGAGCTACGTCCTTTCGACACACGTGCGAAACAACACCTGGGCAAAAAAAAAGGAAAGAACTCCGTTTTTAAAAAAAAATAGCACAGGCACTCGCTTTATTTTAGTGCACGCGGGAACCAAATTATCATTCAAATATGAGCTATGATAACTATGTAAAATGGCTAAATGAAAAGTTGCTACCCAATATACTTCCGCGCTCTGTCATTGTCTTAGACAATGCATCTTATCACAACACACGGGCTGAACGACTACCAACGCAATCTACCAGGCACGTATACAGAGAGGGGGATAGTTGGGATTTATCCCCCCCCGAAATCTGACTGAAAAAAAAAACCTTTTAAGCCATCTGTTTATTTATTCGCTTGCGTGTTCTTTCAATAAGTAGGTAAAATAAAAATATAGATAGATCTTGATCTGATTATGTAAGCGACGTTACTAGTAGCGCCATCTAACCTATTTAGAGAGAAACCGAGAACGAAAACAGTAATGAACGACATCTATCGTCGAGTAGAAAAACTAATAGTAGAAAGATCGTCGCGTTGAGTAGCGAAATATCGAGAAGCTTCCATAACTTTCTGCTACCAGGTAGTAGATGGCGCAATATTCCACAGTGTTCCAGAATACGAAAATGTAGTATAAATACGGCAGGGGCGGGAGTCCGGGAACCTGCATGTCAGTTTATTTCGAGAGCGATTCAAGTGAGAATCGAGAGCGACAAGCGAAAAGAAAAGTGAAATACCTCTGCAATAGTGACAGTATAGTGCAATAGACCAGTTTATTTTGATATTGGTTTCAGTTTCATAGAGAGTAGAGTAAATTCCTTCCGACTTGGTTCACCTGATACTTTGCCCGTGCCGTGAAATAAAGGAAAAAAACTTCAAAACCACTGTTTTCATTGGATTCGCCAAATCGCCAGTCCGTTACGTACGTGAGATAGTGTTGGACAATTTTGGACCTGCAGACGTCATAATTTGTTGGACCGTTCGCCCTATCCATCACAGATTACTTAAATAAAGTAAAGTAATGTGTGAAATGTGAGTGCTTCTTGATTTGTGCTTGTTTGAACGTATATAAATTGCTGCTGCTAAAATGAAGAGAATTGACAACTTTTTCAAGCCAGTGGCAAAAAAAATTGTTACTACTAGCGAGGAAAAAACTACTCCAAGCATGGCTTCTGCTGTTGATAGTAGACAACTAGAAACAACTTCGTCAAAATTTACAGAAAAAAATGTGATTTCAGCCGAACCGGCTGGAAGATGTAGAGATGAAGGAGAATGTTCAACTTCAAAAACGTGCAGTTTAGATACAATGATTATAAGTGAAACTTTTCCTGATATCGGCGTGGTTTCTAATGCCATATATAACACACAGTATCCTCCTCTTGTACTCACAGATGAACAGAAAAAAAATATTATTACACAGCCGTTTGTCCCAGATGCGTCATTTTCGTTTCCGGCTAGTAGCTTTGGAAAGAGGAAACTTAGATTTCGAAGAGAATGGATGGGATCATGGGAATGGTTAACATATTCGCCGAGGAGGAATGGTGTGTTCTGCAAATATTGCGTTGTCTTTTCATCAGGCACCGCTGGAAAAGGTTCCCACCAAACACTTGGAAGTTTTGTCAGCAAACCATTTGATAATTGGAAAGATGCAACAGAGAGATTTCGCGAACATTCTGCTGCTAAATATCACCAGTTTTCTAAGTTATGCGCAGAAAATTTCTTACGCGTAATGGATTCAGCAGCTATAGACGTTGCATCGCTGCTTAATGATCAAAGGCTCAAAGAAAAGGAAAGAAATAGAACAGCACTAAAACCTATAATCGAAACTATCATCTTCTGTGGAGAGCAAGAGTTGCCGCTTCGTGGAGACAAAGACAGTGGACCATTGACTTTAGAAAAGCCACTTGGTAAAGATGGAAAATTCAGGGCTCTGCTACGATACCGAGCAAGCTATGATAATATCCTGAAAGATCATATCATTACAACCCCTAAAAATGCAACGTATTTTAGCCCTATTATTCAAAATGAAATAATAGATACTTGCGGAAAGATAATTCAGAAAAAAGTTGTGACACAAATAAATAGTTCAGAGTGTTTCGCGATTCTTGGCGATGAAACTTTAGATGTGAGTGGAACTGAGCAATTGTCTTTATGTGCGAGATACGTTTATAAAGGTATTTTGAGGGAGGACTTTCTCAGTTTCATTGAAATACACGACCTAAGTGCCGAAAATATAAGTGCAGAAATTTTAAAGAAATGTCATGAGATTGGTTTGAATCTCGATAAACTAGTTGGTCAGGGGTATGACGGAGCTGCTACCATGGGAGGACACATCAGTGGTGTGACGAGAATCAGAAAAGAATTTCCTAAGGCCACATACGTACATTGCTCAGCACATCGTCTGAACCTAGTTCTTTCAAAAGCTCTTTCAGTTCCCGAGGTGAGAAATTCAATAGGCGTTGTGAAGGAAGTCTGCAATTTACTTCGCAACAATGCAATGGCCGGGAAACAGTTCAAGGAAAATGTGGAAAAGCTCACACCAGAAAGTAAGAAAAAAAGACTGGCATGTGTGACACTAGATTTATAGAACGTCACGACTCTATAAATGTATTTGGTGAGTTACTCGAACCTATTGTCATTACATTAAGAGAACTATCCTACACAAACAGAACTGTCGCCCAAACTGCCTCTACACTCATAGCTGCGATGGAAAAGAGTAGTTTCTTGATTTCTCTTAAAACCTGTGAAAGATTTTTCAGTTATACTCTCCCACTGTCAGCATATTTGCAGAACCCTAAACCCTACACACGACCTGGCCTCTGCTATGAAATTTTCCGATGGCATTATCGGAAAACTAAAAGAGATACGTGACGATGTTAACCCGGTATTCTCAGAAATATATAACGCATGCTGCAAAATAGCGGAAGATGTCTTGCAAATAGAAATTCAGCGTCCTCGAGTTACTGCCCACCAAACTGCACGAAGCAACCCTCCCAGCGATACTGCTGAAGAATACTTCAGAAGAACTATTTTTATACCGTGCTTGGACGATTTGATATCTGGCATGAATGATAGATTTGCGAATCAAAGAGAGCTGCTTTCTTCTTTAGAAATTATTCTTCCGAAAAATGTGGACGAGAGGAAAATAAGTGAATTAGAAAATATGAAAATTTATTGGGAAGAAAGTGTTGGAGAATCACTAATAAAAGCAGAGTACAGTATGTGGTGTGCCACGTGGAAAAACACAGATAAGAAACCAGTCGAAATTATGGAAATTTTAGACACGTGTGACAAAGTTTTCTTTCCTACCATTAACAGGCTAATACATATTCTGGCCACCCTTCCGGTTTCAACGGCATCTGTGGAGCGGTCATTTTCATGCCTAAAGAGAATAAAATCCTTCCTAAGGAATAGAATGGCGGGCGAGAGGCTTACTGGTCTCGCTCTATTGTCTATTCATTCCGCTTTGGCGCCAGATCCTGATATGGTACTAGACGTAATGGCTGCCAGCGGAAACAGAAAAATACTTATATAATTATAGTATAGTACAGTGAAAATTATAGTACAGTGATTACAGCGATTTTCACACAGTTCACATGGTTGTTTCAATGTTTGTCCCCCCCCCGAACCAAAAGTCTGGATACGTGCCTGCAATCTACAAAGAAAGCCGATATGCAGCAATGGCTCAGGGATAAGGGTATAGCATTTGATGAATCTCTTCTTAAATTGGAATTGTACGATACAATAAAGAAGTACAAAGCCCAACACGTAATCTACAAGATTGACGATTTTATAAAAAGCAAGGGTTTTGATGTCTTACGCCTTCCCCCTTATCACCCAGAATTAAATGCGATTGAAAATATTTGGGGGATCGTTAAAAATTATGTCGCATCTAAAAATATCGAGCAAAACATGACGAATACGGAAAGACTGATCAATGAAAGTTTGGGCCAAGTTAGCAGTGAAACGTGGCAAAAAACTTGTGCTCATGTTGAAAAAATTGAAAAAGACTACTTGAAATATTTTGATCTCGATTTTGAATTTATAATCAATGTACAAGATGATTCTGACGACAGCAAAACGGAATCGGAAATCGAAAATTTATCTGATAGTGATTGAAAATACTGAATAGTCCTACTTGTTTCGTTTCCATTCTGTAACACCAATGTTTAATTAAATGCCTACATATTCTTAATATTTTTGTATTTATTGCAATCTAATCTAATTTATTTACAAAATGTATATACTTTTAAAACCAAAATTTTATTTAGATTATTAAATCTCGACTTGAATATATATCAGATTTTTTTGCTAACGTTACCTACTTTTACACACACAAGCGCGCTTGTCGGGATACGTCACTACTACAATCAAAGCCAAACGGACTTTGTGAAATAGAATATCTGTAGTTTGTGTTCGTAAACCACTACAAAGTAGCATTGTAGCTCAAATTGGCTTTACCGAGTTGCGAGTATTAGTTCGGTTCAGCCTTGCATAAACGGTGTGACTGCCGTAAGTGTCATGTCTTGGTTGTGGTAGCCTATAGTATGTTGGTAGAGTAGTTATCTACAGTCTCTTGGTAAGTGTCATGCGGAAGGTTTTGCCCGAGTCCCTAGAACCAAACGCAGGTGTAGGATACCTCGATCATGTCATAGAAAGGAACAAGTAGGGATAAAATAGTAACCACTCATCCAATCGTTCACAAACACACTCACTGAGATTCACGCACCTTACACGCTACCTATTCACATTAATACTAGAATAATATAATCTAGACTATAACAACACTTATTATTAAATAACATTCTAGCCTTCACGACCTCGCCACGGAGACATAGTCTCATTGCTATCCACCATAATCTGCTAGCCTAGACTGCATCGACGGCTCCCTATCGTGGTCTCCAACCAACTGCCATGACTTGATGATACTCGTATATCAAGTCAAGGCCTACCTAAATCCCTAAGAATACACTACGAGAGCGTGGTGTTTTTGCCCATATTTTGCCATACTTTTTCAGAATAGGTATATGGTCGCTTTTGTACAATTTCTCAGTTATTTTATAGGTCCGATTGTATATTGCCTGGACCCCACTTATGTTGACGAGATGAGACTAGCTAGACTAGCATTGTGAGACTAAATTAGAAATCGGTCGATAGTTTCCTCAAAATTTGTCGAATTATTGTATTCTACCTGTCCTTCGGTACTTTTCCCTAGTTTATTTGCCATTAAATAGAGAATTTAAGTATTTCTAAGTGGCACGAACCATGAGCCAGTTTGAAATTAATAAATAAAATATTTTGTTAATACAATGGAGTACGTTAAAGTCAAAGTCAAAGTCAAATTATTTATTATAATTAAAATTATATAAAATAATTATATATTATATTTATTTAGCATAGTTAGCCTATTATCACCCAACATTAGCTCAGTGGAGCAGTGGTAACGGCTCGGACTCACGAGTTGTAGGTATTGGCTTTGATTCCCAGGTAGGACAAAGTGGGAATCCCGGGCGGATTTACGGCCACCTAGGCGCGGGCTTGCGGACGGTGAACAATGGGTAGCTCACCGTCCGGTAAGGACCAGGCCCGGCTCAACGGCACTTTGTATTCCACGCGCGCCTCAAAGAGATGTCGTCAACACAAATGTAGGGGTCCACTAGGACCGGCCTATGCCTATGCCTGCCGGGGTCGCGGAAAGGTACTAAAGGTTCACCGAGGCCCCCGCAACACAGGTAACGGAAGGAATACGGGTGGGTTTTAGTCAGTAAGAGGCTGACACACCCTCCCGCTCCGCCCAGAGCGGGAGAAGTTATTTGATGATTTCCCACCCAAAAAATAAAAAAAGGTGGGACAAAGTGTTATTGGATTTTTTTTTCCATGAGGTATTTCTCAGTGGCAGCCCGGAACCTAAATTGATGCCCGGTTGATGGCAATAGACTCACCCCCTATAACATGGAACTTAAACATAACTGGCAAAATCTGGGTGTACAACTCGGCCTTACCCTTCGGGGAAAAGAGTCGTAATGTTATGTATTGATTTAAACAATTACTTCTGTAAAAGCTTGTAGGTACTTAATGGATATCAAGTACCTACAAGCCTTTTTCGACAGTCTATTCAATGCCTGCCGTTGCGTCATGTTCACATAACCTCAAATATCTTTTCAGATCAATACGCATTGCACATGGTATTGCCATCAAACGGTACAGTGTTGGAACTATATAGTGATGACAAACTCAAGGTTATTTTCTATGAGTTTGAAGATGGCGAGATATTACAGTTAAAATGTGGCCCTCTTTTGGTATCTAACCCAGGAACAGTTCTATACCTACAAATGAATGATTATGGTAAGGTTTCTATCATCCATGAAGAAACCAATGTACGTATTCGCATTGTTCGTGGACGTTTGTGTGTAATCTGGCTTTAAAATATAACTGATTAGTCATTAAAAAAACGCTTATGATGGGTCATTTTCATTTCAGGTAAATGCAAAACATATGGCTGCGCTGTTTCTAAAACATTGCACGTAACTTATAAAGACGAGAATAACGAAATAGTATGTTATTTAAAAGAGCAAGAAGACAAAGTGCTTAGAGAAATCAGAGTAATCCTCCGTGAGAGAGTGTTGTCTAGTGCCTCCACTACAACTACCTCTCCTGTTACCGCCCTTACTACCATCATTAACACTGCAGCTGACCCAGCATCAAGTAAGTTGTTTTTATTTTATTTAAGGACACACGTAGAGAGAAGAGAAGACGACGTTGCCTTTTGCGTAATGAAGAAACATAGCATAAAAACGTACTGAATATGAATTGCTTTTTTGGAGAAGAAGAGCAGAAAACCAAGTGTTAGTTGTGACTTGTGCTGCCACTTGAGTAAGGCCTGTGTCCCGCATAGGTCTGTGACAGGCTATTATGGTAGACTGTCTTTTGTAAGCAGCCCCACCATGATAAGCAAGTATTTTTATTTGCTTTGTTACTTCTCAGGCTCAGCACACACTGTTGGAATTGCATAGCAGTGGTAGTCTTTCAGCATTCCTAGGTTACGACGGACACTGACGGGTATTAATCACCAGCACAACTGGCATGCTGCGTCTCTCTCTTGCTAAGTCAGCCAATCCGATATTTTGCCCTACAAAGTACAATGCAGTATAAATCGCAGACCTACTTTTCCTTTGTGGATTCACCTCTTGGCACTGAATGTCTTAATGAACGTTATAGCTGTACCGACAAGAATATGTTGGCGCATGGCCAAATCTTGTTTTTTTCAATACATTTCATTAAATAATTGAACAAATGTTTACCAACAGCACTCCCATTAACGAATTATGTAAATTGCAGACGGTGGATCGAAAAAAAAACCAAAGTTACTTTAATACTAATTTATTTTAAGGAAATTATCACAATTAAATTTGGTGAAACCTATTCGATGCTAGAATATGGAATGACAGAAATATTTATTAAAATAAGTAATAGCTAATGGCGAATTTCGCCGCGTTGGTGGCTCGTGACTGGCCGGACGTCATTGACGCAGTTTCTATGCGCTCGGCGTAAACTGAAGGAATTGCAAGGATGGCGATGTACATTAGAGATCCGTACTTAACACCTCCACCCGCAGATCAGCAACTATTTGTTTATGTTGAGTAAAAATGTTGCTGGGACTCCATCTAGTTTACTGGTATCTCTGGTCACATCTTCATATGTATGTGTCTTCAAAGTTTGCTGCTTCTCTTTGTTATCTGCTCCGAGGTTCCAGCATTTGTTTCTGCGGCTCATTACCAAAATGATAAGTATGGTTGAGCATAGTACAATGATGTAGAATGGTATGGTTGTGTGATATAGGACAACCGGCTGACTTTCTTGTCGATCTGAATAGAGCTTTCCATTAATATTTTGTTTTGGATACTGTGGAATTCTTCCAAGTTAACTGAATTGAATTCGATGATGTGGGTGGAATCAGCTGTTTGGTTCATCTTGTTATAAGGGATCTTTGATAACTTTAGTGGCTGTCCTTTTATTTCGTTGCTGTCGTTAATGATTGTGAATTCTGTCATTTGCAAGTAGCAGTCCATGGGAATGGTGACGAGATAACCTCCTTGTAGAATATATTAAAGTCCTTTCTACCGCAGGCTAATTGTACTTTGGTCGATTGGGGCAATGAGAGGACGTAGTGTTGATCATCCAGTTGTTCTACTGCCTCTTTGGAGCGCAATTTTGGTGAACTGACAGGTGTCTTCTAGAACTTGGTTGGTGATGAGCTCTTGGATACAATCAGGCTACATCCGGATCTGATGACTTGTCTTCTTTTCACAGAGATGGATGCTACTGTACTTCGGGCATTCAGCCTCTATGTAAACAAATGATTTCTCGTTTGTTGCTATATAGGGAGTGGGAGGAATAAGGGCAAGTTGTTTCTTATTAGGTACAATGGATAGTTTGTATAACTCGTAAAAGTCTTTAGAGACTGTAGGAAAACTGTATACTATTATTTTCTCAATAAAGTATATATCTGGTTTTATTAGATCATAATATTCACGTTACTCTAAATTTCAGATTTGATCTTGATTGTATATTAGACTTTAACACTTCTATATCAATCATAGAATGATGGGTACTAGACGCTCGTATTATATTCTCCATTATATTCTCTAACCTAATTATTTGTAACATTAAATCTTCTACGTTATTAGTTATGATTCCTAAAATTTGGACAAATTTTGCAAATTTTATTAAGCCGTAATCTCTATAAGCACTTTTCTCTACAAGTTGTTCTAACGTTGCATTTACTTTTTCCTGATTTTTTGTTATTTGGTCTAAAATAGTACTATGTTGGAACATCCATTCTTTACTAAGGCTGATATGATTATTGAATTCGAAACTATTTTATTTTCATTATTGTGTAGTTTTAATGGCCTCGTCATATTTTAGGGCATATAGATAATTTAAATTGCCAGTAACACTTTTTATTACTGACCCAAGGCTATCTAGGTTATTTTTAAATATCACAGCATTATGCTGAGATAGGAGCCTTTTTGGCATCCCATAAGTTATTTTTATTTATTTTCTCTGTTGTTTTTTGTTTTTAATTGAACAGATATGTACATTTTGTTGCTCCTTTTTACTTTTTGTATTTCTTGTGCGTGTTCCAAATAAAATATTTTTCTTTCTTTCTTTATCTATAAGACCTCTTTTGACTCTAACAGGCTCCAAGGATTTTACTTGTTGTAGCACCTTACTAACTTTGTCAGTGAGATAATCAATCTGATATTCATAAAGCATGTAAGTCTCATCAGTAAGTTTAGTTCTAAAAGTCTTAAGTTGTGTCTGTACGGAATTAATTTTGTCTTCGATGTCATTTAATTGAATATACTGTATGAATAAGTGGTAATGTGTGGTTAGTCTGGTCGGTCCTAATCTGATGGTAACAGTCCTGGTCCATCAGCTAAAGTCTCAAGTCTTATCTCTTGAGGGTGTGTCGCATGGATTGTCAGGAGCAACAGAATCCTGTAATAATTAATTGGCTTGCTTTAGGAACACGTTTCAGCCGTGATCTGGCAATGGGGCCACGTTTTTCGAGGTATATATGTGTATAGGCAGATTGGCTAGTACTGTATCCTGCGTATAACGTGGTGCAGCTTTCTGGCGACTGGCAAAAGGGTTTTTAATAAAAACTTGTTGTTGTGGCCCGCATATTCTATATCGGGCTCGCGAGTTTTATTCCTATTGTCAATTAAGGCTGTACGATTTGCAAGAGATGATTCGTTAATTATTTCATAAACTTGTTTCATTTGTTGTCTATGATTCTGCGCATATTGTTGTAAGATGTGCTCCGTCAGGTCTATGTCAATTGGGTCCCTGGGGTCAAAATGTCCAGTTAATAAGTCAAAGGGTCTGCATTTGGTGAAACTATGGATAGAACTGTTATATGTTTTAATGGCATATTGCATCAGATTTTCTATTGGTTCGTCTTTATTTTGTAGTTTATGAATTCTAATGTGCTCCAATAACGTTGAGTGAATACGTTCGATGTTACCATTGTCATTTGGACTATGAGGTAGAATTTTATGGTGGATTACCTTGTGGAGTCGTATAAATTCGGAGCAAAGTTGCTTTGTAAATTCAGTGCCATTATCAGTGATGATAGTAGTAGGTAGTCCATGATGGGTACAAAAACGTAGTAATGCTTGTATAATGCTAATAGCGGTACCGTCTCGCAAATGATACGCTTGAGCATATTTCGTGAAGACGTCAATGAAAGTTACGTATTTTTCGTCCTGAACTGAATGAATGAATGAATGATATATTTATTTGCAAGAATATAGGTTTTTTTTTTTTTTTTTTTTTATTTGTGATGGGTTTGCTCTTGACCTTAGTCTATGTCAGAGGCGACAGAAACAAAGTCGACGATGGAGCGAGCTTACCCAGAAGAAGCCTGTTCACTCTCACTTTGAAGAGATTAGGGTTATATGCGTTCGGAAACACAGACGCAGGCAGAGAGTTCCATTCCTTTGCTGTGCGCATTATAAAAGAAGTTTGGAAACGCTTAGTTCGAGTTGGTGGGATAGCCACCAGGAAGGGATGGTAACCTGAAGTGCGCCTAGATGACCGATAATAGAAGGGGGCCGGTGGAATGAGGTCGTGGAGTTCTTGAGCACACTCTCCGAAGTACAACCTATAAAAGACCGACAAGCAGGCAACCTTGCGACGATGGGCCAAACTGTGAAGCTTGGCATCCACCAGATTTACGTCGCCAATGAGCCTCTTAGCTCTGCGTTCCACCGAGTCAAGCGCGGCAAGTTGGTATTTAGCCGAGCCATCCCAAAGGTGGCTACAATACTCCATGCAGGATCGGACCTGCGCTTTATAAAGGGTCAAAAGCTGTCCAGGCGTAAAGTATCGCTTCACCTTATTTAGGATGCCCAGTTTCTTGGCCGCAGTTTGGGCTTTGTACTCGATGGTGGCGCCGAAGTTGAGGTTAGATGTCAACTCCGTGCCTAGGAGCTCGAGCCGATCAGTTACAGGAACCGATGTACCCCGAAAAGTAGGAGTCAGGTCCAAACGACTCCTTTTTGCGGTAAAAAGACACGCTTGTGTTTTGGTGGCGTTAAAAGTGACCAGATTATCATCACCCCACTGGGAGACAAGGCTTAACGTCAACTCTGTCCGCTCTACCAAGGCCTCTCTCAAGGAACGAACTGCGGCCCCGTTGGTTTTTGCGCTGGACAAGTATCTCTCTGAAACAGTACTGTCGTCCGCGTACCCAACAATACCAGTCTGTAGTAGGTCATTGATGTGTAGCAGGAAAAGAGTTGCAGAGAGAACAGACCCCTGAGGAACTCCGGCATCAATAGCCATAAGGTCAGAGGAGCAGCCGTCAACGACTACTCTGATCGACCGTTCACTAAGGAAGTCTGATATCCAGCTACAAAAATCAGCTGGGATGCCATAAGCAGGAAGCTTGCTGAGCAGACCTGCGTGCCAGACCCTGTCGAAAGCCTTCGAGATATCAAGCGATACAGCAAGTGCTTCGCCATGTTTCTCGATGGCTTCGCCCCAGCAGTGCGTGACATACACAAGAAGATCACCAGTTGACCGTCCCCGGCGAAAGCCATATTGACGGTCACTGAGGAGATCATTGTCTTCGAGGTAGGTCAGCAACTTACTGTTCAGTACCCTTTCCATAACTTTGCATAGAATGGAGGTAATGGCGATCGGACGGTAATGGGCAGGGTCAGCACGGTCGCCCTTTTTTGGCACTGGTTGTACATTAGCAAGCTTCCAGGATTTTGGTACCGTGCCTTTTTTAAGAGAGAGGCGGAACAAACGTGTCAACACAGGAGACAGTTCAGGCGCACACTGCCTCAACACTCTCGCCGGAATGCCGTCAGGCCCGCTGGCCTTATTCACGTCTAGACTGCACAATACTCTACGGACCTCTCTAATGTGAACTGCGATCTCCGGCATCGTGGAGTCACAATGAGGTACTGTAGGTGGTTGCTTGGAGCCAGCGTGCAGACGTGAATTGCTTGCAAAGAGAGATGCAAATAAATTTGCTTTCTCTCTTGCGGAGTGGGCCAGCGACCCATCAGGTTTCAGCATTGGAGGTAAAGTGGGACGACAGAAATTCGCTTCGGCCGCCTTAGACAGGGACCAAAACTGTTTACTACCCGGAGGGTGCGATGCCAGCTTGGCCCCAATACGTCTGACATGGCCAAAACGTGCCTCACGTAAAACCCGCTTGCAGGACTTGGCGGCAGTGTTAAAGGCTCTCTCAGGTAGCTGACATAAGTTCTTAAGATCTATGGGTTTCACTATATTCGGCATTCCAGCCGTGCAAATATTTAGGTTTTACATCTTGGTTATACATAAAGCATGCAGTACACATTTAATAATTATTAGCAATAACATAAAAATACTAATATTAATGTCATAATTTAAGTTTAGATTACAATGCAATTAATAAAATTCAAATGAAATACAATTCTATCCATTTAAAATAATAATTAAAATTAAAAAATAGCGATCAATAATAATGATGTCAAGTGAATAAAAAATAGCAAGAATAATGACAATGTTTTAATATTATTTAAGTAATGTCAATAATAATAATATGTGGATGTCATAATAATTATAATACATAAGTTTTACATTTTATATTCAAAATATTCATTGATGGAATAAAAACATCTCTCACACAACATATACAGTGAACGGATTTTTTTCCGTTCACTGACTATATAGCTTTCTATTAAATTCTAAATCTGTAGCATTTCTAAATTCTTCGGCTAAGTGGTTATATATTTTCACCGCCATGGTATAACAATTTTTGTTGCATACTTTTAGTCTATTACTCGGGACTACTAGTGGCTTTTGTACTATTTTCCGCTTTGACATAGCCTTTTCATCCTTTTCAAAAAGCGAGTAATTGTTTCTTACAAATTTGCAGGTTTCAAATACATATAAAGACTGGAGGGTAAGCAGCTTTTGCTTAATAAATACGGGTTTACAGGAGTCTGTCCACTTAAGATAGAAAATTGACCTTACACACTTTTTTTGGGCTATGAATGCCCTGTGGGCATCTGTTGAATTACCCCATACTGTTATTCCATACCTTAAAACAGAACAATCATGGCTATGATATACTAATAGTGCTGTTTGAATGTCTGTTAAATTTTTGATCCTCCTAAGTGCAAATACGAATTTATTTATTTTCTTACATTCATTATCTACTTGAGCTTTCCAATTGCAATGCCTGTGCATTACTACTCCTAAAAATTTGATATTATTAACTTCTTCAATGTCACTATTATTGTAATTTAATTTCCTTCCATTTCATATTTTTTTTGTGGTTATTATATGGCGAAAATGTTATAAATTTTGTTTTATTTGTATTTATTGTTAAATTATTCCTGTCTAGCCAACTGATTAAATCTATCAATGCTTTATTCGTAACAATTTTACTGTTATCTAGAGTTTTCTCTTTTGTCAACACGGTAGTATCATCTGCAAACAATATAGTATATTGGTTCGTGGAGTTGGGCAGTTCGTTTATATATATTATAAGTAATAAGGGGCCAAGGACACTTCCCTGTGGTACACCACAATAGTTTGTTAAGTAAGGTGACCTAAAGGTTTTCTGGGTGTTAGTTTTGAAACACATTTTTTTAATCTCCGTGCTTTGTTGTCGGCCTGTTAAGTAGTTTTCGAACCACCTATAAGCAATGCCTCGTATGCCATATTGCTCAAGTTTACGCAATAAGGTTTCATGACATACCATATCAAACGCCTTACTCATATCCAAAAATACTGCTACTGGCATTTCTTTTTTATTAATAGCAACCATAATTTCTTTTACTAATTTAAAACATGCCATAGTTGAAGATTTTTGCTTAACACGTTAGCTGCGGCACCAATTTTTGCATACTTTCCGTTCCTGCGGCACGAGGTATAATCGGCCCGTACCGTGACCAGACGTTAGGGCGACACGCGGTCTATTAGACCCCACCTCCTTTTACAGACTAAAATCCATTTTCTGGCGCGAAATCAAAGATAAATGAGAATTTTGGTCCTTATTGATATAGACAGTGAATTGATGAACCCTAATCCACCGTCGCCCCGGGATCTGATGGCTAGTTTAGGAATTATTAGCAAAACAAAATATGGGATCTTATACACCTCGTAACGCACTGAAATAGGGCAAATTTTCGCTGCGATTAGTGATGGGAAAAATAATATTGACGTTTTTAAACTGTCTTAACTACGCAACGACTTGACCGATTTTGATCAATTATTTCTCATTAGATCGTTTTAAGGGCAAAACCTGGCAAAACAACACAAAGCTATCAAAGGATACATTTTTTTTAAAATAATCTAAATTGTGCTTGAAGGCGCCATAAAGAAAAAAAAACCGGCCAAGTGCGAGTCGGACTCGCGCACGAAGCGTTCCATTCTATACCATTAAGAGGCACCTATTACAGACTTATTATTGGAAAATAATGGATTACGGTTTATGCATAAGGTTTATCTTTCTATTTGTATATGAAAATCTTAATGCGGTTCACGGAATAGAAAAAAAAGGCAACCAGAAGTAGAAAAGAAACTGTCCTATTTATTCTGCCTCGGGCGACATCGTTTAGACATGTTCGGCGCTGTAAAAGGACGTGCTCTCCAATCGACGTGATGCACAACACTGGTCGCGGGAAGCTCGCGTTGAGTGCGGTACGAGGTCAGGGGGGATATGGGACGTTTTAGCCTCGTTCCGCACTGCATTAAAATTATATTAATTCAGTGCGGCACGAGGCCTAAGACATCCGGTACCAAGGTAGGTACACCACCGAGTCCGGAACCATTAGTGATCTCAAATATATATTTATCTCTTTCCTACACTGGACCAAACCAAAGCTATGCCATTCGCACGACAGAGAAATTCACTTTTTTGCTTGCCGCACCACAGGGAAGTTGCATCAGGGGTGATTTAGGCCTCGCTTCGCACTTAACGTGTTAATGAAACCGTTCTGTTGAATACGTAATACATCATGTTTCTCTAAGAAATTTATAAGCCTTTTTACTCATTACTTTCTCAAATATTTTTGAAAGTATGGGAACCAAAGTAATTGGTCTATAATTATTTGCCTCCGATCTAGGTCCTTTTTTGTGAAGGGGTTTTACAACAGAAAATTTTAAACTGCCGGGGAATATACCCTTCTCCAAAGATAAGTTAATTATGTAAGTCAAGGGTTTTGTTAAAGTTAATAAATTTTGTTTGATCATATTAGTACTAATGCTATCATATCCCACTGAGTTGGTGTTTTGTAATTTCATAGCTGCCATAAATATTTCCATACAAGTAGCTGGTTCTAGATAAATTAAGTTCACAACCTTTTTATTGCAAACATGTTTATTTTTTGGATTTTGGGCGTGTCCCTTTTTAGTAATGCTGATAAAGTAATTGTTAAAGTATGTTGCTATATCATAACCTTCTTTTAATATATTTTCCCCATCCAAAATTTCATTAATTTCATTACTAGCATTGTTCTGTTTAAGTTTATCATTTATTATTTTCCATTTAGCTTTACATTTGTTGTTTGCTTTCTCTATGTATTTTACGTTATTATCCCTTATTATCGTATTTACACATTGCCTTAGTCTCTTGCTATATTTTCTAAATTGTTGTTTATTGTAGGTAGTTTTATTTTTATAATCGATACCTTGTAGTTGTCTCTTCACTATAAATGACTTTTTTAGACCTTTAGTTGCAGTGCTATTTTGTAACCTTCTCACCGTGAAAACTTAAGTGAAGGGAACGTGGAGTGAACTGTCAGTGTCATCCCACCTGATACTAGGGATGGACCAAGGATTACATTTACAATCATAATCGAGATTTTAATAATATTTTCATGCTAATTCTATTGATCACAATCAGTTAAATGCTTAAATAAACGCAATCCCGTGACCCAACCGCGATGTGTTTTGAAGAAGCGATAGTGGATTGAGTCGACTAAAGACTGCGCGACGTTATTTAGCGTTGTTATTAAATCTATTGACTAAGAAGAGATAACCGAGTGTGTCAAGTGATCGAGTGCTAAAAGTGTGCTTGGCTGACGGACCATAGAATTTATCCCCTCACAAACTATGTGGAAACCTAACTAAACGATGTGTATGTCCATTTGAATAAAAAAACCTGCGTATTATTGAATACTAGATGCGCCCCGCGGTTTCACCCGCATAAGTTTTGACCCCGTGGGAATATCGGGATAAAAACTATCCTATGTGTTATTCCTGGTTATAAACTATCTGTGTGCCAAATTTCATCCAAATCCGTTCAGTACTTTTTGCGTGAAAGGGTAACAAACATCCATCCATCCATCCATCCATCCTTACTCGTACAAACTTTCGCATTTATAATATTAGTAGGAAGTAACTTTCTAATATTTTATTTTAGGTAGGTAAATTTACGTATACCGACCTACGCGTTGCCAACAATAAAATAATATTCATAAAATCACCGTCATCAATACAATAACAAAATTCAACAGTTCAGCAACTGACACTCGCGCAGCGGACTCACCGTCCGCCGGCCGGCGGGCGGCTAGGCTCACTTCATCCAGCCCAAGTGAAGTGATGTTGCTATGGCAACGAGAATCGAGTGAAGTGATAAGATCACGACACTCGCACGTCGCGCTTACCGACTCACTTCACCTAGCCGATTCACTTCGGCGCGGGTGGTTACTATGGTTACGAGAATCGGGTGAAGTGATAAGATCACGCCGCGCTTGCGCGTGAAGCGCTGTTAAAATCAAGTTGAGTTTTTTTTTTAATATGCCTTTTTTTATTTTTAAATGCGCAACAAACAAAAATTTGGTTTTACCACCTCCAAAATGGCGGCTACAAACAGTTTTCATGGTTTTCGAGGGTGTTACAGCCGATACTGAGGTCAAATCTAAAAAACAAGATGGCAGCTGCGAAAATATTCAAATTTTTCATCATGGGTGTCGTTTTCATGGTTTTCGGGGGTGTTAAATCAGATAGTGAGGTCAAAATTAAAAAGCAAGATGGCGGCTGCAAAAATATTCAGATTTTTCATCATGGGTGTCGTGTTCATGGTTTTCGGGGGTGTTAAAGCCGATAATGAGGTCAAATCTAAAAAACAAGATGGCGGCTGCGAAATTATTCAGATTTTTCATCATGGGTATCGTTTTCGTGATTTTCGGGGGTGTTAAATCCGATAGTGAGGTCAAAATTCAAAAACAAGATGGCGGCTGCAAAAATTTTCAGATTTTTCATCATGGGTGTCGTTTTCATGGTTTTCGGGGGCGTTAAAGCCGAAAGTGAGGTCAAATGTTAAAAGCAAGATGGCGGCAGCGAAAATTACCAAACCTTTTGGAACAAAAAAAAAAACCAAATTGAGTTTCTGACTGAATTTATGTTTTGCTATTTTATTAAAAAAAAACCCTAAATAGTAACGTTACAACACTTAAATACTAGTTTTGAAATAATGTAAAATTATCGATAGAATTAGCATAAAAATGTTATTAAAATCTCGATTATGATTATAAATGTAATGCTTGGTCACTCCCTAGCATCAGTGGGATGACACTGACAGCTCACTCCACGCGAGTTTTCACGGTGAGATTTTTACAGAATCGACATGCTGGCTTCATTAGTATACAGACTCCACCGCGCCTTTGGTCTTTCCTAGAATAGCTGCTGACTAATTTAAACGAGTGTACTGTCATATTATCTTCTTTTCCAGATTTAATAAACGTCTCACTTAGGCATAGGAAATCTACAAAATATGTTTGATCCTGAAGCAAATTAAGGGCAATTTCAATTTCATTTATTTTGCTAATGTTTAAAGAAACCTGCAATGTTTTGGTGGAGAATGATATGATTTCGGTTCTTAGCCACGAAAAAAAGATTTATTTTCAACTTGGATAAATTTATTGCCCTGAGATAGTTCAGTAACGTCTGATGATTTATTCATATCACCTATCAATATATCACCAGTTTGTGTGCTTTGGTTTTTCGTTTTAATAATATTGAAACTCGAGTCTAATCCAGTTTTTTTGTTATAATAATAAGAACTTCCAAAAAAAGATAAAAACTGTTTTTTATAGTCTATTTGATCTAATAAAGAATTTATTTTATAACTAAATGATGACATATTATAACATTTTATGAGAAAAGAACATTCTTTAGTCTGACTACAAATTAAATCTAGCATTCCATTCAATTTTATCTCATTGGAGTAGATGTTTTTATTCACACCCAATACAATTACAGGACAAGGCACAGATTTTAAAAACACACTTAATTCTGTTGTCATTTTTAAGGTATTATCGTTTTGTCCAACAGATATTATCAATTTGTCGTCAGCTCTGATATCAAATAGTTTTGCGCTTGTTAAAATTTCCTGTGTGGAGGCATTTGTTTTAACTATAAAGTTAAACTGATAAGTGTTAGGGATTACTAAACCTAGATTTTGTCAATTGTGATGATAGTCCGCTGCACTGACTGCCTCCAATTATAAATGCCCTTTTGTTATTAAGTACCACGTTTTCTGTCTGTCCGTATCCGTCTGCGAAGCAGTACATCTTTCCTCACACGTATTTTCTCGAAGATGTGTCCATTTTGAGGATTGGCTAGTAGTCAATTTCGTATTAAATTGTTGGCCTTTCTTAATGGTCTTTCGTTCCTTTTTTGAGGAGAGGCCCGAAAACTGTCTGTAAGTCGACGTCGTACACTTTTCTTAGTGCTGCTTGACATATTTTGTCTAGAAGTCGATTCTTGATTCATGTTAGCAATAGTTTTTTTTAGGTTCTAAATTTTCTAAAATAATATTTTCCATCTCACTCTGTGTACTTTCTAAATTTGACTTTAATTATTTAATTTCATCCTTCATTTCCGCCATGTAAATTGAGCATATGTTGGTTGATAAATCAAGGTTTCTACCTAACAATTCATCACAGGACATTGGGCTCGTATTGTTTTGATCAAGGAAGTCCATAGACCTTGATTTAATAGTTTGGTGTCTCCGTAACGTAACGTTGTTTATTTCTGTAAATAAAAAATAAAAATCCATACCGTAACGTTGTTGGTTACTGTAAATAGGTCCATGTGAATAATTTTAAGTTTAGTAGCTGGAGGCACTACGTTGAATTGGGGTCTAATTGGATTCCTGTCGTATTTAGCTTGACCGCAGATGGTACACTCATTTATAAACTTGCTTATTTGTTCTTTAATTTTTGGCCAATAATATTTTCGTGAGAGGGCTAGATGACTTTCATTAATCCCACGGTGGTTTGTCTTACCGTCATGATATTGTCGTATAATGACTTGTATAATAGGTACTATTGAATACATGGCTAATGGTGGATTAATTAAAATGGCTGTTTTAACCTTAGTAACTGGGTTGACGTATTCTTTGATAGCATTGATAATGTCGTTCTCTAGATTAGATTCTGAAATTTGGACTGCAATTCTCGTATGATTTTTAAAAGGTTTAGTTACTGCTGGTCGGCGTTTTATGTTACCAACTACGGTAAAATAAATCTGTCGATGAAATTTATTGAGAGGTTCATCTGTAATGGGGACTTCTAATATGGGATGTTCATTACTGGTATGTACGGTGTCAGTCGAGGAGATTGTTGGTTGAGGTGGTGCCTCCGATGGGTTGTTAATCATTGAGCTGAAATCATTAATACTTTCGATCAATGAGTTGATCTCATTTACAATGGTAAATTTCTACACGGGAAAGAGCATCAGTATTGGTCTTAAACTTGCTTTCTTCTACACTACAGTAAAGTCATATTCGCTTAGTCTTAGTCGCCATTTGGTCATTCGTGAATTGGGTTCTCTCAAGTTCATCTTACATTTTTCTGCTGAGGTCTAAAATACTTCGTGGCCCATACTATGGCAAGCAACTCTTTCTCGATGGTACTATAATTTAGCTCACTATCATTAAGTGTACGAGAAGCATAACAGACGGGTTTGTCGGAACCTATTGGTCCCTGAAACAACACTGCTCCAATAGTGACCTTCGAAGCGTCTGTTGTGAGATTAAATTTCTTTATGAAGTCTGGATATTGTAGAATAGGGTCATTGTTTAGTAAGGTCTTACAACTTTCGAAAGCATTAACATATTCGGGGCTAAGAGTAATTTTACTACCTTTCTTTAGGCATAGGGTAAGAGGTTTGGTGATGCGGGCAAAATCGGGGAGGAATTTCCGGTATTAACCTAGAAGGCCTAAAAATTGTTTGATTTCCTTAGGGGTCTTTGGGATTGGATATTTTGTGTCATGCTCCGCAGTAGAACCATTTTGTCTATATTATGTAAAAATTACAGGATAAAATGTAGATAATATCTATATTTTTGTAGCTTAATATCAAAAATGTATATTGTTAGTTTCTTGGAAAATATCAATTCAAAGTGGTCATGCTACAGAGCATACTCTCCAGCAGAACCACTTTAAAATAACGGTTATTTCACGCTAATTATGCACAGGTCATAATATAAACAAATGTTTATTTATTGTATATCAAGATAACATCTACAATTTTAGATAAATACATACTGATTTTTAGTTACATGTAATTTTTTTATCGGAATGCGCCTGCCATGAATATCTTAGCAAGTAACAAGATTAATAGACAAAAGCAACAAATAAAAAAAGCTTTCTAAGGTAAATACGAGACGACAGTGTATTAAATTCCGCGTCTTTCGATGGGTAGCAGTCTATGTGCAATTATAGAGATAAACGAAATTAAAAATTAATTAATAATTATAAATTAATTGTAGATGTTGTTATCTTGATATACAATTTATTAACTTATTTATCGTAAAGAAATATATTAAATGTATGTCATGTATCTATTAATCTTGTTATTTGCTGCCCGACCACGCCCTTTGCAAGAGTGAGGCTGTCTTGAGTCGCATCATGACATAGAAGTCATGGGTGTAAGCCTGTGCGAACATGCCCGAGGCACTACAGAAACGCGGCAAGCCCAAAAGCATTCTGAAGCTGTTATTGTACTGGATTCGCAGCTTATCCAATACTCCACGCGTATAACTGACCCACAGGCTACTCGTGTAGACACGATATTTTAGGACTGCAGAGATTTTGTCGGGGTTCGGCTTCATGCCGACTCTGCTAATTATATGTCCCAGATAGGCAGTTTCGAGCTTTAGAAATTCGGACTTGTCCATCTGAATTTTGAAGTTGGACTCCCTAAGACTTTGGAAAACTTTTTCCAAATTATCCATATGCTCTTGAAGAGATGTACTGTAAGCGATGATATCGTCGAGTTACACCCAGACATAATTATGTTATTTGAAGACCTCTTAGAACATTGTCCATAACTCGTTGGAAGGTGGACGGTGAATTTTTAAGTCCCTTGGGCATTCGAAGGAATTCAAAATGCCCGCGTTCCACATTAAATGCGGTTTTAGATATATCCTGAGGGTCCATCTCAATTTGATAGAAACCACTTGCCAAATCTAAGGTCGTAAAGTATTGGCACTTTCCTAATTTGTCAAGGACGTCACTGATGTTTGAACGAAAAAACGATAGACGACAAATACCCCTATATTTGTCGTCTATCGTTTTTTCGTTCAACTTGCGAAAATCTATTACGAGACGCCATTTAGGTTTTCCAGAAGCGTCCATTTTTTTGGCACAACCTAAATGGGCGAGCTCCAAGCAGAATCGGAAGGTCTTATTATACCTTGCTGTAGCATTTTGGTGATTTGGTCCCTAACTTCTTTCCGATGAACGAAAGGGTACCGATAGCTTTTAGTGAATGCGGGAATTTCATCCGTTGTTCTTATACGATGTTTTACTTCGTTAGTGAATGTCAATGATTCTCCATCAATGTAAAATACGTCTGTATAGCGAGAGCAAAGTGTTAAAACATTAGCTTTTTCTTCTTCATTTAGGTGGTCTGTACGCAAACGCGATATTACGTCATCTACGCTATTCAATTGTTTAATTTGCGTGCAATTAGTATTGAACCGTTCTGCGCAAGTTGGCTGGTCTAGCGAAAATATGACATCATTGAGTGTTGGATTTTCTAACTCTACATATCCACGACTATTAACTACAGTGGTAAGGCACTCGTGGATAAAACAATTACAAAAAACTTGTTCGATTACAAAAACATCCCCATCCGGGGCATTTATAGGTATCCTAACTAATTTAAAACTTTTAGCAGGGATAATATCCTCTTACAGGTTGACGTTGCGTGAATTATATACTTTAATCTGATTCGTAGCACTTCGCGTGATTAATTGAAAATGTTTTAAATCTATTTTAGCTTCCCATTCATATAATAAGTCTAATCCTATTATGCCATCAAAGTAATCGTGAAAGCGGTATACGAATAATTTGATACTATCGACCTCATCAAATTCCTCGTTATAGAATAATCATTTTTACTAACACCGTGTACATTTTGTAACTTCGACAGGGTCATAGTTGAGGGGATAATGTTAGAAAAACCTTTGTACAGCCTCGGGGCTAAGAAATGACTGGTTAGCACCAGTGTCAATTAAAAATTTTAAAGGAGGGCAAGAAAAGTTCTATGTAGGGCAAGTGTCTTTGGGTCTGTAGATTGAGGTCTATTCTGGCTCTTTGGACGTCTGGTCCGGTTGAAAATTTTGATTCTGATTTGTACGGCTAGGGCCTGGTTGTGGTTCTGTTTCACCTGTTACTTGATTATCGCAAGTTGCATTATCGTCGGTCATATTAGTGGTATAGTTACAGTCATAAAAATTGTAATAGTCGTTACAGTCCGTGTAATAGTCATATCCTGGCTCATAGCAGTAATCAGAAAAATAATATGAACTATCAGGCAAGGCAAGTTCATTAAGGTTTAACTCGCGCGTCTTAAAATAATTATTCTGAGGTGGGTTCCCGTTTCTTTGCCAATCATGCCTTGGCATCATGGGTAATGGTTTCGGATCGAAATGCTGAACACCGCTCATGGGTTTCGGACCCGAATATTGTGGTGGATTATTCCTGGATGGTAGTTTAAAAACGTTACTTTGAGGATGGTAGTTTGGTAATGGTGCACGGAACATTTGTTGTGTTCGAGTAGGCATGCGATTTTGATATTGGTTAGGCATATTGAATTTGAAGGCCTGAGGCTGGGGTTGATAGCCACGCTGTCCTACTGGAGTAGGCCAGTTAGGTACTGGGGGTCGCGTAACATTTAATGCGTTAAGCGGCATAGTAGGCATAATGGAAGGTAGAGCAGAATAACTAGGAATAGATAGAAAGCAACACGAGAAAGATTCTGTTAACATATATTTCATCTCTGGTTCTTCTCCGTGAATCGATGTCTGGATTCTCCACTCGGCTCTGCAGCTTTACTGTAGATGCAGGATACTCGTGACGTGACTTGATACCCGCCCGGGCGACTCGCGATCGTGGTTATTGTAGTGAGATGACTCTAACGCGCTTCGCGAACTGGCCCGCGAGTATCCTACCGACTGCACCAATTATGAAAACTGCAGACGATGGATCGAAAAAAAAACAAAGTTACTTTAATCATTAGGGAACCGTACTTAATAAACGTCATTCAAACACAAAACGATCCTTGTAGCGGTGTAGTTTTGTTTGCAGACTATTGTGGTATATGAAAAAGCTCACAGCACCTTGTACTTGGTACAACAGCCGCTTCTGCTCCTGGAAGAGGTTTTCTTGTCTTTTTTTTTGTTTTACACTTATATAAATCAATCCATTTTGTGTTTTTAGGCGAAACGTCTACTAACACTCTTGGGTACTGTATGTCAGCTGTGGGCGGCGCAGTCCTTGTAATATTGGTGATAATATTATATTTGTCAGTTATAAAGCGATTTTGCTGTATAAGACCGAGTTCGCCAGAATTGCCACCAGTACCAACGCCGAGACCCCACGTAAGTATTTTACCCTTTTTAGTACTTACTTAAAATCATGTTAATAAAAAAAACCGGCCAAGTGTGAGTCGGACTCGCGCATGAAGTCGCGAGTTCCGTACCATTATCTATAATAACAGCAAAAAAAAAAATCATGTCTTTTGTATGGGAGCCCCCTTAAATAATTATTGTATTGTGTTTTTTAGTATTTGTTGTAATAGCGGCAACAGAAATACATCATATGTGAAAATTTCAACTGTCTAACTATCACGGTTCATTAGATACAGCCTGGTGACAGACAGTCAGACAGACAGACAGATGGACAGCGGAGTCTTAGTAATAGGGTCCCGTTTTACCCTTTGGGTACGGAACCCTTAAACCAGATAATTAAATTTCCTGTTTTGAATTTCAGCCAGACACAGTTTATTACGAAAACCTGTTGTCGGTGTTCCAACCCATCAATGAGCGCGAAGCCGCGGAGTTGGCGAATGATTATGAGGGGATCCGGTTGTCAAGTGATGGTCGTCGCACACCCTAACAACTTAAAACCAATTCAACTCAAATCAACGGATTGACATATGAGCTTTATATCGCGTCACGTACAGCAACGTCTCTGATGAACGACGACACGTCGAAACTACTGGCACATATTTATTTTATTTATTTTTATAAAAAGGTACAAAAAAGTACGTGAACACACATACGTGGCTCATACATGGCATTTTGCGCTGGCAACACTGGTTGTGACAGGTCGTGAAAAAACGACCTCTTAGTTATATTATTTTTAATTATTAATAAATAGTGTTTATTTTGTCTATATCAATCCTTTTCCATAAAATCTAAGTAGAAAGTGTTAGACTAAGTAATTGTGCCGTGTTTTCGTTGTGATAACGCATAATAATCGATACTTCGATACGACTTCTACCGGCTGTCAACGTTTGGATTGCAAATTTGAATTCATCGAACCCGGGGAGTATTTTGTTTTAACTATTAATTATTGTAGTTTTATTTACACACTATACAACACTTGTAAACACTGCTCAGACAGAGTTATGAGCTACGTCCATTACACACAGGCACCGTTTATGTCTCGTTTTGCTTGACAAATTGTGGAAGCAAAATCGACGACGAAAACACTTGCCTCAAACACAGAACATACACTACAAACTTTACACATACGTTAGTTATTCTTAATTTGCTATTTTCTTTTATTTAAAACCAATAGTTTTGTTGATTAATTGATGAAACTATTACTTTTAATCTTAGTCTGTTCATAACTTTCTTAGTAGAAATTAGCTAGCCCTATAATTAATTTAAATGCTATTTGAATAAGTAATGAGTCTTCCCACAAACCATAAAAATTGTGATAAACTCTGATTAAATAAAGTAACTTCTTACTTCACCACTTCACTTCTACCTCCATACTTTCATAATCTTTTCTAAAACTTCATATTTTGTTTTTCTAATTCTTGCTAACTGCCTCAACTTGCTAATTCCCTATACTCAGCTGTTTCTTGTCACATTCTAGGTGCCATTTGGGGAAACTAGTGAATATGATGACCCGCGGAGCCACAGTTCGTGACATGAATGACAAATTGAATGTTGCACTTAAGGAGCTGGAGGCATCAAAAAATCTCTGCAACCAGCTTCTGCAGGAAAGAGAGGACAGCGAGATTGAAGTCCAGAGGGTCAATGACAGAAACACTCAACTCAAGAGCCAGCTTGTAGAACTTCACACCCAGCACATGGACATACTTGACCAGCATCACCATCTCCGTCAACTAGTGTCAGACTTCCAACAGTGCAGTGACACTCATGACCAGGCATTGAAACGCATATCAGGCCTTGAAGTGGAATTGTGCAAAGCACACAACACAATTTCCACCATAAATTCTCTGAAAGCCAGCGAACAGGTTGCCAACACCAATAACCTTTTCAACGAGCTGCTTGGTAGTGTATCCTGACTGGAGTGTGAAAAGCCCACCATCACAATAGACCTGACTGGGGAAGATACCTTAACTAAATGTCCTATCCTAACTAGTCATAATAAAATTAAGAAATATATTAAACTCAGTAAAAATATTAAAAAATACAAGAAACTATTGAAAACACATAATGTTTATAAGTGTAACATTAATCTTAGGAAAGAGCGTATCAACTTACAGACTCAATTAAATGTGTGTAATAATAAGTTGGAAAGTAGCAGACAAATGTATGATGTGGACATACAGAACCTTCAGAAGGAATTATTGAGCAGGGAAAATTCATTAAAGGAAATCTTTTGTAAGTATGAGTCTAGTCAACAAATGTTAAGTGAGCGCTTGCAAGGGGCATGTGAGTTGGTGGACCTGGTGAATCACAATGCAGTGATGTGTGAGTCACTGACTAATAATCTCACCTGTAATTGTGCTCCCACTCTGCCATCTCTCTTGTCACAGTATGTTGTTCCTTCAGCTTTACCCATCTTAACTCATACATTAGAAACCGTCAACCCCACTCAAAGTAATGTTTTGGTCTATTCAGATAGAATAGGTTCAGGTTTTGGATCATTGTTAAATAATCGCTCTAAACATACTATAGTTAACTGTTGTTACCATAACCTGCATTTTAATGAGCTTGTTTATAAAATAAAACACACACAAATGAATGAGCAGACTACTGTCGTTCTTCTAATTGGAAATAGTCTGAGTTTAAATAAAAGGGACATAGTTAATGGTGTCGATACCCTACTTAAATTAAAATTAGGTAAATTAATATTATGTGCATTGCCGTATTCAGATAATTTGCATGATGAAGAAAACAATTACATTTATAGTTTAAACAACTTAATGCATATTTTGACATGTCGTCATAGTGACCGTTTATTGTATTTTGATACTAACAATTTTGTTAGAGATTTTGTTTTAACTCGGGAACATATGTTTCTTCCCAAGAAAAGTCAACATGTATTGGCTACTTTGTTAGCTTACAGTATACACGCAGTTATTAATAATTTAACTGAGACTAGGTTAAGTGACGAAACAGTATTATCTAGTACTTCTAATGATACTGTGATAGATTCTTTAAACTTTTAGACTCGACAAAAGAGAAGCATAACAAGAATATTTTACTGTATCACCAAAATATAAATCGTTTCTCTGGCAAAATTCTAGACAGGGAATTGTTAATAGATAAATATCATATGGATATCTTATGTTTTTGTGAAACCTGGTTAAGACCGGATAGGATGTTGTTTAATGTAAATAATTTTTCAGTTGCCAGTGCGTACAACAGGTCCTCAATAGGGGGTGGTACCTTGATATTATGTAAAAGTATTTTCAGACATAAGGAAAGGAAGGATATCACTGCTTGCTCTGTTGATCGCTTATGTGAGGTAGCATGTGCGGAGGTTGAAGGCCATACTTTCTTATGTGTTTATAGACCACCGGCATCAAACTTGTCATCATTTTTAATAATTATGGAAGAAATACTAGGCAAACTTTTTAAAGATAACAAGTTCGTTTTTGTTTGTGGTGACCTAAATATTGATCTTTTAGTTAATTCAGTGGATAAAAGTAAGCTTATATCATTGTTTAAATCATTCAATTTAAAGTGTATATTTAAAGAAGCAACTAGAATAACAGAAACCTCAGCTTCGTGCATAGACAATGTATATACTAATTGTAAAATAAAAGACTCTTCCTTAATTAGTGGCGTCAGGTCTGACCATACTGGTCAACTTGTATCATTTGACCTAGATAAAAAGTTACACATAGATAAAACCATTCAGTTAAGACACCTCACTAAAAATAAATTGAAAATGTTTAATAATAATGTTCTTAGTAATCTTTCAACAGCTAGTTTTGATTCACAAGACCCCAATATAAACTATGGTACATTATTTTCTTCAGTTTGCCAAGAATTCAATAAAGCCTGTCCTGTGAAAAAAGTCGCAATCAATACTAAACCAAAATTTAATGAATGGGCCACTGGCATTAGAAAAAGCAGAGATATTTTATATAATTTGTACTACGAGAAATCATTGACTTCTGATCAAGCCCTTCATAATTATGTCAGAAATTATTCTAAGATATTCAAAAGAGTCTGCGCTCAAGCTAAATCTAAATTAATAAGTAACAAAATTAGTATGTCGAACAATAAAATAAAAGCTGTGTGGCAGGTAATCAACAAAGAAACTGGAAACACAAAACAGCAAGATCAAAATGAATTGTCTTTAAAAATTAATAATGAAACCATTACAGATAAGTTAAAAGTTGCTGAGACACTAGAAAATTTCTTTACCGAAATCCCAATAGAGGTTACGAAATCTCTTCCCTCATCACCTATTTTAGCTGAATCTCTTCTCAAACAACACTTCTCTAAGGACATTCCAAGTTTTGAATTCAAGCCCATTTCTATTGTCACTATTAAGAGGGCATTTAAAAGTCTTAACATAAAGAAAACTGAAGACTTATGGGGGATTTCCGTTAAGGTTCTTGGAGATATCATTGACACAATAGCCCCTGTCCTAACAGGCATATTTAATCAATGTTTAGACAGCGGTACGTTTCCTGATTTAATGAAACATAGTAAAGTAGTACCAATTTTCAAATCGGGTAGTAAGAGTGATCCCTCTAATTATAGACCTATATCTGTGCTACCAGCATTGAGTAAAATATATGAAAAAATCATGCTAGACCAGATGCTGTCACATTTCAATTCTAATGGGATTTTACATAGTCGCCAGTTTGGTTTCACGAAAGGTAGGTCGACGACTGACGCAGGAGTAAAACTCATCAGTCACATTTTGGAATCCTGGGAGAAATCCCAGGATGCCATTGGCATTTTCTGTGACCTGTCAAAAGCGTTTGACTGCGTTGACCACAATACACTGACCTGTAAATTACACCACTACGGAATTCGTGGACAAGCTGCTGATCTTGTTCTGTCCTATCTATCAAACAGGCAGCAAAAAGTAAACGTTAACGGGGTGACGTCTTCGGGGTCTCTAGTAAAGATGGGCGTGCCCCAAGGTTCAATTCTTGGCCCTTTCCTATTTCTAGTTTATATTAATGATCTTCCTTACATGATGGCAAACTTATCGGATATAATTCTATTCGCTGATGATACTTCTCTCATTTTTAAAATAGATAGAAAAAACCCGGATGTCTTACACGTCAATGATAGTCTGGATATTCTTTCGAAATGGTTCGCAGCTAATAATCTCTTACTTAATGCGAACAAAACAAAATGTATAAAGTTCTCACTACCAAATGTACCCCAAGTGGCTCTAAATTTAAAACTTGATGGCAAGAGACTAGATGCTATTACAGAAACTATATTTCTAGGAATTACTCTAGATTCAAAATTGCAATGGGGAGCCCACATTAGAGCTCTTTCAGGTAGATTAAGTTCAGCTGCATATGCAGTAAGAAAAATTAGACAGTTGACTGATATAGCCACAGCTAGGTTAGTATACTTTGCTTATTTCCACAGTATTATGTCTTATGGCGTTCTGCTGTGGGGATCGGCAGCTGATGTAGATTCAATTTTTATCTTACAAAAGAGGGCAATCCGCGCAGTATATAGAATGGGTCCTCGTGAGTCCCTTAGAAACAAATTCAAAGAAATTAATGTACTAACTCTGCCTTCTCTTTATATCTTAGAAAGTATTTTGTATGTTCGCAAGAACTTATGTCTTTTCAAAACAAGAAGTGATTTCCATAATATAAATACACGTAGTAAACATGAACTTGTGATACCCAAATTTAGATTAACAAAAACAAGCAAATCATTTGTTATCAACAGTATCCGCTTTTATAACAAGTTGCCAAAGTCAGTTACTGAACTTAGCGATGGAAAGTTCAAAACCCACATTAAACGTGTCCTTATCAAAAACGCATATTACAAGATTAAAGACTACGTTGAAGACAAGGAAGTTTGGCAATAATTCCTTCCGCACATGTGGCTTCCCTGGTACATCAGAAACGGCATAACTATGGAAATATCTATTAACTGCTCCCAAATTACGATGTTTATTATTATTATTTTTTAGACATACATTTTTGACATTATATTTTCACTATTTGACATTATATACCTACAATTTATATTTCAGACTTAATATTATTTTACATGGATTCTTGTGTACGTTGTGAATGTGAGAACGTTGTAGGCTTAATAGACTAGATCTTTTTTTCTTTAGACCGTTTCCTTTTCTCTTTTTTTTGTTAAGTACTTCTCGACAGGCCTACACTGTTCTCCCATACCTAATTTGTGTAATTTGAAAACATTGTAAAAGCCAATTATTTTTAAAAGAGTAACCGTGGAGTTTCTTGCCGGCTCTTCTCCATAGGAAACGACCAATTGGAACCGTGCACCTAGCTTCTGACGTTTCATAAGTGCCCATGTAGGTTTATGTGAAATAAAAATATTTTGATTTTGATTTTGATTTTACTACTTTGTTACAAAACTAGACGAAAATGTAAATTAAATCTGGATTAACATTAACAGTCTCTGAATGAAAACAAAATAAAAGTATGCTTAAAATGTACTCTGTGCACTGGAAAACAAAACATAAAGCATATTCAAATTAAAAATCAAATCAAATCATTTATTTCTTTGCAAACATGGGTAAAAAAAGATACATAGATATTTAATTTTAGTAGTTTTTTTTTAAGTAAACTAGGTACAAAATATTGAATTAATTACATTTTGTCACTATTTCAAGACTCGTTATGTTAAATATTGTTAAGAATTGTATAGTCCTATAATTACCATAAAGTAAGAGCTCTTGCCGCCTGTGATACAGGTTTATCCTAGTACAGGCATCTAACATCATAATACCTTTGTAAATTATTTCGAAGATTTTATGTTAATATTTTACCAATTGTAATACTGAATAAATATTTATTTTTTATTATTATTATTATAATTTTGGAAATGTCACTGTACGTGACATGCCATTAAGTTCACATTCCGATGTCCTCAAACTTGAGTCGAGTTGGTGATAAGTTGTTTCAGTGCAACGGCCATTCGCCAAACATAAGACGTATTATTGCTGTCTTTGTTTATTTGACTGTCTGAACCAAGTCATAATGATTCGCGATATAATTATCTAAGATCAACTCCTACGTCTTCTACTTGTACGACCGACGTGGAAGAGAGGAACAGGAGCGGGCGGCGAGGAAGATTCTCCGCAGTCTGGGTTGGGCCTGCAGGCTTAGCATGACGCTTTCTATTTCTTCGAAGAATAGACATAGGTTTTTCTATACAAAGTGACATTTCTTTTCTCCATTTTTGACATCGCACCGTAGAAATCCTTATGCAATCTGTCAGTTTATCTTTCGTTGAACTACCGATCTTTGTGTAGGTCATTTTATATGTAGACTATTTCGGTAGAAACTTTCTATACCAAACTGTCAAATCACACTGACAACTGACCGTTGGCTAAGGTTTAAGACATAGACCTAAAAATATATGGACTGGAAATACCTACAAAAAAAAAGGTGCATACCTACAACTCGAAATTGTCGCATAAAATGGCTGCCGTTGCTAGGGTTGTGTCAATAAAGGAACATAGGAGTTACTATAACATAACTAGTATCGATACTAGTCTTACTAGATATCACGTTTGGATCATAATTAGTCCTTTGTAACAGAAAAACATGAGCAGGTTAACTTACGTTCTGCTATCTGAGAATAAAATTTATGATGTGTTGTTTTCTGCACAAAAATATAAAACGCTTTTTGGAATACGCTTCTTGATTTTGAATTACGCATCACGTTTACGTATTTAAGTGAACAGCAGGAAGAGTTAGATCTGTTGGAAGGCCTTAGCCTAGTAGCTTCTGTTAGTTATGTGGAGCCTAATAAAAAACAAGAAAATCTAGTGATTATCTTGTTTTTCATTAGGCCCTGCGGCTTTCATTATCTTCTTGCTAGTGGGAGAAGATAATGTTTATATTATGTATTAATGAGTAGTGGATTAAAAATAAATTAAGAATTATTTTTATACCTTTGTTTATTGGTGTGATAATGATTAACTATATTTTTTTTTAAATCAAGCGTTATACTAATAACGCAGTAGATTATGATACAAGTGTGTAATGATCAATACACATGCGTTTCATACGACGTTTTTCAACACATTTGCAAGGAAATGTGAAATATGCACCGTGTCCACAATTCGATGGGATAACTGCAATAGAGGCATTACAGTAGATGTACCAGAAACATCAGGTTTTTAATGCTGCTTGTTTCACACAAAACATGACTCTTGATATTGTATTTAGCAACAGAAAAAAATTGGTTCCAACTAATATTATGATAATTACACATGATTTTTTTAAATTTAATATATTTATCTATTTATTTATTTAAGGCCAAAGGGCCAGGCTATTATTAATCAATCATTTTAATACACTTACCGAAAATACTGTGGGAACAGAGTTATTATGTAATCTCATTACACCAAGTGTTCTATTGAAACAGCTTTCTTCTAAGTGAAGTGAACACAGGTAGGCACCATTCTTTATTTCGGGGATTAATATTATCTTCATGAATAGCCTCTAGCCACTTATTCTTTAATCCTTTATTTTTAGGAAACCTATAAAAAAAGACAAGTATTTTTATCAAAACATAATTCATGTTGGTTAGAGTTGCTAACGGAACTAAACATATAACAAAATGCTGACGTCGTAAGGTCACTCGGAGCGATTAAGACACGCAGAATAATTTCTGCTAACATCGCAGATTATAACCGATATCGTTTCAACGGAGGAACTAGTTTCGGAAACTATTACATTACAACACTATTCCACTATGACAGATTATTGTAAACAAACGAATGAAATAATAAATATGAAAAAAGTCTGGTATAGGGAAATGAACCCAAATATCAATACTTTAGCAATAAATTCATGATCCCGTAACATTTTTTTCATGGAATGTATATTATTGCATACTCTTGCATGAAAACCGGCTACTAACCTGTGTAAAGATAATCGAGGTTGATTTTCATTCTTTCTTGCGCTACACTTCACAATACAACACACAGACATGTTGAATTGCTGTTTTCCTACATTTACATGCAGTTTTAAAGGTAAACTCCTCGTAATTTTCTCGCAAATCTCAATAATACAAAAAGTAAACAACCATTTGACAGCAAACCTACCACGAAACTTATCGCATAAAATGGCTGATATGCCACTTACCTACAACTGTCACTACGTCACGACAAAATGTTACCATAATTAGCAACAACTTAAATATTGTTGTCTCTTTTATGAAATACGATTATTTTATTAGAAAGAATGAGACAAAACGATATTTCACATTCTGTATCGTATTTCACTCATATTTGTATAAGAAAATGTATCTATAGAATAACGCGGCGCCTCCATGTATATCCTACCTCAATGGTTTAAGACAATTTGCGTTTTTCTACTCGACGGCCACAAAGGTTATCTACAAAATCATGATTTTACAGGAGAGCGCTTTGAGCGCAAAACTGTTATAATTAATAGAAGAACAATGCTATCTTCTCCTATTTTACATTATTTAGTTAATAGGACATTACTTACCAAGGAAATGGAGAAGGCCAATATTACTATAATATGTTTTTGTTTCAAAACACGCTACTGAATCAACACTTTGAGAATGTAGATGTTTCTATAACGGATGACATTTTTTACCGTCTCGAGAATATTAAGGTGTGTTTTGTAAGAGGAACAGAAGCCATACCTGAGAATATTTGCTTAGTACCATTGAGATTGACAAGGTTCGGAATTTCCTAAAAAAATCATGAAAACTATCCATCCTACGGCCCGTGCGTAAAACTAATAATAGCCAAAATAGGAGATAGTAAACGGCGCGGCGCGCGGCGTAGGCTGCGATCGCGCATGAATGAAAGTAAACGTGCAAGCGAAACGCACACAGTGTTGCCGTTTCCAAACAGGTTTATTTAAATTTTGCAAAACAGACCAACTCACCACGGATAAATAATCTTTGTCTTTGAAAGGTACCTACCTAAAAACCGCTACCGCTACCTGAAATGTTTTCAGCGGTCCATGGTGAGTTGGCCTGATCTGTTTTGCAAAATTTAAACAAACCTGTTTAGGTAGTATTCTTACACAATCACTGACTAAATGGAATGATTAGTAATACGTTAATCTGTAGGTATTTCGAAGGTTTTAAGTTAGCCACTCTTTCTTACAATAGGTATTCGTTAGATTATCATTAGCTACTAACTTATTATTTCTTAGAAATTGACATAAAGTGAGGTTATGAAATATTAGGCGAAGTCTATTTTAAATTAGGTAAGGTACATTGGTGTTTATTATGCAAGAAATCAAATCATTCAATGTATTAATGGCTTTGTAAAAGGGAGTGCCATTACCCATCACTGTGCCATCACTAACTAAACCGTCCAAGGTCGAGATGACCCGTTTGTTACCCGACTACGGCGCAGCAAAAAGGAGGGTTATTTAAATGATTAGTAACCGCTGATACGTCCGTAATATGAGGAAAGTGCTGGGAATTTGAGGAGCAGGGATACCGTTCCTTCGCAGCGACTGAAGATGTTCTTCTTCTGCGTACATTCGCCTCGCACTGGCTATGTTTTCACCAGACAGGATATAAAATCGCACCATTGCGAGGTACTCTACATTAGAATTTTCGTACGTGTTTACATACGATAACTATCACCGGGCGGACGATCGGTGCATACGCGGAAACAAACACCGTGACGTCACGCCGCCGTGACTAATCGTAGGTGATGAAGCGCGGGACGCGATGTGCGAGCGAGTGGCTCGTGCGCCTGATATCAAAGAAGCCGACGGCAAGTGTGGCGAGTGCCTATCGGCTGCAAAAGAACGGATCTACGAATTCATTGATAAATTCTGCGCATTTAGTAGGGTGCGTATGATTTGAATTTCGATATTTTTTCATTTTATATTTCGATTTATTCTTTTTTTTCTGTTTTTATTGTTTTAGTATGAAAAGTTTACTTCAAATGGGTAGTATTTTTTGATAAATCAATTTCATTACAGGTTGAAAAAAAAAAAAAAAAGATTGACTATGCCATAGACTTCTACTCCGCCCACCTACTATGTTTTTCGAGACGGTAAAAAAAATCAGCTGGTTTATGTGACTTAATATCAGTAAAAAATGAGAATCAAACAGAAAGAAAATCGAAAAAGAATTCTAAGTCGAATTATGTAAAAGAGTGAATTTCGTAAAAAGTGCAGTTGACTCTGTCTACTTTGCTGTCGTCGTACTGTCTACACGGAACGTCATTTTTGTCTATTCTTCCGTAGACAAAACGGTGCTCGTGCTAAGCCTGCTGGTCACTGTAGTCGGGAGAGATAGAACTTTTAGTTAGTTTAATCAATTTGTAGTAAGTGTAAAATAAGTGTGTAAAATAAGTATCTTCTCTTGGTTTGTTGTAAAAATATCTAGCAGATGACTGAATAACTAGGGATATTGATGTTATCTTAACGAATGTTAATTGAGTAGGATTTAAGTAAATCCTCGTTTTTTCATAAATGTATCTATGTTATTGATTTTTCTAACTTTAAGTTAACCTATTATTGTACTTATTCAATTAATTCAAAACGAACAAAAGAGGCCTCGTGAAGTTGCTGTTGTTGTTGATGACTTACTGTTAAATATTATACTAGTTGTCTTGGTAATATTCCATTATAAAATCTATTTAATTTGAATTATAAGACAATTTCAATTTCACAATCTACACTAACACACCACCACAAACACCCTCACACGCACCCTTACAACCACTCCCTCACACACACCCTTACAACACACCCTCGCATACACCCACCCACACACCCCCACATATACCCACACACCCATGCCAGACTTAACCTGCTTTCCTTTCTTTATGTTAATTATAAGCTAAATAAACTAAACTAAATTTTATAATCACTTGGTAGATCAACATTACCCACAAGTTGTATTAATCTTACTGTATTAACTTCTTAGCTGAACACTATCTCTTAAGATACAGGTAACCCTAGTTTAAGAGGCAGGGCTCACCAATTATTGTTTACAGATTTCTGCATTAGATTATTTGCTCTGTTGGTACTCGTACTTACCTCCTACAACTAGCTACCTATATATAGCTAATAATACCTCCTTGTTAACCAAGTTAATTAAGTATGTAACATTTTTTGGAAATAAATAAATTTATTATTATTATTTATTATTATTAATTACGTGACGTTATGATATGAGCATAAAACCGTGTTTACGGAATTTAATGTGCGTGATGCTTGTGTGCTGATTTGTAACGTTATGTTTGCGTGGCACTGATGCTTATTATATAACACCATTTCCCTTAGTGGGTGTAGTTTTCAGTTTAGTTATGTTTTAGATTTTTTACCAAAAAACGCATTATTTTAAAAGTAGTCGAAATCTAGATCTCCATAATCTGAAAATCTCAAAAACAAGGTCTCACCTGTATATCGGGTGAGATCTCGAATGGCCAATCTCGACACCAAATTAAGCACGTGAGATCTCAAGTTGCTAATCTCTTACATTCTTTAACATTGGACTAATACAAGCGATCGTTATGCGAATAGGTACACGATCGTCGCTTCCATTTTGTTACATCTGTTTGTAATTGGAAGGCGCCGTTCGGGTCAGCTGGATAAAATGAACGCGACAATCGCTAAAATTAGGACGCACCATGATACACTTTTAAGTAGCATTAGGTAATTAAAATACCAAATATAATTTGTGCAGTTTGTGGAGCTTTTTCATTGTTTTATTATTATAACAATATCCTCCCGACCGATTTTTGTCAGAGTCGCCAATCTCACAGGAGTCTAGCTAAGTACGCAGGAGAACTTATAGTGCACAAGACAAGTGTGTGAGCAAACACAGGTGCACTACCTGTTTCTTTAGTGGTCATACACACGAGCGGCACGAGTCGACAGCTACAGTTCCCTCTGCCGTTGACGTGCAGCTAGGAACACGCTGCCGGAGTCTGTTTCCGATAGGTTTAAACTGTAACTGGTAGCTAGACGAATTTCTTCTAGGCAATGCTGGGAGATAGAAGTCAAACGCAAGCCATTATATATTTTGAAAAACAGCCTGCAGTAAAATAACGCTAGTTGAGTTTGAAATCGCCAACCCGTCTTGAGCAAGCGTGGTGCTCAATGCTCCTGTATGAGAAGAGGCGTTTGTCCAGCAGTGGTACAGTACTGGACTGGTATTAAAACACAACTTTATCTGGACGACTATCTGGCTATTGTTGAGCGTGACGTCCTGGGTTCGATTCCAAAGTGCCAGGTCGGGTCGGGTCGGCTTGCGGACGGTGAGCAATGGGTAGCTCACCGTCCGGTAAGGACCAGGCCCGGGTCGACGGCGCGTTGTATTCCACGCACGCCTCAAAAAGATGTCGTCAGCACAATTGTAGGGGTCCACTAGGGCCGATGTCATTCGGGGTCGCGGGAAGGTAATAATGGGTCACCAAGGCCCCCGCAACACAGGCAACGGAAGGAATACGGGTGGGTTTTAGTCAGTAAGAGTCTGACACACCCTCCCGCTCCGCCCAGAGCGGGAGAAGTTATTTGATGAATTCCCATCAAAAAAAAAAGTGCCCGGTCGGGTAAAGTGTTGTTAGGTTTTTCATCAGAAATTTCTCAGTAGCAGCCCGGAGTCTGGATTTGTTGATGGCAATAGGCTCGATCTTATTACATGTCACTTAATCATAACTGCCGAAATATGGGTGTACCACAGATGTAGACCTGTGGTCCCGGCTGTTGGAATTACATAATCATTCCTTCCTTCATTAAACTTAAAAGTTATTTTATATATATATCTATTTGATATCTGTCCTTAGAATAAGTGTCAGCAATGACTTTTGTCAACTCGTTCTTTTTTTTTTGCCTTCCATGATGATGTGTAAGGCCTGTGTGTTTTCCGTAATACAGTTAAACTATTTAAACCGTGCAGTTCTTTGATTTATTCCCCTCTTTCTAAAAGGTTATGGGCCCAGTTAATAGTAATTGCTATAATAGCTTATTACGAGTATTTCGGGAGTTTAGTGATTATTAAATACGTCGTGATTGGAATCATACAATTGTAAAAATGCCGAACATGGCCGTATCTTGTCCAAAAAAAAAATTAAAAGAATAGAAGATTACCATAACATAACATAACATCACGCCTTGTTTTCCCGAAGGGTTGGGCAGAGATGTACCTGTAGTACACCCACATTTCGCCAGTTATGTTTAAGTCCCATGTAATAGGGGGGCGAGCCTATTACCATCAACCGGGCACAAATCCAGACTCCGGGCTGCTACTGAGAAATTCCAGATAGAAAAACTCAATAACATTTTGCTCGACCTGGGAATCGAACCCAGGACCTCATGCTCAGCAGTAGCACCTGCATCCACTAGACAAACGAGGCAGTTACAAAATTGGAAATTCTCAATACGTATGATACTAGTGCATGAGGATTTATGGGAGTTTGTGGAATAAAAGGAGGTAAAAGATGAAAAGAAAAACTTGAAAGCTTTGGCGAAAATATATTTTTCGGTACATACCACTGCATATCCTCATGTTAGGAATGCAAACACTGCATTTGAAGCTTGGAATAAATTACAAAAAGCATTTGCAGACAAAAAAATAAACACAAGAAAACCGACAAGAGGAAAATTATTATGGAACGATATGATGTAATTTTGCACAGAGTATCATTATTGAGGGAGATGAACAAAATCACAAATTGGGGCAATGTCATATTTATCGATGAGACTTGGCTGAACTCGAACCATACCGTGCCGCAGTCGTGGACGGACAATAACAAGGCATCTTGCTCAAAAGTGCCAATGGGAAAAGGTGGACGCCTAATAATCTGCCACAGTGGACCAGCCGGGGGAGGTTTTGTGAATGAGGCCTTACTCGCATTCGAGTATAAAAGTACAAAAGAATATCTCGAAGAAATGGAGTGGTTTTCTAACTTGTTAATAAACCTCTCCGAACAGTGCATAATCATTATGGACAATGCATCTTACCATTCAGTTCAAATAGATGAAGCACCTACTCAAGCAAACAAAAAGGCTGATTTAGTGCCTTGGCTACAAAGACAAGGCGTTGAAGCTGACATGAAATTGTTGAAAGCTGAATTTCTGTAACTGGTAAAAGAAAATAAACCTGCGAAACTACAATATAAAATTGATGAATTGGCACTTGAGCATGGACACAAAGTAAGAACACCGCCATGCCATTGTCAGTACAATGCTGTTGAGTTGATCTGGGCTCAAGTTAAAGCTCGCCATAATACAAAGCCGCCATTCTCCACTAAGAAAATGATGACATTGCTGAAAGAAGCTTGTGCCAAAATTACTAAAGAACACTGGGCAAAACTGGCGAAAAATAATAAAGGAAGATTTTGACAGAGACGTCGATATTGATAATAAAATTGAAAATGAAATATTTATATTTACAGGTGAAGATAGCTCAACTAATGATTTTGGCTCATCATCCGAAGAAAATTATTGAATGAAGATTCAATCACTTTCGCTTTTCTTGATTTTATTTTGTGATTGAGTGAAAAAACAAATTGACCGTTCGTACCATTGTATCATTTCGAAATACCTACAATATCAAAGTTCTAAAATTGTAAATTTAATTCTAAAAGGTCCGCAGAGAGTATCCGGACACCGCCGCAAATGCGGTGCTCTTCGCGTTCCGAACCATATCTCCCTTCTATAGGATTCCATGGAACTCGAACGCTCAGGCAGAAAAGAAAACTCTTCCCGGACCTCTCGGCAGCGTCTTCCCATGAGCGTTTTTTAGGTGCCTTAACACTACGTTTGGTTCATCCCACAGCGCCAGTTCTGCTTACCAAAATTGGTCCACTTGTCACCGTCATCAGATCTCCGGCTTCATCGTTCGAGTAAGCCGGAGTACCACACCCATTTAAAGTTTGAGAATAGGTTGAAGTCGTTTCGGCCCCAATGCCTCTAATCATTCGCTTTACCGGATGAGACTGTTCAAGTCGACGCCAGCTATCCTGAGGGAATCTTCGGACGGAACCAGCTACTAGATGGTTCGATTAGTCTTTCGCCCCTATACCCAGTTCCGATGATCGATTTGCACGTCAGAATCGCTACGGTCCCCCATCAGGGTTTCCCCTGACTTCGACCTGACCAGGCATAGTTCACCATCTTTCGGGTCCCAGCATTTATGCTCAGAGCGCGCCTGCATTCACAGATTGGAAACGAGACGCCTCGGGAGTGCGAGAGGTCGACCTAGCCCGACGCTCCATCCTCCCTGAGCACGCGGCAAGCGCGCGCCTTCTCAAAGTTATAAAAGGACATCAACCATTTTGGACCAAATTTGAAAATGGCGGCCAGAGAAAGAAAACACAATATTCTATTAGAACTTGTTCTCCTTAACATTTTTTATTATGGCACCAAAACTGTGGGTTCTATTTGAGTTAAAAGTCGCACGCATTTTTCGTAACATGAATTGTCAAAACAAAGGATTTAGCTTGAATAGAAACTTCCAGATAACTGCCGTTAGCTGCCACGCAATGTGATGCCCCTCCCCTACCCGCTAAAAGACCCGCCACGCTCCGCGCATTACAACTGTTACTTTATTTAGTTCCGAAAGCAAAGCTATCGTGTACGTTGCACTGTGTGAATTTCGCTAGCTCCTGCTATAAGTATACTATTTGTTTTTGTTGTTTTAGTGTTTTATCATCCTTGTTAAATTTTATTATTGACTGTTACGTGTAGCCTTGTTATTGTTTTTGTTGAGTTTTAAACTGTTATATTCCATTAACTGACTGTCAAATGCCAAAAAAATATGTTTAAACACGTACTTCGCCGTTTCGTCTCAAGGCCAACCCGCCAGTCCGACACAGACAAAGCACCCTAAGCGTCCTTGACAACACTATGCTTTCAATCGGCGCAATAATCCTTTGAAGCGTTTATTACCTGACGATTCTATTATTCATAAAGGGCTGTTCACGATAATGATTTTTGTCTGCTAAATACTTATTGCGTTTTTTTTTTACTTCCTAGTTGGCGGCTACAGAATTCATTGGCCGTCCGTGTTGGCAAAGAACTGAACGTACGCACCAACGAAGTATGCGAGAACAAGTTGATCAAGAAGATGTACCAGTCGAAAATCCAAATCCAAGATCTATTTCATTGGAATTGCCTGGTCTTCTTCGCGCACCGAATACCTCAAATAGCTGCATTTTTCAACATTGTTTAAATGAATCTCGTCGTCAGATACCCGAAAACATAAGGTTTCGTATGTTGTGCCGGTACAATTATTATGTGCCAGAAATCACACATGTATGCAATGAACACATGGAGCAAAATCTTTGGCATTTACTCCCTTTACAAGACAGCTGATCAGAAGAGTTCACTGCTGTTCAAATAATGGACATAGTAGGTATCAACATTACAGAGATATATTACTCAGGACCACATTAACTTCGAACAATATGAAAATATGGCACCGGACGAGTTCCATAACTGGACCGGAATACTTCAAGACCAGTTTGCCGAATTGATGGAGGGTTTGTCAAGCTTGAGGTCAGTTAATAAAAAAAATACTATTTTGGCGGCAGTATTAGTTAAGTTGAGGACTGGAGACTCCAATGCTAGACTAGCAAACATTTTCAAATGTGGTGAATCAACCTTCCAAAGGTGGTTGCAGATTGGATGCGATGCGCTCTTACAGGATTTTGTGCACTTAAACCTTGGTTTTGATCACATAACACGTGAGAACGTTGCACAAAGGAACACGTTAATACCAAACCATCTATTCGGGAACCCCTTGAGCCCCGAAAATGAAAGGAAGGCGATAACAATTTGTGATGGTACATACATATATTTACAAAAAGTATCAATTAGTTTTTTCAGCGACAGTCTTACAGCCATCACAAATACAGAAACCTCCTGAAACCGTTACTCTTGGTTTGTTGCGATGGACATATTATTGAGGTAATTGGACCGTATGCTGCCGTTACGTCTGACGCAGAAATCATGAAAGCTACGATAAGAAATGTAGACAGTGCATTCCTTTGGTTTTTTAGGACCGGAGATGTTTTTATTTTGGACCGTGGATTTCGCGATTCTGTGGCAAACCTTGAGTCTTGCGGTTACATACCACATATGCCAGCAACAAAATACCAAAATGAAACACAACTCACGACAGATCAAGCAAACAAATCAAGGCTGATTACGATTTGTCGTTGGGTAGTGGAAGTAGTGAACGGCCGATTTAAAAGAGATTTTCGGCTATTGCAAAATATATACAACAATAGAGCTGCTAAAAACATGTTTGATTACTTCAGAATTGCAGCCGCCATTTTAAATAAATACCATGTTGTAATCGAAAATAATCCACATGCTTCAGACATTTTGGAGATCATAAATGAAATAATGAATACGCCAAATGTATTAGCAGAACTGGTTAATCGCCATAATCATAATCGCAGACGAGCTCAGTTCACCCTAATGACAGCAGATATGCCAGAGTTTGCAGATTTTCCGAGGCTGAGTGAAGATGACATCTTATTATTTGCTCTTGGCGTATACCAACTAAAACAAGCCAAAAGCTACTATGGTGAACATATCTTCCATAACGGATCGTTTTCAATTGCGCTCAGTAATGAAATGGCAGATGAACACTTGGAAGAGTTAGAAGGAACAGATATGTGGATGATACGAGGACGACTGCAATCTCGACATGTCCGAGCTCGCCAATATTATACCAACATTGTAATAGACAGAACATCATCCGGTCGAAGTGCAATCCGTCCCTATTATTGCACGTGCTTAATAGGAAAAAGAACGATTGGGTGCTGTTCACATATTATGTGCATAATATGGTACATGAGTTACGCTCGTCATTTACAGGTGTTATTACCCCCGGCTTTTGGATTAGAAAACATTATTGAAGTTCCAGACGAGAACGATATGCTTATTTAACAATATGTTATGAATTAACATACTTGTAAGACGTACATGTACTTTTAGAAATAATTAAAGGGTTCATTAACTATTGAACGTAAGATACAACTCTATTTTTATTTTTAGAAAATCCCCTATACCACAGAAAAAAATATACCACAATAAAAAACCACTACAGGCAGGCTGTATTTTCTCATTATTATATTTTACAGACTATTGTAATGCTATAGCAGTATAGTTCGTTTTTTATAAAATAATTTACTTAGTTCTTTTTTTACAAAATTAATTTCATAGAAAATGTATAAAATAAATAATAATAATAATAATAAAACTTTATTTGCCAAAATGTAGGTGTACAAAGTAGTATGATGTTATTATAAATGTGGCCCGTTTACATTCTACCATTACATGTGGTGTGCAAATATTTAATTTCAGAATACATTAAATTACTAAAAATGTCAAAATATTCCTTCAGTTATCACTATAATCGTTACAAACAGTCAGATTAAATAAATTAATTGCAAATATTTAATTTCACAATAGGTACATTATATAATTTAAAAATGTCATATCATTACATCAGTTACCAATATGATCTTTATAAAGTGTCAGATTGTATATATTAATTGAAATGATAATGTCCATGAATATTGTTAAAATGTCAAAAATAAAAATAATAATAGTAAGTAAATGTCAAATTAAAAACAAATAAAATTTAAATAAACCAAGTATAATGACATTACTTTCTTTCTTCGACATGTGACACAAATTCATTAACAGTGTAAAAACATTTTTCTTGAAGCCACTGAATCAGCTTTTTTTTAAACATAAGCAAAGGTAGTTCTTTAAAGGCGTTTGGTAATTTATTGTATATCTTAATAGCCATTATAAACGAATTTCTTTTATATATATCGAGCTTGCATTGTGGCAAGCAGAGCCTATGTTTATCTCTAGAGGCAACATTCCTTTTGGTTACATCTCTATGCTTAATAAAATTTTCAGGATGTTGTCGTACTAATAGGCACAATTCTTTAATATACATGCATGCTAACGGTAAAATGTTGTACTTTCTAAACAGTGGCTTACAGCTATCCATGTACCCAGCTCCACAGATTGCACGCACACATTTTTTTTGTAACATAAACGCTTTATTGACATCCACCGAATTACCCCACAACAAGAGACCGTATGAGAGTACGGAGGAAACGTATCCGTGATATGCACAAAGAGCCGCTTCAGTTGAGACCGTGGCTCTTAATCTTCTTAGTGCATAAATAAATCTGTCCAGTTTGTCACAAACATATTCGACATGCTTTTTCCAATCGCAATTTTGATCCAATTGTATGCCCAGAAATGCAGCACTTACTACTTGTTCTATTGTAGTGTCATTATATTTAACAGTCAGCGTTAATGGGTTTCTCCTGTATGTTTGAAATTGCATCATTTTCGTTTTCTCCATATTAATTTGTAGGTTATTGGAGTTCAACCAGTGTATTATATTTTTGATGGCTTCATTAATCTCATACTCGTAGATATCGACTCTATCACACTTCACGACAAGGGTCGTGTCATCAGCAAATAAAATGACTGTATGGCGAGTGATATTTGGGAGGTCATTGATATAGAGAAGGAATAAAAAAGGCCCCAATACACTGCCCTGCGGCACTCCGAAATTATTTTCCTGATAGTCGCTTCTATATGACACTTTTTTTCCATTATGTATTCTGGAGATTTCTACACATTGTTGTCGGTTTTTTAGGTAGTTTCTTAACCAGTCGTTCGCTTTTCCTCTTATTCCGTATTTTTCTAATTTGTGTAAGAGCAGTTCGTGATCTACAAAATCGAACGCCTTGCTCATATCCAAGAGGATTGCCGCTACTGGTAAGCCGTCATTTATCGCCTGGGTGACATTCTTCATCAAATTGAAACAAGCCAAAGACGTGGTACTGTTTTTCCTAAACCCAAATTGTTCGTCTTTAAGTATACGATGACTAATCGCAAATTCTTGGAGCCTTCTCAGCATGATTTTCTCCAAGATTTTTGACATGATTGGTATCAGAGTCACTGGCCTATAGTTCTTCATGTCAGATGTATTACCTTTTTTTAAAAGTGGCTTTACTATTGATTTTTTTAAAATCTCTGGGAATGCACCTTCTTCAAAAGAAAAGTTTATTAAATAACTTAATGGTTGGCAAATGCATGAAGCGCCTAATTTAATTACCTTTGTTGTTATATCATCCAGTCCTACTGCAGTTGTATTTTTAAGATTTTGTATTATTCTAAATACCTCCGTAGCATCAGTAGGTTTGAGAAATATTGTGTGGTCATTATTACCATCGATAGTCTTGTTTATCTCGTCAACATTGTATTTAAAATTAGAATTATTGGTCGTTTGTATGTAGAATTGATTAAATGTGTCACTTATTTCCTTAGGGTCTAGAATTTTCCGGTCATCTTTAGTTATTACGTCAATTCGGGTTTTAGCGTTTAAATCATCAATATTTTCATTAATCACCGCCCATGTGGCTTTACACTTATTTTTATTATTGGCAATATACTTCTTACTTTGTAGCTGTCTAGATTTATATATACACTTTTTGAGAATGTCACTATACGATTTATATGTTGTGTTTAGTTTTTGCCGCTTAGTTTTATTGTATTGTTGATTAAGATAAAGGATCCTTTTTTTTACGCACGATTTTCTTATGCCTTTTGTCAACCATTTGTGGTTTTCTCTATGAGATGACATTTTTTTTGAATATATTGGAAAGCACAAGTCAAAAAATAATTTTATAAGACCGTGAAATTCTCCAAACGCTTCCTGAAAACCATGTTTTTCGTATACGCTTGAAAAAGTGAGAGATGACATGCAACTATAGAACTTGTCCATGTTTTCCTGACTAAAATCTCTGACCTCCTCAAACCAAGTGCATATTTCGTACGTTTTAATAGTCCTCATCGAAAGCGACTGTCCCGTTTCATGATCGGACAAGGCAAGATGATGCACCTCCGGTTTAGCTTGCTTGACGTTGCTTGCTATCTGATCTAAGCACGACATCTGTCTTGTGGGCGTTTTAATATGCAATTCGATATTAAAATTTTTCAAAATGCTTTTCAAGTTTTCACAGCTTTTGTTTGGCTTTAAAATCTCCAAGTTCCAATCCCCGCATAAAATATTTTTTTTATGCTTTCTCGTTAATCTTATTAGCAACTGTTCTAGATTTCCGAGAAATATTTGAGGATTACTATTTGGAGTTCTATATAAACAAACAATAATAATATTATTTATTTCTACGCCAAAAAGATTTAAAGATTTTTGAACTCAAATAAAACCGAGGGCAATGGTTTCACAGTTTTGGTGCCATAATAAAAAATGTTAAGGAGAACAAGTTCTAACAGAATATCGTATTTTTTTTTCTTTGGCCGCCATTTTCAAATTTGGTCCAAAAATATATGGAACGTGGGTGATGTCCTTTTTTAATCAAAACTTTAATCCAATGCACTTTACAATACATAATCAAATCGATGATATACTCATACAAATTTGAATCAATTTATCGTGAGTATCGAGTACCGAGTCGTATGGTTACTTCACTAGTTACGTCGCGATGGCAAATGTCAAAACGGGCCTTTTATTTTTTGAAACCTTTTAGTTACATTGTTGAGTAGACGATTTTTTCAAACCTAAGAAGCAGTGGATTAGCAATATCCTTCAAAATTCTCGGATTGTGATTCAAACTGTGTTACGCAATTAGCGTGCGGGAAATAATATAGTTACATTAATTGTCCTTAAAATAAATAAAATAATGGTGATGCGACCGGAGTCGCGCGAACAGGAAATAATAAAGTAACATATATCCTTAACCAAATAAATGATGGTCACTGTATTTCACTCACAGTCAGATCACAGTTAATCTCTCCTGTGAAGTATTTTGTCATTGCAATATACGTATTATTTAGTATTGACTGTTAAATAAAAAACATAAAAATGTTTCGTTTGGTATTGTGTTTAGTTTTTACAATAATGAGAGCTGAAGCAAATGTTTCTGAAACTGGTAAGACCTATTTTTACTGACCTTGTTCTAAACAAGTGACTGTTAATAAAGGATGAAATAAAATTAAATCGACCCGTAGTGGTACTCGTATCTTACATCTTAGCTACGAATAAAAAAATGAAAAATCATTTCTGCGACAGCTTTTAACAGTCGGGTTTCTTTTTGTTCAATATTAGGTATATTTATTCTGCACCTATGAAGATTAGTGGCTATTTGGCTAGGATCCGTCATATTTTTTTTATGATGTCTCTAACCTAGAGGCATTCTATCTAAAGGAGCACATATGCGCTATTTTTTTTAAACTTAAAGCCGTCATTAAGTCATTGCAATGTTACTCTTAAAGAATTGTCATAAAGTAAATGATTGCCGATAGTTGTATAAAACTCACGGCATAATTCTAATTTAAGGCTATACGCAAAAAAATATCTTCGTTAATGTGCTTCATATAGGAATAGACTCACACATAACAACATATACCAAAGAACATTACCTTCTTTCGGAGCAGTCGGGTAAAAAACAACTGCATTTTAACTATTTAATATTCATTTGAAAACAAAATACATTATGATAGATCCATAGTTTACTTTTACATATATTTTTAAAACACGTTTTTTAGTCCTTCCATTTTGAACTTTAATTTATTTTTATTATTTATTGTTATAGCGGCTATAGTAGTGTAGGGGACTTTATTTAAAACTCCTCTTGATTTGCTTTGTAGATTTATTACTAATCACAGTTATCACTTATAAACTTATTACTATATATACTTATTACTATTGAGCTGCATACTCAACTGTGTTCGTCCATATTTTGGCCTTTCTTATATTGTAAGTTACCATGGTACAAGTAGCGGGTGGCCCTAGTATTTGTATAAAATATTTATGAGGTTCTGATCAATGGTGTGAAAGTAAGGCATGGATACTTCGGTCAAGTCGGAACTTGTTCCCGACTAGTCGCAACCTGGGTGACCTGGACCTCCCGGGCGAGTCCATTTTTCATCTATGTGGGTATGAATGAGTGATCGTAAGTCAGTACGTGTGTTTACTTGACCATGGGAGTGTTTTATGATAATAACTTTGTATAATCATTGATTATCCTACTAATCAGTTTACAATAGAGCTCATAATTAATAAATATAGTACTAATCAGGTAATAAAACTAGCTTTATGCTACTAGGTACAAACTTATGGCGTAAATTACTTACCCCTACATCAAATCATCTTTATTTACATAGTCACATCGTTTATTTGAAATAGTAGTCGTCGCTAGCAGATTTCTTATCGTCGCCAACTAGTAGTTTCACTCTGTGAAAATCTCCAGTGTCTACCGGTTACGGTTAAGAGGTACAGCCCTGTGACTAGGGTCACCACCTTTTTTTTTTTAAAAAAAAATATACCATTTTTCCCAAAAAAGACGTGGAAGATTATTAAAGATACGTGGGCCCATAAAAAAGATGCTTTGGTGCAAAAGCTTTGTTTTACAAGTTACGGTGCGCAGGGCTACGGTGCGCAGCTTGTCTTTGTGTCTGGCCCTAGTGCAAAATTCAAATAAGGTTAGATTTGATTTTATGAAATCGATGTAACCAAATTTCTGGGTCTCTCTATCGATAGCGCTTTTAGAGGTCAAAAACGTTGTATTAGGTCGATCTGCAATATACATCAAGTGGATTCATGCAGACAACATTTTCTAAATTTAAAAATATTAAGTCTCAGTGAACATTACAGTTTTTCTTAATATTTTTAAATTTAGAAAATGTTGTCTGCATGAATCCACTTGATGTATATTGCAGATCGACCTAATACAACGTTTTTGACCTCTAAAAGCGCTATCGATAGAGAGACCCAGAAATTTGGTTACATCGATTTCTTCTATGCTGGTTTGAGAGTAACATATATTTAAATTGGTATCCTCATTGGTTGAGTTGGGTTGGTTGTACTCGTTGTTTAAAATTCATGATTTTTGTTTTTTCTAGGTTTATTTTTAGGTCATTATCATCAAGCCATTTTATAATTGTTGTTAGGGTGCTATTTAAGTCATGATTTAAATTAGGTCTTTACCGGTACTATCGTCAGCAATTGAGGTCATATGGAGCATTGTAACTGTTGACATGTCATTTATATAAATTAGAAAAAATAGTGGGCCTTGAATGTTGCCCTGAGGGACACCGGAAAGGATATTTCTAACCTCAAAAACAACCGTTTCTTCAGTTCTGGTAGTCTCTATTTAATTCTACCATCTGTTTTCTGTCACTAAGATATGATTCAATTAATTTGTATATGTTACCTCTTTCAACAGCTCCATATAATTTATTCAAGAGTATTATATGGCTGACTCGGTCAAATGCTTTTGACATGTCTATGTACAGCGCTATGGCTGCAACCTAATGTCCATATTTAAAAAGACTTTGTGTAAAAAGTTATACATTGCTATATTAACAGATTTATTTTTTCTAAAACCATATTGACATGGGGTAAATATGTTATTACTTTCGAAAAATGGGTAGAGGCAAGTATATATGTTTCTTTAGAATATTTTGGAGAAAATGGTTATTAAAGCAATTGGCCTGTAGTTACTGATGGATTATTTGTCATTTTTTTATGTAAGTATGGTTTTACTACTGACAATTTTAATTTCTCTGGAAAAATACCGTGTTCTATGCACAAACTGATAATGGTGTTGTGTTCAATGGGTATCATCTTTCTGCACATTTCCTAATTTCTTTAGGCTTGGCACATCACATCTGTTTCGTCTTGGATGCATTTAACCGTAATTGTCACCTCAGTATATTTTGTATACAACCTCTTAATGGTACAGTCTATCCGCTCAAATAGTGACGCACGTGCCTCGAGGTAGTTTTCCAAGAGCGGCACTATTTGAGTGGATGGACTTTAGTTGCCATACTTTCAGTCCAACGACCATAAGTGTTTTAATAAATATTTATTACTAGCGACCCGTTCATTGGCACGGTTTTCACTCCGGTTCCGGGATCCGGCTACCAAAACCACCGGAAACTAGACCTGGCAACATATAACACGCGTACACTCCGGACCGACGAGAAGATCATCGAACTCGAGGAAGGATTGAGCAGGTTACGATGGGGTATAGTAGGGTTATCTGAAGTCCGAAGAGAGGGGGAGGACTCGATAATCCTCAGATCCGGGAACTTGCTCTATTTCCGGGAGGGCGACCAACAGTCCCAAGGTGGTGTCGGATTTATCGTCCACAAGTCCCTTGTGAGCAACGTGGTGAAGATCGAGAATGTGTCGACAAGGGTGGCGTACCTTATACTCAAAATATCCAAAAGATATTCGCTGAAGGTCGTAGAGATTTACGCCCAGACCTCGTCACACCCCGACGATGAAGTGGAGACCATGTATGAGGATATTTCCGGAGCCATGCATGGCTCTAAAACTCACTTTACCATTGTCAAGGGGGATTTCAACGCGAAACTGGGCAAACGAAACGGTGATGAGCTGCGAGTGGGGCAATTTGGAGTTGGGCGTCGTAACCACCGAGGCCACCTACTAGCCAGATTTATGGAGAAGGAAGGCCTCTTTATAATGAACTCCTTCTTCAGAAAACGTGAGCACAGAAAGTGGACCTGGCAGAGCCCTGATGGTGCAACAAAAAATGAGATTGACTTCATTATGTCGACGAAGAAGCAAGTATTCAATGATGTCTCTGTGATCAACGCGGTGAAAACCGGAAGTTATCACCGAATGGTAAGCTGGAAAGATCTCGACTGATGAAGTCTACGCTCCGCCCAGCACCGATCCAAGTCCAAAACCCCGAGAGCTTTCAGCTCGAACTTCAGAATCGTTTCGAGTGTCTAGGGAGCTTCGTGGACGATTATAACGATGGGTTCGTGGAAACTGTCCATACGGTCGGGTCTAAGATCTTCAAGACCCGTCGTACAAATAGAAACAAGAAGCTCTCTGATCCTACTATACGGCTCATGGAGGAGAGGCGCGAGATGATCCTGCAGTCTTCAGTTGATGCGCTCAAGTACCACCAGCTCAATAGACGGATCTCTAAGTCCTTAAAAAGCGGCCTTCGCCGCTTTAATACAGGGCGCATTAAGGACGCGATAGAGCGGAATAAAGGCTCCAAGGTCTTTACAAGAGATCTGTCTATTGGGCAGAGCCACCTTGTGAAACGGTATCCGCCAAACATGAGCTGTTGAGAGAGATCGAGAGTTTCTATGGACAGTTATACACGTCAACAGGCAACCCTGGTATGAATCTGGCAAACGACCCAAGAGCTAGATTGACCCGACACTACACCGAAGATATCCCGGACGTCAGCTTGTACAAGATTAGGATGGCTCTGAAGCAGCTCAAAAACAACAAGGCGCCGGGTGATGACGGAATTACGGCTGAACTTCTGAGGGCCGGTGGAAAACCCGTTCTCAAGGCCCTCTAGAAGCTGTTTGGTTCCGTCATACTCGAGGGCAAAACGCCACAGGCATGGAACAGAGGTGTGGTGATACTGTTCTTTAAGAAGGGCGACAATACCCTCCTTAAGAATTATAGGCCCATCTCACTTCTGAGCCATATCTACAAGCTGTTTACAAGAGTCATCACGAACCGTCTCGCACGCAGGTTTGACGACTTCCAGCCTCCCGAACAAGCCGGATTCCGTAAAGGCTTTAGCACTGTAGACCACATACATACACTGCGGCAGGTTATACAGAAGACCGAGGAGAATAACCTGCCTCTCTGCTTAGCGTTTGTGGACTACGAAAAAGCCTTCGATTCGATCGAGACATGGGCTGTACTGCGGTCTCTTCAACGGTGCCAGATCGACTATCGGTACATCGAGGTGCTTAAGTGTCTGTACGAAAACGCCACTATGTCAGTCCGACTCCAGGACCAGACCTCAAAACCTATCCTTCTGCAGCGAGGTGTGAGACAGGGAGACGTTATCTCTCCGAAACTGTTCACCTCTGCACTGGAAGATGTCTTCAAGGTTCTGGACTGGAAAGGGCCAGGCATCAACATCAATGGCGAGTACATCAATCACCTTCGGTTTGCCGACGATATAGTTGTCATGGCTGAGACTATGGAGGACCTCAGTACAATGCTCGATGACCTCAGTAGAGTTTCCGAAAGAGTGGGTCTTAAAATGAACATGGACAAGACAAAGATCATGCCAAATGCCCATGTTACAGCCACTCTCAAGAAAATCGGAGACGCTACGCTCGAAGTTGTGGACGAGTATGTTTATCTAGGACAAACTGTCCATTTAGGTAGGTCCAACTTCGAGAAAGAGGTCAATCGTCGAATCCGACTCGGCTGGGCAGCGTTCGGGAAGCTACGCAATATCTTCTCGTCCCACATACCACAGTGTCTCAAGACGAAAGTTTTTGACCAGTGCGTGTTGCCAGTGATGACCTATGGCACTGAAACGTGGTCGCTTACAATGGGCCTTATAAAAAAGCTAAAAGTCACTCAAAGGGCAATGGAGAGGGCTATGCTTGGAGTTTTCCTACGTGATCGAATCAGAAATGAAGAGATCCGTAGGCGAACCAAGGTCACCGACATAGCCCGAAGAATTGCCAAACTTAAGTGGCAGTGGGCAGGGCACATTTCTCGCAGAACAGATGGCCGATGGGGCCGAAAGGTTCTGGAATGGCGACCGCGTACCGAAAGACGTAGCGTTAAAAGGACTCCTACAAGGTGAACCGATGACCTTGTGAAGGCCGCAGGAATCCGCTGGATGCGGGAAGTACAAAACCGGTCGAAGTGGGGGTGCTTGGGGGAGGCCTATGTCCAGCAGTGGATGTCTTTCGGCTGAAATGATGATGATGATGATGATGAATTTTAGAAGCAGTTTTTATTTTTTTTTATGTGAAACCCTACCACAGGCCTTGAACCAAAATAAGTATTTTTCCTCGCCGACGTCACCAACACCTGTACGTCGGCAGGGGAGATGCCAGCCACCGAAGAGCTTGGGACTTATGGGCCATCCGGCCCCGAGCTGGGTCTCTGTCGGTGATTGTGTGCAGCGCATGAGATGGACTCAGTCTATGAACGAAAATGTCATGCGCACGCATTACGGGTCTACAAAGACAGCATCCTAACACGGTACGCAGTGAGGTTAGTTCCCCCGAACTAACCTCACTGCGTACCGTGTTAGGATGCTGTCTCTGTTTCAGGAACTAGAGCCAACCGTCAACGTCTCGGCCCAACGACTATCGGATCAGGTTTGGGTCATCCAACGCAATCGTAGGTTGGACGATGGCGCACTTGATAGGCTGCGTTCAGAGGTACTGAGCAACCATATCGTCTCGACTCTGGCACAAACCGCAGCACATGCCCCAATTATTGATGTAATCCAATCACGGTGTTGAAAAGGAGGATGATAGGGCTGCCACAGTAAGTAGTCAGTGCAACGTCCGATTGAGGAGCGCACTGGAAGATGCATTAGGCGAGTATAGGTCCACTTTGACTGAACTTAGACCCCCAACTACCACGACTACCTACGCACAAGCGAAATAGGGCGCTTGTGTGTGCCTTGGACTCGCAGCTTAAGGATTTTTTCGAGAGCAGCTCGTTGATACACACTCGATCCTGTATTGCGCGGCTGTTGCGGCAAACTTTTGCGGAGCTACTCGACCAAAACCAGCCGTACCAGCCTGGCAGTGCAGGATTAAGCGCCGTATCGATGGGGCCAGGGTACTCATTGGCAAACTATACTGCTTCAGGGAGGGCAATACACGACCAGGAGTGATGCGCTTAGTGAGGCGGGCATTCTCGGGGACTGGAATCAGCCCTCGAGAATAAATGTCCCGTATCACAGAGCGTAACAGAGCTGTGGGGTGTAAGGGGGAGCACACAACAACCGGACTCCCCAAATGTCAACCTCACCTGCACGCGGTATACCCTGCTACTGACGGATGAGGCGCTGACGACCGGCCGATGGCCGTATAACCATCCAAGAAGCCAATCTAAATTCTCCAGAGCGATGACGGGCAGCAGTGGCATCGGTGCGAAAGGACTGGCACTGCGGTCACCAACCCGCTTGCCCAGCGGGTTGGTGACCGCAATGAATATAGTGCCAAAACAACGGCCCCCAGTTCCTGGTGGTCCCGCTATTCTTGGTCAAGGTAGCGGTCACGGTAATGGCGGGACGGGGGGTGCGAAGAATCCCCGGGCTACGGCAGGCTACCAACGACGACTACATCTGACGCGACGTACAATGGACGTTCGATGAGGCTGGACCATCACCTTGCCGAACTCGAGGTAGAGTTAGGTCGCATTAACTGGCATATACTGGGGTTATGTCCGAAGACAGGGGGAGGACACGATAACCTTGGAGTCAGGTCACCTATTCTACTTCCGCGAAGGTGATCAGCTCTCCCAAGGCGGTGTCGGCTTCCTTGTCGACAAGGATCTCACTAGCAGCGTTGTGGAAATTAGTAGTGTGTTGACACGGGTAGCGTACCTTGTACTGAAACTCACTGACAGATACTACCTGAATGTGATACAGGTATATGCGCCGACGTCAACATGCTCTGACGAGAGAGCCGAGGCTATGTACGAGGACATTGCCAAGGCAATGCACAGTACGACAAAGGCCCACTACAACGTTGTTATGGGTGACTTCAATGCCAAAGTGGGAGTACAAGGATGCGGCGAAACGAAAGTTGGACCGTTCGGTTTGGGGCGCAGGAATCACAGGGGGCATATGCTGGTCAACTTCTTAGAGTCTCAGGGGCTCTTCTTGATGAATTCGTTCTTCGAGAAGAAGCCCCAAAGGAAGTGGACCTGGCAGAGCCCCGATAACGTGACATAGAACGAGATAGACTTCATTATGACGGATAAGAGGCACATATTTAGAGATGTCTCCGTGATCAGCAGGTTTAATACCGGAAGCGATCACAGGCTTGTCCGAGGCACTCTAAATATCAATTTTCGAACCGAGAGAATCCGAATGATGAGGCCTACTCTCCGACCTACGCAGCTTCAAGCCGCTCTAGGATCCGAGAAGTTCCAACTGGAACTTCAAAATCTATTCGCCCTACTGGAAACCACAGGCACTGTTGATGAGAAGGCAGACGAGGTGGTCAAAGCACTACGCGTCGTGTCCCGCAGACTTTTCCCGTCACAACGAAAAAGTAAAGTGTCCAAACTTTCCTCGGAGACTCTCGGACTTATGACGCAAAGACGAGAGTGGTAACTCTCGCCTCGTGGATGGTAATCCACGCCGCCGTCTTCGTCAGATAAGAGGGCCTTAAACCTAAAAATTAGAAAGCTGACACGTCGCGACCTTCGATACTCTAACACTCGTGACATTATGGTCACGATTGAGCAGAACCGAGGGTCGAAAGTGTTCGCTCAGCAATTAGGGAGGCCCCATCTGACGAAACTGAAAACTGCGGATGGTAGGATCGTGACTTCGAAGTCCGAAATACTCGAGGAAGTCGAGGATTTCTACGGTCACTTGTACTCAACGCGGATGGCGAAACCAGCGGGGCATAGTGAAGATGACCATCGAGCCGAATTAACGCGCCACTACACGGAAGACATCCCGGATGTCGACCAGTGTGAGATTAGGGCGGCTCTCGAGCAACTAAAGAACAACAAGGCACCTGGTGATGACGGAATAACGACAGAGCTCCTTAAAGCGGGCGGGGCTCTAGTCCTGAAAGAGCTAGCGAGTCTCTTCAACTCCGTCATCCAAGAAGGAACAACGCCGGAGGCGTGGAGCAGAGGTGCGGTGGTTCTGTTCTTCAAAAAAGGCGACAAAACCTTGCTGAAGAACTATAGACCCATCTCACTTCTGAGACACGTTTATAAGTTGTTTTCGAGGGTCGTCACGAACCGTCTCGCCAGGAGACTTGACGAGTTCCAGCCACCAGAACAAGCCGGTTTTCGAAAAGGCTTCAGTACCGTGGACCACATCCATACTGTTCGGCAGATTGTACAGAAGACCGAAGAGTACAACCAGCCGCTGTGTATGGCATTTGTGGACTACGAAAAAGCCTTCGACTCCGTCGAAATATGGGCAGTTCTGGCCTCTCTGCAACGATGTCGAATTGACTGGCGTTACATCGAAGTGTTGAGGTGTTTGTATGACGCTGCAACGATGACTGTCCAAATCCAGGATGAAAAATCCAGCCCTATCCAACTGCTCAAGGGGGTGAGACAAGGGGATGTGATATCCCCGAAACTTTTCACCAATGCGTTGGAGGACGTGTTTAAGACGCTGGACTGGACTGGGCAGGGTATCAATGTAAACGGCGAGTACATCTCACACCTTCGTTTTGCCGATGACATCGTCATAATGGCAGAGACGCTGGAACAGTTAGACCAGATGCTGCATAGCCTAAATGGAGCGTCTCGGCGGGTTGGCCTCGGCATGAATTTGGACAAGACGGAAGTCATGTACAATTCGCACGTCTTGCCGAGTCCAATCCACATCGAAGGGTCGCTTTTCGAAGTTGTGAAGGAGTACGTCTACCTAGGACAAGTTATCCAGCTCGGTAGACACAACTTTGAGAAAGAAGCCGACAGGAGGATCCGATTGGGTTAGGCAGCGTATGGAAATCTTCGTTAAGTCTTCTCGTCGCCAATCCCGCAGTGTTTGAAGACTAAGGTCTTCAACCAGTGCGTCCTGCCCTGCACATACGGTGCCGAAACGTGGACACTGACAGTCGGGCTGGTCCAGAAATTAAAGGTCGCTCAGCATGCCATGGAGCCGGCTATACTCAAAGTTTCTTTGAAGGATAAGATCAGAAATGAAGTTATCCGGAAGAGAACCGGAGTTACCGACATAGCCTGCAGAGTCAGCAAGCTGAAGTGGCAGTGGGCTGGCCATGTGTGTCGAAGGACCGATGGCCGGTGGAGCAGACGAGTCCTGGAGTGGAGACCGCGTATCGGCAAGCGTAGTGTGGGACGCCCCCCAGCTAGATGGACCGATGACCTTAAAAAGGTGGCTGGGACAGACTGGATGCGGAAGGCGGAGGACAGGGTGTTGTGGCGCAGTCTGGGAGAGGCCTATGTCCAGCAGTGGACTGCTATAGGCTGAGTTGATTGATTGATTGATCACAGAGCGCATAGACATCCTGAAGCAGAAAATTTGAGAGCCGTATTCAGTGGTATAAGTGGCGGGTTGATCGATACACGCAAAATCGCATGTTCCAGAGCGATGAGAGGTGGGTATACATATAGAGGTTGGGAGTGACCTGAACAAAATGTGACAGACGTATGCCACCCGGATGATGCCACCACGACTGCGTTCTGGTGCTGCATCTGGTCGGTACCTGTCTGTCATACTGAGGCTGACTGGATGCAGGATATCGAGCGAGTGTGTGGAACTATACCAGAAATGGAAGTAGTCATTATCACGTCATTAGATATAGCCAAAGCGATACGTCCATTACCAAATTGGAAATCACCGGGACCGGACGGACTGCACAACTTTTTGTTGAAATGGCTAACTAGTTCATACACTTGCCTGGCATCTCAGTTCCAGTCATCAGGCATTACCCACCTGCTCCATAAGTCAGGTAGTCCCGCGAAACGCAGCCGCCATCTTGCTTTTTAGATTTGACCTCACTATAGGTTTTAACACCCCCGAAACCCATGAAAACGACACCCTTAAAGAAAAATTTGAACATTTTCGCAGCCGCCATCTTGCTTTTTAGATTTGACGACACTATCGGCTTTAACACACCCGAAAACCATGAAAACGACACCCATGATGAAAAATCTGAATTATTTCGCAGCCGCCATCTTGCTTTTTAGATTTGACCTCGCTATAAGTAAGCGCGACGCGCGAGTGTCGTGATCTTATCACTTCACTCGATTCTCGTTGCCATAGCAACATCACTTCACTTGGGCTGGATGAAGTGAGCCAAGCCGCCCGGCCAGTGTGCGCGCTGCGCGAGTGTCAGTTGAACTGTTGAATTTTGTTATAGTACTGGTGACGGTGATTTTATGAATATTATATTAATATTGGCAACGCGTAGGTCGGTATAAATTGACCTACCTATAATAAAATATTAGAAAGGTACCTACTTATTAAATAATCCGCACGTTTTTTATCCAAATGGCTTATGCACAGACACACACATCGTTTAGTTAGGTTTCCACACAGTTTGTGAGGGGATAAATTTTACGCTCCATCAGCCAGGCACACTTTTAGCACTCGATCACTTGACCACTCGGTTATCTCTTCTTATTGAATAGATTTGGGTTAATAACAACGCTGAATAACTTCGCACAGTCTTGAGTCGACTCAATCCACTATACATAATCAGCCTATAATGTTTCGACTGCTGGGACACAGGCCTCCTCTCTGTGAGAGGGAGTCGGCCGTAATACACCACGCGGGCCCAGTGCGGGTTGGTAGATGTCACATATCTTAGAATCTTTGGTTCTAGGACATGCCGGTTTCCTCACGATGTTTTCCTTCACCGTTTTGAGAGCAGTGGTGATAAAATAATTTACACAAAGTAAAGCGCCTGCCCGGGATCGAACCTACGACCTACAACTCCACTATCGCTTCTTCAAAACACATCGCGGTTGGGTCATTTTTTTTTTTGGGAAATCATCAAATAACTACCCCGCTCTGGGTGGAGCGGGAGGGTGTGTCAGACTCTTACTGACTAAAACCCACCCGTATTCCTTCCGATGCCTGTGTAGCCAGGGGCCTCAGTAACCCTTTAGTACCTTCCCGCGACCCCGGCGCGGTTGGGTCATGGGATTGCTTTTATTTAATCAGTTAAAACTGATTATGATCATTAGAATTAGCATAAAAATATTATTAAAATCTCGATTATGATTGTAAATGTAATCCTTGGTCCATCCCTAGTATCAGGTGGGAAGAAACTGCCAGTTCACTCCACGTTCACTTCACTTACGTTTTCACGGTGAGAAGGTTACAGAATAGCACTGCTGTTATATGTATAGAGAATATCGTTTAGAATTCCGTCTGCAATGATGCAATCATAAATTAACTAAATAATTACATTGCCTTTATTGTATATGAACACACAAAACCCTTCGTACGTCCGTAGAAAACCGTCAAGTTTATTAGTTCGATGTTATTAGGGACGTAAATGTGATCAAAGCGAAAGAAGTAAGTACGAGGTAGCAGATGGCGTTCTGTAGTTTCTGCGTACACCCAAAAAAAAGTGAAAAGAACAAAAAACCCAACTGTAAACACATAACTGAAAAGGGAAAACATGCAGTATAATCTATAGAATTTTGGTATCGCAGGCGGGGACAATCAAAAGTTACGCCATATTTTAGGTTATTCGTTTGTCCCCCCCGCCTGCAAGACCAAAGTTCTATAGATTACAATGCTTGTTTTTCCCTTTTTCAGTCGGGTTTTGGTTTTATAAATAATTTGTATTATTTCATGCTTTTTAGTTTTATTAATATATTATAAACGTATATATATATATATGTATGTATATTTGAAAATTACTCATTACTAGCTTGTATGTGATACCAATATTGTTACAATTTATTTAAATAAACCTTTCCATTCTTTTTTTGTATTTGCAGATGCAATATTTAAATATTATATAGCCTATGTCACTACCACAATTAAGACAATTCTAAAGACACCTCATACATATGTTAAAATCCATAAATCCATAAATCCATAAAGCGTTTAGGCTACAGAGCGTGCCAAAGAAATAGATATACATACATACTCTCGAAAAACATGGTAATACCCCTGTTGGCATAAAATTTTATGGCATAATGTAGTTTGGCATAACGTTTTCGCATAACTTTTATTAGCATAACAATACTGCTGTATAATAATACTTTGGCATAATGCAAAGGTTAGCATAACTATCATGTAGTCTAATATGTTTTGGCTTAAGTTGGAGTTGCATAAAATTTAAAGGCATAATATTTTCATCGTCTAATAATCATGAGCCATAAATATAAAAAGTCATAATTGAGTGAATGTAGCCAATAATTTAAAATTGATCTTAAGGTACTTGGTAATTTAATACATTTGTGGTCAATGACATTTTTACCCGAATGGCGATGCCAATGGGAAGGGTAAGAAGTGAGCTCGGGACTTGGGGCACCCCGACTCGGACAGGTTAGGTTCGACTTTTTTTAAACCCTTAAGGCCCGCAAAACGGGCCTCATACTACTATAGATGCTGGCGGGAAAAATTCCGAATCATTCCCGTCGAATACTTCGGAAGTATTCCGAAATATTCTGAAACTTTGGGAATATTTCAATTGTCAAAAAAAAACCGGGAAAATTGTATTAACCTATTAAAAGTCACTGTACTCGATTGAGTACAGCGTAACGAAGTAAAATAATAAGGTGTATCACTTAAAATTTACAAGATCTGTAATTTACACTTCGGGATAAGGCTGTACTCAATTGAGTACAACATACTTTAATGGGTTAACAGTAATAAAAACAGAACGGATTTCAATAAAGTTCCGTCTTTATTGAAGTTGGTTCTATGTTCTAAGATTTTATTGAAGAGGTTGGTTTGAGGTGCTCCGGCTTCATTGAAGTTGGTTCTATCTTTTTACTTAAATATTTTTATCTCAACATTTGTTTATGTCACGTATACATATAATGACTATTGTCCGTCTTATGAAAGCGCGACCTGAGAAAAAGAGGTTAAAAACAAAAATTTTGTATGTGGTATTACTAACTAGTAGGAGAATTATTTCTTGACACTTAAATTGTTTTTGTTTCCTACAATTGCGGCTGAATAATGTTGCCAATTAAATTTAAAAAAAAAACTCCATGTCGCGCTTTCATTAGACGCACCCTAGTAATATTGTTCTAAAAACTGCATCAAAAGCGGTTTAACGCGAGATAATCGCGGACAAACATACACACCTACATACGGTTCAAACTCATAACCTCCTTTTTATTGAAGTCAGTTAATATATATCAAAACCTACTCCTAAGTATAGCAAATAGGTACTTTTCTGAAAACCGCATCAAAACGTGTTTGCTTGCAAGGTTTGCCTTTATTTGTTTTTATTGACTTTTATACGCGATATGTAGATAAGTAGGTACCTAATGATTAATACATATCTATGTGACTCGCGAATACTCGGGATGCGAACAGAAGAGCTATATACAAACTAATCAAAAACATAGGTATCCCTTTTTCAAAAAACAAATCAAATATGCTCGGTGGTTTTTTATTCCACAACTAAGTACCTAACATTTAGAAAAAGAGCATTTGCAAAAATAGCACAAAGAAATAAAAATCCTGTTAATCGCAGGATAACATATTTACCTATAAAAATATCAACATAATATATTATACTTAATCAATCATATTTATAATAAAATAAACATTTAAATTTTACTTACTTATGTGCCACTGAAAAATAAATTCACCCACCACACAACAAAATAAACACGTTTATTCCTGAATAATTCGGTCGAAATATTCCGCGGAAACATTCGATTGCGGGGTATGAATCTTTCTCCGCGGGCGAAAACTTCCGGGGAGCATCTCCCCTCTTACCGCACCCCGCACCGCCATCGCCTGCATCACCGCTAACAAAGAGTTTCAAATAAATGTCACTAGATGGCACGACATTTATTGATCTATGATTGAAGTGTAATTTCAAAGTTTTTGTTGACTTTAATAAGGTTTATTCATACATAATCAACAAATAATAATCATAATCACACCAAATTATGTAACAATAAGCTCTTAGTACAAATTTCAAAGATGATTGGAATGCACAATTAATATTTATACCAGTAGATGGCGCTGTATTAAATTTCAAAGGTTAACATCTCGATTTTTTAAATTTTGTTTTGTTTAATAATATCACTGATAATAGGAGTAAGGAGTACGTAGCAGCAGTACAAAAGTACAGTGTGCTTTTAACGTCATCTATTCGGAATAAAAGTATAATGTAACCCTTCTTGCAAAGTCGCTACTAACACCATCTATTGGGAACGAACGCGATTGATGTACAAAAATAGCTAGAATTGCCAGATGAAATCTGCTCTTTACGTCGGGACATTTCTTTGGGATGAGGCATCTGTATGCTAGTATCGATGCAAAATACGATATTTCAGCAAAAAAAAATAAAAAATTCAATAAAATTCATTTTGAATAATTCTGATTTAAAGAAACTTTCCCAGAAGTATTCCGGAATTATTCAGAATTTTTCAGAAGTTTTGCAACTATACATGATACTACGCTTTTTAAGCGACTTTAAGTGTTTTGAGGTTAGGTTACAATAATTTGTTTTTCTCAAGAACGGTGCGTTGCCTTTTCATGGGAGTGGTTTCAGGGGGCAGGGGGCACCACCCCCCAACCTCCTACCCCCTTCTCCTGCCAAACGATACTAGATTTTTACCCATTGAAGCTGAGAGTTGGAGCAATAATAATCAATAAGGTGAAATAGTGTCTACAACTTACCGTTTGGAGTTATTTACTAGGGTTTATTAGTTTTATTCCAAAGAACATTATGTGTTTATATCAGTATGCGTTTATAAAATTATGCTTTATAAAATGATGCTTCATTATTATTATGTTAGTAGTATTTATGGCAACATGCATTATGGCAAAACATTTATGCCTAATAATATTATGCGTAATGATCGTTATGCTGAATTTTGTTATGCCAATGTAAATTATGACAATATATTTTATGCTTATCATTAGTAAACCGAAAAACATTACCCTCCTGGGACAGTCGAGTAAAAAGGCGTGAGTTTCTACGTGTGTAGGTATGTTGTTAAAATTAATGTAGCGAAAAAACCCGATGATCAAGTTATTTCTTTAATTTAATAATAGCAATTTGGTAAACGATTGAAATAGTTCTTCAAAGATATTTGCGCGTTTACACGGTAGCCTTTTATACGAATACGTGTTCCAGTTATCAAATGCAAATTAAAATATTTTATTTCAGATAAACATCCACAAATCCCGAATCCCTAATTTCGTATGCACGTAGTACAGACAGAATGCCACAGAATACCGATAGTATCACCGCGGTGCAAACAAATTAATATCACCGCTTAGCCTATCTGCGGTGATACGCAATAGGCACTTAAAATAAGATAGTGTATTCTGAAAGTTTGCAACGTTGTAAATAGCAAATATTTTACGAATTTGATTAGTTTATTAATATTACTAAATTAATTATACAGCGTGTATCAGAAACGCGTGGTCATATTTAAGGGTGTGGTGCAGCCCACCAAACTGATCAACTTTCTCCATGGCGCCAATATCGTAATCGTATAAAATTATCGACCGTGCCATACAAATGTGTAAGACGGCTGATTATTTCCAATCATAGTTCTCTCCATTGCCCTTAACTTAGCTACGCAGCGTTCGAGAATCTTAATCAACATCAAATCATTTATTTAAAGTAGGCTGAGAATCAGCACATTTCGAACATCGAATTTACATATGACAGTCCCCCAAAACGCCCACCCTTCACCACTTCCTAGTGCTTTAGCTGGGAAGAAGAAGTGGTGCAACAAACTGTCCAGCAGCACAGCTGTTTGTTCAGTTAGAAAAACTTGATTCTATACAATAGTATGCAAAATCATTTACACTACCCGCAACACAAAACATTAAAGTACTCGTAATTCTTTGCTATTAGTCAGCTAGCAAACGCCACTATACTCAAAAAAAAAAACATCGAAAACTATACTTAAGCAGAAATAAAAAATAAAAACATAAACGGACTAAATACCTAAATAAAAGCGTCCAGGCATAAAGGCTCGTGCAGATAGCGTGATATCACGGGCGCCACAGGCAGCAATATGCCTGTCGCACCTGCTTTATTGCCCAAGTTGGCACGAGCCTTAAAGGGCATGCCCACTTAGCCGCTATAGCTGTAACTCGAACTCAACTCAAATGGTAAACTAGGACCATCGAAGAAAAATAAATATACAGTTAATTACTAATAACAATAACAAAACCATGGTCAGCAAGACGAGCAGTTTCCACAAGCTACACCCGTTCACGAGCATAACGCAAAGATCAGCCACAATCCCCTCGCCATATTTGAGGGAAGGAGGCAACCTGACCCCCGATGCTACCGCAAGCAGTGACATCTACCGGAATATCTTCTCATCTCACACACCGCAGTATGCCAAGACGATAGTCTTTGACCAGTGCGTCTTGTCAGTACCTAATTACTTATGGCACTAAAACTTGGTCACTCACAATATGCCTAATTATAAAGCTTTTTAAGGGAAAGGCGGAAAATTTAAGAAATCCAACATTAATTGTTAATGAACCACTGTCATCCATAAAAATAACAATTTTGTGATTGCAGAAAATCCTGATATCCGTCTGTCTTATATCCATGATAGAAAGGAGATTTATATAGTGTTTAAAGACAAACCACTGAAGATATTTATAGAAAATGGTTACGCACGATACGTATGGTAAGTTTGTTAAAAAAGCACGTCTTTTCTAGCTATTTCTTATTAAACAAAACTTTTGTATAAGATTTATATTTGGCTTGCGCAAATATGATCACATCTCCGAATTTCGTACAAAGCTCAAGTGGCTTCCCATACGTCTTCGCCGGAATTCTCATATCTTGTTTCAGATCTACAGTATTCTGTTCAATCCTACAACCCCTCTTATTTTAAGGAACGTTTCAAGTTCCTAAATGACACACATAATAGATACCTGAGGTCATCGGAAAACTTAGGACTAAAGATACCGATGCATTCCACCAGTTTATGATAAATCTTTTACAGTCCAAGCAGTACGGTTGTGGAATGCCTTGCCCGTGTCGCTAAGGCGTGCTTAAAATTATGGTAAAAAACACTATCTCTCTCCTTAAACATGTTTTTTTTATTTTTTTTGTTCTTTGCACCTGTTGTTCGGTGTTGTGTTGTTCTTAACACAAGTTTTATGGTTTATTATTGAATATATTATACAGATATTTTTAATATATTTTATGTATGTATTTATTGTATATTTGTAAATGGTACACATGTAATGGTAATACACCACACACTATCTGCAGTATTGTTTCTCCTTTTCCCCCTAATCCATCGAAAGGTTGTCTTTAAAAGATCGCTTTTAGCGATAAGACCGCCCATGTGTCACCCTATGTAAAATTTCTACATTTGTATCTGTACTTTTATGGTGTACATAATAAAGAGTATTCTATTCTATTTCATTCTATTCTAAAATACTACGATATTTTTTTTGTTCTTGTATTATTTTCAGGCGGGCCCAACGGCGACATTTTGCAGTAATTCAGTAGCGAGTTTCATTTCAGAATCGTGGTTACGTAGGCGGAGGCATACGACCAGCGACTGCATCGTGACTTTGTCACGGTCTTTTTGCGATCGTATCGCTAACTTAAAGTCGCGGTTAAATAACCCACTTTTAAAACAATAGTAATAGTATCAACTGTAAACTTTCATAACAAAAAATTTCTAAAGGGGAGCATGCACGACAAGCTTGGGGCATAAGTGGTCAATTGATCATTTATAAAAGCAATATTAGCCAAAGGCAATATTGAACAAAAAGTTAAGTGTCTGATATCGGTCTATAACCCTTTTAAAGCCAATAATTTTAAGGATAACACTTTAAGGGTCAACATTCGCCTATCTGACGGACAGGGCCGTCATCTACCCCGGTCACCAGGGAGTGTGGAACCGGCAAGAGATGTCGTGCGGAGTCCCACAGGGATCGGTCCTGGGGCCGCATCTGTGGGACATCGGATACGACTGGGTGCTGCGCGCCGACCTCCCTAGCAGCGTCAGCGTAGTGTGCTATGCTGACGACACGTTGGTCCTGGCGCAGGGGAGGTCGCACCAGGCGGCGGCCGAATTAGCGGCACGCGGGGTTGCGACAATCGTCGAAAGGATCCGGCAATTGGGACTCGAGGTGGCCCTGCACAAGTCCGAGGCCATGTGTTTTCATGGTCCTCGGAACGCGCCACCGTTGGGGTCGCAAATAACGGTAGGAGGGGTTTCCATCGGCGTTGAGTCGACGATGAAGTACTTGGGACTCGTCCTCGACAGCCGGTGGAACTTCGTGGAGCATTTCCGACGTTTGGCTCCCAAACTGGAGCGGGCAGGCGCTGCATTGAAGCGGCTCCTGCCCAATCTAGGGGGTCCAAACGCCTCCTGCCGGAGGCTCTACGCGGGGGTCGTGCGGTCCATGGCCCTCTACGGGGCTCCTGTATGGGCGCACTCTCTGGCGCTGCGGTCAGCCCACCGGTTGAGCGCGGCCCAAAGGGTCATGGCCATCCGGATTGTCCGGGGATACTGCACTGTCTCCTGTGAGGCAGCGAGCTGCCTTGCCGGATTGCCGCCATGGGATCTGAAGACAAAAGTCCTCGCGCACGTATGGGAGTGGCGCGAGGAGGCGAAACGCTGGGGCGTAAGCCCGTTGCCGCGCGCACAAATCGCGGCACAGCGGATGGAGCCGGCGGGATCTCATGGCGTCATGGAGAGTACGGTTGTCGCAACCCAGTGCTGGGCACGCCACAATTACGGCGATAAGTCCCCTCTTTAAGGACTGGCTAGAGATGCGCCACGGCGTCCTCACCTTCCACCTGACGCAGGTCCTCACCGGACACGGCAGCTTCGGGAGGTTCCTGTGTCGGATAAGGTGGGAGGAAACGCCCGGGTGTCACCACTGTGTGGATCGCCCAGAGGACACGGTGGAGCATACGGTGGAGGTCTGCCCGGCTTGGGCAGAGCACCGCCGTGTCCTCATGGAGGCGATCGGCGGCAGAGATCTTTCGCGTCCGGCCCTGGTTCAGGCAAGGTACGGAGCGAGAGGGCATAGGCAGCCGTCACCTCCTTCTGCGAAGCAGTAATGCTCGCGAAGGAGGAGGCGGGACGGTTGAGGGAAAGGCAAATTTTGCGCCCTCTCGCCCCTAGCCGCCGCAGGAGACGCCCTGGGCGTCGGGAATCCTGGGCGGATTTCCGGCCACCGTAGGCGCGGGCTTGCGGACGGTAAGCAATGGGTAGCTCACCGTCCGGTAAGGACCAGGCCCGGGTCGACGGCGCGTTGTATTCCACGCGCACCTCAAAGAGATGTCGTGAGCACAAAGGTAGGGGTCCACTGGGGCCGATGCCTGCCGGGGTCGCGGGAAGGTACTTATGGGTCACCGAGGCCCCCGCAACACAGGCAACAGGAAGGAATACGGGTGTGTTTTAGTCAGTAAGAGTCTGACACACCCTCCCGCTCCGCCCAGAGCGGGAGAAGTTATTTGATGATTTCCCAACCTCAAAAAAAAAAAAAAAGGGGTCCACTAGGGCCGATGCCTGCCGGGGTCGCGGGAAGGTACCAAGGGGTTACCGAGGCCCCTGGCAACACAGGCAACCGAAGGAATACGGGTGGGTTTTAGTCAGTAAGAATCTGACACACCCTTCCGCTCAGCCCAGAGCGGGAGAAGTTATTTGATGATTTCCCACCCAAAAACAAAAATGGGTCAACATTATCGTTGCAAAACTGACCCTAAATGCGTCAGCAGAATCAATCTGGTGACTGATTGAACGGCTTAACCCATTAAAACCCTTAAAAAAGCTTATCTAATGAACGAGTTGGTAAACCCCTTCAAAACCCTTTTGAGGGAAACGGTTTTTGAAGTGGTTTACTAACCCGTTCATCGAATGACTATTTCATGAAATAATGACATTTGAGGCTAATTCTAACATAGGGAGTGAAACTTGAAACACTAGGCCCATGGGGTCAAAGTCAAATAATTTATTTCAAATAGGCATATACAAGACACTTTTGAAAGTCAAATTTTTAGTTGGTAGTTTCGTATGAGAAGAATGGGTAAAAACTCCACCGCTACTCTTTTAAAATGTTTTACAGTATTTTGTACGAGTATACATTCATTATATAATTCTATGTGAAGACGATGCACCTAGAATAAAAATACTATATAGCTACATATTTTGACTAAGGTGTGTGTGTAGAGTTAGGGCATGTAGACTTAGAAGCTTGGCTCTACATGAGATTTGATAACTTTTGAGTGCGAGCCATGTGGTCTCGTCTTGGCAAGATTTTACATGAAAATGTATTTGGTGATATTTCACTTCTTTTTGTAAGTTACCTATGACAATATTTTTTCTTTTTTTTGGGTTTGTTTTACTATTATTTATAACAAAGAGTCCCTATATAAATCTCAAATCAGAACTCTATCATTAACATTTGCGGAAGTCTCATACAAACTTCTATCCCTAGTTTAAGGAGTTGGGGGATAAAAGTTCCAAGTGTTGGATTGTTTTTGTTGTTTTTGTACTAATACTAGCTTACACACCGAATTTCAGCTTTCTAGGACTACCCTAAGAGTTTTGATAATCATCAGTAAGTGAGTCAGTGATGAAATCGGGGTTTTTATCAATAAAATCTAAAGTACGTATAAGAGCTATGCAATTGAAACTTATGTTTAATAAATTCACTATTGACATCATATCCCGAGAATTTTGTCTAATTCCAACACAAATTATGAGTGTTCAAAAAAATTACGAAGCTTTTCGAGAAAAGGTAGGTAGTGCGTAGGTACCCTTGCGCTTCGCTTGGCTCGTCTTGGCGGGGCCACTACCATGCCCCCAGATGAAGCAATGACAGATAAATTAAATGTGATAGATACAAGGTGCTAATTATTTACAAACATTGTGAAAGTAGATGATTTTTATAAAGTTTTAACAAGAAATAAGTCAGTGTGTAATAAGTCAAAGAATGTAAAATCAATGTCATAAAATAATAAATTACTTATACAATTAAATTAGCAACCAGTTTGATTTTGTCTAGACTCTAGCTAGATTATCCTATGGAGCAGGACCAGCATTTTTCCAAGTATTCCTATCTTGGATATGATCCTCTAATTTGTAATTATGCTTGTTTACAAAGTGTACTTTTAATATGAGTTTTAATTTTTCTTACCTTTAATTGCAATATACAAGCTGTTGTTTTGAACCTGCAAAACATTTCAGGAGGTTGTTATGAAACTCGTAAATAATCGTATAACAATACGATACCAAGTCAATAATTAATAATACTTTTTATTTTAGATTTTTAAATTTTATCTTTTCTTTTATTTTTTTTTATTATTTTTTTTTTTTTTTTTTGTTGATTCGGGTCGAGAATCACTAACATAATTACCTCCTAAAATGTTTTGCAGGTCCAAAACAACACCTTGTATTACAAGGTATTTTGTTGTAATATTTAACACAGTACCTACCCCAAAAACGATGTATGTACCTTAGATTATTTTTAAATGGTTATCTATTTTATCTTTATTTGTAGTATTAAAATATTGTGTCTATCAATTATTTTACCGTCATAATTGTATTTTACTTTTGCCATTAATGGCATTTATAATCTGCGTCGCCACGAATCTCCTTGGAGACTTTCTTGGGTCTGACAGTTCTCTTTTGCAAAATAAAGATGAATATAATGTCAGCAGCCCGACCCTTTCATAATATTGTATTATAATTTTGCCATTAATGGCAATTATAATCTACGTCGCCACGAATCTCCTTGGAGACTTTCTCGGGTCTGACAGTTCTCTTTTGCAAAATAAAGATGAATATAATGTCAGCAGCCCGACCCTACAATAAAATGCCATACGACATAATGCTGAGGTAGCTAAAATAGACGACCAAACGCGCGGTTTCTACATCTGTTCACTGTCTTATCTTTCTAATAACATAAGCGGCTGAGCTTACCCGCACCGCAAGAGATGTTATATGAGGTCCGAGTGCTTATTGAGAATTTTGGGACATCGCCAATCGGTTGGTTGATTTGTCACGTGACCAGAGGGCTGGCCTTTTTATAGGCCAATGAATTAGCATTGCCATCCAACGTGGCAATGGTGGCAGTCTTTTGGGCACTTTTCCCGTTGACAGCGATGCGGACGATTTTTTTGATACCCAATGAGCTCTTCCCCTATTTTTATATACTTGTACATATATAGATATATTTTACTCTTAGCTTGTATGTTGAATTTAATATGACAAGTTGGTATATTATATTATATTTGGCGCCTATAACATAGGATTTTCTTAGCATCAGGGTCTTTATTCACAAAAATTGAGCACAAATGTAATATCATAATAACGTAACATCCATTGTATTTCTTCTTTTTGCTAAAATAAATTATTATTATTATTACTTTATTCATTAATATTAAAACTTACGTCGAAAAAAATATGGTTTTAATAATGATAATTCTATAAATTTAATACAGAATTATTGCAGTCGCGAATCATACTTTGATCAAGACATAACCTAAAAATGACCTGCAAATTCCAAAAAGTATGAATATTTGAATTTCACGAACTGCCTTGGCGCATCCCACTACCTGTTCACGAATATATGATTGGGTTGAACGGGTAACCGGTTCGTATAAAATAAGCCGTTCATTGTGTAACATATATTGGTTTAATAAAATCCTTCGTAAAAACTCTATCGAAAAACCGTTGGAACGTGTAACTTTACCCTATTTTGTTTGACCCGCATAATATTTTACTGTTTTTCTGGATTTTAATAAGAGACCATGACTTCTTAGTTTGTATCACCATTTCTTCTCAGGGATTGTCAGTGAGGAAATTCAGGAGACTAATAAAAAAAAAACTAGTGTAAAAGCAGTGATCTGAATGTTTCAAGCTAACCGAAATAAAAAACATATTTTCATGCATCTGTTTTCAGGTGTGTCGCAAAATATGGAAAAGGTCTACATTTAGGTAATGGCACAAAAGTAACAAGTTACAAGAGTATTCAATTTGTACGAGAAATGAAATTTAAAAACGATATTATCAATATTTTAAATGTAAGTGTTTTAATACTGCCCCCACATCATTAATACGGAATAGGGCGTGTAGTTATGATACAATTATTATATCTGATTTAAGATCAAAAACGTTACAGATGAAATGAGTACTAGGTGGATGTGCACTGTATTACAGGAGTATCATGGTTCGGCGACGCCATATACATATAAGAATCGTAACTATACTGCCAAAGATTTACATTTTAGTATTCACGTCAAAGGAGCAAGTAAGTCCTTTTTCTTTTTCTCATTAGCACTTTGCCAGTGACTTAATCTGCCCTATATTCTCTATCTCGTAGGAATACTGACAAAACTGGCCTTATTCCTTATCTACATCATAAAGGGAACCTCCGAGGGAAAGTTTCGGCTAGGGGCTCATGAGTCCGCAGCTTTTAAGAATATTGTGGTCAGTACACCACACAAAGTTATGATAACGGCGCTGCTCCTGACGGGCCTCACGGACGATTCCAGCACTCCCAAATCTTAATATCAGGAGAAACAACTTGGAATTTAGTTGCTAGAAGCCTTTTTTTTTTCGTTTTGGGTGGGAAATCATCTAATAACTTCTCCCGCTCTGGGCGGAGCGGAAGGGTGTGTCAGACTCTTACTGACTAAAACCCACCCGTATTCCTTCCGTTGCCTGTATTGCCAGGGGCCTCGGTAATCCTTTAGTACCTTCCCGCGACCCCAGCAGGCATCGGCCCTAGTGGACCCCTACACATGTACTGATGACATCTCTGTGAGGCGCGCGTGGAAAAAAACGCGCCGTCGACCCGGGCCTGGTCCTTACCGGACGGTGAGCTACCCATTGCTCACCGTCCGCAAGCCCGTGCCTACGGTGGCCGGAAATCCGCCGGGGATTCCCGACGCCCAGGGCGTCTCCTGCGGCGGCAAGGGGCGAGAGGGCGCGAAATTTGTCTTTTCCTCAACCATCCCGCCTACTCCTTAGCGAGCATTACTGCTTCGCAAAAGGAGGTGACGGCTGCCCATGCCCTCTCGCTCCGTACCATGACCTGAACCAGGGCCGGATGCGAGAGATCTCTGCCGCCGATCGCTTCCACGAGAAGTCTGGCATAACTTTAATTTGCGACTTTGCTGTTTGAGTCTCCAAAATCAAAAGTCTCCAAAAAGCTAGCGTGTGAGTGCGAACAAAGAATATCACTGATACAGATTTTGGAGTTGCTTACCTAATTTCTTCGATTATAAGTTCTATAGCCCATAATTAACAAATTTGTGAATAGTTAAGACATCAACATAATTATTCAAAAATGATTTAATAAAGCATTTGGCTGAGAATCGTCAAATAGCGCACATTGCCTATGTCTTCCTAGTATGTAACCTGGGCTCCTACAATTGGTGCAAAAACACAGATGTTTTTCTGTGTGACTGAATAACATTAAAACTCTAAGTATGGGTAGTTTTCACTTCACTTAAGGATAATCAAAATCCATCGCGTTCTTTTTGTTCGGCGAACTTGAACGCGTAGTCGCGTCAACAGAGGGCGCCTTCCGGTTTTTCGAAAAATGAGAGACATATGAACGCGACGATTAAGTATTCACGCCACAGATCGCTTTGGTTAGGACGCGGGGTTGAGGTTCCCTTTAACGATAGGTTTTGCTGTCAGTTTTGCCACAATATTTGCTGTGATTGATGGATAACCTATCGTCTAATTTTATACTAACTATCTGTCATTCATAATTTATTCATGATTGCTGAAAAAAAAAAACATTTGCCTTCTTTCCGACCTTCAATCACCTCTTATTTACACGGTTGTTGTTGGACCTAATTGAGAAAATTAACATAGCCCTGAAAATATTTAAACTTTATAATTTAACACCATGTTTCGTAAACAATGTTTATTTTCCCACCAGAAGCAGTAATTTTAACAGCAAACGACCAAAGTTTTACTTACGTAACGACTAATCTGTCAGTTAACTACGATGGAGAGGCCAACTATGCTTATGAAGACGGCGAGGACTTTCCGATGGATTTTTCATGCAAAAAAGCAAATAATTATGATAATGACAATTATGAGAAGGACACTCTGCGTTTGGAATATTACAACGCAGAAGGTAGGTACTTCACATGAAGAATGCGAACATTAATGACATCATCCGACGAGCTCTTGTTACCGTCGGCGTTCCAGCTGTATTAGAACACAATGGCCTGGCACGCGACGATGGCAAGAGACCGGACGGCATGTCGTTATTTCCATGAAAGGGGGGTAGGCCTTTAGAATGGGATGCAGCGTGTGTCGATACTCTTGCACCATCCCATCTTCCTGGCTCGGCGTGCTGTGCTGGCGCTGCTGCTGCGGCTGCAGAGAACCTCAAACGGCGTAAGTATAATAACCTTGTTGGTCATTATATTTTCGAGCCATTTGGGGTTGAAACCCTCGGGCCGTGTGGTCCAAGTGCTCATGGCTTTTTTAAGGAAATCTCCAAACGGCTGGTTGACACTTCCTTGCGCTGGCTTTTGCCTGGGCCAGAGGCTGAGCATTGCCATACACGTGCAATGCTGCAATGCACTTCGTGCTCAACGCTAATTACGTGGCAACCACGCAATTAGCGTTGAGCACGAAGTTGACTGTCATAGATCGTTACTTTTAATGAGTAAACGGTAACGTGCACTAATACGCTTGGTTTGTATTGAAAGTGTTGACAATTGCGTCTCTAGAAGCGGTCGCCAAGGCGTCTCCCTGCTCTGTGCTAAAAAGCGTCAATATATTAAAATTGAAGCTTTTTAGCAAATTTTTCAGTGCGATTGTGTACTGACAAACTAATAAATAAGTGTTATTTCAGGGATTCTTCTATTTCAAACTAAACCTCGAGAAAATAAACTACACATATTCCGTTTTGTCTTGAAATCAAACAATGATAAGTATTATTTGGATTGTATACGCGCTGTCAGTGATACCGAAAGAGAATATCGTTATAGAACTACCTTCTTTAAAAGAGATTCACATGCTGGTAAGTAGTGGTGGTTTACTAGTTAATGTTGCTGTACAAGTAACTTACAATATAGAGGGTGTGAAAAAGATTGACAAATAATGCCATATTAAAACGCAGTTCCCGATAGGCTGGGCAACGGGTGTGACGTGCAATTTGTGCATGTTTGTGTTTCTACACGATATTCCTTGCAAGATGAAAGGATGTTATGAAAAAATGTTTTTTTTACAGATGCAGTGCAACATCCAATGATATTGTCCGTGAACGGCCAAAAATTATCAACACTCTTAAATAAAGACAAGTCATATGACGATTATATATTCAGGTATATAGATGGAGAGGTATTGAATGTTACGTGTCGAAAAATGGACGTTAATATGAGAGGCTCTCTAACTTTCCATTCTGATGCAATCATTACCATAAGTAAGTAGATGCCGATTTATGGAAACTCCAACAATGTTAGGAAAAAGCTAGGCATTAGCAGATAATGATGAATTTGTATGGATTTATCAGGGGTTCATTTCGGTTAGCCGCTTAAAGGGTTGGCGGCAAGGTTTTGACAAAAAAGTTTAAAAAACCCATAACGTATAAAAACCGGTTACTCTATCATACATTGTGAACGGCCCAACCTAATCTAAAACCCTATTTTGTTTCCCTTGAATGGGTTAGCCATTAAGACCTTCCAACCCCTTTCAAGGGGTGGTACCCCTTGAAAGGGGTTTGTACTCTAATACTAGTTTGTACTCCAATAAATCTTTAAAATTCTATCTTGAGAAGCGTTTGAAAGGGTTATTGCGGTGGTTAATTAACTCCTTCATAGTTTTAGAGTTTTTAAGTTGAAGGGTTTACTCACAAAATCATGGCAGATATTAAAAGGTTATTATTTTAAAGGTTGCATATTAGAAAATCAAAACTTTCTCGAGCAAATTTCAAAAGAACAATAAAGAACATTTAAATGACCAAATGTTTTATTTAGAAAAATTTTAGAATCCCAATGTTTGTGACATCAAATGAACGACTGATCAAAAGTTGCTAGATGTAATTTTAAAATATCAATAATCTCTTTTTTTCCATATTTTTTTCTATATAATCTATTCGTTTCTGGCACTCGCCGGCCGCTGCCGCGGCACCGCTCGCTTCGCTCGCTCGGCTCGTGCGTAGGAGGTCACAGTTTTAACCTAACCTAACCAAACCAAATAATTAACCTACTCTAACTAGTTCCATATAATCAGCCTATGATGTTCCCACTAGTTCCATAAGTAACCATAAATTTGATTTGTTTCAGACAAATTCAAGCAGATCTCATTCACACAACACATTCTCTAACGTTTATTGTCTGTAATCCATTTTGACCTTTAAACGATTTGGTCAATAGTGTAATAAATAATTTAAACATTGATATTCCAGACTTTGGTCACCTGAACTTTTGATCAAATGACCATCGTTATTTTAAACTTTGTTGATTTCTACGTAGTTCTTTTGAAATTTGCTCAGGAAAGTTTTGATTTTCTAATATGCAACAATTTTAAAAGAGTTTTTTAGGGGCTTACTAATAATTTCATGGGATAAGTATTACTAATTATCTCGGATTCACTTTAGGCTGACGTGTCGTGTCGTGATGTATCAGTAAATTCATCAGAAGCCTATCGGAGCCATACATTTTGTATGGAGGCGTGCACATTACACTGATGACGCATGTCGGTGCATCAAAAACCTTTTAAATGGCCAAACGGAATAGTTCTTGCTTATTTGGAGGACAATCTAGATGTAGACCGGAGGCGAAGAGCATTAGCGGTGAGATGTAATATGTTGATTCCAAGGTTCTCAAGCAACGTAGGGGTCCATTAGGGCCGGTGCCTGCGTCAGTAAGAGTCTAACACACCCTCCCGCTCCCGCTCCCGCGGGAGATGATTACCACCCAAAAAAAAAAGAAAAGGTTCTCACGCATCGGGTGCAGTTAAAATAACATTTTTTAAGGCAAACTGTCAAGTATTTTACCCGTGTAGTCTTTGGACCAGCTTCACTCAAAAAGCTGTTAATGCCCCTCGCATGCAGTATAACAATGCAATCAGGATGCTTTTGGGGCTGTCACTCTTCTGTAGTGTCTCGGGTATGTTCACGGACGTGCAATCTGACGGCTTCACTGCGGTCAGACACAGGGGTGAGCTTTCCTGTTACGCAAGGTGCGCGCCAGCTCCAACAGTCTCCTGGATATCATTACTAACATACTGGATTTTCCTACCTTGTACTATTTAAGTCAAATACGTGTACTACCTGCTAATAAGCGTGTGGTGTAGGTGTTTTGTAAAAATGTTGTGTGTATACTACTAACATAGTTTGTAAGTGAATTGTTACTAATGCTATGGGCTCATGCAATTCGAAAATAAATGTTTCATTATTATAAAAGCCGACACGATGCGTGTAAAGTAATATAGTATTGTATTTTCAGCACTCATAAGTTCCTCGGATGCAGTTTTTTCAATAAATACATCTACATCAGACATTAAAAATAAATCCCTAACTTGTGGTATGAACAACAAGGATGTAGAAAAGCCATACGCGAAGCTGTTATTCTTGCTTGATGTTCCTGAAAATGGTATGTAAATAACATTTTTTCTTCCTAATAAATATTATAATTTACATAATTTGTTTTTACACATTTTGAATTTACCAAGCCCAATAAGTTGTAATATCCATTAAAACAAGTCGTTTTGACAATTTGTACTCTACAAATTGTCAAAACGATTTGTTCCGGATTCGCCCTACGAAGTTCCGCTTCACACAAAAATTCTTTGTTCATCCGACATTTTATTTCATTTTGACCCCTAAATCGTGTTTTATTAATTTAAGTTCCGTTTCGCTCCACTTGTGGAAATTTTTCGTAACTCGAATTTTGAGCACCACACAACTGACTATTAAATCAATATTGGATATAGGACGGCCAATTTGGATATATACAACTATTTTTAGCCCGCATTATGATTTGACGACTAATTTTCACACTATCAATATCATTGAGGATTTCGCGACACATCCTGACTTTTTTCTGTGGGGTTATCTAAAGGGACGACTGTCATGGTTAATTTTGAATACGTAAAGCAGAATATTTGTGACATTTTGTGGGATACCTAATAAATTATGCGAAATTTTTATGAATATCACACTGAAACACAATCGCATTTATAAGTATCAAAAAGGAGGTGAATACTCGTATACAGATCTTATTTACCGTATAAAATTGCCAAGCCTGAATATTATTATAGAAAAATATCTAGTAATTTTTGATTATAATAAAAATATCTTAATTTAAAGTAGTATATTTCCGAATTGGCCACCTTGCAATAATTTTATGAATGTATTTTATTTTTCAGATGTTCGTATACGAGGCCTGCCTAGAAATAACGTCCTGTACCAGTATACAAATTATATAGACCAATGGACTATTGAATATCAATACTCAGTGAACGAGACTCTTGACCTAACTTGTGTAGCGAATGGAGGATTACATTTTGAGAGTCCGTTTGAGAATGCAAATTCGTTTCAGTGGACATTCGAAAGTATGCCTGTTATATTACAAAAAATCTACACAAATATACACTCGGTCCCTCAGTGCTGACGATCGTGACCCTTCTCTGGACATTGCAGATGTCTTGTCCCGTTTCGGCACTAAATATTTCAGTCCTGGGTGATTCTTGAGGCTTCCTGAAAAGGTCGAAAAGTCCCAAGGACGAGAGGATCAGTTCAGTACACCGTTTTGCTCTTAGACCCTTGGTATTTCCCAGATCGCTTACATAACATATTATAGTGAACTTTAGTAATGGGACTTCGGGCTCTGGTGATTTGTCACTTCTGGGAAGACTAAACAAAGGCCTTCCTATTCTAATTGTATTATATTTTTCTTAACAAGACCAAGGAGCATGAGTTTTTTTTTAAATAGCTAGTTAGGATATATGAAATGTGGTTGTAATAATAAAACATGTACCATCGGGAAACAGCACGATCAGCCACACGAAGACGACACATAATTTCAAAACGAGAAACCACTTTCCATAAACCGTCGGTTTGCTGGACAAATATTAAACTAAGAAGTAACGTTTTTGGCTTGCCATTTCTGTGTTACTTCTGGGCAAAGGTCTCAATTGCTCCACTCCAGAAACTTCTTTATTATACTAACTTCCTTATTTTTTAGATAAAACGACCGAGTCTACAGCAATTGAGCGCAAGCGTACGCAAATTAAGTTTTCTAAAATACCATTTACGAAGATTTTGAATGCAACCCACAACGGAACTAAAATAAAATGTATTTATTTGCCAAACGTAGGCCACGTTTATACAAAAAACACAGTAGAGATTATCCTTCGATTGAAACCGGAATTGATTTCAGAAGCAAAGAAGAACGAAGTTATTTCAGGTGAGTGATGGCGATTTATTTTAATAATATTTATAAAAATGAATTTGGTTACTTCTAAGCAAGCGTGAACCCTTCAAGCATGAACACCGCATCATCGTTTAGAATCTACGCACTACCTATTACTACACACCGAATAGAGGAAGAACAAAAACAATTATCTTAACTAATATTACAGGACGGAGGTAACGTTGTCTGTTTTTATGTATGAGATAATCTCTGAAACCAGTGATCCGATTACAAAAATCCTTTCACTGATACTAAAATACACTATGTTTATGTGACATATGATACTTTTATCCCGATAAAGGTCACGGGTTCTTTGCACCACCGAAAGTGCAATATACTCGGCCTATTTCCGGCATATCCAGTTAATCAACGAGTTTGCGCATCTAAAAATAAACCCGGAATAAGATTTCCTATCATTCACTTTCTCTTCCCAGTCAGCATCTACGAATCCCATGATGTCCTGCACCGGAGACTTGAGAAATATCAAATATAGATCCAAGATAGATAGATGAGATAGATATGTTTAGCAGCTTTCCAATGACGTTCCTCATAACAGGAGTTATATATACGGTGCCCAAAAATTTGCCAGGTCCTTTATCTTATGCTTACAAAGATTGTTTAATAAAACTTTCTTCTGCTAATTGTCTTTGCAAAATAATAAGAAATCGTCAACGTATAAAGCGTTATAAAAATTATTGTTTGAAAGACAGCTATCAAAGTCACAGCGTTTGAAGTTCAAACACAATAACAGGCCGTATATCGCTTTTTCTAGTAAGCAAACTTTTTCCTTTGAGTTTTCGTCTATGTAACCCTCCAGCTGTCGCATGCAAGTCGCACTCTTTCATGCAAATCACCATTCGTTCAACCTTTGCCTGTATACTCAAACCATCTTTCCTTCTCTCCTTCGAAACGCATGTTGCTAATGTTTTTATTAATTGCCGAGTCAAGGTTATGCTCAGACGATAGGTTTTCTCGAATTCCCGGTCTGAAATACGGAATGAATTCACAGAAAACCTGTATTTTTAAAGCTTGGCGACGTTCTCGGTCGTCTATCTCGGTAGCGAGGGATAAAATCCTCAAACCAAGATGGAAACATTTTCACTAAAAAGGTTGAAAAATTATTTAGAATTGAATTGAAAACGACTGTAGTTAAAATGTCTTAATAAATAAACATACAATATTTAATTTTAAACACTTACATTCGCAGAAAATACAATTTGATGCCAACAAAAGTAAATATTAAGGAACTTATGTTGTGCTTAACCGAAACTGCACGTTGATCAAATTGAAACTTCAAAGCTGTCATTTTGAGACGTCAAACGAATAGTAGAATACCGATTAAGATGCATTCAGAATCACGCTCTAATGACGAGCAGTAGTAGAATGCTGTTATTGCACTCGCGTGACGCGCACTTGACGCGAGCATATCTGTCAGCGGTAGAGAATACTAAAAGCGTCGTTTTGATCGAAACCTAACTACAACTGCACTGCAACTAAACTTATTTAATTACGTGAATTAGCCTACAGACAGGTGGTGTTCACATTGAAGTGACCGATGAACAAATCCTTATCAACAGCCAACGATAGCAGTAATCTAACTGTCTATCTTCTCACGACCGGTAAATAAGTTTCGAAGTAATCGACGCCATAGGACTGAGTGAAACCCTTCTCCACATATTGATTTGTACTTGAAGATCCACTCGTTTACCACAACTTTAGCTCCAGGTGGATTATTGATGAGCTTCCAGATCTTGTTATCGTACATCGAATTCATCTCTATCTTCATGGCTTCCTTCCGGTTATCCTTATCGTCCCGACTTAAGGCTTCCTTAAGTGCCAAAGGCTCTTCTGTACAGCATGCAAGTCCATGAAGGTTTCCTTCTCGGATTCTACGTAGTGGATAACGACATTCACCTTCGTTTGTCTCCTCTATTAATACTCTCTTCAGCTTCACCATTTTCCACCACAACATTTTCTGCTCCACTATCACCCGTTTCTCCCACCTCCACTTCCGCATCTTCATATACTTCAGCCTCATTTGTAGAACTCGGCCCTTGAGAAGCTTCTGCACTACCAGGTGACAAACCTGACAGGCTTCTTGACTTTTGCTAGTTCCCAGATTACTTCAGCACCTTTGTCACCACTACGTATGAGCTGACTAGTGTCCTCTGAAACTGCTGCTGTAGAGTCCTCCAAGAAACTTACATCCCTTGCTCTAACTATGACGCGATGATTACTGGGATTTATGAAACGATATACCTCGGTTTCTTCACAGGAATCAACAAAGATATGTTCTACCGCTTTAGAGATCCATTTCTTCCGAGTCTCATTGGGCACATGCACAAACGCCTTCGTTCCAAAAACTCCGAAATTATCGAACGACTGAGCCTTCCCTGTCCACAATTCCCCATGAATCTTACCATTATTGCCACTGTGAGGCAGCCTGTTATTCGTATAAACAGCCGTATTACATGCCTCTGCCCACAGTCTTACACCCAGACCCTTTTGCGCCAACATACCATGAGCCATCTCCACAATAGCGCGGTTTGCTCGCTTGATTAAACATCCTGTTCACAAAATCTGTTTCATTGTCCGTGCCTATGCTCTTTACCTTCAACCCAGGTTAAACCTCTTCACTAGCTAGAAATACTTTAAAATTATCGAAAATCTGATATTTTGATTAAAGGATAAAAATACAAAAGATTTACGTGTAAAATCATCTAAAATAACTAGCATGTACCGAGATTCACCGTACATCACGTGGGTTCAGATTCAAATTCAAATGAGAGAGAGAGTACAACTTTGTGCCCTTTGGCGTCGAGACCCTCGGTCCGTGGGGTCCCAGTGCGCATAAGTTATTTGCGGAAATCGCGAAACGTCTAGTTGATGTAACTGGTGACCGAAAAGCTGGCGGCTTTCTCGCGCAACGCATCAGCATTGTAATTCAGCGAGGAAATGCCGCCAGCATCCTCGGTACAATGCCCCGAGGGCCTTTTTTAAGCTTAACTTAGTTTTAATTTAATTAAGTTAATGTTAATAATATAATAAATATGCTTGTAATTTGGTTATCTAAATAAATATATATTCAAATTAATTTAATGTTTGTCACAGGTGAAATATCAGTTCTTATGGTTATTATAATAAAGGCTCGCTGTAACATGTCTATAAGGTGTACATTATTTCATGTTGGTTCAATATTTGTTTAACATTAAAATTATTATTCGTCCTAAGTCAACGTACACCATACATCATGCATTAATACGAGTATAAGTTGTTCATTCACATGTAATCAGATTTAAATTATTCATTGATGTCATACAAATAAAATTACTCGTAAGATAGCTTATCTAATGATGCAGTCACGAGTATTTTTGTCATTAAGAAAGTCATTGATTGAAGAGTTCCTCTAGTTTTTTCAAACTATCTAAGGTTACTGTTTTTTTACATACTTTGGAAGTTTGTTATACATTTTTACACCTGTCTCAAATATACTCGTTTTAAACTTATCAGACATTGGACAGTTGCAGTCTCTCGACTGCCCTCTCAGCCTCACTAACTAGAAAAGGTAAACGATAAAAAAAGGCGATACAAGGCTCCATTACGCTCTTTCCAAAATCCATACCCGGAAGCTTACGTAAATGTCGCTCATTTACGAGTCCAAGCCACCGGTGCCACAACATCAAAAGATTACCTGCCTTCACTGAGGCCAACACAGTCCCATCTACAACCGCCTAACAACCTTCAAGCTTGTAGATCCCTGAGACTTCACTTTATTTGGAAATAATCAAATAACTTCTCCCGCTCTAAGCGGAGCGGGAGGGTGTGTCAGACTCTTTCTGTCTAAAACCCACCCGTATTCATTCCGTTGCCTGTGTTTCCAGGGGACTCGGTAACCCTTTACTACCTTCCCGCGACCCCGGCAGACATAGGCCCTAGTGGAACCCTACACTAGTGCTGATGGGAGGGTGCCAAATTTGCCTTTCCCTCAACCGTCCCGCCTAATACTTCGCAAGCATTACTACTTCGAAGGAGCGTCTCGCTCCGTACCATGGCCTGAACCAGGGCCGGACGCGAGAGATCTTTGCCGCCGATCGCCTCCATGAGGACACGGCGGTGCTCTGCCCAAGCCGAGCAGACCTCCACCATATGCTTCACCGTGTTCTCCGGGCGATCTACACAGTGGTGACACCCGGGCGTTTCCTCCCGCCGTATCCGACACAGGAACCTCCTGAAGCTGCCGTGTCCGGTGAGGACCTACGTCAGGTGGAATGTGAGGACGCCGTGGCGCTTCTATAGCCACTCTTCAAAGAGGGGACTTATAGCCGTCCGCTGTGTCATAATTGCTCGCGGCAGCGGAGTTACACCCCGGCGTTTCGCCTCTGCGCGCCACTCCCATACGTGCGCGAGGACTGAGACTTCACTTGCGGTAGCCAAAAGCTTTCACTTGAAATGGTCTGGAACCAAATGTGTTGATGGTTGTAAGTTAATTCAAAACTTACAACCATCTCTGTCAAAACTTACCTTCCATTCTTTCTCTACTAATTTACACACTGATAACAGATTAACACGCAAAACAGGAATAATTATTCCTTAATAAATAATAATTATTATTATTCATATACATGACAAGCCCCTCACAGCAAGCGTTCGTCCTTTCAAACTCACCATGATATCACCCTTACCTTACATTCAATCTTATCATTCTTCGCACATGTCACATTACTCATACCAACATTTATAACCAAATCTTTAAACGAATGTTTCTAGAAAGAGATATTATGTGTAGATCGAGAAGGAAGGAGTCGGGGGGAGCTGAATGAAGACAGGCTCATGACCGCGACGCCACTCAGTTTGGAGACTGAACCCGCTTTACTTCCTTCAGGACAGTCCGGCTTCTTATGTCCACTCTTTACACATTTAAAGCACTTAACTTTGATCATATTCATAAATGAAATGAAATGATTTTATTTTCTGTAAGTAGGTTTATACAAACACTTTTACACGTCAATCATATTTAGAAAAAAAACTAGATGAGCTCGGCGTTTCCTATCTGACTACTCTGAGAAGAAAGGCAAAAACAAACTCAGAGGTCACAGTCTCTTTTAAAGTCCAGACATAATCTTGGTCAGATCATGTGAAGACCATGTAGATTGGTGTCTGAAATAGTCTTTTGAGGAAAAAACCACACAGATTGAGTGGACCTATCCAGTCAGTGCACGCATTTGTCAGTAATCGTGCAGCTCAACTCAGAACTTAAGGAGCTCAACGATTCGACGAACAATACCAAAGAAAGGACATTTGAGTAGGCCGCATAAATGACTCAAACTGCCAGACTAAGATGAAAACTAACTGAGAGAAATAATAAAATCAATAATCCACATAGTCTTCACATTCACAATAATTTAAAAAAGAATATAATACTTCAAAAAGTAAATATTAATGTCATAGTCTATAAGTATAACAAAATCATCAATGTCACACTTAGTATAAAAATAGATTTAGTATAAAATTAGTTTGTTGCCTGGGGGTACATTGGAGTAGCTTAATTAATCCCAAGCCTTTTTGTCGTCCAAGTAATCTTTAACTTTATAGAAACCTTTTTGACAGAGTTTCTGTTTAATAAATGATTTAAATTTATTGAGGCTCAGTTCTTTGACATGGCTTGGGAGTTTGTTGTAAAAACGTATACTTTGGCACTTAAATGAATTACTAATTTTTTGAAGCCTAGTCTTGGGCATATCCGTAGTACTCCAGTTATCACCAGCACGAGCACGCTGCAGCGACTCACACGGCTTGCTAGCACGTCGTACGTCTACCACGATTTTGTCCTACAAAGTACTACGCAGCATAGATCGCAGACCCACTTTTTATTTGCAGACCAACCCTCCTGCCGATATCCACGTCTCGGCACTGAATGTCTTAGTGGAAATTAAGAGTCGCGTAAACGACATTGACTTTGTCCATAAAAATTCGCGTCGCACTCACGTCGCGCTACCGATCGGTTTCAAAGGGAATAATTATTTATAGTAACGAAAATATGAAGATTTAAAAAAATCACAGATATAATTATAGATTTATTACTTTGTGCCCTTTCGCGTCGAGACCCTCGGTCCGTGGGGTCCCAGTGCGCATAAGTTATTTACCGAAATCGCTAAACGTCTAGTTGATGTAACTGGTGACCGAAAAGCTGGCGGCTTTCTCGCGCAACGCATCAGCATTGCAAATCAGCGGGGAAATGCCGCCAGCATCCTCGGTACAACGCCTCGAGGGCCTTTTTTTAGGTTTAACTTAGTTTTAATTTAATTTAGTTAATGTTAATAATCATATTATAGATAATAAAGTAATCTTTTTATACAAAAAATACATGAAAATATCTTAAGACACTGACAACACCTAAACCGCGGTCACCGTCAAATTCCATAGAAAATAAAGAGAAGCGCGATGGCATAACGCTTGTAATTTATTGCAAAATATGAAGTAATTATCTATTTTTTTTTTAATCATTTATTTACATAACCAAATTACAAGATGATTATTAACATTAACTAAATTAAATTAAAACTAAGTTAAGCTTAAAAAAGGCCCTCGGGGCATTGTACCGAGGATGCTGGCGGCATTTCCTCGCTGAATTGCAATGCTGATGCGTTGCGCGAGAAAGCCGCCAGCTTTTCGGTCACCAGTTACATCAACTAGACGTTTCGCGATTTCCGCAAATAACTTATACGCCCTGGGACCCCACGGACCGAGGGTCTCGACGCCAAAGGGCACAAAGTTGTACTCTCTGCCAAGGCCTCCATATTTAATAACTTTCAGATTTTCGGCATTTTCTGCCGCTGCACCCGCTTTAGAAGTAGTCCGTTGGAGGTGGGACGGTGCCAGTGTGTCTACACAGGTAGCGTCCCACACAAGCATCCGTCCCAAACTCCACGGGACCAAAGACACACCATCAGGTCTTTTGCCATCATCTCTGACAATGCCAGTCGGCTCAAGAAGAGCAGGCACATTGATGCTGGCAAGAGACCGGCGGATTATGTCATTAAGTGTTGCATGTCTTGAAAAGCGGCCTGCACTTTTTTGACAACAAAGTCCGTGGTGACCCAGTCGGTCCACGTCCGTGCCACAAGGGCATGTGTGTGGAGTGCATACCGTGACCCCAAGCCGCAGACCAGTCGCCAGACGAAGCGAGGTCGGATCCAGGAAGGTACCGGTATATGGAGAAGGATGGGCATGTAGCCAATGACCGGCCTCTCTGGTTCCGACCGCCAAAAGTCTTGCTCGATCCGGACCTGAACTGCGGCTCAGAATCGATTTGTATGTTAAATCGCAATAAATATCGTCCCAGCTCCTCTGAGATTTTAGGTTGTCTGGAAATTCTTTACCCGGGCAAGCAATTTGAAAAGCATTCTTGGCATCCTCTAAGCCCGCAGTCTCATAGTTTGTGGGCAAAGCCCTTAGGACATTACCTATGAGACGTGACGTGCTATGGGTGGACGACAAAAAGGCTGGGGAAGCAACACTCGAAATTTTGCGGATTCCTAAACCGCCAAACCGAATAGGGAGGGATGCTTGTAACCAAGATGGTTCATTGAGCTGAATATTTAAAATCGTTTCTAAACTAGTTTTGACTAAATCGTCTATTGGTGAAAGCAAATTTGGATGTTTCCAAAAAGGGCTACAGCGAAGCACATAAGTAAATTTAGGGACAAAAAGGCAAAACTTTAGAATTATAAGAGCATAATGAGGACTGATTTCGAGTAAACAATTTGCGTGACTTTGGAATTTAGAAATAGTGTTAGTAATATAATCAGGAAAAGATTCTTCAAAGATGGGAGAACCCAGGAGGCAAAGTGACTTTCTGTCTACTATTTTGATATTCGGTGCCAGAAAATTTAATTTGGATTTTAAATTATCCAAACCGTAAGAAGTTTTTTGAATGAAGAGTTCACATTTGCTAAAATTTAATTCTAAACCAATATTATCGAAATTTGTTTTAATATCTGATAAGTCAGATAGCACAGTGTCCACATCGCCTCCCAGGGTTCCGTCATCCAAATACCAAACGTTAAATTTTGATTTTAAATTTTGAATAATCGGATTTATAGCCAAGCTAAAAATTGCTGGCCCGAGGGGATCGCCCTGCTGACAGCCGACCTCCGAAGAAAGTTCATGGGAACGGTAAATTAATTTTGAAGGTTCTGCGTAGCAGGTAAGCAGGTATTGATAGAGTTATTATTATCTATTTACTCAAAATTGAGTTGAGTAATCGAAAATAAAAAAGAACCAAGTTCTGCATTCAAATAAGACGTTCTTGTTATTAATTAAATACGTAACGTATGTTGATATTTGATACAGATATTTTGGATTAGAACTCAAAGTAAGAGGTTAGTTTAACGTTAGTTTGTATCGAGATTTTGTTTTCAAAACGTGTTTTGGTAACAACCAAGTTCTGGGAAATATGTTCAAAATTGACATATATTTTTTTCGCTACCACAAACTATACAGATTTGGCAATATTTTTTCTTGAGCGAAGCCTATTTTGGTCAATTGGGTCTTGTCAGCGCCTTAAGTAGTTATGCTTAATGTCTATGCATTCTAGTTTAACATACATTTTTTGTATAACTTCCTTGAATTATTCGAAGGCGTAATAACAGATTTAGACGTCACTAAAATCATATATCTGCGCCTAAAGTACTGGTTGCAAACTATCCTGGTGTAGGTATACAGGGAAGCTCACAGCACCTGATTCAGCCTCTTCTTCGGGAATACAAATACATTTTTTTGGCTTATGTTGTATTAGGTTGCGTTAAAACATAGGCAAAAACTATTGTTTAGCCACCGCGCGCTCTCATGTAGGTATATTCATGGCAACTGTGAACTTTGTTTTCCCCCTCCGTACCCTCTACAATAAGGGTAAAGTCGCTTACTTGCTCATTTAATTTAAAACTTAGTTGCTTAAGTAATAGAGCGCACTTCGCAATAATTTGGTGACCGCGTTGTGACCACTTTATGTTGACGTGAAGAACTACAATGGCCAAATAAAACGCGCCTTTAAATCAATCCATGTTATGTTTTTCAGGTGAAACGCCTACGAACAACCACACTCCTCCACACAGCTACACTCTGGTTTACAGTTTAACAGCAGCAGGAGGCAGTGTCATTATAATATTTGCAATATTATATTGGAATTCCAAGAAGTCTTGCTGCTGTACAAGATCGAGTATGCAAGAATTGCCACGAGTACCATTGCCGAGACCCGACGTAAGTTTTTTCCCTTTTTAGTACTAACAAATATAACATAACATCACGCCGTGTTTCTCAAAAGGGTTGGGCAGAGGTGTACCTGAAGTACACCCACATTTCGCCAGTTATCTTTAAGTCCCATGTAATGCGTGTCATGGGCGAGCCTATCGCCATCAACCAGGCCCAAAATCTCCGGGCTCAAAGACTCAAAGACTCCGGGCTGCTACTGAGAAATTCCAGATCGAAAAACCCAATAACCCTTTGCCCGACCTGGGAAACGTACCGAGGACCTCATGCTCAGCAGTAGCGCTTGCGAGCCCCACTAGCCCAACGAGACAGTCTTTTTACTACTAACTTCTTAAAATCATGTTACTGTATACTTTAATTTACCATTATGTATACCATAAAAAGAAATTACCTAAGCTGTTAGCGTTTTGAAGGCTTCTCCCGGCTATCTTGTCTCACTTGCTCACGTGACAGCGAGCAGTAGTGTCCGAGCGAGATAAAGAGTGAGGTGGCGCTGAGGTATGATGGACTCTTAGGGAAACAGTTGATTAAATGTCTGTTTTTACTTTCAGCCAGACACAGTTTATTATGAGAACCTGTTGTCTGTGTTCAAACCCATTAACGATCGCGAAGCCGAAGAACTCTACGGAGCAAACCACCAATATGAGGAGATTCAGCTGTCCAGTTATGGTCGTAGCACACCTTAACGACTCAACACCAACTCAACAAAACATTAACATATGAGATTTATATTGCGTCACGTACAGCAACATCTCCTGACCGACCCCCTCTCACCAAGGTAGTTACAGTGTGGAGGAAAGTAAGCGATTGCATGAAATCCACCACGTTAGCCCCCCGACTAGACTCCATTCCCGACCACTAACTCCCGGTAACTCCCCACTGATTCCGAATAGGAGTCGCACTCCCGACTCCTTCAGTCCCCACTGACACCGAATAGGAGTTTTGGGCCACGCGGTTTGCAACTCTATTATAATGCAATAAGGTGCTCATCCGTTATAATAGAGTTGCAAACCGCGCGCCCCAAAGACTCCGAATAGGTGTCAGTGGGGACTGACGGTTGGAGGAGTGAAACTCCTATTCGGAGTCAATGGGGACTGACCGGTCTCTATCGCGGACACGACAGCTAAGATCTACTCACTCACGGAACACGTACACTCAGTCCTCAACGACTGTTCAAGGGAGGTTCCGGCGATGGACGGCCATCGCTGGAAGCCCTGGTGCGCCCCAACAAGACCATCACTTTTGATGACGTCGACAAGCCGGAATGCCTAGCCGATAGTCTTGAGGCTCAATGCACACCCAGATCTCAACCAGTAGACCAAGCTCACTAGCCACTGCCCCATCAGTCTGCTCAATGTTCTCGGCAAAGTCTATGAGAGGCTTATTCATAAGCGCCTCAGAGATATTGCCGAAACAAAGGGTTTCATCCACTACCGCAAGCCGGGCAGACCTCCACCGTATGCTCCACCATGTCCTCCGGGCAATCCACACAGTGGTGACATCCAGGGGTTTCCTCCCGCCTTATCCTCGCCGTATCCGGTGAGGACCTGCGTCAGGCGGAAGGTGAGGAAGCCGTGGCGCCTCTCTAACCACTCCTCAAAGAGGGGACTTATCGCCGCAATTGTGGCGTGCCCAGCACTGGGTTGCGAAAACCGTACCCGCCATGTCGCCATGAGATCCCGCCGGAGCTCCGTCTGCTGTGCTGCGATTTCTCGCGGCAGCGGAGTTACGCCCCGGCGTTTCGCCTCCTCGCGCCACTCCCATACGTGCGCGAGGACTTTCGCCTCCAGATCCCATGGCGGCCATCCGGCAAGGAGGCTCGCTGCCTCACAGGAGATCGTGGGGTATCCCCGGACCAGCCGGATGGCCATGACCCTTTGGGCCGCGCTCAACCGGTGGGCTGGCCGCAACGCCAGGGAACGCGCCTACACAAGAGCCCCATAAAGGGCCATGGACCGCACGAGCCCCACGTAGAGCCTCCGGCAGGAGGCGTTTGGACCCCCTGGATTGGGCAGAAGCCGCTTCAAGGCAGCCCCTGCCCGGTCCAGATTGGGAGCCGAACGTCGGAAAAGTGACTACACGCTAGGGGCACCTCGGCTTAGGGCGTCGCTGGGGAAGACCGCAAGGGACAGGCTGTATCGGATTAAAGTGGGGCGAGTGATTAAGATGAGTGCTCGTGTTCGTCTTTTTATAATATCCTGTCGACCGGCATAGTTGGCGATTCAGGTATGCTGGCACTGTCGTCCAGCATGGGGCACTGCGTAGCTGCTACCGGTGTAGTATTGTAAAAAAGCAAGCGTTAAAACCTTTACCTTCTTTTTCATTGGTCTAGAGCTCTCATGGAGTGTATGGTCTCAAGCATTTTTTTGAGCTTTGAAAGCTTTTTGATTATGTGACGAGTTACCCCATGCCAAACCTCAATACAGACGCTACGTACCCGTGATAGGCGTTGAACGCAGCTTCTTCGTTCTCTGTATTGCGTAGTTCTGCGTAAACAAATCTGTTTATTTATACATACATGTCGGAGTTGGTTGACAATCACAATTGTGGGTTAGTCGCAGTATGTGACCGATAGTTTTGTTCATAACTGATGACAGTTACTTGGATTTTAAAATGTTTTACTTTGTTAAATCGCCATAATTACTTAATTATGTAAGTCTTATTAGATTTAGTATAATATTTGAGTGTTTTGTATCAAGTAAACACGTGACCTACTTCGATGCGTCAACGGACAGAGTTGTCATGGAGGGATTGTAAGGTTTTATAAAAGAGCAAGCACTCTGTGTTCGAGTCAGTCAGTCGGTCTTCAGATTCGACTCAATACTGAGCCCCTGCTCCCGACAAAACTGTCGGTTTACCTGATACAGCGCTGCTGTATATTTACATAGCTGTATATTGTTACCATACCTTTTAAACTTCTTTTAATTACTATAATTTTATTGCGTTCTTTTATCCATGTAATTATTTTACTACTGTAATAAAAACCCTGCAATTATTTATAGTCTTATTTATCCCAATATAATGGGGACTCCAAATCCTGACGATATACCACTCGGCCCTTCTGATCCTACATACATATTCAATACCCAATTATAATTTTCCAATATCCAATATATAATATTACCCAATTATAATTTTCATCTAGTGTTAGACCTAAAAATGAATATATTTCGTTATTGTGAACACTATATTAGACTTATTGGCAACAATTATTGTCGTGTTAGTAATGATAGACCGATCCCAGTACAACGTGACATGATCATTTTCGAGAACTGGGTCGGGAACATCCCTGTAAACCGAGTCTACAAGTTTATATTTAAAGCAAGTTGCTGGTGAATAATCCTGGCCACTAGGATATGCCTGTGCACTCACCGTTAGCCATACGAGAATAACCAGAGATAATATGTCTGATGGACTCACGCTAACGGTGGCATACCTGACAACATACCTATAACTACGACTCGCTCCTTAAATTCGTCCCCGTCTAAAGCTGAAAACCTTTTGCATAGTACATAATCAGCCTATAATGTTCCTATTGCTGGGACACAGGCCTCCTCTCTGTGAAAGGGAGTGGGCCGTAATCCACCACGCGGGTCCAGTGCGGGTTGGTAGATGTCACATGTCTTCGATTTTTTTTTTGATTCTAGGTCATGCCGGTTTCCTCACGATGTTTTTCCTTCACCGTATTGAGAGCAGTGGTGATGAAATAATTGACACAAAGTAAAGCGCCTGTCCGGGTTCGAACCTACGACCTACAACTCGTGAGTCGCGGCCGTTAGCACTGGGCCACCACTGCTCCTTTTGCATAGTAGTGTGCCTAAATGTAGTCGCTTACTTAGCTTTGAACATGTAACACCTCGTGATGTAGTTAATGTTTTTAGCACATTTAAGTCTAAAAACACTGGTGATCTCCATTAAACTATTAGCAATATAATAGAAATCGTAGCCCCCTTTATAGCTGTTACTTTTAATAAATGTGTTGATTTAGGCTCTTTTCCTGACCTCATGAAGAGTAGTAAAGTCATACCTTTATTTAGATCAGGTAATAAAAATGACGTTGGTAATTTCAGACCTATTTCTATCTTACCTGCATTTAGCAAAATATTTGAAGAGTTAATACTCAAGCAATTGCTAAGACATTAATTTAAACAGCTTTCTTCATAACGAACAATATGGCTTTACAAAACGTCGTTCGACTACAGATGCGGGTATTGCACTGCTGAAACACATATTTGACGCATGGGCGAACTCGCAAAATGCTATTGGATTTTTCTGTGATCTCTCCAAAGCCTTTGATTACGTGCACCATGACACGCTTTTGCGTAAACTACGTCATTACGGTGTCCAAAATAAAGCTCTCAAAGATTAGCTCTTAATAAGTGCTTATTTAAATTATTGATTCCGATGTGTGAAATCTTCCGGGTTACCAGTTCAGTTAGGTGTACCTCAAGGCTCAATACTGGGTCCATTCTTATTCTTAGTGTATAATAATGACTTACTATTCTATTTAAAGGGTATCTGTGACGTTGTATTGTTTGCAGGTGACACCTCTCTTCTTTTTAAAGTAAACAGGAATAGACAAGATTTTGATACGTAAACAGTGTTTTTTCAATGGTTACGGATTGGTTTACGACAAATAACCTAGTTCTCAATGCCAAAAAAACGAAACGTATAAAGTTCGCCTTACCCAATGTTAGTAATCTAGGTCCCAACATCGTCTTAGATAATAGGGTGCTTGAAACTGTAGACTCGACAGTTTTTCTTGGTATAACAGTAGATGCCAAACTTCAGTGGGGCCCACATATATCAAGCCTAGTGGGCAGGCTCAGTTCGGCCGCCTACGCCGTGCCAGAGTTTTTCTGAGAGATGTTTTTAAAGATATTGCTATTCTCACGGTGACATCACAATTTATCTTCAACATCTTATATATTAGGCAAAATATACACTTATACACTAAACACAGTTATATTCACAATATAAGCACCAGAAATAAGGACGAATTATGAGCTCCATTTCACCGGCTTCATAAGGTTCATATCTCATTTGTTGGGCTTGGTATAACTTTTTATAACATGCTACCCTCTTCTTTGCTAGATTTGCCTTTTACTGCGTTTAAAACTAAAGTAAAATCCACCCTTAGTTCAAAGGCATACTATAACTGACTACTGTATCAATGACTACTTAAACGATAAGAATAGTTACTCGCTGTGATTAAGACAATGTTTGTGTTCTTTCTCCAGAATTAGCTTACATGTGTTTTTTATGAGTTGTATTGCAATTGGTTAGCTAGCGACCTCGCCAATTGATCATACTATTCTTGTCTGATCAACCCTTAGTTCAAAGGCATACTATTGTATCAATGACCACTTAAACGATAAGAATAGTTGGTCGCTGTGATTAACTCAAGACAATGTTTGTGTTCTTTCTCCAGAATTAGCTTACATGTGTTTTTTATGAGTTGTATTGCAATAAGTGGTTAGCTAGCGACCTCGCCAATTGATCATACTATTCTTGTCTGATCAACAGCAGCAAGTTCGTCCACTGCCTGCGATAGCGTCGGGGGTGCGGGGGGTAGCGGGGGGGGGGGGGGTTGCCTCCTCCCTCCAATATGATGAGGGGGGTGATGCGTTGTGCTCGTGAACGGGTGCTGCTTGTGGTGACTGGTCGTCTTGCTGACCATGGTTTTATTATTGTTATTTATTTTACTTCGATGGTGCTAGTTTATCATTTCTCACTTCGAGTTACAGCAATAGCCTTATGTAAGCGGGCATGCCCTTTATGCCTGGAGGCTTTTATGGAGGTATTAAGTTCTGCTTACGTTTTTATGTTGTAATTTTTATCTGCTTGAGTACAGTTTTCATTGTTTTGTTGGTATATTGGCGTGTGCTAGCTAACATATGGCAAGAAATTTACTTTAATGGTTTGTGTTTTGTAATGTTAATTAATTTGCATACGATTTGTATAGAATCGAGTTTACATAAGTAAACAAAAAGGTGTGCTGTGTAATGTTACGATTGGCTGGAGGGCCAGTCGTAAGTCACGGTAAAAAAAATAGTTATGTATACTAGATATTAAAAAAGGTTAGAGAGTTCCAGGCTTCCAGTTCGAGTGTACGGGACTCTTGGACGGCAGGATACAGGATCGGCTACCAGCGGCTGGACAGGATTGGCCGGTAGTTGTGAGACTGGATCAGCAGGCAGCAGTGGGACAGAAAAGAAAAAGTCGGAAGCGTTAGGCATCAACGTTGCTGACATGGAGCAATCGTTAAAGAAGCGCTTCTTTGGTCGCCTGAAGAAGGTATTAATTAGTATTCTGTCAAACGGGAACAAGGTGCGCGCTTTCAACGGCTAAGTCGTGCAAGTTTTGATGTACTCTTTCAGTATACTCAAATGGACTCAGACCGAAACTTGACGCTCTGGATAGAAAGGACCGCACCCTGGTGACCACAAACCTGGTGCATCCCGTGGAAGTGCGGTAGTAGAGGTTTTTTAAATGCAAACTTTTAAACCCTCCACAACCGCGAGGTATGCAACCTCAGGGTTTTTTTTTTGCCAAAGTAGATATGCAATATGGTCGCAGTAGACAAGGGGCTTTCCTCGCTCTTCATGGTTAAAGAGAACTGGCAAATCTGTAGTACTTCAACCGATGACCGCAATGAGGTATGGCAAAGCAAGGAGCTGCACGAGCGCTTATATCGGACTCTTCATGAGTCCGTTGTAGATTTCTTAGCGTACGTATACTGGCTACGTTTTGGCTTACTTTTCATGGAAACTGAAGGTTTTGTCTATGCAGTTATGGATGGAGCTGTCTTGACGAATAACTACCGGAGCCATATTATTAACGGGCCGGTTGACGTGTGTCAAAATCAAAAAATCAAAAGTAATTTATTCAAACTAGGCTGAGAATCAGCACTTTTCGAACATCAAAGTTACATAAGACAGTCCCCAAAAAACGTCCGCCCTTACTACTTCCTAGTGCTTAAGCTGGGAAGAAGTGGTGCAACAAACTCCCCAGCATTTTGCTACATAAAACCACATCTTCTTAATATATTAATATAAATTTACCTTTTAAAAGGCTGATATGTTCAATAATTCTTGTTATAATCTCTATACTGTTTCCTTGGTTACAAAGGTTCTTTATCAAAAATGTTAAACTTAATAGAGAAAGGTTAAATTTACTCAAACAATTAGATATGTATTCTTTTAATTTGGAGAAAAGTACTAGGAAATACAACATTGACACACAGGACTTTCAATCTCAACTTGAACTTCTACAAGAGAAACTTAGTTCAATGACCAACAAATATAATACCTCAGAAGACCTTCTGATCCCTCAGATGTGTTGGCAATGTGTTGGCAATGAATGAGCTGGTAAACTCACAAACAATAATAACTGTGAGCATTGTCAATCAGCATCCAACATACCAACTCCAGACCATTCATTGTCAACATGCAATACCACCTAATCGCAGCCTTGTGTTGATTTAACAATTCCCTATACTAATAATTCCAATAAGCAATGTAAACAAATTGTAAATAATGATATTGTATTATTTCGTGATGAGATTGGGAAGGACTTAGGCCATTTGCTGACAGATGAATACCCGGGGCAGTCAATAATAAATTACTGTATGCCTGGCTGTTCATTATTTGATATTATGAAAAAAAATCATTAAATGTAATTTTAAACAGGAACAACATTATTATTTTTTATGGGAAATAGGGGAAATGTGAACAAAGGAGAATTGCTCCAATATCATAGAACATTGTGCAATCTTAGTTTAAGAAAAATTGTGTTGTTTACATTGCCCTATAGTAACAGTTTACAGTTTGCAGGAAGAAAATAACCTAAGATTTGACATTAACATGACATTGCACAATTTGACCTATACTGATAATCTATTCCATTTAATTGATACTAACAATTATGTTGGTAATAATTTGTATTTGATTATAGATACATATAATATAATAATGTACTATCATTCAAACTATCACAAAAGACAGATAGATGTGTCGCTATAATATTTTTTTTCTATTTCAGCCAAATATTTGACTAAACAAATTGCTTCTTTTGAGCAATGTAATGACTTTATACACTTTTCTGGTAATAACTTAAAATTAATGACATTGATTATCATTTAAATTAGAAACTAGGACAATAGGGTCAAACTCTTGCAAAAATGTTATGAAAGTAAATAAAAAATCAAATGAAAGTGTAAAAAAGTTTATTTAAACTACCTGGTGCATCAAAACATTCAAGGGTTTTTGAACAAAGATTTAGAAGTATGTAGAATTATTCCTGAATTATAACAATATAAATATTCTTTGTATGACAGAACATTGGCTTAAAAGCCACCAGTTCATGTTCAGTTTTAGTAATCACCAGGTTGATAGTTTGTTCAGCAGAGTAAATGCTATACATGGAGGCTCATTATTTCTAGTAAATAACCAGCTTAGATTTAAAGGATATTGTGAGCCTCTCTGTTGAGCGGACAATTGAAATAGCCTGTATAGAATTGGAGCAGTTCATTCTATTAAGTGTGTACAGACGCCACGGCGTCCTCACCTTCCGCGTGACGCAGGTCCTCACCGGACATGGCAGCTTCGGGAGGTTCCTGTGTCGGATAAAGCGGGAGGAAACGTCCGGGTGTCACCAATGTGTGGATCGCCCGGAGGTGGAGGTCTACCCGGCTTGGGCAGAGCACCGCCGTGTCCTCGTGGAGGCGATCGGCGGCAGAAACCTCTCGCGTCCAGCCCTGGTTCAGGCCATGGTACGGAGCGAGAGGGCATGGGCAGCCGTCACCTCCTTCTGCGAAGCAGTAATGCTCGCGAAGGAGGAGGTGAGACGGTTGAGGGAAAGGCAAGTTTCGCGCCCTCTCGCCCCTAGCCGCCGCAAGAGACGCCCAGGGCGTCGGGAATTCCGGGCGGATTTCCGGCCACCGTAGGCGCGGGCTTGCGGACGGTGAGCAATGGGTAGCTCACCGTCCGGTAAGGACCAGGCCCGGGTCGACGGCGCGTTGTATTCCACGCGCGCTTCAAAGAGATGTCGTCAGCACATAGTAGGGGTCCACTAGGGCCGAGGCCTGCCGGGGTCGCGGGAAGGTACTTATGGCTCACCGAGGCCCCCGCAACACAGGCAACAAGAAGGAATACGGGTGGGTTTTAGTCAGTAAGAGTCTGACACACCCTCCCGCTCCGCCCAGAGCGGGAGAAGTTATTTGATGAATTCCCACCCTCAAAAAAAAAAAAAAAAAAGTGTGTACAGACCTCCTTCAGGATTGTATGATTGTTTTGAAAAGGTTATGGATGATGTGTTGCACAAAATCTGTAATTCGAATAAGTCTATCATCACTTGTGGTGATTTTAATGTTAATCTATTAGAAAATTCAGGGGTTTAAGTACTAAAACTATAAGTTTGTTTCAGTTATACAATCTTGCTCACCAATTTTTAGAGCCCACTAGAATAACCCCCACTAGTGCCACATGTCTAGATGACATTTATACAGATGTTACACCAGCCCACAAAAAAAAAAAAATAATTTAATAGAATCAGATAATTGCGGACAATTTATCACTGTTCCAAATCCAAGCAAATCATCATCTGCCTAGCCTTTTCCCAACTATGTTGAGGTCGGTTTCCAGTCTTACCGGATACAGCTGAATATCAGTATTTTACATGGAGCGACTCGACTGCCTATCTGACCTCCACAACCCAGTTACTGGGTAACAAGCAAATAAGTTACTAAAAAGAAATCACTGTCCACCCAAAACGACTAAGCCATAGTATAAAGAGGGGAAGAAAGTTATCTTGATACAAACGCACCGCACGCGGCTTGTATGTGTGCGCCAAAGTATCTATGCGTCGCCGCACGCACACTTAAACAAAATCTCGAACCGTTTCTCAGAGCACCAGTCGCGACTAACACCGCACGAGGTTCGCGCGTCACGGGTTTTCGGCACCGCTAAATGACTAAAAAATGTGTGATAATCGCAAGAGAACGTATTGCTGTGTTTGGGTGTCTTAATAATTCATCGATTCCAGAATTGTCTCTGTTCAGATTACCTGTTAAACAGGAAAGGTAAGCAAGTCTAATTCTAGCATACAATTTTTACTTGATGATGAGATACCTACTAACTTATTTTTTGTTGTATTTGTTTTCTATCAGACAGGAAGTAGGTAGGCCTGCTTTCCCACTAGAATGTATAATGTACTTTTGATCGGTCAATTGATTTCTCGCTATTGCTTTGTTTACGTTTAGTCATGCCAATTTCTCAGTTACTTGAGCTGTTATTTTAAATAATTGTATTGACTGTGGTGAGTTTCCTGATCTTATGAAAAACAGTAAAATAATACCGTTGTTTAAATCGGGTAGAACATGAGACCCTACTAATTATAGACCTATTTCAGCACTTACCTTACCTTTAGTAAAATTTTCGAGAAACTTATTTTAGATCAAATCCAAATATTTTTCAATAAACATAAATTAATGCATAACAAACAGTTCGGTTTAACAAGTCGAACGACCCCTTCGTTCGACTACTGATGCCGATGTTGAACTTTTAGGACATGTTTATAATGCATGGGAGGATAAATGCGATCCATTGGGTATTTTTTGCAATTTGTCCAAGGCATTCGATTGCGTTCTTCAGGAAACTTTGGTCAGAAAACTGCACCACTACGGAATCCGAAACGCCTCTCTGGATCTTCTTACTATATATTTGAGTGATAGGATTCAGGGAGTTGATGTTAACGGAAAAAGATCACCTGGATCTGTGGGGTATGGATATGGGTATGGATATGAGGGTCCCCCAGCACTCAATTCTTGGCCCATTTTTGTTTTTTATTTATATAAATGACTTTCCTTGCCTCATAAAGGATAATCATGATATAGTGCTGTTTGCAGATGACCCTTCACTTTTATTTAAACTCAAACGTCAGCAGTTGGTTACTGACAATGTAAATAGTGCCCTCGAAAAAGTAGTTAACTGGTTTAATGTTAATAACCTACTTCTTAACGAGAAAATAACCAAATGTATTAAGTTTACAATACCTCATGTTACACAAGTAAAAACTAGTGTTCTCATAAAGGGTGAAGAGTTGAACCCTGAAGATACCACTGTGTTCTTAGGCATAACTTAGGATGCCAAGCTTCAATGGGGCCCCCATATAGAAAAACTGTCAAAAAAGCTTAGCTCTGCAGCATACGCCGTTAGAAAAAATTGTGATTTAACGGATTTAGACACAACCCGTATACTTTAGTTAATTTAATAGCGTAATGTCGTACGGTATTCCGTTATGGGGAAATGCCACCGATATTCAGACAATTTTTGTTATACAAAAAAGGGCAATTCGTTCAATTTATAAATTAAGTCCCAGATACTCCCTCAGAGACAAATTTAAAGGGATTCATATAACTAGCTTCTCATTACTTATATTTATGAAAATCTTTTGTACGCACATAAAAATATTAATTTGTTTAAAAATACAGTGATATCCATAATGCAAATACTAGGAACAAACACAAATTTGTTGATCCTACAACCAGGCTCAAAAAAATAGGCAGCTCGTTTACATGCCAATGTATACGTTTTTATAATAAACTTCCTAGCCACATTCAAGAACTAAGCCTCAATAAATTCAAATGTTTTATAAAACATAAACTGTGTCTGAAAGCCTTTTATACTGTTAAAGATTCTGTTGAGGACGAAAAGGCTTGGGATTGAGCTGCTCCAATAAATTTACTGTGAATGTTGTTTTTTTACTCTTTTTATTTTGCTAACTATCTATATTTTCTTATTTTATATAAACAATGACATGAATATTTGCTTTGTAAAGTATTATATTATTTTATTTATTAGGAATGTGAGGACTATGTGGGTCATTGCTTGTTTTTTTTTTGTCTCTTAGTTAGTTTTAATGATGGTCTGGCAGTTTGGGTACTTTATGCGGCCTACCCAAATGTCTTTTCTTTGGTATTGTTCGTCAAATCATTGAGCTCCTTAAGTTTTGAGTTGAGCTGCATGATAACTGACAAATTCGTGCACTGACTTGACAGGTCCACTCAAATCTGTGTGGTTCAGGTCACCTCAAAAGACCATTTCGGACACAAACCTACATGGTCCTCAAATGAACGGACCAAGATTATGTCCGGATAAATTTTATTTATGCAATGACATGAATATTTACTCTGTGTAGTATTATATTATTTTAATTATTGTAAATGTTAAGACTACGTGGGTCATTGTTTAATTTTGTTTTATTCTAAGTTAATAATTTAACATGTTCTGGCAGTTTGAGTATTTTTTGCGGCCTAGCCAAATGTCCTTTCTTTGGTATTGTTCGTAGAATCGATGAGCTCCTTTAGTTCTGAATTGAGCTGAACAACTACTGACAAATGCGTGCACTACCTGGACAGGTCCACTCAATCTGTGTGGATCTTTCATCAAAAGACCACTTCAGACACCAATCGACATGGTCTTCACATGATCCGACCAAGATTATGTCTGGACTTTAAAAGAGACTATGACTACCTCTGAGTTTGTTTCAGCCTTTCTTCTCAGAGTAGTCAGATAGGAAACGCCGATGTCATCTAGTTTAAAAAAAATATGTTTGACGTGTAAAAGTGTTTGTAAAAACCTACAGAAATAAAATCATTTATCATTTACTTGCTTCAAACATGAAATTATAATTATTGTTATGTCTCTCACTTTCTTACATATGTTTGAACAACACGGCTGAAAAACAAAACCACAATGAACGGTTTCTAACAGCGAAAACTATGTTTTATACAGGGAGGCCCAAAAGTCATGGATCAAACGCAACTAGGGGTTAGATGGGGTCATCAGCTGCAAAAAGTTGTTCTACGGGAGGTCCTTAAGGTCAACCCCTGCAGAGTTATAATTTATTTTGTGTTTTTATGAGAAAATTGACTTTTTTTACTAATTCTTATTAAAATTCGAAAAAAGTTAGACATGCTATTTATGGTTGTTTATTGGGTGTGTTGAAGATAATATTAAGTTTAACGATTTTTTTTTCTCAAATCATAACTTTTTATTTAGTTCAGACCCCACTGTGAAAAAAAAATACTCTACCGAAAAGTGACCCTGTATTACAAATTTTGGCGCATTTAATAGGGATTCTGAAAAGGTATTACACATGGCCATGAGTGGCTCTAATATCTTTCTAGGACGGAAAAACAACACAACAATTGTGAAATAATTGTTTTATTAAGCAAAACATTTTACAATAAATGCTCAAAATTCCTGCCTCTGACCATAATACATAATCTGCATCGTCTAATAAAATTCCTACGTAACCTATGGAATGCACCTCTGTTGTTAGTAATTTGTACCCTAGCAAATTCGAGCTTTTGTCGTATTGTTCTCTCCTTGGTAAACTATTTCTTTAAAATAGCCCCAAAGAAAAAAATCTAATGGATTTAAATCGGGCGACCGGGGTGGCCACGCAATATATCCGCCTCGACCAATCCACCGGTTGGGGAACCGCTAGCACCGTAGTGAGGCGGGGCGCCACCATGTTGCAGCCACATTTCTGCTATTCTTTCTTCTGGAACTTCAGCTTCGTTAAGAATATGGTTTAAATTATTTTGCAAAAAATTTAAATACTGAGCACCATTCAGCCTTGCTGGCATTTCATGCAGCACCTACTGCTGGCCAATTATACCAGCCCACATGTTAATACCAAACAGATGCTGGAATCGATCATTTCTTATGATATGGGGGTTCACTCTGGACTAAAAATGTAGATTGTGGATATTGAATACTCCCATTCTTCTAAAAGTTGACTCATCCGTCCATAAAACCTTGTTGAAGAACTGCGGATCCTCTCTGTGGTATCTTAGCATCTGCAAAACCGCACTCTAGGTTCATAGTCACCGGGCAGCAAAGCTTGCACCCTTTGCACGTGGTAGGCGTGATATTTGTTTCTGTTAATGACACGTTGCACCGTCGATCTTGGAATCCCGAGATTACGGGATATTTGGCGTTGACTTATACTAGGATCCAATCCTAATTCTCTCAGCACTTCATCTTCATTTTCAAATTGCACCACTGGTCTGCCTGCTCTCGGAGCATGCTGACCGGGAAAGACTCCCTCCATGTATGAATTATGTACGCGCATAAACGACCAGTCACCACAAGCAGCACCCGTTCACGAGCACAACGCATCACCCCCCTCATCATATTGGAGGGGAGGAGGCAACCCCCCGCTACCCCCCGCACCCCCGACGCTATCGCAGGCAGTGGACGAACTTGCTGCTGTTGATCAGACAAGAATAGTATGATCAATTGGCGAGGTCGCTAGCTAACCACTTATTGCAATACAACTCATAAAAAACACATGTAAGCTAATTCTGGAGAAAGAACACAAACATTGTCTTGAGTTAATCACAGCGACCAACTATTCTTATCGTTTAAGTGGTCATTGATACAATAGTATGCCTTTGAACTAAGGGTTGATCAGACAAGAATAGTATGATCAATTGGCGAGGTCGCTAGCTAACCAATTGCAATACAACTCATAAAAAATACATGTAAGCTAATTCTGGAGAAAGAACACAAACATTGTCTTAATCACAGCGAGTCTATTCTTATCGTTTAAGTAGTCATTGATACAGTAGTCAGTTATAGTATGCCTTTGAACTAAGGGTGGATTTTACTTTAGTTTTAAACGCAGTAAAAGGCAAATCTAGCAAAGAAGAGGGTAGCATGTTATAAAAAGTTATACCAAGCCCAACAAATGAGATATGAACCTTATGAAGCCGGTGAAATGGAGCTCATAATTCGTCCTTATTTCTGGTGCTTATATTGTGAATATAACTGTGTTTAGTGTATAAGTGTATATTTTGCCTAATATATAAGATGTTGAAGATAAATTGTGATGTCACCGTGAGAATAGCAATATCTTTAAAAACATCTCTCAGAAAAACTCTGGCACGGCGTAGGCGGCCGAACTGAGCCTGCCCACTAGGCTTGATATATGTGGGCCCCACTGAAGTTTGGCATCTACTGTTATACCAAGAAAAACTGTCTACTCTACAGTTTCAAGCACCCTATTATCTAAGACGATGTTGGGACCTAGATTACTAACATTGGGTAAGGCGAACTTTATACGTTTCGTTTTTTTGGCATTGAGAACTAGGTTATTTGTCGTAAACCAATCTGTAACCATTGAAAAAACACTGTTTACGTATCAAAATCTTGTCTATTCCTGTTTACTTTAAAAAGAAGAGAGGTGTCACCTGCAAACAATACAACGTCACAGATACCCTTTAAATAGAATAGTAAGTCATTATTATACACTAAGAATAAGACTGGACCCAGTATTGAGCCTTGAGGTACACCTAACTGAACTGGTAACCCGGAAGATTTCACACATCGGAATCAATAATTTAAATAAGCACTTATTAAGAGCTAATCTTTGAGAGCTTTATTTTGGACACCGTAATGACGTAGTTTACGCAAAAGCGTGTCATGGTGCACGTAATCAAAGGCTTTGGAGAGATCACAGAAAAATCCAATAGCATTTTGCGAGTTCGCCCATGCGTCAAATATGTGTTTCAGCAGTGCAATACCCGCATCTGTAGTCGAACGACGTTTTGTAAAGCCATATTGTTCGTTATGAAGAAAGCTGTTTAAATTAATGTCTTAGCAATTGCTTGAGTATTAACTTTTCAAATATTTTGCTAAATGCAGGTAAGATAGAAATAGGTCTGAAATTACCAACGTCATTTTTATTACCTGATCTAAATAAAGGTATGACTTTACTACTCTTCATGAGGTCAGGAAAAGAGCCTAAATCAACACATTTATTAAAAGTAACAGCTATAAAGGGGGCTACGATTTCTATTATATTGCTAATAGTTTAATGGAGATCACCAGTGTTTTTAGACTTAAATGTGCTAAAAACATTAACTACATCACGAGGTGTTACATGTTCAAAGCTAAGTAAGCGACTACATTTAGGCACACTACTATGCAAAAGGGGCAGTGGTGGCCCAGTGCTAACGGCCGCGACTCACGAGTTGTAGGTCGTAGGTTCGAACCCGGACAGGCGCTTTACTTTGTGTCAATAATTTCATCACCACTGCTCTCAATACGGTGAAGGAAAAATATTCGTGAGGAAACCGGCATGACCTAGAATCAAAAAAAAAATCGAAGACATGTGACATCTACCAACCCGCACTGGACCCGCGTGGTGGATTACGGCCCCCTCCCTCTCACAGAGAGGAGGCCTGTGTCCCAGCAATAGGAACATTATAGGCTGATTATGTACTATGCAAAAGGTTTTCAGCTTTAGACGGGGACGAATTTAAGGAGCGAGTCGTAGTTATAGGTATGTTGTCAGGTATGCCACCGTTAGCGTGAGTCCATCAGACATATTATCTCTGGTTATTCTCGTATGGCTAACGGTGAGTGCACAGGCATATCCTAGTGGCCAGGATTATTCACCAGCAACTTGCTTTAAATATAAACTTGTAGACTCGGTTTACAGGGATGTGCCCGACCCAGTTCTCGAAAATGATCATGTCACGTTGTACTGGGATCGGTCTATCATTACTAACACGACAATAATTGTTGCCAATAAGTCTAATATAGTGTTCACAATAACGAAATATATTCATTTTTAGGTCTAACACTAGATGAAAATTATAATTGGGTAATATTATATATTGGATATTGGAAAATTATAATTGGGTATTGAATATGTATGTAGGATCAGAAGGGCCGAGCGGTATATCGTCAGGATTTGGAGTCCCCATTATATTGGGATAAATAAGACTATAAATAATTGCAGGGTTTTTATTACAGTAGTAAAATAATTACATGGATAAAAGAACGCAATAAAATTATAGTAATTAAAAGAAGTTTAAAAGGTATGGTAACAATATACAGCTATGTAAATATACAGCAGCGCTGTATCAGGTAAACCGACAGTTTTGTCGGGAGCAGGGGCTCAGTATTGAGTCGAATCTGAAGACCGACTGACTGACTCGAACACAGAGTGCTTGCTCTTTTATAAAACCTTACAATCCCTCCATGACAACTCTGTCCGTTGACGCATCGAAGTAGGTCACGTGTTTACTTGATACAAAACACTCAAATATTATACTAAATCTAATAAGACTTACATAATTAAGTAATTATGGCGATTTAACAAAGTAAAACATTTTAAAATCCAAGTAACTGTCATCAGTTATGAACAAAACTATCGGTCACATACTGCGACTAACCCACAATTGTGATTGTCAACCAACTCCGACATGTATGTATAAATAAACAGATTTGTTTACGCAGAACTACGCAATACAGAGAACGAAGAAGCTGCGTTCAACGCCTATCACGGGTACGTAGCGTCTGTATTGAGGTTTGGCATGGGGTAACTCGTCACATAATCAAAGAGCTTTCAAAGCTCAAAAAAATGCTTGAGACCATACACTCCATGAGAGCTCTAGACCAATTAAAAAGAAGGTAAAGGTTTTATACTTATAGCTTTCGGATGAGGACCGGGATCTAAGGTCAATGGAATCCAAAAGTGGAATTCCCTTGGATTTCATAATCTCACCTCGCTTTATATACATGATTGCACATCTGTCCATTTATTATTATTATAAATTCAAAATATTAATAACAATACATTTTAATGAAGGTAAGGGTATCCCTACTCCACAACATTCATTAATGTTTTCAGTACATAAGTCCTTAGGTAATTCTATGTTCTTAAAGTCAAACATTTTATTTATCAGAACAGAACAGAGCAAACACCTCCACGCTTTGATATTTTCCTTAAAAACAAGCATGCGAGATTAAATTTTTTTAAATTAATATTTATTTCATTGCCTGCTGTTGCAAACGTATCAGAGAAACAAAGAATATCTGCGTTCATTTTTATCTATTAAGCCGCCGCTGTGCGGTTTCATAGGGAATATTTATCTTTAGTACCGAAAATATGAATATGTGAAAAAAATCACGAATCGATTTATAGATAATTAAACAGTCTTTTGATACAAAAAAAAAAACCTGAAAATATCTTAAGTAGTTTGAAAGAAATATAGTTTTTTAATCATCGGGTAGATTTTACTTCCTGAATTTATTTCATAAAGTATTTTACGTAATACTTAATTATTCGCTTAGAGAATTGATGTGTATGGGTTCTAGTCTACCATCGTCATTTTTTTTTTGCCTAACTTACTTGTGAAATGAACACGCCTTGCCAGTACGAATATTTCTGTATTTATATTCTTGCACACATACAAACTTGGTATTTAGCAATATTTAACAAACTATTTAATTAGGTACTCAATATAATATCAGTATAGACTTTAGACTTCTTGAAGACAACCTTTAGATTCCGAGGCTCGAAGAGAACTCACTTAGCAACTACGCCGCACACCAAATATCATGATTTTCCATTCGGTTGTGCTAAAAAATCCAGTACTTTTACGGTAACTGTCAAATTAGATACTTTTAAACTTCATGACTAACCTGATACAAAAATCATTTGAAGCAAATCACATACTTTCAATTTTATATTTACTATTTAAAATCACTAAGTACAAATCTTATTAATATTTGGAAATCATGACATTCGGCCATCCGACACTGGTTTGCCTCCTCGCATACACACAACAATCATATATTTTTTTTTATTTTTAGAAATCATGACATTCTTGCTTATTAAATAAAAATTAAAAAAGTAAATAACATCCTACCGAATAAACAAAGCATTGCATTTTACTTGAATATACAACAACAAATAAAATATACTTAATATAGATACAAAAATCATTTCAAGCAAATCACTACTTTCAATTTTATATTTACTATTTAATCACGACACATCTTATTAATATTTGGAAACCATGACACTTCCAAAAAAGTAAAAACTTTAAAAAGTCTATATAACTACTGCGTGAGATTTGAACTCACGGCTCACTGATTCACGCATCTATCTGCACGCGCTTATCCGCTAGACCAGGGATCCCCAAACTATTTTGGACAAGTGACCCCTTTTCCAAAATGAACTGTTACCTCAGACCCCCATGGCCAAATTACCTACTTTTAAGATCAACCCCCTTTAGTTTATTTAGTTATCTTTAGTTTTTTTTCTATTGATAAAAAAATACCTAGGTACTAAGGTACCAATTGGAAAACTTTGCACTTGGTTAAGTGAGTAAAGTTGACTTCATTTTCTCATCAAAATTTAACAAAATAAAAAGACATACAATTCAGTAAATATCAAGTTTAATTTATAATGATTATTACAAATTAGGTACTTAAAGAATCTTAAGTAGGTAGGAAATTATATTTAAAAAAGTATTAATTCGCAAAGAGAAAATAAAACATTCAGTGTGATGGATGAATCTGGTGACTATCTACCAATCTAGCTACATCCGGTTCAATATTGGTGAGTTGCAGCCTTAAATCTCCACGTTCGTTGATTTTCAAGCGGTTTCTTTGTTTCGTCAAAATGTTTGTTACCACACTGAAGCTTTTTTCAACTAGGTATGATGATGGAAAAGCGATAAGGTATTTTTCAGAAATGTTCCACAATGTAGGATACTGTGTTTCAATGTTGCGTTGCAACCAGAACTTCGCTTTGAACATCTGCTTAAGCTCTTCGTCTGTGCTGATGGTAATCAACTCTTCTTGCATTATCACATTGGCTTCTTCTATGGCTGTGGTATTGTACGGATTTTTTATCCATTGAGTAATTTGTAAATTTAAAAGATCCTCAAACTTCTCCGTAAAATCCTTGTGTAATGCGTCCAGGTAAGTGACATTTAATAAAATGTCATCATCTTGAAGCATTTCTGGTAATTTTAACAAATGCAGAAACTGCGAATATTTTTTTCTGCCTAAATTTTGTTTATAAAGATTAGTTTACCCACGAAGGCCGATATTATTGATTTTGTTTTAATCAAGTTAAGATCGTCACCCTGCAGCTGCAAATTAACTTTGTTGAACATTCCAAAGATATCAGTCAAGTAATAAATATCTGTTTTACAATTGTTTAGATTTTCTTTCAATTTCGGATCTTTTTCTAGTAAAAACTCCAACACAGATTCAAAAATGGCTGAAAATCTTTCTAAGCAAGAGCCTCTTGATAGCCAGCGAACTTCAGTGTGCAGAAGTAATCGAGTAAAGACTTCGTCGTTTTCCTCACATAGCTGAGCAAATAACCGAGAGTTCAAAGAATTGCTTCGAATCTTGTTGATAGCATTTATTACATATTGTAAAGACTTATGCAATCTAGGACTCAGCTTTTTTGCTACTAAATGCTGCATGTGAATCACGCAGTGAATGACCAGAACATCAGGCAGTTGTCGCTTTAAGTGAGCTATAAAACCACGATGACGACCAACCATAGACGGTGCACCATCAGTCGCAACAGAAACAATGTTCTTCCATGGAATAGCTTTGTCAGTAAAAAAATGTTCCACGGCCTGAAAAATCGATTCTCCTCTGGTATCAGTCTCTAAATATGTAGCAAAAAGCAGTTCTTGGCACATATTTTCATCTTTGATATATCGAACATATCCTAACAACAGAGCTTCATTGCCGGTTAATGTAGACTCGTCCAACTGGAGAGAGAATCTGTTGGCCTGTAAGAACTTGCATAAAATGTTTTCCACATCGCATCGCATCGCATCCCATCTCGTCTATGCGTCTCTGAACGGTGTTATTGCTCAAAGCTATTCTCTTTAAAATATCATGTGCGGGTTTGTGCAATACATTGTTAAGGACCTCCGCAATGGCTGGTAAGATAAGCTGCTCTCCAATTGTGTGGGGTTTCCCCGACATCGCTATTAGTAAAGATATATTATAGGACGCTCGTAAACCATCATCGTCTTTAATAGATGATGACGCAAACATCGATCTTATGGATGGCCTTTTGTCTAGTTTTTCTTTAAGTGCTTGAAAAAATGACAAGGGCTTACTTTTTCTGTCAGCATGTACTTTTGATAAGTGGTCATCCAGTTTTGAAGGCTTCATGGCATCGTTACTGAATACTTTTTCACATATGAGACACATCGGCAAATGTTGATTTAATGGAGATGCAATAAATCCGAACTTCAAGTAGTCCAAACTGTAATGTCTGCATTTTTTTTTCGTGTCCGCCATCATAAAACTCTCAGTAATCCTGCAAATAAAAAAATAAGAAACTACCTAAATAAAAAACCACAATGTATGCCCCACTGTATGGCAATGCTGATGCGCTGTGCCGAATAAAAACTGGTTGGTACTTACCCTGTTAATTTTTCATAAACTGCAGATATTGTATGGTTACGTTATTAACTCGCGTAGGGAGCTCAGCATTTTGTAAATTCTTTTTCAGTCACTTTACTTCACTTATTAGCTATGTAATAACTTTGTAATTTCTTGAAATAAATGAGTACTTATATGAGTTATTATCGTTCAAGCTCCAACGAATTTCAAAAAGCAAATGAACTTTCAACCTAAGTGCAAGCTCGTTAAATAGTAAAATATCAGGAACATGTTTGGACTTGCAACTTGATCATGAATTCGTTCGTGTTAAATCGCGTAAGCGTTAAATCGCGTAAGCGTCAAGAGAGCAAGTCAAAACGCGCCTGAAAGACGTACGCTCGAACTCATTATCTTGCACAAACTTGTCCACACTGACTTGCCGAGTTTTTCATCTTGTACGAACTTGAGACTTTGCATTACTACAACAATGCTATTTCCTACAAAAATATTAATTATTCTTAGTACACGTAACACAACATAAACAATACAGTACCTACCTACCTATCTTGAAAGTTTTAAATAAGAACTTATGTTAATTTAATAGGGGTCGATTTTTAGACCTCGTCGACCCCGAAAATCAGTTTTCGTTTATGTCAACCCCTAGGAAACCGATATCGACCCCAAGGGGTCGATATCGACCACTTTGGGAATCCCTGCGCTAGACCATCTTGACTTATATTATGACGTTGAAATTATGAACTAACGACACTTGACAATGATGATGCATATGTGTGTGTGCACTTGGAAATAGAAGGTCGTAAGTCAAACTAAACGTCAAGACTTTGGTCGCCACTGTACACACGGCTACACATCAAGCTATACATTTCCAATTTACGCTGACCTTGCATTGTATGGAAATCCTATACAATGCGAGATCAGCTTATACTGGAAATGTACAGCTTGATGTGTAGCCGTGTGTACCTATAGTACACCCACATTTTTATTTCATTTATTTGGTACAAAAAACAGTTATACATTACAGCATTTACAAAAAGTAACAATATTACAGTCGAAAAAACGTTTAACTCACACTATTGTGCACGAAGTGACGTCGTCGGAGTATGATAACGAACGCGGATAAAGAAAAACACTATATACCTACGAATCGAAGGAAGCGGATGACAAGAGCATCCGTCTTTTTAAAAGCGACTTGCAAGAGATTGTAAAACCATTCTTTTGAACTTAGATTGCGACAGTGCAAAAATATAAAAATCAATGAATTGTATAGGTTTCTGAAAGTCGGTAATTTTGCCAGTGTTGCCATCAACCGGGCACGATCCAGACTCCGGGCTGCAACTGAAATTCCAGATAGAAAACCCAATAACACTTTGCCCCACCTGGGAATTGAACTCATGCTCTACACTTAGCACTTGCGATCACTAGATCAATGAGGCAGTCAGTTTATAATAATAATAAGACATTTATTTCAGACGTAGTCCATATACTATTGGTAACACATAACATATAAAGCTATTGTTAGTACATACAAAAATCAAAAGAAATAAAAATCACAAAAATGGCACCGTACAGAAGTGCCAGTTTATGCCAAGCCCTGGACGCGACCACCCGCAGTGTGTAGTCGCATCCAGTGCCGCCACATCGGCGAGTCCCATCGGCCCACAAGGCCGATGGGATTTTTGCTCAGAAGGCAGCTCGAGCTGGCCCGAATGCGCTTCATCACAGATGCACAGCGCTTCCGCATGATGGCATGAAAGCCATCCACGTTTTTCACCGCAAACATTGCTGAAGCGCTGCAGTGACGCGGCAGCCCGAACAGCACCCTGAACGCGTTATTATATTGCACGCGCAGAGCACTGTATGTACGCTGTGTGTACTTAGTCTACAGGCTGCAGGTGTAAAAAGATTGACAGAAGGCCTTAAATAATGTCACTTGCTCGGTACACCGAGCAAACCTGCGGGCCAGCATGTTACAGCGCACAGATAGCGCCCTGCGCTCCCTCTCTAAATCAATGTTGTCACACATATCCTCTGAGACCCAGTGACCCAGATATTATGATATACCAGACCATCATATCTGAGTCCGTGGGTCCGTGCATACTCTTCACAAATATGCAGCAGTCTGCGCATGGCACTGATCGACGGGCTCAGCAGCACCATGTCGTCCGCGTACCTGATATTATTGACGCACCGTCCATCTATATGGCACCCTATACTTGTTCTGCTGAGCTCGTCGATCAGCTCGTTCATGTATAGGTTAAAGAGACGAGGAGAACTTAACCCTCCCTGCCTTACCCCGCACTCCAACCCATACACGTCCGAGTGCGAGCCTGCCCACCGCACAACATTCCTTTGACTTGAGTACCAATATCTCAACATTGCAACAACATCACGTGGCACGTTTGTTTCATTTTTCAACTTTTGCCACAGCACATCATATGATACTAAATCGAATGCCCTGGACAGATCCAGGTAACAGGCATAGACGTCTTCCTGGCTGTATAATACTGCACAGTCTGCTTGAGGCACAGGATGGCACTGTCAGTCGAAAGGCCAGGTCTAAAGCCAAATTGAGCATCATGAAGTTCAATGTGCCTATCCAGGTATTTTTCAAGCAGACTGTCCAGTACTTTTGCTATCACAGTAGCCAGCGAGATGGGCCTGTAGTTTGCCAGGTCTGAGACATCCCAGTTCTTGTTTTTTATAACCGGAACAACCACGGTATGTATAAGTTCATCCGGTAGGTAACAATGACTCACACATAAGCTGTAAAACATAGCAAGTACTCGAGGCAAATGGAAGCCAGCATATTTCAAATGCTCAATGCTGAGACCATCATGACCAGGGGACTTACCACGCGCCATTTTATGAATTACGGAGGCAACTTCCTTGGCACAAAAGCGAACAGCAACGTCCCCCTGCCATGATCTCAGCACCCCGTGTCAGGTCAGTCGAGCCTACAGGAAGAGATTCCACCTTAAAATGACGCTGAAACAGGTTGGCTATATATCACGAGGCAAATGCACGCCAGCAACGCTCACAGGTAAACCCGATTTTGGGTTGAATTTTTTAGTCTTTTTCCAGAACTTACCAAATTTTTTATTCGAATGATGTTGAGCAATTATATCTAACTTGATTTGTTTCTCATTATCTTGACAAAATTTTACCCGAGATTTAAAAATTCGCCTCGTATACCAGACTGCCAGATATTGAGGCCAGATATTGAGTTTATGCTTATGTCTGAGCCAAACTGCGCTTTAACTGTGACGTTAAAATTTTTCCAGTTAAAATATTGGCTACATTAATTGGTTCAGCTCCAAAAGTTAAGGCTCGTACAGACTAGCGCGATATCGCGAAATATGCCTATCACACCCGCGATATCGCCTTAGGCTGTAACAGCCTTTACTGCTTCAAAGTTAATGTGTTAACCGCATTCTAATCGCGGCTTATCTATCCAACGCGGTTTGGCGCGTTACTCAACATGCTCAAACCCTTTGATGTAACAAAAAAACCGCCACCCGAGTTATAGCTTAAGGTCTGACATTAACTATGACACATCTCTATTGGCCACATCAGCGTAATGTCTTGTTTAACGCGTTAATACGCGTAACGACGCATTTGTGGCAGACTCATTAAAACTCGTGTATACTGGCGCGATATCGCGGGCGCGACAGGCAACGCGACGCGCAGCGCGACACTTTCCATGAAGATTTCATAGAAATTGTGCTACTAGTGTCGCGTCGCGCTGTCTCGTCGTGCCTGTCTGCGGGAGCCTTTACAGCTAAGAGCTGTAACGTTACAAATGGCGGGATAACAAGGTCAATGCTGTAATTATTTTAATCTCATAATATGGCATTATTTGAATTACGTACCTAACCGTTTTGGTTTTTTTAACATTTGGGTATCAAAATATTGTACAAAAAAATATGGCGCTAGGCCAAGGCCGGTTACCGGAATATTAATGCAAAGATCATTAACACTTCACAACTATTATAAACAAACTACTGGCTCAGTTCAAACGATAATAATATGCCACTGATAAAAATACATTATGTACATAACATATGTATGAATGTATGTGTGTGTGTGTTATTTATAAAGGCCAGTTAGACACCGCGTGCGGCTGAATGCGCACGTCCTTTGCGCGAAGCAAAAAATATTTACCTGCCATAGTGATTTCCCGCCGCTTTCGTAGTGAACTGTCAAATGTTTTGAAAAATCTTTTGAGTTTTGTGAGCTCCCCACCGTTTGAGTGTTTGCCAATTTCCGCCTGAAATTTACAAGTTTGTATACAATTTTTTTTGTTAGTTATTCGTAGTTGTACCTAAACTTTGTTCTAAACAAAGAAATATCATTATTTTGCTACAATTACGAATTATTTACGAGTTATTTGTGAACTGTTATTGCTATTCTTCTTTCATTTTAGTAAGTCTTATGATTTGTTAGGTTAGGACAAATTACTCATAATATATGTATTATTATTTAAAGGTTAAACTGAACATAACTAACAGTACCAATGTCAGCGGGGAAGGTAACTATCAAAATGGCGCTGTCATAGAGAGTTCTAGGTTATTTTGGTAACTTTTTGAAGAAAGTACTTACCTACGAGGAAATATTTAAGGTTTTAAATTCTGACACTTTCTATTTCAAATACTTGATTTAAAATATTGAAGTTACCGAAAATAACGCCTACGCGTTGTATAAAATCCGTCATTTGACTGATGTAGAAACAGCTCGATTAGTATATTTTAGTTATTTCCATAGTGTAATGTCGTACGGCATTTTGCTGTGGGGAAATGCAGCCGACATTCAGGCTATATTTGTGCTGCAGAAACGAGCCATTCGAGCAATTTATAACCTAAGTTGTAGGCATTCACTGAGGGATACATTTAAGGATATAAACATAATGACAGTCGCATTTCAATATGTATATGAGAAACTGATTTATGTTAAAAAAGAATATTAACCTATATTCTAGACACAGCGACATTCATAGCATAAATACTAGAAACAAAGACTTACTTATTATGCCCAAGACTAGGCTCCAAAAAATTAGTAATTCATTTAAGTGCCAAAGTATACGTTTTTACAACAAACTCCCAAGCCATGTCAAAGAACTGAGCCTCAATAAATTTAAATCATTTAATTAACAGAAACTCTGTCAAAAAGGTTTCTATAAAGTTAAAGATTACTTGGACGACAAGAAGGCTTGGGATTAATTAAGCTACTCCAATGTACCCCCAGGCAACAAACTAATTTTATACTAAATCTATTTTTATACTAAGTGTGACATTGATGATTTTGTCATATACACTACGACATTAATATTTACTTTTTTGAAGTATTATATTCTTTTTTAAATTATTGTGAATGTGAAGACTATGTGGATTATTGTTTTTATTATTTCTCTCAGTTAGTTTTCATCTTAGTCTGGCAGTTTGAGTCATTTATGCGGCCTACTCAAATGTCCTTTCTTTGGTATTGTTCGTCGAATCGTTGAGCTCCTTAAGTTCCGAGTTGAGCTGCACTATTACTGACAAATGCGTGCACTGACTGGATAGGTCCACTCAATCTGTGTGGTTTTTTCCTCAAATGACCATTTCAGACACCAATCTAGATGCTCTTCACATGATCTGACCAAGATTATGTCTGGACTTTAAAAGAGACTGTGACCTCTGAGTTTGATAGGAAAAGCCGAGCTCATCTAGTTTTTTTTTCTAAATATGATTGACGTGTAAAAGTGTTTGTATAAACCTACTTACAAAAAATAAAATCATTTCATTTCATTTCATTTCAAATCAACGAAATAGTGAAATAAAACCAAACATTATTATGAACACGAAATGAAATGAATGAATGAACGAAATGTCAATAATTTGACATATTATAAATCCCCATGTAAATAAAATCTTCGCCTATGCAGATTTCAAATATGTGGTAGAAATAACTTCTCCCGCTCTGGGTGTGTCAGACTCTTACTGACTAAAACCTACCTGTATTCCTTCCGTTGCCTGTGTTGCCAGGGGCCTCGGTAACCCTTTCGAACTTTCCCGCGACTGTACATGTCTGTGGTAACATTTTGACCTTGACCTGACCTAGCGTAGTACGTAGTGGTAGGTAACAAAAACACTACGGTAGGCCGCACTTCAGTGGTTTTGTAACCACTGAAGTGCGGCTTACTGTACTCCACCTACAGTTTGCTACTAAGTTTAACGTCACAAAAACATTATTTTGATTGACCTAGGAATCAAATCAAGGTCCTGGCAATCATGCTGTTGCTAAATAAAAGAATATCTCGCAACCTCTGATGATGCTGGCAGCAGTGTTGTGCGACTGATTCACACAACATCGTAAGGACGTATATCTGCATACCAATAGCATCACGGGTGTGCCTCACCTCAAACCTATCTTTCAAACCAGAACACAGGAACGCTAGTTCACGACAGAAGTATGGTATGTTCCAAAAGCATTTAATGGAAATGTAAAAAAATGGATCACAAAACGTACCAGTGGATGCAATTTTTTTTTTTTATTTTATAACCCCAATAAAGAAAAGAAAAAAGAAGTAGAAAAGAAGTAGAAAGTAGTGAAGTATGGAGGAAAGTGACATGTTGCGCTGACCCCAAATAAATTGGGATAAGGGCAGGAGAATGATGAACCTCAATCTCCATAATCAAGAATAAATATTGGAAAAAGTGGTGAGATTTATAGTTGAAACCACTACTCCTGGCTTGAAAACCTAGCCTCGTGTATTTTGGGCATCGTAATAATTCTTTCTTGTGAGCGATTGCTTAGGAGTTTAACCTGAGCAGGTTTGTTTACACTTTCATTGACTTCTTTTAGGACATACATTAGGTATGGTCGTAAGTACTTCCTCGGGTGACTTCCTTCACTAACAAAGTATTTTAAAGCCACCAGATTTTTCACAAGCCGAAATTGCTTCTTCATGACTGTGATATTAATGCCAGTAAGAAGTTAAATATACACACGCGACCACAATACAGGAAAAATAAGTCTTGTAAAGCAGAGATAAAAAATAAAAACATTAGTGATGTCATCAATCCCATTATACATATATAGGAAAGTACTTACAGACTGACTCAAGTAAGTGCCTAAGTTATCAGTTGTTACAAATTGTGTAAATGTAAACATTACTGCAACTTATTAGTTATAACATCCGATACTTACAATAGATAAGCTAGGTACATTTAATAAGTTACGAGACAATGGGAAGTCCCTTTGACAGTGACAGGGGTAAGCCCTTCACTACGTTACCCTGATTATTGAATACGTATCTACATGGTTCCCTCATGATGTGACCAAGATTATATCTAGACTTTAAAAGGCCGACAACACTTAAAACGCGGTCACTGTCGGACTGTATAGAAAAGAAAGAGAAGCGCGATGACACAACGCTGGTAATTTATTGCAAAATATGAAGCAATTATCGATTTACAAAAAAAGCTATAGATTGTATAAAATAAATAAAACACTATTATGCTAATATGTTGCTTGTGGAATAATCTGACAAAAAAATCACAATGATAGCAACTATATTAGTATGGTTTTTAATCGTTAAAATAATTTTTTAGAGGTATTTTCGTGATTTTTTTCTATTATATCAAATTAGTTATATTATGTCTTCAACACACTATCTACCTATCCTTAAGAATATCATATATTTTCTGATTTTGTTTACTGCAGTGGATAATATACTTTAAGGCATTATACAACTTATAAAAGTTGCGTTTAGGTCCTGTAGTCCTCTTAAAGGAGACTGTGATCATTGAGTTTGTTTCATCTTTCTTCTCAGCGTGGTCATCTAGTTTTAAAACAGAATTTATTGTTGACGTGTATAAGTGTGTGTACAAACTTACAGAAATAAAATCATTATTTTATTATTTACTAGCTTTTGGCTTCGCTCGCGTTACTGTTGATTTTGTCAATAATTTTTCTATCCAATGGGAATAGTACTTTTTCTGGATGAAAGTTACCCTATGTCCTTTTCTGTACCGCTGACAACGTGTATGCAAAATTTCATGATGATCGGTTGTGTAGTAAAGACGTGAAAACGTAAGGCAGGGTTCCCACTACGCCGGACCGGCAGATCTGCCGCGCCGGTAAATCTGCCGGAAGGGCTAGTGGCTGTACAATTTATATGAAGCTATTCACATTATCCCGGGTCCGGCATTTTTGCCGAGCCCGGCATTTTTACCGAGCGTTTTGTCACTACGAATTGCCGGTAGAACGACCGGGCCCGGAGTAATGTGAACGAGTTTGTGCCGGTATCTGTCCCCCGCTCGCCCGGTCGTGCTCCCCTCGCCCCGCCCGTGTTCCACTCACGTCATTCGGCTCGCATTTTCTGGTAAAAGTAAACGTTTAGCATGGATATTCAAGCAGAAACTTTAATTACGCTTGTCCAAGAGAGACCTGTTCTGTGGGATAAGACCGAAGATGTAATTCAAATGTTCCAAGTGAAAATTTTTCCCATAAAATAGGGTGTACCCAATGTTTTCTTTTATTTTGCCTTCTATTAAGATACCACCACAACACAACAATTTCGTCGTCCATTGTGCGCGCAGGTCCAAATTCAACTGAGTACTTGACTGTCTGAATTTCTTCCGGGATCCGATGTAATGTGAACACTCTGTCCGGTGTCCGGTTTCCGGCAGATCTGCCGATCCGGCCTAGTGGGAACGCTGCCTAAGGGCCGATTAAAACCGGAACGGCAGAAGCCGGCAGCGGCTGACAGCGGCCGGCAACGGATTCTCATACATTACCCAGTTCCTTATACAATAATGCCCATATTTATTTAAATAGAATGGGCACACATAGTAATAGCGATTATACTTATAGTTATAGTTATTTTATGCTTGAGTTAAGACTATTATTATTCGCGCCCTCTCGCCCCTAGCCGCCGCAGGAGACGCCCTGGGGGCGTCGGGAATCTCGGGCGGATTTCCAGCCACCGTAGGCGCGGGCTTGCGGACGGTGAGCAATGGGTAGCTCACCGTCCGGTAAGGACCAGGCCCGGGTCGACGGCGCGTCGTATTCCACGCGCGCCTCAAAGAGGTGTCGTCAGCACAAAAGTAGGGGTCCACTAGGGCCGATGCCTGCCGGGGTCGCGGGAAGGTACTTATGGGTCACCGAGGCCCCTGGCAACACAGGCACCAGGAAGGAATACGGGTGGGTTTTAGTCAGTAAGAGTCTGACACACCCTCCCGCTCCGCCCAGAGCGGGAGAAGTTATATGATGATTTCCCACCCTCAAAAAAAAAAAAAAAAGACTATTATTATGTTACAAGTACATAGGGTGGTCTATGATCCTAAAACGTTGATTAATAGTGTGCTATCTTTAAATGGCTTATAAATACTCAAAAGAACGTAAGTTCCTTAGACCCTTTTCACACGTAAAGGTTGCCGGCTAGCCGCGTGCGGCCACACGGCTAGCCGTAGCATACGTAAATTGGGTGAAATCAACCGAGGTACGAGTGAAAACTTCTATACAGGGTGCCCGGTAATTAATGGATAACCTAGAAATGGATTAATTATCGAAAAACATCGTGTTACTCGGTAACTGGGTTGTAGAGGTCAGATAGGCAGTCACTCCATTTAAAATACTGGTATTCTGCTGCTTCCGGTTACACTGGAAGCTGACCCTAAGATATATAGGAAAAGGCTAGGCAGATTATGATGTCCACTTTAAAGTGTCGCCACTTGTAGAAACCTAAAGGTTAAACTTATTACTCACCAAATTTCTCTTCCCACAGAACCGTCAACTCTTCAATTGCCTCGTCATGATCAACTAAGCCATGGAGAAGTTACTAAAGACGTTCAAGCGTTCTCCACCGAATGAGGAACTGTCTCGGAGCGAGTACTCCCTGGTCTCCACAGAACTGACTGAAGATGCTATTCGACTATGGATGGGCTTACCTGATGAAGTCAAGTTCGATGCCGCTTGGGAGAAGTTTAGACAGCACTACGAGAAGGAGTATGGTAAGCATAGATTAGATGGTTTTTTATCCAATGAAAAAACGGAATCCCTAAGCCGCATTTACACGGTGCAAGTTTCTGGAACGGTCAAGAGCAATAATCGCATGCCATAAAGCATGTTCAATTGTGTAGCAAAAAATGGCATACCATTATTGAATACAAGTTTTGCCGTTCAATAAAATTGCATGCGACTTACCAAGGCAATTTAATTGCAAGGCGATTATTGCATGCAAGTTTTGCCACATCTTAACACAGAGTTACACGTCTTTGTACAATTGATTCAAGTATTGCTCGTATGTGCGCTGCCAAATAATTAAAACACACTGGGTATTTAATTGTAGTTTTACATTGATACCTATTGAACACTAATATAGACAGTCAAATGACTTTTTGTCGATGTATAGATTCTTTTTGAGGCTGATTGTCAATTCAATTCAATTCAATTTATTTATTCAGTTACAATTCATATTACGTTCGAATATAATACTGCATGAAATATAAGCATTAGATGTACAAATATAAAATAATACATGCAATTCAATCAAATTTAGAAAATCCTGGATAAAAAAATAAAAAAGTAAAATACCATGCAAACATAACTTATAAAACCATAGCCCAATAAATTAATACCTATCAATTTAAACTAGACAATAATTAAAAATAAAAGTTATATGAACATAATATAACACCATAGAGAAATAATGATATGTCACTGTTTTAAGAGCAATAAGACTATTAGAAACCATATAATGAATAAAGACATCTTTCCAACAGGAATGCCTTGAATAAGCCTTTATACAGTATGATTTTTAACTGAAGCGGAAAATTATTAAATATGTTATCTGCCAGCAGGCTTAGCATGACGCTTTCTATTTCTAAGAAGAATAGACAAAGCTCTTTCTATACAAAGTGACATTTTATTTCTCCATTTTTGACATCGCACCATAGAAATCCTTCTACATAAAAAAGGACCTAGAATGCTTTTTAACTGAAGCGGAAAATTATTAAATATGTTATCTGCCAGCAGGCTTAGCATGACGCTTTCTATTTCTAAGAAGAATAGACAAAGCTCTTTCTATACAAAGTGACATTTCATTTCTCCATTTTTGAAATCGCTCCATAGAAATCCTTCTACATAAAAAAGGACCTAGACAAAATTCGTTAGAAACGAAAGACAAAATGACAGATTGTAGAAGGATGTTAAAAATTGAGAAACGAAATGTCACTTTGTATAGAAAGAGCTGTGTCTATTCTTCGCAAAAATTGAAAGCGTTGTGCTAAGCCTGCTGATACTGTGGATTATGTTTAACTATTCCAAAAGCCGGGATGATTATGTTTCCAAAGTCTTTTCTACACGTTTTTCCCTTACCAGCCTATCCTCATCTATTTCGTAGTCTTATATATATATTTTAGAGGTGTTTAACAGTACATCTACGTAAAGGCTAGGTACTGTGAGAATACCAAGTTTTTTAAAATATTGTCGGACAGGTGTCTCGTTTAGAAATGCGGACAATGGTTCGGATCGCCCTTTTTTGGAGAATGAATGCCCTGTGCCAGTCATAATGGTAGCTGTTTCCCCAAAACTGTATGCTATATGCCTCAGTTTGGGCTCTATCGGCGCAAAGTATACCATATTAAATGTTTTCTGCTCAGTTCAGCACTAAGAGTTGTTAAGGCAAAGCAAGCAGATGATATAGATGAATCCAATGCTGCTAATAAATTCTCTTTTCCAATTTAACATTCAGCAATAAAAAATCCGAAAAAACTTGAATTCCAGACAAGCTCAATTTTAACTTGATCTAGTTCAATATCGTTATTGTGTTTGTTACGCGCAGTAGTTTTAAATAAACATAATTTTGGTTGAAGTCGTGTCTTACCGGAGCTCTCCTTCACTAAGAGATCTAGCCACAGAGTAACATCGACGATGTTATATTTCATGAACTGATCAACTCTAAGATCTGTCCACGACAGGTACATCACTTATCCAACTCTGGATTGCTATTGAGAATGACCGAATAAATGTAAAATCCGTGATACCGTTTTGCCTGACCCGGGAGTCGAGCCCAGGACGACACAATCAGCTGTCGCGCTTTGTACTAATACTGGATAGAACCAGTATTCATATAATTTAAGTCGTTAAAATATCGTGTGAAACTACAAAGGATTAAAAATAGCTTTGTGTTAATTGGACTAGTGACAAACTCTAACCGAATTCAGATTAGTTTTGTTAATGATTGCTGGGTCTTCCGAGGTCTGTTTAATTTAATTTTAATATAATATTTAAGGTGTTTTTAATATATGTTTACTTTTATAACCTTGGAGTCTATTTTTAGATCTATCTTAGAACGTGACCAGTTGTTTAAACTTGCTGGGTTGACTTACAGACTTAGAGTTACAAAAGGTTTTATAAGTATAGTTGTCGTGTTTTAGCATGACAATAGCGGTCATTGATCCATGTACATTTTCTAGCATTTTTTATTTAAAAAACTGAAATAAATTCCGTTAACGTCCTGAATCAATATCTGTCGTGATCTTCAACATGTTCTAATAACTATTAACCATAATGTTTATTTTCCAACGAAGATATTATCGAAAAGGCAATAACAGCTATTGCCACGCTGAAACGCGACCCCGATAGTATTACCTTTCATGAAGGACCTTCTCCGGGGAACTATTTACCCCCACACCTATTTCTGTTGCCAAGCAGCGTAGCTGCGTTCCGGTTTAAAGGGTATCTGTCACCGGATGACAATTAACATCGTTAGTTTATAATCTATCTCGCGAGATTATAATCTATCGAAGAATTGTGAACTGCAATAAACCATTCACAATTTAAGACGCTAACAAGAGGCAAATGACCAAAGTAGGGTTGTTGAAAAAAATTGTCAAATCTATATAGTTTCTGGTAGCGAAAAAATATATGTTAATTTTGAACATATTTCTCAGAACTTTGTTGTTACCAAAACACGTTTTGAAAAAAACAAAACAAATCCCGATACAAATTAACGATAAACTAACCTTTTACCTTGAGTTCCAATCCAAAATATCTGTATTAAATTCATAAATCAGTCTCGCGCAGGGCTTAACAGGAAGCCCTGCGCGACACTGATTTGGAGTCAAACAATAGAAAATCAATTGTGTCTCATTAGCTGTCCTTGACCAATTAAATATCAACGCATTATTAGTCTTAACACATTATTTTTCGATAGTCTCTATCCATGGCAAACCACCAATTTGTGAACTGATATTAAACTTGCATGCGACGAACGTACGATTACCTTGTGCTATTACTAAATAGCCAAGCACCTGCGACAAACTTGGAAGTAGCGCTTGCCGGCCGCTACCGCGGTACCACTCGCTTCGCTCGCGAGCATTTGGTCACAGTTCTAACCTAACCTAACCCATTTGGTCGGGGTACCCTGGCTTAGTTACTGCGACCAATTCGGCTACCACCAAGACTGACCAATCAGGGATTCACGCATCACGCGCAAGCGCGGCGTGATCTTATCACTTCACCCGATTCTCGTAACCATAGTAACCACCCGCGCCCAAGTGATTCGGTTAGGTGAAGTGAGTCGGTAAGCGCGACGCGCGAGTGTCGTGATCTTATCACTTCACCTGAGTCTCGTTGCCATAGCAACTTCACTTGGGCTGGATCAAACATCACTTCACTTGGGCTGGATGAAGTGAGCCTAGCCGCCCGCCGGCCGGTGCGCACGCTGCGCGAGTGTCAGTGGAACTGTTGAATTTTGTTATAGTATTGATGACGGTGATTTTATGAATATTATTTTATTATTTATATTGGCAACGAGTAGGTCGGTATAAATTTACCTACCTAAAATAAAATATTAAAAAGGTACTTATTAAATAATCCGCACGTTTTTTATTCAAATGGCTTATGTACACAGACACACACATCGTTTAGTTAGGTTTCCACACAGTTTGTGAGGGGATAAATTCTATGGTCCGTCAGCCAGGCACACTTTTAGCACTTGATCACTTGACACACTCGGTTATCTCTTCTTATTGAATAGATTTGGGTTAATAACAACGCTGAATAACGTCACACAGTCTTTACTCGACTCAATCCACTATCGCTTCTTCAAAACACATCGCGGTTGAGTCATGGTATTGCGTTTATTTAATCAGTTCACTGATTATGATCAATAGAATTAGCATAAAAATATTATTAAAATCTCGATTATGATTGTAAATGTAATCCTTGGTCCATCCCTAGTATCAGGTGGGATGACACTGACAGTTCACTCGGCGCTCACTTCACTTAAGTTTTCACGGTGAGAAGGTTACAGAATATCACTGCTGTTCTGGAAAAGTGGTGTATTCTAAAATACTGTCAAACTGAAATAACTAAAAAAACAAGTATGTATTAATTATTGAGCAGGTATCGTAATTTTATTTGATTAAATATGTCTTTCATAGTAGCCTCCTGAAATTTTACTAGGATGCAAATTGTTTAAAACCGGACCTTTGACGTAACATCTTTTAGAACAATTGAGCCAACTTCATAAAAAATATAAAGTCCCTAAAGAGATATTTGTCGAAACCAATAAGATTTTTGCCACACCATTTATGTCAACTCCGTTTTAACGAGTACATCTTAAAATGAATGTAAATAAAACTTATACATAGATTACGTAATTTGTGTGACATTCAGATTTTAAGTAAAAACAGTCCAGCCGTCGATAGAATTCGTTCCTGACATCTTTCAAATGGATACTTTCTACTTGTAATAAGGATCAAATTCGCAAAACACATCTTTGTTAGTATAAAACTGACAGGAGTCAAGAACGCATTCTCTCGACGGCGGGACTTTAAGTAGGTATTGTAGTCTATCTAAGTACTCGTATAAAGGAAATAATAGTTATTTATGCAACTGTTGTTTATTAAGGGGTATTAAAGCACAAATGTGATAATAGTAGCACATGAGTGTTTTAATACCTAATTATACAATACAGTTGCATACAAGACACATGATATGAATCCTCTACCAAAGATTTTGAAACCTTAAGGTGTTGTGCAGTTTTGCAAGAACTATGTAAATTCATGGAAAGTTTAATTGCTTAGAAATGTCCTTTGCTGCTTTAGAAATATCTGGTGGTGTGTTATCAAAGCGTGTATCACTCATTTTTGGAAACAACAAAGTAATACAGTTTTGCGATACTAATATCGATCAAAAATGGCGGGATACGACGTGAATTTAAATAACCTATAAGTTTTTATTTTTTTATTACGGCGCTGTGGTAGTAAAACGCGCGTGCCTGACAATGTTCTTTTTGGGGTTCCGTAGTAAACAAGGAACCCGAATAGTTTCGTCCCCGCTGTAGCTCAGAGACGCTTAGTACTAGAAAGCTGTAATTTGGCGTAGCTGTACATATTAATCACGCCGAAAAATTCAAAAATCAAAATCAAAAGTCATTTATTCAAACTGGGCTGAAAATCAGCACTTTTCGAACGTCAAAGTTACATAAGACAGTCCCCCAAAAATGCCCGCCCGTCACCACTTCCTAGTGCTTTAGCTGGGAAGAAGAAGTGGTGGAACAAACTCCCCAGCAGCACGTCTGTCTGTTTAGTTATATAAACTTGATTCTATACAAATCGTATGCAAAGTAATTAACATTACGTAATTAATTACTAAAATAAAATCTTGAATTTGCAGTTGGAGAATTGATTGTGGCATAATATATCGATGTATGGGTGAACATGTTTTTCAACTACAATGTTATGTTTGTTTTTGGGATAAATTCATACCAACTTCCCAACTAAGGCACCCTTCATTGTGCGTGTCAGTGTCCAACACTCACTTGGCCGGTTTTTTGCAATACTAATATCGAACAATAATGGCGGAATACGACGTGAATTCGAATAACCTATAAGCTTTTTTTTTATTACGGCGCTGTGGTAGTGAAACGCGCGTGTCTCATAATAATCTGATAATCTAATAAGAGGATGTCATTACCTATACTTAAAGTAGTCCTACTTTAAGTATAGGTAATGATATCCACTAAATTAGCGAGTTTTGAGTGTCAGAATGGTTACTAGTTATGTACTGTGTATGAAAGTACCTATGAATATGGTGTGTAGGGAAAGGATTTCATGAAGAAAAGCACAGAGAGACAAGACTAGGTATTTATTTAAATAAGGCTTGTCAGGTAATACGTTAAAGAGAAAACTAGTTGTCCGTTCCTAAACTAGGTCTTCATGGAGAAGAAGGACAAGAAATTCCATGGCAGCTTGGTTATAGTATTTTATTAACACATTTTTAAATTAGTATACATTATCATTATCACATTAATCTCTTCGACCATTTCTAAAAGCTATAGAAATTTATCAACGGAAAGAAACAGAACATGAATATTCCTTAATTCGATTTAACACTTAAGACATATTAACAGATACATAAAAACATAGTTATGAGCAATAATCAAGATATAGGATCAATTAACTTACGGAACATTATAGGTAGTTCATCTTTCACAACATTTGTATCAAAAAGGTCCTTAACTCAAGGGTACACCTACTTTTTATAGTCTCCCCATATTCATCAAGTACAACCAATGTTGCCGCCATTTTAGACCAATCGCAAATGGTCACCAATTATTGTTTAATCATTTCTAATTTATGTATTAATTAACAAATCGATGGTAGTGGAACCTTTTTAAAACTTAATAAGATAATTTAGCAATTTAGTATGTACTTATTTGTAATCGAAAAGTAAACTGATAAGTTATTAACATCAAATTACAAGTTCTGGAAATTGTTTTAAACTACTTGTTATTTGAAAATGGCAATATAAAATCGTAATAAACATTATAGTATAATTGTAATTATACTTTCATCGTCTATTGTAATTCTAAATTAATTAACATTGGTTCAATGGTTCTATGACATGTCAAATCATCAAACCATTTTTTTGTATAAAAGTATAAAAGTAACCATTATTTTTGAAATTTAATATTCTTACGTTACCATGTTTATATATGCATATTAGAGGTTATTATGTTCGTTAGAAAAATACAAACCTCTTTAATAAGTTACATAGCAAAAGATTCAAATTCATAATTTATAAATAAAACAGCGTTGTTAAATAAAAGTATATTATGTATGGCTCCATGCATAGGTATATAACCATTTACCAAACTCATTCCTGGAGATGAGTGATATAAGTATATTTAAAAACAATATCAAAACACTGTTACTAAAAAAAGCGTATTACTCTGTCACTGAATATTTACAGGATAAACATATGATATAATGTGTGTAAATTTGCATGCCTTACGGTAGGATATGGCTAATGTTTGTTTGTTTTAAGACCTTTTCTTTTGTGCCCATATTCACACACACACACACACACAATCAGCCTATAATGTTCCCACTGCTGGGACACAGGCCTCCTGTCTATGAGAGGGAGTGGGCCGTAATCCACCACGCGGGCCCAGTGCGGGTTGGTAGATGTCACATGTCTTCGGTTTCTTCACGATGTTTCCCTTCACCATTTTGAGAGCAGTGGTGATGAAATTAAATACACAAAGTAAAATGCCTGCCTGGATTCGAACTCACGACCTACAACTCGTAAGTCGTGGTCGACACCACTGGGCCACCACTGCTCTCAATGCCCGTGCCGTGCCCATATTCGCAAATTAATAAATGATTATGATTATTGTTTTATCATTTATTTATTTTATCATTTAGATATCGATACCCATCACGCTTTGGAGTTTCGCTAGATAATTCAATTTGACCCTGAATTTTGTCCTTCCAAAGTGTTTTATAAGAGCTTTAAATTGACAGGAAGAATAGAAAGCACAGACCTGCTCTCAAAGAACGGTTCAACCAAACGTCTGCCGTCAGTTAGCTCGGCCCCTCACCTGTATGACAGTGGCAGAAGTCAGGGAGTTGACGTCTCATTCCTCGATGGAGCTAAGAAGAGTCCTGTCAGTGAGACGAGACGGGAAAAAGTGTAAGTAGTATACAAGGAGCAATTATAATAAGTGAAAACCTTTTCAGGGGTCATTGTACCTACCTTATGGGTCACCGAGGCCCCCGCAACACAGGCAACAGGAAGGAATACGGGTGGGTTTTAGTCAGTAAGAGTCTGACACACCCTCCCGCTCCTCCCAGAGCGGGAGAAGGTATTTGATGATTTCCCGCCCTCAAAAAAAAAAAAAAGGGGTGATTGTACTCATGTTATGTGTATGTATGTGTGTACGCGTTAAACTTAATGGCGGCTCTGAAGAGCGCTGCTCACTGCACAGTTCCCCACCCCTTACCCCCGCTGACACATGAATTTGTTACTTTGCAGCGACTCGCCACATGTTCCGAGCTGCCGTAAAGTTTGAATCGCACTGTACTTGTTATTATGTACTCATCATTATGATAAAATTTTACTTAAACGGACCAAACATGAAAAAAAAATTTGCTGTTTCCTAAGTTTTGATGTATGGATAAGCTGATTTTTTTTCGCGTGGTCACGCCGTTAGAGGTGTTCTTGCGGTTTTCCCAAGAAATTAGTGACATAGAAGCTTTGGTTACGATACAGGGTACGAGCGGTATTCCAGTTTTCATTCCTGCTTATTTTTGATCAAACATTTCCACACGATCGCGAAAATTCTTTGTCTCGGCGCTTTTCTGGTTGGTTGCCACAGATTTAACTGTGGCAAACTGTATGAGTTAAAACTCAGACGGCTGACAGGAGTTGCAATGGTTGGAAACATTGGGTCTAGCACGATTGAGCGGAGTACCTACGGAGATCGTGACGTAAATTCGACCCATTTTTAAACAGAAAATACTCGTTTCGCAAATAGTGTTTAAGTATTTCGTTTGAATACTTTATTCATATCTATGAGTGATACTAATTATCGTGCGTGTTGCAAAAAATGTAACCATAATGCTATGATAGTTGTATTTTCGAGTCACAATCATTCGAATTTTACGTCGTGCATTCGTGCCAGCAGGCTTAGCACGAGAACCATAGAGAAGCGTATTGTCGACGAAAGAGTAGACAAAAATGACGTTTCCGTGTAAACAGTTGACAGTTTTCTACCGAGTAATGTAGACAAGCGATTTCTATTCTAAGCCTGCAGCAGGCTTAGCATGACACTCTCTATTTCTTCGAAGAATAGACAGGGCTCTTTCTATACAAAGTGACATTTCGTTTCTCAGTTTTTGACATCTCACCGTAGAAATCCTTCTACAATCTGTCATCTTGTCTTTCGTTTCTAACGATCTTTGTCTAGGTCCTGTTTTATGTAGAAAGATCTCTACGGTGGGATGTCAAAAAAGGAGAAACGAAATGTCACTTTGTATGGAAAGAGCCGTGTCTATTCTTCGAAGAAATAGAGAGTGTCATGCTAAGCCTGCTGGAGAGCTTATCAGTGCTCATGCGCAAGTCACGTTATTCTTTCTCTTTTAGCGTCTGGCATTCACTCAGCGGGTGTATTCGCCTGTAATGTAACAATACAAGATTCCACTGTAACGGCTAGGAGTTTGCTTTGGACTGCGCAGGCGTCAACTGCTAGGAAGTGCAGAGAGATAATTGAAACCAGCAGGATAGGTTAACACATACAGGGTTATTTTAAATTGAGCTAAACTCCGCAGACGCGATGGGTATCGACATTTAAACACGATAAAATAAAAAGATTTGATGTTTTTTTTGGGAGGTCTATGACCCATTTTTTTTTTAGGGTGGGAAGTTATCAAATAACTTCTCCCGCTCTGGGCGGAGCGGGAGGGTGTGTCAGACTCTTACTGACTAAAACCCACCCGTATTCCTTCCTGTTGCCTGTGTTGCGGGGGCCTCGGTGACCCATAAGTACCTTCCCGCGACCCCGGCAGGGTCAATGACCCCTGTCTTTCTTTTTTTTTGGTGACGACCGCTGTCTGTTTTGTTACTTGAAGTATGAGTTGAGAAAAACTGTTTTCTTATGTTTTATCATGTTTAGATCACGTCTATGGAGTTTACACAAATAAAAACAGATTTTTTAGACTGAAATTCCGATTGACTGTGGTAAGCTCCTTCAAAAAAAACATTTTGTTTTATCGTATTTAGATATCGCTACCCATGGCGTGTGCGGAGTTTAGCTAGCTAATGTAAAATAACCCTGTATAATTAAATAGGTAGAAGTAACACGGCTAGGTCGCGGGTAAAGATTACATTATAGATGAATGTTCCCGGTGAGGGAGCGCTTTTAAGGCGCTGACAAGACCCAATTGACTTAAATAGGCTTCTCTTAAGAAAAAAAATGCCATATCTGTATAGTTTGTGGTAGCGGAAAAAATATATGTTACTTTCGAACATATTTCCCAGAACTTGGTTGTTACCAAAACACGTTTAAAAAAAAATCTCGATCAAAATAACGTTAAACTAACCTCTTACTTTGAGTTCTAATCCAAAATATCTGTATTAAATATCAACATACGTTACGTATTTAATTAACAACAAGAACGTCTTATTTGAATGCAGAACTTGGTTGTTTTTTATTTTCGATTACTCAACTCAATTTTGAGTAAATAAATAATTGCTTCATATTTTGCAATAAATTACAAGCGTTGTGTCATCGCGCTTCTCTTTCTTTTCTATGCAATCTGACAGTGACCGTGGTTTAGGTGTTGGCAGCGTATTAAACACGGAGAAAACCTACTTGTAACGACACCGTAGAATACATTACCAGAAGATTTAATTGGGAATAATAGGTTAAACTATTTTATTTGCAGACCTGATGAAATGCCAGTATCTAAGAAAAAGTCGAAGGTAAGGATACGTTTCTAGCTGGTCGTGCAACTCAAATTAAGGTCTAGATCTATAAACGTCACTTAACACATACATTGTCTAAGCGTTATTCCTGTTACTGTCGTACAACTGTCAAACTGCAAGTGCAAAACAAAGACGGGAACATGTCTAAGTCAAAATATGAGTCTAACGTTTATAAGTAAGTGACGTTTATAGATCTCGGCCTGGGTCCCAACCTAGTCCACCTTCTTCTTAATCGTAGTCCTTTGATATTCAAAGATATTACTAATTTAAAACTACCATTTCCACCAACAGATGGCGCAAGCTCGACAAACATTCAAAATAACTCTCCTTGTAGGAGTGTGGATATTCTTCACAATTGTTTTTTTAATGCACAACGAGAAGGAAGAAGTGACCAGGCATTCTTCAGTATCACCCGGACAAATCAAGGGTAAGTACCTCATCATTCACCCCAAGTTATGAGAGCATAGATTTGTGATCACATTTCCAGTTATTGTAAAGCCAAGGATATTAATTGTTAAGGAAATTGCTTACCTAATTACACAATCAGCCTATAATGTTCCCACTGCTGGGACACAGGCCTCCTCTCTGTGAGAAGAGGAAACAAGTGGGTCGTAATCCACCACGCGGACGCATTTTTGGTTTTAGGACATGCCGGTTTCCTCACGATATTTTCCTTCACCGTTTTGAGAGCAGTGATGATGTAATAATTTACACAAAGTAAAGCGCCTGTCTGGGTTCGAACCTATGACATACAACTCGTAAGTTGCGGCCATTACCACTGGGCTACCACTGCTCTCAAGCCTATGCGCCTTACCTAATTAAATTGACTGTAATATAATATGTTTATTCAAATCACAATTGTCATTCCTTGAAAGATGTCTGACTTAAAACTCGATAAACTAACGTAGGTGACTTAATTTTTCTGACAATGAATGTTTCATGTTGTTGTGAATTTATTGGTGAATAGTGGATTAAAACGAAATGACAAATCCATACAAATCATAACATAAAAGATTATGAATGATTGTTGGGTACGTGCCCGTACCCGTTAATCTGCCAACTATTTCTAAATCTTTGATTTGAAACAAAACATTTCTTTTACCGGCCTGAACCTTATCAGCAACTCTTTACTTGCAAGGAGACGGTAAGGGTGTGAGGTCCCGGGTATGTAAATTAAAATTTAATACCTCGTGAACAATTTCTTTGCAACTTTTATACATTATTGAACCGCGAATTCAACAACTTATAACTATTTAAACATCAAATACATGGACATTTAAAATATTTATTGTATTTAATGATATACTGATATATAAAAAATAAATGGCAACGATTAAAAGAACTTTGACTTTTGTATCTCTTCTATAAACTTTCCTCCGTCCTTTATAAGTTCTTATTATGAAAAAGATATAAATTATTGAATTCGCGCGGTATAAAGCCATTTTTTAATCAATGTTTTGTAGTCTTTTAAACCGATATCACGTACCTATATTTTCACAGTTACGGCCTTCCCCCATAACAGTTGACGAATCATACAGGTAGAGTCAGTCCCTTGCATTCTTCACCCCTCTTACAAAGAAAAAGACGAGAGAAGGGGTCAGGTAATGACCACACACTGCACTGCTGCATGGTACTGACTATCTACAGTTTTCAGATAGTGCTTACACACTCTTAAAAACTACCCCTATCCTGACGAATTATACACCTGTATAATTAATATTAATATAATAATATAGTAATATACAAGGTGTTGTTTTGGACCTGCAAAACATTTTAGGAGGTAATTATGTTAGTGATTCTCGACCCGAATCAACAATAAAATGGGCAGGTATTTTTTTTTCATTTTTTTCTTATTTACGGAAATCGGTAAGTGTGAACTCCCCTTTTTAAAACGCGGCCAGTCTGTACGTGTCCTTAAACTGCGCTTTCACACTCACACAAACAAACGCAACCGACATTTCTTTCATAGATCCAAAGCACTAACCACCGCACGCTCCCACTACCACTAGCCACGCCCCCGCGGCCATCGCAAGGCTCGCAAGCACATAAATCGGGTCAATTTATTAGTGTGATTGATGGCGCCGGCGCGGCGCGTGCATACGCTTGCAAATTCCGCCCCTCAAGTGCGCCTTCGATTAACGGTCGCGATAGGTACCTACTACCTAATTGTAAAGATGACGGACCAATACTCCAATGTAGTTGGCGGAGATGGTACGCTTGTATGCCATCAGCGGAGACAATGTATCTCGAGCCATCGAAATGTTCGCGGAGTTATTCCCCAATCGGCATCGTCCCTCACACAGGGCTGGCTGCTACGCAGAGACTCGATCATCGGCAGTTCGACGTTCTCCAGCATGCTGAAGGTCGCGGCAACGAAGGCCTGCCAGTCGCCTTGCAGGAAGATATTCTGGAATTCTTCCGGCGAAAGCCACGGGCAAGCGGGAGGCTAGTCGACGGTTCGGAGTGCACCACTTTACAGTGTGGCGGCTACTGCACAAAGAAATGCAGCATCCTTTTCATTACGCAAGGTACAGGATCTCCACCAACTTGATAATGCCGCGCGAGTTACATTTTGTCAGTGGTTGCCGGAACACCAAGACGCCAACATCCTGTGGACGGACGAGTGTTTATTTACTCGACACAATTGGCGTCTACAATGTTCATAACGAACAAAAAGTGATCAGTGCTTTCGAGACAATAAAAACGAATGTGTTTGTGTTACGTAAGGTGAAAGAAAATCAGCAACGTCGTGCTAGACTGTGCTTGAAGTGTGAAGGTGGAAACTCTGAACAATACCTCCAGGTAACATAAGTAGGCAATTTATTTATTTGCACATAGACAATACGATGATTACGATGTTAGCTAAATCAACTTGATAAGTGTAAATAAGTTGAATTAAAATTTTTAACTACGCCAAAAATATCAGACGAAATAAATCACTTAAAAATCCATAACACATGGGTACCTACCAACTTAACTAGCACAAATTATCTTGAGGTATTTTTGTCGGTCCTCAACCCGTTAAAAAGCAGAAAGGAAAATCTCAAATCAACCAATTTAATCTACAAATAAAAACGAAAGCCGTCCTTGGGGCTGAATTTACCTACAGAACGCGCCGACTGTGCCCAGTACCTACATAGCCTTATTATTATTAGATGCCTACCTAAAGCCCGCGCACGCGCTCGCGATCATAATTTCACAGTAGTGCAACAGGAACTGCTTACGTGCTATGTAAGGTTTATTTATCTCCGCCTATTATTTTATTCATCAGCTGATAGGTAACTAACGATGCCAACGTGAACTTTTTTTGGCGCAGTAGTATCTACTTCATACTATTATTATTTATCGTAATAGCCCAGTGGTTAAGGCATTCTCCTCTCATGCATGAGGTTGCGGGTTCGCAACTGAGGAAGTACCACTGTGTTATTTTTTAATTCATAATGATGTAAGTACTTTCTAAATGTACATATCTAGGACATCATTGAAATCCCGTGTTTCGGTAAGCTCTTAGTTAAAGCCTTTGGTTCCGATAGATTTGTAGCTCTCGGACAGTCGTTAGGTACCTCACGGGTCGATACGGGTCAACAACCTTACAGCCCTGCCGTAGGGTCATTGGTACGGGTAGTCAAAAGCCAGAAAGTCTGACAATTAGTCTAAAAAATGGGTATCGTGTTATCAAGTAACTGCTGCATACAGTTAGACTGAAAGCCGACCCTAACATAGTTGGGAACAGGCTCTGCAGATGATAAACATTTTCGCATTGTAATGATGCTTAAAAATGAGTTATTATTTAGCGAAATTTTAAAAACAATGTAGGTACATTGTGATTTTCAAATTCAAACTACATCTAAGGTTAAATTATTTGCTACAACAATTTGTACAGATCGCGGCACGTTGGTTGAACCTTGCGCAGTAACAGATTTTCGAGTCTCAATCTCAATCGAAGTGCGGTATGCGTGCAACGCGGGGGCTGCGCGTAACCATAGCAACGTCCGCCATTTTAGTTCAACTTATACGTGCCGCGTTCCTTTCGCAGAAATGTGGGCGGAGCCTCCTACAGGCTGTCGTCACTGGTCATCGCATTCACGCACACAGTGACATGACACGCGATAAATCGATTCTGTTTTTTTTTGAAGAGGGTTATTAAGAGTGTTATTCTGAAAAACAATAAAATTTAAAAATCTAAAATAAAAAGTATTATTGATTATTGACTTGGTATCGTATTGTTAAATGATTATTTACGAGTTTCATAACAACCTCCTGAAATGTTTTGCAGGTTCAAAACTGCATCTTGTATAGTTGCGTAATATACCTACTTACAATAGCAATTATTTTTATTTATTTTTTTGGGTGGGAAATCATCAAATAACTTCTTTCGCTCTGGGCGGAGCGGGAGGGTGTGTCAGACTCTTACTGACAAAAACCCACCCGTATTCTGTGACCCTTTAGTACCTTCCCGCGACCCCGGCAGGCATCGGCCCTAGTGGACCCCTACACTTGTTCTGACGACATTTCTTTGAAGCGCGCGGGAATACAACGTGCCGTTGATCCGGGCCTGGTCCTTACCGGACGGTGAGCTACCCATTGCTCACCGTCCGCAAGCCCGCGCCTACGGTGGCCGGAAATCCGCCCGAGATTCCCAACGCCCAGGGCGTCTCCTGCGGCGGCTAGGGGTGAGAGGGCGCGAAATTACTTACAATAGCAATGGGTTTCATTTTGACAGTTCAACAACATTCATAGATAGCGTTATTTACATTGTTGAGCAGACAAATTCGAACATATGAAACAACGGGTTAGCAATATACTTCACAATCATTCACATTGTGATTATTAGTGTATTACGCAATTAGGATGCTGTTCTAGCTTCCAATTTCATTCTTCTTTTCAAGATTACGTAATCCGGAATGATGACAATAAGCTGTCAGTACTATTGAAGCTGACTGGACCATTCTTATCAGAACAATACGAGAAGAAGTTGAGCTCGAATGAAAAGATGAACATGACCAAAATGGAGATCTGGCTAGAGAAATGGGTTGTAAAGAGAGATTTCAATGATATTGCCGGGATTGCAGATTATGATGCTGTACAGGTAAGACATTTGCTGGAAGCGTAAACACAATCATTCCCTCCCCTGTTAGAGGTAGGCAGAGATATGTACAACATGTATCAGAATGGTGTGGTCTAAGGAAAAGGAAGTCATTTATGGTAGAATGATCATAATTAATATTTAAATAAACAACTTCGTGCAAAAGGATTTCTGGTTTTGTTATAAATATATAAATATTTTGATGTGAAGGCAACCACGAATACAAATAAAAAGAAATTAAAAAGAGCTTCGAAAGCTTTGCCATGACAACTGTCAACGAAAACGTATGCCTTACGAATGAAGGCTCGTGTAGACTGTCGCGATAGCGCAAGCGACAGGCAACGCGATACTTTCCACGAAGTTTTTATAGAAATTGTGCTAGTGTGTCGCGTCGTGCCTGTCTGTGGGAGCCTTGACTTAGCGTGCGATATTCAGCGCGGTGTAATAGCGACCTTGTCTAGTAGACTTTAAGACAACTCTTAGTGAGACAGACTTGATATTAAGCCCTTTAATTTGAAAGACAGAAAAGTCCCATGGGACACCGGGGGTGAGCCTATTGCAATTATCCAGACTTTGCCGGACCAAGAATCGATCCCAGAACCCAACGCTGTGCAATTGCACATGCAATCACTAGTTCGACAAAGTAAAGTTTTAAATACAGTCACGGAAATCAAATGTTAAGCAAATTGACAACCTACGTAATTTGCCATAACATTCAACTGTCAAAGAATTACAAATGTGGTTTAAATGTACCTACTGACAATTTAAGTTGGTAGTCAATGTGCTTAACAATTCTTTACCCTAACATTATGTCCATTTTTTCCACAGACCTCAGATCACTGGACAATAATTCTAGAAAATCAAGCTGAAGATTTTCACGAAAGCGAGACCCGTTCTTCCGTGCTTCAATTAACACCTTTGGCCACCAACCACAGCGTGCTATCGGTTCGAATTACCAGCACGGCTGGTGTGACCACTCCATTCACCTTTAGTTATACCCTGGACCCTTTGGATGGTACTACAGGGATCATTTATGCCTGTATACTGCTTTGTGCGTTGTATACCTTGATCGTTTTTGAGGTAAGAAATCCAAAATATTGTTATGATTGCTTGTTGATTTTTAAGGCATTTTTTTCCCAGTACAATTACTAGGAAGTGGTAAAGGGTGCCTGGCTGTCTTTATAGCCCACAATGTCCTGATTGTTAGTCTACTCAAAGTAGACTAAGAATTAGGACAGTGTGTGTTGATAAATAGATTAAATTTTTAGAGTCTAAATCTGAAAAAAGTAAGTTAGGAAAATTTCATTAATCCATACATACTTTTTGGTTCCGGGCACGAATCTAAACTGTCTGTCGAGAGATTCCTATAAAAAACCCAAAATCCTTTGCCCAACCTGGGGATTGAACCTTGCACTTCCTCCTGTCAAGCAGTCTGCTTGCGAAGAGACAGTCTGAACCTGCGTCTTAACCAAAAGCGATCGTCGCGTTCATTTTTGTCTTACTTCTCTACTGGAACGCGTGGTAGCAACAGAGGGTGGATTGCCCCACGTCCTATTTAAAAGCGATCGTCACAGTCATATGTCACTTTTTATTCGGAAAACCTGAAAGCGCCCTCTGTCGGTGCGTTTATGACATTTATGAACGCGACGATCGCTTTTAAATAGGACGCGGCCGAAGCATTAATAGCCAATATCACGCGCTTCACTCGACTGAAGGTTAATTTTTGTTTCATTCCACTTTCACACGATACCGACAAAATTATATATGAGGAATGAACGTTTATCTTCTACTTTCATTTGATTTTTCAATCTTTCGGTAGGCTAGTAAAGATACCGATTGCCAAAATCCAACATCGTTGGAACGTTTCACAAATGGATTCATTCTTCCGTTTCAATTTCTTTTACGTTGAGACGTTTCACTTCGAGTGAAATATTATTAAAGGCAAAAATTAACAAAAAGTTGGATATCGAACTAATAGACTTTGCGATTTCTTTCTCATTTTGTTTCGAAACAATTTAATAATTTCTTTCAATCCACCTTCAGTTAATAAACAGAACAATGGCAGCAGTTCTCCTGTCCACCACATCTTTGGCAGCATTAGCTATTGCCGGCGAGAGGCCCTCACTGCCAGAGCTGATCTCCTGGTTGGATGTGGAGACTCTGCTGCTGCTCTTCAGCATGATGCTGCTCGTTGCTATCCTGGCGGAGACTGGCGTCTTTGATTACTTCGCTGTGTTGACTTTTCAGGTGAGTCATTATCATCATCCTGCCCTAGTCCCATGTTACTTATGGTCGGCGCAACACGTTTTCTTCTTCCATTCTCCCTTGTCCGCCGTCGCGCTATCATTCACTCCTTCGCTTTCATATCATTCCTCACACAATCCATCCATCTTTTCTTTGTCCTTCTTCTTCCTCTTTATCCATTGTATAATTATTAAATTTGGTGTGAGGTTTCATGATGGTGAGTCTCTACTGGGGAATTGATTTAAATTTGAATTTAAAGCCGATAGATTTAGAAGTCAAAGTCAAATCAATTATATCAATAAGGCAATTTTAAATAATATTGTTTGTTATATATTAAGCAGTTACTTACAAAAACAGCATTTCAAGCCACTCCGCAATATCAATCTGCTTTTCTAGCTTTTCTAGCTTTTTCTCAACTATGTTGAGGTCGGCTTCTAGTCTAACCGGATGCAGCTATATTTTACATGGAGCGACTGCCTATCTAACCTCCACAATCCAGTTACTGGGTAACACATTACCCCTTGGTAAGACTGGTTGTCAGACTTTTGGGCTTCTGACTACCCGTAACGACTGTCAAAGATCTGTGTATGACAAGCGGGGCCAATGGCTTAACTTGTTTTCCGAGGCACGGAGGGGTCTTGATATGTAATCGATGGTCACCCATCTACGAACCTACAGTAAAAGAACAATACAATTTAACTTATTGTTTTGTTATAATTAAAACTGAGTCGAAAGTTATCTTATTTGTTTTAAAATAAAAATATGAGAGAAGAGTACAAAGAGTTGGTTGATCTTTTCATAGTTAAGAAGTAATCATTATTTTTTTTAGCTTTAATTGTTTTATCTTTGCGTATAAGATGTCTAGTTCTTTTACTTCTGAAGAGAAGATTTATCATAATTTGAGTTTTATTAATTACTTATGAATAATAATATCTTTTATAATTATAAATGTCACTTCAACATCCCTGTCTTTTATTTTTTCAATATAATCGAATCAATCGGGAAACGCAAGATAAGAATCTTCACAAAACCAAAATGCTTAACTAAACTGAAAACCTAGTTCTAGCCGATGATAAATAGGATACACCTAAATTTAACCACCGGTGTGCGGCTGCATCTGGCTCTAGCCACTATGATGAAGGCTAAGCCTGGTCCTAACCGAAGATAAGTAGGTTACATCTAAGATTAACCGCATGTGGCCAGCTGCACCTAGTTGTACACGGCTAAAACTAGGTGTAGCCGCACTTCGGTTTAACATACGTACAGCCGTAACATATGTATATACCAGTCGCGCGGTAAACTTTACTTGCGCGGTGCAGGATTTGTATGACGTCAGGACTTTGATGCGTAGTTCGTATTTGGCGTTGTAGATGCCGCCGCAAAAGTAAGTAGTTGTTTTCCTAGAGAGAGTTTTTTGACACCGTAAACTTAAATTAATTTTCTTGTTTTATCTTATGTGGCGTCCACCGCTCTTCTTGAAAATCCTAGCTTTAGGGATCTGCTTACGTTAAAGATTACCAAACTAGGCGTTGCTAACTTGGTGTTAGTGGAAACGGGCATTACATTTTGACAATGTAACAACATCCCTTGCTTTCCTTTGTAATGTATCACCAACTGTGATAATTTATTCACATTACAATCTAAACTATTAGCAGTATTAGCTAATAAGTTATATAAATGTAACTTAAACTGCTAAGTAACTATAAAATTCAGAAAGCGGTCAATAACGCCTTTGTTATTCACTTCATGTTCAAGGGAAGACGCTTAATTCACGTGTTCTTTATAATAAACAGTCAGCACTTGTATGCCAGTTAACACTGCATTACTACAAAGACTAAAAAGCGTAAAAAAACTTTTAAGTTATTTAAGAGCAGTGTATGTGACGATGACAATGACTGTCATTAGGATTGTGTCACGCAATAAGACCTCTGATGGTCATCAAGATTTTCTTCAGCAGTATATTTACTGATGAAGATATTATCATTATGATGGCAAGATTATAATGATTATTACTCACAGAATGACAACCAGGCGTATAAAATACCGATTGACATTGGATGTGCGATTCTCATATATAAAGACACACGATTCACATTAGATCATTCAGATAATCAGATAAGATAAAGTCTCAGCTAATCTATTCGCTGATATATTTAATGACAGACAGACAAGTCAAGGTTATGATGTATGTGTTTACAGTGGAGATATGTTATTTTTAGATGTGTGTATTTGAAAATACGTTAAGCCGTTGGGCCCGGCTGTCATTCGTAAATCTTTGACAGCCGTTACGCGTAGTCAGAAGCCCAAAAGTCTACACAGTAATTGCAACCGTTCCTGTATAGTAGTCAGATAGGCAGTCGCTCCATATAAAAAAAGTTATTTAAAAAATCTAAAACCTGACTGACCTGACGGAAAAATCTAAAATTTCACTTTAAAAAAGATGGAAACATTATGACCTATTTCTATCATATATCTACGTATATATAAACAATCTCATGCAGTCGGAGGCAATAGGTTTTTATTGGTCATTTAAGATGATGAAGATGATTTTTAAATAACTTTTTTTATATAACACGTTTTAATAATTATTTTCCACATTAATTATACGATTATATAAGAACTTTATCACAGCTTTATTATAAGTTTTGTAAATTTAAGTGATAATGGTAGCTATCCAACTTTAAACCGTTATAGATCCTAAATGGTCATTCAAAATGAGAAATGATTAGAGAAACCTAAAGATGATTTTCGAATACCTATTCAATTATCCCACTTGACTTAGTTTGTAGCCTTATTTAATTTTGATTACTGTCATGTGTTCACAAGAATAAGATAAATCGATGGACGTAAGAATCATCAAAATTAATCCACACGTTTGGTCTCTAGAGCGCCTCAAAGGAACGAGCATACATGACATACATACATAGGCTTTTTTTTTTTTTTTGAGGGTGAGAAATCATCACATAACTTCTCCCGCTCTGGGCGGAGAAGGAGGGTGTGTCAGACTCTTACTGACTAAAACCCACCCGTATTCTTTCCTGTTGCCTGTGTTGCGGGGGCCTCGGTGACCCATAAGTACCTTCCCGCGACCCCGGCAGGCATCGGCCCTAGTGGACCCCTACCTATGTGCTGACGACATCTCTTTGAGGCGCGCGTGGAATACAACGCACCGTCGACCCGGGCCTGGTCCTTACCGGACGGTGAGCTACCCATTGCTCACCGTCCGCAAGCCCGCGCCTACGGTGGCCGGAAATCGGCCCGGGATTCCCGACGCCCTGGGCGTCTCCTACGGCGGCTAGGGGCGAGAGGGCGCGAAACTTGCCTTTCCCAAATACATAGGCTGATAAACACATTAGCTCGCACCTCCTTTGCGTTGCGCAGTCTGGTAAAAATATTGGTATTCAGCTTTACCCGGTTAGACTGGATGCCGACGCCAACATATATGGGAAACGACGTGGCAGATTTTTAGAAAAGGCTTTATAGGCTCTTATTATTTTTGCTTGAGGTAGGTGTACTATACACTCTCTTAGGGGAAGCAGGAGAGCCCAATAACCGGACACAAATCCCAGGGGTAATGGCTGATTTTTGCGTTATGCACGTGAACGGGTGCTGCTTGTGGTGACTGGTCGTCTTGCTGACCATTGTTTTGTTATTAGTAATTAACTGTTTATTTATTTTACTTTGATGGTCCTACTTTATCATTTGTGACTGTTACGGCTGTAGATATATGTAAGCGGGCACGCCCTTTATACTTGGAGGCTTTTATTCAGGTTTTAAGTTCTGTTTACGTTTTTATCTCTGCTTAAGAATGGTTTTCGGTCTTTTTCTTTTCTTTTTTTTTGTTGGTATAGTGGTGTGCTAGCTGACATATGGCTAATAATTTAATGTTTCGTGTTTCACGTGGTGTAAATTGTTTTGCATACTATTGTATAGAATCCATTTTTTTCTCTAACTGAACAGACAGCTGTGCTGCTGGGGAGTTTGTTGGCCACTTCTTTTTCCCAGCTAAAGCACTAGGAAGTGGCGAAGGGTGGGCGTTTTGGGGGACTGTCTTATGTAATTTTGACGTTCGAAAAGTGCTGATCCTCAGCCTAGTTTGAATAAATGACTTTTGTTTTTTGATTTTGATTTTCAACTTCGAGCTGGTAACCAAATATCACTTTTCCAACCTATGGATCGTACCCAGGAAGCCACGCTCATCAGTTACGACAACCCACGACACCAGTCCCCACAGTACAAAACTTTGCATCATTTGTCTTCCAGCTGGCAAAAGGCAAGATATGGCCGTTGATAACACTGCTGTGCGTGATCACCGCTGTAGTATCGTTACTGCTAGATAACGTCACGACGGTGCTGCTCATGACTCCTGTTACCATACGGTAAGTCACAGCGACTGTACAAGTGATGTGTTTTTTTGTTGGACCATACAATCCTGTTCAGTTTTTTAAAATACCTACCTAATAATTGTTTAAGTATCTATCATTTCCTATATATTTTATTTAATAATAATAATAATAATAATATCTTTATTTCCCAAAAATACAGATAGAGAACATTTACATAAAACATTTAGATGCTGAGAAATCTGTACACAATTGATTAAACTCTGCCTCTTAAACTAGGGTATCCTGTATCTTAAGAGACAGTGACTCGCAGTGAGGTTCCAATTGATATTATGTATGAGCGGACTGTGCCAATTTAACTTCAGAAGGGGAAAAAAAAAAGTAATATTTTACGTTACAGGCTTAAAATTTTTGTGAGAGTATGTGAGAATGTGAGGGTGAGGGTAATGAAATTAAATGAATGTGATTAAAGGTATGTATGTGTGTGTGAGTGGGGATAAGTAGGTGATGTGTTGAGATGGATTTCTACTTACTATAGGGTCAAATCAAATTAGTTAGCGAAACTCCGCTGACGTCTTGGGTATCGATATCTAAACGTGATAAATAATTTTTAAAAATGCTTTTGTTTTTTTTTTGTTTAAATATTTAAACAATATCAGGTTATTAATAATAATAATAAATAGTAAAAATCTTTATTGCCGACCAGACCCATATAAAAAAACACATTAAAAAACAATAAGAACACAATAAAAAAGGCATACATACATACACACAAACAAACTCACTCCTCTACTCTCTCGCACATACTCGTAAACAAAATACAAACAATCACATTTACATTTACGCGGCTATTTCTAACCACCGCTTGTAGGTCTTGGTTGCATGCATCCTATCAGCTAGGTCTTTAACTATACTGTTTCTACACGTACCAACCCTGGACATGAATGATGCAATTCTGCTTCTCTGAATGGCATTGAGCGCGTTCAGCCTCGCCTCCGCGATAATTCCAGAGGCACTACAGTAGAGTTTCAACCCCATGTTTCCCACAACCGATAGGGCACGACGCTGACGACCGATATCAGCATCGTCTTTCAAATCTTCAATTCTCAATTTTCATCGTTTTTCTTTTATTAAATAAGGTAAAATGAGTTAATCAAAAAGTTCGGTTTTGTGGTGCGTCTTGAAAGAGACTGTCTCGCAGTGGTATGACTGGCAGAACCACTGCGTGACAATATCTTTTTAAAATACCGATGTGCCATACGCCCGGGTAATATACTGTATTTTGTAGAATATTTACAGTATTCCCAAATTAATAATGCGCATGCAGATCTTCGCTAATTGTCGTATTCCCGGAAACTTCATTATTAAAAATAATAATTCTACTAAATTATGCATGAAGAAAATGCACTTAACCACTCTATACACGACCGTTGGGGAATACGACCGTTGCCGAACAGTGACGAAGATTTCTATGCGCATTATCACTTTGGGAGACCTGTGGGGTAACCATCACCTCTTATAGCAGTATTATTTCAATATTACTATAGCGTGAGAAAGAGATGGAGCTATAAGTCCTGTATAGCTCCATCACTTTCCCACTGTGAAGTAATATTATAATAATACTGCTATAAGAGGTGATGGTTTGCCCCCTGTAAGTGATTCTCTAAAAACTTATTGACCTTCTAATGATGTAGACTTTTTTAAAATAATGAATTTCTAAAAACTTTTTGGGCTTCTATTGATGCACACTTTTTAAATAAATGAGCCTCTTTTTACATTTCTGGTCACTCTCACATTTGGTCGCAATCACTATGCTAGTGTACCTCGATGAAAATAGTTAGGTTAGGTTATCTTGGAACTGAAACCAACCACGCGCGAACGGAATTGGTCGTTGTATCTAAGTTAGGCACCCCAACTAAATGAGTTAGGTTAGGTCAGAACTGAAATAAACCACGCGCTAGCCGAGCGAGCTAAGCGAACTCTACATACAAGTTGGCCGTAGTTACTTGGCTATTTATGTAGTATTTTTAGGACCCCAAAATAGGAATGATTAAAGGTTTACAAAAAGAAGCGCAGTCATCATATTAGAGTGTTCAATAATATTTTTAGATGGGAATTATTTGAGGTTCGATTAAACCATGCCCTTTATTTTGTTCCCAGACTATGTGAGGTGATGGAACTGGATCCTGTACCAGTTCTGCTATCGATGGTGTTGTTCTGCAACCTTGGAGGCACTGCGACCCCTGTCGGTGACCCACCGAATGTCATCATAGCTTCCAACAAGCAAGTCGTGCAAGCTGTAAGTGAATAAAATCGAAGGCTGCGCATTTAGGTAGTCATGTGTCTGCCACACAGTTAATACTAGCACAGACATCGTCGTTGACTCCTATAAAATACTCAAAACTCTGTACATTGTGTTTTTGTTTAGGATAGGATGAGTTGTACCCACATTTGCTAATAATACACACATCAAAAAAGTCTAAGCAACATGTACGGTTTTGAACTTTTGAACAATGTTTACTATTGTAATTTCTTATAAAAATAATAACTAAGCATTTTTTGATACATTAGTGACTAAAGCAACAAAATCCGTTTTATTTTAATTTTTTGGTAATTCTATACAAAGTGTGACCGCCTCTGTTGTTTAAAATTTACGATTTTTCATTGAATTTATAAGATTGTTTATCTGATTCTGCGGAAATCGCTCGCAATGGAATTTTAACAAGTCTTTCAGTTGTTGGGTTGTCAACACTCCGTCCAGGTTCTCTAGAACATGTCTCTGGAGCGTGTCCCACGCATGCTCGATGGGATTGAGGTCTGTTGATTGTGCAGGCCACGGCAATACCCGGATGTTTTCCATTGCCAAGTACTCTCTGGTCCTCCGAGCTGTGTGCGAACGCGTATTGTCATGCATCAGCGTGAAATCTGAGCCAAGACTTTGTGCAAATGGGTGAACATAAGGCCCGAGGACATTTTTAACGTAACTTTCAGCGTTCATATTGCCATCTAAAAAAACCAGCTCAGTGCGTCTGTTCTTCATAACACCCGCCCATATCATCACTGTAGAGCCACTGTAAGGGTGCACTTCCTAGACGCATCTCAGCCGTTCAGCATTTCCGGGAAGACGATACACTCTTACCCTTCTCGTATCAGCATTTCAGCTTTGTCTCCGATGCAATGCTCCTCGTATTGCAGATGTCCATAGGCTGCGGTGACTTTTTATCATCACATAAACCACCTGCTTCATTGACACGGAATAACCCTAAAAACCTCTCTTCATCAGGGTATCAACTTCCCGAACTTCACACTCCACATGACCTGCGGAATCCTGCTGGTGGCTGTCCAGACTTACTTCCAGCTCAGGTTCATCTTCAGGGATATTAACAAGCTCAAGTTACACGAGTCCAAGGACGTCCAAGGTAAGATTTCGAAAACCTTTCTCGAGAATAATGTCAGCATCGTCATCTGCCCAGGCATTTTTAAATACTGATTTTACATAGAGTGACTAGCTATCTGACCTTCAACCCCTGCTGGTTAATACGATACTCCTTGGTAAGCATCCTAAAGTCATGGTTTCATGTTGTACTCATTACATTACAACACATATCGTCACGCTTGTATTCCCCAAAGGATTGGGCAGTAGTGTTATACTACACCTACATTTCGCCAGTTACACACACACTACACAAGGTACACATTACACAAGGTACACATTACACTAGGTAACAAAATTATTTGTACAACTTGTCTAATTCCAGAAACAGTAAATAATAATGAACCGTTGAGTCGTTGAGCTCCTTAAGGGTCGGGTAATCGCCGTTGAACTTGGCCATACAAATTCGCCACGGCGCCACCGTTTGGGTTCATAGGGAATTTTATTTTTAACAACGAAAATATGAATATTTGAAAAATCACAGATAGAATAATTATAGATAATAAAATCATAAAATCAAAGTCTGTTCATACAACAAAAATCATGTAATATCTTAAGTAGTTCGAAAGTTATATCGTTTTTTACATCAACTAGACGTTTCGCTATTTCCGCAAAATATAACTTATGCGCACTGGGACCCCACGGACCGAGGGTCTCGACGCCAAAGGGCACAAAGTTGTACTCTCTGCCAAGGCCTCTATATTTAATAATGTTCAGTTTTTCGGCATTTTCTGCTACTGCATCCGCTTTCGAAGTAGTCCATTGGAGATGGGCCGGTGCAAGTGTCTACACAGGTAGCGACACAAGCATCCGTCCCAAACTCCACGGAACCAAAGACACACCATCAGGTCTTTTGCCATCATCTCTGACAATGCCAGTCGGCTCAAGAAGAGCAGGCACATTGATGCTGGCAAGAGACCGGCGGATTATTTCAAAAGTCCGTGGTGACCCAGTCGGTCGCCAGACGAAGCGAGGTCGGATCCAGGAAGGTACTGGTATAAGAAGAAGGATGGGCATGTAGCCAATGACCGGCCTCTCTGGCTCCGACCTTCAAAAGTCTTGCGCGATCCGGACCTGAACTGCAGCTCAGAATCGATTTGTATGTTAAATTGCAATAAATATCGTCCCAGCCCCTTTGAGATTTTGGGTTGTCTGGAAATTCTTTACCCGGGCAAGCTGAAAACGCTGGGGAAGCAACACTCGAAATTTTGCGGATTCGTAAGCCGCCAAACTGAATAGGGAGCAATGCTTGTAACCAAGATGGTTCATCGAGCTGAATATTTAAAATTTCTAAACTAAACATTTCTAAACTAGTTCTGACTAAATCGTCTATTGGTGAAAGCAAATTTGGATGTTTCCTAAAAGGGCTACAGCGAAGCACATAAGTAAATTTAGGGACAAAAAGGCAAAACTTTAGAATTACAAGAGCATAATGAGGACTGATTTCGAGTAAACAATTTGCGTGACTTTGAAATTTAGAAATAGTGTTAGTAATATAATCAGGAAAAGATTCTTCAACCCAGGAGGCAAAGTGACTTTCTCTGTACTATTTTTATTGGGTGACAGAAAATTTAATTTGAATTTTAAATTATCCAAACCGTAAGAAGTTTTTTTAATAAGGAGTTCTCATTTACTAAAATTTAATTGTAAACCAATATTTTCGAAATTTGTTTTAATATCTGATAAGTCAGATAACACAGTTTCCACATCGCCTCCCAGGGTTTCGTAATCCAAATACCAAAAGTTAAATTTCGATTTTAAAATTTTGAATAAAGGCTACAAGCGGTGCCTTTGTGTCGCGAAGCGTCGCGCGACATGTCGCGCCAGTATGTAGGAGCCTTAATGGGATTTACAGCCAAGCTAAAAATTGAAAATTGCTGGCCCGAGGGGATCGCCCTGCTGACAGCCGACCTCCAGGTCATGGGAACGATAAATTAATTTTGAAGGGTCTGCGTAGCAGGTAATAAAGTATTGATATAATTCCGGAATTTTGTTTTTGACTTCTGTCAGCATGGCATTCCTTTTTTTTGTGGGTGAGAAATCATCAAATAACAGAGAGGGTGTGTCAGACTCTTACTGACTAAAACCCACCCGTATTCCTTCAGTTGCCTGTGTTGCCAGGGGCCTCGGTAACCCTTTGGTACCTTCCCGCGACCCCGGCAGGCATCGGCCCTAGTGGACCCCTACATTTGTGCTGACGACATCTCTTTGAGGCGCGCGTGGAATACAACGCGCCGTCGACCCGGGCCTGGTCCTTACCGGACGGTGAGCTACCCATTGCTCACCGTCCGCAAGCCCGCGCCTACGGTGGCCGGAAATCCGCCCGGGATTCCCGACGCCCTGGGCGTCTCCTGGGGCGCACGGTGGATCGAAAATCGGCTGTAGAAGACATAGGATCTCGATTTCTTAAATGTTATTTTTTTTGCTGGAAATGACTTCTGCTGGTCATTACTATGTACAAAAATGACACCCGAGTTAATTCTGCCCAAAAACGAAGGAAATATATTTTTTTTACGAAAAATTTGTATGAAGCTAGTATGAAAAATCGAGTTATCTCCTAAACGGCATGTTTAACCGTAATATCCTTGGAGGTGGTCATAGTGCTAATTATTTATGATTTTTTGGTTGCCGATTTGACGAAAAATTTAATGCCGTTTTTTTAAAAAAATCGTCAAAATATTTTTATTTATTTTTACATGTAAAACGATCCCTTTTAGTGTCCAAGTTAAAAAGTTCGATATGTTATTAACCCAAATATTAAGAACACACAAAACAAGAAAAATTAAATAAAAAAATTGCTGTTTTTTGACACATTTTTATTAATTTAAATAAAAAAAGATTATCAAACTCTTATTTAAGTAACATATAAAGTTATATTATTTACAAAATAATTTAATTTAAGGAATTAATACTAAGCATTTGTAAAATAAAGTAAAATAAATAAAAAAAAAAAGACAAAATATCATTAAATATTACAAAAAAAAAAACCCAAACAGACTCAAATACAAATTTACAAATAAGTACATATATATTTTTTTTACAAATTTTCCTTATCACTCTCGTTGTCAGACTCCAATTCTGAGTCAGCATCCAGATTGGATATATCCAAAAACTCGAACTCAGTTTCCTGAAATTGAATTAAGTCGAGAGTTTCAGCAAAAAAGCTCTGCTTTTTCTTAGCATCTAACTTAGGCCTTTGTGCACTTAGCAAAGGATCCGAAGAAACAACAAGCATATTTAAAATGTCTTGATTGGAATCCTGCCTGCTTCTTTTCCGCGAATGATGTTCCCGAAACCTCCTAAAATCTTTGTTTCGAGACTCTGAGGCTTCTTCCGAGAGAGTCCCAATCGGCACAATATTATTTTTCTCAATTATGTCAGCCCCATGGATTAATAATTTATGAACGGTTGACGACATGTAGTACCAATCGTATAATAATACGTACTTTTCTGCTGTTTTGCGGGCATAATCTCTAAATTTTATTATATTGACCTGCTCTCCAGATGTAATTGCTTGTAAAATTACAGCAAATCTTTTGATGAGGTCTTCATCCAAACCGGTTATAGCTGCGGTTTTATTAGGAAACTCAAAGAATTTTCTTGCAGTATTCCCGTCATTGGTGGTTCCCGAGCCTTGTTTTACTATATCAATCAACAGATTGAGCTCATCTTTGAATTTATTTTGAATTATTTTCTTCCTTGTCTGTAGCATTTCTTTTTGCTCATCACTTCTCGCTGCCCACCGTTTGAAGTCGAGCCTGTATGCAATGTGTAACAGACATTCCATACAATTTATACGGGCGTGTAGGGATGACAAGCCAAATTCATACAGGTCAGAACACACAATTTTTGATGTTACAGCATCTAAGCGGTTCATTTCTGTAGGCTTTGCTAAGCACAGGTAGCACGATGCATTTGATCTAGCTTCAGAAAGGTAAGTGCAAACTTTAGCGTCGATCATCGTCATCATTAGTTCATGAGTCACCCTATTATTATTATTGCACTCTGTGGGGATAAGGGCCTCAATTTTTTCATCCATTTGTTTTTTCAGCTCAAGGACAACTGCTTCACTCTCCTTTACAAAAGTAAACTGAACTGGACGACAATACAAAACTGAGCATGGTTTTGGGTTCGTCCATAAGATGTTGTCTCCATCTGTCAGTTTAAGTGGCACCAAGGAGGTCATGAAAATGCTCGAGTCATCTTCCTCACCATCCATTTTCTGCTTGTATCGGCTTTGGTTAGAAGCACCATCAAATCCCCACTTGGATATCAGCTTCAACTGCTTGTTATGCTCTTCCTTAGAAAGGCTTTGAAGGATTCTTGTAACTGTGATATCAAGTAAAGCTTAAAGTGTAGCCGATGAATCAGTAACTGTCACTGATTGCTTCGGAGGGTAGCAATCAAGCTTAGTTTGTTGCACTTTATAGTAAGATGGATAAATATCCTTAGCACCTTCCCGAATGGCAGCCTCTCGCAACGTAATATATTGCCACTTTGAGAGTTTTAGCGAAAGAAGCAATCCAAGCGCCTTTTCTGACGTAAATATGATTGTTTTCGCTGGTTTCTTAAGCGTTTCATTTAATTTAGCGGCTGCTTCAGGATTTTTCATCATGTATTCGATGACAGAGGCGATATCTCCATGCCCTTTTTCTTTTAAACGTGCTGCAGCTGCATATGCCAATTCACTGGAATCTTCGCCTGTGTGTTCATCAGATCTTCTCTTTTTTTGTTTACTTCCCAGATCTTCGAATGGTTTACGGGATCTTTTCGTCATTGTTCCAATGGACGTTGAAGTCGACGGTTCTGGAGAGACTGAGGGCGCTCTTGGTATCTCATCAACACTTGGTTGAAGAACCAAGTGTTGATGCATGATTAACTAAAGTTTGCACAAAACTCGGCCAATCAATATTTGTTCCCAACCAATTCTCGTACTTTCTCCTGAAATTATCAAGGAATCGGTTGGATTTCTGCCACCTTTGTAAAGCGGCTCGCGTAAATCTCCGACAAAATTCTTTGAGAACAACACGATCTTCGTCAGACAGGCAATCGCCTATGCGGGATACAACTGCACTGAACAATACTTCATGATCAAATGAAGTACTCTCACTTCGTAGAAGAACAAACAAGTCTATATTCGTGATTAAACTTTCCATTCTAAGATTTTATAGTCGCAGATTTAGTGTTAGCAGTTACACAGTTGTGAACAAACTAAATTATAAAACAAAACTTTAGCCCTTTTATTGCAAAACGCCAATAATTAGGTAACTCGTTCAAATCATTAGTTATCTTCTCATTAGCTAATGAAAATTTATAATTGTCACTAACTATTCTTAGAACTCATAGCACTTCTAATTAACAAATTAGCTTACTTATCAGGAAAAGTTGAATGTAATCCATAGTTGGCATTGTCGTGAGATATTGAAAATCATTAAATCACCTATAAAGACTCATTAGAAGACCTAATCAGTGTAGTTACTTAATCACTTCTTTTCGGACTCATTAGAAGAGTAAACAATTGGTAATTTGGTTGTATGAAAAGTTTTAAAACTCATGATGTGTTGATAAATATCTAGCTCAAACATAGTTGTCTACGTGTGGGTGTACTATAAACCTCTGCCAACTCCTTCGGAAATAAAGGAGTGATGCTATTTTATGTTACGTGTAGTTAAAAGTCCGTGTTCTTCAACATAAACACTAAAAGGAATCGTTTCATATGAAAAAACAAATTAAAATATTTTGACGAAATTTAAAAAAAAACGGCATGAAATTTTTCGTCAAATCCGCAACCAAAAAATTATAAATAATTAGCACTATGACCACCTCCAAGGATATTACGGTTAAACATTCCGTTTAGGAGATAATTCGATTTTTCATACTAGCTCCATACATTTTTTTCTTGTAAAAATTATATAACTCTTCCATTTGTGCACACATTTACTTCATATGACATTTTATAGAACAGTAATGATCAGCAGAAGTCATTTCCAGCAAAAAAAATAACATTTAAGAAATCGAGATCCTATGTCTTCTACAGCCGATTTTCGATCCACCGTGCGGCGGCTAGGGGCGAGAGGGCGCGAAATTGACTGTGACCCCCTGAGTTTGTTTCGCCATTTCTACTCAGAGGTAGTCAGATAGGAAATGTCGACTCCATGTAGCTTATTTTATTTTTTACATGAGGTGTAAAAGTGATTCGGGTATAGTATTTACAGAATAAACAATTTCATTTCATTTAATTGAATAACATTCATAAGATTAAAACCATATCTTATCTATATTCATTGTTTGCTAGCGTATTTGTGACCTAAGACACTATACTTTTAAGTAGGTATAGGTTAGTTTTAGCTTTATCTTTTGAGCGTTTTAATTCATAACATTTAATAGTTAATTTACTTATTAAAATTCAGTTTCAGTAAAGTGTTTTGTAAAAATACCTAATTTATTTTAATTTCGCAATAACTAGATCCAGGCTTGGATGCAGTATGCCGAGCCGGCATCCCGACCCAAAAAATATGTACATGCAGAGGATGCGATTATTATGGTGGAACATGCAACCCAAACCTATACTCGCTAGGTTAGGCCAGGGCGGTGCTGCCTGCCTGGATCTAGTTATTTCGGAATGAAAACAAAAAATATTTGACATATCATTTTACTGTCATGGATTTCCGCAAAGTAACAAATATTATAACTTATCTTAATTCAATTTCACCCCGGTCCTTCACTAAAACGTATTATAGGTCCAATCTACAATATTTTTAGAGATCCGTCGCCAGATTTCAATATGGCGCCGTGCAGCCGACTCCCTCCCTCACCTGAGCGGTGACCAGCTGATAGTCAAACAACGGTTGGAGAGGAAGATTAGCAAGCTGACGGTCAAGTTCAAAGGGTTGGTCAAGGAGGCGAGGGTCAAGACTTGCTCTAAAGAAAGCTTCGAAGCGACACTGGCTGATATGAGAGAGAAGGTATATCCATACTTAATACTATACCTAAATGCGAAATTTACTCTGTCTGCCTGTTTGTTACCTTTTACGCCTTAACGGCTGAACGGATTTCGATGAGGCACACAGGTAGACCGTGACCTGGGTTAGGACATACAATATTTTTTATCCCGATAGTCCATTCCCGTGAGAATATTGCCGACAACCTAAGCGGGCAAATGCTATGAAAAAAAAACCAGCCCCTACCCCAACCCTATGTAAAATTTCTACATTTATAGCTGTATTTTTTATGGTGTACATAATAAAGAGTATTCTATTCAATCTATGAAGTATTAAATAAAACCTCAGCTAACCTCATTTAATGCTGGGCGAAATCGTGGTAGATCAAGACGAAAAATGCCCAACCGTAAAGACTCACCTACAATAATAGAGGAGAGAAATGTGTGGGAAAGGGAGAGATACCTTAGATCTACAGTTGGACAATACAGGTTGGTAAGTAGATAGCCAAGCACGTTTCATGTAGATAACAGTTTGTGCGACGAGTTGGCTGTGAGCAAAGTTTCCTTCGGTGTTCTTACTAAATGTACATGACATGTCGTAAGACATATCATATACCACCGCTTTATTTTTTAAATATCGCAGCATTATGCTGAGACAGGAGCCTTTTTGACGTCGCACAGTCATTTTTATTTATTTTCTTTGTTGTATTTGTTTATTCGAACAAATATGTAAATTTTGTTAGTTTTAAAATGATCTTTTTTAATTTTTTGTGTTTCTTGTTCGTGTCCCAAATAACATATTTTTCTTTCTTTCTTTAAGAAGCTAGAATATAAATGGCCGAATAAAAGAAGACATTGGTCTTGGGAACGTGGGATGCATTGTGTAAAAGATGAATTATCATCCTGTTTCGTTAGTAACTAAGACTAGTGATGAGAGCTGATAGTCATGTATGGAACAATAAGGACGTACTATGCTGATTCCAAATAAATTAGAATATGGAGGAGGATGATGTTGATTACTATTCTGTAAACTAATTTTCAGGGTAAAAAAAAAATAGGATGGAGAGTGGGAGTGGAATGTGGGTGTACACCTCTGCCCAACCCTTCGGGGAAATAAGGCGTGTGTGTTTAGTGAGAGGGACTTTCAACCATTTATTTTGTTGTTCACAGTACAAGATAAGAGACAAGGTGTTACTGATAAAGTGTACCGTCGCCATTTTGTTTGTGATCATCGTGTTCTTTCTACACTCCATTCCCGAATTCAGTAAGTAATTTTAAAAATGCTTAAGGAGACTCCTAATAGAATAAAATGGAAAACTTTTATTTCAGACAGGGTCTATAGAGTTAGTAACAATTTTACTTAACATCTAGTGTTAGTAGATGGACACAAATGAACATACCAAATTATATTATAAGTAAAAAGAGGTAGATAGGTTACTTATCTTCAAAAACGGCACAATGTCATACTATTAGATGACGTGGGAGTAGGACGGCCATAATTATCGGGAGCGAAAAAGAGACAAGACGATACGCAACTAGGCGAATTAGCCAATTTTTAACGTACCACTTGCGGAGCGTTTATAACTTATTTGCCTCATATTAACACAAACAACATCACATCACGCCGTGTTTCACCGAAGGGTTGGGCAGAGGTGTACCTGTAGTACACCCACATTTCGCCAGTTATGTTTTTAAGTTCCACGTTAAAGGAGGCGAGCCTATTGCCATCAACAGGGCACAAATCCAGACTCCGGGCTGCTACTGAGAAATTCCAAATAGAAAACCCAATAACACATAGCCTCTTTTTATTTATAATATAATTGTAACAAACAATTAAAATTCTCCATCCACCTCCGCAATATCGGGGAATCCCACCGATCTGCGGACACACTGAGAATGCTGTTGGTGCTGCCGCGAACACAACAATAACAGCGCCACGGCAGCCGCAGCAGCACTCCCTGGTCATTATTATATTGAACGCGTTATAGGTAGATGTATACCCGCGGAGTGAATTTGACCCACAAGCTGCACATGTAGAATAACTGACTACTAAGCTTTGAATAGCGTTACTTTAACTGGCTTCGTACATCGTGCAAATCTGTGGGTAAGCTTGTTACAATGGACAGTCAGTGACCAAATTAAATCAAATCAAAATATTTTATTTCACATACACCTACCTGGGCACTTATGATAAGTCAGAAGCGGTAGTTTCCTATGGAAAAGAGCCGGCAAGAAAATCCACGGTTACTCTTTTAAAAATAATTGGTTTTACAATGTTTTCAAATTACAGTGTTAATATGTATGGGAGGACAGTGTAGGCCTTGTCAAGAAGTACCAATTACTTAACAAAAAAGTAATGATCTACAAATCGTGTCCTTACCACACAATCCCCACCCCCGCAAACCCAATGAAAATCAATCATGAGAACGCCAAAAATAGTCAAGAAATAGTTATAAATAGCCACCAAGGTTAAAAAAAACAGTTGCGTTACGACTCCGAAACCATAACCACAAGCCATTTCCCATCCAAAAAAAAAAAGTCAGCGTTCCAAGACCTGCGTTCCTTTTCGATGTCACAATCATCTTTAAGGTCTTTAGTGACCCAGTGGCCCCAATTTTCCAAATCCAATTTAATCCAATCTTTGTGTAAGTTTAACTTTCTGATATAGCCAAAGCATTTGAATAGGTCAGCTGTCTAGCTAATGAAATTATTAAAAGAATCAAACTCAAACTCAAGCATTTATTTCAAATAAACCAAATACATGCACTTTTGAATTGTCAAGGGATCGGTCAGTCAGAAAGATGAAGCTAGTTGCCCATTGCAGAGCGTAATAGGTACCTATGGAGAAGAACGCACCAGAAACTCCAATCCAAATCAAATATGTTGATGAGCTCGTAAAATTGTATACTGGCTTAAGGGGACTACAGGACCTAAACGCAAATTTTGTAAGTTTTATAATGCCTAAAAGTATATGATCCACTGCAGTAAATAAAATCAGAAAAATATATGTTATTCTTCAGGATATATGAAAGGTAAATAGTGTGTTGAAAACTTAATACAACTGATTTCATACGATAGAAAAAAATCACGAAGATACCTCTAAATATTTCTTTTAACGATTAAAAACCATACTAATATACATGCAATCATTCTGATTTTTTGTCAGATTATTCTACAAGCGACATATTAGCATAATAGTGTTTTATTTTTTTTATACAGTCTATAGCTTTTTTGTAAATCGATAATTGCTTCATATTTTGCACTAAATTACCAGCGTGTGTCATCGCGCTTCTCTTTCTTTTCTATGCAGTCCGACAGTGACCGCGCTTTAGGTGTTGTCGGCCTCTTAAAATAAAATATTACAACAATGCTTTTCTATTACATAGCACTAAAACATAACATGGTTGATGTGGGTGTACTGTAGGTACACTTCTGCCTAACCCTTCGGGGAAAACCGGTATGATGGAAATATATATAATTATATCGTTGACAAGTAAACCGAAGTTCCAACTGACTCTCAATGACATTACAGGGCCTCAAGTCTTCTATTACAATAGTGTCAGAATGGTCTATTATTGATTTCATAATTGTTGATTTTGACGAGTTTGGTAATCTACTAATATAATGGTGTCATTAATGAGGATCGGAACAGACCATTATGACACTATTGTAATAGTAGACTTGAGGCCCAGATACATTGTAATTCCAGAGACAAAGCTGAAAGTCTCATGTGCCTCTAATGGGGACGGCAACTGTCAGAATGGCGCTGTCGTAGCTAGTTCCCAAAACAATCTAATAATACAAGGCGTGAGGTGGTTTTATTTTATTTTTGCGAAAATGATTCATTATTGTGTTCATTAACAAAAAAAAATTGTGACTGTGTGATTGTTATTGTGAGAGAATTTTTATTTTTTTATTTTAATTAAACAGAGTTTGACGTTATGTCGTAAACATTTTTTTTTTTTTTCAAAGGCAAAGACATTTATTCGTCGGATATGGTAGGTACAAGTTGGTTATCAATGACACATCCGCCGCTAAAAGCGGCAAACGAATATCTAGCGTACAATGGGTATAAAACCTATATACACCTATAAAATTTATAAACTGCTTTTACTCTAATAATCAATACAAAACACTTACACTATCGACATAAAGATACATTTATACTCTACTATACAAAACAAACAAGAAACAAGAAAAAAAAACAATAGGCAGGTATAAAAACAATAACAATAAGATTTGTATTAACTAATTATATCTAATTTGTAATTACCCTTAAATTCAAACAGTTCTTTCACAGTGTAAAAATTATTTTGGAGAAGCCATGTTTTTAGATTTTTTTTGTAGAAATTAAATGGTAGTTCTCTTATTAGTTTAGGAATATGGTTGTAAATTTTTATGGACATAAGGTAGCTGTTTCTGTAGTGGAGAGTGCTGTTACAAAATTGGTTTTTTAACTTGGTCCCCGGTCCCTTTTTGTAAATCTATTGTTTTCGGCTACTGTGGAGAAGAAATATGAATTTTTCCTGACAAATATGGCTATTTCTAAAATATAAATACAAGCTAGCGTTAAAACCTTTAACTTTTTGAAGATTGGTCTACAGCTCTCATATGGAGGCGCCCCTGTTATTGCTCTCAGACATTTTTTTTGCACTATGAAAGTTTTTTGAATGTGAGACGAGTTACCCTATTTGGAGTAAACCGTACCGCAGGACAGACGCTACGTAGCCGTGGTAGGCGTTGAGTGCAGCTTCTTCATTCGCTGTTTTGCGTAGTTCTCTTAGAGCGTATACAAATCTGTTTATTTTTTTACATATATTTTCAATATGTATTCCCCAATTACAATTTTCATCTAATGTTAGTACTAAAAATTTTATACTATTTGCTTTGTTGATTATTTCGTTATTGTGGTTTAAATTTATATTTGGGGGGTTTTGTTTATAGTTTGCAAATTGAATGAATTTTATTTTAGATAGATTTACTTTTAAGTTGTTTTCATTTAACCAATTTATTATATCGTTGATAGTTCGATTTAGTTCTTGTTGATGTAATGTTTTGTTATGTTCCGGTATTATTATTGACACATCATCTGCAAATAGTACGCACTTATGGTTTGTTATACTTGGTAAGTCGTTAATATATAAAAGGAAGAGATGAGCCCCTAGTATGCTTCCTTGAGGTACTCCAGACCCATTGTGTTTAAATAAAGATTTGTATACCATTGCAACAAGTTTATCATTAATACGGGATATTTCGACACACTGTTGTCTATTGTTGAGATAACTTTTCAGCCATTCTAATGCTGGACCTCTGATGCCGTAGCGCTCACATTTATCTAGAAGTGCATTGTGATTAACGAGATCAAAAGTCTTGCTCATATCTAGGAAGATTACTGAAACAGAGCGTTTTTTATCTATATTGTCTGTTATGGACTTGACTAGAGAGAATGCTGCCAGAGTTGTTGATTTTCCTTTTTGAAACCCATTTTGTTCTTCATTGATAATTTTATGTTTGTTTATAAATTGAACTAAACAACTATGCATTATGTTTTCGTAAATTTTTGAGAATATTGAAATGAGAATGATAGGTCTATAATTTGTTTTATCTAGTGTACTCTTGTTTTTATGAAGGGGCTTAACTATTGAAACTTTTAATTTTTCAGGGAAGATTCCCTCAAACAGAGATAAATTAATTGTGTGGCATAGTATTGGTGATATGATTTCAGCACTTATTTTGAGTATGTGCGTAGAGATCTCATCATACCCTACCGACTTTTTATTATTTAGAGATATAATTGTACGGAACACTTCGGTGTCAGAACATGGGTTCAAAAATATGCTGGAATTGTTTCTAGAGGGTTGAGATGAACAGGTATTTCTTGCAGGTTGAGGTTTTATATTAGCAATATCAATAAAAAAATTATTAAAATAGTTAGCTATTTGACTTGGATCGTTTAAAATACAGCCATTGTGATCTATTGCGTTTATTTGATTAAATGTTTTATGAGTGTCTGTTCTATTTTTGATGATATCCCATGTAGCTTTGTTTTTATTTTTAGATTTTAGTATGTAGTTAAGTTTTGAGCATTTTTTTGAGCGGAGTACGCATGATTTTAGTATTTTATTGTATTTTAAATACCTACACCGTATATCACTATTTTTATTTTTTAAGTAATACATTTTTTTTAGCTGTCTTTTATAAGTGCAAGATTTTCTTATACCTTTGGTAATCCATTTGGGTGATGTATTATTGACGTAAATTTTAGTTTTCCTTATGGGAAAACATAACTTATAAAATAGTGAGAAATTTTCATGAAATATATTAAAGCTATCGTTTGCGTCAGTGTTCTCGAGAACATCAATCCATGACAAGTTCCTAATAGCTTCCACAAATTTTTTGATGTTATCGTCTGAGTAATCCCTGTTTATATTATACCAATATTTTAGGGCAGGTTTTCTCTCTTCAACTGGGAATGTTAATGTTTGGCAAGTGTTGTGATCTGACAGAAAAACTTCGTGAGTGTTTCCAGTTGAATTTTCTATGTTACTTATAATCTGATCTAGGCAAGAAAGCTGACGGGTTGGTTTATTAATGTGTAGACTTAGGCCATAGTTAGATATATTATCTTTACATTTAGTTGTATCGTTGCTTTCTTTTAAAGTATCGATATTTAGGTCTCCTGTAACTATAATGCGTTTTTTTCGTTTGAGTAATTTGTGCAATTGTAGGTCGAATTTTTCAAAAAATATATGTGTGTTTAAATTTGGAATTCTGTAAATACAAATAACAATACATTTTAAAGAAGGTATCTCTACTCCACAACATTCAAAAAATTTTTCAGTACATAAATCCTTGGGTAATGCTATGTTCTTAAAGTCAAACATTTTATTGATCAGAATACAAACACCTCCACGTATTTCTCTTTTCCTTGAAAACGAGCATGCAAGATTAAAATTTTTAAAGTTAATATTTAATTCATCACCTGCTCTTACAAACGTCTCAGAGAAACAAAGAATGTCTACATTAACATTTTTAACTACTAATTCATTTAAACAGAGTTGGACAGAGTCAATTTTATTTAGTAAACCAGCGATATTTTGGTGCAAAAGAGTAGCGGTATAATCATAGTAATTGCAATCAGTATTTTTATTGGTCACGAAAAAGATTATTATTTATATTACAATCTGGTTTTTGTTGGGTACAAATAGAACTTTGTTGAGTCTTTATTGAGAAATAAAACGGAATGGTGCCCCTTTTTGGAGGCGTGTTTGCGACAATTTTAGTTACTTTAGGTTCAGGATCAGGACAGTGTCTTATAGCTAAGTTCTCATAGTCATTACTGTCTATGAAATAGTTAATTCTGTTGCTAGTGTCGTATAAGAAGGCTGTCTTATATTTTGTGACATTTGATAATGATAGAAAGTTACATTGCTTAAAATTAATACAAATACCTTTTAGTAAATTATTGAGCTTCCATTCATTTAACTATGGGTTGTAAATTATAATGTTTATAAATTGTAGCTTACTTAGTAACGCAGCCAACTCCATGGTAATTTTTGTAGGATTTTTATCATTCTGCGCAACACTCAGGATAATATATTGAGAATGTCTGAAGTTTTGAAGAAAGTATTACGAGAAAGTAAACAATACTAAGGTTTTAAATTCTGACACTTTCCATGTCGGATTTTATATTGATTTAGAATATTTAAATCACTGAAAATAACGAAACAGTGAAATAAAACCAAACTGGAATGAAAGGCATTAAATGGATGAAATGTCAAATTCAGTATAGGCTGGAGCACGGAACAGAAAAAACAGTGGAAGTGCAATGCTACAAACTCACTATAGGAAGCGTTGTCGCCAAACTCACACAAATAAACTGATAATTATACAATGCACTACAAATAAACAATTCGTTTGATTTGTCGTTTTAATTTTAGTCAAAACTAGCATAAGTCACAGATCCTTCATTTAGGAATTAACCTTCAGTCTCTACAAATAGGAGTTATTTTGCTTTAGTGCAAAAAGTCTTTACAACGTTTTGTAATCTATAATCAAACTAGATTCGATTGCCGAGTAAATTCCGCTACCCGACTATAGATGGCGGTTTTCTCAGTGGTCGCAATTATAAACTTTAATGTGTTAAACATAAGGTTGACATTCGCGTCATAGGTCGTTATCTACTGCTACTCGGCCAGTGCAGAACATATTGAATTTTGAACTACTTTATCGATATCGATTTCTTGTTCATTTCGAAAAAAAAATAAGACTCGTTGAGAGTTCAGTAAAACTGTGGGACAAATAACGTAGTACGTATTATTCAAAAATAAAATATTTAATTACTAATATAAATTACTTGCTTTATATAAATTAATGTGTTTTACTGATACTTGGGTTAAAATAAAAAACACGTTATTTTTACTTTTTAATTCGAACTGAACTGAACTGTCTGCGGAATGAAATTGCACAGGAGTCACGTCATCGCCTTTCAAGTGATAAAAATAAAATATGGTAACTTACTTCATTAAAAAAACTTAATGATTTTCATAGATGGAAGCGCTGTAGGTTTCGTGTATCTTTATACTTTATTTGAGCATATAGTGCTTAATTTGGATGGCATCCAATTAACTCTGAAAGAAAGAAAGAAAAAGAAAATTACAGTATAGTAATTAACTTAGATTTTATTAGAAACAAATAAAATCGTACCTACCGATGGTACGAAACACCTCCATTTTTAAGATTTTTTCTCCTACTATCATTTTTGCACTCCAAAATGGAACAATACGGCATAGCTACGGAAAAATAAATTTATCGTGAGACTAGCGACTCGACGCGATGTTAGAACACGACTGGGATCAAGTAAGCGTAACAGCGCTTATTTGTGGCACGCGTGCCACGCCTACTTTGCACTTTCACTGTTTTTTCTGTTCCGTGGGCTGGAGGGACCTAGCTATCGTCACGCCATCTGCAAATATCTTTGACCGGCCTTCCATATTACACCGGCACCCATACCCATACCAAAACACAGCGACGCTGCTTGCTGGTGTAAATGGGTACTCTGGTAGTATACCGGTTTTGGCCTGGTTCAAGACCAATTTTTTATTCAATGATTGTGTCTTTTTATTAAGTTCGTATTCTTCCTGTGGAGTCCTAATAAATACTTTTTCTTGCTTTCCTTATGGCAGACCGCGTGTCCCTGGGCTGGACGGCTCTGCTGGGTGCTCTGCTGCTGCTGACGCTGGCAGACCGCGAGGACCTGGAGCCGGTGCTGCACAGGATCGAGTGGTCCACGCTGCTTTTCTTCGCGGCGCTCTTTGTGCTTATGGAGGTAGACAATGATCCATCACTTATTTCTAATCGTATATTTATTCATGCCTAACCTTTAAATTATAGGGAAATTTTATGGTTTTTTTTTATTTGTATGTAAATACAAACAAATAAAAAAAAAACATAAAATTTAAAATTTTGCAAACTTTTATAACAAATGTTATAAAAGTTGAGCGATAATAGTCTCTTAATTGATTATTGTACGCTCCGCCCAGCACTGATGCAAGTCCAAACCCCGAGAGCTTTCAGCTCGAACTTCAGAATCGTTTCGAGTGCCTAGGGAGCTACGTGGACGATTATAACGATGGGTTTGTGAAAACTGTCCATACGGTCGGGTCTAAGATCTTCAAGACCCGTCGTACAAATAGAAACAAGAAGCTCTCTGATCCTACTACACAGCTCATGGAGGAGAGGCGTGCAATGATCCTGCAGTCTTCAGTAGATGCGCTCAAGTACCACCAGCTCAATAGACTCATCTCTAAGTCCTTAAAAAGCGACCTTCGCCGCTTTAATACAGACCGCATTAAGGACGCGATAGAGCGGAATAAGGGCTCCAAGGGCTTTACAAGATATCTGTCTATTGGGCAGAGCCAGGTTGTGAAACTGAAGACCAATGATGGCAGGATCGTATCCGCCAAACGTGAGCTGTTGAGAGAGATCGAGAGTTTCTATGGACAGTTATACATGACAACAGGTAACCCTGGCATAAATTTGGCAAACAACCCAAGAGCTAGATTGACCCGACACTATACCGAAGACATCCCGGACGTCAGCTTGTACGAGATTAGGATGGCTCTGAAGCAGCTCAAAAATAACAAGGCGCCGGGTGATTACGGAATTACGACTTCTGAGGGCCGGTGGAAAACCCGTTCTCAAGGCCCTCCAGAAGCGATTTGATTCCGTCATACTCAAGGGCAAAACGCCACAGGCATGAAACAGAGGTGGTGATACTGTTTTTTAAGAAGGGCGACAATACCCTCCTTAAGAATTATAGGTCAATCTCACTTCTGAGCCCTGTCTACAAGCTGTTTAAAGAGTCATCACGAACCGTCTCGCGCGCAGGTTTGACACTCCAGCCTCCCGAACAAGCCGGATTCCGTAAAGGCTTTAGCACCGTAGACCACATACATACGCTGCGGCAGGTTATACAGAAGACCGAAGAGTATAACGTGCCTCTTTGCTTAGCGTTTGTGGACTACGAAAAAGCCTTCGATTCGATCGAGACATGGGCTGTACTGCAGTCTTTTCAACGGTGCCAGATCGACTATCGGTACATCGAGGTGCTTAAGTGTCTGTAAAAAAACGCCACTATGTCAGTCCGACTCCAGACCACGAAACCTATACTTCTGCAGCGAGGTGTGAGGCAAGGAGACGATATCTCTCCGAAACTGTTCACCGCTGCACTGAAAGGATGTCTTCAAAGTTCTGGACTGGAAAGGGCCAGGCATCAACATCAATGGCGAGAACATCAATCACCTTCGGTTTGCCGACGATATAGTTGTCATGGCTGAGACTATGGAGGACCTCAGTACAATGCTCGATGACCTCAGTAGAGCTTCCGTGGGTCAGTGGGTCTTAAAATGAACATGGACAAGACAAAGGTCATGTCAAATGCCCATGTTACACCCCCTCTCATGAAAATCGGAGACGCTACGCTCGATGTTGTGGACGAGTATGTTTACCTAGGACAAACTGTCCAGTTAGGTAGATCCAACTTCGAGAAAGAGGTCCATCGTCGAACCCGACGGCTGGACTCGGCTGGGCAGCGTTCGAGAAGCTACGCAATATTTTCTCGTCCCACAAACCGCAGTGTCTTTCACTGGCAACACGCACTGATCTAAGACCAGTGCGTATTGCCAGTGATGGTACTGAAACGTGGGCGCTTACAATGGGCCTTATTAAAAGGATAATGGAATGGAATGCTTGGAGTCTCCCTATGTGATCGAATCAGAAAGGTTACCGACATAGCCCGAAGAATTGCCAAACTTAAGTGGCAGTGGGCTGGGCACGGCACATTGCTCGCAGAACAGATGGCCGATGGGGTCGAAAGGTTCTGGAGTGGCGACCGCGTACCGGAAGACGTAGCGTTGAAAGGCCTCCTACAAGGTGGACCGATGACCTTGTGAAGGCCGCAGGAATCCGCTGGATGCGGGAAGCACAAAACCGGACGAAGTGGCGGTGCTTGGGGGAAGCCTATATCTAGCAGTGGACGTCTTTCGGCTGAAATGATGATGATGAAGATGATGATTTATTACACTTGGCTGTTTTTTTTTATAATTCGCTTATTATAAATAAGATAATATATTTTATAATTTCGCTCCATTAATAATACAATAAATCTTTTGTTTTCTGTTAATTACAGGCTCTATCTAAACTGGGTTTGATTGGCTACATCGGTGGATGGACGGAGGCTCTTATTCTGAAGGTGGATGAGAGCGATCGCTTAGCTGTGGCCTTAGTTCTTATGGTGTGGGTAAGTACTGCTTGTGTAAATTTTACGTGGATGAAATTACGGGTAGAAGCTAATATAGATATTATCACCGTTAGATTATAAACTGTCGAAAAATTGCGAACTGTTACAATGTAACGCATTAATTTTCGGTTGTTTAAAATATATAAATGTGAACTATTTAGATAGCAGCGCCACCATTTAGGTAACTGTTGCAGTTATCATCGTTTAAGGCCTCGTATAGTGGCCTCGCTGACCTTGCGCATCTGGCCGGAGCTAAACGCAGTACTCCCGCGCACCCCCATTCTTATTATAAAATACATAAAGTGTGCGCAACGACGTGCTACACTGAAACGACGATCAAAGAATATGTAGGGGCGCAGAAATATGCACCTAGGTCGCAATATGCATTTATGCCTACGATTCCTTCTGGAATCGTAGGTAAAAAATCCAGGAATAGCAGATGTAAGGCTGATACTTGGGTAGACAGATACAAATGTTACGTATATTTTGATTTTTACTAGACAATTTTTTTTTTCATTTATTTAGCTATAGTGAAACAAAATAGATTTCAAAAATTGATTACATATAAAACATGTAACTTACATCCAGTACATTATGGCATTAGGTTCGTTTAAAATAAAATAATAAAATAAGTTTTATTCGTTTATTTTATTACTCTCGACTTAATGTTTTAGCAATTTAAAAGTCATCATCTGCCTAGACTTTTCCCAACTACGTTGGGGTCGGCTTCCAGTCTAACCGGATGCAGCTGAATACCAGTATTTTACATGGAGCGACTGCCTATCTGACCTCCACAACCCAGTTACTAGGTAATACGATACCCCTTGGTAAGACTGGTTGTCAGACTTTCGGGCTTCTGACGACCCGTAACGACAGTCAAAGATTTACAAATGACAGCCGGGACCAACGGCTTAACGTGCTTTCCGAGGCACGGAGGGGTCTTGGTATGTAAAGATGGTCACTCATCTACGGACCAACCGCGGCAAGCGTAGGTTACCTGATCGATTGACCCGTAGCAATTTAAATGCTAACTCACGACTGCCGTCCGCGCACAGCACTTTTGAACCTAAAAACGGTGACATTTTCTTTGCAAATTTTGATATATTTACATATGCTGTTATATAATTATCGTATCAATTTTTCTATGTTAAAATATTTCCAAAAACCAAAGCAGTTTAGTAGGAGTAGGGATATTAGCCAAAAAGTTAGCGTTTAAGTAATTATTTTATTTAGAAAAAATACTGATACGGAAATTTTTTACATGAATCTATAGAAAAATATTTTTTTTTTTTCAAGTTATTTACCCATTCCATTAATGAGAAGTAGGCTTTATAAAGTGACCGTGTTACAGTACTAAACGAGACTAAGGGCCTATAATATATTTGTTTTTTGTTCCCAATAAACGATTATTTTTACTACAGAAAAATAATTAGTTCAATTGTAAATCGTTTGTTGCAGTTCACAATCTTTCGGTAGATTATAGTCTCGCGAGATTAAAGAAAGAAAGTATTTATTGGGACTCGCACAGGAGATGACATATGAAATTTAAAAACACTCATAGAAACATAAAAAAAAACAAAAACAAAGTAAAATGAAAATATAAACAAAAAGTCCTGTACGAGGCCAAAAGGCTCCTATCTCAGCATAACGCAGCGCCGGTATTCTGAGATATATTACTAACGATGTTCATAGTTATACGGTGACATATTTATTTTACCTCATAAACCCGATGTGTATCGATATCTAAACTCGATAATGCAAAAACAAATTATTTAAAAAACTAAAAACCCTTTTTAAATAATTTGTTTTATTTCAAGCTTTTTTAGTTTTATTAATATATATATATATATCTATAGATATATATATATATATAGTGGAATTATATTTATTTACATAACCAAATTACAAGATGATTATTAACATTAACTAAATTAAATTAAAACTAAGTTAAGCCCAAATAAGGCCCTCGGGGCATTGTACCGAGGATGCTGGCGGCATTTCCTCGCTGAATTGCAATGCTGATGCGTTGCGCGAGAAAGCCGCCAGCTTTTCGGTCACCAGTTACATCAACTAGACGTTTCGCGATTTCCGCAAATAACTTATGCGCACTGGGACCCCACGGACCGAGGGTCTCGACACCAAAGGGCACAAAGTTGTATTCTCTGCCAAGGTCTCTATATTTAATAACTTTCAGATTTTCGGCATTTTCTGCCGCTGCACCCGCTTTAGAAGTAGTCCATTGGAGGTGGGACGGTGCCAGTGTGTCTACACAGGTAGCGTCCCACACAAGCATCCGTCCCAAACTCCACGGGACCAAAGACACACCATCAGGTCTTTTGCCATCATCTCTGACAATGCCAGTCGGCTCAAGAAGAGCAGGCACATTGATGCTGGCAAGAGACCGGCGGATTATGTCATTAAGTGTTGCATGTCTTGAAAAGCGGCCTGCACTTTTTTGACAACAAAGTCCGTGGTGACCCAGTCGGTCCACGTCCGTGCCACAAGGGCATGTGTGTGGAGTGCATACCGTGACCCCAAGCCGCAGAAGAAGCGAGGTCGGATCCAGGAAGGTACCGGTATATGGAGAAGGATGGGCATGTAGCCAATGACCGGCCTCTCTGGTTCCGACCGCCAAAAGTCTTGCGCGATCCGGACCTGAACTGCGGCTCAGAATCGATTTGTATGTTAAATCGCAATAAATATCGTCCCAGCTCCTCTGAGATTTTAGGTTGTCTGGAAATTCTTTACCCGGCAAGCAATTTGAAAAGCATTCTTGGCATCCTCCAAGCCCGCAGTCTCATAGTTTGTGGGCAAAGCCCTTAGGACATTACCTATGAGACGTGACGTGCTATGGGTGGACGACAAAAAGGCTGGGGAAGCAACACTCGAAATTTTGCGGATTCCTAAACCGCCAAACCGAATAGGGAGGGATGCTTGTAACCAAGATGGTTCATTGAGCTGAATATTTAAAATCGTTTCTAAACTAGTTTTGACTAAATCGTCTATTGGTGAAAGCAAATTTGGATGTTTCCAAAAAGGGCTACAGCGAAGCACATAAGTAAATTTAGGGACAAAAAGGCAAAACTTTAGAATTATAAGAGCATAATGAGGACTGATTTCGAGTAAACAATTTGCGTGACTTTGGAATTTAGAAATAGTGTTAGTAATATAATCAGGAAAAGATTCTTCAAAGATGGGAGAACCCAGGAGGCAAAGTGAATTTCTGTCTACTATTTTGATATTCGGTGCCAGAAAATTTAATTTGGATTTTAAATTATCCAAACCGTAAGAAGTTTTTTGAATGAAGAGTTCACATTTGCTAAAATTTAATTCTAAACCAATATTTTCGAAATTTGTTTTAATATCTGATAAGTCAGATAGCACAGTGTCCACATCGCCTCCCAGGGTTCCGTCATCCAAATACCAAACGTTAAATTTTGATTTTAAATTTTGAATAATCGGATTTATAGCCAAGCTAAAAATTGCTGGCCCGAGGGGATCGCCCTGCTGACAGCCGACCTCCGAAGAAAGTTCATGGGAACGGTAAATTAATTTTGAAGGTTCTGCGTAGCAGGTAAGCAGGTATTGATAGAGTTCCGGAATTTTGTTCTTAACTTCTGTCAGCATGGCATCCCTGTTTACTGAATTGAAAGCATTTTTGACGTCAATTTTGACTACAATTTCGCAATCATCATACGAAAGGTAGGTTCTTAAGGCATGGACGGCTGCCTCACACCCACCTTTCGTGCCAAATCCTAATTGTATAGGTTCGAAAACAGACTGTAATTTAGATTTGATATGTCTCACCGCAATTTTGGATGCCAAACGTCTTAAAGTTGACATTCATTCTATATATATATATATATATATATATATATATATATATATATATATATATATATATATAGAATTGACTCATTACTAGCTTTGATTTGATATCAATATTGTTATAATTTATTTTAAAAAAATCTTCCCCCCCTTTTTTGTATTTGCAGATGCAATATATAAATATTATATAGCCTATGTCACTATCTGTCTATCAAGCATTTTTTTAGATTTTTTTTAGATTTTTTTGATAGATAATTCTTTGGAATTAGACATACATACATACATACATACATACTCTCGAAAAACAATACCCTCCATCTGGGGCAGTCGGGTAAAAACAGATTTTGCAACTCGTACTTCAAGTAACAATACCATCAACAGCGGTCGCAGACCCCAAAAATATCATCAAATCTTTTTTTTTTTTTGTCTTATTTAGATATCGATATCCATGACGTCTGCGGAGTTTTGCTAGCGAATTTAATTTGACCCTGTATGTAAATACATACGGGATTGTATTCTTTTGTATTCTAGACTTTTACACTTATACAAATCGATTAAACTAAATGATCACCATTGCAATTGAAAATTACCATTTTATTACACAAAGCGACAGCTAGCACATGTCAGATTACTCCAGTAAGATAATAACACGACTTTAAACGTGACGCATCCTTGACATTTCACTCTCAATTCTCATCCAATTATCGAATAGCCGCCAAAGAAGTTTCACATCCAAAACCTAAGAAAATTTGAATTTTGCGGGCTGCCTTAGCGCATATACTTTAAGCCAATATCTCTACTTTCAGGTGTCAGGTATTACATCAGCGTTCGTAGACAACGTGCCCCTAACGACCATGATGGTCCGAGTCGTGACGTCACTGGGCACCCATCCAACGCTCAACCTGCCTATGGCGCCGTTGATATGGGCCTTGTCTTTCGGTGTATGTTTGGGAGGTAAGAGTTAACTAACCCCATAGCTTAACACACTTTCTATCGCAAACCGACTAATAACTTTTATGAAAAATAGACCACGTAAATAACGCAATCACATACGGTGCCAAAACGTAGACATTGTCAGTCGGGCTGGTCCACAAATTCAAGGTCGCTCAGTGCCCTATCGAGCGGGCTGTACTTGGAGTTTATTTGAAGGATAACATCAGAAATGAAGTTATCCGGAAGAGAACCGGAGTTACCGACATAGCCTGCAGAGTAAGCAAGCTGAAGTGACAGCGGGCTGGCCACGTTTGTCGAAAAACCGATGGCCGGTGGAGCAGACGAGTCCTGGAGTGGAGACCGCGTATCGGTAAACTTAGTGTGGGACTCCCCCCGCTAGATGGACCGACGACCTTAAAAAGGTGGCTGGGACAGACTGGATGCGGAAGGCGGATGACAGGCTGTGGTGGCGCATCCTGGAAGTGGCGTGAGCCTATAACAGTCCACTGCTGGACATAGACAGCAGCGGACTGAGTTGATTGAGATAACGCAATCAATACTGTTGAATTGTCAAAATGAATGGCAATGGGATTGTGAGTGTGTTACGCAATTGTCCTGCTCTAATCCCAATCCCGCTGCTCCTAATCCCTCAAGGTATGGCCATTGGACCAAAAAAAGTAAAAAGAAATATCTTTATAAATCATCTGTTTTATTATTTTTACCACGGCAAGTGCAATTCTTCATAATGCTACCCGATGTAATGTTATTTTTTATTAGTAGCAGTTTCTGTCCCTCTCTTGTGCAAATACCTTCCTCCACCCCTTCATCTTTCACGATCCTGCGTTACCTCCTTCCAGTTTTGGTCGAATCCATCCAGTTTGTCCTTCCACCTCCGTTGTGGCCTGCTGCGCCTCCTCCTCACTGTCTTGGGGCACAAGTTCTGTGCTTCTTGCGCACACAGTTGGTCATGCGGCAGACATATCCTGCCCAGTACCATTTATGTTGGGCAGCCTATTGAGTCGCAAGGACATTCCTGAGGGCATAGATAAGTGGCAATCGCTTTAAGTGTTTCGTACAACGACTTTCAACAGGATTGACATAAGCTTTTCGGTAGCTTAGATCAATTCAATTCACACTTCCACCATCGTCATCGCTGGTAGAATGTCTAGGCTCTGTGTACATATTATAATTGTCTTGACTACTTTTATGCTTTTTGGTGTTAGATGCGTATTTAATTTTATTTAATTTACAGGTAACGGTACCCTAATAGGCGCCAGCTCCAACGTCGTCTGCGTCGGGTTGGCTGAACAACATGGTTACAAGATCAGCTTCATGCAGTTCTTCAAAATTGGCTTTCCTGTCATGATCGGCCATTTAGTAGTGGCAACTGGGTACCTACTGGTGTGCCACTGTGTTTTTACCTGGCATTAGATCTTAGAATTGTATGAGACTCGCAGAAACCAAGAAAGAATGTCGCAAAAGGGAGAAGGTCTTTACTCAGCAGTGGGTGAAACAAAGCATCCAATGATAATGATGAATTGCTTGTTTTTTATAGAAAACATTATAATAATACTATCAGGCCTGTATCCTCCAATAGTCTTATAGTACACCCGTAGCTGGCAAATCTATATTGCCTTCAAACGTACTCGCGTCGGGCTGCTAATAGGAAACACCCATTAAAACTGCCCGATTTGGGAAATGAACCCAAGACCTTGGCAGTCGTTTGCGATCACACGACCAACGAGGCAGTTGGTTTGTATAAAATAAATAGTAGGTATTATATTTTTAAGAAATACAAAATGTTTTTTAATGATATATTTTTTTATAAACCCGTCCTATATAGCTTTACGTGATAATATTAACAACATTTTAAAATATAAGTAAGTATAGTAAAGTAAGTAAATAAAAGTAAGTATTAATAAAGTGTTAAGCCAGCCAAAGTCCATTTTGCTATGAGACCTAAAAATTAGCCTAAAAAAGCAATTACTAAATTTTTACGATATATATGTAATAAAAATATATTTGTACGATTTTTTTAAATTTAAAATACCTTTATATTATTTTTATATTATATTTTAAATAAAACTATAGTAATTTTATAAAAAACTTTATTAAAATATAAAACTTGATTGTTGTAAATGAATGAACAAATAATAATTCATTGTTAAGTAAAATATAAAACTTATAAGCAAAAAACATTGGTTTTATTTTAAACGTTAGTACCACTACAGTCTACAAAGAGAAGGTTCACAGGCGCGATGCGCGCGATCGTTGACCCGTAATCAGTTATATAACTACAACTGATAACGGGGTCTGTTTAACTATGAGTACGTGTGTTAATAATATGAGTAGGAATGTAACAAAGACCATATTAGCGTAGGTGGAGGCAGAATAATAAGGAAAACAGATTAATCAAACATGTATAAAAGAAGAAATCTACGTATTGGTAATCAAAATGAAGAAGGGAGAAACTATATTTCACAAGTAACAGTTTTGCGGCTTTGCCACCTTCTAGGCGATTTTTTCGGGTGTAAACTAAACCAGCTTCACTAAACAGTTGCTTACTTGGTACTGAATCTGGTGGCTGATATGGGTGATATGGGAGAAAAAACGTCACTTCGCGTTACATCTCTACTACGTTAGATTTATTATGTTTATGGCATTCGTTCTACATCCTGTATTTTTACCATTTGATGGGAATGTTAGGAAAAATCGTCAACGGCTGTAATATTTGTAAATATGTGATCTATCAAAATGATTAATTTATCTGTCATTGCTTAGTTTTTAAAACTTAGTACCTATTGAGTATATTAATTTTATTCTAGACACATCGTCTTCACATAATATAATTATAATATTAATGTATACAACATATTATAAAACTTTTTAAAAGAATAAATAAGGAGTATCATGCCCATTCTTCTCCATTTAAAACTACCTTTTGGAAGGGGCGCCTAGAATCAGTTCTATTTTACGTTAAAACTTGACTTTAATTAAGCAAAAAAATGCCTTTAAAAGCCTTCGCTTAGTTGGAGTCGATTTTCTTTATTAGATTTCCTGTTATAACTCCGAAAACCTGCACCCTAATCACGTACCACACTATCAATCACATTCTGAATGATTTTAAAGGATATTGCTAATTCATTGCTTCATATGATGTTGTTGCATGATTTTGTTATACTTATACACTCTGACATTAATATTTACTTTTTGAAGTAATAAATTCTTTTTTAAATTATTGTGAATGTGATGACTATGTGGATTATTGTTTTTATTATTTCTCTCAGTTAGTTTTCATCTTAGTCTGGCAGTTTGAGTCATTTATGCGGCCTACTCAAATGTCCTTTCTTTGGTATTGTTCGTCGAATCGTTGAGCTCCTTAAGTTCTGAGTTGAGTTGCACGATTACTGACAAATGCGTGCACTGACTGGATAGGTCCACTCAATCTGTGTGGTTTTTTCCTCAAAAGACCATTTCAGACACCAATCTACATGGTCTTCACATGATCTGACCAAGATTATGTCTGGACTTTAAAAGAGACTGTGACCTCTGAGTGTGTTTCGGCCTTTCTTCTCAGAGTAGTCAGATAGGAAACGCCGAGCTCATCTAGTTTTTTTTCTAAGTATGATTGACGTGTACAAGTGTTTGTATAAACCTACGTACAGAAAATAAAATCATTTCAATCATTTCATCATATGTTCGAAAACTTCGTCTGCCCAACAACGTAAATAACACAATGAATGTTGTTGAACTGTCAAAATGAAAGTCATTGCTACTACTGTAAGTGTCTTACGCAATTACCCCGCTGGATCAGACTCGCACTGACCAGGGAAGCATGGCACATAAGAGAAGAGGCCTATAATCAGCAGTGGGTGGAACAAGGCTGCCGTGTTGGTGATGATAACTCCTATGGGAGTCATGAGAATAAGACAACGTGCCCACGCAGCAGCGCACGGTCTACTGACGAGAGGCGCCGGGATCAGTAGGTAATAGGTAATAGATAAAACGGGCTGGTGTCCGCAACTCCACGTCAATGCGCGTATTTTGCGTACGGGTGGGAAATCGATTATTCGATCCACCAGCTCCTCAAGGAAGGCCAGCAACGCCTTGGTGTTACTGACCATCTCACAGAGGGTACCTGGGTTACCGAAGTACTTTGCCCTGTATGTGGCGACGACCGAGCAGTTTAGTAGCACATGAGCTGCTGTCTCGTCGTCCTTCATGCAGGCCCTGCACAGCGGACTGTCTGTGACTCCTATGATAAAAAGGTGTTTGTTAAATGACCCGTGGCCTGTTATAGCTGCTGTAACAGTGCGCAGCTGTAGTTAAGTTAGTCGGAGAACCCGTTTCGTGAGGCGACCATCAATTGTAGGGAGAGCTTCCTTGGCCTGCCTGCACTCACCTTGGTCCGACCATAGTTTGAGATGTTTATCTCTGGTGCGTTTCCTTACCAGAGTGCGTAGGTACCTGAAGGGATGTGGCACGATGGGTTCAGGTCCCACTGGTGCCATGCTCGACCCCCTTCTGGCAAGTTCATCGGCTGCATCGTTGCCTAGCGAACCGCTGTGTCCTTTAATCCATTGAATGGTTATGTTGTTGAGACTACCCACCTGGTTGAGGCGCTGGTGGCACTCGTATATTAGCCCAGAGTCAACTGTGTCACTGTTTAGCGCGTGCAGGACAGCCATGCTGTCTGAGAGTATGCGGATTGAATGGTCCTTAACTTCCCTGGCCATGATGGCTGAGGCGGCCAGAGAAATACCTAAGCACTCGGCCTGGAACACTGTGTTATGGACCCCCAATGGTGTGGCTATGCGTATGTTGAAGTCCTCCGAGAAGATTCCAGCACCTGTGCCACTACCTGTTTTGGATCCATCTGTGAAGATGCGGGGCGCAGCCCCTCGCATCGGCGATCCTCGTGGAGTTGGATCTTGTATTTCTTATCAAATATAAATTGTTTGGGTACCTGGTCATTTATTGCTTTCGTGATGGGGAACTCTTTATTGAGTCCCTCAAGCAGCGCGGTGTGTAGTGTGTCTCTCTTGCCCCAGAGATTCAGTGTATTTAGGCGTACTGCCGCCATCGTCGCTTCCTGCTGTATGAACAGGTGGAGCGGCGGCAGTCCCAGCATGGCTTCGATTGCTGCAGTCGGAGTTGTCCTCATGCAGCCCGTGGTCGCCATGCAGGCAAGTCTTTGCATGCGTTGTAGTTTATTGGAGGCTGTGACTAGCTGGGTGCGGGGCCACCAGACCACGGCCCCGTAGGAGATCATGGGGCGGATTACCGCCGTGTACAGCCATAGTATAATTTTGGGGGATAGGCCCCACTTCTTACCTATCATTTTCTTGCACTGCCAAAAGGTGATGCAAGCCCTGTTTATTTTGTTGTCTAAGTGACTACTCCAGTTTAACTTACTGTCTAGAATGACCCCGAGGTACTTGACTTCGTTGGCTAAAAGAAGTTCTGTGTCGAACAGTATTGGTAGGCGGAAAGGGCCTAATGCTCGTTTATGGGTAAACATAACTAGTTCAGTTTTGGTGGGGTTCACCGATAGGTCGAAATCCCTACACCATTTTTCTACGATACGTAGTGCCTGCTGAGTGAGGTTGCAGATTGTTCCCGTTACTTTCCCCGAAACAAGGATTGCAAGGTCGTCTGCATAACCTATTGTGTAATAGTGGTTCGCGTTGAGTTTGGTGATGAGATCGTTTATCACCAGATTCCATAAAAGGGGGGACAGCACCCCTCCCTGGGGGCAGCCTCTGGCTATCATGGCCAGCTGTCGCTCATCCTCAAGGCGAACCACACGTTTGCTTAACATGTTTGTAATCCAGTCCGTTAGTACCTGTTCTACTCCATGTCTGGAGAGGGCGCTGCTGATGCTGGAGAAGTTTGTTTTGTCGAAGGCTCCTTCGATGTCTATGAAAGTGCCCAGGCAGGTGCCCTTCTGATGAATCGCTTCCTCTATCTGTCTAACCACTAGATGAAGAGCGGATTCGGTCGACTTACCCGAGCTGTATGCATGTTGGTTACCGTGCAGCGGTATGGTTTTTAGAGCGCCGTCCCTCAACTCCCTATCACACAGCCTTTCCAGAGTCTTTAGTAGAAAGGAGGTCAGGCTGATTGGTCGATGGGATTTGGCGTTTGTGTAGTCCCCCTTACCTGGCTTAGGGATGAATATGACTTTCACTTCCCTCCATCCTTTGGGAACGTATCTAAAGGCCAGACACGCTCTCATTAGTGGCACCAGTCTTATTGCGACAGAGGTTCCGCCCCATTGTAGTAAGGCGGGGAACACTCCATCAGGACCAGCTGCCTTAAAAGGATGGAAGCTCCGGATGGCCCCTTGGAGTTTCTCCAACGTGATCACCCGGCGTGCGTAATGCCAATCATTGTCTGATGGCGTTTGAATTACATCTTGCCAGTCGATTACCTGCGTGAAGATACATCCAGGGAAGTGAGTCTCGATAAGGACGCGTCTCGTTTCTTCTGGCGAGGAAGTGAGTGTGTTATCAGGTTTGCGGAGGGTAGTGGGCCCAGGAGATTTCTGTTGCGCCAGTACCTTCCTTACCCTGTTAGCTTGCTGGCAAGATTCAATGCTACCACAGAATTTGCGCCATGCCGCGGTACTCCTGAATCTAATGCATTTTTTGTAACTGGACTTGGCTGCGTAGTAATTATCCCAGTCCTCATCCGCACATGTGTTCATGGCTCTGTTCAGAGCTGCCCTTACCTTGCCGCGCTTGCGCTCTAGATCAGCGCCCCACCATGTTTGTTTGCCCGGTGTGCTGCGCGGGGTGGTCTCTGGACAGGCAGTTTGGTAGCTATCTATCATTGTTTTGGTAAGATAGCTCACTTGTACCTCAATCTGTGTCGTGTCCGCAAACGTCGCCGGATCGCTTATTGTCGCAAACTTGGATTCAAGGTTGCGTGTGTAAGTGGCACGATCCGTGTTTCGCGGATTGCGCCGTGGTAGGGCTGGAGAAACACAGACTTGGATGTCGAAGCGGATCTACCTGTGATCAGAGCAGGAGGCCTCGTTGGAGACCTGCCACCCAGCAGTGATTTCCGCCGCGCCCTCTGTTGCCAGAGGGGTTGTTGGTATCTATGATTGTTCGGCTACGCCTGGTTACGAATGTTGGTTCGGAGCCAGTGTTTAGTAGGGTTAGGTTAGTCGAGAACAAGTATTCAACCAAGGCCTTACCCCGCTCGTTTTGCGTGTCCATACCCCACAGTTGATGGTGAGCGTTGGCGTCGGCCCCTACTACGACCTCAAACCCACATCCCTCGCAATGGCTCACGAGGCGGGCGAGGTCGTGCGGAGGCGGCGCCTCCGCCTCGGGCATGTAGGCCGAGGCGAAAACGATCGCCATCTTCGTGGTGTCGTCACGCTGTATTACCAGCTTTGCTGCAGAGACATCTCTGCAACAGAAGTCAGTTAAAAGATGTGTTTTAAGGTTACCTGTGACATAGATGCACGCTCTGGGGTGATCGTGCTCTGTGGTGACCAGGAGCTTACCACCAAGATTGGAAAGTCCTTGTATGCGGCCCGCCCTAATCCACGGCTCTTGGATCAAGGCAATGGCCGTGTGTTGCGCCTCCAGCCACTTGCGAAGCTGAGCCGTCGCAGTCTGACTGTGGTGGAGGTTTGCCTGCAGGACTTCACATGTTGACGAAAGGGACGCCATCGCTGGTCGAACCCTCTTCGTCACCCCCCAAGTCTGAGCCCGGCAAACAAGTCGCCCTCGTCGAAGCCGTCCCCCCCCGGGCCCGAAGCCGGTGACAGGAGTATGTCGTCCAGCTCCTCTCGCGTTGGAGGGACAGCGCCCACGGAGGCAGCGGCACAGTCGGCCGACCCTGCTACAGCAGGTTCAGCCGCGGATGCGTCCGGGTTGTTTAGTGGGGGAATGGTCTCCCCTGCTGGTGTTTGGGGCAGCTGCTTCGGCGCCTCGCAGATGGTCCCAGTGGCAGGGTCCCATCCCTGAGGGACGTCGGTGAACCTACCGTTCCGACCCTGGAACTTCACGTATACCGTCCCCAAACCAATTGAGAGACGGCGTCCGGCTTCCATCAGGATCGGGATTTGGTCCACAGGGACACCGACCACCACAAACCATGCTGCGGCCTGTTTGTCGGCATGCAGAAGTACCCACCTCTTTATGTCGACCCAGGGGTTCTGGTAACTGAGAGCGCGCCCGATATTGGTCGGCTCTCCGAAGACTCCCTGCTCGTCTGGGATCACGACGCCACATCGTGCTCGCTTCAGGATTTCCGACTGGCTCTTGACAACTAGCGGGATGCTAGATGAGAGAGACAAGTCGGAGACTGTTTTCCTTAGCCAGGCTAAGGTGTGGTCGTTACCGCACCACAGTTTAAGAATACCTCCGGCGAACAGCGGCTTGGCGTTGAAGGTCGGTCCTGGAGTGTCTTGCTTGGGGAGCAGGCCTCAAGAATGATCTGCTTCTTGATAGCAGCGAGTACCTGGTCCGATACGTCCTTGCTGAGGATTCCCGCCGGGATCAGTAATATTTATAGTGTGCGTACAGACGACGCTATACGTCGCGCACGCGCCAGAGCGAGATGGGTGCCCGTTCACCGTAGATCATTGTTACGGATTGTTTTAAGTTTTGGAAATCAATGTTCTCCCATTGGTCAATTAAATATTGAATGTATGTGAGCCTAGCTAGCCACTAAGTATGTCCAAAAATATAAGAAAGGATCTTTACCAATAAATTGAGCAAATTATTCCCTGCAATATCACGAGTTCCATTTTGGCTATCCTAGTGACACAACACTCCGTTAAAAATTTGCGAAGGCGGACGGCAGGTTCCGTTACGACCCTAAATAAGAGGCCATTTTATTTTTATCCAATCTATTTGATAAAAGTCACAGCACTGTTATCTTTGGGTGGTCCAACGGTCGACATTGCTGCTGTCAATAAAAGATTTGGTTTCCTAGGAAAGCGGTTTCGTAATATCATGGCCGTCATAAAGATCTATCATTTTCACTAATATTTGACATTAAAGTCTCAAAAACGCTCTGTATTTGGACAGCTGTTATTGTGTGACCATTCACCGGTTTATTAAGAAACTAAAGCTTTATGCCTAACATTTTTATTTAAAACTGTACATCATTACCAATGTTGCTAGGCGCCAGAAATTATAATCAATTAAAACTGCTTCAATATAGTTATATTTTACATACTAATGAATGTTACGTACATTTATGAGTATCTTAGATTCCTAAATTATTATAGTTAGTTCACAATTTATCTTAAGAGAAAGCAGTTTAAGTCTAGTCCTAATAATAATTAATTATTTCCTTATTTATTAATAGTTTATTTAGTATTAGTAGTTAATTATTTCCTTATTTATTAATTAATTACTTATTGCACTCCTGAAATTATTTACAAAACGCTATTTTTATGACCAATACTAAGCATCTTATGCTTAGTGTTGGTCATAAAATAGCCTTTTTTCCTGAAACTGTATTACCCATTACATTATTTTCTTTTTTAGTCGGTTTTAACTTTTTTTTTGTTTAATTTTGTAAATTGCTGGGCATGACTCATACAAACAGGATTTTTTTTTGTTTTGTTTTCTCTGTAATTTATTGATTAGCTCTAGTTTATCCATAAACGTTATTTTTGCAACTTATTCCAAGCTCATCATACGGTTCAGCGTAGTCTGAATCTAATGGATTGTCAGTTTTCTCATTTTGAAGAAAATGATTTTCATAGTTAGGTTTCTTATGCATATCCCCAGGTTGCATGTAGATATTTTGACCCGTATTAGCGTAATAACCATCATTGTTTGGTTTCACTTTGTGGTCATTTTTCCTACCATTTTGCCCGGAATTCCCTGCACTGTAATTACGCTCCGGTCTTGAGTCATTGCTCATTTGTCTATAAGTGACACTTTTACTCGGTTTTTGTACATTGCTGTAGTTTTCATTACTGTTATTGTTAGGTAAATTGTTGTGTCTTAATTTGTCATAAGTGCCTTGTTTTGAATCACTAAAATTGTTATAACATGCATTATTAGAACTGTGGGATGCTGTTGCTTTAAGTGTATCTGTCAGTTCCTTGTAATTCGAGGGTTGAGCAGTGTTCCAATTGGCTGCTAGTCCATCAGGTATAGGCTTGAAATAATCGTCTATTTCAGTATAATGATTCTCACTGGTGTTACTCTGTCTTTTATTTGGCATGCTACATAATTTGTCGTTGTCTGTTATATAGTTGTAATTTTCTTGCATAACTTCGTCATCAATTTTAGCGTAATTTGGATTATCGTTGTTAGCTTCCCATTGGCTTGGGAACGCTGGTATTGGACTGTCGTTTTGATTTGAGAGATTATCATACGCGTTCTGGAATGAAAATAAACATTTATTACTTTGGACTTGCTTGTTGGTCTAGTGGTCACAAACATATCTGCTGAACATGTGGTGCTGGGTTCGACCAATGCCACATTTCCCATTTCAAGCTAAAGCATTTTGAGTAAAAAAAAATCTGTCTGAAGTTATGGCTATGGAAATAGGCTCATCTCCTGATACAATGGGACTTGAAATAACTGGTGACATGTGCTTGTACTTATACATCCTCTAAAAATACATATAATAACTGTAACTACCTCAACAAGATGGGCCCGTTTCGTCCTTTTGCGCCATAAAACTAGGCATACCATCGTTACGATGACAATAGCGACTCCACCAACAACAGCTATAGGAACTATCATAGGCTGGATGGATGGATGGCTGGGTGGTTCTGGATTGTCACCTGGAATAAACAGTATAATGGGTTTACTACAAGCTAATTCTGTTCTGTAAAGTTAACTTGTAACATCAATCACAGACCGCATAAAATCCAAAAGTGACCTCATTTGGTTTTAAAGTAAATTATCGAGGATTTTAGTAAGGGTGCAACCAAAGCACAATCGATTGACACTTACCGTCAAAATAAATGTGCCTGTTATTTCACAGTGCTTGAATACGCATACAAGGCAAATGAAAAAATCGAACATAATTTTTTGAATAAAATGATCTATCAAATATATGATAATCTAAACTTGTCTGGAGGTGGATGACACCGGCCATAACTCTTCAGGGGGTAACCATCATCTCTTATAGCAGTATTATTATAATATTACTTTACAGTGGGAAAGTGATGGAGCTATACAGGACTTATAGCTCCATCTCTTTCTCACTCGGAAGTAATATTGAAATAATACTGCTATAAGAGGTGATGGTTACCCCCCAGGTCGTTTTCTCTTCTTGTTTCTGGCTCTCATTTGTCCACTATTTGATCAGGAGATAAGTTTTTTTTTGTGGATGGGAAATCATCAAATAACTTCTCCCACTCCGGGTGGAGCGGGAGGGTGTGTCAGACTCTTATTGACTAAAACCCACCCGTATTCCTTCCGTTGCCTGCCTCGGTGACCCATTAGTACCTTCCCGCAACCCCGGCAGGCATCAGGAGATAGGTTGGCCCTCATTTTATAACTTGCTGTGGCCGCGGTTTCACCCACATGTTTCCAAAGAATCCGTGGCCTTTATCGGCATAAAAAGTATCGTATGTCACATAGACATAGTGTATCTTAGTATCAGTGAAAGGATTTTTGTTAGTTTTTTTGTTTTCAGAGATTATCTCATACATAAAAACAGACAACGTTACCTCCGTCCTGTAATATTAGTTAAGATAATCGTTTTTGTTTTTCCTCTATTCGGCGTGCAGTAATAGGTAGTGCTTAGATTCTAAACGATGACGCGTTGGGAAAGGTTTCAACGCTGGCTTAGAAGTAACCAAATTCCTTTTTAGAAACATTATTAAAATAAACCGCTATCACTCACCTGAAATAACTTCGTTCCTCTTTGCTTCTGAAACCAATTCCGGTTTCAATCGGAGGATGATATCTACTGTGTTTTTTGTGTAAGAAGAAGCCACGTTTGGCAAATAAATACATTTTATTTTAGTTCCGTTGTGGGTTGCATTCAAAATCTTCGTAAATGGTATTTTAGAAAACTTAATTTGCGTACGTTTGCGCTCAATTGCTGTAGACTCAGTCATTTTATCTAAAAAATAAGGAAGTAATAAGTTTCTGGAGTGGAGCAATTGAGACCTTTGCCCAGAAGTGGCACAGAAATGGCAAGCCAAAAACTTTACTCCTTAGTTTAATATTTATCCAGCAAACCGACGCACTATGGGACCAAACAGTATTTTCCATCTCAAAAATGGTTTTGTCGAAAGTCGTAAATCCATAGATTGTTTTATGGTTTTATACTCTCAAAAGATGGAACTTACGAATAAATTACAAAATATAAAAAAATATAAAGTTTTACGTTTATATAAATATTTTCATGCCAATTAAATTACCGTTAAGGGAGTTCAACACATAATTATTCGGAAGTTTTCCAAGGAAACATATTAGTGTTATACATCATTAGATAGCTTAGAATATACACTTTGCAACCACGTTCAGTTTTTGTAAAAAAAATATTTTTATTTAATTTTTTAATATTTTTTTAGTGAAGTAAAGAAAATTTAGTTTTTGTTAATTTCAATTGGAGTTTTCGTTGTTGCCGAAAGCAGCCGGTGTCAAGTTAATTACTCTATTAGAGACCTTATCTACTCAGTAATATGAGGATTTAAAAAAAACTTGCGCGTTTTTTGCGCCAGAGGTGATTTTGAAGCAATAATGTCAATCGGGGAAAAATCCTCGAAAATTACGGTTCTTCTTTTTTATTATGAAATATTATATTTAGTTATTATCCTTTGATGTCTATATTGTTTTTTTCTATTTCTATGATAAAAACATACATTTGCAAATTAAAAAAACTGCTATTATATTTGAAAGAATCTTCCCATGGCAATTTTGTTTGGGGTGGTCACCTTAACCACAAGTATGATAAACTATATTGCTGCGGAAGTTCTATTTATCTGTTGTGGTAAATAATTACAATCAGTACTGATTACACTATTTCGATGAGAACTGTTATAATCAATTGTCCCATGGTTTTTGCACAAGGCACTAAAATATTAGTCCTTTAAATACCCGTGTATGTTCAGCATACGATTCATCAAAGTGTTCAGATACTTCTTTTCAATAACAATTAACGCATAAAAAACATTATTATCTAACAATGAGTGAATTCGTTTGTGTTCGACGCGATCTTTGTGATCAAATAATAAAAGGGAAAAGTACTTCAGACCTCAAAAAATATTTATTGGAAAATTTTCAACTATCGGAAACTGACGTTAATACTGTAATAGAGAGTATTCAAAAAAATCTAACATCGAGTTGCAACCAGAAATGGACCAAAGCTCAAAGAAAGCCGGACCGGTTCGAGAGCCTATACTCAAATTGGTTAAATGGTGAGTTTAAAGTATCATTGAATTCTTGCAGTACCTCAACCACTGTAAATTCTGGTTTGAATACTTCTGGTGAACGTGGAAGACCAACAAAACAATATGACGAGTGCTCGGAAAACACAAAGACACGAAAAAATATGGAGCTGGTCCAGGAGTATGGAATGGGACATGTCCGTAACGCTTATGTGCAAGGTTTAAGATCCATGGGGGAAAATGACGAAGCGTCGATTGTGACTATTATCAGAAATAAGGAAAAAGAAGAGAAAAAGTTATTCTACAAAACATACTCAATCCAGATAACGCACTTTCCTTTACAAAAGAGGAAGCATTGAGTATATGCATTGAAACTGATTTAACCAAAGCACAATATGCGTACCTAAGAAAAAGGCTCGTTGATAAGAATTTAAGTTCTGTATTGCCTTCGTATCAAACACTAAGTGAAGCAAAAAAGGCTTGCTATCCGCCTGCATCCAGCATTACGGTGACAAATATAAGCGCAAAAATCAACCTGCAAGATCTCTTAGACCATACAGTCTGCCGTATTATAAGGATAAAGTCAGGATCGACTTACAATCGTCTCAAGCTTTTCACTAAATGGGGATGTGATGGATCCTCCGGGCAAAGTGAGTATAAACAAACTCTACCGGAAGAAAACGAACAAATATCGGACGCTAATTTGTTTATAGTGTCCCTTGTACCACTGCGACTAGTAGACGAAGAAACTTCTACGGTCATATGGAAAAACCCTACTTGCTCATCTGTTAGATATTGCAGACCAATTTCATTAGAATTTGCAAAAGAAACTCCCGAAAAAACTACAGCGGTTGTCAGTGAAATTGAAGCCAAAATTAATCAATTGATTCCAACTCTTGTGTCAATAGAAGACAAAGTCATCGAAGTTAAACATCAACTGTTTATGACAATGATTGATGGGAAAGTTGCTCAAGGGTTGACAAACACATCATCCAGTGCTACCTGCACTGTTTGTGGAGCAACTCCCAGACAAATGAATGATCTTTTAAAAGTTACAACGAGAGTTGAAAATGAAAATGCGTTTAAATACGGATTGTCGACGCTACACGCATGGATAAGATTTATGGAAATGATCCTCCATATTTCTTACAATTTAGGTTTTGAGAAGTGGTCTGCAACAACTCCAGAAAACAAGCAACTTAAAGAAGACAAGAAAAAATTTGTCCAAAAACGTTTCCGAGAAGTGCTTGGCTTGCATATTGATAAACCACGTCAAGGTTCCGGTAATAGCAATGACGGTAATACAGCAAGGAGATTTTTCCAAAATTACCAATGTTCTGCAGAGATAACCGGAATTGATGAAGAATTAATCAAAAGACTATATGTAATTCTTCAAACTATGTCATCGGGATTTCCTATAAACGCAGAAAAATTTGGTCAGTATACATTGGTAACCGCGCAATTATATGTAAGCAAATATAACTGGTACTACATGCCATCTTCGGTCCATAAAGTACTTATACATGGTGCTAAAATAATAGAGCATTATGCAGTTTTGCCTATAGGACAATTATCCGAAGATGCCCAGGAAGCTCGAAATAAAGATTATAAGAAATATAGGTTACATCACGCTAGGAAGTTTTCCAGATCAGCAACAAACGAAGACGTTCTGCATATTTTGTTATATACATCTGATCCTTATATATCTAGCTTAAATAAACCAAGTTTTCTAATATCCAAAGAATTATTTGACGAAGCTAAAGAATTGTTGGAAATAGAAAGTGATGAGTAGGATAAGTTTAAGTAATAATTTTTTTTTGTCATGTAACTGTTTGTTTAATAATAATAATTTAGTTTTAAACTTATTTTAAGCATAAGTGTAACTTTTATTGCTATTTTAATATAACTGTATGATTTTTTGTATGAAATTTCGTATAACTTTATCTTTGTCATTTTTTTTCGGAAAAAATATTTTTTTTTAGAATGATGATGTTTGATTTCTTTTATTGCCTAGATATTCACAAATACGTGAAAAAAAAATCAAGGAGATAAATCACAAAACAACAGAGTTATCGATTTTTGAGATGGAAAATACCGGTTGGTCCCATAGTGCGACGGTTTATAGAAAGTGGTTTCTCGTTTTGAAATTATGTGTCGTCGTCGTGTGACTGATCGTGCTGTTTCCCGATGAAACATGTTTGATTATTACTACCACATTTCAAATACCCTAGCTAGCTATAAAAAAAAAACTCATGCTCCTTGATCTTATTAGGTAAAATATAATAAAATTAGAATAGGAAGGCCGTTGTTTAGTCATCCCAGAAGTGACAATTCACCAGAGCCCGAAGTCCCATTACTAAAATTCACTATAATATGTTATGTAAGCGATCTAGGAAATACCAAGAATCTAAGAGCAAAACGGTGTACTGAACTGATCCTCCAGTCCTGGGGACTACATTTTCAGGAAGCCTCAAGAATCACCCAGGACTGAAATATTTAGTGCCAAAACGGGACAAGACATCTGCAATGTCCAGAGAAGGATCACGATCGTCAGCACTGAGGGACCGAGTGTGTAATTTTGTAGAATTTTTGTAATATAACAGGCATACTTTCGAATGTCCACTGAAACGAATTTGCATTAGAACTCGGCTGTCTTTCATAATGAAATCCTCCATTCGCTACACAAGTTAGGTCAAGAGTCTCGTTCACTGAGTATTGATATTCAATAGTCCATTGGTCTATATCATTTGTATACTGGTACAGGACGTTATTTCTAGGCAGGCCTCGTATACGAACATCTGAAAAATAAGATATTTTCATGAAATTATTATGTATATATTATGCAGGGTGACCAATTCGGAAATATACAACTTTAAATTAAGATTATTTTTATTACAAACAAAAATTACCAGATATTTTTCTATAATTATATTCAGGCTTGGTAATTTTATAGGTTACCAAATAAGATCTGTGATCTGTATATTCTCCTCATTTTTGATACTTATAAATGCGATCGCGTTTCAGCACGATTTTCATAAAATTTTCACATACTTTGTTATGTATCTCACAAAAAAGTCACAAATATTCTGCTTTACCTATTCAAGATTAACCACGACACGTCCCTTTAGATAAGTCCACATAAAAAAGTCAGGATGTGTCGCGAAATCCTCAGTGATCATGATAGTGTGAATATTTGGCGTCAAATCAGAATGGGGGCTAAAAAACTTGATACGTCCGAATTGGCCGTCCTAGACAATACTGTTTTAATAGTCAGTTATGAGCCTGTATTCCCGTTGTCCCCGTAACCTGTGTCCTCGTAACGGGGACAACAGAACGTTATATAATTCCTTACCGTTGTCCCCCTTATGTACTATCGGCCAAACTTCCGCATGCTCACCTCTAAGGCGATAATCGTACAACACGGCTTACGACTCGATCGCCCGATGCAAGAGTTTTGACCAATGGGATGAACGAAACGTATTTTAGTCGTGTTCGTTATAACGTAATTATGTATAGAAGTGTGACACTCATACTAGGCGCATGTTATGCTCACTTGTTGTGAGATCATTTTTAATGGTCTCGGCCAGCGAGAGCTCTTTATGAATTATTATTGTTGACAAGAAGTCATTTCGTACTTATATCTTCCATTTGGTTTAGAAAATGTAATATGCTGTATATGATGTAGTATTGCTATATTTAATTAGTATCAATAATAAAATATTTCCATAAAAAATATAATAATTTGGAATAAGGAATGTCAAACAACAAATTATGTCTATTCTATACACTTTGATATTTACCTCTCTCCGACACATGGCTATGCTCTGTCGGGTATATAAATTTAGTTATTTATCATTACTTTCACTGCCTCTCCAATTTTCGCGATGTCCTATGCGATGCCGGCAAACAAATCGCAGCGAACGCGCTAGGTGCGTTAACCGACACTGCATAAAGGTATAAAATGTTTATATTGACATTTTTGTGTTTTATCAGCGTGCGACTTGTTACTTGTGCAGTGCTATTGGAAAGTAAATAACTGCATTTAAATGTGTTTAAACTTGGGAACTTAAAGCTTAATATCACGCATATCGATCCCTGAATCGAAAAATTGCTTTGAAAATCAGCAATATTCTTGAACGGCCAATCGAATGATACACCTATGGGATAGGAGAAAAAAGTTATCATCGCCACTTTACGTGCAAAGGACGTACCCTAAAAAAATGTTTTTCAAGATTTTAGTTTACTACTTTGTTGGCGTGATTAATATGTATACCCATGCCAAATTACAGTATTCTAGTAGTAAGAGTCTGTGAGCTAAGCCAGGGACAGACAGACAGACGGACAATGCGAAACTTTAAGGGTTCCTTGTTGACTACGGAACCCTAAAAAGGAGCAAGTTACGTAGTTTTGTTAGAAATTGACAACATTTGGTATATTTTTCTTTTATTGCTCTGTTTTGATTGAAATAGCAAAATTACAGTAGTGTTTGAACCAATAGTTGACGCAGTTTTTCAGAGATTTTTGTTTATTGCTGTCGCAACTTTTGCAACTGCAATAAAAATAAGTTCATTATCTAAGTACCATTGTTATTGGTCGACAACCGGTTAAACAATAGGACGGCTTAATAGAAGGGCCATAAAATACGGTCATAAAAAATGACAAAATATTTCTTCAACACACTTGCTTGTAAAGTGACTCTTATAGCAACGCATTTAGGTTCATAATTCAGCGTTTATTACACTAGTATTTTTACTTTACAGTTATTTTTCTCAATCTCCGCAAAGAGTTTTTATATCTAAAAACAATGAATATTTTTGAGAATAAATAAACTATTTTAGGATACATTTATGATAAATCAATCATCAAAATTATTATCATTTCTTCAAATGATATATTTTTCACTACGAATTTACCTTAATTTGCGTATACAAAACTTTATTTTGTTTTTATTATATTTTTATATGGGCTGTTCAGCGGTTTTGCCGTGCCTTTATTTACACCTGGACGCGCATCGCTAGCGTGGCGCGCGGAAGAAACGAAACCAGCACGCCATTTTCTATAAATACTCGTTAACGTTTTCGTTGTGTGGTTAATTATCATCAAAAATGTTGACTTCAAGTAGGGAAGAAGAGCGAAGAGCAACACGTAGATTTGACCACCCCCGGAAATTAAATCGAGGCACGAAACGCGAGTGACACGCCTTTTGCCACCAAAATCTAGAGAGAAATACCTAGCGGCCTACGAAACTATAATAACAATACAAGTCTGTTTTTTCCTCTCAAGTTGAAAACCATCGTATGAAACGCGTGTGTATTGATAATTACTCACTCGGCGCCCTTATCGCGCTCGTCTTCGGCTCGCGCGAACAATACCGGTTCAAGTGTAGTTAGTAACCAACATCACACACTTGTATCATAATGTACTAGTATGTCTGTTGTTATTTTTTGTTACCCGCCCAATACTCACACAAATGCATATTGCCACTAATTGGACGAAACCAGGAAGAGGTGTGGTCTGTCACTAGCTGCGCTTGCCGCAGAAATATTTTCTTAAGTGAGCATGCTTAAGTTTTGCCGATAGTACATATGGGCAACGGGGACAACGGACAGTTCAGATTTCACGTATCGTTGTCCACTTTAAATTTTTATTTCTTTTTTAAACGTGGGTAATTTGGCGCGGCAAGCCTAAAACTAAAATGAAAAATATTTTGTACATAATAGATTTTAATTCATAATACTGAAACAAAAAAGAGATGTTTACACACAAAACACAACTAGATTTTTAAATCTAAATCAACAAAAGTTAAGTCATTTTTTTTATTTCGTCCACAAAATCAACATAGCAACCCATAAAGTATAGTAATAATAATATTAAAATTAATAATAATATATAATATAATATATATACAACATGTAACAAAAACCCTGTTGTTCCTTCTACCTACGTTTTAAGAATCGGTTTACTAAGCAATAAAGCAAGTCATTTATAAAAAACTATTCAATAAAAAAAAAAAAAAAAATAATTATTAATATTTGTAATGTTTAATCGATTTGTTACCTCTGCAATTCTGCATGAAGCGATGACGTGAAACCAGAAGTAGATAGAACGTTCCCGCCCTCTCTTTGATCGGTGCCGCCGCGCCGCCGATTATCTACCTATTTTTCTACACAAGTTCGTGACCTTGTCAGCTGGTGTTTATCAGTATCAGTTTAACGAATTAATCTTTGAAAATCTTGGTTTACACAGTATTTTTAAGCACAATTGATAAATGTTAAAACTACATTTAACACTTCACTACGTTAAAAATTCGCCGCATCTGTCACATAAAACCTGATGTACCTATTTACATTTTAATGCATTAATTTATTATGATATCTACTTGACGGCCACGGCGTTGCTGTTCGATATGACCACCTTGTACCTCTACACTTCTTGGCTCATAGTCGAAGGGAAGTAGTGATTGGACGCGACAATAGTGAAATGGGCGCTGGCCATCTTCTTTGAGTACTCTCCTAACGCGCATATGATTTACTCCGAGTTCGTGTCCGACTGAGCGTGTACTTCGCGTTGGGTCGTGCTCAAACAAGTCCAAGACTTCTGTCTCGAGTCCTCGGTCTGCCTGCGTCACATTTTTAATCAATTTTTTTCAATCTCCTTGTTTTCTTGTACTGTTCCTGAGGCCTGGAAACAAGCTCATATCATCCCCTTACACAAAATTCTTAAGCCGGTCTCACCCACTGATTTCCGTCCCATTTCTATCCTCCCATATCTCTCTAAAGTTCTTGAGCACATTGTTCATCAGCAACTTTCTGCCTTTCTATCGACAAATGACCTACTTAGTCCTCTTCAATCTGGCTTTCGACGTGATCATAGCACAGTAACGGCTCTTTTGAAGGTTACGGATGACATCCGCTGGGCGATGGACCACAAATCTCTTACTTTACTTGTGCTTCTCGACTTTAGCAGTGCCTTTAATGCTGTTGATTTCGATATCCTTTTAGGGATACTAAATTCTATAAATTTCTCCTCATCCTCTATTGGTTGGTTCGACTCCTATCTTAAAGGCCACTCGCAGCGAGTTCGTCTCAACGAGTCGTCTTATGATTGGTGCTCTCTTACCGCAGGTGTGCCTCAGGGTGGCGTTCTCTCTCCTCTTCTTTTTTCTATTTTCATAAACTCTGTCACCAGAGTCATCTCTTCCTACTTCCGATCTGCAGCTTTACAATAATTTCTTAAGGGAAGATGCGGTCGCCGCCGTGTCTGCCATGAACAAGGACCTGGATTCGATTAACGAGTGGTCGCGGTCCTTTGGACTGCAAATCAACCCTATGAAATCCCAAGCCATTTTTATTGGTGGCAGGTATATGCGGAACGGCTCGACGTTGCGTCGCTGTCTCCACTCTGTTTGAATGGAGTTCAGATTGAATACGCAAATACGGTTAAAAACCTGGGGGTGATCCAGGATTCCTACTTATCGTGGACTGCCCATGTTGCTCAAGTCAGACACATTCCATTCGTTGAAATGTCTCCAGAGCTTCTTGCCCTTGAAAACCAAAATCTCCCTTGCTCAAACTCTCATTCAGCCTATTAATCTATAATAGGCTGAATGAGAGTTTGCGACGCCGATGCCTGTTATTTGGATGCCACCGAGGAGCTTTTAAACAAACTTGAGCGTTTGCAAAATATCTGTATTCGTTTTGTTTTTAACTTTAAAAAGTATGATCACGTTTCTAATTTTCGCAAGATACTCAAGTGGCTCCCTATTCGACTCCGCAGGAACTCTCGGATATTGTGTCTCCTATTTAACCTCCTTCACAATCCTAAAACACCATCCTATTTGCGGGAGCGTTTTTCCTCCGCTCGTCCTTCAGGTTTCTAAGATGCGCCTTGCAGGTCGCATCTTAGAAACCTTCTTAAGTCCCCTCCCCACTCCACCGATTTCTACTCCTACTCCTTCACTGTTCACGCGGTCCGGTTGTGGAATTCAATTCCGCCGGACATTAGGAACTGCCAAACTATTGCAGTATTTAAAAGAAGAGTGAAAGAACACTATCTTTCCACTTCGACATAGTTGCGTATGTATTTATTGCTTTAAATTATGCTGTAATTTTTTTTCTTTTCTTTTTATATTCTAGTGATATTTATTCTAGATGTATGTATGTATATATGTATGTATGTATGTATGTTAGTATATTCCCATATTATTTGTTTTTTAAATTGTTTTAATTTTATGTATTCTATTTTCTCTTCTACTCTTACACACGGTGTCTACATCTCTTTATCTACTTTCCTATCGCAGGTATGCTGGAAGAGATTTCTTTAGAAATAAGCATTACCTTTGTACGTATTTTTCTGTTCTGTTCTTCTTTTCTGTTTTTATATGTGTGTACATAAATGGTTAAATAAAAATTAATTAATTAATTAATAATAATATTAACTCCGTTTTGAAAAAAAATACATAAAAATGTCATTACATATTTGGAAAAAGGTTTTAACCTAAGAAGTGAGGTTTTAACAGCAGAGGTAACGCAGCAATAGGTATTATAACTTTTGCATCCTATACTCCTATTTCTTCTCTTACTTATTACCACTTAAAAATATTAACGGTTTTAAATAGATATTAAAATGTACTTACATGAGTTCTTCTATACTTTAACCGACATCACGTCACAGTTTACCAATGTCAAGTTCACATCACAATTAAATTCCTAGCTCCTATTGTCATAAAGGGAGGAATTCTAAACTAGGATTTAGAGAATGAGCCAATCAGAGCTTCACAAAAGACAATGTTATCTGTGCTTTTGTTCTGCGGCTTCATTGCCGCTCGGCGCCGGGGGCGCATCCTTTTCAAGGTCACGTGTAAGTGGTGTGGTAAGTTTCGTAGGTACTCAATTAGGAAACAAACGCACATATTTCATTACTATTGTGTATGAATATACACATATAGACTACATATTTTTAAACAAATACATTCGTAAATTATAAATATTTGTGTCGCAATCACATGTGTAGCTATTATTTAGATATTATTTGTTTTTTTTTAATTTTATATATGTTGGCATTTGTATAGGTACAATATTCTCTCTATTAAGGCACTCTCACTTCTAATTTTAACTTAACGGAGACAACGGGCATAATTTGAAAAGTATATATTACAATAAATTAACGGGGACAGCGTACCGACAACGGGAAGTAATTTTAATTATTTTATTAAATTCCCTTTGTCCCCTTTAACGGGGACATGGCCTACGGGGACAACGGGAATACAGGATTATGAGGTGCTCAAAATTCGAGTTACGAAAAATTTCTACAAGTGGGGCGAAATTGAACTAAAATAAATAAAACACGATTTAGGGGTCAAAAAGAAATAAAATAATGTGGGATGAACAAGGAATTTTTGTGTGAAGCGAAACTTCGTAGGGCGAATCCGGGACAAATCGTTTTGAAAATTTGTACTCTACTTGTTTTTCTGGATATTACAAGTGATTGGGCTGGGTAAAGTCAAAATGTGTAAAAACAATAAAGTAAATTACAATATTTATTAGGGAGAAAAAATGTTATTTACATACCATTTTCAGGAACATCAAGCAAGAATAACAGCCTCGCGTATGACTTTTCTACATCCGTGTTGTTGATACCACAAGATAGAGACGTTTTAATATCTGATGTAGATGTATTTATTGAAATAACTGCCTCCGAGGAACTTATGAGTGCTGAAAATACAATAATAATATATATGTAATATAGTATTGTCGGTTTTTATAATAATGAAACATTTATTTTCGAATAGCATGAGCCCATAGCATTAGTAACAATTCACTTACAAACTATGTTAGTAGTATACACACAACATTTTTACAAAACACCTACACGACACGCTTATTAACAGGTAGTACACGTATTTGGCTTAAATAGTACAAGGTAGGAAAATACAGTTTGTTAGTAATGATATCCAGGAGTCTGTTAAGCTGGCACGCACCCTGCGTAACAGGGAAGCTCTCCCCTGTGTCTGACCGCAGTGAAGCCGTCAGTTTGCACGTCCGTTAACATACCCGAGACATTACAGAAGAGTGACAGCCCCAACAGCATCCTAAATGCATTGTTATACTGCATGCGAAGGGCATTAACAGCTTTTTGAGTGAAGCTGGTCCAATAACTACACGAGTAAAATACTTGGTTTGCCTTAAAAATGTTATTTTAGCTGCACCCGACCTGCGTGAGAACCTTGGAATCAACATATTACATCTCACTGCTAATGTTCTTCGCCTCCGGTCTACATCTAGATTGTCCTCCAAATAAGCAAGGACTATTCCGATTGGCCATTTAAAAGGCTTTTGATGCGCCGACATGGGTCATCGGAGTAATGTGTACGCCTACATAAAAAATGTATGGCTACATCACGACAGCCAGGCACGTCAGCCTAGTGTGAATCCGAGTTAATTAGTAATACTTATCCCATGAAATTACTAGTAAGCGCCTAAAAACTCTTTTAAAACCCCTATATCTACCATGATTTTGTGAGTAAACCCTTCTACTTAAAAACTCTAAAACTATGAAGGAGTTAGTTAACCACCGCAATAACCCTTTCAAATGCTTCTCAAGACAGAATTTTAAAGACTTCTCGGATTACAGGTACGGGCTAACCCATTAAGACCTTCCAAACCCATTCAAAGGAAAGGGTTTTAGATTGGGTTGGGCCGTTCACAATGTATGATAGAGTAACCGGTTCTTATAAGATAAGGGATTTTTTATACCCTCTTGTTAAAACCTTGCCGCAAGCCCTTTAAGCGGCTAACCCATTCAAATTCATAAATATCTGCTTATACCTAGCTTTTTCCAGACTTTTTTGGAGTCGGCTTATATCGGTATCTACTTACTCTGGGTAATGTTTGCATCAGAATAGAAAGTTAGAGAGCCTCTCATATTAACGTCCATTTTTCGGCACGTAACATTCAATACCTCTCCATCTATATACCTGAATATATAATCGTCATATGGCTTGTCTTTATTTAAAAGTGTTGATAATTTTTGGCCATTCACGGACAATATCATTGGATGTTGCACTGCATCTGTAAAAAAATCATCTAAGTATATCCATAACATCATTTCATCTTGCAAGGAATATCGTGTTGAAACATGCACAAATTGCACGTCACACCCGTTGCCCAGCCTATCTGGAACTGCGTTTTAATACGGCATTATTTGTCAATCTTTTTCAAACCCTCTATATGGTAAGTTACTTGTACAGCAACATTAACTAGTAAACCACCACTACTTACCAGCATGTGAATCTCGTTTAAAGAAGGTAGTTCTATAACGATATTCTCTTTCGGTATCACTGACAGCGCGTATACAATCCATATAATACTTATCATTGTTTGATTTCAAGACAGAACGGAATATGTGTGGTTTTTTTTCTCGAGGCTTAGTTTGAAATAGAAGAATCCCTGAAATATCACTTATTTATTAGTTTGTCAGTGCACAATCGCACTGAAAAATTTGCTAAAAAGCTTAAATTTTAATATATTGACGCTTTTTAACAAAGAGCACGGAGACGCCTTGGCGACCGCTTCTAGAGACGGTATTGTCAACACTTTCAATACAAACCAAGCGTATCAGTGGACGTTACCGTTTACTCATAAAAATGACGATCCCTGACAGTCAACTTCGTGCTCAGCGCTAATTGCGTGGTTGCCACGTTGTATGGCAATGCTCAGCCTCTGACCCAAATAAAAGCCAGCCCTTGGGTCACGGGAAGTGTCAACCAGCCGTTTGGAGATTTCCATTTCCTTAAAAAGGCCATGAGCATTCGGACCACACGGCCCGAGGGTTTCAACCCCAAACGGCTTGGAAATATAATGACCAACAAGGTTATTATACTTACGCCGTTTGAGGTTCTCTGCAGCCGCAGCAGCAGCACGAGCACAGCACGTCAAGCCAGGAAGATGGGATGGCGCAAGAGTATCGACACACGTTGCATCCCATTCTAAAAGCCTAACTTACCTTCCATGGAAATAAAGACATGCCGTCCGGTCTCTTGCCATTGTCGCATGCCAGGCCATTGGATTCTACAGCTGGAACGCCGACGGTAACAAGAGCTCGTCGGATGATGTCGTTAATGTTCGCGTGCTGCGCTAAGCGACCCGTACTTCGGCTGCAAGACAGGCCGTGGTGTCCGAGACTGTTGACAGCGATCAGGAGAACAACAAGAAGCTCCTAGTCTTAGGCAAGCAGTGAGGCGGAAAGTAGTGTCTTCGAACAAAGTGCCTAAGTTCGACGACGGTAGTGCATGAAGCCACAGATCCGACTCCCATTTACCCACAGCCAGCAAGCGCACACGCTAGTAGCAGACGTGATGAGTAAATTGTTCTCTACTCTGCAGAGCGGCTCCTCCCACCGTCTCTGGGAAGATGGATTATCGGGTAGGTCTGTGTTCGGGCAAGCGAGTCTCCAGGCATCCATGGCCTCGGTAAAGAACGGCACCTCAAAATCAATCAGTGTGGAACCTAGTATTTTCCTGATTAATTTCTCAGTTCCGTGGACCGAGGATATGAAAGCCGGTAAACTAATACTAGAAATTTTGCGGATTGCCATATAATCATTGCCATACAACGTGGCAATGCCGCTAGTAACCAGTAACCCAGCAACTGGCCAGGGTCGCAGAGCATGTCACGTACCACTTTAACATGGGTAATCTACGGGCATGATGTTGCTTGATGTAGAAAAGGCTTTTGATACTGTCTGGCATGCAGGCCTTTTACATAAGCTATTTATATGCGATGTACCGATTGGACTTGTAAAAATCATCCAGGCGTATTTGACGGAGAGGTCGTTCTGTGTTCATATTGGCAATAGTGTGTCTAAACCAAGATCTATTCCTGCGTGAGTGCCACAGGGCTCCTTGCTCGGGCCGCATTTATTCAAACTGTTTATAAACGACATGCCCAAGCAAGTTCACACTCATCTTGCTTGTTTTGCTGATGACACAACATCATTTACTTCAAGTAAAGACACCGACTTGATAGCTGAATGGCTTCAATTATTATTAAACCTTCTAGTTTCGTATTTGACCCAATGGAAACTAAAATTAAATTCTGCAAAAACTGAAGTTATAATGTTCACACGAAAGAGATCATTCCCTAAAAAACGCATAAAAGTAGATGATTATACTTTGCCATGGCGTGTATCGACCAAGTACCTTGGATTATTACTGGACCAAAAATACTGAGTACTTCCGCGTTAAAGGAATAAAAGCTCTAAACTGCCTACATCCAGTCTTAAAACGGCGATCTAAAGTCAGTTCAGTTACCAAATTAAAAATTTACACAACCCTTCTATACCCCTTGTAACCTTGTAACCCCTGTAACCCCTGCATTACCTACGCCGCACCGGTTTGGAGTAGCACATGCGAAAATAATTACACTAAACTACAAGTTACTACTTGTAGTCAAAACAAAGCAATAACAACCTTGTTCAATATACCCTTACGAACAAATCTTAAACCGTTACACAGTCAATTAAATTTCCCAACATTAAAACAATTCATTACAAAACTCTCAAAAAAGTTTTATTTGGTAACTAACCCCAAACATCATTTGGCCGAACCCGATCTACAAACTTAAAATATATCGACACATATCATCGATACCGTCTCCCACATCACTTACTGCTATACGACTAACAAAGGCGATGCGACTCGATGACCGGACTTTTTTTTTACGTTCGCTCTGAATGTAGGTAGATTTGTGTCACACTCAGTACACGAAGTTCATTTGCATTTTAGATATTATAATTCTGTCAAAGTAAAATTTAATTTTATCAAAGTTATTTGGGACATTTGTTATAAAATAATTTAACAAGTGTTTTATAGTGCGTTTGTGTCCCATCATCACGCTGTACAGTACAGTATGTATTGAACGTAAATTATGATACCTCTGATTCATAACAATTAAATAGTTTAATGCATTACATAATATAAGTATACGTAAATATTTTATATAGGCGCCATAGTCTGCACAAAACACACAATCTTAATGTTTAATGCCTTTATAATAAGATCTGAATGTCATTTATCTGTTTTGTTTATGTTAAAAAATGAAGAAATTTCAAAATCAAATCAATGCCGCTAGTCTCTTGAGTACATTACCAGTCAACAGCGATGTGGATGAATTTTTCGACGCCCTATTTTAGTTTGTGTATAGTTTTAGTTATTTTTATTAATTAATTAGGTATATTTGTTTTTTATTTACATATTATAAATTAAATATTTCCTGTATCTATAAAAGATAAATAAAATGTTATGTATATTGCGTGGACACAAATATTATTAATAATGGCATCTGGTCACTGCCAGCGCGGGCGCGGCGATTCTTGCTCTTGTGTTTTAGAGTATTATAACACCTAATGACCTCCATCTCATCAATGACTTGATAAATTTCAATGGCTATAAATAATTACGCCTTGTGAAACATTGATCGACTACCAAAGATAATGTTTTTACTTATTAGCGATCAATCTGCAATAATGGGCCACGATCGATGGCGGATAGATTTTATTGCAAATAGATCAGTTTTCACGTCTTTTCTGTTGTAAGTCACGAAATTTTCAAAGCGCAAATGTTATCCGCATCGGATATGAGTTTCTTAGGGAAAGTTGATTGGTACCTATGACGAATAGAATCACCCCCTTGACGGATGCAGGTGACTTTATCGCCATCTTGTTACTTCGAATCGAGTGGATGGTGTTGCATAATATATTCTTCATGTGAAGTACCTACCTTCTGCGTTGTAATATTCCAAACGCAGAGTGTCCTGATTATCATAATCTTTTGCTTTTTTGCATGAAAAACTCATCGGAAAGTCCTCGCCGTCTTCATAAGCATAGTTGGCCTCTCCATCGTAGTTAACTGACAGGTTAGTCGTTACGTAAGTCAAACTTTGGTCGTTTGCTGTTAAAATTACTGCTTCTGGTGGCAAAATAAACATTGCTTATGTACTAAACATGGTGTTAAATTATAAAGTTTAAATATTTTCAGGGCTATGTTAATTTTGTCAATTAGGTCCAACAACAGTCGTGTAAACAAGGGGTTATTGAAGGTCAGAAAGAAGGCAAACGTTTATTCATTCAGCAATCATGATTAAATTATGAATGACTTTTTTTTTTCTTTTTTTGGATGGGAACTCATCAAATGACTGCTCCCGCTCTGGGCGGACCGGGAGGGTGTGTCAGACTCTTATTGACTAAAATCCACCCGAATTCCTTCCGTTGCCTGTGTTGCGGGGTCCTCAGTGACCCATTAGTACCTTCCCGCGACCCCGGCAGGCATCGGCCGTAGTGGACCCCTACACTTGTGCTGACATCCCTTTGAGGCGCGCGTTGAATATAACGCGCCGTCGACCCGGGCCTGGTCCTTACCGGACGGTGAGCTACCCATTGCTCAACATCCGCAAGCCCGCGCCTACGGTGGCCGGAAATCCGCCTGGGATTCCCGACGCCCAGGGCGTCTCCTGCGGCGGCTAGGGGCGAGGGCGAGAAATTTACCTTTCACTCAACCGTCCCGCCTCCTCCTTCGCGAGCATTACTGCTTCGCAGAAGGAGGTGACGGCTGCCCATGCCCTCTCGCTCCGTACCACGGCCTGAACCAGCGCCGGAAAATTATGAATGATTGATAGCTAGTATAAAATTAGACGATAGGTTATGCGTCAGTCACAGCAACTATTGTGGCAAAACTGACAGCAAAACCTATCGTTAAAGAGGACCCCAACCCCGCGTCCTAACCAAAGCGATCTGTGGCGCGAATACTTAATCGTCGCATTCACATGTCTCTCATTTCTCGAAAAACCGGAAGCCGCCCTCTGTTGACGCGACTACGCGTTCAAGTTCGCCGAACAAAAAGAACGTGATGGATTTTGATTATCCTTATGTGAATTGAAAATGTACACTTTTTAAATCCTGTGTTTGAACTTCTAACCATACTCGGAGTTTTAATTTTATTCAGTCACACAGAAAAATCTGTGTTTTTGCACTAATTGTAGGATCCCAGGTTAAATACTAGGAAGTCACAGATGCCTGCATAGGCAATGGGCGCTCTTTAACGATTCTCAGCCAAATGTTTTATTAAATCATTTTTGAATATGTTGATGTCTAAACGATTCACAAAATTGATAATAATGGGGTACAGAACTGATAATCGAAGAAATTAGATAATCAGTTCCAAAAGTTATTAAATATGGAGGCCTTGGCAGAGAGTACAACTTTGTGCCCTTTGGCGTCGAGACCCTCGGTCCGTGGGGTCCCAGTGCGCATAAGTTATTTGCGGAAATCGCGAAACGTCTAGTTGATGTAACTGGTGACCGAAAAGCTGGCGGCTTTCTCGCGCAACGCATCAGCATTGCAATTCAGCGAGGAAATGCCGCCAGCATCCTCGGTACAATGCCCCGAGTGCCTTTTTTAGGCTTAGATTAGTTTTAATTTAATTTAGTTAATGTTAACAATCATTTTGTAATTTGGATATGTAAATAAATATTTAATTCCAAAATCTGTATCAGTGATAATCTTTGTTCGCACTCACATGCTAGCTTTTTGGAGACTTTTGATAATTAGTGGTGCCAATTCCGTTGTTCACAAACTAAACTAAATTTAAGTTCCGTGCATCTTTTTCTTTCTATTTCATTAAGAAGAGGACAGAAGATACATTTTAGTTTATTCCTGACAAATTAATCAGCGCCTGTCACTACTCCATACAAGTTCAGACGTGATTAAAAACTTGCCTACTAAAATTACGTCAATTTACGTCAAGCGCTGATTAATTTGACAAGGGAATCGGCACCATTGTACACTCAAACAGCAAATTCGCAAGTTAAGGTTATGCCAGACTTCTACCAACTAAATTCCACGTTGTTCCTCCTGCTACTAAGATTTGGGAGTGCTGGGTTGGTCCACGAGGCCCACCATGCTTTTGTGCACACCTGCTCCGTTATCATAATTTTGTGTTGTGTCCTGACCACAATATTCTTAAAAGCTGCGGACTCATGTGCGCCTAGCCGAAACCCTTCCTCGAAGATTCCCTATAAGATGTAGATAAGGAATAAGGCTAAATTTTTCAATATTCCCATGGGATAGAGAATATAGGGCCGATTAAGTCACTGGCAAAGTGCTAATGAGATAAAGAAAAAGGACTTACTTGCTCCTTTGACGTGAAGACTAAAATGTAAATCTTTGGCAGTATAGTTACGATTTTTATGTGTATATGGCGTCGCCGGACCAAGATACTCCTGTAATATTGTGCACACCCACCTTGTACTCATTTCATCTGTAACGTTTTTGATCTAAAATCAGATATAACAATTGTATCATAACTACACGCCCTATTCCCTATTAATGATGTGGGGGCAGTATTAAAACACTCACATTTAAAATATTGATATTATCGTTGTTAAATGCCTTTTCTCGTACAAATTGAGTACTCTCATAACTTGTTACTTTTGTGCCATTACCTGAATTTTGAAGTTTTCCATATTTTCCGACACACCTGAAAACAGATGCATGAAAATATGATTTTTATTTCGGGTAGGTTGAAACATTTAGATGACTACTTTTACACTAGTTTTTTTTATTAGACTCCTGAATCTCCTCACTGACAATCTCTGAGAAGAAATGGTGAAACAAATAAGAAGTCATGGTCTCTTTTATTAAAATCCAGACAAATAGTAGAATATTATGCGAGTCGAACAAAATAGGGTAATGTTACACGTTCAAAAGGTTTTTCGATAGAGTTCCTACAGAGGATTTTATTAAACCCTTACAATATATGTTACACAATGAACGGCTTATTTAATACGAACCGGTTACCCCTTCAAATCAATCATATATCGTGAACAGGTGGGCTGCGCCAAGGCAGCTCGTGAAATTCAAATATGCATAAGTTTTTGCAATTTGCAGGTCATTGTCAGGTTGTGTGTTGATCAAAATATGATTCGGGACTGTATAATCGTGTATCAATCGTGTATACATATATAATGTATAATATAATCGTGTATATTTACAGAATTATTATACGTTCTGACATTCACAAAATATAAAAGTTACATCTATACCGGCCCGCTTTGACACTGTCGGCGTGCCCTCACCCCTGTCAAGCACTTCAAGACGCCATGACGTTCCCGTCATGGCGTCTTGAAGTGCATGGAGGGGCATGAAAATGGTGCATAAATAAGCCTGCACTACTCATTATCGCTCTTATCGCTCTACCCCGATGAACCCATTTCCCTTCTCCAGGAAAGCAGTAGGGCCACGAGTATAGTGCACAAAACACACAGACCGATGTTCCGACCTCGCCGCCTAGGTCCCTCGCGAAGACCCCGACGTAACTATCCCCCGCGACCCTTGCTTAACGAAGTGCCAGCCCACGCCGTAGCTGAGCCCGTAGCTTAAAAACTCGCCGAATAATAATAATTATCCAGTTATGATTCAGCCTGTCCCACCTTCATGTCCTCCCCCCAGCGACACCCTAAGCCGATGTTCGTACCCCACAGGGGGCGCCCTTAGCGTGCAATCGCTTAGTAACGTAAGAAATTCGCCCCTGGCTGGAGGCTTTGAGTCCGCTTAACGGAGCCACAGGATAGTCCGATTGAGTAGTAACGACCTCTCAAGGTAACTACGTTACCTTGCGTTATATTTTGTATTAGATACTCTTTGTGCTGATAATTAAAACCCGATAAGTATGCCTAATTTCTTGATTTGTATTTTACCTAATAAAGTATAAAGTACAGTAATTAGTGATTCTTAATTTGCTTTTCGTGTGACTAAATTATAACGAAATCTTAGTTCAAATAAGTTGTAATTTCTATAAATAACGAATTAAAGTAATTTACTAAGGTTGTTTGAATTTTATGTATTATAACCCTGTGTTTGTATTGTTTGTATTATAAATCTGTTGTTACATTTTCAGAAGTGGGATTACTGCGCTCATCATGAACTAGACGAGACCGAGCTAGACGCAGTAGCAGTGAATCTGATGATTCTGATGAGCCGCAGCAAAGTGGCCAGTACCGTCTACCTACGGAAAATCATCGAGCAGTTGGTAAATGAAAAATTTGAAGGTATGATGAACACATTCTTGAGCAGAACACGTGAAAACAGAAGTGACAGTGTTAAAGGCGATATACTCGTAATAATTCCTTTATTTGACCCGGATTATAAAGATAATAACGTTTTTTTTTGCCTGAAGAAAATCGACCAGTTGGGTGATATTTATGGCTGGGATGGGGCAAAGCGCTCTTATTACATGCAGACTAGATTAAATGGTTCAGCTAGACGTTGGTAAAATAGGCTAGATAATTACGATCTTACATGGTGCAAGTGGTAGGAACTTTGAAACGTACGTTTCCTAGGATGTTTGAATTTGCGGAATTAATTGAGGAGTTAGTTGGTCGTAAGAAAGAACCAAAAGAGACTATGAGTAAATACTTTTACGATAAATTAGCAATGTGCCGTAGATGTTGGTTCGATGACAGTGCCGCGGTCTTTTGTATTATTTGCGGCCTACTCTCTGAATTACAAGCTAGCGCTAAAGCTTTGAAAAGTACAAACCCAGAAGAATTGTATTGTCAGGTTTTAGTATCGATGGAAAATTGCCAGTCGCATTCATCGCGATTTCGTGAGAATGATCAACGTGCTTCGAGACATTCTTCTAATGCCACCAATACTACGAAACCGGCCGAAAAAAATCATAACATTCTCCTTCTACTTGGTCAGGGATTGCACTAACCCTGACACTCGGTTATGTAAAAACTGTGGGAAGACCGTTTTTACATAACCAAGGCATATTGCTAGATTTTGTAGACAGAATGTTCATACTGACTCGACTAAAATAAAAGAAGTAAAAGATGGACAAAGTTTAACGATTTATACTTTAAAGATACAACAGATAATGGGTTAAAGGCATACTTAGACACTGGAGCACACAGTAATATCATAGATTATAGTTTTGTGAAATTATTACAGTGTATTATCGAACCAAGTGGTAAAATTTTAAAAGGTTTTACTGGCAGTCCAATACCTGCGGGTATGCTGGGCGAAATAAAAATCAATATTTCCTTGGACGGTTTATCTGTAAAAACGAGTGCTTTAGTTACTCATGTTGACCTGGGAAAAATCGATATATTGTTAGAGCAGCCGGTCATTAATAGAGATGATGTATCCCTTGTAATAAATAGTAATTCTGTGATCCTTTCTCAACATCACAATAATATCCAAGGCATAGTCGTAGAGAATACTGAACAAAGAATAGACCTCGTTTCCAAAAATAGTTTGACTATTCTACCTAACGAAGCAGCAATGGTTCCAGTGCTAATTAATGGTGGATCAAAGGGAGTTGTAAATACTAATGCTCGTTATTTCAACCTCGCAGATCATGAGTACATTATCCTGTGTCATTAGTCTGGGGTGGAGGGCTCGGAGGGTTTGCTCAGAGTTTACAACCTGGGTTCGAAAGCTGTGGAGTTTGCAGCTGGCCAGGTGGTGGCAAGAGGGCAATGCTGTGCCGAAATATTGCAAGAAGCTAAAGCTGGCTTAGTGAGTCAAATCTTTCTTTGTCGTTGGTCCAATTCTGACGGTGGGTTTCAAAGCCAAAATGATATAGCTGTTGCTGGTTTCGTATCGAAAATCGTTGATGCAGATGTGATTAAATTGGACCAACAGTATATACTTTTAGTTAATGGTTTATGTGCTGATATATGTATTGGTGGTGTTCATTTGGCAAACGTGGGTAATATAAGCGACAGCGATAAGCTACGTTTGTTTACTATTTTGTCTCGATATATTTTGTTCTTGTTTTCCGTTTAGAACGCTGGAATTAGGACTCACAGGCCTAGAAGAGATTGAAATCAAATTTAACACTGATATATCATCGCCCGTATAGACTTTTATTACCGCACAGTTCGTGAAAAAGTGAAAGATCTGTTAGAAGCGGGAATTATTAGGGAATCGAATTCAGATTTCGCATCACCCGTTGTAGTAGTCAAAAAGAAAAATGGAGACAAGACTATGTGTGGATTATCGGGCCTTGAATGCAGTTACTATAAAAGATAGATTTCCTTTGCTTTATAATTGATGACGAAATTTCCAAATTAATGGGTAAAAACTTCTTCACTAGCTTAGATTTGTCACAATCTTATCATCAATGACCGGTTTCCGAAAATTCGATTAACAAAACTGCCTTCATTACGCCAGACGGGCAATATGAATACGTTCCGGTTCCGTACGGTTTAGCCAATTCACCTGGGGTTTTTCAACGTTTAATGAATAACATTATTGATAAGTTTAACAAAATGGGTGATGGTGACCATATTCTGACATTCATGGATGATATTTTGTTATCAAGCAGCGATATTCCACGAGGTTTAGAGCTACTAGAATCCAATGAGGCCAATCTTAAACTTAATATGAAAAAGTGTTCTTTTCTTCAAACTGAATTAAATTACGTTTCGTTACGTTTCTAAGGATTATATTAAACCAGGTGAACATAAAATAAAATTTGTACGTGATTATCCTACCCCATCTAATGTTCACCAAGTCAGGCAATTCGTTGGACTTTGTTCATTCTTTAGAAAGTTTGTACGTAATTTTTCCCTTGTACCCTTAAACTGTACGTGCGCCCAATCTTGACGTACGCTGCCCCCGCTTAGTTCGCCCTCGCAAGCGAGTTGAGCCGGAAGCTGCTCCATGCGAAATAGAGCATTGCGCTGCGGACCATTGTCAACGCTCCTCGCTTCGTGAGGAACGATGTCATCTAGCGGGACCTCGGGATCGAGAGCCTGGATGAGTTCGTGCGGCGCCTCGCGAAGGAGATGTATGCGCGTGCCGACGCGTCTGCTTGACATGTCAAGCAGATAGCGCCCTGGCATACGCGCCCCCCTGACTCGAGACCCTTGCCCCGCGACCTGATCGCGGACGAGTGACCCCATGCACCGGACTGGACGCCTCGAGTAAGTCGCACCCAGGATACACGCGGCTTACTTAAAGCAACTGAACTCTACAGATTACATACATCTATTACGTGGCGTGTACTACGTTAATACCTATAGGCGCGTCACGTAATTAACTCAGACACCCATTACGCAGGCATTTAACAAACACGGGCGGGCGCGGTGCGGGCCGCGACGCACGTAGACACTGAACGGTGTTACACAACACAATGCCGTTCACACACACACGACAGTTCCTTAGTCCGGACCGTAATCGGCTTGATCTGAAATCAGGGCAGGCGGGATTTAAACACCTATTCTGTAGGAGCGTTGAGTCGGCTCCACTGTCGCTGGTCGGCTTCGTTGGGCCTCCTCCGCGTAACCGGAAATCTCACCTGGCGAAGACTGACCGCCGTGGAGTCGTGGAAAAAAACAAGCGCTAATGTACTAGCGTCGCGGCGTGCCTACAGAAATACACATAGCAACCAGTAACACAGACGCGTTAAAAACGCGTCTGAAATTTTATTCGCCGCTATAGGCGCAAACAATGAGGGGTCCGTTTTTACGGGCCACCGTGAACCATCCGTCTTCTTGCTATTTAATTTTATATTCTATTGCTGTTTGTGCTAATAATTAAAACCCTGTGTTTGTCTGTTGTTACACAATATTATCAAAATAATAATGATAAAAACCTATTTAAACCAAATGACATGAGTGCCATTACAACTGTAACAAATCTGAATTACTACCCATCCTGTCCACAAAACCCACAAATAAATAATTAAAATTTAAATTGTATGCACAGCATTATGTCGCATGGTATTTTACTGTGGGGTCGGGCTGCTGACATTGTATTTACTTCGCAAAAGAGAGCTGTCAGAGCCATTTATAATTTACGTCGCTGCGAATCTCTTAGGGAACTATTTAAAAATAATATATATTAATATATGTATCATGACGGTACCTTGCTAATTCATTTATGAAAATATTATGTATGTAAGAAAAAATCTACATCTACATCTACATTTTTAATAAAATAAGTGATAGACATAATTTTAATACAAGAAATAACGATAAAATAGGTCTACCATTTTTCAGATTGTCTAAAGTACATACGTACATCTTTTATGGGGTACTGTGTTAAATGTTACTACAAAATACATTGTGATATATTTCAATTAAAGGATATCAATTTTAAAACCCATATTAAAAGTACACTTTGTAAACAAGCATATTAGAAATTAGAGGATATATCCAAGATGAGAATGCTTGAAAACAAGCTGGTCCTCCATAGGACAATCTAGAGTCTAGACAAAATCAAACTGGCTGAATATTTTGGTTATTATTTTTATAACATTTATTTTACAGTTTGGGACTTTACCTCACATACTGTCTTATTACTTGTTAAAATGTTATGAAAATCGTCTACTTTTACAACGTTTATAAAATATTATCTGACAATGCTTCATTTTTTATTCTGTTACCTATTGTGACGTAGTAATTTTATTTTAGGTGCATCGTCTTCACATATTATTATTTAATGAACGTATACAAAATATTGTGAAACATTTTAAAAGAGTAACGGTGGAGTTTCCTGTCCATTCTTCTCATATGAAACTACCTTTTTAAAGGGAGAACTAGAATCAGTTCTATTTTTCTGTAAAATTTGACGTTCAAAGGTGCCTTTTATGTGCATATTTGATATAAATGATTTGACTTTGACCACATGGCCCTAGTATTTCATATTTCACTCTCTATGTTATGTTATGTTTCATGAAATAGTAATTCTATAGATTTTAATGATTATATTGTAAATACATCTTTGTTACGGCTGCGTATCATATTTTGATCAACAAAAAAAATTATATTGACCAGCAAACTGCAAAAAACGTAAGAAAATTTTAATTTCTGGGGTATCTGACTCTTTCACCTTAAACGGTAAACGGTAGTGTTTTGTTTAGTGGATTTTCTTCAAAAACCCTTTCCCTTGAAAGGGTTTTGAAGGGGTTTATCAACTAGTTTATTGGATAAGCGTTTTAATGGTTTGAATGGGTTAAGCCGTTGAATCGGTAACTGAAATCGGAAACTGCTAATGCATTTACAGCCAGTTTCTCGAACGTAAATTTTGGCCATTAAAGTGTGGTCCTCAAATATATTGGCTTTAAAAGGGTAAAGTCAGGCTTTTTAAAAATATCACTTATTAAATGCCTCCGGCGTGTTATGTTCGTGGACTGACACCAATTATGCGTTTGTCAACGTTTCCTATCCATTTACCAAAGTTATCCATGTCATAAATTAACCAATTTATATTTTATATTAGATTTTCATCAAACTTGTCGTGTCGAAGAACAGTTACTGTTAAAAGGTATATTGTTTTAAAAGTTCATTATCTAATGGCGACTTTTTGCAGTTAGCGATACAATCGCAAAAAGACCGCGACACAGTCGCGATGCAGTCTCTGATCGCCTACGTAACCACGATTCTGAAAAGAAACGCACTACTGAATCGCTGCAAAATGTCGCTGTGGGGACCGCCATATGAGTATACGAAACTTACCATACGTATCGTGCGTAACCATTTTCTATAATTATGTTCAGTGGTTTGTCTTTCCAAACTGTATAATTCTCGTTTCTATCATAAGTATAAGAGAGACGAATTTCAGGATTTACTGAAATTACAAAATTGTTATTATTAAAGGTGCCAATGGTTCATAAATGAACCATATATATTGGCCTCCAAATTTCCGTCTTTCATTTGGAAAGCCTTATAATGAGGCCCATTGTGAGCGACCACGTTTCAGTGCCTTATGTCATCAGGTGCAACAGGTACAGGGCCCCAATTCACTATGACAACTTAATGATTCCTTACTGCGAAATCACGTCAATTCCATAACTAATCACTACATCTGCTATTATCGTATTCTCTATGACACAATGAATGAAACCGCGCGAGATGAACGTGAAGTTGGCGTGGTTTAAAGTGTCACAATACCACGCTTGAAAACCGTACGGAATCGTTATAGATTGGATTAGAAGAAGATTGTGTCCGGGTAAAATTCAGTAATATTTATATTGAAGAAGGTAACAATCGTTTTCGTATATACTGGTTGAAATTGAAAACTTGCGACAAACTGAAATGGGACATTGTATACATCATTATTAACAACTTTTACTAAGGGACCAAAGCTGTAATCCCAAAAAAAAAAAATCTGCTTTTCCTACATTTTGATGAGGTATTGCGAACATAAATGTAGGGGACAGCAGTTTTTTTTTTGGGATTGTAGCTTTGGTCCCCTAGTAAAAGTTGTTCATAATGATGAGTACAATCTCCCATTTCGATTTGTCGCATGTTTTCAATGTCACCCTGTATAAAGGCACAAGGGATATTGTTAGGCCATGCTTTATTTCCTTATAGAAGTAGGTATTATTGTCGAAAATACTTTCCGAAATATATTTATTGGTTGATGACGCCAATGCATAACAGCCCGAGATCAGACGACAACATACATTTTTCGTACTAAAATAAAAGTAAATACAAATAAATCAATATAGGCTATGAAACTCCAACTAAGTAGTATTTTTTTTATAAAAATGGTGTAGGTGGCAAATGATAATACTTACGATTATTCCCAAATAAATATATTAACACTTTTAGTGCCACGATAATTTGTTTGTGTGGCCACAACTCGCCTCCCGCGTCGTACATATATAAATAGCTGTACATAGGTGGCATATGACCATGCGCAGCACCCACCTAGTAGGTGCAAATCAAAACGTGGTACTAGGGTAAGGGCGATGTGTAGCTCACCGTCCGGTAAGGACCAGGCCCGGGTCGATGGCGCGTTGTATTCCACGCGCGCCTCAAAGAGATGTCGTCAGCACATATAGTAGGGGTCCACTAGGGCCGATGCCTGCCGGGGTCGCGGGAAGGTACTTATGGGTCACCGAGGCCCCCGCAACACAGGCAACAGGAAGGAATACGGGTGGGTTTTAGTCAGTAAGAGTCTGACACACCCTCCCGCTCCGCCCAGAGCGGGAGAAGTTATTTGATGATTTCCCAACCTCAAAAAAAAAAAAAAAGGGTAAGGGCAAATTGTGGGTACACAAACAAATAATCATTACCCTGTAGCCGGGTGCTTGGCACTAAAAGTGTTAATAACATTTCGTGATTGAAAATCACGTACAAATAATTAAAAATATCTAGTTATTTTTGGTAATATATTATTTTCCAATAAAATATGTACGAGGGGGCGTTTTTAAGTTCGCGGAATGGAGGGTGAGAAGTGAAAATAAAAATACTAAATTATTTTTCTTTTTCAATATATTCACCTGCTACCCTTATAAATTTTTCAGATCTTTCAATTAGCTTATGTATACCTTCATAAAAAAATGTTTTGTCTTTGTCCGAAAAATAAGCTGAAACCGCGTCCTTCACTTCTTCATCAGTTGAAAATTTCTTCCCACGAAATTCTTTTTTCAGTTTTGGGAAGAGGTATTAATAACTGGGAGCCAGGTCTGGGCTGTAGGGTGGATGGTCTAAAATATCGAAGCCTACCTTATGCAGGGCAGCCAACGCAACACGGCTCTTGTGAACAGGCGCGTTGTCGTGAAGAAGAAGGACACCTTTGGTCAATTTACCCCTCCTTTTTTCTTTAATGCTTTCTTTCAACCTCTCGAGGATAGAAGCATAGTATTCTCCGGTTATAGAAACGCCTTTAGCTTTATAATCGGTCAACAGGATCCCTTCTGAATCCCAAAACACTGTTGCCATGGTTTTTTCAGCCGATGGTGAAACTTTAAACTTCTTGGGTGGTGGTGTGCCTTTTTTGTGCCACTGCATAGAGTCCTGTTTCGACTCAGGTTCATAATGATAAACCCAAGTTTCATCTCCAGTACAATTCGACTTAATAGTCCATCCTTATCTTCGTTACAGAGGTCCAAAAACGTGCGAGAACATTCTACGCGGTGTTGTTTTTGAGGCGGCGTGAGCATTCTTGGCACCCATCTTGCACTGACCTTTATCATGCCAAGTTGATCGTGTAGAATTTTGAAAATTATCGTATCCGATACTCCAACCATTTCTGCAAGCTGTTTCTTCTTTAGTCTGGCATCTTCCAATATTATTTTTTCGACTTTTTTAATGATTTCCGGAGTAGTCACCTCGATCGACCGTCCGGGCCGTGAGTCGTCTTCAAGTGAGGTCCTGCCTTGTTTAAAGAGACTGTGCCACTTGTAAACCATGGTTTTACCCGGGCAAGAGTCCCCGTAAACGGATTCCATCTCTTCCAGTATATTTTGAACTGACTTTCCTTGCTTGGTAAGGAACTTTATTACGGCACGGTACTCGATTTTATCCACAATTCACACTTTTTTTTTTTATAATGGCATCTCGTAGTTGACCTTGAGAGGTCGTGACTACTTAACCGGACTTTCCTGTGGCTGCCTTAAGCGAACTCAAAGCCTCCAGCCAGGGGCGAATTTCTTATAATACTAAGCGACTGCACGCTAAGGGCACCCCCTGTGGGGTACGGACCTCGGCTTAGGGCGTCGCTGGGGGGAGGACAGCAAGGTGGGACAGGCTGGATCTGGTTAATATTATTATTATTTATCGGGGAATTTAAAACTACAGGCTCAGCTGCGGCGCGGGTTGGCACTTCGTCGAGCAAGGGTCGGGGGGGACAATTACGTCGGGGTTTACGCGAGGGACCTCGGCGGCGAGGTCGGAACGTAGGTCGGTGTGTTTTGTGCACTGTACTCGTTGCCCTACTGCTTTCCTGGAGGAGGGTAATGGGGTCATCGGGTTCGGTGAGGGTATGCCTTGGACGGCGAATAGAGCTAATGGTGGAGGGCCTATAACTGGCGGCCTACACAACCAGAGGGTTGCGGTGGGTGGTGGCGGAGTCGAAGAAGCGCTTCGTGATGCGCTTCATGAACTGCTTGATGGTGGGGATTTTGAGATCGAGATGGAGGGATCCAATTAAGATAAAACCTGGTATTTATACTAATATTGAGTGACTGAAGTTGTGGCCATCCCGATAATGACCTATTGTTATCCCCTCCCCCCATTCCACGAACTTAAAAACGCACCTTCGTACATGTAAACTCACTCGGACAACTTTTGAAAAACGACGAAAGTAAAAATTAATACTGCTGTAAAATACTGACATTGTATTTTTTTCTTTAATCAGCATACACATACATAAACTCACGCCTTCATCCCATGGGGGTAGGCAGAAACGCCAAGTAGCGTTCTATAGAACGCTACCTGGCGTAGCTTAAGGTTTTTACTACGGTTAAGGTTTTTATTTATTTATTTAACAGTTTATGTACACACATATACACAGACAAGAAGAAAGGAACAGAAAAATACTCGTACGTACAAAGGTGATGCTTATTTCTAAAGAAACCTCTTCCAGCATACGTGCAATAGGACAGTAGACAAAGAGATGTAGACACCGTGTGTAAGAGTAGAAGAGAAAACAAAATACACAAAAAAAACTATTCACTAATTTAAATATACAATAAGAGAATATACTTACATAAATACATACTTCTAAAATAAATATCACTAAAATACTTATATATAATGAATGGTATAAAATAATAAATACATAATATGCACAACTCCAAAGTAAGAAATATATTGATACTAATGAAAATATTGGTGACATGAGTACAATAACACAAATTGATAAAATAATCAACAATAATCGGACATATGAAGACCCTAAGGAGATAAGTGATAAATTTAATGAGTTTTATATACAATTGACAAATAGTAAGAATGTTAAATATAATATAGACAAGATAAACAAAACTATCGATACTAATAACGAACATACAATATTCCTTAAACCTACTGATGCGATAGAAATATTTCGAACAATTAAATTTCTTAATAACACAAACGCAGCAGGAGTAGATGACATAACAACCAATGTAATTAAATTATGCGCTCCTTATATAAGTCAACCGCTGTGTTATTTAATAAACTTATCATTTGAGGAAGGAACCTTCCCACACATATTGAAAAATCTGTAGTTAAGCCACTTTATAAAAAAGGAGAAAAATCTGACATGAATAATTATAGACCAGTGACGCTGATACCAATAATGTCAAAAGTCTTTGAGAAAATTATGCTGAAAAGGCTTCAAGACTTCACAGTAAGTAAACGTATATTTAAGGATGAGCAATTTGGGTTTAGACAGAATAATACCACTTCATTGGCATGTTTAAATTTGATCAAAATTGTAACCCAAGCTATAAATGATAGCCTCCTTGCCGGATTGCCGCCATGGGATCTGGAGGCAAAAGTCCTCGCGCACGTATGGGAGTGGCGCGAGGAGGCGAAATGCCGGGGCGTAAGTCCGCTGCCGCGAGAAATCGCGGCACAGCGAACGGAGCTCCGGCGGGATCTCATGGCGTCATGGAAAGTACGGTTGTTGCAACCCAGTGCTGGGCACGCCACGATTGCGGCGATAAGTCCCCTCTTTGAGGAGTGGCTGGAGAGGCGCCACGGCGTCCTCACCTTCCGCCTGACGCAGGTCCTCACCGGACACGGCAGCTTCGGGAGGTTCCTGTGTCGGATAAGGCGGGAGGAAACGTCCGGGTGTCACCACTGTGTGGATCGCCTGGAGGACACGGTGGAGCATACGGTGGAGGTCTGCCCGGCTTGGGCAGAGCACCGCCGTGTCCTCGTGGAGGCGATCGGCGGCAGAGACCTCTCGCGTCCGGCCCTGGTTCAGGCCATGGTACGGAGCGAGAGGGCATGGGCAGCCGTCACCTCCTTCTGCGAAGCAGTAATGCTCGCAAAGGAGGAGGCGGGACGGTTGAGGGAAAGGCAAGTTTCGCGCCCTCTCGCCCCTAGCCGCCGCAGGAGACGCCCAGGGCGTCGGGAATCCCGGGCGGATTTCCGGCCACCGTAGGCGCGGGCTTGCGGACGGTGAGCAATGGGTAGCTCACCGTCCGGTAAGGACCAGGCCCGGGTCGACGGCGCGTCGTATTCCACGCGCGCCTCAAAGAGATGTCGTCAGCACAAAGGTAGGGGTCTACTAGGGCCGATGCCTGCCGGGGTCGCGGGAAGGTACTTATGGGTCACCGAGGCCCCCGCAACACAGGCAACAGGAAGGAATACGGGTGGGTTTTAGTCAGTAAGAGTCTGACACACCCTCCCACTCCGCCCAGAGCGGGAGAAGTAATTTGATGATTCCCACCCTAAAAAAAAAAAAAAAAAAAAAGCTATAAATGATGGCTTACCAATTGCTGCGTTTTTTCTTGACAGGAGTAAGGCGTTCAATTTTGTGGACCACAAGTTGCTCTTACACAAATTAGAAAAATATGGAATAAGAGGCAAAGCGAACGACTGGTTGAGAGACTACCTAAATAACAGAAAAAAAATGTGTGGAAATCTCTAAAATACATAACAACAAAAAGATGGTACATAGAAGTGACTATCGACAAAATAATTTTGGAGTGCCACAGGGCAGTGTATTGGGATCTTTCTTATTCCTCATATATTAACTCTGTTTTTTCAAATTACTCTGTTTAAGGGGTACTGCCAGACAATGTACACCTGCAGCCTGTGGGTCCGTTATACGCAGAAGGCTTTCAATGCCCTGCGGGTCCTCTACAATAATGGGTTTAGGATGCTGATGGGGTTGCCGCGATCCTGTAGTGCGTCGGGGATGTTTGCGGAGGCCAACACCGACTGCTGTAGGGCTATTGTGCGTAAGAGAGTGGCTTCCCTGATGTGACGTGTGCGGGGCAGCCCCAATGGCCTTCTAAACACCATAACAGAAAAGGTGGAGTGTCCTATTGTGCGGCACTGGAATAAGGTGCATAGTTCTGGTGCTTTATTTAATATTAGGTAAATTAATATGTATATAATAATATTATATTATTATTATATATATCAATGATCTCCCAAATATCACTTGTCATAACATAATCTTGTTTGCTGATGACACAACCCTCATTGTGAAATGTGAAAATGCAGACACATGTGAACTAGACATAAATAAAGCAATAAAGAACATAATACACTGGTTACATTCTAACAATTTACAGATTAACATGGAGAAAACTAAAATAATCCAATTCCATACCAATATAAGAAAGCCATTGGTTAAATGTTAAATATAACGACACCATAATGGAAAAAGTTGCAAGTACTCAATTTCTGGGTATGAAGTTGGATCAGAATTGCGACTGGAAAACACACATCGATTACGTTTGTGATAAACTCGACAGTTTGTCTACGCATGAAAAAGATTAAGAGTCACGATATCAACAGAAGCTGCTCTTTGTGCATATCACGGATACGTTTCGTCCGTACTCGCTTATGGTCTCTTGTTGTGGGGTAATTCGGTTGATATTTTGAAAGCCTTTAGAGTACAAAAACAATGTATACGTGCAATCTGTGGAGCCTGGTATACGGATAGTGGTAAGCCCTTGTTTAAAAAGTACAATATTCTGCCATTTCCGTGTATGTACATTAAAGAATTATGCCTATTTGTAAAACAGCATCCGGAATATTTTACTAAACACAAAGATGTGACCAAACGAAATGTAGCTCGTAGAAATAAAAATAAATTTAAACATGAACTCTGTTTACCGCAATGCAGGCTCGAATTGTATAAGAGGAATCCGTACATAAATTCTGTAAAGGTATATAACAAATTACCGGACGCCTTTAAAGATTTGCCTTTCACCATGTTTAAAAAAAAGGTAACGCAATGGTTAAACAATAAATGTTTTTACAATCTTAATGAATACATGTCAGATCGCGGAGACGGAAACTGAAATCAATACTATTGGATATACCTTATAATATTTAATTAATGTTCAAAGTTTACTGAATCGACACTTTGAAACTATAATAGTTATGACATTATCAATCACAATATTATTTATGTATTCATAGTTTTATTATTATTATTATTTTCTCTTGAGCTGACATAGGTACAAGTAATTTTGACATCAATTAATAAATTTGTTCCATGAAAATCTTAATGCATGAACTCATATTTGTTGTTGCTGTCTTTTTATGTAATTATAACATTGTGCAGGACAAAATTAAATATTTGCACACCATATAAAATGGTAGAATGTAAAGGGACCATTATAGTTTTTAAGATCGTACATGATTGTAAACTTACATTCCGGCAAATAAATGGATTTGATTTGATTTGCAACTTTCTTTCACTCTTCTTTTAAAAACAACAACAGTTTCGCAGTCCCTAATGTCAGGCGGAAGTGAATTCCACAGCCGAACCGCGTGCACAGTGAAGGAGTAGGAGTAGAAGTCGGTAGAGTGGGGAGGGGATTTAAGGAGATTTCTAAGATGCGACCTGCAAGGTGTATCAGAAGGACGGGCGAAGGAAAAACGTTCCCGCAGATAGGATGGCGTTCTAGGATTATGAAGGATGTTAAATAGCAGACACAATATCCGAGAGTTCCTGCGAAGACGAATGGGGAGCCACTTGAGAATCTTGCGAAAGGTAGAAACATGATCATACTTTTTGAGGTTTAATGTCATAAATAAGAATAAAATAAAATAAAAAACGATACTTAAGGAATTATTAATGTTCAAAATGGAGTATTTGCAAATACTAGGCTTAGGATCAAATACTGTCGAACAAAACATCAAAACGCACGTGTGATTTCATAAAGTGCCATAGACAATTTGTCTTGGAGCACACAGAATATGACATTTGGATTCCTTGCCGTTACATGGGTTTCTACAAGACACGATATTGACGTGGTTTGCACATGCTAAGATATAAGCGGGGAATCATACTTAAAATACAGAATTGGGGCCCTGATCAAACACTATCGTCTTGGGATACTGCTGTGAGTGAGAGGAGAAGATATTGCGCATCTTCTCGAACGCTGCGCAGCGGAGTTAAGAGGCTGACAACAGCTAAAGCGCGGTCACTGTCGGACTGCATAGAAAAGAAAAAGAAGCGCGATGATATAACGCTAGTAATGTATTGCAAAATGTGAAGCAAATAATTATTCACATAAAAATCTATTGATTGGATAAAACAAAATAAAACTCTATTATGCTACCGAATATGTTGCTGGTAGAATAATTTGACAAAACAGAATGATTTCATTTTTAATCGTTAAAATACATTTTTAGAGGTATCTTCGTGTTTTTTTTTCAATCTTATCAAATTAGTCTATTTCATTAAGAAAAGGACAAAATAAATTTTAGTTTAGTCCTGTCAAATTAATCAGCGCTTGACGTAATTTTAGTAGGCAAGTTTTTAATCACGTCTAAACTTGTTTGGAGTAGTGACAGGCGCTGATTAATTCGACAGGACTAAACTATTTATCTTCTGTCCTTTTCTCAGTGAAATAGAAAGAAAAAGATGCACTGAACTTAAATTTAGTTTGGTTTGTGAACAAGGGAATCGGCACCAGTGTCATTTAAAAAATAACTGATATGATTTGGAATCCCACCACAGCTTTCGTTAAGGCTCGCAGATTGATCAATCGTTCAGTAGCCATTAAAGGCTCCTACATACTGGCGCGACTTGTCGCGCGACGCGACGCGACACAAAGACACCGCGTGTAGCGCTACAAGCGGTGCCTTTGTGTCGCGACGCGTCGCGCCAGTATGTAGGAGCCTTCACTTGGCGAAACTTTGTGGGAATCATTTCAATTTATAATATTATTTTTTTGATTCAAGTATTCGGGGAGATACTTATGTTGCCAGTTTTGGAAATGTGATGATGATGATTTTGGGACAGTTTTATTGTAAAAATTGATATGGTTTCATGAGTATTTTTAGAAAAAAAAATATTTAAACTGTATTTAAAGCGTGTTGAATAATAACTAGACTGTAATGAAATTGCTATTTAATAATTGATTAATGTATCAATTTCATTTTTAAATCAATAGATTAGTTCAGTCTTAAAATTATGTAATGACAGCACCTTCTTTATCTTTCATAATCATAGTAACTGCCCGTATTTTTTTCGGATCTATTGTATTATGCTTTTCATTAAAAAAATAATATTTAATATTTGAAATGCAAAAAAAAGGTAATGTTCTTTGGTGTATTTTGTAATTTGTGAGAGTCTCTTCCTTTAAGGAGCATATTAATGATTTTTTTTTATGTACGTAAAGCCTAAAAAAATTAATACATAACAAATAGGCACTGTTTTGCATGAGTTTAGAATAAATATATTACTTATTAATTAATGAAAAGAAACCCGACTGCTACAGCGCGTCGCAGGCATGATTTTGCAGTTTTGTGTTTCCTCCAGCTAAGATACTGCTAGTGGTTGATTTGATTTTATTTCATCATTTATCAAGAGTCACAAGTTTAGAATAAAGTCAGTTAAATAGGTCTTACCAGTTTCAGGAACACTTGCTTCAGCTCTCAATATTATAAAAACTAAACATAATACTAAACGAAACATTTTAAAGTATTTTAATTCAGTCAATACTAATTATACGTATAATACAATAGAAATATACTTCACAAGAGTGATTAACTACTGAAATACAGTGACCATCATTTATTTGTTTGAGGATAATGTGACTTTTTATTTCCTGTTCGCGCAACTCTAGTCGCGTGATAATTGTGTTTCCCATATACATTTTAACACATAATTTCACCTCTTTTTGGGGTTGATTTTTTTAGTTTGAGGTACTTATGTTTATTTTTTAATTACTATGAGAAGATCCAAGAAGAAGCAGAAGATCCAATAAGTATTTGTCCTTTTTTACCCCTAAACTGTACTAGTATCGACTGGCTAAGAAAATATAATGGTGTAATTAGCAGGCGAACACTGAGGAGTAAATTAAAGGGTAAACTGCTGAATAAAATGGTCGCAATATGTGACAATAGTTAATCGATTGAAGAACACTGAACTGAACTATTGAACTGAAATATTCTTACCATCCATTTAAAAACTATCTGTATCTACCTGCTTAGATGTTTAATTAAAGTGTTTAAACCAAATGTTTTAAGACGAGCGCTAATCCTGCCGACAAACTGTCATACAGTTTGGCAGGCTTTACCAATTTTCGTCAAAATCTTCATAGCCATGAATACGTAACAATCAGACCGAGACACTTTCGTATAGATGAATAGTATGTATGGAAGATTTACTGACAGTGTCAGTAACTCCAGCTACACTACCACTTTTCTGACTGGTTAATATAGTAGTCCAGCTATCATCTGGCACTGCACATAAGTACATAGCCTGGCCAGGGCCATTTCAGTTAGTAGATACAAAGTTTTTGCTTATTTCTGTTTACCAACAGAGTTGAATTTGGAGACATATAAAAGAAATTGATTGTTTGAGGAATTGCTTCGAAAATTAACATCATCTAAATTCATTTACATAGATTGTCCAAAGAAATTCTGGTGTTATGGTCATACTAGCAATATCGCTGTATTATTCACTGAAGGAAAACTTTGTGATTATCCTTAAGCTGCAAATTCAATAACAATACATGGAAATACTGTCGAATAAATGATGAAATAGGTTTTCCCTATTTATTCTGATTTTAACGCCATCTTGTTACTGCCTGTTAGCTAGTACATCAGACTCGCGCCAAATTACTCGTCACCTGTTTCCGTCGCGGGTAATAGGTTCAGCGCAGACCCGCGACGAAAACAAACGGGGTGGCGGCGAACTGACTAATTCTTTACAAACTGATTAGATAGATTCTATTTAACTTGATAGCATACGGCCGTAATAAAAACACACAAAGCGGCGGGCGCAAAGCACTGTCAAAGATGCGCTTGGCGAAGAGAGCAATGTACGATTTACACCGAATGACGTGCTTCAGGCCACGCATCCGACCGGGTTCCAAGCTGTACTCTGTAGCTGTGCTGTACTCTTCGCGTACGCGGATAGCTCCTTTTGCCACCGATGAACTGCTCTTCGCGGCCACTCCGCCGGTCTGCACTGACCCATATGCGCCAAACCAGCGCTCCACAAGTCGCGTCGCTATGACTTGTAGCATGCTCTAAACAACTTTTATTGATTTTCTCCGCAACCGACACTTTACCGTGTTGGTTGTGGAGAAGGGTTTACGATAGCCACTAGTAAAACTATGTCCAATGTTACATTGATCAAAGGTTTATAGGTTAAAAAATCCTGTAGTCAGAGAATTGTAACTTTGAAGAGCTTTCAAGAATTGTGGATACAGAAACAAAGTCCAAAAAACAATAAAAATACACGTTAAATTTTATACATTTATTAATGAAATTCATATTAAAACGACCCAAAATTAAATTTAGTATGTACTTAATTACATAAATTATTAGAAAAAAAAGCAGTGGTGGCCCAGTGTTAACGGCTGCGACTTACGAGTTGTAGGTCGTAGGTTCGAACCCGGACAGGCGCTTTACTTTGTGAATTTACACAATTTCATCACCACTGCTCTCAAAACGGTGAAGGAAAACATCGTGAGGAAACCGGCATGTCCTAGAACCAAAAAAAAAATAATTCGAAGACATGTGACATCTACCAACCCGCACTGGGCCCGCGTGGTGGATTACGGCCCACTCCCTCTCACAGAGAGGAGGCCTGTGTCCCAGCAGTGGGAACATTATAGGCTGATTATGTATTAGAAAAAAATAATGTTTTTAGTGAGAAGGATAAATCTGATTCTTTGTTATATAATAAATGTTCAATATTTGGCATCAAATTAGTAAGGTTAATCTTAAATCTTAAATCTCCTTGGTTTGTTTATCTAGTTTGTTCCTTTTTTAGAAGGTTGGCAAACGCGCTGAAACCCCTTTTCCCTGGAAAATATGACTATGAAAAAGCAATTAAAAACTTTCTCGTGATATTACTTATATGGGATAAGTAACAGGTATATCTTTTTGAAGCCAGAATAGCTGATCGTACCTTAAGTTTTTCGTTAGTGCTTATAATATTCCGGTCAGTTTCTCTTGTAATAAGACGTCCGTTTCCTCTTGTAATATGACGCACGTTTCTTCAATTTCACCAAAAGTATGGGTTGACTACCCATTGTAGTATCAGCTCATATTCACAAGTTAGTCTGTTTGTTACGTTTTTGCTTACAACTAATCATCTATGTACGTTTATTCCATTAATGGAAAGTCAAATTTAAAGTCACTTTCTGCTTAAAAGAGATCCACTATCGTGAACACGGATCATTATCACATGGACCCCTTGTAGGTCGTAGTCAACCTCTGGGGGCCGATATAGACCACATTAGGTATCATTGGTCTAAAGTACACACTTCTTTTATGGGGTACGGTGTTTTCCTTCATCGTTTTGAGAGCAGTGGTGATGAAATAATTTACACAAAATAAAGCGCCAGTCCAGACTGGCGCTTTATTTTGTGTAAATTATTTACGAGTTGTAGGTTCGAACCCAGGTTCGAACCTACAACTCGTAAGTCGCGGCCGTTACCACTGGGCCACCACTGCTCTAAATGTGTTCTTATCAGAACGAAATTTGAATCTCGATGTACCTAGCGATATTTTTGTTTTCAAGTGGTTAACTAAAAGTGGTTGAACTTATTTTATCTTATTTGCTTATGATCTAACAGGCTACAAAGTCGATATGGAAGACGGTTACTCAGTGAATAAGTATTAATCAAAGAAATATTTTTCTGTAATATTTTAACAAAGATAATTCTAAACAATACGTGGTCAGACTCAGTGATTAGTGTTTCGTTATTAATTTTGCAGCCTAAGAGTTAATCTGGTTTCCTGGAGACAGCTAGAGATACTCTGGGAATTTTTAATTTCAAATAGATGTATCGTTACTGCCCACAATCGTTCTCTACAAGCCATAGACATTCACGAGATTGCGGAAATCTTAAACTCGCAAGGTGATGGCGCTCATAAAGATTGGGCAGGCTGGACTAAAGTAACTACCTGTAACTTTTATTTTGTCAATTTAAATTATGTCTAATATATCAATATTAAATTAAACAATATTTTTCTGCGTAATTAGCTTCCAAAAAGTCAAATAGGTATTTCGTATGCAGTCGCCATCTAGAATCAAACCAGAAATTAATTACCCATGTACTAATAATATCTATAGGTACACAATTCATTCGACAAGTTTACGTAAATAAAATTAATTGTAATTGTTACTCTATATGGTACGAATAACTTTGTAAAAGAACAATATTTCCGTAGAGTCCGTGGTACTTTTTAAGATTGCTAAATTTGAACGTAAAACCAATATTGCTAGTTGTCAAAACCTACGTCGTTGTACGAATAGAATGAACTTTTAGAGGTGACGTCACCAAAACCGCTATATTAATAAAATAACATTGTTTCAACACATTACCTAATAAGTTTATTTTAAGAGGCCTACAGGAGCTACACGCAAGTTTTATAACGCCTAAAAGTATATGATTGACTGATTTTGTTTACTGCCCACTGCAGTAAACAAAATCAGAAAAATATATGATATTCTTCAGGATATATCCTAGGTAGATAGTGAGTTGAAAACAAAATATAACTAATTTGATACGATAGAAAAAAATCACGAAGTTACCTCTAAAAAATTCTTTTAACGCGTTGATTTTTTTTTACAGGTGAAAAACGGTCGAAAATATCAACTCGGGAGTTATTCCAATACGTAAGTACCTCCACCTTATATAAGCTATAATAACAATAAATAGAAGCTAAAAATACCAAATGTTTTTGTTTTTTTTTTTCAGAAAAAGACCTCGGCTTATTTGATAATAGGCATGACGAAATAACTGGTTCATCTAAAAATTGCGATGTTATTTGTCACAAGTAAGAATTTAATTTTATTGATTTTGTTTATAATACATAGGCACTATAATTATGTACCTACTTATGCATTTTAGGTACCTACCTAATCTTTTATTTGCAGCTTAACAATTTTTCAAAGTCAATTACAAACATAAACGAAATTCAATTACCTATCTTGTGAACTACAATGCATCATAGAACTACAATATTTAGAATTGACATTTCTACGTAATTTAAAATCTTCAATATTTTTATAGATTGAAAACAGAGGTGCCACAGAATGATCACGATTGTGAAGTTATTGATAAAAGTACATATTCATCTAAGCATGTACTAGAAGAAGCCTTTAGTAGACAGGTAATATTTATAACATCACCTTGCCACAAACACGTTTAGATTTGTTTCAATTGGTTTTAAAAATAATAATGGAATTTTAGATGGCTTGTAAGGCAATATCATGTCCAACGTGAAAACCGACAAACAGATGGGTTTGTACATAGGATTATTAACGTTTCCCATGTTTTATAAAGTTATATGAGATCTCAAATCACGGACCATTAGATAGAAACCTAACAAAAAGTTTGAAATTAAATTTCACATAACGTTAACCTGAAAAAGAGCGTAAAACTAAATGTCACATAATGTTGACCTGAAAAAGAGCTTAAAACTAAATATCACATAATGTTAACCTGAAAAAGAGCTTAAAACTAAATGTCACATAATGTTAACCTGAAAAAGAGCTCAAAACTAAAATGTATTATGATGTAAATATGAAAAACCCTTAGTGTTTAGTGTAAACCATAAAGATGTATAAAAGGCGCCACTTGGTATTTTTTTTGTGTGTAAAAAATGTTTTAGTTTAATTGAATCAGTTTTATTTAAAAATAGCTGTTGCCCGCGATCCAGGATGAAAAGTAGCCTATGTCCTTCTCCAGATCATGGTCTGCCCATGTCCCAAATTTTATCTAAGTCCGTTTAGCTGGTTCAGAGTGAAAGCATAAGAAACAAACTCACTTTCGCATTTATAATATTAGTTAGGAACACATCCTTAATTTTTCAAGTAACACATAAAACAAATAAAAATAATTTCATTGTCCTATCTATTTTTTGTAAGATCTATACTATCGCGCTATACGCGCAAGTAAGAACTTGCGCGTCGTTGCTGCGCCATCTATTAGAATACTCGGGCGTAACCTCGCTATGCCGTTAGTTATATGGGCGTCGTCGTTAGATGGCGTTCACGTCGATTGTGTAAATATGTGCGTGCGTTAGTGAGCGGCGAAGACCGCCCTCCAAGCGGAGATCCTGCGGGCCAGGGGATTGGCCCGCGAGGAGTCGCTGGCAGGAGACGGGACTCTGAACAGGGACCCGTGGGGACGCCCGTACAAAGTGGTACGGGATAAACTCCGCCCTTGGGCTCCCCCGCTGACGCAGAGTCTCCGGCCCCAGCTTGTGGAGGACGTGGTGAGCGCTCTGTTCCCTTCGCGAGGGGAACACACCTCCCCGCCCAGGGCTCCGCCTACTGCGGTGCCCGATGCGGACCACGCCGACAACGACGACGATGCCCCGGAGGTGACTGAGGTAGACATGAGAGCGGCGGTACGCAGGCTTAATGCCAAAAATACCACCCCAGGACTCGACGGCTTACCTGGGAAGGCCTGGGTCCTGGCCTTGGAGGCTTTCGGGCCTCGACTTAGGGGGCTCCTAAGCGCATGCTTGGAGAGGGGCCAGTTCCCGCTTCGTTGGAAGACGGGGAAACTGGTCCTCATAAAGAAGGCAGGGCGCCCTGCGGACTCTCCGTCCGCTTATCGGCCCATCGTGCTGCTCGACGAGGTGGGCAAGCTCTTTGAAAGAGTCATTGCAGACCGCCTCGTCGGCCAGCTGGTGCGGGTGGGGCCGGATTTGGCGGAGAGCCAGTTTGGTTTCCGCAGAGGGCGCTATACGGTGGATGCCATCATGCGCGTGCGAGCCCTGACGACGGGGAATGCTGTTGCCCAGGGAGGGGTCGTCTTGGCGGTGTCTCTAGACATCGCCACTGCCTTTAATACCCTGCCTTGGAGTTGCATCAGGGAGGCACTCCGGTACCACCGGATGCCGACCTACCTCTGTCGTGTGGTCGAGGCCTATCTGACGGACAGGGCCGTCATCTACCTCGGTCACCAGGGAGTGTGGAACCGGCAAGAGATGTCGTGCGGTGTCTCACAGGGATCGGTCCTGGGGCCGCATCTGTGGGACATCGGATACGACTGGGTGCTGCGCGCCGACCTCCCTAGCGGCGTCAGTGTGCTACGCTGACGATACGTTGGTCCTGGCGCAGGGGAGGTCCCACCAGGCGGCGGCCGAATTAGCGGCACGCGGGGTTGCGACAATCGTCGAAAGGATCCGGCAATCGGGACTCGAGGTGGTGCACAATTCTGCACAAGTCCGAGGTCATGTGTTTTCATGGTCCTCGGAACGCGCCATCGTTGGGATCCCAAATAACGGTGGGAGGGGTTTCCATCGGCGTCGAGTCGGCGATGAAGTACCTGGGACTCGTCCTCGACAGCCGGTGGAACTTCGTGGAGCATTTCCGACGTTTGGCTCCCAAACTGGAGCGGGCAGGCGCTGCATTGAAGCGGCTCCTGCCCAATCTAGGGGGTCCAAACGCCTCCTGCCGGAGGCTTTACGCGGGGGTCGTGCGGTCCATGGCCCTCTACGCGCTCTCTGGCGCTGCGGCCAGCGCGGCCCAAAGGGTCATGGCCATCCGGATGATCCGGGGATACCGCACGGTCTCCTGTGAGGCAGCGAGCCTCCTTGCTGGATGGCCGCCATGGGATCTGGAGACAAAAGTCCTCGCGCACGTATGGGAGTGGCGCGAGGAGGCGTAACGCCGGGGCCTAAGTCCGCTGCCGCGACACAGCGGACGGAGCTCCGGCGGGATCTCATGGCGTCATGGAGAGTACGGTTGTCGCAACCCAGTGCTGGGCCCTCTTTGAGGAGTGGCTAGAGAGGCGCCACGGCGTCCTCTCCTTCCGCCTGACGCAGGTCCTCACTGGACACGGCAGCTTCGGAAGGTTCCCGTGTCAATGTATAAATTAAGTCCCAGATACTCCCTCAGAGAAAAATTTAAAGAGATTAATATAATGACTGTAGCTTCTCAGTATATTTATGAAAATCTTTTGTACGCACATAAAAATATTAATTTGTTTAAAAAATACAGTGATATCCATAATGTAAATACTAGGAACAAACACAAATTTGTTGTTCCTACAACCAGGCTCAAAAAAATAGGCAGCTCGTTTAGATGCCAATGTATACGTTTGTATAATAAACTTCCTAGCCACATTCAAGAACTAAGCCTTAAATTCAAATGTTTTATAAAACAGAAACTGTGCCTAAAAGCCTTTTATACTGTTAAAGATTATATTGAGGACAAAAAGGCTTGGGATTGAGCTGCTCCAATAAACTTACAGTGAATGTTGTTTTTTTACTCTTTTCATTTTGCTAGCTATTTATATTTTCTTATTCTATATAACATTCTTTATAAACAATGACATGAATATTTACTTTGTATAGTATTATATTATATTATTTTAATTATTAGGAATGTGAGGACTATGTGGGTCATTGTTTGTTTTTTTTTTTTGTCTCTTAGTTTTAATGATGGTCTGGCAGTTTGAGTACTTTGCGGCCTACCCAAATGTCTTTTCTTTGGTATTGTTCGTCAAATCATTGAGCTCCTTAAGTTTTGAGTTGAGCTGCATGATAACTGACAAATGCGTGCACTGACTGGACAGGTCCACTCAAATCTGTGTGGTCTTTCCTCAAAAGACCATTTCGGACACCAACCTACATGGTCCTCAAATGATCTGACCAAGATTATGTCCGAATATACACATTGACATTGATGAATTTTATTTATGCAATGACATGAATATTTACTCTGTGCAGTATTATATTGTTTTAATTATTGTAAATGTGAAGACTATGTGGATCATTGTTTAATTTTGTTTTATTCTCAGTTAGTTTTTAACATGGTCTGGCAGTTTTGAGTATTTTTTGCGGCCTAGCCAAATGTCCTTTCTTTGGTATTGTTCGTTGAATCGTTGAGCTCCTTTAGTTATGAGTTGAGCTGCACAACGACTGACTAATGCGTGCACTGACTAGACAGGTCCACTCAATCTGTATAGTTCTTTCATCAAAAGACCATTTCAGACACCAATCGACATGGTCTTCACATGCTCTGACCAAGATTATGTCTGGACTTTAAAAGAGACTGTGACCTCTGAGTTTGTTTCGGCCTTTCTTCTCAGAGTAGTCAGATAGGAAACGCCGGCCTCATCTAGTTTAAAAAAATATGTTTTGACGTGTAAAAGTGTTTGTAAAAACCTACTTACAGAAATAAAATCATTTATCATTTATCTGATAAGGCGGGAGGAAACGCCCGGGTGTCACCACTGTGTGGATCGCCCGGAGGACACGGTGGAGCATACGGTAGAGGTCTGCCCGGCTTGGGCAGAGCACCACCGTGTCCTCGTGGAGGCGATTGGCGGCAGAGATCTCTCACGTCCGGCCCTGGTTCAGGCCATGGTACGGAGCGAGAGGGCATGGGCAGCCGTCACCTCCTTCTGCGAAGCAGTAATGCTCGCGAAGGAGGAAGCGGGACGGTTGAGGGAACCGCATTACAGTACGAATAGCTTATAATGCTAATGTGGCTTCTGGCATTAGGTACGGAATCATTTTCTGGGGCAACTCCACTGACAGAGACATTGCTTTTAAAGCTCAGAAGAAATGCTTGCGATCTCTTACCAAATTACAATCGATCGATAGTTGTAAACCATTATTTAAGGAACTTCGTTTGCTCACTCTGCCGTCTATGAACATATATGAAATGGCAGTGTTTGTTTGCTGTAACATTCATTTATTTGGAAAACTGCATTCTCGACGTTATCAAAATACCATCCATGTTACCTCTCATAAAACCGCATTTTTTGGCAAATTCACTTCTAGAAATTTTGCCAGGATCTATAAAAGCGGTGATCGGACCTGACAAGGGTTCAGTTCCACGCAGTCTAGTCGATTTCAGTCAGTTCCGGTTGAGTGCGATTCAGCAGTGCTATTCTGTAACCTTCTCACCGTAAAAACTTAAGTGAAGTGAACGTGGAGTGAACTATCAGTGTCATCCCACCTGATACTAGGGATGGACCAAGGATTACATTTACAATCATAATCGAGATTTTAATAATATTTTTATGCTAATTCTATTGATCATAATCAGTTAACTGATTAAATAAACGCAATCCCATGACCCAACCGCGATGTGTTTTGAAGAAGCGATAGTGGATTGAGTCGAGTAAAGACTGTGCGATGTTATTCAGCGTTGTTATTAACCCAAATCTATTAAATAAGAAGAGGTAACCGAATGTGTCTAGTGATCGAGTGCTAAAAGTGTGCCTGGCTGACGGACCATAGAATTTATCCCCTCACAAACTATGTGAAAACCTAACTAAACGATGTGTGTGTCTGTGTACGTATAAGCCATTTGAATAAAAAACATGTGGATTATTTAATAATTACCTTTCTAATATTTTATTTTAGGTACGTAAATTTATACCGACCTACGCGTTGCCAATATAAATAATAAAATAATATTTATAAAATCACCGTCATCAATACTATAACAAAATTTAGCAATATTCAACTGACACTCGCGCAGCGCGCGCACCGGCCGGCGGGCGGCTAGGCTCACTTCATTCAGCCCAAGTGAAGTGGTTGCTATGGCAACGAGAATCGAGTGAAGTGATAAGATCACGACACTCGCGCGTCGCGCTTACCGACTCACTTGACCTAGCCGATTCACTTGGGCGCGAGTGGTTACTATGGTTAAGAGAATGGGATGAAGATAAGATCACGCCACGCTTGCGCGTGAGGCGCTGTTAATATCAAGATGATTTTTGTTTTTTTTTTATTTGCCGTTTTTTATTTTTAAATGCGCGACAAACATAAATTTGGTTTTAGCACCTTTATATCAAAATCCAAATTGGCGGCTACATGTGTCGTTTTCCTGGTTTTCGGGGGTGTTAAAGCCAATAGTGAGGTAAAATCTAAAAAGCAAGATGGCGGCTGTGAAAATGTTCAGATTTTTCATCATGGGTGTCGTTTTCATGGTTTTCGGGGGTGTTAAAGCCGATAATGTGGTCAAAATTAAAAAGCAAGATGGCGGCTGCGTAAATGTTCAGATTTTTCATCATGGATGTCGTTTTCATGGTTTTCGGGAGTGATAAAGCCGATAGTGAGGTCAAATCTAAAAAGCAATGGCGGCTGCGAAAATACTCAGATTTTTCATCATGGGTATCGTTTTTCATGGTTTTCGGGAGTGTTAAATCCGATAGTGAGGTCAAAATTAAAAAGCAAGATGGCGGCTGCGAAAATGTTCAAATTTTTCATCATGTGTCCTCCGGGCGATCCACACATGTAAATTAGTGTCTGAGATGGTATTTTTTTGAGGAAAGAACCATACAAATTTGAGTGGAACTGTCCAGTCAGTGCACGCATTAAAGTCTGCACTCACAATAATAACCCATCTTTGGCAAAATGTTGTGATTAATAACAGAACTTTTTCATTCCTTAGAACGAGAACTAAGAGGTACATATACGTAGGTCGAGCAAGGAAATATTAAAACTCAAATAACAAACTAATTTTGTCACTGATATCCTTCGATCAATAATATTATTGATCCAAGCTGATTTATCTTTGGGCACGCCGCAATTGCGGCGATAAGTCCCCTCTTTGAGGAGTGGCTAGAGAGGCGCCACGGCGGCGTCCTCACCTTCCGCCTGACGCAGGTCCTCACCGGACACGGCAGCTTCGGGAGGTTCCTGTGTCGGGTAAGGCGGGAGGAAACGCCCGGGTGTCACCACTGGGTGGATCGCCCGGAGGACACGGTGGAGCATACGGTGGAGGTCTGCCCGGCTTGGGCAGAGCACCGCCATGTCCTCAAGGAGGTGATCGGCGGCAGAAATTTCTCGCGTCCGGCCCTGGTTCAAGCCATGGTACGGAGCGAGAGGGCATGGGCAACCGTCACCTCCTTCTGCGAAGCAGTAATGCTCGCGAAGGAGGAGGCGGGATGGTTGAGGGAAAGGCATGTTTCGCGCTCTCTTGCCCCTAGCCGCCGCAGGAGACGCCCTGGGCTTCGGGAATCCCGGGCGGATTTCTGGCCACCGTAGGCGCAGGCTTGCGGACGGTGAGCAATGGGTAGCTCACCGTCCGGTAAGGACCAGGCCCAGGTCGACGGCGCGTTGTATTCCACGCGCGCCTCAAAGAGATGTTATCAGCACAAATGTAGGGGTCCACTAGGGACGATGCCTGCCGGGGTCGCGGGTAAATACTTATGGGTCACCGAGGCCCCCACAACACAGGCAACGGAAGGAATTCGGGTGGGTTTTAGTCAGTAAGACCCTGACACACCCTCCCGCTCCGCCCAGAGCGGGAGAAGTTATTTGATGATTTCCCATAAAAAAAAAAAGCTGATTTATCTATGTTTTGTACATACGTACATTATAGGTGTATCCTGTATAATTAATCATTCAAAATAGCATTTCATAAAAGACACGTTAATGTAACGAAACTACACACAATTACGCCGCAGGTCAAATACTCGCAAATATTTTTGAAAAGGTCACGGTCAAGGCTAATTAGAGGTCCCATTAATCTGTACTCAAGAATCCCGGGGATATCAGGTCAAACACTCGAAAATATTTTTAAAAAGGTCACGGTCAAAATTAATTAAACGAAATCCATTAATCTACACTCAAGAATCCCGGGGGCATCAGGTCAAAATTCGAAAATATTTTTATTTAGGTCACGGTCAAGGTTAATTAGAGGTCATCCATTAATCTGTACTCAGGAATCCTAAAGGTATCAGGTCAAACACCCGAAAACATTTTGAAAAAGGTCATGGTCAAAGTAATTGGAGATGATCCATTAATCTATCCTCAAGAATCCCGGACGTTGACACAGGGGGGATGAAAAAATTTCATGATTTTTAGCCTAGGACGTCTAGTACTTGAGTTACTCGTATTTGCTTAAAACTCAAAAAGGGGATTCCAAGTTAGGACGCAAATTACGATTTCACGTCTGAATTCATAGATGACAAAATTCCTGACGCGAACTGTATACCCAACAATATTTTGACAATTGATCAAAATATGGTTGGGGAACGAAGCTGCCATCTTGTTTTGTCAAAACATAATTACGTTACGGCCACATTGTTGCGCAAAGATTCGTGTCGCGTTTTCGCAATAAAATTACATGTTCAATTTACGACGAACTGTATTGGTTGGTCACATTGTCAAACAATTTCGGTTAAAAGACGCGGGAAAAAATTATAGATTCATTTTTGCACGGTGGTCTACTTAAGTCACGGAGAAGCGTAGCGTAAGTGCGGGTTTAGTTCACACAGCGCTAATAATCAGTACCTATTGATTACAATGTAATTCACAACAACAAAAACAAATTTGACTTGAATTTATTTTTATTTTCTTATGATACTTTTGTTGAACTATCCCCCAAGTCTATTAGTTTTTCGGATTCTTATTTTACATTTCTCATTCCAATTGAAGGTGTGTGCAACAACATGCAAAATGAGTAATAATCGTTTCTTTCGGCCATTGAGTCCCTAAAGGGAAAAGTGTTATAATTTATTTTTGATGGATTTATCATGCAACAAAACATTAAAGTGGAAAACGAACATGTTTATGACGCATTGAGCATGTCGGTGACTCGGTTAGCATGTGGGTGACGCAGATAGCATATTCAAGGGATGGTGTTCGTATGTCGGTGACGCGGTTAACATATTGGTGACGGCTCACTCATTTTCATTTCCGTCATTTTGTATTTTAATTTCGGCATGCCAAAGAAAAATATTAAATTTTAATAAAAAACGTCGGATATACAAAAAATTAAAAGAGGTGGATATAAAATTATTATAGTACATACTAATTCCATGCGTAAAATTTAATGAATGAGCCGAAGTTCCTAATATAAAAATGATTTGTTTTTAATAATTTGCTACATCGGTTTCTCGTCGCGATATAGAGAACTGTCAAATTGCCTTTCTCGTTTCGAGTTTACTCGCGCATAACGGTCATGTTAGGATTTTTTTTTTTTTTTTGACGTCAGAATCGTAGACAAATTTCGACAAATCGAGAAAGACAGCGTTCTCGTGCTTGTCATGTTAGCCCTGCTGGTGACTATATACAGTTGAAGAGGAGCGTTTTTCCAGAAGAAACAGTAGCTGTCACTAAATATTTCGTTCTGGGCCAGTTAAAATCTCGCATGTCAGATGGAAAAAGCCTAATATCTTGACTGTAACCCTTGTTTTCACCTAGTTTGTGGTCCGCTAAACGAAATAATACTTTGCGTCTTCCACAAACTCAAAACAGCGTGGAACCATAGGTAATTAAAAAAAGATTCTTGGGCCAGTAATAATAGATAATAGGTAATACGGGGTGGTGTCCGCAACTCCATGTCAATACGCGTATTTTGCGTACAGGTGGGAAATCAATTATTCGATCCACCACAGCTCCTCAAGGAAGGCCAGCAACGACCATCTCACGGAGGGTACCTGGGTTACCGAAGTACTTTGCCCTGTAAGTGGCGACCACCGGGCAGTTTAGTAGCACATGTGCTGCTGTCTCGTCGTCCTCCATGCAGGCCCTGCACAGCGGACTGTCTGTGACTGCTATGACAAAGAGGTGTTTGTTAAACGACCCGTGGCCTGTTATAGCTGCTGTAACAGTGCGCAGCTGTAGTTTAGTTAGTCGGAGAACCCGTTTCGTGAGGCGACCATCAATTGTAGGGAGTGCTTCCTTGGCCTGCCTGCACTCACCTTGGTCCGACCATAGTTTGAGATGTTTATCTCTGGTGCGTTTCCTTACCAGAGTGCGTAAGTACCCGAAGGGGAGTGGCACGATGGGTTCAGGTCCCACTGGTGCCATGCTCGACCCCCTTCTGGCAAGTTCATCGGCTGCATCGTTGCCTAGCGAACCACTGTGTCCTTTAATCCATTGAATGGTTATGTTGTTGAGGCTACCCACCTGGTTGAGGCGCTGGTGGCACTCGTATATTAGCCCAGAGTCAACTGTGTGACTTCTTAGCGCTTGCAGGACAGCCATGCTGTCTGAGAGTATGCGTATCGAGTGGTCCTTAACTTCCCTGGCCATGATGGCTGAGGCGGCCAGAGAAACACCTAAGCACTCGGCCAGGAACACTGTGTTATGGACCCCCAATGGTGTGGCTATGCGTATGTTGAAGTCCTCCGAGAAGATTCCAGCACCTGTGCCACTACCTGTTTTGGATTCATCTGTGAAGATGCGCAGCTCTGCGGGGCGCAACCCCTCGCATCGGCGATCCTTGTGAAGTTGGATTTTGTATTTTTTATCAAAGATAAATTGTTTGGGTACCTGGTCATTTATTGCTTTCGCAATGGGGAACTCTTTATTGAGTCCCTCAAGCAGCGCGGTGTGTAGTGTCTCTCTTGCCCCAGAGATTCAGTGAATTTACGTGTACTGCCGACATCGTCGCTTCCTGCTGTACGAACAGGTGGAGCGGTGGTAGTCCCAGCATGGCTTCGACTGCTGCAGTCGGAGTTGTCCTCATACAGCCCGTGGTCGCCATGCAGGCAAGTCTTTGCATTCGTTGTAGTTTAGCGTGGAACCATGGCACCAGAGATGAAATTGTTTAACGGACAATCGAAAATTTAGGTTGTACTGCTGTATAAAAAGCTCATTGACGAATAAAATACAACCATTCATAAAATTGATAGAATAATGGGTAATATCCCAAAGGGGCCGCCAGCAAAAAAAGAAAATATAAAAGAAAATGCTATTATAGCGATTTTATAAAAGAAAAACACAATGAACACTCTGGGATCTTGAGCTGTAGCATTATATACTCGTCTATATTGAGTTTTTTTAATGTGTCTGCTTCGTTTGCGAAAATTACTTCGGAATTCCACAGGGAAGCATCTTAGGGCCACCACTATTCCTTGTATATGTTAAAGATCTCCCCTCAAGCTATAGAACAGGACTGTCTGTTTCCTGATGACACAACGGTTATCATTGATTGTAAAAATGAGGAATCATATGAGTCTGATAAATAATAACACTGATTAAAATTATTACTTGGTTACATCCAGACTTTAAAAGTGAACGTAGAAAAAACTAAAATCATCAATTGTGGCGGACGCTGGTAATAAAACCACATAAATAACACTTTAAAGTGGACTGTATTTTAATAGAAATAGTTAAAGGTGTTACACTGGCAGATTGCGAATGAAGACTGACTGTTGACATATGTTCGTTCACTTGAACGGAATGAGTGAATTATTATGTATGCTTCATACATAAATGGCAACGCCGACAAAGAAACCAAAAGGCTATAGTTTGAATACAAACCAAAATGTAACTTAATCTTAAATTTACTGAATATTAGACAAATAGGAACATTTGTGTCCTTTTCACAAGTATAAATAAACTGTTTAAACTTGGGTACTACTTATTTACTATTTTATAATATAAACAAAAATGCTTAACTATTTAGGTACCTACTTACTGGATGCTTCAATTCTTTTGAAATCCTTTAAATTGTTATGTACAGAATTACTAAGGAATAATCTAACAAAGTAAATTTAATTAATCAATAACTGGAAAACTACTTACTAAATTGTTGTGATTATAAAACCTATTGTACTTATACATACATAACATACATTAATGTTACGTTCATTTAAGTACCTATGTACTATGCATTTTAAATAGGTTGGTATGTGTCTATTACAAAATAGATGTGCACATATTTATATTACATTTTACCTTCTTAAAGTATAATTATGAATCTATTGAGTATGCTATATCTGTTTACATCATGTTTAAGTTCAACTATGATTATTAATTTAAGTGATTTTTTTTTAACAGAAAGTTGGCTTAACTAACGATATTTATACCCTACGTATTTAGCCTAGTAAATGAACAAGTTCACATGACATGTCCAGCAGCCACACAGAGGTAAATTATTAAGTATAATTTATTCATAAATAGGAAGTACACAAACTTTCATAACACTAGTACGCATGATTTTACCACTATTAGTTCTTACAGATAATGCCCTGACCTTGCCATCTGATCCAGGGAAAGTCTGTTCTACTCTGGCCACTGGCCATGTTAATGGAGAGGTGTTATCAACTCTGAGTAGCACCAATACCCCTTTTTCAATATTTGGTACACTATTGTGCCATTTTGGCCTATTTTGTAACTGTTTTGTACCAGGTTCAGGGAATGATGTAATAGAAGCACCTGTCAAAAAATGAGCAGGAGTTAAATAAGACATGTCATTTGGGTCAATACTTGGCAAAGAAAGTAAAGGCCTGGAGTTCAATAACCCTTCTATTTGAATTATCACAGTATTCAACTCTTCATAGGTTAGTATCTGTTTGCCTACAACTCTTTTTAAGTGATATTTAGCACTCTTAATTCCTGCTTCCCATAGGCCTCCAAATACTGGTGAATAAGAAGGAATAAAACTGAATTCAATACCAAGATCTGAAGTTGAGTTTATAATTTTCTCCTGATGTACCTGATTAAAATGTAATGAGTATAACTCATGCAACTGATTATTGGCACCCTTGAAGGTAGAACCATTGTCACAATAAATAATAGATGGCTTATTGCGACGATAAATGAATCTTTTTAATGCCTGTAAAAAACATTCAGTTGTTAAATTTGATACCAACTCAATATGAATGGCCTTTGTTGTGAAACAAACAAATAATGCTATGTATGCTTTTAAAATTACTGGTTTCCTAATACGGTGTAATTTTATTGAAAACGGACCGCCATAATCGATTCCTACCTTTTCAAAAGGTCGGCTGGGGTTCACCCTGTCTGAAGGAAGAGATCCCATCATTTGCTCTGATGCCTTGGCTCTTAGCTTGAAACACAGTAAACATTTGTGAATTACTCCTTTGACTTCTCTAAGTCCATTAATTAGGTAAAACCTTTGACATAAACTGGCTAGGGTCAACTTCTTCCCAGCATGTAACAAACATTTGTGTTCATTGTTAATTATTGAACGTGTAATGTATGATTCTTTGGGTAATATGATAGGATATTTCTGATCATATGGTATGTTAGCATTGTGTAACCTACCTCCTACTCTGAGGATACCTATTCCATCTAAAAATGGATTTAAGGATTTCAAATTGGATTTAATGGGTTTCTTGGACATGATACAATTCATTTCCTCACTTAAATGTTGTTTTTGATCTTGTCTAATTATATTTTTGAGTGAAAATTGAAGTTCTTTTATTTTTAGATGTCCGGAGACCCTATCTTCTTTCTTTACTTTGCAATTGTTAAAAAACCTGTAAATATAGGCAATAATTCTTTTCAATTTGTTAATATCCGAATAATATGAATATAAACTGAAATCTTTATTTGATTCAGAAGTCAATGTAATATTACAAAGCTTAAGTTCAGGAATTTCCTTAGGAATTTTGATATTTGTAGATTCATGTGTGTAATTCTTACTATGTAAAAATTGTGGCCCATGCCACCATAACTGGTTGTTTTTAAGTAAGTGAGGTTCTATACCCCTAGACAAACAGTCTGCAGGATTCTCAACGGTACTGACATATGACCATGAGGCATTTTGTGTGAGATCACAGACAGTTTTGACTCTGTTTGCAACATAAACAGACAATTTTGTGGGCTCTGTGTTAAGCCAAGCAAGAACAATTTGAGAATCTACATATAAATGTACCTTAATGGCAAAATTATTTTTAATTAGTTGATCATACAACTTTTTTGATAGTTTTGCTAGTATCAAAGCGCTATTCAACTCTAATCTTGGTGTGGTTAATGATTTTATGGGATTTACCCTTGATTTTGAGCATAACAACTCAACATTTACTTGATCATTGCTGTTAATGGTTCTTAAATAAACACAACAACCATAAGCCTTCTGAGAGGCATCTGCAAACCCTATTAGTTCAATACATGTTGAGTTTTGTGTGTCAATATTTCTTTTTACTTGAATACAACCTGTTCTTGATAAATTATCAACAAAACATTTAAATTTTTTATTTAAGTTCAGTGGCAATGGTGAGTCCCATGAAACCTTCTCTAACCATGTTTGTTGCATGATTATTTTTGCAAGTACAATAATTGGACCTACTAGACCCAGTGGATCAAAGAGTTTGCTAATGAAACTTAATGTCTGACGCTTGGTGTAGACATCTAACAACTCAGTTTGTGGACAGGAAATGTTCAATACATCCGTTTGTGTGTTATATTTGATACCCAAGGTCTTCACATATTGATCATCACTTTTGCATAAATCAATTTCATTTGAAATCTGTAAAGCACAGGGAATGTCCCTTAATATATGCTCACTGTTTGAACTCCATTTATGAAGTTTAAAACCACCAAGGTTTAAAATGGCAATTAATTGGTTTTTCATATCAAGTAATTTTTGTAAGTCGTTACTACCGGTACAAACATCATCGACATAGCATTGATTCAATAATATGTGTGCACCTTCAGGGTAAGTATGCGCAAATCTGAAAGCTAACTCATTTAAACATCTTGTAGCTAAAAATGGTGAGCTTTTAAGTCCATAGGTGACTGTTTGCAACTGAACACACTGTATTTCCTTTTGTGGTGAATCTCTCCACAATATATTTTGAAGAGCACAGTGTGCTGGGTTGAGGTTAACTTCTCTAAACATTTTTTGAATGTCAGAAAATAACACATATTTATGTAATCTGAAGAGAATCAATATATTAAATAACTCATTTTGGATGCAAGGCCCATTGAGCGACATGTCATTTAAAGAAAAACCTTGATTAGTAGCCATTGAGCCATCAAAAACGACTCTTAGTTTTGTAGTTTTGCTATTTTCGTTTAATACTGGATGGTGTGGTAGAAAGTATACCTGACCAGCTTTTAAATCATATGTTTGAATATCAATGTATTTAGCATGACCCATTGAAATGTAAGTGTCAATGAACGCTTTATAACCTCTGAAAAGTTCAGCATCTTTGTGAAGTCTTTTTTCTAAATTGTTAAAACGTTGTAAAGCTCTTATGAAAGAATCTCCCATGTTTAATTGATCAAAATTTTGTTTTAAAGGTAAGTTAACTTGAAATTTATTGTCTTTCAATATTACAGATTCAGAAAAGATTTTTTCAGCAAGAGCTTCTTCAGAAGCCGACTCAGTGAAAACTTCTGTCACTTGCTCACACTTCCAAAACTGCTCTAAAGTCTTTTCTATATTTTGGGTGCTATCACATTCACTGTTTTTTAAAATGTGTTTGGTACACTTACTTACCGGAGAGTAACTTCTAGTCTTCACCCTTCCAGCCACAATATACCCAAAGTGGGTGTTGTGTAAATACAAACCTTTAGGGATAATAGGTAGTTGTTCACGCAATAAGATTTTAAAGAAAGCGTCACAACCTAATAAGATACTTATTTTTCCAGTTTTATAAAATTCTGTGTCAGCTAACTTGACGTATGAAGGAATTTTTAAATTATCTGTATCTATCTCACACTGAGGTAAATCACTAGTGATGTTTGGCACTACACAGCATACTATTTGAGTCTTGTAAGTGTTGAGAGTAGAAGAGATGTTAAAAGTAGCAGTATGAGGAACTGTGTTGGATTGACCACATATTCCTTTAATATAGGTATAGTTATTGACTAACCTGCAATCAATTTTTTCTGTTAGGTCTGATAACACAAAGGAAACCTGACTACCTGAGTCACAAAGAGCCCTAACTTGAAATTGTTGACCTAACTTGTCAGTTATGTTTACCTTTATAGTAGGCAATAAAACATCAACACATTTATTCATAGATAATGAAACTTGCTTTAACTCCTGTTCAGGCTCATTTTTATGCAGTAAACTATTATGGTTTTGTTTGCAAATTGAACACTTAAAGGCAAATTTACACTTTGACAGGTGTTTGTTTAAGCATAGGGTACACAACTCATTGGTCTTTACATAGCCGAAACGATCAGATAGCGAGGCAAGTTTAAATTTTTCACATTTATATAGTTGGTGATTTTTAGTCTTACAAAATTTGCATACTTGTGTATTTTTGTTTACCTCCTTAGTGGCTACCAAACCTGTCCTGCGGCCGCTGTTCACTGCACAATTTGAGGATGTTTGGCTGTCTGCCACAGTTTCAAGTGCTGCTGCCCGTTGTTCTAAAAATTTAAGAAGTGAATTTAAGTCAGGGTCAGCCTCTGATTTTGTTTCTAGATGAAAGCACCTTAATGTGTGTATGTCGAGCTTGCGTTGCAAAATGCATACAATAATTGCATCCCAATGTTGAACGGGTATATTTATGTTTTTTAAGGCAGCTAAATGCTGTCTGGTTTGAGAAATGATTTCTCTTAAAGCTAAGGCAGTGCACTTAGAAATAGGCTTTAGGTCTAATATAGAATTAACATGATAATTAACGACCTTGTTTTTATTATCATATCGCTCGCTGAGCAATTGCAGTGCGGTTGCATAGTTATGTGCAGTTAGCGATAAATGTTTAATGAGTTCGGCGGCTTCGCCACTTAAATAGGTTTTTAAATAATAGAATTTATCACATTGTGATAGTTTAGTGTTCTTTACTATGCATTTTAAATAGGCTGATGAAGTCGTGGAAGTCACCTACCTCACCTCCAAACTTGGAAATATTTATAGGTGGGAGACGTTTCATAGCGTCTTTTTCTTCCTCGTCACGCTCTGCTCCGGGTTTCGGAGATTTACCTGGGCTAGATTTTTCTTCGATGGCATCTTCGAATGCGGCTAAGGCACATAAATATATGGATTCATAGTGGCCAAAGTTTTCATCGTTATTTTCATCTAGAACAGATATATCAATGTTAAATGAGCTATATTCTGAAAAGGCGGTGACCAACCTGTCCTTCTTGACCATAAGCGCCCTTATAGGGGCTTTGTCGATATCCTCGGACTCAACAAACTTACATAATGTGGTTATCGTTCCTTTTGCCTGGCCCCTGGCCAGTATTAGGCGTTTTAAATTGTTTGCCATGATGGCTTAAAAGGTTTGTGTAACTACACAAATTATAAAAACTTGCAATAATAGCAATTTTGCGCATATATGGATGCTACTTAGTTGTACAGAATGCAATGATTGCACAATGCGGAAAAAAATGAGACGTGTGATTCACTTCACTTGATAGAACACCACAAAAATGGCGGATTATGGCGTCGGACAATGGATGAAGATGTTGAAAATCGGCGGATAACTTCCGGCAGCTATGGAGTTTGCTAGAAGTTTCTGGAACTCTCGACGTCGCCGACCAACCGGCGGCCGAGTTGATCGCGGTTCTCGTTCGCACGCGTACACTCTTCTCGCTCGTCCGCGTAGGCGCGCTGTCTGCTGAGCACGCTGTGTTTAGACTCCGTACTCCTCGCACGCGACGCGATAGTTGAGCGGTGCGATGAATGCCAACTGATGACAACGCGGGTTTGTTGATGACCGCTTCCGCTAGTCCACGCCGACAAAATTGAGTCACACTCACACAACATATAGAGTTGATTATCTGCCGCGAACACTATTTTCGTCGAAGGACCATTTTTTTGTGGCGGACGCTGGTAATAAAACCACATAAATAACACTTTAAAGTGGACTGTATTTTAATAGAAATAGTTAAAGGTGTTACACTGGCAGATTGCGAATGAAGAAGACTGACTGTTGACATATGTTCGTTCACTTGAACGGAATGAGTGAATTATTATGTATGCTTCATACATCAATTTCAAAACACAGAAAAATAAATATACTATTTTAAAATATCACATAGAGATCAAATACAAAAATAATTACATAAAACTAAATTTATTGGTGAACATTTCACCCGAAAGCAGCATATTTATGAAATATGTTTGAAAATAGGTTATTTTTGCATTAAAGAAAGTTAAAGATGAGACATCCAGACCAGTTTGCTCCGTCGTCCGGTATTGAATCATTTTCTGGGGAAACTCTACTGAAATTTCTAGGGTTAAGAATTATCAGAAATAGGATCGATGGGCATCAAAAAAGCTTTTGTGATTCTTTGGCCAAAAAATAGGCCAGCCTTCTGGTCACGTGAGGAGTCGACCAACCGCTTAGCGATGTCTCTAAAAACCAAATGGGCACTCGGACCCCATGGCCCTAGTGTTTCAACCTCAAACGGCTCGAACATTATAAGTCCCAATAGATTGGAGTACTTGCGCCATTTGAGGTTTTCCGCACCTGCAGCAGCCGCCCCAGCACAGAGCGCTGTGTTAGGAAGATGGGATGGCGCAAGGGTGACGGCACACGTTGCATCCCACACTAAAACCCTACCTACCTTCCAAGGCATTACGGTCATTTCGTCTGGTCTCTTCCCATCGTCGCGTGCCAAGCCATTGGGTTCTAAAACAGCGGGCACCCCACAACACAAGACAAGACAAGAGCTCGACAGATGATGTCGTTGATGCTGGCGTGTTGTGTTATCTAGCCCGCGCTCTTACTGGATAGGCCATGGTGTCCGAGGCTGTCGACACCTTCATCGCTTTGCGAGTGATGCGGAGCCACGCAAGGAGCGCACAGATGCAGACAAGTAGCAAGCCGGAAGCTGATCTCACCCAGCATAGCGCCTTTGTTGGTTGACGGTAGCACCTATGTTGGCGCCTATATTGTCTATGTTGGATGCGGTGAACGCCTGGAAAGTGAGTGAGAACATATCTTCCCAGAGACAGTGGGATGAGCCGCTCTGCAGGTTGATACTGAATAATCTTATTAACACGTCCACCAATACTGCTGAGCGTGCCCGCCTGCTGGCTGTGGGTGAATAGGAGTGGGCTTCTGGCTTCAGGCGCTACCGTCACCCTAGATAGGCATCATGCTGGGTGACACCAGATTCCGGATCGCTAGCGCTATATGTTTGCGTCTGGGCGCTCCTTGCGGGGCTCCACATCGTTGTCAATGCGGTAACGGAATCGACTGCCTCGAACATCATGGCCTATCCTGCAGCAAGAACGCTGGTCGGATAGCACGGCACGCCAGCATTAACGAAATTTTCCGTCGGGCTCTTGTCACCACCGGCCAGCTGTTTTAGAACCCAATGGCTTGGCACGCGACGATGGGAAGAGGCCAGACGGAATGACTATAATGCCGTGGAATTTGGGTAGACCTTTGGTGTGGGATGCAATCTGTGTCGACACTCTCGCACCTTCCCATCTTCCTAGCACGGCGGGCTGTGCTGGGGCGGCTGCTGCAGGAGCAGAAAACCTCAAACGGCGCAAATATAATAACCTTATTGGGAGTTGTAAGTTTGAACAGTTTGGGGTTGTAACACTAGGGGCCTTTGGGTCCGAGTGCTCATCGAGCATTTCGAGGCATCGCCAAACGGTTGGGCGAGTCTTCACGTGACCAGAAGGCTGGCCTATGTTTAGCCCAAAGAATCAGCATTGCCATCCAACGTGGCAATGCTGCCAGCCTTTTGGGCACTTTTCCCTTTGACAGCGATGCGGACGAGATTTTTTTATGCCCAATGAGCTCTTCCCCCTTTTTTATTTTTATTATATCCTACTGTTAGCTTGTGTATTTTAATTAAAATACATCTACTTATACAAATAAATAAAATGTACAAATAGAGAATCATTGCTTCAATAAGCACTTTACTAGTACGCCAAAATATGGTGAAATGCAATGATGAATCGCAGAAGAATATTCATTTACCACCTTTTGTAATACCTACCGCATTTAAAGCAAATTAATGAATTTGACTTTTAGAAAGATTGCCAGAGACTGCTGCAAAATTTTTTTTTTTTTTTTTGTGTTTTTTCATTAGAAACTCGAGAGATGCCCAGTGACTGGATCTTGGGTGCCCCTTTGGCAACAAAATTGTTTGTATTATGCCCACATTTTAGCAACATTCTGTCTAATAACTGGCCTTTTCGGCGTTCATAAACGATGAGATTTGTGCCTGTAGAGATACATCTTGCAATCAGAGCAACTGCCATCTGACCTCCACATTATAGCCAAATTAATGGAGCATATCCAAATAGTTTACAGAAGTATGAGGACGGGCAAAAAAATGTTTAACCGTTAAAGGGTCACCTAGGCCTCCGCAACACAGGCAACGGAAGGAATACGGGTGGGTTTTAGTCAGTAAGAGTCTGACACACCCTCCCGCTCCGCCCAGAGCGGGAGAAGTTATTTGATGATGTCCCACCCAAAAAAAAAGACGTAAGTATTACTTAGATCGATGAGACAACTGCTTTTTAAGCATAAAACGCTTGCCTCAATAGCATTGCAGCATTTTGGAATGGCGGCAATAGATAACCTATCTTGTTTCACTGACTGACCTGAAAAATAATATACTACGACAAAAAAAGGAAACACTTTTTTAAACCCGTATTTCATAGTATTGTTGCATTTCTATAATATCCATAGGAGGGACGCCTCTTTTCGGCATTGCCATCCTAACAACCTGCCTACAGATAAGACAAGAGAGCTTGGTCACTTGGTTCGAACGAGATAATCTTAGATACTAACAGAATTTCGAACCAAGATGCGTGAGCCAGTATGACACATCAACGATGCCTAGAACTTTTCTGGAAAGTCTTTAATATGACAGTCTTGAATATAGAACATAGTAAAAATGCATAAAAGTTTAGATTATTCCAATTCAATAATAGAAGTGAATTGAATTACATCGGGCAAGTTAGCCATCATGTACGGAAGGTCATTTATATAGTCGAGAAATAGGAAAGGGCTAAGAATTGAACCTTGAGCCACGCCCATACGTTCAAATAAGTCTGTGAATGGGAGTGCATAGCGCGCCCGTGTTGCCTTATTTGGTAATGTTTTTCCCTAGATACCATGCGCGTGCGGCGCTACGCACTACCACTGCTTACATAGTTTAAGTTAACAAAATATTATGGGATGTGTCAAGTCGTCCTGATCAAATATACAGTAGTGTTAGGTTGGAGAGTCGATTCCTTGCTGTTCAGATTCCTATCAAATTCGGTGCAAATATATTTAACCCTTTGACCGCCACGTCAGAAAAGCGAAATTGTGCCCACGACGCCAAGCTGCGAATTATTCCTTAAAACCTGTCGTGTAGTCGTGACCGTGGCGTGCTGGGCACATTTTAGTTTGTCATCTATAGATGAATGTGGCGGTCTAAAGGTTAAAAAAAATTGTCACATACCAACTGTAGGTTCATTTGCTTCAATTCCTTGTTTGGCTAAGCTTAGTCCTGAAGAAATCTTTATGGGGTGTAAAGCCTAGATTGGGCGGGACGCAACGCAACGCATTACATAAATCCTCCTTCGTCATTCTCGGACATTTTCTATGAACCAACGAACACTGCGGCTTTAATATGAGCTTAGATATCATATCACCATCATCCACTTCATCCACTGCTGGACATAGGCCTCTCTTTTCTTGTGCCATCCCCACGCTCCTGTGCCATTCATGTTTTGCCCGCAATGATAACAATATAGACCGCCCATCTCACCGACTACCGACACCTCGACCTCAGTTAGATAGGTATTAGTGTTACCAAAAAAATAAAAGAAACAAATTATTTTTCAAATATATTTCAGTAATCAAAATATAATAATAGGCTTATACGTTAATAGTTACAAATCGTATCCTGTGGCCAAATCGAAATCAACATGGAGACGCCACAAAACATCAAGAAACGCTTATTTTATACACGAAAAAAAAAAACATTTTGATATCACAAAAAACCTTCAGCCAAATAAAAATATTTACACGCGAAAGTACATATCCAATAGAGTATTACATTTTTTTTTTTTACATAAATCATGAACGTGCAGATTATTCACAACGTGAAGATTTTTTCGCCTTAATTTAAAAATACAATAAATAAAAATAAAACAAAGCTCTTAAACCTAAGTGAATTTAATTTTTTAACAATTTAGTGCATTAAACACGTTTTTATTAAATTATTCTTTAAAAAAACCATTTTTTTTTCATAAAAATGATCGTGTGAAACTTTTTCCGTTTATAATTTTCAATATAATTATTAGCTATTTATTATCTTCGGGTATTTATATAAATTAATACTTTCGTCCTGTCATTTAAAAAAATGCGTTTTTTCTTAGATCGTTTGCACACTGGCGACTGGTGGCAGAAATTTTAAAAGTATTTTGATTACTTTCTTTAACACATAAACACTGGTTTTGATAATGCTGCTACTGGTTTCATAGGGTTTTTCCAACATAAATATTTAATTAACAATCACGACAAAAAATCTGTCGCGCGACCAAATCGCCACTATGCAACATTAATGTAATAAGTTATCCAGCTAAAGTATGTACAATAGTCTTCTGGGCTACATAATATTTCTTTATAAAAACAAAGTTTAGGCAAGCATTGACATTCTGAATCAGAACATTATCACAAATGATAAAATTTGAGTTCAACTAAAAGCATACAGGAACTTGATTATATTTACATCATTTAGGCCCTTTGTACACGGATGGAACTTGCGACAAAATAATCGTGATGATTACTTTGCGATTTTTAAATCGTGTTGATGTTTTTTAAGCAAGAAAAATTCGTGTACATAGGTTTACAATACTTAAGTTAATTTTATCACATACTAAATAAAAATCAACTATTTCGTATGAGCAAATGTATATTTATATAACTACTGTTGGTCATTATTGATTTTTAGCATCGAAAGCAAACTGAGTATATTGGAAATTATAATATAAAGGCGCCATCTTAAAATTCATGTTTAAATGGTCAAAAATTTCTTTTCAGAAACGTTTTAGTTTTTTTTTTTTTGCTTTTTTAATACAATTTCAATATTTTCAAAAAAACTAGTGATGGCCCCACTACAAATCAATTATACAAAATTAAAATTACTGTTATTTTAAAGTATATAAATAATGTTGTTACACTCATTTAGTACGGAATAAGAGCCTTTCTTATAATAATAATAATAATATATTTTATATGTAAAAAAATAAATAAACGAAATAATAATAATAATTTGAAAATAGCTGCTATAATTTTATAAATAGCTGCTTTAAATAATACCTATGTATTTTAGAAATCAGCATTATTTCAAAATAAAAGATAATTTAGTCTGTTATAATGTGATTTAACAATAAGCTTGAATCGCTCCTATTTTAGAGACAGATGATGCTTTAAATTTAAACAAAATATTCACACGAAATATGAGTTTCATAATTTTACAAACAAAAAAAAACCGGTAGCTGGGTTGTGGAAATCAGATAGGCAGTCGCTCCATGTAAAATACTGATATTCCAGCTGCAAACGTTTACGTCATAATTGGGAAAAGGCTAGGCACATGATGACCACGATAATGTTTATAAATACCTTTTTATTTTGTTAGATTTAAACATAAAACAAGTTTTATTATATTTAATTCCATAATGAATTACAAACCGCGTTAAACGATGACTAGCCAAGCTCTTATTTCGCACTTTAGCTGCAATTCTTACAAAAAAACACAAAAAATGAGCATAATAAAAAGATGGACGTTATTCGTAAAGTAATCAAAATCGGCTGAGCATAGTTTTATCTACATTTAGTTCTATCTAAATTAGTCTTATTCATATATTCTGTATATCTCACCGAAACCATTGCTGAACATAGACCAACGTGGTTTTCTTTGAATTTTGTAAATTATTAACTTTTGTCTGCGGATCTGCTCATATTCTTAGAAAACTTACAAAAAGTGGTGCCGATTCCCTTGTTTACAAACTAAACTAAATTTAGGTTCGGTGCATCTTTTTCTTTCTATTTCATTAAAAAAAGGACAGACAATAAATTTTAGTTTAGCCCTGTCAAATTAATCAGCGCTTGACGTAAATTAACGTAATTTTAGTAGGCAAGTTTATAATCACGTCTAAAAGTTTAGACGTGATTAAAAACTTGCCTACTAAAATTACTCTTACTTCTTACTTACTACTCTCTTACTTGCCTCTTAAAATTAATCAGCGCTTGTCAGTACTCCATACAAGTGTATAGAGTACTGACAAGCGCTGATTAATTTGACAGGACTAAACTAAATTTTTCTTCTGTCCTTTTCTTAATGAAATAGAAAGAAAAATATGCACTGAACTTAAAATTAGTTTAGTTTGTGAACAAGGGAATAGGCACCAGTACCTTATTTAAGATCTAGCTAGGACACCATGGTGGCGCAACCGCGGTCGCGCTGCCATAAATATATACCCAGCTTTAGGCCGCGTCCTATTTAAAAGCGATCGTCGTGCGAGGCGACCGCTTTTGTTAATATAAAAGTGTCGCGGCGCGCCTACAGAAATACACATAGTAACCAGTTACCCAGACGCATTAAAACGTGTCTGACGCTTCGTTCGCCGCTATAGGCGCCTACAATGAGGGGCCCGTATTAATGGACACCATACCGTCCGCGGCCAGGGGGCGAAGCCCCGGTTCCGCATGCCGCGGCCCCTTGCACGGGCGCAGCGACATCCAAGAGCGATCGCTTTCGAATAGGACGCGGGGTTATGGTGGGTATCTCCGCAGGCGTCCGGTCGATGGCAGAACCAAGCTTACATTTTTGGCAGTGCGACCACAGTTGTGTCGCCACTGGTGTCCTTGTGTGGTAGAGCCATAAATCCATTCAGCCGTTTATGCTTGATTGACTAACATTGGTTTACTGACTTCAAACGTAGCCACCGATGATGCGGAACGCAATAGACATCCAAATGAGGCGGTAACACCAGAAAACATAAAAAAAAATCGCCAAAATCATTTTTCTTATTCTTCTCTAAAATTCTTAGATTTTAATGGGATATCAAATCTGGAATAAAGTTCTAATAGAAAGAGTTGTATGGACGAATGAAACGGTAGAATAACAGCCTCATAAAATATTTCAATGGTGGCCTAATACCATTCGTTGGTTATCTGGTTAGACTGGAAGGCTATGTTCAGCAGTGGTACCGGCTATGTATTTATGTTATGTATAATCTGCATACAATGTATACTTTGAAAGCGTTTTTTTCTATATTATATCATCGTTATATTGTACAGATTTAATCTGTGCCATATTTGTGGAGAAAAAGTCGCATACGACAATTTTATCGCGTGATTTTTGAGCAATTTTTTTAAAGTCGTAGCTGCAATTTGCCAACGCTTTGAAAATACTTAAAAGCAGGTTTGCGTTTGCGTATAAAGAAAAATCGCAGCGATTTGTCGCATGCACTTACGACTGCAGCCTTAAAAACAGCGTTAACCCTATTTAATTCAAAGTAAGTCTAATAATCGTGCGACTAATAGCAGCGACAAATCGTCGGTATGTAGGAGGGCTTAACAAATATGGCACTGACTACATTAATATACTACCTAAGTATGTTTAAAAAATAAAAATATCAAATATCTGTACGTGGTCAAAATGGAAAATAGAACTGTTGTCAATGAATTTTTACACATTTATTTTCAATTATCATGAAAAATAATTTCATGGTATCATTACGACAGCTCTATATCCGTTCCCCACGCTAGATTATGTTTATATGTACCATAATTAAATTACATAAGTAACAGTTATTAAAAAATCGTCATATTCTCTTCAGTTATCCAACTTTATACCTTTTAATATTTACATTATCGATCACGTTGCTTCGTTTCTTTTAACATTGTTTCGTTCTCTCCTAACCTATAGCACACGATTCAATTATTTCACAGAGTTCCGATAAAAAGCATGTTTTTACAAAACACAAAAAAAATAACAACCAAACATTTTCTAAAAGAAAAACAACTCTATAAAATAATTCACCGTTACATGGCAACATTATTAGCACTTTGACAGTTAAATTTCAGTGTTCCCAAAACAATAACCTTTAAATCCTACTAAAAGCTGCCGAGCTCACAATGGAGGTTGGTACGTGTTCGGTACTTTTTCTATCACTGGAACTACTTAGTGTTCTTGTCGTATCTTGCACTTATCACATTAAAAAGCAACACTATTCGCTTTACATATGCAGCAAGGTTTGGATGTACTTTTGATTAAAAAATAAATGTAAAAATTATCAAACTTGGGTTTGGAGTAGCAGGACATAACTTTTTGTCTAAGACATTAAAAGGTTTGGTTAGCGACTTAGTATAGGCCATCTTATCTTCTCAAAATATTGGACTCATAAGGTTTTTCAGGGATTTCAAGTCATGAAACAAATGAGATGATTGATCATGTTCGACGACCTCAACTTGTTTTTAAAATATGATTGACGTGTAAAAGTGTTTGTACAAACCTACTTACAGAAATGTGGTAATGACTAATGATAAAAGAAAACAGCGTAAAAATGCCTGAATTCGTCAAAACGCGACAAACGAAGTATTATACCTCTTCTAAGACAGAGAGAGAATGATCATTGACGCTTGCTCATTGCATATTGACGATTTCAGTCCATTACAAGTCTAAATTTTTTCAACCTGTTTTCTTACACCATAAGTCAGTAATCTCCAAGATCAACTCAGAAAGTAGATAAGACTCTGAAAGCCACATTAGTACTAGCAAGGTTCGACACTTCAGATGTCCTATTAAAATAGAAAGTAACTGGTACATCCTAGACAGTCACCCCGCTGCCACCTTGCTAGTATTTGCACTTAATATGTACAATTATTATGTTTAACTTCGTGTCATCAGCAAAGAAGGTCGTGCCACACAGGGAATCTTGTTGAGTGCTATTTAAATTTGTAATGCGTTTTCACGAAAACAAACGGCATGGAGTCGAACTGCGCCTACTTAATCCCAAAAGAAGATGGCCGCTGCACAGCTGCTATCACCGGGCGCCGGCCAGCAGCAGCGCGCCCAGCAGCGCCAGCGCCGGGCACAGGCGCTGCGCCACGCTGTTGTACTTGCTGCTCTGCTCGCACGTACCTGCGGCCACGGGCCCGGCTACAGCTTTACATCACGGTTGTTATCCCCGAAGGGTCAGGCAGAAGTGTGCCTTAAGTACACCCATATGTTGTTGTGTTGGATGTGGTTATGTCATGTCGACATGAGGATATCAAAAAAAAGCTAAGTACAAGCAGCTTCACTCATAAATAAATAATTGCATTGAACATACAAAATTATTTTTATTGAACCGTCCATGTCTTAAATGAAGAAACTATTATATTGCATAAAAGAAAGCAGTTTCGTTATAATCGCAATCTTAATAGGTTTTGTAATTTGTTCTGTATGAGAGGTAGAATCACCCCCAGAATACACGATTCAGTAAATAATCAGCGTATTAAAATGATATGAAAATAAAAATAAGTAAGAGTAGTATACCATTAATAGTGAGGTTGTAGGCCTTGTCCCCCGCCACTCCCGGCAGCACGGCGCGGTCGCACGAGCGCGACACGGCCGACACCGCCAGGAACTGCACCGGCACGCCCGAATCTTGAACATGGCAGGCACACAGTATAATTACTATACAGTGAACAAGAGACTGATGAAAGTAAAGCTCGCAATAACACACGTTATCACAATAACAGACGTTATCACAATAACACAAGTTATCACAATAACACACGTTATCACATTAACAGAAATTATCACAATAACACGCGTTATCACAATAAAAGACGTTATCACAATAACACAAGTTATCACAATAACACACGTTATCACAATAACACACGTTATCACAATAACACACGTTATCACAATAACAGACGTTATCACAATAACAAACGTTATCACAATAACACAAGTTATCTGTGCAGATTTCATCCAAATCCGTTTAGCCGCTTTTGCGTGATTGAGTAACAAACATACAAAGTTTCACATTTATGTAAATAAATAAAATTGAAGTGTCTATTTTTAATGTCAAAATAACAGCTTTTTAATAAATGCATATGAAAATATGTGGTACTTATATATTTTTTTATTTCAAATTTTTGTCTGCCTTTCTGTCTTTTTGTTCCGCTTAATCTTCTAGGGTTTTTTAGGGTACCTCCCTTGCACGTAATGTGGGAATTATATTATTTTGTCTCGTCTATCCCATGATGTGGGGTCATTGGATAGGCCGCTCAAAAATATTGCGGGTCTGTGAACACCACTTTTCGATTCAAGAATCCGTTTGCGTTTGTATTAAGCATTTAAGTACTAATTTTTGTTAGAGTCAAATGTCCGTCTCCCCCCCCTGCCAGCTAAATGGTTATTTATGGAGGTGTTTTAAAAATCATGGCAGTAGTACATATTGAAATTAAAAGGAAAACTATCACAGCTCAGTGGGCTTTACAAGTTAACGAGTAATAGTCGACCAACTTACATTCCAGTCGGAGAATTGACTGTGGCATATAACGATGTATGGGAGAACATGTTTTTTAACTACAATATTAAGTTTGTTTTGAGATAAATTTATACCAACTACGGCACCCTTCATTGTGCGTGGTCCATCACGCACTTGGCTTTTTTTTACTTTGTTGGACCTTTTATGCTAAAAGTATTGGTGTTAGTACTGACCATTCCTGACGTATGTGGTGTATATGAAGCACAGCGCGTGCGGCCTGGACGTCGGCCGTGCTGGCCCGGCTACTAAGAGGCCCAGCGAGCCCTCGCGCCAGCTGCCGTAGCAGGTGTATACTGGAAATAAAAGGATACAATTAATTAAAACGGTGAAGGAAAAAATCGTAGGGAAACCGGCATGTCCTAAAACCAAAAAAAATCGAAGACTTGTGACATCTACCAACCCGCACTGGGCCCGCGTGCGTGGTGAATTACGGGCCACTCCCTCTCACAGAGAGGAGGCCTGTGTGCCAGCAGTGGGAAGGTTATAGGCTGACTATGTAATTAAGTACATAATTACATTACAGAATCAGAATAACATGCGTGTTTCTATATGTGTAGTCCTTTCAACCTAAAGCTTGGGCGTATGGGAGGGGAGGGAGGTTGAGAGTCCAGACTTTTACTCGAAACAAAAACGTGAATATTCGCTGGTCAAAATCAAAATTCATTTATTCAAGGCTGACAATCAGCACTTTTCGAACGTCAAAATTACATACGACAGACCCCCAAAACGCCCGCCCTTCACCACTTGCTTTAACTGTGAAGAAGCGGCGCAACTAACTCCCCAACAGCACAGCGAGAAAAACTTGATTCTATACAATAGTATGCAAAATAATTTACACTACGCGCCACACAAATCTTTAAAATAAATTATTTGCTATATGCCAGCTAGCACACGCCACTATACCAACAAAAAAACATCGAAAACTATACTCAATCCGAAATAAAAACTAAAAACGTAAACCGAACTTAATACTTAAATAAAAGCCTCCAGGAATAAAGGGCGTGCCGGTTTACATATAGCTATAGCTGTAAATAAACAGTTAATTACTAATAACAAAACCATGGTCAACAAGACGACGAGTCCACCACAAGCAGCACCAGTTCACGAGCATAACGCAAAGATTAGCCATCACCCCCTCGCCATATTTGAGGGAAGGAGGCAACCCGACCCCCGACGCTAGCGCAAGCAGTGACATCTAAGGGAGCATGACGAACTTGCTGCCGGTTGCTCAGGCAAGAATAATATGATCAGTTGTCGAGGTCACTAGCTAACCACATATTGCAATACAACTCAATAAAAAATACATTGTAATGAGTAGATTATGTCAATAATGAAGGGAAATAAAATTAAAAATAAATTGGCTTATACAGTAAAATAAAACATTATATGAACTCATATAATCTGTCAGTAAGCTGATTCTGGAGAAAGAACATAAACATTATCTTGAGTTAATCACAGCAACCAACTATTCGTCGTTGATAGAATAGTATACTTATGAACAAAGGTTGGATTTTACTTTAGCTTTAAACGCATTAAAAGGCAAATCTAGAAAAGGAGAGGGTAGCTTGTTATAAAAAGTTATACCAATCCCAACAAACGAGTTATGAACCTTATGAAGCCTGTGAAATGGGGCATCTAATTTGTCCTTATTTCTGGTGTTAATATTATGAATCTTTTTTGAGTGTAAAAGTGTATATTTTGCCTAATATATAATATAAGAAGTTGAGGAAGGTGAATTGTGATGCCACCGTGAGAAAACCAATATCTTTAATCAAATCTCTCAAAGAAACTCCAGTTTCTTTGAAAGATTTCAATTTACCGGCTACTAGGTGCCAGCATCTAGCTGGTAAATTGCTCGAACAGCTCGTTTTTGAAGAACAAATATATTTTTAATGTCAGCGGCTTTGCCCCACAGCAGAATACCGTAGGACATAACGCTATGAAAATAACTAACTGTAAATAAATAACTAATGGACTAAACGAGCTGTATCAACGTCAGTGTATTGTCTTACGTCCCTGACGGCGTAAGTGGCCAACTTACGCCGTCTGAAACTGAGTCTTTCCGCTAGGCTTGATGTATGAGGGCCCTACATTTCGTTTTCTTGGCATTGAGAACTAAGTTATTTGTCGTAAATCAATTGAGAGAGCACTATTTACGTCGTCAAAATCTTGTAGTCCTGTCTACTTTAAAAATTAGTGAGGTATAATTTGCAAACAGTACAACGTCACGGATACCCAGAAATCGAATGATATACAACTTGTTTTTTTTATATCCCATAACTCTGGGGTTTTATTCTATAAGTAAAAATAATACAAAAGTCCTAGTATATGTGGTCCAAAAATGCATAGTTTTGAAGATATAATAATACTAACACTAAACTCTCTGGGTGTGTCGGTATGTAAGTTTCATTGATAAATTACGAGCAATTAATTTTCATTCAAAGCAATCATTCATATTTAAAGCTAAGAAAATGCGACGTTGTCATATTTCACGTAAGAGTGTTTTACATTAATAAAATAAATAAATAAAATAAAATTAATTTATTTATTATTATTTATACATTATTATTAGTAATCGTGACTTTGTCGAAATATTTTGTAAGAAAAATAAAAACAAAAAAAAAAAGATAAATGAAAAATAATTCATATGCCATTTGATTCTTTGATATGGTCTCATTCATACCCTAGAGTTATGGGATATCAAAATAAACACCTTGTATGTACACTAAGAAAAATAATGGCTTTCGGTTATGTGTTTATAAAGTATGTCAACATAAACTCGTTTTGAATTTTATAATTCGAATTTTACGATATGTGAGTAGCTAAAATCATTAATCATTTACCTGTGCTGGTGCAAGCGGACTGGAATTCGATAGTATCCTGGGAGGCGCCGCATCCGATGCTAGCGCTGTCGTACTGGCCCATCACGCACTCTACTGGCTTCTCTGCTACCTCTTCGCCAGTCGACTCGTCTGTGAGTAAAGTAAGTTTTGTATTTAAAAAAAAAACTCACTTCCACGAGTAATAGGATTGTTTTTTTTTTCCGTACAATGCGAGGTATAAATTATAAACTGGAAATGTATAGCTTGATGTGTAGCCGTATGTAATAAACATACATACATATTTACTTCGGTTTTCCTGTCATTTAATTTATCATGTTTGTTAGAGAGATTTCATCCTTATAATTGACCCTAACGATCGATGCAATAAAAGTACAGGGTATAATTTTTTCAGATTTTAGCCGGTTCGATTCCCGGGTGTGGGAGAAGAGAATTTTCGAATATCTTTGAATGCAGTTTGCTTTCTATTCAAAAATAAAGGAATGTTTCCTTTGAGTAAAATTTTCTATCTGCAGTATTAAGAGTACTTTCCCTCCAGGTGGCATTACAAAATTCCACCCTGTATACAAATTCAAGGAAGAGGTGTTGGGATGACCCAACTCTATTTTTTTTTTAATAACTGCAATTTCCGCTTGAATGCATACCAACTGGTAGCCGTCCGGATATCAAGAGAAAGCGCATTCTAGAGAAGAATGGACTAAATATGAAAGGAAGAATGAACAAAGCCAGAAGTATGAGAAGGACAGAGTAGGACAAGATTGTTATAAGAACGCAGGCTCGTTGACATTCATTAGATAAGGAACTCTTGCGCAAAATTGCATGCTTTTAGACCCAGCAGTTTAGGCTGAGCGTTTTCTGTCATTAAATGAATGAATGAGTGAATGAATGAATAAATGAATGAACGAATGAATGAATTTAAGATTTATACAAGGTGTTGTTTTGGACCTGCAAAACATTTTAGGAGGTAATTATGTTAGTGATTCTCGACATCAACAAAAAAAAAAATAATAAAAAATAAAAAAATAAAAAGAAAAGATAAAATTTAAAAATCTAATATAAAAAGTATTATTGATTATTGACTTGGTATCGTATTGTTATACGATTATTTACGAGTTTCATAACAACCTCCTGAAATGTTTTGCAGGTTCAAAACAACACCTTGTATAGATATTTAAGTAGAATTCAATAGATTTCAATATAAGATATAAATCTTTGAAAGGCTAGGCTTTCAGGAGAATATAGTGTGTGTTACCAATAGTAAGTTGTTGTCGTCTCCGGCGCCTGTCCGCCAGCGAGTCCAGCACGGTGTAGCGACCCGGCATCGGGCACCGCACCGGGTACAGGGACGTCGCTGGAAATATTAACATACCCATAACTAAAAAGTAACTAAAATATATTAACATTCCCATAACTAAAAAGTAACTAAAAATATATTAACATAACTAAAAAGTTATACCAAATAAAAAAGAAATCGGCTAAGTGCGTGTCGGACCACGCACAATGAAGGGTTCCGTAGTTAGGATGAGTTTATCTCAAACACAAACTTAACATTTTTGTTGAAAAACATGTTCTCTGTCACGGTCAATTCTCCAACCGCAAATGTAAGTTGGTTGAATATTATCTAACATAAAAACTTAACTTGTAAAGTCTACTTAGCCGTGATGTGTTTTTACATAATTATCCAAAAACACATTTGACTCTAACAAAAATTAGCACTTTAAAGCTTAATATGACGCAAACTTGTGCCTGAATCGTAAAATGGTTTTCCCAGGCCTCCAATATTTTTAAACGGCCTATCCAACGATACTCACACCATGGGATAGACGAGAAAAAAAATATCATCCCCACTTTACGGTACTATACAATTTTTTGTTTTTCAAGATTTTATTTTACTGGCGTGATTGATATATACACTATTATACACCCATGCCAAATTATAGCTTTCTAGTAGTAAGAGTCTCTGAGCTAAGCCGCGGACAGACAGTCAGACGGACATGGCGAAACTATAAGAGTTCCTTGTTGACTAGGGAACCCTAAAAAGCGTGAATATATGTAGGTTCCGTGTGGTGTCGGACGTAAAGAATAGCACCATCCCATTTCTTCCCATGGGTGTCGTAAAAGGCGACTGAGGGACTTACTAGAGAATGGGCAGCAGCGTTCTCTATGCATTTTAACACCATACTGCGATCGCCAACCCGCCTACCAAGAGTGGCGATTATGGCAAACCCCCCTAATATTGGGGGAGGCCTATGGACCTAGTGGACGTCTTTCGGCTGGAATGATGATGATGATATTATGTAGGTGTGTAATGTGATTCAAGTTACTGATGAGCGTGACGTGCGGCGTGTAGAGCTGCGCGGCGCAGGCGTGGTGCGGCGCGTCGTGCAGCGCCGCGCCCAGCTGCAGCTCCAGCAGCGCGCGCGAGCGCCGCGCCAGGCGCACGCACACGTGGCCGGACTCGCTGCGGGCAACACTCAACACTTCAAAATCAAAAGAGAGTACAACTTTGTGCCCTTTGGCGTCGAGACCCTCGGTCCGTGGGGTCCCAGTGCGCATAAGTTATTTGCGGAAATCGCGAAACGTCTACTTGATGTAACTGATGACCGAAAAGCTGGCGGCTTTCTCGCGCAACGCATCAGCATTGCAATTCAGCGAGGAAATGCCGCCAGCATCCTCGGTACAATGCCCCGAGGGCCTTTTTTAAGCTTAACTTAGTTTTAATTTAATTTAGTTAATGTTAATAATCATCTTGTAAATCAAAATATTTTTATTTCACATAAACCTACATGGGCACTTATGAAACGTCAGAAGCTAGGTGCACGGTTCCAATGGGTCGTTTCCTATGGAGAAGAGCCGGCAAGAAACTCCACTTTTAAAAATAACTGGCTTTTACAATGTTTTCAAATTACAGTGTTAATAGGTATGGGAGGACAGTTTAGGCCTGTCGAGACGTACCAGGTACTTAACAAAAAAAAAAAAAGAAAAAGGTCTACAAAATATGTAGTATATTAAGCCTACAACGTTCTCACATTCACAAGGTACACACAAATCTGTGTAAAATATTAATAAAAAAATAAAAACCCATTTAAACCAAATGAAGTTTGCCATTACAAGTCTGAAATCAAAATTTTAAGTATATATTCACGTAGGGAACTTGGAGATATCAATCTGAGTACGCTTACAAAGTTCGTCAAAACTTCGCAAAACTTCGTCTAGTCTTCTCGTCGCCAATCCCGCAGTGTTTGAAGACTAAGGTCTTCAACCAGTGCGTCCTGCACGTTATTACATACGGTGCCGAAACGTGGACACTGACAGTCGGGCTGGTCCACAAATTAAAGGTCGCTCAGTGCGCCATGGAGCGGGCTATGCTCGGAGTTTCTTTGAAGGATAAGATCAGAAATGAAGTTATCCGGAAGAGAACCGGAGTTACCGACATAGCCGGCAGAGTCAGCAAGCTGAAGTGGCAGTGGGCTGGCCATGATTGTCGAAGGACCGATGGCCGGTGGAACAGATTAGTTCTGGAGTGAAGACCGCGTATTGGCAAGCGTAGTGTGGGACGCCCCCCAGCTAAATGGACCGACGACCTTAAAAAGGTGTCTGGGACAGACTGGATGCGGAAGGCGGAGGACAGGGTGTTGTGGCGCAGCCTGGAAGAGGCCTATGTCCAGCAGTGGACTGCTATAGGCTGAGTTGACTGATTGACGCTTACAAACGCGTACAAACGTACTTTTACGCCCAATGAGAACACGCCTGTATCTTAGACACGATGAGTATGCAGCACACCCAAACACAGACACCCTTAAACTTTCATCCACGCATGTAACATCTTTCCACTCGCTTTCTGTGAGAGAGATTTCGTGAAAAGAAACGGAAGTGTGTAACAGGAAGTGACAGCTTGAGCTTGGAATAAGTGAGTACTTTTTAATAGCATGGAATTAGTAAGTACTATATAGATTAAGGGCAGTGGCGTGCCTAGGGTTTCAAAATAACGCAAGCCCAATAAAATTTTAACCGATTTCAAAAAAAGAAATTTCAGTTTTCGACTGAGTATGTGTACCTAAGTATGTATCATCGCAATCATCGCGCGCGAACTTTTAAATAGTTCGGGTTTGATATTAATTCTCTATCGAGCATTTTAGTAGGGCTTTTGGGCTTATATGAAGGTACCGCCACTGATTAAGGGGGTCGAATATCTATCAGTGGACAACCACTAGTAATTAATAATTATTCGAATAAATATTTCACTATTTAGCTTCTTAAATTTTGAGGTTAATTTCTGTCGCTGTTCAACTGCTTATTACCAAGGTGAGATGTCAGATATTACATATCGTAACTATGCAACTGTAAGGATCGTTGGTTTAAAAAATAAATAAGAATAAGAATAATTTATTTACTGAAAATACAGGTTTTACCAAAACTTACGAATTGGTGGTTTAACCATAGTCCATATTTTGTCTGTTTAGTGCATGCAAATTAGTTTGTTTTTTATTTATCTTGTCTACGCTTTTTGGCGTTATTATTGTTGACATTTGTACCTAATAATAAAGAGAATGTACTGGCTATACAGGTTGAAATTGAAAACTTGCGACAAACTGAAATGGGACATTGTATACATCATTATTAACAACTTTTACTAAGGGACCAAAGCTGTAATCCCAAAAAAAAAAATCTGCTTTTCCTACATTTTGATGAGGTATTGCGAACATAAATGTAGGGGACAGCAGTTTTTTTTTAGGGATTGTAGCTTTGGTCCCTTAGTAAAAGTTGTTCATAATGATGAGTACAATCTCCCATTTCGATTTGTCGCATGTTTTCAATGTCACCCTGTATAAGCAGCTCAGAAACCAGAAAATATACCTATATGTGTAGCAAACTTTATTTATTTAGCTTTGAACTCACCATCCCCTAGTGAGGTGCGCGACCAACTTGACCACTTTGTTGTCCTTGTGCTCGAGTATAGAGTGGCACACCAGTCGCTTCTCCTCGAACGACCCGTCCTCGTTCATTATCTGCAAATTGACAGTAGCATAAACATAGCGTTCGAAAAGTGCTGATTAAATGACTTTTGACGTCATTTTATTTTGAAACTGTTCTACATTCTATTTTAGAACTGTTTGACATTTTGACTATATTGCTTTAAGTTTTTGACCTTATACTTTAAAATTGTTTGACATCATAACTATGTATATTATTTTTAAAACTGTTTCCACAGAATATTTGAAACTGTTAGGCACTATTTTTTGAATTTCTTGGAATGCTAATTAATAATTTATAGTTCTTATTTTTATGTAAATTACATGTATATTCAACACAATGTAAATTGTTCACGAATAAATGAAATGAAATGATTCTCAGCCTAGTTTAAACAATTTTAACTTATGGTTTTGACCAGCGAATATTAACGTTTTTGTTCAGATTTAAAGTCTGGATTCTCAAAAAATTATGTCGGTGTTTTAATAGACTTCATTTCAGACACCAATCTGCATAGATTGGTTTCTGAAATGGTCTTTTCAAGTCTATTAAAAAAATATATTATGAGGCTCTCTGGTAACGAAAAGCGGCGATGGAAGAAAAATATAAACCAACCATCTTTGTCCCTGTTTTACCTAAGTAAGCCCTTAACTGAATACGAGTTCTATGTTCTATGTTAGAGGGTTTGGTTTCCGCACTTAGTCCTTCAGGTGGACCATTGTGCGTGGGTCATGGCAGCCGTTCGGTTATTCCAACCAGCCCACCTCCCTCCAGAAGCTGATCACATCTCCTGGTCTATTTAGAATCTCTGTGTAGGATCTGGGTGCCCCGAGGGTTTCTGTTCTAATGTAGGTGACGCCTGTGCATTCAAAAAGCACATGCGCAACGGTTTCCTCTGCCTCCATGCAAGCCCTGCACAGAGGGCTGTCCGTTATGCCTATTGTGTGGAAGTGTTTTTAAATACGAGTTTATATATGGTCCCAGTATCAATAGGGTCCCAGTTCCTTTGACGTGCAGGTATCAAGGCTAGTAGGACTTGCCGTTTTACGATACTACAATCGCCTATGCACCCACACCTGACCAGAAGGTGTAGACAATCGCTTTCAAAGCGTTTCGTATTTCTACAACGACTTGACATGAGGTTTTCGGTAGATTACGTCAGTCCCACACATTTTTGACTTTTCCATCATCGTTATCGCTGATGGAATGTCACTTTGTCTAATCCCCAGACCAAATAAAAAACCAAGACATAGCGCTGTCAACAGTGACGTGAGGCCGGTTTCGTAAACATGTGTGCACTTAGTGCGTGTCCCAGTGAGGTGTAGTTTGGTTGTAAATGTGTGCGCGAGAGCGTGTATGCACAGAGCGAGGTGTAGTTTTGGCATGCTTCATTAAATTGTTCGCAGCGCTATGTTTTTGGTTTTTTATTTGGTCTGAGGTCTTGGTCCTCAGGCAAGGGAAGGTACACAGGTGGGTTTTAGTCAGTGAGAGTCTGACACACTTCTCCCGCTCCGCCCGAGGGGGAGAAGTTATTTGATAATCTCACACCCAAAAAAATAAAAATCCTGGTTGAACCAAACTAACCATCTGACTACCTCGTTGGTCTTCTTTCTGACCGGGGTCCTGGGTTCAAACCCTGGGACGAGAAAAGTTTTATTGAGATTTTCCATTAGAAAATTCTCAGGGTCCTAACTAAAATAACTGTAGATGCAGGTGTCTTAAACACCTGTGCCAACCCTTTCGGAGAATATAAGCGTGATATCCATATATTATAATTAAATAGTAAAAACGAAGTCAAAACTGTATATTGAATATTTTTTTTTAAAGGTATTGCTACGAGGTGTGGGAACGAGTCAGGGGGACTACTCTCTAAGCCCGTCAACGAAGATACGGCCATCCGAAAGTAGTTGATCCGTCAAAACAAGTGACAGATTCAATTTTTAGAACAGGCAAAAACACATTGCGAGTAGGGACAATCTCAGTTCGGGCTCCGAAGTAATCTTATGTCCGTAGGTGATACGGAGTAGGAAACGCCCGTAACTTCGGCCGAAACTACGAATTTAGTGCCTGTTTGCCTTTTTTTTTTGGGGTGGGAAATCATCAAATAACTTCTCCCGCTCTGGGCGGAGCGGGAGGGTGTGTCAGACTCTTACTGACTAAAACCCACCCGTGTCTCTTACGTTGCCTGTGTTGCCAGGGGCCTTGGTGACCCTTTAGTACCTTCCCGCGACCGCGGCAGTTGTCTGTTTGCCTGGATGTATGTTCCGGATTAGCGCAATAACGGCTGAACGGATTTAGATACAATTTAGCACATATATAGTTTATAATCTGGATTAACACATAGGGTGCTTTTAATCCTGATACGTTCCAGTGGGATATCTTCCGATATCCATGCGGGCAAAAGCTGGATCTGTATATAAAGTGGTTACCTTGAGCGTGGCGTTCTTGGTGGTGAAGTGGTACTGGTGCGTGTGGTCCAGACTGAACCACTTGTGGTGTTCTACCACCCAGGTGGGGAAATGGCAGCGGTTGTGTTCGTCATCGACTGGAAAATGTAAAAAAATACGTCAGACATGTCTGCTATTATATAATATTTATTATTTTCCCATGATTTTTTATGATTGGAAGATTTTTGCTTTATGCTTTATTCTCCATAAGGGATTTGATGAGACTCTGTTATCGTGCTAAGCTAATCGGGCAACCAGCAGTATCGTTGAAGGCACGATAAGTAATTTTATTATGAATGTGTCACAAATAAAACTGCAATTAATTTAAGTTGGAACCAACTTAAATATATCAATATGTGTGACCTACTGAATAAATAAATAAAATAAAAAGTTCTTATACAGGGTTATTTTAAATTGACTAGCAAATCTCCGCAGACGCGATGGGTAGCCAAACCTAAACACGATAAATTAAAAAAAATAAGTTCTCGATGTTTTTTTTTTGAGAGGTCAACGATCGCTTTCGCTTGGTAGGTACTTGAGGTATGAGTTGAGTAAAACTGTTTTCTTATGTTTTATGGTGTTTACCCATCACGCCTGTGAAGTTTACACAAAATAACCAGATTTTTTAAGTGACCATAATAATTGCGGTCGATTGCCCCACAAAAAATCATGAAAATTATTTATTTTTTGTTTTATCATGTTAAGATGTGCGACACTTCGCATCTGTGGAGTTTAGCTAGCCAATTTAAAATAACCCTGTATTTATCTTCACCGACAAAATATGGGTGGTAGATAACATAGGAACAGTAGATGATTGATTATATTTGGAAGATCGAATTATAACTAAGACGTCAAGCAATAGACCTTATTTTCTACCTAAGCACTTGAACCATGAAAATGATACCCATGAAAACAAACTATACAGGGTGACAGGACATCGACGCGCAAACTGTTACCATGAATTCAGCACATGACTAGACCTATTTCATTTTTTTTGGGTGGGAAATTATCAAATAATTTCTCCCGCTCTGGACGGAGCGGGAGGGCGTGTCAGACTCTTACTGACTAAAACCCACCCGTGTCCCTTCCGTTGCCTGCGAGCTACCCATTACCGTCCGCAATCCCGCGCCTACGGTGGCATGACACTCCAAGCTTAGAATTTTTCATCATTTATCAAAAGAAAAAATCTGCTATTTCATAAAAAAAAAAAACTGCGATACCTACGCTGGCAAAATGTATGGAACAGGTTTTTTTTTATTACTAACGAAAAATTTCAACGCACAGGGGTTCAGAATCATGTACTGGTAACAGGTCCACGTAACAGGTTGCGCGTCGATTGCCCTACCATCCTGTATATTGTTATGATCACCAGCTTTTATTTAGGTATGGCATCAGGACTTACAGAACCCCATCTGTTGATGATACCCATAGCAAAAAGAGGACACATTTACTTACAATATCTTGTAGCCTAGACGATACAAACTTTGACTAGGACGGTTAAACATTGCCATAACATAAAAAACTCAATCAACTCAATTATGGGTCTTCAATTTCCTGCCCTTATCCCAATTTATTAGTGGTCGGCGCAACATGTCCCTTTCTTCCACACTTCCCTATTAGTTGTCATGTCGGTAGTCACCCCCTTTCTAGCCATATCATCTTTCACACAGTCCATCCATCGTTTCTTTGGTCTTCCCCTAATCCTATATAGACATCCAAATACATACTCAAGACATTCCTGACGACATTTCCCTCATTCCTCCGCATCACATGCCCGTACCATGATAACCTATCTGCAGACAACTTTTCAGTCACCGGTTTCACTTTCAGAGTTCCTCTTATACACTCTCTAAATATATAGAGACTTTCTTTATTTTATTCTAAATATTTATTTCTAACTAGCTGAGCCGACAGACTCCTATCCGAATTATTCATACAATATCCCATACAAAAAGTATATACACCAACATTTCGCCAGTTATGTTAAAATCCCATGTAAAAGGGGGCGAGCCTATTGCCATCACACCCGGGCATAAATCCAGACTCCGGGCTGCTACTAAGAAATTCCAGATAAAAAACCCAATAATACTTTGCCCGACCCGGGAATCGAACCCAGGACCTCATGCTCGGCAGTAGCGCTTGCGACCACTAGACCAACGAGGCAAATATTGAAATATGCATATACAAGGTGTCGTTTTGCATCCTCGTCAAATTCAAGGAGGTAACTATGCTAATGATTCTCGACACGAATCAATAATAAAATAAGTAGCATTTTTTATTTTATTTTAGGAAATCGTCATGTGTGAGACATGCATGTTAAAACGCGGCCCGTGTGATACCGCACTGAACTGCCCTTTTACACACATACTACCGTATACGCAACGGGGTGATTATGTTCTGTGAAAGTGGTGTATTCTAAAATACTTTCAAACTTAAGTAACTAAAAAACAAGTATGTATTAATTATTGAGTAGGTATCGTAATTTTATTTCATGATGTATGTATTTCATAGCAGTCTCCTAAAATTGGACGAGGATGCAAAACAACACCTTGTACAATATGAGCCGGAATTCACGCACACCACCAAACACCCCAATAATAATATTATATTACAATCATTATACACACACTGAATTGCTACTATTATATACAAAACAGTGTGTATTTATTAACAAAATAAATATGCTGATTGTGGGAGAAAAATGTTGACCACTTAAGATCTACGCACGCACACAGTCAGACACGTATAAGGGTCTAGCGTGGTAGGTACTTCGTCCATGTTGGTATATTTTGACTGTAGTTTTATTTATGGTTTGGATAAAAAATTACCTATATTAAAAATGACAGAAATCGACACAAGAAACGATTCTGAACAAACTTCTTTCATAATGTGCATTAAATTCAGTCACACATTGTATACATAGACAGAAAAGAGATTTACAGACAACTGACACGAAATGGACACTGGCGAACCGTGCGATTGCTTAAATTAATAATTTAATACTACTCCAGCAGGCTTAGCATGACGCTTTCTATTTATAAGAAGAATAGACGCAGCTTTTTCTATACAAAGTGACATTTCGTTTCTCCATTTTTGACATCTCACCGTAGAAATCCTTCTACAATCTGTCATTTTGTCTTTCATTTCTAACGATCTTTGTCTAGGTCCTTTTTTGTGTAGAAGGATTTCTACGGTGCGATGTCATAAATAGAGAAACGAAATGTCACTTTAAATGGAAAGACCTGTGTCTATTCTTCGGAGACATAGAAAGCTTCATGCTAAGCCTGCTGGACAGACTGTGTTATTTCTGTGTCACAGGTACAGTCACGAGCATAAATGCCTTACACAACACAACATTCAAGAGCGATTTTCTCCTGAAGTATTGACACTTACATATTTTATGGTGTTACGAAATTTACGAAACCATACTATTATTAAATAGTTCTTTTCACAAAGTTGGAATTGTTATTTCATGAGGAAAATGCTTTTGAATTTTGCGTGACTCTGATGTGTTTATGCGGGCGTACGCAAAATACAAGCTTTGACGTGGAGTTGTGGACACGGTACAGTTGTACCATGCCCAATTTTACGTTCGAGAATTAAGTTTTTTTCCTGACAGCGAGTTATTCAAGAGTAAGTCAATGATTAGACTGCTCTTTCGACCAACTGATTTAGAAAGACGAGAAATGGCTGAATTTCTCGTTCAACATCGTAGGCGGGGTTTTCTATATTTATTTATTTACAGCTTTATGCACAAGTAGACAACGCACGAAGGCGGCGCGTTAGTATTTTCAGCAAAATTAGCCTAGTGTAATAAAAAAAAAATAGGTGGTGCAAGAATAGAATAGAATAGAATACTCTTTATTATGTACACCATAAAGATACGTGACAGATTGGAAACGAGAAAAAATAAATAAGATACAGGAATAAATAAATACATTAAGAAGCAAGAAACCAAAAATCATAGTAAATAAAACATTTATTTCCCAACACCAAATTAAAAACAAAATAGAAAAATAAAATATACACTCAGTAATATCTTAAAAATAAGAAAAAAAGAAAAGAAAATATTTATTAGATAACACACGACCCCCATATCCACTAAACATGAAACCTAACTAAAAAAAATAAAGAAACATAACTACAGATCTGCAAGGAAAAGTACGTGCTTCGGGAATCATCGTATATATCTTCGGAAATATAAACGCACATTTACGAGATCTAATGTAGAACTGTAACCACCATGGAAGTACTTGCCTATTTCGTATTACCATGATTACAAAATCATAGATTAACAAAACTATGCAACAGAAAAACAAAGTTCAAAGTTTCTAGTGTCAAATGAACATCTTCGGCTTAGCATAACGCTTTCTATTTCTACGTAGAATAGAGACAGCTCTTTCTGTACAAAGTGACATTTCGTTTCTTCATTTTTGGCATCGCACCGTAGAAATCCTTCTACAATCTGTCATTTTGTCTTTCGTTTGTAACGATCTTTGTCTAGGTCCATTTTTATATAGAAGGATTTCTACGGTGCGATGTCAAAAATGGAGAAACGAAATGTCACTTTGTATAGAAAGAGCTGTTTCTATTCTTCGTAGAAATAGAAAGCGTCACGCTAAGCCTGCTGAGTCAGTAACCCGACAGAGAGAAAACTTCATATAATTCTGCAATGATAGGTGTACCACTTACAAAGCGCGACAATACAAAACTTAGAAGCTTTACCTCTGACGGGGTTACTCTGTGTTGCGCCGTTCGTGCTAATTCGGAAAAGCGAAGGTTACCGAAGCGCATACTTTTTCTGGTTTACTTGTAGTAAACATCAAACGCATTACAAGTGAGCTCATCATACGTACTATTGGTGAGCTTCATGGTGCGACTGCCGTCGACGGGTGACGTCAGACCGTTGCACGTGGCGTCTCCTGACTGGGCGATGTTGTACGTCACCGTCTTGTCCGCGTGCTGGCCTTTGTACACGAAGCACCTAGAATTGTTGTGGAAAAGGGGGATGTTTGAGACGATATTTGCTACTTTTATAGACGGTACGGAACCCTTCGTGCGCGAGTCCGACTCGCACTTGACCGGTTTTTATTAGTGATCGAAGCCCTAAGCAGTATTTTCGTGGCCCTGGCATAACAGCTAGGTTCTTTCCCCCAAACGATTAACACTGCCTGATAAGTTCCCAATAATTTGCACTCCCGCTGGAGTGCTGCACTGAATGAACTCTTGAATACTAATCCAATACACAATGAATGGACGAAGATTTTGAAGTTTAACATATTTCCTCTCGTTTTCTGAGGGAGTGATTTAGTAAAAAGGAACGGAAGTGTGTCAAACTCAAACTCAAAGCATTTATTCAAATAAATCAATTACAGGCACTTTTCATTTGTCATGGGTTCGGTCGGTCAGTCAGAAAGATGAAGCTAGTTGCCCATTCCAAAGCGCAGTAGGTACCTATAGAGAAGAACGGGCAAGAAACTCCACGGACACTCTTTTAAATCAACGTATTATGGTTACAAAATATTGTTTACATCATTAATTTTGAAATTATCCATGTGAGAACGATGCAAAACATAAAAGCGTCCGTAATAAAAAGATTAACAAACCAAAAAAAAAGCAATTCAAAAATTAAAATAAGCTGTGGCCGTGTAAGACAGGAAGTGACAGCTTCAGGATGGAATAAGTAATTACTTTTTAATATTATGGAATTAGTAAGTACATTATAAGAGCATGGAATTAGTGTACTCGTGGAATTAGTAAGTACTATATAGATTGTAAGTAGAGGGGGACGAATTTCGACCAGTGGGCGACCACGTAATAAATAATTACTCGAATAAATATTTGAGTATTTACCTTTTTTAAATTCTGAGGTTAATTTCTGTCGCTGCTCAGTTGCTTATTACCAAGGTGAGATGTCAGATATTACACATCATATGCGACCACTGTTAGGCTCACACGTTTTTTTTTCATTGCGTCAGTTGCTAAAAGGGAGTTTGTGTAATCTTTGGTATCTGTTAAAGTCCATACCTGTACATATCCTCATCAGTGGAGATGGAGTTCCTCCTCTGAACCTGTGAGATGAGCCCCACGAGGTAGCGCGTGGAGCCCTCCTTCCACGTTGCCAAGCAGATTAGTTCCTCAACTGGAAATATAGGCAGAAAAACTTTTAGTAATATTTCTAAAAACATGACAAAAGACGTATTTCTTATTGACAGGTCGTCTACGCCAAATGTAAGCTGAACTCTGGGATCCTCAATTTATCGCAAAAGTTACACATGACTGTATGCTACTAAAAGATAAAACAAGGCTCTAAGGATAATAATATAGAGAATTATATGTACAATTTTTAATGATGTCTGAAATGAATGTATTTTTTTATTTTTATAAATCTTGAGACCTTAAACATTTCACCAAGCTTATTTTATTAAAATGAACTAATAATTTCGGTATTTTAAAACGTCATACAAGACAGTCTCCAAAAGTTCACCCTACACCACTTTTGTTTATGATGAGAACGAATCCACGGCATTGCTTTGTACGTCCGGGACATCTTTGTGAGAACAAGAAGCTATACTTTCCTTATCAGCAGGGCTATTGGCTATCTTTTTCATTGCCAGTGACTAACTAGCTTCAGTTGTACACCGAACTTTGATGACAACTGAGAATTTCATAACATTGGTATTACGTATCACAGTAAGTGGACATCACGTTACGGTGACCAACAGACCGGGATCGGTGCTCATCGTCCCAACACTTGACGCCTCTATTTTTTATCGACTATTATGCGGCTAAGTTGAGTAGCGCCTTTTGAGCGCTAGAATACTTTATTTTAGGGAACATTTTGTATTAAGCGGTTTATATGTACTTGAAACGTGATTCTGGCGGTAAATTCAATCTTTTGCAGTTTTAACTCGACAGCCTAGCGAAATTAAATAGTATGTTTTTACTTGTGCTAATAAAGTGTAACTTAGTGAAAATAAATCCTCAAAGGAAAGGTAGGTAAATAAAACCACGAAATAGGTAAACAAAACCACGATAAATAATGTACAAGTTGTTAAAGTATTAGAAGATCATTTTGGATGCTGTATATAGCTATGTACATCGTTAGGACTCTAGTAGGTATGATGTATGTACCTACATAACTATGTACATATTTCGGGAATATGTTGTAGTTACATAATTACTCGCGTATACCTACTCTAAATATTATTATTACTTCTTATTTTGATTATATTTTTAGGGTACCGTAGTAAACAAGGAACCTTTATAGTTTCGCCATGTCCGTCCTGTGTCAGTTTGTCCCCGCTGTAGCTCAGAGATGCTTAGTACTAAAAATCTGTAATTTGGCACAGGTATTACATATTAATACCCAGCCCAGTCCCTCTCACAGAGAGGAGGCCTGTGTCCCAGCAGTGGGAACATTATAGGCTGATTATGATGATTACATATTAATCAAGCCGTAAAAGTGGTAAAATAATAAAAAAAAAATGTTTTTAGGGTAAGTACCTCTCTTGCATCAAATGTGGGGAAATATTTTTTTTCTCATCTATCCCAAGGTGTGGGGTATCGTTGGATAGGCCGTTCAAAACTATTGCGGGTCTGTGAATACCACTTTTTATTGGGATCCGTTTGCGTAATATTAAGCTTTAAAGTGCAAATTTTTGTAAGAGTCAAGTGTCCCCCTGCCGGCTAAATGGTTGTTTATGGAGATGTGAAAAAAATCGTGGCAGTAGTACATAAAATGAAATTAATAAGAAAACTATCACAGATACGTAGGCTTTACAAGTTAACGAGTAATAGTCGACCAACTTAAATGTGCAGTTGGAGAATGAACCGTGACGTATAGCGATGTATGGGAGAACATGTTTCTCAACTACAAGTTTGCTATTCGGATAAATTCATCCCAACATTCCCAACTACGGAAGCCTTCAGTGTGCGTGACACGCACTTGGCCATGCCATACTTCTGCCACGACCAAGAATCACAATAAAACAACATAAGAAGTAATTCTTACACGCTTAACTTACTATCGGCTTCGGTGTTAATCACTATAATTTATAAAACACTACCTTTGAGTAGTGTCTTTCACGAAAGCCACCACAAACTAAATGATCATCAATTTGATGTCCACTAAGCTTACACAATCGCAATCTTAGCAATATCGATACAAAAACATCTGTCAAAATGTGTTACGGTAGCTATCAGCGGTACTGGGTGCCTATGACGTCATCCTAGTTAGTCACTGAAGTTAGCCAATACGAAACTAACTGTTTGACAGTTAATCGTTTAACACTTTGCCAAGTGATCATCATTATGAACTGTCAACAGAGATACGCAATAGCCCTGCAGGCCTTATTTCAAAAACTTAAATTCTACCTCTGCCATGTTCATACAAGGTGCCGTTTTGCATCCTCGTCAAATTTCAGGAGGCTGCTATAAAAGACTTATATAATCAAATAAAATTACGATACCTGCTCAATAATTAATACATACTTGTTTTATTAGTTATTTAAGTTTGACAGAATTTTAGAATACACCACTTTTACAGAACAGAATCACCCCGTTGCGAATGCGGTAGTGTGTGTGTGTGTGTAAAAGGGCAGTTACCGTTTTAACATGCGTGTCCCACACATGACAATTTCCGAAAATTAGAAAAAAAATATCTACTTGTTTTATTATTGATTCGTGTCGAGAATCATTAGCATAGTTACCTCCTTCAATTTGACGAGGATGCAAAACGACACCTTGTATATTTTTTTAATAAGTATGTATTTTTGTGAAGAGAAACTACAATTTATTTGAAATTATCACTGACAGGCCAAAAAGCCGAACACGGGATAAAGATAGACTTCGGCTACCACAAATTAAACTAAAATTACGTATTTAAGAAAAATAGTAATTGTTTTATTAAAGAATTCTTACAATATTTACACATTAATATTAAATTTATTTAAATATTCTAGCGAACTGTAACCAATAGTTATACATTTTTGAAATTATTAAGGAAAAATTTAAAGTTTTTATTCCACCAATGAATATTTAGCATGTAAAATGTAAAACTTATGTGTTAGAATAGTTTAAGAAAAAAAGTAACTATACAATATTGATGCTACTAACTATTTACACTAGGTAGACACTAAATTAAATTACTAACTATATATACAAATTTATACAAAAAACAAAAGGACACTTACTTATTTTAAGAAAAATGTATACTGCATGTCTGTTATTATTTAGACTTACCGCTGAAAATGTTTAAAATAAAACTTTTCAATCTATTGCTATTTAAAAGATATTGGTGCCGATTCCCTTGTTCACAAACTAAACTAAATTTAAGTTCAGTGCATCTTTTTCTTTCTATTTTATTATGAAAAGGACAGAAGGTAAATTTTAGTTTAGTCCTGTCAAATTAATCAGCGCTTGACGTAAATTGACGTAATTTTAGTAGGCAAGTTTTTAATCACGTATAAACTTGTATGAAGTAGTGACAGGCGCTGATTAATTTGACAGGACTAAACTAAAATTTATCTTCTGTCCTATTCTTAATGAAATAGAAAGAAAAAGATGCACTGAACTTAAATTTAGTTTAGTTTGCGAACAAGGGAATCGGCACCAATATCTTTTATATAGCAATAGATTGAAAAGTTTTATTTTAAACATTTTCAGCGGTAAGTCTAAATAATAACAGACATTCAGTACACATTTTTCTTAAATACGTAATTTTAGTTCAATTGGTGGTAGCCGAAGTCTATCTTTATGCAGGGTTCGGCTTTCTGACCTTTCAGTGATAATTTCAAATAAATTGTAGTTTCTCTTCACAAAAATACATACTTATTAAAAAAATACACAAGGTGTCGTTTTGCATTCTCGTCAAATTGAAGGAGGTAACTATGCTAATGATTCTCGACACGAATCAATAATAAAATAAGTAGGTATTTTTTTTTTCTAATTTTCGAAATTAATCAGCGCCTGTCACTACTCCATACAAGTTTAGACGTGATTAAAAACTTGCCTTCTAAAATTACGTCAATTTACGTCAAGCGCTGATTAATTTGACTGGACTAAACTAAAATTTTCCTTCTATCCTTTTCATAATAAAATAGAAAGAAAAAGATGCACTGAACTTAAATTTAGTTTAGTTTGTGAACAAGGGAATCGGCACCAATATTTATACTATTAAGAACTATTTAGAAGATAAATCAATAGAATCTGTATTTGTAATTTAGATTGATTGAAATCGCTGATTGTGAATACATTTTCACGCCATGTTATGGCAGGATATGCTGAAACAAATGTACGGTAACACCTTATGTACCATATCTAGCAAATAAATATTTTTGTTTTTGACTATTTTTTTTTATTTAAATATGGTTACATACCGTTACTCTCTGTGCCCGGTACATCAGGACAGGCCATGTAACGCAGCAGCAGGCGCGAGTCGTCCGTGCAAGACTCTGCGCGCGACGGAGGGTTCGCGCAGTCGCCGGAGCCACTGGAAATAATGATAAAATTATGTTTTTACTTCTCATGCTCTAAAAGTTCGTCTTTTATGTTGTGCTTAGGCGACAGAAAGTCGCTTTTTATGCTCTAGTGCATAAAGTGTATTTTTTTCTAAGACTAACATAATCAGGCCCAATAGCTACACGCACAAAAACGTCGCAGATTAAAGTCGTTATTTCATTTGCTTTAATTTATATCACTTCGGAGTTTTCTATCGCTAATTTAATAAAACCAGATAAAATAGTTGTCATTAATTATTTAAAAACGAGAAGAAACTTTTTTATGACTTGGCAGTAGGAAGTACTGAAGTCGAATAACACACTTTCAAAGTTAAAAACAGGCACAAATCTTTTTACTTTTATGCCTGTTTCATTTTCTCGCAATCGAAGTAAAAAGCAGAGTAAATAACTCGGGCATAAACGAGCCATTTTACCCCTCGACTTAACTATCCACCCGGGATATAAACTTCTCGGGGTAAAATGGCTTATTTTATGCAGTAGTTGTACAATCTCCTATTTTATCACATGTATTCTAAAAGAGCTAGTTTATTCTTCATAAACAGGGACTAAAATAACTATTTAATCCCCAGAGACTAGTGATTTGAATTTGGAATTTGGTTACTAAAAGTTCCAATTACCAAAGAGATCAATCACGAACATTTTATGAAGTAAACAGGCTGTATGATAACGTAAACCGCGTGAGCCATATAAAAAGAAGTTTGTGAAAAAATAAAAAACGCGCGAACTGCATTCCGCCATCATTCGTAATTGTTTACTCAATTTCGTACGTTTTATATCGTACTATTCTTATTCATATGTTGCACTTACTTATTTTCTCATAGAGGGTTATAAAAGTAGTGGAGTAGGAGTGTCCACTTCGGGAACAACACTATTTACGCTACTGGATTAAAAAACACTCCCCTTTAAAATAGTTTTTGCTCCCTCGGCAAACAATCTACTAATTATATACGTACAACTTACAAAAGAACTAAGAAAGAAATCCCTGCTAATCGAAGTTCAAAGACAGAAGCTAGTGCCTTCTCCCACTGTGGTGATAACAATAAATCTTAAAACTCGATAAGTGATGTCTTTCAACCAGTCTTCCCACCTGATGATAAGTGGCATCACCGCCTATGGACATGTGCAACACTAGTATCATCATCTCTGCCGGGGTCGCGGGAAGGTACCAAAGGGTTACCGAGGCCCCTGGCAACACAGGCAACGGAAGGAATACGCGTGGGTTTTAGTCAGTAAGAGTCTGACACACCCTCCCGCTCCGCCCAGAGCGGGAGAAGTTATTTGATGATTTCCCACCCAAAAAAAAAAAAAAGGTATCATCATCTGCCCAACCTTTGCCCAACTATGCCATAATAGTTGGATATCTGCATCCGGTTAGACCGGAAGCCGACCATAGAGTCGGCTTCCAGTCTAAATGAATGCAGCTGATTACCAGTATTTTACATGGAGCGACTGCCCTTGGTAAGACTAATTGTCAGACTTTCGTGCTTCTGTCGACCGGTAAGAACTGTCTAAGATCTACAAATAACAGTCAGGACCAACGGCTTAACGTGCTTTCCGAGGCACCCCCTCCGAACCAGGCCGACAGAGGCCTGGGTTCCTTTCTGAACATGGAGTAGAGAGCCGCATCGCGAGTTATTGACCACTTACCGACTATAAGTGACTGTGAACGGTGCTGGGTGGAATGATCAGGGTTCAGGCGGAGGCCTGGGTTTCTTTCTGAACATGGAGTAGAAGGCCGCAACGCCAGTTATTGAACACTTACCGACTATAAGTGAATGTGAACGGCGCTGGATGGAAGGGGCACGGCTCAGGCAGCGGCCTGGGTTCTTTCCTGAACATGGAGTAGAGGGCCGCATCGCCAGTTATTGACTCACACATTGTGGATAGTGAGTCTCTCTGGCCGCAGTATGCTGTGGAATAGAAATAATAAAATTATTTTACATTGCATTACGTTATCAATTATTTGCGATTGGGATTGGCGACGAAAAGACTTGACGAAGTTTTCCAAACGGGGCAGCGTTTGGAAAACTTCGTCAAGTCTTCTCGTCGCCAATCTCGCAGTGTTAGAAGACTAAGGTCTTCAACCAGTACGTCCTGCCCGTTATGACATACGGTGCCGAAACGTGGACACTGACAGTCAGGCTGATCCACAAATTCAAGGTCGCTCAGTGCGCCATAGAGCGGGCTATGCTCGGAGTTTCTTTGAAGGATAAGATCAGAAATGAAGCTATCCGGAAGAGAACCGGAGTTACCAACATAGCCTGCAGAGTAAGCAAGCTGAAGTGGCAGTGGGCTGGCCATGTTTGTCGAAGGACCGATGGCCGGTGGAGCAGACTAGTCCTGGAGTGGAGACCGCGTATCGGCAAGCGTAGTGTGGGTCGCCCCCCAGCTAGATGGACGGACGACCATAAAAAGGTGGCTGGGACAGCCTGGATGCAGAAGGCGGAGGACAGGGTGTTGTGGCGCAGCCTAGGAGAGGCCTATGTCCAGCAGTGGACTGTTATATAGGCTGAGTTGATTTAACGTTGTTATCACAGGGAAGTTGAAAAAAGTGTCTCGACTTAGCGCACGAGGTTGAAAAAATGTAAGTAGACTCGACAATCACTATACCAAGAGTCATAATGGTCAGTACACAACGGCTGTGTATGTAACGGCTATTGGCAAAGGTAGGTATCCGTATCTTCAAGAGCAAACAAACATGTATGAAAGCAAAGGGATTTATTTTTTTTTTTATTTGTGATGGGTTTGCTCTTGACCTTAGTCTATGTCAGAGGCGACAGAAACAAAGTCGACGATGGAGCGAGCTTACCCAGAAGAAGCCTGTTCACTCTCACTTTGAAGAGATTAGGGTTATATGCGTTCGGAAACACAGACGCAGGCAGAGAGTTCCATTCCTTTGCTGTGCGCATTATAAAAGAAGTTTGGAAACGCTTAGTGCGAGTAGGTGGGATAGCCTCCAGGATTTATCTTAGAAACGTCTTTTGCAACACTAAAGGCTCCCGCAGACAGGCGCGACCCGACGGCGCGACGCTCTTCTGGTGAAAAGTTTCTATGAAAACTTCACGGAAATTGCTATACCGATGTCGCGTCGCGTCTGTCTGCACGAGCTTTGATGTGAAATGTTTGTTTAGTATTAAAACAAGAATTAAAATCAATGTAAGAGAATAATATACATATTTACAGGCTTTTGAATTGTCAGTTAGTATGAAAGTTCGAACTAGTTGCTTCTGCCAAAGTGTAGAATCCTAGACGATGTATGATTGTAACATAATAATCACTTCATATTATAAAACAAAGTCCCCCGCACCGCGTCTGTCTGTCTGTACGCGATAAATTCGTAAACTACCAAACGGATTTTCATACGGTTTTCATCAATGGACGGAGTGATTCATGAGTAGAGATCGGATATTCGAATGCATATTCACCTAAAGTTGAGATGTTGGCTAATATGGAATGCGCTTTTGTATCGCAAAATCCCGCGGCTCTGGGAATACAAATTTAGGTTTCTGATTATAGAATCGAATGTATATTAACTTACTTCCAAATGTTAGCTTATATGGAATGCACTTTTATATCGATCGTAAAAATCCCGCCCGCAATTCCCGAATCGAAAAATTTTATGTTTTTTTCTGACTACATATGTAATTGAATGCATATGTACCTACTTTTAATATTATGATGTAAAGTAGGTAGAAAAATTAATTTTAAATAAAAATGCAATCCAATAATCCCGGGTATTTTTTAATAAATATTTTTTTGGAAGTCGTTTCCATACTATACACCGGACTAGTTATGCATTCCCGTTGTTCGTGGCCTCTGTTAAAAAAAGATTTTTAAGAAGCCGCTTCTATACCTACTTTCATAGCAAAAATTAACTTTAGGTAAATATGCATACGAATATCCGATCTCTGTTCATGAGGAAGGTTTCAGTGTATAATTTATTAAGGTTTTGTATAAATTGGTTAAAATATGACGATTTAAAATACTGCAAGTAGGATTAACATCAGTTATTATTTTTATCTTGCTCGTCGCAACAGGCTGATACGACGCTACGACAGATTTTTTTTTGGTATACATAATTATATATATATCTACTACCCGTGCGAAGTCCCCTCCGACCCTTGTTCGACAAAGCGCCAGACCGCGCCGTAGCTGAGCCTGTAGCTTTAAATTCCCCCGATAATAGTAATCATCCAGTTCTGATCCAACCTTGCTGTCCTCCCCCCACCAACGCCCTAAGCCGAGGTTCGTACCCCACAGTGGATGCCCTTAGCGTGCAGTCGCTTAGTAATGTAAGAAATTCGCCCCTGGCTGGAGGCTTTGAGTTCACTTAAAGGCTCCTACATACTGGCGCGACTTGTCGCGCGACGCGACGCGACACAAAGACACCGCGTGTAGCGCTACACGCGGTGCCTTTGTGTCGCGACGCGTCGCGCGACACGTCGCGCCAGTATGTAGGAGCCTTAAGGCAGCACAGGATAATCCGGTTAAGTAGTGACAATCTCTCAAGGTCATCTACGAGATGCCACGTCAAAAAAAACACGTGTGAACCGGGTGCTAGTTTAGTTTAGCTAGTGACTGAGAACTAATAAGTGTAGGATACTCACTTTCTTTGTATTGTAACACATATTTGTGTTTTTCGTGTATGACCAGGCATCTGTAGCAGTCTTCATTCCTGAAACATTAAAATTATGTGTGAACATCAGGATTTATGTCATAATACCTGTCTATCCAGTGGAGCACAGTGGTGGCCCAGTGGGAACGGCCTCGACTTACGAATTGTAGGGCTCCCACACAAAACTGCGAATTCGTATCGCATTGCAAAAAAATTGCGAGGTCGATGTCAATTTATTATGTTATTTTAATCGATGCGGCGTCGTATCGCATCGCATTTATGTGTTCCCAACCCGTAGGTCGTAGGTTTGAACCAAGACAGGCGGTTTTCTTGGTGTAAATTATTTTCGACGCTTTTTCTACTCTACTGTGGAACAGAAATCGCTTGTCTACATTTCTCTGTACAAAACTGTCAACTGTCTATAGTGAAACGTCATTTTTGTCTAATTTTCTGTCGACAAAGCGCTTCTCTATGGTTCTCGAGCTAAGCCTGCTGCTCTCAAAACGTGAAGGAAAACATCGTAAGGAAACCGGCATGTCCTAGAACCAAAACTTCGAAGACATATGACACCTACCAACCCGCACTGACCCCACATGGTCGATTACGGCCCACTCCCTCTCACAGAGAGGATGGCTGTGTCCCAGCAGTGGGAACATTATAGGCTGATTATGAATTATAAAAGACCTGTCTAACTTTATTTCAGACACACAGTCCATTAAGGCTTTAGTAAGGTTGTTAATAACACACACGAAAATAAAAAGGTGTTAGTCATTAAGAAGAACATCGTGATCATCATCTTGGAATCATGAGGGACAGATAATATCGAGATTACGTACAATGAGGATCATTCGCAATTATTCCTAACTAGATGCGCCCCGCGGTTTCACCCGCATAACTTTTGACCCCGTGTGTATATCGGGATAAAACATATCCTATGTGCTGGTTATAAACTATCTGTGTGCCAAATTTCATCCAAATCCGTTCAGTACTTTTTGCGTGAAAGAGTAACAAACATCCATCCATCCATCCATCCATCCTTACAAACTTTCGCATTTATAATATTAGTAGGATTAAACTCACGTTATTGCAGGAATACAGCATTCTGCAGAATACCAGCCGCAGGTATTGGTAAAGACTCTTACAAACAAGCGCGACACGCGACGCGCACAAAGGCACCGCTTCACAGTGGAACGAATGTATGGGAGCGGTTGGACGTAGACATGTCCGAAAAAAAAGAGTAAAATTATGCCAAACTAATGATGCCATCTTATTCGATTACTTAATGCCTTCATAACTTGTGGTGATGAATTTCTTCATAACTCCCATATTTCGGGAGTAATTTGAGAAAATGTGAAATTTTACTATGAAAATGAGTGTATCGAGCTCTCTCCCTCCTGATTCCGGGCTTGTTTCAAGTAGCGGTCTCTAATATCATAATGCTAATACTAAGAGCTATATTTAATACTAAGACACATAGTGCGCCAAATGTGCACTTTCTGGGATAAAGAGTGATGTTTATTTTATAACACAATTTTTTTATTTTTTGTTTATTTTGTTGATTAAAACCGTTTTTCTAAAGGTTTACCTTATTACAATAACATTTCTGAGCAGCCAATTAGAGAAGATATAAGCTAATTAGGATATATAATTAGGGACTTAAGGTTTACATATAAAACTGATGCACTAATGATTACTGATAAGAACATTGCTATTATTTAATTACTAAATGGCTCTTAATACACTAATTTAGCATGCATCATTTACTAATTATCACAATAACTAATTACCTTGCAATATTTAACAAAGGATACCTGGGATACCTGGATTTTATATAAATAGGTCACTATTAGTAACTTTAAAATCAGTGTTGATTTACACCTCGTTGTATCCAAGCTAATCTCGCAATGTATTTTCCAAATTTTAATACAAATCTTGATATTCACGTTGCTTTATGCGCACGCGCACATAAAGATTTACGCGACTTTAACTATTTGTTCAGTGTTTTAAAAGATAACAGTTGTGTTCAGTTATGTGAAAGTGCTGAAACAAGTTTAAAAGACTGGTGTCGTCGATTTTGCTACCGCATTTATGCAAAATGGACACAGTCTGGAAGAAGCACAGATAAGTTTCGGAAGAAACATGAGATTTGGCTACAGGCTGCAATTCAATGGCCGGAATTACAGAATGAAAATATGGAACCTTCTACAGAAAATATAAGTGACGTCATCGAGCCCATAATTTCTCCTGCTAAATCTGATGCTTCAACTTGTACACATCCTAGTCCTCGTAAATCTTTTGAGGACCTTAGTAACCGGCAAAAAAGAAGACGCACTGAAGATAGTCTTTCATGCAGCAGTAGCAGCGCTGAAATTATGTTTTCGGCCGAAAGGGCGCTTCAAAAGGCAGGACAAAGCGATACAGCTTATGTTATGAAATACTTGACGGAGAATCCAGAAGAGGCCTCAAAAATCAAAGCCTTCATTGAAGGTAAATCAATTCAGGTACGGGAAATATCCCCTTTGAAGGCATTGGCTCTTTATGTATCGATGAACTTATCGAAATGGCGCTATAACACTCTTCGGGATTTCAACACTCAAGAAGGAGCTCTTCAATACCCGAGTTACTACATGTTGGTTAAAGAAAAAATTAAGTGCTATCCGGCCAAAGAAGATCTCACAGTTACAGAGAGCTCTGCAAAAATCAAATTACAAGCCTTGATGGATTTAACCTCAAGAAGACTTATTAGGTCGTTAGAAACCCCTGTTGATCCCAATCAACAGCTCGTATTGACCAGCAAATGGGGTTTTGACGGATCATCTAGCCAAAGCATTTATCATCAAAGGACGAGTGAAGATGAGCAAATCGATCTTGCTAGTAATTTTATGATTAGTCTTGTACCACTGCGGCTCGTCTCAAAAGGTGTAACAATTTGGGAAAACGAGCGACCATCTTCCACTTCATTTTGCCGGCCAATATTGTTTAAGTTTATAAAGGAAACCAAAGAAAATGTGCAGAGAGAGATGGCTGAAATCGAAGCAGAGATTGAAGCCTTAACTCCATCCACCATCACTGATGGAATTAGTGTCAAACACCAACTGCTGTTGACAATGATTGATGGTAAAATTCATTCCATTATATCCAATACAGCAGCTTCAGTGTGTGACATATGCAAGGCTTGTCCTAAAGAAATGAATAATTTAGAGTTAATCAAAGATAAACACGCAAACGAGGACATGTATAAATATAGCTTAAGCACCCTTCACGCTTGGATTCGCTCAATGGAATGCTTATTACAAATTTCCTACAAATTAGACATAAAATCATGGCAAGTAAGGGGTGATATAGCAAAAAGGCAAGTTGATGACAGGAAGAAAAGAGTTCAAGAGGCTGTAAGAAGAGAAACGGGCTTACTTCTCGATGTTGTGAAACAAGGCAGTGGATCCACCAACAATGGCAACTCGGCAAGGAGATTTTTTGAAAACTACACTAAATCTGCTGAACTGACCGGAATAGATGCTATGCTTTTAAGAAAAATCTGTGTGATCTTGCAGTGTATTTCATCAGGAGAGAAGATCAACGTAACTAAATTCCGAGAGTTCTGCTTTGATACTGCTAAGCTTTACGTGGAGTTATACCCATGGTATTATATGCCTTCTTCACTTCATAAAATTTTAATGCATGGGCCAGACATAGTTCAGAACATGTCAATTGTGCCCATTGGTTTTCTATCCGAAGAGGCATCTGAGGCTAGAAATAAAGATTTTAGAAAATATAGAGAGGGGCATTCTCGAAAGCATAGCAGTATCTCATGCAATGAAGATATTATGCACAATCTTTTACTGTCTTCTGATCCACTTGTTACAAGTATCCGTCCAAAAGGAAATAAGTTTGTAAAAAAATCTTCTTTTAAGGAATTTTATGAGCTTACGGATTCTGAGAAAAGTGATATCGAATTTGTTAACATAAATGATTTAGCGGACATCGATTCTGAATTTGAATTAATTGATGATGATGATGATGACGAAGATAATTAAATGATGTTATTGTTTTAAAATGTGTAACTTAGTAAATTAGAGCTTACATCTTAATTATTTATTGTACTTTTAATGAAACTAGGTAATTTATTATCAACTTACTTAAAAGTCATACTCTCATCAGTTCTTGTGAATATTTTTGTTAATATATATTTCTGTATATATATAATATATTTATAGACCTCTTAATAAGTCTGTCTGCGGTTTAAAGTAAATACAAATGGGGAAAAAACGTTTTTTTTTTTAAATTTTCATTTCCTTTTATCCCAGAAAGTGCACATTTGGCGCACTATGTGTCTTAGTATTAAATATAGCTCTTAGTAATAGCATTACGATATTAGAGACCGCTACTTGAAACAAGCCCGGAATCAGGAGGGAGAGAGCTCGATACACTCATTTTCATAGTAAAATTTCACATTTTCTCAAATTACTCCCGAAATATGGGAGTTATGAAGAAATTCATCACCACAATTTATGAAGGCATTAAGTAATCGAATAAGATGGCATCATTAGTTTGTCATAATTTTACTCTTATTTTTCGGACATGTCTACGTCCAACCGCTCCCATACATTCGTTCCACTGTGCGCTTGTAGTACTACACGCGGTGCCTTTGTGTCGCGTCGCGTGTCGCGCCTGTTTGAAGGAGCCTTAATACTTGAGACATGCTGAGCTAAAGTCGAATTATTAAATAACTGGAGTAATCTCATATATGCAAGCTGTCACTTTGTGTAAAAATAATAATCTTTATTGACATAATATGAAGTTACAGAAACTTATGACGCCTCTGAATCCCAAACTAGGTAAAAAAACCTGTATGTCAGAAGTCAGCGCCTTCGACCATTTTTATTACACTAATTGTTATGTCAAAAAATACATTTTAGATGTACTCTCAAATGAACAACAAAAAAAAGAGAATAATAACGTTTAGGGATGAGAGCATGCAAAAATACTATTGTAACTTGTGATCGTTTAGTTTAATCAATTTTTATAAGTGTAAAACAAATGTATAATAAAAAATGTAAAAGTCTAGAATAAAATAAATACAATTAAGACGCTGACAACACCTTAACCGCGGTCACTGTCAGATTGCATAGAATAGAAAGAGAAGCGCGATGACACAACGCTTGTAATTTATTGCAAAATATGAAGCAATTTTTCTATTTACTCAAAATTAGGTCGAGTAATCCTACTAATATTATAAATGCGAAAGTTTGTAAGGATGGACGGATGTTTGTTACTCTTTCCGGCAAAAATTACTAAACGGATTTGGATGAAATTTGGCACACAGATAGTTTATAACCAGGAATAACACATAAGATATTACTTTTTATCCCGATATACCCACGGGGTCAAAACTTATGCGGGTAAGACCGCGGAGCGCATCTAGTCGAACATAAAAAACAACCAAGTTCTGCATTCAAATAAGACGTTCTTGTTATTTATTAAATACGTAACGTGTGTCGATATTTAATGCAGATATTTTGGATTAGAACTCAAGGTAAGAGGTTAGTTTAACGTTAGTTTATATCGAGATTTTGTTTTGAAAACGTGTTTTGGTAACAACCATGTTCTGGGAAATATGTTCAAAATTAACATATATTTTTTCCGTTACCACAAACTACACAGATTCAGCAATTTTTTTCTTAAGAGAAGCCTATTTTGGTCAATTGGGTCTTGTCAGCGCCTTAATATGACTTTTTTTTACACAAAGTGACAACTAGCACACGTCAGATTACTCCAGTGAATTAATAATTCAACTTTAGACACCCCATTTGGTACAATTTTGAATCACAGATCGTCCGTTTAGCCAGGACTTTGAATTCACGCGTGAATGTATGAGAAAAAATTGAATCATGATTTTTAACTTGTTTTGAGAAAAGGCTACAACCAGCAGCAGGATAGGCACCTCTCGTATAGTCTCGCCCTTTATTCAGCGGGCGTAGCACGAACGCACATACATCAATTCTATATGTAAATAAGTATTGTAGTAAAATACTTTATGAAATAAATTCAGGAAGTAATTTCTATCCAAAGCATAAAAACCGCTATTACTTTCAAACTACTTAAGATATTTTCATGTTTTTTTTTTTTATGAACATCTATTTTATTATCTACAATTCTGTGTATTTTTTCTTCAAATATTCATTTTTTTGTTACAAAAAATACATATTTCCTATGAAACCGAACGACGGTCGTGCGGCGCGGCGTGAGCACGATGCGTATTTGTATGGCCCAGATCAACGGCGATTATCCGACCCTTAAGACTTTAAGAGGCAATACCGCGGGCCTGACAGGCATATTGCTGCCTGTCGCGCCCGCGATGTCGCCTCTTTATGCTCCTGCATACAGAGGCGACATCGCGGGCCATAGATATGAGTAAAGGCTGTATATCTATGGTTGATATTAATATTCTTGTCGCAAAATTTAAACCGAAACGCTATCAGTAAAATAGTTGTAATTCTTCGATTCAAAAGTCGTTGAAATGGTGGAATTAATTCGAATCGTAAAATGAACGGTTCTAACGTGCGTTCGTGCTAAGACCTCTGGTCTATCTTGTTAAAATATTTATGATGGTACACAAACCTGTCATAGACCAGGAACTTGTCGTTGGCATCTGTCTCCGCGCACTCCCCCTTGCCCTGCATGGTGGTGGAGTTGATGTAGATGAGCCCAGGAATACCAGACTGGAACCAGCCGCCCGTCCAGCCTTCTGGGAAATTGCAGCCGCCTCCTGGAAAGAGAGAGAGGAGAGGTTAGATAAGCTACTGATTTGTTAGGTAATGGCGGACTCATAAGAGGTTAAGAAAATCGTCACAGTCTTCGTCAAAATCAAAACAGTAGTGAAAGCCATTTTATAGGTACACGGCGTAAGTAATAAGCGACGAAAAGTTTCAACTTTTGGTGTATCTTGAATCAGCCCCCTACAATCAGGGGGCTGATTCTAGATACGCCATTTGTTAATGTAGAGAGTTTTTATTTAAAATTCAACCCTTAGTAGCAACCCTTAAATTCCATTTTGTTTTTATCTGAAATAGTTTTTTATAGTATAGAATCAAATTATGTGGTGTCCCGTGAAATTAAAGGAAAACAATTGTTTTCTTAGGATTAAGGACCACCCTAGTAGGATGTTCCATAAAATGTTGTAATTTAGAAGTACAGTTACACTGTGTCCCTAAGTTAGTTCACTTTGAAGACTTTACTAGTGAGATTGCTAACAAAGAAGTATCTAAGCTCTTCTCAGACAATCGAATACAAGCGAGAGTTGTCCATACCGATACTGAATCTTCACATCATCTTCTCCCTAATCACGAAATCCATGCTTTCGGCCTAAGTTTTTTCGGGAGTACTTCCTACTCCTTATCACTTAAGGACATAAGTTTAGTTCGGGGCTCGAACTAAAAATGAATAACTAAATGATTTGACAGCTGTCCCTAATCCCGATGCGTTTTTTCCCGACAGAAAAATTGAATTCGTCACTTGTTTTGACGGATGAACTACTTTCAGACGGGCCCTTATCTTTGTTGACGGACTTTGGGAGTAGACACACTGCCGGGGTCGTGGGATTACTCCCTAAAGGGTTACCGAGGCCCCTAGCAACACAGGCAACGGAAGGAATACGGGTGGGTTTTAATCAGTAAGAGTCTGACACACCCTCCCGCTCCACCCAGAGCGGGAGAAGTTATTTGATGATGTCCCAACCAAAAAAAAAGGGGAGTAGACCCCCTGAACCGATCAGATCCGCTTTATCATAGAAGTTGAATGTTTGTTGCAATGGAGATATGAACTTATTATTTACGCTTGTATATATGGTATCAATAGAAATTAATCCAAGGTAGGATTGACCAATTCTTCTTTGTGTCGTTAAAGGCAACTGGTAACTATTATTTTTTTTGGATGGGAAATCATGAAATAACTTCTCCCGCTCTGGGCGGAGCGGGAGGGTGTGTCAGACTCTTACTGACTAAAACCCACCCGTATTCCTTCCTGTTGTCTGTGTTGCCAGGGGCCTCGGTGACCCATTAGTACGTTCCCGCGACCCCGGCAGAACTGGTAACTGTGGGTTTATTTCAAGGCAACAGGCACAAAACCATTGAGAATACGCGATTTACTGACTATGATTTTTCGTAGGTCAATCTTCTGATATGCCATTATCCGTTGGTCCAGGCTGTCATTTGACAGTCGTTACGGGTAATCAGAAGCGCGAAACTCCGACAAACAATGTTGCTAAGGGGGGTATCGTGTTACCCAGTAACTGGGCTGAGGAGGAAACATACGCAGGCAATCGCGATGTGTTAATACTGATGTTCAGCTGCATACGGTAATACTGGAAACTGACCTCACCATAGTTGGGAAAGGTTAAGCAGATGATGATGAATCTTCTGCTTTACGTAGCTCTTGGTAATTCACAGTACGAACTGCATCTTGTGTAAGATAATCATAAAATGGAAAGGATAGAAGGTTCAGCAGTTATCGGTTATCTTATCAATGTTATCGTAAACATGCATTGATAAATTTAACTCTGTTTCTCCCCCCCCCCCCCCAGGGAGAGGAGTCCCTGTTTTTGTTTGTTTGCTCCTGTTTCTGCTTAGCACGTGGCTAAAACTACAACGCCACGTGCTAAGTTCTTCTTACGCTTCATCCACGCTCAGTCATACACGTGCACATCAAACAACTTAATTTTCTAACCAATTGATATACACAAATTATTTTACATTGGTCAGATTCGACAATGATACACAATTCAGGTAAGTATATATTGTGGAAGACTGGTGCCTAAGCTAGGCTCGTGGCCTGTGTTTCAGGACACCAGGATCCCACCCCTTTACATTTTCATTTTATAAATTATGTACTAACGCGCTGACAGAATGTAGTAAGGAATCATACGACATTTTATAGTTTTATTTATTTTGATTCATTCTGAAACATTTCTCCGACATTCGTTTCGCCGTTGAACGGTTCACCGACAGAACGATTCACTTTTCCTTTTTTCACCGATAGAACGATTCAACGGCGAACGATTCGCCGACAGAACCTTTCATATGGCGAAGGATAATGTTGGGTTAGGTTAGCTTAGAACAGTGACCATTAACGCCAGATCCCCTCTATTACTCTCGTCGAAAGTGACGCATAATGAAACGTTAAACGGTAACGTAATAATGAAACGTTCTTTCGGTGAAAAAATGAAAAGTGAATCGTTCTGTCGGTGAACCGTTCAACGGCGAAACGAATGTCGGAGAAATATTTCAGAATAATTTTGATTAATATCTAGGTTCAGTATGCGAGACGAAGGTTAGTAGATGGATTGGTAATAGTTTATAAATCGTCCCTTTTAAGGACGAGTATCCCTCAACAACCTAGAAAATTACAAAAAGCGTCGCCGACCCCTGCTAACCCTAATAGTTAATAACGACCCCATTTTTATTATTATTATTAAGTCATCAACCGCAATTAAAACGGCCTTATCATTGTAATAATACTAGTAAGCCGAGGGTTGAAACAAAGCTTCTAGGCACAATAGGTTTTAGTCTAGAATTCATAGCTAGGCTAGGTCCCAATAGGCCTTGTTCTTATTTTTGTGAAGCCTAATTTACAGCTGTGAAGAATTCAATGGATTGTGGTTTGGTCTAAGTGTAGAGATACAAGCGACTTTAAGTTTCATTTGAAGGCAGAAGGACTTTACGACCGAATTCGGTTGTAAAGCGATCGCTATGTATGTATGTCGAGACTGCAGCCCCAGACTTGTAGCACCCTGCCGGGGTCGCGGGAAGGTACTTATGGGTCACCGAGGCCCCCGCAACACAGGCAACAAGAAGGAATACGGGTGGGTTTTAGTCAGTAAGAGTCTGACACACCCTCCCGCTCCGCCCAGAGCGGGAGAAGTTATTTGATGATTACCCACCCTCAAAAAAAAAAAAGTCTTGTAGCACCGGAGTGTCAGTCGAAAACGCAATGCAATACTTGCAAAATACAAATAACATGATAAAAGACACAGAATATTAATGTTCATTTATTTTCCACCAAAATTGTAACACAACTCTTATACAACTTTGTTAAATGTAATGGGTAGGTTAGCCATATCTACCAGCCGAGACAACGAGACCTTTGAACGGACAGAAAGAACCTTACGATTGTATTGCTGCCAGAGATGTGATTTGTGACTGAGGTACAACAATAATCTCGCTCCCTGAAATGTGGTTGTTCTCTAGTTCTCGGTTTAGCCCCTCAGAAGATATACATCACATTATTGTATGTATTTTTAACCGACTTCCAAAAAGGAGGAGGTTATATGTTCGTCTGTATGTTTGTTTTTTTTATATATATATTATTTTTATAATATGTTCACCGATTTATCCAACAACTATGGACCGATTTTGAAAAATGTTGTTTTTTCACTGTTACTATATCGCTGGTCTCTCCTCCCTTACACCACAACACGTGGTGCCAATGTATAAAACATTTGCTGCCATTGTCCTGCCCTTTGTTTTACACGCCACGTTTTGAACCCAGGTGTTCCAACGATGACGGATGCTAGGGTTTTAGGGATCCGCATAGTATTAATTTTAGAGTTACTTAATCGGTTTTCGTAAATATTAAATGAAGATAAGTAAGTAGGTAGCAGGTAGCCTCTATGGAAAAAAGCTTGAGTTTATGTAAGTGTGTATGTTTAAATAAGCAGGTGCTTTTGACGTTGATATGTAGACAATACCAATGACAATGTGTTAATAAAAGCCTGAAAAGCTTTATCCGCAGGGAAATTCCTGAATTCACGAATTAAGTTTTGCCCTAGTCCTGAATTTTTATTTAAGCGAGCAGTATTCTTCTGTTAAGTCCACTTGGAACCTCACTTAAGTGAGCGCACACGCATTGAAAGCGAACTCCACTCATCGCGGATTCACAATGACACACCGTTCGAATTTCAAACCGAGGTTTAGAGATTAACAATGCGTCTTTGAAAGACATGAAAACAAGAAGAAATCATACGGAACCCCGTAATAACGAGCACAACAGTGTAAAGCAAAACTCGTTCAGTTATTAAAAATGAATTTATTCTTCAGGACTGCATCCTGCCATTGTGACGGTTTAAAATAAATATAACGACATTGTACTGCAATTCTGATTTCTGACACAATACTCATAAGTTAATTGTTCGTCAAGTAATCGTTTTATGTTTTATTCCGTGATTATATCTCGAAAATAAGTGCCCCATATGAGGAAGTGCACCCTCTGTCAAGAAGGGAAACAATACATCTGCCTAGCCTTTTGCCCACAACCCAGTTACTGGGTAACACGATACCCCTTGTAAGACTGGTTGTCAGACTTTCGAGCTTCTGACGACCCGTAACGACTGTCAAAGATCCACGAATGACAGCCGGGACCAACGGCTTAACGTGCTTTGCAAGGCACGGACGGGTCTTGGCATGTAAAGATGGCCACTCATCCACGGACCAACCGCGGCAAGCGTAGCTTAACCTGATCGATTGACCCGTGCGGCTGTTTTTTATTTAGCCACAACAACAATACACAGATCGCAATTTGGTAAGGCAAGTGGTCAAAAGCTGTTTATGGACGTCTTTAATACCAGAGGCATCGCGGATGCGTTGCCATCCCAGAGACAAAACTGAAATGTCTCATGTGCATTTAATTACATCGGCATCCATTACTTTCGAATCCATTACAGAAACGCTGCTTAAGGCGCAGATATATGATTTTAGTGACTTTTAAATCTGTTGTTTCGCCTTCAAATAATGCAAGTAAGTTATGCAAAAAATGTATGTTAAACTATAACGCGAACACATCAATTCTTTAAGTGAACATTTAAGTATTGTAATAAAATACTTTATGAATTAAATTCAAAACATAAAAAACGATATTACTTTCGAACTACAGATATTTCCAAGTTTTATTGTTTTTGTATGAGCAGACTATTTTATTATCTATAATTCTATAAGATTTTTTTCAAATATGTTCGTTACTAAGAATAAATATTCCCTATGAAACCGAGGGGCGCGGCAGCTCGACGTGAGCGCGACGCGAAATTATATGACCAAGGTCAACGGCGTTTACCCAACCCTTAATAGGTGAAAATAGCACGTGCCCGTGGTCCAGACATTGGGATTTTGTGGTCCTCACAGCACACCTTGTAAGGTGTGCCTTACAAGGTAGTACAACCCCCAACACCGTACAAAATACCTTTTTTTTTTTTTTTTGTATGGCATCTCGTAGTTGACCTTGAGAGGTCGTGACTACTTAACCGGACTTTCCTGTGGCTGCCTTAAGCGAACTCAAAGCCTCCAGCCAGGGGCGAATTTCTTATAGTACTAAGCGACTGCACGCTAAGGGCACCCCTGTGGGGTACGGACCTCGGCTTAGGGCGTCGCTGGGGGGAGGACAGCAAGATGGGACAGGCTGGATCTGGTTAATTACAAAATACCAGCTGTGACTACCTATATATAGCTCCAAACTTTTGTTCCGTTCATAATGCTACGGCCACATAGTCGGGATAAGGCGAACAAACGTCATTTGGTTTAAAAGGGTTTTTATTTTTATTATTTTATTAATATTTTACATAGATTCTGTACCTTGTGAATGTGAAAACGATAATAGACTAGATATTTTGTAGAACTTTTTTTATTTTTTTTTGTTAAGTACCTGGTATTTCTCGACAGGCCTACACTGTCCTCCCATACCTATTAACACTGTAATTTGAAAACATTGTAAAAGCCAATTATTTTTAAAAGAGTAACCGTGGAGTTTCTTGCCGGCTCTTCTCCATAGGAAACGACCAATTGGAACCGTGCATCTACCTAGCTTCTGACGTTTCATAAGTGACCATGTGAAATAAAAATATTTTGATTTGATGATTGATCACCACTAACAACACTTCGCGCTCTCTCTCTAAAACAGAGAGCGCGCAAAGTGTAGTTCGCATTCTCGCGACAATGTAGCAGTAGCATTACAGACATCCATTGAAATAAGTCTTACCTACAAAATCTACACAAAAGTTTGTCAAACTTCCCGGAAATTGTAACTTTTCCAACTGAATTGAATGCCCAGTTCCGAGTATTTTATTTCAGTTTTAGTAAGTTTTTACCGTCACCAATTGAAGTATCACTACTTGACAAGGCTTCAAGAATATCCTCGGTATAAATTATTCAACTCACTAGAAAGCTACGGTTAAAAACTATTCAACTAACATTTTTTATAACAGAATCATGTCACCTGTCCAGCTATTTCGGAGAAATCGATGCACATAGAAAGAAAAAAAGAAAGAAAGAAAATACGTTTTTTTTGCGGCGAACGTGACGCAAAAAAGGAACACAAATACAATAAAGAAACAATTTGGGGGAGAGTATGCGTCACATCCACGCAAAACGGCCAACGCTCAGCACAATGCTGCGACCCTATGCGAGACAGAGCCCCAGCGCTGGTTTGCAGCGATAGCCGGCATTGATGTGATGACGTCGACCGGTGCAGCACACAATGAGATTGTAAAATGAATAACATAAATACAAATATTTAAAAGAAAGAATAACATAAATACAAATATTTAATATGGCAACATTCCGTACCGACGAGAACGACGTACGCGCCGCCGGCCTAAATTAATCTGTGCGCGCAGCTGTCAGAAAACTATTTGTTTGACATACCAGCTCAAACTCATACTCAAAGAATTAATTCCAATTAAACCGCTTACAGGCACTTGAGTGTTCAAGGAGTCGGTGTCAGTCAGTCAGAAAGATGAAGCTAGTTGCCCATTCCAAAGCGCAATAGGTTCCTATGTAGCTGAACGAGCAAGACGCTCCATGAACACTATTTTAAAAGAAACAGTCGTTTTCGGGTGACCACTGAAAATCAGCGCTTTGCTGAGGCTCCCCCATAGCATAGCATCATGCTGAGTGGAAGCTTGTCACAGTCACAGCGTGCAATGAAATGAAATGAAATGAAATGTTGAAATGAAATGATGAAATTTTATTTTCTGTAAGTAGGTTTGTACAAAACACTTTTACACGTCAATCATATTTATAAAAAAAACTAGAGGTTAAATACAAAAAAAAAATATTGTAGAATTAATAATTCTACAATATGCATGACTTACAATACGAAACAGTCGGTTCAAAATCGACAGTGATGTTATACAAGGTGTCGTTTTGCATCCTTGTCAAATTTCAGGAGGCTGCTATGAAAGGCTTATATAATCAAATAAAATTACGATACCTGCTCAATAATTAATACATACCTGATTTTTTAGTTTATTTAAGTTGAACAGTATTTTAGAATACACCACTTTCACAGAACAGAATCACCCCGTTGCGTATGCGGTAGTGTGTGTGTAAAAGGGCAGTTACAGTGCGATACCACACGGGCCGCGTGTTAACATTCATGTCCCACTCATGTCGATTTCCGAAAATTAGAAAAGAAAAAGACCTATTTATTTTATTATTGATTCGTGTCGAGAATCATTAGCATAGTTACCTCTTTGAATTTGACGAGGTTACAAAATGACACCTTGTATACCTTTTTCGGAGATATAAATCAACTTCCAATCAAATAAATTAAACGCTAAGCATCAAAATTCCACACGCCAACTCAATCACTATCGAACACCAAAACAATTTATATTACTGCCCACCGATTTCATTCTACCCTCACCACAAAAATATTTTAATTTCTCTCTGGTATTCGGCAATTTATTATCAAATTAATTACGCTTCCCCCCGCAAGATGGCGCCGAGGGCCACTCGGCAGGTAAACAAATATATTCAATTATAAAATGGCGAACAATTAGTTTTCGAGATTGCACCCGCCAAAAACAATTTCGGTGACAGACAGATACACAATTGAGTTATGAATGCCGCTATATCTATCTTTTATCTTTTGTCAGTCTGTTTAATTGTGAATTATGAGTTTTTGACAGTTTTCAGTGAGAAATATTGTTTTTAGTTAAACCAAAGGCTTTGTTTTGGCTGTGTTGAGGCGCTGAATATGACATATAGGTATCTAATACCAAGTAGAGCTTTCAGGAGACAAAAAAATAATTTATGGTTGCAAAGATAATTAGTGACACCCTTTATACAATTTCTTCATGTATACCTTGAATCCATTTGGTTTACATAATAGAGAGTATTCAATTCCATTATAATGAATAATTTATTGTAGACTTCAAAATTATGCCACTCGGCAATCACAAATAATGTAAGATGATAACAAGAATAAAATCAAATGTCGCTTTTTTGGCTGTTATCACTTTGTTCAATCCAATCACAACAGTACTTAGGTACATACAGTACTCTTGGGTAAATTACCAGTCCACTGACAGCGCATCGGTGTCAGTGGAATTTTTCAACGCCATACTTTAGTTAGATTGTTAATAGTCTTAATAACCTAACCTGGTTATTACATACATAAACTCACGCCTTCTTCCCATGGGGTTAGGCAGAAACTATAGAACGCCACCTGCTATAAACGTAAACGAACCAAAAGGAGGATGTAAGCTCCATACATACACCTTTTGTTTCGTTTACGTTCATATATCAGCAGGCTTAGCATGACGCTTTGTATTTCTTCGAAGAATAGACAAGGCTCTTTCTATACTAGTGACATTTCGTTTCTCCTTTATTGACATCCCACCGTAGAAATCCTTCTACATAAAAAAGGACCTAGACAAAGATCATTAGAAACGAAAGACAAAATTACAGATTGTAGAAGGATTTCTACGGTGATATGTCAAAAATGGAGAAACGAAATGTCACTTTGTATAGAAAGAGCCGTGTCTATTCTTCGAAGAAATACAAAGCGTCATGCTAAGCCTGCTGGGCATACACGTACGCCGGTTGCGAGTGCTACCTGAACTTTTTGAAGAACATCACTAATGGTTAGGTTATTATATTTTTATTTTATTAGTTTGTTAGTTAATTTAATATAAAGGCTCGTGTAGACTAGCGCGATATCGTTGGCGCGACAGGCAGCAATATGCCTGTTGCGCCCGCGATCTGTCCGAGCCTTAAGAAGTCTATCCAGTGTATATATTTTTATCCTCTTTCATAAATATAAATATCACAATAGTTAATATGAGATACTCGTATGACTCAATTGGTTGTCTCGTCAACACACAGTCCCAACATCACTTCAAAGTTCGAGCGTTGTGAATTCGCGATGATTTACTTAAAAAAAAAAACAAATGAGTTAGTGACTTTCGAATTGTGTGCGCTCACTTAAGTGAGGTTCCGAGAATTCTACAGAATTCTCAGGCTGTAGTGCTCAGGCTGTGAATTCCATTAAAAATAAGAAAACGAATTAATTTAATTACTGCGAACATTAATTTCTATAATAACTAATAAAACGTGTACATATTTCATGATTTAATTACAGCGAGTCATAATCGAGTATGCATCGCTCGTCAAAGCTTCCTTAATCGCGTTCCCTACGTTACTGGGGCGGACAGCATTATGCTAGAGCGGAGAAGTAAGCTGAATTAGTCAGGTATTGTAGATCTGTGATGGTTCGATGGGGGTAGGGTCGCGATGGATATAGGTGACTAGGAATGCAATTCTTTTCAACGTGAGCTTTTCATTTAAGTCAAGGGCGAAATAGCGAAAAAGTGCCTTTTATTTTAATTTACTACACCAGCTTCCTTTCCATTATTTGATTCTTGAGGGAAACATCGTTGTGCAATTACACAGTTTGGTATTTTTTGCAGAAAAAACAAGTTGTTTACCACTTTGCTTCTCAGTTATAATATAGATTGCGTATGGAAGTCCCGTCTTATAAACCCTTGCTGCTAATGATTGTATCAATAACAGCTTTGTGAAGTACCCCCTTTTTTGTTTTAGGGTGGGAAATCATCAAATAACTTCTCCCGCTCTGGGCGGAGCGGGAGGGTGTGTCAGACTCTTACTGACTAAAACCCACCCGTATTCCTTCCTGTTGCCTGTGTTGCGGGGGCCTCGGTGACCCATAAGTACCTTCCCGCGACCCCGGCAGGCATCGGCCCTAGTGGACCCCTACCTTTGTGCTGACGACATCTCTTTGAGGCGCGCGTGGAATACAACACGCCGTCGACCCGGGCTTGGTCCTTACCGGACGGTGAGCTACCCATTGCGCCTACGGTGGCCGGATATCCGCCCGGGATTCCCGACGCCCAGGGCGTCTTCTTCGGCGGCTAGGGGCGAGAGGGCGCGAAATTTGCCTTTCCCTCAACCGTCCCGCCTCCTCCTTCGCGAGCATTACTGCTTCGCAGAAGGAGGTGGCGGCTGCCCATGCCCTCTCGCTCCGTAACATGGCCTGAAGCAGGGCCGGACGCGAGAGATCTCTGCCGCCGATCGCCTCCACGAGGGCACGGCGGTGCTCTGCCCAAGCCGAGCAGACCTCCACCGTATGCCCCACCGTGTCCTGTGAAGTACCCCCTGACCCTAGTTTGCAATTATGGTGTAAAAGCTTGGGAAATAAAAATATTCGTATAAGTTGCGTATCCACATGCTAGTTCTGAAATAAGAACATTTTCTTTCAAACACGAAAATAATATTCTCCACTAACTAAATCCTGCTTAAAACTTCTCACCAGTTACAAAACTCCCAAAGAAAATCCAACCAAACTGCATTATTCACCCTAGCATAACGCTATCCTCTCTAAACGCGACAGAAATGTGATTGAGTTTCATTTTCCGAATGCCTAATGAACTTCGCTCATTTACCCGCCTGTGCTGCATCCCTCTCACACATGTTCACAAACACATACGTTAGAAAGAGACAGATACAAGTTTGTCCGCACACTTCACGAATGAGTGATTTCATCTCACAGGAACCATTCTCTTTATTGCATTAGGTTATAATTAATTTTGTATAGAACATGTGAGCAAGTTCCTGAACGGCGTATTAAATAGAAAACTAATAATTATTATGGTTATTTTAGTGCTTTCATTTGGGTAATTGTTATTTTAAATGGGTTTCTAAATTAATTTTCATGAAGTCTTCGTTGTTTAATAGCTGTTATTATCGTAAGAGCTCGGTTTTCGTGAGAATTTGATAGAAACAACTTAAAGAAGAATGTTTTGTGGTTCTCTTTAATAAACGGGTCAGTCAGTCTACCAAGGGGTAGCGAGTTACCAAGTAACTGGGTTGTGGAGGTCAGATAAGCAGTCGCTCCATGCAAAATACTGATATTCAGCTGCGTGCGGTTAGAATGTAAACCGATTCCATAATAGTTGGTATATAGCTAGGCAGATGATAAACGGAAGACCAGTTTTCAATTGAAAAACTTGAATGAAAATTCGGTAGCATCTGGTCAGTCTGGAAACTACTCAATTTTGTGGAGAAAGAAAAAAAGCTAATTCAGATACAAAAGGTATTGGTGCCGATTCCCTTGTTCACAAACTAAACAAAATTTAAGTTCAGTGCATCCTTTTCTTTTTATTTCATTAAGAAAAGGACAGAAGATCAATTTTAGTTTAGTCCTGTCAAATTAATCAGCGGTTGACATAAATTGACGTAATTTTAGTAGGCAAATTTTTAATCGCGTCTAAACTTGTATGGAGTTGTGACAGGCGCTGATTAATTTGACAGGACTAAACTAAAATGTATCTTCTGTCCTTTTCTTATTGAAATAGAAAGAAAAAGATGCACTGAACTTAAATTTAGTTTAGTTTGTGAAAAAGGGAATCGGCGCCATTACATATTAATTTAATGGTATAAACTTTAAACAGTTTTGATTAAAGAGGCTAACACTATCTGGTAATGACAAGCTCATAATATCATTATTTTAATGAGTCTACTATTTGCATCTATATGCACGGAGTCCGTGTCTACACAGTAAGACAGTGGTCAGGGGCAGGGCTGTTCTGCACCGCCTCTATTATTAAATCATGTGTGTACTCTGTGTTAGAACTATTAGAAGCAAGAGACCCAACGGGGGTTGTTATAATCGTGGTATTCAAGCCACTATATATGTGTATATGATAAAGTTCTGTTGACCGATATTAATGCATCTCTTGCAAATAGTGTTCACAACAGAATTCAATTAATATAAGCCAGCTCAATTAGTTAAATGACTAGAAAACAAAAACGATGTAAACAAGCTATTTTCGCGCGCAAAAATAGTCGGCCATTTCCACGGGTGACGTAAACAAAGCCGCCATATTGGAAAATGGAGGCCAATGAAAAGCGCGATAAAAATATCCCACTGTTTTGTGTTTGCTAATTAATTAATTGAGTATTTTTTCACCTGTTTTTATAATAACGCAATTACGGTCTAATTAATATTGCATTTTGATAAATATTTTGGGATTATGACGGGATATTTATTGTTTGATGTCTTATTTTTAATTGATGTATTGTTTAATATTGTGTTGCTTGAAAAAATAATCTCTTCAAGACACATGGTAGTATCTTGACTGCAAATGAAATTATCGTAAGGAAAACATTAGCCGTCTTCTGATAGATTGGGGTGAAAGCTTGACTTCCTTCTCTGTTTGGGAAGAGACTTTTGCTCGTCAGAGGGACAGTTACAGGTTTATTCTAGCAACATCGTGACGATGATCGCCAACAGACTGGATTGCCCTTATACGATATCCGGCAATGCTGCAACAGACATATTGTTAGGTACCTTGTGAGTGTTCGTTTTTGTCTGTGCTTGTAATCTTGCCTGTATCCTTTTATGCATCTGTTTGTATACGATACTTGTTACTTGAATTAAACGAATTTAATTTTTATTTATTTGTTACTATTGTTTATACCCGACAGTGCTATTGAGGAACACCACTTGGGGAGAAGTGGTGTGCTTTTATTATACACTAGAATGTGGTGAAGAAGAAGAAATTTTTGAGTATGAATGTGGATATAAGAAAAGATGTAGACTAAAGAAACGATGGATGGACTGTGTGAAAGATGATATGGCTGGAAAGGAGGTGACTACCGCGATATACCGCGAATAACTCATGTTGCGCCGACCACATAATAAATTGGCATAAGGGCAGGAGGATGAAGTTGAAGAGGTGAAGAAGGGTCGGCGTGACGATTAAAACTAGATTTTAAGAGTATAATTTTGAAACGGCTAATTATTTTAGGCGACTAACAACTTTGCTAATAAAAAAATAACTTGGCAGCGATTAAATATTATTAGGCATGTATTTAACGCTAAAGGCGGGGTGAGGGCTAAGTAATAACATCGATCGATCAGGTTAAGCTATGCTTGCCGCGGTTGGTCCGTGGATGGGTGACCATCTTTACATACCAAGATTCCTCCGTGCCTCGGAAAGCACGTTAAGCCGTTGGTCCCGGCTATCATTTGTAGATCTTTGACAGTCGTTACGGGTCGTCAGAAGCTCGAAAGTCTGACAACCAGTCTTACCAAGGGGTATCGTGTTACCCAGTAACTGGGTTGTGGAGGTCAGATAGGCAGTCACTACATGTAAAATACTGGTATTCAGCTGTATCCGATAAGACTGAAAGCCGACCCCAACATGGTAGGGAAAAGGCTAGGCAGATGATGTATTTAACGCGGCGACAAATTAATCTGAATTTAGGATTAAAAAATCATTAAAGGTCGGTAGCAAATATAGTATGTTGGTAGCTATAGCGAAGGATTATTGAATCATTTGGGTTAGTTTAGTTTGGAACAGTGACCATTAACTCGCGAAGGCGAGCGAGCGAAGCGAGCGTTCAGCCGCCAAGCGCCAGATCCCCTCTATTGTTGGTGACTCTCAGTTACCAAAACAAAAACTTGATGCCAATTTAAATTAAAACAAAGCTAACAACTGATTATTAAGCTGCTACTTTTTACTTAAAATTATCAACCTACTATATTTGCTACCGCATTTAATTATTTTTTAATCTCAAATTCAGATTAATTTGTCGCCGCGTTAAATACATGCCATTTGAAACAAAGATTGCGGTTTGATATACGGCGTAACGGGCGTCTCCTATTATAATAATACTTGCTACACACTGTCAATCTCGTTCCCAAACCACCCCAAGTATCATATAATAACCTATAATTGTATTTGACAGTATCAATTGTTCAATGATGCTAGTCGTCCCGCGCTCTGCAAGGATACATGCTGTTACAATAACTTAAGGGGACTACAGGAGCTAAACGCAAGTTTTATAAAGCCTAAAAGTATATATATAATCCACTGCAGTGAACAAAATTAGAAAAATAGATGATATTGAAAGTCAAAGTCAGATTATTCTACAAGCCATAATTATTAACATAATAGATTTTTTGTAATATTTATATAATATTTTGCAATAAATTACCAGCGTTGTGTCATCGCGCTTCTCTTTCTCTTCTATGCAGTCCGACAGTAACCGCGCTTTAGCTGTTGTCAAAGTGATTTAATGATTTACTAGGTTCTGCGCGCGTATTCGTCCGCGTGAGATTTCTTGTTCTTGTTCTCCCGACTCACCGCGTCGCATCGCCCACCCGCGCTATTACTTCATTATCGCTTAGTGTTTCATAAATACATACATACATACATAAACTCACGCCTTCTTCCCATGGGGGAAGGCAGAAACTATAGAACGCCACCTGCTACGCTCCTTACATACTCCTTTTGCTTCGTTTACGTTCATACAGCTGGTCATACATGCACGCGTTTCAGTCTTCTTTTTTGCTCGGCTCCGATAGGTCGTAACGTGATGTTAAATAACCCATAACCTATTCCTCAAGAATTGGGCTATTAAATTCAAAAAGCATTTTTCAACTTCGACTGGTAGTTCCAGAGATTAGCGCGTTCAAACAAACTCTTCAGCTTTGTTGTTAGTATAGACCAGGGATTCCCAAAGTGGTCGATATCGACCCCTTGGGGTCGAAATCGATTTCCCAGGGGTGAACATAAACGAAAACTGATTTTGGGGGTCGACGAGGTCTTAAAATCGACCCCTTATAATCAACACAAGTTCTTATTTGGAACTTTAGAGACTCGGACTTTTGGAAGTTGTGTTACGTGTACTAAATTGTTATAAGAATGACTAATATTTTAGTAAGAAGTATCATTGTTGTACTTTTAAAAAACTCAACAAGTCGATAAGCGTGAACAAGTTTGTACAAGATCAAAAAAAAATTGGCTATGGGGGTCTGAGGTATCCGTTTCATTTCCATTTTGGAAAAGGGGTCTCTTCCCCAAAATAGTTTTTGGAATCCCTGTGTGTCTGTATAGAGTATAGATTATAAGTGAAAACTAATTTTATCATATTTATTTTTCAGGAAGAGAAGGTACCTAATTAGATTTTTAGAGAAAATGAAGTGGTAAGTAGAAATGTACTGTATGAAAAAAAATGTATTTAGTCTGTATAAAAAATGAAATGGCAGTATTCCATTACTAGCTGCGCCCCGCAATTTCACCCGCATAAGTCTCGATCCCGTGAGAAAATCGGGATTAAAGTATCCTATAGCTTAATCCAGGTCATGGTCTACCCATGTGCCAAATTTCATCTAAATCCGTTCAGCCGTTTAAGCGTGAAAGCTTAACAAACAAACAAACTCACTTTCACATTTATAATATTAATTAGGATTAATAGAAATATCTAAAGTAAAAAGTACGGTAAAAAGAGAACATCCTACTGTTTTGAAGTAGGTTAAACATTTTTTAAACATTATGTTCGGTTAACCCCATAAAGACTAACAAAATCAGTTAAGAAATTTCAAACATCCTGTATTCCATCGCATACTCTGCGCCGACACTCGAGACTCGGCGAGTCGATCACATAGTTACATACATCACAAACCACTCGAAGTTTACAATTGTAAAGATTACGATTACGACAATGGATCGAGATTAAACCGATTACCGATTATCGAGAGCAGTATCGAATTAACGGGATTATAGTTTAGAGTGTTTACTTGAGAAGTGGTACTCTAAATATTAGTTGCTGTTTGGTCTAGTAATTATAGACTGAACCGAGTAGGTTGGTAGCTTCTATTATTTTTAACGTAGAATTCATTCCATGTCGTTTGCAAAATTTTGACAGCAACGGAGTTTATCATCATCCTAGTCATCTCCCGCGTTGCTAGATGAACCATGTCTGAGTAAGAATGTCTCGTTGTCTATGCCCTCAGGTTTCCTCACGATATTTTCCTTCACCGTCAGTGATAAAAAAGTGTATTTATCAATATCGCGACAAATTATTTAAACGCTAAAGTAAAATCGTTATCAACATATAGCTTAAACCGAACACCTACATCAAACCGAATGCCATTTTCACAGAAAGGATACCCGATACAGTAAATTTATGTGTTTATAGACGGCTATCAACGGCTATCTGAGGCTAATCGGCCATTATACGTGTTTGTCTAGGCCGAGCAAACTTTACAACTAATTTAGGTCCATTATTCGTGTGTCGTTTACTATTCCTAGAGGTTTTTATAGCCTTGAGAAGCTCATTAAAGTAGTTAATAGTGCTATTCTGTAAGGTTCACTTGGAACCTTGAGTGAGGTTCCAAGTGAGCGCACGTCTGCCGGGGTCGGAAGGTACCATAGGGTTACCGAGTCCCCTGGCAACACGGGCAACTGAAGGAATACGGGTGGGTTTTAGTCAGTAAGAGTCTGACACGCCCTCCCGCTCCGCCGAGAGCGGGAGAAGTTATTCGATGATTTCCCGCCCAAAAAATAAAAAGAAGTGGGCGCACGCAATTCGTAACCGAACTCATTTGTTTTTAAAGTAAATCATCGCGGATTTACAACCAGACACCGTTAGAATTTCGAAGTGAATTTTATCCATTGTGTATCAAATTCTTTCTTCAAACCATAGTGCAAAGTGCACTTACTCATACGCTCAATAAAACAATTTGCTCGCAAGAAAACTTGAACGAAATCAATAGACTATACTACCGTATATCTTAGCAACGCCCTTTAACATTCAGGGTTCCTTGCAAAATAAAACAAATCCCTCTGTAAAAAATTATAATGTACGTAATTGTATCTCATGCCGCACCTGTCGCTTAGGCGGACGAGACAGTCTTGATACTTGCGTCTGAGAGGGGTATTTATTTTTATTATTGCATATTCGGTATTGAATTTGTTTATGCTTCAATTTGTTTTAGGTTTGATTTATTGGGTAAAGTTTGATGAAGACTGCTTTATTGCGTCTACATCAGGCTATATAATTTTTAATTTATGGTGGCGAAGTTTCTTGACGAACGGCATTTGTTTGTGGGGAGTAGAAATGGGGGAGAAAAGGGGTTTATTTTGCCCACATAATAAAAAACGTCTAGATTATTGTTGTGCAGCGCACGCTTTAGAAATAAATTGACATGTAGGAATTTGGACAAGTAGCTACTCTATGTAATACATTGCTGAAACTCATATACATATAACAAATTGTCTAACACGTTCTCATAAACAATGTTCATATGAAAACAATAAATTTCTACTTTGATAAATTATTTATTTAGATTAAAAACCCATAATTTACCTACACATAGAAGATACTTTGAATAACAGCCAATCGAGAAACTTCAGTGTTCGTTTCATTTGTAAAATTAACCTCAGAGTAGAACGGACCCACACGGTTCGTTAATCAGGTAAAGAGCTCGTTCTGACCCGACTTCACCCGAGCCGTCAATTTTGCACGCTTCAACACACTTTCTGAAAGAATTTATAACAATAATATACGTTTCTCATTTTAGATTGGTACGCGAATTAGGAAAGAAAGGTTCAGGTGTTTTTATAAAATATGTCAATAACTGACTTTTTCATTCTGTTTAGAGGTCCGTATCACTATCACGAAGACCAGTCCAGTGTTTTGCTACCAAGCTCATGCCACAGAGTAAACGGACAGAGAGTAAGCTTCATGAAACCGCGCTATAATAGGAACACTACTACAAGCATGAGGCGCTTGTGTGCGGGCAACTGGCGGCATCGTAGTGTACTAAGAAAAACCGGTTCATATCGGCTCAGCCAGTCGCCTCGCCATTTGCCCGCACACAGGCGCCTCATGCTTTAAGTAATGTACCTATCACAGCGCGGTTGTATGAAGCTTCTCCGCTGTCCCTTTACTCTGTGCTCATGCCTGCATTTAACGACCATCAATGAAAGCGTTAACTTGTACCGAAGTTAACTTAATAATAAAGAAGTTATTATAAAAGTGATATCTAATATTATCATAACTACATCACGTATTACAAAGAGAAAGTTAAAACATCTTAATTTTATCTGCTCAGCAGGACATTTTAAAACCGAAACTACCCTACACTATAAACTAAATGACACTAAGTACCAGATTTAATAACCGCAAGTAAAGCGACGTTGTTATTTAATATTTTTATGGGTACATCGTAAAGTACCAAGAAGGTGGGTCGCCGTAGTGTCCGTCGAGCTCAGGTGTGTTATAAAGACGTTTTTCTTGTCTCAGGTCCCGCGGTGCCATTGCTGTGCAGGGATGGGACACTGTCTCGATTTTGCTTATCGGTATATCGATGTTTATTTTTACAGCTCTGATTTAAATAACATTTTAACACGGATTAGTAATCCACTAGACAAAATTAGTATTTTGATTTAGTAATAAAAATTAAAAACACATCACTAATTATGCAGTGCAATTCTACGACGTATCTTGTTGGTATCGAAGTACTTTCTCGATAAAATTGCATATTAGTAAGTGATTTCAATTAAAATAAAGAGACTTATTACAACTGAGTACAATACAGTCCAGCGAAGTCGTAAACAGTATACGATAAGATTAACATAACCGCAATAACGCTGGTATAATTCCAGTATTACTGGTGTATTGGTCATTACAAGCAATATTGGAAATGTAATACCTAATGAGAATCGCTAACCCAGATTACTGCTTCCCGTTTCAATTGTTATTTAAGCACGATCTAGCCACATGGTGTTATTTATATAGCGTTTGTTATTTAGTTTTGTTTGTTTATTCAATAACACGTTAAAAAAACCGACGTTTTGACTTCATGGCATATCTTCTGATATAGTACCTGTTTATGTGTGAAGATGACTACATAAAACAAGTTAAATGCGCATTTAAGAGCTGTGGAATTATATAAATAATTTAAATATTGATTATTTTAAAGAACTATCAAATGTCGATATCGCTTCAACACTGCATGCTATGTAAACTTAAAAGTTAGTTCTTGTATGTACTATTTAGTAAAAAGTACGTACAAGAACCAACTTTAGTTTGTAAATAAAACGAGCGAGCCGTACAGTAATCGCATATGATGTGTAACATCTGACATCTCACCTTGGTAATAAGCAACTGAGCAGCGACAGAAATTAACTTCAGAATTTAAAAAGGATAAATACTGAAATATTTATTCGAATAATATATTCATTACTAGTGGTTGCGCACTGGTCGAAATTCGACACTCTACTTACAGTCGATATATTACTTATTAATTCCATAAGTACACTAAAGCCTTGCTATTATAAAGTACTTATAACTATTAAAAAGTACTTACTCCATGCCCAAGCTGTCACTTCCTGTCTACACACTTCCGTCCCTTTTCACGAAATTCTCTCAGAGAAAGCGAGAGGAAAGATGTTACACATCGAAAACCAATTGGTATTCAATTGGTATTAAGTTTTTACCAACTAAAGGATCACCAACTTATCGATATCGACAAGCCACGCTCCCATCTCTAATCATAAAATATCAGTCAAAGTATGACAAATATTGTTTTTACTACACAACGGGACAGCCGAGACAACCCAGCGTCCCGGGTGCACAGATTTTAAACATATCTCGGAAAATAGCTTGTTGTACTTACACGTATGCTTCATATTGATATCTTGAGTATTTTCTTTTAGAATAACGTGGGATGGATACAATAGAAAGATGGATCATAAATGTTAGATGGAGGTAGGTTTTATTTGATATACTTGCTTGATAAGAGTATTACTAAATACTTCTAGTTCGGAATTCTTCATACGTATGACAGACAGACTACACGAAAGCTTGTACCTAAAAGTTAGTCGTGTCAAAAATCCTTACTTTAAGGGTTTACGCTCGACGCACTAACGCACCATCGGATGAATGTGTAAGGTTGAATGTTTTAATATCTACTTAGTTACTACGACGATATGCGACCCATTTTCCGTCAGAAGAGAGCCTTAAAAGAGCTGTGAAATTTTATTAAAATAAAACATTTCACATCTCGTGCCTTCTTCCCGAGATGGGAGGCAGAAAGTACAGAACGCGTCGTGCTGCATCCATACATACTCCTTTTAGTTATTCGGTTCACGTTCATACATCCAGTGCATCACCAATCTCCAGAAAATCCTAGTTATATCAACTATAACTGGCGATGTTCTTAGAAAGTCCAAAGAACAAAGTTAGAAATTAAATAAAAACTAACCTATAATAGGGCGAGGTAGGTAGGTCGAGTAGAACTTGTCACTTTGCAACCCAATCCACCTTTTTAGATCAAGTACTCGCCATGTTGAATAAATATCGTATTTCTAATAAAATGGCCCAATTGTTGAGGCTCTAATGGTCGAGGAATTGTTTATACAAGTTAATTTAACTTGAAAACTTGGTATCCCTTACAATTGTAACTTTAAGTTTAAGGTATAGCGTATACTGAGATGGTGTAGGATATGTTTTTGAAATATTGGCCGAAAAAGGCAGCCCGATAAAATAAAAATTAAAAAACACTGATTTATTTACAGTGGTGGAACCACATCCAAAAAACCGTCAAATGAACAAACTTCTTATTTTGATGTCTATCAAAAACACAGCAGTATTGTACACTTGCAGTGTCCGTTGTAACTAATGGCACCAGAATTATCAACATTGTCGTTACAGCGACGTATTTAGACGCACCCGCTTACTGGCTAGCTATCAAATGCAGGAATCCGGATCGTCTATTGGTTTGTTTCACTGGCACCGGTCTATGGATTGTCTATGATTCCGTTTCTGTCGAAATCCGTGGTCTCTATAGTGTTATTCTCTAAACATCACTTCGAAATTCGAACACGAGCGGTGTCTCGTCGTAAATCCGCGATGATTTAGTTTAAAAACAAATGAGTTCGCTTTCGAATTGTGTGCGCTCACTTGAGTGAGGTTCCAAGTGAACTTTACAGAATAGCTCACAGTGTGAATTTGCGTATCAGGAGAAATACGTTGATAAAGTTCAGCTTGGAGCACACATCATACTAATATCATAAACGCGATAGTTTGTAAGGATGGATGGATGGATGGATGTCTGTTACTCTTTCACGCAATAAGTACTGAACGGATTTGGATGAAATTTGGCACACAGATAGTTTATAACCAGGAATAACACATAGGATTTTTATCCCGATATAACCACGGGGTCAAAACTTATGCGGGTGAAACCGCGGGGCGCATCTAGTATATTATTAAAGGAATTAAAAAGTAAAATAGGGACAGCCCGTGTCTATCAAAATTTGTATATCTAGCGGCGATAGTAAAGAATACTTTGAAATAAAGAAAGAAAGAAAAGTACGTTTGTCCCCAGTCCCAGCCCTGTGTGCGTTGTTCCTTGAGCTAATGGGCCAGAGGGCCGTCTTTGTAATTCGGAGACATTTTGTCGATAAAATAATTTGATGACCGTTATAAACAGTTGACAATTAGGTGGAGATGTGCTATAGAATTAGGAAGTGGGCAATTGTTACTCTACTTATTTAAAAGAAAGATGGGACCGCAGCCATCTTTAGGAACCTTAGTTGGCAACTGGATGGAAGAACTGATGCCTTAGCATGAACGCGCGAAGTCACTAAAAGTAACGTAAAATCGAACGATTTAACGAATTTAACTTTTAAAGGCTCCTACATACTGGCGCGACTTGTCGCGCGACGCGACGCGACACAAAGACACCGCGTGTAGCGCTACAAGCGGTGCCTTTGTGTCGCGACGCGTCGCGAGACAAGTCGCGCCAGTATGTAGGAGCCTTAATACTTTTCTTGGGTTTATAATACTGTCTTTTAAAGATACAGTGAAAAAAAAACTTGCATATTACCATCACCCATAGATATTAATAAAGTCTTTATCATTTTAGCCGAAAAAAGTCTTAAAACTAAATAATTATTATGCGCGGAACGAGTATTTTCAATTCGTTCAAATCGTGACGTAAGTTCCAACCCAGACAATCGCTTTACTTTGTGTAAATTATTTCATCACCACTGCTCTCAAAACGGTTAGGGAAAAATCGTGAGGAAGCCGGCATGTCCTAGAACCAAAAATTCAAAGACATGTGGCATCTGTTAACCGCACTGGGCCCGCGTGGTGGATTACGGTCCACTCCCTCTCACAGAGAGGTGGCCAGTGTCCCAGCAGTGGGAACAATATAGGCTGATTATGCTATGTTAACTGAAAACCTCTTAAGGGGTACATAAACTGCCGTGGTCGCGGGAAGGTACAAAAGGGTTACCGAGGCCCCTGGCAAGACAGACAACGGAAGGGACACGGGTGGGTTTTAGTCAGTAAGAGTCTGACACACCCTCCCGCTCCGCCCAGAGCGGGAGAAGATATTTGATGATTTCCCACCCAAAAAATAAGGGGTACATAAAATAATCAGCTGCTCAATCATCTATGTTCGTATAAAGGCTCCCGCAGACAGGTGCGACGCGACACCAGTAGCACAATGGCTATGAAAACTTCATAGAAAGTGTCGCGCTGCCTGTCGCGCCAGTCTGCACGACAAAATGTAGGGAAAAGCTGAGTTTTTATTCACAATTTCAGGGTTGGTCCCATAGTAAAAAAAAACAGTGAGTACAATAACTGCTTAAGATGTTTTCAGTTATTTCAATTATAGGTAGTTTAGTTCGTGTCGATACGGGAGAAGAAAACTGGCTACATCAATGAACTCATAGAAGGTCATTCTGTATTTTAAAGAGACAATCTCCGTCAAAGGTATGCTAAACAGAGCACTATGTGATGTCAAAGGCGACTGCTTATCATATACCTTTGTGACAAATGGACGGACAATACGTCCAGTTTATATGGAAACTTCACGCCTTTTACTCTTGAAGGAGTGGGTAGACGAGCACTTACTTTTTTTTTTGGCGGTAAATTATGAAAAAATTTCTCCCGCTCTGGGCGGAGCGGGAGGGCGTGTCAGACTCTTACTGATTAAAACCCACCCGTGTTCCTTCCGTTGCCTGTGCGTTGCCAAAGGCAACCCTATCCCTTATCCCTTTCGAACTATCCAGCGACCCTGGCAAAGACGAGCGTTTACTTAAGGGAGCACCGAGGATTTTGCAAAAAAAGCGTCATTTGATCACTTGCTGAATTGTTATTACTTAACCTTTACTTATGCAATTAAGACGCTGACAACACCTAAACCGCGGTCACTGTCAGATTGCATAGAAAAGAAAGAGAAGCGCGATGACACAACGCTTGTAATTTATTGCAAAATATGAAGTAATTATCTATTTACTCAAAATTAAGTTGAGTAATCGAAAATAAAAAACAACCAAGTTCTGCATTCAAATAAGACGTTCTTGTTATTTATTAAATACGTAACGTATGTTGATATTTAATACAGATATTTTGGATTAGAACTCAAGGTAAGAGGTTAGTTTAACATTAGTTTGTATCGAGATTTTTTTTCAAAACGTGTTTTTTTTTTCAAAAAGTTCTGGGAAATATGTTCAAAATTAACATAAATATTTTTTCCGCTACCATTTTTTTTCTTATGAGAAGCCTATTTTGGTCAATTGGGTCTTGTCGGCGCCTTAATATGTAAGAATTTAAGGATTCGCTCTGTAAATCGTACACTTCAGAGTCACGATTACTTGTAGTTTCCTCGATAGAAAAAAAAATCCAGAGTAATCTCTAAAAAACAAAATAGACCCCTTAGTACGGCGTTAAGGCTCCTACATACTGGCGCGACTTGTCGCGCGACGCGACATTAGTAGAACAAATTCTATGAAAACATCATGGAAATTGTTCTATTTCGCGCGACAAGTGGCGCCAGTTTGCGGGAGCCTTAATACTTCACGGAGGGTCATCAGTTTTTTTAATAATAACAAAAGTATATGTTTTCTATAACGTATACATTTTACATTTTAAAATAAATGTGTATTTGCTTTAACAATACGAAGGAAATACCTAAATTACCGCGCGAACCGCCCGTTCTAGCCAGAGCAATTCTATCCAAATTAGCGCCAGAAGCTCCTTGCCCGGTTTTAAATAGTACTGGCATTCGTGGAGGCCTTTTAATGAACCCATTTTCATCAAGATATTTTTTTTTTTCTAAAAACTATCAGTAATTATTTCAAAAACACAAGTGCAAGTCCTTAAAAGCTGGGGCCATAGTGGGACTTTTTTCATAGTTATTCATTCAGATTTTTTTTTAGAAAAAATGTCATCACCTCAGTTTTTTTTTCATAGTCGACAAATTTTAATAAAAATAGGTAATCTGATAAAACAACTCATAAGCTTTTAGAAATAATAAACAGAATCCAAATCGAGCCAATAACGTCGGAGATATAGCAAAAAATGTTAAGCAAGATCACAAACACTACTCAAAAAATAAAAAATTGGATAAAGTGACCCCCTTTTATAGTAATTTACGATAATTTTTCATGAATATTCAGAAAATCACGGGCGGTCACATGCCCACTGGCGGCATTCTATATGTTTTTAATTAATTTGCTAATCACGTTTAGTTTTATTGGTGGTTGGTTTTTGGTTCTTTTAATTATTGAGTACGAGGCTTTTGGCTACTTTGTAAGTGAATCTTTTGTAATGTGCGTTTTGTTTGTGCAGAATAAAACATTTTTCTTTTGTTTTTTCTTTTTCTTTAGATGTGCCGATCGCATTCAGTTTCATTGTTGATACCAGCCTTTAGTTGTATCATGACTTGCATTGGTGTTTTGGTAGCCTGGCTGTTGTAGCCAAATTTTAAATTCTCATATCGCTAAAATCCTTCAATTTGGGCCAGTAAAACCTGCACAACTGTAATTTCAATCCAGACATATCCAAAAACAAGAACTACAAATACCGAAAATCCGTCCGTTTTTCGAGTCCTTTTTCATTGGCATATCCATCGCTGAACTCTTTATCAAATGTCAGCGTGCGAATGGAACGTCATCGGATGCAAGCGTCCAACATATCGGACAGATCGGACGGATGATCGAGTGACAAGAACAAATTGCTTCTGAGCTCTCAAGCTGTTTGGATGACAGGGTAAGCGGTGGATGTTTTAGGATGAAATACTATTTTTTGAGGGGAGGTATACCTACGGGCTGGTCCAGTATCTGATCAGTAATTCAGTTTGCATTTATCTCATCAATTCAGTTGCATTTATCTCTTATCGCAGATATTTGAACTCAGCACGAGTTCAAATATCCAGAAAAATATAGGGCCTCTTCTCTAAAAATCACTTCGAAATTCGAACTGAGTCTCGTTGCGAATCCGCGATGATTTTACTTTAAAAAAAATGAGTTCGCTTTTGAATTGTGTGCGCTCACTTGAGTGAGGTTCCTAGTGAACTTTACAGAATGACACCTAAACTTACCACTTTTAAAGACCAGCGTGACGATACTTTGTATTCCTAATGTCAACCCCTCCATTGCATGTGAAAACCCAGTTGGAACAAAAAAGAATATTTAATATAATTATGACGCCCACATCGTTACGAAAACACGAATTAATAGTTCATAAAAACATTATTTTGATTACAATAATAACTTTATCTTCAAATCAAACACATGTCGCATTTCGAAAAGGTCATTATATCTCTAAAATATTATATACTCATTTGGATAATCATTTATTTGGGCGATTAAATAAACATTACGATTATGTAGGGGCGTTTTTTAAATTGACAAAATGTGTGTCCACTTTGGGGGGTTGATAATGAACCGTGGAGCTTTTTATACGCAACATTTTTAGGGTTCCTTAGTAAACAAGGACCCCATATCGTTTCGCCATGTCCGTCTGTTTGTCTGTCTGTCTGTCCCAACTGTAGTTCAGAGACGCTTAGTACTAGGAAGATGTAATTTGGCATAGATATACATATTAATCACGCCGACAAAGTGCTAAAATAAACTTGACAATTTGTTTTTAAGTTTGCACGTAACGTGGGGATGATATTTTTTTTTCTCGTCTACCTTATGGTGTGGGGTATCGTTAGATAGGCCGTTTGAAAATATTGCGGGTTTATCGACACTACTTTTCGATTCAAGGATCCGCTTGCGTAATATAAAGCTTTAAAGTGCTAATTTTTGTTAGAGTCAATTGCCCCCCCCCCCCTCCTCCCCCCTGCCAGCTAAATGGTTGTTTATGGAGACGTGAAAAAATCATGGCAGTAGTACATACGTATAATGAAATTAAAAAGAAAACTATCACGGCTAAGTAGGCTTTACAAGTTAACGAGTTATAGTCGACCAACTTAAATTTGCAGTTGGAAAACCGACCGTGGCATATATCGATGTATGGGAGAACATGTTTTTCAACTACAATGTTAAGTTTGTTTTGGGATAAATTCATCCCAACTTCCCAACAACGGAACCCTTCATTGTGCGCAGTCCGACACGCACTTGGCCGATTTTTTTTATATTGTAGGTGGTCAACCAGTGATGGTAAGTCTTTACGCCCGCTTATAGACACTGAGGGCCTTGACAAGTGATAATCGCTTTCAAAGCGTTTCATATTTCTACAACGATTTTCAACAGGACGGATGCTAACCATAAGTAAAGCGCGCGTCGCTTCGTGAAATAAAAATACTAGTATTTTTATTTGGATTACGGCCCGCTCTCTCTCACAGAGAGGAGGCCTGTGTCCATGATAGGCTGATTATGAAGGTACCGTAATTTTATCTCACGAAGCGACGCGCGCTTTACTTGTGGTTAACAAGTGTGGATGCAATGTAAGCGCAGGAGCTCTTGGTAGTATTGGATTAATTAACATTAAAATTCATATTTAGCATGCGAATGCTCATTTATTATTAAAATTAAGCAAATGAAAGGTACTTGCAAAATTCTGTAGTGTGCATACACCGCTTCGTACTTCATATCGTTATACCAGTGTATATTTAGCACAAATGAAACGTTATCGGCGAGGAAACGCACGCTAGGAGACGTCTGGGCGAACTCGATATTAAGGCGCTGACAAGACCCAATTGACCAAAGTAGGCTTCTCTTAAGAAAGAAAATTGCCAAATCTGTATAGTTTGTGGTAGCGGAAAAAATATATGTTAATTTTGAACATATTTCCCAGAACTTGGTTGTCACCAAAACACGTTTTGAAAAAAAATTCTCGATACAAACTAACGTTAAACTAACCTCTTACCTTGAGTTCTAATCCAAAATATCTGTATTAAATATCAACATACATTACGTATTTAATTAATAACAAGTAGGTACGTCTTATTCTAATGCAAAACTTGGTTGTTTTTTATTTTCGATTACTCAACTCAATTCTGAGTAAATAGATAATTACTTCATATTTTGCAATAAATTACAAGCGTTTTGTCATCGCGCTTCTCTTTCTTTTCAATGCAATCTGACAGTGACCGCGGTTTAGGTGTTGTCAGCGTCTTAAACGCGTACGCACATACTTAATTATTATCAATTATCGTCATATTAACAAATAGCGATAGCATTAATAATTAGCACGCTAAGACTCAAGAATTCGCATACTCATGAAATTATGCTCTCGTACGAGACAATGACGAAGTCGGAAATGTGTGTGTGTGTGTGTGTGTGTGTGTGTGTGTATTATGTGCTGATGCCAATCGTTTTCACGCACACATTCACAGCGTATTTGTATAAATGGTTACCACAAATAATGCGCGCGTCGCTTCCTAAGATAAAAATACTTAACTTATGTAAATCCAATACATTTTTTACTTTTCCATCATTGTTATCTCTGATAGAGTGTCACTTTCCTTAGTACCTACATAATATTATAAAATTGAAAAGTTAATTGGATCATCCAGGTGTGAACACCAAATCTCGTTCTTCAAAAGCAGACTTTTTTACCTCTGGCCAATGATTTAAATCGTTAGATTCGACTGTCCATGTCAAAAAATGATCATGTCTCTGTTTAGTTGACAACGACATTTGAATAGTATTGTCTCGCTCACTTGTACTGAAAGCCGAAAGTATCTATACCTGCATAGATACGATTTTCAGTTAGTAAACGTACTACTATCGACAGTTTCCATACCGAGAAGAATGAGGATGGTCGATCTCATTCTTCTCGGTATCCAACTGTTATAATTCTCCAAATCGATATCCTGTCACGATGTTACGATAGTCGGTAGAATTGACACGCGAGCGTTCACTAAAACTACGACAACTCAGAAAATACGCATCGTAGCTCTACAAACCCCTAGTCATTGAAGTTGTTATATGAAATAAGCTACCAGGTAATATTAGTTTAGAGTTTAGTGCAGTTTCACCTTGCAATATATTGCTAATTCGAAGTTGAAAGTAGCGTCGAATGATTTAAATCCTTGTCTCTGTGCCACTACTTCCGATTCTTAAGACCAATAAATTATCCTCCTATATTTAATAACGCTTAGCTTCCTGCCCACCGCTATACGAAAACCGTGAAGATAACAATAAATTCCTGGCCTCATCAGGGGTGTAATAATATAAATAACGGAATATCCCCTTCGACTGTTCGTGATGGTATGTGGTGGCAGAGTAGGCATTTGACTGGCCGAGTGGACCTTATGTGCTACGACAATTGAGTGTAAGAAATCAGGCGGTCTTTTTCTAATTATTTCGTGAAGTCTTTCACAAACATAATTTACTTAACTCTTTATTGTTTCGATGCAAAATCTCGATATTATACGAGGGCTGCACTAAAAGTATCGGGAATGGAATATTTCCACTGTTCCTGTCATATTAAAATCTTTTTAATTTAAAACTCCTTGGTTTTAAAAATCGAATACCATTTATTTATTTAAACAAAGATTCTCGGTCTTGTCATAAGGTTTTGTCAAACTTGTTTAGTCGTTGAGAAAATGGAATTAACTCGAGAAAATTCAAGAGCGATGATTTATTATGACTTTCGAAGTGGTTTAACACAAAAACAGTGTGTTGACCGGATGATTTCTGCATTTGGTGATGAAGCCCCATCCAAAACCACAATTTATCGCTGGTTTGCTGAATTTCAACGTGGACGTGTCAAGCTCAGCGATGATCCCCGTCAAGGTCGTCCAAAAACTGCAGTCACCCAAGAAAACGTTGATGCTGTGCGTAAGCTGATTGAGGAAGATCGACATGTGACATACCGCGAAATTCAGGCAACTTTAGACATTGGCATGAGTCAAATACAAATAATCTTGCATGAACAATTAGGTGTAAAAAAGTTGTTTTCCCGATGGATACCGCATTCGCTCTGTGAAGAGCAAAAAGCGGCTCGCGTTACTTGGTGCGTCAGAACTCTCGAAAGATTCCACGCAGGATCCTCAAATGCTGTATACAACATCGTATCAGGTGACGAATCCTGGATATACGCGTACGAACCCGAAACAAAAAACCAGTCACGAGTTTGGGTGTTCGAAAATGAGTTAAAGCCAACAAAAATTGTTCGTACACGGAGTGTTGCAATAAAAAATGGTGACCGCGTTTGTCTCCAAAACCGGCCATGTTACGACTATTCCTCTTGAGGGACAAAGAACGGTTAATGCAGAATGGTATGCTAGCATTTGTTTGCCACAGGTCGTTTCTGAACTCCGTAAAGAGAACTGCAACCGCCGCATCATCCTCCATCACGACAATGCGAGTTCTCACACCGCGCACAGAACAAAAGAGTTTTTAGAGCAAGAAAACATAGAATTATTAGACCATCCGCCGTACAGCCCCGCCCTAAGCCCTAATGATTTCTATACTACATATACAAAACGGCCATTTTGGAGACCCCAACTTCCGAATGGAATGGTTGGTTCAATGATTGGTTCCATCGTATGGAAAAATGTGTCAAATTTCGCGGAGAATACTTCGAAAAGCAATAAATACATGTTGTGTTACTTCCTTGATTCCCGAAATTTTCAGTGCCGCCCTTGTATTATACGCCCATAAGGTTTGTGCAGCAATTCCCATACTTTTTTTTTTTTTTTTTTGTGTGAAATTATCAAATAATTTCTCCCGCTCTGGGTGGAGCGGAAGGGTGTGTCAGACTCTTACTGGCTAAAGCCCACCCGTGTTCCTTCCGTTGCCTGTGTTGCCAGGGGCCTCGGTAAAAGAATCCAATAACACTTTTGCCCGACCCGGGAATTGAACCCAGGACCTCTTGCTGGCAGGACAACTTGTGCTTGCTTGTAAAATTATATCACAAGAGACTTACTAATTATTGCAAGATGTTTTCTGTATACAGAAATAGGAGACCCGCGAAGTGAAGTTTAGTCAAACTCAGGTATGCAAAAACCATAATGATAGTACACATCCAATGATTTTGGCTATAGCAATTCAGCATTAGGGCTCCTACATACTGGCGCGATTTGTCGCGCGACGCGTCTCGACACAAAGGCACCGCTTGTAGCACCGCTTGTTGTGTGCGCTACACGCGGTGACGCGCCAGTATGTAGGAGCCTTTAATTAGGGCCCTTTGACTCGACAATGATCCAAGCTTTTATTTCTAAAACCAAAGTATAAGACTCCAAAAAGAAACACATCCACATTTTTATTTTTAGCAACGATTTCCTTGCTGAACAAAAATACCCCAAAAAAAGTACCTTCAACTGTTCAAACAGACATTTGTTACATCACCAACTGCGTTACCTTCAATAACTGCTTGCAAACTCAACATGAACCCTAACTTTATGACCTCAAGGTAGTTTTTCGTTCGACACGCGAGTTACATAACTCTGGAAGACGGTACGTTCTCCAGTTTTATGCGTCGATAATATTTGGCAATAGCTTATAATAAATGTTACTCATTTGTGTGTTTGTGTGTTTTATGTGTTTATTATTTGCTGTGTCCGGTCGTGTGGTTTTAAGTCAGCAATGCCCGTACTTTTATATGTACCTATAACTGAGAAAGGTATTTTTATTAGTACATTTGAAAATGGTGAAGATAATGATGGCCCAGCGATTAATTATTTATTGGCGTGTGCTAGCTAACATCATCATCTACCTGCCTAGCCTTTTCCCAACTATGTTGGGGTCGGCTTCCAGTCTAACCGGATACAGTTGAATACTTATTGGTAAGCCTATAAGCCTAACAGGGAACAATTCAATACGAAATTTCTGATTAAAAAAACCAAACACTGCCTGACCCGAAGATCGAGACTAGTACCGCACGGTCAATCTATCTAGAAGATCAATTAGGCAGTCGATTGTAAATTGGTACACAGAAGACACATGCAAAATATCTGCTAATAATATCTGCAAAATTATATTTCACAAGCAAATCCCGTTTTTCTGGTTAAAAAAACCAAACACACTGCCTGACCCCGGATCGCAACTAGAAACGCACGGTCAGTCTATCTAGAAGATCAACTAGGCAGTCGATCGTAAATTGGTACACAGAAGACACATGCAAAATATCGGCTAAAAATATCTGAAAAATTATATTTCGCAAGCAAATCCCGTTTTTCTGATAAAAAAAAAGACAGACTGCCTGACCCGAGGATCGAAACTAGAACCGCACGGTCAGTCTATCTAGAAGACCAACAAGGCAGTCGAACATAAATTGGTACACCGAAGACGACACAGAAAATACTCGTATCTGCTAATAATATATGCAAAATTATATTTCGCAAGCAAATCCCCGGTACATCATAGTCTATCTTCGCGTGACAGCCGACTGTTACAGAGACACGAACACGGGACCCCACTTATTTATTTACAAGAACCATCTGACATACAGACATACTACAAAACAATGTTATTTTACTGAAATAACGGCGCTATGAAAAGAATAAGCTCGTCTCTGGTAGGATTGTCGCAGATATGGGGCGTTTAAATATCTAAGAGTTCTTTCGAAGTGAATTTGATAGAATAGAATTAATTTGATAACTCGCGCACACTACGAAAACTTTACGAAAGCACAACAGCTTTCGTAAAGTTCACTTGGAACCTCACTCAAGTGAGCGGCGTGAGCGCACACAATTCGATAACGAACTCATTTGTTTTTAATAGGATGAGCGCGGTCACTGTCGGACTGTATAGAAAAGAAAGAAAAGCGCGATGACACAACGCTGGTAATTTATTGCAAAATATGAAGCAATTATCTATTCACAAAAAAGTCTATAGAATTTATAAAAAAATAAAACACTATTATGCTAATATGTTGCTTGTAGAATAATCTGCCAAAAAATCAGAATGATTGCATGTATGTTAGTATGGTTTTTAATCGTTAAAAGAATTTTTTAGAGGTATCTTCGTGATTTTTTTCTATCGTTCCTATTAGTTGTATAATGTTTACTACAGTAGATCATATACTTTAAGGCATTATACAACTTATAAAACTTGCGTTTAGGTCCTGTAGTCCATGCTAAACCCCCGAACGGCGCGCGGTATGCCAGTTAGCCCAAACCGTCAAGCCCCGCCGGCGCGCATGTGAGCCAGTCCTCTGGCGCGCGGTTTGCAACTCTATTATAACGGATGAGCACCTTATTGCATTATAATAGAGATGCAAACCGCGTGGCCCAAGACTCCTATTCGGTGTCAGTGGGGACTGAAGGGTTCGGGAGTGCGACTCCTATTCGGAGTCAAAGGGGAGTTGCCGGTTAAAAAGTAATCGCCTACAAAAGATAGGTCCCGTCCTCCTGATGCACCTTGCAGGTCGCATCTTAGAAATCTCCTTAAATCCCCTCCCCACTCTACCGACTTCTACTCCTACTCCTTCACTGTGCACGCGGTTCGGCTGTGGAATTCACTTCCGCCTGACATTAGGGACTGCCAAACTGTTGCTGTTTTTAAAAGAAGAGTGAAAGAATCCACTTCGCCATAGTTGCATATTTTGTGTTTATTATTTTATACTATTCATTATATTTAAATGAGTGAATAGTTTTTTATTTTGAATATATTTTGTTTTCTCTTCTACTCTTACACACGGTATCTACATCTCTTTGTCTACTGTCCTATCGCAGGTATGCTGGAAGAGATTTCTTTAGAAATAAGCATCACCTTTGTACCTGTCTTTCTGTTCCTTGTTGTCTGTTAATATGTGTGTACATAAACTCTTAAATAAATAAATAAATACCTACACCGTTCGTGATAATTATTATAATGGTATTTCTTCAATCAAATGGATGCATTGAGAGAACCTGAATTAGTGTCGATAGTCTGGTGCAGAAAACCTTGCTGCCTAGCCAATTTTTTTTAGCACGGTAGATGAAGAAACATCAGTAATACTACATTTAAGGATAGCATTATGCTGTGACATCCACCAACCCGCACTGGGCCCGCGTGGTGGATTACGGCTTACCACTCCCTCTCACACAAAGGACGCCTGTGTCCCAGCAGTGAGAACATTGTAGGCTGATTATGATATGTTACATATTATGATGCAGTGAAAATACTAGTGAGTTAGTGATTCGTGGACAAAAGGGGTTTGATTTCAATCTTGTCACTTACAGAAAAGCTCCACAAATCTGATTTTCTCAAGGAGATCTAACTTAAATCGGACAAGTACCTACACCAATAAAACGCTCACATAAAGATACGTACTTCCAAAGTTACATCTATGAATACCGTTCGCGTCACCACCCGTGCCAGTCGCGGCACAATCAGAGAAATAAACTACAACAAATATAGTTTGATTTACTTCTCAAAACGTATTGCTATTAGGCTGAGGCTACAGTAGGCAGCGATTTGCTGTGCGACTGAAAGAGCGAAACCAGATAAACATGGTATGGCTACATTATAAGCGAAAATCCATGTGGGTGAACTTGGCAGATCATTTCCTAGCAGAGCATAAAAAATTGTGAGTTCTATTCGCATGCGGCTGAGTTCTAGAGTTCCTTATACTTATAAAAAATAGTTCTGTCATATTTGCCTGAAAAAAGTAGAATGAAAATATGCTCTGCTAACTTCCGTTAGCAGATCATTTAACCCAAAATTAAAATTTTGAAAATGATTTAAGCGCACAATGGTGACTTCTATAGTTCCTTATACTTTTCCGAAATAGTTCTGTCGACCTAAATAAATAAAAAATAAAAACAATAATATTGACCTGTTACTCGAAAAAGACAATCATTTTGATAAAACAGCCGTGAATGGCGTAATTTATGGATTTTCTTAGATTCTTTGGGGCATAATTGGTAGCCAAGATTCAAGTAACAGAAAAAAAAACTAAATGAAAGCAGAAGTCTCACAAAAGTATACGCAGAAACTTGTGCAAAAATTAGGTAAGAAGAAATTGAGATTTCGTACAGGGTTTGAGTTAGAGGGATCCAAAAAGAATTTAAGTAGGACTGAGGAGCAGAAAGTCCTCGTTTCCTAATGCATCTATAAAAGAACTATTAAAAACATGAAATGATAACGCAAAACTCGCACTCAAACATCAGCAGAGCATGGGTAAAGATTTGAGTAAGTTGAAATCGTTATTTAATACAGTGCTGCAGTCAGTGGGATAAAAAAAAATGAGTAGCGATGAGGAGCCGGAACTCTTCGTTTCCTGATGCAATAATACTAGACATATCAGAAAATATGCAAAAATAATCCAAATCTCTCACTCAAGTATCAGCAGAGCATGGTTGAACAGTTAGATTAGTAGAAATTGAGATAATACAGTGTTTCAGTAAGTAGGATCTTAAAAAAATTCGGAAGATTTGAGGAGCCAGAGCTTCTCGTTTTCTGATGCAACTGTAGCAGTTCTATTTAAAAACATGAAAAAGTAACCCAAAACTTTCACTCAAGTATCAGCAGAGCATGGGTAAAGGTTTGAGTAGGTGAAAATCAAGATTTCATTTAGTGTTTCAGTAAGAAGGAACAAAAAAAATTGTACGAAGAATTGAGGAGACAGAACTCTTCATTTTCTGATGCAACTATAATAGGACTATCGGAAAACATCCAAAACTAACCCACGACTCTCACTCAAGTATCAGCAGAGCATGGTTGAAATGTAAGATTAATAGAAATCGAGATATAATACAGTGTTTCAGTAAGAAGGATCTTAAAAATTTTCAGAAGATTTGAGGAGCCGGAACTCTTCGTTTTCTTTTCTGATGCAACCGTAGCAGTTCTATTTAAAAACATGCAGAAGTAACACACAACTCTCACTCAAGTATCAGCAGAGCATGGTTGAAATGTAAGATTAGTAGAAATCGAGATATAATACAGTGTTTCAGTAAGAAGGATCTTAAAAATTTTCAGAATATTTGAGGAGCCGGAACTCTTCGTTTTCTGATGCAACTGTAGCAGTTCTATTTAAAAACATGCAAAATTAACCCAGAACCCTCACTCAAGTATCAGCAGAGCATGGGTAAAAGTTTGAGTAGGGAAAAATCAAGATTTAATTTAGTGTTTCAGTAAGAAGGATCTTAAAAATTTTCAGAAGAACTGGGGAGCTGGAACTTCTCGTTTTCTGGTGCAACTGTAGCAATTCTATTTGAAAACATGCAAAAGTAACCCAGTAATTTCACTCAAGTATCAGCAGAGCATGGGTAAAATTTTGAGTAGGGGAAAATCAAGATTTAATTTAGTGTTTCAGTAAGAAGGATCTTAAAAAATTTCAGAAGCTCTTAGGAGCCAGAACTCCTCGGTTTCTGATAAAACTGTAACAGTTCTATTTGAAAACATGCAAAAGTAACCAAGAACTTTCACTCAAGTATCAGCAGAGCATGGGTAAAGGTTTGAGTGGGTGAAAATCAAGATTTAATTTAGTGTTTCAGTAAGAAGGAACAAACAAAATTATAGGTAGCACTGAGGTGACAGAACTCTTCATTTCCTGATGCAACTATAAAAGAATTATCGGAAAACATGCAAAAGTAACCCAAAACTTTCACTCAAGTATCAACAGAGCGGGGTTGAAAGTTAGATTAGTAGAAATCGAGATTTAATAAAGTGTTTAAGTAAGAAGGATCTTAAAAAATTTTAGAAGAACTGAGGAGCCAGAACTCCTCGTTTTCTGATGCAACTATAACATTGCTATTTGAAAACATGCAAAAGTAACCCATAACTCCCACTCAAGTATCAGCAGAGCATGGTTGAAAAGTTAGATTAGTAGAAATCGAGATATAATACAGTGTTTCAGTAAGAAGGATCTTAAAAATTTTCAGAATATTTGAGGAGCCGGAACTCTTCGTTTTCTGATGCAACTGTAGTAGTTCTATTTGAAAATATGCAAAAGAAACACAGAACTCTCACTCAAGTATCAGCAGAGCATGGGTAAAGGTTTGAGTAGTGAAAAATCATGATTTAATTTAGTGTTTCAGTAAGAAGGATCTTAAAAATTTTCAGAAGAACTGAGAAGCCGTAACTCCTCGTTTTCTGATTCGACTGTAGCAGTTCTATTTGAAAACATGCAAAAGTAACCCAGAACTCTCACTGAAGTATCAGCAGAGCATGGGTAAATGTTTGAGTAGTGAAAAATCAAGATTTAATTTAGTGTTTCAGTAAGAAGGATCTTAAAAAATTTCAGAAGAACTGGGGAGCTGGAACTCTTCGTTTTCTGTTGCAACTGTAGCAGTTCTATTTGAAAACATGCAAAAAAAAACCAGTAATCTCACTCAAGTATCAGCAGAGCATGGGTAAAGGTTTGAGTAGGGGAAAATCAAGATTTAATTTAGTGTTTCAGTAAGAAGGAACAAAATAAACTGTAAGTAGCACTGAGGTGAGAGAACTCTTCATTTCCTGATGCACCTATAACAATACTATCGGAAACCATGCAAAAATAACCCAAAACTCTCACTCAAGTACCAGCAGAGCGGGGTTGAAAAGTTAGATTAGTAGAAATCGAGATTTAATATAGTGTTTAAGTAAGAAGGATCTTAAAAATTTTCAGAAGAACTGAGGAGCCAGAACTCCTCGTTTTCTGATGCAACTATAACATTGCTATTTGAAAACATGCAAAAATAATCCAGAACTCTCATTCAAGTATCAGCAGAGCATGGGTAAAGGTTTAAGTAGGGGAAAATCAAGATTTAGTTTAGTGTTTCAGTAAGAAGGAACAAAATAAATTGTAAGTAGCACTGAGGTGAGAGAACTCTTCATTTCCTGATGCACCTATAACAGTACTATCGGAAACCATGCAAAAGTAACCCAAAACTCTCACTCAAGTACCAGCAGAGCGGGGTTGAAAAGTTAGATTAGTAGAAATCGAGATTTAATAAAGTGTTTAAGTAAGAAGGATCTTAAAAATTTTCAGAAGACCTGAGGAGCCAGAACTCCTCGTTTTCTGATGCAACTATAACATTGCTATTTGAAAACATGCAAAAATAACCCAGAACTCTCACTCAAGTATCAGCAGAGCATGGGTAAAGGTTTAAGTAGGGGAAAATCAAGATTTAGTTTAGTGTTTCAGTAAGAAGGAACAAAATAAATTGTAAGTAGCACTGAGGTGAGAGAACTCTTCATTTCCTGATGCACCTATAACAGTACTATCGGAAAACATGCAAAAGTAACCCAGGACTCTCACTCAAGTATCAGCAGAGCATGGGTAAAGGTTTGAGTAGGTGGAAATCAAGATTTAATTTAGTGTTTCAGTAAGAAGGATCTTTAAAATTTTTAGAAGAATCTAGGAGCCAGAACTCCTCGGTTTCTGATAAAACTGTAACAGTTCTATTTGAAAACATGCAAAAGTAACCAAGAACTCTAACTCAAGTATCAGCAGAGCATGGGTAAAGGTTTGAGTGGGTGAAAATCAAGATTTAATTTAGTGTTTCAGTAAGAAGAAACCAACAACAATGTAGGTAGGACTGAGGTGACAGAACTCTTCATTATCTGATGCAACTATGATAGAACTATCGGAAAATATGGAAAAGTAACCCACGACTCTCACTCAAGTATGAGCAGAGTGGGGTTGAAAAGTTAAAATAGTAGAAATTGAGATATAATAGTGTTTCATTGAGAAGGATTTTAAAAATTTTCAGGAGAATTGAGGAGCCAGAACCCCTCGCTTTCTTTTGCATGTAACGGTTTTCTTTTTTCTATTTTCCTCAGTTCTTCTGAAAATTTTTAAGATCCTTCTTACTGAAACACTAAATTAAATCTTGATTTTTCACTACTCAAACCTTTACCCATGCTCTGCTGATACTTCAGTGAGAGTTCTGGGTTACTTTTGCATGTTTTCAAATAGAACTGCTACAGTTGAATCAGAAAACGAGGAGTTACGGCTCCTCAGTTCTTCTGAAAATTTTTAAGATCCTTCTTACTGAAACACTAAATTAAATCTTGATTTTTCACTATTCAAACCTTTACCCATGCTCTGCTGATACTTGAGTGAGAGTTCTGGGTTTCTTTTGCATATTTTCAAATAGAACTACTACAGTTGCATCAGAAAACGAAGAGTTCCGGCTCCTCAAATCTTCTGAAAATTTTTAAGATCCTTCTTACTGAAACACTGTATTATATCTCGATTTCTACTAATCTAACTTTTCAACCATGCTCTGCTGATACTTGAGTGGGAGTTCTGGGTTACTTTTGCATGTTTTCAAATAGCAATGTTATAGTTGCATCAGAAAACGAGGAGTTCTGGCTCCTCAGTTCTTCTGAAAATTTTTAAGATATTTCTTACTTAAACACTTTATTAAATCTCGATTTCTACTAATCTAACTTTTCAATCCCGCTCTGCTGATACTTGAGTGCAAGTCGTGGGTTACTTTTGGATGTTTTCCGATAGTTCTATTATAGTTGCATCAGAAAATGAAGAGTTCTGTCGTCTCAGTGCTACCTTCAATTTTGTTTGTTCCTTCTTACTGAAACACTAAATGAAATCTTGATTTTCACCTACTCAAACCTTTACCCATGCTCTGATGATACTTGAGTGAGAGTTTTGGGTTACTTTTTCATGTTTTCAAATAGACCTGCTACAGTTGAATCAGAAAACGAGGAGTTACGGCTCCTCAGTTCTTCTGAAAATTTTTAAGATCCTTCTTACTGAAACACTGTATTATATCTCGATTTCTAACTTTTCAACCATGCTCTGCTGATACTTGAGTGGGAGTTCTGGGTTACTTGTGCATGTTTTCAAATAGCAATGTTATAGTTGCATCAGAAAACGAGGAGTTCCGGCTCCTCAATTCTCCTGAAAATTTTTAAGATCCTTCTCAATGAAACACTATTATATCTCAATTTCTACTATTTTAACTTTTCAACCCCACTCTGCTGATACTTGAGTGAGAGTCGTGGGTTACTTTTCTATATTTTCCGATAGGTCTATTATAATTGCATCAGATAATGAAGAGTTCTGTCACCTCAGTCCTACCTACATTGTTGTTGGTTTCTTCTTACTGAAACACTAAATTAAATCTTCATTTTCACCCACTCAAACCTTTACCCATGCTCTGCTGATACTTCAGTGAGAGTCTCGGGTTACTTTTGCATGTTTTCAAATAGAACTGCTACAGTTTCATCAGAAAACGAGGAGGTCTGGCTCCTCAGTTCTTCTTAAAATTTTTAAGTTCCTGCTTACTGAAACACTGTATTATATCTCGATTTCTACTAATCTAACTTTTCAACCATGCTCTGCTGATACTTGAGTGGGAGTTGTGGGTTACTTTTGCATGTTTTCCGATAGTTCTATCATAGGCGCATCGGGAAATGAAGAGTTCTTTCACCTCAGTGCTACCTACAATTTTGTTTGTTCCTTCTTACTGAAACACTAAATTAAATCTTGATTTTCACCTACTCAAACCTTTACCCATGCTCTGCTGGTACTTGATTGAGAGTGTTGGGTTACTTTTGCATGGTTTCCGATAGCTCCATTATAGGTGCATCAGGAAATGAAGAGTTCTGTTACCTCAGTGCTACCTACATATTTGTTTGTTTCTTCTTACTGAAACACTAAATTAAACCTTGATTTTCACCTAATCAAACCTTTACCCATGCTCTGCTAATACTTGAGTGAGAGGCTTGGGTTACTTTTACATGTTTTCCGATAGTACCGTTATAGATGCATCAGGAAATGAAGAGTTCTCTCACCTCAGTGCTACCTACAATTTTGTTTGTTCCTTCTTACTGAAACACTAAATTAAATCTTGATTTTCACCTACTCAAACCTTTACCCATGCTCTGCTGATACTTCAGTGAGAGTCTCGGGTTACTTTTTCATGTTTTTCGATAGTACTGTTATAGTTGCATCAGGAAATGAAGAGTTCTCTCACCTCAGTGCTACTTACAAATTATTTTGTTCCTTCTTACTGAAACACTAAACTAAATCTTGATTTTCCCCTACTCAAACCTTTACCCATGCTCTGCTGATACTTGAGTGAGAGTTCTGGGTTACTTTTGCATGTTTTCAAATAGCAATGTTATAGTTGCATCAGAAAACGAGGAGTTCTGGCTCCTCAGTTCTTCTGAAAATTTTTAAGATTCTTCTTACTTAAACACTTTATTAAATCTCGATTTCTACTAATCTAACTTTTCAACCCCGCTCTGCTGGTACTTGAGTGAGAGTTTTGGGTTACTTTTGCATGTTTTTAAATAGCAATGTTATAGTTGCATCAGAAAACGAGGAGTTCCGGCTCCTCAATTCTCCTGAAAATTTTTAAGATCCTTCTCAATGAAACACTATTATATCTCAATTTCTACTATTTTAACTTTTCAACCCCACTCTGCTGATACTTGAGTGAGAGTCGTGGGTTACTTTTCTATATTTTCCGATAGGTCTATTATAATTGCATCAGATAATGAAGAGTTCTGTCACCTCAGTCCTACCTACATTGTTGTTGGTTTCTTCTTACTGAAACACTAAATTAAATCTTCATTTTCACCCACTCAAACCTTTACCCATGCTCTGCTGATACTTGAGTGAGAGTTCTTGGTTACTTTTGCATGTTTTCAAATAGAACTACTACAGTTGCATCAGAAAACGAAGAGTTCCGGCTCCCCAGTTCTTCTGAAAATTTTTAAGATCCTTCTTACTGGAACACTAAATTAAATCTTGATTTTTCCCTACTCAAACATTTACCCATGCTCTGCTGATACTTGAGTGAGAGTCCTGGGTTACTTTTGCATGTTTTCCGATAGTACTATTATGGGGGCATCAGGAAATGAACAGTTTTCTCACCTCAATGCTACCTACAATTTTGTTTGTTCCTTCTTACTGAAACACGAAATTAAATCTTGATTTTTCACTACTCAAACCTTTACCCATGCTCTGCTAATACTTCAGTGAGAGTTCTGGTTTACTTTTGCATGTTTTCAAATAGAACTGCTACAGTTGAATCAGAAAACGAGGAGTTACGGCTCCAAAGTTCTTCTGAAAATTTTTAAGATCCTTCTTACTGAAACACTGTATTATATCTCGATTTCTACTAATCTAACTTTTCAACCATGCTCTGCTGATACTTGAGTGGGAGTTCTGGGTTACTTTTGCATGTTTTCAAATAGAACTGTTACAGTTTTATCAGAAACCGAGGAGTTCTGGCTCCTAAGTTCTTCTGAAAATTTTTAAGAACCTTCTTACTTAAACACTTTATTAAATCTCGATTTCTACTAATCTAACTTTTCAACCCCGCTCTGCTGGTACTTGAGTGAGAGTTTTGGGTTACTTTTGCATGTTTTTAAATAGCAATGTTATAGATGCATCAGAAAACGAGGAGTTTCGGCTCCTCAATTCTCCTGAAAATTTTTAAAATCCTTCTTAATGAAACACTATTATATCTCAATTTCTACTATTTTAACTTTTCAACCCCACTCTGCTGATACTTGAGTGAGAGTCGTGGGTTACTTTTCTATATTTTCCGATAGGTCTATTATAATTGCATCAGATAATGAAGAGTTCTGTCACCTCAGTCCTACCTACATTGTTGTTGGTTTCTTCTTACTGAAACACTAAATTAAATCTTCATTTTCACCCACTCAAACCTTTACCCATGCTCTGCTGATACTTGAGTGAGAGTTCTTGGTTATTTTTGCATGTTTTCAAATAGAAATGTTACAGCTTTATCAGAAACCGAGGAGTTCTGGCTCCTAAGTTCTTCTGAAATTTTTTAAGATCCTTCTTACTGAAACACTAAATTAAATCTTGATTTTCCCCTACTTAAAATTTTACCCATGCTCTGCTGATACTTGAGTGAGATTACTGGGTTACTTTTGCATGTTTTCAAATAGAACTGCTACAGCTGCACCTGAAAACGAGGAGTTCCGGCTCCCCAGTTCTTCTGAAAATTTTTAAGATCCTTCTTACTGGAACACTAAATTAAATCTTGATTTTTCCCTACTCAAACATTTACCCATGCTCTGCTGATACTTGAGTGAGAGTCCTGGGTTACTTTTGCATGTTTTCCGATAGTACTATTATGGGGGCATCAGGAAATGAACAGTTTTCTCACCTCAGTGCTACCTACAATTTTGTTTGTTCCTTCGTAAGAAAAAAAGAAAAATCAAGATTTAATTTCGTGTTTCAGTAATGAAACACGAAATTAAATCTTGATTTTTCACTACTCAAACCTTTACCCATGCTCTGCTAATACTTCAGTGAGAGTTCTGGGTTACTTTTGCATGTTTTCAAATAGAACTGCTACAGTTGAATCAGAAAACGAGGAGTTACGGCTCCTCAGTTCTTCTGAAAATTTTTAAGATCCTTCTTACTGAAACACTGTATTATATCTCGATTTCTACTAATCTAACTTTTCAACCATGCTCTGCTGATACTTAAGTGAGAGTTTTGGATTATTTTTGCATATTTTCTGATATGTCTGGTATTATTGCATCAGGAAACGAAGAGTTCCGGCTCCTCATCGCTACTCATTTTTTTGTCCCACTGACTGCAGCACTGTATTAAATAACGATTTCAACTTACTCAAATCTTTACCCATGCTCTGCTGATGTTTGAGTGCGAGTTTTGCGTTATCATTTCATGTTTTTAATAGTTCTTTTATAGATGCATTAGGAAACGAGGACTTTCTGCTCCTCAGTCCTACTTAAATTCTTTTTGGATCCCTCTAACTCAAACCCTGTACGAAATCTCAATTTCTTCTAACCTAATTTTTGCACAAGGCTCTGCGTATACTTTTGTGAGACTTCTGCTTTCATTTAGTTTTTTTTCTGTAACTTGAATCTTGGCTACCAATTATGCCCCAAAGAATCTAAGAAAATCCATAAATTACGCCATTCACGGCTGTTTTATCAAAATGATTGTCTTTTTCGAGTAACAGGTCAATATCATTGTTTTTATTTTTTATTTATTTAGGTCGACAGAACTATTTCGGAAAAGTATAAGGAACTATAGAAGTTACCACTGTGCGCCTAAATCAGTTTCAAAATTTAAATTTTGGGAAAAATGATCTGCTAACGGAAGTTAGCAGAGCATATTTTCATTCTACTTTTTTCAGGCAAATATGACAGAACTATTTTTTATAAGTATAAGGAACTCTAGAACTCAGCCGCATGCGAATAGAACTCACATTTTTTTATGCTCTGCTGGGAAATGATCTGCCAAGTTCACTTACATCGAAAATCCGGCGTATATTCGGCGATGACGTGGCTACAGTACACATGCTACACAACGAATTAGCATGAGCGATTCATGCGGCTAATTTCGCTGATATGTTGATGTAGCCGATGCCGTGAAACAGTAATGTTGTTCCGGTCGCTTAAGGGGACTACAGGACCTAAACGCAACTTTTATTAGTTGTATAATGCCTTAAAGTATATGATCCACTGCAATAAACAAAATCAGAAAAATATATGATACACTTAAGGATATATTCTAGGTAAACAGTGTGTTGAATACATAATATAACTAAATTGATACGATAGAAAAATATCACGAAGATACCTCTAAAAAAATCTTTTAAAGGTTCCTACATACTGGCGCGACTTGTCGCGCGACGCGACGCGACACAAAGGCACCGCGTGTAGCGCTACAAGCGGTGCCTTTGTGTCGCGACGCGTCGCGCGACAAGTCGCGTCAGTATGTAGGAGCCTTTACGATTAAAAACCATACTAATATACATGCAATCATTCTGATTTTTTTGTCAGATTATTTTACAAGCAACATATTAGCATAAAGGCTCCTACATATTGGCGCGACTTGTCGCGCGACGCGAAGCGACACAAAGACACCGCGTGCAGCGCTACAAGCTGTGCCTTTGTGTCGCGACGCGTCGCGCGACAAGTCGCACCAGTATGTAGGAGCCTTAATAGTGTTTTTCAATCTATAGCTTTTTTGTAAATCGATAATTGCTTCATATTTTGCAATAAATTACCAGCGTTGTGTCATCGCGCTTCTCTTTCTTTTCTATGCAGTCCGACAGTGACCGCGCTTTAGGTGTTGTCGGCCTCTTAAAGAAATCAAAGATCGCAAGTAATATTTGATATACGGTGTAGCCATATAAGTGAGCATTCATTTATTTGTTTTAATCGCTCGCGACCGCGAGGCGACCAGCGACATATCGCCGGTCGCCTCGCGGTCTAATGTAGCCTCAGCCTTACTTAGTCAAAGAGGTTATGAAAGTAATCGCATGCCAGACTAGCTAGCGCCAACCAGCAACGTGGTCGACTCTTAAGCGCACTAAACGGCAGATGATAGTCCTCCAGACCAAATTTCGGCCATCGCGGCCAATATCAGTGGAGACTAGCCTACAACGTGAGAAATGTTATAGTGCACAAATGTGTGCACAGACACGGATGCACTCACAGACATATAGAGACACTGTGTTCTCAGTAGTTCTCACCATCATCTGCCTAGACAACCAGATTACGAACGGCTTCTAGTCTAAGGGGATGCAACTGAATACCAGTATTTAACATGGAGCGACTGCCTATCTCAGTCAGGCGCTTTACTTTGTGTAAATTATTTTATCACCACTGCTCTCAAAACTGTGAAGGAGAACATCGTGAGGAAACCGGCATGTCCTAGAACCAAAAATTCTAAGACATGGGACATCTACCAACCCGCACTGGGCCCGCGTGGTGGGTTACGGCCCACTCCCTCTCACAGAGAGGAGGCCTGTGTCCCAGCAGTGGGAACATTGTAGGCTGATTATGATGACCCAAGCACGGGTGCGTGTTTGGGTCACAGATATTTATAAGTGTACGAAATTTCAACTTAATCGGTCCAGTAGATTCGGACCAAATTGGCATACGAACAGAGAGACACACGAGTGATTCCACATTAACAGCTCACCTTAAGACGCTGACAACACGTAAACTGCGGTCACTGTCAGATTGCATAGAAAAGAAAGAGAAGCGCGATGAAGCAATTATCTATTTACTCAAAATTGAGTTGAGTAATCGAAAATAAAAAAACAACCAAGTTTTGCATTCAAATAAGGCGTTCTTGTTATTAATGAAATACGTGTTGATATTTAATATCGATATTTTGGATAAGATCTCAAGGTAAGAGGTTAGTTTAACGTTAGTTTGTATCGAGATTTTTTTTCAATACGTATTTTGGTAACAACCAAGTTCTGGGAAATATGTCCAAAATTAACATATATGTTTTCCGCTACCACAAACTATACAGATTTGGCAATTTTTTTTCTTAAGAGAAGTCGATTTTGGTCAATTGGGTCTAGTCAGCGCCTTAAGTGGTTTAAGTTTCCTAGGTGACATTTTTACAGAACACACCGACTGGCGCCCATATATTTTTTTTAGATATGAACGCACTAATGGACGCATTGAGAGACTGCGTATTATGCAAAGATTATAATCACAATATCGCAAAGTTATACAGATACGGTAATCCTGAGTAGGTAACCTTTTTTTTTTGGGTGGGAAATTATCAAATAATTTCTCCCGCTCTGGGCGGAGCGGGAGGGTGTGTCAGACTCTTACTGACTAAAACCCACCCGTATTCCTTCCGTTGCCTGTGTTGCCAGGGACCTCGGTATCCCTTCTGGTCCTGAGTAATCCTGAGTAACCTGACATGACAGTTCGATCTATCTTAACAAACCATCGAAAACACAGAGCCTTGTCACATCAAGCATCATCATCTGCCTAACCTTTTTCCCAACTATGTTGGGGTCGGCTTCCAGTCTTACCGGATATAGCTGAATACCAGTATTTTACATGGAGCGACTGCCTATCTGACCTCCACAACCCAGTTACTGGGTAACACGATACCTCTTGGTAAGACTTCTGACGATCCGTAACGACTGTCAAAGATCTACAAATGACAGCCGGGAACAACGGCATAACGTGCTTTCCGAGGCACGGAGGGGTCTTGGTATGTAAAGATGGTCACCCATCCACGGACTAACCGCGGCAAACGTAGCATCAAGCATAGTGATCATAAAAGAAATGGCAAAAACAACAACGTAAAAGATATATAAATATTTATGTACCTATATCTTTTATCGTATCTTTGCGAATATGGCAATCACTCTTCTTATTTCATCCAAAATCTTCGAAATTACCTTAAAGATCATCTACGAAATATATTTCATGATTTTTGTAAATGAATATATATTGATGGATATTTGTTTTATTTTCGGCTTCACGCGTAGTAATGGCATCCGTCAGGTACGCGTCCATATTTTTCTATTAAGGGTAGTAGATATTTCATGATCAGGATTCTAGTTCATATGTTTTAGTTAAGAACTGAATATATACGCATACATTATTTGTGGTTTAAATATTTAGATAAATGTTGAAGTCGAGAAGTGTTCTTCTCGACTTCAACATTTATCTAAATATTTCAGGTCGTGACTTTGTCCTGTGGGAGACGTTAAAGATAATGACGTTTTCATCATCCTTTTCAACTACAAACATGATTTGCTTTTTTTGATTCTTCCTACAACCAACCATGTTGTAGTCATTGTCCTAGGAAAAAATCTGATAAAACATCTGACAACGACCGAAATTTAGCAAATCACGCTATTCTGTAAAGTTCACTAGGCCTAACCTGACTCAAGTGAGCGCACACAATTCGAAAGCGAACTCATTTGTTTTTAAAGTAAATTATGGTGGATTCACAACGAGACACCGCTCGAATTTAGAAGTGTTCATTACAGTTCATTACATAATTTCAGTCCAATTGATTCAATAGTTTAATTTTTACCGTCGTTATTGAGGTTCCGGGTCGGGCAAATTGTTATTGGGTTCCGCCATTAAGACGCTGACAAGACCCAATTGACCAAAATAGGCTTCCTTTAAGAAAAAAAATTGCCAAATCTGTATAGTTTGTGGTAGCGGAAAAAATATATGTTAATTTTGAACATATTTCCCAGAACTTGGTTGTTGCCAAAACACGTTTTGAAAAAAAAAGATCTCGTTACAAACTAACGTTAAACTAACCTCTTACCTTGAGTTCTAATCCAAAATATCTGTATTAAATATCAACATACGTTACGTATTTAATTAGTAAGAAGAACGTCTTATTTGAATGCAGAACTTGGTTGTTATTTATTTTCGATTACTCAACTTAATTTTGAGTAAATAGATAATTACTTCGTATTTTGCAATAAATTACAAGCGTTGTGTCATCGCGCTTCTCTTTCTTTTCTATGCAATCTGACAGTGACCGCGGTTTAGGTGTTGTCAGCGTCTTAATGACATTTTTCAGTAGCAGCCCTGATTCTGGATTTGTGCCCGGTTGATGGCAACGGGCTCACCCTCTATTGCACGGGACTTAAACATAACTGGCGAACTGTGGGTGTACTATAGGTACACCTCTGCCTAATATCCTTCAGGGAACAGAGGCGTGACGCTGTTGTTTTTAATGTCGTCTATCTAATTAAGTAATTTTGAAAAATACTGTCATATATAATTTTCACTTCATAAATCAACGCCCGACTCTAGGTAATTATGGCAATGAAGGACCGAGTGGTATTTTTTGAAAAGCTTCAGTTCTTTAATATCATTTTTTAAACGGTTAATTAAAAGTCTTTCTTTTGTTTTTCTAATGAATAGGGTATGTTTTTTTTTTAAATAGAAGGCACTGACAGGTGTTAATGTGGTAAACCGGCGAAGTGCGTGTCGAACCCCACACAATGAAGGGTTCCGTAGTTGAGGTGAGATGACTTTATCCCAAAAACAAACTTAACATTAGTTATAAAACATGTTCTCCCATACATCGATATATGCCACGGTCAATTCTCCAACTGCTAATTTAAGTTGGTCGACTATTACTCGTTAACTTGTAAAGCCCAAGTGGGCTTTATTCCCGGAGGACACGGTGGAGCATACGGTGGAGATCTGCCCGGCTTGGGCAGAGCACCGCCGTGTCCTCGTGGAGGCGATCGGCGGCAGAGACCTCTCGCGTCCGGCCCTGGTTCAGGCCATGGTACGGAGCGAGAGGGCATGAGCAGCCGTCACCTCCTTCTGCGAAGCAGTAATTCTCGCGAAGGAGGAGGCGGGACGGTTGAGGCAAAGGCAAATTTCGCGCCATCTCGGCCCTAGCCGTCGCAGGAGACGCCCAGGGCGTCGGGAATCCCGGGCGGATTTCCGGCCACCGTAGGCGCGGGCATGCGGACGGTGAGCAATGGGTAGCTCACCGTCCGGTAAGGACCAGGCCCGGGTCGACGGCGCGTTGTATTCCACGCGCGCCTCAAAGAGATGTCGTCAGCACATAGGTAGGGGTCCACTAGGGCCGATGCCTGCCGGGGTCGCGGGAAGGTACTTATGGGTCACCGAGGCCCCCGCAACACAGGCAACACGAAGGAATACGGGTGGGTTTTAGTCAGTAAGAGTCTGACACACCCTCCCGCTCCGCCCAGAGCGGGAGAAGTTATTTGATGATTTCCCAACATCAAAAAAAAAAAGTGGGCTTTATTAGCTATGATAATTTTCCTTTTAATTTCATTATATTTACTACTGGCAAGAATTTTTTCACATCTCTATAAACAACCATTTAGCTGGCAGGGGGCGGTGGGCATCAGACTATCAAAAATTTGCACTTTAATGCTTAATATTACGCAAACGGATCCTTGAATCGAAAAGTGGTGTTCACAGACCCACAATATTTTTAAACGGCCTATCCAACGATACCCCACACCATGGGGTAGATGAGAAAAAAATATCATCCCCACATTACGTGCAGGGTGGCTGCGCTAAAAAAAAAATTGTTTTTACGATTTTATTTTAGCACTTTTGTTGGCGTGATTAATATGTATACCTATACCAAATGACAGCTTTCTAGTACGAGGCGTCTCTGAGCTACAGCGGGGACAGACAGACAGACAGACGGACATGGTGAAATTATAAGGGTTCCTTGTTTACTACGGAACCCTAAAAACAAGCGAGCCGGCCCTGCTTCGCACGACTTTTACATTTGACAAAACGTTGACATTTCTTTATAATGTTAGTTTAATATGAAAACCTTTCGGAACAAATTCTCTAAATGATGTTGGATACCGCAATAAAATCCGTTGCGAAGCTTCTAAAAGAAGAAGCGGTCAGAGATAGACACGAAAGCGACTCCAATATATAATATGTATACATACATAGGTAGGTAATTAATAGATAAAGGGACTTGTACGGCTATTCCCAACCGTTGCAACTTCTAAAAGCCGGAATCTACACTGGCGACCAACAAAAAACGCCATACTTATCACCCTCCTTTCATATATTCACAAAAATATATCCAAAAATGACACACAATACCGTTTGGATATAATATAAAATCATTCAGTCGATCTGCGGGCCGTAAGAGCCAATCACTTAACGATGCGAATACCGCGACGATCAAAACTTGCTGGTCAATGAATTGAAGCGCGGTGAGCTGATTTTGATACTTTCAAATATATTTTTTTGTCGCTAGCTTGCACAAGAGTATGTATTGGAGAAATGACATTTACTTCTGTAAATTGGTTTTAACAAACACGTTTACACGCAAAAAAATAATTAAACTAGATGAGGTTGATGTTTTCTATCCGACTACTTTGAGAAGAAACACCGAAATAAACTCAAACGCAGGTCACGGTGCCTTTTAAACGCCAGATAATTATTATCTTGGTCAGATTATATGAGGAACATACCTAGTATCTGTGCTGGTCTTTCAGAAAAAAAAACACATAGATTTGAGTGGACCCGTCCAGTCAGTTTACACATTTGTCAGGAATCGTATAGCTCAACTGGCATGGATGGCATTGTGACATTCCCCAATCAGAACGTGGTTATGGCAGCTTGTAGTAGTGACTCTATCATAGGCCCCATGTTAGTATAGGCAAAATACTACAATTTATTTAAATACGTTGGAACCTGGTAAAACAGTTTGTTACTTTCAAATCTTAAACGAAGAGCTTTAGAAATAGATAAATCGTTTACAAAAGTAGTCAGTCTCTAAATGGCAAGCCCAGTAGTAATAAGAAAAGCTCGGGAAAAGGGATATACAAGATCAAGGTGATTTGGTAATAACATTTTTGTGGGCACATAACCCAGAAAAATCTCATCACATTTATATGTAAATACGTTGGAAGCTGGTAAAACAGTTTGTTACTTTCAAATCTTAAACGAAGAGCTTTAGAAATAGATAAATCGTTTACAGAAGTAGTCAGTCTCTAAATGGCAAGCCCAGTAGTAATAAGAAAAGCTCGGGAAAAGGGATATACAAGATCAAGGCGATTTGGTAATAACATTTTTGTGGGCACAAAACCCAGAAAAATCTCATCACATTTATTAAAAGGTTAGGAAAACAAATTAAATTGTATTTATCTTTAATTTCAGGGACACCATGTAAATTATAAGAAACGAATGTAATCATTAAACGTTTTACATATTCCATTTATTCCGAAATTACTTTTCTTTAATGGAAACACTGCTTGTGCCTAGTCTTTATATACAAAATATTCCATATTTTACGTAATATAATCTCTATGTTAATGTACAAATTATATAAAAACACGAGTTTCTGAATTATAAGTGGAAGTTGTTGATTCAAATCATTCGTTACATATAATAATTCGCTGTCTCGTGGGTGGTAAAAGAAATTAGATTGTACTACTTACGTTGTCACTAACAGGATATTTTCGGAAAAAAAAACTTCATTTTACGAGATAAAAATTAAATCTATGCACGTTATGTTAATCGAGGACCTTGGGTACCACTCTGTTATTAATTTGGTGCATTTCTCTTTTTCCTCTTTTACCAATGTGCTGCCTATTTGTGTTTTGTGCTCGTGATTATACATATAGATCTATTTTGTTTTATTTTTCTTTAGTTAATTATCTTTTTGTACGTGTTTTTGTGACAAATTAATCTGTTTTTTTTTATTCCTATCCATTGCCATTTTTTGTGTTCTTCATATTTTTTCGCATCTTTAAAATTAGTTAGACTTTTTATTTCTTTTAATCTTACCTTGTCTCTTCTCTTGACTCCAATTACTCTTCTTTCTATACTATGTTTATTTTTTTAATTAGGTACTTAATTATTCTGTTATTATTTTTTACAATACTATTTTAAATACTTCATCATTTTCAGTAGGTATAACATTTAATTTTAATGAAAAAAAAACCATCAAGTATCAAAACGTTTCGCACGTCGAACAGACGCGTATTGACAAATCGCTTTACCGGGCAGCCGAAGCTCCTTCAGTCGCGAATTCGGTCACATCCGCTTCCCGTTGCGCGTGCCCACGTAAATAATATTAGCTGCCGATATTATTTGTTGGCGTTTGTTTGTGCCGAATTATATTTACGGATAAGTAGAATATTACGACAGAAATCATAAAAGGGACCAAAAGAATGGATAGGCTTTTTCTGATCGCAGATGCTGTTAAAAAGACTGATATCAACTAATTTAAAAATCTATTCATACTGCAGCTAAACTGTTTGAGAACACATCAGCCAACTTAAAGTTCAAGAGGAAATAAATATAATAACCATGCTTGCAAATTCCATTGGGAATATTACCAGACATAATCAGCCCATTGCTGGGACACAGGCCTCCTCACTGTAAGAGAGAGTAGGCCGTAATCCATTACCGGACAGCAGATACCCTGCGTATCTGCGCAATCCCCAATGCTTTTCATTTGAATAATTCATCAATATTCACTGTTTTTAGGGTTCCGTATCTCAAAAGGAAAAACGGAACCCTTATAGGATAACTTTGCTATCCGTCTGTCTGTCAAGACCCTTTATCTCGGGAACGCGTGGAGGTATCGAGTTGAAATTAAAACCATATACTCAAGTCTACGCTCCCTTGAAGCTGTCTTAAATTCAAACTTTTAAGTTAACGTAAAAAAAAGATACGACCGTTTATGCCGCAAAAAACGTATATTTCGTCACTCTCAAGGGAATCAAAATGTATAGGGTACTTACCGTTGACCTAGAACTATGAAATTTGGAAAGTAATATGCTACAAGTAGGTACAGGGAAAAATCTGAAAACTATACATTTGTAATTATATACCTAAAGTACAAATAAAAATATAGTCTTTATTTAAAGTACCATTCTTTTTTCAGTCACCACTAGCAAATCTGGATTAAATTTGATATTTAAGTAAAAAACAACTTTGATTACGTTACCTAACCAATTTAGGTATGAATTGTTAGTATAACACTAATACCTATAAGTAAGTAATTATAGGTTTTGGAAACAGAGTTTCGGGATAACCTCGGAAAAAAACTGGACTCGATTCCTGATCTATACGAGTATATAATATGTACCTACAAATTTGTACGGAACCCTCAGTGGACGAGTCCGACTGGCACTTGTCCGGTTTTTAAAGCTTTCAAGCGGACGATTTTTTTTAACATATGAAGCAATGAATTACGAATTTCCTTCAAAATCCTTCGGATTGTGTTAGAAAGTCTGTTACGCAAGTCGCTACTACTGTCATGTGGTGCTTAATACCCACTGCTCGTGAAAAAGGGAAACCATTTTTGTCTGTAAACGCAGTATCAGATAAAGGCTAGGTGGAGCGACGATTGGGATTGGATTTGGATTGGATTGGCACAAAAAAAGAGAGGCCTATGCCCAGCTGAGCAGTGATGATGTCAACGTTGATGATGATGACGGAGCCACGATCCTCGCAAGGTGACTGGTAGCAGAAAGGTGAGAGTAGCCGAGGATCGAATTAAATGACGTGCGATTGTAAAGGGCTATGTCTAGCCGTGGACTGCTAAGGCGCGGGCCACATAAGGAACGAGAGAAGAGGACGGGACGCAGACGCGGCACGGACGTGACGCGGATTTTTCATTCATAATCAGCCCATAATGTTTCCACTGCTGCGACACAGGTATTCCGTGATGAGGATGCGACTTTTCAAATAATATTTAAGAGACGAGGCGCAGTCACAGAGGGGACAAAGACGCTTCATACGGTACTGTCTTGGACACTTCATTTCGAAGACATCAGACATCATGTGGTTCTGGGCTATGACATTTACAATATTTTAACAATAGGACGCAGATGGGAAAGCGTGAAAGGCCTGCGTCCTTTCTGTATGTTTTGTGCCAGAACGCTTTAACACATTTTGTTTAAAGAATAATGAAGATACGTGAAAGGGACGCCGCATCTGTGTCCCGTCCTCGTCTAACGTCTCTTCTGTGTGGCCCACACCTAAAGCTGATGATGATTCGTGCCTTCTTTGTTGAGCCGCAATATTTTTCTTAGCGTATCGATGAAAAATATTGTTTGAAAAGAAATTGTGCCGTATTCTGTGTCACTTGTACACGTGAGAACCTAATCAAACAAAAACATTAACCACACTCATCGGAGGATTGTCATAGAGAAAGCAGTTAAATCTAAAGAAAGGTTTTTCTTTGTCAATAGTACACGACACATAGTTTGCTCGCAACCTATCACGAGTTCGCGACGCATTCGTATTCAATTAACTCTTACCCCAACGAATTTGTATCAAACGTGATCCGAGGTTTGACATAAATTATTTTTACATTGTTTTCAGACTATGAGAAGCATTCAGTAGTGTTGTAAGACAAATAATTATTTACCTTTATCAAGTTTTACATACATAAATAATTTATTTAATACACACAAAATCTCAATTAAAGGCTCGTGCTGGGGCAATATCGCGGGCGCGACAGGCAGATTGCTGCCTGTCGTGCCTGCGATATCGCGCTAGTCTGCACGACCCTTAAATGATAACCAATTACATGAATATAAAGAAAATACAAGGTGCCAATTGTTTTCACAATAAAAATGTAATGTTCGTAATAGTTCGAATCAGGTTCTTACGGAAAGAAATTGTTAAGTTTCGGGAAATAAACGTTCTTTTTTGTATGAATGATTGAAATTTGGACGGGATGATGTCAGTCGGGTCAGCTAGTATGCAATAAAAAAAAAAAACAAGTTATGACATAGAGGTACACTTTAAAACAAGTAACTAGCGACAATAGGGATTTAAGCATCATTTTAAGCACCAAATACCTGTTAGTACTAGCATGGTACAATGATAAGTTCCTGTTAAACTTAAAAGGAACTGAAAAAAATTGCCAAATAACTATTTGGCAAATTTTTCCACACAAATACTGATCCATTTGGAATTTGTCTGGCCGTGGCAATTGGAGAATTATGAAAAACCCTTCATTCTATAAACATCACAATACAATTCGACCGAGACACCGTCCGACGCTCCCGCTTACCGTCTAGCTATCAGGCAGGAATAGGGATTGTCTATTGGTTTGTTTCACTGAGTTATGTGTTGTTATTCTCTAAACATCATAGACTAAAGGCGCTACTGGAGACCGGGGCGATATCGCGGGCGCAACCGGCATATTGCAGCCCGTCGCGCCCACGATATCGCGCTACGAGCCTTAATACGAGTATATATAATATAATCTAAACATCACTTCGAAATTCGAACGGTGTCTCGTTGTGAATCCGCCATGATTTAATTTATAATACAATATACATTTTATTTTATTTTATATAATATATTTCATAAAACAAATGAGTTCGCTTTTGATGGAACAATGTGCGCTCACTTGAGTGTGGTTCCAATTGAACTTTACAAAAGAGCACTTAGTACAAGAGCTTCTATAACCTAAAATAAAAGAGTAAGGTCGAAATTGGTAAGTCAGCCACATTGTCAAAGCAAAATTAGACAAAGGCTTTCCAGTACCTCCGCAATCATATCCTATCCTCAAAATACCAACAAGACACAGCAGTTTCCTTCTGGACACAAAAAATATCCGTTTACTATTTTCCATATTCTAATTTTACGAAAGCCAACGACGGAGCAGTGTCCATTTTTTAACACACGCCGTTGAGGCCTCCTGGGGCCTCAGAACAAGGCCTTTCCATTTATATGGGAGTGGCCTGGGCCCCTGGGACGACCCGTTTGCCCACAACCTTGACAGCGTCTGTTTTTACAGGTTTTGGGCCTGGGATTGTGTTAAAAATATTCATAATATGGAGTAATTTGAGGTTAAGTAGATGGCTGTAATGGATTGGAGTTCTTCTTAGTTCAGTGCTGCTTTTGTGGGTAGTTTTAGTGAAATATGTGGTTGTTTTATAACTAAGTGTAAACAGTTAACATAACCAGTCTGTATAAAGCCTCTTCTCAAAACAAAGAAGGGATGACCATTGATAACCACGCTTGCTAGATGCGTGTTAACGATTACAGAGTTTTTTAAGTTAAAACTTCTTTAGGTTGAGAGTACATTAGACCGCGACGCGACCGGCGTACCGTACATCAAATATTACTAGCGATCTTTGATTTCTTTAAGAGGCCGACAACACCTAAAGCGCGGTCACTGTCGCACTGCATAGAAATTAAAGAGAAGCGCGATGAATCGATTATCGATTTAAAAATAGCTATAGATTGTATAAAAAAATAAAACACTTTTACGCTAATATGTTGCTTGTAGAATAATATGAAAAAAAAAAATCAGAATGATTGCATCTATATATTAGTATGGTTTTTAATCGTTAAAAGAATTTTTTAGAGGTATCGTCGTGATTTTTTTGTATCGTATCAAATTAGTTATATTATGTTTTCAACACACATCTACCTAGCATATATCCTTAAGAATATCGTATATTTTTGTTTACTGCAGTGGATCATATACTTTAACGCATTATAAAACTTATAAAAGTTGCGTTTAGGTCCTGTAGTCCCCATCGGAGCAACAATACTGCAATCACGGCATCGGCTACATCAACATATCAGCGAAATTAGCCGCATGAATCGCTCATGCTTATTCGTTGTGTAGCATGTGTACTGTAGCCACGTCATCGCCGAATATCCGCCGGATTTTCGCTTATAATGTAGCCATACCATGTTTATCTCGTTTCGCTCTTTCAGTCGTATCGCAAATCGCTGCCTACCTACTATCGTAGCCTCAGCCTTAGGCGCGTTGAGCGATTTTTGGTAGGGAAGACTTATGGGTTCGCGTCACCGACATGCTAACCGCGACATGCTTATGTGACGTGTTGCACCAGACTGGCGACGAACGGCGGCCTGTGTGTATGTACACATACATTTATATGTGTATACATGTACATACAGTACTATTCCGGGTCGCGGGAAAATCCGAAAGGGATACCGTGGTCTCTGGCAACACACAGGCAACGGAAGGAACACGGGTGGGTTTTAGAGTCTTAAACACGGAGCGGGAGAAGTTATTTGATAATTTCCCAACCAAGAAAGAAAAATGTATGATCCCAAAGTTTTAAGTTTTAACTTCTGTCGGTAGTCCCCATGACTAACTTTTTTTTTTCTTACGGAGTTTTCTAATACTACGGGGTAAACCGCCGTTATGTTATGTTTTTATGTTGTTTCTTGTTCCAAACTATCAGCCGGATATAAAATTGACAGTCACGTTGGTGTTTCCCAAGGACAGTCAACTCATCATCTCCTCCGATCTTCTATTTATCTTCACATTAAAAAAAAAACAGTTCCGTGCTTTACTGGGACACAGCGCACAGCCTAATTCAGTGATAGAAAAATGAAATTAGGAAGAAAATTCCTGGAGTATATATCGTGGGTATAAAAGTAAAACTCACTAAGTGACATTTTTACGAATTAATTGATAATCTTTGAGACAAAAGTATCTCTAAGTTCATTACATTTACCACTTGTTTAACAATTTTTCGTAAAAAGTCACTTAGTGAGTTTTACCTTTATACCCACGATATATCCCCTAGAGGTGAACTAGGAAAGGATAGTTTGTAAGTTTTATGCCAGGGCTTGGCATGGAAAATTAAGGCCTCAATAAGACACCCATAAGAAAGTTCGGTTTAGCAGACGACAACCTCCTAGGTTGACTTACTCCAAGCGATTAAAAAAACAACTAGGAAAGGATTTTGCGAAACTCCAGCGAGTCACACGAAGTTTGAATGCAAACGAAGTCGCGGTAATCAGCTCGTTTATATCAATAAATTCCCTCAACCCGGAACTCGAAGATTGCTAAAGAGTCCCATTTACCAATACGGTGGATAGTATTGAATCAACGCTGAAGTGGACAGACCGACAGATGTCATTTATCAAGCTCAACAACGAGGTTAAGTGCAGTTTGTATGGGAGAATACAGTTGGGATCGAGTCGACTGGGAAGACCATACATGATGAATATGGGGTCTAATGAAAATAATGTAAAATTATTCGAGTGGGTTTATGTATTTACACCCATTATAAATGAACTTGTTAAGCCCCGCGCGTCACCGATTCGGTGTCAAACAAAAGAAAATCAATTGTGTCTCATTAGCTGTCCTTGACCGATTAAAGTCGGTTTTCATGTCTGTCTGTATGACCGCCTTGTTCTTCTAAATTACGTAACGGATATTGATGCATTTTTCACCATTACTTAGAGAATTTATTCCGGAAGGTATATAATATATGTATACTACATTTATATTAAATTTACACATAATAAAGAAATCTCCATGTTTTGTCAATCCGTAAAAACCGTGCGATTTCGGGGCGGAACGCTAGTCAGGTATAAAGAAATGCTATGGAATAAGTTACATCGATCTCAGACAAAGTAAAAGGCATAGCGCTGTCAACAGTGAAGTGAGTCCGTTTTCGTAAACATGGGTGCACTTAGTGAGGTGTAGTTTGATTGAAATGAATTGTAAATGTGTGCATTGGAGCGTGTATGCAGAGAGCGAGGTGTAGTTTTGGCATGGCTTCACTGTATTGATCGCAGTGCCATGTCTTAGTTTTTTATTCGGTCTAACAGCATGGCTAACTGATAATCATTTAAATAAGAAAGCATTTCTTATTCTAGTACTGTTATTCTGTAAAGTTCACTTGGAATGTCACTCAAGTGAGCGCACACAATTCGAAAGCGAACTCATTTGTTTTTAAAGTAAATCATCGCAGATTTACAACAACGAGACACCGTTCGAATTTCGAAGTGATAATTAGAAAATAACACTACAGAGATGGTTCCGACCATAGACAATCCATAGCCCAGTGCCAAGGAAACAAACCAATAAACGATCCCGATTCCTGCATTTGATAGCTAGCCAGTAAGCGGGTGCGTCTAAATACGTCGCTTTAACGACAATGTTGCTAATTCTGGTGCCATTAGTTGCAATGGAGAAGTGCAAGTGTACAAAACTGTTATGTTTTTCACTGACGTTAAAATACGGAGGAGTTTGTCAAATTGACGGTTTTTGGATGTGGGCTCCTTCATCTGTCGATCCGTTTACTATTTCTGTTGCCAAAGCTACATTGTCGCGATAAAGCGAACTAAACTTCGCGCGTTCTGTTTATAAAGACGTCGAGCGATGTGCGAGAGATGGTGCACGAAGTGTTATTTACCATATCGCGACAATGTAGCCGTAGCATAAGGATATTTAGATGTATCATCCGTTTGGTAATACGTTTCCAAGTCATGTAGATCAGGTGAAGACATTTGGAGCTAGATAATGGAAGTCTTCAATGGATATCAGCAAATGAATAGGACATAACTAACATAATAACTATTATTGAAAATATAGTTGTTCGAGTTAGCGTAATTTTGAGCTGGAGGCAGATATCCTTGTGTCCTGCCGGGGTCGCGGGAAGGTACTTATGGGTCACCGAGGCCCCCGCAACACAGGCAACAAGAAGGAATACGGGTGGGTTTTAGTCAGTAAGAGTCTGACACACCCTCCCGCTCCGCCCAGAGCGGGAGAAGTTATTTGATGATTTCCCAACCTAAAAAAAAAAAAAAAAAAAAAAAAAAAAAAAAAAAAAAAAAAAAAAAATCGAACTTTCGATAGAGGCAATGTTGATAAAAGTAATTTGTATCCAGATCTTAATTAGAGCCTAATCATGTGAGCAATCGTTAATGCATTTCACATAATTATATTTATTTCTTCAATTACTTATATACAGTGTGTCTGTATACCGAGGAGCGAAAATTAAGGACGTGGTACAGACCATCAAACTGAAAAAATTTCTCCCGGGGACCAACGTCGTAATCGCGAAAAAAATATCAGTCGTCCCATACATTTGGTCGAGTAGGTATTAAAGTTTTGTATAGGATGACAGATATTTTTTTCGCGATTACCACGCCCTTAATTTTCGCTACTCCGTATACAGACAAACTGTATAACAGATAACACTGACGTAACTCGAAACAACATATCTCTCTATTTATATCTTCATTGCACGAACGCTGCTGGTAACGACGAGTTGTTACTAATTCGGACACAATTACTTGCAAGGAGCGGACACGTGCCGCCAACTGCCAGTCTTGCTAAAATTGACGGTTTAACTGATCATTAAGAGCGGTGGTGGCCCAATGGTAACGGCCCCAACTTACGAGTGGTCGTGGTTTCGAACCCAAGCAAGCGCCTTTACTTTGTGTAAATAATTCATCACCACTGCTCTCAAAAACGGTGAAGGAAAACGTCGTGAGGAAACCGGCATGTCCTAGAACAAAACTCTCAAAGACATGTCATGTGACGTCTACCAACCCGCACTGGGCTCGCGTGTTAGACTACAGCCCACTCCCTCTTGAAGAGAGCTTATGCTAAGAGTGCTTATGCTGTCAGTTTTGTAGTTTTGCAGTGTCAACAGGTAAGGGTTAACTGTTTAAACGAGGAGGTTAGTACGATACTGACGATTAGATACGACTGCTTAAAATGGTGGGCTAAGTGATAACTGCTGCATGGGTCTATCGAAGGTTAAGCTTCCATTACATATCGAGACCCCTCCGTGCCTCGGAAAGCACGTTAGACTGTTGGTCCCGGCTGTCATTTGTAGATCTTTGACAGTCGATACGGGTCGTCAGAAGCCCGAAAGTCTGACAACCAGTCTTACTAACTTATTTTCCCAGTGACTGGGTTGTGGAGGTCAAATAGGCAGTCGCTCCATGTAAATGTAATACTATGTTATATTGGTATTCAACTGGATCCAGTTAGACTGGAAGCCGAGCCCAACATAGTTAGAAAAAGGCTAGGCAGATTGATCATATGACTGTTCAAAATTCCACCACACACCGTTCGGTCTTAACTTATCCGCGAAAAGGAAGAGCTATTTTTTAAAAAGTAAAAAAAAAAAACTTTTGTTTTGAAAGCTGTTTGTGCTGTTTCTGCTCGCAGAATGGCGTATGATTTATTAAACGGCCTTTCAAAAAAGTATAAATTAATAATAATAAATAAATAATAAGTATTTATTCAGTATTACAATTGATATAAAATATTAACATAAAATCTTAGAAATAATTTACAAATGTTTCATCGTGTTAGATGCCTGTACTAGGATAAACCTGTATCACAGGCGGCAAGAGCTCTTACTTTATGGTAATTGTAAGACGATAGAATTCTTAAAAATATTTAACATAACAAGTCTTGAAATAATGACAAAATGTAATTAATTTAATATTTAGATAAATATAGAGGCCTTGTCAGAGAGTACAACTTTGTGCCCTTTGGCATCGAGACCCTCGGTCCGTGGGGTCCCGGTGCGCATAAGTTATTTGCGTTAATCGCGAAACGTCTAGTTGATTTGACCGAAAAGCTGGGCTGGGCTTTCTCGCGCAACGCATCAGCATTGCAATTCAGCGAGGAAATGCCGCCAGCATCCTCGGTATAATGCCTCGAGGGCCTTTTTTACGTTTAACTCAGTTTTAATTTGATTTAGGTAATGTTACCATTTAATAATCATCTTGTAATTTGCTTATTCAATATTTTATACCTAGTTTACTTAAATACTATTTAATTACCTTAAAAATACAAATAAGTCTTATAAACGTAAATTGTGTATAAATTGATACCTTTATCTTCCGCGAAAGATTTATTTGGCTGGGACTTACCTGAAAAAAATAAAAAAAAAGAATTAAGAAAAAATATAAGTAACGGGTTGACCAGTTTTATTCTCTAAACATCATTTCAAAATTCGAACGGTAGCTCGTTGTGAATCCGCGATGGTTTACTTTAAAAAAAAAGTTCGCTTTCGAATTATGTGCGCTCACTTGAGTGAGGTTCCAAGTGAACTTTACAGAAAAGCAATACTTTACTTGTACAGGCTTCATACAAACAACACAAATGTTTGCCTACCCTCCAAACGACTCAAGTTCTGCGAAGGGGAGTTTATTTTCGATATTATCGTAGTTAACATTAATATTACAAGGAAAACCTTTTAAACCTTCACCCCGGCTTTGACCGAGTTACTGAAACTGAAATATTGTGTAATTGTTTTAACTGTATTCAGTTATCAGAGACCGAGTTGTATGCAAATGTATTTTATACAATTTAAAGGATTTAAAACCATCGCTTTTTTATACCAAAAAGTACCATTTAATAAACGTTTAGCAGTTTAATTTTAGGAATTAAACAAAAGTTGTCTAGCATTAAAAAAATGTCAACATTTTCAGTTTTGTTTCTTATACAGAGTGTCGTTTTGCATCCTCGTCAAATTCAAGGAGGTAACTATGCTAATGATTCTCGACACGACTCAATAATAAAATAAGTAGAACGTCGTTTTTTTTTTCTTTTTTTTCTATTTTTCAGAAAGCGGCATGTGTGGGACACGCATGTTAAAACACAGCCCGTGATACGGCACTGTAACTGCCCTTTTACACACACACTACCGCATACGCAACGGGTGATTCTGTTCTGTGAAAGTGGTGTATTCTAAAATACTGCCAAACTTAAATAACTAAAAAAGCAAGTATGTATTAATTATTGAGCAGGTATAGTAATTTTATTTGTTATATACGTTTTTCATAGCAGCCTCCTGAAATTTGACGAGGATGCAAAACGACACCTTGTATAGTAAAGTAAGTTCCTATAAAATCAGCAGGAAAAAAATTGTTAACCAGAAAATAAATACCCTTTCACAAAAAAACAATGGCTTCAAAACAAATCATTCACACATTCAGTAATTCATCGTTCAACAAATAAAACGTACTGGAAACACACTGGAACCGCACGACAAAATTCTCAGACAGTCGCAAAACAATACAACTAAGAACTACTGCAGCCATAGACTAAGAAATACGTATAGATACGAACCTCTGATCGTCTCATCACAAAACGAGTTCTAACTTTAGGTCAAGACCATAACATCGAGCTCGTATCAGGGGGCCTACTCCCTAAGCACTAAAGCTGTAGTTTCGGTCGAAGTTACGGGCATTTCTTACTCCGTATCACCTACGGTCTACGGACATAAGATTGCTTCGGAGCCCGATCTGAGAATGAATGACAACACGATTTGACAGTTGTCCCTAAACACAATCCGTCTTATTACAAAACTAGGATTATCTCAGACCCAGGTTTAAAAGATTGAGCCATTTTTGAATTTCGAACTTTATTCCGACTAAGTTAAAGTTCTTAATGCAAACCTGTCACCTTAGTACCGGACTAAATAATCAGTTTTGTATAAAGAACATTGCATTTCAATCATAGTAACGTTCTTATTACAAAAACTAGCTCGATGGTTTAAACCATGTCAAAAGAAATCCTTGTTTTGTAATAACACCGCATGTGTTTGTGTTTGTGTCCGTTCTAAAAATTTAACTTGTCATTTTTTTGACGGATCAAGTACTTTCGGACGAGCCCGTATCTTCCTTTCCTAACTCGATATCAAGACCGACCCCCTTGAAAAGATGGTCAGTGTTGGCAATACCGAAGGTAAGAGAGCACGAGGCCGGTCACCAACACGATGGTCTGACCAAGTAAAGAAGCTACGTCCTCAAGTAAACTTCAGCAGGTCGATGGCAGCTTTGGACCGGAGTCGATGGAGGCAGATTGTCCGATTTAATGCTTTTTAGACTGAAGCGATACGCGGGCGCGACAGGCATATTGCTGCCTGTCGTACCCGCGATATCGCGCTAGTCTGCACGAGGCTTTAAGGCTCCCGTAGAATCGCGACGCGATACTAGAGCACAATTTCTATGAAAACTTCATGGAAAGTATCGCGGTCGCACGCCCGCGATATCGCGCCAGTCTGCACGTGCCTGAAAAGGGGTCCAGTGATCGCGAACCCCAGTAATGAGGGACCGATTGAAGAAGAAAAACCATCGAGCTAGTTATTGTATTTTGGACTTTATCCCGACGAAAAAGAAGTTCTATATTTGAATTTGAATACAAAAAGAACGCGATGGATATTGTCGAATTATCAAAATGGAAGGGTTTGGGGTGCAGGGTTGTCAATTTTGTTGATAACCGATAGCTGGCCGCGTACCTGCGCTGCACCGCGACTACTTTGAACCTTTCTTCCGCCCCGAAACATGCAATGTGTTCGGTAGATGTCTCTCAGTCTCTTCTGTAAATTATTACTCTATGGCCGCGTTCACCAGAGTATTCCCGCTCGAAACTTTAACCCGGACATATTGGTTAAAGCCAACTTACACTTCTCCGCAAACAATAAGCGACAGGCGACAAAAACTGCTAACATTCGCATAAACTTGAACTCACTAAGAGGTTTCCACTGTAACTCATCATTTTTAACTTTGTTTACCTACTGTTGCGTTGTTGTCAAGAGTTGTGGGGATAGTTTAATGTTTTATTTCTGTATTGACTCTGTGTCGGGCGATCATGTGCGGTTTGTTGCGGATAAATGTGGGTGTTCTTTAACTGTCTGTATAAGAAAGTGGTAAATGGTGTTATTTGTTACGACGATTGTCTTCTGTAGCCAGATGTAGAAGTCTTCATAAAACATTGACTAAAATGAAGGAAAATAACATGGGCAATTATGGAACGTCAGAAGCTAGGTCCACGGTTCTAATTCGTCGTTTCCTATGGAAAAGAACCAGCAAGAAACTCCACGGTTACTCTTTTCAAAATTATTAGCTTTTACAATGTTTTCAAATTACAGTGTTAATAGATATAGGAGGTCAGTGTAGGCCTGTCAAGAAATAGTAGGTACTTAACATAAACTAAATGGTATAAAATAATAAAAACCTAAATAACATGTTTGCCATTACAACTATAACAAGTCTGAATTAATATCTTGTCCACAAAAGCCACTAATACTTAGTTTAAAATAAAAATATAACGAAAATATAATGCCAAAGAAGTAACTAAATACCTATAAAAAAAATTTATTAAAAGTAAACATCGTCATTTGGGAGCAGTTAATAGACATTTACATAGTTATGCTGTTTATGACTTGCAGAAGGAATGATTGTCAAACTTCCTTGTCTTCAACGTAGTCTTTAATCTTATAATATGCGTTTTTGATAAGGACACGTTTGATATGGGTTTTAAACTTTCCATCGCTAAGTTTTGTAACCGACTTTGGCAACTTGTTATAAAAGCGGATACTGTTGATAACAGATGCTTTGCTTGTTTTTATTAATCGAAATTTGGGAAATATTATGGAAATCACTTCTTATTTTGAAAAGACCTCAGTGTTTGCAAACATACAAAATACTTTCTAAGATATAAGATATGCTTATTATATTAACCATTAAAATAGCAAAATTTGAGGTCCCAGTAGACCCAAATTTAGCCATTAAACACAATATCACTCGAATTACAAAACAACCCTTTCTTTTACAAAATCACGCAGCCAAGCTTGTCTAATTACCAATCAGCAATTTCCATCACTCAATCACTCGGGAACCGATCCCGGAACGGTTACTAATGCTACCTATGTATGTCCGCCGAGGCGGCAACCTTCACCCTTACAGCCCACTCGAATTCTTATTATAGTTGGATGTGGTACAAGTGAAATGAGTTAGCGGTTTTCTGCCGAATTGAAACGGATCTGATCAGAATTCCAAATTCGAAACACGATATTTTTAATCGTTTTTTAAGTCAACCGCTATTCTTTCGACAATGATTTACATCAGTTAACAGAAAATGTGTAATATTCGACAAGGCGGCCCGTCGAATGGTTGTGAATAACTATGCCGGTCGGATCCGACAGGTGACCTAGCTTTTCTCCTCGATGAAATGTGTGGAGTGTGTGGTGAGTGGAAATTATGGATATGTCCCAAAAGTTCACCATTTTTAGGGTTCTGTACCCAAAGGGTAAAACGGGACCCTATTACTAAGACTCCGCTGTCCGCCTGTCTGTCTGTCTGTCTGTCCGTCTGTCACCAGGCTGTATCTCATGAACCGTGATAGTTAGACAGTTGAAATTTTCACAGATGATGTATTTCTGTCGCCGCTATAACAAAAAATAAATATTTAAGGAGGCGCCCACACAACCGACATGATTTTCCCCCCATTCCCCCCATTTTTATAGATAATGGTACGGAACCCTTCGTGCGCGAGACAGAGTCGCACTTGGCCGGTATTTTTTGTAATTTCGTGGCTTGTACTAAGACAGTTAAATCTATTTTCTGGGATTCGACGAACTTCATTATGCTGCGCTATGCTGGTTGCTCGATACTGGCTTATTGAGTAGCAGAGGTTGAGTATAGTGTGGGCATTCCATTACTTTGAAGGCCTATAAAATTGTAATGCCGCCAGTATGCCGCAGCCAAATGTTAACGATATGAAGTAAACCTTCATGACCCAACTGTCTGTAAAATAGGTTTGATTTCGTACAATCATTTTGGGCAACACACACAGGCAACATCACGCCTGTATTCTCCGAAGGTTTTGGCAGAGATGTACGTACACACCCACGTTTTTTCAGTTATGTTTCAAGTCCCATGTAATAGCGGGCGAGCTTATTACCATCAACCGAGCACAAACGATAAGTTCCATTTGGATAAACCCAATAACACTGCCTGGTTTACTAATGATAAGCATAAAATATATTGGCATAATTTGGAGCCCCCTGCCCCCTGGCACCACTCCCATGAAAAGGTAACGTACCGTTCTTGAGAAAAACAAATGATTGTAACCTAACACTTAAAGTCGCTTAAAAGGCGTAGTATGAGGCCCGCTTTGCGGGCCTCAAGGCTTTTAAATTATTGGCTACATTCACCCAATTATGACTTTTATAATGGCTCATGATTATTAGACGTATAAATATTATGCCTTTAGATTTATGCAACTCCAACTTACGAGTATGCCAAAACATATTAGACTACATGATACTTATGTTAACTTTGGCATTATGCCAAAGTATTATTATGCTAATAAAGGTTATGCGAAAACGTTATGCCAAACTACATTATGCCTTAAAATTGTATGCAAACAGGGGTATTACCACACTGCCTAACCCCAGAATCTCATGCTCAACAGTAGCGCTTGCAACGACCAGACCAACGTGTAGTCTTAACACGCTGATCGCTTATATCTCATCCAGCCCCCACCCTGTAAATATATTAGGCCACTGGCGATCCGTATTCTTGTCACAGAGCACAACATTAGTCCAGCATTAGTATGAGCTCAGCGGTCCGCGGACTATTCATTGGGAGCCGACACGACAAATGGTAGATGTGGTGTATAGACCATTTATATTGGAGTCATATTTCAACTGTAGGTATTGCAAGAGGTGGTTTTCTACTGCTAAAACTAGTTATTTACATCGTGCAATCTGTTTCATAAAATCGTTAGGAGATCGTGGGCATATTGGCTTAAGGCGCTGACAAGACCCAATTGACAAAAATAGGCTTCTCTTAAGAAAAAAAATTGCCAAATCTGTATAGTTTGTGGTAGCGGAAAAAATATATGTTAATTTTGAACATATTTCCCAGAACTTGGTTGTTACCAAAACACGTTTTGAAAACAAAATCTCGATACAAACTAACGTTAAACTAACCTCTTACCTTGAGTTCTAATTCAAAATATCTGTATCAAATATGAACATACGTTACGTATTTAATTAATAACAAGAACGTCTTATTTGAATGCAGAACTTGGTTGTTTTTTATTTTCGATTACTCAACTGAATTTTGAGTAAATAGATAATTACTTCATATTTTGCAATAAATTACAAGCGTTGTGTGATCGCGCTTCTCTTTCTTTTCTATGCAATCTGACAGAGACCGCGGTTTAGGTGTTGTCAGCGTCTTAACAACACGAACTGGGCCTGCGTTGGGGAATACCACCTATTTATTTATTTATTTATTTAATACTTTAAGCACACAAATGTACAGAGGCGGACTTAATGCCGTAGGCATTTTCTACCAGTCAACCTTTGGGTGATGCAGAGACAAACAGTGGTAGGTGCAATAGCGAAAACTGTAGAATAAATATTTATTTAAATATAAGGATATACACACATATACCTATTAAAAAATTTAAATATATATGCCTAATTATACATAAATATAAGACCTAATAAATACACATAAATACACAAATATACTAAAACAGATGAGACAAACAATGGGAAAACTACCATTTTGATGATACTGCCAGCTTCTTACGAATATGCTCGCGAACTTTGACTTTAAAGGACAATCGGTTGGTTGCCATCCTGATTTCCTATTCCTATTCTCCCTATTCTCCCTCCCTCACAGAGAAGAGGTCTGTGTCCCAGCAGTGGGAATAGGACAGAACATTATACTGATCAAGCACTTCTTCACTGATCGAGTTCCTCCACGAAGACTTCTTTCTACAACTCCCACTGAAGGAACCAGGTCCGGGAAAATACAACCACCATAGCTATTTCAGCGTTATTGTGTGTTCCTGATGACCGGTATTACTACTGGCATATGTGAATTTCAGTCTTATCTCTGGAATACGCATCCGCGGTGCCTCTAGTTTTGCAGATATAAGCTGTGTGTAACAAAAGACTGCCTCTGTGTTTAGATAACCCAAAAGGCTGCCTGTGTGTTTTGATCACCCAAAAGGCTGCCTGTGTGTTTTGATCACCCAAAAGGCTGCCTATGTGTTTTGATCACCCAAAAGGCTGCCTGTGTGTTTGGATCACCCAAAAGGCTGCCTGTGTGTTTGGATCACCCAAAAGGCTGGCTATAAGTTTGGATCACCCAAAAGGCTGCCTATGTGTTTTGATCACCCAAAAGGCTGCCTATGTGTTTTGATCACCCAAAAGGCTGCCTGTGTGTTTGGATCACCCAAAAGGCTGCCTGTGTGTTTGGATCACCCAAAAGGCTGGCTATAAGTTTGGATCACCCAAAAGGCTGCCTATGTGTTTTGATCACCCAAAAGGCTGCCTGTGTGTTTTGATCATCCAAAAGGCTGCCTGTGTGTTTTGATCACCCAAAAGGCTGCCTGTGTGTTTGGATCACCCAAAAGGCTGCCTGTGTGTTTGGATCACCCAAGTCTGCCTGTGTGTTTGGATCACCCAATAAGTTTTAAAGGCTTGTCTAGAACACCTATCTGCGCATTATCAAATTCAACTTTCAGCAATTGATGTCTTTAAGTAACATAAAATGAAAACTCTGAACAACAAAAACCTATGTAGTTAAATTATGTTATCTGTACATAATTTTACATATCGAGGACATTACCTCGGAAATTCCAAGAACAGAAAATTGGGTATTTGTATAGAAACCTGTAACTGTCGTATCGGAGTCCAACTAGGCTATCCAGGCGTAATGTTCAACTGAGCACGCTCTTTCATTTGTATTCGAGGCTATTTAGATGTAGACAGGACTGCTATTTGCCGGGAATTATGCGGAAAATCTGGATATTTTTTGTCTTAAACCAACCTAAGTAAAATAAAAGAAATCAGTCTTTATGAACATTCTTAGTGAACTTTACAGAATTTATGGACGTAAATGGTATTCTGTAACGTTCACTTGGAACATCACTCAAGTCATCATCATCATCATCGCCGACCTTTTCCTAACTATGTTGGGGTCGGCGTCCAGTCTAACCGGATGCAGCTGAATACCAGTATTTTACATGGAGTGACTGCCAATCTGACCTACACAACCCAGGAACCTAACTCCAGTGAGCGCAAACAATTCGAATGCGAACTCATTTGTAAATCATACATACATACATAAACTCACGCCTTCTTCCCATGGGGGTAGGCAGAAACTATAGAACGCCACCTGCTACGCTCCTTACATACTCCTTTTGCTTCGTTTACGTTCATTCATCTGGTCATACACGCACGCCGGTTGCGAGTACCACGCACTTGACCTTTTTGAAGAACATCATTAATGAGGTCACTATATGTCTTTCTGGGGCGTCCCCTCCCGGCATTTCCAGTCACATCTGCCTTGTAAATATAATCCTCTCAACATGACCAAATCATCAAAGCACACTCTTTTCAATTTTTGTCACTACATCTTCCTTTAAACCGCACCGTTGCCTTATCACATCATTTTCCAGCCTATCATTTATAGTCACACCACACATGCTTCTCAAGGAACGCATTTCCACAGCATTTACTAAAAACACAGCTTTTTTTGTAAGTCATCAATACGCAAAAAACGTGCTTTGACATGGAGTAACTATACAGAAGCGTTTTGTCGCCGGAAGAGTAGACTAAAAAATACGTTTCCTTGTAGACAGTTGACAGTTTTCTACCGAAAAATATAGAGAAGCGATTTCTATTCTACAGTAAAATAGAAATAGAAAGCGTCATGCTAAGCCCGGAACCCGTATTACCAAAAGTTAATCATGGCGGATTCACAACGAAACACCGTTCGAAATTCGAAGTGATGTTTAAAGAGACAGAGACCCACCCTTACTAAAAACGTCACTTTGACATTTATGACTCACACAGTAACCGCTATTCTTTTGCCATTTATTACATGAAATATCAAATTCTAGTTATGTCCTGTTTTATTCAGTCATAGAAAGCGTCGTGCTAAGCCAAAAGTTAATCATGGCGGATTCACAACGAAACACACCGTTCGAATTTCGAAGTGATGTTTAGAGAGACAGAGAACCTTACTCAAAACATCACTTTGACATTTTTGACCCACACAGTAACCGCTATTCTTTTGCCATTTATTACATGACATATCAAATTCTAGTTATGTCCTGTTTTATTCAGTCTACACGACATCCCTGGAGCTATACCTACATACACTAAACAGAAGGACAAATGCTCGAGATGGACGGAAGGAGAATAAGTAGGTAACGTTTTGTTTAGCGGACGAGGAAACATGTGGACGGACTATTTATCAAAGAGAAAAGTCAATTGTTGGTTTATATTACATTCATATATCAGCTTTGCCTTTGGGATACATTTTAGATGTCCGGAAAAACGAGTAAGAAAATATTAGGTTCGTAAGACATTAAGTGAAACCACGTTTTCTATGATGTGTTTGAACGGTATCTCGTTGTAAACTAGAAAGAAAGAAATAAAGACGCTGGTTTTCTAATGAACCATTTGGGACAAGTGACGGGGAGTACAAACAGTTTCAACATACCTAATACATGATGATGATGTGTTTGAACGGTGTCTCGTTGAAAACTTACGATAATTTACTTTAAAAAAAAATGAGTTCACTTTTAAATCGTGTGCGCTCACTTGAGTGAAGTTCCAAGTGAGCTTTACAAAATAGCATTACCTACTATTTGTAGTGAAGAGACGCAATAAAATGTAGAGACGTGAATCGCTCGGACACTACACCAAAAAAATTGTGGGTAAAGTTCGAGCATAAGTAGCATTGACAAAAAAGCTCTGCCACAAACTTGTAATCTATCGAATTTGCCAGTAAAGACTGTAAATCAAGAGTCTCATTCGCTAATAGTTTGTATCGGACAAGCACGGAAGGGAGAGGGTGCTCCCCTTAGACGAGAACCATTATGTTGACGATTTCCGCAGAGTGACGCAACTAACGATATATTATACACTTAACAAATTCAATTGTGTTTTAGAAAAGTGGGCGATGATGCATATGAAGCTACTGTTGCAAAAGAATAGGTCTGAAGACAAATTGTTTGATTCGTAATCATTCCTCATTATTGATAGCAACTATTATATTTTTTTAAATTGCGTAATGACCGAATGCTTTGATCCTGATAGAAATCGATGGAAATGTCTACCTAGAACGTGGCTCAAAACGCTGCCTACAAATGGGAGCTTGCAAGGCAATTGGACATATCCACGATATGCCAAACGAGCTGCAGGCCCGTAGAACTCGGGAATGGTACCCCATGACCACGAGACGGATGAAAGGACATCTAATTCTTGGTAGAGCAGAATCGTGACCAATTGATAAATTTGAAGGAGCCCTAAGCATCTCTTAACGTATGCTTTTAACTCTAGTACAATCTGATTTACGCGACTTGGTCTTTAATCGTTAATAAAGCTGAAGAGTTTGTTTGTTTGAACGCGCCAATCTCTGGAACTACCGGTCGGATTGGAAAAAATATTTTTGCATTTGATTGCCCAATTCTTGAGGAAAGTTATAGGCTATTTAACATCACGCCACGACCCTTAGGAGCTGAGCCAAAAGAAGAATAGTCAGAACGAACGCTAAGCGAAAATGAAGTAACAGCGCGGGCGGGGAATTTGGCTGACATTTTAGTATATTTTGGTGTCTTACGACTACCACGCGAACGAAGTCGCAGGCGGAAGCCATTGATAGATTATTACTAGGACTTAGTGAATATTTTTTTGCTTTTCTATTTCAAAATCTCTCAAAACTATTTTATAATTCAGCGTGCATCACTGTACCGCTGGTAATTCTCGTGAGTAGCGCATTGAGTACTGTCGCGTACAAATGGAACTGCTGTGATTAGGTTAGTCGCAAGCCTGTGGCATTACTTGTAAGGGCGACAACAGATAAGGCGGTTTTTTGTCAATTCATTGTCTCATATCGGCAAGAGCTAGGTATATAGCATGAATTTTAGAATTAAAACTTTAGGGCGAAAATTCAAACTATGATAAATAGAGCAAGGTGATCAGACGATCCATGATCAATAATAAACACGTCGGTTAAGGAGATTAAATAATATAAACTGCATTCAGAGTTTTTTTTTTGTTGATAAAGCTGGTTTAGCCAAGATTCGAACCCAATTTTACTTCCTAAAAATACTTTCCGATAATATTAAAATATGTATTTTTTTCCAACAAATGATCGATTGTTAATATCGTTGGAGTTACTGTAAGCCTACACCTAATAAAATCATGACCACTATGGAAGCGACTAGTCGTCCAATATGCACGTGACCTAACGTTCAATAAGGCATCAATAGAGGACCACTCGGCGCAAACCGCAGCGACGACGCGCCAGTCGTGTCTGAAAGGCCTTTAACTACATTTGCGGTTTGTCTTACATGTGAGACGGCTTTTTGTTGCTTTTATTAGATCTCTGGGAAGATGAGATTGAGCTGGACAAAGTGCTGTGCGGTTCTAGGCAAACAATAAGCAAGATTATTCTCCTGCCGATGCTGGGGGGTAACCATCACCTCTTATAGCAGTATTATTTCAATATTACTTCAACGTGGGAAAGAGATAGAGCTGTATGTCCTGTACAGCTCCATCACTTTCCCACTGTGAAGTAATATTATATTAATACTGTTAGAAGAGGTGATGGTTACCCCCCTGGTCTAAGACGTGGATATCAAGATCTAATGTACTAAACATTAGTTTTAAGTTTTCTTTACTAACACTTCTGCATGGTTCCACTGGTCATCATCTGCCAAGCCTTTTCCAAATATGTTGGGGTCGGCTTCGAGTCTAACTGGATGCAGCTGCATACCAGTATTTTACATGTAGCGACTGCCTATCTGACCTCCACAACCCAGTTACAGGGTAATACGATACCCCTTGGTAAGACTGATTGTCAGACTTTCGGGCTTCTGACGACCCGTAACGAATCAAAATCAAAATCAAAATCAAAAGTCATTTATTCAAACTAGGCTGAGAATCAGCACTTTTCGAACGTCAAAATTACATAAGACAGTCCCCCAAAACGCCCACCCTTCACCACTTGCTAGTGCTTTAGCTGGGAAGAAGAAGTGGTCAACAAACTCCCCAGCAGCACAGCTGTCTGTTCAGTTAGAGGGAAAAAAAATGGATTCTATACAACAGTATGCAAAACAATTTACATTACGTGCAACACAAAACATTAAATTATTAGCCATATGTCAGCTAGCACACCACTATACCAACAAAAAAAAAAGAAAAGCAAAACACCGAAAACTATTAATTCTCAAGCAGAGATAAAAACGTAAACAGAACTTCAAAACAGAAATGTCAAAGATCTACGAATGACAGCAGCTTAATGTGCCTTCCGAGGCACGGAGGGGTCTTGGGATGTCAATATGGTCACCCATTCACGGACCAAACGCGGCAAGCGTAGCTTAACCTGATCGATCAACCCGTGCGGCTGTTATTACTTAGCCACAAGCCCAGGGGCTTGTTGACGATTGACTATAAATATATTTACAGAATTATAATCATTACAGTCATTAATTAATTTATCTAAGTTAGATAATAAAATATGCAATACAAACAAAACTCAATCGTATACAGTTTTTTTTTTTTGTACGAATTATTTTCAGTAGACGAAACTTTAAGATTTAAAAATTAATACATCTATCTAAATTAGATTTGTTCAAGTAATTCAATGGAACAAATCTAACTTATATACGAATAGATGAATTAATGATTGTAATGATTATAATTCTGTAAATAAATATCTGTTATAGTCGCGAATCATATTTTGATCAAGATACGTAAGAACATTTGAATTTCGCGGCTGCAGATCCACATTAAATGCACTTCTTCGCTATTCTGTAAAGTTCATTTGGATGGGACCTCACTCAAATGAGCGCACACAATTTTTTAAGTGATTCATCGCGATGATGAAAAAGACACCGTGCGATTTCGATGTGTTGTTTAGAGAATGATGAGAATGAAGTAACAAAGTAATGAAGCACTGAAGATTATAATTCTGTAAATACATATCTGTTCTAGTTGCGAATCATATTTTGATCAAGATACCTGACACTGAACTGCAAATTGCAAAAAAACGTAAGAAAATTTTAATTTCGCGGACTTCAGCTGCGGATTCACCTTAAGGCGCTGACAAGACCCAATTGAACAAAATAGGCTTCTCTTAAGAAAAAAAAATGCCAAATCTGTATAGTTTGTGATAGCGGAAAAAATATGTTATTTTTGAACATATTTCCTAGAACTTGGTTGTTACCAAAACACGTTTTAATAAAAGATCTCGATACACACTAACGTTAAACTAACCTCTTACCTTGAGTTCTAATCCAAAATATCTGCATTAAATATCAATATACGTTACGTATTTGATTAATAACAAGAACGTCTTATTTGAATGCAGAAACTTAGTTGTTTTTTATTTTCGACTACTCAACTCAATTTTGAGTAAATAGATAATTGTTTCATATTTTGCGATAAATACCAAGCGTTGTGTCATCGCGCTTCTCTTTCTTTTTTATGCAATCTGACAGTGACCGCCGTTTAGGTGTTGTCAGCGTCTTAAGCAAGTATATCCAATGTGTCACCTCAAACGATCTTTGATTAGGGTTATCGGGCTGCCGGCCCCCGATCCCTAAGGTAAGGGATCCAATGTATGGGCAGCAGTAAAACTGTTCAAACATGGGCTGATACCGGTCGTACATTGTGTACTTACAGCACATATCCAACAGACCACGCCTCATACTATAGAGCAAGTATGCATAATAGTACAGGTCTTTGAAAGAGACCTTGACCTGGAAGTTTGGTTCGGTGTTAAAATGGGAGAAGTCAGACTTTGAGGTTATAAGCCTACCAAAATTCTATTCTGTAAAGTTCACTTAAAAACTCACTCAAGGGACCGCACAAAATTCGAAAGCGAACTCATTTGTTTGTGGCATGTATTTAACGCGGCGACAAACTAATCTGATGTAGGGTTTTAAAAATAATTAAAATGGGTAGCAAAAATAATAGGTTGGCAGCTACAGTGAAGTGGTATTTACTCGACTGCCTCAGGAGGGTAATGTTTTTTAAGTATAAAGTAGCAGCTTAATAATCAATTGTTAGCTTTGTTTTAATTTAAACTAGCATCGAGTTTTTGTTTTGGTAACTGAGAGTGACCAACAATCGAGGGGATGTGACGCTCGGCGGCCGCTGCCGCGGCACGCTTGCTTCGCTCGCTCGCCTTCGCGCTAACCTAACCCCAATGATTTTATTCTTAAAATGCTACTTCACTGGAGCTGCCAACCTATTATTTTTGCTACCCATTTTTTTTTTTGTAGCAAATAGTTAGTCGCCCTTTAAGTTGTTATTCGCCAGAAAAATAATTAGCCTTTGTTTTTACCCGACTGCCTCAGGAGGGTAATGTTTTTCGAGAGTATGTATGTATGTCTATTTCTTTGGCACGCTCTGTAGCCTAAACGGCTTGATGGATTTTAACATAAGAGGTGTCGTTAGATTCGTGTTAATTGTGGGAGTGACATAGGCTATATAATATTTATATACTGCATCTGCAAATACAAAAAAGGAGGGGAAGGGGTTTTTTTAATTAATTGCAACAATATTGGTATCAAATAAAAGCTATTAATGAGTAATTTTCAAATATATATTTATTAATAAAACTAAAAAGCTTGAAATAAAATAAATTATTTAAAAAACAAAAAACCCGACTACAAAAACACATAACTGAAAAAGGAAAAACAAGCATCATAATCTATAGAATTTTGGTCTTGCAGGCGGGGACAGTCGAATACCCTGAAATATGGTGTAAGTTTTGATTGTCCCCCGCCTGCGATACCAAAATTCTATAGATTATAATGCTTGTTTTTCCCTTTTCAGTTATGTGTTTTTGCAGTCGGGTTTTTTGTTTTTTAAATAACTTATTTTATTAAAGCAACTCATCGCGGATTCACAACGAGACAGCGTTCAAAGCGAAGTGATGTCTAAATCCATCGACTAGGTGTAGGTAGGTACACTAGGACAGGGGACCTACCATCACCTCTTATAGCAGTAGTATTATTTCAGCGTGAGAAAGAGATGGAGCTATAAGTCCTGTACAGCTCCATCACTTTCCAACTGTGAAGTAATATTATAATAATAGGTACTGATATAAGAGGTGCAAGGTTGGCCCCCTAAACTTTGAAAGACCTTGACCTTTAGAGTTTGTTTCGGTGTTTCTTTCCAGAAAATTGAAAAGGGCACACCGAACTCAAGAAGTTACAAAAATGTATTCGACGGGTCTGTTCTTTTTTCGTATCGGCACGAACTGTGCATATTAGAATAATTCATTCCGTAGTTAAAATATTAGCCAGTCACCATGGTGGTAGCTAGTTTGACTGTCCAGGGTGTGACGGACAAAGGCACGAACAATTAAATGCGTGGCAATTGTGGTTTAATTTTACATCTCACAACCAACTCAAGATTGATCATATAAATTCTATTCTGTGAATGAGTGCCTTAACTTTAAAGATTCCCACTTACATTTTACTATTGTAATTTGACTAATAACCGACATTTATATTCTTTATATAATAACTATGATTTATGTTCGAATTGTATTAACTTTAATTATTTAATATATGTAATCAATTATTTTGGCATGCAAAATAATTGATTACATTAATTAAAGACATTTTCTAAATACATTTTAGCAAATTGTTGATGGATGAGTTTAGTATAACCAGCAGGCTTAGCATGACGCTTTCTATTTCTTCGAAGAATAGACACGGCTCTTTCTATACAAAGTGACATTTCGTTTCTCCATTTTTGACATCTCACAGTAGAAATCCTTCTACGAGGGCGGCACTGAAAATTTCGGGAATCAAGGAAGTGACACAACATTACTATTTAAAAATGTACTTATTGCTTTTCGAAGTATTCTCCGCGCAATTTGACACATTTTTTCATACGATGGAACCAATCATTGAAGCAACCATTCCATTCGGAAGTTGGGGTCTCCAAAATGGCCGTTTTGTATATGTACTATAGAAATCATTAGGGCTTAGGGCGGGGCTGTACGGCGGATGGTCTAATCATTCTATGTTTTCTTGCTCTAAAACTCTTTTGTTCTTTGCGCGGTGTGAGAACTCGCATTGTCGTGATGGAGGATGATGCGGCGGTTGCAGTTCTCTTTACGGAGTTCAGAAACGTCCTGTGGCAAACAAATGCTAGCATACCATTCTGCATTAACCGTTCTTTGTCCCTGAAGAGGAATAGTCGTAACATGGCCGGTTTTGGAGACAAACGTGGTCACCATTTTTTTTGCAAAACTCCGTGAACGAACAATTTTTGTTGGCTTTAACTCATTTTCGAACACCCAAACTCGTGACTGGTTTTTTGTTTCGGGTTCGTACGCGTATATCCAGGATTCGTCACCTGATACGATGTTGTATACAGCATTTGAGGATCCTGCGTGGAATCTTTCGAGAGTTCTGACGCACCAAGTAACGCGAGCCGCTCTTTGCTCTTCACAGAGCGAATGCGGTATCCATCGGGAAAACAACTTTTTTACACCTAATTGTTCATGCAAGATTATTTGTATTTGACTCATGCCAATGTCTAATAAAGTTGCCTGAATTTCGCGGTATGTCACATGTCGATCTTCCTCAATCAGCTTACGCACAGCATCAACGTTTTCTTGGGTGACTGCAGTTTTTGGACGACCTTGACGGGGATCATCACTGAGCTTGACACGTCCACGTTGCAATTCAGCAAACCAGCTATAAATTGTGGTTTTGGATGGGGCTTCATCACCAAATGCAGAAATCATCCGGTCAACACACTGTTTTTGTGTTAAACCACTTCGAAAGTCATAATAAATCATCGCTCTTGAATTTTCTCGAGTCAATTCCATTTTCTCAACGACTAAACAAGTTTGACAAAACCTTGTGACAAGACCGAGAATTTTTTTTTTAATAAATAAATAAATGGTATTGGATTTTTAAAACCAAGGAGTTTTCAAATAAAAAGATTTTAATATGACAGGAACAGTGGGAATATTCTATTCCCGATACTTTTAGTGCAGCCCTAGTATAATCTGTCATTTTGTCTTTCGTTTCTAACGGTCTTAGTCTAGTCCTTTTTTATGTAGAAGGATTTCTACGGTGGGATGTCAAAAAAGGAGAAACGAAATGTCACTCTGTATAGAAAGAGCCGTGTATTAATTTCATTTAAAAAAAATCCCAAGAATGTTAGTTGCCAATGTACCTAAGCGCAACATTATAACCCACGGAGACTTATTGCACCAAGTAAATCCCATGCTTATTTTTACAGGAAAGCATTATGTAAAATGTAACAGCAGGATAAACAAGCAAACAATTCAGACTCTAATCACACCCCACAACAGAGACAAACAAAGCAATCATTACAACATAATATTCATATTCAAAATCAATTACATGTACTTTAGCATCACGTAGCAAATGATTAGGACCGTGTTAACATTCCGCAAGCGTAGCTCTCATTGTGTTTATACCTTAATAAACAAGTGGGTTGAGCGAAACACGCGGAACGGGTTTAACAAGGGGAGAATTACCTTAAATTACATGTATGGGGATAATTTCTGCGGTTTGATATAGTAGGTAGTTTGAATTTGAACTAAGGTCTTCTAACAAGACCAGCCTTCATATACAAGGTGTAGTTTTGCATCCTCGTCAAATTCAAGGAGGTAACTATGCTAATGATTCTCGACACGAATCAATAATAAAATAAGTAGGTCATTTTTTTTCTAATTTTCGAAAATCGGTATGTGTGGGACACCCATGTTAAAACGCGGCCCGTGTGACACCGCACTGTAACTGCCATTTTACACACACTACCGCATACGCAACGAGGTGTTCCGTGAAAGTGGTGTATTCTAAAATACTGACAAACTTAAATAACTAAAAAAACAAGTATGTATTAATTATTGAGCAGGTATCGTGATTTTATTTGATTATATGTCTTCATAGCAGCCTCCTGATATTTGACGAGGATGCAAAACGACACCTTGTATATACGGGGCGCCCCACGACTTTGCCACATGGAGGGAAAGTACCTTAAATACTGTAGATAGAAAAAAATACTGAATGAGAACTTCATTTTTATTTTTAAAACAATACGAACTGCATTCAAAGAATTTTAAATGATCGCCTGTCTGAACCGGGAATCGAACCCGCTAATTGTGAAAAAAGAAAACCTGTACCTACTTTTACTGTACCGATCGAAAGGCTCAATCATCATCATCATCATCTGCCTAGCCTTTTCCAAACTATGTTGGGGTCTGCTTCCAGTCTTACCAGATACAGCTGAATACCAGCATTTTACATGGAGCGACTGCCTATCTGACCTCCACAACCCATTTACTGGGTAACACGATACCCCTTGGTAAGACTGGTTGTCAGACTTTTGAGCTTCTGACGACCCGTAATGACTGTCAAAGATCTATAAATGACAGCTGGGACCAACGGCTTAACGTGCTTTCCGAGGCACCCCCTCGGTCTTGGTATGTAAAGATGGTCACCCATCCACGGACCGACCGCGGCAAGCGTAGCTTAACCTGATCGATCGACCCGTGCGGCTGTTATTACTTATCGAAAGGCTCAATCATAAACATTAATTTCTTACTATCTATGCTCGCGACTTCGTCCGCGCGGAATAGTTATTTTTTTATATTATATTTAAATTAATAAAAATAAATACAATTTCTAAAATAAAAGCCTAGCCTATGTCACCCCTTATTACATTAGCTATCTGCCAGTGAAAGTTCCGTCAAAATCGGTCCAGCCGTTTCAGAGATTAGCCGGAACAAACAAACAGACAGACAGACAGACAGACAAAAATTGTAAAAAATGTTATTTTGGTATATGTATCGTGTATACATTTAGTAGTATCCATATGCATGTAGTAAAAAGCCTTTATTTTAATATTACAAACAGTCACTCCAATTTTATTTATATGTATAGATAAATAACATAGCATCAAAAATAAAAGGAAGATCATGAAATTTAACATTTATTTAAAATAATAAAACAGTCGCAATGAAACATGCGAAACGTAGCGTAGGGGTACTATACCAGACGGTGAGCAATGGGCAGCTCACCGTCCGGTAAGGACCAGGCCCGGGTCGACGGCGCGTTGTGTTCCACGCGCGCCTCAAAGAGATCAGCCCGAGTCGTATCGTCAGCACAAGTGTAGGGGTCCACTAGGACCGATGCCTACCGGGGTCGCGGGAAGGTACTAATGGGTTACCGAGGCCCCTGGCAACACAGGCAACGGAAGGAATACGGGTGGGTTTTAGTCAGTAAGAGTCTGACACACCCTCCCGCTCCGCCCAGAGCGAGAGAAGTTATTTGATGATTTCCCATCCAAAAAAAAAGGGTACTATACCCCTGCCTACCTTTTTTCAGGGAGTTCAAGCGTGATTTATTTTATGCAGTAGTCCCAATAACATCAGTATTGCTTAGAACGATCGCATGCACCGAACGCTGTGCCTCCCAAACCGGTACGTAAATAAATTCTCCATAAAACGGTCGGTACCTGGCTCGTGACACATCTGGGTCAGTGTGCTGTGGCCATATGCCTAAGTTACCTTTAAGAATTGTATAGCGAACATAATTTTATCAGAATATAGAAGAGTAAGTAGATAAGTAGTGTAATAGAGCTCGCTTCGTTCGCTTGACAGCCTCGTTCGTTTAGTGGACGGAAACGCTACAGCTGAGTATGAGGTTGATACCCTTTTTTTTTGTTCCGGTGTGGAAAATCCTCATGGATGTCCTCCGCCCTGGAGCGGGCGTAGGGCGGAGGCGGTCTGACTCCAATGAACAGCATTTCATCTCAACTCAGACTGCTTCGTAGGTTTAGTGCTCGCAAGCGCTACTGCTGAGCATGTCCTGGGTTCGATACCCAGGTCAGGTAAACTGTTATTGGGGTTTTCCATCTGGAATTTCTCAGTAGCAGCCCGACACCTGAATGTGTGCCCGGTTGATCGCAGTAGGATCGCCCCCTATTACATGGGGCTTAAACATAACTGGCGAAATGTGGGTGTACTATATAATAGGTACAACTCTGCCCAACTCTTCGGGGAAACAAGGCGTGATGTTATGTACTAGAGCTCTTCGTAAAGGAACTCGATCCCTATTTCTACTTCCAAAAATCTGTTTGAATGGTACGGCAAGAGTGCTGAAGGCCTAAACAAAGTGACATTCTATCAGCGATAACGATGATTGATAAGTCAAAAATGTATTCTATTCTATTTTTCTCCCTGGCAATGGTGTTGATGTCGACAATTCTGCCAATGTGTGTTGAGAGAAAATGTGCGGAGAAAAAAAAAAACTAAAAACCTAAATCCAATAGTATGTTGATTAGTTAATCAATAATTGAATTTAATGTGAAATTTGTTGACAAGTACACTGAAACAAACAGATAAAAAATATTGTTAGTTATATTATATATAAATATGTACATAAATGATCACAAACCACACAAAAATCATCATAATTTGATGTCATTGACGCGGATAAAAACATCAAAGCTTCAAAGAGCTTTGAGAAAGAAGAGTCAAAAATACATGAATTGATATAAGCTACGGAAAAGCTTATGTCAATCCTGTTGAAAGTTGTTGTAGAAATATGAAACGCTTTGAAAGCGATTGTCACGTATAATTAAGGCACATGAGACGATTTATTTATTTATTTAATACTGTAATAAGCACATAAATGTACAGAGGCGGACTGTCTGCCTGCTAGCTTCTGTGACACCAGCCATTGGCGGCGATAACACTTATTAGGTACGTCAACAGCTAATAATAAAAAAATAACGAGCGACCCTTACAGTAGTCGCATGTGATGACATCTGATATCTCACCTTAGTAATAAGCAACTGAACAGCGGCAGAAACTAACCCCAATATTTTAAAATGAAATTATTTTTCGAATATAATTATTATTTACTAGCGGTCGCCCACTGGTCGAAATTTGACCCCCTCTACTTACAATTTATATAGTACTTACTATTTCTATGCTATTATAAAGTACTTACTAATAGTACTACATCATCATCTGCCTGCCTTTTCCCAACTATGTTGGGGTCGGCTTCCAGTCTAACCGGATGCAGCTGAATACCAGTATTTTACATGGAGCCACTGCCTATCTGACCTCTACCTAGACGCCTGTGGGCCTTACTGTCCGCCAACGTGTTAAAATTCGTCATTTAGTCGTGACCGTGGCGTGCTGGGCACATTTTGTTTTGTCATCTATTACATGACTGTGGCGGTCAAAAAGTTAAAAAGTGCTTACTTATTCCGTGCTCGTGCTGTTAGTTCCTGTTACAACTTCCTTCCCTTTTTAAGAAATCTCTTCCACAGAAATTGAGAGGAAAGAGGTTACAATGAAGATGTCAATAAAAAAAATCTTAGTGAACTGATATACTGTAACAGTCATCAGCAGAAAAAAAAAACGCTACCTACTTATCAGTGGCGGTACCTTCATATAAGCCCAAAAGCCTTACTAAAATGCTCGATAGAGAATTTATTGTACCTAACCAGTAGTTTTGAAAAAACTCAACTTTCTTATTTTGAAATCGGTTAAAATTTTATTGGGCTTGCGTTATTTTGAAACCCTAGGCACGCCACTGCTACTTATTGTTCTTCCATCCATCTCGATCATTTGTCCTTCTGTCTAGTGTAAGTATTAGCTTCAGGGATGTCGTGTAGACTGAATAAAACAGGACATAACTAGAATTTGATATGTCATGTCATAAATGACAAAAGAATAGCGGTCACTGCGTGGCGCAAGAGTGTCAACGTGACCTTTTGAGTAAGGTTCTCTGTCTGTCGAAACATCACTTCGATATTCGAACGCTGTCTCGTTGTGAATCCGCGATAGTAATATATATTGGAAAATAAATGAGTTCGCTTCCGAATTGTGTGCACTCACTTGAGTGAGGTTCTAAATGAACTTTACAGAATAGCACAACTGTGAGTACGTTGTGAGCGTATATCGCGTTAAAAAGTTGGAACTGGAAGTTTCGCCTCAAACGTCGATACATAAATAAATTGGCCATAAAATTGTCGTACCTGGTACTTGACGCATCTGGGTCACATGGCCATCTTATGTATGTCAACTGGCTCCTTTAGGAATTAAGTTGACTATGAATCGTTTTAACTACATGCCTATTTGACTCGAGTTATATTCGCAAATGGTGCTGGTCAAGTTTTAGAGAATAAAACGAGCGAGTCGCATATGATGTGTAACATCTGCCATCTCACCTCGGTTATAAGCAACTGAGCAGCGACTGAAATTAACCTCAAAATTAAAAAAGCTAAATACTGAAATATTTATTCGAATAATTATTCATTACTAATGGTCGCCCACTGGTCGGACCCCCTCTACTTACAATCCATATAGTACTTACTAGGGGCTTGTGGCCAAGTATTAACAGCCGCACGGGTCGATCGATCAAGTTAAGCTACGCTTGCCGCGGATGGTCCGTAGATGGGTGACCATCTTTACATACAAAGACCCTTCCGTGCCTCGGAAAGTACGTTAAGTCGTTTGTCGTGGCTGTCATTTGTAGATCTTTGACAAATGTTACGGGTCGTCAGAAGCCCGAAAGTCTGACCACCAGTCTTACCAAGGAGTATCGTGTTATCCAGTAAATGGGTTGTGGAGGTCAGATAGGCAGTCGCTCCATGTAAAATACTGGTATGCAGCTGCATCCGGTTAGACTGGAAGCCGACCCCAACATACCTGGGAAAAGGCTAGGCAGACGATAGTACTTACTAATTCCATGCTATTAAAACGTACATATTTATTCCATACTCAAGTTGTCACTTCCTGCTACACACTTCCGTCCCTTTTCACGAAATCTCCCATAGAAAGCGACAGGAAAGATGTTACACATCAAAAGCAAAGCATAATAAGGTAGACAACCGCGGAGAGAGATCTAGTTTCAAATAAATCTCAAAATTTTACAAAGGTTATCATGTTCCAAAACCTAGCACATGTCGTCCATATCTCTAGCGGGTAGTTTTCAGCAATAAAACCAGTGAGAAACACAGCCACGCAGACACAGTCAGCGTGTTCCACTTCTGTCACCGACACCGACCAATTCTATTGTGAGATTTTATTTGCTAAAGAAACTAATTGCACGGAGCGGTTATAATTGTTTATTACTAGCTGAAACCTAGCACCTGTCGTCCATATCTCTAGGGGTTAGTTTTCAGCAATAAAACCAGTGAGAAACAGTCACACAGACACAGTCAGCGTGTTCCACTTCTGTCACCGACACCGACCAATTCTATTGTGAGATTTTATGTGCTAAAGAAACTTATTGCACGGAGCGGTTATAATTGTTTATGACTAGCTGAAACCTAGCACCTGTCGTCCGTATCTCTAGCGGGTAGTTTTCATTCAGCAATAAAACCAGTGAGAAACACAGTCACAGTCAGCGTGTTCCACTTCTGTTACCGACACCGACCAATTCTATTGTGAGATTTTATTTGCTAAAAAAACTTATTGCACGGAGCTACTGGTTATAATTGTTTATTACTAGCTGAACCAGTGAGAAACACAGTCACACAGACACAGTCAGCGTGTTCCACTTCTGTCACCGACACCGACCAATTCTATTGTGAGATTTTATTTGCTAAAGAAACTTATTGCACGGAGCTACTGGTTATAATTGTTTATTACTAGCTGGAACCTAGCACCTGTCGTCTGTATCTCTAGCGGGTAGTTTTCAGCAATAAAACCAGTGAGAAACACAGTCACACTGACACAGTCAGCGTGTTCCACTTCTGTCACCGACACCGACCAATTCTATTGTGAGATTTTATTTGCTAAAGAAACTTATTGCACGGAGCTACTGGTTATAATTGTTTATTACTAGCTGAAACCTAGCACCTGTCGTCCGTATCTCTAGCGGGTAGTTTTCAGCAATAAAACCAGTGAGAAACACAGACACAGTCAGCGTGTTCCACTTCTGTCACCGATACCGAGCAATTCTATTGTGAGATTTTATTTGCTAAAGAAACTTATTGCACGGAGCTACTGGTTATAATTGTTTATTACTAGCTGAAACCTAGCACCTGTCGTCCGTATCTCTAGCGGGTAGTTTTCAGCAATAAAACCAGTGAGAAACACAGTCACACAGACACAGTCAGCGTGTTCCACTTCTGTCACCGACACCGACCAATTCTATTGTGAGATTTTATTTGCTAAAGAAACTTATTGCACGGATCTAGTGGTTATAATTGTTTATTACTAGCTGTGCCCGCGACTTTGTTTACGTGACTGTTTTTATTGGCACTATAAGTTAATGCAATATTGCTTATACGCCATAGCAAATATCGCGATGATATAATTATAACCTATTCAATGACCAGACCTTTCAGATTCTCTAAAAGTTATCTGTTCCGAATTAGCGCAAAAATTCACAAATATAAGTAATATTTGTGAATATTTGTGAAAATTTTGCACAAAGATTCCTTATATTTGTGGATTTTTTTTACAGAATCTATTCAGTAGTTTTTGCGTCAATCCGGAACAGAGAAACACGACAAAAATTCTAAAATATACATATTTTCAGCATCACAATCGTTCCCCACAGCTCGTAGCAATATTTTTTTTTTCAAAAATGCACAGTTTTGACTTCGTTACTATTTTAGATGTATAACAGACAGAAAAAAGCCGAAACGTTGAAGCTCGGGGAGTCCTTCAGGGGGGTAACCATGATCTCTTCTAGCAGTATTACTTCAATATTACTTCAGCGTGAGAAAGAGATGGTGCTATAAGTTCTGTATAGCTCCATCACTTTCCCACTGGAAGTAATATTATAATAATACTGCTATAAGAGGTGATGGTTACCCCTCTGAACAACATCTAAAACTGCTCGGTTAGTCCCTCTTTGCTCTAGTCCCACTATGCCCGACTCGAAAAATACCTACTAAAAACTTTCGCTATGTACGAAATTCTTCTATTATACGTAAACAATGGAAAGTACAGCTGGAAAGAAAAATGTTTGAATTCAAGTTAAAATTTGATACCGCTATTCGTATACGCGTAAGCGTCTGCAAGTTAAAATTTGTTTTGTCTCGTTGACCTCCATCCTGTTTTATTATATTTAATGATAATTAAGAATAGGATAACATATTTACATCAAATCAAATCATTTATTTTTGCCAACATGGGTACAGATGATATACAAGTTTTGATAGTGTTCTCCATGTTCTGCCGTCACTTGGACATGCAAAATTTACACGTAAATTACAATATAATATCAAAATACTAAATTATTAAATTGGAAAATAATTTTATCTTTCAGGGTCAAGAAGTATCTAGTAGTCAATAATTAAATAAATGTCATATTAAATAGTGAAATAAATAAAAGTCCTAGATAAATAATAATTGTGAGTTACACATGTCATTTCTATTATTGAATAACTTATCAATATTATTGGCCGTAAGGATTCTCTTTTAGATACTCCTTCACACTGTAATACACTTTGTCAGTTAGAAATTCTTTTAGCTTCCGCTTAAACATGTGTAAGTTGCCAATGTCTGTAATATAACTTGGCAATTTATTATACATCTTAGATGTCATGCAATATACACTACAATCCATTAAATAAGTTCTGCAGGGTACAGTTTGAACTTTATTTCTATATCTAGCACTTCGGAATTTTTCATACATAATATGCATATTACTTTTGACAAAGACTGACATTTCATAAATGTAGAGGCTAGGTACGGTAAGAATCTTAAGTTTTTTGAAATGTGGTTCACAGCTACATACATACTAGGTTTTCTTAATTTACTTTTTAAATTGTTAAATAAAATATTACACTGTAACAGTTTTCTTCGTCACTGCCCGCGAATGTGATTTACTGCATTGCGAATCTTTTTACTACCAGGTATTTTACGAGTCGGGCATAGTGGGACTAGAGCATAGAGGGACTAACCAAAACTGCTTACCAACGCCAACGGCAGTGCTTGGGAACGTGCTTTACACATTTTGGGGCCTAAATGTGTCAAACGCGTTCCTGTCCCGTTCCCAATGCCACTCCGGTTGCATTTCGGATATCTCATTCGTGGTAATTAGGGATCTGAACCCCAATGTAAAGGGATTCGTTTAGAGGCGGAGAACTTTAAATTAAAGTAAAACAAATCAGAAACAATTAAGCATTTGGATGCCGCCGATATTTGACGAATTATTGCCAAAATACGGCCTGATGTACTACGAAGATTGTGTGAAAATTTGACCTCCAGATTACGCGATGTACGCGCAAGCCGCAGCGACCACATGCCTGAAATAATATTTAAACATGAATGCCATAAAATTATCTATCAATTAAAGCCGATTTCATGGATATTAAAAACGTTTTTTGTTTTTGTTTTTATTTCAATTTAAAGTTCTCCGCCTCAAAAAAACCATCCGATATATCCTTAGTATGTATATCAATAGTGCCAACTAACTGAGAAATAAGCTGCAAATATCACTTAAACAAAAAACACTGCAATCACCAACAGATATCCCAAGATGCAGCAATTGCAGATGTTTTTGCAAACAAACACGAATGCACAAAGGTAATGACTGAAAGAAAGTCATATGAAAAGATAAGCAAGCGTCAGCATCTACGTTTATATTTGTAGACGGCGGGTAGTCAGCAATAAAATGTGAGGGTAGGACGCAGTCGGGCAAGCTCAGCGACCTACTTGCGTCTAGTGCAACCGCGGAGATTTGATTTGCGGTTAGATAGAGATTATTCGAACACTTTGCAAAACTATTTGAAAATACATAGTGCTTAATAGTCGCTACTAGTTACTAATATTGTCATACCAATAAAATTATTGGAGTAACTGCCGGAACTGTGTCTCGTGTTGAATCCGCGATGATTTACTCTTTGATTATACAAGGTGTCGTTTTGCATCCTCGTCAAATTTCAGGAGGCTGCTATGAAAGACATATACAGGTTGAAATTGAAAACTTGCGACAAACTGAAATGGGACATAGTATACATCATTATTAACAACTTTTACTAAGGGACCAAAGCTGTAATCCCAAAAAAAAAAATCTGCTTTTCCTACATTTTGATGAGGTATTGCGAACATAAATGTAGTGGACAGCAGTTTTTTTTTTTTGGATTGTAGCTTTGGTCCCTTAGTAAAAGTTGTTCATAATGATGAGTACAATCTCCCATTTCGATTTGTCGCATGTTTTCAATGTCACCCTGTATAATCAAATAACATTACGATACCTGCTCAATAATTAATACATACTTGTTTTTTTTTTAGTTATTAAGTTTGACACTATTTTAGAATACACCACTTTAACAGAACAGAATCACCCCGTTGCGTGTGCGGTAGTGTGTGTGTAAAAGGGCAGTTACGGTGCGGTATCACACGGGTCGCTTTCCGAAACTTAGAATAAAAAAGACCTACTTATTTTATTATTGATTCATGTCGAGAATTATTAGCATAGTTACCTCCTTGAAATTGGAGGATGCAAAACGACATCTTGCAAGTCTAGATAGTGTCGCGCTGCAAAATAACTAAAACAAACAGGCCAACTTTGTTATGCTGGTATGCGTGAAAGCTACGTCTTACACACGCGCCACGTCATTATACTATTGTTATTCAAGTGTGCGTGCATTTTGCGGCCAACTGTTGGACGCAATTTTCAACGAGTTCACTGCTTTGACTGTCTATCTAGACTCTAGATAGACAATGAAAGCTGTGAACTCACTGAAAATTCTAAAAATTCTAAAAAGTCTAAGATTCTAGACATAATTATATCTTTGTAAAATTATTGAAGTAGGTAACTGCCGGAACTGCAGTGATATTCTCTGAACATCACTTTCGAAACTCGAACGGAGTCTCGTTGTGAATCCGCGATGATTTAATTAAAAAACAAATGAGTTCGATTTCTAATTGTGTGCGCTCACTTGAGTGAGGTTTACATAATGGCATTACTGATGACGTCCATGGCTTGGAGTGATAATCACTGCTTTGTTTTAACTGAAATAACTATTTCAAACAAATACGTTAACATAGGATGTGCTTCTACGCGCTATTGTATTTTGAGACTGTAAAGTGTCATGTGTGCGTCTCAGTTTCTATAATGTTACCGGATCTCAAGCACTTTAATCGAATCACAGAAAAACTTGGTGTTGTAGTAAGCAAGTACGGTGGAAGAACTTTCCCGAAAAAACTCCCTCACAAGGACATTTCCAACCAAACATTAACTACTAAACACATACATCGACAGAGTCGAAAAGTATTTTTTCCGCACAATATTTGCAAAGCCACAATATCATTAGGCCGAGTACACAAGGCTGGAGTTTAGTGTCGTCATGGGAACGATCGTGTGCCCTCCGCCCACGCTGACGTCATTACGTGTTTGCCTTTACTTATATTCACGCTTTTTCTGTGTTTAGCGGTGAGTGGAGAACTAAGATAATTGCAAGATCATCTTCTGAACAGATGCGGATTTTTTTTTAATTACCTTTACTTTTTTAGTAGGTCCATGTCAAATCAAATCAAAGCCGACCCCTACATATACATAGTTGGTAAAAAGCCGGTGGCAAAAAACTAAAACAGATCAACGTCATCAACGAAACGTCTAGTTGATGTAACTGGTGACCGCAAAGCTGGCGGCTTTCTCGCGCAACGCATCAGCATTGCAATTCAGCGAGGAAATACTGCCAGCATCCTCGGTACAATGCCCCGAGGGCCTTTTTTAGGTTTAACTTAGTTTTAAATTAATTTAGTTAATGTTTAATAATCATCTTGTAATTTGGTTATGTAAATAAACAGTTTTCTTCAAATACCGGTCCAAAGACACTGACTTTCGAAATTAAAGTCATTTTTATCTTTTTTCTTTTAGTTTTTTTTCGAAGTCGGTTGTTTTTTTTTTTTTTTGTAAAAATGTTTTTTATTTTTCACTTTTTAGTTATGATACCTTCCCCACACCAATTCGTATACCACTACCTACTATGTAAACAGCAGCGACAGCTAGTATTATAACATCATCAAGATACACAAAGTGGATTAAAAAAAATACGTATTATCGAAGCTAACTGAAAAACTACCCAAGCAAAGTTAATAAAATCTATTTGGGACCACCACGCACGCAAAAATTTTCAAAATCGGTCCACAATTGACGAAAATATCGATGAACATAAACAATATGTGACATCACTGCTGCATGGTCACAGGCCCCGCCGATACCCTGCAGCAGTAGTTCACAAACGCACAATCTACCATAGACAGGATGCTGTTGGTGCTGCCCCGCACCCTACTAACCAGGGATGCGCACCGCTTCCGCATCACAGTGTAGAAGCAGTCAATGCGAGCTTCAGCAAACATAATCCCTGACGCGCTGCAGTATCGGGGCAATCCATCAGCACCCTGAATGCGTTATTGTATTGAACGCGAAGGGCGCTGTATGATTTCTGAGTATAATGAATGATGACTTTTACAAGTTTTGACTGAATGTAGTCATTGTGCAAGCGTAACTTCTAAAAGTGGGGTCCTAGTTTCGAGACCCAGGTCGGGTGTTATTGGGGTTTAGGAAGAGTATGTGGCGGCATCCACATGCGAACTACGCATCAAATACCTGACGTCACACAAATCCTGCATCGCGCAAGCAGAGTTTACCGAGCAACTGGAATATATACAACATCCCGACATCAATCGTCGGGCAGTAGCGCACCAGACACAACACCCGACTGGTCGGAGGATCCTCCCTTTTCTATGGAGTATGAGTGAACTTTACACCCTATTCCTCATACCTCTGTAGTTATTAGGAAATAGTAAGTCGAAACTGGCATCACAGCGGGCCGTATCAGAATACCAGCGCTGCGGTATTTATTTTTTTAGTGTCGCAGCATTATGCTGAGATAGGAGCCTTTTTAGCGTCGCACAAATCGTTATTTTTTTTTGTATTTTGTTTGATCTTAATCTAAATCTAATCGAACAAATATTTAAATATGGTTAGTTTAAAATGCTTCTTTTTGACTTGTTGTATTTCTTGTGCACACGCACAAGAAATGAAATATTTTCTTTCTTTCTTTCAAACTCCTAATTTGTTTGGATAAGTGTTCGATTTATGGCAAAATTGATTATTCTGGGAACTCTGATTTTATTCTAACACCTCTGTCTACCTCTTTAAGGATAACAGGCGTGATTTTGAGTTTATAATAAGACTTGTACATCACTATTATGTAGATCATTTTAATGTTTAATGTACGTATGTATTTATTTATTGTATATATGTAAATGGTACACCACAGACTATCTGCAGTATTGTCTCTCCTTTCCCCCTAATCCATCCAAAGGTTGTCTTTAAAAGATCGCGATACGACCACCCATTGTGTCACCCTATGTAAAATTTCTACATTTATATCCTTTTTATATCTGTAAATTTTATGGTGTACATAATAAAGAGTACCTATTCTATTCTATAAGACCTATCGCAACAGAACACGCAACATAGCTCAATCCTTTTGTAACAGCAAATACCCAAACAGACATCGCTACAAAACGAAGTAACCCCTACATAGCCAGACACAAACAATACCATTTCATCAAAATTCCTCTCCATCACACAGTTTTAAGCACACAAACGAACAGATCTCGATTTTTCACGCCACACCTCCCCTTTCACTCAGATGGACACAATCGATGCTCTAAAACTGGGGTTTTCAACACGGAACCCCGAAAGAGGATAAAAGAGGGGGGTTCTGTAGAATGAAAAAGTTAATCGAGAGCTGGAGAGGTGCTTCATTCATTGCGTCTGTAATATGGCGAATTTTTGGCCCGAACATTTGTATGGGGATGGTTCCGCATTTGGTAAAGCTTGCGTAGTATAGTCGTATTGTAGTTGTGTAATAGACAGAAGTTATCGCTTAATATAGAGTAACTATCTATCAATACTCGTATTTTGTAAAAGTTCACTTAGTAACTCAGTCAACTGAGCGCAAACAATTCGAAAGCAAACTCATTTGTTTTTAAAGTAACTCATCGCGGATTTACAACGAGACACCGTTCGAATTTCGAAGTGATATTTAGAGAATTGCACTAACAGGTTATAACAGGGATTCGCAAAGTGGTCGATATCGACCCCTTTTTTTTGGGTGGGAAATCATCAAATAAATTCTCTCGCTCTGGGCGGAGCGGGAGGGTGTTACTTACCGACTAAAACCCACCCGTATTCAAAATCAAAATCAAAATCAAAAGTCATTTATTCAAACTAGGCTGAAAATCAGCACTTTTCGAACGTCAAAGTTACATAAGACAGTCCCCCAAAAATGCCCGCCCGTCACCACTTCCTAGTGCTTTAGCTGGGAAGAAGAAGTGGTGGAACAAACTCCCCAGCAGCACGTCTGTCTGTTTAGTTATATAAACTTGATTCTATACAAATCGTATGCAAAGTAATTAACATTACGAAACACAAAACATTGGATTAAATTACACACTTGCCATACGTTAGCTAGCACGCGCCAGTATTCCTTTCGTTGCCTGTGTTGCCAGGGGCCTCGGTAACCCATTGGTACCTTCCCTAGTGGACCCCTATGCTTGTGCTGACGACATCTCTTTGAGGCGCGCGTGGAATACAACGCGCTGTCGACCCGGGCCTGGTCCTTACCGGACGGTGAGCTACCCATTGCTCACCTTCCGCAAGCCCGCGCCTATGGTGGTCGGAAATCCGCCCGGGATTCCCGACACCCAAGGCGTCTCCTGCGGCGGCTAGGGGCGAGAGGGCGCGAAATTTGCCTTTCCCTCAACCGTCCCGCATCCTCCTTCGCGAGCATTACTGCTTCGCAGAAGGAGGTGACGGCTGCCCATGCCCTCTCGCTCCGTACCATAGCCTGAACCAGGGCCGGACGCGAGAGATCTCTGCCGCCGATCGCCTCCACGAGGAACCGGGTCGAAATCGGTTTCCCAGGGGTCGACATAAACGAAAACTGATTTTGGGGGTCGACGATGTCTAAAAATCGACCCCTATTAATTAACACAAGTTCTTATTTGAAATGTTCAAGATACTGTATAAGTTGTGTTACGTGTACCAATTTGTTATAAGAATGTCTAATATTTTTGTAGGGAGTATCATTGTTGTACTTTAAAAAAACTCAACAAGTCAGACCCCCAAATTTTTTTCATCTTGTACGAACTTGTGCACGATGAGCGTGAACAAGTTCGTACAAGATGAACAAATTTGGCAATGGGGGTCCAAGGTATAAGTTAATTTTGGAAAAGGGGTCTCTTGCCCAAAATAGTTTGAGAATCCCTGGGTTAGAACTATTGCAGATAGGCTAAACGGTTAAGAGGATTTAAAGCTTATCTCTTACCTAGATTAGTGGCTAACGTCTTAGCTGCTGTGTTCTGTAGCTGTTATTCACAAATTAAAATATATATACGCATATACAGAGTCTAATGAAATTAGCTAGCGAAACTCTACTGAGGAGATGGGAATCAATATCTAAACAAGATAAAAAAAAAATTGTACCTAAACGACCGCTGGTAGTTCAGTTAATGGAAACATGGGTTAAGAATATTTGTTTTTTTTTTTATCGTGTGCACTTAGACGTATACATATCCATCACGTCTGTGGAGTTTACACGAAAACAACTGATTTATTAGACGGTTTTTTTAGACTGATATTTAAAGTTTTTGGCCACAGTCGTAGACCTCAAAATTAATTATCATAAATTATTTTTTTTGTTTTATCAAGATTGGGTATCTTGATAAAACAAAAACTCGTCTGCGGAGTTTAGCTAGCTAACTTAATGTTGCCCACTACAAGTAGAACAACTATGGATACCCAACATGGACTTCAATTTAATTGGTCAAGGACAGCTAATGAGACACAATTGATTTTCTATTGTTTGACTCCGAATCGGTGTGGCGCGGGGCTTAACTGGTCTACTAATCGCAACCGGAACTGGTCAAAAACTGGTGTTCTGGGTTCGATCCCCGGAGACACGATGGTTTCATTGATGTGCTGTGATGACACCATGACTTTACCCATTGCTGGGCCACATAACCCTCTCTTTGCTTGTGCCAAACTCGTCCAAGTACGACCCGTCACGGCAAAAATGTTGCCTGCCCATATACCCACCGGACGATCGTCACTTCTTCCAGTCCATTTAACTGTTACTTATCACCAAATAAAACAATCACACACCTCTTATCATTACATTTTTCGCCCCACGGAACCCTAAAACGCGGAGTACCAATAAGGGGTGTCGGCAGTAGATGAAACACTGTTCGGTAACACAATTGCGCGGCGCTCTGAATTACAAGCGTTAGGGTTAAGGACACGTAGACACGCTAGGGTTGGGTCGCGTTGTAGCGCGGGACGAGTTGGGGGTTCATTTGTACAGGGGGATGTTTTTCTGTGCGAAGTTTTTATTTTTGTCGCGTGTGCTCTGAAATGGGTGATTTAATTTTTGGTATATGCGTAAAAAATATTGAAAAGGTTATACGAGTATACGGTAACACACTAACGGCAAAAACACGGTTTCCTAACTTTAAACATTTTATATTTCGTAAGATCGGTTTAACTTCTAATATTGAACGTGTCTATGTAGGAATCTAGACAGAAAATGTCACTTAAGACGCTGACAACACCTAAACCGCGGTCACTGTCAGATTGCATAGAAAAGAAAGAGAAGCGCGATGTCACAACGCTTGTAATTTATTGCAAAATATGAAGCAATTATCTATTTACTCAAAATTGAGTTGAGTAATCGAAAATAAAAAACAACCAAGTTCTGCATTCAAATAAGACGTTCTTGTTATTAATTAAATGTGTAACGTAATAACGTATGCTGATATTTAATGCACATATTTTGGATTAGAACTCGAGGTAAGAGGTTAATTTAACGTTAGTTTGTATCGAGACCTTTTATTAAAACGTGTTTTGGTAACAACCAAGTTCTGGGAAATATTTTCAAAATTAAAATATATTTTTCCGCTACCACAAACTATACAAGGTCAATTGGCTCTTGTCAGCGCCTTAAATATGGCAATTATTTGTATAATGTTTTTAACTTGTTAGCCTAATCGAAAATAATCAATAGTTTTGACACGATTTTATCAAGAACTTTCTTTTGACTCTCCTCTAAGCTTGTGAGATTCCATATCAGACCTTATGCGTTTTCAGGTCGGATTAAATTGATACTAGCGTGCGCCCGCGTGGAGGTCGGAAAAAAACTTATAAAATCCTTGTCCATTAAAAAACGCATACATATAAGTGCCAACTTTCATGGGGATCGGTCAAACGATGTTGAAGTATATTAATCTCAAACAAACCGATATACTAACATCCATTTCATGCTGAGATAGGAGCCTCTCTGGCCTTGCACAAGTCTTCTTTTCTTTATCAATATTTTTTTTTAGTTTTATGTTCTTTTTTTCATAATTTTGCTAGTTTGAATGTTCTTTTTTAGTGTTTTCATGTTTTTGTCAGTTTTAATGTTCTTTTTTATTGTTGTTTTTCCTATGCCTGTCACAAATAAAACGTTTTTCTTTCTTTCATTAATTTATAGAAGACGAAGACGAAGGAAATTGCTCCCCAATTTTAGCGATGTATACAGGTTGAAATTGAAAACTTGCGACAAACTGAAATGGGACATTGTATACATCATTATTAACAACTTTTACTAAGGGATAAAGCTGTAATACCAAAAAAAAAAATCTGCTTTTCCTACATTTTGATGAGGTATTGCGAACATAAATGTAGGGGACAGCAGTTTTTTTTTTGGGATTGTAGCTTTGGTCCCTTAGTAAAAGTTGTTCATAATGATGAGTACAATCTTCCATTTCGATTTGTCGCATGTTTTCAATGTCACCCTGTATATGTATATAACTCCTATTGTATAAATACTGCGTAATTTTCTTGTTTATAATTTGTATATTGTACAATTGTACATAATAAAGAGTATTCCATCTTTCTCATCTATTTTTATTTACAATAAAAAGCCGTACCGTACAACAATGTGGACTAGCATCACGCGCGGACTGCCATCGATCCGCGCCTCGAAGAAAACAAATTAACTGGCCCGACCCTGCCTGAATAGATAATAACAACGGTTATTGTAACCGTGCTACTGCTCACTGAACTTGGAACTAACTTACTGAAACTTTGCGTACAGGTAGCTAGGAGTTAGCTGGGCTGTCTATGATAGAGCAGTGAGGATGTTTGTTTGCTGTGGCTTGCAATTTGAATAAATCGGGGTTGGAGTTTAAATTGTATACAGCACCATAATTGTATACAGCACCATAATTGTATACACCACCATAATTGCGTAACCCACTATCAATCTCAATGTGAATGATTTTGAAGGATATTGCTAATACATTGCTTCATATGTTTGAAAATGTTGTCTGCACTACAACGTAAAAACGCAATGAATGTTGTTGAACTGTCAAAATAAAACCCATACTGTCTTATTACAAAACAAGGATTATCTTCAGACCCAGGTTTAAATTATTGAGCCATTTTTGAATTTAGAACTTTATTCCGACTATATTAAAGTTCTTAATGAAAAACTGTCAACTTAGTACCGGACTAAATAGTCAGTTTTGTATAAAGAACTGCATTTCAATTATAGTTAAGACGCTGACAACACCTAAACCGCGGTCACTGTCAGATTGCAAAGAAAAGAAAGAGAAGCGCGACGACAAAACGCTTGTAATTTATTGCAAAATATGAAGTAATTATCTATTTACTCAAAATTAAGTTGAGTAATCGAAAATAAAAAACAACCAAGTTCTGCATTAGAATAAGACGTACTTGTTATTAATTAAATACGTAATGTATGTTGATATTTAATACAGATATTTTGGATTAGAACTCAAGGTAAGAGGTTAGTTTAACGTTAGTTTGTATCGAGATTTTTTTTTCAAAACGTGTTTTGGTGACAACCAAGTTCTGGGAAATATGTTCAAAATTAACATATATTTTTTCCGCTACCACAAACTATACAGATTTGGTAATTTTCTTTCTTAAGAGAAGCCTATTTTGGTCAATTGGGTCTTGTCAGCGCCTTAAGTTTTTATTACGAAAACTGGTTCGATGGTTTAAACCATGTCAAAAGAAATCTTTGTTTTGTAATAACACCGATTGCTACTACACAGTAAGAGTAATAAACAAAAAAAAGTAAATCGAAGGAGAACAGAGGGGCTCGTGGCTAAGTAATAACAGCCGCACGCATCGATCGATCAGGGTAAGCTACGCTTGCCACGGTTGGTCCGTGGATGGGTGACCATCTTTACATACCAAGACCCTTCCGTGCCTCGGAAAGCACGTTAAGCCGTTGGTCTCGGCTGTCATTTGTAGATCTTTGACAGTCGTTACGGGTCGTCAGAAGCTCGAAATTCTAACCACCAGTCTTACCAAGGAGTATCGTGTTACCCAGCAACTGGGTTGTGGAGGTCAGATAGGCAGTCGCTCCATGTAAAATAATGGTAATCAGCTGTACTGGACTGGAAGCCGACCCCATCATAGTTGGGAAAAGGCTAGGCAGATGATGATGAGAACGTTAATCAATATGAAAAGACAACAGTGTAGTCCATTGTGAAGTCATATGTGTGGTTCTTTCCTCAAAAGGACCATTTCAGACATGGTTCTACATGGTCTTCACATGATCTGACCAAGATTATGTCTGAACTTTAAAAGAGACTTTGACCCTTGAGTTTGTTTCGCCATTTCTTCTCAGGGGTAGTCAGATGTCGCGGGAAGGTAATACTAGAGTTACCGAGGCCCCTGGTAACACAGGCAACGGAAGGAATACGGGTGGGTTTTAGTCAGTAAGAGTCTGACACACCCTCCCGCTCCGCCCAGAGCGGGGGAAGTTGTTTGATGATTTCCCATCCACAAAAAAAAAAAGATAGGAAATGTCAACTCCATCCAGCTTATTTTTGTTTTTTTTTTTATAATATGACGTTTAAAAGTGATTCTAATATCCTATTTACAGAATAAACAATTTCATTTCATTAACCTTCTAGACTGGGACAGTCAAAAACGTAGTGCAAATACTCGGACATTCTATGCGGCACCAGAGGTCTCGGAGACTGGCCATGTACTAAGAAAAGGTAGTCATCCCTGAAACCTTCGCCTTTCTAGGGCGGAATCACCATCATCATCATCATCGTATAACCTTTTCCCACCTATGTTGGCCTTCCAGTCGAACCGGAAACAGCTGAATACCAGTATTTTAAATGAAGCGACAGCCTACCCGACCTGCACAACCCGTCCCGTCCCGTCTTACTTGGTAATTGGATACCCCTTGGTAAGACTGGTTGTTAGACTTTCGACCCGTAACCACTCAAAGATGCACGAATGACAGCCTGCACCAACGGCTTAACGTGCTTTCCGAGGCTCGGAGGGGTTTTGGTATGTAAAGATGGTAACCTATCCACGGACCAACCGCGGCAAACGTAGCTTAACCAGATCGATCGACCCTTGCGGCTGTTATTACTTAGCCACGATCCCCATATCAATATCCTATCACAATTTCCTTATGAAAATAGCGTATAACAGACGTACAATCTGTTTCAAAAGTATCTGATGAAAATGTAAACAAATGAATCAGAAAACGTACCTGTGGATGCCAATTTGTAGTGCCACTTACAAATTGAGTGCTTTGATTTGATTATTTGACTACTTAAAACGGAAATTGATTTTAAATCACCTTAAAGAGTTTTTATTTTAATAGATAATTGAGGCTAATGTCATAACCTCAATTTTCGTAATGATTTTTCCAATTACAAGTTATTATGTAACAATTTAACCTGAACAGGGTTTGCATTCATTTTTATCAGATATTATTGGACCTATCAAGGCGACTTAAAATAATAAAAATCGGGTATAAGTATTCAAATAAACAAATGAAACCACTCAATTTGAAGTGACACTACAAATTGGCATCCACAGGTACGTTTTCTGATTCATTTGTTTACATTTTCATAACACACTTTTGGAACAGACCATACCAATTTTCGCACGCGAAAAGCCTCCTAAACCGTCTGATTCACTCACAAAAATAACGTCCCAACCCAACCAAAGCATACACGACCTCTAATAAAATAGGAAGGCACAATCTTACACAATTCTAGCCAGTCGTGTCGCTGACCGAGGCACCAGTTTTATCGCGTGTGCCAATTTATGCCCTGAAACACTGCCAACGAGAATAGTGACCGGTTAGTGTTACTTACCACTGGGGTGTAACGTGGTTTGGTCAAAACACATAATAAACTCATGTCTTCTACACATGGGGGAAGGCAGAAACTATAGAACGCCACCTGCTACGCTCCTTACATACTCCTTTTGCTTCGTTTACGTTCATACATCTGGTCATACACGCACGCCGGTTGCGAGCACTACGCACCTGACCTTTTTGAAGAACATCATTAATGAGGTCACTATATGTCTTTCTGGGGCGTCCCCTCCCGGCATTTCCACTCACATCTGCCTTGAAAATACCTTTTGTTAGTCGCCTGTCATTCATCCTCTCAACATGACCAAACCATCTAAGCATACTCTTTTAAATTTTTGTCACTACATCTTCCTTTAAACCGCACCGTTGCCTTATCACATCATTTAAAACATAAGATGCAATTTTGAATAAGAAGTGAATCCTTATGATAACAATAACTTAACCAGTAGTTCTGCGAACAGAACTTAGACCTCGCGACCACACTTTTTTGCAACAATTAATATACCACTAAAGTCAGCCTGGTTTTGTGATGAGAAGGTGGTCCCAGGTGCTCCATCAATCTCTACCTAGTAGTTAAAGACAGAAATCAAAATTACACTTTTTAGATCTTATTGTACATCATTCTACACGTGCAGCCTGTGGGCCGACTATACTCAAAAGTCTTGTAAGTGTTACAGTGTCCCCCGAGTCCAATTTAATAATGCGTTCAGGGTGCTGATGGGGCTGCGGCGATTCTGTAGTGCATCAGGGATGTTTGCCGAACGTCGCGTAGACTGCTTTTGCGCTACGATGCGTAAAAGGTGCGCATCCCTGGAGCGTAGAGTACGTGGCATCGCCAACAGCATCCTTAACATGATCGGTAGTCGGCTGGACTGTGGTTACATCAATCATTGCTGCGCCATTTGTCATGGAATGGCGCAGTAGTGATTGAGTTAAGTTTCTTTTATATGTTTTATTGTAAGTAGTTTTAAGTATTACTAACACTAGTATATAAGAACATTGTTACTAACAAGATGGACACATGGTCTGAAATAAAGTCTTTAATTTTTTTAAAGGGCCGATTCCACTGGTAGAAATAAAAAAGTGAGCAATTTACTGCATTTTAAGGAGCTATTCTGCTCATCACGCCAAAGTTCCTCATCAGATCTTCACCAAATTACTATGAGACCACCTTAAAGTTACTCGTTGTGAATCCACGGTGATTTACTTAAAAAACAAATGAGTTCGTTTACGAACTGTGAGCGGCCACTTGAGTGTGGTTCCAAGTGAACTTTACAGAATTGAATGTTTCTATAGCCATTCTCGTAAACCTCGTGTCGATACGAGATATGAAACTAAAGAAAGATGAATAACGAGTATATAGTTGTTACACCGTAGTGGACAAGCAGCCTTTACATTAACGTAAAGACGGTCCAAGTCACAAATTCGCTTTCAAGATATACAATAGTTAGGTCTACATCGCGTCTACTAGATGTGCAACCTAAAATACGATTAGGGGTAAGTATTTATCTGTAAAGGCATGTGTACGCACGGACGAATAAATACATGGTGAAAACGAGCATCGAACACGGAACGTTTGGTTCGTACGGGTGGACGTAAATTAGCAAAGCGAACACGAACTCCGTACACTGTTCACACAGAACAAAGAAATTGGATCGCCACGAACATGTTCTTTAGTAGTCCGCACATGCGAACAAAATGTTCATTGTTTGGTGTTCACCACGGTCGTGTGTACACGCCTTAACGACACTAAAAACCCGGCTCAAAAAAACTATAGAAAGTGCTACCACAGACAATGAAAACATTTTACTGAAATGCTCGCAACTACTAGATTGTTTTAAGAAGTCTATTTTATTCGATTTTTTGTGCCACCGATTTCAGACTTCGTAACTAGATAAATAGTGATGTTTATCGAAGTATGTTATCTTAAAATAAACTTAATACCTTTGTCTTTAACTCGTATTTTTGTGGTCTGGAACTTACCTGAAAAAGATGGAAAAGAGAAATTAGTCAAATTCATAGAATTATTTGTCTGATATGAGGAAAACATCGTGAGGAACCCGGGATGTCCTAGAACTGACATGTGACGTCCACCAACCGGCACTGGGCCCGCGTGTGGAATACGGCCCACTCCCTGTTACCGAGAGGAGGCCAGTGTCCCAGCAGGGGGAACATTATAAGCTGATTATGATGATATATGATTTTTCTAGTCGACAAAAAAAAAGTCAGTTCATGTCTTAAATCTTCCGTCGAATCATACGTTAGCTATTGCGATTGGCTGACCGAAATAAAAAAGAACCAATCAAATCGCTTGTGAGCTTTCAAAAACCGGGCAAAATTCTGTTAAATCATTACTGATATTTTTACAAAACTAACAGAATATAACCTGCACGCGACTTCATCCGTAGAAAGTAAAATTTATTGTTTCCCGACTCACCGCGTCGCATCGCATCGCCCACCCGCGCTATTACCTACTTCGTTTTCGCTTAGCATCCTTTCAGACTTTTTTCTTTTTTTCTTTCTTGCCCGGCTTCTAAGAGCCGTAGCGTTCCTCAAGAATTGGTCTACCAAATGCAAAAATATTTTTTTCAAAACGACGACTGGTAGTACCAAGGATTAGTGCGTTCAAACATACAAACTCTTGAGCGTTATTAGGTATATTAAGACACCGACAACATCTAAACCGCGGTCACTGTCAGACTGCATAGAAGGAGAAGCGCGATGACACAACACTTGTAATTTAATGCAAAATATGAAGCAATTATCTATTTACTCAAAATTGAGTTGAGTAATCGAAAATTAAAAACAACCAAGTTCTGCATTCAAATAAGGCGTTATTATTTAAGTACGTAACGTACGTTTATCACAGATATTTTTGATTGGAACTCAAGGTAAAAGGTTAGTTTACCGTTAATTTGTATCGAGAATTTTTTTGTCAAAACGTGTTTTGGTAACAACCAAGTTCTGAGAAATATTTTAAATTAACATATATATTTTCCGCTACCACAAACTATACAGATTTGGAAGTTTTGTTTTTCTTAAAACAAGCCTACTGGTCATTTGCCTTTTGTCAGCGCCTTGAGTATATATAAAACATTTTCACACAACACATCCTACAAAATTACTTCAAGCAATTCCTCAATAATTTCCCACTAACATAGCAACATATTGGCAGACTGAACTCCAGATTGCCTGGGTAGGCTGCGTCTCCCGGAAGTTCTCTGACGTCATCGCGACGCCATTTCCGTCGGCCATTATCCAATAGGCGCGGGAAATTGTTCAATACAGGTAGTTATATTGTATTTTGAATTTGATCAGAAATTGCTTGACTGAATTCGGTAACGGTTTTAATATAATTATGTTAGGCTATTTGGAGATAGGATTTAAGTTGGGTTTTTAAAGTTTTATTACTAACAAATACGTGCACGGACCGGAGGAAACCGGCATGTCCTATGAATGAATGAATGAATGAAATACACCGATCCCAGAGTGGTTAAACCAGACTCCATTACTGGAATAAACCCAAACACTAGCCCCTGGAATCTCATGTTTCATGGGACTACTATAGAGACAGAGGAAACCGGCATGTCCTAGAACAAAACATTCGGAGACATCTACGAACCCGCACTGGCCCCGCGTGGTGAATTACAGCCCAATCCCTCTCAAAGAGGAGTTCTTTGTCCCAGCAGTTGGAACATTATAGGCTGATTATGTGATTATGTGAGACTTCAAGTAATTTCAACTGTGTCTCTGGGATGACAATAATCATACGATGTCTCTATTTTTTCAGATATATAGGAATATAGAGTTGTATAGAGCTAGAGACGGTTGTGATCATTTGCTACAGTCCGGCCATTGATAGAATACGTTCTTGACACCTATCAGTTTCATGATAATGAATACGTGTTTTGCGAATTTGATCCTTAAAGTTACTAGAAATTGTCCAAATTATAGCAGGGTTAGCACGAGCACCGTTTTGTCGACGGAAGAGTAGACAAAAACGACGTTCCGTGTGGAGGTGTAGACAGTACGACGGCAGCAAAGTAGGAAGAGTCAACTGCACTTCTTACGAAATTCACTCTTTTACATAGGTAATTCGACTCAGAATTCTTTGTTTTGTCACACGATTTTTTTTCTGTTTAATTATCAATTGTTACTGTTATTACGTGACCTATATAATTTTTTTCTCAAAGTGTCGAAGTACCGTATTTTGGAACAAAACAATATTACAGTAATATTGGCCTTAACCATTTCCTTGGTAATGCCCTATTAACTAAATGATGTAAAATAGGAGAAGATAGCTTTGTTCTTCTATTAATTATCACAGTTTTGCGTTCAAAACGCTCTCCTGTAAAATTATGACTTTGTAGAATAGAATAGAATATAATAGAATACTCTTTATTATGTACACCATAAAAATTACAGATACAAATGTTGAAATTTTACAAGGGGTGACACAATGGGCGGTCTTATCGCTAAAAGCGATCTTTTACAGACAACCTTTGGATGGATTAAAGGGGGAGGAGAGACAATACTGCAGGTAGTCAGTGGTGTACCAGTTACATATACAATAAATACTTATAATACATAAAGCATATACTATACATAACATATATCATACATACATACATACATACATACATACATACATACATACATACATACATATATATATATGCCATAAACATGAAACAAGATCAAGAACTATATAACTATAAGTAATGATGATGTTTAGGGAGAGAGAAAGTGTTTTTTTACCTGAATTTTAAAAGTGGACAAAGTTTGTGCACGCCTTATCGACACGGGTAAGGCATTCCATAACCGTACTGCTTGAACTGTAAAAGATTTGTCATAAAAGCTGGTGGAATGCATCGGCATCTCTAGTCTTAAGTTTTGTAGATAACCATATATACTTTGTAGCCGTCGAGTAGAAAGCCTTTAGCATGGCAATGACAAAATCAACTTGTCTTCACTACCTTAGACCAGTGGCGTGCCTAGGGTTTCAAAATAACGCAAGCTCAATAAAATTTTAACCGATTTCAAAAAAAGAAAGTTCAGTTTTCGACTGAGTATGTAGGTACCTACGTATCTACGTATGTATCATCGCAATTTTCTCATAAACTACTGGTTAGGTACAATAAATTCTCATCGAGCATTTTAGTAAGGCATTCCGCCGGGCTTTTGGGCTTATATGAAGGTACCGCCACTGCCTTAGACAACTGTCAGTTGTCAATGTGATGTTGACAATTTGGTATAGAACACTTTCTTCTGAAATAGTCTCCAAAAAAAGGGGGTCTCCCTTGTTTCATCGAAAAGAAATAGCCAAATTATCATTTCCCAAACAATTTTCCGCATAATTTCATTTGCATTTTTTTTACTTAGCAAATAATCTCTTCACAAATAAATGTAACGAAAACCTAATGTTTGGCAAGTGAACGTTTAAACAATAACTTGTTTACCAACTAGTACTATGTAGTCAAATATTTCAGTTGGAATTCATTTATTATTACATTTATTCATTTTTCGGAAAAAAAAAATCTAAGTAGTTCGGTTCTTTTTTCTATATAATCTATTCGTTTCTGGCACTCGCCGGCCGCAGCCGCGGCACCGCTCGCTTCGCTCGCTCGGCTCGTGCGTAGGACACAGTTTTAACCTAACCATTATTTAAAATAATTAACCTACTCTAACTAGTTCCATATGTAACCATAAATTTGACTTGTTTCAGACAAATTGAAGCACATCTCATTCACACATCACATTATCTAATGTTTATTGTCTAAAGATTGTTTGTTGTAATAAATCATTTGATTAAAGACCAAATGTCTAAATGACATTATCCTTGATAATATTCTGCCAAGTAAAAAATTGACCAAAATAATGACAATGTGCGTCCTAAAATCATTCCAAACATTGTATTGGTATAAAAAAAGTTTGCTTAAATTTGTTTGGGTAGTGAAATTTTGGCAAAATCTTTACGGCAAAACGGCAGGATCCCAAAAAAAGGACCTAGACAAAGATCGTTAAAAAGAAAGACAAAATGACAGATTGTAAAAGGATTTCTACGGTGCGATGTCAAAAATGGAGAAACGAAATGTCACTTTGTATGGAAAGAGCCGTGTCTATTCTTCGTAGAAATAGAAAGCGTCATGCTAAGGCTGCAGGTGTCAGGAACGGATTCTCTCAACAGCTGGACCGTATCAGGTAAGCTGCCTTGTTGTTTGGCATTCGCAACTACTCCAATTCAAGGCGAATTTTGGCTTGGCTTATCAAGCATAAACTACCATCACATAACCCTTCTAACGTAATCGTGTAAAATCACTAAAAGCCACTTTATTCGATTTTAACCCTCCAATGTTCACGTTCATATAAACATTGGCAAAACTGCTGCGTTCTGATTAGTTATAAATTAAAATATCTCAACCCTCCGCCCGTTGAGTATTCCCGACACGGCCGGTCGATTCGACCTGGATTGCAAATGAAGTTTATTGTAGGGTTAATTAGAAGATAGATGTTTTGTTTCTGATATTTTTTCTTTGGGCCTACAATTTTTTCTTTAGACAGATTATCAAACCACTGTTTTATAATTCGTTTCGAAGAGATTTAACAACAATAGGTAATTGTACCAGCACCTAAATTGCGCAACACACTATCAGTTACAATCTGAATGATTTTGAAGTATATTGCTAATCCACTGCTTCATATGTTCGAAAAATTAGTTTATTCAACAATTTAATTAACGCAATGAATGTTGTTGAACTGACAAAATGAAACTCACTGCAGTGAGTTACGCAATTGCCTCGCTGATGCTTGTACCAATAACAAACAAAATACAATGGGCAACGCTATCGTGTTCGTGTAGCCATACATAGCCATACATTTTTGTACCGATTTTTTAACAATACCTTTTCGGGCACGTGGGGTAGATTAAAATACCCTTTCTGACAAATTTTACCACGACGTGATCTATTCCCATGTGAACACAGACACAGTACAGCAGTCTTAGCATGACGCTTTCTATTTCTGAGAAGAGTAGACACAGCTCTTTCTATACAAAGTGAAAATTCGTTTCTCCATTTATGACATCGCACCGTCGAAATCCTTCTACATAAAAAAGGACCTAGACAAAGATCATTAGAAATGAAAGACAAAATGACAGATTGTAGAAGGATTTCTATGGTCCGATGTCAAAAAAGGAAAAACGAAATGTCACTTTGTATAAAAAGAGCCGTGTCTATTCTTCGTAGAAATAGAAAGCGTCCTGCTAAGCCTGCTGCTCGTGTCGATACGAGGAAAGAAGAGCATCACATGAGCCTTGGACGATTTAAGACGTTGATAAACAAGTTGTACCTACCACATCCGACGAATAAATGTCTTTGTCTTTGACCTATCATAGTCGTGTACGCACGAACGAACAAAATACGGTGAACACAAATATCGAACACTGTTCGCATGTGCATGATCCGCCCTTAATGTTCGCACTGCTGGGACACATGCCTCCTCTTTGTTCGCATGTGCGAACGAACATTAAACACTATGTAAGAAAAAGAAAGAAAATACGTTTATTTGCGGTAAACATGACGCAAAGAAGGAACACAAATATAAAAAAAACAAGTTGGGGAGAATATGCGTCAGATCGTCAAGGGCGCAGGTGATCGGATATTTGGGACACCAGCAAATGGGACATAGTCTGTTCAGGAACGCCGCACTTGCACTGGCTGTAGGATGAATCGACTTAAGGCTCGTGCAGACTAGCGCGATATCGCGGGCGCGACAGGCACAATATGCCTGTCGCGCCCGCGATATCGCCCCAGTCTGCGGAAGCCTTTAAGGGTCGGGTAAACGCCGTTGGCCTTGGCCAGACATACGCGCGTCGCGCTCACGCTACGCACGATTTTCAAAGGGAATATTTATTTTTAGTAACAAAAATATGAATATTTGAAAAAAAGTCGCAGATATCATTATAGATAATAAAATTGTCTGTCCATTCAAGAAAAGAACATGAAACTATCTTAAGTACTTTGAAAGTAATATCGTTTTTTATGCTTTGGGCAGACATTACTTCCTGAATTTATTTCACGAAGTATTTTACTACAATACTTAAATATTCATATAGGTATAGAATTCATGTATATGCGTTCTAGTTTAACATACATTTTTTGCTTTACTTAGTAGCATTATTTGAAGGCGTAGTAAGATTTAAGAGTCACGTTAAAGGCTCCTGCATACTAAGGCGATATCGCGGGCGCGACAGGCAGCAATATGCCTGTCGCGCCCGCGATATCGCCCCAGTCTGTAAGAGCCTTAATCATGTATCTGCGCCTTAACAAGTAAATTTGTGACAAACTTAAAGATGTGCAGCGTGAAACACTTAATCAAAAATAATCACCAAGATCCATTAGAAAGACATCGAATCTCCCCACCGAAACTAGTGACGAATTGACAACTCATGCCGTTTTATCAGTAGAGAATTTTTGAGTGTCCCCTCTCCGTTCTGCTCGCGCGTGATAATCGAATGCCGATGGAGCCTACCAATCATGAAATATGTTTGTAATTGTATTACTTTACACGATTGGTTCTCGTTCGGTTATGAAAACTCTTTGTAGATTAATTTTTGATAGGTTTTGTATATTTTTTGTGTGGATTAGTGTCCATTTTGGCGCTTGATTTGAACTTAGCTGCTTTTAAGGTGAAAAAAAAAATAAACTCATAATATCAAATAACTACAGCTTATTTTTGCGATAACGTCCTTTTTACCTATTGTGGTAGGTATAGTAATTTTATCCTAAGTGCATCTTCACATAAAATTATGTAATTAATGTACCTATACATAATATCAAAAACATTTCATAAGAGTTAAGGCTCAACAGACAACCGCGACGCGTCACTAGTATCACAAAAGTGTCGCGCTGGCTGTCGCGTCCGCAATATCGCGCCAGTCTGCACGAGCCTTTACGGTGGAGTTTCTTACCCATTCTTCTCCATACGAAACTACCATTTGAAAGGGGCGACTAGAATCAATTCAAAAGTCATTTTTTTTGTAAATTTTGACGTTCAAAAGTGCCTTTTATATGTCTATTTGAAACATATAATTTGACTTTGACTTGAACGGCCGCTGGTAGCATAGTAATTAAAATTGTGAGTTTCGAAAATTTTTTTTTTTCGTCTTGAGATATCGATACCCATTGCGTCTGGGGATTTGAGGCAACTAATTTAATTTGACCTTGCAAAAATAAACTAATATACCTCACAAGCTTTCAAAAGACAGGTTTTAGAGTTCTATCGTACAGAAATGTTGAAAGATTTTTTATTTAAGACAATATTTATATAATACATTAGCTAACAATCTTAAAATAATAATAACATAACATAACATCACGCCCTGTTTCCCCGAAGGGTTGGGCAGAGGTGTACCTGTAGTACACCCACATTTCGCCAGTTATGTTTTTAAATCCCATGTAATAGGGTGCGAGACTATTAAATAATAATAATATTAAAGGTATTTAAAAATGAGGGGAAAGAATCATAGGGCATTTTGGAGATAAGGGTCGGGTAATCGCCGTTGACCTTGGCCACACAAATGCGCGTTGCGCTCCCGCCACCGCAACGCCGCGCCTTTCGGTTTCATAGAGAATATTTTTACAGTAACGAAAATATGAATATTTGAAAAAAACATAAATAGAATTATAAATAAGTAATAAAGAAGTCAGTTCATACAAAAAAAAAAATCATGAAAATATATTAAGTACCTAGTTTGAAAGTAATATCGTTGTTTATGCTTTGGGTAGACATTACTTCCTGAATTTATTTCATAAAGTATTTTACTTCAATACTATATCTTCACATATAGAATTGCTGTGTATGCGTTCTAGTTTAAGATATTTTTTTTCCAAAACTTACTTGCATTATATGAAGGCGTAATAACATATTTAAAAGTCACTAAAACCATATATCTGCGCCTTAACATATTCCCGACAAATCTGAAAACAGAATTTTCCCAGAACTGAAAAATCACATAAATCGGATAAATGTGGTTCTCGAGTTTTAAGCGCACTAACAGAATATATTATTTTATGTTAGGTTAGGACGATAGATCTAACGTACAGAAAATCGTCTTTAACCATATTTCTATGAAAACCAGTCGGTATCTTGGCAGCGTTTATAAACTTAAAATATGAAACAATACTAGATATTTATTCCCAGTCTGCCTGCCAACAATATTATACCCGTTAGAGTAAAGGCTCGTGCAGACTAGCGCGATATCGCAGGTGCGAAAAGCAGCAATATGCCTGTCGCGCCCGCGATATCGCCCCAGCCTGCAGAAGCCTTAAGGTTATAACATAAAACAAATATCATGTTTATTCCTATACGAAGAGAAGAATAGAATCCTATCATATATTATGTGACATGTTTAAAAAGAAATTAAGACTCAGCCCGCACTGCGAAATCTCACCGCACGATGTTTATTCGCGCGGTTTATATTCAGTGTGCGGAATTTGCTCGCGATTTTTGTCAGTTCTATTTTTATTTTTATTTTTTGGGTGTGAAATCATCAAATAACTCATCCCGCTCTGGGCGGAGCGGGAGGGTGTGTCAGACTCTTACTGACTAAAACCCACCCGTATTCCTTCCTGTTGCCTGTGTTGCCAGGGGCCTCGATAACCCATTAGTACCTTCCCGCGACCCCGGCAGGCATCGATCCTAGTGGACCCCTACACTTGTGCTGACGATACGACTCGGGCTGATCTCTTTGAGGCGCGCGTGCAACACAACGCGCCGTCGACCCGGGTAAGGACCAGGGTCCTTACCGGACTGTGAGCTAATCATTGCTCACCGTCCGCCCCTACGCTACGTTTCACCTGTTTCATTGCGACTGTTTTATTATTTTAAATAAATGTTAAATTTCATGATCGTCCTTTTATTTTAGATGCTATGTTATTTATCTACATAAACAGATAAATAAAATTGTAGTGTCTGTTTGTAAAAATAACCGCTTTTTACTAAATGCATATGGATACTACTAAATGTATACACGGTACATAGACCAAAATAACTTTTTTTACAATTTTGGTATGTCTGTCTGTCTGTCTGTCTGTTTGTTCCGTCTAATCCCGTCCGGTGACCCATTAGTACCTTCCCGCGACCCCGGCAGTTGTCAGTTCTATGGAATCTCAGCTGAGACGCATGTCTACAATGGACAACAGAAGTAATAAAATATATGTATAAATTTCCTCCTTTAATTTCCACCTTAATAAGGGTGTGTCAGTGGTAACCCACTGACGCGGAGCTGGGTGGAGTGGAGAGGAGCGGACCGTGAATTAGCCAATCACAGTGCTCGAAATATCGGCGTCAGTGGAAACGCACCCTAATTCTATCGTGGTATTTCGCATCAAACTTGTCTCATAGGATACCTAGCTGTATCCTATGTATAGCGGTGTACTACTGAGCGATGAGCGCCCACTCGCGCGATTTTTATTTCGCAATGCGTTGAGCGACATACAATTCCATACCCCGCAAAATATCCACGCGAATAAAATCGCACCGCACCGCGTCAAATCTGTATCAAACCACAGATTTTTACCGCACGAATTTTAAATCACTAGTGCGTGTTAGCTACTTATGATACCATGTGTTACGGAATGGCGATAATAAGGTAACGTTAATAAAATCCACAGTGCAGGCTAAGAGATGTCGTCAGCACAAGTGTAGGGGTCCACTAGGGCCGATGCTTGCCGGGGTCGCGGGAAAGTTCAAAAGGGTTACCGAGGCCCCCGGCAACATAGGCCACGGAAGGAACATGGGTGGGTTTTAGTCAGTAAGAGTCTGACACAACTTCTCCCGCTCCGCCCAGAGCGGGAGAAGTTGTTTGATAAGTTCCCAACCCAAAAAAAAAAAACAAAAGAGGCCTAAAGGAACTAACGTCTACAGCTCGTTTTTAGAAACGACTGGTACGTAACTGCGCATGCATGACTTAATTTTTTGACCAGCTCAGCAGTCCTATTCTGTAAAGATCACTTGGAACCTCACTCAAGTGAGCGCACACGATTCGAAAGCGAACTCATTTGTTTTTACCCGACTGCCCCAGGAGGAAAACCAAAAACCCGACTGCAAAAACATATGACTGAAAAGGGAAAAACAAGCATTATAATTAAAAAAAAAATATTTTATTTCAAGCTTTTTAGTTTTATTAATGTATATACTTGAAAATTACACATTATTAGCTTTTATTTGATACCCATATTGTCTCAATTTAAGTGTTTTTTTTTAAAGTAAGTCATCGCAGGTTAAAGGCTCCTACATACTGGCGCGACTAATCGCGCGACGCGACGCGACACAAAGACACCGCGTGTAGCGCTACAAGCGGTGCCTTTGTGTCGCGCGACAAGTCGCGCCAGTATGTAGGAGCTTTTACAACAAGACATCGTTCGAAATGCTTACAATAAACTATGTATTTAGTACGTAACATTATTTTTTTATCACTCAAAATCTGTCTTTATTTTAGAATGGCAGTGTAAGTTACAAAGACAACTAAAAAAGTATCAAGCCGTGAAAAAGGACGCTGTTCAAAAGTTCGCTAATGAGTGCTTGTTTTTCTCCGTGCAGAACCCGGCTTCAGGCCGGCAAAAAAAAATGGTAGAAAGACAAACATATAAGTAGGAAGAATTTTTCACAAGCTTCAGCTTCCCCTGTTTTTATAGCACGAATATCAAAATAAAAACGAGCGAGCCTAAAGGCTCTTACATACTGGGGCGATATCGCTGGCGCGACAAGCAGAAATATGCCTGTCGCGCCCATGATATCGCCCCAGTCTGTAAGAGCCTTTACAGTCGTCGCATATGATGTGTAACATCTGACATCTCACCTTGGTAATAAGCAACTGAGCAGCGACAGAATTTAACCTCAGAATTTAAAAAAGCTAAATATTGAAATATTTATGCGAATGATATAATTATTCATTACTACTATTTACAACCTATAAAGTACTTACTAATTGGGCTTGTGGCTAAGTAATAACAGCCGCACGGGTCGATCGATCAAGTTAAGCTACGCTTGCCGCGGTTGGTCCGCAGATGGGTGACCAACTTTACATACCAAGACCCCTCCGTGCCTCGGAAAGCACGTTAAGCCGTTGGTCCCGGCTGTTATTTGTAATCTTTGACAGTTGTTACGGTCGTCAGAAGCTCGAAAGTCTGACAACCAGTCTTACCAAGGGGTATCGTGTTACCCAGTAACTGGGTAGTGGAGGTCAGATAGTCAGTCGCTCCATGTAAAATACTGGTATTCAGCTGTATCCGGTAAGACTGGAAGCCGACCCTAACATAGTTGGGAAAAGGCTAGGCAGATGATGAAAGTACTTACTAATTCCATGCTATTAAAAAGTACTTATTATGCTCAAGCTGTCACTTCCTGTTACACACTTCCGTTCCTTTTCACGAAATCGCTCTCACAGAAAGCGAGGAGATGGAAGATGCTACATATCAATAATATGTCGCTGGCGACACCATTACGGTGAACTTTTCTAATCATCACTTCGAAATTCGAACGGTGTCTCATTGTGAATCCGCGATGATTTAATTTAAAAACGAATGAGTTCGCGTTCGAATTGTGGCGGACACTTGAGTGAGTTCCAAGTGAACTAAACAGAATAGCTAGAGCTATTCTGACAACTCACCGTAGAAATCCTTTTACAATCTGTCATTTTGTCTTTCGTTTCTAACGGTCTTTGTCTAGGTCCTTTTTTATGTAGAAGGATTTCTACGGTGGGATGTCAAAAAAGGAGAAACGAAATGTCACTTTGTATAGAACGAGCCGTGTCTTTTCTTCGAAGAAATAGAAAGCGTCATGCTAAGCCTGCTGATGTGGAGTTACAAAACTCACGTTCCTTTTATAACAAAAAACAAACTTGCTCTGCAAAGTGGCGAAAGCAGGCTTTTATTATTTAAAACACCAAACTTGGTTTGAATATCCACCTCCCACAAATACATCAGTAATTAAAATTAGCAAGGCATCCAGCTCAGTACACCGAGCCACTAAATTGTGCATCTATTGTTGAGCAAATAAATTGAGCTGTCAGCGAGACTTGCGCTCGGGGCTGTACGGGAGAATACAAGTTATTGGTGGACGCTGTTATACAAGAGTGAGGAAATATAGAAATTGGTGGTTATCAAAGGTAGTGGTATACACTCTTATAGCACGTCAATATTAGACGAAGTGATTATAATGCGAAGTGGGTGTCAAATAATTTTACCGTAGCAACTCAGACCAAATAATCGACCAAGTCCGTGTCGGACCACGCACAATGACAGGTTCCGTAATTGGGATGAATTTATCCTAAAAACAAACTTAATATTGTAGTTGAAAAACATGTTCGCATACATCGACATATGACACGGTCAATTCTACAACTGGAAATGTAAGTTAGTCGTCTATTCTCTCGTTAACTTGTAAAGCCTACTTAATATAATATATTCATTTATTTTGCAAGTAACAAGGACACACTTAGCTGTGATAGTTTTCCTTTTAATTTCGTTATTTGTACTACTAACTGCCATGATTTTTTTCACATAACCAAAATAAAAGATTTAGCTGACAGGGGGGACACACTTGACTAACAAACATTTTTACCTTAAGACGCTGACAACACCTAGACCACGGTCACTGTCAGATTGCATAGAAAAGAAAGAGAAGCGTGATGACACAACGCTTGTAATTTATTGCAAAATATGAAGGAATTATTTATTTACTCAAAATTGAGTTGAGTAATCGAAAATAAAAAACAACCAAGTTCTGCATTCAAATAAGAGATTCTTGTTATTAATTAAATACGTAACGGATTTTGATATTTAATACAGATATTTTGGATTAGAACTCAAGGTAAGTGTTTAGTTTAACGTTAGCTTGTATCGAGATTTTTTTACAAAACGCGTTTTGGTAACAACCAAGTTCTCGGAAATATGTTCAAAATTAACATATATTTTTTCCGCTACCACACACAATACAGATTTGGCGATTTTTTTTCTTAAGAGAAGCCTATTTTGGTCAATTGTGTCTTGTCAGCGCCTTAAAGCTTAATATTACGCAAATGGATCCCTGAGTCGAAAAATGTTGTTAACAGACCCGCAATATTTTTGAACGGCCTATGGGGTTTCGGATAGGATATATCCGAAACCCCATACCATGGGATAGACGAGAAAAAAATATATACCCACGTTACATGCAAGGGAGGCCCCTAAAAATTTATTTTTCATGATTTTGTTTTACCTCTTTGTCGGCGTGATTAATATGTACACCCATGTCTAATTAGTCTTTCTAGTAAAGCGTATATGAGCTAAGCCGGGGATAGACAGACGGACATGGCGAAACTATAAGGGTAGGGTGTAGAGTACAGAACCCTAAAAACGAGACAGCGCTGTCAACAGTGACGTGAGGCCGGTCTCGTAAACTTGTGTACACTTAATGAGTGTTCCGGTGAGGTGTAGTTTGCTCACTTCGAAATTCGAACGGTGTCTGGTTGTAAATCCGCGATGATTTACTTTAAAAACAAATGAGTTCGGTTTCGAATTGTATACGCTCACTTGAGTGAGGTTCCAAGTGAACTCAACAGAATAGGACTGCTAGGCTTGCCAAGTACAAATCATCTACTTATACCTCTAACCGTTGAATAAAGACGGTGAAAAATAAACAGCGTTATATTCCTATGATGGTTCTATTTTTCCAACGAAATTCTCAAAATCGCACAATATCCAAAACGATTCCCCAATAAAAACACAAAAGCATATTTTATTCAAAATCGGTTAAAATAACATGGCTCCCCTACATTTTTTATAATAATAAACCCTTAATGAAAACCCGCTTCAGTGGTCACATATAATTCTGTACAATACAATGCTCGTAGGGGTAGGCAGAAATAATAAAAATATGAGTGGGTAGACAAGCGACGTGATTCTGATTCGTGCTTTGTTGAACCAATGAATTTAATCATAGTGTTTTTGCGTGTGGTATACACGACACGAATTTTTATAGGACTCTGTTGATAGCTGCATGGCAAAAACATAAATTAAGGGGGGGACTACAGGAGCTAAACGCAAGTTTAATAATAATAACTCAAACTCAAAGCATTTATTTCAAATAAACCAAATACAAGTACTTTTGAATTGTCAAGGGGTCGGTCAGACAGAAAGATGGAGCCCATTTCAAAGCGTAGTGGGTTCCTATGGAGAAGAACGGGCAAGAAACTCCACGGACACTCTTTTAAATTAAAATATTGTTACAAAAATATTGGTTACATCATTCATGTTGAAATTATACATGTGAGAACAATGTAGAAAGACGTGCACGTTCAAAGTGTCCGTAATTTGAATTGTCAAGGGGTCGATCAGTCTGAAAGATGAAGCCCATTCCAAAGCGTAGTAGGTTCCTATGGAGCAGAACGGGCAAGAAACTCCACGGACACTCTTTTAAATTACAATATTGTTACAAAAATATTGGTTACATCATTCATGTTGAAAATATACATGTGAGAACAATGTAGAAAAGACGTGCACGTTAAAAGTGTCCGTAATTTGAATTGTCAAGGGGTCGGTCAGTCATAAAGATGAAGCCCACTCCAAAGCGTAGTAGGTTCTTGGAGAAAAACGGGCAAGAAACTCCACGGACACTCTTTTAAATTTAAATATCGTTAAAAAAAATATTGGTTGCATCATTCATATTGAAATTATACATGTGAGAACAATGTAGAAAGACGTGCACGTGAAAAGTGTCCGTAATAAAAAGATAAAAACAATTGAAAAATTAAAATAAGCTGTGGCAGCTAAGAAATTACAAGTCCTTACTGACGGCGCCCGTTCACGAACATGAGGCATGGATCAGCAACATTCAGCTCAACCATTTTGAAGGGAACTTAATGATCCCACATACGCGCCACCACCAGCGAGACATAAATGTCTCATGCTTACTCAAAAGTAAGCATGACATACTCTCAGCCGCCAGGGTAGATTCAAGTCAATTAAAGACGTACCCAGTAAATGGTACGAGTAGCTTTTTAGTAGGTACCAAGTGCTCACAATGTGCCATGCAATTATACAATATTAAGAGAGAATTAATTTATACAATGCAAAGATAGTTTTTTATGATCTTCAGCAGCTCCACCAAATATTTTCGAATGCCAATCAATTAGTTTATGCGCCCTTTTGGAGCAGGACCAGCGTTGAGCCTAGCATGTTTGTCAGCGAAGTAATCCCCCAACTTATAATATTCTTGGCTTCATAGTATGCGTTTAATACAAAATTTCAATTCATTTCATTTAGTTAGAGTACTTATAAGTTTAATAATGCCTAAAAAAATGTGATCCACTAGGTAGATACTGAAGAATATAATATATTTTTTTTTATTTTATTTACCAGTCTTACCAAGAGGTATCGTGTTACCCAGTAACTGGGTTGTGGAGGTCAGATAGGCAGTCGCTCCGTGTAAAATACTGGTATTCAGCTGTATCCGGTAAGACTGGAAGCCGACCCCAACATAGTTGGGAAAAGGCTAGGCAGATGATGGTGATATATGCTAGGTAGATAGTGTGTTGAAAACTTAATACAACTAATTTGATAAGCTAGAAAAAACTCACGAAGATACCTCTTTTTTTTTTTTGAGGGTGGGAAATCATCAAATAACTTCTCCCGCTCTGGGCGGAGCGGGAGGGTGTGTCAGACTCTTACTGACTAAAACCCACCCGTATTCTTTCCTGTTGCCTGTGTTGCGGGGGCCTCGGTGACCCATAAGTACCTTCCCGCGACCCCGACAGGCATCGGCCCTAGTGCACCACCACTCGCGGGCTACCACTAAAACATAGACAAAGATACCTCTAAAACATTTTTTAACTATTAAAAGCCATACATATACATGCAATCACTTTGTTTTTTTGTCAAATTAATCTACAAGCAACATATTCGCTTAATATTGTTTTAATTTTTTATCCAATCAATAGATTTTTTGTAAATAAATAATTGCTTCATATTTTGCAATAAATTACCAGCGCTGTGTCATCGCACTTCTCTTTCTTTTCTATGCGGTCCGAAAGTGACCGCGTTTTGGCTGTTGTCAGCCTCTTAACTAGAGGTGTCGTTATTAAATGTTAGTTTAATATATATAATACATATAATATCTAATATAGTACCGTCGCCAGCACATCAAGTTTCTCATTCTATTGTAAACTTAACGATCAACATTTTAAGGTTTAAAATCATTTGGAGAAATTTAACAGTTTGTGGTAACTTGACTTTACATTAATTTAAATTAACATAATATAATAAAGAATTCTCTAGAAAGAAACTAAAACAGGTTCTTTTAAAGTCCGGAAATAATCTTGGTCAGGCCATCATGCAGATTATGTCTGAGATGGTCTTTTGAGGAAAGAACCATACAGATTTGAGTAGACTTGTCCAGTCAGTGCACGCATTTCTCTGTAATCAACATTTAAGGAGCTCAACGATTCAACGAACAATACCAAAGATAGGTCATCTGGGTAGGTGTCATAAAACACTTAACATACATTCATAAAGGGTGATGTATTACAAAATCAATATGGCAATTCGATGTTTTTAAGTGGGTATGGTTAATACCCCCTTAAAAACATCGAATTAAACCTAATTTCTTCTCACTGTAAGTGCTCACAAGCCACATTTTTAGTCGAAAGCACTTACAAGTCTGTTACGACTAGGGTTGCCAACTTTGTGTACTAGAAATAAGGTATATTATGGCCATAGTGGGCAAATTATTTCTGAAGAAAAAAAAACAGTTTCTCGGAAAAATCAACAGTATTTCTGAAAAACAACAGTATCTCGAAAAAATCGACAATATTTTTAGTATTTTTTTTAAGTTTTAAATAGACCCATAATTCATTAGTGCTATTCGCGCAACTTAGTTAACTTAGCACCAATTTTGAAGGCTTCTTGAACCTCACCAAATAGAGCATTTATTTTAAATTAAAAGTATTGAAGCTCTATTTCTGACTTTCCCCCAGGGGGCCACCCATCACTTCTTATAGCAGTATTATTTCAATATTACTTCAGCGTGAGAAAGAGATGGAGCTATAAGTCCTGTATAGCTCCATCGCTTTTCCACTGTGAAGTAATATTATAATAATACTGCTATAAGAGGTGATGGTTGACCCCCAGGTAGCATACGTCGTCGCAAGGTTGCCTGCTTGTCGGTCTTCTATAGATTGTACTTCGGAGAGTGTGCTCAGGAACTCCACGACCTCATTCCACCGGCCCCCTTCTATTATCGGTCATCTAGGCGCACTTCAGGTTACCATCCCTTCCTGGTGGCTATCCCACCAACTCGCACTAAGCGTTTCCAAACTTCTTTTATAATGCGCACAGCAAAGGAATGGAACTCTCTGCCTGCGTCTGTGTTTCCGAACGCATATAACCCTAATCTCTTCAAAGTGAGAGTGAACAGGCTTCTTCTGGGTTAGCTCGCTCCATCGTCGACTTTGTTTCTGTCGCCTCTGGCATAGACTAAAGTCAAGAGCAAACCCATCACAAATAAAAAAAAAAAAAAAAAAAATACATCACTGAAAACTCTCGTTCTGTAAATACTGAGGTGGCAGAATTAACTGTATTTTAAAAGGTATTCTGATAACGATTATCTATTTACTATGTCCCTAAAACTGAAGTGCAACTGTTGACTAATAAAGAGAAACGTGAATGAAATGTCTTCCCCTTAACATAAAGTGAATAGACGTTATTGGACGATTTCTTAATTGTATATGTAGGTACTTAGCAGTTTAAGTTATATTTAAATTACTTAAGGCTAGATTGTAATGTGAATAAAGTATCATCAACCGAGAGACTATACAAAATGAAAAGAAAAAAAAACGATGTCCCGAAAATTCGAGACGTTAAAGGCTCTTGCAGACTGGGGCGATATCGCGGACGCGATTTATTGTTGTCTGTCGCGCCCGCGATGTCGCCTCAGTATGCAGGAGCGTTTACAGTCGGTCTATTTTGTGAAAAATCTCACCGTGATAAGATAACTTATTTATGATGTCACGAATAGCATTTTTTTAAATTTCGAAATGAAGGCCAGCTGAACCACCACACCCAACGCACAATGGTCCACCTGAAGGTCAAAGTGCGGAAACCAAACCCTTTAACATAGAACATAGAACCACCACCCTCATGCACAGGTGAATGCATGATGTTCTACATAGTGGATTAAACTTTCTATTTAGGTACCCAATGTACCCTATATAATAGCTCTGTATATCAGTGTAAAACAGTATACCATGTTTCTGTAGGTGTGGTGAATAATAAGGGTAAAAAATATCAGTCATCCCATACTAAACATCAATACCTACTCGACCAAATGTATGGGACGACTGATAATTTTTTCGTGATTACGAAATAAAGTTTGGTCCCCTGGGGAAAGTTGTTCGGTATGATGGTCTGTACCACACTCTTAATTTTCGCCCCACCCGCCCCACCACGTATACAGACACACTGTATGCATATACTTTATTTTTGTTGCACAGTAATCAGTATTTTTAGAGTGTAAAACAATATGGTTGACAACCCTAGTTACGACGTTGATCTAGAAATTTGTCTCTGTCACTCAGTCTGGCAAGCTAGACTGGGAATGTTCGTCTAGATTCCAATGGGTGATGTTTTAATGATATTTCAGACAATGGAACGTGGAGGCGAAGGGAAATGAGTATATTTTGTTCTAATATTATGTGATGAAAATGTAAACAAATGGACCAGTAAACCTACCTGTAGATGCCAATTTTCAGTGCCACTTACAAATTGAGTGCTTGGATTTGATTATTTAAATACTGAACCCGAAATTCTGATTTTGAATCATCATAAAGATGTTTTTCATTTGACACTTATGGTTAATTTTCTAACCTGAATTTTCGTGGATGATCTTTCAATTATAATTTAATAATTGTTATTCAAACAATAATTGCTGGAAAAACTGGTGATATATAAAGTGAAGACCTTCTCATTACAGAAGAATGTGTTACAATTAGTAACAGTTACCTTTAGTGAGTGATTGCGTAAGAATACAACCTGGACAGGGTTTGTTTACACTTTCATCAGATACTTTATATTATTATTTATAGATTTTAAGTTCGTAGGCATTTTGCCACGAGGCATCCTGTCTGTAGTTTTTGCCTAACTACGGTAGAAAAAGGCGTCAGTTTATTTATTTAACGAAGAGGGGATCCTGCAACATCTATTTTTAATTAATGTTTTATTTCTAGTATTCCTTGAAATCGCAAATGTTTTGAACTTTAAGGTATCATCAAAATAGTTTGTTTTTATTGTTACCTTCTTGTTTGACCTATTGCTACTCTAGTATTCCTAGGTTTTCTTGAAATGAATTACTTTGATAAATAGAAAGTTGCACACAGGGCTTTAAATACCGGTAAATTTTTCATAACGTTATCTCTATTTGACAGCGTTACCGTTAATATTAAAATAACGGTAATAGATTTAACGTTATTTATGCTACATTTTATCGTTAATTTTTATTAACGTTAATTTTATCTTAACGTTACTTTTATCGTTATTTTTAAACGGGTAAGGTGGAAGTAGCGAGGCCTGAGGCGCGTGGTAGGCCGCCGGCCGCGCGCCCTCGCACCGCGCTGATATCGTGCCGATCAAAACGTTGCCTTGCCTGATTCTTACGCGTGAGAAGTGCTGATAGTATAGTGAGCTGATTTAGTCAGTGATAACTGATCATTTATTCAATATCTATGAGTGAAGGCAATAGTCAAGGTAATTATTGATTCATCATCATCAGCCTAGCCTTTTCCCAACTACGTTGGGGTCGGCTTCCAGTCTAACCGGATGCAGCTGAATACTAGTATTTTACATGGAGCGACTGCCTATCTGACTTCCACAACCCAGTAACTGGGTAATACAAGGGGTATCGGTAAGACTGGTTGTCAAACTTTCGGGCTTCTGATGACCCGTAACGACTGTCAAAGATTTACGAATGACAGCCGGGACCAACGGCTTAACGTGCTTTCCGAGGCACGGAAGGGTCTTGGTATGTAAAGATGGTCACCCATCCACGGACCAACCGCGGCAAGCATAGCTTAATCTGATCGATTGACCCGTGCGGCTGTTATTATTTAGCCACAAGCCCCTCTAATTAATATTTATTACAATAGTCGTCTTACACATGCAGGATTTAACAGACTACCGTGCCGCCGCACTATGGTAAAGCCCCATACAAAGCCGCCTCAAAACCGTTTCACGTGAATGTCGTTGTTATGGAATAAAAAAAAATTAATATAGTCTTTTTATTCGCATTTTTTTTTTTAATATGCTTTTTATTCGCATTTTTTTTTAATTAAAATGTATTATAAATAGGCCTCAAAGCTAACTCTTGTTCAATAACGTAATTTTGACGCAATACGTTACTGCAATTCAATGCCACATAACTCGAAAGTTTTTGATATAAATGTACCAGTATTATACATTTTTGGAATGCTTATAATCTCCTCATAACGTTTCATAATTAATATTATATATACAATATGTAAAAAACCCTGTTGTTCCTTTTAGGAACGTATACATTTATCTATAAGCAGAACATTGATGAAATTATAATTTTAAAAAATTAAGCATTGGCTAGTCGAGAGGTCAAAATCAAATAACTATTAAAATCGACACATTCCAAGAAATGTTTAGAGTATCTGATTTTACAAGTACATCTTTATTTCGCTAAATAGCCTGCAAGCTCAGCGGCTTTCATTGAATGCGACAAAAGATACCGCCAAAAACTGCCGCCGCGCACGTGCCCCGGGTCGGTACCACGTGCCTACCTACACCGCCAACCCGCCACCCGTCTCCCTGCGAATCACTTTAGTCTCCCGCGCACGTTACTACCGAATTGATGTTATTATTGACCTACGTAATGAGTGATTTGTGTTTTGTTTACGTAAACGTTGACCATATCTTATTCTAACGTAGAATATTTTAATATGTTGATGTGTCTTCGGAAATGTAACTGCAATTATGCAGAAGCACGCAGACTCTACCAAGAACGTTTTGCGAGTCTACCATTACCGTCGGCGATGGTATTCCAACGTATGCACATACGTACGTACAATACTGGCAGTGTGCACGGGCGAGACCAACAACGAGCTGACGCAGGCAGACCGAAGACTCGAGACAGAAGTCTTGGACTTGCTTGAGCACGATCCAACGCGAAGTACACGCTCAGTGGGACACGAACTCGGAGTAAACCTTATGCGCGTTAGGAGAGTACTCAAAGAAGATGGCCAGCACCCATTTCACTACTGTCGCGTCCAATCACTACTACCCTCCGACTATGAGCCAAGAAGTGTAGAGGTACAAGGTGGTCATATCGAACAGCAACTCCGTGGCCGTCAAGTAGATATCATAATAAATTAATGCATTAAAATGTAAATAGGTACATCAGGTTTGTCAATAGGTTTGTAAATAGGTACATGTGACAGACGCGGCGAATTTGTTTTTTTTAACGTAGTGAAGTGTTAAATGTAGTTTTAACAATTATCAATTGTGCTTAAAAAGAGTGTAAACCAAGACTTTCAAAAATTAATTCGTTAAAGTGATACTGAAAAACAACAGCTGACAAGGTCACGAACTTGTGTAGAAAAATAGGTAGATATGCGGCGGCGCGCGGCGGTTTGTACCGGCGCGGCGGCACCGACCAAAGAGTGTGGCGGGACTGTTCTATCTACTTCTGGTTTCGCGTCATCGCTTCATGCAGAATTGCAGAGGTAACAAATCAATTAAACATTACAAATATTAATAATTAAATATTTATTTTTATTTTTTCTATTGAACAGTTTTTTATAAATGACTTGCTTTATCGCTTAGTAAACCGATTCTTAAAACGTAGGTAGAAGGAACAACAGGGTTTTTGTTACAAATTGTATTACTTTGATAAAATAAAATTAACCAATATAGTTTAAGATGGTATGTTTATAAGGTTATTTTTTTTAACGAGACATTTACCCTTTACCGCTGCTTGCCGCTGTCGAGATATTTATTGTATTAAGATCTTTATACATTAGTTTACGCTAGGAGAAAAAAAAATTGCTCATACTTGCTCTTTTTCTGACACGGTGCTAAAACATATCGCGAGATAAAAATTATATTTTTTTTCAATTTCTTTTTATTTCTCATAAAATCATTTGTTATATATGTCTATTAAGGTCAAATTTATAAAAAGTTAATTACAGTGATGATTATTATTAATAGTTCTTTGTGGTTTAGGTACAGTTTTGATCACCTTACTTGATAAAATATGGTCACTATCTATTAGGGTCAAATAAAAACAGATTGGTTATGGGAAGAGTGCAAATTATTAGTATCTTATCTTTTTGCACATAGCACTATTTCATATGCCTATAAAAGGATGGTGAGCCCTGAAACATTCACAGTTGTTGGTCAAAATTCAGTTGCCCTAAAAAGCAGTTAATTGCAAAGTTGACTGATTTGAAAAATGGGTTGAATTTGTTTGTAGTAAACGTGACTTGTGCAATTTGTTGATAAATGGGCATAATATAGAAGACTACTTCCAAGAAAATTTAATTTGTCACCAGAGGATATGGCTACTGTGGTCTTCTACATTCAAAGAAACTTGGTATCAAAATGTAACGAACGCTGGAGAAATGTATCTCGGATAAAAGACCGCTTTGAGAGTAAGAAAGTCAGCTGGTTAGATGGTCAATTTCGTGTTCCACTAGAGTGTCGAGTCACGGTTAATGACCCTAATATGCCTGGAAGTAGTGGCGGCAGACCCTCGAAACCATACGAAGCATCTTCAGAAAAAAACAAAAGAACGAAAAACATGGAATTAATATAAGAGTACGGATCGGACTGTATTCTCGATGCATATGCTCAGGAGTTACGGTCTATGGATGAGACGGAGGAGGCCGCAATAGTTAATATTATAAGAACTGCATCAAAAATGATAAGATTTTTTTTGTTAAATACGTAACGGGGAACTCTGAAGACGTTACACCTTTTTCAAAGGAAGAAGCACTACGGACATTTATTGACAAAGAACAGTACTTATAGTAAACTTCGACTTTGTTTGGCGGACAAAAACTGATCAGTGTTTCCTTCTTATCCAACTTTAGTTGAAGCGAAGAAGAAGTGTTACCCACCAGATTTGAGCATAACCATTACTAACATAAGTTCAAAAGTCAATCTGCAGGACTTGTTGGATCATACTGTGGCACGTAAATTACTAATTGCTTCAGTTTACAAAAACGGTTTAAGAAAGTTGAAACTATTCTGTAAATGACGTTGCGACGGGTCATCCGGGAAAAGTGAGTACAAGCAAGTTTTGCCCGAAGAAAGCGATTTTATATCAGATGCAAACCTTTTTATTGCTTCACTTGTACCCATTAGACTCATAGATGAGACAACTAATACTGTTGTTTGGAAGAATGAAACTTGCTCATCTGTAAGATATTGCAGACTTATATTGTTAGAATTTGCCAAAGAAACTCCTGAAAAAACCGCGTCTGTTGTGGCTGATATCAACAACCAAAAACAAAATCTGTCTCCATCCCTGATAAATAAGAATGGCGAGGTAATCGAAATTACTCATGACCTATTTTTAACCATGATTGATGGTAAAGTGGCACAAGTTTTAACTGAAACTCGTTCGAGTGCTTCTTGTACAGTTCGTAGTGCTACTCCTCGGCAAAATAATATCTTAGAGGCAGTTAGGACACGAGATGTGAACGAAAATTAATTTCAATACGGACTGTCAACACTGCATGCTTGGATTAGGAGTATGGAGATGCTCTTACACATTTTTTATAACTTGTCTTTTGAAAAGTGGTCAGGTGCCTGAAAATAAAAAAAAACAAATACGAAAAGAAAAAATTGGCACAAAAGCGGTTTAGGGAGGAAATGGGACTACATGTCGATAAACCTTGACAAGGCACTGGAAATACTCGTAGCAATGACGGAAACACAGCTCGGAGATTCTTTCAGAATTACTCTTGCTCTGCAGGCATTACAGGTGTAGACGTAGATCTTATAAAACGAATGTACATAATAATGTATGTCATCTGGAATTGCTATTAATTAAAAAAAAATCGGTGAATACGCATGTAGTACCTACAGCCCAACTGTACGTAGATATTTATAATTGGTATTATATGCCTTCCTACGTGCATAAAATACTTATTCACGGAGAAAAAATCATTGAGTACTATGTTATTTTACCTATCGGACAATAAAATTGTCCGAAGACGCGCAAGAATCCCAAAATAAGGATTACAAAAAGTTTAGACTTCATCATTCTAGAAAGTGTTCAAGAGCGGCTACAAATGAAGACGTGTTCCATACCTTATTGTACACTTCTGATCCATATTTATCAAGTTTGAGAAATACCTCAGAAACAATATCAAAATAACTTTTAGATGAAGCCACGGCCCTTCTTGCCTATCAACGAAAATCTGTAGGGGCTTCCTGAATTTTGTACTTTATTTTTCTCGTTTGCTGCAATTATTCAATTTTAAGTAAAGTAAACAAAAGACAATTTTTTTTTTTATAGAACGCATGTATTTTTTTAAGTAACTAATAAACAGAATTTTCAAAATCTAAATTATTTACATTAAACTTTATACATCCAAGAAAACGTTTGCAAAATTACAGCTCATTTAGTTTTGAAACGACTGAGATACGGAGTTTTGATACGAAACATACGCGATTTTCCCATAGTGCGGCGGCGGAGCGGCAACAGTGTACCTAAACAGATCCAATGCTAAGCGAGCGCACAAAATGTAAACCTACAGAACGGCAACGTAGCAAAATTAACGGTAAAATTAACATTATTATCATATTTTACGTTACTGTTAATTAACGTTAAATTACTGGTAATGTTAACAAGTAACGTAAATTTTTTTGTAACGTTAGTAAGGTAACACATTAAAATTAACGTTACATAACGGTTATTATATTGTTATTTGGTAACCTTAACAAGCCCTGGTTGCACAAACGTGGCGAAAACAAGCAACAACAATACTGCAGTTACACGAAATATATTGCTTTAGTTTTATCATTTATTTATTAATTTTATTTTCTCTATTTATATATTTTATTATTTCATAATTATTAGTTATCGATACTCACCACGTGTGTGAAGTTCCTTCAGAATTTAATCTGCCCTTGTATACAGGTTGTCGTACTACCAACAAATTCGCGTAATTATTAGTAAAATGTAATAAAGCTGGAATAATTATTATTCTCAGAAATATAAAAACGAACCAATCACCTCGCGTCCTTCGCAACAAAATAATTTCACTAATTATTTAAATAGTCGCAGCGAATCTAAATTTTAAATTGACGAAAACTTCTAAGATTACAAATTAAAAACAGACGGGTCTTAGAGAATTCGATCCTTTTTAATATAAAATTATTTGAAAGGTATCTCTCGCTTACTTAATGTTTTAATGTATTTTCGGAGCAATGTTTTAATAAAGAGCACTATTTGTACTTTAATAAGATTTAAGCCGCATTTAGTATCGGTAATTAACTTTAAATGATCAAAGTTTATAACTTTTAATTTGTAAATGATCAGTTTTTTTTTTGTATTCTGAATAAAGAACTATTTAAATTATTATAATACTAGCTGCGCCCCGTGGTTTCACCCGCGTAAGTCTCGATCCCGTGGGAATATCGGGATCCAGGTCATCCTTTCTACCCATGTGCTAAATGTCATCCTAATCTGTTCAGCCGTTTTAGCGTGACAAACAAACTCACTTTCACATTTATAACAGCAGTAAGGATAAAGAGAGCAGTGGTGGCCCAGTGGTGTCGGCTCCGACTTACTTACAGGTCGTAGGTTCGAACCCCTGCAGGCGCTTTCTGCCGGGGTCGCAGGAAAGTCCAAAAGGGATACCAAGGACCCTGGCAACACAGGCAACGGAAGGAATACGGGTGGGTTTTAGTCAAGAAAAAAGTCACATAGAAACATCATAATGTTTTTAATTATGGGATACAACAATATCCCACACGCTTATGTATAGGTAGGTACCTATTGAACTTATTTTTTCATCCCTTCTCTACCGCGGGAAGGTACTAAAGGGTCGCCGAGGCCCCTGGCAACACAGGCAACGGAAGGAATACGGGTGGGTTTTAGTCAGTAAGAGTCTGACACACCCTTCCGCTCCGCCCAGAGCGGGAAAAGTTATTTGATAATTTCCGACCCAAAAAACAAAAAAGCAGGCGCTTTACTTTGTGTAAATAATTTCATCACCACTGCACTCAAAACGGTGAAGAAAACATCCTGAGGGAACCGGCATGATCTAGAACCAAAATTGGAAGACAGGTGACATCCACCAACCCGCTCTGGGCCCGCGTGGCAAATTACGGCCTACTCTCCCTCTCACAGGGAGGAGGCCTGTGTCCCAGGAGACAGGAGTAGGACCAGTATAAGCTGATTATGATTATTATTTATTATATTTGCAATTTAGCCCCATACATGAAAATTCCTAGAGTAGGGAAATGTTTTCATAAAACTTTAATTTCATTGCTTCGAGACGAGTCGGATTTTGGGTTGGGGAAAATCTTGTGGGCTCACGTCACCGACATGCAAATGTTAAAACAGTATATCGCCTATCCCTATTATCATTGTCGGATGTGAAAATCAGCAACATTACAAGAGAGCGTCTCAAAGTTTGAATTGCAATGTTTTTTTTCATATAGAAATTAGATTGTCAAAAATCAACCGAATTTTAATAAATGTTCTTGACTCCACTAAAACAAGGGACACTTTAAGAGTGATTAATGAAATAAAAAGAAAATGGCAAAAAAACATATACGACAATGTTAATAGGGATAAGCGATATTATCTGTAGCTATGAGTATGACGTGTTGCGCTTGGCCAGCAGTGAAAGCATATATATTTTAATTCATAATATTAATTTACAAATTATGAAATTTTCATTTTTATTACAACAATTATTTTTTTATTTCCTTTTTTCACTTTTATGTCATAATTTTCTGTTCCTCATTCTTAAAACATGTTTATGGCTTAAGAGGCCGACAACACCTGTCGGACAGCATAGAAAAGAAAGAGAAGCGCGATGACACAACGCTGGTAATTTATTGCAAAATATGAAGCAATATCGATTTACAAAAAACTATAGATTGTATAAAGAAAATAAAACACTATAATGCTAATATGTTGCTTGTAGAATAGTCTGACAAAAAATCAGAATGATTGCATGTATACTAGTATTAGTATGGTTTTTAATCATAAAAACAAATTTTTAGAGGTATCTTCGTGATTTTTTTCTATCGTATCAAATTAGTTAAATTATGTTTTCAAGACACTATCTACAAATAATGCCTAAAAGTATATGATCCACTGCAGTAAACAAAATCAGAAAAATATATGATATTCTTCAGGATATATCCTAGGTAGATAGTGTGTTGAAAACATAATAGAACTAATTTCATATGATAGAAAAAAATCACGAAAATACCTCTAAAACTTTCTTTTAACGATTAACAACCGTACTAATATACTCGTACATGCAATCATTATGATTTTTTGTCAGATTATTCTACAAGCAATATATTAGCATAATAGTGTTTTATTTGTTTTATACAATTTATAGCTTTTTTGTAAATCGATAATTGCTTCATATTTTGCAATAAATTACCAGCTTTGTGCCATCGCGCTTCTCTTTCTTTTCTATGCAGTCCGACAGTGACCGCGCTTTAGGTGTTGTCGGCCTCTTAAACATAACTGGCGAAATGCGGGTGTAATATAGGTAGGTAGACCTCTGCCCAACCCTTCGGTGATGACAGCCGTGATGATATGTTATGTTACTTACATCGTATGTGGTCGTATAGGTCACCGATCCGAGTCGAAGGCATTTTTGCACCCCTTACAGCACGCCATACGCTCAATACCACTAAATAATTCATGCGTTGTGTCTAACTCGCCAGTCTAGACACAAGACGTTTTTTAGGGTTCCGTGGCCAATAGAAAAAACGGAGACCTTATAATTTTGTGACGTCCGTCTGTCCGTTCATCCCGATGACAAACGGCCATTTTAAGCGAAGACTGTTTATTAGTACTAAAATTGGAAAAGTGTATTCTGTGCACCGTGCACGGTGTAATGAAATTAAGAAAAACAATATTAGGGGGTGGCATTCCCCGTAGACAAGGGATTTTTTTTTTTTGGTTTGGAAATCATCAAAGAACTTCTACCGCACTGGGCGGAGCGGACTCTAACTGACTAAAACCCACCCGTATTCCTTCCGTTGCCTGTGTTGCCAGGGGCCTCGGTGACCCTTTAGTACCTTCCGCGGTAGACAAGGGATGAAAAAATAAGTTTAATAGGTATACATAAGCGTGTGGGGTATTGTTGTATCCCACAATTAAAAACATTATGATGTTTCTAAGTGACGTTTTTATAGTTTGCGAGATATGGGATATTTTTGGTTACATCCACAGAAATAACTTTGATTTCAGTTCCTTTAGGTATGTAGGAAACCTAACTTATTTTTGCTGTCGTTAAAATCAATGTTGTGCATGCGTAAATATTCATCCCTACTACGGAACCATTCACTGTGCGTGGTTCGACACGCACTTCGCCGGTTTGTACAGTAATTGCCGCCAACTGGTTAAGGGTCGTTTTAGCCTATCATCGCCAATCACAAGGGACTTCGATAAAAGGGACTAGTGTGATTCCATTCATCGCTGGTAGTGTGCTATTCTGTAAAGTTCACTTGGAACCTCACTCAAGTGAGCGCACACAATTCGAAAGCGGACTCATTAATATGTTCTTTAACAGGCTGACATCAGCTAAAGAGCGGTCACTGTCAGACTGCATAGAAAAGAAAGAGAAGCGCGATGACACAACGCTGGTAATTTATTGCAAAATATGAAGCAATTATCTATTAACAAAAATCTATTGATTGGATAAAAAATTACAACACTATTATGCTAATATGTTGCTTGTAGAATAATCTGACAAAAAAACAAAATTATTGCATGTATATTAGTATGGTTTTTAATCGTTCAAATAGATTTTTAGAGGTATCTTCGTGTTTTTTTTCTATCGTATCAAATTAGTTGTATTATGTTTCCAACACACAATCTACCTAGCATATATCTTGAAGAATATCATATATATTTCTAATTTTGTTTACTGCAGTGGATCATATAGTTTTAGGCATTATAACTTGCGTTTAGCTCCTGTAGTCCCCTTAAGGCGCTGACAAGACGCAATTGACCAAAACAGGCTTCTCTTAAGAAAAAAAAAAATGCCAAATCTGTATAGTTTGTAGTAGCGGAAAAAATATATGTTAATTTTGAAAATATTTCCCAGAACTTGGTTGTTATCAAAACACGTTTTGAAAAAAAATCTCGATACAAACTAACCTCTTACCTTGAGTTCTAATCCAAATTATCTGTATTAAATATCAATGTACGTTATGTATGTAATTAATAACAAGTACGTCTGATTTGAATGCAGAACTTGGTTTCAACTCAATTTTGAGTAAATAGATAATTGCTTCATATTTTTCAATAAATTACAAGCGTTTTGTCATCGCGCTTCTCTTTCTTTTCTATGCAATCTGACAGTGACCGCGGTTTAGGTGTTGTCAGCGTCTTAAGTAAATCATAGCGGATTCACAACGAGAAACCCCGGTCTAATTTCGAAGTAAAGAAACGTACATGGAAACCACTTTAATATAAATTCAAAACATTTGCCTCTCACCCCAAGCTTTTAAACGTAAGTTATATTTATATTTGCGACACTTTTCCAATTGGTGGGCGTCCCCAATAACTATAAAAATGTCTTGAGTCTAGACGAGCGGCTAGTGGCGGGTTAAACATGCATGAATTACTGTGGGGACTGAAGTCGAGCAGGCATAGGGTTATGGGAGAGAGACGTACCTTACATGTGTACATAAAAAATCGTTTGAAAACACGTATTTTCCCCTTAGGAGCAGACAAGAACTACAGTGAAGTAAGCGTCAAATTAAATAGCGGGTCCGAAGTGCGCTACGCGTTGCGCAGTACCCCACCCCTCACCCCCGCTGACACGTGAATTCGTTACTGCGCAGGGACCCGCGTCATGTTCCGAGCCGCCATAAAGTTTGAATCGGGCTGTACCTTACGAAATGTTAACTTAGCGTCAGTAACGTGTTTTTCTATACCTATCTTTCCTATGGTCCTAGTTCATCATTTGTGACTGTTACAGCTATAGCTATATGTAAGCGGGCACGCCCTTTACGCCTGGCGGCTTTTATTTAGGTTTTAAGTTCTGTTTACGTTTTTATCTCTGCTTGAGAATAGTTTTCGGTCTTTTTCTTTTCTTTTTTTTTTTGTTGGTATAGTGGTGTGCTAGCTGACATATGGCTAATAATTTAATGTTTCGTGTTGCACGTGGGGTATACTGTTTTCGCATACTGTTGTATGGAACCCATTTTTTTTTCTTCTTTAACTGAACAGACAGCTGTGCTGCTGGGGAGTTTGTTCTTCTTCCCAGCTAAAGCACTAGGAACTGGTGAAGGGTGGCGTTTTGGGCGACTGTCTTATGTAATTTTGACGTTCTAAAAGTGCTGATTCTAAGCCTAGTTTGAATAAATTACTTTTAATTACCTTTCTGTGTATTCTGTAGAATGTCACCGTGTAGACTCAGGTGACGTAAGCTGTCATTCCACTTGAAGCTAGGAAGTGAAACTATTGACTGTAAATCCACATCAAATATGTTTTCACGGTCGGTTAGTGACTAACCTGGACACTAAATCCGTAGTTTCGGCCGAAGTTACGGGCGCGCCTACTCCGTATCACCTACGGACGTAAAATTACTTCGGAGCCCGAACTGAGAATGAACGACAAAACGATTTGACAGTTGTCCCTACTCGCAATGTGTTTGTGCCCGTTCGAAAAAATAAATTTTTCACTTGTTTTGACGGACTACTTTTGGAGAGACCCGTATCTTCGTTGACAGACTTAGAGAGTAGACCTCCTTGTGTCAGTTTTTATGCAGCCCATGTGCGTCTGACTTGTCTTCACATGCCGTCGAGAAATATCTCTCAGGCATACTGGTTTTCCCACGATGTTTTCGTACGAAAAATCACAGATAGAATTATAGACAATAAAATAAGAGTATTTTATCGTCTGTAATTTTATCTGTGATTTTTTTCAAATATTCCTATTTTCGATACTAAAAATAAATTTTTGAAACAGAACAGCGGCGGCGGCGCGGCGTGAGCGCGACACGCATTTGAATGGGCAAGGTCAACGGCGATTACCCGAACCTGAAGTGACCGAATTCTGCAGTCTTTCACGATTCAATCTTTGCCTGTCTGGAGTTATAACATCCCGAGGCCCTAGCACGAACGTGTGACGTAAACGTTCGAATTTACGTTACGGGCTTGTGGCTAAGTAATTACAGCCGCACGGGTCGATCGATCAGGTTAAGCTACGCTTGCCGCGGTTGGTCCCTGGATGGGTGACCATCTTTACATACCAAGACTCCTCCGTGCCTCGGAAAGCACGTTAAGCCTTTAGTCCCGGCTGTCATTTGTAGATCTTTGACAGTCATTACGGGTCGTCAGAAGCTCGAAAGTCTGACAAACAGTCTTACCAAGGGGTATCGTGTTACCCAGTAACTGGGTTGTGGAGGTCAGATAGGCAGTCGCTCCATGTAAAATACTGGTATTCAGCTGTATCCGGTAAGACTGGAAGCCGACCCCAACATAGTTGGGAAAAGGCTAGGCAGATGATGGTATGCTGCGTGTTCGTTCTAGGCCCACTTTATAGGCTTTCACTAAAATCCTCTCTATACTTGCAAATGAAACCCTTTTAATACCAATCTCGTTCAATAATTACAACAATTCATCTCGATCAAGTGTCATCTATCTTTCTGTACGAACCATCCATAAAATGTCCAATAACTAATATTTAGTGGTCGCCTAGGGCACAGATGCACCGCAGAAAATATTAATCTCTTAGGAACGTAATATTTCACAGTTTACTGATAGTGACACCTTCCAATGCTGGTTATATTTTAATTTGCTTTAGATAGAGTGGTTTATTTTCTGAGGATTACGGCTTGGGTGAGCGACTTGGCTTGACGGAGCAATGTAAAAGAAAGTACCTAAAGAAAATTTGTTTATTCTGCTTCAAACCATGTAAGAAGTTAAGTCATACCTAATTGAGTACCAACTTAAATTGCCAGTATACTCAAATGAAAACCATAATTCTGTAATAGTTTTAGGAAATGGCTATAACACGGCAAATTGACGTAGGTTATCAATTTTTTTAGCAATTAATTTCCCTGACTGTACAAATGACTAATAAAAGACAGACATTGGTGCCGTTTCCCTTGTTCACAAACTAAACTAAATTTAAGTACCGTGCATCTTTTTCTTTCTATTTCATTAAGAAAAGGACAGAGGATAAATTTTAGTTTAGTCCTGTCAAATTAATCAGCGACGTATAGTGACGTAATTTTAGTAGGCAAGTTTTTAATCACGTCTAAACTTGTATGGAGTAGTGACAGGCGCTGATTAATTTGACAGGACTTAACTAAAATTTAATTTAGTTTGTGAACAAGGGAATCGGCACCATTGACAATTAAATGGAGACCGAGAAAAACATAGCATTTCTTAATTGGAGCTTCCTATTTTGTCTAATTTTAAATTAGTTTCGCCCCGTGTTTTCTCCTCATAAGTCTCGATACCGTGGGAATATCAGGATTAAAGTATCCTATGTCATAAAGCAGGTTATGGTCTATCTATGTAAATACTCTCAGCTGAGATGGGTCGCCATGGCCGAAATTCGGTTTGGAGGACTATTGTCATTATTATTACTTAGAGGCACATGAGACTTTTCAAGCAGTGGTGGCCCAGGGGTAACGGCCGCGACTTACGAGTTGTAGGGCGTAGCTTCGAACCCGGACAGGCGGTTTACTTTGTGTAAATTATTTCATCACCACTGCTCTCAAAACGGTAAAATAATCGTGAGTCCTAGAACCAAAAATTCGAAGATACATCTACCAACCCGCACTGGGCCCGCGTGGTGAATTACGACCCGCTCCCTCTCACAGAGAGGAGGCCTGTGTCCCAGCAATGGGAACAATATAAGCTGATTCTGTAGTGCAGGAATTTAATTTAAAAAAAAACCGTGAATTCGTGAACACTGGTTGAACGTTAAACCTCTGCAATATTGTCAAATACTTCTGTAAAACTTTTAAAACCATCCTGTAAGATAACACTATCATACATCACACAGTTTTGCTGTTTCCTCAATTTAAAACCTAGAGTAGCAACAAGAGCTAATTCATCGTCCAAAATCATTTACGACTAGTAAAGTGAAATATTTATCGATATAATCCCGGGATTATATGCGGTCGCACGCACTGTCCCGGGATTAGAACGGGTCGCTGTGGTTACGGGATTCAGTTATCTTTCGAGACAAATTAGTGTTTGCCAAGGGATAGTCGGATTCATGTTTAATTTGCGAATTACTTTGTCATTTGTTTATTTTCGAGGTTTTGATCCGAATTGGGCTGGCTTTTCGATTGTCACGCCATATCTAATGATCTGAGTGATTTACGAAAGAGGATCTACTAGTTTTAGACGGTCCGTGGGTGGGTATTAATATTATTTTGTACTTGAATTACTTTAGAATGGGTAGTCTAAATAAATAATTAGTTATCTTATATATATGGAAAAGGCTATAAACATCTCAATAAGATCATCTCAAAAAAACATTGCAAAGTCCTATTGTGTCATTTTCTCCGATAAGTATTAGAGTTCAACTGTCTTCTAAGCTTCCACGGACAAATAATAAGATTTTCCTCACTCGACTTCCTTATTACCAAAATATCTTTTCCCCGTACAAATTCCCAAATCTTTTGGCCACAATTTTATTTATTTAAGCAACGCTTTGTTGTTGATCACAAACGCAGTTGGCGAGCGCCATTGTGGTAGATTGTATCGACACGGTCCCGCGTTTAATCCTTTAATCCCGGGGTGCGGGATTCGCATCGACCGCACTACAAGACAGGCGGTTTTTGTTGTGATGTTAAGGACATTTAAGTGGACTTGGACATTCATGCTTGATTTCTTCGAGTTTTCGTTGAATGAATGATAAAAGGAAGTAAATATGGGCCTTATTACACAATCTGTGGATTTAGGGATAGGCATTATCTATTACATGCATTCAAAATCTTTCTGGTTAACTGAGAGACTGATTACTTCTAAGAAGATGGTAAAACCAGCCTGTCTTAATCTAACATCTTTTACATAAATGTTAAGTCAGAATATTTTTCAATTATTATTAGTGGGGATACTCCTCTCAAAAGGACGATAAATATCTAGTCAACCTTATTGTGTAGTAGTTAAGGGTGAGGATTCGGAAAAGTTTACTAGCAAACTACCGTTCACTGCCTCACTACACATATTGTTCACAGAGGTTGGTTAATGTTATTGTTCGTATCTTGCGGGGAATGTAGCACGAAATCATAGTAAAGACCATTTTTTTTTAAGACGCTGACAACACCTAAACCGCTGTTCTCCTGCTCCGCCAAATTTCATCAAAATCCGTTCAGCCGTTTTAGCGTGAAAGCGTAACAAATAAAACTCACTTTCACATATAATTATTATATAATATAAAAGTTAGGATACAAGGTTTGAGAATAACGGTTAAGACGCTGACAACACCTAAACCGCGGTCACTATCAGATTGCATAGAAAAGAAAGAGAAGTGCGATGACACAACGCTTGTAATTTATGGCAAAATATGAAGTAATTATCTATTTACTCAAAATTGAGTTGAGTAATCGAAAATAAAAAACAACCAAGTTCTGCATTCAAATAAGACGTTCTTGTTATTAATTAAATACGTAACGTATGTTGATATTTAATGTAGATTTTTTGGATTAGAACTCAAGGTAAGAGGTTAGTTTAACGTTAGTTTGTATCAAGTTTTTTTTTTAAACGTATTTTGGTAACAACCAAGTTCTGGGAAATATGTACAAAATTAACATATATTTTTTCCGCTACCACAAACTATACAGATTTGGCATTATATATTATTATGTATAAAATATTATATAATATTGAGAATGTATATAATATTATATACATTTTTTTTCTTAAGAGAAGCCTATTTTAGTCAATTGGGTCTTGTCAGCGCCTGAATCGACTTCCAAAAGGACGAGGTTCTCAATTCGGATGTTTATTTTTTTTTTTGTTGTGCTTATAGCGCGCGGAGCACGTTGGTTGGACGAGCTGCAACAGTTACAGTAGTGCAAAAACGCACGCGGAAGCGCGGCGAGGGCTATACTCATCCATAGACCAATCGGATTGCTCAGCAAATAAGCGATGAGGAAGCCGATAACTTCATTAAATCAACATAATCAGCCTGTAATGTTCCCACTGCTGGGACACAGGCCTCCTCTCTGTGAGAAGGAATGTGCCGTAATCCACCACGCGGGCCCATTGCGGGTTGGTAGATGTCACATGTCTTCGATTTTTTTGTTTTAGGACATGGCGATTTCCTCACGATGTTTTTCTTCACCGTTCTGAGAGATTGGTGATGAAATAATTTACACAAAGTAAAGCGCCAGTCTGGGTTCGAAGTTTTGAACCTACGACCTACAACTCGTAAGTCGCGGCCGTTACCACTGGGTCACCACTGCTCTAAATCACACATAAAAGCTTAATTATAAGCCCTAAGATTCAATGCAGTAGGTAATGTCTACTTTAAAGAGAACGGTACGTAACATGCCGCTCGCCTTATAATAATGTAGCTCTATATTTTATGAATGTTTTACTCGAAAGAAGTATGAAAATGCTACGAATGCATGAAGCCACAAAATTTTAAATTAAAGTTATTCTAACTGAAGATTACGTAGCTAAGATTCGCAACTATACAACTTACAAAATAATTATTCTAAGGGCAAAGGACATATTTTAACTACTGAGCGTTTCACAAAGGTTTTGCCCATTTGTAAAGTTAAGACACGAGTAACATTGTCGGAACCCGGATGAAGAGCATGAACACTAGCCAGTCTCCACTATAACCTGCCGGGTTCGCGGGAAGGTACTTATGGGTCACCGAGGCCCCCGCAACACAGGCAACAGGAAGGAATACGGGTGGGTTTTAGTCAGTAAGAGTCTGACACACCCTCCCGCTTCGCCCAGAGCGGGAGAAGTTATTTGATGATTTCCCACCCTAAAAAAAAAAGTCTCCACTATAAAGGCTCTTGCAGACTGGGGCTATCGCGGGCGCGACAGGCATATTGCTGCATGTCGCACCCGCGATATCGCGCTAGTCTGCACAAGCCTTAATGGTGGCAAATTATCATCTCGTACAACGACACTAATACCTTCACGGAGTTGCGAGCCGCGATCTCGGAACCATTTATTATGTTGTTGAATTTCATGTAAATATTCACGACTACGATTTTTTAATGCAGTTGGTAAGGTAACCTTCCTTACAGAGAACAGTACGTAACAACAAGCGACGAATAATAAATTAATAAAACCGGCCAAGTGCGTGTCGAACCACGCACAATCAAAAAATCCGTAATTAGGATGAATTTATCCCAAAAATCAACTTCAACAACAGCTAATGAGACACAATTGATTTTCTATTGTTTGACACCGAATCGGTGTCGCGCGGCTTAAGGCGCTGACAAGAACCAATTGACCAAAATAGGCTTCTCTTAAGAAAAAAAATTGCCAAATCTGTATAGTTTGTGGTAGCGGAAAAAATATATGTTAATTTTGAACATATTTCCCAGAACTTGGTTGTTATTAAAACACGTTTTGAAAAAATCTCGATACAAACTAAAGTTAAACTAACCTCTTACCTTGAGTTCTAATCCAAAATATCTGCATTAAAATATCAACATACGTTACGTATTTAATAAATAACAAGAACATCTTGTTTCAATGCAGAACTTGGTTGTTTTTTATTTTCGATTAGGTACTCAACTCATTTTTGAGTAAATAGATAATTGATTCATATTTTGCAATTGTGTTGTGTCATCGCGCTTCTCTTTCTTTTCTATGCAATCTGACAGTGACCGCGGTTTAGGTGGTGTCAGCGTCTTAAGCAGATTTGTAGTTCAAAAACTTTTTCTTCCATACATCGATATACGTTACGGCCAATTCTCCAACTGCAAATTTAAGTTGGTCGACTATTACTCGTTACCTTCTAAGCTGGGATAGTTTTCCTTTTAATTTCATTATATGAACTACTGCTATGATTTTTTTCTCATCTCCATATCCATGTGTGTGTCCCCCGCCAGCTAAATGGAACAACCATTTAGCTGGCGGGGGACACACACTCGACTCTAACAAAAAATAGCACTTTAAAGCTTAATATTACGCAAACGGATCCCGGAGTCGAAAAATGGTGTTCACAGACCCACAACATTTTTGAACGGCCTATCTAACGATACCCCAAACTGTGGGATAGACGAGAGAAAAAAAATATCATCCACACATTATGTACCATAAGTATGGGGATGATATATTTTTTTAAATTATTATTATTATATAATTGTTCTATTTTTTTCCTAAATAAAATTGTTTTTCATGATTTTGTCATGTCATCACCACTTTGTCGGCGGGATTAATATGTATACTTATGCCAAATTACAGCTTTCGAATACTAAGCGTCTCTGAGCTACAGCGGGGACAGACAGACAGACGGACATGGCGAAACAATAAGGATTCCTTGTTTACTACGGAAGCCTAAAAAACAAAAAAAAAAACGGAAAATGAACTGAAGAGTCCTCATACAAATATGAGCTGAAGAGAATTTGTATATTTTGCTGAGTACCATCGTCCTTTATGGTCGGCCAGATACTAACATTTTTGCATACAAATGTTTTTTCAAGCGATTCGAGGGTAGGATATTGTGCTGCATTTAGCGGAACGACTACAGTCAGGGGTTTAAATAGTGTCTACCTCACTTCTGTTGAGTCAGTTTTATTGGATACTAGCTGTTGCCCGCGACTTCGTCTGCGATCCAGGATACAAACTAGCCTATGTCCTTCTTCAGGTCATGGTCTACTCATCTGCCAAATTTCATCATAATCCGTTCAGCCGTTTTAGCGTGAAAGCGTAACAAAAACAACTCACTTTCACTTAAATAATATAAAAGTTAGGATACAAGGTTTGAGAATAACGGTTAAGACGCTGACAACACCTAAACCGCGGTCACTATCAGATTGCATAGAAAAGAAAGAGAAGCGCGATGACACAACGCTTGTAATTTATTGCAAAATATGAAGAAATTATCTATTTACTCAAAATTGAGTTGAGCAATCGAAAATAAAAAACAACCAAGTTCTGCACTCAAATATGACGTTCTTGTTATTAATTAAATATGTAACGTATGTTGATATTTATTGCATATATTTTGGATTAGAACTCAAGGTAAGAGGTTAGTTTAACGTTAGTTTGTATCGAGATTTTTTTTCAAAACGTGTTTTGGTAACAACCAAGTTCTGGGAAATATGTTCACAATTAACATATATTTTTTCCACTACCACAAACTATACAGATTTGGCAATTTTTTTTCTTAAGAGAAGCCTATTTTGGTCAATTGGGTCTTGTCAGCGCCTTAAGGGAGTTTTTAAATGACATTAATGACAACAGGCAGGATGCTCTTCAGATGGTGATGGAAGTGGTCACCGCCGGTCATGGACATCTGCAACCTCAAGAACAAATTTGCAAGGTATGGGTAGAAAAGGGGGACTCCTTTTCTACCCATATCTTGCAAACTGAGATGACTGACTAATAGAGAAGTCGTCATATGTCTGTCTTTTCCCAGGTCGGCTTCCAGTCTAACCGGATTTAGCTGAATACCAGTATTTTACATGGAGCGACTACCTATCTGACCTCCACAACGCAGTTACTGGGTAACACGATACCTCTTGGTAAGTCTGGACAAAAAACAGACACAAATTCCCGACTATCAAAAGATTTTTCTATTTTAAATATTTAAAGAAAGAAAGAAAGAAAGAAAAATATTTTATTTGGGACACGCACAAGAAATACAAAAGTAAAAAAAAGAAGCATTTAAAACTAAACTTCGAATAAACAAAAAACAACAAAGAATATTCAATAATAACGACTTGTGCGATGCCAAAAAGGCTCCTATCTCAGCATAATGCTGCGATATTTAAAAAATAAATACCGCAGCGCTGGTATTCTGATAGGGCCCGCTGTGATGCCACGGACACATCTACGGACACATTATATAATATATCCCACCAGGGGAATAAAAAATTAAATAAAAAGACAATTTATAATGAATAAAATACAGAAGTAAATAAATATATATATATAATAGATGTACAGTAAATATTAAGATTGACTCCGACGCTCGTACTTCACTTGTCCATGCCATAAACTATTGTCTATGGTGTACGACAAGCGAGGGGACGTAGGCGCATCTGGCCCGTATGTAAAAAAGTACTCTGTGTCATTGCGTTGCATACCTACGTTCGGCTGTCAATATTTTTGTTAAACGTTTTACGAAAAAAAATTATAATAGTGATTGATACTTAAATTGATGCAAATAGAACAATGAGTGATTAATAGATCATGCAAGGAAGTAGTGCAAATAAATACTATAAAGTATTGTAGTGTGTATGACTGACTGTGTTGTGTTGTGTTGTGTTGTGTAAATCGGAAGAAAATGTTTCATTTACCGAGCAAAACAAAGGGATCGAAGAAAAATCACACTGCAAGGAAGTTAGGACCTGGCTAAGGGTCACAAAAAACAACTGCGTGCAGTCCCCGGGTGAGTTAGAAACTGGTTTCCTTTTGTACTCGTATCAAGTGATGCTTATATTTAGTACTAAAAGTTTCAACTGTTTTTAAAGCACGAAAAGGAGGTGGCAAGTCGTTCCAGCAGCGAGAGGCAGCGAATTTAAAGCTTCCACGGAATGCAGCAGTTTTGTGCGTTGAGGCCAACAGAAGGTAAGAAGATGCTCTTGTTTTAACTTTATTTATATCACGTGACCAAGTCAATTTCCTATATAGATATTCTGGTTTTTTTGTGAGAATGGTGCCAAAGAGTAGGGTAGCCAGATGAAGCTTTCTCCGATCTGACATTCTCATCAAATTACCCTTATTTAAAAATGGAGTTATGTGAGATCGGGGAGGGACATGGAAACAAAATCTCGCACAAGCATTCTGCACCCGCTGGATCAACTTGTCGCTTCTACCGAGAATACACGCCCCATACACAGTGTCAGCGTAGTTCAGCTTGGATAAAACAAGTGACTCACACAGCATGACACGCATATCCACACTTATGTAGGGCCGTACACGGTACAAAAGCTTTAGACGGTAAAAACAGTTGCGCACAGCTTCCATGATGTGTGTCTCAAAATGCAGATGCTCGTCAAACACCACCCCAAGATTACGGGCTTCTTGCACCCTATCAATAGAACACCCATCAATCTTTAAATCCAGATTGTACCCTAAAATTTTATTTAAAAAGTCTCTTGATCCCATGAGAATGTACTTGGATTTAATAGGATTTAGAACCAGAGAGTTCCTTATTGACCATGCTGAAATCCTTTCTAAATCCTCATTCATTTTTTCTACAGCTTCAGCAGAGTGCTGAGGGCGGAAGGAGAAATACATCTGCAGATCGTCAGCATATAGGTGGAACTTGGTGTTGATCAGACAGTTGAAGATGTCAGCACTGTACATAATGAAGAGAAGTGGGCCTAAGATCGATCCTTGTGGTACGCCGCGGTACACTTGCATGGGACTAGAGGACATAACATCTTCATCACAGTCATTTGTCACCTGGACAAACTGAGAACGGTGACTCAGGTAACTCCGAAACCATTGGACTGTATCGGGCTGACAACCGTAGTAAGACAGCTTGGAGAGGAGGAGGGAGGTATTTATTGAGTCGAAGGCGCGTGAAAAATCCAGCAGCACAAGCATGGTACCCATACCTCGCTCTCTGGCTTCCAGGATATTGCCAACCACATCAAGAAGAGCTGTGGCTGTGCTGTGCCCCTTACGAAATCCTGATTGAGCCAGTGGCAAAATACCGTGCTGCTCAAGATATGCACGAAGCTGGTTAGACACTACTTTCTCCAGAACCTTGGAGAGACACGGTAACAGGCTAATTGGGCGAAGATCTTTCATACTGGTAGGGTTAGATACTTTGGGAATGGGCCTAACTATAGCCAATTTCCATAGATCCGGAAAAGAGGAGTTGGCTATGGATCTGTTTATTATGGCCGTTATAGCTGCTAGTGTACGAGGAAGAGTCATAATCAGCATCTCCAGGGATATATGGTCAGATCCCTGAGCATTGGACTTAAGACCATGTAAAAGCCTCAACACTGTGTCCTCCCGGACTGGCTCAAGCTCGAAATGGCTATTACTGAATCTGTGGTGCTCAAAGTAAGTTAAATCAGCATCACTGACCCCACCACTGCCAGGTACATCCAGAAAGTGGTCATTTATTTTCTCGGGGTTGTTACAAAAGTGCGGTAAACTGTGCTCTGTTTTTTTTGAAATAGCTATCGATGATTTTATATGTTTCCATAACCTTTTTGGCTGTTTAATGTTTTTATTTATATAAGTTTTAAAATATGCACACTTTTCACTATCAAAGGCAGCCCTAACCAAGTATTTAAGCTCCTTGTATGAGTTAATATGATGTATAGATTTAGTAGCTTTAGCCTTAATATGGCATTTGTCACGCAACTTCATCATTTCCTTGACAGTATAAGTTATCCATGGATAAGACTTTTCTTTGATTAAGACTTTTTTAAGGGGCTACCATAGAGTTCACATCCTCCAGACTTTCAATATGCTCCCAGTCCATCCGACTCAAATCATCATTAAATTTGTCCAGCAGAATATCTTTAAGTGGCCTATAGGTGATCCAGTGTGGGGTAGGTTTCTCTAATTTAAAGTTAAATTCAACAGATATAACTGCATGTTGACCAAGCTCTGGTATGTGTGATACAGAGACCCCACACACACGGGCATCAGTGCACACAACGTCAATTAGTGTTTCGCTATGATCTGTAAAATGGGTAGGCTCAGTAACAAATTGCTTTAGCTTGGAGCATAGTAAAAAATTGTTAAGTAATTTTGTTTTATTTTCCAGCTGGTTTAACATATTAATGTTGAAGTCACCAAGCAAAATGACCTTGTCTGCGCTCGCAAGAGAGGAAAGAGACTCCGTAATCGCATCCAGGAAGACATTCACATCGAGCCACGGTGGCCTGTATGCAGTACCAACGACAACTGAATGCGAGTTGACAGTAAGCCTGAGCCACATTTGCTCGACCTGCGGCGCCGGCGGGTGCGGCACGGCGCGCACGCGCAGCCCGCGGCGCACGTAGAAGCCCACGCCGCCCCCGCGCCCGCCGCGCACGGTGTGCGGCCGCGGCACGTGCCGCAGCCGGTAGCCCGGCACTGTCGGCGCGCGATCCTCCTCGCCCTGCCTGAGCCAGGTCTCATTTATCGCCATGATGTCTACCGAGAGGTTCTCCATAGCGACAAGGAACTCATCATGGCGCGAACCGAGCGACCCCGCATTAAATAATCCAACTTTTAGATTTCTTGTCTTATTCATTTATGTAAATAGTGTATAGTATGTAAATAATTATATTATGTTGGTTGCATGTAGTATAAAAAGTATTATGTACTCGCAGGGTAGAGTTTAGCGTAATAATAGGAGGTTTAAATATTCTGAAAGACATTGCACTAAGTGTAATTCGTAATAGTATAAAGTATAGTATAGTGAACATTAGAGATAAATACACAATCTGCCAAAGTGTAATAATAATATATAAAATCCGTAAAAATATATATATCTTAGTAAATATAGTAGAAGTGAAAATAGAGAGCTGAAGTGTCATACATAAGAAATGCACATAGACAGTCACCAATCGAGCAGCTGAGCCACCAGCAGACGAAACCTTCGTATACTGAGACAAGAAAATAATTGGCCTCGCACAAGACAGACTTAAACACTGAATTAGAAACAAAACAGATAAAAGGTACAGTTTTAGAATAGAATTGACTAAATTTAGGTGCATACTAGGAACCGTGTTATTAGGTTTCCTTTTCAGTAGACACCTCACGAGCAAAAACACGCGCATAATCCTCCTCTGAACGGATGCAGTGGGTAGGCTTGCCGTCGCCCTGCTTAGCCAGGATGCGGCCGAACTTCGTCCACGTATACCTCCATCCGAGACGGCTGCCAGCTTCACGCACCCGGTAAAACAAATACTTATTTGCTTTGGTGAGTCTCTCGTTCAGAAAGAAGCGATGCGGCGGGGCGGGGAGTCCAAGATCCGCGGTAGTGGCACCGCGCCGCACGCGCGCGCTCTGCAGCAGGTCGTCGCGCAGTGCGCGCCGCGTCAGGCGCACCACGATGCGCCGCCCGCGCGCCGCCGCTGCCGCTTCTCCCACCGAGCTTGCTCCACCAACCGAACACGCGCCGCCTGCAGAGGTCCTCCGTTCCTCTCGTTCAGCTCGCAGGCCCACCCGTTGCGCGAAAACTATGTCACGCTCATCGAGAGCCACCCCAAGCTTTGCCGCCACCAGCCCGACGGTGTGCATTACGTTCTCGCCAGGAATCTCACAAATTATTGACTTCAATGTGCAGATCTGTGGTAATGATATAGACACTTGTCAGAAACAGTAAAAGTGACACTATTTGGAGGTACCGGTAGCACCAAAAAACTTCCGAGTCACTTCAAAGTGCAGAAAGTAACGAAAAATTTTATTTGTTTTTACGGATTTACACCACCGAACTGTTGTATATTTGCCTTACAAACGATCACACATGTAAGTAACACTACTGTGCTAACGTAAACACGAGTTTTACGCGGAATACGAAGGTATTTTATTTTATAATAGTGCAGACACGAACAGCTGATGTGTACCGAAAAATGTCCGTGACGTCAATGCCTTTTTTATTTTTTACTTAGTACTACTTATTACTTTAAGTTATTCACGGTTGGTACAAGCGTCTGAGTGATGATTGGGTGCTACGCTACGTGTCGATTACAATTCCCGCACGGAAAATATATCCGCACGGATATCCCTTGGTAAGACTGGGTATCAGATTTTTGGGCGGAAATTTTGGGACGACTCATAGAGAAGTATGGACGAAGAAGACAGGCTGCATAATCATAATTTATCCATGATTTTCCCACTACATGCCTCCTCTATTCGACAGGCAGTGGGCTGTAATCTACCACGTGGGCCCAGTGGGAGTTGGTAGATGACACATGCCTTCGAATTGTTGGTTCTCGGACATGAGCGTTTCTTCACGATATAAGATTTTATTTATTATATATGTACAGATCGAAATGTAAAAGAACTATTACGAAATGGCTACTTGAATTGGATTATGTATGTCGTAAGAAGTTGGCAGAAACATCCCAGCGCTGATATTTTGCTGGATTCGTTTTCTCCTCTACTGATCGTTATTTCCCCACTACCGATCGTTATTTCTCCTGACAAAGGTTATTCTGTTTATATAATATGTATGTATCTACGTATCTATTCTTGTATTGTACAGTTATTTTCGTGTTATCTATCCCTTAAGTTGCACCTGCCATGTGAAAGCGTTTTTATTTTTGACTTTTTAGTTGTGGTACCTACCCCACAAAAATTCGAATACCACTACACTACCTGCTATGTAAACTTACAGTCTATATAGTACTCACTAATTCCATGAATTATAAAGTACTTACTTATTCCATGCTCGAGCTGTCACTTCCTGTTACACACTTCCGTCCCTTTTCACGAGATCACTCCCACAGAAAGCGAGAGGATATATTATGTATTTATGTTACACATCAAAAAATAATTTCCAAAATCGATTCATAATTGGAAAAAATACCAAATCGGTGGGTTTTTAGTCAATAAGAGACAGACAGACCTCTTCGCCCGCCCCAGGTCAAAACAAAAAATAGAAGGATAATTTCCGATCACAAGGCGGGCGAAGCCGCAGACAAAACCTAGTTTTAACATAAGTCGTAACTGAAGACAATAAGTTTTAGTCGGATGTGAGACCATGCAGTGAGTTATGTTCATCGGGCTATGTAGACGACTACCTTAAAAATACGTTACATTTTCAACAGTCTGCTCCAGTCTGACTGAATGAGGGGGAGAATAGTATCCCGCAGAGAGAAACTACCGGAAAAATGGACAAAAACATGTAAGTATAACCCGTGGGTATAAGAATAGCAGAAACGATTTTATTTTGTTTAAAAAATTACTGAGAACACTCGCTTTTTCGCAATTTTAAAGTCCTAAACAATTTAGGGAGTCAGGACATCGACGCGTAAACTGTAACCATGAATTCGGCACATGATTCTTGACCCCGCACGGTATAAATTTTTCACCGGTTATTAAAAAATATTTATTGTTTCCTACAGAAGTGCAATACCTACGCGTTCATAATGTCATCATCATCATCATCATTTCAGCCGAAAGACGTCCACTGTCGGACATAGGCCTCCCCCAAGCACCGCCACTTCGACCGGTTTTGTGATTCCCGCATCCAGTTGATTCCTGCGGCCTTCACAACGTCATCGGTCCACCTTGTAGGAGGCCTTCCAACGCTACGTCTTCCGGTACGCGGTCGCAACTCCAGAACCTTTCGGCCCCATCGGCCATCTGTTCTGCGAGCTGTTTCATAATGTATGGAACAGCCATTTTTTTTTTTATAACTAACGATATATTTCAACGCAGGACATAATCCAGAATCATGTCCAGAACCATGGTAACAGGTTGCGCGATGATGTCCCTGCCATCCTGTATATCTACCTATCTATCTATCTTTGGCGAGTTAGGGACGCTAGTCTGACATTCTGATGTCTAACGTCAGATTGTCAGACTAGCGTCTCTTAGATTTCAGGAGACCTGCATAGCTATCCACAACCATTCGACAGGCTTCCGAACCGAAAATGACTCATTTTCGGTTACATTATTTGCTTATTTCCCGACAAACAGCCGTCGGAAGAATATTGATCATGTATGTGGTTTAAACTGACAACATTTTGGGGTTTTGGATTTATGAAAAGCGTTTACCGGACTCTTTCGATAACAATGATTAATGTTCGATTCGGCACGGATGCGTATCAAATGGTTGTGTATAGCTATTCTGTTGAATTTTACAGAGCATACCAAACACTTAGAACAAGTAGATACATACATGTACTTAGTTCAGTATCAACCAAGCAATATCCTCTTGCCAATCTGCAAATGGTGTCCCATAAAAAAAGCCTTCAGGCATATATTATAATTTACTATTGGACGTGTTCGCGTTCGCCCGGTTTACGAGTTTCACCGTAGCATGACGTAACGCGAAGTGCATTTTATAACGGTTTGATATATTATTATTATTTGAGAATTTAATTTATGGGTCACGCTGTGCCTTCTCGCCATCAAACGAATAGGTTTGGCGAGTAAATATGTAGTGAAAAAAAACATGAATAAATATTAAAAAAAAAAAAAAAAACTACATAAAAAAAAATAAAAATAAATATATAGTATTTAGGACAAATACCTGTGTCTTAACGGTAAGTACTCGTTGCTTAGGTAAATAAAGCTTGCAAAAATATTTTGGACCAATTTGTCCAAAATATTTTTGCAAGCTTTAGTCTTAGGCTGATTTTCTACCAGAGATGTGCTATGCTACGTTGCTATGAATGCGTTATATATGCACCAATCATATTCTTTGGACCACACAGCATAGCACTGGTGGAAATGGGTTCATCAGTTTTTTTTTTTTTTATAGAAAAATGCGTTTGTTTCAAATCTACCAATCTTATTCATTGGTCCACATGGCTTAGCACTGGTGGAAACGGGTTCATCCGTTTTTTTTTATATGGAAGGATGCGTGCTATGGATGCATTTACGAGTATGTCATATCCACCAATCATGTTCATTGGTCCAAATAGCATAGCACTGGTGGAAACGGGTACATCTGTTTTTTTATATGGAAGGATGCGTGCTATGGATTCATTTATTTCATATCCACCAATCATGTTCATTGGTCCAAATAGCATAGCACTGGTGGAAATGGGTACATCTGTTTTTTTATATGTAAGGATGCGTGCTATGGATGCATTTATTTCATATCCACCAATCATATTCATTGGTCCAAATAGCATAGCACTGGTGGAAACGGGTTCATCCGTTTTTTTATATGGAAGGATGCGTGCTATGGATATATTATTTCATATCCACCAATCATATTCATTGGTCCAAATAGCATAGCACTGGTGGAAACGGGTACATCTGTTTTTTGTATATGGAAGGATGCGTGCTATGGATGCGGTTGTTTCATATCCACCAATCATGTTCATTGGTCCAAATAGCTTAGCACTGGTGGAAACCGGTACATCTGTTTTTTGTATATGGAAGGATACGTGCTATGGATGCGTTTGTTTCATATCTACCAATCATGTTCATTGGTCCAAATAGCATAGCACTGCTGGAAACGGGTACATCTGTATTTTTATATGGAAGGATGCGTGCTATGGATGCGTTTGTTTCATATCCACCAATCATATTCATTGGTCCACATGGCTTAGCACTGGTGGAAACGGGTTCAAATAAGCTATGCTTTTTATATGGAAGGATGCGTGCTATGGATGAGTTTTTTTGATATCCACCAATCATATTCATTGGTCCACATGGCTTAGCACTGGTGGAGACGGTCACATAGTTTCGTAGCTTAGCTTTCACATCGTTTCGCTCTTTTCGCAGCATAGCTGCATAGCACGTCTCTGGTGGAAAAGCAGCCTTACGAATTTTAAGAGAACAGTTACAGTTTAGTACTTTGTTCATATATAAAATACCTACGTAAAGGTATTTTTTAATGTTTATTATACCAACTGAATACCTAAGTTGTTATGAAAACATAAACCTGTTCTTGGGATGTAAATCTGATATTTTGCCATTAAATACATAATCAATTTGGAGCTTAGTAATAGAATCTATCTATAATGTAATTAGCGATCGAGCTCAGGCATTGTAATTACTTGTAATTAGTTAATTACCCAGCCTTTGACTGAATCATAAAGTAGAAATAGACGATATTGTAGATATTTGACTTTGCAAGCCCTTGAAATTATAGGTACATGACATGAGACATTTCAACTTTACTCCTTTACTCCTAAAAAGTAAAACACTGCGACTGTTAGGTGTCTCTAGTGTCGTGTTCGTCTCTCATCGACGATCGAAACCGGGAAGTATGGCAGAATAGAAGAAAGAGAAAGTTTTAGGCCTACCTTTTCTGGCTGGTTATACCCAGTAGTGGGTGATTCTGGGCTGAAATTATGATATTGAACTAAAATCTAAGGTTAGCAACACATCGCCATTATTCTCGGTGTAAAAGACACACCGGCAAGCGTTACCACTTTTCACGCGATGATACATCAGCTTGATTATCAAACTGCCATAAAAAAAAAAACTTTTCAATCAATTTGCCTAGCCAACTACATAATATGTTGAGGTCGGCTTCCAATCTAAACGGTTGCAGCTGAATACATGTACTTTACATGAAACGATTGCCTATCTGACCCCCACAACCCAGTTACTAAGACGAAGTTAGTTAAGACGATACCCCTTGGAAAGAGCTTGTCAGAACTTTGGGCTTCTGACTACCCGTAACGATTGTCAAGAATTTACGAATGACAGCCTGGACCAATGGCTTAACGTGCTTACCGAGGCACGGAGGGGTCTCGATGTTTAATGGATGGTCACCAATCTACGAACCAACCGCAGCAAGCATAGCTTAACCTTCGATCGACCCGAGCGGCTGTTATTATTTGGCCAGGAGCCCCTTTAAAAAAACAACAACTGCTATAATTGCAAAATCACGGCCGCCTTAGATCAAAAACATTTTATTCGCGGTTACACAAAAAAAAAACACTAATAAACACGGTGACTCGGCGTTACTAACATCTGGTGCGACCAGATCGAATGGATTCGTTTCGTTCACTCCAAAGTTCAAAGTCATTCAGGATATATCATTTATTGGGACTTCAAAGCGAATTATTTTTAATTAATGAATTTAATTTATTATCCTTTGGAGGTTTTGACTTATAATAGGAGAACAGGATTTGAGCATAAAATCTAGGGTTAACTTTTTATTTACTAACTTATATAAATTAGGTTAATCCTACCACACTGTATTCTCACACAACGGTAAACATTCATTCAAGATCATTATCGTCTTCCACTCACCAACAAACAAGTCCAATCCAAGATCGGTCTCCACGAGCACGTTGAGCATCGTCAATATACGCGGTATAGGGAGGTGGATTCACTACAAATACGATGAAATAGGCGCTAAATAATTTTCTGAAGGCGTTAAAGTTTGATCTTGCAGCATGAAATAATTATGACAGTTAATATGACCAGAGACAAAAATATTGCTATAGTTCTGTTGGCAGAAATTTCGCAGACAAGCTCGTGGCTTCCAATTAATCTAGAAACATTCCTAAATTGAATTCGTCGCTTCGAACCTATAAAGCGTGGTAGAACTACTAGTAATTAAAACACCCGGCCAATGCAGACTAGCCATAACTTACCCCTGTCACGTCACTAACGTTAAAACGTCAAAAACAGCGAAGTCCGCCATTTTAGCGACGGAACCGGACGTTTGTTATAAAGTCAGATTTATGAGTTGCACTACGACATAAGATAGCTTTTTGATGTGTGAATAAATTACATATTTTAAGTGTTTCATGTTCACTCTCTTTTAAGTTTGATTGCTGGGGAAGTAAAACAGGAATTCTGCAGTTGTTTATGTTACTAGCCGGGACGATATTACTTTCATTAATTATGCATGATATTCTTTTAAAACGGAAAATTATTTTTATGGGGTGTTGTATGTATTTTGAAAACAAACTACATTTTCATTTTAAACAATAATTTATAATGAAAATGTACTTTGTTTTCAAAATACATCAAAAATGTAAAAACGTCATGATGCTTTTACAAAATTATTAACAAAATACAATAGAATGTCGCACTTAACGGATATTCTCTATAATTATGTATTGTCATAGGACAATAGCTGTCCTGTAAACTATTTAAAATAGCTTGAGTATAGTTTACAATGTTTGTATATAATCAAGTTCTTCTAACTGAACTGACAGGTGTGCTGCTGGGGAATTTGTTGCGCCACTTCTTCTTCCCAGCTAAAACACTAGGAAGTGGTGAAGCTGTCTTATGTAATATTGACGTTCAAAAAGTGCTGATTCTCAGCCTAGTTTGATTAACTTTTGATTTTGACTTTTTATAACTTTTGAGTTTCTTCACTAATGGTTTTTTTTTGCATTTTTTTAAAATATTAAACAACCAAATGTTCGGCAAACCACAATTCCTCCAATCATATCTCTCCGCGATGAAGCAAAGGATTTACGTATAAACAGCGCAGAGATTTATATCGACACAACTCGCGGGGCGGACGTTTAACGGAAGCTCTGATTTATGAGTCTCACCGCGACACGCCTAGGCTTTGATGTGCCGCTGCATGATACAATTATAACTGTTTATTACTTGACTACGTTTTTGGGGAAAAATAGATGTGCTCTGTCGCTAAGGGGACTACAGGAGCTAAACGCAAGTTTTATAATGCCTAAAACTACCCGATGCAGTAAACAAAATCAGAAAAATATATGATATTCTTCAGGATATATGCTAGGTAGATAGTGTGTTGAAAACATAATACAACTAATTTGATACGATGGAAAAAAATCACGAAGATACCTCTAAAAAAATATTTTAACGATTAAAAACCATACTACACATGCAATAATTCAGATTTTTTGTCAGATTATTCTACAAGCAACATAATATTAGCATAAGTGTTTAAGTTTTTTTATCCAATCACTAGATTTTTGGTAAATAGATAATACACATACATACACATACGAAACATCACGCCTTGTTTCCCCGAAGGGTTGAGCAGAGGTGTACCTGTAGTACACCCACAATTTCGCCAGTCATGTTTAAGTCCCATGTAACAGGGGGCGAGCCTATTGCCATCAACCGGGCACAAATCAAGACTCCAGGCTGCTACTGAGAAATTCTAGATAGAAAAACCCAATAACACTGCCCGACCCGGGAATCGAACCCAGGACCTCATAAATAGATGATTGCTTCATGTTTTGCAATAAATTACCAGAGTTGTGTCATCGCGTTTCTTTTGCTTTTCTATGCAGTCCAACAGTGTCCGCGATTTAGCTGTTGTCAGCCTCTTAAGTCATATTTAATTTATATCTGAAGAGTTTTCCTGTTTTATGGTTTTCTTTTAAGGAAATAAAAGATAAGTGTTTCATGAAGTGAATATGAAACATCCGGGTATTAAAACTTTTAATTAATCTGTACTCTAGTGAGCTCTGTTCTAAGTCATCTTTTCTAGTTCATTAAGTCCATCGTTATCTCTCTTTCCACTATTTCCTGTATACCAAATCTTTAAATAAATGAAAGGCGACTAACAAAAGGTAAGGCAGATGTGAGTGGAAATGACGGGACCCCCGCCCCAGAAAAGCATATAGTGACCTCATTAATGATGTTCTTCAAAAAGGTCAGGTGCGTAGTACTCGCAACCGGCGCGCGTGTATGACCAGATGTATGACCGTAAACGAAGCAAAAGGAGTATGTAAGGAGCGTAGCAGGTGGCGTTCTGTAATTTCTGCCCCATGGGAAGAAGGCGTGTGTTTATGTATGAATGTATGTATGTTAAATAAATACCACAATCAGCAGCTTGACCTTGAATCCTTACTCATATTTTAAATGCGAAAGTGAGTTTGTTACGCTTTCACGCTAAAACGGCTGAACGGATTTGGATGAAATTTGGCACAAGGGTAGACCATGACCTGCGTTACGACATAGGATACTTTTTATCTCAGTGGTTCGTTTCCGTGGGATAATTTCCGACCTCCACGCGGGCGAAGCCGCGTGCAAAAAAGCTAGTAGGTACATTATTATTTTTTCCCAGTATCTTCAAGTAATAAGTAAATTGATTACCTACTTCTACGCAAACGTACCATTATTGACTACATACATCATCGCTTACGACAACGTGCGATAATAGCAAAAAACCGGCCAAGTGAATGTCGGACCTCGCACAATAAAGGGTTCACAAGGATTTAGAGATTACCATATAATTTTAACACCATAGATTTCTTATAGGTTTCCTGTAATCTGTAAGTAAAGGAACTATTTTCTGTATTTTTTTCCAATTTTTTTCTCATTTTCGGAAATTAAATGAAATGAAATTGTTTATTCTGTAAATAGGATATGAGAATCACTTTTACACGTCATATTAAAAAATAAGCTAGATGGAGTCGACATTTCCTATCTGACTACCCCTGAGAAGAAATGGCGAAACAAACTCAAGGGTTAAAGTCTCTTTTAAAGTCCAGACATAATCTTGGTCAGATCATGTGAGGACCATGTAGATCTATGTCTGAAATGGTCTTTTGAGGAAAGAACCACACAAATTTGAGTGGACCTGTCCAGTCAGTGCAAGCATTTGTCAGTAATCGTGTAGCTCAACTCAAAACTTAAGGAGCTCAACGACTCGACGAACAATACCAAGGAAAGGACAATTGGGTTGGCCGCATAAAGAACTCAAAATGCCAGACCATCATTAAAACTAAGAGAAAAAAAAAAAAAAACAACAAGAAATAAATAAAAATGACCCACATAGTGCTCACATTCACAATAATTAAATAATGATATAATGGGTAAATGGAGATAATGGTGCCGATTCCCTTGTTCACAAACTAAACTAAATTTAAGTTCAGTGCATCTTTTTCTTTCTATTTCATTAAGAAGAGGACAGAAGATAAATTTAAGTTTAATCCTGTCAAAAAAAAAAAACTAAAGTGTATCGTCTGTCCTTTACTTAATGAAATAGAAAGAAAAAAATGCACTGAACTTAAATTTAGTTTAGTTTGTGAACAATGGAATTAAACCATTGGCTAATTTTCATATATTTTCCTCAATCATTTTAAAAGTATTTATTTTACAATGATAAAAAAATATATATCTGAAATCATTGCAACAAGTTGATTAATTTAATGTCACACGGTAGTGTGAAAAAAAAACTAATTTGCCCCCAAAAGTGACCCCCATATGCAAAATTCATTTATTTACGTTACACATCCGTGCCTGGGTCACAGAAATTCATGTGTGCCAAATTTCAACTTAATCGGTCCAGTAGATTCAGGAGCAAACCGGCTATGACAGACGGACAGACAGACAGACAGACACACGACTGATCCTATAAAGGATACGTTTTTTCCTTTTGAGGTACGAAACCCTAAAAATTACCCAATTTAAAAACAAATAGTTAGCAGATTTTGCTAAGGACGTCCATCGATCTTTACTCATATTTCGAGCACGCCCGACTAGTTTCGAACTCAAACGGAGCCCTCATTCACGACCATGATGCTAAAAGCCGAAGATATGCGTTCAGTTTATCGAATATTTCAACGATAACATCAAAATCTAAACATTGTAACCGCCAAACATAGAAATAGTCAATCAATTAGATGACTTGCGAGTAGCTAGGTATAAACTGTGGGGACGAGCGGTCACAATGTTGCCATGTGTCGCTAACTAGCTCAGAAACGCACTGGGCTTAGAAAACGCCGCTGTTTGTATTCCAGTTGGAAAATAATCTACGACTACAAAGTTGAACCGTAGGTATGTAACTATTTCAGCGAATCACTATTTAACATTTGAAAATACTGTTGGAGCAGCTGAACATTGTAAGACTATCTTTGCATTGTATAAATTCAACCTACGTTGTATTGTATAATTGCATTGCACAGGTGTGAGTACTATGTATAATAGAGCTACCATTTGCCGGTTATGTAATTGACTTGAATGGGTCCTGGCGGCTGAGAGTATGTCATGCTCACTCAGATGTCTCGCTGATGGTGGCGCGTGTGTTGGATCATTTAGCTCCCTTCAAAATGGTTGAGCTGAATGGTGCTAATCCATGCGTCATGCTCGTGAACGGGCGCCGTTAGTTGGGACTGGTCACCTCTTGGCGTCCTCGGCTTATTTGTGATTATTTTATTTAGAAATTGTTTTTTTTTTTTCTCTTTTTACTATGGGCGCGTTTTTTTATTTTACATCGTCCTCACATTTAGTTATAATTTCAACATTATTTTTGTACTAATCTTTATGTATCAATTTAATTTAAAAGAGTGTCCATGGAGTTTCTTGCCCGTTCTTCTCCATAGGTACCTACTACGCTTTGGAATGGGCAACTAGCTTCATATTTCTAACTGACCGACTCCATGACAATTCAAAAGTGCCTGTAAATGGTTTAATTGAAATAAATGGTTTGAGTTTGAGTTTGAATCAAAAATTCCGGTCTCAAGCAATTAATCTGCTTAGCCTTTTCCCAACTGTGTTGTCGGCTTCCAGTCTAATTGGATGCAGCTGAATAGAAGTATTTTACATGGAACGACTGCCTATCTCTCCTCCACAACCCAGTAACTGGGTAATACGATACCTCTTGGTAAGACTGGACAAAATTAAATATAATATTTTTCTATCTATTAAAAGATTTTTCTATTTTTTTAAATATTTAGTACTACTTATTACTTTAAGTTATTCACGGTTGTTACAAGCGTCTGAGTGATGATTGGGTGCAACTCTACTTGTCGATTACTATTCCCGCACGGAAAATACATATTATATTTGTACAGTATATAACATTTAGTGCTAGTTTGTTTGTGAGATTAGTGTGACAGTAAACACACCCACTGTAGAAACATGCTTCAGTTAATCCCTATGACATTTGTGGCCTATAACAAAATCTAAGAAGAAAATTGTGTGGTTTTATGAAACCACGATGTAAGTGAAACTTTAGTGAAGCTGATGCGAGCCATGGGCGCCGCCATATTGGCCTTGGCTGCTCTGCCGAGCGCCTTTCATTTGACCCCTACTACGCGGCCGGCTGTAATGAGACATGCGATAGATGGACAAAAAAAATTGAGGCGATAGAAAAAGTTTCACTTTAAAATAGTGATATAAGTACCTATAACCCGTTCTTTGCCAGCAGCAAAGCGCTAACCCAAAATTTTCGTTTAGCTACAGAAAAAACGCTTGCAAAACGCGGCGTTTCTACAACCAAGTGCGTCCACCAAATAAAATAACAACATTTTCTAATGCCTAGTAGAAAGGGGTCAAAAACGCGCAGTCACAATAGTTAGCCGGATAATTGATTGAGCTGTTTGGCTTCTATATAATTTTCGACGGCAAGGGTCCCCGGTTCGATTACCGTGTGATGTACTTTCTATTGTAAGTGCTGTAACGAAAGAACTTGATAAGTACTAGGATGATGTATGTGATTTTATTGTTGCGTATTTTTCTGCGATTCCAAGAAGAAAAAGCTTTAAGAAAACATCGAACTTCGAAAGGTGTCTCGTTGTGAATCCACGATTATTTACTTTAAAAACAAATGAGTTCGCTTGGAATTGTGTGCGCTCACTTGAGTGAGGTATCAAGTGAACTTTACAGAATTGTGCTGCACTGGAGAACAGTAATGGCCTGCCTTCAGAGTAATGACTAAGTCTAAACGGGGGTGCTTGTAAGTTTGTTTAAGTAGGTATGTTTATTATGGACTTCGTTAGTTGAATCCAACGGTATTATTTCCGTTGTGTAACTGCGGAAAACTTGTGAACTGCTACAAATAATTTACAATTTACCGCATTATTTTTCGTTAGTTTATATAATTTGTCCATAGCAAACCGACAAATTGAGAAGAGGCTGCATTCTCCACATAGATAGCGATCGGTTTACGACTGAATTCGGTCGCAAACTCCTAATGGGACTCCTAAACGGTCAAAATTGCTTGACAGGATTGTGATTTTTCGTGCTAGTCAAGCAATTTTGGCTGTCTAAGGAGTCCATTAGGACTTTGCAACCGAATTCGGTCGTAAAGCGATTGCTATCTATGTCCAGACTGTGGGCCTCGTAATGAAGCTTGCGCTAATACTAAATAGCCTGCGTAGCTGTGAGCAACTTCGAAGTAGCGCGGTCGGTCACAGTTCTCATCATCATCTGCCTAGCCTTTTTCCCAACTATGTCGGCTTCCAGACTAACCGGATGTAGCTGAATACCAGTATTTTACATGGAGCTACTGCCTATCTGACCTCCATAACCCAGTTACTGGGCAACACGATACCCCTTGGTAAGACTGGTTGTCAGACTTTCGGGCTTCTGACGACCCGTAACGACTGTCAAAGATCTACATATGACAGCCGGGACCAACGGCTTAACATGCTTTCTGAGGCACGAAGGGGTCTTGTTATGTAAAGATGGTCACCCATCCACAAATCAACCGCGGCAAGCGTAGCTTAACCTGATCGATCGACCCGTGCGGCTGTTGTTACTGAGCCACAAGCCCCCACCACGCGGTCGGTCACAGTTCTAACCTTTTTTTTTTGTTCCGGGAGTGGAAAATCCACATGGATGTCCTCCGAAGGGGTCTATCAGACTCTTACTGACTAAAAACCACCCAGGTGTTCCCTTCCTACACTTGCACCGGGGGTCATGGAATCTTGTGCGACTTCCGCGATCCCCGGCTGGAGCCGGCCCGCCTTTGCGGGCCACCTCAGGCCCGCGGGAGCAGTGACGTGGTCATAGTCCATTTCACCCAGTTCACAATTTTTCGACAGTTTATAATTAAATTTAACGGAAATAATACTTATAGATTATAAACTAATGGTTCTCACAATCTTACGCTGACATATACAAGTCGCAGACAACAAGTAATACGCAATAAAGAAATACTCACATAAAAGAAAAAAAAACACTTAAATTTTTAGGTCCCCCTCATAAAGAAACGTGTCGTGTTTCCCGACTATTTAAAAAGGTAGTAATTTTTCTTACGGGAGGGTTCCGTACCTCAGTGTGTCCTTGGGGATACCGGGATGTAATGGCATGTCTCACGCATCAACGTAAACAGGGATGCCTCTATGTTTATGGATCAGGATGCTGGGATGCCAGTGGATTTTATTTGAAATGGGTTCTTTACATTACCTAATATTATATATCAGTTATTATACTACAACGTGGCAATGCCGCCGTCTCTTGGGTACATTAGCAGTCGGCAGCGATGTGGATGAATTTTTCGACGCCATATTTTAGTTTGTGTATAGTTTTAGTTAAGTTTTGTTATTTTTATTTATTGATTTAAGATATATTTTATTGCAAAAAATAGCCAGATGATGTCGTTTTCCGTTTTTCTTACAAGTTTCAATTTTTTTAATTGATGAAATAGGTAGGTATTTTAAACGACTTTTTTAATGTTTTGTTGATATTTCTAGATGGCCGTCCTGCTATTATTTTTTTCAGTTGGTGGTTGATAATCATGGGGTTCTTTTAGCCCACGCTAAGATTTCTTCTGTATCGTATGGGCATTTATATACGGACACAAACGTACGTATTTTCGCAAAAAAAGCCTCTGACCTATAGGTACTTATAAGTATCATGTTCTTTTTTTTTCCAATATGTCATTCTCTAACTTAATCGCGACTTACAAGAACTCCACCGTTTTCCTACACTCCTCACGGTACCCTAAAACCGTAGCCGTGTCCAGCGACAATATGTCGCCGCATCAAATTATTGGACCCCAGCTCTCTGCCCACCCTCCCAGTGATTAATGATACGACATCGACCACTACGCGATTAAACATTTATATTATGACTTGTCCTATATTTATTGCGTGTGTAAGAAAAAGTAGCTGAAAAAACATAACCCTGTCTTTATTGTAACGCAGTCGGGTAAAAATACATAGGTACTCGTATATTAAAAAACACACACACCTTTTCTCTTTGACTGCTTCGTCGGTCTGATGGTCGCAGGTGCTACTGCTGATCATGAGGTCTAGGTTGGATTTCCATGTCCGACGCAGTGTTATTGGGTATTTCCTTCAATATTTTTTTAGTAGCAGCCCGGAGTCTGGGTTTGTGCCCGGTTGATGGCAATAGGCTCGCCCCTATTACATGGGACTTAAACCTAACTGGCGAAATGAGGGTGTATTGTAGGTACACCTCTTTTTTTTTTTGGGTGGGAAATCAACAAATAACTTCTCCCGCTCTGGGCAGAGCGGGAGGGTGTGTCAGACTCTTACTGACTAAAAACTACCCGTGTTCCTTCCGTTGCCTGTGTTGCTACGGGCCTCGGTGACCCTTTAGTGCCTTCCCTGTCTAATCCTTCGGGGATTAGAGGCGTGATGATGTGTTTTTTGTATGTTTTGCTCTATGAGACTCTTCGCTATGAGAAAGAATACAATACCTATAATTTACAGTAATTAATTAGTTAATTGCATGTAAAGGTGAATCCACACTAGGTACTTTACAAATAACATTTAACTTAAATAATTAAGTTTTGAGCATATCACTTAAACAGTACAGCTTTTGTTTTAAAACATTTAGCATCACAATAGTACAGTTGAAGCTGGCAGGGCAGTTACATTTACCTGGACACTGTAAAAAAAAATCGGCTAAGTGCGCGTCGGCCACGCACAACGAAGGGGTCGGTAGTTCAGCATCATCATCATCATCATCATCATTTCAGCCGAAAGACGTCCCCTGCTGGACATAGGCCACCCCCAAGCACCGCCACTTCGACCGGTTTTGTGCTTCCCGCATCCAGCGGATTCCTGCGGCCTTCACAAGGTCATCGGTCCACCTTGTAGGAGGCCTTCCAACGCTACGTCTTCCGGTACGCGGTCGCTATTCCAGAACCTTTCGGCACCATCGACCATCTGTTCTGCGAGCAATGTGCCCTGCCCACTGCCACTTAAGTTTGGCAATTCTTCGGGCTATGTCGGTGACCTTGGTTCGCCTACGGATCTCTTCATTTCTGATTCGATCACGTAGGGAAACTCCAAGCATAGCCCTCTCCATTGCCCTTTGAGTGACTTTTAGCTTTATGATAAGGGCCATTGTAAGCGACCACGTTTCAGTGCCACAGGTCATCACTGGCAACACGCACTGGTCAAAGAGTTTCGTCTTGAGACACTGTGGTATGTGGGACGAGAAGATATTGCGTAGCTTCCCGAACGCTGCCCAGCCGAGTCGGATTCGACAATTGACCTCTTTCTCGAAGTTGGACCTACCTAACTGGACAGTTTGTCCTAGATAAACATACTCGTCCACAACTTCGAGCGTAGCGTCTCCGATTTTCATGAGAGTGGGTGTAACATGGGCATTTAACATGATCTTTGTCTTGTCCATGTTCATTTTAAGACCCACTCTTTCGGAAGCTCTACTTAGGTCATCGAGCATTGTACTGAGGTCCTCCATAGTCTCAGCCATGACAACTATATCGTCGGCAAACCGAAGGTGATTGATGTTCTCGCCATTGATGTTGATGCCTGGCCCTTTCCAGTCCAGAACCTTGAAGACATCTTCCAGTGCAGCGTCGGTAGTTAGGATGAATTAATCCCTAAAACAAACTTAACATTGTAGTTGAAAAACATGTTCTCCCATAGTTTTCGATATTCGCCACGGTCAAATATCCAAAAGCAAAAGTAAGTTTGAAATCGCAAAAAAAAAATAATGTGATAAAACTACAAATTAACGACTTTCGGACTTTTTCCTTTACTTGTGCTGTGAGACCAAATTACATGATTCTATGTCAACGGGAAGTACCCTATAGGTTTTGCCGGGGTCGCGGAAAAGTTCGAAAGGGTTACCGAGCCCCCTGGCAACACAGGCAACGGAAGGAATACGGGTGGGTTTTAGTCAGTAAGAGTCTGACACACCCTCCCGCTCCGCCCAGAGCGGGAGAAGTTATTTGATAATTTCCCACCAAAAAAAAAAGTACCCTATAGGTTTTGATTTATTTGCGAGTATTAAAATATGTCGCTTAAATGGCCGTATTTTTTTATTGCGTTGACTTAGAAACTAGAACCGTAGACTTACTTATTTTATATAAATTTCAACTTAAGACGCTGACAACACCTAAACCGCGGTCACTGTCAGATTGCATAGAAAAGAAAGAGAAGCGCGACGACAAAACGCTTGTAATTTATTGCAAAATACGAGTATGAAGTAATTATCTATTTACTCAGAATTGAGTTGAGTAATCGAAAATAAAAAACAACCAAGTTCTGCATTAGAATAAGACGTACTTGTTATTAATTAAATACGTAATTTATGTTGATATTTAATACAGATATTTTGGATTAGAACTCAAGGTAAGAGGTTAGTTTAACGTTAGTTTGTATCGAGATTTTTTTTTCAAAACGTGTTTTGGTGACAACCAAGTTCTGGGAAATATGTTCAAAATTAACATATATTTTTTCCGCTACCACAAACTATACAGATTTGGCAATTTTCTTTCTTAAGAGAAGTCTATTTTGGTCAATTGGGTCTTGTCAGCGCCTTAATACCTCCACGCGTTCCGGAGAAAAAGATATTGACAGGTTGGCAGACAGACAGACGGACAACAAAGTGATCCTATAAGGGTCCCGTTTTTTCCTTTTGAGATACGGAACCCTAAAAATAATTGACAGTAAATTATGTCAAATTCCAAGTTTCCTTTATAGATTCACCAAAATTAGGTTAGGGGTTAAACGATCAGGGGGCCAACCATCATCTCATAAAGCAGTATTATTATAATATTACTTCACAGTGGAAAGTGATGGAGCTATACAGGACTTATATCTCCATCTCTTTCTCACGCTGAAGTAATATTGAAATATAGTGCTATTAGAGGTGATGGTTTCCCCTCCAGTAATGGTATTCTGTAAAGTTCACGTGGAACCTCACTCAAGTGAGCGCACAGAATTCGAAAGCGAACTCATTTGTTTTTAAAGTAAATCATCGCGGACTCACAAGGAGACAGCGTTCGAATTTCGAAGTGATCTTAGAGAGTACCGACACTACATCTTGGCTTACTTAGCTGAACTCGCAATAAAGGATTTTCTTCCACAAAAAATATTTCCGAATATCACCGAATCACGTCATGAATAAAGTGACTTTCCCGATTTCTTGTATTGCCCTTTTGACATTACACATAAAGCCACTTTTAAACTATTGTTGTACACTCGGTGCCACAATAAAAGGTCCAGTGTTCGCCACAAATGTATGATTGATTGTTGTATACCTTTTTTGGGCCACTATGTAGTTATTTCATTACACGTCTTTACGATATATTGAACCCTTGGCTTCGGAATAACTTTTGTATGCTTACGTCATAATGATAATGTATTTTGTGAGTAAGCTAAAAGATTTTGATTTTATAAATTGCTTTATTAGTCTTATTCATAGAAAAGACAACAAATAAGTTGCATGTACAGGATAATGTTTTATATGATTATTATATTATAACTTTATTATACCTAGTCTAAAAACCGGCCAAGTGCGACTCGGACTAGCGCTCGATGGGTTCCGTACCATCTATAAAAACGGCACAAAAAGCATGTCTGTCGTATGGGAGCCCCATTAAATATTAATTTTATTCTGTTTTTTAGTCGGACAGACAGACAGATGGTCAGTGGAGTCTTAGTAATTAGGTCCCGTTTTTACCTTTTGGGTACGCAATCCTAAAAGTCTCATGAATACAAATCTAATTAAATTAAATAACTCAAACTCAAACTCAAAGCATTTATTTCAAATAAACCAATTACAGGCACTTTTGAATTGCCAAGGGTTCGGTCAGTCAGTCAGAAAGATGAAGCTAGTTGCCCATTCCAAAGCGTAGTAGGTACCTATGGAGAAGAACGGGCAAGAAACTCCACGGACACTCTTTTAAATCAACGTATTATGGTTACAAAATATTGTTTACATCAATAGGAAATTAAATATCTATAAATTAAATAACTACTACTGTAAAAAGGTTATTCTGCAATTTTTATTTAGCATATCATACAGTGAGACAGAGGATTTACTCGTTGTCTGTAAATAAAACATGTTAGTCTTTTAAGTTACTATTCGTTTTCGCAGTTGTTAATTATATATTTTAAATTTCTAAGCACCTTTCTAGCCTGGAACACAGGTCCTACCTAGTTCAGACAAATGAGCCAGTTGCTCATTTGTCTGAACTAGGTAGGACCTGTGTTCTTTATAATTTAAAAAAAAAAAGTTATTGTAAATCTGCACCATTTTTATAAATAAACGATATTATTATTTTTAATTGAATAGGCTTGCAGTATAGGTACAATAAGTATACATAATGTATGAAAATTTATTAAAATAAATAGGTACAAAAGTCGACCAGTGTCCTCGGCTTTTCCTGCCATCTTTAACATTAGTATTTTGATGGTTCGTGTGAATTATTCACAAATTCATAATTTACACCCCCACCCTCCCACTGCTCTCTTGTTCCCTAATTTCATCCACGTGCCCTGCCCCCTACCACCCGAGTGGCAGTGATTCTCAAACTTTGACTTGTTGACCGTGAACTAAATCATGTTTAATTAATTATCTAATGGGTAAGTATTAGATAAACATAACTTCATGCTTGTATCTCTATGAGATATCGAGAGGAGTATACAAGTTGTAATTATAACTAGACATGGGTCGGTATGCGAATTCGTAATACCGTAACTATTTATCGTTATTATTACCAATACTGTACGTTACGTTACGTCTGGAAACTATTTGTCTAATAACTAAGCATGTGCAATACCTTTTCAGAATCCTTATTAGAGATGAGATGTTTCCTAGCGATGTTTTCTATGCCGTATCTCAGAAATCTGTTATACATAGTTATGTTGATATCAAAAGTACCAAAACAGCATAAAGAGGCCTCAAAGCATAATCGGCCTACGTTGTTCCCACTTATGTGCCACAAACCACCCATCGGCGAGAGCACAGTATAAATATCAACAGTACAGAAACTAAGTAGTAAACGTTCGAAACGGCACACTCACAGACGCGCTCACAGACGAGACCCCGAAGCGGTGGTCGCGGTGCTGTCAGACGCGGGTCGGGCCGGGACGAAACGACTGGTCGCCGCGATATTTTTAATATGGAGCTTAGGTAATTATTTCAACAGGTAGGCCTTGTTTCCATACTGTCCATATTTATATTGTGGCGAGAGCGAGTAGGCCATAATCCACCACGCGGGCCCAGTTCGGGTTGGTGGACAGCACATGTCTTCGAATTTTTTGTCTGAAAGATTTTTTAAATAAAGCCCACATCAATTATACTTAGTAATAATTATAAAAGGCCCCAAATGTTGACAATTGCTGTACTAAATCATTTCTAAGGTAATTTTATTTGGCGGAGACAGTGAGTTCATGCTGGCCAGACTAAATCTATTTCTTTTGTACATTTCTTTATGAAAAGCGACTGTTTCATGATTTTCAGTACTACTCATTAACAATTCAGAGGGTGTCACTCTTTAAAGGACTTTGGGCCTAAGATGGGCTTTCCAAAATTCATTTATTTAAAAATTTACAAATATTTAAAATAATAGTAACATGAACTAAAGAAGGTCAATAATAGCTGAGATTCCAGTGACGGGCTTAGTGTTTTTAGATTTTTCAGTTATGCTAAGGCTACATTGTCGAGATACAACGAAGTACACTTCGCACGCTCTCTGTTTCTCAGCCAGACGTCGAGCGGTGTGCGCGAGAGAGCGCGCGAAATGTAGTTCCCCTTATCGCGATAATGTAGCCCCACCATTAGGATTCTCAGTTGCAGACTGCTCTAGTCGTAGCCCAGTGGTAAAGGCCCTAATTTTCAAATAGTAGTTTGTAGGTTCGGCATGTATTAGAACCAAAAATTCGAGGACGTGAGACATCCACCAAACCGCACTGCGCCCACGTGGTGGATAACGGTCAACTCCCTCTCGTAGAGAGCAGGCCTGTGTACCAGCAGTGGGAAAGGTTTCGGTTGGTTTGTATTTGGAGCCCGATGTCTAGATTTGTGTCATTTAATAAAGCAATAGTCTCGCGCTCTCCAACAAGGGACTTCAACGTAACTGGTCCAACGTGGGTGTATAATACTTAGTTTACACCATTGATTAGGTCTAGATAAAGTCGCGATGCAAAAGAACTAAAACAAACAGGCCAACTCTGTTATGCTGGTGTACGTGACAGCTACGTCTTACACCCTCGTCACGTCATTATACTGCCATTGTGTTATTCTAGTGTGCGTGCATTTTGCGGCCAACTGTTGGACACAATTTGGAGGGGCTTGTGGCTAGTAATATCAGCCGCACGGGTCGATCGAGCAGGTTAAATTTGCCGCGGTTGGTCCGTGGATGGGTGGGTGACCATTTTTAGATACTGAAACTGCTCCGTGCCTCAGAAAGCAAGTTAAGCCGTTGGTCCCGGCTGTCATTTGTAGATCTTTGACAGTCGTTACGGGTCGTTAGAAGCCCGAAAGTCTGACCGCCAGTCTTACCAAGGGGTATCGTGTTGCCCAGTAACTGGGTTGTGGAGGTCAGATAGGCAGTCGCTCCATGTAAAATACTGGTTTTCAGCTGTATCCGGTAAGACTGGAAGCCGACCCCAACATAGTTGGGAAAAGGCTAGGCAGATGATGAGTTGGACGTATTTTTTTTGAAAAATTCACATTTTGATGGTCTATATCTTTAGTTTACATACACTTCTACCGACTTCGTCAAGGAATACGGGCGTGATGTTATTTTATTAAGAACAGGATTCATTATGAATAACATTTCACCGCTAACAACTGCGAAATCTTCACAAATACCTATTTTATAATAAAAAGAACTCTCATTACCAGTTTAGATAAGCCGATTATTTTCGAGCGGGTATTCTCTGGTAAAAACTGAAGTACTTGTTCAAAGATGCTTACCTGCGGAAGAAGAAACAAATCATTAGTTTAATTATTGAGGGTAGGTATAATGTTCGTTGTGTGACTTTTTGTCGACTACCCACATTTGTAAAGACCCCTTTACGTTATGTTTAATATAATTAATACTAATAATGAAGCTGAAGAGTTTGTTTGTTTTTTAGGGTTCCGTGGTAAACAAGGAACCCTTATAGTTTCGCCATGTCCGTCTGTCTGTCTGTCTGTCCCCGCTGTAGCTCACACACGCTTAGTACTAGAAAGCTGAAATTTGGCATAGGTATACATATTAATCACGCCAGCAAAATGCTAAAATAAATCTTAAAAAAATATATTTTTAGCGTGCCTCCCCACATTACGATGTGGGGATGATATTTTTTATTCTTGTGCACCCCATGGTGTGGAGTATCGTTGGATAGGCCGTTCAAAAATATTGCAGGTCTGTGAACACCATTTTTAGATTCAAGGATCCACTTGCGTAATATTAAGCATTAAAGTGCTAATTTTTGTTAGAGTCGAGTGTCGTCGTCCCATTTTTTTTTGGATTTGATACCCCAATTCTTGAGAAAGGTTATAGGCTAATTATCATCGCGCTACTGTCCTTAGTTAGGAGAGCACAGCAAAAAGAAAAAGGTCTGAAATAACGCAAAAAGAAAACGAAGTACTTAAGACGCTGACAACACCTAAACTGCGGTCACTGTCAGATTGCATAGAAAAGAAAGAGAAGCGCGACGACAAAACGCTTGTAATTTATTGCAAAATATGAAGTAATTATCTATTTACTCAGAATTGAGTTGAGTAATCGAAAATAAAAAAAAACAACCAAGTTCTGCATTAGAATAAGACGTACTTGTTATTAATTAAATACGTAATTTATGTTGATATTTAATACAGATATTTTGGATTAGAACTCAAGGTAAGAGGTTAGTTTAACGTTAGTTTGTATCGAGATTTTTTTTTTCAAAACGTGTTTTGGTGACAACCAAGTTCTGGGAAATATGTTCAAAATTAACATATATTTTTTCCGCTACCACAAACTATACAGATTTGGCAATTTACTTTCTTAAGAGAAGCCTATTTTGGTCAATTGGGTCTTGTCAGCGCCTTAATAGCACGGGTGGGCGATGCGATGCGACGCCGTGGGTCACAATATTCATTGCGTTATTTACATTGTTGAGCAGACCATTTTTTTAAACGTATGAAACCATAGATTATGATTATGAGTGAGCAAGTCACCACTCCCAAAAAAATGTATTGTCTTCAAAACCGATTTGAACGGAATGAATATACAAAGTTTCAGTTTGATAAACTCAAGCGAAAATTGTCCAAAATTAGCTAGCAAGATTCTATGATAAAATTTAATTGGTCAAGAACAGCTAATGAGATAGAATTGATTTTCTATTGTTTGACTCCGAATCCGTGTCGCGCGGGCACAAGAGAAGCTAAATTATAAGCTCACAAACCACTACGTGAGTTTAAACTAATACAAATTATTATTATACTGATTCTAATCTCCATAGCAACGCGTGGTCAATCAATCCATGTGTGGTTGTATAACGAAGGAAGTTGACCAGCTCGGCCGCAGGGGACGCAACTTTTGATTGTTCCACACTGTCGTCACAGGTCAACAAAGCAACACATTATACGCATACAGCGTCTGATGTGTTGCTTTGTCTAGATGACACGTGGCAATCCTCGGTTGACCGCGAAATTAATATTTTCTTACGATTTTTTGCAATTTACAGGTCAGTGTCAAGTTGTATCTTGATCAAAATATTATTCGACCATAACACATAATTATGTATTTACAGAATATTAGTCATTATAATCAATATTACATCTCTCTAAGTTAGATTTGTTTCTTAAAAACTTTTCCATAACAGAAATTGTTCTTACGGAACAAATCTAACTAAGAGAGGTGTATTAATGATTCTTATGATTATAACTCTTTAAATACATATTTGTTATGGTTGCGAATCGCATTTTGATCAAGATACAACTTTACACTGACCTGGAATTTGCAAAAAACTTAAGTAAGCGGTTGAATTTCGCGGAGTACCACTGATTAGTAGTTAATCTGCTGGGGTCAAGTTATCATTGAAGTAATTAATTAGTAAGCTTTCATTTGGACCCGCCGGCGCATAGCATAGCATAATCAGCCTATAACGTTCCCACTGCTGGGACACAAGCCTCTCCTCTGCGAGAGGGAGTGGGCCGTAACCCACCACGCGGGCCCAGTGCGTTTTGGTAGATGTCACTATTCTTTGAAATTTTTGTTCTAGAACATGCCGGTTTCCTCACGATGTTTTCCTTCATCGTTTTGAGAGCAGTGCTGATGAAATAATTTACACAAGGTAAAGCGCCTGTCAGGGTTCGAACTTACAACTCGTAAGTCGCGGCCGTTACCGGGGTCGCGTGGGAGTTCGAAAGGGTTACCGAGGCCTCTGGCAACACAGGCAACGGAAGGAACACGGGTGGGTTTTAGTCAGTAAGAGTCTAACACCGCTCCGCCCAGAGCGGGAGAAGTTATTTGATGATTTCCCACCCAAAGCAAAAAAAGTCGCGGCCTTTACCACTGGGCCACCACTGCTTTGACCACACCTGGCTGCGCGCAGTGGTGTTTAATCTTTTTACACGTTGTATTCTAAAATTGCAAAACTCCTGTCTATAGTTTGTTACCTCATCACGGCTAAACAACTGAACCGATCGCAATGAAAGACAAAGAGGCAGTCTGGGAACCAGAGAAGGACTTAAGCTACTTTTTAACCTGAATATTAATGAGGTTTTTTTTATTTAAATATAAAATGCACGCTTCTGAAGTCGCAGGCAACATGTAGGTACCATCATTATCATTCTCCTGCCCTTCAATCAATCTGCCTAGCCTTTTCCCAACTATGTTGTGGTCAGCTTCCAGTCTAACCGGATGCAGCTGAATATCAGTATTTTACATAGAGCGACTGCTTATCTGATCTCCTGATAAGACTGGTTGTTAGACATTCAGGCTTCTGACGACCCCTGACTACTGTCAAAGATCTACGAATGACAGCCGGGACCAACGGCTTAACATGCTTTCCAAGGCACGGAGGAGTTCTGCCGGGGTCGCGGGACGGTACTAAAGGGTCACCGAGGCCCCTGGCAACACATGCAACGGAAGGAATACGGGTGGGTTTTAGTCAGTAAGAGTCTGACACACCCTCCCGCTCCGTCCAGAGCGGGAGAATTTATTTGATGATTTCCCACCCAAAACAAAAAAAAGGCACGGAGGAGTCTCGGTATGTAAAGATGGTCACCCATCCACGGACTAACCCCGGCAAGCGTAGTTTAACCTGATGGATCGACCCGTGCGGCTGTGATTGCTTAGCCACGAGCTCAGATGTTTGTAGGATTCTCATATATTTTGTGCCATAAAATCTGGTCTGATTCCACGAATGACAGCCGGGACCAACGGCTTTACGTGCTTTCCGGGGTACGTTGGAGTCTCGGTATTTAATATTATTATTATGTCCTTACATATCTCGGGACCATGGGGTCCCGGACCTTTGGAAGGCGTACGAGGGGCCGAAGCCAACTCGCAGAGGCCCCTTGGACAATTGTAATGGAATGAGGCACAACCGACGATTATCCTCGTTTGCTCTATGAAGGTGCACCCAAGGACAACCACCGGTTGATGCAAGACTATTGCAGAACATGGGAACAAAAAATATTGGGTTATGGGTTTGAGAGGCTATAGTGGATCAGTTTCCTAAGACTATAGAAAGGCTATGGCCCCTACCTGACCAATACTTCATATAAAATACACCGACAAAATAGCAGGGGGTGACTTGCACACTCAATAATGGGCCCCGAAAACGGCCGCTAGCACATAGTGACGTAGTGACAAGGGGGCAACACTTCCTGAGGTGCTTGAGGAGTGGAGAGGTATTCCAAGGCTATCAGGACAATCCCGGAAGCACGGTCAAGATCCCTACCAGCATCTTACTGGAATATTTCCTTCCTCCGAGCACGTTTGCTCTTGCTTATCCGGCAAAGTAAACTCTACCGGCACAGACCTGGAGTTTGGAGCGCGCAAGCCCCACCACGACGTCAACGTAGAGATACGGCGGTGGGGTTATTATTATTTTCTTTTATTTCATTATTTACACATTTTAATTTTATTTTTAAATATTAGGATATAAAAAATATATAAAAACATTTAAAAATATAAAAAAAAATGGTATCCCACCGGTATCGGGAACAGGGTCCAAGCTACCGGTGGTCAGGGCTCCAGAGAGAGGAACCTCCTGACAATGCGAGCCGTGTCCAGAAGTACCGCTTTCAGAATCAAGCCCTTAATCCAGCCGTCCAACGTGAGCCTCTTTGGGTGTTGGTCGAGGCTCTTGGCAATTAAGCCATTGGCTGATACGACTATCGGCACAATGATTGCTGAATCCACATCCCACATGTCGACAACCTCGCGAGCCAAGTCAAGATACTTGATCTGTTTATCTTTCTCGGCTTTCACGAGATTCCCGTCATGAGGGATTGTTATGTCAACAATCATTGCGCGCCGCTCTGTTCGATCCACCACCACTATATCAGGCTTATTGGCAACAATAGTCCTGTCAGTGATGATGGATCGGTCCCAGTACAATGTGATATTTCCATTGTCGAGAACTGGGTCGGGCACATACCTGTAGTACGGCACTTCAGATTCTACAAGGCTGTATTTCAGAGCAAGTTGCTGATGGATAATCCTGGCTACAAGGTTGTGTCTATGCAAATACTCTTCGTTAGCTAGACGAGAACACCCGGAGATAATGTGTCGGATTGATTCTCCCGGACGGTGGCATGCCCGACACACGTCAACCGTGCCGTCCTTCACAATAAATCTCCGGTAATTCTTCGTCATGATAACTTCGTCTATAATTGCACAGACAAAACCTTCGGTTTCCCCAAAGAGGTCACCAAAACGTAGCCAGGCTACGGACGCTTGGAAATCTACATCGGGTTTATGTAGGGCCCGGAAAAAGCGTCCGTGAAGCTCCTTACTCTGCCATACCTTTATTATTATTATTATTATATTTATTTATTTCAGAACCAAAAATTAGATACATTAATATAAGAATTCAATATGGATTACAAATTAAATAAACATTACATAAAATAAATTATTTAAAAACAAAAAACCTGACTGCAAAAACACATAACTGAAAAGTGAAAAACAAGCATTATAATCTATATAGTTTTGGTCTTGCAGACAATCAAAAGTTACACCATATTTCAGGTTATTTGACTGTCCTCGCCTAAAAGACCAACTATATAGATTATAGCCTATGTCACTCCCACAATTAAGACGAATCTAAAGACACCTCATATGTCAAAATCCATCAAGCCGTTTAGGCTACAGAGCGTGCCAAAGAAATAGACGTACATACATACATACATACATACTCTCGAAAAACATTAAGGCTCCTACGTACTGGCGCGACTTATCGCGCGACGCGACGCGACACAAAGACACCGCGTGTAGCGCTACAAGCGGTGCCTTTGTGTCGCGACGCGTCGCGCGACAAGTCGCGCTAGTATGTAGGAGCCTTTACCCTCCTGAGGCAGTCGGGTCAAAATCATCAATAAAAACATAAAAAAATACAATTTTACTATTACATACAATACTATAATAAGATCTCATATCTTTAATAAAATTAACCCTGATTACTTTAACAATACTATAATATAAACATACAATACTAAATATACCATCCCATACCCATCCACGGACCTACCTCGGCAAGCGTAGCTTAACCTGATGGATGGACCCGCGCGGCTGTTATTCCTCATTCTTCTGGACTTATCCCAATTTATTTGTGGTTGGCGCAACATATATTTCCTTCCATACTTCTCTATTAGTTGTCATCTCAGTAGTCAACGCCTTTCTAGCCATATCATCTTTCACACAGCCCATTCATCGTTTCTTTGGTCTTCAACAGATAATGAGCAAATATTTTCGTAAGGTTTAAGTTGACACGAGAGAAGAAATAATAGATTCTTTGTGAGAGACCTCGTTTGTAGAAGTCTAATCAAAGAATATGTGTCATAGTAACAACGATATTATAAGTAAAAAAGTGGTAGAAAGATTAAACACGCTCAGCAAGTGACATGGTAAAACTTGGCAAATTAGCCAAATTTTCTTTGTCTTGTCCCTTTTGCGCTCCCGACAATTAACGACATGCCGTCCTACTTTCACGTGTCTTCTAATAATGTGACATTGTGCCGTTTTTGAAGATCGAATGTTGGGTAGGTAACCTATCTATCTCTCTTACAATATCATGGTAATGGGGTAATAACCACCAAATGAACAAAGTACACCTCTGTGACTAGCATAATCAAAGGTAAATCTTCTCGAACATAAGTTCCAAAGCTAACCTGAACTCCTGAACTGCACGAATAACTAACTTACAAGCTAAAGCTAATAGTTTACAGCATAATAACTGATTCCCCACAATCTGCGAACAGTCGCGTGATCAATTAAATTGTAATTAACGCGAACGTTGGAAATTAATTTAGAAAAATGTGGTTTGGTTTAGTTTACAAAGGAAGTCGATTAACCCAACTTTTATTGTGTGGTTGGTTGAATGTCGACGTGTTGGGGGAGAAGCCTGAAAGTTGTTGCAACAATAGTTTGGTCGACTGATAAAAATTATTCAGCTTATAACTGTGTATAGCAACGAAATTAACACGAAATCTATATTTATAAAAATGAATCCAAAGTTTTTAATAGGTATATGTATGTATTCACTTATATTTTAACAAATATTTAGTCCACAGTTTTCGTTATTGCACCTACCACTGTCTGTCTCTGCATCACCCAAAGATTGACTGATAGAAAATGCCTATGGCATTAATGCCATAGACATTTTCTACCAGTCAATCTTTGGCGGACTTAAGTCCGCCTCTGTACATTTGTGTGCTCAACCTATTGACCGCCACGTCAAAAAAGCAAAAACGTGCCCTCGGCGTCAAGCTACGAATTATTCCTTAAAATCTGTCTTGTAGTCGTGACCGTGGCGTGCTGGGCACATTTTGGTCTGTCATCTATACATGACTGTGGCGGTCAAAAGGCTAAAGTACACACATCAAAAAGTCTGAGCAACATGTACATTACCGGTTTTGAGCTTTGGAACTATCTTTTATAAATAATAACTACGCATTTTTTGATGTAATGCATCAAGCAATAAAATCCTTCATTCAATTGTTTATTTAATCACAATAATTAACAATATGTGTACCGTAACAAAAGTAGTATACAATAAAGCTAAAACGAAATTAAACTTTCATGTTTTACAAAATTAAATAATGACTTTTTTTTAGTTATTTGGTAATTCAATACAAACTGTGACCGCCTCTGTTATTTAAAACTTGTCGGCAACTATTTTTGACATCAACATGTAATAATTAGCTTTTATTTTAATGAAAACAAAACACAATCGAAAAGTTTCTATTTTTTAAATCAGTCAGTATATTTTCGAGAACAAAAAGGTTGAAGAAAAAAATAAAGTATCAATTAATAAAACATGTAGTTTCTGTAAATGATGCGTGTTGCTTAGACTTTTTTGATGTGTGTATTAAATAAATAAATCCCTATTTCCATTGGTCACGGAATCACGCTAAAACGGCTGAACGGATTTGGATGTAATTTGGCACATGGGTAGACCACGACCTGTATTAGGACATTGGATAATTTTTATCCCGATCTTCTCACGGGATCAGGACTAATGCGAGTGAAACCGCAGGGCACAGCAGAAAACACATGTGACTAAAAGAGTGATGAATATGAATGTTTATGGATGGAGAGAAAGAGGCAGGGTCAAAGAAAAGAGATGGATGGATTGTGTGAAGGAGTGAATGATAGCGTGACGGTTGACAGGGGAGAATAGAAGAAGAAAACGTGTTGCGCCGACAAGTAACATGGAACTAGGGCAGAAAGATGATAACCGTGTATAGCACATCAGTGGTAACCATTTGACATGGAGAGCAGCTTTATGTCGTAGCAGTAGGGGCGATTTTTGTAGTGCAAGTGTTACCACTGATGTACGGTTGACTGTTTTTCTTCTTTGGTATCTGCCTAAGCAAATTGCAATTGTAGATGTTTGCAGATGCGTTGTCAATCAGCCCATCGTAAAAGCGGCGAATTGCGTGTCGCACCACGCACAATTCCGTAGTTGGGATGAATTTATCCCAGAAACAAAGTTAACATTGTAGTTGAAAAACATGTTCTCCCATCTCAATATACGTCACGGTCAATTCTCCAACTGCAAATATACGTAAGTTAGTCGACTATCACGCGTTAACTTGTAAAACCCACTTAGCTGTGATAGTTTTCCTTTTAATTTCGTTATATTATAATTATACTACTGCCATGAATTTAACAACCATTTAGCTGACAGCTGACACTTGACTCTGACAAAAAAAAAGCGGGAAAATAATATCATCCCCACTTTACTTGCAAGAGTTGCAAGGAGAACTAACATAAAATTGATTTTATTTTACCTTGTCGGCCTGATTAATATGTATACCTACCCATGCCAGTCTCTGAGCTAAGTCAGGGACAGGTAGACAGACAGACGGACATGGCGAAACTATAAGGGTTCCTTGTTGACTGCGGAACCCTAAAAGCTGAAATGTCTCATGTGCCTGTGTAATTACCCTTATATCCGTATAGAGGCATGAGGAACAGGGCGTAAAGTTCATTCATCCTCCATAGAAAAGGGAGGATCCTCCGACCAGACGGGTGTCGTGTCTAGTGGGCAACTGTCCGACGGTTGATGTCGGGATGTTGTATATATGCTAGTTGCGCGGGTAAACTCTGCTTGCGCGATGCAGGATTTTGCGTGACGTCACGCGTCAGTGTGTTGCGTAGTTCGTATGTGGCGATGTAGATGGCGCCACAACCGGAACACAGAAATGCTGCTTGGCGGCGGAAATAATGTATGGTGTTAGTACTTCCCCGGGCAAGCCTTCCTCCGGTGATCTCTACCACATTACAAAATATTATTTGTAAAGTAGTAGAGATTACCGGAGGAAGGCTTGTCCATATACAGGAGCGCAAAAAAAAATGGTGCAGAAATAAAACAGCTAAAAAATATGACAACGCACCGCAAAAACGCGAACCAAACATACATATTGGTTTAGTCATGTATGTAGATAGAACATAAAAAGCTTGTTTTAATACAAAGTTGGGTTAGGGCGGCCGCGGCAATTTCAAACTCGATTTAACTACCGCACAGAGTAGTGTGGCACAGAGACTGCGTTTCCATTAAAATGTTGTTGTTTGAGGTTTTATGTGATAGGTTGGCAAACGGACAGATTGACTATAGTTCTACAATATGGAAAGTGGTACAGCTCGATTCAAACTTGATGGCGGTTTTGAAGTGCGCTACTCGCTGCGCAGTACAGCACCCCTAACTGACACATGAATTTGGCACTGCGCAGCAAGCCGCCATAAAGTTTGAATCGGACTATAACTACCACCAGACAGAGCCAACACAAAAGCCAAAACCTTACATAATCAGCCTATAATGTTCTGTGACACAGGCCTCCTCTCTGTGAGAGGGAGTGGGCCGTAACGTAATCCACCACGCGGGCCCAGTGCGGACTGGTAGTTCTCACAAATCTTCGAAGTTTTTGGTTCTAGGACATGCCGGTTTTCACACGACGTTTTCCTTCACCGTTTTAAGAACAGTGGTAATGAAATAATTTACACAAAGTAAAGCGCCTTCGTGGACAGTCGTTACGGGTCGTCACAAGGCCGAAAGTCTGACCAGCCAGGTTTACCAACGGGTATCGTATTACCCAGTTACTGGGTTGTGGAGGTCAAACAGGCAGTCCCTCCATGTAAAATACTGGTATTCAGCTGCATCCGATTAGATAGGAAGCCGACCTTAACATAGTTGGGAGCTAGGCAGATTGATTTATTAAGACCAATGTGCAATGGGGCAGTCAATAATTAAGGCGCTGATAAGACCCAATTGACCAAAATAGGCTTCTCTTAAGAAAAAAGATTGCGGTAGCGGAAAAATATGTTAATTTTGAACATACATATTTCCCAGGACTTGGTTGTTACCAAAACGGGTTTTGAAAAAAAAAAAATATCTCGATATAAATTAACCTCTTTCTTACCTTGAGTTCTAATCCAAAATATCTGCATTAAAAATCAACATACGTTACGTATCTAATTAATAACAAGAACGTCTTATTTGAATGCAGAACTTGGTTGTTTTTTATTTTCGATTACTCACCTCAATTTTGAGTAAATAGATAATTGCTTCATATGTTGCAATAAATTACAAGCGTTGTTTCATCGCGCTTCTCTTTCTTTTCTATGCAATCTGACAGTGACCGCGTTTTAGGTGTTGTCAGCGTCTTAACAACACTGTCAACCTATTGATAGAGAGCCTATACCATGCTATCAAAGTATCTAGTACCACCTTGAACTCATATCTGTTTCTATTTTTAGCCACTGAATCAACAAAATTGTTTAAGTGATTTTAAGTCAAGATCGTAACCTAATTACTTGTACTGATAACACGACCATGAAGATCTTAAGACCCTTGTCTACGAAACAGCTAAAGCGACAGAACTAGAAAATAATCTAGCGTATTCGACATGCACCATGAGAGACGACCATGTCGGAGACTTTTTTAATGAGTCTAACGTCTCTAAATTTGAAATTCAAATTATTTTTTTTGACACTAGATGCGCCCCGCGGTTTCACCCGCATAAGTTTTGACCCCGTGGATATATCGGGATAAAAAGTAACCTATGTGTTATTCCTGGTTTTAAACTATCTGTGTGCCTAATTTATCCATCCATCCATCCATTCTTACAAACTTTCGCATTTATAATATTAGTAGGATAAACCTACATGGGCATTTATTAAACGTTAGAAGCTAGGTGCACGGTTCCAATTGGTCGTTTCCTATGGAGAAGAGTCGGCAAGAAACTCCATGGCTAATCTTTGAAAAATAACTGGTTTTTAAATGTTTTCAAATTACACTGTTATAGAAGTGTAAGCTTTTTTTTTTTTGGTTGGGTTCTTAATCTTCGGTTATAAATGATTACTGCGTAGTGGCATTCTGTAAGAACAGTTTACTTTTTTTTTTTTGTGTGGGAAATTATCAAATAACTTCTCCTGCTCTGTGCGGAGCGGGAGGGTGTATCAGACTCTTACTGACTAAAACCCACCCGTATTCCTTTCTTGTTGCCTGTGTTGCTAGGGGCTTTGGACTGCTACGCGACCCCGGCAGGCATCGGCCCTAGTGGACCCCTACACTTGTGCTGACGACATTTCAACAAGTCCAGGTACCTACTCAACAAAATAGACACTAAACTTGGACGTCACTGAATTACGTATGGTGTAGAAAATCATCGTGAAGAAACCAAGACTAGTAATTGGCAGAAATCGCAAACATGCCAGCAAACAAGGAGCAAGCATGTAGATCAATGCTCACGCCTTTTCGGTATGAGAAAATGCTTAAAACTTAGAAATTTCTTTCACCACCTACAAAAAATGCGAAGCTCTAGAATAGCCAGAACCATACAAAAAAAAAAAAAACATTGATAAAAAGCCCTCTCTCTACCCCTTTCACTGCTCTACGAGTCGACCCACGAATAAAAGAGTTGTTTTAATTTTACACAAAAAAAAACAGCACGGCTGTCGCGGTTACTGACCCCATTGTTTCGGAGTGTATTGTTCAGACTACCGGCAGACGGTCAGTGGACATACCTTGCAAAATGTGCAACAGCTGTTTAACTTCATACATGGTCATTCAAAATTGGAGCTGCTTTCTTTACGGAACAGATTATGGGCCGGTTTTTATGTCTAACTGAAGTGAACTCTAAACATCGTTTCGAAATTCGAACAGTATCGAGGAACCCGCGATGATTTATTAAAAAAAAAAAAATCAAATGAAAAGAGAATAACAAGCATTATCTACAGAATTTGGGTATCGCCGGGGGGAGGGACCGGACAAACAAAAGTTACATCATATTTCAGGTTATTCGTTTGTCTTCGCCTACGATACGAAAATTCTATAGATTATAAGCTTGTTTTTCTTTTTTCAGTTATGTGTTTTTGCAGTCGGGTTGTTTTTGTTTTTTTAAATATTTTGTTTTATTTCTAGCTTTTTAGTTAATATTTATGTATGAAATTGACTCGTTACTAGCTTTTATTTGATATTGTTGTAATTTATTTTAAAAAAAAACCTTTCTCTATTTTTATTGTATTTGCAGATGCAATATATAAATATTATATAGCCTATGTCCCTCACATAATTAATACGAATCTAACGACACCTTATATGTTAAAATCCATCAAGCAAGCCGTTTCGGCTACAGAGAAAGTGAGAAAAAGACATACATATATATATATATATATACATACTCTGGAAAAACACTACACTCCTTCTGGGGCATTCGGGTAAAAACAAATGAGTTCGAATTCGAATTGTGTCGCTCACTTGATTGAGGCTCCAAGTGATCTTTATAGAAGAACAGCTGAATCCAGTGATTGAAGTCGCGGTTTCTGAAAGACTGCCACTGAAATGACTAAAATTGAATTTTAGCTTCGATACGAAAGCAAATTTTAGGAGGAACACCATATTTGGTTTTCTTATTTATTTCGGGAGTCTAAACTTATTAACCTCGAATTAAAGTCATAATCCATTTAAGATCCAATAAAGTGATAGGCTTTTGACATTTCGAGTAACTTTGTGGAGGGAAAATTACAGCTTTATAATTGATCAAAGTTAAACTTTCCTTGCACATTAGAGCAATATGTCGCTACAAAATATCGTAGCATACTAAAAAACACAACTTTCTTCAGGGAAATAGGTGACGGAAACGCAATTTTGTGTTATCGATTTCTTCTGCCGACAGCGCCAGGACATAACCCATTTATCTACACCACAAACTACATTCCAAGGACAACTTTAACACTCTTGTAATACAGTTCCTTTTACATTTATACACAGTGTCACTTATTCCCATTTGCATTTGACATTACTCGAAGTTTATTCCTCGCTGCTTGAAAGGAAAATCAGCTTTGTTTTGTTAGTGTTAAAGTACATTTTGTGTGAGTGTTGCTGTGTGATTTGAGTCATTGTGTTATTGAGTTGGGGTCCGGATTCCCCTTCAGTTGGCATTGTAAACAAAACGCCTATTATAATGGACAGCGTAGTGTTGTGTTCTTATCGATAAATTGAGATGGCGCGATAGTGTGGTAACTGATTGTTATTTGACGTCATGTTGTAATCAGATAGATTTTAAGGGTTGAAGAAATTATGTAAGCGGTAGAACTTTTTAATTTGATGGTTTTTAGGGAAATGGAAAATCGTCTACTAATCTAGAAATTATATAAAGATAACTAAAATTAGTTTTTCTAAAAGGTATATTAAATTACCTACATAATGGTGCCGATTTCCTTGTTCACAAACTAAACTAAATTTAAGTTCAGTGCATCTTTTTCTTTCTATTTCATTAAGAAAAGGACAGAAGATAAATTTTAGTTTAGTCCTGTCAAATTAATCAACACCTGTCGCTACTCCATACAAGTTTAGACGTGATTAAAAACTTGCCTACTAAAATTACGTCAATTTACGTCAAGCGGTGATTAATTTGACAGGACTAAACTAAAATTTATCTTCTGTCCTTTTCTTAATGAAATAGAAAGAAAAAGATGCACTGAACTTAAATTTAGTTTAGTTTGTGAACAAGGGAATCGGCACCAATACCACAGACAAATTACTATTTTCTCTATTATTACTTTCAAAGATCAACTCTTTACTTCTCAAACTTACAGCCGTTTCTTTCTATTAATTTCTACAAATTAAAGCCCAAAACAATAATACCTTCCCCCTAAAAAAACAAAAATAACGTTAAATATGTATAAAGACAAACATTCCTATATTTAAACTTCCATATTTGCTTCGACTCAAACAAAATAATAATTTGCTAACTTCGAAGAGAAATTTTCAGTATTTTGATTTGACACACTTCGCCTGAAACAATAAAAAAACTTTCTCACTTAATTACTTTACAAACGTTTATTTGACTTGAGTGAGGTTTCTGGGAAACTCGTCCGGTATTATTTATTTAAGAATTATTTGTTTTGCTATATGAAGCTAAATTGAATTAAATTACTGTCTTACGTCGTTACCTTGACTGCCTCGTTTTTCTACTAATCACAAGCGCTACCGGTGAGCTGAGCATGAGGTCCTGGGTTCGATTCCCAGGTCGGGGAAAGTTTTTTTGTGTTTTTCCGTCAGGCATCTCTTAGTAGCAGCCCGGAGTATGGAATTGTGCCCGGTTGATGGCAATAGGGTCGCCCCCTATTACAAGGGACTTAAACATAACTGGCGAAATGTGGGTGTACTACAGGTCCTCCTCTGCCTAACCTTTCGGTGATTACGGGCGTGATGGTTATGTAACCTACGTCGTATGCAGTCATTCCGAGTCGAAGCATTTCTTTTTACAAATATAAAAAAAATATATTTTATTTCGTGCCAGTCTCGAAAGGGATGAATTTTGGAAGAGCCTTCATGTCAAATTTATAAACTCTTACACCATAGCATGAACTAACCACATATAGTTACACATACATACATAATCAGCCTATAATGTTCCCACTGCTGGGACACAGGCCTCCTCTTTGTGAGAGGGAGGAGACATATAGTTAACTCGTGCCGAAAAAAAAATTGTAATTTGAAAATAACATTTTTTTTTAGCTTTGGCGTGTGTTGTCAAACTTTGAATACTAGTATAGTTTCTGGAATACTAACTATCCATATCCTTTGTAATCTGTGAAATTAAAAATGAATTCATTACTAAGCTTGAGATTTCCCACAACAGACCACAATAATTAAAAACATTAAATATCAATATCACCGCAACAAAAACCAATAAATTATACAAAATGTTTTTATCGACATCAATCACATCACTAATAAACGAAATTGTGTAATCCGAACCGCTAGGTTAGGCTATCGACTATGACGTATGAATGTATTATGTTTGTCACACGCCCTCAGTAATTCTACCGGTCACGTAACGCAATCAATTTAGGCACAGCACTTATTCAAATTCCAATGGAATTTTTCATCGTGTAAAAGCAATAAAAAAATATTGATTTCCCATCACTAGATACGCTAATCGATTTGTAATTAAATTTGTCACGTCACTAGCTTAGGGCTTTGATCACTTCGAATTAATATTTTTCGCATCACTAATACGTTTTGCAAATTGAATACTGTGAAATATAAATTGCAGTCACATTTTAGTTTGAGCACACTGAATTAGGAAAATAAAAGCTTCATTCATATTAACTATACCTAACTAAATTTATTACTTATATTCTGGTCCACTTAGCTTATTTAAAAGACACTAATTTGACTCTAGGCATGTCATATCAAAAGTATTATGCATTATTCGTTAAATGACATTTTGTTTGACAATTAACGAGTCGCATGATAGCATCACATAACACAAAATAAGCCTATAATGTTCCCACTGCTGGGACACAGGCCTCCTCTCGGTGAGAAGGAGTGGGCCGTAATCCAACACGCGGGCCCAGTGCGGGTTGGTAGATGTCACATGCAGGGACGGATTTAAAGTTGTGGCGGCCCTGGGGCAACCAAGAAGTGGAGGCCCCGAAAAATTTGTGAAACAGATAAAAAAAACAATTCAAAGAACCTTACGTAGTTATGATTGTGGACTCTTTTTTTTTTTTGAAGGACACAAACGAAGTATTTTATTCATATAAAAATCAATGAAAAATCTAATTGTGGAGGCCCGGGGCCAGTGCCCCTGTTGCCCTGCCCTAAATCCGGCCCTGGTCACATGTCTTCGAATGTTTGGTTCTAGGACATGCTGGTTTCCTCACGATGTTTTCATTCACCGTTTTTGAGAGCAGTAGTGATGAAATAATTTACACAAAGTAAATCGCCTGGCTGGGTTCGAACCCAGTTAACCTACGACTAGTAAGTCGCGGCCGTTACCACTGGGCCACCACTGCCCTATGATAGCATAATTATGTCAATTCAGTTAGTTTTTGATTCGTCTTAAAAAGGGAGGTTTTCAATAACTTGTGGGGCAATTGTGTAACACACATAAAATGACAATTCATCGCTATGGGTGTCATTTTGACAGTTCACCCACGTCCATTGCTATTTACGTGGTTGAGCACACGAACTTTTCAAACCTATGAAGCAATGTATTAGCAATATCCTTCAAAACTATGCTCTCGGATTGTGATTCAAACTGTGCAAAGAGGGTGCTGTACCTACATAGAGTAGAAGAAAATCGATCAAACATACCTTCCCCCTTACCAGTCCGTCACGTCATCAAAAAAATGCATCTTATTATAATAAGATGCATTTTTATATAGCTTCCACGACTGATACTGATTTTAGGTGGATCGGCAGTGGTAGCCCGCGCAATTAGAATTTTCTTACGTTTGTTGCAATTTGCAGGTGAGTGTCAGGTTGTATCTTGGTCAAAATATGATTCTCGGCCAAAACAAATATGTATTTACAGAATTATAATCATTAAAATCACTAATACATCTCTCTAATGTAATACATTATTTATTTATTTACATAACCAAATTACAAGATAATTATTAACATATAACTAAATTAACTTAAAACTAAGTTAAGCCTAAAAAAGGCCCTCGGGGCATTGTACCGAGGATGCTGGCGGCATTTCCTCGCTGAATTGCAATGCTGATACGTTGCGCGAGAAAGCCGCCAGCGTTTCGGTCACCCAGTGGCGTGCCTAGGGTTTCAAAATAACGCAAGCCCAATAAAATTTTAAACGTTAAGGTTTTTTGTTTTATAAATAATTTTATATAAATTCTTTGAGTTTGACTGACCACTCACAGAGGAGGCTTTTATGCCAGCAATGGGAACGTTATAGGCTGATTATGATCTATTCATGCAGTTCGTGCCTATACTAGAGGAGAAGATTTAATATAAGTAGTAACTCTATCAAATACCACTTGCACAACACACACCATAACTGAAAAAAAAAACAAGCGTGAACATAAATAAATAATAAGTAGCGGTTTCAACTTTCAATGTTGTCACATGGTCCCCTAATTTTTTAGTCTTGTAACCCTATCCATGCATTGTGAACCATTATAAGATTGCAATGGGGTTGCCAACAATCTATCATACGCAATTATATTTACAATAAACATTAATATTAATTCGTTTTGTCGGTATTTTGAAGGGTTCCATTTGAATTCCAAAAAGTAATTGGTAATGATGTATTCGTTCTGGGTGTAGAACTTTAGGATATGCTAACTCATAGATCGCGCTAAGATCCAGAAGACCAATCGTTCATCAAGTTCATCAAGTTCGAAGAAACGGATCTACAATAGATCCGTTTCTTCGCTTAACGACAGTCCAAAGCACGAAGGGCTTTTCATTATGAACGATTGGTCTAACAAAGCAATTCTGGAGTACTTCAAAAGAAACTCCACATATTAAACCATTTCCCTACCTTGCTGACTGGCAAAACTGTGGTACCGCGATGATTTATTTTAAAAATAAATGAGTTCGCTAACGAACTGTGTGCGCTTACTTGAGTGAGGTTCTAAGTGAACTGTTCTTCCTTCCTTCATTAGAAACTCGAGAGATGCCTAGTCACTGGATCTTGGGTGCCCCTTTGGCAATAAAATTGTTTGTATTATGCCCACATTTTAGCAACATTGTGTCTAATAACTGACCTTTTTGGCGTTCATAAACGATGAGCTTTGTGCCTGTAGAGATACATCTTGCAATCAGAGCAACTGCCATCTGACCTCCACATTATAGCCAAATTAATGGAGCATATCCAAATAGTTTACAGAGGTATGAGGACGGGCAAAAAAATGTTTAACCGTTAAAGGGTCACCGAGGCCCCCGCAACACAGGCAACGGAAGGAATACGGGTGGGTTTTAGTAAGTAAGAGTCTGACACACAACCGCTTCGCCCAGAGCAGGAGAAGTTATTTGATAATTTCCCACACAAAAACGAAAAAAAAAAGTGAACTATTCTTACAGAATGCCACTACGCAGTAATCATTTATAACTGAAGATTATCTCAGTATTTTGTGACTAAACCATTAATACTTTGGAAACTAGGACAAAGTTAGTTATATTGTGACCGATGAGTCAACGAAACAGTCACAACGGTGAAGATACTGTAGGGAAGCGAGATGAATCATCTCTTCTCATAAAATGTTGTAAAACTGGTTGAGAGACGTCGACAATTGTATGTCATGATGTCATTTGAACGAGGTGGATGATAGGTTTAAGTTATCAGATTTTATGGCACAAACTATATGAGAACATAGTTCGACATACACCTGAGCAGCTCGTGGCTAAGTAACAACAGCCGCACGGGTCGATCCATCAGGTTAAGCTACGCTTGCCGGGGTTGGTACGTGGATGGGTGACCATCTTTACATACCGAGACTGATCCGTGCCTCGGAAAGCACGTTAAGCCGTTGGTCTCGGCTGTCATTCGTAGATCTTTGACAGTCGTTAGGAGTCGTCAGAAGCCCTAAAGTCTGTCAACCAGTCTTACCAAGGGGTATCGTATTACCCATATCTTGGGTTGCGGAGGTCAGATAGGCAGTCGCTCTATGTAAAATACTGGTATTCAACGGTTAGACTGGAAGCCAACCTCAACATAGTTAAGGAAAGGTTAGGCAGTTTGATTGATTGAGTTCGTGAATGTCCAGGCAGTGCTATTTGTAAAGAAAAATACTGCTATTGAGTAATTTTGATTACAATTGTTCTCTATTTCGCCACTAAGCTAGTAAGAGTTCCTGCCGGGGTCGCGGGAAGGTACTAAAGGGTCACCGAGGCCCCTGGCAACACAGGCAACAGAAAGGAATATGGGTGGGTTTTAGTCAGTAAGGGTCTGACACACCCTCCCGCTCCGCCCAGAGCGGGACAAGTTAATTGATGATTTCCCACCCAAAAAAAAAAAGCCAGTACGAGTTTCTGCTGAGGAGTTTGTTGCGCCACTTCTTCCCAGTTAAAGCACTAGGAAGTGGTGAAGGGCGGGCGTTTTGGGGACTGTCTTGTACGTAATGTTGACGTTCAAAAAGTGCTGATTCTCAGCCTAGTTTGAATAAATTACTTTTGATTTTGACCTATAATGTCGCCGTGGTAAAAATATTAAGTGGTAATTAAGGTACGGTAAGCGCATTGCTTTGAGTAATTTATTTCATCACCACTGCTCTCAAAACGGTGAAGGAAAACATCGTGAGCAAAACCGTCATGACCCCGAACCAAAACTTCGAAGATATGTGACATCTACCCGCAATGGGCCCGCGTGGTGGATTACGGCCCACTCCCTCTCACAGAGAGGAGGCCTGTGTCCCAGCAGTGGGAACATTATAGCAAAGTAGGAGCAGGGCTGTGTAACCTGTGTTCGTCTCACATATATTTAGGTATCACCACACGTGGACAAAAACACATGATGATAATTTAATGAATGAAACAGTTTTCAAAGTCTGTCTCTGATTTGGTTAGACTTAGTTATTCTTTCACATTTAAAATCTTTAATATAATGTAAAAGCTTCCAACTTCTAATATCCAACTTTACCATGGCTGCAAAACCATGACATATCTACTACACCGTATATTCCCCCATAAACCATAGAAATAAACGCCTTTGTTTATTTTTATCCCCCACACATCCTATTCTTGGTTGAGCAGCTATGACTGGCCATAAAGGCTGTAATTCCTTTATGCGATCACCCGAAGTTTAATATTTTCTTATACTCACTTTTATGCATCGTTCGCGAATACAAAGACTTTTTATTATAACTATCTTAACGTCTTTTTACTCGTAAAATTCATCTTAGACGTACACTCGGCGAAAAATCAAGCTATACATTTCCAGTATAACCTGACCTCGCCTTAAATGGTATTTATTTCTGTTAATTAGTTAAAAACAACGCTTTTACAATTCAAAAATAAATTGTGTTTTAAATCTAGATGAGTTCGGTGTTTCTTATTCGACTACTCTGAGAAGAAAGACCGAAATAAACTCAGGTCAGAGGCTCTTTTAAAGTCCTGACATAATCTTGGTCACGCCTTATGAGGACTGTTCAGTTTAATGTCTGAGATGGTCTTTTGGGGAAAGAATCACCCCAATATGAGTGGACCTGTCCATCCAGTGTGCGCATTTGTCAGTAATAGTGTAGCTCAACTCGGAACTTAAGGAGCTCAACGACTCGACGAATACCATTGTATACAGCATGTATCAGACTAAGGTCACATTAAAAGGGTGTGGTACAGACCAAACTGAACATCCATGGGACCAACATAGTAATTGCGAAAAAAATTATCAGCCGTCCCATATATTTGGATCGAGTAGGTATTTAAGTTTTGTATGGGACAGTTGATAATTTTTTTCACGATTACGATGTTGGTCCCATGGATTTTCAGTTCGGTCTGTACCACACCCTTTTAATGTGACCTATTTACAATTTCTACATTTATACGAGTATCTGTAATTTTTATGGTGTATTAATAAAGAGTATTCTATTCTAATATTATGATGGAGAACCTCAAATAATTCCTAATTTGGAGTCCAAAAACTTCTAAATAGCCAAGTCACTGTGACCAACTTGGATGCGCTCGCCGGTCGCTACCGCGGCATTGCAGTGCACATGAGAAAAACATTACCCTCCTTCTGAAGTTGTCGGGTAAGAATATTTTTTATGTAACGCAGTTCTACTTAGTGATGAGTCCCTCACTCATGAAGTCCCTCGTTTGAGGTATGATCGCAAATTGAAAGAGTTACTCGAATTTCCTCATTGAACCACCTCACCACACCTCACTCGTTCACGCGTCCTCAAAAATTGACATTGACAATATGAAATCATGGCGAGGGGTGAGGCGAACGAGTTCGTGACTGAGAGAGTAGAGACTCGTGAGTAGTCGTCGCGCCCGCCCGTCTCGCTCCCTCGTACGTTCGGCTGAATTCGGCTCGGGCTCACGAGTCGTGAGGTGAATGCAGTTGACGATCTCAAATGCCTCACCTCAAATGAGGGGTTCCTCGTGAGGACCTCACGAGGTAAATTGAGGTCCTCCCTTAACCTCAAATAAAATTGATGAGTTACCCATCACTAGTTCTACTTCATCCGTTGTATCGGCACGAACAACACGACAATAGCTAATGTGTTACTTAATCAGCGGCGTAGACTTGTGTAGAAGACCGATAATCGAATATTCTTGAACAATACACGTGTGTAGAGCCGTATTCTTGCAAACTTTGTAGTTTGTAAAGCTTAGTTGTTGATTATTAATTACTCTCATTAAAAGCCAATTATTTTTAAAAGAGTAACCGTGGAGTTTCTTGCCGGCTCTGCTCCATGGGAAACGACCGACGTTCTGACGTTTCATAAGTGCCCATGTAAGTTTATCTAGATAAAAATAAATAAATTGAAGCGTCCATTTGTAATGTCAAAATAACAGCTTTTACTAAGTGCATATGAAAGTGTATACGGTATTTAAACCAAAAAAAAAAACATTTTGAACATTTTTGTTTGTCTGTCTTTCTGTTCCGGCTGATCTCCGAAGCGTCTGGACCGATTTTGACGGGTCTTTCTTTGGCAGATAGCTGATATTGTAAGGAGCAGGCTACTTATTTTAGAAAAACGCCACGTGGGCGAAGCCGCGGGCAGCAGCTAATGTAAAATGAAATATTATGATTTGGTTTGACTCCAATTATTAACTTTTAAGCACTTGATAGTTGGTGGACTCACCTATTCAGTGCTATGGCTATCAATATTGGTATTTTAGCGTTAACATGTTCCAAATTACTAGTAGCTCTTGTTTCCAATCTTATTATTTTAACTAGCGACGCGCCCCTTCTTTGCACCGTTTTTACGACTTGATAAAACATGAATATTTCTTTATTATAAGTATCTAAGTAAAATATTAATGTATGTACACAAAAACCATCCTTAATAAGTTCTCTAGATGATGTTACAAACCGCATGAAAATCTGTTGCGTAGTTTAGAAGAACATCGCGATCAAACAGACGGACACAAAATGCGACTTCCATTTAAGCATCTGTAACTTATAATATGTATAGATTAGGGCTCGTATTCATAAACGTCCATCAAACTTATTTTAGTTATAATGCTGCTAAAGTTCGTTTGTCCTTATCTGTCACTTTGACATTTGTGTTTGTTAGAAAGTGACAAAAACTATTTTAACTAAAATAGGCATGCTAAGTTTTATGAATAAGGGGAAAAGACTTTAAAATCTTTGGACCGTGTATGGAACACATACTGCGTGCCATAACCAAAATAGCGGATGTTACCCGGTAAGCTGCGAATCTTAAGTAGGATTGGGCCGGATATGGTGTGCCACAGTGGTGGCCCAGTGGTAACGGACGCGACTTACGAGTTTTAGGGCGTAGGTTCGAACCCAGACAGGCGCTTTACTTTGTGTAAATTATTTCACCGCCACCGCTCTCAAAACGGTGAAGGAAAACATCGTGAGGAAACCGGCATGTCCTAGAACCAAACATTCGAAGACATCTGACATCTATCAAACCGACGTGATGGATGACGGCTCACTCCTTCTCACCGAGGGGAGGCCTGTGTCCCAGCAGTGGGAACTTATTGGGCTGATTATTGGTTGTGTGCCGCGAAAAGATTGGGTTCCATTAAATGCTAGAGGTCATCGTGGCAGACCAAGACGAAGATGGAGGAACGAACTTGACTGCTACCGAACGGTCTGGCCCGCAATGGCAGTGGACAGATGTGTGGAAAAGGGAAAGGGAGATATTTGCCCAGCAGTGGGGCATTACGGGTTAAATAGATAGATGGATAAAGAAGTTCCGTCAATAGTAAACGAGTTCATATTAAACTCACGACTTTTTTTCCATCGGTCCAGAGTTCGGAATCTCTTTGTTTTTGCAGAAATCTTTGATCCATCGTCAATGAAGATCTGAATGACGACCAACACACATTTCCTAACGAATGTTTGACTCGAATGTTACAAGCAAACATCACTCACGTTCGGCGTAAAACAAACTGAGCCCTAACAGTGAATTAAAAGCACTAATAACAGTTTATAAGGCAACGGATAACACTCATTAACACTCGCATTCAGTATTGTTTGTACCCACTACCTATGTACTTGTAGAGACCACTGCAGAGATGAAAAAAGAAGGTTCACAACTTCAGGCGTTGTCTTACGAGGGCATGGACAGCCGTCACCTCCTTCTGCGAAGCATTAACAGCGAAGGAGGAGGCGGGACGGTTGAGAGAAAGGCAAATTTCGCGCCCTCTCGCCCCTAGCCGCCGCAGGAGACGCCGTGGGCGTCGGGAATCCCGGGCGGATTTCCGGCCACCGTAGGCGCGGGATTGCGGACGGTGAGCAATGGGTAGCTCGCCGTCCGATAAGGACCAGGTCCGGATCGACGGCGCGTTGTCTTCCACGCGCGCCTCAAAGAGTTATCAGCACAAGTGTAGGGGTCCACTACGGCCGATGCCTGCCGGGGTCGCGTGGAAGTCCAAAAGGGTCACCGAGGCCCCTGGCAAAACAGGCAACGGAAGGAATACGGGTGGGTTTTATTCATTAAGAGTCGGAAGAAGTTATTTGATAATTTCACACCCAAAAAAAAAAAGGCAGTGTCTTATATTATATTGTAGGAAAGAGGTGAGATATTCCTCCTATGTATAGAAGGCTCCAGTGCCAGTGTTAGTGCTGTTATGTCAAGTTCGCTTTGAACCTCACTCGGGTGAGCGCACACAATTCGAAAGCGAACTCATTATGAACTTAAGGCTAGAGATGCCGATGCATTTCACCTGCTCTTATGACAAGTCTTTTACAGTTCAAATTCAGTTCTTTTACGGTTATAGAATGCCGTGCCCGTATCGATAAGACGTGCTCAATCTTTGTCCTCTTTTAAAATTCAGGTAAAAGCACTTCCTCTCTCCTTAAACAGTATCATTACTTATCTACCTGCAGTATTGTCTCTCCTTCTCCCCTTAATCCATTCAAAGGTAGTCAGTCTGTAAAATATCGCTTTTGGCGATAAGACCGCCCATTGTGTCACCCCTTGTAAAACTTTCAACATTTGTATCTGTAATTTTTATGGTGTACATAATAAAGAGTATTTTATTCCATTCTATACTATTATACGAGTATTCATTATTTTATTTTTAAAGTAAATCATCGCGGATTAAAAAAAAATACAGTTCGAATTTCGAAGTGATTGTTATCCATTCCGTAATTCTTTCGTCAAACAGCAGGCAGTGATGCTGGCTGACAAAACATTCTCGCACGCTCGAGAAATCCTATCTTGTCAATTCTTATTGTATTTTCAGTGGTGTTGGGATTGCGTAGTCATTCTTGGTTTGTCTCTCTTTTTAAAACTCATCAGCCTACCCTTAGCGTTTCCCCAACTATGTTCGGGTAGGCTTTTAGTATAACCGGATGCAGCTGAATACCAGTATTTTACATGCGAGCGACTGCCAACCCGACCTCCACAAGTTCCACAACCCAGGTGTTGCGTACAGCACGCAAGTACGCGATTAGTCGGGTAAAAATTAAACACAGTTCAAAGGTTTAAAGTGACTGAGACCCTGCGGCAGCGACTCGTTGCATTGATCGCGGGAGTGCGCAATGACACGCACACTGTACGATCGGAAGACGAACTGACCTGCGGTCGGGCGGGCGAGCAGGATGGCGAGATGTTTTAGCCAAGCGAACATGAATTTTATTTGCGGTGTCGTAGCGAGATGACTTGATGTCTAAGTACTTGCTTCGAAGGGTCAATATAAATGTGTAAGGCCGCAGTAGCAGGGCCTCAATACTCATTTATTATAAAAGCCACAGATAATAAATGTTATAAAAATGTTTTCCACACGTAACAACAAGGTAACACCTAACCTCTCTAACAAAAAAGAAAAATCTTCCTCTTATTAAAAAAAGATTCCAAGGAGCGAGCCTTCTGAATTTCTTCCCATGTGTCCATGATTTGTACAGCTATGTGAAGCTTCATAAAAGAGTTGCTAAAATGTACTTAAACACATCCGTCTAACTCATCTGTTAGATTAACGGTATTTTGTGTTTTAATATGAGCTTAATGGAAGCGATATTTATGTTTGTTGGGCTAAAAATAGTCATCTTGACTCTCGTGGGTGTTACATGGGAGTTTATTGATTATGAGAAATGAATCCGCTTATACCTTTAACCAAACGAAAAATAAAGGTTTTAGATCAAACGAACGTAGAACCAGCGGGGTAATTGCGTCACACACTCATCATTCTTCTGCTGTTATCCGAATTTATAAGTGGTCGGCGCAAATGTCGCTTTCTTCCATACTTCTCTATTAGTCGTCATCTCGGTAGTCACCCCCTTTCTAGCCATATCATCTTTCACACAGTCCATCCATCGTTTCTTTGGTCTTCCTCTACTCTTATAGCCATCGACATTTATACTCAAGACTTTCCTCATTCCTCCATCACATCACATGCCCATATTTCGATTGTAATGCTTTTCATTTTGACAACATTAATTGCGTTATCTACGTTATCGAGCAGATGAATTTTTCAAACATATGAAGCAATGGTTTAGGAATTTCTTTCAAAATCCTTCAGATTGTGAAAGAATTTGTTTTACGCAATTGAGATGCAGAACAATAGCATTCCGGGGGGCAACCACGGCCTCTTATAGCAGTATTATTTTAATATGACTTCAGTATGATAATGAGATGAAGCTATACAGGGGGTATAGCTCCATCTCTTTCCCAATGTGAAGCAATATTAAAATAATACTGCCAAAGAGGCGGTAGTTGCCCCCCTATTCTTGATATGCTTGACATTTAACCTATTGACCGCCACGTCAAAAAAGCAAAGACGTGCCCTCAGCGCCAAGCTACGAATTATTCCTTAAAATCTGTTATGTAGTCGCGACCGTGGCGTGCTGGGCACATTTTGCTGTGTCGTCTATACATGACTGTGGCGGTCAAAAGGTTAAACATGAATGGACCAACGAAAGAATGCTCTATCATTGTTTACACGATCATCTCCGCTGTATCACCGGAAATGGCTATGCAGTGCCTGTGGAACCTAATCATGACGCCAGGTTGTGACTGCAGTAAGTCTGGTCCAGTGAGAAGGGACGAGCCATTGCTCGTTTGGTCTAAATCTGACCTAAAAATGTGAAAATACTACACAAAGCCAGTTTTTAAATGTCGGACGACTACTTCTGGTGTGTCGGTAGAAGATTTATGAGAAAGCTTACTCACGCCATAATCAGTCTCTAATGTTCCCATTGCTAGCACTCGGGCCTTCTGTGGTCCCTCCCACAGCCGTAATCCACCACGCGGGCCCAGTGCGGGTTGGTGGATGTTAATGTATTCGATTTTTTGGTTCTAGGACATGCCGGTTTCCTCACGATGTTTTCCTTAACTGTTTTGAGAGCGGTGGTGATAAAATAATTTACACAAAGTAAAGTGCCTGCCTGGGTTTGAACCCTACAAACTCGTAAGTCGCAGCCGTTTCTACTGGGCCATTCACGCCATGGTTTATGATAAAAAGTTATTCAGTTAGCATGGTTTGGTTTCGGGGCTATGAAAGACAAAAAAAAAATACTTTTGCTTGGCAACAGTTGACCGAAACTTAAACAATAAAAAAGTGAAATGCTTTAAATTAATTAAGTGTGTGCCACACGGCCGCACCGTACATCGTACTAAGAGACTTTGCACACTGACTGCGATTCGTACTCCCGATCCGCTCTCGAAGGTAAGAAAGAAAAAAAAATATTAGGGACGCGGGTACGGTGTGCTTTTGGACCGCACAGAACACTAGACCTCATGTCAGTGTTGCTCTGACCATGAGCTGGCCTGGCGTAATACGGAGATTCAATAGAATAAGAGGCCAACTTATACTGGTTTTCTTATCATTGACGTGGCACGCCTACCGTACATCGCATGCTGCTCTACATATCGAGCACACCAACGAGATACAAGGACAGATAAAATAGATTATCACGAAACAATACTGTGTAGATACGTCACTTACAGGCATGCACAACATTCATAATAAACGGTAAACAATTACTCAAAAGTGAAGTTATTAAATCATTACAATATTAGCATTAAATTGATACCTACATAATATAGTAAAATACGAGTAATAATATCGGATCGCATTCTGTGTGCTGAAATTCAAACTAAAGTATCGTGGAGGGTCATTTGATACAGCCCTACCAATTCTGACTAAAATTATTATGGTATTTTGGATTCTAAGTAAGCATAAATAACTCTGATTTATTAGTAAACGTAAAACCACTACGAAATCAATAGCTGGGTCCACACCGGACGATCCATTTCGCTCCGATCGGGCGCGGCAGGAGCGCCATCCAAATGCGCGGTCGGTGTGGGTATGCCGCGCATTTGGATCGCGGAGGATTCGAGGACCGGCCAATCCGAGTGCTGTCGGTTTTTTTGACAATGCTCAAAGGCGCCTCAGTCGTTTGACGCGCTCGGTCTGTGTAGATCGGGCGATCGGGCAATATGGATACCTTACCCATCCTAGGCTAAAACCGGCTAAAATCATTGTGGGTTTCCTAAAACTAATCTTGCGAAAGAATCTCCTATCCACGATCGGCGCTCCATAGTCGTGGATCGTCGATCCAAATTTGGATCTTCCGGTGTGGATCCAGCTAATAACCACATAATACACATAACAGAACATAACATCACGCCTGTATTCCCCAAAGGGTAAGGCAGAGATGTACCTATATTACACCCACATTTCGCCAGTTATGTTTAAGTCCCATGTAATAGGGGGCGAGCCTATTGCCAATACCCAGACTGCGGACTGCTACTGAGAATTTTTTGGGTTCTAAGTAAGCATAAATAACTGTGATTTACTAGTAAACCTAATAAAACCACTACGAAATTAATGACCAGGAGATTAGTTACTCAATATTCTTAGTTGCCTTGACGCAAGAATTGGGGCTTACTTTCATGTCCGATTACCAACGGTGACGGTGTTAGTGCATGCGGCCGACTGGTACAGCCCGATCCAAACTTTATGGCGGCTCGAAACATGAGGCGAGTCGCTGCGCAGTGATGAATTTATGTGTCAGCAGGGGTGAGGGGTGGGGTACTGCGCAGCGAGTAGCGCACTTCAGAGCCGCCATTAGGTTTGACGCTTACTATAGGACGGTTTAAAAATAGATATAGTCATACATAAAATCACGCCTTTTTACCATGGGAGTAAGCAGAAACTACAGAACGCCAGTACCTTACTAACTCAAAAATCAAATCAAAATCAAAAGTCATTTATTCAAACTAGGCTGAGAATCAGCACTTTTCGAACGTCAAAATTACATAAGACAGTCCCTCAAAACGCCCACCCTTCACCACTTCCTAGTGCTTTAGCTTACTCCTTTTAATATAATAGAATGGTAGGTATAGGTTGTCATGGTATGGGCATGTGATGCGGAGGAATGAGGAAAATGTTGTGAGGAAAGGCTTTAAGTATGAATGTCGATGGCTATAAGAGTAGGGGAAGACCAAAGAAACGATGGATGGACTGTGTGAAAGATGATATGGCTAGAAAGGGGGTGACTACCGAGATGACGACTAATAGTATGGAAAAAGGGACATATTTCGCCGACCCTAAATAAATTGGGATAAGGGCAGGAGAATGATGGACGGGGGGGGGATTATGATGGTAGGTATAGTTAATGTTGTAGTAGGCTGAAGGCTCGTGCAGACTAGCGCGATATCGCGGGCGCGACAGGCAGCAATAGGTATGCCTGTCGCGCTCGCGATATCACCCCAGTCTGCGCGAGCCTTTATGGCTTAAGGCTCCTACATACTGGCACGAATTGTCGCGCGACGCGTCGCGACACAAAGGCACCGCTTGTAGCGCTACACGCGGTGTCTTTGTGTCGCGTCGCGTCGCGCGACTGTAGGAGCCTTTAATGGCTACTGAACGATTGATCAATCTGCGAGGATGTCGTACTTTGAATCTAGTGATAGGTTCTTGCAGAGCCATTTCCGACTTAAAACGATCGACTACGATGATCTAACATAAATTAATAAAATTGAAGTATCTTTTGTAATACATACATACTACATACAAATAAATCAAATTGTAGTGTCTGTTTGTAATATCAAAGTAACAGCTTTTTACTATATGCATCATCATCTGCCTGCCTTTTCCCAACTACGTTGACGTCGGCTTCCAGTCTAACCGGATGCAGCTGAGTACCAGTAGGTACTTTACTTGGAGCGACTGCCTCCACAACCAAATTACTGGGTAATATGGTACCCCATATAAACGCATAATAAAATATATACGGTACGGTACGGTACTTAACACAAAAAACGAATTTAGAATTTTTATTGTGTCTGTTTGTTCCGGCCGGAATTTCCGAAACGACTGAACCGATTTTGACGGGACTTCACCAGCAGGTAGCTGATGTTATAAGGAGTATCTTACTTTTATTTTAAAGTCACGCGAGCGAAGCCGCGGGCAGCAGCTAGTTGTTATTTATAATTAGAAACGGTCTACAGCGAAGTTATGTTAGAGACCTTCGGAGATAGAGAATGAAACTACAATGTTGGACAGCAAATCATATCATTGTCATAAACTATGGATGATTGAATGGATGATGAACGTTTTTTTTTTGCACCAACAAACGGGTAAACTGTCGCAGATCGGCAATGGGCACGAACGATATGAGCATAGTGCTCATATCATGGTCAAATCATGAGCCAGTCTCCAAGACTGTAACGGAGTTGACGGTACAGTCAGCGTCAAAAATATCGGGACGAACCGACTGTTCAAAATGATCTCAACAACTAACAAAATTAAACTTTATCTCGATTTGATAAAATTCTTGTCAGAATACAGTTGTCGTGTAATTTCTTCATTTTTAAACAGTTCTTGTGTCATTGAGTTAATATTTAATTTTCTTTTTTAGGCTTAACTTAGTTTTAATTTAATTTAGTTAATGTTAATAATCATCTTGTAATTTGGTTATGTAAATAAAGAATCATTTTCATAGTCTTTTAGATCATTTTGAACAGTCTGTTCGTCCCGTTATTATTGACGCTGACTGTACGGAGAGCAGCGGACGTAGATTAAACTAATCTCTCGTTTAGGCTATTTTAATGCATCCCAAATACCCAAAAAATTCCTTAATCTCCAAAAAAAGGAACTTCCAAAACTCATAACGCTTCAAACTTAAACCTCATCTTCTAAGGTACTTCCTCCAAACTACCTCTAATCACAGGTCCCTCGGGGCCTCAGGGAGGGAGGCAGGTCTTAAGTCCACAATCACTTAGCACAACTCAATGGTATATCGTTTACTATGATCATCAAAATGTTATTTGCATGTCTAATTTGATACCAGGATTTAGTCTTGGGATAACTATGTGATATAAGGGATGAATTTTTGGGAGGGACCGCGTTTGTTAGGCATGGATTTTTGTGGAGGCAAGTTTTTAAAAGCAATGTTTTTTTTCAGTCGTTTAACTTAAATTAGAATAACTTTGTCGGCGAAGTTCATAAAAATACTACCTTAACTGGATGTGGCAGTCATAATAATCTTGTAATTTTTCGAAATATAAAAGTAAACTACGTTATAGTTTACAGAGTTTAATCAGAATCAACGACATAATTATATTATTAATAAAAACTAGTCAAACGCAGCCATAAGTAGATCTTCCCTAAATTTTAATAATATTTCGACGATTCTGTAAGTAAAGTCACAATATTTCAACTATTTTGTAGAAATTAAAAATAAACACAAAACAACAGTAATTTCGTATTAAAAAAAAAAACGGTAACTTTCCTAAGTAAATCCTTTCTCACTATCCTATTGCATGTCACACAAATCTTAAACTAAACAGAATAAATAATAGTACCTACTAACATAACCAAATTGTAATAACGGTAGCGTGCCCGCTACATACTTAAAACTTATGTTTTCACCTCAAAGAGCAAACTTAGAACACTCGGAGCCACTCAACTTGGACTCGAAGTTAATTCCCTACTGTATGTTATGATATGACTGAATACAAGGAAACACTGAATAATTCCAGTTAAACTGTAAGCCGACCCCAACAAAGTTGGCTAGACAGATGGTGATGAGCTGATGACTAATCGCTGTTATTTTGCCTTAATGTTTTCTATGTTCTGCCTACCATATTACCTACTACGTGTGTAATATTATTAAGTGCAAGAAACTATTTTATTTAAATACACAGACAGACATGTGACATCTACCAACCCACAGTGGGCCCGTGTGGTAGAATACGTCCCATTCCGGATTATTTATATTTTATGATTAGTTGATTACGCTAGTATGAATGTCGATGGCTATAAGAGTAGGGGAAGACCAAAGGAACGATGGATGGACTGTGTGAAAGATTATATGGCTAGAAAGTATGACTACCGAGATGACAACTAATAGAGAAGTATGAAAGAAAGGGACATGTTGCGCCGACCACAAATAAATTGGGATAAGGGCAGGAGAATGATGATTATGCTCATGTTACATATGGTTAAAAATACTGTTGTCCTTTTAGTAGCATATTGTTAGAGCTCCTGCCGCCTGTGATAGAAGATTATCCTAGTACGGGCATCTAATATTCATTATTTATCGTAGATTCATATTAATAACTTGCCCGTGTGAAATTTCTTGTTCTCCCGACCTACCAAGTCGCATCACGATACCCGCCCGCGTTATTACTTATTTTTCAATTGGCGTTATTTCAGTTTCTTTTTCGTTTTGCTCGGTTCCTAAGAGTCGTAGCGTGATGGTAAATAGCCTATAACCTTCCTCAAGAATTGGGCTATCAAATGCAAAAAGATTTTATCAAATTCGACTGATGGTTCCGGAGATTAGCGCGTTCAAACAAACAAACAAACAATCTCTTCAGCTTTGTCATATTAGTTAGACAGAGTGAGGTTGAAGTGAAGTTTTCTATAAAGTTCACTTCGAAACACAAAATTTTTAAAGCCAGTCGTTTGCAAGGTGAGCATTCCTCTTCTGAACTCTGCCTTTTCATCTTTACTACCGATGCAAATACCTTACTTACAGTAAGTTGGCTTCTTTGCAACAAATAACTTTAACTTGTATGTTGGTAAACTTAGTAAAGGCTCCCCGCAGACAGGCACGACGCGTGTTTCGACGCGATTTTGGTAATGATAAATGATTTTTATTTCTGCAAGTCGGTTTGTACAACCACTCACACGTCAATCATATTTTTAAACAGAACAATTTCCACGTAGTTTTCATAGAAAGTGTCCTACTAGTGTCGCGTCGCGCCTGTCTGCGGGAGCCTTAATCCAAAAAACCGTTCACCATACATATTCGTTGTGAAGTGACAAAGTGATTTCGTAAAACCACAACAAATTCGTCACGTGAAATTTTAAAACGAGGACATACTGTCGGAGTATGTCCTCGTTTTAAAATTTCAGCAAACTTAGGGCTTCCCCAGCGGTTGAGGTTAATTCCATTACCGTCAGGTCATTGCGTCGGCGCGGAAATATTTATCAGCATGCACTGATTACTTTTATATTACCGAGACATTTTCGTGGCCTAGAAGCCTAGATTTTATTTAAAGTTGGAGAAATACTGGAAGCTTACATTTTATTTTGTTTCTAGCCGCCTGAGGCTTCGCCCGCGTGGCTTTTTTAAAATAGCTATAATAGCCTTAGTTACTCCTTATAACATTAGCTATCTGCCAGAGAAAATCCCGTCAAAATCAGTCCAGCCGTTTCGGAAATTCGCCGGATTAAAAGGAACCACAGAAAAAATCTTATACAAGTTTTCGTTTTGCATCCTCGTCAAATTTAAGGAGGTAACTATGCTAATGATTCTCGACACGAATCAATAATAAAATAAGTAGGTCTTATTTTTTTCTTTCTATTTTTCGGAAATCGGCATGTGTCGGACACGCATGTTAAAACGCGACCTGTGTGTTACCACACTGTAACTGCCCTTTTACACACACACTACCGCATACGCAACGGGGTGATTCTGTCCTGTAAAAATGGTGTAGTCTAAAATACTGTCAAACTTAAATAACTAAAAAAACAAGTATGTATTAATTATTATTGAGCAGGTACCGTAATTTTATTTGATTTTATGTTTTTCATAGCAGCCTCCTGAAATGACGAGGATGCAAAACGACACCTTGTATACGTTATATGCATTTAGTAAAGAGCTATTATTTTGACAATCCTAACACACTTCAATTTATTAACCTCTTCAAGGCTCGTGCAGGCTGCACGAGCCTTGACATTAAAGCCTCGCTCAGAAACCGTTTTTCAGATGATTCCAGTTCAGCTGGCAGTCTGCTAAAAGGAACAAAATATGAACCTGATATAAATTATTTGGCATCGAGTTTGAAACAGCAGAAATTGCACTAATTTGTTCTTTCATTTAGATTTCTAAGAAACTGTTAATGTTGAGATTACTGTAAGTATGCCTAATAGTAAAGGTTGAAGGGTCGTGCATACTGGCGCGAAATCACGGACGAGACAGGCAGCGCGACGCGCAGTGCGACACTTTCCATGAAGTTTTCATAGAAATTGTGCTACTAGTCACGTCGCGCCTGTCTGTAGGGGCCTTTATGTTAATACAAGGCTGTGCGAAACTTAATCGAAATCTGTTCACTTCAGGGGGGTAACCATCACCTCTTATAGCAGTATTATTTCAATATTACTTCAGCGTGAGTAAGAGATGGAGCTATAAGTCCTGTATAGTTCCATCACTTTCTCACTGTGAAGTAATATTATAATAATACTGCTATAAGAGGTGATGGTTACCCCCCTGTTCAGTAATTTATGCGTGTAGAGTAGGTATATATTATTGTGAAAGAATTTACTTAGTTTATTTCCAGTAGTCACTAAGGCCACCATATCGCCATGTGGACAATTCGAAATTTACCCATTAAACGATTTAAAAGCTGTAATAAAACCAAACTTTGTAAAAAAGGGTGGGTACTATAAAATTTCTGATTATTTAGAAGACACAAAGCTTGGGATTGAATTGCTCGCTCTGCTAAGCCTTATGATAAAATCGTAAAACTTGACATCTTAATTATTATGCAAAATCAACATTATATACAATTTTATATACATATTGACATTGATGAATTATTATAAACAAAATTACATGAATATTTATATATTTTGGTTTTATTTTATTTCAGTTAGTTTTAATGATAGTCTGGCATTTTGAGTACTTTATGCGGCCTACCCAAATGTCCTTTCCTTGGTATTGTTCGTCGAGTCGTTGAGCTCCTTAAGTTGAGCTACACGATTACTGACAAAATGCTTGAACTGACTGGACAGGTCCACTCAAATTTGTGTGGTTCTTCCCTCAAAAGACCATTTCAGATATGGTCCTTACATGACCAAGATTATGTCTGGACTTTAAAAGAGACTTTGACCCTTGAGTCTGTTTCGCCATTTCTTCGCAGGGGTAGTCAGATAGGAAATGTCGACTCCATCTAGCTTATTATTTTTATTTTTTTATTATGATGTGTAAAAGTGATTCTGATATCCTATTTACACAATAAACAATTTTATTTCATTTCGTTTCTCCGCACAGTTGCTCTTGAATTTGATGCCACGGCGTGACTATCGGCGCTATACAGATGGCGCCTTAGTCAAGAATTCGAGATTGTTTGATGGCACGTCATGGCCACATTAAATATTTATTTGGAAAAAAATGGCACGTAGATCGATAGAGGTGCGCCATCCCTGGCTTATGTCAATCCTGTTGAAAGTCATTTTAGAAATACGAAGCGCTTAGAAAGAGATTACCACCTGTAGCCACCACCACCTGTCTAGGCCCTTTGGAAGCTATTTCAATGCACCCGAAACAGAAAAATAACACCAAGTAGATAGTACTAGATAGAGAAAAAGTTTGGAATGTCGCATGTTCCTGTAATTAGCGCGATATCGCGGGCGCGACAGGCAGCAATATGCCTGTCGCACCCGCGATATCGCGCCAGTCTGCACGAGCCTTTATTCACACTAGTACATTCATTTCGACACATTTTATTCCAGGAATCAGCAATTAGTTTCATTGGGGGTCCGTTATTAAAAATAAATACGACTGTCGCGGTCCGTTTGGTAGACGATTACTAGCAACTAAAATTAAAAATATCAATTAAGAAATAAAACTAAAAGAAACCTGAATATTTTTTTTATCAAACAACACACACTGAACAAAAATATAAAAGTCAGTTATTAATATTAATGAGATAAAAAATATTTTTTACCTTGAACTATCTGTCTGAAGACAAAGCGAGTGCTAAATTAGATTTTTTTATTTTATTTTGTATATTTAGATTAAGTTTTAGTTAACAAAAAATACTGTTTACTTAAGGACCGTACAAAATAGGCCAGCGCGGCGCGGGTGGTCCGGATCCTGACCGCGGTCCACGATTTGGTGACTCCTGCTCTATACCCACGTACCCTCCACCAAGCTAGGCTATATTTCCCACCAACCCTTTAAGAATTCGAAGCAACAAAACTACATTATTATTGCGAACTTCAGTACCGTTAGAAGTTGTGTAGCACAAGTTTTTTGTGCGACAGACAGAGATGTATGTGCGAACTTCGGATAGGCCTGCGTGTATGTTTGTGTAGGCATGTTACGTGGGTAGGGATAGTTAACGTTCTGACTTTGACACTGCAGGGGTGCTAAAAAAACAGTGAGTGGTATTGCGTGCGAGAATATCACGCTGTGCCGTGCTGTATATCTTCTTTCTTTCTGCGGTAAAATTTTAAGCTAGTTAGCCACGGTAATAGCGCGGTAGACGTCGATAGTAACCGGTAACTCCCCATTGATTCCGAATAGGAGTCGCACTCCCGATCCCTTGAATCCCCACTGACACCGAATAGGAGTCTTGGGCCACGCGGTTTGCAACTCTATTATAATGCAATAAGGTGCTCATCCATTATAATAGAGTTGCAAACCGCGCGCCCCAAAGACTCCGAATAGGTGTCAGTGGGGACTGACGGTTGGAGGAGTGAAACTCCTATTCGGAGTCATGCATGCAGGCTCTTTAAGCAAGCATAAAGGCTTGTCGCGCGACACAAAGACACCGCGTGTAGCGCTACAAGCGGTGCCTTTGTGTCGCGACGCGTCGTGCGACAAGTCGCGCCAGTATGTAGGAGCCTTAAAGCTATCGCTTTAAGGCGGTTATCACATTGCTGCCGCATCCCGCTGACGAAATCCGCATGCGCCGCACCGCACGGAGATGCGGTGTCAGTGTGTTTTACCGTTCTTTTCTTTGGGTGGGAAATTATCAAATAACTTCTCCCGCTCTGGGCGGAGCAGGAGGGCGTGTCAGATTCTTACTGACTAAAACCCACCCGTATTCCTTCCGTTGCCTGTGCATTGCCAAGGGCCACGGTATCCCTTTCGTACTTTCCCGCGACCCCAGCAGAGTGTGTTTGAGTGGGTTTTTGTATACAAATACCGCATACCGGAGCGGTGTCTGGTGCAGTGAGATAACCGCCTAATTCAAATATGTCACCTGCTGGACAACTATTGTCTAAAACAGCGACAAAGGAGTCCCTAAACATTGGACGGAGTTACCAGTTCGCCCACGCTAATGTTGGATGCGGCTCGTTGGACGCTTTCGGCAAAATTGCAGATCAATAGTAATTAAGATAAACTCGAGGACTTTGACAGATTATTACTTAGGTTGACTTACAATTCCTGTACTCGTATATGGTACAAGAAAATCAGTGCTTGTTGCTCGGGCAAAAAAACTGCGACAAAAATGAAAAAGTAATCTGATATTAGTTTCGTAATTCCGTTTTACATTTTAGGCACGAAACACAAAACTGCTTTGAAATGCCGATTATGCAGTCGGTCCATTTCCAAATAAGTGATGAGATCAAACAGCAAGTCTCTAGACCAGTGATTCCCAAAGTGGTTAATACCGACCCCTTGGGATCGACATCGGTTTCCCAGGGATCGATATAAACGAAAATTGATTTTGGGGGTCGACGAGGTCTAAAAATCGACCCCTATTCATTAACACAAGTTCTTATTTGAAACTTTCAAGATACTGTATAAGTTACGTGTACCAACTTGTTATAATAATGAATAATATTTTAGTAGGAAGTATCATTGTTGTACTTTTAAAAAACTCAACAAGTCGATAAGCGTGCACAAATTCGTACAAGATGAAAAAAATTGGCTATAGGGGTTTGAGGTATCAGTTCATTTTAGAAAATGGGTCTCTTGCCCAAAATAGTTTGGGAATCCCTGCTCTAGACGATGGCCGGAGTTGAAGTAGACCACGCAGATATAAAAATGACTCACTGTGTGCCTTAAGTACAATACCAGCTTTCCAAGCATATGTATTAAATAATAGAAACTCCAAGGACTTTAACAGATTGGTAGATAGTACAGTCACACACACATTTTAAATAAAATAAAATAAAAAACGGCAAGGTGCGTGTCAGACCACGCACGATGAAGAGTTCCGTGGTTGGGATGGATTTATCAGAAACTGAAGGCTCGTGCAGACTAGCGCGATATCGCGGGCGCAACAGGCAGCAACATGCCTGTCGCACCCGCGATATCTCCCCAGTCTGCACGCGCCTTTAACGAGTACCTTACAGTCGACCAACTTACATTGCAGTTTTGACCGTGAGAATTGACCGTGACGAATATCGATGTAGTGAACATGTTTTCGGCTACAATGTTAAAGGCTTGTTTTCGCGACAGGCATATTGCTGCCGGTCGCGCCCGCGATATCGCGCTAGTCTTTACGAACCTTAACTTGTAACGCTTGTAAAGCTATAATAGCTTTCCCTTTTCGTTAATATATACTAATGCCATGAAATTTTTCACACTTGACTCTAACAAAATGGAGCACTTCATATTACTCAAACGGATCCCTGAATCGAAAAATGATTTCCACAAACCCGCAATATTTTTGAACGGCTTATCTAACGATACACAATGCGATAGACGAGAAAAAAAAGATCACCCCACTTTAAGTGTAGGAGGTACTAAAAAAAAATTTTTGATTTTATTGTACCACTTTGTCAGTGTGATTAATATGTATACCCATGCCAATTTACAGCTTTCTAGTACTAAGAGTCGATGAGCTAAGCCGCGGACAGATAAAACAGACAGACATGGCAAAACTATAAAGGTTCCTTATTTATATGTTTATTTGTTTATAAATACATAACAAAAAATAAATCAAACACTACAAAATATACAATGGGCAGCCTTGTCGCTTTCTGAGATCTCTTCCAGCAGGCTTAGCATGACACTCTCTATTTCTTCGAAGAATAGACACGGCTATTTCTATACAAAGTGACATTTCGTTTCTCAGTTTTTGTCATCTCACCGTAGAAATCCTTCTACAATCTGTCATCTTGTCTTTCGTTTCTAACGATCTTTGTCTAGGTCCTTTTTTATGTAGAAAGATTTCTACGGTGGGATGTCAAAAAAGGAGAAACGAAATGTCACTTTGTATGGAAAGAGCCGTGTCTATTCTTCGAAGAAATAGAGAGTGTCATGCTAAGCCTGCAGGTAACCATGGCATGGACAGTGATTTGCGTGGACATAAACTGGGGCTGTCGTTGGTGCAAAAAATAAATACAATATACTAGAATAGATACACAGATACATATACATAACCTACATAATACAGGTTGCGACAAACTGAAATGGGACATTGTATACATCATTATTAACAACTTTTACTAAGGGACCAAAGCTATAATCCCAAAAAAAAAAAACTGCTGTCCCCTACATTTATGTTCGCAATACCTCATCAAAATGTAGGAAAAGCAGATTTTTTTTTTTTAGTAAAAGTTGTTCATAATGATGAGTACAATCTCCCATTTCGATTTGTCGCATGTTTTCAATGTCACCCTGTATATACATAAATATATATATACCTCTTTTGACTACGAAACCCTAAAAAGCTTGCAAGAAGTATAGATATTTCTGTTTGCTGTTATACTTAGTGACCATACGTCCCGTTTTGAACGGGGCAGTCCGTTTTCTAGGTCACCTGACCCGTTTTCACCGGAAAAAGCTCCGGGACGCAAAATAGTCCCCTTTTCCGAAACCGCGCGAAAATTCCTCTGACAACACAAATAATTAATTAAAAAAAATATGTTGTACATAATTTAATAATTACTGTCCGAGGAACTTTGCTTTATTATTTTGATTAAGCGGGTGAACCGATGACTGATTTGTTTTTTCACTATTTATAGTGAAAAAACAAATCAGTCATCGGTTGCCCGCGTGGTGGGTTACAGCCCACTCCCTCTCACAGAGAGGAGGCCTGTGTCCCAGCAGTGGGAACATTATAGGCTGATTATGAACCTGCCAACTGACGTAAATAAACCCATGTCCCATTTTGAGTTAAAAAATAAATGGTCAGTTTAGTTATACCACATGTAAAGACATACGATGGCAGTATGGCAGGTAAATAGGTACTAAGCATACCTAGGGATCCTACGCAGATAATAAAACAGCCGAAGTACGTAACCCAGGACATCCATATACTTTCAAAGATATTTAGTAAGGCATCAATATTGTACGCAGTGTGCACGTACGAGTAATGAAATAACGTATGTACTGTACCGATCTCTTTTGTACTAGGGCTGGTATCTACTATAGAAGATAAAAATAAGAATATTTTATTTCATATAAACCTACATGGGCACTTATGAAACGTCAGAAGCTAGGTGCACGGTTCCAATTGGTCGTTTCCTATGGAGAAGATCCGGCAAGAAACTCCACGGTGTAATCTTTAAAAAATAATTGGCTTTTATAATGTTTTCAAAAAACAGGGACGAAGGTGTCGGCCTGTCAACAAGTACCAGATACATAACTACATAGAAAAGGTTCAACAAATCTAGTCTACAAGACAGACAGATAGACAAAGGTAAGTAAAGTAAGATAAGTTGGGAAAAGACACTCACTTTTCCATCAGATAAAGTGTGCTACGCCGCCAAAAGAACCTCAGATGTCAAGGTCTTTAAAAATAGCCATTACGAGCGGTGAACAGTTGCGATTCCTAGATATGTCACTAAGCAGTCAGACTAGCTCCCACCCTTCTATTTTTCCTATATTTTACCAACGCTCAAGCTGTTCTTGTTGAGTTTGCTGTAGCCAATACGAGAAAAGAAGACAACGGTAGGTATAGCTGATACAGGTGCTGTTAGGTTATTTTATCGGCATCCCTTCAAAGCCAGAGGGAACAGGCATCATCTGGATACGCTTGTTCTATCGACCTCATCCATCGCTTTTTACCAGGCGAGATCGATGTCAAATGTGTCGAGATTTTTTTGTATAATTTATTTTTTCAATGTTTTTTGTTAATACCGAATTATGATATCCTCTGTGGCAACACTGTCAAAGCACAAATTATTAATATTGTAAAACACTTTTAAATGTCTTTTAATTATGGTAACTCAATGTATTATTTTAATTTGGCAACACTTAGAAATAACGGTTATGACTTATGACTTATGATGTTATCGTTATTTCTGGGTGGGGCATCATTTTAAATGGTAAAATGTAGTGCAGAGTCAGTCGTTTGATTGTGAAATAGTACACTCGTGCAGCATAAGTGTTAGCAAGAAAAGCGTGTTTACCTCAAAACAGCAAGCACGGCAGAAACAGTTCGGACGAAAGGAATCATAATGATAACTATTCTATGTAGCTGCACAGGGAGACGGCATAACGCTATAAAGTTATGCCTTTTTCCTTATGGTAGGCGGAATCTACAGAACGACAGGTGTGATCGTTAGTTATTATTTAAGAGGCCGACAACACCTAAAGCGCGGTCACTGTCGGACTGCATAGAAAAGAAAGAGAAGCGCGATGACACAACGCTGGTAATTTAGTGCAAAATATGAAGCAATTATCGATTTACAAAAAAGCTATAGATTGTATAAAAAAAATAAAACACTATTATGCTAATATGTAGCTTGTAGAATAATCTGACAAAAAATCAGAATGATTGCATGTATATTAGTATGGTTTTTAATCGTTAAAAGAAATTGTTAGAGGTATCTTTGTGATTTTTTTCTATCGTATCAAATTAGTTGTATTATGTTTTCAACACGCTATTTACCTTGCATATATCCTGAAGAATAACATATATTTTTCTGATTTTATTTACTGCAGTGGATCATATACTTTTAGGCATTATAAAACTTACAAAGTTTGCGTTTAGGTCCTGTAGTCCCCATAATCGTCGATCGTTACTTGTTATTCGAGTATGGATTACAGCTAAAAAAGGCTGAATCGAGATTCTATTATCTGGTCATTTACGTGCAATTTTAGGCAGTCACCAAAAGAAATACTGATTGTCCAATAGTCCATCATCACCACCATCACCATTTCAGCTGAAAGACGTCCCCTGCTGGACATAGACCTCGACCAAGCACCGCCACTTCGATCGGTTCTGTGCTTCTCGCATCCAGCCCATTCCTGCGGCCTTCATTCCTGCGACCTTCCAACGTCACCTCTTCCGCTACGCAGTCGCCACTTTAGAACCTTTCGGCCCCATCGGCCATCTACAATTGTAATTGTCCATGTGCATATTAAATTCCTATCTTCTAAAACCTCCATTTCAGTTCACTATCAACCCTACCCGTAGTGCGGTGTTTGAGACAAGTTTATTTATTTTGACATGCCGTTATAAACGTAATGCGTGCCGGCTGAATGTATTACTTGGGACCGGGAGCACTGGGTAGGCCTGTGTGTGCCTGTATAGATAGGTAGGCTGAACTGGGTAGGTAGCTTCTTCTTTTCGAGTCGATGGTACAAATGTGATGGAAATACATGTATTGTGTTAAATGAGATGATGAGGGGGCTTGTGGCTAAGTAATAACAGCCGCTCGGGTCGATCGATCAGGTTAAGCTACGCTTACCGCGGTTGTCCATGGATGGATGATTATTTTCTTTTGATGGATGATTTTTTAGGTAAATGTATTATATTTAAAGTTTTTAATGGGTATATATGTATATGTATTATATAGTTATATTTTTATAAATATTTATTCCACAGTTTTCTTTATTGCACCTACCACTGTCTGTCTCTGCATCACCCAAAGGTTGACTGGGATAAAATGCCTATGATCCCATAGGCATAAGTCCGCCTCTGTACATTTTTGTGTGCTTAAAGTAAATAAATAAATATCTTTACATACCAACTCCCCTCCGTGCTTCGGAAAGCACCAAAGACTACTATAGAAAAGCACGGTAAGCCGTTCGTCCCGGCCGTCATTCGTAGATCTTTGACAGTCGTTACGAGTCGTCAGAAGCCCGAAAGTTTGGCAACTATGAACCAGTTTTACCAAGGGGTATCGTTGTGGAAGTCAGATAGGCAGTCGCTCCATATAAAATACTGGTATTCAGCTGCATCCGGTTAGTCTGGAAGCCAACAGATGATGATGTTAAATGATTTAGGCCCCGTGGGTGGCCACGCAAATCGCGGCGTCATTAATGGCATTGTTTAGGTCCGCAGAAGTGCAGGTGTGGACACACCTGACACTCCAACATAAGTAGCTTCAAACTACCTACGTATACCTGTGTAGGTAGGTAGGTCTTTAGACTTAAGGCTCTTACAGACTAGGGCAATATCGCGGGGGCGACAGCCATATTGCTGCCTGTCGCGCCCGCTGTATCGCTTCTGTATGCTGGAGCCTTTACTCATGTTCTAGATGCTAGTATATTTATTTTAAAATTAATTAATGAAAACATTTATAAGTTAAACATAGACGCATACATTTGGCCTTTAGTAACAAGTCAGTTGACCGTCAATGTTTTGTCAGCGGCGTAGCACGGCCATTATAAAAAACGTTGCCTGCTCCGTTGGTCTAAACGTCGCAGACGTTACTGCTGAACATGAGGTCCTGAGTTCGATACCCGGGTCGGGCAATGCCAATAAAAATTGGCCAGCTCACTAGTGGGCAGCCACATCGCAAACACAACGATCTGTCTGTCTGCAAACACTAGCCACGACGTAAACGCGTTTACTAGCGACAACGCAACCACAATGCAACTGCAAAAAGCTGTAACGACGGTATTCACACCTAACCACTGCTTGCCCACATTTAGCCCCTGCGATGTAGTGTGGTTGGCGTAAACACGGCTACATAATCAAGCTATACATTTCCAGTATACTGGAGCCGATCTCGCAAGGTATATAATTTCCGTACAATGAGAGGTCAGCTTACACTGGAATTGTATAACTTGATATGTAGCCGTGTGTACATGTGGACGGGCCCGTAGTGGGGCTGTAATCTCGGCCAAAGGTTAATACGAAAATCTATATTTAGCACCTTAAGGGTCGGGTAATCGCCATAATATTGTAGCGGCCATCTACATCGCCACATGCGAACAACGCACACTGACGTCACGCAAAATCCTGCATCGCGCAAGCAGAGTTTACCGCACAACTAGCTTATAACAACAATCCGACGTGTAACCGTTGGGCAGTTGCCCACCAGACACAACAACCATCTGGTCAGAGGATCCTCCATTTTCTATGGAGAATAAGTTGACTTTACTCCCTGTTCCTCATGCCTCTATAATATATTTGAAACAAATCACAGATAGAATTATAGATAATAAAATAGCCGTAATAATAAAAAAAACATGAAAATATATTAAGTAGTTGAAAGTAATATCGTTTTTTACGCTTTGGGTAGACATTACTGCCTGAATTTATTTTATAAAGTGTTTTACAGCAATACTTAAATATTCACATATAGAAATGAAGTGTACGCGTTCCAGTTTAACATACTTTTTGGCATAACTTACTTGCATTCTATGAAGGCATAATAATAACAGATTTAAAAGTCACAAAAATATTATATCTGCGCCTTAAACGCTTCCCGGGAAAAACACCATACAACATTTGAATCACTTTCCTACGAAACAATGTTTACCACGAAGTAATCGTCTAAACTAGTCGAGTATAGGGTTCGATTCCCGAGCACTTAAGTTACGTAAACACTAAATGTTTACTTTCTGTTATAATAAACAGTTTTATTTAAACATCCGTTTTAGATTGTTTGTAGATGCTTAAAGTGAGAGTCGGTTCGAAGAAATTTTATAGAGAAAGATAAGGTTTCGGCCCACCTGATAATAAGTAGTCATAGACACCTGGCTTGGGTTGCTAACCAGAGACACAGATGTACATAACATGTCTCACGTCCCTTTCATTTCACTAGAACCCATGAAACTGGGTTCGAACCCAGGCAGGCGCTTTACTTTGTGTAAATAATTTCATCACCACTGCTCTCAAAACGGTGAAGGAAAACATCGTGAGGAAACCGGCATGTCCTTTTTTTTTGGTTGGGAATTCACCAAATAACTTCTCCCGCTCTGGGCGGAGCGGGAGGGTGTGTCAGACTCTTACTGATTAAAACCCACCCGTATTCCTTCCTGTTGCCTGTGTTGCGGGGGCCTCGGTGACCCATTAGTACCTTCCCGCGACCCCGGCAGGGCGCGACCCCGGCATCATGGTCTATCTATGTAAATACTCTCCGCTGAGATTGGTCGCCATGGCCGAAATTCGGTTTGGAGGACTATTGTCATTATTATTAGTTACAGGCACATGAGACTTTTCAAGCAGTGGTGGCCCAGTGGTAACGGCCGCGACTTACGAGTTGTAGGGCGTAGGTTCGAACCCGGACAGACGCTTTACTTTGTGTAAATTATTTCATCACCACTGCTCTCAAAGCGGTAAAGGAAAACATCGTGAGGAAACCGGTATGACCTAGACCCAAAAATTCTAAGATAAGTATGTGACATCTACCAACCCCCAACGTGGTAGATTACCGCCCACTCCCTCTCACAGAGAGGCCGCCTCTCACAGGCCTGTGTCCCAGCAGTGGGAACATTATAGGCTGATTAAGCATGAAACTTGGTAAGAGCAATGCTGCTTATAATTCGTTCCGTCTAACACTTAACATATCTTCACGCCTGTAATTCTCAAGGGGTTAGGCAGAAGTGTACCAGTACACCCACATTTCGCCAGTTATCTTTAAGTCCCATGTAATAGGGGGCGAACCCAATGGCCATCAACCGGGCACAAACCCAGATTCCGAGCTGCTGCTGGGAAATTCCTGATAGGAAATTCAATAGGCGGTATGTTATATTTATTTATGTTTTTTCTTTCTTCTTGACCCAGTGGCTAAAACTGGAACTAGAGATACCACTAAGAAAATTGACCAGGCCTGTAATTTTTTGGTCACCGTCCGCCGCGCGCCGTCACGAACCCAAATCAGCCGATTGTACGTTTTGGAACCAGACGAAACAGACTTTGATAGCCGATACCGATAGTTCACCGTTACTATAATATCAAGATAATCAATTTGAGTACCGCATTGCATTTCAGATATCATTATGACTATGCAACTAATTATTATGCGCTCGTATATTATGCGATTACGTCACTTCCTTTCTACGGAATATTTATTAGAATTACGGCCATATTTATTTCTATGTTAACGTCAAGATATAAATAAGACCGTTATTTTTAAACTTCTTCAGTCATCCTAACCAAGTAGGTACGAAAAGTTTCTTTTTAATTTTTATTTTAAGTAAAACGGTTTTTATTTTCACTACAATATTTTATTCAAACTAGTATTCCATTTTAATTTAAAAGTAGGACAACATACAAAAATATTCGTAAGCAATATCTTTTCGAGTTTCGATTTTATATGATCTACTAATTCCGGATAATTTTTGGAAACTAAAAGCCTTTTTTAACTAGGAAGATTATACAATATTCATTAGGAGTGTAATTTACAAGTTTTGTGTCTAATGTTGCAAGGAGTTCCATAATACCCGCCTTCGGCATACAGTAATGGCATCTTTTGCCATTGGGTAAGGTGTTTTTGGCAATCCTTAATATGGCATTAACATAACTTATTTAGGCGAGCGTTTTTTATAGTTATATTTCGTTGTGTTATTGAATGTGTGAATTATTATCAATCATCGTTCAATTGACTTCCTCATTGGTTTAGCCTAGTTGCAAGAGCGATGACCATTGTACGTCCTATATACCCTCACATCCGGTGGTGTAATTAGATTTTACATTAAGGCGCTGACAAGACCCAATTGACCAAAATAGGCTTCTCTTAAGAAAGAAAATTGCCAAATCTGTATAGTTTGTGGTAACGAAAAAAATATATGTTAATTTTGAACATATTTCCCAGAACTTGGTTGTCACCAAAACACGTTTTGAAAAAAAAATCTCGATACAAACTAACGTTAAACTAACCTCTCACCTTGAGTTCTAATCCAAAATATCTGTATTAAATATCAACATAAATTACGTATTTAATGAATAACAAGTACGTCTTATTCTAATGCAGAACTTGGTTGTTTTTTATTTTCGATTACTCAACTCAATTCTGAGTAAATAGATAATTACTTCATATTTTGCAATAAATTACAAGCGTTTTGTCGTCGCGCTTCTCTTTCTTTTCTATGCAATCTGACAGTGACCGCAGTTTAGGTGTTGTCAGCGTCTTAAGAAATTCTAAGGTAGATAATTATTATTATTTAGTTTTTTTTTTTTTTTGAGAACAGTTGTGGCACAGTGGTAACGGCCGCGACTTACGGTGAGTTACAGGTCGTAGGTTCGAACCCAGACAGGCTTTACTTTGTTTAAATTATTTCATCACCAGTGCTCTCAAAACGGTGAAGGAAAGCATCGTGAGGAAACCGGCATGTCCTAGAACAAAAATTCGAAGATATGTGACATCTACCAAACCGCACTGGGCCCGCGTGGTGGATTACGGCCCACTCCCTCTCACAGAGAGGAGGCCTGTGTCCCAGCAGTGGGAACATTATAGGCTGATTATGTATGTAAGCAACTCAAGGACAGAATTATAGCGCACTTAATCTATAAAAATACATACAAATAAATAAAATTACAGTGTCTGTTTGTAATGTCAAATTAACAGCTTTTACTAAATGCATATGAAAGTATATACGGTACTTACAACAAAAAAACCAATTTTTTTTGTCTGTCTGTCTGTTTGTTCCGGCTACCCGATTTTGACGGGAATTTCACTGGCAGATAGCTGATGTTATAAGGAGTAACTTAGGTTACTATGCGGGCGAAGCCGCGGTTAGCAGCTAGTAGTTATTAATGGTGTTGCACGTAATGTAAATTGTTTTGCATACTGTTGTATAGAATCCATTTTTTTTTCCTCTAACTGAACAGGCAGCTGTGCTGCTGGGGAGTTTGTTGACCACTTCTTCTTCCCAGCTAAAGCACTAGGAAGTGGTGAAGGGCGGGCGTTTTGGGCAGTCCCCCAAAATGCCCACCCTTATGTAATTTTGACGTTCGAAAAGTGCTGATTCTCAGCCTAGTTTGAATAAATGACTTTTGATTTGATTTGATTTAATAAAGTGGCCCAGTGGTTAAGGCCTTAACTCACGTGCAAGAGGTTGTGCGTTTAAATCCGGGTAAGTACCGATGTGACTGTTTAATTCATATGTACTTGTTTATCTTGGATATTACTGCCATAGGTAAAGGAAAACATCGTGAGGGAACCTGGACTTATGGTTTTTTTTTTGGTTCGGGAATTTATCAAATAACTTCTCCCGCTCTGGGCGGAGCGGGAGGGTGGGTGTGTTGGACTCTTACTGACTAAAACCCTCCCGTGTTCCTTCCGTTGGCTGCCTGTGTTGCCAGGGGCCTCAGTAACCTTTTAGTACCTTCCCGCGATCCCGGCAGGCATCGGCCCTAGTGGACCCCTATGCTGCCGACATCTCTTTGAGGCGCGCGTGGAATACAACGCGACTTCGACCCGGGCATGGTCCTTACCGGACGGTGAGCTACCCATTGCTCACCGTCCGCAAGCTCGCGCCTACGATGGCCGGAAATCCGACCGGGATTCCCGACGCCCAGGGCGTCTCCTGCGGCGGCTAGGGGCGAGAGGGCGCGAAATTTTCCTTTCCCTCAACCGTCCCGCCTCCTCCTTCGCGAACATTACTGCTTCGCAGAAGGAGGTGACGGCTGCCCATGAAACACGACACGAGAACCGAAGAGAAGCGTTTTGTCAACGGAAGAGTAGACAAAAGTGACGTTTCCGTGTAGACAGTTGACAGTTTTCTACCGAGAAATATAAACAAGCGATTTCTATTCCACAGTAGAGTAGACATAGAAAGCGTCATGCTAAACCTGCTGCAGCCTAATTGCGTAACACGCTATCAATCACTGAATGATTTTGAAGGATGTTGGTAATCCATTGCTTCATATGTAAGAAACATTTGTCTGCTCAACAACGTTTAAAACGCAATGAACGTGGGTGAACTGTCAAAACAAAACCCTTTACTACAGTAAGCTTGTTAATTTCTCTTCGACTTCGATCTGTGGGGCGACAGGCAGCAATATGCTTGTCGCGCCCGCGATATCGCGTTGGTCTGCACGAGCCTTTACATTTAAAAAGCAAATTATTAAAAAAAAAAAAAACAATAAACCCGACCGCAAAAACACATTTAACTGAAAGGAGAAAAACAAGTAATAAAATCTAAAAATATTACGTAGCCTATGTCACTCCCACAATTAAGACGAATCTAACGACACCTCGTATAATTATGTTAAAATCCTTCAAGCCGTTTAGGCTATAGAGCGTGCCAAAGAAATACATACTATCGAAAAACATTACCCTCCTTCTGGTACAGTCGGGTAATAATAAGAAAGCTTTTGTGGACAAGATATTAATTCAGACTTGTTGTAATGGCAAACATGTCATTTGGTTTAAATAGGTTTTTATTTTTATTATTTTATTAATATTTTACATAGATTCTTGTGTACCTTGTGAATCTAAGCACGTTGTCGGCGTAATAGACTAGATATTTTGTAGACCTTTTCCTTTTTGTTTGTTAAGTACCTGGTACTTCTCGACAGGCCTACACTGTCCTCCCATACCTATTAACACTGTGATTTGAAAACATTGTAAAAGCCAATTATTTTTAAAAGAGTAACCGTGGAGTTTCTTGCCGGCTCTTCTCCATAGGAAACGACCAATTGGAACCATGCACCTAGCTTCTGACGTTTCATAAGTGCCCATGTAGGTTTATCCTAATAATAATAAAAATGCGAAAGTTTGTAAGGATGGATGGATAGGATATGTTTGTTACTCTTTCACGCAAAAAGTACTGAACGGATTTGGATGAAATTTGGCACACAGATAGTTTATAACCAGGAATAACACATAGGATACTTTTTATCCCGATATACCCACGGGGTCAAAACTTATGCGGGTGAAACCGCGGGGCGCATCTAGTGTGAAATAAAAATATTTTGATTTCATTTGATTTGATTTTAAGCGTACATCATTAGCAGGTTAATAAGCTTTATGAGGATCAATTAAATATTCTCCTAGTAGCTCTTGCATTGCAGTAGGTGAAGCGTGTCTGTGTGCGTGCGTTTCCGCTCGTTGTAAGGAGCCAACCTTCTGTCCCTATCCATCTTGTGCCCGTGTGCTCATCATACGGCTTCATTTAGTATTCTATGCGCAAATTTGATGAAAAAAATACAATCCTCTCTCACTCCTGTTTTGGTCGACTGTTTCTTGTGTTGGGATGTAGCGTGGTTGAGAGGAGGCAGCGGAGGAACTGAAAATCTAGTCTTCTAGACCTGAGAGCATAGACCAAGCTAAGCAACGAATAGATCTCGGGACGATCCAACTCAGTCTAATGCTGGACATTATACTTGACGACTAGACTTTAAAATAATTCTTGGGCTTAGCTATGTTCATTAGGGTTCTGTACCTCAAAAGGAAAATCCGGAATCCTTATAGGATCACTCGTGTGTCTGTAAAGGTCTCAATTATTTTTATAATTAAAAAAAAATCGTTTTAAAGTTATTTAAGTAAAAAAAAAAAATTACAGAAAATATTTCTTTACATTACATTACAGGAAAACCAAGGAAAATAAGGAGTCTATGCTGTTAAAATAACATGGTACATCTGTCAAAATTGTGCGTCCAAACTTACATGTGCAGTTGAAATGTACGGGGTAACTTTCAACTACAATGTCAAGTTTATTCTTGGGGTAAAAAACATGGTAGATAATATATTCATTGTACGGAACCCTCACCACGCGAGTTCAACTCGCACTTGTCCGGGTTTTTTATCTGATGATATAGCTGTACCCTGGAAGTCTCGTCTAGTAGTTAACGCAAGTGGACCATCACGCTAAGCGTGACGCTTTCTATTTCTACGAAGAATAGAAACAGCTCTTTCTATTCAGTGTCATTTCGTGTCTCCATTTTTGACATCGCACCGTAGAAATCTTTCTACAATCTGTCATTTTGTCTTTCGTTTCTAACGATCTTTGTCTAGGTCCTTTTTTATGTAGGATTTCTACGGTGCGATGTCAAAAATAGAGAAATGTCACCTTGTATAGAAAGAGCTTTGTCTATTCTTCGTAGAAATAGAAAGCGTCATGCTAAGCCTGCTGGGGGCACAGCTAGTAACAATATAAAATTATACCATTGTATTTTCAGGTTTTCTTTTAATTATCGCTCGGCACACCGGGACATTCCGCCATTTCCTCAGAACTCGCACCGAGTATTTGCGTTACCTCCGGAACATTCTTATTTGATAAAATATGCTTTCCATTTCATATTCATCCCGGCGATATCTCTCCAAACTGACTAGAATCAACATCGTTGTCATGTCATATTTTACATTTATTCTACCTACGCCATTTTGCCTTGTAGTATTTAATTAGCGTTTCTTTTCATAGAAAAGGGTGTTCTGAAATGTTATTTTTAATTGTTGTAACACTAGGTGACCATCTAAATGAATGCCTAAATAAAAGCGCATTGTGCAGTGAAATAATATTTAGGAGTCCACTTAGGTTATTTCTAGTGTTATTGTATTGAACACCGGCAATATGTTGGCGATTTCAGACCGTAGGTTCTATATCGACGTTTTGTTACAACTTTAGTACTTTGGATTAGTTAAATGTGCTAAATTGCCGTTAAAAACCCGGCCAAGTGCGAGTCGGACTCACACACGAAGGGTTCCGTATTTAGATCGAGCAAAAAAAAATGCCGTTAAATCACATTTCTTGTATGGTGACCCCTTTAACTATTAATTTTAATTATTCGTTGTTATAGCGGCTATAGAAATACAGAATCTGCGAAAATTTCAATTGTCTACCTAATATGATTCATGAGATACAGCCCGCTGACAGACAGACGGACGGACGGACAGCGGAGGCTTAGTAATAAGGTTCCGTTTGGCACCTTTCGGGTACGGAACCCTAAAAAGTGCAATTAAGAGAGTCATGGAAGAATGAAGTAAATAATGTAAGTAAGCAAAATTAGAAAATTATCAAGGCAATCATAACGCTTAGTTTTTAGCGTGTAGGTTGTAACTGAAGATTTTGCATCTCGCATCGCTTTATCCGTTCGTCTCCCATAGTCGGATAAAAACAAAGTTCACCCCCATCCACCCAAATTAAAATATCCGCTTCGTACCAGCAAAACATCCAGCTCAAACCGGTTCAAACTAGTTTCAGGAGCGCCATATTCGAAAAATTACCATTTCGCAGGTATCATGCAAGTTTAAAATCAATTATAGTCTACTACCGGCGCTCAACTTCAGGGGGAGATGAGCATTACACTTTATAATCCTTTGGGGGTCGGCAGATCGATAGCGTGACCTTCCCGACCTGAGGTAGCTCGGAATAGTGATAGCTTTAGTTAGCAGCAATATTATTTTGAACTTTGTAGTTAGTTCAATCGGTCTCAGAGAGCTCGTGGCCCGTATTAATAAACTGTGGAACTATGCTGTACAGTTCAATTGCAATCTCACTCAAGTGAGCGCACACAATTCAAAAACGAACTCTTTCTCGATTTTTGTTTTTAAAGTAAATAATCGCGGATTCACAACAAGACAACGTTCGAATATCGAAGTGATGTTTGTATGAGAAGTTTAGAGATTTGCAGAATGAGACTACTGATTCTTGATAATTTTTATAATACTTTTCATTCCATTTTTGGTCTTTGGTCTAGTGTTCGCAAGCGCTACTTCTGAGCATGAAGTCCTGGGTAAGATTCCCAGGTCGAGCAAAGTGTGATTGGGTTTTTATATCTGGAATTTCTCAGTAGCAGCCCAGGGTCTGTATTTATGCCCGGTTGATGGCAATAGACTCGCCTCCTATTACATGGGACTTAAACATAAGGTAAAATGTGTGTTTACTACAGGTAGACCTCTGCCTAACCCTTCGGGGATGCGTGGGAACATGCGTGATGTTATATTTCAAGGAAATGTTATTACGTAATGACTGTATGCAAATACAATGATGTGAGCAACATTGTTACCAGGTGGTTGGTTCCAAGAAATAAAGTAAGAATGAATAATAACTGATAAGGGCACAGTGACAGTTTGGTTCACTCACAGTCATAAGGTAAATATATAAAGATTACTTCAGTAATCATGACGCATGTTTATATTACTATAGTAATTTTGACTCATGATGACATACGCCATTGAAGAATTTCGACATTTCTAAGTATTGAAACTGTAGCTGAAGTGAATTGGGAATTTTCTGGGAATAAATTCGTTTTCTAACGAATTTTCTTCTAATTAGAAGAATAGACAAAAATGACGTCCCATGTAGAAAGTACGACGGCAGCAAAGTAGAAAGAGTCAACTGCACTTATTATGAAATTCACTCTTTTACATCACTCGGCTAAGAATTCTTTCTTTTGTCATACGATTTTTTTTCTGTTTGATTCTCAATTTTAACTGATATTAAGTCACTTATATATAGTGTTGCCCAAATTCAGTCTTGGTCTTGCAGTCTTGGTCTTGTTCTTGCGTTTTTGCAAGACCAAGACCAAGAACAAGACCGCGTATTTTTAGCAAGACCAAGACCAAGACTGACCGTGCAAGACTTGAGCAAGAACAAGACATAGCCTGCAAGACTCTTGCGTCTTGCAGCTAGGACTTAGCGCTATTTCACTGAGTAGTTAGGTGTAACAGTTCGGTGTATAGGTAGGTACGCTTAGGAATTCTATGAGACGCAAAAAACTGTATCAAAGAATATGAAAAACTGGACCTATGCGCATTACGACTAATACCATAAACATAGCGAATAAAAAAATATCTATTAAAATCAAACTGAGTGCATGCATAGTTATGTTTTAACCATCGGCACTTGGATAATGCGGCATCAAAGGTTTTGTACTTACTTCTCAAAGAAATTTGCCGCTTTTCGGAAGTACATGGTTATGATACACGCGGCTTTGTTTTGAAATCTAAAACAATCGTTGCCGCCACGCCGAAATCATAACATTTGTGACACTATTTGATTGCCGCCATAGGGCGTAGGTATACTCATGCAAAATAATTTCGAATTTTTTTAAGAGTACCTACACTGCCCTACTAAGCGCAAAAGCGGTATCTCAATGAAAGCGAGTTTCGAGATAATTGGAGATATGTAAATATCGTTTTTTTTTACTTTATATATTGACTTTTTTGCTTATTAAATAGAATTTATATATTATATTGGATCTATTTGTTACCACAATAGTTAAAATATCAAAAATGTATGTGGATACACCTTTTTCATGAGATACTGCTACACCGCTTAGTAATTATAAAATTAAAATTTGAGTTACCGCTTTTTCGTTACCTCTTCTCCTACATGTAAGTATACAAAAAAATATGAATTTTCTATCGAATAAAATATGTATTTTTTTAAAGGAAAAAAACAATCAAAATAAATTTTTAAAGTCTTTTATTAATCAAATTTATAATGGCATCAAAAAATATTTGAAGAAAAAACGGATTCTATGAATAAAATCTAGTCAAAAGTAAGCAGTTCTCACCAAAAGGACATTCTATTTTGAGGTATAATATTTTGAAAAGATTTCAAAATATTTTCTTTTTTGCTTTTAGAAATGCCTTCCGCTGCAATTTTCTTCTTCGGTGGTGGCAAAACTTTAGTTTTCATAATTTTATTTCCGATTATGCTCGCAGTGATAGGGTCTTTATTGAGTCCAGTTCTGTATGTCAAATCAAAACTGCCTCTATTGACTTATACTTCGACCATTTCATTAATGTATGGACGCGGTGTAATTCGAGACAGTTTATACTGTGTCGTGTAATCTTCCCAGTCATAAAAATCTTGTAGAGTCATCTCTTTAGGTTTTACGTTTTTTCCTGCAGTACTAACTGCCTGAGAAAAATCAGAAAAATCATAAATTTTGTTTTTCATGCGTTTCATCGACAACTCCACCCTATGGTGGAAACTGTCGGCCGACATAAAGGTGTGGCCTGGTTCGAAATATTTTATCACAATCTTGTCGGCGTTGATGTCATTTGAATTCACAACGTAAATTAAGAAAGAAAAAAAGTCCAATTTTTGTTCTGGGATGAACAATTGTCAACCCACAGTATGATCTTCTTTTTATCTCGATGAAAATGGCTACTACCATGCCGTTTCGGCAGCCATTTTCGATAGCCATTTCGGCTTTGGAGCGTCCAAGCAACCCTTCATACCATAGTACAGGAAAAACACTCAAACCTTTTCGGCCTTGACCAGTCGGCACGAAACTTTCGTTGTAAACCACTATCCTATGGGTAAAAATAGTAGTTTTGAACATATCTATCCTGGGCAGCATGATAACTTTTTGTAAGTCGGCAGAATATACAACAGTATCAGTTTCATTAAGCTCACTGTCCAATTTATATTGCTCTCTTGACATGTTTGCCCGTTCATTATGACTTGCCCACTTTGTGCAACCTAAACAGTCTTCTTGAAGATTTGCTTTAGTATGTGTGTTATCGTGCAGGCGGAATTCTTCACAGTCCTCACACTCTTCGTGGCCAAGTTTTACAAAAGAAATATTTAATTCCGCGATCACTTCTCGGTATTTGTCATAAGATACGTTGTGAGAGGGATTTTTTTCTAAATAGTCTTTGTGCATCACATTGATTATCAAATCACTGGGTAAGTATAAACGATTGGGGGCGTGTTCACGCCTGTAATGAGAAATGCTAGGTTCGAAGCTCATTATGTGTTCCTTAATAGGATTTGAGTCAATTTTACTGTGAGGAGTAGCTCCCAGTCTCTTGTCTACTGGCGGTGCAACCGTGTCCTTGGAATTGGCCAAAGCAGTCTGTAAAGGTGTCATTAGGTGGTTTGTAGCCCAAAGTTGTCAAAAAGAAAGTTTTACATACTGCGTACGTTGTACCAATGTCGTCTTTAAGTGAATAACTGTAGCTTATTTTTTTTCTGTAGTCCTCTGATTCAGGTCTTATTACTGTCCTTTGTTTCACAGAATTTGCTGAAGTGTGATGCAGCATATAAGCCTTCCTCTCTTTGTCACTTAAATCCCAGAAGCTTTTATTTATAATTTTTCGCTGATCCTCTGATATATTCTGGATACATAGCTTTTTTCTTTTTTTTTTCTTTTTTTATTCCGTAAGTCAGTACTTCACGCGTTATTCATATTTGCCGCTTATCGGCCTAGAAAAGTTGCTGTTCTTTTTTAAGAGATTTGGCGGTATTCAAATATACGGCCGTTTGCCTACGTAATATTGATATACCTCTAATACCCTTAGTGATTTATGGTAAAACTGAGATAGGGAAATCTTTCTTAAGGTTTTTTTTGTATGTTCTAAACAAGATACCGCTAAAAGGCTTAGTTCATTAGATGCGTATTTTTTAAAGCTATCCGATGGCATAAAAATCAACTTTTCGGTTTTTTTTTAGATACCGCTTTTGCGCTTAGTAGGGCAGTACAGGTGTTCCAAAGAATAAATAAGTTTCAGAGTGCTTAGAATGAAAATGAATACATTATACTGATCACGCAAGTAGTATTATGATTAGGATAAAATGGTAAGGATAGGTAGTAGATGTCATATTAATTCATTCTAGTAAGTATATATTATAATATTGATTACTTATATGGTTTTAAACTAATTACTTAGGTACTATTATTGTACATTTAGTCATTATATTTCTTAAGTTTTTACAAGAAAAAATAGCAAAAAAGTGTTCAAATATCACCCGTTTAATAAATATTGTAGCCACTTTTAAATATACTTGAAACGTGTAAAAAAATTCTACAAAACTAATAAAATAATTTAAAAAGCGTAGGTACTTACCTACTAATAAAATAAAAAGCCTGCGATAAGAGTTTTGTATTACTTACCAGCCCGAATATCTCTGAGAGAGATGATGAGAGTAAGTATTTACTAGCTGTGCCCGCGACTTCGTCCACGAGGAATAGTAACTTTGGAGGTATAGTGACGTTCAGGACTTATTTATTTATTTTAAAACTTCTGTCATCAAACATACAAACGAACTCTTCAGCTTTATAATATTAGTATAGATGTACGCCAAAACATTCACTTATATGTAAAGAATAGTGATTGGCACTAATTCTATTTTATTCACGCGTCGCGTCTGTACAAGTAGGTAATATTTAGTGTGTGTTTGTACGCCGCACGCGGCATTGTTTGATTTGCGGCGGCATTCTTTTCATAGAGCCGGCACGTGGCGAGGCGGCGCGGTAGAAAGCAAGGAAACGTACTATAAATAAAGGAATTATTTTAATTCCAGTCATTTCCAATTGAGCTGTGCTTCGAGTCTAACTTAATAATTGTTTTTACTAATTCTCGTTGTTTTCTAAAAACGTATCACGTGTACAATTTAATATGAGTGACGAAGATTCAAATTATTCTAGTCCGAGTAACGAGAGTTTGAGTCACAGATCTAAAAGACCCAAAAGCAAATTTGAGGAGTTTTTCGAAATAATTCATGCATCCCAAACTGCCTTCTGTAAATTGTGCCAATATAAAAAGATTGAAATAAAAATGAAAAACAGAAACACTTCAGGCTTAAGGAAACATCTAATATCTTTCCACAAAAAGGAATCAGAAATATTTCTTCCTGTTAAACCAAAATTAAGTGGAGATATCACAAGCTTTTTAGTAACCGCTGGAAGAAGTGGACAGGTAAGAATATTTTTTTAACAGTTAAAAGAATTTTAACTCCGCGTAGCTATTCATGCGATACTTTCAAAAACGCCATTAACTTACGTAAGTATTTTTGAGTTAGTGGTGTTTTCATCTAGGGGTGCGACATATTAAGTATGTAATTATCGTCTTAAATATTTTTTATAAACACCCATATTTTCATTTAATCGGCCAGTAACAACTAAGTACTTTATTTTGGTAAATTACAGTACAGTGCAACCTTAAGAGGGGACGGGGCCGGCAAGAGATTGGAAAAATAGGTATTTGAAGAAACTATTGCCGTCGCGCTGCGCCTCACAACTGAGCTATCAATGTGTGAATGGATAGTCTGTGTTTGTGTGCGTAATACGAGCGCACCGCCCGCACCCCTCCCGCGCCATCGACACTACCGGCCGGCGCTGCCGCGCGGCCTCTCAGTTGGATAGAAATATCGATGTTATTATCAGTGTTTAGTGTCATCCTGCCATTTACTTACCTACCCGCTGTTATTATTGTTTGACTTGGCTATTGTTTACGGACTTCATTCTTTGCTTCACTGATTGGACTCGGCTTGTGTATCGGATTTTGAGTAGTTACCTAATTGTTTTTACGACTGGAGTAAAATCGTGAGTATTTATTTGTAAATATTTTATTATTAATTTGTGTTACATATAAAAAGTTATCTTATACTCCCAAAATGATGAAAAAAAAAACTCGACATGTTCGAGTCTGACTCGCGCACCGAGGCTTTCGTGTAGATAGTTCGTCCATCACGGGAATAAATTGATACTCACAATCATAATCATTTTTGTTTCAGATAAAGCCCTCTATAATGGGTAAAAGAAAAGGGAATAAAAAGCGTTTATTTTTGAATGCTAAAAGAAAAAAACATCATTCACGTATAAAGCGGCAGATTCATTTTGCACCGCGTACAGTACCATCCAAGTAAGTAAATTTCATATCTACGAGGGGTGTTCAATGTATCATCGATATCGGCATACATTGAAGGCCCTCGTATTACCTGGGTAATTAGGTATAATGAAATGTATTCATTTCAAAAAAGCCTTTGTTTCGCACGTGTTTTACAACCGTGTTTATTCTATCCCAGCGCATTTTTTTGGTACCTAATACTGTATTGTTGTGAATTTTTGTTTGCGACAAACGCACATGCAATTGAATTATTCGTTGAAGTGGGCTTTTGGAGTGAAAAACTAAAGAATAAAGTGTATTTTTCTACATTTACAGTGATGAAAACAAAGAAAATTTTGCAACTTCCAAAGAGAGTCGAGAACCGTGTGAAGAAAATGCAAGCTTCTCATCGTCAACCACTACACTCGATGATTTAAATGTAGTTTGTGTCGATGATCACTCTAATGAAGAAGTGCAAAATGATAAATTATTATCAGGACGCAGAATCGTAGATATAAAATATTTGTTTTCCGCAATTTCAAATATCAAGCACGAACACATAGGCTGCTCATTTGCTGATTTATTTTTTTTAAAAGAACAACGGCATGGTTTTACGAGCAAATTTGTATTTGAATGCAAAATGTGTAAAAAAGTTGAAACAGTGCATAGTGAAGACCCAAAATTGAAATTAAATGCTAATAATGCGGTTGTAGAAGGAATTCTCTGTTCAGGAAATGGATATGCACAGTTAAACGAAATTTGCAGTGTTCTAAATATGCCAAATATGGATAGATCGACATATACGAAAATTGAACAATCTCTGGCACCAATAATTGAAGAATGTGCCATAGATGAGATGATCGCAGCTGGTGAAGAAGAAAAAAGGCTTGCCATTTTAAATAACGAAGTAGACAAAGCTGGCTATCCTCTAATAACTGTAGTTGCAGATGGCTCTTGGGCAAAACGGTCATACAAAAGTGGATTTAGCTCTGCGTCTGGTGCTGGATGCATTGTTGGATTGCGGACTAAAAAGGTACTGTTTCTTGGCGTTCGAAACTCATACTGCTGTGTATGTGCTAGAAGTCAAAAGCTGAATGTAGATGTTGCTAAACACAGATGCTTCAAAAACTGGAGTGACAGCGCTAATGCGATGGAAGCCGACATAATTGCAGAAGGTTTTGCAAAAAGTATTGAAATGCATGGAGTAAAATATTACTAACTCGTTGGAGATGGTGATTCCAGCATAATGAAAAAGTTGATACTGAACAAGCCTTATGGTCCTGATTTTATTATATCAAAAATCGAGTGTAAGAATCATTTGCTGCGAAATTTCTGCAACAAAATGAAAGCACTGGGGAAAAAAACAAATAACCACAAAGGTTTTGTACCCGTGCAGTTGCGAAAAAAGGTAGAAGAAAACGTCTTACGTTTGAGAAAGGCGGTAGTTGGAGCTGTAAATTACAGAAAATCACAAGAAGATACACATCACAATGAAAAGATAAAAAATTTGAAAAAGGATATAAAAAATGCAGCAAGTCATGTATTTGGAGACCACAGTAATTGCGACGCTTACTTTTGTAACCCCGAAAAATACAAAAATGACTCAAATTTGGTTACTCTTTTTCAAAATTGCGGATTATGGACTGACATCCAGCAATACACGATGATCATAGCGTCAAATGCAGAAAGCCTCATACTCGATGTAACAAACAACGCAGTGGAACAATTAAATAATGTCATTGCAAAATTCATTGGTGGCAAACGAGTTAATTACACGGCCAGAGGGTCCTACCAAGCACGATGCTTTGGTGCGGTCACATCGTGGAACAGCAACACGGCTATACATTCGTGCCTTTCAAAAAAAATTCAAGGCTGTAGTCCTGGATTATACACAAAGAAATTCATTGAAAGAAAAAGACGATCGAGAGATATCAAAGAAAAATGCCGAAAGAGAAAACTTTCATTTGACGAAAACAGGTCTAGCAAAAAACGAAAAGTTACTGGACCTGATGAAAGTTACGGTCGGCTAGAATTAGAGCCTGATATGCCTTCAGAAATATTTGAAGAAAGAAAAAAATGTTTCTTGCGGAATTAGAACTATCAAAGACGCGAGCTAAAGAGCTTGAACGTAGTACAATTGGCCAGAGTGAGAATGACTTTTGGGCAGTAGAAAGACGCAAGCGCATAACGGCGTCAAATTTTGGCAAAGCTTGCAAGCTACGGAAAAAAACTTCAGTTGCAGGAATATTAAAATCATTGTTGTACTCGCAATTCAAAGGTACTCCAGCGACTAATTATGGCAAAGAGAAAGAAGATGAAGCAATAAAACAATTTTCAGAAGAAACTGGGCTGACCGTTTTCAAGTGCGGGTTATTCGTCGACAGTAGTAAAAGTTTTTTAGCTGCAAGTCCTGATGGACTTATAAATGATGACTCAATTATAGAAATAAAATGCCCGTATAAAATTGCTGAGATGACTCCAAAAGAAGGAATAGAAAATAAAAAAATTGACTGCTGCATATTCCAGAACAACATGTTAAAATTGAAAAGAAACCACAATTACTTCTATCAAGTCCAAGGCCAGTTGCATATAACACGCAGAAAATTCTGCTATTTTGTTTTGTGGAGCCCTAAGGGTATATTATATGAAAAAATTGAAAGAGACGATGAATTTTGGAAAAATATCGAACCTAAACTAGATATTTTTTTCCACGAATGCCTTCTACCTGAAATAATTGACGGGCGCATCCCACGCAATTTGCCCGTCAGAGAAAGGACGGAAATTCTGACAAAATAAATGTATATATCTATTAATTGCTATAATTTCTTTGTTTTAATAAAATACCCACAATCCTCACCTCTCTCACATCCATAAATACTCGTATTTATGAAGATACTTGATAAGATAAAGCATTACTTTTAGAGCAGCCAAATCAAGTAAATAGGACTATCAGACCAAGTAGCAACTACAACTACAAATACCTACAACAAAAGTTAGAAATGCACCTTACAATCACACGATTCAATAAATAAAAACAGTACAATAAAGCATAAACATCGACATCGATGGACAACACTAGAGTATCGATAAAAAAATGATCAACAATTGCCACTTCCCTAATTATATAAGTGTATGCCTGACCCCCCTTACCTCAAGTCTGCCCCCGTAGAGTGCGACAGGGACAGCTGCAGCACAGACCGATTATATCACAAAAATTTTGACGAGATCGACGTTTCGTATTCCCCTTTTTTCTCCTCGAAAAATCAGCCGATTCAATTATTTTTTACATACAATTTTTAAGGAAGAGTATTTCTAGGTTCCTATCATTTTCTTTTATGTTAAAAACTTTTCGAATTTGTCTGGTAGTCTTCTAATCACGGCGGTAAAAATGTATCATTTTTGTAATTTTTGAAGGGTCATATTGTCTTTACTAATTAGTTGCTGAAAAAAAGGAATTGACAGGGACGTGTCTGCAGCAGACCTTGATTTTATGAAAAAAAAAATATTGCTCTAGAGGCGTTATTCAGGAAGAAAAAAGGGGAATACATTTGTATGGAGAATCGCAGGCCCTGTTCCCTCTTAATATAACAAATATCAATTTAACGATTTTCTCGATTTAACAACAACAAACCTCCTCCTCTTATACGCTCAAACCTGTTTTAAATAATAACACAAGATTTATTGTTTTGTTTCAGTCGGAAAACAGCAGTGACAACATCACGACAGCTACAGTTGATTGGGTGGTGAAAAAATATCTTCCCTTCTCATTTTTCGATGACGAAGCTACACAAGTATATTTTCGACGTATTTGCCCTAATATGGTGTTTCCTAAAAGGTCTACACTTAGAAGGAAAGTCAAAGAGCGATTTGAAGAGCTCCAATTGAATCTCAAGGAACGACTTCAACAATTATCATCTAAAATGTCTTTTACCATTGATGGGTGGACGTCAATTGCTGGTAGGAGTTACTACGGGGTTACTATTCATTATATAGACAACGAATGGAAGTATCAATCTGTAGTTCTTGATTTTATACCATCACGCGGTCGACATACTGGGGAAGATATTGCAACGATTTTCCATGAATGTTTATTGGAATATGGCATAATTGATAAAATACAAGGTATCACGGTCGACAACGCAACTGCAAATACCAAATTTATGTATGAACTGGGCAAACAGCTGCCGCCACACTTTGATTCAGACAATCAACATTTCCGGTGCTTTGCTCACATTTTAAACCTTGGTGTACAAGATTTATTAAAGACCTTAGCATTACACTGTGAGTCTGACACTAACGCGCAAGATCAGCAGTACGAAGACTATGCAGACGAAACTGAGGATGAGGAAGATGAAGAATCTGCACCAAATATTGCTGACTCGCGTACATCTGTAACAAAGTTACGCAGTATTTCCAGTAAAATAAAAAGAAGTGAGATAGTGAAGAAGAAGTTTCAGTCTGCTTGTGAAGCAGCTGGCGTGCCATCAAATCTAAATGCCATTCTTGACTGTCCAACGAGATGGAATTCCACACATGATATGATTGGATTTGGTTTAAAAGTGAGAGCGGGCATTGACATATTGTGCAGTTCTGTCACCGAATTAAATGATTTTCAAATCACAGCTAATGAATGGCAGGTACTCGAAAAATTACATAAATTTCTAATAAACTTTAAACTTTTAAGTACAAAACTTGGTGGAGACAAATATGTTACATTCCCGCTAGTCATTGTATCATTCAATCTCTTGCTAGATAAAATTGAATCCATGGTAAAACAGTTAGATGAGAAACCTAATCGATCTGAAGTGGATGAAAGGCTCATTCTAGCTTTCCAAGCAGCTCGAGACAAAATGCTTAAACATTACAAGAAGAGCAACTGGATTTATTGTACTTCTTTAATTTTAGACCCAAGGCATAAGGCTCAGACTTTTGACCTGACAATGTGGGGGAAGCAACTTAAAACAGAAAGTCTGCGCAAGTTCAATGAACTTTATGAAGAATATAAAAGTCTACACTCACTGAACAAATCTCTGGAATTACCAGAAAAAGAAAATAAAGTATGTGATGAAGATGAAGACGTAATAGACTTTGATAAACTCTATGAATGTCCCTCGACGTCATCTGGATCTTGTCTTCAAGGCTTAGTGATAGACGAGTTGGAGGAGTACCTGAGAAAACCAAGAACTGCCAGCTCGGAAGACATTTTAGATTGGTGGAGGACGCATGAGACAGAGTATCCGATTTTATCGAAAATGGCCCGTGATTTTCTCTCAATACCTGCAACTTCAGTACCTGCTGAGAGGTTATTTTCTAAAGCATCATTAGTAATTAGAAAACATAGAAATAGGTTAAGTGATGAGTCAGCCAGATGGTTACTTTGTATTAATTCTTGGTCAAAAAAATTGATATAAAGTATCATAACCTAATGATAAAGCTGTTGATTTGTGTTGTATTTTATTTTTTATTCAAATAAATGATAAATCGTAAAACTCTTTTATTAAATTTCTTATAAGTTGAGGGTTCAATCTCTTTCTAGACAGATAAGTATTGTTCTTTAAAATACAGTCAAGTTATTGTAATTAATTTGTTTTTTTACATGTTTTAGCAAATGTAAGCTTATAAATCATAAATGTTTATTAAGAAACAGTTACTTCCATGGAAAACGACATATAGGTCAGTTGATTTTTCGAATTTCTTATCAAATCTTCAGTTATTTATTAATCTGCTTGATCTTTACTATGGCTATGTTAATTCAAGCTCACAATGTTCCAATTCTAATACGTTTTTCTAAGATTTAAAGTAAACTTTAATAAATAGTAATAGACTAATAGGTAATTGCAAGACTTGCAAGACTCTTGCTGCAAGACCAAGACCAAGACCAAGACTGGGAGCGCAAGACCAAGACCAAGACCAAGACCAGGTGTATTGGCGCAAGACCAAGACCAAGACTGGCTAAGTCTCGTCTTGTTCTTGCATTTGGGCAACACTACTTATATAAAGACAACTACAAAATAATTTCTCAAAGTGTCGAAGTACCGTATTTTGAAACAAAAAAAAATGATATGTAGTAATATGCCAATATTACTACATATAATTTACAAAATTTTATGTAGTAATATTGGCCTTCACCATTTTCTTGGTAATGCCCTATAGCCTTGTTCTTCTATTAATTACCATAGTTTTACGTTCAAAACGCTCTCCTGTAAGATCGTGATTTTATAGATAACCGTATATACCTTAAGGCCATCGAATAGAAAAATGCAAATTGTGTTCACTACCTTAGACAACTGTCAGTAGTCAGAGTGATTTTGACAGTTTGGTATAGAAACTTTCTTCTGAAATGGTCTACATAAAAAAGGACCTAGACAAAGATCGCTAGAAACGAAAGACAAAATTACAGATTGTGGACGGATTTCTACGGTGCGATGTCAAGAATGGAGAAACGAAATGTCACTTTGTATAGAAAGAGCTGTCTCTATTCTTCGAAGAAATTGAGAGTGACATAATGACAGTAACATACATAATCAGCCTATAATGTTCCCACTGCTGGGACACAGGCCTCCTCTCTGTGAGAGGGAGTGGGCCGTAAACCACCACGCTGGCCCAGTGCGGATTGGTTCTAGGACATGCCGGTTTCCTCACGATGTTTTCCTTCACCGTTTTGAGAGCAGTGGTGATGAAATTGTTTACACAAAGAAATGTGCCTGCTTAGGTTCGAACAAACGTAAGTCGGAGGGGGCGGGGGGGTGGGGGGGGGGTTACCACTGGGCCACCACTACTCTCAATTAAATATAATAATAATCTAAATGTATTAGTATTCTTTGGGTATACACAAGACTACGTAATTTCATTGAAAATAAATAAATTAGACATTAAGATAGAGGGAATCACCGAGAGGAGGCTTGTATCCCAGCAGTGGGAACATTATAGGCTGATTATGCATCATCATCATCTGCCTAGCCTTTTCCCAACTATGTTGGGGTCGGCTTTCAGTCCTACCGGATACAGCTGAATACCAGTATTTTACATGGAGCGACTGCCTATCTGACCTCCACAACCCAGTTACTGGGTAACACGATATCGCTTGCTAAGACTGGTTGTCAGACTTTCGAGCTTCTGACATCCCGTAACGACTGTCAAAGATCTACAAATGACTGATTATGTTATGCTCACTGAAGTCTAGAATAGAATACTCTTTATTATGTACACTATAACCCACCATAGGATCAGAGGTACTTTACAAAGTGACATTTTATGAACAATAACGATAATAGAAAAGTCAAAAAACGTATGGGACTGACATAAGCTACCGAAAAGCTTATTCCTGTTGAAAAGCTTTGTATAAATACGAAGCGCTTTGAAAGCTTTTGTCTCTTGTCTAGCCCCATAGTTGTTAGAAGTAAGATCATTATGAGTCTACAATGCCTCAAATGGCTCAGCATGATCCTCCGTTAAATGGAAAATATTGTGGCATTAATTTTGAAACAAATATTTATGGTAAAGTTCAGGATTAATGTTAAGTACTAGGTTTTACGAAAACACGATTCCATAAAGTTACCTCCAAACCGAACAAAAATCCGCTAGTATTCAAAACATACTTCAAATTAGATCATTAAACTTTGCATAATAACATTAATAACTGATCTAAATATTACATTAAATTCACCGTAAAAAGAAATGGCGCCGATAGTTTAGGTAAAACTCGCTTCCCGTCTCGCTTGCTCGCGTAACCGCGAGCAGTACTCTGTGCGAGCGAGATAAAGAGTTAAGTGGTGGAGGGGCTCGTGGCTAAGTAATAACAGACGCACGGATCGATCGATCAGGTTAACCTACGCTTGCCGCGGTTGGTTAGTGGATGGGTGACCATCTTTACATACCAAGACCCTTCCGTGCCTCGGAAACCACGTTAAGCCGTTGATCCCGGCTGTCATTTGTAGATCTTTGAGTCGTTACGGGTCGTCAGAAGCTCGAAAGTCTGACAACCAGTCTTACCAAGGGGTATCGTGTTACCCAGTAACTGGGTTACGGAGGTCAGATATCAGTCGCTCCAAAAAAAAAAATGCAGAAAATTGTTATTCAGCTGAATCCGGTAAGACTAGAAGCCGACCTCAACATAGTTGGGAAAAGGCTAGGCAGAAAAATAATAACTTAACTTACGTTTTTTGCCTTTACCGTTGATTCGCCAGTGTTGTATGGATCTCTATGGAAGTTTGTTGACAGCCACGGCGGCATTACGGTCAAAGTCAAAGTCAAGTCAAATTATTTATTTCAAATATGCACATAAAAGGCACGTTTGAACGTCAAATTTTACAAAAAAAAAACATAATTGATTCTAGTTGCCCCTTCCAAAAGTAAGTTTCGTATGGAGAAGAATGGGTAAGAAACTCCACCGTTAGTTACTCTTTTAAAATGTTTTACAAAGGCACGGACGGCACCATCGCAGTATACTACAACCGTGTCGTATAAAGCTCACACGATTATTCTGCGTGCCGTAAAGAAACCGTCCGTGTACAACGGGCCTAAGGATATAATAGCCATCAACAAAACTTACAAATAATAATATTTATGAACCATCTCACTCAAAACTAACGCTCATAACAGTCAGGTCATTAGATCAACACGTCAACATGACGTACACACACACATCTAAGGCACACACCACTTTTCTGCGTCAGTCGGGTAACTGACAGGCCTTTGTGCTTTGAACTTCTCAGTCGAGGGTTGTCTAGTGAGACAGAAGGGGTTAATAATACCTTAGGGGTGATAAATGCTATGATTTTTGGTACAGAATCTAAACTACAAACGAAATTTTCCCTTCGCGCCTGTCAGTTTGGGATAATTGTTCAAAAGACAAGAGAATAATATAATATAATTTCATTTATAATAAAGGGGGTAAGTGACGGCCGCTGAAAGTTACATTTTAACTTTGAACTCCCAATTATATTTGGGATTGCAGAATAGACCGCTTAATAAAAACAGGTTTAGGCTGCTTTTCCACCAGCAGGCTTAGCATGACGCTTTCTATTCTACGAAGAGTAGACACAGCTCTCTTTATACAAAGTGACATTTCATATCTCCATTTTTGATATCGCACCGTAGAAATCCTTCTACAATTTGTCATATTGTTCTTCGTTTCTAACGATCTTTGTCTAGGTCGTTTTTTATGTAGAAGGATTTCTACGGTGCGACGTCAAAAATGGAGAAACTAAACGTCACTTTGTATAGAAAGAGCTGTTTATTCTTGGTAGAAATAGAAAGCGTCAAGCTAAGCCTGCAGAGATGTGCTATGCTAGGAACTAAGCTATGTTTCTTATATGAAGGATGCGTTTGATATCCACCAATCAAATTCATTGGACCACACATCATAGCACTGGTGGAAACGGGTTCAACTAAACCGAGGAACTAAGCTATGTTTCTTATATGAAGGATGCGTTTGATATCCACCAATCAAATTCATTGGACCACACATCATAGCACTGGTGGAAACGGGTTCAACTAAACCGAGGAACTAAGCTATGTTTCTTATATGAAGGATGCGTTTGATATCCACCAATCAAATTCATTGGACCACACATCATAGCACTGGTGGAAACGGGTTCAACTAAACCGAGGAACTAAACTATGTTTCTTATATGAAGGATGCGTTTGATATCCACCAATCAAATTCATTGGACCACATATCATAGCACTGGTGGAAACGGGTTCAACTAAGCCGAAGAACTAAGCTATGTTTCTTATATGGAAGGATGCGTTTGATATCCACCAATCAAATTCATTGGACCACACATCATAGCACTGGTGAAAACGGGTTCAACTAAGCCGAAGAACTAAGCTATGTTTCTTATATGGAAGGATGCGTTTGATATCCACCAATCAAATTCATTGGACCACACATCATAGCACTGGTGAAAACGGGTTCAACTAAGCCGAAGAACTAAGCTATGTTTCTTATATGGAAGAATGCGTGCTATGGAAGCGTTTGATATCCACCAATCATATTCATTGGACCACATAGCATAGCACTGGTAGAAACGGGTTCAACTAAGCCAAAGAACTAAGCTATGCTTCTTATATGGAACGATGCGTGCTATGGAAGCGTTTGATATCCACCAATCATATTCATTGGACCACACATCATAGCACTGGTGGAAACGGGTTCAACTAAGCCGAAGAACTAAGCTATGCTTCTTATATGGAAGGATGCGTGCCATGGAAGCGTTTGATGTTTGATATCCACCAATCATATTCATTGGACCACACAGCATAGCACTGGTGGAAACGGGTTCAACTAAGCCGAAGAACTAAGCTATGCTTCTTATATGGAAGGATGCGTGCCATGGAAGCGTTTGATGTTTGATATCCACCAATCATATTCATTGGACCACACAGCATAGCACTGGTGGAAACGGGTTCAACTAAGCCGAAGAAGTAAGCTATGCTTCTTATATGGAAGGATGCGTGCCATGGAAGCGTTTGATGTTTGATATCCACCAATCATATTCATTGGACCACACAGCATAGCACTGGTGGAAACGGGTTCAACTAAGCCGAAGAACTAAGCTATGCTTCTTATATGGAAGGATGCGTGCTATGGAAGCGTTTGATATCCACCAATCATATTCATTGGACCACACAGCATAGCACTGGTGGAAACGGGTTCAACTAAGCCGAAGAACTAAGCTATGCTTCTTATATGGAAGGATGCGTGCTATGGAAGCGTTTGATATCCACCAATCATATTCATTGGACCACACATCATAGCACTGGTGGAAACGGGTTCAACTAAGCCGAAGAACTAAGCTATGCTTCGTATATGGAAGGATGCGTGCTATGGAAGCGTTTGATATCCACCAATCATATTCATTGGACCACACAGCATAGCACTGGTGGAAACGGGTTCAACTAAGCCGAAGAACTAAGCTATGCTTCTTATATGGAAGGATGCGTGCTATGGAAGCGTTTGATGTTTGATATCCACCAATCATATTCATTGGACCACACAGCATAGCACTGGTGGAAACGGGTTCAACTAAGCCGAAGAACTAAGCTATGCTTCTTATATGGAAGGATGCGTGCCATGGAAGCGTTTGATGTTTGATATCCACCAATCATATTCATTAAACCACCCAGCATAGCACTGGTGGAAACGGGTTCAACTAAGCCGAAGAACTAAGCTATGCTTCTTATATGGAAGGATGCGTGCCATGGAAGCGTTTGATGTTTGATATCCACCAATCATATTCATTGGACCACACAGCATAGCACTGGTGGAAACGGGTTCCACTAATCCGAAGAACTAAGCTATGCTTCTTATATGGAAGGATGCGTGCTATGGATGCGTTTGATACCGAGCGCCTCTCCCCTCACCGCACCGCAGCCGCTCCCCGTGCCTTCCCTACTGTCGATGCATCGCATAGCTCGAGCTGAGCATGTTCCTCGCACAGCTACTTCGCGGCGGCGCTTCTTCATAGCACATCTTACTCGCTCCGCTACCTACATAGCTTAGCATTAGTGGAGACGGTCACATAGAATGTAATAGAATAGAGTACTCTTTATTATAATATGTATAAAAATTACGGTATTTATAGCCGATATCGTCTTATAATTCGATGAACGCCGGCTGCACGCACGAAAAAGCATGACTCATTGTTTCGGCCTTTCTTCTCAGAGTAGTCAGATAGGAAACGCCGAGCTGTTTTTTTTTTCTAAATATGTTTGAAGTGTAAAAGTGTTTGTACAAACATACTTACAGAAAATAAATTCATTTAATTACATTTCATTAATTTTGTGGAAAAAAAATCTGTCATCCCATACCATACTTCAATACCTACTCGACTTATGAGACGACTGATATTTTTTTCGCAATTATTATGTTGGTCCCTGGGAGAAAGTTGTCCAGTTTACTCGTGTGTACCACACCCTTAATTTTCGCTTCACTGTATAGTACCTACAAATTTATTCCTTGACTGTACAAACACACAAACCTGAAACATCTATTTATATCTATATTTCAGCCCACATTACCTCCTAATGGTTATGCTATAAATATTTACACATACTTAGATTATAACCCAGTAAAGCTCGAAGCTTGTACAGTCGCCAGCACTTCAACTAACCACAAACTGTCAAATTTCCCCAAATTATTTTAAACCTTAAAATGTGGATGATTAAGTTCAAAATCGAATGAGAAAATTTGACAGTTTGTGGTAACTTGAGGTGCTGGCGACTGTACATCAACAGACAAAGTTGTGTTGTACCGTTGTAACCATCTGTTAAGATCGTGTTGTTAAGATATTAATAACAACATAATCTGTTCGTTAACTTTACTGTTAGCTTGTTCGCACATCGTATGGTGTGATACTGATAACTTACGGGTTAGTTGAAAGATGCTAAACCAGACGGCTGGTTAGTAAAATGGTGCCATCGGATCGGACTGGTTAGGTGTTCGCTGTCAAGGATTATTTTATAGTGATCTGGGAGGCAACCACGGCCTCTTATACCAGTATTATTTTAATATTACATCAGTGTGAGAATGAGATGAAGCTATACAGGGGGTATAGCTCCATCTCTTTCCCACTGTGAAGCAATATTAAAATAATACTGCTCTAAGAGGTGATGGTTACCCCCCTGTACTAATTTTTATGTTTAAGACGCTGACAACAGCTAAACCGCGGTCACTGTCAGACTGCATAGTAAAGAAAGAGAAGCACGATGACAACGCTTGTAATTTATTAAAACATGAAACTATTATCTATTTACTCAAAATTTAGTTGAGTAATCGATAATAAAAAAACAACCAAGTTCTGTATTCAAATAAGACGTTCTTGTTATTAATTAAGTACTTAGCGTACGTTGATATTTATCACAGATATTTTGGATTGGAACTCAAGGTTTTTTTTTTTTTTTATTTATTTATCATTTATACAAAAAACAACACAGGATTATATAAATAGATAGCAACCAAAAACCACTAAGGTTTAGACTTGTGCTATCATGAGTCTATCTCAATATCATGCAATACAATAAAGCATTTTATATGTTCGCGTAAAAGGTTAGTTTACCGTTCATTTGTATCGAGCTTTATTTTTCAAAACGTGTTTCGGTAACAACCAAGTTCTGAGAAGTATGTTCAAAATTAACATATATTTTTTCCGTTACCACAAACTATACAAGATTTGCCAATTTTTTTCTTAAGGCACTTTGTTCATTTGCCTCTTGTCAGCGCCTTAATGAGTTATCATCAATTACCTAGTGTCTTGCCAATTCTTCTTTATAGAACACAATGTTAGAAAAAAGAGGCAACTGCCCAATTCTTTTATTATAGTGGTCGGTACTTATTTATGTATTAAATTAACTCATTTTTAATTACGAATAATTAAAGATGAGTTTGTGATATACATATTATGAAGATATTAGGCAAGACCTAATATCTTCATATATCACAATGATTAGTAAAATAGATCCGGTGAGAATATCGGGATGAGAAGTACCGTATGACCTAACCCAGTTCATGGTCTAACCATGTGCCAAATTTCATCCAAATCCGTTCAGTCGTTTTAGCGTGAAACCGAAACAAACAAACTCACTTTTGCATTTATGATTTTAGTTAGGTTATAATAAAATTATTGCAGAGTTGTATAAAACTCAACAAAAATCGTGACTGTATTCCTTTATTCCGTTCGGTTTCATAGGGGATATTTATCTTTAGTAACGAAAATATGAATACTTGAAAAAAATCACAGATAGAATTTTATTATAGATAACAAAAAACCCTGTTCATACAAAAAAAAGACATGAAAATATCTTAAGTATGTTTAAAGTAATATAGTTCTATGCTTTGGGTAGACATCACTTTCTGAATTTATTTCATAAAGTTATTTACAACAATACTTAAACATTTACATATAGAATTGATATGTATGCGTTCTAGTTTAACATATTACATTGTTTGCATAACTTACTTGCATTATATGAAGGCGTAATAACAGATTTAAAGTCACTAAAATCATATATCTGCGCCTTAAGACGCTGACAACACCTAAACCGCGGTCACTGTCAGATTGCAAAGAAAAGAAAGAGAAGCGCGACGACAAAACGCTTGTAATTTATTGCAAAATATGAAGTAATTATCTATTTACTCAGAATTGAGTTGAGTAATCGAAAATAAAAAACAACCAAGTTCTGCATTAGAATAAGACGTACTTGTTATTAATTAAATACGTAGTGTATGTTGATATTTAATACAGATATTTTGGATTAGAACTCAAGGTAAGAGGTTAGTTTAACGTTAGTTTGTATCGAGATTTTTTTTTCAAAACGTGTTTTGGTGACAACCAAGGTCTGGGAAATATGTTCAAAATTAACATATATTTTTTCCGCTACCACAAACTATGCAGATTTGGCAATTTTCTTTCTTAAGAGAAGCCTATTTTGGTCAATTGGGTCTTGTCAGCGCCTTAACCGGCGCTTTTCCACCGACAAAACTCTATCAAAACACGATTATATACCTACTTGTACTTGTATTAGTTAGGCGTTAAACCTATTTTAAATAGTAAACAGGAGGAGTAAGCAGGGTTCGTGACTCCAGCACCGCCTGCAGGCTTAAAGGCTCAGGAATAAGGGATGCTCGCAAATACAGAAGGATCTTGGAAATAGTCAAGTGTACCCAGTTTTGGCACGGACTTTCGGAGCTACGGTATCGGAGACGTTATTGATCAAAATGCTTTGACTTGCAGCTTCGTTGTACAGTTAGGAAAATTAATTGATAAGCAAATTGATACGCTACACCAATTTGTCGTAATAAAGCCATTTCATACAACAGAATAGGTGGTAATTGTGATTTAAATATTTAACGGACAATGTAAGTTGCCACTCAATTTGCTAACAATTATTTTCTTTGAATTAAAGCAGAGTAAAAGCTCGTGCAGACTTGGGCGGTCTCGCGGGCGTGACAGGCATATTGCTGCCTGCGCTAGTCAGCACGAGCCTTAAAAAGTGCCAAAGGCAACGTCAAAGGAGACCTGAAGTTCACTTGGAACCTCACTCAAGTGAGCACACACAATTCGAAAGTGAACTCATTTGTTTTTAAAGTAAATCATCGCGGGTTCTACCGATACCCCATACAATACGCGCCACGGAAGATGAGACTTGACGAGCGTCTGCAGTGTCCCCCTGCGCAGGTACAGTCGTGTATGAAATAGTTATTATACGACATAGTTATACGAAATAGTTAGTAATAATATTATTTTAGTTAGAAATAGTTATTAATATTGTTATCGTCCACGGCGCAAGTCAAAACACGTGGTGTGTCAAGTCTCATCTTTAGTGGCACGTATTGTACATCTAAATCTGTTCAGGCATTTAAAAGTTATGGTGGCACAAATAAATTCACATAGATACATACATACATGAACCCAAAACACATTACACTCCTTTTTGGGCAGTTGTGTAATAAAACCCTTACCAGAAACCTAGTATTTGGTATACCTACCTACTAAAACCTGCACTACACTACTCGTGAAGTTGCTTGGACGAAGCACTGAAATCGTCGGTCGAAATTGACCCAAGTCCGAAGTACGTGACTAAAGTCGATTTTTTATTTGTTGGAGTAATCTGACACATGCTAGCTGTCACTTTGTGTAATAAAATAGATTGTATTTTAGACTTTTACATTTATATAAATCGATTAAATTAAACGATCACCATTACAATAAATATTACCATTTTATTAAACAAACACAAACAAAAGCTAGCTGTCAGCTAGCACATGTCAGATTACTCCAATGAGTTAATAATTCGACTATATTAAACACTCGTGCAAAGAACTACGACGCTTCCGAGTCCTTTGACTCGGGCGCAAAAACCGACAACGATCGGAAGTCGAGCGAGCCGAGGTTGCACGTAGCGAACCGAAGCGCCCTTCTACACTCTCGTATTCGCTTAAGGCGCTGACAAGACCCAATTGACCAAAATTGGCTTCTCTTAAGAAAAAAAAATGACAAACCTGTATAGTTTGTGGTAGCGAAAAAAATATATGTTAATTTTGAACATATTTCCCAGAACTTGGTTGTTACTAAAATACGTTTTGAAAAAAAAAATGACGATACAAACTAAAGTTAAACTAACCTCTTACCTTCAGTTCTCATTCAAAATATCTGTATGAAATATCATCATACGTTACATATTTAATTAATAACAAGAACGTCTTATTTGAATGCAGAACTTGGTTGTTTTTTATTTTCGATTACTTAACTCAATTTTGAGTAAATAGATAATTGCTTCATATTTTGCAATAAATTACAAGCTTTGTGTCATCGCGCTTCTCTTTCTTTTCTATGCCATCTGACAGTGACCGCGGTTTAGGTGTTGTCAGCGTCATAACTTCGATCAACTTCGCGAGTAGTGCAATGCAGGCTTTACAGTAATCTCAACATTAACAGTTTTTATTAATTTCAATGAATGAAAAAGATTGTGCAACTTCTGCTGTTGAAAACTCGATGTTAAATGATTTATATCAGATTCATATTTTGTTACTTTTAGCAGAATGCAATCTGAACTGGAATCATCTGACCAGTGGTAGTAAGCGCTACTGCTAAGCATGAGGTCTTGGGTCCAATTCGCAGGCCGGGCAAAGTACTAGTGGGATTTTCCATCTGGAATTTGTCAGTAGCAGCCCGGTTGATGGCAATAGGCTCGCCCCCTGTTACATGGGACTGAATAACATAACTGGCGTAATGTGCGTGTACTACAGGTCCACCTCTGCCCAACCCTTCGGGGAATCCAGGCGTAATGCTATGTTATGATTTTACGACCCATTACAAATACAGTAATTACCATTTCCCGATGTAATCTGAAATGAATTGAATGCATTTGTTCATCGGCGCACTCGCTCTATGGTCTACAACCAATTTACGACGCGTCAATGAATATGACATACTGGACGATTGGATTCTGGTCCAAGGCGTAAGCTTTCGACTGTAAATAGTTTATTGCGAAGTAGGAGAACTCTTGCATTTTGTTTTTCGCTTTCTGTTTATTATATCAAACTAGCTGACGCTCCCGTCATCCCGTGGTATGTTTAGATTTTTCAAAATAATCAGTTACGCAAACAACAAAAAAAAAATGCCATTTCGGTCGAGCCATTCTAAACTGATGATCTATCATAATAACAGAAATAATAACAGCCACACTGGTCGATCGAAGGTTGAACCACGCTCGCCGCGGGCAGTTCGCGGATGGGTGACCGTGATGGTTACATATCGAGAACCCTCCGTGCCTCGGAACGGAGAGTTATCCCGTTGGTCCCGACTGTAATTCGTAGATCTTGACAGCCGTTACGGGTAGTCAAAAGCCCAAAAGTTTGACAACCAGTCTTACCAAGGGGTATTTACCCAGTAGCTGGGTTGTGGAGGTCAGATAGGCAGTCATTCCAAGTAAAATACTGTTAGTCAGCTGCATCTGTTTAGACTGGAAGCCGACCCCAAAATAGTTGGTAAAAGGCTAGGCAGATTGATTGATTGAAAGCTTTAAAGTCGGCTACAGTTTAAAGCTTTCAATCAATCAATCTATTGATTGAAAGCTTTAAACTGTAGCCGACTCAGCCACCTGCGAAAGAAATAGGTCCAGTGGTCGCAACCGCGACTGCTAGACCTCACGGTCCAGGAATAAATTTACAGGTCGGGCAAAGTGTGTTTGGGTTATTCCTTCAGGAATTTCTCAGAGCAGCACGGAGTTAGGAAATTCGCGATCCTGCGCCTCTCCTCTCGATCTCTCCCCGGTCGTGTCGGATTGCCGTCGCATAATATTGAAGAGAGAATAATGGAACTAAGCGAGTGCACCTGTATTTGAGCATACACTTCAGCAAATTATCTCCTGCGTACCCGACTTCCATCCAAGGTCATCTGTAAAAGATCGCTTTCAGCGATACGACCGCCTCTCATAAAATTACCAACATTTATATCTGTAATTTATATTCTATTCAATTCTTAGTTTAATTGGCAAATGTGACCGAAATTAGGCCAGAAGGAGAACCAAAACGCTGTAAGTTTACTACTGAACCCGCAACCCATGTTAATAGTGAATGAAACCAGTAACGTAATTACAGCGGCGTTAGCAGCTCGGACACAATGGTAATCTGCTTACTGGCTTGTTTGCCTACCAATATTATGGAAATTAATACACTGATACCCCTCCGAGGTCTTCAGACAAACTCTAGTTAGCTATCGATTTGATTTGGCATACTATTGTTTAGAATCGAGTTCTTCTTACTTAACAGACAGCTGGGGACTTTGTTGCGCCACTTCTTCCCACCTAAAACACTAGGAAGTGGTTAAGGACGGCCGTTTTGGGGACTATCTTTTGTAATTTTGACGTTCGTAAAGTGCTGATTCTTAGTCTAGTTTGAATAAATGACTTTTGATTTTGAGTTCAGAAGACCGAGAAGCTTAGTTTTCAAAGCTTCCTCTCTTATACTATTTTGCTGTGCCTGACAGGGTCCACAATAAATTTAAGTTACCACTTAAGAAAACATTGTGAAATGTAATCAAACTATTGAGTACTATGTAAACCATACGGATCCTAAATGTCATTCTTTCCGGCATTAAGTCTATTTTAATATTGAGGATCATGAAGGCTGATGGTGATACTAGTTTCTAGAAACTGTCACCAGCTTCACCTCTCCGACATTATCGATTGTGACTACACGTCTCGCGACTCATTTTATTAGTCGCGTAAATTCAGGACAGTAAATCAGTAGTTAAGACATTTTTTATGGGCGGTGATAAAAAACCACCATCCGATGCGTTATAGGATAGTGGTTGTGTATCTTCAAGGGGACGTGTAAGGCTGAATAGGGATGTGCTAATGTGCAAAGCCTCCACGTGTGGCGATGGCTGTCAACTCTGACCCCTCCCCCTACTTTGCTAACTGGCTAGTATTTTTACCAGGTGGGCCGCTGGCGGTATAACTCAGCTATCGCTGTCGAAGTGGCCGAATTCTGGTGGATGCTTATTTAGGATCTAGCTGTTTAGCAGTTAGTCTTATTGACCGAACGAACGAAGCGAGAGAAACGTCTCTGCTTCAAGTCTGGCAAAATTTGCTTTCCTCTGTCAGTTTGTTGGTACTCCTAGGTCGTATTTTACAACCGATCTAGACGAAACTTTGTACACAGGTTTTACGAATTTATGGAATATTTTTGTCGTCGGGATTTTTTTATTGGAGGGGTACTTCCTCCAGAAAGGGGCAAAAAACGGGCTACTGGATATCTGCGCCTTACGAGATCCGATTTCGTTGGTTCTTGTTTGATTTGTAAGGTAACGTTACAAAAAAAAAATGTGAAGATCTGATGAGGATCTGCGGCGTGATCAGCAGAATAGCTCCTCAAAATGCAGTAAATTGCTCACTTTTAGATTTCTACACGTGGAATCGGCCCCACTAGGTAGGGAAAAAATATGCCGTTTTTAATAACTTTAGTGGTATATTAATTGTTGCAAAAACGTTTGTACTCGCGGGGTCTACTGTTCGCAGAACTACTAGTTGAGTCGAACGCAGTCCATTATTAGACCACTTGAAAACAAAAGCCCCGAACCACAAACCCGATGTTCACGCATCGGTGGAACTCCAACCAATCACCGGTCGGCTATTTACTCAAAAGCGGAAAAGGTGTCAAGATAAATCTTTTTACTCGAATAACAATTGATACTTAAGTCCAATTTTATTTACTCAACGAATAACTGGTGCTGCCACCCTCCGGAAATACCACACAAGCGCTAACTGCTTTCGGAAACGATAAAAATTCTTACTAATCTTTTTAATTTGTTACTTATTCGAGCGATTTGTGAAGAAAAATGTCTAATTCTGTGGAAATGTATCCGAACGATTTGTAAAAAGAACTTGATTTGACAGTTGGAGAGATATGGCCGTTATTTTAGTAATGGCGGCGAGACAAAATGGCGTGAGTTATTTAAGATATATTGTTTAGCTGTTGTATGTTAAAAACTTTTAATGAGCGGTTTAAAGTGAATCATTCGAATTCTGATTCTGGATCCGTGAGAATCTTTAGGTTGGGATTGATGTTTATTACTTAATGACGCCATTTCGATTGGCGGGTCTGGGTTTTCTGAAGATGTGGAATGTATGCAGACTATAGCGTTAATATTGTATGCCTAATTGTCTTTAATGCACCAAGTCTTGAGTGGTAGACATTTTGGGGCTGTTTTAATTTTTGACGTTTTAAATGTAAATGTTGAAACTGCCTGAATTTAATGCTTACACTGGAAAAAAAATCATATGCCTTATTTAGACGTACAGTGTCGCTAGACACGTTTTACGAGTAAGCCATCGATTGTATATTCTAAAGCGGCGACTCCAGGTTGATAGGCTTCGATATAATATTTCAGTTCGGCACTCTAGATAAATATCTAGTTACAGAACATCTTGTCTATGAAAGCCTACAAGGACTAACATCAGGTTTTTAGTTAAGTTTTTCTTTTAAATAAACTATCTATGAAGCTTTGACAGTATATAAAGAAAACGTATTTATTAAGACTCGCACAGGAAGAAAAAAAAAACAACAAAAACAAAAAAAAATGCGCGTAAATACTTTATATGGTTTTCTTGCTCATCAAGGAAGTAAGAAAAACTTCAACAGAACCCAAACTGAGGTTTGTTGTAGTAATAGCGAAATAGCTCACAATTTAGAAACAAGAAAGACGATACATTTGATAGCCGTACGATAAGTTTCTCTGTAAGACAGAATTTGATAGAATACAAGTATTTTTATCCTGTAGTAGCTTCGTCTAGTCTAGAGCGTTCGCAGACGACATGCCTTCATGCCAGTGACGGATTTTTTGTACGAGCTAAATTAAACAATAGAGATTTAATGTATATACGAACACGTTCTAGAAAACATGGGTCATACAAATGATAAAAGAGAGGGTGTGTGCTTATTTATGACCACAAGATAGAAGTGAAACCTTACGACTGGAGCCGTGATTCAGCGTCGAGTACACTTGATTCAGCGCCGAGTATACGCGATTCAGCGCCGAGTATACGCGATTCAGTGCCGAGTATACGCGATTCAGCGCCGAGTATACGTGATTCAGCGCCGAGTATACGCGATTCAGCGCCGAGACGTAATTCAGCGCCGAGTATACGCGATTCAGCGTCACCGACCCAAGCGTGATGGTTCAGCTTCGTTCACAGTTCTGAAAAAGCAGTCATCACTTCAAAATTGGTCAGTTTATGAAGTGAACTTCTTTAGGCGCCAAAAGAAGTGTTCACTTCAATGATCGATTGTAGGACGTACACAAATTAAGCCGTGTGCGAGCTCAATTAGTAGGTAAAACAATGCGTTGGAAGTTGGAAGACAATTTTAATATTTACATGCTTCCAAATTAAAACAGACACATAACTTCAGGCGGTAGGTATCTATCTCAAGAGATGCTTATTAAAATTTGAAACGTCTAGTCGATGTAACTGGTGACCGAAAAGCTGGCGGCTTTCTCGCGCAACGCATCAGCATTGCAATTCAGCGAGGAAATGCCGCCAGCATCCTCGGTTCAATGCCCCGAGGGCCTTTTTTAAGCTTAACTTAGTTTTAATTTAATTTAGTTAATGTTAATAATCAGTCGTTACGGGTCGTCAGAAGCCCGAAAGTCTGACAACCAGTCCTACCAAGGGGATATCGTGTTGCCCAGTAACTGGGTTGTGGAGGTCAGATAGGCAGTCGCTCCATGTAAAATACTGGTATTCAGCTGCATCCGGTTAGACTGGAAGCTGACCCCAACATAGTTGGGAAAAGGCTAGGCAGATGATGAATGTTAATAATCATCTTGTAATTTGGTTATGTAAAATTTGTAAGTTTTGCACTCACGAGGTTTCAAATGTCAACTGACTGGCAGGATAAGTTTATTTTGATACTTTGTATTTTCATCTTAGTCTTAAAAAAAAATTAAGTATTTTAATACCTACCTGAAAACATTTTCATTCCGTTCTCGTGAGCATTTTCTTATTTATAGTTTTAATAGGCTTATTGCTAATTGAAAGCTTTACACAGAGTAGGTACTCATGTTTTTCTAAATAAATTACCTTATTTTTTTATTTGGATACCTTCGTTAGAGGTCAAGGACTTACCTGAAAAGAAAGAACAATAGGAATTAGTTACACGTGTAAAAACAATCGGAATAATAATGGGAGTAAATGAAAATTGAATATTGGAAAACACCTAAAATTAATGTAGGTAGATACTACGTCACATCCATGCAAAAAAGAATCTACGATCGACATCGGGATAGCGTGCTTTTAGAGGATACTACACATAATCCGCCTATAATGGTTCCCACTTCTGGGACACTGGCCTCCTCCTCGAAGTGGGCCCTAATCCAGCACGTGGGCCCAGTGCGGGTTGGTAGATGTCACGTCTTCGAATTTTTGGTTCTAGGACATGCCGGTTTCCTAAAGATGTTTTCCTTCACCGTTTTGGGAGCAGTGGCGATGAAATAAGTTAAACCGCCTGCCTGGCTACGACCTACAATTCGTAAGTCGCGGCCATTACCACTGGGCCACCTCTGTTCTCGATGCTATACGAGCATGATTCAAGATAATAATGCTTGAAAGATGCTGGTCCTCCTCCATAGGACAATCTAGAGTCTAGACAAAATTAAACTGGTTGTTAATTTATTTAAGGAACCGCATAGTTTATTATTTTCCAAATAGTAACGTAGTCAGAACTGTACTACAATGAATATTTCTGAAAAAAAAAAGTAATTGCTAAGAGGTGTGGGTGGGAACGCATCTGATGCCGAAAATAATAGTTCTTAGATTTTTTGTCCGTTTGTCTGGATGTATGTTCCGGATTGTTTCATGTTTATATCATAATAATATTTATAATACATATTTATGTAAATAAGTATATTCTTTATGTATGTATGTATTTATTGTATATTATGTAACTATTACACCTGCAGTATTCTCTCCTTCCCCCTTCAATCCATCCAAAGGTTGTCTGTAAAAGATCGCTTTTTAGCGAAAAGACCGCTCATTGTGTCACCCCTTGTAAAATTTCAACATTTGTATCTGTAATTTTTATGGTGTACATAATAAAGAGTATTCTATTCTATTCTATAATATATTGCTGTACACACCAAATATTGCAAAGAAAATATGGAGTTTCTTGCCCATTCTTCTCATACGAAAGTGCCTTTTGGAAGGGACAACTAGAATCAATTCTATTTTCTTGTAAATGTTGACGTCCAAAAGTGCCTTTTAATGGCTTGCTTCAAATAAATGATTTGACTTCCACTTTGACTTTAGGAAAAGTGATTCTGGACTTCCGTTTCTAAGGTTACTATGATCTGACCAAATAGGCAGCCGCTACATGTAAAATATTGGTATTCAGCTGCATCCGATTAGTCTGGAAGCCGAACCCAACATATGTAGTTTGTAAAAAGCTAGGCAGATGATAATTCCTACGCCACATAGGGCCCAATTGACATCTTGTTTTTAAATGAATATGTGCGTTACTAAAATAGTATTCACGTTTGATTGAATACGTCGCTCGGGGTTAAACATGGCAATACCCGTTTATTTGCCACGGAACGCCATCAGTGCGCCGTTAGGGCGTGTTCAGAACAAAGGGCGTAAGGCGGCGTGCACAACGCCACGTAATACCGCCTTGGGGCTAAGGGCAGAGACGAAAGGCGATATCGATATATCGCTGTTTTTTTATGGTGTTGTTTGATTGACGGCTTCTATAATTTTTTTTTTTATAAATTATTGTCGCTTTTCGTGTCTGTCTGTGTGACCGCGTTGTTCTTCTAAGGCACGCAATGGATTTTGATGCGGTTTCCGCCATCATTTAGGGCATTTATTCCGGAAGGTATGTTTGTATGATAATTAATCCATGCGAAACAGGGGCGGGTCACTAGTTTTAATCATAAATGTATTCTCACTGTGTGCTGCACGGGTCGACGTCGCCGGCTATCGCTGAAAACCAGCGCTGGGGCTCTGTCTCGCATAGGGTCGTAGCATTATGCTGAGCGTTGGCCGTATTGCGTGGATGTGACGCATATTTTCCCCGAAATTGTTTTTATTTTGTATTTGTGTTCCTTCTTTGCGTCATGTTTACCGCAAATAGACGTATTTTCTTTCTTTCTTTTATTGAGATGGAAAAATGGACTTAAAGAGACGTCAACGTTTGAGCGAAAATAGATTTGACAAAAAACCTTTAAGAGAGCATACTTAATTAAAAATACACTATAACAAATTAAATTCAGTAGCTCATTTCAGCAACTCGACACAATGTTTTCGTCACCTAAAATGACAGCGACGCTGAAGGGCATGTGTGCTAATCCAAATTAAGCAACACATTTTTCATATTGCGAGGCTTGTTAAGTGTTACGTCATAACATCTAAACAAACACAAGCTTCTACACATAAAACCATTACGCTTTGAAGGATAACAAGCCGTAAACACCAATGTCAGTAGGCCGATGACATAACCGCAGAAACATTATATACGTAACTAGTCTACCATGCATGATTCAGTCACCATACGTCTAAAGACTTAACGCAAGACATTATTCTTACAGCCAGAGCATTAATAACTAGAGATGTGCCGACTATGACTTTGGCCGACTAGCCAATTAGTCGGTTTTAAAGACGCCGCGGAGAGCAGTGGTGGCCCAGTGGTGACGGCCGCGACTTCCCAGTTGTTGGTCGTCGTGTCGAACCCCGACGGGCGCTTTACTTTGTGTAAATTATTTCATCACCACTGCTCACAAAACGGTAACGGAAAATATCGTGAGGAAACTGGCATGTCCTAGAACCAAAAAATTCGAAGACATGTGACATCTACCAACCCGCAATGGGCCCGGGTGGTGGATTACGGCCCGCTCCCTCTCCTAGAGAGGAAGATGTTTCCTCGAGATTGTGTGTGGATTATCGTATGCTGAATTCAGGGACTGTCAATATCCGGCAAACAGCAGCGGGAACATTATAGGCTGCTTATGTGTAAAGAGGCTGACTAATCGGCCGACTTGTCGGCCAAGCCGATCACGGTTTCGGGGGTATTCGGATGTTACCGTGGCGCTTCGTTTACAGCTGATTCACGCGCAAGTCGCAACCGCCGCCGCCGCCGCCTGCGAGCGTGAGCGAGTTGGACAACGACCAAGAATTAAAGACAATAACTGTTATTGTTAAAAAAATAATTACCAATCAAGGTATTTATTCAATTAATGTTATTCCTCGTATAAGTATACATTTTATTGAGAAATACATACAAAGTAAGAAGCCGGATTGTCGGCGCTCTTTGCCGAATAGTCGCCGACTACGAAAGTGGCTGGACAGTCGGCTTTACCGACTAGTCGGAACATCTCTATTAATAACCTAAGTTTACTAACAGATGTAGGTACATGTAGTTAAATTAAATTGCTGTAACACCCGAAGTGTTTAACATATCAAATATATTACAGTGGTATAGTGTATAACCAGTGCCAATATTAGCTTTCGATATCATAGGGGCGACGCAACACTCATATAATATCGATACATAATCTATCGACTTCACCCCCGCACTGCCCACAATCGGTTAACGCTCTGTTTCGCCAAATAATCCTGGGAAACTCGGAGTGCGGTGTCCACACGATCTATATATTATACGGACTGCTTGTTGATGCTCAAGTGACCGCGGTTTTTAATAATGTTTACAGTTTTGTTGGGGGAAACATCGTGCGATACACAATCGATTGGGGGACATACGATTGATTATAATGCTCCTGTAGATCTGTCTATGGCAGTCTTTTTGTTGGCAAACAGTGGGGTAATTTTGTAACATAAAATGGCAATCCATCGCAAGGCACATCCATAGCTTCATACGATTGAGAAATTCGTCTGCTCAACAAAGTAAACAATGCAATGAACGTGTCTGAACTGTCAAAAAAAGGCATTCCGATTGATTTTTTTGTGTCTTACGCAATAACCCGGCAGGTAAGAAACAACCCCAAATGAAAAGTGCAAAGACTCGTGCAGACTAGCGCAATATCGCGGGCGCCACAGCACATGAGTAGATAAACGGAAATTCGTGTATCAACTCATGTGGCCACTGGCAGCAATATGCCTGTTGCGACCTCGATATCGCCCCAGTCTGCACGAGCCTTTAACCAGTGCCTGAAGACAACTGCACAACACGCGAGTGTTGCTGATTTAAGGAAAACTAAATTAAAAGAGCCATGTTCTGATGAGCTTATTATTTTCACGGCACAATGCAAAAAAATGATAAATACGTAAAAGCTGTTTTTTTTTTCGAATGCCTACATAAATTCAAATAAAATATGAATTCTTTTACCCAACCAATGAGAAACAATAAGAAAATTAAACATAAAAAACATCACGCCTCCACCAACGAAGACGGGAGAAAGGAAAACCAAATATTTGTGAACTAATTACAATTTCTGAACGTAAAGTTAACATTTCATTAAAGGTACAGTGTCAACAGGGCTGATGGTTCAGAACGAAAAAAAAAGTAAAATAATTCAAAATGGCTGCCTGGTCATTGAGTAGAAATGTTTAGAAGGTTCGTGTAATGAGGAGTAACCCATGAAACTATCACTTTCATGCCTTTTATTTAGGTACGTTTAAACTATTATTTATTAGTTTGGTAAATGTTTAAAGCGTGTATTTTTGTGTCTAAAACTGTCGGATTTTTTGTCTTCTAAATAAATTGTTTTATTTCAAGTTTTTTAGTTTTATTAATATATATATATATATATATATATATATATATATATATATATATTTGACTCATTACTAGCTTTTATTTGATATCAATATTGTTATAATTTATTTAAAAAAAAACCTTCCCCACCCTTTATTTGTATTTGCAGATGCAATATATAAATATTATATAGCCTATGTCACTCCCACAATGAAGACGAACCTAACGACACCTCTTGTGTTAAAATCCTTCAGATCAAGGCGTTTAGGCTACAGAGCGTGCCAAAGAAATAGACATACATACATACTCTCGAAAAACATTACCTTCCTTCTGGGGCAGTCGGGTAAAAACATCGTAATTTGGGAGCAGTTAATAGATATTTACATAGTTAAGCCGTTTATGAGTTACCAGGGAAGCCAGGGTAATCACTAGTCTTTCACCGGTGCCTATGAACATCAGCAAAAAACCATCGCAGGTGTGTTGCTATACCAGAGACAAAGCTGAAATATCTCATATGCCTGTAATTACATCGGAACCATACCCTTCAAAACTGAACACAGCAAAGCTACTTGACTGCAGAAATAGGTATAGTCCGCGTGCAAGTGCTAGTCACGCCTAAAGTATGTGAGCGATGAGACGGAGGAGGTAGACAAAGACCAAGCTAACTCAGTCTGCCAATCTTGTCAATCGAGCCCTCCACCGTCTTACCGCTCTCATACGTCAGGCGTTGACTAAAGACGAATTATTCTCTGGAGTAATCTGACATGTGCTAGCTGTGACTTTGTGTAATAAAATGTCATATTTATTGTAATGGTGATCGTTTAGTTTAATTGATTTATATAAGTGTAACATAAATGTATAAAAATAAGTGTAAAAGTCTAGAATACAATAAATATGACCATTTTATTACACAAAGTGACACATGTCAGATTAATAATTGAATTAATAATTCGACTTTAGCACTTACGCGCCGACTATGGTACTTCCCCGGACCAGCTCCTTCACAAACATCTCTACTACTGTCCCAGATGCTTCTTTTGCGTGTCAATGGTACTTTGATTTTATATTGTTTGAGCCCAGTATGTGGCCACGTTGATTGCGTAGTGGCGTTCTTTAAATCATCAAAGGTGCAAGTGAACGGGCATTCGGGACAATCCGGCAAGTCGGAAATGTCTGATTAGAATCATCGCAACCATGTTTAAGTCATAAGTGAACCTTCTGTTTTTATTTGCAGAATCGCGGACGTGCAGTCTTTGTCAATTTATGGAAGAGTGTTTGTCTGTTTGCAGGGCGAAAACCTCGGGAAATTGACGTTGCTTTGTTACGTTCGAAAGTAAATAATGAATATTATGATTTATGTTTTGCAACCGCCAACTGAGCGGGGGGAGACTGACCTCCTGTTTTTCGCACTCATAGTTCATTGCATTACAAATAATAATGCTAGTGTTTTGATAATTAATTCCACAGCTACGTTCTAGAGGAGCGGTGGCCGCCACTAAGTGTCCGCAATTTACCCGCGAATGACGTCAGTGAAACGTTATTAATGAAAGTAAGTTGGTATTTTCTTAAAAAGCGTTTTTTGACACCGTAAAGTCAACCCTCGCTGCCATCATTTACATGACAGCTGTCAGTGTGGCCGTTATGTGGTGGGTACCGCTACATAAGTAGGTTCTAGGAAACCGTAGCTTTACAAACTTAAATCACCAATGAGTAGCTAGTCAGTGATCGTTCGAGTTTGTTACTGGTCGGCTGCGTAGGTAGTGCACGACGGGCTTACTTTGGAACATGAATTGAAATTCAAAAAAAGTTATTAATATTGTTAGTAAAATTATCCTCAATACATTGAAAACAAGTTTGTGCGGTTTCGGAGTCTCAATAATTACATACTAATGTAATTATTGTGACTCCGAAACCGCTGCGCTGGTCTGAATCAGATGCGGTTTTCAGTGACGCGGGTGACGTCTCATCTATTTAGGTTATTTGCCTATTTTGCAACTTAGTAAACATGTTGCATTATTCAAAGCTGTTTCTAATTTGTTTTGAAATGAAACTGTGACTATAATTTAGATTAGCGGTTTTTGGGTGTGAGTAAGTAACGAATAAAAAATATTAATCTTGAAAGAGCCATTTTCTACTTACCTCCAGGAGTTCAATTAACATAAAATATAAAAGTTAACACATTTAACATAAAGAAAAGCCACCCTGCTAACAATGTCACAATAATTTAATACAAAAACATTTTTCGCCTTCGACAATTTTTGACTTGTGAATTCTTATTTTCAATCAAGCAAACGCGATTTGAATGTCAAGTGGGTGTCCCGCCATTTTGTTTTCACTTATAATTCCCGCCAATATCAAAAAAGGAATGTTAATTCAAATGGATTCCATCTGTTTTCGTTGAAATTATTTTAGTACGAGGAGCGTTCATTTTGAATTTTTGAATAATGTCGTCAGGTAGGATATTATTTTTTTGAAACTGGAATTTATTTGCATTATTTTTGATTACGTAATTAACTTTGATTATTCAAAATGTGCAAACTCGTGCACATTTTGACTATTCATCAAATAGGTATGCAGGAAAAGAAGAGGAACCTGGCTATTATCTTATATATAAAATTCTCGTGTCACAATGTTCGTTCCCGTACTCCTCCGAAACGGCTTGACCGATTCTCATGAAATTTTGTGAGCATATTGAGTAGGTCTGAGAATCGGCTAACATCTATTTTTCATAAATTATTTATATGGCAAAACAACGTTTGCCGGGTCAGCTAGTTTAGTATATACTCCTCAATTTAACCTTTTTATGTAGGTACTTAGGTAGAGCAGTGGTAGCCCAGTGGTAACGGCCGCGACTTACGAGTTGTAGATCGTAGGTTCGAATCCGGACAGGCGCTTTACTTTGTGTAAATTATTTCATCACCGCTGCTCTCAAAACGGTGAAGGAAAACATCCTGAGGAAACCGGCATGCCCTAGAACCAAAAATTCGAAGACATGTGACGTCTACCAACCCGCACTGGGCCCGCGTGGTGGATTACGGCCCACTCCCTCTCACAGAGAGGAGGCCTGTGTCCCAGCATTGGGAACATTATAGGCTGATTATGTATGTAGGTACTTCAACGCTTAAAAAAATGCTTGAAGAATTAACTAAGTATACCGGTAGGAGTTCAGTCAGACAAGCAAAAATGTGCAGTCGCCAACATGGCAAGTTACCACAAACAAAATTTTCTCATTCGATTTTAAACTTAACCATCAAGATTTTAAGGTTTAAAATCATTTGGAGATAATTGACAGTTTGTTGTAACTCGATATGCTGGCTGACTGTACCTAATGCCATGAAAGTAAAAAATCCAATTTTTTGAGTAATTTAATGAACTAAGTAAATGATTTATACAAATAAATAAAATTGAACTGTCTGTTTGTAATAATAAGGCAAAATATTTTTTTTTTTACTAAATGCAAAACCATTTTTTTTTGTTTATGTCTGTTGTCTGTTGTTCCGGCTAATTTCCGAATCGGCTGGACCGATTTTGACGGGACTTTCACTGGCAGATAGCTGATGTTATAAGGACTACTTTTATTTTTAGAAACAAGCCACGCGGGCGAAGCCGCGGGCAGCAGCAGTACTCAATATAAGTGTCTAGTTTCTTGGTTTTATGTTAGTAAATTATTTTTATTTTAGGTGGAACGAATTCTTCATAAAACTACAACTATGAAATATGTCTATAAATCTTAAAATTAAACACCACCCCAAAGATATAAATATGTCTAGATAGATAGTCAAAGCAGTGAACACGTCGAAAAAATTGCGTCCAGTTGGCCGCAAAACGCACGCGCACTAGAATAACACAATACCGTGGCGCGGGTGTAAGACGTAGCTGTCACGCACACCAGCATAACAAAGTTGGCTTGTTTGATTTAGTTATATTTCAGCGCGAAACTATTTAGACATAAATAATCATAGCTCCACACACATAATCAGAGAGTATTTAACATTTAATACATTATAAGTAAGCTACCTAATACCCCAGTGAATTTTCAATGTTGTTTAAATACCCTTGTGCTCCTTATATTAGTATGACGGCGCTCCCTTGTATACACGGCCTTATAATTCTGACGGCTCCTTGAGTGTGCTCCGGCTTAAAGGTGGATATGTTTTTAATTATTAAGTAGATTTACAAGAAGCTGTGTTTAAGGTTACTTGAATAGGTAATAATATAATAATAATAATAATTTTATATGGTAGTAAGGTATTAGTTACTAAGACAGTTTGGGGGGGAGGTCAGACCTCCTCCCCAAACTGTCCCTACAGGGTTTTTTTATTGAGTAGCTCTCAGAAGCAGTCAGAAGGCTGTTTTATTTATCTGTTAAGGTGGATAACATGGAGTAGTGTAGCCACTTGTTCTCACAACTGTGACCACTGGGTAACGCGCGGCCGTTACCCAGTAGACGAGTTTACAGGTCGTGGGTTCGAAGCTGGCAGTTAGGCGCTTTACTTTGTGTTAATAATTTTATCACCACTGCTCTCAAAACGGTGAAGAAGAACATCGTCAGGAAACCCGCATGTCCTAGAACCAAAAATTCTAAGACATGACATCCAACAACCCGCACTGGGCCCGCGTGGTGGGTTACGGGCCACTCTCTCACAGAGAGGAGGCCTGTGTCCCAGCAGTGGGAACATTATAGGCCGATTATGCATTACATGGGTCTTGATAACTTTCAGCGAAATGTGGGTATGTTTATTAAATACAACTCTATTCCTTCGAGGAATGTATTCATCTCCTCGTCATTATTCTCCTGCCCTTATCCCAATTTATTAGGGGTCGGCGCAACATGTCGCTTTCTTCCACACTTCTCTATTAGTTGTCATCTCGGTAGTCACCCCCTTTTTAGCCATATCACCTTCCACACAGAAATGTGTACATCTCAGTTCTTCTTAAAACCTTAACAGATCCTTCTCATAAGTCGCAAGGGGTCGTGTGACCTCATCACGGTAATCCCCTTCCATTATAGGAACAGCGATCACTTTAAATTCAGCGTGTACCCCGCGATGGTACTGGAATATTAATTCGAGAAAAATCCATCGAGAAGACTTGTCGAGGTTTGATTCCTGGTATCAGAATTAGGATATGTATTAGAGTAAGTAAATACATACATAAAATCACGCCTTGTTTCCCCGAAGGGTTGGGCAGAGGTGTACCTACCTGTAGTAGGTACACCCACATTTCGCCAGTTATGTTTTTTTTTTTTTAAGTCCCATGTAATATGGGTGGCCGTTGCTTCCTTCTGCGAAGCAGTAATGCTCGCGAAGGAGGAGGCGGGACGGTTGAGGGAAAGGCAAATTTCGCGCCCTCTCGCCCCTAGCCGCCGCAGGAGACGCCCTGGGCGTCGGGAATCCCGGGCGGATTTCCGGCCACCGTAGACGCGGGCTTGCGGACTGTGAGCAATGGGTAGCTCACCGTCCGGTAAGGACCAGGCCCCTTGTATTCCACGCGCGCCTTAAAGAGATTTCGTCAGCACAAGCGTAGGGGTCCACTAGGGCCGATGCCTGAACCAAAGGGTTACCGGGGCCCCTGGCAACACAGGCAACGGAAGGAATACGGGTGGGTTTTAGTCAGTAAGAGTCTAGACACACCCTCCCGCTCCGCCCAGAGCGGGAGAAGTTATTTGATGATTTCCCACCCAAAAAAAAAACCACAAAAGTCCCATGTAATAGGGGGCGAGCCTATTGCCATCAACCGGGCACGAATCCAGACTCCGGGCTGCTACTGAGAAATTCCAGATAGAAAAACCTAATAACACTTTGCCCGACTCAGGAATCGATCTCAGGACCTCATGCTCAACAGTAGCGTAAGTAAATAGATTTTGTAAGAAAGGCGTTAATGTTTTATAGATAATATTGATATTCACTGCCTCATAGGTCTACTGTTCGCAAGCACTACTGCTGCGCATAAGGTCCTGGTTGCGATGTAAGGCAAAGTTTCAAAGGATTTTTCTATTAGGAATGTCTCAGTAGCATCCCGGAGTCTGGATTTGTGCCCGATTGATCGCAGTAGGCTCGCCCCCTATTACATGGGACTTAAACATAACTGGCGAAATGTGGGTGTATTACAGGTACACCTCTGCCTAAGCCTTCGGGGATTACAGGCGTCATGTTATGTTTTTGATATTTACATTTGCATTTGGTTCGATTAAATTACATAAAAATCACAATAATGAATAAGACTTGGGGTCAAGCTACTTCATAGGTGTTGCAATTATTCGATGAAAAGTGAAAGAGTCAAGGGATGTTGTACCTGTATGTCAATATTTCCAAATATTAATAAGATGTGTAGTGATTAAATAGTAAATATAAAATTGAAAGTATGTGCTTTGCTTCAAATTATTTTTGTATCAGGGTAGTCATGAAGTTTAAAAGTATCTAATTTGACAGTTACCGTAAAAGTACTGGTTTTATAACACAACCGAATGGAAAACATGATATTTGGTGTGCGCGGTAGTTGCTAAGTGAGTTCTCTTCGAGCCTCGGAATCTAAAGGTTGTCTTCAAGAAGTCTTAAGTCTATACTGATATTATATTGAGTACCTAATTAAATAGTTTGTTAAATATTGCTAAATACCAAGTTTGTATGTGTGCAGAAAATAAATACAGAAATATTTGTACTGACAAGGCGTGTTCATTTCATGTAATGCTGTGCAACTACGATTATTAACAACTTTAACGATGGGGTTAAAACTAAATCGCGAAAAAAAATCTGCTGTTCCCTACATTTATGTTCGCGTAACTCGTCAAAATGTAGAGAAAAGCTGTTTTTTGTTTTTCGCGATTTCAGGTTTAGTCTCATAGTAAAAGTTGCTCATAATGATGAGTACAATGACCCCATAAAAGGTTTCTTGGTTTTACATTTACACCTTGTATAGTCTATTGCAAAATACATATCTGATGAAAATGTAAACAAATGGATCAGAAAATGTACCTGTGGATGCCAATTTGTCGTGCCAGTTACAAATTGAGTGCTTAGATTTGAATATTTGAATACTTAAACAAGAAATTCTAATTTTAAATTATCCATTAAAGGTGTTTTTTTATTAAATAGGTACGTTTTTTGGAGGTTGATTTTGATTTTTGTGGTGGTGAGGTCAATTTTATAATTTCATTTTTCGTCGGTGATTTTTCAATAATAATTTACTTAATAATGTTATTTAAACGATAATGTTGGAAAAACTGGTGAGATCTAAAGTGGAAACCTTGTAAATACAATTCCCTTTAGATTGCATAAAAATGTATCCATAACATTGTGATTGTGATTTGTTTACAATTTAAAAGGCTCGTGCAGACAGGCGCGGTATTTATTTCAAAAAAAACAAAGGGTCCACATGACAAAAAATAAAACAAAAATACATAAAATATTATTTTATGTATTTTTGTTTTATTTTTTGTCAACAAACAAAAATACATAAAATATTATTTTATGTATTTTTGTTTTATTTTTTGTCAACAAACAAAAATACATAAAATAATATTTTATGTATTTTTGTTTGATTTTTTGTCAATGTGGACCCTTTGTTGTCTTTGAAATAAATAAATTACTATTATTATTATTATCATGGTCTCTTCCAAATGTATCTAATAGAGGCTAACCCCAGGCGCGACGCAACAGCGCGATGCGAGTCTAGTGGAACAATTTCTATAAAAACTTCACGGACATTGTTCTACCAGAATCGCGTCGCACTGTCGAGTCGCGCCTGTCTGCACGAGCCTTTTAAATTGTAAACAAATCACAATCACAATGTTATGGATACATTTTTACGCAATCTAAAGGGAATTGTATTTACAAGGTTTCCACTTTAGATCTCACCAGTTTTTCCAACAATTATCGTTTACTAACATACTATGTTAGTACATACAACTAACATATTATGTTAGTAACAATATATCTTTATAATTATGTATTAACTCATTCAGTCACCTTGACGTGCCCTGATTATGTTATGACTCCTCTACTTTTGGCATTTTATCAGTGGAGAAGAAACTGAAACATCACTAGGTACTGTAGAGGTTCTATGATAATGGTCTTCTCTTAGCTGCCACGGCTTATTTTAATTTTAATTTTTGAATTGCTTTTTTTTTTGTTGTAATCTTTTATTACGGACGCTTTTACGTTTTGCATCGTTCTCACATGTATAATTTCAAAATTAATGATGTAAACAATATTTTGTAACCATAATACGTTGATTTAAAGGCTCCTACATACTGGCGCGACTTGTCGCGCGACGCGACGCGACACAAAGACACCGCGTGTAGCGGTGCCTTTGTGTCGCGACGCGTCGCGCGACAAGTCGCCCCAGTATGTAGGAGCCTTAATAGAGTGTCCGTGGCGTTTCTTGTCCGTTCTTCTCAATAGGTACCTACGACGCTTTGGAATGGGCAACTAGCTTCATCTTTCTGGCTGACTGACCAAACCCTTGACAATTCAAAAGTGCCTGTAATTGGTTTATTTGAAATAAACGCTTTCGGTGTTATTACAAAACAAGGATTTCTTTAGACATGGTTTAAACCATCGAGCTAGTTTTTGTAATAAGAACGTTATTGTGATTGAAATGCAGTTCTTTATACAAAACTTACTATTTAGTCCGGTACTAAGTTGACAGTTTGGCATTAAGAACTTTAACGTAGTCGGAATAAAGTTCGAAATTAAAAAACGGCTCAATAATTTAAACCTGGGTCTGAAGATAATCCTTGTTTTGTAATAAGACGGTTTGAGTTTGAGTTTGAATGCATCATCCTAGCCGCTAGTTGACACTAAAGGCTACTTAATAAAAATAAATATTCAAAATCAGAATATAGATTGAAAATGGTGCATTGTCAAAAAGACAGTCTTTAATGAACTCACAAACGAATGTATTGTATTTTAAAAGATAAATATATTAACAGTCATCAAAAAGGAACATTATTTATTAGTGTAGCACGCCCCGCACACTACAGTACCTACTCCTTTGGTTATCATATCTTCCGAACGAGAGTAAAATAACAATCCTCTCAAACAATCAATTATACCTCTAACCTCTGTCTGCGCGCCTGGTAAGATAACACAAATGCTAACAAAACCGCGGCGTCATAACTCCGAACTCGCCGACACAGTTACCGGGATGATCTAGTTAAAACTAACCTATGTCAGTAACTAACAATTTTGGGGGGTCGTTAGGACGTGTGTTTGCTTATTACTGTTATAACTTTATGTTTAATGTGTGCATGCTTCTGTGAGGTTAACTTAAATAACCTTTTGTCGTTTGAGATAACAATAACAGTCCTCCAAACCGAATTTCGGCTACGGCGTCAAAGTTAGCGGAGACCTGCCTTCAGCGCGGAAGATGATATAGTGCACAAGTGCGAGCGCAGACACGGGTGCACTCTCTCTTCCCTCACTCTCATCGTTCAATGGGACGACAATCCACCGCCACCGGAGAGACCAGGCGCTGCCGGGCCAACGGCTTAACGTGTGAGGCCGAGGTGCCTATTTAGAACAGTAACTTTTTAATGTTATTGGAGGTCAAGGGGTTATAGAGGCATGAAGAACAGGGTGTAAAGTTGAAAGGATCCTCCGACCAGACGGGCGGTAAACTTTGCTTGCGCGATGCAGGATTTGTGTGACTTAGGTCTTTGATGCGTAGTTCGCATGTGGCGTTGTAGATATCACCACAAGGTTACTGCTGACTATGGGCATAGTTAGCGGAGACCTGCCTTCAGCGCGGAAGATGATATAATGCACAAGTGCGAGCGCAGACACGGGTGCACTCTCTCTTCCCTCACTCTCATCGTTCAATGGGACGACAATCCACCGCCACCGGAGAGATCAGGCGCTGCAGGGCCAACGGCTTAACGTGTGAGGCCGAGGTGCCTATTTAGAACAGTAACTTTTTAATGTTATTGGAGGTCAAGGGGTTATAGAGGCATGAAGAACAGGGTGTAAAGTTGAATGGATCCTCCGACCAGACGGGCGGTAAACTTTGCTTGCGCGATGCAGGATTTGTGTGACTTAGGTCTTTGATGCGTAGTTCGCATGTGGCGTTGTAGATATCACCACAAGGTTACTGTTGACTATGGACATCTACACCACCAATGCCATTGCAGATGCGTTTTCATCTGAGAGACAAAGCTTAAAGTTCTGATGTTCCTAGGCTTTCCAGATGGCCGGGAAATCCGGGAATCGAGCTCCATATATTGGAATGATGTAACCAATGTTTTTGTAACAATATTTTAATTTAAAAGAGTGTCCGTGGAGTTTCTTGCCCGTTCTTCTCCATAGGTACCTACTACACTTTGGAATGGGCAACTAGTTTCATCTTTCTGACTGACCGACCCCTTTTTTTTTGGGTAGGAAATCATCAAATAACTTCTCCCGCTCTGGGCGGAGCGGGAGGGTGTGTCAGACTCTTACTGACTAAAGCCCACCCGTATTCCTTCCGTTGCGCGTGTTGCCAGGGGCCTCGGTAACCCTTTGGTACCTTCCCGCGACATCATGCGTCTACTTGTCACACTGTTGAATTCTGAGTTCAGAGATTTTTTACCTCGTAGACAAACTATTTAAGGGTCAGGTAATCGCCGTTGACCTATGCCATACAAATACGCGTCGCGTTCACGCCGCACCGCTGTTTGATTTCCTAGGGAATATGTATTTTTAGTAACGAAAGTATGAATATTAGAAAAAGCTCACAGATATAATTTTCCTACTAATATTATAAATGCGAAAGTTTTTAAGGATGGATGGTTGGATGGATGGATGTTTGTTACTCTTTCACGCAAAAAGTACTGAACGGATTAGACACACAAATAGTTCATAACCAGGAATAACACATACAGCGGGCCCTATCAGAATACCAGCGCTGCGGTATTTGTTTTTTTTTTAAATAAATATCGTAGCATCATGCTGAGATAAGAGCCTTTTTGGCCTCGCACAGGTCTTCTATTTTGTTTTGTTTTCACTAATATATTATTATTTTTTTCATGTTTTCATGCTTTTGTTAGTTTTATGTCCTTTTTTTTACTGTTGTATTTCCTGTGCGTGTCCCAAATAAATATTTTTTCTTTCTTTCTTTCTTTCACATAGGATACGTTTTATCCCGATATACTCACGGGGTCAAAACTTATGCGGGTGAAACCGCGGGGCGCTTCTAGTAGATAATAAAATAGTCTGTTCAAACAAAAAAAAAAACATGAAAATTTCTGAATTAATATCGTTTTTTATGCTTTGGGTAGACATTACTTCCTGAATTGATTTCATAAAGTATTTTACTACAATACTTAAATATTCACATATAGAAGTGATGCATATGCGTTCTAGTTTATCATACATTTCTTGCATCATTTACTGTATGCAATATATGAAGGCGTAATAACAGGTTTAAAAGTCACAAAAATCTATAAATATATATGCGCTTTAAGAGTCCCGCAGAAAGGCGCGACGCGACGGTGCAACGCGATTCTGGTAGAACAATTCCCATGAAATTTCATAAAAATAATTGTTCTGCTAGTCACGTCGCGTCTGTCTGCGGGAGCCTTTATAGCAATAAACAAATCTAAACGACAATAATATCTTTTTCATGTGATAACCTGATGTCAAGTTTTATGCTGCCCATTAAATGATAAATGATTTTATTTCTGTAAGTAGGTTTTTACAAACACTTTTACACGTCAAACATATTTTTTTAAACTAGATGTGGTCGGCGTTTCCTACCTGACTACTCTGAGAAGAAAGGCCGAAACAAACTCAGAGGTCACAGTCTCTTTTAAAGTCCAGACACAATCTTAGCCAGATCATGTGAAGACCATGCCGATGCATTGTCTTTGTTTCAATGCATATGCCGTCGAGAAATATCTCTCAGGCATGGTGACGGTTTCCTCACGATGTTTTCTATCATCGTTTTTCCGTTTTAATGACACGATGACTCACTTATTAGATCTAGTAGTTAGAGAAAACGAAACAGAAATATATTTTCTGTCTCTTCTCCTGTTGTTGAACTGTCAAAATGAAACCCATTGCTACTGACAGTCAGTGCCGGATTACGAAACCGTGGGGCCCGTAGCGAATAGGGTACATTTTTGGTATACGATTACTAAATTATAACAAAAATACGAGCATTTTATGTAGAACTTGTGCGTTTACCGTATTCAATTCTGTGTTTGATTTTCGCCAACGAAATAGGCTCTACATGAGATTTGATAACTTTTTGACAGTGCGAGCCATGTGGTCTGGTCTTGGCAACATTTTACATGAAAATGGTTTTGGTGGGTTTCACTTATTTTTATAAGTTGAAGTAGGTATAGGTCGATGAAATTTATGGTCAATTAGATGCCAGAAACGAAACTGAACGCGATCCGTTGATCGCGGTCAGTTTCGTTTGTGAAATTTGCCCTAAATCAAATATTTTCAATACCTATTTCATTTGGCATCTAACTCGTAATCGGTTATTAATTGTCTGAGGTGGATTGTCTTAGTCGGTAAAGGTGCTATGTTTCATGTTTTTGTGACATCAAATAAATTCAATACACCACGTCTTAATAAGTTTCACTCAAAAAATTACTCTCAGGCAGAGGTTTGGATACCCCCTTTTTGCGCGGGGCCCGTAGCAATTGCTACTCTTGTTCCATAGTTAATCCGGCACTGCTTTTTTTTTTTTTGAGGATGGGAAATCATCAAGTAACTTCTCCCGCTCTGGGCGGAGCGGGAGGGTGTGTCAGACTCTTACTGACTAAACCCACCCGTATTCCTTCCGTTGCCTGTGTTGCCGGGGGCCTCGGTAGCCCTTTTGTACCTTCCCGCGACACCGGCAGGCATCGGCCATAGTGGACCCCTACACTTGTGCTGACGACTGTCAAAGACTAGTGCTATCTCGTGACCATAAGGCATATTCTGACAGCTATCTATACAATTTTCTGTCAACGCCTCCAGTGACATAATCAGCCTGTAATGTTCCCACTGCTGGGAGACAGACTGCAAGCTGTAATCCTCCACGCAGGCCCAGTGCGGGTTGGTAGATGTCACATGTCTTCGATTTTTTGATTCTAGGACATGTCGGTTTCCTCACGATGTTTTCCTTCACCGTTTTGAGAGCAGTAGTGATGAAATAATTTACGCAACCACCTCCAGTGAACACCCTCTGAATGTCTGGCCAGGAAATCTTCCGTCAAAATCTCAAGCTAACTGTTATCGTTGATTGACCGAAATAACAACAGTCAATCAAATTACTTGACACGCGATTTGACGGCAGCATTTCATACTGTGGGAGTTTAATAGTTCCGACGTATGTTGACCTATTAAGTCTACAAATACATAGAATTAACCCCTCTAACGGTTCAAATCTTAACTACCGTAGCGTTTAAAGCTAAACCAACCCTGTCCCGCTATCACACACCACTACCGAATTCCTGACGCAATTAGCGAAAGATTTACAAAATAAGATAGGGCGCACAACGACGACACGTTGACGGGAGTTACGTCGTTTAATCCAGATTTCTAATAAAAAAAAACTGTCGGGTACTGAACGTTTGTTTGGGTGAGTTTTTAAGGAAAGCAGTGATTGTAACGTGAAGCAAAATAAAATACTCTTTTAAGGCGCTGACAAGACCCAACTGACCAAAATTGGCTTCTCTTAAGAAACAAAATTGCCAAATCTATATAGTTTGTGGTAGCGGAAAAAATATATGTTAATTTTGAGCATATTTCTCAGAACTTGGTTGTTACCAAAACACGTTTTAAAAAAAAATCTCCATACAAACGAACGTTAAACTAACCTCTTACCTTGAGTTCTAATTCAAAATATCTGTTTTAAATATCAACATACGTTACGTATTTAATTAATAACAAGAACGTCTTATTTGAATGCAGAACTTGGTTGTTTTTCATTTTCGATTACTCAACTCAATTTTGAGTTAATAGATAATTGCTTCATATTTTGCAATAAATTACAAACGTTGTGTCATCGCGCTTCTCTTTCTTTTTTATGCAATCTGACAGTGACCGCGGTTTAGGTGTTGTCAGCGTCTTAAGTACGCAATCATCTTTAGATTTTTCTGGTGAGATATTGCAAGATTCATTGTCGTAAGAGACCCGTATCACCCGTACAGCTTGAATTATGTAATGTCTTATTTTCGTTATTATATGGCGATGAACATAAAGGACAGCAAGAAATATAATTTCGTATGTGCGAGTACAGACACATTGGGTCGATCGAAGGTTAAGCTACTCTTGCCGCGGTCGGTTCGTGGATGGGTGACCATCCATTACATATCGAGCCCCTCCGTGCTTCGGAAAGCACGTTAAGCCGTTGGTCCCGGCTGTCATTTGTAGATCTTTGAGTCGTTACGAGTCGTCAGAAGCCCAAAAGTCTGACAACCAGTCTTACCCTAACGACCTAACGATACCCTTTGTATCGTGTTACCCAGTAACTGGGTTGTGAAGGTCAGATAGGCAGTCGCTCCATGTAAAATACTGGTATTCTGGTGCATCCGGATAGACTAGAAGTTGACCCCAACGTAGTTGGGAAAAGGCTTGGCCGTTTGATTGAGTAAAGACACACTGACGTAAATTACGTTTAGACGGATTTTCACTATTGTAAACCAAAAATCTAAGACAATGGCGCCGATTCCCTTGTTCACAAACTAAATTAAATTTAAATTCAGTGCATCTTTTTCTTTCTATTTCATTAAGAAAAGGACAGAAGATAAATTTTAGTGCAGTCCTGTCAAATTAATCAGCGCTTAAGGTAAATTGACGTAACTTCAGTAGGCAAGTTTTTAATCACGTCTAAACTTGTATGGAGTAGTGACAGGCGCTGATTAATTTGACAGGACTAAACCAAAATTTATCTTCTGTCCTTTTCTTAAAGAAATAGAAAGAAAAAGATGGTCTGAACTTAAATTTAGTTTAGTTTGTGAACAAGGGAATCGGCACCAATATTCCATCTAGCTAGATAGATTCAGTAACTCCGATAATACAGCTCGACCTCTTAAAACAATGCTATCACAAACAAACCAAAGTCTAAGACCGATTAGTTCAACAAAATGGCATCGTTTTCCCTGAGAAGGCCGCGGAGGCGCCGCTGGTCTTAAAATAAATTCGCAATCACGCTATTCCGGATTACCGGCGTTTGCTGACCAAACACGAACTAATGAAACAATGTGTTGTCCCCTCCATAATCAAGGGTGGATGTTCACATTAAACGGTTAAGGGCGGGCGCGCGGTTACGACTTACAACAGACTGCGACTTTTGTGATGCGTGTCTGCTTAATAACTTCACTTATCCTACTAATATTATAAATGCGAAAGTTTGTAAGGATGGATGGATGGATGGATGGATGTTTGTTACTCTTTCACGCAAAAACTACTGAGCGGATTTGGCACACAGATAGTTTATAACCAGGAATAACACATAGGATACTTTTATCCCGATATACCCACGGGGTCAAAACTTATGCGGGTGAAACCGCGGGGCGTATCTAGTTGTAAATATTTGTGAATTGCTCGTTGCGGTTTAGTTTTGGACGCGATAAATTGTACATCACCGTGATACTTGTGTCTTTCTTCGTGATCAACGTTCTACTCAAAAGAACCTCTCGAACAATTGGAAAGCCGTCTGCCGCAGAGAAAAGGTGAGTCGTACCACGATTTTTCTCTGTTGAATTTGTTCCATCATTGGGTGAATGTGCAGCGGGGCTCCGTTAATTCAGAACCACTTATTTCCATTTACAACCAGCGTTTACTTACAGTCCACTCCTCTATTCCATATTGCTATCGGATTCCGCTGGTTTTTCTCTATTTGCTTGAATTGCATGGGCAACGGATCATAAATTATTATTATAGCTTGACTGGTAAAAAACACCTCACGGGTGGGTTTTAGTCAGTAAGAGTCTGACACACCCTCCCGCTCCGCCCAGAGCGGGAGAAGTTATTTGATGATTTCCCACCCAAAAAAAAAAAAAAAAAAGGCATTAAGGCCGCCTTTGGACGGTATTTTTTTTGCTGTGCATAAAGTTTTCATAAATAAATAAATTAATTAGACTTCAGATTTTTTTTTATTTGAGGAGTTTTAATATGGGATGAGTTGCTGATGCGATTTTATGGCAGAAAAAAGATCTTTTTGTTTTGTATTTATTCCTGTAAAGAGACTTTCCAGATCTCCTTACGGATTTACTGTTTTGAACTGAACAACGAGCATTAACTATTAAGTACTTACTCAAAATAAGACTAGCTAAATATTGAAAATTTCGTATCAATGGCAAACTCGCAACAGAAAACCAAAAAAGAAAGTCGCATCAGTAAACAAATCGCAAGTGCGCGCTCAAACTAACATTTTCCCCTGTAAATGATAGCGTTACGAATTGGATTCGGTGGGATTTATGTGTGCGCGATTAAAGCCTGTCCCCGAGTGTACCGAGTACGGACTGTCGCGTGTGTGTGCGTGTTGCTAGGGCTGCAGCTTACAAGAAAACTCGAAAGAGTGAAAAAAAAATATCTGATCAAATATTTTGTTTCCGTAAGAGATCACTTACTCACTTGGTTAGATTTGTTTCACAAGAACAACTCTCTTATGGAACAAATCTAACTTAGAGAGATGTATTAATGATTTTAATGTTTATATTTCTGTAAATACATACTTGTTATGGTCGCGAATCATATTTGAAGATACAACCTGACACTGACCTGCAAACAGCAAAACACTAATTTCGCGGGCTACCACTGCGGATCCAACTTAGAGACCGACAACACCTAAAGCGCGGTCACTGTCGGCCTGCATAGAAAAAAAAGAGAAGCGCGATGACACAACGCTGGTAATTTATTGCAAAATATGAAGCAATACAAAAAAGCTATAGATTGTATCAAAAAAATAAAAAACTATTATGCTAATATGTTGCTTGTAGAATAATCTGACAAAAAATCAGAATGATTGCATGTATATTAGTATGGTTTTTAATCGTTAAAAAAAATTTTTAGAAGTATCTTCGTGATTTTTTTTTATCGTATCAAATTAGTTATATTATGTTTTCAACACACTATCTACCTAGCATATATCCTTAAGAATATCATATATTTTTCTGATTTTGTTTACAGCAGTGGATCATATACTATAAGGCATTATAAAACTTATAAAAGTTGCGTTTAGGTCCTGTCCCTTTTTTTTTTTTTTTTTGATGCTGGAAATCATCAAATAACTTCACCCGCTCTGGGCGGAGCGGGAGGGTGTGTCAGACTCCTACTGACTAAAACCCACCCGTATTCCTTCCTGTTGCCTGTGTTGCGGGGGCCTCGGTGACCCATAAGTACCTTCCCGCGACCCCAGTAGGCATCGGCCCTAGTAGACCCCTACTATATGTGCTGACGACATCTCTTTGAGGCGCGCGTGGAATACGACGCGCCGTCGACCCGGGCCTGGTCCTTACCGGACGGTGAGCTACCCATTGCTCACTGTCCGCAAGCCCGCGCCTACGGTGGCCGGAAATCCGCCCGGGATTCCCGACGCCCTGGGCGTCTCCTGCGGCGGCTAGGGGCGAGAGGGCGCGAAACTTGCCTTTCCCTCAACCGTCCCGCCTCCTCCTTCGCGAGCATTACTGCTTCGCAGAAGGAGGTGACGGCTGCCCATGCCCTCTCGCTCCGTACCATGGCCTGAACCAGGGCCGGACGAGAGGTCTCTGCCGCCGATCGCCTCCACGAGGACACGGCGGTGCTCTGCCCAAGCCGGGCAGACCTCCACCGTATGCTGTCCTCCGGGCGATCCACACAGAGGTGACACCCGGACGTTTCCTCCCGCCTTATCCGACACAGGAACCTCCCGAAGCTGCCGTGTCCGGTGAAGACCTGCGTCAGGCGGAAGGTGAGGACGCCGTGGCGCCTCTCCAGCCACTCCTCAAAGAGGGGACTTATCGCCGCAATCGTGACGTGCCCAGCACTGGGTTGCGACAATCGTACTTTCCATGACGCCATGAGATCCCGCCGGAGCTCCGTCCGCCTGTGCCGCGATTTCTCGCGGCACCGGACTAACGCCCCGGCGTTTCGCCTCCTCGCGCCACTCCCATACGTGCGCGAGGACTTTTGCCTCCAGATCCCATGGCGGCAATCCGGCAAGGAGGCTCGCTGCCTCACAGGAGACCGTGCGGTATCCCCGGACCATCCGGATGGCCATGACCCTTTGGGCCGCGCTCAACCGGCGGGCTGGCTGCAGCGCCAGAGAGCGTGCCCATACAGGAGCCCCGTAAAGGGCCATGGACCGCACGACCCCCGCGTAGAGCCTCCGGCAGGAGGCGTTTGGACCCCCTAGATTGGGCAGGAGCCGCTTCAATGCAGCGCCCGCCCGCTCCGTTTGGGAGCCAAACGTCGGCAATGCTCCACGAAGTTCCACCGGCTGTCGAGGACGAGTCCCAGGTACTTCATCGTCGACTCGACGCCGATAGAAACCCCTCCTACCGTTATTTGGGACCCCAACGGTGGCGCGTCCCAATTGCCGGATCCTTTCGACAGGTCCTGTCCCCTTAAGACAAAGCCTTTCAGTCGGTGACTTCGTAAATTAATTAATATTGCTCCGCATTACGGCCCGCTCCCTCTCACAGAGAGAAGGCCTGTTTCCCAGCGGTGGGAATATTATAGGCTGATTATGCCCCGAATTAGATTAGCCTGTTTCAATGTTCGGATAACTAAGTACCGTAGGCCGCACGTTATTGGTAGCTCTGTGACTTTGAGCTGATGCTATTGAAACTTTGTACTATATACACTAGGCCAGCTCAAGTCGTATTAAGGAGTTAGTAAAATGAGATGCCAGCTTATACAGGTTTTGTGACATCATGATTCAAACTTGATGGCGGCTCTGAAGTGTGCTAGTCGCTGCGCAGTATCGCACCCCTGACCCCCGCTGACACGTGAATTTGTTACTGCGCAGCGACTCGCCTCATTTTTCGGGCCGCCTTAAAGTTTGAATCGGGCTGAACCACTGACGTGCGGCCTACACCAGTGTAATAATACCCACGAATACGTGGGTATTATTAAAGTTTAATTTCGTAGATAATAATCTACGAGTAACTAACGGACAAATTAAACTTTTGACCGCCACAGTCATGTATAGATGACAAACCAAAATGTGCCCAGCACGCCACAGTCACGACTACACAACAGATTTTAAGGAATAATTCGTAGCTTGGCGCCGAGGGCACGTTTTTGCTTTTTTGTTTTGCGTGGCGGTCAATACGTTAAACATGGCAGTCATGGGGACTGCCGACAGAAGTAAAAACTGATCGCTCAACGCACCTACAAATTAACTACAGTTACTACTACAACAGCATGTTGGTGACGCGAACCCATAAGTTTTTCCCTACCAAAAATCGCTTAAAGCGAATCATCATCTGCCTAGCCTTTTCCCAACTACGTCGGCTTGCAGTCTAACCGGATACAGCTGAATACCAGTATTTTACATGGAGCGACTGCCTATCTGACCTCCACAACCCAGTTACTGGGTAATACAATACTCCTTGGTAAGACTGGTTGTCAGACCTTCGGCCTTCTGACTACCCGTAACGACTGTCAAAGATCCACGAATGACAACCGGGACCAACGGCTTAACGTGCTTTCCGAGGCACGGAGGCGTCTTGGTGGGTAAAGATGGTCACCTATCCACGGACAAACCGTGGCCAGCGTAGCTTAACCTGATCGATTGACCCGTGCGGCTGTCATTACTTAGCCACAAATCGCTCAACGCGCCTAAAGAAGTTTTTTTTTTTTATAGCAGGTCATAAGGCTTCCCCGCCCCAGGGCATAGGACACCCAAGATTCACCAGCAACTTGCTTTGAAATATAAACTTGTAAACTCTGAGGTACCGTATTACAAGTATGTGCCCGACCCAGTTCTCGAAAATGACCATGTCACGTTGTACTGGGATCGGTCTATCATGGATTTAAAAAAAAATGTTTGGTCATATGGCCCACACTGCAATTTTGTAAGCTCACGTTATTCTTCGCAGTTGCCAGCCCTGAGCGTGATTAAAGTCGGGACACAAGTGGGACGCGCAAGTAAGTGTGTTTCAGCTCGATTTGTCCTTATTAGAGTATTGATTGCTTTGCGTTGACATACTGAGACTTATTTGGGGTTGACCGGTTGAGAAAAAAAAACAACAGTAGCGTAAAGTTTGGTTCAATAGTCTCGAAAAATAACCTATGGCCTCTGGTATGCCTTCCAGGTTCGGTCGCATGGACTTGTCACAGATTATAATATCTGTGAACATAATATAACACGTCATGCCCTGTAGTCCCGGAAGGGTCAGGCAGAAGTGTTCCAATAATACCTACACCCACATTTCGCCAGTTATGTTTAAGAGCGATCATCCCGCGCGAGCGTGCAACATAGCATTTCTTGAGGGTTTTTGATTATTTTATTAAATTTAAATCAAAGTTATATTTGTTTTTCAGCCTGAGATTGTTGTATTTTATAATGTTTTTTAACATTAATTCTTTAAAAAAAAGATTTCATCGTAATAAGTACCTACCAAAATGACTGTCAAAAAATAGCATAAATAAGTATTTATCCTATTTTTTGACAGTAAATTTGGTATTAAGTATAAATACCAACGATCTAGTAGGTACCAGGTTGGAAAAAAAAAATTACTTTGATTTATTAATCACGAAAACCCTCTACAAATGCGACGTTGCCAGCTCGCGCGGGATGAACGCTCTTAAGTCCCATGTATGAATTAAAACAAAAATCACGTAAATCAGATAAGTTGTTATTGAGTTAGAAACGCACCGCTCTAACCGAGATCTACACGGCGACAGACATACGGAGAAATATTGCTTTTGTAAGGATGTGAAAGTTTACGAAGAAGTTTGTTTGTTTTAAGTTGGTTAGCAATCACGCATAAACGACTGCACAGATTTCGATTGAGTTTCGCACACAGTCTTATAAAAGGTATGAAGGCTCCCACTGACAGCCGCGATGCGACAGTGTGACATGACACTAGTAGCACAATTTCTGTAAAAACTTCGTGGAAAATGTCACGCTGCACGGCGCGCGACTTGTCGGGCCAGCGTGCACAAACCATAATAGTAAAACTTTTCGCAATGTTGGTACTAGCTGATGGGTAGCAATCAAGCCCCGGTATCGACCATGTAGGTACCTATCATGGAATAATCTATTCTAGAGTTCCTCGGGTGAACGCGACAGAAGGGACTGGAAGAATCACTATTCATTCACAGAAACAGTACACAGTAACGCCATGATCATCAAAATCAAGTCATTTATTCAAACTAGGCTGAGAATCACCACTTTTCGAACGTCAACATTACATAAAACGGTCCCCCAAAAACGCCCACCCTTCCCCACTTCCTAGTGCTTTAGCTGGGAAGAAGTGGCACAACATACTCCCCAGCAGCACAGCTGTCTGTTCAGTTAGAAAAACATAATTCTATACAATAGTCCTACATACCGCAGTCTCAAGACGAATTTCTTTGACCAGTGCGTGTTGCCAGTTCTGACCTATGCCACTGAAACGTGGTCGCTCACAATGGGCCTTATTAAAAGGCTAAAAGTCACTCAAAGGACAATGGAGAGGGCTTTGCTTAGAGTTTCCCTACGTTATCGAATCAGAAATGAAGAGATCCGCAAACGAACCAAGGTTACCGACATAGCCCGAATAATTGCCAAACTTAAGTGGCAGTGAGCAGGGCGCATTGCACGCAGAACAGATGGCCGATGGGGACGAAAGGTTCTGGATTGGCGACCACATACCGGAAGACGTAGCGTTGGAAGGCCTCCTACAAGGTGGACCGATGACCTTGTGCAAGAATCCGAAACGCAAGAATCCGCTGGATGCGGGAAGCACAAAACCGATCGAAGTGGCGGTGCTTGGGGGAGGTCTATGTCCAGTAGTGGACGTCTTTCGGCTGACATGATGATACAATAGTATGCAAAATAATTTACATTACGCAATACATACAATTAAATTATTTGCCAATATGTCTGCTGCTACCCACGCCGATACTGGCGTGGCGTGGCGTCGTTTTGTCACAGTTTTATGCTGCCCATGTGCCTCTGACTTGGCTTCACATGTCGTCGAGAAATATCTCAGGCACGGTTCCCGGGCGGGTTTCCGGCCACCGTAGGCGCGGGCTTGCGGACGGTGAGGAATGGGTAGCTCACCGCCCGGTAAGGACCAGGCCCGGGTCGACGGCGCGTTGTATTCCACGCGCGCCTCAAAGAGATGTCGTCAGCACAAATGTAGGGGTCCACTAGGGCCGATGCCTGCCGGGGTCGCGGGAAGGTACTAATGGGTCACCGAGGCCCCCGCAACACAGGTAATAGGAAGGAATACGGGTGGGTTTTAGTCAGTAAGAGTCTGACAGAGCGGGAGAAGTTATTTGATGATTTCCCATCAAAAAAAAAAGGCATGCCGGTTTCCTCACGATGTTTTCCTTCACCGTTTTTTAAGTAAGTGATAATTATACAATACCGCACATGAATCCAAAAAGTCAACGGTGCGTGGCTCGGGTTCGAACTCGAGACCTATGACTTGGCAGTCTGACAGGCACAGCACTAGGCTGTAATTATATACTTATAAATTTGCCGTAATATAGCTATTTCATACAACATTCAAAGAATGACAATTGTGATTTGAATATAATGGACAATGTAGTTAGTATAATCACAATTACTATACATTTTTCTTACCATTATCATCTTCCACACAATCCACCTATCGTTCCGTCCTTCCATTTAATCCTTACAACACCTCATGACTCTTTATATTTTTACGCTACTGTAGAATAGAAATCGCTTGTCTACATTTCTCGGTAGAAAACTGTCGACTGTCTACACGGAAACGCCATTTTTGTCTACTTTTGCGTCGACAAAACGCTTCTCTATGGTTCTCGTCTCGCCTGCTATTCTCTCAACATTCCCCGCCGAAGCATTCGCAACAATTTGAAAGAATAGACACCTGAATTACAGCACAGACTGTAGATAGTCCACGCCTCCGGTTGAGTTATCGTCCGAGGCGGTTCCCCACTCGATCACAGGACCACGCCCATGGCTGGGCGACAAGCCAACATGCACTCGCAAGTGTTACCGATTTAGTTAAGGAGTTCCATGATGAAAAAGGCTAAATTACTTTTTGAGGAAAAGGTTGGGAACTTGGCAGGTTAGCTGAAACTGGGTGATTCTAAGATGTTTAAGGCACTGCACAGATGGAGCAATTTTGAGCCTGGAATTTCGGCAACTGGCAACCCGGAACTTCCTGTTTGTGAAGTTGTGCATATAATTTTAAGAAATTGCGCAGACGTAAACGTTGCTGCAACTGGCAAACATTAAGGCGCTGACAAGAGACGAATGATCGAAATCGGCCAGTTTTAAAAAAGAATCCATATCTATGTATATTTTGTGGTAGCGGAAAAAATACGTGTTAATCTTGAACATATTTCTCAGAACATGGTTGTTACCATGAAGACGCGTTTTGAAAAGAATAATGTCGATACAAATTAACGGTAAACTAACATTTTACCTTGTGTTCCAAAATCCAAAACATCTGTATTAAATTTTATATCAACGTACGTTGGTATTTAATTAATAACAAGAACGTCTTATTTAAATGCAGAACATGGTTGTTTTTTTTTTTCGATAACTCAACTCATTTATGAGTAAATAGAGAATTGCTTCATATTTTGCAATAAATTACAAGCGTTGTGTCATCGCGCTTCTCTTTCTTTTCTATGCAGTCCGACAGTGATCGCACTTTAGCTGTTGTCAGCGTCTTAACGGAAACTTAAAAAGATGACAGTTGCATCCACTAAAGTAGTTTTGTATACGCAGCGCCTTAGGCATTGATGTAGCTTTTAGCTGAACCTGTTTAGACTGGAATCTGACCAAAACATAGTTAAGATAAGGCTAAGCTGATGATGAAGATGACGAACTACGCCATTTCAGCAGTGGGCACAATTGTACCGATACAAGATTTGAGAGTTTTCAAGTAAAACGTGAAGCAGGCTTAGCACGAGAACCGTAAAACAGCGTTTTGTCAACGGAAGAGTAGACAAAAATGGCGTTTCCGTGTAGATAGTAGTAAGTTCTCCACTACCCTAGACAATTGCCTACACTCTACAACGTCAAACATGACGTGCAATTTTTCTCCGATTTTGACAGTTTGGGAAAGAAAACTTTCTACAGAAATAGTCTACATAAAACAAGACCTAGACATAGATTCGTTAGTCGATGTTTAGTTAAGGCGAGTAATTTTAGGCGGTGCTTTGTTGCTTTTATCATATAATAGGCTAAAATTAACATGTTCGGTTCAAATCGCCAATATTATTTAAGTTTTTATATAGAAAAATTTGAGCGAAGATGGGAATGAAATACTATTAGAGAACTCGCGGGAGCAGCCTTCGGTCTCCTGGAAAGTTAGTTCCTGCAGCACTATAAAATAAGAAAAGAGATGGTGCAATATTTTATGCGAGGAACTCGGCCAAGACCTGTCACCTACAACTTCTGTGAATAATAGATTTTTGGTATTAACAATAGCCTAAGTTTTTACACTATGTTGTCCCTTAACTTTGATCTATTAAATACATTCACAGGGAATATCATCATCATCATCATTTCAGCCGAAAGACGTCCACTGCTGGACATAGGCCTCCCCCAAGCACCGCCACTTCGACCGGTTCTGTGCTTCCCGCATCCAGCGGATTCCTGCGGCCTTCACAAGAGCATCGGTTCACCTTGTAGGAGGCCTTCCAACGCTACGTCTTCCGGTACGCGGTCGCCACTCCAGAACGTTTCGGCCCCAACGGCCATCTGTTCTGCGAGCATGTGCCCTGCCCACTGCCACTTAACCTGTTTGGCAATTTTTCAGGCTATGTCAGTAACCTTGGTTCGCTTCCGGATCTCTTCATTTCTGATTCGATCACGTAGGGAAACTCCAAGCATAGCCCTCTCCATTGCCCTTTGAGAGTTTGAGTGACTTGTAGCCTTTTAATAAGGCCCATTGTAAGCGACCACGTTTCAGTGCCATAGGTCATCACTGGCCACACGCACTAGTCATAGACTTACGTCTTGAGACACTGCGGTATGCGGGACGAGAATATATTATTTTTTTTTTATATACAGGGAATATAAAACAACTTAATTTTTATATACAGGGAATATAAAACAACTTAATAAGAGCAAAAATCTTCTCATTGAACACTAACTACATTCAGTTTTAAATGGATACAAAAATAAATAACAATGTATACCTAGCAAAAACATAAAGCCTTAACGGATATGTAGTGGACTGTATGGTGAATAAAAGAGTTGTTTCCAATTCTTCTTGTTTATTTTCAGAGTTCTTGATTGTTCGGGAGCTGGAGACCGACTGTGTCCCAGCCTTACAATGGCCCGTCTTATATATAGCTCTCCCTATGTTCCGGGAGCGAGTGGACCGAGTCACACAACTTACATTTATTATTTCCAAGTGACTCTTACATGGTCCTGACAGCTTAAGTCACACTTACTTTTATAAATTATGCTAATCCGGTTACAAATCACTAAATTAACTTATTCTAAACTCTAACTACAGTCTGTTGAAGACTTCGTAGCGAGGGCTCGTTTTTCGTAGTCCCGCCGCTACTTGTGCCCTAGTGCACAGATAGGGTCTTATCCTAAACTATCTTATCCTAATTCTCACTTCTTATATCTATGTGGAGGGTCAAAAGACACACAACACTGTCTCTCCACCTTGTATGCTTGGCGTTAATTATAGTCACAAACACACAACACTGTTTTCACACTTTGCACGCTCGGCGTTCGTTACAGTTCTCCCCCCGGCGCAGCTTGCGTAGCCTCTTCCCTTTTTATTACGACGACGAGCTTGCTCACGGGGCGTCGGAAGGTGCCGGTTCTGGTGCGCACCTCGACGACCCTGATGCCGCCGTCTGGTCCTTGATGCGTGCGCTCGACGACCCCCATCGGCCAGGTGTTTCGGGGCAGCGTGTTGTCGACCACGAGGACCACGTCGCCGGCCTGCACCGGTCGTACCTCGTTCTGTGGCTCGCCGCGAGGCACCAATGTGGGCAGGTACTCGCGTAGCCAGCGTCGCCAGAAATGGTCAGCGAGCGCCTGACTAGCTCGCCAGGTCCGTCTGTCGGCCTCGTCGCAGGGTCCCGTTGCTGGCAGCCCGTTCGATGATCCCAACAGGAAGTGGTTGGGGGTTGGAGCTTCGGGATCGCTGGGGTTTACGCTGACGTGGGTCAGCGGTCTCGCGTTGATGGAGAACTCAACCTCGGTGAGTAGTGTACTCAAGACTTCCTCTGCCGGCGCCTTCTCTCGCAGGGTGATGTTCAGCGCCGCCTTTACAGAGCGCACCATCCGCTCCCACGCGCCGCCTTGGTTGGGCGCACCGGGAGGGATGAAGCGCCACTCCATTCGGTGTAACAGTCCTTCGTCTTGTAGGGCGGGCATCCACTTAGTGTACGCGTTGCGGAGCTCTTGGTCTGCCCCGCGAAAGTTGGTCGCGTTGTCGGAGTACATTAGCCTTGGCCAGCCTCTGCGCGCAGCCATTCGTCTCAGCGCCATGATTGCTGAGTCGGTAGACAGCGATGCGACGAGCTCGATGTGCACAGCGCGGCAAGTGAGGCACGTGAAGAGCGCGCCCCACCTCTTCTCTCGGCGGCGCCCCACCTTGACCATCATCGGCCCGAAGTAGTCCACCCCGCAGTTGGTGAACGAGCGGTGGAACGGGTCGAGACGGGCGTGTGGCAGGTCCCCTGTAGCCGGTGTTTGCGGCGTCGCTCGCCGCCTCTTGCAGAAGGCGCAATTCTTTTCTACGGCGCGTACCGTGGGTCGCAAGTGAACGACCCAGTACCGCTGTCGCAGGTCGTTGGTTACGCGTTCCCTATTCGCGTGGCCCGCGGCGCAGTGCTCCCGTAGTACAAGGAGCTTGGTGAGCTGGTGTCGGCCATCCAGGATGATTGGCCGCTTGGTCTCGGTCGGTGCTGATGAGGCCTCGATCCGGCCCCGCACCCTCAGGACGTCGTCTTCCAGTACTGGATCCAGTCGGTACAGCCGACTCGCCCTTGTTAGCGGGCGGCCGGACCGGTTCCTCTTCAGGTCCTCTCCAAAGCTGTCTTCCTGGGCTCGGCGGATCAGCTCAGTCTCGGCGCGTTGGATGTGGCGATGTTCCAGTGTCGTTGCTCTCCGACGGCAGATGTCAATAAAGGCGATTACCCGAGCGGTAGTCCTCACCAGGACTTCGTACTTCGAGAAGCGGGCTGGGTCTGGCAACCAGCTGTCTTGCTCCGTCTTCTCGGTGATGTGAAGGACTTCCTCTTCTTCTGGTTCACCTGTCGGCGTCGTGGGCCACTGCTCTTCTGGCAGGAGCAGGAATTCTGGCCCCTGGAACCATCGATCCCCTTCATTGATGGGCGTGTCACGGAGTCGGGTAGCGTCGTCGGCCACGTTGCATGTGGTGGGCAGCCAACGCCACTCTTCCTTCCGTGTCAACTCCGCGATTTCTCCCAGTCGGTGCGCGACGAACGGCGTGTAACGTCGCGTGTCGTGATGGATCCAATGGACTACGGTTGATGAATCGGTCCAGTAAATCGTTCGGCCGATGTCAATCCGATGTTCCTTCCTTATTGTATCAGCGAGCCTGGCTCCGATGACCGCAGCTTGCAATTCTAGGCGCGGTATGGTCTGGGCCCGACGAGGTGCCACCTTAGCCTTGGCGGCCACCAGTACGATGTTTACGCTCCCGTCGGCGTTCTTCACTCTCCAGTAGGCCACGGTCGCGTAGGCCTGCTCACTGGCGTCACACAGGACGTGTAGGTCGATGCGCTCGTACTTCTGTGCCAGGTAGCATCTTGGTAGTCGGAGCCGAGTGAGCTCGGTGAGGCGCGCGAGCCAGGACGCAAAGGGCTCATTCTCTTCAGTCGGTATCTGTTCGTCCCACGTTATCTGGAGGCGCCACAAACTCTGCAGTATTATCTTCGATCGTATGGTGTAGTGGCTCAGAAGTCCAAGTGGGTCGTAGATGGACATCACGGCGCTGAGGGCTTCCCGCTTCGTCGGCGCCCGTGTTCCTGTTCGCACCTCAGCTGGAACTCGGTTCATTGAAGTGTTGAATCCTAGCTCATCTCGTTCTGCGTTCCAATATAGCCCTAGGATTTTACTCTCTGGCTGTTCTCCCCCCAGTTGTGTGGGGGCGGTAGCGTGTAGTTCTGGAGGTACGTCGCGCAGTACTTTCTTGTTGCTGGAGCTCCAACCTCGCAGCGTGAATCCCGCGTGCGCGTGTACCACCCTTGTTTCTTCGACCGCCCTCCACGCTTCTTCGGGGTCCTCGTAGCTGGCCACCAGGTCATCCATGTAATGGCTCTTCTTGATGGCTTCTAGCGCGCGTGGGTACTCCTGCCCGTATATGTCCGCATTGTGGTTGCGGACATAGTGGGCCATGTACGGGGAGCTCGCGGCGCCGAAGATCATGCTGGTCATCTTGTATTTCTTCGGAGGCCCTTCTCGTTCGTCACCTCTCCACAGGAACTGTTGCGCTGGTTGATCTTCCGGCCTTATCCTGATTCTCGGGAACATCTCTTGGACGTCCGCTGTGATCGCCACCGCTTTCTCTCGGAATCGGAAGAGGATTCCTGGCAGCGACAACAGTAGGTCGGGTCCTTCCAGCAGTTCGTCGTTCAGGCACACGCCGTTGCTCTTGGCTGCTGCGTCGAACACCAGCCTGTGCTTTCCGGGTTTGTTTGGATTTCGCACGGCGAAGTGTGGTAAGTACCAGCTGATGGCGCTTGTTTCCTCTGACCCGTCGCATGGCGTCGCGTATCCTTTATCCAAGAGGTTACTGATCTGCTTGGAGTATTCGACCGCGAACTCTGGATCCGCGTCCATCCTCCGTTCGATCTTCTTCAGCCGGCGGAACGCCTGACTGTAACTTGACGGCATGGTGACGTCATCTCGTCGCCATGGTAATCCTACTTCGTACCCGGTGTCGATCTTCTTTACAGTCTTTCTGACGATGTCGATGGCCCGTTGATCCGTATCCCTTACTCTCGGTTTTCCTTGTATGCCGAGCGCGTCGATCTTGAAGTGACCTTCGACTAAGTCATGGAGCTCTTGGTTGCTCGTGCCCATCATTCGGTCGGGCTCATAGACGTGCAGCACGTTTCCTTGTTGGTAAATGGCGCTGCGTGGTGCGGTTCCGTGCACCACCCATCCTAACTGTGTTCTTGATGCGGCCGGTTGATCAGGGCCGCCGACTCGTAGCTCACGGGACACTATACACTCCCAGTGGTCTGTCCCCACTAAGAGCCCGGGGCGTGCTCGTTCGTAGCACACCTCTTCTGGAGACAGGTCCCTCAGGTGCTCGTAGTCCAGCAGGGTGTCAGGGATGGACTGCTGGTGCAGCTGAAGCTTCTTCACGGTTCTTGCTTTGATCTTGTGGTTCTTGTCGTCCTTCAGTCCCCTGACGTGGATGTTCACCAGCTGACTCTCCGTCTCCTGTTGCGACATGTTGACCGTTCAGGTGAAGAAGTTGTGATGGTCCTTCTGCTCCGATGCTCTCCGCCAGTTCCTTATCCACGAGGGTGATTGTGGCTCCTTCATCTAGGAGGGCGTACGTCCTTGCCTCCCCCCGTGGTCCGGACACGACGATAGGGCACGTCTTCAGCAGGACTGTACCGGCAGTTGGTCGTGTTGCTACGGACAGGACCGCTTCTTCTTTCGGTGGTTCAGCTGGCTTCGGGTCTTCCTTCTTGGCTTCCCTTGCTTGATGAAGGGTCGCATGATGCGGGCGGTGACACTGGTTCACGCCGCACGGCTTCGCTTTGCAGTTTATATGTCTGTGTCGCTTCTGGGCACATTTAAAGCATATTCCGTTGGCCTTGACAAAGGTCCATCGCTCATCCGTATTGAGTGCCTTGTATTTGGGGCACTGCGTCATGACGTGAGCTTGTTCACATTTGGGGCACTTGTCCTTTTCTTCTTCCGTTGCCCCGGACGTGGTGAAGACACTCGCCTTCTTCTTTAGCGTCACGGTAGGTCGAGTCTCCTTTCTCTGACTCGTGGCGCTTGTAGATGGTGTGTACGTGTAGCGTAGCGCTCTGTCCGCTTCTCGCATCAAGAAACGGGACATGATGACGATCTCCGGGTCCGTAGTGCCTTCATGGTCGTAGGCGTAGTCGCACCAGCGGGAGCGGAGATGCGGGCTGAGCTTGTCCAACACTTCTCGCGTCATCAAGGGGTTGAAGAGGTAGCCCCTTCGGTCAATTGTCTTCAGCACGCAGATGATGTTTTGCAGCTTGATCGCGAAACTGTTCAGTTCAGCCGCTGATGTACCCGGTTTTGGCAGCTTCTTGAGGTCTTCCAGTGCTTTGTCGATTATCACTTCAGGTCTTCCGAAGCACTGCTCCAGGGTCTTCATGATGACGTCCGGATCGGTGGCCGTATGCAGGAGAGCGGCCACGGCGTCTCTCGCTTCCCCTTTGAGGCAGCTCCTCAGCCTCTGGATGTTTTCTGCTGCCGATATCTGGTACATGCTGGTCGTGTCTCGAACTGCTGCTTTGAACGGTAACCACTCGTTGGCCGATCCGGAGAAAACAGGTAGGTCCGTGTGTCGGGGCCTGGGTCTGGCCATTTTCTCCAATGTGGCCGCCAGGTGCTCGATGCTGTTCCTGTTCCTCGTCGGAGTCGGTGATCTTGCTCGTGGAACTTCAAACCGTATTTGCTTCGGTTCTTCTGTTGTTCCCTCCTCCCCCCGTGGGCCGAGGGGGTTCGTCCTCAGCCATTCGTCCACCTTCTGATGTGGTTCTTTATGAGGAGGACTGATTTCTTCATGTACGCTATCTTCATCGTTGATCGCGGACACTTCGGCGGCCAGTCGCTTCTTGATTAGGTCCGCTTCCAGGTCCAACTCCTTTCTTCTGATGGCTGCTAGCTTCTCTGCTGCATCCAGTTCTGCCATCCGTAGTCGCGTTGTTACACTGGTCGTAGATCGTTGTGATCTAACCGATCTGGTTGGTGATACCGGTCTTCTTCGAATGGTTGCTGTTTGGAGTCCGGAAGGTCCCACTGTGCTGGTGTCCGCTACCTTGGAGAATGGTGACGCCGGCGGGTCCAGTGAGAGCCTTCTTCTGCGCTCTTGTTCGATGCGCTCCGCTTCCTTGCGTTGCGCCTCCTGTACCTGGGCGCGTCGCTGCTCTTCCATATCCGCTGCATCCCCTTGGCTTCTTGTTACCACCATTTCGGATCTCGAACTTTGCGTTTTTCCAACTTGGTTTTTTCGTGTGACGGTTCTTCGGCACGGCGCTAGTAGGTCGTGTCGTCACGTCGGTACGGGTAACGGTTCTTCGGCACGACACTCGTTCAGTAGGTCGTGACGTCACGTCGGTACGCAGACTGTACTTCAACACGTCGCTCGTTCAGTAGGTCGCGTTGTCAAGTCGGCACGGGTGACGGTTCTTCGGCACGGCGCTCGTTCAGTAGGTCGTGTCGTCACGTCGATGCGCAGACTGTACTTCAACGCGACGCTCGTTCAGCACGACGCGTTGTCAAGTCGATGCGGACTATACTTCAACACGACGCTCGTTCAGCACGACGCGTTGTCAAGTCGATGCGGACTGTAGTCGGCTTCCGTTCTTCGCTCTGGCTGCGGGTTCTTCTTTCTTCTTTATCCGGCGCTCGAAGGACCAAAACTGTAGTGGACTGTATGGTGAATAAAAGAGTTGTTTCCAATTCTTCTTGTTTATTTTCAGAGTTCTTGATTGTTCGGGAGCTGGAGACCGACTGTGTCCCAGCCTTACAATGGCCCGTCTTATATATAGCTCTCCCTATGTTCCGGGAGCGAGTGGACCGAGTCACACAACTTACATTTATTATTTCCAAGTGACCCTTACATGGTCCTGACAGCTTAAGTCACACTTACTTTTATAAATTATGCTAATCCGGTTACAAATCACTAAATTAACTTATTCTAAACTCTAACTACAGTCTGTTGAAGACTTCGTAGCGAGGGCTCGTTTTTCGTAGTCCCGCCGCTACTTGTGCCCTAGTGCACAGATAGGGTCTTATCCTAAACTATCTTATCCTAATTCTCACTTCTTATATCTATGTGGAGGGTCAAAAGACACACAACACTGTCTCTCCACCTTGTATGCTTGGCGTTAATTATAGTCACAAACACACAACACTGTTTTCACACTTTGCACGCTCGGCGTTCGTTACAGGATACAAGACTTTTTGCGTGACGCTATCAAAATAATATAATTATGGCACTCTATTTAAATGCTGGCTGCAAAATATATGCAATACACACAAATGAGTTTTTAAAACTTGGTAGTTTTATTTTTACGCGTAACAGCCTTAACACAGAAATTATATCTTAACAAATATACCATTTGCGTTTTGTTATTGAAGAAAGATTCGTTCAAAACACTGCTTCATATATACATTTTTTTTTAATTATACAATCGTTCCATTTCATCAATATTATAGATATTGTGTGTAAAACAATGAATTGTGGTTTAATAAATAATAAATAAGTGTGGAAGACGCTCACGACTGTAGCACAGTTTATTCTAGTATGGTCCTCAACGTAATCTCTTATAGATAAGTATTCATTGCCATGATTTTGTACATAGACTAAGAGAAATTTGTAATTTTAAAAGTGATAAATAAATTATTATTATTATTTAAGAACGAAACGCAAAAATACGGTAAAATTGGGTAGTAATACACATCACTAGCCACTGACCCCGTTGCTATAAAAGTCACTGTCTACGAAGAAACTGGAGTCTAGGTGTGACTTCGTGCTCGGGAGGCAGAGATTTCGAGAAGGGTAGACAAGCGATTTCTATTCTACGGTAGAGTAGAAATAATGCGTCATGCAGCAGTGGACTGTTATAGGCAGATGGAGACGAACCTCAAGAAAAAGGGCGGATTATACTTCTTATCACATATACCGCACTGAGATATATTCATATCTCAGTGCGGGTTAGTAATGTCACATGTCTTCGAATGTTTAGTTCTAGGACATCCCGGTTTCCTCACGATGTTTTCCTTCACTGTTTTGTGAGCAGTGGTGATGAAATGATTTATCCAAAGTAAAGTACCTGTGTATGTTCGAACCCACGACTCGTAAGTCGGGGCCGTTACCACTGGATCACTTCTACTCCCACTGGATCACCTCATCACTGCTCGAACGATCATTTGCGAAGATCCAATCCTCGACTCATTTTGAACGGTACTAATTAAGTTCGTCAGGTTTCACCCTCAAGGTAGAAGGTCAGCACAAGTGTAGCCACTAGGGCCGATGCCTGCCGGGGTCGCGGGAAAGTACTAAAGTATTACCGAGGCCCCTGGCAACACAGGCAACAGAAACCTGTGCTGACGCTTACTGACTAAAACCCACCCGGGTTTTAAACAGTAAAGGCTCCTACATACTGGCGCGACTTGTCGCGCGACGCGTCGCGACACAAAGGCACCGCTTGTAGCGCTACACGCGGTGTCTTTGTGTCTCGTCGCGTCGCGCGACAAGTCGCGCTAGTATGTAGGAGCCTTAAGAGTCTGACACACCCTCCCGCTCCGCCCAGAGCGGAAGAAGTTAAAAAAAAAAGGTAGAATGTAATATGTATTGTGATATGCATTTTCTACGAGTATGTTCTTATTGCGACTACGGCCATCTAACGTCAGAGCCATTCATAAGGAGCTCTAATACTGGAAATCTGTGATCCTAGAAACACGACAAAAGTTAAGCTGGGAGTCGACAGTAACCACTATCTCTGCGCGCCAACTTGGATCCAAGCTTCTGCTAATTCATGGTGGCCGCTTTATGTCAACACAAAGGAGATGCACGCAGCACAGTTTGTGCTTGAATATAGGACAAAATCACGCTTTGACTTTGCTAAGTGTTTCATACGAATGTGAGTCTTATTCTTATGCGGGTAGCGCACATATTCGTTTAAGCAAATATGAGCAAGCGGTTCAAACGAATTTTAACATTAAGGCGCTGACAAGACCCAATTGACCAAAATAGGCTTCTCTTAACAAAAAACAAAATTGGCAAATCTGTTTAGTTTGGGGTAGCGGAAAAAATATATGCTAATTTTGAACATATTTCCCAGAACTTGGTTGTTACCAAAACACGTTTTAAAAAAAAATCTCCATACAAACTAACGTTAAACTAACCTCTTACCTTTTTTTTTTTGGGGTGGGAAATCATCAAATGACTTCTCCCGCTCTGGGCGGAGCGGGAGGGTGTGTCAGACTCTTACTGACTAAAACCCACCCGTATTCCTTCTGTTGCCTGTGTTGCGGGAGCCTCGGTGACCCATATGTACCTTCCCGCGAAACCTCTTACCTTGAGTTCTAATCCAAAATATCTGCATTAAATATCGACATACGTAATTTAAATAATAACAAGAACGTCTTATTTGAATGCAGAACTTGGTTGTATTTTATTTTAGATTACTCAACTCAATTTTGACTAAATAGATAATTGCTTCATATTTTGCAATAAATTACAAACGTTGTGCCATCGCGCTTCTCTTTCTTTTCTATGCTGTCTGACAGTGACCGCGGTTTAGGTGTTGTCAGCGTCTTAACGATAATGACGAAGCATAAAGATCATATTCGTATGACACGTACTAACGAAAGTAAAGTCTAAGTGCGGTCTGTGGATCTTACGCATATGGGCTATGCTTAATTCATATACAGCCTTGCGAATTAAAGACCCTGAGGTGGTTGTCTTCAGCATTATGCTGACAAACTCCGGAAGCAAAAGGAATAAGGATACTTGGAATTGGATACCGCCGCCAACAAAATGTAATTACCTACTTATTAGTCATAACAGGAACCACATATCTTAATGAAAACATCACTCGTAAGAGAATTAAAAACAAACAAGGTTATAAAACCTCAAAAGGGAATAATATCCGGAATCTTCTCATAACTATATTTGTCACCAATAACACGCTTCCTAAAGGAATCCAAAAGGACGACCGTCCCTTTGAAGAGACATGAAAAAACCCATATCTATGGGAAAAGTCCGCCTTTGATACAGAAATAAACAATTTTGAATCTTATTCTCCTGAAAATACAGTCCAAATTCGTAGAGCAATGGGCTAGTTTTAGTTCACAAAAAGAAATCTGTCACTTTTTCTTTGAAAGTCGACGACTTTTGATAGAATGAACGTAACTAAGATTATTGAATTTGGATAAGAATAGATACTATTTCAAATAACTTTCATAGTTCTATGAAACTATAATCAATTCTGCGAACAGTAGACCACGGGAGTACAAACTTTTTTGCAACAATTTATATACCACTAAAGTTATTTGATTTGGTTAGGAGACGATTAAATAGATTGTCAGAATAAAGCTGCACTTCGTTCGGAGCCAATATTTGCATTTGCTGCGGGCATATCCTATAATAACTATCGCCAGATAGTAAGCATAGGTCAACATAAAATTTTTCAAAAATAATTCCGTCGACGTGCCATACACGACAGCAGTCGTAGCCATGCCGAAAGATTGTTGCTCTGGATAGTCAAAGTAGCAGTCAGAAAACTGATTGAAGCTACCGCGCTTCGCTAAAAAAATCATGGCAAACGGCAAGAAGATAATTCAATAGAGATAAATTAACCAAATACTAATAATACTAACCCCACCGCCATATCTTTTTATAATGAGCACGGTACTAAAACAACATGCAGCACTTCCATACAGCACTGAATTTACTAAAAGCAGACGGAAAGATATAGTTTGCCCTCAAAAAAGTACAAAACATGCTTTCACAGCTAAATTTTATATGTACCTCGGTCCGCTACTCTATAACAGGCTAAATGAAAAAGGAAACATCTACTCCTTAAATCATAGGAACTGCAAGAAAATCCTTAAGGCGCTGACAAGACCCAATTGACAAAAATAGGCTTCTCTTAAGAAAAAAAATTGCCAAATCTGTATAGTTTGTGGTAGTAGAAAAAATATATGTTAATTTTGAACATATTTCCCAGAACTTGGTTGTTCCCAAAACACGTTTTGAAAAAAAAATCTCGATACAAACTAACGTCAAACTAACCTTTTACCTTGAGTTCTAATCCAAAATATCTGTATTAAATATCAACATACGTTACGTATTTAATTATTAACAAGAACGTCTTATTTGAATGCAGAACTTGGTTGTTTTTTATTTTCGATTACTCAACTCAATTTTGAGTAAATAGATAATTGCTTCATATTTTGCAATAAATTACAAGCATTGTGTGATCGCGCTTCTCTTTCTTTTCTATGCAATCTGACAGTGACCGCGGTTAAGGTGTTGTCAGCGTCTTAAGGATACTCTTCAAACTATGCCCTACGAAGATACACAGAAGTTATTACTAGTGCTAAAGTAAAATAATGTTTTTATTATTGTTATTTTTCAATTAGTTAGTTAAGTTAAGATACTATAATTTTATACACCTTTTTACATTTACGTACCAATAAGATTAATATGATATGTGATTATTTAATTAATTAATGTTACCTCCAATCGCCTGAAACACAGGATTACCTAGTTCAGGCACAAATCATGGGTGAACTTGACATAGATTTAAGAAAAACTGTTATTTAACGTTATACCTTATGTTTTTGAATATATATATATATTTTTTTCTTGTTGAAAAAAATATATCGTCGTGGCGGGGCTTGCGCGCTCCGAACTCTGGGTCTGTGCCGGTAGTTTACTTTGCCGGAACAGGTCTAGGGCAAGGAGCCAGACCAAGAGTGATACAGGAACCCGCAGGGCAGCATTTGGTGAACTGTTGGTCAGTAGCGACTCCACGGACCCTATCTCCGGGGAGAAGTCTTGTCCCTCATCTCTGGCTTGCCTTTATTGGTCGGGTGGAGTGAACACTGACGAGGAACAGAGCTCCCACCTCATTCTTGCCTTTATTGGCCGGCTTGAGTTGAGATTCGCAAGAGCAAACGTGCTCGGAGGAAGAAATTGTTCCAGTAAGTGCTGGTAGGGACCTTGACCATCTTCCGGGCTTTAGGATTGTTCTGATAGCCGTGGAATACCTCTCCACTCCTCAAGCATCTCAGGAAGTGTTGCCCCGTTGTCGCTACCTCACTATGTGCTAGCGACCGTTTTCCGGGGCACATTATTGAATGTGCAAGCCAACCACTGCCATTTTATCGGTGTATTCTTTAAAAAAACGTTGGTTAGGCAGGTGCCTTTCCCTAGTCTTACAAAACCAATCCATTACAGCCACTCGAACCCATAGCCCAATATGTTATCTTCTCATGTTCTGCAATAGTACTGCATCAACCGAGGGTTGTCTTTGGATGCACTTGCATAGAGCAAACAGGGATAATAGTCGGTTGGTGCCTTAGTGCCTCATTCCATTACAATTTTCCAAGGGGCCTCTGCGAGTTGGCTTCAGCACCTCGTACGCCTTTTAAAGGACCGGGACCCCATGGTCCCGAGATATGTAAGCACATAAAAATAAATAACAATAATGATTTATTTTCTTACCACAATAAACATTGCAGACATTGTTACAGTTACGGTATATGATATGGTTTAGTTAACTGTGGGAGACTGGTGCCTGAGCTAGGCTTTAAGGGCCTGTTTCAGGTCACCAGAAGACTATCAGTTAAACACGAGACTTTACTTTTGAAGCTACTTCACACCTAAAAAAACTGTCACATAAAATGGTAGACGGGTTCTAACCATTTGGCGAGCGACAACGACAGCGTGATCTAGCGGTGTACAGTAGCGCCAGCTAGTGATCTTATTGTAAATAGTTTTGTGATGAGAAGGTGGTTCCAGGTGCTCCATCAATTCCTACCTAGTAGTTAAAGGGGCCGATTCCACACAATCTAAAAGTCAACAATTTACTGATTGCTTGAGAAGCTATTTTGCTTATCACGCCTAAGATTCTCATCAGATTTTCACCAATTTTCTATGCAACCAACTTAAAGTTTCTACGTAAGTCGTATCCCTATGTATTTTACTGCGTGTACATAAATAATAAAATAAACAAATATAATAATAGTTAAGTGGGTATACAAACATTATTTTCGTTTTTCAGGCTTTTACAACAATTGGAATTTAAATATTTCGATTATTTGTGTATTACAGTACTTATTCGCCTGCTAAGGTAATTGCTTAGAATAACAAGTAAAGAGCGAATCAGTAGGCACCATCTTTTCAAGATTACTCGGTTGCCTATTTATGGAATAGCAAATACTATAACAGTACAAATTTCAAGCCTAATGTGGAGTGAGTCAAAATTTGGTTACAATTAATCTTTACAAATGAACAACGTCTATTTTTAGTCAAATACTAATAGGTTTTCATTAAACTCATATCCACATTTTTAAATTCCAGGCACATATCCTCAACACATAAGTTATTCGACTCTTTAAAACCGTCATCGAATATTGTTACAGAAATGAATGGAGTCGCCTCAATATTTATTGAGAATTTAAATGAAGATTTTTATTGACATACATACATACATAAACTCACGTTTTTACCCCATTGGCTAGGCAGAACCTATAGAACGCCACCTGCTACGATCCTGATAACATAATCCTCTTGCTTCGTTCACTTTCATACATCATGCATTCATGATACACTAACGCACGCGTGCCATATTTATTTCTTAATTGTACTTTATAAGTACATATAAAAAAAAAATGCACTATAAGTTACTCAGTACATTAAAATAATTAATCATCAAATAACCCACTTTCAATTTATGTATCTACTATTATGTTACGCCAGACAAATCAAATAAGCGTTGTGTCCAACCAATCATCGCGGAATGAACAGGGGGGTTACCATCACCTCTTATAGCAGTATTATTTCAATATTACTTAGCGTGAGAAAGAGATGGAGCTATAAGTCCTGTAAAGCTCCATCACTTTCCCACTGTGAAGTAATATTGCAATAATACTGCTATAAGAGGTGATGGTAACCCCCCTGAGCATACTCAGACAAATCTCACGTTTCTAACATATCCTTTAAGGGGAATACAGGACCTAAACGCAAATTTTGTAAGTTTTATAATGCGTAAAAGTATATGATCCAGTGCAGTGAACAAAATCAGAAAAATATATGATATTATATACAGGATATATGCTAGGTAGATAGTGTGTTGAAAACATAATATAATTAATTTGATACTATAGAAAAAAATCACGAAGTTACCTCAAAAAAATCTTTTAACGATTAAAAACCATACTAATATACATGCAATTATTCTGAATTTATGTCAGATAATTCTACAAGCAACATATTAGCATAATAGTGTTTTATTTTTTTTTCTCCAATCAATGGATTTTTTGTAAATAGATAATTGCTTCATACTTTGCAACAAATTACCAGCGTTGTGTCATCGCGCTTCTCTTTCTTTTCTATGCAGTCCGATAGTGACCGCGCTTTAGGTGTTGTAAGCCTCTTGATACGTTATTAGCTTATCTTGAAGCAAACATTTCTCTAAGAAGCACAGCACCTCATTGCTATTTTCACATCATCTTCGCTTTATTCTGCGCAACGAGTGTTCAGTAAGGCCGAAGCCACACAGACAGGAGTTTCGCTTGGTGCTGGGACGCTTGGTGTAGAGAAGGTCTGAGATGGTTCTAATGTCTTCAATTAGCGATAATGAGAACCTCCGAGAACGTCAATGACGGCGATTTATCAGACCGTTTTTATCTTTCCATGTAAAATAACGTTTAAATTGCAATCTCAGACCTGAATATAAACCAAAACATAGCGCTGCCAACAATACAGTGAAGCATGCCAAAACTCACGCTTTCTTGTCATAGGCATGAGCAGAAATTACAGAACGCCACCTGCTACGATTTTAAGTGTACTAACAAAAATATGGATCACTGTGTCTGATTTATAAATTATTGGAACGAAGTTGCGGTAGGAGTTGACTGGTAGAAATCGTCACGTAAGGCAAAAGCGTTATGCGATAAAGTTGCATAACACTCTCTCTCTATCTTTCAAGGTGTCTGTGCGTGCGAGTATCGCATAAGGAACTTCGTTCCTGACGGGGATCCCCCGACCGCACACGTTTTTTTTATTATTTTTATTAGCACGCAGTGCACCTCTAAGAATCAAACGAAGCTGCTACTAGTGTAGCTTTGGCCTAAGATTATAATCTTAGCAATTCCATTTGGTACTCGCGGCTGCGGGAAGAAAATTACCAGCTAATGGATACTTACATTTGTGGGTAGTTCGGGAAATTAATAACGGGTAACCTATGTGGTTTAGCTGCTTTGTAGGTTAGGATAAGGTGGAGGCTTGCAAGGCGAATTTCTTAACAGTGATTGCTATGCTAACAAGATTGAGATTAAATATAAATAAAAACTTTAATGGTACTACATGTAAAAGACAATCAATCCGAAAGTCATATTTATTTATTTAACCATTTTTTTACACGCATATACAAGGTGTCGTTTTGCATCCTCGACAAATTCAAAGAGGTAACTATGATAATGATTCTCGACACGAATTTATAATAAAATAAGTAGGTATTTTTTTTATTTTGTTTCTAAATTTCGGAAATCGGCATGTGTGGGACACGCATGTTAAAACGGGGCCCGTGTGATACGGCACTGTAACTGCACTTTTGCACTTTTACACACACACACACTACCGCATACGCAACGGGGTGATTCTGTTCTGTAAAAGTGGTGTATTCTAAAATATTGTCAATCATAAAGAACTAAAAAAACAAGTATGTATAATATTGAGCAGGTATTGTAATTTTATTTGAATATATACGTCTTTGATAGCAGCCTCCTGAAATTTGACGAGGATGCAAAACGACACCTTGTATAAACAGACAAGAACAAGAAAAAAACAGAAAAACACGTACTAAGCTAAGGAATGCTTATTTCTAAAGAAATCTCGACCCCGTGGGAATATCGAGATTAAAATCCTATGTCCTAATCCAGGACATGGCCTACCTATAATATGCAAAATTTCATCCAAATCCGTTCAGCCGTTTTAGCGTGAAAGCGTAACAAACAAACTCACTTTCGTATTTATAATATTAGTTAGGATTATAATGTAATTTAAAATAATAAATACATACGCAACTGTGACGAAGTAGAAAGATAGTGTTGTTTCACTGATACACTGAAAAAAAAATGAAACGATACTTTTTACTGTTGTTGTACAGTAAAAAAAAAACGGTTCAGGAAACTTATTTTTATGTTAAAATAATTGATTACTGACAGTGCACTGAAATGGGCAAAAACAGTAAAGAGCTAAACAGTTATTTCAATTGGATGAACATTAAAGTTTACTGAAACAAACAGTTTCTTTTAAGTATTGCAGTTTTCAGAGCTTAAGAGATGCACAGTAAAATCTACTATTATAACTCAACTGACTTTTTTTCAGTTAGTTTTACTTCTTTGGACAATAGGCTCTATTTTTACTGACCAAAGCGGTGAATATTACCGAAAAATCGATTGGGTTTACGGATTTTTTTTTTCAGTGTATCTTTTAGATATTCATATTGTAACATACATACTTATTGTATTGCAAAAACCTGTGGTTAACTCCCAAAATAGGCCTGGGGCTGCATTTATAATAATAGTAATTCAGCCAGTGATATGTTTAGTCGCCAGCACATCAAGTTACCAAAAACTGTCAAATTTCTCCAAATGATTTTAAACCTTAAAATGTTAAATACATTTTCGATTTCTACCCGTTTGTCCCTGGTTAGTAGGGTGCGGGGCAGCACCAACAGCACTCTGTCTATGGTAGCAAGCAGGCTAGATTGTGCATTTGTGTACCACTGCTGTAGGGTTTCGGCTTGTGTCAATGTTTTGCTAACATAGTTTGTAAGTATTTTGTTACTTTGAGCCTTGTTACTTGAATTAAATTAATTATTATTATTAAGTTCAAAATCAAATGGCTGTACTGGCAACTGTACTAATATGTCATATAACAAAAATACATCACTAGTGGAGTGTCGCTACATTGTTGACATAATTTTTTGTTAGATGATTTACTTATTGTTTTGTTTGAAATCTATGGAGATTTTGTCAAGCCTGTTAAAAATGGCAATAAGGATTATAAGGATAATAAGGAACTCTTCACTACAAAGTGTCATAGCAAAATTGATTTTGAAAATATTTCTGCATAACGATAGTAAGTAATAGATAAAACTTGGTAACAACTTATTATCTATTATGACGACGTTAAAACAATCGAAAAACAACTATCAATATTTATAAAAAATATTTTTATCCCCAACACGACTCCACAGTATCTCGCTGTCGACACATGGCGAACACATGTCTTCAAAAAGCGGGCTACGTTTCAGGAAACATGAATGAAACATTAATAGTTTCCTACTTAATACTAGCATTATAATTTTAAATCGCTTCGTGATTCATTGGCTCATTCTGGGAAATTCTTTTCATAGTTTTTCCTTTTGAGATTGTGTTTTCATCTAAGATGGTTCTGACAAAAAAAAAATACACTGATCTTTGAATTAGTACCCATTATATACGCCATGGTGTCATGATCGCCCAGTGGTTAAGGCCTCGCCTCACATCCACGAGGTTCTGAGATCACATCCGGGCAAGTACCAATGTGAATTTTTCAATTCATATGTTTACTTTCTGAGTTAATCTTGGGAATTTCTGACATCGATGAACGAATATATGGAATGAGGACGAGGATGTTTTACTTCAGCTGCAGCGATGTCAGCTTCGATGAAGGAAAAGGAAAACATTGTAAGGAAACCTGAACTTATAGTCAATATAAGTCAGAAATCGTCATCCCGTCTTGAGCAAGTGTGGTGATCATTGCTCGTGCTTTCTCTGAGAAGAGGTTTAGCCATGCAGTGGGACGAGATAATTATTATTAGACACCAAAGCTGATGAACGTGATTTGAAAACTGTAGTTTTAAGGCTATATTTCAAGATTTCTACTAGTTTTTCTTACTGTATATCATCTGAGGGGCAAATTCCATATTCTCGAGAACGTTCGCATCCTAATCTCAGTGTAACTATGTCAAAAACTTCAAATTTGCCACATTTTTGTAAAAAAAAAAAAAATGGTATTGGTTGTCGCCGAGATTATCAAATTGTTACTATAAGACGTTCTTGTTATTAATTCAATACGTTGATATTTAATTTAGATATTTTGGATTGGAACACGAGGTAAAAAGGTTAGTTTACCGTTAGTTTATATCGTGATTTTTTTTCAAAACGTGTCTTGGTAACAACCAAGTTCTGAGAAATATGTTCAAAATTAACATATCCGCTGCCACAAACTATACAGATTTGGCATTTTTTTTTCTTAATACAAGCCTACTTTGGTCATTTGCCTCTAGTCAGCGCCTTAAAACAAGGACGCGAACGAAGCCGCGGGCAGAAGCTAGGGTAAAATAAACGCATTCAAATTCCTTCACAAGCTACATCACAAAAAAAGTAAAAGAGATACCATTTTTAATTAAATTAATAGTGTTTTCTTAAGAGATATCCGGCGTTATCTTTATTTTAAGATTAGACGCACTTACGCATACATGGCACCGGCATTACCAGTGATAAGTAGATAACATATTACATACTACTATATCGAGAGGTGTAGGCAACACTGAATACTGATTTTGTGGTACAATCGAATATGTTTGAAGCTAATATTGAACGAACAGTGCCTTTCGTTGCCTATTTGATCGATTATTCTGCGTCTGATACTGTGCCCGGTTGATGGCAATAGGCTCGCCCCCTACTAGATGGGACATAAGCATCTGACAGAATGTGGGTGTACTATAGGTCCCTACACTTCTGCCTAATCGTTCGGGGATTACAGGAGCGATGTTATGTTTGTGTTTTGATCGATAATAGTTAAGAGTTAGTCTCTAAATATCTATAGAACATGACTAGCAATGTGAATGAACATGACGATCTATAGAACATGACTAGCAATGACTAGTACTCGTATAGATAGATAAATTGAAAAAAATCTCTGCTTTCCCAAAAAAATTGGTAGTCTGTAAAGTTAGTTTACGTTTTACGTGATAACGAGATTGAGATGCGTCACAAGCCGAACGCTTAGGCCTATCGTTCCGCGCTTTTGCTTGCACGCTCGGCTCAGGCGGAACGTGACACTTTTTCGTGCGTGCAGCCGGCGTTCATCGATTTATAGGACGTTATCACGTTAAAAAGTATTTATATCAAAAAGCTTAGTCTTTTTTTCGATCTTAATCGGAATTAAATTAATTACTAAAGTATTGACGTAAACTTACGAAATGTCACTTTAATGCCTGGCAACACTGCCCTCTATAATATTTATGGCTGCTGTCATAATTAATCTGTCGTTACGTCACGCGACATTTTAATAATTTAAAATTTTCACTTTGTGACCTATACCGAAAGAGCATTTAATTTTCGATACCTGTGGATTCTGGTCTTTAAATACTACATAGATTTATTACTGCTTAATGAATCATGGGACAGAAACTCAGATTATTTATAAAGATGGCATTTATTTTATATGATGTGTACAAATTATGTTATTTATTTGCAGTTTTCTTGATGCGTTCGTTTGGCACACAAGCTACAAGATAGGTTGAAGACTTTAAATCGTTCATAAGGACCTGCACTCCAATTGCGTAACACATTTTCAATCACAATCCGAAGGTTCTTGAAGAAAATTGCTAATCCACTGATTCATAATGATGTTTGGAAAATTCGTCTGTTCGACAACGTAAACGATGCAATGACAAAAGCCAAGTCACTTAACCTAAAACATTCTGAAAAATTAACTTCCCAATCCGATAATCAGTCATCGTTTCGCGCCGTCACGTCCTATCCACCGTTAATTCGCGCCAAACCTTCCCGTCATTTATTGACGTCAAAACAAACGCCCGCCGTTCGAGGAAATAAAAATTAAAAGTCCCCACAGCTAAGAATGTCTCCACCAATGAGCGCGGCATAAATAATCAGCGGGAGTACGTCTCGGCAAATTACCCAGAACGGGCGGGTTGGAAATTGATGGCAACACTGAAATAAGTGCGCCATGTCAACTATGTTGGCTGTCGGCGCGCTTGCCTCTGCCTTATTTTTTTTCGTCTGTAATGATTCGAGTGGCGCGTTCTAAATTGGTTCTATTGTAATTATGGCGGGCTTTTTATTTATGGTCGCTTGTTTGTCCTTTTTTGATGTTATGTCTCGCTGGACTAGGGATTGGAGAAATTGTGTCGCCCTCTGAGAGTAGTGCTCTAAATTGATGTTTTTCTTGCTCTAGATTCAAGATGACAGAAGATCTTCTTTCGGGTGTCAGTGGTTACTTTTCCTATTGTTTGGGTCCAGTTATAATTGGCCATGTTAAGAATGTTTATCACAAGAACGTCGCATTATGACGTACGGTCATTACTATTCTGATCCAACCGGATTATAGACTTGTAAGTAGGTAGGTAGATATGTACGACATAAAAAAAAAACTCCATTTATTTCCTAATATTAATTCACACGCCACTGGACATTTCCGCTCTGCAGACTTTTCCAATGTTTTACAGAATACAGTCCTTTCTTCTGTCTGATTGGACAGATTCATTATATTATTTAAATAGCTGTGTCCATAACACTGGAAAATTGTATTCTGGGTATGAAAGTGTCTAAGATGGGTAGTACGTCGAACAGTGAAATCATGAGCATTGATCAAATGATCACAGGGTATTATATATATTATTAGTGTTGACGATTTCAGAATATTCTAGTGGTATTCTTCTATAAAAATAATTTCGTATTCAAACTGTCTCGTTGTGAATCCACAATGATATACTTAAAAAAAAAATGAGTGCGCTTTCGAATTTTGGGCGCTCACTTGAGTGAGGTTCCTAGTGAACTTTATAAAATAGCAATTCAGATTTTCTTACGATATTTTCCTTCACTGTTAAGACTCTTACAAACAAGCGCGACACGCGACGCGACACAAAGGCACCGCTTGTAGCGCTACACGCGGTGTCTTTGTGTCGCGTCGCGTGTCGCGCTTGTTTGAAGGAGCCTTTAGCTTTGTTAAGACTAATTTAGATCGATTGATTTAGTATTTTACCTTCATATATAATAATATGTTCTTCAGGTAAGTTGAATCTCAATGTTGGAGCTCCCTCAGGAATAAATATCAAGTTACAAATTTAATCTCGTACTATGTTTTACAAATTAGATAAAAAACCCATTTTAGGCAAAGCCCTCGGGGTGTGTCGTGTCTGAAAATTTCAGTTGAGTTCTAGAGAAACGGGTGAAAAAAGTCTTTCAAGATCCATCATGTCCCTAAAGGCTGAATGGATCTTTAGAATTAATAATATACTATTTTTAGCTAGTATCAAATAGCAATTTTTTTTTTTTTTTTGTTACGAAAAAGTATCGATTATTTTAAAAGTAATTTTAATTATGGAAACCGTGCTGCCTAGAGTCGAAGTATGCTTTCTTATCTTCTATTCAATAAAAATAAAAAACCGGTCAAGTGCGTATCGGACCACGCAGAATGAATGAATGGTTCCGTAGTTGGGAAGTTGGTATGTATTTATACAAACTTAAAATTGTAGTTGAAAAACATGTTCTCTCATACATCGATATATGCCACAATCAATTCTCCAACTGCAAATTTAAGTTGGTCGACTATTACTCGTTAACTTGTAAAACCCCTTAGCTGTGATAGTTTTCCTTTTAATTTCATTATATGTACTACTGCCATTATTTTTTTCACATCTCGCTGGCAGGAGACTTGACCCTACCCACAATTTGCACTTTAATGCTTAATATTACGCAAGCGGATCCTTGAATTGAATAGTGGTGTTCACAGACCCGCAATATTTTTGAAGGCCTGGATAGGCCTTTTCGGAAAATACTGAAAAACTAAAAGTGCATTTCCTTTAGAGCGGACAACGTCTATTGGGTCAGCTAGTAGGGAATATTATAATTGTCAAACATTATTAATTATGATGAATAGATACTTACATACTTCATTAATAACGAAACTATATCGAGAATCTCTTTGTAAAATATGAATATCTACATGGAAGAGTAAAACGATAAAATACGACCAATGCTTCTCTCCTCCGTAATGTGGAAAACCCATAACAGTTCTATCCTGTAGGCTCTAAAACTGCAAACTGAAACACCCAGTGAACCATACTTCACTTCCTAATTACAGACGACTTACAAAACTTCTAATTTAAGAACCTCTTAAAACCCAAACACACAGAACCATTCATAAATTCAAATTCACATTGACATCCCTAAACCGGATAGATCCAGTTTGCACCGGAAAAAACCGCCCCTCGCCAGTTTTGACATAAATAAGGGCATGTAAGCCGGTTATTAAGTTAAAGTAAATAACTTGAACTGTCCCTAGGAAGTCTTAAGGCGAAGATGATAATAAATTCTGGTCCCAGCAGTGGTAATGAATCAATTGGACAAAGAAGGTGGAGCGGCTTTAGTAGTAGTAAAATTTGTAATAGGCAATTTGTGATAGAGATGTTACAGAAAAGGGTTCGGGTAGATATTTATTGTGTTTGGTTTTGGAGAAAGGGTTTTTTTTTAAAGAACTAGCCCGAAAATATTTATGAGCTGTGTAGGTATAAGACCTGGGTTAGAAGTATGGTTTAACTAACTAAATTTTTTAAAGTATTTCATAACGTCCTGTTTTTTATATTAAACTCTCTAAAATGAACCTTTCCTCGCATTCCCCGATAGTTAAACCGAAACAAAACTACGATCGTATATTTCCCCCAAACTGATTGATTATTTCCCAAGTTTAAGTAAAACAACCAAAATAAAACATCCAACACTCCACTCGATTCGTTTCTGTCCTTTTAAACTGCATTTTAAACTCTACGGATTTATTTTAAAGTTATTTCCATAAACGTTCCTCTTGACAACCATTTAGCCCCCCAAACACCTACAATTTTGTACCTTAACCCCTTGTTATAAGGACCAAAAATAATATTTTCGTGACATTCGATAAGTTTGTGTAAATTCACGAAGTACGTAAACTATATTTTCATGTATCATTAATATTAAAAGTTCCTGTGTAAGTACGTGTGTATTTCATTTTTAAGTTGGCAACACCGCGTGTTAGCGGAGAGGTTTAGGTCATTAGGTTCTATTACACTTTCCTTACAAAATAAACTTTATTCTCCTTTGGGAATAGGTTTTAAGTACAGAATGCCATGTGATTTAAATATTACCTCTAGTTTCAGTAAAATCTTTAATGTATAAAGGCCTTTATACATACAGAGGCGATATCGCGGGCGCGACAGGCAATGTGCCTGTCGCGCCCCCGATATCGCCTTAGTGAGTAGGAGCCTTTATAATATACCTAAATAGTTAAGTCATTGAAAATATGATATATTCTTTTCAATTTAACTTTTAATACATTTATTGTTGTATTCTTTTTAAATGTGTGATGTAAATTGATGGCCGATAGAATACAATTTTCCTCGGTTTTAAATAATGTAAATCATAATTTTACCTTAAACCTGAATAAATGTTATTATTTATTATTATTATTATTATAATGTTGTACAACTTTTAAAACAGAACAATTGATTTTATTACCTGACTGCACTGCTACTGGCGATTTTTCTCTCTTGTTTTGTTAACTTTTGAAACTTTTTTTTACTTGACTTTTTCTTATAGCAGTCATCATCTGCCTGCCTTTTCCCAACTATGTTCGGGTCAGCTTCCAGTCTAACCGGATGCAGCTGAATACCAGTATTTTACATGAAGCAACTGCCTATCTGACGTCCACAACCCAGTTACTGGACAACACGATACCCCTTGGTAAGACTGGCCCTGACTGGACTGGCTCTCCCCCCCCCCCCCTCCCTCTTATAGCAGTATTATTTTAATATTATATAAAGGCTCCTACATACTGGCGCGACTTGTCGCGACACAAAGGCACCGCTTGTAGCGCTACACGCGGTGTCTTTGTTTCGCGTCGCGTCGCGCGACAAGTCGCGCCAGTATGTAGGAGCCTTTACATGATTACATCAGTGTGAGAATGAGATGAAGCGGTATAGCTCCATCTCTTTCCCACTGTAACGAAATATTAAAGTAATACTGCTATATGAGGCAGTGGTTGGCCCCCTGTATATCAATAAGTACGTATGTACGTGCCTACCTACATACTTATTAACTTATTTTGCAATTAAAAGTAAATACATGTAACTTTTAATACCCAATTTACAATCCCATGTTCATCTCCTAAACAAAAAATTGCGTGAGTCAAGTTTAAAAAACATAATTACAGGCTTGTTTCAGTTTCAATCAGTCAAAATGACTGGGCTGTTTCTGAGCAATTTTAACTGGAAGGTGAATCATATTCTAAACCGATAATAACTGGTATTGTGTAGTACATGTTGACGGTTTAAAGGTAATAGGCGACATTTTGATCGAAAATGAGTTACGAATGCCATCCTACTTAATCTCTATTTTTAAGTATGATGGCATTCATAACTAATTTTCGACCAAAATGTCGCATAAAATGCGAAGCAACTAAGAAAAGGAACGTACCTCGGAAGGGGACCTCGATCTTTCAACTGGAACTTGAAATATGGCTTGTAAAGAATATAAATGTTGTTTCTCTTTTTATTAAATTTGTTGTTATCTGTTTTTGTAATTTGTTTTTGTTACATCCCTCTGAAAAATTATATATATCTAAACTGTGAAGGAAAACATCGTGAGGAAACCGGCATGTCGTAGAACCAAAAAATCGTCTTCGAAATTTTGTTTTGTTGAATCGCATTAAGTACGTATGTACGTACTTACTTACTTACGTACTTTGAGCGATTTTTGTTAATACGAATAAAATACTGTCAATCACAAAAATGTAACGAGTAAGTATTTTGTATCTACATTCTTGAGAAATGCTTAGAATGTATGAATACAAAAGGATTTCCTCATTCCCAATCAAATGTATCGGCTTACAGGCACGTGTTAGGTTTCTGTTAGAATAGCTGATTCAATCTGGCAACATTGACCTTTGATGAAATTATGGTATTATGTCCTTAGAAATTCTCATGAGTTGACATGTAAGCTCGGTTTTTGGAAGCCTGTGATCGATCCGTAAGCTGTTGTGATTGGTTTAGCAAAACAAAATCAACCAATCATATTTTAACATTCATAAAGATTAGACCGACCCCAATTGCGTCAGTTTCAATCACGATCCGAGAGTTTTGAAGGATATTTCTAATCCATTGCTTCATAGGTTTAATAAATTCGTGTGCTCAACAACGTATACATATAACGCAATGAACGTGGCTGAACTGTCAAAATGCGATCAATCGTCATTTAGGTGTATCACGCAATACCCCGCAGGTTTTTAGAAACTGGTACGTCGTAATACCTAGAAATCAGCAAGCTGCTAGCATAAAGTGTACCCTTCTATAACCGTTTTACATAACAAAAGCATAGCAAGTTATCAATTTTCATTAATTACTTAGTTCTTTCTAATATTACTTACTATCAGTAAAATTCAATAACACCGCACCACAAAAAAAAAAAGTTGAAATCTCATTCAAATCTTCCATTCGGACGAGCGTTCTATTTTTAAATCGTTTAACTGTCAACTGTCAAACTTGATGACAGATGGCGCTAGGCACGAGTGGAGTAAGGGGGTGTTCACACCAATGCATAACCGACATTACTTATGGTAATTTATGCTTGTCGGAAAGGACTTAGTTCAATTGGGAAACATCTTAAAGCTTTAATTGTGGCGTTACACTGAAAACGGTGTTTATAAAACACCACGATTGTATGCAAAGGCGTATTACAGTCATACATAGTACACCCACATTTCGCAAATTATGTAAGTCCCATGTCATCGGGAGCGAGCCGAATCCAGACTGAGCTGCAACTGAGAATTTTTGAATACAAAAAAATGCAGAGGATTACATTACACATACGCGTCGCAAAATAACACAGAAAGTCACTTGCCGTGTCGCGTCGTCACCAACTCGTGACCCTGAGCAAGCCAGTTTTCTGTACGTACATATCAAGTCCAGGGATTTGCGGCCGCCATGCCGCCCGAACGTATCCGAGATTACCCGAACAGGCACGTTTTGCCTATTAAGAATGGTAACCGTTTTAAAGATGGCGGCAGAGTTTGACGTTTCGTGTTTGTTTTTTTATTTGTACGCAATGGGGTTTCGTTTTGCTGTAGACAGTTTTTATTTTTAGCTTAAGGTTAATGGGAATTTATTAAGACAAGTCGAAGCTGGCTTGAAGAAATATGAAATACTTTATAGCTTAGCTTATCCATTTATGAAAGTTGTTATACTGGATTTACGTCAGATCAGACCAGACTTCGACTACTCTATATTCGTGACACAAAGATTAAAGCATAAATAAATTTTATTTCAATAACACCCTGTATCTTATAAGCTTCGAACCAATTTGATTTGAAGCTAAATCTCATATCAATTCATTTGATTGACTTTTGTTATTTTAGTCAACTACAACGCTAACATCACATTTCTCAACAGTTCAAGGATAAAGAAAAAACAGAAAATATTTTTTGAAGTTTACAAGTACAAAAGGAAACTGAAGCCAGTCTTATTTAAAGTCTCTGTACCAGTACCACAGCGACCCGAAACACGGGGCACCACTAATAATACAACCATGTATGTTCTGTTCCCAAACTATCTGATGAAAATGTAAACAAATGGATCGGAAAACGTACCTGTAGGTGGATGCCAACTTGTAGTGCCACTTACAAATTGAGTGCTTTGATTTGTTTCAATTTAGAATTTCAGGTTTACACATACTTAAACCCGAAAATCAGCCTACGTTTTTCATTAGACAATTGAGGTTAATTTTATAACCTCATTTTGGTCGATGATTTTTCAATTATTTAATAATGTTATTCAAACAATAATTGTTGGAAAACTGGTGAGATATAAAGTTGAAATCTTCTAAATACAGATTAATGTGTTACTAACTTTTCTTTTAGTCACTGATTGCTAAGAATTAAACCTATACAGGGTTTGTTTACACTTTCATCAGAGACTTTTTGAACATATTAATCATTATTTGATGCAATTGATCTGCAAAAAAGTACATGTGCTTCCAAAGTCAATTTTGTTTTTAAATGTGTGAAAAATCACGACTTCTAAATTCTGAAAAAATCTGTTACCTATATAATCAGTTGACCATAACCTACCCAAACACTTTACAAATACATCGAACCCTAAATTCTTTGAAGTCCTTCGTTAATTAATGTTCCAAGACAATAGCCCGCAGATTAGTATCGAATGTCAATGATATCTTCATTCTAATTAATGGTAGGGTCGCGGACGTCATGTGTCATCACTGGCGACAGATATACGGACATTTTGAAATGGAACGGGTTGTGAGTAGGGTGGCCAAGCGTTAGGGGTCGCACGAGATAGTACGAAAACAAATGAAGTTTTAAGGCACATGCCTTAAAACAGTATCACAGCACAGTATCATTTCATACTATGTGGGATAATGATAATGATATTCGTCAAAGGCTGAATGTAAGCAACAATGTGCATTGATAACTACCCTGGTTTCTACAGACGCCTGAATTAATTAAAAACCGCAGTAATTGGTTACATATTCATTCGAACAACACGTCTGCATTTCATAATTCATGTTATTTTTAGTGCGTAAAGACGCAATAACGCTTGTATGTAACTAGCACGGAGTGGCATAGGAGACTTGTGTCCAGCAGCGAGAACGTAGAGACTGAATATATTACAAGTGGATTTACATACAAAAAGTCAGTTGTTATACGGCATACACCTCCTGTAATCGCCGAAGGGGTAGGCACATTTGGCCAGCTACTTTAGAAGTAATGTGTACCAATAAGCAGGCACAAATACAGACTCCAAGCTAGAGACAAGAGGATTCTATCCTATAAATATTTCCTTCCGAATCCGCCACCATATGGTCACCCTACCCCTGACGTAGACACGAACCCGCTAAACGTTTGAGGACTTAATTTATTGACTGCCGCCCGTCACACCACGGATTTATATTTAAAACTCCAAATACGAAGCCGTGTGGACTTCACTGTTGTATTTTTATGTTTACGGAGTGAGCAGAACTGTCTGTACTTAACTTGCTAACATTTTGAGTATCGTAGTGGTCATTAGTCGGTTTATACTTGTCGATATAGGTTTTTGCTAGCTTTTGTGCAAACGCGACAGCTAAGCTTGGAGTCCTAGGTTCGGTTCTACGGGTATGCAAATTTTTATTTTTTATGATGCCTACATTGTTTTTAATGAAGCTACTTGTAAAATAAACAACATAATTACTCATCCCTACTACCCCTTGAGTCATCACCTAACCGTCATGACCAAACATGTGTGTCACACTCTAAGAGTTGACGGCTCATATAAAACAATGAGAAACGCTGTCAGAAGTGATTCTAAACGGTAATACACATAACCAACAAAGAGTTACAATTCAGACTCAATGTCAAACATAAGATTACCGCTAAAATATATACTTATTATAGCTTCAGAGCCCCCATCATAAACCAACCCTCTGGGACCATACTAAATAAACCACATTTCAAAAGATTCAGCCATCACAACTATCCTAAATCTGCGCATTTAACCTTAATCACTGACGCCCCTAAACGAAACGCCCCTGGGGGTTAACTTTGAATTTTAGAGCATCTCTGCCAACGCATATCGTTTCTTATAAATATGTAGGGCCTACACACAGAGGAGTGAACTCATGGAGTGATAACGGGCCAACGGTGCGCAATAAGTCTGCAACCGGGAATCGATATAAGCTAATCGGACGTCCGACAAATATTAGGTATTAAAGGTAACCGTTATATCACGTCGTATCGTATCGTTCTGGTGAGCACGAGGTCCTGTGTCCAAGTGTTATTGGGTTTTTCTATCTGGAATTTCTCAGTAGCAGCCCGGAGCCAGAGAGCAGTGGTGGCCCAGTGGTAACGGCCGCGACTTACGAGTTGTAGGTCGTAGGTTCAAACCCAGACGGGCGCTTTACTTTGTGTACATTATTTCATCACCACTGCTCTCAAAACGGTGAAGAAAAACATCGTGAGGAAACCAGCATGTCCTAGAATCAAAAATTCGAAGACATGCGACATCTACCAACCCGCACTGGGCCCGCGTGGTGGATTACGGCCCACTCCCTCTCACCGAGAGGAGGCCTGTGTCCCAGCAGTGGGAACATTATGGGATGATTATGTGTGTGCCCGGAGTCTGGATTTGTGCCCGGCTGATGGCAATAGGCTCGCCAACTATTACATGGGACTTAAAAACATAACTGGCGAAATGTGAGTGTACTACAGGTACACCTCTGCCCAAACCTTCGGGAAAACAAGGCGTGATGTTATGTTATATCACTACAACTGATTATTTTAAGAAAATAATTTATTTGTAATTGCATTGTACAGCGCTGTACACTTTTCTGAACTCATGAACAAAACGCAATGATGTTTCGTAGTCGTACATTGCAGAAATTCTATGTATCAGGATTGTCAGGGTTCGTACCGTCATCACTTACATCGTTACAGGTAAATGCAGGTCAAATTGACCATCATAATAGTACTGCACACGGGTCAAAATCGCATAACACGTCATGTGATACTTACATCATTTTCTGACAAATGGACTCATATGGTCGACCAAAAAATGACTGCTTCCTCATAAAATCTTATAATCTGCCTGTCTAGCATTTTCTCAAGTAAGTTGGGGTCGGCTTCCAGTCTAACTGGGTGCAGCTGAATACCAGTATTAAGACTCTTACAAACAAGCGCGACACGCGACGCGACACAAAGGCACCGCTTGTAGTGCTACACGCGGTGGCAGGAGCGACTGCCTATCTGACCTCCACAACCCGGTAACTGGATACCATAAAATAAAATAATAAAATCTTATAACCAAGCCACTATTGTTAGTCTAATTACTCATTATTACCGTCAAAATTACATGATAATAAAAATAAATTACACAAGTATAAAGTAAAATTATGATTTACATTAATTACAACCGAGGAAATTTTAATTCTAACTGTAATGTAGACCTGCCCTTTTTTTTTGTTCCAGGGTGGAAAATTCTCATGGATGTCCTCCGCCCTAGGGTGGGCGGAGGGGTCTGTCAGTCTCTTACTGACTAAAAATTACCTCGGTGTTCCCCTACTTGCACTGGGGATCGTGCGATCTAGTGCCACTTCTGCGATCACCGGCTGGTGGCTCGCCATTGCGGGTCACCTCAGGCTCGCGGGGGGGATGAGTTGTAATGTAGACCTGCCTGGTCTTTTTTTTTTTTGTTTAGAAATCATCAAATAACTTCTCCCGCTCCGGGTGGAGCGGGAGGGTGTGTCAGACTCTTACTGACTAAAACCCACCCTTATTCCTTCCATTGCCTGTGTAGCCAGGTGCCTCGGTGACCCTTTAGTACCTTCTCGCGACCACGGCAGGAATCGGCCCTAGTGGATCCTTACACTTGTGCTGACGACATCTCTTTGAGGCGCGCTTGGAATACAACGCGCCGTCGACCCGGGCCTGGTCCTTACCGGACGGTGAGCTACCCATTGCTCACCGTCCGCAAGCCCGCGCCTACGGTGGCCGGAAATTCGCCCGGGATTCCCGCCCAGGGTGTCTCCTGCGGCGGCTAGGGGCGAGAGGGCGCGAAATTTGCCTTTCCTTCAACCGTCTCCCGCCTCCCCCTTCGCGAGCATTACTGCTTCGCAGAAGAAGGTGACGGCTGCCCATGCCGTCTCGCTCCGTACCATGGCCTGAACCAGGGCCGGACGCGAAGACCTGCCTGGTCTAGGTTTATGAAAACCTTTGTTTCAGGCCAGCATGAAGTTTTTACATGAGCAAAGCAGTAAACGACTACGAGTATTCCATTTAGTAATTACTTAGTGGGTCTAAACATCCCTTAACGTTCGACGGTAGAATTTAGCTGTGCGCGGGTTAATTACCTAGATAATTGTGGTGGCTTAAGGGTTAAGGCACTACATTCTAATTATAGTCAACGGTTGCCGATTACGCATTCTTGATGCTTGTTATCAGTGCGTTTAGGAGTGATTGTGGTTGGAGCTGATTTTGTGGGTTGTAAGTAGGTCCCTACCTAATTATATACCTCCTTAATGTTACTGCTGCAGTAAGAAGTTGTTGGGTTAGTTTTTAGGGTTCCGTACCCCAAAAGTAAAAAGGGAACCCTTATAGGATCTCTTGTGTCAGTCCGTCTTTCACAGCCAATTTTCTCTGAGTCTACTGGACCGATGAAGTTGAAATTTGGTACACATATGAACTTCTGTGAACCAAACACGGGCGTGTAAATGAATTTCGAATCAGGGGTCACTATTAGGGGCAAATTAAAAAATAAAAATAAATAACGTTTTGCAAACTGTACCGTCAAATGAAAGGGCTTGTTGTAAGGATTTCACTTTTTTTATAATTTTAAAATTATTTAAGAAAATATATGAAAATTGTGAGTCAATTTTTTTTTAATCATTGATAATTGTTATTTACTACTGCAGGCTTAGCATGACTCTTTGTATTTCTTCGAAGAATAGACACGGCAATTTCTATACAAAGTGACATTTCGTTTCGCCATTTTTGACATCTCACTGTAGAAATCCTTTTACAATCTGTCATCTTGTCTTTCGTTTTTATCGATCTTTGTCTAGGTCCTTTTTTATGTAGAAGGATTTCTACGGTGGGATGTCAAAAAAGGAGAAACGAAATGTCACTTTGTATAGAAAGAGCCATGTCTTGTCTTCGAAGAAATAGAAAGCGTCATGCTAAGCCTGCAGGAAGACCTATAAGAAGCCTAAAATAACATGGTAAATCTCTCAATATTGTGCGTACAAACTTACATTTGCAGATAGAATGTATGGGTAACATGTTTTTCAACTACAATATTAAGTTTGTTCTTAGCATAAATTCAACCCAACAACGGAACCCATCATTGTGTGTGGTCCGACACTTTGCCGGTTTTTTCCGTTCTTATGAAGGCTTCATAGGTTTGCCTAAAAAATCATTATCATTTCTGACCAGCCTTTATGTCGAGCTATGAATGACTATGTCAGGGTCGGCCGCCAGTCTAACTGGATGCTGCTGAATACCGGTATTTTACATGGAGCGCCTGCCCATCTGACATCCACAACCCAGGTATTGGATAACACGAAATCCTTTGGTAAAGACTCGTACAGACTGGGGCGATATCGCGGACGCTACAGGCATATTGCTGACTGTCGCGCACGCGACATCGCGCTAGTCCAGGTCTCTTTTCGTTTTTCATATCACAAGAGATGAAGATGTCACAAGAGAGAACAAGGACACTGACACAAGAGAAAGAGAAGAAACATCTAATAACACATTACCATAAGACGGTAATCGGGTCAGTGTAGTTAACTGGGTAACTACTTGATTTCCTGGACTTACTTCTAGCCCTTTATTACTGGAGTAGGCTTGAAATTCACAATCATCTCATAAAACAATATGTATGGGTTTATACCTGCAGTAGCAGAAAAATAAATGTATGATTGATTGAATACTCAATTATTTATTGCATTCCATATGTATTACACAGATGGTATAAAAAGTAAAAGATCAAAAAAAACTTGCAGATATTGGTAACAAATTCATATTTTTTTTTGAAGCCACCGAAGTTAAGAAAATACCTTCTTCCACGTATGTATAGGAGCTTTATTAAAATATGTCGTTCAAAGAAATGTTATATAAAAAAAGGTATGCTACAAAAAGCATAGGTAAGTACGTATTAATATTCTATCTATCTTTATTATTTTGATCTGACTAAAACATACCAAAGTGAGATTAGTTTCAATTCAACTTTCATTTTAATCTGCATTTTCTATAAGAAAATAATGAAAATTCAGTTTGTAAGTTACACATAAAGCCAAAAAAACAGGCCATCCAATCGAAAAACGCAAGACATGTTATCTTTCACCGATACATGAAACAAATTGTCTAAAAATACTACAGTGCAACCTGTGCAACATTACGGCAAGACGGTAACATCTTATAATTCTAAAGCCGCAAGTTAAAAAGAAAGTGTAGAAAAACATAAATTAGAATTTCTGTTTTTTTACTATGCACTTCACGTAGGGTCATTTAAAACGCATTATATGGAGGGGAGGCAGACACGGAGCTTTTGTTATGATAACTATACTTTAATGGTACAGGTTTCAAATTACGATACAAAATATTCAAGATTTTCAAAGTGTTGAGTATAGTAATAGGAATTGGGAGATTATGTACGATAATTATGTCCATAAAAACCAGTAAAAGTGCCAGAGAAATATTTTGCTTGCAATGTCGCGCGATATCGCAGGCGACATGAGTTGCAGAAAGTTTAGGTATCGTTTTTCGAAGAAACTAGCTGTCGCCACACTTTATAAACGGATTAGTGATCGCTGTAATCCGTTATCATCGCAAATTTGAAAAAGAAGAAAGTGCCTTCTCTGTTATTGTTTCATATTCGCCTTATCTTCATTTTAAAACATAATCCCTTTTGTTCGTTGCAAAACTTGGTGATTATGGTTTAATATTACAGGGGTTTACGAAAAGGACGCTTACAGCAGCCCAGGTTAAGATATATATAATTACTGCACACTTCTCAGAAACCCGACCGAACCATCAAAAAACCCGTCTTATTAAACACAATTTTACTTTCCAAAAAGGAACAAATCTCAACTTAAACGATATGAAATAATATGTAATTGTCCACAAACTGGCTTTCGTGTCGGGATGTCCAATTTATTTTATTACACTACACCGCTTACAAGCGCCCATAGAATTTATTATGTGATGGGTGGGCCGTTTTTTTTGGCCTGCATTGTAATGAGAAGTGTTTATTGGGTATTAGTTTTTTTTTGTTTTGGAAGGTTTTATTAGTTTATTGGTCGGAAACTCGAAGAAAGGGGGTGTCTGTAAGAGCCTCTATTGTATTTTTTTTAGTGTAAGTAAGTTGGCACTTTCTTAACTATTGTTTAATAAATGAGTATTATTTTAATACTTAAGTGTCAAGCTGCGGTCATGTCAATTGGATTTTTATTTCAAAATCTCACAATAGGTCCCTAGTTACAGTTATGATGGTAACTCCTTGAGACCTATTGTGGATTTTAATAAAGATTGAAATGGCATTATTTTATGGATCGTAGAAACTTTATGCAATGCTGGTCACTGAAGTTAGTTTGACAGCTAAAATGTCTCAATTTAGCGAAAAGCTTCATTGTTTTCTGATTGTGATCGCATAATTGATAGCTACTTAAAATCTTTAAGATAGAAATAAAAATGTTGATGTTGTTGAGAATTTAGACGTCCGACATGCAAAGACAGACAGGATACATTGTTCAAAAACCATGCACTTTATTACTAAAAACACTTAAAAAAAAAAACTCACCATAAGAAGAATAAACGGCCAGCATCAGCAGGAGGCAGACTCTGGCGATGACCACGCCCATTTTCACACGGAACATATTCAAAATGGCGCCCATAGCAACACAAGATGGCCGACTAGCTAAACTAAACACTCGATATTACATAATACTAATATTAATTTTGTTATTCTATTCGTATGTCGAGTTCTTGATGTGAATTTCAACGTTGATGTTTTTGAAATCATTCGCGGGACGATTCGGCTTCTGGAAAGAGAGAAAAGATTACATTAGTTATACAAAAATGTTGTACAATGTACACCTTAATTGTGGAGCAGACTGGCAGGGGGACACTTGACTCTAACTAAAATTTGCAATTTAAAGCTGAATATTACGCAAACGGATCTCAGAATCGAAAAATGGTTTTCTCAGACCCGTAATATTTTTAATCGGCCTATCCAACGATACCCCACAACATGGGATAGAAGAGAAAAAATAATATCATCCCCATTTTACGTGTAGGAAAAAAAAACCCACTACACATTCATGCCAAATTACAGCTGTCTAGTTACTAAGAGTCTCTAAGCTAACCTGGGGACAGACAGACGGACATGGCATGTTGACTACGGGACCCTAAAAACGATGTAAATTCTGTGAAAGCTAATGACAGATTGCAATTTATTCTAACGGATATAAATACATAAACAAGACACAATACTCTATAGAGCTTAGGATTAACCATAGTTTATTTGGTGTTGCCACAATAAGCTAACGATTTTCCAACAATTTATCTGCCTCCTATGCTGTTAACATCAAGGTTTTAAAAAATTGTTTACATAAGTCTAAATCACACTAATTAAAGAAGTATTGCGTATTCAAAATATCTTAGACTGTAGTGATTATGATATACCAAAATTAATTTTCAGAGTGTGTCTCTCAAAACAAGTCTTAATTAATCTGTTTATACTTTTTTTTTTTATCTACTTGAACTTCTATTATTTTTAATTCTTAGACAAGTTGTTTATTTTACCAAAACTCACAAAAATATCATATAACCTTGCCGGAGAAACGAATTAAACACAAACACGTAAATCTGATAAGCAGTTCTCGAGTTATAAATAAGCGCAGTAACGGCCAGACAGGCAGACATTGCGTTTTATTATTTTTACAGATCGGATGGTGCAAAACACAAAAAATCGTTATGACAACACGTGTTGTTTGTGATAAGAAGTGGAACTTCTTGCCAGAATCTGTTTTCCGTCAGTTATAATTATAACCTTTGGTGTCTAAGCACACTATGCCGAAGTAAGGCGACCGAAGTTCGGCGGCTGATTTTACGTTCCGACGTATTCGGCTGATATGACACACCATAAGTGCCGAACTTACGCGGCAGAAATTCAGTTCCGCAACTTTGTGTGTGTATTCTCAGTGTCTCGAGCGCTCAAACTTCGGTCGAACCGAACCGAACTTCGGTCGCGTATAATGTGTGCTCACAGAATAAGTTGCCGCTGAACTTACGCACGACCGAAGTCAGGCTGTACGCTATGACGCGACGTAATTTCGGCATAGTGTGTCGTCAGTAATTCAAATATGCGCGCCAGTATGTAGGAGCCTTTACGCCTGCAATGCTGCAGGCGTAAAGGCTCCACACAAAGACACCGCGTGTAGCGCTACAAGCGGTGCCTTTGTGTCGCGCCAGTATGTGGAGTAGGAGCCTTAATTGTGCTGAACTTCGGTCGCGGAACTTCGGCATAGTGTGTTTAGACACTTGGAGTTTTCTAATCTCGAGTAAATACGCCTTCGCAAGCATGCCACCCATCTCGTCCTCTTTTACCGTCAGGCAAGGTAATGCAACAAAAACAAAGGAAATCATGGGGACTGCTGACAGAGGAGAAAACTTAAAACTACGAAATAACAATGTTCTTTTTTAAATTGTCAAATTTATTGTAGTATCAAACTTAAAATGTCATAATTATAAATTTATAATATGTGATATTTATTAATTAAAATTATGCTTTCACTGCTGGCCACGCGCAACACGTCATACTCATAGGTAAAGAATACTGTTAACATTCGCATGTCGGTGACGCGAACCCATAAGATTTTCCCATACCAAAATCGCTCAACGCGCTTAAGAGTTTCCACTTAAAATAATAGTTCAGTTTTCTTACATACCATCCATTGTGACCGACCGAAGCTTGGTTTTCGTTTTTTGCCAAAAATAAGCCTAAACTTGAAGCTTGTTTTTCGTTTTCGCCCAAAAATAAAAATAAAACTGAAGCTTATTTTTCGTTTTCGGCCAAAAATAAGACTAAAGCTGAAGCTTCGTTTTCGTTTTCGGCCAAAAATAAGACTAAAGCTTAAGCTTCGTTTTCGGCCAAAAATAAGACTAACGTCTAAGTCTAACAAAGAGTAACGAAGCTTTTGAAGCAAAGAAATGTGAATTTTGGTAAATCTTTTCTTAGCTCCGCTCCGACCGGCCTCCCTGGAGTGTCAGCCTTACATCTCCTGACCTCCGGCAGTCGTTATAATCAAAGTTATAACATTATCACTGAGGGGTGTATTATGCCTATTATCCCGAACAGTGGACAGTGCATTAGCAGCGGTATCAGGTTACTTGCCCCCAGTGACGCTAATGATCAGTAGACCAGGAGATAGCAGAGGGTTGGCGAATTACAAACATTTCTAATAATAATATGATCAACTTATGAATCCTGTACCCCAATTACGCAACACACTTTCAATCATAATTCGAGGATTATGAAGGAAATTTCTAATCCATTACTTCTTCATAGGTTTGAAAATATCGTCTGTTCAACTACATAAACGTTGTGAACGTGGCTCAACTCTCAATATTAAAGATATTGCCATCGATTTTCATTTAATGCTTTATTTATTTACATAACCAAATTACAAGATGATTATTAACATTAACTAAATTAAAATAAAACTAAGTTAAGCCCAAAAAAGGCCCTCGGGGCATTGTACCGAGGATGCTGGCGGCATTTTCTCGCTGAATTGCAATGCTGATGCGTTGCGCAAGAAATCCGCCAGCTTTTCGGTCACAAGTTACATCAACTAGACGTTTCGCGATTTCCGCAAATAACTTATGCGCACTGGGACCCCACGGACCGAGGGTCTCGACGCCAAAGGGCACAAAGTTGTACTCTCTGCCAAGGCCTCCATATTTAAGTCATTGTATGTGGTAGACAATTAATTACCCCGCTGATCTTAATGAGGGTTCAATTATTTTACCTAAAAATATACATAGTTACTAATGTATCAGTGTCACAAACTACGGAAAAAACTTACATAAAACAGCTGATCGCATTCCCATTAAAATTGGAACAAAAATAGACGATGTACTGCATGAACAGAAATTATACATTTTTAGATGGTATTTGACGTAATTTCCCCAATATTGCAGACGAAATTTCCCCAATATTGCAGAGCAACTGCTAGTAAATAAATAATACATCTATATTGAAGTTAGCTGATACCATCTGAAAAATAAAAATATTGCCTGACTCCTAAACTAAGAGCTTAGGTAGCTCTTAGTTTAGGAGTGAGGCAATATAAATACAGTGATTATACTGCAAGACATTGTGCTATATTTTTGTTTTGATTAATGTATGTAGGTAACGTACGTTTGAGTAAGTACAGTCAAGGAATGAAAATGATAAGCACCTTTAAAAGGTTTATTAGGGTTCCGTACCTGAAAAGGGAAAAACGGAACCCTTATAAGATCACTCGTGTGTCTGTCTGGCTGTCTGTCTGTCCGTCTGTCACAGGTGATTTGCTCCCAAAATGATGCGCCGATTTCGATTTGCCGATTTGAATCTACTGGACCAATTAAGTTGAAATTTGGTACACATATGAATTTCTGTGACCCAAATACGGACGTGTAACGTTAATAAATGAATTTTGAATATGAGGGTCACCTTTGGGTTGCCCCCAAAGGTGACCCTCATTAGAAAAAAAAAAGTTTTGCAAACTTTACCGTGTCGTGTGACATATCAAATGAAAAGGCTTGCTGTGTGGGTCTTAAATATTTTTTTTGTAAGTATAATTTTAAAATAAATAAGTTAAAAGTTATTTAAGTAAATTTACCGTTTTTTAGGCTCACTAGTTTCGGAGATAAAAATAAAAAATAAAGAAAATAGTTCTTTACTTATAAATTACAGGAAAACCTATAAGTATATGGTGTTAAAATAACATGGTACTTATATCTCTCAATATTGTGCTTACAAAAATACATTTGCAGTTGGAATGTATTGGAGAACATGTTTCATAACTACAATGTTAAGTTTGTTCTAGGGATACATAGTAAGGAATCCTCACCACGCGAGTTCAACTCGCACTTGTCCGGTTTTTAAATGGAAAGACAGCAATGCTGTTTCGCAGCAGAACAATGCGGCAGGTACGTATGATGGAACTTTCCCCGCATTAGGAAGCTCTCGTCTACAAAACAAACATAATATCAAAAACCAGCCAAGTGCGTGTCGGGCCACGCACAATGAAGGGTTCCGCAGTTCGGATGAGTTTATTTCAAGAACAAACTTAACATTGTACTTGAAAAACATGTTCTTTACTTTACATTTGCGGTTGGAATGTATGGGACATTCCAACTGCAAATGTAAGTTGGTCGACTATTACTACGTAATTTTGACTTTAATTTTTAATTTGATTTGCAATGCTGATGCGTTGCGCGAGAAAGCCGCTTTTCGGTCACCATCACCAACGCATCAGCATTGCAATTCAGCGAGGAAATGCCGCCAGCATCCTCGGTACAATGCCCCGAGGGCCTTTTTTAAGCTTAACTTAGTTTTAATTTTATTTAGTTAATGTTAATAATCATCTTGTAATTTGGTTATGTAAATAAATGTCAATTTGATTTTGATCTCAATTTTGAATTTGTTTTAATTTTATAATTGTAATTTTATTTTGGAATTTGATTCTAATTTTGATCTTAATATTGACTTTAATTTTATTTTGTTTTTTTGGGTTTTTGATTGGAATACTGTTTACTTTTTGTTTTTGATTTTGATTTTTATTCTACTAACATATTTTTGTAAGTGTTAATACTAATACAATATAGATTTGTTTTTCCAAAATAAATAATTGAATTGAATTGAAATTACTATTTAAATTGTAAATCTTGCTTAGCTGAGGCAGTTTTCTTTCAACTTCGTAAACTTATATGCTATTGCCTCGAACTGTTTGACATATCCAAAAACAACCATTTAGCTGACAGGGTCAATTTTGTGTGCTAATTTTTGTTAGAAGTCAAGTGTAGGGGACAGTTACTCTAACAAAAATTAGCACATTAAAGCTTAATTCTTCGCAAACGGATCCCTGGGTCATTACAGCTTTCTAGTACTAATAGTGTCTGTGCTAAGCCAGATAGATAGACGGACATGGCGAAACTATAAGGTAAGTCCCTTATAGTTTCGGTCAGTCGGAACCCTAAAAACGCCACATCTCCCATAATACGGACATGGCCCCTAACAAAGCCCCAAGGATGGCCGTAATGCAGTAATTATTGCACTTTGTATTTTTGTACCATCACCGCGACGTGGCCCGCAGGCAACGAGACAGGACCAAGAACCGTTCTATTACTCTCTTCACAAATTAAATGTTAAACAAAGCGAATAATGTAAAATGCACGTTTCAAATTGTTATTTGAAATATATTTCTAGTATCTACGCTTTAGAAGTTTTCTTAGTTATTCTTTCATTAGTTTAGTTGAGTGTAATGTAGTAGTAGTAACTGTAGAGTAATTCGTAGAATCATAAGTTATTTTTATACTAAAACTGTTTAAAATAAAGGAACGTGGATAGAACATAAATTAAATTGGCAGAGAACAGGGAAGTATGGCTTATAAAGAAGAAAAGACCTGAGCGAGGTGAACTAGTGGGATGAAAAACCCGAATATTATCTGAATTTATTGTTTTTTAGTTTGCAGTAGTCTTGTACTCAAATCCAGTTATGCCCCACAAAACCGTCGACCGATGACGTTATTAAAAACGTCAAAACGAAGCGCAGTCTTAAAGGCTCTTGTAGGTACAGCCTACCTCAAGATTATCAAAATTCAAACAAGTAGATAGCTGCTCTTTTAAGTTGCCCGAAAGAAAAAAGGAAAAATGCTTGATGTAAGTAATTGGAAACATAAAAGCAAAATCTCCTTCAACAAATTAGCGAAGAAATTAAATGCCCTGAAGGTGGATGTGCGATGCGTAAGCCGAAAAATTAAAAAATGAAATAAAAAAGTTAGATAATTAAACCAGGTTCACTAACGCTGAACTAACTTCATTAATTTCTGGCTGGATTCGACTAAAATAAACTTTTCCTGTGATCATTCGAGCGTTTATTTCGATGTAAAAAACAAAAATAATTACTTTTTTCGTTAGTTAAAAGTGAGTGGTTTATCCAGAAACGAGTTCATAATAGATAATCAAAGTTAGCTTGAACTTACGACCTTTTATCTTAAAGTAACGTCATCCACAAACACTATAATGAAATTATATTTTCATTATAATGTAAGTAGGTACCTAATAACTTAATAACGCAATTATGTTTATAGTTTACAAAAAATTACGGTAATTTGAAATTTAATTTTAATAGATCTGTTTCCATTATGTTTTATTTAGAGACAGGTGAACTTTGGAAGTTGAATTTTCACAGCTTGCCGTGGTGGTAAAGCGTGAGTGTCCGTGGAGTTTGCCCGTTCTTTTCCAAAGAAACCTACTACGCTTTCGAATGGGCAACTAGCTCTGACCGACTCCTTGACAATTCAAAAGTGCCTACAATTGGTTTATTTGAAATAATAATGCTTTGAGATTGACTTTGCCAAGACATGGATTTCAGATTAGGGTTTGGTTTTGTTTAATTTATTGAAATACAGACGAAGGATTATTAAGAAAAAATCGTGCTTTTACTTAGCTCACGGCAGATAGCGGTCCAAAATGTTAATTAAGTTAAAATCAAACCTTTAGGCGACCTAAAAAGGCCCACTATTAACATTCAATAAGCAAACAGTCATTACGTTGTCCAAACCCGAAAAAAAAACATCCTTTTCTTGAAACCACAATGACCGGAGTAGAGACAAAACCTTGTTAGAAAATGCCTTCAGGATAAAATCTAACTTTAATAAAGAAAAATAAATGTCAATACTGTTAGTGGTTCGTTCTTACTTGAACATGACCGCGGATTAAGCCGCGGGCGGTTTGGACGTACCTTTAATGTTCAACTAAGGCGAGGGTAGGACACAAACTGCTTCTGACGTATAAATAATCTGTGGATAAAGATTTTTATTCCTAAACCTCGAATATAACGAAGAATAAAAATTCAATCTTGTTTACTTAGTATCATGGACAGTGATTGGGCACAAGTTATGCAATAGGGAATATGCATGTATTTTATTTTTCACTAAATCAATGAAATACTGTCTTATAAACCCAAAATTATGAAACTACAACAATTTTCTACTACAGTTCAAACGCACATTTCTCGCGGTCATGATGTGACGTCGTTTACCATGAAACTGCTTTGTTTAGGTCTGTTTTTAGCCCCAAATCGTATAAATAAAATTATTTTTTGGGGTTAATTCAAGCAGAAATCGCACCTACATAAAAGTAAGTAGGTACAAATCGATTACAGATACATACGATTTCTGATACAAATCTATTCTTCGCAAAGTCCTTGAAATCTCGCTAAGGTATCATCTACCTTAGCGAGATTTCAAGCTTTTTGCAAAGAATAGATTTTATTCACATAGTTTTTTACGTCACTTCCGACATTTTCGAATACAGAAGTAATTTAATGCGTTTTTTTATTGTAATTTGTTTCTTGACTTCAATAAAATGTATATTTATATTTAAATAATGAATTACGTGCATATTCCCTATTATAATAGGGTATTTTTCAAACTTATGAAGCAATGGATTAACTATTAATTATTCAAAATCATTGAGATCGTGATTGATAAGTAGTGTATTACGCAATTAGGGTGCTGCCCTGCCAATAATTATGGTACTGGCCCAGGTTTTTTACGGCCAATATGGTAATACGCACGCACCAAAACACACCACTGACTTATAATTTATAATACTGGCCACAATGGCATAATGTAGATTTCAATCCATCCAACACAAGGATAAAATACCTTCTTTAAAATCCAACAGTAGACTGCTAAGCTGACTCGGTTCTTATACCTACAGATGTAAAGTAACAGCCAGACCAAGACCACTGCTTACACCAACAAAACATACGAGACATCGTCGCGTCTGCGTTTGTCAAGCGAATGATTAATGCGTTCAGCCATTTTGTTTCTTTTTCCCGCCCTTTGCAGTCGGCGGCGGCGACTTTCATCACGTCAAGATGTTTAGTTAGTGTCTAATTGCGTGAATTAGCTCGATGTACTGTCGAGTCGCCAACACGCACATATTCTCACGCGATTTTGAACTTAAACAACAACATTTTAAGGTTTAAAATCATTTGGAGAAATTTGAGTTTGTGGTAACTTGTTATGCTGGCGACTGTACATACAATCGCGGAACGAAATGGTTAAGCAATTTTGAAATTATTTTTTTCCGAATATCAAGCATGATAATGTATACATAATTATGTATCTACGTCACGTTCTCAAGCTATCATTTTATAATGTAAATATCAAATAAATGAAATTAAAGGCTCGTGCAGACTAGTGCGATATCGCGTGCGCGACAGGCAGCGCCAGGCGGCGCAGGCGCCGTGTCCGTTTGTAACATTAAAATAACAGCTTTTTACTAACTGCCTATGAAAGTATTACAGTACCTAAAACAAAATATATTTTTTTAATTTTTTTATTTTGTCGGTTGTCTGTTTGTTTCGGCTAATCTCCGAAACGGCTTGGCCGATTTTGACGGGACTCACTGGCAGATAGCTGATGTTGTAAAGAGTAACTAAGGCTATTTCTGTTTAAGAAAAAGCCACGCAGGCAGCAGTTAGTTCATAATATTGGCAGCAGGTAGGTACTACGTAGTGCAATTATTTGACAATGGAGATGAGACTTTAATTTATCTATTGAGCCCGTTTTGCCCCAGTGCATAACAAAGACTGGCCTCTCTCTTTTCCAGACATTTGTCTCCTAATAATGCAGGCCAATCATAATCAGTAATTTTATAATTTAATAGCAATATCAATTGGACGTCATACACGGTAAGGATCCAGTTAAGTATACCAAAAAGACAGTAAAGGTTTTACGGTCTCTTTGGTATACTTAACTCAATGTTGGTGTTTTTGTGGATTGGATCCTTTTCGTGTAACTACGTCCAATTTGCCTAGCCTTTTCCCAACTATGTTGTGGTCGGCTTCCAGGAAAACATCGTCAGGAAACCGGCATGTCCTAGAACCAAAAATTCGAAGATATGTGACATCTACCAACCCGTACTGGGCCCGCGTGGTGGATTACGGCCCACTGCCTCTCACAGAGAGGAGGCCTGTGTCCCAGCAGTGGGAACATTGTAGGCTGATTATGTGTTTATGTGTGTTGTGGTCGGCTTCCAAGCTAACCGGATGCAGCTGAATACCAGTATCTTACATGGACTGCCTATCTGACCTCCACAAACCATTTACTGGGTAACAAGATACCCCTTGGGAAGACAGGTTGTCAGACAAAGCATATTTATAATATTATAGCAATAAAAATAATTAACCTTTTGACCGCCACAGTCATGTATAGATGACAGAGGAAAATGTGCCCAGCACGCCACGGTCACGACTACAAGACAGATTTTATGGAGTAATTCGTAGCTTGGCGCCGAGGGCATGTCTTTGCTTTTTGACGTGGCGGTCAATAGACTAAGTAAGTATTTCTTTAAACCATTCCAGGAATATAACCTCAAATGGTTCAAAATGAAAGTTACAAATCCAAACATTGTCTGTCCAATGTTTATTTGTCGGCAGTTACTCTACGTTTGATGTTTGTGAAGTAATATGGATTAATGTCTCTGTTCTTTTCTTAGAACACCATTGGTTGCTATCGTGGCCTCTTAGGGCGCGTACATACGTACCACAACCACAACGATAACAAGGGGACGGGCACTAATTTGTATGACGCTGTTTAGTTCATTTACACGGACCACACCGAACAGTGTGGCTGATACCGACCACGTCGCAGTCACAACGCAGCCACCAGCGAGACCGCGCACTAGCAGCCGGCCACATCACAAACAACATTGCGTCGAATATTTGATTTGATTTTGTAGTTACCACAACGCAACTGCAAGAAGCTGCAGCGACACTATTCACACGTAACCATCGCTTGCCCACTTGTTTGTGGGATTGTGGTACGTGTGATCGGGCCCTTAGACAGTTTCTTTTTTAAAAAACTTCTAAAAAGGACGAGGTAGTCTATTCGTAGCTTATTTGGTATGGTGTGCACACAGACTTTTTCGTGATTTTTGGATACGGTACGTAATTTTACGTTTTCCTTAATATTTAAGCAACGCATACAAGATACAATTTTAATGACGTAAAAGATTGGGCCCTTAGAAGTTTTTTTTGTTAAACAACCTGCTAAAAAGGACAAGGTCGGCTTTTCGATGCCTATTTTGGTATGGTGTGCTCATAGATTTTTTCGTGATTTTTGGATACGTAATTTTACGTTTTCCTTAACTCATAAGCAACGCGTTCAATTTTAATGACGTATTTAAAACATTATTTCTTTGCAATGTAACTGCTTTACGTCGATCGTGACTGTCCTCCCTTACTCATAAATAAAACTAAACTCCTGTCTGATCCTTAATGCTACGGCTACATTGTCGCGATAACGTGAACTACAGTTCGCGCGCTCTCTCTCGCACACCACTCGATGTCTCGCTGTACAACTGTACAGAGAGCGCGCGAAGTAGTAGAAGTAGTACGCGATATCGTGACAATGTAGCCGTAGAATTAGCGCGCATATGAAGGCTCCTTCAAACAGGCGCGACACGCGACGCGACAGAAAGACACCGCGTGTAGCACTACAAGCGTTGCCTTTGTGTCGCGTCGCGTGTCGCGCTTGTTTGTAAATGCTCTAACTCGAGAACCTAATTTTTTTAGAGGTCTTGCTAGCGTTTAGTTTCATCTTACAAGTTAGTAAACGCGAGTAGAAGCGCAGGCACAGCAAGTAAATGATAATATTGATAACTAGATGCGACCCGCGGTTTCACCCGCATAAGTTTTGACCCCGTGGGTATATCGGGATAAAAGTATCCTATGTGTTATTCCTGGTTATAAACTATCTGTGTGCCTAATTTCATCCAAATCCGTTCAGTACATTTTGCGTGAAAGAGTAACAAATATCCATCCATCCGTCCTTACAAACTTTCGCATTTATAATATTAGTAAGAAGTAAGATGGATTAGTTATTCAAAATAATTTACCAAAAAAATACACTACACAAAAATACATATTTTTGTGTCAAGTCCTACGGTATTCCAAGAATTTCTAATCTAATTTACCTGGAAGCAAAAAAAAGAAGTTAAATCTGCTAAATAAGCCTAATCGTCAATTAGTTACCGACTACTGGTTTAGTAACGCTTTTTTACGACTAAACTATTCCCATGAAGAATTGAGAATGATATAAAAAGCGTAGCGTACCAAACGCTTTTTATACCGCACAAGTCGAATATTGAACTGTGATGAATCGGTTTTCTTATTGACCAAAATTAGGTATGATGTCTTTGTTGAATAGAGCTGTTTTTGTGTTGACTGGATAATGTTTTAACCACGGCATCGGCTATTGAACGTTGAAACCGGCATGTCCTAGAACCAAAAAATCCAAGACGTGTGACATCTACTAACCCACTCTCCCTCTCACAGAGAGGAGGCCTGTGTCCCAGCAGTTGGAACATTATAGACTGATTATCGACAACATTCTATAATAGTTTAGGCCGATACGTGACAAGAGCAAATATTTATTAGGTACATGTAATTCACGTCTTGGAAAGTCTTTTGTAATAAATCCTAATTATAAGGCGCTGACAAGACCCAATTGACAAAAATTGGCTTCTCTTAGGAAAAAAAATTGCCAAATGTGTATAGTTTGTAGTAGCGGAAAAAATATATGTTAAATTTTAACATATTTCCCAGAACCTGGTTGTTACCAAGACACGTTTATAAAAAAAATCTCGTTCCAAAGTAACGTTAAACTAACCTCTTACCTTGAGTTCTAATCCAAAATATCTGAATTAAATATCAACATACGTCACGTATTTAATTAACAACAAGAGCGTGTTATTTGAATGCAGAACTTGGTTGTTTTTTATTTTCGATTACTCAACTCAATTTTGAATAAATAGATAATTGCTTCATATTTTGCAATTAATTACAAGCGTTGTGTCATCGCGCTTCTCTTTTTTTTCTATGCAATCTGACAGTGACCGCGGTTTAGGTGTTGTCAGCGTCTTAATATTATAAATGAAAAGTGGGTTTGCTTGTTTGTTACTCTTTCACGCTAAAACGGCTGACCGGATTTGGATGAAATTTGGCACATGGGTAGACCGCTATTATTTTATCCCGATATTCCCACGTTTTCGAGACTTATGCGGGTGAAACTGCGGGGCGCAGCTAGATTAAATACAGGAATGAGGGTACGAAAGCACTTGAAAATACTGTGCAGCCTGTGTCATCCCACTGCTGGGCAAAGGGCTCTCCCCATGACTTTCAGTGCTTGCGATCCAGTGCTAATGTGGTCCACTTGAAAATAAAAATACTTTATGATAATATCTAAAAATATATTGCGCTGTTCTAGTGGCGTTAAAATAAATATTTAAGACAAACGGATTACTTAAACAAAACAGCGAGACGCTTCTTTTGATACTTTTTTGTGCCGTGTTTTGACACTTCGGTACCAAAAAAGTTACTGAGCGCAGCTGCTGACGCGACAGAAATAGAACTGTTTAGATTTTTCTCATTTCGGTACAAATATTGTCGGGGCAAGCGATCCTACTTTTAGCAGCGAGTTAAAGGATTAAGATTTTTGATTTTTTTTCTGTTTTTCCTTGGGTTTTTAAAGGTTAATAAAAGATAAGATAAAGTTAAGGTTTTGGCCCTCGGGTTGTTATTTTCTGAATTCTTTAAAGGTTTCTTTATATATTATCTATTACATTGGACTTTAATACAAGGTGTCGTTTTGCATCCTCATCAAATTTCAGGAGGCTGCTATGAAACACATATATAATCAAATAAAGTTACGATACCTGCTCAATAATTAATACATACTTGATTTTTTAGTTATATAAGTTTGACAGTATTTTAGAATACACCACTTTCACAGAACAGAATCACCCCGTTGCGTATGCGGTAGTGTGTGTAAAAGGGCAGTTACAGTGCGGTATCACACGGGCCGAGTTTTAACATGCGTGTCCCACACATGCCGATTTCCGAAAATTTGAAAAAAAGAAAAAAAAAAGACCTACTTATTTTATTATTGAATTGTGTCGAGAACCATTAGCATAGTTACCTCCTTGAATTTGACGAGGATGAAAACGACACCTTGTATAACTGGCTAAATGTGGGAGTACTATATCATGTACCTACACCTCTGCCTTACCTTATGGAATACAGGCGTGACGTAGTATAAAACTAGTCATAGAATAAATACATACGTTTTTCGATATGTCACATCACTCAACATAAAACGAACAGTGTATATCTTACAGCTACGATTCAGCAACCGTTCTCCTAAGATCGATTCGCCATTGGACTGTTCGTTGACAGGATGTTTCATTTATTTCCGTTTCCCCAGCAGGGTCTTTCACCTATGGACATTACGCCGACAGAACGTTTCATATGCGTCACTTTCGACGATAGCCCTTGGAGGGGATCTGGCGTTACTGATCACTGTTCTAAGCTAACCTAACCCAAATGATTCAATAATCCTACGCTAATTTGTCGCCTCGTTAAATACATGCCTTTTTTTTTTAGGGTGGGAAATCATCAAATAACTTCTCCCGCTCTGGCGGAGCGGGAGGGTGTGTCAGACTCTTACTGACTAAAACCCACCCGTATTCCTTTTTGTTGCCTGTGTTGCCAGGGGCCTCGGTGACCCATTAGTACCTTCCCGCGACCCCGGCAGTAAGTACATGCCTAAGGACTGTCGTCGAAAATGACGCATATGAAAGGTTCTGTTGGCGAAATGTCCATAGGTGAAAGAACCTGGTAGGGAAAAGGAAATAAATGAATCATCCTGTCGACGAACAGTCCAATGGCGAATCGATCTTAGGAGGACGGTTGCCTAACCTACAGCTACTCTGTTATCAAATTAAATACACGTATTAAAGACGCAAGTGATATTATTTAATAAGCCCATATAAAGCTATTCTTTCCCCCTTAAAGCAACTCACTGCGAGTTATTAGGCAACCATCAATCAATCACATAAATTAAAATAACGCATTGATGTCAATTGTGTCCACAATCATGTTCAGTGGCTTGATTGGACAACAATCAAATGATTGGGGCCTTGGGGCGAAAGCAGCGCCAGTGGCAGACGGCGGTTTAGGGAACTAAATCTAAATGTGAAGCATTTGACTTTGTATGACATTGACCTGTGTTACGACCTTCCGGGATATGATCGTTGCTAGTTTAGAATGTGCATTGAATGTTAGAATGAATACCATTCCCGACTCGCAAAGGAATTTAAATTTAAAAACAAAAAAACCGGATAAGTGTTCGTCGAACCCACGCACTATGAAGGCGTAGTTGGGATGAATTTATCCCAAGAACAAACTTAACATTGTAGTTGAAAAACATGATCTCCCATACATTCCGACTTCAAATGTAAGTTGGTCGACTTTTACTTGGTTAACTTGTAAGCCTACATAGCTGTGATAGTTTTCCTTTTAATTTCGTTATTATATACTACTGCCATGATTTTTTTCGAGTCTGCAACCATTCTCCGACAGTAATTTCTAAAGGAGAAACGGACTGATCACCGACCGGACGTTTCGTTTTTGAGAGAATCGTCGATAGAACGTTTCACCTATGGACGTTTCGCCGACAGAACCTTTCATATGCGTCACTTTCGACGACACTAATAGAGGGGACCTGGCGCGTCGCTGCCGATGACTGTCGGAGAACGGTTGCACACCCAATTTTTTCACATATCCAAAAACATCCATAACAAAAAAAAATGCACTTTAAGATAAGATAAGATTCATTTATTTGTATAAACATGGTATACACATACAAGAGCATGCATGATCTTATTCAGTTACATTAAAGTCCAATTATGTTTAGCCTTATAATATATTGGCGTACAAATATTTTAGTCGCATTAATACTTACAATCAATAGATAAAATTAATGTCAAACAAGTTTTTCGGCAAAAATTCAGACACACTATAGTAAGCCTATAGGTATAAAAGTAAAGTTTAATATTACGCAAACGGATCCCTGAATCGAAAAAATAATAATTTCACAGACCCGGAATATTCCAACAATACCCCACACCATGGGATAGACGAAAAAAAATATCATCCCCACTTTACGTGCAAGGGAGGTTACCTACCCTATTTTTTTTTTGTTTATGATTTTATTTTACCACTTTGGCGAGATTTATATGTATACCCATGCCAAGTTACAGCTTTCTAGTACTAAGAGTCTTTGAGCTAAGCCGCGGACAGACAGACGAACATGGCGCAACTATTGGGGTTCCTTGTTTACTACGGAACCTTAAAAAAGGAAGATGGACAATTTACAAAGAAAGGCTCCAAATTAGCAGTTCGGTATAGAAAAATTCAGACCTAACCACGCTCAAGTGTACCTTTCGACACGTGCGAAAAACTGGAAAGTCTGTAAACGTGATACTGGGTTTTTCATCAAGAACTTCACTGTAGGAGCCCGAGTTCGTATTGTATGTCCAATATGTCCATTAGTGGCGAAACGTTTAAATGAGACTTGACGAACTAATGTTGAATGTATCAGTTGGAATTCTTATTCCTTTTATTTATTCATTCTGGGCCTCAAGTCTGCTATTACAATAGTGTCAGAATGGTCTATCATTGATTTCATATTTGTTGATTTTGACAAGTTTGGTAATCTACTAATATAATGGCGTCATTAATGAGGATCGGAACAGACCATTCTGACACTATTGTAATAGCAGACTTGAGGCCCAGTTCACTTACATTTTTATACATTAGTTTGTGCAAACATAAACTCATTAGAGTTTTTCCGTCAATTTATTAAATTAATATACCTAGTAGGCGCGGATGTTATGTCATGTATAATCACATGAAGTCATCTGTACCGATAGAGTATGTCTATCGGTACAGATGAATTCATGTGATTTCTACTAGATGTGGGCAGTGTTTCCCTGAAAATACTGCCCACATCTAAACAGTTCTTCGCAACATTAATAACAACACTTTAATGACGAAACTGACCGCGATGCCAAATCGATTGTTTAAACGGGGACAGGAGGTGGCAAGCAAAAATTATAAATTCCCACCCCGAAACATCGCGACCCCGTGACCTTTTCCTTTTTTTTAAGCGTTGTAAGCAGAAAAATCTTGCTACCGCTCAACGAGAGTCAAGAGGCGTAGGGATGGGAAAGAGTCGCTATCGATAAATACTATTTTGACGTTTTAATTTTGCGGAATCTGAGGTCTGCCATTATCTCAAAACCAGCGCTTGGGCTCTGTCTCTCGCATAGGGTCACAGCATTATGCTTAGCGTTGGCCGTTTTGCGTGGATGTGACGCATATTCTCCCCTAAATTGTTTCTTTTTTTGTATTTGTGTTCCTTCTTTGCGTCATGTTTAACGCAAATAAACGTATTTTCATTCTTTTTTTTCTTTATTTCATATTGTGTGATCTCATTTTACACAGAAAAGAAACGAGCATTTATCACCAAGCGCGCTCGCTACGGGTTGGTGATTTCAAACCCAACATAACTCCAGGTATCCAGGAATAGGATCCAGGTATCGGTTTATTACGTTTAAGCAGGTTTATTCTTAAAATACGTATGTAATTAAATAAGTCTCATTGGGCGTTACGGTGTGAGCCCGCTTAAGGCGCTGACAAGACCCAATTGACCAAAGTAGGCTTCTCTTAAGAAAAAAAATTGCCAAATCTGTATAGTTTGTGTAAGCGGAAAAAATATATGTTAATTTTGAACATATTTCCCAGAACTTGGTTGTTACCAAAACACGTTTTGAAAAAAAATCTCGATAAAAACTAACCTCTTACCTTCCTTGAGTTCTAATCCAAATTATTAGTATTAAATATCAACCTACGTTACGTACCTATCTAGTTAATATCAAGAACGTTTTATTTGAATGCAGAACTTGGTTGTTTTTTATTTTCGATTACTCAACTCAATTTTGAGTAAATAGATTACTGCTTCATATTTTGCAATACAATACAAGCGTTGTGACATCGCGCTTCTCTTTCTTTTCCATGCAATTTGACAGTGACAGCGGTTTAGGTGTTGTCAGCGTCTTAACCTCGTGCGTTAGAAGACCATCTCATTTGAGAGTTGTATGGCAAAAGAGTACGGTATCGCGGGCATGACAGACAGCAATATGCCTGTCGCGCCCGCGATATCGCCCCAGTCTGCAAGAGCCTTATCGCTGACCGCCTCTAACTTTATTATTAAAAGTATGTTATGTTAATAACTTAAATTACTTAGTAAAAAAGTATCGACATTGATAACACCAATCCCACCCCTAAATGCTCACCTGTATAATTTGAAGGGTCCTCGAGTGCAGCGCTCTCGAGCCGACCCCTTTACATCGTGTCACCTCTCCATTCTTCGCGCACCTCTAGTGAAACGCCGTTTACTTCATACAAGGCTTAACTTTGCGTGTTTTTGTCGTTTTATCCTTTGGTACACGGATACGGATGGGAGTAAATGACGTAGTCTAGGTACGCTAAGTTTGTAGAGTAAGATTATGTTGTCTACATTTTTCCACACACTCGTAACGTTTCACAGCTTTCTTTTGAACAGTCAACGTCAACAACTGGATCAACGTAATGCATGTGCATTAAGTTGATCCAATTGTTGAACGGATTAACTGACTTTAAAGCAATAGATTTTATGGTAGGGTGGACTCATCATCTATCTAGTCTTTTTAGGGTTCCGTAGTAAACAAGGAACCCTTATAGTTTCGCCATGTCCGTCTGTCTGTCTGTCCGCGGCTTTGCTCAGAGACTCTTAACACTAGAAAGCTGTAATTTGGCATGAGTATACATGTTAATCACGCCGACAAAGTGATAAAATAAAATCTTGAAAACAATTTATTTTAATGGTACCTTACACGTAACTAGGGATGGTATTTTTTTTTCTCGTTTATCCCATGATGTGCTGTATCGTTGGATAGGCCGTTCAAAACATTGCAGGTCTGTGAAACCATTTTTAGATTCAGGGATCCGTTTGCGTAATATTAAGCTTTAAAGTGCTCATTTTTGTTGAGTCAAGTGTCCCCCCTGCCAGCTAAATGGTTTCAAAATCAAAAGTCATTTATTCAAACTAGGCTGAAAATCAGCACTTTTCGAACGTCAAGGTTACATAAGACGTCGCGGGAAGGTACTTATGGGTCACCGAGGCCCCCGCAACACAGGCAACAGGAAGGAATACGGGTGGGTTTTAGTCAGTAAGAGTCTGACACACCCTCCCGCTCCGCCCAGAGCGGGAGAAGTTATTTGATGATTTCCCACCCTCAAAAAAAAAAAAAAAAGGTTACATAAGACAGTCCCCCAAAAATGCCCGCCCTTCACGACTTCCTAGTGCTTTAGCTAGGAAGAAGAAGTGGTGGAACAAACTCCCCAGCAGCACGTCTGTCTGTTTAGTTATATAAAATTGATTCTATACAAATCGTATGCAAAGTAATTAACATTAAGAAACACAAAACATTGGATTAAATTACACACTTGCCATATGTTAGCTAGCACACGCCAGTATGTTGTTTTTGGATATGCGAAAAAAATCATGGCAGTAGTATATACAACGAAATTAAAAGGAAAACTATCACAGCTAAGTAGGCTTACAAGTTAACGAGTAATAGTCGACCAATTTACATCTGCAGTTAGAGAATTGACCGTGACGTATATCGATGTATGAGTGAACATGATTTCAAATGCAATGTTATGTTTTGTTTTTGAGATAAATTGATCCCAACAACGGAACCCTTCATTGTGCGTGGTTCGACACGCACTTGGCCGGTTTTTTCTATGTTGGGTTGACTTCCAGCCTAACCGGATGTCGCGGGAAAGTACTAATGGGTCACCGAGGCCCCTGGCAACAGGAAGGAATACGGGTGGGTTTTAGTCAGTAAGAGTCTGACACACCCTCCCGCTCCGCCCAGAGCGGGAGAAGTTATTTGATGATTTCCCATCCAAAAAAAAAAGCCTAACCGGATGCAGCCAGTATGTATTCATACATATTAGTATTGTGCAAGGAGCGACAATCTTTCTGACTTCCATAATCCAGGTACTGTGTTTCACGACATCCCCTGACCCTTGGCAAGTCTGGTTGTCGGACTTTCGGGCATCGACTACCTACCCGACCAGAACTGTCAAAGATCCCAATTCTCAGTCCCGGAGGTCCAAAAGTGGATCATTTTTCAACATAAGGAATTGAAAATTAGTTTCAAAGTAGGTTGGTACCAAGTACAAGAGAAACTGGCCATATTCTTTGCCTGTACATAATCAGCCTATAATGTTCCCACTGCTGGGACACATGCCTCCTCTCTGTAAGAGGGAGTGGGCCGTAATCCACCACGCGTTGGTAGATGTAACATATCTTCGAATTTTTGGTTCTAGGACGTGCTGGTTTCCTCACGATGTTTTCCTGCACCATTTTGAGAGCAGTGGTGATGAAATAATTTACACAAAGTAAAACGCCTGTCCGGGTTCGAACCTACGCCTCGTAAGTCGCGGCCGTTACCACTGGGCCACCACTGCTCTTTGCCAGTACCGAAACAATTTACCCACAGTTTTCAGACATAACTTACATAAATTCCAAAAAGAAATCGTACCAAGTGAAAAGATTAACCTTTATTGATTTCTATAAAATCACATTAATGCCACGAAAGTGGAACTTTCAAGTATAAATGTCACCGGTATATTAAGAAATTGGTTTACTTTGTACGATCGATCACTCTGAAAGTTCACTTCAGGTTTAAATGTATTTAATTAAAGGTGAAAGTGTGGACATCTGATAACAGGGAGTTGATTTCAAGTACAGCCAGAACTCTTGCGCGAAAAGACATTTTCGAATACCCGCATTTTCTGGGAAAACATTGATTATCACACCATAAAAACAATTAACGTTCTCAATACTCAATAGTTTATTTGCATTCGAGAATGTGTACTCAGATGATAACTTGAAATTATACTTATGTGATCTTTGTGGACCCTGTCGGGCACAGCAAAATAGTAGGAGAGAGGAAGCTTTCAGTCTTCTGAACTAAATCTCGTATTATTATATAAGGCTCTACAGCCTACAGCAGGCTTAGCACGACGCTATCTATTTCTTCGAAGAATAGACACAACTCTTTCTATACAAAGTGACATTTCGTTTCTCCTTTTTAGACATCCCACCGTAGAAATCCTTCTACATAAAAAAGGTCCTAGACAAAGATTGTTAGAAACGAAAGACAAAATGACAGATTTTAGAAGGATTTCTACGGTGAGATGTCGAAAATGGAGAAACGAAATGTCACTTTGTATAGAAAGAGCCGCGTCTATTCTTCGAAGAAATATAGTGTCATGCTAAGCCTGCAGGATTCTTTGGTAGTTAATAAATCATTCAATTCCTTATCGTATGAAAAACGTATCGTAGAATTCAGAAACTAGTAAGTTCGACCCTTGCACCCTACTTGTTTCACTTTCAATTACAATCTAAATGATTTCGAATGGAGAGAAACCGTTCTCCTAAGACCGATTCGCCATTGGACTGTTCGTCGACAGGATGATTCATTTATTTCCGTTTCCCCAGCAGGGTTTTTTTGACCTACGGACAGTTCGCCGACAAAACCTTTCATATACGTCGCATTCGACGACAGCCCTTATTGAATCATTTGGGTTAGGTTAGGTTAGAACAGTGACCATTAACGTGCGAAGGCGAGCGAGCGAAGCGAGCGTGTCGCGGCAGCGACCGCCGAGCACCAGATCCCCTCTATTGTTGGTGACCTACTATATTTGCTACAAAGGGCTGTCGTCGAAACTGACGCATATGAAAGGTTCTGTCGGCGAAATGTCCATAGGTGAAAGTCCCTGCTTGGGAAACGGAAATAAATGAATCATCTTGTCGACGAACAGTCCAATGGCGAATCGGTCTTAGGAGAACGGTTGCTGAATCGATTTCGAAGGCTATTGCTAATCCATTGCTCCAAATATTAGAAAAAAAAATCTGCTCAACAACGTAAATAACGCAATTAATGTTTTCGAACTGTCAAAATGAGACCCATTGCTACTGATTGTGTGTTACGTAATTACTCCGCAGGCACTTTACTTTTCCGGTAAGGACCAAGCCCCGGTCGACGGTGCGTTGTGTTCCACGCGCGCCTCAAAGAGATGTCAGCACAAGTGTAGGGGTCCACTAGGGCCGATGTCTGCCAGGGTCGCGGGAAGGTACAAAAGGGTTACCGAGGCCTCTGGCAACATAGGCAACGGAAGGGGGTGGAACACGGGTGGGTTTTAGTCAGTAAGAGTCTGACACACCCTCCCGCTCCGCCCAGAACGGGAGTAGTTATTTGATAATTTCGCACCGAAAAAAAAAAGAAACTATATACTTTGTGTAATTTATTTTATAACCCAATGATCTCAAAACGGTGAAGGCAAAAATCGTGAGGAAAACGGTATGTCCTAGAACCAGAAATTTGAAGACATGTGTCATCCACCAACCCGGGACATAATCGCGGGTTGGTGGATGACACATGTCTTCAAATTTTTCCCATTCCCTCTCACAGAGCAAGCCTGTGTCCCAGTAGTGGGTACGTTATAGACCGGTTATGCATGAAAAAAATTACCACTCAAAGACTATTTCAACACAATGATAAGGTCAAAATGAAAGAGATTGTGGTTAGGAGTGTATTCCATATAGGCAACTAAATTACTAAGCCAGAAAGAAACATGCGGCAAAAAGCAATTTAGGTCGCCAAAAAACTTCTCCGTTCCACATAAACCTGAAAGCGGAAAATCTGCGCCTCCTATAAGCATTTATTAGCTCCTCCAAGTTTGATATCGGCCATAAAGGAGTATTAAGATCATAAAACTCTCGTTAAATTCGTCCCAATAATGTACCAGCGTGTACATACATATATATGGGTATTTTAATAAAGTAGCATGTTGTCTGAATGCAGTTTTATCTGTAGTTATTTAATGCACTTTTATCTGTAGTTATTTAATGCAGTTTTATCTGTGGTTATTACATGCAGTTTTATCTGTGGTTATTACATGCGGTTTTATTTATTTATAGGAAAACCAACAGCTATAACGAATGGATAACAATTGTATATGCTACACAGAGCCAATTACAGGTTCTCACAAGTAAAAACAGAGAATTTAGTAGAAATCTTAGGATCATTAACAAGCACGATAGAAAATAATATAAATAAGGTACATTAAGCACTATGCACTTTTAAAAAAGTCAGTATTCAGATGAGCGCGTGCAGAATAGGTTTTGGCGGTAAATGGGTCAAATCTATCTATGGTTAACTGTGGTTATTACATGCAGTTTTATCTGTGGTTATTTCATGCAGTTTTATCTGTGGTTATTTCATGCAGTTTTATCTGTGGTTATTTCATGCAGTTATCTGTGGTTATTTCATGCAGTTTTATCTGTGGTTATTACATGCAGTTTTATCTGTGGTTATTTAATGCAGTTTTATCTGTGGTTATTACATGCAGTTTTATCTGTGGTTATTTATTGCAGTTTTATCTGTGGTTATATTATGCAGTTTTATCTGTGGTTATTCCATGCAGTTTTATATGTGGTTATTACATGCCGTTTTATCTGTGGTTATTACATGCAGTCTTATCTGTGTTATTTAATGCAGTTTTATCCTGTATGATCTGTATCTAAAAAACAAAGCAGGAGCGATCTCGAAATTTGAAAAGATTTGACAGATAATAAGACGAGCAAGATGGAGTAAGAACTAAGAAGTGTATTTTTTAATTATATTTTAAGTAGCTGCGCCCCGCGGTTTCACCCGCATAAGTCTCGATCCCGTGGGAATATCGTGATAGAATCCTATGTCCTTATCCAGGTCATGGTCTTGTGTCAAATTTCATCCAAATCCGATCAGCCGTTTTAAGGCTCGTGTAGACTAGCGCGATAACGCTGGCGCGACAGACAGCAATACGCCTGTCGCGCCCGCGATTGCGCCCCGGTCTGCGGGAGCCTCCAGACAAAGTTAAATAATTTATTTCAAGTAAGCCATTAAAAAGCACTTTGTACCTCAAAATTTACAAGAAAACAGAATTGAATCTAGGCACCCCTTCCAAAAGGTAGTTTCGTCTAGAGAAGAATTGAGAATAAACTCGTTAGTTACTTTCTTAAATGTTTCCAATATTATATATTATATTTTTCTATTAATTACATAAACATAACATAACATCATGCATTGTTTCCCCGAAGGGTTGGACAGAGTACCTGTGGTACACCCACATATCGCCACTAATCGCCAGTTATGTTTAAGTTCATGTAATAGGGGGCGACCCTATTGCCATCAACCGGGCACAAATCCAGACTTCGGACTACTAAATAATAACTAATTACATAAAAGATAGATAGGTAGACTTTATTATGTACACCATAAAAATTACAGATATGTAAAAATTTTCCAAGCGGTGACACAATGGCGGTCTTGTCGTTAAAAGCGATCTTTTAAAGACAACCTCTGGATGGATGAACCTTTGGTTTGAATTACTTATTATGTGAAGACGATGTATCTAGAATAAAATTACTAAACTACAATAGCTACGCAGTTGGTGCGTGAACAAAGTGCATAGTGGATACCCAGCTGAAGAACGGAGCATAACTACTAGAAGCACTTCATAAATGCTGTTTAAAAAGCCCACACAAGAAAACAATATCAATTACGATATGAGAACATAATTGCTCGATATTGTTTTCAAAGAAACCACGTACCTACGGTTATACATTGTAAGTGCATAGTTAATCACTTAAACACAACCTTGATTGCGGGTAGTTAGCCAGTACAGTGAGCGGCAATGGTACACCGGTAATTAGCGGGCGATTGGAGCTAATTGCTGCAATTATGTGCTCGACTGTACACGGCTGAGAACGCGCCCATTGAAAGGTTGGGTTCAGATGACAGTTTTTGATTCACGCCCGAAATTAATAAATCGCGCATTGGTTTCTTAATTTCATTGGATTGCCTCGTTGGTCTAGGGGGCGCAAGCGCTACCGCTGAGCATGAACTCCTGGGTTCGATTTCCAGGTGTTATTGGGTTTTCTATCTGGAATTTCTTAATAGCAGCCCGGAGCCCGGATTTGTGCTCGGTCGATGGCAATAGGCTCGCTCCCTGCTACATGGGAGTTAAACATAACTGGCGAAATGTGGGTATACTATGGGTACACCTCTGCCCAATCCTTTGGGGAAACAAGGCGTTATGTTATGTTATGGTTCCTGAACGTTTTTTCTTGGCTTTAAATAAAGCAGAATTTGGGGCATCATCATTTGTGTGCAACTATAGCATTTGTTAATTAAGAAGGTTAAATCAACCACGGACTGAAACTTATCAAGGCATTGGTCCATATATTAAAAGATGATCGGTTTTATGTTTGGTTAAACCACCAGAGGCTTGGGTGTCTTGCTGCAGGAAAAGGTAACCAGTAAGGTTTGAAGCGGGGTTGAGTGCTCACGGTGTGCGAAAGGTTTGTCAATCGTGGAGGCTCCCGATATAAAATCGTGCGTCTGTATATAAACTTCGGTATCCAGGTCTGATCCAGCCTGTGTAGCGTTGCCAGGCGTACGGATAAAGGCGGACACAGTCAGGCTTTTTGGTCGCATGTGCGGCCAAATTAGACGGTGTACGGCCTGTCCGGCTTTTGTTAGGTTTTTTAAAATTGACAATTTTTTACCTGTGCTGGTTTCCGAATATATAGTGAAGAACACAGATTCATTCAATTACATTGTTGTTTCATTATAATTTAAGATTTTATGGTAAATGATAAAAAGGCCTTGTTTTACTTCCCAAATGGCCGGCTAAACTGGCTGGTCTCTCCGGCTTTTCGGTTTTAAGACCTGGCAACCCTGGGTTCCCTGGCCTGTGGGAACTTTGGGTGTGTCAGACTTTTACTGACTCAAACCCACCCGTGTTCCTTCCGTTGCCTGTGTTGCCAGGGGCCTTGGTAACCCTTTAGAACTTTCCCGCGATCCCGGCAGGACACTTTTCACTCGTGTTGGTGATTTCAGACTTAATAACATAATTTTCTTTACCGAGCATGAATACACTGGATTTATCAGCACGTTAAACTTGCATTTTCTGTACTTCAAATCTGATCAACCTCATAATTCTCTTGACTTTATACCAATTTATTTAGGGTCGGCAGAGCTGATCTTCTTTTTCCCATACTTCTCCATATGCCGTCAACTCGGTAGTCACCCCTTTCTAGCCATATACGTAATATTTCGCACAGTCCATCCACGGTTCCCGGTCTAAATTAGAACAAGTAACTCCACAGAGTCGCGTCAGACGATCCTCGTGAACAACATGTACTGCAAGCAGTTGGCACAGACCTGTCGGAGAAGGACGTTGACTTCACCATGGTTTCTTTCTTCATAATTTCTGATCATAATCCCACCAAACTTGCTACACGAATCTGTCTCTAAAAGTAGGTTACAATAACTGGAACCATAACTTTATGCTATTGACATCATCATCTGCCTAGCCTTTTCCCAACTATGTTGGGGTCGGCTTCCAGTCTAACCGGTTGCAGCTGAATACCAGTATTTTACATGGAGCGATTGCCTATCTGACCTCCACAACCCAGTTACCGGGTAATACAATACCCCTTGTTAAGACTGGTTGTCAGACTTTCGGGCTTCTGACGACCCGTAAAAACTGTCAAAGATCTACGAATTACAGCCAGGACCAATAGCTTAACGTACTTTCCGAGGCACGAAGGGGTCTTGGTATGTAAAGATGGTCATCCATCCACAGACCAACTGCGGCAAGCGTAGCTTAACCTGATCTATCGACCCGTGCGGCTGTTATTACTTAGCTACAAGCCCCTCAACTTTATGCCATAGACAATGCACCATAAATAGAATAGTAAAGAAACGCCATAAACATTTTATAAGCCGTTTCATGCACGCAAACGTATTCCCATTTATTATCTAAATAAGTACCTATCTTTAGATAAATGCATAGACATAGTAGATCAGACATAATGTATTATGATTTGGCGGTGGTCTTATGTAAAGTGACTTTAAATTCGGTCGTAGACATTCATAAAACCTTGTAGATCAGTGGTGGCACAGTGGCTCCGACTTACGAGTTGTAGGTCGCGGGTTAGAACCAAGACAGACGCTTTACTTTGTGTAAATAATCATCACCACTGTGCTCAAAACGGTGAAGGAAAATATCGTAAGGAAACTGACATGTCCTAGAACCAAAAAAAAAGAACCCGCGTGGTAGATTACAGCCGGCTGCCTCTCGAAGAGAGGAGGCCTGAATCCCAGCAGTGGGAAACTTTTTAGGCTGATTATGCGAAACCTTGTAATCCCTAAAAGGGTAGGTGAATGGTACTGTGGCGGCATCTACATCGCCACATGCAAACTACGCATTAAGGCTCCTACATACTGGCGCGACTTGTCGCGCGACGCGACGCGACACAAAGACACCGCGTATAGCGCTACAAGCGGTGCCTTTGTGTCGCGACGCATCGCGCGACAAGTCGCGCCAGTATGTAGGAGCCTTTACTCTGACGTCACGCAAAATCCTGCATCGCGGAAGCAGAGTTTACCGCGCAACTAGCATATAATATACAACATCCCGACGTCAACCGTCGGGCAGTTGCCCACCAGACACGACACCCGTCTGGTCGGAGGATCCTCCCTTTTCTATGGAGGATGAGTGAAATTTACAGCCTGTTCCTCATGCCTCTATACTGGTGACCCCGAATATGAACCACAATAATTCCCCATGTATTAGGGGGCGAGCCTATTGCCATTAACGGGGTACAAATCCAGACTTCAGGTTGCTGTGAATTTCATGACGGATAAGCCCAATCACGCTTCCCGAACTATAAGATCTTCAGCAGTCGTATTTGTGACCACTAGACTAGACGGTTTATTCTGAAAAATCCCACCGTAAAAACTTAGGCGAAGTGGGCTGTCGATATAGTGACCATCCCTTTTTTTTGGGTGGGATATTATCAAACAACTTGCGAGCTAGAGACTCTTACTGACTAAAACCCACCCGTGTTCCTTCCGTTGCCTGTGTGTTGCCAGAGGCCACGGAATCCCTTTCGGAATTTCCCGCGACCCCGGCAGGCATCGGCCCTAGCGGACCCCGTCAGTTGTGCTGACATCTCTTTGAGGCGCACGTGCAACACAATGCGCCGTCGACCCGGGCCTGGTCCTTATCGGACGGCGAGCTCACCGTCCGCAAGCCCGCGCCAACGGTTGCCATAGTGTCCATCCCTAGCGTTGGGTGGAGTGACAGCTGAGTTCAAGCTCGCTTCACCTAAGTTTTCATGATGACATTTTTACAGAATAGACCGGCAGATGAAATGGCAGCTCACTTCAGATTTTATAGACCGGCAGATGAAATAGCAGCTTACTTCAGATTTTATAGACCGGCAGATGAAATGGCAGCTCACTTCAGATTTTTATAGACCGACAACCCGACAGTTAATATCATACTATTGCATTTTGTTCCACAATGTGTAAGTATTGACTCAAATCGTGGGAACGCACATTATCTTATTACTAAGTAGGTCAGCAGGTTAATTAGATAAAGCATGCTTGTTTGTTGATAACGGTCCACAATGGACATTACAATGAAGAATGTTATCATAATTTTATAGACTGTGGCACACGAGGAACGTAGATGAAGGTGACTTAGCCAAGCTCAAGTGCCAATGCACCGGCCATAACCCAGCCGACACCCATAGCAAAATGTGGCAGGATACTCTCCTTGTGCTCAATAACTACCACCAAGCGAGCATCTTCTAGCAGGGATCAACCTCCCTTGGCCCACTTGGAAGTCTCTACGGAAAGATGCAACTACAACCTCTCAAAGTGCGGGGTGTGGATTTGGAGCTATAGCGCAAACTATGATCCACCCCCTATCCTGCGCTCTGTGACCCCAAAAATGCAGTCGTAGCGATCTCAGCGCTGCCACCGAGGATGCCGTGGAAGTGGTGAAGTTTTAATGGAACATTTAAAACACTCGCGCCGTCGACACGACGAAGAAAACTAACCGCCGAACCGTTGGCCGTTGGGATAGATGTGTTCATGAGTGGAGACCGCGAATCTGCAAACGTGTGGTAGGACCGTAGGAGGCATTCACGATTTTCGAAGGGGCAATCCTTGGAGGATTGCTTCGGCTAATAAATCCTCACATACCCTTATTATATATTATAAAACAAAGTCCCCCGCCGCGTCTGTCTGACCATGATAAACTCAAAAACTACCGATCGGATTTTCAAAAGGTTTTCACCAATGGACCGAGTGATTCATGAGAAAGGTTTAAATATGACGATTATTCTTAAAGATGTCGGAAAAAATCATGCCAACTGGGAGTCTTGCTGGCGTGCGCTGCGTAAACCGTACGAGATACATAAAATGTTCTACAAGATTGTGGATATTAAAAATTAAAAAAAAGTCATGTCTATCTTGTTTTTTGGCAAGCGCATCACTTGACATTTAGTTTTTTTTTTTTTCAAACATGTTTTTATCGAAATAAAAGTTGGATAAGTGTCCTTGTGAACACTATCCTTTTTTTTTAACGCGTGTTCCACGCCTGATTTTTCAAATCGTACCTATTCCATAGAAAAATTAAAGTTTCGGCTTCCTGTTCGGATGCATGTAGCTGCTCTCGTAGGGGGAAATCTGGTAACCAGAGACAAACGCTAATGCATTCCAAGTTTCCGAGTACTACGGATTTAGGCGAAACGAAACACAATCCGTCCTTAATGGAAACCCACCGTCAAAGTTTTTTTTTATTTGAACATAATGTACTTCAGTTACTAGTCATTAACCATCACGCCTGTATACCCAGGGATAGGCAAGGTTTAAAGGCACACCCACATTTCAGTCCTATGAAATAGCGGGCGAGCTCATACCTACATCCAAACTCCAGGATGCTATTGGAAATTCCTAAAGATTAAAAAAAAAACATAACTAGTTTGGTAGTAGATTTTACGGCCAAACTGCTGAGAAAGTGTTAGACAGGACCTTGTGCAAATTTTACATACTAAGCAGCAGAATACAATATAAAAACCTTTTGCTCAAACTGTGTTTAAAAAAAAAAACAGAGGATGTGCTGCCAGGTTTGCATTGCCTAATGTAATACTACACTGTTATAAAAACCTGTTTCGGAGAACAGGTCTATGCCTCTACGGCTTTCTCAGTAGCCGCGCTGATGCTCTAAGACTCAAAAAAATATGATTTTCATCTCAGCACTAGCGATTTTGCTGCGAGCCTGAGACAAAGTAACTTTTTTTTTAAATGCCGGGATCTGTCTGGGTCTACTCACAAAATTTGAAAGATTTGAACTTCAATTTGTTCTGTCACTTTCACTTCGATACGAAAATAGCGAGAGATCGAAACAAGTCGATTCGAAATTCGATTTTCAAATTCCATACCTAATAGGCCCAAAAAGGAAACAAACAATAAAGCGTTTGGATACACATTTAACCGTAAAATTGCAATCTGCTAAGGTTTATATATCTATTAACTTTGATTTTTTTTATATTTTTTGTATACAAGTATACATGTGGTTTATTATTACCATATTGTATTTTTACCTTTAGGTAATGTTCTCATTGCTCAGGTGAAAAGTTGTATGTGTTACACGATACGAAAGTTGTATTTTGTTGTTGTTTTTTGGTTAGAATCCCTCGCTGAGCTCAGGATTCTAAGAATAAAAGTAGCATAACTTTTTCTTATAACATCAGCTATCTGCCAGTGAAATTCCCATCAAAATCGGTCCAGCTGTTTCGGAGTCAGAACAAACTAACAAGTACCGTATATACTTTCATATGCATTTCGTAAAAACCTGTTATTTTGACATTACAAACAGGCGCTTCAATTTGATTTATTTGTATACATGTATAAATATGGTCTCTTATGAGTTTGTTCACCCATATTTTACCAGTAACAATTACGTACAATGTAAATATCATCTGCCCCAACTATGTTGGGGTCGGCTTCCAATCTAAACGGATGCACCTGAATACCAGTATTTTACATGGAGCAACTGCCTATCTGACCTTCACAATCCAGTTACTAGGGTTGCACGATACCTCTTGCTATGACTGGCTGACAGTCTTTCAGGCTTCTGATGACCTGTAATGATCATCAAAGATCTACAAATGACAGCTGGGGCCAACAGCTTATTCCGCTTTCCGAGGCACGGAGAGGTCGTGTTATGTAAAGTTGGTCACCCATCCATGAACCAACACCGGCTAACATAGCTTAACTTGATGGATTGACCCATGCCGCTGTTAGTTACTTAGCCACATGCTCCTCTTAATACAGTATTATCTGATCAAAATTCTTATTTTGATAATATAGCAATTCACAACACAAAATAATTAAAAACCAACAGAACAGGGCCTCAAGTCTGCTATTACAATAGTGTCAGAATGGTCTGTTCCGATCCTCATTAATGACGCGATTATATTAGTAGATTACCAAACTTGTCAAAATCAACAATTATAAAATCAATGATAGATCATTCTGACACTATTGTAATAGCAGACTTGAGGCCCAGATATCTAGTTTGACAAGTAAAACCTCAATGGATAAAACATTGTTTCCTCAACTCACTTTAGACATTGGCAGAATAGTTAACACTGGCTTTGCTTGCCCTATATTAAAAATAGAAAACATTATGTGCAAGACTAACTATATGTAGTTAGGTATTATAATTCTGATTGCTCAACAAAACAAACAAATTAATCAATTATAAGTAAATCCACTGAAATGATTTTCTCCAAAAAAATCCAAGAAACACATGTTTATAAAATTAATAACTGTAAAAAGATTCATACATAGAGGTTTAAATCAAAACAATAATGATTCCATAATAAAATAATAACATGAAGGTTTTATTCAGCCTACAGCCACGGCCAATATCTGGCAGGTAAGAACTATTATTTAAATTAATTAAAGAAACAGAACACAATCAATAAAAAATATTGTCATTTATTTTTTTCATGGATGTGAAAGTTTATGAATGCAAAATTTTTCAATGGCATTAAAATGGTGTATTTATGTGAGTATTAGTAGTAATATTATTGTAATCTTTGTGGAAGGTCAATAGCTTTGCCATTACAGCTTTTGGCCAGTGAGTAGTCTCAGGGGTTAGTCAGTGGGATACCTAGTGTTCCTAGGACTTGTTTAAAAATGATGGCTTGCAGATTCTTAGGTTTTATTTACTTAAATATTCGCTAGGTTAGCCTAGATTTAGTACAATTACAATATAAATAAATAGAATTTAAGTACACTACTCAGGAGCAACTTCAATTTAATACATTTATTATTATCTTGCTAATCCATAATATCCATTTGATTGATGTTAATGCTGCCATTTTTATTTTTTATAAGCACATATAAACAACGTAGAATATTAATAACAATCCGTGAGTCCAATGAATTTAATGTGAAATGTCGCGTAACATTAGATTTTAAATGCCGATAATAATAAATCACGCGATCGTATAGTTGTTACCTATCTTTTTTTTTTCCGTGTTTTGAATGCAGCTATTGTGCCCATTTATAATTCATAGTCCGCGACATGGCACGATCTTTTTTCTTGATTTCATGATTGCAGTGCAGTTAATAAATACATAAAATACTGGTCATGCAGAAGAGAAGAAGCCGAAAGGCCGAGGTTTGACCTAAAAAAATAAATACGTTCCCGCCATAAGGTCACGGTTTTTTCACGGGCACGATGATCACTCGGACCATAATTAATCAATTTTTTATTTTATTTTCAGATATACAAGTGTAATTGTGTTTACTAGAAAAAAGTGATTTGTTTACTAACCTCTCAAAGTAGAAAACTCCGTGGCACAACAAAACAGTAAGTATGTTGTCATAATCACATCACTTTAGGACAAAATAAATCGGTCGCACTGCAGTCATCAACAATACCACATTCTGAACGCGAATCAACAACATTCGTAACGCCGTTATAGCCGGCACTGTATTGACCCGATCCTTTATGAAACCATGGGGAAAATATGCATTTTTTATTAACTTATATCGATTATAAGCGCCCCACAGCTCGCACAAGACGGAACACCAGCGTAACGGGAGTGTTTTAAAACGGGTTCTTTATGTAACAATATCACTCGCGAGCACCTCCGTAATTTCATTAATAACACCTAAAAATCGATCCCACAACAAGGCTCACGACAATTCAAACAGAAGACTGCGGCGGCGTGTTAAATTCATTATTTTACTATGTAGCGGACTAATAAAATACGGCACGGCACGATTTATTTTAGATAAACTATTATGCGTTACAACACGACAGATAGGTATAAATTATGACTACGCCGAGCAATTTTTCGTGTCATATTTCTTTATACAATGGATGCAAACAATATAGTGCTGATAAAAACACGCACGACCCAAGCTACGCACGCTCGCGATGACACTAAACTCTGCATAGATGTCGCGCTTCTGACGGCCATTGTGGAAAATGGCGGCCGACATCAGCCGTCAAATGACCGCAAACTAAACTACACTTTATTCTTAGAGTAGTAAGTAAAATAATTGATTGACATTTTTCATAATTTCAACACTATTCGATCGTATAAGAAGACTGAATCGGAAAGTCTCAAGTGGTCAAAACTTATTTAGGATGCGGCATGCTTTTTGTCTATTCGAATTATTAAAAATAATGTTTTTGTCTCTCTTTTACTTCAAGGAGATTTTGGACAATTTTTTTTTTAATGTAGGTACATACGCTTGCGCGAGTGTTACTATATTTTGATTGTGTTGTTACAATGATACCACACCACATCACACACCACACCGTACCATAAATTATGTGCTGCATATAAAAGGAATAAATTATATTTTGATAAAAAAATAAACACACAAATCGAAGTCTTTAAAATAATCATAAGTAAGTACCTACCAACTTTCATTGAAAAGAGGACGATGAAACGTCTGAAAGGTATCGAGATACGGTCAGCAGCTGAGCAGCAGCAAAACTCAATACTTGACACTATTTTTTGAAATTACTTAACATGTTTACTGTCCCGTTGCTGGGCAAAGATCGGGCAGGAGCATACGTCATGTCATGATAATACCATACCTACGAGTAAAATTCCACATCTCTCTCTCTCTGCTCTGTTGCCTTCCTCGGCAAATGGCAATTCGTCAAATCAAGAATGAATTCGCTGGCACTTCCTAGGCCTGATTCGATAACAACGCCCATCTTCAGCGACCTACTGCGTGTCGACCTTGGCCCCAATTTCCTGATGCATTTAATAGATCATGACGCGGGCGTCTGATTACGTGTCCTTGGAACTGTCTAGTTTAATTATATTATTCATGGCAGGTCTTCAGGCGAGAAGCTCCAGTCAACGAATACCTGACGAAGTTCGGCTAGGACGTCCTTGATAGAGATACCTTGATATTTATATAATAGGTAAGTTTTTAGTTTTGTACCTACGTGTTTGAAGTCAAAGAACCTCTGTTATGAATTATGATTTTATGATCCATGTTAAGTCCTTTACCAATAGCTTCGAAAAATTACGGTAACATGGCAATTGCATTTAATCGAACCTCAAATAATTCCCATTTTCCTTTCCAAAACTATTAATAAACACTCCAATTAATTTAATGATTGCACCTCTTTGTGTGAACCTCTAATAATTCCTATTTTGGGGTCCCAATAACTGCGACCAATTGGGATGTAGCGGTCGCCGGCCGCTGCCGCAGCACCGCTCGCTTCGCTCGCTCGGCTCGCGTTCGGTTGGCACAATTCCAACCTAACTTACCTATACCTTTTTGGTCAGACTACCCTTGTTTAGTTACTGCGACAAACTGTGAGAAAAGATACATTTTTTGGGCTTCTAATGATGCACAATTTTTTAAATAGGTACCTAATTGAGCCTCTTTTTAATTTTAACTGTCTGGCCTTTTCTCACAGTTTGTCGCAGTAACTAAACAAGGGTACTCTGACCAAACAGGTATATGTTCATTAATTTAAAAAAAAGCGTACATCCTTAGAAGGTTAATAGATTGTTAGAGGGTCAGTTAAATATTTCCCTTTTAACATGTTAAATGCAATAAAAAAAGAAGTTCGTAACTTCGAAAAGAAGTTCGTATCTTGTTGTGGCTTGAATAAAATCTACTATTTACAATATCGACGGCGAACTGCGAAGTGACAAGAAATTCTAAATGTCGCCGTCAACACGTGTCCGTAAATTAAGAGGTAATGCCATAGCTATCGACTCGGTGGTTTGCTTAGAAGGTATTTCTACATTTTGATTTATGCTGTCGCAATAATTACAATTAAAAATGGAGTTAAATAAAATAAAATAATCTTTAATTCGGATAAGCAACATCCATATGGGTTAAGTAAAAAACAAAAAGAAAACTTATACCTATGTTAGTAAACTGTTGTGTGTTATATTGTACGTATTCTCTATTTGACAAAAAGGCTGTTGTTCAAAATTCATCTTTGAACAACGTCACCTAACAAAGGAGAATCCAACCTCCCCGCTATGGTCTTCAGGACGGAGTTGGCAGATTTCTGTGTGACTATGGCTTCGAAGAGATTTTACTACTAGAACATGCGAATTTGTCCGTTAAGGCTCCTTCAAACAGGCGGGACACGCGACGCGACACAAAGACACCGCGTGTAGCGCTACAAGCGGTGCCTCTGTGTCGCGTCGCGTGTCGCGCTTGTTTGTAAGTCTTTAAATTGAAACGTAAAATGTCAGATAGAAGATTGACACTTCGCCGTCGATATACTGATAAAAGGCTCGTGCAGACAGGCGCGACGCGATACCGGTAGATCAATTTTCGTAAAGTTTTCATAGAATTTGTTCCACCGGGTCGCGTCGCGCCTGTCTGCGAGAGCCTTAATGCTTCGTTTGACCTATGCCCGACCAGCCGGACTCTACGAAACTATTCTTATGATGTTTTGATGTCGACAGCCCGTCGGGCCGTCTGTATTACTTAAAAGTTGTATTATAGTAACTTAGTACTTGAAGTCTATAAAATACATCACAAAGTCTAGTCTTAGCAAATATTTCCAATTAAAAACTCAACTAGCGCCATCTATCTGTCATGCCTCTGTCCTTATCCCTACCGCCATTATCTACAATAAAATACATCACAATGTCTAGTCTTAGCAAATATTTCCATTTAAAAACTCAACTAGCGCCATCTATCTATCATGCTCCTGTCCTTATCCCTACCGCCATCTATCTACAATAAGTAAACATCTCATCTAAAAGATAAAGTTTCTACGATTGTCCGTACGATGTCGCCGCTGACAGCACCAACTTTTGGTACCTACGTGGTGCCAGTAAGGACCGATAGATGTCACTGCATTTTAAGGGTTCCATGGTCAATTATAGACAAAAATGGAACCCTCATAATTTCGTCCTGGGGGACCAACCATCACCCCTTATAGCAGTATTATTATAATATTACTTCACAGTGGGAAGTGATGAAGCTGTACAGGACTTATAGCTCCATCTCTTTCTCACGCTGAAGTAACATAGAAATAATACTGCTTGCTGCGGTGATGGTTGCCCCCCTGTCCGTTCGTCTGAATGTAACACAGCAATTTTAGTCGGAGAATATTGGCACTATAACGATTAAATTTGGAAAAAGGGTATAGATTCTTAGCCTGCTAAAACTGAATAGTGAAATTATGAAAAAAAAAAACAATTGTGGTGGCACAACCCATACCAGGAACCTCTGATTTTGAATCACAGTGATCTTTATTCTCTCATAAATATTTGGTTGCTGTATTGGGTTGCTGCCACAGATAAATCTGTCAAATCACAGTGATCTCTAATCTTGTAACTCTTAAGGTTGCTGTTGGGTTTCTGCTGTCAGAGGTAAAATAACTGTGAAAGGACAGTATTATTCTGCACACTATTCAGGCTAGTCCCATAATGCATCGGTAAGGGCCGATGAACGCGATGCGTTACGGCGGCGGCGCCGGAACGGTGTCGCTGCGGCGTCCTACATACAAATATCCATGGTAGGTATGCCACACGGTGCGTTCCGGCACCGCACTACACCGGACTTGCAACCCGCGGGACGAGACGGGCACGCATGTACGCGTTGCTACGCCGCCGCGAGCACAAACAACTGAGCGGCACCGTTCAGTTGTTGCGGCACCGTTCAGTTGTTTGTGCGGCAGAAGAAAGGGCAATATTTTTGGAACGCACCGTGTGGCATACTATGGATCTAAGTGTGTAGGACGCCGCAGCAACATCCTTCTGGCGCAGCGCCGTGCCGCTGTCGCAACGCATCGTGTGCGTCGGCCCTTAGGTGTTGGATTCTACTACTTCTTTCCTGTATTATAATGAATAGGTCCTATAAGGACCATATAAACGTAATTTAATGATTTATCCATAAAAAATATTAGTTTGACGTAGGTAATATCTACTAAGTGTAATAATTGGTTAGTTCACATATAATCAGCCTGTAATGTTCCCACTGCTGGGACACGGGTCCTCTCTGTGAGAGGGAGTGGGCCGCAATCCACCACGCGGGCCCAGTGCGGGTTGATAGATGTCACACACGTCTTCGAATTTTTGGTTCTAGGACATGTCGGTTTCCTCACGATGTTTTCGTTCACAGTTTTGAGAGCAGTGATGATGAAATAATTTACACTAAGTAAAGCGCCTGTCTGGGTTTGAACCTACGATCTACAAACCGTAAGTCGCGGGAACATTATAGGCTGATTATGATGATTATGATGACTCGCCCGAAACGGGCGAATCGTCACTTTTAAATAATATTATTTTTTCTCCAGGCGATTCGCACGTTGTTAATTTATTAGTGGGCGAATCGGCTACTCCAGAAATACCTACGTATTAGGCAATTGCCACCCAAAATATTTTCTTTTATATTTACTCGTAAACATTTGCTGAATAAAATATAAACTTGTACAAAAATAATTGGTTAATGTAGTTTCTAGCGTATTTTTTCATAACTTTATTGCATTAAATTCAAAATGTGCCAATTGCCTAAACTTATTGCTGGAGTTGTCGTCTCGCCCACTTATAAATTAACTTCGTGCGAATCCACCAAGTAGGTAATAATAAGAAAATGCTGTGTTTACCTATAATAGTTTGTTACATTCTCATTTCGTTTATTTACATAACCAAATTACAAGATTAACATTAACTAAATTAAATTAAAACTAAGTTAAACCTAAAAAAAGGTCCTCGAGGCATTGTACCGAGGATGCTGGCGGCTTTTCCTCACTGAACTGCAATGCTCATGCGTTGCGCGAGAAAGCCGCCAGCTTTTCGGCACCAGTTACATCAACTAGACGTTTCGTGATTTCCGCAAATAATATATGCGCACTGGCACCCCACGGACCGAGAATCGCGACGCCAAAGGGCACAAAGTTGTACTCTCTGCCAATGCCTCTATATTTAATAAATAAGGCCTATATATTTGTTACATTTAGTTCCTTATTTTCTGTTGCTTCCTGTAATTTCTGTAGTGTTTATGAACGTTGGTAAATCTAAATAAATAAATAAATAAATCCCCTACAGAAAAAAAATACTATTTGAAACTGTCGATTCGCCTGTTTCGGGCTAGTCAATTCGTGCGAATCAACCAATAAGCCTCAATTTCGCTATAATCAACTCAGTTCATTGCGAAATTGAACTGATTATTAATACAGACGGTATGCAGCTTATTGCGGCACACACTCAGTCATCATAATGACTATTAAATAATTAATTATTTATTTCATAATTATCATATACATTAAAATGCTTATACTCGTATACAATATATAACACAACTAGCTATTTACACTAGGTACTTAATTAAATTACTAACTAACTAACAATACTAATAATTTCAATAATTATATTGTTTGTGTTATTTATTTACGTACCTACGATTTCGAGCAGACATCAAATATTAAGCTGTGGATTTTAAATCACCCACAAAATGAAGGGCTTTGTGAGTGAGGTACGCAAATTACCTAACGAAAACAATATTGTTGAATTAACACAATGAAACAGATAGTGATTGCGAGTGTGTAACGAAATAGGCTGCGGATCGTACCTAGTTGGAACTCTGCTCACAACTTCTATGAAAATGGTCACGAAAATTATTAGTACCTATTTCGAATTAATCAATTTCCTCGTATTCCGGTTCTTCTTGGGCCTGTAGCTCCCTTTCATACTGTTGACGAAAGATTTCAAGATTCAGGTAGAACACACTGTCGGGCTGCAAATTTAAAAAAAAAAACCTTTTAAAATTAATAACAGCCGCACGGGTCGATCGACCAAGTTAAACTATGCTTGCTGAGATCGAGCCGTAGATGAGTGACCATCTACAGTGGCGGCGCAAGACCTAAACTTAATGTGGGCAAGGTACATTTCGCGAGGCCCTCTGATGCTGCAAGAAGCGAATATAAAATAAAAAATCGCAATTTTTTTTATTCATTAAGAAACAAACCTACATTTTTACTGATACTTCTTTGGAAAATTAAATAAAAATGAAAAAAAAAATTAAGAAAAAAATCAAGGGAGAAATTTTCCATTTTTAGTTTTACTGAACTCCTTAGGGATTGGTTCGTAATTTATGTAAGATGCTTTATCTGCTTCAATAGATAAAACTGCCAATGCTGAAAGTCCTTCTTGACCTATAGTATTTCTTAAATAATTTTTAATTAGTTTCACATTTGTAAAGCTCCTTTCAGCGGAAGCAGTACCTACTTACAGGTATTGTTAACAAAATTCTAATGGCAATGGATTTGGGTAAATTTCTTTTAAATCGTTCTCTATGATACACTGGACAGCAAATAAACCGAGCCACCCACTACCTAGGCACTCTAATTCGATTTTCTCAAAAACTGAAAAACCTACAATTATCAAAGTTGTACCTACAGAAAGTGCGTTTCATGGTGATTATAATGAAAGGAAACTCATTGGGTTTAATCAATATTTCAGTGTTTATTAAGGATTTTACAAAGAAGAGTCGTTTTCCAGTCGTGACAATCGTTAGTAATGATAAAGTGAAAAAAAAAATTAAAGCCAAAAACAAAGATAAAATCAAAAAAAAGTTTTTTATCAATATTCCGTATTCCCTCCCCTTGCTCGAATAACTGCCAGCATTCTTGTATTCATCGACCTTACGAGCCTGACGATAAAATCTTGAGGAATTGTATTCCACTCCTCTTCAATTGTGATTCGCAGCTCTGGAAGCCTTGTTGGAGCAGGTACCCGGGCTCGAACCCGACGTTTCAGCTCATCCCATAAGTGTTCTATCGGATTCAAGTCCGGGCTTCGAGCTGGCCAGTCCAATGTACGAATGCTGACGTCGCGTAGATACTGGGTCACCACATGAGCAACATGAGGCCGTGCATTATCATGCATTAATTGCATATCCTGCCCGATATATCCTGCGTAAGGTACCACATGGTCTGCGAGGATTTCAGTAAAGTAGCGATGAGAAGTCGGTTCGATGAAAACTAACGCTGTATGTGCTGTTAACTAGATGCCGCCCCAGACGATTACAGATCCTCCTCCATAAGCAACAGTTTCCTCGATGCAACACTGAGAATAACGTTCTCCAGGGCGACGATATACTCTCTGACGTCGATCACATCCATGTAGACTCACCCTGGTCTCATCAGTGAAGAGTACATTACTCTACTGCTCTAATGTCCAATCCCTATGCTCTCGAGCAAATTCAAGTCGTGCTCGACGGTGTGCTACCGTTAATGCTGGGCCTGTTGCAGCTCTTTTTGGGGTCAGGTTCCGTTCAGCAAGTCTCCTTCTGACGGTATCTGAACTTATGACCACTTGGCGTTCGTCACGCAGACTTTGTTGGACTTGAACTGCGTTGAGGTGGCGATTTCGCAGAACAGTAAGGTGTATATAACGATCATCTGCTGCTGATGTAGCCCTAGTCTGCCCGTACCTGGACGGCGATCGAATGCTCCAGTCTCTAGGTATCATCTGTAAACTCGTTGCACCGAAGATCTGCTGATTCGAAGCCTTCGAGCGACTTCACGTTGCGCAATGACTGCTTGAAGTAATGCTACAGCTTGTGCTGCTTCCTGAGGTGTTGTAACCATTATTAATCGGAAAAAAGTAGCAAAAACACGCGCGTCTGAGCAAACGATGGACAAAAACTAAAGAAATGATAAGAAATATCCGACTTTCATTGTAGAGAAAAAGAACGCTAATTTCAAACTCTGGTGAAAACAGAGCAAATCGTTAGCATTGTGTTTGTTGCTTGATTACGATGTAAGTTGACGGTACTTTCAAATTAATTTGTCTGTCTAGCCGGGGGTCGACCCACACTACACTTGCCGATACGCGTAACTTACTTACTTATAAGTTACTTACTCATCATAATTTAATTAGGTTCTATGTTTGTGATAGGTAGATGGGGTAGAATGCGGATTCGTACCTGGAGGCCACAGATTAGCGCCTCTAGATACCGATTGTTGAACATTTTGTGCGGATTCGAGTCCACTAAGCAAATTTTGAGGAAAGAGAAAGCTACGCTGTGATTTATTATTACAGATAATTTCAAAAACGTTCTACTCTGTTCTACTCTCTGGGACAGAGACATGAAATGTCGACATAGATATTGATTTTGGTTTAGCCAATTGAAAATAATTTACTAATTAACTACTTTGTTACACATTTTATAAAGTACACACCAGATTTCAAAAGAAACCGACTATATAAATAAAAAATACTCTTTATGTAAACGTAAACCTGTAAAGAGGATAGGTTGAAAATTGAGTCACAGAGCAATTATGAAAAAAATACCGATCAGTCATCATCTTCATGCCCTTGTCCAATGTTACTTGTGGTCGGCGCAACACGTTGTCTTCTTCCATTCTCCCTTGTCTGCCGTCACGCTATCACTCACTCTCTTCTTTTTGATGTCATTCTTCACCCAATTCATCCATCTCTTTTCTTTGGCCTTGCTCTCCCTCTCCATCCAACAACATTTATATTCAATACTCATTTAGTCACATGCTTTTCCTCCCTCCTCATCACATGCTCATACCAAGCCAACGATTTCCTTTCAACTTTTCTGTCACTGGCGCCACTTTCAAACTTCCCCGTATATACTCATTTCTTACTTTATCCATTTTCGTCACTCCACACATCCATTTCATCATTCTCATCTCCACTGCATGTACTCTTTTTTCATCCATCTTCTTCACGGCCCAGCATTCCGATCCATACAGTACGATAGGCCTTATCACGGACTTTTCACGAAATTTTCGCCTTTAATTTGAGGGGCATCCGTGGGTCGCAAGTTGTTTCATGTGACCTATCGCCATTTCATCCATCCTGAGTTTATCCGGTGCGTTACGTCTCGGTCTACTTCGCCATCCCCTTGGACAAGCGACCTGAGGTACCAAATGTCAGAGCAGATTGGCAAGGGTAAGTTGTTGGGCGCGGCTGGGGCGTTGTCAACGCTGCTTCCCAATCTGGGGGGCTCGAGCGCCGACTGTAGGCGGCTCTACGTGGGGATCGTGCGATCGATGGCCCTGTATGGGGCCCAGATCTGGGCGGCTGACCTGACGGCCGGCAGCATCGCAGTCCTGCGAAAGCCGCAGAGAGTGATGGTCGTCAGAATCATCAGGGGATATCGGACGATCTCCTACGAGGCGGCTTGCTTACTGGCCGGCTTCCCACCCTGGGACCTCGAGGCGAAAGTACTCGCGTCACTGTACTGGTGGCGCGAGGAAGCGAGGGCGCGGGTGGCTGATGCAGCGACATATGGAGTTGCGTCGGTCACAGCTCCGCGCAGCCCTGGTGGCGGAATGGCGGGACAGGCTTTCACGCCCTACCGCCGGCCTCGCCACCATAGAGGCGGTCCGGCCAGTCCTCGAGCCCTGGCTCGGGAGGAGGCACGGCTCCCTGTCGTTTCGGGTGACGCAGGTGCTCTCGGGGCATGGTTGCTTCGGGAAGTACCTGTGTCGCATAAACAGGGAGCCGGACGCCCGGTGTCACCACTGCGTCGACTGTCATGCGCTGGCAGTGTGTGCCGCTTGGGAGGAGCCACGCCGTGCCCTCATCTCAGGAGTGGGCAGTGACCTATCGCTGCCGGCCGTGGTCGAGTCGATGGTCGGCAGCGAGGAGTCCTGGGACGCGGTGGTATCGTGTCGCAGAAGGAGGCGGCGGAACGGGAGCGGGAGGTCTCTTCCGCTCACCTGGCCCGCAGCAGGCGCACCGGGCGTTGGCAGAGGGCAGACAACGCCCTCTTCCGGCCCCCCTAAATGGATCCAGGGACGGCGGACTTGGGGACGTCCGCCGCCCCCCCCTCACACTGGATCCAAGGTGGCGGCGCGTAGTGTTCCACGCGCGCCCCTTTCAGACAGGGGGGGGTGGGGAGATTGGTAACTACGCGCCGCCACCTTGGATCCAGTGTGAGGGGGGGATGGCGGACGTCCCCAAGTCCGCCGTCCAATACCAATCTTTTTTTTTTTGTTCCGGGGTGGAATATCCTCATGGATATCCTCCGCCCTGGGGTAGGCGGAGGGGCCTATCAGACTCTTACTGATTTGGTCCGTCTTAATCTCAGGCCAACGGTCTCCAGTCTTTCCCTCCACACCTTGCTCTGGATCTCTAAGCCGCTTTTGGCAACCAGCACTATGTCATCGGCGAATAGCATACACCAGGTTGCCTCTTCCTGGATATCCTACATAAGAGCGTCCATTATCACCACGAAGAGGTAAGGGCTGAGTGCTGACCCTTGGTGCTAGCCGACAGCCAGATTGAAGCTGCCAGTAGTGCCCACTGTAGGCCGGACTTAGGTACTGCATTGACTGTACATCGCTCGAATCATCTGCACATACTTCCCAGGCATACATTACTCCTTCAGGGCCCACCACAAAACTTCACGAAGCACTCGGTCGTAAGTCACATGTGCTAATACAAGTTACATGCGCATCTCTGTATTTCTCGCACAGCTAGCGGATAGCAAAGATGGCAGTTGTGGTTCTCCGATCAGGCATAAAACCGAATTGATTTTGTGAAATTTCTCTTGTCTCAGTCGCCTTTCAATAACTTTCTTCCAAGCTTTCATACATGCCTGCCGGGGTCGCGGGAAGGTACTTATGGATCACCGAGGCCCCCGCAACACAGGCAACAGGAAGGAATACGGGTGGGTTTTAGTCAGTAAGAGTCTGACACACCCTCCTGCTCCGCCCAGAGCGGGAGAAGTTATTTGATGATTCCCACCAAAAAAAAAAAAGCATAATCAGCCTATATTGTTCCCACTGTTGGGACACAGGCCTCCTCTATGAGAGGTATGGGCAGTAGTCCACCACGCGGGGCCAGTCCAAAAATTTTTGGTTCTAGAACCAAAAATTTGCAAACATGCGGGTTTCCTCACGATATCTTCCTTCACCGTTTTGAGGGCTGTGGTAATTAAATATTTTTCACAAAGTAAATCGCCTGTCTGGGTTCGAACCTATGACCTACAACTCGTAAGCTTTCATACTGTGTGATATTAGCTTTATTCCTCTATAGTAAAGCAATAGGGTATTTTACTATATACGAGAAAAAATCTATAATTATATATTATTGAGATAGTTTAGGCAAAAAGGAGTCGGAAAATGTTAGTTTTAGTTCATAAAAAAAATATTTTTTTAAATTCAATTCAACGTTTTCAGTTTTTCTAATCTGTTAAAAAACACCATGAAATAGTAGCCGCCATGTTATTACGTCATATGGCTATGTTAACAAAAACGTGTCAGTTATCATACAAAGATCACAGCATTTGTTTTCATAGCCCAGTGACGTCATGACCACAGGGTCATAAATGTACGTTTTCGTCAACCTACGCGCGAAATTTGAAAATGTAAAATTTTAAATGCATTTTTATGGCACCTAACGATTGAATAAAAATTTGTGATTGTTTTTGGGGCATATTCGCACTATAGAATTTAATTAAGACACTTTTCAAAAATGGGTTTAAGACCCTATTACCGATCAATATTCTCCATAATTATAATAGTGATGGCTCAGTGTTTAAGGCGCCGCCGCTTTCATACACGAGGTTGTGAGTTCGAAACCGGGCAATTACCAATGTGACTTTTCAATTTCTTTATTTATTTAAACTTCTCGCACACAATTAAGGATCCTGCAAAAGGCGGACTTAATGCCTTAGGCATTCTCTACCAGTCAGCCAAGGGTGGTGAAGAGATAAGATGGCAGGTGCTCTGAGAGGAAATAATAATAATGAAAAATATTAAAAGATAACATAAATATATATACAAATTAAAGGAAAGAGATACATAATTGAGATGACTCAACGCTATTTGTTTTGATGCAATTTCCTGCTTAAATGCATACCTACTGGTGGCCGCCCTGATATCAAGAGGAAGCGCATTCCAGAGAAGAATGAACTTTCTAACTTTATCTTAGACATCAGGGACATAGTTAAAGGAAAACATAGTGAAAAACCCGAGTCTAAAATCGCCATACTGTGGAGGATTAAGTGTCGAGATTAATCTTCGTGCCTTCTCTGTATGAGAACAGGCTTTAGCCCTGCAGTGGGGCAGTTACAGGCTGGTATTATTATACTCTATACTCAATTATGACTAAAGCCAAAATGACTGAATTACGAATGACTCGAGTTTGAAGTAACGTTGACCAAAATCAACCTACTAATTCTACTCTATTCCTACTGAGCGCTATCCCTAAGAACTTCAGCCCGATACTGCATTAGTCCAAATAATTGAATATGTGATGAAAGTAATGCGCAAATAACGTGTCATATTAGGTAGGTAGGTAATATAAAAATAAAAATATTTACAATCAATACGAAAGGAAGAAGAAATCATAGAAAGTAGTAGGACTATTGTTAACATAAGTACACACATCAAAAATGTCTAAGCAACACTCATCATTTACAGCAATTGCATGTTTTATTTTTTTCTTAACAAACTAGATTGGTATACAATCTTTTTGATCTCGGAAACATAAAATATACTGGCTGATTTTAAAAATAGATTTTTTTCGATTGTGTAAAGCTTATTATTTTTCCCGATTTCATGTGTTTTCGTTGTTTGATAAATTTGGTATTTATCTCGCTTTTATAATTTAGAGATGTACAGTTTTTTAAAAAATTGAGTGGTGAGTCATTTTTTATGTCGTGCCACTACGCCATTTACGCCATTTGAATGCTGATGAAATGCAGAGAGCTGTAGGAATACTACAAGCGGGATGAAATCAGTCCCAGGTATCGGCATTTTGATATCATCGATGGCAATTAAAAAAACGTCGTTATTTAATTTTGTAAAACATAAAAGTTTAATTTCGTTTTAACTTTATTTTATTCTACGTATGTTACGTCACACATATTGAATGAAGGATTTTGTTGCTTTAGTCTCTAATGCATCAAACATGCTTAGTTATTATTTATAAAAGAAATATAAATATATTATAATAGCAAAAATCGTTCAAAAGTTCAAAACCGTCGATGTTCCTTAGACTTTTTTGATGTGTGTAGTTTGAAATGCTCATCACTTATTGTCAAAAACGTTTCATACGCAGGCAGTACAGTTTCTAGACCTTTACGTGGGATCCTTTCATGTCCCATCTTAGTCTCTTCATCTAAGGGTTGCCTATAAAGATCTCTTTGTAATTTGCGGTAAGAGTTCCCATTATGAAACTCTTTCTAAAACTTTTATTGTTGTTGTACGTAAGTACAATATACTAAGAGTAATCTATCTACATATACGCTTAAGATTCAATATACTTATAAGAAAAAAGCAGGACACAATTACTTTTGGCGGCAAAGTAAGAATTGTAAGATGGTCGTGTGCTGTACAAATACCACGTTGAGCGACTTTAGATAGGTCGGGGAGATCAGGTGTATGAAATATGAAGTCCACCAGCAGGTAAGTAATAGTATCCTTTTATTGAGACACATTATTGTAGGCGAGTATGTCGGCCATAGTCGCAACTATTTCAAGTGATGAAGTGACACCAGGGGGGTAACCATCACCTCTTATAGCAGTATTACTTCAATATTACTTCAGCGTGAAAAAGAGATAGAGCTATAAGTCCTGTATAGCTCCATCACTTTCCCACTGGAAGTAATATTATAATAATACTGCTATAAGAGGTGATGGTTACCCCGCAGTGGTGCTACACTATAATAATTAGTGGTAGTGTTGTACCAAATAGCAAGAATCATTATCCTCTTCCACATTGCCTGACTTCACTCACTGCTGGTCATAGGTCTCAAAAAGTCAAATGGCTGCAGCTGCATTTATGTTCTGTGCTCGTGACTTCGTGACTATAGATCGGTTCTGACTTTATTTTTTTATCCAAATTATCTTATCTCTTGTGGTATGCACACGTGTTTCTGTGACAAATAAATCTGTTTCTTTCTTTTCCTTACTAAAGTAAAAAAGAGAAAAAAAAATACTAAAATCAAGAGTTTGTTTATTTGCTCTTTCTCATAAATATCCATAATTATTCAATTCAATTTATTCATTCTAATTTCATAAATTATTAATACAACTGCTATTAAAGCATCGATAGTTGGTAGCCATTGTGAACTGGTCCGTTTTATCGAACACGTTTTTTTTCATCGATGGCGTATGGACTTGTATGAGCGACTTAGCCCAAGATACAGTATTCAGTTTAAATGTATAGTTAAAACGGGTACCGTAAATACGGAGACTATGTGTGAACGAGCTGTTAGCGATTTGGAATAGACTATAGGGTACGCGTTTTTGTTATGGTTTATGTCTTATGAAGTATTCGATACATGTAATGTGACTAATTATGTACTTTATTATATAATAATAGTAAACTCAAGTAGAGTCGTTGTTCCGAAGGGAAGCCGGTAGGAATGGCGTTATATGAAGCCGTCGCCTCTGGCAGCTTGTCACTTGAGTCTTTTATATCCAATGATTAAAGATTCTTGCAAACAAGCGCGATACGCGACGCGACACAAAGGCACCGCTTGTAGCGCTACACGCGGTGTCTTTGTGTCGCGTCGCGTGTCGCGCCTGTTTGAAGGAGCCTTAATTCAAAAAGCGTGGAGCGCTTTGTTTAAATTAATAATGAAAGTACACACAACCAAAAAGCGCTCCACGCTTTTTGAACGAATTAGTCAATTTTACCATTTCATAATTTTTTGGGCGTGATAAACGCGTGTTTTAAAAGTTTAAGTATTTTAAACTAAATATTTTTATTTTTCACTTTTTAGTATATATATTCTTCATTTAGTTTAAAAGTTATGACTTGACTGGTTTACTAGTAGCCACTGAAGACTTCCACTATCCACCTCCTGACTTCATCACCAGACCCTCGACACCAAGTGTAATCTATTGGACTCATCAAAACGAATCATATTACCCCAAACTGGAGGAGTTTACTAGTCACTACTGAAGAAATCCACTATCCATCTCCTGGCTCCATCATCAGACCCTCGTTACCAAGCCTAATCTATTGGACTCGTGAAAACGAATCATAATTATGAGCCCAAACTCGAAGGGTTAACTAGTAGCCACTGAAGAGTTCAACTATCCACCTCCTGGAACCATCATCAGATCAGCTCCATGATACCACGTTATAGTATTGTCATCCAAACTAGACATACAAAGTTTCATTTCGATACGATTATCTGAAGTTGGTGAAAATTACGTTGAAAGATTCCGTTACATCGATACAGGTCATAAAAGCTAATAAAAGCGTATTAAAAATATAACTTAAACTTCAAACGAACCTCGCAGATCATTGTATCAGCGAGTGTCATCTTGACTAATGTTACTAACACTGACACTGAAGATATCAATTATAGCTCGAGATTAATAAAAGTGGTAATGAACTTATCAGTGGCAAACGTAAACTGCCTGCAAAGCGGTATATAGAGAGAGTCATCGCCTACTAAGATACGGGCCCAACCGAAAGTAGTTCGAAACTTAGGCATGAACCCCACTTCCAATTAATTACTTATACTTCTCTGACTTTTTTGGACGGCCAAACACAGTATGCGTGGATTATTTACTACCAGAATATAATTTGTGCGAATTGGGAAAGATATATTTACACAAGTCCTGGAGTAGACCTGCAGTAGGTAGGTAGGTAGCGGTGCATGGATTATTTACTACCAGAATATAATTTTTGCGTATTGGGAAAGATATTTAGACAAGTCATGGAGTAGACCTGCAATAGGTAGGTAGCGGTGCGTGGATTATTTACTACCAGAATATAATTTGTGCGAATTGGGAAACATATTTAGACAAGTCATGGAGTAGACCTGCAGTAGGTAGGTAGGTAGCGGTGCGTGGATTATTTACTACCAGAATATAATTTGTGCGAATTGGGAAACATATTTAGACAAGTCATGGAGTAGACCTGCAATAGGTAGGTAGCGGTGCGTGGATTATTTACTACCAGAATATAATTTGTGCGAATTGGGAAACATATTTAGACAAGTCATGGAGTAGACCTGCAATAGGTAGGTAGCGGTGCGTGGATTATTTACTACCAGAATATAATTTGTGCGAATTGGGAAACATATTTAGACAAGTCATGGAGTAGACCTGCAATAGGTAGGTAGCGGTGCGTGGATTATTTACTACCAGAATATAATTTGTGCGAATTGGGAAACATATTTAGACAAGTCATGGAGTAGACCTGCAATAGGTAGGTAGCGGTGCGTGGATTATTTACTACCAGAATATAATTTGTGCGAATTGGGAAACATATTTAGACAAGTCATGGAGTAGACCTGCAATAGGTAGGTAGCGGTGCGTGGATTATTTACTACCAGAACATAATTTGTGCGAATTGGGAAAGATATTTACACGAGTCATGGAGTAGACCTGCAGTAGGTAGGTAGCGGTGCGTGGATTATTTACTACCAGAATATAATTTGTGCGAATTGGGAAAGATATTTACACGAGTCATGGAGTAGACCTGCAGTAGGTAGGTAGCGGTGCGTGGATTATTTACTACCAGAATATAATTTGTGCGAATTGGGAAAGATATTTACACGAGTCATGGAGTAGACCTGCAGTAGGTAGGTGGCGGTGCGTGGATTATTTACTACCAGAACATAATTTGTGCGAATTGGGAAAGATATTTACACGAGTCACACACGACTAAGTGCGGTGTGTATGGTAAAAAATAAACTTTTTGATATTTTGTTTTTTTACTTACCCAGCGTTGTTGTACTATGTTGAACAGACAAATTTTTCGAACACATGAAGCAATGGATAAGCAATATACTTCAAAATCATTCAGATTGTGATTGATAGAGTGTTACAGAATTAAGGTACAGGTAGGTCGACGTAAGAGAAATCAACGTAAAGGGAATGATTCGTAATTTCGTACCAACCTACCGTGAAGCCGACTTGCGTAGGTATAGTCTCCAGCACATCAAGCTGCCACAAACATGGCCAACGTTGCTCTTGGTATCTATGAACAGCCTCTGCCAACTGCAGCCCCACAAGGGCTCCACAAAATTATTACCTACGCTGATAACACTGCTCTCTTTTTTAGTGGACAGAGCTAGAAGGTCTTTGATACTGCCCAAAAGGGTTTTAATCGAGTCTTTTTTTTTTGTGGATGGGAAATCATCAAATAACTTCTCCCGCTCTGGGTGGAGCGGGAGGGTGTGTCAGACTCTTACTGACTAAAACCCACCCGTATTCGTTCCGTTGCCTGTGTTGCGGGGGCCTCGGTGACCCATTAGTACCTTCCCGCGACCCCGGCAGGCATCGGCCCTAGTGGACCCCTACATTGTGCTGACGACATCTCTTTGAGGTGCGCGTGGATCACGACGCGCCGTCGACCCGGGCCTGGTCCTTACCGGACTGTGAGCTACCCATTGCTCACCGTCCGCAAGCCCGCGCCTACGGTGGCCGGAAATCCGCCCGGGATTCCCGACGCCCAGGGCGACTCCTGCGGTGGCTAGGGGCGAGAGGACGCGAAACTTGCCTTACCCTCAACCGTCCCGCCTCCTCCTTCGCGAGCATTACTGCTTCGGAGAAGGAGGTGACGGCTGCCAATGCCCTCTCGCTCCGTACCATGGCCTGAACCAGGGCCGGACGCGAGAGATCTCTGCCGCCGATCGCCTCCACGAGCACACGGCGCGCGGTGGTGCTCTGCCCAAGCCGGGCAGACCTCCACCGTATGCTCCACCGTGTCCTCCGGGCGATCCACACAGTGGTGACAACCGGGCGTTTCCTCCCGCCTTATCCGACACAGGAACCTGCCGAAGCTGAATTAATTAACAGCTTTAATCGAGTCTGCGAATGGCTCCGATCGTGTATGCTAAGAACAGGCATCTAGTCGCGGGAGGGCTCCGGTGATACAAGTTTTTATAAACCTACCTCAGGTTCCAGTCACTCACAAAGTTAGCTCCTTGGTGCCTTATTGTCAAATTTTTAGCATTAAGTTCATAACTTGTGAAGAGAAAATAAACGTAACTGTAAAATTTTCCTCGTTGGTCTAGTGGTTGCAAGCACTACTGCTGAGCATGAGGTCCTGGGTTTGATTCCCGGGCGGGCAAAGTGTTATTGGGTTTTTCTATTTGGAATATCTCAGTATCAGCCCGGAGTCTGGATTTGTGCCCGGTTGATGGCAATAGGCTCGCCCCCTATTACATGGGACTTAAACATAACTGACGAAATGTGGGTGTACTACAGGTACACCTCTGCCCAATCCTTCGGGGAAACAAGACGTGATGTTATGTGTGTTTATGTAAAATTTTCTCATTTGATTTTGAACTCAACCATCCAAATTTAAAGGTTTAAATTTGGATGGTTGAGTTCAAAATGGGAGAAATTTGATAGTTTGTGGATACTTGATATGTTGGCGACTTTACATTATGTTTGATCAACGCAGGTGTTGATCAATCATAATAGCACATCTCTGTTTTCGGTTCCTACAGATATTTAATAATTAAGACAAATAAACTTACGTCAATAGTCAACTGTAGTGGTGTATTACGAGACTGTTTGCAACAAAAATATTTGATCAAAATTATTATAATCACTATTAATATAGCAGCCAGTCCAATCCCAGATAGTATGTAAATTAATTGCATGTAAAAAGATGATTCGAAATCTGAAACAAATTAAAAGATTATTTTTCGATCTTTATTAGCCTAGCCTTTCCCTAATTATGTTAATATTGATATGAATTCTAACGTAAAATGGTTGTGGGAACCTGAAACGACGCCTGCTCGTTAGAGAAACTCAGTCCACTTTAAAGGCACCAGTAACTCAATTTTGGATAAATTACGAATATACATGTACGTATATAAATAAACTCACGCCTTTTTGTCGTTCAGTTACTAACATCCCATAAGGCAATAATTATAACCTCGACGCGGTTCAACTAAATTCTTTATTTCTTTTCGAGTCGATGGTAAATAAATGTACCAATATGCATAATCTTAGGGAATAAACAATATTGATTCCCTTTGATTGGAAGGCGGTGAAGTTAAGCGAATAGCTGTCATTGAATGATTTCCGTTAGGTACTCGTTTCAATTTGGGTGTTACATCCAATTGAAAAGCAAAAGTTTACCATGTATGCCGTCACCTCCTTCTGCGAAGCAGTAATGCTCGCGAAGGAGGAGGCGGGACGATTGAGGGAAAGGCAAATTTCGCGCCCTCTCGCCCCTAGCCGCCGCAGGAGACGCCCTGAGCGTCGGGAATCCCGGGCGGATTTCCGGCCACCGTAGGCGCCGGCTTGCGGACGGTGAGCAATGGGTAGCTCACCGTCCGGTAAGGACCAGGCCCGGGTTGACAACGCGTTGTATTCCACGCGCGCCTCAAAGAGATGTCGTCCACAAGGGCCGATGCCTGCCGGGGTCGCGGGAAGGTGCTAATGGGTCACCGAGGCTCCTGGCAACACAGGCAACAGGAAGGAATACGGGTGGGTTTTAGTCAGTAAGAGGCTGACACACCCTCCCGCTCCGCCGAGAGCGGGATAAGTTATTTGATGATGGGAATCCAAAAAAAAAAACATGTATCGTCTGTTTCAAAAGTATCTGATGAAAGTGTAAACAAACCCTGTTCAGGTTTTAAATTCTTACGCATTAATCACTCACTAAAAGAAAGTAGCACATTCAACTCTATTTAGAAGTTTTCAACTTTATATATCTCACAAGTTTTTGCAACAATTATTTTATGAATATTACAATACACACGCACTTCAAGTACACACCTACTCACCCACACACACCCACATGCACAAATACAGACACATTACACTACACGCATACACACAATCACCATTACAGGCTTTTCTAACAGTTTTTTTTTTACTTTTTATTTTATATTTAATTTTATTATTTTGTATTACTTTAGTCTTTTTTATTTATTTGTTAATCTTATTGTATAAGTATTCAATAGTATTTTCTCCCGGGAGAGGGCACTGGCACTTGTAACGCTTGTTAACCACCTAGCACTAGTGTCAGGGACTTCACACAATTTGTTACCACTTTTTATGTAATAAAGATTATTATTATAATAACATTATTAAATTGTACCTAATTGAAAAATTAACACGGCAATTGAGGTTATAAAATTAACCGAAATTGATAAATAAAAAACATGTATATGGTGATGTAAAATTTGAATTTCGGGTGGGATATCAAAATTTCGGGCTTTTAAGTATTCAAATAACTGAATGAAAGCACTCAATTTGTAACCGGTACGTTTTCTGATCCATTTGTTTACATTTTGATCAGATACTTTAAGAATAGACAATAGGTATCTCATTCTGGCGTAAAATCCTCGTATATTTAGGAAAATGCTAGGCTCTCAAGGAATCTAAATATAATATCACAAATATTACTTAATAATAACTTACTTGCGCGGAGTCTAAAAATAATATTCTGTGCTGTGTAGTTGCGACCAAGATAACTGTAAGGCTTCCCATTTTTGTACTGTTGGAGAGCTATGCACCACCACTTTGTGAGCATGTTGTCCTTGACTTTGGGTATCTAAAACACATGTACATTTTTATTTAGTTAAATAGTTGTTTTTAATTTTTGTTTATTTTTCAACAAAAAATGAAATGAGTATGCTTAGATGGTTTGGTCATATTGAGATGATGAATGAAAGGCGACTAACAAAAGGCAGATGTGAGTGAAATGTTCTTCAAAAATATCTAAATCTATACATACATGTTATAAATTAAAGTCGCTCTCCGTGTCTGTCTGTATGACCGCGTTGTTTTTTTAACCCTTTGACCGCGCCACGTCAAAAATACAAAAACGTGCCCTCGGCGCCAAGCTACGAATTATTCCATACAAATCTGTCATGTAGTCGTGACCGTGGCGTGCTGGGCACATTTTGGTTTGTCATCTATACATGACTGTGGCGGTCAAAAGGTTAAACTACGCAACGGATTTTGATGCGGTTTTCACCATCATTTAGAAAATTTATTCCGGAAGGTTAATGCGTATAATTAATTTAAAATCAAACTTGCATATAATAAAGAAATCTCGATATTTTGTCAACTCGTAAAAAACATTCGGAGCAGTCCAGTCACTAGTAATACATTTTTGTACTTACACCCATGACAGAGTCACTACTGCCTTCAAAACTTATATGTTTAATAAATAAGTCATCTGGACCGGTGTAATTAAATTTCAGGCACCTGAAAACAACAATAAATAACATACATTCTCATTATCCTTCTGCATGCTCTACTCATATTATTTAGTGTCGGCGCAGCATGTCTTTTTAACCGACTTCCAAAAAGGAGGAGGTTATATGTTCGTCTGCATATTTGTTTTTTTTTTATGTATGTTCACCGATTTCTCCGTCAAATATGGACCGATTTTGAAAATTAGTTTTTGTTTGAAAGTCTCTCCTGAAAGTCTGACAACCAGTCTTACCAAGGGTATCGTGTTACCCAATAACTGGGTTGTGGAGGTCAGATAGGCAGTCGCTTGATGTACAATACTGATATCACCTGCATCTGGTTAGACTGGAAGCCGACCCCAACATAGTTGGGAAAAGGCATTTTTTCCAACATATTGTTTGAAAAACATTATTCATTTCTGGACAAAACAAACGACCAGTGGTCCACATTAGCACTTGATCGCAAGCACTGGAAGTCCTGGGGAGAGGCCTTTGCCCAGCAGTGGGATGATACAGACTAACAGTAAAAATAATTGAAAAACCAGCGACAAAAGGTTTGCTGCGATTTAAAATTAGAGTTTTGAATTGTAATATTCAATTTGTATGTGACACTACAAATTGACACCCACAGGTGATCCATTTGTTTATCTATTAGATACTTTTGGATGAGGTTATACGTAATTAACTCAAACTTAGTCCTAATCCTTATTAGCCTCAATGTGGCTTTACTTACAATAAATAAATACAATAGGTGCTTAAATCTTACCACTTACCACGCATATTGAGCGAAAAAATTGTCCAAAACTATGTCAAGAGGTTGATATCTTTCAACAATAAAGTCAGTCCCATATATCTCTTGAAAGCGAAAAAGAATTTTTGGGTTATCTGTAATGCAGAAAAACTATGATTGAAAATCATTGCCATCATACGTACAGTCAAAACATCAGTGGTAGCAATTTGACATTGACAGTGCCTTTATGTCGTAGCAGTAAGGGCGATTTTCCAAATGATTTCGTAGTACCACTGATGTGCCGTTGACTACCACCATCAAAATATGATTCGCGACCATAACAAATATGTATTTACAGAATTATAATTAGGTATTAGAATCATTAATAAATCTCTTGTAGTTAAATTTGTTTCCCTAAGAACAAATCTCTTATGGAAAAGTTGTTATGGAACATTTCTATTTACAGAGATGTATTAATGTTTTTAATCATTATAATTCTATAAACACATATTTGTTATGGTCGCGAATCATATTTTGATGGTGGTAGTCAATGGCACATCAGTGGTACTACGAAATCACTTGGAAAATCATATTTTGATCTAGAAATTTTTGAATTTTGCGGTCACCACTGCGGATCCACATTAAGAAAATTCGTGACAAAGTTCTTGGGTATGAGCGTGACATAAATATCTAATAACCGCTATTAATTAACATATATCCAACCCTCCCCGGGTTAGGCGCCTGTACCTACCCACCCCGCGCCGCAGCGCCGACGACGCGACTAGCTATCAACGATTTCCCGTGTAAGGAAAAGAGATACATACGAGTACATATATTAATAATATAACCTAATGTTTAAAAATAATATTATGTTTGATCACTGACTGTCCACAGTCCACACCACCGGCAAGTACTCGTTTTTCGCAGCGGCAAGAGCTATCAAAGAGTACTCGTTCAGCGATACTCGCTTGGAGGGCAGACCACTAACTGAGACTCACGTGGTAACATACACACAGTTCGTAAGTTTTAGGCACCTGCCTGCAGTAACGAGAAATGAGTAGTCGCTCGTCGCCGTCGCGCTATCGCTGCTCGTTGCTCGCCAACTCGGTTTTAGTTGCTAGTTCTACTCATTTCTCGTTACTGCAGGTGCCTAAAACTTACGAACTGTGTCAAAGGAATAGACTAACATACAAACATACATTCGTACACCCGAGTAACAATACTCTACATCTAGTGACGTCGCGTAAAAAAAAACGCATTGAAAGCTTAAAATTTCTTACCCGTATGCTGTAATTTAACTTCTGAGCAATATGTTAAAATTATTGAGACACTCATTATTAAAATGCACATGTTTATTTTCCTTGTAATAAATAGTAACAATACCTGCTAAGTTCAGAATATGCCAAGGTACTGATGTCATTAATATTTACCACCATATACATATATTAGTTGTATACAGTTGGGTATGTCGCAGAATAATTGGCTAAATCGACCCTTTGCGAAAATCCTAGGATTATTCGAAAATAAGATTTTTTTTCGTAATCATACAAAGCCTACAACAAAACACAGGACAATACAATAATCCCCGTTTGTTAAGGACGATTGGAAACTTGAACGCTGATTAGCTAATCTGAGAGTCATTTTCAATCAATTTGCCTAGCTTTTAATCGTTTGCAATGATCCTAGGATTTCCACAAAGATTCGATGTTTTCAATTTACCTGCGACATGTACATTGTACAATGACCATAATTTTCGTTGTAATGGATTATAAGGATTGATGTTTTTATATACGTACTAAAGGATTGCTTGCTTACTATTTAAATCAATGCTTGTCGGTTTAGTTAGTGACTAGCTTACTCGACTGAGGACCACGAGGTCCAGAAACGAAAAAAAGTCGAAGATGACAAAGAAAGATTTATTTGCAGATAAATATGGTTACAACAGTTCTTACAAATGTAGTACAAGTAGCTTAACTTAAATAATCATAACATAATGGTGCCGATTCCCTTGTTCACAAACTAAACTAAATTGAAGTTCAGTGCATCTTTTTCTTTCTATTTCATTAAGAAAAGGACAGAAGATAAATTTTAGTTTAGTCCTGTCAAATTAATCAGCTATCACTACTCCATACAAGTTTAGACGTGATTAAAAACTTGCCTACTAAAATTACGTCAATTTACGTCAAGCGCTGATTAATTTTACAGGACTAAACTAAAATTTATCTTCTGTCCTTTTTTTAATGAAATAGAAAGAAAAAGATGCACTGAACTTAAATTTAGTTTAGTTTGTGAACAAGGGAATCGGCACCAATGACATGCAATTTTTGGTATAGGTACAATTATATCATTTTAATTTAAACTGAAGGAATTCTTTTATACACTGGCCTGCAAAACTAAGTATCACACTTTTAAAATTGCAATAAGTTTTTAAGTACACAAGATATACTTTCGAAACAAAAAGGATTCGAAAAATAGTTTAATTTTGTACATAAAAACTTCATAGTCGGTAACCTTCTTTTAAGAAATGGCTGAAAAAAGCTTTAAAGTCAAAAATAATCCTTTTTGTTTTCAATTTTTTTCTTGATCGATGAGTCTTGTAACAAAAGCTAAGTTAGACAACAGCACATAAACTTATTTATCATGCCTCTTTGACCTGAAGAATGTGCTAGGATCATGACTTTTCTGGAACTAGACATCAGTATGCGTCGTACTGCAAGAATGGTGGGTGTGACGTTATGAACGGTCCAGAATGTGAAACGAAGGTACGAAGAGACTGGAAACCATTTGAGGTGAGACCTGGTAATAGCAGACCCAGGTGTACTAGTACCCGAGAAGACCGTTATATTGTTTCCACTGTGTTGAGAAATCACCACCTAAATGCAGTTGAAGTCCAGGAACAGCTTCTTCAGACCCGAAAGGACTACATTAGTAACAGTACAGTGAGAAGAAGACTGGCTGAAGCAAACCTGAAACCCCGAAGACCAGCGAGTGGTTCCAAACTCGAGAGAGAGCATCGAGTAGCGAGACTGCGATACGCCCGTGAACACATACAGTGGGACCAAGAAGAATGGTTAAGAATTTTGTTTACAGATGAGTCTCGACTCTCACTTTACACTTCTGATGGAAGGCGAAGTGTCTACAGGCGACCTGGTGAGCGATACCTTCAAGCCTGAGTCTCAGAAAGAGTCCAGTACGGTGGAGGCAGTGTACATGTATGGGCTGGCATATCTTCAGAAGGTCGCACAGAATTAGTGGCCATAGAAAATGGCACTCTGACTGGGCAAAGATATGCCCAGGAGAAACGCAATGAGTATGCAGGGCCGTATTTAGTAAATATGGGTGATGGAAAGATGCTGATGCATGATAATGCCCGGCCACACATGGCTCGGGTCGTGCAAGAGTATATTCAGGAGGTTGGTATCAGCGTGATGGCTTGGCCATCAAGAAGTCCTGATCTCAACCCGATTGAGCACGCCTGGGATGAGCTGGGGAGGCTAGTCAGAAGCCGCAGACCACCACCAACCACCCTCAGTGCAGGCCTAGAACAGGCCCTGATAGAAGAATGGGAGAATATTCCCCAACATCGGCTCCGAAACCTCATGTTCAGTATGCCAAATCGACTCGAAGCTGTAGCAGAGCCTGAGGAGGCAATACCAGTTAATAAAAAATAAATAACTTGTAAAACATACTTTGAGTTTTATGACACTAAGCTAAAAATTGGCATTTTTATTGTTTTATCTTGTTTTGGATTTTAAAATGTTACTAATGTATAATTTACTATAGTTTCAAAGAAAGCTGAAAAAAATGGCTATAAAATGTTTTTTTTTATTTTAAATCTATAACTTCTACAGTTTAGAAAAAAAAAAATTAAAAGTGTAGTACTTAGTCTTGTAGGCCAGTGTATTAGAGAAGGAATTCTCAATTAACCAACTGCGTAAAGCCGTTCTGAAGCGGACCATTGGAAATTCTTTAATTTGGCTAGGAATCTTGTTATAAATCTGAATACACATAGGATAGCAACTTCGCTCATATAGTTCCGTTTTCATTCTAGGAAAAATTAGTTTATTAGGATATCTAGTATTGAACTTACATTTATCACCCAGTTTTTCAAACATCTCCGGGTGAGATTTGGTAAATGTACATACTTCCTCAATATAAATACAATGTAAGTATTCTAAGTTTACTAAACAGTGGTTTACAGGATGTAAATGGGTCTACGTTACAAATCGCATGTATACACCTCTTTTGTGCGATGAAAGCTCTTTCGAGATGCACCGAGTTTCCCCATACCAGTATACCATGACGCAGTACTGGGAGAAATCCCATACCATAATAGGGATGGGATTTTTCTGTCAAAAAAATCTCAGTAGCAAGCAGCCCACAGGAGGAAGTTGGCATTGTGCCTGTGCCTTGGAGAAGTCAGGGAGCATGTAAAGCCATCGAACCTCAGCCAGAAATCCCCTGGTCGTGTCGGATTGCTGTCCTATCACACTTTAAGAGTGGGAAGAGAGCGAGATAGAGTGCATCTTTGCGTATGCTCTTGTGCATTGTAGTTATCATGATATGTAGTTTCCAGATAAAAAAACACCTATAGTACTTAATTATTTTTTTGTGCTTTTTACAGTAGGCACAAACTTTGGGGTTTCTGATCCCCAAGCAATTTAGTACACAAAACTATATTATAACAAGTACGAGTATGTTCAATAAAAATAAATTAAATCTTTGCGTTTGTTGTATTATTGTCCTGTTTCAGTGTGTATTTATGGTGACCCGTGTAATATGGCCATATATTATTTTGAAGGAAAACATTTATTCTTCCTTATGTCAGTTCTTTGTTACGTTATGTATAATAAATCAAGTAATTGGTAAATGATGGTGTAGACTCAGTTTACTTCAGCAACGAATGGAACTAAGAAACGAGAGCATTGATTTGTGAGGAGTTTCCGATACGGAGTATGACGCTAATGAACTCAAACATACCTTACCTGCTACTCAAGTAATCTGAGAGAGCAATATGTACATATTCTAAATTAAAGTCGTTTTATATGTCTGTCTGTGTGTCCACGTTGTTCTTCTAAACTATACGCAACGGATTTTGATGCGGTTTTCACTATAATTTAGAGCATTTCTTCTGGATGTTGTGTATAGATTTAGTTAGGCTAAGCCACAAACGCTACGGTCGGTACGGGTGCAGGTTTGCCGGCGCGGGTCGAACCACCTGTCGTATGTTCCAAGAACTGCACAGGTCTCTGCCAATACCTGCGCGTGCACACCCCTGCGCGTAAGCCCCTCCGGTAGATCCAGAGGTAGGTACTGTCCCAATAAAAAAAAACATTGCATATTGCGATAATGATTTAAACCACCATTCCACACTATCTTAAATATACGAAATTGATGCAGGTGCACCCCGTCCAAATCTGCTTCAGCCTTAAGTAACTATTATCTCGGTAAGGTAAGGTATAAATTATAATGATTGCCGAGAGTTTGATAAAACTTACGGCTATCATTCTGATTTATACTATTACTATATATATCGTCTGTGTCCCAGCCGTGGGAACATTATAAGCTGCTAAGACAAGGTCCCCCGTAGTTTATCGCGTTCAGACAGCACCAATGGACGGAGTGATTCATGAGGAAGGCTTATGTGTATAATTTATTAAGGTCTTGTCTAAATTGGCTGAAATATGACAGCGACTGTTGAAGATGTCGGAAATAATCATACTGACTGGGAGCTTTACTGGCGTGCGCTGCGTAAGCCAATAGAGTTAAGTGAACACATTGTATTACGGAATTAATACATTGTTTACCTGGATTAACATATAGGGTACTTTTAATTCCGGTAGTATGTTCCCGTGGGATGTTTTCCGACATCCACGCGGGCGAAGCGGCGGGCAAAAGCTAGTACCTACTTGATAACAAGAGATAAGAGCTACAATGCTGTGATCGTGAATGTTCTGCTTATGGTTTCAGTCGGACCACCATCACTGTTATTGTTTACCTTCTTTATATTATTTGCCATCATAGAGACCATAGGTTCGAAGAGCTAATGGCTAAGTAAGAACAGCCGCACGGGTCAATGGATCAGGTTAAGCTAAGCTTGCCGCAGTTGGTCCGTGGATGGGTGACTATTTTTACATACCAATACCCCTCCGTGCCTCGGAAAGCACGTAAAGCAGTTGAACCCGGCTGATATTTATAGATCTTTGACAGTATTTACGGGTCAGCAGATGCCCGAAAGTCAGTCAGTCTTACCAAGGGGTATCTTGTTACCCATTATCCAGTAACTGGGTTGTGGAGGTCAGCTAGGCAGTCGCTCCATGTAAAATACTGGTATTCAGCTGCATCGGGTTAGACTGGAAGCCGACCACAACATGTTGGGGAAAGGCAGGCAGATGAGAGGCCATAGGTACGTAGCACACACATTGTGTGAACATTTCAACTGGCTACTTAGATATTACGTTTAAATAGATAAAGCCCTGTGACAAACAGACAGACGTCGGCGCGTATTAGGCTTAGTAATAAAAGGGGCTGGCAACCTTTGCTTATGTGACGCTAAAGGGTCGGGTAATCACCGTTGACCTTGGCCATACAAATGCGCGTCGAGCTCACACGCGCGCCCGCCGTTCGGTTTCATACGGAATATTTATTTTTAGTAAAGCAAATACCTCTCAGAGCACCTGCCATCTTATCTCTTCACCACCCTTGGTTGACTGGTAGAGAATGCCTATGGCATTAAGTCCGCCTTTGTACTTAATTGTGTGCGAGAAGTTTAAATAAATAAATAAATATGAATATTTGAAAAAAAATCACAGATAGAATTATATATAATAAAAAGGCTGTTCATACAAAAAAAAAACACATTAAAATAGTTTAAGTACTTTGAAAGTAATATCGTTTTTTATGCTTTGGGTAGACAACACTTCCTGAATTTATTTCATGAAGTATTTTACTGCAATACCTAAATATTCACATATAGAATTGATGTGTATGCGTTCTAGTTTATCATACATTTTTTTAGTCTAACCTTTATGGCAGAACATTTTTTGTCATAATACTATTTTGCTAAACAACGGACAGCATAAACATCATTTCGCAGAAAATCGTTTGGCAGACACTCATTTATCATACATTTTTAACTTCTCCACATTTTTAACTGAAATCATAGCGAGATCTAACTTGGCACCAACTTAGAGACAACTCTGAATCCTTATCAGGTTATTATTGATCTCGCCATGATTTTGCTGCCTGTCCAAACAAATGTTTTAATAAACTCTCCTAAATGTATACTCCATTTATTATAATATTAAAAAATAATTTTTATCACTCTTTCGTTATTTCGATATAAAAGTATAATAAACTCCGCTGTTTGACGATAAATACAAAGCAATGTAATCTATTTACCATTTACATAGTTAGATTTGTTCCTGAACAATCAAGAATCTCTTAATTAAGGAACAAATCTAACCAAGAGAGCTTAATGATTCTAATGATTATAATTCTGTAAATACACATTTGTTATGATTGCGAATAATATTTATTTTGATCAAGATACAACCTGACACTGACCTGCAATTTGGAAAAAACGTAAGAAAATTTGCATTTCGCGGGCTTTTTTTTTTCTGGGTGGGAAATCATCAAATAACTTCTCCCGCTCTGGCCGGAGCGGGAGAGTGTGTCAAACTCTTACTGACTAAAACTCACCCGTATTCCTTCCTGTTGCCTGTGTTGCTAGGGGCCTCGGTGACCCTTTAGTACCTTCCCGCGAACCCGGCAGGCATCGGCCCTGGTGGACCCCTACACCCTAGTGGACCACCACTCGCGGGCTACCACTGCGGATCCACCTTAAAATAACTCTTAAAATCTCTCTGCGATGTTTTGTTGAATTAAAGTCTTGCTAATTGCTAATACAATTAATTAGAAACGAAGCTTACATTGTTCCCACTGCATAGACTCAAGGCTTTCACACTGTGAGAGGGATTGGGCCATTGGATATGGATTATGGATTATGGCTCGGTGGACATGTTATGACATGTTTTCGGTTAATCCTAGAACATTGGCTTTTCCTCCACCGTTTTCAAAATGTGGTGATGAATGAGTCGACTATCATCCGAACCCAGCCGTGTGGTGAACTTAAGAACGGAATAGTAGTAGAGTCACCCTATTACATGCAGTCCGCTAGTATCAAGGAGTAGACCAGGGATCAAGATTAGGGAGTATCAAACTAGAAGTAGGTATGTTGTTTACCGGATTCGCGTCTATAACAGCTGATTATTCGATTGATAGACGGTAGATGTCAATAATAGCGACATCGGAAAAGTTATAAAAAACGACTACCTACTTTTCGCCAGTTATATTTAAGTCCCAGTTTATTATAGGGGGCGAGCCTATAGACATCAATCGGGCACAAATCCAGACTCCGGGCTGCTACGTAGAAATTCCAGATAGAGAAAGCCAATAACTCTTTGCGTGACCTCAGAATCAAACCCAGGCCCTCATGCTCAGCAGTAGAGCTTGCAACCACTAGACTCGGTTAGTCTAGTGGTCGCAAGCTTGGCAGGCATTCGGAAAACAAAAAAAAAAAAGTGTTCAGAATTTTACGCCAAAATATTTCTCTACATTACTTTTGTGATACCTACTGTGAATACAGGAAAACACACAAGGAAGAATATTAATACAATTAGTCAACACCAAATGAAACGAATTACAGTTACTGTTAGAAATGTCCTATTCGAATAATCGATTGCGAGTTCAACAAATTTACTCGATTAAATCTAAGTGAGCCGAGATCGATTCAAAACCGAATACTTAGTGTTAATCGATAGTGAAGTATAAAGGCTCTACCAAACAATACCTAGACTAAAAGCCGAAAAAGTTTACATTTCACTCGGACGGCCGTAGCAGAGACAACCTCCACAGGTGCAGTTTCACGGATGGTTCCGATCTTCAATGTCTCCCCACATACCATGGCCCACCCATGGTCATATTGCGTCCATGCCCTAATGTCTGCATCAGCGAATGGTGTTTGCGTTACTGACTACTGAGCCAAAGAAAAAAAAATAACTTCTTTTCATACAATATTTGCCATCGACATGCTGAAAGAAGATCAATCAATAGTGGAAAACCAGTTCTACTTACTGAATGATTCCATGTGGTCTGCTCTGACCTAACTAATCTTGGTCTTGCTCCAGGATTCTGAGAGAAAACTGGTCCACTGTTCGCTTTCACGTTGCGATGGAAATCATCGAATCCGAACATAAGCGATCGAATATTATTCGAATGAATTAATTAACAATTGTAATACGCGCATCGCTAACAGTCATTTTAACCACAACAATATTGTAGTATATTTTATTTCAATCATATTTCTAATCAATTTCTATACCCGTTGACTATTGGTGAAGTGACAATGTTTTATACGACAATTTTTGTGTGTTTCTTTGGATTCGTTTTAGCAAAATCTCCTGAACAGAGTAAGTACCTACAATATTCAGTTATTTACATACATTTATAAAGCAAGTTTGTTGAAATATCGACCATTTATAGTTTGCGCATATATAACTTATTATTCTTATTTTCCTTGATGGGTGGGGCTGTCAAAGCTACTAAAAGAGATTGTTCAAATATCTTAACAATATTATTTATATACCAATTTTTGTTCGTGATTCCTGTTGTTATAAGACTTTCAAGAGCATCTAAAAGTTAAGTTCGTTTGAGACTTTGTAGGTAAGGCAGGCAGTAAGCTTAAGGCCAATTCAGGAGAACTTATTTGTATATTGCCTCCCCTGCCAGCTGTCAAAGAACGTCGATGGGAAACCGCACTGTATGAACCTGAGACGAACGTATAGAGCATCGCCAACTTATGCGATGCACTGCACTACGGTGCCTATATCCTTGTGGAATGCAATGATTCGTCACTCCGGTCAGACAAACCATTTTACTATCTTCGAGGTAAATTCATAGGCTCTGCTAATCATGTACTGAATCTATGCATGGTAACAGTTTTCGTTACGATATGATTATGTCCGTCGGTCCGTCTGCTCGGAAGTCACACAGCTATTTTACTCGCAGGTTAGCACTATATCGATGAAAATTGGAATGAAGGTTTATTCTGTGATCCGGGAATCGAAAGTGTAAGTGAAATAATTACGGGTGGCACACCTCATACAAATGTCTGAAACCGGGATAAAAAAAGTTAAGCATGGTCATAAATAAAAAATACTCGCATCGACTTGAGAAACTTATAAGCATGTTATTGTTGGATGCCTTATTTAAAAATTGTGATGTTTCGTGACTTTGCTATTAAAGTAATTTAATGAAATCCTATTTAGACAATAGAAATAAAAGGACAGAAATCATTAGAATTAATAAAACCACTAAAAAGGAAGAGATGTACTTATCAGATGAACGTCACACTACTTTTGGTGTTCCACAAGGTAGTGTATTGGGACCTCCACTTTTACATAGGTACATTAATGACTTGCCGGAATTAATTCCACACCCTATGACTTTATTTGCAGATGATAGCACGGTGACAATTTCTAGTAATAGCAATGACTTGATCCAATATAAACTTGACATTCACAAGAACTTGACATCTTTAATAGAATGATTAAACAATAATAATTTAAAGATTAATTTAGATAAAACTAAAATCATTAATTTTAGCCAACGATTGACTATAGAAAATATGCACATAAGTTTAGATAATAAAATTGTTGAAATCGTAAATACTACTAAATTCCTTGGACTAATAATTGACAAAAGGCTTGACTGGAAATCACAAATCTATTTTTTTTTGCTAACAGAACCTTAGCAAAAAAAATTGTATATCTGCATTTGCATTGCACTCTTTAGCTGCAGTTGTGAATGTAGATACCTTGATTGCCATGGATTGCTACCATGGCTTAGTTGCGTCTCACCTAAGATACGGCGTTATATTTTGGGGAAATTCTACTGACGCTAACATGGCATTTAAGGCCCTAAAGAGATGCAATAGGTCTATGTTTGGGCTGAAAACCGTTGATACATGTAAACCATATTTTAAAAGGACAATATACTAACTCTTCCTTGTCTGTATATCCTCGAAACCGCAATTTGTGTTAAATCAAACCCCAATTTGTTTCCACGTCTACAGTACGTTGTACCGCGTAACAGACGGGATATGACAATTCTTCGAGTCTATCCAGCAAAAACGGCACTCATGCGCAAAAGTATCGTCTGCATGATGGCGCCTACTATATTTAACATATTGCCTAAACGTTGGAAGGAGCTAAATATTATGGCATTCAAGCGTCAATTAAAAAGGTTTCTTTCGCAAAAGCATATTATAGTGTCTCCGAATTTCTAGCCGAAAAAGATTTTTGTTTACTGAATAATTTGATCTTTTTTCTGACACTAATATTAAATCTACCTATATGGAATTTAGACATTATAACATTAAAATAATTTCTAATTTATAAAGTTTCCAAATTATAAAAGTTTCTATATTTTCTTTTTGTTAATTCTTTTCAATGTTATGGAAATATTTGTACGCCGATAATTACGGCTAAACATGACTGGACTCTAAACGACGTAATATCTTGCATGTTATTGTATGTTTATATTTAAATGTTTAAACAAATAAATAAATATTTTCTCATCTTATCTTATATTAGTGTTCCGTAGTCAACAAGGAAACCTTATAGTTTCACCATGTCCGTCTGTCCACGGCTTAGCTCAGAGACTTTGAGTTAGTTACTAGAAAGCACCACTGCTCTCAAAATGGTGAAGGAAAACATGGTGAGGAAACCGGCATGCTCTAGAACCAAAAAATCGAAGAAATGAAATGAATTTAAATAAAATAAATGAAATTGTTTATTCTGTAAATAGGATATCAGAATCACTTTAACACGTAATATTAAAAAATAAGTTCGACATTTCCTATCTGACTACCCCTGAGAAGAAATGGCGAAACAAACTCAAGGGTCAAAGTCTTCCCGACGCTGACGTTTGGCTCCCAAACTGCAGTGGGCCGGGGCTGCCTTGAAGCGGCTCCTACCCGATCTAAGGGGCCCAAACGCCTCCTACTGGAGGCTCTACGCGGGGGTCGTGCGGTCCATGGCCCTTAACCTAAGCTCCTGTGTGGGCGCGTTCTCTGGCGCTGCAGCCAACCCGCCGGTTAAGCGCAGCCCAACGGGTCATGGCCATCCGGCTGGTCCAGGGATACCGCACGGTTTCCGGTGAGGCGGCGAGCCTCTTTGCCGGATTGCCACCATGGGATCTGGGAGGCAAATGTCCTCGCGCACGTATGGTAGTGGCGCGAGGCGGCGAAACGCCGGGGTGTAACTCCGCTGCCGCGAGAAATCGCAGCACAGCGGACAGAGCTCCGGCGGGATCTCATGGCAACATGAAGAGTGCGATAGTTGCAACCCAGTGCTGGGCACGCTACAATTGCAGCGATAAGTCCCATCTTTGAGGAGTGGCTAGAGAGGCGCCACGGCGTCCTCACCTTCCGCCTGACGCAAGTCCTCACCGGACACGGCAGCTTCGGGAGGTTCCTGTGTCGGATAAGGCGGGAGGAAACGCCCGGGTGTCACTGTGTGGAGCGCCTGGAGGACACGGTGGAGCATACGGTGGAGGTCTGCCCGGCTTGGGCAGAGCACCACAGTGTCTTCGTGGAGGCGATTGGTGGCAGAGATCTCTCGCGTCCGGCCCTGGTTCAGGCCATGGTCCGGAGTGAGAGAGCATGGGCAGCCGTCACCTCAAGCTGTGCCGTCAGCACAAGTGTGAGGGTCCACTAGGGCCGATGCTTGCCGAGGTCGCGGGAATGTACAAAAGGGTTACCAAGGCCCCTGGCAACGGAAGGGACACAGGTTTTAGTCAGTAATAGTCCGACACCTCGTCCCCCCTCCGCCCAGAGCGGGAGAAGTTATTTGATAATTTTCCACCCAAAAACAAAACGGTCAAGTCTCTTTTATAGTACAGACATAATCTTGTTCAAATCATGTGAGGACCATGTAGATCCATGTCTGAAATGGTCTTTTGAGGAAAGAATGACACAAATTTGAGTGGACCTGTCCAGTCAGTGCAAGCATTTGTCAGTCATCGTGTAGCTCAACTCAGAACTTAAAGAGCTCAATGACTCGATACATGAAGTACTCAAAATGTCAGACTTTCATTAAAAACTAACTTAGAAAAAACAAGAAGAAATAAAAATAAGACCCACATAGTGCTCACATTCACAATAATTAAAGTACCTAATATAATACGTTTCAAGATAAATATTCATGTATTTTTTTTATAATATTCATCAATGTCAATATGTTTATAAAAAAAACCAGCCAAGTGCGTGACATCTCTCGCGTCCGGCCCTGGGTCAATTGATGGTCCGGAGCGAGAGGGCATGGGCAGGCGCCATCTCCTTCTACGAAGCAGTAATGCTCGCAAAGGAGGAGGCGGGACGGTTGACGATTTCCCGCCCTCTCGCCCCTAGCCGCCGCAGGAGACGCCCTGGGCGTCGGGAATCCCGGGCGGATTTCCGGCCACCGTAGGCACGGGCTTGCGGACGGTGAGCAATGGGTAGCTCGCCGTCCGATAAGGACCATTTGATAATTTCCCACCAAAAAAAAAGTGCGTGTCTGACCACGCACAATAATAATAATAATTTATTTAATAAAATCGTTTGCAAAAAGTGTACATTTAGCCAACAATAGTAAATATTCTAAACAATAATAGTGCCTAATAATAAACTAAAACTGAACTATATTTAATTACAGGTGTAAGTAATGATGGTTTGAAATTAGAATGGTAGGTAGCGACCCGTCCGTACTAGATTTATTCAAACCTGTGTTTCAGGCCATCACTTTACATTTCACTAAACACACTTCATTTTATTTTATTTTATTTTTTTCATTTTGTTTGACATTAAAATTTAATGTAAAACTGATATAAAAATAATCTATTAACAACTAGGAGAAAAGGATATTGTTACATTAATAACTGAATCTAGCCTATATAAATGTACAAAAGTATATACTTACGAGGGAATAAATTATCATCATAACAAAATTTCTAGAAGTTTTTCTGTGTCTGTGTAATTGAGTATCGCTAACTATTCTGATACCATCATATTACATTTTTTATAGCTTTCACTATAGAGGCTTAGTACCTTGTTAAGTCTATTATATTTAGAAGGTCCTAAAAATTCATAAAATTGATTTGCAAACGCATGTTTAGTTTGAGGCTATAAGCAAACCAAGTCTTTCCTTCTCTTGTCGAAAGGTACTGGGTCAAAAGGAAGTGCTGTGTGCTGGTGTAGTACTCAGCTCAGAATAAATAATTGCCGCACTGTTAGCACATTATATGCTATGTAAAGCTGGTGCGTAGAAAATCTAAAAGGGCGAAAGGTAGCACCTTTAGAATTGCTCTTTGAGCGCGCTCTAGCTGGAGTAAAATGGTTTTAGCAGCACCACCCGAAGAAGTTATGCAATAGGTAAGAATGGATTGACACATAGCTAAATAAACCTGTATAATTAACTTATAGTCGGCTATGTTCCATAAATTCTTAAAAACATATATTAATTTGTGCACTCTTTTTTTTTTTTGATGGAATATCATGAAATAACTTCTCCCGCTCTGGGCTGAGCGTGAGGGTGTGTCAGACTCTTACTGACTAAAACCCACCCGTATTCCTTCAGTTGCCCGTGTTGCCAGGGCCTCGGTAACCCTTTGGTACCTTCCCGCGACCCCGGCAGGCATCGGCCCTAGTGGACCCCTACGCTTGTGCTGACGACATCTCTGAGGCGCGCGTGGAATACAAGCCCGCGCCTACGGTGGCCGGAAATCCGCCCGGGATTCCCGATGCCCAGGGCGTCTCCTGCGGCGGCTAGGGGCGAGAGGGCGCGAAATTTGCCTTTACCTCAACCGTCCCGCCTCCTCCTTTGCAAGCATTACTGCTTCGCAGAAGGAGGTGACGGCTGCCCATGCCCTCTCAATCCGTACCATGGCCTGAACCAAGGCCGGACGCGAGAGATCTCTGCCGCCGATCGCCTCCAGGAGGACACTGCGGTGCTCTGCCCAAGCCGGGCAGACCTTAACCGTATGCTCCACCGTGTCCGCCGGGCGATCCACACAGTGGTGACACCCGGGCGTTTCCTCCCGCCTTATCCGACACAGGAACCTCCCCAGGGGCGTGCCGTCCATAGAGGCAATTAGGCCTAGTCTACCCTACCAACAACGTTAAATGCATTTATTTTAACTATGTAATACTATAATACAAAATATTAAAAAAAAAAGTTAAACTCTTGTAGCAACTTGTCGCAGACGCCACGTGACTCTCAGTTCGACGGAGCTTACGTTATACGTAAGCAAGGCCACTGAGCCGCTCAGGTCCTCCACCCAGTCATCCCTGGGCGGGACAAAGTACGGCTCAGTGACCAAAGCGATGTTAATCGACCACTGCGCCATGCTCTGGAGCAACAGATCCTGAGCGGTGGCGCAGTGGTTGATGTTCGCCTGGAGGAGGCGTAGTGGGGCCATTATTGGCACTCCATGGCAGCCCCTCTTGAGCCTCCTTCCCAGCCCCCTGAGAGGGTCCTGCCGCAGCGGCTACGGTGGCGACGGCGATGTCGTAGGTGGTGGATGCGGCAGCGGCGGTGGGTGGCGGCTGCGGTGGTGACATTGGTGGCGGAGGGCTTGCCTCTGGCCCTGACTTTGGCGTTGGGGCGCAGGCCTTGCCCTTCATCCCGTGCTCGGCCGGCTTGCCAGCCGCCGCACATACGGCACAGTGCGGCGTGGCATTGCACGAGCTGGCCTTGTGCTCGGGCAGACCACAGCGGTAGCAAAGAGCGCTGCGGTCTACCTCCGAGGTGCAATTAGCTCGCACTTGGTCGACCACCTGGCAGCGGAAGCACCTCAGAGGTCTGGGTTCCAGCAGTTTCATCTGCGCGGAAACCCAGCCCATCAATAGCCGTTGGCCCTTCCCGGCAATTTTATTGGGCGCCGACACGGGGCAACTCACCGTAACGGTTTGCAGCCCCGCGGAGTCAGGACGGATGTTGCCTGCCTTCACCTGCTCAGCAGAGCATCCCCCAGTCCTAACCACTGCGGCGACCACCTTATCCTCCGTCACGGAGTCGTCCAGGTCCATGATGCGCTTGCTAGCGCACTTGGTGGGCCTGGACACTCGGACCTCGTCCACATTTAGGGACGCCCTTAGCCTTTCGGCCAGAGCGTCGGCGGCCGCGCCAGTAGCCACACCGAGGACCTCCACCATTCGGGCCCCAGTCACCGTGATCTTTATTTTCAGGCCATTGGCAGCGCCTAGCTCCTCAAGGCGCACCACCTCACCCACCTTTGCTACAACGGTCCTATAGGACACGCCCGCTCACTACAGCTGCGGGGTTCGGGGCGCGGAGCCTAGTCGCGGCGGTTAACTCTTTGCGCCGCTGCCGCCTCTCCTTCTTTTTGGCCGTCCTCTTTACCTTAGCCGCCTTTCTCTTCTCCCCGGCTACTTGCCATTCGGCATCGGTCGGAGGAGATTTAGGAGGCGGTGGCAGCTGTCTCGCCACCAGGGCCGATGCCCTCGCCACCAGGGCCGGAGCCCTTCACGCCGGGGCTGGAGCTCGCGCCGCTGAGGCTGGAGCCTTCGCCACCTGCGCATTCGCCGCGTCCTTGGTCTGCCCCTTCGACCCCGGTTTGACCGTGGCACCTGCGGCGGCTGAATATAAGGCGGGCTTCGATTTACCCGAGGCCGGCTGGCTCGCCGCCAACGGGGGGCGCAGGACGATGGCCTCCAGCGCAGATAAACGACTCCACAGGGAAGCAATTTCCTGCCGCACCAGGGTCAGAACCCAGTCCTCTACAGGCACGGGCCGTCCTTGTCTCTGCTGCTGCCCCCCTTGCGGCCTCCATCCCGGAGCCGGCTCCTCGGAGCCCAGCCAGGTCCGCCCGGAGCTTCTTGTTCTCCTTTCGGAGAAGCTCCATGGCGGCTGTCAAGCGGGCGATCTCCGCCCGCATCTCGGACATACTGTACTGAGGAGGCCCGACGTGAAGGGCCTCCGCTGCCGTCATAATATGGCTATGGCCTGATCCTTAGAGAACCTGAGCATCTTCACGGATACTGCCTTGATCGCGGCGGCCACGACCTACGCAAACTTCCCTGGTGGTTATCTATCCACGAAATTCCCTCCTCCCCCCCCCCATCGCCGGCTGTAGTGGATCTTTTGCCGCTCTTTCTGGCTCAAGACCCACCCGTCGGAGGACGATCCCGAGTTGGGGCGCTTGGGAGTCCTAATGAACTCACGGTTCCTACCGACCACCTTTTTGCACCGAGCCCCGACCTGAGCCCTTTGGGCTAGATGCAGCGTCGGACTCCGACTCTGCATCACTCTCCTCACCTTGAGTTTTGTTGTTTTTTTGCTTTTGTTTCCATAATTAATCCCACGAGTATGGGGGATATAAAAAGTACACCTAGGTTTACCCCCTGTCCCTAGGCAAGTGTACATTTATAACCTAACCACTGTTACCCACTGTACCCTGGCTGGGGGTGCGCTAACGACTGATGACACTTCTACTCAGCCATTCATATCCTTGCCGCGCACCAAAACGTGATTGGAATTCCAAAACAATTATTTTTAAGTTTTTAACTTGTATACTGCCCTATTTTTACACATTGATGACGATCGCTGAGATAATCCGAAAATAGTAGTAAGTTAGTAAGTTGTGCTCCTCTTATCCCAAGTGTTTCAAGCTTGTGCAAAAGTACAAGAAATAGTGTCGAAGGCCTTGGCAAGGTCTAGTAAAATCCCAATTGTGTGCATACCATTATCCAGATTAGTAGTAATATAATTAGTTAATTTGTGTACTGCTTGGCTAGTTGATCTTTTGGGCCTAAATCTAAATTGACTGTCTGCAAGTAGTCTGATATCTTCCAGATATTTTATCAGTATACTGTTAATGATTTTTTTTTAATGTTTGAGCGTCCTGTTAAAACTGAAATGGGTCTGTAGTTATTCACACAGTATTTGTCTCCAGACTTGAATACAGGTGTGACCATAACTTTTTTAAGCAATTTAGGGAATATACCTTTAAATAAACATATTTATTATATCTAAAAAATGAAGACATGTGACATCTACCAACCCGCACTTGGCCCGCTTGGTGGATTGCGGCCCATTCCCTCTCACAGAGAGGAGGCCTGTGTCCCAGCAGTGGGAACATTATAGGCTGGTTATGTATACATATTAATCACACCGATAAAGTGGTACAATAAAATTTTGAAGAAAATATTTATTTTGGACCTCCCTTGCACGTAAAGACATGACATTTGTGGGGATAGCATTTTTTTTCTTGTCTATCCCGGGTTTGGGGTATCGTTGGATAGGCCGTTCAAAAATATTGCGGGTCTCTGAAAACTACTCGTATTTTTGATTCAAGAATCCGTTGGCCTAATATTAAGCTTAAAGGTCTCTGCACACAGCGGGCGCCGGCGTGGCGCGCCGGTTGCCGTCGCGTCGCGTCGAATACAAGTCAGAAGCGGTGGGGTGGGGCGTGGCGGGACGCAAGCGCAGCGCCCGGCAGGATGCCGACGATTTGTGTTGTATTGTATGGTTTACGTATATAGCAGTCACACTGCGCGGGGCGTGAACACGTCACGTCGGACGCGATGGAGCGTGAATGTGATTTTGTATTGTTTACCAAAATGGATGTCGAAAAGCTAATCGAATGTGTTTGTGCTCACGTATGTTTTACGATTTGGGCCATGAATCGCTCAACAACTTTTTGATGAATGACACGATCGGAGTGAAGGGGCGCGGCGGGATGGGACGTGATCGCGCCCGCAGTGTGACCACAGCCGCCGCGCCAGCGCCGCGTCACCGCCCCGCCACGCCGAGCCCCGTCACGCCGCGCCCTTTGTGTGCAGAGACCTGTAAAGTGCAACGTTTGTTAAGAGTCAAGTGTGCCCTGCCAGCTAATTGGTTGGTTGTGTATACAGGATGTTCGGTAATTACTGGAGAACCTTAAAGTGGGTCATGGTAGAACTAATGGCTATTCAGAAAAAAAAAAAACGAGTAGTACCAAAATATATGATTTCTTAAATAATAAATAATCGGTGTTTTTTGATACCTTATTTTACATTTTTGTACGCCACGACCACAAATTAAAGAATTCTATCGGTGTTTTATTGTTATAGTAATTTACGTTAACGGAGCTGATAGATAAGCAATAAATAGTATGACTATTATTACATTTTTTTTTTAAAACAACTTGAATGTTTGGTCTGGGGAAAAATGTGTGAATAATATTCATTTTGACAAAGTTTAATTGGTCAACTAATGAGACACAATTGATATTCTATTGCTTAACTCCGAATCAGTGTCGCACGGGGCTTAAGCAACAAAATTTGCATTATTGGGATATTTATTTACATTAAATGTACCTGACCATTGGGGTTTAATAAAAAACAATATTTGACACTGACACCGACACTGATGACACTGTATTCGTTATAAATTACAATAAATATTCAAATTGTCTGCCACCCACTCTGATACAGGCTCTACATCTACGAATAAATACTCTCCTGAGCAGACGCGTGTAGCGTCTTACACTTATTTTCGATGCTGCTCAGACACGGCTACGTAAATCTTTCAAGGAACGGATTGACATCGACTTACTAAACTTCTTCCTAAGGACAACCTCAGTAAAAAAAAATCAAGTGAACTTAGATCTGGTGAACGTGGGGGCTATACGATTGGCCCCAGACGGCCATTCCATCTTTTTGGGTATGTGCTATTTAAATATGCATGAACAGATACAGCATAATTCATAGGACAGCCGTCATTTTGTAACCAATAAGATTCTCACTCCTCCTCGGGCACCTCTTGCAATAAGTTTGGAAGATCATTTTGAAGAAATTCTAAATAACTTTGGTCAGTTAGGTTCCCCGGTAATTCAAAGGGGCCTATTATTTTTCCGTTTATAATTCCAGTCCAATAATATATTTTAAATTTGTACTGTAATTTGTCTTCACGCATAGCACGAGGGTTCTCTATTTGTCAGATATGGAGATTGTGTAAATTCATGTAGCCATCTCTTTTGATTCATCACTCCATAGAATTTTATGAAAAAACGGCGGGTCTTCTTCCATCTTCTCGAGCATTTTTCGGCAGAAACGCAATCTTGGATTATACGAGGGCGGGTCAATAAGTCCGTGACTTTTAGAATAAAACACAGATTTTTTGATAAAAAAATAATTTTATTTTTCAACGTAGTCTCCCTTGAGCTCTATACACTTTGTCCAACGCTTCTCCAATTTTTTTATCCCTTCCAAAAAAAATGATTTGTCGAGGTCCTCAAAATAGGGTTTTGTTTGCGAGATGACTTCATCATTGGAGTCAAATCTTTTTCCACCAAGCCATTTCTTCAGGTTTAGGAACAAGAAGTAGTCGCTCGGAGCCAAATCTGGAGAATAGGGCGGATGAGGGAGCAATTCATAGCTCAATTCATGGATTTTTGCCATGGCAACTGCACATGTGTGCACCCTTGCATTGTCTTGGTGGAAAAGAACTTTTTTCTTGGCCAAATGAGGTCGGTTTTTTTTCAAATCGTCATTGAATCGGTCCAATAAATTTGCATAATACTCCCCATTGATTGTTCTTCCCTTTTGAAGGTAGTCAATGTGGATTATCCCGCGTGCATCCCAAAAAACAGTCGCCATAACTTTATTGGCTGACAAACCCACCTTGGCCTTCTTCGGCGCCGATTCACCCTTAGAAACCCACTGTTTTGACTGTTGTTTGGTCTCTGGTGTGTTGTGATGGATCCATGTTTCGTCCACGGTTACAAAACGGCGCAAAAACTCCTCCATATTGCGATTAAACAACGCCAAACCTTCCTGTGAAGTTGTTACACGATTGCGTTTGTGGTCGACTGTGAGCAAACGCGGCACCCATCTTGCGGAAAGCTTTCTCATGCCCAAGTGATCATTCAAAATTGAAACCACTGAGCCATGCGAGATCCCTACGGCTTCCACAATCTCTCGCACTTTCAATCTTCGGTCGGCCAACACCATATCGTGAATTTTTTCGATTGTTTCGGGTGTAGAGACCTCAACTGGGCGTCCAGGACGTTCGGCATCTTCAGTGCTTGTACGGCCACAACGAAATTCAGTAAACCACTTTTTTACCATTGAAATCGATGGTGCAGAGTCCCCATAGTATTTATCAAGCTTAGCCTTGGTCTCGGTAATGGTTTTTTTTCGCAAGAAATAATGCTTAATAAGCACACGAAATTCACTTTTTTCCATTTTCTCCTCAAATTAGTGAGTAGTCTGATAAAAATAGCTGTCAAACACAAACTAACTGACGCAGCAAGTTTAAATTTTGACAGGAGTCAACTGACAGATGCCTGTTGACAGGAGCAGTGTTGCTGTTTCAGTAAAGAGGTCAGAAATTCAAAAAGTGACGGACTTATTGACCCGCCCTCGTAATCTCTTGGTCGAAGAGTCTGCACGAGCGTAACGTGGAAAGGGTGAAATTTGTTTTTTTTTATGTCATGCACAGCTGATTTCCCTATTCCCGGGCATCAAGCTATTCATCGCGTAGAAGTTGAAGGATCTTGCGCAATTTCCTCAAGCACCACGTCTTCTACATCAGCTCGAGCGTTTCTTTTCTGGATTCTTCCTTCTGAGTAACAACTGTGGACTCTTATAATATAATACGCGGTAATGTTATAAATAAGTTACAAGCCAAGCCGTCGCAAATATCACCACACAAAACAAGTCCAAATCAGTAAACAAAACGACTAGTTCAGTAAAATAGCCAGGTCGTCGTTTTAGCACTCATTCACAGTAAATAGCAACAATTGCAACCAGAAACGAAATAAAAACATGCGAAGTTGAGCAAGTCGAGTGATGCACTAAGTCCCTAACGGTTTTTTTAACTTTACTATTTCGCTCGCACTCATCCACCTTATATCGTCTTCGTCTAACATGTACAAAAGGCAGGTGGTGCGGGGTGCTCGCAGGTAGCCAGTATGACGGTCACACAACATTTATTTCAAACCCAATTTGTATTTGATAAAATATTTCTGGTTTTAAAGACTTTATTTAATTATTACTATTCATTACTAATGTCTATTAATGTTTTTATTAAACCTCAATGGTCAGGTTCATGTAATGTAAATAATAATTATAATAATATTCAAATATTAATGTATCAAATATCAAATACAATGTAAATTGTTCCTGATAAATAGATAAATAAATATTGTTAATTTTGTTGTTTAACCAAAATTCGCACCTTTTCTACACAAATAACAATAATTCACAATTTACATTAGATACAATAATGAATGATACCATTTTGAAATCGGCTTTAAGCACATAATATTTTTAAATAATTGGTTTGGTTTGGTGTTTGAATATTTTTTTATGCTTTTATGCTAATCCGTAGCATAAAAAAAACTTTGTCAAAATGAATAATTTTCACAATTTTTTTCCCAGAACAAACATTCAAGTTGTTTAAAAATAAAACCGTGTTGTAGTAGTCATACTATGTATTGCTTATCTATCAGCTCAGTTAACGTAAATTATTATACTTACCAATAAAAAACCGACAGAATTCTCTAATTTGTGGTGGTGGAGTACAAAAATGTTAAATAAGCACCCTGAAAACACCGATTATTATTAAAAAAATCATATCTTTCACTACTTGGTTTTTGTTCCAGAATGGCCATTAGTTTTGCCATGACCCATTTTAAGGTTCTCCATTAATTACCCTGTATGTGAAAACATTCATGGCAGTAGTATTTATAACGAAGTTGAACGGAAATCTATCACAGCTAAGTAGGCGTTACAAATTAACGAGTGATATTCGACCAACTTACATTTGCGGTTGGAGAATTGACCGTGACGTATATAGGCTCTTACAGACTGGGGCGATATCGATTTATGGGCGAACATGTTTTTCAACAACAATGTTGTTTGTTTTTAGAATAAATTCATCCGAACTACCCTACCCTTCATTGTGCGCACTTGGCCGGTTTAGAGATTTATTATGGGATATTTTCGTCCTTTATACTTGGAGGCTTTTATTCAGGTTTTAAGTTCTGTTTACGTTTTTATCTCTGCTTGAGAATAGTTTTCGGTCTTTTTCTTTTCTTTTTTTTGTTTGTTGGTATAGTGGTGTGCTTGCTGACATACGGCGAATAATTTAATGTTTTGTGTTTCACGTGGTGTAAATTGTTTTTGCATACTGTTGTATAAAATCCGTTTTGTTTTCTTCTCTTACTGAACAGACAGCTGTGCTGCTGGGGAGTTTGTTGGCCACTTCTTCTTCCCAGCTAAAGCACTAGGAAGTGGTGAAGGGTGGGCGTTTTGGGGGACTGTCTTATGTAATTTTGACGTTCGAAAAGTGCTGATTCTCAGCCTAGTTTGAATAAATGACTTTTGATTTTGATTTTTTCGGTAATAATCGCAGACATGATTTTTTTTCATAGTTTCTTCGTTAAATACTATGAAACACACTTATTTTTGTCGTCGATAAAATCAATACTGTGCATGCGTAAATATTCGTCCCAACTACGGAACACTGTGCATGGTTCGACACGCACAGATTTTTTTTACTTTGCAATGTTGGAGTCATGAAACTGACGGTGAGCGTTTCCTCACCGTTAGTTTCATGACTGCCGCCATGTTGCGGCCGCTACTTGATTACACTGTTTTCATAGAAAACTCACGTTTTATTAGTATCTAAATACCCCAATATTAGGTAAAGAACTTTTCCTGTTTCGTCAGTGACAGTTGTCTATCAATGGCCAGTATGCTACTAGCGTCTCTTTTATATCGCCAGAGCGACATGCCCAAACATAACCAACGCGTATCATTAATTCGTATTGGTCGTAAACAAAATGTGGCTTGTTCTTTGTACCCCTACCCTTTTTTTTTTTTGAGGTTCGGAAATCATCAAATAACTTCTCCCGCTCTGGGCGGAGCGGGAGGGTGTGACCCTGGCAGGCATCGGCCCTAGTGGACCCCTACTATATGTGCTGACGACATCTCTTTGAGGCGCGCGTGGAATACAACGCGCCGTCGACCCGGGCCTGGTCCTTACCGGACGGTGAGCTACCCATTGCTCACCGTCCGCAAGCCCGCGCCTACGGTGGCCGGAAATCCGCCCGGGATTCCCGACGCCCTGGGCGTCTCCTGCGGCGGCTAGGTGTACCCCTACCCTCAGATGTGTTCCTTTATAACATGTCTTTCTTCGTCTTCCGTCCGTCTGTGATTCAGGATCAACCTGCTTTATGATGAGGTTCCGTTCACAAATATTCCACCACGTTTAATGTAGGTTATTTAAATAAACCTTCCGAAAAAAATGTTGTAAATGATGGTGAAAACTGAATCAAAATCCACTGTGGTTCAAGCGGTAGTAGCTGGCAGACACGAAAAGTGACTTTGTTTTATGCTATGTCCATATAGAGAATATGGAGAATCTCGACTCGACATTGGCAACTCGAAATATCGCGTGCTAAATCTAGTGTCGTGATTAGCCATTCGAGATCTCGCTCGACGATCAGGCGAGATCTTGTTTTTCAGATTGTCGAGATCAAGCATTCGCCTACTTTTTGAAATAATGCGTTAACTCTGAAATTTAATTAAAATGATAACTACAACTACTTTCTAAAAACAAAAAATCCCGGCCAAGTGCGGGGGACCACGCTCAGTGAAGGGTCCCGTAGTTAGGATTAATTTATCCCAAGAACAAACTTACCATTATAGTTAAAAAACGTGTTCATCCATAGGTACATTCCAACTGCAAATGTAAGTTTCTACACATAGTATTGAGTGATGTATTGATTTTGAATGTATTTGAAAAGTGGCCTCACTTACCCGCCGCCGACCAGCTCTGCCACCAGGATGTTGGTATTGCTCCGATTTGTCCCGGGACGGGCTGATAGTTTTACGGGTTTCACAAGGTTTAGGCCGTATTTGTGGGAAGTTATATGGTTCAGACACTCAGGTTTTGTTAGAATTTTAGAGCGCATGCAACGACGGCGTGCACGATCCGTCTCGTTCGGTGTTGCGACTGACTTTTGCGCCACGGTTGCGGGCGTGTGCGCGTCGGGAAGCTTTTCAACTCGCGCGTTGATTGGCGCCGAGATGAGCCGTTGGCAGATTGGCGGGATTTATAGTGGAAGCCAAAACAAAACCCAACAAGTGATTTACCATGATATTTAAAAACCATATAAGTAGTACAGCCTTTAAGAAGTATAAAAAATAAAGAGTATTTTTTTATAATTTTAGGCAGTTTTGAAGATAAGGGGACAGTTTTTTTTAATGACTTTAAAACTAATTATTTTAAAATTATGAAAATAAATATATTTGTAATCCTCATAACAAGTCTTTTCATTTGATATGCCATACAGTACAGATAGGTACACTTTTTTAATTTTCAGTGGAAGGCCCTCCTTTTTTTTTTGGGTGGGAAATCATCAAATAACTTCTCCCGCTCTGGGCGGAGCGGGAGGGTGTGTCAGACTCTTACTGACTAAAACCCACTCGTATTCCTACCGTTGCCTGTGTTGCCAGGGGCCTCGGTAACCCTTTAGTACCTTCCCGCGACCCCGGCAGGCATCGGCCGTAGTGGACCCCTACACTTGTGCTGACGACATCTCTTTGAGGCGCGCGTGAAATACAACGCGCCGTCGAACCGGGCCTGGTCCTTACCGGACTGTGAGCTACCCATTGCTCACCGTCCGCAAGCCCGTGCCTCGCTCCGTACCATGGCCTGAACCAGGGCCGGACGCGAGAGATCTCTTACGCCGATCGCCTCCACGAAGACACTGCGGTGCTCTGCCCAAGCCGGGCAGACCTCCATCGTATGCTCCACCGTGCCCTCCGGGCGATCCACACAGTGGTGACATCCGGGCGTATCCTCCCGCCTTATCCGACACAGGAACCTCCCGAAGCTGCCGTGTCTGGTGAGGACCGCGTCAGGCGGAAGGTGAGGATGCCGTGGCGCCTTTCTAGCCAATCCTCAAAGAGGGGACTTATCGCCACAATTGTGGCGTGCCCAGCACTGGGTTGCGACAACCGTACTCTCCATTTCGCCATGAGATCCCGCCGGAGCTCCGTCCGCCGTGCCACGATTTCTCGCGGCAGCGGAGTTACGCCGCGGCGTTTTGCCTCCTCGCGCCACTCCCAAACGTGAACGAGGACTTTTGCCTCCAAACCCCATGGCGGCAATCCAGCAAAGAGGCTCGCTGCCTCACAGGAGACCGTGCGGTATCCCCGGACCAGCCGGATGGCCATGCCCGTTAGGCCGCGCTCAACCGGCGGGCTGGCCGCAGCGGCAGGGAACGCGCCCACACAGGAGCACCGTAAAGGGCCATGGACCACACGACCCCTGCGTAGAGCAGCCCCTGCCCGCTCCAGTTTGGGAGCCTAACGTCGGAAATGCTCCGCGAAGTTCCACCGGCTGTCGAGGACGAGTCCCAGGTACTTCATCGTCAACTCGACGCCGATGTAAACCCCTCCTACCATTATTTGGGATCCCGACGGTGGGGCGTTTCGAGGGCCATGAAAACACATGGCCTCGGACTTGTGCAGGGCCACCTCGAGTCCCAATTGCCGGATCCTTTCGACGATTGTCGCAACCCCGCGTGTCGGCCTTCCGCCTGGTGCGTCCTGCTTTGCACCAGGACCAACGTGTCGTCAGCTTAGCACACCACGCTGATGCCGCTAGGGGAGGTCGGCGCGCAGCACCCAGTCGTATCCGATGTTCCACAGATGCGGCCCCAGGACCGATCCCTGTGGGACACCGCACGACATCTCTTGCCGGTTCCACACTCCCTGGTGACCGGGGTAGATGACGGCCCTGTCTGTCAGATAGGCCTCGACCACATGACACAGGTAGGTTGTTATCCGGTGGTACCGGAGTACCTACCTGATGCAACTCTCGGGCAGGGTATTGAAGGCATTGGCGATGTATAGAGACACCGCCAAGACGACCACACCCTGGGCAACAGCATTCTCCGTCGTCAGGGCTCGCACGCGCATGATGGCGTCCACCGTAGAGCGCCCCCTGCGGAAACCAAACTGGCTCTCCGCCAAATCCGGCCCCACCCGCACCAGCTGGCCGACGAGGCGGTCTGCAATGACTCTTTCAAAGAGCTTGCCTACCTTGTCGAGCAGCACGATAGGCCGATAAGCGGACGGAGAGTCCGCAGGGCGCCTTGCCTTCTTTATGAGGACCAGTTTCCCCGTCTTTCAACGAAGCGGTAACTGGCCCCTCTCCAAGCATGCGCTTAGGAGCCCTCTTAGTCGAGGCCCGAGAGCCTCCAAGGCCAGGACCCAGACTTTCCCAGGTAAGCCGTCGGTTCCTGGGGCGGCATTTTTGGCATTCAGCCTACGTACCGCCACTCTCATCTCTACCTCGGTCGGTATGGGAAGCCTACAATGCGAGGTGAGCTTCTACTGAGTGTCGCCTAGAATTTGTACTTGCAAAAAGTATTTAGCTGTATTACCCACTTAATAATACCATCTAACATGCCTAAGAATACCAATTTAATTGATTGTAGCTTCCGACATACTTAGCTAAATCTAAAAAGCTGTAGTTACAGTTGTGCTTATGCAAGTTAATTCGTTACAGCTACCGATTATACTGATTTATAATAGTAGAATGGATTGGTTGTACTTGCCGAGTTACTTTGCTAAATCCAACAAATTTGCTTGTTTTTGGTTTGACTTAACATGGAACCTTAAAAAATCAACGTTTATTCAAGTAGTAATCATTTGCACTACGCATATCTACATAGCGCGAAAAATCAGCACACACATCAAGTGCACTATAAATCCATTAACTATTATATTGAAAATGGCTTCTCAAAAAGCATAGTGTGCTAAGTCAGGCGCGCTCAGTTTCGAAATCTTTAGTTATAGAGATTTCAAGAACGAGATTGTGATCCCACGCGATTGAATTTCAGAAAAAGGCTCGAGATCTCGCGAGATCGAGATTGCATTCCTTATAATAATATTATGCACAGATATAGTAGAATAGAGTGACGGGGGCGTTGCTGGTAAACATTTGTGAAATTGTCACTGAAATTGTATTGATAAAACACAGTTATGAATGTTGGCGACGACAGTTATGAACGTTCCGATTTTAGCCAAGCGCCAAAACATCCTTGTACCTACCGTGGTAGATAAATACAATTTTTGTTTCTTTACAGATCAACCGCAAATTAAATTTGAAATCACGTCCATGAAAGTTGAAAACAGTACTAAACTTATTTGTGACCACAGTGAACATGATAAACAAAAACACTTATACACGGTTCTCGAAGGAAAAGAATTCACAATAATTACAGATTATAACAACTATATCAATAATTTGATGTAAGTAAATACGACGAACACTTAATTTTCTGAACACATTATTCTGCAACAAGAAGCTCTAATATTTTAATATTTACTTAACTAAAGGAAACACAACATTAGTAATAAATCAGAGACCGGAAAAGGTAAAGGTAGTATTTACCTAAACTTATTTATTTTCCTATAATATGTAAAATAAAGCAACAATTTAATAGACGCCCTAAAAATCCCAAAAAAATACGAACCTCTAAAAAAATCTTATATGATTCTTCAAAGCAATAATTTGTAACTATAAATAAAGTCCAATTAATAACTTGTGATTTTAAAATCCCGTTATTTCTAATAACGGGATTTTATTATTCCGGGATTTTAGAGGAGGTATTAAGTTACTTCCTTCCTCGAAGTTTAATGTTTTTTCAATGTTTATTTGTTTATTAAGTACTAGCTGACCCGACGGACCATATTGTCCTGTCCAAATCTCAATCATTCATACAAACATCTCATGGAAAAAAGCACGTTCATGTATTCCCGAATTTGAAATTTCGGGAAACTTTTCGTATTTGTCTTACCATAAAATCTAATTCGCACTATTACGAACATTTTAAAACAAAAAAGAGTTGAATCGGTCCAGCCGTGCTCAAGTGATGAGTTTAGCAACGAATAGCAGTTCATTGTTATTTATACATTCAATTAGCTAGTGAAACTCGGCACACGTGATAGTATATCTAAACACGACGAAATAAAAACATTTGATAATCTTTTGGGGTCAACGACCGCTGGTAGTGTTGTTACTTGAAGTACAAGTTGAGAAAATCAGTTTTACTTTGTTTTATCGTGTTTAGATATCGATGCACATCACTTTTGTGAAGATTACATAAAAAAAAAAACAGATATTTTAATCTGATATTTAAAGTGACTACGATACGATACCTGCGGTTGAAGACCCCAAAAAAACTCTTTTTTTTTTGTTTTATCGTGTTTTGGTATCGATACCATCACATCTGAATTTCGCTAGTCAATTTAATTTTGTCCTGTATATATTAAGTTTTTACATGACATAAATAGTATAAATCTTTTTACAGCTGTAGGAACTATAATTACAATGATTTACATGTGACGGCGACAAAAGCCGGTTCGAAAAACGTAACCACTGTAAGTAATTTAACCATTTATTAATTGCACAATGCGCTGCCTATCCCTTTGGGAAATACGAATTTGATGTGTAGGTGATCCGTTGAGATGAGTTCAATAGAGAGACTTGGAGAAAATTAAAAATAGAAAAAAAAATAAAATGCATGGATGTCGTTGACGATGTCCTTAGCCACTCTAGACAGAGAAGTGGAAAGAGAAGTAGGCAGTGAGGTAATTGCCTTGCAGTAGGAACAATACGAGGTTGTAAAAAAAACTGCTGGATGATAGTAGGTAACCTACCTATGAGCTGACTAAACAAGTTACGAACTTCATAAAAATAATGAAATAGCATTTATTTTTGATTTTACAAACGTTCCTTAGTAAAATTAAATCCTTACAATGCTAATTACTATTAATTACAGCAATAAAACACCATTTGAATTTTTACGGAAAATAACTTGGTTCGATCCTAAGTCCTTGTATAAGGTTTTTTAGAAAATCTTTGAACGTTGTTCTCATCTCTAACGTCAACAACGTGGTTCCCTAATACCTACTTTCACCTCTAGTAGTTTCAAATTTTGTCCCAACTGACGCATCTTATCACCCCGGAGAATAATATCTAAATGAACGTCTAAAAAACAAATTTTATATCTTTTAATAGTTTAAGGCAGAAAAAAGAATGGGTGCTCTATGGAAATGTCAGGTTTTGACCAATCGAGATACCCCAGGATTTTATCCTGAGGTCCAGGTCGGAGAACACACCTATGCGGCGACCCATTGCTGTATGCAAATTCACGTGAGACAAACAAGTATGTAAGCTTATTATCCTTCCCACTAATATGTATTATAAATATGACTGATGTTTGTTACTCACAGCTGAACGGATTTGGATGTTTGGCGCACAGGTAGACCATAGTAAAATAATTGTGTACATGAAGTAGTTTTCCTAGGTAGGATGCGGATGAAATCGCGGGCAACAGCTAGTAGAATAAAATACCCAAAATTCCCGGTCTAAATTAGAACAAGTAACTCCACAGAGTCGCCTCAGACGATCCTCGTGAACAACATGGTACTGCAAGCAGTTGGCACAGACCTGTCGGAGAAGGACGTCGACTTCACTGCCGAGTACCAATACGCAGACGGCGACGTAGTGAACATCACTTGCGTAAACTTCAACTTCTTGAACCAAACGCCGCTCACGATGGAATATGAGATGGCAGGCACAATGAGCGGTGAGTTTTCATATTCCTTTGTAACTATGTTATTGTTTGTTTCTAAAATATAGGTCAAAAACTTTTTTAAAACAAGCCTTTAACGAACGAAAAAGTACTACTCGTAAATAATACTTACGTAAACAGAACTTTCATACATATTTTCTTAAAAGCTTGAGGATTATCTTTAAGTGTAAGAAGAACGTTCACGCCTCAAGCTTTCAAGAAAATATTAAAGTTCTATGTATAAGTAAGTTTTGTTTATATCTGTACCTTCGCTTGTAAGGTGACAAGTCAAGATAAATCCAAATGGCCGAAACACAATAGAGCTATCTTGTTTTTTTGAGAAGTTCCTATGGCCACCTTCCGGCTCCATCATCAGATCCTAAACAACACCTAGTGGAATAACACTTGTCAAAACATATTCAATGAGTCCAAACACGATGGTGCTATCTTGTTTGGTTGGGGAGTTCCTATGAACAAATTCCGGCTCCGTCATCAGACCCTGAATAGTACCTTGACTATAGTACTTGTCAAGACAAAACGAACGAGTCCACTTTCGGTGGTGCTATCTTGTTTGGTTGAGGGCCACCTTTCGGCTCCATCATTAGACCCTGGACACTGCCTAATGTATTTAGCTTTTGTCAATACATGTGTAATGAAACCACACACGACGGGGCTGTCTGGTTTAATTGAGAGTAGCCCTTGACCACCTTCCGGCTCCATCATCAGACCCTTGACACTACCTCGGGCTGTAGTACTTGTCAAGACAAAGCCAACGAGTCCAAACAATATGGTGCTATCTTGTTTGGTTGAGGATTTCCTATGGCCAACTTTCAGCTCTATCATCAGACCCTGGACACCTCCTAGTGTAATAACAGTTGTCAATACATATTGTGGCGTAATTAAAGAAAAAAATGTCATACACCACATTTAATACGTGTTTAATTTTGCTAATTTTTAAAATCGAAAATGAAAGTGCAATAATGTAAAACAAGGTTTCCAGAAACGTTTCCTGTTAATTGCGTACGAGAAGATTCCATGAGAATAAACCGCGTGCGGTTTTGTTACAGTTTATTTGTACGTCCTATCGGAATAGGTGTAATAACTAAACCATCTAGGTATGTTAAAAGTTTGGGATAGGTGTATCACGTAATGCGCAACGCCAAGCTCTAAATCATGGTCATAGTACTGACCTAATTGATTATGAAATAGTGATATACAATAGACGCTAACAAATTTGAGTTCAATCAGTTGTGAAGTAAGGAAATTAATAATAAAATAAATGATCCAGATAGATCATAATTCCAAAGCGATGTAGCGTAGATGAGACAGGAAATCCACGTGAAGCAAAGATTCAGGGTAATAGTATACGTCTTTAGATCTCACATAGGATTATGGTCAGGATATTCTGCCGCATAGGTCGAAAGTAAAAAAAAAAACTGGTTTGATGAACTTTCCTCATAAAAAATGGTGAATAAGTTATCGGGCCATATGCACAGATCAAAATATAACTTGCTATTGGCTCAGAATCCATTGAGAATGGAAAATGAGAGAATTTGTATACTTGATATTTAAAATACATATATTTTTATATTTGAATTTGCATTTCCTGGAGACAGTAGATCCTGTCGCAATAGACTAGCTAAGCGAAAGCAGTCTTGAATAGCAAGTTCCTACGGCGAGAAGACAAATACCATAACAAAAGATATTATCCTAAAGTTTCAACTTGAAGAGTATCTATGGTCACCATCGGGCTTCAACAACAGACCAGCTCCGTGGTGTCATATTTTTGCGTATTCACCGAAGTTATATAAGTATGCCAAGTTTTAGCTCAATCGGATGCCAGAAAGTGCTTGAAAAATGGGTGACAATGGAAGTAACTGGAAACACATACGAACAAAGCTTGCTAATATAAAACTTGCAAATATAAGGAGTTTAGAAACACCTTCTTCCTCCCTTTCGAAAGAGCTTGATAGGACCTTAAAAGTGATCGCACATTATACATTTAGCTCGGCACCAGAGGGGCAATTGCGTAACACACATAAAATTGCAATTGATCGCAAATGGTTTCATTTTGATAGTTCCACATCCATTGCGTTATTTAGCACGTTGTTGACCAGATGAATTTTTGAAACCTATGAAGCAATGTGCTTGCGCGCTGATCGACTGAAATGATGTATTGTCATTTCCTTAGTTTTTTTTGTTGGTATAATTAATTAATGGGATTAGGTTGGTTTCACTGCACTCCTCTCCCCCTATCCCATTCCTGCACATTGCCTTTCACCCGCGTGTGAGCGAGACCGCTACACCAATCAGCGCCAACTCGCGGAATGTCGTCAAAAATCAGAATGGATTCGGTTTTCGGTCGTCGTCGCGTGCGCACCCCATTGCGCCCAAAATTAATTTAACCAAGTGAAAATTCGTGGAAATCGCTTGTATCGTCGTGACAGTGCATCATCATCGCATCAAATAAGGTATCTTGCCACCTTCCTTTCGCCAACTACTGATTTGCTACCTAATTTCTGTCCTAACAGTGGTTGTGCATTCGTCCATACTTTTTGTCGTAAAACCAATTCCAAAATATCGATTAAGTGTTGCTCCGCGCATCCACAATGGATTAGTAAATGTTTCAAAACGCTCGGATTGTGATTCAAACTGTGTTACGCAATTAGGGTGCAGATCGGCATCGCTAGAGGTATGAATATCGGAATCTCGTATGTATTTATCGTATTTTTCAATTCCGAAATTGAATAGAATATCGGAATTAGTATTTTGTTAAGCCGCTGACAACACGTAAACCGCGGTCACTGTCAGTTTGCATAGAAAAGAAAGAGAAGCGCGATGACACAACGCTTGCAATTTACTGCAAAATATGAAGCAATTATCTATTTACTCAAAATTGAGTTGAGTAATCGAAAATAAAAAACAACCAAGTTCTGCATTCAAATAAGACGCTCCTGTTATTAATTAAATACGTAACGTATGTTGATATTTAATACAGATATTTTGGATTAGAACTCAAGGTAAGAGGTTAGTTTAACGTTAGTTTGTATCGGGATTTTTCTTTAAAAACGTGTTTTGGTAACAACCAAGTTCTGGGAAATATGTTTAAAATTAACATATATTTTTTCCGCTACCACAAACTATACAGATTTGCCAATTTTTTTTCTTAAGAGAGGCCTATTTTGGTCAATTCGGTCTTGTCAGCGCCTTAATTATCGGAAGTTTAAACTTCCGATTGGTTTACGTGGGCAGGCCATGGAGTATCCCTGAGCAGCCGTGCCAAGTCCACTGGCGACATATCCAAGTGCTGAGATGTCTGTAAGATAAAGTGACAATGATGTCGAAACTCAGACCCACCACACTGAACGTATTACTGCATCAATGGAATGTTATTTTCACGAAATTATTCCGGCGATGGTGATAGCAGTGCTCTCGAAGTTGTACGAGAATACTGCTAGGCTTGGACAAAGTATTCAATTTGGGAAAACAACTTAGAGAAGGAAGCTAACAGAAGAATTAAGCTTGGCTGGGCGAACTCGAGTCTTCTAGTCGCTTATTCCACAGAGCCTGAAGGTCAAGAACAAACTAGCAAGTTATTAGTTTTATTATATCTTTTCAAAATAGTGTCCATTTATATCAATACATCGCTGCATCCGATGGAACCACTGAGAAAAGTACTTTACCCACTCGTCCTTAGGGGTCTCTTCGACGGCATTTTGAAACGCTGCCACTGCTTGCTCGGCGTCCATAAAACGTTTTCCTCGAAGTTCTTTTATTTTCGGAAATAAATAAAAATCACAAGGTGTGAGGTGGGTGACCCAGTAATTCCACGTCTGACGTCGCCAAGTAGTCGATGGTTTGCTTGGCGGTGTGCGACAAGGCGTTGTAGTGGTGAAGGAGGATCCTACTGCGAGGTAGTACACAGTAGTGTACCGCTCTGCAGTAACTGTTTTTCGATCCTCTTAAACAATTGTTGCGTAATGACTTGTCCTTCCGAAGAACGAGGCCACCATCTTTTTTCCCATGCTCCGACCTCTCTTCACTTTAGTTGGCAACTCCTCGGAAAGAAACACCCAGACAGCAGACTGTCTCTTAGTTTCAGGATCATAACAATAAATCTAGCTTTCGTCAGCCGTAAGTATGTCGAACACAGCATTGGAGTCACCTCCGTTAAGTCTTTGAACCAGCATTCAACACGACGGAGTTTTTGGGCCTCTGTCAAATTATGAGGTATCCACCGGACAAAAGCTTCCTGACCACTAAATGTTCATGGAGGATTTTGTGCACTTGACTCATACCAATGCCTAAGCTTGTCCGAATCTGCTGATAAGTCATTCTTTTGTCAGTCTCTATCATCCGCCGCACAACACTGATGTTATCTTCAGTCGTCGCCGTAGAAGGCCCTCGACCACGTTTAAACTCATTAAATCAGTTGTAAACAGTGGCACGAGATGGGGCTTCATCGTGAAAGGCCAATCGAAGTCTATCATAACTTTCTTGTTGACTTCGGACATCGAAAGTCAAAAAAATTTCATGCTGACGTGACACACAATTTTCAATTTGCCGCCAAATCGTAAACAAATGACAAATGAATAAAATACATACACAATAATATTGGCAAAGAGTTCCATTTTCAAAATTTGAACTGTTTTTTTAATATACCGTTTACAAGTGGCCAGTTCTAAAAACTTTCAGTGTCGCCCTCGTACTACTTATAACGTTATTATTGACCAATTCATCTACTTACTGACTTATCCAAGTACTTTAAAGCAGAATCAAATCTTCGCCTCTAACGGACCGATGATTACAAATGTATTTTTTTCGGCGACGTGATGTAAATTACAGATGTCCGATGAGTGTTTAAGAAATTGAAGTTCCCGCTTCTTGTAACTTCTCCCATCCCTCATAGAACGGGAATTTGGGATTGATTTTGCATTTACGCACAATTCGTCGAAAATCAAGAAAAGTTGTAACTTTGGCAAATTACACTGTTTTGAACGGCCTATCCAACGATGCCCCACACCATGGGATAGACGAGAATCTAATCTCCATTTGTATTACGTGTACCTAAAAAAAATTGTTTCAAGATTTTGTTTTACCACTGTCGGCTGATTAATATGTATAGGTACCTATGCCAAATTATAGATTTATTGTACTAAGCGTCTCTGAACTACAACGGGGACAGACAGACAGACGGAGATGGCAAAACTATAAGGGTTCCTTGTTTACTTCCAAAAAGCACCACAAAGTGTAAAATAACTTTAGTTTTAAAAGTCTGAAATTTTTCATTTTTTAGTTATGTCACACAAATTATAACCTCATTCCCTTCCCATCAAATTCATGTGTCTTAAAATGATTATAAAATGAACCTGCTAAAACAATATATTTTTAAATAGTAATAATTAAACCAACATAAACTAACATACCAACTTCTATTTTATTTTCTTAACTTTCCATTCAATATGTGTTCAGTGTAATAAATCACTGATCGGTCATCATGAAGACTAATCGTATTTTTACTTTTATCTATTTTTATTATTTAGTATAAATATTATCTAGTTAAGTTTTTGTTTGCATGGCCTACTGTCTATGTTTGAGTTGAAAATCCCGCCTGCTATTAGTTTTGGTGGCTTATTAAAGAAGAGGAATCGTTTGTTGTGGACTGTGGAAGCATGTGGCAGGCTGGATTATCATCCCATCCTTAAAATATCTGTAAGAGATGTAATCATAATATTCCGTATTGTTTCAGAAAATTCTATCATGAAAGATCTATCATCATCCACAGCGATCGGTCTTATTGCAACATTACGTTCTGGGCACAACAATAGTTACATAACATGTACTAATACGGAGCCAAATGACTACACCAAAGTTATGGTGAGATTTATTATGCGGACAGAATTCAGTAAGTTTGTTTTGTATTCTATTTTATTAGGTTCATATAGTCACAAGCAAACATATTTATGTGATGCTTCTTGGACTTGGCTTTGGCTCGATTATCTAGCTACGGAGACCATAAAGCTACAAACATATGTTAGTTATGTGTAATACAAATGAAATTGGGTCTTTCATTGAGTTTATGAGTAGGTACCTAATGTAGGTGACCTGCCGTGGATACGATTATTTGATAGTGGAAATATGATATAACCTAGATACGGGACAAACCTGAGCTTTTCAGGAGATCCAAAACAAGATATATTTTTTTGAAAACTGGTCGTAACTTTTTGTCTATAAGTACGTTCTATCTAAAAAGTTTGTCACAAAGATTCTTAGATTTGTTTAGATTGGGTTAGACTAGATTTGTTTAGTCTTTAAGTCTTAAATACCAAATATTCAAACTCAAACTCAAAGCATTTATTTCAAATAAACCAATTACAGGCACTTTTGAATTGTCAAGGGTTCGGTCAGTCAGTCAGAAAGATGAAGCTAGATGCCCATTCCAAAGCGTAGTAGGTACCTATGGAGAAGAACGGGCAAGAAACTCCACGGACACTCTTTTAAATCAACGTATTATGGTTACAAAATATTGTTTACATCATTAATTTTGAAACTATACATGTGAGAACGATGCAAATCGTAAAAGCGTCCGTAATAAAAAGATTACAACAAAACAAAAGCAATTCAAAAATTAAAGTTAAAATAAGTCGTGGCAGCTAAGAGATGACCAGTCTCTACTGACGGCGCCCGTTCACGAACATGACGCGTGGATCAGCACCATTCAGCTCAACCATTTTGAAGGGAGCTAAATGATCCAACACACGCGCCACCATCAGCGAGACATTAGAGTGAGCACGACATACTCCCAGCCACCAGGGCACATTCAAGTCAATGAAAGACGTATCCAGTAAATGGCAGCTTTATAGTACATGGTACTCACATAACAATGTGCTGTGCAGCTATACAATACTAAGAGATTAAATTTATACAATGCAAAGAGAGTTTTTAAAATCTTCAGCAGCTCTAACACTATTTTCAATACCTGATCAATTAGTTTTTGCGCCCTTGTGGAGCAGGACCAGCGTTGAGCCAAGCCTTTTTTTATCAGCAATGTAATCCCCAATATTAAATTAAGACTATAGTTTTAAAGATCGCATGTCCCTTACGTTAAAACATAATTGATAGTGGTTAACGAACCGTGGCCTTCCGCTAACGAAGTTTTAGGTGAAAACTATCAGCGTTGATATATGGAACATTTGGGAAATGAAAGACTTATATTTTTCAAAGTAAAGTAAGTTAATGCTGTACTCTATATTATTATTGCACATCGCTGTTAACAAACTAAATTAATTGAATCTATCATAATTATGACACACTGTGTCGATGCAATACAGGGTTATTTTAAATTAGCTAGCTAAACTCCGCAGATGCGATGAGTATCGATATCTAAACACGATCAAACAATAAAAAAAAAATGTTTTTTTGTGGGTTCAGCGACCGAAATTATTGTAGTCTTCTCTAGTCTTGAAAAACCAGACAAGTGCGAGTTGAAATCGCGTGGCGGGGGTTCCGTACAATCAATATGTTATCTGCCATGTTTTTTATCCCAAGAACAAAATTGTTGTTGTAAAGCATGTTCTCCCTTATATTGCAACTGCAAATATAAGTTTGTACGCACAATATTGACAGATTTACCAAGTTATTTTAACACCAATACGTATACTTCTTATAGGGTTTTCTGTAATCTATAAGCAAAGAACTATTCAGATATTTGTATTTTCTTTCATTTTTTTTTCAAAATTTTCGCAGATAAATTTCCATCTATTTTCTTAAATAACTTTAAAAGTAGGTATTTATTTAAAAATTATAATAAAAACATATATATATGAGTTCTTCACAACAAGCCCTTCTATTTAGTATGTCACACAGTACAGTTTGCAAAACTTTATTTTTAATTTTCTAATTTGCCCCCAATAGTGTCATATTTCATATTCAATAATAGTTTCATATTGAAAATGCATTTATTTACGTTACACGTTCGTGTTAGGGTCACAGATAATATGTGAACCGGATTTCAACTTAATCGGTCCAGTAGATTCGAAGCGAATTGGCTATGACAGAAAGACAGACAGACAAACACACGAGTGATAAGGTAAGTGGTAAGGTTTCCGTTTTTTCTTTTTGAGGTACGTGTAGAGGTATCCAGCTGAAATTAATATAACATACGTTGATCTGCGGTCCTCTAAAAAAATCAAGCTTCTAAGTTAACGCAATAAAAATTACGGCCATTTATGCGAATATCTTGATAATCGCAAATAAATCAAAACCTTTAAATAGGGTACTTCCCGTTGACCTAGGATCATGAAATTTGGCAGGAAGCAAGGTCTCACAGCACAAGTAAAGTCAGAAAATGATTAATTTGTAGTTTTAGCACATAAAAAAAAAATATTTGTGATTACAAACTTACATTTGCAGTTGGAGAATTAAACGTGATGTACGAGTATATCGATGTATACTCGTACATCACGTCAACTACAATGTTAGGTATGTTTATGGGTTAAATTCATCCCAACTAACCCTTCATTGTGCGTGGTCAGACACGCACTTTGCCAGTTTTTTTTTACATATCGAGATTTTAAATATACCAATCGATAGAGTAAAAAAATCTGAGTCGAACGGTATATATGTAACTCATTTTCGACAAAATTTCCCTTACGTTGTTTCATATTTCCACTATCGTATTGTATGTGATAAACAGTCGTAAACATAGTCGTAGTGAGTAGCAAGTGAGTCTCAATTCTGAGTGTCGTCGCGTGCGACTCCCCCTGTCCTTCCATTTTGAAGAACGTTTGAGTAAACCTCTAAACCATGATGAGCCATTACTGAGCCAGCGATACCATAAGCAACCACAGCACCAACCTATTGTATGTAACGCGTTTGCGAATATTTTATGTATGTGTTTTTTTTATTTAGTGCTATGCTCTCCTTCAACCAATCATGTTATCAAACATTAATATTAATCCACTTAAGACGCTGATAACACCGAAACCGCGGTCACTGTCGGATTGCATAGAAAAGAAAGAGAAGCGTTGTGTCACGCTTGTAATTTATTGCAAAATATGAAGCAATTATCTATTTACTCAAAATTGAGTTGAGTATTTGAAAATAAAAAACAACCAAGTTCTGCATTCAAATAAGACGTTCTTGTTATTAATTAAATACGTAACGTATGTTGATATTTAATGCAGGTATTTGGGATTAGAACTCAAGGTAAGAGGTTAGTTTAACGTTAGTTTGTATCGAGATTTTTTTTTCAAAACGTGTTTTGGTAACAATCAAGTTCTGGGAAATATGTTCAAAATTAACATATATATTTTCCTCTACCACAAACTATACAGATTTGGCATTTTTTTTTCTTAAGAGAAGCCATTTTTTGTCAATTGGGTCTTGTCAGCGCCTTAAGTGAAGTTTTAGAGGCACACCTAGTTTTACCTATACAGTGTCAAATTAAATTAGTTAGCGAAACTTAAATTAACTTACTTAAAAGTCAAATTAAATTAGTTAGTTAGCAGACGTGATGAGCATCGATATCTAAACATCATAAAACAAGTGGGACGCTACCTGTGTAGACACACTGGCACCGTCCCACCTCCAAAGGACTTCTAAAGCGGGTGCAGCGAGCGGCAGAAAATTCCGAAAATCTGAAAGTTATTAAATATGGAGGCCTTGGCAGAGAGTACAACTTTGTGCCCTTTGGCGTCGAGACCCTCGGTCCGTGGGGTCCCAGTGCGCATAAGTTTTTTTTTACGGAAATCGCGAAACGTCTAGTTGACGTAACTGGTGACCGAAAAGCTGGCGGCTTTCTCGCGCAACGCATCAGTATTGCAATTCAGCGAGGAAATGCCGCCAGCATCCTCGGTACAACTTAGTTTTAATTTAATTTAGTTAATGTTAATAATCATCCTGTAATTTGGTTAAGCAAATAAATTTGTGGCGGTAAATATTAAAGACAAAATGGTTTACTATGGTTTTGATACTTTTTTAGAGTCAACGACTATATGTTAAAATCAGTTTGTTTTAGTTTCTTTTCACACTATCTAAACACCATAAACAACATGGCGGTCTCTGAGAATAGGCTTCGTATACAGCCCGCCAACAATACGTATGGCGAGCGAACTACCGGTTATATTATACCGAGACTTATTAATAGTCTATCCTCAGAAATAAACAAAATGTATTTCACCTAAAAATATTAAATGTAAACTTAAGCAACTTACTTAAGTAATATGTAGGAATGACTGTAACTACCTATTTAAACACCTGAAGATGTTAATAATTGTATCTTCAATAACGCGTACATATAAAATGTTTGTAAATATTAAATATGTAAAGATGTTATTAATTGTATCGACAATAACGCGAGTTTAAACCTTAGTGGTTTTTGGTTGCTATCTAATTCTGTAATCCTGTGTTCTTTTGTATAAATGACAAATAACTAAAAATAAAAAAAAAAACAATCTAAACTGATATTCTCAACTAATATTTCAGAACTACTCTTCCTTTACCCCAACAAAAATAATCAATTTTATTTTGGAACAAAGTTCCTTATCGCACGTTATACTCCCCACATACTTCAACTGAAGGAAACGAAATCTAAATCTTGTATAAAATGCACACTATGCAGCCAAGCATATTTATAAGTTGGGGGTTACATGGCTCATAAAAATGCTTGGCTCAACGCTGGTCCTGCGCCGCAAGGGCGCATACTCGTAAACTAATTAATAATTATACTCGTTGCTGTCTCGTTCTCGATGATGATTGGATACAACCATCATCGAGAAGTAGTAAGCGTTTAGTAGAGTCACTCGTCAGATAATTTTGAAGAATGCCAGCACACGTCAGGTTATTTTTTAGTTATAAAAAATAACCTGACGTGTGCTGGCATCGCGTCAGCAAATGTCTTCATTCGGTTTTTATATTAAGTTACATATTTCCGTACATACTCGTATATTGTCCAGATATTGTAATAACCCCAGTAAGCAACTCATTTGACACACATGCAAGCAATGAGAATGTCCATCCAGAGTCGGTAGAAAATATTTAACCAAATTAAAAACAGAGTATGAGAAGACTTATTTAAACAGATAGCCTTTTTTTTGGGTGGGAAGTTATCAAATAACTTCTCCCACTCCGGGAGGGTGTGTCAGATTCTTACTGACTAAAACCTACCCGTATTCCTTCCGTCCGTATTTGTTCCGTTCCTGTGTCGCCAGGGGCCTCAGTATCCCTTTCGGACTTTCCCGCTACCCCGGTAGGCATCGGCCCTACACCAGAGAGATGTCAGCACAAGTGTAGGGGTCCACCCCTACACTGTGGGGTGTAACCCATACACTGCCTATCCAACCATACCCTAGACCATGGGATAGACGAGAAAAAAAAGTCATCCCCTCATTACGTGCAACCCTAAATTTATTTTTCTATATTTATTTTTATTTTTATAATAATATATTTTTTTTCGCTACATTATTCTCAATTCTCAATTCTTTATTGGATTCAATATGTATTACATAGATGGTATAAAAAGTAAAAGACCAATATGGACCCTGTCGGGCACAGTAATATTAGGAGAGAGGGAGAGGGCTTTTCTTTTTTTTTTTTTGGTAGCGGTAGCATCAAATCAAATCAAATCAAATCAAAATATTTTTATTTCACATAAACCTACATGGGCACTTATGAAACGTCAGAAGCTAGGTGCACGGTTCCAATTGGTCGTTTCCTATGGAGAAGAGCCGGCAAGAAACTCCACGGTTACTCTTTTAAAAATAATTGGCTTTTACAATGTTTTCAAAATACACAAATTAGGTATGGGAGAACAGTGTAGGCCTGTCGAAAAGTACTTAACAAAAAAAAGAGAAAAGGAAACGGTCTAAAGAAAAAAAGATCTAGTCTATTAAGCCTACAACGTTCTCACATTCACAACGTACACAAGAATCCATGTAAAATAATATTAATAATATTAAGTCTGAAATATAAATTGTAGGTATATAATGTCAAAAATGTATGTCTAAAAAATAATAATAATAAACATCGTAATTTGGGAGCAGTTAATAGATATTTCCATAGTTATGCCGTTTCTAGTGTACCAGGGAAGCCACATGTGCAGAAGGAATTATTGCCAAACTTCCTTGTCTTCAACGTAGTCTTTAATCTTGTAATATGCGTTTTTGATAAGGACACGTTTGATGTGGGTTTTGAACTTTCCATCGCTAAGTTCTGTAACTGACTTTGGCAACTTGTTATAAAAGCGGATACTGTTGATAACAAATGATTTGCTTGTTTTTGTTAATCTAAATTTGGGTATCACAATTTTATGTTTACTACGTGTATTTATATTATGGAAATCACTTCTTGTTTTGAAAAGACATAAGTTCTTGCGAACATACAAAATACTTTCTAAGATATAAAGAGAAGGCAGAGTAAGTACATTAATTTCTTTGAATTTGTTTCTAAGGGACTCACGAGGACCCATTCTATATACTGCGCGGATTGCCCTCTTTTGTAAGATAAAAATTGAATCTACATCAGCTGCCGATCCCCACAGCAGAACGCCATAAGACATAATACTGTGGAAATAAGCAAAGTATACTAACCTAGCTGTGGCTATATCAGTCAACTGTCTAATTTTTCTTACTGCATATGCAGCTGAACTTAATCTACCTGAAAGAGCTCTAATGTGGGCTCCCCATTGTAATTTTGAATCTAGAGTAATTCCTAGAAATATAGTTTCTGTAATAGCATCTAGTCTCTTGCCATCAAGTTTTAAATTTAGAGCCACTTGGGGTACATTTGGTAGTGAGAACTTTATACATTTTGTTTTGTTCGCATTAAGTAAGAGATTATTAGCTGCGAACCATTTCGAAAGAATATCCAGACTATCATTGACGTGTAAGACATCCGGATTTTTTCTATCTGTTTTAAAAATAAGAGAAGTATCGTCAGCGAATAGAATTATATCCGATAAGTTTGCCATCATGTAAGGAAGATCATTAATATAAACTAGAAATAGGAAAGGGCCAAGAATTGAACCTTGGGGCACGCCCATCTTTACTAGAGACCCGGAGGACGTCGCCCCGTTAACGTTTACTTTTTGCTGCCTGTTTGATAGATAGGACAGAACAAGATCAGCAGCTTGTCCACGAATTCCGTAGTGGTGTAATTTACAGGTCAGTGTATTGTGGTCAACGCAGTCAAACGCTTTTGAGAGGTCACAGAAAATGCCAATGGCATCCTGGGATTTCTCCCAGGATTCCAAAATGTGACTGATGAGTGTTACTCCTGCGTCAGTCGTCGACCTACCTTTCGTGAAACCAAACTGGCGACTATGTAAAATCCCATTAGAATTGAAATGTGACAGTATCTGGTCTAGCATGATTTTTTCATATATTTTACTCAATGCTGGTAGCACAGATATAGGTCTATAATTAGAGGGATCACTCTTACTACCCGATTTGAAAATTGGTACTACTTTACTATGTTTCATTAAATCAGGAAACGTACCGCTGTCTAAACATTGATTAAATATGCCTGTTAGGACAGGGGCTATCGTGTCAATGATATCTCCAAGAACCTTAACGGAAATCCCCCATAAGTCTTCAGTTTTCTTTATGTTAAGACTTTTAAATGCCCTCTTAATAGTGACAATAGAAATGGGCTTGAATTCAAAACTTGGAATGTCCTTAGAGAAGTGTTGTTTGAGAAGAGATTCAGCTAAAATAGGTGATGAGGGAAGAGATTTCGTAACCTCTATTGGGATTTCGGTAAAGAAATTTTCTAGTGTCTCAGCAACTTTTAACTTATCTGTAATGGTTTCATTATTAATTTTTAAAGACAATTCATTTTGATCTCGCTGTTTTGTGTTTCCAGTTTCTTTGTTGATTACCTGCCACACAGCTTTTATTTTATTGTTAGACATACTAATTTTGTTATTGAATATCTTAGAATAATTTCTGACATAATTATGAAGGGCTTGATCAGAAGTCAATGATTTCTCGTAGTACAAATTATATAAAATATCTCTGCTTTTTCTAATGCCAGCAGTGGCCCATTCATTAAATTTTGGTTTAGTATTGATTGCGACTTTTTTCACAGGACAGGCTTTATTGAATTCTCGGCAAACTGAAGAAAATAATGTACGATAGTTTATATTGGGGTCTTGTGAATCAAAACTAGCTGTTGAAAGATTACTAAGAACATTATTATTAAACATTTTCAATTTATTTTTAGTGAGGTGTCTTAACTGAATGGTTTTATCTATGTGTAACTTTTTATCTAGGTCAAATGATACAAGTTGACCAGTATGGTCAGACCTGACGCCACTAATTAAGGAAGAGTCTTTTATTTTACAATTAGTATATACATTGTCTATGCACGAAGCTGAGGTTGCTGTTATTCTAGTTGCTTCTTTAAATATACACTTTAAATTGAATGATTTAAACAATGATATAAGCTTACTTTTATCCACTGAATTAACTAATAGATCAATATTTAGGTCACCACAAACAAAAACGAACTTATTATCTTTAAAAAGTTTGCCTAGTATTTCTTCCATAATTATTAAAAATGATGACAAGTTTGATGCCGGTGGTCTATAAACACATAAGAAAGTATGGCCTTCAACCTCTGTACATGCTACCTCACATAAGCGATCAACAGAGCAAGCAGTGATATCCTTCCTTTCCTTATGTCTGAAAATACTTTTACATAATATCAAGGTACCACCCCCTATTGAGGACCTGTTGTACGCACTGGCAACTGAAAAATTATTTACATTAAACAACATCCTATCCGGTCTTAACCAGGTTTCACAAAAACATAAGATATCCATATGATATTTATCTATTAACAATTCCACGTCTAGGATTTTGCCAGAGAAACGATTTATATTTTGGTGATACAGTAAAATATTCTTGTTATGCTTCTCTTTTGTCGAGTAAGATCAAATAACTTCAAATAACTTCTCCCGCTCTGGGCGGAGCGGGAGGGTGTGTCAGTCTCTTACTGACTAAAACCCACGGCCTCGGTCACCCTTTAGTACCTTCCCGCGACCCCGGCAGCCATCGGCCCTAGTAGTCCCCTACACTTGTGCTGACGACATCTCTTTGAGGCGCGCGTGGAATACAACGCGCCGTTGACCCGGGCCTGGTCCTTACCGGACGGCGAGCTACCCATTGCTCACCGTCGGCAAGCCCGCGCCTACGGTGGCCGGAAATCCCGCAACGAGGGGAGAGGCTAAGTCGCAATTCAAGATATTCAATATTATTATAAATTATTATTGTATGTGTTTAATTGGTTGTATGATTATGTATTTAGGTTTGTGTGTATATGTATAGTATATAATAGTTATTTTTAATTTATGTATTGCATAAGAATAATGTAGGTAATTATTATAAAATTCTTGGAGGTATTTTCTTTATTAATAAATTATGTTATTATTTATGTATTCATATTTATATTTGATTTTCTATATTCCATATTATATTATTTTATTTTATTTTGCAATCGATTTATCATCTAAAAACTCCTTTACTGAATAGTACGATTTAGATTCCAGAAATTGTTTCAATTTATTAATAAAAATATTTGTTTTGTTTACTTCTTTAATGTCATTTGGCAATTTATTATAGATTTTTATGGACATAACTAAAGGGTTGGTTGAGTGCATTTAGAGTCGGGAATGAGGTATTTTTATTTTGTTTTTGTTGTGTCGAAAAGTATATCTTCTTTCTGTTTCTTCGCAGGTGATGTAAAAATCTGAGTGTTTCCTTACAAATATACATAATTCTAAGATATATATTATTATATTATTGTTTTTTGTATTACGTAATAAAATAAGTGTGTGGAGCCCAATTACGAAGGCTGTAGCCGGAGGATTGATAAAAATACAAATTTTATTTAACTTAATTTATTTTATAATAATTACAATATTAATTAATGGCTAAAAATGTCGACGGTTGACCGATGCTGTGTCAAAAGTGACGATTTCACGGAGGCCGCGATGTCCGGTGTCGGGCTGCATCACGTTGTGCTGCGTCGGCGCCTCGTGCTGCGGCTGATGCAATTCGCAGTAACTAGGTAAACGCTTGTCAGCGGTTTAGGTGCTATGTGAATATGTAACACCTCCCCTCGAAGATAAGCAACTATTTCGAAATCTTGTGTGAGGAAGATGATGAAATGTTGCTGTGATCAATTCTTATCTTGCTAGGAATGACTCTATTTCGTTCTTGAATTTCAGCATAATTTCCTGAATCATCCGTTTCCTTTGGTTGATTTTTCTGAAGACGTTTCGTTCGATGTCGTCGGTACATCAGTGCGATGATAAGTGCACTTGCACCGGATAGTATTAGATAGATTGGAATCGTGGTGTGGTAGAGAGCTGTATCATTTGCTTCATTAAGTTTAGCTGGAGTTTGTAGCATGATCTTCGTATTTATTGAGTGCAGGTTTTCTAGGTCAGCAGAGTTTAGTATGATTGGTGCTTCGCTTGACATTTCTAAGTCTTCAATGTATGTAGGCAGTTGCATAATCTCCAGAGCAAATCCCTTGATGTGATTGTTGGAGTTTGCTATAGTGAATTCGGGCGTTTTGATGTGACAATTGTACGGGATGATCGCCAAGTAACTTCCTTCAAGGGTTTTATATGTCTCTTGTCTGCATGATATCTTCACTTTGGTTTGGTGTGGGAAACTGATGGTGTAATGTTTCTCGTCGAGTTGTTCTACAGCTTCTTTCTTTAACGCGACTGAAGACAGCTTACAGCATGGCAGAAGTTCTTGTTTGGAGATCAGATGCTGGATGCAATCCGGATCATCTTGGGTCTTGTACTTTGATTTTGCTTCGCAGAGGTACAGAGAATTTACCTTCGGGCATTCAGCCTCCATGTACATAGAATCATGTCCAGAAATCGCAATAAGAGGTGAGGTAGGTATAAGGATTTTATTATTCTTGTTAGGGATAATGGACAGTTTATAAAGGTTATAGACTGGAGGGAAGGCAATCGGCACCTTAAATACTAAAACTATCTGATTTCCTATGTAGAAGTATCCTAGCTTAATTATGTCATAATAGTCTCTTAATTCTAATTCAAGAATTTCATCGTTTGAGTATAAAATCCTTAATTTATCTAACATATTCCTAATCTCAGTTATACTAACTATCATATGCGGTGTGCTTGATGCACGTATAAAGGCTAAAGTGTACTCTAGTTTATGGAGTGCTCCTAACAGATCATCTATGCTATCGCTTAAGATAGATAAGTATTGAGCCGTATGGGCGTAGTGGATAAAGTCGAAGTTTGCTGTACTATTAATTATCCGATTTAGAACATTTCCTATTCTTTCTTGGTTTTTAGTTATATTAGTTAACAGGTTGGCATTTTGTGTAACCCAAGTTTTAGATAAACTAACATGCTGATTAAGTTGACTCTGTACTTTATACTCATTTTCCTGGAGGATTTTTATAGCCTTATTGTACTTAATTGCATCAGTTTGGTCAAGATTACCAGATACACTCTTAATAACAGAACCGAGACCATCGATAAGTCCTCTTTTATGACGATTATGTTCAAATGACTCTAGCTGTGTAGATATTTTAGTTAATTTAGATGTGAGGTAATTCATGTGTGGTTCAAATAATAGGGATGTCTTATTATTTAGTTTATGTCTGAAATCAGTCAGTTTGGTACTAACTGTATCTATCTGAGATTGTATACTATCGAGATTAACATAATTAAGAAATGAATGATAGTGAGAAACGATACGCGTCGTTCCTAGATTAAACGGAAGGATACCAGGGCCATTTCCTAAAGGATCAATGGTTACTTCTTGTCCTTGCGTCATGTGGAGTAGCAGCAACAGTAACATCCTGTAACAATGTGGAATCTTTAGGGCTCCTCTTTAGACGGGACTTTGCAACAGGACCTCGTTTCTTTCGAGTATAAATATGTATGGGAAGATCGGCTAGGACTGTGTCTTTAGTAAAACGGGGAGCTAACTTTTGTCTGCTAGCTAGGGGATTACGGACAAATACTTGTTGGTCGGGGTTATATTCTTTCTCAGGTTCGCGATCTTTATTCCTATTTTCTGTTAATTCAGTCCTATGGTGAAGAGAGGTTTCATTTATTATTTCGTAGACTTGGGTTAGTCGTTTCTTATGGTCCAATAAGTAATTTTGCAGTAGGTGCTCAGATAAATTTAAATCCAAGGAATCGCGAGGATCGAAGTGTCCTGTGATTAAGTCTATAGGCCTACATTTAGTGAAGCTATGTATCGAGCTGTTATAACCTAAAACTGCGTAGGGGATAAGATTTATGGCAGGTTCATTACGCTTTTCTAACTTCAGGATTCTGAGATGTTCGAGGATAGTAGAATGAAAGCGTTCTACTATACCATTATCGTTAGGGGTATGTGCAAGTATCTTATGATGCTGTATCTTATGAAGACGAACAAATTCTGAAAATAATGCATTGGTGAACTCAGGTCCTTGGTCTGTAACTATAGTATAAGGAACGCCATGATGGGTGCAAAACGTTAAAAGAGCTTGAATGACACTTAACGCGGTACCATCTCTGAGATGATATGCTTGCGCATATTTCGAGAAAGCGTCAACTAAAGTAAGATATTTCTCATTTTGTACTGTGAACAGGTCGAGATGTACAATTTCGAAGGGTTTAGTTGGAGGAGGAACTATGGAGAACTTTTGCTTAACTGGGTTTCGGTCGTATTTTGCTTGTCCGCAAATACTACATTCATTTATATATTTTGATATGCTTTCTTTCATTTTAGGCCAATAATAACGATGTGATAAGGCAAGGAAACATTCGTTTATACCACGGTGATTTGTTTTTCCTTCATGGTAATTACGAATGATTTCTTGTTGCCTTAAGTAATCTTTGACGTTTTCAACCTCTTTTTTTGTTAAGACCATATTCAAGGCGGAGCTTTTAAACTTATCTTGCATAATCGGGATTATATTGTACATAGCTAGTGGGGGATGAATAAGAATTCCTGTTCTTACTTTGGGATTAACATATTCTTTTACAGCATTAATTACATCCTCCTCGAGATTAGACTCTGATAGTTGTATAGTAGTTTTAGTGTGAGTTTCGAAGGGTTTAGACACGGTTGGGCGTTTTTTAATATCGCCTACGATTACAAGAGATATTTGACGATGGAATTTGTTTAGGGGTTCATCAGATATTGGTATTTCTAGTATGGGACTCTCAGCACTGGTGTGTGCTGTTGCCGTTGTAGAATCGATCACTGAAGGGGGCTTCTCAGAGGTGTTAACTGCTATGGAGTTTGCATCTTCATTATTGATTTCGATGCGGGACAGAGCGTCTGCGTTAGTGTTCAGCTTACCCTGCTTATAGACAGTAGTGAAATTATACTCACTTAACTTTAATCTCCAGCGGGTTAAACGTGAATTCGGTTCTTTTAGATTCATGACCCATTGTAAGGGCTTGTGATCTGTAACGATTTTGAATTTCCTACCAAATAAGTAAGGGCGGAAATATTTGGTTGCCCACACAATTGCCAACAGTTCTTTTTCAATTGTGCTGTAGTTAATTTCACTAGTGTTTAATGTGCGGGATGCGTATGCTATGGGTTTATCGGTACCTATCTGACCTTGTGAGAGAACGGCACCAATGGCAAGGTTAGACGCGTCGGTTGTCAGTATAAAGTCTTTACTAAAGTCTGGGTATTGTAAAATCGGATCATTAATTAAAAGGGCATTTCTCAAAACAGTTGATGTAATTTAGATCGGTTATGTTGATTTTTGAACCCTTCTTAAGACATTGCGTCATAGGTTTTGTTATACGAGCAAAGTCTGGAATGAATTTCCTATAGTACCCTAACAGACCTAGAAAGCGTTTAATTTCGGTTGCCGTTTTGGGCATTGGAAATTTTTGGATTGCCGTGATTTTATCCGGGTTAGGTTTAATACCGTCTTTACTAATGATGTGTCCTAGGTATCCAGTCTCTAATTTTAAAAATTCGGATTTGTTCATTTGAATTTTGAAGTTAGATTCTCTGAAATACTTTTTCTAAATTGACCATGTGTTCCTGAAGGGATACTGCAAAAACGATGATGTCATCGAGATACACCAGACACACAACATTTTGAAGGTCCCGTAAGACATTGTCCATCACCCGTTGAAAGGTTGAGGGAGCATTTTTTAAACCCATTGGCATGCGGAGAAATTCAAAGTGTCCATGCTCGACTGTAAACGCGGTTTTTTGGATATCATCTGGGTTCATCTCAACCTGATGAAAGCCACTCGCAAGGTCCAGAGTGGTAAAATAGTGGCAGTTGCCTAACTTGTCAAGGACGTCCGAAATGTTGGGTATAGGATAGCGGTTATCTATAGTTTTCTCGTTTAATTTCCTGAAGTCTATAACCAAGCGCCACTTGGTTTTTCCACTAGCGTCGGCTTTCTTGGGAACTACCCAGATGGGGGAGCTCCATGCAGACTGCGAAGGACGTATGATATTTTGTTCTAGCATTTTAGAGATTTGATCCTGAACTTCCTGCTTATGTATGAATGGGTATCGGTAACTTTTTGTGTAGATTGGTACATCATCTGTTGTTCGAATAAAATGCTTTACTTGGTTCGTGAAAGATAACGACTCGTCATCAATATAGAATACATCGGCGTACTGAGTGCAAAGTGCTTCCAGATTAGCTTTTTCTTCGGGGTTTAAATGATCCGTACGTAGACGAGACAAAACTTCATTTACGCGATCGGACTGATTGGTGCGCATGCACTGGGCATTGAATAATTCTGTACTAACAGGGCGATCCATAGAAAAAACTACGTCATGACGTGACGCGTTTGTTACCTCTATTATACCTCTATTATTTTTTACAGTTGTGACGCAATCACCTATCAAACAATTTGAAACACACTGTTCAGGAATTAAAACGTCACCGTCCTCAGAGTTTATAGGGACTTTGACTAATTTAGATGAATTAGCCGGTACTATGTCTTCGTATAAATTACTATTACGTGAGTCATACATTAATAAAGGATTACTAGAGTTACGAGTGACCAACAACCTGTTTTTTAAATCAATATTAGATTCCAGTTTTTCTAATAAATCATAGCCAATCAAACCATCAAAAAAGTTATGAAACGCGTAAACAAAAAGAGTTATATCACTTGGCTCATTAAATTCCTGAAAACACGGTAAAGTGATAGAATAATCATTTCTGGTGGTAGCGTGAATATTCGTTACCTCAAAAGGATCATAATTACATGGTATATGGGATAAGAACTTTTGAACAACTGCCGGACTAATGAAAGACATGTTTGCACCTGTATCGATTAATAATTTAAGCGGAGGGTTTGAAATTTGTATAAATGGTAATTGCCTTTGCGTTTGCAAATTAATCTCTATTTTGATTTGTCTGATTTGGGGACCTTCTGAAAATCCTCCTTTTCAGTGGATGGAGTCGGATCCTTTACTTCCTCTACTATAACATAGGAATCTGTGCACTGTGGTTGCTCATACGCGTGTTCACTCGGGTAAGCGTAGTCGGGATACTCAAAATACCCTTGATAATAATCATTATCAAAATAATCGCTATAATAGTCATACTGCAACTGATCGCTAAAATCATTATAATTAAATTCCCGTGTTCTAAAATAATTTGCGGGTGGTGGATTCCCGGATTTAGACCAGTCATGAGTTGCACGTGGGGCGAACGGTTTAGCCACATAGTGACTTGCGCCACTCATAGGTTGCGAATTGTTACTAGTAACTGGCCCGGGGCCAGGCATTCTAAAAACTTGACCCTGGGGTCTATAATTAGGCGGTGGCGAACTAAAGATTTGCTGCGTACGTGTGGGACCGCGATATTGAGGGGTTTGACTTCTCCAGATTGGAACAGGTTGCTGTCCTTGAGGCATGAACGGTCGCGAGGGTCCTGGCATATTAAAAGGCCTAGGGGGTGGCAAATTAAAAGGACGCGGCGTGGGTGGAGCCGCGTGATTCGGTGGCATAAGGCCATAAGAAAATTTAGGACTGACCTGATGCTGAAGCTGCGACTTCCTGTCGGGAGCATGATTGTTGCGCTGCTGCAAATACAACGTGTTCATCTCTTCATGCACAAACTCTAAAGCTTTTTCAATTGTATCAGGCCGCATGCAGTGAATGCGAGAACCCAACGGGTCACGTAGACCACGTAAGTAAGACTGTAACGTGAGTTTCCGGTATAGAGTGCGTTTCGATTCAATGGTACTCGCTATCGTTTCATGTAGGCTGATATAGGTCATAATAGTACTAAAGAGATTTTGACACTGTTCATAAAATTCTTGCGGGGTTGCCGAACCCTGTGTTAAAAGCGCTAAGTCATTGTACAAGGATGTCTCGTCGCGTTGATCGGCGAAATTATTAACCAAAGCACTCCTGATTCCCTCCCAAGTTTCCGGGATACCATTCGTATTAATCGTACGCGATGCGGGTCCCACTACCTTATTTAGAATTCCGTTTAATAATGCCAAATTAGTTAATTGAAATTCCGGTCCATCTCCTATAAACGTTTGTACTAACTGATCACATAGTTTTATGAATCGAGTTAATACGTTCGAGTTTCCGTCGAACTCCGGAACCAATCGTAGGGCCTTGTGAACTTGATCCACTGAGTCAGCCATACTCGATATAAACGAACTAGTACTATCCTCCTGTTCGGTTTCTAAATTTCTATTAGCGTCTAAAGTACTAATTCTACGATTACTACTTAACCTAGGTGACCGAGATTGCCGTGGATGGAAAATCTTGGAAAGATAAAGGATAATAATTAAAGATAAAAAGGAAGCGACTCTAGAGCGATTCTAAAGTACTTACTTGCAATGATTTTGTACCTCCACCGTATCGATGTCTGGATACTCCTCTGGACTGCAGTTCTTGTAGGTTCTGGATACTCGTACGGTGCCCGACGGCCACCCGGGTGACTCGCGATCCTATCAATTTTACTCTCGCGAACCGGCCCGCGAGTATCCTACCGACTGCGCCAATTACGAAGGCTGTAGCCGGAGGATTGAAAAAAATACAAATTTTATTTAACTTAATTTATTTTATAATAATTACAATATTAATTAATGGCTAAAAATGTCGACGGTTGACCGATGCTGTGTCAAAAGTGACGATTTCACGGAGGCCGCGATGTCCGGTGTCGGGCTGCATCACGTTGTGCTGCGTCGGCGCCTCGTGCTGCGGCTGATGCAATTCGCAGTAACTAGGTAAACGCTTGTCAGCGGTTTAGGTGCTATGTGAATATGTAACAGCCCTGAAAATAAAATAAATAATAATAATGAGATTATTTATTTTATTTTCAGGGCGATTTCTTTCAATCACTTGCATATATGTAAAATAATAATTTCTCAGCACAACGATAGCAACCGATGTTATCGTGTGAGTAAATTGTATGGTGCATGGTAAATGCACGCCGTATTCGAAGGGATAAGGTTCATAATTGATTGTGTATTACGTTTTGATTTATTAATTGCGAGTGTGTGCGCGACTACGTATCTATTGCTCTTACTGAACTGCATGTGTAGTTGTGTAGTTGCGGCGAGTGGCTGGGACAAACTGGAGACACCGGGTTCCGATACATTTTCAACTACCGAGCATATCTCATTATTTATTATATCTAAGGACCGACCTCTTGATAATTCAAAAGTGCTTGTAATTGGTTTATTTTAAATAAATGCTTTGAGTCTGTGTTTGAGTTTGACTCTGCGCACTTTGTGAATGAGAGTCCGAAAAAAGTGGAAAGACTCTTACAAACAAGCGCGACACGCGACGCGACACAAAGGCACCGCGTGTAGCGCTACACGCGGTGCCTTTGTGTCGCGTCGCGTGTCGCGCTTGTCATTTAGGCCGCCACACTTATTTTACGTAACATAAGTGCAAAAGTGGAAGGAACTTCGTTCCAATCGGGTACGGGTATCCCACGACACCTTTCGATGTATTTTTTTGTTTTATTATGTTTATATATTAGTTATTATGTTTAGTTATTGTAAATCTGCACCATTCACGCACAATGGTCCACCTAAAGGACTAAGTGCGGAAACCAAACCCTCTAACATAGAACATAGAACATCTGCACCATTTTTATAAATAAACGATATTATTATTATTATATTGAAACCTTCACGCCTGTCAAGTTTCGCTAACTTACATATTTAATTTGACCCTGTATAAATATAACGTAGCTAAACAAGCTTCAATAACGAAGCGGTTTATGAAGCTAATAACCTACTTACTAAGTATTTAATAATTATTTTGTTTTATAGATATTGTCAGTATCAAAATTAATGGGATGACTCTACGACCAACACTCAAGAATCATGATAATAATAATTATGAAATTGAATACAAATATCTAAGTAACCAACCCATGACAGTGGTGTGTGAAGTACAGCAAACAAACATGAACTTGGTGGTGACGGACGTAATACATTTCGTTGGAAAAGTAAACAGCTACAAAAGGACAGGTGATTGTATAATACGAACCTGGACGAAAAAAATAATCGTACGAAACTCCCACTAAGAAAAAACGAAGTCACGTTTATGTGTGAATATTTATGTGTATAAAGTTCGTTTTTTAATCCCAGGGACTAATTTGACAGGCCCAAATGTCAAACTCCTAATTGAAAAAACGAACAACAATAAAAAATTTTAGACAGAAGATAAATTTTAGTTAGTCCTGTCAAATTCATCAGCGCTTGACGTAAATTGACGTAATTTTAGTAGGCAAGTTTTTAATCACGTCTAAACTTGTATGGAGTAGTGACAGGCGCTGATTAATTTGACTAGACTAAACTAAAATTTATCTTCTGTACTCTTCTTAATGAAATACAAAGAAAAACTGAACTTAAATTTAGTTTAGTTTGTGACACACAACACGTTGCATCAGTTATGGATTCCGATAGCGGCGAAGAAAACATTGATACCGAAGGGAATCGGTATGTTTTCTTCGCCGCTATCGGAATCCAAAACTGATGCAACGTGTTGTGTGTACGAAGGCTAGCGACCGACTGAACTAACGAACGGTTCGGTGCAGGGCTGCCAGGTGCAAAAATCTTGTGATCGTACGCCAACTACCAAAAAAATCGTATGCCAAGGAAATTTTGAAATGAAAAGATCGTACGATCTAGTAGTACAAAGTTTTTATTAAAAATAACTAAAATTGGTTTAATATTAGAAAAAAAAAATGCAATAAACCTATTTATTTGGCTTATACAAATTTTCCGTGGTCATATTGTTAATCATTTCTTTTGTAGGCTTAAACTTCGTGCAATTTTGGTTTTTTCTTATTAATTGTTTGGTCAACAATGTTCCCTTTAGTGTTTTTTTTTATACAGTTTACATTTGATATACAGTTTCTAAGTTTTGTTTTAATTAAATTTACTTTGCTGAATGCTCTTTCACAATCTGCACTAGAATGGGGCAAACATAACAAATTTAAAGCAAATTGAGCCAGTGTTTTATAATTTATAAATACCGACGAGTTTTGGGGCGTCATCAAAAAAACATCAAATTGTTTTTTGATGACGCCCCAAAACTCGTCGTATTCATAGTTAAATTATTAATTTTATCTAAAATGTTGAGTTTAAATAATAAGTTTCGTAAAAGCAAGCAAATACAGCCTTTAAATTACTATCCAAAGAGTCTTCATTCAAGTAAAAGATCTAGGTATGCGTTAGGTTGTTGGGGAATTCCCCGAAACTCATACTTGCCAGTGGAGCACATTCGTTTATTATGAAATGTTGCCAACTCGTTAGGTACATAAAAATCGTACATTTTCCGTACGATCTTGGTCTAGCGATCGTACATGAGTAAAAATGCCAAAAAATCGTAGGAGTACGATTAAAATCGTACAACTGGCAGTCCTGGTTCGGTGCGATGTCCATTGTCCACGCAAGCCGATCTGTTCGGAACTGCACCGAGTTCGATGTGCAAGCGATCGAACCGGCGCCGACGTACCGGTAATATCTAATAATAAAGCTCGGCGCACTGTGCGCTACATGATCGAATATGGTACGAGAGCGGACCGTGTTCGTGTTTCGGCACCATATTCGATCGTCTATTTTTACCTTGAGTGACAAAGTTTTTGCTAGAGAGAATCTGTCCGACTTTTTCTATTCGTCCATGAATACGAACAGTTGTGTCGGCGACCTGTTTGCCGTTAAAATGTTATAGCGATGAAACTCCCATAAGTAGGGTTACCATCCGGCCGGCTTTGTCCGCACATGTCCAGCTTTTTGGCCCCCGTCCGGTTATAATTTTTCCGGTATTTTTAACTTATTGGAGTCAAAAGAAATATTTAAAAACAATATGTCCTGCTTTTTGTCACAGCTTTTCAAATTACGAAGTAGTAGGTAACCGTAGGGTAATCTAATATCTATAATCGTAATTTGAAAGCTAAATTGCGCGATGCGAGTTAAGTTTAGCGTCTAAATTGCATTTAGAAACGATTCACATATGAGTAGTCATATCTGAATAGAATCTAAATTCATTTAGACGCCGAGATTGCTTAGATAACAGACATAGCTACTAAGTTCTGTCTTGATGTCCCTTCACCTGCTTACATCATTGTGTTACTTAAGTATTTCGTTTTTTTCGTTTATGGTGCTGTACTGTTAGCATTAATATTGTCGGTACGTACCTAGGTACCGACAATATTAATAGTAGTCTTTTCTTAAATTGAATATAAGTTACACCGGGTTACACCTATTTAAGGGTCACGTAAACGCCGTTGACCTTGGCCATACAAATGCGCGTCGCACTCACGCTTCACTGCCGTTCGGTTTCAAAGGGAATATTTATTTTTAGTAACGAAAATATGAAATTTGAAAAAATACAGATATAATTATAGTTATTAAAATAGTCTGTATAAACAAAAAAAAAAAACAACATAAGAATATCTTGTAGGTATAGTTTGGAAGTAGGTAATATCGTTTTTTATGCTTTGGGTAGACATTACTTCCTGAATTTATTTCATTAAGTATTTTACTACACTATACTTAAATATTCACGTATAGAATTGATGTAGGTATACGCGTTTTAGTTTAACATACACTTTTTGCATTATTTCAAGACGTAATAACTGATTTTAAAGTCACTAAAATCATATATCTGCGCCTTAAACTTCAGTTTAACTATACATTTTTCGAGGTATAAGTTTGACATAACTTTACTCCGTTAATAACAGGGTGAGAGTATATCTGTTGAAACAATATCTTTTTTAAATTACAGATCTAATACCAAAGAAGAAGGCTGAGATGTCATTTTATCTCAAACCTACGGATCTCAAGACATTATGGTGTTCATCTGATGATAATGATAGTGGTGCGAGTACAGAAGTAGTCGCTATTAATTTTACTGCAGGGAATTTACCTATCGGTAAGTAGAGTGTGGGAGTTTCAGCTGACTAGTGACCCATCTTGTAATATCTAATGTAAAGTCCTTTCATAGTTATTTTATCTCTGACAGCAACAACTAAACAGCAACCTTATAGTAAAGATAATAAAGATCATTGTGATTTTGACAGGGATCCTAAATCAGAGGTCAAATAACTGACGTATCGGAAAAATAATAACCATTACTAAGCTTCTGCCTGTAAGTGCAGTTCCTCCCGACGTGCCTTGGGTTGCGCGCGCCCTTCGTATGACCCCGCGTTTACACCTTCAGGCAAGTTGTGATGTGAATGTGATACCTACTTCTTTTCGCCAAGTCTTGTTAAGGTGGATCCACGGTGGTAACCCGCGAATTTGTTTTTTTTTCTCTTCTTAAAATTTTCTATGAATGATTCTAATGATTATAATTCTGTGACAAGGAAGTTTGAGGAAGCTGGAGTTCCTTCAGAGTTGATAAACACTTTTAAAAGCTGGTATGGAGGCCAGATCAATCAGGTACGCGGGGCCGGTGTTTTTTCAGAGCCGTATAGATTGGAATGCGGGATGAGGCAGGTTGACTTCACCCATGCTCTTCAATCTGTATGTCAAAGGGCTGATCGAGGTGGTCAGCAGAGAGCGTGCCAGCAGTTACGTTGGCGAAGTACGTGTAAACAACATAAGTTACGCCGATGATAAGCGACCACAAACCCCACCCACTCGATTTGTGGTCTTAGGAGGTTGGAAACCATCTGTGAAGAATATGCTTTACTTCATGGATTGGACTACTACAGAGGCGTGCCTAGGGTTTCAAAATAACGCAAGCCCAATAAAATTTTAACCAATTTCAAAAAAAGAAAGTTCAGTTTTCGACTGAGTATGTAGGTACCTACGTATCTACGTATGTATCATCGCAATTTTCTCATAAACTTTTGGGCTTATATGAAGGTACCGCCACTGGACTACTATGTCATTAAAAGTGAAGTCATGGTTTTTGGTGCCAGCGGTCGAAGTTCTGATCCTATGCCTCCGGTCAAGTTGAACGGAATATCGCTTGTGAGGGTATATAAGGTGAAATAATTGGGACATCTTTTGACCGCTGACCTCAGAGATGATGATGCCATTGAAAGAGAAATAGGGCAGTGAGGCTGTCGGTGAAAGCTAATATGATCGCTCGCAGGTTTGCACGTTGGTCTAGGGTAGTTAAAATAATAATAATTATTTATTATATATTTCGTGCATATTGCACCTCATATTACACTCGAGGAGCTCGTGGCTAAGTAATAAGTCGCACGGGTCGATCCATCAGGTTAAGCTACGCTTGCCGGGGTTGGTCCGTGGATGGGAGGCCAAAATCAAAATCAAAATATTTTATTTCATATAAACCTACATGGGCACTTATGAAACGTCAGAAGCTAGGTGCACGGATCCAATTGGTCGTTTCCTATGGAGAAGAGCCGGCAAGAAACTCCACAGTTACTCTTTTAAAAATAATTGGCTTTTACCATAAAAAATAAAAAATCAAGTCATTTATTCAAACTAGACTGAAAATCAGCACTTTTCGAACGTCAAAGTTACATAAGATAGTCCCCCAAAAATGCCCGCCCTTCACCACTTCCTAGTGCTTTAGCTGGGAAGAAGAAGTCGAACGTCAAAGTTACATAAGATAGTCCCCCAAAAATGCCCGCCCTTCACCACTTCCTAGTGCTTTAGCTGGGAAGAAGAAGTGGCGGAACAAACTCCCCAGCAGCACATCTGTCTGTTTAGTTATATAAACTTGATTCTATACAAATCGTATGCAAAGTAATTAACATTACGAAACACAAAACATTAGATTAAATTACACACTTGCCATATGTTAGCTAGCACACGCCAGTATACCAACAAAACAATGAAAAAACTGTACTCAAGCAGATAAAAATTACAACATAAAAAAACGTAAATAGAACTTAATACCTAAATAAAACCCTCCAGGCATAAAGGGCGTGCCCGCTTACATAAGGCTATAGCTGTAACTCGAAGTGAGAAATGATAAACTAGCACCACGAAGTAAAATACGTAAACAATTACTAATAACAATTAAAACCATTATCAGCAAGACGATCAGTCACCACAAACAGTACCCGTTCACGAGCGTAAAGATCACCATCACCCCTTTCGCCATTTTGGAGGGAAGGAGGCAACCCGACCCCCCCCCCGCTACCGCAGGCAGTGACATCTAAGGGAGCATGACGAGCTTGCTGCCGGTTGCTCAGGCAAGAATAGTATAATCAATAGGCGAGGACGCTAGCTAATCACTTATTGCAATACAACTCATTAATGAGTAGATTATGTCACTGATAAATTAAAATTAACTAAATTAAATTACATTAACTTATACAGTCAAATAAAAAAAATAATCAATTATATGAACTCATAAAACCTGTCAGTAGGTAAGCTAATTCTGGAGAAAGAACAAACATTGTCTTGAGTTAATCACAGCGACCAACTATTCTTATCGTTTAAGTAGTCATTGACACAATAGTATGCCTTTGAACAAAGGGTGGATTTTACTTTAGTTTTAAACGCATTAAAAGGCAAATCTAGCAAAGAAGAGGGCAGCATGTTATAAAAAGTTATACCAAGCCCAACAAATGAGTCATGTACGTTATGAAGCCGGTGAAATGGAGCTCGTAATTTGTCCTTATTTCTGGTGTTAATATTGTGAATATCACTGTTTTTAGTGTATAAGTGTATATTATGCCTAATATATAAGATGTTGGCGAAAATGAATTGTGATGCCACCGTGAGAATACCAACATCTTTAAAAAACACTCTCAGAGAAACTCTGGCACCAAGCTGGTAAATAGCTCGAACAGCTCGTTTTTGAAGAACGAATATATTTTGAATGTCAACGGCTTTGCCCCACAGCAGAATACCGTAGGACATAACGCTATGAAAATAACTAAAATAAACTAATCGAGCTGTATCAACGTCAGTGTATTGTCTTACTTTTCTGACGGCGTAGGCGGCCGAACTGAGCCTGCCCGGTAGGCTTGATACCTATATATGGGCCCCACTGAAGTTTGGCATCTACTGTTATACCAAGAAAAACTGCCGAGTCTACAGTTTCAAGCACCCCATTGTCTAAGACTGTGTTGGGACCTAGATTCCTAACATTTGGCAAGGCAAACTTTATACATTTCGTTTTCTTGGCATTTAATGTTTTCAAATTACAGTGTAAGGGAGGACAGTGTAGGCCTGTTGAGAAGTACCAGGTACTTAACAAAAAATAAATGGTCTACAAATCTAGTCCATTAAGACAAAATATTAAATCACAAAATATAAAATTTTAATAAAATATTAAAAATAAATACCTATTTAAACCAAATGACATGTTTGCCATTACAACTGTAACAAGTCTGAATTAATATGCTGTCCACAAAAGTCATTAATAAATAGTTTTAAATCAAAATTGTAGGTATATAATGTCAAATAATGAAAATACAATGTCAAGGAAGCATCTATAAAAAATAAAGAAAAATAAACATCGTTATTTGGGAGCAGTTAATAGACATTTACATAGTTATGTTTATGAGGTACCAGGGAATCCACATGTGCAGAAGGAATTATTGCTAAACTTCCATGTCTTCAACGTAGACTTTAATCTTATAATATGCGTTTTTGATACAAGGACACGTTTGATGTGGGTTTTGAACTTTCCATCGCTAACATCTGTAACCGACTTTGGCAACTTGTTATAAAACTTTTTTCCAAAAAAAAAAAAACAACCGACTTCCAAAAAAATACACTAAAAATTGAAAAATAACTTTAATTTCGGAAGTCGGTGTCTTTGGTGCTGTATTTTCGTTTTGTAGCCACCGACTTCAGAAATTAAAATTATTTTTCACTTTTTAGTGTAGTTTTTTGGAAGTCGGTTGTTTTTTTTGTAAAAAAGGTTTTATTTTATTCTATTTAGTTGTGGTACCTACACCCCACACCAATTCGTATACCAGTCACTGCTTTTTACATTTGCCATGTAAAAAGCAGTGACTGGGAGTTTTAACATCATCAACATACACCGAATGGATTAAATACGTATTATTGAAGCCAACTCAAAAACTACCCAAGCAAAGTTAATAAAATTTATGTGGGACCACCGCGCAAGTTTCTTCTACCTAATGAAAGAATTATAAAAATCGGTTTATAAGCAAATAAGTTATCTCGAACATATATAATATATATATAAATTAAGAAACGTTCACTTTTTTTGAAGTCGGTTAAAATCATTTATAGCCAGAGTGCATCTCATGACAATTCCAATAAGCCCAAACACGTTTTTTTTTTGGGTGGGAAATCATCAAATCACTTCTCCCGCTCTGGGCGGAGCGGGAGGGAAGCCCAAACACGGCTAGGATACGGTTTTATTACGGAGTTCTGGTGCCTACCTTCCGGCTTCATCATCAGATCAGTTTGACGCCACCATTTTGATCAGAACCATTTATTTAAATTTGCTTCGTTATAGTAGATAGTCGCTTAACTATATTAATCGAGATATCTTATCGCCACCCGTGAAATACGTATCATTGAGGAGTTCCGGTGGTCATCTGTGGTCTTCTTCACCAGTTCCACATTACCAAATTATACTTTCTGTATGAAAATGATTGACTTGTTGATGAAAATATAATAATCGCTATATGTATGCCTATGATATTTGAGGAGTACCCTCAATTCCTCATGGATCCCATCAGCAGAACTGGATTTCGATAAAAATGGGACCAATCTGGAAGTATATCCATTCAAATAAATAAAAAAAGTCTAAATCGGTTTATAACCGACGGAGTCCTGAGGTAACAAACATAAAAAAAAATACAACCGAATTGAGAACCTCCTCCTTTTTATGCAGTCGGTTAATAAAAGCGGATACAACAGTATCCGCTTTTAATAACCAAATTAAATTTTGATTTGCTTGTTTTTGTTAATCTAATTTAAATTTATCACAATTTCATGTTTACTACATACATTATTATTATTATGGAAATCGCTTCTTATTTTGAAAAGACCTTAGATTTTGCGAAAATACAAAATAATTTATGAAATATAAAGAGAAGACAGAGTTAGTACATTAATTTCTTTGAATTTGTTTCTAAGGGACTCACGAGGACCCATTCTAGATATAGATCGCGCGGATTGCCCTCTTTTGTAAAATGAAAATTGAATATACAGCAAAAAAAGCTCCTCCGAATCTGTGAAGACTATGCGGTGAATCATGGTCTCAGGTACAACTCAACGAAAAGCGAACTCTTACGGCGTTATTACAAAACAAGAACCACTTTTGGACATGGTTTAATCCATCGAGCCAGTTTTTGTAATAAGTACGTTACTATGGTTGAAATATAGTTCTTTATACAAAACTGACTACTTAGTCCGGTACTAATTAGACAGTTTTGCATTAAGAACTTTAACGTAGACGGAATAAAGTTCGAAATTCAAAAATGTCTCAATAGTTTAAACCTGGGTCTAAAGATAATCCTTGTTTTGTAATAAGACGGTTAGTGTTTAGGGTGCAAAATAAAATATGTGACATTGTTCCACCGCTAAAAAGAGTCACTCGTTTTAAATACCTGGGGCACTGGGTCACCGATAGGCTGTCGGATGACGACGATTTAGAGAGGCAACGTAGAGCGTTCTGTCAGGTGTAACATGGTGGCCCGCAGGTCCGCACGGTGTACGCGAGAGGTTAAAATAACATTGTTCAGGGCCTACTGCCAGTCGCTGTATACGTGCGCCCTGTGGGTCAGTTATACACACGGCTCGTACAATGCGCTACGAGTCCAATATAACCATGCGTTCCGGGTAATGCTGGGTTTGCCGCGCTTCTGTAGCGCGTCAGTTTTAAAACCATAGATGTCCTGGGTTTTCCTGTAATCTATAATTATATAATAATTTTTAGTATTTTCTTAAAAAATGTAGTCTCAATAGTTTCGGAGATAAGGGGAAATGGTCAATTTTCATCTATTTTTCTTAAATAACTTTAAAACTGTTTATTATACAATTATAAAAAGAATATATTGGATACCGTCACAGTCTTTTCATTTAATGTATCCCACGGTACAGGTTGTAAAAGTTTTTTTTTATTATCACGTGTATAAACCCCCTTATTCAAAATTCATTTATTTGTTTACACGACCGTGCAACGCACACACACCGTCCGTATTACAGAAATTACATATATTTATTTACATAACCAAATTACAAGATGATTATTAACATTAACTAAATTAAATTAAAACTAAGTTAAGCCTAAAACAGGCCCTCGGGGCATTGTACCGAGGATGCTGGCGGCATTTCCTCGCTGAATTGCAATGCTGATGCGTTGCGCGAGAAAGCCGCCGCCAGCTTTTCGGTCACCAGTTACATCAACTAGACGTTTCGCGATTTCCGCAAATAACTTATGCGCACTGGGACCCCACGGACCGAGGGTCTCGACGCCAAAGGGCACAAAGTTGTACACTCTGCCAAGGCCTCCATATTTAATAACTTTCAGATTTTCGGCATTTTCTGCCACTGCACCCGCTTTAGAAGTAGTCCGTTGGAGGTGGGACGGTGCCAGTGTGTCTACACAGGTAGCGTCCCACACAAGCATCCGTCCCAAAGTCCACGGGACCAAAGACACACCATCAGGTCTCTTGCCATCATCTCTGACAATGCCAGTCGGCTCAAGAAGAGTAGGCACATTGATGCTGGCAAGAGCCGGTCTCTTGCCAGCATCAATGTGCCTACTCTTATGTCATTAAGTGTCGCATGTCTTGAAAAGCGGCCTGCACTTTTTTGACAACAAAGTCCGTGGTGACCCAGTCGGTCCCCGTCCGTGCCACAAGGGCATGTGTGTGGAGTGCATACCGTGACCCCAAGCCGCAGACCAGTCGTTAGACGAAGCAAGGTCGGATCCAGGAAGGTACCGGTATATGGAGAAGGATGGGCATGTAGCCAATGACCAGCCTTTCTGGCTCCGACCGCCAAAAGTCTTGCGCGATCCGGACCTCAACTGCGGCTCAGAATCGATTTGTATGAATCGCAATAAATATCGTCCCAGCTCCTTTGAGATTTTAGGTCTGGAAATTCTATACCCGGGCAAGCAATTTGAAAAGCATTCTTGGCATCCTCCAAGCCCGCAGTCTCATAGTTTGTGGGCAAAACCCCTTAGGACATTACCTATGAGACGTGACGTGCTATGGGTGGACGACAAAAAAGCTGGGGAAGCAACACTCGAAATTTTGCGGATTCCTAAACCGCCAAACCGAATAGAGAGAGATGCTTGTAACCAAGATGGTTCATTGAGCTGAATATTTAAAATCATTTCTAAACTAGTTTTGACTGAATCGTCTATTGGTGAAAGCAAATTTGGATGTTTCCAAAAAGGGCTACAGCGAAGCACATCAGTAAATTTAGGGACAAAAAGGCAAAACTTTAGAATTATAAGAGCATAATGAGGACTGATTTCGAGTAAACAATTTGCGTGACTTTAGAATTTAGAAAAAGAGAAGATTCTTCAAAGATGGGACAACCCAGGAGGCAAAGTGACTTTCTGTCTACTATTTTGATATTGGGTGCCAGAAAATTAAATTTGCATTTTAAATTATCCAAACCGTAAGAAGTTTTTTGAATAAAGAGTTCACATTTGCTATAATTTAATTCTAAACCAATATTTTCGAAATTTGTTTTAATAGCTGATAAGTCAGATAACACAGTGACACAGCCTCCCAGGGTTCCGTCATCCAAATACCAAACGTTAAGTTTCGATTTTAAATTTTGAATAATCGGGTTTATAGCCAAGCTAAAAATTCCTGGCCCGAGGGGATCACCCTGCTGACAGCCGACCTCCGAAGAAAGTTCATGGGAACGGTAAATTAATTTTGAAGGTTCTGCGTAGCAGGTAAGCAGGTCGACGGGGATCTCAAAGGCGCCGCACGTCTTCTTTTTACTAACGACGTGTTGTCGCCTGATACTCCTGATACCCTTTCGGCTTTGCATTCGAAACATCCCCCGGCCCCCGTGATCCCGTATTTTTTCGACTCTCCTACAGCAGACGATCAGGGCTATTGGCTATCTTTTTCATTGCCAGTGACTAACTAGCTTCAGTTGTACACCGAACTTTGATGACAACTGAGAATTTCATAACATTGGTATTACGTATCACAGTAAGTGGACATCACGTTACGGTGACCAACAGACCGGGAACGGTGCTCATCGTCCCAACACTTGACGCCTCTATTTTTTATCGACTATTATGCGGATAAGTTGAGTAGCGCCTTTTGAGCGCTAGAATACTTTATTTTAGGGAACATTTTGTATTAAGCGGTTTATTTAAACTTGAAACATGAAACTGGCGGTAAATTCAATCTTTTTCAGTTTTAACTCGACAGTCTAGCGAAATTAAATAGTGTGTTTTTACTTGTGCTAATAAAGTGTAACTTAGTGAAAATAAATCTTCAAAGGAAAGGTAGGTAAATAAAACCACGAAATAGGTAATCAAAACCACGGTATATAATGTACAAGTTGTTAAAGTATTAGAAGATCATTTTGGATGCTGTATATAGCTATGTACATCGTTAGGACCCTAGTATGATGTATGTACCTACATAACTATGTACATAATTCGGGAATATGTTGTAGTTACATAATTACTCGCGTATACCTACTCTAAATATTATTATTACTTCTTATTTTGATTATATTTTTAGGGTTCCGTAGTAAACAGGGAACCTTTATAGTTTCGCCATGTCCGTCCTGTGTCAGTTTGTCCCCGCTGTAGCTCAGAGATGCTTAGTACTAAAAATCTGTAATTTGGCACAGGTATTAAATATTGATCAAGCCGTGAAAGTGGTACAATAATATCTAAAAAAAATGTTTTTAGGGTAGGCCTCTTGCATCAAATGGGGATGTATTTTTTTTCTCATCTATCCCATGGTGTGGGGAATCGTTGAATAGGCCGTTCAAAACTATTGCGGGTCTGTGAATACCACTTTTTATTCAGGGATTCGTTTGCGTAATATTAAACTGTAAAGTGCAAATTTTTGTTACAGTCAAGTCTCCCCCCCCCCCCCCCCCTGCCGGCTAAATGGTTGTTTATGTGAAAAAAATCTTGGCAGTAGTACATATGATGAAATTAAGGCGCTGACAAGACCCAATTGACCAAAATAGGCTTCTCTTAAGAAAGAAAATTGCCAAATCTGTATAGTTTGTGGTAGCGGAAAAAATATATGTTAATTTTGAACATATTTCCCAGAACTTGGTTGTCACCAAAACACGTTTTGAAAAAAACATCTCGATACAAACTAACGTTAAACTAACCTCTCACCTTGAGTTCTAACCCAAAATATCTGTATTAAATATCAACATAAATTACGTATTTAATTAATAACAAGTACGTCTTATTCTAATGCAGAACTTGGTTGTTTTTTATTTTCGATTACTCAACTCAATTCTGAGTAAATAGATAATGACTTCATATTTTGCAATAAATTACAAGCGTTTTGTCGTCGCGCTTCTGTTTCTTTTCTATGCAATCTGACAGTGACCGCGGTTTAGGTGTTGTCAGCGTCTTAAAGAGAAAACTATCACAGCTAAGTAGGCTTTACAAGTTAGTATATTTACATAAAATAATCAATGATAAAAAAAAATATGTATTAAAAATACTTAGGTATATTAAAATATATATAATCCCAGCAATGTTAGACGTGCCATACTTCTGCCACGACCAAGAATCACAATAAAACAACATAAGAAGTAATATTTACACGCTTAACTTACTATCGGCTTCGGTGTTAATCACTATAATTTATAAAACACTACCTTTGAGTAGTGTCTTTCACGAAAGCCACCACAAACTAAATGATCATCAATTTGATGTCCACTAAGCTTACACAATCGCAATCTTAGCAATATCGATACAAAACCATCTGTCAAAATGTGTTACGGTGGCTATCAGCGATACTGGGTGCCTATGACGTCATCCTAGTTAGTCACTGAAGTTAGCCAATACGAAACTAACTGTTTGACAGTTAATCGTTAAACACTTTGCCAAGTGATCATCATTATGAACTGTCAACAGAGATACGCAATAGCCCTGCTGGCCTGCCTCGAAATTGAAGGCAAAGACGTTATTGACGCAATAATTTCTTTTAAAACCGGTTCAGCGGCCGGCCTAGACGGATCCTCACCCCAACATTTAAAAGATTTAACTTCTTATTCTGTGGGTGATGCAGGTGAGCAGCTTATTTGCTCTATTACAAAATTAATAAATTTTATGTTTTCAGGCAAAATCAACGCTGATATTGCGGGATCCTGCCGTTTTGCCGAAAAGATTTAGCCAAAATTTCACTACCCAAACAAATTTAAGCAACCTTTTTTTATACCAATGCAATATTTGGAATGATTTTAGTACGTACACTGTCATTTGGTCAGTTTTTTACTTGGCAGAATATTATCATGGATAATGTCATTTAGGCATTTGGTCTTTAATCAAATGATTTATTACAGCAAACAATCTTTAGACAATAAACGATAGAGAATGTGATGTGTGAATGAGATGTGCTTAAATTTGTCTGAAACAAGTCAAATTTATGGTTACTTATGGAACTAGTTAGAGTAGGTTAATTATTTTAAATGTTGGTTAGGTTAGGTTAGGTTAAAACTGTGACCTCCTTTTTAGAGTTAGACGAGGTAGAAATTTTATTTTGTGGAAAATGAATAAATGAATTCCAACTGAAATATTTGACTACATTAAAATTGGTAAAAGTACTAGTTGGTAAACAAGTTATTGTTTAAACGTTCACTTGCCAAACATTAGGTATGCAATACAATTATTTGTGAAGAGATTATTTGCTAAGTAATAATTTGGCAAATTAAATTATGCGGAAAATTGTTTGGGAAATGATAATTTGGCTATTTCTTTTCGATGAAACAAGGGAGACCCTGATATTGCCTCACTTTTATTTGGTGCTAATTTGATCGCCCTAACTAAAAAGGACGGAGGGGTGAGACCCTTTGCTGTGGGGTCAACTAGACGTTTGGCATCCAAAATTGCGGTGAGACATATCAAATCTAAACTACAGTCTGTTTTCGAACCTATACAATTAGGATTTGGCATGAAAAGTGGGTGTGAGGCAGCCGTCCATGCCTTAAGAACCTACCTTTCGTATGATGATTGCGAAATTGTAGTCAAAATTGACGTCAAAAATGCTGTCAATTCAGTAAACAGGGATGCCATGCTGACAGAAATTAAGAACAAAATTCCGGAACTGTATCAGTACCTGCTTACCTGCTACGCAGAACCTTCAAAATTAATTTATCGTTACGAGTACCATGAACTTTCTTCGGAGGTCGGCTGTCAGCAGGGCGATCCCCTCGGGCCAGCAATTTTTAGCTTGGCTATAAAACCGATTATTCAAAATTTAAAATCGAAATTGAACGTTTGGTATTTGGATGACGGAACCCTGGGAGGCGATGTGGACACTGTGGTAACTGACTTATCAGATATTAAAACAAATTAATTTCGAAAAGATTGGTTTAGAATTAAATTTTAGCAAATGTGAACTCTTTATTCAAAAAACTTCTTACGGTTTGGATAATTTAAAATCCAAATTAAATTTTCTGGCACCCAATATAAAAATAGTAGATAGAAATTCACTTTGCCTCCTGGGTTCTCCCATCTTTGAAGAATCTTTTCCTGATTATATTACTTTTGAAAAATAAAAATTATTATTATTATTATGATTTTTGTTTCTATATTTGTTTTCCTCGGTCTAGCCGGTAGAACTGATGGCACGGGCCTAAGCCAAGTGTGCAGCAGTGGGGTTGAGTGTGGGAGTAATATTATGAGTAGAATGCATGGTAGACGAATCTATATTTGAGTGAGAGTATTGGTGCAAGTTGTCCGGCTCACACTGAAGAAATTTTCTAACTAGCCTGCATGTGTTAAGAATCACTGCCTTCTGCAGCAGGTGGTAGGTGTTAGATGGCAGGTTAAGGGAACCAAGGGACTGATGAAGCTGTTTAGGTATTACTCCTGTTGTAGATAGCACTATGGGGACTATTGTGACTTTTTAAATATGCCAAAGTCGGGTTATTTCGTCTTTTAGTTCGGTGTATTTAGATAATTTTTCGGCTATTGTAGTCTGTAAGTTATGCGTATTTGGCACGGCAATGTCCATTAAGAACCCTGTTTTGTTTATTTTATTTATTAATGTGATGTCGGGTCTATTATAGTGAATTGTGCGGTCGGTGAGTATGGCTCGGTCAAAGTACAGTTTGGTTGTGGTGTTCTCTAATACCGATTCAGAGTTGTATTTAACATAAGGTACTACAGTGTCTATAAGTTTGTATTTGTGAGCTAGTTTTTGGTGTATTACATTGGCTACTTGATTGTGTCGATGTTTGTAGTCTGTTTGGGCTATTGATTTGCAGGCGCCGGTTATATGTTGAATTGTCTCTGGAAAACTATTGCACTTTCTACAAGTATCGGTTGTTAAATTCTTTATAATATATTTTAACTCAATTACTTGGTCCTGAATTGCAATCTTGAACCCTTTAGTCTCCGGAAATAGTTCGCCTCAATTTAACCATGCGTTCGACGCATCTTTGTCGACATTTAATTGGCTTAAATCTTGGCGATGTCTCCCGTGTAGAAACTTCTGGGTTCACTCTTGACATTTGGTTCTGTCATCACTCACTTTTTCGTTTTTTTGTTCTGTAGTGTCTTTTAAATTAAGAGGTGTAAAGTCTCGGTCGTTGTGTGCTATTAGTTTGTGGAGTGGGGAAGATTCAGTTTTGGAAAAGAAATATTGCCTAAGTGCTGTGATCTGCCTGTTGTGTAAGTTTAGGATATCTATGAGTCCTCTGCCTCCTTCTTTTCTCGGTAACGTTAACCTTTGTGAACAAGATCTTGATGTTTGCGAAATTTAGTCATTGTAGTGTTGATTTTACGTTGTAAGTTTTTTAGGTCAGTTTTAGTCCAGTTTATTATCCCGAATGAATAGGTGAGCACAGGTATAGCAAAGGTGTTGATTACTTTTATGGTGTTTCGTGAATATAGCTGTGTTTTTAGTATTGTATTAAGTCGGTGTTGAAATTGTTGTTTAAGTTTTTGTTTAGTATCTTTGTAGTGTACCTGACGGGATTGATTATAGATTTCTGTGAGTCAGTCTGTTGGTCGGTAGCTGTACAATGTAAAGGGATTCCTAATGAGGTAGCGTTTAATATTTTAGATAGGGAGTTTAGAGCAAGGCAGAACCATAGTGGGCTTAGTGCATCTCCCTGAAAGATTCCTCTCTGTATTTTAATTGGGATAGTATCTATGGTTTCGGGTGGGGTAGTAAGTTTTAATACTGTACACCAAGTTGTCATCGTGGTCTTTAAAAAATTAACTATTGTTGGGTGTATTTTGTAAATATCCAGCACTTGCAATAGCCATGAATGGGGAACAGAATCATACGCTTTTTTGTAATCATTATACATGGTGAATAAATCAGTTTTAGATTTCTGAACCCTTTTAAACCGGTAACTCCCCATTGACTTCCGAATAGGAGTCGCAATCCCGACTCCCCCTTCAGTCCCCACTGACACCGGATAGGTGTCTTGGGCCACGCGGTTTGCAACTCTATTATAATGCAATAAGGTACTCATCCGTTACAATAGACTACAGAGACTGCAAACCGCGCGCCCCAAAGACTCCGAATAGGTGTCAGTGGGGACTGACGGTTGGAGGAGTGAAACTCCTATTCGGAGTCAATGGGGACTGACCGGACTGAAAGGAATCTATGATTAATTGCTCTTTGCAGCCTTGACTATATTTTCGACATCCTTTTTGCTGTTCTGCTAAGATGTCATTGGTGTCAATGTGTTCGTATATAATATCAGATATACAGGATGTGATGATCTTATACAAGGTCTGCAAGCATGTAATAGGTCTATATTTAGCTGGGTTAGTGAGGTCATTGCGATCTTTCGGTATCATGTAAGTTGTTGTATCATGTAAGTTGTTGTGATCAATAGGTTGTTCCCATATTCCTGCCCAGAAGTTTTGTAATGCCTCTGGGTTAGGAGTGTTAGGCTCATCATCATTTGCGTTATTATTCTGAACATTTGATGTTGTCTGCCTGATATTGCGATAAAAAAGTTTTTCGTTTTGAGTGAATAGGGTATTTTGTTGTTTTCTTAATACTTAATACTTTTTCTTAATGCTTTATATTTTTCGAGTCTGCTGTTACAACTGAGAGTTTTTGTTTAAGTGTGTCTAGTGTGTGTGCTGCTTGTGTGTTTGGTCCTTTGTGTACGGTATGAATTTCATATAGTCTTATGATGTTGTTTACATGTTTCTTTAATTTTCTACTTCTACTGCCGTTAATAAATTGTGTCATTCTACCTATTTTAGATAGTAAATCGTTTAGTTTTTGTTCTAGTCGTCTTCGCTATTTTGGTTTATATTCTGTTTTTGTACCTCGGGTTATTTCTCTTGGTTCGAGTGTTATCTTGGCTCCGTTGACCTTAGCAATGGTCCATGCTGCACAATATATAACGGCCTGAAATGTGTGAAAGTCTGTGTCATTGTTAATATTTTCAGGAAGAATGATTTTGTTTAGGTTGCTATTCTAGCAAGATTTTTTGATGGTTTTGGAATATATATTCTATTTGTAGGATTTGTGGGTCTTTATAAAATTGGGATGCTTGTTGAAAATAATCGTCAATTATTGGGTCCCTTTCTAAATTAATTCGTGGGTTAGCAAGAATCTCTATACTATTTAATTCAGTGTTATCCGGTGTTTGTATATTAGTTGTAGGTTCTTCTAAAGAGTTTATATTAATGTTATTTGTTAACTGGGTATTGGTGTTGATTTTAGTAAAAACTGCTATCGTTTCACTAATTTAATTGCGTGTGTTATCTATACCCAGTTCTTCCGAAGCCTCTGATTTTAATGAATTTAATTTGTGATCGTCTAAGTATTTATTGTTTATTATTGCTCTCCTCTGATCAGCTATTCGTTGTTCACTTAGGTGAGCAAGTGAAGGGAATTGATTAATGAAATCTTCGTACATAGGTTTTCGATATGCAGTTTCATTAGTGCCCAAAGCTGTATCTCTATAATATGACCTTATTATAGCTTCCATCTGTTCACTGGTCCATCTCATTCGGGTTTGTGTTCTATTTTGTGTGCTATGTGTCTCTGATATTGTAGGTTGTATTTGTGTAGATTTTGTTGGTATAAGTATTTGCTGTTTAAGATCGCTAGAGTTTTGTGCCTGTAGGGTAATATGGTTTATGTAGTTGATCTAGCTCGTCTTTTACTTCGTTTTGTATCTCATCTATTGTTTTTTGTGGTAGTAATTTGTTATTTGTTATAGCTCTACATTGGTCTCCTGTTCTCTGTCGACCAACCTGCATTTTCGGGATTTTTTCTGTGAATTTTAGGTGGAGCGGTTCGAGATAAGTTCTTTTGTCTGTATCTAGTGAACTTAATTGAAGATAAGTGCGCGGTATGAACTTATTCATTTCAGGTGTCCATCGTCTACGTGTACTAGGAATGCTTGTAGTGGGTGTAAGCTCAGAGTCAAGTTTGACATCTTGCACAACACTATCAAGCGTGCTGGTGGTGGATAAGCTAGCTGTTCTTCGTGTCATGTAGGAGGGGCGAGTCGAAGGGATGGATGAAAATAATGAAATGGTATCATCGCCCGTGGAATCGGCTGTGACTTCTAGGTAGCGAGCCCGCCTGTTCAGCTCACTACGACTAGCTGTAATAATTTTGTCGGTAGGAGCCCGCTTGCTCAACTCCTCACCGCCGATGGTTCGCAAGCTGTGGCACCTCCCATCGGCTCCAGATGCGCCCCGGCGCTCCCCGGGAAGCGACCGTAATTTATATACTCTTTTAATACTCATCTCCATAAAGGGTTACCTTGCCTTGTTAGCCGTGTAAGTTTTTTGTACAGAAGTACAGGGGGGTAACCATCACCTCATATAGCAGTATTATTTCAATATTACTTAGCGTGAGAAAAAGATGGAGCTATAAGTCTTGTATAGCTCCATCACTTTCCCATTGTGAAGTAATATTATAATAATACTGCTATAAGAGGTGATGGTTACCCCCCAGTACGCGTAGTCCAGCGCAGCTTGGACGTAAGGTTGGATTTTGGGGGGCTTATTATTATTATTATTATTTTCTTTTATTTTATTAGGTACATACAAATTTTAATTATATTTTAAGCATTATTATTATTATTACTAACACTATTTCTAAATTCCAAAGTCACGCAAATTGTTTACTCGAAATCAGTCCTCATTACGCTCTTATAATTCTAAAGTTTTGCCTTTTTGTCCGTAAATTTACTTATGTGCCTCGCTGTAGCCCTTTTTGGAAACATCCAAATTTGCTTTCACCAATAGACGATTCAATCAAAACTAGTTTAGAAATGATTTTAAATATTCAGCTCAGTGAACCGTCTTGGTTACAAGCATCCCTCCCTATTCGGTTTGGCGGCTTAGGAATCCGCAAAATTTCGAGTGTTGCTTCCCCAGCCTTTTTGTCATCCACCCATAGCACGTCACGTCTCATAGGTAATGTCCTAAGGGCTTTGCCCACAAACTATGAGACTGCGGGCTTGGAGGATGCCAAGAATGCTTTTCAAATTGCTTGCCCGGGTAAAGAATTTCCAGACAACCTAAAATCTCAAAGGAGCTGGGACGATATTTATTGCGATTTAACATACAAATCGATTCTGAGCCGCAGTTGAGGTCCGGATCGCGCAAGACTTTTGGCGGTCGGAGCCAGAGAGGCTGGTCATTGGCTACATGCCCCACCTTCTCCTTATAGCGGTACCTTCCTGGATCCGACCTTGCTCCGTCTAGCGACTGGTCTGCGACTTGGGGTCACGGTATGCACTCCACACACATGCCCTTGTGGCACGGACGGCGACCGACTGGGTCACCATGGACTTTGTTGTCAAAAAAGTGCTGGCCGCTTTTCAAGGCATGCGACACTTAATGACATTATCCGCCGGTCCCTTGCCAGCATCAATGTGCCTGCTCTTCTTGAGCCGACTGGCATTGTTAGAGATGATGGCAAGAGACCTGATGGTGTGTCTTTGGTCCCGTGGAGTTTGGGATGGTTGCCTATGTGGGACGCTACCTGTGTAGACACACTGGCACCTTCCCACCTCCAACGGGCTACTTCTAAAGCGGGTGCAGCGGCAGAAAATGCCGAAAATCTGAAAGTTATTAAATAAGCAGGCCTTGGCAGAGAGTACAACTTTGTGCCCTTTGGCGTCGAGACCCTAGGTCCGTGGGGTCCCAGTGCGCATAAGTTATTTGCGGAAATCGCGAAACGTCCAGTTGATGTAACTGGTGACCGAAAAGCTGGCGGCTTTCTCGCGCAACGCATCAGCATTGCAATTCAGCGAGGAAATGCCGCCAGCATCCTCGGTACAATGCCCCGAGGGCCTTTTTTAGGCTTAACTTAGTTTTAATTTAATTTAGTTAATGTTAATAATCATCTTGTAATTTGGTTATGTAAATAAATTATATTAATTTCAACTTAATCGGTCTAGTCGATTAGGAGCAAATCGGCTGTGACAGACGCACAGACAGACACACGAGTGATCCTATAAGGGTTCCGTTTTTACCTTTTGAGGTACGGAACCTTAAAAACGTAATAAAATATGATTTTCGCGGGCTACCAGTGCGAATCTACATTATCAAGTTTTGTGAACAACACCACAAGTATCTTTTGGCGGGTGGCCAAAATCAGGACTAACGCCGCCGCCATTTTGTTTTGGCGGCTAAAATAAAATGTATGTTACATGTTCACAAATGTTTACCAACAACGCCCCCCTGTCAATATCATTCAGACACCAAAATATCTTGTAGCATTCTGCAACTGGTCTTCACAACTTGTTTTAGACGTAAAAGATAAACGAAACCAAAGACACAACATGTAGAATACGTCATGTTTTGTAACTTGGTGTAAACGTGGGATGAGGACGTATATTTGTATTGAGTTTGCAGTCAAGACAAAATCTCGTCTTTAATTACCCAGTACCTACCTACCAACTATTCCACAGTATTTTTGAAAAACACAGTCCAGCGAGGAAAAGAACTCGATGTTTTTGAAAATATCATTCTGTATGTAATAACATTGAATAATAGCATTGCTTATTTATAAAAAAAACAAATATTGCATAATAACTACGAACATGGAATGGCTAACTTTTACAATTTCCGTGAAGCAATGTTAAAGTAACATTCATGGGTTTTAGCGAATAAGAATCTCTAGAATTCATTGTTCACAAATATCTTACTTAACTATCGTATTTTCCACTTAACCTATCAGTTTTTTTTTCAAAAACCACAATACGACTGTTCTTAATTAACCTCTCACGTCGTTTCAGAACAATATCCCTTGCACGTGGAATTGCCATCAAATGGTACAGTGGTGCAACTGTATAACGATGCCAAACTCAAGGTTATTTACTATGAGTTTGATGATGACGAGACATTGCAGTTTAAATGTGGCCCTCTTCCATATAAACATCCAGGACCAGTTCTATATCTACAATTAAAAGATTCAGGTAAGTTATTACAATACTTTGACTTACTCACAATTAGGGAATGCAATTCCGCGAGATTTTAGTCTTAGGCGAGATCTCGCGAGATCTCGAGCTTTACGGGATTTCGCGAGATTGGGTATTTTTTATTGGAAACGTATGCAAATTCTATCAACTCCGTTTACTGCTTCGACCAAAGATTTACTGATTTACGGATAAAAATAAAATATGCAAGTAACTTGGCACATATCCGTTTTATTTCAAAATAAAACACTATATACCATCAGGTTATAATTTTAGTCTTAAATCTATTATTATAAATATAATCACTTTTTAGGTAACCTGTTAAATCAGCCTTCTGTGGCAATAATTAGTTTTAAGAATTAGTATTATTGGTTAATATTATAATGAAAAAGTAAAGATTGACACTGCATTTCTATAACTTTTTCTACAGCAAAAACAAAAATATTTAAGTTTTCAGTTTTCGATCGATATTCACTTGCGGCCGAAAAAACAATACTTCTACCTCGCTGTTCTCCGCTTCCTCCGTCCGCCCAACTGAATAAATCTTCCATTTTCAGATACACAGTGCAAGGAAACAGCCTGCTTTGTTTCTAAAACATTGCGGTTAACTAGTGAAGACAGGAATACTGAAATAGTATGTTATTTAAAAGAGAAGGAACAAAAAACCCAAGAAGACACAGTGCTTAAAGAAATCAGAGTGATAGTCCGCAAGAGCGTTCCGACTACTACTTCTACTACCACGAGTACCACTACGGAAAAACCAATAGGTAGAAAGTATTCAAACTTTAATATATTGTACTTCTAGTCTAGGGCCCGCACAGATCTATTATGCTATTATAATTTATGATCATCATCATTGTCCGCGCCAATTCTTTACCCAATCATAGAGTAAGTTTTGGGTTTATTAGCGCTCCAGTTTAAATCGAACGCGCAAACGACACCTTCGCGGTACGCTTCGCCCCAGTACTTCATAGACTAATTCAATACAGATATTAGATATTCTGTACACGGTGGTGTGTTTGTGGTGTCTTGAAAACCCGGTCAGGTTTTCAAGACCAAATTTGGGTTTGCTAGTCATCAGAGAGCTGACGAAAGATAAGACAAATAGTCTAGGTCGCTGTTGCCGGGTACGATGAAGAAGACTATATGTACTATATATACAGGGTGACATTGAAAACATGCGACAAATCGAAATGGGAGATTGTACTCATCATTATGAACAACTTTTACTAAGGGACCAAAGCTACAATCCCAAAAAAAAAAACTGCTGTCCCCTACATTTATGTTCGCAAATACCTCATCAAAATGTAGGAAAAGCAGTTTTTTTTTTGGGATTACAGCTTTGGTCCCTTAGTAAAAGTTGTTAATAATGATGTATACAATGTCCCATTTCAGTTTGTCGCAAGTTTTCAATTTCAACCTGTATACAGAATAGTGTTCTGTGATGCAGTACCTGATAGTGTTTGGAAAAGGCATACGTCTTCTGCCCGCTTCGCTTGCCACTGTTGCATGTTAATGTAGCTATTATTAAGAGCCAGCGCGCACTTGTGATTTTTAGTCGACCGATAGTTTAGTCGCTATCATTTACGATATTTCGATCGGTCGATTTTTTATCGTCAAATGCGCACGGCCATATAACTCCATACTGAATCCCAGAACGATCAAACTATCGCCCGATTAAAAATCACAAGTGCACGCTGGCTTCTAACACGCGACCGTGACGAGTGGAGCATGTCATTGCGGTAGACAATAATTCTATAAAATGCTAACTCTAATCGCTTTGCAATAACGCTTGTGAATGTGCTTCGCTACCTGAATCATCGCCAACTCAAGTAGACCTTGAAGACAGTGTGGTTTTTTAACAAGTAAGTGCAACGTTCCTAATGGTTCCTAATGCTACTCATTTGATGTGGGTGTGAACGCGCTCAGTATTTTTTCTTCTCGCATGTATATCTTCCCGCATAAATACATATGTATCATAAACGCTTCACCAATCATCATCATCATCATATTCATCATCATTGGCAGACTTGTTTTAATCCACTGCTCAACCAAGTCCAACCAACCCATCTGGCCGTTGTTATAATTTATGAAAGTTCAAACTAATGTCGCGACTGTTTTATTAACCGCAATTAACTAAACAAGAAGGTGAACAAAATTGATGATAATATCTTATGGAGTCTCATCATTAATGTCAGAATCATATAAATTAAAAATAAATAATAATAAATAAATATCGTCTTTAAACCATTGTACAGAAACTACACGTCGGCGCCGGTGATAATACTTCTACGTTGAGCTGGCTTAGCGTAGTTTCAGTTTGAATAGAATGCGAGACCAGCTTATACTGGTTTCGTTACTACTGATTGGTGTCCTACTGTTGTAGCCTTAACAGTTAACATACCCCCGGTTTGCACGAGCCTTCTGAGCCACGTTTATAAGCTGTTTTCGAGGGTCGTCACGAACCGTCTCGCCAGTCAGACTTGATGACTTCCAGCCACCAGAACAAGCCGGTTTTCGAAAAGGCTTCAGTACCGTGGACCACATCCATACTGTTCGGCAGATTGTACAGAAGACCGAAGAGTACAACCAGCCGCTGTGCATTTGTGGACTACGAAAAAGCCTTTGACTCCGTTGAAATATAAGCAGTTCTGGCCTCTCTGCAACGATGTCGAATTGACTGGCGTTACATCGAGTGTTGAGGTGTTTGTATGACGCTGCAACGATGACTGTCCAAATCCAGGATGAAAAAACCAGCCCTATCAAACTGCTCAGGGGTGTGAGACAAGGGAATGTGATATCCCCGAAACTTTTCACCAATGCTTTGGAGGACGTGTTTAAGACGCTGGACTGGACTGGACAGGGTATCAATGTAAACGGCGAGTACATCTCACATCTTCGTTTTGCCGATGACATCGTCATAATAGCAGAGACGCTGGAACAGTTAGACCAGATGCTGCACAGCCTAAATGGAGCCTCTCGGCGGGTTGGTCTCGGCATGAATTTGGACAAGGCGAAAGTCATGTACAATTCGCACGTCTTGCCGAGTCCAATCCACATCGCAGGGTCGCTTCTTGAAGTTGTGAAGGAGTACGTCTACCTAGGACAAGTTATCTAGCTCGGTAGACACAACTTTGAGAAAGAAGCCGACAGGAGGATCCGATTGGGTTGGGCAGCGTTTGGAAAACTTCGTCAAGTCTTCTCGTCGCCAATCCCGCAGTGTTTGACATACGGTGCCGAAACGTGGACACTGACAGTTGGGCTGGTCTACACATTAAAGGTCGCTCAGCGCGCCATGGAGCGGGCTATGCTCGGAGTTTCTTTGAAGGATAAGATCAGAAATGAAGTTATCCGGAAGAGAACCGGAGTTACCGACATAGCCTGCAGAGTCAGCAAGCTGAAGTGGCAGTGGGCTGGCCATGTGTGTCGAAGGATCGATGGCCGGTGGAGCAGACAAGTCCTGGAGTGGAGACCGCGTATCGGCAAGCGTAGTGTGGGACGCCCCCCAGCTAGATGGACCGACGACCTTAAAAAGGTGGCTGGGACAGACTGGATGCGGAAGGTGGAGGACAGGGTGTTGTGGCGCAGCCTGGGAGAGGCCTATGTCCAGCAGTGGACTGCTATAGGCGCAGTTGATTGATGGCACGTTCGAGTCGGCAGTATTTGTTGAAAAACAAAACCGATCCGAAGCAATTAATAGAGTCATATTCGGCTTTAATTCGGCTCGTACCGATCGGCGACCTCATTTCGGCATCTACCCTCGCTGAATTATGTTCGGGTCGGCTCGGCACAAATCGAGCTAAGCTGCTTATTAAGTTGCTGCTGAGCTAAGTTGAACATGCAGATATATAAAAATCGAATATATGTACATACATATATTCGATTTTACCGCACGCCTTAGACCCATTAAATCAAATCAAAATGTGCTAGTACCCAGACGTATGCCGAGTGCATGCCTTAGCTTAATCGGCCTATAATGTTCCCACTGCTGCATGCCTTAACTGACAACAAATAGTTCATGCATTAAACCTCGTGGCGCAAGTAATAACGCACACACACACTCGCATACCTGCAACTGCACGCAGAGAGTACGTGCAGTTGCTCGTATGCGAGGCACAAGATTCCTCTTCCTCGTTTGCCATGCACACGCAATTAATGCAACTTTAATAAGAGTATAAGTTAATGATGGTATTCCTATAATTGGAAGCGCACTCTATTATTTGTCCCTGTTCTTGTAACCATGCATGTAATTGGGAATATGCACGTAATTCAAAACTTATCTATTATTTTAATAGAGAACATGTAAGAGGCAAGAAACAAATTCCTATATTTTTTAAAATTTTATTGCTTTACTTATTTTACCATTTATTATTTTATGTTGCATTTTTTTTTTGTGGAACGCATCGCAAACTTCAAAACGCCGGAAGTGACCAAAAAGTACTGTTTCAATAAAAAGCTATTCCGTGCAAAATGCTTGAAATCTCACTAAGGTAAGTAAGTAAGTGCGATTTCTGCTTGAATGAAGCATACACAATAATAGAATTTAAATGATTTGGGGCTAAAAAAACAGATGTTTACAAAGCAGTTTCGTGGTAAGTGACGTCTTGACCGCGACGGAAACGGACGTTTGAGCTGTGGTAGAATTTTTTTGGAGTTTCATTATATTTTTGGGCAACAAGCAGTACCTAGTTGCATTAAACTATACATACTCTTCTTGGGTTTATATTACTGCCTATTATTGATTTAGTGAAAAAATAAATTACATGCATATTCCCTATTGTGTAGCGTCTATTGGAGATCCGATAAATAAATGTTAATGGGTTCTTAAAATTTTGCACACTGTGAGACATTACGATACCCCAAATAAGTTACGATAAGGGTAAGAGCTTTTACCCTTATCGTAACCTATTTGGGGTGATGAGAAGAAAGATGTTTCTTATTTGTGTGTAGCCTCTGTTGAAGATCTAATAAATAAATAAATAACAATGGCAATTTTTGGCTTGACCTTCTCTTTTGCGGTGATGAGAAGAAAGATGATTCTTAATTAATGCATGCAATCCCCACTATTGTAGTAACGCCATGTAGCGCCAAGAGTACTTTCTTGGCGCTGAGCTAAGCGTTGAATATTCAACAGTGCTTTTATTTTTTATTTTTTTATTTTTACGTAAGTGTCGCGTTGTGTTAGTGATAACGGTTATAAATCGCGTAAGTACAGAAGTTTAGTTGTAGTGCAGTTGCAGTTAAGTTTAAGAGACAAAATGATAGAAAGATATGTGTGACATGAATGACCGAAGTGTAAATGAATGCTGGAGCGAAATGGCGGAGTATATTAGGAGTGCAGCAAAATATATTTTGGGAGAGACAAAAGGAAATGTTACGATAGATAGGGATACATGGCGGTGGTCGACAGGAATACAGAAGGTGTTGCAGGAAAAGAAGAGAAAGTTCAAGGAATGGCAGAGTGTTGAAGATGAGAATGTTAGTTTGAAAGCAGAAAAAAGGAGTGAGTATGATGCTCTAAAGAAAAAATCCAAGAAAGCTATGGCCATAGCGAGAGCAAACCCCAGGACAAGCTTTATGACACACTGGATAGTCCAGCCGGCCTGACCGACTTGCTAGAGCTAGAGAGAGAAAGACGAGGGATTTTTGTCAGATAAAATGTATAAGGAATGAAACTGGAATAATTCTTACGGATGATGAGAAAATTAAGGATAGATGGAAGGGCTATTTTGAAAGACTGATGAATGAGAAGAATGACTGGAGTGGTGTGCTTGAGAATAAACCAGTAAATGAGGGGTTAGCGAGAATGATTAGTATGGATGAAGTGAGAATAGCAGTAAATGGGATGAAGAATGGTAAAGCAATAGGGCCGGATGGAATACCAGTTGAAGTATGGAAGTTATTATGGGTAAGTGGAAGGACGTGGTTAGCTTTATTCTTCAATAAGTTGTTGCTAGAAGAAGCCATATCTGACGAGTGGTGTAACAGTTCGCTGGTGCCCATCTTTAAAAAAGGTGATGTGCTGGAGTGCAACAACTATAGAGGAATAAAGCTAATGTCACATAGTATGAAGGTTTGAGAGAAAGTTATTGAAAGGCGACTGAGAAAAGAGAGTGTTCGCAAAATCAATTCGGTTTTATGCCTGGTCGTGGAACAACGGATGCCATCTTTGCTATCCGCCACCTGTACGAGAAATACAGAGGTGTGCATAAAAATTTGCACATGGTATTTGTTGACCTCAAAAAGGTTTACCGCCGAGTGCCTCGTGATGTTTTGTGAAATGTGTGCCTGGGAAGTATGTGCAGTTGATTTGAGCGATGTATAGTCGATGTAGTACCCAAGTCTGGTCTACAGTGGGTACTACTGGCAGCTTCAATGTGGCTGTTGACTTGCACCAAGGGTCAGCCCTTACCTCTTCGTGTTGATAATGGACGCTCTTACGTCGGATATCCAGGAAGAGGCACCCTGGTGTATGCTGTTTGCCGATGACATTGTGCTGGTTGCCGAGAGCGGCTTAGAGGTCCAGAGCTGATTGGAGTTGTGGTGGGAAAGATTGGAGATCGTTGACCTGAGATTAAGTCAGACCAAAACAGAGTACTTGTATTGTGATTTTGGCGGTCTCTCCAGTCCTGTGCCAATATATCTCACCGGAACGCCTTTACCGATCTGCTCCGACTTTCGGTACCTCAGGTCACTTGTCCAAGGGGATGGGGAAATAGACCAAGATGTAACGCACCGGATCAACTCGGGATGGATGAAATAGCGATAGGTCACAGGAACAACTTGCAACCCACGGATGCCCAAATTAAAGGGAAAAATTTACAAGTCCGTGATAAAGCCTGTCGTACTGTATGGATCGGAGTGCTGGGCCGTGAAGAAGACTGGCGAAAACAATGTGCATACAGCGGAGATGAGAATGTTGACATGGATGTGTGGAGTGACGAAAATAGATAAAGTAAGAAAAGAATATATAAGGGGCAGCTTGAAAGTGGCGCCAGTGACAGAAAAGTTGAAAGGAAATCGTTTAACTTGGTATGGGCATGTGATGAGGAGGGATGAAACGCATGTGACTAAAAAAGTGAATATGAATGCTACAGCAGTCTCGAATTGAGGCGTTATGCTTGCAAAAGCTCACATCGCCATGTGATTCCAAAAGTGTAATAGTGGCAGAGAGAGGCAGGATCCAGCAGGCTTCACCCCGCACTGCGTCATCCGCCGATATCGACACGACAATCAATGTCAGTGGCGACCGTTGACTACAAAAATACAGTGTGAAAGCGTTTAGTAGTAATTCTACCAGTCCGACGATATCGTCTCGTTATCGTTATCGTCCGATGTGAAAACGGCCATTTTATACCGCTGTCAAATACGGTCGCGTCAAGTATATGTCACGCGAGCGCATTATGAGCGCATTCTACTGCTACGCGCAGTTCAAAGATTGCAAGTCAAACTTGATCTGAACTGCAATTACACCGTAATTTGATCGGCGCGTTACGAAATTACGTGAATTAGCCTACTGTACTTTTTTTTTTTTGGGTGGGAAATCATCAAATAACTTCTCCCGCTCTGGGCGGAGCGGGAGGGTGTGTCAGACTCTTACTGACTAAAACCCACCCGTCTTCCTTCCGTTGCCTGTGTTGCCAGGGGCCTCGGTAACCCCGCGACCCCGGAGCCTACTGTACTTACTGTTTGTTTCGATGAATTCTATTATAAGACTTTGATTAATGAAATAACCTAAGTATTACTAGCCGTGGTGGCCCAGTGGTAACGGCCACGACTTACGAGTTGTAGGTCGTGGATTCGAACCCAGGCAGGCGCTTTACTTTATGTAAATGATTTCATAACCACTGCTCTCAAAATGGTGAAGAAAAACATCGTGAGGAAACCGGCATGTTCTAGAACCAAAAATTGAAAGACATGTGACATCTACCAACCCGTACTGGACAAGCGTGGTAGATTACAGCGCGCTCCCTCTCGAAGAGAATAGGCCTGTGTCCCAGCAGTGTGAACATTATAGGCTGATTATGCTTGGTATGCCAAGTATATACCATGTTATTTACGAAACATGTAGGTAATGATAAAAATGATAACAAATGTGGGTAACAATATACCCACATTTGCCAGCTATGTTTAAATCCCATGATTTAAACATAGCTGGCAAATGTGGGTATATTGTAGGTACCTACACCTGTGCCTTATCCTTCGGGGAAAACTTTTTGATGAGACTACATAATAACATATATGTGTTGTGAAATTATAGTGCTTAACTTTGTTATTGTAGCAAACACAACAAGCCTGGAAGGTTCTGCATCGCCGGCATCAAAAGGAAAAGGTAAAACGCGTTTTTTGACGTGCTTGTATCTAAAACTATATCTTACTGCCATAATATCGTGTTTATATGTTGTTTATGTACAAGTACTGGTTACAGGCTACATTCTAAGATCAGACCAATTTGATCAAATCTTGAGCTTGATCAAATTGGTCTGATCTTGAGAGAGAGAGTGCCATGGATGTGTTTAACATTTCATTTACCCATGGATAGACCGCGACTGTCCGAAGACGGACGATTTACCGAGGCTACTTTAACGTGCTCTCCGAGGCACGGAGGGGTGTCGATGAAATCCTTTTTTGTTGTCAAAATAACTGATGAAAGAAATTAAATAGACTTAAGATACAATCTTCAAGGTGACGGCAGACCGCAGATGGCAGCAGCGTTGCGGTGGACAATAAATGCAGGTGACTGTGCCGCTGCTGTTTGTGACGTCACAGTCATCTACGACGGCAGCGGCACTTCTGTTCTTCAGTTTCGCAAAACTCATTTGTCAAACAATAAAATACCTACGTCTTGTCGCTTTGTTTAGTGTCAGTCACTGACGGCACTATTGTTAAGCCGTCTGGCGTCACTCGACACCAGCAGCAGGCGGCACCATCACCATCTACAAAAGCGTGTCACTGCAGTCTGTCATTGCGGTTGGGCGGCACTGCAGCTGCTGTTTGCCGTCGCCTACGGAATTTTGCCTTCATAAAAATGGTTCATTGATGCGAGTCCTATCTTTAATTCCAATTTGTACTAAAGGTGCAGTTATTGATTATTGATCAATGATAAATTGCAACAGATGATGGCGGGATTAAAGGACAGACGGTGGGAGTGATTGTCGGCGCCGTCCTTTGCATCATCACCATCTGCGTATCTACTGTCATCGTCAAGCTGCGAAAGCGAAGCCACTCGCAGGTATTCATGCTTTGTATAAGTAGGTACCGCAGACAGGCCATTAAGGGCGCGTTTGCAAATCAGACAAAATTGTGCTGTTTTTCGGTACATATTGCGACAAAATTAACCCAATCAAATACAACTAATCACTTCCACGTATAAATTGGTTCTTCATCTTCAAATAATAGTAACCATTTTGTTGAAAATTATAGATTTTTATAATGTAAAAACGATTTGCTGTTCCCATTTTTCACAAAATTAACGATACCGGGTTGAATTTCAGTACATTTATTTTTATTATCAACAAATTTTAAGGTTCCTAAAAATACTAGAAGTTGGCAGATATATTCGATTCCAAAAACTAGTACAAAAAATATCAAAATGTCACACATACTCGCAGAAAAAATTAAAAACTGAACTTATGTTTTCACATATTTTGCTATTACGGATGAACCTTAATCGGTTGCATTAGGGGTTATTTTATTTTTGTTCCTGTCTTGCTATATTGCGCAAACGTTTCGAAAGCAACCTCAGTCCGCGCTTGGCCGCCGTCGTGAGTGGACACTGTATCGCCTGTTAGCCGCGCCTCGTGTTGAAAAAGATCGCTGTACATGTACAAAGTATTCGATAAACCAAATTAGATACTTGATACGATGTTTTTATAATCACAGATTTTTATAAAAATATTCTTTTTCGCTAAAATTAAAGACGATTTATAAATGCCTATTCGTCTCAGACTTGATGGAGTGACCTGATGGTGTACTTCCGTGACTGCTTTTGGAACTCGTCGACGAATGGAACTAGGTGTGCCGAGATTGGGCTCGTTTTGATAGTTATGATGAGACCTTACCTCCGGACTTGTTGGTGTGACCTGAATGTGTACTTCGGTGACAGCTACTGGAACTCGTCGACCAGTAGAACTAGGGGTGCCTACTCGTCAACCAGAGCCCAATCTCGGTAGCCCTAGTTCTACTGGTGGACGAGTTCCAGTAGCAGTCACCGAAGTACACCTTCAGGTCACTCCATCAATTCCGAAGGTAAGGTCTCATCATAACTATCAAAACGAGCCCAAACTCGGCACACCTAGTTCCATTCGTCGACGAGTTCCAATAGCAGTCACGGAAGTACACCTTCAGGTCACACCATCAAGTCCGGAGGTAAGGTCTCATCATAACTATCAAAACGAGCCCAATCTCAGCACACCTAGTTCCATTCGTCGACGAGTTCCAGTAGCAGTCACCGAAGTACACCATCAGGTCACTCCATCAAGTCCGTAGGTAAGGTCTCATCATAACTATCAAAACGAGCTCAAACTCGGCACACCTAGTTCCATTCGTCGACGAGTTCCAATAGCAGTCACGGAAGTACACCTTTAGGTCACGCCATCAAGTCCGGAGGTAAGGTCTCATCATAACTATCAAAACGAGCCCAATCTCAGCACACCTAGTTCCATTCGTCGACGAGTTCCAGTAGCAGACACCGAAGTACACCTTCAGGTCAGTCCTTCAAGTCCGGAGGTAAGGGCTCATCATTACTATCAAAACGAGCCCAAACTCGGCACCCCTAGTTCTACTGGTCGACGAGTTCCAGTAGCAGTCACCGAAGTACAACTTCAGGTCACTCCGTCAAGTCTGGAGGTAAGGTTTCATCATAACTATCAAAACGAGCCCAATCTCGGCACACCTAGTTCCATTCGTCGACGAGTTCCAGTAGCAGTCACCGAAGTACACCTTCAGGTCACTCCATCAAGTCCGGAGGTAAAGTCTCACCATAACTATCAAAACGTGCCCAATCTTGGCACACCTAGTTCCATTCGTCGACGAGTTCCAGTAGCAGTCACCGAAGTACACCTTCAGGTCACTCCATCAAGTCCGTAGATGAGGTCTCATCATAACTATCAAAACGAGACCAAACTCGGTACCCCTAGTTCTACCGGTCGACGAGTTCCAGTAGCAGTCACCGAAGTACACCTTCAGGTCACTCCGTCAAGTCCGAAGGTAAGGTCTAATCATAACTATCAAAAAGAGCCCAAACTCGGCCCACCTAGTTCTATTCGTCAACGAGTTCGAGTAGCAGTAACTGAAGTATACCTTCAGGTCACACCATCAAGTCCGTAGGTAAGGTCTCATCATAACTATCAAAACGAGCCCAAACTCGGCACACCAAGTCCTACTCGTCGACCAGTTTCAGTACCAGTCACCGAAGTGCACCTTCAGGTCACTTCATCGAGTCCGGAGGTAAGGTCTCATCATAACTAATAAAACTTGCCTAAAGTCCACAGCCCACATCTCTCTACTAGTAGAAGGCTTCCAGTGCCTAGGAGTCACTGAAGTATTTGTATTTGAGAATTATTTAGTAAAATTATAAAGAGCAATACGAAATATTTTTTGTAAGTACGAATATAACGAAATAAGAAAAAAAAAACGCAAAGTATCAAAATTAGTTCACTTGACTACTATTCCCGCAGCTAACCGAGCGTACACTTGTGTGTGTGACCCGTGTCAATGTAGTAGTTGGATTCTACATATACCTATAAATTTTGCAAACGCGTCCTTAACATAGCCTCCACGAGCTGTCACTTAAGATGCTGACAACACCTAAACCGCGGTCACTGTCAGATGGCATAGAAAAGAAATATACGCGTGATGACACAGCGCTAGTAATTTATTGCAAAATATGAAGCAATTATCTATTTACTCAAAATTGAGCTGAGTAATCGAAAATATAAAACAACCAAGTACTGCATTCAAAAAAGACGTTCTTGTTGGTCATTAAATACGTAACGTATGTTGATAATTAATGCAGATATTTTGGATTAGAACTCAAGGTAAGAGGTTAGTTGAACGTTACTTTGGATCGAGATTTTTTTTATAAACGTGTCTTGGTAACAACCAAGTTCTGGGAAATATGTTCAATTTAACATATATTTTTTCCGCTACCACAAACTATACAGATATAGCAATATTTTTTTAAGAGAAGCCTATTTTGGTCAATTGGGTCTTGTCAGCGCCTTAACACTAACACAGAGTTGGATGGGCCGCACCACATTACAAATCCACCTACGTCACTCGAACATTAGTTTGAACTAGGTATCACACTATCGTCGCATCGTGATTTTTTGTATTGAAATTCGATGCCCTGCGGCCCGAGCACATTATAGCCACAGTCAGCCCTGTGATCACCTAGGTGACTGCCTATTATTGGAACGAAGTTCCTTATTGCTCGTTATACTCTGCACACTTGGTGAATGAGTGAGAGCTAGACCGACAAAAGTGAAACACACAACAAGTAACAAGTGGACAATTTTGTTAAAAGTGTCGTGAGGGCTAAATTTTACGCTAAGTGTGTAAAAGCGAAACGGACTTCGGTCCAACCGGGTTTCCCACCTGTTTTTTTTACATGGAATATGCTATTCCTATAAATAACAATAAAACACCTTCCAGGGTATAAAATATATGTATTATATAAGAGCATAAATTGTTTGGTTTTGTTTTTGAAGGTATTGGAACTTCAAGTTCTTATCGAGTCAATAAAACATAATTATTGAAATGAAATTGTTTATTCTGTAAATAGGATATTAGAATCACTTTTACACGTAATATAAAAAAAATAATTGTCTAGATGGTGTCGTTATCACTATACTCCCTAAACCAAGGTGACTCGTTTACAAGTTTGTATGAGTCAATTTTTTCAGATTTCGAAAATGTTAGACTCTCATATTGGAGAATATGGAATTAATTTGATCTGTTTACGGTTTTAGGGAGGGCCCCACAATCGCAACTACGAGAATCTACAGAGCCCGAGTGGGACCTCCATTCCCGCCTACCCACCTCAATGGGAATCTAACTATGCCGTTCCCGTGGACGGCAGAGCGCAGGACACGACGTACAGCGTGCCCTGCCAAGAACCGGCGCTCTACTCTACGCCGACACCCAAGCATCTGAGGAACAATGAGCAGAAATCAGCCGATCCAACATACGCGGTCTTAGAAGTACCAAACGCACAAGGGCGAAAGAATACCTTCAAAGAAACAGACGATCCTAACTATTCGGAGGTTTATGCTAACAGACAAGAACAATGCTACGCCAAAGTATTGCCAAAGAGTGTGAGGAACAATATGGCAGAGGACACTAATCCATACTCGTACGTGACGAACGAACCGCCGTATGTCAACACCGCTGACCCTGAGCCGATGTATTGCGAACCTGCCAAAGCTCAGGGCGGAACGTATGCTAATTTAAATAATTCTCAATATGCGAACAGTAACGCGCAAGAATATGTGGAGCCCACTTATTGTGAGCCTCAGAAACGGATGAAGTAGTTCAATATGTTTCAGCATCAAAACGTGTACATAGTTACATGCAATACTATTTCCACTGAAGAGCACGAACTTCTAGCAAATTCGCCATCGACTTATAACTTAACAAATTGTAGCAACACCACGTGAGCATAAAATCTGAGAATAAATTAGTAGTTTATAATTTATTAAAATAATAGTAATTAGTCTTTTAGACTTTGGCACCGACAACGTTACTAGAATGTTACTTTTTATGGATCTTTTGGCGTCTGAATTTCATTAACGGGGAGCTGTAGTTGGTAAACATTTATTTGTAAAATTGACACAGAAATTGTATAAAACAAGAAAACAAGATAGCGTCCTTAGTTACGATTTTGGCTACGCGTCACCCTTGCGCCGTTGTAAGAATAACTTTGGTAGACCTGAGTTGCCGACTCTAGCAAGAATCGGTCTACCAAAGTTATACTTACAACGGTGCAAGGTTATGACGCGTGGCCAAAATCAGAACTAACGACGACGCCATCTCACCGTAGTAATTTTCCGTGGAAATAGCCTAACTATTTAGCATTGTAGCCAATGAAATGCTAAATAGCTAGTATGCATACGATATTTCTTCTGCGCTGTATAACAACAAAAAAGCGCTGCAATCCCAAGCAAGGTCGAATTATTAATTCATTGGAGGAATGACATGTGCTAGCTGTATTGTATTTATTGTATTCTTAACTTTTACACTTAATATTATACCATTATTTTACACTTAAATAAATCGATTAAATTAAACGATCAACATTACAATATTAAAATTGACCATTTTATTACACAAAGTGACAGCACAGTCAGATTACTTATACTGAATTAATAATTCAACTTTATTGTTGCTTTGTCAAGTTTAGCAGCGTGAAGACACAAATGTATTTTTACAGTATTAAAACAAAATATTTTAATTTTATTAACTATTGCAATGAACTTTACTAAGTGCGAGTTCAGCATGTAATCACTTGACTCGACTGGCTTTAGCAATAATTTAGTTAAGAAAACTATAAAGGGTACTATCATAATTATTAATATAAGTTATTTTACAAGTTTTAGTCTTAAGAATTCTTCTTCTTCTTTTCGTTTCGACGGTATATCTATATTGTTTAGGCCCAGCATTTGGTCATGATGGTGGTCTCCGTCAACAGGTGCAGGCTGGTCCTGTCCAGTAGTAATAAGCGCCTTGTTAACCTACTATCCAAGGATGGCATAGCCTCCTTGGACTGTCTGCATCCTGCTGCCGAGGACCACCAGCTCTCCGCTTGTGTGTGGGAGAGCTCCTGTAGCCACCTGCGTAGTTGGTTGAAGGGGATGGGTACGATTGGTTTCGGTCCGCAGACTGACGTGCCGGATGCTCTCCTGGCTAGTTCGTCAGCTGCGTCGTTACCCAGCGATCCGCTGTGTCCTTTTATCCATTGCAGAGTCACTGTGTTGCGGTTGAATACCGTTATACGTTCTAGCGCATTGTGATATTCTTGTGTTAATCTCGAAGTATTGTGTTTTCTCCCTAAGGATTGGAGAACTGACGCGCTGTAGGAGAGTATACGTATATGAGTGGCCGTGACTTGCCTGGCTTCTATGGCATACGCTGCTTTGTATACTCGTCATGCCCACACACTCTGCCTGGTAGACGGTGTTGAGCATTCCCAGCGGGCTGGATATGTTTATGTTAAGGTCGTGTGAGAAAACACCGGCTTCGGTTCTGGAGTTGGTCTTCGATCCATCGGTGTATACTCTTACTTCATTAGGGTCTGAATAGTCACACCGTTCTTCTGTGAGTATTATGTGGTAGTGCTTTTGGAAACAGTGTAGTTTCGGGGCTCTGTCGCAGGGTGATGCCATCATTGGTCGTCGTTTGATCGCATTCTCCCTTATGCGTATGTGCTTGACTCTAGAGTCTTTGCTCAGGGTTCCAGTTATGTTAAGCCTAGTAGCGGCCAGGGCCGACTCCTCTCCAACGATGAGGTGCAGAGGCGGCAGTCCAATCATTGCCTGTAAGGCGGCAGTGGGCGTAGTTCTCATACAGCTCGTGATTGCTACACAAGCAAACCGTTGCAGTTTTTCGAGATCTTTTTGGGCTGTGCTCAGGTCTGTTCTGGGCCACCAGACTAGTGAGCCATATGTGATAATTGGCCGGATGAGCATGGTGAACAGCCAGTAGGTAATCTTGGGGTTAATTCCCCAGTTCCTGCTGAGCAGTCTTTTACACTGCCACAGAGATATGCTGGCTTTTGTGATGATGTAGTTAGTATGTTTTGCCCAATTCAACTGTTTGTCCAAGAAGATGCCCAGATGTTTGGTTTCAGTTGACAGGCTTAGGTGATCCCAATGAATCGTGGTGGCTTGGGCATATTGCAAGACTCAAAGACGAACGCTGGACTTCCAGAGTAACGTTATGGCCAGGCCCATCAGGCTAGAGAGGAAGGCCCATAGCTCGCTGGGGCGATGACATCGTTAAAATCGCTGGCACTTGCTGGATGAAAACAGCTGAAGATAGAGACCGCTGGTCATCTTTGGAGGAGGCCTTCACCTTCGAATAAGAGGGGTTCTTGTTACTAAAACTTTGAGAAAATCATTAAAATATTTATATAAATTAAAAGTATCAATGTAAATAATCTTAATTTTTAATAATAGAAAAATAATCATTTCTTTAAAATATTTTGTGATAATTATAAGATAGGCACTGTAAAGAAAAATGAAAACAATGTTAAATTACGAATTGAAATATTTAATTATGATTGCATGCAGTATTTTATATTTTATTTTTTAAAATTCAAACAGCAAGAAATAAAAGACTTTTTATTTATTTAATTCTATTTAAGGTTTCAGATTCTAGAATAGAAGCAGGTAGACCGCGCGGAACACGGAGAAGTGTTCCGCGCGGTCTATCTGCTTCTACAACCAAACAATTCAAATACAAATCCAAAAGCTAATTCAATCGCGAGTCAGTATGACACGAAGCACCGCATCGTTAGTACGTCACGGGCTCTTACAGATAATTTCAATATTTTTGAGAATAATGCCGTCTTGTGCTTTTAAACATTGTAAAAACTGTTCCCTTTGTAAAAAGAAAGAAGATGGAGCATATTTTTATAGTTTCATATTATCTGTCTATTTGGAGCTAATTTAAATTGTTTATTGATATTGACATCTTAAAACACAAAACCTTGACAAGAATCATTCGGTGTTGCTAGGTTATAGGAATTTTTATTTATTAATTTCTAGTTAAGAGAAATAAATGATTATTATGTAGAAAACATTGTTTAACTTACTTTCTCATAATCCCAATTTCGTCACTTGAGCGGACGGATTATATGTTAGCATGTCAGAAGTATTTATAATAGTCGACCTCGTAATTGCTTTACCACTTTTGACAACTATTCCATGCAATTGGAACTTCACTAAGGTTGAAACTATCTAACTGTTACATAAATAAAATAGACCTCTCACTTTATGACGTGCAAAGTGACATTCAACCTTGGGTGGTAAACCAACTACGAGGTCGACTGTACCTACTGTGACAGGGATTCCTAAAAGTGTTGTTATCTTTGTTTTAGTTTGATCTCAACTGCTAACGGTTGAGATCGCGGTTGAGTCACTTCACTAGTTATCAACGACATACTAGCTCAACATCCGTACATAAAAATTCTTATGTTAATTAATACACTGGGCCGCAAAGAATGCGAGTTGGTTATAAAAAAATACGATAATTTAAAAAATATTCGAGTAATCCTCTTAAAATAAATTACATTTAGTTTATTTAATTCCAAATATAGGAAGACGGCTTTTTTTATAAATGGTTATTGTACTATTAAAAACAATAAATAAAAAAAAAATGTACATTTAAAAAATTTTAACAACTTTGTAATTTGTTTTACTTTTGTTCCTGCTTTAAATAATTACGGCATTTCTTGTGCAGAAATTCATTATTCATCATATTTAATTAAAAACATGCCACGAACCCCTAAAGAGTGTACCAGAATTCTGAGAATGCATGAAGGAGAATATTCCTCAACATCGGCTCAGAAATCTGGTGAAAAGCATGCCAACCGTATGCCTATAACCGTGTGACTATGGAACCCTAAAGAGAAAGATTTTCATAACAAATCTAATTTCTATGAACTAACAATATTAATTATTGCGTCTGTGGGGGACTTGAGATGAGAAAATGTATTTGTAGTCACAAATACATTTTATCACGTGGACCTTCGGCATTTGCTATTCAATAAATAAACTCCTTAGCTTAGAATATAGAAAGAACCAGAAGCCGCGAACACGCCTAATACTGAAGCGTCAAAAACTACTCCTAAATAGAGTAGTTTGACGCGCAGCCGTTCAGTTACTCTGTGAACGTCGTATCGCGTAACGTGTTTTACCGGTGTGCAATTTTATTTAATTATGCCGTCTTGTGTCGTTCTTACCTGTAAAAATGCAGCGGGCCTAAAAAATAAACAGGATGGGATCACATTTCACGTGTAAATAGCGCATTCAAATATCGTCTTATTTAATTACTGAATAAATTGTTCAGTTTGTAATTGTCATAGAGAATGATGCATCCATCTTGTTAGTGTTGCCAGTATAAGAGTTTTGATTTTCCCTTGTTTTATTACCTACTGAGGACATTTATTCATTGTAGTGTTAAATTATAACAACTTAAAAAAAACCCGACATGAAAAAGAAAGGTTATCAATGCAACCCGTATGTACATATGATTTTGTTAGAATTGCATAACGATAATAATAGGTAATATGTTAGACTAGAACTGACTGACTGTTGGATTTCTAGAGGGTCTTTTCATAGATACATAATTTCAAACACCCGCCGTTTGAAATTATGTATATGAAAAGACCAATTGTGATTTTATTATTTATATTATCTTACCAATATACTCTCAACGTTTACCCCAAAACGGGTTCATAATGTCGGAGCTAGCAACATTACGCGGGTGGGAAGTGAGGCGGGCGCGGGACGCTTGTCTTGATTTTGGACACAGCGTGCGGCTTGCAATGATAGTTGAACGCCGATTCTGGTTCTTTCTATATTCTAAGATAAACTCGAATTTTTTCAAACTCCAATAAAAAAAAGATATATCAATATCACTCATAACTTTTATTTAAACTTATAATTATTACGTTATTTTGTCTATTTCGTCTCAAAACATAATTAAAAACACATACAATAATTTAAGTACATATGTATTTTAATTATTATCACAATAATTATTATAAAAATATTTACGTAGAGGTCTTAAAATATAGGCTGTGTACAGAATGTACATATAAGACTGACCACAGATCACGGAGACGCCTCAGCGGCCGCTGGAAGAGGCGGCATAGATAACACCTTCCAAACAAACCAAGCAATCAAGTTTCAACTTTCTTTGAAGGCAGTCCGTGACAGAAGTTGTGCGCTCATTTGTGCCACGAATTTTATTATTACCTTCCTATTGCCGTCTCTAGACGAAAGCGGCGTTCTCTGTGAGACTAACGTACGCTCGAGGATCTGATAGGTAATCGGTTTAATCTAAGATAATGAGGGTTTTCTGAAATAACGTTCACTAGGGGGCACAGACGAAGGTCCATGCACCTGCCAAGTGTCAGAGCGCCTAACAATTTTTATTTAGTCGTGACTGAATGATGAACGATTAATTCGTTCATCATTCAGTCACGAATGACGAATGTCATCATATATTTTATATTCATTGTCGAAATGGAAGACCTCTTGTCAAAGTGGCACCAACTGGTGGCGTGAATTTTCATGAACACCCTCATTAAGTCTGCCTAAAATATATTATTATAAAGTATTCTTAGTTTTTATAAGCCATACTTTTATTACTTTTTGTTGAAGAAAAACGAAACTTCATGATAAGCAAGCGCCGTATAAGGCCCACCTCCTATCACAGCCCGCTTTAAAAATAACTTAAATTTCGGCGACCAGATTTTTTTTTAAATTTCGCGGGAACCTTGTGAATGCGCTTTTAAATGAAACGAAAACTTCATCACACTTTTGTGTGCATGTATATAATGTCTTTGGGTTGTGCGTACGGAGAGAAAATGAAATGCTGCCAAGACTCTGTGGTAACTTTACTTATTAAACTTGTAACGAAATATTACAGAGGAGTAGCTTATCAGTTTAAGAGCGCGACTATAGTTTACGGCGGTTACGGGCGAACTGGTGTCGCCGGGCGCTGCACGAATCTAGAATTCAAAACGATGTGTCAGCGCTCCTACAACACCAATCACGTGCGGCTATTTTGAAATTAGCTGTCAGTTGTCGCGTCAAAGCAGTGCACGTATTTATAAACTGACTCACGTAAGTATATTTCTTTTTCATAGCAAAATACAGTAATATTGCATTTCACCGTGACAAATCTTATTACTAACAGTGTTAACATTTCATTTAGGGTTAGTTTTAATATTTTATTCATGTTATTTAATTTCTAACATGATTATACTGCCATATGGCAAGTTCCCTAAAATTACCCAGTACTTGACCCCCAAAGAAGGCCCGGGCTTTCTTTGGCCTATCGAATTTGGTATGCAATAAATTGCAATAAAAATGATGACGGTTTTATAAATTTCTTTAATATTGTATAAAACAAGGAAATTTTTAAACAATTTTAAAATTCAAATTATATTTTGCTTTAAGCGTTAAAATTGGGACCACTGTTTACAGATCGTATCGAATAATGTATTGTTGTCGATAAGTCAGTATCATAATTGTTAACGTAAATTTTCTTCGATAGGGTGGTATTCAACAAAATAGCGCCAACTGGGAAAAAACCATGAGGCCAGAAACTCAGACTTTAACAGGCCGTTGATTATGTTATTAGTTTAAGAGAAAACTTACTGTTGATTACGATGCTGATTTTGTTTTATACATTTTAGTTCCTTTTTGTTAGAAATAGTTATCAATATTTCTAATATGGCCCATATTTGAAAATGTATGACCTATTAGAGGATATTGTAAGTATTATTTAGTTACGAACATATGAGATGGATATCGAAATATATGCCATTATTACTTAAAGCGTTAATTTTTTCTTTTAGAGCCATTCCAAGTTTCTATAGACATAAGAAGGCTCAAGGCCAAATTTTTGACTGATTAATTAACCTAAAAAACTATATTTTTAATTAAACTGCATATTAAATTTATTTTGTAAAAAAAGAATGCTAGCCTTGTTACAGAGAAAAATATGTATTAATTAATATCTATATACATATACAATATGTAACAAAAACCCTGTTGTTCTTTCTACCAACGTTTTAAGAATCGGTTTACTAAGCGATAAAGCAAGTCATTTATAAAAAACTGTTCAATAAAAAAATTAAATTAAATATTAAATTATTAATATTTGTAATGTTTAATCGATGGGTTACCTCTGCAATTCTGCATGAAGCAATGACGCGAAACCAGAAGTAGATAGAACGTTCCCGCCCTCTCTTTGATCGGTCCCGCCGCGCCGCCGATATCTACCTATTTTTCTACACAAGTTCGAGACCTTGTCAGCTGTTGTTTATCAGTATCACTTTAACGAATTAATCTTTGAAACTTTGGTTTACACAATATTTTTAAGCACAATTGATAATTGTTAAAACTACATTTAACACTTCACTACGTTAAAAAAAACAAATTCGCCGCGTCTGTCCCATAAAACCTGATGTACCTATTTACATTTTAATGCATTAATTTATTATGATATCTACTTGACGGCCACGGAGTTGCTGTTCGATATGACCACCTTGTACCTCTACACTTCTTGGCTCATTCCAGTCACATTTCCGAAGACACATCAACATATTAAAATATTCTACGTTAGAATAAGACAGTGTCAATGTTTACGTAAACAAAACACAAGTCACTAGGCACTAGTCACGTAGGTCAACAATAACGTCCACTCAGAAGAAAGCTGCGCGGGAGACTAAGGAAGTGCTTCGCAGGGAGACGGGTGGCGGGGCGGCGGGGTAGGCAGGCACGTGGTACCGACCCGCCGACATGCGCAGCGGATGTTTTTGGCGGCACCTTTTGTCGCATTCAAAGAAAGCCGCTAGTAGCTAGTAGGCTATTTAGCGAAATAAAGATGTACTTTTTTTTGAATGTGTCGATTTTAATAGTTATTTGATTTTGACATCTCGACTAGCCAATGCTTAATTTTTTTAAATTATAATTTCATCAATGTTCTGCTTATAGGTAAATGTATACGTTCCTAAAAGGAACAACAGGGTTTTTGTTACATATTGTATTCATTAATACATATTTTTCTCTGTTGCGATCATATAACAAATTTTAGTGTTCAAGTGTTCACTAATAAACACTTTACATATTTAAACCAGCTGTTTAACTTAAATCCTTTATTTATATAATTTACAGTGATTTAAAACTAAGTGGGCCTTATACGGCGCCTGCACCTAAATATTTTTAGAAGAGGCTAAAAGATTACAAATTACAAAATAGTTATTAGTTGACCAATTTAGAATTGCGCGCATCTCCACTTTTAAACAAGCAGTGAAGCGGGTCATTTTAAATAAGGCGATCTATAATTGATATCAAAATTAAATATTTAATAAATTAAGAGCAACTGGAATGTTGCTTTACAAAATATAATACTAGTTTTTTTGTTTTTATTATAAAGACGCATAGGTACCTACTTAGTATGAAAAGAGAAGGTGTACGACTTTTGAAATCGTACAGATTACGCACAACGGATGATTACAGAATGCGTATGATCTGTTCCACAAGTATCTGATGTGTATGTAAGCAAATGGATCGGAAAACGTCCCTTTGAATGCCAATTCGTAGTGTCACTTATAAATTAAGTGCTTTTATTTGATTATTTAACATAAACGGATCAAAAAGAGTATGTTAGGATCGTAGCAGGTGGAGTTCTATAGTTTCTGCCTACCCCCATGGAAAGAAGGCGTAAGTTCATGTATGTTATGTTGAATACTGAAACAAAAAAATAATAATAAATAATTTTAAATCACTTTTTTTATTTATTTTTTCTTCTTTGGCTTCGCACGGTTTGTGCATTTAGCCAATGTCACGTTTAGTTTCATAAGTTAATTAATAATTTTCAATTTAGCTAAAAAAGGACACGTCCACAAAGTTCTTAAATCACTTTAAAGATTTTTTTAATTTGACAATTGAGGTTAATTTTTTAACCAAAATGTTCATCAATGAGTTTTCAATTACAATATAATAACCTTATTCAAACAATAATTGTTGGCAAAAGTGGTGAGATATAAATTTGAAACAAGAAAGTTTCAAATTTATATCTCACCACTTTTGCCAGAGAGTACAGATGAATGAATGAATATGTTACTAATTCCATTTAGTGAGTGATTGCGTAAGAATTTAAGCTACACAGGGTTTGCTTACACTTTTATCAAATACTTTTGGAACAGATATTAAATCTGCTTAGTGAGTCTTTTTGGACTCTGTGGATATCTAAACTTGATGGCCACATTTTAGAACTATACTATTATTTGTTCAGTTATGTAAGATTACAAATTTCATTTGAAAAAGAAAAACAATACTTAATATTTTATTTTAAAATGTCTCGGAAATCTCTCACTTCTGTCTTTGTTTACGAACGAACGTACGTTTTACATAAAAGTTTTTAGTAATAAAAGCAGAACTTTATCTATTATTATTGCTAAAATCTAGTCAAAATAAAATTTAACCATGTTATCTTAAATAATATTAAAAGTATATTTTTTTTTAAAACCTTTTTGTACTAACAATATTTACCCAAATTATATAAAAGGCTCGACTACAAAAAAAAAACTTTATTTGTTAACGTCATTCCGATACTCGTGAAATTGAAACAAACAAAAAACTTCAGCAGCAATAAACCATAAATAAGACTTTATAAAATAGACTTACCCTAAAATTTGTTCTAAAACAATACTGTAATATTATATCACATTACATATTTGTACAGAGGCCATTTCAGGCCGTATTTTCCATAAACATAGGCCTATTAGCCAAAAACGGTATCGTATGGCCAGAAACATAAACGTATTGACTGAAAAATAAATAAATTGCCTTTTTGACAGTCAATGACATTGACAGGGGGCCGTTGTTGATAACTTAATATTAGTGAAAGTTGTTACGTTAAATCCGAAATACATTTAATGTATTTTAATGTATGTATACATTTAATGTATTAAGGATCTTTTGGCACGTGGAAAAAATCTGAACTAACGCCGCCATCTTATTTTTCAATACAGTTTCGGGCAATTTTTCTCAAATATTTAGTTATCAATCGGACTCCTATCAATGTCATTCCAGCGCCAGAAGACCGTTGTGGCACTGTATTCGTTTTCAAGCCACAACGTGAGACAGCTTCACGATGTAAGCTAAGGTTAGCTTGTCTTTTAATTTCAGAGGCTCCATATCAAAACGCGTAACGTCTACCTAGATGGACGGATCACATTTAAAACTTTGCTTGCAGAACTAACTTAATTATTGGCATTTCTTAAAACTCACTTTGTATTAGGTGAGATTTTTGTAAAAGGATTACCTAGTTCGAAAAAGCCAACATAGATACAACTGCTAGCAACCTTGTATAGTACCAGGGCATAAAGCCAGTCTTCATCTTTAATTAAATTCTACTTATTTTGGATTTAATTTTCATCCTCAAATATTCCTCTATGAAAGGTTTTTCATTCATAGATAAACATTCCACGCAATTTTGTTGTCAAACAAACATTTCAATAACAAACATTTTCTAATCATATGGAATTTAACCTGAAAATCTGCTAAGCTTCGCTTTGTTAAGCTGATAGACGCGAAAGCAAAACTCACCAACTTCGATCGGTATTTTTTCAACAATTTTTTTAGTAAACATCTAAAAATACTAATAGTATTCACATCTCTGTCTCGAAATACTTTGTCTCCTTCTAATGCCATTCAAACACGCAATGGCATAGCATGAGATAACCAGAGGCTACTATTAGATGTCCTATCATGATGGGGAAGCCGATCTTAAAGAATTGTACGAAAGTGAACTTGTAGCCATGTTGTTCTGCCACTCCTGCGCATACCACATTTGCGCTTGCGCCGATTAGTGTGCCATTACCTGGAATAAGGAAGACAATGGTAAATAACTAACTTTTGCCCGCTTGGAGGTCGGAAATTATCCCACGGGAACGGACTACCGGTATAAAAAGTATTGTATGTCGTACTCCTAAGTCCAGTCATCGTCTATCTGTGCCAAATTTCATCGTTCCGCCTTTAAGGCGTGCAAAATAAAACAGACAGACACGAGTTACTTTCGTATTTATAATATTATTAGTAAGTCTTAGAGTGGATCTCTCGCGTCCGGCCCTGGTTCAGGCCATGGTACGGAGCGAGAGAGCATGGGCAGCCGTCAGCTACGAAGCAGTAATGCTCGCGAAGGAGGAGGCGGGACGGTTGAGGTAAAAGCAAATTTCGCGCCCTCCCGCCCCTAGCCGCCGCAGGAGAAGCCCTGGGAGTCCCAGGCGGATTTCCGGGCACCGTAGGCGCGGTCTTGCGGACGGTGAGTAAGAGGTAGCTCACCGTCCGGTAAGGACCAGGCCCGGGTCGACGGCGCAACGTGTTCCACGCGGGCCTCGTATAGATGTCAGCACAAGTGTAGGGGCCCACTAGGGCCGATGCCTGTTGCCTGGAGAAGTTATTTGATAAAATCCCACCCAAAAAAAACAAAGTATTAGAGCGGAGTATGGATGTATCAGGTAAGTAGCTAATATTGGCCCATAACCCGTTGTACTCTCACAGCTAAACTTAATGTTAACGATTGCTATCTCTTTCTCGCAGAGAAAACCGGAAAGAGATAGAAGACAGTTGCCAAATTAAGTCATTCCAGACCATAACAACTAAACTTTATGTCAACGATTAAGATCTCTCGCAAAGATAACCAAAAAGAGATACAAGAGAGTTCTCCAAATTAAGTAATTCCAGACCTTCACAACCACAATTCCAAGATTCTTTACGATGTATTTCTTATAGGTATATGATTGCTTCAATAGCATCAGTTTCTGATCTAACATAACGTTCTTAAGGTCTGAAATTTTCTTTTATCTCTCGCAAAGATAACCAAAAAGAGATACAAGAGAGTTCTCCAAATTAAGTAATTCCAGACCTTCACAACCACAATTCCAAGATTCTTTACGATGTATTTCTTATAGGTATATGATTGCTTCAATAGCATCAGTTTCTGATCTAACATAACGTTCTTAAGGTCTAAAATTTTCTTTTATCTCTCGCAAAGATAACCAAAAAGAGATACAAGAGAGTTCTCCAAATTAAGTAATTCCAGACCTTCACAACCACAATTCCAAGATTCTTTACGATGTATTTCTTATAGGTATATGATTGCTTCAATAGCATCAGTTTCTGATCTAACATAACGTTCTTAAGGTCTAAAATTTTCTTTTATCTCTCGCAAAGATAACCAAAAAGAGATACAAGAGAGTTCTCCAAATTAAGTAATTCCAGACCTTCACAACCACAATTCCAAGATTCTTTACGATGTATTTCTTATAGGTATATGATTGCTTCAAAAGCATCAGTTTCTGATCTAACATAACGTTCTTAAGGTCTAAAATTTTAAACCTGCTTTTACGCATGGCTGCGCGCTCCCGTGATATATCCGGAACACATGGGAATTGTTTTATCCAAGAAAAACCTTTGTGGCAGACGGACTAAAAGCGACCTGACAAAGTTTCCGTTTTTCATTTTTAGAAAATGTAGCCTGTTTTCAATAAACTATCTCTGTGCAAAAAATAACGCAACTCGGTTACTGCGTGAAAGGACAAACCAACAAGTATACTTTCGCTGTTAAATGAATGAAGCAATCCTTAATAGCAATGACCTTCCAGCGGTCCCACTGGTCCTGAGTGCGCTATGGAGCAGGATATGCTCGGAGTTTCTTTGAAGGATGAGATCACAATTGAAATGATCCAGAAAAAAACTGAAGTTACCGACACAGCTTGCAGAGTAAGCAAACTGAAGTGGCAGTGAGCTGGCCATGTTTATCGAAGGACCGATGGCTTGTGGAGCAAACTAGTTTCGGAGTGGACACCGCGCATCGGCAAGCGTAATGTGGGACGCCCTTCAGCTAGATGGACCGACGGCCTTAAGAAGGTGGCTGGGACAGACTGGATGCGGAAGGTGGAGGATAGGGTGTTGTGGCGCAGCCTGGGAGAGGCCTATGCTCAGAAGTGGACTGCGTTAGACTGAGTTGATGGGTTGACTGACCTCCCAGACAAGCTCCGAAGGACAGCGCCCAGATGAGCGGCGCCATGGGTAGGTCGAGCGTGGGGTTGTTGCCCAGTGACGTCACCACGCGCACCATCATTGTCGTCAGCGGGATGTTGTCCACGAACGCTGATGTTACTCCCGATACCTGAGGATATTTGGAAAATTTCATGTTTATTTATATCAAGAATAAAATTAGTTTTAACCAACGTACTTTTTACGTTCAAGACAATTATGACAACAGTTTGAATCACAATCCGAGAGTATCATCCAAACGAGTGTTATAATGTTGTACTAAATTTCATTATGCAACTTCTTTTCAAATAAAGGACATCGTCATGCACGCTCGGTTCACTATAGCGCCGCAATTTAAAAAAAAAACCTACAGGTTATTCGAATTTACGTCGTATCCCGCCATTTTTGTTCGATAATAGTATTGAAAAAAATTATTACTTTGTTGTTTACCAAAATGAGTGATACAAGCTTTGATAACACTCCACCAGATATTTCTAATGCAGCAAAGGACATTTCTAACCAATTATTACCAGAAAAGTCGAGAAAACAATATGAAAAAGCAACTTTACATGAATTTACATAGCTCTTACAACACTGTACAACACCCTATGGGTTCAGAACGTTTTATAGAGGATTCATATAATGTGTGTAGATAACGTATTGTATGCAACCATTCGTGTATGCAACTGTACATAATTAGGTATTAATAATGAATATATACTTATTGCATGTGGTGGATTAAAGGCTATTTTTACTTTATAATATTACTGACGACTAATCCTTTAAGTATTCTTGAACACTGTAATATTTTTTTTCTAATTACAGTCTGAATCCCTTTTGAACAACGGTAATGGCAAATCTTGAGTTCTATTTGTCAAATGGTTATATATATGATAATTGGTTAGGTATATAATAATATTATCAGAAAAAAGGCATATTAAAAACGCAATTTTTTCCTACATACCCATAGCATGAGTAAAATAGAAACAGCCAATCGCGCACTTTCATCCACCTTCAGAATGACACCTTCCGTGAGTCCTCCGATGAATTCAATCAGACCCAATTTGGATAGAGCCTGGAATGAGAAGATCAAAAATTTTACTCAATTTTGTTTTTCTAACTCCATCCGTCTCATTGCCAAGCGAGTTCCTTTTCATTGCCATTTTTTTTTAATTTTGAACATAACATAAGATTACGCATCCCTTCCGAAGGGTTGGGCACCTACACTTCGCCAGTTATGTTTAAGTCCCATGTAACAGGGGGTGAGCCTATCACCATCAACCGGGCACAAATCCAGACAGCCGGGCTGCTACTGAGAAATTCCAGATAGAAAAACCCAATAACACTTTGCCCGATCCAGGAATCGAACCCAGGACCCCATGCACCACTAGACCAACGAGGCATTCTGAACATTATTCTTACTAAATTAAAGTTCTAAATAGAAAGACTGGTTTTAGAGCCGGGTCTAAGTTGAAACAGAAGAAGAAAGTGACATTTTGTGTTAGGAATCAGTAAGTATTCGGAATAAAGTTCGAAATGGAAAAACAGGCTCCAGACTTGGACTCAAATTAGAAGGTTTTGTTATGAGACAGCATAAGAGAGACTTATGCTGTCGTAAACTAAATAGCAAAAGAGTGGTTGGGGCAGACTCTGACAAGGAGTTCCAATGACAAGCACAATAAAACAGTTTTCAAATGTTACAGGAGTAAAATATCTACCAAAAGTAACTGACTATAAAAATTGCCATAACACACACAATAGGGTATTTTACTATATACGAGAAAAATCTATAAATATATTATTGATGATTTAGGCAAAAAGGAGTCGGAAAATGTTAGTTTTAGTTTATAAAATAACAAAATAAATTTTAAAATTCAATTCAACGTTTTCAGTTTTTCTAACTGTTAAAAACACCATGAAATAGTGGCCGCCATGTTATTACGGCTATCGTACGTCTTACGGCTGTGTAAACTAAAACGTGTCAACTGTCAACTAATAGTTAGATAATAGATCAGCGCATTTGTTTACATAGCCAAGTGACGTCATGACCACAGAGCAACATGGCATCCATTACGTCCAGCGTTTTCGTCAAACTACGCGCGAAATTTGAAAATGTAAAATTTAAATGCATTTTTATGGCACGTATCGAAAAATAAAAATTTTGTGATTTTTTTTGGGCCATATTAGCACTATAGAATTTATTTAAGACACTTTTCAAAAATGGGTGTAAGACCCTATTGTCAACAACAAGAAGCTATCAAATTTGATTTCGACAAAGCTTTTGACTCGTTTGATGACGGAATAGTTGTGAAATAGCCCTACTTATATGTTCTAAGAAAAGCAGGGTTTTTCATCTCTGAATACATATTTACCTCCATAAGCACGAAAAGCGCTGCGAAGAAGAGCAGCGTGGACCACTCGATCCTGTGCAGCACTGGCTCCAGGTCCTCGCGGTCTGCCAGCGTCAGCAGCAGCAGAGCACCCAGCAGAGCCGTCCAGCCCAGGGACACGCGGTCTGCGAGAGAAGATTAGGTTAGTCTGAACTGAGGGTCAAGATCGAAAGCTTTCCAAGGAATTATGTAGCAAATGTAAAAACATAAGGAAATAATAATCCGGATAACTAGATGTTCGTCATCAATATCATACACTCACGCCTTCTTCCCATGTGGGTAGGCAGAAACTATAGAACGCCACTGCTACGCTTTTTACATGCTCCTTTTGCTTCGTTTACGTTCATAAATCTGGTCAAATCTGACCTTTTTGAAGAACATCATTAATGAGGTCACTATATGTATGTCTTTCTGGGGCGTCCCCTTCCGGCATTTCCACTCACATCTGCCTTGTAAATACCTTTTGTTAGTCGCCTTTCATTCATCCTTTCAACATGGCCAAACCATCTAAGCATACTTTTTTCATCAATATCATTCAACGAAAACCGTCTGGTGGTGGACTCAGATTTGTAACTAATTGCGTTGTGAGTTACCAGCTGACCTTCATTATGTCGGTACAGACAGACAAATGGACCGACAAGTACAACCCAACCATAAAAACACAGACTTTTATGGTCGGGCTGTACTTGTCTAATCAATTTAAAAGCACAAATCATTATAACAAACAAATCATGCAGTCCCAATTATCGTGCCCTGAGGTAATCCAATTTTGTTAATCTTCGGAGAAGTAAACATGGTCGGTTTAATATATAGTTTCAAGAAACTTATAAATGCAAATCCCAAAAATTATTTAAACAACAAAAAAACCCGAGTGCTAAAACACATAACTGAAAAGAGAAAAACAAGCTTTATAATCTATAGAATTTTGGTATCGCAGGCGGGGACAAACATAAGTTACACCATATTTCAGGCTATCAGCTTGCTTTTCTATTTTCAGTTATGTGTTTTAGCAGTCGGGTTTTTTGTTTTTTAAATAATTTGTTTTATTTCAAGCTTTTTAGTTTTATTAATATATATATACATGACTCATTGACTCATTACTAGCTATTATTTGATATCAATATTGTTGTAGTTTAATTTTAAAAAAAACCTTTCTTCCCTTTTTTTTGTATTTTCAGATGCAGTATATAAATATTATATAGCCTATGTCTCTCCCACAATTAAGACGAATCTAACGACACCTCTAAAGTTAAAATCCATCAAGCCGTTTAGGCTACAGAACGTGCCAAAGAAATAGACATACTCTCACATACATACATACTCTCGAAAAACATTACCCTCCTTCTGGGGCAGTCGGGTAAAAAAAGAAGCTGTTACTGGGATGTATTTGATGATCACTTACTGAACTCAGGTATGGAGTGTAGGAAGAACACGACGACCACGAATGTGATTGCTACAGTGCACTTGATCAGCAACACCTTGTCTCGAATCTTGTACTGTAAAAAAAACAAAGTTGTAGCAGTTATAGAATTGAAATAATTATTAGAAGAGCGCTATCAACAGTAGAAAAGAATTCATAACCTCCTACTTAGTTCTACTCGCTCCTATGGGATCACATACACGCACACGCAATTGGCCTATAATGTTCCCACTGCTGGGACACAGGCCTCCTCTCTGTAAGAGGGAGTGGGCCGTAATCCACCACGCGGGCCCAGTGCGGGTTGGTAGATGTCTTCGGATTTTTGGTTCCAGGACATGCCGGTTTCCTCACGATGTTTTCTTGCACCGTTTTGAGAGCAGTGGTGATGAAATTTACAAAAAGTAAAGCTCCTGTCTGGGTTCAGACCTATGACCTACAACCCTACCTAACTATGGCCTATGGGAATGATCCCATAGGCCATAGTTAGGTAGGGTTGTGCATGCCAAAATGCCAAAATATTTATGTGCATTAAGCACATAAATATTTTGGCGAAATGTGGATTTTCAAAAAAAAAACTCTTAACTATCCTTCCCGTTTGGGAAATATAGGTAGGCGTAGTATGTTACTACTTACTCAATAAAGATAATACAATACACGAGCGCGCGACTTGTAATTCTTATGTCTTTGTAATAAGGTATATATTGGAATTATAGATGTGCGTTCGTGTAATGAGACCTTTGTAACTTAAGTTCACCTTATCCTTCATATCAGCCAACATTGTCTCGAAGCAGTCCTTTGGGCAGGCTCTGATCTTCGTCTCCTTAACTAAAGCTTCGAGCTTGACCGACAGCTTTCGGACCTTCCTCTCCAGTCGGTCTCTGACCACCTGCTCATCTCTGCTCAAGTGAGGGAGGGAGTCAGCGGCTCGACGCCATATTGAAATCTGATGACGAAGATCTAAAGAAGAGAAGTAAGGGTTACTTATACAAGGGTTTGAGGTGTACTAACATACCTACACTGGGCGAAAATGACCAATTTGTCAGTCAAGCGTGGGTTTGGTAATTTCTTATTCTATTTATGAGAAAATTTGTTTCTGAGAAAACCTGCCGAAAATGGATTTTCAGCCGGATAGAAATTTGATTTTCAAATGGATTTTCAGCCGAAAACGAAAAAGAAGCCTCGGATTTAGTCTTATTTTCGGCCGAAAACGAAAACGATTCAGACATTAAAAAATATTAATATTTCCGCTGTACTTATTATGCTTTTGTTTTTTTTTATACCTAGGGAGAGAAAAATAATTAAAATAAATAAAGACCGACAATTCAGAATTAATTCAATAATCACATATTTCATTCATTCATATCATTTACAAACTTTTGGCAATTTATGAAGAAAAATACGACATAACCTCGCTTCATAACTTCAAAACAAAATCGCGTCCGTTAAGGCGCTGACAAGACCCAATTGACCAAAATAGGCATCTCTTAAGAAAAAAAAATGCCAAATCTGTATAGTTTGTGGTAGCGGAAAAAAAATATGTTAATTTTGAACATATTTCCCAGAACTTGATTGTTACTAAAACACGTTTTGAAAAAAAAACCTCGATACAAACTAACGTTAAACTAACCTCTTATCTTGAGTTTTAATCCATAATATCTGCATTAAACATCAACATACGTTACGTATGTAATTAATAACAAGAATTGTCTTATTTGAATGCAGAACTTGGTTGTTTTTTATTTTCGATTACTCAACTCAATTTTGAGTAAATAGATAATTGCTTCATATTTTGCAATAAATTACAAGCGTTGTGTCATCGCGCTTCTCTTTATTTTCTATGCAATCTGACAGTGACCGCGGTTTAGGTGTTGTCAGCGTCTTAAGTCAGTGAAACCACGAGCGGACTCGATAAACCCCGAAGTTATCCGAACGTCACCTGATATTACCGAGCTTTACGAAGTAGACCGAATGACGCGCGCCAACTCACGAACTTCAGGTTTACGGCCGAAAACTAAGATATGGCTGAATCATGATTTTATGGCCGAAAATGGCCGAAAATGGCCGAAAACGAAAACGAAGCTTCGGTCGGTCCCTACTAAAAATGAATAATCGCATTACGGGCAGTCAAAAGCCCGAAATTCACCAAGGGGTATCGTGTTACGCAAGCACATGATGCTGAGATGACGAAAGTATAGACAGTGATCAATGCTAGTACCTTCTCTATAACAGAAGATGTTTTTGTCCTGAAGTAGTGCAGTTATATTGTTATTATATTTACCTTGTATATCCCTGGGTACGTTGAGCCTCAGTTTGTCGGTGTCCCTGTAGATGTATCTGAACTGGAAGTAGGTCTGGACACACACCAGTAAGATACCGAACGTCATATGCAGTGTGAAGTTCGTGAAGTTAATACCCTGGGAAAGAGAGAATACATTATTTAAGAGTCATTTAGAGTCATGGGATTCTGAAGTCATAACCCCTGTGCGTTAGAGTTTAATTATGTATGTAGTTTTTGGAATGGAGTTAGCTCAAACCATTTTTTTAAATATACAAGTAACCCTACATCACCATCTGCTTCCAGTTTAATTGGCTGCAGCTGAATACCAGTAAATTAAATGGAGCGACTGCCTATCTGAGCGGAGAAGTGGTGGCCCAGTGGTAACGGCCCCGACTTAGGAGTTGTAGTTCGTGGGTTCGAACCCAGGCAGGCGCTTTACTTTGTGTAAATAATTTCATCACCACTGCTCTCAAATCGTTGAAGGAAAACATCGTGAGGAAACCGGCATGTCCTAGAACCAAAAATTCGAAGACATGTGACGTCTACCAATCCTCACTGGGCCTGCGTGGTAGATTACAGCCCACTCCTCGAAGAGAGGAGGCCTGTATCCCAGCAGTGGAAATATTATAGGCTGATTATGTTTACATGGAGCCACTGCCTACCTGACCTCCACAACCCAGTAACTGGGTAATACGATACCCCTTGGTAAGACTGGTTGTCAGACTTTCGGGCTTCTGATGACCCGTAACGACTGTCAAAGATTCACGAATGACAGCCGGGACCAACTACATAACGTGCTTTCTGAGGCACGGAGTGGTCTTGGTATATAAAGATGGTCACCCATCCACGGACCAACCGCGGCAAACGTAGCTTTATCTGATCAATCGATCCGTGTGGCTGTTTATATTACTTAGCCACAAGCCCCTTACAATACCCCTATAACAGACCAATATTATTGCAAAAAAACGGAATTGTTATCACTGCTATTTTTGCTGTTACTGTGTTTGAAGTGTACTTCACTGGGACTCTTACACTTCAAACTGGTACACGTATACCAGTTTGAAGTGTAAGAGTGCTAGTGTAATTATAGGCACGAGAGACATTTCGGCTTTACCTCTGGGATGACAACGCGATGCCTATGCCTATGCCTTTCAGATGTTCATAGGCTTTCTTGTCACTCAAAAACATAAAAGTCGGTCAATATATCGTACAATATTTAGCAAAAACACCGAAAGAAACATGTTTTTGTATGGGAACCCACCTTTAATATTTAACTCTCTTTTATTATTATTATATACTAGCATGCGCTTCGCGGTTTCACCCGCATAAGTCTCGATCCCGTGGGAATATTGGGATAAAAAGTATCTTATGTCGTAATCCAGGTCATGTTCTACCCACGTGCCAAATTTCATCCAAATCCGTTCAGCCGTTTTAGCGTGAAAGCGTCACAAACAAACAAACTCACTTTCGCATTTATAATATAAGTTATTTTTTTTTAATATAGCGGCAATAGAAATACGCAATCTGTGAAAATTTCAACTGTCTACCTATCACGGTTCATGAGATACAGCCCGCTGACTGACGGACGGATGGACGGACAGCGGAGGCTTAGTAATAGGGTCTCGATTGCCATCCTTCGGGTACGGAACCCCAAAAATGAAACAGTTTATACTTACAGATTGCACGACAGCCTTGTTTGAGGCTATGATGACGTTTGGAGGGTCACCAACGGGGGTCACAGTACCCCCTATGTTGCTGAACAGCACCATGGACATCAGCACTGGTATGGGGTCCAGGTCCATTACCTCACATAACCTGGTTATCAGAGAAAACGTTAGGTAATCAGTATTGAAAAAAATCATTATTAATTTAAAATGACCTCAAAAAAATTTGATCCACAGTTGAACTGCTCACAGGAAAAACATATAGAACTTTAATATCATTTATCATCAGATATTGATATAAAAAAGTTGTTACATATACCGTTAGTAATACACTGGTCCTCATTTTCTTTTTTTTTTCTTTTTTTTTTTTTGGGTGGGAAATTATCAAATAACTTCTCCCACTCTGGGCGGAGCGGGAGGGTGTATCAGACTCTTACTGACTAAAACCCACCCGTATTCCTTCCTGTTGCCTGTGTTGCGGGCGCCTCGGTGACCCATAAGTACCTTCCCGCGACCCCGGCAGGCATCGGCCCTAGTGGACCCCTACCATTGTGCTGACATCTCTTTGAGGCGCGCGTGGAATACAACGCGCCGTCGACCCGGGCCTGGTCCTTACCGGACGGTGAGCTACCCATTGCTCACCGTCCGCAAGCCCGCGCCTACGGTGGCCGGAAATCCGCCCGGGATTCCCGACGCCCAGGGCGTCTCCTGCGGCGGCTAGGGGCGAGAGGGCGTGAAATTACACTGGTCCTCATACCAGGATCACCCATAACAGTTTATGCAAAACGACGCAATAATGACATTAATTAAAACGAGAAAAAAAAAACAATGCATTTCTTTTGTTTATTCTTTAAGATGTATAGTTGTCGTAATTGCTTTATCACCCTAAGTTTGAATGTCACTTGCACATTATAAAACTTCAAGATCTATTTGTCTATGCGGCAGTTAGTTTTAACCTCAGTGAAGTTTCAATGGGCATAAAAACTGCCACTTGATCACTTCAGATGTCGCTCCTATCCAGCGTCTAAGCATTTTACATCGTCCATACGTTTTTTGTAAACAGGCGACTTCTTTTACGCATAATTAATTAATATGCCCCGTTGCACAGCTGTTGACTGCAAAAATACAGGGACTTATGTATTTGCCAAAGATGCTAAACGATGAAAACTCGAGAAGAAAAATATCCGAAAAAATGGAATCCCAATATTTCGTCGAGACTATGTGCTATCATTATGAAACCTGAAGAATTTTATGTGAGAAATTCGTATACAAGTGATGCTCCCAAGATAACTAAGTTTGTTTTCTTTACCTACAGGCACTTGTGATGTGATATTATGTAAATTATAGTAAATTGTGTGTTTTGTATTGTCATATTAGAGCAATGCTGCAATGGTAGAACTAACATCACTGAAGTTTTTCAGTCAGGAAGACTACCTTTAGTTGATTTTCAACTCTGATCAGGTTATTTCTGTGGTACGCCTTTAGTCTTCAACAAAAAAGAACATAAAAACCAACAAATGTAAAATAACCTATCCTACTAATATTATAAATGTGAAAGTTTGTAAGGATGGATGGATGGATGTTTGTTACTGAACGGATTTAGATGAAGTTTGGCACACAGTTAGTTTATAACCAGGAGATACTTTTTATCCCGATATAACCACGGGGTCAAAACTTATGCGGGTGAAACCGCGGGGCGTAGCCTAGTATATTATAAAACGTTCGTAATTTATTGACTTTTCTATTACCTACTAAAGCTGTTTTTTTACCAGTGGTAGACGCTTCCCCTGTCCTTAGCTCGTCTTTTAATATTGGTACACTCCAAGTCGCATTTATGTATTTACTAGCTGACCCGGCGAACTTCGTACCGCCTCGGAATCCATAAATGTTGTGTTAACTTATTAACAGAATTAACTTCATTTTTTTATTAAGATTAAATGACTACACAAAATGAATGTTCAATAGATGTACAAAACTCAAATTGAAAAGTAATTATTTTAATTACATTGAAATGAATATACCTAATTCACGTGGTAGCAAGGTATTTGCTTTATTCAAGCGAATCGAAATGATTAGCGTAACATTGTTCCACTACTCTCTGGATGGGTTGCACTCGGGTCAATTCTCTTCATTGAAGCACCTTGTCATATACGACATTTTTCGTTTTGTTGTCATGTGCGAAAACGAACAAAGCGGGTGGTTTCAACACACGTGGTCATACTACGCACAATTGACCGTTATAGAAACCTTAATTTTCTAGTTTCAGGCCTGTGATTTGTTGATTGTCATGGAGAATGCAAGACGTATCAGAAATTCAATTCGTTGAAACTCTAATGGCATATCGGCTGGTACCGTCAGCGATTTCTTGTTCATCTGCAGTGGATTGATTCGCAATATTCGGAAGTCTAATTGCATTACGGCCTAGTTGTGAAAGATTAGATCTTCTGGCTCGCGGCAATGTAAATAACATTGGAAATGTAATTCAAAATAACAAAAAGAAGCAATTAACGATGCTCGCACAATCACAAATGTGATAACCTTACAAAACGAACATCTTCGAATCCAACTTACCGTTCGAAAATCACGATCGAAAAACTTTATTGCCACCGACTTCCAAAATTAAAGTAATTTTTCACTTTGTGGTGTTTTTCTTGGAAGTTGGTTGTTTTTTTTTTTGTTTTTAAGTTTTTATTTTTCACTTTTTTGTTGTGTACCTACTCCGCACAAATTCGAATTACCTGCAGCTGTGTAAATAACAGTGACAGGAATTTATTAAAATATTATCCACATAGACTAAGTGAAAAAAAAAAAACTTATTATTGGAGCTAATTCAAACACTACTCAATCTAAGTTAATAAATGTTAAATGGGACCACGGCGCAAGCCTCCCCTACCAACTGGTCCTCACAAAGAAGGCAGGGCGCCCTACGGACTCTCCGAACGCTTATTGGCCCATCGTGCTGCTCGACGAGGTGGGCAAGCTCTTTGAAAGAGTCATTGCAGACCGCTTCGTCGGCCAGCTTGTGCGGGTGCGGCCGGATTTGGCGGAGAGTCAGTCGACAGCCGGTGGAACTTCGTGGAGCATTTCTGACGTTTGGCTCCCAAACTGGAGCGGGCCTACCCAATCCAGGGGTCCAAACGCCTCCTGCCGGACTTTACGGCTTTACGCGGGGGTCGTGCGGTCCATGGCCCTTTACGGGGCTCCTGTGTGGGCGAATTCCCTGGCGCTGCGGCCAGCTCGCTGGTTGAGCGCAGCCCAAAGGGTCATGGCCATCCGGCTAGTCCGGGGATACTGCACTGTCTCCGGTGAGGCGGCGAGCTACCTTGCCTTATTGCCGCCATGGGATCTCGATGCAAAAGTCCTCGCGCACGTATGGGAGTGGCGCGAGGAGGCGAAACGCGAGAAATCGTGGCACAGCGGACAGAGCTCCGGCGGGATCTCATGGCAACATGGAGAGTGTGATTGTCCCAGTGCTGGGCACGCCACAATTGCGGCGATAAGTCCCTTCTTTGAGGCGCCACGGCGTCCTCACCTTCCACCTGACGCAGGTCCTTACGGGACACGGCAGCTTCAGGAGGTTCCTGTGTCGGATAAGGCAGGAAGGCATCTCTCGCGTCCGGCCCTGGTTCAGGCCATGGTACGGAGCGAAAGGACATGGGCAGCCGTCACCTCCTTCTACGAAGCAGTAATGTTCGCGAAGGAGGAGGCGGGATGGTTAAGGGAAAGGCAAATTTCGCGCCCTCTCGCCCCTAGCCGCCGCAGATGGTGAGGTAAGCTATGGGTAGCTCACCGTCCGGTTAGGACCAGGCCCGGGACGATAACGCGTTGAGTTCCACGCGTGCCTTATAGATATGTCGTCAGCACAAGTGTAGGGGTCCTCTAGGGCCGATGCCTGCCGGGGTCGCGGGAAGGTACAAAAGGGTTACCGAGGCCTCTGGCAACACAGGCAACGGAAGGGACATGGGTGGATTTTAGTTAGTAAAAGTCTGACACACCCTGCCGCTCCGCCCAGAGCGGGAGAAATTATTTGATAAATTCCTTCCCAAAAAAAAAAGCTTCCCCTACCAAATACACAATTGATGAAAAACTCGATAAACATACATTTAAAAAAAACCTAGTCGAATTATTAATTCACTGGAGTAATCTGACATGTGCTGTCACTTTGTGTAATAAAATGGTTTAAGTTTAATTGATTTATATTATACAAGATGCAGTTTTGAACCTGCAAAACATTTCAGTAGGTTGTTATGAAACTCGTAAATAATCATATAACAATACGATACCAAGTCAACAATCAATAATACTTTTTATTTTAGATTTTTAAATTTTATCTTTTTTATATTTTTATTTTTTTGTTCATTCGGTTCGAGAATCACTAACATAATTACTTCCTAAAATGTTTTGCAGATCCAAAACAACACCTTGTATAAGTGTAAAACAGTCATAGTCATAGTCATTTATTCATAAACAAGTAACTTGTATCTGAATTTACACACAAAATTACATATAGGTAATTTAAATAATATGGCCAACACTATAATATAAAATAATAACAATAAAACAATAGATTGATAGAATTAATTAGAAATAGTAAATTTGTAGTTAGATCAATACGTCAGAATGAATAAAATTTAACAACCCATGAGTATCTCAAAAAAAAAAAAAAAGCTCAATAAAATTACAAATCAATAAAATTACAATTCAATAAAATTACAGTTCTTCTACAGCATATAGACACTTGTTCAATAGGAATTGTTTTAGTTTTATTTTGAAAGCGCTACTGTAGACAGCACTTTTTATGTCTAAAGGTCTCAACAGTGTTGGCATTGATCGATTATTTTTTCAATCGATTAGTTTATTTGAATAATTTTAAGCGGAGCAGTCTGACAGTGACCGTGGTTTAGCTGTTGTCAGCGTCTTAAGACGCTTAAAACACCTAAACCGCGGTCACTGTTAAATTCCATAGAAAAGAAGGAGAAGCGCGATAACACAACGCTTGTAATTTATTGCAAAATATGAAGTAATTATCTATTTACTCAAAATTGAGTTGAGTAATCGAAAATAAAAAACAACCAAGTTCTGCATTCAAATAAGACGTTCTTGTTATTAATTAAATACGTAACGTATGTTGATATTTTATAGAGATATTTTGGATTAGAACTCAAAGTAAGAGGTTAGTTTAACGTTAGTTTGTATCGAGATTTTGTTTTCAAAACGGGTTATGGTAACAAACAAGTTCTGGGAAATATGGTCAAAATTAACATATATTTTTTCCGCTACCACAAACTATACAGATTTGGCAATATTTTTTTTTAAGCGAAGCCTATTTTGGTCAATTGGGTCTTGTCAGCGCCTTAACATTAGCTTCACAGGGTGATTCCAATAATTATGATGAAGATCTTTGTCTTGTATTCATTGTATTCTTTAACATAATACCTACAGTCGGCTGCTTGTTGGTCTAGTGGTTGCAAGCGCTACTGCTGAGCATGAGGTCCTGCGTTCAATTCCCGGGTCGGGCAAAGTGTTATTGGGTTTTTCTATCTGGAATTTCTCAGTAACAGCTCGGAGTCTGGATTTGTGCCCGGTTGATGGCAATAGGTTCGCCCTCTATTACATACGACTTAAACATAACTGCCGAAAAGTGTGTGTAGTACAGGTACACCTCTGCCCTACCCTTCGGGGAAACAAGGCGTGATGTTATGTTATGTGTAATACCTATAGTTTTCTTTTATTTTAATTTTTTTATGCGTTACATCGACTTAAATAAACATGTATTCTTTCTGTTTTTCAAAGATACGCTAGTAAATGTTTTACCTGATAGTAACTGGAGTCATGAGCAGCACCGTCGTCACATTGTCCAAGAAAGTAGATACGAAGGCTGTGATAGCGCTCAGGAGTGTTATCAGTGGCCAGATCTTGCCTTTTGTCACCTAAAACAGATAAGATTTCAAGTCTGTAAATTTTAAGAGCGTGTACTCCGTACGGCATTTCATACGAATTTTTAAGTCCTTATTTTTCTTAATGACATTCGTCAGTCATTTCGAAAAACAAGGACTTGAAAATTTGTATGAAATGCCTTACGGCGTAAACGCTCTTAATATCGCAGCATAAGTGATCAAGTTGAATGACGTGCCATCGGAGAGGCCTGTGTCCAGCAGTGGACTGCAATAGCTTGTTGAAGATGATGGACATAAACTGGACATAATGGTCAAAATTCCCGGCTTCGAACATTTTTTTTATGCATACTATACACTTCTGCTTACCCCTTCTATGAATAAAGGCATGATCTTATGTCATGTTTGTAACTTAAATCGATGTACTCAATAATTTATTTGCATATTATTTATTTATATGTGATCATTGGTGGCGATTCCCTTGTTCAGAAACTAAACAAATTTAAGTTCAGTGCATCTTTTTCTTTCTATTTCATTAAGAAAAGGACAGAAGATAAATTTTAGTTTAGTCCTGTCAAATTAATCGTTATAAAAGTTCTTTCTTTTCTTTCTCTCACTCTTTAAATGAAAAACATCTTTGAGGTGATTTAAAATAAGAATTACAAGTTGAAGTATTCAATTAATCAAATCAAATGTAAGTTGCACTACAAATCGGCTTCCACAGGTACGTTTGCTCCCAAATTACGATGTTTATTTATTTTTTTGTTTTACACATAAGTACTTCCTTGACATAATATTTTCATTATTTGACATTATATACCTACAATTTTGATATCAAACTATTTTTTTGTGGCTTTTTGGACAGGATACTAATTAAGACTTGTTACAGTTGTAATGACAAACATGTAATTTGGTTTAAATAGGATTTTATTATTTTATTAATATTTTACATAGATTCTTTTATATTTTGTGAATGTGAGAACGTTGTAGTTTTAATAGACTAGATTTGTAGACCATTTACTTTTTTGTTAAGTACCTGATACTTCTGGACAGGCCTACACTGCCCTCCCATACCTATTAACACTGTAATTTGAAAACATTGTAAAAGCCAATTATTTTTAAAAGAGTAACCGTGGAGTTTCTTGCCGGCTCTTCTCCATAGGAAACAACAATTGGAACCATACACCTGGCTTCTGACGTTTCATAAGTGCCCAGTGGCCATGTAGGTTTATATGAAATAAAATATTTTGATTTTGATTTTTGATTGTTTTCTAATCCATTTGCTTACATTTTTATCAGGTACTTGGACACAGATATACATACAATATGCAACATTGTATCGTCTGCGTCACTCGACTAAGTATTATCTTATCTCCGTGTTAATGATCATTACTTTAACATTTTAATGCAGCTCACGTGCACGGAAGACGCGAGATAGATGTTGCAAATAAAATATTGAGCTAAAAGTTTGACATGATATAGAAAACCGGTGTTTTTCTATTTTGGCGCACATTATATGAATTTAGTGATTTTTAAATCTGTTATGTATGTTAAACAAGAACGCATAAACGTTAATTCTGTACATAAATATTTCGCGTCGCTCACACGAGCTAGAGTCGAGGCGGCGTCAAGGCGCGGGCGCACAAGTGGCGCGCCGCTTTTTCTTAAGGCGCTAGCAAGACCCAATTGACCAAAATAGGCAACTCTTAAGAAAAAAAATTGCCAAATTTGTATAGTTTGTGGTAGCGGAAAAAATATATGTTAATTTTGAACATATTTCCCAGAACTTAGTTGTTACCAAAACACGTTTTGAAAAAAAAATATCGATACAAACTAACGTTAAACTAACCTCTTACCTTGAGTTCTAATCCAAAATATCTGCATTAAATATCAACATACGTTACGTATTTAATTAATAACAAAAACGTCTTATTTGAATGCAGAACTTGGTTGTTTTTTATTTTCGATTACTCAACTCAATTTTGAGTAAATAGATAATTGCTTCATATTTTGCAATCAATTACAAGCGTTGCGACATCGCGCTTCTCTTTCTTTTGTATGCAATCTGACAGTGACTGAGGTTTGGGTCTTGTCAGCGTCTTAAGGAATAAATGGCAGTACACTCATATACAAGAGTCGCGACACGGGCGAGGTGCAAGCGGCGCGGAGTCGAGGTGGGGGTGCGGCGGGGGCGCTGTGCCCGACCGCGTCGCGACTCCTCCACCATTTTGTCATTTTGTTTCGTGCGGAAATGTGTTTACAGCTGCTAAAATAATATATGCGTGACGATTTATAAACCAACGTGAAATTGTAGGAATGAATCTTTGTGAAAGAAAATGTGTGAAGGAAGCATAACCGCCCGCGCCTTGACTCTACATAGAGACCACGCCTGGACCGTGCCTCGACCGTGCCGCGACCTCGCTTCGACTTACCTTACCTTGTGACTTACCAGTGAGCGACGCGCCTAAGTATTGTAGTAAAATACTTTATATAATAAATACAGGAAGTAATGCCTACCCTAAGCATAAAAAACGATATTACTTTCAAACTACTTAAGATATTTTCATGATTTTTTTTTTTTGTATGAACGGACTATTTTACCCTCTATAATTTTACCTGTTTTTTGTTTATTATTCATGTTTTCTTTACTAAAAATAAATATTCCCTATGAAACCGAACGGCGGCGCGGCGTGAGCGCAACGCACATTTGTATGGCCAAGGTCAACGGCGATTACCCGACCCTTAACTTTGACATTTTGATATTGTTATGAATGTTAAGTTACCATCGAGCTCACTTCTGATTATTTTCGGTGTATGTGAGACCTAATTTTGCGGAAGAAGATAATAATAATGGCTAGAAATATCGCAAATACCACCATTTTGTCATTTTGTTTCGTGCGGAGATATGTTTACAGCTGTTAAAATATTATGCTGTTGATATATGGAAGATGAACACGAGATGCTGATGATGATTTTTTGTTCTTTTTTGGGTGGGAAATTATAAAATAACTGCCCTCGCTCCGAGCGGAGCGAGAGGGCGTGTCAGACTATTACTGACTAAAACCCATCCGTGTTCCTTCCATTGCCTGTGTTGCCAGGGGCCACGGTATCCTTTCGGACTTTCCCGCGACCCCGGCAGGAACACGTGATGCCTCAACCGCAAACTATTTTTTTACATCAGTCTTAGGGAGAACAAACTTTATTTTTAAAGATTTGGTCAAACAGAAACACATCATAGCAACATTTACATCAGTTCAATTTTGTCATTACTCTCTATAGAAGCTAATAGATAAAAAATAGCAATATACTGATAAGACTGAAATAAAACTTGAATGGCATCACGTGCTACGACGGCGGTAATAGAGATGTGTATGATAATATACAATGATGGCATTGAAATAAAGAAATCACCTGTCGCTTTGGTTTCACGTTTGAGTCGTCTAGAATCTAGACCAGGGATTCCCAAAGTGGTCGATATCGACCCCTTGGGTCGAAATCGGTTTCCCAAGGGCCCGGCAAACGGAAACTGATTTTGGGGATCCACGAGGTCTAAAAGTCGACCCCTATAATTAACACATTTCATATTTGAAACTTCAAGATACTGTATCTATAAGTTGCGTTACGAGTACCAACTTGTTACTAATTAGTAGGAAGTACGAGGGCGGGTCAATAAGTCCGTGACTTTTTGAATTTCTGACCTCTTTACTGAAACAGCAACACTGCCCCTGTCAACAGGCATCTGTCAGTTGACTCCTGTCAAAATTTAAACTTGCTGCGTCAGTTAGTTTGTGTTTGACAGCTATTTTTATCAGACTACTCACTAATTTGAGGAGAAAATGGAAAAAAGTGAATTTTGTGTGCTTATTAAGCATTATTTCTTGCGAAAAAAAACCATTACCGAGACCAAGGCTAAGCTTGATAAATACTATGGGGACTCTGCACCATCGATTTCAATGGTAAAAAAGTGGTTTACTGAATTTCGTTGTGGCCATACAAGCACTGAAGATGCCGAACGTCCTGGACGCCCAGTTGAGGTCTCTACACCCGAAACAATCGAAAAAATTCACGATATGGTGTTGGCCGACCGAAGATTGAAAGTGCGAGAGATTGTGGAAGCCGTAGGGATCTCGCATGGCTCAGTGGTTTCAATTTTGAATGATCACTTGGGCATGAGAAAGCTTTCCGCAAGATGGGTGCCGCGTTTGCTCACAGTCGACCACAAACGCAATCGTGTAACAACTTCACAGGAAGGTTTGGCGTTGTTTAATCGCAATATGGAGGAGTTTTTGCGCCGTTTTGTAACCGTGGACGAAACATGGATCCATCACAACACACCAGAGACCAAACAACAGTCAAAACAGTGGGTTTCTAAGGGTGAATCGGCGCCGAAGAAGGCCAAGGTGGGTTTGTCAGCCAATAAAGTTATGGCGACTGTTTTTTGGGATGCACGCGGGATAATCCACATTGACTACCTTCAAAAGGGAAGAACAATCAATGGGGAATATTATGCCAATTTATTGGACCGATTCAATGACGATTTGAAAAAAAACCGACCTCATTTGGCCAAGAAAAAAGTTCTTTTCCACCAAGACAATGCAAGGGTGCACACATGTGCAGTTGCCATGGCAAAAATCCATGAATTGGGCTATGAATTGCTCCCTCATCCGCCCTATTCTCCAGATTTGGCTCCGAGCGACTACTTCTTGTTCCCAAACCTGAAGAAATGGCTTGGTGGAAAAAGATTTGACTCCAATGATGAAGTCATCTCGCAAACAAAGGCCTATTTTGAGGACCTCGACAAATCATTTTTTTTGGAAGTGATAAAAAAATTGGAGAAGCGTTGGACAAAGTGTATAGAGCTCAAGGGAGACTACGTTGAAAAATAAAATTATTTTTTTATCAAAAAATCTGTGTTTTATTCCAAAAGTCACGGACTTATTGACCCGCCCTCGTATCATTGGTGTACTTTTAAAAAACAAGTTTAATCAAGTTTTCAACAAGTCGATAATCGTGCCCAAGTTCGTACTTATATGAAAAAAATGGTTATGGGGTCTTATTTTCTTTTTTTTTTTGGGTGGGAAATCATCAAGTAACTTCTCCCGCTCTGGGCGGAGCAGGAGGGTATGTCGGCCTCTTACTGACTAAAACCCACCCATATTCCTTCCGTTGCCTGTGTTGCCAGGGGCCTCGGTAACCCTTTGGTACCTTCCCGCGACCCCGGCTATGGGGGTCTGAGGTATCACTTCATTTTGGAAAAGGGGTCTCTTGCCCAAAATATTTTGGGAATCCCTGATCTAGACTATTCTATGTCAATCAATTTGTCTAGCCTTTGCCAACTTTGTTGGGGTTCGGTTCCAGTCTAACCAAATGCAGCTGAATACTAGTATTTTACATTGATCGACTGCCTATCTGACCTCCACAACACTTTACTAGGTAACACGATATACCTTGGTAACACTGATTGACTTCTGACTACCCGGAACGACTGTCAAAGATCTACGAATGAGCCTATTCAGCATTCTATGAATCAAATCGTTTTATTTTCTAAGAGAAATTAACTTCTCTTATGTCTAACTGCTGAGTGTGGAGTTCTGGAGGCCTATTCTAGTACCCTAAAAAACGTACAAATTCAAGTCGTAATCTCATCTCAGAGATAACCAATGTCAGAAACTTGTCAAAAATGTAGGTATAGCGATACAATATTCTTTTGGCGCGTGGCTAACACTGGACCTAACGCCGCCATCTTGATTTTTAATACAATTTCTGTGACAATTTCACCAAGGTTTACCAACGACACCTCCATTGCATTGAAGCGCCGATAGGTCCTTGTAGCAGTCTAGGATACTCGACAACTCTTAACATTACTCAGTAACTCCATCGTTCAATTAGTCTCTAGTTTAGTAGTTGATTCATGAATCATAATAGGATAGTGATTCAATCAAACGTTCAGAACCCACATCAAACGTGTCCTTATCAAAATGCATACTATAAGATTAAAGACTACGTTGAAGACAAAAAAGTTTTGGAAGCAATAATTCCTTCTACCACATGTAGATTTCCTGGTACCTCATTAACGGCATAACTATGTAAATGTCTATTAAATGCTCCCAAATTACGATGTTTATTTTTATTCAATACATTTTTCAAAACAATTGTACAAATGTTTACCAACAGCACCTTCTCAACGTCATTTGAGCGCCAAAACATCCTTAAAGTAATAATTGCTTTTTTGACAGTTTGAGACTGAGATTAGAATACTATTAAAATTATGGGAAAATCCCGCATTTTTCTCCTGAACAATTTTTCTAGTAGGTTCTCAGTAGTAGCTTAAAGGCTTCTACAGACTGGGGCGATATCGCGGGCGCGAAAATATTTCTGCCTATCGCGACCGCGATATTGCGCTAGTCTGCGCGAGCCTTAATGGCTTGCCTATTTAATGGTAAATGATAAATTATTTTATTTCGGTAAGTAGGATTGTACAAACACTTTTACACTTCAATCATATTTTTTTAAACTTGATGGGGTTGGCGTTTCCTATCTGACTACTCTGAGAAGAAAGGCCGAAACAAACTCAGAGATCGCAGTCTCTTTTAAAGTCCTTTATAAGCTTGATCAAATCATGTGAAGACCACGTAGATTGGTATCTGAAGTGGTCATTTGATGAATGACCAACACACAGATTGAGGTGGCCTGTCCAGTCAGTGCACACATTAATTGTCAGTAGTCGTGCAACTCAACTAAGAACTTAAGAAACTGAACGATTTAATGAACAATTACAAAGAAAGGACATTTGGCTAGGCCACAAAAATACTCTATTCATTCGGTATTTGGACTGAACCACTTAGTCCTGACGTCGTGAATTAGGTCAACGTCATTCACACCGAATTAAAAACTCATTAAGTATTGGAAATCGATTGGTTTAATTTTAATTAATTAAGTAAGATCGATTATTTTTGCTCGTTCCGGAACGCCTGTCACAGATAGAATTATAGATGATAAATTAGTCTGTTCGTACAAACAAAAAAATAAGATGAAAATATCTTAAGTATCGTAAAAGTAATATAGTTTTTTTTATACTCTGGGAAGACAATGGCGCCGATTCCCTTGTTCACAAACAAAACTAAACTTAAGTTCAGTGCATCTTTTTCTTTCTATTTCATTAAGAAAACGACAGAAGATAAATTGTAGTTTAGTCCTGTCAAATTAATCAGCGCCTGTCACTACTCCATACAAGTTTAGACGTGATTAAAAACTTGCCTACTAAAATTACGTCAATTTACGTCAAGCGCTGATTAATTAATAACAGGCACCATTATTTTCTGAATTTATCTCATAAAGTATTTTACTACAATAATTAAATATTCATATATAGAATAATGATGTGTATGCGTTCTAGTATAACACACATTTTATGCATAACTTACTTGCATTATGTGAAGGCGTACTAACAGATTTAAAAGTCACTAAAATCATATATCTGCGCCTTACTATGACACATCGAGTTTATGAAAAAGTTCAACTATGTGGTAGGAGAGTGTCGTCTCTATTATATTTGTGTGAAAGTCTGTTTTTAATGAACAACAAAAAAAAACATTTTATTCACAAAATTAGTCGATTTGGGTTAGTATACAAACAATTTATAAACTAATGTTAGTAATTAAATTCTACCAGAAGATAATTATAAGTACATTATTACACACTACATTCACACAGTGGCGTGTAGGCGTATCCAATGTCCCAGCATCGGGCTGTCCCACCTGCAAAATTCTCTAAGGATACAGCCTTGCGCTGCCGCAGCGGTGAAACTCAGTTTAGTATTCACTAAGCTGCGTAAAGCTACACTAGCGCTCAAGGCTGTGACGGCCGTGAGTTAAAACTTCCTAACCGCGGGCAAATTGACAGTTCTACATACATTTTGGTATTCCTTTAGAAAAAACACGCTACACGCTCGATCGATCTCAAGGCTGTCTAGACGACGAGCTCGTCGCAGCTTACAGCCATGAAATTGTCTTTTAGAGAATAGCACTGCAGTCCGCTATAACCTTCAGAATGCTGTTGGGGCTGGCGCGAATCCGGCGTATGATAGATGCGCAGCGCTTACGCATGAGTGCAGGAAATCCATCTATTCCCGCCTCTGCAAACATGCCCGAAGCACTGCAGTAACGCGGCAACCCGATCAGCACCCTGAATGCATTATTGTATTGTACACGCAGAGCGCTGTATGCCCTCTGCGTGTAGTTAACCCAGATACTGCTTGTATACAACGACTGGCAGTACGCTGTAAATAGCGTAGTCTTAACCGCAGTCGTGCATTTCGCAAATTTGCGAGCCAACATATTGCAGCGGACTGCTAACACTCTGCGCTCACGCTCAATGTCCACGTTGTCTTTTAGGTCTTCGGAGGCCCAGTGGCCCAGATACGTAAACATAGTGACTTGTTTTATGAAACTTAATTGTACGAACTTAGACTTTTTCCTCTGCGGAAACCACGAAGCGCCTCAAGCGTTTCTAAAATCGCCATCTAAGTACCATCACCATCTATTCCTAGAGCACATACCTCAAAAGTAAAGACAGCCAGGAAGTCGAATAGCCCAGTCTCCGCCATGATGGCGACGAGTAGCATCATGCTGAACAGCAGCAGCAGAGTCTCCACATCCAGCCAGGAGACCAGCTCCGGGAGTGAGGGTCTCTCGCCGGCCAGGGCCAGTACTGCTAGAGATGCGGTGGATATCAGGACTGCTGCCATTGTACGGTTTATTACCTGGAGGAAAAGTGTTCGTAAATGGCATGTATTTGATGGAACCTCAAATAGGGGTTGATGACATTTTGATGTATTAGAAATACTAAATAGCCAAGAAACTGCGAAAAACTTGGATGTACTGAGAACAATGCGGTTGGTCTCAGTTCTAACGTAACCTAACCCTTTCGGTCCAACTTGGTCCCTCCCGCTGCACCCAGAGCGGGAGAAGTTATTTGATCATTTCTGTTCCGTTCAGTTCAAACATTGTCTCAGTCACAAAAGCCATTGGATAGTGTAATTAGCTATGTTTACACATAATTATCATAAAAATAGCTATAGCTATGTGTGTCAACAATCTCCAGCTGATAAGTGATAAGGATTGTCGCGTGGCTGAATGTTCAGTTTGCTGAATCAGGGGGCCTACTCCCTAAGCATTAAATCCCTAGTTTCGGCTAATGAATGACAACACGATTTGACTGTTGTCCCTACTTGCAAAGTGTTATTGCCCGTTCGAAAAATTGTACGTCTTGTCTTTTCCTGATAAGGTCTTCTCTTTCAGTCTAGCTAGCCTTCCGAATTCTCCTCATCTATAATAAGCTTGTTTCGCTTTAAAAAAACGGCCTGGTAATTTTCTGCATCTTACATATAAATCTTATAAATTATACAAAAAAGTCATGATCGTTATTTATGAAAGTCAAATTCAAATTTAGTCAGATTGGCTGATAAAACGTGTGCGGCCGCGACAGGCATCAATACGCCTATCGCGCCCGCGATATCGCCCCAGTCTGCAGAAGCCTTTATCTAAACAAGCTATCGAAAATCACGTTAGGACCAATGACTTAAAGTACATCTTAACTATATAATTTTCAGTACCTATTAGAGGGGACGCCCTAGGAGGACATATAGTGACCTCATTGGTTATGTTCTTCAGAAAGGTCAGGTGCGTAGTACTCGCAACCGGCGTGCGTCTATGACCAGATGTATGAACGTAGGCGAAGCAAAAGGAGTATATAAGGAGCGGAGTAGGTGGCGTTCTATAGTTTCTGCCTACCCCCATGGGAAGAAAGCTTGAGTTTATGTATGTACGTATATATGTGCCAACATATAATATCGTTCTTTGTCAGAAATCAAATCTTCACCTATCGAACTATATTCAGAATATCAGGTAAAATATATTAGAAGCCACGTATCAAAAAAGACTTACCTCAAATATAATAAGTATATAAAGCGCACACAGGAGAACACAGGCGTAAATCACCCCGGTTGACAGATCCAGAGGGTCCATCGTATAACTCAAAGCAAACGGAGTCGTTTTCGTAGACGTCGTGGTCATCTTCACAGCATAATCACTGTAGTTGGACCTCGGACTCAAGGAGTTTAGTCTGGTGGCAGTAGGGGCCAGTTTCAAGACTTTGGACCTGGTTTCGCCTTGTGTGAAGTCTATCTCGTCGTCGGGATCGAGGTATAGGAACCAGCGTGCTGTCTGAGGAGTAGGAAAAGATATTGAATTAATTTAATAGAAGTTGCGAATTAGATACTTATTTTTTAGTTTTTCAGAAGATTCTTCTTCAATCGGTCTCTCATAACTGAGAATCGCGATCACTGGATCCCTATAAGCGGACAATCTGCCTCCATCGACTCCGGTCCAAAGTTGCCATTACCAGCTGCTGAAATTTGCTTGAGGACGTAGCTTCTTTTACTCGGTCAGACCATCGTGTTGGCGACCAGCCTCGTGCTCTCTTTCCTTCGATAATGCTAACAATGACCAGCTTTTCAAGGCTGCTATCTCCCCTTCGCATTATGTGGCTGAAATAGGTCTAAATATACTATAGGCACACAGTAGACAATCGGGTCTTGATGTCGAGTTGGTAAAGTACAGACACATTTGTGCGTTTGGTTGTCCATGGTATTTGGAGCATCCGCCTCCAGCAAAACATTTCGAATGTATTTTAGATCCTGTCTTTCTCTTGATCGGATTGTCTACGTCTCAACTCCATAGAGGAAAATCATTTTATAAGCACTACAGCTTCTAATAGGTCTGCACCCCAATTGTGTAACACACTTTCAATCACAGTGCGAAAGATTTTGAAGGAGATTGCTAATCCATTGCTTCCTATGTTTGAAAAATTCGTCTGCTCGACAGCGTAAATGACGCAATGAATTTTGTTGAATTGTCAAAATGCCAAAATGCCATTGCCACTTTGTGTTACGCAATTTTCCATGCAATTATCCATTGTAAGTCTGTTACACAATTACCCCAATGATCTGATGATGGCAGATGGTCACGGTTTACCTTAAGTGCAAGCAAAAAAAATGCAGTTATTAAATCAATTCATACCTGTTTAGTATCATTTGTCAAAGCTTCAAATCCGTCTCCTTCGAGCCACACCTCCATTTTGGGCATAGTCAACTTATCACCAGAATTTAATTTCTTTTCATTCTGTTCTGATACAAAGGGTCCCGTGATCTTTAGAAGGACCGAAAGTAGTTCTTTATCTGATCGTAGAGCGTAGCCTGAAAAAAGTATAGTCAAGCGGGCAATTAATATCTTTAAACTGTCCTGACCTTGGGCAGACCTGACCAAAACATTAACCAGGAGTAAAGCTGGTAACAAGGCGCTACCAGATTTGTTGATAGGCTGGTCATAATCACCATGGCATAAAAAGTTATTCTCGCTTAGACCGTGCCAATTCAAAAAGCGAATAATGTTAAACATTAAAAAAAAAAAATCGTCACCATACTTAAAAGTTATGTGTTCAAATTGGACTAAATTGGCGTCTCCAAAATCGGCCAAACTGCACCACTTCCTAGGCCCATTTGCACCACACAATATTTTAGATACATACATACATAACCTCACGCCTTGTTTCCCCGAAGGGTTGGGCAGTGGTGTACCTGTAGTACACTCGCATTTCGCCAGTTATGTTTAAGTCACATGTAATAGGGGGCGAGCCTATTGCCAACAACCGGGCACAAATCCTGACCCCGGCCTGATACTGAGAAATTCCAGACAAAAATCCAATAATACTTTGTTCGACCCGGGAATCGAACCCAGGGCCTCATGCTCATCAGCAAGCGTAGCATGACGCTTTCTATTTCTTCAAAGAATAGACATAGCCCTTTCTATACAAAGTGACATTTCGTTTTTCCATTTTTGACTCCGCAATGTATAAATCCTTCTGCAATCTGTCATTTTGTCTTTCGTTCCTTTTTTACCCGACTGCCTCAGGAGGGTAATGTTTTTCGAGAGTATGTATGTATGTATGTATGTATGTATGTATGTATGTATGTATGTATGTCTATTTCTTTGGCACGCTCTGTAGCCTAAACGGCTTGATGGATTTTAACATATGAGGTGTCTTTAGATTCGTTTTAATTGTGGGAGTACAAAAAAAGGAGGGGTAGTCATTTTTTTAAATTAATTGCAACAATATTGGTATCAAATAAAAGCTAGTAATGAGTAATTTTCAAAAATATATAATAATAAAACTAAAAAGCTTGAAATAAAATAAATTATTTAAAAAACAAAAAACCCGACTGCAAAAACACATAACTGAAAAGGTAAAAACAAGCATTATAATCTTTAAAATGTTGGTCTTGCAGGCGGGGACAGTCAAATAACCTGAAATATGGTGTAACTTTTGATTGTCTCCGCCTGCAAGACCAAAATTATATAGATTATAATGCTTGTTTTTCCCTTTTCAGTTAAGTGTTTTTGCAGTCGGGCTTTTTGTTTTTTAAATAATTTATTTTATTATGTAGACTATTTCAGAAAAATGTCTCTATACCAAACTGTCAAAATCACACTGACAACTGATAGTTGTCTAAGGTAGTGAAAACAATTTGCGTTTTTCTACTCGACGGCCACAAGGTACGGCCACAAGGCCACATATACATAGTTACGGCTATCTACAAAATCATGATTTTACAGGAGTGCGTTTTGAACGCAAAACTGTGATAATTAATAGAAGAACAAGGTTATCTTCTCGTATTTTAAATCTTTAAGCTAATATGGCATTACCAAGGAAATGGTGAAGGCCAATAGTACTATATTTTTTTTGTTCCAAAATACGGTACTTCGACACTTTGAGAAAAATTGATGTAGTTGTCTTTATATACGTGACTTATTTATAAAAAAAAAATCGTATAACAAAACAAAGAATTCGGAGTCGAATTATGTAAAAGAGTGAATTTCGTTAAAAGTGCAGTTGACTCTTTCTACTTTGCTGTCGTCGTACTTTCTACACGAAACGTTATTTTTGTCTATTCTTCCGTAGACAAAACGGTGCTCGTGCTAAGCCTGCAGTAGCGCTTGCGACTTAGCGCTAAACGCATATTAAGTCATTTATGGTACAACTGGGCCTGAGTGTTTATAGCAGGAAAGATGAAATTATTCAAGAATATTCAATGACAGTAGTAGTTTACTTACTTTTGACTTCTCCCGGAGCTACAGAGGAGTGTCTGCTGATCTGTTCCTTCTCGTTATACATGAGGAATACTACGGTGAAGAACATCCACATTGCGACCAGGAGAGTCATCTTCACGAAGTGTCTAGCTTGCGCCATCTACGGACAAAAATCTATATCTATAAATAGTATTAAAAACCGGCCAACCGTGTCGAACAATGAAAGGTTTCGTAGTTGGGAAGTTGGGATGAATTTATCCCAAAAACAAACATTGTAGTTGAAAAACATGTTCTCCCATACATCGATATATGCCACAGTCAATTCTGCAACTGCAAATTTAAGTTGGTCGACTATTACACTTTAACTTGTAAAGCCCACTTAGCTGTGATAGTTTTCTTTTTTATTTCAGTATCTGTACTACTGCCATGATTTTTTTCACATCTCTATAAACAACCATTTAGCTGGCAGGGGGGACACTTGACTCTAACAAAAATTAGTACTTTAATGCTTAATATTACGCAAATGGATAGTTGAATCTCGAAAAATGGTGTTCACACACCCACAATATTTTCGAACGGCCTATCCAACGATAGCCCACATCAGGGGATAGACGAGAAAAAAAATATCAACCCCACATTACGTGCAAGGGACCCAATAATTTACTTTCAAGATTTTATTTTAGCACTTTGTCGGCGTGATTAATATGCATACCTATGCCAAATTACAGCTTTCTACTACTAAGCGTCTCTGAGCTACAGCGGGGACAGACAGACAGACAGACAGAAAGTTGGACAAGACGAAACTATAACCCTAAAAAGTCCCTTTTCGTGACTGCTGTGTGATGGCTCAGTTCTTCTAAACTACACAATGAAATTGAGTGGTTTTCACATTATTTACAGAATTTCTTCCGGAAGGTTTGTACAAATTAATATTTAACTTAGATATAGCCCAAAAACATCAGTGGATCGCACCCATGCGAAACATGTGGTCGCTAGTATAACTATACTTATTCAGCAGCCTAGGCTTTTCACAGACTCCGACCACCGTCCTTCCATCCTTGCCGCCGAGGGCCACCGCGACTTCACTGTCCATCCCCGCTTCGACCCTTGCTCGACCCTGCCCGCACCGCTGAGCCTGTAGCTTTAAATTCGTCCCCTAATAATAATATTAATCCAATCCAGCCTGTCCCTTGCTGTCCACCTCCAGCGACGCCCTAAGCCGAGGTCCGTACCCCATAGGGATGCCCTTAGCGTGTAGTCGCTTAGTTTATATGTTTATGCCCTGGCTGGAGGCCATGCCGAGGTCCGTACGACAGGATGTGCCCTTAGCGTGTAGTCGCTTAACTTATAAGTTTATGCCCTGACTGGAGGCCATGCCGAGGTCCGTACGACAGGGTGTGCCCTTAGCGTGTAGTCGCTTAGTTTATAAGTTTATGCCCTGGCTGGAGTCCTTAATTTATTGAGGCACCCACAGGAAAGTTCAGTTAAGCAGACGACAACCTGCTAGACTCCTTTATAAAAAAAGGCCTAGGATTTTCCTAACTATGTTGGGGTCAGAGCTACCAGTCTTATTAGTTTTATTCTCTAAATGCCTCATAAAATCTTACCTTTGTTGGCTTTTTGGGTGCTGATTCGTCTTCAAGCCTGTGAAAAACAAAAATCTATAAAATCTATCCAACTAATTAACACTTGGGTGTGATTGCTAAGAAGTTGGACAGCCGGATTCTGGAAAACTATATTGACGAGCCAATTAAAACAGCAAAAATTCAGTTTGACTGCGGATTGAGACCCGACATAACCAGCTTTCCAGCAATACTTTTTGGGAGCAGAATCTGCAGATACATAATTGGCTCTTTACAAGAATCAATACTTATGGGGGATGCGCGAAATGTGATTCACGACCGTTATCATTCTCCTGCCCTTATTCCAATTTATTTGGGGTCGGTGCAACATGTCCCTTTCTTCCATGCTTCTTTATTTCTCTCACTCTATAGTCATCATCTCGGTAGTCACCTCTTTCTAGCCATATCATCTTTAACACAGTCCATCCATCGTTTCTTTGGTCCCCTACTCTTATAGCCATCGACATTCATACTCAAAACTTATTTACAGAATTAAGTATTAAAATCATCATTACAACTGTCATGGTCGCGAATTATATTTTGATCAACATATAACCTGATATTGACTTATTAATTGAATTTCGCGGGCTACTCTGACGCATTCACGTTAAGGCGCAGATATTTATGATTTTAGTGACTTTTAAATCTGTTATTATGACTTCATATAATGCACGTAAGTTATGCAAAAAAATGGATGTTAAACAAACGCATACACATCTATTCTATATGTGAATATTTAAGTATTATAGTAAAATACATTATAAAATAATTTCAGGAAGTATTAATGTCTACCCTAAGCATAAAAAACGATATTACTTTCAAACTACTTAAGATATTTTCATGATTTTTTATCGTATGAACAAACTATTTTCTAATCTGTGATTTTTTTCAAATATTCATATTTTCGTTACCTAAAAATATATATTCCCTATGAAACCGAACAGCAATGTGGCTTGAGCAGGATGCGCATTTGTATGACCAAGGTCAACGGCGATTTCCTGACCCTTAACTAAAAAATCTTTTGATATATATATCAAAAGATTTTTTACGCAAAACTTCTAAAATAAGCATTGAACGTGCCACGTCTGTCATCATAATTTATACTGAACATAGTATAAGTCATACAGTACTGTAATCACTTACATTTTTTCCTTCTTCTCATCAGAAGGTATCTGCTTACAGCCATTGAGAAATGCGATGGAGATGTCATCCTTCGGGACTTGGAGGTTGTTGTTGAGATGTGGCGCTGAATTGACGCTAGGCAGGCGTTTAGTTGAGGTCCCCGATTTGGTTTTCCGAGAGAAGCCCAGACCTCCTGCGAAGGAGATAAACTTTATTAAGAAGGGTATTTCTGTTATGCCTGTAAACATCTAATTCAAAACTGCAGGCTTAGCATGACACTCTCTATTTCTTCGAAGAATAGACACGGCTCTTCCAAAGTGACATTTCGTTTCTCAGTTTTTGACATCTCACCGTAGAAATCCTTCTACAATCTGTCATCTTGTATTTCGTTTCTAACGATCTTTGTCTGGGTCCTTTTTTATGTAGAAACATCTCTACGGTGGGATGTCAAAAACGGAGAAACGAAATGTCACTTTGTATGGAAAGAGCCGTGTCTATTCTTCGAAGAAATAGAGAGTGTCATGCTAAGCCTGCTGGTGTATAAACGATACTGGACAAACGTGTCACTCGGCCTTAGGCTTTGGCTAAATAGCACGATTTTGTAGTTATTGTGTGGCAAGAAAGCAGGTCCAGAGGCATCACTGGTGCTTAAAACTGAAATATCTAATGTGCCAGTAATTACAACCGTTGATATGTAAAGATGGGTGACCATATTTGGAGGGTGTGTCAGACTCTTACTGACTAAAACCCACCCGTATTCCTTCCGTTGCCTGTGTTGCCAGGGGCCTCGGTAACCCTTTCAATACCTTCCCGCGACCCCGGCAGGAGGCAGATGACCCTTTAAACCGGAACACAGATTGTTGAACATTGTACAGTCAGCGACAGAATATTAACTCTTACGTATTATATGATGAAATGCTGAAATACAATGTCATAAATAATTTTGTGTAGGTGATGAATAAAAGTAGCAGTGTTAATCGTATTTCGCTGACCGTACTATGTTATCTACCCACATCGGACCCGGTTGTCGGTCTTCTATCCCTATGTTACAACTTTACAAGCCAACAACAGTATTACATGAACACTGGTCAAAGGTGCATGAACGAAAGGCCAACGACGCGACGTCTAATTACCGATGCAACGCTGCAGAGTAAGGTGGCTTCCCACGGTGCGTGATATTACGGACGGACAGCCACTCGTGTATCGTGTCGGTCTGTGTGGGTCTTGAGATTCAAAGCTATTTTCATTCCAATATGCAAAGTAAAAGAGAACTCGTAAAGAGAGGTCGCACCGCACCTTTTAAGTTATCGACTCGCCGCGGATCGGACGCACTGCGACGGACGTGTCTGCACTACCACGGACGATACTCTTCCCATGGTCGGTATGAGGCTGGTCCGCGTCCGTCCGCAATATCATGCATCGTGGGAAGTCAGCTTAACATGTTTTAAAATGGAGTGATGTTTACGTAAACTGCAATGAATCATGCATGAAAGTCTTGCGCTTCCTAATAAGCTTTGATGGGACGAATCGCTAATACATGGTATAGCGCCACAAACTTATTTGACCCGGTGGCTGAAAGTGGAACTAACAAACCCACTGCTGCCTCGTTGGTCTAGTGGGCAAGCGCTACAGGTGAGCATGAGGTCCTGGGTTTGATTCCCGGGTCGGGCGTAGGGTTATTGGGTTTTTCTCAGTAGCAGCCCGGATTTTGGATTTGTGCCCAATTAATGTCAGTAAAAGTGCTAAAAGGCACTCAAAGGGCAATGGAGAGGGCTATGTTTGGAGTTTCCCTACGTGATGGAATGAAGAGATCCGCAGGCGAACCAAGGTTACCGATATTGCCCGAAGAATTGCCAAACTTAAGTAGCAGTGGGCAGGGCACATTGCTCGCAGAACAAATGGCCGATGGGGGCGAAAGGTTCTGGAGTGGCGGTCGCGTACCGGAAGACGTAGCGGCGTTGGACGGCCTTCTACAAGGTGGACCGATGACCTTGTGAAGGCCGCAGGAATCCGCTGGATGCGAGAAGCACAAAACCGGTCGAAGTGGCGATGCTTGGGGGAGGCCTATGTCCAACAGTGGACGTCTTTCGGCTGAAATGATTATGATGAATGGCAGTAGGCTCGCCCTCAACCCTCAACCCACATTTCGCCAATTATGTTAAAGTCCCAAACTTTAACATAACTGGCGAAATGTGGGTGTACTATAGGTACATCTCTGCCTAACTCTTCGGTTCCCTGAAGAGTTAGGCAGAGATGATATGTTATGGTATGATATGAAAGGACAATGACAAGTAGCAATTGTTTTCAAAGCATTTCGTATTTCTACCACGACTTTCAACAGGATTGACACAAGTTTTTCGGTAGTTTATGTCAGTCCCATTCATTTCTGACTTTCACTGACTGTCATTTTGTCGAGGCCCTCAGGTCTGATATTTTATCGCCGCCGTCACCATGCCATAAGCATGCTGGTGAGTCTGTTAGTACATTTTTCGTTCAAAAGTAGAACTAGTCCAGGGTCGCAAATAATGAACATGGTTTCCTAGGTTGGCGAAGTGTTATTGGGTGTTCAACTCAACTCTACTCAGCCTATAACAGTCCACTGCTGGACACACCTGTGACCTGTCCCAGGCTGTGCCACAACACCCTGTCCTCCGCTATACCTCGCAACGCACGCCTAGTTCCCACAAAAAAGTTTAGTCACCTGTAGCGCCATCTATGGCGAGTTCGAAATTCTCGCAAAAGAACAGATGTGGTTTTCAATTTACCAACACTTAGAATTTAATAATTATTCCAGTAAAGTTGCCTTTTTCGCATATACGACGTTTTCACTCTAAGGCGACGATATTTGAGTATAACTTCTAATGACATTATAATATTTTTATGATACACGTAACTGACACTGTTGCCAGTCATTTGATCTGCAATCATTAGTTTTTGCTTTTCAAAATCCCATAGCATAATCAACCTATAATGTTCCCACTGCTGGGACACAGGCCTTCTCTCGGTGAGAGGGAGTGGGCTGTAAGCTAACATGCGGGCCCAGTGCGGTTTGGTAGATGGTACATGTCTTCGAATTTTTAGTTCTAGGACATGCCGGTTTCCTCACGATGTTTTCCTTCACCGTTTTCAGAGCAGTGAAATTATTTACACAAAGTAAATGCCTGCATGGCCATGGGTTCAAACCCACGACCTACAACTCGTAAGTCAGGGCCGTTACCACTGGGCCATCACTGCTCTTCAAAATCCCATAATAATGATAATTCACATACATAATTGGGATTTTTTCAAAAGGAGATTATGTGTAATTTAGATCCGGTGTCATTGACAAAATTGACCAATTTCGTGAGTATGTTATGTCGAATTTTAAAGCAATGTGTTTTTAAAGCTCGCTCAAAGGTTTTATTGTAGCATTTCATTTTTCAATCTGTTTATTTAATTGGATGATACCTAACAGAAACTTAAACAAATAGAATACTTAACCGTTTAAGTACATCTTTAGTAAAAATACTTATTTATTTATTTAACAGTTTATGTACACACATATAAACAGACAAAAAGAAAGGAACAGAAAAATACGTACAAAGGTGATGCTTATTTCTAATGAAATCTTTTCTTCTTAAAATTGTAAAACTGTAAAATTTCCAATTTTGCACGTTAAAAACCTGTCTTGCATTGTTTTCACCGCTCGTTGCATAGTATTCACTATTCATGTCGTTGCTCGCGAAATGAATACACACTTCAACTCCTAGAGAGTTGAAACTTAGGAGTTTAACAATTAGGAGTTTATTCATAAACATTCAGACATTTAAACGTCAAAAATGTATGGTTAAACAGTCGCTAATCATTACTTATTTTAGGCAACGTTTAAAAATAAAGGGGGATAGACTAGCTTTTGCACGCGGCTACGTCCGCGTGGAGGTCAGAAATTATCCCACGGGAATGTACTACCAGCAGGCCTAGCACGAGAACCATAGAGAAGCGTTTTTCGACGGAACAGTACACAAAAATGACATTTCCGTGTAGACAGTTGACAGTTTTCTACCGAGAAATGTAGACAAGCGATTTCTAATCTACAGTAGAGTGGAAATAGCTAGTGTCATGCTAAGCCTGCAGGATAGAAAAGTATCCTATGTGGTAAGTCAAGTCACGGTCTACCCATGTGCCAAATTTCATCCAAATCCGTTCAGCAGTTTTTGCGTGAAAGCGAAACAAACTCACTTTCGCATTTATAATACGCCACAATTGCGAGCGACAGTTTCCGGTGGCCCAATATTGAGAGTGCAAGTCACCCTTTGCTATTTTTTCCGTTTATTTAATAAAACATTGATCAGGCAGAGGCCATAGTCCTTCCATAGTTCTGGTAACCAGTCCAGTTTAGCCATCCTAACACATACTACAATATCTTTGTTTTCATTCCTGCAAAGGTTGGACTCCAGGGACTCCAGGGTCCTGAGATATGTCAAAGACACTATAAAAATAATAGCTAGAATTAGGATATATACTTCCATAATAGAGAGCCCAGTGGTGACGCCCGCAACTTACGACTTGTACGTCGTAGGATCAAACCCTGACAGGCGCTTTACTTTGTGTAAATTATTTCATCACCACTGCCCTCAAAACGGTGAAGGAAATCATCGTGAGGAAACCGGCATGTACTAGAACAAAAAATGCGAAGAGATGTGACATCCACCAATCCGCACGGGGGCCCGTGTCGTAGATTACGGCCCACTCCCTCTCACAGACAGGCCTGCAGCCCAGCAGTGGGTACATCATAGGTTGATTATGTCTCCAAAAATGGCGAAAGCGCATCAACATGCAGGCTCAAACAAGGTTAAAGACAGGTCACTAAAAGTATACAACTATAATACTGCATATAGCATACCAGTTTGTACTGGATACAACCGGTTTGACTTTGCTCAGGTGGGCTGTGCGAATCGAATCGTACAAATACGAGTGTTGCGATAAAGTAATGTTATTTTTTTAAAGAAAAAGAAAACATATTGGTGTGTTTTGTTAATAGTTTCTCTGTCTGGAGATCTGCTAGGCCTTAGTTTCATGACTGAATGAGAGACAAAGCACAGCCAAAGACCAGCGATCATTGCCAAAATGAAAGGGATTGTGATTATGAGAGTTTTATGCAATTAGACTGCTGCGGGGTAATTGCGTGATACACTTACACTGACTCTCATTTTGACAGTTCAACAACATTTATTGCGTTATTGACGTTGCCGAGCAGACGAATTTTTCAAACACATGAAGCAATGGATTAGCAATTTTCTTCAAAATTCTTCGGATTTGATTGAAATTGTTGCGTAAGTAGGCTGCTGTTTAATTCATGACCCTTCCGTCTAACTTTCGCAAAGAGCGAAAACATCCAAACTAGTTATATCCAGTTCAAACCAGTTCTAAACTATACATACGTTGCACAGCGATCTTGCTCGTCGCCTGTGCGAACTACAGATGCAGGCAGAATAAATATACATACTTTAAAGTTATTGCCGTTCATGCATGTCAGGGTCGGATCCCAGACTATCCAGATGTGGCTCAATATCAATATTTACGAATACAATGTGACTTCAACTGCGCCTTAATCCAAAGAAAGGAATACAGATATTTTGGACGGCACCAAGTAATGAATAATGAAGATTATTCAAGGCCCAAAAGGACTATTTTTAGCTCACACGTATTATAGGTATCTGCATCCATACTAAAATATTATTTAAAATGCGAAATTATGTCTTGAAATGTCTTTTGTCTGTCTGTTAACTTTTCACTAGTGACCAACCGAAGCTTCGTTTTCGTTTTCGTTTTCAGCCATTTTCGACCAAAAAATCATGATTAGGCCATATTTTCGTTTTCGGCCATAATCCAGCCAAAGCTTCGGGCAAGCCGAAAATCTGAAGTTCGTCAATTGTCGCGCGTTATTCGGCCTACTTCGTAAAGTTCGGCAATATCAGGTGACGTTCGGCTAACTTCGGAGTGAATCGGGTCCGCTCGTGGTTTCACTTAGCTGACTTAAACGGATGCAATTTTTGTTTTGAAGTTGAGAAGCGAGGTTGTGTTGTTGTTTCTTCTTCACGCGAAAAATTAATGGGTTTTGAACTTTTTTTACTCAAATTGACAAAGGTTTGTGAAATATTTGATTATTGAATTAGGTATCGTGTTTAATTTCTTTTAAAGCCTATATTTGCTTTCTCTACCTAGGTGTAAAAAATTAACAACATTTCAGTGTACAGCGGAAATATTAATATTTTTTAATGACTAAATCATTTTCGTTTTCGTTTTCGGCCGAAAATAAGACTAAAGCCGAAGCTTCTTTTTCGTTTTCGGCTGAAAATCTATTTTCGGTCGGACACTACTTTTCACGCTTTAACGGCTGAATGGATTTTGATGCAATTTGGCACATGGATAAATGACCTAGGGTGCTTTTTTATCCTGGTAGTAGGTACGTTCCCGTGGGATAACTTATAAAAATTGGATTCATTTAAAAAGTTTCTAGTTTCTAAAAGGTCATTCACCTAACATAAAGTGCAGAGCAAACTGGACTAAACCGGTTAATTATAGCCTAGACTCTGCTAGAGCTATGTTTATAAATACTAGTTAGTCTCTGTCCCAGACAGATTTGAAATAGCATTTTCAGTCATGTTATTTCGAATCTGTCTGAGATAGACAAAGCGGCCATTGTGTTGTGTTTAAGTCATTTTTGTCTTTGAATATAGTTGGTCAATAAAAGAGGTCAGCATAGCTATTCACAACCATTTGATACGCTACCGTGCCGAATCGAACATCAAGAAGGAGACCTCTATCGCTGTTCACAAATCCAAAACCCGAAAGTTTCAATCAAATAGACGATCGCTATTCTTCCGACAACTATTTTCTGTAGAGGTAAGGCAAATCAGGTAGACAAAAATGTGTCATTTTTGAAACAACAGTCAGTCGAAAGGTTGTGAATTGCTATGCTGGTCAGTCTTTTTTTCTGCAAAATTTAGATCTAGATGTTTTTGTAAATTAATAATAATTATAGCCAGTATGGATTCATATTTCTCGTAATAAATCGTATAATCGCGATTAGAAACGAGCAAACATTCACAGACAGAGCGAGACGGCAAAACAACAAATAGGTAGATACCGGTGCGAACTGGATTGGACCGGTTTAAATATAGCCTGGAGCTTGGCACGTTGACAAAAAAATCTTTGGTAAATAGAGAGCGTTTGATAGATAGGTAATGATCATTTATTTGGAAAATTCAAATTAAAACCTAAAGCCAGTTTTTACTAACTCTATGCGACACCTAAATGTAATGCTTAAATAAAAGCGGGGATTTCCAATTTTAGGTGCTGAGTCGAGTGTTGAAGATCCAACAGCGTGCTTTTATTTCATAAAACTTATTTCCTGATCCATATTTTTATATGGAAGTTTGTGAACGTGTTTGTTACTTAAATCATGCAATAAACTGCAGAATGGATCATCATCTGCCTAGCCTTTTCCCAACTATCTTGGGGTCGGCTTCCAGTCTTACCGGATACAGCTGAATACCAGTATTTTACATGGAGCGACTGCCTATCTGACCTTCACAACCCAGTTACTGGGTAACACGATACCCCTTGGTAAGACTGGTTGACAGACTTTCGAGCTTCTGACGACCCGTAACAACTGTCAAAGATCTACAAATGACAGCCGGGACCAACGGCTTAACGTGCTTTCCGAGGAATTGAGGGGTCTTGATATGTAAAGATGGTCATCCATCCACGGACCAACCGCGGCAAGCGTAGCTTAACCTGGTCGATCGACCCGTGCGGCTGTTATTACCTAGCCACAAGTCCCTCAGCTGCAGAATGGATATAGGCCAGTATTATAGAACCGTGAGGCGACGAATCAAATGGCTAAACGAGTTTTAAATAATGCTTGAGTTTTGAGTGATCAAAACTCAAGCATTATTTAAAACTCATTTGTAGCCATTTGATTCGTGGAAACTAGATTTAAGTGAGTTCTGAGTAAAGTTCTGTAGATTCAATTAGAAATTAAAAAGTCCCTTAGATTCAATTACAATTTGAATGAAGGACTTCTTGGAGAAGAAACATAGATACAGCGGCATTTCAGTTTTAAAATCATAAAATATTAAGTACAATAATTGGTTAAATTTGGAAAAGAAGTTAAGTTTCATGAAAGAATAAACATATAAATGCTAAAAAGCAGTCTAGCGAATCTTTTTATATCAATTTGCATGATTCGTAAAACTGACATTGCTAATGAACTTTTGTTGCTGACCGTCCATAAAACATAGGTCCTGTCTCTTCATCTACGTACTCTTTTGGAAGTCGGTAAATATATTATGCATGACGCTAATCGGCCTAATATATTATAATTTCTATAGTAAAATTATACTAAATACTTCCCTACTTTTGAATGTACTTATTTGTTTTCCAATGTATTTTTTCCACTAATCACTGTTCAATGGTGCTTAAACAAGTCCATTTATCTCAATATTTCAAGGTTCCATGTTTATTATTTACTCGTCAAAATGTAATTTCCAAATATGGCAAGTATTAACTCAACACAAATATCTTTTTATGGTGTTCAAGAGTGACGGTATTATCATAAGAAAACCTTAAGGCGCAGATATACGATTTTAGAGACTTTTAAATCTGTTATTACGCCTTCATATAATGCGAGTAAGTTATTAAAAAAAAAATATGTTCAACTATAACGCATACACATCAATTCTTTATGTGAATATTTAAGTATTGTAGTAAAATACTTTATGAAATAAATTCAGGAAGTAATGTCTACTCAAAGCTTAAAAAACGATATTACTTTAAAAACTACTTAAGATATTTTAATGTTTTTATGAACAGACTATTTTATTATCTATATCTGTGATTTATTCAAATATTCGTATTTTCAATAGGTACTAAAAATAAATATTCCCTATGAAGCTGAAAGGCTCGCGGCGCGACGTGTGCGTGAAACAAATTTATATGGCAAAGGTCAACAGTGATTATCCGACCCTTAATATATTGTCCTTAGGGTTTTTTCCATTTGATGTCACGGAAAACTTCATGGTCACTTACGAAGGTTCTTTTAGTGATATTGGATGGCAAACAATTAGGTCGCCTACCCTTTGGTAAGTACTAGACATCGGATTATATGTATTTGCATGTTTGCTGCAAATGCATAAAACGCTTTTTTTATAGCGTTATTGCATTTTTTTGTACTTTTCATTGAAAGTGGGTCTTGCATCGCCAACGGAACCCTAATAAAAATATTTTATTAGAGTTCCGTTCCCGAAGGGTGACAAGCGGACGGACGGCCAGCGGCGGCTTAGTAATAGGATTCTATTACTAAGCCGCCGCTGTCCGTCCGACCGTCCGTCTGTCTGTCAGCGGACTGTAGCTCATGAACTGTAAAATCGCGCCAGCGATATCGCCCCAGTCTGCACGAGCCTTAATAGGTAGACAGTTGAAATTTTCTCGTCTAGGGGGATACTCGTATGCTATCAAAATACCTACTTATTCTTACCACCAAAAAAGTATCGCAGCCCAATAGTCCAAATATAGTTTTTTTTTAATGCGGTTGAATTTTTTGCAGTGCGCAAATATATGATGAACTAAAAATAACTATGAATTGGAACTTTGACAAAGCAAAAAGAGAATCTTGGCACTAATTGTGTTTGCTTGGATCGGGGCTTATCAGATATTTATTGTAAAGAGCTTACACGAATGGGAATACTTTAAAAAAGTTTTTACAAAAAAACGAAAACAATCGACTTCCAAAAAAACACTACAACGTGAAAAATAACTTTAAATTTGGAAGTCGGTGTCTTTGGTTTCGTATGTTCATTTTTTGCCACTGACTTCTTAAAGTAATTTTTTACTTTGCTTTGCGGGAGGTTTGACATTGAGAAGTCGTTACTACTTAACCGGACTATCCTGTGGCTGCCTTAAGTTAATTCAAACCCTCCAGCCACAGTACAGTGGCGAATTTCTTATATTACTAAGCGACTGGACGCTAAGGGCACCCCCTGTGGGGGTACGAACCTCGGCTTAGGGCGTCGCTCGGGGGAGGACAGCAAGGTGGAACAGGCTGGATCGTAACTGGATAATTATTAATAACAGCGGAATTTAAAACTACGGGCTCAGCTGCGGCGCGGGCTGGCATTTCGTCGAGCAAGGGTCGGAGGGGGTGGGACGGTTACGTGCGTCGGGGTCTTCGCGAAGGACCTCGACGGCGAGGTCAGAATGTAGGTTTGTGTTTGGGCACTGTACTTGTGGCCCTACTGCTTTCCTAGAGGAGAGTAATGGGGTCATTTTATAAAAAACAACCGACTTCCCGCAAAGCAAAGTAAAAAATTACTTTAAGAAGTCTTAAAGTAATTTTTTACTTTGCTTTGCGGGAAGTCGGTTGTTTTTTTTTTTTTTTTTTGTAAAAGGTTTTTTATTTTTCATTTTTTAGTTGTGGTATCGACCCTACCTCACAAATTAGAATATCACTACCTGATACGTAAATAACAGGAACAGGAAGTTATTATAACATTATCCACATAGACTGAAGAGAAGAAAGAAACCATAATAAATTAATATAAATATGAATCCACATATATTATTTTATTTTGGCTTCTCCTCAATTGCCATGTCGTCAATACTATCGAAAATATCCATTTTTTTAATTAAATACACTTGTAAAGCACGAAAACTAACCTCTGACTTAGTAACGTCAACTTCGTTTATATATGGAATAAGCGATTAACTGGCCGTCAAAGAGTCAAATAGATTTTATTCTTCAGTTAAGTGAATTATTCGACGAGTAAAGTCTATTTGACGATTGAACAACTGATGTTTTTGCTATCTTTCCAATAAACCCTATCTGTCTGTTTATCTGAGGATTGAAAAATCGGCCCTAATTGGGAAAAATACGTATTATTGAAGATAACTCAAAAACTACCCAAGCAAAGTTTATAAAATTTATATGGGACCACCGCGCAAGCTTCCTCTACCAAAAGAAACAGAATGTCCAAAATCGGTCCACAATTGACGAAAATATCGATGAATATACATTTAACAAAAAATAAAAAGAATACATATAGACGAACATAGAACCTCTCCCTTTTTGGAAGTAAGTTAAAAATGACAGTCGGCCCGCTACAATCTGGCTGTCTGGGTAATATTTTAATCACGGCATGATCTATTCGTAATGCACGAGACGAGACGAATTTATTTTTTTTGTGTATGGCATCTCGTAGTTGACATTGAGAAGTCGTTACTACTTAACCGGACTATCCTGTGGCTGCCTTAAGTTAACTCAAAGCCTCCAGCCAGGGGCGAATTTCTTATATTACTAAGCGACTGGACGCTAAGGGCACCCCCTGTGGGGTACGAACCTCGGCTTAGGGCGTCGCTCGGGGGAGGACAGCAAGGTGGAACAGGCTGGATCGTAACTGGATAATTATTAATAACAGCGGAATTTAAAACTACGGGCTCAGCTGCGGCGCGGGCTGGCACTTCGTCGAGCAAGGGTCGGAGGGGGTGGGACGGTTACGCCGGGGTTTTCGCGAAGGACCTCGACGGCGAGGTCAGAATGTAGGTTTGTGTTTGGGCACTGTACTTGTGGCCCTACTGCTTTCCTAGAGGAGGGTAATGGGGTCATCGGGGTCGGTGAGAACATGCCTTGGACGGCGAACTGTGCTAAGCACGAGACGAGAGCAAAAGATTTTCTTTATAAGCTAACGGCTGCCTGAAGAATCTTTGACGTAGAAATGAATTCAATTATAGAGTGAATACTTATGAAAAACGGAGAGATGAGATTTTTCTTACAAAAAAAACCTCAGTACCACTTTTCCCGACCTGGGCATCGAAGCTAAGACCAGCAGTCTTGCGACCACTAGACGAACGAAGCATTCAAAACCGCTATAACTAAACAAAAATGTTTATTTAAAAAAACTCACCGTGCTCCTTCTCATATTGTTGTCGGAACTGCTCCAAGGCTGGATCATACTTCACTTCATCAGGTAGACCCAACCACAGCTGAACAGCGCCATCAGTTAGATCAGTTGATACCAGTGAGTACTGGCTCCGCGTTAGTTCCTCCACAGGCCTGGGGGCACGCCACGACTTTACACTCTTAACTATTTTGTCCATCTTGGGCTATTTCAACATGTCTACTTAATTATTATTAATATTAACACTGTAATTTTGAGGTTATAATCAAATGTTCTATGTGGTTATAATCGTAAAAACCTGTTGTCACAGAGGACTTTGTTGTTGTGTTGTGTTTGACAGGTTGGGTTTTTTATAGGGCGATTTTTTGGCAATGGTGTTTCGGTGGACAGCCGGGTATGGAGACTTGTTTGTAAACACTTACGTTATAATTACTTAAATGAGGTTAGTGATGACTTGAAAACTGGTAGATATCGTTACCAGTGATAAGACTGCTATTTTAATTAAAAATATTAGCTGTGTCACAATTTTGTGTAGGTACCTATAATAAAAGAAAGAAAATACGTTTTTTTTTGCGGTGAACATGACGCAAAGAAGGAACACAAATACAAAAAAGAAACAATTTAGGGGAAGATCGCGTCACATCCAAAACGGCCAACGCTCAGCATAATGCTGCAACCCTATGCGAGACAGAGCCCCAGCGCTGGTTTTTCTATCGGTAGGACAAAGGTCTGAACCTAAAAAATCATGGAGGATCTGTTTCTTTTGGCTACCAATTAAGTATCTTAGTTGCGTGAAATGTGATTTTTCCAATATCATCACGTAATTGTTTTTCATATCTAGACTTTACTGATTTACGGTAAAGGAAAACACAGAAGAAATATCGGGGTTTAGTGATCTATAACCACCAGCAGGCTTAGCATGACGCTTTATATTTCTTCGAAGAATAGACACGGCTCTTTCTATACAAAGTGACATTTCGTTTCTCCTTTTTTGACATCGCACCGTAGAAATCCTTGCAGCAGGCTTAGCATTAGCATCTATTCTTCGAAGGTTTGTCTACCATTGATTCGATCGATCTACCCATGGTTGGGCATTTTTAGCATTAGGGCGAAGGTCACTGTTTGTCGGTTACTGTATGAGGAGGCGTTTGCCTTGGAGTCAAGTGTGGTTCTTAATAACACATACACAGTAATTATAAATAATTTATGTAATTTATGAGCAAGAATTAAAAGTTTCTGTAAGCTATGATTTGATTAGCAGTTGTAAAATCGTTCTACTAATCACAGACGTTAACACCATGAGATTTAAAGATTGTTTTATGATTGTGGTTTTGATCAGGCTTTCAAAAACCTAGTTACTTAAAATTTCATAGATCTATGACTTACTCTGAAATAATGCTGATTGTATCAAATTCTATTAGCTCGAACATTTTACCTTTATTTTCTAAGGTACACATATAACTTCGATATTTAAAACATCTACAAAAGTGACAATCCTATGTGGCGTTTTTTCTTATTTTTACACGTAAACCTTTATATCTAAATTGAATATTTAATTATAATCATGAAACTAACAACTAACATCAGCAATCATATTCAAGCTACAGTACCATATTCATTTTATCATCTTGTTTCTGACTTCTATCAGTCCTGCAGGCTTAGCAGGATGCTCTCTATTTCTTCGAAGAATAGACACGGCTCTTTCTATACCAAGTGACATTTCCTTTCTTCTTTTTTGACATCTCACCGTAGAAATCTTTCTAAAATCTGTCATTTTGTCTTTCGTTTCTAACGATCTTTGTTTAGGTCCTTTTTTATGTAGAAGGATTTCTACGGTGGGATGTCAAAAAAGAAGAAAGGAAATGTCATTTTGTATAGAAAGAGCCGTGTCTATTCTTCGAAGAAATACAAAGCGTCATGCTAAGCCTGCTGCAGGCAACACACACACTTACAACAATAACAATGCCATTCATATTGTCAATTCAACAACCTTTGATAGAGTGTCGCAGTACAAAAAATCTAAAACAAACAGGCCAACTTTGTTAGGCTGTTGTGCGTGACAACTATGTCTGAATGCTCGTGCGGTCGCGCCTTTCCAGTCGAGCCTTTACACTCGCGCCACGTCATTGTGCTGTCATTGTATTATTCTAGTGTGCGTGCATTTTACGGCAAACAATTTTTTTCGACGAGTTCACAGCTTTGACCATCTATTCAGACATATTTATATCTTTACCAACGACATTAAGACGCTGACAACACCTAAACCGCGGTCACTGTCAGATTGCATAGAAAAGAAAGAGAAGCGCGATGACACAACGCTTGTAATTTATTGCAAAACATGAAGCAATTATCTATTTACTCAAAATTGAGTTGAGTAATCGAAAATATATTCCGTGCGGTGCCGGACGTAAGGAATAGCACCATCCCATTTCTTCCCATGGGTGTCGTAAAAGGCGACGAAGGGACTAGACTACTAGAGAATGGGCAGCAGCGTTCTCTATGCATTTTAACACCATACTGCGATCGCCAACCTGCCTGCCAAGCGTGGCGATTATGGCAAACCCTCCCTATTGGGGGAGGCCTATGTCCAGCAGTGGACGTCTTTCGGCTGGAATGATGATGATGAGTAATCGAAAATAAAAAACAACCAAGTTCTGCATTCAAATAAGACGTTCTTGTGATTGATTAAATACGTAACGTATGTTGATATTTAATACAGATATTTTGGATTAGAACTCAAGATAAGAGGTTAGTTTAACGTTAGTTTGTATTGAGATTTTTTTTCAAAACGTGTTTTGGTAATAACCAATTCTGAGAAATATGTTCAAAATTACCATATATTTCTTCCACTACCACAAACTATACAGATTTGGCATTTTTTTTTTCTTAAGAGAACTTATTTTGGCCAATTGGGTCTTGTCAGCGCCTTAATTGCGTTATTTACGTTGTTAAGTGAACGATTGTTTCAACCATAAAAGAACCGATAGATTATGAATTTCCTTCAAAATCGGATTGTGACTGAAATTGTGTTATACATAACAGTTCAGAAGCTGATGAGCTGCCCTAATTACAATTAGGGTGCAGCTTCTGAACTGTTTTCGAAGAGCTCGTACCGACACGAGATGATTTAAAGAAAGGGAGAAAAAGCCCCAGGGGAAACATTTATTGAACGCACTACAACAATACTTTGCTAAGTTAGCGTTCCATACAATAAGAACCTTACTCTTTCGCAAATAATGTTCATACTCGTGTAAGCGAATGAAAGCAAGCGTCGCAGCGAACAAGGACGTTAAGGCGCAGATATATGATTTTAGTGAATTTTAAATCTGGTATTACACCTTCATATTATAACGCAAGCAAGTTATGCAAAATGTATGTTAAACTAGAACGCATACACATCAGTTCTATATCTGAATATTTAAGTATTGTAGCAAAATACTTTATGAAAGAAATTCAGGAAATAATGTCTATCCAAAGCATAAAAAACGATATTATTTTCAAACTTCTTAAGATATGTTCATGTTTTTATTTGTATGAACAGACTATTTTATTATCTATAATTCTATCTGTGATTTTTTCTAAATATTCATATTTTCGTTACTAAGAATAAATATTGGATAAGAAACCGAACGTCGGCGCGGCTTGAGTGCAACGCGCATTTGAATGGCCACAGTCAACGGCGATTACCCGACCCTTAACGTTATTCGAATAATGTTTACTTTAACTTATTTATTTAATTTATTTTTTTCATATTAGTAAACTTAAAGAGCGATCTGTGAATCTTAGCCCGATAATGCGCGGGCTTGCGGATGGTGAGCAATGAGTAGCTCACCGTCCGGTAAGGGCCTGGGGACTTTAGCGTGAGAAAGAGATGGAGCTGTAAGTCCTGTATAGCTCCATCACTTTCCCACTGTGAAGTAATATTATAATAATACTGCTATAAGAGGTGATGGTTACCCCCCAGGCCCGGGTCGACGGCGCGTTGTATTCCACGCGCGCCTCAAAGAGATGTCGTCAGCACAAATGTAGGGGTCCACTAGGGCCGATGCCTGCCGGGGTCGCGGGAACGTACTAAAGGGTCACCGAGGCCCCCGCAACACAGGCAACGGAAGGAATACGGGTGGGTTTTAGTCAGTAAGAGTCTGACACACCCTCCCGCTCCGCCTAGAGCGGGAGAAGTTATTTGATGATTTCCCACCTAAAAAAAGCCCTAAGATAATGTTCATCTTCCCACCTAGTTGTGTCGGGCAGCGGGCCGTATATCTGTTCGGGTTTTTCCGATTGGTTGCGATTTTGGTCACGTTATTATAAAGGTTCGGATTTACCTCAAGGTAAATCCGAAGGTAGATTTACAATAACTACAAGGTTTTTAGGGACTTCAAACAGCACAAAACCATTTTGAATTAAATAGGTTTTTTTCCGTGGGCATCCGAGATACGTTTTGGGTGAAACCCTGATGCAAATACGACAAAAACAATTAAAAGTGAGCCTTACAGTAATCGCATGTGATGTGTAACATCTGACAACACATCTGAAGGTGAGACATGGTAATAAGCACCTCAGTAGCGACAGAAATTAACCTCAAAATTAAAAAAAGCAGGACTGAAATATTTATTCGAATAATTATTAATTACTAGTGGTCGCCCACTTGTCGAAATCCAACCCCCTTTACTTTCAATCTATGCAGTGTGTCTGTATACGGTGTAGCGAAAATTAAGGGCGTGGTACAGACCATCAAACTGAACTTTCTCCCGGGGACCGACGTCGTAATCGCGAAAAAAATATCAGTCGTCCCATACATTTGGTCGAGTAGGTATTAAACTTTTGTATGGGACGACAGATTTTTTGTTCACGATTAAGATGTTGGTCCCCGGGAGAAATTTGTTCAGTTTGATGGTCTGTACCACGCCCTTAATTTTCGCTACAACGTATACAGACACACTGTATAGTACTTACTAATTCCATGAGTACACTAATTCCATGCTATTATAAAGTACTTACTAATTCCCCGCTACTAAAAAGTAACTATTTTGTTCCATGCTCAAGCTGTCACTTCCTGTTACACACTTCCGTCCCTTTCCACGAAATCACTCTCACAGAAAGGGAGAGGAAAGATGTTACACATCAAAAATATACTTATCTATGCTACCCTTTTTTTTTGGTGGGAACTTATAAATAACTTGAGAAGTGTCAGACTCTTACTGATTAAAACCCACCCGTATTCCTTCCGTTGCCTGTGTTGGCAGGGGCCTCGGTACCCTTTTCGGACTTTACCGCGAATCTATGCTACCCTTGGCGTACGATGTCGCATTGCAAGTGACTAAAATAGAAAATAGTTGGGTGGGACCTAAAAGTTAAGTAAAGGCTCGTGCAGACTAGTGCGATGTCGCGGGAGCGACAGGCTGTAATATGCCTGTTACGCCCGCGATATCACCCCAGTCTGCGGGAGCCTTTAAGGTCATTTCTAACTTGTCCTGTTTAGTAAATTACATAATATAAGTTACATCAAGTAACTACCTACCTATAACTTTTTATTTTAGCTATTTAAATTGTGTATAATGTATCAATATTAAATGAAACAATATGTTTATGCGTTATCTATCAGCTTCCAAAAACTCAAATAATAATATTTGGTATGCATTCGCCATCTTGAATCAAAAAAGAAATGAATTACCCGTGTAAAAGTCTCTAGATACTTACACAATTCATTCGGCAAGTTTTTACTTACGTTTTATGACACGATAGTGTTTTTTTTAATATAAATTTGCAAAACAATAATATTTCCGTCGTGACCGAGGAACTTTTTTAAGATAAATTTGACGTAAAAACAATATTGCTAGCTGTCAAAAGTCACGTCGAGGTACGAACTGAATGAATTTTTAGAGGTGACGTCACCAAATCCGCTAAGAAAATAACAATGTTTCAATAATAAGCAAATGTTATTATTCGACTGATGATTAGATGAATGAAATAATTACCTAAATGTTGGACATTATTGCCTATATTGCCTATAAATCATATATTATATCCTTGACCTTATTGAATTTTGACCTATGTATATATAAATCTCTTTTACAACTATTGTTTAATTTATTTTTATTTATCTGTAATTAGAATAATAATTTAATTTGAATGTAATGATGACCCATGACGATGATGATTTTATAAACTATATTAATTGTACGCCGGAAACGGTAGAATATTCTGATCGTAATACACACATAACAACTTTGTACAATATTCTGACAAAAAAATGCATTCCCTTCTATTATATTTTAATATAATAAATAATAAAATAAAATTCATTTATTTCAGGTAATTATCACCCATTGCCAAATAAAAATTAATAAAAGATAAAAACATCATTACATTACAGTAAAATAAAATAAAATCAGACCTAATCAACTAAAATTAAATTAAAAAGAATCAAAACGTAACAAATTAAATCAAATTAACTCCAAAATCTATGCCAACCAATTACAATCAGAATAAATTAAATAAATCAAATTAAATTTAATAAAATCAAAAATAAATCGTAAAATGTAAAATAAAAATTATAAACAAGAATAAAAAAAATAAAAAAATAAGCATGTTTTGAGGACGTCATGGTACGAAAAGTCAAAGTAAGATTATAATAATACTGTTATAAGAGCTGGTGGTAGGATCCCTGTGCACATCAGAATGTTAAATCTGCTTACAGAAAAATCGCCACATAGTAAACCACACTTAAATAAGTAAAGAAATGGAGACACGATATACCACGGTTAACACGGAGAAAGCAGTCAAGCTCAATCGTGAATGTGTTGTGGTAGAAAGTCGCCGGAGAAAATGTACAGTCGGCAAGGAAAATATATTAAATTCCTATCACTATAATAATAGCAAAATGACAACCCGCACTGTGCCTGCGTGGTGGATTACAGCCCGCTTCCTTAAACAGGGAGGATTCTTGTGTCCCAGCAGTGGAAACATAGGCTGATTGTGCATATATTTAGATTTTTCTTGAAAAGGATAAAAATTATCATTTTATTTGTGAATATTTTGTAAAGCTGCTCTCTTTATAGGCTGATTATGTATGTGATTGCCCACGACTTTATTTATATTTATATATACTTTATTGTACACCAGATGATACATTACAAAAAGAAAAAAATATACACCAAAATATTCAATGGACGGCCAAACTTCATCTCCTCGTAAGGACCCGTAAGATTCACCTGAAAGCTAGGGGTTGAGTTTCGAAAAGTCCCTTCCTAGTGCAATTTTAAATGATGTTAGCAACATTTATCATCCTAAATTCATGTTTCTGTAGTCAGTGGTTAAGGCTTGCGTTATCTGTCGATCAGTCAGACGCGAAATGGTAATGTGAAAACCGCATAAAGTGGAGTCTGTGTTTCCTGATATCTGGGAATCTTCAACTCTCGAGTGAAGGTTGCTTCTGGACGAGCGTGCACCATCGTCTATCGCATCATCGCTTACCACCAAAGAAGAAAAAAAAGATATTGTTTTTCAGTTTTACTTATTTTTATATTTCTTCGCCTGACTGTATTTCATTTTCTCCTCAACCCATGTTATACATGATCAGATAAGGCTGATTACAAATATCACGGCTCGCTTAATCGCAGATCGAACTATACCCTAACGATATAAAAATATGCTTTTAATTATACTGTACTGACTTTACCGACTTTTTTTTTTTGGTTTGGGTAGTCATCAAATAACTTCGGAGCGGGAGGGTGTGTCAGACTCTTACTGACTAAAACCCACCTGTATTCCTTCCTGTTGCCTGTGTTGCCAGGGGCCACGGTAACCGTTTTGGACTGCCACGCGACCCCGGACTTTACCGATTTAAGGCTCGTGTAGCCGAGTGCGAGAGCCTTTAGGTTGAATGATCTCTCTTTAAATGTTTATTACGATTCGGTGACGAAACTACTTTTTAGAAGGAGCACCTTTTTTTTTTCTGTGTGCGAAATTATCAAATAACTTCTCCCGTTCTGGGTGGAGCGGGATGGTGTGTCAGACTCTTACTGACTAAAACCCACCCGTGTTCCTTCAGTTGCCTGTGCTGCCAGGGTCTACAGTATGCCTTTCGGACTTTCCTGCGACCCCGGCAGTGGAAGAGGCACCTAGAGTCGGACTTTTAATCAGCTGCGGTAAAATTACACTTCTTAGTTTGTTACTGTCATTTCGTTAAAAAAAAGTTCTAAAATTAGTTATTGACGAAATGACAGTAAGAAGTGTCATTTTACTGCTATTATACAAGGTGTCGTTTTGCGTCCTCGTCAAATTTCAGGAGGCTGCTATGAAAGACATATATAATCAAATAAAATTACGATACCTGCTCAATAATTAATACATACTTGTTTTTTTAGTTATTTCAATTTTATAGTATTTTAGAACACACCACTTTCACAGAACATAATCACCCCGTTGCGTATGCGGTAGTGTGTGTGTAAAAGGGCAATTACAGTGTGGTATCACACGGGCAGTGTTTTAACATGCATGTCCCACAAATGCCGATTTCAGAAAATTAGAAAAAAACAAAAAATAATTGCTACTTATTTTATTATTGATTCGTGTCGAGAATCATTAGCATAGATACCTCCTTAAATTCGACGAGGATGCAAAACGACACCTTGTATAAGTCCTATTTGTAGAATCAATTCTAATTTCTTGTACATTTTGACGTTCAAAAGTACCTTTTGATAGCCTTCTTGACTTATACTTCTGTTTGTGAATGACGGGATCATTCACAAACAGAACTATAAGTCATCCGTGAAACTGCTAATCCCATACCTATTTCTGCCAGCAAGATATATAGACAGCTTAGATAGAAGATATAATACTCTTTATTATGTACACCATAAAAATTACAGATATAAATGTAGAAACTTTACATAGGGTGACACAATGGGCGGTCTAATCACTAAAAGTACTTGTGCTTTCCGAGACACGGAGGGGTCTTGGTATGTAAAGATGGTCACCCATCTACGGACCAACCGCGGCAAGCGTAGCTTAACCTGATCGATTGACCCATGCGGCTGTTATTATTTAGCCACAAGCCCCACTTTACTTTATTTAATTTTACATAATATACAATAAATACATACACATAAAACATATAAAACTTAGGGGAACTGCTATAGTAATTGGCAACGCTATAGTAACTGGCCACTTATAACAAAAGAGGTAGAAACAATGTGAACTAAAACGAAAATACAATAGACACAGGAATATTTTTTGTCCTTTTCATTCTTGGGCTTGCTTACATTACCTTGTTTCTACTTCTTTTGTTATGAGTGGCCAGTTACTATAGCGTGGCCAATTACTATAGCAGTTACCCTATATAAATATACTAGCTGCGCCTAGCGGTTTCAGCCGCATCAGTCTCGATCACGTGGAAATATCGGCATAAAAGTCTCACCTTAAGGGTCGGGTAATCGTCGTTGACTTTGGCCATACAAATGGCCATCACAGTCACAGTCATATCACAGATCCAATTACAGATAATAAAATTGTCCGTTTATCCGATGTTATTAAGGCGCTGACAAGACCCAATTGAAAAAAAAATGGCTTCCCTTAAGAAAAAAAATTGCCAAATCTGTATTGTTTGTGGTAGCGGAAAAAATATATGTTAATTTTGAACATATTTCCCAGAACTTGGTTGTTATCAAAACACGTTTTGAAAAAAGAACTCTATACAAACTAACGTTAAACTAACCTCTTACCTTGAGTTCTAATCCGAAATATCTGTATTAAATATCAACATACGTAACGTATTTAATTAATAACAAGAACGTCTTAATAGAATGCAGAACTTGGTTGTTTTTTATTTTCGATTACTCAACTCAATTTTGAGTAAATAGATAATTGCTTCATATTTTGCAATAAATTACAAGCGTTGTGTCATCGCGCTTCTCTTTCCTTTCTATGCAATCTGACAGTGACCGCGGTTTAGGTGTTGTCAGCGTCTTAATTGTATCGACATTAACGTGTACATATAAAATGCTTCATCGTATTGTATGATATTGAGATAGACTCATCATACCACAATTTTAAACCTTACTGGTTTTTGGTTGCTACCTAATTATGTAATCCTGTGTTCTTTTGTATAAATGATAAATAAATAAAAATACAAAAAACAATCATGAAAATATCATAAGTAGTTTGAAAGTAATTTCGTTTTTGTGTTTTGGGTTGTCATTACATCCTGAATTTATTTCATTAAGTATTTTACTACAATACTTAAATATTTACGTATAGAATTGATGTGTATGCGTTCTAGTTTAACATAAATTCTTTGCATAAATTAATTGCATTATAATTGCATTAAGAGCAGTGGTGGCCGAGTAGAAATGGCTGTGACTTACGAGTTGTATTATTATTTCATCTCCACTACTCTCAAAACGGTGAAGGAAAACATCGTGAGGAAACCGGCATGTCCTACAACCAAACATTCAAAGACATGTGACAGCTACCAACCCGCAATGGGCCCGCGTGGTGGATTACGGCCCATTCCCTCGCACAGAGAGGAGGCCTGTGTCACAGTGGGAACATTATAGGCCAATTATGCTTATGCTATTATAATAAAGTCGTCATCATCATCATCTGCCTAGCCTTTTTCCAACCATGTTGGGGTTGGCTTCCAGTCTTACCGGATACAGCTGAATACCAGTATTTTACTTGGAGCGACTGCCTATCTGACCTCCACAACCCAGTTACTGGGTAACACGATACTTCGTGTTGTGGAGGACCAAGAAGTACCTTGGTAAGACTGGTTGTCAGAATTTCGAGCTTTTGACGACCCGTAACGACTGTCAAAGATCTACATATGACAGCCGGGACCAAGGGCTTAACGTGCTTTCCGAGGCACGAAGTATGTAAAGATGGTCACCTATCCACGGACCAACCGCGGCAAGCGTAGCTTAACCTGATCGATCGACCCGTGCGGCTGTTATTACTTAGCCACAAGCCCCTCGATATAATTATAAAGTCGTAACAGATTAAAAACTCACTAAAATCATAAGTATATCTGCGCCTTAAGCGTTATGCATTTGGTGGCATCAAATCTGAGATTGAACTAAAATAACATCGTATTCATATCTTTAATTGCTATATATAATACTATATATAATGAATCAATTCTTGTCTTGAATTATTTTTAACGAACTTCAATAAAAGGAGGTTTTCAATATATTTTGTTTTTTTTTTAGTACATGAATTATGTATCTACTTCTTTGAAACAAGTAGGTAACAACAAACTTATTGTTTAAAGCCAATAAAGAAATCCATACAGTTACTCTATTCTCTTAAATTAACAACTATTGGTGTAACCACATAGTTTCCTGTAATATGTAGATTCACAATAAACCTATTGTTGTAACCGCAGAATAACGTCATGCATTTAACATAAGTAATCGTGTAGGTACTTATTTATATACAATGTGAGACTAAAGCACATGATATGCTCACATCACGCTAGTATTCACCGAAGGGGTAGGCAGAGACGTATAGAACACTTGTATATTAAGGCGCAGATATATGATTTTAGTGACTTTTAAATCTGTTATCACGCCTTCTTATAATGCAAGTAAGTTTTGCAAAAAGTGTATGTTATACTAAAACGCATACACATCAATTCTATATGTGAATATTTAAGTGTTATTGTAAAATATTTCATGAAATAAAATCAGGAAGTAATGTCTAGCCAAAGCATAAAAAACGACATTAGGTGCAAAGAAGGCGCGCTAAAAAAATCTTTTTTCAAGATTTTGTTTTAGCCCTGTGTCGGCTTGATTAATATGTATACCTATGCCAAATTACAGCTTTCTAGTACTAAGCGTCTCTGAGCTACAGTGGGGACAGACAGACAGACAGACAGACGAACATAGCGAAACTATAAGGGTTCCTTGTTTACTTTCCGTAGTAAACACTTACTCTAAAAATAATAATTTCCCTAAAAAACGATATTACTTTCAAACTTTTTTTGTATGAACAGACTATTTTATTGTCTATAATTCTGTCTGTGATTTTTGTCAAAAATTCATATGTTCGTTACTAAACATAAATATTCCCATAAACCGAACGTTGCCGTCGGCGCGGCGTGTGTGCGACGCGCATTTGTATGGCCAAGGTCAACGGCGATTACCCGACCCTTAATCCTGTCCCCCATGTGATCGGGGGCCAGCCTATCACTACCTATTCATTGGGCACAAATCCGACTTCGGAATCAAACCCACGGTTGGGAGACCCCATGATTAGTACTAGTCGTATTTGCGAAGGGTCCCTGTATTATAGTCACCAGTCAGCATCTGCCGACCAGGGGGGTAAACATCACCTCTTATAGCAGTATTATTATAATATTACTTCACAGTGGGAAAGTGATGGAGCCATACAAGATACATTACATTTTTTTTTTTTTTTGAGGGTGGGAAATCGTCAAATAACTTCTCCCGCTGTGGGCGGAGCGGGAGGGTGTGTCAGACTCTTACTGACTAAAACCCACCCGTATTCCTTCTTGTTGCCTATGTTGCGGGGGCCTCGGTGACCCATAAGTACCTTCCCGCGACCCCGGCAGGCATCGGCCCTAGTGGACCCCTACTATGTGCTGACGACATCTCTTTGAGGCGCGCGTGGAATACAACGCGCCGTCGGCCCGGGCCTGGTCCTTACCGGACGGTGAGCTACCCATTGCTCACCGTCCGCAAGCCCGCGCCTACGGTGGCCGGAAATCCGCCCGGGATTCCCGACGCCCTGGGCGTCTCCTGCGGCGGCTAGGGGCGAGAGGGCGCGAAACTTGCCTTTCCCTCAACCGTCCCGCCTCCTCCTTCGCGAGCATTACTGCTTCGCAGAAGGAGGTGACGGCTGCCCATGCCCTCTCGCTCCGTACCATGGCCTGAACCAGGGCCGGACGCGAGAGGTCTCTGCAGCCGATCGCCTCCACGAGGACACGGCGGTGCTCTGCCCAAGCCGGGCAGACCTCCACCGTATGCTCAACCGTGTCCTCCGGGCGATCCACACAGTGGTGACACCCGGACGTTTCCTCCCGCCTTATCCGACACAGGAACCTCCCGAAGCTGCTGTGTCCGGTGAGGACCTGCGTCACGCGGAAGGTGAGGACGCCGTGGCGCCTCTCCAGCCACTCCTCAAAGAGGGGACTTATCGCCGCAATCGTGGCGTGCCCAATGGTTACCCCCTAGTGGCGAAATAGAGAACAATTGTAATAAAAAGTACTCAATGGCAGTTATTTATTTACAAATAGCACTGTCTGGACATTCACGAAGATGTTTGTCGAACTCAATCGATCAATGCTTAGCCATTTCCCAACTATGTTGGGGTCGGCTTCCAGTCTAACCAGATACAGCTGAATACCAGTATTTTACATGGAGCGACTGCCTATCTGACCTCCACAACCCAGTTACTGCGTAACACTATATCCCTTGGTAAGACAACCAGTCTTACCAAGGGATATCGTGGTGTCAGACTTTCGTGAACGACTGTCAAAGATCCACGAATGACAGCCGGGACCAACGGCTTAACGTGCTTTCCGAGGTACGGAGGGGTCTTGGTATGTAAATATGGTCACCCATCGACTGACCGACCGTGGCAAGCGTAGCTTAACCTGATCGTACGACCCCTGTGTCTGTTATTACTTAGCCACAAGCCCCTCGTTGTAGTCACCGGTATGCCTTAAAAATACTTATATCCATTTTCTAATCTATTCATATAATACTTAAAATATTCATATTTTTATCTTCTTGTTCTCACGCACTATTGTCTACATTTATTTTTCATTTCTTAAGATATAAGCAGTAGGTACCTCTGTATTCAAAATTATAATTACTCGTATGTCGTATGTAGAGGAATTTTACTGTGTTTGTTTGTTTGTTACGCTTTCACGGTAAAACGGCTGAACGAATTTGGATGAAATTTGGGACATGGGTAGACCATAGCTTAGGACATAGGATACTTTTTATCCCGATATTCCCACGGGATCGAGACTTACGCGGGTGAAACGGCGGGACGCAGCTAGTAAATAATAAAATAAATAATATAGTTGTTGTACATAGTTTAGTTTTCTGTTTATCCATGTTATAATATTCTATGGTATGTTTGTGAAGATACTTTTTTAATTTTGACCAATTGTATTTGTTAATTAAGTACACACGGCTACTTAACAAGCTTATACATTTCCAGTATCAACTGATCTCGCATTGTATAGGACTTCCGTACAAGGAGAGGTCGGGTTATACTGGAAATGTATAGCTTGACATGTAGCCGTGTGTACCTGCAGCAAGAATAAATAAAATTATATTATTTTCTATTCCAAAATTTGATTCGAAGAAATAAAACGCGCGGCTTGATTACGAGGCTTTTGGCTACTTTGTATGTGTGTATTTTACGTTAATTTTTGTAAAGTGCGATTTTTTTTGTGTAGAATAAACAATTACTTTTTTCTTTTTTAAGTCTTTACACACACCTTTTTTTTTTTTTTTTTGACGGTGGGAAATCATCAAATAACTTCTCCCGCTCTGGGCGTAGCGGGAGGGTGTGTCAGACTCTTACTGACTAAAACCCACCCGTATTCCTTCTTGTTGCCTGTGTTGCGGGGGCCTCGGTGACCCATAAGTACCTTCCCGCGACCCCGGCAGGCATCGGCCCTAGTGGACCCCTACTTTTACACACACCTTACATTTACATTTTAACACCGTCTATTGCACCGGTCTACAGCATTTATGCGCACGGGTTATACGTACCTTATATTTATTGCTTTTATACCTAGAAATAAGAATAAGAACAAAAAATAGTTCTGAATTTGCTTTTATGTGTAAAAAATGGAAAAATTAAAATCAATAAAAATACATAAGAATGGACATGATTTATTAAATATACAGAGATGATTTATTGAATTATACCCAACACCCATGTATGGTTCATTCTTACAATAAAAGTTTTAAAATAGAGTTCAAATGTTTAAAAATGATCAGTTTTACTTTTCCTGTCATGCTCAGTAGAATATCGTCCAGAACGTATCTGCAAGAGTTACAGGACACATGTGGAGCCCATTTTTGTCTTGATCCTTCCATACTTCTGTATTAGGTGTCATCTCGGTAGTCAATCCTTTTCTAGCCATTAATCTTTCACACAGTCCATTTATCGTTTCTTTGGTCTTCCCCTACTTGTACTCGTACATCACATGCTCCTACCATGACAACCTTTTTCCACACAACTTTTCAGTCACCGGCGTCACGTTACCATCTATCTATCTTCAAGTAGCAGACCCAAAAAGACGTTCACAAACAAAGCTTTCAAATCTTTTACAGAAATAGACTCCATGATATCAAATCCTATCATTCTAAAAGTAATACAGGAATATACAGAATCGAAAACAATACAGTTGAACAGGTAAAAACTGAATAAAATGCGCAATATTCCTCAATCTCGTTCTCGCTGACGCATTTTTTCTATATCAGTCTATATCGTAACCCGTTGTACAGCGGCTTGCTCTCGTCCATGGATATAAACCGGAGCCGTGTGACCTAACGTGACGTCATGACGGGATCGACTGTTTGAGACTGCTGTGGCATACCGCATGACAATAAGCTGTTGGTTACATCATGTCACATCCCGATATCGTCGGATGATATAGTTGTCGTCCGAGTTTACGAAATGATATAGACGTGTCGGTGTAGTTATCGTCGCAGTGTGAAAACGGTCATTAGTTATTAGTTTTTATAAACAGGTGAACAGATATTGCTGTAGTACGAGTTAGGCACTGGTATGTCTAGGTCGTGGGTTCGAACCTAGGCAGGCGCTTTACATTGAGTAATTTATTTCATCACCACTGCTCTCAAAACGGTGAAGGAAAACATCGTGAGCAAACCGGCATGTCCTAGAACCAAAATTCGAAGACATGTGACATTTACCAACCCGCACTGGGCCCGCGTGGTGGATTACGGCCCACTCCCTCTTAAAAGAGAGGAGGCCTGTGTCCCAGTAGTGAGAACATTATAGGCTGATAATGTATGTCTAAGGCAACCTTACCAGGCACATTTCAGCTTCCTGGTTAAGTAACACACCCCCGATGCCGATGATGATAATTTTACGCCATAATCATAAAAGATAAAGCAAATTAAACCTGTTCGCTGCTGCCATTATTACCTCTACCTCTCTCTGCTACTATTACACTTTTGAAATCGCGCGGCGAGGTAAGGGAGTATCGCGCAATGCGACTATCCGAGACTGCTGTGGCATACCGCATGACAATAAGCTGTTGGTTACATCGTGTCACATTCCGATATCGTCTCGATATCGTCAGACGATATCTTTGTCGTCCGAGCTGATGATACGACGTTATACATTACATTAGATACGTTTTTCGATTCAAGGATTTGTTTGCCATACGTTTTTCGATTCATGGATTTGTTTGCGTAATAATGATTAAAAAAAAAAGCGCGCGGCGTAAAGTGGTTATTTTTTTCAGAGTCAAATGTCCTTGCTCTGCCGGCTAAATGGTTGTTTTTTGATATGCGAAAAAAAACATGGCAGTAGCATATACAACGAAATGAAAAGGAAAACTATCCCAGGCTTTACAAGTTAACGAGTAATAGTTGACCAAGTTACATTTGCAGTTGGAGTATTTACCATGACGTCCATCGATATATATGTTTGTTTCGCGCCGCCGCTTCATTTTCTTGACCACTATACGGTTGTTAGTAATTAGGGCTTCCATTACGTAATTACGTAATTACGCAATTACGTAATTACGAACTCATTTTAAAGTATTTTCAATTCCGTAACTGAAGATGTCAATTCCGTACTTACGTAATTATTGGTATCATAAATCAATCAATAGTCAACCAATAAAAAAGTATTATACGTACCAGTTATAATGTGGCAACACTATACGATATAACTATATCGAAAATATACAAATAGGGGATTCCTCGCAGTTTATTTTATCGTTTGTTAACCTTTTGACCGCCACAGTCATGTATAGGTGACAAACCAAAATGTGCCCAGCACGCCACGGTCACGACTACATGACAGATTTTAAGGAAAAATTCGTAGCTTAGCGCCGAGGGCACGTTTTTGCTTTTTTGACGTGGCGGTCAAAGGGTTAAATCTTTCAAAAAATTGTTCTAAGACGTACAGAATAGAATTCAAATATATCAACTTGGTGAGTCGGTAGGGCCGGGGAGTCCCTGGCGAAAAGTCCCTACGACCACGGGGAACTACTATGCTCTTTACTTTATTAACTAAAATGAAAGTGTAGTTTCATTGCTCAATTGTGACTCTGAAACATTTCTCCGACATTCGTTTCACCGTTGAACCGACCAAACGATTCATTTTTTATTTTTTGACCGATAGAACTTTTCACTCACTTGCGTCACTTCGACGAGAGTAATAGAGGGGATCTGGCGTTAATGGTCACTGTTCTAAGCTAACCTTTTTTTTTTTTTTTGTTCCGCGATGGAAAATCCTCATGGATGTCTTCCGCCCTGGGGTAGGCGGAGGGGTCTGTCAGACTCTTACTGACTAAAAACCACCCCGGTGTTCTCCTCCCACACTTGCACCGTCATATCACATCATGGGATCTAATGCGACTTCCACGATCCCCGGCTAGTGCCGGCCCGCCTCTGCGGGCCACCTCAAGTCTCGGGGGGGGGGGGGGGAGGTGTTTAAACCCCCCCCCGCGACGTCTGAAAGGGGCGCGCGTGGAACACTACGCGCCGCCACCTCGGGTCCAGTGTGATGGGGGGCGGCGGACGTCCCCAAGTCCGCCGTCCCTGGACCCATTTAGGGGGGCCGGAAGAGGGCGTTGTCTGCCCTCTGCCAACGCCCGGTGCGCCTGCTGCGGGCCGGGTGAGCGGAAGAGATCTCCCGCTCCCGTTCCGCAGCCTCCTTCTGCGACACGACGGTTTCGCAGAAGGATACCATCGCGTCCCAGGACTCCTCGCTGCCGACCATTGGCTCGACCACGGCCGGCAGCGACAGGTCACTGCCCACTCCTGAGATGAGGGCACGGCGTGGCTCCTCCCAAGCGGCACACTCTGCAGGGTATGCCGCGCCGTGTCCTCCCGACAGTCGACGCAGTGGTGACACCGGGCGTCCGGCTCCCTGGCTTCGGGAAGTACCTGTGTCGCATACACAGGTACTTCCCGAAGCAACCATGCTCCGAGAGCACCTGCGTCACCCGAAACGACAGGGAGCCGTGCCTCGTCCCGAGCCAGGGCTCGAGCACTGGCCGGACCGCCTCGATGGTGGCGAGGCCGGCGGTAGGGCGTGAAAGCCTGTCCCGCCATTCCGCCACCAGGGCTGCGCGGAGCTGTGACCGACGCAACTCCGTATGTCGCTGCATCAGCCACTCGCCCCGAACCCTCGCTTCCTCGCGCCACAGGTACAGCGACGCGAGTACTTTCGCCTCGAGGTGCCAGGGCGGGGATCCGGCCAGTATGCAAGCCGCCTCGAAGGAGATCGTGCGATATCCCCACTCTTGACTCTGACGGCCATCGCTCTCTGCGGCTTTCGCAGAACAGCAATGCTGCCGGCCGTCAGGTCAGCCGCCCAGATCGGGGCCCCATACAGGGCCATCGATCGCACGATCCCCACGTAGAGCCGCCTACAGGCGGCACTCGGGCCCCCCAGATTGGGAAGCAGCGTTGACAACGCCCCAGCCGCGCCCAACAACTTGGGCGCCAGCCACCGGAAGTGGGGGCCAAAATCCCACTGGCTGTCGAGCACCAATCCTAAGTACTTCATGGTGGACTCGACAGCGATTTGAGCCCCCCCCCGACCACGATGTGTGATCCCGGCGGCGGCGCCCGCCGGGGGCCATGAAAGATTCCGACTTGTTGAGGGCAACCTCCAGGCTCAGGCGCCGTATGCGGCTCACCACCTGAGAGACCGCAGCCGTCGCCGGCAACGCTGCTTCCCACGTCTGCATAACACGTCAGGTCCACGCCCGGTTGGAGCTCGCCCCGCAGCACCCAGTCGTACCCGATGTTCCACAGGAGCGGGCCCACGACCGAGCCCTGTGGAACACCGCACGACATGCGGCGCTGGCTTCCGCCATCACGTCCCGTGTAGGTGACACACCTCTCCGCTAAATAAGCCCCAACTATACGGTGGAGGTACGTTATCATCGGGTGCCTGCCTACCTCTACCGTTCTAAGCTAACCTAACCCAACATTATCCTTCGCTATATGAAAGGTTCTGTCGCCGAATCGTTCGCCGTTGAAACGTTGTATCGGTGAAAAACTTAAAAGTGAATCGTTCTGTCGGTGAAACGTTCAACGGCGAAACGAATGTCGGAGAAATGTTTCAGAATGCTCAATTGTCGCTTGTTCAGTTCACATCGCTAGACACTCGACACAGTTGACACTTGATCAGATTACTTAATTAAAAGTTGGTGGTAAATGCGCGCAAATATTAGCAATTTGCAGCAGTTGTATCTTTATCGTGGGTGACTTTGAATGTGTGGATTATCTCTTGAAAGATGTAAGTACTTAAACCAAAGCCTTAATCAGTCTATTTAGTATTAAAAGGGCATTAAAAACCTCGTGGAGCATGCATAGTTCATACAAAATAATTTGTAAATCAAACATTTTCTCAAGGTGTATTTATTACGATAAGATTATAGAATATCTAGGTTCCCAAATATATATTAATTAAGAACACTTATTAAAACATAAAATAGGTAGCTACCTATATGAAAAATAAGTAATTTATCAGTCGATTAAAAAAAATAGGAAAAATTACGTAGTTACGGAATTACGGAATTGGAAAAAAAAGTTGCGTAATTAGTTACGTAACTAATTTTGGAAGCCCTATTAGTAATACATTGCTAGGCACGATAAAAATACTGCAGCGGGGTGGCGGGGGCCGCGACGGCGGCGCGGTGGCGGCTAAGTAACTACAATATTTTATGACCGTTTTAAACAACAGTATTAAATAAAATAGTTTTGCAATTTTAGTGTTCGCGACTGTACCAAAACATTGTATGTACACAGTAAACCAGGGGGGTAACCATCACCTCTTATAGCAGTATTATTTCAATATTACTTTAGCTTGAGAAAGAGATGGAGCTATAATTCCTGTATAGATCCATCACTTTCCCACTGTGAAGTAATATTATAATAATATTGCTATAAGAGGTGATGGTTACCCCCCTGGTTGAAATTGTCATGGTTGGAGACAACTATTTCTTGACACCAAATTCAAATTTATAACGTAAACAATCCGCAGTAATCAGATTGTGGAGTGAAAAGCTCACCACGTAATCCTCACCTCACCTTTATATCTCTTAATTACTATTTTCGAGATTTGGCATAGCGTTACGATTATTTTTAGACATTTTTTTTAAATTGAAACCAAGTCGATAGTCCCAGCCGTTTGCTTGCACTGAGGTGAGGATTGTGTGGAGACGTTCACCCCACAATCCTCACTAACTTATAGCTATAACTTCGGAATCATGATGCGACTATTTTTTTAACCTGGTTGACTATTTATGACTATTTCTTGACTAATTTTTGGCGTTCTCAAAATTGATATTCATGAAGTTTTCAAAAGTGAGGATTGTGTGGTGAAGGACACCTTACCACACAAGCTGCAGCTTTAGCTGGGAAGAAGTGGCGCCACAAACTCCCCAGCTTCACCTTAATTCTGTGCCCAATTTATTTAGGGTCAGCGCAACTTGTCCTTTTCTTCCATACTTCTCTATTAGTCTATCTTGCTATTATACAAGGTGTCGTTTTGCATCCTCATCAAATTTCAGGAGGCTGCTATGCAAGACATAAATATAATCAAATAAAATTGTTTTTTTAGTTATTTAAGTTTGTCGGTATTTTAGAATATCACTTCACAGAACAAAATCACCCCGTTGCGTATGCGGTAGAGTGTGTGTAAAAAGGCAGTTACAGTGCGGTATCACACGGGCCGCGTTTTAACATGCGTGTGCCGCCACACATGCCGATTTCCGAAAATTAGAAAAAAGAAAACTTATTTTATTATTCATTCATGTCGAGAATCATTAGCATAGTTACCTCATTGAATTTAAGGCGCTGACAAGACCCAATTGACCAAAATCGGCTTAGCTTAAGTAAAAAAATTGGCAAATCTGTATAGTTTGTGGTAGCGGAAAAAATATATGTTAATTTTGAACATATTTCCCAGAACTTGGTTGTTACCAAAACACGTTTTGAAAAAAAAAATCTCGATACAAACTAACGTTAAACTAACCTCTTACCTTGAGTTCTAATCCAAAATATCTTTATTAAATATCAACATACGTTACGTACTTAATTAATAACAAGAACGTCTTTTTTGAATGCAGAACTTAGTTGTTTTTTATTTTCGATTACTCAACTCAATTTTGAGTAAATAGATAATTGCTTCATATTTTGCAATAAATTACAAGCGTTGTGTCAGCCCGCTTCTCTTTCTTTTCTATGCAATCTGACAGTGACCGCGGTTTAGGTGTTGTCAGCGTCTTAACGAGGATACAAAACGACACCTTGTATATGACTTGTATGACATTCACATTCTCGCGTGAGTCATCTTAAGTGCATTTAATACGCAGTTCATAGAATATTAAGTATATAATACAATGCACGTTCTTCTCACATGATCTTTCTAATCTCACTGATGTAGAAAATACGTGTAGGTGGTAATTAGTAGTTTAATTATCACAGTATAAACAAGCTTGTACCGTGGCTTTCGACTATTGTTTATTAGCTGCGTATTCATGGTAAAGATTTGTTTAGCAACATTTTTGCATAAACATGTTGCCGAGTTGCTGTCAACATATTGCGGGCAAAACTTGTGTTGCGGAGTTGATCACGCCCTGTTGCAGTGTTGACGCCCGGCGAGCGAAAACATCAGTTTATCAACAAATGTTGACGTGTGTGGACGTGTTTACGCCAAAATATGTAAAGTTGCACGATGCACTGTGCATCGTGCAACTTTACATATTTTGGCTTGGTTTGCAACTGTTTATAAACATGGCGGTAGTGTGGAGCAACGATAAAATTATGCAATTTAATAGAATTATTTCAATCAACATTTTAATGCAGACTGGCGTGTGTGGACAACCCATATTGATTTAAACAAAGTTTTCAGCAGCATTCTCGCCGTTGATCAACTGTTGCTAAACAAATGTTTACCATGAATACGAAGCTTAAGTCTCGATTCCGTGGGAATATCGGAATAAAAGTATTATATTTCCTAATCCAGGTCATGGTCTACCCATGTGCCAAATTTCATCCAAATTCGTTCAGCCGTTTTAGCGTGAAAGCGTAACAAACAAACTCAGTTTCGTTTCATTTATAATATTATTTTGAGATGACGACTATTAAAGAAGAGTGGGGGAATAAGACAAATGCTGCGGAGACCGCTAATAAACCGCAAGGACAAGAAAATGTCGCGTTAAGGTAAAAAGTTACCGAGGCCCCTGGCAACACAGGCAACAGGAAGGGATACGGGTGGGTTTTAGTCAGTAAGAGTCTGACACACCCTCCCGCTCCGCCCAGAGTGGGAGAAGTAATTTGACGATTTCGAATCCAAAAAAAAAAAAACCTATTGTACGAAAACTTAAGTAATTAAATAAACAGACAAGTGCGAGTTGAACTCGCGTGGTGATGGTTCCGTACAATGAATATGTTATCTACCATATTTTTTATCCGTAACGACTGCCAAAGAAAAGAATAGAATCACAAAAAGAAAGATGACAGCCGGGACCAACGGCTTGCACGATTTGTGATAGATGGTCATCCATCCACGAACCGACCGCGGCAAGCGTAGCTTAACCTTCGAGTGACATGTGAGGCTTATTATTTAGCCACGAGCCCCTCATTATGTTTGTTTTGCTAAATAAGTATATAACTATACAGGGTCACATTAAATGAACTAGCAAAACTCCGCAGACGTTTTGGGTATTGATATCTAAACATAAAAATAAAATAAAAAAATAATTTGACGATTTTTTTTTGGGGACATCAACCGCTGTTAGTGTAGTCACTTGAAATATTAGTTTTAAAAAAAATCATGTTTTATTGTGTAAACTTCACAGGCGTGATGGGTTTCGATATTTAAACACGATAAAACGAAAAAAAAAAAACAGATTTTCTCAACTCATACTTCAAGTAACATCACCACAAGAGATCGCGGACGCCAAAAAAAAAATATTTAAGACGCTGACAACACCTAAACCGCTGTCACTGTCACATTGAATAGAAAAGAAAGAGAAGCGCGATGACACAACGCTTGTAATTTATTGCAAAATATGAAGTAATTATCTATTTACTCAAAATTGAGTTGAATAATCGAAAATAAAAAACAACCAAGTTCTACATTCAAATAAGACGTTCTTGACACTAATTAAATACGTAACGTATGTTGATATTTAATACAGATATTTTGGATTAGAACTCAAGGTAAGAGGTTAGTTTAACGTTAGTTTGTATCAAGATTTTCTTTTCAAAATGTGTTTTGGTAACAACCAAGTTCTGGGAAATATGTTCAAAATTAACATATATTTTTTCCGCTACCACAAACTATACAGATTTGGCTATTTTTTTTTCTTAAGAGAAGTCTATTTTGGTCAATTGGGTCTTGTCAGCGCCTTAAATCTGTTTTATTTTTATTATTTCGTGGTTATATATCGATACCCATCACGTCTGCGGAGGTTCGGTAACTAATTTAATTGGACCCTGTTTATCCCGTCGCGTAAGTTTCCCGTCGCGTCACTCTTATCAGCCTTATCACTACAATGGTACTAACTAAACATACCTACATAAGCATGCATTTATGAACGCTATGTTATCGTTAGGTATGGTTAGTAAAATGACGTTATTTAGTTTGTCTATAAATCCTCTATAACAGTTTCTGAAACAGTTAGCTTATTGCCAACATTAAAACAACCATTGTCATAGTAACCATAATATCACCCAAACGAGTGTAATAATGTTGTACTAAATTTAATTAAGCAACTCCTTTTCAAAATAGTTTATTTTATTTCAAGCTTTTTAGCATTATTTATATATATATTTGAAAATTACTTATTACTAGCTTTTATTTGATACCAATATTGTTGAAATTAATTTAAAAAAAACTTTCCCCTTTTTTTTTTGTACTTGCAGATGCAATTTATAAATATTATATAGCCTATGTCACTCCTACAATTAAGACAAATCTAACACCTCATATGTTAAAATACATCAAGCCGTTTAGGCTACAGAGCGTGCCAAAGAAATAGACATACATACATACATACTCTCGATAAACATTACCCTCCTGAGGCAATCGGGTAAAAAGAGCACTGTCATGCAAGCCCGTTTCACTACCACAGCGCCGCCGTAATATAAAATAAAAAAAAACTTTTTAACAAAAAAATTAAACCGCCGAAAAAACTGAAAAGCAAAAAATAATAAACTTTTTCGGTTCGGTTTATTATTTTTTCTATTTCTTCGGCGGTTTAATTTTTTGTTAAAAGGTTTTTATTTTATAATTTTTGGTGGCTATAATCTACTAATTACTACATGCTTCATTTTTGATTACTTCTTTTTCAATTGTAATACACAACTCAGCATTCAAATCTGTGAGTGAACAATAAATCACCCCTATTTTCCTACCCTTATAATAAAAACAAATATTGAAATTTTTAATATCATAACATCACGTCAAGTCCTGTATTTTCCGAAGGCATATTATATACCGGGTATTTACGTTTATATTTACGTTATTTACGTTACGTTTATATTATATACGGGTATTCCGAGGTATATTATATACCGGGTCAAATTAGATTAGCTAACGAAACTCCGCAGAGATGGGTATCGATATCCAACAAGTGATAAAATAAAAAATAAATTTATATGATGAGTTTTTTGTTAGAGTCATCAACCGCAAACCTATTTAAACCAAATGACATGATTGCCATTACAACTGTAACAAATCTGTGATTTGGGAGCGGTTAAATAGATATTTACATAATTATGCCGTTACAGGACCTAAGCGCAATTTTTTTTATAATAGCTAAAAGTATATGATCCACTGCAGTAAACAAAATTAAAAAAATATATGATATTCTTCAGGATATATGTTAGGTAGATAGAGTGTTGAAAACATAATACAACTAATTTGGTACGATCGAAAAAAATCACAAAGATACCTCTAAAATATTCTTTTAACGATTAAAACCCATACGAGTACTAATATACATGCAATCATTCTGATTTTTTGTCAGATTATTCTACAAGCAACATTTTAGCATAATAGTGTTTTATTTTTGTTATACAATCTATAGCTTTTTTGTAAATCGATAATTGCTTCATATTTTGCAATAAATTACCAGCGTTGTGTCATCGCGCTTCTCTTTCTTTTCTATGCAGTCCGACAGTGACCGCGCTTTAGGTGTTGTCGGCCTCTTAAGCCCCGTGCGACACCGATTCGGAGTCAAACAATAGAAAATCAATTGTGTCTCATTTGGTATCCTTGACCAATTAATGAGGTACCAGGAAAGCCACACGTGCAGAAGGAATCATGCATCATTTGCAATTGCAAAAACCCAATAACTTTTTGACCGACCTGAACAACGGACCCAGCATTCCAATTGTGTTTTCAATAACAAAGCGAAGAATTTTGAAGGAAATTCACAATCCCTTGCTTCATCAATCAATCAATCTACTTAGCCTTTCCCCAACTGTGTTGGGGTCGGCTTCCAGCCTACCCGGTTGGAGCGACCGCTCTGACCTCCACAACCCAGTTACTGGGTAACACGATACCCCTTGGTAAGTCTGGTTTTCAGACTTTTGGACTTCTCACTATCCGTTACGTCTGTCAAAGATCTACGAATGACAGCCGGGACCAACGGTTTGACTTGCTTTCCGAGGTTCGAAGGGGTCTGTTATGTAACGAATGTTATTGGGATTTTGAGTCTGTTACGCAATTGTTTGTTTTCTGAGAATGAAGAGGAAGCCTACTTATCGCAACCAGTGTAGGACAGCGTTGGCAGGTTCTAACATGCTGCTACGTCTTGCAGTACCGACAACGTTGCTGTACGTGTCCCGTTTGCACCACTGTAAAAATACTGAGGACATCGTAGAGTACATATGGGTGAAGATCAACTGGACCTTGAGGGTGGAGAAGTTGGAGACGCGTCATAAAACCAATTTCAAGTCGTTCGTGCAGCGTGTTCCGTACACATACTCATCATATATGATGGTGACTTTCTCAAGGAAGAGTTTTGGCCGAAAGGTGTGCTGTTTCTGCGGTCGGCTACGTGACACCTCGCACCGTAACACGACGCCGTCACTTCGTGTGCAGTATAGTTTTAAGTTTCTTGTATAAAATATGTATAAAATTTATTTATGTACATAACCAATTTACAAGATGATTATTCACATTAACTAAATTAAATTAAAACTAAGTTAAGCCTAAAAAAGGCTCTCGGGGCATTGTACCGAGGATGCTGGCGGCATTTCCTCGCTGAATTGCAATGCTAATGCGTTGCGCGAGAAAACCGCCAGCTTTTCGGTCACCAGTTACATCAACTAGACGTTTCGCGATTTCCACAAATAACTTATGCGCACTGGGACCCCATGGACCGAGGGTCTCGACGCCAAAGGGCACAAAGTTGTACTCTCTGCCAAGGCCTCCATATTTAGTAACTTTCGGCATTTTTTGCCGCTGCACCCGCTTTAGAAGTAGTCCGTCACAAGTATCAGTCTCAAACTCCACGGGACCAAAGACGCACCATCAGGTCTTTTGCCATCATCTCTGACAATGCCAGTCGGCTCTAGAAGAGCAGGCACATTGATGCTGGCAAGAGACTGGCGGATTGTCATTAAGTGTCGCATGTCTTGAAAAGCGGCCTGCACTTTTTTGACAACAAAGTCCGTGGTGACCCAGTCGGTCCACGTCCGTGCCACAAGGGCATGTGTGTGGAGTGCATACCGTGACTCCAAGCTGCAGACCAGTCGCTAGACGAAGCGAGGTCGGATCCAGGAAGGTACCGGTATATGGAGAAGGATGGACATGTGTGGGCTCCGACCGCCAAAAGTCTTGCGCGATCCGGACCAAATATGTATTAGTTTATAGTTATTGTTTTCATACTTATATATACATATATTTATATATATATACCTATATGTATTGTGTTTTACGAGATTGGCCTTAGTTGCCTGAAATAAAGGATATTATTATTATGTTTGTTTTACATATCTCGGGACCAAAGGGGTTCCCTAGTTCCCGACCAACTCGCAGAGGCCTGTTAGACGTTTTTTAGTGAAATGAGGCACCAACCGATGATTATCCCTATATGCACTATGTACCTAAGTGCAGCCAAGTACAACCCCCGGTTGGTGCTAGACTATTGCAGAACATGGAAACAAAACATTGGGCTATGGGTTTGGGTGGCTAGTAGATTGGTGACCTATACAAAATTCATAATAATGAACAATTTTTCATGCGAGTAAGGAAATAAGCAATATTAAATATAATTAAATAAATCATAAATAAATGGATAGGCCTTCATATAAAATATTAATAGAATAAGTGAATGAATGGAAATATAAATACATAGGTAATAGGATATAAAATAATTCTAACATTTTAAAAGCGCTCCTTCTCTCTCGACAGGGTCCATAATTGTTTCTATTATTTTTTTTTTATATATTTACCACCTGTAACTGTACGTTATGGATTGCAATTAACGATTTGATTTGATTTGATTTGACCAATGTTTTAGATAAAATACTCACCTAAAATGGCAGAGGGTGACTTGCAACTCAATAATGGGCTCCGTAAACGGTCGCTAGCACATATTGTCGTAGTGACAAGGGGGCAACATGTTCTGAGGTGCTTGTGAGGAGTGGAGAGGTATTCCACGGCTATCAGGACAATCCCGGAAGTATGGTCAAGATCCCTACCAGCATCTTACTGGAATACCCCGCAAGATCAGGAATAGCTTTAAAACTCGCTTTTGGCCCTACACCTAAACCGCGGTCGCTATCAGATTGTATAGAAAAGAAATTGAAGAGAAAAAAAGAGAAGCGCGATGACAACGCTTGTAATTTATTGTAAAATATGAAGCAATTATCTATTTACTCAAAATTGACTTGAGTAATCGAAAATAAAAAACAGCCAGGTTCTGCATTCAAATAAGACGTTCTTGTTATTAATTAAATACGTAACGTAGGTATGTTGATATTTAATACAGATATTTTGGATTAGAACTCAAGGTAAGAGGTGAAGGCTCCTACATACTGGCGCGACTTGTCGCTTGCGCTACACGCGGTGTCTTTGTGTCGCGTCGCGTCGCGCGAAAAGTCGCGCCAGTATGTAGGAGCCTTTAGTTAAACGTTAGTTTGTATCGAGTTTTTTTTCAAAACTTGTTTTGGTAACAACCAAGTTCTGGGAATTTTTATTTATTTATTTTTTTTTTTTTAAACTTTGCTCCACACTAGGAATTTCTGCCTGTATTGTGGGTGCGTTTATAAACATAGAACTCACAAACACAAACACCCAGACCCGGAACAATTACTTGCAGATCATACAAATATTTGTTCCGTGCGGGGATCGAACACGCGACACGCTGCGCAGCAGTCGATTGCTCAGCCATTACGCCAACCGTGTCGTCGGTTAACGAAAATAATAATTATATGTTATGTTAAATAATAAATATGTTCAAAATTAACAAATATTTTTTCCGCTACCAAAAACTACATAGATTCGGCAATATTTTTTTCTTAAAATAAGCCTATTTTGGTCAATTGGGTCTTGTCAGCGCCTTAAAAGTGCGCAGTTTTCATACTTGCGCAGTTTATAACTTCATTTCCATACATTATGCCAATAGTAATTGCGTTGCATCTGTTTCAAGCACGTGTTTATTAATAAATAAATCTCCTTCACGAGACTGTCACGAGAATTAATTATAATCTGCAACAATATACTCGCCAAATAATTGCTTAGCAAATTAGAAACTGTCACATTACTTTGTTTTTTTCATATCAGGTTTAAAACTGTAGGTTTTTATTATAAGTTAAAGTCTCTTTTTGTGTCCATCTTTGTGATCGCGTTCTGCTTTTAAACTCCGCAACGGATTTTGACCATCAGTTAGAGAGTTTATTCCGGAAGATTTATGTGTATAATATATTAATATTAAAATTGTTACCATGGGTTTCCAGTAGATGATTCTGGACCAACAGCGTTGAAATTTTTCGTAGGTATTATACAAAAATCTGCTGTTTCCTATAAAGGGTCCTGCGATATCACGGGTGCGACAGGCAGCAATATGCCTGTCGCGCCCGCGATATCGCCTCAGTGTGTAGGAGCCTTAAAAGTGCAATACCTACGCGGTCAAAATGTATGGAAAAGTAATTTATAATAAAATTACCAACGAAAATTTTTAACGCCGAATCATGAATCATGTACTTACTGAATCCTTGGTAACAGGTTGTGGGTCGATGTCCCTGCCACAAAGAAAACGTAATGCCAAGCGCCCCTGCTTCGCATCACGATTTCTTCGCTACTTATAGTGAGCCTATAATGTTCCCACTGCTGGGACATACGCTTCTTCTCTGTGAGAGGGAGTGGGCCGTAATCCACCACGCGGGACCAGTGCGGGTTGGCGGAAGTCACATGTCTTCGAATTTTTGGTTCTAGGACATGCCGGTTTCCTCACGATGTTTCCCTTCACCGTTTGACTGATCATTAAATATTAAATAAATAAATAATAAGTTGCACTACAATACCCGGCTCATCTTCTTCCGCAACCAATCTGCCCCAGTCGATTTTTGAAGGTCGTAGTTTTATCCAGCTGGGGGCTTCCCACGCTATGCTTGCTGACTCGCAGTTTTCATTTAAGGACTCGTCTGCTCTAGCGGTTGTCGGTCCTTCGACAGACAAGTTATGGCCGGCTCACTAAGTGGCACTTCAGCAAGCTGCAGCCAGATTGCTAACTCTGCAAGCTATGTCGGTAATACAAGTCCTTTTTGTATCTTATCCTTCAGAGAAACTCCGAGTACCTATATCCCGCTCCATCGCGGGCTGAGCGACTTTGAATTTGTAGAATAACTTTGTAAGATCAATGGTTTGCCCGTCTGTCAAAGTTTTTCTCCAGATCTATGCAATGTAGGTCTTTGAATTTTGTTATAATGTTAGAGTCTTTATGCTCACACAGACTTAAAAAAAATATTATTTTAGATTTGTTTTTTGTATTGATGAGAATCCATAGTGAGAAACACGTTACCATAATGATACGTATATTCGTTAGTTACTGATAAATGATAATGCTTGCAAATCTTATATTTGGTTAAATATAGTTATCTCAGATAGCAATGATAACAAGATTTAAGTTCAATACCAGAATAAACTGTTACTGCACCAACAGATAAATGATAAAATTTAATCAACTTTTGTGTGAATTTAGCCGACGACATAAGAGGTAAGCAGAGGTGTAAAGTGTCGTGGGAAGGTACTATTGGGTCACTACGGCCCCCGCAACACAGGCAACGGAAGGAATACGGGTGGGTTTTAGTCAGTAAGAGTCTGACACACCCTCCCGCTCCGCCCAGAGCGGAAGAAGTTATTTGATAATTTCCCAGGCAAATAAAGGGGTCCGGTGCTGCGTTCCAATCAATTAATCATGTCCTATACGGCAAACGGCAACAAACTCCACGGTTACCTACTCTTTTGAGACCGTTAAATGTGTTAAAAATTGTTACTCTCATTTCACTAATTCTTCTAATTGCTTAACAACTTAAGCAAACGGTTAGACACTTATCTAAAACAATACCAATTCAAAAGTAATTGAAATCTTTGTAAGCACCGCCTGGCTAAGTACCACGTACACGAAACTAATTAGTTTAACTTAATATGTGCTTAGTGTGCTAATTATTGACTGAAACAACTTTATACGAGTATTATAACAATATAATCACTTTAAAAACAACTTAAAGAACAAAGGATAATACATATTTAAATATTAAAAGTTTGTAATTGTCATAGAGTGATGCATCCATCTTGTTAGTGTTGCCAGTATAAGAGTTTTGATTTTCCCTTCTTTTTATTACCTATTGAGGGCATTCGTTGTAGTGTTAAATTAATAACAACTTAAAAAAAAAACCCGACTTGAAAAAGAAAGGTTATCAATGCAACACGTATGTATATATATGATTTTGTTAGTATTGCATAACATTCATATTACTAGGTACTATATTAGACTATTAGGATTTCTAGAGGGGGTATGAAATTATGTATCTATAAAAAGACCAATTGTGATTTTATTATTTATATTATCTTACCAATACTCTCAACGTTTATCCCAAAACGGGTTCATAATGTCCAAGCTAGCAACATTACGCGGGTGGGAAGTGAGGCGGGCGCGGGACGCTTGTCTTGATTTTGGACACAGCGTGCGGCTTGCAATGACAGTTGAACGCGGATTCTGGTTCTTTCTATATTCTAAGGTTGAGAGGATGAATGAAAGGCGACTAAAAAAAGGTATTTACAAGGCAGATATGAGTGGAAACGCCGGGACGACGCCCCAGAAAGACATAATATAGTGACCTCATTGGTGATGTTCTTCTAAAAGGTCAGGTGCGTAGTACTCGCAACCGGCGTGCGTGTATGACCGAATGTATGAACGTAAACGAAGCAAAAGGAGTATGTAAGGAGCGTAGCAGGTGGCGTTCTATAGTTTCTGCCTACCCCCATGAGAAGAACGCGTTAGTTTATATATGTGTATGTATGTAAAACAAATTGTTTGTGTTTGGTATGATACCATCTACTGTTATTGAATCATTTGGGTTAGATAAGGTTAGAACAGTGACCTTATCGACCAGCAGGGCTAACATGACACACGCGACAATTACTCACTCTCGCGTGAGTAATTTTTGACTATTTCTGTCAATTTTCTCGTTTTCTGACAGCGCTGCCATACAAAATACTCGACTCGTTCTGTCAAACTCGATATTTTCTCGACAAACCCTAACATGGCACCTATGTTATCTCGAATTTTGACAATTCAACACGAGATAATCTTTGATTCTGCTGTCATTTAGTCGTCCTCGATTTTGACGACGAGAAGAGTAGACAAAATTATAATACAAAAAATATGGCATTCATGGGGACTGGTGACAGAAATGAAAACTTAAAACTTTGGAATAACATATATAAGTATATGCGTATACATGTACGTACACAGGCCGCGGCGCGACGCGTCTGATGCACACGTTACATTAGCATGTCGGTGACTTGGGTAGCATGTTGGTGCCGCAGTCTGCATGTCGGTGACGTGGTTAGGATGTCGGTGACGCGGTTATCACGGCGTAAGTCGATTGGCATTTCGTAAATCTGCTAGCATTTCGGTGACGCTGCTAGCAAGTCGGGCTCGCTGTTAGCATGTTGGTGACGCTGTTAGCATGTCAGTGACTCTGCCAGCACGTAGGGCACGCTGTTAGCATGTCGGTGACTCGGTTAACATGTTGGTGATGCATTGAGCATGTTGATGACGCATTGAGCATGTCGGTGACGCGGCTAGGATGTCGGTGACGTGGTTAGTATGTCGGTGACGCGGTTAAAATATTGGTGACGCGAACCCACAGGTTTTTCCCCTAACAAAAATGGCTCACTCATTTTCATTTCCATCATTTTTATTTTAATTTCGGCATGTCATAGAAAAATATTAAATTTTAATAAAATAAGTCGGTTACACAAAAAATTACAACATAAATTAATAGAGGTGGATGTAAAATAATTATAGTACATACTAATTTCATGCGTAAAATTTAATGAATGAGCCGATGTTGCTAAAATAAAAATGATTTGTTTTTAATAATTTGTTACATCGGTCTCTCGTCGCGAGATAAAGAAGTGTCAAAGTGCCTTTCTCGAGTTTACTCGAGCTTAGCGGTCATGTTAGGCATTCGGATGACGTCAGAATCGTAGACAAATTTCGACAAATCGAGAAAGAGAGCGTTCTCGCGCTTGTCATGTTAGCCCTGCAGATCCCGTCTATTGTTGGTGAGTCTTAGAAACCAAAACAAAAACCCGAGGCCAGTTTAAATTAAAACAAAGCCAACAACTGATTATTAAAGTGCTACTTTGTACTTAAAATTATCCTTTCGCTGTAGCTACCAACCCTATTATTTTGCTACCGGGTTTAATTTTTTTTTAAACCTAAATTCAGATTAATTTGTCGCCGCTTTAAATATAATGTTCCCACTGCCGGCACAGGCTTCTTTGTGAGATGGAGTGGCCCTGAATCCACCTCGTGGGCCCAGTGCGGGTTGGTACATGTCACATGTCTTCGAATTTTTGGTTCTAGGACATGCCGGTTTCCTCACGATGTTTTTCTCCACCGTTTTCAGAGCAGTGGTGATGAAATAATTTGCACAAAGTGAAGCGCCTGTCTGGGTTCGAACGTACGATCTACAACTCGTAGGTACAAGTCGTGGCCGTTTCCACTGGGCCACCGCTGCTTTACTGGGCCACCACGCCCACCACTGGTCTAAAAGTTACGAAACGTAAAGAACCTGTCTAGATTAGAACATTAAGAACCTACAACCAATCGTAAATTTGGGGTTGTTACCACAGGGCCACCACTGCTCAACTACTACTTCCAGGGTCAAAAAAGACCCATCACAAAGGCGTCATCTATGTTCTGTAGGCTTATCACGAGAACCGTAGAGAAGCGTTTTGTCGACGGAAGAGTAGACAAACATGACGTTCCCGTGTAGACAGTTGACAGTTTTCTACCTAGAAATGTAGACAAGCGATGTCTAATCTACAGAGTAGAAATAGAAAGCGTCATGCTAAGCCTGGCGTACATCAAACTTATTAACATTGTAAGTACAAAAATAAGCTGCTGGGAAACGACTTTTAATTTTCGTGTGAAAAATCGCTGTTTACGGCAGTGCGCAGTATAAAGGCTCTTACAGACTGGGGCGATATCGCGTGTTGTTGTTGTGTTCACTTAAATCGACAAAATGTATGGAACAGCTGATTTTTTTTCGCGATTTCAAGGTTAGTCCCATAGAAAAAGTTGTTCAAAATGATGAGTGAAATGACCCCTTTTCGGGTTTAGGGTAAACAAAAACTAATGTTGTATAATTTAAACTATTTATTTATTAATTTAACAGTTTATGTACACACATCTAAACAGACAAGAAGAAAGGAACCGGAAAATACGTACAAAGGTGATGCTAATTAGCTAGTTATCGTAAAAAAAAAGTGGTAAAATGGACCTACAATATCTCCGAAGTCAGAAGGGGGAACCTTCTTCAGAAGATAAGAAAGAAAGAAAGAAAAAATATATTATTTGTCACAGAAACACGCGCATACAAAAAAATCTCGAGTCGGTAAACAGAAAAATATAACAAAATGGATTTACATATAATCACGAGCACAAAACACAAATAGTTGACATCTGCACGTCATGACTGGAGATGACTTCCACTCAGCATGATGCTGTGACAAGATGGCTTCCACTCAGCATGATGCTGTGACAAGATGGCTTCCACTCGGCATGATGCTGTGACAAGATGGCTTCCACTCAGCATGATGCTGTGCTATTGGAGGACCCACAGCACAGCGCTGATTTTCAATGGTCACCCGACGTATGTTTTTTCAATCAAATCAATCTGCCTAGCCTTGATCCAACTATTTTGGGGTCTGCTCCCAGTCTAACCGGATGCAGCTGAATATCAGTACCTACTTATTTTATATTGAGCGACTGGCTATCTGACCTCCACAACCTAGTTACTAGGTAACACGATAACCCTTGAACCGGTTGCCAGACTTTTTGGGCTTCCGACAACCCGAATAATGACTGTCTAACATCTACGAATGATAGCCGGGACCAACGGCTGAACGTACTTTCCGAGGCACGGAGGAGTCTCGATATGTGATGGATGGTCAGACCGCAGCAACCATAGCTAGCTTAACCTTAGATCTACCTGTGCAGCTGCTATCATTTGGCCATGAGCCCCTCCGAGTCCTAGGTATGGTTCTGTACAAAATAAATATCGCAATATCGGGAAGAACAAGTGAGCCTTGACTTCGTTGAACGTCTTTTTATACGACTGCCTAAAAAAAGTAGTGTTATGTTTTCAGAGTTCATGTGTGTTTGTGAGTTTCTTTATTCCACCATAACTTCTAAACGGCTTAACCGATATCAATGTACTCGTATGTGGCACAGTTAGAAGCGTTGCGTTATCCCGGGTAACATAGGCTGGTGTAAATTAAAACAATATAATGGAGAAGCCATGGTTCATGAAAAAAGTTTTTTTTCATTTTTCATAATTTTACTACTGATACTATCATCGTCTACAGCTTGCTAGTACATAACATTAGAAATATATAACAGTAGTATTCAGTATACATTCGTTCACTAATAATATAACTAAATAAATTAAATTAAAGTTAAGTATTGCATTGCCATTCAACGTGGCAATGCTGCCAGTCTTCTGGGCACGTTTCCGGATGACAGCGATGCGGACGAATACTTTGACGCCTAAGTGTCTTTTTGTTTTTTGTATTAATTTGTATATATAGTAAGTAATTTAATTTAGTGTCTACCTAGTGTAAATAGTTAGTAGCATCAATATTGTATAAGTTACATTAAATTATTAAGTATAAATTTATTACGTAACATTATTGAAACTAGATATAAATATTTTAAAGTTAAGTTAATTAAAATCGTTTTATCACTAAAATGTGTACAAAATCGTTTAGCTTGTTTTTAATGTTTAAGTTTATTTTTGTAATTCACTTTTTGACAAGGCAGGCGTGTTTTTTTAGGTACGACGCGATGGTGAGACGCGGTTCTGTTAGAACAGTTTTCATGAAGTTCACAGAAATTGAACTACTAGAGTCGCGTCATGCCTGTCTGTGGTAGCCTCTATAAGCACAATCCTTATGGAATTTTCAGCGGACACTAGAATCGTTATTATAATAATTAACTCTGTAACTCCGTGACTTTTTAACCCTGACATAATTATCTCTGAACACGCCTTAACCCCGTTATTGTCATAATTTATTTAATTAAGTAATTAAATTATATAAACCCTCTGTTTTATGTGCAACAAAAAAAAACCGGCCAGATGCGTGTCGGACCACGCACAATGAAGGGTTCCGTTATTTATCCCAAGAATAAACCTAAGGGCGCTTTCAATTTAAAACGGTTGGTGCCGGACTGTCGCAGTCCAGGTATCGTACTGCGCACGGGTGGTTATGGTTTTTCATACAAAATGTCTCAACGCAAGGTCGTGCGAGAGCAGTGCGGCGCACATCCGATGGCGGAACGGCAACAATGTATATACTACCTGTACCTGCCTCAGTTGTTGTCCGCTAGTGCGGTGAACGCATCGTGTTTTTTCAACGGTATTATACGGAAATAACTAAAATTCGATCAGACTGCAGCTGCGTATCTCTTCAAATAAGACGATTCACGTCATACTGCTGTACTCCGGCAGCAGTACGGCTCACGGTCGTAATAATAGGGTCTTACACCCATTTTTGAAAATTGTCTTAATTAAATTCTATAGTGCTAATATGCCCAAAAAAAAAATCTAACATTTTTTATTCAATCGATAAGTGCCATAAAAATGCATTTAAATTTTACAGTTTCAAATTTCGCGCGTAGTTTGACGAAAACGCCATGTTGCTCTGTGGTCATGACGTCACTTGACTATGTAAACAAATGCGCTGATCTATTACCTATCTAACTATCAATTGACAGTTGAAACGTTTTAGTTTACACAGCGGTATGACGTAATAACATGGCGGCTACTATTTCATGGTGTTTTTTATCAGATTAGAAAAACTGAAAACGTTGAATTGAATTTTAAAATTTATTTTGTTATTTTATGAACTAAAAGTAACATTTTCCGACTCCTTTTTGCCTAAAACTATCTCAATAATTTATATATAGATTTTTTCTCGTATATAGTAAAATACCCTATTCTGCAACAACGGTGCGGCAGCATTCGTGTACCAACCGTCTAAATTGAAAGCGCCCTAACATTGTAGTTGAAAAACATGTTCAGGGATACATTAGTTTGTATACACAATATTGAGTGATTTACCCTGTTATTATAAGACCCTAAACTTCTTATAGGTGTTCCTGTAATCTATAAGTATAGAACTATTCTCTGTATTTTATTTTTTAATTTTTGTGCAGCTGTTTCGGAGATACGGAATGGTAAATTTTCACCTATTTTCTTTAACAACTTTAAAAGTATTTATTTAAAATTATAAAAAGAAATATCTGAAATCCTTATTAAAACAAGTCCTTTCATTTGATATGTCACACGGTACAGTTTGAGAACTATTTTTAAAATTTTCTAATTTCCCCCTATGATAGACCCACATATTCAAAATTAATTTGTTTACGTTACACGTCCGTGTTTGGTCACAGAAATTCACATGTGTACCAAATTTCAACTTAATCGGTCCAGTAGATTCGGAGCAAGTCGGCTGTGATAGACGAACAGACAGACAGACACACAGACACGCGAGTGATCCTATAAGGGTTCCATTTTTTTCTTTTGAGCTACGGAACCCTAAAAACTCACAAAAAGGTATGACGTTTCATGGATGCTTGCAAAGATCTCGTTGATAATCTTATCAGTAATCTAAGCCGCTTAAAATTCAATCTCATAATCTTTAAAATCCGGTTCACACCGACTGATTTCGTTATCACCATTATGTTTATGAATTATGATAAATAACTAATCATCCGATCTAAATTATGATAAAAGTCTTAAATTACTTTATTTTTTTGCTTTGGAAGTAAACCAAAGTGCCAAGCCTGATGATTACGAGTACATGTCTGATATCTTTTTTTTATTTATCTTTTTGTGTGGGAAATTATCAAATAACTTCACCCGGCGTGTCGGACTCTTACTGACTAAAACCCACCCGTGTTCCTTCCGTTTCTTGTGTGTTGCCCATAGATATCCGTAGGTTGCGGGAAAGTCTGAAAGGGTTACCGAGGCCCCTGGCAACACAGGCATCGGAAGGAACACGGGTGGGTTTTAGTCAGTAAGAGTCTGACACACCCTCCTGCTCCGCCCAGAGCGGGAGAAGTTATTTGATAATTTCATACCCCAAAAAATAAAATATAAATTGCCCACTAAATTCTAAATATCGCGGGCTTTAACCTTTAGTAACGGTATAAACTATAGTTTGCCAAGTTCTCAACTTCAAATTCTCAATTCAGAAATCAGCACCTTAATTGCGTAACAAAGTTTGAATAACTATCCGAGAGTTTTGACGGATTGCTAATCCATTGCTTCATAGGTTTGAAAAAATCGTCTGCTCAACAACGTATTTAACGCAATGGACGTGGGTGAACTGTCAAAATGAAACCCATGGCGATCAAGTGTCCTTATAAGTGTGCTACGCAATTGCGACGCTGGTGTTTGTGTAAAAATGGGCAAAAAAAACTACGTCGCATTTATACTAGGAACGAATTCCGAACTCGCAACCTCATTATAACCTTGTTTACTAGAATGCAGATAAAATACTACTTGGAAGTACAAGCGTTTGCAATATGATACAGTGCTACCTTTAAAGTTTCACGTTCCATTCACCATATTAATCACAAAGATTATGTGAAATATGAGCGTGGATGGACTGTGTGAGAGATAACACGACTGGAAAGGGGGTGACTACCGAGATGGCGAATAATAGAGAAGTTTAGATGAAAAAACCATCCAAGTGCTAGTCGGACTCGCGCGCAAAGGGTTCCGTACCATTATCTACAAAAACGGCAAAAAAAATCATGTCTGTTGTATGGGGGGAGCCTTAAATATTTATTTTATTCTGTTTTTTTAGGATTTGTTGTTATAGCGGCAATAGAAATACATCATCTGTGAAAATTTCAACTGTATAACTTCATAGTTAAACCGTGATCGATTCATGAGATACAGCCTGGTGACAGACGGACAGACAGACAGACGGACAGCTGAGTCTTAGTAATAGGGTCCCGTTTTACCCCTTGGGTACGGAATCCTAAAAAACGAGTGACCCTTAAGGCTCCTACATACTGGCGCGACTTGTCGCGCGACGCGTCGCGACACAAAGGCACCGCGTGTAGCGCTACAAGCGGTGCCTTTGTGTCGCGTCGCGTCGCGCGACAAGTCGCGCCAGTATGTAGGAGCCTTTACAGTAGTCGCATATGATATGTAACATCTGACATCTCACCTTGGTAATAAGCAACTGAGCAGCGACAGAAATTAACCTCAAAATTAATAAAGCTAAATTCTGAAATATTTATTATAATAATTATTCATTCCTAGTGGTCGCCCACTGGTTGAAATTCGACCTACTTACAACTTACAATCTATATTATATAGTACTTACTAATTCCATGCTATTATAAAGTACTTAACTTACTTATTCCATGCTCAAGCTGTCACTTCCTGTTACACACTTCCGTCCCTTTTTACGAAATCCCTCCCACGGAAAGCGAGAGGAAAGATGTTACACATGAAAAATACATGTTGCGCCGACCCTAAATAAAATGGGATAAAGGCAGGAGAATGATGCTGATGTGGAGTATGAGCATTTGGTTTCCTACGCACTAGGCAATAGTTCAGCGTAGGGCTAACGTTGCGTTGACGCTACATAGACCCCGCGTTGAAGCCGTGTAGGCCTGCGTAAAAGTCGCGTAGGCTCCGCGTAGAAGCCGCGTAGACCCAACTCAGTGACTCTTGGATTTCGGATATCGAATTGGCAATATTTTTGACGTGTAAAAGGGTTTGTTAACACCAATTTACAGAAATAAATATAATTTATTATTTTTGACTGGCCTTAATTAACTACAGAAACAAGAAGATTAACGATTGATGTGTATATGCTTTGCAATGTTTTCAATGTTAGTTATCAATTAAGTATATTTTTTTAGAGACTTCCTCTTTGGTCTAATGATCATAAGCGCAACTTGAGCTAGGTTAGATCCCCGCGTCGTGCAGAGTGTAATTTATTGAGTTAATGACAGTAGGCCAGTAGGCTGAGGACACGGTGGAGCAAACGGTGGAGGTCTGTCCGGCTTGGGCAGATCACCTAGCCAGCCTTAGCAGGAGACACCCTTTTTTTTTTTTTTTTTTTTCCCGGGGTGGAAAATCCTCATGGATGTCTAAAAACCACCCCGGTGTTCCCGTCCCACACTTGCACCGGGGATCATGGGATCTAATGCGACTTCCACGATCCCCGGCTAGTGCCGGCCCGCCTCTGCGGGCCACCTCACGTCTGGGGGGGGGTGAGGTGTTTAAACCCCCCCGCGACGTCTGAAAGGGGCGCGCGTGGAACACTACGCGCCGCCACCTCGGGTCCAGTGTGATGGGGGGCGGCGGACAGCAGGAGACACCCTGGACAAACTTCTGGCGGATTTTCGGCCACCGTAAGCGCGGGCTTGAGCAATGGGTAGCTCGCCGTCCGATAAGGGCCAGACCCGGGTCGACGGCGCGTTGTATTCCACGCGCGCCTCAAAGAGATGTCAGCACAAGTGTAAGGGTCCACTTGGGCCGATGCTTGCCAGCATCACGTGGAAGTTCGAAAGGGTTACCGAGGCCCCTGGCAACACAGGCAATGGAAGGAATACGGGTGGATTTTAGTCAGTAAGAGCCTGACACACCCTCCCGCTCCGCCCAGAGCGGGAGAAATTATTTGATAATTTCCCACCCAAAAAAAAAGGCTTGTAGGCGCAGATAATTTATATTTGGCTGAACAAAGTGCGCGAAATAGCTCAATATAAAATTCGGTAAGGGACAAACATCGTAACGAAGGGACTAAGGCCCATAATACAGAACCTCACTAAAAACTCAAGCATTACTCAAGACTCGTGCAAAGCCATTCTTTAGAAATATCGAATTTAGGCCTCTTATATAGCAGGAAACTATATTATGTAGTAGGGTTGGCAACCCTACTGGCTGCCCATATGAGGCTAACAAATGTATTTTTGTAAGTACCTAATATACTTATTTATATTTGAAATCGGTACACAAAGTATCAGTAAAGCAGAAAGTATCAGTGCCGTTTAAGTGGGTGCCCAATGTGGAATACGTCGCGTAGTCGTCTCTCGTCGTAGGTAGGTGATGCTTAAATGTGCGTTTGGCGCATCCTGGCAAGTCAGCGCCGTTACCACTTCGTTGTCTGGCTAATATTTTTACTACATACAAACATAAACTCACGGCTTCTTCCCATGGGGGTAGGCAGAAACTATAGAATGCCACCTGCTACGCTCCTTACATACTCCTTTTGCTTCGTTTACGTTCATACATCTGGTCATACACGCACGATGCGACTACTACGCACCTGACCCTTTTGAAGAACATCATTAATGAGGTCACTATATGTCTTTCCGGGGTGTCCCCTCCCGGCATTTCCACTCACACCTGCCTTGTAAATACCTTTTATTAGTCTCCTTTCATTCATACTCTCAACATGACCAAACCTTCTAAGCATACTCTTTTCAATTTTTGTCACTACATCTTCCTTTAAACAGCATCGTTGCCTTAGCATGTCTTATTTTTACTAAGACATGCTATTCTCATATATGAGAGCAGTGGTAGCCCATTGGTAACGGCTGCGACTTACGAATTGTAGTTCGCGAGTTCGAACCTAGACAGTCGGTTTACATTGTGTATTTAATTTCATCACTAATGCTCTCAAAACGGTGAAGGAAAACATTGTGAGGAAACCTGCATGTCCTAGAACTAAAAATTCGAAGACATGTGACATCCACCAACCCACACTGGTCCCGCGTGGTGGATTACGGCCCACTCCCTCTGAGAGAGGAGGCCTGCGTCCCAGCCGTGGGAACATTATAGGCTGATTACGTATTTTCATATAGTTCATATCGATACGAAACAAAAAAAGATCCGATTCACCCTATGCTTTGCTCCCCTCCCCCAGCGACAACCTAAGCCGAGGTCTTTACCTCACAGGGGGTGCCCTTATCTGTCGCGGGAACGTACAAAAGGGTTACCGAGGCCCCTAGCAGCACAGATAACGGAAGGAATAAGGGTGGGTTTTAGTCAGTAAGAGTGTGACACACCGTCCCGCTCCGCCAAGAGCGGGAGAAGTTATTTGATAATTTCCCAACCAAAAAAAAAAGGCTTGCCCTTATCATGTAGCCGCAAGTACAAGTTTTTTGCCCTGGCTGGAGGCCTTATTTATAAGGCATCCACAGGATAGCCACATTAAGCAGCCGACATCCTAGGTTGACCTGCGAGATGCCATTCATAAAAAAGAGGAAAATAACTACAAATGATAGTCATACTTAGAAGAACGCAAGACAACTGAATTGAATTGATAATCGGTACTTAACTACGTAAAGATTATTCACGCTCCATATGTAAATAAACACATACTTACGAACATAATATATAAACAAGCGGTTGTATGTGGAACTAGTGACTAATTTTAAATATAACAATGTCGTTTAAAAACACGCATCTATATACCTAGTGTTCTGTAAAATTCTTATTTTGTTTACATCGTTATCGTACATAATCGAGAACACAACGAGACATTTTGAACTGTATTACGAAAGTACCTACAGTTATTTTATTTCCTATAAAGTTATAAATATAAATTGATATGATTTAGGTCAACTTATTACCTCTACTCGTTGTTCACATTGAAGTTTTAGTTAACAGTGGTAACCAGTTAACAGTATCACTCTCAATAAAGATTCAAATCATTAGGAATAAAGATTTTTTAAACCGAGGACGAATCTACATCCCATCGTTCGTTTAAATGCATGAATAAGTAATTACATGATTTTAATGAGGTGACTAGCAGCTGATTATATCATAATATATTTATCTATTGACCTATTTATATATTCTGTAATCTGTTGGCTAACGAGCATTACTCCTAAACTCAGTAGGAATAGTGCCTACGCAATTGGAAATATATGTATGTAAGAAATATATCTTCACAAAAAACACAAATATATGTACCAAAATAGTCTGTATACAAACATTGAAATGTCAAACGAATTTGGCAGGAACCCAACTTGTTGAAAACACAACACAACAAATTGAAAAACTCACTGACAGATTTCAAACAAATACTGAATGAGCGAAATTTCACAAAGAAAAACTTTTGACATATTTTTGACAGATCACTTGTAAAAATGGCGCGAATGCACCATTATGTGTTTTTGTTTATCTCGCGCAAAGGAACGTGCTTATTCAGCCGCGCGCGTTTCTCGACTGGCTTTGTAAACATTATCAGTGCCGCCGCACAGTGGAACGAATGTATGGGAGCGGTTGGACGTAGACATGTCCGAAAAATAAGAGTAAAATTATGACAAACTAATGATGCCATCTTATTCGATTACTTAATGCCTTCATAAATTGTGGTGATGAATTTCTTCATAACTCCCATATTTCGGGAGTAATTTGAGAAAATGTGAAATTTTACTATGAAAATGAGTGTATCGAGCTCTCTCCCTCCTGATTCCGGGCTTGTTTCAAGTAGCGGTCTCTAATATCGTAATGCTATTACTAAGAGCTATATTTAATACTAAGACACATAGTGCGCCAAATGTGCACTTTCTGGGATAAAAGGAAATGAAAATTTAAAAAAAAAAAAACGTTTTTTCCCCATTTGTATTTACTTTAAACCGCAGACAGACTTATTAAGAGGTCTATAAATATATTATATATATACAGAAATATATATTAACAAAAATATTCACAAGAACTGATGAGAGTATGACTTTTAAGTAAGTTGATAATAAATTACCTAGTTTCATTAAAAGTACAATAAATAATTAAGATGTAAGCTCTAATTTACTAAGTTACACATTTTAAAACAATAACATCATTTAATTATCTTCGTCATCATCATCATCATCAATTAATTCAAATTCAGAATCGATGTCCGCTAAATCATTTATGTTAACAAATTCGATATCACTTTTCTCAGAATCCGTAAGCTCATAAAATTCCTTAAAAAAAGATTTTTTTACAAACTTATTTCCTTTTGGACGGATACTTGTAACAAGTGGATCAGAAGACAGTAAAAGATTGTGCATAATATCTTCATTGCATGAGATACTGCTATGCTTTCGAGAATGCCCCTCTCTATATTTTCTAAAATCTTTATTTCTAGCCTCAGATGCCTCTTCGGATAGAAAACCAATGGGCACAATTGACATGTTCTGAACTATGTCTGGCCCATGCATTAAAATTTTATGAAGTGAAGAAGGCATATAATACCATGGGTATAACTCCACGTAAAGCTTAGCAGTATCAAAGCAGAACTCTCGGAATTTAGTTACGTTGATCTTCTCTCCTGATGAAATACACTGCAAGATCACACAGATTTTTCTTAAAAGCATAGCATCTATTCCGGTCAGTTCAGCAGATTTAGTGTAGTTTTCAAAAAATCTCCTTGCCGAGTTGCCATTGTTGGTGGATCCACTGCCTTGTTTCACAACATCGAGAAGTAAGCCCGTTTCTCTTCTTACAGCCTCTTGAACTCTTTTCTTCCTGTCATCAACTTGCCTTTTTGCTATATCACCCCTTACTTGCCATGATTTTATGTCTAATTTGTAGGAAATGTGTAATAAGCATTCCATTGAGCGAATCCAAGCGTGAAGGGTGCTTAAGCTATATTTATACATGTCCTCGTTTGCGTGTTTATCTTTGATTAACTCTAAATTATTCATTTCTTTAGGACAAGCCTTGCATATGTCACACACTGAAGCTGCTGTATTGGATATAATGGAATGAATTTTACCATCAATCATTGTCAACAGCAGTTGGTGTTTGACACTAATTCCATCAGTGATGGTGGATGGAGTTAAGGCTTCAATCTCTGCTTCGATTTCAGCCATCTCTCTCTGCACATTTTCTTTGGTTTCCTTTATAAACTTAAACAATATTGGCCGGCAAAATGAAGTGGAAGATGGTCGCTCGTTTTCCCAAATTGTTACACCTTTTGAGACGAGCCGCAGTGGTACAAGACTAATCATAAAATTACTAGCAAGATCGATTTGCTCATCTTCACTCGTCCTTTGATGATAAATGCTTTGGCTAGATGATCCGTCAAAACCCCATTTGCTGGTCAATACGAGCTGTTGATTGGGATCAACAGGGGTTTCTAACGACCTAATAAGTCTTCTTGAGGTTAAATCCATCAAGGCTTGTAATTTGATTTTTGCAGAGCTCTCTGTAACTGTGAGATCTTCTTTGGCCGGATAGCACTTAATTTTTTCTTTAACCAACATGTAGTAACTCGGGTATTGAAGAGCTCCTTCTTGAGTGTTGAAATCCCGAAGAGTGTTATAGCGCCATTTCGATAAGTTCATCGATACATAAAGAGCCAATGCCTTCATAGGGGATATTTCCCGTACCTGAATTGATTTACCTTCAATGAAGGCTTTGATTTTTGAGGCCTCTTCTGGATTCTCCGTCAAGTATTTCATAACATAAGCTGTATCGCTTTGTCCTGCCTTTTGAAGCGCCCTTTCGGCCGAAAACATAATTTCAGCGCTGCTACTGCTGCATGAAAGACTATCTTCAGTGCGTCTTCTTTTTTGCCGGTTACTAAGGTCCTCAAAAGATTTACGAGGACTAGGATGTGTACAAGTTGAAGCATCAGATTTAGCAGGAGAAATTATGGGCTCGATGACGTCACTTATATTTTCTGTAGAAGGTTCCATATTTTCATTCTGTAATTCCGGCCATTGAATTGCAGCCTGTAGCCAAATCTCATGTTTCTTCCGAAACTTATCTGTGCTTCTTCCAGACTGTGTCCATTTTGCATAAATGCGGTAGCAAAATCGACGACACCAGTCTTTTAAACTTGTTTCAGCACTTTCACATAACTGAACACAACTGTTATCTTTTAAAACACTGAACAAATAGTTAAAGTCGCGTAAATCTTTATGTGCGCGTGCGCATAAAGCAACGTGAATATCAAGATTTGTATTAAAATTTGGAAAATACATTGCGAGATTAGCTTGGATACAACGAGGTGTAAATCAACACTGATTTTAAAGTTACTAATAGTGACCTATTTATATAAAATCCAGGTATCCCAGGTATCCTTTGTTAAATATTGCAAGGTAATTAGTTATTGTGATAATTAGTAAATGATGCATGCTAAATTAGTGTATTAAGAGCCATTTAGTAATTAAATAATAGCAATGTTCTTATCAGTAATCATTAGTGCATCAGTTTTATATGTAAACCTTAAGTCCCTAATTATATATCCTAATTAGCTTATATCTTCTCTAATTGGCTGCTCAGAAATGTTATTGTAATAAGGTAAACCTTTAGAAAAACGGTTTTAATCAACAAAATAAACAAAAAATAAAAAAATTGTGTTATAAAATAAACATCACTCTTTATCCCAGAAAGTGCACATTTGGCGCACTATGTGTCTTAGTATTAAATATAGCTCTTAGTATTAGCATTATGATATTAGAGACCGCTACTTGAAACAAGCCCGGAATCAGGAGGGAGAGAGCTCGATACACTCATTTTCATAGTAAAATTTCACATTTTCTCAAATTACTCCCGAAATATGGGAGTTATGAAGAAATTCATCACCACAAGTTATGAAGGCATTAAGTAATCGAATAAGATGGCATCATTAGTTTGGCATAATTTTACTCTTTTTTTTCGGACATGTCTACGTCCAACCGCTCCCATACATTCGTTCCACTGTGCGCCGTATCTTTGTATTTTTGTTGCTTGATTATTTATTTGTCATACGGATTATGACAATTATGTTTCGTATATTTTTTGGTAGGTATAACTTGCAAAGTCTATGTTGTTGAGGCGAGGTCGTTTCTCGAGCCTTATTTTTTTGTGTATTTTATTTTTTATGAGTGTGTTTACCTAACCTATCTAAAACTAATGCGTTGAATTACAAATACAAAGTCTTTTTTGTTTTAAATTATCTATATTTACAATAAAATATGATTTTATTTCTGAACAAAATATGAACACGACCACAAGTACCTAGTACCTACGTAAAGTAGGTATAAACAAGTTTAGGAAATAAGTTTCTTACAGGATGTAGAGGCGTAAAAAAAAATATTTTTCAGAAGTCGATCCTCCTTTTTTTTTTTATTTATTTATACAGTAGTTCCTGGCTTCCGGCTACCCAGCGGCAGGCTACACTAGGCAAGTTCCTCTGTCTGGACCCCCTAAATACCAGTGGCTTGGTCGTGGCCTTAAGGACATTTTTTTATTTTTAAAATACATAAAAAATAAAAAATGATGAATACCATAGTACACTCGTTATTAAAATGAATCAATCGGCATAATATACATATATTGCAAGTGAAAACAAGGATTTGCGTTGTTTTCCTTATCAGTCTGCCTCTGAGATAACGTTCATTACGTCGGTTGCCATAGTGATTATCTGATTAGCTTACTAACTCACGGTCTAGATACTGCAAGAATAGCATATCATGGAAAAACGTATTAACACTTTATCCGACCTACAGGCTTAGCACGAGAACCGTAGAGAAGCATTTTGTCGACGGAAGAGTAGACGTTGTATGACGTTTCCGTGTAGACAGTTGACAGTTTTCTACCGAGAAATGTAGACAAGCCATTTCTATTCTACAGTAGAGTAGAAATAGAAAGCGTCATGGTAAGCCTGCTGGGAAACGAACCTGGGACCTTATACCCAGTTGTAGCGCTTGCGACCACTGAGGCAGTCAATGCAATATTACTTATTTAATACAAAACTTAACGTAGAATTCTTTGTAAAGGTGCTCGTCCTCGAAAGTATTCCTATTTGTCCTCGTAATACCTTTGCCACTTTTCACAACAATTCCCGTGCAATTGAATCTTAACTAAGGTTGAAATACGGTATTTGATAACTGTCAAAGAAATATATGAATGAATACTTAGTAAAGACGAAAAGAGACGTTTTGTGAAAAAAAAAAACAAATAAAATCAGTGGAAAAATGGAGAAGTTATACGCTTTTGAAATTATTCTTCTATCCTTGTCACTGATTGGCGCGAAGTTGCTATGGGACTCCTGTGTTGGGACGTCAGATGCAACTTCGCCATTTTTTTAGTTTTTAGAAAAAACTGAAAACACAGTAAAAAACAATGTTTAAATATAACAATTTTTTTTATTGTGGCTAAAGTTTTTTCTGTTTAGAAAAATCTAATTAAAAATAACAGTCAAATACCCCACTGTCGAACTGTCACATAAACAAACATATTATCTTGTTGATTTATAACGTGCAAGGTGACATTCAACCTTAGGTTGATAGGGATAACCACTGTATCAATTTTTGCCTCCAAGTAGCCTTGCTGTATTCCAGTTGCAAGCGTATGTTTTTTTTTTGGGTTGGAAATGATCAAATAACTTCTCCTGCTCTGGTCGGAGCGGGTGGGTGTGTCAGACTCTAACTGACTAATAAAACCCACCCGTATTCCAACCGTTGCCTGTGTTGCCAGGGGCCTCGGTAACCCTTTTGAACTAAAATGGTCTCATAAAAGTTGTAACTTTAAGATTTTTTTTTTGTTGACAGGTTATGTTTTTCTGTTTAACTAAAATAATACTAATATAAGATTGTCAAAAGTATACTAAGTACTATGTTGAAAAGGTTTCTCAAAACTGTAAGAAGATTGTTTTGTGACTACGATGAAAGATGACTAAATTTAGTTAAAAGTTTGTTTGAAAATAAATAAATAATGTATTTGAACTATTTTTATTATGAACTATTTGAACTTATTTATTATACTAATAAAAAAAAAACTGTTGACGTGTCCGGGTTCTGAGTTCAGAAATCCGGATTTTACGCTTTTCTCCTGGTTGCCAAATTTTAGAGACGGCAACCCTAGGTACAATCAGACCCTCGAACATTACTTGTAAAATAAAATGGCCAATGGAATAAATTTAATTGACAATTAAACTGCATTAAAATTGAATGAAGAAGAAATAATAATAAGGTAGGAAAATACCTTTGCATTTACCTTGCAGCACATGTAGGGGTATTGTGTAAAAAATTGAGTTCGTCGGCATATGCTTTGTATAGGTTATCATCCATAGTCGATACCAAAGCACTTCTTGCGGCTTACTACGGCATAGCTGAATCTCACTTGCGCTACGGTGTCATTTTCTGGGCAAACTCCACCGATAAAGAGATAGCATTTAAGGCTCAAAAAAGATGTCTCCCGTCAATGTTCAAACTTAAAACCACCGACACACAGTGGAACGAATGTATGGGAGCGGTTGGACGTAGACATGTCCGAAAAATAAGAGTAAAATTATGCCAAACTAATGATGCCATCTTATTCGATTACTTAATGCCTTCATAAATTGTGGTGATGAATTTCTTCATAACTCCCATATTTCGGGAGTAATTTGAGAAAATGTGAAATTTTACTATGAAAATGAGTGTATCGAGCTCTCTCCCTCCTGATTCCGGGCTTGTTTCAAGTAGCGGTCTCTAATATCGTAATGCTATTACTAAGAGCTATATTTAATACTAAGACACATAGTGCGCCAAATGTGCACTTTCTGGGATAAAAGGAAATGAAAATTTAAAAAAAAAAACGTTTTTTCCCCATTTGTATTTACTTTAAACCGCAGACAGACTTATTAAGAGGTCTATAAATATATTATATATATACAGAAATATATATTAACAAAAATATTCACAAGAACTGATGAGAGTATGACTTTTAAGTAAGTTGATAATAAATTACCTAGTTTCATTAAAAGTACAATAAATAATTAAGATGTAAGCTCTAATTTACTAAGTTACACATTTTAAAACAATAACATCATTTAATTATCTTCGTCATCATCATCATCATCAATTAATTCAAATTCAGAATCGATGTCCGCTAAATCATTTATGTTAACAAATTCGATATCACTTTTCTCAGAATCCGTAAGCTCATAAAATTCCTTAAAAGAAGATTTTTTTACAAACTTATTTCCTTTTGGACGGATACTTGTAACAAGTGGATCAGAAGACAGTAAAAGATTGTGCATAATATCTTCATTGCATGAGATACTGCTATGCTTTCGAGAATGCCCCTCTCTATATTTTCTAAAATCTTTATTTCTAGCCTCAGATGCCTCTTCGGATAGAAAACCAATGGGCACAATTGACATGTTCTGAACTATGTCTGGCCCATGCATTAAAATTTTATGAAGTGAAGAAGGCATATAATACCATGGGTATAACTCCACGTAAAGCTTAGCAGTATCAAAGCAGAACTCTCGGAATTTAGTTACGTTGATCTTCTCTCCTGATGAAATACACTGCAAGATCACACAGATTTTTCTTAAAAGCATAGCATCTATTCCGGTCAGTTCAGCAGATTTAGTGTAGTTTTCAAAAAATCTCCTTGCCGAGTTGCCATTGTTGGTGGATCCACTGCCTTGTTTCACAACATCGAGAAGTAAGCCCGTTTCTCTTCTTACAGCCTCTTGAACTCTTTTCTTCCTGTCATCAACTTGCCTTTTTGCTATATCACCCCTTACTTGCCATGATTTTATGTCTAATTTGTAGGAAATGTGTAATAAGCATTCCATTGAGCGAATCCAAGCGTGAAGGGTGCTTAAGCTATATTTATACATGTCCTCGTTTGCGTGTTTATCTTTGATTAACTCTAAATTATTCATTTCTTTAGGACAAGCCTTGCATATGTCACACACTGAAGCTGCTGTATTGGATATAATGGAATGAATTTTACCATCAATCATTGTCAACAGCAGTTGGAGTTTGACACTAATTCCATCAGTGATGGTGGATGGAGTTAAGGCTTCAATCTCTGCTTCGATTTCAGCCATCTCTCTCTGCACATTTTCTTTGGTTTCCTTTATAAACTTAAACAATATTGGCCGGCAAAATGAAGTGGAAGATGGTCGCTCGTTTTCCCAAATTGTTACACCTTTTGAGACGAGCCGCAGTGGTACAAGACTAATCATAAAATTACTAGCAAGATCGATTTGCTCATCTTCACTCGTCCTTTGATGATAAATGCTTTGGCTAGATGATCCGTCAAAACCCCATTTGCTGGTCAATACGAGCTGTTGATTGGGATCAACAGGGGTTTCTAACGACCTAATAAGTCTTCTTGAGGTTAAATCCATCAAGGCTTGTAATTTGATTTTTGCAGAGCTCTCTGTAACTGTGAGATCTTCTTTGGCCGGATAGCACTTAATTTTTTCTTTAACCAACATGTAGTAACTCGGGTATTGAAGAGCTCCTTCTTGAGTGTTGAAATCCCGAAGAGTGTTATAGCGCCATTTCGATAAGTTCATCGATACATAAAGAGCCAATGCCTTCAAAGGGGATATTTCCCGTACCTGAATTGATTTACCTTCAATGAAGGCTTTGATTTTTGAGGCCTCTTCTGGATTCTCCGTCAAGTATTTCATAACATAAGCTGTATCGCTTTGTCCTGCCTTTTGAAGCGCCCTTTCGGCCGAAAACATAATTTCAGCGCTGCTACTGCTGCATGAAAGACTATCTTCAGTGCGTCTTCTTTTTTGCCGGTTACTAAGGTCCTCAAAAGATTTACGAGGACTAGGATGTGTACAAGTTGAAGCATCAGATTTAGCAGGAGAAATTATGGGCTCGATGACGTCACTTATATTTTCTGTAGAAGGTTCCATATTTTCATTCTGTAATTCCGGCCATTGAATTGCAGCCTGTAGCCAAATCTCATGTTTCTTCCGAAACTTATCTGTGCTTCTTCCAGACTGTGTCCATTTTGCATAAATGCGGTAGCAAAATCGACGACACCAGTCTTTTAAACTTGTTTCAGCACTTTCACATAACTGAACACAACTGTTATCTTTTAAAACACTGAACAAATAGTTAAAGTCGCGTAAATCTTTATGTGCGCGTGCGCATAAAGCAACGTGAATATCAAGATTTGTATTAAAATTTGGAAAATACATTGCGAGATTAGCTTGGATACAACGAGGTGTAAATCAACACTGATTTTAAAGTTACTAATAGTGACCTATTTATATAAAATCCAGGTATCCCAGGTATCCTTTGTTAAATATTGCAAGGTAATTAGTTATTGTGATAATTAGTAAATGATGCATGCTAAATTAGTGTATTAAGAGCCATTTAGTAATTAAATAATAGCAATGTTCTTATCAGTAATCATTAGTGCATCAGTTTTATATGTAAACCTTAAGTCCCTAATTATATATCCTAATTAGCTTATATCTTCTCTAATTGGCTGCTCAGAAATGTTATTGTAATAAGGTAAACCTTTAGAAAAACGGTTTTAATCAACAAAATAAACAAAAAATAAAAAAATTGTGTTATAAAATAAACATCACTCTTTATCCCAGAAAGTGCACATTTGGCGCACTATGTGTCTTAGTATTAAATATAGCTCTTAGTATTAGCATTATGATATTAGAGACCGCTACTTGAAACAAGCCCGGAATCAGGAGGGAGAGAGCTCGATACACTCATTTTCATAGTAAAATTTCACATTTTCTCAAATTACTCCCGAAATATGGGAGTTATGAAGAAATTCATCACCACAAGTTATGAAGGCATTAAGTAATCGAATAAGATGGCATCATTAGTTTGGCATAATTTTACTCTTTTTTTTCGGACATGTCTACGTCCAACCGCTCCCATACATTCGTTCCACTGTGCGACAGTTGCAAGCCATATTTTAAGCAGTACAACATTTTGACACTTCCCTGTATTTATATTCTCGAAGTAGCTGTGTTCGTAAAGAACAATCCAAATCGTTTTGAACGTTTGTCCGATGTATTCCCAAGAAATAGGCGAGACAATACAAAATTAAATCAGGTATCGTGTCAAACTACGATGATGCGCAAAAGTATTTATTACATGGCCCCAATTGTTTATAATAAATTGCCAAGGGCTTCGAAAGATTTAAAAACGGTGCATTTCAAAAGTACACTTCGAAAATTACTGATAGATAAAACATACTACAGTGTAACTGAGTTTTTAACGGACAAAACGTTTTCTGAGTACCTGTAATTTTTAAACTTCATAATTTTTTATTTTTATTCTCATATTTGGGAAATTTCGCTTGGTTTGTGGGGAGTTAGGAAAATAAGTTTCGGCAACACAGTCCAGTGTGTCAGTGTTATCCAGCAAAATATGATAGTCCCTTTTGTGGAAGAACACGGTATGACAGTGATACAATTTCAATTGGTAGTGTTTGTTTCATGGGACAGTGACACGTAATTTATATGTGATCTTGAATGTTTTGCTGTTTTAGATCTTATTAAGTTATAAGTAATTGGTTTTGAAACGTAAAGTAGTGTAAAGATTATGTGTTGTGTTATTATTTGTATATTTACCTAAGAATGGTGTTCTGTTGTGAAGTTTGCGCCGATAATGTGTTGGTTAGGTTAAGTTAGTCGCACTTGTCGTTTAATGATAAGATTCAAGTTGTGTCTAAAGGTAGATGTGTGCCCGAATTACAAGAATTAATCCAAAAATATGATAATTCATGACTTCGGATATCTTGCAAGTGACGTGTTCTGTAATTATCATCCACCCACTTGGTTATGATATTTGAGGTGGCCGAATCTTTCTTCTGTTTGCATCGTTAGAAAATCGTCCTTGAATAATGTGGTGAGTTCTTGTATGTAGAGCCGCGCTGTGATGTTGCGCGAATTAGTTTTTTTTTTGGTGTCAGTATGCATGGCCTACCCTCTGTGGAGAACCACTGCACGCCACTGCCAGGAAGTGGTGAAGTGCGGTAGTTTTTTGGGGCAGTCTTATTTAATTTAGACGTTAGAAAAATGCTTATTCTCAGCCTAGTTTGAATATATGTTTTTTTTTTTATTTGATTTAATAGAAAAGCGTAGTGTGGGATGCCCACCAGCTAGATCTGCGACGACCTTACAAAGTGGCTGGAATAGACTGGAAGCGGAAGACCGAGAGCATGGTGTTTTGGCGCAGCCTGGGAGAGGCCTATGTCCAGCAGTGGACTGCGATAGGATGAGATGATTGATAAACCTCTGCATACCACTTGGGGAATACAGGCGTGATATTATGTTTAGATAATTTTGGAGATAACATGATGAGTGACTTTGAGTGAGTCACTCATTGATAAAACTTTTATATTAGACATATGTATATTGTAGCATGTAGGTATAATAATTACAATTTGCCTCAATGTTAATAATCTTTTAGCCTCCAAAATATTTTATTTTGGATTCCGGAAGACAATGAGTACTGAAGATGCAGTAATATCTGACTAGGGACAACAAGCGAAAGTGTCTTGGTATCTTGATTTATCTAAGGCCTTTGATACTGTTTCTGCGCCAGCCTTACCGAACATGATGGAAGGCATTGGAATTCGAGGCTTAGTGCTAGATATCTTTAGGGACTACCTGATGAATCGCACTCAGTTTGTTAAAATCGGGCAAAATGTGAGTGAAGAGCTTCCCATTGTATACGGTGTGACTCAGGGTAGCATATTGGGTCCCACTCTATTCCTTATCTACCTGTATAAATAAACTCTGTAAACTGCCTATTTGAAACTGTAAAGTCATTACATACGCCGATGATACTTCCCTGCTTATAGATGGAGTAGACCGGGCCTAGTGCTATTAGAGTGCTGAGAAAGTATTTACACATGTAATGGAATGGTTGTGACTGCCCAGCTATCTCTAACTCCACTACTGTCAAATACCTAGGCATACATATCGACCAACATCTCAATTGGCATAAACACCTAGAGACACACTCTCTAGGGATACTTTGAGTATTTTACTTTATGCCAATCGATGTTAGGTTATTGTATTTCAATCTGGGGTGGAGCTACTGAGAACCTTTTTATCCGACTAGAACGAAAACAACGGGCAGTTCTTAAAGGTTCTGCTCTCTCAGCCGCTAAGATACTCCACAGTACAGCTATATTAGGAATCTAAAGTGTTAACTGTCAGGCAGCTGTATGTCCTTTAGTCAATGCTCCGTAAGCACCCTACTCGTCCATTCTCTGAGCAAACACGCATCCTCTGAGCAAAAAACCCACGGTTTTTCCCCAAGCGTCGCATTAAACTTCGTTTGCCAAGACCCAGCACGTCTTATTATGTCACCGGCACGAAACTTTATAACCAGCTTAACAATACACTGAAAATTTATCCCGATACTAAATATCAGGTCAAGTCTAAGTGATACAATTTATTTTAAAAATATTTACATATAACATAACAGCACGCCTTGTTTCCCCGAAGGGCTCAACCCTTCGCCCTGAGGTGTACCTTTAGTACACCCACATTTCGCCAGTTATGTTTAAGTCTCATGTAATAGGGAGCGAGTCTATTGCCATCAACCGGGCACAAACCCAGACTCCGGGCTGCTACTGAGAAATTCCAAATAGAAAAACCCGATAACACTTTACCCGAGACAGGAATCGAACCCAGGACCTCATGCTCAACAGTAGCACTTGCGACCACTAGACCAACGAGCCAGTCAAATATTTACATCATTTAAAAAATTAAAAAACTTAAAATAAAAGTTTAAGTTACCAGAAGATCTTCTAAAACTAACTTATCGCAATACTAAGGGTCTTCTGATGGGTAATTTTGGAAATATAAATAAATACACTGGCCTACAAAACTAAGTATCACACTTTTAAAATTGCAATAACTTTTTAAGTAGGTACACAAGATATACTTTCGAAACAAAAAGGATTCGAAAATTTTTAATTTTGTACATAAAAACTTCATAGTTTGTAAACTTTTAAGAAATGGCTGAAAAAATCTTTAAAATCAAAAATAATCCTTAACGAATTACAATTTTACCATTCATTTTTTGTTTCCATTTTTGTTTTCAATTTTTTTCTTGATCTAGGAGTCTTGTTACAAATGCTAAGTTAGACAACAGCACATAAACTTATTTATCATGCCTCTTTCACCTGAAGAATGCGCTAGGATCATGGCACGACTTTTCTGGAACTAGGCATCAGTATGCGTCGTACTGCAAGAATGGTGGGTGTGACGTTACGAACGGTCCACAAGGTGAAGCGAAGGTACGAAGAGACTGGAAACTATTTGGGGAGACCTGGTAATGGTAGACCCAGGTGTACTAGTGCCGAGAAGACCGTTACATTGTTTCCACTGTGTTGAGAAATCGGCACCAAAATGCAGTTGCAAGTCCAGCAACAGCTTCTTCAGACCCGAAGGGACTACATTAGTGACAGTACAATGAGAAGAAGACTGGCTGAAGCAAACCTGAAACCCCGAAGACCAGCGAGTGGCCCCAAACTCGAGAGAGAGCATCGAATAGCGAGACTGCGATACGCCCGTGAACACATACAGTGGGATCAAGAAGAATGGTCAAGAATTTTGTTTATAGATGAGTCTCGATTCTCACTTTGCACTTCTGATGGAAGGCGAAGTGTCTACAGGCGACCTGGTGAGCGATACCTTCAAGCCTGCTCCTCAGAAAGAGTCCAGTACGGTGGAGGTAGTGTACCTACATGTATGGACTGGCATATCTTCAGAAGGTCGCACAGAGTTAGTGGCCATAGAAAATGGCACTCTGACTGGGGAAAGTTATGCCCAAGAGATTCTCAATGAGTATGCTGAGCCGTATTTAGTAAATATGGGTGATGGATCGATGCTGAGGCATGATAATGCCCGGCCACACACGGCTCGGGTCGTGCAAGAGTATATTCAGGAGGTTGGTATCAGCGTGATGGCTTGGCTATCAAGAAGTCCTGATCTCAACCCGATTGAGCACGCCTGGGATGAACTAGGGAGGCTATTCAGAAGCCGCAGACCACCACCAACCGTCCTCAGAGCACTAAAACAGGCCCTGGTAGAAGAATGGGAGAATATTCCCCAACATCGGCTCCGAAACCTCGTGTCCAGTATGCCAAATCGACTCGCAGCTGTAAGCAGAGCCCGAGGAGGCAATACCAGTTATTAAAAAATAAATAACATGTAAAACATAAAAAATATAAATGTTAAATGAGTTTTATGACATTAAGCTAAAATTGCCATTTTTATTGTTTTATCTTGTTTTATATTTAAAAATGTTACTAATGAATAATTTAATAAAGTTTCAAAGATAGCTGATAAAAATTGCTATAAAACATTTTTTATTTTAAATCTCTAACTTCTACAGTTTAGAAAATAAATAAATTTTAAAAATGTAGTACGTACTTAGTTTTGCAGGCCAGTGTAGGTAGTTATGCATAGAGCCAAGCATTGCCACGAACCGAACATAGTCAACCATTGTCACGAACCGAACATAGCAAACCATTGTCGCCAACCGTAATGAGTTATGCCTAGCTAACCATTTCTATGAACTATATTATAAGGCTGGTTCATAACGTGCCACTCAGTAGTTCCTGGAAATAATACATAAATGCAATAAATCCTAAAGTAATGACCGTCAAAAACATTAGAAGTATGATCCGTCATACGAGCTGCATTCCCATTGTTAAGAACCACCACAGGCACAACACATATAAACCTTCCATACACACACATGTAAACCTTGTGTTAGTATATAAGTCCTTGTAACTTAGATTTAAGGGTTCTCTCGTATTATAAAGCTCATGCTGAGCACACGTGTCTTTAATTAAATCAATATATTTTTTTAACAAGTCTTGCTCGTTCATATTTGACTAGGTTTATAGAGAAGTAATGTTATGATAGATATTATACTCTCGCATACGTTCACACACTCACTCATACTTACACTCACAGTCACACACACTCTTTCACAAACATACACACCCTCAAACACGCACACACTCAAAACTCCAGACAAACACACTAGAGACATTCATAACACTTTCATTAACGTTTAATGTGTATATCTGTGACCCAAACACGGCCGTGTTACATAAATAAATTTATTTTTAATATTAGGGTCACTTTTGGGAGACAAATGACATTTTTTTGGACCCCCTAGATTGGGTAGGAGCCGCTTCCAGTTTGGGAGCCAAACGTGGGAAATGCTCCACGAAGTTCCACTGGCTGTCGAGGACGAGTCCCAGGTACTTACAGGGGCTTACATCGTCGACTCGACGCCGATGTAAACTCTTCCTACCGTTATTTGGGACCCCGACGGTGGCGCGTTCCGAGGACCATGAAAACACATGGCCTCGGACTTGTGCAGGGCCACCTCGAGTCCCATCGCCAGATCCTTTCGACGATTGTCGCAACCCCACATGGCGCTACTTCGGCCGCCACCTGGTGCGGCCTCCCCTGCGCCAGTACCAACGTGTCGTTAGCATAGCACACTACGCTGACGCCGCTATGGTCGGCGCGCAGCACCCGGTCGTATCCGATGTCCCACATATACGGCCCCAGGACCGATCCCTGTGGGACACCGCGCGACATCTCTTGACGGTTCCACACTCCCTGGTGATTGATGTAGAAGACGGCCCTGTCCGTCAAATAGGCCTCGACCACACAACAGAGGTAGGTCGGCATCCGGTGGTACCGGAGTGGATCCCTGATGTAACTCCAAGGCAAGGTATTGAAGGCATTGGCGATGTCTAGAGACACCGCCAAAACCACCAAACCTGGCCCCACCCGCACCAGCTGGCCGATAAGGCGGCCTGCAATTACTCTTTCAAAGAGCTTGCTCACCTCGTCGAGCAGCACGATGGGCTGATAAGCGGACGGAGAGTCCACAGGGCACCCCGGCTTCTTTATGAGGACCAGTTTCCCCGTCTTCCATCGAAGCGGGAACTGGCACCTCTCCAAGCATGCGCTTAGGAGCCCCTAGGTCGAGGCCCGAGAGCCTCCAAAGCCAGAACCCAGGCTTTCCCAGGTAAGCCATTGGGTCCTGGGGTGGTATTTTTGGCATTTAGTCTGCGTACCGCCACTCTCATCTCTACCTCGGTCACCTTCGGAGCATCGTCGTCGGCTGTGTGGTCCGCATCGGGCACCGCAGTAGGTGGAGCCATGGGTGGGGCGGTGTGTATCCCTCGCGAAGGGAACAAAGCGCTCACCACGTCCTCCAGAAGCTGGGGCCGGGGACTCTGCGTCAGCGGGGGAGCCCATGGGCGGAGTTTATCCCGTACCACTTTGTACGAGCGTCCCCACGGATCCCTGTTGAGAGTCTCCAGCGACTTCTCGCGGGCTAGTACCCTAGCCTGCAGAATCTCCTCTTGGAGGGTGGTCTTCGCCACTCTGTACCCCTAGTACAACTCCGCCTAAATGGTTTCCGTATCCGGAGGTCAAATACGGAGCCTGCGGTGCCTGGTGTAGCGGCGTCGCGCAGCAACGCATGCTGTGCGCAGAGCCGTCAGCTCCTGCGACCACCAGTACACCTGGCGCGAGGCATGACCAGGCTGGACCCGGGGCATTGCCACGTCACATATTTCGGACATGGCCTCCCGGAACCAATCCGCCTCGTCGTTGATGTCAGCAGGCCTGTCCGGTGATGACGCCCAGGCTTGCACGATCAAGGCTTCCAGGAGGAGCTTCCGGTCCAGCTGCTTCAGCGCCCACCGCGGACCACTCGGGATCTCCCAAACTACTGAGCTTAAAATTTTGTAAAAAGTACTGAAAATAGTTCTATGCTTATAGATTACAGGAAAATCTGTAAGAAGTCTATCTATAGTCCTAAAATAACACATCTTCCAATAGTGTGCGTACAAACTTACATTTGCAGCTGGAATGTATAGGAGTTTTTGAACTACAATGTTAAGTTTGTTCGTAGTTTGGTCGTCGTTGTCGTGTGTTCGTCAGTACAAATGTAGGGGTCCACTAGGGCCGATGCCTGCCGGGGTCGCGGGAAGGTACTTATGGGTCACCGAGGCCCCTGCAACACAGGCAACAGGAAGGAATACGGGTGGGTTTTAGTCAGTAAGAGTCTGACACACCCTCCCGCTCCGCCCAGAGCGGGAGAAGTTATTTGATGATTTCCCACCCAAAAAAAAAAAAAATTGTTCTTGGGATAAATTCATCCCAACTACGGAACCCTTCATTGTGCGTGGTCCGACATGCATTTGGCCGGGATTTTTTTACTGCTCGTTGGTTCCAATAATGTAATTTCCTTCTTTGAAGTTTCGCGAATTAATTTAAAAAGGCCTTGTATGATAAAATTATGGCCAGGTACTTAATCGTTCCTATTAAACTATAGGTAAACATATGCACAAGTGCTCCATACCAAGTACTTCATTATCTTATCTTCGTAATTAAACATTGATTCTAATGGCTCGTGCAGACTGGGGTGATATCGCCGGCGCGACAGGTATATTGCTGCCTGTCGCGCCCGCGATATCGCGCTAGTCTGCACGAGCCTTCACAGTTAGCCCAGGTGCGCACGAGCCTGCCGGGGATTGCGGAAGTGGCACAAGATCCCACGATCCCCGGTACAAGTGTGGGAGGGGAACACCGGGGTGGTTTTTAGCCAGTAAGAGTCTGACAGACCCCTCTGCCCGCCCCAGGGCGGAGGACATCTATGAGGATTTTACACCCCGGGACAAAAAAAAAAAGATTTTCTAGGATTTTTTCTCGCGGCGATTTTTTTTTTCGCGCACTCGAATTTCAGCGCTCTACTTAGCGTCGAGAGTTAAAAATCCAATAGTGTGTTTTCTCGACGCACTGGGATGCACTCTGTTGGATTCTCAATGCTCGGCTCAACACCGAGAGTTGAAAATCCAGTGCACGATAAAACCCCGCCGCGATATTTTTACGTGCGTACGTACGTGGGCTTAATGAGAATGACGCGTCAGTGAGTCTGTTTGCTCGAAACTCGGAAACGGCTAGATTTGTTTAGTTACCCTATACAAGCTATTAATTTTTTAGTGGGTTATTAAATTAACAAACAGGTAGGCAATACGTTGCGCGTTGTGGATTTATAATTTTGGAACGACTGCTTGTTTTTGTCGTAGGATCGCTTAAACATGAAACTTTTGTGTTCACAAGAATTTAACTCTCTCAGTTTGGGTTTCATCCCCGAGTCGGGCAAAGTGTTATTGGGGATTTTGCCATTAAGCCGTTCCTAGGGAATTTGTGCCCGGTTGATAGCAATAGGACTTAGACATAACTGGCGAAATAAAGTTGTTCTATAGCTACACCTCTCCTTACCCTTTCAGAGAATATTAATGTTTTATTAAAAAAAAAAAAAAAAAATAACACAGAGCGCAGAATCGCCGGATTGTTCTAGAGACGGTATCACAGTTCATTATAACCAGAGGTCGGAATTAGGTAGTTATGGAGTTATGTATGTACTCGCATCGAAATGTTGATTAATATGGATCTTCCCGGGATTTCTAATAGACAATCCCGTGTGGCCGCATTGTGTGCTCCGCATTTCCGCTATTGTTTTCTTTTGTTCTCACAAGCTATGTTGTGCGAACTACAAATATGGCAAAATTGCGCGTGTGCGCATTGGAATTTTGCAACTTTGGACATCGGATGTCGTTGATGTAAATTTGGCAAGGTCGCGCGTGCAGTGGTTTAAATTGTGTAAAAGTAAATAACTTTTTTATTTAATAATCTCGGGATTTGAGGCATATCCACTTTATTCTTTCGCTGTATGAAATCAGTGTAAGTACATAACTCTACCTATTTCCGACCTCTGATTATAACTTGCCGCGTCATGGGATTGGTAGCACTGAATTTTTCAGTCTTTATGAAATGAAATGATGAAATGATTTTCATTTCTGTAAGTAGGTTTGTACAAACACTTTTACACGTCACATCAATAAAAAACTAGATGAGGTCGGTGTTTCCTGACTACTCTGAGAAGAAAGGCCGAAATAAACTCAGGGGTCACAGTCTCTTTTAAAGTCCTGACACAATCTTGGTCACATCATGTAGATTGGTGTCTGAAATGGTCTTAGTTTCAATACAAATAGAGTTCAAAATGGCGACTGACAAAACAACAACACAGCAACTACTATTCTGTACTTGATGCGTGACGTGAATGGTAGCACTGAATTTTGCAGTCATATGCAAAATTCATTGCTACTAATCACGTCACGCGTCAAGTTATAATGAATGCACTGTACCTACTTTACTAATAAAATTCGAAACGCCTAAAATGCGTAGAACGCAGAACTTCTGTCACACACTTAAAAGAAGTCAGTTTCTGTACGTCATTAGTGTCGTAGTGCGATTAAGGGTCGGATAATGGCCGTTAACCTTGGCCATTCAAATGTGCGCCGCGACGCCGTTCGATTTCAAAGGGAATATTTTTTTTTGTAACGAAGCTATGAATATCTGAAAAAAATCACATATTAAATTATAGACAGTAAAATGGGTAATTCATACAAAAATAATCATCAAAATATCTTAAGTAGTTTGAAAGTAATATCGTTTTTTTTATGCTTTGGGTAGACATTACTTCCTGAATTTATTTCATAAAGTATTTTACTACAATACTTAAATATTCCTTTATAGAACTGATGTGTATGAGTTCTTGTTTAACGTACAATTTTTGCATAATTTACTTGCATTAGATGAAGGCGTAATAACAGATTTAAAAGTCACTAAAATCATATAACCGCGCCTTAAACGGTGACACGCTTAGTTTGTATGAAAAGTGTTGACAAAAAACCAAAAGTTAACTAGGCTGAGATTCAGCGCTTTTCGAACGTCAACATAAGACAGTCCCCCAAAACGCCCACCCTTCACCGCTTCCTAGTGCTTTAGCTGGGAAGAAGATGTGGCCAATGGGGGTTCTATACAATAGTACCCAAAATAATTTACACTACGCGTAACACAAAACATTAAATTATTAGGCATATGTCAGCTAGCACTCCACTAGACCAACAAAAAAAAAAAAGAAGAAACACACCAAAAACTTTACTCAAACAGAAATCAAAGCGTAAACAGAACTTAATACCTAAATAAAAGCCTCCAGGCATAAAGGGCGTGCTCGCTTACATTTAGCTATAGCTGTAACTCAGTCACAAATGATAAACTAGGACCATCGAAGTAAAATAAATAAACAGTTAATTACTAATAACAAAACAAAACCATGGTCAGCAAGACGACCAGTCACCACAAGTAGCACCCGATCAGGCTCCGTATCAAACCTCCGGATACGGAAGCCATTCAGGCGGAGCTATACGAGGGGTACAGAGCAGCGAAGACCGCCCTCCAAGCGGAGATCCTGCGGGCCAGGGGGTTGGCCCGCGAGGAGTCGCTGGGGACTCTAGATAGGGACCCGTGGGGACGCCCGTACAAGGTGGTGCGGGATAAACTCCGCCCATGGGCTCCCCCGCTAACGCAGAGTCTCCGTCCCCAGCTTGTGGAGGACGTGGTGAGCGCTCTGTTCCCTTCCCGAGGGGAACACACCTCCCCGCCTATGGCTCCGCCTACTGCGGTGCCCGATGCGGACCACACCGCCGACGACGACGACGATGCTCCGGAGGTGACTGAGGTAGAAATGAGAGCGGCGGTACGCAGGCTTAATGCCAAAAATACCGCCCCAGGACCCGACGGCTTACCTGGGAAGGCCTGGGTCCTGGCCTTGGAGGCTCTCGGGCCTTGACTTAGGGGGCTCCTAAGCGCATGCATGGAGAGGGGCCAGTTCCCGCTTCGCTGGAAGACGGGGAAACTGGTCCTCATAAAGAAGGCAGGGCGCCCTGCGGACTCTCCGTCCGCTTATCGGCCCATCGTGCTGCTCGACGAGGTGGGCAAGCTCTTTGAAAGAGTCATTGCAGACCGCCTCGTCGGCCAGCTGGTGCGGGTGGGGCCGGATTTGGCGGAGAGCCAGTTTGGTTTCCGCAGAGGGCGCTCTACGGTGGACGCCATCATGCGTGTGCGAGCCCTGACGACGGGGAATGCTGTTGCCCAGGGTGGGGTCGTCTTGGCGGTGTCCCTAGACATCGCCAATGCCTTCAATACCCTGCCCTGGAGTTGCATCAGGGAGGCACTCCGGTATCACCGGATGCCGACCTACCTCTGTCGTGTGGTCGAGGCCTATTTGACGGACAGGGCCGTCATCTACCCCGGTCACCAGGGAGTGTGGAACCGGCAAGAGATGTCGTGCGGTGTCCCACAGGGATCGGTCCTGGGGCCGCATCTGTGGGACATCGGATACGACTGGGTGCTGCGCGCCGACCTCCCTAGCGGCGTCAGCGTAGTGTGCTACGCTGACGACACGTTGGTCCTGGCGCAGGGGAGGTCGCACCAGGCGGCGGCCGAATTAGCGGCACGCGGGGTTGCGACAATCGTCGAAAGGATCCGGCAATTGGGACTCGAGGTGGCCCTGCACAAGTCCGAGGCCATGTGTTTTCATGGTCCTCGGAACGCGCCACCGTTGGGGTCCCAAATAACGGTAGGAGGGGTTTCTATCGGCGTCGAGTCGACGATGAAGTACCTGGGACTCGTCCTCGACAGCCGGTGGAACTTCGTGGAGCATTTCCGACGTTTGGCTCCCAAACTGGAGCGGGCGGGCGCTGCATTGAAGCGGCTCCTGCCCAATCTAGGGGGTTCAAACGCCTCCTGCCGGAGGCTCTACGCGGGGGTCGTGCGGTCCATGGCCCTCTACGGGGCTCCTGTATGGGCGCGCTCTCTGGCGCTGCGGCCAGCCCGCCGGTTGAGCGCGGCCCAAAGGGTCATGGCCATCCGGATGGTCCGAGGATACCGCACGGTCTCCTGTGAGGCAGCGAGCCTCCTTGCCGGATTGCCGCCATGGGATCTGGAGGAAAAAGTCCTCGCGCACGTATGGGAGTGGCGCGAGGAGGCGAAACGCCGTGGCGTAAGTCCGCTGCCGCGAGAAATCGCGGCACAGCGGACGGAGCTCCGGCGGGATCTCATGGCGTCATGGAAAGTACGGTTGTTGCAACCCAGTGCTGGGCACGCCACGATTGCGGCGATAAGTCCCCTCTTTGAGGAGTGGCTGGAGAGGCGCCACGGCGTCCTCACCTTCCGCGTGACGCAGGTCCTCACCGGACACGGCAGCTTCGGGAGGTTCCTGTGTCGGATAAGGCGGGAGGAAACGTCCGGGTGTCACCACTGTGTGGATCGCCTGGAGGACACGGTGGAGCATACGGTGGAGGTCTGCCCGGCTTGGGCAGAGCACCGCCGTGTCCTCGTGGAGGCGATCGGCGGCAGAGACCTCTCGCGTCCGGCCCTGGTTCAGGCCATGGTACGGAGCGAGAGGGCATGGGCAGCCGTCACCTCCTTCTGCGAAGCAGTAATGCTCGCGAAGGAGGAGGCGGGACGGTTGAGGGAAAGGCAAGTTTCGCGCCCTCTCGCCCCTAGCCGCCGCAGGAGACGCCCAGGGCGTCGGGAATCCCGGGCGGATTTCCGGCCACCGTAGGCGCGGGCTTGCGGACGGTGAGCAATGGGTAGCTCACCGTCCGGTAAGGACCAGGCCCGGGTCGACGGCGCGTTGTATTCCACGCGCGCCTCAAAGAGATGTCGTCAGCACATAGTAGGGGTCCACTAGGGCCGATGCCTGCCGGGGTCGCGGGAAGGTACTTATGGGTCACCGAGGCCCCCGCAACACAGGCAACAAGAAGGAATACGGGTGGGTTTTAGTCAGTAAGAGTCTGACACACCCTCCCGCTCCGCCCAGAGCGGGAGAAGTTATTTGATGATTTCCCACCCAAAAAAAAAAAAAAAAAAAGTAGCACCCGATCACGAGCATAACGCAAAGATCATCCAACGACGCTGCCTGCAGCAGCGGCCGCCGAGGCGAGTCCGTGCTCTGTGGTTTATCAATTCTGTCGTGCTATAATGAATAACTTCAGAGATAAAGCATTCGATCTATCATGTCTGACATTCATTAAAAGATATTATTTCCTTTTACCAATGATAACAAATCACTCGTGATTGCTGCAATCGTGTCATTGTGTCGTCGTTTTTATGCCATTCAAAATAGAAAAGAAGGTGTCTGTATATTCTGTTAATTTAACGATGGATACAAAACCTTAAATATAAAACGAGCGAGCTTTACAGTAGCAATATCTGACATCTCACCTGGGTAATAAGCAACTGAGCAGCAACAGAAATTAACCTCAGAATTTAAAAAGCTAAATACTGAAATATTTGTTCGAATAATTATTAATTACCTACTAGTGGTCGCTCACAGGTCGAAATTTGACACCCTCTACTTACAATCTATATCGTACTTACTAATTCCATGAGTACACTAATTCCTTGCTATTAATCAGTACTTACTTCTTCCATGCTCAAGCTGTCATTTCCTGTCACCGTACCACACTTCCGTCCCTTTTCACGAAATCACTCCCACAGAAAGCGACAGGAAAGATTACAGTACATTAAAAATCGGAAAACACTTGATTTCTTATTTATGTTATGTAGATTTAAATACAAAACATAACAACACGCCTATATATCTCGAAGGAGTTAGCCTTGCAGAGGTGTACCTATAGTACACGCACATTTCAAAAGTTATATTAAGGGCCGGGTTATAATAACTATTCTTTGTATTTTTTTCAAAATTTTAGGCTCATCAGTTTCGGAGATAAGGAGTGGGGGAGGTGGTCAATTTTCATCTATTTTCTTTAATAACTTTAAAACTAATTATTATTAAATTATACAAAAATATATTTGAAATGTACGTATCAAGTCCTTTCATTTGATAAATATAACGCGGTACAGTTTGCTTTTTTTATATTCACATTTTTCCCCGAAAAGTGAACCCCATATTCAATATTTCTTTTATTTACGACATATGTTCGATTGTGGGTCACAGAAATTCATATATTTATGTGTACCAAATATCAACCCAATCGGTCCAGTAGATTCGGAGCAAATACATACAATTAAATATTGTACTCTTAAAGGAACATAAGCAAGAGCAGCGTTGCGACCATTGTTATAATAAGATTGAGTGGACTTTTTCTGAGACCTTTTTAAGAGGCAGTCGTTTCATATTTGAATTAATATTTAAATATGTATTATCCTTTGTTCTTTAAGTTGTTTTTAAAGTGATTATATTGTTATAATACTCGTATAAAGTTGTTTCAGTCAATAATTAGCACACTAAGCACATATTAAGTTAAACTAATTAGTTTCGTGTACGTGGTACTTAGCCAGGCGGTGCTTACAAAGATTTCTATTACTTTTGAATTGGTATTGTTTTAGATAAGTGTCTAACCGTTTGCTTAAGTTGTTAAGCAATTAGAAGAATTAGTGAAATGAGAGTAACAATTTTTAACACATTTAACGGTCTCAAAAGAGTAGGTAACCGTGGAGTTTGTTGCCGTTTGCCGTATAGGACATGATTAATTGATTGGAACGCAGCACCGGACCCCTTTATTTGCCTGGGAAATTATCAAATAACTTCTTCCGCTCTGGGCGGAGCGGGAGGGTGTGTCAGACTCTTACTGACTAAAACCCACCCGTATTCCTTCCGTTGCCTGTGTTGCGGGGGCCTCGGTGACCCATTAGTACCTTCCCGCGACCCCGGCAGGACCTATAAGCAGTCTAAAGAGTTCTTGATATAAATTCATCACAACTACGGACGGAACCCTTCATTGTGCGTCTATACATCACACCTGTAGCCCCCGAAGGATTGGGCAGAGATGTACCTTTAAATACACCCACATTTCGTAAGTTATATTTAAGTGCCATGTAACAGGGGTGAGCCTATTGCCATTGTACAATAACATTTTTTTTGTGAAAGACCAGAATTTCATAAAAAATAATAAAGAAAAGGTAGCAGTACATATCTTGCATAAATATGGCATAACAACAAAATCGCTTGAGGTGGAAGGGATGTTTGCAACGGGTTTGGTGAAAATTTCGCAAGTACCTATAAAGCCCCTACAGATCGGACGGTGAGCAGTGGGTAGCTCACCGTCCGGTAAGGACCAGGCCCGGGTCGACGGCGCGTTGTATTCCACGCGCGCCTCAAAGAGATGTCGTCAGCACATAGTAGGGGTCCACTAGGGCCGATGCCTGCCGGGGTCGCGGGAAGGTACTTATGGGTCACCGAGGCCCCCGCAACACAGGCAACAAGAAGGAATACGGGTGGGTTTTAGTCAGTAAGAGTCTGACACACCCTCCCGCTCCGCCCAGAGCGGGAGAAGTTATTTGATGATTTCCCACCCAAAAAAAAAAGCCCCTACAGATACTCGTAGTCCCTATCTCACAAACACTAGTTATTCTCTCATGTCTGCAGCACTGTGTAATTTGGAAGAGAGAAAAGAACTATACCATGAATTAATTGGATTTGATGAATCTAAGGGCGCGGATAGCAATGGCATTCCTCGTATACCTATTTATTAAAAGCTGTGCAATGACCTTAATATTTCCCCTTCAAACAATCTTCCATAGATCTTTACACAATGGTATGTTTCCAGGCACCTGGACAGAAGTTCTCGTCATACCATATTTAAATCTGGACAAAAGCATTTTTTTGGCTTATTTTAGACCAATCTCATTATTAGTTACATTTGGAGAAGTATTTGAAAAACTTGTTAGCAAACATCTGATGTGGTACCTTATAGAACACATTACTAATTAGCAGCATGGTTTCGTTAAATCTAGATCGACCAATACTAACCTACTATGTTTCATGTAGGCTTTGCCTAAGTGCCTTGACGATCGTATTCCAGTGGACACAATCTATACTGAGTTTAGCAAGGCATTCGATAAAGTGGATCACTGCCTTCTTATTAATAAATTGGCTCAACGGGCTGTGGGTGGAACGTTGATAGGGTGATTTAAATCTTACCTAGAAAAGAGAGAATCAAAAGTCGCAACCTCTGGAACCCCGCAAGGATCGCATTTGGGGCCGATTCTTTTTAATGTTTTCATTAACGACATAGCTGAGTGCTTCAAACACTACCGTTTTTATTTGTTTGCGGACGATTTAAAGATAATGAAGCCAATTCAGAGTAACTTAGACTGCAAAATGCTACAGGACAACATATAGACTGGTGCAAAGTAAACAAAATGCTTTTAAATATTTGTAAATGTCAACTTGATCAAGCCCTAAAGTTGATGTCCACATCCTGAATATTGTCTCAAGATCAAGGTTCTAGGAATTGTTTTGCGAAATAGTAAGGAATTTATAACACTCGCTACAGAAATACAGTTTTTCAGCACTTTAATCCGTCTAATCCTAGAATATAATTCCGTGGTATGCATTACGAGGTTTACTCCAAGCGATTAGAGAGTATCCAAAAGCGGTTCCTTTACCATCAATGCTACGGAGATTACTTGGCTAAACAACTCATTAGCTACACTGACAGGCTGAAACACTACCACATGGATACACTAACCAGTCGTAGGAAGAAACTGGACTGTGTCATCCTTTACAAAATATTGAGTGGAACGATAAATTGCAGTGAACTTTTGAGTTCATTAAAGATTCAAATTCCGTCTCCGATTCCTAATTAATTTATATCCTTGGCTCAAAAACTAACCTTGGTCATTACGCCGCTGTGCCAAGACTTTGAAGGCAATTTATCATGTTAGCCAAAGCTACGAATTTAGACATCTGCGAGTCTCTGTCCAATATAATACATAATTGTTTAATAGATTTAATTTATTTTAAGTATCTCTAAATGTTTATTTTCTTCTTTTTTATGTCTTTTAAATATGAATTAACTGTTTCCTAATTTTACCTATCATTAATATTTTAACTTTGTTAGCTTAGTTGTTAACTTTTGTAACGTTATACGTTGATTATATCTATAATTATTAACTATTTGCAAACCTACTTAATGAATAGTTTACGCTTGCAACTGATATATAAATAACTAAACATTCCAATCAGTTTTATAAAATATTGTGGCGAGCTTCGCGCACGAAACTGGTTTGTTGGTAGGCGTCTCCCCTCTCCATGCGCGTCGTTAAAGTTCGCGCACTTCCAGCGGTCCGTGGAACAATCTCGACCGGCGGCTTGACCTGACACTACGGAGCAGAGTGACCGTGTCTAGCGATCTATTAATTGTACCTGCCACTACCATCTTTACGCAACGAACAACATTTTGAAAAGTTACAAAGTTCAAACGTGTGTGCTACATCTATTAAAATTAAATAATATTTAATTCAGTGTAACCCCAAATCGGGTGAGTGTTGCAAAACTTATAATAACTAGTTTTAAGTATTCGCTGCATGACTTGCTAAAAATATACGCTGTTTGCTATAATCAGCTTCATGTCATTCGAATTGCCGATGTGTTTTTTACGTTAGTGTATTGGTTGTGATCGTCATTTTAAACACTACCTTAACTTTGTGATTTTACCGAGTGACAGTAACATAGGTGTAACGGATCATAACAGTTACTTTTTAAATAATTATCTTCTTCCTTTAAATGTATTCTTTGTTTTGATTAGTAGGAGGTGGTTATGTATCCGTAAATTCTGATATAAAATTTTGTTATATTTTTTCTCACCTACCCTACATCACTAGTTATCATTTTTCTGCTAGTCATTCATCATGCTTTTAAAATTGTACCACGCTGATTAGACTGCTTCATCTGGATAGCTAATTGATGCTAGAACGCCGCTTTCCACCGTAGATTCCACGTTCAACGGTTGTCAGGATGTTGCAGTCAGTAGCATGAATTCGGTCATTTTCTAAAATGTCCAATTCCGGAAATTCCAGGGTTCTTCCGTACCGGAGTTTTTTGGTACCGTCGCTGCGAGGGCTGAGGCTGGTCGACCCTACAAGCTGCCTTAACCGCCGTTGGAAGACCAACCTACCTACTTGGCTGCCACCAGTCACCTACGTTCTGGGAACTACCAGGATAGTGGTTTTTCTTTAGGCGGGCTAGAACTTCACACGCGCTCGATATCGGGAACTCACGTTAACATATTTAAATATTAAATATTTTGTAATCATATTTATATACTTTTAATTAAACAGATGTACCTTGCTTCCAACAATATGTTGTTTTTTTTCTACCTGCAAGGCAACAACGTTACAGTGGCGCCCATACTAGTGGTAGATATCGAGCCGTGTTTAGTTCTCTTCTGCTAGGCATTTTTTTAGTTTCTTGGTGTTGGCTTTCTATGTCAGTAGTGTTAGTGTTTATAACTTGATTACAGGCTGTCAAAGGTGAAATTTTTCTATTCTATCGTATCAAATCTTGAAATATTTTAAATTTAAAAACTGTTAAAAAATAAAATACTACCCACATTTTTTTATTATATTCACGTTTGTTAGCCTGAGTACCTGATTTTGTTATGTTACTGTGTTAACATTTATTTTATTTTTTTTTTGTTTTGTGAATTTTGCAACACACACCTCTCGGGTAACTTGTCGTATATTTTCTTAAATTTACAAAAATGTCCTATCCCATAAAATTTTTATCATTACAAAAGGCAGAATTGGAATATGAAGTAGCAGTTCGTGGTGGTGTATGTGCCGATTCTGTAAACGAGCTGCGGAAACAAATTGTTAAATTGATTCCTATCCTACCCTCTGAGGATATTTTAGAATCACATTTAGATCCTAAAGATGACTTAAAAGCGGTCAAAGAGTCCCTGTTAAAGTCTCATAATAACATAATTACCCTTAAATCTAAATTTGAAAAGAATTTGTTCACACGCACCGAAATCTTATTGCACCACGTATATCATAGACTTAATCGAATTAATTACTCAACCAGTGACGTAGCGGAGGTCTATAAAATTTGCTTGTCCAATTTCAATACTCAATACAAAGATATGACCTTACTTAGGCCACAAACTGCTTTGTCTACTCAGGCTCAGGTATCTACTCAAACGGAACCGGTTCCTGAAACAAACCTAGTGAATGTCCCTGTCAGTTGCGAGCGTAGGCTGTTTTCAGAAATAAGCAAACTGAAATACTCCGGAAAAACTTGCGTCCGTGCATTTATTCAGAAGGTGGAAGAGTTTATTTTGAGCAGAGCTATACCTCGTGAACAAATGTTCTCTTTGGCTTTCGAGATATTCACGGACGATGCTCTTCATTGGTTCAGATGTGTTAAAGATCAGGCTAGTACCTGGGATGACATTGTTTCTTTGCTTAGGCAAGATTTTAGCCAAAGTGACTTCGACTACAAATTTTTATCGGAAATAAGATCACGCACTCAGGGTGAACTAGAAAATATAACTATTTACATTTCTATTATGCGTGGCATGTTTTCCCGTTTGGATAGAAAGTTGCCAGAAGAAGATCAATTAGATATATTGTTGCACAACATTCGACCTTGCTATGCAAGTACGCTCGCATCATCTGCGGATATAACCGATATAAGTAGTTTACAAAAATTATGTAGGAACTACGAAAACATACAAACTAAACTTAAACAGTATCGCGAACCGCCTAAAGATAGTGCAGAAACCTTGGCTCCAGAATTCGCATATAAAAACCAGCCTAGCAATAGTAATTCTAGTAATTATAAAAATACTAATTCTAATTATAAATCTAACTACTCTAAAAATACTTTTGAAATAATAACTACAAAACTAAAAATACTAGTGATACTAATTCAAATTTACACGTCAATGAAATGGCTCATGTATCTCAGGAAAAGAACAAAAATGTATACTGTCCTAGATGTAGATCTAAATCACATTCACTGGGTTCATGTAAACAACCACACTTTCTTATTTGCTTTAAATGCGGAAAGAAAGATGTCAAGTTTCCAGAATGTCCTAATTGTCACTCTAACGCAACAAAAAACTAAGCGGTGAGGGTTGCGGAAACAGTAATAGCACCAATTTCGATAAGAATGACTGGGATAATTGGCTCAAAACTGTCTCAAAATTTTGCTCTTGCTATACTGTTTCTTCAATCCGTAATAATAGTATGGACTACACACGGCCTTATGTTCCAATAAGTATTGGCAGTAAACCTGTTATTGGGTTACTAGACACAGGTTCTGCAGTGACTATAATGGGAAATGACTTCCATAAGAGTTTTATTCCATCTAATTACCAATGGAACATATGTCAATCTACGACATTTGTTGCAGCGGGTGGGCAGAAACTTTCATCTTTAGGATTTATTTCATTACCATTCACTTTAGAAAATCAAACACATAATTTAAATGTCCACATTATTCCGGAAATAAAAAATTCATTAATCTTAGGCATGGACTTTTGGCGTAAATTCGGTTTGTTCCCTAGTCACTTAAACACTGTTCTCTTTTTAAATCCATCAGACGCTCAGTTAGCTGAACTGAAGTCTGATTGCTCAGAACACCTACAGTCGTATGATCATTTATCACAAGACCAGAGGATTACAGCAGATAATATCATATCGCAGTTCCGTGAAATATCATACGAAGTACAAGGTCTTGGTCGTACTTCTCTAATAACGCATACCATTGACACTGGAGAAGCTGCCCCCATTCGTCAAAGGTATTATAGAATGTCTCCAGAGAAGCAACGCATATTAGTGGAGCAACTAGATGAGATGCTGGGAGATGATGTAGTTGAACCTGCTGAGAGCCCATGGTCATCACCAGTACTACTCACACCTAAAAAAACTGGTGAGCTTAGATTTTGCTTAGACAGTAGAAAATTAAACGCCGTCACAAAAAAAGATGCGTATAATTTGCCTTACATCTCTGAGATCCTTGATAATTTACGCGACGCTAAATATTTAACCAGTTTAGATCTATCTAAAAGCTTTTGGCAAATATTGATCAGTGAGCAGGACAGATGCAAGACCGCGTTTTACATACCAACCCGTGGCACTTACCAGTTCAAATCTATGCCATTTGGTCTTACTAATGCACCAGCCACACAACAACGTTTAGTTGACATTTTGTTCTATGGACCAGAATTTGAACATCGCGTTTTTGTATTTGTCGACGATATTATAATAGTGTCTTCTACTTTTGAGCAGCATATTTCTCTACTGCTTCTTGTTTTAAAAAAACTAAAATCTGCTAACTTAACTATAAATTATAAAAAGAGTCAATTTTTCCGAGACAAACTAAAATATTTGGGTTATGTAGTCGATGCTAACGGTTTACATGCTGACCCAGAAAAAATTGATGCAATTAAAAATTATCCTACCCCCGCTAATAGAAAAGAAGTTCGTCGATTCTTGGGCGCAGCTTCTTGGTATCGAAGGTTTATACCAAATTTTAGTTCTTTGGCTTCACCATTGAACAAACTAACCTCACAAAGCAAAAAAGCACCATCGTTTGTATGGTCTAAGGAAGTTGACATAGCTTTTAATAAATTGAAAGAATGCTTAGTTTCTGCTTCGGTACTCTCGTGTCCCGATTATTCAAAACCATTCGAAATTCACACCGATGCGAGTGACTACGGTATTGGTGGTGTGTTGACCCAAAATATTAATGGTGAGGAGAGAGTCATAGCCTACATGAGCAAGTCATTGTCCAATCAAGAACGCAACTATAGTGCTACCGAGCGTGAAGCTCTTGCTGTTCTAATAGCGGTTGAGCATTGGCGCTGTTATGTGGAAAATGGCCAAAAATTTGTTGTCTACACGGACCATTCTGCCCTTAAATGGTTTTTAAAACTAAATAACCCTACAGGTCGATTAGCTCGATGGGGTGTACGACTATCTGCGTATAATTTTGAAATAAGACACCGCCGTGGATCTGAAAACGTAGTTCCAGATTTTCTATCACGTTCTGTACCTATTACCGCTGTTGATAGTCTTCCTATTAATACGCAAACTACTGACGCGTGGTATCTCAACATTTATAATGGTTGCCAGTCTTCTCCTACCTCGTTTCCTAACTATTTAATAAAAAACGGAAAACTGTATAAGTATATGAAAACTATGTGTCCGTTGCGTAGAGAATTTGAATGGAAGGAGGTAGTACCTGCGGAATACCGTAGTACTGCATTGGAAAAGCACCATTCCGAACCTTCTGCAGGGCACTTGGGTGTCTTTAAGACGTATAGACGGCTCGCTTTATGTTATTACTGGCCAGGCATGCACGCGGATGTTCAGAAATTTATTTCAGCTTGCGATGCGTGCATAGCTCATAAGCATCAAAACCATGCCCCTTTAGGCAAAATGGGTGAGCCTAAAGTATGTTCTAGGCCATTCCAAACTATTAGTGTAGATCTAGTCGGACCTTTGCCTCCATCAAGAAAACAAAATTGCTACATATTCGTGATTACGTGCTGTTTTAGTAAATATTGCCTTTTATTTCCAATTAAGCGGGCAACCGCGGAAATTATTACTAGAATCCTTGAGGAGAACGTAATTCTCGTACATGGGATACCCTCTACTATTATACTTGATAACGGAAAACAGTTTGTTAGCGCTACTCTCAAAAGACTGATTACCAAATACAAAATTCCCAATTTACATTTTACTCCAAAATACTCACCTCACATCAACACAGTTGAACGTTATAACAAAACTATTATGACTGCCATTTCTACATTTATTGTAGACGATCAACGTGTCTGGGATCTACTAGTACCAAAGATTCAGTTTGCAGTAAATAGTTCTGTAAACGAAGCAACGGGCTATACTCCGTCATTTCTTGTATACGGACGTGAACTGGTTACTTGTGGTTCACAGCATGTCGACTCGGAAAACGATGAAGACATTGTTTTTGTACCTCGCGATTCGTATGCAGAAAACCTAGGCTATTTATCTTCTATCTTTAACAAGGTGCAAGCAGCGCTTCTCCAGGCACATGCTAGAAACTGCCAGTCTTACAATTTACGTAGGAAAACTGCAGAGTTTAATATAGGTGATGTTGTATGGAAGAGAACTTTCTATCAAAGTGACAAAGATAAATATTTCAATAAGAAGTTGGCTCCTAAATTTATTAAGTGTCAAGTTATTGGAAAAAAATCTCCATTAGTATACGAATTGGCGGATACGTCTGGAAAACCTATCGGGAAATGGCATATTAAAGATATCAAGTTAACTAATTACAAAGACTAAAGCGAAAACTAAATACTTAACTAAACGAGGAAAGTTAATACAAATCGATGATTGCAACTATCTAGCTAACTATGTACATTCATACTGTTGTTAAAACAAAATTAATATATTGTAATCAATTACCAACCCTAACGTACGTATTGCTAAAACCATCTACCAACACATAACCAAATACTAACTGCTATATTATTATTTATTTAAATTCTAGGTATATTCTTACCATATACAAAGACTATTTATAGAATGACGGTCTATCACATCATTAAATTCTGTAGTACTAATTATACTATCGGTCCTACAACCATAGTAAGAAAGCGATCATGGTTCAACCCCATGAATTTCTTTTCCCTATACCAATGGCTCTACACCATAGGTATTCTACAAAGTTTTGTATAGAATATTATCAGTATGGGATTGGTTATGTGTGGACTGCTCTGTACTTACAATGTTACTGCAAAAATTGCATTTGATTCTCGGGAGTGTTTTGTGCAGTATTTAAACCAAGACCCTCTGAATGATAGCATGCGGTAACACATGAGCTAAAGTGTTGCTGCCGATCAAACGATGAAAGAAAAAAAAAGAATGATGAATGTTAGGGATAGGAATGAATGAGTAACGTTAATCAGATGACTTCAGAAGCAGTAGCAGTGGATTTTACTTAGGAAAAATCCTACGCTAAAAAGGGGGATACTGTAACGTTATACGTTGATTATATCTATAATTATTAACTATTTGCAAACCTACTTAATGAATAGTTTACGCTTGCAACTGATATATAAATAACTAAACATTCCAATCAGTTTTATAAAATATTGTGGCGAGCTTCGCGCACGAAACTGGTTTGTTGGTAGGCGTCTCCCCTCTCCATGCGCGTCGTTAAAGTTCGCGCACTTCCAGCGGTCCGTGGAACAATCTCGACCGGCGGCTTGACCTGACACTACGGAGCAGAGTGACCGTGTCTAGCGATCTATTAATTGTACCTGCCACTACCATCTTTACGCAACGAACAACATTTTGAAAAGTTACAAAGTTCAAACGTGTGTGCTACATCTATTAAAATTAAATAATATTTAATTCAGTGTAACCCCAAATCGGGTGAGTGTTGCAAAACTTATAATAACTAGTTTTAAGTATTCGCTGCATGACTTGCTAAAAATATACGCTGTTTGCTATAATCAGCTTCATGTCATTCGAATTGCCGATGTGTTTTTTACGTTAGTGTATTGGTTGTGATCGTCATTTTAAACACTACCTTAACTTTGTGATTTTACCGAGTGACAGTAACATAGGTGTAACGGATCATAACAGTTACTTTTTAAATAATTATCTTCTTCCTTTAAATGTATTCTTTGTTTTGATTAGTAGGAGGTGGTTATGTATCCGTAAATTCTGATATAAAATTTTGTTATATTTTTTCTCACCTACCCTACATCACTAGTTATCATTTTTCTGCTAGTCATTCATCATGCTTTTAAAATTGTACCACGCTGATTAGACTGCTTCATCTGGATAGCTAATTGATGCTAGAACGCCGCTTTCCACCGTAGATTCCACGTTCAACGGTTGTCAGGATGTTGCAGTCAGTAGCATGAATTCGGTCATTTTCTAAAATGTCCAATTCCGGAAATTCCAGGGTTCTTCCGTACCGGAGTTTTTTGGTACCGTCGCTGCGAGGGCTGAGGCTGGTCGACCCTACAAGCTGCCTTAACCGCCGTTGGAAGACCAACCTACCTACTTGGCTGCCACCAGTCACCTACGTTCTGGGAACTACCAGGATAGTGGTTTTTCTTTAGGCGGGCTAGAACTTCACACGCGCTCGATATCGGGAACTCACGTTAACATATTTAAATATTAAATATTTTGTAATCATATTTATATACTTTTAATTAAACAGATGTACCTTGCTTCCAACAATATGTTGTTTTTTTTCTACCTGCAAGGCAACAACGTTACACTTTATTGTGCATGCTGTGCATTGTCTCATATAAGTGAAGGAGTTCACATACTTAATACCTGATGTTTCCCGTCTTTTGTTGGAGATCCTAAATCAATAAATGAATTAATCAAACACAAATCCAGACTCCGGGATTTTTTTTTTTTTTGGTTGGTAAATTATCAAAAAGCTTCTCCTGCTCTGGGCGGAGCGGGAGGGTGTGTCAGGCTCTTACTAAATACAACCTACCCGTGTTCTTTCCGTTGGCTGTGTTGCCAGGGGCCTCGATAACCCTTTCGTACTTTCCCGCAACCCCGGCAGGCATCGGCCCTAGTGGACCCCTACTCTTGTGCTGACGACATCTCTTTAAGGCGCGCGTGGAACACAGCGCGCCGTCGACCCGGGCCTGTTCCTTATCGGACGGCGAGCTACCCATTGCTTACCATCCGCAAGCCCGCGCCTACGGTGGCCGGAAATCCACCCGGCTTTCCCGACGCCCAGGGCGTCTCCTGCAGCGGCTAGGGGCGAGAGGCAGAAGGAGGGGACGGCTGCCTATGCTCTCTCGATCCGTACCATAGCCTGGACCAAGGCTGGACGCGAGAGATCTGCGCCACCAATCGCCTCCACGAAGACACTGCGGTACTCTGCCCAAGCCAGGCAGACCTCCAGCGTATGCTCCACCTTGTCTTCCGGACGATCTATACAGTGATGACACCCGGGCGTTTCCTCCCGCCTTATCCGACACAGGAACCTTCCGAAGGTGCCGTGTCTGGTGAGGACCTGCGTCAGGCGGCAGGTGAGGACGCCGTGGCACCTGTCTAGCCACTCCTCAAAGAGGGGACTTACCGGCGTGTGTGTGTCGTGCCCAAGACACCGGGCTGCTACTAGTTGAGAAATTCCAGATGGAAAACCTGATAACACTGCCTGACTTGGGAATCGAACTACGATGTTTCATTTAAGTCTTGTTTTATAACCGAGAAATAATACCTTCGCTAAGTAGTATCGGGACTACCAAAAACTTGTTTTATTTTGGATAATCCAAAAGTACACGCCTTACAGACATAAACATGTTGACAATAATATTTTTGAACGGTTATGTGTTTGGTAACGAAAATCAATAGGGCTTATTCGAAGGATGAAAGAAAACTTATAGAAGATTTAGATTAATCCATTGTGTGTGACGATGTGAATCGTGACGACAAACAGACACACTTCCCAACGGAAAGCACTATACGTAATTTTTTAATTGCACTTTTTGTTATAATTAAGATATAACTATCTAAAAATATATTAAACTTATAATGTCAAGTCTCTAGTTATTAAAACTAGGTAGTTTTAATAAATAGAGACTTGACGTATATGGAATTCATATTAGCAGGTGCTAATATGAATTCCATATATAATTGAGAGTATAAAAACGATTTTATCTTGGAAAACGCTGACAAGGCGAAAAATATCTATAGTAGAGCACTCTCACACGCTGAAGTGTTGTGAGGCGTGCAATATAATAATAAACTATCTATAAATCATATAAAACGAAGTCGCGTTAAGTAAGTTTGCGTGTCTGTTTGTTTTCACATCGTTTTCAGTTTTCACCATCATTTAATTGTTTATATTTACCCACATACTTTATTGTACACCAGATTATACATTACAAAAAAGTTAATTATACACTACAAAACATAAAATGTGCGGCCTTATCTGTTCCAGGAAAGGTTGAAAGAGAAGAAACTTGTTCGCTTTACAACGCAACTCTCACTGAGTCAGGACAATAAAAACATGAATAAAAAGGAAAAAAGATACATTAAAATAGCGTTTATAGAAACAACACAGCTCTCTAAACAGACAGACGCTACAAACTTACGGACTCTGACGTCATCGGAAAAGTGTACGACTTTTAAATAGCAATGAGACATACTGTTTCAGCTATCACCCACATCATGAATAATATCATCCTCACCTTGGTCATATCGGCCAATCTCAACGGATACTGATACTAGCCAAGTTCACAGGAGGTAATTGATATAAAGTAGTGCATAAGTTTGTACGAAAATACAGGTGCATTCTCTCTTTCCTCATTGTCATAGTCAGATAAGAATGTGACGGCAATTCGACACAACAGCAGGTTTAGCACGAGAACCGTACAGCAGGCTTAGCATGACGCTTTCTACCGTAGAAATCCTTCTACATAAAAAAGGACCTAGACAAAGATCGTTAGAAACGGAAGACAAAATGACAGATTGTGAAAGGATTTCTACGGTGAGATGTCAAAAATGGAGAAACGATATGTCACTTTGTATAGAAAGAGCCGTGTCTATTCTTCGAAGAAATATAAAGCGTCATGCTAAGCCTGCAGAAACGTTTTGTCAACGGAAGAGTTTTAGATTTTTATAAAAATATTAAACATCCTTCAAATCCTTCAATCCTATCGATAAAGGGGGAATAAGAAAGGAAAAATTGGAATGGGTAAATTCCAATTTTTAAGGGGATATCCTAACTGTTTATTTATATGCCACAAATATTTATTTGACCCCGACGTTGAAATTGTGACTAACACATAGGCGTAATTTACACTTTGTTGATAGCACCGAAGTCTAAATTATTGCCACTGATAATTTTATAGCTATAAACAAACGTTTCAAGTTTTATAGCCATAACAAGTCCATCAGGCGTTTGTGATATAAACAGACATAACATCATGAGTATTGTTTATTAAATGTTTACTTAGATTAAATCTTGAATGTACTAGCATTCATCCTTCATCATCTGCCTAGCCCAGGGGTCGGCAACCTTTTGAGACGGAAGGGTCAATAGTTAAAATAAATTTACAAAATTTCCCAGTTTTTAAAGAGCCACAAAATATTTTATTTTCAATATTATAGTATTTGCTAATAATTTTCGATTTTTATTTAAAATAAACGACTTTAAATACGAAATGATATACATCTATTTATTCATATAAAAACATATAGATAAATGCTTTTAACCAAAAACATATTCAAGTATTTTAGCTAGTTATAACATAATTAATCCATTTATATAACTACAGTCAATGAATATGAGATAGTTATATCAAAGCTGTTGGTTTTGGCTTGCCTTTGGAAAGTTTGGTTAAATCTGGCTCATAACTTGTTGTTTTAAGTTTCAAACACGACTCTAGATTTTTGATTGTTAATTGGCTTCTAACTTTACTAAACAAAAAAAAACTTTAGTAAACAAGGAACCCTTATAGTGTCGCCATGTCCGTCTGTTTGTCTGTCTGTCTCTCTATCTGACCCCATTGTAGCTGAGAGACGCTTAGTACTAGAAAGCTGTAATTTGGCATAGGTATATTTATTATTATTAATCACGCCGATAAAGTGCTAAAATAAAATCTTGAAAAAGCTTTTTTTAGGGTACACCTTCCTTGCACGTAATGTGGGGATGATAGTTTTTTTCTCGTCTCCCCATGGTGTGGGGTATCGTTGGATAGGCTGTTCCTTTTTTTTATTTTGGTTGACTCTTACTGACTAAAACCCACCCGTATTCCTTCCGTTGCCTGTGTTGCGGGGCCTCGGTGAGCCATTAGTACCATCCCGCGATCCCGGCAGCACCCTGCCCTTCCGCCCTGGGGTGGGCGGAGGGGTCTGTCAGCCTCTTACAGACTTAAACCACCCCAGTGTTCCCCTCCCACACTTGCACCGGGGATCATGGGATCTTATGCGACTTCCGCGATCCCCGGCTGGTGGCCCGCGCGGGGGCAGTGAGGAGTAAGACTCCCCCCGCAACATCTAATAGGGATGCACGTTAAACACTACGCGCCGCCACCTCGGATCCTGCAGTTTGGGGGGCGACTGATGTCCCCGAGTCCGTTGCCTCTGGACCCATTTAGGGGGGCTGGAATAGGGCATTGTCCGCCCTCCGCCGACGCCCAGTGCGCCTGTTGCGGGCAGGGTGAGTGGAAGAGATCTCTCGCTCCGTTTCCGCAGCCTCCTTCTGCGACATGGCCGTTTCGCAGAAGGATGCCACCGCGTCCCAGGACTCCTCGCTGCCGACCACCGAGTCGACCACGGTTGGCAGCGACAGGTCACTGCCTACTCCTGAGGTGAGGACACGGCGCGGCCCCTCCCATACGGCCCACTCTGCCAGCGTATGCCACGCCGTGTCCTCCCGGCCCCCTGGCCTAGCCTACCCCAACTATGTTGGGGTCTGCTTCCAGTCTATTTTACATGGAGCGACTGCCTATCAGACCTTCACAACCCAGTTACTGGCTGGACCTAATTGATATGTTATCCATAAAGGACTCTGAAGATTTAGCTTTTGTAGCCACTAACTAAAAGATTTGTGAAATCCAAGGCTGTTCCCAGTTTCCGTTGTTTTCTAAAGATGTTTCCCTTCGCCGTAAAATAGTTGGTAATGTTCAAGACATACACAGAAAGCATATTGATAAAATCATGTAGGATAAGTTTAAGGAAAGATTTGTAGACTAGACTGGTTTTATGTTAATCCCTTTACCAGGCCCCAGAGAACTGCAGGCTTAGCACGAGCACTGTTTTGTCTACGGAAGAATAAACAAAAGTGACGTTCCGTGTAGAAAGTACGACGGCAGCAAAATCTAAAGAGTCAACTGCACTTTTTACGAAATTCACTCTTTTACATAATTCAACTCAGAATTCATTGTTTTGTCATACGATTTTTTTTCTGTTTGATTCTCAATTTTTACTGATATTAAGTCACGTATATAAAGATAACTACAATTTTTTTTTTTCAAAGTTTCGAAATACCGTATTTTGGAACAAAAAATATAATAGTAATATTGGCCTTCACCATTTCCTTGGTAATGCCCGATTAACAAAACGATGTAAAATAGGAGAAGATAGCCTTGTTCTTCTATTAATTACCATAGGTTTGCGATCAAAACGCTCTCCTGTAAAATCATGATTTTGTAGATAACTGTATATACCTTGTGGCCGTCGAACAGAAAAATGCAAATTGTCTTCACTACCTTAAACAACTGTCACTTGTCAGTGTGATTTTGACAGTTTGGTATAGAAACTTTCTTGTGAAATAGTCTACATAAAAAAAAGATAAAAGGACCTATACAAAGATCGTTAGAAACGAAAGAAAAATTTACAGATTACAGAAGGATTTCTACAGTGCGATGTCAAAAATGGAGAAACGAAATGTCACTTTGTATAGAAAGAGCTATGTCTATTCTTTGAAGAAATAGAAAACGTCATGCTAAGCTGTAGCAACATTTTTTTATGGATTCGTATACTTATGAAGGCTTTGTTTCATATTGCATTACTGAAACTGAAAAAAAAATTGCTGAAAACATTTTAAAAACATGTGAAAACACAACATTACAATATTATAAGTGAAAATGAGTTTTCTTTTTTTTTTTTTTTCATAAGTCATTAGAATAACTCAAAAACTACAACATAATTATCAAAAAATTGTACGACATATTTTTCATTGTTTCGCCATGATTAAAAAAACGCGGCATTTGTTCAAAAAACACTCAACCAACGGACAACCACAGATTGACTAGCTATAAAAGTGACATGTGTGTTCCGATTCACTTTTTTTTGGTGTGACCATAGGTAATATTATTCTACAGAGTTTTTGACAGTTTGTCGGTATATCGCCTAAACCTGTTAAGAGCATCGAAAATACTATGTGGGAGGCATATTCCCTGAACTTGGTTAAGGGTTAAAACAACAATTCAGGACCCAAACTGCGTAAGACACTTTCAATCATAGTCTGAATGATTTTGAAGGATATTGCTAATCAATTGCTTCAATTGTTCGATAAATTTGTCTGCTCCTCAAAGTAAATAATCCAATGAATGTTGTTGAACTGTCAAAATGAAAGCCATTGTTACTTTGTGTTACTCAATTACCCCGCTGGTTCTACAATATAAGAAAGATTCCGAAACGACTTGCTTACTGCTACTTGATAATTATGGATTTGAATAAGTTTCATTTGCAAGGTTTCAAACGCACAGCCTCGTGCTTTAAAAGTGGGATTATTAAAATCCGTCCATCACGACACAAACCACAAAAATAAGAAGGTATTTCGAACTTTATTTCGACTAAGGTACCTAAAGTTCTTGATACACAAACTTTTCCTTTGTCTGTATTTATTTAAAAATATTCGAAATGGTATACTCACATATCAGCTTCGCCATCTTCTTCCTTAAGCGACGCTCTTCTCCAAACTCTCTTCAATTTCTTCTCTCTCATGCTTCTAAACGCTGGCCCTCTTAATTTGTAGATGAAATCTAACACAGCGTCTGTTTTTACATGTATTTTTACAGTTGCATGATCATTTGTTACCATTTCTTTATTGTTACCTCCATCTTCGTTTGTTTCATTTGCTATAATTTCTTCATGATTACTTTTATCTTTTATATTCTTATTTTCCATATTAGAATCAGAATCATTTTCTCTCTCATTAAAATCATTATGTTTGAAGAGAGCATATCCTAAAACTGTATTGGTAGTATTTTGAGTTTCCATACTGTCGAATGCTTCATTGGTTATCCCAAAACTCGTGTCTGACATTTTTGGATCTGTAATTTAAGAAGAAAAAGTTATATTAGTGCTTTACTGATTATTTTTACATCAGCGTCTAATCCTTCATCATTCAGGATGAACGACGAACGAAGATTCAACGGAAAAATCTGCTGAACATACATTTTGATTGGGTAGGTATTGCTATTGGAATTGTATTACATTTAACTAACATAGCTTATAAGTAGTCTGTATTACTAAAGTCATATGCATCAAGGTCTGAAATAGTTCAATTTTTATTTTTTTTAGGTTGCCGTACGTCCGAATGAAAAAACGAAACCCTTATATGATCACTTGTGTGTCTGTCTGTCCGTCCATCTATCTGAGCGTCTGTCTGTCTGTCCGTCTGCCACTGCCAGCTTGCTTTTCCAACTTTTAACTTTTATTCGTAAAAGTTAGAAAGCAAATTGGCAGTGGCAGACGAAAAGTCAGACAGATGGACAGACAGACAGACGGACCGACAGACGGACGGACAGACAAACACTCGAGTGATCATATACGGAGTGAGTGTACCGTGTGACAGAATAAACGAAAGGTCTGTGAGTGAGGGTCTCCAATATTATTTTTTATAATTTTAAAATATTTAGTTTTAAAGTGGTTTTAGAAAATTGATGAACGTTTTCCATACCCCCTTATCTCCGAAACTACTGAGCCTAATTTTTTCTATAACACATAAAATAGTTCCATACTTATAGATTACAGGGAAGCTTACCTATAAGAAGTCTTAACATGGTAAATCACATACAAATTTACATTTGCAGTTGGAATGTGTTTTTTAACTACAATGTTTTGTTTGTTCTTGGGATAAATGTATCCTAACTACGGAACCCTTTATTTTGGGTGGTGCAACACGCATTTGGCGGTTTTTTTATTGCTATTTAGAATGAAACAACAGATTTTTTTTAAATAATCGACGTTTAATTTTTTGATGAAAAATCGCTGGGGTGTATATAGAATTATGTGCTGAATTCACGGTGACAGTTTGCGCGATTTCCCTTACACCGTCTATAGGTCTCTCCAATCGTACGCCATTTACGTCGATCCTTCAGCCAACCTGAATATTGTCGCTCCATCTAGCATGAGGGCGTCCTACCTTACGTTTGCCGATTCGCGGTCTCCACCCAAAAATACGTCGGGTCATCGATTGTTGACTATTATTTTTTTATTTTTATTTATTTAACATTTTGTAGACTTTACAGGTCCAACCCAAAGCGTCTATAAACAAGTTACATTTTCATAATGTACATATTATTATTATTATTGGATACTAATGCTTAAGGCGCAGATATACCTCCATTTCGTGTTCTAAAAACAGTGGGTACTTTCAGATACAAATATAAACAACACTTGCTTCGATTACAAAATGAAACCAGTCACTAAACTCACCCTAGGACTGCACGCAGTTAGTATTGATGACCTTAGCGGAGTCTTTTGTTCCTTAGATTTGCTTTAGTCACTCTCTACTTAATTTATTTATTTTTCTAATTTATTGTTTTTTATTTTTATTATTGTTTTTTACCGCATCCTCTATTGGGATTTATTTTGTGTCCGTAGGTGTGTCCGTGGCATCACAGCGGGCGCTATCAGAATACCAGCGCTGCGGTATTTGTTTTTTTTTATAATTAAATATCGCAGCATCATGCTGAGATAGGAGCCTTTTTTGGCCTCGCACAGGTCTTCTATTTTGTTTTGTTTTCACTATTATGTTATTATTTTTTTTATGTTTTCGTGCTCTTTGTTAGTTTTATGTCCTTTTTATTTTATTTTTTACTGTTGTATTTCCTGTGCGTGTCCCAAATAAATATTTTTTCTTTCTTTCTTTACCTATGATTTTAGTGACTTTTAAATCTGTTATTACGCCTTCATATAATGCAAGTAAGTTATGCAAAAAAAAATGTTAAACTAGAACGCATACACATCAATTATATATGTGAATATTTAAGTATTGTAGTAAAATACTTTATGAAATAAATTCAGGAAGTAATGTCTACCCAAAGCATAAAAAACTATATTACTTTCAAACTACTTACTATATTTTTATGTTTTCTTTTGTGTGAACAGATTATTTTATTATCTATAACATTCTATCTGTGATTTCTTTCAAATATTCATATTTTCCTTACTAAATATAAATATTTACTAGAAACACAACGGCGCGGCGTAAGTCGACGCACATTTGTATGGCCAAGGTCAACGGTGATTACCCGACCCTTAACTGCTAACTTAAAATGAGTACAGCTTAGCCTAGTTACGTCGATATCATGAGCTAACTTGTTTGACAGTGTGTGAGGTGGATATTTGCCGCAGATATAATTTTGTTCAGTCTGTCAGTGAACAGGTCCACATCTGAGTTGAGGAGCGTAAGAGTACATCGAGTAGTTGCATGTCTTGTAGCACAGGTGCGGGAACAAGCCACAGTCAGGAGAGGCTCCACCGACGCAAACCCGCACCCTGCATGGCTCCCATAGGGACGTTTAGGCTTATATCTATCAGTGCTGAGGGATTGTCGATTTTGTTGATGTGTAAATGGTTAAAGTGTCCTGCGAGCTCCTTGCCAGCTCCGGAGTGTCGAGTCCGAGCATACCCACTATGGCTAGCCCACTGCCACTTTAGCGTATTCTGTGGCCTATGTCGATTTATTTTAGTATGTGCCATATCACCCTTTATTAAATGAACTGAGGATAGGTATAGTTGATTAGATAAGATTCAAAATCAATTTTTATACGTGAGATATAGTGCTAATAAAGATATTATACTGGAAAAGTTCGTGGCAAAGTAATAACAGCTGCACGGGTCGATGCATTCTGAGAAGACGCAAATGACCAAAATCGGCTTGTCTTATGAAAAAAAAAATGCCAAATCTGTATAGTCTGTGGTAGCGGAGAAAATATATGTTAATTTTGATATTTACCGGAACTTGGTTGTTACCAAAACACGTTTTGAAAGAAAATCTTGATACAAACTAACGTTAAACTAACCTCTTACCTTGAGTTCTAATCCAAAATATCTGTATTAAATATAAACATACGTTACGTATTTAATCACTAACAAGAACGTCTTATTTAAATGCAGAACTTGGTTATTTTTTATTTTCGATTACTCAACTCAATTTTTAGTAAATAGATAATTGCTTCATACGAGTATTTTGCAATAAATTACAAGCGTTGTGTCATCGCGCTTCTCTTTCTTTTCTATGCAATCTGACAGTGATCGCGGTTTAGGTGTTGTCAGCGTCTTAAGCTACGCTGGCCGGGGTTGGTCCGTGGATGAGTGAGCATCTTTACATACTGAAACTCCTCCGTGGCTCAGAAAGCACGTGGATCTTTGACAGTAGTTAGAGGTCAGCAGAAGCCCGAAACTCAAACTTACCAAGGGGTATCGTAGTACTCAGTTACTGGGTTGTGGAGGTCAGATAGGCAGTCGCTCCATGTAAAGTACTGGTATTCATCATCTGCCTAACCTTTTCTAGGAGATTGAAATGTATTGGTAACTACTGAGTTTTACAGAACAGCACTGCAGTATAGTGTCTATCAAAATCAATCTGCCTATTTTAACCGAATGCAGTTGAATACCATATTTTACATGGAGCGAGAACAGTGGTGGCCCAGTGGCAACGACCGAGACTTACGAGTTGTAGGTCGTAGGTTCGAGCCCAGACAGGCGCTTTTCATTGTGTAAATTATTTCATTACTACTGCTCTCAAAACGGTGAAGGAAAACAACGGCATGTTCTAGAACCAAAAATTCGAAGACGCGTGTCATCCACCAACCCGCATTGGGCCCGCGTGGTGGATTACGGCCCAATCCCTGTCACCTAGAGGAGGCCTGTGTGGAATCAGTGGGACGATTATAGGCTGATATGTTGATATGTTAAGTACATGGAGCGACTGCCTATTTGACCTCCATAACCCAGTTGCTGGTTGTTACCATGGTTAAATCCAGCTAGATGGACCAACGACCTTAAGGAGGTGGCTGGAACAGACTGGATGCGAAAGGCAGAGGACAGGCGTGGTGGCGCAGCCTGGGAGAAGCCTATGTCGAGCAGTGGACGGCGATAGGCTAAGTTGATTAACCTTTTGACCGCCACAGTCATGTATAGATGACAGACCAAAATGTGCCCAGCACGCCACGGTCACGACTACATGACAGATTTAAAGGAGTAATTCGTAGCTTGGCGCCGAGGGCATGTTTTTGATTTTTTGACGTGGCGGTTAAACGGTTAATTGACTGGTTAAATTAACTTTACACTGTGCGGGGCTCTAAACTTGATCGTTCTGTTCCGTTATGGGAGATACTTACTATGCCTGAGATCTACTAAGACGGAGCTCTGCTTACTTTGCAGGAGGCTTTTTCCCAGCAGTAAGTCAGAACATCGCAGCGGCCTAACTCCGTGTCACACTTATGCCCGTTTTCACTAACATTAGATAGGCGACAACTAAATGAATGCAGCTGTTGGATTTTCAACTTTCAGCGCTAACTTGAACGTTGAAATTCTAACAGCGCGCTTTTATACAAGGTGTCGTTTTGCATCCTCGTCAAATTTCAGGAGGCTGCTATGCTGCTATATACATGTATAATCAAATAAAATTACGATACCTGCTCAATAATTAACACATACTTGTTTTTTTAGTTTTTTTTTTATTTTTATTTGTGATGGGTTTGCTCTTGACCTTAGTCTGTGTCAGAGGCGACAGAAACAAAGTCGACGATGGAGCGAGCTTACCCAGAAGAAGCCTGTTCACTCTCACTTTGAAGAGATTAGGGTTATATGCGTTCGGAAACACAGACGCAGGCAGAGAGTTCCATTCCTTTGCTGTGCGCATTATAAAAGAAGTTTGGAAACGCTTAGTGCGAGTTGGTGGGATAGCCACCAGGAAGGGATGGTAACCTGAAGTGCGCCTAGATGACCGATTATAGAAGGGGGCCGGTGGAATGAGGTCGTGGAGTTCTTGAGCACACTCTCCGAAGTACAATCTATAGAAGACCGACAAGCAGGCAACCTTGCGACGATGGGCCAAACTGTGAAGCTTGGCATCCACCAGATTTACGTCGCCAATGAGCCTCTTAGCTCTGCGTTGCACCGAGTCAAGCGCGGCAAGTTGGTATTTAGCCGAGCCATCCCAAAGGTGGCTACAATACTCCATGCAGGATCGGACCTGCGCTTTATAAAGGGTCAAAAGCTGTCCAGGCGTAAAGTATCGCTTCACCTTATTTAGGATGCCCAGTTTCTTGGCCGCAGTTTGGGCTTTGTACTCGATGGTGGCGCCGAAGTTGAGGTTAGATGTCAACTCCGTGCCTAGGAGCTCGAGCCGATCAGTTACAGGAACCGATGTACCCCGAAAAGTAGGAGTCAGGTCGAAACGACTCCTTTTTGCGGTAAAAAGACACGCTTGTGTTTTGGTGGCGTTAAAAGTGACCAGATTATCATCACCCCACTGGGAGACAAGGCTTAACGTCAACTCTGTCCGCTCTACCAAGGCCTCTCTCAAGGAACGAACTGCGGCCCCGTTGGTTTTTGCGCTGGACAAGTATCTCTCTGAAACAGTACTGTCGTCCGCGTACCCAACAATACCAGTCTGTAGTAGGTCATTGATGTGCAGCAGGAAAAGAGTTGCAGAGAGAACAGACCCCTGAGGAACTCCGGCATCAATAGCCATAAGGTCAGAGGAGCAGCCGTCAACGACTACTCTGATCGACCGTTCACTAAGGAAGTCTGATATCCAGCTACAAAAATCAGCTGGGATGCCATAAGCAGGAAGCTTGCTGAGCAGACCAGCGTGCCAGACCCTGTCGAAAGCCTTAGAGATATCAAGCGATACAGCAAGTGCTTCGCCATGTTTCTCGATGGCTTCGCCCCAGCAGTGCGTGACATACACAAGAAGATCACCAGTTGACCGTCCCCGGCGAAAGCCATATTGACGGTCACTGAGGAGATCATTGTCTTCGAGGTAGGTCAGCAACTTACTGTTCAGTACCCTTTCCATAACTTTGCACAGAATGGAGGTAATGGCGATCGGACGGTAATGGGCAGGGTCAGCACGGTCGCCCTTTTTGGGCACTGGTTGTACATTAGCAAGCTTCCAGGATTTTGGTACCGTGCCTTTTTTAAGAGAGAGGCGGAACAAACGTGTCAACACAGGAGTTAAGTTAAGTTTGACAGTATTTTAGAATACACCACTTTTACAGAACATAATCACCCCGCTGCATATGCGATAGTGTGTGTGTAAAAGGGCAGTTACAGTGCGGTATCACACGGGCCGCGTTTTAAGATGCGAGTCCCACACATGCCGATTTCAGAAAATTAGAAAAAATAGACCTACTTATTTTATTATTGATTCGTGTCGAGAATCATTAGCATAGTTACCTATGTAGTTAGTTATTATGGATGTCGCTTAGTGTTAGTGAAAAGGGTCATCACAATCACAATCACTTTCATTTTCTCAATTCAACAATAAATAATTAATCAAATAATAATAAAAATATCGTGCTGCCTGTCGCGCCCACGACATCGCGCCAGTTTACACGAGCCTTAATTCTGAAGGGAATTTTTTTAACCTAATTGTTTTTTATCCTGAATTCCCTTCAGAATTAAGGCTCGTGTAAACTGGCGCGATGTCATGGGCGCGACAGGCAGCACGATATTTTCCATGAAGATTTCATAGAAATTGTGCTACTATAACGTCGCGTCGCGCCTTTCTACGGGAGCCTTTATGGGTACTGTGATTGGGAGTCAGTTAGGCAATTTGGAAGCATGTTAATAAAAATAAATAGGAAAATAATATCTCGATAATTACCTCTTTTTTACTATTTTGTTCGTGTTAACATCAAAATTCTTTAACAGTTTAAAGGACCAGTCAGTTTCTTTAGAAATGTTTCACTTATTCACAGCACACACACTGGATATCTACTATTATTGATTTTAAAATAAATGTTTGAAAATAATAAATAATGTATTCACATTCAGTAGTTTAAAAATCAAAACAATGAATGTACTTTGTGCAACGTAACTAACATAAAAACAAATTAATAAAAAATAATAATTACAATTTTAATTACTAACCACTTATTAAGTTGAACGAATTAGTTGAAATGATTTCAATTGGGCAACACGTCTTATTAAAAATAATTCTAAATTTGAAAATGTCACACACGTCAGGCGTGCCGATATGCACACATTGATAAAAGACAAGTTACAAAACGGTTTCAATTTAATTAATGCATTTTTCTCTAATGTTAGGTATGTAGGCAAATTAAAATGTTTATACAGACTGTTATTTTAATCGTTTATTAACCTTTTGACCGCCACAGTCATGTATAGATGACAAACCAAAATGTGCCCAGCACGCCACGGTCACGACTACATGACAGATTTTAAGGAAAAATTCGTAGCTTGGCACCGAGGACACGTTTTTGCTTTTATGACGTGGCGGTCAAAGGGTTGCCTTGTCAAAATTACGATAGTTACGAGGGTTGCACTAAAATTATCGGGAATGGAATATTTCCACTGTTCCTGTCATATTAAAATCTTTTTAATTGAAAACTCCTTGGTTTTAAACATCGAATACCATTTGTTTATTTAAAAAAAGATTCTCGGTCTTGCCACAAGGTTTTGTCAAACTTGTTTAGTCGTTGAGAAAATGGAATTGACTCGAGAAAATTCAAGAGCGATGATTTATTATGACTTTCGAAGTGGTTTAACACAAAAACAGTGTGTTGATCGGATGATTTCTGCATTTGGTGATGAAGACCCATCAAAAACCACAATTTACCGCTGGTTTGCTGAATTTCAACGTGGACGTGTCAAGCTCAGTGATGAACCCCGTAAAGGTCGTCCAAAAACTGCAGTCACCCAAGAAAACGTTGATGGTGTGCGTAAGCTGATTGAGGAAGATCGACATGTGACATACCGCGAAATTCAGGCAACTTTAGACATTGGCATGAGTCAAATACGAATAATCTTGCATGAACAATTAGGTGTAAAAAAGTTGTTTTCCCGATGGATACCGCATTCGCTCTGTGAAGAGCAAAAAGCGGCTCGCGTTACTTGGTGCGTCAGAACTCTCGAAAGATTCCACGCAGGATCCTCAAATGCTGTATACAACATCGTATCAGGTGACGAATCCTGGATATATGCGTACTGTTATACGAGGTCATGTAAACAACGTTTTAAAAAAAACACTTTTAAATACACGTGAATAAATAGTTTAATTTGGAGTTTGACCTTGTTACAATTTTGGGTTACACTCAAAAGGAACTGGCAGACACAATGATAGACGGAGATGCTGGAGGTTCAGCGATCGGGACGAGACTGGCGTGCTACTGGAAGTGGGAGGCAGGCTGCTCTTAAATGATGACAAGACAATTTACAGGAAATCTATGTAATCGATTATTGTTGATCACTAAGGGTTTTCCTTAGCATTGGGAAACTGTAACAGCCCCCCGATTTAGAGTAAACTACACCCTTTATAGTGAAGTTTATGTTTAAATTAATGAAATGTAAGTCAGCCGATTCGAAGAGAGGGTCCCGTGTTAACGGTTGAGAGTTCAATGTCATCTAGCTCAGGGTCATTATTTTTGGGAGTTTTATTTTTCTTAAATTTTATTATTTTCTTGTGTATGCCAGTTTTATACACCTTATACATAATAAAGCACATAATAGAAATTATAATTACATATATAATAACTGAATAGTATTTTTGATATAAAACAATGTGTGGTTTTTCAATTATATTGTTAAGACCTTTCAGGATTTCAGGATTATCATAAGCTAAGGAATCTAAGTTAACATTTTTAAGATTAACTACAGGTAAGTTCGATACAATGTTATTATAAGATACAATATTACAACATGAATCATTTAAAATGTTAAAATTAGAAACAATAGTTTTTAGCTGAATTTTACTATTTTCATGCGAAATTAAACGAGTGTCCTTGCAGTAGGCAACACATTTAGAAGGTAAGTACAATACACCATTTCCACTAAATTCTATTTCAGTTGATTGAGTGTTATTACATTCAATACTTATTTTAGTTTTTTCTGACATTACATATAACCATCTACTATAGCGTAGTGGCTGCCAGATGCTAACGTGACCTTGAATAAATTTGGTTTCACAAATCGAAGGGATTGAGGTAAGTACTTTTGTGATAATTTCCGTTTCACAGGAAGGCGTCATTGAAGAAGAGTATAATATTGATGTTTCACAAAGATAATGATCATTATTGATTATCTTACAATAATCCAGATTATCTAACTTGCAGTACATTGACCTATCTCTGCTGATACCAATATATTTGGAGGATGGAATAATGGTCGAATATGACTTTGGATTATTTTTATCATGGGGAACCAGCGAAGGTAAGTTATGATATACACTTAAGTGTATAGGGTTAATAAGAGGGATGTTTACTGTAAACACTACTTTTTCTTTGTTAAAGTAGCTTGATATTTCTGATATGTTCAAAATAGTATGCATGTTATCGAGGTTTAAAGGAACTGGAAGTTGTTTAGATTCTGGTAAGAATCTATAATTATCAACCAATTCAGTATAAAGTTCTTTGGGTGTTATGATAGTGGGGTACAGGACATTAGATTTGCTGAACATAATAGAGTTAATTATGTCTTCAACTTTGAAGGACAAGGCTAGGAGACTATTTTCTATCATGGAAGTTAATTCCAGCATTCTAGACCTAATACCTAATTCTTGTAAAACATAAGTCAGATTTAGAATATCTAGAGACAATTCATCCATTGCATCTTTCAGATGCTCTTCATTTAGTTTTATTACATGCAAAGTTTCATTGAAAGATCTAAGCGAAGAAGTGGTGACTAATATGTTTTCTTTCATTAGAAGGGCTAGTTTCTTTTGGTCTGTCTCTACCTCTCTAATGGCATTGTCATATCGGATGGCATCGTCTTCATCCATTGTGCCAAATATTTTTTTAGATATAGTGCCTACGAATCCCAGAAGTGCAGATCTCCTCGACTGACGGGATGTAAGGTGAAAAATAGCTTCGTTATTATGGGCTATATCATTATAACGGGTGTTCAATAGTTCAAAGAGATTACTACATTCTAAATAATCAAAGACTTTACCATCGTCACATAACTGTTTGGATTTATCAAGAATAAGACGGAGGTTTAGAATATGCGGGTTAATAAATGATACATCATAAGGAATAACTATGCTAAGGTGACTATCGATTAAACTTAAAGAACCTAAGGGGTCGAAGTAGATGCCAGGACTGTTCGTCAAGGGCGTAATGAACTCCTGACCCAACGCAGAGTTACTGTAATAAAATATAATTAAAATTAGTATTAAGTATATAACTAAGCCTACGTCTCAGATCTAGGAGCTAATTTGACTTCGTCATAGTGATGTGTCAAATGACGTCTATTTATAAGTAGGGTCAAGGTGTTTCTACCATTGACTTTTACAACCTTATATGGTCCTTTCCAAATTGGCGAAAAGGCTTTGCGCAAACGTACATGATTTTTGAGATATACGTAATCTCCTACTTTATATTGAACAGGTCGAGAGCGGGCGTCATAATACTGTTTAGATCTTTCCTTAGACCTTAGTATGTTTTCAATGGCTTTTTCACGTGAAAGTTTTAGACGATGATGTAAAGATTTGAGATATTCTGGGTATGTAAGGTCTGGTTGTAATTCGTAGATGGAGTCCGGTATAAAAGGCTTCTGGCCGAAGAGAAGCTCATACGGTGTGAAGTTAGTAGTGGAATGAGTAGAGGCGTTATACGCTAGCATAGCAGTATAGACATATTTATGCCAATCAGAATGATTTTCATTGACATAAGATTTAAGGTATTCCTTAAGTGTGGAGTGACTGCGTTCAAGTGCACCTTGAGTTTGAGGATGGTATGGGGAAGACCAAATTTGTTTAATTTTCAGAAAGTCGCAGGTTCTTTTGAATAAATCTGCGGTGGAGTTTGTGCCTTGATCGGTTAAAATAGACTTCGGGATACCGAAAATAGAAATAAAGTGCACTAAACACTCACATGTTTCTTCTGCAGTCGCATTAGCGATAGGGTAAGCGAGGGAGTATTTGGTGAGGTCGTCCTGTAGTGTAACAATGAATTTGAGCTTAGTAAGGCCAGCTTCTGGAAGGGGACCCACAAGGTCGAGGCTGAGTCGTTCAAATGTCTTAGTGGAAGTGGTAGTTATTTGCATTGGTGATTTATTAATTTGTCTTAGGGCTTTGTTACTTTGGCACTGGGAGCAATTTCTTACATATGTTTCGATATCTGTCCGCATATTTTTCCAGAAATACCTTTCTTTTATCCGATTAAACATTCGCGTAGATCCTAAATGTCCGGCAATAGGGATGTCATGGTTTTCGCGGAGTATTCTAGGTATCTCCGAGGGTGTAGGGAAAATTATAGTATTGTGATAGATATGGACTGATACTTGAGTATTGTTAAAGATATAGCAGAACATGTTGTATATTTTCGCCCATATATGCTTGTCGAAAGGATTTTGGAAATCGGTAATGGCTAAATCTAGGTTGGAATCAGTAAAATTACGTAGTATATCGGATTGAAGATTTAGTAAACTTTTATAAATGTCTTCATAAGAACTGTTATGAAAGTGGTATACTTTAGTGAATAGGAAATATATTGTATTTCCTTTGTTATTGAATGAGATAAAAGAGTAGAGAGTTCTTTCCCTATCTAGGAGTTCATTACAGTTTTCGAGGTTGCCCAGGATTTCTTCTACGTGAGGATTGGAATCATCGACGTCTATGGAAGTAGGTATGACAATTATTTTGCAGTTAGTTTTCAGGACGCTTTCGTTGTGTTCTGTAATTTTAGCGTTGCTATTAAAGTCTTTGTTGCTCATTGTTTTCAGGAATTTGCTATAATTATCGTCGCGAGAAGGATTTGTTGTGAGATTCGGGGATTTATTAGATGTGGTAGGTGTAATAGGATTATCGATTCCTGGTGGTGAGTCGTCGTTTTCTAAGAGGTCTACAGACGGTAGTTTTTGGTAGTCAAGGTCTAGGCAACCAGGAGGTAGTTGTATATCGAGATCCTCGAGAGTTAGAGGGCTAAATTGAGGTGTGGAATTATCTGCATTTTCGTTAGAAGTGGATGGAATGGGATCACAGTCCGATGGTTGAATTGGGTTTACAGGATATCGGGATAAGGCGTCAGCAGCGGCATTAAGTTTTCCTTTTTGATAAGTGATTTCATACTCGTATTCCATTAGTTTCAGGCGCCATCTTTGTAATTTGCTACTAGGATCTTTATGATTAAACAGCCATTTCAACGGCCTATGATCAGTAATGATCAGGAATTTTCGTCCGTAGAGATATGGCCGAAAGGTTTTGCACCCGTACAAAATAGCAAGGAGTTCTTTTTCAGTGGTATTGTAGATCTTCTTCGCTCTTGTTGAGGGTACGAGAGGCAAAGGCTATTGGCTTATCTTTACCAACTGGACCTTGACTGAGTACGGCACCAATGGCATAATTAGAGGCATCACACGTTAAGATGAAAGAGGCAGGAAAATCTGGATAAATGAGGATAGGAGCAGAGGTAAGTTTGTGCTTGAGCTCGTCAAAGGCGACTTGTTGTTGGTTTTCCCATAGGAAGGGGACATCCTTTTTTAAAAGTTGAGTTAGAGGTTATGCAATTTTTGAGAAGTTAGAAACGAAACGGCGATAGTAGGATACAAGTCCGAGGAAGGACTTAATGTCCTTCTGGGATTTGGGAGTAGGAAATTGTGTTACTGCTTTTATCTTTTCAGGGTTAGGTTTTACACCATCTCTAGTTATTTGATGACCAAGATATGCGACTTCACGTCGTAGAAATTCGCATTTGTCAGGTTGGAGTTTTAGATTGTAATCTCGAAGCCTTTGGAATACTGACGAAAGATTATCAATGTGAGAATTTAAATCATGAGAGTATATTACTATATCATCGAGATATACGAAACATCGTAGGCCTTGGAGGCCTGTGAGAGCGGTATTCATTAACCGTTGGAAAGTAGCAGGCGCGTTCTTTAAGCCAAATGGCATTCTTGTAAATTGGTAATGTCCTTGAGGTACATTAAATGCTGTTTTAGAAGCATCCTCCTCATTAATCAAAATTTGATGGAATCCTGATGCAAGGTCAAGAGTCGATAAATATTTACTCTGACCTAGCTGATCTAAAATTTCGGATATTTGTGGTATAGGGTAGCTATCTCCAATAGTGATATCATTTAGTTTTCGGTAATCGATAACTATACGCCATTTTTGTTGTCCGGATGCATCGGTTTTTTTGGGGACAATCCAAATTGGAGAAGACCATGGAGACTCCGAAGGTTTTATGATTCCTTGATCGAGCATTTGGTCAATTTGTTTATTGACTTCCTGTTTGTGTACCTGTGGGAACCGGTAAGATTTTACGTTTATTGGATTTTGAACGCTCGTCGTTATGTTATGCTTAAGTGCATTTGTGTGGGAAAGTTTGTCACCAGGAATAAAGAATATATCTGAGTATTCAGAGCAAACATCGTGAAGAGCATTTGCTTCTTCTGTATTAAGGTGGGAGATTCTAAGAAGATTTAATACTTCTTGTGTTCGGAGGTAAGAGTTGGTGTTATTAAAATGACAAACTGTATGAGCGTTTACTGGGTTGAACGATTTGGTAATAGAACTTAAGGGAAAGAGTGTGATATCTAAATTTGACTGAAGGGTTATAGGAGTTTCATAAGTATTGATTATTGATAAATTAATTCTTTGGTTTTCTTTGACTGCGACTAAGCAATTGGCGATCAGTAAATCTTCGTGATAGCATTGGTCTAGTACGAGTCCTTCTTTCACCTCAGGGTTTGAGACAGAGCATTCTATGACAGTTTCAGTCCTGGGTAGAATTACATAAATAGGCGCATTGAAATGTAATTTTATTTCGTTTTTACCTATTCTCAAGGTTTCACGAGTGTAGTCGATAGTGCAGCCAAAAGCGATTAGCATATCAGTGCCAATTACACCATCATAAGGCAAGTGTATTCGGGGTATTATATGGAATTTATGTGTGATACTAATTTTATCGTCTATTTTTATTTTAAGTGGAAAATGGCCTATTGTCGGTGAAGCTTGATCAATGGGGTCAATACCTTTCAAAAGGATTATTTCTGTTGTGATATCAACTGGTACCTGTATGGAAGAGTTTTTCAGAAGGCTTACAGTTGCACCAGAGTCTACAAGGAGGGATAAAGTAGTGTTTGACACTGGGGTATGGACAAGGATGTGAGGTAAGCGTCTCTTAAATGGACTAAAATTAATCTCATAAATTTTTGTTTCAGGAGTTGAACGAGGAGTGATTGAGTCTGAAGTGGACTTGGCATATACAGGATGATTTACTTTTCGTTCTGCGGGAGCAGTGGATACAGAGGATACGGCGGACGCAGGGGATACAGAGGATACAGCGGATGCAGAGGATACAGAGGATATAGTGTTGCGGTTTATTCGCGAGTCCCTATTGTTAGGGGATACAGAGGATACAGTGGATACAGATGATACAGTGTTGCGGTTTATTCGCGAGTCCCTATTGTTAGGGGATACATAGGATACAGTGGATACAGAGGATACAGTGGATACAGCGCTGGTGTCTTTGATATGGAAATGTTTTGGAATTTGAGGTTTGGGTCTCACGCTTTGGGTGTCTACCACCGTGTGCCCTTTATTCGTTTAAATCATTATTTGGTTTATCTTGACTATCAGCCATGTAGTCATCGTTTTCATTGCTATTTACCGCGTGAACTCGAGCTTGATTATTTTGGTAACGCCTTGGTGGTGGTCTTTGATTATTTAGATCTCTGAAGCGATTATTATTGAATTCCCGTTTTCTACATTCCTCAATTGTATGACCCACGTTTTTACAATAACGACATACTGGAAGACCTGAAGTAGATGGTCTTTGACTATTGGGCTCGTTTGAAACAACTTGCGGTGTAAGGTTTCGGTTCTGTTGGAATCGATGCTGAGACCAACGTCCATGATTAGGTGAGTTGGTATTGATTGCTGATGGATTACGTTTAGAGGTAGTCTGTAATATTTTTTCTTCGGATACGGCAAAGCCAATGGATTCATTTAAAGTTTCAGGGTCACGGCATCTGACCACAGTTGATAATCGAGAATTTAAACCACTAATAAATGTATGCAATGCTAAGTCTTGCATTGCAGCAACACGGCCAGTCAGTTCACCTTTCTTTTTCGTGGGTATTAAATATTGATTTCGGTTAATAGTTTGGCAAGGCATGTCTCTACGCGTAGTGCGAACTGGTTGACTGTTTCGCTACTAGTTTGACAGCAATCTTGGAGGTCCGAGAGTAGTGCAGCGTAATGTTTTTTCTCGCCAAATTGGTTTTTGAGAAATTCTTCTAACTGTTGCCAGTTTTCGAATTCTTTAATAGAGCACGCACTTTCGGCGCGACCTTCAAGTTGGCTTAAAATATATTTTAATATTGTGTCTTGTTGAAGGGGTGACGCAAGGCTTATTGCATTTCGGCAATTATTTAAAAACGCATTAAGTTTTTCGCGGTTTCCGTCGAATTTGTTAATAAACTTGCTTATAAAGTTCATGTCGATTTTTTGATTGATGATGATTTGTTTCTTTAGACATGGTACTAGGCTCGTCTTTAGGCATGCCAAGTTAGTCAAAACAAAGATAACACGTGAGGTACGGAGTTGCGATAAGAAAGGAATGTTGCACTAGTCTCGGAGCTGAGTAATAAAATAATACATTGGGACAAATGATTAACTGAATGTTACTAAGTCTAACACTTTGAAGCTCGAATTGAATTGGAACTATGCGATTGAAACTTTGTAGTTTTAATCACTAGCACTATTTTCACAACACAGATAGTTTCGATGTAGAATGGATGTACTTACAGGAACACTGCGACTACGACGGCAACACGAATCATTTCGTGGCTAGGTGAGATCACCCAAGGTGAGTGATAGATATTCGGGGTACACCCCGCTATACCAACACGGCACGTGAAGGCCTGATAAGACCAGCAGGATACAGCGGCACTGCGCGGAAAGACACAGTGACAAGATATAGCGACAGGACACGGAGGTAAGATTGGATTTTAGCACTTTGCACTCTCACAATCACAACACAAGTAAGTATGGTATTTATTTTTTTTATTATTTAGTTTTCACTGAATTGAGGCGATCCGAGGATTTTTGTAAATCCCTTAAGCTGCCACCAATGTTATACGAGGTCATGTAAACAACGTTTTAAAAAAAACACTTTTAAATACACGTGAATAAATAGTTTAATTTGGAGTTTGACCTTGTTACAATTTTGGGTTACACTCAAAAGGAACTGGCAGACACAATGATAGACGGAGATGCTGGAGGTTCAGCGATCGGGACGAGACTGGCGTGCTACTGGAAGTGGGAGGCAGGCTGCTCTTAAATGATGACAAGACAATTTACAGGAAATCTATGTAATCGATTATTGTTGATCACTTAGGGTTTTCCTTAGCATTGGGAAACTGTAACAGTACGAACCCGAAACAAAAAACCAGTCACGAGTTTGGTTGTTCCAAAATGAGTTAAAGCCAACAAAAATTGTTCGTTCACGGAGTGTTGCAAATAAAATGGTGGCCACGTTTGTCTCCAAAACCGGCCATGTTACGACTATTCCTCTTGAGGGACAAAGAACGGTTAATGCAGAATGGTATGCTAGCATTTGTTTGCCACAGGTCGTTTCTGAACTCCGTAAAGAGAACTGCAACCGCCGCATCATCCTCCATCACGACAATGCGAGTTCTCACACCGCGCACAGAACAAGACTTTTTAGAGCAAGAAAACATAGAATTATTAGACCATCCGCCGTACAGCCCCGACCTAAGCCCTAATGATTTCTATACTTTCCCTAAAATAAAGAATAAATTGCGCGGACAGAGATTTTCATCACCTGAAGAAGCTGTGGACGCCTACAAAACGGCCATTTTGGAGACCCCAACTTCCGAATGGAATGGTTGCTTCAATGATTGGTTCCATTGTATGGAAAAATGCGTTAAATTTCGCGGAGAATACTTCGAAAAGCAATAAATACATTTTTAAATAGTAATGTTGTGTCACTTCCTTGATTCCCGAAATTTTCAGTGCCGTATCAAATCAAATCCATTTATTTGCCGGAATGTAGGTTTACAATCATGTACGATCTTAAAAACTATAATGATCCTTTTACATTCTACCATTTTATATGGTGTGCATATATTTATTTTTGTATTGCACAATGTTATTATTATATATAAAGACAGCAACAACAAATGAGCTCATGCATTAAGAATTTTCATGGAACAAATTAATTAATTGATGTCAAAGTTACCTATAGGTACCTATGTCAGCTCAAGAGAAAAAAATAATAATAATAAAATGTCAGATTATGAATACATAAATAATAGTGTAATTGATAATGTCATAACTATTATAGTTTCACAGTGTTATGTGTGTTAGTGTTTTCTTAATTATTTTTTTATATACCTTTTGAGTCAGTCGTTTATATTACCAAAAAAATATGGTACAGAGTTTAATGTTTGGTAAAGTGATGAATATTAAATCTTGTATACCTCGGCAATTAAATAATTCACACGTCTTTAACGTAGAGAATGGGTCATTGTAATGGACTTTAAACTCATATTACGTGAGTTATTTTACAAGTAATCTTGTACTATCGGCCAATCTTCCGCATGCTCACCTCTAAGGCGATAATCGTATAGCACGGCTCACGACTCGATCGCCCGATGCAAGCGTTTTGGCCAATGGGATGCATGAAGCGTATTTTAGCCGTGTTTGTATTAATGTAATTATGTATAGTGTGTGTGACAGTCACACTAGGCGCGTGCTATGCTCACTTGTTTGTAAGACATTTTTTTAATGGGCACGGCCAGCGAGAGCGCTTTATGAATTGTTATTGTTGACAAGAAGTAATTTCGTACTAATATCTTCCGTTTGGTTTAGAAAATGTATTATTGGTATTGCTATACGCGTACCCTAAAAAAACTTTATTTAGCATTTTTGTTTACCACTTTGCCAAATTACAGCTTTCTAGTAAGAGTCTGTGAGCTAAGCCGGGGACAGACAGACAGACAGACGGTCATGGCGAAACTATAAGAGTTCCTTGTTGACTACGGAACCCTAAAACGAAGCAAGTTACGTAGTTTTGTTAGAAATTGTCATTTGCTATCTCTTTCTTTTATTGCTGTTTTGATTAAAATAGCAAAATTACTTACAGTAGTATTTGAACCATTACTTGGCGCAGTTTATACAATGTTATCAGATTTTTTTATTATTGCTGTCGCAACTTTTGCAACTGCAATAAAAATAAGTTCATTATCTAAGCACCATTGTTATTCAGTGGGAACGTCAGAACATCTGGTTAAACAATAGATCGGCTTTATAGAACGGCCATAAAATACGGTCGCAAAAAATTACGAAATATTTCTTCAACACACTTGCTTGTAAAGTGACTCAGAAATTCAGCTTATTATATAGAAGTATTTTTACTTTACATTTCTTTTTTCAATATACGCAGTTTTTGTCCAAAAACAATGAATATTTTTGAGAAAAAAAAATTCGTTACATCAGATAAATCAATCATCAAAATTATCATCATTTCATAAAATTATATATTTTTCACTACATATTAACCTTAATTTGCTTATTCAAAACATTATTTTGTTTATTATATTTTTTATATAGGCTGTTTAGCGGTTTTTCCAGCGCCTTTGTTTACACCTGCGGCGCGCGGGATAAACAAAACAAGCGCGGTATTTTCCAGAAATACTTGTTAACGTTTTCATTGTGTGGTTAATTATTATCAAAAATGTTGACTTCAATTAGGAAAGAAGAGCGAAGAGCAACGCGTAGATTTAACCCCCCGGAAATACTAATCTAGGCACGAAATGCTAGTGACAGCCTGTTGCCTGCAAAATCTAGAGAGAAATACCTAGCGGCGTACGAAACTAATAACAATACCAGTCTCTTTTTTTCCTCTCAAGTTGAAAACCGTCGTATGAAACGCGCACACACTCGACTCCCTTATCGCGCTCGCTCGCCCTCGGCTCGCGCGAATAATACCGGCTCGTGCAGTGAGTAACCAACATACCACACATATTTATATTTTTTGTTACACGCCCTATACTCACACAAATTCATATTGTCTCTAATTGGACGAAACCAGGAAGGGGTGTGGTTTGTCACTAGCTGCGCTTGCCGCAGAAATATTTTCTAAAGTGAGCATGCTTAAGTTTTGCCAATAGTACCTAAATAAACTCTGATTGTTGTGAGCTGGTCATGATTTGACACATCATAGATTAGTCAAGATAGTACAGGATGAATTATTGAGACCGGACTTAAGGGTCGGGTAATCGCCGTTGACCTTGGCCATACAAATGTGCGTCGCGGTCACGCCGCGGCCGTTCAGTTTCATAGGGAATATTTATTTATAGTAATGAAAATATGCATATTTAAAAAAAATCACAGATAGAATTATAGATGGTAATAAAATAGTGTGTTCATACAAAAAAAAACATGAAAATATCATAATTAGTTTGAAAGTAATATCGGTTTTTGTGCTTCGTGTAGACATAACTTCCTGACTTTATTTCATATAGTATTTTACTATAATACTTAAATATTCACATATATAATTGATGTGTATGTGCTCTCGTTTAAAGGCTCCTACATACTGGCGCGACTTGTCGCGCGACGCGTCGCGACACAAAGGCACCGCTTGTAGCGCTACACGCGGTGTCTTTGTGTCGCGTCGCGCCGCGCGACAAGTCGCGCCAGTGTGTAGAAGTCTTAACGGTCGGTAGTCGGTTTAATGAAAGAGTAATTATGTAAGTAATGACTCATAACCTGTAAACTTTATTAGCAATTTAATTAGCATTGTAAAATAAAAGAATGCTATGTTTACAAAAATTGTAAAATGAAGATGTACCTAACGTCTAGCACTGTTACGTAAGCTCCCAAGAATTCATGAACTACCATAATATTGAATGTTAAGAAAGTTGCTGTATAAACTTCTACTTAAATCTATAAACTCGAGGGAAATGCTAGTACTTAAAAAGAAAAGAAAGAAAGAAAGAATAAAATTATAACTCAATAGATCGTGAAGCATAAAATACAAATTTAAAAAGAGTTAAATGTTTTAATAACACACAACTACTGAAATTAAGGACTTGGAAATACGGTTGATGCACATAATTAGCTTATAATGTAACCACTGCTGGGACACAGGCCTTCTCTCTGTGAGAGGGAGTGGGCCGTAATCCACCACGTGGGCCCAGTGCGGGTTGGTAGATTTTACATGTCTTCGAGTTTTTGGTTTTAAGACATGCCGGTTTCCTCACGATGTTTTCCTTCACCGTTTTGAGAGCAGTGGTGATGAAATAATTTACACAAAGTCAAGTGCTTGTCTGGGTTCGAACCTACGACCTATAACTCGTAAGACGCGGACGTTACCACTGGGCCACCACTGCTCATTCAGTTAATATGACAATATTACTGTAGTTTTTTTTTAATAAATAATTATGGTACTTCGGCACTTTGAGAAAAAATGTTGTAGTTGTCTTTATACGAGTATGTATACGTGAGTAAACATCAGTAAAAATTGAGAACCAAACAGAAAACAACATTTTATGACAAAACAAAGAATTCTGAGTCGAATTATGTATGAGCGAACTTCGTAAAAAGTGCAGTTGACTCTTTCTACTTTGCTGCCGTCGTACTGTCTACACGGAACGTCATTTTAGTCTACTCTTCCGACGACAAAACGGTACACGTGCTAAGCCTGCTGGTGGCGGTTTTTCTCAACTACTGCACGGAAATTGAAACGGAGTAAATTCATGATAAATTCCAGAATCAATGACGTAAAACTATAATTTTTCACGCGCCAATGTGTTCATTTTTTTCTTCTTTAAACATGTATCTATTCTATTTGCAAGCCAAATCGAAATTTAAATAAAATATATGATAAGTTGCCTCCTTGGTTGCATGTGTCGAAATAAACAGTTCGTTCCATTTTTTTAATTACACGACAGATGTGAGTTTATAGTAATTTTTTCGGCCGCTAACCATGACAGATAAGGATTTTCATACTAACATTGCCAGTTGCCTGCTCGCATGTATTTGACCAGTTCGACAGTATTTACGAATTATCTCAAAGAAGGTTGTCTAAATAATGCTCGAATTTCCAGGCATGTTTGAGAAAAGAGTTTTTACTTAATAACACTGCAGATATTTATACAAAACGACGCTGTGCATGATTGTAACCATATTACAATGATTTATCGATCCAATGGTTTTAAATTATTGTCATATTTTAAACACGAAGTAGTTCGTGGTTTAAAAAATATGACTTCTTGTTAACATGCAATCATACAAGAAGACAAAATGCGTAGAGTAAAACCTCAAATACCTCGGTTTTTAACTGATTACAAAAGTCTTACCTTTGAAAAATTTCTTCAGTTCGTTAATAAATACAAACATAAAACTTTAAATTCTTCACAAATTCCAGAACTCAACACTTATTAAAAAGTTGCATAAGGTTTAAAACACTCGAACACTTTAAAAAAAAATTATTGTCGAATCACCCAATAACTTTTCTCTTTTTAGAGAGAAACGTTCGGATTCACGGTGGTTTTTAAACTAAACTTATTATCCATCACTGAATATATGCGCCATACAGCAGAATACAAAAACACGGGCATCAATTGTTATGTGACCATTTGAAAGACTATCCATATCCAATACTATTGTTTTCATATGAATTATCAACATAATCGGATGTGCTTATAACCTAAACATTTTACTTGGGTACAGTTGAGCACAGTTGTCATTAGAGCGCTTCAAGGATTTTAAGGCGCTTCAACGAGATTGACAGGAGCTCTTGATAATCATTTGTAAAATTGTTGTGTTGTTTCAGGTAATTTATACCCATAGCCAAACTTAAATTAATTATCAAACTATAAATGGGTTCAACGAAATCAAAAACAAGATGGTGGGTGGCGGTGTTATATAAAAAACAAGTTGCCAAAGTCATTTTTTTTTATTCTAGACCATTACTACGAACTTTTCAATGTCAAAGTTAGTTAACAAAATTAGTTTATTTTCGAATGCGCCCGATTAACAACATTTGCAAAAGTAAATACTCATTACATTTTGACAGAAACCAGAACCCTTCATCTTTTAAATAATAGGTAACAAGTCTTCATAATAATAATCTATAATAATAAAAAAATCTTCATTTATAAGAGATAATAATATCGTTCCCGATACTGGTGGGCTACAATTTTTATTATATTTATTTTTATTATTATAATTATTTTTAAACGTTTTTTAATCAATATATTTGAAAATGTACTTAATTTATGTAGGGGGTGCAGACCAAAATTAAACTTTAAAATAACTCATAGCTTCGTTTAATAAATAATAAAAAAATACACTTCTTAGTTCTAACTCCATATTGCTTGTCTCTTTCTCTGTCAAATCCTTTAAAATGAGATCACTCCTGCGTTATCTTTTTTAGATACAGATCATACAGATAAAGCTGCATTCCGACAAAATGCCACTTTATTAAAATTAAATTTTGATAACATTTTTTATTTTTTTTATTTTCATTAGATTCTAAAATGTAATAAAAGGAAATAATAATAATCATAATATTCCCTCTTCATTTTCTCATTATCTAGAAAGCACTTTTCTCTGCGACTGTCGGTAGTCGACCCATAAACTCTTGCGTGGTATAAAAACTATTCGCTCGCACGAATGTTGAATGTGTATTATTGTTCTGCGTTCCGAGACGTTATGAACTGAACAAGATAATAATTCGTCTTATTGAACAAGATATAATATATCTTATTGTTATAAGATGTTATTATGCGTAGCATAATCAGCCTATAATGTTCCCACTGCTGGGACACAGGCCTCCTCTCGGTGAGAGGGAGCGAGCAGTAATCTACCACGCGGGCCCAGTGCGGGTTGGTAGATGTCACATGTCTTCGAACTTTTGGTTCTAGGACAATTTCTAACGAGTTTCTAACGATGTTTTCCTTCACCGGTTTAAGAGCAGTGGTGATGAAAAAGTGCCTGGCTGGGTTTGAATCGACGACCTACAACTCGCAAGTCGCGGTCGTTTCCACTGGGCCACCACTGCTCTTATGCGTTAAGCGTAATTTGTATTTTAAAAGTCAATTGGTAGTTTGTACTAGTGCTTCCCAAGATGAGCTCTTTCACAATAAACTAAAGTAAATAAGAGGATGTGCCTGGGGAGAACAGAGGGTTATGTCGGACTTCTACCGACTAAAACCGCACTCTTCCTTCTACTGCCATTAGTTGGGGGCCCGGGAGATATATGGAGGCATGAGGAAAATGGTGTAAAGTTCATTCATCCACCATAGAAAAGGAAGGATCCCGACGGATGATGCATTTTTTTGTTACAGTCAAATGTCCCCCCCCCCCCCCCCCTGCCAGCTAAATGGTTGTTTATATCATCTTCCTTGCTCATTGCCCTTGTTCCATGTTACTTGTGGTCGGTTGTCTTCTTCCATTCTCCCCTGTCAACCGTCACGCTCTCATTCACTCCCTTCTCTTTCATATAATCCCTCACACAATCCATCCTTCTTTGCTTTGGCCTTACTCCAGCTCTCCAACCATCGAAATTCATCACTCTTCTCGCATCATATGCGTTTCTTCCCGCCTCATCACACGCCCGTACCAAGCCAAACGATTTCCTAATCAACTATCTCCTTTTTACGAGTCGCGAGACTAAGCGGACGTGTGTTTCGTATTGATTTTAATGAAATACACTGTTACGACAAATAAATATAATTATTTGCACCGTCAGTATAAAAGTTAAGTGTGTCGCGAGTGGCTTGTAGGTTTTTACTGTCTTTCTTGTGCAAGATGAACGAAATAATTTTATAAACAATAAATAAAGTGTTGCTGGTAGAATGTATAACCCAGGATCGAGCCCGTTTGTACGTAGCCAATTACCACAGCGCAGTCCGACACAGACGCCTACCGAACCATTACCCCCGAGCAACCCAAATCCACCAGCACCCGCGGTGAATGAATTGCCGCTTGAAGCCATCAGTACGCCGGAGATCCAGAAATGGTTAGGATCTATAGATTCCATTCTGAACGAAGTTTGCACTATTGTCGGTGATGGGAAAATGAACTCGGACCAAAAGTTTCGTGTCTCCACTCTTTGTCGGAAGGTCTCAAGTGGGACTTCTCAGATGGCCGTCTTAAAAATAATACTAATTATAATTTAATACCAATCATTGAAGTCGAAAACTATCCAGGCCCATACAACAATCCAGCACCTACAGGAACACCAGAACATTATCAACTCTCTCCAGCAGTTCAAAGAGGTCGTAGAGATTAAGTTGAATACCTTGGACAATGCTTCTTATGCTAGCATGGTGAAAAAAGGTGACGATACCTTGGTATCGTCACTTGTTTGGGTCTTATCGTCGTTTGTAGTGTCTTGACACTTGTTCAAAAGATAATCTCCCCGAACAACTTAAGCTTCATGTCTGTGGCCTGAGAAAAGTGAAAAATGGGTGGCGTTCTGATTAGCACCGAAAATTACGGCGATATTGGCAAACTTTAAAATTCGGAAATATTAGTATCTTCGGGCCTTACTATAGAAGAACCTTCTAAACGCCGCCCTAGGGTCGCTGTCATTGGTGTCTCCATTGCCCTTACTGAGAAGGAGTGTTTGATTGTATTTACGAGCAAAATCTTTCAGACAAGTTGCCGAATATTACTCGGGAGGCAGTGTTGGCATTAATCAATTAATTTTTTAATCAATTAATTTTTTAATCAATTAATTAATTTGCTTAATTTTAATTCTAAATTAAGTTAAACATTATTAGAATAATCATGATTAAAAAAATAATCTTAATCATGATTATTGACGTTAATCATTAATCACTCATCATTAATTGATTAACTTGATTATAAACTTACATCCATCAATGTTATTAATTATATATAAAAGAAATGATGGAAAATAATGACACACATTTCTTGAAATATTTTTATTTATTATTCAAGGAACAAAAAAATAATTTCTAACGTTCAAATACACTGAATTCTAATTTTGAAGAATATTTTTAATCAACTAACCTCCGATCTTTAAATTTCTGATTTGTTGATGTTCAAGTTATATTTCATAACTACTTTTTTTTCAAATTAGTCGTCAGATAATTTGTGTGACCTAGGTTTATTTAGCATAGTTGCAAAAGAAAACATTCTTTCTACCGAGCCCGAGGACGGCATTCAATTCATGTTTGTTTTTAAGTTAATCACTGAGTGAAACAATATCACAAAAAGTTGCAAAATCTGAAAAAAATAGCTAACCGAGTGCGAGCGAGCGTCTGTCAGCCAGATAGTGTTAAACGTGACTAAAGTAGTTTAGTGCTATAAAAGACGAGAGAGTGAGAGCGAGAGAGAAGCTAACGCGAAGTACCTCAGTCCCACCCCCTCCACGGTGTTTACGCAGAAAATAGGCCATAAAAGTATAGTCTGTGAAATTGGAATAAGGAATGTTTACATTTTGAATTAATTGTTTTGCTCTTCCAATAAATTAAATAAATAAATAAGTGGTTAAAAGTTAATCAAATAATCAAATTTACTATTAAAGATTATGATTAATAATCTTAATCATTTTAAATTTGATTATGATTAATTAATCTTAATCAAATTTTTAGATTATGATTTTTAATAATTAATTTTTAATCGTTAATCAGATTAACTTTGGGCCAACACTGTCGGGAGGCCTTCCTTGAGAGCATCAAATTAAACCACAAATCGGGTAAGAAAGACCTTCCTACCTGTAACTACATTTTGGAACTACCCGCTAGCGTAAGGAAAATTATGATAAACCAAAGCCGGATTTCCTCCCGCTCAATGTGCGACGTGCAAACGCTTCAAGAGGAAATGTGACCATCCTTCTGGCGATGTAAGTTGCCCGGCGCGCTAATACGCAGAAATCAACTACATTAACTCAATAGATTATGAAGGCGCTTAAGAGCGCCACCGAATATTTTTATTAGTAAGCACATAAATAGGTAGCTTATCCTCTATTTATATTTCCACCTAGTTTGTAACTATCATGACAAATCAGCTAATTTGTGATCTAGATAGTTTTTCTGTGTCTGAATCTAAAATCTGTAATTTTGAGGACTGTAAACACCTCCTTCCTTCTGGAGACAAAACGTTAACTGTACTGACACATAACATTCGAAACATTAATCGAAACATGAACGGATTTGAAGTGTTATTACAGAATCTTGACATAAGCTGTGATATTATCGTCCTAACAGAATGTTGTTGTCAAAACAGCTTACCAGCTCTTGACGGTTATTATTCTTACTAAACAGACAGAAACATTAACCAAAATGACGGATTAGTAGTTTATATCAAAAATAATTTAAGATCAATCAAAGAATAACCGGTATCCCAAGATAATAATTGCTTAATAATTAAAATTATTCCCGATACAGTAGTCATGGCTATTTATAGGCCTCCTTCTCAAAATATGGACAGATTTTTGGACTCACTTGACACTAACTTAAAAAACATAACATCTTTTAAAAACATAATATTTTTGGGCGATATTAACATTAACATTGCTTCCGGAAAAACCGATACCCATGTACATTTGAATATTTCCTCATTTCATGGACTTTTACCAGCTCACTATCACCCCTCGCATCACAGCGCTCATGCTTAGACCATATTATTCTAAAATAAAAAAATCTATCCAAAACATTGGTTACTAATTCTTCACTTTCCGATAATCAAGCTGTTTTACTAACATTACAAATAAGTTCACCTAGAAAAAACTGCATGCGTAGCTACACTAAAGTCAATATGACAAACCTTGAAAATGACTTACGCGGTATTAATTTTGACCCTGTTTATAATTCAAACGATGCAAATATTTCTTTAAAGTATTTCATAGATTCGCTACAATGTGCAATAAGGAAAAACACTTTTACTAAGACAATGCCTAGAAAGTACATTTGTATTAAACCCTGGATCACACCCGGTCTCGTACGTTGTATAAGACATAAAGATAAACTTCACCTAAAATTGAAACTTGCACCTGAAAACGAAATACTTTCTGATTCATATAAGAGGTATCGAAACTTCTGTAATAATCTTTTGAAAAAACTTAAAAATCAGTATGATAAACACACATTACAGAAGGCGGGAAAAATAGTAAACTTGTCTGGAAAGAACAATGCCCACTTCCATACATTTAAAAACCTGATAATAAAAGTTAATGTATAGTTATGAGGTATAGTAGAAAGACTAATTATAAGTTTAGACAATAATGTCTTATAGTCATTTTTACGATTTAAACGCTACGAAGACCAAAAATTATTAATGTTACTTTTTACTCTTTTTAGGTTAGGATTTGCCGTTACCAAATAGATAATACAGAAATAAATGTGCTAGAACTAATTATTAAAGCTTGAAGTTTAGTCTAAAATAAGAACACTTTTCTAGCTATGGTAAAACGTCTTTTTTACTTTGTGAATTCCTTGAAACCAACACATAAGTACCTACTTAACAGTTATTAACTACATTTTTAGTAAAAAACGATAGTTGAGATAGTTTATATACTTAAAGAAAGTCTTAGTTCTTGTATTGTCAAAAGTGATCATTTATCTACCCAACACATTTCATTGGCCGCTGTACATACTTACATACAAACAAATAAAACACTATGTTAAAGTGAAATGGTTTATTAATTATCATCATTTTCATCTAAATCTCTTATAACTATGTCATCCAGAAATTCTGCTGGAAAAGAGATATTTTCTTGATACCTAGCCCATCCAAGGTACCACACTAATGACATTAACGTGAGCGCGACATTCTATAGTCCGTCGACCGACCAAACAATCGCAGAACTGTTAAATGTCAAAAAAATCCGTTTCACTCGTGCGAACACAAATACATACTGCTTGATTAAATTATTTAATTATTTTGTGGTTCTTAATTAATCTTTATTATACACAGACGAATAAAAAAGTACTTACTGTTTTAAATAAAATGGAAAACAATGTATAAAACTCAGAAATAGAGTGATATAAGTCAAGTAGGCAAGTAGTCAAGTAGTACCAACCCGCACTGGGCCCGCGTGGTTGATTACGGCCCACTCCCTCTCACAGAGAGGAGGCCTGTGTCCCAGCAGTGGGAACGTTATAGGCTGATTATGTATGTTATGTAAGTCAAGTAGCAGTGTGTAAAATGGAACGTCGTAAAAAAATAGTAGTTGAGATGCGTTCAGGGTAATTGAGATGCGTTCAAAAGATAGTAAAAGGTTACCCTTGACATATGTAGAGTAAGTATTAAGAAAAATTAAAAAAAAAAAATTTTTCCTGCGTTTCTTTTAACATTGTGATAAGCGTAATTAATATACAATTAAGTTAGCTGAATTTTAAGATTTATTTCATTTCTATACATGGTCAGGTGAAAAATGGTCATTCTTCTTTATAAAAACAAATACATTTAGATCGAAAAATCCCGAACCTCCACTAGATTTACTATCAACAGAGATAAACCCATCCGAAGAAATGAATAAAGTAAACAACTTTTTTGCTAACGTTGATAAAATAAATAAAAATAAAATAAAAATATTTTATTTCAGACAAAAAAGTTCATAGGCAAGGCAAGGTTAGTCACAAGAATTTTGCTTATAACTAATGTTAGTAAATAAAAAGAACACTAAAAAGCACGCATACACAGTAGGCTCATCGATCTCGCGACACATGGTGTTCAGTGAACCTACAGAGCAGAACAGTATCGCTTCCCTCGCCATAGTCACCATACATCCTTACGCTATTCGGGCTCCTCCGTACTCGTCGCACCACCGACGCAACTTTTTTACGCATAATTGCGTAGAAATCATCTACGCTGGCGTCAGTGCCAGATACACTGCAATATCGAGGGAGCCGAAACAGAGCCCTGAACACATTGTTATATTGGACGCGCAAGGCATTGTAGGCTTTTTGTGTAAAGTTTGCCCACAGGCCGCTTGTGTAGAACGTCTGGCAGAATGCCTTGAACATAGGTAATTTAACAGGAGCATAACACCGAACAATCCTGTGTGCTAACATATTACCGCGCACCGACAATGCCTTGCGCTCCCTTTCGTCACTCAAATTATCAGTTACAATGTGTCCCAGATATTTAAACTGTGCAACACGACTACACCATTAAGACGCTGACAACACCTAAACCGCGGTCATTGTCAGACTGCATAGAAAAGAAAGAGAAGCGCGATGACACAACGCTTGTAATTTATTGCAAAATATGAAGCAATTCTCTATTTACTCAAAATTGAGTTGCGTAATCAAAATTGAGTTGAAAATAAAAAGCAACCAAGTTCTGCATTCAAATAAGACGTTCTTGTTATTAATTAAATACGTTACGTATGTTGATATTTAATGCAGATATTTTGAATTAGAACTCAAGGTAAGAGGTTAGTTTAACGTTAGTTTGTATAGAGATTTTTTTTTTCAAAACGTGTTTTGGTAACAACCAAGTTCTGGGAAATATGTTCAAAATTAACATATATTTTTTCCGCTACCACAAGCTATACAGATTTGGCAATTTTTTTTTCTTAAGTAAAGCCTATTTTGTCAATTGGGTCTTGTCAGCGCCTTAAGGGCCACTTGCAGCAAAACTATACAAATCTCGGTTTAATTAAATCTCGATTTTGCTCTAAACTCGACTTAACTTAAATCTTACTAAGCATGTCTTGCACAGTCACACATGATTCACATTCGATTTAACTAAACTGAGATTAATTCAATAACCCATTCGCCATTCATTCTTTGCGTTCCGTTTTCAAATAAAAGTGATGGCAACTCAGTTCTGCGTATACCGAAAAAAGAATTTGATCTGTCAATAACGTCAATGTAAGTCAGTGTTGGTTGTGTTTGTAGTCTCGTGTTATTTTCTAGTTTTGTTTAGCGTCAGTCATACATAATATACGAGTTAAAACATTAATTACAATCAAAAGATCTAGGGCTAATTATAACTGAAGAAAGCTTACCTGTTAAAATCACTTGGAAACTTATCAATAATTTTATCATAAAGGAGCTTTGTACTCTGTTTACTTAAGCGGAACCGTTTCAAAAATTCGTCATCTCGTAATAAATAAATCACTTCTAATGTACATACTTTTTTTTTTTTTTTGAGGGTGGGAAATCATCAAATAACTTCTCCCGCTCTGGGCGGAGCGGGAGGGTGTGTCAGACTCTTACTGACTAAAACCCACCCGTATTCCTTCCTGTTGCCTGTGTTGCGGGGGCCTCGGTGACCCATAAGTACCTTCCCGCGACCCCGGCATGCATCGGCCCTAGTGGATCCCTACTTTGTGCTGACGACATCTCTTTGAGGCGCGCGTGGAATACGACGCGCCGTCGACCCGGGCCTAGTCCTTACCGGACGGTGAGCTACCCATTGCTCACCGTCCGCAAGCCCGCGCCTACGGTGGCCGGAAATCCGCCCGGGATTCCCGAAGCCCTGGGCGTCTCCTGCGGCGGCTAGGGGCGAGAGGGCGCGAAACGTGCCTTTCCCTCAACCGTCCCGCCTCCTCCTTCGCGAGCATTACTGCTTCGCAGAAGGAGGTGACGGCGGCCCATGCCCTCTCGCTCCGTACCATGGCCTGAACCAGGGCCGGACGCGAGAGGTCTCTGCCGCCGATCGCCTCCACGAGGACACGGCGGTGCTCTGGCCAAGCCGGGCAGACCTCCACCGTATGCTCCACCGTGTCCTCCGGGCGATCCACACAGTGGTGACACCCGGACGTTTCCTCCCGCCTTATCCGACACAGGAACCTCCCGAAGCTGCCGTGTCCGGTGAGGACCTGCGTCAAGCGGAAGGTGAGGACGCCATGGCGCCTCTCCAGCCACTCCTCAAAGAGGGGACTTATTGCCGCAATCGTGGCGTGGCCAGCACTGGGTTGCGACAACCGTACTTTCCATGACGCCATGAGATCCCGCCGGAGCTCCGTCCGCTGTGCCGCGATTTCTCGCGGCAGCGGACTTACGCCCCGGCGTTTCGCCTCCTCGCGCCACTCCCATACGTGCGCGAGGACTTTTGCCTCCAGATACCATGGCGGCAATCCGGCAAGGAGGCTCGCTGCCTCACAGGAGACCGTGCGGTATCCTCGGACCATCCGGATGGCCATGACCCTTTGGGCCGCGCTCAACCGGCGGGCTGGCCGCAGCGCCAGAGAGCGCGCCCATACAGGAGCCCCGTGGAGGGCCATGGACCGCACGACCCCCGCGTAGAGCCTCCGGCAGGAGGCGTTTGGACCCCCTAGATTGGGCAGGAGCCGCTTCAATGCAGCGCCCGCCCGCTCCAGTTTGGGAGCCAAACGTCGGAAATGCTCCACGAAGTTCCACCGGCTGTCGAGGACGAGTCCCAGGTACTTCATCGTCGACTCGACGCCGATAGAAACCCCTCCTACCGTTATTTGGGACCCCAACGGTGGCGCGTTCCGAGGACCATGAAAACACATGGCCTCGGACTTGTGCAGGGCCACCTCGAGTCCCAATTGCCGGATCCTTTCGACGATTGTCGCAACCGCGCGTGCCGCTAATTCGGCCGCCGCCTGGTGCGACCTCCCCTGCGCCAGGACCAACGTGTCGTCAGCGTAGCACACTACGCTGACGCCGCTAGGGAGGTTAATGTACACTCTACGAGAGAAAAACGGAGTATCTAAATATTGTACGATCTCCTCGTCATCATCAGATAACAAATCATCATGCTTAAGCGAAAAGAAATCCATTTTCACAAATAAAAAGAGGAATTTAAAATAACACCGTATTGACGTCTCTCTATAAAATCGAGAATTAACAACTTTAAACCGGCTTACATGCCTGTTTAACTTTGACGTTTATTTAAATCGAGATTTAAGTTAAATCGATGACATGCAAATCGTTAAATTAAGTTTAAGCCTAAGCCGAGTTTAAATCGAGATTTAAGTAAAAGCTGCAAGTGGCCCTAAGTAATATAGGTGGTATAACGATATTGTTTTTATTTTTACATTTAAATAACATGAACTCACTTTTACGTTCGTTGTACCTCAGGCCATGTTCCAAAGCATTAGCCTCAAACACTTTTAACAGATGTCTGAGACCCCCTATTGAGGGGCTCAGCAGCACCATATCATCGGCATAACTCATTTTATTGACACATATGTCATCAATATGGCATCCAACATGCATGCTGCTGAGCTCCTCAATCAGATGGTTAATATACACATTAAAGAGCCGTGGAGAAGTCAGCCCGCCCTGCCTGACGCCACACTCTTAACGAATATTCCTCTGAGTATACATTTCCCCACCTTACTATATTAATTAAGCTGCTTACTGTACCAGTAGGCAAGGATATTCACAAGATCGGCTGGGACACCTGTCATTCTTAATTTTGTCCAAAGCTTATATGTGACATCAGATCAAAAGCTTTGGACAAATCCAAGAACCCTGCATATACTGGAGTGTGCCTTTTAACATAATAATCAGCAGTGTGTTTCAGAGACAGTATTGCACTTTCAGTTGACAACCCCTCTCTGAAACCGAACTGTGTATCCTGTAATGTTACAAAATGGTCAAGTTTAAAAACTTGGCTGAAAAATCTAGTAATTATTCCCCTCAAAAGCCGACTCCAACATCCCCTAAAATAAAATCTTTTGTTTTATTGGATACCGACGTTAACGAAGTAGTAAGAATAATAAACGGGTTTCCGCCTTTGTACATGATTGTGTGCGCGAAGTTTAAATAAATAAATATAAAATAATAATAATAAAATATGATTGTGCCACTGGGTTGGAAGACATACCTAATAAACAAACCTAACAAACTTCTTAAATACCTACTTGCCCCTCCGCTAACACATTTTTCAGCTATGTTTATCTAAAGGTATATTCCCTAAATTGCTTAAAAAGCTGTGGTCCCACCTTTATTCAAGTCTGGAGATAAATACTGTGTGAATAACTACAGACCCATTTCAGTGTAACAGGACTCTCAAAAATTTTAGAAAAAATCATTAACAGTAGATTGATAAAATATCTGGAAGATAACAGACTACTTGCAGACAGTCAATTCAGATTTAGGCCTAAAATATCAACTAGCCAAGCAGTACACAAATTAATTATATTACTACTAATCTGGATAATGGTATGCTCACAATTGGGATTTTTCTAGACCTTGCTAAGGCCTTCGACACTATTTCTTGTACTTTACTTTTGCACAAGCTTGGACACTTGGGTTAAAAGGAGCACAACTTCTACTATTTTCGGATTATCTCAGCGATCGTCATCAATGTGTAAAAATAGGTCAGTATACAAGTTCTGAACTAAAAAATAATTGTTTTGGAATTCCACAAGGCAGCATTATGGGCCCCACGTTATTTTTAATCTATATTAATGAACTGTGCAGCCTTTTTTTTGGGTGGGATATCATCAAATAACTTCTCCGGCTCTGGGCGGAGCAGGAGGGTGTGTCAGACTCTTACTGACTAAAACCCACCCGTATTCCTTGCGTTGCCTATGTTGCCAGGGGCCTCGGTAACCCTTTAGTACCTTCCCGCGACCCCGGCAGGCATCGGCCATAGTGGACCCTTATACTTGTACTGACGACATTTCTTTGAGGCGCGCGTGGAATACAACGCGCCGTCGACCTGGGTCTGGTCCTTACCGGATGGTGAGTTACCCATTGCTCACCGTCCGCAAGTCCGTGCCTACGGTGGCCGGATAACTGCCCGGGACTCCCGACGCCCAGAGCGTCTCCTGCGGCGGCTAGGGGCGAGAGTTTGAGAAATTTGCCTTTCTCTCAACCGTCCCGCCTCCTCCTTCACAAGCATTACTGCTTCGCAGAAGGAGGTGACGGTTGCCCATGCCCTCTAGCTCCGTACTATGGCCTGAACCAGGGTCGGACGCGAGAGATCTCTGCCGCCGATCGCCTCTACGTGGACACGGCGGTGCTCTGCCCAAGCCGGACAGAACTCCACCGCAGAACTGTGCAGCCTGCCACTTCAAAATGGTATCATAATATCTTCTGCGGATGACACCGCTTTATTGTTCTCAGCTAAATCAAGAGTTGAGGTGTTAAAGCCGTTCTGAGCATTTTCATAGGAAAATGCTCAGAACGGCTTTAACATTGTGTCTGATTGGCTCCATAATAATCTCTTTACATTAAATGCAGATAAAACAAAACATATTTTATTTACAATGAGAAATACCAACGTACCGCTTACTAATCTAAACATTTACGCACATAATTGCAGCACGTCCGCTGACACTGCATGTTCTTGTCCCACTTTAGCTAAAGCCGGCCATTTGAAATATTTAGGTGTCACTATTGACCCCAGTCTAAATTTCCGAAAACATCGATTTACTATGTGCTAGAGTGCGCAAATTAATATATGTTTTTAAGCATTTATTCCCAGTAGTTCCATATAGCTAGTTCCACATGGAACTATTGCAACCTCAAAAAATGAATAGTTTGTACCATTACTTCCATGTAATTTTAAACTAGTTTTACAGCCGACATTTCTTTCATATGGAACTGCTGCAACTATTTAGTTCCATGTGTGAGTTCCATAGTGTACTATTGCAACCTTAAAATGCGCAGAATATTATGTGCCATTTGTTCCACGTAACTTAACATCAGTTTTATTCAATTAATTTCATTTAGTTTCACAATAACAATTATAAATAAATATTATAATAAAAAAAACAAAAACACGCTTTTATCACTCACTAAATATAAAAAAATATAAAATCTAGAAACTTTTATTTGTTACGATATATGCCTGCTACCCTTGCCAATATACAATACTATGACACATTTATACTAAACGCCAGGAAAGTGTACAAAGACGTTTTATATACCATCATTGCTATAAAGACCGTCTAGCAAAAAAAATGCGGAGCTACAACCTAAGACTACAACACTACATATCATCGTTTGTAGATAGAAGAAGGGTTCTAGATCTCACATTTCGTCACAAACTTTTCAATGGGGCTGTCGACTGTAGCGAGCTTCTAGGAAAGCTGCAGACAAGTTCACCGTCCCGCTTGCCGCGAAAATGTAAGTATAACCTTTTCTATGTGCCGGGATCCAAAACAAACCTCGGACACTTCGCCGTTTTGCCAAGGCTCTGTAGGCAGTATAACGAAATATCGAAGCACAATGAACTGGATATTAAATGCAAATTATCAAAGTTCAAAAAAGACATAAAAATCATTGTATCCAAGTTGTAATATTATATATTTATTCTTTTTTTCTTATTCCTTTGTATTGTTATTATTAATTGGTTATGTAATTCACTTTCATTCCTTTGTATGATTTTCGTGTTAAGTATTTTTATTTATTTTAATATTTTTACCTTGTCAAACTCACTGTACCTAGATTATATATGTAAATGATGTGGTCTCCTATAATTGGAAGCGCACTTTAGGGGTCTCTCTCGTATCGCGATGTGTAAACCCCTAAACAAGACTGCCTCGCCTGGTTGTAGAAGGTTACGGGTCCATTAATTAAAGTCTTTCGTCAAGTTAATAATGTTTGTATTTATTGCATGGAAAACCCTTTAAGACAACCTCCTACGCGGGCCGTTGTAGAGTCACTGGCGCCCATTCATACTTCTCGCTTGTATACCTTTTTCTTATCAAGTGTTCTGCCTTTCATGTTTACATTGTGTCCCTACAGCACACTTGTACTTGTTCTATGTAAACTTGCATGTAATTGTGTAGACTCTGTTGGAGAACCAATAAATAAATATTTTAACTTCATGGTAGAGTAAACGCAAACATATATTTTTTTATTCAATATGCGACAGGTGATAGATATGTTAGGTTAGGTTAGGTTATTAGTAAAGTTACCGCTTCTCTGATAATCCCGCGCCTTAATATCCCAATTACGTCTAACGTAATTGTTCTAAAAAGAAACCGACACATATTTCTCCTGTTACTAGTTTCATTTGTAAATTCTGAATGTAAGTATCTTTTCCTTCGTCTGGCTTGCGGTTCCATATTATTGCGTAATTGTACTAGTCGCACGTCGTAAAACTAAGAATCTGCCTTTAGTATTAAGAGAAACTGGTGAATAGTGGACGGTTTTCTTTTAAAATTACTATTTATTTTGTCAGGCCAACCCTCCTCCATGATTTTAAAGTTATCTTTTATCCAACATATATGCATATATTTCATGAATTTTTCAAAATTTTTATATTCGATTCCCATTTCTTCAATCTTAGTTTTTGCAATATTTAAATCTTCTTTAACTTGGCAGTAAAGATAAACACTACACAAACTATTTATTTTTTTTTGTAAATCCTTATTTTTTATTATATTTAATGTTTTGGCCTGCCTTCAAATCGCATTTGAGTAATGATAAAAACAACCGTGGTGTGCAGCATCAGGAAACACGTGCTTTAAGGCTGCAGCTTCAAAATCTGTTACATTTTTTTTAGGTTCCCAATTTGGTACCTGGCTTTTTATTAAGTTTAACATAGTGATGTCTTTGTTTTTATTTGGTAAGAGTATATATATAAATTAATGGAATAATATTTTTATGTTCTGTGGTACTACCAACGTCTCCGTGTATTGTGTACAACTGTTGGAAGGGTTTAGGGCACACCTTGATGGTACCGTCACAAAAATAAGTATTTATCTTTTTCAATAGTTGTCTTGATTCTTCTGAGCAAAATATTCTTTTACGGTTACCTTGAGTCGTAGGCAGCTAACAAAAAAATTGAAAATTGTGACGACACTTCTACTTCGATTTTTTTTTCTCTTGTTATTAACAGCAAATAAGGAAAAGGTTTCATGAAAAGTGTATTTTCTTATTTTTCCTTTATGTGGAACTACTGGGAATAAAGACTAAATAGTATTGTTAATACTCCCACTAGTTCCATACATGGAACTAATGAGTTGCAGTAGTTCCATGTGGAACTAGCTACATGGAACTACTGGGAATAAACGTTTTTAAGAATTTACGGAACATAGCCGACTATAAGTTAATAAACAGGTTTATTTAGCTTTGTGTCAATCCATTCTTACCTATTGCATAACTTCTTGGGGTGGTGCTGCTAAAACAATTTTACTCCAGCTAGAGCGGGCTCAAAGAGCAATTCTAAAGGTGCTACCTTTCGCCCTTTTAGATTACCTACGCACCAGCTTTACATAGCATGTAATGTGTTAACAGTGCGGCAATTATTTATTCTGAGCATAGTACTACACCAGCACACAGCACTTCCTTTTGACCCAGTACCTTTCGACAAGAAAAGGAAAGACTTGGTTAGCATAAAGTCTCAAACTAAACATGCGTTTGCAAATCGATTTCATGTATTTTTAGGACCTTTTCTATATAATAGACTCAACAAGGTACTAAGCCTCTATAGTGTAAGCTATAAAAAATGTAATATGATGTTATCAGAATATTTAGCCATACTCAATTACACAGACGCATAAAAACTTCTAGAAACTTTGTCATGATCATAATTTATTCCCTCGAAAGTATATACTTTTGTATATATAAATAGGCTAGATTTAGGTATTAATATAACAATATGCTTTTTCTCATAGTTATTAATAGATTATTTTTATATCAGTTTTACATAAAATTTTAATATCCCAATAAGTGAAATGTAAAGTGATGGCCTGAAACACAGGTTTGAATAAACCTAGATCGGGCGGGTCGCTACCTAACATTTTAATTCCAAACCATCATCACTTGCACCTGTATTTAAAAATATTTTCGTTTTAGTTTAATTATTAGGCACTATTATTGTATAGAATATTTACTACTGTTGGCTAAATATACACTTTTTGTAAACGTTATTTATTAAATAAATTATTATTATTATTTAAATAAATAAATAAAAAAAAAACAGATATTCATAATATTTTATTGGTTACAAAGGTGTTTCAACAAGTTTCTCTAATCACTGTTTGAATTACATTCCAAATAAAGCTTTACATATTTTTAATCTTATCATCTATTTTTATTATTTTCTCATAACTTGTATACGTCCTAGGATTTGAAAGTAAAAGAAAATAAAAGAGAGGAAAATAAATTTACATAAAAACGCGTACAGGCATGATCTGTGGATCACATACCTTAGGCCCGGTATCCACCAAAGCGGAGAGGAGAGGAGACGAGAGGAGATGTGCTACTTAGCTGGCATGTTATTTCCATCACAGCGGAGAGAAGATGCTTAGCGGAGAGATGTGAGCTGTGCGTAGCGGAGATGTGAGCTGTGTGCTCGACGAAATCAGTGAAGTGCTGTCTACGAAAGGAAGACGCCATGTTTTTAAGTACTCAAAAGTGTATTCCGAAGACACGGATATTTTGCAAACTTAACTGAAAATATAAAAATACGGACGGGCCGACTCTTGCATTCCAGGTCAGTCCAATCGACTGACGCTTTCGGGTGTGCGAGGCGTGGGGAGAAAGCAGCGGGGAAAGAAGCGCGCTAGCATGGGCGCTGCCTGGTCAGCGGAGCTGTGTGTAGTCAGAGTCAGTCACACACATACCCGCTCTGCTCCGCGCCGCCTTGCTCGCTTGCGCACAAAATTCTATAGAAAAATGAGACGTCTTCTCTCCTCTCCGCTTGATCCATTTCCACCGAAGCTAAGCGGAGAGGAGATGTGGAAATAACGAAATCTGGTTGGTTATTCAAAACACATCTTATCTCGTCTCCTCTCCTCTCCGCTTTGATGGATACCGGGCCTCAGGCCCGGATTCTATTTTAACACAGCATTACACGCTGTCTGACGAGAGAATGCCTTCCCGTCGTTCCTGAAACCTGTCACTTACAGTCCTTTCACAGTATTTTTACACTAGTCTGCCCGCGACTTCCTTCACGAAGAAGTCGAAAAATACACAATATACATAAATAACCACCTTTTATAAAACGCTCTCGGCCCCCGACGCAATATGTCGCATCGCATCGCCCGATATTCCCACGGGATCGAGACTTATACGGGTGAAACGAGCGGGGAGCAGCTAGTAAAATGATAAAAATAACCCCATCGCCGTATCTCTATGTTGAAGTCGTGGTGGAGCTTGCGCGCTCTTGAACTCTTTGTCTGTGCCGGTAGAGTTTATGTACTTTGCCGAAACAAGTCTTGGGTTAGGAGCCAGACCAAGAGAGATACATGAACCCGTCGGGCAGCATACGGCGAGCTGTTGGGCAGTAGCAATCCCACGGACCATATCTCCCGGGAGAAGTCTTTTTCCTCACCTCATTCGCAAGAGCTGTCGTGCTCGGAAAAAGGAAGTAAGACAATTATGGTAGGGATCTTGAGCTTACTGCTGGAATTGTCCTGATAGCTATGGAATACCTCTGCACTCCTCGTAAGCACCTCAGGACACGTTGCCCCCTTGTCGCTACGACACTATGTGTTAGCGACCGTTTTCGGGGCCCATTATTGAGTGTGCAAGTCACCCCTTGCCATTTTATCTATGTATTTTATATACAACATTGGTCAGGCAGAGGCCATATTCTTTCCATGGTTCTAGATAACCAGTTCACTTTAGCCTCCCAAACCCATAATCCAATATCTTTCCATATCCTGCAATATTCCTACACCAACCGGGGGTTGTCCTTGGGTGCATATGGGTAGGTGGGTGATAATTGTCGGTTGGTGCCTCATTTCATTAAAAAACGTCGAACGGGCCTCTGCGAGTTGATTTCAGCCCCTCGTACGCCTTCCAAAGGTCGGGGACCCCAAGGTACCGATAAATGTCAAGAGAAGTAAAAATGAAAGTGATTTAACATAACATCACGCCTTGTTTCCTTGAAGAGTTGGGCAGACGTGTAGGTACCTGTAGTACACCCACATTTCCCCAGTTATTTTTTTAAGTCCCATGTAATAGGGGGCGAGCTTATTGCCGTCAACCGGGCACAAATTCAGACTCCGGGATACTACTACTGAGAAACCCAAATAGAAAAATCAATAAGACTGCCCGACCCGGGAATTGAACCCAGGACCTCATGCTCAGCAGTAGCACTCGCAAACACTAGACCAACGAGGCAGTATTAATATATACATATATATATATATATATATATAAGTAAATATTGATTATACGTGTGGGCAGCACCCTTATAGCAACGACAGTAAAGAACACTGTGCTGCAAAATCGGAGGTACAATAACTGAAAGAACTGTCAACGCTGAGTACAAAAGAATAAGTACGTGTTATACGAATTTAAACTCTATTAGTTCGTACGTGAGTCCAACGGGCAGGTGTCAGGAACGGTGGCCTGAATAAAGGCTATTTTTGTTTAAACTTTTAGTCAGTCGTTCCCTGTAGGTTATCTCTTTTGGTCCGATTTCTTATAAAAAGCTTCTCTCACGAAGTTGATTCTAGCGTAATCTTCTCTCTCTTGCTTCAGCTCGGAGTTCGTTATGAAAAAGTCTACGTATTTTTGGTAGTCCTGTAAATAATAACAATTGTAAAAATATTTGAATAATACAAAATAAAGCTGTCAAAAAATAAAAGGCCAGTTTTGACATCTGGAAAAGACCCTAGAATGTAACTTGGAACGAAACTGAAAGAAACAATAAAATAATAATTAATTACATAAAATGCTTTAAAAAAAATACATACATTTTTTTTGGCAATAGTATGACGGAATATATTGCGAGTACTTTATGCATGCAATTTCTAATTATTACGAAACGTCTCAAAAACAGTTACGTTCTCAGCCTTTTTTTTAAACGACTTGTGTTGTAACCAATTAATTACAGAATATCACCAGCTTCATTCGATTGATTCAAAAACAACCATTTAGCTGTCAGGTCAGAGAGAACACTCTCTGCCCTGACATCTAAATGGTTGACGCGCAATGTAGGGTCATAATTTTTTTGACATATCCATGTAAAAAAAAATATGACCCTACATTGCGCGTCTCCGACACGCACTTGGCCGGTATTTTTCCTAAAGTTGTCAAAAAATAAAAGACGTCTTGACACTAAAAACAAAAAATGCACTTTAAAGCTTAATATTACGCAAATGGAGCCCTGAATCGAAAAATGATTTTCACAGACCCGCAATATTTTTGAACGGCGTCTCCAACGATACCTCACACTTTGGGATAGACGAGAAATAAATATCATTCCGCCTTTACGTGTAAGAACTTAGATTAATATGTACCCATGCTAGTACTAAGAGTCTCCGCGCTAAGCCGCGGACAGATAGACGGATATCAATGGTGAGACTATAAGAACCAGAAGTTAGCTTGCGTGCCGCAAAGCCGAACACACCGGTGTACATCTCCCGCCTACACTACACCACTAAGGCGGAGGACATCGTGGAGTACGTGCGCCAGAAGACCAGGTACTCGCCAAGGGTGCAGTTGCTGGAGTCACACCGCCACGTCAACTTCAAGGCGTTTGTGGTACGAGTACCGAATTGTTATCTGTCCGTCGTCATGGAAGAGGACTTTTGGCCGCAGGACGTGGTGTTCCGTCGCTTCCGCGGACAAGTGCCGCAAGTCAGCACAAGTACAAGCTAGTGAAGTGAAGTGCTACTAACATAGTTTTAAGCTATTTATTAACATACTTTTCAAGTAGGATATTAAAATATGTATGTTTTTAGGTTAAGGTATTTTTTCTATGGGCCTGTGACGCCTGAAATAAATGGTATTATTATTATTATTATTATTATAAGGGTTCCTTGTTGACTACGTAACCCTAAAAAGGATTAGAATAACACAAATACCGCCACCCATTGTATATTTTGTAGTGTTTGATTTATTTTTTGTCATGTATTTTTGTGGTGTACAATAAAGTATATATAAATAAATAAATAATAAATAAATACCCAACTTTAGGCGACTTTGACACATTTATTAATTAACTATTAGACTGCCTCGATGGTTTAGTGGTCGCGAGCGCTAATCCTGAGGTCCTGGGTTCAATTCCCAGGTCGGGCTAAGGGTTGTAGGATTGTTCCACCAGAAATTTCTCAGTAGCAGCCCGGAGTCTGGATTTGTGCCGGTTGATAGCAATAGGGTCGCCCCCTATTTCATGGACTTAAACACAATGACATAACTGGCAAGTAGTGGGTGTACACCTCTGCCTTACCCTTTGGGGATAACTGGCGAGATGATATGATTGATTAACTAGCGTTTGGCCGCGGCTTCGCCCGCGTGGATGTCGGTAAATATTCCACGGGAACGTACTACTGGAATTATGTATGGAAGTGAATGTTGGGTGTTGCAAAAGATGCATGAAAGTAGAGTAAATGCTGTGGAAATGCATTCCTTGCGAAGCATGCGTGGTGTGACTATAAATGATAGGCTGAAAATGATGTGTTAAGGCAACGGTGCGGTTTTAAAGGAAGATGTAGTGACAAAAGCTGAAAAGAGTATGCTTAGGTGGTTTGATCATGTTTAGAGGATGAATGAAAGGCGACTAACAAAAGGTATTTACAAGGCAGATGTTAGTGGAAACGCCGGGAGGAGACGCCACAGGAAGACAAATAGTGGCCTCATTGGTGATGTTTTTCAAAAAGGTCAGGTGCGTAGTACTCGCAACCGGCGTGCGTTTATGACCAGATGTATGAACATAAACGAAGCAAAAGGAGTATGTAAGGAGCGTAGCAGGTGGCGTTCCATATTTTCTGCCTAACCCCATGGGAAGAAGGCGTGAGTTTATGAATTAAAAGTATCCTATGTGTTAATCCAGGTTATCAACTATCTGGGTGTCAAATTTCATCCAAATCCGTTCAGCTGTTTTCCAAATTCAAAATTATTTATTTTGAGATAACTAGATCCAAAGGTTAGTATACAAAAACTTAGAAACTATTGTTAGTATTTTAATACAATTATAAGGACAACACTCATCAAATACATCTAATTCTATAAACAAATGCTCTTTTGCTGAGACACCCGCCCCGTCAAGATAACCGATCGTTTAGGGAGATACCTCCCTAAACGATCACCAGACGAACGAAATGCCTCAACAGGTGCACGAACATCGTCATATAGCTGACGACGTTCGTGCACCTGTTTTTAGGATGATCTGTCTCTCCCGACACGACTTTATTCCGAATGACGGCATTAAAACCGTCAGAGCATGCGCGAACATCTCGGAGGCACTGCAGAAACGAGGAAGTCTCAACATCATCCTGAAAATGTATTGGACGCGCAGTGTCCAGGGATTTTTGGTATAACTAACCCATAGACCACTCTGACAATATACTTTAAATAGCGTGATCTTGAATTGGTCCGTACAGCGGGCGAATCTACGAGCCAGCATGATGCCATGGGCTGACAGAGCCTTGCGCTCCCTCTTTATGTCGATATGATCTTTAAGGTAATGTCCAAGGTACTTCATTAATTTGCGAGCATTACTGCTTCGCAGAAGGAGGTGACGGCTTCCCATGCCCTCTCGCTCCGTACAATAACCTGGACCAGGGCCGGACGCGAGAGATCTCAACCGCCGATCGCCTCAGCGATGGCACGGTGGTGCTCTGCTCAAGCCGGGCAGCCCTCCGCCGTATGCTCGACCGTTTTCTCTGGGCCATCCACACAGTGGTGACACTCGGGCGTTTCCTCCCACCTTATCCGACACAGGAACCTCCCGAAGCGGCCGTGTCCGGTGAGGACCTGCGTCAGGTGGAAGGTGAGGACGCTGTGGTGACTCTCTAGCCACTCCTCAAAGAGGGGACTTATCGTCACAATTGTGGCTTGCCCAAACTGCGACACCCTATCTAAGTTAACACCATTCAAAGTAATGGGTGGAACAGATTCCAGACACTTACCAGTAGCCTTTAAAGACCATGTACTGACTTTTCTTTAGACTGCTAATAAATCCGTGTGACTATATTGGCTTCACAAACTTTTAGCATCTCTCCAAGCGCCCCAGCAGTGGGACTCAGCAGCATCATGTTGTCTGCGTAGCTGATATTATTAACACTAATACCACCCACCTGATCTGACACGCATGCTGCTGAGTTCCACTATGAGGTCATTTATATACAGACTGAAGAGCTTTGTAGATGTTAACCCCCCCTGCCTCACGCCGCACTTCAGCCTGTACTAATCGGAAAGAGTGCCTGACCATTTGACACAGTTTGTCTGGTTGTTGTACCAATATTAAAAGATGTTCAACATCTCCACCGGTACGACTATATCACCAATCCGAAACATACAGCCAGACAAATTGACAAAAAATCTTCTTTGTTTGTATAGATGACACCATGATGCTGGTGAGCAGTGGTAGCCCAGTGGTAACGGCCGCCACTTACGAGTTGTAGGTCGTAGGTTCGAACCCGGACAGGCGCTTTACTTTGTGTAAATTATTTCATCACCACTGCTCTCAAAACGGTGAAAAAAAACATCGTGAGGTAACCGGCATGTCCTAGAACCGAAAATTCAAAGACATGTGACATCTACCAACCCGCACTGGGCCCGCGTGGTGGATTACGGCCCAATCGTTCACGCAGAGAGAACGCCTGTGTCCCAGCAGTGGGAACATTACTGGCTGATTATAAATATCTGCTGATTATGCTACCAAAGGATTTATAATAGAATCTGTCAAAATTAAACCCAATGCTACTAGTGTGTTATGCAATTACCCCAGATCGGAGGATCCTCCCTTTTCTATGGAGGATTTTTTTTTGGGTGTGATATCATTAAATAACTTTTCCCGCTCTGGGCGGAGCGGGAGGGTGTGTCAGACTCTTACTGACTAAAACCTACCCGTATTCCTTCCGTTGCCTGTATTGCCAGGGGCCTCAGTCACCCTTTAGTACCTTCCCGGAACCCCGGCAGGCATCAGCCCTAGTGGACCCCTACACTTGTGCTGACGACATCTCTTTGAAGCGCGCGTGGAATACAACGCGCCGTCGACCCGGGCCTGGTCCTTACCGGACGGCGAGCTACCCATTGATCACCGTCCGCAAGCCCGCGCCTTCTATGGAGGATGAGTGAACTTTACACCTGTTCCTCATACCTCTGTAAGTTTACCCAGCTGTGGGACAGGTTTAGTGCAAAGGATAATGCTTACTTCTACAGTGGTAGGTTCTAAGTGTCTTTCTACAAACTCTGTTATGAACTCTGCTGGCGACAATTCTTGAACATTTAATCTGAAATAAATAAAAAAATTACATTACTTATTATTATTTAAGGGGCTTGTGGCTAAGTAATAACAGCAGCACGGGTCGATCGACCAGGTTAAGCTAAGCTTGCCGCGGTTGATCCGTGGATGGGTGACCATGTTTACATACCAAGACCCCTCCGTGCCTCGGAAAGAACGTTAAACCGTTGGTCCCGGCTGTCATTTTTAGATCTTTGACAGTCGTTACAGGTCGTCAGAAGCTCGAAAGTCTGACAACCAGTCTTACCAAGGGGTATCGTGTTACCCAGTAACTGGGTTGTGGAGGTCAGATAGGCAGTCACTCCATGTAAAGTACTGGTATTCATCATCTGCCAAACATTTTCTAGGAAATTGAAATGTATTGGTAACTATTGAGTTTCACAGAACAGAACAGAACAGCACTGCAGTGTATTCAGCTGTATCCGATAAGACTGGAATCCGACCCCCAACATCATTTGGAAAAGGCTAGGCAGATGATGATGAAGTCTAATACTTAAATTCATTATTTTTTCTGGACAAACTAACGGAATAGCAAAATAAAACCATGTTCATCACCATCATCCGGCTAGACTGGCAGCCGACCCTAACATAGGTTAGGGTCGGCTGCCAGTCTAGCCGGATGTAACTGTACCAATATTTTACATGGAGCGACTGCCTATCTGACTTTCACAAACCAGTCTATAGGTTATACAATACCCTTTGGTAAGACTTGATGTCAGATTTTCGGGCTTCTGAATAACCGAACATATAACATAACATCACGTCTTGTTTTCCCCGAAGGGTTGTACAGAAGTGTACCCCTGTAGTACACCCACATTTCGACAGTTATGTTTTAGTCCCATTGTAATAGGGGGCGAGCCTATTGCCATCACCGGTCACAAATCCAGACCCTGAGCTGCTACTGAGAAATTTCAGATAGAAAAATCCAATAACACTTTGCCCCACCCGGGAATCGAACCCAGGACCTCATGCTCAGCAGTAGCGCTTGCAACCACTAGTTCAACGAGGCATTGACTGTTAACGATCTACGGATTACAGCTACAATCGACGGCTTATTGTGCTTTCTGAGGCACGGAGGGGTCTCAGTATTAAACGGTTGATTACCCATCCACGGACCGACCCTTTGCAAGTGGACATTTATTAAACTATAGTTTAAATTGCGAAATATGTGATGAGGTCGCACAAATATGATCTGTCACAAGGACGGGGGCCGGCTCCATAAATCATGAATTCGTGTGACGTCATTTTAGTAGCCCCTTAGCCAGGGGCCCTTCGAAGGTATATTTGCAGGAGATCATAGGAAACTGCAGAAGTAGGTACCTGACGATCCTCTCAGGGGTCATCACCTCATTGTAAACTTCCATGATGTCTGCGAAACCATATCCTTGAGTCAGCTGGGCGATTGGCTGGACCGGGTAGTCGCGCGGCATACTTCTTATTCTGCAAAGAATATCCATGAGAGAATCGGTCGTGAACGGCAAATTAAAGGTATCGAGGAAGTTAGCGCTTGTTCGGGAAAGTCATCATCGGCCTAGTCTTTTATCAACAGTCTAAGCGGTTGCTGTTGAATACCAGTATTTTACATGGAGCGACTGACTATCTGACCTCTACAACCCAGTTACTGGGTAATGCGATACTCCTTGGTAAGACTGGTTGTCAGATTTCGGGTTTTTAACTACCTATAATGATTGTCAAAGATCTACATATGACAGCCGGGACCAACGGCTTAACGTGATCGTCCGGGGTAGTAACATACCCTATTTCTAACGCCAAGTAGTGTTGCTTGTTAAAACACAGTTAAAAGGTGACGGTGTAAATAAACACACATATGAGATTTGAGATTTTAAGGAAAGAAAATATTTTGTTTTATTTAACACAGACTAAAAGACACCTAGCTGTCCTGTGGTGACCTTGTGGTAACGGCTGACGACTTACGAGTTGTCGGTTTACTATACAAGGTGTCGTTTTGCATCCTCTTCAAATTCAAGGAGCTAAGTATGCTAATGATTCTCGACACGAATCAATAATCAAATAAGTAGGTATTTTTTTTTCTAATTTTCGGAAATTGGCATGTGTGGGACACGCATGTTAAAACGCGGCCCGTGTGATACCGCACTGTAACTGCCCTTTTACACACACACTATATACGCATACGCAACGGGGTGATTCTGTCCTGTGAAAGTGGTGTATTCTAAAATACTGTCAAACTTAAATAACTAAAAAAAAAAAAACAAGTATGTATTAATTATTGAGCAGGTATCGTAATTTTATTTGATTATATATGTCTTTTATAGCAGCCTCCTGAAATTTGACGAGTATGCAAAACGACACCTTGTATGTAAATAATGTCATCACTACTGCTCTCAGAACGGTGAAGGAAAACATTGTGAAGAAACCGGCATATCCTAGAACCAAAAATTCGAAGACATATGACATCTATCAGCCCCTGGGCCCGCGTAGTGAAATACAGCCTACTCCGTCTCGAAGAGAGGACGTGTCAACGAGTCCTCGTTGTGGGAACATTATAGGCCGATTATGCAAAAGGCACCCAACAAATTCTGCAAAATAGAAATACAATATAAGTGTATTCCGTTTTGTTCCTGAGATGGATAGGTGAGGGTGGTCACTTGCTTGTAAAACGTAACGATCGATGGTCACCCATCCAAGAGCCGACCACAGCGAGCTTTGCTTAATTTAACTACCCGATAGATCGGCTTGGATGTCAATCTTCTCAATATTACATTTTGGTACATACCTTTGAAATTTTTTATAGAAGAATTGCTGTACAGTTGCATAATCAGTTCGCGGTACAAGAAGGACTTCATCAAATACGCTCAGCATTGGTTTAGCTCTGGCAACCCATGGGTTAGAACATGTTGCTGCAACAAACAAGTGAAAGAAAGAAAGAAAGAATAACGTGTATTTGGATACAGTTCGTGAAACACAAAATAAAAATAACATAATAAAAAAGTGAAAATGATGTTTTACAACAATAGTGTGTGCCAGACAGATGCTGTCTGACGCTGGTGCAACAGATGCATGACTCAAATGGTATGGAAAAACTGTAGTAGCATATAATTATGCCACTGCTGTGACACTGGTCTCCTCTTTGTGAGAGGGAGTGGGCCGTAATCCACCACGCGGGCCCAGTGCGGGTTGGTAGATGTCACATGTCTTCGAATTTTTGGTTCTAGGATATGGTCGGTTTCCCCACGATGTTTTCCTTCAACGTTTTGAGAGCAGTGGTGATTAAATAAATTACACAAATTAAAGTGCCTGCTTGGGCTCGAACCCACAAGTCGTAAGTCGGGTCCAAAACCACAGCGCCACCACTGCTCTTAAACTGTTAAAAACTGTAGCGCTATTCTGTAAAGTTACTTGGAACCTCACTCAAGTGAGTGCACATAATTCGAAAGCGAACTCATTTGTTTTTAAAGTAAATCATCGCAGATTCACAAGCCGAGCCCGGTCTCGGCTGTCATTCATGGATCTTTGACAGTCGTTAGAAGCCCAAAAGTCGTACCAAGGGGTATCGTATTGAACAGTTACTGGGTTATGGAGGTCAGATAGGCAGTCGCTCCATGTAAAATACTGGTATTCAGCTGGATTCGGTAAGACTGGACTCTGACCGCAACATAGTTGGGAAAAGGCTAGGCAGATTGATTGATCGTAGATTCACAAGCTGATGGTGAGGTGAGCTGAGGATTCAAATTTCGAGTCGGACACTGTATTACTGATGTTTTAGATTGGAAATATTTCAGCAAATTAATTATTTGTATTTGTATTTAAAATTCTCAATTTGCCGCCTGGGATTTTGCTGGTGTTATATCATCACTGTAATTCATAAAAGTATTCGTTCATCGCGCGAATCAAACCTCAGTAATTCCTCCAAATATTATTTTAATATAACTTAAAAAAAAAACACACACACTTACCAATAAAAATTACTTTATCGTCGTTTGGTATCGATTTCACTAGTTTCCCTAAAATACTTTGCAGACTGGTCGCGTTAAGATAATCCTGATCTTCAGGCACCTTTATGGAGAAATACAAACACATTTTGATATGAGCATAACTGTGACTTAAAGCAAGATTCAAGGACCGCGCTTTGACTTTGTTTTGCTAAGTAAGTGATTCTTACGAATATTAACTTTATTATTATGCTTATAATATATTGTTAGTATTCGTATGAGCAAATGTGAGGAAGCGTTTCATAAGCTAGTATGTGAACATTAATATTATAAGAATTAAGTTTATATTCGTATGAGACGCTAACTTTACTTAGCAAGTAAAATCAAAGAAACTATGAATCTTGCCATCAATTTCGAAGTCAAAGTAATATCATTTATTATGACTTTGACTTCATAGGCACATAAAAGGCACCTTTGAACGTCAAAATTTACAAAAAAATGGAATGTATTCTAGTCGCCCCTTCCAAAAGGTAGTTTCGTATGGAGAAGAATAGGGGAGTAAGTCCGTTACTTCGTTGACGGACTTAGAGAGTAGTCCGCCTGAAGCAGCTCCTCCGGAGGTTGACACCCGCAGCCTTCAGTAGCAATTTCCCATTGCTTCCAAGTTTTTCGTTTTTAGTAAATTAATGAACGCCTGCGTTCTTGCATTTACTACCTAAAGGCACAGCACTGATACAGAGACTGATGCATTCTTACAGATTATTCCTGACGAACGGCTAGCGTAGCACGAGAACCGTAGAGAAGCGTTTTGTCGACGGAGGAGTAGACAAAAATTACGTTCCGTATAGACAGTTGACAGTTTTCGACCGAGAAATTCTGTTAAGTAGATTTCTATTCTACAGTAGAGTAGAGAGAGAAAGCGTCATGCTAAGCCAGCTGACCTCGTAGCAATTACTCTTTTTTCAAAAATATTCAATCTACAGGTTTAACTTCGCTACATTCGCTACGATTTTATTAAATGTATAGATATTTACACCATATCTACACCATCCTGTATCAATATTTTTCTAACAAACGATGTAACAATGTTATGTCATGGGTTCATCCCTTTATATCTGTAATTTTTATGGTGTACATAATAAAGAACTGAGCTGATCATTTGTTCACCATCAACAGTATCCGCTTCTATAACAAGTTGCCAAAGTCGGTAACAGAACTTAGCGATGGAAAGTTCAAAACCCAAATCAAACGTGTCCTTATTTAAAACACATATTTATAAGATTAAAGACTACGTTGAAGACAAGGAAGTTTGTCAATAATTCCTTCTACACATGTGGCTTCCCCGGTACCTCATAAACGGCATAACTATGTAAATTTCTATTCACTGCTCCCAAATTACGATGATTTTTTTATACATACTTTTTTGACACAATATTTTTATTACTTGACATTATATACAGCTACAATTTTGATATCACCATTTATCACTTTTAAGGACAGGATATTAATTAAGACTTGTTACAGTTGTAATGGCAAACATGTCATTTGGTTTAAATAGCTTTTTATTTTTATTATTTTATTAATATTTAACATAGATTATTTGGTTTTTGTGAATTTGAGAACATTGTAGGCTTAATAGACTATATTTGTAGACCCTTTATCTTTTGTTAAGTACCAGGTACGTCTTGACAGGCCTACACTGTCCTCCCATACCTATTAATACTGTGATTTGAAAACATTGTAAAAGCCAATTATTTTTAAAAGAGTAACCGTGGAGTTTCTTGCCAGCTCTTCTCCATAGGAAACGACCAATTGGAACCGTGCACCTAACTTCTGACCTCTCATAAGTGCCCATGTAGGTTTATGTGGAATAAAATATTTTGATTTCTATTCTATTATATTCGTTGCCATGGTCTCTGCCTCTCTTTAAAAAAAAAAAACTATCCAAGTGCGTGCACAGTGTCAAGTGTCCCCCTGCCAGCTATATGGTTATTTATGGAGATGTAAAAAAATCATGGCAGTAGTACATAAAATACCAACATATACATTTTCTGTTGTTACAGAAATCCAGTTGAACAGAACTATGAAAGATTTATGTCTAAGTTAGAGCAATTGTTGGAACACTTCTTTAGTAAAAAGTGCATAATCGGTGGAGATTTCAACATCGACTTACTTAAAAACGACAAAAAATCTTTAAATTTCTTAACACATATTACAATTTTAGACCCATTGTTAACGAAGTGACTTATAGACGAAATAGCGCGGAATCATGTTTAGATAACTTTTGACGAATCAGCCGGATAATTATTTCAATGAACAGTTTGTTGATCACAATTGCTTGGCTGACGAACATGCAGCGTTAGTATGTGGCTTAAAAACAGAAAAATGAATGTCAAATGGCGATCAAGATTTGTTAAATATAGAAATTAGGCAGTTTAGTGACAGAAATTCGAATAATTTTAGAAAACGTTTAGAAAATAGCAACTGGACAGAAGAAGGTTTAAATGGATTCCTAAAAAAACTTGGCCAAATATTTCGCAGTAGTTTTTAAAAAAGAAAAGAAAAGTTAATCCTAATAAAAATTGTAAATCACCCTGGATAACAAAAGGAATAAGAGTATCAAGCAAAACGAAGCGATTCATACTTCAAAACATAGGTAAGATGACTTGCAATAAGGAAATAGGGATGTATGTAAAAACTTACATTAGAATATATAGAGCAGTCTTAAAAAAAGCCAGACGTATATCGGTTAGGAAGGAACTTGAAAAAGCAAATGATTCTTCAAAAGCTATATGGGGAGTTATAAATAGACATAGGAACACTCAATCGAAACGTGGAAGTACTAAGGACATTCTTTTGAAAATAGATAACAAAATAATATCAAATCCTCAGAAAATAGTTGACATTTTCTCGAACACGTTCGACAAAGCCGACCTTGTTGGGGAGCTCAATACTTATAAACAAGCAATAAACACTTTGGAAGATAGCGTTAGTAGAGTTAGTGTAGAAATGTCCTGTGAACCAGTGACTGCAGGTGAAATTAAAACAAATGTCGATGCAATGGCCAACAAGACATCGGTTGGTCATGATGAAATCCCAATACAAATATTTAAAAATCATATTGACTTATTGGCAAAACCACTGGCATATTTTATTAATAAGTGTATGAACGAGAGTGTGTTCCCGGAACAGCTTAATATAGCAAGAGTTCTGCCAATTTATATAAAAGGGTGCAAATCCGATCCCAACAACTATCGACCAATTTCTCTCTTACCAATAATTTCAAAAACTTTTGAGAAAATACTAAAAATAAGGCTTCTTAGACATGTAAATCGCAATAAAATTCTTAATTACAAACAATTTGGCTATCAAAAAAATGTAGGAACAAATGACGCAGTTAATACGTTAATGGAGGCAGTAATACACTGAATTAATGATAAATTAAAAGTAGTAAGGCTGTTCCTTGATCTAAGTTCTGCTTTTGACACAGTAAATCACAAGTTACTACTAGCAAAAATGCAGCATTATAGAGTAAGAGGACCAGTTTTAAACTTATTTAAGTCTTACTTTGAAAATAGGAAACAATATGTAGAAATTAAAGTAGAACAAGAAAGATGTGAGAAAATTTTCAAATCGGGACTAAAACAAGTAAGGCAAGGAGTTCCACAAGGCTCAATATTAGGGCCAATCTTCTTCATCTTGTTTATCAATGATTTAAGTAACTACATTTTAAAACAAACTAAACTAGTTCTTTTTGCTGATGACACGAATGCCATTATAACTGCGGAAGATATGGGAACTCTTAGTAGTAAGGTAAATGAAGCTCTGGCGCTCTTTCATTGTTGGTTTACCAATAACAATCTTATCATAAACACCAATAAAACGAACGCTATGTTATTTAGAACAACGTCGAGAAACAAGGATTCAATTGACATAACCTTGAATGACAATAGAATAATATTAGTAGATAGTGTGAAATTTCTAGGTATTTACATTGATGAAAGCCTGAATTGGAAAAGGGAACTATCAGCTATAGAAAGTTCAATTAGTTCAGCTTGTTATGCTCTTAGAAGCCTTCGAGATGAAATTTCTATCGAACAATTAAAAATAGTATACTATTCGCTGGTTGAGTCAAAACTAAGGTACAGCATTGCTCTATGGGGAGGTAGCTATGAGTACAATATAAATACTGCTTTTGTTATACAAAAACGAGCTATAAGAACTATGGTGAGAATTCCGCAGTGGGTATCATGTAAAGATCACTTTAAAGAACTGCAGATATTAACGGTCCCTTGTTTGTACATTTTTGTTCTACTAACAGATCTTATGAAAAAGCTACGGGATTATGAGACACTTGAGGACAGAAATAAGCGAGAAGCTACAAGACGTAAGGACTTGCAATATAAAATACAACCGCATTTAAAAGTAGTGAGTCATGCAGCATGCTTTCAATCAATTAAACTATTTAATAAACTACCGGGAGAATTAAAGTCAATTTACAATATAAATCAGTTTAAGCACCAGCTAAAGTCATTTTTGAAAGAAAAATGCTACTATACACTTGATGAGTTTCTCAGTGATGTGAATGTCTAAACTACATAGCTTGATAATTAACCACTTGTTGTCATGATCTATTTGTTTTTGATATGATCATTTTTAATTTTTTTATTGAAATGTTTATTTTTTATCGACATCATTTTTATTTTTTTTTTTATTTGTGTGATTTTTTTAAATTTTTCTATTGTCATAATTCATGTATTTTTTATTTTATATTTTTATATATTTTTTTTATTGACATGTTTTATTTTTTTTTCTCGTTAATTTGATTTATTTTTATTGAAATGATTTTTTTGGATTTACTTTTCAATCATTTCTTGTTTTGTTTTGCTAATGTACCGAATTATAATTGTATTATTTTATTTTTAAATTGTAAACATTAAAATCCGTGTTGTGTTAGTTTTTAATGAAATTTCGACACAATGTAAACATTGTTTATGAAATAAATGAATGAATGAATGAATGAAATTAAAAGGAAAACTATCACAGCTACGTGGGCGTTACAAGTTAACGCGTAATAGTCGACTAACTTAAATTTGCAGTTGGCCGTGGCAGATATCGATGTTTGGGAGAACATGTTTTACTACAATGTTAAGTTTGTTTTTGGGATAAATTCATCCCAACTTCCCAACTACGGAACCGTTCACGCACTTGGCTAGTTTTTACTTATAATATCATTGAGTAATAGTTTAAGAACCCGTACCTTTTTAATAAAAACCCTTTCTACGTTCTTCATGAAGACCACAGCCGGTTGAAAGGCCCTCGCCGTAACAAACACATGACTTAGAACTTTTTCTGGATACTCAGTTACGGCGGTGAATACCTCAGGAGTTATGTCGATTTTGACAGCATCTGTAAGTGTCATGATTTCCAAATATTATTAAGATTAGTTGTGATTTTAAATACTAAATATATAAAATTTAAAGTATGTGATTTGCTTCGAATGAATTTTGGATCAGGGTAGTCATGAAGTTTAAAAGTATTTAATTTGACAGTTACCGTAAAAGTACTTGTTATTTTAACACAACCTAATGGAAAATATGATACATTTGGTGTGCCGCGTAGTTGCTAAGTTAGTTCTCTTCGAGCCTCGGAATCTAAAGGCTGTCTTCAAGAAGTCTAAAGTCTATATTGATATTATATTGAGTACCTAATTGAATAGTCTCTTAAATACTGCTATATAGCAAGTTTGTATGTGTGCAAGAAGATAAATACAGAAATATTCGTACTGACACGGCGTTTTCATATCATAAGAAACAACTTTGCTTTAAAAGAGCTTCCTAAAGTGAGGATGCTTAGAGTAGGTACAGTTCAACCAGAAAAAGGTTGCGCTGCGGTAGTATTCATATAATCGAATTAGCACGAACGTCGCACCACAGTGTAAGCCCTACAAAGGCAAAGCTTCTAACTTTTGTACATCCGCGCTTTGTAGTAGTGCACCTATCATCGCTCGTTTGTAAACTTAAAGCATTTATTTCAAATAAACCAAATACAGGCACTTTTGAATTGTCAAGGGGTCGGTCATTTAGAAAAATGAAGCTAGTTGCCCATTCCAAAGCGTAGTAGGTTCCTATGGAGAAGAACGGGCAAGAAACTCCATGGACACTCTTTTAAATTAAAATGTTGTTAAAAAAATACACACACTTTAATATACACACGTATAATATTAACATGAGTTATGTAATTGGTTATATAACTTATGTTGTTATTATATGTGTGAGAATAATGTAGGAAAATAAAGTGTCCTTAATAAAAACATAAAAACAATTGAAAAATTAAAATAAGCCGTTGTATAAAGTTTACTGTGGTCGCAGATCGTCATTTGTCAGTGAAAAGTTTTTAAAAGTTATTTTAATACTTATTAGTAATTTAAATAAACTTACTCGTATTAATAATAATAATAATTGCATAGATTTGTTCATTTATAATTTTGTAATCATGGTAAAACTGACACTATGCGTGCACTGACTGGACAGGTCCACTCAATCTGTGTGGTTCTTTCATCAAAAGACCATTTCAGACACCAATCGACATGGTTTTCACATGATGTGACCAAGATTATGTCTGGACTTTAAAAAAAAACTGTGACCTCTGAGTTTGTTTCGGCCTTTCTTCTCAGAGTAGTCAGATAGGAAACGCCGACCATGCCGGCTGTTTACAAGCCTACTTACAGAAATAAAATCGTTTATCATTTATTATTAAAAAAAAACTATTTTCCAAAAAAAAAAACAACCGACTTACAAAAAAAAAAACAATAAAAAGAGAAAAATAACTTAAACTTCGGAAGTCGGTGTCTTTGGTTCTGTACTTTCATTTCTTGCCACCTACTTATGAAATGAAGGTTATTTTTCACTTTTTAGTTGTGGTTGGCTATGTAAACAACAGTGACAGGAAGTAGCATAACTCTCTAGTTGTATATCAACATACACTGAGTGGATTAAATACTTAAAACTACCCTAGCAGATAAAATGTATATAAGACTGCGCAAGCTTCCTCTACCAAATGGAAGAATTATAAACCTTTGTACACATTCTAATTCCAAGAGCTAATGAGATATCTGCGTAAGTAGTACCTCAAAAGAAAGGGCAATAACCAAGCATGTTTTTAAAAAGGTTTGAACGACTGAGGCATTTTTTTTTATTTTTTTATTATGCTGTAAACAAAACATTTTCTTGACTTTTAAAAGTTTCTTAAATTTAAATATGGCGTAGAATGTTTCTCTGATGACACAGATGCTTGGAATTTATTTTGTTTGAGTAATCACACATCACATAAATAAAAAATGAATAAAAATAACAACATAACAGCTTTTACTGGACACTATTAACAATTATTTGAAACAAAAATGGGTTTTATTGTTAAAAACCTTAGAGTTTCAAAAAAATACAAGGAACAGACTTCGTCTAAGACAAGTTTAGCTTAATACGTTCTAAATGGTCTAAGATATCACCCCCTTCAGGCTTTGCACCCATCTACCAAACACCTTGTATAATATATATAGATGAATTGAGAACCTCCTCCTTTTTTTGAAGTCGGTTAAAAATTATTTAGAGCCAGAGTGCACCTCATGCCAATTCCAATAAGCCCAAACACACCATATACTTTTACCACGGTATTACATATATTTCTTGTACCGACATGAGAGAAGATTACAAATGAAAGCGAGAAGTCAAATTACAAAGTATACTGAAATTCTGAATAGATTGATCAAAAGCCACTGCATTACTCGTAAAAACCATCCTGGGATATTTTTTTCACTGACTTCCAACGAGGTATTCCAAAAGAGTTGAAAATTTGCATATCGATGTAGATGTTCTGATGACAATGCTTATTTATAGTGTCTTATACAGGGTTATTTAAATTGGCTGAAATTAATATTTAAACAGGATAAAACAAAAATGAAATGTCCTTTCCCCTTAACTACAGGACTACAGGAGCTAAACGCAAATTTTGTAAGTTTTATAATGCCTAAAAGTATATGATCCACTGCAGTAAACAAAATCACAAAAATATATGATATTCTTCCGGATATATGCTAGGTAGATAGTGTGTTGAAAACATAATACAACTAATATGATACGATAGAAAAAAAACACAAAGATACCTCTAAAAAAATATTTTAACGATTAAAAACCATACATGCAATCATTCTGATTTTTTGTCATATTAATCTATAAGCAACGTATTAGCATAACAGTGTTTTAATTTTTTATCCAATCAATAGTTTTTTTGTAAATAGATAATTGGTTCATATTTTGTAATGAATTACCAGTGTTGTGTCATCGCGCTTCTCTTTCTTTTCTATGCAGTCCGATAGTAACCGCGCTTTAGCTGTTGTCGGCCTCTTAATCCAAAGGTTGTATTTAAAAGATCGCTTTTAGCGATAATACCACCCATTGTGTCACCTTATGTAAAATTTCTACCTTTATGTCTGTAATTTTTATGGTGTACATAATAAAAAGTATTATGTCTTCTATCTAAATAAATTAATTCGATTTTGTTGTGTGGTCATCGACCGCAGTTATTGTAGTCGCTTGAAATATCAGTTTAAAAATCTGTTGTTTTTGTTTGTGTAAACTTCATAGACCGTGATTGGTATAGGTACCTAAACACGATGAAACATAAGGAAACAGTTTTTCTTAACTCTCATCAAGTAACAACACTAACAGCTGACGTTGACCTCCCAAATAAACCTTCAAAATCTTTTATTTAATTTTTTTTTATCGTGTTCAGACATCGATAAGCATGGCGTCTGCGGAATTTACCTAACCAATTTAAAATAACCCTGTATATTCAATTCATTTTTATTCTGTCCATTCCATTGTGGCCTAGAAGAGATCGCAGAAAGCGATAAGGCACCCATTGTATATTTTGTAGTGTTTGATTTATTTTTTGTAATGTATTTTTGTAAAATTAAGTGTAGATAAATAAATAATAAATAAATAAATTTACTGTTACGTACTTAACTCCCCTGCAACAGCATCAGCCAGGAACGACTTCCCATTCCTGTCAGGGCCGAGCAGCAAAACCCCCTTCCTCCTGGGAGCTCCAGGTTGTATGCCACAGCCCAGAACACATGACAACATCAACCGACCCTTGATATCACCGTAACCTGGTATGGGGAACCTGAAATTTTCTCTAGATTGGTACTAGGAAAAGAATACCAGCCTACTAGCCCTTTTCAGAGCAGTGGCCCAGTGCCAATGGCCCCGACTTACGAGTAAGTAGGTCGTAGGAACAAACCCAGGCTAGCGCTTTACTTTGTGTAAATTATTTCATCACCACTGCTCTCTAAACGGTGAAGGAAAATAACGTGAGATAACTGGAACGTCCTATAACCAAAAAATCGAAGACATGTGACCAGTCCGCACTGGAGCCGCGTGGTAGATTACAGTCCACTCCCTCTACAAGACAGGAGGCCTGTGTGGGAACGTTATATGCTGATTATGCTAACCCTTTTCAGAGCCATGGTTTCTTCTCATACACAGAAGGCATTGAACACCACTCTTGCTCAAGACAGATCCATACTAGTATTTGTTAATAATTTCATTTACAGTCAGCTAAAATGGGCCATTTTCACAAAAACTTTTTTTGATGCCAATCGGTCCTGTATCTTATAAGGATCAAAAAACTCTAACCGCCTTATTACAAAACAAGGATTATCTTCAGACCCAGGTTTAAATAATTGAGCCATTTTTTAATTTCGAACTTTATTCCGACTACGTTAAAGTTCTTAATGAAAAACTGTCAACTTAGTACCGGACTAAATAGTCAGTTTTGTATAAAGAACTGCATTTCAATCATAGTAAAGTTCTAATTACGAAAACTGGTTCGATGGTTTAAATCATGTCAAAAGAAATCTTTGTTTTGTAATAACACCGTAATGGCCCAACTGAGGTTTGAGTGCTATAAAAGTCAGAAATCGCACAAAACTTTTCCGATACATTTCATGAAATGAGACTCCAACTCAGGTACTTTTTAATGATGGAGAGGATAATGTATCTATGTCCCTCCCAGGTTCTAAGCCCTTTCTGTCAAATTTCATAACGATAAGTGGGAAGGTGGTTTAGGCGTGGAAAGTTAAGCAAGACAGACAAGCAGAGTTACTTTTGCATTTATAATAATTTAGAATATATCTATCTATGTATGAACAAAACTACATATCGAAAGATTAAAGATAAGTCAATAGTAATATTTACGAAGCATTCGGATCCCTGATGTTATAATCATAGGCCGCATAGTTTGAGTCTCCGAAAATATCACAGAATTTTGTTGTTGGCTTCGTCACTATTCCTAGGTCAAAGACGTTCTGAAAGTGAAGAAAAACAGAGCTGCTAGCAATATATTTTTTAAAGAAACCGTTAAGGCCGCGTTCTATTTAAATGCGATCGCCGCGAGATAACACGATCGTATCGTTCGTATGTCACTTTTTGTTCGGTAAATCTAAAAGCTCCCTCTGTCAGCGCGACCACGCGTTCCGGTTCACTGAGCAAAAAGTGATATATGAATGCGACGATCGCGTATTCGCGAGACGATCGCTTTTAAATAGGACGCGACCTAAAGGGGTATGAACTTTTTTCTATGGAAGCTGGCAGAAATACCCCATCACCTTGATTTTTTTGCATAGTTGCGGTGCATGATAACACTGGTATTATGTGAATGAAGCACAACTAAAAAAAAATACAAAACTGCTCTACAAAGGCAAAAATACCCTAAAAAGCGATGCGCTTGATATACAACGGCCGGGTAGCGTATATACAAAAGCGGATGCAACACAGACACTATTATATTATCTAAGCCTGTCTGAGTCTGTGCTGCATTATCTTGCGAACTGCTTAAAGCAGTAATAGTCTGTCCGAACCTAACTACAACACAGCGGTTTGTAGTGCAGCTGCATTTGTTTGTATAAGCCAATGAAAAGGCGGAATCAACGCAGACACCCATGGTATTATTTCCATTAAATTATAAACTGACGAAAAATTGTGAACTGGGTGAAATGGGTTAGGTTAGGTTAGAACTGTGACCAAACGCGCGCGAGCCGAACGAGCGCTACTTCCAACTTGGAAGTAGCGCTCGCAGCTAGGCAGGCTATTTAGTTTCAACGCAAGGTCCGTTACGTCGCAAGCAAGTTTAATACCTGCAGGCTTAGCATGACGCTTTCTATTTCTTCGAAGAATAGACATAGCTCTTTCTATACAAAGTCACATTTCGTTTTTCGATTTTTAACACCGACCCTAGAAATCCTTTTGCAATCTGTCATTTTGTCTTTCGTTTATATCGATCCTTGTCTTTTTTATGTAGACTATTTCAGAGTTTCTATCCCAAACTGTCAAAATCACGCTGACAATTGACAGTTGTCTAAGGTAGTGAAGACAATTTGCGTTTTTCTACTCGACGGTCACAAGTATATCTACAAAATCATTCAAGATTTTACAGGAGAGCGATTTGAACGCAAAACTGTGATAATTAATAGAATCAAGGCTATCTGCTCCTATTTTACATCATTTAGTTAATAGAGCCATTACCAAGGAAATGGTGAAGGCCAATATTACTTTAATATTTTTTTGTTCCAAAATACGGTACATCGACACTTTCGAGAAAAAGTTATGTAGTTTTCTTTATTTACGTGACTTAATATCAGTAAAAAATGAGAATCAAACAGAAAAAAAATCGTATGCCAAAACAAAGTATTCCGAGTCGAATTAAGGCTCCTACATACTGGCGCGACTTGTCGCGCGACGCGACGCGACACAAAGACACCGCGTGTAGCGCTACAAGCGGTGCCTTTGTGTCGCGACGCGTCGCGCGACAAGTCGCGCCAGTATGTAGAAGCCTTTATGTAAAAGAGATAATTTCGTAAAAAGTGCAATTGACTCTTTCTACTTTGTTATCGTCGTACTTTATTCACGGAAAGTCATTTTTATCTATTCTTCCGTAGACATAACAGTTCTCGTGCTAAGCCTGCAGCAGTGTAGACAGAGCTTATACGCTCTATTGCAGTCGAATTTGTTAAAACGATATCTTTCGGAGTCGATCACATTGCAAACAGTTTTCAAAGGTGAACGGCAGATTTCGTACAGCTTACTTTTTTTGTTGTTTTGTTATAGAACCACATATTTCGGGAGTGCGTCTCCTATTCGTAGACAACGGGGACTTACCGGTAGATATACAAACATAACTGCGTTTAGTTTACGACTAAATTACGTGTAGTTATTACAATTTTTTTTTAAATATTATTAATTAATCCGAACTTCTAAAAATAGTACACTTACATGAAAATAAATGGCTTAGTTGCTTAAGCTATGCTCGCCATGAGGGTATTACTCGACCTGCCCCCTTCTTAGATGAAGTAATTTACGAATTAATTAATTGTAAATAAAATAAATGTACTTAAAAAAACTAATAACTGTATTGTTTTATTTACCTACACTAAAAACCCCATCAGGACTTCATCATTATCACACTGTTGCAGTCAGCTGCTGGACATAGGAATCTCCTAATGCACTCCGCTGAGTAGGTACGATCCTCATCTCAATTTACCTACTTGATAGTAAGTAATACACTACAAAAATAGCGACAAGCAATCTAGAACATATACTTTATTACCGAAACAATGTTTATTTGCCTATAGATAACAATCTACATTGATACACTAGTACTTAACCTTAAAAAATAAAACTGGTTATAACTTTTAAGTACCAAGTTCTTAAATCCTAAATTCTTGGATTTAAGAACTTGGTACTTAAAAGTTATAACCAGTTTAAAAGGGCTTGTCTATCGTATTAACTACCAATTAAAATAAAAAAATATCCCAAAACACGAAATTTTATTAGCTGTACGAAAGTCCCGTACAAGCCTCGTAATCGTGCTTGTAACACTTTAGTCATACGGACGCGGCTGCGTTACAGAACAGCTAAAGTCGAATTATTAAATCACTGGAGTAATCTGACTGTCACTTTGTGTAACAAAATGGTCATATTGATTGTATTGATTGAATTCTTAATATTATACATTTATATTACACTTACATAAATCAATTAAGCTAAACGATCATCTTTACGATTAATATGAACATTTTATTACACAAATTGACAGCTAGCACACGTCAGATTACTTCACTGAATTAATAATTTGACTAGTAAAGTCGAACTGTATTGCATCAGCCTTTGTATTTACGCGACCGGGTAGGTATTGTAAGTAATAAGCAGCAGAAATTACTACCTCTGAATTTTTCAATAGCGTTTCATTCAAAACCAAAGTCTTTGGCGCTGGAGTGACTTTCGGCTTCCTCCTGGGTTTCGGTTTTGGGTAGTTCCATCCAAGTTGTTTGTATTCAAACTGATGCTTTTGGATCAGCATTTGAAGATCTATCCTGTGAGAGTTATCAACATTAAAAAGAAAAATAATACTGAAAAAGGGAAAGAGTATAATTAAAAAAAAAAATCTATTTCGCGAAACTTAAATTAATACCAATGTAAAAAAATTGTTTGAATATCCCAAAAATTTAAAAAGTAGAAAGCTTTAAGCATTTTAAAGTCTATGACATTGACAGCACTGCTACCATCTGACGTTTCAAGATAGAAACGCCAAAGTAACTTCGCGCCATTCAGTACAATGACCGTTTTACTTTTCAAAAAGAATAGCTTCATATGCTTGTACTGTGCGTTCACTATATAACTTGACGCGTGATGCTATTGGCAGCACTGAATTTTGGAGTCTCAGTTTCAATACTAATAGAGTTCAAAATGGCGACTGATAGAACAGAACTACCAATGACATAACTGCAAAAATCAGTGCTACCAATCGCGTCACGCGTCATGTTACGAGTATAACGAACGCTCTTTAAGTACATTCTCCATTTTCGATATTGCTGAATATTTTTGATAAACTCAAAGCATTTATTTCAATGAAACCATTTACAGGCACTTTTGAATTGTCAAGAAGTCAGTCAGTTAGAAATATGAAGCTGGTTGCCCATTCCAAAGCGTAGTAGGTACCTATGGAGAAGAACGGGCTAGAAACTCCATGGACACTCTTTTAAATTATATTGTTACATAAAGATCAGTATAAATAATGTTGAATTTATAACTAAATGTGAGGATGATGTAAAAAAAACGCGTCCATAGTAGCAAAATAAACAAAAAAAAAAAACAATTTGAAAATAAAATAATTGAATAATTGAAGTGAAACACAATACATTTCAACAAACAAACTTAAACAAACAACCTCAAGAGTAAGAATTTACCACTCCAACAAAATTCTTGTCTAGAGCAACCTATAGAATAACTTCTTTGGTGTGCGTTTCACAAATTCAATCAATATTACATTATCGAGTGCAATTACGTATTTACCATTCTACATTCTATTCAAATCCTTGTTTCCAATTGATGTTATTTACATCTAAGGGAGCATAAACTTTATAGTAGTGTAAATTAAGTTGATTTCAGAACGATTAGTACTATTGAAAGTCACAATTTTTTTTGAAGTTGTAGTGTAGTCGTTTATAAATTTTTAAAGTTGTTTCTCCAAAAACACATATTTAGTTTACATATTCGAAAAAAAAAATTGACCATGGGTGGTCTTATCGCTAAAAGCGGTATTTTAAAGAGGAGAAGGAGAGACAATACTGCAGGTACGCATATCTTATTTTATCGATTGAAATATATCTAATTTAACATTTTCTGCATCTGCATTTCATTATAATAATATTATGAAATGGTCAAACACGAATAATTCTTGGGTAGATGGTGAAGTTAAAGAGACTGTGAGGAAGAAGAAAGAGTCCTTGCTTAATGTGCTAGCATGAAATACCCAAAATAGGATGAATAAGGCAACGACTGTGGCAGATGATTTGGAAAGAGTGAAGAAAGAATACACCGAAATGAAAACGAAAGTAAAAGAGATTGTAAAGATGAAAAGGAAGAAAAGTATAACGGGAAGTTCTCTGATAACTTCAGGGTCAATGTTAAGCAGTTCTGGACACAAGTAAGATTGGCTCATGGAGTGGCAAGAACATCTGTTATAAGAGCTGAAGATGGATGTTTATTAGGCGAAGAATGTAAGGTTTTGGTACGCTGGAAGGGATACTTTGAAAGTTTATTTAGTTGTCAGGATAGTGTGCAAGGAGTGGGTAATCGTGCAGAAGCCGGTTTTGAGGACCCAATCTCAGATGCAGATGAAGGGAATGAAATAGAAGTAGATGACATTGTAAGAGCGTTGAAAGGGATGAAAAGTGGGAAAGCTGCAGGGTATGACAGAGTGTCTGCTGAATTGCTGAAGGGCGGTGACGGGATAGTAGGAAGCTTGTTGTGCTGGATTTTTAATATGAGTTGGAAATATGGCGATGTGCCGGATGACTGGTGCAAGGCTGTAACTATATAAGGGAAAAGCTCTCAGCAGGAGTGTAAAAAATACTGCGGCATTAGTCTTTTGAGTGTTGTCGGCCAACTGTATGCAAAGGTTTTAATAAAGAGAGTAATAAGAGTGACCGATGAGAAACTATGGGATTTGCAGGCAGGATTTAGAAAGGTGAATGGGCTGTGTGGATCAGATCTTCTCCTTAAGGTGCATATCCGAAAAACATCTGGCAAAGCACAAGAAAGTCTACTGTGCTTTCGTTGACTTGGAGAAGGCCTATGACAGTGTGTGGAGGGAAGAACTGTGGTCGACACATATCCATGTACGGTGTGGACTGGCGCTTGGTACGGGCACTGAAATCATTATACAAGGATTCCTGTGCTTGTGTTTATTTTATCATTATTTTTTTTTGAAAAACTTTTCAATATTCATCCCATGTAGGGATTAAATGAAAGTTTTTATGGAAGTTCGTTAATTTTTCCGAGGGGATATCGCATCGAACACACAGCTTCTGAAAAATAAATTAAATGAAGATGTTACCTCATTAATTCATCGACGAACTTCCTGCACTCAACGTGGATCTCCTTCATCACATCTTCAATGAGAAGGGGCTTCATGTACCCGTAGATTGTTTCTCCAAATTTTTCAGGTGATAATGTGTCGTAAAGTGACCATGTTAGACGGTAGTTTCGTATGGCCTGAAATAGAAACAGAACCATCATCATCTACCTAGCCTTACCCAACTGTGTTTAAGTCGGCTTCCAGACTAGCAGCTAGACAGCGATATTATCGCGACGATACGGCGAGTAACGTAGACGAGCAAAACGTTAAGAACTCGCCGTGCACCCGCCGCGACACACTACCTCCACGCAGCGCGCTCGCCGCGAGACACAACTTGTCCCCTGCCCCGCTAGCGCCTACCCCGCGCGTGTGTGAACAACTGTGAAAGGAGTTCTTGCGGCAATTTGTCGCAACTCGCAACGAGTGGTTGCGGTCACGCGGCGATTCGTCGTGAGTCGCGACGATATGCAGGTGGAAGAATAATAGCCTCGTGGAGATTAACCGACGGTAGCAGGGCGGACTCGCGGCGATATACTCGCTCGTGGAGGTGGCGCCTTAGATGGTTTGATCAATAAAATTCAATATTAAAATTGAAAAATATTTTTAAATTCAGGGGTATAGAAACAAAACTGGTTAGGTCCTTAGAAAAAAAATCACAGTAAATAAAAAAAACGTAGCATTTGTATTCCCAACACTTTACTGTCACATACTATTATATTACAATGTATCAAAATATCGTGCATACTATAACAGAAATAAGCAAAAAAAATTAATAATTGTTGGACGTAACCAGTTTTGTTCCCAAGCACTGGACATAACCTAGTTTGATACCAAGTTCCCAGGACTTAACCAAGTATGATTCCAATAGGATAGTTAGGGTCGGATTTAAGAACTAGGACTTAATAATAAAATAAAGCTTATTTTATTTAGAAAGAGTTAGATTTATAAAGTGCATAGATTTAAAATGTTATATAATTAGACTTAGCATAGAATATTTGTTAAACTTTCTAACTTAAATTAATAAAAGTGGTGTCCTCTTCTCTGGGTTCGCATTCTAATTCTTCCGCGTCATTTATTGGTTCATTGGGTTGGATTTCAGCATTGTTCACAACATATGAATAACACTTTAACTCCTCGAGATCCTGCCCATTTTCTCCAAAATGTTTTGTACGTAAAGTCATTACGTCCCTGACTTTTAATTTTTTCATTGGTATATTTGGTTGTGTTACGCTAGGATTGACCATATTCATCAGTTTACCTTGCCTGCAAACATTTTCATATTTTCCTATTTTAGTTTAATAAAACCTTTCCGACTCCACCGATACATTTCCAGCCCTCTTTGATATTTTTATGAAAAATCTTTTGCACTGTGCAAACTGCACTTTCCATTGCCCAAGAGGCTTTATAATATTTTCTGCTTCCTTTTTAAAATCATATACGGGAAAGTCTTCGCCCACTTTGAAGATAGTCGCCTGCTGTGAAATTTTATCCATATATTGGTGCGGTGCTATCACCGCACCAATATATGGATAAAATCGTCGAACTCGTGTTTCCAGTGACTGGCAACTCTTATCTGCCCGCAGACCGCGTTTTCGGAAACAGTAAGAAGGTTTTTCTTAAAATGGACACAATTATAGAATTGTGTACATTTTAAGAAATCAAATCAAATCAAATTAAATCTTTTTATTGTGGGCATAGGTTATACATACAGATGTTAGGTAAATTACAGATCCATTATGTCCTGCCTAGTAGGCATACAATAATAAATTATGTCAACATGCAGTATAAAAAATTGAGATATCATTTTTAAAGCAAATCTTACAAAAAGATTTAGTGATAGATTATAGTATTGGTGACAGATTGTAGCAAGTACTAATTATTAAGAAAATCTTAGATCGTGTAGTAGGCTTTGTCAATTAAAAAATTACGCAATTTATATTTGAATAGTGGGAGTTCCTTGGTGTTTAAAATGTCTACAGGTATTTTATTGTAAATTTTAGATGCCATTCCAAAAAAAACTTTGCCCAGAAGAGCAGTTCTATGTGGTATACTAGATATTTTGAGAAAAACCTTCTCACTGTTTCACTCTCACTGGAAACACGAGTTCGACGATTTTGATTGTGGGTTGTTCCAAGAGCCACTTAATTAGCCATTGTAATCATGGTGAAATTTTTATTTTAACCTCCACAACCATCTGAAATTAGTCTGACAGTTTTTATATTGGTCAAATCACATTTGCTCATGTGGTTGTAAACTGCAGATGCAATTGTGTTTGAATTTTTTTGCGTAGGTGTTTTCTGCCCAGACATTAACGAATACGTTGTTTTTATTCAGCGGTGCTTTGGAAGTTCCTTCTACAATCGTAAAATTGTAGTTGAAACTCGCCAGTTTCAAAAGATCTTGCAACTAAATTTACAACGCGTCCTTTATTTATTTATTTATAATTAATTACAACGGCTTGTGCCAATGACATTAATTAATAAGTAAAACTAAACATATTACATAAACAAAACATAATTAAAAAACAAATAACAAGTCAGAGATCAAACATACTCAACAATAACTTTAAAAATAGACAATAAAATAAAATGTAATAAAATGATAACAACATACAACTTACGAGTATTTACCTAACAGACATAGCATTCACAAAACATGAGATAATTTAACATGATCATCCTGATTATGTCATTAAAGATGTCACATTGCGGGACTGTCTCCATTAAGGAGTTTATAGCACCATGCATGCGACACATCAGGGATTGCGCGCGCGACACTGTGCGACAATGGGATGTGGCGAACAGTCGGTATCGTCGAGTAGGCCTATGACGCAGGTAGTTGTCTGGCACATAAAGTGTACACAAAGTATTGTGTAGCTCTGGGGAATCTACCATGCTCCTCAAAATGTTTATGGCTATCACAATCTGATCTCTGACTCTACGCACTGACATGGAATTATATCCTAACATTCCCAGCAGGAAATGAGTAGGATACATAAATGGATAATATCCGTAAATTTTTTTTTATAGAAAACGCAGGAACGCTTTCTGAACCTTTTCAATCACTAATACATACGAGTATCTATGTGGGTTCGTGGGGATTCCAGACGGCTGCAGCAAATTCTAACTTGCTTCTAACTAGACAGTTAAGTAGACAGTAACAAGGCAGTTAAGCAAAGAGCTGCTAAAAATTTTTTTGGCACACATGTACAGATTTTCTGTCGACTTTTATATATTTTATAGTAAACTGCTTGGTGAATTTCGAAGAGGTCTGAGTCCTAGGTCTTTTTCTTCTAATAGGATACGCTTGGCAGCATTTTAATATAATTGCATCTTGATAAGATTTTTGGGTTGGATCTAGTATCGTTTGGCAGGAGTTGGGGGTAAAAGAGGCTAAAGTTGGTAGGGGTTGGGTCCCTGATTATAACGCTACCACTCTTATTACAAGGTAATGCATATTTTTCGAGAAATTAATAAAAAATGTTTCTAACCTCAAATCCGATAAGAAGCGAAAACGAAACGATTAAAATGGGCGATTGACAACCAAATCTGCCCCAGTATCTGTAGTCAGTATCAAGTATCCAGTATCAGTATTTGTAGTCAGTCCATGGTATAAAATGTCGGGCAAAATCGATAACACGGAACGTAAACAATAAAACAGGTATGCCATTTGCGTCATGTGTCACTGTCATTTGTTTTCGATCGTTCCGTTTCTCCTCGAGTTGCGTGAATTTTTTCTGTGTTTGTACTTCCACTGATCGTATGTGTGTATAAAAGGCTATGTTACTATTGTTACTTAGGATGCAAGAGCGAGCGAAGCGAGCTCGGGACTTGGGGCACCCCGACTCAGACAGGTTAGGTTCGAAGGGGTTAGGTTCTTCGAGGTTATTTTTTTAAAACCATAGAGGCCCGCGAAGCGGGCCTCATACTACGCCTTTTAATCGACTTTAAGTGTTTTGAGGTTAGGTTACAATAATTTGTTTTTCTCAAGAAGGGATTTGTTACCTTTTCATGGGAGTGGGGCCAGGGGGCAGAGGGCACCCTCCCCCAATTTCCCCCGTGAAGCTGAGCTCATGCTACGGCTTTTTAAGCGACTACGAGTTTTGAGGTTAGGTTACAATAGTTTGTTTTTCTCAAGAACGGTGCATTACCTTTTCATGGGAGTGGTGCCAGGGGGCAAGGGGCACCACCCCCAACCCCCCCTCTACTCCCACCCCCTTCTCCTGCCAAACGATACTAGATTTTACCAGATTTTTTCGCATTTTTATAGGATGCCGTATGAAATTTGCGCAACACAAGACCCGTAACTTTATTACACTCAAATGCCTTGCTTTTATGTTCGAAACGCGGTATTCTTGGCAAAGTCTTTGATATACCTAAAACAAAATAAAAATGGGTTAGAAAAAAAACACTCCTTAGGATAAAATATAATTAACGAAAAATAATCAACATAAATGAGTCTATATCTCAAAATATCGCCATCCCAAATTTTACGCAATATAGCCTTACGTTGTTGTTCCATAAAAAAAACATTCGTCTATAGTTTCGCATTAATAAAAATTACATTCATAATTATAGACAACATAAAATAATCTTGTTACATAAAACTACTATTTTCATAAAATAATAACAAACCATCCAAATTAATCCATCCAAAGGTTGTCTGTAAAAGATCGCTTTTTCAAAAAAATCAATCAAAATCAAAATATTTTTATTTCACATAAACCTACATGGGCACTTATGAAACGTCAGAAGCTAGGTGCACGGTTCCAATTGGTCGTTTCCAATGGAGAAGAGCCGGCAAGAAACTCCACGGTTACTCTTTTAAAAATAATTGGCTTTTACAATGTTTTCAAATTACACAAATTAGGTATGGGAGAACAGTGTAGGCCTGTCGAGAAGTACTTAACAAAAAAAAGAGAAAAGGAAACGGTCTAAAGAAAAAAAGATCTAGTCTATTAAGCCTACAACGTTCTCACATTCACAACGTACACAAGAATCCATGTAAAATAATATTAATAATATTAAGTCTGAAATATAAATTGTAGGTATATAATGTCAAATAGTGAAAATATAATGTCAAAAATGTATGTCTAAAAAATAATAATAATAAACATCGTAATTTGGGAGCAGTTAATAGATATTTCCATAGTTATGCCGTTTCTGATGTACCAGGGAAGCCACATGTGCGGAAGGAATTATTGCCAAACTTCCTTGTCTTCAACGTAGTCTTTAATCTTGTAATATGCGTTTTTGATAAGGACACGTTTAATGTGGGTTTTGAACTTTCCATCGCTAAGTTCTGAAACTGACTTTGGCAACTTGTTATAAAAGCGGATACTGTTGATAACAAATGATTTGCTTGTTTTTGTTAATCTAAATTTGGGTATCACAATTTCATGTTTACTACGTGTATTTATATTATGGAAATCACTTCTTGTTTTGAAAAGACATAAGTTCTTGCGAACATACAAAATACTTTCTAAGATATAAAGAGAAGGCAGAGTTAGTACATTAATTTCTTTGAATTTGTTTCTAAGGGACTCACGAGGACCCATTCTATATACTGCGCGGATTGCCCTCTTTTGTAAGATAAAAATTGAATCTACATCAGCTTTTAGCGATAAGACCGCCCATTGTGTCACCCCTTGTAAAATTTCAACATTTGTATCTGTAATTTTTATGGTGTACATAATAAAGAGTATTCTATTCTATTCTATTCTAACAAACAGTTAAACAGACCTCAGGACCAGGAACGCGGCCCTGGGAAATTCAAACTTACCTCTGTTTTTTTTCTTGATTTGCTTTCCATTTTTCGGGCTGTGGCGTTCGTTTTCTTGCATTATTTTTACCAACAGGTGTAGGATTTATATTCATTTTGAGGATTCACAATTGATAACACAATTACATTTGGCAAATATTATTAAAAAAAGTACAAAAACGAGCTCTTTGCAAAGAATCTAAAGAGCGGCCATTACTGTTTTGTTTCAAATGAAGCACTATTGGTTAACTGGACGTAACCAACTTTGAAACTCAATTCAAAGGGACGAAAGCAAGTCTGATACTAAAACTATTTTTTTATTTAGATTTACTAGCAACTGAGCCATGTTTGATACTAAATTGTTTTTGAGGTATTACGCAGTCCCGAAATGAAAATGTTACCATTAAAAAACATTTTATAAAATTGGTGGAAACAACCAGTTTTGATTCTGTATTTTTGTTTTTTTTTTACACACCCTCCCGCTCTGGGCGGAGGGTGTGTCAGACTCTTACTGACTAAAACCCACCCGTATTCCTCCCGTTGCCCTTGCGGTAACCCTTTAGTACCTTTCCGCGACCCCGATTCTGTACCCCTGCGAGTGTACTCGTATGTTTATAAGTATCGCTACCTGTGGAAGAAAATTTAATGCATAATTATTATTATTATTGATTTATTAATAATAGCAATAATTATTATTAATTTCAGGGTGCATTAAACAGGCGTACACGGTTAGCGATACTTATAAACATACGCTCGACGCACTCAGGACAGTTAGCTTAGCTACCAACCTTGCTAATTGGCTAATATTTTCAAGCGTAATGAGTTCTGCTTACGTAGAGCTTCTCAATACGAAGGAAGAAAAAGTTATGGTCAGCAAGATGGTTATTCAATACTTATTTACAATATTACCTGAAGTAATTAATTTGTGTTGTTTTAATTAAGTTCTAAATTGAAGTGTTAAAGAGGGAGAAGAATCAAACATATGTACCTCGATCAAATTCTCCATAACGCCAGATTTTTGCAACGTGTACCCTGGATCAGCGAAGGGGTCGCACCGGTCCTTCAACAGAGCTTCTTCCAGTTTCTTTTGCGCTTTCTTGTTCGCTTCGTCCTTCAACGCAGCATCTTTTTTCGCCAGTTTTCTCTCTTCTTTAAGCTGTAAACATGGACAATATGCGTAACAGACATTGAATCCCAATCCGAAAGATTTTGAAGGAAATTGCTAATCCATATCTTTATATGTTTGAAAAATTGTCTGTCCATCAACGTAAATAACGCCATTAATGTTGAACTGTCGAAATTAAAGACATAGCCATTTCATATGTGTTATATCGTTGCCACACACTCGTTGAGTGGCATGGGAAGTGGCGAGGAAAGGTGGAAGAGACGTAGTGTGGCCACGTTACTCGTCATGCCGGACTTCATGCTCCTCGTCGTCGGTCTTTTGGTGCGAGTGACCGGCCACATAATCGCGCGGACGCATCAGCATCGAGTCCGCATCGATCGATACGGACGTAATTTTTTTATGAATAGATGTCATCCACCATCTCCGTTGGCAAAAATGACGACGTCGACGACGTCTTTTTATGATATTTAAATAATTAGCTATACTATAAGTGTATAGCTCGCACGCTGCCACAATTTCAACGTCCATTGTGTTGAAAAGGCGAGCGATGTAGTGCGGAGCGTCGTGATTAATTGCGCGAGTAGAGGAGTGTGTTGGCAGAGAGGGCAACATCGCGGCATTGCGAGGAGCAGCGTGTGGCAGCGATATTACACAATTTCCCGGCAGGTTTCATGATCCATAGGATTTCAGCCGACAGACGTCCGATGCTGCACAAAGGCCTACCCTAAGTGTCGCCTCGTCGACCGGTCCTGTGATTCTTGAATTCAGAAGCACAAAAATTAACAAATTTTGGAACAACAAACTCAAATCTTATTTTATGTGAATGAGAAATATTACAAAACACATATACTCGTATATATAATAAGATATTTTTCAGTTGTGTACAACTTGGAGTCTGCATTTTTTCCCAATTAAAGGCAATAGGCTGGTCCCCTCGTACATGAGATTTTTTATAATTATTATTGATAGGCTTGCGGTTAACAACTATGTTATCTGGCGGTAACAGATAATGCTTACCATCATGATGATGATTAATATATTTGTTGAAATTAGGACGCACCTCTGTCTACCCCCACTTCAGAAAATACAAGCGCGATGTTATATTCATTTATTTAAAACTACCTGTTCTTTAGTTTTTCCCATAGTTTCATAAAGTATTCGTTCGTCTTTTTTAAATTGCTCTTCTATTGTCGGATAGTCTCCCCTCACAACTATCAAAGTACCGCCTTCGAGCTCATAAGGGAATTGAGGAAAAAAATTGTAACCGTAGAACCTGGAAGTAAAATCTTTGATGAGCATCTTATCATTAAACTTGAAGACCGGTTTAGAAATACTATCATCTATTCCATCATAAATACACAGTAAATACATAAAGATATGCGCTTCGTTAATCTTCGTGCTTTACAGAGTCAAAGCTTCTTAGTTTTTTTACTACCGCGCTTTGCAGAAGCTCTCTCGGTTGGGTTACTTACTCCGGTCGCACTTCATCATCTGCCACTCAAAGGTTTTGAAAAGTTGAAAAGTAGAAGCTTTTGGAATTGCATAGACTTGTTAATCTCTTATATTGTAATCATGGTTGTACAAAAAAGGTAAATACTTCCATGGTTGTTACAGTTCTGTATTAGATTTCACCATCAAGCGTTTGTATTTCCGAAGATAGACAACGATAGCCGAAGTCAGAGTCAAATAGGTACATAAAAGGCAGTTTTGAACGTCGAAGCACATGCTTTTTCTGGGGAACCTATAGCTGATGTAATTCGGAAAGCTGCCTTGCTAAAATAAAAATGGTCTGGATACATCTGCCGCATATCAGATGAACAATGGGCCAAACTCTCGATACAATGTATACCTCTACATGGCAAGTGAGGTCGCGGCAAGTCCAGATGGAGATAGCGGGATTTACTTGACTGTTTCGGTAATAACTGGTACTTAGTAGCCCTAGATAGAGAGAACTGCTGGGCCAGGTAGAGTTGGAAGGTTTTTGACCTGCAGTAGGAAATCACAGGCTTTTAATAAAATTCTAAGAATTGTTTTAATCTATCAACGCCAATTTCAGGAGGCAGACACGAGGCAAGTTGCCTCACTACACTCAGAACTCCGGTTTCCACATTCACTCTGTCCCAGCCGCCTGCTTTAGATCGTCGTTCCATATGACATTCTGATATATTTGAGCTTTCATAATATAATGAATATAGCACTTTTATCTATTATATTGCACTTAAGTTGGATCCGCAATGGTAGCCCGCAAAATAAAAAAAATCTTACGTTTTTTTTTGCAATTTGCAGGTCAGTGTCAGGTTGTATCTTGATCAAAATATGATTGACAACCATGACTTCTTCCAAGGAACAATATTTTTTTGGTATTTATCCTTCGTTCTAACACCACACATTCATCCTCATTTGTATCTCCCTATATCCCTGGCACATATCTGTCTATCGTTTGAATACGAATATATGAATATAGACATTCTTCAATTTTGACGCAATCGTTAAACGTCATTTTATTTTCTTGGTTGTACGTCAAAACCAGATCGCTGTCTCAATCAGTTGTGTGAATTTCTTGAACTTCAACATAAAAAAATATATTTTTCAAGTCATCCATCAATTTTTTTTTTTATTAAAGCCGTATCGCATGTAAAGTAACTATTTTGTTTAATAGTCGTAACCAAATTTATCAAGGAGCAGTGGTTGCCCGGTGGTAACGGCCGCGACTTACCGAGTTGTAGGTCGTAAGTTCGAACCCGGACAGGCGCTTTACTTGTGTAAATTATTTCATCACTACTGCTCTCAAAACGGCGAAGGAAAACATCGTGAGGATACCGGCATGTCCTAGAACCAAAAATTTGAAGACATGTGACATCTACCAACCCGCACTGGGCCCGGCCCACTCCCTCTCACAGAGAGGAGGCCTGTGTCCCAGCAGTGGGAACATTATAGGCTGATTATGTGTAACCAAATTTATACCATTGGTTCGTATTCACGATGTTTGTCTTTTAGCCGTAGAAACTACAGTCGCAGGGATCAAGTCTCAGCCCTGTCCTGATAAAGTTAAGTCCCACGACGAAGTGGTATGTAATTGGATCTTTTTTCATTCCATTAAAGTCCTGGCTGGTAATTTGATATTTTAACCACTACGAGTATCCTTTATTTAGGGAAGTACCTACTTCGTATTACGCTGCCATTATTTTTGGGGCTCCAATCCTGCGAGCGGAGCAGGTTTATCAGAGTCAAAATTGGAGCGTAGCAGCCCATCGTGTGACCCGCATCTTTGCAGCGCATCTCTTTCCTGACTTGCCCAGGCTGTGCATGACGGGATCCGCTTCCAGATAACCTTTTAACCTTTTTTACTTCTAATTGGATAGCAGCTAACTCGTAACTACAAATTTATTTGCTTAATTTTTTACAAGACGAAAGGGAGCACTGTGTTTTTAGGTTACGAGGGCGTTTTAAACATACCTGGTAGTCTGATTGCAATCACACTGTTAGGACGTCTACCACCCACTTTAAAACGTACCTTTTTTATAACTGCATCTGGTGCACCCCTTTTTTAGATCGCATATAAAATTTAATTCATCATTTTTCTTTCTGTGTTTTTTCACCATTTGTATATTTTTTAAATTATACGTTTTGCAAGTGACGTAATAGCGATTTTAATTTAAATTACGCCACACTTTCCAGGGATATAATCCGAATCTTTAGTTCTATATTTATACTCATAGAGCACCGCGACGTATGACTGCCGCTACTAAAGTCAAATTATTATTCTATTCTATTTTATTTTTCTCTATGGCAATGGTGCCGATGTCAACAATTCTGCCAATGTCAATGTGTTGAGAAAACGTGCAGATAAAAAAAAAATGTAGTTCTTGTATTCTAGACTTTTACACGTATTATACATTTATTTTACACTTATATAAATCGATTCGATAAACTAAACGATCACCATTATAATAAATATGACCATTTTACTACCCAAAGTGACAGCACATGTCAGATTACTCCAGTAATAATAATAATTCGACTTTAGAAGCAGCACTGTCAACACTTTCCATACTAACCAAGCGGGTAAGACACAAAGGACGTATACAAACATATCAAACAGACGACTTTGAAGGCAGTCTTTACGGATGTTAATTTTATTGGCGCTGCCGTTTCTAGACGCTGCCGGCGAGCTGATTCCGTGCTCTGTGTTATTTATTAATTTGTGTATTTGATACAAGATATTTATTTTTCTAAAAACATGACTATACTCATAAATGCAAGATGTTACACAAAAAGTTCAATTGAGTCACTGTCATGTTTTGCCATATTGGCGTACAAAATATGCATTATTTAACATTATTATACATGCATTATTTAACAACAATAATTAACGACAAAAAGTTCTGAACTGCATAATGTCAAAATTGGTTTGTTACATAAATAATCATAATCATAGTCATTATTTTTTTCTTTTTTTTTTGTATATTGGGACCTTGTTTTTATATATATTCCTGTATTTTTTTATCCATGAATTGTGCTATTGTGTGTTGTGCTATGTATTTTGTGTGCCCTGAATAAATCTTTTATCTATCTATCTATCTATCTAAATATATATTTTATATGATAGTCAAAAATAAGAAAAAGTCAACGTTTGTTTTTGAATCATTGAAGATAACTAATAATAACGAGAATAGTCCAAATATTTCTTATACCAGTCAGGGTTATGTTAGTTTATTACATTTGTAAAAGGTTGTATCTGTATAATGTAAATATTGATCTGATAAAAAAAATCACCGGTAGATCAGTGACATAGAACAACATTTATTTATTTATTTATCTAAATTTCTCGCACACAATTAGGTACAAAGGCGGACTTAATGCCTTAGGCATTCTCTACCAGTCAATCAAGGGTGGTGAAGAGATAAGATGGCAGGTGCTCTGATAGGAAATAAAAATAATGAAAAATATTAAAAGATAACATGTGCGGTCTCCGTGGAAATCGCCATGAAGCTTGATAGTAAATAAGTCTCACCATTCATAAAACCATTCCCTGATCTCGTCCGTGATGTCCTCTATTACGTCGTTCTGTCTGAGGAGTATCAGTCGCGTCTTCTGCTTCTCGAACTCTTCGAGATAAGTCTTCTTTATCTTCAATCTCGTATTTTTACGTCTTTCGTACATCTGATAACAGTTTTGGTAGATTAAAAACTGGTCAAATGCAAGGATTCTGTATCTGGATGAAATTTGGCACATGGTAGACCCATTATGGTTAGACCATGCCCTGGATTAGGACATAAGACTTTTTATCCCGATATTTCCACGTGATCGAAACTTATGCGGGTGAATCCACGGGGCCTTGCTAGTAATATTATAAATGCGAGAATGAGTATAAATGTTTATTTGTTTGTTACGCTTTTACGCTAAAATGGCTTAATGAATATGGATAAAACTTGGCACATGAGTAGACCATTACCTTGATTAGGACATACTTTTCATCCCGATATTCTCACGGGATCAAAACTTATGCAAGTGAAACCGTGGGGCGCAGTTAGTCTATACATAAAATAGTAACGACAAAGCTTTGTCCATATATCTGTTCGTTTCTATGTATGTTCCGGATTGACGCAAAAACGGCTGAATGGATTTGGATGAAATTCGGCACACAGATAGTTTAATCCCGGTAGTACGTTCCCGTGGGATAATTTGCGACATCCACGTAGGCGAAGCCGCGGTAAAAAGCTAGTTAGGTACCATTATATGATGCTATATGATGTTATATCATGGTTATATGGCTATATGATGTATGATGGTCATTATGATTCTCCTGTCCTTATCCCAATTTATTTGTGGTCGGCGCAACATGTCTTCTTCCATACTTCTTTCTCGTATTAGTCATCATCTCAGTAGTCACTTTCTAGCCCTATTTGATGGTACACAATATTATTATAGCTGACCTGTCCAACAGTTAACCACTCGTACATAATCAACTATGCCCTCACCTGGCAAACGTGACGTCACTTTTCATGCAACCGCGTGATTTAGATGTCAAAACGGCCCCACGAGCCTCTCCCCAGTTTGCAGCGAGCTAGCGCATTAGTCTATGGCTTGCGCGGGTGTTAGTTGTGTCACATCAAATTTGTGTTTTTTTAATAAAAAAACGAAATACTGACAAGCAGAATGACTGTGACATGAAGGCTTCAACTCAGCATGATGCTGTGCTATGGGGGGACCCACAGCACAGCGCTGATTTTCAGTGGTCACCCGAAAAAGACGTACGGATTCAAGTCAGGTTTAATGAGTTATACCTAAGTAGGTGTTCTATAATAATAATAATAAGATATTTATTTCAGACGTAGTCCATATACTGTTAGTAACACAAAAAATCTTATAAAGCTATTGTTAGTACATACAAAAAAGAGCCACAGAAATCACAAAGTGGCACCGCACAGGAGTACCCGTTTATGGCAACTGGACGCGACCACCCGCAGTGTGTAGTCGCATCCAGTGCTGCCACATCGGCGAGTCCCAGTGGCACACGAACACGCTCAAAAAGCTGTTCAAGCTGGCCCGCATGCGCTTCATAAGAGACGCACAACGCTTCCGCATGATGGTATGAAAACCGTCCACGCTTTTTACCGCAAACATTGCTGAAGCGCTGCAGTGGCGCGACAGCCCGAACAGCACCCTAAACGCGTTATTATACTGTACTCGCAGAGCACTGTATGTACGCTGCGTGTACTTGGTCCACAGATTGCAGGTGTAAAACTATTGACAGAAGGCCTTAAATAATGTTACTTTGACTTGCTCGGCACACCGCGCAAACCTGCGGGCCAGCATGTTACAGCGTACAGACAGAGAACATTTTTTTTTTTTGGGGGAAATTATCAAATAACTTGTCCCGCTCTGGGCGGAGCGGGAGAAAACCCACCCGTGTTCCTTCCGTCGTCTTTGTTGCCATGGGCCTCGGTAACCCTTTTGGACTTTCCCGCGACCCCGCACAGACAGTGCCCTGCGCCCCCTCTCCAAATCAATGTTGTCACATAAATCCTCTGAGACCTAGTGACCCAGATATTTAAAATTAGACACTCTGTTTAGGCTGTTACCACAAAGATACAAGGACATTAGAGAAGGATTTATTACCGGCCTTAAACACCATCACTTCACTCTTCTTCACGTTATATCTGAGTCCATGGGTTCGTGCATACTTTTCACATATACTAACAGTATCGATAACTTTGCTAATATAGACCTCTAATAACCCTGCCGGGGTCGCGGGAAGGTACTTATGGGTCACCGAGGCCCCCACAACACAGGCAACAGGAAGGAATACGGGTGGGTTTTAGTCAGTAAGAGTCTGACACCCTCCCGCTCCGCCCAGAGCGGGAGAAGTTATTTGATGATTTCCCACCCAAAAAAAAAAAAAAGACCTCTAATAAGTCATCTACTTCCAGCTTTGGGGACTATAACAGGAGTGATGATGTTATATTACATTGTCATGGTTTACCTTATTATTTTCCTCAAAAAAGCTGAGTCCAGTTCTGAAGGGATCTGGTGCGAGACCTAGCATTATGTCTCTTCTACTGTCTGTTTCTTTTTCACGCTTTATTTTCATGAACTTCCTGAAAGCTTTGTAATATTTATATAGGGTAACATTAAAATTATTGGCAGACGATTTTCAGAGGCTGAAAGGATGAACAAACCAATGACTAAAACTGGTGCCTTTTTTGATGAAATGAAATGAAATGAATTTATTTTCTGTAATTAGGTTTGTACAAACACTTCAAACACAACACTTCAAACACGTCAATCATATTTAGAAAAACAAAACTAGATGAGCTCGGCGTTTTTTATCTGACTACTCTGAGAAGAAAGGCCTAAACAAACTCAGAGGTCACATTCTCTTTTAAAGTCCAGACATAACCTTGGTCAGATCATGTGAAGACCATGTAGATTGGTGTCTGAAATGGTCTTTTGGGGAAAGAACCACACAGATTGAGTGGATCTATCCAGTCAGTGCACGCATTTGTCAGTAATCGTGCAGCTCAACTCAGAACTTAAGGAGCTCAACGATTCGATGAATAATACCATAGAAAGGACATTTGGGTAGGCCGCTTTAAATGACTCAAAGTATATATATTTCCTTCCTTTTTTATTATATTTATTTTCTGGTTGGAGAATCCTCCGTATTACTTCATCTTTATTGCTCAAAACTTTGACCATTTATTTTAGACGATATTGCATTTTTGTGCAACGTGATCGAATCAGAAATGAAGAGATCCGCCCGAAGAATAGGGTATTTGACTAATATCAAAGAAATACATGAATGAATACTTATTTTAAACATGTTACTAAAAAAAGACGTTTTGTGAAAAAACAAATAAAATCAGTGGAAAAATAAAGAAGTTATACGCTTTTGAAATTATTCTTCTATCCTTGACACACAAAACGATCATTGTACTGAATGGCGCGAAGTTGTTATGGATCTTCTGTGTTGTGACGTCAGATGATGCAGATGTGAGCTTAGGCTTTAAAGGCTCCGACATACTGGCGCGACTTGTCGCGCGACGCGACGCGACACAAAGACACCGCGTGTAGCGCTACAAGCGGTGCCTTTGTGTCGCGACGCATCGCGCGACAAGTCGCGCCAGTATGTAGGAGCCTTTAATCGCAAACAACTTCGCCTTTTTTAAGATATTTAAACAATTTTTTTTTACTGTGAGTTATTTTTTCTAGGTTTCGAAAATCAAATTTAAAACAGTCAAATACCCTATTACCTAACTTAAGCGGCAGTGGGCAGGGCACATAGCTCGCAGAACAGATGGCTGATGGGGCCGAAAGATTCTGGAGTGGCGACCGCGCACGGGAAGACGTAGCGTTGGAAGGCCTTGGAACAAGGTGGACTGATGACCTTGTGAAGGCCGCAGGAATCCACTGGATGCGGAAAACAGAACTAGTCGAAGTGGTCATGCTTGGGGGAGGCCTTTGTCCAACAGCGGACGTCTTTCGGCTGAAATGACGATGATGATGCATTTTTGTGTGAATGAGTAATTTGTTTTCGAAAATTCAGAGGTCTGACTTAATCAATAAAATTATTTTTGGACTGTGAAAAAAGCAATATGGATTATGTACCTATAGATCTTTTGGACTAAGAGCGCAGCCTTAGTCCTCATTTTAATTGGAGCTGGCTCGCGTAATTGTAAGAAATACTGCCTGCGTGCGACGGCTTTGGCTCGAATATCTCCCATATTCCATTGCCTGAAAATGTATTAAAAGCTTTTATTTAATTTTATTTCTCAAAGAATTAAATCACGATTTTGTTGTATGGGTTTATAACTATACAATATTGCTTGCATGATTTTGGTGACATTGTGGGACGTTGTGGGAGTGGGGAGATGACGTATGTTTGAATATTGTTTGTATTATGGCACGTTGCTTCGGCAAAAATGTGCGAACTATCAGGAATGATATAAAAATGGTTCGCATTTCCTACAGGGATATATATTTTTTTTATGTTATTGAATGACAAACAAGCCGTTGTCTTATAGTAAGCGCTACCGCCTATGGACATTTGTAAAGGCTCCTACATACTGGCGCGACTTGTCGCGCGACGCGTCGCGACACAAAGGCACCGCTTGTAGCGCTACACGCGGTGTCCTTGTGTCTCGTCGCGTCGCGCTACAAGTCGCGCCAGTATGTAGGAGCCTTAATACCAGAAGTGTCGTGAATACGTCGCCATCTCAGAAAAAGCGCAAAAAATTCTGAAGCCGGCTGTCGCTGAAAACCAGCGCTGGGGCTCTATCTCGCATAGGGTTACAGCATTATGCTGAGCGATGGCCGTTTCGCGTGGATGTGACGCATATTTTCCCCCAACTTGTTCTTTTTTGTATTTGTGTTCCTTCTTTCCGTCATGTTTACCGCAAATAAACGTATTTTCAAATCAACGGATCGGCAACCATATTCAAACTGGAACGCAAAGTTGATTGGCAGAAAAACGACGTATAGTGGTAGTTTATACCTTCAAGGACGACGTTTTACACGACCGTATAGTGACCGGCACGAGTCGTGAGCACAGATGGGCAGTAGTGGGGTCAAGCTCGCGCATATACACTTTCGGCCAAATTTATTTAGTATCGCTTTTGCTCAAATTATTGATTATACGGCTTACGCAAACTATAATCAAAATATTAGTGGTACTTAAAATTTTACTTTGATACAGTAATGTTGCAGGCCATTGTGACTTACGGCCAGTTTCTTCATCAACAAAATCAGTCAAAGTATTAACTTTTACTTGACCTTTACTGATACTACGGCAAATATTTTCTTCATTAACAGCTAAAATAGTGAAGAAACAAATTTAACCGTTACTTTGACTTAAGTGATGTTACTTTTGATGAAGAAACTGTCAGGAAAATATAATTATCTCAATAAAACAATTATAATCTGGTTAGAAACGTTTTTCCTTTGTTTATACAAAATTCGTCTCAATCCAAAGGAATAGGTAATATGCCTTCCATAAAACTAGACGCTGCGTTGGTGCTGGTAGAGGCCACTTGATCACTCATCTCCTCATCATCGTCACTGTCCTCATCCACCGAATTGGTCTCGGAGTCATCGTCACCAACGTGAATTATAAATTGTTCTGACATTGCATCCACTATGTGATCGTTGTTTATGTATTCCTTCTCAATTTCCTTCACTTTTTGGCATAGTTTTGTCCATTCATTAGCTCCCATTACATTTACTTTTTCCTTAATAAGATTCGTTACGTGACTTACGTTCCACGTCACATTCTTACTGCCGACATATCCTTTTATTGCAGCCCATGCCATCTCAATGGGATTGAGGTCTGGGTGGTATGGAGGTAATCTTATTACATCGTGGCCATGTTCAGCCATATTCTTATCTATATTAATTTTTTTGAATTGATCTTTATTAATTTTTATTAAATGATGGAGTTGGGGCTTCAGCATTCTTTCTTCGTGTTGAATCCCATTTTCTCTTAACCACCCCAGCATCTCCGACTTCCTGGCATTTGAACTTGGTGCAGGGTCATACTGTTTGTTGTGGTAGGATGCATTATCTACTACCAAAACAGATTTAGGAGGAATGTTAGGAATCAGCTGCGTGCGAAGCCATTTTTCATAATTTTCGTAGTTCATATTATCGTGGTAGTCCCCCGACTTAGTGCCTGCTTTAAATGTGAGCAGGGCATTTGGCACAAAACTTGACTCAGTTCCTGCGTGGACTATCATAACTCGTTGCCCTTTTGATATAGGCTTTTTTAGGCCTTTTGTTGTGCCATCTGCCATCCATCCGTCTGTATAAATAATTGTTCTTCCCTTTTCTCGGAATGTTTGCATTTTTTTCAAATATGTTATTCGCTGGAAAAAAATGAGTAGGTAAGTTCCTACATAAGTATTCTGGGAATCCAAATGAAATGTCAGGGACACAGGCCTCTCTCTCTCTGTGAGAGGGAGTGGACCGTAACCCACCACGCGGGCCTAGTGCAGGTTGGTAGATGTTACATGTCTTCGAATTTTTGGTTCTATGACATGCCAGTTTCCTCACGATGTTTTCCTTCACCGTTTTGAGAGCAGTGGTGATGAAATAATTTATATAAATTAAAGCGCCTGTCTGGGTTAGAACCTTAGACCCTTGAAAATGTGTATCTTCCCGCAACTTCTGTCGTAGTTTTTCAACGGTAGGCATTTCTTTTTTGGTGAGGTGGTAACCTTTTAATAACCCCCTGGTCAAAACTATCCACATCTTTGACAGGGTGTTCTCTAGGTCTTTTCTTTCCTGGCGTTCTGAATACGGTCACAAATTCTGAATCATTGGCTTCTTTAACGATCCGCCGTACAGTTGCTATTGAGATGTTGGTCGCCTCCGCAGTGTGTATATAAATTTCCAGCATAGTTTTGTCAATACCTAACTCAGCGTTGCTCTTAATGAAACAATACACTGAATACACCATTTGCCTTGCCTGTCTATTTAAAACTGTATTTTTTCTCCTCGGCATTTTTGAAGAGTTCGTGTGACAATTTAAAAACACATAACAAATACGAATTAACAAAAAAACGTAAGTCACTAAAATTGCACGAAAGTGTACAATAGCCGAATAACACGTGAGAATCCAATAGACGAAGAGCATCGACTGACGAACCAATCGCGTGCAGCCTCGGCACCCCCCGCCTTCTTCATTCCGCCAAAGAGACCGAAAAATGAACTACTGTGCAGGTGTCAGTTTGTGCTCACGACTCATGCCGATTATTGTACAAAACATGGTAAACACGAATATCGAACACCAAACATTCAGTTCGTACGTGTGGACGTATTTTAGCAAAACGAACACGAACAACGAAATTGGATCGCCACGAACATTTTTGACGAACACAGTGTTTGATGGTCATTAGTGAAACGCACATGCGAACTAAGTGTCCGATGTTCATTGTTCGTTCATGCGTATACGCCTTTATGACGTTTATTTACCTGTATCTTTCATGCCTCTGAATAATAACAGACTGTATGTACTCTTCAGGGAAGAGTTTATGAATACTGGCTGAAATAAATACAGATAATGTCATTAAAATAAATACAGATACACACATGTCATTAAAATTTAGAAAACGTAGGTTTTACCGCGAGTCTGGCTGTGTTATTAGGTTTTTCCAATAGAAAATTTGTAATAGCAGCCCGTAGTCAGGAACTGTGCTTGGAGTGCCATCTGCTGCTGCGGTCGAGAACTATATTGCTGTCAGTGGCTGTCACTAACGCAACGATAAGACATGTGTTTTTTTTTGACAATTATGTAAGTTTATCGATACTACTAAGAAGAGAAGTGCAAGGCGTTGTAGATGTAACGTCGCTTTTGGAGTCAATACTGCAGTGGCAATGTCGTCTGCGTTCATTTTCAACCGCAACGCCACTGCAGTCTGCGGAATGCCCTCGTTGTACCTTTACAGGCATTAACACGTTCAGGCCGGGATGTACCACCGGTGAGCACGGAGTACTCGCTGATATAGCGGCGTGTACCACCAGTGGAGCACGGTGTACTCGCTGATATAGCGGCGTGTACCACCAGTGGAGCACGGTGTACTCGCTGATATGGCTGCGTGTACCACCGGTGGAGCACGGAGTCCTCGCTGATGTGGCTGCATATACGACCGGTGGAGCACGGAGTACTCACTGATATGATGCGTGTACCACCGGTGGAGCACGGAGTACTTGCTGATATGGCGGCGTGTACCACTCGTGGAGCACGGAGTACTCGGTGATATGGCTGCGTGTACCACCAGTGGAGCACGGAGTACTTGCTGATATGGCGGCGTGTACCACCGGTGGAGCACGGAGTACTCGCTGATATAGCGCCGTGTACCACCAGAGGAGCACGGAGTACTCGCTGATATGGCTGCGTGTACCACCGGTGGAGCACGGAGTACTCGCTGATATGGCGGCGTGTACCACTGGTGAACGGAGTACTCGCTGATATGGCTGCGTGTACCACCGATGGAGCACGGAGTACTCGCTGATATGGCTGCGTGTACCACCGGTGGAGCACGGAGTCCTCGCTGATGTGGCTGCATGTACGACCGGTGGAGCACGGAGTACTCACTGATATGATGCGTGTACCACCAGTGGAGCACGGAGTACTTGCTGATATGGCGGCGTGTACCACCGGTGGAGCACGGAGTATTCGCTGATATAGCGCCGTGTACCACCAGAGGAGCACGGAGTACTCGCTGATATGGCTGCGTGTACCACCGGTGGAGCACGGAGTACTCGCTGATATGGCGGCGTGTACCACTGGTGAACGGAGTACTCGCTGATATGGCTGCGTGTACCACCGATGGAGCACGGAGTACTCGCTGATATGGCGGCGTGTACCACCGGTGGAGCACGGAGTAGTCGCTGATGTGATTGCGTGTATCACCAGTGGAGCACGGAGTACTCGCTGATATGGCTGCGTGTACCACCGGTGGAGCACGGAGTACTCGCTGATATGATTGCGAGTATCACCAGTGGAGCACGGAGTAGTCGCTGATTTGGCTGCGTGCACCACCATTGGAGCACGGAGTAGTCGCCGATATGGCGGCGTGTGCACCCGGTGGCCACATCACACTAGGATTTTGCTCATTCATGGGTTATGCTAAATTACTCATTAACAGCTAACTCAGTTAATCAAATAATTCATCTTGCACTATCAAGAGCCTTTTTTTTTTTGGGTGGGAAATCATCAAATAATTTCTCCTGCTCTGGCCGGAGCGGGAGGGTGTGTCAGACTCTTACTGACTAAAACCCACCCGTATTATTTCCGTTGCCTGTGTTGCGGGGGACTCGGCAACCCTCTAAAACCTTCCCGCGACCCAGGCAGGTTATCACGAGCCTAGGGTTAAACATCTAAATATTTAACCCACCGATGTGGGAGAGTTATTTCGCTAGACTCTTGGTTAGTGTTACTAATTTATAATACAGGTAATAAAATCGTAGCGAAGTCAAAATTGTAAATTGAATATTGTTTTTTAAAGATAAGAATCGATCCCAGACCTCGTCGCGATTAGCTACGAAGCCTGGGATCGATTCTAATCAAAAATCAAAAGTCATTTATTTAAACTAGGCTGAGAATCAGCACTTTTCGTACGTCAAACATAAGACAGTTCCCCAAAAATGCCCGCCCTTCATCACTTCCTAGTGTTTTAGCTGGGAAGAAGAAGTGGCGGAACAAACTCCCCAGCAGCACACCTGTCTGTTTAGTTATATAAACTTGATTCTATACAAATCGTACGAAACATTAAATTAAATTACTTGCCATATGTTAGCTAGCACACACCAATATACCAACAAAACAATGAAAACTGTACTCAAGCAGATAATAATTACAACATAAAAACGTAAACAGAACTTAATACCTAAATAAAAGCCTCCAGGCATAAAGGGCGTGCCCGCTTACATACGGCTATTGCTGTAACTTGAAGTGAGAAATGATAAACTAGCACCATCGAAGTAAAATATAATAAATAAATAAACAGTTAGTAATAACAATTAAAACCATGATCAGCAAGACGACCAGTCACCACAAGCAGCATCAATCAACTCAGCCTATAACAGTCCACTGCTGGACATAGGCCTCTCCCAGGCTGCGCCACAACACCTTGTCCTCCGCTTTCCGCATCCAGTCTGTCCCAGCCACCTTTTTAAGGTCGTCGGTAAGTAGCATAATGCAGTTTAATACCGAAAATATTGTTTTTACGGTTCCGTACCCCAAAAAGAATAAAAGGAAACCTTATAGGATCACTCGTGTGTCTGTCCGTCTGTTTGTGCGTCTGTCACAGCCAATTTGCTCCGAATCTACTGGACCGATTCAGTTGAAATTTGGTACATATGTATATGAATTTCTTGCCTTTCATGATTCTAGGTCAACGGGAAGTGCCAAGTTTTGATTTCTTTTCGAGTATTTATCAAAATATGTCGCATACACTTGGCAAGAAGCTAGGTCTCACAGCACAAGTAAAGAAAAAGCCCGAAAATCGTTCATTTGTAGTTTTATTACATATAAAATATTCTTCTTTTTCGTGTGGTTAGTGACTAACCTGGTGTCAGAGTTTATATACCGTCCATAGGCGACATAAAGTGCGATAATATTTCTTGTTGACAATACTCCAGGGAAACGTTGTAATCGGTTTTAATTTAAAATTCAAGAATATTTGGTTTTAATTTGTAAAATATTAATTTTTGGATAAAGTTTTAAAGTTACATTTTGAGTTTTTTTAAAGTGGCAAATTCACCATTAAGTACCTAGTGATTCACGGGAAAGTCCAAAAGGGTTAACGACGCCCCTGGCAACACAGGCAAAGGAAGGAACACGGGTGGGTTTTAGTCAGTAAGAGCCCTCCCGCGCCGCCCAAAGCGGGAGAAGTTATTTGATAATTTCCCAACCAAAAAAAAAAGGTGAAATGACTTGGCTTCTCACATGCCATCGAGAAATATCTCTCAGGTATTTACAATGATTAATACCTTTCTCTAGGTTAGATTTATTCCACAAGAACAAATCTCATAAGGCAAAGTTCTTATGGAACAAATCTAACTTAGCGAGATGTATGATTGATTTTAATTCTGTAAATAAATATTTGCTAAGGTCGCCAATAAAATTTTGATCAAGATACAACCCGACACTGAGCTGTACATGCCAAAAAACGTAAGATAATTTGTATTTCGCGGGCTACCACTGCGGATCCTTAAAGAGTTAAAATGTTAATTACTCCGAGTTTATAAACTCTACATTTATTTAACTTACCCGACTAAACTAAATGGTGAAATATCGCAGTATCAATATTTTTTTAATAACCAAAGCAAAATATTAGACAGCTATTTGCAACATCGAAAACTTTCACAGTGCACCCTTTTGAGATAATGAGTGCATAATCAGCCTCTAATGTTCCCACTGCTGGGGCACAGGCCCCCTCTCAATGAGAGCGAGTGGGTTGTAATCCACCACGCGGGCCCAGTGCGGGTTGATGTCACATGTCTTCGATTTTTGGTTCTAGGCATGCCGGTTTCCTCACGATGTTTTCCTTCACCGTTTTGAGAGCAGTGGTGATGAAATTATTTATACAAAGTAAAGTGCCTGTCTGGGTACTGCCTACAATTCGTAAGGCACGGCAGTTACCACTGGGCAACCACTGCTTTCTCCAGGAGTGACCATCTTCGAAACTTAGGTAGGTATACTTAATAATAAATACTTAATTTTTATTTCAATTTTACAATTTTACATTTACCATTTGGTATATAGAACATTATACATTTTTTCATATTAATTGTAGGTTAATACAGAGTTATAATCTTATAAACCTCTGACACCCAAGCCTAGATTAAACCTGTGTTTTACGGGTGTGCTCTCAAGCTAACACCTGCAGGCTTAGCATGACACTCTCTATTTCTTCGAAGAATAGACACGGCTCTTTCCATACAAAGTGACATTTCGTTTCTCCTTTTTTGACATCCCACCGTAGAAATCTTTCTACATAAAAAAGGACCTAGACAAAGATCGTTAGAAACGAAAGACAAGATGACAGATTGTAGAAGGATTTCTAAGGTGAGATGTCAAAAACTGAGAAACGAAATGTCACTTTGTATAGAAAGAGCCGTGTCTATTCTTCGAAGGAATAGAGAGTGTCGTGCTAAGTCTGCAGTTAGACAAGCAAAAGTTCGGGATTCCACAGTGTAGGACATCGACAGAAAATAAAGATTTTACACAAAAACTAAAATAAACTAATAAAGAGAAAACCATATGTATAGTGTGTGTTGTGTGTGTGTGGTGTGTGTATGTGTGTTTGTTTGTGTGAGTTTTTTGTGTTGTGTTGTGTTATGCAGTGTTGTGTTGTTACCTACATTTGACGTAAGCTGTCAGTCACTAGCAATTTGCTGACTGGCTAATATTTTTACTCTTCCCGTCTTGTCAGTACCGATAAGAGAGAAGGGGAAGACTTACGTGGAGATTCGCTGTCTTCTTCCTCTTCCGCAACCGTTTCGTCGGCAAGATCCAAATCAATGTTTTTTTTGAGCGTGGTGGTTTCGGCTGGTGGTTTCGGCTGTCAGTATGAAATAATATTTTACAGAATTATTAACAAACTGTGAGTCTGACAAGCACTCTTACCAAGGGGTATTATATTACCTATGTTAGCTATTATTGCAAACGTTTATGTATTTTAATTAAGATACTCGTATCAACAATATTTTTAAAATAACACAATCTTGTTTTGATTAAATAAAATGTCATTTGATTTGTTTAAAATTCTAAAATGGCGCCACCGGATATTAAGACGCCAACTGACTATTTGAGTCTAATACGTGGAGAGGTTTTAAAAAAGTTACCTGGTAGCGCCATTTTAGCAAGTAGTGTCGATTATGGTGTGAAAGTGTAAGGATCTTGTGATACCCATGTAAGTACTGAGAATTGTAATATTGTAATCATAAATGTATTGCCGTTATTTGTGCTTTTATTCTACCCAGTGTTTGAACCCATTAAATAAAACATGGTTTGTTTAAATCAACGCTTTTATTTCCCTTTTGCTCTGGCTAATCTTACACCTAGTGGGTATAACCAACCACTCACCAACCAACCAACCACCAATCACCAATTGTGTGAATGTACTGGTAATCAAATTAAGTCAGACCCTCTCTTATTGTTGCATTTAACAAAACATTATTAAGTATTTATTTTATTTGAATAACTTACAGCTAAACGATACAGAATAAAAATAGTAATTACAGTGTGATCGATGAGAGAATGCGTTCCTGAAACCTGTCAGCATAGTACAAAAGAATACGTGATTTAAACTTTGTTATTTCCTAATCTTGTCCAACAGACAGCCAGAAACGCATTCTCTCGGTGGTCGGAATATAGAGTGATTGTCAGCCAATTACCTACAAGTCTTCACTTATAAATTATGTACGAAAAAATATGGTTTATGATTTTAACAGTAAATATCATAACAACTAGTGATTGGAGCCAATTTAAAGCAAATAAGCCTGTGTAAGGAGACTCCGTTCTTTCGAATCTTAAATAAATATTATCGATGGTTAAAAGGTAATAGTCATAAGCGACATTTTGGTCGAAAATGAGTTATGAGTGCCATCATACTTAAAAATAGAGATTAAATAGGGTGGCATTCATAACTCATTTTTACAGTGTGTAAAAAACATTAGCTGTTCCCTACATTTTGACGAGTTAAGCGAACATAAATGTAGGGAATAGCTGATTTTTTTTTCATGACTTCTGGGTTGGTTCCTTAGTAAAAGTTGTTCATAATAATGAGTACAAAGACCTGTTAAGAGGTTGATGGTGTTTAAAATTACAGTCTGTATAAGTTTAATTTAATTACATGTAACTCACATTTTTTAGTCTTTCCCTCGTCCTCTTTTTCTTCAAGGCCTCTGCCCACATCTGCTGGAGGATCTTCTCTACATTCTCACTACGAGATTCTAGAGGGAAGTGGTATGGAACTACTATCTAAAAAGAATATATATAAGATTTACTATTAGGAACCCCATTTTTCTTGATGCCATGGCAAAGTGTGCAGTGTTAAGGTTCCTACATACTGGCGCGACTTGTCGCGCGACGCGTCGCGACACAAAGGCACCGCTTGTAGCGCTACACGCGGTGTCTTTGTGTCGCGTCGCGTCGCGCGACAAGTCGCGCCAGTATGTAGGAGCCTTTACGATTAAAAATCGCGCGAATTTTTATGACAATTCTGTAACACATGGTATCTTATGTAGGTAGTGTTGCAAAGGACTCGAGTGCTCGAGTCAAAATTTTAAAGACTCGACTCATTTATTTAAGACTCAGTGTACTAAAAAGTCTCGGAGTCTTAGAGTCAAACCGATCCCGAGTCATTTAACAGCCACTAGAGTCTTACAAAGGACTCGAGTCTTAAAGTGAACTCGAGTCTTCAAGAAAAACTCGGAGCATGAAGATGAGACTTGAAGCTCATCATCCGAAAAGAGTCGAATAGGTGATAAGTTTAAATTAGTGGTCGTGATATAACTATGGCTACAAAAAAAAATGATACGCAAAATGATTACAAATCAGCTAAAAACTCACTTCTAAGCTAAAATCTTACTTCTAATAATGTGAGTATTCCGCCAACGAGTGTGCTAAGAAAGCAAGCATTTTCAAAATCCGGCAATTAAATTAATAATAAAAAAACAACCGTCTCGGCAATAAAACTATACAAACTTCAATGTGTCTCGCATCATGGCTAGACTTTAATTAAAATTACCATTTTCTTATGATGTTTATAAATGATTAAAAATATCCTTAATTAATACTGTTATTTTTATATCTGAGCCTTTCTCCCCGTCCTGTAAATGTAACAATTTAATTGCTAGACTCATACACGATGAGGACTTAAGAGCGACTCACCGCATAAAAAGGACTCAAGCGCACAAAGAGACTCAGCTCTCATGTAACATTAAAGAGCTCGTAGAGAATTTAGTTCTCTAGTCTTAGAGTCTTGTTGTAATGATTCGCGTCTTGAAATTCATCATCCGAGTCCGTTTATAGAAGACTCGAAGATGCAAGTTCTTTGCAACACTATATGTAGGTAAAACACAACGCAAATAAAAAAATCGCGCTGAAACGTACTCCGTACACTGAATATAGACCGCGAGAATAAAAATCACGCGGTGAGATTTCGCAGTGCAGGTTAGACTTTGCATGTAGCTTTAGCAAGACTAAAGGCCTGTTCAGATATAAGCGATATCGTAGCAATACTGGTCCAAAGTGACTAACCAGAAGGCGAACAAATATCTCTACCGAGCGCGACAGCGATATCGCTTATATCTGAATACATAGGTTTTAATCCACCACAATGAGAGAAAGGTTCTTATTAAAATTGAAGTTGCGTATTCATGCTAAGAATATTTTTAAGACTGAGAAGATTTTTATTTCTTTCTTATAGTACAAAGGTCCTATTAGAAAGAAACTACTACTACTAACCCTAAAGGCTCGCGCAGACAAGCGCGACATGACAGTACGACGCGACTCTAGTAGAACAATTGCTATGAAAACTTCACGGAAATTGTTCTACCAGAATCGCGTCGCACCGTCGCGTCGTGCTTATCTTTTTTTTTTTTGAGGGTGGGAAATGCCAGGTGACGGATTCCCCTTAGTCCTCCAGTCGCAAGCCTTTCCCTGTGGTGGTCCCTATCGACCAAATATCAATAAACAAACGTCTAGCATCCGGTCTGCTACCAATTAGCTGCAAAACCTCCATGAGTAACAACACTACTTAAATATGCGTCCAGCACACCCTGGACAGTCAGCCAGCTACCACCTTGCTGACTGGCTAATATTTTGACCACGGCATAATCAGCAGAGAGCTGTGGAGCAATGGTGGCCCAGTACAGCAGTGGTGGCCCAGTGATGGTTCAAATCCAAGCAGGCACTTTACTTCTTGTAAACCATCACTACATAAATCATCACTGCTCTCAAAACGGTGAAGGAAAACATCGAGAGGAAACCGGCATGTCCTAGAACCAAATTTTGGGCTCGCGTGGTGGATTAAGGCCCACTCTCTCTCACTGAGAAGAGGCCTGTGTCCCAGCCATTTAGGCTGATTATGCTATGATCAGCTATTCCTATACAGTTCATGTCAATATGAAAGAAGAAACAATGAAGGTCTACCTCTAGATCCAAGGGAGTCATATGAAGTTGTTGTAACGTCGAATCGACGTAGATGTAATCGTTCACTATAATATGGACCAGCTCATTACGGACCTCGTACAGCCTGGGGAACAAGAGGGTGATTGTAAATAGTTTATACTTAGGCGCTGACAAGACCCAATTGACAAAAATGGGCTTCTCTTAAGAAAAAAAATTGCCAAATCTGTATAGTTTGTGGTAGCGGAAAAAATATATGTTATATTTGAACATATTTCCCAGAACTTGGTTGTTACCAAAACACGTTTTAAAAACAAAATCTCCATAGAAACTAACGTTAAACTAACCTCTTACTTTGAGTTCTAATCCAAAATATCTGTATTAAATATCAACATACGTTACGTATTTAATTAATAACAAGAACGTCTTATTTGAGTGCAGAACTTGGTTGTTTTTTTATTTTCGATTACTCAACTCAATTTTGAGTAAATACATAATTACTTTATATTTTGCAATAAATTACAAGCGTTGTGTCGTCGCTCTTCTCTTTCTTTTCTATGCAATCTGACAGGGCCCGCGGTTTAGGTGTTGGCAGCGTCTTAATAAGGAATTAACATTTTGCCAGATGACATTAGGAAATTGGCTGATACCCTGCACATTAATTGTATGGCACACTCAGTCACAATCTGAATCATTTTGAAGTATATCGTTAACTCGATTGCTTTACATGTTCGAAAAATATGTCTGCTCAGCAACGTAAATAACGAATTGAATGTTGTTGAACTGTCAAATGGAAACCCATTGCTATATATACTGCTATATATATTGTGTTCCGCAATTCGGGATGTGTGGTGTGACACGAATGGAATAAAACGAATGTAATAAGAAATGAGTACATAAGAGGAAGTCTGAAAGTGGCACCGGTGACTGAAAAGTTGTGCAGAAATCGATTATCATGGTATGGGCATGTGATGCGGAAGAATGAGGAAAATGTCGTAAGGATAGCTTTGAGTATGAATGTCGATGGCTATAAGAGTAGGGAAAAACCAAAGAAACGATGGATGGACTGTGTGAAAGATGATATGGCTAGAAAGGGGGTGACTACCGTGATGACAACTAATAGAGAACGAAGTATGGAAGAAAGGGACATGTTGCGCCGACCACAAATAAATTGAGATAAGGCCAAGTGAATGACGATAAGTGTGATTTGTACGCAATTACCCCTCTGTGTTGTTCTATAAACTCTAGTGATGTGAATGTGGTATTTGTATAAAGGATAAACACTACATCAATTTGCCGTAATAAAGCCATTCATACAACTATCATAGTGGCAGTTGTGATTTTGATAAACCGCACAATTTAAGTTGGCATTCAATTTGGTAAAAAAACAATTTCCCTGAATAAACAATGTGTCCATATTTTAATCATATATTTATTGTGAGTTTTGAGAAAAATAGTGAAGAAATGTATCTAGTAGAATGATTGTCCTTACATATTATACAACAAAGCCCCCCCGCCGCGTGTATGTCTGTCTGTCTGAACTCAATAAACTCAAAAACTACTGAACAGATTTTCAAATGGTTTCCACTTGTGGATGGAGTGATTCATTAGGAAGGTTTATGTGTGTAATTCATAAAGGTTTTGTGTAAATTACCTGAAATATTACTATTATAGTTGAAGATATCGGAAAAATCGTGCCGACTGAAAGCTTTACTGGCGTGGGCCGCGTAAATCATTCAAGATACATAAAAGTTATGTTCTATAGGATTGTATATCTTAAAAATTCAACAAAACAGTCCGCGGTAGCATATGTACCTATATCTTCTAAGGATAACCCACAGTAACCATTTTTATCTTTAATTAAAAATATAATTTTTATTTCCGAAGCTATTTTAACCGTGTTATGCTCGTATTAATGCTTAACCAATAAAATATATTATTTAACCAATTTAATTTACATTTACGTAAATATGCCTTTAAATCATAATATTTAAATGGAAGCTTTAAAAGATATCACAGATTCAAAATTACGCTTAACAAAATAATTATGGTTGACGCGGCGGGCGCAGCGCTCGGCTATGAGGTATGCGATCGCTTTCCTTTTAATCCCGGTAGTACGTTCCCGTGGGATCTTTTCCGATATCCACGCGGGCGAAACCGCGAGCAAAAGCTATTTAATAATAATATTGTTTAATAGTGTCACTCAAGTAAATATTGAGATGAAGGCTGACAGCGATTTATTACAGAAATATACGTACTACGCTGACCTTAACACGTTTAGGCCGGAGTGTACCACAGGTGGAGCACGGAACACTCGCTGATATGGCGACGAGTACCACCAGTAGCCACATCACACTAGACTTTCAATGTTCTAAGAAATTCGCGCAGTCTTGAGTGAACGTGTTGTAGTTTTTATGTGGTCCCGGTCTGAACGTGTTAAATACATGGGATAAACGCAAGAGAGGAAGAGGAGATTTTACCAAATGATTTTATCGACAATGGTGCTCGTTTGACGATAATACGAGTATTATAGTCCTCCAGACCGAATTTCGACCAATTTCAGAGGAGACCAGCCTTTGGCGCGGGAGATATTATCGTGAACAAATGTGTGCGCAGACACAAGTGTACTCCATCTTCCCTCACGACGATACCAAAATATCTAAAAATACATACACTTTTGACAGAAGATTATAAACAAACCTTTTAATAATCACAGTAATAATTTCTAATATATACGGCGCCCTTTGCAGTTGAATATTGTTCAGGTACGCATCATACATCTTGTTGACCAGGTCACAATAATTGGCATAAATCCTGCCGAGCACCTCCGGAGGTAAGGAACGTTCTTTTAGACGCATGCCTTTGGCGGCTGCTCGCTGCAAGAAGGATTGTCTCGATCATTTTGGAAGCCCAATTTGTGGAAAAAAAAAATACCAGTCATGAATTCATTGTTCATTTATAGGTTTAGCTGGGTAACGGGTGTAAGAGACACGCAGGTGCTTAGGAATTACAATACGCGCCACGAAAGATGAGACTTGATGAGCGTCAGTAGTGGGGAGCCTGTGCAGGTACAGTCATATATGAAATTGTTATAATATGACATAGTTATAAGAAATACATAGTTAGTATTATATTTTTTTTTAGTTCGAAAAAAATATTAAATATCGTTATTGTCTACTGTGCAAGTCAAACCACGTGGTGTGTCAAGTCTCATCTTTAGTGGCACGTATTGTACACCTTTGATCGCAAAGCAAGCTTAGCATGACGCTTTCTATCTATGTCTACCTACTCTATTGCAAAATATAAATCGCTTGTCTACATTTCTTGGTAGAAAACTGTCAACTGTCTACAGGGAAACGTAATTTTTGTCTACTCTTCCGTCGACAAAATGCTTCTCTACGGTTCTCGTGCTAAGCCTGCTGATTTTTTTTTTTTGGTTGGGAAATCGTCAAATAACTTCTCCCGCTCTGGGCGGAGCGGGAGGGTGTGTCAGACTCTTACTGACTAAAACCCACCCGTATTCCTTCCGTTGCCTGTGTTGCCAGGGGCCTCGGTAACCCATTAGTACCTTCCCGCTACGTTGGGGTCGGCTTCCAGTCTAACCGCATGCAGCTCATTATCATTTTCCTGTCCTTGTCCCATGTTATTTGGAGTCGGCGCAACACGTTATCTTCTTCCATCCTCCCCTGTCAGCCGTCATGCTATCATTCACTCCCTTCTCTTTCTTATCATTCCTCACACAATCTATCCATCTTTTCTTTGGCCTTCCTCTCCCTCTCCACCCATCTACATTCATATTCATCACTCTTTTAGTCACATGCGTTTCATCCCTCCTCATCACATGCCCATACCAAGCCAAACGATTTCCTTTCAACTTTTCCGTTACTGGCGCTACTTTCAAGCTGCCCCTTATATATTCATTTCTTATTTTATCCATTTTCATCACTCCACACATCCATCTCAACATTCTCATCTCCGCTGCATGCACTCTTTTTTCGTCCGTCTTCTTCACGGCCCAGCACTCCGATCCATACAGTACGACAGGCCTTATCACGGACTTGTAAATTTTCCCCTTTAACTTGAGGGAAAACCGGATGCAGCTGAATACCAGTATTTTACATGGAGCGACTGCCTATCTGACCTCCACAACCCAGTTATTACTGGGTAATACGATAACCCCTTGGTAAGACTGGTTGTCAGATTTTCGGGCTTTGACGACCCGTAACGACTGCCAAGATCCACGAATGACAGCCGGGACCAACGGCTTAACGTGCTTTCCGAGGCACGGAGTCTTGGTATGTAAAGATGGTCACCCATCTACGGACCAACCGCGGCTAGCGTGGCTTAACCTGATCGATTGACCCGTGCGGCTGTTATTATTTAGCAATCCCCTCAAAAATGTATACTGCATGTCGATTATTATTTATAATCATTTACCAAATAGTCTTCAGGACTTACCGCTGACAATGTTAAAAAAATACTTTTCAAACTATTACTATTTAAAATATGTTAAACCATAACATTAACATCACGCCTTGTTTCCCCGAAGGGTTGGGCAGAGGTGTACCTGTAGTACACCCACATTTCGCCAGTCATGTTTAAGTCACATGTAATAGGGGGCGAGCCTATTGCCATCAACCGGGCACAAATCTAGACTCCGGGCTGCTACTGAGAAATTCCAGATAAAAAAACCCAATAACATTTTGCCCGACCCGGGAATCAAACTCAGGACCTCATGCTCAGCAGTAGCGCTTGCATGGTTGCACTAGACCAACGAGGCAGATACCATTAACCTTTTGACCGCCACAGTCATGTATAGATGACAGACCAAAATGTGCCCAGCACGCCACGGTCGCGACTACATGACAGATTTTAAGGAATAATTCGTAGCTTGGCGCTGAGGGCACGTTTTTGCTTTTTTGACGTGGCGGTCAATAGGTGAAGGACTATTAAGAAGACACAATGAAATCTCTAATTTGTAAGTTAGATTACCTAATTGACATTGGTGATTTCAGGCCATGTTAAGGCAGGATATGCTGAAACAATTCACCTTATGTACCATATTCTAGCAAAATATCTTTGATTTGATTTTTGATTTTGATCTATCTATGGGACGGAAATCGCCAAGACCCAGTGAGCAAGCGTGATAATCAATATCCGCTCCTTATCTATTTGAAAAGAGGCCTTTCTTCTTGAGTATGCCAAGTAACAGGCACTTCTATTGTAACTTACTTACCTGCAGCGCGTCATCCTCTTCCACTGTGTCCTGTGCCCTCTGCAGTATCTCCAGCCATTTATTGTGTGCATCTATTGTAGTGTCGTACTTCGAAGGTAGTTTTAACAAAGACATTTTGATTTCGTTTCTTACGTGCTAGAAGGTTGAGAAAATCTATAAAGATTAAGAAGCTGGCAGATAACGCACAGCTTAAACAGGGCCCATAATTGTTTCAATTTATTATTATTTACCACCTGGATGTGTACCTACATTATGGATTGCAATAAATATTATTTGAATTGTATTTAAAACAGGTGAGTCTTTATCACTATCATTTTAGCCGTAAGACTTCCACTTTTGAGGGAAAGCTGCTAGCCTGGGATTGCCGTAAAGACCAGTCTTGCAAAGTCTGCATCCAGTGAATTCCTGTGACCTTCAGCAGTTCGACGCGTCGGTCCATCTTGTGGAAGGCTTATCAACGCTGCACCATCTGGTACGCGGTCCCATGCACTGCAGAATTTTTAAGCCCCATCGGCCGTTCGTTTCACGAGCAATCCGGCTTACGCTTACGGGCGTATGACATCTTCAGCCACTTTTGGTTATGGAAGGCACAATCCTAGTTGATCTTACCAGCGAAATTAAATGAATATTTTATTGTTAGCCCTTTAATTCACAAAATCTTGAGCTTCCTAACAATTCCTAATATTTTAAATAACTTTCTAAACTTACTTTTTTTGCAAAAAAAAATTAAACTTTTTTTTTAGTATCTCACTACGAATTTAGCTTAAAACACAAGAATTCTTAACTATAAACTGAAATTTTATTTATAATTTACTTTATATACTTAAATTAATATTTATAGGAATTTTGATGTCTAGTTCGAACTGTCATTTTGATTTTACGAGTGCTAGAATTTTTGATTTTCACTAGATAGCTCTATATTCTTAGAGTATTTAAGCGTTATTATTTCTCTATTACAAGCCGTGTCTATTATAGGATCCACATCGGCAACTTTTCTTCTTTAGGAGCCTTGGCGATAAATTATCAAAAAACGATGATACAGCTAACTTTTACTTATAAACAGAAGCGTAAAAATAAAATTTCCGGGTTTCTAACTTTAAAAAATTAAGAATTTTCATTCAAACTTTAATTTTCTCCCTGTCAAACAAACTTTCATTTAACCCCCTTTTTTTGGGTGGGAAATGATCAAATAACTTCTCCCGCTCTGGGCGGAGCGGGAGGATGTGTCAGACTCTTACAGACTCAAACCCACACGTGTTCCTTTCGTTGCCTGTATTGCCAGGGGCCTTGGTATCCCTTTCGGACTTTGGCACGAGCAGTCATTTAACCCCCTTAAGGGATGAAGTTTCAAAGTTCCTTCCACCTTCGTTGTATAAGGAAGTCTTGTGTAAAATTTCATGCTTGTAGACACAGCGGTGTAGGCAGTGCGTTGCCTGTCAGTGAATGAATGAATTTAAGATTTTTTGACTAAGAAGATTCTGTGAATTTTCTCCATTATTCTGTGAAGAGAGAAGATAATTATGGTTTCAAAGATATCTATGGCAGTCATAGTAGTACAGTTCTTTGTGAATGACCTCGTCCAGGGAAGTCTGGATCGCCATGACTTTTCTACTGCTAAGCAGCGTTCCTGTCCTGAAGGGTGTCGCATGGCAACGCAAAACCTCTGATATAACTGATATCCATATAATACGCGGTGGCGTTAGTTTGATCAAGTAATTGAATACCGGGTGAAGTCTGAAAATCATAACAAAAATAGTTCTTCCTCGGTGCTTATGAGATGTGCTGCCCTAGTAGTGGATGAGTTCAAAGTAAGAGCTTACCAAAGTTGTAAAAAAAAACTTATGGGACCGTTTTTAGGATCATATGCAACCAAAAAAAAAAAAGAAAACCAAAATCGGTCCATAATTGACGAAAATATCGAAGAATATACATTTAAAAAAATACATACAGATGAACATAGAACTTCCTCCTTTTTTGAAGTCGGTTAACAACTAGTCAGCTGCATGAAACAACATAAACAACAAATGTACAAATGAAATTTATTCGGTATAAAATTCAGGCCATTTACCATCAGATGGACCTCTGCTTGGTGGCAAACAAGCATGGTATCACTCGTGTTCATAACTAAAAAAAAAAAAAACGGTTTAGTCAACTATTTATTTATTTATTTATATTTTAATATTTATTTAATAAATCACAATATTTCACTATATTTAAGCCAAACGATAATTTCACAGTGTCCTTACGTAATAAAATACTTATAATTAATAAAAAAATAAACAATTTTGAGCAATTTATATTTCGTAATACATAATATTTTATTATAATTTATTTTATAAAAAATCTTCCGGGTGATTTGTAGACGTAAATTATTAAAAATAGGTTGCACCGTTTCTTTGGTTGTAAACTTATATAAGTAAAATAGTAAAACTATAAATAAGCTGAAGTAGCAAAAGTTCAAGAAACAATAAAATATCATCAATTACTTCTCCAACAATTAGGCCTCTCGTCTCTTTTAGAATTAGCGTTGTTCTTTGCACAAAAAATACGTTAATTCTTCTTAAGTTTTAACTTAAATTAAAGAAAATAGTATTAAAAATCAAAAGTAAAATACAATTCCCTACTTATTTAAGTTCATCCATACAGTTATAGTGTCCAGAAACAGTGAAATTAATAATTAAATATTGTGCAATAAATATATTTATAATATATTTACTTAACATTTATTTTTTATATTAGTATTTAACATTTATTTATAATATATTTACTTAAATTATTGGTGTATAAATGGAAGCTGTGATACATAAGCAAGGCGGGTCTAATATTATAATACTAATAATTTTAATTTAACTATACTATTTTAACGTTTTCTATTTTACTAGGATAAGCTAAAAAACGTATCTATGCCACAAATGTATGGAAAGGACTCAACCTACAGAGCACGAGGACGTCTCGACAGCCGCTGTTACAGGCGGCAATGTAAACACTTTACATACATACAAACTAATCGTGTCACCCTAAACTCGCACTTCGATACTAATGATAAAAATGATTTCATTTCGAAGTAGGTTTGGACATACACTTTTACACGTCAATCGTATTTAAAAATTGGATGAGGTCGGCGTTTCCTATCTGACTAGTCAGAGAAGAGGTCACCAAGATTATATCTGGACTAAAAAAAAAGACTTCTTTGAAACGTCTAGTTGATGTAACTGGTGACCGAAGAGCTGGCGGCATTCTCGCGCAACGCATCAGCGTTGCAATGCAGCGAGGAGATGCCGCCAGCATCCTCGGTACAATGCCCCGAGAGCCTTTTTAGGCTTAACTTAGTTTTAATTTAATTTAGTTAATGTTTTATATAGATTGTTGTCTGAAATGGTCTTTTAAAGAAAGAACCACACAAATTGACCGGACCTATCCAGTCAGTGCACATATTTGTCAGTAATCGTGCAGCTCAACTTAACTTAAGGAGCTCAACCATTCGACGAACAATACCGAAGAAAGGACATTGGGTAGGTCGCATAAATTACTCAAACTGCCAGACCAGGATCAAAACTAACTGCGATAGAATAACAAAATAAAACAATGACCCACCTATTTTGGAACACCCAGTTGTGATAATTAAAATAAAATAATGATTTGCAAAGTAAATATTTATGTCATTGTCATCATCTGCCTAGCCTTTTCCCAACCACGTTGGGGTCGGTTTCCAGACTAACCGGATGCAGCAGAATACCAGTATTTTACATGTAACGACTGCGTATCTGACCTCCACAACCCAGTTACTGGATAATACGATACCCCTTGGTAAGACTGGTTGTCAGACTTTCGGGCTTCTGACGACCCGTAACGACTGTCAAAGATCCACGAATAACAGCCAGGACCAACGGCTTAACATGCTTTCCGAGGCACGGACGGGTCTTGGTATGTAAACATGGTCACCCATCTACGGACCAACCACGGTAAGCGTTGCTTAACCTGATCGATTGACCCGTGCGGCTGTTAATACTTAGCCACAATCCTCTCTCTTTATATCATTGTATATATATAAAAATTCATCGATATCAATGTGTTTATAAAAGTCCAGAAATAATCTTGGTCAGATCATTTAAGGAACGAACAACACCGATTTGAGTGGAACTATCCAGTTTGTGCACGCATTTGTGAGTAATCGTGTAGCTCAACTCTGATGACGTATAGAATCTGACTACTATGAAGGCGATCCGTGATAGAAGTTGTGAGCTCAACGCACTATTGGCGATGCTGCCGGGCGGTGTAACGATTCCGTGCTCTGTAACTCAATCTAAATTTCGATAGCCAGCTTTCATTAATCTCATAAGTACTGTTCCTACGTCAAGAATTCGACAAGAGTTCGTTTTTAGTGTTTCCAATACATTTTTAAGGATAACTTTTCTTGATATCAATTACTAAGTACTTCCTATTTAGTCCATCAGTCAGATAATAAAAAAATATTAGACACGTATGTTTTGCTTTATCATATTATAAAAAACTGACTTAGATAAAACGCATTGATGTTGGGGAGTGGGGGGCTCGCTACGTCACAATTCAGTATAAAACCTAGCGAAGGCGTGACGTCATGACACATGTTAACTCAATGTATCGCCGTAATCTTTTGATTACGTAAAAAAAGAAAAACCACGTGTCCAATATTTTTTAATAATCTTGTACTTGACGGGCAAAAAAATTGTCATCATCCCTATTTGCGAGTTAATGTCAGTTTGTATCTTAATTAAAATGTGATTCGCAATCATAACAAATATGTATTTACATAATTATAATTATTAAAATCATTAATACATCTCTCTAAGTTGTAAGAACAAATCTCATAAGGAAATCATATTTTGAACTGCCACTGCGGCTATGGCACTTTGGACGGCACTGCGGATCCACCTTAAGAACGTCCGTCGAACCCTGGACAGTCAGCCCCACTACTACCTTGTTGGCTAGCCAATATTTAACCACGGCACGAGCTAGTCATATAACTCGTGCCGACACGAGATATCTTTCCCACTTATCCCGTAAAGTAAATAACGTATAATATACCCTATTCTATGAACACAAGACCCTCATTATTATATGCATTTATTTATAAGTCACTTATGTACGAGTACCTACGTTACAATGTCGCTAGGCCCCGGTTTCTGGAAACTAGTCCAAGCAGGGCCGGATTTAGGGCAGGGCAACAGGGGCACTGGCCCCGGGCCTCCACAAAGAAGGGGCCTCCACAATTAGATTTTTCATTGATTTTTATATGAATAAAATACTTCGTTTGTGTCCTTCAAAAAAAAAAGAGTCCACAATCATAACTTCGTAAGGTACCTTCTTTGAATTGTTTTTTTTTATATGTTTCACAAATTTCTCGGGGCCTCCACTTCTTGGTTGCCCCAGGGCCGCCACAACTTTAAATCCGTCCCTGAGTCCAAGTCTCCGGTCTTTAATACCCGGTTTCTGAAACGATAATTATGGACGCGTGAAAATTAAACGCAAGCGGTCCGATTGACTGTTCATAATAATGAATTCAACAGATCACAACAGTTAAGGGCGCTTGACAAATTGTAAGGTAATTTTTGTGTTGATTTTCGGTCCAGAAACCGGGCGTAAATTTGTTGTCAAATAATCTATTACCTATAGTCCGCGCGAAAGTGATAGTCTTCGCCTGAGGTATGTGACTAGTGAGACGGGGGAGGTACTCAAAGGCCAAGCTAACTCAGTCTGCTAGAGATGGGTGGTAAAAACCATAAATAGTTTCAATAACTATGTATTGGCGTAATACCTTAAATATCGTATTGGCTTCCACAATAACTACGTATTGCGTGAAACTATTTATTGGTTTGATACGCGATAACGAATTACTGAGTACTAGCGACAACAATCGACTGATGCCTGATACGGTCCGCGGTGTGATCGGCGAGGACGGAACCGAGCGCTGCCGAAATAATACCAACTGGAACTAAAGGCTACTATTTTGTAGTCAGTCCATAACCTGGGTAAAGTAAATAGGAAAGTTAATTTACTCAAAAATGTTAACAAATCTGTTTAGGTTAACTTATTTTTAATACCAACCAAACGTTCAAATATTCAACTCGAGTTCAGTATCACCAATACATAGTTATTAAATAAAATAAGTTGTTTTTAAACCATTATTATACCTATTTAAAATAGTTCCAAAACATGGTATTGGTAATCATACCAATAAATAGTTTCGGTATTACGAATTCGCGTACCAACCCATGTCTACATTCTGTTAATCTTGTTAATAACGCCCCCCCCCCCCCCCCGTCTCACCACTAACATACCTCACTGTTATCGAAATAACAACCACCATCCTTTTGTTCATAAAATATAAGATTTGACAACACATTCAGGCGTTTAAAAACCAAGGATATTTTTTCAACCACTATCAGCCATATTATATGCAATTATAGGCAATGAATCGCATATCTAAAGCCTCATCCGCACTAAGGCACAAAATGCAAGACGTATTTCTCAAATTTGTGGTGGGCATATATAAAGCTTTGGCCTAACTGCCCCGAGCGAGCGGGACGCGACTGTGCTCGTAGGTTTAATTACAGCTCGATTCCAACTTGATGGTGGCTCTGAAGTGCGGTACTCGCTGCGCAGTACCACACTCCTCACCCCCGCTGACAAGTGAATTTGTTACTGGGCAGCGACTCGCCTTATGTTTCGAGACACAATTGGAGTTACGCGACTATTGGCAGCAGTTTTAACACCTCAATACGTGTTAAGCGAATTTCATCCAGCATTCCACTCGCTCGCTCGTTTCAGTTTGGCCAGAGCTTAAAGGCTGGCGATTTAGTCACCTGGATGGGGTGAAATTCACCGCTGATACTTCTCCGAACATCTACGAATACAGTGTGTCGTTACGCGTTATAATATTACTGCCCGATTCAAACTTTACGACGGCTCGGAACATGAGGAGAGTCTCTGCGCAGTAACAAATTCACGCGTCAGCGGTTGTGAGGGGTGCGGTACTGCGCAGCGAGTAGCGAACTTCACATCTGTCACCAAGTTTGATAGATATTTTGCATCTCGTTCCTTGACGCGGATAGCGCTAAACATTATATTAACCGGCAAATAGACATCTACATAAATACTCCAAAATACATACATATTTTAATATACACTACAAGAATATTAAATTAGTGCACAGTCGCCAGCACAACATTACCCAACAAACTGTCAAATTTTCTCATTCGATTTTGAAATTAACCGTCAGCATTTTAAGGCTTTTGGAGAAATTTGAAAGTTTGTGGTAACATGAAGCAACATGCCAGCCTATATCTGTTTCACTGCAAAAAAAAGGCCTTTTCTTGCATTGAATTCAACGCTTGTTACGAATTCTGACTGTTATACAATCTGCCTCGCAGTATGACTGCCTCGTTAGGTGGAAATTCTCAGTTAGTAACCTTGAGTCTGGATTTATGCCCGATTGATGGGAATAGGCTTTCCCCCTGTTGGGATTAAGCTTATTTGGCGAATTCTGGGCGTGCTATAGGTACACCTCTGCCTCACCTTCCGGGGAATACAGGCGTAATGATATGGTTTGTTATAAAGTCTTATAACCGTCAGAATTTGTAAACATCGTGAGGAAATCTAATCAGATTTCATCACGATGCCGATGGATTCCTTCACCGTAAGATTACGGTGAAGGAATCCATCCCATTAGCTGAGAGCAAGAGATCATGTGTTCGATCCTCTCCCATTGCATCGGTTTTGTATTAACGTGAACCCACTCGAAGTTTACATGAATACTAATAAAGACCACATTACTAATCTGCTATAAACGCGTGGCGCCATCTATAACGCCATATGTAAACTACGCATTAAATACCTGACGTCACACAAATCCTGCATCGCGCAAGCATAGTTTACCGAGTCGGAGGGTCCTCTCTTTTCTATGGAGGATGAGTGAACTTTACACCCTGTTCCTCATACTTCCATAAACGCAGTTTTGTTTCTCCATAAATATATTGAACATTATTAAAGAAACTATTGAGTACTGTGTTAATTTTATAATGATTGATACAACACTTACTTACAAAAGAAAATTGTTACGTAGTGTACGTAATTTAAGCGTTGAAGCATTATAGACATTTATTTTGTTTACTAGGTGCTGCCCGCATGGCTTTTTATAAAATAAAAGTAGCCTAAGTTACTTCTTATAACATCAGCTATCTGCCAGTGAAAATCCCATCAAAATGGGCTCAGCCGTTTTGGAGATTAGCCGGAACAAACACGGACAGACCAAAAAATAGAAAATAAAATTTTGTTTTTTTAAGTTTTATGCATTTAGTAAAAACGCTGTTATTTTGACATTACAAACAGACACTTAAATTCTATTTATTTGTATATATTTACGACCGTCTTCTCAAAAGCAACGCATACTTAATACTGTAATAGACAAGTATCGTTTTAAAATTCTGCCGTATAATCAGAACATTCTTCTACAGCTCTAAAAGCTCTAAGCAAGGGTCACAATCAATATAAAACGAACAAAATATATCATAAGGCAAGTAGGTACTAAGATTTATCATTTACATGTTTAATAGGTCTAATCTGTTTTAATTTAGTCGATTGTCCATCGAATTTAATATCAACATCTACGTCACTCAGTGGATGAGAAATAGTTGAACTCGAGTCATTCATTTTCGTCTCGTCTGGGCTGAGTGGGGTAACAAACCCACTATCGTTCACTTTACCGTCTTTCAATGGCTGTAAATTCAAAGACATGCTTTTCCGACTTTGAAAGATACTTAGATCATCTAAATAGGATGTCGGATTTAGCTTTTCGTTTAATTTTTCGTCTAATCTGCGCAAATTTTCGTCGAAGTTGTTCTTTAATTGATGCTCGAACAGTCTCTCTTGGCGGATTTGCTCGTGTGTGCTCGCGAAAAACCCTGAGTTTTTCTTCCCAAGTTCTTTTAATGTATCCGTTATATTTTCTGTCTTATGATTCTCGTGCTTCTCTTCTAAAACCTTTAGTTGTGTATTCTTCATGTTCGCTATTAACCCAGAATGTACTGACTGAGATTTCTTCATTATAAACTGCCTTCTTTGGTGCTCGATATCTTTCGGGGAGTCCTCCCTAATTTTCGCGAATAAATTCGGAGAACTGAGACCGGTTTTGAAGTTCTTCCTCGGATCATCTTGTTGTTCTTCGTTCGTGAATTTCGTGGAGAATATTTTGAAGGATAGTTTTTTGGAGTGGTTCTGCACTATTTTCTTTATTTCTATCGGTAGGTCTTGTTTGTTGTGGGCAGAGATGTATCGGCTGAGTAGTGTTAGTTGTTGTTCTAAGGATTTGTTCATCGTTTCCAGTCTTGTTTGGTTCTTCTGGTAATTTGTTATCGCGTCCATTGCTTCCTGTAATAGGAGATGGTTGGGGTTAATATTGTTGAATTAGATTAAGTGAGGTGTAAAGATTCCGTCATTGACGGCAACCGAGACGGGTGGTTCTATGTGCGTGTTTATTGTCTTGGTAAGCCAGCTCTCCTAGATTCTAGTTGGGACAAGGCTGAGACTCAAACCAAGAATAATTTAAGCCAAGCATGATATGCTTTTTCAACGCCATATGTAAGGTTCAGTAATGGCTGGAAGATTCTCAGGTTGTAGCTATCGGGAAAATGCAGATATTTATTTCGATATTTGAAAGAAAAAGAAAGAAAGAAAATACGTTTATTTGCGGTAAACATGACGCAAAGAAGGGACACAAATACGAAAAAGAAACAATTTGGGGGAGAATATGCGTCACGTCCACGCAAAACGGCCAACGCTCAGCATAATGCGAGATTGAGCCCCAGCGCTGGTTTTCAGCGATAGCCGGCGTTGACGGTAAGACGTCGACCGGTGCAGCACACAGTGAGATTGTAATATGAATAACATAAAATACAAATATATAAAAGAAAGAATAACATAAATACAAATATTTAAAATGGCAACATTTCGTACCGACGAGAACGACGTACGCGCCGTCGGCAATATTTCAGGGTTGCTCCCATAGTTAAAACCATGGAACAGAAAAAAACAGTTTTTTCTGTTCCATGGTTAAAACAACATATTCATGAATAATTTCATCATCGTCGGCATCGTCATTGAATTCAGTCAGCCTACACAAAGATTTTGATTTGTGACATTATTTATTTTAAATGATTCCTAACTTATATTATTATAATTTCTATTTGTGATATGACTTTTTACATTCAATTTGTGTGTGATCTTATTTTTTTTTAAATGAATTGATTTTTTCCAATAATTTCTAGAGCTATGTAAAGATAAATGATTTGTAAAGACTTAGGTATATCAACAATTTAAATGTGATATTATTTATTGTGATTTTATTAGATTTTGAATGCTAACAATATTTTAATTCCTATTTATTTATTTTGATTAGTGCTCGATTGTGTCCATGTGATCTTTATCATTATTATTAAGACCTTGTAAAAACATGTGTTATGAAAAAAAGAATTGAATTTGCTTGAACAAAGTTATTATCGTACCTACTTATTTAAATCCACATTCAATCAGGTAAACAACAAACTTACGTCAAGTTCCTCGCCCATCTTATTCTTATCCTCAACCAGCAGTTTGTTATCTTCAGTCAAAGCAGCTAAACGCGGCATCTCCTCGCGTAGTACGGCGTACTCCACCGCGTAGTCGCAAAGTTGGCGGCTTATGTCTAGTGAGAGAACCTGGGAATTAAAGTTTATGGTTATTAAGAAAATTCAAGGGGGTCTTGGCTAATACTACCGCAAGGGTTGATTCAAGATGTCGTCAGCACAAATGTAGGGGTCCACTAGGGCCGATGCCTGCCGGGGTCGCGGGAAGGGACTCTTTAGTAAGGGTCACCGAGGTCCCTGGCAACACTGGCAACAGGAAGGAATACGGGTGGGTTTTGGTCAGTAAGAGTCTGACACACCCTCCCGCTCAGAGCGGGAGAAATTATTTGATGATTTCCCACTCAAAAAAAAAAAGGATTGATTCAAGGTTGACTTACGCTTGCGGCAGTCGGTACGAAGATGGATGACCATACATTACATATCGAGACCCCTCCGTGCCTGGGAAAGCACGTCGAACCATCGGTCCCGGCTATCATTCGTAGATCTTTGACAGTGGTTATGAGTAGTCAGAAGCCCAAGTCTGAGAACCAGTCTTACGTAAGGGTATCGTATTACCCAGTACTTAACTGGGTTGTGGAGGTCAGATAGGGAGTCGTTTCATGTAAAATACTGGTATTCAGCTGCATCCGGTTAGACTGGAAGCCGACGTCAACATATTTGAAAAAAAAAACTAGTCCGATTGACTGAAGCCGACGTCAACAAAGTTGGAAAAAAAAAACTAGTCAGATTGACTGAAGCCGACGTCAACATAGTTGGAAAAAAAACTAGTCAGATTGACTGAAGCCGGAGTCAACATAGTTGGAAACAAAACTAGTCAGATTGACTGAAGCCGACACTAGTCAGATTGACTGAAGCCGACGTCAACATAGTTGGAAAAAAAATCTAGTCAGATTGACTGAAGCCAACGTCAACATAGTTGAAAAAAAAAAACTAGTCAGATTGACTAATTATTAAGTTAATTGATCATGTCTTTTTCCTTAAAAAGGTTGGGAGGAAAAAACTCCCACGTTTTGCCAGCTAAAGTGGTGTAGTTTTGAAAGTTCGTTTTTCTGCGAGGTTTCAGATCATGAACAGAAAGAAAATAGCTCATTTCTGGACAGGGCTTTAGTAACATAATGTTTCTCCAATAAATGGTTTCTGGCTAACACGCGTGTCGCTGAGACAGTGGGTGCCAGTAAATTCCGTCCATTTGGTTGAGTGTAGCTTGCCTAGATAACTAAGCGGAAGTCTAGACTCTCAGGGTAACTAGTTGCGTCCAGTAGGTAAGCATGCGTGCAAAATACACCCCTTTTTGGACAATATCTTAAGCGAAGCATGTCTGTAAGTCAGAGAAACTTGAAATACTTTAGATTAACGTACCAAGTCATAGGTCTCGATTTGAAACCCAAGCCACGCACCTCCATCTTTTCGGATTCATGTGCGTATTGTGTAATTATCACTTGTTCAAGCAAACGGTGATGAAAAACATCTTGAGGAAACTGTCATGCTTTTTTTTTTTTGTTGGGTGATTACCAAATAACTTCTCCCGCTCTGGGCGGAGCGGAAGGGCGTGTCAGACTCTTACTAACTAAAACCCACACGTGTTCCTTCCGTTGCTTTTGTTTTGCCAGAGGCCACGGTATCCCTTTCGGACTTTCCCACGACCCCGGCAGGCATCGGCCCTAGAGGACCCCTACACTTGTGCTGACATCTCTTTGAGGAGCACTTAGAACATAGCGCCGTCGACCCGGGCCTGGTCCTTACCGGACGGTGAGCTACCCATTCTCACCGTCCGCAAGCCCGCGCCTACGGTGGCCAAGAATCGGTCTGGGATTCCCGACGCCCAGGGCGTCTAGGGGCGTGAGAACGCGAAATTTGCCTCTCCCTCACCCGTTCCGCCTCCTTCATGCTATACTGCTACAAAAACCGTCATGCCTGAGAGATGCTTCTCGATGGCATGTGAAGCCAAGTCAGAGGCCCATGGGCGACACAATAACTCTGACACCAGTTTAGTCACTAACAACACGAACAATAAGAAGAAAGAACGTACCTTCTTCATAACCTTCTTATAGAACCCGCGGTTCATGTCGGGCAGCTTGTGCTTAAGATACTCGGCAGCCTCTTCACAGCTCTCACACAGCATCAGTCCGTCCTTGTGTGCAGACAAGAGGGCGAGAGAGACGGAGAATACGATGTCTAGGGATTCGAGGAAGATGAGGTCTGGAAAGAGAAGAGAATATCTGTTAGGAGTTTCTTTTGGTAGTAGCAGGATAGTAATATGAAAGATAATTGTGTAAAATAGCATATGCGCGAAAATATAATTTTGTGGATTGTGTTTTTTGATGAATTGTTTTTGATGTGAAACATCTTATGGCGTGTCTCGGTAAGATCGACTCTTATGCCGTATGCCGTCCACGTGGCGTATGGCATGACGGCATAAGAGTGCGTAATGCCGCCACGCCCCCTACCCGCCCTGTTTCACATCTGCCGGGCGTTCCATGACAGCTACATTTTGACAATTTTGTCAATTTATTATGTATTCTAAATTTTATTGAAGTTTTGGGATGGGGGAAAAGCACTGAAGTTACGTGACCTTCACGCTCAGATACATATAATTATACAGAAGTTTACAAGTTTCTGAAGCTAAGATTGTATTATACTGAAACGTTGAGTACACGGCTGGCAAAACATAGAGTCCACTGAATTGTTATTAAATACCTGTTTTTAACAAAATACCCTCTTATTTATAAAAGTCAGTTAAAGTTAGCGAGACGTTTAAACGCCAAAAACCTATGGCTTAACTTTAAGGGTCGGGTAATCGCCGTTGACATTGGCCATACAAATGCGCCTCGCACTCACGCCGCGCTGCCGTTTGGTTTAATGGGGAATATTTACTTTTAGTAACAAAAATATAAATATTTGAAAAACATCGCAGATTTAATTGTAGATAATAAATTAGTCTGTTCATACAAAAAAAATAAATAAAAAACCTTAAGTAATATCGTTTTTTATGCTTTGGGTAGACATTACTTCCTGAATGTATTTCATAAAGTATTTTACTACAATATTTAAATATTCACATATAGAATTGATATGTATGCGTTCTAGTTTAACATACATTTTTTGTATAACTTATTTGGATTATGTGAAGGCGTAATAACAGATTTAAAAGTCACTAAAATCATATATCTGCGCCTTAAGCAAAGTTGTAAAATAAGAGCGTTAATGTTTTCGTTCACTCATGACAAATTTAATTCAGAATCTTGGATAGTTTATATTCCACGCCCTTTACTCAACTATCCACTTTAGCGTTATGTACTCTAAGTTGATTTTTGAGTGACCATTTGCAATAAAAAGATCCTAAACGTAATAGAATTTGAACTCAGTCTTCTGCGACTTTGAGTTTATATTTACTTACCGAACACCCTGACGACGAAGCCCAGCGGGAACTGGCTGGTGAAGAGCGTGAGCATCCAGGGCGCGGCGTACAGCGCGGGCGAGATGTCCAGCGCCTCCAGCTTGGCGTGCAGCTCCGGCTCGTGGTCGCGGAGCAGGCGGGACAGCTGGTACAGCTGGGAGCGATCGTGGATTATTAGACTGGTATTTTTTGGACTTTGACAGATCGCCGTTTTTTTGGGGTGGGAAATTATCAAATAACTTCTCCCGCACTAGGTGGAGCGGGAGGGCAGGTAAGTATGCTTACTTAAAGCAAAAAGGTTTAAAACGTACACTGCTGTGTAAGTTTTAAACCAGCTTTTTGGTTTAAGAGGCCGACAACACCTAAAGCGCGGTCACTGTGGGACTGCATAGAAAATAAAGAGAAGCGCGATGACACAACGCTGGTAATTTATTGCAAAATATGAAGCAATTATCGATTTACAAATTTTTAGAGGTAACTTCTTGATTTTTTTCTATCGTATCAAATGAATTATATTATGTTTTCAACACACTATCTACCTAGCATATATCCTGAAGAATATAATATATTTAACTGATTTTGTTTACTGAACTGGATCATATACTTTTACGCATTATAAAAGTTACAAAATTTGCGTTTAAGTCCTGTAGTCCCCTTAAAATAAAATGCGTTGCTTTGAAAGTGTTTCAAAGATTTGGAAAGAAACTTTCAGGCTTGTTACCTGGACTTGTAGAGCGCTCATGTCTGGGAGGTACTGCTTCCGAAGACCTCTCCTGAACATTAGGTGACGGAGCAGGATGAATGCTTCTGCTTCCTCCATCTGTTGACAAATGCAATACGTTATTTAAAACGGTCCCCCATTGATGTTTAAAAAATTAGACTGATAGTATTCATGTGTTGTGGGTACGTTTACAGACATATTGATGTTAGACGCATTCAAACTCAAACAAAAAACAGGTCATGTGCGTGTCGGAAAACCCACAATGAAGGGTTCTGTAGTTGGGATGAATTTATCCAAGAACTAGCTTGACATTGTAGTTGAAAACATGTTCTCCCATACATTGCAACTGCTAATGTAAGTCAGTCGATTACTCGTTAACTTGTAAAGCCTACTTAGCGTACTTAGCTGTGATGGTTTTCCTTCTAACTTCGTTATACAAGCTCTGTATTGTCGTACTGATAACTTCGTTATGCAAATTATTGTTAGAGTCAAGTGTCTCCCCGCTAAATGGCTGTTTTTGTATATGTGAATTAATTCACGGCAAAAGCATATACAAGGTGTTGTTTTTGAACCTGCAAAACATTTCAGGAGGTTGTTATGAAACTCGTAAATAATCGTATAACAATACGATACCAAGTCAATAATCAATAATATTTTTTATTTTAGATTTTTTTTTTGTTGATTCTGGTCGAGAATCACTAACATAATTACCTCCTAAAATGTTTTGCAGGTCCAAAACAACACCTTGTATATGCTTTTGCCGTAAATTAATTCACATATCCAAAAACAGCCATTTAGCTGGCGGGGGGACAATTGACTCTAACAATAATTTGCACTTTAAATGTGAATATTACGCAAACTGGTTCAAACACAATCGCAATATTTTTGAATGACATTTCCAAAGACACCTTACACAACGGTACAGACGAGAAAAAAATCACCCCACTTATGTGTAGGCACTGTACCCTAAAAAAGAAATTTTAAGATTTTCCCACTTTGTCGGCGTAATTAATATGTAGGGCATGCTAAATAACAATAGCTTTAACTAAGCCACGACAAACAGACAGACGGACATGGAGAAACGATAAGGGTTACTTGTTGATTACGGAACCCTAAAAACTATTTTTTATTTTAGATTTCTCGCTTGCTTAGCTTCCTTGGTTAGATCACCAGATCGGTCAGTGTTATTGGAACGTTTTAACTAGCAATTTCTCAATAAGGGCCCCGAGTCTGGAGTGTCGAGGTTAGTGGCAATAAGCTCGCCCGTTTTGCGTGGATATGACGCTTATTTTCCATCGACTTGTTCTTTTTGTGTTCCTTGTTTGGGTATTTTCTTTCTGTTTAGGGTTCCGTACCTCAAAAGGAAAAAACGGAGCCCTTATAGGATCACTCGTGTCTGTCTGTCTGACTGTCCACCTGCCACAGCCGATTTGCTCCGAATCTACTGGACCGATTAAGTTGAAATTTGGTACACATGAATTTCTGTGATCCAAATACGGACGTGTAACGCAAATATATTCATTTTGACAGAAAATACTTCTTTACTTATAGATTACAGGAAAACCTATACGAAGTCTATGGTGTTAAAATAACATGGGTAATCTCTCAATATTGTGCGTAAAAACTTACATTTGCAGTTGGAATATATAGAAGAACATGTTTTTCGACTAAAATGTTAAGGTTGTTCTTGGGACAAAAAGCATGATAGATAACATATTCATTTTACGGAACCATCACCACGCGAGTTCAACTATGACTTCTCCGGTTTCTTTTTCTTCAATATAATTAGGAAGAGAGCAGTGGTGGCGCAGTGGTAACGGCCGTGACTTACGAGTTGTAAGTCGTAGGTTCGAACCCAGGCAGGAGCTTTACTTTGTGTAAATTATTTCATAACTACTGCTCTCAAAACGGTGAAGGAAAACATCGTGAGGAAACCGGCATGTCCTAGAACCAAAAATTCGAAGACATGTGACATCTACCAACCCGCACTGGGCCCGCGTGGTGGATTACGGCGCACTCCCTCTCACAGAGAGGAGGCCTGTGGTCCAGCAGTGGGAACATTATAGGCTGATTTGTAGTGGGTCTTCTTTACGCTTCTCCCTACCGTTCTTATAATATACTTACATGCAGTAACAGCACTCCAGCCACAAAACTCAGTCCCTGGCAGTACCCGACATCGGGGTCTAGCAGAGAGTAAGCCTTCAGTAGGTTGTATAGAGCCAGTTGACCGGGACCTAGGGCGGATGCAAAGTACGAGTGTTTCGGGAATGTGCGACCTGCATGAGAAAGAATAACATTAAATTGGCACTATTGATGGCATGAGTGAGTTGAGTGAGGTTCCAAGTGAACTTTAAAAAAACATGTAATTGGGTTGAGGTAACCCATACTCAGATTTTAAATAGATTTTTAACCGACTTCCAAAAAAGAGGCTCTATGTTCGTTTGTATGTATTTTTTTTATACGGCTGGTTGACACTTCCCGTGACCCAAAAACTGGCTTTTACCTTGGCCAGAGGCTAAGCATTGCCATACACCGCCAGTCTCTTGGGTACGTTACCAGTCGACAGCGATGTGGATGAATTTTTCGACGCCCTATTTTAGTTTGTGTAATTTTAGTTACTGTTAAATAAATTTTGAAATAAATCAATAAATAAATATCAGATTGATTTATAATAATATGTTCATCAATATTTTCGTCAACGATTTTGGAAATTCTTTTAATTCGATTTTAATTATTCTTTTCATTTGGTAGAGGACTAAAAAATGAAAAAAGAAGAATTAAAATCTATAATTTATAAATTTTATTAACTTTGCTAGAGTAGTTTCTTGAGTTGGCTTCGATAATACGTACTTTTTCCACTTAGTCTAAGTGGATGATGTTATATTATTCCTGTCACTGTTATTTACACGGCAGGTATTCGAATTGGTGTGAAGTAGGTAGGTACCACAACTAAAAAGTCAAAATAAAAACTTTTTACGAACAAAACAAAAACTACAAAATTAAAAATTACTTGAACGGTAGTTAACGAAAATACAAAATCAAAGACATTTTTGGTTTAGCATTTCCGTTTTTTGCCACTGACATCCGAAGCCAAAGTAATTTGTCACTATGTAGTGTTTTTTTGGAAGTCGATTGCTTTTTTGTTTTTCTAAAAAGTTTTTTAGTATGTATGACCGATCACTTTGTTATAACTTTTAATTTTTTAAACTTACCTAAATCAATAAGTATAGCATGCTGGTGCTTGGTGAGGCCCCCTAGCAGCGCGCCGTAGGGCGTGTGGTACAGCGGACACGTGGCCGTGTCGGGCGGCGCGGAGCGGAGACACGCTTGCTCGGCCAGGAAGTACCACACCCCGCCGCGGGACATGCGCGGGACGCCTGGGAAGCAAAGTAATAAGTACCAAATTATTATCGCGCGAATGGCAATGACAAATATGTGATTTGTCAATACGCTCTCTTCGTTGGTCACCTCACCACTTAGGGGTTGTCCATTCCTGCCGGGGTCGCGGGAAGGTACTTATGGGTCACCGAGGCCCCCGCAACACAGGCAACAGGAAGGAATACGGGTGGGTTTTAGTCAGTAAGAGTCTGACACACCCTCCTGCTCCGCCCAGAGCGGGAGAAGTTATTTGATGATTTCCCACCCAAAAAAAAAAAAAAGGGGTTGTCCATTATCACGTGATGTTTTTTTTTAACTTTTAGTTTATTTTACATGGAGCTACTGCCTATCTGACCTCCACAACCCAGTTACTGGGTACGATACCAATACAATTCAACAATATTTAATGCGTTATTTGGAGCAGTGGTCGCCCAATGGTAACGGCCGCGACTTACGAGTTGTAGGGCTGGTTCGAACCCGGACAGGCGCTTTACTTTGTGTAAATTATTTCATCAGCACTGCTCTCAAAACGGTGAAGAAAAACATCGTGAGGAAACCGACATGTCCTAGAACCAAAAATTCGAAGATATGTGACATCTACCAACCCGCACTGGGCCCGCGTGGTGGATTACGGCCCACTCCCTCTCACAGAGAGGAGACCTGTGTCCCAGCAGTGGGAACATTATAGGCTGATTATGTAATGCGTTATTTGAGTTATTAGTTATGATTTTACCTTGTATCACGGCCTGTGTCAGCATGTGCCTGTCGACCTTCGCCATGGGTTGCGAGGAGTCTCGAGACAGTAACGAGTCCCACATGAGGCTCACTCCAGCATCACAAACCCCCAGTTCATTGTATTCTAGCTTTATTCTGCGGACTGCTGAAGATTCTTCGCTTTCTGTAAATGAACTTTACTTGTAAAGGGACTGTATCGTTGGTCTAGTAGCCGTCCACGACTGCTGAATGTGGGGTTGGTTTTAGTGTTTGGGTTATTTATTGCATTAGCTGTGGTTTATGATTGTATGCCGACTAGGCAGGACATAATGGCTCTGTAACTTACCTAACATCTGTCTGTATAACTTATAAAAAGATAAAAAGATTTGATACAATAAATAAATAAAAAATAAAAATAAAAAAATCATTTATTTCAGACAAAAGAGTCCATAAGCACGACAGGGTTGTTAGTATTAAAAGTAAACTAATGTTAGTAATTAAAATACAAAGTGTCACCGTCTACTCTGAACAGCAGGCCCACTGGTCTCGCAACACATGGAGTGCAGTGAACCTACTGAGCAGAACAGTATCGGTTCTCTCGCCAATCATCTTCAGGACGCTATTAGGGCTCCCCCGTACTCGTCGCACCACCGACGCTACTTTATTACGCATAATTGCGTAGAAGTCATCTACGCTGGCATCAGTAAACATGCCGGATGCACTGCAATATCGAGGGAGCCGAAACAGTGCCCTAAACACATTGTTATACTGGACGCGCAAGGCATTGTAGGCTTTTTGAGTAAAGTTAGCCCACAGGCCGCTCGTGTAAAACGTCTGGCAGAATGCCTTGAACATTGTTATTTTAACAGGAGCCGTACATCGAGCGAACCTGTGTGCCAACATATTACCGCGAACCGACAATGCCCTGCTCTCCCTCTCAATGTCTAATTCGTCACTCAAATTTTCATTGACAATATGTCCCAGATATTTAAACTGTGGAACACGAGTTAGAGGTACACCATTAAGTAGTATAGGTGGTATAAATATAGGTATATGGTTTTTATTTTTACACTTGAAAAACATAAACTCACTTTTACTTTCGTTATACCTCAGGCCATACTCCACAGCATAAACCTCACACACCTTTAACAGCTGTCTAAGACCCCCAATTGAAGGGCTCAGCAGCACCATATCATCTGCATAACTCAGATTATTGACACATATGTCATCAATATGGCATCCAACATGCATGCTGCTGAGCTCCTCAATCAGATGGTTAACATATATATTAAAGAGCCTTGGCGATGTCAACCCGCCCTGCCTGACCCCACACTCTAAAGAATAGTCATCTGAGTATACATTTCCCCACCTAACTATATTAACAATAGTTACAATAAAAAGATTTGATTTGATTTGGTTCTCAAACTTTTTTGGCGACTGTGCCCTTTTGGGAAACGAAATATTTGACGGAGCCTTATAATAATAAAAAATGATTGTATGTGTATTCTGTTAACATATTATCAAAATAGTTATTTAAATAGTACAAGGTCCATCTAGTGTATATATGTAACAACCAAGATATTCCGTTCTATAAATATGTACTCTATGGTCAAGGTCTATGACTTGCAACTTAATGTAATGAAATAGTCTTGACGCAACAGCTAACGTGTTTTATTACATTCTTTATTAATAATTATATTATTACTTGACATGAACAGTTAATATTTACATAGAGATATATTATATTTTACTCAGGTTGCAAAGTAAAATAAAACAAAGTTCCCCGACCGCCGACGATGACCAGTTTTTCCGCGGAGCACACTTTGAGTATGGCTGCATTAGAGAATTGTCAGTAAACAGCCCAGAATCTGGATTTAGGAAGATGTTATAGCCCAGGTTCGAACGGGCGTTATTTTATCGCGGCGATTTTTATTTGCGCACAATATTTTCAACTCTCGGTATTGAGCCGAGTATTTAGGATCCAACAGAGAGCATCCCAGCGCGTCAAGAAATAAACACTGTTAAATTTTCCACTCTCGCGATCTAGTCCGCGATAAAAATCGCCGTGATAAAATAACACCCGTGCGAGGGTTCGCACGGGTGTTATTTTATCACGGCGATTAAGCCCGGGTGGGCTTAATGGCAATGAACTCACGGATATTGCAAGGAAGTCATAAAATAACTGGCCTTTGGGTGCAGCTCTAGGACACACGTGTGATGCTATGTTATCTGCATTGCACGATCTCGAACCAATTCAGCTGTTAGATCAAACAAATATAGGGAGGGCGGAGACTAAAACGAATAAAACCTTTTGAGTTAGTGTAGTGTAAAAAGTGTAGAAATAATAGTGACAATGACACACATATATAACACATGAACAAAGTGTTTATATTATTATATCAGACTCTAAGAACGCAAAGACTTTTGCTTCACCGACATGTGAATGTCGGTGGGGGGAATGGATAATATATTTTAAATTATTATTGACATAATCTAAATGGTTTTTTTATGACTTGTATTGCAATAAGTGGTTAGCTAGCGACCACGACAATTGATTATGTTTTTCCTTCTGGAGCAACCGGCAGTAAGTTCGTCATGCTCCCTTAGATGTCACGGCTTGCAGTAGCGTCGGGGGTCGGGTTGCCTCCTTCCCTTAAATATGGCGACGGGGGTAACGGCTGATCTTTGCGTTATGCTCGTAAACGGGTGCTACTTGTGGTGACTTGTCGTCTTGCTGACCATGGTTTCGTTTTGTTATTAGTATTTAACTGTTTATTTATTTTACTTCGATGGTCCTAGTTTATCATTTGTAACTGAGCTACATTACATTAATAATAATATAGATGATTTTAAACATTTTAATAAATTTAAGGATGATTATTTAAATGTGAGTACCTACTTCTGTTATTTAGTTTTAGTTACAATAGTATAATTTTGGTGTGTATTTGAATTTTTGGTTACTAACATAAATAATTCTTAAGTATCTATACTAACAAAAATATAGAGCACTTGTATCTGAATTATATAAATAAATTAAATTAAATTACTTACTCGATGTATTTACATCCAGAGCTCACTGGATATTCAGCTACGACCTTGGTGAAAGGCTAATTTTACTTCGACAAGAAGCTTACCTTTTAGTCTAGCATTTTCCTTCTCCATCCTGACCAGTAGAATGGTCTGGTCTATCGCCATCTTCCATAGTTGACGCAGTTCTTCTCTGGTTCTCTTGCCTTTAGGACCTGAAGACTTGCGCATCGATGTTAGTTCTCCTGAAATTGAAAATAAATGCTAATTATCTTGTTTCATTTATTTATTTTAAACTAGGTTTACCCGGCCCGGCTTCGCACGGGTATCTAAGTATCTATAATAACCTACCCTACTTACCTACCGTACCCTACCTACCTAGGGTAGGTACCTACCTGTCCTACCTACCTACCCTACCTTACTTACCTTATCCTACCCTACCTACTTTTTTACTACTTTCATTGCAATTTATTTATAGTTTCTCACCTTTTAAACCTTCCTTGGACTTCTACAAATAATAAAAACCAAAATTAGGCAAATCGGTTCAGCCGTTCTCGAGTTTTTGTGAGACTAACAAACGTCAAATAATTTATACACAGGGTGGAATTTTGTAATGCCACCTGGAGGGAAAGTACTCTTAATACTGCAGATAGAAAGTTTTACTCAAAGGAAACATTCCTTTATTTTTTAATAAAGGCAAACTGCATTCAAAGATTTTCGAAATTCTCTTCTCCCACACCCGGGAATCGAACCGGCTAAAATCTGAAAAAAATATACCTTGTACTTTTATTGCATCGATCGCTAGGGTCAATTATAAGGATGAAATCTCTCTAACAAACAAATTAAATGAAAGGAAAACCAGGAAATCTTAAATTCATTTAATTATTTACAAAAAATGGTAAACTAACTAATTAGTTGCTCGAAATGGGCTCCATTCTCTTGGATACACAAATTTATTCTTTTAACGAATTCATTTCTAGTAACCTTTAATAAAGTGTTGTGGTGAATATTATAAATCGTATTCTGAACTTCAACTCTCAACTCGTTGTCATTCGCATAAGATTTCATGTAAATTTGATTTTTTACCTATCCCCACAAAAAAAAATCTAATGGGGTGAGATCTGGCGATCTCGCAGGCCATCTGATTGTGCCGTTTGTACCAATCCAGGTATTAAAATGGTTATTAATGTAGGCAGTAGTGATTCTGCTGTTATGTGTTGGAGCACCATCTTGCTGTAGAATTATTTGGTTTCGCTCTTCCTTGGGGAAACCATTTAACTCGTTTCTTAAGAGATCCAGTATTTCAATATACTTGACAGTGTTTAAATGACCTTCGTACACGTGGACTAACACTACATTATTTCTCATAATTCCGCACCAAACGTTGAAAGAAAATCTTACTTGATTGTTAGTTTCATGAACACGAACAGGATTCACTCGAGACCAATAATGGTTATTGCGGCGATTGTACATGCCATTATTGCTGAAGTTAGTTTCGTCAGACCATACAATGTTACTCAAAAAATTAGGGTTTCGGTCAATTTCTCCAAGCATGTTTTCACAAAATTGTAATCGTCTGTCACGATCCCCAATATGCAATTTTTGCACCCACCGACCTTCACGATAGCATTTATACTTATACTTTTTCAGCACTTTAAGTACGCGAATGTGGGTTGTTCCTAATTCATCGACAGCATCTCTACTCCTATCCTTTATCCTTTGGAAATGATTCAAAGTATGTTAAAACATCTAGTTCAAAATCGAAATAGTTTTGCTGAATAGTTTGCCGTCTCTTATTGAAACCACCCGTATTCTTTAAATTTTCTACCATTCTTTTCAATACGAACCGAGTTGGTGCCTGTCGGTCTTGATATCTCTGTCCATACCACCGCAGAGCTAGATTCACGTTTTTGTTATTTAAAAAATAAGCTTCCATTAAATCAAACCGTTCTTGATAAGCCATTTTCACCGTGAGACAAAATGTGAAATGAGTTGTAAAAACAATCAAATGTGAATAACAAGTATGACAATCTAATTTTCAAATTTTAATCTAACATTCCATATTTAAATTACCTCATACACGCAGCTACGAGTATGTCGCAAAGGAGTCTGCATTACAAAAGATGGATGTTAGTTAAAGAGCTTTAACTTGACTCATTGAATTTGTAACTTCAGATTTCCTGGTTTTCCTTTCATTTAATTTATCATGTTTGTTAGATAGATTTCATCCTTATAATTGACCCTAACGATCGATTCAATAAAAGTACAGGGTATAATTTTTTTCATATTTTAGCCGGTTCGATTCCCGGGTGTGGGAGAAGAGAATTTTCGAAAATCTTTGAATGCAGTTTGCTTTCTATTCAAAAATAAAGGAATGTTTCCTTTGAGTAAAATTTTCTATCTGCAGTATTAAGAGTACTTTCCCTCCAGGTGGCATTACAAAATTCCACCCTGTATATAGAACGGCCGAAGCCAATTAAAGCTATTTAAACATAACATTTATTTAACACAGTCATGTATTCCTCTCACAAAAATTCAAACATTCTGAGGATAAATATTAGATTAATTGAATATTAGATTTAATATCTTTATTTATATTTATATATTTTTTATTTTTTTATTTGTTGTGTTGTTATTTATTAAAGGAAAATATATAAGATCTGAATTAAATTTAATACGATTTATTATTATAGATTTATTATTTGTTTAAATCAATTAAAATATGTACATATTGCCTGTCGCTTTCAAGAAGTGAACCATAATAATGTAATGTAATGTAATGTAATGAGACAATTATTTTTCTATTATTAACGACCTCTAGGAGGTCGCATGACAGTTGAGAGTTTTACTGCGACAGGACCTTGTGTTGACGACACTTAAGCAAATTAATTTGGGAACGATGGATTATCTTTCGAACTTTACTTTGATTCTTTGGGACCTTTAATTTCACTGTGGAACACACACAAAAATCTTATTTCATTTCTCTCGTCCAGAAGTTGACTTTGGCGTATCATACGCCCTGTATGCGTTCAAAATTGCGCTATTAGCATCCACTTCTTTACAAGCCATTGTTGTTTTATGTAAGGCTGTACTATCCAAATATATTCATTAACTGGCTTTTTCTAAAATAAAGTAGCCTAAGTTACACCTTATAACATCAGCTATCTGTCAGTGAAAGTCATGTCAAAATCAGTCCAGCCGTTTCGTATATTAGCCGGAACAAACAGACAAACAATTTTTTTTGTTATAAGTACCATAACCGTGGGGCTTGTGGCTAAGTAATAACATCCGCACGGGTCGATCGATCAGGTTAAGCTACGCTTGCCGCGGTTGGTCCGTGGATGGTGGACCATCTTTACATACTAAGACCTCTCCCTGCCTCGGAAAGCACGTTAAGCCGTTGGTCCGGCTGTCATTTGTAGATCTTTGACAGTCGTTACGGGTCGTCAGAAGCTCGAAAGTCTGACAACCAGTCTTACCAAGGGGTATCGTGTTACCCAGTAACTGGGTTGTGGAGGCAGTCGCTCCATGTAAAATACTGGTATTTAGCTGTTTCCGGTAAGACTGGAAGCCGACCCCAACATAGTTGGGAAAAGGCTAGGCAGATGAAGTAGGTACCATAAATACTTTCATAATGCATATTATGCATTTAGTAAAAAGCTGTTATTTTGACATTACAAACAGATACTTTAATTTTATTTATTTGTAAAGATCGAAATAAACACATTACCTTCGACCTGCACCTCAGGCTGTACGATCTTCTCGTAGATGGCTTGTCTCCAGGTGGCTTCGTTCTCGCTGCCCGCCTCCACTTGCGCGGGGCGACTGTCGCTTACTTTAAGGAAACTGCAAATTGTATTGAAATAACACTAAGATTTTGAACGTATTCTGAAATCACATAGTTAACCGTGATTTATGTAACTTTAACTTATTTTTGAGGAAAATAAGTGGAATACAGTATCTCGAAAGTCTGAAAAGGCCAGCCTTACCAAGGGATACCGTATTACTCAGTAACTGAGTTGTGGAGGTCAGACAGGCAGTCGCTCCATGTTAAATACTGGTATTCAGCTGCATCGCTAGTACAAAATATTAAAAAAACAACAAATCGCACGCTGAGAACGAAAGTGACTCAACTCAAAACGACAACTCACGGTGCAACACTGATTTCGTCACTTTCATTCGGGCGCGGGGGGAGGGAACGGTTGAGTGACAAAGAGACCGAAATATACCTCTATCCTTTTCTTACCTTTATTGGCCAGTTTTCTAATATAATTATGATAGAATATACTTTTTTAAGTCATTCTGTATACTTAACTCATTTAACCAAAATTTTGAAATCGGTCACTTTCGTTCTCAGCGTGCGAAATATAAGGACCGGCAAAGAAAGGAATGGACTTCCAATTCCCTTCATTGTCGGCCTTTTTTTTGTTCCTCATCATTAACCTGTTGATAATGATTGTATTTAAGTAAACACAATAATAATTAGCAACAGGATAATGATAGAGTACCACACTGGAACTTATTTATTTAGCCATTTATATGCATACATACCTATATAAACAGACAAGAAGAAAAGTACAGAAAAATACGTACAAAGGTGATGCTTATCACCGGTGCTGCGAAACTTGTGGGTACAGGGAACAGTTAATTCTGCGACAAAATGAAAGTGGGAATACTTTATTCTCTTTTACGTACATGTCCATCATAGGTGAGTTGACGGGAGTCCCTCCCTCACCAGGGATGTCCTCACTCTCTTCTGGTGTTGGCGTCATGGTCGAACGGGGGGATGGTGTTACTTCTGCAATGAACACCAAATGTTTCTAATATTTTACAGAAGAATTATATTTATTAAGAATTAAAATGTACATAAATAATGTATATAAATAAGTAAATAACATTGAGGAGGACATTTTTCGACGCCATATTTTAGTTAAGTTGTTGTGTATTGCCATTGAAACGAAGTTCTTTAACGTGGCTTGACATAGGAGCGAGAGGAGCCGCGCCGTGCCATCATCTCAGGAGTAGACAGGACTGCCAGCCGTAGTCGTTTATACTCACTCTACCGACCCCACGCCCCCCGCGTGTCCCACGCGCGCCCCTATTGGACATCCGGGGGGTTTTACGCCTTATTCCCCCCCCGCGAGCCTGAGGTGACCCGCAATGGCGGGCCGGCAAAGAAGGGAATCGCGAAAGTCGGGGATCGCGGATGTCGCACTAGATCCCATGACGATCACGGTTCAAGTTTGAGAGTCTTATTGACAAATCGGGTAGTTTTTAATCAATAAGAGTCTGACATACCCCTCCGCCCGCCCCAGGGCAGACGACATCCACGAGGATTTTCTATCCGGGAACAAAAAAAAAAAGGAGTTGACTGGTAGAAATCACCACGTAAGGAAAACGCGTTATGCCCCCTCCATGCGGCTTTCTCCCTCTCTGTCTCTTCTATTATATATAATAGAAGGAGACAGAGAGACACAAGTGTGTGGTAATTTTATGAGAGCTTCTAAAAACTTATACTAGATGGCTCTGTATTAAAACGTGTATGTGGGTGGGTAAAACCGGCGCGGCGGGCTAAAATAAATATTGAAGAAAAAAAAACAGGTCTCATGTTTCAAGTGTTAAAAGTTTGTGTATGTTTATTTTTGTCTTAAATCATACGTGAGAAGAAACTTAGTTCCTGACGGGGGTCCCCCAACCGCACACGTTTTTTTATTTTTATTTATTAAGTAGTTTTAAAATTGCTCAGCAGTAGGAGTTTCTCCAGTTTGCTGGCTATAGGAAGATATAGTGGACCTAGTAATTGCTTTTCCACCCTAGGGTTGAATGTCCTATTACAGGCAGATATAAAAGCGTTGCGATGCCACATGTAAAAACTTCGGGCATTTCCATAACAGCATGCGGCGGGCTTTGTAAATGACTATAAAGATATGACTGAGAATATAAACTCTTCGGGTGACGTCACTAAGTTTTACGATGCTTAGGCCTTAAAGGCCAAGCAGCTAAATTGCAACTACTTTTAAACAATTTTGAGTGTACTGAGAAGTCAATTCTTTTACATCAACACTCTTATTGTACGCACTTTATGCCTGGAGGCTTTTATTTAGGTATTTAGTTCTGTTTAGGTTTTTATTTCTGCTTGAGTAGGTATAGATTTCGTGGTGTGTTAGCTGGCATATGGCTAATAATTTAATGTTTTGTGTTGCGTGTAGAGTAAATTATTTTGCATACTATTGTATAGAATCCATTTTTTTTACTAAACAGACAGCTGTGCTGCTGGGGAGTTTGTTGCGCCACTTGTTCTTCCCAGCTAAAAAGCACTAGGAAGTGGTGAAGGGCGGGCGTGGCGGGGGGACTGTCTTATGTCATTTTGACGTTCGAAAAGTGCTGATTCTCAGCCTATTTTGAATAAATGACTTTTGATTATGAATATTGGCTGTGTAGTGGGAAGATGTTTTTGCCTGTACACCAAATATCTTTGGCCAACAATGTAATATTCGTATTCTATCAAAGATAACAATCAATGGTATTAAAGTAAAAAATGTACGGGACTGACAAACTACAGAAAAGCTTATACCAATTCTGTTAAAAGTCGATGTAGAAATATGAAACGCTTTAAAAGCGATTCACCACTTGTCTAAGCCCTTTTTGACTGATGCCAGATTTTGAACCTTAAGAAGCAGCAATTTAGGCAAAATATCTTACCGTCCAGCACTGCAGGCGACAGACTCTTGCTTCTCACGAGCTCAGGAGACAGTAGCTCCTGACCTGAAGGCTCAGATGATGTATCTAGTACTATCGGTACAGGGGTAGGCAGGGGTGATGATTCCTGAAAAGAAATGGCACATATACATATAACATCACGTCTATTACTTGAAGGGAGAGGTGTATAGACTACATTTTTCCAGTTATAAGTCCCATGTATGGCGTGTTTGGGTAAGCATATTCAGCCTATAATGTTCCCATCGGACACAGGTATTCTTTCTGTGAGAGGGAGTGGGCCGTTGTCAACCACGCGGGCACTGAGCAAGTTCGTGAATATCACATGTTTTAGATTTTTTTTGGTTTTGAACATGCGGGTTTCCTCACGATGCTATGCATCACCGTTTTGAGAGCAGTGGTGGTTTATTTATTGATTGATTCATATGTACACAACACATGCAACATAAATAAAGGGCAAAATCAGGTGTAGTAGGTGTACTTCTTCACTTATAGGAGACCACAGCGTGCACAAAATAGGTACAACTAAGCTAACAAAGTTAAAATATTAATGAAAGGTAAAATTATGAAATAGTTAATACATATTTAAAAGACATAAAAATACAACATGTAGAGATAAAAGAAAGATGAAATAAAATCCACAAAGAAAAGCGCATGGCTGCCTGGGTTAAAACCAGTTACCAATGCTCTTTATTGGTGGATAACCGAGCACAAAACCAGGCTCCGGGCTGTAATTTTAAAGTTTCCTAATGAAACTGGAGATCAAACAATAGCCCTGCTTGCGTTCACCACAATAACGAAGCAGTATTAGGCCTGACTGCTTCACAAATCACTAATAATAAATATAACGCGCTAAACTCAAACTTAACTCAAAGCGTTTATTTTAATTTAACAATTTACAAGCACTTTTGGATTATCAAGAAGTCGGTCAGTCAGAAACATAAAGTTATTTGCCCATTCCATTGATAACAACAGGCAAGAAACTATATTGATAGTCTTTTAAATGAAAATATTGTTACAAAATTTTGGTTACATCGTCATGTTGAAACTTCATTTTGTCTTTGTCATCTTGAAACGCTTAACTGAAATAGAACGATGTTTTAAATTCGTTTACTTAGCGCTAAATGTGTTTAGTGAATAATTTGTGGTGAAATCATGCATTATTGAAAAACTGACCTTCTTTATCATATGAGGTACGATGCCCTCGTCTCTGCTAGCCTTCCGTTTGAGTAGATCAAAACTGCTGGATATTGAGCGCCTCGCTTTTGAGAAGATAGTGCTGCCACCTAAGTATTGATTTAAGAACTCTGACCTGAAAGAGAATGGAACCTTTTTACTAACTGGTTCAAAATAAGATATTTTAAACTGAGTTTGAAGGATTTATTAGCGGTACAATGCTGACTAACAGTTTTATTTGAACTTATTTTATTTTATCTGACTTTATTTGATTTATATTTTATGATTTCCAGGAATTTATGTTTGGGAATGGTGTTATTTACCGGAAATAAATTATGTTTTTTATTGTCTATATATATAAAAATGAATCCCTATTCACGGTATATCCCTTGATGACGGGCATCACGCGTGAACGGCTGGACCGATTTCGCTTATTTTTTTTTTGTTGTGTTTGTTTTATCAGGTTCTTATGTAAGAAAAAAAAAACCTCCTTGCGGGCAAAGCCGCGGGAAAGATCTAGTATATTATAAAAAAACTTTTTTTATGATTCTGACTGCTTTTTATGTTGTACTAAGTAAATTGTATTTTATTTAGAAAGGATTAGGAATTTCCTTAAAAATCCATCGGATTATGATTGAAAGGGTCCTGCTCACCTATTCTCAGCGGTGTCGTGAACATGTCGTGTCTGCTTCGCCTCGCAGTGTGCTCTCAGCAACATCATCAGGAATGCGTTGTGCTCACCCGTCTATGACAGAAGGGAAAGTGTTATTGATTCTGTGGTATACGGGATTAACGATATTATACGGTACGGTACGGTATTATGCACCCCGCGGTATCACCCGCATAAGTTTTGACCCCGTGGGTATATCGGGATAAAAAGTATCGTATGTGTTATTCCTGGTTATAAACTATCTGTGTGCCAAATTTCATCCAAATCCGTTCCATCCTTACAAACTTCGCATTTATAATATTAGTAGGATAATTAATTGTGTATCAGCATTAAAACGGCTTCTGAATGACGACGAACGAATGTGACTTCTGAATGCGTATATGAGTTATGTGAAATCCTGTATCTCGAAAACTACTGAACCTTCAAAGTTGATAATCCTTACTAATATTATAAATGCAAAAGTGACTTTGTTTGTTTGTTACGCTTTCACGCTAAAACGGCTGAACGGATTTGGATGAAATTTGGCACATGGGTAGACCATGACCTGGAAAAGGACATAAGCTATTTTCGATCCTGGATTGGGGGCGGAGTCGCGAGCAACAGCTAGTTTGATTTAAGTGATTAAAAAAAACGCTTTTTTTTACAAAATGGCACTTCATGTTACCTACTGGTTTTTAATAGCAAATCACTGATATTGACAAGAATTTGTGGCAAAGTCAAGGAAATTTGTTGTTTATGGAATTGGCTAACAACTTAAATTAACCACCCGTTCAAATCACGACTGTCTTTCTTTGACAGTTGTATGCAATGACTATAGCACGCCAATTTGAGGTAGTGTGTCAATTTGATAAATAAATAATTTTACTGACTGTACATACATTCAGCGAGTGGCGAAACTTCTCTGCGGCGAATCTGTATTATCTCAGCGCGATCTCACTCGATATCTCGCTCGCACGTTAGTCCTCGCGGTTACGCGAGCAGGCAGAGAGTCTCCAAGGCACCGATAGTTTAGGTAATTTATTTTTACGGTGAAAATGGTAATTAAAATAAAAACATAGTACCTGCTTTGTATTTAGTTCAGTTATAATGCAAAGTTTCATGATCTAATTTGAATTATTTTTCTTTAATACGAGCGGTTAATTGTTCGGTTTGGAGGTAACTTTGTATTTTTTTCTTACGCCGGGATCATGCTAAGCTATTTTGGGTATTGTATACTTTAAAAGTACGTTCGGAAAATTGGACATTCAGTCCCGCTACCACATTTTTACAAGAAGAAGAACGGAAAAATAAATCATAAACAAAAAAATAAAATCAAAAAATAAATTATTTAAAAAACAAAAAACCCGACTGCAAAAACACATAACTGAAAAGGGAAAAACAAGCATTATAATCTATATAATTTTGGTATCGCAGGCGGGGACAATCAAAAGTTACACCATTTATTTCAGGTTATTCGACTGTCCCCGCCTGCAAATTATATAGATTATAATGCTTGTTTTTCCCTTTTCAGTTATGTGTTTTTGCAGTCGGGTTTTTGGTTTTTAAATAATTTATTTTATTTCAAGCTTTTTAGTTTTATTTATATATATATATTTGAAAATTACTCATTACTAGCTTTTATTTGATACCAATATTGTTGCAATTAATTTAAAAAAAAACTTCCCCTCCTTTTTTTGTATTTGCAGATGCAATTTATAAATATTATATAGCCTATGTCACTCCCACAATTAAGAACGAATCTAAAGATATCTCATATGTTAAAATACATCAAGCCGTTTAGGCTACAGAGCGTGCCAAAGAAATAGACATACATACATACTCTCGAAAAACATTACCCTCCTGAGGCAGTAGGGTAAAAAGTAATACATTCAAACTAGGCTGAGAATCAGCACTTTTCAAACGTCAAAATGACATAAAACAGTCCCCCGGCACGCCCGCCCGCCACCACTTCCTAGGACTTTAGCTGGGAAGAAGAAGTGACGCAACAAACTGTCAACAGCAGCACACCTGTCTGTTTAATTAATCATGATTCTATACAAATCGTATGCAAAGTAATTAACACTACGAAACACAAAACATTACATTAAATTACTTGCCATATGTTAGCTAGCACACGCCAATATACCAACAAAACAATGAAAAACTGTACTCAAGCAGAAATAAAAATTACAACATAAAAACGTAAATAGAACTTAATACCTAAATAAAAGCCTCCAGGCATAAAGAGCGTGCCCGCTTACATAAGGCTATAGCTGTAACTCAAAGTAAGAAATGATGAACTAGCACAAAATAAGAATCACCAACGGCAGTCCACTGTTGTCTTTAAGATAGGATTCCTCACCTCATACATATGATTGGTGCCACCCTGATACTTGGTGATGATGAGGTCCTGCTCCTCATCAGGAAGTTGTTCTATGCGACGAAGGATGAATGCGTGGGTCTTCTTGTCGTTCATACCTGAAATATTTATTTGATCAATAGATTGCCTCATTACTTTTAATAATGATGCAAATACTGCCAATACTCGAATGCAATGTGCTTTTTGAGCCTTCTTTGACCAAAGAGACCTTATGATGTTGTTTTTTTTTGACATAATATTTTCATTCTTTGACATTATAAACCTACTACTAATTTTGATATCAAACTATTTATTAGTGGCTTTTGTGGACAAGATATTAATTCAGACTTGTCGTAATGGCAAACATGTCATCAGGTTTAAATAGGTTTTTATTTTTATTATTTTACTAATACATATTTTACATTGATTCTTGTGTATTTTGTGAATGTGAGAACGTTGTAGGCTTAATAAGACTAGATTTGTAAACTATTTATTTTTTGTTAAGTACCTGGTACTTCTTGACAGGCCTACACTGTCCTCCCATACCTGTTAACACTGTAATTTGAAAACATTGTAAAAGCCAATTATTTTTAAAAGAGTAATCATGGAGTTTCTTTTTTTTTTTTTGGGGGTGGGAAATCATCAAATAACTTCTCCCGCTCTGGGCGGAGCGGGAGGGTGTGTCAGACTCTTACTGACTAAAACCCACCCGTATTATTTCCTGTTGCCTGTGTTGCCAGGGGCCTAGGTAACCCTTTGGTACCTTCCCGCGACCCCGGCAGGATCATGGAGTTTCTTGCCGGCTCTTCTCCATAGGAAACGACCAATTGGAACCGTGCACCTAGCTTCTGACCTTTCATAAGTGCCCATGTAGGTTTATGTGAAATAAAAATATTTTGATTTTGAAAGTATTGGGTACCTCATCATCTGCCTGCCTTTTCCCAACTATGTTGAGTTCAGCTTCCCAGTATAACTGGATGCAGCTGAATACCAGAATTTTACATGGAGCGACTGCCTATCTGACCTCCACATTCCAGTTACTGGGTAACACAACACGGTAAGATCGGTTGTCAGACCTTCGGGCTTCTGACTAGCCTCCCAACTAATGATAAGGTCACTCAAATATTGGAGGTATCGTAGGTGCGTTGCCATTTCGCATACAGCAACACTGCTTGGACGAAGAAAATTGGGGAATTTCTACCACCACACTATGTAAATTTTGTTAGTTTTAAATGCTCCTTTTTTTACTTTCTGTATTTCTTGTGCGTGTCCCAAATTTTTTCCATCGCCGCCATTTTTTTCGTCCATCTATTGCATGTCGCATTACAGCCGGCCGCGGAGTAGGGGTAAAGTAAAAGGCGCTCGAAAGAGCAGCCAAGCTCAATATGGCGGCGCCCGTGGCTCGCATCAGCTAACCGTGTAGCATTTATATTTTCACTTATTCGTGCAAGTGCTCCGCGAAATTGTAAATTAATAGTTGGTTATCTTGTCTACTATTGATTTCACATTCTCATTCCCATTTTCCAATGATTAAGTTAAGATTAAAAACGCGATTTTAATACCCTAAATCGAAAATTTTCCGAAAATGTTCAGTTAATGCTCCAAAAAAAGTTTCATTTGCATCGTCGTTCCATAAAACCACACAATGTTTTTTCTTTCTTTCTCTATTTCTTTCTTTCATATACCTAAAATGTGGTAGTAATTCCCCATTCGAGATTTTCACAAAGCTAAATCATCTACTATTAAAGTATTACAAAACAGTAGTTTGTAATAGTTGTTTTAGAAACTGTCGCATATAGAGGGTTTTTTTTTTTTTTTTTTTGGTTGGGAATTCAACAAATAACTTCTCCCGCTCTGGGCGGAGCGGGAGGGTGTGTCAGACTCTTACTGACTAAAACCCACCCGTATTCCTTCTTGTTGCCTGTGTTGCGGGGGCCTCGGTGACCCATAAGTACCTTCCCGCGACCCCAGCAGATATTGAGGGTTAAATGATAAATGATTTTATTTTTCTGTAAGTAGGTTGTACAAACACTTTTACACGTCAAACATACTTTTTAAAACTAGATGAGGTCGGCGTTTCCTATCTGACGACTCTGAAATGAAACGCCGAAACAAACTCAGAGGTCACGGTCTCGGTCAAGTCAAGACATAATCTTGTTCAGATCATGTGAAGACCGTGTCGATTGGTGACTGAAATGGTCTTTTGATGAGAGAACCACACATATTAAGTGGACCTGTCCAGTCTGTGCACGCATTTGTCAGTAGTTGTGCAGCTCAACTCAGAACTTAAGGAACTCAACGATTCAACGAACAATACCAAAGAAAGGACATTTGGCTAGGCCGCAAAAAATACTGCAGTTCCATACACTACTTTATCTACTCTCATACATTGGGATTGAACCTTCTAAAATCCTACCTTCAATATCATGGCACAGCCGATGGTACCACAGCATGGGACAGTGTTCACATGTCATGTTCGGCGACTTCTCTCGTGTCTTCTTCAGAAGGTCGGCGTGCGCTACAAAAGCTTGCTTGATGGCTGTAACAAGTTAATTTGTCTGTCTATGATGCCTTGTTCATACCTTTTTAGTTGGTGTACAGTCCAGCCGTTGAGAGAATGCGTTCTTGCCAATTGGACAATTTCTAGTTGTAATAAGGATCAAATTCCCAAAACACGTTATTCGTTGGCATGCAACGCATTCTCTCGCCGGACTGTAATTGGAAATCATCAAATAACTTCTCCCGCTCTGGGCGGAGCGGGAGGGTGTGTCAGACCCTTACTGACTAAAACCCACCCCTATTCCTTCCTGTTGCCTGTGTTGCCAGGGGCTTCAGTGACCCATTGGCTAGACTGTAGTTGGGTTTTAGTTTAAACTTTTATTATTATCTAAATTATTTTGGGTTTTAGGATCATTGAGCCTCCCACTTCTTTGGTTTGGGCATAATCAACAGTAACACTTTGGGTTTGTATTTAACCATAGATATCCAATATATTTTCCTTAAGACCTTTCATTAGATACCAAACACTATATATTCAGCTTCCAGGGTCAGCTTCCAGTCTAAACGGATGCAGCTGAATACCAGTATTTTACATGGAGCGACTGCCTATCTGACCTCCACAACCCAATTACTGGGATACGATACTCCTTAGTAAGACTGGTTGTCGGACTTTCGGGCTTCTGACGACCCGTAACGACTGTCAAAGATCCACAAATGAGAGCCGGGACCAACAGCTTAACGTGCTTTCCGAGATACTGCTAGTGCTGGTGGAGGAAAGGTCTTGTTATGTAAAGATGGTCACCCATCTACGGACCAACCGTTAATATATACCAAACATATTAACCTTATTTTTTTATTATGATTTCGTATACCCGAATAATAACTAGACAGTTCCAATGACACTAGTTTGTCAAAATACGACAAGAAGCATAGAATTTATGAGGGAACAGATGAACATACATAGCATGTTAAAATCATAACTTTCGCTTTGCCGTTGTCAGGTAAAAAGGATAGTGATTCAGAGGATATTTGTCTGAAATCTGTGTATTTTAAGGCGGCTTTGGTAGAGTGACCAAACTTTTGGTTGTAAAAAATATTTGGCAGAATGAGGAACTTTGGTTATCAGAGGAACTTTGGTAGATGAAGGAACTTTGGTATACCGAGGAGAGTTGGTAGTTGAAGGATCTTTGACATAACTAGTAATTGTGCCCATTAGAGCAACTTGAGCGCATATGGATCATAATTCCACTATCAAGACTTAGTTTAGTATACTTTGATTTCACATATTTTTTTTAAATAAATTACAAACATAATGTAGTTATTTTTTCCACTTTTACAATAATTGCCCATGGTTTTAATGAAAATAAAAATATTCTTATTCACAGGAACGTGCTCTCAGTATGAGAAGAGGGTTTTTCTCTGGAGAGAGATAATAATAGGCTGGTATTATTATAGGGACTTAGGTTAAAGAGTGACTTGGAAAACCGAAGGAACATTGTCATGAAGGAACTTTAGAACCTGCATATCAGCAGGGCTATTGCGTATCTCTGTTGACAGTTCATAATGATGATCACTTGGCAAAGTGTGTAACGATTAACTGTCAAACAGTTAGTTTCGTATTGGCTAACTTCAGTGACTAACTAGGATGACGTCATAGGCACCCAGTACCGCTGATAGCCACCGTAACACATTTTGACAGATGTTTTTGTATCGATATTGCTAAGATTGCGATTGTGTAAGCTTAGTGGACATCAAATTGATGATCATTTAGTTTGTGGTGGCTTTCGTGAAAGACACTACTCAAAGGTAGTGTTTTATGAATATTAGTGATTAACACCGAAGCCGGTAATAAGTGAAGCGTGTAACCATAACGTTTTTTGTTGTTATATTGTGATTCTTGTTCGTGGCAGAAATATGGCACGTCTAATATTGCTGGGATTTGCTGAAGAACAGCGAAAACAAAGTCTTCTGCGAATTGAGAGACGTAGCTTACGCGACGCTAGTAACCCATTGCAGTTGCCAGAGAGAGAGTTTGTTGCGAATTTTCGATTGAGTAAAGCTGGATTCCAACAGGTTTTGGAAGAACTCGGCCCATACCTACCGCAAGCTCGACGAAAAACTGCCGTTCGCAATGAACTAAAAGTAAGTACTAATCTACTTCTAATGTGGTTTTGTTGTGACAATATAATTTACTTATATACTAGCATTATCAATTTGTTTCACTGTGCGACATACTGATGTTTCTAATTGTTGCAGATCTTGGCTGCGTTAAACTTTTACGCTAATGGGTCATACCAGCGTAATGTAGGCGCCTCATATCTGTGCAACATGTCCCAGCCAACGTTCAGTAAGTGTCTACATGAAGTTACTGATGCACTCAATGTCCGAGAAGTACTCCTTAACAATATAAAGTTCCCTTCATCTCAGCGAGAGAGGGAAATCATTATGAAAGGGTAGGTTTATTGTATATTTTAATTATAATAGTATTAATATTATAATCAAATAAATTTAATTTGATCTATAATTGGTTTCCAGGTTTATGGAAAAGTTCAGCTTTCCAGGCATTATTGGGTGCATTGATGGTACACATGTGGCCATAATCCGACCAACAGATCATGAGGAGGCATATTTTAATAGGAAAAATTATCATTCTTTGAATGTTTTAATAGTAAGTAATAAGTAATAAGTAGTAATGTAATAGTATGTAGTAGTATGTGATTAATATTTTTCAAACAAGATTATGAACTTTATTTACAAATCATCATGTAATTTATTACCTATTTTATCTAAGTTTTACAATTGAGTACTTTAAAATTAAAACTTGTTTCAGATTTGTGATGTACATCTTAATATACTGCATGTTGATGCATCATTTGGTGGTGCTTCACATGATTCGTATGTTTGGAATCAATGCCCCATAAAAACTCTTTTAGAAAGACTGCAAAGTAGAGAGCGCTGTTGGCTATTAGGTATGGCATTATAATTATTCATACTTACATTATTTTGGCTGGTTATTGATAAAGGAATTTATGTTAATATGAGATGGAAACTAAAATGAGTAGTTCTATTGTAATGGGTGTTATGTGTAATGTGTAATATAACCTAACGGAAATATTTATTTATGTTTTAGGTGATTCTGGATATGCACACCGCCCTTGGATGATGACACCAATCTTAGGCGCAGCTCTGGGTTCGCCAGCAGAGTATTACACTGAACTTCATTGTAAAGTCAGAAACACTGTTGAGCGTTGCATTGGAGTTCTGAAAGCACGCTGGCGGTGTTTGTTAGCACACAGGGTACTTCACTATGATCCAGTTACAGCAGCCAAGATAGTGAATGCATGTGTTGTTCTACACAACATCGCCAATGCTCGGAATGTTCCAATGCCTGAGCCTCATAGTGATGATGTTTACAATGATCTTCAGAGCCAAGTCTTTAGAGAGGTGGCAAGAAACGAGGCAATTGCAGACAACACGAGGGATATTCTAGTCCAAAGATTATGGAATGCAAGAAACAATTCATAATGAATGTTCTATTGTTTTTAAATTTCTAAAATTCTTATTTTGTTATTATATTATTAGTTTTATTGATTATTTTATTGGTTGTGGAGGTTAGACAAGCAGTCGCTCCATGTAAAATACTGGTATTCATCTGCATCCGGTTAGACTGGAAGCCGACCCCAACGTAGTTGGGAAAAGGCTTGCTGACCATTGTTTTGTTTTGTTATTAGTAATTAATTGTTTATTTATTTTACTTTGACGGTCCTAGTTCATCATTTGTGACTGTTACAGCTATAGCTATATGTAAGCGGGCACGCCTTTTATGCTTGGAGGCTTTTATTTGGGCATTAAGTTCTGTTTACGTTTTTATCTCTGCTTGAGAATTAATAGTTTTCGGTGTTTTCCTTTTCTTTTTTTTTATTGGTATAGTGGTGTGCTAGCTGACATATGGCTAATAATTTAATGTTTTATGTTGCACGTAATGGCAATTGTTTTGCATACTGTTGTATAGAATCCATTTTTTTTCCCTCTAACTGAACAGACAGCTGTGCTGCTGGGGAGTTTGTTGACCACTTCTTCTTCCCAGCTAAAGCACTAGGAAGTGGTGAAGGGTGGGCGTTTTGGGGGACTGTCTTATGTAATTTTGACGTTTGAAAAGTGCTGATTCTCAGCCTAGTTTGAATAAATGACTTTTGATTTTGAAGGCTAGGCAGGTGATGAGTTTTATTGATTATTGTATGTGAATAAATTCCAAAGATAATGGAATACTGGAGATCATTTTTTAAATTTTAATGTGTGTAATATCGCTCTTAATAATCAAAACATCTTATTTCTGGTAATATTTTTTTTCACAACAATATTTGTTTTGTGACATGTTGAAAACAAAAAAAAACAATAAATAATATTATGTAATAATAAGGTAATGCTTTTATTATTTTAATATTTAATTTATAAGTCGCACTGCAATGTATTTATTTATTATGTAATGAAGTACATAGCTAAGTAAATCATCCTATTCGATGTACATATCTATGCACATCATCCCGTATCTCCCTCATTAACTGGACCCCCGCTTCCATTGCGTCTGCAAGTCGCTGGACGCCTGCTTCCACTGCGGCTGCAAGTCGCTCTTCAGCAGCAATGCGTCGACTTTCGATTTCGTAAGCCCAGCGTGGCGCCCTTTCTTCGCTACGAACTGTAATTTAAATCATTTTAGATTTACTTCAGTTTTTGAAAAAAATCACAACCCTTCGTTTTTGCTTTGCCGTAGTCGGGTAAAAAAGCCTGCAGAAAACTATTTTATAATACGATATACTAACTGTGCCTTTGTAACCTCGAGCTTCGGGATGTTGTAGTAGAGTGCGTAGGAATGTCTTCAGTAGCGGCGGGCTGTATCTCACAGCCAGCCGATACTGATGACATTTCTACGGCGGAGGGCGGCGGCGTAACAGTCTGCGATTCGGGGTGTAGCCCAAATGGAGATCGAACCTCTTCGTCAAGCCATTCCACTTCCATTACAGGCTCTGTTCCAGAGCCTAAAATGGAAGAGTAAGGAGCCGAGGACGGAGTGACGGTTGTCGATGTACTGGGGTAAGCAGGATCGGGTGCTGCAATACCAGAATCAGCAAGGGCCTCAGAGTCATCTACTGATGGTATCTGTAAAATATTCAAAGATTTTTTATTACTTATCGTAACATTTCACTTAAAATAAGTGTTAGATATTATTAGCAAGAAAAACGTACAATGATTAAGTAATTATGTTAATAATGATTAATTTTGAAACTAACATCACAAGGCAGGCGCACTCCACGCAATCCCTCCACCGCCACTGGACCTATTACTGCCAGCACTCTCTTCTCTATATCATTTAGAGGAACAAGCCTGTTAGGCCCTCCACCAGTTGCTGATGCATTCCTCCTTGAATCTGCAGCTTTGCCCTTTGTTTTTGCCTTAAACTCTATCCAGTACTAGATAGAAATAAAATAAAAAGCGTTTATAACTTTGTCAAAAAATATAAGGTTTCCATACAATGCGAGGTCAGCAACATCAAGTTATACATTTCCAGTAAACTGGAAATGTATAACTTGATGTGTAGCCGTGTGTACCTATCTAAACTATTTCTAGTAAGTATGATTCATAATTAATTTGTGGATGGAAAACTACGGATTAGATACGTAAGTAATATTTTAAGTTGATAGTGTGCACTGTGCATCTATGATAATAGGTAAGATATTAAACATACTCTTCGCCATTGGTCTGGGGTTTTAGTCGTTCCATCTGCAATAGAGTTGAGTTGAAGCGATACGGACTCCCACACATCTCGGGTGGTTCGAACAGCCTGTGGCCCTCCCGGGAAGCGACCCAATGCTATGTCGCTATGGGACTCCGCAAACTCCAGAAGTAATTCCATTTGCCTTATGGAAACTCTTCTCCGCGCAGGCATCTTAAAAATAGATAGGTATTCTACATCATTTATACTCTACATAAGTTCAAAAACTTAGAAAATGATCTTCTAAAACTTTAACAATCTGCACATTATAAACGAGGAAGCCTATCTATTTTGTGGTTTTATTTACTTACCTTTGAGGGTTTATTTTCACAACTTTATGACAAGTAAACGCACACTAATTTAATTCTGCTAGACTGTTGAGTTACAACTGCAAAATATTGAACTTCCCGCCAGATTTACGTTTCAAGTGTATATAAACCGCATAATACAAAATGTTCCCTAAAATGAAGTATTGTAACGCTCAAAAGGCGCTACTCAACTTAGCCGCATAATAGTCGATAAAAAATAGAGGCGTCAAGTGTTGGGACGATGAGCACCGTTCCCGGTCTGTTGGTCACCGTAACGTGATGTCCACTTATTGTGATACGCAATACCAATGTTATGAAATTCTCAGTTGTCATCAAAGTTCGGTGTACAACTGAAGCCAGTTAGTCACTGGCAATGAAAAAGATAGCCAATAGCCCTGCAGCAGATCATTGGCAACGATGTTAATAACAGGGTTACCGTTGATAATTTCTGGTGCCACAGAGTCATTTTCGAACACGTAACAAGCGTACGTGTCGTTTGTCTCTCGGCACACGAACCCGAAGTGCTCGTTGTTCAGTCTGCCGAGCACGCACGAAGCTACATCCTTGAAATCTCAGTGGAATAGGTATAGAGAGAAAGGGGGATGTGGAACCCGAAAAAGAGGCTTTGATAGCGTTCTTTAGTTACAGAAGGAAGTTCGCTTATCGGAGGATTTTTTGTAGATGGAAAAACGTTGGCGGTCGGTGGAACTCAAGCAAATAACGGGAACGCGGCAGATATTACTTACCATTGATAAGCTCCAGTGCCACAGAGTCACTTTCACACTTGAACACGTAACAAGCGTACGTGTCGTTCGTCTCTCGGCACACGAACCCGAAGTGCTCCTTGTTCAGTCTGCCGAGCACGCACGAAGCTACGTCCTTGAACCCGCGATGGAGCAGGATCTGTTTTCTGTCTGGACTTATAAGACGGAGTTCTGCACGGCCGACCTGAGGAATGAATGGGGAATTTATTAAAAATATGTTAAGACGCTCTCAAAGTCCCGTATAATTTTGATCATCAAGAAATGTATATGTGTATATGGTATATGCAACAGCGCCATAAACGTTGGAACTTAAAGAGTCCATAATACCTCAAATTGCTCAAACTCAAACTCAAAGCATTTATTTCAATTAAACCATTTACAGGCACTTTTGAACTGTCAAGGAGTCGGTCAGTTAGAAATATGATTGATTGATGAAATTTTCTCGACAGACAAAAAATACAAAATTACCTCCAAACCGAAAAATAAACCGCTAATATTAAAAATATTTCAAATTAGATCATAAAACTTTGCATAATAACTGAACTAAATAGCAGGTACACACAGCTACATGTCAAGCTATACATATCCAGTATAAACTGATCTCGCATTGTATAGGATTTCCATAGAATGAGAGGTCAGCTAGGATAGTATAGCTTGATTTGTGGCCGTGCGTACTCCGGTTTTTAGTTATTTTTAATTTACCATTATTTTACCGTAAAAAGAAACTATCTGAACTATCGGCGCCTTGGAGCTTTCTCCCTGCCACCCCGTCTCGCTTACTCGCGTAACCGTGAGCAGTAGCGTGGGAGCGAGACAGAGTGTGAATTGGCGCTGAGGTATTACGGACTCTTTATGAAAATGTATGGGCTAACCATTCTCGCAAGATTTACGTTGCTCTATACTTTCATTATTTATGTTTTTATTATTATGTAAAGTTCGGGTACAAAGTTGAAATGTCTTGTGTGCCTGTAATTACCCATATCCTTATAACCGAAACAGCAACAGTATTTGACGGCATATGTGGGTATGACGTTATAACTTGCCGGGCTCCTTCAAAAACACATGACAAAAAATCAGCAACCGAAGTTAATTTCACAGTTCTAAAGATATATTTTATGTTAGTAAAGTCATCATCTGCCTAGCCTCTTCCCAACTGTGTTGGGGTCGACTTCCAGTCTCAATACTCAATATTTTTATTGCATTCCACATGTAGGTATTCTTACTTCTTCTAAACTTATAATTAGATCATATGGACCATGTCGGGGACAGCGAAATAAGTGAGTTAAGAGGGAAGAAGCATTCGTTAACTATATAACATGTCTTAGCAAACTATTATATTATAATAATGATATAGGTAGGTGTTTTTTGAGATAAGCTACTAGCTCGCCCGGTCTAACCTGTCTCAGCTGAATACAAGTATTTTACATGAAGCGACTGCTTATCTGACCTCCACAACCCAGTTACTGGGTAATACGATACCCCTTGGTAAGACTTTTATATCTAAATTATGATAGTTTTTAAGACAGCCAAGACGTCTTACCTGAAATAGCATAGTCCTATTCTGTTCTCCAATCAGCTGAGTTATAGGCGTCTTGAGGTTAATAGTCCCAATAGAAGCAGACCGATCCCTCAAAAACGGCTTGTTTTCATTCAAAGTCTTTCGCTCAGTCACCACCGGTTTCCTGTTAATCTCTTGAAAACTCAACGGGGCTGGACTATCGTCACGTCCTTTCAGGTTATCCAAAAAGGGATCTTGGGTCTTAGAATCAATTTTGGCGTCCTCAATTTTAGTTCTCTGACAAAACTCTGTTATGGAGGAAGCAGTTTCTGATATGACAGAGTAAATGTCTGATTTATCTTCTTCCTTCACTGTGTCTAAATTATTTTTGGGCACGTTTAGGATCAAAACGTTAGGTTCTAAGGGCGTTTGAGTAGGTTTCCTAATAATCTGTGTTTCTTTAGTAAACGTTTCAGCTCGTTCTTTAGTAAACATGTCAAATTCATCGTCTATTTTCTTCGGATCTGGTTTGGATTGGACATTAAGTGTTTCTGCACTTGCCCAAGTTTTGCCCTTGTCTGGTTCTAGGGGCGTTGTACTGGGTATCAGGATCTTTTTGTTGTCGTTGCTAAAAAGCTCGTGCGGTGGTGGTGAATTGTTGTCTTGGTCGAGGTTTTCTTTTGAATCACCACTGTATATTGAGGTCTGAAAGGAAGAATCGATGGTCATTTTAAATTAAATTTTACCATGAATTTCGCAGGGAACCGTTTGCTTTAACTTTGTGTCGGATAGGTTTTAGGTTCAGGCTCCGGATAGGTAATAGGAAGAGATAAGGAGGGTTTAATACAAGTTACATTACACTATTCGAAGTGGCAAATACTAGGCTGTACATCTCATGAAATAGAAGAAAGACTTTTTAAAATTTTACCCAAATCACTTTTCTGAAGTGCTTATAAGTTTATTTGAATGAAGTGACGACCAAATGTTATTAGAATAGCAAATAGCATATATGTGCACCTATATTTTCTGCGAATAACATCTAGATTATATATTGTCGTATTTTTTGTTGTTGTTTTTGTTGTCGGTTGTTCCTTACTTACCCCAGTAGAAGACAGTAAACTATGTCTTCGTTGTTTCAGCGCTTTTTCGGCCTCGTGTTGAGCGAACTTGTACAGAGCATCGTCGATCAAGGACTCTGGGACCTTGCGCTGTGATATCCGGACCTTGCCGATGTACAAGACCTGGAAAATTAAGAATATTTGAGCTGAGGGAAATCGCAATCGCGTGTAAGTGTGCTTGGCAATCTCTGTATAATCTTGGAAGTGCCATAAATTGCTCGGTGTTGCGCCAATAACAACAACTAAACAATTTTTAGTTGCCCATGTAATCGCAACATAATTTAAAGATCACAGCTCGAGGCGTTCTGCAGTTTCAGGCCATCGCTTTATCATAAAAACTGATAACGTACCTCGAAGAAATGCGAGTCGGATGGAGAAAGGTCGGCACATAGCGAGGTGAGCGCTGACGCGTTGCTGGTCGTGCGAGCCATCGGGGACTGGTTCTCGCTCGTCCTGTAAACAAAGTGCTTGTTTATTAGATCTTCAATAGCTATTAACCTTTTAAGCGCTTGGCTAAATATCAATTGCCGTGCCCCTAGCGCGCGGCTACAAATCGTTAATAATAGTTTTAGTTGTACCACGCAGTTAATAGCGACGAAATAGAACGAAAACATCATGCATGTTCTCTGTCGCAGAAATACACGAGCGGTAGGGACACGGAAATATTTGTCGCATATATGCGACATAAGCGGTCAAAAGGTTAAACTTTTGAGACTATTTAATTTTATTTGAATGTCGGGAATTTGTTGTGTCTGTTCAATTAGAAAAATAAAATGGATTCTATACAATAGTACCTATGCAAAATAATGTATACTACGCGCAACACAAAACAATAAAATAATTATTAACTATATGTCAGCTAGCATACCAACCAACAAAAAAAAACATTGATAACTATACCCAAGCAGAAATAAATACGTAAAATAAAACTTAATACCTAAATAAAAGGCTCCAGGCTTAAAGGGCGTGCCCGCTTACATATAGCTATAACTGTAATTCAGTCACAAATGATAAATGAGTTATTTTCCGTAAGTATGCTTGTACAAACACTTTTACACGTCAATCATATTTTTAAAATAAAGCTAAATGAGGTCGGCGTTTCCTACCTGACTACTCTGAGAAGAAAGGCCGAAAAAAACTCAGAGGTCACAGTCTCCTTTAAAGTCCAGACATAATCTTGGTCAGATCATGTGAAGGCCATGTAGATTGGTGTCTGAAATGGTCCTTTTGAGGCAATAACCACACAGATTGAGTGGACCTGGCCAGTCAGTGCACGCATTTGTCAGTAATCGTGCAGCTCAACTCAGAACTTAAGGAGCTCAACGATGCCACGAACAATACCAAAGAAAGAACATTTGGGTAGGCCGCATAAATTACTCAAACTGCCAGACCATGAAAATACTAAATGATAAACTAGGAACATCGAAGTAAAATAAATAAACAATTAATAATTACTAATAACAATAAAAAAACCATAGTCAGCAAGACGACCAGTCACCATAAGCAGCACTCATTCACGAGCATAACGCAAAGATCAGCCGTTACCCCGTCGCCATATTTAACACTTTTAGTGCCACGATAATTCGTTTGTGTGCCCACAACTCGCCTCCCGCGTCGTACATATATAAATAGCTGTAGGTGACATATGACCATGCCCAGCACCCACCTAGTGGGTGCAAATCAAAATGTGGTACTAGGGTAAGGGCGAGTTGTGGGTACACAAACAAATTATCATTCTACCCGGCCGCCGGGTGCTTGGCACTAAAAGTGTTAAGGGAAGGAAGCAACCCGACCCCCGACGCTACTGCAAGCCGTGACATCTAAGGGAGCATGACGAACTTGCTGCCGGTTACTCCAGTAGGAAAAACATAATCAATTGTCGAGGTCGCTAGCTAACCACTTATTTCCATACAACTCATAAAAAAGACCATGTAGATTATGTCAATAATAATTTATAATTAAATTTAAAATATATTATCCATTCGGGTAGCACCACACATCCCTCTTAGCTTTCTCAACTCAGCTGCATGCAATTGCCTTTCATTCATCCCTTTTGTGGCCCAACATTCTGATCGATACAAGACAGTAGCAGGCTTAGCATGACACTCTATTTCTTCGAAGAATAGACACGGCTCTTTCCATACAAAGTGACATTTCATTTCTCCTGTATTTACATCGCACCGTAGAAATCTTTCTACATAAAAAAGGACCTAGACAAAGATCGTTAGAAACGAAAGACAAGATTGTAGAAGGATTTCTACGGTGAGATGTCAAAAACTGAGAAACGAAATGTCACTTTCTATAGAAAGAGCCGTGTCCATTCTTCGAAGAAATAGAGTGTCATGCTAAGCCTGCAGGGTCATGTTTCATGATTTCTTGATAAGTAACATTCCTGGGGTGTATCAATAACACCTTCACGACTGGCGATATGAATGAGCTCCTTGCTAACTGGCTAGTATTTTCACCAAGTCATTATATAATGTATACTTCATGCTGACGTGAGAAAAATTCAATTTAAAATTGTAGCGTACACATAACTTTGTAAACAAATTACGTACAAATTCGAGTTACAGTTTCCCGGCAGAGATATCGCAGGGCTACTCCAAGGCAGATGCTCAGAGCTGTTCTGCTGCTGAAAGCCGATATTCCTGGTGACTGCGCCGTTAGTTAGTGAGTTGGTGGAACCTCGGGGGCTGGGCGCCCCGGGCGACGGCTCCCGCATCTGAGTGAAGAGGTCGGTTACCTGGAATGAGGAGTTGAGACTTTATAAAGTGGAAAAAAGTGGACATTGCGCCGTTGATCTAATAGTAGCCAGCGCGACAGCTGAGCGTTGGGGTTTCGAGTTCAATTCTCGGGTTGTTAATGTTAATAGGATTTTATCGTAGAAGCAGCCCGAAGTTTTAATCTGTGACCCTCTGAGGAATAGACGAGTGATGTAAATTTGCGGTGAAGAGCAACGCCGTCTTTGGGCCTCAGAGAGCACGATAAGCATAGCTAAGCCAAGCTAGTTGTCATATGAAAATCTATGGAAGTCGTTTAGGGCAGTCAAATGCTCGATATAATAACAGCTGGTCTAACTCTAAAGTGTCGTTATTTTTTTTCTAACCCTAACGGCGAAACTCTTGGCCTTCATCTCACCTGATGGTAAGTGATGATAAGGCCGAAGGTGGAAGCGAGCTTCACCCAGAATCCTCAACCACATAGGAACTGGCTATCTTATCTCTAACTGCCGAAACACAACAATGCTGTTAACTTTTTTTTATTATGGCGACAGACTTAGATAAAGTGGTGGTAGCTAGCCAGGCGGGCTTCGAGCAAGCCCTACCACCAAACAAACCGAGCAGAAAACTTTGCCCCCCTTGAGAAACGAACCCGGACCTCTTTGTCTGAAACTGGTCTTACCACTAGACCACAGAGGCGGTCAAAATTTATTTAGTTTATTTATTTCTAATTTCTATGTTAGAAGGTTTTGATTCCGCACTTAATCCTTCGGGTGGACCATTGTGCGTGGGCCATGGCGGCCGTTCGGTGGTTATTCCAACCAGCCCACCGAAGTTGATTATTTATTTATTAAAGAACACCATATACATTTAACTACGCACCTAACTTTTTTGAAGAACATCACCAATGAGGTCACTCTATGTCTTTCTGGGGCGTCCCCTCCCGTCGTTTCCACTCACATCTGCCTTGTAAATACTTTTTGTGAGTCGCCTTTCATTCATCCTCTCAACATCACCAAACCGTCTAAGCATATAACTGTTTTAAATTTTTGTCACTACATCTTTTAAACCGCACCGTTGCCTTATCAGTTATCACACAATTTTTCAGCCATCATTGATATACTGATAACGTGTACACAAATTATATGTTTACATAACCTTTAAAGAAAAAAGACATTGCACAGAAGCTGCTTATAAACTTAAAGCAAGATTTAAAATTACAATTATATTTGGTTTTGTCCAGAAATTAGTGTTAGGGCGTTTGTACACTACCTCGAATGCGAATCGAATACGAGTGAGTACACAGGAACTTTTTTTTTTTACGTGGATATTTATCAAGTAACTTCTCTTGTTCTGGGCGGAGCGGGAGGGTGTGTCAGACACTTACTGACTAAAACCCACCCGTATTCCTTCCGTTGCCTGTGTTGCCAGGGACCTCGGTGACCCTTTCGAACTTCCACGCGAGCACAGGCGCTCTTAAGCTCAGAACGCCGCCGTTACATACATATAACCAACCATAGGTAATAAGGTATTCAGTCAATTTTAGCGTAGTATTACATCATGTGTTTTTAGTCAGATTAGAAGCTGGCTCCAACAATTTTGGATGCATTGTTGTCTTTCCTATTTTGCAAAGAACCGTACCTACTCAGAAGGTCAGTATTCTCATTTGAATTGTAAGGTCAAGTATTGTCCTCCGATAAAGTAATAAATTAGCAAAACGGACTTTATAACAATGCATCATTGTTCAAAAATCATTAGTAATTTTATCAATCAATACTCGAACAATACAATACAATAGACTAAAATAAGTGTTCCGAATTTTCATCATGTGAATTTAGTAATTAACTAATTTTCACTTTAGTTTTTATTTTGGGATTTTTCGACTAAATTCGTACCTACTGTTGTCAGAGACAGGACCAGACCTGCAATTTCTATCAAAACTTAATGGAAAGTGTCGCACTGGTCATCCACGCGATATCGCGCCACGACCCTTTATTCATGCGATAACCATGCACGCTTCTCAAATGCGTTAAAGTAAAACTTCTTCACGAATTAATGAAGCGATTAGGTCCCAAATTAAGAGACAAACGACTTATTTACGAGTTTTAAATACGTCCCACGTGCATACTCCTAGTAGTGCTTAATTGACGGAGATTAGTTAATTGCTAGCAAGATCATGGGTCACTGCAATTGTTAACAAAATTACTGAAAGACTACCTGAGCAAGTTATTTAGTGCTATTTTGTAAAGTTCACTTGGAACCTTAAGGCTCCTACATACTGGCGCGACTTGTCGCGCGACGCGACCTACACAAAGACACCGCGTGTAGCGCTACAAGCGGTCCCTTTGTGTCGCGACGCGTCGCGCGACAAGTCGCGCCAGTATGTAGGAGCCTTTACCCAAGTGAGCTCACACGATTCGAAAGTGAACTCACTTGTTTTTAAAATAAATCACCGCGGATTAGGGTTGCCAATCACGGAAAAATAAACAGTGGTGCCGATTCCCTTGTTCACAATCTAAATTAAATTTAAGTTCAGTGTATCTTTTTCTTTCTATTTCATTAAGAAAAGGACAGAAGACAAATTTTAGTTTAGTCGTGTCAAATTAATCAGCGCTTGACGTAAATTGACGTAATTTTAGTAGGCAAGTTTTTAATCACGTCTAAACTTGTATGGAATAGTGACAGGCGCTGATTAATTTGACACGACTAAACTAAAATTCATCTTCTGTCCTCTTCTTAATGAAATAGAAAGAAAAAGATGCACTGAACTTAAATTTAGTTTAGTTTGTGAACAAGGGAATCGGCACCATTATCTCGGAAAATAACAGTATTTTAAGGTTTTTTTTTTTTTGTTTTAAATATATAAATAATTCATTAGTGCTAATCGCGCAACTCATCAATATAGCACCAATTTTGAAGGCCACGTAAGCCTCACCAAATAGACGAGGAAAAATGTTTTTTTATTAAATATATTGAAGCTCTATTTCTGTCGTCCCACTGATTAGAATTCATCGCTGAAAACACTCATTCTGTGAATACTGAGGTGGCAGAACCAACTGTAATATAAGGTATCTAAATGGTATCTAATAGGTGTTCTGATAACAATTATCGATTTACCATGTCCCGAAAATTCGAGACATTCAACAGTTTAATTCAGAAATTAAGGTTCTAGCTGAACCACCACGCCCATGCCCAGGTGCACGCATGATGTTTTAATTAATTTTTTTTGGTATAGCGTAAATGAATATCAGTGGAAACAGTATAACATTCAAATGCTTTATTTTTGTTGAACAGTAAACAGCGTTTTACAGTAAAAAACAGTATGCTTGGTAACCCTAACGCGGATTCCCAACGAGACACCATTCGAATTTCGAAGTGTCGAAAAACGGACAATGGTGCCGATTCCCTTGTTCACAAACTAAACTAAATTTAAGTTCAGTGCATCTTTTTCTTTCTCTTTCAATAAGAAGAGGACAGAAGATAAATTTAAGTTCAGTCCTGTCAAATTAATCAGCGCCTGTCACTACTCCATACAAGTTTAGACGTGATTTAAAACTTGCCTACTAAAATTACGTCAATTTATGTCAAGCGCTGATTAATTTGACAGGAGTAAACTAAAATTTATCATCTGTCCTTTTCATAATGAAATAGAAAGAAAAAGATGCACTGAACTTAAATTTAATTTAGTTTGTGAACAAGGGAATCGGCACCATTGCCCATTTCAGAGAAATTAAAAACTAACCGAGCTATAACGTGTAGGTACAGCTTAAAGTTCGTTTTTCTAATGTTTTAGTCATAAATGTTAAAGATATTGGCGTCGATTCCCTTGTTCACAAACTAAAGTAAATTTAAGTTCAGTGCATCTTTTTCTTTCTATTTCATTAGGAAAAGGACAGAAGATACATTTTAGTTTAGTCCTGTCAAATTAGTCAGCACTTGACGTAAATTGACGTAATTTTAGTAGGCAAGTTTTTAATCACGTCTAAACTTGTATAGAGTAGTGACAGGCGCTGATTAATTTGACAGGACTAAACTAAAATTTATCTTCTGTCCTTTTCTTAATGAAATAGAAAGAAAAAGATGCACTGAACTTAAATTTAGTTTAGTTTGTGAACAAGGGAATCGGCGCCATTGTTTACGACAAATAAACGAACTAAAGTCGAAATATTCATTCACTGGACTAATCTGACATGTGCTAGCTAGCTGTCAATTTGGGTAATAAAATGGTCATATTTGTTGTAATGGTCATCGTTTAGTTTAATCGTTTTATATAAGTGTAAAATAAATGTATAATATAAGTGTATAAGCCTAGAATACAATAAATATGACCATTTCATTACACAAAGTGACAGCTAGCACATGTCAGATATATTATTAAAAATGCGACTTTAGTTCGCGTGTACCGATGCATATACGGGCATTTCCTTAAGTACCACGGGTCAAGGTTAATATTGGTTACATTGAATGTTAATGTAAACAACCAATTACTTCCTATACGAACTGTTTGATACATTAGATGAAGGACAGGGTTGTCACCTAAGTGATATACAGAGAAAAAAGAACATTAAAGGCAAAGTCAAATGATTTATTCGCAAATATGGGTTTACGTACGTAGATGTAATAATTATATGTATACATATGTGTATATCAAATAAATATTTTTTTTTAAGAAAAAATAAGCGATATACAGAAAAACAGTTATTTTGTGATCTCAAAATAAAAGCTTTTCCTAAATGCATATGAAAGTAGATACGTTAGGTAGTTACAAAAAAAAAATATTTCTCTTGTTTGTTCCGGCTAATCTCCGAAACGGCTGGACCAATTTCGACGGGAGTTACACTGACAGATAGCTGATGTTATAAGGAGTAACTGAGGCTTGTATTACTCTAGCTCACGAATATGATAATCATACTTAGAACCTTGTCATAATATACGAAGCAAATAGCAACGTCAAAAATGTGACGTATGACAGGTAACGAGTTTGACGTGACAAAGCCTAAAAGTGGTCAAAGTTTTCGAAAGGTGATTAAAAGCGGGTCGTCCCCGAGAGCATGGAGACGCACGGCGGCTAGGGGCGGCCTTGTCAAGACTTTTCATATAAGCCATGCGTGTCACCGTTTACGCGCACTAATAATATTATTAACCCGTAGGGCAGCTGTTGGGCAGTAGCGACCCTACGAACCCTATCTCCTAAGTCTTGTTCCTTATCTCTGGTTTGCCTTTTATTGGCCAGCTTTTTGGGGTGGGAAATCATCAAATAACTTCTCCCGCTATGGGCGGAGCGGGAGCGTGTGTCAGACTCTTACTGACTAAAACCCACCAGTATTCCTTCCGTTGCCTGTGTTGCCAGGGGCCTCAGTGACCCTTTAGTACCGTTCCGCGACCCCGGCAGGCATCGGCCCTAGTGGACCCCTACATTTTTGCTGACGACATCTCTTTGAGGCGCGCGTGGAATACAACGCGCCGACGACCCAGGGCCTTGTCCTTACCGGACGGTGAGCTACCCATTGCTCACCGTCCGCAAGCCCGCACCTACGATGGCCGGAAATCCGCCCGGGATTCCCAACGCCCAGGGCGTCTCCTGCGGCGGCGAGGGGCGAGAGGGCGCGAAATTTGCCTTTCCCTCAACCGTCCCGTTATTAACCAGCTGGAGTGAACACTGACGAGGAACAAAGCTCCCACCTCACTCTTGCCTTTATTGGCCGGCTGGAGTGAACACTGACCAGGAACAAAGCTCCCTCATATTTGCCTTTATTGGCCAGATTGAGTGGAGATTGCCAAGAGCAAACGTGAAGTCTTCCAGTAAGTGCTGGTAGGGATCTTGACCATCTTCCCGGCTCTGGGGTTGTTCTGATAGCCTTGAAATACCTCTCCAGTCCTCAAGCACCTTAGAAAATGTTGCCCCCTTGTTGCTACGTCACTAAATGCTAGCGACCTCTTTTCGGGCCCCATTTTTGAGTGTGCAAGTGACCCCCTGCCATTTTATCTGTGTATTTTATTTACAACATTGGTCAAGCAGAGGCCATAGTCTTTCCATGGTTCTAGATAACCAGTTAGTTCACTTTAGCTTCCCAAACCCATAATCCAATGTCTTTGTTTCGATATCCTGCAATAGCCCTACACCAAACGGGGGTTGTCCATGGGTGCATATGGGTGGCTTCAGTTTCCGGGTGCCCATTATTGAGTGTGCAAGTCACCCCCTGTCATTTTATCCGTGTATTTAATATATAACATTGGTCAGGCAGGGGACATAGTTCTTCCATAGTTCAAGGTAACCAATCCACAATAGCCACCCAAACCCATAGCCAAATATGTTTTGTTTCCATGTTTTGCAATAGTCCTGCACCAACCGGGGGTCATACTTGGGTGCACTTGCATAGAGTTGGTGTCTTATTTCATTCAAAATGTCTAACGGGCCTCTTCGCGTTGACTTCAGCTCCCTGTACGCCTTACAAAGGTTCGGGATCCATCATTGCTGACCGGACTATTGTTGCCAATAAGCCTGATATAGTGGTCGTGGATCGAATAGTGGCGCGCAATGATTATTGACATAACGGTCCCTCATGACAGGCACCTCGTGAAAGCCGACAAAGATAAGCAAATCACTTGATTCAAGATTCAAGTCAAGATACTTATCTTGACTTGGCTCGCGAGGTTGTCGACATCTGGGATGTAGACTCAAAATCAAAATATTTTTTACTTCACATAAACCTACATGGGCACTTATGAAACGTCAGAAGCTAGGTGCACGGTTCCAATTGGTCGTTTCCTATGGAGAAGAGCCGGCAAGAAACTCCACGGTTACTCTTTTAAAAATAATTGGCTTTTACAATGTTTTCAAATCACAGTGTTAATAGGTATGAGAGGACAGTGTAGGCTTGTCGAGACGTACCTGGTACTTAAAAAAAAAGAAAAAAAAAAGGTCTACAAAATATCTGTCTATTAAGCCTAAAATGTTCTCACATTCACAAGGTACACAAAAATCTGTGTAAAATATTAATAAAATAATAAAAATAAAAACCCATTTAAACCAAATGACATGTTTGCGATCATTGTGCCGATAGTCGTATCAGCCAATGGCTTAATTGGTAAGAGCTTCGACCAACACCTAATGAGGCTCTCGTTGGGCAGCTGGATCGCACTACGAGATTAACCATGACGTGTAGAAAACGGAGTTAAATGCGGTCTGTGACAGAAGTTGTGCGCTCAACGTACTTTTGGCACCACGATTCTTATAAGTATTCCGTGGTCTGTTCAAACACTGAGCAGTCAGCTCTTACCACCTGGCTGACTAACTAATATTTGCGAGATAAGCTTGTGCTAAGGATTTGTGGCTTGGTGTGTGGCCGTGTGTACTTAGAATCTGTCAGTGTTCGGTGTCCGCGGCTCGTCCGCAATCTATTTGTGCCGGTGTGACTGATCTTTGAGCGAAATAGTTCGTAGTTAGTAGTTTTAAGGTTTGTTTTTAAAAGAGTATTAAATTTGTATAAAACCAAGCGCTTCTCGCCATCAAACGAAAAGGTTTGGCGAGTAAATCTGTAAAGAAAAAAAAAGAAAAGGCATGAAATATACTCATATAGTTTGATCCGATACGAGATAAGACTTAATAATCTTTGTCAACCCTAGAAAAGCAATGTTAATTGGTTAGCCTTGAATCCAACCGTTTGTTTATAAAACACACGTCACCAAGTCAACAAATACATGGCACTGATTAAATTGAAAGATGATGCGTTGACGATGATATATGACGCCCATGCTTCTGATAATGACTTCTGATAGACGTCAATGTGTTGGGCTTGTCAGCGAAACTTACTTATCTATTAAAGCGAGTTTGTTTGTTTGTTTAAGGTGCAGATATATGATTTTAATGACTTTTAAATCTGTTATCTATCACGCAATCTTATAATGCAAGTAAAAATTAATATTAAACTAGAACGCATACACATTAATTTTATATGTTAAGATTTAGGTTTTGTAGTAAAATACTTTATGAAATAAATTCAGAAAGCATAAAAAACGATATTACTTTCGAACGATACTACTTAAGATATTTTCATGCTTTTTTTTATGAAGAGACTATTTTATTATTTATAATATAATTATAGCTGTTATATTTTTCAAATATTCATATTTTCGTTACTAAAAATAAATATAATTCACTATGAAATCGAACGGCGGCGCGGCGTGAGTGCGACGCGCATTTGTATGGCCAAGGTTAACGGCGATTATCCGACCATTAAACATGCAAATCTCCAGAACTACGAGTCGCAATTTGAAAATTCTTTTTGAATTTGATAGCCCAATTCTTGAGGAAGGTTATAGGCTATTTAACATCACGCTAAGACTCTTAGTTGCCGAGCAAAGAGAAGTAATAGCGCAGGCGGGAAATGTGGCTATTATTTTAGTACCTATATTGTGGTGTCTTACGGCTTTTTACGCAAACGAAGTCACGGGTAGAAGCTAGTCACAGATACCTATTTTTGGGTTTCTGTGTGTTTAGGTAATTAAATGAAGTATTTAGTTCATACTGTAAGGTACAGAATCAAGTACTTATTGTACGGTAAGTGTCGTGTGGTATCGTGTTAACTGGGTTGTGGAGATCAGATAGGCAGTCTGTCCAAGTAAAATAATGGTATTCGGCTGCATCAGCTTAGACTGGAAGCTGACCCCAACATAGTTAGGAAAAGAGTATAAGAATAAGAATAAGAATAAGAATACATTTATTTTGGAAAGATTACGTTCTAGTGGATTGAATTCCTAGACCTCACACTAGGATTCCCTGTGTTGTGAGATCCAGGCTCCTTCGTTCCGTTTACAATTTTATTCATAAATTAAAAATTAAGGTACATTTTCAAACTTAAAATAGGTATATAAAGAGTGTATGTATAGTGGTGAGATATGAGTCAGTTGTGTTGGTGTTGTAAGAGAGTGTCTGTATGTTATACGTATGCCAGTGAGTGCACGTATATTTGTGAAATGTCAAATGTGTGTACTGTTAGTTTTTACTTAAGCTAAGACTGTCTGTTATGTCGTACTCCAGCATAGGGAGAACGTATTTACAGAACTGGTTCATAATCACTCAAGAAGTGTTCCTTCCAACTAGTTTCTGTGGGTTTAGGTAATTAAATGAATTATTTAGTTCATACTGTAAGGTACAGAATCAAGTACTTATTGTATGGTAAGTGTCGTGTGGTATCGTGTTAACTGTGTTGTGGAGGTCAGATAGGCAGTCTGTCCAAATAAAATAATGGTATTCGGCTGCATCAGCTTAGACTGGAAGCTGACCCCAACATAGTTAGGAAAAGAGTGCCTATAGGGAGAGCGTATTTAGGGCTCCCACACAAAACTGCGATGCGAATTCGCAGTTTTGTGTGGGAGCCCTTACAGAACTGGTTCATTTCACTCAAGTGTTCCTTCCAAGTAGTTTATTCAAGAATTGCATACAAATCACTACAAATGGAGCCACCTGACACTTCGACCATATTTCTAAGAATAAAACATGTGTTATTCTTAGAAATATGGTCGAAGTTCGTTCAAGAAATATTAAAGAAGCTTTATTGACTTATTCTTGTTAATATTTGCAAACAATACTGCAGTTTGTTATTGAGCTGTTTTCCTTAAGGAATAAGTATTCATTTCAAGGCTAAAACAAGTGTTTTCAAAAGAGCTTCAGTCCTTGGCACTATACCTGTGACATGTGACGTGCGACATGAGTCCCGTGGCTAGACGGAATATTTTTTCAGCAAGCATCTCTGTACTCCTGACTTGTACTAAATCATTTAAATTTTAATTTAACACCTCGAACTTAACGAATTTATAATCCCATTTTATTAAACTTGACATTATGTTTTGTATTGCCTATTTCAAATTATTTACTGAATTTCATTTTGACATCAATTCAATTAAATTTCATCATTTTCAACTTGTATTGATCTGATTGAATGTGTTAATAATATACAAGGTGTTTTTTTTATATCCCATATCTCTAGGGTATGAGACCATACCAAAGAATCAACTGGCATATGAATTATTTTTCATTTATCTTTTTTTTTGTTTTCATTTTTCATACAAAATAATTCGACAAAGTCATGATTATTAATAATAATAATGTATAAATAATATCAATAAATCGTTTTATTTTATTTATTAATTTTATTAATGTAAAACACTTACGTGAAATATGACAACGTCGCAATTTCTTAGCTTTAGATATGAATGATTGCTTTGAAAGAAAATTAATTGCTCGTAGGTATTTATCAATGAAACTTACCTACATACCGACACACATCGAGAGTTTAGTGTTAGTATTATGATATCTTCGAAACTATGCATTTTTCGACCACATATTCTAGGACTTTTTGTATTATTTTTACTTATAGAATATAACCCCAGAGTTATGGGATACAAAAAAAAAAACTTGTATATTGAGTGAATCTTTGTTATTATAGCTAAAACTGTTTGCATGCCTTAGTTAAGGTAGTTTCTGTGCAAATAAAGAACTATTCTATTCTCTTCTATTCTAAGGCTGGCAACAATTGCTGAAAGTAGTGAAAAAAAAATTAAGCAATCTTGTGTATTAAGTTGCTCTCAATGTAAAATCACACCATCAAATCATTTATTCAAACAAGGCTGAGAATAAGCACTTTTCGAACGTCAAAATTACTTATGACGGTTCCCCAAAACACCCGCCTTTCACCACTTCCTAGTGCTTTACCTGGGAAGAAGTAGCGCAACAAACCTCAGCACCATAGCTGATACCATTACGTCAGTATACCCCGAAGGATTGGACAGAGGTGCACCTATAGTACAACCACATTTCGCCAGTTATGTTTAAGTCCCATGTAATAGGGGGCGAGCCTATTGCCATCAAACGGGCTCAAATCCATAGACTCCGGGCTGCTACTGAGACATTCCAGATAGAAAACTCAATAACACTTTGCCCGACCCAGGAATCAAACCCAGGACCTCATGCTCAGCAGTAGCGCTTGGGGCCACTAGACCAACAGGCAGACAATATAGTGTGGGGGGTATCTCTATCAACAATTGCTACATTGAGTTGCAAATTGCTTGAGGTTTTCGTGTCATTTTTTTAACCAATATTGCATTGAAGTTGCCAATGCGTTGCGAGCATAGGTACGTGACGTGAAGCGATATGGCTCCGATGCTGAATACCAGAATCACTAAATACCAGATTCGCAATATACCAGATAAGCATAGTACCAGAAACGCAAAAATAGATTTTATACAGTTGAAAACAAATTTTATATGAAAATAAACTAATATTAACTAAAGTATAAAACTCAGAATCATAACTAAACACAATAAAAATAAAACAGATTGCCTTAGTTCATGCTTCCAATAACAACACCCCAGCGGTCGTTACAGCCGCGGGAAGGTACTAATAAAAAATAAATAAATAATAAATGTTTATTCAGTATTACAATTGGTAAAATATTAACATAAAATCTTCGAAATAATTAACAAAGGTATTATGATGTTAGATGCCTGTACTAGGATAAACCTGTATCACAGGCGGCAAGAGCTCTTACTTTATGGTAATTATAAGACTATACAATTCTTAACAATATTTAACATAACAAGTCTTGAAATAGTGACAAAATGTAATTAATTCAATATTTGCGTAAAATAGTTACCGAATAGTTACTAAAGGGTTACCGAGGCCCCAGGCAACACATACAATACTGGTGGGTTTTAGTCAATCTAGAATTCTAGTGTCTAGACAAAATCAAACTGGTTGCTATTTTAATTAATTGTACAACTTATTATTTGATACCAATAATAAATCAATGTTGAAATTTTATTCTGTGATTACTTTAACTCACACACTGACCTATTACTTTATTTATTATTTTCAGGAAAACGTATACTTTTACAATGTGTTTGTAAATATGTGAGCATCATGTACCTATCACATAATTAGTTTATCTGTCATTGCTTTATTTTTCATTCTTTTTTTACCTAATTTGGTAAAGTAATTTTATTCTAGATGCATCATCTTCACATATAATTTTAAAATGTACTTATACAAAATTTTATAAAACATTTTAAAAGAGTAACGGTGGAGTTTCTTGCCCATTCTTCTCCATACGAAACTACCTTTTGGAAGGGGCAACTAGAATCAATTCTATTTTTTTTTGTAAATTTTGACGTTCAAAAGTGCCTTCTATGTGCCTATTTGAAATAAATAATTTGACTGACTTTGACTTCAGCAAAAGTCTGACACACCCTCCCGCTCCGCCTAGAGCGGGAGAAGTTATTTGATGATTGATGTAACATCCTTGGTGGATGTCACATGCCTTTGAATTTTTGGTTATACTGGTTTGGTTATTGCGCATTTATGGCCCGCACTGGGCCTGCGTGGTGGATTACGGCCCGCGTGGTGAATTACGGCCTGCTCTCACAGAGGAGACCTGTCTCCCAGCAATGGGAATATTATTGGGCTGATTATGAGTTTTATACGAGCACCATTTTATCAAGTCTTGGTTAGACATCTGTTGTATCCATAGAAATATAAATAAAAACAGATAAATTTCCGATTTAGTCAATCACACTAGTGATTGACTAAATCGGAAAGTTATCTGTTTTTATTTATATTTCTATATACACTAGTATAATTATACACTAGTTATTTATACACTAGTTAATTATACACTAGTATATACACTAGTATAATTATGTAAAATAAATGGCTTTTGCACAGCACAACGACAGCGACCGATGTTTTCATGTGAGTAAGTTGTATGGTGCATGGTAAATGTACGCTGTGTGCGATGGAATAACGTTTAAATTGATTGTGTAGTACGTTCTGCTTTCTTAATTGCGAGTGTATGCGCGACTTCGTATCTATTGCTTTTACTGAACTGCATGTGTAGTTATGGCGAGTGGTAGGGACAAACTGGAGACACCGGGTTCCGATACAATCATCTTCATCTACCGGGCATATCTCCTTATTTCTTATATCTATAATGGTTGTATCTATTCCACTATGAACCGAAAACATATGGTATCTATACAAGGTGTCGTTTTGCATCCTCGTCAAATTTCAGGAGGCTGCTATGAAAGTCATATATAATCAAATAAAATTGCGATACCTGCTCAATAAGTAATACATACTTGTTTTTTTAGTTATTAATTTTGACAGTATTTTAGAATACACCACTTTTACAGAACAGAATCACCCCGATGCGTATGCGTTATTGTGTGTGTAAAAGGGCAGTTACAGTGCGGTATCATACATGCCGCGTTTTAACATGCATGTCCTACACATTTCCGAAAATAAAAAAAAATAAAAAATTCTACTTATTTTATTATTGATTCGTGTGTAGGATCATTAGCATAGTTACCTCCTTGAATTTTACGAGGATGCAAAACGACACCTTGTATAAATATACACGACAATAGAGCATTTAAATCTGCAGTCGTATATTGCACTATACGGCTAGAGAATTGCTAGTTGAGATGGCAGATTACCGGTATTATTTAATAAACACTCGGTTCCTACCTTCGTTTATAGCCGTACTGAATAAAGCGATTAGATAGCCATCGCATCTGTACGAGTAGTATAGTCGCAGCACATCAAGTTATCACAAAATGTCAAATTTCTCCAAATGATTTTAAACCTTAAAACCTTTATGGTTAAGTTCAAAATCGAATGAGACAATTTGACAGTTTGTGCTGGCGACCGTACTTATACGTTGATACGTATGCACTCAGAGCAGTCAGCTCCACTGCTTATGTAATTATTCGTCCTCAGTGGAGCTCTCCTACCTACTTTTAGGGTTCCGTGCCTCAATAGGAAAAAACGGAACCCTTATAGGATTACTCGTGTGTCTGTCTGTCTGTTCGTCTGTCCCAGCGATTTGCTCTGATTCGACTGAACCGATTAAGTTGAAATTTGGTACACATATGTATGAATTTCTGTGACCCAAATACGGACGGGTAACGTAAATTAATTTTGAATATGAGGTCACTTTTGGTGGGCAAATTATATATTTTTTTAGTTTTGGAATCTGTACCGTGTTGCATATTAAATGAAAGGGTTTGTTGTAAGAATTTCAGCAGGCTTAGCATGACACTCTCTATTTCTTCGAAGAATAGACACGGCTCTTTCTATACAAAGCGACATTTCATTTCTCAGTTTTTGATATCTCACAGTAGAAATCCTTCTACAATCTGTCATCTTGTCTTTCGTTTCTAACGATCTTTGTCTAGGTCCTTTTTTATGTAGAAATATTTCTACGGTGGGATGTCAAAAAAGGAGAAACAAAATGCCACTTTGTATGGAAAGAGCCGTGTCTATTCTTCGAAGAAATAGAGAGTGTCATGCTAAGCTTGCTGGTACCTACCTATTCACTGGAGTAATCTGACATGTATGATTTGTGTAATAAAATGTATGACCATTTTATTACACAAAGTAACAACTACCACAATAGAGGCATTTTATGCTAATAGAATAAACATATTTTAACTCGACGCTATTTCATGCTAAATGTATAAAGTCGAATTATTAATTCATTTTAGTAATCTGACATGTGCTAGCTGTCACTTTGTGTAATAAAACGGTAATTTTTATTGTATTCTAGACTTTTACTCTTATTATTATTCAATTACTTTACACTTATACATATAAATCGATTAAACTATAATATAATATAATAATATAATACAATATTCACATCATTTTTAAATTCAAAGCTTTCTTTGTCTGCTTTTCTTTTCTTAAAATATTCAGCCACCTTAAAAATGACAGTCTTCATATCACGAGATAACGCACGACCCATCTTTGAATATTTATCTCATGTGCGTCTGACATAGACAGTCCGATACAGATAACACTACCTGCCGCCACGAGCGTTGACGGCCTACTGACAGAGCGCAGTAGCCGATTCTCCCTGCCGTCCCGCCGCGCGCATACCTCAGGGAGTGCACAGCACCTTTGGCCACACTTATAAACGATCACAATTGGGTACAATAAATATGACAATTTTATTACACAAAGTGAAAGCTAGCACATGTCAGATTACTCCAGTGAATTAATAATTCGACTTTAGATATTGATGACTTTTTTCACTATCGCTAGGTGGTGCCTAAACAAATACTTTAATAAAAGCGTACTGTTGGATTTTCGGTGCTCGGCTCAGCGCCTAGAGTTGATAATCCAACAGTGTACCTAATAATATTTAGGCGTTAATGTAGGTGTTCCTAGTGTCAGTGAGAATGTACAGGGTTAATTAAATTAAAACAGCCTAATGTAGTACTTACCCAAGTCCAGTGTTCCCTAGACAGTAACTCACACAACAACCTTGCCGACTGGCAGATTTTATACCATCATCGTCTATTTTCGTTTCACTCATGACGACTCGCACGAGAGTAAAAGATAAATAAAAACACATGTATGTGCAAAGTTCATTACACAAATACACATTTTTCTATGTATAGAAGATGTTGATACAAACACGAGCGAGCTTCATCAATCAATCAATGATTCTTTAGTCACAACCTTCCACACAATTGATCTGCGACTTGTACTCGTAAACGAACATTTATGATGAAAAGTAATTGGGACTTTATGATTCTTTCTTGTTTTTTCTTCTTCTAATAACCAGCCAATGACATTGTTATTCTATAAACATTACTTCGAAATTCAAACGGTGTCTTGTTGTGAATCCGAGATGATTTACTTTAAAAACAAATGAGTTCGAATTTCGAACTCTGTGCGCTCACTTGAGTGAAGTTCCAAGAACTTTACAGAATGCACTACTGACAGTGCTGTTTTCAAATGAGGCCTTAATTAATTTTGGATATAAATACTTCTGCCTACTCAATTGGAGAATAGAAGCGTGGTGTTACATAATAACACAGAATATCACTACTTGTAGGTATGGCGAGTGGCACAGCCATTGTATTAACGACGACGGTTATGTTATGCCGCCCATCAATTTATAGGAGACAATAAAATTATAAACAGTGCTTGTCACGACTTGTACAACACGATTGTTGCGCAGATATCGTTGTGAAGGTATGGCTAGGGTTTTCATATAACATAACATCATGTTTCTATTCCTCGAAGGCGTAGTATACCTACAGTTGGCGATTCTGAAACATTTCTCCGACATTCGTTTCGCAGTTGAACGGTTCACCGACAGAACGATTCACTTTTCATTTTTTCACCGATATAACGTTTCAATAGTAGCAGTGGTAGGAGCAGTGGGAGCAGAACAGAGCATGGTAGGAGCAGTGGTGGCCCAGTGGTAACAGCCGCGACTTACGAGTTGTAGATCGTAGGTTCGAACCCTGACAGGCGCTTTACTTTGTGTAAATTATTTCATCGCCACTGCTCTCATAACGGTGAAGGAAAACATCGTGAGGAAACCGGCATGCGGCATGTCCTAAAACCAAAAATTCGAAGACATGTGACATCTACCAACCCGCACTGTGCCCGCGTGGTGGATTACGGCCCACTCCCTCTCACTGGGAGGAGGCCTGTGTCCCAGCAGTGGGAAAATTATAAACTGATTATGTAAGAACGTTTCAACGTATAATATATATAAGAGTATAAGTCACTCACGGCTTCGTTAAGCGTCTATTTATACCTGTTTTATGTATACTAAAAGGGACAACCTTAGTTCATGAACACAAAACATACTATTACTATCACTAGTGTCCGACCGAAATACGATTTTCAGCCGAAACCGGAATCTTCGGCTCCTCTTCTAGTTTCGGCTGAAACCGAAACCGAAGAATTTACATTAACATTTGAGATCCGTCGTTTTTCGTAAACGTTTCAACGGTTAACGATTCGCCGACAGAACCTTTCATATGCGTCACTTTCGACGAGAGTAATAGAGGGGATCTGGCGCTCGGCGGTCGCTGCCGCGACACGCTCGCTTCGCTCGCTCGTCTTCGCACGTTAATGGTCACTGTTCTAACCTAACCTAACCCAACATTATCCTTCGCTATATGAAAGGTTCTGTCGGCGAATCGTTCGCCTTTGATACGTTCTATCGGTGAAAAAATTAAATGTGAATCGTTCTGTCGGTGAACCGTTCAACGGCGAAACGAATGTCGGAGAAATGTTTCAGAATGACAGTTGGCCCTTTCGCCAATTATTTTGTAAGTCTCAAGGAACAGGAGGACTTATTGACTTTATATATTGCAATTAAACGAAAGAAAATTTAAAACTCATATTAAAAGTACACTTTGTAAACAAGCATATTACAAATTAGAGGATTATATCCAAGATAAGAATGCTTGGAAACATGCTGGTCCAGCTCCATAGGACGATCTAGAGTCCTAGACAAAATCAAATGGTTGCTTTTAATTGTACAATTTATTATTTGATACAAATAATAAATCAATGGTGAATTTACATTCTGTGATAACTTTAACTCACACACGGTCAGTGTGCCGTGTGTGAGTTAAAGTTATCATTAACTCGCACACTGACCTATTACTTTATTTATTCTTTTTAGGAAAACGTATACTTTTACAATGTTTGTAATTAAGTGAGCATCATGTATCTATCACATTATTAATTTTTCGGTCATAGCCTCATTTTTAGTTCTTTTTTACCTATTTTGGTATAGTAATTTTATTCTAGGTGCATCGTCTTCACATATATTATACCTATTCAAAATTTTGTAAAACCTTTAAAAGAATAACGGTCGAGTTTCTTGCCCATTCTTCTCCTTACGAAACTACATTTTGGAAGGGACAACTAGAGTCAATTCTATTTTTTTGTTAATTTTTATGTTCAAAAGTGCCTTTTATGTGCCTATTTAATATAAATAATCAGACTTTTGACATAAAATAGAAACAAATTAAAAAAGTAGACTCCCAGCTGCTACTGCGACATTCCTTTTGAAAACCTAAGAACTTGCTTGACCCGTTAATTGAACGTAGGATCTCACTCTTACTCTGGGAATCCCTGGTTTAGTAGTCGCACCACTAGACCAGGGATTCCCAAAGTGGTCGATATCGACCCCTTTTTTTTGGTTTTTTGGATGGGAAATCATCAAATAACTTCTCCCGCTCTGGGCGGAGCGGGAGGGTGTGTCAGACTCTGACTGACTAAAACCCACCCGTATTCCTTCCTGTTGCCAGTGTTTCCAGGGGCCTCGGTGACCCTTTAGTACCTTCCCGCGACATATCGACCCCTTGGGGTCGAAATCGGTTTCCCAGGGGTTGACATAAACGATAACTGATTTTGGGGGTCGAGGAGGTCTAAAAATCGACCCCTATTAATTAACACGAATTCTTATTTGAAACTTTTAAGATACTGGATTACGTGTACCAACTTGTTATAAGAATGTCTAATATTTTAGTAGGAAGTATCATTGTTGTAATTTTAAAAACTCACGAAGTCGATAAGCGTGCACAAGTTCGTTCAAGGTGAAAACATTTGGCTGTGGGGTCTTTTTTTTTTTTTTTTGAGGGTGGGAAGTCATCAAATAACTTCTCCCGCTCTGGGCGGAGCGGGAGGGTGTGTCAGACTCTTACTGACTAAAACCCACCCGTATTCCTTCTTGTTGCCTGTGTTGCGGGGGCCTCGGTGACCCATAAGTACCTTCCCGCGACCCCGGCAGGCATCGGCCCTAGTGGACCCCTACTATGCGCTGACGACATCTCTTTGAGGCGCGCGTGGAATACAACGCGCCGTCGACCCGGGCCTGGTCCTTACCGGACGGTGAGCTACCCATTGCTCACCGTCCGCAAGCCCGCGCCTACGGCTGGAAATCCGCCCAGGATTCCCGACGCCCTGGGCGTCTCCTGCGGCGGCTAGAGGCGAGAGGGCGCGAAACTTGCCTTTCCCTCAACCGTCCCGCCTCCTCCTTCGCGAGCATTACTGCTTCGCAGAAGGAGGTGACGGCTGCCCATGCCCTCTCGCTCCGTACCATGGCCTGAACCAGGGCCGGACGCGAGAGGTCTCTGCCGCCAATCGCCTCCACGAGGACACGGCGGTGCTCTGCCCAAGCCGGGCAGACCTCCACCGTATGCTCCACCGTGTCCTCCGGGCGATCCTCACAGTGGTGACACCCGGACGTTTCCTCCCGCCTTATCCGACACAGGAACCTCCCGAAGCTGCCGTGTCCGGGGAGGACCTGCGTCAGGCGGAAGGTGAGGACGCCGTGGCGCCTCTCCAGCCACTCCTCAAAGAGGGGACTTATCAAAAAATCGAATCGAGGGCAATCGTGGCGTGCCCAGCACTGGGTTGCGACAACCGTACTTTCCATGACGCCATGAGATCCCGCCGGAGCTCCGTCGGACTAACGCCCCGGCGTTTCGCCTCCTCGCGCGGCTGTGGGGTCTGAGGTATCAGTTAATTTTGGAAAAGGGGTCTCTTGCCCAAAATAGCTCGGGAATCCCTGCACTAGACCAAGGAGGCAGTGAACATGCAGGTCTCTTTCCATAAGCACTTCGGCAGTAACTATAAAAGACTTTTTCTTTTCAAATTGCCATCTCGCAGGTCAACTTAGGAGGTTGTCGTCTGCTTAGCCGGACTTTGCTGTGGGTGCCTCAATAAATTAAGGCCTCCAGCCAGGGCATAAACTTAAAAACTAAGCTACTACTCGCTAAGGGCACCCCCTGTGGGGTGCGGGCTTTGGCTTAGAGCGTCGCTGGGGCAGGACAGGAAGGGACAGGTTGGATCGGATTAATATTATTAGGGGGCGAATTTAAAGCTACAGGCCAAGGCAGCGGGCTGGCTCATGCAAGGGTCGGGAATGGACGGGGACGTCGCTGCGGGCCTCGGCGCGGCGGTGAGGACGGAAGGACGACGCGGGCGGTCGGATTTTGGTATTGTGTGCTACAGTCCTAGTGGTGAGACTACTCTCCTGGACGAGGGTAATTGTGTCATCGGGAATGGTGAGTGTATATCTTGGTCGGCAAATCCTATTAATGCGGGAGAGAGTACGGGACCGCCACCGCAATCCGGGGATTGAGATGCTTAATAGCAGAACCGAAGAAACGCTTTCGCGAGACGAAACGAGAGGCGTTTCATGAACTGCTGGATGGAGGGCATTTTGAGATCTAAATGTAAATATGAAAGAGCCACGATCCGTACATACTATACACATTTTGCTTCCTCTACAGGCATATATACACTTCGTCTATAGCATAACGTAATCAGCTTATAACGTTCCCACTGCTGGGACAAAGACCTCTTCTCTGTAAGAGGGAGCGGGCCGTACAAAGTGCGGGTTGATGGATGGCATCTTTGATTTTTTGTTCTAATACATAATATTTTACCGATTCAAAATAGGTAATCAACTCTACAGGTGCACCCTGCAGAGACAAGACCCATATAGTTATTATCTACGCAATCTGTACATCGAGCTAAGTAACATTGAGCAAAAATTTTCGCTGCGAAACGACTTTTATTTTTAACAGACTTCAAAAATGGAAGAGATTATGTTCCGCTGTACCTATGTGTTTTTTTTTTATATTTTATGTCTCCGTCAATTGTGGACCGATTCTGAAAATTATTTTGCTGTAAAACATTGATGTTTTGTGTAAAACATCAATGTTTACGGTAGCGCGCAATGTAAAACGGAAAACTTGGTGTCGTAAAAAGTAGGTTACCTTCAATAATTCTGTACCCAGAAGGTTCTCAGGTATGGTCCTTTACAAAAAGAAGATTACAATAACGGAGAGTATAAGTCACTCACGGCTTCGTTAAGCGTCTATTTATACCCGTTTTATGTATATTAAAAGGGACAACCTTAGTTCATGAACACAAAACATACTATTTCTATCACTAGTGTCCGACCGAAATACGATTTTCAGCCGAAACCGGAATCTTCGGCTCCTCTTCTAGTTTCGGCTGAAACCGAAACCGAAGAATTTACATTAAAATTTGAGATCCGTCGTTTTTCGTAGATTTGTTAGCAATAATTTGATCAAGGGCTGATTTTGCAAGTATCTGATTCCTCTTATTAAAAGAAAAAAAATAACAGATTGTTTGTGAAAAACTCTCTAAAGTTCTACAATTTAAAAGAGGTAACAGGTATGTTTTACTATTGTAACCGAACCACGAACGCAGTGTTGCTAAGATGCATCTATTGTTGCCCTTAGAGCTTGTCTTCTTCGAGGAAGCGAATAAATCCTTACTCGCTGATACTAAAACCAGTATGTCTGCTAAGAACCTAAATGACTTCTTTTTTAAGTCAACATTTATTTTTATGGGCTTTGTACAGAAAATGGTGAAAACAGGACCCCATTCTAAGTCTACGCTGTCTTCCTATCTGTCAACATTTCTATTAAAACCGACAACTCTCGAACGTTTCTGTCGGACCATTTTTGGCCGAAACCTGATTTTTTGGCCGAAACTAGCCGAAACCGAAACCAGAGCTACGGTCGGACACTATTTATCACCTATATTATAAACACAGCCTTGTGTTGTCTCTGCGACTGCGTAACACAATATTAGTACAATGCAATGTTTTTCTATCATATGTAACGGTTATCTATCACCATATGGTCATAAGTAGGGCGGTGTTGTACTTTAAGCTAGGCGAAGATAGATTAAAGTATCATCTGCCTAGCCTTTCCCAACTTTGTTGGGGTCGGCTTCCAGTACACCCAGATGCAGTTGAATACCAGCATTTTACTTGGCGAAGCCTATCTGACCTCCATAAGCTAGTTACTGGGTAAACTCGGTACCCGTTGATAAAATTGGCTGCCAGGTTTTCGGGTTTCTGAATTACTTAATTTTATATCGTACTGTGTATTACAGTCCATTGTTATCCATTGTGTCGAATGGATAGAATAAGCAATGAGTACATAAGAGGAAGTCTGAAAGTGGCACCGGTCACTGAAAAGTTGTGCGGAAATCGGTTGTCATGGTATGTGATGCGGAGGAATGAGGAAAATGTCGTGAGGAAAGTCTTGAGTATGAATGTCAATGGCTATAAGAGTAGAGAAAGAAACCATGGATGGACTGAGTGAAAGATGATATGGCTAGAAAGGGGGTGACTACCGAGATGACAACTAATAGAGAAGTATGGAAGAAAGCGAGATGTTGCGCCGACCACTAATAAATTGGGATAAGGGCAGGAGAATGATGGTGATGTTGGACTTAAATGCCTCTTTTATGTAATGTAACTTTAAACAGGCAGTCTTTGAATTCCCTGAAAAAAATAACACTTTTTGCTAAGTGCTAATGAAAGCATGCATACGGTACTTATAATTTTTTTATTTTTATTTTTGTCTGTCTGTCTGTGTGTTCCAGCTAATCTCCGAAACGGCTTGACCGATTTTTACGGGACTTTCACTGACAGATAGCTGTTGTTGTAAGGAGTAACTTACTTTAATTTTAGAAAAAGCCACGCGGGCGAGATTCTACAACCGTTCTCCTAAGACTGATTCGCCATTGGACTGTTCGTCGACAGAACCTTTCAAATGCGTCACTTTCGACGACAGCCCTTGGTAGCAAATATAATTTTTTTGGTTGGCAATATATATTTTTTGCATAACTTACGTGCATTATATGAAGGGTAATAACAGATTTAAAAGTAACTAAAATCATATATTTGCGCCTTAAGGCGCAGATATATACACATTACGTTTATTATTATTTTCTTTTAACAAAGTGTAATTAAAATAACTGAAAACCTCTTAGGGGGCCATTGTACTCATCATTATGAACAACTTTTACTATGAAACCAAACCTGAAATCGCGAGAATAATCTGTTGTTCCTACTATTTATGTTCGCATAATATCTCGCCAAAATGTAGGGAACAGCTGATTTTACATATATGTATTTCGTGAGACGTGGGATCCCACACAAGGCTAAAAGAATAATTAAGTGACTATGAGAAAATAAACAGTAAATTATCAATAACGCATATTATAAAATTCTTAAACTTCCTTGTCTTCAACGTAGTCTTCAACGTTGAAGACAAGGAAGTTTGGCAATAATTCCTTCTGGACATGTGGCTTCCCTAGTACCTCATAAACGGCATAACTATGTAAATTTCTATTAACTGCTCCCAAATTACGACATTATACATACTTTTTCGACAATTTTGATATCAAACTATTTATTAGTGGCTTTTGTAGACAGGATATTAATTCAGACTTGTTACAGTTGTAATGGCAAAGATGTCATTTGGTTTAAATAGGTTTTTATTTTTTTATTAATATTTTTAATAGATTCTTTTGCATTTTGTGAACGTTGTAGGCTTAATAGACTAGATTTATAGACCATTTATTTTTTGTTAAGTACCTGCGGGGCAACCATGGCCTCTTATAGCAGTATTATTTTAATATTACATCAGTGTGAGAATGAGATGAAGCTATACTGGGGGTACAGTTCCATCTCTTTCCCACTGTAAAGCAATATTAAAATAATACTGCTATAAGAGGACGTGGTTGCGCCCCTGGTACTTCTTGACAGGCCTACACTGTCCTCCCATACCTATTAACACTATGATTTGAAAACATTGTAAAAGCCAAATATTTTAAAAAGAGTAACCGTGGAGTTTCTTGCCGGCTCTTCTCCATAGGAAACGACCCATTGGAACCGTGCATCTAGCTTCTAATGTTTCATAAGTGCCCATGTAGGTTTAAGTGAAATAAAATAATTTGATTTGATAAGGATTTCAGTCACACGTTAGTAAAAAAAATATTTATGAGTTAGAATGAGAAAGACTATAGTGTTGAAATAGGATAGGTTTGTTTTTACTATACTCTAATCCAACAATAAAGTATAGCTTCCTTTGTAGAACAAACTTTATGCCCTAAATTGACATTATCATTACATCTGTTTATTGATCTACTGGCTGCGGTGCGCCCCGCGGTTTCAACCGCACGAGTCTCGATCCCGTGGAAATATCGGGATAAAAAGTTTTCTATGTATATCCTAACCCAGGTTATGGTCTACGTGTGTGCCAAATTTCATTGAAATCCGTTCAGCTGTTTTAACGTGAAAGCGTAACAAACAAACAAACGAACTCACTTTCACATTTATAATATTAGTTTTTTTTTAATTTATTAATAGCGATGTGTTCATCTGAGATTCTAAACAAGGAAATAAATAATATTGTTTATCAAACCCGTTGTTTTTTGTTTGTAAAAAAGTTTTTTATGTTTCGTTATACACATACATAACATCACGCCTGCATTTCCCGAAGGGTAATGCAGAGGTGTATCCATGGTACACCCACATTTCGCCAGACCCATGTACAGCTCGATTCAAACTTGATGGCGGCTCTGAAGTGCTCTACTCGTTACGCAGTATCCCATCCCTCACCCCCGGTGATTTTGTTACTGCGCAGCGACTCGCCTCATGTGCCAAGCCGTATGGCGGCTTGGAACATGAGGCGATACGCTGCGCAGTTTAAATCGGGCTGTAATAGGGGGTGAGCCTGTTGTCATCAACCGGGCGCAAATCGACTCCGAGCTTAGAAATTTCAGATGGAAAAAAGCCAATAAAAGTTTGCCCACTCCACCGCAACTGTTAATTTTGTTGTGGTATTTCACAAAAAATCGTGCTATGTATTTAATTGCATAGCAAGTAGTGGTAGCGACTATGATCCTGGTGTCGCCCTCAGGCGTCGGATTTCCGACGCCTGAAGGCGACACTTAAGGCGCTGACAAGATCCAATTGACCAAAATAGGCTTCTCTCAAGAAAAAAATTTGCCAAATCTGTATAGTTTGTGGAAGCTGAAAAAATATATGTTAACTTTAAACATATTTCCCAGAACTTAGTTGTTACCAAAACACGTTTTGAAAAACATCTCGATACAAACTAACGTTAAACTAACCTCTTACCTTGAGTTCTAATCCAAAATATCTGTATTAAATATTAACATACTTTACGTATTTAATGAATACCAAAAACGTCTTATTTGAATGCAGAACTTGGTTGTTTTTATCTCTTAAGAAAAAAATTGCCAAATCTGTAAAGTTTATGGTAGCGGAAAAAAATTATGTTAATTTTGAACATATTTCCCAGAACTTGGTTATAACCAAAGCACGTTTTGAAAAAAAATCTCGATACAAACTAACGTTAAACTAACCTCTTACCTTGAGTTCTAATCCAAAATATCTGTACTAAATATGAACATACGTTGCGTATTTAATTAATAACAAGAACGTCTTATTTGAATGCAGAACTCAATTTTGAGTAAATAGATAATTACTTCATATTTTGCAATAAATTACAAGCTTTGTGTCATCGCGTTTCTCTTTCTTTTCTATGGAATTTGACAGTGACCGCGGTTTAGGCGTTGTCAGCATCTTAATCAAGGCTGCTCTACGTGAAGAACGTTTAGAGCGTAGAAGGAACCGGCGTCGCCTGCGCATTCTGCGCGAAATTACAAAGAGTTGCCGAGAACCGAGTTGAATGGCGTGCCATTGGAGAGGCCAATGTCCAACAGTTGACTGCTGTAGGCTGATGATGAGTACTTGAGTACATTATTGTGTTATGTCCGTTTTCCTAACATAACCGCTATGGAGATACGACGTATTAGGCCAATGATGTAACAAAATATATTACATCAAACTTATAACTTGCCCAAAAAAATAATGTTTGCCACGTAATTAAAAGTGTTAATTCTTACTTTGGATAGTAACTTTAAAGATTTGGTCATCGGATAATGTGTTAATAAAAAAGTAAACTGTGTTTGTTTTCTTAGCAAAGATGTATTGCTACGTAGATCAAAACAATACAGTTTTTCAAGCTCTTAAGGGTCGGGCAATCGCCGTTGACCTTGGTCATACAAATACGCGTCGCGGTCACGCGCCGCGCCGCCGCTTGGTTTCATGGGGAATATTTATTTTTAATAACGAAAACATGAATATTTGAAAAAATCACGGATACAATTATAGATAACAAAAAAAATCATGAAAATATCCTCAGTGGTCTGAAAGTAATATCGTAGTATTATATTTTTTTTATGCTTCGAGTAGACATTACTTCCTGAATTTATTTCATAAAGTATTTTATTACAATACTTAAATATTCGCATATAGAATTGATATGTATGCGTTTTAGTTTAACATATATGTTTTGCATATCTTACTTGCATTATATGAAGGTGTAATAACAGATTTAAAAGTCACTAAAATCATAATTATATCTGTGCCTTAAAATGAAATACAGCCTATGATATTCCCACGGAATGGGCCGTAATCCATCAAGCGGGCCAAGTGCGGGTTGGTGGCGCTGCCTCATAGTCAGTAGTCACTGCCACTTATAATCAATCATCTGTAATACCAGAGGCATCTCATCCCAGAGACAAAGCTGAAATGTCTCATGTGCCTCTAGTTATACTGGAACCCATACTTTCCAAACGGGAAACAGCAACGATGCTTGACGGTAGTTCCTCTGGGTTTGAACTAGGGTTGCCAACTTTTTTTTTATATCAATATAGTATTTCCGAAGCCATTGTCTGTAATAATATAGTAAATGGCGAAAAAATATACTAGGTAGGTAGAAATGTTTAAAAAAAAAATTCTTTAAATACATATTTTTTGCCACTATTATGTTCCCACTGTTGGCACACAGGCCTCCTCTCTGTTAGAAGGAACGGGCCGTAATACACCACGCGGCCCAGTGCGGATTAGTTGATGTTACGTTTTTAAATTTTTGGCCGCTATGAACCCTTGAAGTTTATTTTTTAATGTATCATAACCATTTTTGCAATCTAAATTAAGCCCTATTGCCATAAACTCGCCATTTTCTATTGAATTAAAAATATAGTAGGTAGCTTCGCTTACTAAGAAATATGTATAATATTTAGGCCTCTAATATAGCAGGATACTATATTTATTTATTATGGCACTCCAACGACTATTTCACAAAAACGTTAACATCTTATTATATAATTACTACAGCGAACTTGTCACTTAAAGGTGTACATAATCAGCCTATAATGTTCCCACTGCTGGGACACAGGCCTCCTCTCGGTGAGAGGGAGAGGGCCATAATCCACCACGCAGGCCCAGTGCGGGTTGGTAAATGTCACCTGTCTTCGAATTTTTGGTTCTTGGACTTGGTTTCCTCACGATGTATTCCTTCACCGTTTTGAGAGCAGTGTTGATAAAATAATTTACACAAAGTAAAGTGCCTGTCTGGGTTCGAACCTACGATCTTACAACTCGTAAGTCGCGGCCGTTATCACTAGGGTCACCACTGCTCTCAGAAAGTTTCCATATAAATTAACTTTAAGGTGTGCACAGCATTTAATATTATACAAGCTGTTGTTTTGAACCTGCGAAACATTTCAGGAGGTTGTTATGAAACTCGTAAATAATCGTATAAAAATACGATACCAAGTCAATAATCAATAATACTTTTTTTTTTTGTTGATTCGGGTCGAGAATCACTAACATAATTACCTCCTAAAATGTTTTGCAGGTCCAAAACAACACCTTGTATAGTAGGGTTGGCAACCCTAGTTTCAACTCACAAATTGAGTTGAGTCAGTTCTATCACCAATGGTCATCTTACTTTTCTACCTAATGACGATAATATAGCGATAATATGGTACGGGAAAAACATACAAACAAATATGTTTCTCCCGTACTAATGGATAGTATCTATAAGAGAAAACCGGCCTGTCCTAGAACCAAAAATTCATAGGACGTCTACCAACACGCACGGTGCACGCGTGGTAGATGATGGCCCGCTCTCTCTCACAGAGAAGACGCCTGTGTTCCGGGAAGCAGTAGGAACATTAACGGCTGTTAATGAATACTATTTCTCCCATACATAATAACCGATCACAGTAACATTATAGATAATGGGAGTAACACTGTATATTTGCGAGTTTATTTGGCATCAAAATAACCGTTGTGCTGGCATTTCGCCAGTCTCAAACAGAGAGGAAAGGACAAAGCCGTTCGGGTGCCATATCTCCGCACTTTGTATGAATTCTGCTGAATTTAACATGGACTTTGTACCTTTTCTGATTGTCATTTGTCTTTTAGCCAGAGCGAAAGTTTAGTACAGTCCTATAATTTACTTCTGTTTTTACATCAAAATTAATATAACGGTAATATGTAAATAAAAACAACGTGTTCTGTGAAAGCTAAACGACAATGGTGCCGATTCCCTTGTTCACAAACTAAACTAAATTTAAGTTCAGTGCATCTTTTTCTTTCTATTTCATTAAGAAAAGGACAGAAGATAAATTTTAGTTTAGTCCTGTCAAATTATCAGCGCTTGACGTAAATTGACGTAATTTTAGTAGGCAAGTTTTTAATCACGTCTAAACTTGTATGGAGTAGTGACAGGCGCTGATTAATTTGACAGGACTAAACTAAAATTTATCTTCTGTCCTTTTCTTAATGAAATAGAAAGAAAAAGATGCACTGAACTTAAATTAAGTTTAGTTTGTGAACAAGGGAATCGGCACCAGTGTACTTTTATTACAACGGATACGGAATCATAAACTATATAAACCATAACTTTATTTGGTGTTGCCACGTTATGCTACGACTTTCTAACAAAAATCACAGTGATCTTTATTATCGTTGCAATAAGGTTACTTTTATGTTGCTGATTGGGATTCTGTCAGAGGTTAAATAACAGACTGTGAAAGAACTGTACCCAGGTGTTAATATGCCACATCGAGCTTTAAAAAGAGACAGTCACTCAGGTACAGTAATTTTATCTCACGAAGCGACGCGCGCTTTACTTGTGGTTACCAAGTATACAGTACGCTGTGAATGTGTGTGTAAGCGCTACCGTCTCTCGGTACCGTCCCACAGTGGAACGAATGTATGGGAGCGGTTGGACGTAGACATGTCCGAAAAATAAGAGTAAAATTATGCCAAACTAATGATGCCATCTTATTCGATTACTTAATGCCTTCATAAATTGTGGTGATGAATTTCTTCATAACTCCCATATTTCGGGAGTAATTTGAGAAAATGTGAAATTTTACTATGAAAATGAGTGTATCGAGCTCTCTCCCTCCTGATTCCGGGCTTGTTTCAAGTAGCGGTCTCTAATATCGTAATGCTATTACTAAGAGCTATATTTAATACTAAGACACATAGTGCGCCAAATGTGCACTTTCTGGGATAAAAGGAAATGAAAATTTAAAAAAAAAACGTTTTTTCCCCATTTGTATTTACTTTAAACCGCAGACAGACTTATTAAGAGGTCTATAAATATATTATATATATACAGAAATATATATTAACAAAAATATTCACAAGAACTGATGAGAGTATGACTTTTAAGTAAGTTGATAATAAATTACCTAGTTTCATTAAAAGTACAATAAATAATTAAGATGTAAGCTCTAATTTACTAAGTTACACATTTTAAAACAATAACATCATTTAATTATCTTCGTCATCATCATCATCATCAATTAATTCAAATTCAGAATCGATGTCCGCTAAATCATTTATGTTAACAAATTCGATATCACTTTTCTCAGAATCCGTAAGCTCATAAAATTCCTTAAAAGAAGATTTTTTTACAAACTTATTTCCTTTTGGACGGATACTTGTAACAAGTGGATCAGAAGACAGTAAAAGATTGTGCATAATATCTTCATTGCATGAGATACTGCTATGCTTTCGAGAATGCCCCTCTCTATATTTTCTAAAATCTTTATTTCTAGCCTCAGATGCCTCTTCGGATAGAAAACCAATGGGCACAATTGACATGTTCTGAACTATGTCTGGCCCATGCATTAAAATTTTATGAAGTGAAGAAGGCATATAATACCATGGGTATAACTCCACGTAAAGCTTAGCAGTATCAAAGCAGAACTCTCGGAATTTAGTTACGTTGATCTTCTCTCCTGATGAAATACACTGCAAGATCACACAGATTTTTCTTAAAAGCATAGCATCTATTCCGGTCAGTTCAGCAGATTTAGTGTAGTTTTCAAAAAATCTCCTTGCCGAGTTGCCATTGTTGGTGGATCCACTGCCTTGTTTCACAACATCGAGAAGTAAGCCCGTTTCTCTTCTTACAGCCTCTTGAACTCTTTTCTTCCTGTCATCAACTTGCCTTTTTGCTATATCACCCCTTACTTGCCATGATTTTATGTCTAATTTGTAGGAAATGTGTAATAAGCATTCCATTGAGCGAATCCAAGCGTGAAGGGTGCTTAAGCTATATTTATACATGTCCTCGTTTGCGTGTTTATCTTTGATTAACTCTAAATTATTCATTTCTTTAGGACAAGCCTTGCATATGTCACACACTGAAGCTGCTGTATTGGATATAATGGAATGAATTTTACCATCAATCATTGTCAACAGCAGTTGGTGTTTGACACTAATTCCATCAGTGATGGTGGATGGAGTTAAGGCTTCAATCTCTGCTTCGATTTCAGCCATCTCTCTCTGCACATTTTCTTTGGTTTCCTTTATAAACTTAAACAATATTGGCCGGCAAAATGAAGTGGAAGATGGTCGCTCGTTTTCCCAAATTGTTACACCTTTTGAGACGAGCCGCAGTGGTACAAGACTAATCATAAAATTACTAGCAAGATCGATTTGCTCATCTTCACTCGTCCTTTGATGATAAATGCTTTGGCTAGATGATCCGTCAAAACCCCATTTGCTGGTCAATACGAGCTGTTGATTGGGATCAACAGGGGTTTCTAACGACCTAATAAGTCTTCTTGAGGTTAAATCCATCAAGGCTTGTAATTTGATTTTTGCAGAGCTCTCTGTAACTGTGAGATCTTCTTTGGCCGGATAGCACTTAATTTTTTCTTTAACCAACATGTAGTAACTCGGGTATTGAAGAGCTCCTTCTTGAGTGTTGAAATCCCGAAGAGTGTTATAGCGCCATTTCGATAAGTTCATCGATACATAAAGAGCCAATGCCTTCAAAGGGGATATTTCCCGTACCTGAATTGATTTACCTTCAATGAAGGCTTTGATTTTTGAGGCCTCTTCTGGATTCTCCGTCAAGTATTTCATAACATAAGCTGTATCGCTTTGTCCTGCCTTTTGAAGCGCCCTTTCGGCCGAAAACATAATTTCAGCGCTGCTACTGCTGCATGAAAGACTATCTTCAGTGCGTCTTCTTTTTTGCCGGTTACTAAGGTCCTCAAAAGATTTACGAGGACTAGGATGTGTACAAGTTGAAGCATCAGATTTAGCAGGAGAAATTATGGGCTCGATGACGTCACTTATATTTTCTGTAGAAGGTTCCATATTTTCATTCTGTAATTCCGGCCATTGAATTGCAGCCTGTAGCCAAATCTCATGTTTCTTCCGAAACTTATCTGTGCTTCTTCCAGACTGTGTCCATTTTGCATAAATGCGGTAGCAAAATCGACGACACCAGTCTTTTAAACTTGTTTCAGCACTTTCACATAACTGAACACAACTGTTATCTTTTAAAACACTGAACAAATAGTTAAAGTCGCGTAAATCTTTATGTGCGCGTGCGCATAAAGCAACGTGAATATCAAGATTTGTATTAAAATTTGGAAAATACATTGCGAGATTAGCTTGGATACAACGAGGTGTAAATCAACACTGATTTTAAAGTTACTAATAGTGACCTATTTATATAAAATCCAGGTATCCCAGGTATCCTTTGTTAAATATTGCAAGGTAATTAGTTATTGTGATAATTAGTAAATGATGCATGCTAAATTAGTGTATTAAGAGCCATTTAGTAATTAAATAATAGCAATGTTCTTATCAGTAATCATTAGTGCATCAGTTTTATATGTAAACCTTAAGTCCCTAATTATATATCCTAATTAGCTTATATCTTCTCTAATTGGCTGCTCAGAAATGTTATTGTAATAAGGTAAACCTTTAGAAAAACGGTTTTAATCAACAAAATAAACAAAAAATAAAAAAATTGTGTTATAAAATAAACATCACTCTTTATCCCAGAAAGTGCACATTTGGCGCACTATGTGTCTTAGTATTAAATATAGCTCTTAGTATTAGCATTATGATATTAGAGACCGCTACTTGAAACAAGCCCGGAATCAGGAGGGAGAGAGCTCGATACACTCATTTTCATAGTAAAATTTCACATTTTCTCAAATTACTCCCGAAATATGGGAGTTATGAAGAAATTCATCACCACAAGTTATGAAGGCATTAAGTAATCGAATAAGATGGCATCATTAGTTTGGCATAATTTTACTCTTTTTTTTCGGACATGTCTACGTCCAACCGCTCCCATACATTCGTTCCACTGTGCGTCCGGGACAATGGCAAAGTCTGAAGCGTGTGTGTGTGTGTGTGTTACCATTCACAGCGTGTTTGTACACTTGGTTAGCACAAGTGAAGCGCGCGTCACTTCGTTTGATAAGAATACTGTATAAGTAACAGACGACGCTCTACAAAGCCACACTTTTTCTTAAATTTGATGTGCTATATTAGTTGCCAGGTACAAAAGTAGTTTGCTTTGGAAGCTTTTTCGGTGGTGTAGTTTGTTTCAAGCGCTAGTCCTGAGCGGGTTTTTAGTTTGATCCCCGAGTCGAGCAGTGATTATTAGGTTTTTCTATCAGAAACTTGTCTGTAGCTGACAACGACTGAATTTCCTAGACTTTATTTAACCTGTCTGAACTGATACCCAACCGATAAATAGGCTTGCACCATACGGAGTCACAGATTGTTCCCGTGACCTGCTGCCATTTCATCCATCCAGTGTTAATTCTATGCTGAACCGTCCGATCTACTTCGCCATCGCTTTGCATGAGTGAACCGAGATACCGAAAGTTAGAACAGACTGGGAGAAGCGCGCCATCAAACGCTATGGCTCCAAAACTGATGAGACCGCCGAAATTGCAGAACATTTTTCAGTTTTGGTTCTGCTGATTTTCAAGTCAACATTCTCCAGCTTCTGTTGCCATTTCTTCAATCTGCTCTGGATCTCAGGTCCATCTTCATCGACAAGAACAATGTCGTCTGTGAACAGCATGCACCAGGCTGCCTCTTCCTGTATGTCCGACGTCAGAGCGTCCATAAATCAACAGGAAGAGGTACGGACCTAACCCCAACCCTTGGTGTAATCCTACAGCCACACTGAACCCGTCGGTATTGTCAGCAGCCGTCCGGACGTAGATACAAGATTGGCTGTACATAGCTCGAATTAACTCCACATACTTCCCGGGCAAACCTTTCTCTTTCTTTAATAGGTATTAATTTTACATTCAGCATATATCTGAAAGGTGTGGTCAAAAAGGGTGTGGTACAGACCATCAAACTCGCAAAAATACTGTTGTTTATTTTATCTTGTACTGTTGATTAGAGTAGGCTTTATGCTGTTTTATATTTTAAATATTGTCTTTTTTATATTTAGGGAAGTACTTATTATTTTGTGATGTTTAAGTACTACTATTTTTTCTATTATTTTTACGTTTTTTCATAGTTTTAAATTGTAAATAAGTTAATTTTAAGACCGCGCTATCGGATCAGGTATACACCTGTTACGATAGCTGTAAGGGAGATTTTTAAAATAAATAATAATAAATAACTTTCTCCATGGGACCGACATCGTAATCGCGAAAAAAACTATCATAATTATCTACTCGGGTCGCTGGTAAACTATAATCTAAATACGTGTGTCTAGTGTTGTAACAGGAAGCACCACGCATGTGGCTAGTATCATATTTATACTGATAGCTAACAAAATACCCATAAAATGTGTATATCGGTTCAGTAGATAGATATTAAAACGGTGAAGGAAAACATCGTGAGGAAACCGGCATGTCCTGGAACCAGATTTTTTTAAGATATTTGTGACATTCACCAAGTCGTATTGGGCCTGCGTGGTGGATTACGGCCCATCTCACAGAGAGGAGGACTGTGTCCCAACAGTGGGATCTTTAATAAAATATAGAGATACAACCAAAGTGCCCGTTTTTTTCAAAAATGAGTTCTAAAAACGTAGGTGCAAAAAAACATTCACCCCGGTAGTTATAATATGACCTTGTAACGAAACCATAGCGAGATCTAATTCAATCCCAATGCCATCTATCGCGCTTAAAGTCAACTCTTTTTACCAGATATTTTTATGTAAGTTGTAAATGAAAGTAATTCATTTTTTCTTCAGTAACATACCGATACGAATTCAGAATTAAAATGGCATAAATAACAACTAGGTACTCGTAATACCCAATTAATTAATGAATATATTTAAATCTATTTTAAAATGAAGTCGCTTTTCGTCTGTTTGCGTGTGGGTTTAGTTCATCTAATCTTATCTTATCTACATGATGGACTTTGATGCTGTTTTTCCCATTTTAAGAGTTTTTTTTTTTCCGGAAGTTTTATGTGTACAGTCAACGTCTAGAAGTCCACTTACACCGCAATGACCATTATCGCCTGCGCTATACGGGCAACAAGATGCCAATGGTGCCGATTCCCTTGTTCACAAACTAAACTAAATATAAGTTAAGTGCATCTTTTTCTTTCTATTTCATTAAGAAAAGGACAGAAGATAAATTTTAGTTTAGTCCTGTCAAATTAATCAGCGCCTGTCACTACTCCATACAAGTTTAGACGTGATTAAAAACTTGCCTACTAAAATTACGTCAATTTACGTCAAGCGCTGATTAATTTGACAGGACTAAACTAAAATTTATCTTCTGTCCTTTTCTTAATGAAATAGAAAGAAAAAGATGCACTGAACTTAGATTTAGTTTAGTTTGTGAACAAGGGAATCGGCACCATTGTGTAGTGTTGTCTTATAGAAGAAGGTCATAAGTACAATTAATATTGTTATTCCATAGTTTTGTGAGATTGCTAGTCGACTTCTGACTGTTACTGTACAAGACATTAATATATAACTTAGACATAACACTAAAAGCCCGATGTTCTGACATGTCGCTACATAAATAAGCAGATCGCACCTGCGCGAAGCAGGGACTGGGGGGTAACCATCACCTCTTAAAGCAGTATTATTTCAATATTACTTCAGCGTGAGAAAGAGATGGAGCTATAAGTGCTGTATAGCTCCATCACTTTCCCACTGGAAGTAATATTATAATAATACTGCTATAAGAGGTGATGGTTACCCCCCTGGTCGCTAGTATAGTACGCGTCAAACTTAGAGTGCATTTCCACTGACGCGGAGCCGGGTGGAGTGGAGAGGAGCGGACCGTGAATTGGTCAATCACAGTGTTCGAAATCTCCACTCTGCCCAGCTACGCGTCAGTGGAAATACACCATATGTAACATATTTTAAAGTTTATGTTCTTACTTCTTACCTACATAATTATTTTCTCCCATTCAGGTACTTTATAAGGAAAACTAATTTGACTGCCTTAACGGTACCTAACCTATTTCTTATTTTGCTACGAGTATGCACCTAATTAAACGTTGAAAACATTAGTTGTTGCATTAAAAAATGTATTGATTTGAATCAACTATTTTTCAATCACTGATTAAAAACAGGTGATTAAAATCATTTCAACCCTGGTGCCACCTTACTCTTTATTTCGCTCGCATACTACTGGTCGCGGTCACGTGAGCAAGCGAGACAGGGCGGCAGGGAGAAGGCTCCAAAGCACCTATAGTTTACGTAATTTCTTTTTACGGTGCTAATAATGGTAATTAAATTAAAAAAAAAAAACATAGCATTTGTTTAACATAATTATAGTTCAATTATTATGCAAAGTTTCGTGATCTAATTTGAAGTAAGTGGTGATGAAATAAATTAAACAAAGTAAAGCGTCTGTCAGGGTTTGAACCTACAGATTCATCTCGTAAGTCGCGGCCGTTACCACTGAGCCACCACTGCTCTACTTTACCATATATTTGTTTAAAAATGAATGCTACAGTATTTTCGATATAGCGGATGATCATGCTAAGCAATTTGAGGTATTGTATGTGTGTGTATGTATAGACTAGTCTTTTTTACACAACCTGGACAATTGTCCTACCTGAAATCAAAATTCATAGTGTTGCTAACCAATGACTCTTTCAATTTTGTTGTCAGACACGAGCTTTACTGAAGAATTGCTCATCGTAAAGATAAGTTTTCGATGAAGTAATTTCTAAGCAATAGGTGAGGGCGTTAGAATTTGAAAAAACTTCAATTAATCTAGCCTAGGTTAACTGTGCCCAGCACGCCACGTCACGACTACATGACAGGTTTTAAGGAATAATTCGTAGCTTGGCGCCGAGGGCACGTTTTTGATTTTTTTGACGTGGCGGTCAATAGGTTAAATCTAGGCAACCTTAGCTTGTTGTTAACAAGCTAAGGTTGCCCAGATTTTTGTATTGAGTAACTTACAGAAAAGGAGGAGGGTTTTAGTTTACTTACTGGTAGGCAGCACTCAGGGTCGTTACTTAAATTGAATGAACCATTAACTTTAATTAAGCAACATAATTATCTTAGCACACACACATTTAAATGTTCTTAATCTGTCATATTTGTGACTACGGCCAAATTATATTACAAACAAAATAAAAACACAAAGCATTGACTTCAATTAAACCATTAACAGGCACTTTTGAATTGTCATGGAGTCAGTCTTTCTGGAACATGAAGCTAGTTGCCTTTCCGAAGCATAGTAGGTTCTTATGGAGAAGAACGGGGAACAAACTTCATGGACACTCGTATAAATCAAAATATTGTAGAGGACATTTTGGAGCCTAAATGACAGTGACAGGGAGGCATTGTTCGCGGGGAAAGTCAGAAAGGGATACCGTGGCCCCTGACAACACAGGCAACGGAAGGAACACGGGTGGGTTTTAGTCAGTAAGAGTCTGACACCCTCCCGCTCCGCCCAGAGCGGCAGAAGTTATTTGATAATTTCCCAAGCGAAAAAAAGAGAGGCATAGTTGGTAAACATTTTTGTAATTGTGTCACAGAAATTGTATCGACAAAACAGGATGGCGAATTTAGTTCCAATTTTGGCCACGCGTCAAAATAAGCCTTTGGCGTTGTATATACTTGTCAAATGAAAGTGAACTATTGATTATTATTAAGTGACGTCTATGAGTATATTAGAAGACTATATGAAGTAAGCTGAAAAATATAACGTTGTAACAGCGGGGTTATAATGCACATTTATGAACAACAGTCAAGGCCGTGCATCTTACCATGTTTTTAATATTGATAGCCGAGGTATCCGAGTGGGAACCAAAAAATGGTCGGGTCGAATGCATTTTCGATCTGTTAAAAATAAAAATAAACTTGTAATATTTGGTAGTTGAGGTTTCTTGGCTGGCACCGGAAATACGGTTGCTATGGTCCTTAGAAAATAAATATTCTAAGTGCAGGTTTTTTATTATTTTAGATTGTTCCGATATATGCAGAACCTAGAAGATGATAATTATGAAATTTGAAGTTATCCTGTCGGTATAAAGAGGCTCTTCGGTAATTGTATCAATGAACGACTTATTTAGTTTTACTCGACTGCGGCGAAGCCAAAACAGGAGGCTTTGTGTTTGACCTCCATATATGTAGGTATGTCCGTCCCTATGTTCCCATCGTAACTACTTACTAAACGAATAAAAAAAAAAAAAAACTTTATCATCTGCCTAGCCTTTTCTGAAATGTGTTGGGGTCGGCTTCCAGCCTAATCGGATGCAGCTGAATCCCAGTATTTTACATGGAGTGGCTGCCTATCTGACCTCCACAAGCCGGTTACTTGATAATACGATACCCCTTGGTAAGACTGGTTGTCAGACTTTCGGGCTTCTGACGACCCGTAACGACTGTCAAAGATCCGCGAATGACAGCCGGGTCCACGGCTTACAGTGCTTTCCGAGGCACGATGTCTTGGATGGTCACCCATCTACCGCGGCAAACGTAGCTTAATCTGATCGATTGACCCGTGCGGGTGTTATTATTTAGCCACAAGCTCCTCTCAAATAATAACTTTGATGGTCTTTAATAACTTTTCCGTAAATCTGACTAAGAGAGATTTATTAACGATTTTTAATTTATTATAATTCTGTAAATAAAAATACACATTTGTTATGGTCGCAAATCATATTTTAAACAAGATACAACCTGACACTGACCTGCAAATTGCAGAAAATAAGAAAATTTCAATTTCACGGGCTTCCACTGCGGATCCACCTTGAGTTTTGAAAGTTTGACGTTCGAAAAGTGCTGATTTTCAGCCTAGTTTGAATAAATGACTTTTGATTTTTGATTTTGAGTTAAAACATGTGAAACACTTTCTTGTTGGTCAAAGAAATTATTGTTACGTTAGCTTGCATCATCCCACTGCTGGACAAAGGCTTCTTCTCCCCATTACTTTCAGCTCTTACGATCCTGGTTATGAAAGTAATAAAAGTAAATAGGAATAGCCAGATAAACGTGGACGGTTGATCAAATAGCTCGTGCCGATGGAAATTATCAACAAATTTTTCTAAAACAGAGTAGTGATGGCCTAGTGGCAACGGCCGCGACTTAGCAGTTGTAAGTCGTAGGTTCGAACCCTGACAGGCCTGACACCACTGCTCTCAAAATGGTGAAGGAAAACATCGTGAGGAAACCGGCATAGCCTAGAACCAAACATTCAAAGACATGTGACATGTACCAACCCGGACTGGGCCCGCGTGGTGGATTACAGCCCACTCCCTCTCACAGAGAAGAGGCCTGTGTCCCAACATTATAGGCTGATTATGTGACTGCATCAGACTATTTATTTTTCAGCCCTTACGGCCCTCTCACCGACAGCCTCCTCTCGGTGAGAGGGCCGTGTCCCAGTAGTGGGAACATTATAGGCTGATTATACTAAAACATAACCCTTTTTCGCATTCGGGTTCTAATACGTTTTACTATTATTTATTAGTATGATATTTGTTTTGTAACCACACCTTATACAAAAAGTGCGAAAACTTTGTTTACACATATCTTTACCTAAAAAACCCGCCAAGTGCGTGTCGGACCACCCACAAAGAAGGGTTCCGTGGTTGGGATGAATTTATCCCAAGAACAAACTTAACATATATACATACAATGTTAAGAGATGATGGCAAAAGACCTGATGGTGTCTCTTTGGTCCCATGGAGTTTGGGACGGATGCTTGTGTGGGACGCTACCTGTGTAGACACACTGGCACCGTCCCACCTCCAACGGACTACTTCTAAAGCGGGTGCAGCGGCAGAAAATGCCGAAAATCTGAAAGTTATTAAATATGGAGGCCTTGGCAGAGAGTACAACTTTGTGCCCTTTGGCGTCGAGACCCTCGGTCCGTGGGACTATAATAATAACTTATGCGCACTGGGAGTGCGCATAAGTTATTTGCGGAAATCGCGAAACGTCTAGTTGATGTAACTGGTGACCGAAAAGCTGGCGGCTTTCTCGCGCAACGCATCAGCATTGCAATTCAGCGAGGAAATGCCGCCAGCATCCTCGGTACAATGCCCCGAGGGCCTTTTTTAAGCTTAACTTAGTTTTAATTGAATTTAGTTAATGTTAATAATCATCTTGTAATTTGGTTATGTAAATAAATATATTATGTTAAGATTGTTCTTGGAATAAATTCATCGCTATATTACATCGATAAATTATGCTGAAATACATGGTCCTTCATTTTTTTTTTGTTCCGAGGTGGACAATCCTCTTGGATATCCTCCGCCCTAGGGCAGGCTGAGGGGTCTGTCAGACTCTTACTGACTAAAAACCACCCCGGTGTTCCCCTCCCACGCCTGCGCCGGGGATCATGGGATCTAGTGCGACTTCTGCGATTCCCAGCCCGCCATTGCAGGCCACCTCAAGCTCGCGGCCCCGGGAATGAGGTGTAAAACTCCTCCCTCATATAATCTAATTGCAAATGTAAGTTTGTACGCACAATATTGAGAGATTTACCTAAGTTATTTTAGCACCATATACCTACTTTTTATAGGGTTTCCTGCCATCTTTAACATTTTCTGTATTTTTTTCAAAATTTTTGGGTCAATAGTTTCGGAGATAAAGAGAAGGGGGGGGGGGGGGGTCAATATGCATCTATTTTATGAAATAATTTTAAATAAAAATATTAAAAAGAATTGACCTTCACAACAAGCCCTTTCATTTGCTATGTCACACGGTACAGTTAGAAAAACTTTCTTTTTTAATTTCCTAATTGGCCCCCCAAAAGCAACCCTCATATTAAACATTCATTTGTTTACGTTGCACGTCCGTGTTTGGGTTACAGAAATTCATATATGTATTCATAATTTCAATTTAATCGGTCCAGTAGAACAAATCGGTTTTGACAGGTGGACAGACAGACAGACACACGAATCACTCATGTGTCTGTCTGCCTATAAGTGTCCCGTTTTTCATTTTGAGGTACGGAACCCTAAAAATACTTAAACATAACTTGAATGACCTCAAAGCTATGGCAAGTATTTTTTTGATGTTTGTGTAAAAAATACCAGTTTTTTGTGAATTTTAGGATAATAATCATCACAACACACATTGTGTAATGTTTGACTTCCGGAATCAACCGTAAAACCTTGTTCGATGTTAAGAGGCTGTCAATAGGTAAAGCGCGGTCACTGTCGGACTGTATAGAAAAGAAAGAGAAGCGCGATGACACCGGCGGCAGAGATCTCTTGCGTCCGGCCCTGGTTCAGGCCATGGTACGGACCGAGAGGGCATAGGCAGCCGTCACCTCCTTCTGCGAAGCAGTAATGCTCGCAAAGGTGTAGGCGGGACGGTTGAGGGAAAGGCAAATTACGCGCCCACTCGCCCCTAGACTCCCTGGGCGTCGGGAATCCCGGACGGATTTCCGGCCACCGTATAAGGCGCGGGCTTGCGGACGGTGAGCAATGGGTAGTTCACCGTCCGGTAAGGACCAGGCTCGGGTCGACGGCGCGTTGTATTCCAAGCGCGCCTCAAAGAGATGTCGTCAGCACAAATGTAGGGGTCCACTAGGGCCGATGCCGGCTGGGGTCGCGGGAAGGTACTAAAGGGTCACCGAAGCCCCTGGCAACACAGGCAACAGGAAGGAATACGGGTGGGTTTTAGTCAGTAAGAGTCTGACACACCCTCCCGCTCCGCCCAGAGCGGGAGAAGTTATTTTATGATTTCCAATCCAAAAAAAAAAGCGCGATTATACGACGCTGGTAATTTATTGCAAAATATGAAGCAATTATCTATTTACAAAAAAACTATTGATTGGATAAAAAAATTAAACACTATTATGCTAATATGTTGCTTGTAGAATAAAAAAACAGAATGGTTGCATGTACATTGGTATGGTTTAAATAAATCTTTAGAGGTATTTTCGTGATTTTTTTTCTATCGTATGAAATTAGTTGTATTATGTTTTCAACACACTATCTACCTAGCATATATCCTATTTTGTTTACTGCAGTGGATCATATACTTTTAGGTATTATAAAACTTGCGTTAAACTCCTAGGGTAATGTTTGCCCCATTACTTATTATAGCAGCATTATTTCAATATTACTTCAGTGTGAGAAAGAGATGGAGCTATAAGTTCTGTACAGCTTACACTTTCCCTCTGTAAAGTAATATTATAATGTGCTATAACAGGTAATGGTTGGCCCCCTGTAGTCCCATTAATTATAATAAACTAGCAACCCGCCCCGTCTTCGCACGGGTAGCAGAACTTTTTTCTATCGTATTGTAGTTGCGTCGATCATGTAGGTTAGATTAAAATGTAATTGATGTTCGTCCTACTTGGAGTATTTTTAATGTATTTTATTCCCAACCCTGGAAATATTTAAAAAGTAAAAAAATTATATAAAAAAAACCATTAAACTAAAATATTTATTTCATCGTAAGATTATGAGAACCAGTTTATAATCTACCGGTATTAAAATTTAATAACTTTAAAACTAATGTAACCTAGATAATATACAATATTGATGCTACTAACTATTTAAACAGGTATTATTTCCGTTGGATTGAAGTTTGAAAGTAATATCGTTTTTAAGTTTTGCGGTAGACATTACTTCCTAAAGTATTTTACTACAATAATTAATTATTCACATATAAAGTTAATTTTAAGATAACGTGTTGCACCGACCCCAAATAACATGGGACAAGGGCAGGAAAATGATGATATAAGTAAAGTTAATGTGCACGCGTTCTAGTTTAGCATACATATATTGCACAACTCATTTGCGTTATTTGTAGCTGTAATAACATTTAAAAGTCACTAAAATCATATATCTATGTCCGAGCAAAACGTTAATTTTGTCATAATAACAATCGTCCTCCAGATTTCGGCCATTATGGTGAATCTCAGCGGAGACCAGCCTTGGGCGCGGAAGATAAATAATATTGCACAACTGTGTGCGCAGACACAGCCTAGGTACAGACAGCAATCCGATACGACCGGGGAGAGATGGCGCAGGACCAACGGCTTAGCGTGCTTTCTGAAGCACGGGGGTATTATACTGCCATCTTCTAAACTCTTACTTAGAATTTATGCTTTGTTCGACCTTATAATAGAACCCATGACCCCACCCACGCTCAGCCTGCTTACGACCACGAGACCAATGGACAGTCAAAAAGTCTTAGTAGTAGGTATACCCAGCAAAAGCTGAACACGATTTAAAAATTGAGATAACAACAGTTTTTGTTAACAGATTGAAACCACAAAAATAATAACGGCCGCCTTTATTTAGTGCCAAATTACACTTTAAAGACGCTGACAACACCTAAACCGCGGTCACTGTCAGATTGCATAGAAAATAAAGAGAAGCGCGATGACACAACGCTTGTAATTTATTGCAAAATATGAAGCAATTATCTATTTACTCAAAATTGAGTTGAATAATCGAAAATAAAAAAAACAAGTTCTGCATTCAAGTATGACGTTCTTGTTATTAATTAAATACGTAACGTATGTTGATATTAATACAGATATTTTGGATTAGAACTCAAGGTAAGAAGTTAGTTTAACGTTAGTTTGTATTGAGATTTTTTTTCAAAACGTGTTTGGTAACATCCAAATTCTGGGAAATATGTTCAAAATTAACATATATTTTTTCCATTACCACAAACTATACAGATTTGGCAATTGTTTTTCTTAAGAGAAGCCTATTTTTGCAAATTGAGTCTTATCAGCGCCTTAAGGGGAATATACTTAATAGAAGTAATGAATCAGAGTAAACATAAGGAAAAAACAATTTTTCCTTGAATTGTAATATAATTAACCTGATTCACTGTTTACGGCACAATAGTCTGCGTTTTGGTCTATTAAAATACATATGTCCTACTAACTTGCAGACAGTTTTACTCATGTCATCATGGGTAAAACTACATAATTTACCTGGATAAAAAGTATCCTATTAGGTACTTCATGACATGTTCTGAGGGGCTTGTGGCTAAGTAATAACAGCCGCACGGGTCGATCGATCAGGTTAAGCTACGCTTGCCCCGATTGGTGACCATCTTTACATACCAAGACCTCTGTGTCTCGGAAAGCACGTTAAGCCGTTGGTCCTGGCTGTCATTCGTGGATTATCTTATTAAGTACTTCAAGACATGTTCTGAGGGGCTTGTGGCTAAGTAATAACAGACTCAAGGGTCGATCGATCAAGTTAAGCTACGCTTGCCGCGGTTGGTAACCATCTTTACATACCAAGACCTGTGTCTCGGAAAGCACGTTAAACCGTTGGTCCTGGCTGTCATTCGTGTATTATCCTATTAAGTACTTCAAAACATGTTTTGAGGGGCTTGTGGCTAAGTAATAACAGCAGCACGGGTCGATCGATCAGATTAAGCTTCGCTTGCCCCGGTTGGTGACCATCTTTACATACCTAGACCTCTGTGTCTCGGAAACCACGCTAAGCCGTTGGTCCTGGCTGTCATTCGTGGATAAAAGACAGTCGTAACGGGTCGTCAGAAGCCCGAAAAACTGACAAGCAGTCTTAACAAGATGTATTATATTACCCAGTAACTGCGTTGTGGAGGTCAGATAGGCATTCGCTCCTTATAAAATACCGTTATTCAGCTCCATCCGATTAGACTGGATGCCGACCTCAACATAGGTGAGTAAAATGCTAGGCAGATGATAATGTGTCTTCAAGACATGTTCTCTCTGTGTACCAAATACCAAATAGACCAGTCTGTATCTTGAATGCCAATAAAGACGGTAGGTAATATTCTGAATTATCTATATATATTTTTTATTTTTTTATTAATAAAACTTTTTATTTTGAAAATATGTACATCATTTAAAAACTAACAAACTTAAATTAATAATAATTATATATACAATTATACATAAAAGAGAGGGCAAAATATCTCAGGGCATCAAAAAATTCGTCCACATACTATATTTATTTAAAAATCAAATCAAAGTCAAAAGTCATTTATTCAAACTAGGGTGAGAATTAGCACTTTTCGAACGTCAAAATTACATAAGACAGTCCCCTAAAACGCCCACCCTTCACCACTTCCTAGTCATCAAACAAACTCCTCAACAGCACAGCTGTCCGTTCAGTTAGAAAAAAAAATGGTTTTTATACAATAGTATGCAAAATAATTTACACTTCGCGAAACACAAAAACATAAAATTTATTAGCCATAATATGTCAATTACATTATCTATCTTAAAATTACCAATAATAGCTTCAATGATAAAAGCCACTCAAAATTAAAGCTACCATACTTGAGAGTCTACAATTCCTTAAATTGCTTAGCATGATCATCCGTTATATCGAAAATACTGCAGCATTCATTTTGAAATAAATATATGGTCAAGTTGAGGATTAACTTATATTACACTAATAAAATTTCTCTACAACCAAAAAAAAAACAAAGTTACCACCAAACCGCACAATAAACCGCTAGTTTAAAAACTATTTCAAATTAGATCTATTGAAACTTTACATAATAACTGAACTAGATATAAAGCAAATACTATGTTTTTTATTACCATTATTTTCACCGTAAAAGAAATTACCTAAACTATCGGCGCCTTGGAACCTTCTCCCTGCAACTCTGTCTCGCTTGCTTGCATGGTTATGCAAGCGTGGTTACGAGCAATGTAGTGTGCGAGCGAGATAAAGAGTGAGGTGGAACTGAGGTATTATGGGCTCTTACATAGGCAAGTGATGGTACCTAGCAACTCTTCAACAAACTCCGTTGTCATTAATTTCGCGTAACATCAAACCCACCCAATTTTCCAACACATAAACATCAACAAAACAAACAAACCCTCATTATAATTTCAAATTCACGCACAACAACGCAGAGATTATTCAAAACACGATAACATGTGTAAGTATTAATTAAATGTTTACCTCTATACAAAGTCACGTCGTTCGGCAAGCAAGTGTCATGTCAAATGTATCGCGAACTGACAAGACACGCACGTGTTGTTATATAATATATTGTAAAATGTGTCGTTAACTAGTCACGTGTGTGATGTACGTATGCAGTCACGTGTTAAGGCAAATGTATCGCTATACAAGATATGAATTAGAATATCTGTCAAGCCTTTTCACAATTTGCAATTAAGGCGCTGACAACAGGCAAATGACCATAGTAGGCTTGTCTTAAGAAAAAAAAATGCCAAATCTGTATAGTTTGTGGTAGCGGAAAAAATATATGCTAATTTTGAACATATTTCTCAGAACTTGGTTGTTACCAAACACGTTTTGAAAAAAAAATCTCGATACAAACTAAACGGTAAACTAACCTTTTTACCTTGACTTCCAATCCAAAATATCTGTATTAAATATCAACGTACGTTACGTATTTAATTAATAACAAGTAGATATTTATTATTATTTTCGATTACTGAACTCAATTTTGAGTAAATAGATATTTGCTTCATATTTTGCAATAAATTACAAGCGTTGTGTCATCGCGCTACTGTTTCTTTTCTATGCAGTCTGACAGTGACCGCGGTTTAGGTGTTGTTTAGTAGAAACGACTAATCAATCAATCCGCCCCCTTTTCCCAAGTATGTTGGGGTCAGCTTCCAATCTAACCTGACGCAGCTGAATACCAGTATTTTACATGGAGCGACTGCCTATCTGACCTCCACAACCCAGTAACCGGGTAATACGAAACCCCTTGGTAAGACTGGTTGTCAGAATTTCGGGCTTCCGATGACCCGTCAAGACTGTCAAAGATCCCCGAACGACAGCAGAGACAAACGGCTTAACGTACTTTCCGAGGCACGTAGGAGTCTCGGTCACCTATCCACGGACCAACTCTGGCAAGCATAGCTTAACCGGCTCGACCCGTGCAGCTGTTATTACTTAGCTACTAGCTCCTCTACTAGATGCGACAAAATAGACAGATAGAATACTTTTTATTATACATACCATACATAATCAGCCTATGTTCCCACTGCTGGAGCACGGCCTGTGCTCCTTTCTGTGAGAGGGTCGTGATCCATCACGCGGGCCCAGTGCGGGTTGGTAGATGTCACATTTCTTCGAATTATTGGTTCTAGGACATAGCGGTTTCCTCACGATGTTGTCCTTCACCGTTTTGAGAGCAGTGGTGATGAAATAATTTACATAAAGTAAAGCGCCTGTCTGGGTTCGAACCTACAACTCGTAAGTCGCGGCCGTTATCACTGGGCCACCACTGCTCTATATATTACATACCATATTATTTACTAAATATAGACAAATATAGACAATTATATAAGTTGACGCAATGGGCGGTCCTATAGCTCTTTAAAAATCAAGATACGAGGCACTAATATTTTTTCATTACGGTTTTTAGTAAGTGACAGCTTCGAGTCACGATTTTCTGATACATGTAAGTAGAGCACTCATTTTCAAAGTTTAAGGTCTAACTGACTGAACTGCAAAGTCTTAATGAAATAGCCAGTTAGACCAGGGCCGGATTAACCAAAACCGGATTAAGCAATTCTCGGGGCCCCTTTACCCTTTTCTAATTTCGTAAAACACATTTTCTCTAACAAAATGCAGAATTTTTGAATTTTTTAAGCGCTTTGCGTTAAAAAAGCTGCTCTAACCTTTGTTTGCCGTACCGTCGCACAGTGGAACGAATGTATGGGAGCGGTTGGACGTAGACATGTCCGAAAAATAAGAGTAAAATTATGACAAACTAATGATGCCATCTTATTCGATTACTTAATGCCTTCATAAATTGTGGTGATGAATTTCTTCATAACTCCCATATTTCGGGAGTAATTTGAGAAAATGTGAAATTTTACTATGAAAATGAGTGTATCGAGCTCTCTCCCTCCTGATTCCGGGCTTGTTTCAAGTAGCGGTCTCTAATATCGTAATGCTATTACTAAGAGCTATATTTAATACTAAGACACATAGTGCGCCAAATGTGCACTTTCTGGGATAAAAGGAAATGAAAATTAAAAAAAAAAAAACGTTTTTTCCCCATTTGTATTTACTTTAAACCGCAGACAGACTTATTAAGAGGTCTATAAATATATTATATATATACAGAAATATATATTAACAAAAATATTCACAAGAACTGATGAGAGTATGACTTTTAAGTAAGTTGATAATAAATTACCTAGTTTCATTAAAAGTACAATAAATAATTAAGATGTAAGCTCTAATTTACTAAGTTACACATTTTAAAACAATAACATCATTTAATTATCTTCGTCATCATCATCATCATCAATTAATTCAAATTCAGAATCGATGTCCGCTAAATCATTTATGTTAACAAATTCGATATCACTTTTCTCAGAATCCGTAAGCTCATAAAATTCCTTAAAAGAAGATTTTTTTACAAACTTATTTCCTTTTGGACGGATACTTGTAACAAGTGGATCAGAAGACAGTAAAAGATTGTGCATAATATCTTCATTGCATGAGATACTGCTATGCTTTCGAGAATGCCCCTCTCTATATTTTCTAAAATCTTTATTTCTAGCCTCAGATGCCTCTTCGGATAGAAAACCAATGGGCACAATTGACATGTTCTGAACTATGTCTGGCCCATGCATTAAAATTTTATGAAGTGAAGAAGGCATATAATACCATGGGTATAACTCCACGTAAAGCTTAGCAGTATCAAAGCAGAACTCTCGGAATTTAGTTACGTTGATCTTCTCTCCTGATGAAATACACTGCAAGATCACACAGATTTTTCTTAAAAGCATAGCATCTATTCCGGTCAGTTCAGCAGATTTAGTGTAGTTTTCAAAAAATCTCCTTGCCGAGTTGCCATTGTTGGTGGATCCACTGCCTTGTTTCACAACATCGAGAAGTAAGCCCGTTTCTCTTCTTACAGCCTCTTGAACTCTTTTCTTCCTGTCATCAACTTGCCTTTTTGCTATATCACCCCTTACTTGCCATGATTTTATGTCTAATTTGTAGGAAATGTGTAATAAGCATTCCATTGAGCGAATCCAAGCGTGAAGGGTGCTTAAGCTATATTTATACATGTCCTCGTTTGCGTGTTTATCTTTGATTAACTCTAAATTATTCATTTCTTTAGGACAAGCCTTGCATATGTCACACACTGAAGCTGCTGTATTGGATATAATGAAATGAATTTTACCATCAATCATTGTCAACAGCAGTTGGTGTTTGACACTAATTCCATCAGTGATGGTGGATGGAGTTAAGGCTTCAATCTCTGCTTCGATTTCAGCCATCTCTCTCTGCACATTTTCTTTGGTTTCCTTTATAAACTTAAACAATATTGGCCGGCAAAATGAAGTGGAAGATGGTCGCTCGTTTTCCCAAATTGTTACACCTTTTGAGACGAGCCGCAGTGGTACAAGACTAATCATAAAATTACTAGCAAGATCGATTTGCTCATCTTCACTCGTCCTTTGATGATAAATGCTTTGGCTAGATGATCCGTCAAAACCCCATTTGCTGGTCAATACGAGCTGTTGATTGGGATCAACAGGGGTTTCTAACGACCTAATAAGTCTTCTTGAGGTTAAATCCATCAAGGCTTGTAATTTGATTTTTGCAGAGCTCTCTGTAACTGTGAGATCTTCTTTGGCCGGATAGCACTTAATTTTTTCTTTAACCAACATGTAGTAAATCGGGTATTGAAGAGCTCCTTCTTGAGTGTTGAAATCCCGAAGAGTGTTATAGCGCCATTTCGATAAGTTCATCGATACATAAAGAGCCAATGCCTTCAAAGGGGATATTTCCCGTACCTGAATTGATTTACCTTCAATGAAGGCTTTGATTTTTGAGGCCTCTTCTGGATTCTCCGTCAAGTATTTCATAACATAAGCTGTATCGCTTTGTCCTGCCTTTTGAAGCGCCCTTTCGGCCGAAAACATAATTTCAGCGCTGCTACTGCTGCATGAAAGACTATCTTCAGTGCGTCTTCTTTTTTGCCGGTTACTAAGGTCCTCAAAAGATTTACGAGGACTAGGATGTGTACAAGTTGAAGCATCAGATTTAGCAGGAGAAATTATGGGCTCGATGACGTCACTTATATTTTCTGTAGAAGGTTCCATATTTTCATTCTGTAATTCCGGCCATTGAATTGCAGCCTGTAGCCAAATCTCATGTTTCTTCCGAAACTTATCTGTGCTTCTTCCAGACTGTGTCCATTTTGCATAAATGCGGTAGCAAAATCGACGACACCAGTCTTTTAAACTTGTTTCAGCACTTTCACATAACTGAACACAACTGTTATCTTTTAAAACACTGAACAAATAGTTAAAGTCGCGTAAATCTTTATGTGCGCGTGCGCATAAAGCAACGTGAATATCAAGATTTGTATTAAAATTTGGAAAATACATTGCGAGATTAGCTTGGATACAACGAGGTGTAAATCAACACTGATTTTAAAGTTACTAATAGTGACCTATTTATATAAAATCCAGGTATCCCAGGTATCCTTTGTTAAATATTGCAAGGTAATTAGTTATTGTGATAATTAGTAAATGATGCATGCTAAATTAGTGTATTAAGAGCCATTTAGTAATTAAATAATAGCAATGTTCTTATCAGTAATCATTAGTGCATCAGTTTTATATGTAAACCTTAAGTCCCTAATTATATATCCTAATTAGCTTATATCTTCTCTAATTGGCTGCTCAGAAATGTTATTGTAATAAGGTAAACCTTTAGAAAAACGGTTTTAATCAACAAAATAAACAAAAAATAAAAAAATTGTGTTATAAAATAAACATCACTCTTTATCCCAGAAAGTGCACATTTGGCGCACTATGTGTCTTAGTATTAAATATAGCTCTTAGTATTAGCATTATGATATTAGAGACCGCTACTTGAAACAAGCCCGGAATCAGGAGGGAGAGAGCTCGATACACTCATTTTCATAGTAAAATTTCACATTTTCTCAAATTACTCCCGAAATATGGGAGTTATGAAGAAATTCATCACCACAAGTTATGAAGGCATTAAGTAATCGAATAAGATGGCATCATTAGTTTGGCATAATTTTACTCTTTTTTTTCGGACATGTCTACGTCCAACCCCTCCCATACATTCGTTCCACTGTGCGTCGTGGTCGTCTGATTAGTCGGCGTTAAAGCCGCGAAAAATCAAACATCATTCTTTAATGTGAACTGCCCCTAGGCAGTTGCCTACACTGCCTTATGGATAAACCGGCCCTGGGGGGCAACCATCACCTCTTACAGCAGTATCATTATAATATTACTTCACAGTGGGAAAGTTATGTAGCTGTACAGGACTTATAGCTCCATCTCTTTCTCACTCACGCTGAAGTAATATTGAAATAATACTGCTGTAAGAGGTGATGGTTGACCCCCTGGTTACTACTTCCTGATATTTTTGTATGTACCTACAGAGATCGCCAATCCGCCTTGTGCAAGCGTGGTGATCAAATAATTTAATGTTTTGTGCTTCTTAGTGTTAATATTACTTTGCATACGATTTGTATAGTATCAAGTTTATATAAGTAAATAGACAGGTGTGCTGCTGGGGAGTTTGTTGCGCTACTTCTTCCCAGCTAAAGCAATAGGAAGTGTGTGGGTGGGCGGTTTTGGGGGACTGTCTTATGTAATTTTGACGTTCGAAAAGCGCTGATTCTAAACCTAGTTTGGGATAAAGGAATTTTGATTTACTTTTTCACTGATATTTATTTACATAACCAAATTACAAGATGATTATTAACATTAACTAAATTAAATTAAAACTAAGTTAAGCCTAAAAAAGACCCTCGGGGCATTGTACCGAGGATGCTGGCGGCATTTCCTCGCTGAATTGCAATGCTGATGCGTTGCGCGAGAAAGCCTAAAACTAGACGTTTCGATTTTGATTTTGATTTCATGCCTTCTCTGTAGGTATGAGAAGAGGCCTTTGCTCGGTAGTGGGACAATAATAGGATGGTATTAAACTTAACAAATTAAGATAAACATCAGTCTATAACTAACAAATAATATAGACAGTAAAACAAACAAACATACTGTACGAAAGACTTGCTATGTTTCTTGTTTTCGCCATGAAATAACACCAACATAATTGTAACAAATATTTACCTCATTACAAAGTCACGTCTATCGAAAAGCATGTTGTCAAGTGTCAAGTCAAAAATGTTTCTAAAATGGATGAAAGCAAGTGTTTAAATATTCAAATTAATTCAATAATAATGTCATGCATTATATGCTTGACTGCTCGCTATGTTTCTTGTATTCGCCATGAAATAACACCAACATATTGTAACAAATATTTACCTCACTACAAAGTCACGTCTACCGAAAAGCATGTTGTCAAGTGTCAAGTCAAAAATGATTCTAAAACGGATGAAAGCAAGTGTTTAAATATTCAAATCAATTCAATAATAATTTCATGCATTAGATGCTTGACTGCTCGCTATGTTTCTTGTATTCGCCATGAAATAACACCAACATATTGTAACAAATATTTACCTCATTACAAATTCGCGTCTATCGAAAAGCTTGTTGTCAAGTCAATAATGTTTCTAAAACAGGCACACATGTTTGAATATTCAAATTAATTTAATAATAATGTTTTGCATTAAATGCTTGACTGGTTATGGTAAATCAGAAATTTATAATTATAGTCTGTATCAGAAAGGTGTTGGGTGTGGTACAGACCATCAAACGTAGGACAGGGACATCTCGCCCACGCAAAAACTGGCCTGCGGGCCAAATGTCAAATTTTTAATATGTGTATGGGTAGATTTGCCCGGACCAATTTAGTAGAACGGGCCAGATGTCTCCTATTAAAATGTAAAGGGATATTTCGGCAAAATCGTATATTTTTTTAATTTATCGGTTATCTGTAAAATAAGAGTAAAGTAACCATCTTATCATACATCTTATCGTACATGAATACATAATGAATAAATTTCGTACAATTTCTTGGTACAAATATTAATGATGTGTTACGAGTTATTTTTTCTATGTTCAACTTTATAAAAACACCATTTATTAGAAAAGGGAGACTTCTTGTCCAGCCATGTGTTTTCAAAATAATTGTTAAACTCGTAAATTTTATCGATTTGTATTTTGTGTTTGCCAGCAAAGCTGCGGGGAGCAGTTAGTTGGAAAATATTATGGAAATGTAATCTATGCCATTATAACCTTTGACTCCAGGAGAAAGGTAACATTAAATAATTGTATCTAATACATTAGTGAAATGAAGTATAATATGGGTGCAGACAATGTACTTTTAGACTCGCAAGCTAAAATATTATCTGAAAGAGTAAAGGCTGGACCAAAAGATGTATGTATACTATGTTTTAAAAGAATTTGATGAAAATGTAAACAAACGGGTCAGTAAACGTACCAGTGGCATGTGGATGGCAAATTCTAGACGTGTCACTTACAAATTGAGTTATTAGACTTGACTATATGAATATACTTAAATCCTAAATTCAAATTTTAAGTTGTTTTTCAATAACCACAGTCTAAGTCGACAATTCTTCAATTACAATTTAGTAATGTTATTCGAACAATGCAGTGGTGGCCCAATGGTAACGGCCGCGATTTACGAGTTGTAGGTTCGAACTTCAAACCCAGACAGGCGCTTTACTTTGTCTAAATTATTTCATCACCACTGCTCTCAAAACGGTGAAGGAAAACATCGTGAGAAAACCGGCATGTCCTAGAACCAAAAATTCGAAGACATGTGACATCTACCAACCCACACTGGGCCAGCGTGGTGGATTACGGCCCACTCCCTCTCAACCCTCTCTCCCTCTCTCGGGCCTCTGCCCCAGCAGTGGAAACATTATAGGCTGATTGGGGATTCGAACAATAATTATTGGAAAACGTGGCGACGCGCGACGTATAAAGTTAAAACTTCCGAAATACAGATGAGTGTGATGATGTGTGATGATTATAATAAGTTCATTATATTGAGTGATTGTGTTTGTTTACACTTTTATAAAAAGTTTTGGAATAGATTGTAGGTAGGATTGTAGGCACGTAGTATATTTAGTACCTATAATGTATCAATTCACAAGTTTTCAACGAGGAAACCGACAAAACTAATATAAACACAATTCATACAGGAAACCATTGATTGACGTCTGCACTCAAAACAAATATATATGATGTAACGAGTTTACTTTGAATTTAGTACCTAAGGCCCGTCGTCCACGACGCTACTCAAAAGGATCCAGTTACAAACTCGACGTCTTACCCAGTAACTGGGTTGTGGAGGTCAGATAGGCAGTCGTTCCATGTAAACTACTGGTACTGGTATATTATGATGTAAATGACCCCAACATAGTTGGGAAAGAAAGAAAGAATAGAAAAATATTATATTTGGGACACGCAGAAGAATGCCATCATATCTGTGGGAACGTTTTTCTTCGCCCGTCCTTCTGATGCACCTTGCAGGTCACATCTTAGAAATCTCCTTAAATCCCCTCTCCACTCTACCGACTTCTACTCCTACTCCTTCACCGTGCACGCGGTTCGGCTGTGGAATTCACTTCCGCCTGACATTAGGGACTGCCAAACTGTTGCTGTTTTTAAAAGAAGAGTGAAAGAACACTATCTTTCCACTTTGCCATAGTTGCATATTATGTATTTATTATTTTATACTATTAATTATAAGTATATAAGTATTTTCGTGATATTTATTTTAGAAGTATGTATTTATGTAAGTACATTCTCTTATTGTATATTTAAATTAGTGAAGTTTTTTTTGTTGTTTTTATGTATTTTGTTTTCTCTTCTACTCTTACACACGGTGTTTGCATCTCTTTGTCTACTGTCCTATCGCAGGTATGCTGGAAAAGTTTTATTTAGAAATAAGCATCACCTTTGTATGTATTTTTCTGTTCCTTTCTTCTTGTCTGTGTATATGTGTGTACAAAAACTGCTAAATAAATAAGAAATACGAAAAGTAAAAAAGGAGCATATATGTTCGATTAAACAAAACACAACAAAGAAAACAACTAAAAACGACTTCTGCGACGCCAAAAAGGCTCCTATCTCAGCATAATGCTGCGATATTTAAAAAATTAATACCGCAGCGCTGGTATTCTGATAGGGCCCAAAAGCTATTTTATGCATACATATATATATTACATAACGGCACCAGAAGTAATCAGGATTGTGCCGGAATATAGCAGTTCGTCGTGGACGTGGTCCGACAGCGGCCTGCCTGAGATCTCTGTCATCAGAAGACAGCCGCCACGCAACCATCGACGCGACGCTCTGCTAGAGTGTCTGTCCAGCTAGTATCACTCTTAAGGCTCCTACATACTGGCGCGACTTGTCGCGCGACGCGTCGCGACACAAAGACACCGCGTGTAGCGCTACACGCGGTGTCTTTGTGTCGCGTCGCGTCGCGCGACAAGTCGCGCCAGTATGTAGGAGCCTTTACTTATGCGACCTTTTCGTTGATTCAAGTAACTTTGTAACAAAACTAGAGGGCGCCACTTGCTGTGCCGTCATAATATCAACAGCGCCATTATGTCTTAATTAAGGTGTTGCCAATAAGAGCGTCTGCACACTGCATCCGATCAGAATCCAAAATTTGAGTTCCATCCGAATTGGAGATGTTCTTAATTCGGACGGACGGAATTCAGTTCTAGTGCGCAACTTCTCAAACAAATAATTAACAGCGGTTCGACATTTTTTGGATTCAGATCGGATGCAGAGCGCAGATTATCCATAGTTTATGGACACAAATCCAAGTTAAAACCTTAAATGGACGTACAAAACAACTGTTTATAAGGAAAACGAATCTATTAACCTCGCAAACCTGTTCTACGACAATATTATGGAATGAAACATCCCAAGGTCAATAGCGGTCAGCTCTTAAGAGTTTATATGACATTTGTGTATCAAATAGTTCCGTGACTGACTGACTTATAGACAATGCATCATCATCGCTCTGCTGCCCTTTTCCCAAATTATTTGTGATCGGCGCAACATGTCCCTTTCTTCCACACATCTCTAATAGTTGTCATCTCGGTAGTCACTATAGTCATAGACAATGCATCAAAAACTACATAAAATATGTAGAAAAGTGAGGTCAAAATTGCTTTCAAATTATTTCGTATTTCTGTAACGACTTTCAACAACGGGGTAATTGCGCTGGTTCACTTTAGAATACTTCAGTTAGAGGGGCTTGTGGGTAACTAATATAAGCCGCATGGGTCAATCGATCAGGTTAAGCTACGCTTGCCGCGGTTGGTCCGTAGATGGGTGACCATCTTTACATACCAAGACCGCTCCGTGCCTCGGAAAGCACGTTAACCGGACGGGTCGTCAGAAGCCCGAAAGTTTGACAACCAGTCCTACCAAGGGGTATCGTACTACCCAGTAACTGGGTTGTGGAGGTCAGATAGGCAGACGCTCCATGTAAAATACTGGTATTCAGCTGCATCCGGTAATACTGGAAGCTGACCCCAACGTGGTTGGGACAAGGCTAGGCAGATGAATGATGATGAATGACTTAGAATACTTCTGTTACCCATACATCGTGATAGAACAAACATTTTCAGAAATTTTCACGTTTATAATATTACTAGCGACCCGTCTCTGCTTTGTACGTTTTTAACGACTTGACAAAACAGCGAGATTTCTGTAGTTATAGATCAATGTTATTTCTTTACTTTCATTGAATTGATCCCTGTGTGTGTGCCCTGGCGGCTGGGAGTATGTCGTGCTCTCTCTAATGTCTCGCTGATGGCGGCGCGTGTGTTGGATCATTTAGCTCCCTTCAAAATTGAGCTGAGTGGTGCTAATCCAGGTGTCATGTTCGTGAACGGGCGCCTTCAGTAGGGACTGGTCATCTCTTAGCTGTCACGGCTTATTTTAATTTAATTTAATTTTTGATTTGTTTTTTTTTTAATCTTTTTATCACGGACGTTTTGCATCGTTTTACATGTATAATTTCAATATATGAATGATGTGACCAATATTTTGTAACCATAATTATTATGTTGATTTAAAAGAGTGTCCGTGGAGTTTCTTGCCCGTTTCTTCTCCATAAGTACCTACTACGCTTTGGAATGGGCAACTAGCTTCATCTTTCTGACTGACCGACCCCTTGACAATTCAAAAGTGCCTGTAATTGGATTATTTGAAAAAAAAAATGCTTTAAGTTTGAGTTTGATTAGTGTTTTACGAACATAAATCTTCAATTTCAACAAATAAGTCCTCTAATGGAAGGTAGAAACCACAACAAAATCCGTTGTGTTATAGGATATGAGGGACGGATAAAATTCACTCATCCTCTATAGAAAAGGGTGGATCTTCCGACCAGACGGGTTTTGTGTTTGGTGGGCTACTGCCCGACGATTGATATCGAGAAGTTGTATCTATATATACAAGTCGCGCAGTAAACTCTGCTTGCGAGATGCAGGATTTCGTGTAATGCATAGTTTGCATGTGGCGATGTAATGTCGCTACGGTTTTGTTAAGGGGAACAACGCGGACATACAGAGAGACAGGAAAAGCGACTTTGTTTGTACTATTTATAACTTATAGACAGCGACTGATAGTAGGATAGTAGGATGATATTCTATAAGAATTACTCTAAAAACCACTAGGCCTTAAAAAAAAAAATATTTTACCTTTTTTGTTCCACCCACCGCTGGGCAAAGGTATCCCTCACAACTATATCTTACTTTTCTGTTGCCTTCTCCAGCCAACAAAGCTATTGAAAGAATTAGGAGCCTTGTGGTTTTTTTCAACGTTCAAGGTCTGAATAAGTCGAAGCCGCTGACCTTGAACGCTATTAGTAGCGTTAACAAAACTTCTAGACTTATATTAACAAAACAGGAAAGCAAACAAAAGCCGACCTTCCTATTTTCATCCGTTTGCGATAAAACTTTTGTTATAGACTGTGTGGGCAGATGGTGCAGAACAAGTGAAGAAAGAAGTTTCATTCCACAATAACAGTGGAGAATTGCTCATCAAATTGCTTTCTACCTGCCTGCTTGTATTAAGATAGAAGCAGGCCGTTGGTAAAGCAAGTTGGTCACCCTTTTTGGGCACACAAGATAAGTCTCTTGTGCCCAAAAACCTGTAACCTGGGTGACGTCTGCATTGGCATTGACTGCGCCGTAAATGTGTCTAAGTTTTGGACCTACAAAATAAAAACTTATTGAACCATCTCCACGAAGAAGTAAAACTTAGTATTGTAAACAGCGTCCTAATTGTGTAACATACTCTGAATCACAATCCGAAAGTTTTGAAGGATATTGCTAATCCATTGCTTCATAGGTTTGAAAAATTCATCTGCTCAACAACGGAAATAACGTAATGGACGTGGGTGAACTGTCAAAATGAAACCCATTGCGATCAATTGTCATTTTATGTGTGTTAGGCAATTACCCCGCTGATCTGTACCAGCCACCATCTTAATATTTACCCCTTTCTAGCCATTTCATCTTTCACACAATCCATCCAACGCATTTAAATTAGGAAAAAACGCTTACGGTAAAAGGCACTTGCACGAGAGGCTATTTCCAAGGCACTCCATTTCTGCATACATCGACACAGTTCAATAAACACAGCTTTCGCAGTTGGGCTACATGTACCATCATACCATGGTGTCGACGTTGCGGGGACCCAAGTGTTCTTCTTAAAGTTCTCCTCCTTGATAGTGGAGTCGAGGATTTGCAAGAAAACGAGTTCGAAAACGAATGTAAGCCTTCTGCATTTTCTTATCATATGGACGGAATATTGGACACAATCCAACAAGTTTCTAGGAAAATCATATTCTCGTTATGTTAGAATTTGGCTCGTCTAGAGGACTCGGTTAGAAATTAGTAATAACGAGAAGGTTTTGGAGAGAAATACGTTTATTTTTAGAATTGTCATAGATTAGATGGACAGTTTTGTTGTGCCAATATCACTTCGAAATTCGAACGATGTCTCGCTGTGAATCCGCCATGATTTACTTTAAAAACAAATGAATTCACTTTCGAATTGTGTGCGCTCACTTGAGTGAGGTTACAAGTGAACTTTACAGAATAGCCCTACAGTATCTCTAAGAGGATCTTCAATTCTACATCAATAAAAATAACGTTACTTTTTGCACTAACACAAAAAAATGCTAAGTCATTACAATAACACAACTGAAATTACGTATCACAACAGGAAAAATTTTTTGTCATTTTCACTCACCCCAATCAATCTATTTGAACCGTCAGTAATTTTGTCATTTGTCAATTAGTTTACTTACCTACTTATTATTTTTGACAAGTAAACAATGGCCAAAGATTCACGATTTTTGCCATAACAAAAAATTACTTTAAATAATTTTCAAGCGTGAAATTATGGCATTTTACTCATTGTATTGTGTTTGGGAGGCCCATGTCTATTACAGAATAATATTTATTTGGTCAGTTTTCAAAACTTCGTCAGTATTTACCTCAATAATATAAATTCGTTTCTCTCAGTTTTTAGGATATTTTTCACATTCACGCTGGGTATACGATGTCCCCTACTTTCGTTCCATTTCATTCAGCCTGCCCTTCTCCATGTCAGTTGGGGTCGACGTAAAACGTTTTTCCCTTCCATTCTCTCCTTTCAACAGTCACGCTATTATTCACTCCCTTTTCATTCATATTATCATTCACAGAATCCATCCATTTCTTCTCGTCTTACTCTCCTTCTCCATCCATCAACATACGAGTATATATTAATCACTCTTTTTGTATCAGTTCTACTAACTTTTACGATATATTTTCAAAATCGTCTTGTAGTCTTTCCATAATTTCTATCCATCCACTTTTCGTCTATTGTCATCGCTATTAGGGATAAGGCCGCCAGTGACGGCCAGTGCACCCTTGAAATTAAAGATATTATGATGAATTCCGTTACAATTTCGGTATATTCAAGCATAGCATTGTCTCCTTTCGTTGTATGTATATAAAAATGATGTCTTAATGCTACAAGTCAAGAAAAATAACTAAATCATCCCATGATTCCACCATCAGTAGTTTAGTTCGTGCGTTGTCAGTCAGTCAGTCACTGCCGCCACTAGTATGCGTAGAAGAGGATATTCTGATTAGTACCAAGAATGTTTTCAAGGAATGAGCACCACGATGCGCACGCGACGATGCCGCGTGGACGGTTTATTTATAATGTCGCATTTACTACGGCGTCTACGACTCTACTCTATTTATTTTCATTTTCCGGGTACTTATAAATATCTCTAGGTATGCGTCTACGCATTCAAGGACGTTCTATCTCTTACTGTCATGATTTCCAAATATTAATAAGATTTGTAGTGATTTTAAATACTAAATATAAAATTTAAAGTATATGGTTTGCTTCAAATGATTTTTGTATCAGGGTAGTCATGAAGAATGTTAAGCCGTTGGTCCTGGCTGTCATTCATGGATAAGGGACAGTCGTTACGGGTCGTCAGAAGCCCGAAAGTCTGACAACTAGTCTTATCAAAGGGTATCGTTTTACCCAGTAACTGGGTTGTGGAGGTCAGATAAGCAGTCGCTCCATGTAAAATACTGGATCAGCTGCATCCGGTTAGATTGAAGCCGATCCTAACGTAGTTGGGATAAGGCTAGGCAGATGATGGTAGTCATGAAGTTTAAATGTATCTAATTTGACAGTTACCGTAAAAGTAGCGGTTTTTTTTAACAGAACCGAATGGAAAACATGATATATTTGGTGTGCCGCGTAGTTGCCAAGTTAGTTCTCTTCGAGCCTCGGAATCTAAAGATTGTCTTCAAGAAGTTTAAAGTCTATACTGATATTATATTGAGTACCTAATAGTTTGTTTAATATTGCTACGAGTATATACCAAGTTTGTATGTGTGCAAGAATATAAAAACAGAAATATTCGAACTGACAAAGCGTTTTCATCTCATTATATTATCTGTATCATGCTACTGAGAGATAACATCATCTCTATCCTTTTCCATGCAGCTGAATACCAATGTATTACATGAAGCGAATATCTGACCTCCACAACCCAGTTACTGGGTACCTAACACGATACTCCTTGGTTGTCAGATTTGTTTGCTACGAGTATTTCTGTTGTACTGAAGCTGAATGTAATCGTGGTAACTTCAAATGATCTGTAAAGGTGTATTGTCTAACCCGACGGCTTCTATCACACACAAACGATCATTGGAAATAGTATTCAATTCACATCACTTATCAACGTCGAATAATATAGTACATTAATGCCGTGGTCTGTAATGACTGCGTTGCTGGCAGCGCTGATGATGGCCGAAAGCGCAGTGTAGCGCAGCGTAGCGCATCTCCAAGCCAACACAGCGCGGTCAGCATTGCAGCCCTTGATGGATGGATAGAATAAAGGCCGAGACCGAAGGTTGGGACCTTTATAGCGCGGACAGCAAGGGCTTGGTGATGACCAAGCTTGAAGGCCGAGAGCGTAGCTAAGCTAAGCACGAAGCCATCATAGCGTGTCCAGCAACGCAGTCATTGCGGACCGAAGCTTGGATAGTGCTTTACTCAAACAATGCGAGTAATTTAAATAAAACCAGCTTAGTTCAGTAAGAATTTACTTAAAGTAACAATTGCACCTATACAGCCAGATTATGTATTTTTTTTTTACACCTGACTATTTTTAAACAAAACTCGATAATAGTGGATTTTCAATGGAAATTGCTGATGCAAAACTCGCAACAAAATTACATACAGTTTAGCTGGCGCTTATTCAACTAGCGCGGAAAGGTCGACTTTGCTCAAAGAAGGTTGCCAAAATAATTAAGTACTCAAAAATAGTTACAATGTGGTCATTACAAGCATTTTTGAGTAATAATGATTTAAAGCTTAATGGATAGGTTTAACTAGGCGATTTTATCGCTTCGAAATTCGAACGTTGTGTATCCACGATGATTTACTTTAAAAACAAATGAGTTCGCTTTCGAATAGGGTATTTTACTATATACGAGAAAACATCTATAAACAGATTATTGAGATAGTTTAGGCAAAAAGGAGTCGGAAAATGTTACTTTTAGTTCATAAAATAACAAAATAAATTTAAAAAATCAATTCAACGTTTTCAGTTTTTCTAATCTGTTAAAAAACACCATGAAATAGTAGCCGCCATGTTATTACGTCATACCGCTATGTAAACTAAAACGTGTCAACTGTCAACTGATAGTTAGATAATAGATCAGCGGATTTGTTTACATAGCCAAGTGACGTCATGACCACAGAGCAACATGGCGTCCACTGCGTCCAGCGTTTTCGTCAAACTACGCGCGAAATTTGAAAATGTAAAATTTAAATGCATTTTTATGGCACTTATCGATTGAATAAAAACTTTGTGATTTTTTTTGGGGCATATTAGCACTATACTCGTAGAATTTAATCAAGACACTTTTCAAAAATGGGTGTAAGACCCTATTGTGTGCGCTCACTTGAGTGAGGTTTCAAGTGAACTTTACAGTAGCATTAAAGTATTGAGTTTTTCATTTTATAATCTCCATATTTTCAAACTCAAACGCAAACTCAAAGCACTTATTTTAAACCAATTACAGGCACTTTTGAATTGTCAAGGGGTCAGTCAGTCAGAAAGACGAAACTCCACGGACACTCTTTTAAATCAACATAATTATTACGGTAACAAAATATTGTTTACATCATTCATTTTTAAATTATACATGTGTGAGAACGATGCAAAACGTATAAGTGTCCTTAGTAAAAAGATTAACAAAAAAAAAAACAATTAAAAAATTAAATTTTATTAAAATAAGCTGAAAAGACAGCTAAGAGATGACCAGTCTCAATATAATAGCTTTAATAACATCCGATTGTGTAAACTATTATGATAGGGGGAGTGAATACTGAGATGACGGCTGAAAAATACGTTTAGAAGACATGCTGTGCCGATAAGGTAAGCAAATAAATTGGGATGAGAGGGCAGGGGGATGACGACGAAAATGGTAAGGTGACAAGGTCCACAAATAAGAAACTTCTCCAGTTTGTAGGGTTCCGTAGTAAACAGAAACCCTTATAGCTTCGCCATGTCCATGTGCCATGTCTGTCTGTCTGTCTGTCTGTCCCCGCTGTAATTCAGAGACGCTTAGTATTAGAAAGCTGTAATTTGGCGTATGTATACATATTAATCACACTGACAAATTAGTAAAATAAAATCTTGAAAAAAATATATGTAAAATATCATCCCCAATTTACGTGAAATTGGGTATGATATTTTTTTTGTCGTCTATCCCATGATGTGGGGTATCGTTGGATAGGCGGTTTAAAAATATTGTGGGTATGTGAACACCATTTTTTCGATTTATGGATCCGTTTGCGTAATATTAAGCTTTAAAGTGCAAATTATTGTTAGAGTCAAGTGTCCTCCACCTGCCAACTAAATCGTTGTTTACAGAGATGTGAAAAAAATCATGTCAGTAGTACATAATATAATTAAATTAACCGATAAAGCCCCAATGGCTCCGAATAGGAGCCCTCGCGGCGCGCGATTTGAAAGTAGTTATCGAATAAAAATGTTTTTTTTGAGATTGAGAGATGACGTTATTGAGCCACGGGCCTGAGCGGTTAAAAGTAAAACTATCACAGCTAAGTAGGCTTTACAAGTGAACGAGTAATGGTCGACCGACTTAAGGCGCTGACAAGACCCAATTGACCAAAATAGGCTTGTCTTAAGAAAAAAAATTGCCAAATCTGTATAGTTAGAGTTTTTGTTAGAGGGTTTGGTTTCCGCACTTAGTCCTTCAAGTGGACCATTGTGCGTGGGCCATGGCGGCCGTTTTTGGTGGTTATTCCAACCAGCCCACCTCCCTCCAGAAGTTGATAACATCTCCTGGTCTGTTTAGAACCTCTGTGTAGGATCTAGGTGCCCCGAGGGTTTCTGTTCTAATGTGGGTGACGCCAGTGCATTCGAAGAGCACATGCGCAACGGTTTCCTCTGCCTCCATGCAAGCCCTGCACAGAGGGCTGTCCGTTATGCCTATTGTGTGGAAGTGTTTGTTTAGCGAGCAGTGGCCCGTCAACAGGCGTAGGCCGGTCCTGTTCAGGCGTAACAGGCGCCTGGTTAACTTGCTATCCAAGGATGGCATAGCCTCCTTGGACTGTCTGCACCCCTGTACCGAGGACCACCAGCTCTCCGCTTGTGTGTGGGTGAGCTCCTGTAGCCACCTGCGTAGTTGGTTGAAGGGGATGGGCACGATTGGCTCTGGTCCGCAGACTGACGTGCCGGATGCTTTCCTGGCTAGTTCGTCAGCTGCGTCATTGCCCAGGGATCCACTGTGTCCTTTTATCCATTGCAGTGTCACTGTGTTGCGGTTCAATACCGTTATACGTTCTAGCGCATTGTGACATTCTTGTGTTAATCTCGAGGTATTATGTTTCTTCCCTAGGGATTGGAGAACTGAGGCGCTGTCGGAGAGTATACGTACATGAGCGTCCGTAACTCTCCTGGCTTCTATGGCATACGCCGCTTGTATAATGCCCACACATTCCGCCTGGTAGACGGTGTTGAACATTCCCAGCGGGCAGGATATATTTATGTTAAGGTCGTGTGAGAAAACGCCAGCTCCGGTTCCGGAGTTGGTCTTTGATCCATCGGTGTATAATCTTAACTCATGCGGGCCTGAATAGTCGCACCGTTCTTCTGTGAGTATTATGTTGTAGTGCTTTTGGAAACAGTGTAGTTTTGGGGCTCTGTCGCAGGGTGATGCCATCATCGGTCTTCGTTTGATCGCATCCTCCCTTATGCGTATGTGCTTGACTCTAGAGTCTTTGCTCAGGGTCCCTGTTATGTTAAGCCTAAAGGCGGCCAGGGCCGCCTCCTCTCGCACGCTGAGGTGCAGAGGCGGCAATCCAAGCATCGCCTGTAGGGCGGCGGTGGGCGTAGTTCTCATACAGCCTGTGATTGCTACACAAGCAAACCATTGCAGTTTTTCGAGATCTTTTTGGGCTGTGCTCAGGTCTGTCCTGGGCCACCAGACTAGTGAGCCGTATGTGATAGTTGGCCGGATGACCGTGGTGAATAGCCAGTGGGTAATCTTGGGGTTAATTCCCCAGTTCCTGCCGAGCAGTCTTTTGCACTGCCACAGTGATATGCTGGCTTTTGTAATGATGTAGTTGGTGTGTTTTGCCCAATTCAACTGTTTGTCCAAGAAAATGCCCAGGTATTTGGTTTCAGTTGATAGGCTTAGGGTGGTTCCAAAGAATCGTGGTAGCTGTAGTAGCGGCAATTTCCTCTTCTTTGTGAAAAGAACCAATTCGGTTTTTGTAGGGTTTACTGATAGTTGGTGCTTATTGCACCAAACCTCTACTATTTTTAAGGCTTGGCGCATAAGGTTGCACAGGGTATTCTCGTGGGTGCCGTTTATTATTATTATTAATCTGTATAGTTTGTGGTAGCCGAAAAAATATATGTTAATTTTGAACATATTTCCCAGAACTTGGTTGTTTCCAAAACACGTTTTGATAAAAAAATCTCAATACAAACTAACGTTAAACTAACCTCTTACCTTGAGTTCTAATCCAAAATATCTGTATTAAATATCAACATACGTTACGTATTTAATTAATAACAAGAACGTCATATTTGAATGCAGAACTTGCTTGTTTTTGTTTTCGATTACTCAACTCAATTTTGAGTAAATAAATAATTGCTTCATTTTTTGCAATAAATTACAAGCGTTGCGTCATCGCGCTTCTTTTTCTGTTCTATGCAATCTGACAGTGACCGCGGTTTAGGTGGTGTCAGCGTCTTAAGTTGGAGAATTGACCGTGACGTATATCGATGCATGGGAGAACATGTTTTTCAACTACAATGTTAAGTTTGTTTTTTGAATAAATTCATCCCAAGTAATCTCAGCTACGGAACCCTTCATTGTGCGTGGACCGACACGCACTTGGCCGGTTTTTTAAAACCTAATCACATGTTAGGAGTTCTGATTACTTGACTAAAATAACAAAAGCCAATGACAAAGTGATTTGACAAGCGATAAAAATTGCATGGGCTTTTAGGCACAACACTGCACGGATTAATGGCGACATAAAATGGGGTCATAAAACTTGATTGGTGACCTTGAGTGGTACTAATTAGAGAGAGGGCACACAGGGGTCACGGATACCTATTTGTAACGTCATTGTTTAAGCCCATTATATTTAGCTTTGTCCATATATCACACGAATTTGTCGAAATTTTTGTTATTGACACATGGAAGGATGAATATTCGACCAAAAATAATGACATAATTTAATTAAAAAGTAAATTCAGTGATATTGGCGCCGATTCCCTTGTTCACAAACTAAACTAAATTTAAGTTCAGTGCATCTTTGTCTTTCTATTTCATTAAGAAAAGGACAGAAGATACATTTTAGTTCAGTCCTGTCAAATTAATCAGCGCTTGACGTAAATTGACGTATTTTTAGTAGGCAAGTTTTTAATCACGTCTAAACTTGTATAGAGTAGTGACAGGCGCTAATTAATTTGACAGGACTAAACTAAAATTTATCTTCTGTCCTTTTCTTATTGAAATAGAAAGAAAAAGATGCACTGAACTTAAATTTAGTTTAGATTGTGAACAAGAGAATCGGCACCAATATCTACCTATAATAAATTACGATCGAGCAGATAAATATCATGATTTATAATAATAATTTGCTTCAACGCGAATGATAAGATGACGGATATGAGATTTTTTATTTGAATACTTAGAGAAGTTAGGAATTAAGTAATAATAATAGCACGTTTGCAGACCAGTGGTGGCCCAGGGGTAACGGCCGCGACTTACGAGTTCTAAGTCATAGGTTCACACACAGACAGGCGCTTTACTTTGTGTAAACCATTTCATCACCACTCTGCACACACACTGCTCTCAAACTGGTGTCTCCGCTGAGATTACGCCAGCATGGCCGAAATTCGGTCAGGTGGAATACTATTATAATCTAAGAAGAACAGACATAATAAAAATAATATCTATCTAATGTTTCTACACGAAATGACATTTCTTTTCTTTTGACATCGCACCGTAGATATCTTTCTACAATAAGTGATTTTGTCTTTCATTTGTTTTTTTTCTAAGGCGGTAAGCTACGCGTGAAGACCAGAGGGCATAGACAAGTGGTAATCGCTTTCAAAGCGATTCGTATTTCTACAACGACTTTCTACAGGATTGACATAAGCTTTTCGGTAGCCTATGACAATTCAATACACTTTTGAAAGGTGAACGGCAGATTTCGTACAGCTTACTTTTTTTGTTGTTTTGTTATAGAATTTGTACCACATATTAAGGCGCTGACAAGACCCAACTGACCAAAATAGGCTTCTCTTAAGAAAGAAAATTGCCAAATCTGTATAGTTTGTGGTAGCGGAAAAAATATATGTTAATTTTGAACATATTTCCCAGAACTTGGTTGTCACCAATACACGTTTTGAAAAAAAAATCTCGATACAAACTAACGTTAAACTAACCTCTTACCTTGAGTTCTAATCCCAAATATCTGTATTAAATATCAACATAAATTACGTATTTAATTAATAACAAGTACGTCTTATTCTAATGCAGAACTTGGTTGTTTTTTATTTTCGATTACTCAACTCAATTCTGAGTAAATAGATAATTACTTCATATTTTGCAATAAATTACAAGCGTTTTGTCGTCGCGCTTCTCTTTCTTTTCTATGCAATCAGACAGTGACCGCGGTTTAGGTGTTGTCAGCGTCTTAAGGCAACTAAGCCATTTATTTTCATGTAAGTATACTATTTTTAGAAGTTCGGATTAATTAATAATATTTAAAAAAAGGTTTTAATAACTACACGTAATTTAGTCGTAAACTAAACGCATTTATGTTGGTATTTAAGCTATGCTCGCCATGAGGGTATTACCCAACCTGCCCCCTTCTTAGATGAAGTAGGGGAGATGTAGGTAATGGGAGTCACTTAAGCGAGAATTGAAATAAAAGCAAATCTATAAATCAATTATTTATTGCTTTAGTCGTATAACAAACTTTGGTTATCTAACTATCAATTGAGATCATCTTTAATCACTTTGGCTAACTATTTAAGGAACTATCATTAATTAAAAAAAAACATGTTTGATCACCATTGCCAACATCGGTTGGCAATGGTGATCAGCGTGTGGACAATGATAGTCATCACATATCGCATACATAATTGCGGGCTAAGTCCCATCCAGTGCAATCTGCATGAGCCTAAAAACCACAAGAAGTGCACGGAAACCGCACCGGAAGCTTTAGCATATTCGAATGCCGCTTTCTAGATGGTTTGCGGTGCACCTGTAGAAAACATTGGCCATTTTTTTATTGTGTTCGCGAATTCATCTTCCATCTCACGCATGAAGACAGTAGTACGTCCAAGACGAGGTTCCTTATCTTTATTTTTGGATAAATTTTTTGAAGACCGGAAAATGGAATATTCATCGTTTTTGCGGTTTTCCTCTTTGAATAACCACTATTTTTTACGAGTTCCACCGCCTTTTCATGGTGGTCCATAGACCAGCCAGCCTTATCTATCTGTCTAGGACGAACATTCGGCATCTGCAAAACAAAAAAAAACAAAAATTTTTCGAAGTTAGCAATGGGGTCACCCGACTCCGATTGCCCACTAAGGAGAAAACGAAAAAAAACAAAACCTAATAAAAAAGTTGAGGTTATAAGGGGAAACGAAGTTGCAAATTACAATCTTAAATGCTACGATCATTATATATCACAAGCATAGAAACAAACACTAAATAGTTTGAGACTTACCTTCATATTTATCCACTCGAAAAATTAGAACACAACGACGCAAAATCGTTTTAAGTGCATTACTCTCACACGCGTGGTTCAAACTGAGTGAACTGTCGGCCGGGCGCGCTACTAGCGTTCGGCTACCGAGTGATATCATTGAAATCGTTCGCTCGGTTTCGGTTTTTTGTTATAATGGGTGACCACCATTGCCAACTGACTCCAATTGCCTACATCTCCCCTAATATTAAGAATTAATTAATTATTAATAAAATAAATGTATTAAAAAAAAAACTATTAACTGTATTGTTTTATTTACCTACACTCAAAACCCCATCAGGACTTTATCATCATTACCAAACTGTTGCAGTCAGCTGCTGGACATAGGTATCTCCTAATGCACTCCGCTGAGTAGGTACGATCCTCATCTCAATTTACCTACTTGATAGTGAGTAAAACACTACAAAAAATACGACAAGCAATCTAGAACATAATTATACTTTATTACCGAAACAATGTTTATGTGCCTATAAGTAACAATCTACATTGGTACACTAGTACATAACCTTAAAAAATAAAACTGGTTATAACTTTTACGTCCCAAGTTCTAAAAATCCAAGAATTTAAAAAGGGCTTGTCTACCGTATTAACTACCAATTAAAACAAAAAATATCCCAAAACACGAAATTTTATTAGCTGTACGAAAGTCCCATACAAGCCTGCCGTTCGCCTTTCCATCATTGTTATCGGTGATAGAATATCACTTTTTCTAGGCCCCCAATTTATCCAAACAGGCACAAACTCAGCCTCTAAGGTCTCATTAGTTTTTTTACAATAACATTATCTGCCGCCTTTTTTTAACTTCTTATGTTGGGATCGGCCTTCAGTCTTATCGGATGCAACTGAATACCAGTACTTAATATTTTTATTTTTTTTGCAACGCCCAATTTGTTAATGACATTTTCCCTTATGGACCTTCTGATTTGGAGCGTCTCATACTTACCTAAGCCTAAAATTACACTACACAAATGACTTCCACTATTATTTCACAAAGGTAGGGGTCCACTAGGGCCGATGCCTGCCTGGGTCGCGGGAAGGTACTTATGGGTCACCGAGGCCCCCGCAATACAGGCAACAGGAAGGAATACGGGTGGGTTTTAGTCAGTAAGAGTCTGACACACCCTCCCGCTCCGCCCAGAGCGGGAGAAGTTATTGATGATTTCCCATCCTCAAAAAAAAAACACTATTATTTAAACTTATTTCTTACTAGCTGCTTCCCCCGCGACTTCGCCCGCGTGGTTATTCTAAATGCCGCTGATTATGTATAATCTAATTCATATACACATTTTTTGTTCTACGTAGAATACTGAAAAATCTTTCTCAGACACGTGATTATACCTACCTATATAATCTTCCAGTTTCCAACAGTCGGCATTTGTTTACATTACAAACGCAGTGCAAGCTCATGTTTTGAAATACATGTTAAAACTATATGCTACCCACTGTAAACAGTCTACAGTCTACCTACTCGTATATAATTGAAATCTATTGTTATGGTGCTGACAAGACCCAATTGACCAAAATGGCTTCGCTTAAGAAAAAAAACTGCCAAATCTGTATAGTTTGTGGTAGTGGAAAGAATATATGTTAATTTTGAACATATTTCCCAGAACTTGGTTGTTACCAAAACACGTTTTGAAAAAAATTCTCGATACAAACTAACGTTAAACTAACCTCTTACCTTGAGTTCTAATCCAAAATATCTGTATTAAATATAAACATACGTTACGTATTTAATTAATAACAAAAACGTCTTATTTGAATGCAGAACTTGGTTGTTTTTTATTTTCGATTACTCAACTCAATTTTGAGTAAATAGATAATTGCTTCATATTTTGCAATACATTACAAGGGTTGTGTCATCGCGCTTCTCTTTCTTTTCTATGCAATCTGACAGTGACCGCGGTTTAGGTGTTGTCAGCGTCTTAAGCGAATCAGTGGTGGCCCAGTGGTAACGGCCACGACTTACGTGTTTGTAGGTCGAGAGTTCAAACCCAGGCAGGCGCTTTACTTTGTGTAAATAATTTCATCACCACTGCTCTTAAAACGGTGAAGGAAAATCGTGATGAAACCGGCATGTCCAAGAAACAAAAATTCGAAGTCATGTGACATCTACCAACCCGCACTGGGCCCGCGTTGTAGATAATGGCCCAGTCACTCTCGAAGAGAGGAAGCCTGTGTCCCGTGTCCCAGTAGGAACATTATAGGCTGATTATGCTGTTAAGCGTGGAATACACCTGCTACCTAGTAATACAAGATAGTAATGCCAATTAATGCGATTTCGCATATATTTCATTAGCATGTGAATTCTTGAGTCTTAGCATGCGAATTGATATTGCTATGCTATTTGCTATTATGACGAAAATGGATAATAATGAAGTATGTGAATTTTGTTATCTATTTAAATACAATAATAAGCACAAGACGAAAGAATGTAATCACTATGTAACGAATACGTAAACTAAACTCTCACCATCACTTCACAGAATTTCGCAACTACATTTCATTTGCTAAATGCTAAATGAGCATTCGCTAACAGTGAATGCGAATGCTAATTAATCCATCACTAGTACAAGAGCAAATGCTACAGAAAGTCGAATCATTAATTCACTGAAGTAATCTGACATGTGCTAGCTGTCACTTTGTGTAATAAAATGGTCATATTTGTTGTAATGGTGATCTTTTAGTTTAATTGATTTATATAAGTGTAAAATAAATGTATAGTAATAAGTGTAAAAGTATAGAATACAATAAATATGACCATTTTATTACACAAAGTGATAACGAGCACATGTCAGATTATTCCAGTGAATTCGACTTTAGTAGCATTCAACTACTTAGCTTGGGTATACGAAAAGAGCATGAGTATTTTACAGGCATAGAGATCATGATACCTAGAAGCAAACAAGCATGCTTATATTTCTTAGCTTATGTATTCCAGGCTTAAACCTGGTGATTGTTTATTGTAAGTTTGTTTGTTATGCTCTCATGACAAAACGGCTGAATGGATTTGAATGGAATTTGGCACATGTGTAGACCACGACCTTGATTAGGACATAAAATACTTTTTATCTCGATATCAATACGGGATCAAGACTTAGGCGGGTGAAACCGCGGGGCATAACATACATAACATATATAATAAGCCTATATAATGTTCCCACTGCTGGGACACAGGCCTCCTCTCTGTGAGAGGGAGAAACCGCGGGGCGCTGCTAGTAAATTATAAAATGAGAAAGTGGGATTTTTTATTTGAGGCTGTCACTTTAAAACGGCTGAACGGATTTGGATGAAATTTAGCACATGGGTAGACTATGACCTGGAGAAGGACACATGCTACTGTTTATCGAGGACCGCAGACGAAGTCGCGGGCAACGGCCAGTAGTTTATAAAGCTAGGTGTAAATGTAAGCAAATAGAAAAGTATGGGGTGCATTAAATAGCCTCCACAAGACGATACGACATGAGTTATATAGTTCGTGCCGATACGAGACAAGAAGAGACCACCAAGCTTCTTATCGCACTATAAATGATCCAGAACCCATGTATCACAAAAAAATCCATGTGTTCTGATTTTTCCAGAATGATCTGCCTGTAGAAGGGGTAAAAAAAATACCCTGTACCTACTGAATAACCTTTTCTTATAAGATATATTATAGATGACAGAGAATCTAAGACTGCATATTTCGTGATGATTTTGGACCATGAAAAGTCAAGCTTCCAAATTATCCAGCAACCCCTAGGCAACATAGCTTCAAGAAGTAACTTGAGTTTTTCGCTATAATACACCAATTAAGAGAGCTAGAATGAAACAGAACTGAATCGCCAATGAAATACGATTGATCAAATCGAAGTATTTCCCCTGCAACTTGCAACGCAAGTTTCGAACTACGAGCCGTTAAGAGTCCATAATTCCTCAAACTGTTGAGCATGATCCTCCATTATATCGAAACTACTGCATCATTAATTTTAAAATAAATATATAGTAAAGTTGAGAATTAAGTTTAAATACTATGTCTGGCGAAAATACGATTTCGTAAAATTTTCTCGACGGAAAAAATATTACAAAGTTACCTCCATAACTCTCCTCCGCCTTCCGCATCCAGTCTGTCCCAGCCACCTTTTTAAGGAGGAGGTATTATGGACTCTTAATTTGTACGCTTACTGACCTCTAAGCGGTAGTTTCGATGATAGCACGCACAAAGTTGCATAGTGCATTCCAAACCAGGTCGGCCCCTTGACAACCGTTAGCATTGTTAAAGAGGTTATGTGTTACATAACCTCTTTTTGATATACCCACGAATGGATTGTAGTGGGTACTATGAGGCTTCGAGCATGAAGATCATCTCTCTAGCTTTTTCCTTACTATGTTGGGGTCTGCTTCTAGTCTAACTGCTGAATACCAGTCTATACTATATATTATATACTAATATTAAAAAAGAGGAAACATTTTTTTGTTTGTATGTTTGTACCGAATAAGCTCCGAAACTACTGGGCCGATTCTAAGATCCACCAATAGAAAGCTGAATTATCTGTAAGTAGCATAGGTTGTATTTTTTAGAAAATAAAATTAGAGATCCCTGCAAAAATTACAATAACGTAACCCAAGGTATCAAAAGCTTGCCTATAAAAGTCACTATTTAGCGTGCGCTGAAAAACTATTAATGATACATAAAAATAATGTATTACATATTTATAGTACTCATCATTACCCACAAAAAAGTCCGCAAAGTATTTGTCTAACTATTCTAGTTAAGTCACAATAACCGTTTTTGTTCAAATTAGTCAATCAAAACACGGGTAAAATCGAAAGATAATGCGCGATGATCTCTGGAACTGCCAGTCGGATTTGAATGATTATTTTTGCATTTTATAGCCCGATTAAAAACAACGTGAGGAGGTATATCCTAGAACCAAAAAAAACGAAGACATGTGACATCTACCAAAACGCCCGTGGGCCCGTGTGGTGGATTACGGCCCACTCCCTCACAGAGAGGAAGCTTGTGTCCCAACAGTGGGAATATTATAGGCTGATTATGTAAGACTGGTTGCTGGACTTTCGGGCTTCTGATACCCGTAATAACTGTCAAAGATCTAGGAATGGCACGGAGAGGTCTTGGTATATAATGGATGGTCATAATCCACGGGTATCTTTATATTTAAATAAATATTTATTCCACAATTTTCGTTATTGCACCTACCGCTGTCTGTCTCTGCATCACCCAAATGTTGACTGGTAGAAAATGCCTATGGCATTAAGTCCACCTCTGTACATTTGTGTGTTTAAAGTATTAAATATAATAATAATAAATAAATATACAAAGTTAAATACTTTTCCTATTGACAGAGATGCGGACGTTAATAATGTTCATGTAAGTATAGTATTATTACATATAAGACTGTTAGTTTAAATATATTATGTTACCTAATATCTTGTTTGAAAATAATATCATAGCTCAAATTAATTAACTGGGCAAAGTCTTGAACTTTGGCCAGTTAATTAATCGCGCTGTTTTGCAATTTTGACCATATTCCAGAGCGAAGTATGATTTCTTTCTATAACACTTCTCATACATTTCTCAAATACCTACAGAAGCAAGAAAAGATTGATTGAGAAAAGAACTATCACCAGAGGGCCTAGACAACGTGACATAAGTGACATTCTACTAGCGATAACGATGACGGAATGTCAAAAATGTATTGGATTGACTTATAATTATGTCAATCCAATAAATTTTTGACATTTCCAGAGCAATTTTGGCCACATTCCAGAGCGAAGTATGGTTTCTTTTTCAATAACACTTCTCATACATTTCTCATGTACAGAAGCGAGAAAAGATTGACTGAGAAAAGAACTATCACCAGAGGGCCTAGACATTCTACTAGCGATAACGATGACGGAAATGTCAAAAATGTATTGGATTGACATATAAGTCAACCCAATACATTTTTGACTAATTTCTTAAACGACTTTCAAACTACTGCAAGCAATAAGGACAAAATAAACTAACTATAAAAACAACATAACATCACGCCTTGTTTCCCCGAAGGCTTGGGCAGAGTTGTACCTGTAGTACACCCACATTTCGCCAGTTATGTTTAAGTCCCATGTAATAGGGGGCGAGCCTATTGCCACCAACCGGGCACAAATCCAGACTCCGGGCTACTACTGAGAAATTCCAGACAGAAAAGCCCAATAACACTTAGCCCAAAACAAAAACAAAAATAATATATACCTAAATAGTACCTATTATATATATACAAACCGTAGATGCAATGCAACTTATACGGTAAAGGCTCCTACATACTGAATGCAGGAGCCTTAAAACAAACATAACATACGCCTGTATTCGCAGAGGTGAAACAATGAGTTGAAAACCGGCCAAGTGCGTGTTGGACCACGCAAAATGAAGGGTTCCGTTGTTGAGAAGTTGAGATGACTATCTCAAAAACAAACTTAACATTGTAGTTGAAATACATCGATATATGCCACGGTCAATTCTCCAACTGCAAATTTAAGTTGGTCGACTGTTACTCGTTAACTTGTAAAGGCCACTTAGCTGTGATAGTTTTCCTTTTAATTTCATTATATGTACTACTGCCATGATTTTTTTCACATCTCCATAAACAGCCATTTAGCTGGCAGGGCCCTCCCTGCGGGACACTTGACTCTAACAAAAATAATATTACGCAAACGGATCCTTAAATCGAAAAGTAGTGTTTACAGACCCGCAATATTTTTGAACGGCCTCACAGTGGAACGAATGTATGGGAGCGGTTGGACGTAGACATGTCCGAAAAATAAGAGTAAAATTATGACAAACTAATGATGCCATCTTATTCGATTACTTAATGCCTTCATAAATTGTGGTGATGAATTTCTTCATAACTCCCATATTTCGGGAGTAATTTGAGAAAATGTGAAATTTTACTATGAAAATGAGTGTATCGAGCTCTCTCCCTCCTGATTCCGGGCTTGTTTCAAGTAGCGGTCTCTAATATCGTAATGCTATTACTAAGAGCTATATTTAATACTAAGACACATAGTGCGCCAAATGTGCACTTTCTGGGATAAAAGGAAATGAAAATTTAAAAAAAAAAACGTTTTTTCCCCATTTGTATTTACTTTAAACCGCAGACAGACTTATTAAGAGGTCTATAAATATATTATATATATACAGAAATATATATTAACAAAAATATTCACAAGAACTGATGAGAGTATGACTTTTAAGTAAGTTGATAATAAATTACCTAGTTTCATTAAAAGTACAATAAATAATTAAGATGTAAGCTCTAATTTACTAAGTTACACATTTTAAAACAATAACATCATTTAATTATCTTCGTCATCATCATCATCATCAATTAATTCAAATTCAGAATCGATGTCCGCTAAATCATTTATGTTAACAAATTCGATATCACTTTTCTCAGAATCCGTAAGCTCATAAAATTCCTTAAAAGAAGATTTTTTTACAAACTTATTTCCTTTTGGACGGATACTTGTAACAAGTGGATCAGAAGACAGTAAAAGATTGTGCATAATATCTTCATTGCATGAGATACTGCTATGCTTTCGAGAATGCCCCTCTCTATATTTTCTAAAATCTTTATTTCTAGCCTCAGATGCCTCTTCAGATAGAAAACCAATGGGCACAATTGACATGTTCTGAACTATGTCTGGCCCATGCATTAAAATTTTATGAAGTGAAGAAGGCATATAATACCATGGGTATAACTCCACGTAAAGCTTAGCAGTATCAAAGCAGAACTCTCGGAATTTAGTTACGTTGATCTTCTCTCCTGATGAAATACACTGCAAGATCACACAGATTTTTCTTAAGAGCATAGCATCTATTCCGGTCAGTTCAGCAGATTTAGTGTAGTTTTCAAAAAATCTCCTTGCCGAGTTGCCATTGTTGGTGGATCCACTGCCTTGTTTCACAACATCGAGAAGTAAGCCCGTTTCTCTTCTTACAGCCTCTTGAACTCTTTTCTTCCTGTCATCAACTTGCCTTTTTGCTATATCACCCCTTACTTGCCATGATTTTATGTCTAATTTGTAGGAAATGTGTAATAAGCATTCCATTGAGCGAATCCAAGCGTGAAGGGTGCTTAAGCTATATTTATACATGTCCTCGTTTGCGTGTTTATCTTTGATTAACTCTAAATTATTCATTTCTTTAGGACAAGCCTTGCATATGTCACACACTGAAGCTGCTGTATTGGATATAATGGAATGAATTTTACCATCAATCATTGTCAACAGCAGTTGGTGTTTGACACTAATTCCATCAGTGATGGTGGATGGAGTTAAGGCTTCAATCTCTGCTTCGATTTCAGCCATCTCTCTCTGCACATTTTCTTTGGTTTCCTTTATAAACTTAAACAATATTGGCCGGCAAAATGAAGTGGAAGATGGTCGCTCGTTTTCCCAAATTGTTACACCTTTTGAGACGAGCCGCAGTGGTACAAGACTAATCATAAAATTACTAGCAAGATCGATTTGCTCATCTTCACTCGTCCTTTGATGATAAATGCTTTGGCTAGATGATCCGTCAAAACCCCATTTGCTGGTCAATACGAGCTGTTGATTGGGATCAACAGGGGTTTCTAACGACCTAATAAGTCTTCTTGAGGTTAAATCCATCAAGGCTTGTAATTTGATTTTTGCAGAGCTCTCTGTAACTGTGAGATCTTCTTTGGCCGGATAGCACTTAATTTTTTCTTTAACCAACATGTAGTAACTCGGGTATTGAAGAGCTCCTTCTTGAGTGTTGAAATCCCGAAGAGTGTTATAGCGCCATTTCGATAAGTTCATCGATACATAAAGAGCCAATGCCTTCAAAGGGGATATTTCCCGTACCTGAATTGATTTACCTTCAATGAAGGCTTTGATTTTTGAGGCCTCTCCTGGAATCTCCGTCAAGTATTTCATAACATAAGCTGTATCGCTTTGTCCTGCCTTTTGAAGCGCCCTTTCGGCCGAAAACATAATTTCAGCGCTGCTACTGCTGCATGAAAGACTATCTTCAGTGCGTCTTCTTTTTTGCCGGTTACTAAGGTCCTCAAAAGATTTACGAGGACTAGGATGTGTACAAGTTGAAGCATCAGATTTAGCAGGAGAAATTATGGGCTCGATGACGTCACTTATATTTTCTGTAGAAGGTTCCATATTTTCATTCTGTAATTCCGGCCATTGAATTGCAGCCTGTAGCCAAATCTCATGTTTCTTCCGAAACTTATCTGTGCTTCTTCCAGACTGTGTCCATTTTGCATAAATGCGGTAGCAAAATCGACGACACCAGTCTTTTAAACTTGTTTCAGCACTTTCACATAACTGAACACAACTGTTATCTTTTAAAACACTGAACAAATAGTTAAAGTCGCGTAAATCTTTATGTGCGCGTGCGCATAAAGCAACGTGAATATCAAGATTTGTATTAAAATTTGGAAAATACATTGCGAGATTAGCTTGGATACAACGAGGTGTAAATCAACACTGATTTTAAAGTTACTAATAGTGACCTATTTATATAAAATCCAGGTATCCCAGGTATCCTTTGTTAAATATTGCAAGGTAATTAGTTATTGTGATAATTAGTAAATGATGCATGCTAAATTAGTGTATTAAGAGCCATTTAGTAATTAAATAATAGCAATGTTCTTATCAGTAATCATTAGTGCATCAGTTTTATATGTAAACCTTAAGTCCCTAATTATATATCCTAATTAGCTTATATCTTCTCTAATTGGCTGCTCAGAAATGTTATTGTAATAAGGTAAACCTTTAGAAAAACGGTTTTAATCAACAAAATAAACAAAAAATAAAAAAATTGTGTTATAAAATAAACATCACTCTTTATCCCAGAAAGTGCACATTTGGCGCACTATGTGTCTTAGTATTAAATATAGCTCTTAGTATTAGCATTATGATATTAGAGACCGCTACTTGAAACAAGCCCGGAATCAGGAGGGAGAGAGCTCGATACACTCATTTTCATAGTAAAATTTCACATTTTCTCAAATTACTCCCGAAATATGGGAGTTATGAAGAAATTCATCACCACAAGTTATGAAGGCATTAAGTAATCGAATAAGATGGCATCATTAGTTTGGCATAATTTTACTCTTTTTTTTCGGACATGTCTACGTCCAACCGCTCCCATACATTCGTTCCACTGTGGGCCTGTCCAACGATACCCCACACCAGACGAGGAAAAAAATATCATACCTACATTACGTGCAAGGGAGGTGTCGACGTTATTATTATGAATATCTATAACAAATTACAGCTTTCTAGTACTAAGCGTCTCTGAGCTACAGCGAGGACAGACAGACAGACAGACAGACGGATATGGCGAAACTATAAGGGTTCCTTGTAGTCCCATTTAACAGGGAGCGAGCCTATTGCCATCAACCGGGCACAAATTCCGGTTCCGGGCTGCTACTGAGAAATTTCAGATGGACATACCCAATAACACTTTGCCTGACTCGGAAATCGAACCCAGGACCTCGTGCTTAGCGGTAGCACTTGCAACTACTAGACCAACGAGGCAACAGCCGAATGGTAAAACCCATATCTCGTATAAAAATAAGATGAAGACAACAACAAACAACACACACAACTGGCAGTGTGGGCGTACTATAGGTACACCTCTGCCTAATCTTTCAGGGAATTTAGGCGAGATGATAATTTATGTTGTATGTGTCGTACAAAATACTTTTTACAAAAAAAAACAAACGACTTCCAAAAAACACTACAAAATGAAAAATTGCTTTAATTTCGGAATTCGCTGTTTTGGTTTTGTATTTTCGTTTTTTTTTTTTTGCCACCAACTTCCGAAATTAAAGTTATTTTTGTGGTTTAACTGTCCCACACAAATTTGAATTACCTGCTATGTAAATAACAGTGACAGGAAGTTATTTTAACATCATCCACGTATACCAAGTGGGAAAAATACCTACATATATTATTGAAACTAACTCAAAAACTACCCAAGCAAAATGAATACACGCGGCAAATGAAAAAAGAATTTCCAAAATCGGTCGGTACACAATTGACGAAAATATCGATGAACATACATATAAAAAAATATATACAAACGAACATAGAACCACCTTCTTTTTTTAAGTCTGTTAAAAATAATTAGCTAGTAAGTAAATTAAGTATGGTACTCACGATTCAATATTCCTCAATTATTATTATTAAATCCAATAGGTACTTCACGATGTCATTGTCTTCTCGATATTAGCGTCACTTAGGTACAATTATAAACTCATTAGTCTTAATTTTAAAAACGTTTATCGTTTTAAATTATTTAAATTTTATATCAGCCACAGCCACATTCTTTTTCACATTCCAATTCAAAAAGGAAAATTTTATTTTATTATTTTAGTAACTTTTGAATTTAACACTGCTTTTAAAAACACTAGTTTTCCGAGATTTCCAATTATTTCAAGTCAAGCTTCCTTTTCTAAACGTGATTTTCAATTCTTCTCAAACTTCGGCAAATTTTCAATCCTTTTCACATTTTAAACATCGAATTCCAAATAATTATAACGTTAAAATCACTTTCCTACGCACATCTGTCAACGAACATTTTAAAATGCCCGCGAATCATATGTTTTCTGTTTACTCTGCTGCAAACGATGCCACCACGCTTATAATGTTGGCACACAACTGACGTTCTATTTTCAAAACATGCCAGCAAATGAATGGAGAAATCCCGACACCAAATCAAGGTCTTGTTTTGGTTTTAAAACCACCACTTGTTCTTTATTTGAATTTTTAATCTTTTTAAGCTGTCACATTCACTTTCAGCCTCATATTCTCGCACTTAGTTCATTTCTATATCCATAGCATTTAGGATATGGAAATATATTAAGTCCATCTCACACGCGAGGAGTATTAGCACGGCACCAAGCCAAAATTGTACGTCGGAAAAGCTAGCGTAGCACACAGCCGCTTGTCGTGCAAGTGGGATGAATACTGAAGTGGCCATAGTTTGATAGTTATATATTTCTTGGCACAGTTGTCAAATCGTAATTAATTGACGTATTAAGCGTCAGCGTGTTCTGTACCACTTCATATAATTGTATTGTTTGTAAGTAGTCCGACACTAGGTTATTGTTTTTCGTATAATGATGATTTTTTTATAGAAAATGATTTGAAGAGTCATTTATTAGTTTCTTCTGCAGCCGAATGTCTTTTGTTTCAGTAGTTAGTTTAGATACAATGTCTAAGGTGAAAGGAAGTGTGGTATCTACTGGATTTATTTGAGAACAGTGGAAATTGTTGCACTGAAGGAAAGTCTGGGTTTTATATGTACCTATTTTGTTTAGACGTTCGTGTTGGTTGTTATAATATTTAAAAGTGACTTATTTATATTGTTTAAGGTTGTTCTTATTTAAGTTTTCCTGATATAGTTATTCAAGTAGTTTTTTTTGTTGACTTTAAGGTTTTAATTTGATTGTGGTTTTTGCCTTCGTTTTCGCTAAAAAAATGGTCTAATGACGTAATGACGTTAATGATACTACATACGTTTATTATTTTTGAGGTTTGGTGTTTTTCAAGTTTTTGTAATGGCAGGTAGGTTATTATTGAAATATTGAATGTAATTAAATGCAAGTTTATATCAAATTTTGGCGATCAACATTTATGTTTGAACGCAGAACCATTCAATTCAGCCCTTAGTATTTGAATATCGAACAAAGTCTGTTATCAATCACGTAGCGTTCTATATTTGAAATCCAGTCCTCGAGCGCCATAAAAATCTCTTCATCTATTTCATAATCGAACATTCCAAAATTAGATTTGCATTTTTTTCACAAGGCTAATAACTTTAATACGAGTATGTCCATTTATAAAGTGTATACTTATCACAGAATTTAATTTAAATTGTGAACACTCTTTCTTTACTCTTTATTCTAAACTGTCTTATTTTAAAATCTTTATCGTTTTAAACTTTTCCTTTAAATGTATCACTAAAAATGTTATATTACTTAAAATCACACAGAATTTATTATTTATTTTTGCAATTCACTTATTTATATGAAGAAGATGAATTAGCTCAATAAAACATGTGCCAACTAGTATTTATTGCCGAAACTAATATACAACTGACTTATAAAGTTCGTTCGTGAATCTAAATTTACAGTAGATCAAGGTTCTAACACGTTACGTTGGATTCGGGCTATTGTTTATATTTAATTAAATGAATAATTCATTCATTCATTCATTCATTCAATAAAAACGAATCGAAGTAATATAACCAGGAAATCGGTCGAACTATTAATATGTTCGAAAAAAAAATGTGTTGATTTGATATTTACCCAAATAGTTATTATAGAAACTTCTGATAAATACCATAACTCTGACTCAGAACTTAATTTTTATTTAATACTTTTCAACTAATTGGACTGACTCGTTGTTCTTGTGTTCGCAAGAGTAATTTTTGAGCTAGGGTCTTGGCGTTTCGTAATTAAAAAAACAAACTCAATAATGAATATTGCTTACCGATTAATTATTGAGTTTTTTTATTGGAGTCCGATTAATGGCACAATCAGGAAATCGATCGAACTTTTTTATCTTCGAAAAAAAAATTGTTTTGGTTTGATATTACCCAAGTAGATAACATAGAAACTTCTGTTACATACCATTATAGCTCTTACTCAGAATTACATTTTTATTCGATACTTTTCAACTAATTGGATTGCCTAGGTGGTCTAGTGTTCGCATGAGTGATTTTTAAGTTAGGGGTCTTGGCAAATCCTATAAAAAAACTCGATCATTAATACTGCTTTACCAATTAATTATTGAGTTTTTTTATTTGAGCCCGATTAATGGCGCTGATGAGCAGAGGTGGTAAAAGAGCAGTGGTGGCCCAGTGGTACCGGCCCCCGGACTTACGAGTTGTAGATCGTGGGTTCCAACCCAGGCATGCGCTTTACTTTATGTAATGTCTTAATGAGTGTTGATGATCTTGATTTATTCACCACCAGTGTTCCTAAACTAATAAAATACTGTGTAAAAACTTCTTTGAAGATCACAAATACCTGTTCATTCTTTTCTTGATTCTCTCCGAGTGATTACTTATTCTAACTTTCTCTTGCATGTCTTCTGTTTCTTGTGCTACCCTAATATAGCCACTAAAAACTTTAATTGGCCTTCTTTCACTAACTGTATCCTAGCAGTAAGTTTTCTTAAGAAATAAAATAAATAATTTCATCACCACGGCTCTCAAAACGGTGAAGGAAAATATCGTGAGGAAACCGGCATGTCCTAGAATCAAAAATTTCGAAGTCATGTGAAATCTACTAACCCGCACTGAGCGAGCGTGGTAGATTATAGTCCACTTCGTTTCGAAGAGAGGAGGCCTGAGTCCCAGCAGTGGGAACATTATAGGCTGATTATGCTAACGGCTGGCATTTATCGGGCCCCATGACATGTAACTAATATAACTAGCGAAATATGGGTGCAGATACCCATAGGTACCTACTGGGTACCTACTAGGTACCTAATATATAGTATCTCTTTTACCTACACGGGGCGTACAAATCCCACAATCTTTTGTACGTTTCTTGCGTGAAAAGCGTTGATAGCTAGTCGCTTCCTCGTCGGTGGTGAGACAGAAGCCTAAGTGTTATGATAATTCTTAAAGATCTTTGCGGATACTTTCCAGACCCCTCCCACCCTTGATAGTAGGAGGAACCGTAGGGGTTTCAAAAGAAATGATGTTTATTTCTGTAAAGGGTTTCCATACAAGTATTATTAGCACCAAAGGTGGTGCTTTGCTTATTTTTGGTGACGGGCCCTCCCGACCCCAAAAATAAGGTCTGAATGGTGATTACGTCAGCAATATTTATTTACTTTTTCTGATTTTTCTGCAACATTTAGAAGATTCTGTTTTGAACAAATATGACAACCCTGCTTGTGTATGTTCGAAAGCGAAAAGCATGTTCAGAGATTCCCCAAAATAAATTGCTAGCTCGCTCTCACGCGGTGTTTATGGTTAATTTATAAAGCAACGAAATAGGGAAATTACTTAAATGGGCATTAAATTCTTGTATAGTCTATAATTCCTTATTTCTAGACTCATAAATAACAATAAAGCTACCTGAACAAATAAAATATATATATATACCCATGTTTACGTAAGCATAGGAGGGGCGGGTTAGAGCTTTGCTTACCAATGCTGACAAGGGGGGGGGGGGGGGGTTAAAAATTACAAAAATTCTCGTAAAAATTGTCTTATAAAAGATCAACTTACGGGCCAAGTATTTCTTTTATAAGACAATTTTATAGTTAATTTTCCTACCTCTGTCTTACCCTTCGCGGCATATAGGCGTGATGTTTTATGTTAGTTAGTCGTATCGTCATTTCGATTCGATTCATATCCCTAGTTGCAAGGTGAGCGAGATTAGATTAAAACAAGTTTTAGTTGTTGGTAATAAAATGTCGGTTTAATTCATTTCGGTTCAAAGATTAGTATGTAGGTAAGAACCTATTGATCCCTAAGTGAGTACTTATTTATCTCCTTAATAATTTATTCTTAATTATAATCTGCATCTTGATCTGATTTAAACTTAAATATTAATTTGATTAAAAAAATGTAATTATTTAAAATAAGTAAATTAATTTTATTTAACAAATTCAATAAAAAAAAATCAATTAAACTTGAATTAAACATTTATATAAATTTAAATTAAAGCTTATCCCTTAAAATATAATTTTATTTTATAAAATAATTACAGTTTTTTTTTTCTAAAAACTATTTTACTTAAATTGTAAGGACTTACAATTTTCAAAAACTGTTTCCTACCACATGTAAAAATACATGTCTCGTTGTGAATCCGCGGTGATTTACTTTAAAAACAAATGAGTTCGCTTTCGTTTTGTGTGCTTACTTAACCCTAGCTCACTAACCTTAATTTCGAGTAACGTTATCACTAACCATTCGTAAATTTTACGACGGATTAAAATATCAATGTTTAATTAAAAAACTTCATTTATGACACAAAACGACCTTAATTAGCAGTCTTAGTTTTCTCTTTATCCAATAACATATCTGTTTTAGAAATAACCTACATTGAAAAATGATTGCTCATACAAACCATATATTATGCTCCCTGCAAATCGCTCTTTGCAGAAGAGCGTAGTAATGCGGCTTTTTTTTGCAGCTGCAAGTTTTGCGAGTTTTGAGAACGTTTCAGCTAAAACCTTTACTGATCTAGTTTACAATTTTGAAGACCTCCGCAATGATTTGCCTCAAATTTCGTTGCAAAGTTAGTCTGAAATTTGACGACGTTCATACGATATATCCCGATCTAATAAGCGTGCATCCGCAATGAGTGACTGAAGATCACTAATGAGGCGAATCAGGAAGGTATTAGAAACGGGTCGGGTGACGGAGGTCGGGATCTTACCAAAACACGAAATGCGCAAGGTACGCGTCGTAACTTTTACGAATGGTTAGTGACCCAGGGTTAAGTGAGGTTCCAAGTCAACTTTACATACTAGCATTGCAATGTGAACAAGACTCATTCATGCTTTAATATATACCTATTAAAGTTATCGAACATAAAACGAACGAGCCTTACAGTAATTAGTCACATATAATGTGTAACATCTGACATTTCACCTTGGTAAGTATAGTACTTACGTATACCATGTTCAAGCTGTCTTCCTGTTACACACTTCTGTCCCTTTTCAAGAAATCACTCTCACAGAAAGCGAGAGGAAAGATGGTACACATGGTTATACATTTCCAGTATATGCGAGCTCAGCGTAAACTGGAAATGTATAGCTTGATGTGTAGCCGTGTGTACACATCAAAAATGACGATCACTTTTCTTAATATATAAAGACAAGAACGCATACCTCCCAGGTTTATTTGTTATCACATTATCCTGACACTGATGTATGAGGAGCCAGTGTCAACAATGTCAATGAAAATATAGAGCTAACAGTATTATGTAACACCTGAAATTGTCTTCAGGGACACTTTTCAAGGTACACATACATACATAAACTCACACCTTCTTCCCATGGGGGTAGGCAGAAACTATAGAACGCTACCTGCTACGCTCCTTACATACCTACTCTTTTTGCTTCGTTTACGTTCATACATCTGGTCATACACGCGCGCCGGTTGCGAGTACTACGCACCTGACTTTTTTGAAAAACATCACCAATGAGGTTACTACAGGGTGACATTGAAAACATGCGACAAATCGAAATGGAAGATTGTACTCATCATTATGAACAACTTTTACTAAGGGACCAAAGCTACAATCCCAAAAAAAAAAACTGCTGTCCCCTACATTTATGTTCGCAATACCTCATCAAAATGTAGGAAAAGCAGATTTTTTTTTTTGGGATTACAGCTTTGGTCCCTTAGTAAAAGTTGTTAATAATGATGTATACAATGTCCCATTTCAGTTTGTCGCAAGTTTTCAATTTCAACCTGTATATGTCTTCCTCGGGCGTTTCCACTCACATCTGCCTTGTACGATACCTTTTGTTAGTCGCCTTTCATTCATCCTCTCGACATGATCAAACCATCCAAAGCATACTCTTTTAAAATTTTGTCACTACATCTATAAACCGCGCCGTTGCCTTAACACATCAATTTCCAGCCTATCATTTATAGTCACATCACACATGCTTCGCAAGGAACGCATTTCCACAGCATTTACTTTACTTTCATGCATCTTTTGCCACACCCAACATTCACTTCCATACATAATTCCAGTAGTACGTTCCCGTAGGATATTTTCCGACATCCACGCGGGCGAAGCTGCGGTCAAATTCTAGTAAATTAATCATATCAACGCACCTGACCTTTTTGAAGAACATCATTAGGTTACTATATGTCTTTCTGGTACTATACGTCTTTATATATTGAGGTTACTATATGTCTTTCTGGGGCGTCCCCTCCCGGCATTTCCACTCACATCTGCCTTGTAAATACCTTTTGTTAGTCGCCTTTCATTCATCCTCTCAACATGACCCAATCATCTAAGCATACTCTTTTAAAATTTTTGTCACTACATACTCGTACTACCACTACTACTATTTGTTACTTTTCGAGGTTATAAATGAAGAGTGGGACCTTCTGTCTGACCACTAGTCATGATAATATTCTAAGCTCTAACCATACATATCCGTCATGACATTCTCTAAACATCATTTCGAAATTCGAACGCTGACTCGTTGTGAAGATTTACTTTAAAAAGAAATGAGGTGATTCCACGATGATTTACTTTAAAAACAAATGAGGTGAATCCGCGATGATTTACTTTAAAAACAAATGAGTTCGCTTTCGAATTGTGTGCGCTCACTTGAGTGATATTCCGAGTGAACTTTACAAATTAGCACACTTGCAGATGTTTTCATCCAAGCTCATCTACTTATCAGATAAAACTAACCTCGTGTACTGTGGCAGCATTGAAGAGGAAGCAGTTGAGGAGGCCCTCCTTCTCATTCAGGAGTATGTAGAACAACTCTTCAGGACGACCTGGAACTTGGCTAGCCCTGCAAGTGAAACAAAAGTTGAAAATTGGTGCCTGGTTGATAGCAAAACAGGCTTTTCCTCTGTAATAAGGGGCGAGCCTAGTATCGCCAGTGGTGGGAAGGCTCATCAGGCTACCGGTCTTGAATCCTGATGAATTCGCTTTTATAAAAATTAACAAATAGAATAAAATTAGATTCAATTGAATCTAATTTTATTTTATTTGTTAATTTTTGTTTATATTTTGTTTCAATATAACTTGAAATAATTTTTTGCAATTCAATTTAATTTATTATTTATTTGCATTAGTTAATCTTATCTATTTCAATTTAATTTATTTTTAGTCAAGTTATTTTAATTTTAAATCCGTATTCATCTGAACTACCTACATAACTGCTACTAACTTAGTCTTAAGATAATTAATTTGTTACTAACTAAATATGGACATTACCTAGTCTGAAATAAACAATTTTTTTTATTTTTTTTTTATTTTAGGACGAATATGTAGGTTACTGCCAAAACATGGGTATTCTATAGATTCCTACTACATCTCTGCCGAACCCTACGAATACAAACATTGTGTTATTATGTTGTGTGTTATTGATAAGGCAAGGAAACCGGGATGTCCTAGATCCAAAAATTCTAAGACATGTGAAATCCTGCACGCCGCCGCCGCATGGCCCACTCCCTCTCACAGAGAGGAGGCCTAATTCCCAGCACTCTCGGACCGATATCTATAAAAGTTGCTTTGCACGTACACACGGCTACAAATCAAGCTATACATTTCCAGTATAAGCTGAGCTCTCACTGTACGGTAATCCTATACAAAACGCGTTGTGTTCCACGCGCGCCTCAAAGATGTCGCCAGCACAAGTGTAGGGGTCCACTAGGGCCGATGCCAGCCGAGGTCGCGGGAAGGTACAAAAGGATTACCGAAGCCCCTTTCAAAACTGGAAACGGAAGGGACACGGGTGCGTTTTAGTCAGTAAGAGTCTGACACGCCCTCCCGCTCCGCCCAGAGTGGGAGAAGTTAAGTTAAGGATTTCGCACCCAAAATAAACTATAACAAATATGCATTTACAGAATTATAATCATTAAAATCATTAAAACATCTCTCTAAATTAGATTTGTTCCATAAAAACTTTTACATAAGAGATTTATTCATATGGAACAAATCTAACTAATCGCGAATCATATTTAGATCAAGATAGTTGTGTTCCACGCGCGCCTCAAAGAGATGTCGTCAGCACGAGTATAGGGGTCCACTAGGGCCGATGCCTGCCGGGGTCGAGGGTAGAACGAAAGGGTTACCGAGGCCCCTGGCAACACAGGCAGCGGAAGGGACACAGGTGGGTTTGAGTCAATAAGAGTCTGACACACTGACCGCTCCGCCCAGAGCGGGAGAAGTTATTTGATCATTTCCCACCAAAAAAGAAACAATAATGTTGAACGTAATAATATTAGTTATGTACCTCCTTGTTTATTTATTGACGTTTTTTCCGATAGTAACGTCATACAAGATCGTGCAGGTTAACCTTTACTGGTTTAATAATGATTTGTCGAGAAGTTTTTGTCTAAAAACAGGTTTCAATATTTAATTGAGGATCTACCTACCTTCATTTTGCATAAAAACGAATTGTTCCGGATTTGTGGCTTAGCCGTTTTTGTTTGTAATTATAATACGTACCTACCTACTTATAAGGTATTTAGGTAAGTCAAAATCCGAAATCGTTTTGCTGACCTGGGCCTAGGCGTAATGCACAAACATTCCTGTTTTTTTTTTTACCAAGGGAATATATTTTAGGGTTACGTAGTCAACAAGGAACACTTTAGTTTCGCCATATCCGTCTGTCTGTCTGTCCGCGGGTTAGCTCAGAGACTCTAAGAACTAGAAAGCTGTAAGTTGGCATGGGTAATACTATTAATTACGCCGACAGTGGTCAAATAAAAACTTCAATAAAAAAAATGTAGGGTAGCGCTCCTACACGTAAAGTGGGGATGACTTTTTTTTGTAGTCTATCCCATTGAGTGGGGTGTTGTCAAAAATATTGCGGGTCTGTGAAAACAATTTTTTGATTCAGCGATCCGTTTGCATAATATTAAGCTTTAAAGTACTCATTTTTGTTAGCCAAGTGGTGCCCCCGCTTTTTTTTTTGGGTGGGAAATTATCAAACAACTTCTCCGGCTCTGGGCAGAGCGGGAGGGTGAGTCAGACCCTTACTGACTAAAACCCACCCGTATTCCTTCCGTTGCCTGTGTTGCCAGGGGCCTCGGTAACCCTTTTGAACTTCCACGCAACCCCGGCAGGTATCGGCCCTAGTGGACCCCTACACTTGTGCTGACATCTCTTTGAGGCGCGAGTGGAACACAACGCGCCGTCGACCCGAGCCTGGTTCTTATCGGTAAGTGGTCTTCCCCCTGCCAGCTAAATGTTTGTTTTTGGATATGTCAAAAAAAATTACGGTAGTACGTAGTATATACCTAGTTATGTATAACGAAGTTAAGACTCTTTTGTCAATTTCTTATCTAATTGTGAGATGTCACTGTCTGTCACTTTTTCACAGCTCATATTTATTTAAATTTACTTATTGTACGTGGCTCTAGATGTCCAAATTTGATCGTTTTCTTGTTATTCAAGGCCTAATTGCTGTGCCAAAGTGTAGGCAGCTGCCAATTTCGAACAAATAATAACATATCTTTTTGTTTCAGACGTTGCGGTCCTCCTTGGCAACGTTATGTCGTGTCCTCCTGACGTCCGACGTCAACGCCTTTGAAAGACTTTAAAATAGTTATATTTTAGTGATAATTTCTATTTTGTGTTTAGTTGAGTGTTTTTCTTCATTAAGAGTTATTTTCTGGTAATTGGATGCATACCGCAACCCAATCCGGTGATGGCACGTTAAATCAAAATTACATTTGTTTACATTGCGATAGATCTTTTCAATCAAAAAGGGGTCTTAATATTCATATTTCAAAAAAACATCGTCTATATTCTAAGGTCTTTGTATTAGCCAGAACGGCCATGCTCTAAATTTAGACCCAGTTTGGTTACCTTTCCGACAGTCCAAATTCTACCCCATTCCATTTGTACCTTAGTTACCTAAAAAATAATGTGCCTGTTATCAAACGAGTCCCGCGCGGCGCCAGGATCTCCGTCGCAAACCACCTTTCAGGCCTGATTAAAAAATGTGTGGAGAGCAACCAAATTGTAGACTGGCATAATCTCTTCCTTTTTTCGTATACTACTTTGCACGTCAAAAAAGATGAGTCTATTTCTCTAACCCAAAAAATAAAAAATAACTGTTTGACAAAAACATCTTCACCTTTTGATTCTCCCAAGAGGGGAGCATTATCTAGAATTAAATTAATTGAAGGCTAAATTGCCGACGGGGATCTCAAAGGCGCCGCACGTCTTCTTTTTACTAACGACGTGTTGTCGCCTGATACTCCTGATACCCTTTCGGCTTTGCATTCGAAACATCCCCCAGCTCCCGTGATCCCGTATTTTTTCGACTCTCCTACAGCAGACCAGGCCTGCCTCGAAATTGAAGGCAAAGACGTTATTGACGCAATAATTTCTTTTAAAACCGGTTCAGCGGCCGGCCTGGACGGAATCTCACCCCATCATTTAAAAGATTTAACTTCTTATTCTGTGGGTGGTGCAGGTGAGCAGCTTATTTGCTCTATTACAAAATTAATAAATTTTATGTTTTCAGGCAAAATCAACGCTGATATTGCCTCACTTTTATTTGGTGCTAATTTGATCACCCTAACTAAAAAGGAGGGTGAGACCCATTGCTGTGGGGTCAACTTTAAGACGTTTCGCATCCAAAATTGCGGTGAGACATATCAAATCTAAATTACAGTCTGTTTTCGAACCTATACAATTAGGATTTGGCAGGAAAGGTGGGTGTGAGGCAGCCGTCCATGCCTTAAGAACGTACCTTTCGTATGATGATTGCGAAATTGTAGTCAAAATTGACGTCAAAAATGCTTTCAATTCAGTAAACAGGGATGCCATGCTGACAGAAGTTAAGAACAAAATTCCGGAACTGTATCAATACCTGCTTAACTGCTACGCAGAACCTTCAAAATTAATTTACCGTTCCCATGAACTTTCTTCGGAGGTCGGCTGTCAGCAGGGCGACCCCCTCGGGCCAGCAATTTTTAGCTTGGCTATAAATCCGATTATTCAAAATTTAAAATCGAAATTTAACGTTTGGTATTTGGATGACGGAACCCTGGGAGGCGATGTGGACACTGTGTTATCTGACTTATCAGATATAAAATCACATTTCGAATAATATTGGTTTAGAATTAAATTTTAGCAAATGTGAACTCTTTATTCAAAAAACTTCTTAGGGTTTGGATAATTTAAAATCCAAATTAAATTTTCTGGCACCCAATATCAAAATAGTAGACAGAAAGTCACTTTGCCTCCTGGGTTCTCCCATCTTTGAAGAATCTTTTCCTAATTATATTACTAACACTATTTCTAAATTCCAAAGTCACGCAAATTGTTTACTCGAAATCAGTCCTCATTATGCTCTTATAATTCTAAACTTTTGCCTTTTTGTCCCTAAATTTACTTATGTGCTTCGCTGTAGCCCTTTTTGGAAACATCCAAATTTGCTTTCACCAATAGACGATTTAGTCAAAACTAGTTTAGAAATTATTTTAAATATTCAGCTCAATAAACCATCTTGGTTACAAGCATCCCTCCCTATTCGGTTTGGTGGCTTAGGAATCCGCAAAATTTCGAGTGTTGCTTCCCCAGCCTTTTTGTCGTCCACCCATAGCACGTCACGTCTCATAGGTAATGTCCTAAGGGCTTTGCCCACAAACTATGAGACTGCGGGCTTGGAGGATGCCAAGAATGCTTTTCAAATTGCTTGCCCGGGTAAAGAATTTCCAGACAACCTAAAATCTCAAAGGAGCTGGGACGATATTTATTGCGATTTAACATACAAATCAATTCTGAGCCGCAGTTCAGGTCCGGATCGCGCAATTCTTTTGGCGGTCGGAGCCAGAGAGGCCGGTCATTGGCTACATGCCCATCCTTCTCCATATACCGGTACCTTCCTGGATCCGACCTCAATTCGTCTAGCGACTGGTCTGCGGCTTAGGGTCACGGTATGCACTCCACACACATGCCCTTGTGGCACGGACGTGGATCGACTGAGTCACCACAGACTTTGTTGTCAAAAAAGTGCAGGCCGCTTTTCAAGACATGCGACACTTAATGACATAATCCGCCGGTCTCTTGCCAGCATCAGTGTGCCTGCTCTTCTTGAGCCGACTGGCATTGTCAGAGATGATGGCAAAAGACCTGATAGTGTGTCTTTGGTCCCGTGGAGTTTGGGACGGATGCTTGTGTGGGACGCTACCTGTGTAGACACACTGGCACCGTCCCACCACCAACGGACTACTTCTAAAGTTATTAAATATGGAGGCCTTGGCAGAGAGTACAACTTTGTGCCCTTTGGCGTCGAGACCCTCGGTCCGTGGGGTCCCAGTGCGCATAAGTTATTTGCGGAAATCGCGAAACGTCTAGTTGATGTAACTGGTGGCCGAAAAGCTGGCGGCTTTCTCGCGCAACGCATCAGCATTGCAATTCAGCGAGGAAATGCCGCCAGCATCCTCGGTACAATGCCCCGAGGGCCTTTTTTAGGCTAAACATAGTTTTAATTTAATTCAGATAATGTTAATAATCATCTTGTAATTTGGTTATGTAAATAAGTGCTCTCTCGAAATAATAGTTAATTTCGCCTTTGATTTACTTGATAAAGATAATTTATATTAAGTCGGTTGGTTGGTTGGTTGGTTGGTCGGGGTGCTCTGGATGTCGAATTATACCAACCGAACGAGTTGCCTATATGTTTTCGGCATACCTATATCATAACTGCGAGCGTTGTTGAACGGACGACACCGTTTGTAAAAAGCGGAATTATACAAATTGCCTGCGACATATATACAACGTCCCGACATCTATCAGACACAACACCCATCTGGGTGGAGGATCCTCCCTTTTCTACAGGATGAGTGAACTTTACACCCTGTTCCTCATGCTCCCATAAGACCATACATTGGCAGGAACTTACCGTACAATGTCGACCAGCCGATGTACGATGACTGGCTCAAAATTGTCATTGTAAGCCTTCAAGCAGCCATCTTCTATAGCGATGCTGAGCTGTAAGAAATTTAGAGAATTAATTTAAGGTTTTAGTTGACCTGGGATGTGGCAGGACCAGATCTCAGGTCAAGAAACGCTTCAGTTACAACATATACAATTACGAAGCGTCTATAATTGTTGACTGGCTAGTCTTTTCTAGTTTTCCGTTTTATTTTGTGTCAGTGGCATCACAGCGGGCCCTATCAGAATACCAGCACTGCGGTATTTGTTTTTAATTAAATTTCGCAGCATCATGCTGAAATAAGAGCCTTTTTGGCCTCGCATAGGTCTTCTTTTAATATTATGCTATTTTTAATTTTTGTATTGTTTTCATGATTTTGTTAGTTTTATGTCCATTTTTACCCGACTGCCCCAGAAGGAGGGTAATGTTTTTCGAGAGTACGTATGTATGTATGTATGTATGTATTATGTATGTATGTCTAATTCTGTGGCACGCTCTGTAGCCTAAACGGCTTGATGGATTTTAAAATAAGAGGTGTCGTTGGATTCGTCTTCATTGTCGGAGTGACATAGGCTATATAACACTTATATATTGATATCAAATCAAAGCTAGTAATGAGTCAATTCCATATATATCAATAAAACTAAAAAGCTTGAAATAAAACAAATTATTTCAAAAACAAAAAACCCGACTTCAAAAACAACTGAAAAGAGAAAAACAAGCATTATAATCTATAGAATTTTGGTATAGCAGGCGGAACCAATAACCTGAAATATGGTGTAAGTCTTGTTTGTCCGGGGGCCTGCGATACCAAAATTCTATAGATTATAATGCTAGATTTTCTCTTTTCAGTTATGTGTTTTTGCAGTCGGGTTTTTTGTTTTTAATTAATATTGTATTTCCTGTGCGTGTCCCAAATAAATATTTTTCTTTCTTTTTTATTTCTTTTTCCCATCGGATTTCCCAAAATCATGAATTCCCATCCAAACTTTCATCCCATATTTAACTTAATAGGCGATGAATTTTGGGCACGCCGCAATTGCGGCGATAAGTCCCCTCTTTGAGGAGATGCTAGAGAGGCGCCACGGCGTCCTCACCTTCCCCCTGACGCAGGTCCTCACCGGACACGGCAGCTTCGGAAGGTTCCTGTGTCGGATAAGGCGGGAGGAAACGCCCGGGTGTCACCACTGTGTGGATCGCCCGGAGGACACGGTGGAGCATATGGTGGAGGTCTGCCCGGCTTGGGCAGAGCACCGCCGTGCCCTCGTAGAGGCGATCGGCGGCAGAGATCTCTCGCGTCCGGCCCTGGTTCAGGCCATGGTACGGAGCGAGAGGGCATGGGCAGCCGTCACCTCCTTCTGCGAAGCAGTAATGCTCGCGAAGGAGGAGGCGGGACGGTTGACGGAGAGGCAAATTTCGCGCCCTCTCGCCCCTAGCCGCCGCAGGAGACGCCCTGGGCCTCGGCTCAAAGAGATTTCGTCAGCACAGATGTAGGGATCCACTAGGGCCGATGCCTGCCGGGGTCGCGGGAAGGTACCTACTAAAGGGTCACCGAGGCCCCTGGCAACACAGGCAACGGAAGGAATACGGGTGGGTTTTAGTCAGTAAGAGTCTGACACACCCTCCCGCTCCGCCCAGAGCGGGAGAATTTATTTGATGACTTCCCGCCCAAAAAAAAAGGGGATTAATTTCCAAAAATCCTTCCTTAATGCTCACTTTCGCTGCATAAGGAAAATCTTGTTCAAAATTTTTCGCTGCATAAGGAAATCTTGTGCAAATTTTTATACTTCTAGGCGCAACAGCTTAGGCAGTGCGTTGACTGTCGGTGAATTTAAGATTTTTATTGAGTGATGATATTATAAGTTTTTTTGCAATTTGTGACTTTTCTAGTACCTACTCTAATCTCAGTTGGTCTCGTGGAGTCTTTCATCTTTATACGAAACATATTTTTATCATAAAAATAAAACGTGAGAATTATATGTTTTCTAAGCTGACTGTAGGTACTATTTCTCCAAAATCTGTAATGCGGTTAGATATTACTCCAAAAGTTATATATATCTCTTAAAAACGATAGCCTATAGCTACAGGGTTTAAGCCCCATTTACAGGATGCAAGTCTATTTTCCGTAGCATGCAATAAAATTGAAGCAACAAAGGACTTGCATTGTCCAAACACTATAATTATAGACGTTGCAACTTTTATTATTGCTCCAACTTAAGGCGCTGACAAGACCCATTTGACCAAAATAGGCTACTCTTAAGAAAAAAAAATGCCAAATCTGTATAGTTTGTGGTAGCGGAAAAAATATATGTTAATTTTGAACATATTTCCCAGAACTTGGTTGTTACCAAAACACGTTTTGAAAAAAAATCTCGATACAAGCTAACGTTGAACTAACCTCTTACCTTGAGTTCTAATCCAAAGTATCAGTATTAAATATCAACATACGTTACGTATTTAATTAATAACAAGAACGTCTTATTTGAATGCAGAACTTAGTTGTTTTTTATTTTCGATTACTCAACTCAATTTTGAGTAAATAGATAATTGCTTCATATTTTGCAATAAATTACAAGCGTTGTGTCATCGCGCTTCTCTTTCTTTCTATGCAATCTGACAGAGACCGCGGTTGAGGTGTTGTCAGCGTCTTAAGGTATGCCACAGGTAACGTAATAACACCGTGTAAATAATTTATGCCAATTAGGTATTTGGGGAGAGGGTAGACAATCTGCAATGGATATACATAATGTTAATGTTAAAGCCTACAATGTTCCCAATGCTGGAACACAGGCCTCCTCTCGGTGAGAGGGAGTGGGCCGTAATCCACCACGCAGGCCCAGTGCGGCTTGGTAGATGTCACATGTCTTCGAATTTTTGGTTCTAGGACATGCCGGTTTCCACACGATGTTTTCCTTCACCGATTTGAGAGCAGTGGTGATGAAATAATTTACACACAGTAAAACACCTATCTGGGTTTGAAACCACGACCTAGGTACAACTCGTAAGTCGCAGCCGTTCCTGCCGGGGTCGCGGGAAGGTAAAAAGAGGTTACTGAGGCCCCTGGCAACACAGACAACGGAAGGAATACGGGTGGGTATTAGTCAGTAAGAGTCTGACACACCCTCCCGCTCCGACCAGAGCGGGAAGATATTTGATGATTTCCCAACCAAAAAAAAAATCGTGGCCGTTACCGTTACCACTGGGCTACCACTGCTCTACAATCGATATGTCACCGTATAATTATGAACTTCATTAGTTCATCATCTATCGGTATTATTTCCGTTAGATTATAAACTGCCGAAAAATTGTGAACTGCAACCAACCATTTACAATTTAACGCATAATTTTTCGATAATAATAATCTATCCATGGGAAGCCGGCAAATTGTGAACTGGTATCAAACTTGCTTGCGACGTAACGCACCTTGCGCTAATACTAAATAGCGTGCCTAGCTGCCAGCAACTTGGAAGTAGCGGTTGCCAGCCGCTGCCGTGGCACCGCTCGCTTCGCTCGCTCGGCTCGCGCGCAGTTGGTCGCAGTTCTAACCTAACCCATTTCACCCAGTTCACAATTTTTCGACAGTTTACAATATAACGGAAATAAATTCGATAAATTATAAACCAACGGTTCTCACAATCTTACGGTGACTGATATACACGAGTATCAAGCTACACATCAGACATGGGGCTTGATAAATCTTCGTGTGATTGAGATGTTTTAGTAATGTTTTATTATTGTGCGTATATTGTTCTACCAAAATTAGTTTAAGTCATTTGTACTGCTAACACGCTATTGACTTTTGAAGCCTGAAAATAAAAAGCTATTTTCATATATTTTTTCAGTTTTATCTGGCGTAAGGCTGGCTTCATGGCTAAACTGACCATTTATTTTTTAACTCAAATGGGGACATGGGTTTATATACGTCAGTTAGCAGGTTAACATTGAAAATAAACACAACTTTTTATTGGTATTTATAAAAAGTACCTAATAATATTCAGATTAATTATAATTATTTTCATTTTAGCAAATTGTGAAAAAACAAATCAATCACCGGTCACCAGCTTAATAAAAATAATAAAGCAAAGTTCCTCTGACAGTAATTATTAAATTATATGCAACATATTTTTGTTATTATTTTTATATGACGGAGAAGGTACGTCTCTCTCGTTATCATCAGCCATATTTTAACTACTGTGGGCGTACAATGGGAAGTGTTGGTTATTGCACAATAGAAAAACCGTTTGCAGTTTAAATCAAATTATAATTTACGATCAAATAATCACACTAGCTATTCACACACTCTAGGTACACGACACAACTATACGGAACGCGCGACCGTTTCGAAATGTGTTCACTCCTTGACCGCCTCGTACAAACTGCTCCGTTAGTCTAGCGTTATGTTGTAGACTCTGTCGAGCGCCGCTTGGTGGCGCTGGCGTCCTGTCGGAAATATATACATGTCGGAAATACGTTAGTCAAACGAGTGACTAACGTATTTCCGACATGTATATATATTTGTCAGAGGAATTTTCGCGCGGTTTCGGAAAACGGGACTATTTTGCGACCCGAACGGGACTATTTTGTCCGGGGACAACGGGACAAGTGACCGAGAAAAGGGACAGTCCCGTTCAAAACGGGACGTATAGTCGCTTTATTCATGGCCTATCTCGAATAGTTGAATTACCACCCTGCATACAATCGTTGCACAGATTGGCAGTCATCTGCTTCACACCATAACATACCTTATCTCTAACGCCAGTAGCCCTGAGCTCCCGTAGCAACCACGGCAGCATGGCGTTTGAGAACCGCCGGTCCATTGCCGTGAAGCCGAGGTACGTCACCGAAGTCAGCTTGGTTTTCATCTTGGGTTATTTGAACTGCTGACAAAATAAATTACTTAATCATTAATTAATAACTTTTTTCTCGCAGCTGTTTGCCCGCGTGGAGGTCAACCGAGGGAGGGAGGATCCGGAGCGAATGATTCGGCAGAAAACCAAAATTGTCAACATAGCTGACAGAATAAGCAAGCTGAAGTGGCAATGGGGCGGCTATATTAACCGTAGAACCGATGCCCATTCGGGTAGACGTGTTCTTAAGTGGAGACCATGAATCGGCAAACGTTTGATGGGACGCCCTCAGGCTAAGTGCAGGGACGATCTTCAGAGGGTGGCTGGTAGCAGCTGGATGAGAGTTGCCGAGAATCAAGCTGACTGGCGCGCAATAGAAGAAGCCATTGTCCAGCAGTTCCTCGAGTTATTTGTAATTATTTTATTTTCAAATTGTTTTTGTTTATTTTGCTACTATGGACGCGTTTTTTCTTTTACATCGTCCTCACGTTTAGTTATAAATTCAACATTATTTTTGTACTAATCTATATGTATCAATATAATTTAAAAGAGTGTCCATGGAGTTTCTTGCCCGTTCTTCTCCATAGGTACCTACTACGGTTTGGAATGGGCAACTCGCTTCATATTTCTAAATGACCGACTCCTTGACAATTCAAAAGTGCCTGTAAATGGTTTAATTTAAATAAATGTTTTGAGTTTGAGTTTGAGTTTGGACCCCTGTAGGCTGATGATGATGAAAATGATATACTACTGGGATAAAAATTATGATATGTCCTAACGCAGGTCTTAGTATATCTGTGCGCCAAATTCTATTCAAATCCGTTCAGCCGTTAAGGCGTAAAAACCGAAAGTAGCTCTGTCTGTTTAACGGAGTTAGTTTCGCATTTATAATATTAAATAAGGATGTTTTCTAAATAACTTGCAGGGATGAGGATAGGAGAATGATCATCATCATCTTCATCATTTACTCCACTGCTTGACCTAGGCCTACTCTAGGCGCGGGCCACACAGAAGGGACGTGAGACCAGGACGGGACGCAGACGCGTCACGGGCGAGATGCGGATGCGACTTTCAAAATTATATAGAAGAGACGAGGACAGACAGACGGGACGAAAACGCTATGTCACTTTAACTCTTTGACACTTAATTTCGAGGGCAGCAGCGCGGCGGTGTCGTGCAATTGCATTTATATTTTGGATACCTACGGCGATCACCTCGTGCCCTCTCCCCCTGCGTCTGCGCCGTGGCCGCGTCACGTCATTTTAGTACGTTTTAACACTAGGACGCAGACGGAAAAGTGACGTCTGCGTCTTGTCCTTTCTGCATGTTTTGGGCCACATCGCTTTAAGATATTTTGTATGAGGAGTAATGAAGATACGTGAAAGGGACACTACGTCTGCGTCCCGTCCTCGTCCCACGTGTCTTCTGTTTCTCGCACCCAGTGGAATTCTGTGACTTTCACCGGGTCTTAGGTTTGGAGAATGATGATAACACCTATGTTTTTTTTAAATGTTCTGATGTTAGGTGTTGTAGGATTTTCCACTTAAGTTTATAAAGTCGACGAGTTTTGCTTCTTACGGCATAGAGAAGAGTATACAGGGTGGAATTTTGTAATGCCACCTGGAGGGAAAGTACTCTTAATACTGCAGATAGAAAATTTCACTCAAAGGAAACATTCCTTTATTTTTGAATAGAAAGCAAACTGCATTCAAAGATTTTCGAAAATTCTCTTCTCCCCCACACCCGGGAATCGAACCGGCTAAAATCTGAAAAAAATATACCCTGTACTTTATTGCATCGATCGTTAGGGTCAATTATAAGGATGAAATCTCTCTAACAAACATGATAAATTAAATGAAAGGAAAACCAGGAAATCTGAAGTTACAAATTCAATGAGTCAAGTTAAAGCTCTTTAACTAACATCCATCTTTTGTAATGCAGACTCCTTTGCGACATACTCGTAGCTGCGTGTATGAGGTAATTTAAATATGGAATGTTAGATTAAAATTTGAAAATTAGATTGTCATAGTTGTTATTCACATTTGATTGTTTTTACAACTCATTTCACATTTTGTCTCACGGTGAAAATGGCTTATCAAGAACAGTTTGATTTAATGGAAGCTTATTTTTTAAATAACAAAATTGTGAATCTAGCTCTGCGGTGGTATGGAGAGAGATTCAAGACCGACAGGCACCAACTCGGTTCGTATTGAAAAGAATGGTAGAAAATTTAAAGAGTACGGGTGGTTTCAAGAAGAGACGGCAAACTATTCAGCAAAACTATTTCGATTTTGAACTAGATGTTTTAACATACTTTGAATCATTTCCAAAGGCTTCAAGTAGAGATGCTGCCGATGAATTAGGAACAACCCACACTCGCGTACTTAAAGTGCTGAAAAAGTATAAGTGTAAATGCTATCGTGAAGGTCGGTTGGTGCAAAAATTGCATATTGGGGATCGTGACAGACGATTACAATTTTGTGAAAACATGCTTGGAGAAATTGACCGAAACCCTAATTTTTTGAGTAACATTGTATGGTCTGACGAAACCAACTTCAGCAATAATGGCATGTACAATCGCCGCAATAACCATTATTGGTCTCGAGTGAATCCTGTTCGTGTTCATGAAACTAACAATCAAGAAAGATTTTCTTTCAACGTTTGGTGCGGAATTATGAGAAATAATGTAGTGTTGGTCCATGTGTACGAAGGTCATTTAAACACTGTCAAGTATATTGAAATACTGGATCTCTTAAGAAACGAGTTAAATGGTTTCCCCGAGGAAGAGCGAAACCAAATAATTCTACAGCAAGATGGTGCTCCAGCACATAACAGCAGAATCACTACTGCCTACATTAATAACCATTTTAATACCTGGATTGGTACAAACGGCACAATCAGATGGCCTGCGAGATCGCCAGATCTCACCCCATTAGATTTTTTTTTGTGGGGATATGTAAAAAATCAAATTTACATGAAATCTTATGCGAATGACAACGAGTTGAGAGTTGAAGTTCAGAATACGATTTATAATATTCACCACAACACTTTAGTTACTAGAAATGAATTCGTTAAAAGAATAAATTTGTGTATCCAAGAGAATGGAGCCCATTTCGAGCAACTAATTAGTTAGTTTACCATTTTTTGTAAATAATTAAATTCATTTCAGATTTCCTGGTTTCCTTTCATTTAATTTATGTTTGTTAGAGAGATTTCATCCTTATAATCGACCCTAACGATCGATGCAATAAAAGTACAGGGTATATTTTTTTCAGATTTTAGCCGGTTCGTTTCCCGGGTGTGGGAGAAGAGAATTTTCGAAAATCTTTGAATGCAGTTTGCTTTCTATTCAAAAATAAAGGAATGTTTCCTTTGAGTAAAACTTTCTATCTGCAGTATTAAGAGTACTTTCCCTCCAGGTGGCATTACAAAATTCCACCCTGTATATTTATAAGAGAGATACGATAGAGGAGAGTACTTATAAGGTCATATATTATGTAGGATGAGTGTTTTTAGTGTTTATCTATGAGGAATGGAACGGAACGCGTCTGAAAGAGAAGGAACGACAGTGAGAGAAGGAGAGGAAAGAATGAAGGAAGGAAGGAGGAAAATGTCAGTTAGTTCTTAGTTTATGACGTGAAGATGAGTAAAATTATTTAAGAGGTTTTTTTTTACATTGTAAGGGTTTCGGTTTGAAATTAAAATATAACCATTTGTAATTTTTTTAAAGGCATTTTACTTGCCCCACAAACCTACATTCTACATATAGGTACTTCAAAAATGTACTATGAGTAAAACAAGACACGTTGGGACTCACGCCAATGTGTGTGTGCCTTTATTAAGTTATGTTTGTTATGTTTTCCTTTAGTCTGTTCTTAACGTAGCTATTATTACACGTAAACACTCATTATGATGAGCGAAGCAAATAACTGCTGTTACACATGTGTTTTTTTATTACAAACAACCTGTTTATGTAAATAACTATACCTTGTGTGTCTCATTATAGCCACTAACTGTGCACGCGACTTCTTCTGCGTGGAAGTCGGAAATTATCCCACGAGCACGTATAGTACTCGTACGTACACGTCAAAGTTTATGGCATTTTTTTTTTTTTTTGGTTGGGAATGCATCATATCACTTCTCTGCTCTGGGCGGAGCGGGAGGGTGTGTCAGACTCTTACTGACTAAAACCCACCCGTATTCCTTCCGTTGCTTGTGTTGCCAGGGGCCTCGGTAGCCCTTCCCGCGACCCCGGCAGGCATCGGCCCTAGTGGACCCCTATGCTTGTGCTGACTTATTGCATAACTAATGAGATCATCAATACCTACCCTTTTCCCAACTGATTTGGGGTCGGCTGCCATTCTAGCTGGATGCAGCTGAATACCGGAATAACTGGTGAAATATCGGCAGTTATACTTCTCTGTGGAGTTGATCCTCCATTGGCGGCCGCAGACAGGCGCGACGCGACTCTAGTAGAACAATTTACATGAAGATTTCATAGACATTGTTCGCGGTGTCGCATCGGGCCCATCTGCTGGAGCCTTCATTCGGTAAATAGAGGAGTGATTTTTCCCGTAACATAATTACCTTACAGGCTAACGACAATCGCGTGAAGACGTGTTTTCCTTCCGTGTGTTTTATAAATACAATGTTTACGTCACTAATTAGTTACTGTTATGTGTACTTACCTTAGTTTGGGGTAGATAAGTACCTACTTAGAACTATAGAATAGGTTTTGTGTGGGTAGGGTTGCCAAATCAAAAAATCTAAATTGCGGAGTCAATTCCGGACATTTGATGAAAATTCCTGACTTTCTTGTAAATATAATATTAATGACATTATGCATAGTGTAAGTGAACGTTTACTGCAATTTGAGTTGCGTAATGTTCTACAAAATTATTATTAAAGATTCGGAAGTGTTGAAAGAACATTTCTGGGAGCACTAAATATCAGTAAAATTATTAAAATTAATAATTACCACATATAATGTTGATTGGTACCTTAATTTGAAATAAAAATATATGATTTATAAAAATTAAAAAATGTCTCTTTTAATTGTAGGAATTCCGGATGGTTTACGATTTCCTCCGCATTCCGGACAAAGACCTATATTACCGGATATGTCCGGAAAATTCCGGACGTATGACAACCCTATGTGTGAGCCACAGAGCTCGTAGACGTCTCGGCGGCCACTGCCCGACGCATTGTCAACACTTTCCAAGCTAACCAAGGGTGTGTAGGGGTCCACTAGGGCCGATGCCTGCCGGGGTCGCGGGAAGGTACTAAAGGGTTACTGAGGCCCCTGGCTACACAGGCAACGGAAGGAATACGGGAGGGTTTTAGTCAGTAAGAGTCTGACACACCCTCCCGCTCCACCCAGAGCGGGAGAAGTTATTTGATTGATGATATCCCACCCAAAAAAAAAAGCTGACCAAGAGTGTTACCGTTTTTTCGCTCTTCGACACTACTGAAGTATAGAAATGGACTGTTTTTTTTAATATAATAAAAAGTTTATTCAAGCAGAAAAAAAAAACGGTACAATGTTAAAAAACTGGTAACAGATTACACAGGAGCTAGATTTTAACAAATTCCCTGGAACTAAAAATCTAATATTCTGATTCTGATTCTGTGTTGTGGGGTCCAGAATCTTCCCAAGTAAAGGCTCTTACAGACTGGGGTGATATCGCGGGCCCGACAGGCATATTGAGCCCGCGATATCGCGCTAGTTTGCACGAGCCTTAAGATAAACATTTTTATACTTATATTTAGGTGATGTAATTAATTTGAAAAAAAATAAAACAATAGTAAAATTATAATTAAAAACTTTAGTACAATGTAAATGTATAAAAACTTTAAATGATTAAAATTATGTTGTAGAAAGACAAGTTTGATGACAAGATGTTTGGGTGCTTTTGGGTGTGAGTGTGTGTGAAGTGTGTGGTGTGTGTGAGGTGTAGGGTGTGTGTGAGGTCTAGGGTGTGTGTGGGGTGCATGTGGTGAAATTGGGTGGGTTGGTCCGCGCATGTTATGTTTTTTTTTTCTTTTGACGGCAATTGTGACAGCTGACAAGTTATGCGCTTAATGCACTTTTGACGTCACAAACTTTATAAGTAGGTATCTATTGCCGGCTAAACGCATGTGACTAGAAGAGTGATGATAAATATAAAAATGTTAAAGAATGGAGGGAGATTGTTTTAGACCATTTATTTTTTGTTAAGTACCTGGTACTTCTGGACAGGCCTACACTGTCCTCCCATACCTATTAACACTGTAATTTGAAAACATTGTAAAAGCCAATTACATATTTTTAAAAGAGTAACCGTGGAGTTTTCCAATAGGAACCGTGCATCTAGCTTCTGACGTTTCATAAGTGTAAGTAAGTAGGTTTATGTGAAATAAAATATTTTGATTTTGATTTTAGAGGAAGCCTAAAGAAAAGACTGATCGATTGTATGAATGATATGAAAGAGAAGGGAGTGAATGATAGCGTGACCGTGCAGGAACGATTTGGCAAGTTTTTGTTTTAAAATGTTCGTCATAGTTCGAATTGGGTTTAGAAAAAAATAAAAGTTGTCGGGAAAATTCGGAAATTCAGGAAAACTGAAAGTGCATTTTTTATGTGAATTTTGTATGAATTATTGACATTTGGACAGGACAAAGTCTGTCTGGTCAGCTAATTTTAAATAAAAGTCGAATACACACTGACAAAAGCAGAACATAAAGAAAAAATGTTGAAAAACTAGTTTGTGTAACATTGCTGGCTGGTTGTTCAAGGCTCGTGCAGACAGGGGTGATATCGCGGGCGCAACAGGCATTTTGCTGCCCACGATATCACGCTAGTCTGGGCGAGCCTTAATTCGTTTTATTTTAGAAATAATTATTTCAAATTGAGAAAAAAAGAATAATGTTACCTTATACTTACGCGATTGTTTTAGTTTTATTCGCACTTTAATCATCATTTTATGGTTTATGGTATAAGAACGCGTAGATACGTTTAAAGATCGCGGGAAATAGGTATCTCCTTATTTAAAAACGCACAATTTTCTAAATTCAAAATAGAGACATAATTTGTTACAAATCTCAGTTACGTATCCTGTATGACCATAGATATCTAGGTACCATTGACCTTGTTAGATTTTGCTTTACAGCAGAAAAAACCCAATAGTATAATTTATCTTTAGCTCTGATCCTTAATTACTTTAAGCGATTTTGGACCTTACTCCTAAGACAATACGACGAGCACATAAACCCCCACCACTCCGCCGAGAGCTCAAGTTAAATGCCGGCATTTATACTAAAGTAGTATTGTATTTACTAGACTAATTCTTAGGACTTTGGTAGGTATAAAGGGTCCCCGAAACGATCAATTGATTTTCATGTGATTGATACCTACCTACACATTGATGCGCAAATTCATCGACTACCAAATTCAACTGAAGCGATTAAAAATATTACCTACTATAATTGCAATTGATTATAATTTATCGTTTCGGGATCCCTTTATGTAATGGAAATATTCACAGGCTCACTAATACCTTTTTACTTATAATTTGATTAGGTAGATATATCAGATAATACAAAAAATCACCGTATTATTATTGAGTACCTAAATAAGCTAAATTCTATTTTAAAGTTTACATTATATTATCCTGGAAACAATGAAATAGGACCAAAAGTAAATCCATTGCATGTTATATAAATGATTATTTTTTTATACTGATTTTAAGGCCTAATTTTAAAAGAAACAATTACCTACCTAAGTTTATTATTTTGGGTACCTACCTGTTATTTTAAAGTTTCAAAAATTCAAAACGACTTCCTTAGGTAATCTTCAAACAATACACAAAACGAATCACTTGTGCTTCTAACTTCAAAAAAAAATCAATAATAGACACAAACAAACACTGATTCAGCTCACGAAAGTCACTGATCACAATTAAAACCCTTATTTTAACACAATATTACCACATTTTGCACAAAACGAGTCAAATTAATCGGAATAAAACATTTTCGCACGTATATTCGTACAGAACATTATTACAAAGGCACTAGTAGACGGAAACAAAAACATTATGAAGAAAAACTAATGCCTTCGCCTGCCACAGAAATCCTATAAGTCGGTTTTCTCTTTCTTTCCCGCTTATAAATATGAGACAGCAAGAATTACAGACGCAAAGAAAAACTGGAGTAATAATACTGGAGTAATAATAAAGTTTTAAATACAATTAGAGTTATTCTAATATTTATTTCCTATTTCCTTATGTTGCGCTATTGGTACAATATAGTTCTATCTTTTGCATGTCAACAAAATAATCAAAACTTGATAATAACGCCATCTGTTACGGAATAGACGAACTATCGGAAGGAGTAAGTGGTATAACAGTTCGGTTGTAGGTAAGCAGATGTCACTTATTGCATTGAGCTACTTTTTGTTGGAGGTATAGTCGACCCTGTAATTTCTCAACCACCCTTGACGCTAAGTCACCAAACGTCAAAGTCTACGTTACTTATTCGGATCCTCTGCCCCCAACACAAAAAAAAGCAAAAATTATAGAAAAGTGAGCAAAAATTTTAAGTTTTTATTTTTTGCTAATTTTTTTGCAATTTTGGTAAATACTGATCTTACTTAAAATTGAAAAGGGAAAAATACTTAACTCAACCATACTTAGGAAAAAAATAGACTTGGATAAACTGGAGGGGGTTTATCCAAGTCTATTTTTTTCCTAAGTATGTTTGAGGGGGTCAGAAAGTGGGATAAATAGTCTAACGTAATAAATGAACAGTGACCCCCATGTAACAGTTAAGTGTCAACCTTCACCAAGGTTTCACTAAAAGCGGAGTTTTTGTCAAATGTGGTAAAGCCATTTAAGCGGTCGTGTATACATGAAAAATCTAGATATTTTATTTATAGTGTACAAAAGCAGAATAGTTTCTTAATAATTAATTTAAGAATACACTCATATTTTTTTTATCGTTCATAGTTACAGTAGGAACCATTAATAACAAACTTACCTATTATTAAGACGCTGACAACACCTAAACCGCGGTCACTGTCAAATTCCATAGAAAAGAAAGAGAAGCGCGATGACACAAAACTTTAAATTTATTGCAAAATATGTAGTAATTATCTATTTACTCAAAATTGAGTTGAGTAATCGAAAATAAAAAACAACCAAGTTCTGCATTCAAATAAGACGTTCTTGTTATTCATTAAATACGTAACGTATGTTGATATTTGATACAGATATTTTGGATTAGAACTCAAAGTAAGAGGTTAGTTTAACGTTAGTTTGTATCGAGATTATGTTTTCGAAACGTGTTTTGGTAACAACCAAGTTCTGGGTAATATGTTCAAAATGAAAATATATTTTTTCCGCTACCACAAACTATACAGATTTGGCAATTTTTTTTCTTAAGCGAAGCCTATTTTGGTCAATTGGGTCTTGTCAGCGCCTTAATAACTTACGACAAAGTACGTCAATTTAGTAGATACAGGGCCGGATTTAGGGCAGGGCAACAGGGGCACTGGCCCCGGGCCTCCACAAAGAAGGGGCCTCCACAATTAGATTTTTCATTGATTTTTATATGAATAAAATACTTCGTTTGTGTCCTTCAAAAAAAGAGTCCACAATCATAACATCTGTTTCACAAATTTTTCGGGGCCTCCACTTCTTGGTTGCCCCAGGGCCGCCACAACTTTAAATCCGTTCCTGAGTAGATAAATTAAATAGTAGATAATTAAATACTTTGCAAGTGAAACATTTACTTGTAAGACTTCAAAGGCTCCAGGTACATTGACGTCATAGTATCGATTACAGTTTATTCATTACGTACCTGTCTCTAAGTATCTTCAAACTCAGGTGGTTTTTTTTCAACAACTTTCATCTAAAAATCTCTTAAAATAACATTAATAATGTACCCAAAACTAATATTTTATTTTATTATGACGTTTAAATATATCGCAGTAAGAAATAAAGATGTTTTTCTTCATATTAAATAATCAATCAATTGATTCCGAATCCTGCCGCGCAACACCAGCGCCACAGATTGAAATAGGCGTCAGATTTAGACAATGTTTAGTTAAAAATGTGGGTATTTACAAAAGTTGAGATGTTAAGTGTAGTGCGAGTGTGAAAAAAAAGTGTAAAATATATTTTTGTTAATAATTTACTTCGAAATACAGATGTTACGGGATAGAAATCGTTGTTTGTTTTGGCAAATTCAGGTAAGACTGTTATTTCATTTACATTTGCGAAAAATATTCTCAAATCCTCTTCCCTATTTTTCAAACAGAAATCTAGTGTTTCAATGCGATTACAAATAGGTACATTTAAGGAATTTAAAGCTCTTTTGATTTCTTACCGACCTAATAAAAAATAGGTAGGAATGATACAAACTTACTCATTTATACATACATCTCCTAAAAATCTCTATTGCCGGGGTCAAGGTGAATCTCCCAAAATGCCTTCAGACTGATCAATAAATTTGACGAACCGCGAATTAATTACAAAAGGTACTTACCTAATAATAAATAAAAACCTTCATATTTATTTTATAAAATTATATTGTAAAAACCGGCCAAGTGGGGGTCGGACCACGCACAATGAAGGGTTCCGTTATTCCGTAGTTTAGATGAAGTTATCCGAAAAACAAACTTAACATTGTAGTTGAAAAACATGTTCTCCCATACATCTATATACGTCACAGTCAATTCTCCAACTGCAAATTTAAGTTGATCGACTATTACTCATTAACATATATCCAAAACCAAACCATTGGGTATTACTCATTGACATGTAAAGCCTACTTAGCTGTGATATTTTTTTTTTTAATTCAATTGAACGGAATATATGAACGGCCTATCCAACACTATGGGGTAAACGAGAAAAAAAAATCATCCCACATGAGCAAGGGAGGTACCCTAAAAAAAATATTTTACCACTTTTTGGCGTGATTACCTATGCTAAATCACAGCTTTCTAGTACTCGTCTCTGAGCTAAAGCGGGGACAGACAGACAGACAGACGAACATGGCATAATTATAAGGGTTCCTTGTTTACTACGGAACCCTAAAAAGTAAGCACCAGCGTCCTCCTGCTAATAATAACAAACTTCGATCACCAATAAATTTTTTGAAAAGCGTGGTGATTTGTAGTACAAATATTAAGAGTCCACAATACCTGAAATTAATTAATGAGTACATAACAGGAAGTCTGAAAGTGGCACCGGTGACTGAAAAGAGCGTAAATCGGTGGACATGGTATGGGCATGTGATGCGGAGGAATGAGGAAAATGTCATGAGGAAAGTCTTGAGTATGAATGTCGATGGCTATAAGAGTAGGGGAAGACCAAAGAGACGATGGATGGACTGTGTGAAAGATGATATGGCTAGAAAGGGGGTGACTACCGAGATGACAACTAATAGAGAAGTGTGGAAGAAAGGGTCATTTGCGCCGACCACGAATAAATTGGGATAAGGGCATGAGAATAATGAGTACCTGAAATTGCATGATCCTCTGTTATATCGAAAATACTGTAGCATTTATTATTAGGGTTCCGTACCCAAAGGGTAAAACGGGACCCTATTACTAAGACTCCGCTGTCCGTCTGTCTGTCTGTCTGTCTGTCCGTCTGTCACCAGGCTGTATCTCATGAACCGTGATAGTTAGACAGTTGAAATTTTTACAGATGATGTATTTCTGTTGCCGCTATAACAACAAATATTAAAAAACAGAATAAAATAAATAAGTGGGGGTCCCACACAACAGACAAAGTTTTTGTTGCCGTTTTTATAGATAATGGTACGGAACCCTTCGTGCGCGAATTCGACTCGCAGTTGGCCTGTTTTTTATGAAGTTGAGGATTAATGTTAAGTACTATGTTTGATGAAATGACGATTCCATAAAATTACAAAGTTACCTCCAAACCGAACACTAAACTGCTACAGTGGCGGTACCTTCATATAAGCCCAAAAGCATGCCTTACTAAAATGCTCGATAGAGAATTTATTGTACCTAACCAGTAGTTTATGAGAAAGTTGCGATGATACATACGTAGATACGTAGGTACCTACATACTCAGTCGAAAACTGAACTTTCTTTTTTTGAAATCGGTTAAAATTTTATTGGGCTTGCGTTATTTTGAAACCCTAGGCACGCCACTGAACTGCTAGTACCTATGTCATAGGTCATGACACTGCATAAATAAGTAATAACTGAACTAATTACAAAAAAATAACTGAACTAATTACAAAAAAAATAACTGAACTAATTACAAAAAAAATAACTGAACTAATTACAAAAAAAACCTTAACAAGTCTTGAAAGTTCATAAATTTATTGGCCTATTTTCTCCAGTGATTTTGATAAAAAATCTCTTCTAATAAACACCAATAATTGGGATGTCTTATCACTAAAGGCTCGTGCAGACTGGGGTGATATCGTGGGCACGACAGGCATATTGCTGCATGTCGCGCTTGCGATATCGCGCGAATCTGCACGAGCCTTTACGGTGCGTTTCCACTGACGCGGAGCTGGGCGGAGTGGAGAGGAGCGGACCGTGAATTGGCCACTCTACAGATTTCGCAGTGCTCGAAATCTGTAGAGTGGAGATTTCGAGCACTGTGATTGGCCAATTCACGGTCCACTCCTCTCCACCCCGCCCAGCTCCGCGTCAGTGGAAACGCAGCCTTATGCTGGGGCTAAATTGTCGCGATAACGCGAACTCCACTTCACGCGCTCTCTCTCGCACACCGGTCGACGTCTCGCTGTACAACAGAGAACACGCGAAGTGTAGTTCACGTTATCGCGACAGTGTAGCCGTAGCATGTGAATGCCTGCTTCAATCTTAATACCGAAGTGGAAAGATTGCAGCTGCGATTCGAGCATTAGCGAATAAAAGGGTGATTGCATAGAATATTTTAGATGTTTATATTGCTGTTTGCTGATGCTCGTGTCGATTGCTTCTAAAGTTGTTTTTTAATCCCTGATAATAATGTAACATTTCAAATTTTTTTTGCAAAATGGTTTTAATCAATGGTTTAAGAAGAAAAGTAACTATACAATATTGATGCTACTAACTATTTACACTAGGTAGACACTAAATTAAATTACTAACTATATATACAAATTAATACAAAAAACAAACGGACACTTAGGCGTCAAAGTATTCGTCCGCATCGCTGTCATCCGGAAACGTGCCCAGAAGACTGGCAGCATTGCCACGTTGAATGGCAATGCTAATTCTTTGGCCAAAGAACGAGCCAGCCCTCTGGTCACGTGAAGTGTCGATCAATCGGCGAGAGATTTCCTTAAAAAGGAGACGCGCACTTGGGCGCCATGACCCGAGCGTTTCGACCCCAAACGGCTCAAAACTGTAGTTTCCTATAAGGTTGCAGTATTTGCGTCGCTTGAGGGTCTCAGCAACTGCAGCAGCGGCGCCAGCACAGCGAGCCGTGCTTGGAACATGAGATGGCGCAAGGGTGTCGACACAGGTTGCGTCCCACACCAGAGGCCTACCCACCTTCCAAGGCAACAACTTCATACCATCTGGTCTCTTCCCATCGTCACGTACCAATCCATTTGGTTCTAATACCGCTGGTACGCCGGCGGTGACAAGGGCTCGATGAATAATATCGTTGATGCTGCCGTGCCGTGCTATGCGACCTGCGCTCCTGCAGCAGACCAGGCCATGGTGTCCAAGACTGTCGACGGCTTCACCGCAGTGACACCGATGCGGAGCAACACAAGGTGCGCCCAAGCGGAGACACGTAGCGAGCCGAAACGATGAGTCATCCATCATAGTGCCTATGGTAGATGACGGGAGCGCTTGAAGCCACAAGCCAGACTCCCACTCTCCCACAGCCAGCAGACGAGCACGCTAAGCAGTATTAAGTGATGTATTTATCAGGGTATTCCGTATAACACTGCAGAGCGGCACGTCCCACCGTCTCTGGGAGGTTGGGTTGTCTGGCAAATCCATATTGGGACAAGCCATTTTCCAAGGGTTCAACGCGTCGGTAAACCACGGTACCTCAAAATCAACCAGTGAGGAAGATAAAATGTTCCTGGTTAATTTATCAGTACTGTGAACCGAGGAGATGAAGGCCGGTAAACTTATACTTGAAATTTTGCGGACGCCGAGACCACCCAGGTGAATGGGTAGTGTGGCTTGCTGCCACGCTCGGTCGTCCAGAGCCACATTAAGGATCGAAGTTAGTGTGTTTCTAATAATTTGGTCTACTTTTTCTAAAAGTTGTGGGTGCTTCCATAGATGGGAGGAGCGAAGGCTATATGTAAATTTTGGTCCAAAGCAACAGTATCGAATAAGTGTGAAAGCCGAATGAATGTTAATTTTGAAAAGTCTTTTGTTTGTTTTTCAAGTTTGAGTTTGCACCTGTCAAATAACTATCTGGGATTAAAAAACGAACTTTACGGTGCGATGCAAAAAAGATGCGTCTCTCTGGTGCGCCGGGTGCGGGCCAGCCCCATCATTATACTGCAGTGTGTCGCGAGCAGACTGGACTGCTTGTGTGTGAATCGCTGCTGCAAACTTTCCACTTTGGTACTAAGATTGAAGCAGGGATTCTCATGCTATGGCTACACTGTCGCGATAACGCGAACTACATTTCGCGCGCTCTCTTTTGTACAGCGAGACGTCGACCGGTGAGCGAGAGAGAGAGAGAGCGAAGTGGAGTTCGCGTTATCGCGACAATGTAGCCGTAGGGTTATAACTGTGAGGCATTGTTAAGTTAAGTGTGTAGGTTTATTAATACAGTTTTTAAGAAATATTGTTATGCTACGGCTACACTGTCGCGATAACGCGAACTTCACTTCGCGCGCTCTCTGTTGTACAGCGAGATCTCGAGCGGTATGCGAGAGAGAGGGAGCGAAGTGTATTTCGCGTTATGACGACAGTGTAGCCGTAACATTACTAACATATTGAGTCCATTGTTACTTGTATATTATACATAAATAAATACGGACTCCTAGATAAAACAGCTGAATGTATCAATCGCCTGAAAAGTAAAGCTGATCTTAATGACGTTAGTATGCGGATGGATGGCCATTTATGCAAAAAAAATATATATAATTATCTGTTAGTTTTGAAGAGCACGTAGGAATATATAAAAATCAAAAATCCCCAATAAAGATGAATTGAATTGAAAAAATCAAAATTAAGAGTCATTTATTCAAACTAGGCTGAGAATCAGCACTTTTCGAACGTCGAAATTACATAAGACAGTCCCCCAAACCGCCCACCCTTCACCACTTCCTAGTCATTTAGCTGGGAAGAAGAAGTGGCCAACAAACTCCCCAGCAGCACAGCTGTCTGTTCAGTTAGAGAAAAAAAATGGATTCTGTACAACAGTATACAAAACAATTTACGCTACGTGCAACACAAAACATTAAATTACTAGCCATATGCCATCACCATTATAACAACAAAAAAAAAAAAGTAAAACTTATAGCTATAGCTCTAACAGTCACAAATGATGAACTAGGACCATCAAAGTACAATAAATAAACAGTTAATTACTAATAACAAAACAAAACAATGGTCAGCAAGACGACCAGTCACCACAAGCAGCACCCGTACACGAGCATAACGCAAAAATCAGCCATTACCCCCCTCGCCATATTTGAGGGAAGGAGGCAACCCTTATATCTTATTAAAAGATGAAACATCTGTGGTGTTAATCTCTAAACATCTCTTCGAAAATCGAACGCTGTTTCGTTGTGAATCCGCGATGATTTACTTTAAAAACAAATGAGTTCGCTTTCGAATTGTGTGCGCTCACTTGAGTGAGGTTCCAAGTGAACTTTACAGAATACACTACTGATCTGACTTCTGACCTTAGAATAAGACTGAGGAAAATACTTATTTCTTTTCCAGAGCCATGGATAACCATAAGGAATTTACATCATCTTCCACCATATCATTCGTAGAATCTAGCACAGAAGAAAAGGGATCGAGAAACAGAAGAAAGTCCTTCTTCAGAAGAAATGGTCTGCTAAAAGTGAACCATAGTTCTAGTGATGCTGACATATCAACTATTGAATATGAACGGTAAGATTTCAATTATTTTTACCTATTAAAAGACAGAGTGTAGAGATGGGACTAAAATAATAAGCTGCTAAACTAACATTGCTATTTTTTTTGTTAACACCTGTTTTAAGAACGAGTACTAGTAGTAACTGTAACACTATTTTTCGAAAATGTTTTTTACTAACTTTTTAAATGTATTTATCTTGCTTTTGGGTATGACGTTGCATTAAAATCGGCTCAGTCATTTCTAAAAATAAGGACATGAAAATTTGTATGAAATGCCGTACGTCATACACGCTCTTAAATAACTTCTGAGCTTAGAATATAGAAAGAACCAGAATCCGCGTTCAACTGTTATTGCAAGCCGCACGCTGTGTCCAAAATCAAGACATGCGTCCCGCGCCTGCCTCACTTCCCACCCGCGTCATGTTGCTAGCTCGGACATTATGAACCCGTTTTGGGATCAATGTTGAGAGTATTGGTAAGATAATATAAATAATAAAATCACAATTGGTCTTTTCATAGATACATAATTTCATACACCCGCCCCCTTTAGAAATCCTAATAGTCTAACATAGTACCTATTAAGAATCTTATGCAATTCTAACAAAATCATATATACATACGGGTTGCATCGATAACCTTTCTTTTTCAAGTCGGTTTTTTTTTAAGTTGTTATTAATTTAACACTACAACGAATAAATGCCCTCAGTAGGTAATAAAAAGAAGGGAAAATCAAAACTCTTGTACTGGCAACACTAACAGAATTGATGCATCATTCTCTATGACATTTAGAAACTGAACAATTTATTCAGTAATTAAATAAGGCGATATTTGATTGCGCTATTTACACGTGAAATGTGAGCCCATCCTGTTTATTTTTTAGCCCCGCTGCATTTTTACAGATATGAACGACACAAGACGGTATAATTAAATAAAATTGCACACCGGTAAAACACGTTACGCGATACGACGTTCACAGAGTAACTGATCGGCTGCGAGTCAAACTACTCTATTTAGGAGTAGTTTTTGACGCTTCAGTATTAGGCGTGTTCGCGGCTTCTGGTTCTTTCTATATTCTAAGCTTCTGAGATAGCTGTTAAATTTAAAAGTCACAATTCTGAACACAGAGAACAATAATACCACTGTATAAAAATCAATAATACCCTAATTAATGAATAAAACAGGCTGTTGGCGGCGGCGTCAGGTACTCTGCGCGGCGCTAGCAACTGTTAATTTTCTGTTCAGTCTTCAGTCCTACTTATGTCTGTGCTTCAGTCAGACAGATTGCTATTTAGTTGAGTTGATAACTAGTGTTAAATAAAGACTGATCTTCATTACGATGAAAAGTATGAAGGAAATGATAAGTAACAATTTGTCTGTGTTTCAATTTAACAGTTGCAAAAAATAACTACTAATTTTAAGTGTTAATTATTATTAGCATTAGCATTTAGCAGTGTTATTATTTTTAACATTTAAGCCCATCTCTAATGCTACGACTACATTGTAGCGATAACGCGAACAACCCTTGGCGCGCTCTTGGTTGTACAGCGGTAATAGGGATTTATAACGACAATGTATCCGTAGCATAATAGAAAGCGATTTAAGGCTGGCGGACATCGGCGGAAGGCGGGGTAAAGTATTTTAAATCTACCAACGTAAACGGCGCTCCGCATTTTCCGCCTGGCATACCTACAGTGGTATGCCCTGGGATGCTCCTCGACAAATCCTCCTCCGACCCCCGCCGTTCGCCGATATTGGCCTCTACACGACCACGGCAAGTTCGTGCGAACGTTGTTTCAAAACAAAACAACATTCGCGAGAACTAGCGATGTTCTCATCGCGTAAATTGCTTACGCGATTACGCGAACTAAACTTTACGCGCTCTGTGTTGTGCAGCGGGACGTCGAGCGGTGTATAGCGCGCGAAGTGTAGTTCGCCTTATCGCGACAATGTGGCTCCAACATTAGGGCAGCGCTTTAGTCATCTGCATTCCGCAATCCACATGGGGCTGATTATCTCCGTCATAATGAATAAGTCATTGAATGCAATATGTGATATCTGATTCATCGAAATCCTATCCACGCTGTTTGATAAAAAATCTTTGCAACTTTTCCGAACGTACTCGAATTTAAAATAAAGCAATCGTTAAAACTAAAATAAGCTGTTGATTAATCTCATATAAAATAATTACTCTTTATTATGTACCAATAAAATCATCATGTCACAACTACTCTACCTTATCTTAATTTATTTATTTCGTGTCGTCAATCAACACAGACAGTCTTTAAGCTGTGTCAGCCCAGAACTCAGCTGGAAGTGTAGAATTTTTGGTAGCATTCGTATCTGCCCATAAGTTTCTATTTTTGTCCCACTGCGAGAAGCGAGTAGAGCTAGCAACTAAAAACGAGTTGGCGAGCAACGAGCAGCGAGTATGCCATGGCGACGAGCTTTATTTTGCTGGCCAGCAAGTATAATACTTGCTGGTATACATAATCAGCCTATAATGTTCCCCACTGCTGGGACACAGGCCTCCTCTGGCTCTCTGAGGGCTGTAATCCAGCACGCAGGCCCAGTGCGGGTTGGTAGATGTCACATGTCTTCGAATTTTTGGTTCTAGGACATGCCGGTTTCCTCACGATTTCACCTTCACCGTTTTGAGAGCAGTAGTGATGTAATAATTTACACAAAGAAAAGTGCCTGTCTGGGTTCGAACCTAAGACATCGGACATACAACTCGTAAGTCGCGGCCGTTACCACTGGGCCACCACTGCTCCACACGCGCGTCTGTACTTATACCAAGCGTGAGCGTCTCTCAGTGAATGTTCTGCCTAGTATTGCTAGATTTGGTACGCTCCAACTCGGCAATTTTTTTTTTTTTGTGTAGTTACCTAAGTTCAGCGAATTATAAGTCTGATACGACACTTATTGTGCGAAATAAGAAGAATTTCATAAATTCATTTTCCTCATGTTTCTGATTTAGTACCTACATGAAATGCCTTTTAAAATACCTATAGGTATAATGTCCTCGAAATATTACATAAATGTATTGGTGACAGACAGTTTTGTAATCTATACAAATAAATAAAATAGAAGTGTCTGTTTGTAATTTCACAATAACAGATTTTCATTAAATGCATATGAAAGTATACACTGTAGGTAATTACAACAAAAAAAAAAATAATATATAATTTTTGGCTTTTTGTTCCGGCTAATCTTCGAAACGGCTGGACCGATTTTGACGGGACTTTTACTGGCACTTAACTAATATTATAAGGAGTAACTTAGGCTTGTATACTTATATTTTAGAAAAACATATTTATTTTATTTATTTAAACTTTATGCACAAGTAAAAAAAATACCGTACAAAGGCGGACTTAATGCCTGAGGCATTTTCTACCAGTCACCTGAGGGTGATGCAGAGAAGTTACATGGCAGGTGCAACATATGGGATAGATAACACGAAAATAACTATACAATCCTGAAAAACAGAGCCTAGTTTAGGCACCAGTCTCCCACAATATTAAATAACAAATATGTATTTATACAACTGATGATTACTCTGTTTTTTTGTTATATTGTGGGGAGAGAATAAACGATTTTTGTTATTATTTTTTTTATAAATACAAGAATAAATACATAGGTATGTATTTATTCTTGTATTAATAAAATAATAATAATAATAATAAGCTGGCAACACCAACGTCAACACGTCAAGAAATTCGGTTCATATTATTTAAACATCAGTAATTTTAGAAGCTGTTTTTTTATTTTATTTCATTCCAATTTCCAATCCCTACAACAAGCCTTGAACCAAAATAATCACGACATAAATTAAAAAATAGCAAAATGAACCATAACATATACACTTTAATCAAAAACTACAGAATGGATGGTGACATGACAGATGTCACCTCGCGATAAAATAGCATGAATACGGATAAGAAATTGAAAGAATGTTGACTAGAGCAGCTTCGAAACGAGCACGCCCACCACCTCCGGACTCTTCGCTCAGCTCCGCCTCGCCGCCGCCGGTATCCAGCCCCACTGTGAGCGCAGTGATTACACCGGCCGCGGTAGTTGCGTCGAGCTCGAGCGACGAGTATTTTTCCCCGCCGACGTCGCCAACACCTATACGTCGGCAGGGGAGAGACCGGCCACCGAAGAGCTTGGGACTTAGGGGCCATCCGGCCCCGAGCCGGGTCCTCGCTGCCGGTGGTTGTGTGCAGCGCATGAGATGGACTCAGTCCATGAACGAGAACGTCATGCGCGCATATTATGGGTCTACAGAGGGGGGAACTAACCTCACTGCGTACCGTGTTAGGATGCTGTCTCTGTTTCAGGAACTAGAACCAACCGTCAACGTCTCGGCCCAACGATTGTCGGATCAGGTGCGGGTCATCCAACGCAATCGTAGGTTGGACGATGCCACACTTGATAGGCTGCGTTCAGAGGTACTGAGCAACTATATCATCTCGACTCCGGCACAAACCGCGGTACATACCCCAATTATTGATGTAATCCCGCCGCGGTCCAATCACGGTGTTGAAGAAGAGGATGATAGGGCTGCCACAGTAAGCAGCCAGTGCAACGTCCGATTGAGGAGCGCACTGGAGGATGCGTTTCGCGAGTATAGGTCCACTCCAACCGAACTTAGACCCCGACTACCACGCCTACCCATGCACAAGAAAAATAGGGCACTGATGTGTGCCTTGGACTCGCAGCTTAAGGTTTTTTTCGAGAGCAGCGAGGATCTCGTTGATACACACTCGATCCTGTATTGCGCGGCTGTTGCGGCATGTCGTTTAGCGAATGTCAAGTTTCCAAACTCTGACGGAGCTACTCGACCAAAACCAGCCGTACCAGCCTGGCAGTGCAGGATTGAGCGTCGTATTGATAAGGCCAGGGTACTCATCGGCAAACTATACTGCTTCAGGGAGGGCAATACACGACCACGTGTGATGCGCTTTGTAAGACGGGCATTCTCGGGGACTGGAATCAGCCCTCGAGAATACATGTCTCATATCACAGAGCGCATCGACTTCCTGAAGCAGTAAGTTTGTGCATGGGCGAGCCGTATTCGGCGGTATAAGCGGCGGGTTGATCGATACACGCAAAATCGCATGTTCCAGAGCGATGAGAGGTGGGTATATAGAGCTTGGGAGCGACCTAAACAAAACGTGACAGACGTGTGCCGCCCGGATGATGCCACCACAACTGCGTTCTGGCGAAGCATCTGGTCGGTACCTGTCTGCCATGTTGAGGCTGACTGGATGCGGGATGTCGAGTGAGTGTGTGAAACTATACCAGAAATGGAAGTAGTCATTATCACGCCATCAGATATAGCTAGAGCGGTCCGTCCGTTACCGAATTGGAAATCACCGGGACCGGACGGACTGCACAACTTTTGGCTGAAATGGCTAACTAGTTCACACACTTGCCTGGCATCTCAGTTCCAGTCATCCTTAGAGTCTGGGTCACTACCGCAGTTTATGACGACAGGCATTACCCACCTGCTCCATAAGTCAGGTAGTCCCGCGGAACCCAAGAATTATAGACCGATCACGTGTTTGTCGACGGTCTATAAACTTCTTACATCCATTTTGAGAGCGAAAATTAACACACACATTGACAGTAATTCCATTATGTCTGCCTCTCAAAATGGATGTAGGAACGGGTCTCGTGGCACTAAGGAGCTACTTCTCATCGACATGGCCATTAGCCAACAGGTCCGTCGATCCCGCAAGGATCTGTCGACTTGCTGGATAGATTATAAGAAGGCCTACGACTCGGTGCCACATACATGGCTCATGAGGGTGCTGGAGTTGTACAAAATAGATACAACTCTACGCACCTTCCTTGAATCGTGTATGGGGCAATGGAGGACAGTCCTTCGCTATCCGGGGTGTCGACAGATCCAGGGGAATGATGAGCCTGTATGGATTAAACGGGGAATATTTCAGGGCGACAGTTTAAGTCCACTTTGGTTCTGCTTAGCCCTGAATCCTCTAAGCATGCAGCTGGAGGATTCAGGTCTAGGCTATCGGTTGAGGAGAGGTGGTCAGATCATATCTCACCTCCTCTACATGGATGACTTGAAAATCTTTGCCCCCAACAAATTGCAACTGATGAAGCTACTGAAGGTAACTGAAACTTTCAGTAGCGCCATCAGAATGGAGTTTGGTGTGGACAAATGTGCAGTCATGCATGTGAAGCGAGGGGAGATAATGGAATCCGAAGGAATTCAACTTTCGGATTCCATACACCTTAGATCCCTCTCCTCACCCGAAAGCTATAAGTATTTGGGAATGTCGGAAGCGTTAGGCATCAACGTTACTGACATGAAGCAATCGTTGAAGGAGCGCTTTTTTGGCCGCCTGAAGAAGGTATTGATTAGTCTTCTTTCAGGCGGTAACAAGGTGCGCGCCTTCAACAGTTGGGTCATGCCGGTTTTGACGTACTCTTTCGGCATACTCAAATGGACTCAGACCGAACTAGACGCCCTGGATAGGAGGGTCCGTACACTGTTGACCGCAAACCGGATGCATCACCCACGATCATCGGTGATGAGACTGTACATCCCGCGGAAGTGCGGGGGTCGAGGCTTTTTAAACGCGAAGACCCTCCACAACCGCGAGATATGCAGTCTCAGGGAATATTTTTTGAAAACCGAAGTGGGTATGCACCGTGATGTGGTCGCAGTGGACAAGGGGCTCACCCCACTTTCCATGGCTAAAGAGAACTGGTGCAAACCTGTAGTACTTACTACCGATGATCGCAAGGAGATATGGCAAAGCAAGGAGCTACACGGGCGCTTCTATCGGGCTCTTCATGAGCCCGATGTAGATTTCTTAGCGTCCGTGTCCTGGCTACGTTTTGGGGACCTTTTCGGGGAAAATGAAGGTTTTGTCTGTGCAATTATGGACGAAGTTATCTTGACGAATAACTACCGGAGACATATTATGAAGGACGGGACGGTTGACGTGTGTCGGGCATGCCACCGTCCGGGTGAGTCTATCAGACATATTATCTCTGGTTGTTCTCGTCTGGCTAACGGCGAGTACTTGCACAGACATAACCAAGTAGCTAGGATTATTCACCAGCAACTTGCTTTGAAATATAAACTTGTGAACTCTGAGGTACCGTATTACAAATGTGCCCGACCCAGTTCTCGAAAATGACCATGTCACGTTGTACTGGGATCGGTCTATCATTACTGACAGGACTATTGTCGCCAATAAGCCTGATATAGTGGTGATAGATCGATTAGCGCGCCGCGCAATGATAGTCGATGTTACCATTCCACATGACGATAACCTCGTGAAAGCTGAGAAAGAGAAACAAATAAAATATCTCGACTTAGCACACGAGGTTGTTGACATGTGGAATGTGAACTCGGCTGTCATTGTGCCGATTGTCGTTACGGCCAATGGCCTGATGGCCAGAAGCCTCAACCACCATCTCTCGAGGCTTGCGTTAGACGGCTGGATTAAGGGCCTGATTCAGAAGGCAGTACTCCTCGATACGGCTCGCATCGTGAGGAGGTTCCTGTCTCTGGAGCCCTAACCACCGGTAGCTTGGACCCTGCTCCCGATACCGGCGGACCACTATTTTATATATTTTTAAATGTTTTTTAATATTTTTTCTAAGAAATATTTAAAAAGGTATTTTATAAGATAAAAAATCCAATAAACGACATAATAATAAAAACATAAATACATATGTACATATAAACAGAGTAAAGTTCGTCAAGAAAAATAATGATCGGTAGTGGATAAATAAAAAAAATAAAAGAAATATAGAAAAATCCACGCGGGCGAAGCCGCTGGCAGCAGCTAGCTGATAAAATAAAACACAATTTTGATATTAGTATTCTAAACAGTTTCGTCTCTAGGAAAGGCTTGTAAACAAACGACATTGTCGAGCTATGAATACGTAATTCTTATCCAATGTGTAACTGAATTTGCACATTAGGAAAGTAGTTTGTTCCCAATCGTTTACTGAATTGATTTTTGTAATGTTTAATATGGGTAATGTTTTATCCCAAAAATAATAAAAACTACGTAAATTACAGTAATTTACGTAGTTTTTATTATTTTTGGGATAAAAAATATAGGATTAAGTACTTTGTTGTCCGTCTGTCTGGCCGTCTGTCTGTCAAGACCCTTTATCTCGGGAACGCGTGTAGGTGTCGAGTTGAAATTAAAACCATATACTTAGGTCTACAGTCTCTTGAAGCTGTGAAAAAAATCAAACTTCTAAGTTAAAGAAAAAAAAATAAACGGCCGTTTATGACATAAAATACACTCTCAAGGGAATCAAAATTGATAGGGTACTTTCCGTTGACTTAGAACGGCTAGAACTATGGAATTTGCCAAGTAATATCGTCTTATACTACAAGTACAGGGAAAATCTGAAAACTGTACATTTGTAATTAAATCATAAAAAATATAGTCTTTATTTAACCTATTGACTGCCACGTCAAAAAAGCAAAAAACGTGCCCTCGGCGCCAAGCTGCGAATTATTCCTTAAAATCTGTCGTGTAGTCGTGACCGTGGCGTGCTGGGCACATTTTAGTCTGTCATCTATACATGAATGTGGCGATCAAAAGGTTTAAAGTACCATTCTTTTTTCAGTCACCACTTACAAGTCTGATTTAAATTTGATATTTAAGTAAAAAACAACTTTGATTAGGTTACATAACTAATTTAGGTATGAACTTAGTATAGCAATAATATAAGTAATTATTGGTTTTGGAAACCGAATTTCGGGAACAACTCGGAAAAAACTACGGGACTCGATTCTAAGGGGGCAACCCTCTTATAACATTTTCTTTAGATAGGTAACAAAAAATCTTTGAAGTTTGAACTATTAAACACACCACAAAACTTTAGAAAACTTAAAATATACAATATAGTTTTTGTTTATTTGCAGAAATTCTTGCAAACTATAGAAATAATTATCTATTAACAATCATCTAATGTCACTGGGAGCCACTCGTGAAAGTTCTAAAACTCGGGGTGTACCTAACTAACGTTAAATATCAATACATATATAAATAAATTGATAAATATAAAAATAAATATAATTAAATATATAAATAAATATATCGCCTCTTTACAAGAACAACGTGATATTTTTTAAACCACAACTTTACAGGACAGCAATTTTAAACATTTAATCCTTACTTTATTTTAGCATGTAGGTATAATGTAACATTTTAGCATAATATAAACCCAAACTTAAAGGTTTTCAAAAATAATGATATAAAATAAAATAACATAAATAAAATCCGACATCGCGGTTTTGAATATCAAATAATAAAAAAAACGTTTTTACGTGATGTCACGTTGCTCTTGTAAAGAGGCGATATTATACCATATTAAATATCAATATATTGACCCTACACCTAGAATGTTTACGCACTGCATTCGATCCGAATTCGAATTCGATCCGAAATGTAAGTGTTAGGCCGAACGTCAATGGCGCCGATTCCCTTGCAAGTTTTTATTCACGTCTAAACTTGTATAGAGTAGTGACAGGCGCTGATTAATTTGACAGGACTAAACTAAAATTTATCTTCTGTCCTTTTCTTAATGAAATAGAAAGAAAAGATGCACTGAACTTAAATTTAGTTAGGTTGTGAACAAGGGAATCGGCGCCAATGGTAACAAAACCAGTATAACCTAGCCTCTAGTTCTATTGAAACGCCGTTCTGCGCTAGGCCTGTCAAGGTCAAAGTTTAACTACTGACGTAGTATGGTTGGCTGTACTAATGATTCGTATCGGATGCACTAAGCTAGCGGTTTTAGGCTCCACGACTCCACGAGCGATACGATTCGCTATAAGCGACGCGCGCGCGTCTACTGTTTCCGTACGTTTCGCTCCGCAAGTCGCGTCGCGGTGACTCGTGGCACGCTCTAAATGAATTCATTCATTATTTTCTCTGCAGTCGCCGTCGCAAGACGCGTCTAGCTCGTGGCCACGGTGTTCTCGCTACACGCTCCGCTGTGCACTGACCTGTGAACATAGCCTTAAGAGGCCGACAACACCTAAAGCGCGGTCACTGTCTGACTGCATAGAAAAGAAAGAGAAGTGCGATGACACAACGCTGGTAATTTATTGTAAAATATGAAGCAATTATCGATTTACAATAAAGTTATAGATTGTTTAGAAAGAATAAAACACTAAAACACTATTATGTTACGAAAATAAAACACTATTATGCATTATGTTGCTTGAACAATAATCTGCCAAAAAATCAGAATGATTGCATGTACATAAATATTAGTATGGTTTTTAATCGTTAAAATAATTTTTTGGAGTTCTCTTCGTGATTTTTTTCTATCGTATCAAATTAGTTATATTATGTTTTCAACACACTACCTACCTAGCATATGTCCTTAAGAATATTATATATTTTTCTGATTTTAATTACTGCAGTGGATCATATACTTTAAGGCAAGGATTCCCAAAGTGGTCGATATCGACCCCTTGGGGTCGAAATCAGTTTCCCAGGGGTCAACATAAACGAAAACTGATTTTGGGGGTCGACGAGGTCTAAAAATCGACCCCTATTAATTAACACAAGTTCTTATTTGAAACTTTCAAGATGCTGTATAAGTTGTGTTATGTGTACCATTTTGTTATAAGAATGACTAATATTTTAGTAAGAAGTATCATTGTTGTACTTTTAAAAACTCAACAAGTCGATATGCGAGCACAAGCTCGTACAAGATGAAAAAAAATTTGCTATGGGGTCTGAGGAATCAGTTCGTAATGGAAAAGGGGTCTCTTGCCCAAAATAGTTTGGGAATCCCTGCTTTAAGGCATTATAAAACTTATAAAATTTGCGTTTAGGTCCTGTAGTCCCCTTAAGTAGGCCGTATCGATATTGTGGTATTTTCGTTCAGTTAGATAACAAAGTCAGGGTCAACGGTGGTGGAAGGTGAGGGTCGCTCGGCTAATTTATAATAAGGCTCCAGCCCCCTCGACCTTGCTAGGATGTTTTAAGGATATAATTAACACATAACCACATACACAACATCACGCCTTGTTTCCCTGAAGGGTTGGGCAGAGGTGTACCTGTGGTACACCCACATTTCGCCAGTTATGTTTATGTCCCATGTAATAGGGGGTGAGCCTATTGCCATCAACCGGGCACAAATCCAGACTCCAGGCTGCTACTGAGAAATTCCAGATAGAAACCCCAATAACACTTTGCCCGACCCGGAAATCGAACCCAGGACCTCATGCTCAGCAGTAGCGCTTGCAACCACTGGACCAATGAGGCAATCCAAGTATATAATTAAGTGTAGTGATCAACAGGGGGTCAACCATCACCTCTTACAGCAGTATTATTTCAATATTACTTCAGCGTGAGAAAGAGATGGAGCTATAAGTCCTGTACAGCTCCATCACTTTCTCACTGTGAAGTAATATTTTAATAATACTGCTATAAGAGGTGATGGTTAGCCCCCAGGCCTCTTCTCTTAAACTATACATAGTGCCTTGTATTTTTGCATGCTTTTATTTAACTTGCATTGTTAGTTTAGTTCATTAGTCAGTTAGTATGTACGGGTCAAAATCTTGTAACAGCCTTTTGAAACAGTTATCGTCAACCGATTGAGCTGAAATTTTGCATACACGTTTGGTTTAGATGACAATGTACGGTTTGATAAGTGACATTATTATAAATCCAATATGGCGGACTCCCAAAGACGATGGACCAATTATTTTATAAGCACTCCCATGATATGGGTATCAAATGAAAGGGTTTGCTGAGGGGAATACGAAAATGCTTGATTTTAATTTGTTTTAAAATTAATTATTTTTATTTCTGTAAGTAGGTTTACTACAAACACTTTTACACGTCAAATATATTTAAAAAAAAAACTAGATGAGGTCGGCGTTTCATCTGACTACTCTGAGAAGAAAGGCCGAAACAAACTTAGAGGTCACAGTCTCTTTTAAAGTCCAGACATAATCTTGGTCAGACCATATGAAGACCACGTAAGTTGGTGTCTGAAATGGTCTTTCGAGGAAAGAACCACACAGATTTGAGTGACCTATCCAGTCAGTGCACGCATTTGTCAGTAATCGTGCAGCTCAACTCAGAACTTAAGGAGCTCAACGATTCGACGAACAATACCAAAGAAAGGACATTTGGGTAGGCCGCTTAAATGACTCAAACTGCCAGACCAAGATTAAAACCAAATGAGAAAAAAAAAATCAATGACCTACATAGTCTTCACATTCACAATAATCAAAAAATATTGTTTAGAGGATTACATGGTGTTTCACTAAACAAGTTCAGAAGATCCGTATCCGTCAAATAGTAATTTAAGTCGAAAATTAGTTGTTACGGCTCATAGACTCGGATCTCGATTCTGGACACATTCCATGCAATAAGTTTGCGTTCATGATGAGAAAAAATAAATTATTTAAAAAACAAAAATCCGACTGCAAAAACACAACTGAAAAGGGAAAAACAAACATTATAATCTATAGAATTTTGGTATCGCAGGCGGGGACAATCAAAAGTTACACCATATTTCAGCTTATTCGACTGTGGGGACAGTCTGTATGGTGTCGCTTTTTAGTTCTATTAATATATATATATGAAAATTACTCATTACTAGCTTTTATTTGATACCAATATTGTTGCAATTAATTAAAAAAAAAACTTCCCCTCCTTTTTTTCTGTATTTGCAGATGCAATTTATAAATTCTACATATATAGCCTATGTCGCTCCCACAATTAAGACAAATCTAAAGACACCTCATATGTTAAAATCCATCAAGCCGTTTAGGCTACAGAGCGTGCCAAAGAAATAGACATACATACATACATACATACTCTCGAAAAAACATTACCCTCCTGAGGGAGTCGGGTAAAAACGAACTCGCCTAACTGTGTGGAGTGTGGAGTTGTTGAAGACTTACATCACTTATGCCCGGTTTCTGAAGCACTTTTGTCGGTGGTTTATGTATTCATTAGAGCTATTGGTTCGATAACTTGTGAAAGTGCGTTTCCGAACACCGCAATGTAAGATAAACTCCGTTTAAACTTCAGTTAACTTAACTGGCCAATGTGTGCCGTTTATCGGTTCCATAACTTTATTTGACGTTTTATTTCATAGCAAACTGCATCAACTTTTAGGTTAAACTTATAACGTGTTTAATTGAATTATAAAGCTAAATATTTAAATTAGTCGAGAAAACAATGAGTGTTAGCTTAATGGATATGAGCAGCTCATCAGTCTGATTTGGAAGTACTGGAGTTTATTTTTAATATATCAGTACCCAGAAGCTTAAGACTTAGGAGAAATCCTTTCGAAATGTTTACGGATGAAGAATTTAAATTTAGATATCGCTTTGATAAGCACATTGTGATACACCTAAGTGATATCATCTTGCTCTAGCTCCCGTTAGGCATCCATTGTCAGTTTTGGAACAAATTTTTATCGCATTACGATTTTACGCTACAGGTACTTTTTTCCAAGTAGTAATTGTTGATGACATTAAAGTTCACAAAATTGACGATTTATTATCGATTACATGTAAAAAATCTCTAGCCACTTCTTTAAGAAGCATCTTCTATCTTTCAGTAAATGTTTTACTGTGTTTTCCAGATTCCATTATTAACAAAAAAAAATGGATAAAGCACAAACGATTGGAAAGACAAAGACTTTAAACTTAAAATCAAACGGCAAAGAAAAAATAATACCACGTGAAACAAAAACAATGAAGTGAACCTTTTTTTTGGACATGAGTTCGTTGATACATCCGCCCATTTATAGAACAACTTATAATATTTTTGAACTAAAACAGTGTTATGCCACTTATTTACCCTCGAAAAAAATATTATTATAAATAAAACTGTTAATAATGACGAATTATAATAATAAAATGAATTTTAGACACGGTCTCATACACAGACCCATCTAGCGGCAGCTAAGGAACTAGTTATCGGCTTCATAGTTATCGAATGGTTTGTTGCGTATTCAGAAACGCAGTCACAGTTAACAGACGTTTATCTTATGCATAACTTTATTGAATCAATAACTAATGAGAGTTTGTCTGGGAACTTCAGAAACCGGGCATTATTGATGGACTGTGTTCGGCATGAGTCTGGGAGACATGATTTGTTTAGGGTGTTGAGGTTAAACAGACTTGAAGTACCTACATTCAATAAAATCCTGGCTCAACCCAATGGCGATGATACGGCCAGTCTGTTCAGGTTCATGGCGCAGATATGACCAATGTGTATTTAGGGTACGATGGGACTGACATACGCATTGCGATTGTAAATGTCCCTAAATAAATAAAGAAAAAAAAAACTTTATAATTTTATTCAATGAAAATCAATGTAACTTGTTCTTATTAAAGACACACACACTCTTAATATCGACACCTTGCTAGGACGTTTTAAGAATTTAATTAAATGTAATGAAAAATAGCCCTCTTAGTGCCTACAGTGCCTTGTATTTTTAGGGTTCCGTCGTAAACAAGGAATGAACCCTTATATTTGTCTGTCTGTCTGTCTGTCCCCGCTGTAGCTCAGAGACGCTTAGTACTAGAAAGCTGTAATTTGGCATAGGTATACATATTAATCACGCCGACAAAGTGGTTAATTAAAATACTTTATAATTAAAATACTTTTAGGGCATCTACCTCCTTTGCACGTAATGTGGGGATGATATTTTTTTCTCTCGTCTATCCCATACGGTGGGGTATCGTTAGATAGGCCGTTTAAAAATATTGCGGTCTGTAAACACAGCTACAAAGTTAAGTTTGTTTTGGGGATAAATTCATCCCAACTACGGGACTCTTCATTGTGCGTGGTCTTTTTTTTTTTTATTTTGAGCTTGGGAAATCATCAAATAACTTCTCCCGCTCTGGGCGGAGCGGGAGGGTGTGTCAGACTCTTACTGACTAAAACCCACCCGTATTCCTTCCTGTTGCCTGTGTTGCGGGGGCCTCGGTGACCCATAAGTACCTTCCCGCGACCCCGGCAGGCATCGGCCCTAGTGGACCCCTACCTATGTGCTGACGACATCTCTTTGAGGCGCGCGTGGAATACAACGCGCAGTCGACCCGGGCCTGGTCCTTACCGGTGAGTTACCCATTGCTCACCGTGCACCGCTCATTGTGCGTGGTCTAATACGCACTTGGCCGGTTTTTTAAATATTGTTACGGACCGTTATTTCACCTGATAACCGCTGACCATCAACCAATGGTGCACGATTGCCTAGAAGTACCGTACTTGGGACTTACAGACTCCTAAGTTATCGAGCCAATGCGTAAATGTCCAATGCACTTCATCGTGGTACAATGATAAACTTGTCAGCAAAGTTGGCAAACGGACTGTCAAAAACTTTCCAAGAAAAATAGTAGGCAGTCATAGGGACTGCCGATAGAAGTGAATAGGTACTTAAAACTTTGGAACAACATATTGTATACAAGCGTATTAATGTATACAAGTCGCTGCGGGCCATCAGTCTGCCGCAACACATCACATTATCATGTCTCAGTTAGCATGTCGGTGACGCGAACCCATAAGTTTTTCCTCTATAAGAAATCGCTCAACGCGCCTAAAGAAGATTTCACATCAAAAAACCGGCCAAGTACATTACAACTGGCCAACGCACAGTTAAGACGCTGACAACACCTAAACCGCGGTCACTGTCAGATTGCATAGAAAAGAAAGAGAAGCGCGACGACAAAACGCTTGTAATTTATTGCAAAATATGAAGTAATTATCTATTTACTCAGAATTGAGTTGAGTAATCGAAAATAAAAAACAACCAAGTTCTGCATTAGAATAAGATGTACTTGTTATTAATCAAATACGTAATTTATGTTGATATTTAATACAGATATTTTGGATTAGAACTCAAGGTAAGAGGTTAGTTTGACGTTAGTTTGTATCGAGATTTTTTTTTCAAAACGTGTTTTGGTGACAACCAAGTTCTGGGAAATATGTTCAAAATTAACATATATTTTTTGCGCTACCACAAACTATACAGATTTGGCAATTTTCTTTCTTAAGAGAAGCCTATTTTGGTCAATTGGGTCTTGTCAGCGCCTTAAAAGGAACCGTAGTTGGGATGCAAATTTACGCATGCACTGAATTGATTTTAACGAACGCATAGATAAGTTGATATTTGGGTCAGGACCAAATTTTTGACGTAATTGCACAACGGAAATATATCACACTGGAAAATAAATGCAGCACATTTTAATTCGGACGGTGAGCGATGGGTAGCTCGCCGTCCGGTAAGGGATGTGGTCAGCACAAGTGTAGGGGTCCACTAGGGTCGATGCCTGCCGGAGTCGTGGGTAAGTCCGAAAGGGATACCGAGGCCCCTGGCAAAACAGGCAACGGAAGGAACACGGGTGGGTTTTAGTCAGTAAGAATCTGGCACACCCTCCCGCTCCGCCCAGACTTTGAGAAGATATTTGAGGATAGCCCACTCAAAAAAAAAGGGTTTGTCGCGGGAAAGTACGAAAGGGTTACCGAGGTCCCTGGCAACACAGGCAACGGAAGGAACACGGGTGGGTTTTAGTCAGTAAGAGTCTGACACACCCTCCCGCTCCGCCCAGACCTTGAAAAGTTGTTTGAGGATAGCCCACCCAAAAAAAAAAAAGGTGTGTCGCGGGAAAGTACGAAAGGGTTACCGAGGCCCCTGGCAACACAGGCAACGGAAGGAACACGGGTGGGTTTTAGTCAGTAAGAGTCTGACACACCCTCCCGCTCCGCCCAGACCTTGAAAAGTTGTTTGAGGATAGCCCACCCAAAAAAAAAAGGGTGTGTCGCGGGAAAGTACGAATTGTTACCGAGGCCCCTGGCAACACAGGCAACGGAAGGAACACGGGTGGGTTTTAGTCAGTAAGAGTCTGACACACCCTCCCGCTCCGCCCAGACCTTGAAAAGTTGTTTGAGGATAGCCCACCCAAAAAAAAAGGGTGTGGCGCGGGAAAGTACGAAAGGGTTACCGAGGCCCCTGGCAACACAGGCAACGGAAGGAACACGGGTGGGTTTTAGTCAGTAAGAGTCTGACACACCCTCCCGCTCCGCCCAGAGTGGAAGATGTTATTTGATAATTTCCCATCCAAAAATAAAAAAGGGTGTGTGAATATTTTAGGCAGGTGTAATCAAATTGATTACACCTGCCTTAAATTGCCTTAAATTGATTCCAACGATTTACAGACACCTTAAGGCACTGACAAGACCCAATTGACCAAAATAGGCTTCTCTTAAGAAAAAAATTGCCAAATCTGTATAGTTTGTGGTAGCGGAAAAAATATATGTTAATTTTGAACATATTTCCCAGAACTTGGTTGTTACCAAAACACGTTTTGAAAAAAAACTCGATTTAAACTAACGTTAAACTAACCCCTTGCCATGAGTTCTAATCCAAAATATCTGCATTAAATATCAACATACGTTACGTATTTAATTAATAAAAAGAACGTCTTATTTAAATGCAGAAATTGGTTGATTTTTATTTTCGATTACTCAACTCAATTTTGAGTAAATAGATAATTGCTTCATATTTTGCAATAAATTACAAGCGATGTGTCATCGCGCTTCTCTTTTTTTTCTGACAGTGACCGCGGTTAAGGTGTTGTCAGCGTCTTAATAATTATATTGTGCTGCATTTATTTTCCAGTGTGTTACATTTCCGTTCTGTAGTTACGTTAAAAATTTGGTCCTGACTCATTTACCGAAAATATCAAAAACTGTTGACTTAAATGTAAAAGTCACTTAGTAATATCTTTCTAATAATTTCTACCCATAAGCGTGTGTATCTGGGATCCAACGATACACACGCTGCACGGTGTGGTATTAGGCCCTAAAAGTTGGCCAAAAATGATTTTTTATTTTATTGGTAAACTATTCCATATTACCGATCCTTTAAAAGTTAAGTAGTTGGTCAAATAAATGGCCGAAGAACTCCGTGCCAGCTTGCCAACACGTTCCGCGCGCTCAGTCGGAAGTTGCCGTTCGCTTCAAGTGGTCGTGTGATTATTCGATACGCTCAAATTTTACTTGTTTATAAAACGTGATATTTTAGGAACAAATAGTTTTGTGGTGGTTTTTGTGATGGATTCCTCTCAGCCAGGTATGTAACTATATGTAACATGTTTTTTTTCTACAAAAGTCTCAATCAATTTTAATCCATAGGGGCAAAAGTAAGTTGTCATAAACTTTGTCAAAAATTCTTACTTTTCTATGTTTAAGAGACTTTTTTTTACATTATTTAGCATTCTTTAAATACAAATACTATTGTTTCTTGTAGAGTAGACAGTCCAGAACATGTTTTTAAAAAACATAGCCGCCCATACCCGCCCCGTTTTTTTTTGAGATTTTTTTTCGTTAGTACCTCCCAATCTTGTTTAAATATTCGTTCTTAAGATTTAGTCTTATTTTGTTACAGGGACTTCAGGATTGAGGTTTATGACTCGGAATGAGTTGTATGCTATTATGCAAGGTTCCAATGAGTCAACATTTGACAGAAAATTGACGTTTTTGAAGCAGCAACTGCTAAGTTCCTACTCTGATGATGATATAAGAATTCATGATATAAAGCAAAAGATCGCTAACATACAACACAATTTCAAGCAAAAATGGTTAGCAGCTCGTAAAACCACAGCAAGATTCGAAGAAAATAACGTAGATTCGGATCCGGATCAATATCGTTACCAGCTACAGGTATGTGTCTGAACAGTTTTTTTTGTTAATTAGGGTTTCGGGTTTCCAAAAACTTGTTAACACTCAGGTAGCTAGCTCATTGTATTGTTTAATTGAAACTCGTTAATATCTACGGATAAACTTTTTTTTTCTATTGTTACAGGAATCAGCCCTGGTCGCCCTCAGAAATCTTTTGTGGATTCTAGTGAAAGGACTAAAAGACGGAAAACTACAGAACTTCGATCAAAAGACGTGGAGGAATTGACTTACGCTACTCAAATGAAGTTAAGAAAAGTTGGTAAAGTTGATGCTTCGAAAGTCATAAGAGATCTTACCAAAAGTCCCCGGAGAGCTAAAAAATATGTGAAAGCAATGAGAAGAAGTATTCAGACACAAGATCAACCTCGCCAATTGCCACCTTTAAATGCTTTGTCTATGTTCACCGAAGCAGGATTAACAAAAGCACAATACGAACGAGTACGAGACACCAATAAGTCCTTCTTTCCGTGTTATTCGGTGCTGCAAAAAGTCAAGAAAGAATGCTATCCTGAAATTCATCGCGTTACAGAAACGTGTGCTGAAGTTCAAGTACAAAAATTAATGGATCATACGGCGAATCGACTGATTTCACATCTTGGAGTAGTTGTAGAACAGTTAAGTGAGGAAGAAAAATCATCATTCATCTTAATAAGTAAATGGGGTTGCGATGGGTCACAACAGGTGCAGTATAAAATAAAATTTGAAAATGAACCTGATACAGATGCTAATATTTTACAAAGTTCTGTTGTTCCACTTCAATTAGTATATGGACATGAAAAGAAAATTCTGTGGCAAAATCCGACACCTTCATCTCCTCGTTATTCCTCGTCAAGGAGACTACAGATATAACAACAGAAGAAATAGACTACATCACAACACAACTAGATGCGCTTGCCAGCACTGACATTGGGAACAACTTATCAGTGAAGCATAAGATGTTGTTCACTATGGTGGATGGCAAAGTTTGCAATGCGGCAACACATACAAAATCTACAATGAGATGCTACATTTGCGACGCAACCAGTTCAGAGTTTAATGACTTATCAAAGAAAAGGCCCCCTAAAGAGGAAAATTTAAGATTCGGGCTGTCATTGCTACATGCTCGTATTCGATTTTTAGAATCAATCCTACACATAGCATATAGGCTACCTGTAAAAAAATGGAATGTCCGACTTTCGATTGAGGAAAAACAAGCGGTGGAAGCCAGAAAACAAGAGATCCAAGATCAATTTAAGCAAAAACTTGGATTATTGGTGGATATCCCGAAAGCTAATTTTGGGAACACCAATGACGGTAATACCAGTCGCCGATTTTTAGAAAACTACGAAATATCAGCGGAAATAACCAAAATTGATAAAGAACTTATCTACCGACTGAAGGTTATATTAGACACAATGTGCTGCGGGTATAAAATTAATGTTGAAGCCTTCCAGAAATACTGCGATGAAACTGCCGAGATGTATGTGGCTTTATATGGGTTTTACCCCATGTCTCCGACACTGCATAAAGTACTTCGTCATGGAGCTGAAGTGATAAAACACGCAATTCTTCCAATAGGACAACTATCTGAAGAAGCTGCGGAAGCTCGCAACAAAAACATAAGGCAATATAGACTTAACTATTCCAGAAAGTTTTCGCGCGTAGAGTGCAATATGGACGTTTTAAATAGGCTTTTGTTAACTTCGGACCCCCTATTAACAAGCATGAGAACAAATCTATATTTTAAGAAAAATAGAAAGACAATGGCGCCGATTCCCTTGTTCACAAACTAAACTAAATTTAAGTTCAATGCATCTTTTTCTTTCTATTTCATTAAGAAAAGGACAGAAGATACATTTTAGTTTACTCCTGTCAAATTAATCAGCGCTTGACGTAAATTGACGTAATTTTAGTAGGCAAGTTTTTAATTACGTCTAAACTTGTAGTCTCTTCTGTCCTTTTCTTAGTGAAATAGAAAGAAAAAGATGCACTGAACTTAAATTTAGTTTAGTTTGTGAACAAGGGAATCGGCGCCATTGTTTGGAGACGTATTAAATTTGCTTAGTGAGACTGACCCGACCAATGAAAATGTATGTAGTTGTGACGAATAAATATTTTTTTCTAACTATAATAAGTCTTTTATTACCTATTTTAACATTTAAACACTTAATAATCGTCGTTCGAGTCATAAAATATTATTGACCAAGTTTTAGGGCCTAATACCACACTGTGCGCTGATGGGCATTGAATTTGTTTTTCATCCCCCGGTTACACTTGTGGAGAGAGCACCCCTAATAGTTTTTTCGTATTATCACTAAACGGTGCCCAAATTACACGTTCTTTCTAAGTTTCATTGATATAGCGCAAATAGTCTCGGAAAAATGGATTTGGACGGACAGACAAACATGAAAGTATATGACTACCATGACCAGGTAGGTACTTTGTATATTTTAAAACTAGCTGCTGCTCGAAGCTTCGCCTGCGTGGCTTTTTCTAAAATAAAAGGAAGTTATTCCTTATAACATCAGCTGTCTGCCAGTGAAAGTCACGTCAAAATCGGTTCAGCTGTTTTAGAGATGAGCAAACGGACAGAAATACAGACAACATTTTTTTTTATTTTTTATTTTTATTTATTTATTTTATTCCCGTTTATATTTTAATATGCATTTAGTCTATAGCTGTTATTTTGACATTACAAACAGACACTTCAATTTTATCTTATATGTATAGATGACATGATAAAAAATATAAACACAGTTATTAATGTGTTTTAAATAACACGTAACAAATCTTGTAATATTATATTCAAGGAAAAACAAATAATTAAGTACTTTGAAACAGTATCGGTTTATCGTTATTATATTGTTTTCCTTACCACTGGTGGTATTGTGGAATTTAAGGGCATGTATTAAATTGGAACTCTAAATGATTCATTTACCGGAGTAATCTGACATGTGTCAACTGTCACTTTTTGTAATAGCATGGTCATATTTATTGTATGGTCACTTTTACACGTATTATTATATATTTATTTTACACAATTTTATAATTTTATAGATTTATATAAAAATCGATTAAACTAAACGATCACCATTAATTACAATAAATATGACCATGATATTACTTACAGTGACAGCTAGCACGTGTCAGATCACTCCTGTGAATGAATAACTCGACTTTATGTCACTTACTTGTTGAAGGTTCTGGATCGCTTCGATATTAATTATCAGCTTCGTCTTTGTTTAGACTATGAGAAACTACTTTAGCACCCGCCGAAAGTTGGCAAGAACGCGATTTTCCGATCAACACACCAAACTCCTCACCAACATGCTCTGCCACTTCAGAAGGCTTATTACTAATATCTAGTAAGTCACCATCAACCTCTTGTTAATCCGTAAATTCATGCAACCTTTGACTAAAAATAATAAATCACCTTTGGGAAATAATGTACCTATATCAGCCTAGCGTTGGTACATGGCAGCAGACAAAAAAACTTTGTTACATAAAAACTTACATGTTTCTGAACTTGTACACAAAAAAAACGACGCAAAAAAAATGGGCCTTCCATTTTTTTGTTCTCCATTTCTGCGGAATTTGCGACATCCCACAAATGAAAACACCACTGCCAGCAAACTAGAGAAACCTGATCCCAGGTTCATTCTAATCAATGGTGCCGATTCCCTTGTTCACAAACTAAACTAATTTTAAGTTCAGTTCATCTTTTTCTTTCTATTTCATTAAGAAGAGGACGGCAGATAAATTTTAGTTTAGTCCTGTCAAATGAATCAGTGCCTGTCACTACTCCATACAAGTTTAGACGTGATTAAAAACTTGCCTACTAAAATTACGTCAATTTACGTCAAGCGCTGATTAATTTGACAGGACTAAACTAAAATTGATCTTCTGTCCTTTTCTTAATGAAATAGAAAGAAAAAGATGCACTGAACTTAAATTTAGTTTAGTTTGTGAACAAGGGAATCGGCGCCAATGGCTAGTAGTTATATCTCGCTATGGGTTGTCATTTTGTCAATAACGTAGGATGGCTACAGTCTATAGTGTTTTTATATATCATTTGGAAATTAAATGAGGGGCTTGTGGCTAAGTAATAACAGCCGCACGGGTCGATCGATCTGGTTAAGCTACGCTTGCCGTGGTTGGTCCGTGGATGGGTGACCATCTTTACATACCAAGACCCCTCCGTGCCTCGGAAAGCACGTTAAGCCGTTGGTCCCGGCTGTCATTTGTAGATCTTTGACAGTCGTTACGGATCGTCAGAAGCTCGAAAGTCTGACAACCAGTCTCACCAAGGGGTATCGTGTTACCGAGTAACTGGGTTGTGGAGGTCAGATAGGCAGTCGCTCCATGTAAAATACTGGTATTCAGCTGTATCCGGTAAGACTGGAAGCCGACCCCAACATAGTTAAAAAAAAGGCTAGGCAGATGATGATTTGGAAATTAAATCGACTACATAGTTTGCCATATGGCAACGCTAACGGGTTAGCAGCTTAATCATCCCCCTTTTTTTATATAATGTTGCATAAAGTTAAGTTAAGGTTTTAGTAATTATACGTTTTTGACGTTTAAACGTCTCGTAACTTCAATCAACGTTTATAAACGAATCCTCTTAAACAAGCAGCAGTAACTTACGTTTGTTTACCGCTACCATGTTCGATTACGATCGACGACTCTCAATATTAGTAAACAGTGTTTATGTGATCATCCATAGCATTTGTGAAAACAAACTACGAGTATAATCCTTGGACGTACCAGACATTCAGTCTATCAGTATCAAAGACTACTATAGCATACTGGCAAATCAGTATATTTCATATCGCCGCGTACAGCGCACGCGTTCGCGCCAAAAGCGCCGCCATCTTTTATTTTCAAATCGAACGTGTTCGTTATTATTTAAATAGTGAAAGTTCAAAAGAAGAATTTTGTTTTGTTCTACATTTAAATTTGTAATTCATTTGTTTTCTTTTTGTTATTATGTGCTATCAATAGTTTTTTATTGGACATCGTTAAGTTTGGAAATTTAATTTTGTGATAAAGGAGTTCTGTGTGTATTTCTTTTTATATTTACTCACAGTTGTTTTATTGCTGTGCACTGCTTTTTGTCAAACAGCCTTAAGGTTATGACTTTATGAGTTAGATAACTTATTCCTGTTGACTTGTTGTGAGCCATATTCTGGTTTTTGTTATCGTTATACATAATATATAATTTACTATTTAGCCAATTAAACAATTTACACTCAAAAAAATAATCAAATTAATATCAGAAATGTTTTAATCGCGAAGATTTCAATTTTAAAAAAAATATGAAAAACAATTATTAGAAACTCAATTGACTTACGCGAAGACTTTGAAGAATTTATATCACAATCATCGTCTATATATCTATTTATATATTTAGCCAGTAATGTCCCACTGCTGGGTAGAGCCACCCTTTCCTTTTTCCACACACATCTGTCCACTGCAATTGCGGGCCAGTCCTTTCGGTAGGAGTCAAGTTCGTCCCTCCATCTTCGTCTTAGTGTGTCGCGATGTCGTCTAGCATCAGTGGTTCTTTAAGTCCACAGCTTATCTGACGTCTCACATGCGGCAGACATGTCTGGCCCAATCCCACTTAATTTGTTTGTTCCCACAATCATCGTACCTACAACATGTTAAATATGAATGCTATGTTATGAGTTTATGACGAATAACATAAGCATATTATTGGTACATTCCGAATTAAGCCATACTTGCCCACAGCGCTCACATCAATAATTTGCGTTCCGATTTAGGTATCACAATCGTGATCGTGATCGTGAAATTGTTGACAGCTCTCAGCTGTCATAATCATGACAGCTGAGAACTGTCAACAATTTGGAACGCTCGTGAATGCACTCACAGTGCTCGCTCAACGCCAAAACATATAACATAAAAATAGCGTATTCATATGCTACCAGCAAAGATTTACCCTGAAGGAAAATACCCCAAATTCAAGTTCAAATGATTTATTTCATAACAAAATTATATTTGTGTCGAAATATTTGCACAGATTTGTACGTAGATGAAACAGTAATATAATATAATGCGCATGGGTTTAAAACTCATTTCAGGTATGATGTTTGTTACCTTGGATTTTAATGAATGCCACTGAGCCTTCTCATGTTGCTCCGATATGAGCACGACAGAAATTTGTCGCCCGTTAGGCTCATCGACTAGAAATACTGTAATCCAACCTTGAGTATGATGAATGATGAAGGATGAATACACTTGAAATGACAGTATTTCTTTATGTATACACACAAATTTCTTCTTTTTCTTTGGTTAGGTGGCGACTGTAGCCAGAAGCACAATATCGAAAACGCCACGTTAGTTTAAAGATATGATGCTAATCAAAACAAAACAGCGCAACTGTCATTTTGGACAGCGCTCACTTTGATATTAATTTAGGGCATGGTTTGCGTTAAGATGGCGCATGTCATGACGTTATGTATGACGATTCATGGGACACCGTTATCGCGCTCACGCTAATTCGGAACGGGTGTAAAAACGCTCAAATCGATTACAGCGCAATTCGGAATGCACCCCATGTAGAGTTGGTCAGGCGGGTGTACTGATAAGGCAGATCGTTTGCAAACACAGCTGTCCGAAATCAAACATGAACGATATTTATAATCGACTTGCCTGCGGTTTCACCAACGGTTATAAACTATCTGTGTGCGAAATTTCATCCAAATCCGTTCAGCCATTTTTGCGATAATCCGGAACATACTTTCAGACGAACGGATAAAAATTCTAAAAACCACATTTTCGGCTTCAGACTCGTTTTCAGTACTCGTAGCAATTACTAATTATTTCGGAAAACCCACATAAGGTTCACAAAAAACAATTTTCAAGTAAAAACAACCGGCTAAGTGCGTGTCGGATCACGCACAATGAAGAGTCCCGTAGTTGGGATGAATTTATCCCAAGAACTAGCTAAGCATTGTAGTTGAAAAACATGTTCTCCCATAAATTCCAATTGTACGTTGGTCGACCGTTACTCGTTAACTTGTAAAGCCTACTGGCTGTGATAGTTTTCCTTTTAACTTCGTTAATGATGCTATTGCCGTGAATTTTTTCACATATCCAAAAACAACCATTTAGCTGGCAAGGGGCTTAATTTATAGCTTCATATTTTATTTAGTACTCACATAATCGCAATATTTTAGAACGAACTTTCCAACGCAACCCCACACAATGGGATAGACGAGATAAAAATATCCTTTACGTGAAGGAGCAGTAGGTACCCAAAAATAAATATTTTCAGATTTTATTTTACCACTTTATCGTCGTGATTAATATTTATACCCATGCCAAATTACAGCTTTCTAGTACTAAGAGTCTCTGAGCTAAGCCGCGGACAGACAGACGGATATGCCGAAACTATAAGGGTGCTTTCTTATAATTTCGACATATCCGTCTGTCTGTCCGCGGCTTAGCTCAGAGACTCTTAGGCCCGGTATCCACCAAAGCGGAGAGGAGAGGAGACGAGAGGAGATGTGACTGGTGATGACTTTTTGACACGCTTATCAACAGAACTTGAGTCGCAAACTATTAAAACTCACTATGATTGCTCACTCACAGTGGAGTAGGGTTGTCAACTTTTTGTACAAGAAATAAACTATCTATATTATGGTCAGAGTAGAAAAACCAGTATTTCTGAAAAATAAATAGTCCGATGCATTCACATAATCAGCCTATAATGTTGGGACACAGGCCTCTTCTCTGTGGAGGGAGTGGGCTGTAATCCACCAAGCGGATCTAATGCGGGTTAGTAGATGTCACATGCTATTGAATTTTTTGTTCTAAGACATGCCAGTTTCCTCATGATTTTTTCCTTCACCGTTTTGAGAGCAGTTGTGATGAAATAATTTACACAAAGTAGCGCCTGTGTGGGTTCTTACCTACGACCTACAACTCGTAAGTCACAGCCGTTACCACTGGGCTACCATCTACCACTGCTCTCTCTTTGATGTATTATTTTAATTGGTCAAGGACAGCTAATGAGACACAATTGATTTTCTATTGTTTGACACCGAATCAGAGTCGCGCGGGGCTTTACAGGCTCCCCTCTGGGAGGAGCGGGAAGGCGTGTTAGACTCTGACTGACTAAAACCCACCCGTGACCCTTCCGTTCCTGTGAGTTGAAAGAGGCCGCGGTATCCCTTTCGGACTTTCCCGCGAATGCTTGGCAACCCTACGGTTGAGACACCCAATTCCGAATTTGTGTTTCATTATTTTTTCATACCTATTTATTGACTATTATTATTATTGATTATTATTGACTTTGACTTTGACTTATCGTCGCGATACTCTTGCCCGTGTAGATGGCGCATTAGGTAGGGTGACACACTGCCAGGGTCGCGGGAGTCCGAAAAGGATATGGCCTCTGGCAACAAACAGACAACGGAAGGAACACGGGTGAGATCAAATAACTTCTCCCGCTCCGCCCAGAGCGGGAGAAGTTATTTGATAATTTCCCACTCAACAAAAAAAAGGGGGTATCGTATTATCCAGTAACTGGATTGTAGAGGTCCGATAGGCAGTCGTTTCATGAAAAATACTGGTATTCAGCTGCGTCGGATTATAGTGGAAGCCGACCCCAACATAGTTGGAAAAAAGGGTAGACAGCTGATGATGATGATAAAGATTGCCAGTGCTTGAATATATTGTCGTCTCTACCTTATAAAAGTATAAAATAACTCTCTTTTTACCCGACTGCCTCAGGAAGGTAATGTTTTTCGAGAGTATGTATGTATGTATGTATGTATGTATGTATGTCTATTTCTTTGGCACGCTCTGTAGCCTAAACGGCTTGATGGATTTTAACATGTGAGGTGTCTTTAAATTCATCTTAATTGTAGGAGTGACATAGGCTATATAATATTTATAAATTGCATCCGCAAATACAAAAAAAAGGAGGGGAAGTTTTTTTTATAATTAATTGCAACAATATTGATATCAAATAAAAGCTAGTAATGAGTAATTATCAAATATATATATTAATAAAACTAAAATGCTTGAAATAAAAAAAATATTTAAAAAACAAAAACCCGACTGCAAAAACACATAAAAGAAAAGGGAAAAACAAGCATTATAATTTATATAATTTTGGTCTTGCAGGCCCCCGCCTGCAAGACTAAAATTCAGTCGGGTTTTTGTTTTTTAAATAATTTATTTTATTGTCTAAGGCGCTGACAAGACCCAATTGACCAAAATAGGCTTCTCTTAAGAAAACAAATTGCCAAATCTGTATAGTTTGTGGTAGCGGAAAAAATATATGTTAATTTTGAACATATTTCCCAGAACTTGGTTGTTACCAAAACACGTTTTGAAAAAAAAAACTCGATACAAACTAACGTTAAACTAATCCTTCTTGCCTTGAGTTCTAATCCAAAATATCTGCATTAAATATCAACATATCTACGTTACGTATTTAATTAATAACAAGACGTCTTATTTGAATGCAGAACTTCGTTGTTTTTATTTTCGATTACTCAACTCAATTTTGAGTAAATAAATAAATGACAAGCGTTGTGTCATCGCGCGTCTCTTTCTTTTCTATGCAATCTGAGAGTGACCGCGGTTTTGGTGTGTCAGCGTCTTAAAAAATCAACTCAGCTCAAAGTTAGGGTGACACAAGGGCGAAATAGATTGTCAAGCTATAAAGGACGCTTAGTTGCTTCTCAGCGTCATTACAACATAATTATTCAGCTGTGTATTCAGCCGTACTGTAAAGTCATTTAACGGTGTTATCACCGTGTGTGAACGTGATTGTAAAATTGAATGACTGTTTTTCAGGTCGAATAAGGTAGGTCAGGTTTGTAGCGATAACTTTTACGACGTAAAAAATTGAAATTGGTAAAATATCGTGGAAAATTAATTACGAATAGGTTACTTCAAGTCAAGCGTGTTTCATCGTCAACCACATCATTGCTTACAGTCAGCAGGCTTAGCACGAGCACCGCTTTGTCTACGGAAGAATAGACAAAAATGACGTTCCGTGTAGACAGTACGACGGTAGCAAAGTAGAAAGAGTCAACTGCACTTTTTACGAAATCCACATAACTTCACACCTTGTTTCCCCGAAGGGTTGGGCAGAGGTGTACTTTTAGTACACCCATATTTCGCCAGTTAAGTTTAAGTCCCTTGTGGCGAGCCTATTGCCATCAACCGGGCTGCTACTGAGAAATTCCAGATAGAAAAACCTAATAACACTTTGCCCGACCTGGGAATCGAACCCAGGACCTCATGCTCAACGGTAGCGCTTGCGATCACTAGAGCAACGAGGCAGTTCACGAAATTCACTCTTTTGCATAATTTGACTTAGAATTCTTTGTTTTGTCATAAGATTTTTTTTATGTTTGATTCTCAATTTTTACTGATATTAAGTCACGTTTATAAAGACAACTACAAATTCTCAAAGTGATAAAGTACCGTATTTTGGAACGAAAAATTATTATAGTAATATTGGCCTTAGCCATTTCCTTGGTAATTCCCTATTGACTAAATGATGTAAAATAGGAGAAGATAGCTTTGTTCTTCTATTAATTATCACAGTTATGCGTTCAAAACGCTCTCCTGTAAAATCATGTTTTTGTAGATAACCGTTTAAACCTTGTGGCCTTCGAGTAGAAAAATTCAAATCGTCTTCACTACCTTAGACAAATGTCAGTTGTGTGTGCGTGATTTTGACAGTTTGGGATAGAAAACTTGACGACTCGTAACGACTGTCAAAGACTGTCTCCGCTTGATCCATTTCCACCGAAGCTAAGCGGAGAGGAGACGTGGAAATAAAGAAATCTGGTTGGTTATTCAAAACACATCTTATCTCGTCTCCTCTCCTCTCCGCTTTGGTGGTTACCGGGCCTGAGTACTAGAAAGCTGTAATTTGGCAGGGGTATAAGTATTATTATCCTTGGTGACTAGGGAACCCTAAAAATGGCTGATTTTTATACAAACTTTCACTTCACTTTTCCATCGATCAGATTAAACTACGCTTGATACGGTTGGTTCGTAGATGGGTGACCGGGCGGAAAGCACGTTAAGCCGTTGGACTCGACTGTCATTCGTGGATCTTTGACAGTCGTTACGAGTCGTCAGAAGCTCGAAAGTCTGACATCCAGTCCTCACCAAGGGGTATCGTATTACCCAGTAACTGGGTTGTTGAGGTTAGATAAGCAGTCGCTCCATGTAAAATACTGATATTCAGCTGCATCCGGAACATAGACTGGAAGCCGCAACATAGTTGGGAAAAGGCTAGACAGATAATGATGTTTGTTTTGCTTGCGTTTGACCATTCTCTTCCCCTGCAGGCTTAGCATGACGCTTTCTATTTCTACGAAGAATAGACATAGCTTTTTCTATACAAAGTGACATTTCGTTTCTTCATTTTTGACATCGAGCCGTAGAAATCCTTCTGCAATCTGTCATTTTGTCTTTCGTTTCTAACGATCTTTGTCTCGGTTCTTTTTTATGTAGACTATTTCAGAAGAAAGTTTTCTAACCCAAACTGTCAAAATCACGCACACACAACTGACATTTGTCTAAGGTAGTGAAGACGATTTGAATTTTTCTACTCGAAGGCCACAAGGTTTAAACGGTTATCTACAAAAACATGATTTTACAGGAGAGCGTTTTGAACGCATAACTGTGATAATTAATAGAAGAACAAAGCTATCTTCTCCTATTTTACATCATTTAGTTAATAGGGCATTACCAAGGAAATGGCTAAGGCCAATATTACTATAATAATTTTTCGTTCCAAAATACGGTACTTTATCACTTTGAGAATTTGTAGTTGTCTTTATAAACGTGACTTAATATCAGTAAAAATTGAGAATCAAACATAAAAAAAATCTTATGACAAAACAAAGAATTCTAAGTCGAATTATGCAAAAGAGTGAATTTCGTGAACTGCCTCGTTGCTCTAGTGATCGCAAGCGCTACCGCTGAGCATGAGGTCCTGCGTTCGATTCCCAGGTCGGGCAAAGTGTTATTAGATTTTTCTATCTGGAATTTCTCAGTAGCAGCCCGGTTGATGGCAATAGGCTCGCCCCCTATTACAAGGGACTTAAACTTAACTGGCGAAATATGGGTGTACTAAAGGTACACCTCTGCCCAACCCTTCGGGGAAACAAGGTGTGAAGTTATGTGAATTTCGTAAAAAGTGCAGTTGACTCTTTCTACTTTGCTACCGTCGTACTGTCTACACGGAACGTCATTTTTGTCTATTCTTCCGTAGACAAAGCGGTGCTCGTGCTAAGCCTCCTGACTGTAAGCAATGATGTGGTTGACGATGAAACACGCTTGACTTGAGTAACCTATTCGGAATTAATTTTCCACGATATTTTACCAATTTCAATTTCTTACGTCGTAAAAGTTATCGCTACAAACCTGACCTACCTTATTCGACCTGAAAAACAGTCATTCAATTTTACAATCACGTTCACACACGGTGATAACACCGTTAAATGACTTTACAGTACGGCTGAATACACAAGTGAATAATTATGTTGTAATGACGCTGAGAAGCAACTAAGCGTCCTTTATAGCTTGACATCTATTTCGCCCTTGTGTCACCCTAACTTTGAGCTGAGTTGATTTTTTAAGACGCTGACAACACCAAAACCGCGGTCACTCTCAGATTGCATAGAAAAGAAAGAGACGCGCGATGACACAACGCTTGAAACTTATTGCAAAATATGAAGCAATTCTCTATTTACTCAAAATTGAGTTGAGTAATCGAAAATAAAAACAACGAAGTTCTGCATTCAAATAAGACGTCTTGTTATTAATTAAATACGTAACGTAGACATGTTGATATTTAATGCAGATATTTTGGATTAGAACTCAAGGCAAGAAGGTTTAGTTTAACGTTAGTTTGTATCGAGTTTTTTTTTTCAAAACGTGTTTTGGTAACAACCAAGTTCTGGGAAATATGTTCAAAATTAACATATATTTTTTCCGCTACTACAAACTATACAGATTTGGCAATTTGTTTTCTTAAGAGAAGCCTATTTTGGTCAATTGGGTCTTGTCAGCGCCTTAGACAATAAAATAAATTATTTAAAAAACAAAAACCCGACTGAATTTTAGTCTTGCAGGCGGGGGCCTGCAAGACCAAAATTATATAAATTATAATGCTTGTTTTTCCCTTTTCATTTATGTGTTTTTGCAGTCGGGTTTTTGTTTTTTAAATAATTTATTTTATTTCAAGTATTTTAGTTTTATTAATATATATATTTGATAATTACTCATTACTAGCTTTTATTTGATACCAATATTGTTGCAATTAATTATAAAAAAAACTTCCCCTCCTTTTTTTTGTATTTGCGGATGCAATTTATAAATATTATATAGCCTATGTCACTCCTACAATTAAGACGAATCTAAAGACACCTCACATGTTAAAATCCATCAAGCCGTTTAGGCTACAGAGCGTGCCAAAGAAATAGACATACATACATACATACATACATACATACATACTCTCGAAAAACATTACCTTCCTGAGGCAGTCGGGTAAAAAGAGAGTTATTTTATACTTTTATAATGTAGAGACGACAATATGTGACAATCCGCGGCTAAAGGTACCTTATGGACGTTTATAGTTTCGAAGATATTGAATGTTTTGTAAATTTTGCAAGAAATATAGATTTTTTTTTATTGCTTTGTTCGAGGTGACTGAACTTAAAATGTCTGTTTCTCGAAATTGCACAATTTCGAATATAATTAAAAAAAATTATATCTCCGTAACAAAACATCGTAGGAGGTTGATCTTTTTTGATATCTACAGCGTATTAATCGCAGATTACTAGCGTATGCATAACTCCATATCGACCACAAGGTACCTTTAGCCGCGGATTGTCACATATATTCAAGCACTGGCAATCTTTATCATCATCATCAGCTGTCTACCCTTTTTTCCAACTATGTTGGGGTCGGCTTCCACTATAATCCGACGCAGCTGAATACCAGTATTTTTCATGAAGCGACTGCCTATCGGACCTCTACAATCCAGTTACTGGATAATACGATACCCCCTTTTTTTTTGTTGAGTGGGAAATTATCAAATAACTTCTCCCGCTCTGGGCGGAGCGGGAGAAGTTATTTGATCTCACCCGTGTTCCTTCCGTTGTCTGTTTGTTGCCAGAGGCCATATCCTTTTCGGACTCTCCCGCGACCCTGGCAGTGTGTCACCCTACATAATGCGCCATCTACACGGGCAAGAGTATCGCGACGATAAGTCAAAGTTAAAGTCAAATTATTTATTTCAAATGGGCGCACTTATAAGGCACTTTTGAACGTCAAAATTTACAAAAAATAGAATTGATTCTAGCTGCCCTTTCCAAAAGGTAGTTTCGTATGGATAGGAATAGGCAAGAAACGCCACCGTGACTCTTTCCATTGTTTTTACAATATTTTGTACATTAATTATATAATTATGTATACAGTGTGTCCCTGTTTAAAGTGCACAAACGAAAATGGGTGAAAATAGACCATTATTCATCGCCAAAAAGAATTGGACCAAAAAAATTTAAAAAAATCGTTGAAACTTAAAAAATTAAAAAAACTAGACAATATTTTCAAAAAAAATCAAAGAAACGTATTATTTTACTTGATGGCTGTATTTCAATTAAGGGGTTTCTTTGTATTTACTATGCAGCATCAATTATCAGCCAACATTATTGTTTTTATTTTAACGAAATTCCCTCAACTAATAAAAAGTTATTACATTTTCAATACAGGCGTCTTTAATAGGCAATAAAAGAGTTAAAAAATCGATAATAATTATTAAGATTTTTTTTTCTAATTTTTGTCGATTAATTATGGTCTAGTTTCACCCATTTTCGTTTGTGCACTTTATCCAAGGACACACTGTATATGTGAAAACGATGCAACGATAGTCACGTCGATACATCAAATTCTATAGAAACTGTATGGAGCAATCTCCACACGGCGATATAATCGCGGCGAGAATTTGATTCTCTCGTCCGTAGAGATGGTGCCTAAGTTACTTATGGAGTAACATAGTCGAAAAAGGTGGTCGAGCTTTATGTACTCATAAAATTGTCTCTGTGACTAGTTTCTTGTATTATAACAACAGCAAGACTTTATATATTTTCATTTGTCATGCTCTAAAAGTTCGTCTTTATGTTGTGCGTAGGCGACATAAAATCGCTTTTTATGCACTAGTGCGTAAAGTAAACTTTTTTCTAAGACAGGCAATCAGGCCCAACAGCCACACGCACAATAAAACGTCGCAGATTAAAGTCGTTATTTTATTTCATTTGCTTTAATTTATATCACTTCCGCGTTTTCTAACGTTAATTTAATAAGACCAGATAAAATAGCTGTCATTTATTATTTCAAAACGCAAAGAAATGTTTTTATGACAAAATTGACAAATGTTGAAAATTAAAAAAAAAAAACAACTTTTAAAAAGTTTCGTGGCGGGAAGTAACTATTCTCTTTTTCAATTTCGCAATAAATTTGAACAGTGAATAGTGATTAAATGAAAACAAAGGAATATTCATGTGACGAAGAAATTACACTCTCGCCTAACACGCTAATGGAGCAGAATGCGAGAATCGTGGTTGAAGAAATATTACCGCCGAAACCCAAGCTACTTTATCTCAACGCGTACGACTATTTCATTCGTTGGAGATGAGACAAACAAATAAATACTGTTATATACTGTATGCCTGTTTCATTTTCTCGCAATCGTAGTGAAAAGCAAAGTGTATAACTTGGGCATAAACTAGCCTTTTTATCCCTCGACTTAACTATCGCATATATAAACGTCTCGTTGTAAAATGGCTTCTTTTATGCACTATTTGTACAATCTACTATTATATTAGCATTCATGCTTTTTAGAAAGTCCTTCTCCTAACCTCTCAGACGTTTTCGGGGTCACCCTGTTTGAAGGCGTTTTAACATCAAAATCTAAACTACAAAAAAAGAACCGCTGAGTTTCAGAATAAGTTTGGCCTTTGGACACAAATCGCAATATACTTCACTATCATTTAGACTTGCCGGTCTATTTTGCAACAATTTTACCGTGAAAAAGTAGGTGAAGTACGCCATTTTTCCACCAGAAGGAGAATTCTCGTACTTACATAATCAGGCTATAATGTTTCCACTGCTGGGACACAGGCCTCCTCTTTCTCTTTGTGAAAGGGAGTGGGCCGTAATCCACCACGCGGGCACAGTTTGGGTTGGTAGATGTCACATGTCTTCGAATTTTTGTTTCTAGGATATGCCGGTTTCCTCACGATGTTTTCCTTCACCGTTTTGAGAGCAGCGGTGGTGAAATAATTAACATAAAATAAAGCGCCTGTCTTAGTTCGAATTCTAATTCGGCCGTTACCACTGGGCCACCACTGCTCTCAATTAAAATGTTTAGTTTGCTTTAAAGGGGCTCGTGGCTATGTGAGAGATTCGTGGTTTAGCAATTACAGCCGTTTGGGTCGATCGATCTGGTTAAGCTACGTTTGTCCCAGGTCGATCCGCAGATGGTTGATCATCTTTACATACTAAGACCCCTGCATGACTTGGAAAGCATGTTATGATCCGTGGATCTTTGACAATCGGTACAGGTTGTCAGAAGCCTGAAAGTCCGACACCAGTTCTACCAAGGGGTATCGTGTTACCCAGTAACTGAGCATGGAGCTCAAATAGGCAGTCGCTCCATGTAAAATACTCAGTTGATATTCAGTTGCATCCGATTAGTTAGACTGAAACCCGACTCCTATATGGGAAAAGGCTAGGCAGATGATGTTTGCTTTCAATTATGTTGGTGCAGTAAACATTCCACCCACAATCCGCACACATTCACTTGTAATCTAAAATAAAATAAATTATTTAAAAAACGAAACACCCGACTGCAAAAACACATAACTGAAAAGGGAAAAACAAGCATTATAATCTATATCATTTTGGTCTTGCAGGCGGGGACTGTCGATAACCTGAAATATGGTGTAACTTTTGATTGTCCCCGCCTGCAAGACCATAATGATATAGATTATAATGCTTGTTTTTCCCTTTTCAGTTATGTGTTTTTGCAGTCGGGTTATTTTTTCTTTAAATAATTTATTTTATTTCAAGCTTTTTAGTTTTATTAATATATATATTTGAAAATTACTCATTACTAGCTTTTATTTGATACCAATATTGTTGCAATTAATTTAAAAAAAAAACTTCCCCTCCTTTTTTTTGTATTTGTAGATGCAATTTATAAATATTATATAGCCTATGTCACTCCCACAATTGAGACGAATCGAAAGACACTTCATATGTTAAAATCCATCAAGCCGTTTAGGCTACAGAGCGTGCCAAAGAAATATACATACATACATACATACATACATACATACATACATACATACATACATACATACATACATACATACATACATACATACATACACACATACATACTCTCGAAAAAAAAAAACCCTCCTGAGGCAGTCGGGTAATGAACTTGCAGTGTAAACACATACAGGAAGTCGACTTTTTGACACGCTTATCAACAGAACTTGAGTCGCAAACTATTAAAACTCACTATGATTGCTCACTCACAGTGGAGTTGGGTTGTCAACTTTTTGTACAAGAAATAAACTATCTATATTATGGTCAGAGAGGGAAAAAACAGTATTTCTGAAAAATAAACAGTCCGATGTATTCACATAATCAGCCTATAATGTTCCCACTGCTGGGACACAGGTCTCTTCTCTGTGAGAGGGAGTGGGCTGTAATCCACCAAGCGGGCCCAATGCGGGTTGGTAGATGTCACATGCTATTGATTTTTTTGTTCTAGGACATGCCAGTTTCCTCATGATTTTTTCCTTCACCGTTTTGAGAGCACTTATGATGAAATAATTTACACAAAGTAGCGCCTGTCTGGGTTCTTACCTACGACCTACAACTCGTAAGTCACAGCCGTTACCACTGGGCTACCATCTACCACTGCTCTCTCTTTGATGTGTTATTTTAATTGGTCAAGGACAGCTAATGAGACACAATTGATTTTCTATTGTTTGACACCGAATCAGAGTCGCGCGGGGTTTTACAGGCTCCCCTCTGGGAGGAGCGGGAACGCGTATTAGACTCTTACTGACTAAAATCCACCCGTGATCCTTCCGTTCCTGTGGGTTGAAAGAGGCCGCGGTATCCCTTTCGGACTTTCCCGCGAATGCTTGGAAACCCTACGGTTGAGACACCCAATTCCGAATTTGTGTATCATTATTTTTTCATACCTATTTATATTCTTAATCAATTACCTCCACAACCCATTTACTGGGTAACACGATACCTCTTGGTAAGACTGGTTGTCAGACTTTCGGGCTTCTGATGACCCGTAACGACTGTCAAAGATCTACAAAAGACAGCCGGGACCAACGGCTTCACGTGCTTTCCGGGGCACGGAGGGGTCTTGGTATGTAAAGATGGTCACCCATCGATCGACCCGTGCGGCTGTTATTACTTGGACATAAGCCACACTATTCTTGCATAACAATATAAAATGACTTCAAGAAAAGGTTATGTAGGTCCAAAACAACTAACTTCTACTACAAATAAGTCTTGAGTTGAGCTACACGATTACTGACAAATGCTTGCACTCGCAGGATAGTCACACTTACATATGTCTAGACTTTAAAATACACTTTGACCCTTGAGTTTGTTTCGCCATTTCTTCTCAGGGGTAGTCAGATAGGAAATGTCGACTCCATCTAGCTCATTTTTTTTTATATTTGTTTAATATGACGTGTAAAAGTGATTCCGATATTATATTTACAGAATAAACAATTTCATTTCATTTAATTTTATAGGCCCTTAGTTTTTTTCGCAAAACCTTTTGTTATTCAATATCAGGCTCATATATATTTTTCCATGAATTCTTCATCAGCATGGCAGCCTTGTTCCACCCACGGCTGAGTTTAGGCCTCCTCTCTTTTGTGTCATGCTTCCCTGATATGTGCGAGTCTCATCCAGGTCTTCCCCGCGATCTTCTGTAGGTCGTCCACCAATAGCCAGGTGGCTATTGGTCTGCTAACGCTCCTTGTGCCGTTTCTCAGCCATGAATTCGTACTTGAAAAATTAACAACATCTTTTGTACTTATTTCCTTTTTAAATAAAAATTAAAAACCCCAAGCTCAAGCCCAGTAGGCTCAACTGCTTATCAATGAGCGATAATAAAAATTTGGAAAGTCTAGTGTGGTCGTAAAAACGACTAAAAATTATCTATGATAGTCAAAATCAAAATATTTAATTTCACATAAACCTACATGGGCACTTATGAAACGTCAGAAGCTAGGTGTGAGGTTATTGGTCGTTTCCTAGGGAGAAGACCCGGTAAGAAACTCCATGGTTACTCGTTTACAACATTTTCAAATTACAGTATTCACATCTTATTAGAAGTAAATTTTCCTATTAAGAATAAGAATCATTTATTTTTGAAACATAGGTAGGTAATAATTACATACGAAGATCTTTAAAAATAGATGCACTATGATTTGCCAATATTGGTACAGATTCCCTTGTTTACAAACTAAACTAAATTTAAGTTCAGTGCATCTTTTTCTTTGTATTTCATTAAGAAGAGGACAGAAGATAAATTGATGCACTGAACTTAAATTTAGTTTAGTTTGTGAACAAGGGAATCGGCACCATTGACATACAAATGATTAGTATTATTAAAAACGATTAAATGAGTAGGTAATATTAAAATATAACAATTATACATTTCATCATCATTACCCTATAATGTTCCCACTGCTGGGACACCGTACTCCTCTCTGTGAGAGGGAAATACAGGGATGAATTATACATTTATTACAATATAATTAATATAAGTGTTTGAGAAACCTAATTGTATTAACGCATGCATGCAAATAAAATGTTATTACAATTCCCAGTCAAATTAATTTCATGTCAAAATGTTAAGTCAATTCAATTCAATTCAAAAGATCAGTATTAATGTAAAGTATTAATATATGTATGTCAGCATTATATGTATAATTAAAGAGATTTGCCATCAATAAACTCATCTAGAGTATAGTAACATCCAGTAACCCGTTAAGGGGACTACAGGACCTAAACGCAAGTTTTATACGTTTTATAATGCCTTAAAGTATATGACCCTCTGCAGTAAAAAAAATCAAAAAGATATATGATATTCTTAAGGATATATGCTAGGTAAATAGTGTGTTAAAACATAATATATTTAATTTGATACAATAGAAAAAAATCACGATCATACCTCTAAAAATTTCTTTTAACGATTAAAAACCATACTAATATACATGCAATCATTCAGATTTTTATCAGATTATTCTACAAGCATGTATGTCATGCAATCATTCTGATTTTATGTCAGATTATTCGACAAGCAACATAATTATTAGCATAAAAGTGTTTTTTTTTTATACAATCCATAGATTTTTGTAAATCGATAATTGCTTCTTATTTTGCAATAAATTACCAGCGTTGTGTCATCGCGCTTCTCTTTCTTTTCTATGCAGTCCGACAGTGACCGCGCTTTAGGTGTTGTCTTAAGTGTTTTGTAAACTTTTGCAGTGGCATACATTTTATTTCATCGGGTATTTTATTATATACTTGTGAAGCAACACCAACGAAGAATTTCCTTTTTCTTTTTTTGCTTTTTTGCTTTTAAGAATATAACCTGGTAATCCAGAATATAACCGGGTATCTCCTAGAACTAAAAATTCCAAACACATGTGACATCCACCAACCCAAACTGGGCCCGCGTGGTGGATTACGGCCCTCTCCCTCTCACAGAGAGGAGGTCTGTGTCCCAGCAGTGGGAACATTATAGGCTGATTAGTTTATCGTGTCGCTCGGCTACGTTGTCGTGGGCTTGACCATACAATTCAACTCATTAGATCGAGCGATTGACGACGGACGTGTCATAGAATCCTTTGCCTACTAATTGAAGTAAAGATATAGTACAGTGAAATTTATGTATAAACAAAGTAATCACAGGGTCCATTTTCGAGTGTTACGTGTGCCTCAACATATCAGTCAACCACTCAGTTTAACGTAAACCTAAAGTTAAAAAGTGCAGTTATGGCTGGTTCGCAAAGCGCATCCCACTCAAATCCTGACCTTACTACGTGTGGTGAATCACGGGAACCCTCAGTTACGTTGCGCAAAAGAAAACTACCTGATTGCGACTGTACAACGGCAGCCCGGGAGCTTACCAACGCACTCAAGGAACTGCGCTTGGAGCTAGATGCTAAGCTGACGAAACTCCATGAGAACATTGTGGACACAATCAAGGCTGATCTAGATGTTCTCAGAAACACCTCGCTTGAGATTAAAAGCGATATCAGTGCATTGCGCCATGAACATTCTACCTTCAAACAACAAATATCCAAATTGGAGGAATCTCTTCAATATCATTCTGATCAGCAAGACGATTTGAAGATACAAGTGGACAAGATTGACACGCGCACCTCATCTATTAATTCGATGGGTGATAAACTGTCCATTCTGGAACATAAAATGGAGTCTTTGGAACAGCAGGCCCGGCTTAACAACATTGAAATTTGTAATTTACCCGAAAAACGTGACGAGGACCTGCTTAAAGTCGTGGAATCTGTTGGTGCTGCTCTCAAATGTCCTATTTCTCGTCAGGACATCCTATCTATTCATCGTGTGCCTCACGCTCGCAACGAAGAAGGTAGCCGCCCGAAAAATATCATCGCAAAATTCTCATCACGTACACAGCGCAATAATATTATAAGTGCCTATCGTTTAACTAAAAGTTTAAAATCCAGTGACATCGGCTTTTCAGGTACCTCTCAAAATATTTATATTAACGAGCATTTAACATTGTACAATAAAAAATTATTTCGCGATTGCCGTGATTTGGCCAAAAAACATAATTTTAAATATGTGTGGATCAAAAATGCCACTGTACTGGCTAAAGAAACAGATAGCACGAAAACTTTTGCTATACGTTGTAACGACGACCTTATTAGAATCACCCAATGTAAACAAAACAAGAATATGTAGCGTACTATACATTATGCATGCATTTTTTCACATAGATAATGACTACCTACTTCATTGTGTCAATAATTGTTCATATTTTAAGTTTTGTTATGTCGACGTAAGTAAACAACCAATTAAGATAAAAATCATTCAAACTTTTTTTATATTACTTTTCCGTATAATATATGTAATATTGTACGAAATCAAATCAAAATCAAAAGTCATTTATTCAAACTAGGCTGAGGATCAGCACTTTTCGAACGTCAAAATTACATAAGACAGTCCCCCAAAACGCCCAACCTTCGCCACTTCCTAGTGCTTTAGCTGGGAAGAAGAAGTGGCCAACAAACTCCCCAGCAGCACAGCTGTCTGTTTAGTTAGAGAAAATAATGGATTCTATACAATAGTATGCAAAACAATTTACACCACGTGAAACACAAAACATTAAATTATTAGCCATATGTCAGCTAGCACACCACTATACCAACAATAAAAAAAAAAAAAGAAAAAGACCGAAAACTATTCTTAAGCAGAGATAAAAACGTAAACAGAACTTAAAACCTAAGTAAAAGCCTTCAAGTATAAAGGGCGTGCCCGCTTACATATATCTACAGCCGTAACAGTCACAAATGATGAACTAGGACCATCAAATTAAAATAAATAAACAGTTAATTACTAATAACAAAACAAAACAATGGTCAGCAAGACGACCAGTCACCACAAGCAGCACCCGTTCACGAGCATAACGCAAAAATCAGCCATTACCCCCTCGCCATATTTGAGGGAAGGAGGCAACCCGACCCCCGACGCTACCGCAAGCAGTGACATCTAAGGGAGCATGACGAACTTGCTGTCGGTTGTAAGAATAATATAATCAGTTATCGAGGTCGCTAGCTAACCACATATTGCAATACGCTTTTTGTAGTTACTATAATTATTCTTACGATATCAGTGGAGTCGTCTTATATTATTTTAAAGTGTTTAAAAATCTCAAACTATTTTTTTTAAGCGTAACTTATAATTTAATTTTGATAGTTATTAAGAATCATGGTTACAAAGTAGTGGTGTATTACAAATTGCAGCGATGTTTTTTTTTTTTTAAGATTACCCGAAACTATTATTTACTTAACTTGTTTACACTTTTTGTAGTCTAGCTAATTAATATAATGCACTATAACAGTATATCGTTGTACTATCAGAACTGCAGAGGAATTCGAACCAAATTACACACATTGTTCATGAATATTTTGTCGTATTCGTTTGACGTTATCATACTATCCGAAACCTGGCTTACACCTAGCATTGCTGATAGCGAGTTTATTGATGACAGATATTTAGTTTTTAGAGAAGATCGTAATCGTGTTGCAACAAACAAGCGAGAGGGTGGGGGGGTTCTCATAGCAGTGCGACGTGAGCTCCGACCGATGAAAATAATGACACAGCCTGCTCACGCGAGCATCGAACATGTTATGATCCAGCTGCCTGCGTCGCGGGCCAACACCCGCCACATTATAAGTGCTGCGTACATACCACCGCGGTCTCCTGACGATGTGTATGGTTGCCACTTTGATATGCTGCAGGACTTTCTTATCGACACCAGTACCGAATCGTTTTATATAGCTGGGGATTATAACCTACCAGATATTGGGTGGCAAGACCGCGACAATTCAACACTTGCGAGGCCAACGAATACCGCAAGCCATCATCATTTATTTAATTTTATGTCCACCATCAATGCTACACAATATAACACAATTAAAAATAATCGAGGAAGAACACTGGATTTATTTATGTCTAACGTAGACTGTCAATTACAATCGGACGTTGAGTTGTTACAGCAGGATAGTTACCATCCCCCATTTTCCGTTTTGAGTTCTCTTGAATCTCAATTTACACCAATGAAGCGTCATACCACCACGAAATATAATTACTATAAGGCCAACTATAAAAGTATTAATTGCGAACTCTTAAAATTAAATTGGGATGAATTACTTTCTCACCTAACGGCCGAACAGGCGGTCTCTAAGTTTTATGATTACATATATGGGTTAATTCGTAACGATGTTCCTCAAATACGAGCGAAAACTTCTCGTTTTCCCTCCTGGTTTAGCCCATCGCTTATTAACATCTTTAAGAAAAAGGAACGTGCTTGGATAAGATGGAAAAAAAATTGTAACTTGTCTGATTATGAAACCTTCTCAAATAATCGTAAACGTTTCAAATTGGGTTGCGGTGAGTGTTTTAAACGGTACATAAACTCGGTCGAAGACAGTATACATCTCAATGTCAAACACTTCTGGTCATATGTTTCCAACCGCAAAGGTAGGACGGGTATTCCGGCTACTATGCACTTCAATAATATTCTTTCCAGTAATCCTACTGAAATATGTAATCTTTTTTCAGCTTTTTTTAAGTCTGTTTATGAGCCCTCAGATTTTGTCCCCGAAAATTGGCAACCACCCAAAAACTTTGCTGATAAATCTATATCCCTCCCTAATATTTATCTTAGCAAGGATGAAGTGCATAGAGCGCTAAAAGCTTTAGACCAAACCAAAGGACCTGGTCCAGATGGTCTCCCGCCCATCTTCTTTAAAAATACTGCGATTACCATTCACTTGCCACTACATATAATTTATAATAAATGCTTAACAGAAGGATGTTTCCCCGGTGTATGGAAGAGTGCCTTCATCACACCTGTGTATAAAAGTGGCGATAAGACAGACATTAAAAACTATCGCCCTATTTCGATACTGTCCACTTTGTCTAAGCTTTTTGAGAGTCTTGTGCATAGCTCCCTATTTCCTCATTTGCGTAATCTTATCATTCCAGAACAGCACGGTTTCGTTAAATGTCGATCAACCACCACAAATCTTATGATTTTTACAAATTTCTTATTTGAGAAGATGGACAACCGCATCCAAGTGGATGCTGTGTACACAGATTTTCGAAAGGCTTTTGACAGGGTGGACCATAAATTGCTTTTGGATAAAATTGCTTTCAACGGCATCAGAGGTAGTTTGCTTAGGTGGTTTGCTTCTTATGTAGTTAATAGAACTCAAAAAGTTGTTTTAAATGGTTACGAGTCAGACTGTGTTGTCGTGGAGTCTGGTGTGCCCCAGGGATCAGTGTTGGGCCCACTCCTCTTTATTCTATTCATTAATGATATTAAATCCTGCTTTATTAACTCAGCCTTCCTAATGTATGCCGATGATATAAAAATTTATAAATCTTGTTTGAATATTCATGACTGCCTACTGCTTCAAGAGGATCTCCATAGGCTCTCTCAATATTGCCTAGATAACAAGTTACAACTGAGCATACCTAAATGTAATTCTTTATCATTTACCAAAAATAAAAATACAATTAATTTCACATACACCCTGCATGGCATCCCTTTGATAAAAGTTGAGTCCATACGAGACCTTGGAATATTGCTGGATTCCAAATTACACTTTGATATTCATATCGATAATGTTATTAACAAAGCCTTTCGGATGTATGGTTTCGTCATGAGATCTTCCAAGGACTTTAAAAAAAAAACTACTTTCTTATTTTTATACAAGACCCTGATTCGCTCTCAGTTAGAATATGCTGTTCCTATTTGGAGTCCTTTCTATGACAAATACTCATATAGACTTGAAATGGTTCAAAAAAAATTCCTACGTAACGTGCAGTATAAATTTTATAACTCGAGAATTTCTTATTTAGAACTACTCAAACAGCACAATCTCTTGAGTTTAGAGTCCAGGCGTACGCTCCTCATGGTCATGATGTTGCATGGCATTTGTAATAATAAGTTCGATTGTAATGAACTTACCAATAAGTTATGTTACGTAGTACCTAGAAGTATCATACGGTGGGAGGTGCGCGTTCCTCGTCTGTTTCACACTGAGAAGTGCAAAACAAACGCCGGTGAGCGGGCACCTCTCCGCCGCCTTGTAGTAACTTATAACACACACTTTACTGATACCGATATTTTTGCGTTTAATCCTGCACGATTTAAAAAAATGGCTATAGCTTTACTTACTGACAACCTTTCATAACTTACTTTTCTTCTTTTAATATTTTAAATATGCGGCCGTCCGTCCTTTCCTCTTTTAAGTATTTTTTTTTAATGTTGAATCCGTGGACAATAGTGTGGGTTATACGTTTATTAAAGGAACCTAATTAGCTCTGATGTACAAATTGTAACGTGTAACTGTTTTTTGTCCCTAAATAAATAAATAAATAAATAAATAAATACAAATGCGCGTCGCGTTCACGCCGGGCCTACATACGGTTTCATAGCAAATATTTATTTTTAGTAACGAAAATATGAATATTTGAAAAAATTCACAAATAGACTTATAGGTAATAATAGTCTTTTCATACAAAAAAAAAACATGGAACTATTTTAAGTAGATTGAAAGTAATTTAGTTTTTATGCTTTGGGTAGACAATATTCCTGAATTTATTTCATAAAGTATTTTACTACAATACTTAAATATTCACATATAGAATTAATGTATATACATTTTAGTTTTACATACGTGTTTTGCATAACTTACTTGCATTATTTGATGGCGTAATAACAGATTTAAAAGTCCCTAAAATCATATACACATGGTGTCGTTTTTTCCCGGGTCGACGGCGCGTTGTATTCCACGCGCGCCTCAAAGAGATGTCGTCAGCACAAATGTAGGGGTCCACTCGGGCCGATGCCTGCCGGGGTCGCGGGAAGGTACTAAAGGGTCACCGAGGCCTCTGGCAACACAGGCAGCAGGAAGGAATACGGGTGGGTTTTAGCCAGTAAGAGTCTGACACACCCTCCCGCTCCGCCCAGAGAAAAAAAAAAGGTGTTCCCACCCAAAAAAAAAGGTGTAGTTTTGCATCCTCGTCAAATTTCAGGAGGCTGCTATGAAAGATATAATACTAGCTCAATAATTAATACATACTTGTTTTTTAGTTATTTAAGTTTCACAGTATTTTAGAATACACCACTTTTACAGAACAGAATCACCTCGTTGCGTATGCGGTAGTGTGTGCAAAAGGGCAGATACAGTGCGGTATCACACGGGCCGTGGTTTAACATGCCTGTCCCACACATGCCGATTTCCGAAAATTTGAAAAAAAAGGAAAAGACCTACTTATTTTATTATTGATTCGTGTCGAGAATCATTAGCATAGTAATTATCTCCTTGAATTTGACGAGAATGCAAAACGACACCTTGTATACCTACCCTATGTGCGTCTTATACAGGTTGAAATTGAAAACTTGCGACAAACTGAAATGGGACATTGTATACATCATTATTAACAACTTTTACTAAGGGACCAAAGCTGTAATCCCAAAAAAAAAAAATCTGCTTTTCCTACATTTTGATGAGGTATTGCGAACATAAATGTAGGGGACAGCAGTTTTTTTTTTTGGGATTGTGGCTTTGGTCCCTTAGTAAAAGTTGTTCATAATGATGAGTACAATCTCCCATTTCGATTTGTCGCATGTTTTCAATGTCACCCTGTATAAATGCTAGTGCCAGTGTAGCCAATGATATTATAGTAGCCTGATATATCGCACTGAAATTACATACGTTACCGACACGCTAATTCCTTTGAGGGTTGAGCAGTGGTGTTTGATTACATGACGCGTTGGTTGTCACGAATATTGAGCCCGATTTAAACCTACCTAACCTGTTCAAAAACACATAAAACTACTTTAATAAGCTACGGCATGTAGACTACGATCCGGGGATCGCGGAAGTCGCAACACTGCTGCACTGGGGTAGTTTTTAGTCAGTAAGAGTTTGACAGACCCCTCCGCCCGTCCCAGGGCGGAGGACATCCATGAGGATTTTCCACAGCGGTACAAAAAAAAATATAAATAGATTTAAAGACAACCTTTGGATGGATTAGGGAAAGGAGAGACAATACTGCAGGTAGTCTGTGGTGTACCATTCACATACTACACTACGGTATTAGTCAGCGTATAAAGCTACAAGCCATGTGTCCGATTTGGTTACATAGAAATCTACGTTAAAAGCGTGAAAAGCGGGGTCAAAGCATGCAAACTTCTATCAATTATTGAAGGTAACTCAAAGACGACCAAATGAAACTTAATAAAATTCATAATTATGGGATCACCGCGAGAACTTCCTCTGCCAAATGAAAAGAATATTTTTAAAATCGGCTCACAATTGATGAAAATACCGATGAACATACAAAGAGGGGCTTGTGGCTAAGTAATAACAGCCGCACGGGTCAATCGATCAGGTTAAGCTACGCTTGCTGCGGTTGATCCGTAGATGGGTGACCATCTTTACATACCAAGACCCCTCCGTGCCTCAGAAAGCACGTTAAGCCGTTGGTCCCGGCTGTCATTCGTGGATATTTGACAGTCGTTACGGTTCGTCAGAAGCCCGAATGTCTGACAACCAGTCTTACTAAGGGTTATCGTATTACCCAGTAACTGGGTTGTGGAGGCAGTCGCTCCATGTAAAATACTGGTATTCAGCTGCCGACCCCGACGTAGTTGGGAAAAGGTAAAGCAGATGATGATGATGATGATGACCGATGAACACACAAAAAAAAAAAACATAAAGGGTGAACATAAAACCTCCTCTTTTTTTTGAAGTCGGTTAAAAATGGACAGTTAAGGCGCTGACAAGACCCAATTGACCAAAATAGGCTTCTCTTAAGAAAAAAAATTGCCAAATCTGTATAGTTTGTGGTAGCGGAAAAAATATATGTTAATTTTGAACATATTTCCCAGAACTTGGTTGTTACCAAAACACGCTATGAAAAATAATCTCGATACAAACTAACGTTAAACTAACCTCTTACCTTGAGTTCTAATCCAAAATATCTGCATGAAATATCAAGATACGTTACGTATTTAATTAATAACAAGAGCGTCTTATTTGAATGCAGAACTTAGTTGTTTTTTATTTTCGATTACTGAACTCAATTTTGGGTAAATCGATAATTGCTTCATATTTTGCAATAAATTACAAGCGTTGTGTCACCGCGCTTCTCTTTCTTTTCTATGCAATCTGACAGTGACCGCGGTTTAGGTGTTGTCAGCGTCTTAATCAGCCTCGTGTTTCTGTGTAAGATTAGCAAATGTTTATAAATAGTTCGCTTGTTTGTAAACACCGTAATTGAGCGTATCCTCCCATTGATTGCATTCGATGACATGCTTAGTCTGTTAGGGTCATCGTCCACTACGCTGCTCAAAAGTCACGTATCACAAACTTAAATCACCAGTGATTTCTCAGAATGTCTCGGCACTACTATTTCAATGTACACGACTCAACTTTTTAGTGTTCCGTAGTAAACAAGGAACCCTTACGGTGTTATTTCAAAACAAGGATTTATTTTGACATGGTTTAAACCATTGAGCCAGTTTTTGTAATAAGAACGTTACTGTTATTGAAATACAGTTCTTTATACAAAATTGACTACTTATTCCGGTACTAAGTCGACAGTTTTGCATTAAGAACTTTAACGTGGTTGGAATAAATTTCGAAATTCAAAAATGGCTCAATCATTTCAACCTGGGTCTGAAGAACAACCTTGTTTTGTAATAAGATGGTTATAGTATCGCCATGTCCGTCTGTCTGTCTTTCTGTCCCCGCTGTAGCTCAGAGACGCTTAGTACTAGAAAGCTGTAATTTGGCATAGGTATACATATCAATCACGCCGACAGTGTTAAAAAAAAACTTGAAAAAAATTTTTTTTAGTGTTCTTACCTTGCACGTAAAGTGGGGATGATATTTTTTTCTCGACTACCCCATGGTGTGCGGTATCATTTGATAGGCCGTTCAAAAATATTGCGGGTCTGTGAACACCACTTTTCGATTCAAGGATCCGCTTGCGTAATATTAAACATTAAAGCGCTATTTATTGTTAGAGTCAAGTGTCCGCCCACCCTGCCAGCTAAATGGTTGTTTATGGAGATGTGAAAAAATTCATGGCAGCAGTACATATAATGAAATTAAAAGGAAAACTATCACAGCTATGTAGGCTGTACAAGTTAACGAGTAATAGTCGACCAACTTAAATTTGCAGTTGGAGAATTGACATGACGTATATCGATGTATGGGAGAACATGTTTTTCAACTACAATTTTGTTTGTTTTTGGGATAAATTCATCCCAACCACGGAACCTTCATTGTATGTGGTCCGGCACGAACTTAGCTGTGTTTTAATATTACAAGCTAGCTAAACTGTTGTCGTTAGACTGTCTCGTCGCGCTACTGCTGAGCATGAGATCCTGGGTTCGATTCCCGGGTCGGGCAAAGTGTTATTGGGTCTTTTCATCTGGAATATCTCAGTAGCAGCTCGGAATCTAGATTTGTGCCCGGTTGACGGCAATAGCCTCGCCCCCAATAGGGGGCGAGGCTTTAAATTAATCAGCGCTTGACGTAATTTTAGTAGGCAAGTTTTTAATCACGTCTAAACTTGTATAGAGTAGTGATAGGCGCTGATTAATCTGACAGGACTAAACTAAAATTTATCTTCTGCCCTTTTCTTAATGAAATAGAAAGAAAAAGATGCACTGAACTTAAATTTAGTTTAGTTTGTGAACAAAGGAATCGGCACCATTGTTCGTCGAATCGTTGAGCTCCTTAAGTTCTGAGTTGAGCTGCACGATTACTGACAAATGCGTGCACTGACTGGACAGGTCCACTCAATCTGTGTGGTTCTTTCCTCAAAAGGACCATTTTAGACACCAATCTATATGGCCTTCACATGATCTGACCAAGACTCAGTAAAAGAGACTGTGACCTCTGAGTTTGTTTCGGCTTTTCTTCTCTGACTAAGATAGGAAACGCCGACCTCATCTAGCTTTATTTAAAAAATATGATTGACGTGTAAAAGTGTTTGTACAAACCTACTTACAGAAAATAAATCATTTGTCATTTACTGCTATAAGAGGTGATGGTTACCCTCCTGGCCTGATGTTGTGTTAATTTTATGATAATGAGCTCTAGTTCAAATTGAAATACAATGTTCCTTTGTAACTTACAGTTTCCTAAACGTTCTAACAGAACGTGTTGGATCCAATTGAACCTGTTAGAATTTTCCACAATTGTATGTAAACGAGGCATAATTACAATTATCATTCATTAACTTTAACTACGGTAGCACGGAGGTTAGAGGTCTCACTTTTAATGCAGTTGCCGGTTCGTAACCTGGCTAACTAAATTAACTATTTAGAAAATTGTAAGATAAAACCCCAACTACTTTTCGGTGTAGTTGGGATTCCACCGGTAAATGAAAATAAATGCTATTTTATTATTTCCGTAAATTGGATTAAAAAACACTTGGCGTGGCACGTGGCTTCCCTGGTACCTCATTAATGGCATAACTATGTACTTGTCTATTAACTGCTCCTAAATAAAGATGTTTATTTTAATTTAATTTTTTTACATATACAGTACTTCTTTGATATAATCTTTTCATTATTTAACATTGTATACCTAGTTTTCATGGCTTTCGTGGACAGGATTAATTCAGATTTGTTAGAATTGTAATAGCAATCATGTAATTTTTGGTTTAAATAGGTTTTTAGGTAGTTACTTGTTGACAGTTGACAGGCCTACACTGTCCTCCCATACATATTTACACTGTAATTTGAAGATAAGCCAATTATTCTTAAAAGAGCAACCGTGGAGTTTCTTGCCGGCTCTTCTCCATAGGAAACGACCTATTGGAACCGTGCACCTAGGTTTTGACGTTTCATAAGTGCCCATGTAGGTTTATGTGAAATAAAATATTTTGATTTGATTTGACTGCACGACAAAACTTAAATTTGTTTAAAACTAAATGAGATCTGTCGGTTTGAAAAAACACCGAAACAAACTCAGAGGTCACAGTTCCTTTTAAATTTCAGACATAATCTTGGTCAGATCATATGAAGATCCGCGGGTAATTGTTTTTCTTTCTAAACAAAAAAGAAGAAGAAAAGAAACATTGTTTATTCTGCACAAACAAAACTCTCATTACAAAATATTACATCAAATAAATACATAAAAAGTAGCCAAAAGCCTCGTATTTAAGCCATAAAATGCGAGTGCGATTTGCGTTAGTAAACTTACGTTAGTAAACTTAAGGCACTGACAAGACCCAATTCAGCAAAATTGGCCTCGCTTGAGAAAAAAATTGCCAAATCTGTATAGTTTGTGGTAGCGGAAAAAATATATGTTAATTTTGAACATATTTCCCAGAACTTGGTTGTTACCAAAATACGTTTTGAAAACAAAATCTCGATACAAACTAACGTTAAACTAACCTCTTACTTTGAGTTCTAATCCAAAATATCTGTATCAAATATCAACATACGTTACGTATTTAATTAATAACAGAAACGTCTTAATTGAATGCAGAATTTGGTTATTTTTATTTTCGATTACTCAACTCAATTTTAAGTAAATAGATAATTACTTCATATTTTGCAATAAATTACAAGCGTTGTGTCATCGCGCTTTTCTTTCTTTTCTATGGAATTTGACAGTGACCGCGGTTAACGTGTTGTCAGCGTCCTAAGTATAGTACTTGCGTTAGTAAACTTAAGTATAGTACTTAGCACACACTAAAGTTACAGACAAAAAATACTAATGTAGGATAACATTGATATTAAAACCCGGCTAAGTGCGTGTCGGACCACGCACAATGAAGGGTTCCGAGGCACGCAGGAGTCTCGGTATTTTAAAATGGTCACCCATCCACGGACCAACCGCGGCAAGCGTAGCTAAACCTGATCGATCGACCCGTGCCGCAGTTACAACTTAGCCACAAGCCCCTCAGCCTATTACCAACAACCGGTCACAAATCCAGACTCCAGGCTGCTACTGAGAAATACCATATGGAAAACCCCAATAACACTTTGTACGACCCGGGAATCAAACCCAGGACCTCATGCTCAGCAGTAGCGCTTGCGTACACTAGACAAATGAGGCAGTCAGGCTATATCTTGCATGCAAAGCTAAATAACCAGCGCTGGGGTTCTGTCTCGCATAGGGTCGAAGCATTATGCTGAGCGTTAGCCGTTTTGCGTGGATGTGTAGCATATTATCCCACAAATTTTTTCTTTTCGTATTCGTGTTCCTTCTTTCCGTCATTTTTACCGCATTTTTCTTTTCTTTTTAAAGTGAAACTGTTATTCCATCCCTCATTTTTTTCGTCCATCTATCGCATGTCGCATTACAACCGGTCGCGGAGTAGGGGTAAAGTGAAAAACGCTCGGCAGAGCAGCCAAGGCCAATAAAGGCTCCTTCAAACAGGCGCGATACGCGACGCGACACAAAGGCGCCGCGTGTAGCACTACAAGCGGTGCCTTTTGTGTCGCGTCGCGTGTCGCACTTGTTTGTACGAGTCTTAAAGCGGCATGGCTCGCATCAGCTAACCGTGTAGCATTTATATTCTCAATCATTCGTGCAAGTGCTCCGCGGTATTTATAATGTCTTTTGATCAATGTATTGATGTAAATGTTGTCGTTCACTTGATCGTGATGGACAACGATACAGCTAGTGAGTCAAATAACCCGGTCAACGAGGGAAAAACCAAGAACGATAACATCCGACGAAAAAAAGTTTCAATTGCATCGTGGTTTCATAAAGCCGCACAATGTGTTTTATTTTCTTTCTTTAGATCACTTTCAGTGGAAGATGAGCACAAAACAGCGCTGTAATGCCTCATTTAATTATTTGTAGTTTGGTTGTCCTTGCAGCTCGTTCAACGTTTTAATTATAATTTAAATGCTAACGAGCAAATATTACTGTGTTAATTTTGTTATTGTAGAAATTAAGGTAAATGAGTTGATATTAAATACTACCGGAATTAATTGATTGCCTCGCTGAACTAGCGGTAGCGACCACGGCTGCTGAGCTCACGTTTCTGGGTTTGATTTCCAGGTCGGGGAAAGTGTTATTGGGTTTTTCCATCAGGAATTCCAGTAGCATCCCGGTGTCTCGACTTGTGGTCGGTTGATGGCAAAAGGCTCGATCTCTCTCTCTAGTTAATTATCTTTTTGTATGCACGTGTTTCTGTAACGAATAAATTATTATTCTTTCTTCTTTACTTACTTGGCGTCCATATTGTTTACTTCAGGAAGTTGTCGGTTGCTTCAAACTATACTGTTGGGTACACTTATAATAATCAGCTGTCAGTCAACTATCAACTAACTGTCAAACACCACAATTCGATTAAAATTTTTTTTGACTTTTATGTTCTATGTTAGAGAGTTTGGTTTCCGCACTTAGTCCTTCAGGTGGACCATTGTGCGTGGGCCATGGCGGCCGTTCGGTGTTTATTCAAACCAGCCCACCTCCCTCCAGAAGTTGATCACGTCTCCTGGTCTGTTTAGAGCCTCTGTGTAGGATCTGGGTGCTTCGAGGGTTTCTGTTCTAATGTAGGTCACGCCTGTGCATTCAAAGAGCACATGCGCAACGGTTTCCTCTCCATGCAAGCCCTGCACAGAAGGCTGTCCGTTATGCCTATTGTGTGGAAGTGCTTGTTTAGTGAACAGTGTCCCGTGATGGTCTCCGTCAACAGGGGCAGGCCGGTCCTGTCCAAGCGTAATAAGCGCCTGGTTAACTTACTATCCAAGGATGGCATAACATTCTTGGACTAGTTGCACCTCGGTGCCGAGGACCACCAGCTTTCCGCTTGTGTATGGGTGAGCACCTGAGTAGTTGGTTGAAGGAGAATTGTTCGAGTTTAAGTTACGCGTGCTAACTAGATACAAATCCAAACTACAGAGGCCCTCCTCTGTAGTTTGGATTTGTATCTGGTTAGCGACAATATGCTTGCCCCCTATTACATGAGACATTTGTAGACTATTGCCAAATTTGTAGTTTGTGGTAGCGGAAAAAATATATGTTAATTTTGAACATATTTCCGAGAAATTGGTTGTTACCAAAACACATTTTGAAAAAAAATCTCGATACAAACTAACGTTAAACTAACATCTTACCTTGAGTTCTAATCCAAAATATCTGAATTAAATATCAACATACGTTACGTATTTAATTAATAACAAGAACGTCTTATTTGAATGCAGAACTTGGTTGTTTTTTAGTTTCGATTACTCAACTCGATTTTGAATAAATAGATAATTGCTTCATATTTTGCAATAAATTACAAGCGTTGTGTCATCGCGCTTCTCTTTCTTTTCTATGCAATCTGACAGTGACCGCGGTTTTGGTGTTGTCAGCGTCTTAACAACATAGGTAAATAACTGCTTCACCCAGAAACGTTGCATAGAATAATCAATAGCATAATCAGCTTATAATGTTCCCACTGTTGGGACACAGGCCTTCTTTCTGAGAGAGGGAGCGCGCCGTAATCCACCACGCGGGCCATTGCGGGTTGGTAGATGTCACATGTCTTCTAATGTTTGGTTCTAGGACATGCCGGTTTCCTCACGATGTATTCCTTCACCGTTTTGAGAGCAGTGGTGATGAAATAATTTACACAAAGTAAGGCGCCTGTCTGGATTCATAAGTCATAAGTCGCGGCCGTTACCACTAGGCCACCACTGCTTTAAAATAATCAATAACCGACTTTTATTACTAGGCATTGATTTCATCACGTGCCAACAAAACTGAAAGTGTAACATTAAAGACTTTTTAGTTACAGTTAATAAGCATAAGTCTATTTTATTTAGTTTTTAAATTAATTTACCAAAAGAAATAACAAAATCGTCACTAGATCCATCATGGATCTGACCAATCGATCTTCTGAGATTCAACGGCCTATAAAGTTCTCAGTGCTGAGACAGAGGCTTCCTCTCTGTGAGAGGGAGTGGGCCGTAATCCACCACGCGGACCCAGGGCGGGTTGGTGATTGATTCGTTTGAAGTGCCGAGATTGTCAGCTTTAAAGGAAAGATACTAAAATTAAAACAACCTCATAAAAATGGACTGATATAGATGAGATAGATGGGCTATTGTTGTATTCTCTCGAGATAATAAGTTATTGATTTACAAATAGGGTTGCTTCGTCCGGCCATTGTATTTGAGGACATAGGTGTTTTTTTTTTACTTATTGTGGTATAGTAATTTTATTGTAGGTGCATCGTCTTCACATATAATTGTCTTTTAGGATATTCCCTATGGTTGCAAATAAATCTACGAAGTTTTTCTCGTATTTGCTTTAAATTATGTGTGTGCTCGTACCTAGTAGTTGTTAATTATTATTTATTTATATATTGTACACCAGATTATACATTACAAAAAGAAAAAAAAAATATACACTACAAAATATACAATGGACAGCCTTATCGCTTACTATTGTGTCAGTTTTATCAAAAAACATTTAATTTATTTATTTTAACTCCTTAAGACGCTGACAAGTGACAACACCTAAACCGCGGTCACTGTCTGTTTGCATAGAAAAGAAAGAGAAGCACGATGACGCAACGCTTGTAATTTATTGCAAAATATGAAGCAATTATCTATTTACTCAAAATTGAGTTGAGTAATCGAAAATAAAAAACAACTAAGTTCTGCATTGAAATAAGACGTACTTGTTATTGATTAAATACGTAACGTATGTTGATATTTGACACAGATATTTTGGATTAGAACTCAAGGTAAGAGGTTAGTTTAACGTTAGTTTGTATCGAGATTTTTCTTTCAAAACGTGTTTTGGTAACAACCAAGTTCTGGGAAATATGTTCAAAATTAACATATATTAAAAAAGTTCAAAAATTGATAAATATGATAACTAGGACCTCTTTATTAAGAATATGAGTTTTTTTTTTTATGTTTTTTTTAAACATGGTGTCCATTATTTGGCCAGAGCCTTACTAGGGCTTATGGAATTCGGCAAAGCATGGAACCACACACAAGGTTATTGCTAACAAACTGTCAAATCACAGAGTACAAAAACTGAATTTGACTGACGTTTCATTCAGCCGCAAAAATATAAAAAGTATGGTGTCCAAAATATGGACAGAGCCTTATAAAGGGTTAAGAGAAGCCTATTTTGGTCAATTGGGTCTTATCAGCGCCTTAAATCTATCTTTACAGGTTACCCTTATGCGATTAATAAGTGAATTTTATACAGCGAAAAAATCTGGAGGTTACTAAATGTTTTCATATTTATCTTTTTTTAGGCAGCCCTATGATTGACTACTTTTTATGCCTGATCGATTGATCTAAGTATAATCCAATGACCTTCAAAATATACAGCGTGGAAAACAAACGCTACATGAATACGAAAAAAAACACAATGGAAATTTATCTTAAGATTTTGCATCCTATATTTTATCCATTGAATTGTTATGCTCCTATTTTGAAGTCGTCTTTTAAAATTTAAAAGACTTCAGATTAAGAGGATTTCTAAAACATTTGTATTTTTTATTTGTTGTTTGTGTTGTATTTTTATATTTTTTACCTTAATTTTGAAGTCAATCTATACACGAAGACAAAACTATGTCACCAAAAAAAAATTGTATAAATAACCTGTATTTATTTATTTTTATATGACATGATAATTATAATATGTAGATATAGTTTTAATTCGATGGTAAGACACAGTCTTACCATCGAAAATTATTTAAATCATGGTATTTTTCCTACATGAGTTTTATATTCATCCTGTATTTATACATTAATTTGTCATTATTACTAGACTATTACATAACCCATAAAATATCCATTGTTGAACGTGTTTTTCCTTATGTGTAGCGTAGAACTAGAAGAATAGCAAATATTGTAATAAAACGATTACGGGGCTGAGTGCCTAAAATGCGTAAAACGTAGGTGTACCTTATTTATTATTACATATAAGTATACATGCATAATTATAAGAATAAAATAAACATAGTATCATCAATCTACAAAAGAAAACACGCGAAATTCGAAAGTCTAAAAGTATAATGGCGTCTCTAAAACTAGTGACGTAACGATAGAACCGGTTCGAAGCGGTTCGTACCAGTTAACACCAGTATCGCGCGGTTGTTGAACCTGAGCACTTGTTTTATTTGTTTCGTTATTTTGTTTTTGTAAATATTATTTTTATTTTATTTTGTGAACGTCAAAAGCGATTAGTTGGTTACGTGTTTAAAGTGGTAGATGTCGCTTTTTCGATATATTTTCTTAGACTGTGTGAAGTGTCGTGATATATTATTATTTTGTGCTTAGAAACTATGGGAGTAGGTACTAAAGAGTTCCCGGAAAAATAAAAAATGCCATGTGGTTATTTCTAATTTTTAAATGCAATGTTGCCTTTTAACTACGTGTCAATGAAAATACGAGCCACGATATTACCCATACTATTTCAATTTCATATTAAAGTACTTATTAGATTTAAAAAAAAAACCTCTATTAGATAACTAATAAAACGCAATATTATTATAATTATTTAGATAAGTTTTTAAACATTCTGCAAAGTCATTCGATATTTGAAATAAGAATTATTATATTTTTAGCTTGAACATCCTTATTTTATAAATGAATCATTCGATTTATTTTCATAGGTGTAATAAGCCACACAGGATATACATATTTTGAACAGTTAAAACTAAGATTAACGATATCCGATTGGGCTATGCAGTCCAACTAGCTTATCTTTACGCTCTGGCTCACAAGAGGTATGAGTAGGGTTGCTAACCCTAGTACATACCTAATATCTAATATGGTATCCTGCTATGTGTTTCTTTTACAGAAGAAAAAATATAGTAGGCGAAACTAAAGTATTTTTTATCAATACTAAATGGCGAGATGATCGCAATATAATTTTTAAAGTTTAAAAATAGTCATCAGGAATTAAAAAAAAAACCAGTTGATATGGGTTCATGAGTACCAAAAAAATACCCATTTAAAGAAATAAAATGTTGTTATTTAAAAAAAAATCGCCATCTTCATTTTATTACAAGTAATGGTTTCGAAAATACTATATTTGATATAAAAAAAAGTTGACAACCTTAAGTATGAGCACGCGCAGTACTGCCGCAGACATTTGTTTCTTTTATTCGCAGTAATTTGAGTAGTACTGTATAGTTTTTTATTAGTACTTTAGTACCTAACTATTGCTCCATTATTATTATTAAAGGTCGGGTAATCGCCGTTGACCTTGGCCATACAAATCTGCGTCGCGCTCACGCCACACTGGCGCCGCCGTTCAGTTTATTTAATAATTTATATATTGTACTTTATTGTACACCACAAAAATACTTAAGGAATATTTATTTTTAATAACGAAAATATGAATATTTGAAAAAAAAACCACAGATAGAATTATAGATATAAAAATAGGCTGTTCATACAAAAAAAAATCCTATAAATATTTTAAGTAGTTTCAAAGCAATATCGTTTTTTATTTCCTAAAGTATACCTACTTAAATATTCACATATAAAATTGATGTGTTTGCGTACACATTTATTGCATAACTTACTTGCATTATACGAAAGCGTAATAACAGATTTAAAAGTCACTAAAATCATATATCTGCGCCTTAAACGACTAGAAGAAATGAATTTTCGTATGAGCTGTAACGGCTAGGGCTTTTCAGGTAGACTGCGCAAGCTGCTAACTATCAGGTTGGTGTATAAATATATTTGAAACACGTAAGTAAGGTTCATACATAATTAAATTTTTTACACACAGTAGCTAGGCTAGGTCGCGGGCTCAGGGACATCCGTCGCCCCCCACATAGCAGGACCCGAGGCGGCGGCGCGTAGTGTTCCACGTGCGCCCCTATTGGACGACGCGGGGGGAGTTTTACACCTCATTCCCCCGCCAGCCTGAGGTGGCTCGCAATGGCGGGATTGCGGAAGTCGTACTAGATTCCATGATCCCCGCTGCAAGTGTGGGAGGGGAACACCGGGGTGGTTTTTAGTCAGTAAGAGTCTGACAGACCTCTCCGCTCGTCCCAGGGCGGTGGACATCCAAGAGGATTTTCCACCCCGGAACAAAATAAAAAAAACGCGGGCCGGGGTCGCGGGAAAGTCCGAAAGGGATACCGTGGCCTCTGGCAACGGAAGGAACATGGGTGGGTTTTAGTCAGTAAAAGTCTGACACACCCGCCCCTCCGCCTAAGCGGGAGAAGTTATTTGATCATTTCAAGGCTAGGTCGTGGTTAAGGTCAGAATCTGTTCTGAGTAATTTCATACTTTAAAGCAAGAAGGCAGCTGTTTTCTGATTAGTGTTTATTTATTAACTAGCTGCTACCCACGGTTCCCCAGCTTGGCTTTGTGCAAATGCTTAAAGGCTCCTGCAGACTAGCGCAATATCGCGGGCGCTACAGGCAGCAATAAGCCTGTCGCGCCCGCGATATCGGAGCCTTAATGTATGGCCTACAATTTTAATTTCAACTATTTATTTAGTGGCTTTTGTGGTCAGGATATTAATTCAGATTATTACAGTTTTAATGGCAATCATATGATTTGGTTGAAATAGGTTTTTATCTTAATTATTTTATATACATTCTTTTATATTTTGTGAATGTGAGAAAGTTGTAGGCTTATAGACTGTAGATTTGTAGACCAATTTCAATTTTGATGACACTTTCCGTCTCATTACAAAACGAATTCTAACTTTAGACCAAGATTCAACCTTGAGTCTAGTCAATGCCTGTTACTGAAAACTATAATAGATTAGAATATTCTTTTAAAAAGACGCTCGGGAGCATTCTCACGGAAAATCCCTCGGTTGTGCCAAATCCTACTTCCTACTAATATTATAAATGCGAATGTTCGTAAGGATGGATGGATGGATGGATGGATGGATGGATGGATGGATGGATGGATGGATGGATGGATGGATGGATGGATGGATGGATGGATGGATGGATGGATGGATGGATGGATGGATGGATGGATGGATGGATGGATGGATGGATGGATGGATGGATGGATGGATGGATGGATGGATGGATGGATGGATGGATGGATGGATGGATGGATGGATGGATGGATGGATGGATGGATGGATGGATGGATGGATGGATGGATGGATGGATGGATGGATGGATGGATGGATGGATGGATGGATGGATGGATGGATGGATGGATGGATGGATGGATGGATGGATGGATGGATGGATGGATGGATGGATGGATGGATGGATGGATGGATGGATGGATGGATGGATGGATGGATGGATGGATGGATGGATGGATGGATGGATGGATGGATGGATGGATGGATGGATGGATGGGTGGATGGATGGATGGATGGATGTTTGTTACTCTTTCACGCAAAAAGTACAGAACGGATTTGGATGAAATTTGGCACACAGATAGTTTATAACTACGAATAAGACATAGGATACTTTTTATCCCGATATACCCACGGGGTCAAAACTTATGCGGGTGAAATCCCGGGGCGCATAAGTATTCAATAACTAAACATTATTGTGTAAATAAACTATTACTGAAAATATCCGTTACATCACAATATTCCCCCTCGTTTGTCTATTGGTCAAAAGCGCTACTGCTAAACATGAGATCCTGGGTTCGATTCCCGGGTCGGGCAAATATTTATTGGGCTTTTCTATCTGGAATTTCTCAGTAGCAGCCCGGAGTCTGGATTTGTGCCCGGTTGATGGCAATAGGCTCGCCCCCAATTACTTAAACAAAACTGGCGATGTGTGTACTATTAATAGCTCATCATCTGCCTAGTATTTCAATCTAACCGGATGAATACCAGTATTTTACATAGAGCGACTGCCTATCTGACCTCCACAACCCAGTAACTGGGTAATGTCAAAGATCCACGAATGACAGCCGGGACCAACGGCTTAACGTGCTTTCCGAGGCATGGAGGAATTTTGGTATGTAAAGATGGACACCCATCCACGGATCAACCCCGGCAAGCGTAGCTTAACCTAATGGAGCGACCCGTGCGGCTGTTATTACTTAGCCACGAACTCCCCAGCGGGTGTAGGTACTATAGGTATCTAGTCAAAATCAAAATCAAAAGTCTTTTAATTCAAATTAGGCTGAGAATCAGCACTTTTCGAACTCCAAAACTCCTCTGCCTAACCCTTCGCGGAATACAGGCGCGATGTGTTTTTGTCATCACAATAATTTTATCTACGTACTTTGATGACAAATTCACAGAAATTCTGTTTTCAGACCACGTTTTATTTACGGAATTTCATTGAATTCATTGCTTGTCTATTAACATGTAACAGCGAATTAAATTTGCATGAAATGCTTATCAGTACTATAATTGAATTTTAAGGGGCTCGTGGCTAAGTAACAGCTGCATGGACAATCGATCAAGGTTAAGCTACGCTTGCCAAGGTCGGTCAGTGGGTGGATGACAATCCATTGACACACCGAGACCCGTCTGTGTCGAGACACACGGATGGGTCTCGGTGTGTCTCGGGGACCTCGTTAAGACCTTGGTACCCGGCTGTCATTCGTAGATCTATAACAATCATTACAGATGGTCAAAAGCCCGAAAGTCTGACAACCACACGGAAAAAAGGATCTCTTCAGCGAAGAATACTTATCAATATTCTCAGAAAAATTGTTTCAATCCAAGTAAATATTTTCTTAACGTAAGTAAATGTACTCAGTCTAAGAAAACCTGTTTACTCAAATTAAGAATAATAAATACTTGGTTTTTATTCTTGACTTAAGCAAATATTTTTGATTCAAGACTATAATAATCTTAATTGATGAAAATATTCTAAGAGAGAAATAATATTCTTAAAATTAAACTTAATAATTCTTAATTTAAATATAATGTCTTCGAAGAAGACAATAAAACTGGGACAACTTTCAAGAATATATTGTTTTCCCCATACATGAATCAATATTTGTCTTGACCAAAAGGATATTGTCTTAATTTAAGACATCCTTTTTTCCGTGCAGTCTTACCAAGGGGTATCGTGTCACCCACTAACTGGGATGTGGAGATCAGTCGCTCCATGTAAAATGCATCCGGTTACACTGGAAGCTTTTTGGAAAAATGCTAAGGAGATGATGATGATGCTGAGGACATAATAAAGCAGATGGTTACTTGTACAGACGGCTACATACCAAGCTACACATTTCCAGTATAAGCTGATCTCGCATTGCAATGGATTTCCGTATAATGAGAGTCAAAAAAGTGCAAGCCGCTTTTCAAGACATGCGACACTTAATGAAATAATGCGCCGTTCTCTTGCCAGCACATATGTGCCTGCTCTTCTTGAGCCGAATCGCATTGTCAGAGATGATGGCAAAAGACCTGATGGTGTGTCTTTGGTTCCGTTCTTTGGTTCTTTGGACGGCTGCTTGTGTGGGACGCTACCTGTGTGGACCCGCTAGCACCGTTCCACCTCCAACGGACTAGGTACTTCTAAAGCGGGTGCAGCGACAGAAAATGCCGAAAATCTGGATGTTATTAAATATGGAGGCCTTGGCAGAGAGTACAACTTTGTGCCCTTTGGCGTCGAGACCCTCGGTCCGTGGGGTCCCAGTGCGCATAAGTTATTTGCGGAAATCGCGAAACTCGCGTCTAGTTGTAACTGGTGATCGAAAAGCTGGCGGCTTTCTCGCGCAACGCATCAGCATTGCAATTCAGCGAGGAAGTGCCGCCAGCTTCCTCGGTACAATGCCACAAGGGCCTTTTTTAGGCCTAAAAGTTTTAATTTAATTTAGTTAATGTCAATAATCATCTTGTAATTTGGTTATGTAAATAAATATTTTAGTTTAGGTCATGAGAGTTCAGCTTGATATGTAGCCGTGTCTACTATGTATAATCATTATAGGTATGGAGACTCGGTTTCAGTTAAGGCGGCTTCCTACGGTCCGTGATATTGTGGATAATCACACACTGTACACCAATGCACCTCCAACTGTGCGTGTCGGTCTGTGTGGGTCTTGAGATTGGATAGTGGCTTTTGTGGACGGGATATTAATTCGGACTTGTTATAGTTGTAATGGCAAACATGTCATTTGGTTTAAATAGGTTTTTATTTTTATTATTTTATTAATATTTTACATAGGTTAATTTATATTTTGTGAATGTGAGAACGTTGTACGCTTGATAATACTACATTTACACACCATTTATTTTGTTACGTATCTGGTACTTCTTGACAGGCCTACACCAATTATTTTTAAAAGAGTAACCGTGGAGTTACTTGCCGGCTCTTCTCCATAGGAAACGACCAATTGATACCGCGCACCTAACTTCTGACGTTTCATATGTGCCCATTATTTTGATTTGATTTGATTTTATCTAGTTTAATTCCAAAATTCAAAGTAAAAGAGAACTCGTAAAGAAAGCTCGCACCGCACCTTTGAAGTTACTGATTCGCCGCGGATCGGACGCGCCGCGACGGACGTGTCTGCGCTACTACGGACTATACTCTTCCTATGGTGCATCGGTGCGGACTGGTCCGCGTCCGTCCTCCGTAATATCACGCACCGTGGGATGCCAGCTTTACTTGATTATAGAAGAGTTTCTATGTTTTGTAAATATAGGTACAGAGAGAATCTGTATGTTATAGGTATGTGTGATAGGTCTTTGTTTTACAAGCCTCCACGTGTGGTTGTGGCTCGTTGACTACTTTGTTTTTGTCACTGTGCATCAAACGGTTAGTTGACGAGGATTTTATTAGCATGTCAGAAGTACTGTGAGAGTGATATATGAAAGTGTTGTTACCTTTTTTATGTTTAAACCAGAACTTTATGACTTTCTTTTCTCTTTTATGGTATCAAACGATGAAAAATCTCCTGAAAGAGTGTTAGGTACAACACTCTTTCAGGAGCTTTTTCATCAGGGTTTTTTTATTATTTTAATTCCTAAAAATCGATACAACACTTATGTATTTATCTGCACTTACTTGATACTGATAACGCTCAATAGATTAGAACTCACCTGTCCCATCACTTTGCGTAAATCGACAGAGCCTCCACGGGTGATGACAGTTAAATACAGGAAATATTTAATTGACCCTCTAAAAACTTATTGACCTTCATATTACGGATATCTAAAATATTTTTGGGCTTCTAATCATGCACGTTTATTTAAATAAATGAACCTCTGTTTAAGTTGGTCTCAAATCACAGCTCACAGGTGGTCGTAATAACTTTTGGGTACCCCGAAAAAAACTCAGAAAAATCGGACAAGTGCGAGTTAAACTCCCGTGGTGAGGGTTCCGTACAATAAATATGTTTTTTATCCTAAGATAATTTATCCCAAAAACGAACTTAACATTGTAATTGAAAAACATGTTCTCCCATACGTTCAACTGCAAATGTAAGCTTGTAAGCACAATATTGCGAGATTTACCATGTTTTTTTAACATCACAGACTTCTTATAAGTTTTCCTGTAATCTATAAGTAAAGAACAATTGTTTGTTTTTCAAAATTTTAAAACTATTAGATAACTTTAAAACTACTTACCTACGTACTAATGATTTTGAAATTATAAAAAAAAAATTGAGACCCTCACACCAAGCCCTTTCAGCGGTTACTTTTCGCAAACTATTATTTTAAATGTTACACAACACATTTTATACTGTGAGATTTTTAAAGAACTTCAGATAATTCAGGGACCAAAAATAGAAAACTCACCATTTAAAATAATGAATAGTGATAAATAAAAAAATTCCTAACTAACCGAAGTTCAAAAAAAAAATTGCACTTAAATATGTCCTGACATCGAACGATGGCGGAACTGTTGCAAAGAATCCGCGGGCTAGGGAGAAAGAAAGACAGAAACTTGAACACTAGTGTGTACTCTATGGTGTCATGTAGTGACCTGACTCCGGGCAGTATCGAGATCTGGTTGGATCTGCCCGATGAGATCAAGCATGATCCGCTCCTGGCGCCATTCAAGCAGCGGTACGAGCAGCAACATGGTGAGTTTAATTTAATAATCACTCTAATCATACTATCCACACTATCAAACTAATCACACTCATCATGTTCACTCATTACTTCAGTGTGTGAAAGAGATGGAGCTCTATATGACGTATAATAGTTCGATCTCTTTCCCACACTGAAGTAAAATAAAATAATACTGTTTAGCTGGATTTACATGACTAACTAGTTGCACAAACTTAGTTTCACGTCATCATCATCTACCTGCCTTTTCCAAATAATGTTGGGGTCGGCTTCCAGTCTACCCGAAAGCAGCTGAATACTATAAATAATAACCACGTGTAAATAATTATCTATTTTACACGTGATACTCGTAGTTTCACATGTAAATAAATAATTATTTACACGTGATACTCGTAGCTTCACGTGTAAATAGATAATTATTTACACGTGAAACTATCAATCGTTTCGTTATGTAATTTCGGTTTTATTAGAGGTGGTGGTAGACCCCCAGCCCTTGTCCCATCTTACTTGGGGTCGACCCCACTTTTCTTTCATTTTGCCTTATTAGCAGTTACTCTATCATTCGCTCCTTTCTTCTTCATATCCATCATCCCTTATGAATGGACTGTCCATTCATCTTTCCTTTGGTCTTCCTCTTCTTCTCCATTAACAATATTATCTAGCGAAACTTCACAGATTACGGAGTGAAAGGCCGATGTCGTCTAGTCCGAGCAAATAAAGGTTTTTTTTTAAAGGAAATGCAGTATTAATATTTTAATCATTATAATATATTCAATCTTTTAACTTAAATCACATGGAAATTTATACTTTTTTTCAAATACAATAAGTAATATTAATAATCAAACAATCTTATATTAGGTATATGCTAAAACAGTATTTGTTTTTGTTGTTGTAGTTGTAACATCGATTTTCTCTGTTTAAAGAATTGAAAGTATTGATTTTCCGTCACGCGACTGCCGAAAATAATCAATTTTGTGGCCGAAAACGAAATTTTCCGAAAGAGGAAATTTTGGTCAAAATTTTAACGAAAACTGAAAACGAAATTCGGTCGGTCTCTATTGCTGGCTGGAAAATCTTTTTATTTGTTTGATTAATTATTATCCCAAGATATCAATCACAAAGCACGCTAAGCCGTTGGTCCCGGCTGTCATTCGGGGATCTATAACAGTCGTTACGGGTCGTCAGAAGCCCGAAAGTCTGACAACCAGTCTTACCAAGGGGTATTGTATTACCCAGTAACTGGGTTGTGGAGGTCAGATAGGCAGTCGCTCCATGTCGTCTGCCTAGCCTTTTCCCAACTACGTTGGGTTCGGCTTCCAGTCTAACCGGATGCAGCTGAATACCAGTATTTTACATGGAGCGACTGCCTATCTGACCGTAATACGATACCCCTGTCAAGCAGCCGTTTGGAGATTTAAACCCATTATACAAGGTGTCGTTTTGTATCCTCGTCAAATTTCAGGAGGCTGCTATGAAAGACATATATAATCAAGTAAAATTACGATACCTACTCAATAATTAATACGTACTTGTTTTTTTAGTTATTTAAGTTTGACAGTATTTTAGAATACACCACAGAACAGAATCACCCCGTTACAAATATGCGGTAATGTGTGTGTAAAAGGGCGGTCACAGTGCGGCGGTTACAGTGCAGCTATCACACGAGCCGCGATTAACACGCGTTTCCGACACATGCCGCTTTCAGAAAATTATAAAAAAAAAATGACCTGCTTATCTTATTATTGATTCGTGTCGAGAATCATTAGCATAGTTACCTCCTTGAATTTGACGAGGATGCAAAACGACACCTTGTATAATGTGCTACTCACTCCATGTGTGTGCTTTTCCAACGATATTTAAACCGATAATTGAATACAACACTTTATGTAGTGTTATTTTAGAGTTACCTTTTATGTGCATAAAAACTAGGTTAGGTAGTTTATAAATGTTTGAAAAACATACGAACAATCATAAAACTCACTTCTCTCGATTTAAGGGTCGGGTTATCGCCGTTGACCTTGGCCATACAAATGCGCGTCGCGATCAGGCTGCGCCGGCCGTTCGGTTTCAAAATTATGGTATATTTATTTTTAGTAACAAAGATATGAATATTTGAAAAAAAAAAACAGATAGAATTATAGATAATAAAATAGTCTATTCATACAAAAAAAAAACCTTTTTATGCTTTGGCTAGACATTACTTCCTGAATTTATTTCATAAAGTATTTTACTACAATACCTAAATATTCACCTATACAATGAATTGATGTGTATGCATTTTAGTATAACATACACTTTTTGCATACCTTACTTGCATTATAAGAAGGCGTAATGAATGACAGATTTAAGTCACCTGCGCCTTAAGAACTAGATAAAAAACAGAACGTGTTTAAAATTAAACATTCAAATTCTAGTCATACATTTTTAGTTCTAGCCATTCTAAAAATAGATACAGTTTGCTGTAGACAGTGGAGTGAGAACACTATGTAAAAGTATTTTTTGTATTATTCGGAGAATAATAATAAGAGGGGCTTGTGGCTAAGTAATAACAGCCGCACGGGTCGATCGATCAGGTTAAGTTACGCTTGCCGCGGTTGGTCCGTGGATGGGTGACCATCTTTACATACTAAGACCCCTCCGTGCCTCGGAAAGCACGTTAAGCCGTTGGTCCCGGCTGTCATTTGTAGATCTTTGACAGTCGTTACGGGTCGTCAGAAGCTCGAAAGTCTGACAACCAGTCTTACCAAAGAGTATCTTGTTACCTAGTAACTGGGTTGTGGAGGTCAGATAGGCATTCGCTCCATGTAAAATACTGTTATTCAGCTGTATCCGGTAAGACTGGACGCCGACCCCAACATGTTTGGCAAAAGGCTAGGCAGATGATGATGATGATGATTCAGAGATTATTAATTGTCTAACAGTGAACCGTTGAGGAATATGTTTTACGCATTACTTCACACCTGTAAGTTGTCCCCGAAGGGTTAGCCAGAGGTATACCTATAGTATTGTAACTACAGTCACTGACCTGCATAACCCAACTCCTCTTCTCCTCTTCTTAAAGGGGGTCAGGTAATGCAAAGTACTGACCGTACACCCACATTTCGCCAGTTATGTTTAAGTCCCATGTAAAACGGGGCAAGCCTATTACCATCAACCGGGCACAAATCCAGACTCCGGGCTGCTACTGAGATAATTCTGACGTAAAAACCCAATAACACTTTTCTCGACCTGGGAATTGATCCCAGGACCTCACGCTCAGCAGTTCCGCTTGCGAACATTAGACCAACGAAGTAGAATATGGTTTTAATGGCATAATTATGTTTTTAAGTACGAGTAGGTTTTTACTAAGAGCCAGTAGTGTAGCAGGTAAGACGTCGGATTTACAAGAGATAGGTCGTGCCCCTAGATTACTTAGTGAAGTATGCATTCCATATGAATATGGTCCTTATTATTATAGACTTAATGTCCATTTTCGTAAGAGCAAAGGTGAGCAAGCGGTTCATTCAAATATGAACATGCTATACCAATAATGTTCAAATGCGAGGCTTACTTGGCAAAGTAAAGTCATAATGCGGTCTGTGAATATTGCCCTTAGGGCCCGATTCACACCGGAATGGCAGAAGCCGGCAGCGGCCGGCAGCGAAGCGACGCGGGCAGTACCGCTGACAAGACGCGCGTGGCCGCGCGACCTTTTCGAGCTTTCCCGGTGTGAATCGGCCCTTAATATGCAAATAACAAATTCAGATCAATTGACTGCCTCATGGTCTATTGGTCGCAAACGTTACTGGGGGACTACTCTCTAAGTCCGTCAACGAGTCGCGGGAAAGTCCGTAAGGAACCAACCTCCCTGGCAACATAGGCAACGGAAGAAACACGGGTAGGTTTTAGCCATTAAGAGACACACCCTCCCGCTCCGTTCAGATCGAGAGAAGTTATTTGACAGATTGGAATCCAAAAAAAAAAGTCCATCAACAATAATGCGGGCCCGTCCGAAAGTAGTTTATCCGTCAAAACAAGTGACAAATTCAACTTTTCGAACGCGCTAACACACATTGCGAGTAGGGACAACTGTCAAATCGTGCTGTCATGAATTCTCAGTTCGGGCCCCGAGTCCGTAGTTAATACGGAGTAGGAAACGCCCGTAATTTCGACCGAAACTACGGATTTAGTGTCCCCTGCTGCGCATGAGGTCGTCGGTTCGATTCCCAGGTCAGGCAAAGTGTTACTGGGTTTCTCCATCAGAAATTTCTCAGTAGCAGCCTATAGTCTAGATTTGTGCCCGGTTGATGGCAATAGGCTTGCCCCCATTACATGGGACGTAAACATTACTGGTGAAATGGGGGTGTACCATAGGTACACCTCTGCCTAATTCTTTGGGGATTATACGCGTGATGATTGATGACATGAAAAAAATTTCGAATTTAATTTACAGGTAAAATCGAGCCAATAGACGAGCCAAATGAAGGAGATAAGACAATATTTGATAAGAAACATGGCGCGGAAGCTAAGAGAGAGGACGTTGAGCCTCTCAAGGATGTCACTAACAGGTAATTATTTATACTAATAATACCAGCCTATTGTTGTCATACTAAGAAGGCACGAGCATTGAGCACCACTCTTGCTCAAGACTGGTTGGCGATTTCAGACTTATAGTAACTACAAATTTAGCTTTCCTCACGATGTGTTTCCTTCCAACCATCTAAATACATACAAGAGCATAGTGGTAGCACACTGCTAATGTCATCGACTAACGAGAGCGAGTCACTGAGCGAGTACTCTCTTTGATTGCTCTTGTCGCTGCGACAAACGAGGATTTACCAGCGCGGGCGCTTTAAACAGTCAGCGATCAAATATTCGGACTTCTGTTTCTTACACGGGACCTTCAATCTTTTGTCCATTTCTTGAGCGAGTAAATCGTTGATCCTCGTCGGTGGGGGTACAAGTGCCTTTCCCTGTAGGTTGAGAATTTCCACTGGAAGAAAGGCTGTCAGTTTTGTTAACAATGACACTGTTGTCAATTAAACACCCTTCACTTCAACTCTTGTCCCAGAACTTACTAATATTTCAATATTTCTGCCTACTGATCTATGTAGTATTTTTATCTCACGAAGCGACGCGCGCTTTACTTATGGTAACCAAGTGTAAAAACACGCTACCAATGTGTGAAATGAGTAGCATCAGCATATAAAACACACACATATACTTCACTACAGACTTCGCCATTGTCTGGGACGGTACTGTGAGCTCCTGCGCTTACACACACATTCACATCGTGTTTGTACACTTTTTTTTTTGTGTGCTAATCATCAAATAACTTCTCCCGCTCTGGGCGGGGTCTCAGACTCTTACTGACTAAAACCCACCCGTATTCCTTCCGTTGCCCGTATTGCCAGGGGCCTTGGTAACCTTTTTGTACCTACGCGCCACTTGTTCACCACAACTAAAGCGCGCGTCGCTTCGCTAGATAAAAATACTGTACCAATGAATAATCTTTATAGTGTTAAGAAAATTTGTAAAAATCTCTTGTTTTCAGGTTAATGGAACCAATGCATGCCCACGATGATGACACAAAATTGAAATCTAAGAAGAAGAAAAAGGTCGGTAATCTTAAAATCTACTAATTTGCTTGAACTAAACACTACCTAAGAAGTAATTACAAACATTTAAAAGAGTATGCTTAAATGATTTGGTCATGTTGAGAGGATGAATGAAAGGTGACGCATCTGCCTATCCTTTTCCCAACTATGTTGGGGTCAGCTTCCAGTCTAACCGGATATAGCTGAATACCAGTATTTTACACGGAGTGACTGCCTATCTGACCTCGACAACCCGTATTGACTGTCAAGGGTGACAGCCGGAACCAACGGCTTAAAGCGCTTTCCGAGGCACGGAGGTCTTAGTATGTAAAGATGGTCACCCATCCACCGACCAACCGCGGTAAGCGTAGCTTAACATAATAAGCCTATAATGTTCCCACTGTTGGGACACAGGCCTCCTCTCTGTGAGAGGGAGTGGGCCGTAATCCACCACGCGGGCCCAGTGCGGGTTGTTAGATGTCACATGTCTTCGAATTTTTGGTTCTAGGACATGCCGGTTTCCTCACGATGTTTTCCTTCGCCGTTTTGAGAGCAGTGGTGATGAAATAATTTACACAAAGTAAAGCGCCTGTCTGGGTTCGAACTTACGACCTACAAATCGTAAGTCGCGGCCGTTACCACTGGGCCACCACTGCTTCTCCTGGTCGTAGTTTAACCTGGTCGATTGACCCATGCGGCTGTTATTACTTGGCCACAAGCCACAGGATGAATGAAAGGTGATGAACAAGGTATTTACTAGGCAGATGTGAGTGGAAACGCCGGCAGGGGACGCCCTAGGACATAGAGTGACCGTTTTGGTGATGTTCTTCAGAAGATGGTCAAGTACGAGTACTCGCAACACGCGACCAGGGCCTCAAGTTTGTTATTACAATAGTGTCAGAATGGTCTGTTCCGATCCTCATTAATGACGCCATTATATTAGTAGATTACCAAACTTGTCAAAATCAACAATTATATAATCAATGCTAGACCATTCTGACACTATTGTTATAGCAGACTTGAGGCCCTGATGTATGCACGTGAATGAAAGGTGGCGTTCTATAGTTTCTGCCTACCCCCATGGGAAGAAGGCGTGAGTTTAAGTATGTATGTATATATGACTATGTATGTACCTACAATTTAAAGTACTATTCAGTTGCGTAAGGAAATTAATTCGTAGAAAAGAAAATCGATGAAGATAAAAGTTAAGATATAGTTATTAACTGTGTACATCAAGTTCTTATTTTAAACATAAAAAAAATTAGGGTCAGCAGTCTAACCATGTCTGTTATTACTAAGCAAAATAAAATCAAATAGATTAGAGAAAAATTACAATTATTTGTTTTCCTAGAAAAACTCATGCAGATTATAAAATATATTATCAGTTAACGATTCGGTATTCTGCATGTTATATGTATATTGTACTTAGGCATTTTTTCTGGAGAATGAACTCGACAAACGTGCAGAACGTTTACCTATAAAAATACCTATTTTGGTAATGTTTAAACATAAACATTCCCAAAATAGGTATTTCTAGTAACACTGGTATTTTTATGTTCTTCCAGGATAGACAATTATTTATTACGCTTTTCTAAAATATCCGCCTTCCAGTTTAAATGTTGATTCAAATTCGAAAATCTCTAACCGATCTCTATCTGATGTTGATCTATTGTAACTCCTAGGAAATCACTTCTTCGATTACTATATCAGTTCTGGTTACATTCAGTTTTTTAGGTGTATTTTTGTAATTTCTAAATTGGACTAATTTCGTTAACTTTTAAATTTATTGACTCTAACCAATCAGTTATTCTTGTTAACGTGTTGTTTACGTTAACGGTAAGGCGAAATCAAAATCAAAATCAAAATTCATTTATTCAAACTTGGCTGAATATCAGCACTTTTCGAACGTCAAAGTTACATAAGACAGTCCCCCAAAAATGCCCGCTCTTCACCACTTTCTAGTGCTTTAGCTGGGAAGAAGAAGTGGTGGAACAAACTCCCCAGCAGCACATCTGTCTGTTTAGTTGTATAAACTTGATTCTATACAATCAAAATAGCAGAGGTGAAGGTACCTACCTAATAGTGCCCACATTTCACCAGGTATGTTTAAGTCCCATGCAATAGGAGGCGAGCCTATTGCCATCAACCGGGCTGCTACTGAGAAATTCATAATGAAAACACCCAATAACAGTTTGCTCGACCTGGGACTCGAAACCAGGCTCAGCAGTAGCGCTTGCGACGCCTAGACCAACAAGGCAGTCGATTATTGATTTAGTGAATCACCTGTTATTTGTCCACAGTTAGACCAAGCGCTACGTACCCTGAAGCTGTGTGCTCTCGTCGCAAGTTGGGTGCTCCTGACTGTCTCCTTACTGCTGAACATGGAGCGATCAGACACAGTGCTGCATACTGCGATACACGGAGGAGAGGTTAAAGGTAAGTCAACATTTTTAGGGTTCCGTACGTTCGTTAACCCTTATAGGATCACTCGTCTGTCTGTCTGTCACAGCACAGCCAATTTGCTCTAAATCGAATGGACTGATTAAATTGAAATTTGGTTCACATATGAATATCTGAAATAAATTCATTTAGAATATGGGGTCACTTTTGGGATGTAAATAAGAAATTTAAAAAAATGTTTTGCAAACTGTACCGTGTGATGTATCAAATGAAAGGGCTTACTTACTATGATATCAAACAATTTTTGTTTTTTATTTTATTTTACTTAGGTACTAGTTTATTTACATTAATTTACATTTAAATACAGGTACTTAAAAAAAACAAATATATCTAATTAATTAATAAAAAAAAACTAAAACTATACACAAACTAAAATAGGGCGTCGAAAAATTCATCGCTGTATGGCAATGCTTAGCCTCTTGCCAAGGTAAAAGCCAGCCCTTGGGTCACGGGAAGTGTCAACCAATTTTATTTTTTTTAGAATATAAAGTTTTAAAGTTTTTTAAGAAAATAGATGAAAATTGTCCCATCCTTATCTCCGGAACTGCAAAATTTTGAAAAAGCACAGAGTATGGTTCTTTACTTATGTATAGATCACAGGAAAACCTATCTAAAAGAAGTCTATGGTCTTAAAATAACATGGTAAATAACATGGTAAATAACATGGTAAATCACGCAATATTGTGCGTACAAACTTACATTTTTCATTTGCAGTTGGAATGTATGGGGAATTTTTTTATCAACTACAATATAAAAATATATTTATTTACATAACCAAATTACGAGATGATTATTAACATCAACTAAATTAAATTAAAACTAAGTTAAGCTTAAAAAAGGCCCTCGGGGCATTGTACCGAGGATGCTGGCGGCATTTCCTCGCTGAATTGCAATGCTGATGCGTTGCGCGAGAAAGCCGCCAGCTTTTCGGTCACCAGTTACATGAACTAGACGTTTCGCGATTTCCGCAAATAACTTATGCGCACTGGGACCCCACGGACCGAGGGTCTCGACGCCAAAGGGCACAAAGTTCTACTCTCTGCCAAGGCCTCCATATTTAATAACTTTCAGATTTTCGGCATTTTCTGCCGCTGCACCCGCTTTAGAAGTAGTCCGTTGGAGGTGGGACGGTGCCAGTGTGTCTACACAGGTAGCGTCCCACACAAGCATCCGTCCCAAACTCCACGGGACCAATGACACACCATCAGGTCTTTTGCCATCATCTCTGACAATGCCAGTCGGCTCAAGAAGAGCAGGCACATTGATGCTGGCAAGAGACCGGCGGATTATGTCATTAAGTGTTGCATGTCTTGAAAAGCGGCCTGCACTTTTTTGACAACAAAGTCCGTGGTGACCCAGTCGGTCCACGTCCGTGCCACAAGGGCATGTGTGTGGAGTGCATACCGTGACCCCAAGCCGCAGACCAGTCGCCAGACGAAGCGAGGTCGGATCCAGGAAGGTACCGGTATATGGAGAAGGATGGGCATGTAGCCAATGACCGGCCTCTCTGGTTCCGACCGCCAAAAGTCTTTAAAAGTCTTATATTGACTACAATATTAAGTTTGTTCTTGAGATAAATTCATCCCAACTACGGAACCAATCATTGTGGGCGGCCCGACACGTATTAGGTCGGTTTTTTTACCGCTGCTGCATTTGCCTTTCAAATTAAGCACCTTTTTAGGGTTCCGTACATCAAAAGGAAAAAGCGGACCCAGCGACTTACTAAACGCGTTATTTACCAGTTTATGATTGGTTGCGTCGTGCACGAACCGCCATTGAAATATTATAGTACTGTGACATCTGTCTTCTTAGTCTGGCTTCTCATTGGTGATTTAAGTTTGTAACTCGTTACTTTTGAGTAGCGTCGTGGACGATGGACCTTATAAAATCACTTTGATGTCCTTCCGTCCGTCTGTCTAGACCTCTTTTCTCTGGAACGGGTACTTCTCTGACGGATTACCTTGACCGTCCTCAGATTCTGAAGCAATCAAGAAGACCTGATGTAGTTCTATTTGAGATAGAGCAAGCTCGGTGTGGCTCGGTGTAGAGCAGTGGTGGCCATGTGGTAACGGCTGCGACTTACGAGCTGTAGGTCGTAGGTTCGAACCCCGACAGGCGCTTTACTTTTTGTAAATTATTTCATCACCACTGCTCTCAAAACAGTGAAGGAATACATCGTGAGGAAACCGGCATGTCCTAGAACTAAAAATTCGAAGACATGTGACATCTACCAACCCGCTCCGGGCCCGCGTGGTGGATTACGGCCCACTCCCTCTCACAGAGAGGAGGCCTGTGTCCCAGCAGTGGGAACATTATAGGCTGATTATGTAAGCTCGGTGTTATAGTGACTGGCAAGTGCACCGACTGTACATCTGGCAATGCGCAGCGCAGCGCATTCGTCACTGCCAAACAAATAACGACCGTGCACCAGTTGAAATAAGTTTGAAGTTCAATAAACTTCTGCTGCTCAAGTTCAGCTGGAGAACGCGTCGAAGCGGAAAGACGCGTGCATATCAGGTTATTTATTCTCAACTTTATTTTTAGGCACGCATCGTTGATATTTGTTTGGCAGTGACAACCGTGCCGCGCTGCGCTTCGCCAGGTGTGCGTCAACTCTTGGGATTGTTTAGGGGAACCTCTCGCTAGGTTAGGTTTGCAACTGTGACCAAACGCTTTCACGAAAGCACACGACGTGGACTCGAACTGCGTCTCTTTACTTTTATTTTCTTTTCCAGAATACGAGTTACCAGCCAGCGAGGATCGAATCAAAGTGTTGATCACGTTAACCGGGCCGTTTGCACAGGCGGTGAACAATGACACCGTGAATATCCTGCAGCTGTGGTTACACCGAGAAGTCTCTGATGACCAGTTAGCAGAGTTTCAACAGGTAAGGGTGTTGAGTATAAAGCTCCAGGTGTGCTGCTGGTGGTCTTGACTTCGTAATAAAACTACTTGATTTCGATGTGTGACAAGTACTGTATTCTTTGGGTACTAATTACGATTAATTCGTCAGCAGAACAGCTGCAAGACATGGTGACTGTGTTGGATGTAGCATATAAGATGAAAGGGATGAATATAAATGTGAATAAGACGAAGGTCATGGTATTTGAAAGACAAGAGGATATATCGGTGTGTGATGTGAAAATAAATGATAAGAGTGTAGAGCAAGTATGTGAATTTTTATATTTGTGGAGTCTGTTTACAAGGGATGCAAAGGTTGATGAAGATGTGAAAAGAAGAGTAAACGCGGGAATTAAAATTAATGGTGCTATACATGCGATGGTGACCAACTCGTCGATGCCCAAAGAGGCTCGAGTGGCTATTCATAATGGTGTGCTGGTGCCTACACTTATGTATGAATGTTGGGTATGGCAAAAGAAGCTTGAACGTAGAGTAAATGCTGTGGAAATGCGTTCCTTGAGAAGCGTGTGTGGTGTGACTATAAATGATTGGCTGAAAATGATGTAATAAGGCAACGGTGCGGGTTAAAGGGAGATGTAGTGACAAAAAATGAAAAGAGTTTAGATGGTTTGGCCATGTTGAGAGGGTGAATGAAAAGCGACTAACAAAAGGCAAGCGTCTATCAAGGCAGATGTAAGTGGAAATGCCGGGAAACGCCCCAAAAATACATATAGTGACCTCATTAATGACGGGTGCGAAGTACTCGCAACCGGCGTGTGTGTATGACCAGATGTATGAACGTAAACGAAGCAAAAGGAGTATGTAAGGAGCGTAGTAGGTGGCGTTCTATAGTTTCTGCCTACTCCCGTTGGAAGAAGGCGTAAGTTTATATGTGCAAATGGTACAACTTTTCTGATCGTTTCATCGCTCTATGATCATTATTGTCAAAGTTTATCAAACATCATAGGTTATTAATTTCGATAATTACTCATCAATCATAAATATTTACGACACAGTGATTAATGATCACAAAATCGTAAATTTAGGGAAGTCTTTGTGTTCTTAATAGGCACTTATTGAATGCAGATGTACAGTGTGAATGTTTATAAGATACAGATTGCGCTGCGTTCAAATAAAGTAATAGACTAGCCTTGAATCTAAGGACATCATATAATATGATCATTTCGTAAATGATAAATGATTTTATTTCTGTAAGTAGGTTTGTACTAACACTTTTACGCGTCAATCATATTTTTTTTAAACTAGATGAGGTCGGCGTTTCCTATCTGAATACTCTGAGAATAATAAAAGGTCGAAACAAACTCAGAGGTCACAGTCTCTTTTAAAGTCCGTACATAATCTTGGTCAGATCATGTGAAGACCATGTAGATTGGTGTTGGTTATGGTCTTTTGATGAAAGAACCTCACAGATTGAGTGGACCTGTCCAGCCAGTGCACGCATTTGTCAGTAGTTATGCAGCTCAACTCCGAACTTAAGGAGCTCAAAGAGCATAAGGGGAAAGGGCTAAGCAGAGGTGGATTTATACTCGCATTTCACCAATTACGCTATTTTAAATCCTATGCTAAAGGGGGTAAGTTTATTTTCACCAAACGGGCACAAATCCAGACTTCGGGCTGCTACTGAGCAAGATCCAAATGGAAAAATCACAATAGCACTGCCCGACATTGGGGTCGAACTGGGAAAGGCGAACGACAGGCTTGTATGGAACTTTCATACAGCTAATAATATTTCGTGTTTTGGGATATTTTTTGTTTTAATTAGTAGTTCATACGATAGACCTGCCCTTTTTAAATTCTTGGATTTTTAGAACTTGGGACGTAAAAGTTATAACCAGTTTTATTTTTTAAGGCTATGTACTAGTGTACCAAATGTAGATTGTTACTTATAGGCACATAAACATTGTTTCGGTAGTAAAGTATATGTTCTAGATTACTTGTCGTTATTTTTGTAGTGTTTTACTTACTATCAAGTAGGTAAATTGAGATGAGGATCGTACCTACTCAGCGGAGTGCATTAGGAGATACCTATGTCCAGCAGCTGACTGCAACAGTTTGATAATGATGAAGTCCTGATGGGGTTTTCAGTGTAGGTAAATAAAACAATACAATTATCTTTTTTTTATGCACATTTATTTTATTTATAATTAATTAATTCTTAATATTACTTCATCTAAGAAGGGGGCAGGTTGGGTAATACCCTCATGGCGAGCATAGCTTAAATACCAACATAAATGCGTTTAGTTTACGACTAAATTACGTGTAGTTATTAAAATCTTTTTTTTAATATCATGAATTAATCCGAACTTCAAAAAATAGTACACTTACATGAAAATAAATGGCTTACTTGCCATAATATGTGGTACAAATTCTATAACAAAACAACAAAAAAAGTAAGCGGTACGAAATCTGCCGTTCACCTTTGTTGCGTTCCACAATTAACAATAAACAGGGTTATTTTTAATTGGCTAGCTAAACTCCGCAGACTTGATGGGTTATCGATATTTAAACACGATAAAATAAAAAGATTCAATCTTTTTTTCGGGAAGTCCCACTGCTATTATTGTTACTTAAAGTATTATCTCTGTAATTCGAAAACATTGTAAAAGCCCAGTTTAAAAGAGTAACCGTGGAGTTTCTCTTGGCTTGTGGCTAAGTAATAACAGCTGCACGGGTCGATCGATCAGGTTAAGCTACGCTTGCCGCGGTTGGTCCGTGGATGGGTGACCATCTTTAGATACTAAGACCCCTCCGTGCCTCGGAAAGCACGTTAAGCCGTTGGTCCCGGCTGTCATTTGTAGATCTTTGACAGTCGTTACGGGTCGTCAGAAGCTCGGAAGTCTGACAACCAGTCTTACCAAGGGGTATCGTGTTACCTAGTAACTGGGTTGTGGAGATCAGATACGCAGTCGCTCTAAGTAATTTGTATTTATCTGTATTCGGAAAGACTGGAGGCCGACCCCAACATAGTTTGGAAAAGGCTAGGCAGATGAACCGTGGAGTTTCACTTCTCCATAGGAAACGACCAATTCGAACCGTGCATCCAGCTTCTGACGTTTCATAAGTGCCCATGTAGGTGTACGGAAATAAAATATTTTGATTTGGTTTGATTTGAGTCCGTGTCATGTAATTTCAGAATTCAACAAAATGGGAGATCCAACTGCAACCGGACGACCTATTAGACTTCTCGCCAAGTTCCACCGAGAGTAAGATGCTGATACTACAGGACAATTCACCAATACACAGCAACGGGAAACATACGAGGAATGTGACCAACGCCCTGGATCTCATACAGGAGGAAATTACTAGGTGGAACCAAATTGGAATGAATGGTAACGAATTTTGATAGTCCACTAATTTACCTTGTGCTATTCTGTAACGTTCACTTTTTTTTTTTTTGGCTTTGTATCACCAAATAACTTCACCAAATAGTCACCCTATCGCCATTTTGATTATTCTGCAAATCTTTCTCATTTTGTGATCATTAACCTCTTGACAACGTTACGATTTAAGGCAATTTTTTTAGGGATCCTGTCGTCTTGCCGAAAAGATTTTGCCAAAATTTCACTACCCAAACAAATTTTAGCAAACTTTTTTTTACCAATGCAATGTTTGGAATGATTAGAGTACGCACATTTTCGTTTGCTCAAATTTTTACTTGGCAGAATATTATCAAGGATAATGTCATTTAGGCATTTGGTCTTTAATCAAATGATTTATTACAGCAAACAATCTTTAGACAATAAACGTTAGAGAATTTTATGTGCTTGAATTTGTCTGAAACAAGTAAAATTTATGTTTACTTATGGAACTAGTTAGAGTAGGTTAATTATTTTAAAAAATGGTTATGTTAGGTTAGGTTAAAACTGTGACCTCCTACGCACGAGCCGAGCGAGCGAAGCGAGCGGTGCCGCGGCAGCGGCCGGCGAGTGATTGAATTATATAGAAAAAAAAGAGATTATTTTTAGCAAGCTATCGAGAAAAAATAAAATTTCTACCTCGTCTAACTAAATAGTTCGGCTATTTAGTTAGACGAGGTAGAAATTTTATTTTGCGTAAAATTAGTAATACCTACTGAAATATTTGACTACATAAAAATTGGTAAAAGTACTAGTTGGTAAACAAGTTATTGTTTAAACGTTCACTTACCAAACATTAGGTTTGCGTTACAATTATTTGTGAAGAGATTTTTTGCTAAGTAATAATTTGGCAAATGAATTTATGCGGAAAATTGTTTGGGAAGTGATAATTTGTTAATTTCTTTTCGATGAAACAAGGGACACCCTTTTTTTACTATAATGCCCTAAAGAATATTTTTAAGTAAATACTATATGCCAATGGGGACTTTTTTTTTGTGTGGGAAATCTTCAAATAACTTCTCCCGCTCTGGGCGGAGCGGGAGGGTGTGTCAGACTCTTACTGACTAAAACCCACCCGTATTCCTTCCGTTGCTTGTGTTGCCAGTGGCCTCGGTAACCTGTAACGTTCACTTGGAATTTTACTTAAGTCACAAGAGAGAATGAGCCCGTAAAGTTAAGCCCACATGATATTCGCGACTGGCCACAGCGTGGCTCATTGCAAAAATACGCCAAACCACATTAGAAGCCGCGGCAAGCCGCAACCCAACGCTAATTGTTGCAGAGAGATTCAAATTTCGAATTTAAATTTGAACCATTTCCACTCCAGTGCAATGAGACTGGTGGCGAGGCTGGTTGCCCAAGGTGCACCATATACAGTAGTAGGTATTACCTACCAATGAAAGCATTTTTAAAGCTCCGTAGTAAACAAGGAACTCTTATAGTTTCACTATGTCTGTCTGTCCCCGCTGTAGCTCAGAGACGCTTATTACTAGAAAGCTGGATTTTGGCATAGGTATACTTACATATTAATCACGAACTTGAACGTTATGTTAGGATGATATTTTTTTTCTCGTCTACTTCATGGTGTGGGGTAGCGTTGGATAGGCCGTCCAAAAATATTGCGGGTCTGGGAACAACCATTTTTCGATTCAAGGATCCGTTTGTGTAATATTAAGCTTTAAAGTGCAAGCATTTGTATGATCTGCAAGTAATTGTTCCGGGTCTGGGTGTTTGTGTTTGTGAGTTTTCTATGTTAGTAAACGCACCAACGATACAGGAAGGAATTCCTAGTGTGGTGCAAAAAAAAAAAAAATGTGCGCAAGAAAAAAAAAAAAGGTTGCGTTTCTATTGAGGCAAAGACGAGCTCTCAGTCCCAGCAATTCACCATTTATTAAATGATCCATTTTATTTTAATTTTAATTGATTTAAAATAACTAATGTTTTTATTCAAATTTTTGATTGATTTAATTATTTTACATTTTTAATTGACTCATTTATGTATTTTCTAATTTATAAATTTTGAAATATTAGTTGAATGTTATTTTAATTGATTTCGGTGCAATGAATTTTATGTAAATATATTGTAATTTGTAATGCTTATCTGTCATCTTTTGTATTCATTATGTGTTTTGTGTTTAGTTTCTATGGGTGTAATTTATGGACCTGAAATAAATGGATTTATTATTATTATTATTATTAATAGGAATATTAGGTTGTGTTTTCACATAGGGAGCCAAGAAATGTGCAAAAATCGAACAATTACAGGCAAGATGAGAAACGCGATGTGGTGCTCAAGCAATTTTTCCTCACGGTGTGTTCCTTTATGGTGGCATGAGGAACAGGGTGTAAAGTTCACTCATCCTCCATAGAAAAGGGAGGATCCTCCGACCAGACGGGTGTTGTGTCTGGTGGGCAACTGCCCGACGGTTGATGTCGGGATGTTGTATATATGCAAGTTGCGCGGTAAACTCTGCTTGCGCGATGCAGGATTTTGCGTGACGTCAGTGTGATGCGTAGTTTTGTATGTGGCGCTGTAGATGCCGCCACATCACTCCCCTCCGGAGACCGGAGGTCGATAGTGGGCTGAGTCGTGTATCTTGCGATGCTTGCCAGTGCCAGGTGGGGTTCCAGTGGGTCGGAACCGGTTGTCGCATAGTTCGCGGTGGGTCGGAACTGTCTGCGGTGATGCCCCAGTGAGTCGGGGTGGCGCTGCGTTATGCTCCAGTGAGTCGGACGTGGTACAGCGCCGGGTTGAGGGCTGACTGCTGGCGTCGACCAGGAGAGCGTTGAAGAGCTCTGCTTGTTGACCGGCCGAAAGTGCAGTGTGCTGTGCCAAGGTTGCTGATGAGGCTTAGGGTGATGACCAGGTATGCGCGGTCGCTGCATGCTGGTGGTCAGGATACCCGTTGAAGCCGTGGGTGCTGGCTGGCTGTGTGACTCGCCGCTCGAGAGCTTGAGGAAGTGTAGATGATGATGTCACGCTGAAGTTGTTGCACGAAGGCTGCGCTGACGTTCATATTCGGGGTCACCAGTATGGTGGCATGAGGAACAGGGTGTAAAGTTCACTCATTCTCCATAGAAAAGGGAGGATCCTCCGACCAGACGGGTGTTGTGTCTGGTGGGCAACTGCCCGACGGTTGATGTCGGGATGTTGTATATATGCTAGTTGCGCGGTAAACTCTGCTTGCGCGATGCAGGATTTTGCGTGACGTCAGTGTGATGCGTAGTTTTGTATGTGGCGCTGTAGATGCCGCCACACCTTCACCGTTTTAAGATCACGATGAAAAGTGATATCTGTGTATCTGCCAACAGTCGTAATAATACCTATTTCTTCACTTAATTTTCAGGTACAAGAATAACCCTGCGCATGAGTACATCGAGCAACAGCACTGTGCCTCTAACACTGAGCTACCAGTTGAACCCCATCGATCCAGAAGATGGCATCATATACGCCACCATACTGCTCATCGCGTTGTATACCCTCATCATCTTTGAGGTTTGAATTTGTTTCTTCTACGTGTCTAGTGGTGACATGAATATTATAAGAATGTTAGGATATTTTCATATCAAAATCAAATCAAAAGTCATTTATTCAAACCAGGCTGAGAATCAGCACTATTCGAAAGTCAAATTTACATAAGACAGTCCCCCAAAACGCCCACCCTTCACCACTTCCTAGTGCTTTAGCTGGGAAGAAGAAGTGGCCGGCAAACTCCCCAGCAGCACAGCTGTCTGTTCAGTTAGAGAAAAAAAAAGGATTCTATACAACAGTATGCAAAACAATTTACATTACGTGTAACACAAAACCTTAAATCATTAGCCAAATGTCAGCTAGCACACCACTAAACCAAAAAAAAAAAGAAATAACACCGAAAACTATACTCAAGCAGAGATAAAAACGTAAACAGAAATTAATACCCAAATAAAAGCCTCCAAGCATAAAGGGCGTGCCCGCTTACATATACCTATAGCTGTAACAGTCACAAATGATGAACTAGGACCATCAAAGTAAAATAAATAAACAGTTAATTACTAATAACAAAACAAAACAATGGTCAGCAAGACGACCTGTCACCACAAGCATCACCCGTTCACGAGTATAACGCAAAAATCAGCCCTCGCCATATTTGAGGGAAAGAGGCATGTGTATCAGACATGTGTCTTCATGGGACCAATATTCAAGCCTTATAAGCCTTCAAGAATCAAGGGATTTGTAATGCGTGAATCCCATGAGTTTACTAACAGAGCTGCTGTGAAATCGCTTTATAATGCTTAAGTTAGAAGGCTTGCCACTATTATTTGGGACTTAAAACATAACTGGCGAAATGTGGGTGTACTACAGGTACACCTCTGTCCAAATCTTCGGGGAAACAAGACATGATGTTATATTATTATGCTAGTTAGTAGTAATCTGGAAACGAGTGCTATCATCTGGAATCCATTTGAAACGAAGTATTGTCATATGATAGAAAAAATGCAAAATAAATTTACTCGGTTCCTTTATATAGCAATTTGGCGTCTACCCATTCTATCCACTTATGTATCCAACCCTCTTTGTAATTGATTACAATAAGTTGGAGGGAAGGCGCATTTTCGCATTGGTTAAATATGTTTTTTATGGTTTTTCGTGGTATACTGAATAATCCGCAAATACTGGAATATTTAGGATTGCTTGTTCCAAACAGTAGGCTGCGCCAAGGGCTGAGAGAGAGGCTGATTAAAGTCCCGGTGGCCCGTACAAACTTATTAAAGTTTGCACCGGTGGGGCGGGCAATAAATTATTTATTTAGTTTTATTATTTATTTAATTATTTATTTATTCATCGCAAAGAGACGCTGCTGAGTATATTTATTATAAATATACTCAGCAGCGTCTCTTTGCGATTCGATATCTTTACTTGCTCTTTGGCGGAATTCCAGAGGGTCACCCTCTGGAATTTAACATATTGTCCTCTGTAAGACTTGTCTGTACTCAAGAGCCTATTTTAAATTAAATTAAATTAGGACTACATTGTTGTATTGGGTTCCGACCTGTAAAAACAAATGTAAGTGGTAATAATACTGTACTTTTGTTAGAAGCCACTTGGAATACGCGTCTGAAATATGGAACCCATGTTACCACAAATATATTAACCGCATCGAGAGCATCCAAAAAAGGTTCATAAGATATCTATGTTATCATCAAAAAGTACCTTATCATTCGGAAAATTACCATAACCTATGTAAAAAAATTAATATATTACCTTTACTCAACCGCCGTGAGATTTCTGACTGTGTGTGTTTGTTGAAAATCTTTAACAATACTATAAACTGTTCCGATATTTTGACAAAATTTTATTTCAACATTCCCATAAAGTCTAAGCGATACAACCCACCCTTGCGCGTGCCATTTGCTTCAACCAATTATAGGCAGAATTCGTACATAGTGCGTGCAAGCAGCAATTTTAACAAGCTTTGTAAACAGTACGATATAGATCCATTCCAAACTAGTGTCTCGTCAGCCAGGAAGTGCTTAAGCAGTAACTTTTTCAAGTAGTTCATTTTGTTATGATGGTTGTTATGCAGTGCGAGCCACATTGTAATTATGCTGTAGTATAAAGTAACTTTGTGTGAATGTCCTTAGATTTTTTTAATCTGTATTTTATAAGTGGAGACCTGTAATTGGCTTTCAGATTATTGTACTGTCGTTGATTTGTTTGTTTTAGCTGTAAGTCTCCCATGTTATTTAAATAAATAAATAAATAAATAAATAAATAATAAATAAATAAATATATTAATTAATTAATAAATAAATAATTTAAGAAATAAATTAAGAAAGAAAGAAAGAAATAAATGAATAATTATCGTAATCGCGAAAGACCTATCAGCTGTGCCATACAAAACTTCAATACATACTAGATCTAAATGTATGGGACAGTTGATTTTGATCTGATTTTTTTGCGATTACGATGTTGGTCCCAAAGAAAAAGTTGTTCATTTGTTAGTTGTTGTACTATACGGTATTTAAAAATATAGTTGGCTGCACCACAACACCAATTTAATAGGCATTTTTATTTTTTATGTGGGTACTCTGATAAATTTTGGCTGTGAAAAAATGTGTGAAAAATGTGTTGAAAAAATACAGTATAATGATTTAAATTTAATAAAATATTCACGAAAGCCCTCTAGAAATGCGACGTTGCTAGCTCGCGCGGGATCTCATCTCATCATCATCTGCCTAGCTCTTTCCAGTATGTTGGGGTTGGCTTACAGTTTAAGTAGATGCCAGTGAATACCAGTATTTTACTAGAAGCGACTGCCTATCTGACCTCCACAACTCAGTAGTAACTGTGAAACTCGATACAACTTGGTAACGCTGATTGACAGACTTTTGGGATTTTGACTATCCGTAACGACTCAAATATCTGCATATGACTTTACTTTAATTTTCACTGTTGCCAATACTAATTTCTTAGGGGCTTGTGGCTAATTATAACAGCCGCACGGGTCGATCGATCAGGTTAAGCTATGCTTGCCGCGGTTAGTCCGTGGATGGGTGACCATCTTTACATACCAAGGCCCCTCCGTGCCTCGGAAAGCACGTTAAGCCGTTGGTCCCGGCTGTCATTTGTAGATCTTTGACAGTCGTTACGGGTCGTCAGAAGCTCGAAAGTCTGACAACCAATCTTACCAAGGGGTATCGTGTCACTCAGTAACTGGGTTGTGGAGGTCAGATAGGCAGTCGCACCATGTAAAATACTGGTATTCAGCTGCATCCGGTAAGACAGGGAAGCCGAACCCAACTTAGTTGGGAAAAGGCTAGGCAGATGATACCCATACTAACTTCTTAAACAAATATTAATATATTATATTATATTTTATTTATTTCCGAAACAGTCCATAAGCATACCTACACGTACAAAAAAAACATTAAAAAATAGATACATTAATATAAGAATTCATTAAAGATTACAAATTAATTAAACATTACAAAAGTCATCAATAAAAACATTATAAATTACAATTTTACATAAATAATATACACTATTTCATCTTAGTCTAAATTTTGGTTTGGATCCCGAATGCTCAACATGCAGCCTGGTCCATTACCAATAGATACCATATAGATTTGTTAAAAAAAAAACTTAATCCCTATTTTCAGATAGTGAACCGTACAATAGCAGCTCTCTTATCCTCGTCCCTGGCAGTAGCAGTACTGGCCCTGGCTGGCGAGAGACCCTCACTCCCGGAGCTGGTCTCCTGGCTGGATGTGGAGACTCTGTTGCTGTTGTTCAGCATGATGTTGCTCGTTGCCATTTTGGCAGAGACTGGGCTGTTCGATTATCTCGCTGTCTTGGCTTTTGAAGTAAGTGTGGTGAAACGAACTGGTTAATTCAGTAAATAATAGAAAAAGAAAGAAAATACTTTTATGTGTGGTAAACATGGCGCAAAGAAAGGACACAAATACAACACACGCTGAGGAAGCAGTTTCCTCAGCGTCCATAAAACGTTTTCCTCGAGATAATTCTTTTATTTTCGGAAATAAATAAAAATCACAAGGTGCGAGGTCGGGGCTATAGGGTGGGTGACCCAGTAATTCCACGTCTGACGTCGCCAAGAAGTCGATTGTTTGCTTGGCGGTGTGAGATGGGGCTTCATCGTAAAAGGCCAATCGAAGTCTATCATAACTTTCTTGTTGACTTAAATGACCTCGAAAGTCATAAAAATCATTGTACGAAAATTTTCTCGCGTTAAATTCATGCTGACGTGACACAGACAATTTTCAATTTGCCGCCAAATCGTAAACAACAATAAAATAGATACACAATAAAATTGGCAAAGAGTTACATTTCAAAATTTGAACTGTTTTTTTTATTATATCGTTTACAAGTGGCCAGTTCTAAAAACGTTCAGTGTCGCCTTCGTATGATGGGGCAAAATATGCGTCACATCCACACAAAATGGCTATCGCTTAGCATAATGCTCTGGAAATAGGATATTGGAATCACTTTTACACGTCATGATAAAAAAAACTCGACATTTCCTATCTTACTACCCCTAAGAAGAAGGCAGTGAAAGTTGGGGTTTTTAGGAGCATTTTTTTTTTTTGGATGGGAAGTCTTCAAATAACTTCTACCGCTCGGGGCGGAGCGGGAGGGTGTGTCAGACTCTTACTGACTAAAACCCACCCATATTCCTTCCTGTTGCCTGTGTTGCCAGGGGCCTCGGTGACCCATTAGAACCTTCCCGCGACCCCGGTAGGCATCGGCCCTAGTGAGCCCCTACATTTGTGCTGACGACATCTCTTTGAGGCGCGCGTGGAATAGTACGCGCCGTCGACTCGGGCCTGGCCCTTACCGGACGGTGAGCCATTGCTCACCATCCGCAAGCCCGCGCCTACGGTGGCCGGAAATCCGCCCGAGATTCCCGACGCCCAGGGCGTCTCCTGCGGTGGCTAGGGGCGAGAAGGCGCGAAATATGCCTTTCCCTCAACCGTCCTACCTCCTCCTTCGCGAGCATTACTGCTTCGCAGAAGGAGGTGACAGTTGCCCATGCCCTCTTGCTCCGTACCATGGCCTGAACCAGGGCCGGACGCGAGAGATCTCTGCCGCCGATCGCCTCCACGAGGACACTGCGGTGCTCTGCCCAAGCCGGGCAGACCTCCACCGTATGCTCCACCGTGTCCTCCGGGCGATCCACACAGTGGTGACACCCGGGCGTTTCCTCCCGCCTTATCCGACACAGGAATCTCCCGAAGCTGCCGTGTCCGGTGAGGACCTGCGTTAGGTGGAAGGTGAGGTCGCCGTGACACCTCTCCAGCCACTCCTCAAAGAGGGGACTTATCGCCGCAATCGTGGCGTGCCCAGCACTGGGTTGCTACAACCGTACTCTCCATGTCGGGGTTTTTAGCGGCTTGATTTTATTATTTTTGATTTTTGAAAAGTGCTCATTTTTAGACTGTGTTGAGTTGCGTTGAATACAGCTGCACTAGTCTAAAACTGTCCATTTGAATCTTTAGTACGAGGAGTAAAACTCCATGTGGTAAGCATACCTACCCTTTTTTTTGGGTTGGTAGTTATCAAATAACTTCTCAAGCTCTGGGCGGAGCGGGAGAGTGTGAAAGCGTGTCAGACCCTTACTGACTAAAACCCACCCGTGTTCCCGTGGTCATGGTATCTCTTTCGGACTTTCCCGCGACGCCGGCAGATGGTAAGCACTCCCAAGACCCTATACTTTCTGGGGCTGGAGGCCTGGCTACCTATAACGATAAAATAAATACTGCCCAATGAGGAATCGAAAGACAAATGGACGGGCTTAGGCTTAATGGTCCCGATTTCACCCTTTGGTCACGGAATCCTATAAAGCAAGCATATGAATGTTTCAGGTGACAGGCGGCAGGACATGGCCACTGATCAACGTATTGTGTTTCTTCACGGCGATCTTCTCCACGTTTCTGGACAATGTCACCACTGTCCTGCTGATGACTCCAGTAACCATCAGGTAATACTGAAAATCTATGAAAAAAAAATAACAAAAAAAAGAAGAATTCAAAAAGAAAAAAATAATTCATGTGTAAACCCACAATTCGCTAGTGCTTTTATAAGTTCCCAGTGCCATTTACCAGGGACACAAATTCGGACTCCGGCCTGTTTACAAGAATTAATGTCCCCTTAACATTTTCCCCAACCTGGGAATCGAACCCAAGATCAGAAATAATGTTCAGAAATCACGCTTGTGACCTCCAGACTCTTAGGCGCGGCGCCCACTATCGGTGAGCATCGGTGCGGCTCGGTACAGCTCGGGCGCCTTACGGCGGCTTCGGGCGCCTGAGAGCTGCCTCGGCCGTCGTAAGCATACCTAAGAGCGCCGAGGTTGGTTTCGGGCAGCTTCGGCAAAACTAAGAATAGTCCGGGTGGCAGACACGTCGCAGAGGAGTCGTATCGTTACGTGAAAAAAGTTGTGCGTGTGTATTTATAATGGTGGATTGGGCCTTAGTTTCCGTTGTTCATCTTGCTGAAGAAGAAGAGAAACTTGGAGCCTTAAGGCAAAAAAGATTTTCGGTGAATATGCTTTGGAAGCAAAGATGTACTTTCGGTGAATTTCATAACTTGTTTTACGATATAACGTTCACAAATTTTACGACTATCAAAGGATGAATTATGAACATTTTGAAGCCTTGATCGCTTTGCTCTGTCCTTACATAATGAAAAAAAGGTACTTGTAATTAATGAGACTGTTGCCTTTTATTTTCCTCTGGGTGTTGCCAAGCTAACGAAGGCGCGCGTGGTGAACGTTGATTGTTCTGCGACGTGTCTGCCACGAAAATGCCACCCGAGCTACCCAATGACAGCCTCGGTATCCTTAGGTATGCTTACGACTGCCGAGGCAACCGTAAGGCACCCGAGCTATACGAGCCACCGATACTGGGCGCCGGGCCTTATTAGGCCCAGCGCCCACTATCGGTGGGCATCTCTCAGGCGCCCGAAGCCGCCGTAAGGCGCCCGAGCTGTACCGAGCCGCACCGATGCCCACCGATAGTGGGCGCCGGGCCTAAGAGTCTAGACTGTAGAGGTCACAAGCGTGATTTCACAAAAAATTATACATTCATAAGAACCTAACAGTCGATTTTCAGAGATCTTGAAATTCTGCCTGAGCACTTCGTTGGTCACTCTAGACCACGATTTTCAAGATCATCATATTTTCTTATAAGTACGTATGCCGTGTGTGGAGTTTCAAGTGGTAAACATACTTTCCTCCAGATTATGCGAGGTGACCCAACTGAACCCCGTGCCAGTGCTGATGTCGATGGTGATCTTCAGCAACGTGGGAGGCGCCGCCACGCCCGTGGGCGACCCTCCCAACGTCATCATAGCCACGCACCCTGCTATCGTGAAAGCGGTAAGTTTAACGTTTAGTTTACTTACTTACATTTTAATATACTTACGATAGGTAGGACAAAGCGAATAACATCAAAATCTACCTGGTATCACCTACAGGTCGGTCACACCTCGGTCAACGAGTTTGTGTCGAGTTTGTGTCATGTCATATGCTCCACATGACAGGTCGCATTATGCTCAAAAGAAAATTATTTTAGGTACTAAAGGGTTACCGAGGCCCCTGGCAACACAGGCAACGGAAGGAATATGGGTGGGTTTTAGTCACAAAGAGTCAGACACACCCTCCCGCGCCGCCCATATCGGGAAAAGTTATTTGATGATTTCCCACCCAAAAAAAAAAATTCATTCAATAATAATAATACTAAGGGACGTGGATACAGAAGTCTTTGTGCCGATAGTCGTGACGGCCAATGGCATAATAGCCAAGAGCAAAATCAAATCAAATCAAAATATTTTTATTTCACATAAACCTACATGGGCATTTTGAAACGTCAGAAGCTAGGTGCACGGTTCGGTAGCCTCGACCAACAACTGAGGAGGCTCTCGTTAGGCAGCTAGATCAAGGGCTTAATCCAGAGAGCGGTACTCCTGGATACGGCGCGTATCGTAAGGAGGTTCCTCTCTCAGGAGCCCTGACCACTGGTAGCTTGGACCCTGTTCCGGATACCGGTGGGCTATTTTTTATATTTTTAAATATTTTTATAAAAAAATATTTGAAAATGCCCCTGGTAACACGGGCAACGGAAGGAATACGGGTGGGTTTTAGGCAGTAAGAGTCTGAAACGCCCTCCCGCTCCGCCCAGAGCGGGAGAAGTTATTTGATAATTTCCCACCCAACATTAAAAAAAAAAGTTTAATAATAGTAAAGATTTTTTTTGGTCTTCTCATAGTTTTTGTTTTGTTTCAGAATATAAACTTTACGACGTTCACTATACATATGGGTGTCGGCATACTTATAGTTGGCGTACAGACTTACTTCCAGCTGAGATATATGTTCAGAGACATCAACAAACTCAGGCATAGTGTGCCCAGAGATATTTTAGGTAAGATTTATGCCTCATCACCATCTAGCCTAGCCTTTTACCAACCATGTTGCGGTCAGCTACCAGTCTAACGTGATGCAGCTGAATACCAGTAGTTTATATGGAGAGTCTGCCTTAAAAAAATCAACTAATTGCACCAATTTACGTGCGCTTAATAATTTGTCATGAACGTTCTTAAGCGGGGAAGCGCTAAGGTAGCTCGCGAAATTCAAAATATCTTACGTTTTTTGCAATTAGCAGGTCAGTGTCAGGTTGTATATTGATTAAAATATGATTCGTAACCGGAAGACATATGACTTTACAGAATTATAATCACACATCATACAGAATCAGCAGTTAAAAAAAAACAAAACAAAATAAAACATTTTTTTAATGAAATAGTCACGAAAACCCTCTAAAAATGCAACATTGCCAACTCGCGCGGGAATAACGCTTTTAAGATCAGAATGATTACGCAATAATAAAAAAAAAAACGTGTCAACTCTCACTAAAAGCACTGACTCTCACTTCAAGATACAGGGTGTCCTAGTTTGAAGGACGGGGTTTTACACGTCTGTAATAGCCATCATGTTCCCACTGCTGGGACACAGGCCTCCTCTCTGTGAGAGGGAGTGGGTCGTAATCCACCACGCGGGCCCAGTGCGAGTTGGTAGATGTCACATGTCTTCGAATTTTTGGTTCTAGGACATGCCGGTTTCCTCACGATGTTTTCCTTCACCGTTTGTGAGAGCAGTGGTGATGAAATAATTTACACAAAGTAAAGCGCCTGTCCGGGTTCGAACCTACGACCTACCACTCGTAAGTCGCGGCCGTTACCACTGGGCCACCACTGCTCATAATAATAATACCTAATAATACATAATAATAACTGCTGTAATAGCCATACCCATCCCTAATTGAAACAACAGTGATGTTACCTAGACTAAGTTTATTGGTAAATAAACGATTACGTGTCCGTTATTAATGGAGGAGCATCGTTTATAGTCTATATTTCTCAAACGATTCATATTTTTAAAGTAGATTTAAGGTATAGGTAGGATAATTCTCCGACCAGCCTATTCATCTGGTCCCTCAATTTTAACGTCAAAATGGCACTTCCATTTTGACGTTAAAATTATATCACCTACCGAGTTCGCCGGCGATATCACCTAACGAGTGCGCCGGCGAGATCACCGACCGCGTGCGCCGGCGAGATCACCTACCGAGTGCGCCGGTGATATCGCCTACCGAGTGCGCCGGCGATATCACCTACCGCGTGCGCAGGCGAGATCACCTATCGTGTGCGCCGGTGATATCGCCTACCGAGTGCGCCGGTGATATCGCCTACCGAGTGCGCCGGTGATATCACCTACCGGTTGCGCCGGCGATATCGCCTACCGAGTGCGCCGGCGATATCACCTACCGAGTGCGCCGGCGATATCTCCTACCGCGTGCGCCGGCGAGATCACCTACCGTGTGCGCCGGTGATATCGCCTACCGAGTGCGCCGGTGATATCGCCTACCTAGTGCGCCGGCGATATCACCTACCGAGTGCGCCGGCGATATCACCTACCGAGTGCGCCGGCGATATCACCTACCGAGTGCGCCGGTGATATCGCCTACCGAGAGCACCGGTGATATCGCCTACCGAGAGCACCGGTGATATCGCCTACCAAATGCGCCGGCGATGTAGCCTATCGAGTGCGCCGGCGATATCGCTTACCAAGTGCGTCGGTGATATCGCTTAAAATCTGAACAGGCTTACTTATTATTATGTATTGTGATTGCAGAGCTTCGTCAGGAGATAGCGGTGTGGCGACGTGCGGCGGCCTCGCTGTCCTCATACTCACGAGATGAGGACATTGTGAGGAGAGCTCTCGAAAAGAAGGTACTTTTTTCATATTATTAGTAGTTTTATTTTTACTCATTCATTTGTATTTTCTGAGTTGAATTCAATAAAATTCATCATCATCATCTGCCTAGCCTTTTCGCAACTATGTTGGGGTCAGCTTCCAGTCTTACCGGATACAGATAAATACCAGTATTTTACATGGAGCGACTGCCTATCTGACCTCCACAACCCAGTTACTGGGTAACACGATACCCCTTGGTGAAAGCGTAACAAACAAACTTTCGCATTTATAATATTATTTAGGATATGATATAAATACTACACACAATTATAATACACAATTATACAACACAATAATAATACACAATTATAGATGAAGAAAGCGTACTTATAGTTTGCTAGTACTCGTAAATTCAATGAAGCGCAAACGAATATAAACCTTGTCTTTAAACGACAATAATGTTCACATTCCTAAGAAACGTTTACATATCTGAAATAAATGTAGATGGCGTCATACCGTATACATATAGTATACCTATCTCTTCTTATTCTTTTCCAGAAGAAGAACATGACACAGGGTAATTTTAAGAAGAGAAGAGAGACCATCTACTTATATTATATGAACCATTCAGTGCTCTGTCCCGCGATTTCAGGTTGAGAAGCTGAACGTGGCCCTGAATCGCAGGGAGGCGGGGGGCGGGGCCTCACGCTCCGATCCTATGTTCTGTTCCACTCTGGCGCAGATGAAGCAAAAGGTATGTACAGTCACATCGTCACCTTAAGGGCTATTTTTCATTGCATAATAGAATCTGCTTTACCGACTCAGTATTATACATTTTTAATTCGTTCTGTCATGCAAAGAAGATGGCTCAATATAATTCTGCGGTATTGAAATTACGACGCAATATATTATATTATTTTTATTTATAATAAAAAAAACAGTTATAAATGATAAATGATTTTATTTCTGTAAGTAGGTTTCTACAAACACTTTTAGACGTCAAACATATTTTTTAAAACTAGATGAGGTCCGGCGTTTCCTATCTGACTACTCTGAGAAGAAAGGCCGAAACAAACTCAGAGGTCACAGTCTCTTTTAAAATTCGGACATAATCTTGGTCAGATCATGTGAAGACCATGTCGATTGGTGTCTGAAATGGTCTTTTGATGAAAGAACCACAAAGATTGAGTGGACCTGTCCAGTCAGTGCACGCATTTGTCAGTAGTTGTTGTCCTTATAATTAAACAAAGCACACTATTAGACCTCTGGGGTCTGTCTTAGCATGCCATGGTCTGGATTTTACTCAAAGCGCTACTGACAAATTAAGGTAAAATGGTTGTAGTATTCTTTGAGCTTGAGTTTTACATTTTTACTATTAATTGAGTCGCAAATGTCTCAAGGTATTTGGTTTAGTAAATAAGGTATTGGTGCCGATTCCTTTGTTCACAAACTGAACTAAATTTAAGTTCAGTGCATCTTTTTCTTTCTATTTCATTAAGAAAAGGACAGAAGATACATTTTAGTTTAGTCCTGTCAAATTAATCAGCGCTTGACGTAAATTGACGTAATTTTAGTAGGCCAGTTTTAGCATACAAGTGACAGGCGCTGATTAATTTGACATGACTAAACTAAAATGTATCTTCTTAATGAAATAAAAAGAAAAAGATGCACTGAACTTAAATTTAGTTTAGTATGTGAAAAAGGGAATCGGTACCATTGTGAAAGACGCCGTGTGTCTACCATGAAAATGATTTTACTTGGCATTTGAAGTAATTTTACATTTGACTGACTCGTATTTACACATCATATTTCACTGGAATCTAGATCTCAATGTTGTCAAAATGTTCTGTGAGAAACAAGTACTCAGCGCGGACTGGAACTGGTAACACTTTGTAATGTTTAAATAAACCTGTATAATTGTCGCGGTGTTTAATTTTAACATAGTTTGGTACTACCAGTTTCAGCAGAAGTGTTTGCAAATTATGGATTTTATCGAGGTATGTTTTAAATGTGCGTCCGTAGCTGTTGAGACCATAAGAGATTATAGAGTCAGCAAGAGCTGTGTACATTTGTAGGAGGATTATGTAAGGTACTCGTATATTCAGCTTTATAATAGAAAATTTAGTGAGTAGGTATTTCACGCAACCTACCGCATACAGATTCTACCTGATAACTCCAGTTGCAGCGATTATCAATTATAAGTCCCAAGGGACATGGAACTTGCTCAAGAGGTGAACATTGACAATCTGTTAGATTTTTATGCAGAGAATCATGGGTATGATGAGCTTTGATTTAAATAGAATGGGAGGTAATTAAATAGTTTTTTTTTGGATGGGAAATCATCAAATAACTTCTCCGGAGGGTATGTCAGAATCTTACTGAATAAAACCCACCCGTATGCCTTCAATGGAAGGCAATGGCCTGTGTTGCCAGGGGCCTCGGTAACCCTTTAGTACCTTCCCGCGACCCCGGCAGGCATCGGCCCTAGTGGACCCCTACACTTGTGCTGACGACATCTCTTTGAGGCGCGCGTGGAATACAATGCGCCGTCGATCCGGGCCTGGTCCCTACCGGACGGTGACCTACCCATTGCGCACCGTCCACAAGGCCGCGCCTATGGTGGCAGGAAATCCGCCCGGGATTCCCGACGCACAGGGCGTCTCCTGCGGCGGCTAGGGGCGAGAGAGCTCGAAATTTGTCTTTCCCTCAACCTTTCCATCTCCTCCTTCGCGAGCATTACTGCTTCGCAGAAGGAGGTGACGGCTGCCCATGCTCTTTCGCTCCGTACCATGGCCTGAACCAGGGCCGGATGCGAGAGGTCTCTGCCACCGATCACCTCCACGAAAACACGGCGGTGCTCTGCCGTGTCCTCCGGGCGATCCACACAGTGGTGACACCCGGGCGTTTCCTTCCGCCGTATCCGACACAGGAACCTCCCGAAGCTGCCGTGTCCGGTGAGGACAATTAAATGGCTTGAATGTACGTATATTAATTTAGTTTTTTGTGGGTTCAGAAAAAGTCCCACATCATGGGCCCACTTGGTACAAGTAAAATCCTTTTGCAAACATTCCGCGACCAGATTAAGATCTTTGTTAGCAGAGAGCATACAAGTGTCATCAGCATGCATATTGGTAGAGGAAACAGTATTTTATAATATTTTCCAGGTCATTGAAATAAGCCAGATAATGGAGGGGACCCATCACTGATCCTTGGGCTGTACCTTGTGTAACGTTGTCAGGTCTGCTTAGGCTGAGACCAACTTTGACGTGACAACTTCGGCTACGAAGATATTCTTTACACCATTCTAGTAATTTTCCCTCTTATCACGGAGTTTTCTAGTGTTTTTAATAGCGTATTATGTCCGAGTGTGTCAAACGCCTAGCTGAAATCAATTAATAATAGCACCACATGCTTCTTCTCGTCTAGGTGGTGTTCACTTCATCGGTTTTTGAATTGTGAAGTAACTGAGCTTTGGATTTCTTACTTTGGAAGCCATATTGTGCTTTGGTCATTGTTACGATAAAACGAGTGTATGTGGTCGCAGAAATATTTTTCATTATGGGTCTATAATTTGCTAAGTCATTGAATTTACCTTTTTTAGCAATGTGTCTAACTATATCGGTTTTTAATTCGGATGGATATTTACCTTGTTGGATACTCGTATTAACTCGTTTCACTATCGCATTCACAATTGTATTTCCTATCATTTTGATATCTATGTCTCTTCTAGTGTCGAGAAGCAATCACTACAATAGTCATTCATAATTTAAAAATAATTGATTCATAACAGCGTCCCCCTTGTGTCGAGGGCCGTAAGCAGTTATCCAATATTTCACTCATATTACTAGTAAGTCATTCATAAATGCTGACGCCCTCTAGCAGAACAAGAAACAGAAGGACACTCTTACATCTCTTTAGCTGCTCAACGACGGAGGGCGCTATTTTGTATATCAGACACAAAAGCAAAGCTTTAGGTGAGACCTACTACTTGGTCTGACCAAATTCGTTAAAAATCGGGGACCAGCTTACATCAATCCAAACCGATTTTTGCCGGTAGTATCTCGAAGACAGAAACCTAAAAACATAATCAAAATAATATAATTTTAATGCAACCACGCACACAATAATCATCAACTAAAATAATTGGCGTCAGGACGTTCCAAGTAAAAGTAAAATAAATACGTCGATTTTTTAATATCGTCCGGTGGCGATGAAAATGCTCGCCGAAAAAAATACTTATCTGTCTTTTTCTTATCACCAAGCTCATATAATCTTAAATTAACCTATTTATAAAGTATTTCCTTAATTTTTCATTTCAGTACCGCATCAGGGACAAACAGTTGTTGGTGAAATCTACAATCTGCGTGTCATTTGTCATCATTGTATTCTTTCTGCATGCAATTCCTGAATTACGTAAGTATCCCATCGGTCTGGCCTCTTCTCAACTATGTTTGCGTCAACTGCCATGCTAACCAGATGCAGCTGAATACCAGCATTAATTTACATGGAGCGACTGCCATCTGAGCTTCACTATCGAATTACTGGGCAACACGATACAGTCCGCGAGGCTTTCGTCCTAAGCTGAGCTTTGCATTTGTGTGAGTGCACATAGATAGTGTAGGCGTGACGTCGGCTTAAAGCGCGACGTCCTTTGCATAGTTTAAACCGGTTTATATAATCGGCCTGAGGCGCGGTGCGTTCCTCGAGCGACGCGAGTCCGCTGCGCATAGTGTAATCATTGGTCACTCACACAAATGCAAAGCTCAGCTTAGGCCTCGCGGACTGTACCCCTTGATAAGACTGCTTGTCAGACTTTCGGGCTTCTGAAAACCCGTAACGACTGTCGAAAGATCTACGATAGCCGTGACGAACTGCTTAAGTGCTGTCCGAGGCACAGTATGTAATGAATGATCAACCATCCACGGACCGATCTCGGCAAGTAGTGTTAACCTTGAAGGTCGACCCGTGCGGCTATTTCTATTTAGCCCCGAGCCAAAAAAGAAACTGCTGGTATAGTGGCTCTTTTGCACTGGTTTTAGGCGTAGGCCAGACAGAAAGGGCGCAGGCACGGGGTACTTCTGGCACGCCATAGGCGCACCGCTTCTATCTGTTTTGCGCCTGTCCCTCTCAAACATTTTGTATGAAAGAACATTGAAGAGGTGACTAGACGGCATGGCACGGTTGCCCGTAGCGGATCACAGGCGAGCCAATTGCACACCAGCTGCGCACCGCCCCTTCTGTCTGGCCTGCGCCTTAGGTTCACAATGCTGTTTTTGAAACACGCGTGCGCTTTTCTTTGCATTAATATAACATAACATAATAATAAGTTCTTATTTACATAATAGGTTGCAATGTGTAGTTATTAATGGTGTGAAATCTTCCGGGCTACTAGTTCAGTTAGGTGTACCACAAGGCTCAATGCTGGGACCATTGTTATTCTTAGTGTACCTATATTATTGACTTACCATTATATTTAAAGGGTATCTGTGACGTTATACTGTTTGCAAATGCTACCTCTCTTATTTTTAAAGTAGACAGGAACAAGATTTTGACGACGTAAACAGTTCACTCTCAATTGATTGGAAAGAATTGGTTTACGACAAATAACTTAGTTCTCAATGCTAAGAAAACGAAATGTATAAAGTTCGCCTTACCGAATGTTAGCAATCTAGGACCCAAGATCGTCTTGGATAAAGAGGTTCTTGAAACTGTAGACTCTGCAGATTTTCTGGGCATAACGTAGATGCCAAACTTCAGTGGGGCCCTCATATATCAAGCCTAGCGGGAAGGCTCAGTTCCGCCGCATGAACCGTCAGGAAAGTAAGACAAATACACTGACGTTGGTACAGCTCGGTTAGTCTATTTTAGTTATTTTCAGGCCGTTATGTCCTACGGCATTCTGCTGTGGGGCAAAGCCGCTGACATTCAAAATATATTTGTTCTTCAAAAACGAGCTGTTCGAGCAATTTAGCAGCTAGGTGCCAGAGTTTCTCTGAGAGATTTTTTTTAAAGGTATTGGTATTCTCACGGTGGCATCACAATTCATCTTTTCCAACATCTTATTTATCCTGTCACTAGGTAAGCTAATTCTAGAGAAAGAACATAAACATTGTCTTGACCAATAATTCCTATCGTTTAAGTAGTTATAGATAGAATACGTACTATTCTATCCTATTTTTTTTCTTTTTCTATCCTTTGAACAAAGTTTGGATTTAGTTTTAAACGCATTAAAAGGCAAATCTAGCAAAAAAGAGGGCAGCTTGTTATAAAAAGTAATACCAAGCCCAACAAACGAGTTATAAGCCTTGTGAAGCCGGTGAAATGGAGCACGTAATGTTAATATTGTGAATATCAGTGTTTTTAATGTATACGGGTATATTTTGCCTATTATATGCGTTCATATAATTGTTTATTTTATTTGACTGTATAAGTCAATTTATTTTTAATTTTATTTTCGTTTATTATTGACATAATCTTCTCATTACAATGTTTTTTGTTGAGTTGTATTGCAATGTGTGGTTAGCTTGCGACCTCGATAACTGATTATATTATTCTTACTGGAGCAACCGGCAGCAAGTTCGTCATGCTCCCTTAGATGTCACTGTTGCGATATCGTCGGGGGTCGGGTTGCCTCCTTCCCTCAAATATGGCGAGGGGGGTAATGGCTGATTTTTGCGTTATGCTCGTGAACGGGTGCTGCTTGTGGTGACAGGTCGTCCTGCTGTCCATTGTTTTGTTTTGTTATTAGTAATTAACTGTTTATTTATTTTACTTAAATGGTCCTAGTTCATCATTTGTGACTGAGTTACAGCTATAGCTAAATGTAAGCGGGCACGCCCTTTATGCCTGGAGGCTTTTATTTGGGTATTAAGTTCTGTTTACGTTTTACCTCTGCTTCAGAATAGTTTTATAGTCGTGTGCTTGCTAACATATGGCTAATAATTTAATGTTTTTGTTGCACGTAGTGTAAATTGTTTTGCATACTGTTTTATAGAATTTTTTTTCTCTAACTGAACAGACAGCTGTGCTGCTGGGGAGTTTGTTGCGCCACTTCTTCTTCCCAGCTAAAGCACTAGGAAGTGGTGAAGGGTGGGCGTTTTGGGGGACTGTCTTATGTAATTTTAACGTTCGAAAAGTGCTGATTCTCAGCCTAGTTTGAATAAATGCCTTTTGATTTTGATTATTTTACGCACTAGTAGAGGAAAGTGTGCCACAGTTAACTACCGGGTGAAAATATACCTTTTACGAAGCCAAGAGCCAGTTGTCCTTGCCGTTATTATGTTCTTTTTTGTACTGGACCATACCTGGGAACCTCCTGGTTACGTAGGTATTAGAGGTCAAAGTTCCAACTCTTTTAACGTTTTTTTACGAAATCAAGTTTTTAATGTTATAATAGGTTATAATAACATTAAAAACTTGATTTAATTTTAAAGGTAACCTATACTAATTTACCGTTTACTGTAAACTGTACCGAATTTTCACACCAATAATAAAAGTCGTTTCCCAGCAATTATTTTTGCACAACTTTACTAAGTTTAATGTATAGATTGGGTACCTTTGTTTCAGAACGCTTATCCTTAGGCTGGACGGCACTGCTAGGCGCATTACTGCTGCTACTCCTGGCAGAGAGGGACGACCTGGAACCTATCCTCGCGAGGGTCGAGTGGTCGACCTTGCTGTTTTTCGCAGCTTTGTTCGTGCTTATGGAGGTAAATCTTTCTGTTTCGATGCTTTTTAGTTGCAAAGTATGTTATTATTTTGATATTTGGTATAGACTCCAGAGCAGTGCAGAAGCAGTGGAATGGAAATGGCCGCAACATACAAGTAGTTGGTCGAAGGCTCGAAACCAGGCAGGCACTTTCATCACCACTGCTCACAAAATGGTGAAGGAAAACATCGTGAAGAAACCGGCATGTTCTAGAACCAAAAATTCGAAGACAATCCAATCCAATCGTCCATCTACCCACACTGTGGTTTATGGCTAAGTACTGAATACTCTATCCCAGCAGTGGGGAAATTATAAGCTTATTCAGTGTAGATCCTAGGACGCCAGGCTCAACAGCCTCGCTTGCGACCACGAGACCTCGATGTATTTAATCGGACCATTTTGCTTTCCTATAAAATATTATTGAACACCATATGATGAATGTGCCTCTTTTTGTAAAGCTCAAATAATTCGTATTTCGATTTCCTAAAAATACTAAATAGCCAAGTAACTGCAACGAACTTGGACGTAGCGCTCGCCGGCCGCTGCCGCGGCACCGCTCGCTTCGCTCTCTCGGCTCGCGTGCGTTAGATTACAATTATATCCTGTGAGAAAAGTCCAGAAAAAAAAAACAGCTGATTTATTAAAAAAAAAGTGTGCAGTATTAAGAGCCCAAAAAGGTTTTAGAGGTTTATTAATTTAGAAAAGCATATATCATTAGAAGGTCAGCAAGTTATTAGGGTATCAGTTAAATATTTCTCATAAAAAAAATAAGTATCATAGTATGTTCTTACATTCCAGGCGTTATCTAAACTAGGCTTAATATCCTGGATCGGCAATATGACGGAGACGCTGATACTACAAGTTGGACAAGAGTCGCGGTTAACAGTCGCCATCATGCTTATTTTATGGGTAAGTAGAATTTCTTGGAAAATGTAAAGTGTTTGATACAAACATTTGAAAAACCCGGGTAATCGGTCAAGGACAGCTAATGAGACACAATTGATTTTCAATTGTTTGACACCGAATCAGTGTCGCGCAGTAGTAAAGCCCAACTGTGATAGTATTCCTTTTAATTTAATTATATGTACTACTGCCATGGGTTTTTTGGGGGGACACAACTCTAACAAAAATTAGCACTTTAATGCTTAATATTATGCAAATGTATCCTTGAATCGAAAAGTGGTGTTCACAGACTCGCAATAATTTTAAACGGCCTATCCAACGATACCCATCACCATGGGATAGGCGAGAAAAAAATATCATCCCCACATTACGTGCAAGGGCGGTAATTTTTTTTTATGATTTTATTTTAGCACTTTCTGGGTTTGATTAATATGTATGGCATGCCAAATTACAGCTTTCTAGTAGTAAGCATCTCTAAGTTAAAGCGAGGACAAACAGACAGACAGACGGACATGGCGAAACTATATCCCTTATATTATAGTTCTTTGTTTCTTTGTTTACTACGGAACTCTAAATGATTACATTGACGGTAAAAAGAAGGGACTCTTTTTTACACGAGTTATCATGATTTAAATATAACATAACGCCTGTATTCTCTGAAGGTATGGGCAGTGGCGTAACAGCTCGTATTACATTACGCCAGTTATATTTAAGTCCCATATAATAGGGGGAGAGCCTATTGCTTATTTATTTGCTTATAATGTAGGTATATAGATATATAGATGGTAAACAGATGGAGTGGATTCCGCGTATCGGCAAGCGTAGTGTGAAACGCCCCCAGCTGGTGGCGTTGGGGGGGTTAATCCATCTAGCTAGATGGATCAATGACTGGCTGGGACAGACTGGCTACGGAAGGTGGAGAACAGGGAGTGTGGCTCAGCTTGGGAGAGGCGTCTGTCCAGTTGTGGATTGCAATAGGCTGAGTTGATACAGATAAGTTAAAATTTTTAAAAAGAGTCCCGATATTCAAGCAACCTTGTCTCATTCCCACCAGGTGTCCGGCATAGCGTCGGCGTTCGTGGACAACATCCCGCTGTCCACGATGATGGTGCGCGTCATCGTGGCGCTGGCGCACCCCGCGGGGCTGGCGCTGCCCCTGGCGCCGCTCGCCTGGGCGCTGAGCTTCGGGGCTTGTCTCGGAGGTACCCATCACTATTCCAGAAATCTTTAGCTACTGTCAAAATCAAAAATCTTTTATGTAAATTAGGCCGAGACTCAGGACTTTTTGAATGTCAAAATTTCATCAGACAGCTCCCAAATAGTTAGACCAGATGCTGCACAGCCTAAATTGAGCCTGTCGGCGGGTTGCCTCGGCATGAATTTGAACAAGAAGAAAGTCATGTACAATTCACCCGTCTTGCCGAGCCCAATCTACGTCGAAGAGAATATGTCTATCTAGGACAAGTCATCCAGCTAGGTACTGGAGACAACTTTGAAAAAGAAGTCGACAGAAATGATAAATTAATTAATTTTATTTCTGTAAGTAGGTTTTTACAAACACGTCAATCATATTTTTTTAAACTAGATGAGGTCGACGTTTCCTATCTGACTACTCTGAGAAGAAAGGCCGAAACAAACTCAGAGGGCGCAGTCTCTTTTAAAGTCCAGAAATAATCTTGGTCAGATCATGTGAAGACTATCAAATGATCTTTGGATGAAAGAAGCTCACAGATTTAGTGGACATGTCCAGTTAGAGACACGCATTTTTTAAAAATTTAAAAAATTCAAAAATTTCTTTCTTGATACCAACAATCGAGTGATTGGCTGAAAAAAAGTAGTAGGTACATTGATTTTAAATTAATTAAATAATCACGAAAACCATCTAGAAATGCGAGATTGCCAGCTCGCGCGAGATGAACTCTCTAAATTTTGGCCGTCACGACACTTTTACTATAAATGTTTTCCTTTTTTATATTTTTTTTATTTAGTTAAGCTCTCAGACGTGGCTAATTTACTTAATTGTGCCTGTTATTTAATACATAATACAGGGTGCTATCAACGCGAAAACTGTTACCGTGAATTAAATACATGATTCTAGACCCAATCTAGGATTTCTGGCCACCCTAGGCGCAGGCTGGTGGACAGTGAGCAATGGGTAGCTCACCGTCCGGTAAGCACCAGGCCCGGGGCGACGGCGCGTTGTATTCAACGCGCGCCTCAAAGAGATGTCGTCAGCACAAGTGTAGGGGTCGACTAGGGTCGATGCCTACCGGGGTAGAGGGAAGGTACTAAAGGGTTACCGAGGCTCCTAGGCAACACAGGCAACGGAAGGAATACGGGTGGGTTTTAGTCAGTAAGAGTCTGACACATCATCCCGCTCCGCCCAGAGCGGGAGAAGTTAGGTGGTAAAGTAATCAATTATGAGGATCGGCTCAGTTGCCTAAACGGAAAATAAAAAAAAATGGGGGTTGACAACACTTACACAAATATTATAATCTCTCTTTTCTTAACACCAGGTAACGGGACACTTATCGGCGCAAGTGCAAACGTGGTATGCGCAGGAGTGGCAGAACAACATGGCTACCGGTTCACCTTCCTCCAATTCTTGAAGATCGGTTTCCCCATCATGATAGGAAACCTTATCGTCGCATCGCTGTACTTACTGTTTTGTCACTGTTTCCTTGAGTTACATTGATTTTTAGAAAATGTCCAATATGAAATTATGTCAGATGAGTTGGGGCCATTAGGTGGACACGCCAGTCGCGGCATCAGTGCCGTTTTCTAGGTCACCCTCCAATATGAACTAAGCTCAATTGATTTTTAGAAAATGTCAAATATATTCTTTCTATTAAATTGAAATTAAATTTAAACAGTTATATATTAGAGTAGAATCAAATTTAAAACATGAAAAAAGAAAAGGATTTTTAAAATAAGTCCAAGAAAATCCTGAATCCTGTCTCAAGATATTTTTGATATAATATGATTGTTAATAAAATATATGATAAAAAAAATATGATTGTTAATAAAAAGTATGATTGTTAATTAAAATTACACGCATATTTCTAAATTCAAATCTTTATAAGAAAAAAAAATACACTTAAGGCCGTCGTCCAAGTCGCTACTCAAAATGTTTGTTAGAAACTCAATGCATGCCATCACAAACTAGTAACCGCGTTAGCAAAGTCCGCGATTGAAATACTAGTACTGTGACAATCTGGCTACTCGTCGTACGTCTCTTTAAAACGTCAAACGCTACCGACAGCGTGTGGTGACGTCACGCCGCCGGTTGCCAAAACGTTCGTTGCCGCCGTCGCAGCTGTCCGTCTCGGGCTGCGTGCGAGTGAGACCGTGCCCATGTGTTTACTAGACATTGGATTTTTTTTATTTTAAAGGAAACGGTTAAAATCCCATTTCAGATTTTGAAATCGTTTTCGAAAACCGTTTTTACAAATCGATTTCAGGAGCGGCTCCGGCGAATACTAGAGACGATCGAATCTCTGGTAAATATTATTCGGTTGCATAAGCAAACGAAATATCTAAATTGGGTCGTAGTTTTATGTTTCAATGAGCAATACTTTTCATACAAGAAACCTCCAAAATCCAAATCTATGGAGTGTAGTGAAAACCGCTTCGTCTTTTATTTATCCCACCGAACGCTTGCTTAGTTAGAAAGGAACGGATCGCATTGGTTAATGACTGTGTGTAGCAAACGATTGCGCGATGCGCTTTGGATTTGTATCATCGGCCATTGTTGGGTACCGTTTGCGTTAGTCATATTGCGTGAAGTCGACTTACTCTTTGCCGTGGTTTTGTGAAATCGGTTTGCCTAGTTCGGATTATCGATACGATACGATTTGTGACTGATATCGGATTTTAAATACGTTTTGATATATCTGTCGCATGTCTAGTGTTTAAGAATATATCATTTGGCCGTCCTCAGTGACGGATGGCTAGACGTCGTTGGGTGCGGTCGGCGTGTGGTTAAATAGACCGCAGCCTTAGGCTAGGGTCTTTAAAACGTCAGACGCTACCGACAGCGTGTGGTGACGTCACGACGGGCAAAACGTTCGTTGTCGCCGTCGCAGCTGTACGTCGCGGGCGGCGTGCTACATAGCATTCGGGCGTCGTCGGTGACGGTGGTCGGAGTGTGGTCAGATCACAAAACAGAAACAACAAATACAATTAACCTGTATAAGTATGAGTTTGGGTACGCTGGTTCCGATACTAACGAAGCGCTATGCGATTTCTACCGTTTTTTTTCTGGTCTGTGGGTCAGATAGACCGCAGATATTAGCAAAATTATATTTTTGTATCAAATTACTTCAGTTTGTTTGAAAGAAGCTGAAAACAAAGGTATGGCCGGAACTTTCTGCTAACACGATTCAGTTCGGTTACAATACCAGCCTATCACTGTCTGCCACTGCAGGGCAAATCCCTCTTCTCGTGCAGAGAAGGCACGAGCATAGATCGCCACTCTTGCTCAAGACGGGTTGGTGATTTAGACTTATACTAACTATGAGCCCAGGTTTCCTCACGATGTTATCCTTCAACGATTGGTGCCGATTCCCTTGTTCACAAACTAAACTAAATTTAAGTTCCGTACATCTTTTTCTTTCTATTTCATTAAGAAGAGGACAGAAGATACATTTTAGTTTAGTCCTGTCAAATTAATCAGCGCCTGTCACTACTCCATACAAGTTTAGACGTGATTAAAAACTTGCCTACTAAAATTACGTCAATTTACTTCAAGCGCTGATTAATATGACAGGACTAAACTAGAATTTATCTTCTGTTTTTTCTTAACAAAATAGAAAGAAAAAGATGCACTGGGCTTAAATTTAGTTTAGTTTGTGAACAAGGGAATCGGCACCAATGAGTCACAATTGATTTTCTATTGTTTGACTTCGAATCGGAGTCGCGCATGGCTTAACAGGTTAAGTTTCTTCTAAATTGAAAAGCATGTAAGTGAACTGTGTAATATTGCCTCTAATAATGGATAGACCAGATAGGTAGCATGACAGTCAAGGAAAAACTACTTCATGAAGAGAAACTAAGAAATCAAGACAATCGTTTAATCAAACCTCAAATAATTTTGCTTTCCTAAAAATGTTAAGTATTGAACACTCTATTATAATGATTGCGCGCCTCTATTTGTGAGCCTCAAATAATTCGTATTTGGGGTATTAAAATAGCCAAGTAACTGCGATCAACTTCGATGTGTCGCTCGCCGGCCGCTGTTACAGTTCTAATTATAATCTGAGTTATTTGGTCGTGGTGTACAGTAGCCGGCTCGTAACTTGGCAAGGATTTGGCATAGTGGGGGTAAGTTCGCGCATCGTACACTTAGTGGCATTCGGGAGCGAACGGGACGTAGATACAATGCGCGGCGCCAGGGTCTACTGATGCACCAATCGCGCGCTCGGCTCGGCGCTGCCTCACTCCCCGCGTCCCGCGCGTACCAAAATGACCTAAAATATGACTTCTGCGCATCTAACGACTCTTGCCAACTTACGTGCCGGGGACTGTACGACCCGAAATTGGTCGTAGTAACTAAACTACAGTTACTGCGATCAATGCCGCTCACGCGTGGTTGGTCACGGGTCTAACCTAACTGTACCTGTTTTGTCGGGGTACCCTAGCTTACTTCATCATCTGCCTAGCCTTTTCCCAACTATGTTGGGGTCGGCTTCCAGTCTTACTGAATACAGCTGAATACCAGCATGGAGCGACTGCCTATCTGACCTCCACAACCCCGTTACTGGGTCCGATACCCCTTGGTAAGACTGGTTGTCAGACTTTCGAGCTTCTGACGACCCGTAACGACTGTCAAAGATCTACAAATGACAGCCGGGACCAACGGCTTAACGTGCTTTCCGAGGCACGGAGGGGTCTTGGTATGTAAAGATGGTCACCCATTCACGGACCCACCGCGGCAAGCGTAGCTTAACCAGATCTATCGACCCGTGCGGCTGTTATTACTTAGCCACAAGCCCCTCAAGTATCCTAGCTTACTTGTTGGGACCAAAACTGTGGGAAAGGGCAGACAGTTAAAAGAGGCTCAGTTATTAAAAAAGATGTGCATCATTAGACACTTCTAATGATGCACATCTTTTTTAAAAGTAAAGTAAGCTAGGAAAAAGTTTTTAGAGGTTCATTAATTTTAAAAAGTGTCCATTTGTAGAAGGTCAATAAGATTTTAGAGGATCTCTCAAATATTTCCCAAAAAAACCGGTTGCGAACTGAAATAAATTGCTTATGTTATTTTGTTATTAATAATATCTGGTGTAGCAAACAATGGAAAATGGCTCCCATTATGGACCTATTACCTTGCGTCAGAAAAAAAAATTGCTTGAATGTGAGTTTCGGTTGCATTTAATTTAACAACAGTAGTGATACGAGCAAAATATAAATGTTTTTTTTTTGTAATATTTTTTCTATTTTTACTGTCATAAGTTTGTGTCAAAATACGTAAAACACATCACGTTCAGGGTATTATTAGCCTTTTTCTATGTTTTCTCTAAGTCTCTGTTTTGCATTAAAAATAATAATAGATACAATATATTGGTAATTATCTATCCTTTATCAAAGCTTCAAAATAATAATAAGATTAACTCATTTGTAATATTTTTTTTTCTATTTGAAACATTAAAACACTCTTTAGTTATTTCAATGTTACGTGAAGTTGTTATTGGTATAGTTTTCCCTTTCTTGAAAATAAAACTAGAACGAGATGGAAGCAAATAAAACCATTAAACGTGCGCTGTTATAATTTCTCACGTTACGATGTTATCGAGGACGTCATAAAATTAAAATGATTTCCGTGCACGTTATAACGTTACCGTGGATGGAAATTTAAAATCGTTTTCATATATTTCCATGCATTTTTCTTCCCTGCGTTGTAGTGATGCCGTGACGTCCACAATAATATTATATCGACCGTGGATGTCCACGATAATATCACGATACTCTAATTTTGGTTTAGTTAGCGACGCAATCGCACCAGTTTTCTAAAAACACGAAATTAAAATGTTTTTTATCATATTTTTCCCTAAGTGATATGTTCTAAAATAAAACTGCTCCGTGTAGTATAAAAAAGGGTACAAAAATAAATTGTGATCATGAATAAGTATTATTGTGAATTATTATAATTTAAATTAAGTGTAATAAAATTTAATTTAGTAATATTATTAGTTCGTTTTATTTATGTGAATTATTAATCCCGCATCTAGACAGGAGTGGACTGGATTGGAATGTTAGGCCGTGAAGAAGATGGATGGAAAAATATTGTATGCAGCGGAGATGACAATATACAGATGGATGTGTGGAGTGACGACAATGGATAAAGTATATATTACCTATATGAAGGCAGAGGGTCCGACATCTTAAATTAATGTAAAAAGTATAGCAGAAATCAATGAAATTCATGTAGCTAATTAATTCCAATTGTATTTCCAATGATTATATTTTAATTCAATTCGTTACAACATGTGCACCACCTCTCGTCCACGGATGAGGTACGTTGGCCCGTAAATACAGACCCCTCATTGTGTTGGCTACTTTTAGTGTTTGAGCCTAGGTTGATTGGGCGCGTTTGGTATCGCGCCCATGTGAGTGATTGCTATTGTGTTTACTGTAGGCGCGTCACGACGCTAGTATTTTATATTAGCGCCGCTTTCTTCACGACACCACGGAGGTCAACCCCCGCCAGGTGAGACCCCCGGTTACCCGCGAGAGGCCCAGTGAAGGCGACCAGCGACGTGAGTGCCGACTCGACGCTCCTACAGTAAAGGTGTTTAGTTCCCACCCGCCCCGCTTTCAGAACTAGCCGATTACAGTCCGGTCTAAGGAACTGTCGTGCGTATGTAAGCGGCATTGTATTGTGTAGGTAAGTGTCTACACGTATCGCAGTCCGCGCTGCGCCTACGTGTGCGAGTTAACTGCCTGTTGAGTAATGGATGTCTATGCTAATTACGTGACGTGCCTATATTAACTTAGCACACGCCACGTAATAGATGTATGTTATCTGTATGTAATGAGTGATCTGTTTGTAATGAGTTCTATTGTTTCGAGTAAGCCGCGTGTAACCTGGGTGCAGCTTACTCGAGGCGTCCAGCCCGGTGTGATGGGGTCAGTCGTCCACTACTAGGTCGCGGGGCAGGGGTCTCGCGTCAGGGGGGCGCGTATGCCATGGCACTATCTGTTAGACATGGGGCCAAGCAGATGCGTCGGCACGCTCGAACATTCCTTTCGCGAGATGCCGCACTAACTCATCCAGGCTCTCAATCTCGAGGTCCCTCCGGATTAGGTCGTTCCTCATGAAGCGAGGGGTATCCACTATGGTCCGCAGCGCCAGACTCTGTTGCGCGCGGAGCAGCTTACGGTTCGTCTCACTCGTGAGGGCGAACCATGCCGAGGCGGCGTATGTTAGAATGGAGAGCACGTACAGCTTGTACACGCCTAACTTGACGCGCGCCGGGATGCGGGACGAGAGCACCAGACTGAGTAGGTTGCGGGCGATCCTACCTTGCGCGGCAATCTTGCGGACGTGTGTCCTCATCGAGAGCCGACGATCGATATTAACACCCAGATACTTGGCCCGGGGCGACCATTCGACGTCGGCTCCTTGCAGTTTCAAGGCTGGTGGGAGGGGCGCCGATCCGGTTACCAGCGCCTGCGTCTTACCCACGTTAACCGACAGCCGCCACTTTGACAGCCACTTGGGGAGCAGGTCGGGGCCCGCTGCATCTTGATGGATGACTTTGCATTAAGCGAGATGGTAATGTACGTGGCATCGTCGGCATACAGCGCAAGCGTCGAGGCTATTGTGGTGGTGATGTCGTTGGTGTAACGTGAGTAGCACGCCGGCGATACGCAGCTACCCTGCAGCATACCGGTCAGCACCGGGCGGGCGCTAGATAGCGTTCCGTTGACCACCACCCTAAAAGTCCTGTTCGAGAGAAAAGTAGAGACCACATGTACAACGCGACGGGGCGCGTCTTACGTGGCCAGCTTATAAATAAGGCCATCGTGCCATACATTTTCTATCGACCCGGAATGAGCTCTCTCAACGAGCGGGAGGACGGGAGTGCGGAATTTGACAGCTCTCTTAATAAGCGGTCTAGACCGGCCAGGAGAATTATGCTGCGTATGTTTAAATGTAATAGTTTATGTAACAAGTTTAAATTGCTATCCGCTGAGTTGATATACTTTAAACAGTCATCAGGACTACAGTTAGGGGTTTTTTCTAGGTTTATGTGGTTAAGACCTAATGAAACCTTAAACCTAGAAAACCCATGTCATTGATACAATAGTATGCCTTTAAACAAAGGGCGGATTTCACTTTAGTTTTATGCGTTTAAAACACAAATCTAGCAAAGAAGAGGGTAGCATACTCCTATTATAAAAAGTTATACCAAGCCCAACTAATGAGATATGAACCTTATGAAGCCGGTGAAATGGAGCTCGTAATTTGTCCTTATTTCTGGTGTTAATATTGTGAATATCACTGTTTTTAGTGTATAAGTGTATATTTTGCCTAATATATAAGATGCATGCGAAGATGAATTGTTATGTCACCGTGAGAATAAAACTATATATAATATTTAATAAAAAAATCTCTCAGAGAAACTGGCACCAAGCTGGTAAATAGCTAGAACAGCTCGTTTTTAAAGAACGAATATATTTTGAATGTCAGTGGCTTTGCCCCACAGCAGAATACTGTTATGATTCTGAAACTAAGAGACAGTCTGCTGTCTGGGTGTTTCCTTCCAAGGAGTTGCCAATTAAAGTGAAGAGAGGACAAAGTGTGGGAAAAAAGATGGTGGCCTCGTTCTTCGGAAGGACAGGTCATTACGCAACAATTGTTGTAGAGGATCGAAAAACAGTTACTGCAGAGTGGTACACTAACCATTGTTTGCCACTTGTCTTGGAAAACGTTCGGGAGAAACGACCTCGCAGTAGAATCCTTCTTCACTACGACAACGCCTCGTCGCACACTGCCAGGCAAACAATCGACTACTTGGCAACGTCAGACGTGGAATTACTGGGTCACCCGCCCGAACTCGCACACGCAATTTTTATTTATTTCCGAAAATAAACAAAAACTTCGAGGAAAACGTTTTATGGACGCCGAGGAAGCAGTGGCTGCGTTTCAAAATGCCGTCGAAGAGACCCCTAAGGACGAGTGGGTAAAGTGCTTTTGTCAGTGGTTCCATCGGATGCAGCGATGTATTGATGTAAATGGACACTATTTTGAAAAGATATAATAAATCTAATAACTTGTTAGTTTGCTCAGTTTTTGATTTTCTAATAACTTTCAGTGTCACCCTCGTATCTAGGACCAGCCCTAGAATGATATATTAAATCAGCTGTGAATATTAAATTTATTGATTTAAAATACAGATTGTCACAGGAGACATGTGGTGGTGATTTTCAAGATTACTTTCTTTTTGTTGGCACGTTTTTTTATCATATGTTTTAATTCATATTTAAATTATGATCTCAACATAATGAGTGGTGGATGATTCTTCCTCACACACATGGCATAAAGTATTGGTGGCTCTGTATACAACTTATCTGGCTTTGGCGTTGAACCTCCACTTACTTACACAAAAGCGATACTTTTTACTACTATTTTATCTGTAATTAGTCAGATATTCGACACATTATGTTTAGTCAATCCTTGCATTGTCGAAGCAAAATTATTAATGCAGACTCTGGATAGACAAATGTGAGTGGGATGACGAAGTATCGCAGGAGGTTACAGACTTATGGCTAGAATTTTCGAGTACCCAGCCTTGATTAAATTACATCGCGATGGATTTCATGTAATAACTCCATAACCCATGAAGTTCACGTATTTACAGATGCGTCTGAAAGGGCTTATGGCGCATGCCTATACATTCGTTCTGTAACCAGTTCAGTTACAGTCACTGTTCACCTGTTAACTTACAAAAGCCGTGTGACACCAGTCAGGCCCACTACTACTCCACGGTTAGAACTGTGTAGGGCTCTGTTGGGTTCCAGGTTGTGCACAAAGGTAAGAGATTCTCTCACATTACCAATCCACTGATTTCACTATTGGTGTGATTCCACAATAGTGATGGGATGGTTGTCTACACCGGCTCAGCAACTAAAGCCTTTCGTTAGAAATCGTGTTAACGAGATTCAAGAAAGTAGCTCGGGTACTAAGTGGAGATACATGCCGTCTAAGGACAATCCGGCGGATCTTGTCTCTCACGGGGGAAGGCTGATCTCATCAGCGATTCTGCACTTTGGTGGTCAGGCCCTCGGTTTTATTAAATAATGAAAACGCTGGGCCACAGCAGCCCAATAAACACGTGAAACAAGATCTACCTGAAAAGTAATTTGTAACTTAGTAGATAGTCACAATATGTAGTAGTAATTCTAGTTCTAATCTAACATGTAGTTCAATCATACAACAGTTAATTCACCAATATTCTAACTTCAATTAAGGCGTCGTAGCTCACCTTCTAAGATTTATTCACAATTTAGAATATAATAATTCTAAAATAACAGATTCCCTTTCTGCTGATGAACTTAGAAAGGCCTTGTCTCTTATACTACGTGGAGCTCAATCTGAAATGTTCCCAGATGAGCACGCTGTCCTTAAATCTCAAAAGTCATTGTCACCTAAAAATATAATAGGTTAAATTCATTTACCCCTTTTTTTAGACTGTGACAAAATTATTCGTATAGGGGGGCAGACTAGATAACTCCCCGTATGAATACGACGTAAAACATCCAATTTTACTCTGTAGTAAGCATCATTTAACGAAATTATTATTTCAAATGCAACATCAAAAACTACTACATGCAGGTCCACAATTGCAGATCGACTATTCGCCAATCTTATTGGCCCTTAGGGGGCGGAAATCTTGCGAAGTTAACTATGTCTGCCTGAAATGTTTTAGATTTAAAGCTCAAAATATGCAGCTAATCAATAAAACATTTACCCAAAACTAGAAGAACTTTAGGATTTCCTTTTCTTAATAGTATCGTCGACTATGCTGGGCGTATACTGATATCTGACAGGAAAGATCAGAGATCTACATTGATAAAGTTCTACCTGTGTATCTTTGTATGCATGGCTAACAAACCTGCGCATCTCGATCTTGTCACGGACCTCTCTAAAGCGGCCTACTGGGATGCTTTAAATCGTTTTGTCGCACGTCGTACTATCGTACTATCCTGTCCTATAATGGTAGAAACTTTGCCGGAGCACGTGATGAATTATATACATTTTTGCAGGGCTCTGATGTTGCACATAAAATAGCTCTGTGGGGAATAGAATTAAGGTTTGCACCGGTATTCTCCACACTTCACCCAAGCGTTATTTAAAAAGACTTACAGCTTACTCATTTTACTAATGAGGAAATGGCTACATGCCTAACTCAAATAGAGGCAATTTTAAATGTAAGGCCCCTTACTCCTCTTTCCACTAATCCTCTCGACTTCTCTGCCCTTACTCCTTCTCATTTCCTTATTGGACGTTCACTAATGTTGGTTCCTAATCCACAGATCACCGACGCCAACATCAATCGTTTGGAGCGCTACCAACGTGTGGTCCACGTTGCTGACTTGCATCAAGCAACACTTTTGGAATAGGTTTAATCTCGAATACATTTCAAACTTACCAAGAAAACGAGAAGGCTTGCTTCTAGCAAGCCCTCTCGTTCGCGCTCTCGTCAAGCCCAACGGCGACATAGCGTTGGGATCGCTTGTTCTTGTGAAGGACAACTTCTTGTGAAGGAAGGCTCCCGCCACTCTGCTGGTTGCTGGGGCGCGTCTTGCAGGAATAGGGTATTCCTGCAAGACGCGCCCCAGCAACCGGCAGAGGGCAAAGGGCAGCGATGGCATCACGAGGGTCACGGATTTGAAGACGAAGAGAGGGACGATTCGGCGTGGCTTCAACAACATCTGTCCACTTCGGGGAGCATGTCTCTAAACTATACCCAATTAAGTAATAAAATTCTCGATTGCAACCAATCTCAACAAATATATAAATAATTTAATATGTTTTACAGATTTTACACTAAATAAAAATCGATTAAACAAATTAAAAGTTCTATCCTCTCCCGACCAGAGTGACCAGACCAGACCCAGACTGCGGGGAATCTTCCTCGCCACCCGCGTCTGTTACCTTCTTCCGCATCCATTGTAAAAGTAGAAGCCGTAGGATCTTAAGTCTCGAATCATTACGACTTGTTTCAGACAGACGAACAAACGTTGTACTGAAACAACTCATCACCAACTCGACTCAAAGTAAAACATTGGAATGTGAACTTAATAACAAATCACGTACAGTGACATTTCTAAAATTACGTGACACTTGTTGTCGACGCGACGTCGTTCACCAAAGATGTTGGTGTACGTGACGCGATATAAAACTCACGTGACAATGCTTTGCTTAACTGTTCCCTGCATATATATTTATGAAGTTGCAAAATTTGTAAAATATAGTCCACAGTCATCTTTTCACCCCACGACAATACATTTAAACGTAAAATTACCCACCTGCCCTTAAAAATGCCTGTTCCTAAGCTAGAACTGTTCAGAGAACAAAGAACAAAGAACTGTGCCTATATGGCACCTCTAATTTATAACTCTTTGCCCAAAGGAATGACTGACCTGCCATATAAAAGATCCTGTTATGCCTTGCGAAAATGGTTAATCGCGGAGAGTTTTTACACCGTCAAAGACTTTTTGAATAAAAGCACATGCCGACTTGGTGTCCATTAAGATACTGGTTCGTCTTATTTCCTGTGACTTCGTATTTAATAATATTTCAATATTTTAAGTAATTGAAATCGCTATATTTCTAATAATTGTAATTTAAATGATTCTAGTAATTGTAATTCACATTTTCCTATGTATGGTAATAATTCAAATAGTTCGAATAATTGTAATTTTTTTAAAATAATTGTTGTAAATTAACCATAATTTTGCATGCCCGTAATGAGGGTGAAATATGTCCTGTGCTATAATTTAATTTAACATCTCGTGTAACCATATTTCATGCAAATAAATGATTTATTATTATTATTTTTATGTCCTTACATATCTCGGGACCATGGGGTCCCGGACCTTTGGAAGGCGTACGAGGGACCGAAGCCAACTCGCAGAGGCCCCTTGGACAATTTTAATGGAATGAGGCACCAACCGACGATTATCCCTGTTTGCTCTATGAAGGTGCACCCGAGGACAACCCCCGGTTAATGCAAGACTATTGCAGAACATGGGAACAAAAAATATTGGGCTATGGGTTTGGGAGGCTATAGTGAATCAGTTTCCTAAGACTATAGAAAGGCTATGGCCCCTACCTGACCAATGCTTTATATAAAATACACCGACAAAATGGCAGGGGGTGACTTGCACACTCAATAATGTGCCCCCGAAAACGGCCGCTAGCACATAGTGACAAGGGGGCAACACTTCCTGAGGTGCTTGAGGAGTGGAGAGGTATTCCACGGCTATCAGGACAATCCCGGAAGTATGGTCAAGATCCCTACCAGCATCTTACTGGAATACTTCCTTCCTCCGAGCACGTTTGCTCTTGCGAATCAACACTCAAGCCGGCCAATAAAGGCAAGAATGAGGTGGGAGCTCTGTTTCTCGTCAGTGTTCACTCCAGCCGGCCAATAAAGGCAAGCCAGAGATGAGAAACAAGACCTCCCAGGAGATAGGGTCCGTGGGGTCGCTACTGCCCAACAGCTAGCCACATGCTGCCCTGCGGGTTTCTGTATCTCTCTTAGTTTGGCTCCTTATCCAAGACCTGTTCCGGCAAAGTAAACTTTACCAGCACAGACCTGGAGTTTGGAGCGCGCAAGCCCCACCACGACGTCAACGTAGAGATACGGCGGTGGGGTTATTATTATTATTATTATTTCGTTTATTTATTTTTTTACATATAAAATATATTTTGAAATATTTCTTGAAAAAAGGTATAAAAAAACATTTAAAAATATAAAAAATAGTGGTCCGCCGGTGTCGGGAGCAGGGTCCAAGCTACCGGTGGTTAGGACTCCAGAGACAGGAACCTCCTCACAATGCGGGCCGTATCGAGGAGTACTGCCTTCTGAATCAGGCCCTTGATCCAGCCGTCTAACGAGAGCCCCGAGAGATGATGGTTGAGGCTTTCAGCCATCAGACCATTGGCCGTAACGACAATCGGCACAATGACAGCCGAGTTAACATTCCACATGTCAACAACCTCGTGTGCTAAGTCGAGATATTTTATTTGCTTCTCTTTCTCAGCTTTCACGAGGTTTTCGTCATGTGCAATGGTAACATCGACTATCATTGCGCGGCGCGCTAATCGATCTATCACCACTATATCAGGCTTATTGGCGACAATGTCAGTAATGATAGACCGATCCCAGTACAACGTGACATGGTCATTTTCGAGAACTGGGTCGGGCGCATACTTGTAATACGGTACCTCAGAGTTCAAAAGTTTATATTTCAAAGCAAGTTGTTGGTGAATAATCCTAGCCACTTGGTTATGTCTGTGCAAGTACTCGCCGTTAGCCAGACGAGAACAACCAGAGATAATATGTCTGATAGACTCACCCGGACGGTGGCATGCCCGACACACGTCAACCGTCCCGTCCTTCATAATATGTCTCCGGTAGTTATTCGTCAAGATAACTTCGTCCATAATTGCACAGACAAAACCTTCAGTTTCCCCAAAAAGGTTCCCAAAACGTAGCTAGGATACGGACGCTAAAAAATCTACATCGGGCTCATGAAGAGCCCGATAGAAGCGTCCGTGTAGCTCCTTGTTTTGCCATATCTCCTTGCGGTCATCCGTGGTAAGTATTACAGGTTTGCACCAGTTCTCTTTAGCCATGGAAAGTGGGGTGAGCCCCTTGTCCACTGCGACCACATCACGGTGCATACCCACTTTGGCTTTCAAAAAATATTCCCTGAGACGGCATATCTCGCGGCTATGGAGGGTCTTCGCATTTAAAAAGCCTCGACCCCCACACTTCCGCGGGATGTACAGTCTCATCACCGATGATCGTGGGTGATGCATCCGATTTGCGGTCAACAGTTATTATTATTAATATTATTATTATTATTTGAGTTGAGTTGGTGTTGAGTCGTTAAGGTACGTAATGTGGCAAACGAATCATTATGACAAGATTCAATAATCAAGTAAACCATTACTTGACTATTAAATCTCCTCATAATGATTCTCTAATTCTGCAGCTTCGTGTGCGTTAAGTGGCTGGAAGACAGACAACAGGTTTAGATAAAAAACTGTGTCTGGCTGAAAACAAAAACGGATATTTAATCAACTGTTTCTTTAAAGTTTAAAGCAATATTTTTAAAAAGTTAGAAAACTAATAAAGATAAATAAATTACGTTAGGTCTCAGCGGCGTAGAATCGTGCGAACTCGGTGTTACACAGCAGCAACGCTTCTTAACTGATAAATATAATATTATCATCAATATAATCAATATTGCGACGCCCATAGTTGACATACAGTATAAAAGAGTGTTAGTAGACGTTTCAACTGAAAACAAAACAAAACATGGATTGATTTATTTAAGTGCAAAACAAGGAAAGAAAAAAATAATGTCTTCGCGAAGCAGAACTGGCTATTGTACCATGTACAGTCATGAGCATAAATATATTACTATGCTCGGCAATAATACAGGGTGTCTGCATACGGAGTAGCGAAAATTAAGGGCGTGGTACAGACCATCAAACTGAACAAATTTCTCCCGGGGCCCAACATACCGCTACTCCGTATACAGACACCCTGTATATGATGATATGACGGCAAATATATGTGGTCGGGCACGTCACAATTGCGGTGATAAGTCCCCTCTTGAAGGAATGGCTAGAGAGGCGTCCTCAACTTCTGCCTGACGCAGTTCCTCACCAGACACGGCACCTTCGGGAGGTTCCTGTGTCGGATAAGGCGGGAGGAAACGCCCGGGTGTCACCACTGTGTGGATCGCCCGGAGGACACAGTGTAGTACACGGTGGAGGTGTGCCCGGCTTGGGCAGAGCACCGCCGTGTCCTCGCTAAAATATAGGTTGCTGCATCGGCTACAAAAGTAGGTATGTGTGTATTAACGGGCATGGCTTGCGTCATAAATATCTGCCTACTCAGGTTAATTCAGAATAATGTGATACCTCGTTGTGATCGAACATATCAGCTGATATCACTTTGGCAGCATAACATCCTGACAGAATATTTATTTATTTATTTAACAGTTTATGTACACATAAACAGACAAGAAGAAAGGAACAGAAAAATACGAACAAAGGTGATGCTAATTTCTAATGAAATCTCTTCCAGCATACCTGCGATAGGACAGTAGACAAAGAGATGTAGACACTGTGTGTAAGAGTAGAAGAGAATTCAAAATACACAAAAACAACAAAAAAAAAAAAACTATTCACTAATAATGTTTCGAGTTGTTTTTTGTTTTGAATAATGTTTCGAGTTTTCTTCTATATACAACGTGGCGGTAAATGGTAACATTAATTTAAAATATACGTTTTCACATTTTTGTTTCATGAAGAAATTATATTTCCATTAAACGTTATTATTTACGGATTGCGGCACTGAAACGTGGTCACTCACAATGGGCCTTATTAAAAGGCTAAAAGTCACTCAAAGGGCAATGGAGAGGGCTATGCTTGGAGTTTCCCTGCTTGATCGAATCAGAAATGAAGAGATCCGCAGGCAAACCAAGGTTACCGACATAGCCCGAAGAATTGCCAAACTTAAGTGGCAGTGAGCAGGGCACATTGCTCGTAGAACAGATGGCCGATGGGGCCGAAAGGTTCTGGAGTGGCGACCGCGTACCGGAAGACGTAGCGATTAAAGGCCTCCTACAAGGTGGAGCGATGACTTTGTGAAGGCCGCAGGAATCCGCTGGATGCGGGAAGATTAAAACCGATCGAAGTGGCGGTGCTTGGCTTATGTCTATCTATGTGTGGACATCTTTAGGCTGAAATGATGAATGATGATTTACGGATTTATTTAAAATTTTAGAAACTAGCATCTTAGAGCAACCTGTACTTAAAGAACTGTCGCACAGCGGTCATTTGCCGGGGTTACGGATCATAACATCGCATCAATGAAATTAAAACGAATAAGCAATACTATTAGGATGAAACAAATGCAAAGAGTAGGCGAATTGAAGCAAAGAGACATCCCTTTGCCGGCGAGCGGCGCAGGCATCGCGCGTCCTCGCTTCCACCCGCCGCACCGAACTCGAATTATTTTTTTTTATTTTCTAGTGCTAGCCGAAGCCGTGACCTTGACACACCTCTTCACACTAGTGCGTATAATAGACATAGTGCGCATAGTGGACTATATGTTTGTAATAAAGAATTATTATAATTATATTAATAATTACGTCGTCTAATATTTTTGTGGTTGTTTCCGCGAAAAAGACGCTTACCTATTGTTTTATTTATTTTTGTGTAATTAGGATAGTAATTCGATTATGGTACTGCGATAAAGACGCTTTGCTTTGTTTTCGTTTTCTAATCTAGTATGTACGTTTACATCTCTTTTTTTTTGTTTTTTTGGGTGGGATATTATCAAATAAGTTCTCCTGCTCTGGGCGGAGCGGAAGGGTGTGTCAGACTCTTACTGACTAAAATCCACCCGGGATTCCCAGCACCTCTCTAGCCACTCCTCAAAGAGGGGACTTATCGCCGCAATCGTGGCGTGCCCAGGGACCAACGGCTTAACGTGCTTTCCGTGGTATGGAGGAGTCTTGGTATCTAAAGATGGTCACCTATCCACGGGCCAACCGCGGCAAGCCTAGCCTTAACCGATCTTTCGACCCATGCCGCTGTTATTACTTGGTCACAAGCCCCTCCTATTACTTATTTAATAATAATAATAATAACCCCACCGCCGTATCTCTACGTTGACGTCGTGGTGGGGCTTGCGCGCTCCGAACTCTGGGTCTGTGCCAGTAGAGTTTACTTTGCCGGAACAGGTCTAGGGTAAGGAGCCAAACCAAGAGAGATACAGAAACCCGCAGGGCAGCATGTGGCGAGCTGTAGGGCAGTAGCGACCCCACGGACCATATCTCCTAGGAGAAGTCTTGTTCCTCATCTCTGGCTTGCCTTTATTGGCCGGCTGGCGTGAATACTGACGAGGAACAGAGCTCCCACCTCATTCTTGCCTGTATTGGCCGGCTTGAGTGGAGATTCGCAAGAGCAAACGTGCTCGGAGGAAGGAAGTATTCTAGTAAGATGCTGGTAGGGACCTTGACCGTACTTCCGGGATTGTCGTGGTAGCCATGGAATACCTCTCCACTCCTCAAGCACCTCAGGAAGTGTTGCCCCCTTTTCACTACGTCACTATGTGCTAGCGGCCGTTTTCGGGGGCCCATTATTGAGTGTGCAAGTCACCCCCTGCCATTTTATCGGTGTATTTTATATAAAGCATTGGTCAGGTAGGGGTCATAGCCTTTCTATCGTCTTAGGAAACCGATCCACTATAGCCTCCCAAACCCATAGCCCAGTTTTGTTCCCATGTTCTGCAATAGTCCTGCATCAACCGGGGGTTGTCCTTGGGTGCACCTACATAGAGCAAACAGGGATAATCGTCGGTCGGTGCCTCATCCCATCACAATTGTCCAAGGGGCCTCTGCGAGTTGGCTTCGGCCCCTCGTACGCCTTCCAAAGGTCCGGGACCCCATGGTCCCGAGATATGTAAGGATAATGATGATAATTTATTTATTTCTGAGTATATGGTACATACAAGATCTTAATAATAAACAGTTTAGTTAGTTGCGTGTTATATAATATGCTCGTGATTGTATGAAGGAAGTGCTGTGAGGTTTTCCTATATACTGCAATAGTCTGCATATAAGACTAACACTGCTACCAGAATCCATTGCCGCTCAAATGACGTTAACAAGCGAAGCTGTTGATAACATTTGTGCAATAAAATTGTTTTGTGAAATGTATTGAAAATACAAGATCGAACGGTGTTAATCCCAGTTTCGGTCACGGGCCAACAGATCTTTACAGGTACAGCTTTAACGTTTGCTAAAAAATTCAGTGCCGAGAGTTGGATATTGACAGGAGGGTTGGTAGAGAAACGAAAAGTTGGTCTGCGATCTATGCTGCGAAGTACTTTGTACGACAAAATATCGGAGTGGCTGATATAGAATGAGACGACGCAGACATGGCCGCGCAGCATTCATGTGTTCGACGTACTCGCACAATGTATGCACATTGTTCGCCTAAATCTAGAAATGCTGAGAGCCTGTCACTGTTATGCAATCCTGTGACTGTGTGCAGGGTTTGAGAATACACGCAAGTAACCCGACTGCGATACAATGTTCGCTTAACATGTTGGGGCTGCTTACAAAAGACAGTCCACCATCACAGCCTATCACAGGCTGGACACAGGCTCTGACACTCGGTATTCTACTCTTCTTCTACAAAAATGCGTCTGGGGCATTATTTTAGAGACAATGTTTGTTTTTTATATATGTAATAACGCAAGTGATTGTATGGATATCACTAATAAGATTAGCTACGTAGTACCTAGAACAACCATAAGCCGAAGGGTGCGCGCACGACCTCTATTTGCAGTCTCTTCTAGTCGTACAAACGCAGGCTTACGAGCACCCCTACGTCGTCTTACTGGTCAATATAATAATCTTTTCCAAAATGTTGACATCTTCGCTTTTCCGGCTGATCAATTTAGAGGTCTTCTTCATGGAACTATTTTAGATATTGCTCCGTAATATTTTTGAGTCTTAGAATGTATCTTCATAATTTCTTGTTTATCTTTTTATTTTTATGTTTTATTTGTAAGCCTGTTTAATGTTTAGTTTTATTAGTAACACATAATGTAATTTAATTGTATCAATCTAAATGTAAGCGCACATCGCATGAATTTTATAATTTATCTCTATAATATGTGGAAAATGTCGTGGGTTAAACATTTACTCACTCTGTAGCTCAAATTTTGTGTAATACTTTTATGTGTAACCGTTTATTTTCCCAAATAAATAAAATAAAATAAAATAAAAAACAATGATGGTTCATATTCAATACATGTTGTTACCATGTTTCTTCCTCACGTGTTATGAAAGGCAAAGTCATCTCTGTCTTCGTGTCCATAACTAAAATAAATACGACTTACTTGATGCTGGGTCTGCTGCAGTGTTGGTGGTAGTAATGACGGTAGCAGGAGAGTTAGTAGTATTCAGACCTCTCACGCGGAGGATAACTCTGATCTCTGTAAGCACTTTGTCATCGTCATTAAAAACTTGATAGTATTTTTGCTCTTTTAAGTAACATGTAATTTTAGCATTATGATCTTTACTAGTTACGTGTAATGTAGAAAAAGCGCAGCAAGTTGTCCTGCGTTGAGCTGAAAGAAAATTAGTGGTTTTTTTTAATATGTTGTAACGTTGTCATTACCAATGTGTGCAATGGTCCGTAAACCACGTAACCACAAGTAAACCATGTGAGGTTGGTTTGACTCTTGGACAAATAATTGAAAAAACCTCTATGACAGACGGACGGACAAATCAGTGATATTATTAAGACCGGTACGCACATACCAACACGTACATCGCGAATACGAACATTCGTTCTTTATGGACGCTGTTCGATATTCCTTGGTGGATGCAAACAAAGTTGTTGCAGATCATGCAATGCAATCCTAACGTAAAAAATAAAACGTAAAACATAATAATGTAATAACGTAAAATTAGAAATATATACAGGGTGTGGCGTAAATAGTGGTCCAACGTTAAGAGGCCTAGAGGAGCTAAACGCAAGTTTTATAACGCCTAAAAGTATATGATCCACTGCAGTAAACAAAATCAGAAAAATATAACATATTCTTCAGGATATATCCTAGGAAGATAGTGTGTTGAAAACATAATATAACTAATTTGATACGATAGAAAAAAATCACGAAGTTACCTCTAAAAAAATCTTTTAACGCGTAAAAATCATACTAATATACATGCAATCATTCTGATTTTTTGTCAGATTATTCTACAAGCAACATATTAGCATAATAGTGTTTTAATTTTTTGATTTAATCGATGGATTTATTGTAAATCGTATATTCTTATTTCTGAGCATAATACGTACGCATGTGTGCGTAAACGCCTGTGTACCGACAGTGCCGGCCGAGGCCTGGTGCTATACAGACTTGTCGCTCTTTTCGCCGCATTATTTCCGCCCCGATTGTTTAATGTTTTTGTAAAGTTTTGTTTGTGAATTCATTGTTTCATATTTTCTTTGCGTAAATATTTTTATTTCGTGTAGATATAAAATACTTTAAGTTAAAATAGCGTAATAAAGTACTAGTTTGTTATAAAGTTGTATTATTTGTAAAAGAAAAATCAACAAAAAAAGAAAAAGAAAAAAAAAGAAGAAAGAAATGGAATGTCATGGGAAAGAAAGTGAAACCCGAACTATGAATTTTGGAAACGTCTAAGTAAGTGCAATCAGTTCATATGGTCTGTATTTTCGGTGCCTCTTTCAAATGATACAATAGCGTATTTAAAACAAGTGTGGATTTACAGTCTAGAATGCCTGGGTTCAAATCTCAGGGATTTTGTTTTACATTTGATTTGAATTATTTACTATATTTTGCACTGACTCTAATTTTATATGAAACTGACATTAATTTAATTCATTAATAACATATAAATATTTTGTACGCCGAGTCAGACAAAACATGTTGGTCCGGTAAAATAAATGTTTCCATCTACATGTGCATATTCATGTACCATGTTACACATGTTTGAACAAATAAATTTATCTTTATCTTTATCTTATTTAAACTACTACGATGTACATATATTTATTAAATACATTTCTATAATTAAGTATATAAATAAAAAAAACCTTTAAAATCGAATTATTTTTACAGGAGAAAAACGGTCGAATATATCAACACGGAAGTTATTCCAATACGTAAGTACCTCCACCTTACACAGGGTGGCCCAAAAGTCGTGGATAAAACGCAACTAGGGGTTAGATGGGGTCATCAGCTGCAAAAAGTTGTTCTTCGGGAGGTCCTTAAGGTCAACCCCTGCAGAGTTATAATTTATTTTGTGTTTTTATGAGAAAATTGACATTTTTTAACTCATTCTTATTAAAATTCGAAAAAATCTACATCCTGTATCTTTTTTATAATTTTCACTAGATTGGTACTGATGAGTCCTTGCGTTAGACATGATATTTATGGTTGTTTATTGGGTGTCTTGAAGATAATATTAAGTTTGACGATTTTTTTTTTCTCAAATCATAACTTTTTATTTACTTCGGACCCCACTGTGAAAAAAAAATACTCTACCGAAAAGTGATCCTATATTACAAGTTTTGGCGCATTTAATAGGGATTCTGAAAAGTTATTACACATGGCTATGCGTGGCTTTGATATCTTTCAAGGACGATTATTCGTAGCAAGGCCAAAGTTAACCGAACCATAAAACTCGGTTAGGCTTATTTAAAAATAAACTGGAACTAATAGAATTAATGACAAAGACTCTCTGCCTCTCTTTTACATTAACCATTTAATCCTTTGTCAATAAAAGGCCGGTTCGCCCGTCAGTTCAGGTAGCGATATCTTTTCTAGGAAACAAAAGGCAGGGCCAGCTGGGGCGGGGGCTGGGGGGTGCGCGTGAGCATGTTTCTCTAGAATGTTTAGTGTTCTTTAGTGACTCGCTTCCTGCCTGTGAGTACGCACGTGTTCTTTTTCTCGGTTTTACGACGACTTGTGATCAGTTTCTTTCCTTTGACCTACGCTTTGTTTTTCGGTCTTGTGATAGATTGCCTACCTGGGACCAGTACTGTGTGAATCGGACTAGATTCGGAATCGGACGGATCGGCTACAAAAGTGGGCAGATGGCTGCTGCGAGGAGAGAATACACCCAACGGGAGTATGCAGAAATGCATTACCTGTATGGCTATTGCGGCGGTAGTGCCCGGGCTGCTATCAGGGAATATCGTCAACGCTACCCTAACCGTGATCGTTTTCCGGACTACAGGGTCTTTATGCGCGTACATAATTCGTACATGGAGGGAGTCTTACCCGGTCAGCATGCTCCGAGAGCATGCAGACCAGTGGTGCAATTTGAAAATGAAGACGAAGTGCTGAGAGAATTACGATTGGATCCTAGTATAAGTCAACGCCAAATATCCCGTATTCTCGGGATTCCAAGATCAACGGTGCAACGTGCCATTAATAGAAACAAATATCACGCCTACCATGTGCAAAGGGTGCAAGCTTTGCTGCCCGGTGACTGAACCTAGAGTGCGGTTTTGCAGAGTGATGCTAAGATACCACAGAGAGGATCCGCAGTTCTTCAACAAGGTTTTATGGACGGATGAGTCAACTTTTAGACGAATGGGAGTATTCAATATCCAGAATCTACATTTTTACCCCAGCGTAAACATCATAAGAAATGATCGATTCCAGCATCTGTTTGGTATTAACATGTGGGCTGGTATAATTGGCCAGCAGTTGGTGCTGCATGAAATGCCAGCAAGGCTGAATGGTGCTCAGTATTTAAATTTTTTGCAAATAATTTAAACCATATTCTTAACGAAGCTGAAGTTCCAGTGGAAAGATTAGCAGAAATGTGGCTGCAACATGAAGGCGCCCCACCTCACTACGCTCGAGCAGTTAGAGATCATTTGAACGAGCGCTTCCCCAACCGGTGAATTTGTCGAGGCGGACATATTGCGTGGCCACCCCGGTCGCCCGATTTAAATCTATTAGAATTTTTTTATTTGGGGCTATTTTAAAGAAATAGTTTACCAAGGAGAGAACAATAGCAAACAAGAACTACGACAAAAGCTCGAATTTGCTAGGGTACAAGTTACCAACAACAGAGGTGCATTCCGTAGGTTACGTAGGAATTTTATTAGACGGTGCAGATTATGTATTATGGTCAGAGGCAGGAATTTTGAGCATTTATTGTAAAATGTTGTGCTTAATAAAACAATTATTTCACAATCGTTGTTTTGTGTTTTCGTCCTAGAAAGATATTAGAGGCACTCATGGCCATGTGTAAAACCTTTTCAGAATCCCTATTAAATGCGCCAAAACTTGTAATACAGGGTCACTTTTCGGTAGAGTATTTTTTCCGTTTTTTAGTAGGGGTCCGAAGTAAATAAAAAGTTATGATTTGATAAAAAAAAAATCGTTAAACTTAATATTATCTTCAACACACCCAATAAACAACCATAAGTAGCATGTCTAACGCTAGGACTAATCAGTACCAATCTAGTGAAAATTATAAAAAAGATACAGGATGTAGATTTTTTCGAATTTCAATAAGTATTAGTTAAAAAAAGTCAATTTTCTCATAAAAACACAAAATAAATTATAACTCTGCAGGGGTTGACCTTAAGGACCTCCCGTAGAACAACTTTTTGCAGCTGATGACCCCATCTAACCCCTAGTTGCGTTTGATCCTCGACTTTTGGGCCAACCTGTATAAGCTATAATAACAATAAATAGAAGCTAAAAATACCAAATGTTTTTGTTTTTTTTTTCAGAAAAAGACCTCGGCTTATTTGATAATAGGCATGACGAAATAACTGGTTCATCTGAAAATTGCGATGTTATTTCTCACAAGTAAGATTTTAATTTTATTTATTTTGTTTATAATACATAGGCACTATAATTGAGTCGTATAGAATCAAAAGCAGCAATCTGACATTTCACTAATTTGTAAAATTCATTCAAATATTATTAATTTAATTTTAATTTGTTCTACTGAATATGATATTTAATTGAAATAAGAACCTCAAATTTAATAATATACTTCACATTGTGATTAACTTGTGAATGTGATTAAAGAGTGACATTATTTTTCTTAATTACCACAAGTTAGTGAAATGTCAGATTGCTGCTTTTGATTCTATACGACTCAATTATGTACCTACCTTATCTTTTACTTGCAGCTTAACAATTTTTCAAAGTCAAAAATAAACGAAATTTAATTACCTATCTTGTGAACTACAATACATCATAGAACTACAATATTTAGAATTGACATTTCTACGTAATTTCAAATCTTCAATATTTTTATAGATTGAAAACAGAGGTGCCACAGAAACATCACGATTGTGAAGTTATTGATAAAAGAACATATTCATCTAAGCACGTACTAGAAGAAGACTTTAGTAGACAGGTAATATGTATAACATCACCTTGCCACAAACACGTTTAGATTTGTTTCAATTGGTTTTAAAAATAATAATGGAATTTTAGGTGGCTTGTAAGGCAATATCATGTCCAACGTGAAAACCGAGAAACAGATGGGTTAAATTAATGAATATTATAGAAAACTTAAATTATTATTGAAGAAGATTTTTCTGCAAACACATTTTACTTAGATTGATTACTTAGAATTCTTGTAGGTTTAATATTTCAATGTTTTATACGTTTAAAAATGTATCTTATCTATCAAGAAATTATATTTGTATTCATTTCTTTTTCAGATGGAAAACTATAGGTACTCCTGAAAAGAACGTTAGAATTATTAACGTTTCCCATGTTTTGGAAAAGTTATATGAGATCTCAAATCACGGACCATTAGATAGAAACCTAACAAAAAGCTTGAAATTAAATTTCACATAACGTTAACCTGAAAAAGAGCGTAAAACTTGGTATTTTTTTTTTGTAATAAAAATGTTTTTAGTTTAATTGAATCAGTTTTATTTAAAAATAGCTGTTCCCGCGATCCAGGATGAAAAGTAGCCTATGTCCTTCTCCAGATCATGGTCTGCCCATGTCCCAAATTTGATCTAAGTCCGTTTAGCTGTTTCAGCGTGAAAGCATAAGAAACAAAACTAACTTTCGCATTAATATTAGTTAGGAACGCATCCTTAATTTTTCAAGTATAAAACAAATAAAAATAATTTCATTGTCCTATTTATTTTTTGTTAGATCTATACTATCGCGCTATACGCGCAAACTGTAAGAACCTGCGCGTCGTTGCTGCGCCATCTATTAGAATACACGGGCGTAACCTCGCTATGCCGTTAGTTATATCGGCGTCGTCGTTAGATGGCGTTCACGTCGATTGTGTAATTGTGTGCGTGCGTTTTTCAAGGACACTTAGGTCTTGTAGTCCTGTTAAGGGATCGATACGCGATATATTTAGCTATCACATACCACAATTTGAACAATTTTTTATCATAGGTCTCAAAATAAAACACTTTTTTTTTGTAATTTACACCTCGTGTTACTAATTTGGCTCTAATTTCAACAAAAAACATTATTTTCCTATTTTGTTTCTTGTTTGTAACTGCTGAATACATGTGCTATCATATGCAAATAACTTTTTATTGTAAACTTAAAGAGATTAAAGAAAAAATGTGTTTACTTTAAATTTTAACTATAATTTTCGAAGAATCATGTATGAATGTTATGCAATTCTATCAAAATCATATATGCATACGGGTTGCATTGATAACCTTTCTTTTTCAAGTCGGGTTTTTTTAAGTTGTTATTAATTTAACACTACAACGAATAAATGCCCTCAGTAAGTAATAAAAAGAAGGGAAAATCAAAACTCTTGTACTGGCAACACTAACAAGATTGATGCATCATTCTCTATGACAATTAGAAACTGAACAATTTATTCAGTAATTAAATAAGGCGATATTTGATTGCGCTATTTACACGTGAAATGTGAGCCCATCCTGTTTATTTTTTAGCCCCGCTGCGTTTTTACAGATATGAACGACACAAGACGGTATAATTAAATAAAATTGCACACCGGTAAAACACGTTACGCGATACGACGTTCACAGAGTAACTGATCGGCTGCAAGTCAAACTACTCTATTTAGGAGTAGTTTTTGACGCTTCAGTATTAGGCGTGTTCGCGGCTTCTGGTTCTTTCTATATTCTAAGCTTCTGAGATAGCTGTTAAATTTAAAAGTCACAATTCTGAACACAGAGAACAATAATACCACAGTATAAAAATCAATAATACCATAATTAATTAATAAAACAGGCTGTTGGCGGCGGCGTCAGGTACTCTGCGCGGCGCTAGCAACTATTAATTTTCTGTTCAGTCTTCAGTCCTACTTACGTCTGTGCTTCAGTCAGACAGATTGTTATTTAGTTGAGTTGATAACTAGGGTTAAATAAAGACTGATCTTTATTACGATGAAAAGTATGAAGGAAATGATAAGTAACAATTTGTCTGTGTTTCAATTTAACAGTTGCAAAAAATAACTACTAATTTTAAGTGTTAATTATTATTAGCATTAGCATTTAGCAGTGTTATTATTTTTAACGTTTAAGCCCATCTCTAATGCTACTACTACATTGTAACGATAACGCGAACAACCCTTGGCCCGCTCTTGGTTGTACAGCGGTAATAGGGATTTATAACGACAATGTATCCGTAGCATAATAGAAAGCGATTTAAGGCTAGCGGGCATCGGCGGAAGGCGGGGTAAAGTATTTTAAATCTACCAACGTAAACGGCGCTCCGCATTTTCCACCTGGCATACCTACAGTGGGATGCCCTGGGATGCTCCTCGACAAATCCTCCGCCGACCCCCGCCGTTTGCCGATATTGGCCTCTACACGACCACGGCAAGTTCGTGCGAACGTTGTTTCGAAACAAAACAACATTCGCGAGAACTAGCGATGTTCTCATCGCGTAACTTGCTTACGCGATTAGCATGAGACTGCATATTTACTTAGAGTTGAGATGTTGGCTAATATAGAATGCGCTTTTGTATCGAAAAAAAACCCGTGGTTCCGGGAATACAAATTTAGGTTTCCGATTATAAAATCGAATCTATATTAACTTACTTTCAAATGTTGGCTTATATGGAATGCACTTTTGTATCAATCGTAAAAATCCCGCCCGCCATTCCAGAATCGACAAATTTTGTGTTTTTTTTTTTACTATAACTACCTACCTTATATTGTAATTGAATGTAGGTAGAAACATTAATTTTAATTGTAAATAAATATGCAAGCCATGAATCCCGGGTTTTTTTAAATAAATCTTTTTTTAGAAGTCGTTTCTATGCTATGCACCCGACTGCATTCCCGGTGTCCCTGGCATCCCGGGATTTTTATTAAAAAAACTATTTTAAGAAACCGCTTCCATACTTTCATAGCAAAAATTACTTTAGGTAAATATGCATCCGAATATCCGATCTCTGATAATAATGTTTGTTTTTTCCTTTTCAGTTATGTGTTTTTGCAGTCGGGCTTTTTGTTTTTTAAATATTTTTTTTTATTTCAAGCTTTTTAGGTTCAATTAATATACTTATTTGAAAATTACTCATTCCTACCTTTTATTTGATACCAATATTGTTGCAATTAATAAAAAAAAACACTTGCCCTTCTTTTTTTATATTTGCAGATGCAATTTATAAATATTATATAGCCTATGTCACTCCCACAATTACGACGAATCTAACGACACCTCATATGTTAAAATCCATCAAGCCGTTTAGGCTACAGAGCGTGCCAAAGAAATAGACATACATACATACATACATATATACATACATAGTCTCGAAAAACATTACCCTCCTGAAGCAGTCGGGTAAAAAAAAAGGCTCAATACTATTCCTAGAAATCGGTATCTGGCCAGATAACAAAAGACTCATTAAAACGTCACGGTGTAGGTCACATGGGTAGTGACAAAGAAGTATGACTTTTTTATTGATATTCCTTTAAATAATAAACGAGACAGACTATGTCAAGAACAATCTAATTAGTCAACAATTTTGACGAAAATGCTTCAGTGCGATCCCGTACCTCGCATGCGCTTCTAGTTTCTGTGTTTATCTCTGCCGTTGAATTGCTAATTTTTCTTCCTGGACTCTGATTTGCTTCTGTTTGGACTTGTTGTTTTTTGTGATCCCTACGACATTGGCTACGTTATTTGGACTTCGATTTGCTCAACGATTTTACAAACGTGTAGTTCAGTGATGATTTTACGATGTCTCAGTACACACCGTGCGAATATGCCGACATGTATTTTATTTATTGCGAAGGCAGAAGCATCGGTAGAGAAGCAGCCCGACTTTATCGGGAAGATATCCCGATCGAAGACATCCAGATCATTGTGTATTTAGTAGAGTCCATACCGCATATTCTGAGGGGAGGAAACCAGGCAGAGGCGTAGGCGGTGCAAGTGAGGGACGACCAAGGGTTTACAATGACGACGAAATGTTACAATTAGTCAACGAAGATCCATCTACTTCAATTCGTGTCATACTCGTAGCACGCAGGATAGGTATTTCCACAAGAACAGTAAATCACATTTTAAAAAGACATGAACTCTACCCTTATCAAATTCAACGGGTATAAACTTTGCTACCACGAGATTATCCACAAAGACTGATATTTTGTAGAGAAATGCTACGAAGAATAGGGGAAGAACCATCGTTTTTTAACAAGATACTCTGGGGTGACGAATCATCCTGCAAAAAAGATGGCAGCTTGAAAATCCAAAGTTAATTAGACAAGACCGATCGCAATACCAGTTTAAAACCAATCTCTGGACGGGGATCATTAGCGGCTAAATATTTGGCACGTTTGAACTACCGGAAAACCTTAATGCTGTAAGATATTTGCATTTTTTACAAAATGACCTGCCACGAAATATGGCTGCAGAATGACGGCTGCCCCGCTCACTATGCAGTTAGAGTGCGGGAGTACCTGAATGCGACATATCCACAAAGATGGATAGGGCGGCTAGGTCCAATATTGTGGCCACCTCGCTCAACGGACTTAAATCCCCTAGATTTCTTTTAAAGGGGGGGGTGTAAAACGGTTTCACGTCGCTAGAGGGCGACACCGACAGTTTACTTCGAGCGCTGAGTTCCTCGAGCGCTGGTCGAATGTTAATACGCCTGTACGCAGCTACACGGAACCTACGATCGTGGATAACTCCACGGACATGTCGTGTGACACGTTAGAGGAACGCAGTCCTCCTCATACACACAAGTATCCCAGCCAAGTTACGGATAAACCTGTTCAAACCATCTCTAACTCAGACTTTGAAAGATTCTCAAGGGACTTAAACAAAACCCTCAGCAACTGGCGGAGTGAGATGAATAAAGATCTTACTCAAATTCGCGACGATATCAAATCTACTATGGCTAATATACAAAAGGAAATAAATTCGCTGCGTACTGAGCAGTCCCTTTTGAAGCAGAATGTGCATGACCTGCACAATGATGTTGCAAACCTCCAAGCAACTACTCAGGATTTGACGCAGAATTATGACATCCTTGAGAAGCGTACCAGCGAATTAAATGGCACTAAGTCTGCTGATGTGGAACTGATAATCAGTGCTCTAGAGACCAAAATCGATACCCTGGAACAACAGGCTCGTCAATGCAATGTTGAAATAGGTAATTTGCCTGAAAGGCGCAACGAAAACCTACCGGCTTTCATTGAAGCAATTGGTCTTGCACTTAACTCTCCAGTGACACAGCAGAACATCGTCGCCGTTCATAGAGTGCCACATGCACACCAACAAAGCACTAGACCAAAAAATGTCATCGTCAGATTCACATCGTGTATACAAAGGGACAACCTACTTAGTGCCTTCCGTAAGGCATCATCTCTCAATACAGAACAAATTGGCATAACTGGAACGTCAACTTCTATTTACCTTAATGAGCATTTAACCCTAAAGAAGAAACAGTTATTTCGTAGAGCCCGGGATGTCGCCAAAAGCCACCATTACAAATATGTGTGGATTAGAAATGCCACAATACTTATCCGAGAGCGTGAATGTGAACCCTCGTTTTCTATAAGCGGAGAAAGAGACCTCGATAAAATTCAAACCAAATCTGTCTAACTCACATAGGTATATTCTATGTCGTTTTTATTGTTATATTTTTTATGTTCTATTCTGTTGCGTTACCTATTTTTACACAATTGTGCATGCCATGAAAATGAATACTATTTTAATCAATTTAAATCTATTTACTATAAAATTTAAATTAATTTTAAAAACAATTTTTATATATAACATTTATTATGAAATGTAAATCAGAATTATATACAACTACATTATATACTATGTAACTCAGAATTATACACAAGTTTTAATGTTATCTTATTAATTTATCTCACCAGCTATAAATGTACTGTCATTAATGGATTCCACAATTTATCAAGTTTTACAAAAGAACGCGAGATCTATATAAAGTTGCGATACACTCTGATAATGGATAGCACTGATAATTTGTTAATTTACTACCAGAACTGTAGGGGAATTAGAACTAAGCTACACTCGTTGCTCGTGAATATCTTGGCATCCTCACATGACATCATAATACTGACAGAGACTTGGCTGATACCAGAAATAGCAAATAGCGAGTTTATTGACCCTCGTTACGTTGTGTTCCGCTCTGATCGGGATTGTGGTCCTACGGGGAAGCGAGATGGGATGGGGTGCTCATTGCAATACTGCGTGAACTTCAATCGGCCTCACTCGATATTCTCAATAACCCACATTGTAAGCCCTCGGCGTGTATTGAGCACCTCATAGTTGCACTGCCTTGCAAAAACGATAAACATAAGATACATGTCATCAGCGCAGCTTACATTCCGCCGGGGACTGGCTCCGATGTCTATACATCTCATTTTGACTTTTTACACGACATCTTAAATGCACCTAACGTCATGAATGTTTACATCGTCGGTGACTATAATCTTCCTAATGTCACGTGGAGCACGATAACGGCGGGGCATGAGGCCTGTGTGGCATGTGTTTGTACACATCCTATATGCTCGGAACTGACGCATCTGATGTCTTCGCTAGACGCTCACCAATATAGCACGCGTAATAGTGGAGGAAAGACCTTGGACTTGTTTATCTCGAACACTTACTGTTCGACTGGCCACCTTAAAGATCCGTTATTACCGGTCGACCCCTATCACCCCCCTTTTGCTATTACCGCAACTGTTAGCCTATCTACACAAATGATGAAGAGAAAACCGATTAAGAAATATAATTTCCGTAAAGCTAATTACGATATCATCAACATTTGTTTACTAATTCACCTCTTCCATGTATTTACATGGAAGAGGTGAATTAGTCTGTGCTGTTCGACAATCTATGTATCATCGGAAAGAGCCGTGGAAGCTTTTTATAGTATGTTGAGTGACATAATTGACCCACTAGACCCCTGCAAAGACTAGATCACTTGACTTCCCAATCTGGTTTACGCCCCAATTAGTTAGGATATTTAAAAAGAAGCAACGTCTTTGGATAATATTTGGATAATAAACTATAATAACTTCTCCGAATTTAGATCTACCTTCAAACATATGTTATTCCAGTTATATTAACTCGGTTGAAGATAGTCTCTCTAGTAACATAAAGCATTTTTGGTCCTATATTTCAAACCGCAAACGTAAGTCAGGCATTCCGTCAATATGCAGTACCAGAATGTCAAGTCAAGTGATCCCGATGTTGTCTGCAGTATGTTTTCGGACTTTTTCTTGTCCGTTTTTGAGCCCGTATCACCAACGCTCACCACGTGGGGTCCGCCGCAGCAGTGCGCAGAGAATAGTACCTTAATTAGTCATTTGCATATCGATAAATCAAAAATACTCGGCGAGTTGAAACGGTTGGACCCCTCTAAGGGGGCAGGAACTGTCGGTCTCCCGGCGGCCTTTTTTAAGGCTACGGCTGATAATATTTGTGAGCCGATCTATATCCTTTTTAATAGATGTCTGCATGAAGGTGTGTTCCCGGCGGTGTGGAAGCGGGCTAACATTACTCCAGTGCATAAGGGTGGCTCAAAGCATGAAGTCGAACAATATAGACCTATCTCGATTCTACCGACCTTGTCAAAGCTTTTTGAAAGACTGGTTTACAACGAGATTTACCCTCTTCTGCATAATATTATCATTCCTGAACAACATGGGTTTGTTAAGCGCCGATCTACGATATCTAACCTGTTCATATTTGCTGATTACCTTTTTGAAAGTATTGATGGTCGATTACAAATTGATGCGGTCTACACTGATTTCAAAAAAGCTTTTGACAAGGTCGATCATGAAATTTTCCTAAATAAAATTGCTTACAATGGAATACGCGGAAATTTGTTGCGTTGGCTTGTGTCGTACCTCGAAAACCGGTCACAGAGGTTTGTGGTTAATGCTCATCAGTCTGTATCTGTTAATATTGTTTCCGGAGTTCCACAGGGCCCTATCCTGGGACCGCTATTATTCATTATCTATATCTACGACATTAAGAAATGCTTCAAAAAGTCCAAATTTTTGATGTACGCTGATAACTTTAAGGCGTTTCGAGAGATACGTACTATGGACGACTGCCAGTCATTTTAGGAGGACCTAGATAGACTAAGTGCCTACTCTATTGACAATAAGCTGCATCTTAGTATCCCCAAGTGTAACTATATACACATTACTAAGAATAAATTTATCTTCAATTTCAATTACAACCTTAACTGTTTCCCCTTAAATAATATTTCATAGTGAAGGATCTTGGTGTTCTCTTTGATGGCAAACTGTCGTTGAACCAGCATATCGAAGCCATAGTCAATAGTGCTTTTAAAATGTATGGCTTTGTGATGAGATCTTCAACAGAATTTAAGCGTACCTCTACCTATCTCTATCTTTATAAGACGCTCATTCGCTCTCAGTTAGAATATGCGGTCCCTATTTGAAACCCCATCTACCAAAAATACGTAGTTGGAATAGAAAATGTGCTATGTACTACAGATGTTATGGGGCTAAGACTTATCTGTCATACTCCCAACTTCTTGATAAGTACAAGCTTATCAGCTTGGAGATCCGGCGCAAATACCTGGAGGCCAACGTGCTTCATGATATTGTTCCCAATAATGTTGATGCCATTGATTTGACGAGTAAGCTGTGTTATTCTGTCCCCCGAACGGTTCATGTGCGTCAGGTTCGTGGACGTACTCTGTTCGCGCTTTTTAATTCTTGTCGTACAAACCCTGGCTTACGCTGCCCTAATTTAATTTCATTGACATTCAAAATCAAAATCAAAATCAAAAGTCATTTATTCAAACTAGGCTGAAAATCAGCACTTTTTGGACGTCAAAGTTACATAAGACAGTCCCCCAAAAATGCCCGCCATTTACTACTTCCTAGTGCTTTAGCTGGGAAGAAGAAGTGGTGGAACAAACTCCCCAGCAGCACATTTGTCTGTTTAGTTATATAAACTTGATTCTATACAAATCGTATGCAAAGTAATTAACATTACGAAACACAAAACATTAGATTAAATTACACACTTGCCATATGTTAGCTAGCACACGCCAGTATACCAACAAAACAATGAACAAACTGTACTCAAGCAGATAAAAATTACAACATAAAAAAACGTAAATAGAACTTAATACCTAAATAAAAGCCTCCAGGCATAATGGGCGTGCCCGCTTACATAAGGCTATTGCTGTAATTCGAAGTGAGAAATGATAAACTAGCCCCATTGAAGTAAAATAAATAAACAATTACTAAAAACAATTAAAACCATGATCAGCAAGACGATCAGTCACCACAAGCAGCACCCGTTCACGAGCATAACGCAAAGATCAGCCATCACGCCCCTCGCCATATTAGAGGGAAGGAGTCAACCCGACCCCCGATGCTACCGCAGGCAGTGACATCTAAGGGGCATGACGAGCTTGCTGCGGGTCGCTCTGGCAAGAATAGTATGATCAATAGACGAGGACGCTAGCTAACCACTTATTGCAATACAACTCAAAAAACACACATTGTAACGGGTAGATTATGTCAGTAATAAATTAAAATTTAACTAAATTAAATTACTTTGACTTATACAGTCAAATAAAAAAATAATCAATTATATGAACTCATATAACCTGTCAGTAGGTAAGCTAATTCTGGAGAAATAACATAATCATTGTCTTGAGTTAATCACAGCGACCAACTATTCTTATCGTTTAAGTAGTCATTGATACAATAGTATGCCTTTGAACGAAGGGTGGATTTTACTTTATTTTTAAACGCAATCTATATATTTGCATGCTCGAAAAATAAATTTAAATTCAATATTATAAAAAAATACCTTAATCGTAATCTTATTGTTATTATTTATTTATTGCATAATTTAAGTAAATGATATTGTTTCTGATCTAATTTGGCTTTGTAGCTATAGCTTTATAGTCGCTTATTTATTTATTTCAATATACATATTTGTTAATTTTAGTGACGCTCGTCTAGCGGCTACCATTGATCCATAAATATGTGTTATTTGCGGATAATGCAGTGGTCTGCAACATTGCTACTTAAAGTTTTGTTAACCTTACGTTTTATATATGTTGTAGTTGTTTATTATCCCTTATTAAATAAAATAAAAGAAAATGTTTATAAAGAAGATATCACTTCTGTTGACCAATTAAGACAAAAAAATCGGTCAGCAGCTGAGGAAATTAGTGCTAGCGGATTTACTCGAAGAATAAAGCGGTCATTTATCCGACGGTGCAGAGCGTGTATAGCCGCCAGTGGTGGTCATTTTGAACATTTAGTTTAAGGATTTTGCTGAGAATAATTGAATAAATACTTGATATATTGGGACTGTTTTTTTTCATAAGCCTCACTCTTCAATAAAAAGGTAAAAAACTACTTCTAATTAGGTCCAAAATATTTTGCATCATCGGTAACGTACTTAAATGAAATAGTGTATTTTTTTTTTAATTCAGCTCCTTTTCAATTTAAATGGTAATAACTTTTTTTAAATTACGGTATCAGTTATTATTATACCAGTTTAGATTTTGTATTTAATGGACAATTTTTTTCAATAATGGGCATCGACAGTGTAGTACATTTCTTTTACACCATTCGCGCCCAAAGTCTCATGATTCTTTGAAGATTATAGTTAGAATTAGAAATAAACACATTTTTTCTTTAATCTCTTTAACATCTGTTAGCAAGTATTACTATAGCGACCCTGTGTTGCAAGCAAGATAGTCCTTACGGTTTATAGATGTTCGTTTCTCCCATGGTACTAGCATAAAATTGATAAATATAGACCAAATCTATTTACTTTATACATTGCCGGTGAACCAGCAGGTATTCTATACAATCCCTGGGAAATGTAATGTTTTATCTTGCAAAGTACGAGTATGTAATGGACAATAATATTCATAATATTTCATACATTGCCTGGACGCCTCACGTACTCGTATTCTATAAATTTCCGTATTGTTTAGAATACCTGAATGATACAGATTACCGGTAACATATATACAGGGTGTCCGGTAATTAATGTATAACCTTAAAATGGGTCATGGTAGAACTAATAACCATTCAGGAAAAAATACCAAGGAAAAAAAGAACAAGTAGTACTAAAGATATGATTTTTTAAATAATAATAGGTGTTTTTTGCTCCTTATTTTACATTTTTGTACACCACGACCACAAACTAAAGAATTCTATCGGTTTTTTATTGTTATAGTAATTTATGTTAACTGAACTTCAGCTCAAAACCGTGTAATAGTACACATACTATTACACTTTTTTTTTTTAAAAAACTTGAATGTTTGTTCTGGGGAAAAAAAATGTGTAAAATATTCATTTTGACAAAGTTTAAGCATCCGTAGCATAAAAAAAAGTTCCCAACACAAGTGACCAATTATTTAAAAATATTATGTGCTTGAAGCCAATTTCAATGCTATTATTTATTATTTTCTTTAACGTAAATTGTGAATTATTGCTATTTGTGTAGAAAAGGTGTGAATTTTGGCTAATCAACAAAATTTGCAATATAATATAATATTGTATATTTACATTAAATATATTATTATTTTGGAGACGGTCGTTCGTCGGACGTCGCAATGAACGGACGTGTCGTAGTCTTCTCCGTCAAATCCCCAAATAATTTTTTATTGTGCACCGCACCGTGCGTGACAGATGGGTCGAGTTTGACCATTCGGAACAGTGTTTATTTTGTTGTGTCTTGGTGTCGTTAAATAAAATCGCTAGAGCTGTACAAAGCTGGGGCGATCTAGGCCTATGTACACTCCGGATCCCAGGCGAGCGAACCTGTCCAAGCTAATCTGGTGAGATCTTTCCATATCTGTTAGGGATCTGCTGAACTGAAGAGTCCCGCTTTAACTGCAATACGTGTGTGTCAATCTTAATCATCTTTTTAATCCGTGAATCCTCAAGATTTACTCGGGGGTGCTGTTGGATGATAATTCAACTGTTCTAACCTTCGAACAATTATTGATCGAAGGTTCTAACTAACTGATTTCTTGTATTTTATAATCATAACATTAAGATAAAGTCCCAGAAAATACTTTCCACAAATTGACTTTCTCCTCTTGCACCAAAATCTACAAAAGACACCAGTTAAGCAAATTACCGATTCTTGTGAAAGGTCGTAAATCAAGATTTGTTAGACCCATGTGTGCCCGGCATCAAAAGCCCGGTCGAATTCCAGTAACAGCCAAAAAAAAACCCTTCATAACAAAATACATCTCTTCACAAAAACAAAGCTCTTACACATGCTAGCTAGTGCACCCGTGGCGCCCCGTTGTTGCACTGTGTGTCCCAAATCCGCACGTGCACCGCTCATTCACGCCAAATTTATTACCCATAAAAAGCTTTTAAAATGGCAACAATTGTTCCCATGGAACGGGACGGTAACTGCTTATTCAGAGCAATAAGTCACCAAATTAATTACATTATGGGGCTTACCTTCGACCTTAGGGGGGGGTCTGGATTTATGCTTTTGCGGTTGCACAACGACATGCTTTGCTTTGCTTTGCTTGGTAGTATAGATACAGGCCTATCCTGCCGCTTCCTTCAGAGGTGGTAGGGTGGCGGGGTCTTGAGGGAGAGCGCTACAGTCGTGTAGATCCTCAAGGCAAGTCTGGCGGATGCACCTTCCCGAGGTTGCCACCCCGTTTCTTGGTCTAGTTCCTTAAGAAATAGACGTAACAAAAACCACCAGGCGTCATCACTTCCTCTCCCCAATTCCCCTAACCCCATTCTCTCCCGTCTTTCACTCTCCTGCCCCAAATCGAATAATCCCTCCTTACCCCATCCTATCCACATCCTTGTTTCCACTCCTCCACCTGTCCAATTTCCACTCCTAACCGTGACCCCTTTGTGATTGGGTGGTTGCGGGCTCGACTGTCACTAAAACCAGCTGATGGCGAGTAGGAGAAATTAGACCTGCGCAGTTGAGCGCCGTGAGCGGGGATGAAGGAGTCCTGGGGGGTTGAGCCGAGCGGCTCTGGCTGTAATGTGCCCGTAAGGCAACACGCCCTCTTTGGTCCGAATTTCAAGCGAAACGGTGGCCCTACCCAATAGCCAGGGGTAGGGAAATGGTCATAGTGTCCCGTCAGAGGGCCACAGGCGAGGTGCGTGAGGTCCGCTGAGGTCGTCCTCGGACGGCTGAAGCGGTAGGTAAAGGTCATGCTGACGGTGTAAGTGAGGGTTGATCAGTTCGTTTGGGGGTGGGCCTTTCGACCCCCTACGCCAACCCGATCGAGCACCCGATGTCGCACTGTAAGCCAGCCTTGCGCCCCTATATCTCTCTGGTAGTCCTAACGTTCGCGCTTTTTCATAGTGTGACGTTCCCAGGTGCGGGCTCCATGGAGGGTTCCCGAGCCAGAGAGATGAATCCAAAACCAATTTTTAACATGGATCAAAATAGGCCAGTTAAAAAAACAGACACCGGAGTGGAGGCGAAAGCCAATGAGACTCCGAAGGGAGGTGCTAGCACTTCTCTCGCCCCTGGTGGCCTTGCGGCTAATGCTGCGGGTACCAGCGCGGGCGTAGGTCTGGCTGTGGCGAGAACCACAGCTAAGACCAAAACAAAAAAGTCCCAAAAAAAACAAAGGACGTCGGCGCTGATTGGGACCAGTACCGACCCTCCCCATACCAAGGTGACGATCCCGGTGCTGGGTAACACCGGCACCAGGGGTCCAGCCAAACACCCTCCTCCTCCTGAGGCTCTTCTAGCCTCCTCCCACCAGACGGCCGTCACCGGTCAAACGGAGACGACCAGCTGCACAGAGGATGCGTTTTCGCATGCCTGGCAAGTGCAGAAACGCAAGGGCAAGGGTAAATGCACTCAACAAGCCCGCCGCCCTTGCACTGACCCTTCAGGTCCATCAACTGCTGCAGTTAAAGGCAAGCAGAGGGACGGAGTGACGAGGAAGGAGCGACGCCAAGCCCGCTGGAGGCCAGGTAAGGGCTCCCGCAACAAACAGGCCACAGCCGCTAGTATGGTCAAAACAACAAGCGGCCAACTAAGTTTCTCCGCTGGTAAGAGGTCACAGGCAGAGGTCGGCACAAGCCGTCCAGCGCCAAGTCAACCGCCAACCAGTGTCCCGGCTGCTGGCAATAAAAATAAACAGCGACCCGATTGGAAGGATCATGCCGCGGCCAAGCGAGCTCTCAACGAGACATTGACACCTCGGGGGGAGCATAAGCGGCCGCGTCTTGACCAATCCAAACGGGTCGACCAGCGAAGCTACGCCCAAGCTGCCAGCTCGACCCTAGACGTCGCGATCACCTGCGACCGCACGGGAATCCTCAGCAAGGACGTATCGGACCAGGTACTCGCTGCTATCCAGAAGCAGATCATTCTCGAGGCCTGCTCCCCTAAGCAAGACACTCCAGGACCGACCTTCAACGCCAAGCCGCTGTTCGCCGGAGGTGTCCTTAAACTGTGGTGCGGTAACGACCACACCTTAGCCTGGCTAAGGAAGACAGTCTCCGACCTGTCTCTCCCAACTAGCATCCCGCTAGTTGTCAAGAGCCAATCGGAGATCCTGAAGCGAGCACGATGTGGCGTCGTGATTCCAGACGAGCAGGGAGTCTTCGGAGAGCCGACCAATATTGGGCGCGCTCTCAGCTATCAAAACCCCTGGGTCGACATAAAGAGGTGGGTACTTCTGCATGCCGACAAACAGGCCGCAGCATGGTTTGTGGTAGTTGGTGTCCCTATGGACCAAATCCCGATCCTGATGGAGGCAGGACGCCGTCTCTCAATTGGACTGGGGACGGTGTACGTGAAGTTCCAGGGTCGGAATGGCAGGTTCACCGATGTTCCTCAGGGATGGGACCCTACTACAAAGACCATCTGCGAGGCGCCGACGCAGCTGCCCCAGACACCAGCAAGGGAGACAACTCCCCCGCCAAACATCCCGGAAGCATCAGCGGCTGAACCTGCTGCAGCAGGGTCGGCCGACTGTGCCGTCGCCTCCGAGGGCGCCGTCCCTCCACCGGGTGAGGACCTGGATGACATGCTCTTGTCGCCGGCTTCGGGCCCGGGAGAGGACGGCTTCGACGAGGGCGACTTGTTTGCCGGGCTTAAACTTGGGGGGGACGAAGAGGGTTCGACCAGCGATGGCGTCCCTTTCGTCAACTTGTAAAGTCCTGCAGGCAAACCTCCACCACAGTCAGACCGCGACGGCTCAGCTTCGCAAGTGGCTGGAGGCGCAACACACGGCCATTGCCTTGATCCAAGAGCCGTGGATTAGGGCGGGCCGCATACAAGGACTTTCCAATCTTGGCGGTAAGCTCCTGGTAACCACAGATCACGCACACCCTAGAGCGTGCATCTATGTCACAGGTAACCTTAAAACACATCTTTTAACTGACTTCTGTTGCAGAGATGTCTCTGCAGCTAAGCTGCTAATACAGCGTGACGACAACACGGAGATGACGATCGTTTTCGCCTCGGCCTACATGCCCGAGGCGGAGGCGCCGCCTCCGCACGACCTCGCCCGCCTCGTGAGCCATTGCGAGGGATGTGGGTTTGAGGTCGTGGTAGGGGCCGACGCCAACGCTCACCATCAACTGTGGGGTATGGACACGCAAAACGAGAGGGGTAAGGCCTTGGTTGAATACTTGTTCTCGACTAACCTATCCCTACTAAACACTGGCTCCGAACCAACATTCGTAACCAGGCGTAGCCGAACAATCATAGATCTCACTCTGGCAACAGAGGGCGCGGCGGAAATCACTGCTGGGTGGCAGGTCTCCAACGAGGCCTCCTGCTCTGATCACAGGTGGATCCGCTTCGACATCCAGGTCTGTGTTTCTCCAACTCTACCACGGCGCAATCCGCGAAACACGGATCGTGCCACCTACACACGCAACCTTGAATCCAAGTTTGCGACAATAAGCGATCCGGTGACGTTTGCGGACACGATACAGATTGAGGTACAAGTGAGCTATCTTACTAAAACAATGATAGATAGCTACCAAACTGCCTGCCCAGAGACCACCCCGCGCAGCACACCGGGCAAACAACCATGGTGGGGCGCTGATCTAGAGCGCAAGCGCGGCAAGGTAAGGGCAGCTCTGAACAGAGCCATGAACACATGTGCGGATGAGGACTGGGATAATTACTACGCAGCCAAGTCCAGTTACAAAAAATGCATTAGATTCAGGAGTACCGCGGGATGGCGCAAATTCTGTGGTAGCATTGAATCTTGCCAGCAAGCTAACAGGGTAAGAAAGGTACTGGCGCAACAGAAATCTCCTGGGCCCACTACCCTCCGCAAACCTGATAACACACTCACTTCCTCGCCAGAAGAAACGAGACGCGTCCTTATCGAGACTCACTTCCCTGGATGTGTCTTCACGCAGGTAATCGACTGGCAAGATGTAATTCAAACGCCATCAGACAACGATTGGAATTACGCACGCAGGGTGATCACGTTGGAGAAACTCCAATGGGCCATCCGGAGCTTCCATCCTTTTAAGGCAGCTGGCCCTGATGGAGTGTTCCCCGCCCTACTACAATGGGGCGGAACCTCTGTCGCAATAAGACTGGTGCCACTAATGAGAGCGTGTCTGGCCTTTAGTTACGTTCCCAAAGGATGGAGGGAAGTGAAAGTCATATTCATCCCTAAGCCAGGTAAGGGGGACTACACAAACGCCAAATCCCATCGACCAATCAGCCTGACCTCCTTTCTACTAAAGACTCTGGAAAGGCTGTGTGATAGGGAGTTGAGGGATGGCGCTCTAAAAACCATACCGCTGCACGGTAACCAACATGCATACAGCTCGGGTAAGTCGACCGAATCCGCTCTTCATCTAGTGGTTAGACAGATAGAGGAAGCGATTCATCAGAAGGGCACCTGCCTGGGCACTTTCATAGACATCGAAGGAGCCTTCGACAAAACAAACTTCTCCAGCATCAGCAGCGCCCTCTCCAGACATGGAGTAGAACAGGTACTAACGGACTGGATTACAAACATGTTAAGCAAACGTGTGGTTCGCCTTGAGGATGAGCGACAGCTGGCCATGATAGCCAGAGGCTGCCCCCAGGGAGGGGTGCTGTCCCCCCTTTTATGGAATCTGGTGATAAACGATCTCATCACCAAACTCAACGCGAACCACTATTACACAATAGGTTATGCAGACGACCTTGCAATCCTTGTTTCGGGGAAAGTAACGGGAACAATCTGCAACCTCACTCAGCAGGCACTACGTATCGTAGGAAAATGGTGTAGGGATTTCGACCTATCGGTGAACCCCACCAAAACTGAACTAGTTATGTTCACCCATAAACGAGCATTAGGCCCTTTCCGCCTACCAATACTGTTCGACACAGAACTTCAGTTAGCCAACGAAGTCAAGTACCTCGGGGTCATTCTAGACAGTAAGTTAAACTGGAGTAGTCACTTAGACAACAAAATAAACAGGGCTTGCATCACCTTTTGGCAGTGCAAGAAAATGATAGGTAAGAAGTGGGGCCTATCCCCCAAAATTATACTATGGCTGTACACGGCGGTAATCCGCCCCATGATCTCCTACGGGGCCGTGGTCTGGTGGCCCCGCACCCGGCTAGTCACAGCCTCCAATAAACTACAACGCATGCAAAGACTTGCCTGCATGGCGACCACGGGCTGCATGAGGACAACTCCGACTGCAGCAATCGAAGCCATGCTGGGACTGCCGCCGCTCCACCTGTTCATACAGCAGGAAGCGACGATGGCGGCAGTACGCCTAAATACACTGAATCTCTGGGGCAAGAGAGACACACTACACACCGCGCTGCTTGAGGGACTCAATAAAGAGTTCCCCATCACGAAAGCAATAAATGACCAGGTACCCAAACAATTTATATTTGATAAGAAATACAAGATCCAACTCCACGAGGATCGCCGATGCGAAGGGCTGCGCCCCGCAGAGCTGCGCATCTTCACAGATGGATCCAAAACAGGTAGTGGCACAGGTGCTGGAATCTTCTCGGAGGACTTCAACATACGCATAGCCACACCATTGGGGGTCCATAACACAGTGTTCCAGGCCGAGTGCTTAGGTATTTCTCTGGCCGCCTCAGCCATCATGGCCAGGGAAGTTAAGGACCACTCAATCCGCATACTCTCAGACAGCATGGCTGTCCTGCAAGCGCTAAACAGTCACACAGTTGACTCTGGGCTAATATACGAGTGCCATCAGCGCCTCAACCAGGTGGGTAGCCTCAACAACATAACCATTCAATGGATTAAAGGACACAGCGGTTCGCTAGGCAACGATGCAGCCGATGAACTTGCCAGGAGGGGGTCGAGCATGGCACCAGTGGGACCTGAACCCATCGTGCCACTTCCCTTCGGGTACCTACGCACTCTGGTAAGGAAACGCACCAGAGATAAACATCTCAAACTATGGTCGGACCAAGGTGAGTGCAGGCAGGTCAAGGAAGCTCTCCCTACAATTGATGGTCGCCTCACGAAACGGGTTCTCCGACTAACTAAACTACAGCTGCGCACTGTTACAGCAGCTATAACAGGCCACGGGTCATTTAACAAACACCTCTTTGTCATAGGAGTCACAGACAGACCGCTGTGCAGGGCCTGCATGACGGACGACGAGACAGCAGCACATGTGTTACTAAACTGCCCGGTCGTCGCCACATACAGGGCAAAGTACTTCGGTAACCCAGGTACCCTCCGGGAGATGGTCAGTAACACCAAGGCGTTGCTGGCCTTCCTTGAGGAGCTGGGGTGGATCGAATAATCGATTTCCCACCCGTACGCAAAATACGCGCATTGACGTGGAGTTGCGGACACCAGCCCGTTTTACCTATTTACCTATTTTTTACCTTCGACCACTTGTCTATACGTCGAGACCTTGCACATGTTTCGGTGGACCGAGGTGGCGACAGAATTCGCTTAGCGCTTCTTAATAATATTCAAGACTTTCTTCCTAACAGCAATCTGTCCCAGTCACAAAGTATAGCAAAATACATAACGGCACAGTTCAACGAATTGTTTTGGCGAGGAGACGATATTCTGATCACCGCGGCCGAATTTTATCTTGTAAATGTGAACGTGGACATATGTAGCGAAAACACCCTGGTGTATTCACCTGCCGGCGAATCAGTACCCGGCAGCATACACGTGTTCTATAAAGACCAGCACTATGATGGTCACACACGAAGTTGAACAATACAAGATTAACACGCAAACTCCAAAGCAGGAATCCATCAACGCCAAAATACCACAACCCTGACTCAAAAAACACAGCCCCCAAATAATACCACCCGAACAAATAGCATCAACATTACGCATCACCGATGTCAGATGAATTCGCGGATGAGACAGGACTCAGAAATCCACCTACTGCCGCAATTGCGGAACCGGCCAAAAAAGATAAAATAGATGCTGAACTTTATCAAAGGGGGATTCGTGTAGCATGCCTACAAGAAACAGGGATGAACTTAGGAACATTCAACTCCACGCACTACGATTGGCATCTATCTGGAACCACAGGCAAAGCACACCGGGGACTTGCAATTCTAATTAGAAAGGACGCCCAAATAGAAACGAAAAACAGGAAAAAAGATTCAGACGCGATGTCGATTACTCTTAAAGCTTGTATGGGAAGTGACGAGCATGCTTCTCTTTATATAATCAATTCTCACATCAACAGCTGTACTTCTAAAGCAACTAGATCTTTCACAGGTGTATTAAAATTGATCAGACAAAAACCTAGGACATGCACGCTAGTAATCCTAGGCAACTTTAACGCCCATATTGGACGACAAGATACACAAATTTTCCAACGCAAAGGGCTAATTGACCTAAATCTCCATCATGTCTATTCCAACTACAACGGGGAAATGTTAATGGATATAGCCAACAGGGAAACATTGCAAATAGAAACGACAAAGACGAGATCATCATGCAGGACAACATGGTCGAAGGGCACTCAGAAATCCCAGTTGGACCACATTATTATGCCACATACAACAAAAAAACTTTTCCACTTCATTAAAGGTGAATGGGTCAATAGGGGCACCTCCGACCATAAAATAATCTGGGAACAAGAACAAGTCGAATCGTAAACAAAAGCGAAGGTACCAAACAAAAGAAACCGCAAGCCACAAAAGCAACAACCATCGCGGCTAAGGATTTCAACCATAAAAAATGCCATTATGCTGCTCTCAATAGCAAATACACCAAAACAAAATACCGAGATTGCATATCCAAAAAACTAGGAAATATACGAATCAATTCAACGGATGAAAACATCGAAATACCATGGAGCAATAACTGAAGTATTAAAAGCAGCTGCCCAGGATACCCTGATTTTTCAACCGATTCACTCCAGGGATCATCGGATAGCCCTTACCAACCTTCAAAAGGTTAAATTCTTACAAAGTAGGCAACCGGATAATCCAAATAGACATAATCGAGTAAAAGAATGTCAGGCAATACTTCAAAAGGTCAAATACCAAGAAGAACAAACAGCATGCAGGGCCTTCTTTAATGGGCTGGGAAAGAAACACCCTTTAAAACGCATGCAAGTACTTTACTTATTTTACAGGAGCAACAAACTACAAACAAAACGCCAGAAAAAGCCGCTTATATATCGATGAGGAAATCCTAAAAAAATCCGAGGGCCCACCCATACCCACGGTTAATATAACAAAGCACACGCACAAAATACGGGACCCACTTTGGACGACGTAACGGGATTCATTAACAACATGTAAAACGGGAAAGCTCCAGGAACAGACCAAGTTGTAATCGAGCTATTCAAAGCGATGCCCTAAATACTACAGATAGCCGTCACCAAACATATGATCAAAACTTGGTCAAATAATAAAGTACCTGACACGTGGTTAGAGACAGTGCAGGTACCAATTCCGAAAAACAGTAACCCTAAAGCTACGAATGACTATCGCCGCATATTGGTATTTAATACGGGTTACAGAATTTATGCATCCTACACACTAAAAAAAATAGACGAAACAATAAAAGAATTAGACAATTACCATGCTGCCTTTTTAAACAATAGGTCAACAGATGACCACATCTTTACACTTAAAAGGGTCTTGGATGAAGAATGGCGGGGAAAAAAAAGGATTTATGTACTCGCTCTCAACATAGAAAAAGCTTTTGACCATGTCGACCTCAACGCATTGCGAGATATTTTAATACAACGAACTAACAAACCACTAACCAACAGAATAATCAAAGTTTGCATGAATGAACGAACATGCATGCAAAATTGTGTGGCCGGCAAAGCAGCTGGATTATCAAAGGAAAGGGACTCAAAAAAGGTTGCCCGTTGTCCCCTCGTCTCTTTACAATGGTCATGGATGAGGTCCTTAGAACCCTTGAAGAGGAAACTAAATTAATCAAACTGGATCGGGATCGTGCAATCTCACTCCACCTGGTATCATCATTTGCGGACGACCTTATCTTCATTACAGATGACATTGAACGGCTAAAAGAAATCCTATACCATATTAAACCCTTACTTGCTAGTTTTGACCTCCAAATAAATGAAACAAAAACAAAAATACTAATTAGAGACCCATAGCTACAAAGAAAACGGGCCATGTGACCATTAATGGAATAAATCTACATACAGTCGATGAAATTAAATACCTAGGCGCACACATAATATCTGCATTAAGCAGGAAAAGCACAATTAAAAAACGCTGCGAACAGGTCACTAGAAACGCAAAATCACTATTACCATTCATAACAAACTCAAAGATGCATTGGAAACTAGCCAGACTCATGTATAGAATGGTGATCGTGCCCTGTTTGATACACGGTTTGAAAGAATCGGCACTCACTAAAGCTAACAGGTCTAGATTGAGAAGGTATGAGAGAGTTATCATGAGAGACTTGTTAGGAATAAACCAAAGGAAAATAAAATGCATGAAATCTTGGACGGAAAAACTGTAACCAAACGCATCAAGAACCACAGGATATGCTATCTTGGACATGTGCACAGGCGCCGCGAACCACATCTGTTATATGCAGCAATGCAGTTTAAGGTCAAATCCAAGAAAGTCGGCCGACCCATTTACACCTGGAATGACAACCTACAGCAGGACATGAAGTACTTCGACATGGAAATCAACTTTTGGATGGACACGGCCGAAGATCGAGATAAGATCAGGAAGGCTAATAGCGTGATTTACAAGAAATCAGAAACGGATAGTAGCGAGACCTCAGATGAAGACATTGGAAACAGCAACGTGCAATACAGCATAGCAGTGACACAGAAAAGAGTCGAGAAAGCAACTGGCAGCGACGTTGTTAAAAGATGCCCTCCCATAGATAAATTACCCGTCTCTCCACTATTCCATTGCTTGCTCAAGGATGCATATCCGGTAGACTCAAATAATCCTTCCTAAGGGCACGTCTTCCTGACCATTACCGCGCCCCCCGGTCTACTCTTTTTTTATATGCAATGGCCTCTGTAGTCCCATGAAACATGAGGCTCCAAGGACTAGTGCGAATCCTTGGGTTCATTCGAGCAATCGAGTCTGGTTTAACCACGCTGGGGTCGGTGCATTTCATTCATTCATTCATAAATATATTATTATTTTGGAATATTGGAATATTTATTTACATTAAATGTACCTGACCTAGGGTTTAATAAAAAAACAATATTTTACATTAATGACACTGTATTCGTTATAAATTACAATAAATGTTCCAATTGTCTGCCACCCACACTGATACAGGCTCTACATCTACGAATAAATGATCTACTGTACGTCTACCATTAACTTCTATTCTTCATGAGTTGTACAAATCGGGGACCCTCACTCCAACGTTCACTATTTACTATCTTGCATCCAAGTTGTTCACTGTCTTGCATCCAAATTGTTATTATATTTTCGATGTCCTGGTTTGCTCCTTCGACAATTCCCTGACTTTGGGAATGTCTAGGCTTGCCAAGGACAATTTTTAAAGTCGGTTAGTATTTACAATTTCGTTTGAATATTCTCTACCGTTGTCAGATTGAAGGATTGCTGGTGCACCAATCAGTGTGAAAATATTCAGTAAATTGTATGCTACTTCCTCCGCGTATTATGATTTTAGTGCTCTTAATATCACAAACTTCGTTAGATGATCCTGATAGACCATTACAAATTTATATTCCTAGTCTGGATGAGATTGACAGTCAAGCAAATCTACTTGACAGTGAGAATTAAATTCGGATGAAAGTATGGGCTTGACGACAATTCCTTTTTTTATTCCTTTTTGTTTTTGCTGGCAAGGTTTCCAAAGTTGAAGATTCAGTTCAATATCAGGGAAAGTTATATTTTTGTATCGTGCAGAAAGCTCCTTCAGCATTCGGTCTCGTCCTCCATGGCCGATACTCTCATGTGCATTATGAAGTACTTGAAATAACACACTATCAGCATCGTAGTATAAAATATTGTTATCAAGATTGTTCACAAGAAATATCAAGTTGAGTTTTTGACCAACAAAATAGAATAAAAATGAATAGAATCAAAATGCTGTAACTAGTAATCCCGGGGAGACTTCTTTTCGGCTGTTTTTGCAATTTTTATATCTTCTAAAAATGGTTCATACCGTCGATCGTCAATAAATATGAGATTTTTAGTATTTGCTGCTTCTCTTTGAATTTGCAATTGTGAACAAAATCTTTCTCTCATCTGAGAGACTCGTTGATCGGACGCCATTTATAAATTCAATCACGAAATAGAACAAAAGAAGAGAAAAATAGTAGGTACTTAGTTATGCAATGAGCTGATTGCAAGCTACGCACGTCCTCCCGCCTGCGTCGCGTGGAGTTTACTGCCTGCTCGCACGTCTTCCCCTACCCACTTTCGTCTTTTTCACACAATTGAATCACAAAACAGAACAAAAGAGAAGAAAAATAATAGGTACTTAATTACGCAATGAGCTGATTTCATGCTACGCACGTTCTCCCGCCTGCGTCGCGTGGAGTTTACTGCCTGCTTGCACGTCTTCCCCTTCCCCACATTCGTCTTTTTCACACGTTGCCGGCTGCGTATTCGGTTTTGTATAGAATGCCTAGGCAAAGTATAAAATAAATAATATTTCATACATCACTTAAACGTTATCACCGAGGGCCTTTTTTAGGCTTAACTTAGTTTTAATTATATTATTTTATTTTTTATTTTAATTAAGTTAATGTTAATAATCATCTTGTAATTTGTTTATGTAAAATAAATTCATTAAACACCTCAACGTAAAGTATAGTAAGGTATTCTATAGATTGCTTAGGTATTGTATAGACTAACGGATTATACAGATTGCCGGTAACATAAATATGTATATATTATAAATGCGAAAGTGAGTTTGTTTGTTAGTTACACTTTCACGCTAAAACTACTGAACGGATTTGCATGAAATTTGGCAAATGGGTAGACCATAACCTAAATTAGAACATAGGATAAGTACTTTTTATCCCGATATTCCCACGGATCGAGACTAATGCGGGCAAAACCGGGGCGCAGCTAGTACATGATGAATGCAATTTTCTTAAATTATTTTACAATTATAAAATCAAAACTTACCAGAATCATTAAACTGTAAGTAATGAAATAGTCCACAAAGGGTGTCACACTTTAGCTGTAATGTCTCGCCATCTTGAAACTCATAGAAAATAACCTTGAGTTTGTCATGACGATATAGTTCCAACACTGTACCGTTTGATGGCAATTCCATGTGCAATGGATATTTATCTGAAACGACATGTGAGGTTATGTGAACATGGCGCAATGGCAGACGTTGAATAGGCTGTCGAAAAAAGCTTGTACCTAATAGTTATATTTCCGGATTAATTGTTTATATCAAAACATAAAATCATGCCTGTTTTCCCCGACGAGTTATGCAGAGTTGTATCTAGTACACCCACATTTCGCCAGTTATGTTTCAGTCCTATGTAATAGGGGGCGAGCCTATTGCCTTCAACTGCAAGAATCCAGGTTCTGAACTGCTTCTTAAAAGTACCATATGGTAAAACCTAACAACACTGCCCGACCTGGGAATCTTACATTTATAGGTATATTATAAAACATTTTGAGTAACTATGTAGTTTCTTGTCCATTCTTCTTACGAAATCACCTTTTGGAAGAGGCAACTATAATTTGATTTTCTTGTAAATGTTGACGTTCCAAAGTGCCTCTTAATGACCTCAATCAACTCAGCCTACCGCAGTCCACTGCTGGACATAGGCCTCTCCCAGGCTGCGCCACAACATTCTTTCCTCTGCCTTACGCATACCGTCTGTTCCAGCTACCTTTTAAGTACTTAATGGCCGACCTGAAATAAATTATTTGACTTTGGCTTTCCACCCAAGACCTACAATTCGTAAGTCCGGGCCGTCACCACTGCTATACTGCTCTTTTAAAACTTATTATTGGGTGATTAGTTGCGAGATAAATCACATTTATCAATAAAAACGCTTACAAATCTACCCACTAACCAAGAGTAAATGCAAAATAAAACTTGACTCCTGTTTAAAATTACAAAATTATGATGAAACAGAGAAACTGGTGGAAGTGTAAAATATTCATCACTACCTCACACACCGCAAAAAATCACACACAACACACATGCCACAAACACCCCTCGCAAATCTTATTGACGCTCACCCACCTATTCATCCTACACTCACCACATTAACTCAACGTCAAGATACATCCCAAATGATAATTTATGTCCTGTACTGTTTATTTGTATCATATTTTTTATTATTCATTATTTCAATTTATATTAACATAATTACCTATTAAGCAAAAAGTGCTTAATAGGTAATTATGCATGGAACATAACTCCATTCTGTATCTGGGAAAGGGCGTTGTTAGCTGCGCCACAGTTTATACATTTGCAGCTATCATCGTTTTACTTGTTGTATGTACTTAGTCTTGTGTTATTGTTACGAAATAAACTTTTTATTTTTTATGTCTTTAGCTATATATATATATATATATATATATATATATATATATATATATATATATATATATATATATTATAGAGTATTCTATCTATATATATATATATATATAGATAGAATACTCTATAATATACAGCATAAACATAACAGGTATAAATACTACTTACCATAATAGAAATTGTTCGCAGTAAAACGAATAGCGACTTGTTCTACGCTTGCGCCATTAATATAATTAGATACACACACTAATAATTTCTGGTCATCCTTAAGTTTGAGATAAAACGACATCTCAGCCTTCTTTGTTGGTATTAGTTCTGTAATAAAAATAAAAAATATCATGTAGCTAGTAACAGTAAAGTTGTATTTATATTTAATCCTGTACAAGTGCCAGTTTATAGATCGCTATCAAGACAGCGTAGCGTGTATGCAGACAGCGAGGAGAATGATGAGCAACTGAGGTTTGTCTCATCCTCCGATATTAGTCTCATCCCCGATATTACCTATCAATTTAGACATCAGCAGTGCTATTCTGTAACCTTCTCACCGTGAAAACTTAAGTGAAGTGAACGTGGAGTGAACTGTCAGTGTCATCCCACCTGATACTAGGGATGGACCAAGGATTACATTTACAATCATAATCGAGATTTTAATAACATTTTTATGCTAATTATATTGATCATAATCTGTTAACTGATTATATAAACGCAATCCCATGACCCAACTGCGATGTGTTTTGAAGAAGCGATAGTGGATTGAGTCTAGTAAAGACCGTGCGACGTTATTCAGCGTTGTTATTAACCCAAATCTATTCAATAAGAAGAGATAACCGAGTGTGCAGTGATCGAGTGCTAAAAATGTGCCTGGCTGACGGACCATAGAATTTATCCCCTCACAAACTATGTGGAAACCTAACTAAACGCTGTGTGTGTCTGTGTACATAAGCCATTTGAATAAAAAAACATGCCGATTATTTAATAAGTACCTTTCTAATATTTTATTTTAATTAGGTAAATTTATACCGACCTACGCGTTGCCAATAATAAAATAATATTCATAAAGTCACCGTCATCAATACTATAACAAAATTCAACAGTTCAACTGACACTCACGCAGCGCGCGCACCACCCGGTGGCCGGCTAGGCTCACTTCATCCAGACCAAGTGAAGTGGTGTTGCTATGGCAACGAGAATCGAGTGAAGTGATAAGATCACGACACTCGCGCGTCGCGCTTACCGACTCACTTCACCTAGCCGATTCACTTCGGCGCGGGTGGTTACTATGGTTACGAGAATCGGGTGAAGTGATAAGATCACGCCACGCTTGCGCGTGAGGCGCTGTTAATAATATCAAGTTGTTTTTTTTTTGCCGTTGCGAGGATTAAAAATTAAAAAACGTTCATATAGGTATATCAAATGACGAACTTATGAACGAAATTAAAAGGTAAGATAATGCATTTTATTATTACTAAATATTTATTTTTATAACCATAAAACTATGAATTTTGGAAACGTCTAAGTAAGTGCAATCAGTTCATATGGTCTGTATTTTCGGTACCTCTTTCAAATGATACAATAGCGTATTTAAAAGAAGTGTAGATCCACAGTCTAGAATGCCTGGCTTCAAATCTCAGGAATTTCGTTTTTTATTTAAACTACTACGATGTACATATATTTATTAAATACATTTCTATAATTAAGTATATAAATAAAAAAAAAGCTAAAAATACCAAATGTTTTTGTTTTTTCAGAAAAAGACCCCGGCTTATTTGATAATAGGCATGACGAAATAACTGGTTCATCTGAAAATTGCGATGTTATTTGTCACAAGTAAGAATTTAATTTTATTGATTTTGTTTATAATACATAGGCACTATAATTATGTACCTACTTATGAATTTTAGGTACCTACCTAATCTTTTACTTGCAGCTTAACAATTTTTCAAAGTCAAATACAAAAATAAACGAAATTCAATTACCTATCTTGTGAACTACAATACATCATAGAACTACAATATTTAGAATTGACATTTCTACGTAATTTAAAATCTTCAATATTTTTATACCTAGATTGAAAACAGAGGTGCCACAGAAAGATCACGATTGTGAAGTTTTTTTTTTCTAAAAAATATGGATACTTCGCTCGCAGAAGCCGCCCAAGTGGTGGCATTGCTGGATTCTGGACTTAGTCAGCGTGTTGTGGTTGAAAAATTGCATCTAAGCTTGTCGTCTGTTCATAGAGTCTACAAACGCTATCGGGAGACTGGTTTGTTCACGCGCCGTTTAGGATCTGGCAGGAATCGGGTCACTTCTGAGCGAGATGATCGATTTATTGTAACAACTTCTTCACGAAATCGACGCCATAATGCTTTTCAACTGCAGCAGCAGCTTCATGCGTAGGGTGGCTGTAAGTGATTCTACAATTAGAAAAAGGTTGAAGGAACGTGGACTGGTACCGCACAAGCCAGCGAATGGGCCGAAATTAACTGCAGACCATCGAAGAGCGCGCCTTAACTTTGCACGTGAGCACTTAAATTGGTCATACCTCCAGTGGAACAAAATACTCTTTTCTGATGAGTGTAAAATTATGCTGTACGGTAACGACGGAAGGAACAAGGCCTACAGAAGAGATAGAGATGGAGAACGCTTTGCATAATGCTGCATTGAAGAAAAGGTCAGCTATGATGGCGGTTCGTGGACGGTTTGGGGAGGAATCAGCGCCGACGGTAAGACAGAGCTTGTCTTTGTGTCTGGGCCACGTTTGCCTGCACTAAACAGTCATCGGTACATCGAACAGTGTCTTGAGCCTCACGTGATGCCCTATGCACAATTTATTGGCAACGGTTTCATATTCATGCACGACAATGCTAGGGCTCACACCGCGAGCGTCGTTCGAGATTATGTTACCGAAGTCAATATCTCCATTATGGAATGGCCAGCAAGAAGCCCGAAAATGAATCCGATGGAACATCTATGGGATGAATTAAAGAGACGAATTTGTGCAAGAGATCCTGCCCCAGAAACACTTAGCCAGCTGCAAAATGCAATTCAAGAGGAATAGAATTGAATGCCACAACATTTGATCGTGACTCTGATCCGATCGATGAAGAACCGTATGGAAGCAGTAATAAGAGCTCGGGGAGGGAATACAAGTTATTAAATAAACGTTTCTTAGCTTTTTTTTTTCATTTACGTGTGTTGTTTAATCAATTTCCTTCATACTCCATACAGGGTAAAACTGACTTATTAAACAAAATACGAAACCTATGAAAATTTAATTTGAATTTAGAACATTAACATTAGGATTTGAAAACCTCATATTATTCACTATTAAACGACGTAATCCTTATAAAACATAAACTTGCAAGTTGTTTCGATTTTTCTGATGAGAAGTGTATTTGTTTGCCTAACAATGGGGTGATTTAAATAAAATATTATATATATAATATAATATTTTACAAAAAAAATGTTGCTTGAATTAAATTAATTTTATTTGAATCGGCTTCCTCGCGCAACGCATCAGTATTGCAATTCACCGAGGAAATGCCGCCAGCAACAAGGCCTTCAATAAAATTCCTCATTCCATACTGAATAATTCACAAACTAGCAACGTATGGTATCACTGGTCCCTCATCTATCTCATTTATCAAATCGTGAATTTTATGTTATTGTTAGCGGTTTCCGATCTGCCAGCAATTATTGAATGAGTTCCGGTTCCAGTGCATCACAGAGATCGAAGAAAGATATTGAAGTTCTGCATGCACCCCAGGTTTTCTGCACGCACCCCGCGTGCAGAAAACCTGAGGTGCGTGCAGAAAACCACCTCATCTGCCTGATTACTGCTCGTTCCCTGCGAAAACGTTCAGGGGAAAGAGCAGTCGTTGGGCCGGTGCACCTTGGGTACGGCCAATAGTCTCTCCATGTCGGAGAGGGTATTGACTGTGGCGAATTTCTGCTTGGGGGGGGGGGGGGGTGCTTAATGCTCGATCGACGAACGTCCACTCCCCATCTGCTTACAGAGGGCAGGTCGAGTGGGCGCAGAGTGGCGGCGCTCGCTGTGTACTCTCCCTGCCAGCGAGCTAACATCGGAAGGATCGATTCTCCTGACTGCAACCGTCGAAATCGTAATCCGTAAAGAGATCACAGTCATGTTTTGTGACTTGGAACGGGGTGAGGATCTTGGTCGCCCGGATCGCGAGGAAGATAACTCCTATAAAAATCCTCTAATAACAAGTTTTGGTGCACGGCGAAGGTATGAATGGCTGAGGAGTAGTATCATCTATAACTTTGTCGTTGTAGGTGGCGCATCAGTCGCGAGTGCACCCACAGCCAGAGTACCAGTGGACCCCCTGGTTGGGTTATAAATGTACACTTGTCTAGGGACAGGAGGAGTACCTAGGTGTAGGTACTATTTACATTCCCTATACTCTTAGGATTCAAAATGGAAAAAAAAAACAAACAAACAAAACGAAGCCAAGTGAGGGGGGGGGTGAGTGATGCGGGGTCGGAGTCCAACGCTGCATCCGGCGCAAAGGGCTCAGTTCAGAGCTCGGAGTGCGAAGTTGTGGGGGCTGCTGGGAGGAACCGAGACTTCTTCCGGAGACCCCCCAACTCGGGGTCATCCTCCGACGGGCCAGAGGAACAAAAGCCACTCCAGCCGGCGGGATGGGGCTCGAGGAAAAGGTGTGGATAGAGGGCTCACCACCAAGGAGGCCGGCGAGCCGAGCCAAGACGAGAGGTTCACCATGGAGGGGCACCACCCTGGAGGGACAAGCCGCGGGGCGGCCCTTTCGCAGTTTTCAGATGATGAGCTGGACGCCGCTGGCGGTTTCAATTCGAAGCGTGCGGCTAGGTTTGCGGAGGTCGTGGTAGCCCCGGTCCAGGATGTGGCCGTGAAGAGAATCAAGTACTCTAAAGACCACCGGTACATCCAGTTCGACGTCTCCGCCCAGACCTCGAGCGTGCCGGTCGGACAGACCCCGAGTGGTCCGCGGTGGGCGCTGATGCAGCTGGACTGGGAGCTCCCTCTGGAAGCCTCGATCATGTAGGCCTGGGTGTCATCACTGGACAGGTCTGCTGACATCAAAGAAGAGGCGTCCATTGTTCCTCGACCAGTCTTAAATCCAAACTGGGTCGGGGTAATCTCACTGTCCTCCTGCAGTCAATACTCTATTACTTCCCCCATACCTTAGTTTTATCCCTCTATAGTTGTTGCAGTTCTAAACATAACTTTTATTCTTGACGATGGGCACTAGCTTACTATTGCACCATTCTTGTGAGGTCTTTCATGCAACAACTTGAAGAATAAAGTTAGCCACATACATTCATCTTCTTTTAAACACCATACTTCTACTGGTATATCATCTGGGTCACTGGCCTTGCCATTTTTCATACTTCAAACTGCCTTTCTTACTTCATTCATGATAATTTCCCTCACCAAACCTATATTTACTTGTACTTCTTAAAGCACACCATACCATTTATTCTCTTTGTTCATTAGCTTTGAAAATAAACCTTCCATCGTTATTTTTATTTCGTCATCTTTGGACAGAACCTTACCGGCACGGGCGTCATTTTCATACATTTAATGTGAATTATATTTCTCATTCTTCTTTCATTTGCTTTTGTAATCCAATAGAGCTCTTTCTGGCCCCTAGGGCTTTCCAGTGAGTCATACAGCTTCTCCAGCGCCTTAGCCATTGAAACTGCTACCGTATTTTTTACCTTTTTCTTTAATTCTATATAAACCTTTATGTTATCATCTTTCAAACTATCATTTCTGATTTTTACACCCTGCCATTCTTTGAACGCAATTTTCTTTTCTTTAAGCATCTTTTGCACGTCTTCATTCCACTACCATGTATCCCTTTACCTACCTATAACTTTATTATTTTATTCTTTTTATTTTATTATTTTGTATACCTTTCCCATTCGATTCTCCAAACACATCTTTTGCTACTTTCTTTATACAATCCGCCATTACTTTCTAACATTCATTCACAGATTTTCTTTCCATATCCTTCATTCCATTCATTTTATCTACCACTTGACTCTTAAACATACCAGCGGACTAGTCGGTCTTTTGACAACCGACTAGTCCGCCGAAGTTATAGCGGCTTATCTCTTATAATTCATCATCATTATCATCATTTCAGCTGAAAAACTACACTGCTGGACATAGGCCTCCCCCAAGCACCATCACTTCGACCGGTTCTGTTCTTCCCGCATCTAGCGGATTCCTGCGGCTTTCACAAGGTCATCGGTTTACCTTGTGGGAGGCCAACGTTTCGCCTTCCGGTACGCGGTCGCCACTCCAGAACCTTTCAACCCCATGGGCAATCTGTTCTGCGAGCAATGTGCCCTGTTGACTGCCCCTTAAGTTTGGCAATTCTTCGGGCTATTTCGGTAACTTTGGTTCTCATACGGACTTTTTCATGTCTGATTCGAAACTCCAAGCAAAGCCATTGCCTTTTGGGTGAATTTAAGCTTTCTAATAAGGCCCATTGTAAGCAACTACGTTTCAGAGTCATAGTTCATCATTGGCAACACGCACGGTTACGGGTATGGTATGTGAGACGAGAAGATATTGCGTTGCTTCTTGAATGGATTCGACGGTTGACCTCTTTCTCGAGGTTGGACTGATTTAACTGGACAGTTTGGTCTAGGTAAATCCACAACATATAGTGTAGCGTATCTGATATTCATAAGACTGGGTGATACGTGGGCATTTGATATGACTTTTGTCTTATCCATGTTCATTTCAAAAGCTCTACAGAGGTCCTCCATAGTCTCAGCCATGACTGCTATACAGTCGACAAATCATAGGATAGTGATGTGCTCACCATTGATGTTGATGCCTAACCCTTTCCCGTCCAGAACCTTGACAACATCAGCAGCGGTGAACAGTTTCGGATAGATAACGTCTCCCTGTCTCGCACCTCCCTGCAGAAGGATAGGTTCCGAAGTCTGGTCCTGGAGTTGGACTGACATAGTGTGACATTGGCGTTTAGGTACAGACACTTCAATACCTCGATGTACCGATAGTCAATCTGGCACAGTTAAAGAGACTGCAGTACAGCCCATGCTTCGATCGAATCGAAGGCTTTCTCGGAGTCTACACACGCTTAGCACAGAGGCAGGTTATACTCTTATAATTATGTAGGTATATTACACTTACCTGTCTTTTTGTAACTGGTTACATTATCAGCAAGTAAATCATAATCCTTCACCACCAATTTCACTTCTGTTCGCTGAACTTCACACACCACATTAATGTGTTGGAGACTTTCATAAATGTATTCAATTTCATAATAATTGTTTTCAACAATCTTGAGTTTTGGTTGTACAGTTATCCCATTAATTCTGACATTTATTATATCTGCAAAAAAAAGTTAACCAATTCGTTTCATAAACCACTTTCTTATAGGTAATTCTTTATTCCACTTGTATAGGTGGAATAAAGAATTATGGAGGGGGACAGCGTCTAAAATATTCCTTTATTATTTGAAAAAACTATTATTGCATGTGGTGAGATGATACAAAATTATGTGTATAGATATTATGTTGTTTTTTTTTTGTTAATAAACAAAGTAAACAGCTCCACTGACATAGTCTAGCAACAAAAGCACACTGGGCCGCAATGAAAGCGCGGTTTTACAAAATGCGATAACTTTTGAAATATTTGAGCAATATTTTTAAAATAAAAAGTAAATTAAGGTTTATATCATTACAAATATAGGAAAAAGTAAACCTTTTATTTCTTTTTGTTGCTTATGTAAAAAAAACATAATTAAAAAATAAATATGAAGAAGAAGAACTTTGAAACCAGTTGTTTTACTTTTGTTTCTGTTTATATATATGGCATTTCTTGGGCAGATATTTATTATTTTGATCAAATTCAATTAACAACATGCCACTAACCCCTGAAAAGTGTACCAGAATTCTGACAATGCTTGAAGACGGGCGCAGTCAGCGTTATACAGCGAGAACTGTTGGTGTGTCGCTAACAACCGTTCAAAGTGTGCTCCAGCGATTTGAAGAGACTAGATTCAATATTCGCAGGCCAGGAACAGGCCGAACAAGGTGCACGACAGCGCGGGAGGATCTATATATGGTGTCAACAATGTTGAGAAATCGATTTCAAACGGCTGTTGAAGCCAAAAATCACCTTCTTTGTGCTGGAGGGAGCAATCCGAGCACGTGTACAATGCGGCGGCATCTTGCTGAAGCAAACTTGGAGCCATTTAGACCTACAAATGGTCCAAAACTCGAAAAGCAGCATCAAAATTCAAGGCTGAGTTACGCTAGAGAACATATGAGTTGGACTCTGGATGACTGGTCAAGAGTAATGTTTTCGGACGAATTGAGGTTCATGTAATACTCGCACGATGGGAGGCATAGAGTCTACAGTAGAGCCGGAGAGCGCTATACCAAGCTTGAATTGAAGATAAAGTGTTATACGGCTGACGCTCCACACATGTGTGGGCTGGAATTTCTTCGGAAAGCCGCACCGTGCTGGTGGTGATAGAAAATGGCACTTTAACTGCAGACACATATTATGCGAATGAAATTTTAAATGAATATGTTGGCCGATTTTTTGTACACACGGGTGAGAATGCCATCTTTATGCAAGCTAACGCTCGCCCCATACAGTTCGAATAGTCTTTGACTACCTTGAAGATGTAGCTATCACAGGCATAGAGTGGCCAGCCCACAGCCCAGATTTGAACCCCATCGAGTATGCGCAGGGCGAATTGGAACAATGTGTACGCCAGCGAAATTCCCCTCCAATCACGCTTCGTGAACTGAAAGAAGCACTGATAGAGGAATGGGAGAATATTCCTCAGCATCGGCTTAGAAATCTGGTGGAAAGCATGCCAAAATGTATAACAGCTGTATTAACAGCTCGTGGTGGCATTACAGAATACTAAAATGTGTAAAAGTTGCATATTTGATACCGTAGCACATAACGTGGCTCGCCGATGCGAGGGTTTGCGTCCCAAAGAGCTGCGCATCTTCATGGATGGATTCAAAACAAGTAGTGGCACAGGTGCTGGAATCTCCTCGGAGAACTTCAACATACACGTAGCCTCACCATTGGAAGTCCATAACACAGTGTTCCAGGCCGAATGTATGGGTATTTCTCTTGCCGCTGCAGTCATCATGGCCAGGGAAGTTAAAGACCACTTAATTCGAATACTCTCAGACAGCATGGCTGTTATGCAAGTACTAAATAGTCATATAGTTGACTTTGGGCTGATATACGAGTGCCACCAGCGCCTCAACTAGTGGGTAGCCTCAATAATCTGGTTGGACCAAAATGAGTGCAGGCAGGCTAAGGAGGCACTCCCTACCATCAATGGCCGCCTCAAGAAACGGGTTCTCCGACTACAAAAAATCAACAAAAAAAAAAAATCAAAAGTCATTTATTCAAACTAGGCTGAGGATCAGCACTTTTCGAACGTCAAAATTACATAAGACAGTCCCCCAAAACGCCCAACCTTCGCCACTTCCTAGTGCTTTAGCTGGGAAGAAGAAGTGGCCAACAAACTCCCCAGCAGCACAGCTGTCTGTTCAGTTAGAGAAAATAATGGATTCTATACAATAGTATGCAAAACAATTTACACCACGTGAAACACAAAACATTAAATTATTAGCCATATGTCAGCTAGCACACCACTATACCAAAAAAAAAGAAAGAAAAAGACCGAAAACTATTCTCAAGCAGAGATAAAAACGTAAACAGAACTTAAAACCTAAGTAAAAGCCTTCAAGTAAAAAGGGCGTGCCCGCTTTCATACGAGTATATCTACAGCCGTAACAGTCACAAATGATGAACTAGGACCATCAAATTAAAATAAATAAACAGTTAATTACTAATAACAAAACAAAACAATGGTCAGCAAGACGACCAGTCACCACAAGCAGCAGTAACACACACACAGCACAACTACAATAGCTGCGTACAGTTACAGCAGCTATAACTGGCCATGGGTCATTTATTCATAAGTAAATAAATAAATAAATAAATAATAGGAATCACAGACAGTCCGCTGTACAGGGCCTGCATGGAGGACGATGACACAGGAGCTCACGTGCTGCTAAACTCTCCGGTGGACGCCACATACAGGGCAAAGTACTTCGGTAACCCAGGTACCCTACGTGAGATTGTCAGTAGGACCAAGGCGTTGCTGGCCTTGACGAGCTGGGGTGGGCTGAATAACCGATTTACCTACCCATATGCAAAATACGCGCTCTGACATGGAGTTGCAGACACCAGCCCGTATTACCTATTACTGTAGCACATTTTTCGAAATCTAGTGAAAATGGTCATTTTTACTTAACTTACTTTTATCCAAAATAAACATCATAATCTTGAACTTTTATGACATTGATTTAACCACTATACAATTGTCTATAATACAGTATTTGTTTCATAAAGCTAGCTCCAATATTTTGTAATTTACTCAGGTTTTTGTTACCGACCCGCTTTTTTGCGGCCCAGTGTATACATATAAAAACATACATACATAGCCTGATAAACACATTACGATCCTTAGCGTTGCGCAGTCTGGTAAAAATAGGCTAATCGCATAACGATCAAAGATGTCAAACTCAATCTATGGGTTGGTTATTGGCAAGCTTCACCCGATTTTAGCCAGCTAAGCGAACATAGATATCAGAGGTAGGTACCTAAAAAAGTAGAAAACCAAACAAACTTACTGAACTCTGTCCGCATTACAAATCTCACCATAACTTTGTTGTAGTCAGTTGATAGTGTATTAGTACATATCATATAACTATTGTTGTGTCCTGAATGCAATTTTGCAACAACACCGATCAATTTGTATGATGATAGATCTGCCGTGGTAGAATTATCTGAAATAATACGAAATAATCATTTACATACTAGCGACCCGCACTGACTTCGCACGTGCGTGATCTACTAATACTCGTAATACACTCAAGAGCAATGAATTAGGGTCAAATCAAAATAAAAAAATGAAAATTTCAATAACTTAAAAATACGTTTACATTAGGTCATTAAGTAATTTCCATTTAAGTATGAAATATACTTGTATTAGAAAGTTCCGCTCTACCACTTATTATGCCTTGCAGTACAAGCTATTGAATAGACATTCCATTTTAGTAGGAATAAGAAAAAAAGTGATACAAACGAGAAAAGAAAGAACATAAAGTAATCAAAACAAAGCAATAACCAATATACATAGATGCGCTGTCGTGCGGAGGTGAGTATGAGTGCATGCGCGTGTGTGTGTTTGTGAGTGTAAGTGTATGAGTGTTTCACGATAGTATATAGTATATAAATAGGATATGATGTATGTTATTACTTAATGAAAGCAAGGGAGAAGTACTCTCAGGAGATATTTAACCTTAATTGTAATATTTATAAGCTTATCGTTTGGACTATATTCTCAATCTCATCGTAAGTTTTGGACTTTAATCATTTAGTCAGAGCATTTTTGTAGTCTCGACATGAAAGTAAGTAAATATTTAAGTCCTTGTTAATCAAGTTATAGAAATGAGAGGATTGCCTAGCGTATTGTCTCCTAGCAAAAGTTGATTTAACAGGAACGTTGAGGATCATGTATTTTCTTCTCCCCTGTCTAGTCGTGGGATCGAAAGTGAGAGATTTATGTTTATTAAGATTTGGAATTGATAGGAAGTGCGTCATATTTGGCGATTTCAATGTTGACATTCTTGCGGAAAGTAAAAAAATCTCTTGAATTTGTTAGTATATTAGCGTCTTACAATTTTAGGCATCTTCTAAATATTCCTACTTTTATTCGAAACAATTCATACTTATGCATTGACAATGTATTGACTAATCTTTCCGAGGACGACATGGATCAGTGTGTGTAGATCATAATGGTTTGGCAGATGGCCATGGCGGCCTTCTTTGTAATGTAATTCTTGATAAGATTGACAAAAAGACAAATAAATCTAAACATACCAAAAAAATTCGTGAATATTACTCAAAAAATACTAGTAAAGTAAAAATTGATAAAAAATGATCAAATAAAGTGGATAACTAAGGGAATTAAGGTGTCAAGCAAAATAAAAAGAATATTATGCTTGAGCACCACCAATAATACTAGTGTTTCTAACTACAAAATAAATTACATCAGAATCTGTACAAGAGTTTTAAAACACGTACGAAAGTTAGCAATATCGTGTCATCTTAAAAGAGCATAAAATATAATTAAGGCGACATGGAGAATTGTGAATCATCAGATCAGACAAAGAGAAAGCAAAATAAAGTTAGAATAAAACTTGTTCTAAACATTGACAACAAGGCGGTTACAGATCCACACATGTTGATATATTTGTGTATTAATCATCACTTTTAAAAAAAGTAGAAAGAGCGATGTCCTTCCTAAGAAACTCAACATTGAGAGTGGAAAGTGAGTTGACATTCAATATGACGACACCACAAGAAATAACAAAGATTGTACGTAAGATGACGAACAAAAGTCAAAAGGACACGATGATGTGCCCATATCGGTGATCAAGGATAACATATAAATATTAGCATATTCTCTATCTGAATTCATTAATAAATGTATTGAAGAGTCTGTTTTTCCTGAACAACTTAAATTGGCAAAGGTGGTTCCGCTACACAAAGGCCACAAGAACGGATTCTAAAAACTACCGGCCAATATCCTTTCTACCATTTTTATCGAAAATTTTTGAAAAAATAATGAAATCTAGGTTAATGGTCCACTTAAATCTAAACAGAATAATAAACTTTAGACAATTTGGATACCAAAAGGAGGCACTTCAGATACGATAGATAATCTCGTAAATTACATTATTCGTAAATTGAATGACAAAATGAAGGTAGCTGGATTATTTATTGATTTAAGTTCTGCGTTTGACACAGTGGATCACGAGCTACTTCTGGCTAAACTAAAGTATTATGGAATAAGAGAAAACCATAAAATGTACGTAGAATAGAATAGAATAGAATATACTTTATTTGCTTTGAATGCAGGTACAAACAAATAGGATCGTAAATAACATAATAAAGAACCGTGTACATTCTGCCTTGTTGGCATGCAAACACAATAATTATTATACAAGTTATCAAAATACGAGTAGGTTATTAAGATGTATCATTTAGGAAATTCTGAACAGAATAATAACATTTATCTACAAGTAATTCAGTAAAACATTTTTTAAATTTCATCAAGGGCAAGGTTTTGATATGATCGGGAATTTTATTAAAGACAACAGGAGCCATACAAATTACATTTTTTTTTAATAAACTCGTTTTAAATGAGCCTGTGTGAAGTAAATTCTGATATTGTGATCTTAATGATGTACTCCGTTTTCTGGTTTCTGTTAATGTGGCAAATAAATTACGGTTTGTTTTAACAAATATTGCTAATTCGAGGATATAGAGGCATGGGAAAGTTAATAGTTTCTGAGACTTAAATATAGGCACACAACTGTCAGTAACTTTGAGGCCAAATATAGCTCTCAAACAGCGCTAGAAGTAAAAGACATTACTGCAAACAATTGTGACGTAAAATGTGTGAGTGAAATAATATATAAATCAAAAATGACCAAAATAAGTCGCGGTGTGCCTCAAGGCTCAATTTTGGGACTAATATTGTATTTAATTTTTACTAATGATTTACTCAATTTTATGAATAATACCCAACCCGACGCAGGACTTGTAATGTTTGCAGATGACACGAATGCCGTAATCGGGTCGCCAAACATAAATGAGTTGTCAGAAAATGTAAATATGTGTTTAAAAAACCTTTATGAATGGTTTATAGGTAATAATTTAATAAAAAACCCAAATAAAAGCCATGTTATGTTGTTTAAAACAACGGCACGTAACAATGATAGCATAGATTTTTTTTTTTTTTTTTGAGGGTGGGAAATCATCAAATAACTTCTCCCGCTCTGGGCGGAGCAGGAGGGTGTGTCAGACTCTTACTGACTAAAACCCACCCGTATTCCTTCTTGTTGCCTGTGTTGCGGGGGCCTCGGTGACCCATAAGTACCTTCCCGCGACCCCGGCAGGCATCGGCCCTAGTGGACCCCTACTATGTGCTGACGACATCTCTTTGAGGCGCGCGTGGAATACAACGCGCCGTCGAATGATAGCATAGATGTCACGCTCAAAGGGGATAATATTGGACTAGTAAACGAAGTTAATTTTTTAGGAGTTTATATATATTCCCAATTAAATTGGAAAAAAAGAGCTCACCGCCATTGATTCCTCAATATCTTCAGCTTGTTACGCGCTAAGAAACCTCAGGGAAGTTATTAATCTAACGCAGCTAAAAGCAGTATATTATGCATTGGTAGAATCCAGGTTACGATACAGCATTGTTTTGGGGGAGCAGTTATGGGTATAATTGCCAAAGAGCATTCATACTACAGAAACGTGCATTAAGGACGATTGTTAGAATCCCACAACCAGAATCATGTAAAGAATATTAAAAAAAATAGGTATATTAACAGTACCAAGTTTAGATGTTCTAGTTGTACTCAGCCACTTTGCAAAATACATACATGAGCACGAATCACAAGAAGAACGTGATCTTAGAGAAAACACTAGAAGAAACATTATAAAAAATAAAATTGCACCTATACTTAATACTCTAATGCTCGAAATACCAAGCAGTACAATTATTTAATAGGTTGCCTACTGACTTACGATCATTGATTTACAAAGGTACTCTATTCAAAGCTAAACTTAAAGCATTACTCTTAAATAAATGTTTATACTCTGTATCTAAATTGGTGACGAATGATAGTGGATGGTTTTAATATTTATTAATTAGTTTATGACTTTAAATATATGCAATACTATTAGATTTTATACATTATAGAGAATAGATTTTTTTTAATAATTTGACATAATAATACTTATTTACAATCATTTATATATATAATAACTATTTAAAATTTATTGAAATATATGGATTTACTGTTTCAAATTTATATTTTATTATTTTTAGCTATACCTATCTATTATGTTAATTAGTATACAAAATATTTCAGACATAATGCCAATTTTTATATGAATAAATAAATAAATAAAATAATAAATAAGTACCGACTGTGCCACTGACATGTAGATTTGTAATAAAAGGTTTTTAATAATAACGTAACGCAGTGTTTTAAATGTTCTGATAAGTTTCCTTATTCTTTTCATTATTCATTCAGTATGTAAGTGCCAAGACAAACGTTGGTCGATCATTATACCTAAATATTTGGTATATTGAACTTTTTCAATTTCTATACAAGGGCAACCAAAGTCAGAGTTTGAGGGGGTCTGGCAATTGTGAATTTTGATTTTGTAATCAGCTGAGGGTTGGGAATGGTTATATTTAGAAAAGCAAATAAAGGTGGTTTTAGATGTATTTAGGGTCAGTAGATTATGGTCGAGCCATGATGCGATCCTGGACAATCCACACTCGGCAGATTTTTTGACTTTGTCTCTAGTTGTGTCGCTAAAAACTATGGCAGTATCATCCGCGTATGAAGATGTGACCTCCTTCAATGTTCATATTACAGAGGCTATTTATATAAACTAAGAACAAAGATACTTCCTTGACTGACGCCGTAAGTAGTAGTTTCATCTAAGCTAACACTGTCACCAATTTTGTCTTTTTGTTCCCAACCACATAGATAGTCCTTGAATAAAGCATTTGGCTGACCTCTTATGCCATTACTTTCCAACGTGTCCAGAAGAGTAGAGACAGAGACAGTGTCGAACGCTTTTTTGTGGTCAAGGAAGACGGCGAAGCACTTGTCTCCTCTGTCTACTTTACTGGTTACAGTGGAGGCAACAGCCAAGGCTGCGTCTTCCGTTGACATTGCTTGACGGAAGCCAAACTGATTGGGTGACAGTAGTTTGTTTTTATTAAGAAAATTTATTATAACATGATAATAACTTGTAAATATGTATAAAAATCCATCTTGGGTGTTCCGCCATATTGGATTTAGAATGAAGTCACACAGCTAACCATGCATTGGTATCCAAACTAAACGTGTATACAACATTCCAGCCCAATCGATTGAAAATATCTGCTTCAAAATTGAGTTGCAGGAGTCCACCCAAACAAACATAGTTACATACATACATTGCAAGTTAAATAAAAGCTTGTAAAAATGTAAATAATAATTATGTATATAAATAAAATTGATCGCCCCCCCCCCCCCCAGCCGTATCTCTACGTTGGCGTCGTGGTGGGGCCTGCACGCTCCCAACTCTAGGTATACAGGTAGGCACAGTTTACTTTGCCGAAACAAGTCTACGGTGAGGAGCCAGGCCTGGTTCGTGATGACTCTTAAAAACAGCTTGTAGGCTATGGTAATGGCTCAGAAGTGAAATGGGCCTAAAACTCTTAAGGAGGTCATTGTCGCCCTTCTTAAAGAAAAGTATCACCACACCTCTGTTCCATGCCTGCGGCGTTTTGCCCTCGAGTATGACGGAATCGAACAACTTCTGGAGGGGCCCCTTTTAAGAACGGGTTTTCCAGCCTTTAGAAGTTTTATAGCCTTATTATTTTTGAGCTGCTTTAGATCTATCCTAATCTCGTACAAGCTGACATTCGGGATGTCTTCGGTATGGTGTTGGGTCAATCTAGCTCTTGGGTCGTTTGCCGGATTCGTACCGGGGTTACTTGCTGACGTGTATGGTCCATAGAATCTCTTGATCTCTCTCAACAGCTCAGGTTTGGCGGATACGATCCTACCATCATGGGTCTTCAGTTTCGTAAGCTGGCTCTGCTCAATGAACATATTTCTTGCAAAGATCTTGGAGCCTTTATTCCACTCTATTGCGGCTATTGTGCGGTCTGCATTAATGCGGCGAAGGTCGCTTTTTTGAGCTGCCGCGGTACATCATCTTAAGACTGCAGGATCATCTCGCGCCTGTCCAACATAAGCTGTAAAATAGGATCAGAGGGCTTCTTGTTTCTATTTGTACGACGGGTCTTGAATTTCGTGAAAACTGTCCATACACAGTTTCACGTCGTTTACGTCGTATACGGTTTTCACTAACCCATCGTTATAATCATCCACGGAGCTCCCTAGGCACTCGAAACTAGTTCGAGCTGAAAACACTCGAGGTTTTGGACTTGGATCGGTGCTGGGCGGAGCGTAGACTTCATCAGTCGAGATCTATCCAGCTTGATATTTAATTTCAATGTGCCTTTTACCATATGGTGATCACTTACGGTTTTCAACGCGTTGATCACAGAGACATCATTGATTACTTGCTTCTTCATCCACATAATGAAGTCAATCTTATTTTTTGTTGCACCATCAGTGCTCTGCCAGGTTCTGTGCTCACGTTTTCGAAGCAGGAGTTCTTAATAAAAAGGCCTTCCTTCTGCATAAAACTGGCCAGAAGGTGACCCCGGTGGTTCCGACGTCCGACTCCAAATTGCCCCACTTGCAGCTCATTATCCGCCTAGTTTCGCGTTGAAGACCCTATGACAACGCTAAAGTGAGTATTAGAGCCGTGCATAGCTCCAGAAATATTCTCATACATGCTTTCTACCTCATAGTCGGAATATGTTGAGGTCGGGGCGTAAACCTGTATGACCTTTAGCGAATATCGTGCTGATATTCTGATTATAAGGTACGTCACCTTCGACACTCTCGATCTTCACCACGTTGCTCACAAGGGACTTATGGACGATAAACCTGTTACTACCTTGGGAATGTTTGTCACCCTTCCGGAAATAGGTCAAGTTCCCGGATTTGAGGATAATCGAGTTCTCCCGCTCTCTATGGTTTCATATAACCCTACTATACTCCATCGTAACCTGCTCAATTCTTCCTCGAGTTCGATGATCTTCTCATCGGTCCGGAGTTTACGAGTGTTGTATGTTGCCAGGTCCAGTTTTCTTTTATTATGGTAGTCGGATCTCTTCCGAGGATTCTTAGCACCTTGGTCTTGACCGCTATCGTAGCCACGGGTACGTTTTCCGTTTCCCTTAATTACCGTTTACAACACCCACGGGAAGAAATAGGGAAGTGCTTTTAATTACGTCCGGCACCACACGGCTCCAATCGTTGAAAGGCTTAGCTATTTGCTTTATTGGAAGTAAACTAAAACAAATGTTGTACCGTTCTTATGTTTGTCATTATTGTCTGCATAGCTCCATAATCCATAAAGATACAGCATGCGCGTCGTTTAAGAGGTTAAATCTGTAATTATCTGTTAGTTTCGAACCTTCTGACTTGTTACAATTTGCGGTAAACAATAGAAGAATACGAACTTATTGCATATTGCTGATCCCCATAGCAAATAGCGTGATAATTTTTATCCTACAGACTGAGCAGACTGGAATATCTATTCAAAGTTTGAACAGAATCTACGAGGGTCATTCAATAAATACTTAGCCTACAAAAAGTAAACGAAAATTTTGGAGTGGCAATTTATTTTTCAACAAAGTCTCCTTTTAGTTCGATACACTTAGCCCAGCGATGCTCCAACTTTTTTAACCCGTCCGAAAAATAGTTTTTGTCAAACTCTGCAAAATAGGCCTCCGTGGCAGCGATGACCTCCTCATTCGATCCATATCTATTCCCGGCGAGTGATTATTTCAGATTAGGAAATAGAAAGAAGTCACAAGGGGCCAAATCTGGAGAATACGGTGGATGGGGCAACAATTCGTAGCGTAATTCGACCAATTTGGCCATGGCAACGGCAGACGTGTGAACCGGTGCGTTGTCGTGGTGAAACAGCACTTTTTTCTTCGCCAGATGGGGTCGTTTTTTCTTTAATTCGGCGTCGAATCGGCCCAATAAATCGGCATAGTAAAGCCCTGTAATTGTTATACCCTTCTCGAGGTAATCGATGTAGATCACACCTTGTGAATCCCAGAAAACGGTGGCCATAACGGCCGATTTTACAGTTTTCGCCTTCTTTGGAGCACGTTCCCCGGTCTGGATCCATTGTTTTGATTGCTCCTTGGTCTCTGGTGTGTACCAGTGGATCCAGGTTTCATCGACGGTCACAAAACGATGCAAAAACTCCGCTGGATTCCGCTTAAACAGCGCCAAACACGTCTCCTGTGGTCTCACGGTTGCGCTTGTTTTCTGGTGTGAGTAAACGCGGCACCCATCGCGCCGACAGCTTTCTCATGCCGAGTTCCTCGTGAAGAATATGATGCACTGTTCCTTCTGAAATGCCTACAGTCTCAGCTAGCTCCCGAACCTTCAATCGGCGATCTGCCAATACGAAATCATGGATTTTTTAAATGTTTTCCTCCGTAGCAGCTGTTTTCGGTGCACCTGGACGTGGTTCATCAAAAACCGACGTACGGCTACGTGCAAACTCGTTGAACCAATTCTTGACGGTGGCCATCGATGGAGAAGAGTCACCGTACACAGCATCCAAGCGCTCTTTGATTTCGATGCGCGTTTTCCATATATAAAAAAGTACTCTGTGGCGTTTTCCCTTCCAAAAATAGGAATCGAATCACCGAACGATATTGCTCTTTTTTCATTTTTGTAAAACCGATCGACACGTTCGCTTCCATAAGTTGTCAAATTAAAACAAATGAAGGGATTGGAATGAAAATTTGAAAAAAGAATTAAAAAAGAATGTGCTACACTGTGGTAAAACTCTTTTGAAACTACAGCGCCCTCTGGCGATGAGGCTAGGTACTTATTGAATGCATCTCGTATTAGGTAGTATTTGCGTGATGCTGGAACATACATTCAGACATTCGGACAAAAATTCAAAAAACTATATTTAGCATTATAAATGTTCTCAGACCTCGTTTCAATGTTTTTTTTTATATTTAGTATTCAGTTGATTGAGTGAGTTTTTCGTTCGATGTATGGACTTATGGAGCCGACCTTCTGTACGTATCAGAGGTGTAGACCTCTGATACGTACAAAAGGTCGGCTAAGTAGGGTCTCTAAGTCGATCAACGGATATATGGGCCCGTTCGAAAGTAATACACCCGTCAAAACGATTGACAAATTCAATTTTTTTAACGGGCAAAAATACATTGCGAATAGGGCCAACTGTCAAATCATAATTTCATTCATTCTTAGTTCGGGTTCCAAACTAATCTTAGGTCAGTAGGTGACACGAAGACGGCCCGTAGAAAATGGAAATTCCCGTAATTTTGGTCGAAACTACGAGTTTCGTGCTTAGGGCGTACATTTACACAACATTGAATACGCTTGATCAATTCACATAGAACGCGGTACTATCGTGCTCATTTAAAAAAAAAACATACTTAAGCACAAAAAAGATTATAAAACTCACCGCTCATTGTTCCTGCCATCGCATATTCCATCGTGAGCAGCCCTGTGGTCAAGAAGTTGGCGCAGGTGACGTTGACTACATCGCCGTCTGCGTATTGGTACTCGGCAGTGAAGTCGACGTCCTTCTCCGACAGGTCTGTGCGAACAGCTTCCAGTACCATGTTGTTCCCGAGGATCGTCTGAGGCGACGCTGTGGGGTTATGAGACTTACAAATGGGTAGGATACAGGGTAAGTTTTCCAGTTGGGTTGGTGTGAGAACTATAAAACCTACCAACAATATAAATGTGAAAAAAAGGAGCAAGTTCAATACAACGGTAGTAAGTACATGACTTTATACTTGAGAAAGAAAGCTTTCGGACTACGCATAGTTAAGGGTTGTCAAGTCAAGGCGGGATGAATGTTTACGTATGCACAGTATTGATTTTATTGACCGCAATAATAAGTTTGTATTAGAATTTGCAAAGTCACTTAGATACATCATAATATTTTTAATTACGGAATCCAACAGTTCCCCTTAAGTGCAATGTTTTTTTTTTATTGTAACGTGTAGAAGGGGTGCACCCATAATATTGTTTAGCGGTGCACATCTTTCTGCCATTGGGCTACGGAACCATAAAAATCAAAATAATTGAAAACGAAATTTATTGGTGCTAAGTTTTGTGAAAGTCAAAGAAAGTTTAATAAGTTCTTGGGTACTGAACCGTTTCGAATTCAGTAGCAAGGAACCTGATTAACTCTAATCAGTCTATTAAGCTCTAAAACCTGTTTGTATCTGGGACTGTTGTTCTACCTAGATATCTCGAATTATTTTAGGTACAGACTAGTCATTATAGTTGGTATTACTAAAAGTAAAAAGAACCTCTGACATACCATAGTGTCTCACATGAATTTTCATATAACAATAGGCCACTGCATATCTGTGTTCTTTGTACTGGACCAAGGGAAGTACTGTTGAGTTATCTCGATGGACCAACATCGTACAGTTCCATAGAGTACCCATTCTTTTTTCAGCCTTAAACTTTTAAAAGATAAATAATTATTAGTTTAAAAGACATACGTTATTCTAATATCAACACGCTAAATCCGTATTCCCCGAAGGGAGGTAAAATTACTTACAGTGATGACGTTACTCAAATTTGATTTTTTCATATTAAAATAATGTAAACCATTGTTAAGATTGTAGTCATTACAACTGTAAAATATTTAATATGATTAATACCTTTAATACCTAGGTTTTATTGCATTTGTTTAATTGTGTGTAGGTATACTTAGTTATTTAATTTAGTCTCTAGTATTTTTTGAGGACCTAGGTGGTTTAAATTGAACATTGATAAAATAAAAACATTTTTCAACACAATACACTTGGTCGAAAAGTGGATCTTATTGCACCGCTTTTAATTGTTCTTAATGCAGTGTATAGATCAATCGGTTGACGGCACGGCATTTTGTACTAGTGCGGAAAAGAAAAGAAATCCAAGAACCCATTTGACATCTGTCACAAATATGTGTAAGTATCTAACAAACAACTTTTTTATTTTCGCTATTTAAGTTCTCAATCTCTATGTGCGTATGTGAACCTCCCGAAGCTGTCGTGTCCAGTGAGGACCGGCGTCAGGCGGATGAAGGTGAGGACGCCGTGACGGCTGTAGTTACTTGAAATATGTATTAAGGGGACTACAAGACCTAAACGCAAATTTTGTTAAAGTTTTATAATGCCTAAAAGTATATGATCCACTGCAGTAAACAAAATCAGAAAAATATATGATATTCTTCAGGATATATGTTAGGTAGATAGTGTGTTGAAAACATAATACAACTAATTTGATACGATAGAAAAAAATCACGAAAATACCTCTAAAAATGTCTTTTAACGATTAAAAACCATACTAATATACATGCAATCATTCTGATTTTTTATCAGATTATTCTACAAGCAACATATTAGCATAATTAAATAGTGTTTTTTATTTTTTTATAAAATCTATAGCTTTTTTGTAAATCGATAATTGCTTCATATTTTGCAATAAATTACCAGCGTTGTGTCATCGCGCTTCTCTTTCTTTTCTATGCAGTCCGACAGTGACCGCACTTTAGTTATTTTTTTCTTTGTTTTATCATACGATACCTATTACGTCTACGTAATTAAATTTGACCCCGTATATATACATTGACGGTGAGCAGTGGTGGCCCAGTGGTAACGGCCGTGACTTACGAGTTGGTCGTAGGTTCGAACCCAGACAGGCGCTTTACTTTGTGTAAATTATTTCATCACCACTTCTCAAAACGGTGAAGGAAAACATTGTGGGGAAACCGGCATGTCCTAGAACCGAAAATTCGAAGACATGTGACATCTAAAAACCTGCACTGGGCCCGCGTGGTGGTTTACGGCCAACTCCCTCTCACAGACAGGAGGCCTGTGTCCCAGTAGTGGGAACATTATAGGCTTATTATGTTATTATGTCATATATACATTAAATGTATATATGTACGTTGTTTTCTATCCTTTACACACATTTTAAGATTATAGAACGTCTTATTGCAGTAGTATGGTTAAAATTAAAACATAGAACGAAAGTATTTAAAAAAAATGTGTTCTTCATCTACTTACATGAAATGATCGATATCGGAGTCATATTTCGCAAAAATTGTGAATTCTTGTCCTTCGAGAACCGTGTAATTATTTTGTTGCACATCATTATCGGTGTGGTCACAAATTATGTGTCTAGTATCTCCATTAAATACCCCCGAATGGATTTCAAATGTGATTTCCACAGGATCTGTAAAGAATTTGAAGTTTAATGTGTGTACAATTTACAAGTAACCACTATCTATGCAGACGAAAGGCTGCATCTAAAAAGTCTAGGAATACCCAACATAAATTAATTCGGTAACAATGACTTAATCCGTGGGCTGCAGAAGATACTGCTGATCTAAGAATGTCTTACATGAATTTGCGATCTACATAAATAATAATACTAATACATTAATTAAACTAAAAGAATGGTTGCTGGGCCGAACTTATGAAGAAACAGAAAGTTTACTTTGCAGCACATGTTAATACATCTCGTTGATAGAATACATACCCTCACTCACACTTACACCACACACTTACTCACCTTAACTGTTTTTGTATGATAATCTGTTTTATATATATATATATATATATATATTATTTTTCTTTGTATTCACAGTATTGTAAGTTTTCTAAATTTTGTAATGAACTTATGAGTTTTATATCAATCGTGCGCTAGCAGAACCCATTAAATTTTAATGTTGTGTAGTGTTTGGGTCACCAAGATACAGGCTGTGCCTATTTTGGCCCGCTGTCTAAGTCATCTGTTAGTGATAATTTCATACCATGTTACTTGTCTATTAGAACTTTAAGAACTTTGTGATAGATAAATAAATTAATTTGAATTTGAATTATAAAGGATATAAATCTATTTCTGTGAATTGGTACACAAGTACATTTTTACAAGTAGGTACAGTTTTAAACTGACAGCTGTAAACGTCACTTCCAAAATTAGTTACTAGTAGATACATATTAAAAACCTGTAAAGGCGAACGGCAGGCTTGTATGGGAATTTCGTACCGCTAATAAAATTACGTGTTTTGGGATATTTTTTGTTTTAATTGGTAATTAATATGATAGACAAGCCCTTTTTAAATTCTTGTATTTTTAGAACTTGGGACATAAAAGTTATAACCAGTTTTATTTTTTAAGGTTATGCACTAGTGTACCATTGTAGATTGTTACATAGAGGCACATAAACATTGTTTCGGTAATAAAGTATGTGTTCTAGATCGGTTGTCACTGTTTTTGTAGTGTTTTACTTGCTATCAAGTAGGTAAATTGAGATGAGGATCGTACCTACTCAGCGGAGTGCATTAGGAGATACCTATGTCCAGCAGCTGGCTGCAACAGTGTGATAATGATGAAGTTGATGATGGGGTTTTGAGTGTAGGTAAATAAAACAATACCGTTAATAGTTTTTTTTTTAAGTACGTTTACTTTATTTATAATTAATTAATTAATTATTAATATTACTTCATCTAAGAAGGGGGCAGGTTGGGTAATACCCTCATGGCAAGCATAGTTTAAATACCAACATAACTGCGTTTAGTTTACGACTAAATTACGCGGTGCGAAATCTGCCGTTCACCTTTGTTCGTAAGCATTTTATACAAAACCGGTCTCATCGTACAGATTTGAGTGGACCTGTCCAGTCAGTACACGCATTTGTCAGTAATCGTGTAGCTCAACTCAGATTTTAAAGAGCTCAACGACTCGACAAACAATACCAAAAGAAATGACATTTGGGTAGGCCACATAAAGTAGGTACTCAAACTGTCTGATTAAGGCGCTGACACGACCCAATTGGCTAAAATAGGCTTCTCTTAAGAAAAAAAATGCCAAATCTGTATAGTTTGTGGTAATGGAAAAAATATATGTTAATTTTGAACATATTTCCCAGAACTTGGTTGTTACCAAAACACGTTTTGAAAAAAAAATCTCGATACAAACTAACCTCTTACCTTGAGTTCTAATCCAAAACATCTGTATTAAATACGTTACGTATTTAATTAATAACATGAACGTCTTATTTGAATGCGGAACTTGGTTGTTTTTTATTAGTTTAGGCACCAGTCTTCCACAAATTAATTATAAAATTGTATCTGTAGACTTTTTACTGACATTCTCTGTAATTTGTGGTAAGAAATAAATAAATTATTATCGATTACTCAACTCAATTTTGAGTAAATAGATAATTGGTTCATATTTTGCAATAAATTACAAGCGTTGTGTCATCGCGCTTTTCTTTCTTTTTTATGCAATCTGACAGTGACCGCGGTTTAGGTGTTGTCAGCGTCTTTACATTAAAATTAACTGAGAGAAAAAAAATTACCCACATAGTCATCACATTCGCAATAATTCAAATAATAAGAAGAGCAGGAGGTGGTTAGGTGATATCACATCTCCTTTACATGGCTGACTTGAAACTCTTTGCCCCCAACAATTTGCGAGTGTGGAGCTACTGAAGGTAACAGAGACGTTCAGTAGCGCCATCATCATCTGCCTAGCGTTTTTCCCAACTATGTTGGGAAACTTCCTGGGTTCGATTTCCAGGTCAGGCAAAGTTTTATTAGGTTTTTTCATTAGAAATTTCTCAATAAGAGCCTATCATCATCTGCCTAGCCTTTTCCCAACTATGTTGGGGTCGGCTTCCAGTCTTACCGGATACAGCTGAATACCAGTATTTTACACGGAGCGACTGCCTGTCTGACCTCCACAACCCAGTTACTGTGTAACACGATACCCCTTGGTAAGACTTGTTGTCAGACTTTCGAGCTTCTGACGACCCGTAACGACTGTCAAAGATCTACAAATGACAACCGGGACCAACGGCTTAACGTGCTTTCCGAGGCACGGAGGGGTCTTGGTATGTAAAGATGGTCACCCATCCACGGACCAACCGCGGCAAGCGTAGCTTAACCTGATCGATCACCCCGTGCGGCTGTTATTACTTATGCACAAGCCCCTCAATAGGAGCCTATATGGGACTTAAACATAACTTGCGTAGTGTGGGTGTACTAAAGGTACACCCCTGCCCAACCTTTCGAGAAAATTGGCGTGATGTTGTGTAAAAACGAATAATGAATTCAAATTGGGCTATTTGAAGTCATAAGCTAAATAAATGGTTCTTACCATTGTCCGGGCTCTGAGCGTCAGCTTTCAATATTATAATTAACAAACAGAAAAATAAACTCAACATTTTAATTATTAATTAAAATTATAAAGAATAGTCAACAAGTATTAATAGTTGAAATTTCTTGATTGTAATGACAAATGGCTGTCCGTAATATTAATTTATTTCTGAAACACAAATAATAAGTTTTCCTTAAAAATATCAAAGTGGAGTGGAGTAACCATCACCATTTTTAAGGATAACTTTACATTAAGTGTTTTCTTGTAGAAACGATTCCACGCGTGTGAATTTCGAATATTCTCATACAAATTTCACTTTCGAAGTTTGCATATTTCCTTGCTCAGAGTGCAAGTTATCTCTATACTTTACCATTATTATATTTTAAACTATTAGATGTTTTGAGACGGTAAAGACGGCAAGCACCCGATTGTGGATTTAAGTACAATTATGTGTGGAAGTCGGAAACTAACTTTAGGTTGCAAGTTATAAAGTAGTTTGCGTAATACATTGCTTGTATGGATTATCGGTTAGGGTCTTAAGCGATATCATTCATTATTATATAGTCAACAAGGCTTCTAAAGCGTTGGGTTTTGTTTTTAGGGTCTCCACTGAGTTTAAGAATGTCAAAACCATGAAAATTCCATACTGTGCTTTTGTCCGTAGCCATCTCGAATATGCTTCTCAAGTTTGGAATCCAAATTGCAATGTTTATATTAATCGCCTTGAAAGTATACAAAAGCGATTTTTAAGGTACACTCAATATCGTTCTAATACTTATCTTCCTAACTGTACTAGTCAGTGTAAGAAATTTCATATTCTTCCTTTACACGACCGAAGAAAAATTGCAGATCTTGCTTTCCTATTTGGTATAATGAACGGGTCTACTGACGTCCCTGTGCTGGTGGCCAAGATTGGACTTCGTGTACCGTCTGTGTTTCTTCGGAGACCTCATCTCCTACATGTACCTACTGTGAAAACGATCTATAGGCAAAATACTTACAATTTAAGAGCATGTCGAATGTTTAATATGGCGTGCCGAGATGTTGAGCTTGATTTATTTACGAGTAGTGTCCAGAAGTTAAAAAAAATGTTTTGTAACTATTTCTTTGAAGAGTAATATAGTAACGTAGAGCGTACTGTATTTTTTTTTTGTTTATGTTCTTCAGTTGTTTGTATGTTAAACTCTCACGCTGTTTGTACCGTTTTGGCAATTTTATACATTAGTTTATATAAGTGGAAACTTGTAATTGGCGTTCTTCTACTTATTACATCTGATTACTCGAATGTATTAGCTGTAAGTTTTCTTAAAATTAATAAAATAAAATAAAATAAAATTTTATTCAGCATTACATTTCTAAAGGAATCGCTTTCAGCAGTCCTATGAGTGGCTGCACGGAGAGTCCGATAAGACGTTATATTGAGATTGTTAGTAAGAGTCACGTTATAAAAACGTAAGCCTCTGCCCAGCAGAAACATCGACTGGAACTATGCTTTTCACATTCAGCAGAACCCTTTACTAAGTTATCGGTCCACCATCCTGGCCTACCCACTTTGTGCCATCCGATACGGTAACGCCAAAAACGCCATTTGGCCTCATCGACCCAATCTGCAAGCAATGTCCCAATGCCACTGGTTTGGAAAATGTATGTGAAATAATTTGTTTTATTTCAAGCTTTTTATTTTTATTAATATATTTATATATGGAATTGACTAATTACTAGCTTTTATTTGATATCAATATTATTGTAATTTATTAAAAAAAAAACCGTTTCCTCCCTTTTTGTTGTATTTGCAGATACAATATATAAAAATTATATAGCCTATGTCACTCCCACAATGAAGACAAATCTAACAACACCTCTTATGTTAAAATCCATCAAGCCGTTTAGGCTACAGAGCGTGCCAAAGAAATAGACATACATACATACATACTCTCGAAAAACATTAACCTCCTTCTAGGGCAGTCGGGTAAAAATACCCTGGGCCAATCCCGTTTCGTGGTTGCCCGAGCGGTATCAGGAAAATTCGATAAGTAACTATCTTTATATTGACGACTAATTAATGAATACTAAATTTATTATTGGTAATGGTTTTTGGTTTTCCTGTTTGTCGTAATTGACGCCATACTTTGTGTTCAAGATATAATGGCCCTGTTGACTCAACAGGACATTGGCTGGATATATTGTTTGTAACTTAGCAACAAATTTACAGACGTACCTACGCAGTTTTGGGTTCCGTAGCCAAATGGCAAAAACGAATCCTTACAATTATGTCTTGTCCGTCTGTGCATCGGGCCAGATGCCACACAGCCATTATACTCGGAGACTGTCGGCACTATAAAAAGTCGAAGAAAATTGGAAAGAAGGTGTATTCCGAATACCGCTAAATTCACATCATCATCATCATCATTCATCATTTCAGCCGAAAGACGTCTACTGCTGGACATAGGCCTCGGGACCAAGCACCGCCACTTCGACCGGTTTTGTGCTTCCCGCATCTAGCGGGTTCCTGCGGCCTTCACAAGGTCATCGGTCCACCTTGTAGGAGGCCTTCCAACGCTACATCTTCCGGTACGCAGTCGCCATTCCAGAACCTTTCAGCCCCATCGGCCATCTGCTCTGCAAGCAATGTGCCCTGCCCACTGCCACTTAAGTTTGGCAATTCTTCGGGCTATGTCGGTGACCTTGGTTCGCATACAGATCTCTTCATTTCTGATTCGATCACGTAGGGAAACTCCAAGCATAGACCTCTCCATTGCCCTTTGAGTGACTTTTAGCTTTTTGATAAGGCCCATTGTAAGCGACCACGTTTCAGTGCCATAGGTCATCACTGGCAACACGCACTGGTCAAAGACTTTCGTCTTGAGACACTGGTAAGTGGGACGAGAAGAAATTGCGTAGCTTCCCGAACGCTGCCCAGCCAAGCCGGATTCGACGATTGACCTCTTTCTCGAAGTTAGACCTACCTAACTGGACAGTTTGTCCTAGATAAACATACTCGTCCACAACTTCGAGCGTAGCGTCTCCGATTTTCATGAGAGTGGGTGTAACATGGGCATTTGACATGATCTTTGTCTTGTCCATGTTCATTTTAAGACCCACTCTTTCGGAAGCTCTACTGAGGTCATCGAGCATTGTACTGAGGTCCTCCATAGTCTCAGCCATGACAACTATATCGTCAGCAAACCGAAGGTGATTGATATACTCGCCATTGATGTTGATGCCTGGCCCTTTCCAGTCCAGAACCTTGAAGACATCTTCCAGTGCAGCGGTGAACAGTTTCGGAGAGATAACGTCTCCCTGTCTCACACCTCGCTGCAGAAGGATAGGTTTCGAGGTCTGGTCCTGGAGTCGGACTGACATAGTGGCGTTTTCGTACAGACACTTAAGCACCTCGATGTACCGATAGTCGATCTGGCACCGTTGAAGAGATTGCAGTACAGCCCATGTCTCGATCGAATCGAAGGCTTTCTCGTAGTCCACAAACGCTAAGCAGAGAGGCAGGTTATACTCCTCGGTCTTCTGTATAACCTGCCGCAGCGTATGTATGTGGTCTACAGTGCTAATGCCTTTACGGAATCCGGCTTGTTCGGGAGGCTGGAAGTCGTCAAACCTGCGCGCGAGACGGTTCGTGATGACTCTTGTAAACAGCTTGTAGACATGGCTCAAAAGTGAGATGGGCCTATAATGCTTAAGGAGTGTATTGTCGCCCTTCTTAAAGAACAGTATCACCACACCTCTGTTCCATGGCTGTGGCGTTTTGCCCTCGAGTATGACGGAACCAAACAGCTTCTGGAGGGCCTTGAGAACGGGTTTTCCACCGGCCCTCAGAAGTTCAGCCGTAATTCCGTCATCACCCGGCGCCTTGTTGTTTTTGAGCTGCTTCAGAGCCATCCTAATCTCGTACAAGCTGACGTCCGGGATGTCTTCGGTGTAGTGTCGGGTCAATCTAGCTCTTGGGTCGTTTGCCAGATTCATACCAGGGTTGCCTGTTGACGTGTATAACTGTCCATAGAAACTCTCGATCTCTCTCAACAGCTCATGTTTGGCGGATACGATCCTGCCATCATTGGTCTTCAGTTTCACAAGCTGGCTCTGCCCAATAGACAGATCTCTTGTAATGACCTTGGAGCCTTTATTCCGCTCTATCGCGTCCTTAATGCGCTCTGTATTAAAGCGGCGAAGGTCGCTTTTTAAGGACTTAGAGATCCGTCTATTGAGCTGGCGGTACTTGAGTGCATCAACTGAAGACTGCAGGATCATCTCGCGCCTCTCCTCCATGAGCCGTATACTAGGATCAGAGAGCTTCTTGTTTCTATTTTTACGACGGGTCTTGAAGATCTTAGACCCCACCGTATGGACAGTTTCCACGAACCCATCGTTATAATCGTCCACGGAGCTCCCTAGGCACTCGAAACGATTCTGAAGTTCGAGCTGAAAGCCCTCGGGGTTTTGGACTTGAATCGGTGCCGGGCGGAGCGTAGACTTCATCAGTCGAGATCTTTCCAGCTTGATATTTAAATTCAATGTGCCTCTTACCATTCGGTGATCACTTCCGGTTTTCACCGCGTTGATCACAAAGACATCATTGAATACTTGCTTCTTCGTCGACATAATGAAGTCAATCTCATTTTTTGTTGCACCATCAGGGCTCTGCCAGGTCCACTTTCTGTGCTCACCTTTTCTGAAGAAGGAGTTCATCATAAAGAGGCCTTCCTTCTCCATAAAACTGGCTAGTAGGTGGCCTCGGTGGTTCCGACGTCCAACTCCAAATTGCCCCACTCGCAGCTCATCACCGTTTCGTTTGCCCAGTTTCACGTTGAAGTCCCCCATGACAACGGCGAAGTGAGTTTTAGAGCCATGCATGGCTCTGGAAATATCCTCATACATGGTCTCCACTTCATCGTCGGGGTGTGACGAGGTCTGGGCGTAAACCTGTACGACCTTCAGCGAATATCTTTTGGATATTGTAAGTATAAGGTACGCCACCCTTGTCGACACACTCTCGATCTTCACAAGCTCACAAGGGACTTGTGGACGATAAACCCGACACCACCTTGGGACTGTTGGTCGCCCTCCCGGAAACAGAGCAAGTTCCCCGATTTGAGGATTATCGAGTCCTCCCCCTCTCTTCGGACTTCAGATAACCCTACTATACCCCATCGTAACCTGCTCAATTCTTCCTCGAGTTCGATGATCTTCTCGTCGGTCCGGAGTGTACGCTTGTTATATGTTGCCAGGTCTAGTTTTCGGTGGTTTAGGTAGCCGGATCTCTTCCGGAACTCACATAATCAGCCTATAATGTTCCCAATTCTGGGACACAGGCCTCTCTGTTAGAGGGAGTGGACCGTAATCCACCACGCGGCCCAGTGCGGGTTGGTAGATGTCACATGTCTTCGAATTTTTGGTTCTAGGCCATGCCGGTTTCCTCACGATGTTTTCCTTCATCGTTTTGAGAGCAGTAGTGATGAAATTATTTACATAAAGTAAAGTGCCTGTCTGGGTTCGAACTTACGATCTACAACTCGTAAGTCGCGGACGTTACCACTGGGCCCCCACTGCTCTCCGCCGCTAAACAATACAATGCAATTACGAGAAACATAATTAGGGGTGGAAAATGCCACCCCTAATTATGTATTGAACATTATACATGAAATCAAGGGATGAATTAAAATTTCATTGAACATTAGTATGTGTATCGTTGGACACCATAATGAAAAATTTGCCAAATGCGTGTCGGTCCACGCACAATGAGGGTTCTGTAGTTGGGATGAATTAATCTCAAAAAAAAAATTACATTGTAGTTGAAAAACATGTCCCATACATCGATATACGTCACGGTCAATTCTCCAACTGAAATTGTAAGTTGGACGACTATTACTCGTTAACTTGTAAAGCCTACTTAGATTTGACAGTTTTCCTTTTAATTTCGTTGTTTTACTCAAACTTAGTCCGATATATCTTCTATATTCAATGTGGAGTTTCACAATCCTCGCATTGTGTGTGCCGCGAATATTTAGAGGAAGCGAAAAGCTTTGTGTCCAAAACAGAAATAAGGCAGTCTGCTGACAACACTACATCTGTAACTCATTCATTGTTTTCGCGCTGTGTGTGCTTCTCAGAATAAAAACAGATTTCTGCTTTTTGAAGTTTTTAAGCGAAAAATGCCGAAAATAAAGTGTGAGGGTAAAGAAACATCAAAGGAAGATTAAGAAGCTGAAAAAGAAATTAAAGAAAAATAAAAACAGTGTGAGTAAAAATCGTTCAGCATTACTTACCAGGGTTTTCATCGCCAACCGGTATCATCGTAACAGACAGAAAGTGATGTCGATGATAATAAAATACCAGTCACAGAGCTTACACGCAAGTATTTACCCGACTAGTAAACGGGAACTAAAGTCATACAGATCAAAATACAAACATAACAGGGCTGGTGTGCCCCAAGGGGGTGTGCTTAGCTCCCTATTGTTTTTACTATATACAAATGACCTTCCCGAAGTTATTAATCAACCCTGTTTTCTGTTCGCTGATGACATATCGTTAATAATGACATCGAATAATACTGACATTAATAAATATACAACTGACATTAATAGTACAATTGAATCGATAATAACATGGCTTGACGAAAATAATCTTCGCGTAAACCTAACAAAAACTAATTTTATTCGATTTAGTACATATGGACGAGTAAATAAGGCTTTAGATGTCAACTATAGGGGACTTAAATTAAAAGAAGTTAACGAAATGACATTTCTCGGTATCACGATTGATAAACACTGCAACTTTATGCCTGGAGGCTTTTATTTAGGTATTAAGTTCTATTTACGTTTTTTTTATGTTGAAATTTTTATCTGCTTGAGTACAGTTTGTTCATTGTTTTGTTGGTATACTGGCGCGTGCTAGCTAACGTATGGCAAGTGTGTAATTTAATCCAATGTTTTGTGTTTCGTAATGTTAATTACTTTGCATACGATTTGTATAAAATCAAGTTTATATAACTAAACAGACAGACGTGCTGCTGGGGAGTTTGTTCCACCACTTCTTCTTCCCAGCTAAAGCACTAGGAAGTGGTGACGGGCGGGCATTTTTGGGGGACTGTCTTATGTAACTTTGACGTTCGAAAAGTGCTGATTTTCAGCCTAGTTTGAATAAATGACTTTTGATTTTGATTTTGATTTTGAACTGGAAGGCCCACGTCAATAAAGTATGCAATAAAATAAATAAATTCGTGTACGTTTTATATGAACTCTCAAAAAAATCAGCGCTAAACACCGTATTATCTGCATACTATGGGTACGTTGATTCTGTGTTGAGATATGGTCTTATCATCTGGGGTTACTCAACAGAAAGTCAGAGAGAGTTCATCTCACAGAAAAAATGCATCCGCGCCATAGCGGGAATACGCCCATGGGAATCTTGCAAACCCTTTTACAAAAAGTTCAGGATACTAACCCTTCCAAGTCTGTATATATTTGAATGCGCTAAATTTGTTAAAATACACCCGGAATTATTTAAAAAAGCTCATGAAATATTTGCAAAAAGTATTAGGCACAGGAATATAATTGTTTTGCCCATAATTCCTAGGACAGCATTGTATAGTAAGAATAGCTATGCAATGTGTTGTCGCATTTTCAATGCCATACCTGACAGTATTAAAATATTACCAGCAAATAAATTTACAAGGTGTCTTAAAATGTGGTTAAGAGAAAAGAACTTCTACTCAGTAAGCGACATATTTAATAAGAGGTTGAACAATAAATAATAATCCTAATAATGATTTATCCGCTGACATTAATAGTTTTATTTTTTTATTTTTGATTATGTATCTAATACTCTCATAAAATTGCTACTTAATTTAAATTGAATTATGAATATGACTATAAAATTATAAAATTAAATATGTATAAACACAAATGTTTGCATGTCACATTATTATGACTAAGTGTTATGGATCTGTATCATCTATGTTAAGACCTAAATTGTACCAACACTTATGGCAAATTAATTGATTTGATTTGATTTGATTTGACTGCCTCAGGAGGGTAATGTTTTTCGAGAGTATGTATGTATGTATGTATGTCTATTTCTTTGGCACGCTCTGTAGCTTAAACGGCTTGATTGATTTTAACATATGAGGTGTCTTTCGATTCGTCTTAATTGTGGGAGTGACATAGGCTATATAATATTTATAAATTGCATCTGCAAATACAAAAAAGGAGGGGAAGTTTTTTTTTAAATTAATTGCAAAATAAATTATTTAAAAAACAAAAAAACCCGACTGCAAAAATAGAATAACTGAAAAGGTAAAAACAAGCATTATAATCTATATAATTTTGGTCTTGCAGGCCCCCGACAGTCGAATAACCTGAAAAATGGTGTAACTTTTGATTGTTCCCGCCTGCAAGATCAAAAGTTATATAGATTATAATGTTTGTTTTTCCCTTTTCAGTTATGTGTTTTTGTAGTCGGGTTTTTTGTTTTTTTATTTCTAAAAGAAATAACCTATCTTGTGATCGTCCCTGTTTGTCCTATGATAATAATAATAAGCAAAAACTAGCTCACAAATACAAACTTATAGACACTGTACTCGTAATACCTTATTATAAATACAACCCTGAAACGGTATTAGAGAACCCCACAACAAAACTTTACTTTGACCGAGCCATACTCACCGAATGCATAATTCACTTTAATAGACCCGACATCACAATAATTAATAAAATAAACAAAACTGGGTTAATAATAGATATTGCCGTGCCAAATACGCATAACTTATAGACTACAATAGCCGAAAAATTATCCAAATACACCGAACTAAAAGACGAAATAACCCGACTTTGGCATCTTCAAAATGTCACAATAGTCCCCATAGGGCTACCCCTGTAGCCCTATGGGGACTATTGTGTTGTCCCTACAACAGGAGTAACATCTAAACAGCTTCATCAGTCCCTTGGTTCCCTTAACCTGCCATATAACACGTACCACCTGCTGCAGAAGGCAGTGATTCTTAACACATGCAGGCTAGTTCGAAAATTTCTTTAGTGTGAGCCGGACAACTTGCACCAATGTGCTTGCAGTGAACTTATAATATTACTCCCACACTTAAGCCCACTACTGGACACTTGGCTTAGGCCCGTGCCATCAGTTCTACCCGGCTAGACCGAGGAAAACAAATATAGAAATAATAATAATAATTGCCATTTATTCTCTCTTCACAAAGCTGACTTAAAGTTGATGTTTATAAGAAAATGTCTCAGCTATATTCCACCTTTGTCTTATATACTTCCACCATCCACCTTCCATAGCTAGAATTAGCTATTACAGAGTTACCGTGCAAAAGTCGAAATTGAACAATAAATAAAAACTAGGTAAGAGTTTAATAATAAGTTTAACACAAATAAAAAAAAACAGTAATAACAATACCCACCTATAATTCTGCAGAAGTTATTGAGTGTTGTTTTTCAAGGGGGTGAGGAGCAGCTATGGGGTTGGTCAAAATTAGATTTATTTCAGAACGGTCAAAAGATTTTCAGTTTTGTAATCGTCTAGGGTGTTTAAGTATTTTTTCATTTATCTAATACAGCTTGATCAAGTTTAGGAATTTATTCAATTTATTGTAAAGATAATGACCAAGGAACCAATGGAATCTAATAAATATGATGCGTGGTACGTGTCATTACAGGCACTCCGATGGAGTGAGATCACCACGGGGATGTCCCATCGTGTATAACGTGTTTAAAATAGAACGTTGTTCAAGACTCACTGCCGCTGGCTGTTCTGAGTCGCTAACAGCGCTCACGATGTGTCATTTGATCATAATTTCATTTTGAGATGTAAAATTTTTCTTTACTAAACCATCACAACATGGCAAAACGTATATTCGAAGTATCTTATACGAGTAGTATATACAGCCACCATATTTTATTTAAATACACAGCTACCAGCTGGTATTTTTTTAGCTGGTATTTTTTTAGCTACCAGCTGGTAGCTGTGTAACAAAATAAAACATGGTTTGATCTTTTTGTAGGTGCCGAGTGTGTAGACAACACATACCCTTTGACTGTTGAAGTGTTGGATGATTCCATAATTAAGGCTCTAGGCCAGACTTCATCCACAGAAAGGGAATATGGACCAGACATTCATATAGAACTGGTAAAGATGGTTGAAGATATTATTATTAAAATATTTCATCACTACTGCTCTCAAAACGGTGAAGGAAACCATTGTGAACCGAAAAACCGAAGCCGGCATGTACTAGAACCAAAAATTCGAAGACATGTAACATCTACCAACCCGCACTGGGCCCGCGTGGTGGATTACCTACGGCCCACTCCCTCTTACAGAGAGGAAGCCTGTGTCCCAGCAGTGGGAAAATTATACGCTGATTATGTAACATCAAGCTTCTAGATGCACCAAAGCTTAATAAGGAGCTCGAGGGAAACGGTGCTATAAAAGCCCGAGACAAGAGAGTTGAAGGACGCCAACAACAGATTGGTGTTGCTATAGCGGCCTTGTTGTCTGCTACATACAAACTGATTAAAGGTGATGTTGACAAAATAAGTCTAATTTCAACAATCAATGATGTCTAGAGATTGGATATTCGGATGTATATTCACCTAAAGTTGAGATGTTGGCTATTATGGAATGCGCTTTTGTATCGAAAACATCCCGCGATATTGGGATCGATAAATTTAGGTTGCTGAATCGGATGTACACTGGTCAGCAAATAAACCGAGCCACCCGCTACCTAGGAACTCTGATTTGATTTTCTCAAAAAGTATAAAACTTACAACTATAAAATAATAAATAATAAAATAAAAATGTTTATTTGTACACTTGAAAACCATACATAAGTACACAAGAATTAAACGAATATTGTATAATACAGTCATATTAAATGGTGAACTGATGCCTCCTAAACTAGGCCTAAAGCCTGTGTTTTAGGAGCCAATGTTCCTCGAAATATAATAACAACATACAACTAGTATTGAGTGCCATGCAAGAACTTGTAGATAGCAACAACATAATAATATATTAAACAAATAGTGGCTTAATTTAAATACAGTATTATTTCTATTATGAAACAATTGTAATAAGATTCTCGGTTTTGTCATACGTTATACCTACAAAAGTTATACTATCAAAGTTATACCTACAAAAAGTGCGTTTCATGGTGATTAAAATGACTACAAATTAATTCGAAAGTACCGTCAACTCACATTGTAATCAAGCAACAAACACAATGCTAACGATTTGCTCTGTTTTCACCAGAGTTTGAAATTAGCGTTCTTTTTCTCTACAATGAGGGTAGTCGGATATTTCTTATCATTTCTTTAGTTTTTGTCCATCGTTTGCTCAGACGCGCGTGTTTTTGCTACTTTTTTCGATTAATAATGGATACAACACCTCAGGAAGCAGCTCAAGCTGTAGCATTACTTCAAGCAGGCATTGCGCAACGTGAAGTCGCTCGAAGGCTTCGAATCAGCAGATCTTCGGTGCAACGAGTTTACAGACGATACCTAGAGACTGGAGCATTCGATCGCCGTCCAGGTACGGGCAGACCTAGGGCTACATCAGCAGCAGATGATCGTTATATCCACCTTACTGTTCTGCGAAATCGCCACCTCAACGCAGTTCAAGTCCAACAAAGTCTGCGTGACGAACGCCAAGTGGTCATAAGTTCAGATACCGTCAGAAGGAGACTTGCTGAACGGAACCTGACCCCAAAAAGAGCTGCAACAGGCTCAGCATTAACGGTAGCACACCGTCGAGAACGACTTGAATTTGCTCGAGAGCATAGGGATTGGACATTAGAGCAGTGGAGTAATGTACTCTTCACTGATGAGACCAGGGTGAGTCTACATGGAAGTGATTGACGTCAGAGAGTATATCGTCGCCCTGGAGAACGTTATTCTCAGTGTTGCATCGAGGAAACTGTTGCATATGGAGGAGGATCTGTAATGGTCTGGGGCGGCATCTCGTTAACAGCACATACAGCGTTAGTTTTCATCGAACCGACGGGCCGTACACGTGGACTGACTTCTCATCGCTACATTACTGAAATCCTCGCAGACCATGTGGTACCTTACGCAGGATATATCGGGCAGGATATGCAATTGATGCATGATAATGCACGGCCTCATGTTGCTCATGTGGTGACCCAGTATCTACGCGACGTCAGCATTCGTACGATGGACTGGCCAGCTCGAAGCCTGGACTTGAATCCGATAGAACACTTATGGGATGAGCTGAAACGTCGGGTTCGAGCCCGGGTACCTGCTCCAACAAGGCTTCCAGAGCTGCGAATCACAATTGAAGAGGAGTGGAATACAATTCCTCAAGATTTTATCGTCAGGCTCGTGAGGTCGATGAATACAAGGATGCTGGCAGTTATCCGAGCAAGGCGAGGGAATACGGAATATTGATCAAAAACTTTTTTTTTGATTTTATCTTTGTTTTTGGCTTTAATTTTTTTTTTCACTTTATCATTACTATCGATTGTCACGACTGGAAAACGACTCTTCTTTGTAAAATGCTTAATAAACACTGAAATATTGATTAAACCCAATGAGTTTCCTTTCATTTTAATCACCATGAAACGCACTTTCTGTAGGTGCAACTTTGATAAATGTAGGTTTTTTAGTTTTTGAGAAAACGAATTAGAGTGCCTCGGTAGCGGGTGGCTCGGTTTATTTGCTGTCCAGTGTATATTTACTTACTTTCAAATGTTGGCTTATATACACACATATGAAACGGGCATACATGACTACAAATAAAACGGACATAAAAAATAATTTTATAATAATTATTTAAAAATTAATATAAATAAAACTTTGATTATGCACTTTAGCCAACGATCATCATTATTCTCTAGTCTTGACATTGAATTTAATAGTAATAAAATACAGACAGCTAATACAACAAAATTTGTAGGCCTAAAAAATCGACAGAAACTTAAATTGGAAAACTCATATTGAGGCTCTAGCCAACAGAATAAGTAGTGGTGCATATGCGTCACGTACTCAAAATATAGAAGCGCTATTAATGGCCTACTATGGTTTAGTTGAATCCGGCATTAGATATGGTGTTATCTTCTGGGGTAACATTACGGTTATATCATCTTTAAAAGTGCAGACAAAACTTCTGAAGAAGAAACTACCGATAGCTGTTGAAATTATTTCACTAAATATCATAAATATATTTACATTACCTTCAATTTATATATTAGAAATAGAAATGTTCGTAAAAGCAAATCCACATTTGATTCCTCGTATGGCAGACAGATTTCCAAGAAATAGACATGATGATAGCAAACTATGCGTACATACATCAAAAACTGCACATATGCGCAGAAGTGTTTTTTGCATGGCACCAATGTTCTACAACTTATTGCCCAAAAGTTGGAAATAGCAAACTATACCTAAACTTAAACAAACAATGAAATTGTTTTTGGCACAAAAAGCATATTATAGTATTACAGAATTTTTAAATGAATCATGGTGATTATTATAAATAAATAAATAACTTGATACATTGTAGTAATTATAGTCATGTAGTAGTGGAGAAATTAAATCATCATTCTCCTGCCCTTATTCCAATATATTTGGGGTCGGCGCAAGATGTCCCTTTCTTCCATACTAAAGGTGACTACCGAGATGACTATTAGTCGTCATCTCGGTAGTCACCCTCTTTCTAGTCATATCATCTTTCACACAGTCCATCCATCGTTTCTTTGTTCTTTCGCTACTCTTATAGCCATCGACATTCATACTCAAGACTATCCTCATGACATTTTCATGACCATGATAACTGATTTCCGCACAACTTTTCAGTCACCGGTGCCACTTTCAGACTTTCTCATAAGTACTCATTTCTTATTCTATCCATTCGTGTCACACCACACATCCCTCTTAATATATTCATCTCAGCTGCATGCAATTACCTTTCATTCACCCCTTTTGGGGCCCAACATTCTAATCCATACAAGACAGCGAGTCTTACCATTGTTTTATATATCTTCCCCTTATGATGAATGCGGGAGTCGCAGATTGTTCTCGTAACCTGCTGCCATTTCATCCATCTAGTGTTAACTCTATGCTTAAACGTCCATGGCTCCAGAACTGGAGAGACAGCTGAAATCGCAGAACTTATATTCAGTTTTGGTACTGCTGATTTTCTCCAGTTTCTGTTGCCATTTCTCCAATCTGCTCTGGATTTCAGGTACATCTTCAGTGAAAAGAACAATGTCATCGAAGAACAGCATGCACCAGGGTGCCTCTTCCTGTATGTCCAACGTCAGAGCGTCCATAATCAACAGGAAGAGGTACGGACTTAACCCCGACCATTGGTGTAAGCCTACAGCCACACTGGACCTGTCGGTATTGTCAACAGCCGACCGGACGTAGGTACAAGATTGGCTGTACTATTGGCCAAACTTCCGCATGCTCACCTCTAAGGCGATAATCGTATAGCACGGCTCACAACTCGATCGCCCGATGCAAGCATTTTGGCCAATGGGATGCACGAAGCGTATTTTAGTCGTGTTCGTATTAACGTAGTTATGTATAGAAGTGTGACACTCACACCAGGCGCGTGCTATGTACATTTGCACAATTGTTTGTGAGATAATTTTTTAATGGGCATGGCTACCGAGAGCTCTGATTTATTATTGTTGACAAGAAGTAATTATGTACTTATATCTTCCGTTTGGTTTAGAAAATGTATTATTGGTATTGCTATATTTAATTATTATCAATTACAAAATATTTCCGCAAAAATATAATAATTTGGAATAAGGAATGCAGTGCTATTGGAAAGTAAATAACTACATTTACATGTGTTTAAATTTGGGAACAATAATATTAAAAAAACGGCCATGTGCGAGTAGGACCACACATAATGAAGGGTTCCACAGTTGGGATAAATTTATCTCAAAAACAAACAACATTGTAGTTGAAAAACACGTTTTTCTACATCGATATACGTCATGGTCAATTCTCCAACTGCAAATGTAAGTTGGTCGACTCTTACTCGTAAACTTGTAAAGCCTACCTAGCTGTGATAGTTTCCTATTAATTTCGTTTTTCGCCATATTTTTTTCATGACATCATTACATCACAATAGTTGTTTTTGGGGTACACTAATGGGGACATTTGATTAGCAAAAATTAGCACTTTAAAGCTTAATATTACGGAGACGGATCCCTAAATCGATTTTTTTTTCACAAATCCGCTATATTTTTGAACGGCCTATCCAACGGTACCCCCACTATGGGATATACGAGAAAAAATATATAATCAAGGGACTTACCCTAAAAAAATGTTTTTCCAAGATTTTATCACCACTTTGTCGGCGTGATTAAGGCGCTGACAAGACCCAATTAACCAAAATAGGCTTCTCTTAAGAAAAAAAATTGCCAAATCTGTATAGTTTGTGGTAGCGGAAAATATATGTTAATTTTGAACATATTTCTCAGAACTTGGTTGTTACCAAAACACGTTTTGAAAAAAAATCTCGATACAAACGAACGTTAAACTTACCTCTTACCTTGAGTTCTAAACCAAAATATCTGTATTAAATATTAACGTACGTTACGTATTTAATTAATAACAAGAACGTCTTATTCTAATGCAGAACTTGGTTGTTTTTTATTTTCGATTAGTCAACTTAATTTTGAGTAAATAGATAGCTTCTTATTTTGCAATAAATTACAAGCGTTGTGTCATCCCGCTTCTTTGTCTTTTCTATGCAATATGACAGTGACCGTAGTTTAAGTGTTGTCAGCGTCTTAACATGTATACCCATGCCAAATTACAGCTTTCTAGTACAAAGAGTATCTGAGCTAAGACAGACAGACAGACAGACAGACGGACATGGCGAAACTATAAGGGTGCCTTGTTAGCTACGGAACACTAAAAAGATGATGATGTTTCAAAGGGTGGCTTTTGTTTTAGTAGTCAATCTTTGGTGAGATAATACGCTTCTAACGTCGCAAGAAATGTCCCCGTCTAAAACAACTATACGAGTACGTTATACAACATTGCAAAATCGTAAATTAATTGTTTCTTTGAGAAATTCTAACAAATACAAAATTATTTTTGCTGCAGTCGATATAATCAAAATTGTGCTTGCGTAATTAATATTCATACGGAATTTGGGATCCCTTACGAAAGTAGAATGGAAATCGCTACTGTGCAAAGACGTCGACATGTTCTTCTGTGTTTTCCTTTACCGCTCCGCCAGCGTCCAGGTCATCTCACCAACTCTCTCCGAGCTGGCCTAGGTGATGCAATCCCTCTTCAGGCAACCGAGTCTCTTGCCTAACCGTATCTAGCCGTCACTATGGTTGCCCCATCATTTAACCGGTTCCACTCATTGAATATTAGTACCCGTCTAACTAGGCACATATTATGTTGACGATCGTCAGTTAGACTTCAAGCCAACATCATCATCATCTGCCTAGCCCTTTCCCAACTATTTTGTGGTCAGCTTCCAGTCTAACTAGATGCAGCTTAAAACCAGTATTTTACATGGAGTGACTGCCTATCTGACCTCCACAACCCAGTTACTGGGTAACACGATACCCCTTTTTGTTTTGATGGGAAATCATGAAATAACTTCTCCCGCTCTGGGCGGAGCGGGAGGGTGTGTGAAACTCTTACTGACTAAAACCCACCCGTATTCCTTCCTGTTGCCTGTGTTTCCAGGGGCCTCGGTGACCCTTTAGTACCTTCCCGCAACCCCGGCAGGCATCGGCCCTAGTGGACCCCTATACTTGTGCTGCCGACATCTCTTTGAGGCGCGCGTGGAATACAACGCGCCGTCGACCCGGGCCTGGTCCTTACCGGTGAGTTACCCATTGCTCACCGTCCGCAAGCCCGCGCCTACGGTGGCCGGAAAACCACCCGGGATTCCCGACGCCCAGGGCGTCTACTGCGGCGGCTAGGGGCGAGAGGGCGCGAAATTTGCCTTTCCCTCAACCGTCCCGCCTCCTGCTTCGCGAGCATTACTGCTTCGCAGAAGGAGGTGTCGGCTGTCCATGCCCTCTCGCTCCATACCATGGCCTGAACCAGGGCCGGACGCGAGAGATCTCTTCCGCCGATCGCCTCCACGAGGACACGGCGGTGCTCTGCCCAAGCCGGGCAGACCTCCACCGTATGCTCCACCGTGTCCTCCGGGCGATCCACACAGTGGTGACACCCGGGCGTTTCCTCCCACATTATCCGACACAGGAACCTCTCGAAGCTGCCGTGTCCGGTGAGGACCTGCGTCAGGTGGAAAGTGAGGACACAGGAACCTCCCGAAGCAATGGTTGACAGACTTTCGGGTTTCTGACGACCCGTAATGACTGTCATAGATCAAATGACAGCCGGGACCAACAGCTTAAAGTGCTTTCCGAGGCACGGAGGGGTCTTGATACATACCAAGACCCCTTTGTGCCTCGGAAAGCTGGACATCTATCCACGGTTGCAAGCGTAGCTTAACCTGATCGATTGACGCGTGTGGCTGTTATTGCTTAGCCTGGTGGGGCTGCTAGAGGGACAAGCCCCTCTAGCAGCTCCACCATGATAAGCGAACGTCGCGTTAGGGTTATTTACTTTTCCCGTTAGGCTGCTGCAACATAACCACCATGACAGTTTAAAGTAAAACCGGCCAACTGCATGTCGGACCACGCACAATGAAGAATTCCGTAGTTGGGAATGTTGGGATGAAATTAACCTAAAAACAAACTTAACATTGTAGTTGGAAAACATGTTCTCCCATACATCGATATACGACATGGTCAATTATCGAACTGCAAATTTAAGTTGGTCGACTATTAGTCGTTAACTTGTAAAGCCTACTTAGCTGTGATAGTTTTCCTTTTAATTTCATTATAATATGTACTACTGCCATGATTTTTTTCACATCTACATAAACAACTATTTTTAGTTGGCAGGGGGGTGGGGGGACACTTGACTCTAACAAAAATTTGGACTTTAAACTTAATATTTTGCAAACGGATCCTTGAATCGAAAAATGGTTGAACGGCCTATCCAATGCTACCCCACACCATGGGATAGACGATAAAAAATATCTTCCCCACATTACGAGCAAGGGAGGTAACCTGAATTTTTTTTTAAGGTTTTATTTTAACACTTTGTCGGTGTCATTAATAATATGTACTATCGGCCAAACTTCCGCATGCTCACCTCTAAGGCGATAATCGTACAGCACGGCTTACGACTCGATCGCCCGATGCAAGCGTTTTGACCAATGGGATGAACGAAACGTATTTTAGTCGTGTTCGTTATAACGTAATTATGTATAGAAGTGTGACACTCATACTAGGCGCGTGTTATGCTCACTTGTTGTGAGATCATTTTTAATGGTCTCGGCCAGCGAGAGCTCTTTATGAATTATTATTGTTGACAAGAAGTAATTTCGTACTCATATCTTCCGTTTGGTTTAGAAAATGTAATATGCTGTATATGATGTAGTATTGCTATATTTAATTAGTATCAATAATAAAATATTTCCATAAAAAATATAATAATTTGGAATAAGGAATTTCTAACAACAAATTATGTCTATTCTATACACTTTGATATTTACCTCTCTCCGACACATGGCTATGCTCTGTCGGGTATATAAATTTAGTTATTTATCATTACTTTCACTGCCCATGCCTCTCCAATTTTCGCGATGTCCTATGCGATGCCGGCAAACAAATCGCAGCGAACGCGCTAGGTGCGTTAACCGACACTGCATAAAGGTATAAAATGTTTATATTGACATTTTTGTGTTTTATCAGCGTGCGACTTGTTACTTGTGCAGTGCTATTGGAAAGTAAATAACTGCATTTAAATGTGTTTAAACTTGGGAACTTAAAGCTTAATATCACGCATATCGATCCCTGAATCGAAAAATTGCTTTGAAAATCAGCAATATTCTTGAACGGCCAATCGAATGATACACCTATGGGATAGGAGAAAAAAGTTATCATCGCCACTTTACGTGCAAAGGACGTACCCTAAAAAAATGTTTTTCAAGATTTTAGTTTACTACTTTGTTGGCGTGATTAATATGTATACCCATGCCAAATTACAGTATTCTAGTAGTAAGAGTCTGTGAGCTAAGCCAGGGACAGACAGACAGACGGACAATGCGAAACTTTAAGGGTTCCTTGTTGACTACGGAACCCTAAAAAGGAGCAAGTTACGTAGTTTTGTTAGAAATTGACAACATTTGGTATATTTTTCTTTTATTGCTCTGTTTTGATTGAAATAGCAAAATTACAGTAGTGTTTGAACCAATAGTTGACGCAGTTTTTCAGAGATTTTTGTTTATTGCTGTCGCAACTTTTGCAACTGCAATAAAAATAAGTTCATTATCTAAGTACCATTGTTATTGGTCGACAACCGGTTAAACAATAGGACGGCTTAATAGAAGGGCCATAAAATACGGTCATAAAAAATGACAAAATATTTCTTCAACACACTTGCTTGTAAAGTGACTCTTAAAGCAACGCATTTAGGTTCATAATTCAGCGTTTATTACACTAGTATTTTTACTTTACAGTTATTTTTCTCAATCTCCGCAAAGAGTTTTTATATCTAAAAACAATGAATATTTTTGAGAATAAATAAACTATTTTAGGATACATTTATGATAAATCAATCATCAAAATTATTATCATTTCTTCAAATGATATATTTTTCACTACGAATTTACCTTAATTTGCGTATTCAAAACTTTATTTTGTTTTTATTATATTTTTATATGGGCTGTTCAGCGGTTTTGCCGTGCCTTTATTTACACCTGGACGCGCATCGCTAGCGTGGCGCGCGGAAGAAACGAAACCAGCACGCCATTTTCTATAAATACTCGTTAACGTTTTCGTTGTGTGGTTAATTATTATCAAAAATGTTAACTTCAAGTAGGGAAGAAGAGCGAAGAGCAACACGTAGATTTGACCACCCCCGGAAATTAAATCGAGGCACGAAACGCGAGTGACACGCCTTTTGCCACCAAAATCTAGAGAGAAATACCTAGCGGCCTACGAAACTATAATAACAATACAAGTCTGTTTTTTCCTCTCAAGTTGAAAACCATCGTATGAAACGCGTGTGTATTGATAATTACTCACTCGGCGCCCTTATCGCGCTCGTCTTCGGCTCGCGCGAACAATACCGGTTTAAGTGTAGTTAGTAACCAACATCACACACTTGTATCATAATGTACTAGTATGTCTGTTGTTATTTTTTGTTACCCGCCCAATACTCACACAAATGCATATTGCCTCTAATTGGACGAAACCAGGAAGAGGTGTGGTCTGTCACTAGCTGCGCTTGCCGCAGAAATATTTTCTTAAGTGAGCATGCTTAAGTTTTGCCGATAGTACCTATACCTATGCCAATTACAGCATTCTAGTACTAGTATTGAGACAGACAGACTGACGAACATGTCTATTACGGATCCCTAAAAAGTAGAAGTACATGTAAAAAAAATAAAAGTTTTTTATTTTGGAACATACAACAAATTGGCATAATATAACTATAGAAATTATGCTAACTGTGTAGCAAGTGAGTATCAACGCCCACGTTAGAACACACATTGTTCCAGATTTAAGCAAAAAAGGCGTTAACCTCGTAAGGCCCAACGACCTAATTTAATGACAAAAAAATTTTGACACTCCGGCCCGAGACACTATTTAAAATCATTAAATTATATATCTAATCATAAAAATATATATCGACCGGTTGGGCCTTACGAGGTTAAAATAAATAACATTCAAAATTAATAAAGAAATCACATTGTAACCAAAATTATAACTGGAAAACGTAATAAAACTTATGAGTTAAAACTTAAGTTTCGTTTGAGTAAAGATGGCGACGCGCCCTACTGGAATAGCTGCAATGAGACCCTACTATAATAGACTAGGTACGCTTAAAACATTTGGTGACTATTCAACCTAAAATGCGGCGCTAAGTTTTAAACCTTAATACTTAACCTTATAGGCTTAATTCGTAAGAAAAAATATTGGTAACATGTTAGCAACTAACAAGTTAAAATATAAAAATATCAGGGTAATAAGTAAAGTCGACTTATCTGGATGTAATTCCGGCGTGGCTCAGCGTGGGTCACAAACGTCAAGTGGAGCGATGATACGGGTCATCCCATCCACGATGATCACCAATTTGTTCTGACATTGGGTGAAGCCAAAAAAAGACTGGCTTAGTAGAACGAGGAACTTCCCAGTTCCTGGAGGGACTAATATTTTATCAAAATAAAGCAGACAGTGGACTCTTGCGTACGAAGATCCATTAAAGAAATTCACTTTTCGTCGAATATATACCAGTATTATTACTCGTATTATTATTATTATTATATCAACCACGTGGTGCCCTTGATATAGCGTAGCGATGACAAGAAACTATTCAAATCCTAATTTTGGCTAAAAAGTATAAAACAATATGACCATTGGTCGAGAGAGCATTGATTAAATTTCTAATTGAATCATTTATGTATTTTGTAATTTATAAATTTTGAAATATTAGTTGAACTTTATTTTAATTTTAATTGATTTCGGTGCAATGATTTTATGTAAATATATAGTAATTTGTAATTTGTAATGCTTATCTATCATCTTTTGTATTCATTATGTGATTTGTGTTTAGTTTCTATGGGTGTAATTTACCTGAAATAAATGGATTTATATTATTATTATATTAGGGATTCACACCTCCAATATTATTTATTATATAGAAAAAGTTGAATACATGATGATAGCATGGAGGAAAAAAAACGAAAATGAATTGTAATTCGACATTATGCAGTATCTGTCGCACGTCACTGTCCTTTTTTACCCGACTGCCTCAGGAGGGTAATGTTTTTCGAGAGTATGTATATATGTATGTATGTATGTATAAACGGCTGGATGGATTTTAACATATCCTTAGATTCGTCTTAATTGTGGGAGTGACATAGGCTATATAATATTTATAAATTGCATCTGTAAATACAAAAAAAGGAGGGGAAGGGTTTTTTTTTTAAATTAATTGCAACAATATTGGTATCAAATAAAAGCTAATAATGAGTAATTTTCAAATATATACTATATTAATAAAACTAAAAAGCTTAAAATAAAATAAATTATTTAAAAAACAAAAAACCCGACTGCAAAAACACATAACTGAAAAGGGAAAAACAAGCATTATAATCTATATAATTTTGGCATCGCAGGCGGTTTTTTGTTTTTTAAATATTTTTTTAAATCAACGTATTATGGTTACAAAATATTGTTTACATCATTAATTTTGAAATTACACATGTGAGAACGATGCAAAACGTAAAAGCATAATAACATGATTAATAAAACAAAAAAAAAGCAATTCAAAAATTAAAATAATCGTGGCAGCTAAGAGATGACCAGTCCAGAGATTGACGGCGCCCGTTCACGAACATGACGCGTGGATTAGCACCATTCAGCTCAACCATTTTGAAGGGAGCTAAATGATCCAACTCACGCGCCACCATCAGCGAGACATTAGAGTGAGCACGACATACTCCCAGCCACCAGGGCACATTCAAGTCAATGAAAGACGTATCCAGTAAATGGCAGCTTTATAGTACATTGTACTTACATAACAATGTGCTGTGTAGCTATACAATACTAAGAGATTGAATTTATACAATGCAAAGAGAGTTTTTAAAATCTTCAGCAGCTCCAACACTATTTTCAATAACTGATCAATTAGTTTTTGCTCCCTTGTGGAGCAGGACCAGCGTTGAGCCAAGCATTATTATCAGCGATGTAATCCCCTAACTTATAATATGCTTGGCTGCATAGTGTGCTTTTTATACTAGATTTAAATTTTGTTTCATTCATTTGAAGTATGTTGGGAGGTATTTTATTGTAACATTTTAAACAGTACCCCATTAAAGATGAGTCTACTTTAGCCAGTCTGAAACCTGGTTGAACTAATTGGGTCCCTATTTCTAGTGATATAATTGTGTCTTTCACCTCTTTTACTAAAAAGATGTAGATTTTTCCTTACGTACATGATGTTTTCATAGATATATTGACAAGGTACCGCCATGATGTTAATTTCTTAAAACAGTTCCCTTAGAGAGTCGCACCTGCGGAGGCCATATATTGCTCTGATGGTTCTTTTTTGCAGAATAAAAATAGACTCGATGTCTGCAGACCGTGCTAATAGTAAAATAATGCAATGCATGTTGTTGATCTATCAAACTGGAACTCATTGCTACTGATAGTTTATTACGCAATTACCCCGCTGAATTGAGATCCCCCGCTGAATTACTGCGGTGGGAAAGTCTCTAGTGCCCTGGTAGGTAAAAAAAAAAGGATTTTTGAAAGAAATCATTGTGTGTAAGGATTACTATTAAAATGCAAAAGTTTATTGCTCAACACAGCACATAATCATACATTTCCAGCAGTCTTAGTTTTCTATTTCTACGAAGAATAGACACAGCTCTTTCTATACAAAGCTTAGAATATAGAAAGAACCAGAATCCGCGTTCAACTGGTCGTTGCAAGCCGCACGCTATGTCCAAAATCAAGACAAGCGTCCCGCGCCCACCTTACTTCCCACCCGCGTAATGGACATTATGAACCCGTTTTGGGGTAAACGTTGATGAGAGTATTGGTAAGATAATATTTGTGGTGTCTGGGAGAAACCTGTTAAGTCCAAAAACGTAATTTTTCAGTATAAGACTTTTAAGGTTCAAGTTTAATTTATAAATCAATTAGGTAAAGTAGAAAAAGCCAACCACTGCTGCAGTAACTATTTATTAATCAAGTTTTTTTAAATATATTAACTAAAACTAAAAACACAGCCGTTTCATTTTTAATGACACTTATCATTTTTTAACCAAATTAACATTAACTAATTAAATCGAAAACAATGGAGTTAACATATTGAAATCAAAAGTTAGTAGAACATTAGTTATCACTAATGTTCTACTAGATTTCAATATGATTTTGATTGATTTTGATTGATGATTTTGATTTAAATTACGAATAAATTATATCTAATTTATTCGTCATTTTCGTCACTGTCGCTTACATAGTCAGGATTCGTGTTTGAGGTTTTCAAATTTTTATAAAAAATATGATAAACACGATCTATAAAAGGTAGCAAACTTATAATATCATGGTACTTTTTTTGAGCATATAGGTAAAGGACTCGAATATGCTCTTGGTATGCTCAAAGTAGCAACCGATGATACCCGTCCCCTTTTAACAAATGAGTAGTATCTAAAAGGTTCACTTGAGTCTAAAGACTCTTTGAACGCCACATCATTAGAGTCTTTAGAACACATTATCCAAAAAATATTGTTCCAAATAAAATGATTTTTATCGGTATCAATGTTTCTTTTCATAAACATTGTTTTGAAAAGTTGAGAAAATCCTAAAAACTCTTCTTTTGTCATCATTTGGACTGTGTATCTGCGACTAGTCATTTTGATAATGTTTGGCCAATCTTGTGGAACAGAAATTGAAACTCTATGATGTTTTATAAATCTTTCTATCGCTGCATGATCGCTGTCGCATTCCAAATGCGTATGTCCGGGCACTAACAATTTGTGATGGATTTCATTTAAACTGGTTTTTCGATTGACAGCTAATGCAAACATTAATGGTAAAATATTATTTCTGTTTTGTCCTGGGCAGGTATCTGAGTAGAAGATTATCTGCTCTACAGTATCTGGTAGCTCCATAATAAATCAAAACAAACATGATGCAATCTCATCCGCACCTCTTTGTGCAATACTTTCGTACCAAATAAAACAGTGCGTTCGTTTTTCTGTGATGTTACGAACAGTTAAATTAAAACTCCATAGCTTCCTTTTATAAAACGACATTCCAGCTGATAGATAAGGAGTCGCTAAACATTTGTGTAGATCGAATGCAGCAACAACAATTTTCCCTTCACTTTGCTTACTCAATTCCTTGTCCTCTCTTTTCGAATTATAATGTGATTCAGCTTTACTTTTATGAACAGTCTTCATCTCTTCTAAATTTTGTTTTTCATTAGAATCCTCACAAGTTTTAATTTGAAGAGTAAGCGAATCGCAAGTTTTGCAAGTATCGTTTGAAGGTTTTTTGAATTTCAAATTGAGTGTTTTAAAAATGCTACGAAACAGCGTAATGCTTACTGACGGTAATCCTTCTTCTCCATTGTCTTTCACGTATTCATCTTTGTACAATTTGTACAATATCTTCATGTTCAAATCCTGATGAAGGTATTTTTTATTCGTATGGCGTCGGGAGTAGTGACTTTTATAAGCTGGAAATTTGTCGAGGTTTTTGACGTATTGGATGTCATGGTCAGAACGTTTATTTCCAGGATCCCTTAAACCTCTTTGATCAGCTTTTACAATAACAGATGAGCTGTTCTTTTTCTTCTTTACGATTTCGTCTATAAAACCTCTGCCTTCACCAAATGTTTTCATGAAACATTTTTGCAAATATTTCCTTCAGTTCCATCAATATTGTAAATAACTGTTACCTCTCTGTTTTTCATAAATGAATTTCTTTTTGTACGCTCTTTTGGTTTAATTTTAATTAATCCACTCAAATATCTCCTTTGTGCTTTTCTAGACGGTAATTCCCTGTAGTCAATGTAAAGCTGGTTCAAATTAATTTTCTCAAGCTTTCGTTGACATTTTGCCCTACAATTATCTGAAAATTTACCCGGATAACGCTTAGGTATACATTTTCCTTTTGCAGTTACATATTCCTCGCCTTTTCGACGTTTTTCCGTACGCTCCTTTCGTAGCTTTCTTTGATAAGGACCACAACCTTTCTTCCTCTTTCTACATAATAAAGCCAATGGGATATTATCGTCACCATCACCATCATCGGACTCAGTTTTACTTGTAGATTCTTCGTTTCTACTAGATGTTATCAAATCATGACTGACAGGTTGCCATTCATCATCAGAGCCAGAGCTAAAATCCTGAACCTGTAAAAAAGTAAAACACTGTTTTATAAGTACTATCAACAGAACTTTTGTTTTGTCGGTATTCCCAAAGAATAATTTTTACGTAAGTAATCACAGAACAATCTTAGAAAATAAGTTTAATAAAAATAAAAAACCAACCTTCTCAACATAACATTCTGTATTATCTTGTATAACATCTCTAGATTTTTCTGTAGAAATATTTGATGGTCCTGGTTCAATTTCATTGTTTCTATTAATATTACTCTAAAAAAGAAAGTATTAAACTCATAATAAATACCATAGAGTATAATATGGCAAACATAAAATTTGGTTTTTAAACTGAAGTACTTACTTGATTAGAAGTTTCACAAACAATTTGGGGTAAAACAGTATCGTCCAGGTGTTCATCAATATTTTCTGGTGTCCTGTCTTCATTGTTCTTTTGTGTCTGAGAGCTAGGTATATCGAGCTGAAAGTACATTAATCATTACATTCTTGAAGGCTGGAGATCAAAACTACCCTAATTATCTTAATAAACTTACTTGGACTTGTGTTGGTGTTGTGGTTTTTACTGAGTGGGAAGTAGCTGTTTTTCAAACGACTTCTTCTCCATAATATCTAAAGATGAGCTTGCTACTTCTTCCAATTCTATTTTAATATTATCAGTTCTAAATTCAGACTCAATGGGCATCGAACGGTTATCTAAAATCTTTAGATGCATAAGATAAAGTAAAGACAATAATTCACACACATGTAAATTATATATAAATTATATGACTAGCTAGGTACTTACTATTTCAATAGAATTGTCGTCATCACTTTTAACAATGCGAGAGTAAGAAACTTGTTTATTCCTGTCAGGAGACCAATTTTGTGTTGCATGTACTAAGACATTCTCGGTAACGAGTGCTACATTTCTTTCCTACAATAAAAAAACAAGATTGAATGATTATTCATTCAATCTTGTTTTTTTATTGTAGGAAAGAAATGTAGCACTCGTAGGCTGTAGGCTGTAGTTTCTTATGAAAAGGCTCTAGCTATCGAATATAACGTAAAAACTACTTATTTGTTTGCTAACCAATCTTAGTTGCAACAAATGTTGTTCACTTACATGTAAATCAGACTCGGACTGCGAATCATTTGAAAATTGCAACACTGAATCTACTATGCCACGAGAACGAGCATTTTGTGCATTGTTTCTGCGATTATTCATTTTAAAACTGTAATAATATTGTTTTCGTTTTAAAAACTTCACCTGTTCTGACAAGAGTTGGCAAAAAGGGGCGCGAACGAAACCGTCAATAAGAAAGAGAGAGGGTAAAATGAATGAAATGACAGTTAACCGTGTCGAGAAGCGAGATAGTTCACAACATTACGCATAGATGGCGGTTTATTAATTTTATTCACATTTATTCACAATAATAAATAGCATCAAATTTGATAAGTTTCGCAGAAGGTAAGTAAAAAATAAAAATAATTTTGGTAGAACCTTGTTATGTGGGAGTAATCAGTGTTGAAGCAAAGCTTTATTTAATTTATAAGTGGTACAAACATGACAAGTGGGACTTATCATGTTTTTATTAGAAAATCATAAAAAAAAATTAAATATTTGATACAGAACTGATATGTGGGAGTTATCAGAAATAAGATCTAAATTTTTTATTTTATGCGTTTGATAATATCATGACTAGTTTAGTTATCGAATTTGTACCAAACCATTAATAAAAATCATGAATAGTCACGTTTTTACCGCTACGATTCTCCCACTCCTATTATTATTACACTACACTACTATATATATACTATATTATTACACTTATAAGCAATAGACCAAAATAAAATATGATTTTTTTTAATAACAATATAGTACCGGACTAAAAAATGACGAAAATGGAGTTATCAGGTTTCTCCCAGACACCACAGATATAAATAATAAAATCACAATTGGTCAATTGGTCACAACTCGTCATAGATACATAATTTCATACACCCGCCCCCTCTAGTAATCCTAATAGTCTAGTACCTATTATGAATGTTATGCAATTCTAACAAAATCATATAATACGGGTTGCATTGATAACCTTTCTCTTTCAAGTCGGGTTTTTTTTTTAAGTTGTTATTAATATAACACTACAACGAATAAATTCCCTCAGTAGGTAATAAAAAGAAGGGAAAATCAAAACTCTTATACTGGCTACACTAACAAGATGGATGCATCATTCTCTATGACAATTACAAACTGAACAATTTATTCAGTAATTAAATAAGACGACATTTGAATGCGCTACTTACACGTGAAATGGGATCCCATCCTGTTTATTTTTTAGTCCCGCTGCATTTATACAGGTATGAACGACACAAGACGGCATAATTAAATAAAATTGCACACCGGTAAAACACGTTACGCGATACGACGTTCACAGTGTAACTGATTAGCTGCGCGTCAAACTACTCTATTTAAGAGTAGTTTTTGACGCTTCAGTATTATATGTGTTCGCGGCTTCTGGTTCTTTCTATATTCTAAGATACAAAGTGACATTTCGTTTCTCCATTTTTGACATCGCACCGTAGAAATCCTTCTACATAAAAAAGGACCTAGACAAAAAAAAAACGGTTTTTCTTTGGAAACGAAAGACAAAATGACAGATTGCGATGTTAAAAAATGGAGAAACGAAATGTCACTTCGTATAGAAAAAGCTGTGTCTATTCTTCGTAGAAATAGAAAGCGTCATGCTAAGCCTGCAGATTTCAAGTGAATGCACAGTCCACTGTGTTGTGGCTATTCAGTCATGCAAAATGTGTCATTAAAATTATACTATTATCGTGAATCCGAAGAATTCAAGACACAATCCGTATATTAAAAAAAATACACAAAAAAATTAAATGATTATGAACTGAATACCAATCTTTTCAGCGAAGCCTGTAAAGAACTGTTCGAAAGAACCGTCCCCCGACTGCAATGAATAGATTGGTATTCAGTTCAAAATCGTTTAGCTTGTTTTCAATTTTTTAGTTCAATTTTTGTAATTCACTTTTTGACAACCATTTTCCATTTAGTGATAAAACGATATTTTATTTACAAGTTTTTTTATGGGATATTGAATAGTACCTACTGTTATACATATTTATTTATATTGTTATATTATTAGTGAACGAATGCAGACTGAATACTACTGTTATTTTTTTATGTACTAAACAAGCTCTAGAAGTCTAGACGATGATAATTTATGTAGTAATTTTTTTTTTATTTTCTTGAACCATGGCTTCCCCATTATATTGTTTAACACGATCACGACCTTTGTTACCTGGGATAACGTAACGCGTATTAATATAGTTAATATCGGTTAAGCCGTTTAGAAGTTATAGTGGAATAAAGAAACTCACAAACATACATGAACCCCGAAAACATAACACAATTTTTTGGGCAGTCATGTAATAAGTGAGCGAACCCTTTTGCGGTTCTCACCGACCCCGACGACCCCATTACCCTCCTCCAGGAAAGCAGTAGGGCCACGAGTACAGTGCTCAAACGCGCCCGCCGCTGAGGTCCCTCGCGAAGACCCCGTCGTAACCGTCTCCCCGACCCTTGCTCGACAAATTGCCAGCCCGCGCCATAGCTGAGTAATAATAATTATCCAAATCTGATCCAGCCTGTTCCACCTTGCTGTCCTCCCCCCAGCGACGCGCTGAGCCGAGGTTCGTACCCCACAGGGGGAGGTTCGTACCCCGAGCTGGAGGCTTTGAGTCCGCTTAAGGCAGCAAAGTCAAAGTCAAATTATTTATTTCAAATAGGCACATAAAAGGCACTTTTGAACGTCAAAATTAACAACAAAAAAAAATAGAATTGATTCTAGTTCAGAATAGCAGAGCTTCAGGAAACGGAAGGAATACAGGTAGGTTATAGTCAGTAAGAGTCTGAAATATCCTCCTGCTCCACCCAGAGCTAGAGAAGTTATTTAATAAGTTCAACCCGAAAAAAAAACGTAGACCCCGGAGAGTAAGTCATGCGAGCGCATTTGAAGACGTTAGAAGAGCAAGCATCGTTTACACAGTCGAAACGCTCGCGCAAACGGAGGGTATCGCCACATGAATTGCCGCGGTCTGAGCGTGGCGCGTCGCCGCCTGCCCGGCGCACAATGCAATATTTTTTAAATCTAGGTGGACAATATTCAAAATACGCACTTTTATGTACCACGTCATAGCTTGTGTAAAATGAGGGATAATGAACCATATTTCAAGATCATAAAGTATTTTTTCCAAGAAGTTGTCCCGAACAATAAAAAAAGGGTCGGAGGGGCCGACTACCTGGAGCGTACCGGTCGCGTCAAGTGAACGTTTGTAGCATTCGTCTGAGTTTACTCGATGAATACGCTGTGTTTGTGTACGCTAGTTGTGATTAAGTGTTGTGACCGTTTTAGTTTGAGTGTCAAAGTAAGTTTACACAATATTTTTATAATAAATATCCATAAATTAAATAGTTAGAGCATAAAGAATACGAATCCATTTTTATTTGACAAAATAAGACCTAACACAGTTTGTAACAGTTTTTTAATACCTCATATAACATTATATCAGTCTTGTCCTGTATTTTTTTAGTAGATGCACTTGTAAACTCTAAGAAACATAGGTATTAACTTGCGAAAAGCTGCGACACTCATACATTTTTTTTTAAATTTCAGAATGACCTAGCAATTTTCACGTTTGACGTATTTCGATATCTGGTTCGCCAACGCGAAAGAGTGCAGAGTGGATGCAATTCTGAACCATATATTACAAGAAATGTCTATCAGATCTATACCAGATGAAATTATAGATTCATTAAAATCAAAAATAAGAAGTTATAGCCAACAAATCGACAAGAAATGGTCTAAATCAGGAAGACATAGAGATCGCTTTTTGAAGGCGAATTCGAAATGGTTAGAAGGTAATTTTACGTTTGACAATATAGTCACAGAAAGTGTAGCTAGTAATTTAGCACTTGGGCCTAGTAACCGAGCCGGAAGACCACACAAAGATTTTGAAAGTTGCAGCTACAAAACCAAGAAACGTCGCGTTCAACATCTTCTTGATACATCAAGTGAAGGAGAGTTGTCATTTGCGGCCGAAGTGCAACTTCGCAACAAGGGAAAAAGAGACTCGGCAGCCATTGTCAAGGAGCTATCTCTTGCTTCACCCCGAAGAGGGACTACTTTAAAAAAAGCGCGAAAGTGTTTCGCGAATAAATAGGTGGAACTGTCCGCAGACCAAGCTGTTGCATTAATTGTTGATGCAAATCTCTCAACGCACCAGTAAAACGTAATACGGCAACAAGCAAAACAAATTAATATTAAAATGTATCCAGCATATTATAAAGTTAAAGCTGCAAGAGAGCAATGTTATCCTAATAACATTAATGTCACGGAAACATGTGCAGAAATCGAACTCCAAGCTTTGGTGGATCATACTGTTACACGTTTATGTAAAGTGCAAGAAGATGTGATAAAAACGTTAAACAATGTTAAAAATTTAAAGCTGATAATTAAATGGGGTTGTGATGGAGCGGTACAAAATAGATATAAGCAGAAATTTTCAGAGGAGGAGTGTAGTGACGAGAGTCTGTTTAGCATATCTATGGTGCCCCTTCAAATGACAGAAGGAAAACAAAATGCAAAAAAAATTGTGTGGCAAAACCCTTCGCCATCTTCAACCAGGTATTGTCTTCCAATTAAATTTATTTTTGCAAAAGAAACCACAAATTTGATAACCATGGAAGTCGATAAAATAAAAAGTGCTATTCAAACTCTGTCTCCAACTCAACTTTTTGTTAATGACGTAGAAGTGTCAGTAACGGTGGATTTCATTTTTTGCATGATAGACGGAAAAGTCTGTAATGCTGTTGCTTCTTGTGCATCTACGCAGACATGTTATTTGTGTGGTGCAAAACCCAAAGAGATGAACAACAAAAGTCTTGTTATAAGCAAACCAATCAAAAGAGATTATCTATCATTCGGATTATCCCCACTCCATTCCTGGATAAGATTTTTTGAATGCATTTTGCATATATCATATCGTCTTGACATAAAATCATGGCACGCCAGGGGAAATGAAAATAAAAAGCTTTTAGCAGAAAAAAAGAAAATAGTCCAAGAAAAATTTAGGCGTGACCTAGGATTATTAGTGGATATGCCTAAACAACAAACAGGAAACACTAACGATGGAAACACAGCGCGAAAATTTTTTAGAAATGCTGAGAAGTCAGCGGAGATTACAGGTGTTAATGTTGCACTTATCAAGCGATTCCACGTCATACTGGAGTGCATAAATAGTACTTGTATATTAAAGAGTATTGTATATTAAAGAGTACTCTTGGTACCCAATGCCTGTCAGCGTGCATAAAATATTATTTCACGGTAAAGATATAATTTCATCGTGTGTTCTCCTGATTGGTCAGCTGTCAGAAGAAGCACAAGAGTCAAGAAACAAATATAACTTAAAGTTCAGAGAATTATTCACAAGAAAAACTTCTCGAGTGGACACTAACAGAGATTTAATGAATAGATTATTGATAACATCCGACCCATATATCGCAAGTTTGCGTACCAAAACCAAGCGTGGAAAAATCACTCCAGAAGTTCTAGAATTACTGGAAATAAGACTCCCAATAATGGAACATAGGGCACAGCCAATCAGAAGATTCTGATCAAGATTCTAATAGAGATGCCAGCGAATCTGACAGCGAATCTGATTAATTACTACTTCTTACATGTAATTTGTATTTGATTTTGTTTCTTTTTGTAGTTTTTTTGTATTTCTTTAATTAGTAAATAGTTTTAAAATTATAAAACAAGCTTACACTCTACCTCATTTAATTTGAATTTTATTTTGTTTCATATTGGTTGTAATGGGTGCTTAATTTGTATTAAATCTTGCTTATTACAGTTTATCACTTTGTTTTACTTCCTACGATCATTTTTTATTAAGTAAATTAAACGTCACAACGAATTGAGACGGTAAAATAATATTGTCCAGTTAGATATTGATAATATCACACTGTGCGGCGCCAGACAACCCCGACATCACGGTGCCATACCGAGCGCGTCGAGTCGCCGTTGTCAGAGCGATCTGCGCAAGCGCCGCGGTCACGTACGCCAACCCCTGCCGTTTGCGCCGCCTAGCGTGTTCCGTGCCGGTCATATGGCAGAGTCCTTGTTGGAACACGCCGGTGCAGCTAGTGACATCACCGAATAGTGGATGTGATCCGTTCTATCAATATTAATTACCAACTAAAAGGTTAAATACCACTTTTCATGGTTTGAACTACAAAGCTAACGGGTTTCCCATATAAACTTTCATCCCCTCTTTAACTCCCTTGGGGGTTAAATATAATCTTATTCCTTGTTTACATTATAAAGGAAACCTCTGTGCAAAATTCTACCTTTCTAGGTCCAAGGGTTTGTGCTGGGCGTGGATGAGTCAGACGGTCAGTCAGTCAGGACTTTTCTTTTTATTTATACACGGTGACATTTGAATCACAGTTTTGCTAGAACAAACGTTGTTCAGACCATGGTCTACTACCATTCTATAGCATCAAATATGTCATTAAAACAAACTAAACTAGGCGTTCTCAAATTAGTCTTATGTTGCTCAAACGTGTTCAAACATTAACCGTAACATCTAAGTACTCATCGCATCTCATCGGTAGCAATATAGCATTAAAAAGAGTTATTAGGAATCCACGTGGACTACAAGGATGTCCGGCCAATGCGGGTCGAAATGCAAATAAATCATTAGCCAATGACATGCAATTGCGCGAAATACCGCACCGCCCATTTCTTTTGTTGAACGCCGCGAGCCGCGCGAGCCGTCCCGGCGGTAGCCAGTCTACCGAAATCTCTCGAGCGAGCGAAGCATACGCATTCGATGTATTTACGTCACAGGCACGCATCGCGCGTTTTTTGGTTAAAATGAGTTCTGGTTATTCGAATGTGGAGTGGTTGGATATGGTGCGTTTTTACGCAATTGCTGGTGACAATCTGGCGGAAGCTAGGCGCATGTACTCTCAACCAGAACATTTAACGGCGCTGCGCACGCGAGGGATTTTGAACCCGCAGATTCCCACACCTGCTACAATACTGGCAGCTACACAGCGGCTACTGGATCACGGCCAATTCACAGTGCCGAATCATGCCCAAGGACGTGGTATTGGTCCTCAGTACTCAGCCGCATTCGAAGAGCAAATACTTGAGTACTTCGCACGCAACCCACGGAATAGTACCAGAGATGCAGCAAGGCGATTTAATGTCAGTCAATTTTACGTATGAAACAATTAAACAACACTCTCACCAAATTCGGTTCAGTGTCAATGTCTGGGCCGGGATTATTAATGACGTATTAATTGGGCCAGTGTTTATCGACGGAAATTTAAATGGTGGTACCTACTTGGACATGCTCACAAGTGTGATACCAAACCTCATGGAAGACGTTCCCGTAATTTACCGTCGGGCATTGCACTACCAACATGATGGCTGCCCCGCACACTATGCGACTCAAGTACGCATGTACTTGAATAATGAATTTGGTCAAAGGTGGATCGGGAGAGGTGGACCTGTGGCATGGCCAGCCAGAAGCCCCGATTTAACTCCACTAGACTTTTATTTGTGGGCGGAGTTAAAAAGGCTGGTCTACACTGATGAAGTCACAAGTAGGGACCAGCTTAAACAAATAATTGAAAGTGCGTTCGAAACAGTGAGGAGTGATACATACATTTTGCGAAAACTAAAAGACAACTTGCAAAAACGTGCCCGTCTGTGTATTGAAGTAAATGGACAACATTTTGTGCAATTACTTCAATACACGTAAGAAGTGTAAATACTGTTATTTATTGTGTAAATACCTAGTTGATTCTAAATTAATCGTTGTAAATAATCTGATTCCAGTTTTTTAAATACGCCGGAAATACTCGCTGTCTAGTAAATGGCAATTTAGTACCTACATTCTGAACTGTGATGTAAGAAAGTTACTTTACTCACCAAAATTAATAATTAACTTCAGCTAGAATTTCTGACGGTCCTAAGCCCGATAAGTATGAAGGAAAAATTGGAGTTAATGTTGTCTTGGTGAACACAGAGCTAACCCGGTTTTGTGGTAAGTTTTGATTTTGTCTTGTTGCTGTAATATCCCAATTAATAAATAATACCTAATAATGTCACGTTGGATACAATAGGTACCCGTACCTCGTACCTACAGGAAATAATTAAAATCGTGTAAGAAAGTCCGTAAGTTTGCACCTAGAACGAAATGATAACATTTGAGGTCAGCCACCTCGCCGCGCCGTCGGTACGGTGCGTCGCGACGTGCAATCGTGCATAGCCTTGCCATAAACATCTGTTTTAAAGTAGCCACTTATCAGTGATAAAATAACTACCGAAGTTAACTTTTAACTTTGGTATTTTCTAGTAAGACTTACAAAAATAAGTTCTTACTAAATTTCGTTTATGGAGGTACATTTCCCTGTAGACAATGCTATGTCTCGTGCGTGAGCCGCGCGCCGCAACTACTTTGAGACGCGAGCGGCGCGGGCGCAGTGTCTGTGTTGTAGGGAGTAACGATAATCCCGACTTTTTTAATTACGACTTTTTTTCGAAAACTATTGAGTATTTTTTTTTATTGGTTGCTATAGAATGATAGTAGACCATGGTCTGAACAACTTTTGTTCTAGCAAAACTGTGATTCAAATGTCACCGTGTATAGATTTACTAAAACTTTAAATAATTCTATAAGTAGCTACATTTATTAAAGGAGCTTGTGGCTAAGTAATAACAGCCGCACGGGTCTATTGATCATGTTAAGAGGCCGGCAACACCTAAAGCGCGGTCACTGTCAGACTGCATAGAAAAGAAAGAGAAGCGCGATGACACAACGCTGGTAATTTATTGCAAAATATGAAGCAATTATCGATTTACAAAAAAGCTATACATAGATTGTATAAAAAAATAAAACACTATTATGCTAATATGTTGCTTGTAGAATAATCTGACAAAAAATCAGAATGATTGCATGTATGTATATTATAGTATGGTTTTTAATCGTTAAAATAAATTTTTAGAGGTATCTTCGTGATTTTTTTCTATCGTATCAAATTAGTTGTATTATGTTTTCAACACACTATCTACCTAGCATATATCCTGAAGAGTATCATATATTTTTCTGATTTTGTTTACTGCAGTGGATCATATACTTTTAGGCATTATAAAACTTACAAAATTTGCGTTTAGGTCCTGTAGTCCCCGTAAGCTACGCTTGCCGCGGTTGGTCGTAGACTTGTTGATCTTTAGATTCTAAGACTCCGTACCTAGGAAAGCACGTTAAGCCATTGATTTCGGCTGCTATTTGTAGATCTTTGACAGTTGTTACGGGTCGTCAGAAGCCCGGAAGTCTGATAACCAGTCTTATCAAGGGATATCGTGGGTTGTGGAGATCAGATAGGCAGTCGCTCCATGTAAAATATTGATATTTAGTTGCATCCGACTAGAAGCTGACCCCAAAATAGTTGGGAAAAGGCTTGGCAGATGATGATTGAGTAGCTACATTAATTATTTAAATACATTATTTACAGGAATCAGGAATCCACTGGATGCGGGAAACACAAAACCGGTCAAAGTGGTGGTGCTTGGGGGAGGCCTATGTCTAGCAGTGGACGTCTTTTGGCTGAAGTGAATGAATGAAAAATAATTTACAGAATTCTACTATACATTTATTATTACTCCAGAAGTTTATCTACATTTGTAACATATTTATGTACATGTATTACAATTTATAACATAAATAAATATTTATTACATGATATGTACGTAGTGTAGTATCGTGAGGGAACCGGCATGTCCTAGAACCAAAAATTCGAAGACATGTGACATCTACCAACCCGCACTGGGCCCGCGTGGTGGATTACGGCCCACTACCTCTCATAGAGAGGAGGCCTGTGTCCCAGCAGTGGGAACATTATAGGCTGATTATGTATGTATGTACGTAGTTATAATAGTAACCTGTTCTGATAACAATGCCAGTGGTATTATAGACAATTTAGCGAGATATTTTAGCTTTGTCTGTAGGATGGCAACGCACTTGCCATGCGGTTGGTATAGCAGTTGTCCATAATCAAAAATGATCACGTACGTAGGTACCGTCAGGGGGGGCAAGTCTGATAATAATAACAAAAATAATAATAATTTATTTGAAAAGACAACAAATGAGGTCCATTGTGTTAGTAACAATCTTACTTAGCCTATGTTAGTACTTAATAACTAAAACAGATCTTGTCCGCTCCGCTAACGCCCACACAAGCGGACTACCTGCCCGGGCGGCTATCGAGTGCAGAATGATGTTTTTTTTTTTTTTTAAAAACGTTGCCCCACACTAGGAATTTCTTCCTGTATTGTGGGTGCGTTTACAAACATAGAAACTCACAAACACAAACACCCAGACCCAGAACAATTACTTGCAGATCATACAAATACTTGTTCCGTGCGGGGATCGAACCCGCGACACGCTGCTACATGTTGGGACTGTCACGCAACCTGCGAAGTAACGAGGCAGATTTATTGCGCCATACTGCGTCAAAGCTGTCAGTGTGCGCCTCGGCAAACATCGCCGACGGACTGCAGAAACGTGGCAGTCGCAACAGCACCCTGAACGCGTTGTTATATTGGATACGCAGAGCATTGCAAGCCCTTTGGGTATATCTGAACCACAGGGCCCCCGAGTACAGTGTTCTGCAATACGCCTTAAAAAGGGATATTTTAACTGCAACTGTACATCGAGAGAACCCGCGGGCCAGCATGTTCACCCGGACTGACAACGCTCTGCGCTCCCTCTCCAAATCTGAATTGTCTTTCAGGGAATCTGTTACCAAATGGCCCAAATATTTAATTGTATACACCCTGTTTATTGGGTGACCTTCAAGTAACAGAGGAGGGACCGTAGATGGACATCTAGCACCAGACCTGAAGACGATTATGCAATTGTGTTGGAATGGCCGATCATTGACGCCGCGACAGTATCTCGTACATAATGGCAAGTCGAGACAATCTCCTATTATTTTGACCTCTGACACACCATTATGATATTAGCAGATTACGAACTTTTATCAAAATTTTCATGGCGTTGCCTTGGTATGGTTGTCACAGGCAGCCTGCTTGTTTGTAGCCAAAATATTATAAAAAATAAAGAAAGAACTTCTGATTTTTTTAAATTTGTTGTAACGCTGGCATTCTATCCCTCATTGTTAATAAACACATATGGCTCATCATAAACTTTACTATCCCTAGTTTGTGTTTCACCAATTTTAGGTTTACAACTCAAGTAATTTACTTTTGTATAATAATGGTCTTCAGGATCCATATTATTTTCTACGCTCTCTGGTGTTTTATAATAAGTTTCTCTGTTTGATAGATTTTCGCTGTAATGACATGCATCGTATTGATTTTCACATTCATTTGTACACTGTGCTGTTGGATTGTCATTATGGATGCATAAATCGACGTACGGGGTCTGAAAAAAAAAGCATTAGCTTACATCCACACATATTATCTTAGAACTTAAACAGAACTGACAAAATGCAGTGTATCTCTGCGGATCCTTTCGGGGATACAAGCTTATATGAGTTTATTTAAATAGAATACTTCGAACATTGCAGTTTTAGGGTCTACACATGTGTAGTTCAGGTCCTTTCGAGCTAGAACTTAAAAGGACATGCCCTAGACATTTGTGTCCTGTGTTATGTATTATGTTACTGTAAAAGCCCGAACTTAGGTAAATCCTAAGATAATCCAGTAAAACCTTGGACTTACTTAATGGTAACAGTCCGAATTGTTCTGTGATCATGGTCCATTTCAAACTTTTACCACCATTCACTTGGTAATCTTAGGTTTTACCACAGAGACACGGTCAATGTTGAAAAATAGACATGTCAAGACCTGTTTTTTTCAATTTGTTTATTAAATACCAAATAATAAGAAAAATACTGATTTGGTAAGTTTAGCCAACGCAAGCGTTATATTTGTGAGAAGATAGTTTTATTTTGGTTATTTGTTTTTTACTATTTATGAAGTATTTTGAAGGTTAAGAAGGAGAAGGTGAAGCAGAAAATGATGTGTTACAATCGTTGTCATTATATTTATTAGTCTAGTTACTAATAAATATACCAAATGATTATATGTTTTGAACTATGTAAGGATTTGACTGATGCGTAATTATATTGTAATATGATAAATAAAAATAATGATAATTAAAATTGTATGTATCTTAGTGATAATCCAAACTTCCAAACTAATATTATAAATGCGAAAGTAACTCTGTCTGTCTGTCTGTCTGTCTGTCTTTCTGTCTGTCTGTCTGTCTTTGCTTCACGCCTAAACTACTGAACCGATTTGTGTGAAATTTGGTACAGACATAGTTTGGAACTTGAGAAAGGACATAGGATAGTTTTTATTACAAAAAATAAAATAAAAATAAAATTTATTCCGGACATACAGCGCCATCTATTGGTCAAGAGTCGGCATCAATTCAGTACTGAAAATTCATCGGAAAAATGTAAATAAATAGTAAAAAGGTATGAAAATATAATATAATACAACTTTTAGTACAAAGAAAATGCTCTAACGTAGTATAGATAATTCTATTAGTACTATATGTCGAGTTGGTGATCGCGCAATGGTGTCGATCGTTACACGAGTTCGGTTCATGTTATTGTTTTAATTCATCGGAAAAAAGTAAATAAATAGTAAAAAGGTATGAAAAAAATAATATCAATATAATAAAACTTTTAGTTCAAAGAAAATGCCCGAACGGAGTATAGATAAATAATCCGAGTTGTCACTATGCTCGATAGATGGCGTTGGGATCGAAATAGATCGCGCTATGGTTTCGTTACACGCATTAGGTTGGGTATCGGCCGAGCGCTTCGGTACTGTCGTGGAATTGTGGATTGATCGTTTCGTAAATTTAAAATTGGCTCCGCACAGTGGAACGAATGTATGGGAGCGGTTGGACGTAGACATGTCTGAAAAAAAAGAGTAAAATTATGCCAAACTAATGATGCCATCTTATTCGATTACTTAATGCCTTCATAACTTGTGGTGATGAATTTCTTCATAACTCCCATATTTCGGGAGTAATTTGAGAAAATGTGAAATTTTACTATGAAAATGAGTGTATCGAGCTCTCTCCCTCCTGATTCCGGGCTTGTTTCAAGTAGCGGTCTCTAATATCATAATGCTAATACTAAGAGCTATATTTAATACTAAGACACATAGTGCGCCAAATGTGCACTTTCTGGGATAAAGAGTGATGTTTATTTTATAACACAATTTTTTTATTTTTTGTTTATTTTGTTGATTAAAACCGTTTTTCTAAAGGTTTACCTTATTACAATAACATTTCTGAGCAGCCAATTAGAGAAGATATAAGCTAATTAGGATATATAATTAGGGACTTAAGGTTTACATATAAAACTGATGCACTAATGATTACTGATAAGAACATTGCTATTATTTAATTACTAAATGGCTCTTAATACACTAATTTAGCATGCATCATTTACTAATTATCACAATAACTAATTACCTTGCAATATTTAACAAAGGATACCTGGGATACCTGGATTTTATATAAATAGGTCACTATTAGTAACTTTAAAATCAGTGTTGATTTACACCTCGTTGTATCCAAGCTAATCTCGCAATGTATTTTCCAAATTTTAATACAAATCTTGATATTCACGTTGCTTTATGCGCACGCGCACATAAAGATTTACGCGACTTTAACTATTTGTTCAGTGTTTTAAAAGATAACAGTTGTGTTCAGTTATGTGAAAGTGCTGAAACAAGTTTAAAAGACTGGTGTCGTCGATTTTGCTACCGCATTTATGCAAAATGGACACAGTCTGGAAGAAGCACAGATAAGTTTCGGAAGAAACATGAGATTTGGCTACAGGCTGCAATTCAATGGCCGGAATTACAGAATGAAAATATGGAACCTTCTACAGAAAATATAAGTGACGTCATCGAGCCCATAATTTCTCCTGCTAAATCTGATGCTTCAACTTGTACACATCCTAGTCCTCGTAAATCTTTTGAGGACCTTAGTAACCGGCAAAAAAGAAGACGCACTGAAGATAGTCTTTCATGCAGCAGTAGCAGCGCTGAAATTATGTTTTCGGCCGAAAGGGCGCTTCAAAAGGCAGGACAAAGCGATACAGCTTATGTTATGAAATACTTGACGGAGAATCCAGAAGAGGCCTCAAAAATCAAAGCCTTCATTGAAGGTAAATCAATTCAGGTACGGGAAATATCCCCTTTGAAGGCATTGGCTCTTTATGTATCGATGAACTTATCGAAATGGCGCTATAACACTCTTCGGGATTTCAACACTCAAGAAGGAGCTCTTCAATACCCGAGTTACTACATGTTGGTTAAAGAAAAAATTAAGTGCTATCCGGCCAAAGAAGATCTCACAGTTACAGAGAGCTCTGCAAAAATCAAATTACAAGCCTTGATGGATTTAACCTCAAGAAGACTTATTAGGTCGTTAGAAACCCCTGTTGATCCCAATCAACAGCTCGTATTGACCAGCAAATGGGGTTTTGACGGATCATCTAGCCAAAGCATTTATCATCAAAGGACGAGTGAAGATGAGCAAATCGATCTTGCTAGTAATTTTATGATTAGTCTTGTACCACTGCGGCTCGTCTCAAAAGGTGTAACAATTTGGGAAAACGAGCGACCATCTTCCACTTCATTTTGCCGGCCAATATTGTTTAAGTTTATAAAGGAAACCAAAGAAAATGTGCAGAGAGAGATGGCTGAAATCGAAGCAGAGATTGAAGCCTTAACTCCATCCACCATCACTGATGGAATTAGTGTCAAACACCAACTGCTGTTGACAATGATTGATGGTAAAATTCATTCCATTATATCCAATACAGCAGCTTCAGTGTGTGACATATGCAAGGCTTGTCCTAAAGAAATGAATAATTTAGAGTTAATCAAAGATAAACACGCAAACGAGGACATGTATAAATATAGCTTAAGCACCCTTCACGCTTGGATTCGCTCAATGGAATGCTTATTACACATTTCCTACAAATTAGACATAAAATCATGGCAAGTAAGGGGTGATATAGCAAAAAGGCAAGTTGATGACAGGAAGAAAAGAGTTCAAGAGGCTGTAAGAAGAGAAACGGGCTTACTTCTCGATGTTGTGAAACAAGGCAGTGGATCCACCAACAATGGCAACTCGGCAAGGAGATTTTTTGAAAACTACACTAAATCTGCTGAACTGACCGGAATAGATGCTATGCTTTTAAGAAAAATCTGTGTGATCTTGCAGTGTATTTCATCAGGAGAGAAGATCAACGTAACTAAATTCCGAGAGTTCTGCTTTGATACTGCTAAGCTTTACGTGGAGTTTTACCCATGGTATTATATGCCTTCTTCACTTCATAAAATTTTAATGCATGGGCCAGACATAGTTCAGAACATGTCAATTGTGCCCATTGGTTTTCTATCCGAAGAGGCATCTGAGGCTAGAAATAAAGATTTTAGAAAATATAGAGAGGGGCATTCTCGAAAGCATAGCAGTATCTCATGCAATGAAGATATTATGCACAATCTTTTACTGTCTTCTGATCCACTTGTTACAAGTATCCGTCCAAAAGGAAATAAGTTTGTAAAAAAATCTTCTTTTAAGGAATTTTATGAGCTTACGGATTCTGAGAAAAGTGATATCGAATTTGTTAACATAAATGATTTAGCGGACATCGATTCTGAATTTGAATTAATTGATGATGATGATGATGACGAAGATAATTAAATGATGTTATTGTTTTAAAATGTGTAACTTAGTAAATTAGAGCTTACATCTTAATTATTTATTGTACTTTTAATGAAACTAGGTAATTTATTATCAACTTACTTAAAAGTCATACTCTCATCAGTTCTTGTGAATATTTTTGTTAATATATATTTCTGTATATATATAATATATTTATAGACCTCTTAATAAGTCTGTCTGCGGTTTAAAGTAAATACAAATGGGGAAAAAACGTTTTTTTTTTTTAATTTTCATTTCCTTTTATCCCAGAAAGTGCACATTTGGCGCACTATGTGTCTTAGTATTAAATATAGCTCTTAGTAATAGCATTACGATATTAGAGACCGCTACTTGAAACAAGCCCGGAATCAGGAGGGAGAGAGCTCGATACACTCATTTTCATAGTAAAATTTCACATTTTCTCAAATTACTCCCGAAATATGGGAGTTATGAAGAAATTCATCACCACAATTTATGAAGGCATTAAGTAATCGAATAAGATGGCATCATTAGTTTGTCATAATTTTACTCTTATTTTTCGGACATGTCTACGTCCAACCGCTCCCATACATTCGTTCCACTGTGCTCCGTTGTATTAGTAGATTAAAAGTTTTATTTGTTGGGTTGTCTGGTGGTTGTTTTCAAAATTGGTTCCGTTCCGTTGTATTTGTCGATTAAAAGGTTTATTTGTTGGGTTGTCTGGTTGTTGTATAATGTAAGTTTAGTTTGATCTCGATTATTAGTAGATAGATATATTAGTAGATACTAAAATTGTATGTCTAAATTCGTTTTAATTTTTAAATTAATTAGATCGTTCCTTTTAAATTATTTAGTTCTAAGCTTGGTTATTAAGAGTAACATAATTTAGTAATATAATTTCTTTTAAATTGTTATCAAGTTCGTAATTCGTATTTTTTTTTTAATTCTTTTGTTTTCAGTTAGTTTTCAATTTAAGTTCGGAAAGATTGTAATATTTCTTTAGTTTAAGTTCTTTTTTAAACTACTTTTTTCAATGACGAGAAAACGCAAGTCCAATTTAGCACGTAGTTCCAGCGGAGCTCGAGCTACAAGAGTTGCAAGAAGTCAAGAGTCTCAAGAACAGACTCAAGCCCGTTTAACTTTAGACGCCGAGCGTCACGCTGCTCAAAGAGCTGCTGAGACTGAAGAGGTGCGGCAAGAGCGACGGCTCTTAGACGCTGAGCGTCACGCTACTCAAAGAGCTGCTGAAACCGAAGAGATGGCTCGGGAGTGCCGGCTCTTAGACACCGAACGTCACGCTGCTCAAAGAGCTGCTGAGACTGAGGAGGTGAGGCAGGAGCGACGGCTCTTAGATGCTGGGCGTCATGCAACTCAAAGAGCTGCTGAGACAGAAGAGATGGCTCGGGAGCGACGGCTCTTAGATGCTGGGCGTCATGCAACTCAAAGAGCTGCTGAGACAGAAGAGATGGCTCGGGAGCGCCGGCTCTTAGATGCTGGGCGTCATGCAACTCAAAGAGCTGCTGAGACAGAAGAGATGGCTCGGGAGCGCCGGCTCTTAGATGCTGGGCGTCATGCAACTCAAAGAGCTGCTGAGACAGAAGAGATGGCTCGGGAGCGCCGGCTCTTAGACACCGAACGTCACGCTGCTCAAAGAGCTGCTGAGACTGAGGAGGTGAGGCAGGAGCGACGGCTCTTAGACGCCAGGCGTCATGCAACTCAAAGAGCTTCTGAAACTGTAGATCAAACTCGAGTACGTCGGCTTTTGGTTGCTGAACGTCATGCGTCTCTGATTTCTGCAGAGTCACATGAAGAATCTCATAGACGACGTGTTCTATTAGCTGCACGGCAAGCACAAAGACGAAATATATTTACACGTAATACGTGGGAGGTATTTCATGATGCTGCTTTTGATTACGACCCTTTAATCGATTACATGAACCATCGATTAGTGCTCTTAGGACGGATGGCTAAAAAGTGCACATATTGTATGGCACTAAAATGGAAAGAGGAAACTCCGGGTATGTGCTGTTCTGGAGGTAAAGTTTCACTTCCATCACTCGGTATTCCAGAAGAACCCCTGAAAACATTCCTTTTATGCGATAGTAATGAGTCACGACTCTTTTTGAACAGTATAAGGAAATATAATAGCTGTTTCCAAATGACGTCATTTGGGGTAGATCATGAGGTTGTTATGCCTGGATTTTCCAGTACATTTAAAATACAAGGTCAAGTTTACCATAGGGTTGGGTCTTTACTGCCTACAAACGATCAGCCTAAATTTTTGCAAATTTATTTTATGGGAGACGAAAATAGTGAAGTTAACCGTAGATGCCAGAATATTAATGGAGTTGTAAGGGATACTGTTAATGCCCTAAGTGAGTATACATATCTTCAATTCAAACGCAGAGCTCATTATGTTGATTTTAGAGTTCCCTAGAATATCTTCCACATTTCATTTTTGAAGAGATCCCGCGAGATCGGGAACTATGTGGGTAAAACCAAAAATCTGCCGGAAGTCACTATTCCACGCGAACGAAGTCGCGGGCAAAAGCTAGTTAAAAATATGTAAGGTTTTGACTGATAGGTAATTGAAATAAATGATTAAGTGAAGTTAGTTAATTCATTGTTTTATCCCAAAAAAATCAAGATTTACCAACCGTCATTGGTAAAACCTAACATGTGCCAAACTCTAAAAGCCCGAAAAATTGTCTCTTACCTATAAAATCCTTACATTTTGGTAAATGTAAGGATTTTATAGGTTATACTCGTGTTGGTAAATCCTAAGATTTACCAATATACGGGTTTTTACATTTACATATACACCGGACGACCTCTGGGTTGTCATACTGTTCCGAAGATCTATAACAGTCAAAAACCAACTTAGACCCTGAACCGGGCATGGACAAGATGGAGCATACGGTGGAGGTATGCTCGGCTTGGGCAGAGCACCGCCGTGATCTCGTGCAGGCAATCGGTGGCGGAAATCTCTCGCATCCGGCCCTGGACCAGGCCATGTTACGGAGCGTGGGCTTGGGAAGCCGTCACCTCCTTCTGCGAAGCAGTAATGCTCGCGAAGGACCGGCCACCGTAGGCGCGGGCTTGCGGACGGTAAGCAATGGGTAGCTCGCCGTCCGATAAGGACCAGGCCCGGGTCGACTTCGCGTTGCGTTCCACGCGCGCCTCAAAGAGATGTCAGCAAAAGTGTAGGAGTCGACTAGGGCCGATGCCTGCCGGGGGCACGGGAAAGTCCAAAATGGATACCGTGGCAACACAGGCAATGGAAGGAACACGGGTGGGTTTTAGTCAGTAAGAGTGTAAGACACCCTAGAGTGGGAGAAGTTATTTGGTAATGTCCCACCCAAAAAACAAAAGGATAACATCGTTAATCACTATGTGAATGATTAATGATATATTGATGTATAAATTGGTTCAAAAAACACTATACGCGTCAAAATAAATGTAAGTAAAACTAGAACATGGCGACTACTCTGAGAAGAAAGATCAAACAGTCTCTTAAGTCCAGAAAAAATAAAAGCCATATGAGGACCATGCCGATTAGTGTCTGTGTCGGTATTTTGACGAAAGAACCACATAGAGTCCTATCATTTATCACAAGATTTTACAGAACAAAATAGTATGAAATTATTTTGTTTTCATGTTATACTTTAAACAATGATCTACGTACCTTAATATGTTTAGCATTCCTAGTCCTCACGTACCAGCAAGCGGCGCCGGTCAGACCTAGGATGATGAGAACAGCTCCTATACAGCTGCCCAGGATAGGTGATGAAGACTTGTTGCCGTTATCTAGATTAGCAGATATATGTACATCTGACAGTATGTTACCTGAAATAAAGTTATCATTGTTTTAAAAAGCTCCTTGATTAAGATTGGCGCTGTAAAACTAGCTTTTTCTCGCGGTTTCACACGCGTTGTAGTCAGAAATTATCCCACGGGAACGTTGTAGCCTGGTAAAATGTCCTGATCTACCTATGTGCCAAATTGTATCGATATCCGTCCAGCAGTTAAGGCGTGTCAGGTACAGACATACAGAGTGTCAAAACTAAGTTGCCTGAACAGCATGCTCTGTACCTGATTGAAGACATGACTGACAGACATGACAGAATGCTCGTTTCTTTTCCGTGTGAAATCAGGCCATTACATACATTGAGATAGTTATGGATGGGATTATTATTATTATTTAATAATATAATTTAATTTGATTTTGATTTAAATTAATTTGATTTTGGTTACCTCCTGAGACCCAGCTTTTCAAAATCCGCTTAAGGCTTGAGACCCAGCGTACAATTTTATGAACATAATAAATATTTGCTATCAGACCCACAACTACTTAACCTTGTAAACTAAAAATTTGAAGAGTTATAGGTGTGTTACAATATTTGCGTCTGTAGGGTATGTGTAAATCGTATGATGACGCTGGTCAAACTTCTTTATATTTTGTTCAAAAAATTGTACTTTTGGGCCTGAGTGTCATGTCATACTTCTAAATAAATTTTGGGAAAGTTATAGACAAACCAACATACATATGGCATATTTTTTATTATTTTATCAAATAAACTTTATTATGCTATATCTCATAAAACATTAAAACTATCTATTATATTATTAAAACTAAATAAAAGGAGATCAATCATTCATATTTGGTAGAAAATTTATAAAGTCAATTTATGAAATAGGTTGTAGCAATTGCGATTCAGTGTCAGACAAAGAGCTACATCACAGGTACTACATTTTGCGGTAGTTCTCTTGCTGCAGCCTGGTTGACGACACCTGGTTGGTAACCCCGCAAAGATAGGCAAGTGTTGCCCATGGAGTCTACGAATCTTGGCAGGAAGAGGGGTTGTGGCTGGCCTGCCTCTGTTTCTACTAGGTTCCTCTTCATCGCCCCTCTCTTCTATTTCCTGATCCTGCTCGATAATATTGTTATCAATCATATTTTCTGCCAATTTAATTTTCCACTGACGCAATGATTTTTTTTTTCCTAGGCGTACCTTTATTCAATTCGATCTTCCAATATTGAATCCATGCATTAGATTCAGCTAAGTCTATCATATGCGAAATAAAGCGAATCGTCCATTTATTGGTTCTGGCTCGGGATGGGCATACCGCCAACATAGGATCAGCCAAATCTACCCCACCCATATTACTGTTGTATATTTTAACAACCACTGGTCTTTGTATATTTATATACCACTTTTCCTTCTTACACCATCTTCTGCATTCGTCTTGAGGTTCGCTGCCATATGCAGTGGACAACAGCAGAACTGGTTTATTGTCAAACCATTTTGTAAAAGCAACTGTTTCACTAGAGTTAACAAAAACTGAACAGCATCCTCTTCCTCGTTTCTTCATGTCTCTGTCATCAGGCAAATCATCTTTCAAAGAATTAGGGATTCTATTCTTCATTATAGTACCTGTACTAAAAACCCCGGCTAGCCAGCTTTTGAGCTAATTTCATAGATGTGAAATATCGGTCGAAGTACAATATGTGACCAGGAACTAACGTACACGTCAAGTTTAGAACTTCGCTTTCTCCGAGGCCAAATCCTGCAGTATTTTCTTCAGGTCGTTTCACCCTGATAGATATTAAAATCGCAGACAGTGCCATCTGGATTTGCGATCACAAAAGCTTTAAGTCCAACAGAATTCGGCTTGTTAGGACAATACTGTTTTATGCCGCAACTACCCGAAAAGGGTATAATCATTTCATCAATAGATATGTGTTGGACTTTCACTAGTTTCTGCCAGCCCTGTAACATACGCTCGATAAGACCTCACTTTCCATACTTTATCTCCAGTTTTCTCTGCCTCGGTAACATCAGGATCAAAAACTAGTTTCAGTGACGTTCTTAACTGGAAATATCTGTTGCGTGGCATCGCGTCAGCTATTAGAGGAATGCGCCACTTTATTTCCCAATACATACGGATGTATGGGTAGTTTATACAAGACATCATCATTGTAATAGCTAGATATTTTTTGCATTCTTTATTCGTGAAAGCTAGTGACTTGCCTGTTTTATACACATACATTTGATTACTTTCTCAACCATCAAGTCTATCAGGTCATGATCAATATATTGGTGAAAGTATTGCTCATCGCTAAATTCAGAGCAGTCAATGATCAGATAGGATGGCTCAGAAAGATTAAATCCATTCAAGGGGGCAAAGTTTTTGTTTTGCCATTCGCGGTTGCCGCCGTTCGGTAAAATAGGTGAATTATCTCCCCTGCCTCTGCCACGACTACTCCTCGACAAAATGCTCCTCCCACGACTGCTCCTTCCACGACTACCTCTTACTCCGTTTATCTCATCACGACCACGAACGGCCTGAAGCGGCAGATCGTCTTCAGATGATGAATCTGCTGTTGAATCTGAAGAATCTTCTCCATTATTATTAGGAAGGTACTCATCATTGGTACCGACATCCTGAAAGTCACCTTCGTCTTCAAACTCAGACTCGTCGAGACAGTCGATTATGTCTCTATCTTTGAGAACTGAAATTATAAAAACCGATAATATTATGAAATAATTACGGCGAGCAACTCAGACCCAAAATACAAAAAAAAATGTACAACAATAAATGGCGCGTTGCAGTTTAGGTGGTTATGAAGCGATCGTTGAAATTATTGAATTATTTGACACTTCTGTCCTTTTCTACATATTCGTTACAAATCATGCATACAAATATTGAAGATAAATTAGATTTATCAAGATTAAACATACCTTTACCTTGCGGTGGCACCATGGTTGGAGTCGAACACCACGTGGCTATGACTACTGTCATTTTTTTTTTAAATAGCTAGCTTTGAATGAATATAAAAATATATCACGAACACTATGATCTGTCAAAAACACCCGCGAAATTTCAAATTTATGACCGCGGATGATTTAAATAATATGTACAAAAAATTGTACGGTGGGTGTTTATGACTATAGACTTTATTTTAAAGCTTGGCCTGACAAGGGAATTTTATTATGTGCAAAATTTTGCACAAGTGGTCTCAGGAGATTTGATTCTAATTTAATTTAATTTTTGTTTTTTTAATCTAATGTAATTTTGACTTTCATTTTGAATTTGATCTTAATATTGATTCCGTTTTTTTTTTAATTGTAATTTTGTTTTTAAATTTGTTTTTTTGGTTTTTGATTGGAATATTGTTTTTCTTTTTTGATTTCAATGCTACTAATATATTTTTCTAAGTTTTAATACTAATACAATATGTATGTTTTCCAAAATAAATAATTGAATTATTTAAATCTAAGGTAACTGTCTCGTTGGTGTAGTGATCATGGGACTTCAGAGTTAGGTCTTGTGTTCGAACCTCAGATCGGATTAGCAGAAATTTGACCTTTACGTTTCGGAAATTCTCAGTAGCAGCCCGGTCTTGCAACAAGCTTGTCCCTATCTCTATTACGAACGACTTAAGGCATATCTGTCAAAATAAATATCTTACCTATACTCTGCCAACCCGTTCGGGACATACAAGGAGTGATAAGCATGAAGCTCCTAGCTCAATTCTAATTACTGTACATATGTCTAGGCTGAATGATTATGATTTATTTATATTAAGTTTTTGATATCTTTCTGCCGCTTTGCAACATAATTATTAAGTACTTACATAACATAGCATCACACCTGTTTTTCCTAAAAGGTTACGCAGAAGTGATCTTTAGTATCTATACACATTTTGCAGGTTATGATTAAGTCCAATGTGAGGGCGAGCCTAATGCCATCAGTTGGGCACAAATCCAGACTCCGAGCTGTTACTGAGAAATTTCCGACGGAAAAACCGAATAACACTTTGCTAGATCTGGGAATTCAACCCACGACCTCATGCTTAGCAGTAGCGCTTGCGACCACTGGACCAAGGAGCAGTCATTAGTACTTACTCTCATTTAAGTCTAAGAATCGTTTCTTGGTAACGAAGGTCACCCTGTACTCGTATATGTCAGCAGGCGCAGTAGTGTTGTACACACAGTCGATGTATGAACGGTTGCTTCCCGAATGTAGTTGAACGAAAAAAAACCCAGAGTCGGACATGATGATCGCACCTGCACAAGAAAAAATCAGTCATATTATTATATAATTTGTTTTGGAAGCCTGGGGCCGCGCTATAGGGAAGCGTCAAAGTAATTCTTGTCCCAGTGCGAAAGATTAAGGTAGACATGACTAATAGCTCCATCTCTCTCGCACTGAATAAATTAAATGATGATTAAACGATGGCATTTAAAGGGTGGTACTAGAAAAAACGTGGGCCCTAACAAAAGATAAACATAAAAAGAGGAGCATGCTAAATATCATGAAAAAAATATCTTAATCTTATGTGAAGAAAAACAAACGTAGCAGACGTGACTTAGAATAGAATAGAATAGAATACTCTTTATTATGTACACCATAAAAATGACAGATACACATGAAGAAATACACACAGGGCCGGGACAGGTACTCAATCTATTGGAGACCCTAGGCTATGGAGGATGCAGGATGCAAGAGCGAGCTTGAAATTTATAGCACCGCTTCGAATAAGTTAGGATTTCCTTTGACTTATGCAGAAAAAATTGGGAATTAAGAAAACGTTGGATGTTATGAGCGAGCGAAGCGAACTCGAGAATTTTAGTACCCCGACTGAGATTTACTTAGCTTGTCTTTTGTCAGCCTCTAGCTACGATGCTGGCAGGGACTAGGTAGCCCCATGGAGCGCGAGGCCCTCGGCGTTTGCCCAGAGTGGCCAACGGCAAAGACGGTCAACGGCAAAGAAAATTAAAAAACTAAAATTGTACTTATATATTTTTTTATTTATTTATTTAACCATTTATGTACCTACAAAAACATATAAAAACAGAAAAGAAGAACAGAACAGAAAAATAAGTACAAAGGTGATGCTTATTTCTAAAGAAATCTCTTCCAGCATACCTGCGATAGGAAAGTAGATAAAGAGATGTAGACACCGGGTGTAAGAGTAGAAGAGAAAATAGAATACATAAAATCGAAACAATTTACAAAACAAATTATATGGGAATATACTAACATACGTACATACATATACACATATATACATCTAAAATAAATATCACAAGAATATTAAAAAAAATACAGCGTAATTTAAAGCAATAAATACATACGCATCTGTTCAAAGATAGTGTTCTTTCAGTCTTCTTTTAAATACTATTAGTTAATATTGTAGTGGGCAGGTCATGTCATCTAGCGTAAAAACGGAAGATGGGCCAAAGACAACAGAATGGTATCCCAGAGAAAGAAAGAGGAAAAGAGAATGACCATTTCAAGGATGACAAGACGACTGGAAAAGAGAGAGACATGGAGGAACAAAACTCACAACCGTTAGCTATGGACAAGCCTGGGGGAGGACTTAGCTAAAGAGCAAAGCAATCTTGAGATTTCTGATGATCTTTAATTTAAATAAATTGTAAAACTAGTTTTAAGATTGCTAATAAAGGCTATTTGAAATTGAAATAGAAAAAGAACTCGGGAGGTGTCGTGGCACACCCGGGTAGAACGAAATTCCTCTCGTTGTATATTATGTGTTAATACGGAGCCTTTTAGTATGGTTTCAAGTGTCAAGTTTTTGATTCGTTTTTAGTAAGCTAATAATTTCGCTCGGCTCTGTATGTTTCGGGTATAACGCTTTTTAGTCACGTGACGATTTCTACGAGTTTTCTCCTAGCGTAAGCCGCGTTAAAGAACTTTGTTCCAAATTTGAAGGTAGACAACCAGTCTTACCAAGAAGTATCATGTTGCCTAGTGACTGGGTTGTGAAGATCAGATAGGAAGTAGCTCTATGTAACAGACAGCGTCTAGTTGAACTGAAAGCCACTCACAACATATTTGGGAAAAAACAGATGAGATGAGACAAGAGAATTTTTCCCAGTAGAGACATACAGTACATTATTACGTTTAAGTAAAATAAAGGATCAGTGGAGGCCGTGGTAACGGCTGCCACTTATGAGTTGTAGGTCGTGAGGTCGAAGTGTTTGAACCCAGACAGGCGATTTACTTTTTGTATATAATTTCATTACCACTGCTCTCTAAACGGTGAAGGAAAGCATCGTGAGGAAACCGGCATGTCCTAGAACCAAAAATTCGAAGACATGTGACATCTGCCAACCCACACTGGGCCCGCGTGGTGGATAGAAGCAAACTCCCTCTCACCGAGATGAGGCATGTGTCCCTGCAGTAGGAACATTATAGGCTGATAATGCTATGAAAAAAAGGTAAACAAAAATTGCACAACAACGTTTCCGAAACAAGTATTAGTTGCGGGAAACATACATATTAATTATTTAAAATGTATACAATACAATACAATACAATTAATTATTTAAAATGTATACAATGGTTTACATTTTAAATAATTAATTATGGTGAGTTTGTTTACTATTGCTGCTGCAACATTATTGATTGAACAATAATTGTACAGTCAGCCCCAAAAAGATGTATACACGGACAAGGAACAATTTTATTTTTTTAAATTTATTTTAAGGGCTTTATCGCTGAGCGATAACGTCACCCTGTAACATCAGCACAATCAACTTAACCTAAAAACACTTTGTCATTCTGACATTAATACTTACTTTAAAACAGAAAATGTCAGTTTGTACAGTATCCGATAAACTTGTTCCGATAAAGGACAAGCCAGGATAGCATTACACTCTCCAATATCATATCTTTGATTAGTTGAACCAAGTAAATTAAATCGCAAAGCTTCATTCCGCACACACTCCATCAAAACATTTACAACCTTTGTGGCATAACATTTTATTTACCATATAGGTGGATCCCACAAATCTTAGTATACAATTTATTTTACCAAAACATAGTAAACATTTTTTCCCAAAACATCTATACACCCTATGACCAAAACAATGTTTACAGTGATAGTTCCAAAACTAGGTAAACTTCATTTAATATAAGAACAAAAATTTCATTTTTATCATCTTCATTTCATGCATGACCACACTGGCGTGCCATTTGTTTTTAGATTAATGATTTGTAATACAAATCATGAATTTTCATAGCGTATGCTGCTTAGGCTTTTAAGGTAGTCACTCACCGGGTATTCACGAGCAATTAACATTCCATGATTTGATTATGAGCATTGCATTACAATACTCTGCCAGTTCAACGCACTGTCTATGGAGCATTCGCTTTTTAACCGCTCGAACTGTGAGTATTCGTACAAGTAACATCGATTATGGTACACAATGCACGATTTTCGACACTCACTACTGCAGCAACTGCTGAATTGTATCATTACAGACAGGTAGGCACTGTAATGCTCGCATTCACTGATTAAATACTTGAATTTGAACTGATACATTACACGCAAATGCATCCGGTGAGTGACTACCTTTTTTTTTTTTTTACTGAACTCTACAGTTTTGTTTTAACCAAATCTTACTCTTTAAAATCAAACGTGGTAAAATTGGGAAAATACAACAATCACAACCCTTTTTTTTTTGAGAGTGGGAAATCATCAAATAACTTCTCAAGCTCTGGGCGGAGCGGGAGGGTGTGTCAGACTCTTACTGACTAAAACCCACCCGTATTCCTTCCGTTGCTTGTGTTGCTTGTGTTGCGGGGGCCTCGGTGACCCATAAGTACCTTCCCGCGACGTGAGTGACTTAAGGTATCATCGTTGTCATGACAATAATAATATGTCAGTCTGACGCTTTAGAGTAAATTACAATTGTTTATGACATCGTATTTACAACTAAGTACATACTTCTTGTTAGAACGAAAGTTTTGAATTTAATGAACTTTAGATTTGTTTACTTCGTTATTCAATGATTACTGTAAGTATACATATTTGTGAGACTTGTGTAGATAACCTTGTTTTGGTCATAGGGTGTATAGATGTTTTCGGACAAAAAACACTTTGTTTTGGTATATCGCTCCCCCCACCGAATAATATGGTAATCGATAAATCTAATTTTTACAGGAAAAATAAAAAAAAAACTGTTTTATGCGTCTATTTCAGCACGGGTAGATCGTAAGATAGACATTTATAAGTCAAAACAAAGCTAATTTTTAACTATATATTTTTTTTTTTTTTTTTTATAGTTTAACAAAATTAAGTCATTGACAAAACTAGCGTTTCTGAAATTAAAGGGCAAAAGTATAGTATGCAACGCATCATCATCATACTATTCGCGTGTAAACACAACAATATCGTAGTCAATCTTAATGCATTATAGTATTATTCTTTGAAATACGGTGTCAAAAAACCTAACGGCAATATGATATTACGATATTATTCGGGTGAAATCCAAGCGATAGTATATAATATTCAAAAATATTAACTATAAGACAGTGAACGACGTTACTATTTTGCATAAATAACTAACACGTTCTGTAAAAAGACATTACCAAATCCTGTAAATAAAAATAACACATGAATATAATTGTTTTATAGTTTACGTGGAAAAAGATATGCATTTCTTACGCTAATCGTCGCTTACCGAAAAAGTTAATGATTGATAATCTGTAATAACTTGTTATGGTATTATTCGTGCAAAAAGTGTGTTTAGATTTTAAGGGAATAATATTGTTGTGTTCATTACGGTACCATTGAAATTATTGTACTTTTATAAATATACATAGAAAAAATACAAAAAAAAATACAAGATGGTAATTAATGCTATAAACACAGGATATACAATAAAACGAAAACTGTCGAAGTACCACATTACCATTCGGTGGGGGGAGCGATATGTATTACATTTAAACTTTTTATTAGTTATATGTATTTTTACACTTATATTTTACTTAATAAATATTTATTCCACAGTTTTCGTTATTGCACCTACCACTGTTTGTCTCTGCATCACCCAAAGATTGACTGGTAGAAAATGCCTATGGCATTAAGTCCGCCTCTGTACATTTGTGTGCTTAAAGTATTAAATAAATATACTATGTATTGTACATATACGGTGGATTTAGGGCTCCCACACAAAACTGCGAATTCGCATCGCATCGCAAAAATCTGCGAGCTCGATGTCATTTTTTCAAATGTTTTTATTAAAGTTTTTAAAAAATTAAATTAAAGTTCGTTTTTCAATCCCAGATAGTAATCTGGGATTGAAAAACTAACTTTATTACTTTTGAGTAGCGTCGTGCACGATCGGCCTAAGTCGTTGTCATAATAAAATGCGATAGGCTAATTGACAGTAAGAAAAATACCTTATGAATTATGTATTTTCAAATGGTTCTGAGCTAAAAATATCAAGAATCGACTGTTTCAAATGGTAAATAGAAACAAACTTTGTGCGTCAGACATAAAGTTTGTTTTGTATTACCAATAGACATATGAAAGGAATGGTCTTGAAAAGAACAACACTGGTAGTGTGCCCCTGTCGCACAATGTGGCAGTGTTTATTACCAATTAACTACTGAATTATTACTATTCAGTCATATTTTAGTTTAGTTAGTTAGTTAATTATTTATTTCAGACATAATTCTAGTCCATATTTTTACAAAACATACATTTAAATTAGACTACTTTAAAAAAAAAACAGATAAACACCCAAAATAAAATAACGATTAATTAAATTGAAATATTACAAAATGCCAAATTAAAATTGTCAAATTGTAAAATGTTATGAAATGTCAAAATATTAAAATACCAGGCCACTCAGAAAGTATTGCGAAAAAAGGTGTGTATGTATGAGAGACTGGCCAGTTATAATCTATTTTGAAAACATGATTATTTGTAAGTAAAAATAGCTACGTTCCAATTTCAAAATGTCCCTCCAAATTGTTTGCGAGCTAATTTATATTATCGTGTCTTATTAAAAAATGGTTTTGTGCCGGGAACATTTCCACGCTATGATGTTATACGATTTCAAGTGTCGTGTCGCCTGAAACCGGACGAATCGTACGATAGACTTCAGATGGCATTCATTAATGAAGGCCCTTCTAAGGCAACCGTGTATCGTTGGTATAACGAATTCAAGTGCGGTCGACTAACTTTGGGGGATGAAGAAAGAAATGGTCGCCCATTGACGGCTGTTACGGAAGAAAACGTGCTAGCAGGGAAAAATTTAATCCATAACAATAGGCGAGTTACGTATCAAGAGATTCAGCACATACTGCAGGTTGGATCGGGAAGTCTTCACTAAATTCTACACGCACGTGTAGAATTCAGTTAGTATTCCTCATCTTCGCATGAGGAGGATAGTTTCACGCTGGGTGCCACACAACCTCACCAATGCTCAGAAGCTGGCCCGGGGGGAATGGTGCCGTGATATGATAAACAAAGGACATGAGAAATCCTGGGCCCAGCAGTTAACTAGTTGAAATGTTTATTAAAAAAACCGTTATATTTTTCTAAAGGAAATCACAAAATACAGTAACATGTTTCTATCTAGGAAGCGAGAAAATAATCGATTAAATAAATGCCTGAATTCTTAGTAATCGATATCAATAATCGGTAAAATCTCAGAATATGTATGAAAATCGAGTGACAAGTGCTTATCAATCTTTTCGTGGAATCGATTCATAGCAAATCGAGTTCCTTTAATTTTTCTTCAGTTGGCAACACTGGTCACTGACTGACAGATGACCGGCAGAAATGATCGGCAAGCGTTTGTTTTCTTTCATTCTGAGTGCACACGTATTTTCCATGTTTTATTGTATAACTCCACGACTTTGGCTTTGCATATTATAAAGGACTATTCGACGGATCTTGCTACTTTGAATTACCTGGCTCTCTATGTTGGACAACTGATTACGCCTATCGATCGGATATTGACGACATGGATCGCTGTGTGAATTGTACCGTTGCGACTGGTCGCAGTAACTCTATTGGCAGAAGAGTATTGGACGCTGAGGCGATTTTATCAGTTATTAGTCAGTGTCGTGTATCTCAGCCTGTAAGTACCTATTCAAATCGAGCTATTAGCCTATCAAGCAAAAAAAACGGTCTCCGGTGACATGTATGTCCGCTGTCTTTGTTGGATAGCATATATTAAAACAATACTTACTTAACAGCTAATTAGTTGATTGATTAGCCATACGAATCTGTGGAATGTGCCGTTTGACCATTTCACTCATAAAAAAGGTGTAGGTAACCATCAAGTCCCGATGGGACCGATTCGGTCCCAGACTTTGGTGCTTTGAGGTGTTGACAGTTACTGGGACCATTTCGGTCTTGGCCGGGACGTAGCGATTTGGTTGAACATGCATTAGGATTAGGTATATGTAATGAAGCTTGTTTATGGTTGAACATGATTTAAATAGTTAACTTATTTCAGGTAACCAGTGAGAACTATGTATGCCCAGCATGTTGGAACTTGGCCCAAAATGTGGTTCTTGGGAGACGTCCGATTAAAGCACCAAGCCAAGTTGGCCATTCCAGTAGCTGTGTCCGCTGCCGCAACTACCTTCTTCGCAATGAGTCTGCTCGTGATTCATTCAATGTTAGGCTGTTATTGTAATTGTATTGTAGGTAGAAAGACTGTAGGCTGATGTGCCCATGTAATGTGCATAATATGTTGGGCAAGATAACAAGAAAATATCGTACCTCCTGCACAAAACTTCGATGACATTCTCATAATTATTGAAGATGAATAATGAATATTTTATACAATATTGGTGTTTTATTTTACTTCCTCTTAAAAGGTATACAGCTTCTAAGTTCAGGATATTGGATGTAGAGACTTATCTTCGACTGTCCAGGGTGCGCCAAACATGTCAGATCTTCGACACGTCACACTTGGAGACTCTCTTCTTGAACTCCATGCATAAAACTATTACATAAGCGAAGCCGTTCAAAATTATTTCGCAAATAACACCAAAAAACTACAATGTTATTAATGTAACCTCACTTTTACTATACTTCATATAACTTGATTCCTGGATAGCCAAATTTCACCAAATTTTCCGTGAGGCCTTGTTATTATATCCTCTTATTAATAAGGCAATTTTGTTTGAGTTAACACCTGGGCCCAGAAACCTATGGAGTCTTTCCCTTCTCCTTTGTAGCAGGCTCCGTGTTTAAGACATCATTACAGGTGATGAGTCTTAGATTTATCAATACGATCCAGAAAAGCAACGCCAGTCGACGACGGTTTGGGTGTTTCAAGAATCAACGCCTACCAAAGTAAAGCGATCTAGAAGCGGGGGAAGATTAAAATCGCGGTTTTTTTGAAATTCGACTGGCTACTTGGTGTCAATTCCTTTACGGAACCAAAGAAGCATCAACACTGAATGGTTGGTAGAAGTTGTTTCTTATATGAGCAACAAGCGACCAAACACAGGGCTACTGCTCCACCAAGACAACGCGCCTTCGCACAACGCGCTCACAACGAGGGACTTCCTGGACAGCACGCTGGTCAAACTCCTGGGTCACCCTCCTTACAGCCCTGACCTAGCACCGTGTGACTTCTTTTTATTGCCGAAAATATAAATCTGCTCAAAGGGATACAATTTTCGTCGCCGGAAGATGCGCTGTCAGCGTTCCAGCAGGCTGTAAACGAGGTGTCTGCGACGGAATGGAAAAAGTGTTTCGAAAACTGATTCAGATGCATGAAACTTTGTATAAAGGCTAGTGGAGAGTACTTTGAAAATATTTAATATAAAAATATTTACTTATAAAATATATTTTTAAATTTTCGCAAAACTTTCTGAGTGTCCCACGTATAAACATTATATAAGAAGAAGAAGAAGAGAAATATTTTATGTAAGAAAATTTAAAATTAATAAATGGATACCGATTACCTACGGCTGTTAAAATAAACATTTACGCAAATAATTATTTTTCTTACATAAAATATTTCTCTTCTTCGTAAGATTGTTTTAATATTTATAAACGCTGGTAATTGAGACTACCGAATATTATAATATTCTGACAATAGTAGTAAATGAAGTTTGTGTGCGGGAAACACTGTAAAAAACTCACAGATTTGACAGAAAGCAAGAACTGAACTCAATTGAGCCGCCATGACAGTATGCTCCGTTTTCACAATAAAAATTAAATTGCGTTATAAAATGGAAAATTAGCTTTGTTATTGTTGTAATTTAACTGAAATATTCATATTTCGAGGGAAAAGGACCACAAGGAACATTATTAATCGGTTTTTCAAAAACGGTCAACTAACCCATTCATTATGCTGTTCAATGGTAAAAAATTAGTATCGTTTGGCAAGAGGGAGGGCGAGAGGAAAGGAGTTGCCCCCTCTCCCCTGGCACCACTCCCATGTAAAGGTAACGCACCGTTTTTGAGAAAAACAAATTTTTGTAAGCTAACATCAAAATACTTTTTAAAGTTGCTTAAAAGGCGTAGTAGACAACGGCTTAAAAAATACTCTGGTTTAAAAAAAAAAACCACGAAGGGGATGGCGGGTTCTGCACGCAACTCGAGAAGAAACAGAATGATTGAAAACGAATGACAGTGACATACCTATGACGCAAATGGCACACCTGTTATTTTTACGTTCCGTTTTATCGATTTTGCCCGAAATTTTAGACCACGGACTGTCTATAGATTCTGATACTGGAAACTGACTACAGATACTGGGACAGATTTGGTTGTCAATCTCTCATTTTAACGTTACAATTTCACTTCTTATGTGATTTGAGGTTAGAAACATTTTTTATTAATTTTTCGAAAAATATGCATTACCTTGTAATAAGAGTGGTAGCGTTATAATCAGGGACCCAACCCCTACCAACTTTAGCCCCTTTTATCCCCCAACTCCTGCCAAACGATACTAGATCCAACCCAACAATTACTTACTTGCACCCTTAACATGAAGATTTAAGTAGAATACGTGATACTTTCGTTCTAAATTATTTGTCAATTTCTTGTTATAATCGCCGTTGTTGTTCTCAATGAGTTTGCATTTCCACAGGGCACTCATCTTATGTGTGACATTTTTGTACTGAAACATAATCTCAAAACATTAGCACGACTTTATTTGTTACTGCTGTCCCTGAAAGTCATTGTCCTCTCCTTTTAAACTCATACAAACACCCAAAGAAAAAGGACGCTCAGTTATTCCCGAATTTGAAAAAAAAAATCAAGCATTTCCAATTTTTCTTTAATTGGGATTATAACAAACATTTTAAAATGAAAAATTACCAACAAATAGCATTTAATTTTTATTTATCTATGGTGTTTCAAAATTAACCCAATAAACTTTAAGAGGTAATTTCTAAGTTAGTCCCTTAGTAATACTTATTATTAGTTAGCTTAAAGTTTTTCGGGTTCAATTTGAAACACCTTATATGGAGGATGAAGAGGTCTTTGTCCAATGTGACTTTGATCAAAGAATTTGGATGAGTTTAAAGGCCTTGTCCACACTTGTGTCATTTTGGTGTACATCATATCCATCGTGCCACCGCCTTGAATCCTAATCCCTAGTTTCGACACAAAATGATACGTATCATGAGATACGCCGTTGTGGTACTATATCTGATACACCCCGTTCCGCATAGAACCGCGTATCTGATATGCCTTGTGAATCAGTATCAAAATGCATTAAAACTACCAGCAGCTGCAATAACATGCAGAGATAAGGTATTTTGACCCCGTATAGGACTTTAGGTTGTTTTGTTTTTTGTTTTTAAAGGAAAGAAAGACAAATATTTCGTTTCATTAGGTCCAAAATTCACTGCTAATAAAAAAAAACGAAAAAAACGAAATGCATAAGATTTGCTTTACCGAATGTAAAAAGTAGTGATTGTGTCGTGTGACGAATAAGAAGAAACTTGAATTCGTCGTTAAAACTGTTTTCATGGGGATCACGCTCGATTCAAGGCTGCAACGGGGTCCTCATTTAACATTTCTTGAAGGACGGCTAAGTTCAGCAGCATAAATAATTATGCTGTCAGAAAAATCCGTCAATTTAATAATGTAGATACCGCGAGGCTAGTCTATTTCAGTTACTTTCATAGTATCATATCTTACGGTATTTTACTATGGGGACGGGCTGCAGATATCGAGTCTATTTTTATTCTGCAGAAAAGAGCCATCAGAGCAATATATGGGCCTCACAGGCGCGATTCTCCAAGGGAACTGTTTAAAGAAATTAGCATCATGAAGGTACTGTAGAGGTTCTATGATAATGCATCATCATATAAAAGATAAATATATTAACAGTTATCAACAGAGATCGGATATTCGGATGCATATTTACCTAAAGTAAATTTTTAGCTATGAAAGTTTGGAAGCGGCTTCTAAAAATATTTTTTTTTTTAACAGAGGCCACGAACAACTGGAATGCATAACTAGTCCGGTGTATAGTATGGAAGCGACTTCAAAAAAATATTTATTAAAAAAAAACCCCGGGATTATTGGATTGGATGTTATTTAAAATTATTGTTTCTACCTACTTTACATCATAATATCAAGTAGGTACACATGCATCCACTTACAAATGTAGTCAGAAAAAAACATAAAATTTGTCGATTCGGGAATGGCGGGCGGGATTTATACGATCGATATAAAAGTGCATTCCATATAAGCTAACATTTGAAAGTAAGATAATATACATTCGATTCTATAATCAGAAACCTAAATTTGTATTCCCAGAGCCGCGGGATTTTGCGATACAAAAGCGCATTCCAAATATGGAATGCGAATATCCGATCTCTAGTTATCAAAAAGGAATATTACTTATTAATGTAGCACGTCCCGCACACTACAGTACCTTGTCAATATATCTATGAAAACATCATGTACGTAAGGAAAAATCTGTCTTTTCAGTAAAAGAGGAGAACGACACAATTATAGGACCAGAAATAGGGACCAATTAGTTCAACCAGGTTTCAGACTGGCTAAAGTAGACTCATACTTCATGGGGTACTGTTTAAAATGTTACAATAAAATACCTCCCCACATATTCCAACTATATGAAACGAAATTTAAATCTTGCATTAAACGCACACTATGCAGCCAAGCTTATTATAAGTTGGGGGATTACATCGCTGACAAAAATGCTTGGCTCTACGCTGGTCCTGTTCCACAAGGGCGTATAAACTAATTGATTAGCATTCGACAATATTTGGTGGAGCTGCTGAAGATCATAAACTATCTTTGCAGTATACAAATTCATTCTCTTAGTTTTGTATAATTGCATGGCATATGTGTGAGCACTTGGTACCTACTATAAAGCTTCCATTTACTGGGTACGTCTTTAATTGACTTGAATGTGCCTGAGAGTATGTAATGCTTACTCAATGTCTCGCTGGTGGTGGCGTGTGTTGAATTATTAAGTTCCCTTCAAAATGGTTGAGCTGAATGGTGCTGATCCATGTCATGTTTGTGAACGGCACCGTCATTAGGGACTGGTCATTTCTTAGCTGCCACGGATTATTTAAATTTTAATTTTTCAATTGTTTTTATCGTTTTGTTACGAACACTTTTAACGTGCACGTCTTTCTACGTTGTTCTCACATGTATAATTTCAGCATGAATGATGTAACCAATATTTTTGTAACTATATTTTATTTTACATACTAGCAGGCAGGATCGTCTCATTGGCTAAACGTAGGAATGCCTACGGGGGCTAGACCTGTTGCCAAGTTCTCCTCTATTATGTGAGACCTAAAAACTTCGGTCTTCAACAATAACGTTTTCAAGGATGGCAACATACCTAAGTAAAACTGAAAAGGTGCATAAATGTTAAAAAGCTACCATCTGGTAGTTTTATCGACATTTTTGTTTAAATTATTAATAAAAAAATTAGCCGATTTATCATTGCGGCTATTTTATTCGATGTTAATATTATTAAAATTGAATAAATATAAATGACGGAGGCGGTATAAACGTCTCTCTCGTTATCATCAGCCATATTTAAACTACTGTGGGCGTACAATGGGAAGTGTTGGTTATTGCACAATAGAAAAACCATTTTCAGTTTAAATCAAATTATAATTTACGATCAAATAATCACATTAGCTATTCACACACTGTAGGTACACGACACAACTATACGGAATGCGCGACAGTTTCTAAACGTATTCAGTCCTTGACCGCTTCCAACAAACTGTCCGAGCCCGATCGAGCGTTATGTTGCAGACTCTGTTGAGCGCCGCTTGGTGGCGCTGGCGTCCCGATTAGTCAAACTAGTGACTAACGTATTTCCGACATAAATATAATTTAAACATATTCATCCATAATTTAATGGATTTGCGCTCGTATAGTATACCTATAAATAATACATAAGTCTAACAAGTTAGTAGATTTATTTTCAAAATTATTTAGAAAATTTAAAATCGCTCTAATTTAACTGTAACACTATTTTTCAACTAACTTTTTAGACCTATGTATCTTGCTTATGTGTGTGAAGTTTCATTAAAATCGGTTAAGTCATTTCTAAAAATAAGGACTTGAAAACGCTGTTAATGTAACCGACACCGTTTTTATTTCTTATTCTTCTTTATATTCATTAATCATTGTACATGTTATACAGTCCACTCATTTCATTTAACTCCACCACGACCTATCGTCGCGATCAGGGATGATACGAGGATCGGAGGAGTAGCGTCGATATATCCAGAACGTTATACGGATACACTGACATGATGTGATATAACCGCGACACGGCTAGTGAAGTAGTGACACTATATGGTCGAAGTGCGCGGACATAGTATATGTACATAGAATTGGTAATAGGTAATACGGGCTGGTGGCCGCAACTCCACGACAAAGTGCTCATTTTGCGTACAGGACATACTTAGGATACGACTACTCGATACGATACGCCTGATATGTATACGTCAAGATTTGTAGTGGATAAAGAAAGATGTAGGCTAACAAAATTCTAAATTAGGCTAATAACAAACATAATTCACATTTCTCTTGTGTAGGTCAAAAGACCACCACGATTCAAATTGTATAGTAGTATTTTTTGATTATCGAAATTAATTCAGTTTTATAAGAAAATTTATAAAAAGCACTCACATATATAGTGGAGTTTGTAATTGTTGGTGGCTCCTGATTGTCCAGTGTGTCTTCGTGTGTGAAATAATTATAGCACCTAAAACATTTAATTTGTTAAAATATTCATTATAATAACCCCCATCCATCTAGATAACCAACGAAATTAAAAAGCGATGTGGACAGACTCTGGACTCCACAGAAAATTTCCTGATGGGAAAACCCAGTGACACTTTCCTTCCTGGAGCTGCAGTCTCGACATAGATAGCTATCGCTTTACGACCGAATTCGGTCGCAAAGTTCTAAAGCCCTAGACTGTCAAAATTGATTGACAAGCACGAAAAAATCACAATCTTGTCAAGCAATTTTGACCGGGGACCCCATTAGGACTTTGCGACTGAATTCGGTCGTAAAGCGATTGCTATGTATGTCCAGACTGCAGGCCTTGGGGATGAATCCCATGCTTTGCGGTCGCGCTTGGGGTATCAACAAGCAGTCGAAGATAGATGATGTAAAGTCAGGGAAAATAATTGTAAAGCAAATTGACTACCAACTTAAATTGTCCGTATGTATTGTATATTCAAATCACAACTTAGTAGACAGTTGACTGAAACTGCTACGAGTATAATACGGAAAAATGACGTAGTGTGTCAATTTGCTTAACAATTAGTTACCCTGGCCGTAAGATCATCGTCATTGGCACCTTGTTCCAACCATGACTAAGTGTAGCTCTGCTCCCTTTTGTGCTACGCTTCGCTGGTATGTACGAGTCTCGCCCTAAGGGCCTAGACAGAGTGACATTCTATTAGTTATTACGGTGACGGAAAAGTCAACAATGTATTATTTATTTACTTCTCGCACACAATAAGGTACAAAGGCGGACTTAATGCCTTAGGCATTCTCTGCCAATCAATCAAGGGTGGTGAAGAGATAAGATGGCAGGTGCTCTGAGAGGAAATAATAATTGTAAAAAATATAAAAACATAACATAATAGATTATAAATAATTACATATGAAAGGTTCTGCCAAAGCCACCGGAAGGAAATGTCTAGAAATGAACTAGTAGGAAAAATAACGTAAGTAACTATAATATTTTATGACCATTTTAAATTAATATACAACAATATGAAAAAAAATAATTTTACAATTTTAGTGTTTGCCAAAAATAGTCAAGAAATAGTTGTCGTTTACTATGTAGAATTATGGTAAACTTCCATGTAAAATTCTACATACAGTGTGTTTTGGTACAGTCCCAAAACACACTATGTAGAATTTAACGACGACTATTTCTTGACTATTTTTGGCACCAAATTCAAAATCAAAAACGTAAGTGTTCCGCGGTAATCCGGTAAGGTTTGTGGCGAGCGAGACAGGCTCACCACGTAATGATATGAATGATAAAAAAAGGGATTTCAGAGATATAAAGGTGTCTTGGTGAGGACCAAGACACCTTTATATCTCTGAAATTCCTTGATGACTATTTTCGGGATTTGTCATAGCGATACGAGTATTTTTTAACATTTTTTTGGAATTAAAACCTTGTCGATACGCCCAGCCGTTTGCTTGCACTGAGGTAAAAATTGTGTGGAGACGTTCACTCCACAATCCTTACTAAGTTATAGCTATAACTACGGAATCATAATGCGACTATTTTTTTTAACCTTGGTGACTATATATCACTATTTCTTGACTATTTTTTGGCGTTTTCAAAATTGATTTTCAGGAAGTTTTCAAAAGTGAGGATTGTGTGGTGAAGGACACGAGAGGAGGCCTGTGTCACAGCAGTGAAAATATTATAGACTGATTAGAGAGATACTAATCCTATCCTATTATCCTACTTCGCAAAAGCTATATTTAATCAAAAATTGCTTACCACCCATGAGACATATTCTGAAAATGTATATACAGTGGTTTATTCGCTACTACTGTGTAATACAACGCCTGTTGCTGCTTGCTTGAGGATAAACTGGTTAATATTATGTGAGGATTATCTGAAATTAGATATTTATAATTTTAGAATATCCTCCTGATGGTACTGCGGTCACGGCAGCCAATCCCAATCGAGACTACGCTCATAGTCCGATGGAACGGCAATCCGACACAATTGGAGAGAGATTAAGCGCAACGGCTATGACGGTGTGCTTTCCGAGGCACGGGAGAGTTACAAAGATAGATTCTTAACACGTTGCGTCTTCTGAAAATGTTTTGACGGAAAACCAATTTTACTTTCATTCTTGGCCCGACTTGGTTTTCGAGCCCTAGGACCTCATGATCCACAGCCGTATGAACTGACCACTATAACAAGGCAGATTGTTTACACATTTGCCACTCAGTAATTCGGGTTCAATATCATAATCAGCCAATAGCAATCCACTGTTGGAGATGGGTATCTCCAATAAATTGAGCATCAAACTCAACCACTTTCAGCCAGTCAAAGTTGAGCGTCCCACACTGCGTTTGCTAACTATACGAGATCTCCACTCGAGAAAATAATATTTTCCTTCACAGTTTATATTTTTGCTTTTGTGGACAGAATACTAATTAGGACTTGTTACAGTTGTAATGTAAAACATGTCATTTGGTTTAAAAAGGTTTTTATTATTTTATTAATATTTTACATAGATTCTTTTATATTTTGTGAATGTGACAACGTTATAGGCTTAATAGACTAGATTTGTAGACCATTTATTTTTTGTTAAGTACGTGGTACTTCTTGATAGGCCTACACTGTCTTCCTATACCTAAACTCTGTAATTTGAAAACATTGTAAAGCCAATTATTATTAAAAGAGTAACCGTGGAGTTTCTTGCTAGCTTCTGACGTTTCATAAGTGCCCATGTAGGTTTATGTGAAAAAAAATATTTTGATTTTGATTTTTGATTTTATTCAGCCAATATTTCATATTCATTTATTTGTGTTCCACAATATAGATATAAAATATTTCGCCCCATTTAGATAGAGTCGACTAAGTTGTAGCTTCAAGCTTTGGCGTAACTACCTTCCATCATTCCTGCATCCCTCTAAAGAATAGGCAGAGGTGATTAAATACTCACATATCCCATTCGAGGATTTATATTGCACTCACGGATACACAACACTCTCCAAAGACACACATAGCACAACTTTTGTTTTGTATATTGATACTTATGTTTGTATATCTCTTCCTTTCCATACCTGGAGCTTTTACAGTTTGCTTTTTGATGTTGTAGTACGTCAGTGCAGCTTAATATTCTAATTTTAAGAGTGTGTGAGCCTAGAGAACTGTCATACAGGTCCCGAACCCAGTATAGACTCCAGCTCTCACAAAGGTTTCAATCTGTCTGTAACCTAGATACTATGTACCAATTTGCACCTTTTGAAGGAAATCAACTACAATTATTATTATTTGAAAGGCAGCGAGCTTATTATTTTATTATCTTCAGCTGTGTACAGTGTGCATAATCAGCCTATAATGTTCCCACTGCTGGGACACAGGCCTCCTCTCTGTGAGAGGGAGTGGGCCGTAATCCACCACGCGTGCCCAGTGCGGGTTGGTAGATGTCACATGTCTTCGAATTTTTTGGTTCTAGGACATGCCGGTTTCCTCACGATGTTTTCCTTCACCGTTTTAAGAGCAGTGGTGATGAAATAATTTACACAAAGTAAAGCGCCTGTCCGAGTTCGAACCTACGACCTACAACTTGTAAGTCGCGGCCGTTACCACTGGGCCACCACTGCCCTACACACTCTGTACAGTGTGCGATACACTTCAATCCGCCTGCTAGGTATCTATGTATTTCACCGTGAAGATTTAGGTGAAATGAGCTTGAAGTGAGCTGTATTTACATCTGATGCAAGGGATTGACACTATTGGGTCTATGCAATCCTGTGATTGTAGCTGTGATTTTAGTGAATTTTAAATCTGTTATTACCCCTTCATATAATGTAAGTACTTTATGCAAAAAATGTATGTTAAACTGGAACGCATACACATTAATTCTATATTATGGGCGTGTCGGTGATTAAAAGAAATGTCAAAATAATAGGAGATGACCTTGTCATTATGTTCGAAATTACCAAATACGAACAGTTTTTCCGATAGACTGTCAGCGGTACGCCGTAGGGAAACCGTAGTGACGTCTTTCAATTAGGAAATTACCAAAACTGTACCAGCCCGACACGATTGCGTTAGTAAAACTGGCCCCCCGTTGTTTGCCAGTACGGGCATAAAACAACAACTTTGCAGATATATACCGAATCGCTTTAGCGTAGTAGGTAATAGTGGTCATTGACCCACCTATATTTTCTAGCATTCTCTATTTAAAAAACCGAAATTAATCCGATCTTCAACTTGTCCCTATAACGAAAACCCGTACATAGTTTATTATTCGCTAAACAGATTCGGGTATAGTCGGCCTACATATGTCGCATATAAAAAAAAACTGCATTCCTTACCTGTCGCGTTTAAATCGTCAGCGTCACACTTAATTATTAAAACATTTAAAATTAAAATCAATATAACACAATCCATGGTTAGCAACTAAACAATAACGTATGCTAAATAGTACTAACTTACTTAATGCATATTACAGACATTTTACCTCATGATAGTTAGGTACTAGCTATTACCGCCATATACAACTCAAAAAGTATTGCGAAAAAAAGTTTTATGTATGAGAGACTGGCCAGTTATAATATATGTATTTTGAAAATAAGATTGTTTGTAAGCAAAAATAGGTACGTTCCAATTTCAAAATTACCCTTCACATTGTTTTCGAGCTAATGTAAATTATTGTGTCTCAATAAAAAATACGCCGGGAACATTTTTGCGCTATGATTTTTTACGATTTCAAGTGTTGCCTGAAACCGGACGAATCGTAGGATAGACTTCAATTCATGGATGAAGGCAACCGTGTATCGTTGGTATAAAGAATTTTAGCGCGGTTGACTAACCTTGGGGGATGAAGAAAGAAGTGGTCGTTCTTTGACGGCTGTTACGGAAGAGAACGTGTGAAAAAAAAAATCCATGACAATAGGCGAGTTACGTATCAAAAGATTCAGCACATACTGCAGGTTGGATCGGGAAGCCTTCACGGAATTCTACACGTGCATCTTCGTGTGAGGAGCATCGTTTGCACAACCTCACCGATGCTCAGAAGCAGGTATGATAAACAAATTTGAAGCAAGCTTGTCTCAGCGTGTTTACGACATCACTACAGGTGAGTCTTGGACTTATCAATGCGATCCAGAAACGAAGCGCCAGTCGACGGTTTGGGTGTTTCAAAACGAATCAATGCCTACCAAAGTGAAGCGATCAAGAAGCGCGGGCAAGATATTGATTGCGAGCTTTTTTTAATTTGACTGTCTACTAGGTGTCAACTCCTTTACGGAACCAAAGAAGCATCAACGCTGAATGGTATGCAAATGCTTGGCAGAAGTACAACTTACCTATCGAAACAAAATGACCAAAGAAAACTATATATTGAAAAAGTAAACACCAAAATCGAAAACCTAACAATAGAGAACGAAAAACTAAAGAAAGAAATATCAGAAATAAAAAATATATCCATGTCCCCAGTAGTAAAAGGCACAGAAAGTAATTTTAAGAAAATAGTAATCTATGGCTTTGCCGAATACCATAAAGAGCCGGAAACAGTTCTACACTACAGAGTACTTGAAATGTTTCAAGATATTCAGCATGTGGACTTAACGGGCTATATAGAAAACAGGGAATAACACCAGTGCCCGACCATTAGTAATAGAATTACTCAGCAAAAGAATGGTAAAATACATCTTAAATAATAGTCATTATTTTCAAGAAAAAAGAATATCTTTATCTGAATTCTTAGATGAAAACGCACGCAAAGAAAGGCAACAAATGCGGAAGAAATGATAAAGGCAAAAAAGAAAGGCTTGTTTTCAGTAATTCGAAACAACCAATTATACAGGGTGTGGCGTAAGTAGTGGTCCACCGTTCAGGATTCGATGAACGAGATAATTAACTATAACAATTAAAAAATTTAACCATTTTTACCCAAGGGTTACGAAAATATTTCCTTTCTGTCTTTTATTTACGAAATTTCTACCTTTTATTACAAATTTGTTTGTAGTTTCAACAAAAACCATTATTTTTTCATTTTGATTTCTGCTTATTACTGCTGAATACTAGAGCTATCATGATAAATAATGATTTTTTATGTAAATTTATCTCTTTTGAAGAAAAAGTTGGTTCTTCTCTAATTTTAACCCTAATTTTTACATACCATCGAAGTTCAAGGGCGATTTTGTAAAAAAAACGTACTACGCTGTCAGTGCCCATTTATTTAATAATATGCCTACTAAATACCGATTTCAAAATGGTATCACTATAACAGATCCTATTATTTATCAAAAAGATATTCAATTTTAATTGAAGAAAAGAAGATTTTCATTAAACTACTTTTTTAAACTTTACTGCGTTAATGCTTACGATATTTGCAAAAAAATACACTACAGTGTCAGTACCCATTTGTATAAAAAAAACTACTATTGCAGAGTTATCTATACCTAAGTTGTTACTTTATGTATTTGAACAAAGAATTTAAAAAAAAACAAATCACTTTATTTATCATTTATTATTAATCTTTGTCATGATTACAATCATTAAAATTAAACAAAATGTTCAAAATGGCCACCATTCGCAGCTATACACGCTCTGCAACGTCGAATAAACTACCGTTTAATTCGTCGGGCAAACCCGCTTTCGCTGATTTCTCTAGCTGCTGCCTGGATTCTAGTCCTCAATTGGTCAATGCTAGTGATTTCTTTGCTATAGACTTTTTCTTTTAGGCAACCCCAATAAAAGAAATCTAGGGGATTTAGATCTGGCGAGCGTGGTGGCCACAATATTGGACCTAAGCGCCCTATCCACCTATTTGGATACGCTGTATCAAGGTGCTCTCGTACTCTAACAGCGTAGTGAGCGGGACAGCCATCGTTCTGCAGCCACATGTCTTCTTGGACTTCAGAAACGACACCTTCCAGAAGCAAGGGCAAGTCAATTTGCAAAAAACTTAAATATCTTTCTGCATTTAATGTTTCTGGCAGCTCGTGTGGACCGATTATTTGTCCGTTAATGATTCCGGTCCAAAGGTTTATTTTAAATTGATACTGTGATCTGTCTTGCCTTATGAGATGCGGGTTTTCTAGCTGCCAGTTATGCAAATTATGTAGATTTAAATATCCATCTTTTTTGCAGGATGACTCGTCGCTCCATAGTATTTTATTAAAAAACTGCGGGTCTTCTCTTATTCTGCGTAGCATTACTCTACAAAATGTTACTCTCAATTGATAATCTCTTGGTAGCAATGACTGTACCCTTTGATAGTGGTATGGGCACAGTTCATGTCTTTTGAGTATTCGATGTACAGATCTAGTTGATATGCCAGTTCTGCGACTTAAGACACGGACCGATGTTGAAGGATCTTCTGTAACTAAATTCATGACCTTCTTCTTCATCGTTGTGTCGTCGCGGTCGTCCTTCACCTGCACCGCCTACGCCTGTGCCAGGTATCCTTCCCTCGGTGTATGCGTTATGCACTCTTCCAAAAACTCGGTGGTCTGGATGTCTTCGATCGGAATATCTCTCCCGATAAAGTCGAGCTGCTTCTCTACCGACACCTCTGCATTCGCCATAAATAAAATGCATGTCAGCATATTCGCGCGGTGTGTACCGAGACATTTTTTAATTGTCACTGCACTGCACGTTTGTCCAAATCATTGAGCAAGCCAAAGTCACCAGTACACGTAGCCAATATCGCAGAGATCACCAAAACAACAAGTCCAATCAGTAGGCAAATTAAACAGAGTCCAGGGGCAGGCAGGGGTAAAAAAATGGCGGAGGTAAACACAGGCTGAATAAAAACGTAACGCATACGACGCACGACACGAGTGACGAGATCGTACTAAATCATTTCGAGATTTCTGAAGATATCAACGTTAGTAATGAAAGAGATAGCAATACCCTACCATATCACTCCTATTGTGCGTAACTCGATTGCGAGAGCTTCAACCGGTTTTTGTTAACAAAACAAACATGTCTCAGGTAAAAAAAGGGTGAGGGTTTTTTTACCTGACATGTTTGTGCTTTAACACAAATCACATTTGAATTGTAAAAAGTTACATTGTATCCGTTTTTTGAGTTTTGATACGTTTTGTAATAGTATTAACGCAACAAAGTTTAAAAAAGTAGTTTCATGAAAATCTTCTTTTCTTCAATTAAAATTGAATATCTTTTTGTTAAATTATTGGATCTGTTATAGTGATATCATTTTGAAATCGGTATTTAGTAGGCATATTATTAAATGCATGGGCACTGACAATGTAGTACGTTTTTTTTTACAAAAATCGCTCTTGAACTTGAAGGTGTTTTAAAAATTAGGGTTAAAATTAGAGAAGAACCAACTTTTTCTTCAAAATAGCTGAATTTACATAAAAAATCATAATTTATCATGATAGCTCTAGTATCCAGCAGTAATTAACAGAAATCAAAATGAAAAAATAATGGTTTTTGTTGAAACTACAAACAAATTTGTAAAAAAAGATAGAAATTTCGTAAATAAAAGACAAAACGGAAATATTTTCGTAACCCTTGGGTAAAAATGGTTAAAATATTTAATTGTTATAGTTAATTATCTGGTTCATCGAATCCTGAACGGTGGACCACTACTTACGCCACACCCTGTATATCGAAGGAAAAATTATAAAAATAACAAATCATGAAAAACAGTTAAAGTATTCAACCAATGAAATGAAAAATAGTCTGAAATTAATCCAAAACGATATCAACAGCAAATATCAACCCAAACAAACAATTAGTGACATAAATTCTGGAAATTATTCCTTTCGAAAATACAAGCCTACAATTTAAAATTTTATTCCAAAATATCTAAAGTATTTATAATAAAACACACGTGTTAGAAGCATTCTTCGAAGAAAACCTTACGTATAACGCCATGTGCATATCAGAGACATGGTTATCAAAGGAAAAGCTATCAATGATACAATTCACTGGATATAAAATTGCAGCGTCATACTGCCGAAGTACGCGTGGAGGTGGTGGCGTCCGCATCCTGCTTCAAAATCACATTGATTGTATAGAGAAAAGTGATATCTCAGTCATGTCAATAGAATATATGTATATTAGAATTATGTGCAATTGAATCACCAAAAGAAAATATATTATTAATAACGATTTATTGGAACAAAAGAGAAGAAGATATTTTTAATAGTCAATTAAAACTAATTTTGAATTATATTAACGATAAATACTCTAAACTTAATGTTATTATAGGCGGTGATCTTAACATGAATATTTTGGAGAAAAACAAGAAGATTAGTCTATTCCTAGATATAATGTTAGTATACAAACTAACACAACACGTAAAAAACCCACACGCATAACCCAAACAACATCCACATGTTTAGACCTAATTTTCACAAACTTGAATATAAACAAAATATTCACTTCCGTTGAAGAACTAGGTTTCTAAGATCATTGCGGGACAGTGATACACATCACCATACCTTATTAGGTACCAAGTTGGTTGCGTGGTTGTTATATTTAACAACCACGCAACCAACTTGGTACGCATACAAGAGATTATTTAACAACACAAACATATTAAAATTTAAATGTGCTCTGAATACCATAGATTGGAACGTTATTATATCAACAAATAGGAATATGAACGACAACTATAAAGCATTTCACGATACATTATCTAAAATCCTGAACGAATGCATACCTAAACAAAAACTTAAAGTAAAAGTGAAATACAAGAAATATTGGTTAACAAAAGGCATCAAAATCTCCTGCAAAAATTAAAGATTATTAAAAACACTTACCTTAAAAACAAATAACCCAATAATAACAAACTATTATAAAAAATATGAGAAAATATTAAAAAAAATAGTAAATACAGCAAGAAAATTACAACACATTAACAAAATAAAAAAATCAAATAACAAAGTCAAAACAATGTGATACATAATAAACGAATGTACCAATAAAACAAATCAAAAAGGAAAAAACAACGTAACACTACAAACGAACAACATTAAAACAACCTCGGAACCTAAGGAACTTGCTAACATCTTCAATAACATTTTTGCATCCATCGGTGAAGAAAGCCCTTTACGAATAAACGAGTTGAAAGGCACCCCTGTGCTCTCACCTACCCAAAACATAATGTTCCTTTACCCTGTAGACCCTTATGAAATAAACACTTTGATAAAAAGCTTAAAAAACAAAAACAGTTACGGAATAGACGAATTCCCACCTAGTTTACTCAGGCAATGTGCAGACGAACTCGCTTTGCCATTCTTAAAATAAATAAACCAATCTTTTGAATCCCTGATCAGCTAAAAATCGCGCTAGTGAAGACCTTACACAAGAAAAATAGCAAAACAGACCCTAATAATTATCGTCCAATAGCTCTTCTGCATACTGCATCAAAGATTTTTGAAAAAGCAATGTGTAATCGTGTGTACACCTTCTGTGAGAAATATAAAATCTTTGATGAATGCCAAAATGGATTTCGAAGAAACAGATCCACATCGCTAGCAGCTTACAAGTTTATACAGGAAGCCCTAAATATAATAAATACTAAACAATACGCAATCGGTATATTGCTTGACATGACCAAAGCCTACGATAAGGTGCAATATGGAATATTATTAAATAAGCTCTACGGAGTGGGAATTCGCGGTAAGTCGTATGTTCAAATCTTACCTAGAAAACTGAGCGTGATATATACATATAATTATTATGTGTCTATTTAAAAATAAATACTTGATATACCTATACATTTAATTATGATCTGTTGTTACTTTATTAGATGATTTTTATAACAAACTTATTTTTATAAGTCAAACACTGATTTGACTCAACTGTCACTTGTGAATCATACTTGTTTGTTAACGGGTATAAAAGAGCGGAGCTACAGTGGTATAGTTCCCTTGCTCGACGAAGTGCCAGCCCGCGCCGCAGCTGAGCCTTTAAATTCCCCGATTAATAATGATAATATTAACCAGATCCAGCCTGTCCCATCTTGCTGTCCTCCCCCCAGCGACGCCCTAAGCCGAGGTCCATACCCCACAGGGGGTGCCCTTAGCGTGCAGTCGCTTAGTACTATAAGAAATTCGCCCCTGGCTGGAGGCTTTGAGTTCGCTTAAGGCAGCCACAGGAAAGTCCGGTTAAGTAGTCACGACCTCTCAAGGTCAACTACGAGATGCCATACACAAAAAAAAAATGGTATAGTTCAGTTGCTCTTCGACTTTCAAGACGTTAACATCTACGGTATGATACTATTCTGATTATTTGTTGATTTATTGTTGATGATGATGTATATTTATATTTTATTATGAATTTTGTAAATATAATGTTATTATGAATTGAATCCTATTGTTTGTATTTTCTCTTTAATACCTTATAAACAACTAAGATTAAATATTTACATACACCTAGTTACATATCTACATATATACATAAGCTTTAACAAGCGCAATTAGTAGATATAGAATTCATCAACAACAAAACGAACGAACTTCAAAACTTTCGATCCGACTATAGGGCATTAAACGCCTCAATTCCCCAAGGGAGCGTTGTTGGATGTCTTCTTTTTCTTATTTATATCAACGATCTGCCAAAAACCATAAAGGAATTCGGACCATGTGTTTTGTTTGCGGTAAATATTTCTATTCTTACTCGATGTCATGATACCGTACATTTAAATAATACCCTTAATAATATATTTGATAAAACAATCACCTGGATGAACGGACATAATCTGGAAATCAATTTTGACAAAACTAACTTGATAATTTTACACCCCACCAAAAAAAAAACTTCTTTATGTAAATTTTTCTTATAGTGATCACAAAATAGAATCAATAAATGAATTCCCACTATTAGGCTTAACTATAGATTCAAATATCAATTGAAAACCACACGTACAGAAAATAAAATCCAAACTTTCCACATTTTTGTATGCTTTTCGAGAAATAAAAAGACCACAAACATGAAAACAGCTCTGGTCACCTACTATGCTTATGCATGGCTTAGCTATGACCTCGTAATGTGGAGAAATAGCACAGACGTACCGACGCTGTTCATAACCCAAAAAAGTTACTTCGGATTTTGGTTAATTTAGAACACACGGATAGCTGCAAACCCCATTTCAAAAAACTAAACATTCTTACTCTTCTCTGTATATACATACTGGAAATCTGTAAGTTCGCACACACACACCAATACTTTTACACAAAACGAGAAGACATACAAGCAAGATAAACACTCCGACACAAAACACGATTGGTCCACTGGTTATGTCGATAAAAATTTATAACAAACTGCCCGAAGTACTTCGAAATGAGGAATAGATTGCTGTTTTTACACTTAAATTTAAAAAAAACTATTACTAAATAAATGTTACTATAGCATAAACGAATATTTAATGACACATCTATAGAACTGACATGATTATAAAAAATAATAATATATATTTTTTTTGTTTTTAGATTAAATTAATAATTAATAAAATGTTACCTTAGACTAATATGTACATATGTGATAAATAAGTCCTCTTCCTTAAAATTTTTCTGTTACTGTGCCCGACAGGGTCCATGATTGTTACAAAAAATGTCTACTTACCACCTAAGAATATACATTGTGGAATGCAATAAATGATTGAGTATTGAGTATTGAAGTTTTCTTTATTGTGACCAACAAGCGACCAAACACAGGGCTCCACGGGCTACTGCTCCACCACGACTACGCGCCTTCGCGCTCAAACGAGGGACTCCCTGGACAGCACGCCAGTCAAACTGTTGGGTCACCCTCGTTACAGCCCTGACCTAGCACCGTGTGACTTCTTTTTATTCCCGAAATTAAAAAACTTGCTCAAAGGGATACAATTTTCGTCACCGGAAGCTGCGCTGTCAGCGTTCGAGCAGGTTGTAAACGAGGTGTCTGCGGCGGACTGGAAAAAGTGTTTCGAAAACTGGTTCAGACGCATGAAACTTTGTATAGAAGCTGGTGGAGAGTACTTTGAAAAGATGAGTGTCCCGCGTACATAGCTAATATCCAAACCTACATACTTCAAATCTATTTTACTTTTTAGTTATACTAGAATGTGGCAGTAGTAGGTACTTTTTCCATCAGTCATCTTCCTTCCTATTCATTCCTGCAGCGTCTAGCATAGGCCAGAGCAAAACAGGAATACTAGGCTAGAAGAAGATTGTCCGTAACGGACGCCATTTTTGAATGAAGTTCAAGTTCGTCTAACCCGCTACAGCGAAAGCATCTCTCCCACCTCTCTCCAGAGCTTTTACTGCTAATATATCTAGATTCCGTGATAAATTCGGCTTTTCGGGTCTATATATTAAACTAGACCTACCTACTTATCAAGTTACACTGATTTTGAAGTGTTGTGAAAGGAATAGGAATCGTTTATCTGTGAAACCACCCTGGCTCGCCGCATGGTTAACCACATCAAGGACATGTAAAGCCTAGCAGCAGGAAGGCGACTCTAGACTTTTAAAACGTAAGGCACTGCACCCTGTGTCCTTTACTTATTTTTGTTCCTCAATACCAAAAACGGCCTCTTCTATAATCAATATTTATGCTGCCACATAAAATATATTACAGTCCACAAAACCGCCGATTCTCATAGCAAGGCTTTGAATCACCGCTCCAGACTTTTAAAAGCCTGGAAAGAGCTGTTTAGACAGTTCTATGCATGTCGTGGTAAATTCCCGTTAGCGTTTAAAGGTTTTCTAAAAGGCTCGCGGCGCTAACAAGATATAATAATTGAAATGCTGGAAGAGCAATTTATAATACATACCTCTTTACCTTCATCATCTGATGAAGAACAAGAAATGCAAGTGGAGTTTTTGGAATCATTTTCTAGTTCTGAATAAGGTGTTAAGACGCTGACAACACCTAAACCGCGGTCACTGTCAGATTGCATAGAAAAGAACGAGAAGCGCGATGACACAACGCTTGTAATTTATTGCAAAATATGAAGCAATTATCTATTTACTCAAAATTGAGCTGAGTATTCGAAAATAAAAAACAACCAAGTTCTGCATTCAAATAAGACGTTCTTGTTATTTATTAAATACGTAACGTATGTTGATATTTGATACATATATTTTGGATTAGAACTCAAAGTAAGAGGTTAGTTTAACGTTAGTTTGTATCGAGATTTTGTTTTCAAAACGTGTTTTGGTAACAAACAAGTTCTGGGAAATATGTTCAAAATTAACATATATTTTTTCCGCTACCGCAAACTATACAGATTTGGCAATTTTTTTTTCTTAAGAGAAGCCTATTTTTGTCAATTGGGTCTTGTCAGCCCCTTAAGTTTTAGTATGATATAAATGATATATAATAAATTAGTACATAAAGTAATGTACGATTGATTTATTTTTCATGACATATTTTCCTATGTTAAGAACCGGATGAATAACAACATTCTTCATACACATACATTATATACTTCATGTTCATTAATACTAAAGACATAAATAAAAATTAAACAGTATCAAGATCGTTTAATCCTATTTCCCCAGTATTGCACGCAACAGATTATTAAAATAAAAATTAAACAGTATCAAGATCGTTTAATCCAATTTCCCCAGTATTGCACGCAACAGATTATTATTTCTCCATTTGCCATGAGATTCCGGTAGACCTATAATTTGTTTCTTAACAAGAAGATGTTCACTTACATGATAATAATAATAATAATAATTACTTTATTTGTATAGAATGCAGGTGTTACAATAATGGTGTTAGTATCAGATATGTTCCCAGTACATTCTGCCTGTTGGCATACAAAAATTTGTGGTTAACTTACAGATAATTTAGAAACTAGGTGCTTACATTCAAAACAGATCATGAATCGGCTAAGTCTACAAATATTTATATAATAATTTACATAGTGAATGAGTAAATATTACAATTTGTCATTTATAAAATCAGTAACAGAGTAGTAACATTTCTCTATCAGCAACGACGACAGGAGTCTCTTAAATTTTATTAAGGGCTGATCCTTAATACAATTTGGCAATTTGTTAAATATAATAGGTGCCATACCAATAATGTTTTTTTTAAGCAAAGCAGTGTTATATCTACCAGTACACAATAGACTCTGATATTTTGATCTCATGGCAGTAGTTCGCATCCTCGTATCATTCAAGGCAGGAAATTGATGCTTGTTAGTTTTAACGAATATAGCTACTTCGAGAATGTATATACTAGGAAAAGTTAGTATTTTGTGTTTCTTGAAAAAAGGAATGCAACTATCTGTAACCTTGATATTAAAAATTGATCTTATGCACCGTTTTTGGGCTTTAAATATAGACTCCCTTTCGGAACAATTACCCCAGAATACTACACCAAACCTTAGAACAGAGACCACCAAACCGTGATATGCAACCATTAATGTATCAATGTTAACTTTCTTGGACAGATTGTACAGAGCATACGCAGACGTGCTTAATCTTTTGCAAACTTCTTCAGCCTGTGGTTTCCAAGTTAATTGACTGTCAATCAATATACCCAAGAATTTAGCCACGTTAACGCTATCGATAGTTTGTCCTTTATGATTAATTTTTAGGTTTAAAGGAAGAATTTTTTGATAGTAATGCATTATATTTGTTTTATTGAGGTTTATGATAAGATTATTATCGTTGAGCCAGTTTATTATTAATTTTAGGGAATTATTTATTTCATCTTCATAAAGCTCTTTGTTGAGGCAGTCTATTAGTATCGTACTGTCATCGGCAAATAGCACACAAGGGTATGGGATGTGTCGGGGAAGATCATTTATATACAGTAAGAATAATAACGGCCCTAGAACGCTGCCCTGAGGAACGCCATATTTAATTTCCCTAGGACCAGATAAATATTTAGCCTCACGTTTTGATTGGACGCATATTTTAGAGATTTCTGTATATTGAAGACGTCCACTTAGATACGATTTTATTAGACGCTGAGCATTCCCTCGTATACCGTAAGCATCAAGTTTGACCAAAAGCGTTTCATGGTTCACGTAATCAAAAGCTTTAGTCATGTCGGTAAAAATGGCACAAATTGGTATTTTTTTATCCACATTAACCATTATTTTATTTATTAGATCGTATATGGCCATATTTATGTTTTTATTTTTACGAAAACCTTTTTGTTCCTCACATAATATATTATATTTTGACAGAAATGAATAAAATTACTCATAAATTACTTTTTCAATGATTTTGGAAAATACGGGGATTAAAGCTATTGGTCTATAGTTAGCCATGTCTTCTTTATTGTGCTTCTTATGGAGTGGTTTAACTATTGTGGTTTTAAGACTATCGGGGAATGTTCCAGCGGATATACTTGTGTTTATGATGTGGCTTAGAGGGTTAGCTATAGTAGAACAGACAAATTTTATAACGTTTGTTGAAATACCGTCATATCCATAACTTTTCTTGTTCTTTAAAGATTTGATCACCCTTATAATGTCTTGAGGGACAACAGGGGCCATAAAAATAGAATGAGGGTTATATGTTATTCTTACAGTATTTTTAGTTGTGTTCAGGGGTGGGTCTAAGATCTGATCAATAAAGAAATCGTTGAATGATTGAGCTATTTCATTTGGGTCAGTTAATATTGAATCATGTTTTTTTATTCTTGTTATGGGTTCACTTATAGATTTTGTACTGTTTATTATTTGCCAGGATGTTTTAGATTTATTTTTGGAATTTTTAATTAGAAAGTTGTTCTGTGCTTTCTGGGTCAGTTTGATAATTTTTTTAAATTTTTTTGAGTAGTCTTTAAATGTCTTTTTATTTCCACTAGTAGGATTAAGTCTTTGTTTCCAGAGTAATTGGCGTTGTTTTTTGCTGCAGATTCTAATACCTCTAGATACCCATTTGATTTTTTTTTCAGATCTCAATATGACTGTTTTGAAGGGGAAGCATAGTTCATACAGGAGTTGAAATTTTTCTAAAAAGTTATCATAGGCTTCATTTGGATCCTCTGTGCTATATATATCTGAAAACGATAAATTTCGGAGATGATTTCTAAAGATAATTAAATTTTCTTCAGATATGTCTCGTCTTGATGTTTTCCATGTTTTAGTTTGACTAAACTTACTAACTTTCATTGTAAATATTTGAGCCGTATGATCAGATAGTCCGAAGTCTATTATTTCACTTTGGCAGCTTTGTTTTGAATTATGCGCAAAATTATCTAAGCAAGTGTTACTATGAAATCTGGTCGGTTTATTTATTTCTAGCTTCAAATCGTAGTTCATCAGAAAATATTCAAAATCCATGCTAATTCTGTTCTTTTTTAGAATATCTATATTAAAATCTCCGCACATAATAATTTTTTTGTTTGGTTTGGAAATCTTTTTAAGTATAATATCTAGCTTTTCATAGAATTGGTATATATTAGTGATTTTTGGTGGTCTATACACGCATAAAATAGTAAGTTTTTGTGAAGGTAATTCAATTGCGCAACATTCTATAATTCCTGTTACCGAATGTTTCACAATATCAGGCAGTTCTTTATATTCGCTGCCTTTTTTAACTAAGATACAGGCTCCACCGCGCTTAATGTTCTGTCTAGCATAACATGCCGCTAGCTTATAATTTGGTATATGTAAAAGTTTCTCTTGGCCAGACATTATGAAATGTTCGGTTATACATACAACATCTAAATTAATTTGTTTACTTAACAATTCCTCTATATAAATAACCAGTAAGTCGGACTTGCTTAAGAGGCCGGCAATATTTTGATGCATTATATTTAAATGATTAAAGAAAAAAATCGCATCGTGGAGACGATATGCTTGTTTGGTTGTCAGCTATATTTTCTTGTTGATAAAATGAATTATAATCAGCTATAGTTACCGACAGATTATAAAACACATTTCGCATACCACGATCGTTTATTTTCCTACTGAACTTAGAGAACATTGTAAAATCGTAACACAAGTCTAAATTAGAGTCAAACGCCGTTGCATAGTTGTACGTCTGCAAGTCTAAATGCAGTAGATTATTAAAGGTCTCTATGCGCCAGTTAAACAATGTTGAATGATCACTTAATCTGAAAGTAGGAACACATATTATAACATTCGTGTGCTGTATTTCCTGCAATTTTTCTCTCAGTTTTATAATTATATCTACATAGTTTTCTGTTTTATGGAAGTCTTTTTCTCCAATTAAAATAATACAGAAATCATTAATTGTATATTCTATTAATTTCTTCTCCAAGTTGTTGATAAGCTGCTCCGTGCCACAATTCGGGGAAACATAATGACAAATTTCACAGTTTTGAAGTGTATTCTCGGCTATAGACAAAATCTTGTTATTTTTATTTGTACTTACAATACATAGCTTATGTTTGGTGTTTTTAGGCTTGATAGACAGTTCTGTATCTTGGGATTGAAGTGCCTCATTGTGTCTGTTTTGTACAGGGAGCTTTTCCTTGGTTGATGGTGACTGTGACTGTGAAGTGTGTGTTTCTGGAGGAGTGGTAGGAACATTTTTTGCACATGATTTTGCCAGTATGTTTTTTGCTTTTTTCTTAGGGGTAACGGTTATCTCAGATGTTAATTTACTGGTAACTTGTTTCATTATCTTGTGCTTTGCATCTAAATTTATAATTTCTGTTTTTAACTTCATGTTTTCTAATGATAAGTTATTGATTTCTTCGTGAGCTGCGGTTAGTTGTAAATTAACTTTTTGTAGTTCATTTTTAAGCTGCAAGATTTCTTCGTCGCTTTCGTCATCGGATATAGGAGGTAGGCTACTAGAGGTGAGTTTGCAGAATTATTTAGAGTACTTTCGTTTAATGTATCGTTTGACAGTGATGCGGCACGTTGCCTTATTCGAAACGTAATATTTTCTAAGAATTCCATGTTTGTTGTTGATAAAGGCCAAGAAATTATAGAAAAAAGATCTTTGCTTCGGCTGGGTTTGAACTCGGGCGTCGAGCGTGCACCACGACTCTTAAAAAGAGACACACCTTTTTGCAGCTTAGCCAAACGTTCATTAAATTTTATAACGAAAATAGTGTTCTGTTTTTATTTTTGATATATTTGAATTTTAGTTTGACCGTTTTTTTTCTTGTTGTTGTTACTATGACCGTGATTTGAAAAAAGTTGTTTTTGTTACTTTTTTAAGTTTTTTTAATGTAAAACAAACAAATAGTCACCAGGTTTTAGCACTGTTTGTTTTAAATCCTTATTTATACAAAGATTATTGTTTTATTATGTTTTCACTATGTTTACACTGTTTTATAGTTTTACTTACTTAAATCACTATTATTCCCTGACAGGATTGTTTGCGAACACTGTCACTTATTTATCGGAATACACTGATGCTATCTCACGCACGCAATAATTTTGACCAGTACGAAACGGCTGCTAAAGAAATCCTCCTTTCAACTGTCATGATTTAGTAATAGTTATGGAGATTTTATGAGAAAACCCCAAAAAAATGTACGGATTAAAATGATAGCGGCCAATATGTCGCCTTTGCTGTGGTTTCAATATAAAAGTGCTCTGTGGTTTCAAACAAATTCGTTGGTTTCAAACCAACTGTCAAGATTCTCAATTCGAATAACAGCCTTTTTAGTCGTTCAACGTTCACTCTTTAGCGTCCCAAACAAACTGCAGTAGGTTTCACATTATAGTGGAGTTACGCAATTAGAAAGTCGTAAAATAAAGCAAACTGCGATCGCAAAGAAGCCAATTAGTTTGAATCATTGTCCCTCATCTGAGAGTCAATACATAATATAATTATCTATTTGCTGGTTGGTCAGGTCAGAACATTGCTCTTAACCTATCAGCGCATCCGTCAGTGCATAACGTTCATATCAGCGTTGAAGCTCATCATCTTTGTTCGCGATTTACCTAACGTATGATGTAGTTTTGCAATAATTATCCGGTAATAGCTCGTGTGATTACGATAATCTTTCTTAGTTTCCAATAATCAGTGGAGTGACAATTTGACAACATTCGTTGCATTTTTTACGTTGTCAAGCAGACGAATCTTTCGAACATAATTATAAAGCAATGGATTAGGATTTTGATTCAAAATCCTTCGGATTATGAAAGAAAGTCCGTTACGCAATTGGGGTGCCGGTCCTTTGCAATGATCCTAGGATTTCCACAAAGATTCGATGTTTTCAATTTACCTGCGACATGTACATTGCACACACGGCTACTTATCAAGCTATACATTCCCAGTATTAGCTGACCTCTCATTGTACGGTAATCCTATACAATACGAAATCAGCTTATATTAGAAATGTATAGCTTGATATGTAGCCGTATGTACAATGACCATCATTTTCCTTGTTAGAGAAAGTAAAGATGGATGTTTTTTATGTAGGTACTATTGTTACTTGCTTACTATTTAAATCAATGCTCGTCGGTCTAGTTAGTGACTAGCTTACTCGACTGAGGACCATGAGGTCATGAAACGAAAAAAAAAAAGTCGAAGATGGGTGATCCCAGGGATTTCTCTGCCAAAAAAATTTCAGTAGCAAGCAGCCCACCGGAGGAAGTTGGTATTGTTCTGTGCCTCGGAGAAGTCAGGGAAAAAATCCATAGGTTCTGCGCCAGAAATCTCCTTGTCATGTCTTGCATTAACAGTAGGAATCAATATTCGAATTACCGATTCCCAAGCAATTTAGTACACAAAAGTATATTATAACAAGAAGTATATTCAGTAAAAATAAATTAAATCTTTAATTTTTAAATGGTTTCCAAAGTCCTTTGTTACAAGGTATTCTTGTCCTGTTTCAGTACGACCCGTGACCCGTACAATATGGCAATATATTATTTTAAAGGAAAACATTTATTCTTCCTTATGTCAGTTGTAATTGTAGCTGTTTAAGGAATTGGTATTTGGGACGTAGACCCAGTTTACTTCAGCAACAAATGGAACTAAGAAACGAGAGCATCGATTTGTGAGGAGTTTCCGATACGACGGAGTATGGCGATCATGAACCCAAACATACCTTAAGAGAGAGCAATATATATATATATGAGAGAGCAATATATACATATATGAGAGAGCAATATATACATATTCTAAATTAAACTCGCAAGTTACATGTCTGTCTGCGTGTCTGCGTTGTTCTTCTAAACCAGGGATTTCCAAAGTGATATCGGTTTCCTAGGGGTCGACATAAACGAAAACTGATTTTGGGGGTCGACGAGGTCTAAAAATCGACCCCTATTAAATTAACACAAGTTCTTATTTAAAACTTTCTAGATAGGTAGGTAGGTACTGTATTGTCTATGTTGTGTTACGTGTACTAAGAATAATTAATGTTTTTGTAGGAAATAGCATTGTTGTAGTAATGTAAAGTCTCAAGTTCGTACAAGATGAAAAACTCGGCAAGTCAGTGTGGACAAATTTGTGCAAGATAATGAGTTCGAGCGTACGTCTTTCAGGCGCGTTTTGACTTGCTCTCTATTTGACGCTTACGCGATTTAACACGAACGAATTCATGATGAAGTTGCAAGTCCAAACATGTTCCTGATATTTTACTATTTAATGAGCTTGCACTTAGGTTGAAAGTTCATTTGCGTTTTGAAATTCATTGGAGCTTGAACGATAATAACTCATACAAGTAATCATTTATTTCAAGAGATTACAAAGTTATTACATATCTAATAAGTGAAATAAAGTGACTGAAACGATTTTACAAAATGCTAAGCTCCCTACGCGAGTTAATAGCGTAACCATACAACATCTGCAGTCTATGAAAAATTAACAGGGTAAGTACCAAACAGTTTTTATTCGGCACAGCGCATTAGCATTGCCATACAGTGGGGCATACATTGTGGTTTTTTATTTAGGTAGTTTCTTATTTTTTTATTTGCAGGATTACTGAGAGTTTTATGATGGCGGACACGAAAAAAAAAATGCAGACTATACAGTTTGGACTATTTGAAGTTCTGATTTATTGCATCTCCATTAAATCAACACTTGCCGATGTGTCTCATATGTGAAAAAGTATTTAGTAACGATGCCATGAAGCCTTCAAAAATGGATGACCACTTATCAAGAGTACATGCTGACAAAAAAAGTAAGCCCTTGTCATTTTTTCAAGCACTTAAAGAAAAATTAGACAAAAGGCGATCCATAAGATCGATGTTTGCGTCATCATATATTAAAGACGATGATGGTTTACGAGCGTCCTATAATATATCTTTACTAATAGCGAAGTCGGAGAAACCCCACACAATTGGAGAGCAGCTTATCTTACCAGCCATTGCGGAGGTCCATAACAATGTATTGCACAAACCCGCACATGATATTTTAAAGAGAATACCTTTGAGCAATAACACCGTTCAGAGACGCATAGACGAGATGGGACGCGATGTGGAAAACATTTTATGCAAGTTCTTTCAGACCAACAGATTCTCTCTCCAGTTGGACGAGTCTACATTACCCGACAATGAAGCTCTGTTGTAAGGATGTTCGATATATCAAAGATGAAAATATGTGCCAAGAACTGCTTTTTGCTACATATTTAGACACTGATACCAGAGGAACATCGATTTTTCAGGCCGTGGAACATTTTTTTACTGACAAAGCTATTCCATGGAAGAACATTGTTTCTGTTGCGACTGATGGTGCACCGTCTATGGTTGGTCATCATCGTGGTTTTATAGCTCACTTAAAGCGACAACTGCCTGATGTACTGGTCATTCACTGCGTGATTCACAGGCAGCATTTAGTAGCAAAAAAGCTGAGTCCTAGATTGCATAAGTCTTTACAATATGTAATAAATGCTATCAACAAAATTCGAAGCAATTCTTTGAACTCTCGGTTATTTGGTCAGCTATGTAAGGAAAACGACGAAATCTTTACTCGATTACTTCTGCACACTGAAGTTCGCTGGCTATCAAGAGGCTCTTGCTTAGAAAGATTTTCAGCCATTTTTGAATCTGTGTTGGAGTTTTTACAAGAAAAAATCTGAATTTGAAATAAAATCTGAACAATTGTAAAACAGATATTTATTACTTGACTGATATCTTTGGAATGTTCAACAAAGTTAATTTGCGATGATCTTAACTCGATTAAAACAAAATCAATAATATCGGCCTTCGTGGGTAAACAAATCCTTTATAAACAAAATTTAGGCAGAAAAGAATATTCGCAGTTTCTGCATTTGTCAAAATTAACAGAAATGCTTCAAGATGATGACATTATATTATATGTCACTCACTTGGACGCATTACACAAGGATTTTATGGAGAGGTTTGAGGATCTTTTAAATTTACAAATTCCTCAATGGATAATAAATCCATACAATACCACCACAGCCATAGAATAAGTCCAAACGCCTCCTGCCGGAGGCTCTACGCGGGGGTCGTGCGGTCCATGGCCCTCTACGGGGCTCCTTTATGGGCGCGCTCTCTGGCGCTGCGGCCAGCCCGCCGGTTGAGCGCGGCCCAAAGGGTCATGGCCATCCGGATGGTCCGAGGATACCGCACGGTCTCCTGTGAGGCAGCGAGCCTCCTTGCCGGATTGACGCCATGGGATCTGGAGGCAAAAGTCCTCGCGCACGTATGGGAGTGGCGCGAGGAGGCGAAACGCCGGGGCGTAAGTCCGCTGCCGCGAGAAATCGCGGCACAGCGGACGGAGCTCCGGCGGGATCTCATGGCGTCATGGAAAGTACGGTTGTCGCAACCTAGTGCTGGGCACGCCACGATTTCGGCGATAAGTCCCCTCTTTGAGAAGTGGCTGGAGAGGCGCCACGGCGTCCTCACCTTCCGCCTGACGCAGGTCCTCACCGGACACGGCAGCTTCGGGAGGTTCCTGTGTCGGATAAGGCGGGAGGAAACGTCCGGGTGTCACCACTGTGTGGATCGCCCGGAGGACACGGTGGAGCATACGGTGGAGGTCTGCCCGGCTTGGGCAGAGCACCGCCATGTCCTCGTGGAGGCGATCGGCGGCAGAGACCTCTCGCGTCCGGCCCTGGTTCAGGCCATGGTACGGAGCGAGAGGACATGGGCAGCCGTCACCTCCTTCTGCGAAGCAGTAATGCTCGCGAAGGAGGAGGCGGGACGGTTGAGGGAAAGGCAAGTTTCGCGCCCTCTCGCCCCTAGCCGCCGCAGGAGACGCCCAGGGCGTCGGGAATCCCGGGCGGATTTCCGGCCACCGTAGGCGCGGGCTTGCGGACGGTGAGCAATTCGTAGCTCACCGTCCGGTAAGGACCAGGCCCGGGTCGACGGCGCGTCGTATTCCACGCGCGCCTCAAAGAGATGTCGTCAGCACAAAGTAGGGGTCCACTAGGGCCGATGCCTGCCGGGGTCGCGGGAAGGTACTTATGGGTCACCGAGGCCCCCGCAACACAGGCAACAGGAAGGAATACGGGTGGGTTTTAGTCAGTAAAAGTCTGACACACCCTCCCGCTCCGCCCAGAGCGGGAGAAGTTATTTGATGATTTCCCACCCAAAAAAAAAAGCCTGGGTGATTCATGAGGAAGGTTTCAGTGTATAATAATTTATTATGGTTTTGTGTAAATTGACAGAAATATGACGAGAGACTGTTGAAGATGTCAGAAAAAATCATGCCGACTGGGAGCTATACTGGCGTGCGCCGCGTAAACTAAGAGAGGTATCTGAAAGCATTGTATTACGGAATTAATACATTGTTTACTCGGAATACACACACACACACAACAAACACACACATCACAAAGGACAGAGGGTACTTTTACTGTTAGCACGTACCCCTGGGATATTTTCCGACATCCACGCGGGCGAAGCCGCGGGCAAAAGCTAGTAATTCATAACAAGAGATAAGAGTTACAATGCTGGGATCGTGAATGTTCTGCTTATGGGTTCAGTCGGACCACCAGCACTGTTATTGTTTACCTTCTTTATATTATTTGCCATCATAGAGACCATAGGTGAGAAGGGCTAATGGCTAATTAATAACAGCCGCACGGGTCGATAGATCAGGTTAAGCTACGCTTGCCGCGGTTGGTCCGTGGATGGGTGATCTTTCCATACTAAGACCCCTCCGTGCCTCGGAAAGCACGTTAAGCCGTTGGTCCCAGCTGTTATTTGTAGATCTTTGACAGTCGTTACGGGTCAGCAGATGCCCGAAAGCCTGACAACCATAGTCTTACCAAGGGGTATCTTGTTACCCATTACCCAGTAACTGGGCTGTGGAGGTCAGCTAAGCAGTCGCTCCATGTAAAATACTGGTATTCAGCTGCATCCGGTTAGACTGGAAGCCGACCACAACATGTTGGGGAAAGGCAGGCAGATGATAGAGGCCATAGGTACGTCGAACACACATAGTGTGAACATTTCAACTGGCTACATAAATATTACGTTTAAATAGATAAACTCCTGTGACAAACAGACAGACGGTGGCGCGTATTAGGCTTAGTAACAATAGGGCTCCGCTGGCAACCTTTAGTTATGCGACGCTTAAGGGTCGGATGCGCGTCGAGCTCACGCCGCGCCGCCCGCCGTTCGGTTTCGTAGGGAATATTTATTTTTAGTAAGGAAAATATGACTATTTGAAAAATATCACGGATAGAATTATTTATAATAAAAAAGACTTGTTCATACAAAAAAAAAAATCATTAAAATATCTTAAGTAGATTGAAAGTAATATCGTTTTTATGCTTTGTGTAGACAACACTTCCTGAATTTATTTCATGAAGTATTTTACTACAATACTTAAATATTCACATATATAGAATTGATGTGTATGCGTTCTAGTTTAACATACATATTTTGCATAACTTACTTGCACTATATGAAGACGTAACAACAGATTTAAAAGTCCCTTAGCTCATATATCTGCGCCTTAACATTAACAAATGAAATACTCAATAATATTTTGTTTAGTGTGAAAGTAATCATTTACTCATGTATTTTCTGCGCATTGCACGCAATTGATGCCAGATATTAGTGATTTTCCCCATGATAACACTAAATTCATTCGGTGTTTACCAACTTTATTATTTTCCTTCCTCAAACTACTGCCACTGTTTACAGTATAACTTGCATAATAATAATAGATTATGAATAGGTAGAAACGACGATGTTGTTAGTTGCTACCACGGCGTATCCGAACTCAAACTCCAAGCGTTTATTTCAATTAAACCATCTAGCCCAGGTACGTATGGGCGTAAAAATATCGCGGCGGGATTTTATCGTGCACTGGATTTTAACTCTCGGTATTGAGACGAGCATTGAGAATCAAATAGAGCGCAACCCTTGGGCACGCCACAACTGCGGCGATAAGTCCCCTCTATGAGGAGCGCCACGGCGTCCTCACCTTTCGCCTGACGCAAGTCTTCACGGGACACGGCAGCTACGGGAGGTTCCTTTGTCGGATAAGGCGGGAGGAAACGCCCGGGTGTCACCACTGTGTAGGTCGCCCGGAGGACACGGTGGAGCATACGGTGGAGGTCTGCCCGGCTTGGGCAGAGTACCGCAGTGTCCTCGTGGAGGCGATCGGTGGCAGTGATCTCTCGCGTCCGCCCCTGGTTCAGGCCATGGTACGAAGCGAGAGGGCATGGACAGCTGTCACCTCCTTCTGCGAAGCAGTAATGCTCGCGAAGGAGGAGGTGGGATGGTTGAAGGAATAGCAAATTTTGCGCCCTCTCGGCCCTAGCCGCCGCAGGAGACGCCCTGGGTGTAGGGAATCCCGAGCGGATTTCCGGCCACCGTAGGCCAGACGTACTAGGCGGGCTTGCGGACGGTGAGCAATGTGTAGCTCACCGTCCGGTAATGACCAGGTCCGGGTCGACGGCGTGTTATGTTCCACGCGCGCCTCAAAGAGGTATCAGCACTAGTGTAGGGGTCCATTAGGGCCGATGCCTGCCGGGGTTTCGGGAAGGTTTGAAAGGGTCACCGAGGCCCCTGGCAACACATGCAACGGAAGGAACACGGCTGGGTTTTAGGCAGTAAGAGTCTGACACACCCTCCCGCTCGGCCAGAGCGGGAGAATTTATTTGATAGTATCCCACCAAAAAAAAACCCAGTGCGTCAAAAAAACACACTGTTGTATTTTTACCTGTCGGCGTTAAGCAGTGTGTTGAAAATGCAGTGCGCGAAAAAAAATCGCCGCGGGAAATAATAGCCCGTACTTACCTAAGCTTACAGGCACTTTTGAACCCTCCGTATCGCAAAGTCCTAAACGTAAATGGTCCTATTAGCAAAATGACCCATAATCAAAACGACACTTAGCAAAATGTTCTATTAGCAAATCGTCCTATGAGCAGTTTGTCTTATTAGCAGAACGTCCTATGAGCAAATGGTCCTATTAGCAGAACGTCCTATTTTTAAAGTACAGTAAAAGTGAAAAATCATTATCGGTTTTTACCGTCATGGCTCCTTAAACGTAGAATTTATTTAAAAGGTACCATTGAAATTAAAAATTCCCAACTGGTTTGGCGTCAGCTTCCAAGCTAATCGGTTGCAGCTGATTACCAATATTTTACATGGAACTATATAAAATGGAGTATCATTAATCGCTCTAGAGAGTAAACACCCAGCGCCTGCGGATGGTCTCACCTTTCCCGATCCCACCGACCCTCCCAATCTTAATTCAACCTTCCTAAACGTTTCGGCCCCCCAGTTCATTGCGGCCGTGAGCTCCTTCCGAAGTGGTTCAGCCAGTGGCCTCGACGGTCTGACTCCTCAACATCTTAAGGATCTTTTGGGTTCAGGCGCCGGGGAAGCTGGTGAGACGCTTTTGAAGGAGCTTGCGGCCCTGATTAATGTCATGCTCACCAGCGGTGTGAACGAGGCCGTCGTCGATGTCTTATATGGGGCCAACCTATGTGCCCTGCGTAAGAGGGACGGCGGTATTCGTCCCATCAGCGTTGGCTGCACGTAAAGGCGTACGGCAGCCAAAATATGCTGTAAGCTGTACACGAACGCGAACCGCTTACAGCTAAGTTTCAGCCTCTGCAGCTTGGTTTCGGCTCAAAAGGGGGCTGTGAGGCTGCCGTGCGTGCCCTCTCCACCTTTTTGAATTCCAACAAAGGTAAGGTCATCGTCAAGGTCGACGTTAAGAATGCCTTTAACTCTGTCAACAGGGACACTTTGTTGGCTGAAGTCAAAAAGGAATTACCCGAAATTTATGATTTCATATGGCAATGCTACAGGTACCCTACAAAATTATTATACAAGGACAATGTTTTGGAATCTGCAGTAGGATGCCAATAAGGTGACCCTCTTGGACCAGTCATTTTCAGCTTGGCTATTCATCCAATTATTCAGAAACTAAATTCAAAATTTAATGTGTAGTATTTAGATGATGGAACGCTAGAAGGTTATGTAGACACCGTTTTGAAATACTTAAAATTCCTCCAACAGCAATTTAAATCTATTGGCCTGGACCTTGACCCTTCTAAATGTGAAATTTACCTTTCTGACATTACCGACAGACAATTGACCCTAGAGAAATTTAATGAAATACCTCTAAATAACTTTTTTCTAAAATTTTGAATTGTGGGGTCACAATTCAAAATTTTAGATAAAGTTCACTACACCTCCTAGGTTCCCCAATTTTAGAAGACAGTTTTTCTTCTTTTATCGACGAAAAAATCAAAAACTTCAACGACATTTCGGACAGATTCTCCAAAATTAATTTACATTCGGCATTCACTCTGAGTTGTTTTAGCCCAAATTTTATATATTTTCTACGCTCTTCCCCTTTAAGGAAGCAGTCACACCTCTTGGACAAAATTGACCAAATTATTCGCAATACATTAACTTCCATTTTAAATGTGGCCTTGGACGACAGAGCGTGGTTGCAAGCCACACTACCCATCCGTTCACCAAAACGGATGGCCTCGGTGTCCGTAAAATTACCAATGTTAGCTTACCTGTCCTTCCTGTCCTCTGTCCACAGTACTGAAAAGCTAACCAGGGAAATTTTAGCCCCCTTCCTGGTTGACTCTGAAGTGCCGTGCTTGAGCGACGTGGTGAACGCCTGGAAAATGGCTTGCCCGGATACGGATCGACCCGTGAACCCATCTTCCCAGAGGCAGTGGGAAGCCGCTCTGCAGGTTGGTACGGAATAATCTTATTAATACGTCCACCAATACTGCTGAGCGTGCCCGCCTGCTGGCTGTGGGTGAGTGGGAGTCTTCCTCTGGCATCAGGCGCTACCGTCACCCAACATAGGCACTATGCTGGGTGACACCACGTTCCGGCTCGCTACTTGTCTGCGTCTGGGCGCTCCTTGCCTGGCTCTGCATCGCTGCCAATGCGGTGAAGGTGTCGACTGCCTCGGACATTATGGCCTATCCCGCAGTAAAAGCGCAGGTCGGATAGCACGGCACGCCAGCATCAACGACATCATCCGTCGCGCTCTTGGCACCGTCGGGGTGCCCGCTGTTTAATAACCGCTGTTTTTAATGGCTTGGCATGCTACGATGGGAAGAGACCAGACGAAATGACCATAATGCCTTGGAAGGTAGGTAGGCCTTTGGTGTAGGATGCAACGTGTGTCGACACCCTTGCGCCATCCCATCTTCCTAGCACGGCGGGCTGTGTTGGGGCGGCTGCTGCAGGTGCGGAAAACCTCAAACGGCGCAAGTACTCCAATCTTATTGGGACTTATATGTTCGAGCCGTTTGGGGTTGAAACACTAGGGCCATGGGGTCCGAGAGACCACTTAGTTTTTAGAGACATCGCAAAGCGGTTGGTCGACTCCTCACGTGACCAGGGCTGGTCTATTTTTTGGCCAAAGAATCAGCATTGCCATACAATGTGGTAATGCTGCCAGCCTTTTGGGTGCTTTTCCTGTTGACTTATTATTATTATTTTAAGATTGTTAGTTTTTAAATGATGTACATATTTTCAAAATAAAGTCTCCGGTACAGATAAAAAGAGTGTCAGTTAATATAAGACGCATAGTGAAATACTGACTGTATTCTACCTGTCTAAAAAGACCCAGACCCTTAAACGACATTCAGTTTATAGCAATTGAATCTCGTTTAACGGTAGGTCTTTTTCATAATATTCAGTAAAGGCATGCGTCATTTTGTTATTGGCTGATTGTATTATCTTCTTTCCTCGTACATTATCCTCAGTAGTTACCAGAAAATTACCTATTTATAATGTTATGGCTTTTTTTTTTTGGATGGGAAATCATCAAATAACTCCCTCTCTGGGTGGAGCGGGAGGGTGTGTCAGACTCTTACTGACTAAAATCCACCCGTATTCCTTCCTGTGGCCTGTGTTGCGGGGGCCTCGGTGACCCATTAGTACTTTCCCGAGACCCCAGCAGGCATTGGCCCTAGTGGACCCCTGCATTGTGCTGATGACATCTCTTTGAGGCGCGCGTGGAATACGACGCGCCGTCGACCCGGGCCTGGTCCTTACCGGACGGTGAGCTACCCATTGCCTACCGTCCGCAAGCCCGCGCCTACGGTGGCCGGAAATCCGCCCGGGATTCCCGACGTCCAGGGCGTTTCCTGCGGCGGCTAGGGGCGAGAGGGCGCGAAACTTGCCTTTCCCTCAACCGTCCCACCTCCTCCTTCGTGAGCATTACTGCTTTGCAGAAGGAGGTGACGGCTGCCCATGCCCTCTCGCTCCGTACCATGGCCTGAACCAGGGCCGGACGCGAGAGATCTCTGCCGCCGATCGCCTCCACGATAATGTTATGGCTACAGCGACAATATTACTGTTGCTATGAATTAAAGGCAATGGTCGAAGGACCTTCTAATTTATGCAATAGATATGTTGCTTTATTTATTTATTAAAACTACAATACTCTTATTCCTACAGCTACATAATATAGAGGCTTTACCCACGACTTTGTCCGCGGGGAAGTCAACTATAATCCTAACTTCCTAACTTATATTATAAATGCGAAAGTTTGGTTTGTTTGATACACTTTCACGCTAAAACGGCTGAACAGATTTGGATAAAATTTGGCACACGGGTAGATCATCATCATCACCTTTAATAAAACTTCACCTCTTTATGGCATGGCGATAGGACGCCCAGTAGTAACATTGTGGCATGGCGATAGGACATCCAGTAGTAACATTGGTGTCGCCATTGACCTAGCCTAAGAATATAATACAGCTAGCGCCCTCTTAATTCATTCCTACAAAATGTATTAGAAAATCAATTTAAAGTTAACTAGATGACACAATTATTAAAAATTTGGTAAGTATGTGTTTATTCACAGAACATTATTATAGTACTAGCTGCGCCCCGCGGTTTCATCCGCATAAGTCTCGATCTCGCAGTAATATCAGGATAAAAGGTATTCTGTCGTAATAGAGGTCATGGTCTATCCATTTACCAAATTTCACCTAAATCCGTTTAGCCGTTTTGGCGTACCAGCAAACAAACTGACTTTCGCATTTATAATATTAGTTAGGATTTATCGAAATCAATGCAATGATTTACAGGAAAACATCAACGAAATTGTGATTTCTAGCTAACCAAGTGGCAAAAAAGTCATTATTAAATCGCGAAATAGATAACTACCTACGCTTAAAAGTCTGCGATGTCCAGACCTCAGTGTCGTCTACCAAAAACTAAAGTATTTCAAATGATGCTACAATTAATTAGAAAAGAAGCTTACATAGATACTAACATGCTTATTAGCATAGAATGCTGTCACCGCCTTAGACTCAGGCTTTCAAACTGTGAGAGGGAGTGGGCCATAGACCTCCACACGAGCCCATTATCGCTTGGTGGACATAACATGACATTTTCGGTTAATCCTAGAACATTGATTTTTCCTTCACCGTTTTCAAAATGTGGTGATGATTCAAACTACACAAAGTGAGTCGACTATCATCCGAGCTCGTGTGGTGGACTTAAACATGGTGTAGTAGTAGAGTCACCCTATGATAAGCAGTCCAGTGTGTGACAGTATCAAACTAGAAGTAGGTATGTTGTTTACCGGATTCACGTCTGTCACAGCTGATTATTGTTTGGTCGATATTAAGCTGGGTGGGAACAGCTTACTGGTGATAGCTAGTCAGTGGTGGTAGATGGTACATCTCAATAATAGCGACATCTGAAAAGTTTTATTAAAGGAAACCTAGTAGTAGTCCACCCACATTTCACCAGTTACATTTAAGTCCCATGTAATAGGGGACGAGCCTATTGCCATCAACCGGGCTCGAATCCTGACTCCGGGCTGCAACTGAGAAATTCCAGATAGAGCCAATAACACTGCCTGACCTGGGAATCAACCCTAGGTCCTCATGCTCAGTAGTAGAGCTTGCGACCACTAGACCAATCGAGGCAGGCATTCGGAAAACAAAAAAAAATCTGGGTTCAGAATTTTACGCCAACGCAGTGTCGAGCACAGCTCGTGTGTTACACGGAGGTGCCCACGTAATTACGGTAGTTTTATTATACTTATTGTCATCAAAAATAGTTTGAAACATATTTCTATATAATACTTTTGTGATACTATGAACACAGGAAAACACACAAGGAAGAATATTAAACAATTACTGTTTGAAATGTCCTAATCGAATAAATCGATTGAGAGTTCATAACAAAAGTACCCGATTAATTCTAAGTGAGCCGAGTCCGATTCAAAACCGAATACTTAGTGTCAATCGATAGTGAAGTATAGCGGCTCTATCAATACCTAGACTTTAAAACCGAAAATGTTTACATTTCACTCGGTCGGCTGTAGCAGCGATAATCTCCACAGGTGCGGTTTCTTGGATGGTTCCGATCTTCAATGTCTCCCCACAGACCTTTCATCTTCCGACGCATGTCCTAATGTCTGCGTCAGCGAATGGTGTTAGCGTTACTGAGTACTGAGCCAAAGAAAAAAAAAATACTTCTTTTCATATTTGCCATCGACATGCTACGAGCAGATCAATCGTGAAAAACCGGTTCTACTGATCGAATGATTCCATGTGGTCTGCTCTGACCGTATTTATCTACTAAGCTTGGTCTTGCTCCAGGATTCTGAGAGAAGACTGGTCCACTGTTCGCTTTAACATTACGATGGAAAACAATCGAATCCGAAAATATACAATCGAATATTATTCGAATGAAACAATTATAATACGCGCATCACTAACAGTCATTCTAACCACAAGAATATTTTAGTATATTTTAGTTCAATCATATTTCAACCAATTTCCATACCAGTTGACTATTGGTTAAGTGACAATGTTTTACACGACAATTTTTGTGTGTTTCTTCGGAATCGTTTTAGCAAAATCTCGTGAACAGAGTAAGTACTTACAATCTTCAATTATTTACATACATATTATATAAAGCAAGTTTGTTGAAATATCGACCATTTATAGTTTGCGCATATATTTTAATTATTCTTATTTTCTTTGATGGGTGGGGGCTGTCAAAGATACTAAAAGAGATTGTTCAGATATCTTAACAGTATTATTTATATACCAATTTTTGTTCGTGATTCCTGTTGTCATACGAATAAGACTTTTAAAAGCATCTAAATGTTAAGGGTCGAGTAATCGCCGTTGACCTCGGCCATACAATTAATGTGCTTCGTGCTCACGCCGCGCCACCGTTCGGTTTCATAGGGAATATTTATTTTTAGTAACGAACACAAGAATATTTGAAAAAATCACAAATAAAATTCAAGTTAATAAAACATACAAAAAAAAAAATCTGAGAATATCTTAAGTAGTTTGAAAGTAATATCGTTTTTAAGGTTCCGTAGTAAACAAGGAACCCTTATAGTTTCGCCATGTCTGTCCGTCTGTCTGTCTGTCTGATCCCGCTGTAGCTCAGAGACGCTTAGTATTAGAAAGTTGTAATTTAACATAGGTATACATGTTAATTACGCCGACAAAGTGCTGAAATAAAATCTTGGAAAACTTTTTTTTTAGGGTACTTCCCTTGCACGTAATGTGGGGATGATATTTTTTTTTCTCGTCTACCCCATAGTCTGGGGTTCACGCACAATGGTCCACCTGAAGGACTTAGCGCGGAAACTCTAACATAGAACATAGTGTGGGGTATCGTTTGATAAGCCGTTCAAAAATATTGCGAGCCTGTGAACACCACTTTTCGATTCAAGGATCGGCTTGCGTAATATTAAGCATTAAAGTGCAAATTTTTGTTAGAATCAAGTGTCCCTCCCCCCTCCCCTGGCAGCTAAATGGTTGTTTATGGAGATGTGAAAAAATTCATGGCATTAGTACATATAATGAATTTAAAAGGAAAGCTATCACAGCTTTTTTTTTTTTTTGAGGGTGTGTCAGACTCTTACTGACTAAAACCCACCCGTATTCCTTCCTGTTGCCTGTGTTGCGCGGGCCTCGGTGACCCATAAGTACCTTCCCGCGACCCCAGCAGGCATCGGCCCTAGTGGACTATGTGGCTAGGGGCGAGAGGGCGCGAGATTTGCCTTTCCCTCAACCGTCCCGCCTTCTTTTTCGCGAGCGCATTACTGCTTCGCAGAAGGAGGTAACGGCTGCCCACGCCCTCTCGCTCCGTACCATGGCCTGAACCAGGGCAGGACGTGAGAGATCGCTGCCGCCAATCGCCTCCACGAGGACACGGCGGTGCTCTGCCCAAGCCGGGCAAACCTCCACCGTATGCTCCACTGTGTCCTCCGGGATCTAACATGGCTAAGAATACCAATTTAATTGAGTGTAGCTTCCGAGATACTTTGCTTTTGACAGTTGCACAATTGTCACTACAGCCAGGGTTCTTTGTCTTGCTTTGTGATCGGTAACAGTAACGAATCAACTCGGTTATTATAACAGACGCACTTATGTTATAATAACCAAGTATACCGATTAACCCTAGCTCACTAACCATAATTTCGAGTAACGTTATCACTAACCATTCGTAAATTTTACGATGGATTAAAAGATCAATGTTTGTTGAATCAACTTCATTTATGACACAAAACGACCTTAATTAGCAGTCTTAGTTTTCTCTTTATCCGATAACATATATGTTTTAGAAATAACCTACATTGAAATTTTTTTTACATACAAACAATATGTTCCCTGCAAATCGCTTTTTTGCAGCCCTTGCAGAAGTGCAAGTCATACGACTTTTTTTGCAGCTGTAAGTAAGCGACTTTTGAGAACGTTTCGGCTAAAACCTTTATTGATCTAGTTTACAATATATTCCGATCTAATAAGCGTGCATCCGCAATGAGTGACTGAAGATCACTAATGAGGCGAATCAGGAAGGTATTAGAAACGGGTGGGGTGACGGAGGTCGGGATCTTACCAAAACACGAAATGCGCAAGGTACGCGTTGTAATTTTTAACAATGGTTAGTGACCCAGGGTTAAACTGATTTATAATTAGACTAGATTGGCTGTAGCTACCGAGTTACTTTGCTAAATCCAAAAAATTTGCTTGGTTTTGGTTTGACTTAACATGGAACGTTAAAAAATACTTAAACGTTTATTTATGTAGTAATCATATGCACTACGCATGTCTAGATAGCGCGAAAAACCAGCACGCACATCAAGCGCACTATACATTCATTAACTATTATATTTAAAATGGCTTCTCAAAAAGCATAGTATGCTTAGTCGCGTGCGCTCAGTTTCGAAATATTTAGTTATAGAGATTTCAAGAACGAGATTGTGTTCCCACGCGATTGAATTTCGGAAAAAGGCTCGAGAACTCGCGAGATCGAGATTGCATTCCTTATATGTACAGACATAGTAGACAGAGTACATTGACGGGTGCGTTGCTGGTAAACATTTGTGAAATTGTCACAGAATTTGTATTGATAAAACAAATTGGTGACGACAGTTAAGAATGTTGCGATTTTAGCCAAGCGCTTTAAACATTCTTGTACCTACCGTTGTACTATTGGCAAAACTTAAGCATGCTCACTTTAGAAAATATTTCTGCGGCAAGCGCAGCTAGTGACAAACCACACCCCTTCCTGGTTTCGTCCAATTAGAGACAATATGAATTTGTGTGAGTATAGGGCGTGTAACAAAAAATATAAATATGTGTGGTATGTTGGTTACTCACTGCACTCGAGCCGGTATTATTCGCGCGAGCCGAGGGCGAGCGAGCGCGATAAGGGAGTCGAGTGTGTGCGCGTTTCATACGACGGTTTTCAACTTGAGAGGAAAAAAAGAGACTGGTATTGTTATTAGTTTCGTACGCCGCTAGGTATTTCTCTCTAGATTTTGCAGGCAACAGGCTGTCACTAGCGTTTCGTGCCTAGATTAGTATTTCCGGGGGGTTAAATCTACGCGTTGCTCTTCGCTCTTCTTTCCTAATTGAAGTCAACATTTTTCATAATAATTAACCACACAATGAAAACGTTAACAAGTATTTCTGGAAAATACCGCGCTTGTTTTGTTTATCCCGCGCGCCGCAGGTGTAAATAAAGGCGCTGGAAAAACCGCTAAACAGCCCATATAAAAAATATAATAAACAAAATAATGTTTTGAATAAGCAAATTAAGGTTAATATGTAGTGAAAAATATATAATTTTATGAAATGATGATAATTTTGATGATTGATTTATCTGATGTAACGAATATTTTTTCTCAAAAATATTCATTGTTTTTGGACAAAAACTGCGTATATAGAAAAAAGAAATGTAAAGTAAAAATACTTCTGTATAATAAGCTGAATTTCTGAGTCACTTTACAAGTAAGTGTGTTGAAGAAATATTTCGTAATTTTTTGCGACCGTATTTTATGGCCGTTCTATAAAGCTGATCTATTGTTTAACCAGATGTTCTGACGTTCCCACTGAATAACAATGGTGCTTAGATAATGAACTTATTTTTATTGCAGTTGCAAAAGTTGCGACAGCAATAATAAAAAAATCTGATAACATTGTATAAACTGCGCCAAGTAATGGTTCAAATACTACTGTAAGTAATTTTGCTATTTTAATCAAAACAGCAATAAAAGAAAGAGATAGCAAATGACAATTTCTAACAAAACTACGTAACTTGCTTCGTTTTAGGGTTCCGTAGTCAACAAGGAACTCTTATAGTTTCGCCATGACCGTCTGTCTGTCTGTCTGTCCCCGGCTTAGCTCACAGACTCTTACTAGAAAGCTGTAATTTGGCAAAGTGGTAAACAAAAATGCTAAATAAAGTTTTTTTAGGGTACGCGTATAGCAATACCAATAATACATTTTCTAAACCAAACGGAAGATATTAGTACGAAATTACTTCTTGTCAACAATAACAATTCATAAAGCTCTCTCGCTGGCCGTGCCCATTAAAAAAATGTCTTACAAACAAGTGAGCATAGCACGCGCCTAGTGTGACTGTCACACACACTATACATAATTACATTAATACAAACACGGCTAAAATACGCTTCATGCATCCCATTGGCCAAAACGCTTGCATCGGGCGATCGAGTAGTGAGCCGTGCTATACGATTATCGCCTTAGAGGTGAGCATGCGGAAGATTGGCCGATAGTACATAAATAACAACTTTTGTTTCTTTACAGATCTACCGCAAATTATATTTCAAATTACGCCCATGAAAGTTGAAAGCAGTACTAAACTTATTTGTGACCACAATGAACATAATATAGACACACATATATACACGGTTCTCGAAGGAAAATATTTCACAATAATTACAGATTATAACAACTATATTCATAATTTCACGTAAGTAACTTACGAACAACGAACACTCAATTTTCTCACCAAACTATACTGCGCTAAGAAGTATTTTACTAGGATTTTAATATTTACGTAAATAAAGAATAGAAACACAATGTTAATAATAAATCAGATACCGGAATAGGTAGAGTATATTTATCTAAACTTATTAAAATTTATTTTCATATGTATAATATGTAAATCAAAGCAAAAATTTAATAGTTTTAGTACGAAACCCTAAAAAAATGTTATATGATTTTTCAAATCAATAATTTGTAACTTAATCTAAAGTTCAATAAATAATTTGTGATTTTAAAATCCCGTTACTAAAACGTCATTATTATTTATTTCGGGATTTTAGAGGAGGTATTATCCACTCTAAATTACTTCCTTCCTAGAAGTTTAATGTTTTTTCAATGTTTCATTGTTTATTAAGTACTAGCTGACCCGACAGACCAAATTGTCCTGTCCAAATCTCAACCATTTACAAAAAAATCCCATGAAAAAAAAAACACGTTCTGGTTTATCCCGAATTTGAAATTCTGGGAAACTTTTCCTATTTGTCTTACTATAAAAATCTAAATCGCACTATTATAACGTTTAAAAAAAAAAAGTCGAATCGGTCCAGCCGTGCTCAAGTAATGAGTTTAGCAACGAATAGCAGTTCATTGTTATTTATACATTCAATTAGCTAGTGAAACTCGGCACACGTGATAGTATATCTAAACACGACGAAATAAAAACATTTGATGTTTTTTTGGGGTCAACGACCGCTGGTAGTGTTGTTACTTAAAGTATAAGTTGAGAAAATCAGTTTTTTCTTTGTTTTATCGTGTTTAGATATCGATACCCATCACTTTTGTGAAGATTACATAAAAAAAAAACAGATATTTTAATCTGATATTTAAAGTGACTACGATACCTGCGGTTGAAGACACCAAAACAACTCATTATTTTTTTTTTTTTGTTTCATCGTGTTTAGGTATCGACACCATCACGTCTGCGGAGTTTGTCTAGCTAATTTAGTTTGAACCTGTATATATTAAGTTTTTACAAGATATTAATAGTAAGTATAAATCTTGTTACAGCTGTATAAACTATTATTACAATAATTTACATTTGACGGCGACAAAAGCCGGTACGAAAAACGTAACCACTGTAAGTAATTTAGCCATTTATTAATTGCACAATGCGCTGCCTATCCCTTCGGGGAATACACATCTGATGATGAGTTCAATCTGAAACTTGGTGAGACTTGGAGAAAATTAGAGATAGAAAAAAATGTAAAATCCATGGATGTCGTTGACGATGTCTTTAGCCACTCTAGACAGAGAAGTGAAAGGATAAGTAGGTAGCCAGGTAATTGCCATGCAGTAGGAAAACACGTGGTTGTAAAAAAAAATTTTTTTTCATCATCCAGATATTTTTTTTATCAGCTGTCTAAACAAGTTGCGAACATCATAAAAATAATGAAATAGCATTTATTTTTGATTTTAGGAACGTTCCTTAGTAAAACTAAAACCTTACAATGCTAATTACTATCAATTACAGCAATAAAACACCATTTAAATTTTTACGAAAAATAACTAGGTTTCATTTCTAAGTATGGTATAAGGTTTTTTAGAAAATCTTTGTTGTGAAAATGTTGTTTTTCTCATCTCTAACGCCAACAACGTGGTTCTCTAATACCTACATTTACCTCTAGTTGTTTCAAATTTTGTCCCTACTGACGCAAGTCATCGGATCACCCTTTTTTTTTTTTTTTGAGGGTGGGAAATCATCAAATAACTTCTCCCGCTCTGGGCGGAGCGGGAGGGTGTGTCAGACTCTTACTGACTAAAACCCACCCGTATTCCTTCCTGTTGCCTGTGTTGCGGGGGCCTCGGTGACCCATAAGTACCTTCCCGCGACCCCGGCAGGCATCGGCCCTAGTGGACCCCTACTTTGTGCTGATGACATCTCTTTGAGGCGCGCGTGGAATACGACGCGCCGTCGACCCGGGCCTGGTCCTTACCGGACGGTGAGCTACCCATTGCTCACCGTCCGCAAGCCCGCGCCTACGGTGGCCGGAAATCCGCCCGGGATTCCCGACGCCCTGGGCGTCTCCTGCGGCGGCTAGGGGCGAGAGGGCGCGAAACTTGCCTTTCCCTCAACCGTCCCGCCTCCTCCTTCGCGAGCATTACTGCTTCGCAGAAGGAGGTGACGGCTGCCCATGCCCTCTCGCTCCGTACCATGGCCTGAACCAGGGCTGGACGCGAGAGGTCTCTGCCGCCGATCGCCTCCACGAGGACACGGCGGTGCTCTGCCCAAGCCGGGCAGACTTCCACCGTATGCTCCACCGTGTCCTCCGGGCGATACACACAGTGGTGACACCCGGAAGTTTCCTCCCGCCTTATCCGACACAGGAACCTCCCGAAGTTGCCGTGTCCGGTGAGGACCTGCGTCAGGCGGAAAGTGAGGACGCCGTGGCGCCTCTCCAGCCACTCCTCAAAGACTTATCGCCGCAATCGTGGCGTGCCCAGCACTGGGTTGCGACAACCGTACTTTCCATGACGTCATGAGATCCCGCCGGAGCTCCGTCCGCTGTGCCGCGATTTCTCGCGGCAGCGGACTTACGCCCCGGCGTTTCGCCTCCTCGCGCCACTCCCACACGTGCGCGAGGACTTTTGCCTCCAGATCCCATGGCGGCAATCCGGCAAGGAGGCTCGCTGCCTCACAGGAGACCGTGCGGTATCCTCGGACCATCCGGATGGCCATGACCCTTTGGGCCGCGCTCAACCGGCGGGCTGGCCGCAGCGCCAGAGAGCGCGCCCATACAGGAGCCCCGTAGAGGGCCATGGACCGCACATCGGATCACCCTGGAGAATAATATCTAAATGAACGTCTAGAAAATAAATTTTATATCTTTTAATAGCATATGGCAGAAACAAGAATGGGTGGTATATGGAAATGTCAGGTTTTGACCAATCGAGATACCGCAGGATATTATCCCGTGGCCCCGTACGGAGTGCACACCTATGCGGCGGCCTATTGCTATATGCGAATTCACGTGAGACAAACAAGTATGTAAGCTAATTATCCTTCCACTAATATGTATTATAAATATGACTGATGTTTGTTACGCACAGCTGAATGGATTTGGATGCTTGGCTCACAGGTAGACCATAGTAAAATACTTACTTTTGTACATGAAGTAGTTCTCCTAGGATGCGGATGAAATCGCGGTCAACAGCTAGTAGAATAAAATACCCAAAATACCCGGTCTAAATTAGAACAAGTAACTCCACAGAGTCGTCTCAGACGATCCTCGTGAACAACATGGTACTGCAAGCAGTTGGCACAGACTTGTCGGAGAAGGACGTCGACTTCACTGCCGAGTACCAATACGCAGACGGCGATGTAGTCAACGTCACTTGCGTCAACTTCTTGAACCTAGCGCCGCTCACGATGGAATATGAGATGGCAGGCACAATGAGCGGTGAGTTGTTATTATTTATTTCTAAAATATAGGTAATAAACTTTTTAAAAACAAAATTTTAATACTAAAAAGTACTAAATAATACTTACGTAAACAGAACTTTCATACATATTTTCTTAAAAGCTTGAGGATTATCTTTAAATGTAAGAAGGACGTTCACGCCTCAAGCTTTCAAGAAAATATTACAGTTCTATGTATAAGTAAGTTTTGTATAAATCTGTTCTATCACCTTCGCTTATAAGATGACAAGTCAAGATAAATCCAAATGGCGGAAACACAATAGAGTTTTCTTGTTTTGTTAAGGAGTTCCTATGGCCATCTTCCGGCTCCATCATCAGACTCTGAACACCACCTAGTGGAATAACACTTGTCAATACATATTCAATGAGTCCAAACACGTGCTATCTTGTTTGGTTGAGGAGTTCCTATGAACACATTCCGGCTCTATCATCGGACCCTGAATACTACCTTGGGCGTCCCCCGACTAGACGACGAGACGCTTGGCTCAAAATATTACCTAAATTTATATTAAACTGACAGGGCCCAATACGTATTATTTTGTTACTTTTTAGATGATTTTGTTAGTGTCGGGGGTTTTTTAAATTTTTAATTAAACTTTTATTAACTATTTTTTAAACTTTATACGAGTATATTACTAGTAGGTCAGACACGCTGCCATCGATACGTGCCTCGCCGATATCTGCACCCCTGTAGGTATTTTTCCCAAAGTAAGGGTAGTTACTAATTTACACTCATTTCTCTTTCCTTCTTCATCATCAGAGTCTGATCACCATCTAGCTATAACCAATTTATTGAGACCATTACAATGAACCCAAACACGATACCTGCGCTATAAATTGGTGAGCGGATTAAAAAACGAGAAGATTTTATTAGAATAAACCTTGACGCGCGGTTTTGTTACAGTTTATTTGTACGTCCTATCGGAATAGGGGCAACTAAACCACCTAAGTACGTTTAAAAGTTTCGGATAGCTGTATCACGTAATGCGCAACGCCAAACTCTAAATCATGGTCATAGTACTGAATTAATTGATTAGGAAATAGTGATATACGTTAGACCAGGGATTTCCAAAGTGGTCGATATCGAACCCTTGGGGTCGAAATCGGTTTCCCAGGGGTCGACATAAACGAAAACTGATTTTGGGGGTCGACGAGGTCTAAAAATCGACCCTTATTAATTAACACAAGTTCTTATTTGAAACTTTCAAGATACTGTATAAGTTGTGTTACGTGTACCAACTTGTTATAAGAATGACTAATATTTTAGTAGTATCATTGTTGTACTTTTAAAAACTTAACAAGTCGATAAGCGTGCACAAGTTCGTACAAGATGAAAAAAATTGGCTAGGGGGTCTGAGGTATCAGTTAATTTTGGAAAAGGGGTCTCTTGCCCAAAATAGTTTGGGAATCCCTGCGTTAGACGCTAACAAGTTTAACTCAATCAGTTGTTAAGTAAGGAAATAATAAATAAATAATAAAATAAATTATCTGGATCACAATTCCAAAGCGATGTAGCGTAGATGAGACAGGGACTCAACGTGAAGCGAAGATTCAGGTTGATAGTATACCTCTTTAGATCTCACATAGGATTATGCTCGGGATATTCTGCCGCATAGGTTGAAAGCCAAAAAAAATGCCCTGATGAACTTTCCTAATAAAAAATTGGTGAATAAGTTATCAAGCCATAAAAATCTGTCTGTTCTTAAAAATGAGAATGGAAAATGAGAGAATAGATATCGATAGATATATATATATATATATATATAATCCTGTCGCAATGGACTAGTTATGCGAAGGCAGTCGGGTCTTGAATAGCAAGTTCCTCCGGCGAGAAGACAAATATCATAACAAAAGATATTATTTATTTATTTATTTTGCTAAAGTTTCAACTTTCGGAATTGGATAAGAGAGAATACGTACCGAAACAACATCTACACATTAACGTGCGGAACACTAGTCACGTTGTGCAAATATATAGTCTAGTATCACACAAGATACAATAAACACATTAAACTTAATAATTTTAGTGTACTGGTTCAAAAAAATACATGACCATGACATGGTCGGAGGTAAAATATAGAATCCTCACGTCCTAGTGAAACAATTTCTGAAGTTTCGCCATTCTGAAAAGAAAAATAATTTTATAATTTCAAACATTCAAAAGTAATCCATAATGTCAGGACCGAACTCCAAATAAGGGAGATAGGAGATAGGAAGATGCAATACCAACTATATCGCTAATCACGTACCTACCATAGCGATTCGCATAAGACGATACCGGCTACCAATTTCAACCGCTAATGTAAGCGTCAGTTTAGCTGCGCGGCATACGTGTCGGTTGTACATCAAGTGTCGCTAGTTCAAATCTCACTTTGAGACGTACTTTTCGAAATTTTAGATTTTTATTTAAATCACATTTCCTAAGTAAATAGTAAGAAAGAATGCCTCTAAATCGCACGCCACCAGTGTCACCTGCTGTATTAAGTCAGTTACCGCCAGTCCACCAATCTGAGCCAAACAGTACGTCTGCGGAAATAAATGAAGTCGCCATGGATGCGCAAAACGTAACCTGTCGTAATAAAAGGAAACGCGACGACCAAAACTATCTGCTCGATTTGAACGATTTCAAAGATGAAATATCTGGTATAATCAAAGACCTTAAAAAGGAGCAAAACGTATACATATACAATAACGTCCGAAATAAAAAAAAAACCCAGTACAGCAAACTACAGGAGTCTGTAGACTTTACGGCTAAGAAATATGACGAAATGCTAAACAAAATGGAACAATACGAAGCTGAGAAGAAGGAAAATCGAGACTACATCAGGAAATTGGAAGACAGGGTAGATCAACTTGAAAAGCAATCGAAAATCACGACTGTAGAAATAAAAAACATCCCAAAGATCCCGAGGGAATCAACATTGGATTTGATAAATGTGATCACAAATGTTGGTACCGTTTTGGATACCACAGTTGCAGAATCGGATATTAAGGACGTATACAGGATTAACTCAAGCAATTCTATGAATAACACCATCATAGTTGACTTCACTACAGCTGTCTTACTTAAATCTAAGATATTGCAATCTGTCAGAAACTTTAATAAAAATAATAAAAGCTGTAAGTTGAATACAACACATCTACGAATCTCCGGCCCAAAGGTACCCGTTTACATATCTGACAATCTTCCCGCAAAAGCTCGAAAATTGTTCTTCCTGGCGAGAGACTTTGCTTCCCAGTATAAATTTAAACATTGTTGGTCAGCCTATACCAAGTTTACTTACGCAAGGAAGACGGCGCTCAACGCATCACTGTGAACTCGGAAATGGATTTTGCTAAAATAATTGACAAATGACTATTTGGCAATATTCCATATTATCATTGAAGCCCTGCATGTATTTTTATAACTATTTTAAAATTTTAATTACTCTTAATTTTTTGCAGTTATTTTTTTCTATCTATGAAACACCTACGTATACAAGCAAACAGTTACACATAAACAATTCCACACACAATTACACAAATTTTTTTCCCTTTATTTTCGGGTATTCTATTTTACCGGAAATACACAAGAAAAGTATAATACCAATGTTGTCTTTTTATACCGATTGCTTGCCTACTTAATATCTCTAGTCAGTACAGGAGAAATTCTGTGGGAACGCGTTCGCTCATGTCATGTCTCACTTATTTGTACAGTTATGCACATTATACTCTGCCTCTATCATTTTAACCGTACTCTTCGATAATTCTAATTTAATAAACAAGGACATCGACAACCTCTCAATAGCTGACTCTACTACATGTGACCTGGCCGATTGCTTAGACCTCATGCCGAATAACGAAAATGTCTCAAAATTATGAATCAAAACATAAGAAGCATAAATTGCAACATGCCAGGTTTTAATGTCCCATTAGCTCAATCGGGAATTTCGTGGGACCTGATAATTCTCACAGAATGTTGGTTACCGCATACCTCAAATCTTCCGGTACTAAATGGCTATAACTATTACTCAACTAACAAAAACAAAACACAAAATGAGGGTGTAGTTGTTTACATAAAAAATGGCACACATGTTAAGGTTCTGGAATCTGACTTTCGTGACGCAAATTGTTTAACAATACAAATTAATAATGACACCGTTGTTTTAGCTATTTATCGCCCCCCATCTTATAACAATATATCAAACTTCCTACAATCCCTTAATGAAATATTAATAAACTATTCTTCTTGTAAAAACATTATTATCACCGGTGACATAAATATAGATATCAGTACTTTTAATCGCGACAGAAATGCTTCACATTACCTCGATCTGACATCGTTTCACGGCTTGCTACCGGCTCACCTTATCCCAAAACATGGAAAAACATGTTTAGATCACGTTATTCTTAAAACTAAATTGCCAGCAAAAGTTTTTATAGCTCAAACAACCCTCACCGATCATTATACTGTCATCCTTTCGTTGAATCAATATTTTCCTAAACACTTAAAACACACGATTTCACGGATAGATTCAGTTGGATTACTTTCCGACTTAAATAAAGCCAACTTTCAATCAGTTCACGAGACATATGATGCAAACATAGCAGCTGATAAATTGGTTCTCATTCTTAAAACTATAGTAGAGTCAAACACTAAAATAACTACAGTCTCCAAGCGGAAAACCATTATTAAACCCTGGATAACCCCAGGTCTCTTGAGATGTATAAGAAACAGAGACAAGCTAAATAAGAGAACCAAAAAACATCCTGACAATTTAATACTAAAGACAACATACACAAGGTATCGAAACTATTGCAACAAAATTTTTAAAAAAGTTAAAAGGGAATTTTAAAGAGAAGAAGTAAAAAAGGCGGGCAAGGACAACCGCCGCCTCTGGAAAGTAATAAATAAAGTCTCGAATAGATCAAGAACCAAGAAATCACCTACTGAGTTAATAAGCACGCATGATCCACCAGTTCATTCTATGAATAAAATAAACCACTTTTTTTCCAATATTGGATCAACATTAGCTAGCAAAATAACCAACCAGCAGCAGGGTCATGATTACCCCTCTACAAGTACCCACCTACCTACCTTTTCCCATTCCATGGTTATCCTACCCACTGATGAAGACGAGGTATCGGCTATTATTACCTCTCTCAAGCGCGACTGTGCCGTGGGCTGCGACAATATTTCCTCAAACCTTCTCATTGAACACAGGAATCTTTTAGCACCTTCCATTACGCATGTCTGCAACTTGGCGATAGAATCTGGTATCTTTCCACTTGCGTTTAAAAAAGCACTTATCCATCCCATTCACAAGAGTGGGGACCGACACTGTATTAATAATTATAGACCAATAGCAATTCTGCCTGCCTTATCAAAAATTCTGGAACGGCTATTGAACAACAGGTTAGTGAAATATCTTGAAACAAATAACCTGCTGTCCCAGTATCAGTACGGTTTTCGTGCAGGGAAATCAACGGCCATGGCAGTGCATGAGTTGACAAACTATATTGTTTCTAACATGGATGATAAAAAGAAGTCCTTAGCCATCTTTTTAGACCTAGCTAAAGCCTTTGATACAGTGTCGGTTCAAATTCTGCTACGTAAGCTTGAAAACCTCGGCATACGTGGAAATCAATTGTCACTCTTCAGAGATTACCTAACTAACCGCACGCAATTTGTTAGAATTGATAACTACGTTAGTGACACTCTTCCCGTAGCTTTTGGAGTTCCCCAGGGAAGCATCCTTGGACCCACATTATTTCTGGTCTATATTAACGACCTCTGCTATCTCTCTCTTCAGAATGGACGCATTATTACCTTTGCGGATGACACTGTGATTCTTTTCAGTGCGGACTCATGGGAAGAAGTTTATAACTGCGCTCAAGTCGGGTTTAATACGGTAAATGATTGGCTGAGAACTAATATACTCACTTTAAATTCCAGTAAAACCAAGTATATAGCCTTTACTTTAAGGAACAGCCCACAGTCATCTCTCCAACCATACTCCATTCTTGCTCACACCTGTTCATCTCCTCATAACAGTGATTGTTCTTGTGCTAAGTTGCAGAAGGTCGACGATATTAAGTACTTGGGGGTCATATTGGATTCTAAATTAAACTTTGTTGCACATATAAATTGTCTCACTACCAAATACGAAAATTTATCTTCGTGGTTAAAACTCTTCGGGATATCCTTAACTCCAAGCAACTACTATCTGTTTATTGTGCATTATGCCAATCTCTCCTGACATATTGCATCACTTCATGGGGTGGAAAGTACTTGAAAGGGCTCAAAGGGCAGTCCTTAAAGTTGCATTATTCCTTCCTTTCCGTCATCCCACTGTAGAAGTTTATAAGTCCTCTAAAGTCCTCTCAATTCGGCAGCTTTTTATTCTCCATGTTGCTTTGAAACAACGATCACTTATTCCTGTTATAAACACCCATCAAAATTCTGACATGAGAAGCAGAAGAAGGAATGTATGCCAATCTAAATCAGTAAAAACCAAATTTGCCCGCAATTTCTTCTCTTTTCTCGGCCCATTTTTATACAACAGACTGAATGATTTACTTTCAATTCATACCCTGAACAAAACAAGTTTTAAAAGAAAAATAACTGACTGGCTTATTACCTTAGATTATACCCAAGTTGAAGATCTTTTCAAAACCATGTCCTAACACAATCTTCACTTTGCAATGCAAAATTACCACACACCACACCCACGCACTCCACATTGCACACACCACACACATTTACTTACATCTTCCCTTGCATGTATTCTTAATTACGTTATTTTCACTATTTTTATTTTTATTTTTGTAAATCAATTTTTATGAACAATATTGCAAAATTATAATGTATGAGATTTTTATTTGAAGAATATTATATGCGAATCAGACCGTCTCCAGTACAACAATCAAAAATGTAAAATTTTGTTTTAGGGGGCCTGGTGACCTAACATACAGGTTTTCTAAAAAACTTAGTTTAGGCATCAGTCTTCCACAAATTAATTATAAAATTGTATCTGTAGACTTTTTACTGACATTCTCTGTAATTTGTGGTAAGAAATAAATAAATTATTATTATTATTATTATCTATTAATTCTTTTGCCAACATAAAAAAAGAAAGGCAATGACAACAAGTACGATAATTCCAATTAGATCAGCACAACCAATTGTGCTATCTTGTTTACTTAAGGAGTTCCTATGGCTACCTTCTGGCTCCATCGTCAGTCCCTGAACACCATCTGAGGCTATAGTACTCGTCAAGATATAACCAACGAGCTCAATCTCAACGACGCTATCTTATTAATTGAGGAGTTCTTATGGTCACCTTCGGGCTTCATCATCAGACCAGCTCCATGGTATCATATTTTTGCGTTGTCACCGAAGTTATTTATGTATGCCAAGTTTCAGTTCAATCGGATGCCAGAAAGTGCTTGAAAATGGGTGACAGTGGAACTAACTGGAAACATACGAACGAAGCAAGCTATGTAATAAAAAACTTGTAATAATGAGTTTAGAAAACACTTCAAAAAAAGTTTGATAGGACCTCAAAGTGAAAGTCATGGCCCACTATACATTAAGCTTGGCACCAGATCGGCATCGCCAAGGGTATGAATATCGGAATCTCGTATGTTTTGCGACGGGATCGCGGCGAACCACGGAGAAGATGGCGGGACGAACTAGACAAGATTCCGTAAAAACTGGTAGTAGGACGTGCGGGCTTGCGAAAGATGGAAGGAATGGAGCTACACCTTTGTCTGGGATTGGGATAGAACAGGCTAGTCAAAAAAAAAGTGGTTAAAACGATATATTTTTAGATAGTAATAATAAAACCCGTCAACATACCAACCATCTTATTTTCTAAACTTTCCATTCAATATGCGTTCAGTGTAATAAATCACTGATCGGCCATCATGAAGACTAATCGTATTGTAACTTTTATCTATTTTTATTATTAAGTTTAAATATTATCAAGTCAACTTTTTCTGATATCTATGTTTGAGTTGAAAATCCGGGCTGCTAGTAGTATTGGTAGCTTATTGAAGAAGAGGAATCGTTTGTTGTGGACTGTGGAAGCCTCTGGCAGGCTGGATTATCATTTCGTCCTTAAAATATCTGTAAGAGATGTAATCATAATATTCCGTATTGTTTCAGAAAATTCTATCATGAAAGATCTATCATCATCCACAGCGATCGGTCTTATTGCAACATTACGTTCTGGGCACAACAATAGTTACATAACATGTACTATTACGGAGCCAAATGACTACAATAAAGTTATGGTGAGATTTATTATGCGGACGGAATTCAGTAAGTTTGTTTTGTATTCTATTTTGTTAGGTTCATATAGACACAAGCAAACATATTTATGTGATGCTTCTTGGTCTTGGCTTTTGGCTCCATTTTATAGCGACGGATACCATACACCTTAAAGCTTGTACACATAATATTGGGTGTCATTCACTGAGTTTATGAGTAGGTACCTAATGTAGGTGATCTGCCGTGGGTACGATTATTCGATAGTGGAAATATGAAACAACGTAGATAAGGGACAAACCTGAGGTTTACAGGAGATCCAAAATAAGATATATTTTTTACAAAACTGGTCGCAACTTTTTATCTATAAGTACGATCTATTCAAAAAGTGTCTGTGTCAAAGTTTCTTACATTTGTTTAGTCTTTAAGACTAAAATAGCATAATATTAAATCAAGACTATAGTTTTAAAGATTGCATGTCCCTTACGTTAAAAATAATTAATAGTGGTTAACGAACCGTGACCTTCCAGTTGTGAAGTTTTAGGTGAAAACTTTGCGTTGGTATAAGGAACATTTGGGAAATAAAAAACTTGATTTTTTCAAAGTAAAGGTCTATTAATGGTGTACTCTATATTATTATTGCACATCGCTGATAACAAACTAAACTAATTGAATCTATCATAATTATGACACATTGTGTCGATGCAATACAGGGTTATTTTAAATTAGCTAGCTAAACTCCGCAGACGTAACGGGTATCGATATCTAAACATTATCAAACATCATCGACCTCAATTATTGTAGTCACTTGAAATATCAGTTTAAACCGGACAACTGCGAGTTGAACTCGTGTGGTGATGGTTCCGTACAATGAATGTGTTATCTTATCTACCATGTTTTTTATCCCGAGAACAAAATTTAAATTGTAGTTGAAAAACATGTTTTCCCATACATTCCAATTGTAAATATAAGTTTGTAAGCACACTATTGAGTGATGTACCATGTTATTTTAACACCATAGACTTCTTATATGTTTTCCTGTGATCTATAAGCAACGAAATTTTTTACTGTATTTTTTTTTTATTTTCGCCAGTCATTTTCACTAAGTAGTTTCGGAGATAAAAGGGATCAATTTTCTTAATTTTAATAAAAAATATTGAAGTTATAATAAAAAAACATTAGGTTCTTTACAACAAGACCTTTTAGTTGGTGTGTCACACGGTACAGTCTGCAAAACTTTTTTTTTCTAATTTGCCCCCAATAGTGACCCTTATATTCAAAATTCATTTATTTACGTTAAACGTCCGTGTTTGGGTCACAGTAAATTATATCGCTCATTGGCAAGAAGCGTGACATAACAAAAAAATCAGCAATTTTGCGTTGACTGCAGTCGCCTCTGCCGTCGACGAGGCGACGGCTGCAGTTGCCTCTACCGTTGGTGTATATGAGATGAGTACTAAACATGAGGGAGCTAGAGAGGTGTGACTTTATACTTCGTCGCATTCTTACCGCTGCTTTAAAACTTTTAAATAATCATCCCCAAAACCTACTATTTTTTAATTATGTCAAGCTTCTCGCAAATGAACGATATGTGTACCGAATTTCAACTTAATCGTTCCAGTCGATTCGAATTGAATTGACTATGTCAGAGGTGATCCTATAAGGTTTCCATTTTTAGAGGTACGGAACCCTTAAACCAAACATCTATTTAAAATGTCATAATTGTACAACAAGTATTTACCAAAAAAAATGTCTGGTCCTATGGAAAATAAAAACGGAACCCTTATAGGATCACTTCGTTATCCTTCTATCTATCTGTCAGTCCGTCAAGACCGCTTTTCTCAGGAACGCATAGATAAAGTACTTATAGATAAAGCTGAAATTAATATCAAATACGTTAGTCTACAGTTCCTTGGAGCTATAAAAAAAATATTTTTCCAAGTCAACGCAATAAAAAATACGGCCATTTAAGCGACATATTTTGATACTCGCAAATAAATCAAAACCTATAGGGTACTACCCGTTGACCTAGGATTATGTTCTGCAAGAAGCAAGGTCACATAGCATAAGCAAAGAAAAAAAATCAAAAATTATTAATTTATAGTTTCAACACATAAAAAAATATTGAAAACTTACATAATAAATTTACTGTTGGAGAATTGAACGTGATCTATATCGAAGTACGGGTGAACAGGTTTTTGAACTACAATGTTAGTTTGTTTTTGGGATAAATTCAACCCTTCATTGTTCGTGGTCCGACACGCACTTGGCCAGTTTTTTTTACATATCAAGGTTTTAAATATACCAATCGATAGAGCAAGAAATTTTGAGTTGAACAGTAGGTATACATGGTGTAACCCATTTTCCACAAAATGACCATGACGTGACGTTATTTCATATCTCCACTATCGTATTGTATGTGATAATAATAGTAATAAGTGAAACTAAAAGTGTCAATTTGGAGTATCGTCACGTGCGACTCTCCCCTTTTTTTTTTTTTTTTGGATGGGAAATCATCAAATAATTTCTCCCTCTCTGGGCGGAGCGGGAGGGTGTGTCAGACTCTTACTGACTAAAACCCACCCATATTCCTTCTTGTTGCATGTGTTGCCAGGGGCCTCGGTGACCCATTAGTACCATCCCGCGACCCCGGCAGGCATCGGCCCTAGTGGACCCCTACCTTTGTGCTGACGACATCTCTTTGAGGCGCGCGTGGAATACAATGCGCCGTCGACCCGGGCCTGGTCCTTACTGGACGGTGAGCTACCCATTGCTCACCGTCCGCAAGCCCGCGCCTACGGTGGCCGGAAATCCGCCCGGGATTCCCGACGCCCAGGGCTTCTCCTGCGGCGGCTAGGGGCGAGAGGGCGCGAAACATGCCTTTCCCTCAACCGTCCCGCCTCCTCCTTCGCGAGCATTACTGCTTCGCAAAAGGAGGTGACGGCTGCCCATGCCCTCTCGCTCCGTACCATGGCCTGAACCAAGGCCGGACGCGAGAGATCTCTGCCGCCGATCGCCTCCACGAGGACACGGTGGTGCTCTGCCCAAGCCGGGCAAACCTCCACCGTATGCTCCACCGTGTCCTCCGGGCGATCCACATAGTGGTGACACCCGGGCGTTTCCTCCCGCCTTATCCTACACAGGAACCTCCCGAAGCTGCCGTGTCCGGTGAGGACGCCGTGGCTCCCCTCGAGCCACTCTTCAAAGAGGGGACTTATCGCCGCAATTGTGGCGTGGCGACTCTACCCTGTCCTTCTATTTAGAAGAACGTTTGCGTAATTTTCTAAACCACCAGGAGCCAAGACTGAGCCAGCCACCTACCCCATAGTACCAACCTATTGTATGTAACGCGTTTGTGAATATTTTGTGTACCTATGTGTTTTTTATTTATTTATTTAGTGCTGTGCTCTCCTTCAACCAATCATGTAATCAAACAGTAAAGGCTCGTACAGAGTGGCGCGACTTGTCGCACGACGCGACACGAGTAGAACAACTTCCATGAAATCTTCATTGAAATAAAATTGTTCTACCGGTGCCGCGTCGCGCGACAAGTCGCGCCAGTTTGCAGGAGCCTTAACCTTTTGACCGCCACAGTCATGTATAGATGACAAACTAAAATGTGCCCAGCACGCCACGGTCACGATTACATGACAGATTTTAAGGAATAATTATTCGTAGCTTGGCGCCGAGGGCACGTTTTTGCTTTTTTGACGTGGCGGTCAATAGGTTAATATTACACAGCTAGTTTTACCTATACAGTGTGAAATTAAATTAGTCAGCGAAACTCCGCAGAAGTGATTGGCATCGATATCTAAACATCATAAAACAAAAGACAAAATGGTTTTATGACACTTTTTTAGGGTCAACGACCATTTGGTGAAACCAGTTTGTTTTCGTTTCTTTTCGCAATTTCTAAACACGAAAAAAAAAAAAAACTAAACTGATATTCACAACTCATACTTCAGAACTAAGTACTCGTCCTTTACCCAAAAAAAATAATCATAAAATCATTTTTATTTTGATTTTTTATTTTTCATGATTTTTTATTTTCATTGTTCCTTATCGCACGTTATGCTCCCCACATACTCAAACTGAATAAAATGAAATGTACTCGTAAATCTTGTATAAAACGCACACTATGCAGCCAAGCATATTGTAAGTTAGGGGGTTACATGGCTGATAAAAATGCTGGGCTCAACGCTGGACCTGCTCCACAAGGGCGCATAAACTAATTATACTCGTCGCTGTCTTGTTCTCAATGTTAATTGAATATAAGTAAGCGTTTAGTAGAGTCACTCGTCACAAAATTTTAAAGATACAACTAAAGAATGAACGCGTCCTAAACCTGACGCGAGCTGTCACCGCGTTCACAAATGTCGAGCCCTCACCGCCGACTTATCGTTAGCGACATTTTTACGAAAATACGATTTATATCCTAAGCGATATTAAACACAATATGGTTAATGATAAAAATTGCCTTTTCGTTAAAATGTCGGCGGTAAGGGCTCGATGTCTTCATTCAGTTCTTATTTCAAGTAAGTAGTTAATAAATATTTAAAAAACTCGATAAACGTAATAATGAAACTTGAATTTTCAAGTCGAAGGTAAAAAAATTACCACATAATGTGATATTTTCTGCTACTTATTGTTTATGAAATTGGTGTTTATAAATACATCACAGGTCTTTTTTTTTGTTTTTTTTTTTTCTGACTGACCGGTCCCTTGACAATACAAAAGTGCTTGTAATTGGTTTATTTGAAATAAATACTTTGAGTTGTGTTTGAGTTTGACTCTGCACACTTTGTTATTGAGAGTTAGACTGAAAAAAGTGTAACATTTTGGCCGTCACACTTTTGTTAGGTACGTCACAAAAGTGCAAAAGCAAAAGGAACTTCATTACAACCGGGTGTCCCACGACAACTCTAGATGTTTTTTTTATTTTATTTATTATGTTCTTATATTGAAACCCATCACGTCTGTCGAGTTTTGCTAACTTATATATTTTGATCCTGTATACATAATATAACGTAACTAAACAAGCTTCAATAACGAAGCGATTTATGAAGCTAATAAACCTACTTACTAAGTATTTAATAATGATTTTGTTTTATAGATATTGTAAGTATCAAAATTAATGGGATGACTCAACGATCAAAACTCAAGAATCCTAAATATAATCATTATGAATTTGAATACAAATATCTAAGTAACCAACTCATGACAGTGGTGTGTGAAGTACAGCAAACAAACATGAGCTTGGTGGTGTCGGAGAGAATACATTTCTTTGATAAATTAAACAGCTACGAAAAGACAGGTGATTGTATAATACGAACATGGACTAACAAAAAAAGTCATACGGAAATCCCACTAAGACAAAACTAAGCCACGTGTATGTGTGAATATTGATGTTTTTTGTGTTACCATTTGCGTGCGTAAGGTCCAACTAATATGTGAATGTGTGCGTGCCGGGTTCCCTCTATCTGGCAGAATCTTGATTCTCTATTTGGCATAACACACTTGGCATAATTTTCTTTTAACGAATATTGTTAAGGCATAAAAAATATTTAATTAATTATATTTTTGGCCGAATGTTTATAAGTCCGAATTTACAATGGCATACCTTTAAGATGGCAGAATTTTATTTGGCATAATTACCTTTGGCAAAGTTAAAATTCCGCATAATTTCATTTAGCATAACTTTTATTTAAAGTTACGATTATTTGGTACAATTTCACTTGGCATATTATAAAAAATAGTTAATTAATATGTTAGTGACAGAAAATAATCGCTGCAAAACCGACTCCACGTAGTCTTGTCTGTCCTACCCCTAGAGTGTAATTTAAGCCCGCGTAGGCGTGGAGGGGCGAGGCGGCCCGCGAGCTGAAGAGCAGGTGGTGTTAACGCCCGCCACCGCGGCTGAGCCTGGCCGGCCAGCAAGCCGAAGCTGCGGTGGTGAGCGCTAAAACCATCTGCGACGATAAGCTCGCGTGGGACCGCCGGAGCCCCGCAGCGCCGGAGCCGTGACAGAAACCATGCTTGCTGCATGTTGCATGCTCGCTTGCATGCTGCATGCTCGCTTGCATGCTGCATGCTTGTTGCATGGATGGTGTATGCTTGTTTGCATGCTGCATGCTTGCTTAAAAATATATCCCCTGACCGTTTAACGGACGTTTTGATTCAATGACTGTCGATATGAAATGTATACCAAAAGACGATTCTGACTGTGAACTTTCTGCGATATGATGGTTCTACTTTTTATTTATAATGGATATAAAATTTATGCATAAAGATGATTCTGACTTACAAACTTATGAGTTTTGAATGTATGATAAATGAGTGTCTGCCAAACGATTTTCTGCGAAATGATGTTTATGCTGTCCGTTGTTTAGCAAAATAATATTATGACAAAAAATGTTCTGCCATAAAGGGTAGACCCGTGCGTGCCGGGCTGTACGTACAGCGACCTGGCCAACTCTGAAAGTACAAATAACCGATCGAATATGATGCGGTCGAATCAACGCACCGTACGGTGCGCTCATTACACCACACCACCGCACCGCACCAAAGACTGTCCAGTGCTTTCCGTGCTAGCAGTGCGTGATCTCGTCGACATACTTACAATAATAATATTTGGCGTATTATGCACTACATGATCGAATATGGTCCGAAAGCGGCCGCACCATATTCGATCGTCTATTTGTCCCTTGAGTGAGACAGTTTTTTGCTAGAGAGAATCTGTCCGACTTTTTTTGTTCGTCCATTAATACGAACAGTTGTGTCGGCAACCCGTTTGCCGTTGAAATGTTCTAGCGATGAAACATAAGTAGGGTTACCATCCGTCCGGTTTTGTCCGGACATGTCTAGCTTTTTGGCCCCCCGTCCGATTGTAATTTTTCCGGTCTTTTTTACTTCTTTATTGGATAATCTTTTATAAAATTTAAAATGTGCAATGAACACTGCGAAAAGAAAGATTTGAAAACAAAATGTCCTGCTTTTTGTCAGAACTTTTCCTATTACGAAGTAGTAGGTAACTCTACTCATATCTGATCTGAATCGTTTTGAATCCAATTTAGACGGTTAGACCAAATATAACACTAACACTACTAAGTTCTGCTTTGATGTCCCTTCACCTAACTACATCATTGTGTTACATATTTAGTGTTTTTTCGTTGATGGTCCTGTCCTGATAGCATTAATATTGTCGGTACCTACAGTCTATCGTTAAATTGTATATACCTAAATGACATAGGCATTAGTAAGTTACACCGGGTTACACCAATTTAAGGTTCGCGTAAACGCCGTTGACCTTGGCCATATAAATGCGCGTCGCGCTCACGCTCACGCAATAACTGATTTTAGAGTCACTAAATCATACTCGTATATCTGCGCGTTAAACTTCATTTTAACCATACATTTTTCGAGATATAAGTTTGGCACAAATTTACTCGGTTAATAACAGGGTGAGAGTATAACTGCTAAACAATATCTTTTTTTTAATTACAGAACTAGTACCAAACAAGAAGGCTGAAATGTCGTTTTATCTCAAAGCCACGGATGTCAAGACATTATGCTGTTCATCTGTTGATGATGATAGTGGTGCAAGTACAGAACAAGTCTGTATTCATTTTACTGCAGGGAATCTCCCTATCGGTAAGTAGATTGTGGGAGTCTCAGCTGACTAGTGACCCATCTTATAATTATGTAAAGTCCTTTCATAGTCATTTTATCTCTGGCAGCAGCAACTCAACAGCTACCTTATAGTAACGAGAATAAAGATCATTGTGATTTTGATAGGGATGCTAAATCAGGGTTAAAATAACTGACGTATCGGTAAAATAATAACGATCACTAAGCTTCTGCCTGTAAGTGCAGTTCCTCACGACGTGCCTTGGGTCGCGCCCTTCGTATGACCCCGCGTTTACACGCTTAGACAAGTTGTGATGTGAGTGTGATACCTACTTGTTTTTGACAAGTCTGGCAAAAGTGGATCCGCAGTGGTAGCCCGCGAAAAAAATAAAATATATTTTCATTCAAATGTTCTATTAATTCTGTAAATACGAGGAAGCTATAGTTCCTCCAAAGTTGGTAAACACTTTTAAATGCTGGTATGGAGACCAGATCAATCAGGTACGCTGGGCCGGAGCTTTTTCAGAGCCGTATAGATTGGAATGTGGGATGAGGCAGGGGGATGGACTTCACCCATGCTCTTCAACCTATATGCCAATGCCAATGGGCTGATCGTGCTCAGCAGAGAGCGTGCCAGCTGTTACGTTGATGATAAGGCGCTCCTAAGACCACAAACCAAAGCGCTCAGTCGCTTTGTGGTCTAAGGAGGTTGATGACCATCTGTGAAGAATAGGCTTTACTTCATGGATTGGTCTACAACGTCATTTAAAGTGAAGTCATGGTTTTTGGTGCTAGCGGTCGAAGTTCTGATCCTATGCCTCTGGTCAAGTTGAACGGAATATCGCTTGTCAGGGTATATAAGGTGAAATACTTGGGACATCTTTTGACCGCTGACCTCACAGATGATGATGATATTGAAAGAGAAATAGGGCGGTGAGGCTGTCGGTAAGAGCTAATATGATCGCTCGCAGGTTTGCACATTGTTATTTCGTGCATATTGCACCTCATTTTACACATGCAGCCTGTGAGTAGATTACACTCAGAAATCTTACAGCGCCCTTCGCATTAAATATAATAATGCATTCCGAATATTGATGGGGCTGTTCCGCTACTGTAGCGCATCAGGGATGTTTGCTGATGCTCGTGACGATTGCTTCTATGCTACTATGCGAAAAAAATGCACCTCCCTGGCAGTGGCGGTACCTTCATATAAGCCCAAAAGCCTTACTAAAATGCTCGATAGAGAATTTATTGTACCTAACCAGTAGTTTATAAGAAAATTGCGATGATACATACGTAGATACGTAGGTACCTACATACTCAGTGGAAAACTGAACTTTCTTTTTTTGAAATCGGTTAAAATTTTATTGGGCTTGCGTTATTTTGAAACCCTAGGCACGCCACTGCTCCCTGGTGCACCAGGTGCGGGCCAGCCCCATCACTATACTACAGTGTGTCGCGAGCAGACTGGACTGGTGTGTGAATCGCTGCTGCAAGCTTATAGTGCAGTGTTTAGTTAGGTGTGTAGGTTAAGTTTACTAACGTAGTTACACATTTGAGTCCGTTGTGCGTTGTGTATTAAATATAAATGAATAAATAATACATATTTCCTGTTTTAAAGTTATTTAAGAAAAATAGATGTAAATTGACCATTCCCTTTTTTCTCCGAAACTATTGAGACTACATTTTTGAAGAAAATACTAAAATTGCACAGGAAAACTTATAAGAAGTCTAAGTTTCTAAAATAGAATGGTAAATTTCTCAATATTGTGCGTGTACGTTCTTACATTTGCAGTTGGAATGTATGGAACATGTTTTTGAACTACAATGTTAAGTTTGTGTAGTTAAATCTCTTGAATCTCTCAAGATCTTGATTTAAATTCATTCCAACTACGAAACATTGTGCGTTGTTTTTTGCAATTTACAGATCAGTGAGGAAAAGAACCAGAATTTTTTGAAAATATCATTCTATAGGTATTATTCCATTGGATGATAGTATTGCTGATTTATGAAAAGGGTCAAATATTGCAAACACAATAACTAGACGTAAAACCATGGGATGGGTAACTTTTACCATTTCCGTGAAGCTATGTTAAAGTAACATTTATGGGTTTATAAGACATTTATGGGCGAATAAGAATCTCTAGAATTCATTGTTCACAAATATTGTACTTAACTATCGTATTTACCACTTTTCCTACTTTTTCCAAAAACCTCAATACGTTATTTTCTAAATTAAATATAAAATGCTCTCGACAGCCTGTTCAACGTCTGCCGTTGCGCCATGTTCACATAACCTCTCACGTCTTTTCAGAACAATACCCATTGCACGTGGAATTGCCATCAAATGGTACAGTGGTGCAACTGTATAACGATGCCAAACTCAAGGTTGTTTACTATGAGTTTGAAGATGACGAGACATTGCGGTTTCAATGTGGCCCTCTTCCATATAAACACCCAGGACCAATTCTATATCTACAATTAAATGATTCAGGTAAATTATTACAATACTTTGGCTTACTCACAGTTAGGGAATGCAATGTCGCGAGATTTTAGACTTAGCCGTGATCGTGATAGCGAGAAATCGAGCTTTACGAGATCTCGCGAGAATGGGTATTTTTTATTGGAAACGTCTGCAAATACCATTAATACCATTTACTGATTATCAACTGTAATATAAAAATAAAACATGCATGTAATGTGGCACATATCCGTTTTATTTCAAAATAAAACACTAACTATATATTTCACCATCAGATTATAATGTCAGTCTTAAAATCTTATTATATATTTAAAATCACTTTTTGTAGGTAACCTTGTTAAATCAGCCTTCCGCAGCAATAATTATTTTAAAGAATTAGTATTATTAGTTAATATAATTAAAAAGTAATAGGAACAAATTAAATTAAATTGAACTTCTCAGGTTCTCAAAAATATATAAACCATAAATTAAAAAAAAATGTGTGGTTTTATGAAACCACGATGCAAGTGAATCTTTTAATGCTACACGGGTAGCTGATGCGAGGCATGGGCGCCGCCATATTGGCATTAACTGCTCGGTGGAGCGCCTTTCACGTTACCCCTACTCCGCGGCCGGCTGTAATGCGACATGCAATAGATGGACGAAAAAATTGAGGCGATGTAATAAAAGTTTTCAAATATAAAACAAATAAAACAGATTGCACTGTGCCGCGAACACATGCACAGCGTGACAGGGATTCATTTCATGCGCAGCCGCGCTATGATACACATGCTATGAAAATCATGTATAATCAAATAAAATTACGATACCTGCTCAATAATTAATATATATTTGTTTTTTTAGTTATTTAAGTTTGACAGTATTTTAAAATACACCACTTTCACAGAACAGAATCACCCCGTTGCGTGTGCGGTAGTTTTGTGTAAAAGGGCAGTTAGAGTGCGGTATCACACGGGCCGTGTTTTAACATGGGTGTCCCACACATGCGTTTTCCGAAAATTAGAAAAAAAAGAAAAAAAAATACCTACTTATTATATTATTGATTCGTGTCGAGAATCATTGGCATATGTAGTTACCTCTTTGAATTTGACGAGATTGCAAAACGAAACCTTGTATAGATAAGTCCAGGTTTCCTCACGATGTATTCCTTCACCGATGTCAGTAATTACCAAGAGAAACTCAGAAAGTATAATTATTATATGAATTGAAAAGTCACATTGGTACTTGCCCAGATTTGAATCCACAACCTCGTACATGAGAGGCGAGGCCTTAACCACTGGGCCATCACGACATACGACGGAAACAATAACATGGAATTATTTATTTATTTATTTATATATGCTTTATTGTACACCACAAAAAATACATGACAAAAATAAATCAAACACTACAAAATATACAATGGGCGGCCTTATCGCTTTCTGCGATCTCTTCCAGGCAACCATAGGATGGACAGTGATTTGCCTGGACATAAAGTGGGGCTGTCGTTGGTATAAAAAATAAATAAATACAATATACTAAAATTGATACACAGATATATATATATATATATATATCCTAAATAATATATACATAAATACATACATATTAAATGTATAAGCAACGAAAATAAATGAAGACTATAGATAATTACAGTTACGAGAACAAGCTCACAGCGACAAGTAATGTTCCTTTACGAGTCTTTTAAATGCGAGTAACGATTGATTTAAACAGCTATTTAAAAAAACTGTCCTATTGGTAATTCACAAAAAAAAAAAACTGTCAATTGTACTTTGCCGATTTCTTAATGGTAGATAGTTAGTGAATACGAGTATCCATAGTCACGTCACAAAAACTACTTGATTACAATAATTGAAAACCTGCTGCAAAAAACGCTTCTTCTCAATTAAGCAATCGTATAATGCAATCCACAATTTGTACTTAGGTGCTGTACTTAACTTCAAGTTTTATGAGGCCAATAAGTCAGGCACAGCAAATAATATCAGATTTTACCTATTAATAATTATATCTTAGAGAAAACTTATCTTACAAAATTTCGTGTGATTTAAGTTTAAACGGTCATATGAATAAAAGATTGACACTGCATTAGATTGCACAAGATTGACCATAGAGCAACGGTGGCCCAGTGGTAACGGCCGCGACTTACAAGTTGTAGGTCGTAGGTTCAAACCCAGACAGGCGCTTTACTTTGTGTAAATTAGTTCATCACCACTGCTCTCAAAACGGTGAAGGAAAACATCGTGAGGAATCCGGCATGTCCTAGAACCAAAAATTCGAAGACATGTGACATCTACCAATCCGCACTGGGCCCGCGTGGTGGATTACGGCCCACTCCCTCTCACCTAGAGGAGGCCAGTGTCCCAGCAGTGGGAACATTATAGGCTGATTATGTACTGCATTTCTTTGACTTTTACTTTGAAAAAAATTGGCCGTCAATGTAAATCAGACCGAATTTCCTTACGGCCGAAAAAAACATCTATTTTTGGATAGACTCGAGTTACCCTACCTTGCACTACCTCTACTTCACTGGTCCACGCTTCCTCTGTCCGCACAACTGATTAAATGTTCCACTTTCAGATAAACAGTGCAACAATAAAGGCTGCTATGTTTCTAAAACATTGCGGTTAACTAGTGAAGACAAGAATACTGGAATAGTATGTTATTTAAAAGAGGAGGAACTCGAGTCCCTAGAAGACACAGTGCTTAAAGAAATCAGAGTGATAGTCCGCAAGAGCGTTCCGACTACTACTTCCACTACCACCAGTACCACGAGTACCACTACGGAACAACCAATAGGTGGTAAGTATTCAAACGTTAATGTATCGTACTTCTGGTCTATGGCCCGTACATACATATTATGCTATTATGATTTATGATCATCATCATTGTCCGCGCCAATTCTTCACCCAATCATAGAGTAAGTTTTGGGTTCATTAGCGCTCCAGTGTAACGTAGTTCAGCGGATGAACTGATTGAATGGATCACGATCGAACGCGCGAACGATACCTTCATCGTACGCTCCGCTCGAGTACTATTAGATCTTCTGTACACGGTGTGCCCAGGTTTACAAGGCCAAATATGGTTTTGCTAGTCATCAGAGATCTCACGAAAGAAAAGAAAAATATTCTGGGTCGCTGTTGCCGGATACGGTGACGAGGACTATATATACAGGGAGTCGGGTAATTAATGGATAACCTTAAAATGGGTCACGGTAAAACTAATGGCCATTGATAAAAAAAACTACAAAAAAAACCAAGTAGTACCAAAGTTTTTTTGGTTACATTTTTGTACTCTACCACCACAAATTAAATAATTCTATCGGTTTTTTATTGTTATAGTAATTTACGTTAACTGAGCTGTTAGTAATGTAATAAATAGTATGGTTACTATTTCACGGTTTTTTTTCCAACAACTTGAATATTTGTTCTGGGGGAAAATTTGTGAAAAATATTTAGTTTAAGCATCCGTAGCATAAAAAAAGTATCCAAACACAAGTGACCAAGTATTTTAAAATATGATGTGCTTAAAGCCGATTTCAAAATGGTATTATTCAGTATTGTATGTAATGTAAATTGTGAATAATTGCTTTTTGTGTAGAAAAGGTTGTGAATTTTTGTTAAACAACAAAATTTGCAATATCTAAATATTTATTTACATGTACCTGACCATTGAGGTTTAATAAACACATTAGTAGACGTTAGTAATGAATAGAAATAATGAAATAAAGTCTCTTTAAAACCAGAAATATAAATTGGGTTTGAAATAGATGTCGTGTGTGCGAGTCGTGTGACCAACAAAATGGCTACCTACGCGCACCCCGCACCACCCGTCTTTTGTACATGTTAGACAAAGAGGATACGAGTTGGATGAGTGCGAGCGAGATAGTAAATGTAAAAAACTGGTAGGGACTTAGTGCATCACTCGACTTGCTCGAATTCGCATGTGTTTATCTCGGTTCCGGTTGCAATTGTTGCTATTTATTATGAATCAGTGTTAAAACGACGACCTGGATATTTTACTGGACTATTCGTTTTGCTTACTGATTTGTACTTATTTTGTGTGGTGATATTTGTGATGACTTGGCTTGTAACTGGATTGTTGAATCAAAATGCCACGTGTTGAGTATTCGCCACAAAAATATGCAAACATGCATTTTATTTATGGGGAATGCAGCGGCAATGGAAATGCACCTGCAGCTCTTTGTAGGGAAAGATACCTTAATGCGCGTCATCCAGGATACCGCGTATTTATAAGAGTCGACAGTTGTTACTCAGAAGCAACAATCCCTCGTAGTGTTGGTGGTACCAGCGGTGGAAGAAACGCTCGTGCTGATGTAGAAGACGTGGTGCTTGAGAAAATTGCGCAAGATCCTTCAACTTCTACGCGATCAATAGTTCGACGCACGGGAATAGGGAAATCGACTGTGCATGATATTTAAAAAAATAACAAATTTCACCCGTTCCATGTTACGCGCGTGCAGACTCTTCAACCAAGAGATTATAATGCAAGATTGCGTTTCTGCCGAAAAATGCTCGAAAAGATGGAAGAAGTCCCGCAGTTTTTTAATAAAATTCTATGGAGTAATGAATCAACACTTAAAAGAGATGGCTACATGAATTTAAACAATCTCCATATCTGGCAACTAGAGAACCCTCGTTCTATGCGTGAAGACAGGTCACAGAGCCAATTTAAAATAAATTAATTGACTGGAATTATAAACGGAAAAATAATAGGCCCCTTTGAATCACCGGGGAACCAAACTGGCCAAAGTTATTTAGAATTCCTTCAAAATGATCTTCCAAACTTATTGCAGGAGTGCCCGAGGACGAGAGATAATCTTACTGGTTGCAAAATGACGGCTGTCCTACGCATTATGCTGTATCTATTCGTGCATATTTAAATAGAACATACCCAAATAGATGGATTGGCCGCCACTTGATTTTTTTACTGGGACTTTCTTACGGAAGAAGTTTACGCAAAGCCGATCCGTTCCTTGGAAGATCTACGTAGCCGTATCCGGGCAGCCGCATCGAAAATAAAGCTAAACAGCTTTTTGTTTATCCATCATTATTCTCTTTAAAAGAAGCTAATAGTAGTAATAACAGGTGTCCTTCCCCGCCCACCGCCCGCAAATTCATTCGTTCAATGACCGTTGACTTTGAAAAACGCCGCGTGCCTAGTGATTCATGAATAATAAACCGAGCAGAATGAAAGCTTCATACAAACGCCGTGCGTAGGTACACTACTACACACAGCACAGCTATGTGTGCGTGACCTGTCACCGACACGGCGCGCGGGGAGTGCGCCGTGCCCGCTCGGGTACAAACCGATTTGAGCCGGCTCAGTAAGCGGACAAAGTTAAGGTGTGCCAGCGGCAGCGGTACGACGCGCACGTTTTATTTTATATTGTTTTTAAAGATGCCAAACTGTTGTACTGCGTGTACAAATAATGGTAGGAAAAACAAAGGGACTTTTTTTTTGTATATCCAAAGGATCTTGTCAGATAATTGTCTATAACTACTTATACCTACACATGTTTAATGCTTATTACAGAAGTATTTAGTTACGAGTAGGTAATGGTGCCGATTCCCTTGTTCACAAACTAAATTAAATTTAAGTTCAGTGCATCTTTTCTTTCTATTTCATTAAGAAAACGACAGAAGACAAATTTTAGTTTAGTCCTGTTAAATTAATCCACAATTAAAACAAAACAATAATTACAATAAAAAATGTATTAAACAACCACGAGATTCATTTTTTCATGACTCGAGTGACAATCAATAGGGTTACAGTTGCTAGGTATCCAAATTGAAGTTCCCAAGCCGTTGGTCAATCGCAGTGACGATTAGCGTTCATAAGAAGCTCCGTGGTTAGCACTAGACAATCACAAGCTGATATGAATAGTTATGTAACAGTTTAAAAAAAATCTAAATTAAAATACAAATTATGTTGTTTCAGACGTTAAGTCTACAAACAACACACTCATCATAATTGCATCATTATCTGGCGTAACGCTTATCCTGCTAGTAATGATTGCAATTTGGTACCAGTGCTGGAATAAACGCTGTCCAAAAGGTGTACTTGAATTACCAACGAACCAAGTAAGTTTATACTATATTCACATATTGTTAAGAAACGCAAAATACGGTTATTTTTTCATAGAATGCACGTTAAGTAGTGTCGGGAAGTACCTACTACTATCATGGCCATACTTTGCTGGCGCATGCCTTTGTCTGTATCAAGTACTGATCAGTACCGAAACGCATTTTATATAATTCGGCTAGTGTCACGACACGAAAGTATAACTTTATGTGTACTTTAGGCGTCAGAACGCGTTGTGATAGCTTTTTCGTTTAATAAGTATTCCAGTTTTAAAGCCTAACAACATACTTTAAATACGCTTTGTATTTTTCAGACTTTTGAGCCATTCTATCTTAACATGCTCTTTCGTAAAGAATGTGACGAAGAAATTGCTGAACTGGATGAACATCATTACGAAGAAATAAGTCCCCAAGTTACTGAAGGTAGCTGAGACTTCTCAGCTACCTTCAGTAACTTGAGGACTTATTTTAGGGGCGTGATGTTGTTATGTTTATATGTTATGTACTTACATAACATATAAACATAACAACATCACGCCTGTATGCCCCGAAGGGTTGGGCAGAGGTGAACCTACAGTACTCCCACACTTCGCCGGTTATGTTAAAATACCATGTAATAGGTGGCGAGCCTATTACCACCAACTGGGCACAAATCCAGACACCTGAGATTTTCCAGATGGAAAAATCCAATAACACTTGCCCAACCCCAGAATTGAACCCAGGACCACATGCTCAGCAGTAGCGCTTGCAACCACTAGACCAACGAGGCAGTTGAGAAGTACAGTGACGCTATCACGATTGCCATAAAAAGCTCAAACTAAAAGCGTTTATTACTACTAGATATAACAAAAATGTTAATATGCGTAAGTACGGGGAAACCAGTTCTGCCGCATCCAGCCTGCACTCAGTAGATTTTGTAGATAACGAGTACACGTCTAAAACAGTCAATGTCGAGGCCCGTGCGCAAGTAGAAAGTACTATGTGCGCGTCATTATGTGCACTCAATGCCACCGATGTCGATGCGCATTTAAAAACGACGATATGCCCGCTTCTAAACATCGTAACCAAAACATCTGTGTTACGAGAAAGTGCTGTGATGACACAAGATACTGATTCCATTGACATTTTCTGAATATACTCAACAAACCCAATCAAAAGAAGAAAGAGGAACCTACAAAAGAATAGTCACTTGTTCGGAAAAATCGGTCGAAAAATAAGTTTGTGGGACAGAAAGGGACAGCAGTCATTGAACCTGAAGGGAAGTTCAAGGCGGCTGATATTAAGGTACCCTTATTTATTTATAATGTGGATAACAGCATTACTGAAAGAGACATCTGTGATCATATTTTTAGTAAGACAAATTTGCGTGTACACTGTACAGAGAATCAATAATAAAGTCTCAAAGAGGCTATAATGCCTTTAATTCCGTACCAAGGTAACGATTGAGCATGTTTATGGATGACAATTTTTGGCCTGATAGCATACTGTATGGATATTTTGAAAATTTTTGTCGTGGCAACGCTGGGAAGGTAACCAATAATACATGCTTTGAATGTGAAAAATGTTTTGCAACCGATCATAGAAAATATAAATGAAGAATAAAAATTGTACTCTCTCTACATTTAACTGTCAAAATGTTATGCGATCCGTTGATCATAACGCTGGTGTCAGACATAATTTCTCTTAAAGAAACATGGCAACTGCCTTAATAATAACCATGGCTCAGCAGTATCAATCCTGACTTTGGCTACACTGGAACTTCAGCAGTGGACACATCTGCTGGAATCGGGAATGTTGCTTGCGGACCTCATGGAGGAACGGCAATTATATATTGTGGCATAGGAGTTAGTTCCCGTCAGTTACGGTAATTGAATGTAACAATCTTAGGATATGTGCAATCAAAGCAGTGACTAGTGCCTGTGAAAAAATGGAAAGGAAAATATGAGTAAGCTACTTTATATTCAACGCATACAGACGTGCTCATCAATGCATAATATCAATAAAATAAATTAATGCTGCATAAATAGTGACCTAGTTTTAGTGTATTAGCTTGTTATACAAATAAACATTATAGTGATAGGTTAAAATAATGGACTGACTGGATAATATATTTTTGAACTGATATAATAATATGGAAGGCAGCCCCATTAATCGGAGCTCTGTGATACGACGCAGCCCTACACCGATACCGACCCCGGTAATGATACCGGCACCGACACCGCCCCAACAACCAAGACAGGACCAAGATGAGAAAATTGAAGTTGTGTCCACTCTGGACATTACGAACTCGATGGGGTCTATTGAGTTCCTGAATGAGGTTTGCGCTATTGCTTCTGAGGGATAAAGCTAAATGCTAAAAACTAAAAGCTAAAAGCTAAATGCTGATCAGAAGCCAAAAATTACCAATCTTTGCCGGAAAGTTGGACATGGGGTTACGGAAATGGCTGTTCAATACCAGTCACTAAAGAAAAAAGCCATACCCATACCTCCCCAAAAACGATGACCGAAGCTCGAGACCTATCAGATTGTCTAAGTTCATCTCGAACCGGACGATTCAGGAGCAAGGACGATGTACGAAACAGAAAGCGTTTCTACATCAATGGCTGAAAATGAGGTTTATAAATGTATTTATGAACAATATTTGGCCGACTAGCTGCCCACTATATCCCTATATACATTTTTGACCTCAATAAAACTAAGCCACACATCTGGCAGGAAAGATGCTGAGAAATTGCAACTATATTATAGAAGTTCCAGCGTCATACGTAATGTCCTCATCACACATGACAGATTATTTATAAATCGATCTTCCTGCCCGGTACGAGACATGACACTGGTAACGAGATGTTACAAATGCCAGCAGTATGGTCATGCAGCCGTAACATATAAAATTGCTGCCCCTTAATGTGGACGTTGCAGTGAAGAAGGACATACATACAATTCATGACTGCGCAAGGAAAGCAAAATGTGCTACATGTTTGCGCTTTAAGAAACAATCCAACCACAAGACGGGAGACGCAGATTGTCCGGCTAAAAAAGCTGCCGAATATAGGTACATCAACTCATTTGATTATGAAGGCGCCTAAGAGCGCCATATCCTTTTTTATATTTTAGACGTAATTTATTATTGTATTTTGTTAGTTTTGTATAGATAATAACTTAATTACCGACATAGATAACACATTTTTACCTGTGTCAAAGACATGTGACGTTAAGGATTGCAGACAATCTTTCAGATTATCAAAAGTCATTAACCGTGTTGACCCAAAACATTTGTAGTATTTGTAAGAACATATATTAGATAGCTTTAATAGACTCATAGACTTTGATTGTAACGTAATGGTACTAACACACCGATAACATCCCAGTAATACACGGGTATAACTTAATGCATACCTTATTAAACCACAATTAAAGTGATGGTGTGGTAGGCTTTGCTAAAAAATCATTAAAGGTTACAGTCGAGTAACCTACTCTACAAGACTATATGATTAATTGCTTGCTTATCAAATTTGGAACCACTACAATGATAAGAGTTATGTATAGGTATAGGTCAACTTCCGCTAAAAACTTGGATTCTTTTCACAATTCCTTAAACCAGATTAAAAAATTTCAAGCGTTAAGCTTGTTTAGGAATGTTATACTAACAGGTAATTTAAATATTAATATTGGCTCCGAAAACTGCGATGCTGAGACCCAAGATTATCTTAATGTCTGCTCATACCATGGTTTTCTCCCTGCTCATCAGAGCGGTTTCTGGATAAATCATATGAATGATCATAACCAGCCTATCATATATATTACGCTTCTTACTAACGCAACAATTACTGACCATCACGCGGTCCTTACCGTAAATTTAACGCTGCCTCAGTTAAATCATCCCCCGACCAAAAGCAAATTAAACATAAACAAACTCGAATATGATTTATGCAACCTTGATTTTAGCCTAGTTTAATAAAACGACGACTTTTGTACAGTGGTTAAGAAACTTTACAATAATAAACCTTGGATTACTCCAGCAGGCTTAGCACGAGTACCGTTTTGTCTACGAAAGAATAGACAAAAATGACGTTCCGTGTAGAAAGTACGACGACAGCAAAGTAGAAAGAGTCAACTGCACTTTTTACGAAATTCACTCTTTTAGATAATTCGACTCAGATTTCTTTGTTTAGTCATACGATATTTTTTTCTGTTTCATTCTCAATTTTTACTGATATTAAGTCACGTATATAAACACAACTGCAAGATTTTTTCTCAGTGTCGAAGTAACGTATTTTGAAAAAAAAATATTATATTATATTTAATATTATTTTTTTTTTGGCCTATATTACTATTGGCTTTCACCGTTTCCTTGGTAATGCCTTATTAACTAAATGATGTAAAATAGGAGAAGACAGCCTTGTTCTTCTATTAATCATCACAGTTTTGCGTTCAAAACGCTCTTCTGTAAAATCATGATTTTGTAGTTAACCGTATATATCTTGTGGCCGTCGAATAGAAAAACGCAAATGGTCTTCACTACCTTGGACAACTGTCAGTTGTCAGTGTGATTTTGACAGTTTGGGATAGAAACTTTCTTCTAAAATGGTGCGATGTCAAAAATGTAGAAACGAAATGTCACTTTGTATAGAAAGAGCTATGTTTATTCTTCGAAGAAATAGAAAGCGTCGTGCTAAGCCTGCTGGACTAATTCGGTGTATAAGACACAGAGATAAACTTCATCAGTGATCAAAGAGATACTCTGATAATCGAATAACTCAAACTACCTGTACACAGGAATATATTAGTATACAGGAATTTTTGCAACAATGACGATAAATATGAATTAAATAGAGCAGGTAACAATAGCATGCAACTTTCGAAACATAATTAACAGCGTGAATCAAATTCGAGTTTACATTCCGAAATATCATTGTAACAAACCTGAAACCTGAAATCTTTTGTTATGCCGGACACTGACGAAGACGAAATAACCCGACTAATCTGTGGCCTATAATATGACTGTGAAGTTGGATGGGATAATAATAATAAGCAATAAGATTCTTAAACTCTTTATACATATTTGGTTCCACCCTTAACGTATTTATTTCGAACCTGTCCCAAAGGAATTTTCCCTAGTTGTCTTATAAAGGCAGTTGTTGGTGTGTTGTTGTTGTGATCTAGATTTAAAGATAGGGATATCTTTAAATCTAGAAGTAAAGACTTACTTAATAATTTATAGGCAAATATGGTTACACCCTTCAATATCAAAAATATAAGATAAAATTATAAACAGTAGGCTAGTTAACTACCTAGAAAAAATAACTTTTTATCCCCTGCGCAATTTCACCAAAGTTGCCTGCACAGGCCGATTTGTACACGAAACACCGTGCGTGTGGTTGGTAAAACTGTATCACGCGCCAACCCCAGAGCGCGGCCTGCGCACTTTTCGACTTGCTTGAAATTTTGACAGATTTGTGTACGCACAATCGCGAATTTTCAATTCAGATAAAGCTTGTTCAAAAATTGCTGTAGAAAATTTCAAATCTTGGTATGATCTTGCAGTGGCCAGAAATAGCCGTCAGTCTTTAATTAATAATGCCGCATTAATTAATAATGTTCCATTTGAATCGTATATAGATCTAGGCAGTGAGTGTTCTATGATGAAATTAACTGATTTTAAAAGGTTAGGTGTAGCTTATGAAGTAGACAATACAGTGCTAGTAGGTTTTGGCAATTTAGCCGTTCTCTCTTTGGGCAAAAAATCCGTTTGCATTTCTATTGATGACGTAGTCGCCAACTTGGAGTTGGTAATAGTACCAGATGGTGCCATGCATGTACCAGTGATGATCAGTCACACTTTTACAGAGCAGCCACACATTGAGGTTCATAAGACTAAAGATCATTTAGAAATTTAAGAGTTAAGCGATACAATTACGGTAAATAACAAGATAGATCTTTACTGTAAAACTGACACCACTGTTTCTAGAGTTACAACTGTTAACATTTACACAGAGCCTTATTATGATGGAACAATATTTATTGATGGAGGTTTCAGGATTGAAGCTGATTCTATGTTTTCAGTTTTAACAGGGTTATTTCATATTCAAGACGGAACAGGGGAAATAATGCTAAATTCATGGGGTGTTGTTCACGTTGCAAAAAGACAAGCTTATCGCTAGAGGAACTTTATATCGACTTTCTTCACGTGCGGACCGCACGTGAAGAAAGTCGATATAAAGTTCATTCAGTTTCATGTTTAGATCCTATTAGTAATTTAAATGTTGTGACTGGTTCAAATTTAACTGCTGCCGAACGAGAACAGTTACTGACTCTATTAAACCGGTTTAGAAGTGGTTTTGCATTCAATTTGAATGAATTAGGCTGTACCTCAGTAGGAGAAATGGCTATAAACCTTGAAAACAATGACCCTGTAGTTTACCGACCATATAGGTTAGCTATTAAAGAAAAAGAGGTTAGAAATATGATTTCAGATCTATTGGACAATGGAATAGTGCGTCCAATTGTGCCCAATTTTTCAGTTATAGCAAAACTACTGACATTTGTTGAGGAAGGATATCAAATGGGTTTGGGTTCCAGATCAAGAAAATTAATTTAGGAAATTGCAGTCCGAGCTAATGCGTAAGCCCACATTGGCTTTATACGAGTATGATCGAAATTTAACCGTAAAACTGCATACTGACGCTTGTAAATTAGGTGTTGCTGGTATCCAGCTTCAAAAATATGATAGTGTCCTTAGACCAGTTGTATCGGAGGACACGGTGGAGCATACGGTGGAGGTCTGCCCGGCTTGGGCAGAGCACCGCCGTGTCCTCGTGGAGGCGATCGGCGGCAGAGACCTCTCGCGTCCGGCCCTGGTTCAGGCCATGGTACGGAGCGAGAGGGCATGGGCAGCCGTCACCTCCTTCTGCGAAGCAGTAATGCTCGCGAAGGAGGAGGCGGGACGGTTGACGGGAAGGGCATGTTTCGCGCCCTCTCGCCCCTAGCCGCCGCAGGAGACGCCCTGGGCGTCGGGAATCTCGGGCGGATTTCCAGCCACCGTAGGCGCGGGCTTGCGGACGGTGAGCAATGGGTAGCTCACCGTCCGGTAAGGACCAGGCCCGGGTCGACGGCGCGTCGTATTCCACGCGCGCCTCAAAGAGATGTCGTCAGCACAAAGTAGGGGTCCACTAGGGCCAATGCCTGCCGGGGTCGCGGGAAGGTACTTATGGGTCACCGAGGCCCCCGCAACACAGGCAACAGGAAGGAATACGGGTGGGTTTTAGTCAGTAAGAGTCTGACACACCCTCCCGCTCCGCCCAGAGCGGGAGAAATTATTTGATGATTTCCCACCCTCAAAAAAAAAAAGACCAGTTGTATATTTTAGTCGGCAAACAACTCCAGAGGAGCAGAATTACTCATCTTATGACCTTGAAACATTAGCAGTTGTATCATCATAACATAAATTTAGAGTTTATTTAATTGGGATCCCGTTTAAGATCGTTACTGATTGCAATTATTTGAGAGCCACTTTCCAGAAAGGGGATATGTTTCCTCGGGTAGCCCAATGGTGGGAGCAAATGCAGGAGTTTAACTTTAATATTGCATTTTTATGGTGTAAATAATAAAGAGTATTCTATTCTATTCTACCGACGGGAAAATTAATGTCTCACGTAGACGCCCTAAGTCGCAATCCTATAAACGACATACAGACAAAATTCAAAGTAATTATTGTTTATAAATGATGATAATTGGTTGGCCACAGTCCAACATTCGGATAGCGAGATACAAAGAATTTTATGAATATTAGAAGACCCTAATTCAGATAATGTTATAGACATTAAAACCCTGGTTGAATTTTGCCAGACCTCACAATGAGTCCTTAAGTGAGAAAAGTGATGGTACTGACCCAGAATAATTTATTTAAGTCTTTAGTAGTAGATAATTATGTAGCCATAAGGTCGATCTTTGTATAATCATTTATAATTGAAATTTGTTATAATATTCACCATGTTAATACGATGGTACTGATGACAAATGAAATTAGATGATTGATAAATGTTGTTTTGTTAACTGGTATTGATTTTACAGGTCATTTTACATTCTAAAGTTGATGTGTATAATATTTGTGGGGCCTGTTGCCACTGGTATTCAGGACATAGTGGGGCCTATTGTAATTGGTATTCAGGACATACATATTGGGACCTGTTGTCATTGGTATTCAGGACAACTTAATGGGGCCTGTTGCCATTGGTATTCATGACATATTGGGGCCTGTTGCCATTGGTAGTCAGGACATAGTGAGGCCTGTTGCCAGGGGTATTCAGGACATAGTGGGGCCTGTTGCCATTGGTATTCAGGACATAGCGGGGCCTGTTACCAGGGGTATTCAGGACATAGTGGGGCCTGATGTCAGGGGTATTCAGGACACAGTGGAGCCTGTTGCCACTGGTAATCAGGACATGGGGCCTGTTGCTACTAGTATTCAGGACATAGTGGGGCCCGTTGTCATTGTTATTCAGGACATATTGAGGCCTGTTGCCATTGGTATTCAGGATACAGTGGGGATTGTTGCCACTGGTATTCAGGAGATGGGGTCTGTTGCTAATAGTATTCAGGACATAATGGGACCTGTTGCTAATAGTATTCAGGACAATGATTAAATAAATATGCAGTATAAGATAGAGAGGTAATTTTATATGACATTTAAGATTTGTACAAGTATGATTTAATTAAATTTGCAATATGAATGTAAAGTTGTACCTAGAAGTGTACCTACAAAATAACTTATATCAACGAATGTACTTAAAGCTAAAATTAAAACTTGTATTATTAATTGTATTGTTGAATTAGTACTTTCATCATTAACCTATTGTCACTTATAATGGATTTTTTTTTCACCGTACGAGGACGTACTAGATTTTCGATGGCCGAATGTTAGTTATTATTGCAAATGTTTATGTATTTTAATTAAGATATCAACAATATTTTTAAAACTACACAATCTTGTTTGATTAAATAAAATGTCATTTGATTTGTTTAAAATTCTAAAATGGCGCCACCGGATATTAAGACGCCAACTGACTATTTGAGTCTGATAACGTGGAGAGGTTTTAAAAAAGTTACCTGGTACCGCCATTTTAACAAGTAGTGTCGATTATGGTGTGAAAGTGTAAGGATCTTGTGATACCCATGTAAATACTGAGAATTGTAATATTGTAATTATAAATGTATTGCCGTTATTTGTGCTTTTATTCTACACGGTGTTTGAACTCACTAAATAAAACATGCGTTTGTTTAAATCAACGCTTTTATTTCCCCTTTTGCTCTGGTTAATCTTACACAATATTATGAGAAAAATGGGGATACTTGACTATATCATCAGGGGGAATGACTGCTTGCTTCATCTACGTTTTCCCGGTGAGTTTTTACAGAATAGACCGGCGGGACTCGTTTACTCCACCGGGCGGCATGTCGTGTAGTAGCTAAATTTTCACATGACGTGAAAATGTATTCAAAAAAGGTGTAGATATATTCGCAGATGTATTTTCTTAAAATAAAATATGGTGCCTCTAGATCACGTTACAAACTCAAATCATTTATGGTAATCATAGATCTTAAGTTAGAAGTAACCGTTATGGCTATTTCAATCAGTTTATTCGATCATGGTAAATGTAACTTAATATTTAAGTTAAATATTAAGTTACATTTACCATGATTGAATAAACTGATTGAAATAACCATAACTTTGTTCTGAGCACAGCTGAACTATTTTTATCTAATTAGTCGTGTCGCAGTAAAAAAGTCGGTTTAATTTCTGCAGGTTAGAGAACGAAGGGTGCGATTGTTAACACATGGGTATTATCTTAATACGCCGCACAGTGGGCCCATACTGAAAATTAGTGGACTTAGGCAACAAAGTTACCATATCGATGCGATTTTTTTTTATATGACGTGTTATAATATTCCTGACAACTTTTATTCTTATAAAATTTCTTCTAAACTTGATAGTTTGTCTTGATAAAAATTTATTAGATTTTTTTGTATGGAGCGAATCACGTTTAATTTTTTTTCTTCAATTGTACTAATATGTTGGGTGTGTGGCGTGAGTATATGATAGCTAGGGTCATTCTCTATCCACAAAAAAAAATCAGCGCCGGCCATCTGCGGCAGCGCGAGTAATCATTCGGTAAAAAAATAATAATTTGGAAGATTTTTTTTGTCATTTAAAATAAATTCAAAGCATATTTTTTGTCTCATTTGGCTGTTTTCACCTTCTTTTTAGTTAAATAAATAGTTTTAATAGCGCATACGTACTTAGAACTAGTAATTCTGGTAGAGATTTAGTTATTATTGCATGTTATCGGTACAAATGAGTCATCAATCACAATGCAGGTGCTCTGCATTGTGATTGATGACTCATTTGTTTGTGCGCGCATAACTAATGAGTCATCGAAAAATGCTCGTCTCTGATTGGCTGTGTTATTTTTTAACTGCACGTTATCTATTGTTGAATAAATATATCGTAATGTTTCAGGTTATACTAATTTTGTTAATAATAGGTGAAATAATTTAAATTTGTACGGGCAAGTCGTTGATAATTATCTACATAATCAACTGTATGTATATTATTATAGTATAAGTTATCGTACGTATGATCAATATGAAACTGTGAAGTAATTGTAGCCCTGAAAAGGGCTGTTTGTCATATTCCTAACCCTGATGGGCTTTTGTGGGAATAATTTAGAGCCGGATCACATTATTTCTTGTTCCAGAAGTGCTAGTGGGTCCGGCAAATTTTCGGACTCTGCTATGAGGCATTCTTCTTCCTCCATAATTTCACTGTCACAGGGAGGCTCAGTAGTCTGTAACAACTGAGTTGCTTCAGGCAACAACTCATTATGAACCTGTTTCATTATTTTTAGGCCTTATGTAGGATATGTGGGGATCAGAGCTTATTTGAAGTCCATGGAGGATGTCTTCGTTTGTTGCTATTCTCCCCGTTTTCCGAGTGTGCCTCTCCCTGACGTTTCTGAAGTCCTTATTACGGGCTTCCGAAGCTTCTTCAGATAAGGTACCTAAAACGAATAAGTACATACATTTTAATTTCAAAATGCAATCGAGTCAAATAATACATCAAACTATATTTATTTTTACTTACCGATTGGCAAAACACCAAAGTGGTTACAGATGTCTGCACCGTGCATTAGAAGTTTATGTACGCTAACTGGCATGTAGTACCACGAATAGTGTTGCACGTACACATCAGCTGTTTCTCTACAGTATCTTCTAAATTTTTCACAGTCAATGTTTTTGCCTGATGATATGGCTTGTAGAATAACGGAAAATCTGAAAATCAGATTTTCGTCAATTCCCGTTATTCTGGAAGATCTTTTGTAATCTTGGAAAAACCGCCTCGCTGTATCCCCGTCGTTTGGAGTTCCAAAACCCTAAAATGGGAAAACAATACTGTAATATACAATACATAGAGATATAATTCACAAACAACATAAAGAGAGCGAAAATTAAATACATACCTGTTTGACTATATCAATCAGCATTCCAGTTTGCTCACGAAACTCTTGCTGTGTGGTATTTTTTTTAGCTTGTTTCAAAGCCATATGTTCGCCGCGAGCAGTCCATCGTTGAAAATCCAGATTATAAGATATATGGAGAAGATTCTATACACCGAATCTTCATATGCAGTGAAGAAATTCCTTGTTTGTAAATTTCTTCACGAAGTGGTTTCGAAGTCAAAGCGTCTACATTATTCATCTCACTCGGTTTTGCCGAGCAAATGGGACACGTTGCATATGATGGTACTCCAGCAATAATATTGGCCACTTTTCCATCAATCATGGTCATATGCAATTCATGTGATACAATAATATTTCCACACTGTGTAGATATTCGTTCATCAATTTGTTTTTTCATCTCAGACTCTTCAGACTTTATAAAGTCAGCTGTCTCCGAAGTGAAAGTGAACTTCACTGGTCGACAGTACAGAGTTGAGCAAGGTGTGGGGTTCTCCCAAACTAGATTTTCATTCCCAGATGATGGCTTAGTAGACACTAGCCGAAGAGGGACGATGCTTATCATGACTACTGATGAATCATCGAACTCTGTAGCTGTGTTTGACGTTTTCTGTTTATAGTTACTCTGCGACGAAGAACCATCAAGTCCCCATTTCCAGGTCAACTTGAGTTCTTCATTTTGAGACCTATCAACAGTATTTATATCAAGTAATATCCTCTCCACAGTGTGGTCCAATAGCGCTTGCAATTTAATGTGAGCTCCGTTTTCGGTAATCTCCATACTCTCTTGTGGTGGGTAACATCTTTTCTTGGCATTTACAAGCTTTGGATAAGATGGAAAGGCAGCACAGTTTTCTTCTTTCAGAAATTGTCGAAGAGCTAAGTACTTCCATTTCGAGAGCGCAACTGATGTATAAAGAGCTAAACACTTATCTTCAGAGACAGTACTTAAGCTCTGCTTTTTGAATAGTCTCTCTTCTACTTCGGATAGCGCATCTGGATTACTGGAAAGGTATTCGACCACTTTTGCCAGATTCGTTTTGCCGTTGTCTTTCAATTTTGTTATGTACCAGTGCTGCAACTCTTCCTCGGAATTTTCTTCTACTATGGAAGTAGAACGTCTTTTCTTTTGCTTATTACTTAACTCTTCGAACGGTTTTCTGTGCTCCTTTTCTGTAGATGTTCCCGCTTCCGCAGTACATACTGCAAGAGTAGGAACATGGCAATCTATATCCACAAGCTCAGATAAGGCTGCGTCCGAAAAGCCCATCACACTTCTCAGATCAACACTGTCACAAACAGGCCAGTTGATGTTTTTTTCCAACCACTTGCGATTAATTACACGATTCATAAAAGTTTTTTGATTTCTACTTGACTCTATCCACTTTTTATTTAAATTTACACAAAAAAGTCGACAGAACTCCTTGATTCGGTTCTTGTCTTCTTCAGAAACTTCGGTAGTCAAGACAGAAATGATACTTTCATACAGAAACATATGATTTTTCAGATCACCGCCACTTCTTAATTTCACAAAAAGATCTAGGTTGGTACAAAATCCAGCCATAGTTCTAATGTAAATATAAAAATACAAGTATTTCACTGTGTTCACAAACAAGCGACAAGAGCGAAACTAGATGGACTTAATGAATGTCTTTATATTTATAGTTAGTGTTAATTACTCAAGTAGTGGACATAACAGTGAGTGAAAATTATTCAGGCAATCAGAGACGAGCATTTTTCGATGACTCATTAGTTATGCGCTTAGCCGAGTGCACAAACAAATGATTCATCAATCACAATGCAGGTGCTACCGATAACATGCAATAATAACTAAATCTCTACCAGAATTACTAGTTATAAGTACGTATGCGCTATTAAAACTATTTATTTAACTAAAAAGAAGCTGAAAACAGCCAAATGAGACAAAAAATATGCTTTGAATTTATTTTAAATGACAAAAAAATTCTTCCAAATCATTTTTTTTTACCGAATGATTACTCGCGCTGCCGCAGATGGCCGGCGCTGATTTTTTTTTCATGGATAGAGAATGACCCTAGCTATCATATACTCACGCCACACACTCAATATATTAGTACAATTGAAGAAAAAAAATTAAACGTGATTCGCTCCATACAAAAAAATCTAATTAATTTTTTTCAAGACAAACTATCAACTTTAGAAGAAATTTTATAAGAATAAAAGTTGTCAGGAATAATATAACACGTCATATAAAAAAAAATCGCATCGATATAGGAACTTTGTTGCCTAAGTCCACTAATTTTCAGTATGGGCCCACTGTGCGCCGCAATACAGTTTTTTTATCATTTCTGAATATCGAGAAGTTGTCTGAGTAACGTGATACACTAATGTTGTATGATATATTTTTTTCCACATCTTGGCAACTTTTTACATCATGCCCAACAGTTTATTTATTTATTTATTTATTCAATTTGGGAAAACAAACAGTAGTATATTAAGCATAAACAGTGTTGTCTTAAAATTAAACTTAACAAATATACTACCCACAACATTTTCCACAGATTACTATGGTATATAATACAAACTGTTAGCAAACGTTAACTATTATATAGCAGGGCTAACTTAATCACAAAGAACTTAAAAAAAAAAAAAAAGGATAATAGACAATATTCTACAAACAAAGACAAAATTTAAAAAAAAAAAAATAATAATAATGCGTGATGTGTCCATACAGGTCCCTAGCCGATTAACAATGATACCTATATTGTGTAAATCCTATGGAGCCTACTGCCGATCCTTGAGAATTTTAATTATATCATTCTTAAACTTATATCTGCTTAGGAATAATATGTCTATTGCACCAAAACGCGTATTGTATGTGTCTACTAAGCGGTATAGCGGTGAGCGCACCCCAGCATTAGATCTACAAAAGCCGGTAGCGAACAGTCGCCTAGTGCGTATCTCCCGTTCATGTACTGTTCGAGGAACCAGGTAACACAAACCACCCACTAAGTCAGGGCAATCAAACTTGTTTCGGCAGACACTGAATAACGTCATTGTCTCAAGAAGGACGCGCCTTGACTGTAATGTAAGCAGGTCATACTCTTTAAGAAGCGATTGGTATGATGTTTTCTTCCGAAAACATCTAAATTGCATAGCGCGAAGGTACTTACGTTGGACTAATTCTATGATTTCGACATATCTCGCATAGTAAGGATTCCAGATCGGTACTGCGTATTCCAATTGCGGCCTAATTATGGACTTATACAGGTGCAAGAAGGTGGAGGGACGATGGAAATCTCTTGATGCTCTCATCACAAAGCCAAACATCTGATATGCCTTATTGACAATTTTTTCAATATGAATGTCAAGATGAAGTTTCGAGTCCAGCTGCAAACCAAGATCACGAAGATTGCTAACTTTGTTAATAACACTATTAGCAAGTCGATAGTTGAAATTTATGATATTTTTCTTTTTAGTGAACGTTATACTATGACACTTAGGCAAGCTGAGGTACAATTTATTATAAGTGCAATAGTCCGAGAAACGATCAAGATCACGTTGGAATTCAACACAGTCTTGTTCGTTTGAAATTTGTTTAAAAACTTTTAAATCGTCAGCGTATAAGAGAAATTTTGAATTTTGAAAGCAATATTTTATATCATTTATGAACAGTATGAATAATAAAGGTCCTAAAATCGAACCTTGAGGGACGCCAGATGTTACTTGAATACAGCAGGACTCGAAGCCATTGATCACAACCTTTTGGGTCCTGTTGGTTATATAGGAGACAAACCAACGCAGGAGATCCCCTCTGATACCATTGTACGCGATTTTATTGAGCAGTAATCTATGATCCACTTTATCGAATGCCTTTTGAAAATCAGTGTATACTGCATCTGTTTGTTGTCTGTTATCAATATTTTCAAAAAGTTGTGTTGTATTCACAACACAGTCTTGCATAAGCAATCTCCTAATATTCATTAGGAGATTGCTTATGCAAGACCTGTCTTTGACGAAGCCATGTTGCTCCTTTATTAGAACATGACGAATAATTGGATAAATCTCAGCATGGACAAGCCTTTCAAAGAGTTTGGACAATGCTGGTAATATGGAAATCGGACGATACATCTCTACATTATTTTTAGAACCACTTTTGTGTACTGGCACGATATTTGCACGTTTCCATACGTCGGGAAAGACTCCACACGAAATACATTTGTTAAATATTATAAATAAGGGATAGCATACTGTACTGTAGGTGTTTTTTAAAAATACCGCGGGTATACCGTCTGGACCAGGTCCTTTTGTCGGATCCAACATTTTTAGTTCTCTACGAATATTTTCTAAGGGGAAGTACAATTTAGATAAATTAACATAATGATCAGCAGTTGTAGGTGGAGGTACCCATGAATCGGAGTTAAATGTGGAGGGTTCGTACACAGAATGAAAAAAGGAGGAGAATAAATTACACGCTGTAGTAGGATCACTGGCATAATTTTGTTTGTAGTGTATCGTGTTAGGAATTTTATTTGCGTTTTTACGGTTGGAGATGTATGACCAGAAGGCCTTGGTATTGGTGGCAATATTATCTTCAACTGACGTCATATATTTTTTATAGCATCTATCAGCTTCCCTTTTGAACCTTGCTCTAATAACAGAAAACTTTTCATAGTCACTTATATTGCCGCATTTCTTCCACTTTACCCAAGCACAAGTTTTATTTTTAAAAGTACGTATGAGTGGCCGTGTGAACCAGATGGGAAAGTTTAAATTCCTCTGCTTGCACGTGGGCGTATGTGATCTAATTATTTCGAACATTTTTTCGTAGAAAGCAGACACAGCTTCCTCAGGTGTCAATCCTTCAAGTAGACCACTCCAGTCAATATTACTAATATCCTTATTTATCTCGCAGTAGTTAGCTTTGTAATAATTGAGTGGATTCGCAATTTTGCATTTCGAGATACTAGGTGTACATACAAACGATACGTGGACGTAAAAGGCTGGATGATGAGTATCGATGGGCAAGAGAGGAATATCAGAAACAAAAGTTACAGAATGTGCATTACTGAAAAACAAATCCAAAATACGACCGTTACAATTGGTTAAATGATTATATTGTTTAATATTTAGTTGCGAGCAAATGTTTAAGAGTTGACGAGTTACATTAGAGGGAGTATTTGTAGCACATTCCATGAATGAAGTTCTTTTAACCCAGTTAAGTTGTGGCATGTTGAAATCGCCTGCTAAAATAACATTATCCACAAGAGGATCATCAAACAGAGCCGAGAGAGAATTAAGAAAATGTATGTAAATATCTTCCGTCGTATTCGGTGGTATGTAAGTAGCACATATTAAATTATAGTTATCACGGCAGGAAGGGATTTTAATTATTTTATGCTCAGGTAAAGTTAAAGGGGGCGATAATGCGAGGCAAGACGGTTTTAATTCTCGAGAGACAGCTATAAGGACACCACCACCGTCTTTTTTCTGGGTAACACTACGATCACGATCGCATCTAAATACAAGGTAACGTTAGTCAATAAATTCGTTATCCGAAATATCAGGTGTCAGCCAGGTCTCGGTGAAAACAATAATGTCGTAAGCATTCGCCAAAATATTCAAATACAATGTGTTCAGCTTTGTCCTGATCCCTCGGCAGTTTTGGTAATATATAGAAATATGATTATCCATTAATTAAATGAGTCAATTCAATAGTATTAAATAAAAACAATATTGGTAGGATTTTAAAGCAACGACACATTAAAAACAGAACAATCAAAAGCGACACATTCAATACGGCGTTTGTAAAGACAAGAAAGGCAAAGATATTATTATAATAATACAGCAACAATTTATGGATCGGCTTATAAAAATAATTATAATTAGCGGACAATTTTTTAGCATAGTGCACACTGTTGTATAAGTGGGATATTTTTACATAATTACGTACTATACAAATAAAATAAAGAAAAGATGAACCTGCAGAAAACAGCATATTTAGATTAGTGATAATAACAGAAAATGCTACCTTAATAACAAATAATGTACTGTTTAAGAGAGATTTAATTATCGGCGATATTCTCGGAATGTTTTTTTGGTGTGATTTTGCTGGATATGTCGGCTTCCGTACGAATCGCAAAAGTGGCAGAGTCATCCGCTTCTTTGACCAAGACGGTCGCATTTCTGATCCATACGTATCTAAATTTATTAGCTTTTGCTGCTTCACGACATTTGCGAAATAAATCCTTATTTCGAAGTGTTAAGTGCTCATTTATGTAGATACGACAAGGTGTTCCAGAGAAGCCAATGCGATCAGACGTCAGCCCCTTGGACAAACGGTACGCACTAAGTACATTATCGCGAAACAAGCGAGACGCAAACTTCACTATTATGTTCTTTGGGCGATTATTCTGCGCGTGTGCGTGAGGAACACGGTGAATCGCAACTACATCATTTTTTGCTAACGGTATATTAATTGCCGACGCAATTGACTCCAGCACAGAAATCAGGTTTTCACCTCGTTTCTCAGGAATGTTCCCCAGTTCAATGTTACATTGCCTCGCCTGCTGTTCCAGTACATCTATTTTACTTTCTAGCAAAGCTACCGACGTCACAGCAGAGTTCCTGACACTCGCCTCCAAATCAGCAATACGCTTCACACTGTCAACGCAGTTTGCAGAGTTAAAATTTACTGTTGACTTTAGCTCTGTCACAACCTGAGACAGATCATCATGTTTTGCACTTAGACTCGATATTTCTAATTTTGCCGTAGAATATTCTGTTCGCAGTTCCCTCAGCTCAGCTTGTATTTGCGAAGACGTGGTCGATAGGGTATTAAACTCTTCTCGTAGGTTACCAATATTCACACTAATGTTCAAAAACTGGGTATTGATGTCCGCGCGTAGGTCGCCTATTGTTTTTTTAAACTCGGCAGATAGATCAGCAATAGCCAGCGTTAGCTCGCAGACAGGTTGTTTCATTTTTCTTTGCGTGACATTAGCAACGACACCAGAATCCTGTTCCGTATGCAGATCTGGACTCGACTGGCTTTTACTTGGTGTCTTATTCGGCGAGCGAAGCATTATAGTATATAATTATATACCTATATGTATATTATTTTCGTAGCCAGACAAGAGTATAGCAACTTGATAGTGAGGACACAGGTATGACGCGTTGCCAAAAACTTTATGGCCGTAGATATAAGTACACAATTACGCGGTCGAAAGATCACGCAGCGGTGGCACAGTGATATAAGCCGCTACACTCGCCGCCTCGAAACGGCCGACCTCAGGTTCAAACCCCACCGGACGCGTCACTTTTTCTAAATGTTAGAATTCAGTTTGTGTAGTCACTGGGCGAGAGGGACACCGCGCTACAAGTTTCAAGATGGCGCAGACACTATATGGCACACCGCACAAGATAGTAAGAGAGATACCGATTATATCAAACGAGAGTACAACAAAAAATACTTTAAAGTAGCCCCGACACGACCGTGCAGATCAACAGCACGTCTGCTCACGATCAGATCAGACCTAATGCTGCTACCGATCGGAAAAATAATTCAACACGATCAAATTGGATTCAACACATAAGTTGCTCACACTTTCTTTTGAAAAATGATTTATTTGCATCAACTGGCCAATATTATGTTCACTTGAAAACAAGATTTTCAGACGGTTTGCTATGGGTTTTTTTTTCATGCCTCATTTTTAATTTTCCTAAATGGCCTCCTGGATACGTATGACGTTACTGGTGTCTGAAAATTGTGTTTTCGGTATCGAAAATCTATCGTTCAACTACATTCTAATAATTAGACAGATTGATATAAAACAGTTCGGTATTTTGTTTTGACGTATTTAAAAATGCAGTCAGGTCAGACATTAAGCGGAAAAAATCTGAAAATAGGGGTTTTGGATTCAGAATAACCAAATCTATACATTTTATACGGGTTTAGTCGTAAAACGATGAGGCAAAAATTTTGGTAATGGGCTCTCATACCAGTAGAAGAAACAGGGGATACTTGACTATAGGGATACTAAGCATCAACAGCAGTGCTATTCTGTAACCTTATCACCGTGAAAACTTAAGTGAAGTGAACGTGGAGTCAACTGTCACTGTCATCCCACCTGATACTAGGGATGGACCAAAGATTACATTTACAATCATAATCGAGATTTTAATCATATTTTTATGCTAATTCTATGATTTAATTATAATTTTATGTTATCTAAATTTATGATCATAATCAGTTAACTGATTAAATAAACGCAATCCCGTGACCCAACCGCGATGTGTTTTGAAGAAGTGATAGTGGATTGAGTGGACTAAAGACTGTGACGTTATTCAGCGTTGTTATTAACCCAAATCTATTCAATAAGAAGAGATAACCGAGTGTGTCAAGTGATCGAGTGCTAAAAGTGTGGCTGGCTGACGGACCATAGAATTTATGGCTCACAAACTATGTGGAAACCTAACTAAACGATGTGTGTGTCTGTGTAGGTACATAAGCCATTTGAATAAAAAACGTGAGATTTAGATATGTAAATTGAATTAAATTGTTATTAAATTATACCGATAAAATTCAATTCGATCAAAATTAAAAAGCAAGACGGCGGCTGCGAAAATGTTCAGATTTTTCATCATGGGTGTCGTTTTCATAGTTTTCGGGGGTGTTAAAGCCGATACTGAGGTCAAATCTAAAAAGCAAGATGGTGGCTGCGAAAATTACAAAACCTTTTGGTATAAAAAAAACCAAATTAAGTTTCTGACTGAATTTCTGTTTTGCTATTTTATTAAAAAAAAAACCCCTAAATAGTAACGTTTCAACACTTAAATACTAGTTTTGAAATAATATAAAATTATCAATAGAATTAGCAAAAAAATATTATTAAAATCTCGATTATGATTATAAATGTAATGCTTGGTCACTCCTCAGCATCAGTGGGATGACACTGACAGCTCAATCCACGTGAGTTTTCACGGTGAGATTTTTACAGAAGTTTTAAGTCAGGTCACAGATGTGAAAGGGCTTTTAACCATATAACCAAACCATATAACAAATGATACTTTTTATCCCGATATTCCCACGGGATCGAGACTAACGCAGGTGAAACCGCGGGGTTTCACCTGCTTTGCTTTATACTTTCATATTCATTTCATAATAGCTGCTAGTATGAAGTAAATATAAAAGTATAAAATAACTAAAAAATAAATATAAAACATGCAAATTGCAAGAAATACAGTAGGGACAAGCTGATATGACAGATAATTTCAATTTTTAAAGACATCCTAGAATGCCATCTGTAAATTAACTAAATTTTCTAATAAAACTCTGAATCTATTTGAATTCAACAACTATACGGATTAGCTTGCACTAATAGATATACTTAGTGCGTGGCCGTTAAATATCCAGCGGTGTGATTATGATGACGATTTTAGAAAAAAAAAAAAGAAAAAAGAAAAGAAAAAAAAAATTATTGCGACTCGCACAGGAGATCACACATTAAACTAAAAAACACTCATAGAAACATAAAAAAAACCAAAAACAAAGTAAAATTAAATTAAAAACAAAAAGTCCTGTACGAGGCCAAAAGGCTCCTATCTCAGCATAATGCTGCAGTACTTAAGAAATAAGTGTCGCAGCTCTGGTATTCTGATAGGGCCCACTGTGATGTCACGGATAGATACAGATATAAATAAAAAATAAAATACGAAATAACCTATAAAAATAAAATAGTTATTGAATAAAAAATCATATAATTCTAAACCGCGTGTCAGAACCCGACGTAACGTCAGTTACTTGTCAATGCCATTTGTGTCTATGGTATCGTACTACATAGTGTTCTGTGGTGATGGCATCGCTGAAGGAGAAGGAGGAGGCTGCGATTGCTTAAGATAATACCCACGTGTTAACAATCGCACCCTTCGTTCTCAAACCTGCAGAAATTAAACTGACTTTTTTATTGCGACACGACTAGATAAAAAGAGTTCAGCTGTGCTCAGAACAAAGTTATGGCCACTTGGATCAGTTTATTCGATCATAGTAAATATAAATTAATAATTAAGATAACTTCTAACTTAAGATTATTTAGTTTGTAAAGTGATCTAGAGGCAGAATATTTTTTTAAAGACAATACATCTGCTATTATATGTACACCTTTTTGGAATACATTTTCATGTCATGTGTTTTTAGCTACTACACGACATTCCGACCGGTGGAGTAAACGAGTCCTGCCGGTCTATTCTGTAAAAACTCGCCGTGAAAACGTAGATGAAGCAAGTTGTCATTCCCCCTGATGATATACTCAAGTATCCACAATTTTCCCATAATATTGTAACACCCTGTACAAAGGAAAGATTGTTGATGAAATTTTCAATTTCTGTCGTATTTCGATGAGATTTCACTGACTTAAGGTATGTTTAGAGAGGCACCAATTAGGTACTAAATATCCAAGTATGGTTTTTATCTAACTTCTCAGTAATCTTGGCTACACAAAAATACACCCGCTAAGCTGACATCAGAAGGCCATGAGCGAGAGGGAGGCTCGCGAAGGAGGAGGCGGGACGGTTGAGAGAAAGGCAAATTTCGCGCCCTCTCGCCCTAGCCACCGCAGGAGACGCCCTGGGCGTTGGGAATCCCGGGTGGATTTCCAGCCAAAGTAGGCGCGGGCTTGCGGACGGTGAGCAATGGGTAGCTCACCGTCCGGTAAGGACCAGGCCCGGGTCGTCGGCGCGTTGTATTCCACGCGTGCCTCAAAGAGATGTCGTCAGCACAAATATAGAGGTCCACTAGGGCCGATGCCTGCCGGGGTCGCGGGAAAGTACTAATGGGTCACCGAGGCCCCCGCAACACAGGCAACGGAAGGAATACAGGTGGGTTTTAGTCAGTAAGACTCTGACACACCCTCCCGCTCCGCCCAGACCGAGAGAAGTTATTTGATGATTTCCCATCCGAAAAAAAAAAAAAAAAGCTTACATCAGAATGACGGGTATATGAAACCATTGCAATAACTTGCGATCCCACGAGGAACTAATTATTTAACAAGTGGTACAATTTGGTACTAAAATTAGGTACTATTTTTCGATATATTTCGACCATTTCTGAGGAATACACCCGCGATCCTAACACACAACAAAATGTAATACTAAACTGTTTTTTTAGGGTTCCGTAATCAACAAGGAACCCTTATAGTTTCCTATTAGTTTCCCATGTCCGTCTGTTTGTCTCCGGCTTAGATTAGAGACTCTTAGTACTAAAAAGCTGTGTGGGTATACAACAAAGTGGTAAAACGGACGGCGTGCGTTGCGCGATTGTCAATTGAACTGTTTAATTTTGTATAGTATTGATGACGATGATTTGATGAATATTCTTTCCGCAAGTCTTTCTATTTAAATGACTTAAGTACACACATTCGTTTAGGTAGGTCTAGGTTCTCACATAGTTTGTGTGAGGTTACATTCCATGGTCCGTCAGCCAGGCACACTTTTAGTACTCGATCACTTCACACACTCGGTTATCTCTTCTTATTGATTTGGGTTAATAACGTCGCACAGTCTTTACTCGACTCGATCCACTATCTCTTCTTCAATACACATCGCGATTGGGTGATGGGATTGCAGTCACACCGAAGGTGATTGGGCTCGAGAAGTCGAGTAAGCCTGCGATTCAATACCAGAAATGGAGGCTATGACCATCTGCCCCCAAGAGGTAGCTCCTGCAGTTCCGCCGTTACCTAACTGCAAGTCCCCAGGGCCGGACGGGCTGCACAACTTCTGGCTCAAATGGTTTTTAAGGTCGCACGCTCGCTTGGCGGCTCAGTACCAGACTGCTTTGAAGTCTGGTTCGCTACCCCAATTCCTAACCTCCTGTCGTTAGGAATTGGGGTAGCGACCCACCTGCTCCATTAATCAGGTAGCACCGCGGAACCCAAAAATTATAGGCCGATCACGTGTTTACCGACGGCCTATAAAGTTCTTACATCCATTTTGAGAGCTAAAATTAACAAACATATAGACACCAACTCCATCATGTCTGCCTCTCAAAATGGATGTAGGAACGGGTCCCGCGTTACTAAGGAGCTACTCCTCATTGATATAGCCATTAACCTACAGGTTCGTCGTTCCCGAAAGGATCTGTCGAAATTTTGGATAGATTATAAGAAGGACTCACATATATCGCTCATGTGGGTGCTGGAGTTGTATAAAGTAGATGCAACTCTGCGCACCTTCCTGATGTCGTGTATGGGGCAATAAAGGACTGTCCTTCGCTATCCAGGATGTCGAAATACCCAGGGGAATAGCGAGCCGATAAGAGAATCGAGCGAGGCATATTTCAGGGCGATAGTTTGAATCCGCTTTGGTTCTGCTTAGCCTTGAATCCTCTAAGCACACTGCTGGAAGATTCAGGTCTAGGCTATCGGTTGAGGAGAGGTGGTCAAGTTATATCTCACTCTTTGCCTCCAATAATTTGCAACTGATGAAGCTACTCAAAATAACTGAAACATTCAGTAGCGCCATCAGGATGGAATTTGGAGTGGATAAATGTGTGGTTATGCGGTAAAGCAAGTGAAGATAATGGAATCCGGGGAACCCAACTCTCAGGTTCCATAAACCTTAGAACCCCTCCGCATCCGAAACCTACAAGTATTTGGGTATGTCGGAAGCGTTGGGCATCAGTGTTACTGACATGAAGCAATCTTTAACAAGGGGCGTGCCTTCAACGGTTGGGTCATGCCGGTTTTGATGTACTCTTTCGGCATACTCAAATGTACTCAGACCGAACTTGACGCCCTGCATAGGAGGGTCCGTACGCTGCTGATTGCATATCGTATGCATCATCCATGATCATCGGTAATGAGACTGTATCACGCGAAAGATTGGAGGTCGAGGCTTTTAAAAACGAAGACCCTCCACAATCGCGAGGTATGCTGTCTCAGGGAATATTTCCTAGAAGCCGACATGGGGATGCATCGAGATGTGGTCGCGGTGGACAAGGGCCTCACCCCACTCTTCTTGGCTTAAGAGAACTGGCGCAAGCTTTTAGTGCTTGACACTAACGATCGCAGGGAGGTATGGCAGAGTAAAGAGCTTCACGGATGCTTTTTCCGGGCCCTAAATTAACCCGATGTAGATTTTCTAGCGTCCGTAGCCTCGCTACGTTTCGGTGTCCTCTTTGGGGAAACCGAAGGTTTTGTCTGTGCAATTATGGACCAAGTTATCATGACGAAGAAGTAATAATAATTTATAGCCATTTTATTTCCTATTAGTTTACAGTTTACGATTTAAATTAAGTAAGTTGAACGAAAAAGATTATAAGTTTTAAGTAAACAAAAAATTATTTACTTTACATTTCTTGAAATGATATGAAATGATTTTATTTCTGTAAGTAGGTTTGTATAAACACTTTTACACGTCAATCATATTTAGAAAAAAAAACTAGATGAGCTGGGCGTTTCCTATCTGACTACTCTGAGAAGAAAGGCCGAAACTCAGAGGTCACAGTCTCTTTTAAAGTCCAGACATAATTTTGGTCAGATCATGTGAAGACCATTTAGATTGGTGTCTAAAATGGTCTTTTGAGGAAAGAACCACACAGAATGAGTGGACCTATCCAGTCAGTGCACGCATTTGTCAGTAATCGTGCAGCTCAACTCAGAACTTAAGGAGCTCAACGATTCGACGAACAATACCAAGGAAAGGACATTTGGGTAGGCCGCTTAAATGACTCAAACTGCCAGACCAAGATTAGAACTAAATGAGAAAAAAAAAACAATGACCCACATAGTCTTCACTTTCACAATAATTGAAAACAATATAATACTTTACAAGTAAATATTAAATTCCACACAATATATTAAGCTCCACAAAGTAAATATGTAATTGTGTTTTGAATAATCATTAAATATCAAAAGTGTATATAAATAAAATAAAAGTTTCAGTATGCAATAAGTTGGGTAATAGGAACCCCCTAGAGGTGAAGGCCTCTTCCAAAGATTGCCATTTTTGTCCTACTATTTTTTTGATGTCGTCAGCCCATCGCGCGTAAGGTCTACCTTTGTAGCGATTGCCCTGTGGGCCTATCCATGTTTATTTATTTATTTATTTATTTAATACTTTAAGCACACAAATGTACAGAGGCGGACTTAATGCCGTAGGCATTTTCTACCAGTCAACCTTTGGGTGATGCAGAGACAAACAGTGGTAGGTGCAATAGCGAAAACTATGGAATAAATATTTATTTAAATATAAGGATATACATACATATACCAATTAAAAACTTTAAATATATACCTAATTATACATAAATATAAGACCTAATAAATACACATAAATACACGAATATACTAAAACAGATGAGACAAACAATGGGAAAACATTACCATTGTGATGACACTGCCAGCTTCTTACGAATATGCTCGCGAACTTTGACTTTAAAGGATAATCGGTTGGTTGCCATCCTGATTTCCTGGGGGAGCGCATTCCACAGAGAGATAGACTGAACGAAGAAGGAAGAGTGAATGAAGTCAGTGCGGTGAGTGGGACATTGAAGAAGACGATTGTGTGATGAACGTAGGTTTCTACTGTGGTTCGCGCAAATGTACTGAAAGTGGGGGGCCAGATAACTAGGGGAAGAGGGCGAGTCAAGAAATGAAAACAATGTGGTCAGCGCCCTTTGCTCTCTGCGCTGACGTATGGGCAACCACTTTAGAAGCGACCGATGCGCAGAGACATGATCATATTTACGCAGATTGAAAATGAATCGAATGCAGTTATTGAGAAGACGGTCAAATTTGTCGAGGAGATCCGCATTCAGGTCGTAGTAGCACACATCACCATAATCGATAATAGGGAAAATTAAGGACTGCACAAGCATTGTCTTGGTATTTGATGGTAATAAATGTTTTAGTCGGTATAGAGCCCGCAGCGTTCCAGTAACCCTGACCCATGTTGTTCCTGTAACCCATGTTGTAACCGTTTTGGTCCAACTGTGGTCTTTAAGACGCGCCACGTGACCAGCCCATTTAAATTTTAATTTTAAAGCATGGTTTAGAGCATTTATCGTTTTTGTCTTAGCTCTTATTTTTGTATGTCTTATCTTCTGTATTTTTTTAACATTTATTATACTGCGTTCCATTCCTCTTTGGCATGTAATTATCTTATTTCTTATTTTATTTGTGAATTTCCATGTTTGAGATGCGTACATATGTCAAACAAGGGATAAGGCATGAGTCCATTACTTTCTGTTTTAGCTTTAAGGGCATGGCGCTTTTAAATATTTATTTACAACTCCAGTATTTGTTCCTCTGTATTCTTGACTCGCCTCTCAACTTCTAGTTCATTTCTACGCGTATTTTTGTTAAACCCAATCTGTTTTCCTAAATAAATATATTGTTCTACGTATTCTAAAGGGTTGCCATCTATTTTTGGATCAATCTCCAAAACGTGCGTATTCGTATGATCGCTCTGGTGCTTTTCAGATATTGATATTTAATGGTAATTATGTATCTCATTAAAAAGAATGATATTCAAATAGTACATTTTTACTATTAGCCTTCAATTTACACAAACAGTTATGGAAATATTTAAGTTCAAAAAATTTCGCCACCAGAGCAATCATAATTGGTGCCAGAGCGATCATAAATGGTGAAATCAGTGAAACAAAAAAAATAATATTGATAAAATATTATTTATTTAGCCGTTTTCAATCATATTTAGTGTATGTGTAACAAGATTATATGTAAGAGAAATGTTTTATTTTAGAAAAAGGTCAAGGCATATTATCAGTCATACATATCAAAAATACGGAATATTTTATATAAAATAATTGCTAAAATAACAAATTAACGTAATTATAAAAATCAACTTTCGGCTCAGTTTCATTTATGTGGACTTAATTAAAAATCACTTCTAGGTAAATGAGACAAAATTAAAAAGCTTTTGAAATCAACCTTTATCACCTACAGTCTTTTATAGTTATAAAATGACTGTAGGTGTGTATGATAGGGTCACCAAATTACTACTAACTAACTTACTATATTATGCTGCGGAAATCTTAATGTAAATTTTTGGTGCAAATTGTGTAAGTTATCATTTAAATAGCGCTTTTGCTTTTTTATTTTATTTCTAGATATAAACTCCTTTTTACCAGACGTCATGCGGCTAATATCGTCATCTTTAAAAAACAGTTTATATCTTTTATTACCTGTTGTTTTACTGTATATTTTATTTCTTGTACGTTATCTTTGTTTGGAGTCAAAACCAACATCTTTCTTTCTTCTCAACTCTTGAATTTTTTTTCTTTTAGTAAAACTAAAAGATCAAAAAAATCCTTATTGGCGTCGATTCCCTTGTTCACAAACTAAAGTAAATTTAAGTTCAGTGCATCTTTTTCTTTCTATTTCATTAAGAAAAGGACAGAAGATACATTTTAGTTTAGTCCTGTCAAATTAGTCAGCGCTTGACGTAAATTGACGTAATTTTAGCAGGCAAGTTTTTAATGACGTCTAAACTTGTATAGAGTAGTGACAGGCGCTGATTAATTTGACAGGACTAAACTTAAATTTATCTTCTGTCCTTTTCTTAATGAAATAGAAAGAAAAAGATGCACTGAACTTAAATTTAGTTTAGTTTGTGAACAAGGGAATCGGCGCCATTAGCTCTATATTTCATCTTCCTTGATAAGGCTTCCCATGGAGAGGTTTTTTTTTTGTAACTGACGATATTTTATGTTTAGGGAATATATCTAGACTTTTATGAGACGTATGTGATATGTTGCTAATTGAGCTTTGTGGACTACCGGGACAGATGCTGGAGGAAGCACGTCCAATGCATGTTAGTTCGTTCGTTCGTTCAGTATCTTGCGATAGCCGCTGAGATTTTTTTATTCTTCTTAGTCTACTAACCGGTGACGCGTGTGAATCAAAATAAGACAAATTTTCATATTCTTTAAAGGTCTCTCTTTGGAAGACAGGAACTTGTCTGAGAATGAACTTTACACGATTAATAATGTTAAACTCATTTTCAACATCTTGTGTTACAGTTTGCAGTATCTCTCTATGTTATGTTACATTGTTGGTGCTTAAGGTTGGAGATGATTGAGGAACATTTGAAAGAGGATCACGGTTCTCAGATATATAGATAGGTTCTTCATTTATTAGGAGCTCATCAGTTGCTGGTAACTTATCCACTTTTTTCTTTAAATAATATCGTCGAGAACTCTGCCTACTTTTCTTCCTACGAACCTTTTTCTGGCTTGGAGTCAAATCACTCATTGGTGCCCCGAGCTTTTGTCCTTTGGTAACTCTCTCTTGACTTTACAAGCCATTGTGCGTATAGATCTGGATAATTTTTTATCTTGGCTTTTCTTCAATAGATACTTTATTTCGAGGCATGATTTCAATCTGCAACAATAGTTGCCATTAAATTTTAGAGAAGAAAGGGTTACAGTTGTGGTTAGCTAAATGCCAATATAATAATATCATCAAGGTAAAATACGTCAAAATCTGTTTATGGGTTTAGGTTACCCAACGAAACCCAGGAAAGGTTATAAATTAAAGGTTATATGCATAGTTCATCGTTTGTCATTGTTACAGTCCGGTACTACTACTTAAAATAGATTTATAACGTACAATTAATGCAAAATATCATCGCTCTGGTCTGTTTGGACAGAGCAATCACAGCCATAGCGATCAGAAAAAGTCACAAAATCATAAATATAGCCGAATTTAAAAGCAGTAGAAAGTTGTGATTACGTCTCATAAAAAACATCATAACGATCACTTAATTCACATAACAAACACATTCTCAAGCTTACTATTTAATTTAAATAACGTGCCATAGCAATCATAAAATTCGAGAACCAAATCCAAAGCAATCATAAACTTACCTTCGTAATGTTGGAGCACGGGAACGTGGCACAAAGGTATCCTCCTCGGCGGTTAGACCACTACTGGCGTTGCCCCGCGGGAGGGGAATAGAGTGTCTATAATGCGTAACTAGGGATGAGCGCGATGTTTTACCTCAGCGCAGAGCAATGAGATAAAATGCCCGGTCACGATTTTAAATTCAAATTGTGGCAAAAGTATTGTTAATATAACTCAAAATATTTTATTACTATGAAGATTAACTATTTTTTATGTAATCTAAATGAGTTGTTTCATATGAACCTTCTCATTAAAAAGTTAAAAAATATTTTTTTCATTCAATCGGGAGTTGGGTCAACCCAGAGCGATCAGGATTTCAGGGTTTAAGATTTTTTTTTTAATATTTAAAATAAACTTATTCATAATGTTAGCCTTGTATCACGTAGATTAGATACCGAACTGTATATAAAAAAATATTTTGAAAACGATTTTCGATTTTAAAATGGGTTTATCCAGCCCGACACGAAAAAAAATGCCTCTGGAGATCGACCCTTTTATGCTTGACTTTTTGTGGTTTGACATAGATTTTGTTTTTGATAAGTTCATTTCTAGGCCCTCCTTCTGCTAGCCTTGTGAAGAGATTCCATAATATGTTGCAGTTGAGAAGCAGTTTCTGAGAGCAGCACTAGGTCGTCTGCGAATCTGAGGTGGTTTAAATATTTGCCTTGTATACACAGACCTTTGTTGTCCCAGTCAAGTTTACCTATGATGGATTCTAGTACCGCAATAAAAAATTTGGGAGATAGAGGGTCCCCTTGCCTGACTCCTCTTTTTACTGGAAAACTTGGACCAATCGTTTCTAGTTTGACTCTACTAGTGCACTTGTTGTATATATTTTTAAGTATATCTATGTATTTTTTCTCTACGTTTTGAGATTCCAGTGTTTCCCAGATGCTATCGTGTGAAACGGTGTCGAAGGCTTTTTGATAATCAATGAATGCGATATACAGAGGTCTATGGTATTCCTGGTATTTTTCAATAATTAGCTCTAAAGTCTGTATGTGGTATATGGTGGAGAAACCCTTTCTAAAACCAGCTTCTTCAATGGGCTGCTTTTGCTCTAGTGATGTACCAATTCTGTGGTTTATTATTGTAGAAAAAACTTTATATATAGTTGGCAGTAGGCTTATTGGGCTGTAATTGCCCATGTCTTTAGGATCTCCTTTTTTATATAGCAGGATAATATTGGATTCAGACCATTGTGAAGATGTTTCTGAGGTTTCCAAAATCAGGTTAAATAGATTTACTAAAGGCGCGGCCAGAATGGCGTGGGCCGTCTTTTAGCATCATTAGTAATATTATCCGATCCCGGACTTTTTTCGGGTTTTAAATCTTGTATTGCCTCCATAATTTCCTTGCAATCTATTGGCTCTACATTGTATGTAGGTCTTTCGGACTCGCTTGGGTAGGAAACAACACTACGATTCTGTGTAGTAGAGTTGTATAGATTTTTGTAGAAGTTCTTTGCAATATTTATGATGCTGTTACGACTGAATTTAGTTCGACCAGACTCTTCTAAACCCTCAATCCATGTTTTTTTTTATCTGAAGTTCTTTATATCCTTCTTTTAGGCTTCTTTTTTATTCTAAATGTTTTTTAATAATTTTTATGCTATGTTTCTTGTAATCCATGTTTATATATTTGCTTGTGAGTTTGTATAGAGCTTTAAGTTCGTTTTTCAAGGTTCGTGTTTTATTTTTAGTTTTTTGTAGTTCTTGTCTTCTTTTTATAAGGTTTTTGTGCAATCTGTTATTGTACTGCGGTGAATAGTTGTATGTTCTGCTTTCCATGCTCTTTTTAAGCTGGTTTGGATACAGTCTATTAGTTTATCGTGATAAACTTGTACAGACTCGTTTGGATTCCTACCGTGTATATCAGGTAGGTGATTTTTTAGACTCTCCTTTATAGTTTTATTGCTTGCTCGCTTTTGAGTGTGCTATATTGGTGGTTTTTAAATTTTGTGAGAGAGATAGCGAAGCGGTCTGTGGTCTGACGGATAGTTTAGAGTTAGTGTTTCGATGTTTTGAAACATTTGGGGTTGGTTGGGGAGAATAAAATCTATTTCGTTTTTATACTGTCCGGTCGGTGAGCACCACGTCCATCTTTTCTTTGACTTTTCCATTGCAAAGTCTATGAGTCTTTGCCCTCTGTCGTTCCTTTCTCCGTAGCGTTTTGTTTCGTTACCAGGTGTTCATCCATAAGAGGCTCACCTATTTATGCATTAAAGTCTCGCATTAAAATGAAACCTTTACATGCTATGTCCATTGCCTTGTATATATGCTCGTAGAAAAGATTGATGTCTTCCTCAGCTGCTGCTTCAGTAGGGGCGTAGACTTGTATCAAAGTTATTGGTTTATCTGGCGTGTTCAAATTTAGTATTGCGACTCGTTCAGAGATGCCGATATAGCTTTCCACGTATAGTTTCAGGTATTGTTTTATTATAAAGCTGACCCCATACTTGCCCGGTGTTTGACCTGTGTGGCATAGAATGAAATCTTCGTATTCTGAGATCATGTTGCCGAAGCGTCGTACTTCAGATATGCCAATGATATCGTATTTTATATTCATTAAAGCTTCTTTTAGTTCAATTACTCGTTCGTATGATGAAAGTGTTCTAACATTGTAGGGCGCTAGAGTTGGTGTTTGCTATTTTTTCTGGGATTTAAATGGTTTGAAGGTATTGTCTTTGGAAGGTCGTAATCTTCCACGGTGACTAACCGGCTTGGAAGACGTGTTTCTATGCTTTTTGTTTTTTGTATACATTTTTTGAGAGAGGTATTGGGTATTGCTGTCAAACTCTTAATCTCTTCCTCCTGATGTTTATTACTTTTATTTACGAAGAAGTTCAATAATAGCCCGGCTTTACCACTCCTTCAGAAAAACTGGATGCTCTCTGGGATGTTTTCTGCATTGATGTGTTCTTATTTTTCTTGGCAACTTCAGTATTACGTGGAGTAATGTGCTCAGTGTTTGAGTTGTTTTGTGGGCTCCTTTTCCTGTTATTTGGTGGTGTCTTGTTATCTGTTTTGTTTTTTATAATTACCAGTTTGTCATATTTAATTACTGCTTTATTCCCTTTTTCTTTTTCTATTTTTACTTGTGCTTGTAACACTTTCCTTTTTTCTAGTATGACATACTAGAAAAAAGGAAAGTGTGTGTGTGTGTGTGTGTGTGTGTGTGTGCGTGTTCGTGTGTGTGTATGTGTGTGTGTGTGTGCGTGTTCGTGTGTGTGTGTGTGTGTGTGTGTGTGTGTGTGTGTGTGTGTGTTGTGTGTGTGTGTGTGTGTGTGTGCGTGTGTGCGTGTGTGTGTGTGTGTGTGTGTGGAAGTGTGTGGACTATCGTCCTCTTTTATATAGTACGCAGTGTCATTTAGCATTACTTTTTGTTTCACAATTTGAATTTTTTTGCCCAGAGTGGTAAATGTTACTGTGATCGGTTTTCTGATTTCTTGCGTATTCTTCTGGCTTCTTGAATATCGTTACAATTAATATTTGTTCAGCAATAACTGTTTATAAAAGTAATTACAATGTTTTCTAGTTGTGAATACGAACTTTCGCTTTCCTCTATTCCAAAGAAAACTATATTTCTCTGTCTTGCCTGTTTTTCCAATATACGAATTACCGGAGATTTATTGTGAAGGATGGCACGTTTGACGTGTGTCGGGCATGCCCCCGTCCGGGAGAATCAATCTGACGCTTTATCTCTGGATGTTCTCGTCTAGCTAACAAATAGTACTTGCATAGACACAACTTTGTAGCTAGGATTATCCATCAGCAACAGCTTTGAAATATAGCCTTGTGGAACCTGAAGTGCCGTACTACAGGTATGTGCCCGACCCAGTTCTCGACAACAGAAATATCACATTGTACCGGGATTGATCCATCATCACTGACAGGACTATTGTTGCCAATAAACCTGATATAGTGGTGGTGGATCGAACAGAGCGGCGCGCAATGATTATTGACATAACAGTCCCTCATGACGGGAATCTCGTGAAAGCCGAGAAAGATAAATAGATCAAGTATCTTGACTTGGCTCGCGAGGTTGTCGACATGTGGGATGTGGATTTAGCTAGATTTAAGATATTTTTATAACAATCAATGGCTTGGCTTGGCCAAAAGCTTCAACCAACACCTAAGGAAGCTCACGTTAAGCTTTAAGGGCTTGATTCAGAAAGTGGTACTTCTGGTCCCGGCTCGCATTGTTAGGAGGTTCCTCTCTGTTCCCAATACCGGTGATTATTTAAAAATATAATTTTATGTGTATATAATGAAATAAGAAAATAATAATAATCGTTTATTTATAAAAAGGGGCACATTTACAATAACTTACTTAACAATTAAAATAGAACACAGTTTCTTATTTGCCTGAACTAGGTTGAACCTGTGCTTCAGGCTACGAAGTGCATAAATACTAAATTTAATAAATTAACAACGAATGTGAAATAAAAACAAATTAATTTAATTAGGTAAATAAAAGTAAAATAATATGTTAGCCGTTATAATATGTTTGCAGATAACAAGTAGATCTTCTGTCTGTGCATAATCTATGGTTAGTAAATATACAATTATATATTTTTTACAGCTAAATTCATTAAATTTATAGATACTAAGTTTTCTATTGTACAGAAATGGGCTTAAGAATGTAAAACATCAATCTACAAAGACATGTTTTGAGGTTTTATTAGATGTGCATACTATAACATTATGTCTCTTGTTAGAATTGTCATCAGTGTAGGTAAGCATGGTGTGCTGTTATAATACTAAGTGCATAATGAAAAGTAAGCGAATAGTCAGCACGTTGCAGGATTTATATAGCAGATCTGTGGAAAAGAAAAAGGGATGGAAGTTTGCTACATTTAAAATTGCTCTCTGAGCTCTTTCAAGAATTAGATTGGTTTTTGATGCGTGAAGTGATGCAGTATTGAATTATAGACTGACATAGGGCCAAAAACTTGTGATAAATATTGAATCTGAAAATTTAATGTTCGCAATTTTTTTTTAAACAAATATTTATTTGCGCACTCTTATAACTAAACTTTCAATATGTTTTCTGAAAGGCAGTATGTCGGCCATTATTACCCCGAGGTATTTTATGCTGCTCGTTTTGAGGAAAAAGGAATAATTACACATCTTGACTGAACAGTTACCTCATTGATATAGATGAGGTTTAGTAATGTTACGTTGAGGCTTGCGCATGGAGAAGTGTCGTGCGGTCCATGGCCCTTTACGGGGCACCTGTGTGGGCTCGTTCCCAGGCGCGGCGGTCAGCCCACCGGTTGAGCGCGGCTCAAAGGGCCATGGCCATCCGACTGGTCCGGGGATACCGCACGATCTCCGGTGAGGCGGCGAGCCTCCTTGACGGATTGCCGCCATGGGACCTGGAGGCAAAAGTCCTCGCACACGTATGGGAGTGGCGCGACAAGGTGATACGCCGGGGCGTAACTCCACTGCCGCGAGAAATCACGGCACAGCGGTCAAAGCTCCGGCAGGATCTCATGGCGACATGGAGAGTGCGATTGTCGTAACCCAGTGCTGGGTACGCCACAATTGCGGCGATAAGTCCCTTCTTTGAGGAGTGGCTAGAGAGGCACCACGGCGTCCTCACCTTCCGCCTGACGCAGGTCCTGACCGGACATGGCAGCTTCGGGAAGTTCCTGTGTTGGATATGGCGGGAGGAAATGCTCGGGTGTCACCTCTGTGTGGATCGCCCGGAGGACACGGTGGAGCATACGGTGGAGGTCTGCCCGGCTTGGGCAGAGCACCGCCTTGTCCACTCGGAGGCGATCGGTGGCGGAGATCTCTCGCGTCCGGCCCTGGTCCAGGCCATGGTACGGATCGAGAGGGCATGGACAGCCATCATCTCCTTCTGCGAAGCAGTAATGCTCGCAAAAGAGGAGGCGGGACGGTTAGGGAAAAGGCAAATTTTGCGCCCTCTCGCCCCTAGCCGCCGCAGGAGACGCCCTGGGCGTCGGGAATACCAGGCGGATTTCCGGCCACCGTAGGCGCGGGCTTGCGGACGGTGAGCAATTGGTAGCTCACCGTCCTATAAGGGCCGGGCCCGGGTCGATGGCGCATTGTGTTCCAGGCGCGCCTCAAAGAGATGTTGTCAGCACAAGAGTAGGGGTCCACTAGGGCCAATGCCTGCCGGGGTCGTGGGAAAGTCCGAAAGGGATACCGAGGCCCCTGGTAACACAGGCAACGGAAAGAACACGGGTGGTGTGGTGTTCCGTATACAAACCGGCCTGTGCAGGCTAAATTGTGGTGAAGCTTGGGCGTGTGGTAGGCCTTTAGAACCAAATTGCGCAGGGGATAAAAACTTATTTTTTTCTAGGTAGTTAACTAGTCTACTGTTTATAATTTTATCTAATATTTTTGATATTACCACATTGGCCTATAATTATATTATTAACTAAGTCTTTATTTCTAGATTTAAAGATATCCCTATCTTTAAATCTAGAATACAACAACAACACACCAACAACTGCCTTTTTAAGACAACTAGGGAAAATTCCTTTGGGACAGGTTCGAAACATATGCGTTAAGGGAGGAACCAAATATGTATAAAGAGTTTAAGAATAGTTCTTATTATTACTATCCCATCCAACTGCACAGTCATATTTTATTCCAGAGATTAATCGGGTTATTTCGTCTTCGTCAGTGTCCAGCATAACAAAAGATTTCAGGTTACAGCTATTGCTTGATTTTTGGAAAGGTGGTTACAATAATATTTCGAAATGTAAACTCGAATTTGATTCACGCTGTTAATGTTTCGAAAGTTGCGTGCTATTGTTACCTGCTCTATTTAATTCATATTTATCGTCATTGTTGCAGAAATTCCTATATACTAATATTCCTGTGTACAGGTGGTTTGAGTTATTAGATTATCAGAGTATCTCTTTGATCACTGATGAAGTTTATCTCTGTGTCTTATACACCGAATTAGTCCAGCAGGCTTAGCATGACGCTTTCTATTTCTTCGAAGAATAAACATAGCTCTTTCTATACAAAGTGACATTTCGTTTCTACATTTTTGACATCGCACCATTTCAGAAGAAAGTTTCTATCCCAAACTGTCAAAATCACACTGACAACTGACAGTTGTCCAAGGTAGTGAAGACCATTTGCGTTTTTCTACTCGACGGCCACAAGGTATATACGGTTAACTACAAAATCATGATTTTACAGGAGAGCGTTTTGAACGCAAAACTGTGATAATTAATAGAAGAACAAGGCTATCTTCTCCTATTTTACATCATTTAGTTAATAGGGCATTACCAAGGAAATGGTGAAGGCCAATATCACTATAATATTTTTTTGTTTCAAAATACGGTACTTCGACACTTTGAGAAACATCGTTGTAGTTGTGTTTATATACGTGACTTAATATCAGTAAAAATTGAGAATGAAACAGAAAAAAATATCGTATGACTAAACAAAGAAATCTGAGTCGAATTATCTAAAAGAGTGAATTTCGTAAAAACTGCAGTTGACTCTTTCTACTTTGCTGTCGTCGTACTTTCTACACGGAACGTCATTTTTGTCTATTCTTCCGTAGACAAAACGGTACTCGTGCTAAGCCTGCTGGAGTAATCCAAGGTTTAATATTATAAAGTTTCTTAATCACTGTACAAAATGTCGTCGTTTTATTAAACTAGGCTAAAATCAAGGTTGCATAAATCATATTCGAGTTTGTTTATGTTTAATTTGCTTTTGGTCGGGGGATGATTTAACTGAGGCAGCGTTAAATTTACGGTAAGGACTGCGTGATGGTCAGTAATTGTTGCGTTAGTAAGAAGCGTAATATATATGATAGGCTGGTTATGATCATTCACATGATTTATGCAGGAACCGCTCTGATGAGCAGGGAGAAAACCATGGTATGAGCAGATATAAAGATAATCTCTAAGGGCCTCAGCATCGCAGTTTTTGGAGCCAATATTAATATTTAAATCACCTGTTAGTATAACATTCCTAATCAAGCTTAACGCTTGAAAAATCTGGTTTAAAGAATTGTGAAAAGTCTCCAAGTTTTTAGTGGAAGTTGAACTATACCTATACATAGCTGTTATCACTGTGGTGGTTCCAAATTTGATAACTAAGCAATTAATCATAGTCTTGTAGAGAAGGTTACTCGATTGTAACCTTTAATGATTCTTTAGCAAAGACTACCACACCATCACTTTAATTGTGGTTTATTATGGTATGCATTAAGTTATACGCGTTTATTACTGGGATGTTATCGGTGTGTTAGTAGCATTACGTTACAATCAAAGTCTATGAGTCAATTAAAGCTATCTATGTTCTTACAAATACTACAAATGTTTTGGGTCAACACGGTTAGTGACTTTTGATAATCTGAAAGATATTGTCTGCAATCCTTAACGTCACATGTCTTTGACACAGGTAAAAATGTGTTATCTATGTCGGTAATTAAGTTATTATCTATACAAAACTAACCAAATACAATAATAAATTACGTCTAAAATATAAAAAAGTATGTGGCGCTCTTAGGCGCCTTCATAATCAAATGAGTTGATGTACCTGTAGGCGACGCGAGTACCTAAAATTGTGATTTTGATTTTAATAAACAGTGGAGCGCGGTCAAGGGGGCGTACACGTTTAGAGGGGCGCGGGGGCACTCGGGGTTCTCACCGCTCGCGCCAAGAGCGGCGCCGCCGCGCGCGCGGCGGCGCATGCAGTCGGCTACAAAGCTATCAAACGAGAGCACGTACGCGCCTCCTTCACCCCGCTTGCACGAAATTAAGCCTGAGTACTCTTTTTACTGGTCCACCTTCTATATCAGTGGTCCTTCGAGCCGGATCGGCAATCAGAAACACTAGCCAAGCTTCATCCGTTTATTTGCTTCGCTTCAACTAATTCACGCACAACGCATGCATGTATCGCACGCCGCCCGTGAAAAACAAGATGGTGGGCACGCGGAGCACGGTGCGACGGGAGCGCGAACAGCAATTAGCGATCGCAAGTGATGTGAAACCTGAAGAACAACCAGCTCATCCTTCGTCTAGTTCAAGTAAAAAACCTGGCAGCAGAAACATCATGGTAAAATCACCTTCTGCGAGCACATCAGTGAAGGCGAGGAGGGCGCAGCTGCTTTTCGAAGCTGCACAAGAAAAAACGCAGCTACAAATGGAATTGATAGATAAAAAGCTGGCCGTCGACCTGGCGGAGCTGGACAGCAACAGCTCACAGTCACTGGCAGATATTGAGCCTGCTGAAAGTGAAGTTGGTTCCCGAGTGGAAAAGTGGTTACAAACGAGTCAGGAGGTGAAAACTCAGTGTGTCACTATTGGTAACGACGACGCGCTGCGCCCGGCACATCGGCAAGACGCTATCTTGCAGCAAATGGGGGACGCCGGCCCACTACCACCTGTAACAGAAAACACATCCCAACAACACAGATCGCTGCCAGCGATGACTGCGATGCGGGGTGGCACTGAAGATACCATGCACATGCTGGCGTGTGCACTCAAGGACCTAGCCTCTGCCGCAACTACCAACGCCAACCAACCAGAAACTAACGTGAAAATGCTCAACCGATTGTGTACGCCAAAGGACTTACCTAAATACGATGGAGACCCGCTCGAGTGGCTACAGTTTAAGCTAGCATATGAGGAATCGTCTCAAGTCTGCCACTTCACCGACCAAGAAAACTTATGGCGACTGAGAAAGAGTCTCCACGGACGTGCCAAAGAAGCAGTCACAGCGCTGCTGATCGGCGCCACCACTCCTGACGTCGTGATGTCCACGCTTCAACTTCAGTTCGGAAATAATGATTTAATAATATCAAAAATAATGCAAGACATCAGCAAGTTACGCCCAATGTCACAGGAATATCATAAAGAAATTGTTTCCTTCTCGATCAAAGTTAAAAACTGTGTCGCAGCGGTGACTGCCATCGGCTGCGAAGATTATGTAAAAGGAATGAACATAGTGTCTACAGTGCTGTCTAAATTACCGACAATATTGATTTCTAAATGGACTGATTACTGTTATCCGCTTCTCAATGAAAACACAAAACCTAAGCTCGTCATATTATCCGAGTTCCTAAGTGAAGAAGCCCAGAAGATAACACAATGCTCAGTGAATATATCGTATGTGCAAAACTCTAAGAACAGTTACAACGATAAACATAAGTCGCAAACAGTTTTGTTAAACGAAAACAAACACAGTGAAAATGAAAACAGAAGTACCAAGTGCGGGTTTTGTCCATTAAAAAATCACGCATTACCAGACTGTAAGAAGTTTAAAAGGGCATTACGTAAAGACCGATGGACCTATGTGAAACGTCATGGTGTCTGTTTTAAGTGTTTGACGTCACGACATAACAAAGAATCTTGCCCCGCTACCGCGTGTGATATCGACAACTGTGGACAATTACATCATCGGCTGTTACACTATAAAGTGAATAAAAACAATGTAGAAGTGCCGTCGACCAGTGAAAGTAAACCGCCAGAGACTGATACATCTGTGGAAACCGTAACATACGTAAACAAATGCAACAAAGTGTTGTTAAAAACCGTGCCTATCTTAATTCACGGACCAAAAGGAACGTCGCGCAGTGTTGCACTTCTGGACGATGGCTCGACAGTGACATTGATAAGCGACGAGCTAGCGTCGCGCGTAGGGCTGCGCGGCTATAAGCAGTCTATGCGTGTGTGCGGCGCGTGGGACGGTACCGAACTAGTGTGCGACAGTGAGATTATAAACTTAAACTTATCTAACATTGAGAACAACAACAAGTTTACAATAAAAGCGCGTAGTGTTAAAAATCTAAACTTACCTGTGCAAAACCAATCTTCAGTGAACTTAAACGATTACGAACTGAGACCTGAAATAAAAAGTGTGATAAGTGACGGACAATGTAAACCAGAAATATTGATAGGGCAAGATAGCTATCATTTGCTTTTACCGTTGGAAATAATAAAAGGCAAATTGACCGAGCCATACATCACGCGTACTCCGTTAGGGTGGTGCATACATGGCTGCGTGCGCGCGTCGTCGCTTGACGTGAAAGCAACGTCGACTCTGCAATCCACACTTTTCATAAATGAAGAAGACAGTGAGCCATCAGAAACTGAGCGTATCCTAAGAGACATACATGAAGAAATACGCCGGTCCTATTCACTTGAGTCACTAGGTGTCTCTAATAAACCTAGACAAAACGCAGACGACGCCCGAGCTTGGGAACACCTGGAACGCTCCTCTCAATTAATAAACGGGAGGTGGTATGTTGGACTACCGTGGAAAGATTCTAAGTCCACTATGCCTGACTCGCGCACCAATGCAATGAAAAGACTCTGTGGAGTTGAGAGGAAGATGAAGTCCAGTGATGGCTATGCTACTCGATACCAAGAAAGAATTGTTCATCTACTCACTAATGATTACGCTTCGCAAATTGAAACCAAAGAAGACGCAAAAAGAACCTGGTACTTACCGCATTTCGGGGTCGATAACCCCAACAAACAGAAACTGAGATTGGTATTTGACGCCGCCGCAACATCAAACGGTGTGTGTCTAAATGATTACATATTGAAAGGACCCGACTTGCTGGTTTCGTTATATGGTACCATGCTGAGATTCAGAGAACACAAAATCGCGGTGACGGGCGACATCCGTGACATGTTTTTAAGAATAAAAATTATCAAAGAAGACAGAGATACGCTTCGCTTCTTATGGCGAAAGTCACCTGATCATGAGGTCAACACTTACGCCATGAGCTCATTAATATTCGGCGCAAATTGCTCACCCTTTATTGCGCAATATATAAAAAACAAAAATGCTGAACTTTATAAGTCGTCTATGCCGAGCGCTGTGCAAGCCATACAAAAACAGCATTACATGGATGACTACATAGATAGTTTTGAAGACGAGAAAACCGCCACTAAAACAGTTAACGAAGTTACTTACATACATAGTCAAGGTGGATTTGACATCAGAAATTGGACATGTAACCATCAGGCCATATTAAATAACTTACCACAAGAAAGTCTGCGAGCTACAGAAGTGAAGTTCAAAGTCGGCCAGCAATACGACGGCGAACGTACACTAGGCCTGATGTGGAATCCAAAAGACGACACGTTGGGATTCGACGTCTCATTCAAACGAATACCAGCCCACATAGTAGCTGGACAAAAGAAACCTACGAAACGAGAAATGTTAAAAGTGATAATGTCAATATTCGACGTCTTCGGGTTTTTATCACCGTTTACTATAAAGGGAAAAATTATGTTACAAGACACATGGAGGTCTGGTATCAGCTGGGATGATGAGATACCAAATGAAATATTTACAAAATGGTCAGAATGGCTAGATGTATTAAAATACATAAATAACATACGCCTACCTAGGCATTACGTATCGGCTACGAGAATCACCGCTACGACTGCTACGCGGCCTACGGCAAGTACGCGTAGCGCGGAGACAGCAACTATGGGCGATGACGCGAGGGCGAGTGAGAAAGCCGACGGTCCGAGTGCATGTGCACTGAATAGCGCGACCTACGAGCGCTCTGGCTATACAAACCTACAGCTCCACGTATTTTGCGATGCGTCGACTAAAGCGATGTGCGCCGTCGCTTACTGGCGGTGGCTTGATAATGATAAACAAGTTCGAGTCGCGTTCGTCTCTAGTAAATGTCGTGTGGCACCTGTGAAGTACGTGTCTGTGCCGCGCCTGGAACTACAAGCGGCATTGATTGGTTCACGATTGACTGAAACATTGATTAATGAACACAGAATAAAAACAGTAAAGAAATATATGTGGTGCGACTCAGCTACTGTATTACATTGGATTCGCAACGATAGGCGTACCTATAAAGCCTATATTGCTCATCGACTCGGCGAGATTGATGAGTACACACAGATGAAGGATTGGAGATACATACCTACAAAGATGAATGTCGCCGATGCCGCCACGCGAGAGTTTTGCGAAGTAGAAACATTGGAAAATGAGTGGTTATACGGACCATCATTTTTATACAAGGACGAAAGTTTATGGCCTTTGGAAGCGGAATTACAGCTACCTGAAGTTAGTAACATGGACCTAGAATGCATAAATACTCTTCGTGTTACGCCCATATGTTTACCGGCTGTACCAGAACCTGGCAGGTTCTCCTCCTGGCTCCGCATCTTGAGGTCTACGTGTGTCGTCTTATCTTTCATAGAAAAATGTAAAAAACTTACCGGTGACGTCGATGGCGCGATGATGGGACGAGCAGAAGCGTTGCTACTGAAATACTCTCAGATGAAATCTTTCCCTGAAGACATAGAAAACCTGCAAAAGAAAAGGGCATTAGATAAGAAAAGTAAATTGCTTACCTTATCACCGTTCGTTGATGATGATGGCGTTCTCCGTGTGGGCGGTCGCATAAACGCCGCTCCTGCAATAACGAAAGATATGAAACAACCAGTAATATTGGACGGACGAAGCCACATTGCTCACCTCATAGTTAAACACTATCACAAGAAGGCTAACCACGGGAATCAGGAAATGGTTGTAAACGAACTGAAACAGAAATATTGGATTATTAGGATAAGACCAACGGTAAAATACATTTCTTCAAAATGCATGTTCTGTAGAATCAAAAGGGCACAACCTCTTCCACCTAGAATGGGTGACTTACCGGAAGCGCGAATGGCCCATCATCAGCGTCCCTTCACTTTCACGGGGGTTGATCTGTTTGGCCCCATGGAGACAACTACTGGCCGTCGCAGGGAGAAGGTATACGGCGTGATTTTTACCTGCTTAACCGTAAGGGCGGTACATATTGAGCTTGTTTCTAGCCTGACAACAGATGCCCTGATCATGGCTCTCCGACGTATGGCGGCGAGGCGAGGCTGGCCGCGACATCTATATTCAGATAACGGCACTAATCTGAAAGGCGCCGACACGGAGCTTAGAAAATGTATCCTAGAATTAAACGAGGAACAATTAAAGAAAGAAGCTCTCAACTATAGTTTGAGCACAACATGGACCTTCATCCCTCCCGCTAGTCCTCACTGGGGAGGGGCGTGGGAAAGATTAATCAGGAACATCAAGTGTTCGCTGAAAGTGATTTTAAAGGAACGAGCACCACGTTACGAGACACTGCACACATTGATGGCCGAGGTGGAGCATATTGTGAATAGCCGTCCACTTACGCATGTGTCGGTGGAACCCAACACTGATGAGTCATTGACACCCAACCATTTCTTACTGGGCGCGGCTTCAAACTTACCGGTCCTTGGTACCTACGATGACTCCGACTTATACCTGAGAAAGCAGTGGCGCATATCGCAGAGGCTGGCTGATATGTACTGGAGACGCTGGGTTCGTGAAGTTCTTCCGGACATGCGACCCAGGCAGAAGTGGAACGAAGAGCGGAGACCATTGAAAGTGGGAGATCTCGCACTGGTTGTCGACCCCAATTCCCCTAGAAATACGTGGCCGAGAGGCGTCATTCAAGATGTACTGCCAGGAAAAGACGGCCGCATCAGAGTCGTTGATATTAAAACAAGAACGGGGGTGCTGCGGAGGACCGCGGCACGCGTCGCACGAATCGCGATGGGTGATGAGTGCTGCGTCAGCACTGGGGAGGGGAATGTAGGCGACGCGAGTACCTAAAATTGTGATTTTGATTTTAATAAACAGTGGAGCGCGGTCAAGGGGGCGTACACGTTTAGAGGGGCGCGGGGGCACTCGGGGTTCTCACCGCTCGCGCCAAGAGCGGCGCCGCCGCGCGCGCGGCGGCGCATGCAGTCGGCTACAAAGCTATCAAACGAGAGCACGTACGCGCCTCCTTCACCCCGCTTGCACGAAATTAAGCCTGAGTACTCTTTTTACTGGTCCACCCTCTACAGTACCTATAATGGCAGCTTTTTTAGCCGGACAATCTGCGTCTCCCTTCTTGTGGTTGGCTTGTTTCTTAAAGCGCAAACATGTAGCACATTTTGCTTTCTTTGCGTCAGTCATGAATAGTATGTCCTTCTTCACCGTTATGTCCACATGTAGGGGCAGCAATTTTGCATATTTTGGCTGCATGACCGTACTGCTGGCATTTGTAACATCTCGTTACCAGTGTGAAGTCTCGTACCGGGCAGGAAGATCGATTTATGAATAATCTGTCATGTGTGATGAGGACCTTATGTATGATGGCTGGAACTTCTATAATATAGTTGCAATTTCTCAGCATCTTTCCTTCCAGATTTGTGGCTTAGTTTTATTAAGGTCAAAAATGTATCTAGGGATATAGTGGGCAGTTTGTCGGCCAAATATTGTTCATTAATACATTTTAAACCTCATTTTCAGCCATACGACTATTACTATAATGCGAGGTTTGCACTTTTTAGGTTCGTCGACGAGAAGCCCTGACGAAGCAAGTTGGACTGTTTGCTTGATCGTATTTATGTCATCTTTACTTTCAGTGCTGATTATGAGTCCTCCTTTTCCAATTTTGCATACGCCTCGTACTATCAGCTTCATTTCTCCAGGACATATGAGGTTTTGGGCCATGTTCTTGGTTTCATCATTGGCCTTTGAGTTGTCACTGGGATAAATGGCCGCGGGGCTAAGAGTATTAGGACGAACAAAGGTGCTAGACCCCTTCTTCACCATATCTGCAAAAGATGTAGAAGTTGCTTCCTGTTTCGTACAACCTCCTTGCTCCTGGATCGTCCGGTTCGAGATGAACTTAGACAATCTGATAGGTCTCGAGCTTCGGTCATGGTTTTAGGGAGGTATGGGTTTATATGGCTTTTTCCTTTAGTGACTAGTACTGAACAGCCATTTGAGTAACTCCATGTCCAACTTTCCGGCAAAGATTGGTAATTTTTTACTTCCGATCAGCATTTAGCTTTCCATCAGAAGCAATAATGCAAACCTCATTCAGGTACTCAATAGACCCCATCGAGTTCGGAATGTCCAGAGTGGACACAACTCCAATTTTCTCATCTTGGTCCTGTCTTGGTTGTTGGGGCGGTGTCGGTGCCGGTATCAGTACCGGTATCGGTGTAGGACTGCGACGTATCACAGAGCTCCGATTGAAAGGGCTGTTCCATATATCAGTTCAAAAATATAATTATTATCCAGTGAGTCCATTATTTCAACCTATCACTATAATATTTATTTCTATGACAAGCTAATACACTAAAACTAGGTCACTATTTATGCTAGCGTTAATTTATTTTATTGATATTATGCATTGATGAGCACGTATGCGTTGAATATAAAGTAGCTTAGTCATATTTTCTGCACAGTCTGTAGGCATGTATACCCATACACACAGTATGGGACGATCACTAGTCACTATTTTGATTGCACATATCCTAAGGTTGTTACATTCAATTACCATAACTGACGGGAACTAACTCCAATGCCACAATATTGCCATTCCTCCATGAGGTCTGCACGCAACATTCCAGCAGATGTGTCAGCAGATGTAGCATATGTCCTTAAGAATATCATATATTTTTCTGATTTTGTTTACTGCAGTGGATCATATACTTTAACGCATTATAAAACTTATAAAAATTGCGTTTAGGTCCTGTAGTCCCCTTAAGAGCAATTATGTCTGACACCAGCGTTAGTCGTTAATGATCAACGGATCGCATAACATTTTGACAGTTAAATGTAGTGAAAGAACAACTGGTATTGTTATTCTTCATTTATATTTTCTATGATCGGTCGCAAAACATTTTTCACATTCAACGCATGTATTGGTTACCTTCCCAGCGTTGCCGCGACAAAAATTTTCAAAATGTCCATACAGTATGCCATCAGGCCAAAAATTCTCATCCATAAACATGCTCAAACACCTGGTACTTTGGTACGGAAATCTTAAAGGCATTATAGTCTCTTTGAGACTTTATTATTAATTCTCTGTACAGTGTACAAATTTGTCTTACTAAATATATGATCAGAGATGTCTCTTTCGGTAATACTGTTATCCATATTATAAATAAATAAGGGTACCTTAATATCAGCCGCCTTGAACTTCCCTTCAGGTTCCTTTGTGCTGTTCCTTTCTGTGCCACAAACTTATTTTTCGACCGATGTTTCTGAACAAGTGGCCATTCTTCTGTAGGTTCCACCTTCTTCTATTGATTGGGTTCGTTGAGTATATTCAGCAAATGTCAGTGGAATCCGTATTTTGTGTCATCACAGTACTTTCGTGTAACACAGATGTTTCGGTTACGATGTTTAGTAGCGGGCACATCGTCGTTTTTAAATGCGCATCGACATCAGAGGCATTGATGGCACATAATGACGCGCACATAGTACTTTCTACTTGCGCACGGGCCTCGACATTGGCTGTTTTAGACGTGCACTCGTTATCTACAAAATCTACTGAGTGCAGGCTGGATGCGGCAGAACTGGTTTCCCCGTACTCACGCATGTTAACATTGTTGTCCTTTCGTTTGTTTATATTTGCAATATGAGATCTCTGTTTTAGTGGCGATTGATTTATTCCTGATTTCATAAATACAATATTCGAGTCCCGTTGGCCCACTGTCATAAGTATGACTTTTATTAAGATGCATATCTCCTTTCCTGTCACATTAATTTCGAAATAATTAACAATCAATGCCTGTTTCATATTTTCCACTTCACTTTTTGAAAGTCTTAATTTATACATACCCCTCTTGCATGTTATTTAGATCACTACGTAAAAGCAGTTGGTCTTTTAAAAGCTGCCTTACATGTACGTGATCAAATATAATGGGAGGTAGTTTATCGCGGGCCACGAATATAGGTATAATTACAGGATTGGTGTTCTTCAGCAATGTTAACACGTCTTCCAAGTCCCGATGAGACCTTCACGTTTCTGAGCTTTCATACGCAGTGATGTTGGCAATGAAATGAAAAGAAGTTTCTTAGCCTCCAGTATTTTTTTTGCAGAGAAAGCACTTCCACATTTATTCTCTCTAAACTTTCTTCGTTTTTTCGTGTTACTTACACGCAAATTTTACAATATCTGATTTCATAGTTCTGGTACCTATATCTAGTAGTAATAAATGCTTTGAGTTTGAGCTTTTTATGACAATCGTGCCTGCCTCGTTGGTCTAGTATTGCTGAGCATGAAGTCCTGGGTTCAATTCTCGGGTTGGGCAAGTGTTATTGGATTTTTTCATCTGGAATTTCTCAGGAGTCTGGATTTGTGCCCGGTTGGTGGTTACAGGCTCACCCCCTATTACATGGCATTTAATCATAACCGGCGAAATTTGGGTATACTATAGGTTCACCTCTGCCTAACCCTTCGGAGCATACTGGCGTGATGTTGTTATGTTTATATGTTATGTAAGTACATAACATAATTATAAACATAACAACATCACGCCCCCAAAATAAGTCCCCAAGTTACCGAAGGTGGCTGAGAAGTCTCAGCTACCTTCAGTAACTTGGGGACTTATTTCTTCGTAATGATGTTCATCCAGTTCAGCAATTTCTTCGTCGCATTCTTTACGAAACAGCATGTTAAGATAGAATGGCTCAAAAGTCTGAAAAATACAAGGCGTATTTAAAGTATGTTGTTAGGCTTTAAAACTGGATTACTTATTAAACGAAAAAGCTATCACGACGCGTTCTGCCTAAAGTTCACATAAAGTTATACGTTCGTGTCGTGACACCAGCCGAATTATATTAAATGCGTTTCGGTACTGATCAGTACTTGATACAGTAAAAGGCATGCGGCGGCAAAGTATGGCCATGATAGTAGTAGGTACTTCCCGACACTACTGCCACTTAACGTGCATTCTATTAAATAACCGTATTTTGCGTTTCTTAACATTATGTGAATATAGTATAAACTTACTTGGTTCGTTGGTAATTCGAGTACGCCTTGTGGACTGCGTTTATTCCAGCACTGGTACCAAATTGCAATCATTGCTAGCAGGATTAGCGTTACGCCAGATAATGATGCAATTATGATGAGTGTGTTGTTTGTAGACTTAACGCCCGAAACCACATAATTTGTATTTTAATTTAGAAGTTTTTAAAACTGTTACATAATTATTCATATCAGCTTGTGATTGTCTAGTCCACTGAGCTTCTAATGAACGTTTGCGAAGGAATCGCCGTCGTCACTTCGATTGACCAACGGCTTGGGAACTTCAATTTGGATACCTAGCAACTGTAACCCTATTGATTGCCACTCATGTCATGAAAAAAATAATCTCGTGGTTGGTTAAATCATCGTTTATTGTAATCATTGTTCTTATTTTAATTGTGGATATACGTATTTCTTTTCGGATAAACTTCGTCTTCTGTTCCACTGTAATCTATAAGCGGTTATGGGCCCACAACCAGAAGTGTAAAATGGAGTTTTAAAAAATAAAGATCATAAAACTTGATAACCACAATTAGGTCGCCTGGCAAATACCGAATGGTTGCCCTACTAAAGGCATAAATTTTTGGAAAGCAAGGCACAAAAACCGGCCAAACCTGCGGAAGGCAGTGGTGATGCCAAAGTTTAAATTTACAATAAATGAACTTCAATCCTTGAACATTGAAAAGCGACGTTGCCATCCAGTGTAATCTATCACGACGATGTTACGTCAGAGTAGGTATTACTCTAGTTATTTGCCTAAAATGTAAAATCAGTACACCTAAACGACAGGCTGGTATTTAATGTAATACATTTTAATTCAACGTCTGAGTGTGCAAACTAAGCATGCATGGGTGCCATGGCCCGCAACACCCGACTCTCGCGAGTTTCACTACTTTATCGATTTCAATACTGTGGCGGTACGGCCTACTCCCTCTCACAGGCAGGACACCTGTGCAGGGAATGTTATTTATGTAAAAGTTTTTTTTTTTTCGGTACATTCGTTCTTGGAATTTCCTTTTGAAAGAAGAAAGAAAAATATTTTATTTTAGACTCGCATAAGAAATACAAAAAGTAAAAAAAGAGCATTTAAAACTAACAAAATTTACATATTTGTTCGATTAAAAACAAAAAACAACAAAGAAAATAAATAAAAACGACTTGTGTGACGCCAAAAAGGCTCTTATCTCAGCATAATGCTGAGATATTTAAAAAATAAATACCGCAGCGCTGGTATTCTGATAGGGCCCATGAGCCACGTCCTTGACCTGCCACGGCTGAAATTTTGTTGCAATTTACACAAACAACCTATCACTGGGTACGTCGGCAGCGGTGTCTTTTGGCGGTTTCTATCAACAAGCGTCACTAGCACATGAATAAATAACCGAGCAGAATGAAAGCTTCCTAACAGAGTTCAAAATACTTACCGACTTTCATAGGGCTGTCACTCGGTTATTGAAAATATAAAATCGGGGTACCTACATTTAATTGTTAAAAATGAAAAAAAAATGAAATGTTTTATTTTAATTAATAAATACTGTGAAATAGTTACAGATACATAGATGCATACATTGCATACTTTTTTGAAGTTGGTTAATAAAATTACTGTGACTTACGGACGGACGGACAGACGGACATGGCGAAACTATAATGTTTCCTTCCTTGTTTTTATTTTTTCTCCCGCGCACGTTACTACCGAATGGATGTTATTGTTGACCTACGTAATGAGTGACTTGTGTTTTGTTTACGTAAACGTTGACCATATCTTATTCTAACGTAGAATATTTTAATATGTTGATGTGTCTTCGGAAATATAACTGCAATTATGCAGAAGCACACAGACTCTACCAAGAACGTTTTGCGAGTCTACCATTACCGTCGGCGATGGTATTCAAACGTTTGCACATACGTACGTACAAAACCGGCAGTGTGCACGGGCGAGATCAACAACGAGCTGACGCAGGCAGACCGAGGACTCGAGACAGAAGTCTTGGACTTGTTTGAGCACGATCCAACGCGAAGTACACGCTCAGTGGGACACGAACTCGGAGTAAACCTTATGCGCTTTAGGAGAGTACTCAAAAAAGATGGCCAGCACCCATTTCACTATTGTCGCATCCAATCACTACTTCTCTCCGACTATGAGCCAAGAAGTGTAGAGGTACAAGGTGGTCATAACGAACAGCAACTCCGTGGCCGTCAAGTAGATATCATAATAAATTAATGCATTAAATGTAAATAGGTACATCAGGTTTTATGTGACCGACGCGGCGAATTTGTTTTTTTTAACGTAGTGAAGTGTTAAATGTAGTTTTAACAATTATCAATTGTGCTTAAAAGAGTGTAAACCAAGATTTTCAAAAAATAATTCGTTAAAGTGATACTGATAAACAACAGCTGACAAGGTAACGAACTTGTGTAGAAAAATAGGTAGATATGCGGCGGCGCGCGGCGGTTTGTACCGGCACGGCGGCACCGATCAAAGAGTGTGGTGGGACCGTTCTATCTACTTCTGGTTTCGCGTCATCGCTTCATGCAGAATTTCAAAGGTAAAAAATTAATTAAACATTACAAATATTAATAATTAAATAATTATTTTTATTTTATTTTATTGAACAGTTTTTTATAAATGACTTGCTTTATCGCTTAGTAAACCGATTCTTAAAACGTAGGTAGAAGGAACAACAGGGTTTTTGTTTCATATTGTAGATAATTACCTGACAAGATCCTTTGGATATACAAAAAAAGAAGTCTCCTTGTTTTTCCTACCGTTATTTGTACCCGCAGTACAACAGTTTGGCATCTTTAAAAACAATATAAAATAAAACGTCCGCGTCGTACGCGCCGTCCGTCGTCGCTGCCGCTGGCACACCTTAAAGGCTCCTACATACTGGCGCGACGCGTCGCGCGACAAGTCGCGCCAGTATGTAGGAGCCTTTACTTTGTCCGCTTACTGAGCCGGCTCAAACCGGTTTGTACCCGAGCGGGCGCCGGCGCACTCCCCGCGCGCCGTGTGGGTGACAGGTCACGCACACATAGCTGTGCTGTGTGTAGTAGTGTACCTACGCACAGCGTTTGTATGAAGCTTTCATTCTGCTCGGTTTATTATTCATGTGTCACTAGGCACGCGGCGTTTTTCAAAGTCAGCGGTCATTGAGCGAACGAATTTGCGGGCTGTGGGTAAAAAAATCAAGTGGCGGCCAATCCATCTATTTGGGTATGTTCTATTTAAATATGCACGAATAGACACAGCATAATGCACAGGACAGCCGTCATTTTGCAACCAACAAGATTCTCTCTCCTCCTCGGGCACTCTTGCAATAAGTTTGGAAGATAATTTTGAAGGAATTCTAAATAACTTTCGCCAGTTAGGTTCCCCGGTAATTCAAAGGGGCCTATTATTTTTCCGTTTATAATTCCAGTCCAATAATTTATTTTAAATTGGCTCTGTGACCGGTCTTGACGCATAGCACGAGGGTTCTCTAGTTGCCAGACATGGAGATTGTTTAAATTCATGTAGCCATTTCTCTTAAGTGTTGATTCATTACTCCATAGAATTTTATTAAAAAACTGCGGGACTTCTTCCATCTTTTCGAGCATTTTTCGGCAGAAACGCAATCTTGCATTATAATCTCTTGGTTGAAGAGTCTGCACCCGCGTAACGTGGAACGGGTGAAACTTTTTATTTTTTTAAATATCATGCACAGTCGATTTCCCTATTCCCGTGCGTCGAACTATTGATCGCGTAGAAGTTGAAGGATCTTGCGCGTTTCTTCCACCGCTGGTACCACCAACACTACGAGGGATTGTTGCTTCTGAGTAACAACTGTGGACTCTTATAAATACGCGGTATTCTGGATGACGCGCATTAAGGTATCTTTCCCTACAAAGAGCTGCAGGTGCATTTCCATTGCCGCTGCATTCCCCATAAATAAAATGCATATTTGCATATTTGTGTGGCGAATACTCAACACGTGGCATTTTGATTCACAAAGTAAACAATCCAGTTACAAGCCAAGTCGTCACAAATATCACCACACAAAATAAGTACAAATCAGTAAGCAAAACGAATAGTCCAGTAAAATATCCAGGTTGTCGTTTTAACACTGATTCATAATAAATAGCAACAATTGCAACCGAGATAAACACATGCGAATTCGAGCAAGTCGAGTGATGCACTAAGTCCCTACCAGTTTTTTACATTTACTATCTCGCTCGCACTCATCCAACTCGTATCCTCTTTGTCTAACATGTACAAAAGACGGGTGGTGCGGAGTGCGCGCAGGTAGCCATTTTGTTGGTCACACGACTCGCACGCACACACGACTCGCACACACGACATCTATTTCAAACCCAATTTGTATTTGATAAAATATTTCTGGTTTTAACGAGATTTTATTTCATTATTTATATTCACTACTAACGTCTACTAATGTGTTTATTAAACCTCAATGGTCAGGTACATGTAAATAAATATTCAAATATTGCAAATTTTGTTGTTTAACCAAAATTCACACCTTTACTACACAAATAGCAATAATTCACAATTTACATCAGTAATAAGTATATTTAATTACATAACTAAATTACAAGATGATCATTAACATTAACTAAATTAAATTAAAACTAAGTTAAGCCTAAAAAAGGCCCTCGGGGCATTGTACCGAGGATGCTGGCGGCATTTCCTCGATGAATTGCAATGCTGATGCGTAGCGCGAGAAACCGCTACCTTTTCGGTCACGAGTTACATCAACTAGACGTTTCGCGATTTCTGCAAATAACTTATGCGCACTGGACCACACGGACCGAGGGTCTCAACGCCAAAGGGCACAAAGTTGTACTCTCTGCCAAGGCCTCCATATTTAATAGCTTTATTATTAACCTTATTTATATTAAATACAATACTGAATAATACCATTTTGAAATCGGCTTTAAGCAAATCATATTTTAAAATACTTGGTCACTTGTGTTTGGATACTTTTTATATGCTACGGATGCTTAAACTGAATATTTTTCACAATTTTTCCCCCAGAACAAATCTTCAAGTTGTTGGAAAAAAAACCGTGAAATAGTAGCCATACTATTTATTGCTTATCTATCAGCTCAGATAACGTTAATTACTATAACAATAAAAAACCGATAGAATTATTTAATTTGTGGTGGTGGAGTACAAAAATGTAAATAAGGTACCAAAAAACACCGATTTTTATTTAAAAAATCATATCTTTGGTACTACTTGGTTTTTTTGTAGTTTTTTTTATGAATGGCCATTAGTTTTACCGTGACCCGTTTTAAGGTTATCCATTAATTACCGGACTCCCTGTATATATATTATAGTGCATATTATTATAGTCCTTGTCACCGTATCCGGCAACAGCGACCCAGAATATTTTTCTTTTCTTTCGTGAGACCTCTTATGACTAGCAAAACCAAATTTGGCCTTGTAAACCTGGGCACACCGTGTACAGAAGATCTAATAGTACTCGAGCGGAGCGTACGATGAAGGTATCGTTCGCGCGTTCGATCGTGATCCATTCAATCAGTTCATCCGCTGAACTACGTTACACTGGAGCGCTAATGAACCCAAAACTTACTCTATGATTGGGTGAAGAATTGACGCGGACAATGATGATGATCATAAATCATAAAAGCATAATAGATCTGTGCGGGCCCTAGACTAGAAGTACGATATATTAAAGTCTGAATAATTACCACCCATTGGTTGTTCCGTAGTGGTACTCATGGTACTGGTGGTAGTGGAAGTAGTAGTCAGAACGCTCTTCCGGAATATCACTCTGGTCTCTGTAAGCACTTCGTCTTTTTGGAAGTTGGGAGCAAACGAGTGCTGCTCTTTTAAATAACATACTATTTCAGTATTCCTGTCTTCACTAGTTAACCGCAATGTTTTAGAAACATAGCAGCCTTTTTCCTTGCACTGAGTATCTGAAAGTGAAAGATTTATTCAGTTCGGACGGAGGAAGCGGAGAACAGCGAGGTAGAAGTAGTGCGAGGTAGGGTTGTAACTCGAGTCCGACCGAAAATGGATGTTTTTTTTTTGGCCGTAAGCGAAATTCGGTCTGATTTACATTTACGGGCTTTTTTTTTGCTGAAGAAAAAGTCAAATAAATGCAGTGTCAATCTTTTATTCATTTGACCGCTTAAACTTAAATCACACGAAATTTTGTAAGATAAGTTTTCTCTAAGATATAATATTATTAATAGTTAAAGTCTGATATTATTTGCTCTGCCTAAGTTATTGATCTCATAAAACTTTAAGCAGCACGTAAGTACACATAGTGGATTGCATTATACGATTGCTTAATTGAGAAGAAGCGTTTTTTGCAGCAGGTTCTCAGTTATTGTAATCAAGTAGTTTTTGTGACGTGACTATGGATATTCACTAACTACTGACAGTTTTTTTTTTTTTTTGTGAATTACCAATAGGGCAGTTTTTTTAAATAGCTGTTTAAATAATTCTGTATTATTGTTTCCGTCGTAATAAATGTCGTGATGGCTCAGTGGTTAAGGCCTCGCCTTTAATGTTCGAGGTTGTAGATTAAAATCTGGGCAAGTACCAATGTGATTTTTCAATTAAGACGCTGACAACACCTCAACCGCGGTCACTGTCAGATTGCATAGAAAAGAAAGAGAAGCGCGATGACACAACGCTTGTAATTTATTGCAAAATATGAAGCAATTATCTATTTACTTAAAATTGAGTTGAGTAATCGAAAATAAAAAACAACCAACCATTAAAATAAGACGTGATTGTTATTAATTAAATACGTAACGTATGTTGTTATTTAATACCTACAGATATTTTGGATTAGAACTCAAGGTAAGAGGTTAGTTTAACGTTAGTTTGTATCGAGATTTTTTTTTCAAAAGGTGTTTTGGTAACAACCAAGTTCTGTGAAATATGTTCAAAATTTACATATATTTTTTCCGCTACCACAAACTATATACAGGGTGAAATTGAAAACATGCGACAAATTGAGATAGGAGACTATATTTATCATTATGAACAACTTTTAGTATGAGACCAAACCCGAAATCGCGAAAAAAATATCAGCTGTTCCCTACATTTATGTTCGCATTACACATCAAAATGTATGGAACAGCAGATTTTTTTTCGCGAAAACAGCTTTGGTCCCTTAGTAAAAGTTGTTCATAATGACGAGTACAATCTCCCATTTCTGTTTGTCGCATGTTTTCAATTTCAATCTGTAGATTTGGCAATTTTTTTTTCTTAAGAGTAGCCTATTTTGGTCAATTGGGTCTTGTCAGCGCCTTAATATATACTTTCTGAGTTTCTCTTGGTAATTATTGATATCAGTGAAGGAATACATCGTGAGGAAACCTGGAATTATCTGTACAAGGTGTCGTTTTGCAACCTCGTCAAATTCAAGGAGGTAACTATGCTAATGATTTTCGACACGAATCAATAATAAAATAAGGAGGTATTTTTTTTCTAATTTTCGGAAACAGCGTATGTGGGGACACCCATGTTAGAACGCGGCCCGTGTGATACCGCACTGTAATTGCCTTTTTACATACACACTACGCAACGGGGTGATTCTGTTCTGTGAACGTGGTGTATTCTAAAATACTGTCAAACTAAAATAACTAAAAACACAAATAGGTACTCGTATGTATTAAATAATGAGCAGGTATCGTAATTTTATTTGATTATATATAATTTTCATAGCAGCCTCCTAAAATTTGACGAGGATGCAAAACGACACCTTGTAGACAAGTCCAAATAAATATAATTTAAGTATCTGTTTGTAATGTCAAAATAACAGCTTTTTACTAAATGCATATTATTTTTATTAAATGGAAGTATATACGCTATTTATAAAAGTAGCGTAGCGTATAACATCAGCTATCTGTCAGTGAAAGTCGCGTCAACATTGGGCCAGCCATATCGGAGATATGTTCAGGCTAATCTACGAAACGGCTGGACCAATTAGGACGGGAGTTTCATTGGCAGATAGCTGATGTTATAAGGGGTAACGTTGGTTGGTTTTATATATATAAAAGCTACGCAGGCGAAACCGCGGGCAGCAGACAGTAGTTAATATAAGTCTAAAATCGCCAACGCCCCTTGAGCAAGCATGGTGACCAATGCTCGCGCCTTCTCTGTATTAGAAGAAGCCTTTGTCCTGCAGTGGGATAATAATAGGCTGCTATTATTATTAATATTTAAAAAGTCTGACATATCTCGGGACCCTAGGTTCCCGGACCTTTGGAAGGTGAACGAGGGGCCAAAGCCAACTCGCAGAAGCCTGTTAGACGTTTTTAATTATATGAGGCACCAACCGACGAATCCATCCCTGTTCGAACTATGCAAGTGCACCCAAGGACAACCCCCGGTTGGTGTAGGACTATTGCAGGATATGGAAACTAAGATATTGGGCTATGGGATTGGGTGGCTAAAGTGAACTGGTTATCTAGAACTATGGAAATATTATGGCCTCTGTCTGACCAATGTTTTAATTTGTACATTGAAAAAATGGCAGGGGGTGACTTGCACACTCAATAATGGACAGCACTTAGCACTTAGTGACATAGCAACAACGGGGCAACATATCCTGCGGTGCTTTACGAGTGTAGAGGTATTCCACGACTATCAGAACAATACCAGAACCCGGATGATGGTCAAGATCCCTACCAGCACATACTGGAATATTTTCTTCTTCCGAGCACGTTTGTTCTTGCCAATCTCCACTCAAACCGACCAATGAAGGCAAGCCAGAGATAAAAAACAAGACTTTTCCCGGGAGATAGTGTACGTGAGGTCCCTACTGCCCAACAGCTCGCCGCATACTGCCCTGCGGGTTTCTGTGTCTTTCTTGGTCTGGCTCCTTAACCTAGACCTGTTCCGGCAAAGTAAACTCCTATATCCGCAATTGTCCGTTGGAATTGATCGCTCTGGTGAAAATGAGCCAGCCTACGGTCAAGATTACCAGATCACGCTTTGACTTTACTAAGTTAGCGTTTCATACGAATATGAACCTTATTTTAAGCGTTTTTTTTATATTCGTATGTGCGACTCGGTGAAACGCAGAGCTAAGAGGCTCATTGGCGACGTAAATCTGGTGGATGCCAAGCTTCACAGTTTGGCCCATCGTCGCAAGGTTGCCTGCTTGTCGGTCTTCTATAGATTGTACTTCGGAGAGTGTGCTCGGGAACTCCACGACCTCATTCCACCGGCCCCCTTCTATTATCGGTCATCTAGGCGCACTTCAGGTTACCATCCCTTCCTGGTGGCTATCCCACCAACTCGCACTAAGCGTTTCCAAACTTCTTTTATAATGCGCACAGCAAAGGAATGGAACTCTCTGCCTGCGTCTGTGTTTCCGAACGCATATACCTAACCCTAATCTCTTCAAAGTGAGAGTGAACAGGCTTCTTCTGGTCTAAGCTCGATCCATCGTCGACTTTGTTTCTGTCGCCTCAGACGTAGACTAAGGTCAAGAGCAAACCCATCAACAAAAAAAAAAAAAAAAAGCAAGCATCTCATCCTAATCCGAACTAATATTATAAATGCGTATATAGTATAAATCCATTCAGCTGTTTTAGCGTGAATACGCTAAAACAGCTGAATGGATTTGAATGAAATTTGGAACACGGGAGACCATGACCTGGATCAGGACTTGGGGCACTTTTTATTACAATGTTCTAACTAATATTATAAATGCGAAAGTAAATTTGTTTCTTAGTTTGTTTTTACGCTTTCACGCTAAAACCACTGAATGGAATTGAATGAAATTTGGCACACGGGTTCGAGTCTCGCATTTTTTTTATACGAGATATTGCGAGATTCCGAGATTGAGCATAATCCGTGTGTATCATAGCGCGAGTGCGCGTAAAATAAATCCCTGTCACGCTGTGCATGTGCCTAAGGAGCAGTGCAATCTGTTTTATTTATTTTATATTTAAAAACTTTTATTACATCGCCTAAATTTGTTCGTCCATCTATCGCATGTCGCATTACAGCCGGCCGCGGAGTAGGGGTAACGTGAAAGACGCTCCGCAGAGCAGCTAAGGCCAATATGGCGGCGCCCATGACTCGCATCAGCTAACCGTATACCATTAAAATTTCCCTTGCATCGTGGTTTCATAAAAACACACATTTTTTTTTAAATTTATGTTTTATATATTTTTGAAAACCTGAGAAGTTCAATTTCATTTTATTAGTTCCTATTACGTTTTAATTATATTAACTAATAATACAAATTCTTTAAAATAATTATTGCTGCGGAAGGCTGATTTAACAAAGTTACCTAAAAAAAAAGTGATTAAATATTTATATTATTTTAATAAGATTTTTATACTGAAATTATAACCTAATGGTGAAATATATAGTTAGCATTTTATTTTGAAATAAAACGGATATGTGCCACATTACATGCATTTTTTTTTTATCTTACATGTTGATAAACAGTAAATGGAATTAATGGTATTTGCAGTCATTTCCAATAAAAAATACCCATTCTCGTGAAGCTCGATTTCTCGCGAGACTGCCTCTGGTCTCGCGAGATCACGGCTAAGTCTAAAACTTCACGAGATTGCATTCCATAATGGTGAGTAAGCCAAAGTAATGTAATAACTTACCTGAATCGTTTAATTGTAGATATAGAACTGGTCCTGGAATTTTATATGGAAGAGGGCCACATTTAAACTGCAATGTCTCGTTATCTTCAAATTCATAGTAAATAACCTTGAGTTTGGCATCGTTATAAAGTTGCACCACTGTACCGTTTGATGGCAATTCCACTTGCAATGGGTATTGTTCTGAAAAGACGCGAGAGGTTATGTGAACATGGCGCAACGGCAGACGTTGAACAGGCTGTCGAGAGCTTTTTATATTTAATTTAGAATAGAACGTATTGAGGTTTTGAAAAAAAAATATAGGAAAAGTGGTAAATACGATAGTTAAGTAAGATATTAATGAACAATGAATTCTAGAGATTCTTATTCGCTAAAACCCATAAATGTTACTTTAACATTGCTTCACGGAAATGTTAAAAGTTAGCCATCCTATGGTTTTACGTATTGTTATTGTGTTTGCAAGATTTGACCCTTTTCATAAATCAACAATACTACCATCCAATGAAATAATACCTATAGAATGATATTTTCAAAAAATTCTGGTTCTTTTCCTCACTGATTTGTAAATTGCAAAAACCACACACAATGTAGGGTTTCATAGTTGGAATGAATTTAAATCAAGATCTTGAGAGATTCAAGAGATTTAACTACACAAACTTAACATTGTAGTTCAAAAACATGTTCCATACATTCCAACTGCAAATGTAAGTATGTACACGCACAATATTGAGTTTACCATTCTATTTTAAAACATAGACTTCTTATAGGTTTTCCTGTGTAACTATTTTTAGTATTTTCTTAAAAAATGTAGTCTCAATAGTTTCGGAGAAAAGAGGGAATGGTCAATTTACATCTATTTTTCTTAAATAACTTTATAACAGGAAATGTGTATTATTTATTCATTTATATTTAATACACAACGGACAACGGACTCAAATGTGTAACTATGTTAGTAAACTTAACCTGCACACCTATCCAAACACTGCTCTATAGTTATGAGAATCCCTGCTACAAGCTCAACACTGATGTGGAAAGCTTGCAGCAGCGATTCACACACAAGATAGATATTATTTTCGCGGGCTACCACTGCGGATCCACCTTTACCAGACTTGTCGAAAACAAGTAGGTATCACACTCACATCACAGATTGTCTAAGCGTGTAAACGCGGGGTCATACGAAGGGCGCGACCCAAGGCACGTCGTGAGGACTGCACTTACAGGCAGAAGCTTAGTGATCGTTATTATTTTACCGATGCGTCAGTTATTTTAGCTCTGATTTAGAACCTGTCATAATCACAATGATCTTTATTCTCGTTACTATAAGGAAGCTGTTGAGTTGCTGCTGCCAGAGATAAAATAACTATGAAAGGACTTTACATAATTATAAGATGGGTCACTAGTCAGCTGAGACTCCCACAATCTACTTACCGATAGGGAGATTCCCTGCAGTAAAATGAATACAGACTTGTTCTGTACTTGCACCACTATCATCATCAACAGATGAACAGCATAATGCCCTGTAATCCGTGGCTTCGAGATAAAACGACAGCTGTGCCTTCTTGTTTCGTATTAGATCTGTTATTAACAAAAAAAAGATGTTTCCACAGATATACTCTCACCCTGTTATTAACGGAGTAAAGTTGTGCCAAACTTATATCTCGAAAAATGTATGGGTTTAAGGCGCAGATATATGATTTAGTGACTTTAAAATCAGCTATTTCGTGAGCGCTAGCGTGACGCGCATTTGTATGGCCAAGGGCAACGGCGTTTACGCGAACCTTATATTGGTGTAACCCGGTGTAACTTACTAATGCCTATGTCATTTGGGTATATACAATTTAAGAATAGACTATAGTCTATTCTTAAATATTAATGCTATCAGGACAGGACCGTACACAAAAAAACTAAATAAGTAACACAATGATGTAGGCAGATGAAGGGACATGAAGGCAGAACTTAGTAGGTATGTCTGTTATATCTGATCTAAGCGTCTACCTACTACTTCGTAATTTAAAAAGTTCTTACAAAAAGCAGGAAATTTTGTTTTTAAATCTTTCTTTTCACAGTATTCATTTCACATTTTAAATTTTCTAAAAGAAAACCCCATAAATAAGTCAAAAAAACAGAAAAATTACAACCCTCTGGGGGCAAAAAAGCTGGACATGGCCGAACGAAACCGGACGGATGGTAATCCTACTGGGAGTTTCATCGCTAGAACATTTCAACGGCAAACGGGTCGCCGACACAACTGGTCGTATTCATGGACGAACAAAAAAAGTCGGACAGATTCTCTCTAGCAAAAAACTGTATCACTAAAAGTACAAATAGACGATCGAATATGGTGCGGCCGAACCACAAACGCGGTCCGCTCTCGGACCATATTCGATCATGTAGTGTACAGTACGCCGAATATTATTATTGGAGGAATGTCGACGTGATCACGTACAGGCCCGGCCGGCACGCACAAATTCACGTATTAGTCGGCCTATACGTGCGCAAACGTAAACACTAAACACATCAATATTCACACCTCGTAGTTTCGTCTTATTGGGAGTTCCATACGACTTTTTTTTTCAGTCTATGTTCGTATTATACAATCACCTGTCTTTTTGTAGCTGTTTAATTTATCAACGAAATGTATTCTATCCGACACCACCAAGCTCATGTTTGTTTGCTGTACTTCACACACCACTGTCATGGGTAGGTTAATTAGATATTTGTATTTAATTTTATAATGATTATTACTAGGATTCTTGAATGTTGGTCGTAGAGTCATCCCATTAATTTTGATACTTACAATATCTATAAAACAAAATCATTATTAAATACTTAGTAAGTAGGTTATCAGCTTCATAAACCGCTTCGTTATTGAAGCTTGTTTAGTTACGTTATATTATATATACAGGTTCAAAATATATAAGTTAGCAAAACTCGACAGACGTGATGGGTTTCAATATAAGAACATAATAAATAAAATAAAATAAACATTGAGATGTGTCGTGGGACACCCGGTTGTAATGAAGTTCCTTTTGCTTTTGCACTTTTGTGACGTACCTAACAAAAGTGTGACGGTCAAAATGGTACACATTTTTCGGTCTAACTCTCATTCTCAAAGTGTGCAGAGTCAAACTCAAACACAACTCAAAGTATTTATTTCAAATAAACCAATTACACTTTTGTATTGTCAAGGGACCGGTCAGTCAGAAAAACAAAAAACAAAAAAAAAAGACCTGTGATGTATTTATAAACACCAATTTCATAAACAATAAGTAGCAGAAAATATCACATTATGTGGTCATTTTTTTACCTTCGACTTGAAAATTCAAGTTTCATTATTACGTTTATCGAGTTTTTTAAATATTCATTAACTAACTTGTGTGCGTGTATATAATGTCTTTGGGTTGTGTGTACGGAGAAAAAATGAAATGCTGCGAAAACTCTGTGGTAACTTTACTTATTAAACTTGTTACGAAATATTACAGAGGAGTAGCTTATCAGTTTAAGAGTGCGTCTATAGTATACGGCGGTTACGGGCGAACTGTTGTGTCGCCGGGCGCTGCACGAATCTAGAATACAAAACGATGTGTCAGCGCTCCTACAACTACTTGAAATAAGAACCGAATGAAGACATCGAGCCCTTACCAATTAATTTTTGTTTTAATAAACACAATGTTAATACAGAGAAAATTAATTTTTGTTTTTAAAAATCTAAGGACCTCCGCCAATTTCTCTACCCTGAGAACTGTGTACTTTGCTCTTGCTCATTCCATTTTAACGTACTGTATTTCGGCTTGGGGTGGTGCTGGTAAATGTCTTCTGCTGCGTTTGGAGAGGGCGCAGAGGGCTGTTCTTAAGGTTATGGCCTTCAAACCCTATCGCTTCCCTACCTGCGAATTGTACACGCTATGGAGGCTACCTACGGTAAGGCACTCTTTTGCGCTAAGTACAATGTTGCGTAAACATTCTAACTTGTCTTTTGACCCAGAGTTTAGAAAACATAAACGCCGAACGGACAGAGTTTGCCCGACACCAGCCGTTAAATTAGAAATTGTCCGCCGCCAGTTCATTTTCTTCAGTCCCGTGCTTTATAATAGAATAAATAAAGTTCTAACAATTTATCCATGTACTCTCCGGGATTGCAAAAGGAAAATTGATCAATGGCTTCATAATCTCACATACGAAGAGTTGGAGAATCTAGTTAAACCCTAAATATCTTTCTTCCTCAGACATGCACACCATATACACGTAGCGAGGAGTGTGCTCGTGGGGAGGTTCCACAAACACACTCTACACTTACACCCCACAGACACGCACTACACTCACATACAACACTCCCGCATGCACAACTTAACTAACACTTAGGTACCTCTTTAATTTTTTATTATTTACTACTTTAATTGTTTATTACTTATAAATTTTACTATGTTATTTGTTTTCTCTGTACTGGAACGCTGTGTCTTCCTCTTGGAGGTGGGCGTTAATAGCTGCGACACAGTTTCGTAACTAATGTGGCTATTTACGTACGCAATCAATTTGTAATATGTGTTTTTGTTCCAATAAAGATTTATTATATTATTTATTATTACCGCCGACATTTTAACGAAAACGCAATTTTTATCATTAACCATATTGTTTTAAATATCGCTTAGGATATAGGTAAATCGTATTTTCGTAAAAATATCGCTAATGATAAGTCGGCGGTAAGGGCTCGAGATTTGCAGACGCGGTGACAGCTCGCTTCAGGTTTAGGACGCGTTCATTCTTTAGTTATTTCTTTAAAATTATGTGTCGAGTGACTCTACTAAACGCTTACTATCATTATATTCAATTAACATTGAGAACAAGACAGCAACGAGTATACTTAGTTTATGCGCCCTTGTGGAGCAGGTCCAGCGTTGAGCCCAGCATTTTTATCAGCCATGTAACCCCCTAACTTACAAGATGCTTGGCTGCATAGTGTGCGTTTTATACAAGATTTACATTTCATTTTATTCAGTTTGAGTATGTGGGGAGCATAACGTGCGACAAGGAACTTTGTTTCAAAATAAAAATGATTTTATGATTTCTTTTTTTGGGGTAGAAGACGAACGAGTACTTAGTTCTGAAGTATGAGTTAAGAATATCAGTTTAGTTTGTTTTTTTTTATCGTGTTTAGAGATTGCGAAAAGAAAGGAAAACAAACTGGTTTTACCAAATGGTCGTTGACCCTAAAAAAGTATCATAAAACCATTTTGTCTTTTGTTTTATGATGTTTAGATATCGATGCCAATCACATCTGCGGAGTTTCGCTGACTAATTTAAATTCACACTGTATAGGTAAAACTAGCTGTGCCTCTAAGACTAGCTGTGCCACCAAAACTAGCTGTGCCTCCAAAACTAGCTGTGCCACCAAAACTAGCTGTGCCTCTAAGACTAGCTGTGCCTCCAACACTAGCTTTGCCTCCAAAACTTCACTCAAGTGGATTAATATTATAACCTATTGACCGCCACGTCAAAAAAGCAAAAACGTGCCCCCCAGATTTTAAGGAATAATTCGTAGCTTGGCGCCAGCTACAAATTATTCCTTAAAATCTGTCATGTAGTCGTGACCGTGGCGTGCTGGACACATTTTGGTCTGTCATCTATACATGACTGTGGCGGTCAAAAGGTTAAGGCTCCTGCAAACGACGCGACACCGGTAGAACAGACGTAATAAAGAAAGAAGAAAAGTTAAATATATTTATAAATAAACTTAAAACATTTGCTGTTAAACAAATGTTATTACTCCTTAGACGGATATTTAAATGATAAACATAAATAATAGGAAAAAACATATTAATAATAATGTAATTTATATATATTAAAGAAATTACTAATATAATAATAAATAATATACTTAATGAAAATAATTCATAACAACAATTAATGATAATCACGCAACTTGTAGGTATGTTTAAAATATATTAATATAACAGTAAATCATTATTAATAAATAATTTAATAATAATCATTAATTATTAATATAACAATAATAATAATGAAATGAAATAATTATTCAAAGAAAAACAATTTATGCCAAAAAATAAACAGCATCATAATACATATGTACAGGTATATAAAATTAGTTTAAAATATTTAAGTACTTTTTCAGATAAAATAATAAATACGAGTAAATAGTAGATAGGCGAATTGTTAGTATCATATTTTAGCGATCTCCTGACTTTGAGTATATGAAAGTTTAAAATCTCTATATGAAAGTTAAATCTCCTAAAACGCGGCTTCCTCTCTCCTACCCTCTTGCTGTGCCCGACAGGGTCCATAATGATCTCAATTATATAGTTACCACCTAAGTACACATTATGGTAAAGCAATAAAGATATTGAGTATTGAGTAACAATTGCCAAATGCCAGGCAGCTAACTACCAATGTTCAACTTAATGGAATAGAGTTGGACCCTGTTGAGTCGACAGTTTTTCTTGGAATAACTATTGACGCTAAATTACAATGGCGCCCACACATAGAAAAATTGTCAGGAAGGCTAAGTTCGGCCGCCTATGCTGTTAAAAAAATTCGACAGATAATCGATGTAGATACGGCCAGAATTGTTTATTTTAGTTATTTTCATAGTCTTATGTCCTATGGGATTCTTCTCTGGGGAACCTGTGCGGACATTAATACCGTCTTTGTTTTACAAAAAAGGGCTGTTCGAGCCATTTACAACCTAGGTCCAAGAGATTCCCTTCGAGAAAAATTCAAAGAAATAGATATTCTGACTGTAGCCTCTCAATATATATTTGATAATCTTATGTATGTACACAAAAATATATCAAATTTTAAGAAAATGTCCGATAACCACAGTTTAAATACCAGGAATAAACATAATCTTGCTGTACTTCACACTCGCCTCCACAGAGTAGGCAACTCGTTCATGGGTCAATGTATACGCTTTTACAACAAACTTCCTATTGCTATTCGAAACTTACCCATTAAACGATTTAAAAGCTGTATTAAAACCAAACTTTGTAAAAAGGGGTACTATAAAATTTCAGATTATTTAGAAGACAAAAAAGCTTGGGATTGACCAAGATTATGTCTGGACTTTAAAAGAGACTTTGACCCTTGAGTTTGTTTCGCCATTTCTTCTCAGGGGTAGTCAGATAGGAAATGTCGACTCCATCTAGCTTATTTTTTAATATGACGTGTAAAAGTGATTCTCATATCCTATTTACAGAATAAACAATTTCATTTCATTTCATTTCAATTTTATTTCAATGAAGTTTTCATAGAAATTGTTCTACTGGTGTCGCGTCGTACGACAAGTCACGCCACTCTGCACGAGCCTTTACTGTTTGATTACTTAATTGGTTGCAGGAGAGCACAGCACTAAATAAATAAATAAAAAAACACATAGGTACACAAAATATTCGCAAATGCGTTACATACTTGGTTGGTATTATTGTGTAGGTGGCTGGCTCAGTCATGGCTCCTGGTGGTTTAGAGAATTACGCAAACGACTCTCCCCCGACCTTCCATTTAGAAGAAAATGGAAGGTCGGGGGAGAGTCACACGCGACGATACTCAAAATTGACACTTTTTGTTTCACTTACTAGTATTATTATCACATTCAATACGATAGTGGAAATATGAAATAACATACCTAAGGGACATTTTGTGTAAAATGTGTTATATCATGTATACCTACTGTTCGACTCAGAATTTCTTGCTCTATCGATTGGTATATTTAAAACTTTGATAAGTAAAAAAAACTGGCCAAGTGCGTGTCGGACCACGAACAATGAAGGGTTAGTTGGGATGAATTTATCCCAAAAACAAACGTTATCATTGTAGTTCAAAAACCTGTTCACCCATACTTCGATATATATCACGTTCAATTCTCAAACTGAAATTTTTTTATGTAAGTTTGTAATCGCAAATCAATTTTGTTTTTTGTGTTTTTCGAACTATTTCTTTGCTTGTGCTGCGAGACCTCCTTGCTTCTTGCCAAACATGATTCTAGGTCCAGTACCCTATAGGTTTTGATTTATTTGCGAGTATCAAAATATGTCGCATAAATGGCCGTATTTTGACCCGACTGCCCCAGAAGGAGGGTTAGGTTTTTCGAGAGTATGTATGTATGTATGTCTATTTCTTTGGGACGCTCTGTAGCCTAAACGGCTTGATGGATTTTAACATAATGGGTGTCGTTAGATTCGTCTTTATTTTGGGAATGACATAGGCTATATAATTTTTATATATTGCATCTGCAAATACAAAAAAAAAGGGAACGAAATGATTTTTTAAACTAAATTACAACAATATTGACATCAAATAAAAGCTAGTAATGAGCCAATTCCATATATATGTATATTAATAAAACTAAATATTTTTTATAGCGTACCTCCCTGGCACGTAATGTGAGGATGATTTTTTTTTCTCCACTACCCCATGGTGTGGTGCATCGTTGGATAGGACGTTTTAAAATATTGTAGGTCTGTTAAAACCACTTTTCGATTCAAGAATCCACTTGCGTAATATTAAGCATTAAAGTGCTATTTTTTGTTAGAGACAAGTGTCCCCCCTCCCCCTGGCAGCTAAATGGTTGTTTATTGAGATGTGAAAAAATTCATGGCGTACATTCAATGAATTTCAAAGGAAAGCTATCACGACGTTTTTTTTTTTGGATGGGAAATCATCAAATAACTTCTTCCGCTCTGGGCGGAGCGGGAGGGTGTGTCACCTTCCCTGTTCCTGTTGCCTGTGTTGCCAGGGGCCTCGGTGACCCTTTAGTACCTTCCCGCGACTCCGGCAGGCATCCGCCCTAGTGGAACCCTACATTTGTGCTGACGACATCTCTTTGAGGCGCGCGTGGAATACGACGCGCCGTCGACCCGGGCCTGGTCCTTACCAGACGGTGAGCTACCCATTGCTCACCGTCCGCAAGCCCGCGCCTACGGTGGCCGGAAATCCGCCCGAGATTCCCGACGCCCAGGGAGTCTCCTGCGGCGGCTAGGGGCGAGAGGGCGCGAAATTTGCCTTTCCCTCAACCGTCCCGTCTCCTCCTTCGCGAGCATTACTGCTTCGCAGAAGGATGTGACGGCTGCCCATGCCCTCTCGCTCCGTACCATGGCCTGAACCAGGGCCAGACGCGAGAGATCTCTGCCGCCGATCGCCTCCACGAGGACACGGCGGTGCTCTGCCCAAGCCGGGCAGACCTCCACCATATGCTCCACCGTGTCCTCCAGGCGATCCACACAGTGGTGACACCCGGGCGTTTCCTCCCGCCTTATCCGACACAGGAACCTCCCGAAGCTGCCGTGTCCGGTGAGGACCTGCGTCAGGCGGAAGGTGAGGACGCCGTGGCACCTCTCTAGCCACTCCTCAAAGAGGGGACTTATCGCCGCAATCGTGGCGTACCCAGCACTGGGTTGCGACAACTATACACTCCATGTCGCCATGAGATCCCGTCGGAGCTCCGTCCGCTGTGTCGCGATTTTTCGAGGCAGCGGGGTTACGCCCCAGCGTTTCGCCTCCTCGCGCCACTCCCATACGTGCGCGAGGACTTGTGCCTCCAGATCCCATGGCGGCAATCCGGCAAGGAGGCTCGCTGCCTCACAGGAGACCGTGTGGTATCCCTGGACCATCCGGATGGCCATGACCCTTTGGGCCGCGCTCAACCGGTGGGCAGGCCGCAGCTCCAGAGAGCGCGCCCATACAGGAGCCCCGTAGAGAGCCATGGACCGCACGACCCCCGCGTAGAGCCTCCGCCAGGAGGCGTTTGGATCCCCTAGATTGGGCAAGAGCCACTTCAATGCAGCGCCTGCCCGCTCCAGTTTGGGAGCCAAACGTCGGAAATGCTCCACGAAGTTCCACCGACTGTCGAGGACGAGTCCCAGGTACTTCATCGTCGACTCGACGCCGATGGAAACCCCTCCTACCGTTATTTGGGACCCCAACGGTGGCGCGTTCCGAGGACCATGAAAACACATGGTCTCGGACTTGTGCAGGGCCACCTCGAGTTCCAATCGCCGGATCCTTTCAACGATTGTCGCAACCCCGCGTGCCGCTACTTCGCCCGCCGCCTGGTGCGACCTCCCTTGCGCCAGGACCAACGTGTCGTCAGCGTAGCACACTATGCTGACGCCGCTAGGGAGGTCGGCGCGCAGCACCCAGTCGTATCCGATGTCCCACAGATGCGGCCCCAAAACCGATCCCTGTGGGACACCGCACGACATCTCTTACCAGTTCCACACTCCCTGGTGACCGGGGTAGATGACGGCCTAGTCCGTCAGATAGGCCTCGACCACACGACAGAGTTAGGTCGGCATCCGGTGGTACCGGAGTGCCTCCCTGATGCAACTCCAGGGCAGGGTATTAAAGGCATTGGCGATGTCTAGAGACACCGCCAAGACGATTCCACCCTGGGCAACAGCATTCCCCGTCCTCAGGGCTCGCACGCGCATGATGACGTCCACCGTAGAGCGCCTTCTGTGGAAACCAAACTGGCTCTCCGCCAAATCCGGCCCCATCCGCACCAGCTGGCTGACGAGGCGGTCTGCATTGACTCTTTCAAAGAGCTTGCCCACCACGTCGAGCAGCACGATGGGCCGATAAGCTGATGGAGAGTCCGCAAGGCGCCCTGCCTTCTTTACGAGGACCAGTTTCCCCGTCTTCCTACGAAGCGGGAACTGGCCTTTCTCCAAGCATGCGCTTAAGAGCCCTCTAAGTCGAGGCCTGAGAGCCTCCAAGGCCAGGACCAAGGTCTTCACAGGTAAGCCATCGGGTCCTGGGGCGGTATTTTTGGCGTTAAGCCTGCGTACCGTCGCTCTCATTTCTACCTCGGTCACCTACGGAGCATCGTCGTCGTCGTCATCGTCAGCGGTGTGGTCCGCATTGGGCACCGCAGTAGGCAGAGCCATGGGTGGGGAGGTGTGTTCCCCTCGCGAAGGGAACAGAGCGCTCAACACGTCCTCCACAAGCTGGGGCCGGAGACTCTGCGTCAGCGGGGGAGCCCATGGGCGGAGTTTATCCCGCACCACTTTGTACGGGCGTCTCCACGGGTCCCTGTCTAGAGTCCCCAGCGACTCCTCGCGGGCCAATCCCCTGGCCCGCAGGAACTCCGCTTGGAGGGCGGTCTTCGCCGCTCTGTACCCCTCGTACAGTTCCGCCTGAATGGCTTTCGTATCCGGAGGATAGATAGCCTGCGGTGCCTGGTGAACCAGCATCGCGCAGCCACGCATGCAGTGCGCAGAGCCGTCAGCTCCTGCGACCACCAGTACACCTGGCGCGAGGCACGTTCAGGCTGGACCCGGGGCATTGCCACGTCACATATGTCGGACATGGCTTCCCGGAACCACTCCGCCTCGTCGTTGATGTCAGCAGGCCTGTCCGGTGGTGACACCCAGGCCTGCACGATCGAGGCTTCCAGGAGGAACTCCCGGTCCAGCTGCTTCAGCGCCCACCGCGGACCACTCAGGGCCCGTCGGACCGGCGCGTTTGAGGTCTGGGCGGAGACGTCAAACCGGATATACCGGTGATCGGAATAGGTCTCCATCCCCTCCATGACGCGCCAGTCAACTACACGGGGTGACAGAGCGTGGCTGGCGAACGAGATGTCCACCACTGATTCACCCCGCATCCGCACACACGTGGGGACAGAACCCCGGTTTAGGACGACCAGGCCTGTCTCCAGAGCCCAGTCCCCACCATCCTTCCCCGTGTGTCCGTTAACCGGGAACCCCAAGCCAAATTCTTGGCATTGAAGTCCCCGAGGACGAACACGGGGAGGGAACCAAACCCGACGACGTCGTCTCTCAACTCCGCAAGGGAGTTGTGGAACTCGGCAAGAGTTCGGTTCGGAGAGAAGTAGACCCCCACCACGACAATCTCCCCAAACTGTGCTGCTACGCAGTCCCGTCCTCTCTTGACAGCCTCGAGGGACGGAGTACCGGCGGTGGCCTACGAAATTAGGGTCACTGAGCCGCTCAGGTCCTCCACCCAGTCATCCCTAGGCGGGACAAAGTACGGCTCAGCGACCACGGCTATATTAATCGGCCACTGCGCCATGCTCTGGAGCAACAGATCCTGAGCGGTGGCGCAGTGGTTGATGTTCGCCTGGAGGAGGCATAATGGGGCCATAATAGATAGGCACTCCATGTCAGCCCCCTCTTGAGCCTCCTGCCCAGCCCCCTGCGAGGGTTCTGCCGCAGCGGCTACGGTGGCGACGGCGACGATGGCGGTGTTGAAGGCGGCAGCGGTGGTGGCAGTGGTGGCGGCTGCGATGGTGACGGCGGTGGCAGAAAGCTTGCCTCTGGCCCTGGTTTTGGCGGGTGGGGCGTAGGCCTTGCCCCCCATCCGGTGCGCGGCCAGCTTGGCAGCCGCCGCACATACGGCACAGTGCGGCGTGGCATTACACGAGCCGGCCTTGTGCCCGGGCAGACCGCAGCGGTAGCAAAGACCGCTGCGGTCCACCTCCGAGGTGCATTTCGCTTGCACGTGGTTGCCCACCTGGCAGCGAAAGCACCTCAGAGGTCTGGGTTCCAGCAGTTTCACCTGCGCGGAAACCCAGCCTACCAATAGCCATTGGCCCTCCCCGGCAATTTTTCTAGCCGCCGACACGGGGCAGCTCACCATAACGGTTTGCAGCCCCGTAAAGCTATCACGGCTAAGTAGGCTTTACAAGTTAACGAGTTATAGTCGACCAACTTAAATTTGCAGTTGGAGAATTTACTGAGGCATATATCGATGCATGGGAAAACATGTTTTTCACTACAATTTTAAGTTTGATCTTGGGGTAAAAACGTGGTAGATAACATATTCAATGTACAGAACCCTCACCACGCGAGTTCAAATCGCAATTGTTCGGTTTTTTTTAACTGATCTTTCAAGAGACTACAATAAATGCGGTCGATGACCCCACAAAACAATAAAATTTATTTATTTTTGTTTGATCATGTTTAGATATCGATACCCATTACGTCTGCGGAGTTTAGCTAGCTAATTTAAAATAACCCTGTATTGCATCGACACAGTGTGTCATAATTATGATAGATTCAATTAGTTTAGTTTGTTAACAGCGATGTGCAATAATAATATAGAGTACACCATTATGAGACCTTTACTTTGAAAAAATCAAGTTTTTTATTTCCCAAATGTTCCTTAAAACAACGCAAACTTTTCACTTAAAATTTCACTACTGGAAGGTCACGGTTCGTTAACCACTATTTATTATTTTTAACGTAAGGAACATGCAATCTTTTAAACTATAGTCTTAATTTAATACAAGCTATTTTAGTCTTAAATACTAAACAAATGTATGAGACTTTGACACAGCCACTTTTTAAATAGAACGTACTTATAGATAAAAAGTTACGACCAGTTTTGTAAAACATATATTTTATTTTGGATCCCCTGAAAATCTCAGGTTTGTCCCTTATCTACGTTATTTCATATTTCTACTGTCAAATAATCGTACCCACGGCAGAACACCTACATTAGGTACCTACTCATAAACTCAGTGAATGACAACCAATATTATGTGTTTGTAGCTTTAAGGTGTATGGTATCCGTAGCTATAAAATGGAGCCAAAAGCCAAGTCCAAGAAGCATCACATAAATATGTTTTCTTGTGTCTATATGAACCTAACAAAATAGAATACAAAAAAAAACTTACTGAATTCTGTCCGCATAATAAATCTCACCATAACTTTGGTGTAGTCATTTGGCTCCGTATTAGTACATGTTATGTAACTATTGTTGTGCCCAGAACGTAATGTTGCAATAAGACCGATCGCTGTGGATGATGATAGATCTTTCATGATAGAATTTTCTGAAATAATACGGAATATTATGATTACAAATACAGATATTTTAAGAACGGAATGATAATCCAGCCTGCCACATGCTTCCACAGTCCACAACAAACGATTCCTCTTCTTCAATAAGCTACCACTACTAATAGCAGCCCAGATTTTCAACCCAAACATATATAGTAGAAAAACTTGACTAGATTATATTTAAACTTAATAATAAAAATAGATAAAAGTCAAAATACAATTGGTCTTCATGATAGCCGATCAGTGATTTATTACACTCAACGCATATTGAATGGAAAGTTTATAAAATAAGATAGAAGTTGGTATGTTGATGGGTTTGATTGTTACTATCTAAAAATATATCGTTTAACCACTTTTTTTTTGACTAGCCTGTTCTATCCCAATCCCGGACAAAGGCGTAGCTCCACTCCTTCCATCTTTCGCAAGCCCGCACGTCCTACTACCAGTTTTTGCCGAATCTTGTCTAGGTCGTCCCGCCATCTTCTTCGTGGTCCGCCGCGATCCCGTCGCAATATATACGAGATTGCGATATTCGTACCCTTGGCGAAGCCGATCTGGTGCCGAACTTAATGTATAGTGTGCCATGACTTTTACTTTGAGATCCTATCAAGCTCTTTCGAAAGGGAGGAAGAAAGTGTTTTCTAAACTCTTTATTACAAGTTTTATATTACATAGCTTGCTTCGTTCGTATATGTTTCCAGTTACTTCCACTAACACCCATTTTTCAAGCACATTCTGGCATCCGATTGAACTAAAACTTAGCATACATAAATAACTTCAGTGACAACGCAAAAATATGATACCATGGAGTTGGTCTGATGATGAAGCCCGAAGGTGACCATAGATACTCCTCAATTAATAAGATAGCATCGTTAAGTTTGAGCTCGTTGGTTATATCTTGACAAATACTATAGCCTCAGATTGTGTTCAGGGACTGACGATGGAGCCAGAAGGTAGCCATAGGAACTCCTTAATTAAAAAAGGTAGCACAATTGGTTGTGCTGATCTAATTGGAATTATCGTACTTGTTGTCATTGCCTTTCTTTTTTTATGTTGGTAAAGGAATTAATAGATAGAGTTGGTATTGCATCTTCATATCTCCTATCTCCCTTATTTGGAGTTCGGTCCTGACGTTATGGTTTACTTTGAATGTTTGAAATTATAAAATTATTATTGCTTGTCAAAATTGCGAGACTTCAGAAATTGTTTTACTAGGACGTGAGGATTCTATAATTCACCTCTGACAATGTCATGGTCATGTATTTTTTTGTGAACCAGTACACTAAAATTATTAATTTCAAGAGACCTACAGGAGCTAAACGCAAGTTTTATAACGCCTATAAGTATATGATCCACTGCAGTAAACTAAATCAGAAAAATATATGATATTCTTCAGGATATATACTACGTAGATAGTGTGTTGAAAATATAATATAACTAATTTGATATGATAGAAAAAAGTCACGAAGTTACCTCTATAAAATTCTTTTAACGCGTAAAAATCATACTAATATACATGCAATCATTCTGATTTTTTGTCAGATTATTCTACAAGCAACATATTAGCATAATAGTGTTTTTATTTTTTGATCTAATCAATGGATTTATTGTAAATCGTATATTCTTATTTCTGAGCATAATACGTACGCATGTTTGCGTAAACGCCTGTGTACCGACAGTGCCGGCCGAGGCCTGATGCTATACAGACGTGTCGTTCTTTTCACCGCATTATTTCCGCCCCGATTGTTTAATGTTTTTGTAAAATTTTGTTTGTGAATTCATTGTTTCATATTTTATTTGCGTAAATATTTTTATTTCGTGTAGATATAAAATACTTTTAGTTAAAATAGCGTAATAAAGTAGTTTGTTATAAAATTGTATCATTTGTAAAAGAAAAATCAACAAAATAAAGAAAAAAAAAAGAAGAAAGAAATGGAATGTCATGGGAAAGAAAGTGAAACCCGTTGCGAGGACTAAAAATTAAAAAACGTTCATATATATCAAATTACCAACTTATGAACGAAATTAAAAGGTAAGATAAAGCCATTGGATGTCAACAGGGTGACCCTCTTGGGCCAGTAATTTTTAGTTTGGCAATAAATCCAATTATTCGACAGCTAAATTCTGAATTCAACGTATGGTATTTGGATGACGGAACCCTAGGAGGTGATGTAGACACAGTCTTAAAAGATTTAACTTTTTTAAAAGCAAAAATCAGTTCCATTGGCCTAGACCTTAACCTTTCAAAATATGAAATTTATCTTCCCCAAACCACTGACAGACAGACTACCATAACAAAATTTAACACATTAGCACCAAATATCAAAATTACGGAAAGAAATTCTCTTCACCTCCTGGGGTCCCCAATTTTTGACGAATCCTTTCCAGCGTTCATTGAGGAGAAAATACAAAATTTTAATGATGTCTCGGAAAGACTTTTCAAAATTAACATTCATTCAGCTTTCACACTTATTCGATACTGTTGCTTTGGACCAAAATTTACATATAGCCTTCGCTCCTCCCATCTATGGAAGCACCCACAACTTTTAGTAAAAGTAGACCAAATTATTAGAAACACACTAACTTCGATCCTTAATGTGGCTCTGGACGACCGAGCGTGGCAGCATGCCACACTACCCATTCACCTGGGTGGTCTCGGCGTCCGCAAAATTTCAAGTATAAGTTTACCGGCCTTCATCTCCTCGGTTCACAGTACTGATAAATTAACCAGGAACATTTTATCTTCCTCACTGGTTGATTTTGAGGTACCGTGGTTTACCGACGCGTTGAACGCTTGGAAAATGGCTTGTCCCAATATGGATTTGCCAGACAACCCAACCTCCCAGAGACGGTGGGACGTGCCGCTCTGCAGTATTATACGGAATACCCTGATAAATACATCACTTAATACTGCTGAGCGTGCTCGTCTGCTGGCTGTGGGAGAGTGGGAGTCTGGCTTGTGGCTTCAGGCGCTCCCGTCATCTACTATAGGCACTATGATGGATGACTCATCGTCTCGCTACGTGTCTCCGCTTGGGCGCACCTTGTGTTGCTCCGCATCGGTGTCACTGCGGTGAAGCCGTCGACAGTCTTGGACCATGGCCTGTCCTGCTGCAGGAGCGCAGGTTGCATAGCACGGCACGGCAGCATCAACGATATTATTCGTCGAGCCCTTGTCACCGCCGGCATACTAGCGTTATTAGAACCAAATGGATTGGTACGTGACGATAGGAAGAGACCAGATGGTATGACGTTATTGCCTTGGAAGGTGGGTAGGCCTCTGGTGTGGGACGCAACCTGTGTCGACACCCTTGCGCCATCTCATGTTCCAAGCACGGCTGGCTGTGCTGGCGCCGCTGCTGCAGTTGCTGAGACCCTCAAGCGGCGCAAATACTGCAACCTTATAGGAAACTACAGTTTTGAGCCGTTTGGGGTCGAAACGCTCGGGTCATGGGGCCCAAGTGCGCGTCTCCTTTTTAAGGAAATCTCTCGCCTATTGATCGACACTTCACGTGACCAGAGGGCTGGCTCGTTCTTTGGCCAAAGAATTAGCATTGCCATTCAACGTGGCAATGCTGCCAGTCTTCTGGGCACGTTTCCGGATGACAGCGATGCGGACGAATACTTTGACGCCTTTTTTTTTTTTTTTTTGTGGGTGGGAAATCATCAAATAACTTCTCCCGCTCTGGGCGGAGCGGGAGGGTGTGTCAGACTCTTACTGACTAAAACCCACCCGTATTCCTTCCTGTTGCCTGTGTTGCGGGGGCCTCGGTGACCCATAAGTACCTTCCCGCGACCCCGATACTTTGACGCCTAAGTGTCCTTTTGTTTTTTGTATTAATTTGTATATATAGTTAGTAATTTAATTTAGTGTCTACCTAGTGTAAATAGTTAGTAGCATCAAGATAAAGCATTTTATTATTACTAAATATTTATTTTTATAACCATAAAACTATGAATTTTGGAAACGTCTAAGTAAGTGCAATCAGTTCATATGGTCTGTATTTTCGGTACCTCTTTCAAATGATATAGTAGCGTATTTAAAAGAAGTGTAGATCTACAGGCTAGAATGCCTGGGTTCAAATCTCAGGAATTTCGTTTTTTATTTAAACTACTACGATGTACATATATTTATTAAATACATTTCTATAATTAAGTATATAAATTTAAAAAAAAAAACCTTTAAAATCGAATTATTTTTTACAGGAGAAAAACGGTCGAAAATATCAACACGGAAGTTATTCCAATACGTAAGTACCTCCACCTTATATAAGCTATAATCACAATAAATACTCGAAGAAGTTAAAAATACCAAATGTTTTTGTTTTTTCAGAAAAAGACCTCGGCTTATTTGATAATAGGCATGACGAAATAACTGGTTCATCTGAAAATTGCGATGTTATTTGTCACAAGTAAGAATTTAATTTTATTGTTTTTGTTTATAATACATAGGCACTATAATTATGTACCTTCTTATGAATTTTAGGTACCTACCTAATTATTTACTTGCAGCTTAACAATTTTTCAAAGTCAAATACAAAAATAAACGAAATTCAATTACCTATCTTGTGAACTACAATACATCATAGAACTACAATATTTAGAATTGACATTTCTACGTAATTTAAACTCATCAATATTTTTATAGATTGAAAACAGAGGTGCCACAGAAAGATCACGATTGTGAAGTTATTGATAAAAGTACATATTCATCTAAGCATGTACTAAAAGAAGCCTTTAGTAGACAGGTAATATTTATAACATCACCTTGGCACAAACACGTTTAGATTTGTTTCAATTGGTTTTAAAAATAATAATGAAATTTTAGGTGGCTTGTAAGGCAATATCATGTCCAACGTGAAAACCGAGAAACAGTTGGGTTATATTAAAGATTATTATAGAAAACTTAAATTATTATAGAAGAAGATTTTTCCGCAAACACATTTTACTTAGATTGATTACTTAGAATTCTTGTAGGTTTAATATTTCAATGTTTTATACGAATAAAAATTTGTCTTATCTATCAAGAAATTATATTTGTATTCATTTCTTTTTCAGATGGAAAACTATAGGTACTCCTGAAAAGAACATCCAAATTGGACATAGGATTATTAACGTTTCCCATGTTTTTATAAAGTTATATGAGATCTCAAATCATGGACCATAAGATAGAAACCTAACAAAAAGCTTGAAATGAAATTTCACATAACGTTAACCTGAAAAAGAGCGTAAAACTAAATGTCACATAATGTTAACCTGAAAAAGAGCTTAAAACTAAATATCACATATTGGTGCCGATTTCCTTGTTCACAAACTAACTAAATTTAAGTTCAGTGCATCTTTTTCTTTCTATTTTATTAAGGAAAGGACAAAAGATAAATTTTAGTTTAGTCCTGTCGAATTAATCAGCGCTTGACGTAAATTGACGTAATTTTAGTGGGCAAGTTTTTAATCACATCTAAACTTGTATGGAGTAGTGATAGGCGCAGATTAATTTGACAGGACTAAACCAAAATTTATCTACTGTCCTCTTCTTAACGAAATACAAAGAACAAGATGCACTGAACTTAAATTTAGTTTCGTTTGTGAACAAGGGAATCGGTACCACTGTTAACCTGAAAAAGAGCTTAAAACTAAAATGTATTATGACGTAAATCTGAAAAACCCTTAGTGCTTAGTGTAAACCATAAAGATGTATAAAGGGCGCCACTTGATTTTTTTTTTTTTGTAATAAAAATGTTTTTTGTTTTTTTAATTAATAAAAATTGAATCAGTTTTATTTAAAAATAGCTGTTGCCCGCGATCCAGGATGAAAAGTAGTCCTTCTCCAGATCATGGTCTGCCCATGTCCCAAATTTTATCTAAGTCCGTTTAGCTGTTTCAGCGTGAAAGCATAAGAAACAAAACTCACTTTATTACTAAAATAATTTCATTGTCCTATCTTTTTTTTGTTAGATCTATATCTTACTTGCGCGTCGTTGCTGCGCCATCTATTAGAATACTCGGGCGTAACCTCGCTATGCCGTTAGTTATATGGACGTCGTCGTTAGATGGCGTTCACGTCGATTGTGTAAATGTGTGCGTGCGTTTTTCAAGGACACTTACGAGTAGGTCTTGTAGTCCTTTAATGTGTTTATTGCATATTGTGTGATACTAGACTATATATTTGTACAACGTGACTGGTGTTCCGCACGTTAATGTGTAGATGTTTCGGTACGTATTCTCTCTTATCCAATTCCGAAAGTTGAAACTTTAGCATAATATCTTTTGTTATGATATTTGTCTGCTCGCCGTAGGAACTTGCTATTCAAGACCCGACTGCCTTCACTTAACTAGTCTATTGCGACAGGATCTGTTCTCTCCCAGAAAAGGTATACAAATTCTTTAATTTTCCATTCTCATTTTTAAGAACAGGCTTATGGCCTGATATCTTATTCACCAATTTTTTATTAGGAAGGTTCATCAAGGTAGAGTTTTTGGCTTTCAAGTTTCAACCTATTCGGCAGAATATCCGGAGTATAATCCTATGTAAGATCTAAAAAGGTATACTATCAACCTGAATCTTCGCTTCACGTGGAGTCTCTACGAGGATCTACGCAACATCGCTTTGGAATTGTGATCCAGATCATTGATTTTATTATTTATTTCCTTACATAACAACTGATTGACTTAAACTTGTTGGCGTATAATCATATCACTATTTCCTCATCAATTAAGTCAGTACTATGACCATGATTTAGAGTTTGGCGTTGCGCATTACATGATACAGCTATCTCAAACTTTTAAACGTACCTAGGTGGTTTAGTTGCCCCTATTCCGATATGACGTACAAATAAACTGTAACAAAACCGCACGTCAAGGTTTATTCTCATGAAAACTTCTCGTACGGAATTAAGACGCTGACAACACCTAAAGCGCGGTCACTGTCAGATTGCATAGAAAAGAAAGAGAAGCGGGATGACACAACGCTTGTAATTTATTGCAAAATATGAAGCAATTATCTATTTACTCAAAATTGAGTTGAGTAATCGAAAATAAAAAACAACCAAGTTCTGCGTTCAAAAAAGACGTTCTTGTTATTAATTAAATACGTAACGTATGTTGATATTTAATAAAGACATTTTGGATTAGAACTCAAGGTAAGAGGTTAGTTTAACGTTAGTTTGTATCGAGATTTTTTTTTCAAAACGTGTTTTGGTAACAACCAAGTTCTGGGAAATATGTTCAAAATTAACATATATTTTTTCCGCTACTACAAACTATACAGATTTGCCAATTTATTTACTTAAGCGAAGCCGATTTTGATCAATTGGGTCTTGTCAGTGCCTTAACAGGAAACGTCTCTGGAAAGCTTGTTTTATATTATTTCACTTTAAATTTCGGTTTTTTGATCTTTTTATATTACTTTTCGTTATTTTAAAAATTAGCAAAATTAAACACGTATTAAAAGTGGTGTTTGATTTTTTTCTTTAATTACGCCACAATATGTATTGACAAGTGTTATTACACGAGGAGGTATTCAGGGTCTGATGATGGAACCGAAAGTTGGCCATAGGAAATCCTCAACCACACAAGATAGCACCACCGTGATTGGACTCGTTGGTTTTGTCTTGTCAAGTACTATAGCCCAAGGTAGTATTCAGGGTCTGATGATGGAGCCGGAATATGTTCATAGGAACTCCTCAACCAAACAAGATAGCAACGTCGTGTTTGGACTCATTGAATATGTATTTACAAGTGTTATTCCACTAGGTGGTGTTCAGAGTCTGATGATGGAGCCGGATTGTGGATAGGAACTCCTTAACAAAACAAGATATCTCTATTGTGTTTCGGCCATTTGGATTTATCTTGACTTGTCACCTTACAAGCGAAGAACATATATAAACAAAACTTTCTTATACATAGAACTGTAATATTTTCTTGAAAGCTTGAGGCGTGAACGTCCTTCTTACATTTAAAGATAATTCTCAAGCTTTTAAGAAAATATGTATGAAAGTTCTGTTTACGTAAGTATTATTTAGTACTTTTTAGTTTATTAAAAGCTTGTTTTTAAAAAGTTTTTTACCTATATTTTAGAAATAAATAATAACAATAACATGAAAAGAAAGACAAAGGAATATGAAAACACACCGCTCATTGTGCCTGCCATCTCATATTCCATCGTGAGCGGCGCTTGGTTCAATAAGTTAAAGTTGACGCAAGTGACATTCACGACATCGCCGTCTGCGTATTGGTACTCGGCAGTGAAGTCGACGTCCTTCTCCGACAGGTCTGTGCCAACTGCTTGCAGTACCATGTTGTTCACAAGGATCGTCTGAGACGACTCTGTGGAGTTACATGTTCTAATTTAGACCTCCCGAGTTTTGGGTATTTTATTCTACTAGCTGTTGACCGCGATTTCATCCGCATCCTAGGAGAACTACTTCATGTACAAAAGTAAGTATTTTACTATGGTCTACCTCTGTGCCAAGCATCCAAATCCCTTCAGCTGTGAGTAACAAACATCAGTCATATTTATAATACATATTAGTGGAAGGATAATTAGCTTACATACTTGTTTGTCTCACGTGAATTTGCATACAGCAATGGGTCGCCGCATAGGTGTGCACTCCGTACGGGACCACGGGATAAAATCCTGCGGTATCACGATTGGTCAAAACCTGACATTTCCATAGACCACCCATTCTTGTTTCTGCCATATGCTATTAAAAGATATAAAATTTATTTTCTAGACGTTCATTTAGATATTATTCTCAAGGGTGATCCGAATACTTGCCTCAGTAGGGACAAAATTTGAAACAACTAGAGGTAAATGTAGGTATTAGAGAACCACGTTGTTGGCGTTAGAGATGAGAAAAACAACATTTTCACAACAAAGATTTTCTAAAAAACCTTATACCATACTTAGAAATCAAACCTAGTTATTTTTCGTAAAAATTTCAATGGTGTTTTATTGCTGTAATTGATAGTAATTAGCATTGTAAGGATTTAATTTTACTAAGGAACGTTTCTAAAATCAAAAATAAATGCTATTTCATTATTTTTATGATGTTCGCAACTTGTTTAGACAGCTGATAAAAAAAAATACTGGATGATGAAAAAAAATTGCTGGATGATGGTAGGTAACCTACACAACCACGTGTTTTCCTACTGCATGGCAATTACCTCGCTACCTACTTATCCTTTCACTTCTCTGTCTAGAGTGGCTAAGGACATCGTCAACGACATCCATGCATTTTACTTTTTTTTTTTCTATCTCTAATTTTCTCCAAGTCTCTCTAAGTTTCAGATTGAACCCATCTCAACGGATCACCTACACATCAGATGTGTATTCCCCGAAGGGATGAAGGAAGGAAGGCAGCGCATTGTGCAATTAATAAATTGTTAAATTACTTACAGTGGTTATGTTTTTCGTACCGGCTATTGTCGCCGTCAAATGTAAATCATTGTAATTATAGTTTATACAGCTGTAACAAGATTTATACTTACTATTAATATCTTGTAAAAACTTAATATATACAGGTTCAAACTATATTAGCTAGACAAACTCCGCAGACGTGATGGTATCGATAACTAAACACGACACAACAAAAAAAAATGTGTTTTTTTGGTGTCTTCAGCCGCAGGTATCGTAGTCACTTTAAATATCAGATTAAAATATCTGGTTTTTTTTTTAATGTAACCTTCACAAAAGTGATGGGAATCGATATCTACGAGACAATAAAACAAAGAAAAAACGGATTTTCTCAACTTATAATTTAAGTAACAACACTACCAGCGGTCGTTGACCTCAAAAGATCATCAAATCTTTTTATCTCGTCGTGTTTAGATATACTATCACGTGCCGAGTTTCACTAGCTAATTGAATGTATAAATAACAATGAACTGCTATTCGTTTCTAAACTCATCACTTGAGCACGGCTGGACCGATTCGACTCTTTTTTTTTTTTTAAACGTTATAATAGTGCGATTTAGGTTTTTATGGTAAGACAAATAGGAAAAGTTTCCCGGAATTTCAAATTCGGGAAACCAATTAACCAGAACGTGCTTTTTTTTCATGGGATTTTTGTATAAATGATTGAGATTTGGACAGGACAATTTGGTCTGTCGGGTCAGCTAGTACCTAATAAACAATGAAACATTGAAAAAACATTAAACTTCTAGGAAGGAAGTAATTTAGAGTGGATAATGCCTCCTCTAAAATCCCGAAATAAATAATAATGACGTTTTAATAACGGGATTTTAAAATCACAAATTATTTATTGAACTTTAGATAGAGTTACAAATTATTGATTTGAAAAATCATATAACATTTTTTTAGGGTTTCGTACTAAAACTATTACATTTTTGCTTTGATTTACATATTGGTGCCGATTCCCTTGTTCACAAATTAAACTAAATTTAAGTTCAGTGCATCTTTTTCTTTCTATTTCAATAAGAAAAGGACAGAAGATACATTTTAGTTTAGTCCTGTCAAATTAATCAGCGGTTGACGTAAATTGACGTAATTTTAGTAGGCAAGTTTTTAATCGCGTCTAAACTTGTATAGAGTAGTGACAGGCGCTGATTAATCTGACAGGACGAAACTAAAATGTATTTTCTGTCCTTTTCTTATTGAAATAGAAATAAAAAGACGCGCTGAACTTAAATTTAGTTCAGTTTGTGAACAAGGGAATCGGCGCCATTATACATATAAAAAATAAATTTTAATAAGTTTAGATAAATATACTCTACCTATTCCGGTATCTGATTTATTATTAACATTGTGTTTCTATTCTTTAAAATCAAAATCAAAAGTCATTTATTCAAACTAGGCTGAAAATCAGCACTTTTCGAACGTCAAAGTTACATAAGACAGTCCCCCATAAATGCCCGCCCGTTACCACTTCCTAGTACTTCAGCTGGGAAGAAGAAGTGGTGAAACAAACTCCCCAGCAGCACGTCTGTCTGTTTAGTTATATAAACTTGATTCTATATATATTTTTTGCCTGGCAACCCTGGCAAATGTAAACATAGGCTCCTTAGTTAAAAAAGAATTAAAATCTTTAATATGCGTTTATACTCGAAAAATAATATCATTAAAGTCATAACAACATAATAAACGAGTGACAACGTTCTCAAGTGAAACTATCGAGTTCCAGGACAGTTACTGAAAAGAACAATAGTGAATACCAAAACTCAGTAATAAACAGTGAAAAGTGACTTTTGCAAATTCTAATCAATTATTACGTTCTTAGTGCATCAAAAGAAGAAATAGAAAACTATAAACAGTGAACGAAACCACTTTAATCAACCTCAAGTAAGACTTTAACTTTTATGAGTTCGTTTATTTTTATTTAAAAACATACAACTAGCGCCAAAACGACATATGTAACCGCCTAAGTGGCGAATGGACGTACTAAAGTGACAGCAAGATAGCATATCAGTTCTACCAACCTAAGCGCAGTTGAAACGACCACTAGCGCCATAACATCGTACAAAACGGTTCACGTGGCGAAAAAGTGAACTAAAATAATAACGCTACTGCCCACCAGGGGCGTTAGATAGTGATTGGGGATACCAGTTCACAAAATAATCTTCCTTGTGGTAGAAAAGTAAATTAAATTGAGTAAACTTCTTTTTCTTACTACAAATTATGGCGAGTGGAGTATCTAGTAACATAACTTTAAGAAAAATAAGAAAATCTAACTCTTATAATAATGTGTCGATTATGAACGCTTCTGACTCGTCACTCTTTAATAGTACGATGCAGAGTCTACCTGACCCCAGTGAAACTTTAGAAGTACGTAATTTACAAATAAAATTATCATCTGTACAGGAGGAATTGATAATTGCACATAATGAAATTGAGAATTTAAACTTAGAGAATACTAACTTAAAGTTGGAATTGGAAAGATGTCAGAAAATTGTAGAATTGTACAAAAAGGTCGGATACGGCGAGTCTTGTTCCACCCCACCAACATCAACGAGGAAAACGAAAAATAAAGATGAGAACAAAAATACTCTCAACAATGATTACAGACATGTAACCCGATCAACAAGGACAATAATACCGAAGTTACAGAAAAGAAAAACCAAAATAAGTCAGATCACGCGCCTAATATAAAAAAAAATACCTAAACCAGAAGTTCGAGGAAGCCAAAGAAAGGTATGCATCCTGAGTACAAACAACAAAAACAAAATACTAACGATTGCAGAAAATACATTATTAGATTACAAAATTTGTCACTACTTGATACCGGGTTGTGGTATAGAGGCACTTATTAGGGACATAGATCTCAAATTGAAGAACTACACTACGGATGATTACTGCCTGATCTTCATTGGCGAGGAAGACTTTCGCCGAACGAACAACTATGTCGATCTCATAATTACATTGCGTGAAGCACTTTTAAAAATTAATCATACTAATATTATAATATGTGCACCTACATTTAAATTGAATGACTTTTCTATGATGTATAATAGGAGAATAGAAAATTTTAACAGTCTTTTATACTTAGATGCCTGTACTCATCACTACGCGTATTTGTTTGATAGTAACTTTTATTTGACATATGATTATAAAATGTTCTTGCCAAAAAGCGGATCTGTTAATAATAATGGTATAATGAACATATTTAAAAATATGAATTTAATGCTTAATGAGATTAATAGCTATGACGTTTTTCATGTAATTGATGGTGAGTCTCCCCCAATTTCTTCTTCGTGCACAAAAGACAACACTAGTGATATTTTTTTTCGTTAAAAAACATATTAAATTGTTACACCAAAATATTGCTGGTTTACTAAATAAAGCAAATGTTTTAACTGTATGCCTAGATGAACTGTCCGAAAAAAAGATTGACGTGGATGTTTTATGTATAACGGAACATTTCATTATGGAAGGGTTCCAACATCAACTGTATGTGCCAAATTATAAGGCAAAAAAAGAGGAGGGGCTTGTATTCTTGTGAAAAACGATGTTCAATATAAGGAAATACCTAAAATTTCAAAATTATTGACATCAGGCATATTTGAATGTTGTGCGATTGAGCTAAAAATTATTAAAATAATTATTGTATGTATCTACAGAGTACCAAATATAAATAATCTCAGTTACTGCTTTGATAAAATGGAAACGCTTTTGAAAGAAATATCACGCACACGATATAACAACATTGTAATAGCAGGTGATTTTAATATAGACATGCTTAAACCTAATAGCCACTCAAATGATTTCGAATGTCTGTTAACGAGCTTTAACTTAAAACTAGAATTAAGACAGCCGACTCGCATGGCCAGTATGACGTGTACAGACAACTTTGCTCATAATTTTAGTTCAGTATGTAAAACCGAAGTAATCGAACTGGCTTTGTCCGATCATACGGCACAGCTGCTTCACTGTCCAGTACAAACAAAGTGTCTCATAAAGTATTGGTATACCGTCAAAAGAGACTACAGTGTAGACAATATTTTGTATTTTAAAAACCACATTAAAAATCGCTCTTTTGGTGAGATTTACGACACAATCGATCCGAATGAAGCCTATAATAAATTTCTTGATCTATTTAAATTAATTTACGACTTGTGTTTTCCAACTAAACTGATCAAAGTAGATGTCACAAAAAGACCTAAATGGTTGTCAAAAGGTATTAAACTAGGCAGTCAAAAAAAAAAGAAAACTTTCGTGGCAATTCAGATTAAACCCAAACAAATATAATAAATATACTTTCAAGAACTACTCTCGCTTACACAAAAAAATTATACACCTAACACAAAAAGCCCAGAACAATCATAATATAACAACATCTAAAAATAAGTCTAAAACCACGTGGCAAATTATAAATCGTGCAAAATTTAACCTACCTAAGTCTAATATTACTAAAATTATAAATAATAACAGCGTTCTATCTAATCCCAACGATATTGCCGAAGCATTTAACAATTATTTTATCGACAAAGTACAAGGGAAACTTGATGTGACTAGCAAACCTAAATGTAACAGAATTGACACTTGTAATAAAACAATGTTTATGGCTCCTAGTATACCACAAGATATTGAGAGAATCATCAAATCATTAAACAATACAAATAGTGTAGGGTATGACGATATTGCTACAAAAATATTGAAACATGTGTCTAAGGAAATAAGTGGCCATTTAAGTCACATAATTAACTTAAGTATTAGCGCAGGCGTTTTCCCTGACGCATTAAAAATATCGATTATAAAGCCATTATTTAAAAAAGAAAATAGAGAACGGATGGAAAATTACCGACCAATATCATTAATTTCCGTTATTTCAAAAATTTTTGAAAAATATATTTATAGGGAACTTTATAAATTCGTAGAAAAAAATAACATTCTGTGCGAGGAACAGAAAGAATTTCGTGTACATAGGACTATCAATATGGCTATATATGATTTTTTATACAATGTTATAAAAAGACGTTGATGTCCGGAATCCTGTATGTAGTGTATTTTGCGACATGACCCAGGCGTTCGACTATGTACACTATACTACTCCTTTAAAGAAACTCGAAGCCTACGGGTTGAGAGGCAATGTCCTTAATTTGCTTAATTCTTACCTACAAAATAGAAAACAAATTACTGAAATTAATAAAGTTAATAGAGTTAATAAACGTGAAGAAATATTTCGGTCTTCAGAGCGTGAATTATTATTTGGGGTACCGCAACGCAGCGTTTTGGGACCCTTTAAATTTATACTATACATAAATGACCTACCGAAATCTATTGATCGACCAGTAACACTATTTGCGGATGACAGTACGATTACAATACCTTGTAGAAGGATAGATAATTATGAGAATGACATTAGTTTACAACAGATGGTAACCTGGCTAGACCCGAATAATTTTAAAATAAATTTGAGTAAAACTAAAGTTATCCATTTTAGACAACAGACCTCTACTATTAATTTAAATATACACTACAATAATGATATCATAGAAGAAATTGAAAGTACAAAATTCTTGGGTCTCACAATCACACATTGATACCTTATGTAAGAAGCTGAGTAAGTCTGCATACGCTCTATATACATTATCACCTATAATTAACACAGATGCTCTTCTTACTGCTTATTATGGCATAGTAGAATCACATTTACGGTATGGGATCATATTTTGGGGAAACTCTACTGAAAAAGAAACCGGGCGGTTTCTTTTTCAGTAGAGTTTTTTTTTTTTTTTTCACTTTTTCTTTTTCTTTGAGGGCTCAAGGCGCAAAAAAGATGCATTCGATCGATGTTTAAAATTAAACCCACTGATAGTTGTGAACCATACTTTAAAAGTTATAAGATTTTAACATTACCTTGTCTATACATACTAGAAGTAGCTGTGTTTGTGAAGGCAAACCCGAGTCGTTTCAGACGTATAGCTGACGTGTTTCCCCGCAATAGACGCAACAATAGCTTGCTTTGTCAGGAGCCAGCTAAGACAGCACTCATGCGCAAAAGTGTCTACTGCATGGCTCCAGTTATTTATAATCACTTGCCTAAGAGTTGGAAAGGGCTTCCAGTCCAATTATTTAAAAAAAGACTTCGTAGCTTTTTAGTGGTGAAAGCTTATTATAATTTAAGTGAATACCTTACTGAGAAAGATTTTTTAAGTTAGAATAATGTTTATTTTGTGTACCTACTTTTTCGTGTAATGTTTTTTAATTCTACCTACTCTCTAGTTATAAGTTGATGTTCTATATCTTTTGCATGCCTACGTGGTAAAATATGGCTGAACTTTCAATATGTTTTTTTTTGTCACCATTTAATGTTACCCATGTTTGCAAAATAAAATTATCTTTATCTTTATAAATCGTATGCAAAGTAATTAACATTACGAAACACAAAACATTGGATTAAATTACACACTTGCCATATGTTAGCTAGCACAAGCCTGTATACCAACAAAACAATGAACAAACTGTACTCAAGCAGATAAAAATTACAACATAAAAAAAACGTAAATAGAACTTAATACCTAAATAAAAGCCTCCAGGCATAAAGGGCGTGCCCGCTTACATAAGGCTATTGCTGTAGCTCGAAGTGAGAAATGATAAACTAGCCCCATCGAAGTAAAATAAGTAAACAATTATTAGTAACAATTAAAACCATGATCAGCAAGACGACCAGTCATCACAAGCAGCACCCGTTCACGAGCATAACGCAAAGATCAGCCATCACATTTATTTACTTAAATATTAAAATACTAGTAAAATACTTCTTGTCGCAGTATAGTTTGGTGAGAAAATTGAGTGTTCGTCGTTCGTAAGTTACTTACGTGAAATTATGAATATAGTTGTTATAATCTGTAATTATTGTGAATTCTTTTCCTTCGAGAACCGTGTATATGTGTGTGTCTATATTATGTTCATTGTGGTCACAAATAAGTTTAGTACCGCTTTCAACTTTCATGGGCGTAATTTGAAATGTAATTTGCGGTAGATCTGTAAAGAAACAAAAGTTGTATTTATGTACAATGGTAGGTACAAGAATGTTTTGGCGCTTAGCTAAAATTGGAACATTCATAACTGTCGTCGCAAACTTGTTTTATCAATACAATTTCTGTGACAATTTCACAAATGTTTACCAGCAACGCCCCCGTCAATGTACTCTGTCTACCATGTCTGTACATGTCAGGAATGCAATCTCGATCTCGCGAGATCTCGAGCCTTTTTCCGAAATTCAATCGCTTGGGAACACAATCTCGTTTTTGAAATCTCTATAACTAAATATTTCGAAACTGAGCGCACGCGACTAAGCATACTATGCTTTTTGAGAAGCCATTTTAAATATAATAGTTAATGAATGTATAGTGCGCTTGATGTGCGTGCTGGTTTTTCACGCTATGTAGACATGCGTACTGCATATGATTACTACTTAAATAAACGTTTAAGTATTTTTTAACATTCCATGTTAAGTCAAACCTAAACCAAGCAAATTTGTTGGATTTAGCAAAGTAGCTCGGTAGCTACAGCCAATCTAGTCTAATTATAAATCAGTTTAACCCTGGGTCACTAACCATAGCCACCGCGTACCTTGCGCATTTCGTGTTTTGGTAAGATCCCGACCTCCGTCACCCTACCCTTTTCTAATACCTTCCTGATTCGCCTCATTAGTGATCTTCAGTCACTCATTGCGGATGCACGCTTATTAGATCGGGATATATTGTAAACTACATCAATGAAGGTTTTAGCCGAAACGTTCTCAAAAGTCACAAACTTACAACTGCAAAAAAAAGTCGTATTACTTGAACTTCTGCAAGGGCTGCAAAAAAGTGATTTGCAGGGAGCATATTGTTTGTATGTACAATCATTTTTCAATGTAGGTTATTTATAAAACAGATATGTTATCGGATAAAGAGAAAACTAAGACTGCTAATTAAGGTCGTTTTGTGTCATAAATGAAGTTGATTAAACAAACATTGATCTTTTAATCCATCGTAAAATTTACGAATGGTTAGTGATAACGTTACTCGAAATTATGGTTAGTGAGCTAGGGTTAATCGGTATACTTGGTTATTATAACATAAGTGCGTCTGTTATAATAACCAAGTGTATTCGTTACAGTTACCGATCACAAAGCACGTTGACAAAGCACGTTGGCTGTAGTGACAGTTGTGCAACTGTCAAAAGCAAAGTATCTCGGAAGCTACAATCAATTAAATTGGTATTCTTAGCCATGTTAGATCCCGGAGGACACGGTGGAGCATACGGTGGAGGTTTGCCCGGCTTGGGCAGAGCACCGCCGTGTCCTCGTGGAGGCGATCGGCGGCAGAGATCTCTCACGTCCGGCCCTGGTTCAGGCCATGGTACGGATCGAGAGGGCGTGGGCAGGCCGTTACCTCCTTCTGCGAAGCAGTAATGCTCGCGAAATAGAAGGCGGGACGGTTGAGGGAAAGGCAAATCTCGCGCCCTCTCGCCCCTAGCGGCCGCAGGAGACGCCCTGGGCGTCGGGAATCCCGGACGGATTTCGGGCCACCGTAGGCGCGGGCTTGCGGACGGTGAGCAATGGGTAGCTCACCGTCGACGGCGCGTTGTATTCCACGCGCGCCTCAAAGAGATGTCGCACAAATGTAGGGGTCCACTAGGGCCGATGCCTGCCGGGGTCGCGGGAAGGTACTAAAGGGTCACTGAGGCCCCTGGCAACACAGGCAACAGGATGGAATACGGGTGGCTTTTAGTCAGTAAGAGTCTGACACACCCTCCCGCTCCGCCCAGAGCGGGAAAAGTTATTTGATGATTTCCCAACCAAAAAATAAAAAGCCATGTTAGATGGAATTATTAACTGGGAGATTTGGGTAAATCCAGTCAAATACTTTTTGCAAGTACCAATTCTAGACGACACTCAGTAGAAGCTCACCTCGCATTGTAGGCTTCCCATATAATGAGTCATCTTCCACAGTGTTCCTATCTGTACTGTGTGACATATCGAATGAAAGGACTTGTTAGGAGGATCACAAATATATTTTTTTCATAATTTTAAAACTGTCCCCTTATCTTCGAAACTGCTTAGCCTAAAATTATGAAAAAAATACTCTGTATGTTTTATACTACTTATATACTTCTTATAGGCTACGTAGGTAAGTAGTGTACTACTTATATGGTTTTAATATATCATGGTAAATCAGTCAATATTGTGCGTAGAAACTTACATATGCAGCTGGAATATACCTATGGGTGAACATGTTTTTAAACTACAATGTTAAGTTTGTTCTTGGGATAAATTAATCCCAACTACGGGACCCTTCATTATGCGTGGTCCGAGACGCACTTTGCCCGTTGCTTTTCAGAATTAACGCATTATTTCAAAAAGTAGGCGAAATCTTGATCTCGATAATCTGGAAAACGAGATCTCGCCTGATCGTCGACCGAGATCTCGAATGGCTAATCACGACACTAAATCTAGTGTCGTGATTAGCCATTCGAGATCTCGGTCGCGGTACGCGAGATTTCGAGTTGCCAATCTCGAGTCGAGATTATTCTCTGTATTCTCTATAGGGGCTTAGTACAAAACAAAGTCGCTTTTCGTGAGTGCCTGTGAGACCGCTTGAACCACAATGGATTTTGATTCAGTTTTCATCATCATTTACAACAATTATTTCAGAAGGTTTATTTAAATAACCTACATTAAACGTGGTGGAATATTTGTGAACGGAACCTCATCATAAAGCAGGTTGATCCTTAATCACAGACGGATGGAAGACGAAGAAAGACATGTTACTAAAGGAACACATCTGAGGATATGGGTACAAAGAACGAGCCACATTTTGTTTACGACCGCTCTTACGAGCCTACTTTTTTTTTGGGTGTGAAATCATCAAATAAATTTTCCCGCTCCGCACAGAGCGGGATAATTTATTTGATGATATCACACCCAAAAAAGAATAGGCTTCCGTAGTTGAGATGAATATTTGCGCATGCACAGTATTAATTTTATCGACGACAAAAATAAGTTTGTGATTCATAGTATTTAATGAAGAAACTATGAAAAAAAAAACATTTCTGCGGTTGTTACCGAAAATATCCCACAATAAATCACAAAACCGGCCTAGTGCGTGTCGCACAATGAAGTGCTCCGTAGCGGGGATGCATTTATCCTAAAAACAATCTTAACATTGTAGTTGAAAAACATGTTCTCCGATACATCGATATATGCCACAGTCAATTCTCCAACTGCAAATTTAAGTTGGTCGACTATTACTCGTTAACTTGTAAAGCCCACTTAGCCGTGATAGCTTTCCTTTTAAATTCATTATATATACTATTGCCATGAATTTTTTCACATCTCCATAAACAACCATTTAGCTGCCAGGGGGGGAGGAACACTTGATTCTAACAAAAATTTGCACTTTATTACGCAAGCCGATCCCTGAATCGAAAAGTGGTGTTCACAGGCTCGCAATATTTTTGAACGGCCTATCCAACGATACCCCACACTATGTTCTATGTTAGAGGGTTTAGTTTCCGCACTAAGTCCTTCAGGTGGACCATTGTGCGTGGTACCCCAGACTATGGGGTAGACGAGAAAAAAAAATATCATCCCCACATTACATGCAAGGGAGGAACCCTAAAAAACATTGTTTTCCAAAGATTTTATTTTGGCACTTTGTCGGCGTAATTAATATGTATACCTACGTTAAATTACAGCTTTCTAGTACTAAGCGTCTCTGAGCTACAGCGGGGTCAGACCACGGAACAGAAAAAACAGGGTCAGACAGACAGACAGACAGACGGACATGGCGAAACTATAAGGGTTCTACGGAACCCTAAAAACGATTTTTTTGTATGAACAGACTGTTTGATTATCTTTAATTTTATTTGTGATTTCTTCAAATATTCTTGTGTTCGTTACTAAAAATAAATATTCCCTATGAAACCGAACGGTGGCGCGTTTGTTTGGCCAAGGTCAACGGCGGTTACCCGACCCTTAACATTTAGATGCTTTTAATAAGTATTATTCGTATAACAACAGGAATCACGAACAAAAATTGTTATATAAATAATATTGTTAAGATATCTGAACAATCTCTTTTAGTAGCTTTGACAGCCTCACCCATCAAGGAAAATAAGAATAATTAAAATATGCGCAAACTATAATTGGTCGATATTTCAACAAACTTGCTTTATATAATATGTATGTAAATAATTGAAGATTGTAGGTACTTACTCTGTTCAGGAGATTTTGCTAAAACGAATCCGAAGAAACACACAAAAATTGTCGTGTAAAACATTGTCACTTAACCAATAGTCAACTGGTATGGAAATTGGTTGAAATATGATTGAATTAAAATATACTACAATATTCTTGTGGTTAGAATGACTGTTAGTGATGCGCGTATTACAATTGTTTCATTCGAATAATATTCGATATTTCCGGATTCGATTGTTTTCCATCGCAACGTGAAAGCGAACAGTGGACCAGTCTTCTCTCAGAATCCTGGAGCAAGCTTACTAGGTAGACACGGTCAGAGCAGACCACATGGAATCATTCGATCAGTAGAACCAGTTTTTAACCCCCGACGCAAAAACGACGGGGTGTTATAAGTTTGACGTGTCTTCTGTGTGTGTGTGTGTGTGTGTGTCTGTCTGTGGCATCGTAGCTCCCGAATGCATGGACCGATTTTGATTTTGCTTTTTTTTGTTTGAAAGGTGACTTAATCGAGAGTGTTTTTAGCTATAGCTCAAGAAAACCAGCTCAGTCGTTTGAAGATTATCAGCTCTTTTCTAGTTGATATTTAACTCGCTCACCAACTTACAGCGCAGGTATCGTGTTTGGGCTCATTGTACTGGTCTCAATAAATAGGTTATAGCTAGATGGTGATCAGGGTCTGATGATGGAGAAAGAAAGAGGGTAAATTAGTAAGTACCTTCACTTTGGGAAAAATACCTACAGGGCGCAGATTTCGGCGAGGTACGTATCGTTGGCAGCGTGTCTGTCCTACTAGTAATATATAAAGTTTAAAAAGTAGGTAATCAAAATTATTTTGAGCCAAGCGTCATCTAGTCGGGGGACGGCTAAAGAAAACGTCAAACAGACGAGTCTTATACCTTGCAATAATGAGCAATAATGAATGTATGCTATTGTAGAAAGAACAGCCGCTGTTAACTTCCTATTTTCGTTAGCCGTCCTCCGACTCAACGACGCTTGGCTCAAAATATTACCTAAATTTATATTAAACTGAAAGGGCCCAATACGTATTATTTTGTTACTTTTTAGATGTTTTTGTTAGTGTCGGGGGTTTTTTAATTCACTATTGATTGATCTTCTCTTAGCATGTCGATGGCAAATATGAAAAGAAGTAATTTTTTTTCTTCGGCTCAATACTCAGTAACGATAATACCATTCGCAGACATTAGGGCATGCGACGCAAGATCACTGGGGAGGAAAGGTCACTGGGGAGACATTGAAGATAGGAACCATCCAAAAAACCGCACCTGTGGAGATTGTCTCTGCTATACGGCCGACCGAGTGAAATGTAAACATTTTCGGTTTTAAAGTCTAGGTATTGATTGGTAGAGCCGCTATACTTCACTATCGACTGACACTAAGTATTCGGTTTTAAATCAGACTCCGCTCACTTAGAATTAATCGAGTGAATTTGTTACAAACTCTAAACCGATTTATTCGAATAGGACATTTGAAACAGTAATTGTTTAATATTCTTCCTTGTGTGTTGTCCTGTATTCATAGTATCACAAAAGTATTATATAGAAATATGTTTCAAACTATTTTTGATGACATTAAGTGTAATAAAACTACCGTAATTACGTAGGAACCTCCGTGTAACACACGAGCTGTGCTCGACACTGCGTTGGCGTAAAATTCTGAACCCAGATGTTTTTTTTGTTTTCCGAAAGCCTGCCTCGATTGGTCTAGTGGTCGCAAGCTCTACTACTGAGCATGAGGACCTAGGGTCGATTCCCAGGTCAGGCAGTGTTATTGGCTCTGTCTGGAATTTCTCAGTTGCAGCCCGGAGTCAGGATTCGAGCCCGGTTGATGGCAATAGGCTCGTCCCCTATTACATGGGACATAAATGTAACTGGCGAAATGTGGGTGGACTATATCTAGGTTTAATTTTATTATAACTTTTCAGATGTCGCTATTATTGAGATGTACCATCTACCACCACTGACTAGCTATCACCAGTAAGCTGTTCCCACCCAGCTTAATATCGACCAAACAATAATCAGCTGTGACAGACGTGAATCCGGTAAACAACATACCTACTTCTAGTTTGATACTGCCACACACCGGACTGCTTATCATAGGGTGACTCTACTACTATTCCATGTTTAAGTCCACCACACGAGCTCGGATGATAGTCGACTCACTTTGTGTAGTTTGAATCATCACCACATTTTGTAAACGGTGAAGGAAAAACCAATGTCGAAAATGTCATGTCATGACCAACAAGCCATAATGGACTCGTGTGGAGGTCTATGGCGTATGGGGGGGGTAGCTAAGTAATAACAGCCGCACGGGTCGATCGATCAGGTTAAGCTACGCTTGCCGCGGTTGGTCCATGTATGGGTGACCATCTTTACATACCAAAACCCCGCCGTGCCTCGGAAAGCACGTTAAGCCGTTGGTCCCGGCTGTCATTTGATCTTTGACAGTCGTTACGGGTCGTCAGAAGCTCCAAAGTCTGACAACCAGTCTTACCAAGGGGTATCGTGTTACCCAGTAACTGAGTTGTGGAGGTCAGATAGGCAGTCGCTCCATGTAAAATACTTGTATTCAGTTGTATCCGGTAAGACTGGTAGCCGACCCCAATATAGTTGGGAAAAGGCTAAGCAGATGATGTGGAGGTCTATGGCCCACTCCTCTCACAGTGCAAAAGCATGAGTCTAAGGCGGTGACAGCATTCTATGCTAATAAGCATGTTAGTATCTATGTAAGCTTATTTTCTGATTAATTGTAGCATCATTTGAAGTAGCAAGACTTTTTTTTTTTGGTAGACGACACTGGACATCGCAGACTTTTATGCGTAGGTAGGTATCTATTTCTCGATTTAATAATGACCTTTTTTGCCGTTTGCCCCTTGGTTAGCTAGAAATCCCAATTTCGTTGATGTTTTCCTGTAACTCATTGCATTGATTTCGATAAATCCTAACTAAAATTATAAATGCGAAAGTCAGTTTCTTTGCTTGTTACGCTTTCACGCCAAAACGGCTAAATGGATTTAGATGAAATTTGGCAACTGGATAGACCATGACCTGTATTAGGACATAGAATACCTTTTATCCCGATATTCCTGCAAGATCGAGACTTATGCGGATGAAACCGCGGGGCGCAGCTAGTACTATAATAAGGTTCTGTGAATAAACACATAGTTACTGTTAGGGACCTTACTAAGGACTAAACTAAAAAGCAATGGACTGTAATTTAAATTAAATATAATCCAAATAGGTACAATATTTATGTCGATGTTGGTAAGCGTATGGAGTGCGCGCGCGTGCCGTAGCCCGAGATCGGTAGCGAAGTGGTCGGACCGCGTCCCGCACGCCGCACCTCTTGCCGCCGCCCGCCGACGCCTCACGACAGCAGCCGAAGACCACCGAGCGATCGGAGGCGCCCGAACATCCCCCCCGGGTTGAAGTATTCAAGTGAGAGGAAGCGGGCAGACGTTGTTGTAAGCCCGCACCACCGTTCCTCTCTTCGTCTTCAACTCCACTACCCGTGTGATCCGTCGCAGCCAGGGAAGTCCTTGATGACACGCCCCAGTGGCCACACCAAGGGCGGTTGGCCTTTCTCTTTGATGAGAACCAGTGCTCCCACTGAAAGTTGACCTGTTGACGCTGTCCATTTAGTTTTTTGCTGGAGCAGAGAAACATATTCTAATTGAAAACGGTTCCAAAAATGTTGCTTTATGTGCTCCACTCTTTGGTAGCGCTCCAGTCGCCCTATGTTGATATCAGAAACCTGTGGATGCGGAACAGATATTAGTGGTCGCCCAATTATGAAGTGTCCAGGAGTAAGAACGGAAAAATCTAGAGGATCAGTGGAAAGAGGGGTAAGAGGACGGGAATTTAAGACGGCCTCTATTTGAGTCAAGCACGTGGCCATCTCCTCGTATGTGAAGTGCGTTAAGCCTAAAAGTCTCTTTAGGTGATGCTTAGTGGATTTGACGGCGGCTTCAGCAATACCGTTGAAGTGGGGGGAGTATGGAGGCGAAAAAGAAAATTTGATGCCTTTTTGAGCAACTTCAGACACGAGATTCGAGTCTTGTAAAAACTTACGTAACTCATTGCAAGTTCCTATAAAGTTTGTCCCATTATCGGACAAGATGCTTTCGGGTTTACCACGACGAGCCACGAAACGGTTCAAAGCAGCCATGTAGGCTTCTTTTGTAAGGTCTGTAACAAGCTCGATGTGAACAGCCTTAACGGCAAGGCAAACGAAAATACACAGGTACGCCTTTATAAGCCCGCACCCTCGCCCTTTGCGATCAGCTATCAGCACTGGCCCAGCATAATCCACACTACAATTTAAAAATGGGTGTTCTAAATGTGTCCTTGAAGAGGGCAATTGACCCATTGTAGGTTGCACAATTTGACACTTGTATTTAAAACATTTGATGCATTTTTTAACAATACATTTAGAAAGATTTGTACCACCAAGAGGCCAATACATTTGGCGTATATTTGCCAAGAGCAGCTGAGGGCCAGCGTGTAAGCAGTCGAGATGATATTTATGAAATATTATTTTTGTTATATGGTGCTTACCGCATAATAATACGGGATGCTTGACATTATAATCATAAGGTGAGTTGTCAAGTCTCCTACGCGTATGAGACCATTCGAATCTGTAAAAGGACTCAAAGAAATAAGCCAATTTTTTTTTTGGTAAATACTTTCCTGATTGCAGTAAATTATACTCATCTGGTAACATATCCATTTGAGCGTGACGTAAAATAATATTTGTAGAATTTGTAAGTTCTTCACAGGAAAGGGGACCAAGGAATTTATTATTTTTATGTTTTAAGTTGTAAATAAATCTTAGTATAAAAGCGACGACTGTTTGTAAGTGATTATAATTGGAGTATTTGTGAATAAGTGATTTAATTAATAATTGAGTATTATTATGATGTGACAAATGATTTGTAATTAAATTGTGCGTTTCATGATGGGAAGAGTGATAGGTGAAGAGTGATGATACAACTTCAGGTAGATCTTGTTTCCAGTTCTCATTGGGCATTTTTGTGCAATATATTTCATCATTTAACAGAAATTGAGGACCTGACCACCATAAAGAACACTCGCTGATAAGGTCAGCCTTCAGCCCGCGAGAAACAAAATCCGCCGGATTTTCCTTCGACGCCACGTAGCTCCACGTGTGCCCTATAGTACATTCCTGTATTTCATTAATGCGATTACGGACCAAAGGTTTTAATAAATTAGGTGTCATGGAAAGCCAACTTAACAGTATTGTCGAATCGCACCTAAAGTAACATTTACTAACGGGTTTGGTGAAGGAATTCCGTACATTAACACACAGTCTTGCTCCTAATAAAGCTCCACATAACTCAAGTCTAGGGATGGTTGTTGGCTCAATTGGTGCAACACGATTTTTAGAGACCAACAGCCGTACTCTTACTAAACCATCCCTAGTACTAGACTTTATATAAATACATGCACCGTAGGCCTTTTCGGATGCATCTGTAAACACTGAATCTCATTTAGAGTTGAACTGTCACATGAAATCCACCGGGGTATTTTAAGGGTATTTAAACATGGCTATTCACGAACATTAACCAGGACGTATGTATATTATCTGGTACTTGCTCGTCCCAGTCACACTTAGCCATCCATAGACTTTGGATGATAATTTTGGCCTCGATAATGCAAGGACCTACCATGCCTAATGGGTCAAATATTTGACTAATCACAGATAAAATGTGTCGCTTTGTGATTGGTTTGCTGGTATCGACCGATATTGAGAACTCTAGAGAATCAGATTTACATAATTATTTAATATAGGCCTAACGTTTTAGATGATACGTTTCTATCCTCAGACAAGTTCAATCTACCAGAATGCCCTGAAACACCGGCTATTTCTGTTAATATCTCTAAACTATTAGATTGCCACTTTCTCAAGTGAAAGTTAGCTGACGCTAAAATGGATGCAACTTCTTTACCCATCTGGACCACCGTGGAAACCGAGTCGCCACCACTCAGATAATCGTCGACGTAAAAATCTCGTTCAATAGACGATTTTACAACGTCATTAGAGGTGGTTGTTGCTAGGCTGACTAAGCTCTTAGTGGCTCAATAAGGGGCGGAAGCTGTACCATAAGTAACAGTATTAAGACTGTACGTTTGAAGTGGTAGTTTAGGATCAAACGAACGAACGTTGTGATGGTGCTACCTGAATGGCCCTATACATCTTCTCTATGTCACCAGAAATAAACACAACACAAACTTGTGCTGACGGAAACGCAGCAATATAGAAAAGAGATCATCTTGGACAGTGGGTCCCACCATTTGGAGGTCATTAAACCACACTCCAGAAGTAGTCGCTGCTGATGCATCGAAGACTACCCTGAGCTTAGTTGTGGTACTGGATTCTCCACTCCATGATGTGGCAAAAAATACTCATTTTTGTTACCTGAATGAGGTTTCCTTGTTGAGTTATTCACAGCTATATGCCCTAAGCTCACGTACTCCTCGATGAATGCAACATATCTTTCCTTAAAAGCAGGATCACGTTGGAAACGACGTTCCAAAGATAAAAATCGACGTTTAGCCATCTCGTAAGACTCGCCTAACTCACTGGGATCATTATTAAGAGGCATTGTAACTATGAAATGCCCGTTTTGATCACGCACAGTGTTAACACGAAAACTTTCTTCGCAAGCTCGTTCTTCCTGTGACAAGCAATGCTCAGAAGAAACGGAATCGAGCTCCCAAAACTTATTTAGGCTGTTGTTTAAATCGTTCATGGAGATGTTACAAAAATGTGAATATATATTTTTGGATGGATGTTTTGGAAGAGCCACAGAGCCTGATACTATCCATCCAAGCTTTGTTTCATGTAACTTGGGCTGATTTTTGCCTAAATTAATAGATGCACTGCCTAGAATATTCCAAAATATTTCAGCACCAACTAGTATGTCAATCTCTGATGGAACGTTGAATGACGGATCGGCCAGATTCAAGTCTAATGGTATGGGAATGCTACTTATGTTGACTGAAGTAGAACGGCAGTAATTTTGTAATTGTAGGTAGTATGAAACAATTTATTTCTGTCTTATAGCTGCCGCTGCACGATTCAATGGTTAGTTTGCAAGACCGTGTACTTAATGTAGTATGACTGTTGATACCTGTCACCGTTGAACTCGTGCTACGTCGAGAAAGTCCTAGCTTATCACATAGTTTCTGCGTAATAAAATTAGCTGTGCTACCATTATCGAGCAGGATCCTGGCGTCGCTAATCTACATCGTTTTGTTACATGACCACTACGTAAACAGTTAAAACAAACTTTAAATTCTTTAACTTTTAATATACGTTGTTCTACGTTTAATTTTCGGAACCCTTCACAAGTGTATAATAGATGATTTTGATTACATAAGAGACATTTTGTTTTATATATTTGATTTAAATTATCGGTTTGATTAGTTGCTATTATTAATGATTTATGTTTATTTTCTACTTGATTGTTATTTGTGTTAGTATTATTTCCATGTTAAGCGTGATTTTGTTATGTTCTAATGTCTCCAATAAATCAGCTTTTTTACTTATAAAAGAACAAAATTGAGAAAGTGTTGGTATGGTGTTACGATGAGCTTCCCATTCCCTGCTTGTGATAGGATCTAGTTTAATTGCCATCGTATAAATAATCAACGTATCCCAACTGTCCGTGGGCTCGTTCATTGTATTAAGGGTTCTGATATTTTTGTTGATCGTATCAATTAAACGACGCAAAGAAGTTGATGATTCGTGTGTAATATGGTCTACATTGAACAAGGCCTTAACATGGGTATCTACTAAAAGCCTACTATTATCAAAGCGATCGCATAGTAGGTTCCACGCCATTTGATAATTATTACCTTTAAAATCAATATTTTTTATTATTTCCAAAGCATCGCCTTCAAGAGACGCACGGAGGTAGTGGAACTTACTAATGGCATCTATGCAAATACTATTATGAATTAGTGACAAATATGTATCTCTATACTCAAGCCAGTACTGATAACCACCATTAAAATTAGGCAAATCAATTTTAGGTAAGCGTATAAAGTTACGTTGTTGGAACGATTCACCTGAGTGTTTGTTCACCAAGCCTGTTACAGACCCGCCATCACCGCTCTCATTACTGGCAAGCAGGCCGTGCGCCTGCGCTGCGAGTGCGTGTTAACGGTCCTCGAACTTGGCTCTCTCTGCATACGCCTCATCAGGAACATCCGAAAGCACCTCGATGTCTACCTGTAAATTGTCGAATACGTCGTATGTAGCCTCAAATTTTTTTAAACGGCTCTCCAACTCCAAACGTCGATGGTCGGACATAATTTTGCAACTAAGAAGCACATTTATGTAATTGGTGAAATTTGTAAGCTTTGCCTTAATGGCACTTCGCTTTCTCACCAATAAGTCTAAAGAAGCCATAGCGTAATCTAGCAAGAAAAGTAATTGGTAATATTAACATTAATTGATTATGTGTGGTAAAGTTTCGTAAAGAAATTGGCAGTTGAGTTTGAACAAAATACTTAAGAAATGTGAATGAATAGCCGCGTGACCTTCATGAATGTCACGGGAACCGGCGAGCTACACCGGTCAATAACCACTCAGCTGTTACAGTTATATACGCACACAGCAGATCATGCACCCAAGTAACGGCAAATAGCCTGGCGATTTAGCAGCACACAAGCGTAAGCAGTGCATAAGAGTGAAAGATTACTATAATGTAAATACGTATTGACTCAAACGTGAAAACGGAAAATAATTTGAATTTAACTGAATAAAACCACTTAAATTGTGTTTGAAAAGGATGTAGAAGGATAAAATTGGAACGAACTCACATAATACCGAATTCTTATCCACAAGAAACCTGTCCAATAATCCTTCCAAGCGATGACTCGGCGTAAATCGTCCAATCCAGTCGATGTAATAAGCGCCGGCGTCGTTATCAAGACTTGGTGAAATATTCAGTTCTTGTTCTTCTTGTCTTCAATCGACTTCGGTAGAAAAAACCGTTGCTCCGGTGACGCAGCGAATTCAAATTTGTTTAGGAGTCCAATGTTCACCAACGTCGAATCGTAATGCCAGTAGCCGACGAAATTGGTACTACCAAAATGCGACTATAAAGAGGCTCGAAGGACCATTTTTTTTTTTTTGTAATTTATCCATAGGTCGCTGCCGCTGGTTCAAATCCGGCTCGAAGGACCATTTGTTAGGGACCTTACTAAGGACTAAACTAAAAAGCAATGGACTGTAATTTAAATTAAATGTAATCCAAATAGGTACAATATTTATGTCGATGTTGGTACGCGTATGGAGTGCGCGCGCGTGCCGTAGCCCGAGATAGGTAGCAAAGTAGTCGGAACGCGTCCCGCACGCCGCACCTCTTGCCGCCGCCCGCCGACTCCTCACGGCAGCAGCCGAAGACCACCGAGCGATCGGAGGCGCCCGAACAGTTACCAAAATTTTAATAATTGTGTCATCTAGTTAAGTTTAAATTGATTTTCTAATACTTTTTGTGGGAATGAATTAAGAGGGCGCTAGCTGTATATTCTTAAGCTAGGTCAATGGCGACACCAATGTTACTACTGGGTGTCCTATTAAAGGTCACGATCTACCCGTGTGCCAAATTTCATCCAAATCTGTTCAGCCGTTTTAGCGTGAAAGTGTATCAAACAAACAAACTCACTTTCGAATTTATAATATTAGTTAGGAAGTTAGGATTATAGTTGACTTCCCCGCGGACGAAGTCGCAGGCAAAGCTTCTAAGTTATGTAACTCTAGGAATAAGAGTAAGTATTGTAGTTGTAATAAAAAATAAAGCAACATAATTATCTAATGCATACATTAGAAGGTCCTTAGACCATTACCTTTAACTCATAGCAACTGTAATATTGTCGCTGTAGCCATAACATTATAATTATAAATAGGTACTTTTCTGGTAACTACTGAGGAAAATTTAAGAGGAAAGAAGATAATACAATCAGCCAATAACAAAATGACGATGATACTAATCACTGGTGTAGTGCGCCCAATACATAAAATAAACCAGTTTTAAATTATTATAGACAGATAGATCACTATTCTACCCGTTATCGATAAAATAGTAGAAACATGTGTTTTAAACAGATACAAGATTTCTATGTAAGAAAATGATGCGTTTGAAGTCACTGAAGGAACAGCCCACAGTACTTGGATCTTTATATTATCTGACATATGTCAACAACATGGACAATGTGGTCAATCACTGATCCGTTTATCAATATGCGGATGACACATGTTTTGCAACTTGTGGTCCACAAAGACGTAAAAGTATCAGCTCAAAAGTTACAGGAAGATTTTACTAGAGTTTCCAAATGTGCACACGATGCTGGATTGGTGCTTAACGCAAGTAGGACCAAAGTCATTCATGTCTACTTCTAGCCATCTAAGGCACATTTTTTCTTTTAAGATAGTCCCACACAGTCACAATTGATCAAGTAACGCACCACATCTTTCTTGGATTAGATGTAGGTATACAATTGTTTTGGCTGGACCTTTCACATGGACTCAGTCTGTGACAAGTTGCGAGTTGTACTGGCAAAATTCTATATTTTTAAAACTAAATTCCCGTTTAATATACTGCTCAACATGTAAACTTTACCGGAATCAATTGTAGCATAGCGCATTACGAGTTATAGGTGCACATTTAATCATTGAAATACCTAGACTTATAAAAACAACATAAACCGAAAACTATACCAAAAAATACTATTGTAACCACATATAAGTTTCTTTCCATAAAAACCTAATTCGGACTATAACGAACATTTAAAACAAAAGATAGCTAAATCCCTCCAGCTGTTCTAAAGCGATGCGCTTAGGTACCAACAACAGCATTTCATTTTTATTTATGCAGATTACTTGGGGCATAATCAATTCACAATCTTTATGCATGAGTTGACCTATATCAGAATTCAAAGCTAGTTATACTCAATTAATGTCCCAATGATCCACAGCACAATAAGCATTGAGTATCCTAATTATCATAAAATAAAATGTTACCTATTATAATACCTAATTGACGTGTAAAAGTGTTTATCTACTCTCTTAACGTAAAATTCGTATTAAATACTTCAAAACGAGTTTATATTGATATCATTTACTCGTATAACCACAATGCCGAAATTTAAAAATAGAATCTTAAACACTTTTTCATTACCAAAATAATATTATAAAAGTTTTTGTTTTTTTTTATCTTTACGATACAGGGCAAATCTAAGAAGTTAATATCACCAAGGAGTCTCCATCAATTATTTTTTTGCTAATAATAATAATATAATAATAATATCGTTTATTTATAAAAATGGTGCAGTTATACAATAACTTATCTTAAAAATTATAAAGAACACAGTTGCTCATTTGCCTGAACTAGGTAGGACCTGTGTCTCAGGCTAGAAAGGTGCTTAGAAATTTAAAATAACACAACAACAACAACAACTGAGAAAACGAATTAAAAACGAATATTAACTTAAAAGACTAACATGTTTTATTTACAGACAACGAGTAAATCCTCACTGTATGATATGCTAAGTAAAAATTGCAGAATAACCTTTTTACAGTCGTAGTTATTTAATTTATAGATATTTAATATCCTATTTAATTTGTTGTATAAAAATGGGCCTAAAATGTATAAAATCTGTTTACAGAGACATATTTAGAGGATGCATTTGACTCACATACAATATCATTCCGTCTCTTATTAGTACTCTCAAAGTTATAGGAGAGCATGGTGTGCTGTTTTAATACCAAGACAAGTGCGTTATGAAAAGTTGTCGAACAGTCAGCACGTTACAGGATTTGTATAGCAGATCTGTAGGACAGAGAAAGGGATGGAAGTTTGCTACTTTTTAAATTGCTCTCTGTGCTCTTTCAAGAGGCAGTAAGTAAGTTTTAGGTGCTCCACCCCATGAAGTAATACAGTACTGTATTACAGATTGACCTAGGTCCAAGTAAACTTGTGACACTAGTTTTTTATCTGCAATTGCTCGCAATCTTTTAAAAATAAAAATTAACCTGCGCACTCTTGTAACCAAACTGTCAATATGTGGTCTAAAAGAGAGCAACTCGTCTATTTGAACCCCGAGATATTTTATGTTACATGTTTTAAGGATAAAAGGACACTTACATAAGCTGACCGAGCGGAGTCCGCAATGATGGGCATACAGATGAGAGTTAGTAATATTTAAATGCGGTTTGCGGATGGAGAAGTAAATATATTTTGTCTTGTCGGCATTTAATGTTAGTAAGTTGCTTTGAAGCCAGTTAGACACAGTATTGAAAACTATTTTAGCATATTCGTACAATTCGGTATTTGTTTTAGCGGTGAATATTAACGTCGTGTCATCTGCATACGATATAATTTTGCCTTGATATTTAAACTACACAATTCGTTAATATAAATCAGGAAAAGGGTGGGGCCCAAAATACTTCCCTGGGGAACACCAAAACCTGTGTTTTTTGCTCGTCGCTACTAATATTGTCAATTTTAACACATTGATAACGATAGTCTAAGAAGTCAGCAAAAAGTTTTAGTGGCGTTCCCCTTATTCTTAAGTACTCACTCAAAAACCAACAGGAAACATTCCCACTCAAAAACCAGAAGGAAACATCCCAACTCAAAATCCAGTGAAATCACAAAGTACGCCCCCTTTTTTTTTTTTTTTTTTTTTGAGGGTGGGAAATCATCAAATAACTTCTCCCGCTCTGGGCGGAGCGGGAGGGTGTGTCAGACTCTTACTGACTAAAACCCACCCGTATTCCTTCCTGTTGCCTGTGTTGCGGGGGCCTCGGTGACCCATAAGTACCTTCCCGCGACCCCGGCAGGCATCGGCCCTAGTGGACCCCTACTTTGTGCTGACGACATCTCTTTGAGGCGCGCGTGGAATACGACGCGCCGTCGACCCGGGCCTGGTCCTTACCGGACGGTGAGCTACCCATTGCTCACCGTCCGCAAGCCCGCGCCTACGGTGGCTGGAAATCCGCCCGGGATTCCCGACGCCCTGGGCGTCTCCTGCGGCGGCTAGGGGCGAGAGGGCGCGAAACGTGCCTTTCCCTCAACCGTCCCGCCTCCTCCTTCGCGAGCATTACTGCTTCGCAGAAGGAGGTGACGGCTGCCCATGCCCTCTCGCTCCGTACCATGGCCTGAACCAGGGCCGGACGCGAGAGGTCTCTGCCGCCGATCGCCTCCACGAGGACACGGCGGTGCTCTGCCCAAGCCGGGCAGATCTCCACCGTATGCTCCACCGTGTCCTCCGGGCGATCCACACAGTGGTGACACCCGGACGTTTCCTCCCGCCTTATCCGACACAGGAACCTCCCGAAACTGCCGTGTCCGGTGAGGACCTGCGTCAGGCGGAAGGTGAGGACGCCGTGGCGCCTCTCCAGCCACTCCTCAAAGAGGGGACTTATCGCCGCAATTGTAGCGTGCCCAGCACTGGGTTGCGACAACCGTACTTTCCATGACGCCATGAGATCCCGCCGGAGCTCCGTCCGCTGTGCCGCGATTTCTCGCGGCAGCGGACTTACGCCCCGGCGTTTCGCCTCCTCGCGCCACTCCCATACGTGCGCGAGGGCTTTTGCCTCCAGATCCCATGGCGGCAATCCGGCAAGGAGGCTCGCTGCCTCACAGGAGACCGTGCGGTATCCCCGGACCATCCGGATGGCCATGACCCTTTGGGCCGCGCTCAACCGGCGGGCTGGCAGCAGCGCCAGAGAGCGCGCCCATACAGGAGCCCCGTAGAGGGCCATGGACCGCACGACCCCCGCGTAGAGCCTCCGGCAGGAGGCGTTTGGACCCCCTAGATTGGGCAGGAGCCGCTTCAATGCAGCGCCCGCCCGCTCCAGTTTGGGAGCCAAACGTCGGAAATGCTCCACGAAGTTCCACCGGCTGTCGAGGACGAGTCCCAGGTACTTCATCGTCGACTCGACGCCGATAGAAACCCCTCCTACCGTTATTTGGGACCCCAACGGTGGTGCGTTCCGAGGACCATGAAAACACATGGCCTCGGACTTGTGCAGGGCCACCTCGAGTCCCAATTGCCGGATCCTTTCGACGATTGTCGCAACCCCGCGTGCCGCTAATTCGGCCGCCGCCTGGTGCGACCTCCCCTGCGCCAGGACCAACGTGTCGTCAGCGTAGCACACTACGCTGACGCCGCTAGGGAGGTCGGCGCGCAGCACCCAGTCGTATCCGATGTCCCACAGATGCGGCCCCAGGACCGATCCCTGTGGGACACCGCACGACATCTCTTGCCGGTTCCACACTCCCTGGTGACCGGGGTAGATGACGGCCCTGTCCGTCAAATAGGCCTCGACCACACGACAGAGGTAGGTCGGCATCCGGTGATACCGGAGTGCCTCCCTGATGCAACTCCAGGGCAGGGTATTGAAGGCATTGGCAATGTCTAGAGACACCGCCAAGACGACCCCACCCTGGGCAACAGCATTCCCCGTCGTCAGGGCTCGCACACGCATGATGGCGTCCACCGTAGAGCGCCCTCTGCGGAAACCAAACTGGCTCTCCGCCAAATCCGGCCCCACCCGCACCAGCTGGCCGACGAGGCGGTCTGCAATGACTCTTTCAAAGAGCTTGCCCACCTCGTCGAGCAGCACGATGGGCCGATAAGCGGACGGAGAGTCCGCAGGGCGCCCTGCCTTCTTTATGAGGACCAGTTTCCCCGTCTTCCAGCGAAGCGGGAACTGGCCCCTCTCCATGCATGCGCTCGCATAAGTACGCCCCCTAACAATCCGAGTGAACAACCATAGTCCACTTATCAAGCGCTTAGGTAGGAATAATAACCAATAATTTATTTATGCTTACCTCATGTTGCTTGTAATTAATCATATAATAAAATAAATATGTTCAAATTTACCTCCTTTAGTCTTTAGCTTATCGCCCTTTTCTAATGTGCGGTACCCAAACTAGTGCCCATAAATCACGCTCATTAGTTTCATTTATGCAACCAGAACACATCCTGTGCTATCGGAGAGTCGCCCCGATCAGCACACGACTTTTCCGGTCAGTATGTGCAATAATGCGGGCTATGGTACCGCTAGAGAGTAGGCCCCAGCCACATACCCACACACAGTATTACACACAACCTTTTTGGTTTATCCCACTTCTGAAGTGAAATGAACACATGCCTTGTCAGTACGAATATTTCTGTATTTATATTTTTGCACACATACAAACCTGGTATTTAGCAATATTTAACAAACTATTTTATTAGGTACTCAATATAATATCAGTATAGACTTTAGAATTCTTTAGATTCCGAGGCTCGAAGAGAACTGACTTAGCAACTAACGAACACACCAAATATCATGTAACTCTCAAATTAGATACTTTTAAATTTCATGACTACTCTGATACAAAAATCATTTGAAGCAAATCACATACTTTCAATTTTATATTTACTATTTAAAATCACTACAAATCTTATTAATATTTGGAAATCATGACACAACCATTTCAATTACAAATCTACGAAAGGAATGGATGTGTCTAAATAATATGGTACTCGTAGTTGCCTATCGCAAAGCGTAGCAGGTACTACGCTTCGTAATGGACAACTATAATAGCTTCATATTTCTGACTGATCAACTCATTGACTAATTCAATAGCCCTCGGTATCGAAAAGTCCTAAACGCAAATGGTCCATAAGCAAAGCGACCCATAATCAAAACGACACTTTAGGAAAATGTCCTATTAGAAAATCGCCCCATGAGCAGTTTGTCTTATTAGCAGAACGTCCTATGAGCGAATCGTCCTAAAACCAAAAGAACGGAAATGGTACACTCATATCACACATAAATATGAGATTTTTAAAGGAATAATTTTATGTTGTACCTTCTCGAACAATTTATTGTCTCGAGAAGATGAAACATACAATTTAAAATTGTTTATATAAAATAAACTTTAAGAACTAAAACATACTTAAAAATGTATTTGTTGTTCGTTATTTAGTCCAGAAAATAGGTACAATAATTACATACACCGTCTCGAAAAACATAGGGTATATAGTAGGTGAACGGAGTAGAAGCCTGTGGCATAGTCAATTTTTTTGTTTTTTTTTTTCTTCAACCTGTAAAGAAATTGATTTATCAATAAATACTACCCATTTGAAGTAAACTTTTCATACTAAAACAATAAAAACAGAAAAAAAACAAAAAATCGATGAAAAAATATCGAAATTCAAATCATACACACCCTATTAAATGCGCAGAATTTATCAATGAATTCGTAGATCCGTTCTTTTGCAGCCGATAGGTGCTCGCCGCATTTGCCGTCGGCTTCTTTGATATCAGGCGCACGAGCCGCTCGCTCGTACATCCCCGCCCGCCCGCGTCCCGCGCTTCAGTCACCTACGATTAGTCACGGCGGCGTGATGTCGCATTGTTTCCGCGTATGCACCGATCGTCCGCCCGGTGATAGTTATCGTATGTAAACATGTACGAATATTCTAATGGAGAGTACCTCCCAATGGTGCGATTTTATATCCTGTCTGGTGAAAACATAGCCAGTGCGAGGCGAATGTACGCAGAAGAAGAACATCTTCAGTCGCTGTGAAGGAACGGTATCCCTGCTCCTCAAATTCCCAGCACTTCCCTCATATTACGGACGTATCAGCGGTTACTAATCATTTAAATAGCCCTCCTTTTTGCTGCGCCGTAGTCGGGTAACAAACGGGTCATCTCGACCTTGGACGGTTTAGTTAGTGATGGCACAGTGATGGGTAATGGCACTCCCTTTTACAAATCCATTAATACATTGAATGATTTGATTACTTGCATAATAAACACCAATTACCTAATTTAAAATCGCATTCGCCTAATATTTCATAACCTCACTTTATGTCAATTTCTATGAAATAATAAGTTAGTAGCTAATGATAATATTCTAACGAATACCTATTGTAAGAAAGAGTGGATAACTTAAAACCTTCGAAATACCTACAGATGACTATATATTTATTTACATAAACAAATTACAAGATGATTATTAACATTAACTAAATTAAATTAAAACTAAGTTAAGCTTAAAAAAGGCCCTCGGGGCATTGTACCGAGGATGCTGGCGGCATTTCCTCGCTGAATTGCAATGCTGATGCGTTGCGCTAGAAAGCCGCCAGCTTTTCGGTCACCAGTTACATCAACTAGACGTTTCGCGATTTCCGCAAATAACTTATGCGCACTGGGACCCCACGGACCGAGGGTCTCGACGCCAAAGGGCACAAAGTTGTACTAACGTATTACTAATCATTCCATTTAGTCAGTGATTGTGTAAGAAGACCGCTGTAAACATTTCAGGTAGCGGTAGCGGTTTTTAGGTAGGTACCTTTCAGAGACAAAGATTATTTATCCGCGGTGAGTTGGTCTGTTTTGCAAAATTTAAATAAACCTGTTTGGAAACGGCAACACTGTGTGCGTTTCGCTAGCACGTTTACTTTAATTCATGCGCAGTCGCAGCCTACGCCGCGCGCCGCTTCGTTTACTATCTCCTATTTTGGCTATTATGAGTTTTACGCACGGGCCGTAGGATGGATAGTTTTCATGATTTTTTTGGGAATTTTCGAACCTTGTCAATCTCAATGGTACTAAGCAAATATTCTTAGGTATGGCTTCTGTTCCTCTTACACAACACACCTTAATATTCTCGAGACGGTAAAAAATGTCATCCGGTATAAAGCGACTACAGTAATACAGCAGCAGCTGCAGTGATCGCTAATTTGCTGCCACACATTGTTCCATTCTGTATCTTCGAAAACTTCATAAAGAAAGGCCAGGTTATTCAGGCCTGTAACAGTGAGTTATAATGTACGTACGTAGTACATCGTATAATACAACAATGTTTTTTTTATTTAAAGGGGAACGCCCGAAAAATGCCTGAATCTGACAGAAACTATTAATAGTCCTTATTTGTATTTAGAATAAAATATGTATAATGAAATAATTCGGAAGTTTGTTTATCTAGGGTAAAAATATAACGATCATTAAAATATTTAACTTGATATCCGTCTAATTTTTTCTTGTTTTTTTATTGTAGATCCGCTACTTTTTTTTTGTCATTAATTTAATATAATTCGACCTATATGTACCGTAAATATATTTCAAATTAATAAAATATGCGTGTCAATATGAATTAAAATCAAATTATTTTTAAATTAGAAAACGTATCGTACTGCATTTTATTTTTTCGATTGTTTACTTGATTCATCGTCTTGCGTTTGCGACTTGAGTTGACGTTTTTTTTTTAATATATTTAACGATGACTATGGCCATTTTTTAAGATTTTACTTCTGCACACGATACCCATTTTTGAACAAGGACTTAGATTGGAACAGCCTAAACGACGACGGGCCTGAACCTGTTTTATATACGACGCTGCTGTTGTTTTGGACTTGTGCCCCGTGTACATTTAAAAATGGATAGAAACCCACTGTGTTAATTGCTACCTCGATTTTGCAAGTGTGACTGTTCCTAAGTGACCCTAGGCCGATAAAATTTTCGTTTTTCCTAATTCTGTTAATATGAATGTTTGGGTCGGTTCCTCATATTGAGGAAAAGTCGTACCCCGCCGCCGTACGACTCTGTAGAGCTCGTCTCCAGACTGGTCACTCCGAGCCTCCTTGCCGGATTGCCGCCATGGGATCTGGAGGCAAAAGCCCTCGCGCACGTATGGGAGTGGCGCGAGGAGGCGAAACGCCGGGGCGTTAGTCCGCTGCCGCGAGAAATCGCGGCTCAGCGGACGGAGCTCCGGCGGGATCTCATGGCGTCTTGGAAAGTACGGTTGTCGCAACCCAGTTCTGGGCACGCCACGATTGCGGCGATAAGTCCCCTCTTTGAGGAGTGGCTGGAGAGGCGCCACGGCGTCCTCACCTTCCGCCTGACGCAGGTCCTCACCGGACACGGCAGCTTCGGGAGGTTCCTGTGTCGGATAAGGCGGGAGGAAACGTCCGGGTGTCACCACTGTGTGGATCGCCCGGAGGACACGGTGGAGCATACGGTGGAGGTCTGCCCGGCTTGGGCAGAGCACCACCGTGTCCTCGTGGAGGCGATCGGCGGCAGAGACCTCTCGCGTCCGGCCCTGGTTCAGGCCATGGTACGGAGCGAGAGGGCATGGGCAGCCGTCACCTCCTTCTGCGAAGCAGTAATGCTCGTGAAGGAGGAGGCGGGACGGTTGAGGGAAAGGCACGTTTCGCGCCCTCTCGCCCCTAGCCGCCGCAGGAGACGCCCTGGGCGTCGGGAATCTCGGGCGGATTTCCAGCCACCGTAGGCGCGGGCTTGCGGACGGTGAGCAATGGGTAGCTCACCGTCCGGTAAGGGCCAGGCCCGGGTCGACGGCGCGTCGTATTCCACGCGCGCCTCAAAGAGATGTCGTCAGCACAAAGTAGGGGTCCACTAGGGCCGATGCCTGCCGGGGTCGCGGGAAGGTACTTATGGGTCACCGAGGCCCCCGCAACACAGGCAACAGGAAGGAATACGGGTGGGTTTTAGTCAGTAAGAGTCTGACACACCCTCCCGCTCCGCCCAGAGCGGGAGAAGTTATTTGATGATTTCCCACCATCAAAAAAAAAAAAAAAAAACAAAAAAAAAAAAAAAAGACTGGTCACTCTCCCACCGACAGAGATTAAATGAATTCCAAATATGAAGAAGTCCAACGCCTTGTCCCATTAATAGAACAAGGAAAGGATTGAAAGAAATAGTACATAAGATTTAGGAATTCATAGTTTTGAAGTTGGATGTGGTTTAGAAAGACAATAAATAATAGAATAATGCTAAGTATATTATTATATAGATTTGTGAGTAAATCTTACGCTAGCGTAAGAGGTATTTGGTCAGGCATTACTCACACGATACTTTACATCTCTTTCTTTCTTTCTTACTTGGAGTACTCAGAGCAACACTTCCATAAAGTGACGCAAGCGGCTTTTCAGCGGCATTACGTCGGCATCATGCTCTTTTGGAGACATGGTCCCTAGCAGTTCTTTCAAACTGATAAGCGTGACGAAGCGGCTTTCCCTGCGGCAACCGTGTGGACCGTCCTTGTCTAACAACGGGGCGGCTAGTTTCAGCGGCATTGCGTCGGCATCATGCTCTTAAGGAGACATGGTCCCTATCAGTCCTTGGACTGGATATGAGATAGATGTGGTTTCCCGAACCCCTGGAAGTTCACCCTTTGCACAACAAGCATATCTGCAAGACACGTGTTCATATCAGTCTAACCGAATTATTGGTTTGTGATAAAGAATACAACATTCAAGAATTACTAGATAATAAGAGTTGAGAATTGAAACTCAAGAATTATTAATTAATAGAGCTGTGAATCAACTCTCTTAAAGATCTATAGACAGCCCCAAAGCGCCCACCCGTCATCACTTCCTAGTGTTTGAGCTGGGGAGAAGAAGTGACGCAACAAACTCCCCAGCAACACGTCTCTGTCTGTTTAGTTACAAGAACTTTAATTATACTATCAGACTAGGATAAATATTATAATGAAAGACTCTCCCAGTCGTTGCAACAAACTCACACACACACTATATTAGGTACTAAATTAGTCTAATCGGCTTTAACCCAACTATAACTCAGATTTGATTTATAAGCAGATTTGATGCCAAGATACAATGGTAACCCTAAATTACTCAATTATTATATTAGAGAAGTAGAAAACTTATTACAGTTAACTTCTGAGGCAGATCGCTCGCACCCAGCATTCATTTGCTTAATTAAAAGTAGGCTCAGTGGTCCAGCCATAGACGCAATAGCGTACGAAGGCTACTTAAACTCGTGGCTTTCAATTAAAAACGCGTTAACTAGGCGCTTTGGCGAACCGCGAAACGAAATACAAGTAATGCAAGAGTTAACGCGAGTGCGTAAGTCTAAGACGGAAGACGCTGAAAGCTTCGGTAAACGCCTCCGTGAGCTGTTGGATACTCTGTATTCCGTAGGGGAGCATGGTAATAAATCGTATTACGAAAAGATGGTTATTGAACAGTATATAAACCAGTTAGACTTCCACGTCTCGTTAGGCGTTCGAATCGCCAAACCGGACACCTTCGAAGCAGCCATCATAGCGGCTAGACAAGAAGAAGTTACGCTTTCATATAATAGGGCTAATTACATTAATAATAATCTCTTAACGTCACAAGCAAAGCCAAAGGAGTTATCTAAACAACCAAGCAATAATAATCCCATCCGTAATACAGTAAACCCACTTGTACCTGGCTTTATTATTCCCCCACAAAACTTTGTACCTCAACAAAATAATATGACCCCCGAACAGCGTCAACAATGGGTACAATCCGTATTGCCCTGGAAGGCCAGACCAGCATCAGGTAACTCTAGACCAAATGGTTCAAATAACTTTAGGAATCACCCTAACATTCCAAAACCACCGGTTCCCACGCCAATATTATCGGACGTCACAATGCGTACGGCAGGTAAGCCAGAAAAACCAGTTCGGTCAGCAGTTGTTCTACATTCCGATTCAGATGGCCACTCAAGTACAACCAGGACCCAGTGACATGGGGCTCTATAACGATGTCACAGAAGGTAACAACATTTCGGTCGAGCCGAATGCATCCATGGACGAACAACAGTTAGGTGGTGATCAGGATTTTACCTTGGAAACCAACCGAGACAACCAAACCTAGTTCCAATAAATTTCCAGACCAAGAAATATTTACCGTACATAATAATAATACCAGAGTTTGACGGTAAGTTTCTATTAGATACAGGGGCCAGTCATTCAACTATAGCAACTGACGTAGTTGCAGGCACCATATTTGAGTACTGTGTAGAAACAGAACCCTTTCAAATTAATACGGCACACAGTTCATCAGTTCACGACAAGGTAGTTTACCTTCCAAAACCTCCCGCGTATAACACATAAATTTTTAATATTCGACTTTGACCCTAAATATAAAGGTCTTATCGGAATTGACCTTCTGCAAAAACTAAAGAGTAACATTGATTTAAATAATAATGTTTTACGTACGTCTACAGCGGAAATAAATACCGATACACTTTAGTTCTCCACCCCAAAAGATAAGTATCGAACCTAGATGCGAAAAGATAGTCAAAGTAAAAACCAACTACTTAGATGGACAATACCTTCACGACGATTTAATCTGGTCCGATGGTTTAATGTCACCAGCTGCTATAGTTAACGTTACAAACGGTTCTTTTAAAACATCAGTAATTAATCACAATGATCAAAAGAAGTGTATTCCGTTTAACCCGTCGATTGAATTAGAGAAATTTTCCAAGTTCAACGAAAAAGATAATCTCGATATTAATACCATACAGGTTCAAACTAACATTGACCAGATATTAAACGAAAACCTTCAGAAAATCGGTACAGACCATATGAACGAAGAAGAAAGGCGCGAAATAACCCGGCTATGTTATCAGTATAGAAACTTGTTCTATGCAGAAGATATACCACTCACTTTTACACACGCTGTTAAACACGAGCTCAGATTAAGCGATAATACAACAGTTTTCGTACGTAGTTACAGACAAGCCCCTCAGTAGTACTTGTAGTTTATCTCTGGGACTATCTCTCCATACGATTTTTTGAAGGCTCTGATCTTCATTATGGAGCAAAATTTTGGCGGAACATCTTTTCGATGTCTGCGGTAAAGGCAAATTGATACTGTCTCCACTTAAGTATCAATGACTGAAGGTGTTGTTGCAGATTTGGGCCCTTGTGCATGAGATCATTTAAACTTTGGCCACTTGATGTTTTTGATGAGGCGTTAAAAACGACTCGAAGTGACGTCGTTGAAGAATCGCGTAGTACACAATGATGGGGCATGTAACATTCGAGTTTCGTGTTACGAATAGCTGGTTTCATATGTCCTAACGCTAGGTACTCGTTAATGAAAGTTTTGTACTCTTTTGCGATGTTTTCATTTTTAATTAATTTACGTTCCAAATGACCAAATTGTGCTATGGCCTTTGATTTCGAGTTTCCCAATTGTTCTTCAAAATTTGTTTTCAGATAAGGCTCCCTGCCTTACTACATATCTTCCATCTAGCAATCTATTTGTGGTTGAGCTGTAAAATTGCATACACACTTGATCATCTGATGAAAGCGAAGTGGACTCTGCAATTTCCTCCGTTTCCCAAAATGTTTGCAACTGATCAATATCAAACTGTACGACATTGCATTGTAGTATGTTTACGTTGCCGCACAGGATCCATCCAAGACGAGTCTGTTGGGCAATGGGTGTTGTTTGTTCAAGTCTGCAGATTCCCTCCATAATAATGTTTGAATTCACTTAATCGTTAATGTTTCAGCGCCAAATAAAATATCTACCGGACGACTGACGTAAAAGTCAGGATCTGCAAGTTCTTTGTTTTCTAAGTAAGACCACGTGGGCTTAGCAAAGGTATAAGTTGGCAATTATTTTGTTAAAGTTTTCATGACGAAAACGTCAGTGTTAGAAGAATAAGACTCTCTTCTTGATGAGCAGTTTATGTTGGTAACTCCCTTGCAGGCACTATCCCTGGCTCCTATACCGGTTATTATGCATCGTTGACCCAATTTTTGCGCCGCATTTTCGGTAAAGAGTGAAGTTTGAGAACCCAGATCAATCAAAGCTCGCATGTTAAGATAAGATCCATCACATTTTTGGACCTTAATTACGGCTGTGGACAATAATGTTTCCGGTACGTTGTTGAGCCGCGTGAGTACTAAGTTGCTGATTTTGCTCAAGCAAAGTACGGGCCTTTCCAGTTTTAGGTATTGCTTGGTTAGGCGATGTGTTTGCGGATTGCGCAAATGCATCGTGAAGTATCGTGTTATGACTTCCGTCGCACTCATGGCACCGTTTTGTCGAAATGCATTCCTTACCTTTATAACTAAAAAGGCAATTTTCGCAAAGCTGGTTGTCAACGACAAATTGTTTTTTGTCGATTGTGGACAATACAATATATTGTTCACAATGGAATAATCCATGACCATTTTTGCATAATGAGCAAGTCCGTTTATTGTGAAATTTTCCGTTCGATTTGGAAACGTTTTTGTTACTCGAATAAGATTGTTTCGAATTACGATTGATATTTTTGTTCAAATTGTTATCTGATTTTGCATTGCAATTTGGAGATTTCTGGTCTTGTTTACGCCGCGATGACTCCATACTCGTAAACTTGGCTTCCAGGAAGTCCAAAAAGTCTGATAAAATGGGCAGTTCACGAGGTTGCTTAAGAGATGCGCTGTATTCGGAATACAATACTTTAATACATACAATAATTTGTTCGACATCAAATAGCAAATTACGGGGTCCCATGTGCTTACGTCTGCTCCCAATCTTAATAGCTAATAACTATTAAGCTAGCTTCTTAATAGCATTAACACATTTGATGGTTGTATCGTGGATGTGTTTTACATAGTAGACTGAGAGTTGTTGCATGACCGGAAGGTTGGTTAGAGTATTCATATGTGCGGTGAATATAAGCAGTTTGTTGTTATATATATGATTAAGGATTTCCCAACATGTTGAATAGTTTTCAGAGCTGATCTGAAGACGATGTATTAAGCCTTCGGCTTCCCCCTTTCAGTTCATCTTTAAGGTACTGCATCTTTTGAGCTTGAGAGAGCGACGGATTGTGGTGGATAGCCTCCGTGAACAAGTCTTTAAAAGATACCCAGTGTTGATAATGGCCATTAAACGTAGGCACTTCCACCTTTGGTGTAGAATATTCTCGGTGTGAATCAGACCACAATTTGCTGTTCAGAGACTTATTCATGTTGTTGTACGTCATTTTATACGAGGTAAACTTGTCCTCATACGAATCATCTTGCCCGTCGAGTTCACCACCCAACTCCCAGTGAAGCGTGTCAATGGCAGACCACCTCGTTTCCAATGTTTTCAAAGTGTCTTGAAACTCCCATTTCTCAGTTATGACATCGACGTTGATGTTCGCAACAGTTCGATAGAAAGCCTTAAAGTTGATAGTCTGCTTCTTCAGTAATTCGTCCAACTTACTGTTGGTGCCCTGAGACTTGAATTTCGGCGTCTCAAGAAAGGTCGTAGCTTCGCTATCCTCGGGATTCCTGTTCTTAAGGGTCCCGTCCACACCGGCCCTGGACGTGCCGGCTAACGGTGTGGCGGGTCTTAAAATAGACGGTAGTCCTGCACCTTTGATAGTTTCACGCGTCGAAAGATAGAAATCATGAGTTTGTTGATAGTGATTAAATGCAAAATACTCAATCGATTTGTTGCTAAAAGGGCTTAACTGATCGTGATTAGATTGAAACTCCTGCCAGTAGGAGTCTAAAGTTTCCAATCTACGTTTGATGTAGTCAGGAGTTTTGCGTTCTTGACCATCCTTCTTAAAGTTTGATAAAAGTTGGTTTATGGCCACCATGATTTGTTTCTGGTTGGCCAGAAGATCCTCCATTGTTTGGCTCATATTGATAAGTCAAGCAATAAAAGGGAAAGATCTCACTTTGCTTCTGCTGTATTGTGGGCGTTGTTGATTGTGCTCAAGGCTGCTGTTTACTCCCTGAGCTGCAACTCCACAGCTGCTGCTGATATGGTACCACTCACACGAACTGACTCAAAGTCCACTTGATTGCCCGCGTTAATGATCCCGCTTAACGGCTCGAAGGACCATAAAGATACGGTGGTTACCTTACACCTTGTTTGTTAATGTTAAAGTTACTGATAAAATGTTATGAGTACCGCGCCGCGACCCAGGCTAGGGAATTTGATTAAGTAAAACGATGTTTACTGTTACACGGATTTATTGGAACTAAAATAATTAATTGACAAATCGAACGCGATGCACCGCATCGTGAGTGCAAGCGTCAGCATTAAAACTAAACAATACAAAATGTACGAGTTTGCTCGTACAGAACTCATAGCACAACTAATCAACAAATTAACTTACTTATCAGAAATAGGTGAATGTAGTTCATAGTTCGCACATTGTTCGTTCATTGGACGCAGTCAGTGGTGCGAGTCTGGTGGGTAATATCTTTCTCACAAAGGTACCAGTCTTTCAACTTCGGGCATTCAGCCTCTATGTACGCATATAACATCTCGTTAGTTGCAAGGAAAGGAAAGGAAAGGGTGGAATAAGAGTTTGTGCATGTTTATTACGTACCACGGAGAGTCTATAAAAAACGTAACTATTTTTAGAAAAGATTGGAATAAATACGAATACTATCTGGTTGTCTACATAATATGATCCCGGTTTTATAATGTCATAATAATCTCTAAGTTCTAGATCTAAAATTTGCTCTTCGGCGTAAATAGTCTTAAGTTTTCTTACCATTTTTTTTTTTTGCTTGGGAAATCTTCAAATAACTTCTCCCACTCTGGGTGGAGCGGGAGGGTGTGTCAGACTCTAGACTAAAGTCAGTAAGAGTCGCAACGGACAACGGAACGGAAGGAATAACTTTTATCGGGATTTGGCTTGATGCCGTCCTTACTCATGATATGACATAAATAAGCTGTTACAAGTTTAAGGAATTCTGATTTGTCCATCTGGATTTTAAAGTTGGATTCTCGAAGTCTCTGGAATACCTTTTCGAGATTAATGATGTTGTGGTGGAACATCACTTAAACCACTACCGCTTATGATCTTATACCGCGGTCGGAAATCAGGTGATGTTTTGTTTATCTTCGAGTGCGAACTGTTATAGGTCCCCACGTAGTCGACGTTAAAAAAAAAAAAAAATTACTTCAGGATATTTATTATATTTAGGATATTACAATTTATGATAGTTAAAACTGGCAACGCAAGAGACCTATGGGCAGAACCGTCCGCTAACGATGATAAATAAACTTCAACTGCTAAGGCTAAGATGGCGTCTCAAGCCGTCAGGTAGATTATTAGCTGGCAGCGCCGACAAGGTGCTAATCCAGCATTAACCCTTACAAAATTAGGGTATAACACCTTCCCCTTTAAGAAATAACTACAGGGTTGCTACGAAGTTATGTAATTATTTATGTGTAAAATCAAAGCTATCGAGTATTTTAAACTCTAGTTCTAATAAGTGGAAGGGAGATTTCTTCAATATCGGAATTACCAGTGTGATTCTGTAAGACCTCATTCTAAACTTCGAATCTGAATCCGCCGTGAGTTTCTTGATTGGCATTCTAAAAACTCGGTTGATACACTAGCGCTGCCCTTGCGAGCGTGTCAGCGAGTTGAACTGTGAACTGTTTTCTATGTTACTTTTACAAATTGGTTCCGGTTTTGATGAAAAAGATACTTTAACTGGGGTTCTGCTGCCGGGTCGTAAACATTTATAAACTTTAAAACATACCTATGATATTATAATGATAGTTTAGTTAATTTTTAGTTAGTTAATTTAGTGATAATAGAATAATGCATTCTATATTTTAAGATGAGTGGTTGACTGTCAAGGACGTTGTTTATATCACTTAATTGTTTTAGGAAAAATTATTAAACTTCAGGTCATCTAAATCAGTGTTTAGTAGTTTAATAGGGGATACATTATTGATTGATTGGTTTAATCTCATTACATTACAGCAAGTGTCATTTAGTAAGTTAAAGTCGGGAAAGGCAATGGGTGTAGATATATTTAATTCTGTATATTTTGGTGTCAAAGTGGTACCCTTACAGTAACCTATGCAGTTTTTAGGGATTGTAAGTATTCCGGTACCTAAAACATTAATTTCTAATGACCTTGAATTTCGGCATTCTATTGAAACTCTATTAGACACTGACTGTATGTAAATCCATTTATTATTTTCGAGAGACTGGTCATCTCTTAGCTGCCACGGCTTATTTTAACTTTAATTTTTGAATTGCTTTTGTTTTTGTTGTAATCTTTTTATTACGGACGCTTTTACGTTTTGCATCGTTCTCACATGTATAATTTCAAAATGAATGATGTAAACAATATTTTGTAACCATAATACGTTGATTTAAAAGAGTGTCCTTGGAGTTTCTTGCCCGTTCTTCTCCATAGGTACCTACTACGCTTTGGAATGGGCAACTAGCTTCATCTTTCTGACTGACTGACACAACCCTTGACAATTCAAAAGTGCCTGTAATTGTTTTATTTGAAATAAATGCTTTGAGTTTGAGTTTGAGTTTATGGGTTTCCAAATATCTAAGTTACCATAAATAAATTTCGTTTCACAATATTTTGGAGTTTCACTAATCACTGTTGACATGTATTCACTTTAACAAATAGGTCTGATGTTTGACGCATACACTGTTGTTATGTCGCACACATATTTTCCCGCACTGATAATTATGCAATTTTTCAAATCGTTTGACCTGGGATAAGTTAATGGTAGGGCCGTCAGTTCGGGGCTGGTTACCCTGTCGGTTGGCCTTCTTTGGATACGGATGAGGATTAGGACTGTCAGTTCGGGGCAGGTTACCCTGTCAGTTGGTCTGTGATAAATCTAGGTTAAGGTCGTCAGTTCGGGGCTGGTTACCCTGTCGGTTGACCTTCTTTGGATAAGGATGAGTATTAGGACTGTCAGTTTGGGGCTGGTTACCCTGTCGGTTGGTCCGTGATGAATGTAGGTTAAGTTCGTCAGTTCTGGGCTGGTTACCCTGTCGGTTGACCTTCTTTGGATAAGAATGAGGATTAGGACTATCAGTTTGGGGCTGGTTACCCTGTCGGTTGGTCCGTGATGAATGTAGGTTAAGTTCATCAGTTCTGGGCTGGTTACCCTGTCGGTTGACCTTCTTTGGATAAGGATGAGGATTAGGACTATCAGTTTGGGGCTGGTTACCCTGTTGGTTGGTCCGTAATGGATCTAGGTTAAGGTCGTCAGTTCGGGGCTGGTTACCCTGTCGGTTGACCTTTTTTGGATCAGGATACGGATTAGGACTGTCAGTTTGATGCTGGTTAGCCTGTCGGTTGGTCCTATGCATTGGGTTTTGTTGTTGGATGCCGATAATTATGCTTCGTCCCGTGCGGTACCCTCGCGAGACTCTATTTCGTTTAAATCTTTGTAGCCATGGGCATAGGGTAAAGAGAACTCATCTGTGGATTTGTCATCGGCCGTTTCGCGGATGTGACTGATTTTATTGTTATTATTATTCCGAATATTCGGTTTGAATTGAAATTTGTTATTATAGAATTCACGTTTTTTACAATACTTAGGCTTTGTTTGCTTTTGTTTGCTTTTTTTGCTTAATGTTTTCCAGAAAACTTACCAGTTTATTGTGATACCTCCACTCTGGAACCTCATCCTTATATCACGCCAACACTGCGAAGAGAGGTTTTCAACTCACTGCATAACTTGCATCATCCAGGGAAGTCTGCTACAGTGCGACTGGTCTCAAAACACTTTGTGTGCCGGGGAATCCGCAGAGAATGTAGAGAGTAGGCAAGGCAATGTGTACAATGCCAGGCGTGTAAAATCACACGTCACAGTAAATGCCCACTTACCTCATACCAGACCCCATCCTCTCGTTTCTCCCACATTCACCTCGACATTATAGAGCCATTAACCCATTCATCTGATTACAGGTATTGCCTTACCGTCATTGATAGATTCACTCGATAGCCTGAGGGTACCCCATGAAAGACAGCAGAGACCTGCGCAAACGCCTGTCCTGCCCGGGTTACCACCGACCGTGGTCACCAATTCGAGAGCCACCTGTTCAAGGCTCTCACTGCTTTGTTGGGGGCAGACCACTTTCGCACCACTGCCTACCACCCCGCAGCGAACGGCATAGTAGAACGACTGCTGAAGCTGCTTGCAGCTGAAGGCTGCTATCATGTGCCACACCGCCTCACAGTGGACTGAATCCCTTCCACTGGTACTTCTCAGCATGGGTAACTCGTGGAAAGAAAACATCCAAGCTACGCCGGCCGAACTTGTCTACGGGGAAGCACTTCAGCTTCCTGGCCAGATCCTATCTTTAAAAGCAGAGTTCACTACAGCAAATAGATAGATAGATAGAATACTCTTTATTATGTACACCATAAAAATTACAGCTATAAATGTAGAAATTTTACATAGGGTGACACAATGGGCGGTCTCATCGCTAAAAGCGATCTTTTAAAGGCAACCTTTGGGTGGATTAGGGGGAAAAGGAGAGACAATACTGCAGGTAGTCTGTGGTATACCATTCACATTTATATACATTTACATAATTAAAACATATTAAAATTATCTATAAAATATATTCAATAATAATCATAAAACTAGCGCTAAGAACCAAAACAGGTGCAAAGAATAAAGAAAATAAAAAATATGTTTAAGGAGAGAGCTAGTGTTTTTATACCATAATTTGAAAAATGGACAGATATTGAGCACGCCTTATCGACACGGGCAAGGCATTCCACAACCGTACTGCTTGATTTATCATAGAAACTGGTGGAATGCATCGGCATCTCTAGTCTCAAGTTTTCCGATGACCTCAGGTATCTATTATGCGTGTCATTTAGGAACTTAAAACGTTCCTTAAGATAAGAGGGGGTTGTAGGATTGAATAGAATACTGTAGAGCTGAAACAAGATATGAGAATTCCGGCGAAGATGTATGGGAAGCCACTTGAGCTTTGTACGAAATTCGGAGACGTGATTTACGACGGAAAATAAAAAGGTAAATTAATATTAAGTTTTTCATCATTAATAGAAGATTGCCTTGTTTCGCCTCGCCACCGCTGCTTGCCTCTGGCCCCGCGCCATCCGCTGAAGACGCGTATAATTGCCAACACACGTTTGCACGCGACTGTACGGACAACAGCTTAGGTTTAATACGTCCAATGAAAAAGGTCATCCATATGTACGAATCCGTCGCTTTTTTGTAGTCATTCGAATTTGGTCGGATAAGCAGTCGTTGTTTACATGTATTGTTTTTGTTTATATCTACTTAATGCGAAACATTCCAAGCTAAATATTTTCACTATATATATTTGACTAAACGCACTCATTTTTGGTTTACACCTACACATCTTGGGTTGAGCCGGTTTCTTGTATTTTGCCGTCAGAGTTATGACACTGTCGTTTTGACTTTTAGCAATATTATTCAATAACGCATGCATGTACACTTTTGAAACTTTGTATAATAAGCGTCAAGAAGGACCGAATACAGTTTTCAGCGAGCTTATACGTTTTCTCATTTAGACGCTGCGATATTTTTTCGGGTTTTATAAAAAGCGCTATTACTTGAAAATCTATACATAATAATAAAACCTGTCTGTACATTGAATATAATAAAAAAAAAAGTTGAGTGGGTTTAGAAACAGTGCACGAATCCAAAAAAAAATCTGTGTGTTTGTCTGTGTGTCTGTGTGTCTGTTTGTTTGTACACGCTAATCTTCGGAACTACTGGACGGATTTGAATGTTTTTTTTTGTGTTGTATAGGTATTAAGGCTGGGCAACATATAAGTTATAATTTATCTTGGAAACTTGAATACCCGATGCAGAACCGTAACAGACCAGCTAAACTATAAGAGATACAAAAATGGTACCTACCATAGCAAAAATTGTTCTACGTGATGAGCATTTTTTGTTGAGGGAATAAATTTGAAGATCTGGAACACCTGATGTGGAACTCCAAGAGCCCAGCTACACTATAACATATATAGTAGAGTGGATCGCTCTTGTATGGAGTTTTTTTTAAATTGAATTTCCTTGTCGCGGTATGCGGGATAGATGCTCTGGCACCTATCAGTTATGACTACCAAATATTATTTAAAAATAATAATTAGAAGAACTGCCCCAAAGTCATTAAAATTTTGAAAATCGAAGAGAATTGATATTTATATAAAATAGGTTTATTTTAATTACGCTAACTAATTCAAAGTTTTATTTAGATAGCATCCGTTTTTGATCAGACAATGATTGAATTGCATGAAATATCTACTTTCTTTCATACACTTTCCCCGCGTAAAATTGGTCAGAATTTTATCTAATTTACTGTCGCTCAACCCCCATCCACGCGAGTCCCCGTGGTGTGCGGGACGCAGGTGTGAGTGGATTTTCATATTATTAGTATTTGTTCCTATTTCACAATTAAAGCAGTTTTGGTTTTTATACGTTGATTGTGAGTGTAAAGAAAGTATAATGAGTTTGCCTAGTAATGACAAAATCTACCCCATAATTGGGTTTTGACAAAGAACTACCTACTAGCTTGTTACCGACGTATGAAGACATGATGAAATATTTAATATTCTGCTCTAAATCAGAGAAACGACTACAATATTTAGTAAGAAACACAAGTGAAATTGTTACAACTGATATCGAATTGACCTGGAAAAAAGCGTCATTAAAGCGTATCATGATAAATATCGCGTGATCTTAAAACCCTATCAAGCTAGAAAAAACTGTGAATGCTACAGAAACCAGCTGGACTGGACTTACCAGATACAACAAAAGCTCGTGAAGATCTCAGCACAGACCAATTATAGGTACTTAATGGAAATTTGTGGTACGATCAGCGAAGGTCACTGCAGTAGGAATCCCGGTAAAATCTGCCATTCGCGATGGTTAACAACAGCCAATCGTCAATCAAAGATCGATCTACGAATTCAGTCAATGTCTATAAACCTTTGGATGGAGTATTCTCCATCCGAAATTTTACAGACATTGACTGAATTCGTACTGAAAGTGTACGCGCCGATGTGTTTTAAGATAAAACGCAACCGTTATGCGTTTAAGGGTCAAAACACTTGCACGAGCAGTCGTATTGCCTCGTAATCTTCCAGAGCACTTGAAGAAAATAGTAGAATCCGCGAACGTTATTCGGGTTTTACGTCGATAAGGGTTTTTAAGCTACCACCGTTTAATTTCATCGCAAAAGACTACATTGACATGATCGACTGGGATAAGATGTCGGAACCACTACTGACTAAACAAATAGCAGATGAGACCATTTACGAAGCCATTAAAAATCTGGACATAGTTGAAAGTGAAATTTTGCCATTATTCCGATTGATGCCATGTCACACGCAAGCTATTGAGATATGCATCAAGTTGGTCACATAATCCTGTTCTGAAGTTTGTGGGCCAGAAAGACATGAAAGATGGATCAGAAACAAAGTTCGATCGTGTCATATCATTAACACAAAAAGACATTACAAAACTAGGTATATGATTTCCTGAATTTTGGTTTATTTTTTAAAGTTTGGTATTTGTTTTCCTCGGTTTATTGCATTTTTTATTCTTAGTTATAATTATAGTTCTAGTTTTAAGTATTAAAAAATAATAAACATTGTACATCATTATCAAAAATCGTTTAATTAAGCTCAGACTGAATCCTAGATTTAGACGATTAATGAAAACTTAATTGTACTTGTGGCAGTACTTTCACTTAAAATATCATAATACTTTCGTATTAACTTTTAATTGTCTCCTCCTAGAGCATCTTTTCCACACCCCGCCCCAAAAATATAACAAGAAAAAAATAATCGATCCACCCTAATATATAGGAATGACGTCTTAAAATGAGTTGTTCAGCCTGATGAGCACTATCTGTTGACGTATAAAAATTGAAGATCTGGAACACCTGCTGTGGAACTCCAAGAGCCCAGCTACACCATAACACAAATAGGAATGACGTCTTAGAAAAAGTTATTCGGTCTGATGGGCATTTTCTGTTGACTTATAAAAATCGAAGATCAGAAACATCTGATGTGGAAATCGAAGCTATCACTAATTTCACTGTATAATTATAAAATAACATAAGCTGGGAGTACCTCCACGCGGTGAAGGCGGTAACAGTTTAGGAATGATTTTCGATGACGATGGTATATCATTGAAAATTTGAATCTACTGACGAAACCCCTTTTTTATTTTATCGAATAAATATGCTTTCGGGCTTATGTTATTTGAGTGTTTAATTTTCTTTTACATTTATCTTAGTGACAAGGTAGCCTACCCGGTAACGCAGGGGAGCAGTCACTTAGATTTTAATTGATCAGGTATGTTCACAATAAAACTATAACCATGCCTAGAAAGAGAACAAATCTTTCCCAATGTTCCAAAGGAGCTAAAAGATTAAGATCCCAAGAATCTACCGAAGAGCGTCAGGAGAGACTTGATGCTGTTCGAGAACATCAGGCTGCAACTCGTTCCGTGGAAACCTCTTCGTATCACGAAGCACGCCTGCGTTCTCAGCGTATTTACGCATCTACATCCAGGTCTCTAGAGACCAGTGAAGAATATGATGCGTGACTGACCGCTAACCGTGAACTTCATGCAATGTCTCGCGAGTCGGAGACGTTCACGGATAGAGAATTGCGCTTGAGTTCCAAGCGTATCTACGCATCGACTTCTAGGTCTCTAGAGATAAGTGGGGAACGTGATGCGCGACTGACCGCTGATCGTGAACGTCACGCATTGTCTCGCGAGTCGGAGACGTTCACGGAAAGAGAATTGCGCTTGAGTTCCAAGCGTATTTACGCATCGACTTCTAGGTCTCTAGAGACAAGTGCGGAACGTGATGCGCAAACGTCCGCTGATCGTGAGTGACATGCATTGTCTCGCGAATTGGAAACGTTTACCGATACAGAATCACGCTTGAGTTCACAGCGTATTCGCACATCTACTAACAAGTCTTTTTAAACGAGTGATGAACGTGATGCGCGACTAACTGCTGATCGAGATTATCATACATTGTCCCGAACACGCACACAACAAAATATTCATAATCAGAAAGTGAGAGAGAAAGAATTGCTGGAGTACGGCATGAAGAGACAGAAGAAGAGCGCAACGAACGTTTGAATTCTGATCGACTTCGACATTCTCTGAACAGAATGTCGATATCATCTGAAGAATCGGATGTGCCTCAAGATATAGTCGTAGGGCATGGCGACCTTCCTTGGGTTGATAAGGAACGGAGTGCATTTACGTATACTCCTATGATTGACTACGCCACATATTCCGCCATCGGAGGTATGGTTCAAAATTGCACTTTTTGTGAAGCTGTTAAATGGCAAAAAAAAACAGACGGTATCTGTTGCTCAGGTGGGAAAGTACATATTGAAATATTACAAAATCCTCCAGAAATATTAAGATCACTGCTTATCGGTGACCATCTACAGTCAAAACATTTTTTGGACAACATCCGTTCGTACAATAATGCCTTTCAAATGACATCTTTTGGTGCGAAACAGATTTCAGAAGGCCGATTTATGCCAACATTCAAAGTACAAGGCCAAGTTTACCACCTTATTGGTTCATTATTGCATGAAAATGACCCCAAGTTTCTCCAAATATATTTATCAACCCTTGATGAAAAAATCGACACACTGGAGCGAAACTTGATTAAAACATGCGTAAAAATCAGAAATGTTCCACTACGTCAAAAAGAGTCTAAATAAGACCTATACGAGACTGTATCTGTACTCTCTAATGTCCTCGGTATTGATGTTAAATCAGACATTAGAGACATTTCTAGGTATCGAATTGACAAACAAAATAATTCCTCCGCGTTGATCATGGAATTTACTAACACTCTTACCAAAAGCAGGTTTTTAGACTCAGTGAAAAGCGATACCCCAATCAAAAGCTCAATTCAGCCAACTTAGGTTTCACATCAAAGGCGGGATCTGTCTACATAGCTAAACAGCTGACTGCTCAGTCTAGAAAATTGGTTTACCTGGCCAAAGCGCATAAATACGATTATTGTTGGATTTCAAATGGCAGTATTCTGATGAAAAAGGTTAAAGATTCACCATACATTGTTATTAAAAGTGAAGTTCAATTGCAACAGGTATCCAAATTACCTGAAGTATGACTATTTCCATTAGCCTTACTTGCACGAGCTTTTCTTTTTTGTAATAAACTATTTTGTAGATTAAGTAAATTCATAAACTATGTATCTTACCTCTTAAGAGTATCAATATTCATTTTGCAATTTGCAATTTCTTCAGTAAAATACACAAAAACTTTACTGTACACTTCAGTTCACAAATACAAATCTATACACACAACAACTCAAACAATATCCTATCACTCACAACTACATCTCATAATAATTTTATACAAATCACGCCTTACTGTAAACCCGTAATACTGCGTATCTTATCTGATAACAAAGAATTACATTTCGAACTGACCCCTAAATTCAACTATATACCTTAACATTCGATCACATAAACTTGTTAAATGATAACCTAGACGAATTCTCTGTATCTAAAGTTTATCAGTGCACACCAGAAGACTGTTTATCTATCATTAAGTCCCCGAATAATTACCTGAAAGTTCTTTCCCAAAATATCAGATCAATTAATCAAAACTTTCATGATTTTGAAACACTTCTTTCCCGTCTTTCTTTTGAGTGTGATGTAGCTGTTCTAACAGAATGTTGGCTTCCTTGTCTAAGTAATACAACTCTACCCCAACTCCAATGTTACTCTTCGATTTACACTACTAAACACCGTAATCAGAGTGACGGAGTAGTCGTGTACATGAATTCAAATCTGGCATTCAAAGTACAGGAACCAGAATTTCATCACTCTGCTTCCGGCTTAATAATTGAACTTGCGTCTAATGTTGCTATCCTCTGCGTTTATAGACCCCCTCTAACGAGAGTATTGAAGTCTTTCTCAAATCCTTAAATGGAATACTATGTTCCTTGGCTCCCTTTCAAACTGTAGTGATAACAGGTGACATAAATATAAACATAAACATAGATAGAACAACGTCGACTATGAACCATTGGTCGCACGAATACCTTAACTGTCTTTCTTATCATGGGTTTTTACCTTCTCACCCATAAGAGGTGATAATTACCTTGACCACACAATTCTTAAAACCAAATTACCCTCTTCTACCTTCATTTTCGACTCCACTATTACTGATCACTTCTCAACCCTCCTTTGTTTAAATTTGAAGCCACCCCGTAATTTTTCTAATACCTCAATCCTAAAGACCGACTTCGTCTCACTCGATAAGTCTATGCAAAATCTGGAATTCACGCATATTTATTCCTGGAATGATCCAAATGCTGCTACAGACTATCTGATCCAAACTCTATCGCATGAGATAAATAATCGCACAACATTGAAGCGTACAGCTAAACGCAAGAGAATCCTAAAACCATAGATTACACCAGGACTACTGCGGTGCATGAGGAACAGAGACATTTTGCACAAAAAATACAAACAGTCTCCTAATAATGAAGTCCTTAAAGCTACCTACAGTAGATTACAAGAATTTCTGCAATAAGATTCTTAAAAATTTAAAAGACAGTTCGATTCGAATGAAATTGCCAAAGCTGGTGGTAATACAAAGATGTTGTGGGATACAGTCAAGCTTGCCACAGACACAATTAAAATTACTCACCCTCCCACGGAGTTACTATACTCCTCTGCAACTCCTTCTCAATCTCTTAACGATGTTAATTCAATTTTTGTAAATATAGGCAAAGTGCTTGCTGATCGTATTCGGAATGTACAGGATAGCTGCCCTCCTCACTCCCAGTTCAATACCTCCAATAGTGTGAGTTATTTCGGATTATTTCTTGGAAACAAATCCTGATGAGTTGGCTTCTATTATTGGATCTCTAAAGACCAATGCTGCAGTGGGCTTTGATGGTATTTCCACAGCCATGATAAAAAGGTACTTTGCAATCCTCACACCTGTGCTATGCTATATCTTCAACCTATGCCTCGTCTCTGGTACCTTTCCATCTTCTTTCAAAAAGGCCATTATTCATCCCATTTTTTAAAGGGGGGCGCCGTGCCTCTATTTCTTATTATCGTCCTATTGCGGTGCTACCGGCTCTGTCCAAGATCTTGGAACGACTCATTAATAACAGGCTTACCACATATCTTGAAAGCAATAATTTATTGTCAACCAACCAATTTAGATTCAGGAAGAAAAAATCAACTTCTGACGCAGCCTTTAAACTGATAGATGGAATCGTTGATAAACTAAATCAATGTAAAAAATTCCTCACAGTGTTCATTGATCTTGCAAAGGCATTTGATACCGTTCCTCGCCCTTATCTTCTACCTAAACTACAATCTCTAGGCGTATGTGGTACGCAACTCCAGCTTTTTGATTCATATCTCTCAGACCGTAGGCAGATAGTCAATATCGATGGTTGTTATAGTAACTAGCTCCCTATTTCATATGGAGTGCCTCAAGGGAGTGTTTTGGGCCCTACATTGTTCCTGGTGTTCATAAACGACTTGTGCAATATTCACCTGAGCTCTGGTAATATTGTGTCTTTTGCCGACGATACTGCGGCTTATCTCTCACTCACTCACGCTAAACACCAATAAAACTAAACTCATAACATTTTCTTTAAACTCCACCACGCAACCCTTAACACCTATCACTCTACAAGCTCACATCTTCCAAGCTAATTCGGCCTCTTGCAACTGTCCTTAAATTTATTCTACTGATGCAATAAAATACCTCGGTATAATCCTAGATAAACACCTCAACTTCAAAGCACATGTCACCCACCTTACTGCTCGAGTTCGTAAACTGATATATCTGTTTAAGATCCCCAGACACATTGCCAATACTTATGTAATACGCACCGTGTATCTCGCCATGTGTCAGTTAGTTGTCTCGTACTGTATTAATAGTTGGGGTGGAGCTGCGAAAACTACACTCAAGCCTCTGGAAGTAGCTCAGAAAGCCATTCTAAAGGTTGCTACCTTTCGGCCAATGCCCTACCCAACTTTTGATCTATATAAAAAAATGTAAAGTCCTCACGGTCCGGCAGACATTCATTCTCAACACTTTATTACAACAACACACAAAAACTCCTTTTACACAAACTCAAGCCTCACTTAGGGAAAGTACGAAATTTGCAAAGTACCCTTCACACGCTTTGCTTTTACTAAACGTTTCTTTTACTACCTTGGGCCATTTTTATATAACATAATAAACAAAACTGTCCTTGTACATCAATCCTCTTACGAAATGTGTAAAAATCAGATAACATGCTTTCTATCCAGTTTACACTATGACGACACTGAATTTGAACTAACACTTCACACACTTACTATAAGTTAAAATACGTTTGCACCTTATAGTCCTAAGCAGTCTCTATTAAAATGTCTATACTCCTTTGGGAACCTGGGCTGGCGAACCTTAATACAGGTTACCATATAAACTAGCTAGGACGCCAGATTCAATTATGTTGTTACTATATTTACGATTTTTCCCTAAAATGTTAAATCTTATTTGTTGTAACAGACTGTATGTACCACACTTTGTTAGAACCAATAAATTATTATTATTATTATTATAATTATATTTCGTATCTAATTATCAAGATCACGCAAATATTAGAAACCAAAACTTTCCGCAATTGAACAATAGTCTGATTTCACTGCTTCAAAATATGTTGCATGAAGTAAATCCCTATGTACACAGTTTTAAATCTGCATTAGAATCTATCCCCCTGGACAAAGCAACAGTTATAAATTTGTGATTGATGCTGATAAACGACCCGCTACTGGACATCGTGGCAAATACAATGCTCCAGTAACAAATGAAGTTGCAGTAGTTTTGGCTGATCAAGAATGTGAGCGGCGTGACATAGTGTTACGCACTCAAGATAATCGCCTGCAACGCATTTATGAAACACATCAATCTTACGATGCATTGCAGTACCCTCTAATTTATTGCCATGGAGATGATGGTTATAAATTTGCAATTCATCAAGTTCAACCTGCCATAAGAGAAATAAATTTAAATAAAAGTTTCAGCTCAACAATTTTATTCTTATCTTCTACAAATCAGACTCAATCGTTTCATTTATCTATTTGTAGATAAATGAAACGATTGAGTCTGATTCGTGGTCTATTTAGTCAGTTTATTGTTGATATGTACGCTAAAATTGAAACACAGCCATTGGTATATATACGCACAAACCAGAGGCATTTACGAGCTGAAGAATACGTGCATTTGCGGGACGCTATGCAGCAGGATACAGAAATAGAAAACTTAGGCCGTTTAGTTATTCTGCGCTCCAGTTTCACCGGTGGGCCCTGCTATATGCACGAGCGTACTCAAGACGTTTTCTGCTACGTCCGGAAATATGGTCGACCTGATCTTTTTATAACGTTCACGACAAATCCAAAATGGGATGAAATTACTCGAGAACTATGTGCAGGACAAGTGTCGTTCGATCGACATAATTTGATAGCAAGTTTTCCATTTAAAATTGGAGTTAATGATGGACCTATTAACTAAAGAAAGCATATTTGGAACGGCTCTGTATACAGCGTAGAGTGGCAGAAACGTGGTTTGCCACGTGCACACATTCTACTTTGGTTGCTTGAAAAAGTGCGTCGTAACAACATCGACAAGTTAATAAGTGCAGAGTTTCCAAATCCAGATGAAGATTCTCTACTGTATACTATTGTTAAAACACACATGGTGCATGGCCCCTGCGGCACTATAAACGAAAATCCACGTCATATTATATTGGCATTTTTCAAGTTATGTCAAGAAGACGACTTTGCAAAAACTTTGACCTATGACCAGGTGCCATCTTATTATACCTATGATAAACAGAGAGGTACTTTCAATCGACGTCGACGTGGTCAACCAGTTGATGGTTTTTCAGGGATTTTCAAAGACGCTTTTCTGGGCAGAGTGTACACAGTGCATCCTAACAATGGAGAATGTTATTACTTGCGCCTGTTGCTCCTTATTGTTCATGGACCAACTTCTTTTTCTATTTTAAATACTGTTGATGGTGTAGAGCGTCTTTCGTTTCAAGCAACTTGCAGGGCACTTAACCTCCTTGACGATGATCAACACTGGGACAACACCCTCGAGGAAGCCTGTGTCAGCGACAGCCCCAGTAGTTTACGAAATTTGTTTGCCATATTTTGTGCTCTCTCGGACCCTTTGAGATTGTGGGAAAAGTACAAGACATTTTTCTCTGAAGACTTTTTACGCATTCTGAGGTGCAATGCGGAAGACACTGTTTGCGATGTCAGTCACCACTACGGGTATGTGAGGGCAACACTATTGAGCAACATCACCACTTTGCACGAATACAATGAATCGTGGACGACGCTTGCTTGTTTCATTTATATTTAATTTGTAAATCCTGTCTAAACATGGTGTCAGGTGAAAAACGCGTGTATATTTCAAAAAATAAACACTTAAAAGACTTAATTGTATGAAGGATAGCGTAGTGCAAGATAAATAGGCACATAAATGCAAGACGAAGAAAATAAAGTGAGAATAAAAATGGAGGGTATCAAACGCCCAAAAAATTTGATTTTAACCGGGGAACAATCCAATTTTAAGAAGTATACTCGTAGACAACTATTTGAAATTTATCTGGATGCAGCAGGCTTGACAACGGTAAAGGAGTCAAGGAAAATCGCAATTTTAAATGCAGCTGGTGAGGAAGCTGTGGAGGTTTTCAACACTTTCATGGTTAAGCCGACGAAACTTGCGTGTCTTCTCGACCAGTTTCAGCTGTACATCCAACCGAGGAAAAGAACGTTGACAAACACTTATGACTTTTTTTCAATTAAAGCAAGAAGATAGTGAGTCTATAGATCATTCCATAACTAGAGTAAAAACTCTGAGTAAGCTTTGTGATTTTACCACTTTAGAAGACAGGTGGATTACAATGATGATCATAGTAGGAGCAAAAGATAAGGTTCTAAAAGAAAACCTCTTAAGAGAGGAAGAAATTTCTATGAATGAGGCAGAAAATGTATGTAGATCCTTTGAGGCCAGTTAACAACAAATAAATCCTTAGAAAAAAGTGAAGAAGTGCATGCCTTCAAAAAAGCTCACACGGCCAACCAACAAGGTAAGACAGAACAAGTTCATCAAAAGTGTTCTTGGTGTGGGCAAGCACATTTAAGAGGAAACTGCCCTGCATATGGTAAAAAGTGTGCATTGTGTACTAGGCACAATCATTTTGCAGCAGTAGAAGCTCTAAACAAAAGGAAACTGAGAGGACTAATAAGGCCACTAAACAGAACAGTCAAGAAACAGGAGAATGGTGTTAATGGAAGAAGAAAATGATTAATAAGAGTTTGCGTTAGAAGGAATATATTGTATAGACAGTGTAGGTAAAGTGCAATGGAGAGAAGATGTTAAAGTCGAGGGAGTAGATTTGTCGTATAAGCTTATCTCGGAGTGACTATGTAAAGTTGAACAAAAATACTTTACAAGAAAGCCAAACAGTGCTAGAGGTCTACAATGGTGAGAAAATTAAACCTCTTGGATGTGTTAATTTGAACTGCAAAGTAAAAGGCACAACTCATAAGTTAAATTTTAATGTAATTGATTTGCATTTACAGTCGGTATTAAGTTTGAAAGACTGCATCAAGTTAAACTTGTTGAAAAGAGTAGATCTAGTGGAAAAGGAAGATCAGCTGAGCAAAGAAAGGTTTGTGGAAAAGAATAGGGATGTTTTTACTGGGTTGGGAGAGATAGGAACTTATAAGTTAAAATTACAACAAGATGCACAACCAGTTACTAAGCCCATCAGGCGTAATCTGGAGAAAATTAAAGACAGATTGAAAGAAATTTTGGAGAGGTATAAAAAATTAGGTGTATTGGAAAGGGTTGATTGCCCTACTGCTTGGTGCAACAATATTGTCATTGTAGAAAGGGCGGATAAATCCCTTCGATTGTGCTTAGATCCAAAAGAGCTTAATAATAGTATTGAAAGGGAAAAGTTTCTGATTCCATCCCCAGAGGAAATGTATAGTTCTTTGTCAGAAAAGGAGAGGAAGTGTTTACTGTTTTGGACTTAAAGGATGGGTTTTTTCAGATTTTGCTAGACGATCAGGAAAAAGTGTGTACTTTTGCCACCCCATTTGGTAGGTACAGATTTTTAAGAATGCCCTTTGGCATATCATCTGCCCCAGAGGTTATGCAAAAAGTAAATTCAAAAATATTTGGCGGCATTGAGGGGGTTCAAGTATATTTTGATGATGTTAATGTGGCAGGGAAAAATAAAAAAGGTAAATATTAAAAAAGGTTTTAAATAGGGCTAGAGAACAAAAAGTTAAGTTTAATGAAAGAAAGTTACAGTACAGATTAGATCATGTTAATTATGTGGGACTGATAGTGTCTAAGTCTGCTATACAGGTGGATCCAGACCATGTGAAGTCTATTACAGAACTGAAAACACCAAACAATGTCAAAGAGTTGCAAAAATTCTTAGGGATGTGCAATTATTTATGTAAATTCATCCCGCTGTATACAAAAACTACTGAACCATTAAGGCGGTTGCTTAAAAAAGAAGTGGACTGGGTATGGGAAGACTCACAGGCCCAAGCATTTCAGGCACTAAAAAGGTAGGCCTGTATCTTTTTATTCTCGTTGCTATACTGATTGTCAAAAGGTGGGCAACCCATTGAGAAAGAACTTTTTGCCATATGTGCTTCGTTAGAAAAGTACCATCAGTTTGTATATGGTCGAAAGATTGTGGTTGAAACAGATCATAAACCTCTGGAATCAATTGTAAACAAAGATATAAATAAAATTGTGTCCAGATTACAAAGAATGGTACTGAAATTATTAAAGTATGATATTGAGGTCCGATATGTGCCTGCGAACAAAATTTTTGTCGCTGATTATTTGTCCAGGCACTTTATTAAGGACAATACTAAAGTAGACCCAACATTGCAGGAGTTGGTTCATAGTTTTGAGTCACAATTAGCAATTGCAGACAAGAAAATGGCACAGATTCAAAATGAAACCTTGAATGATCCTGATTTAAGGAAGGTTATTACATGGTATAATGAAGGTTACCATAAAAGTGATAGGAAGATTACTAGTAAAAATTTGAGCATATATCACAAATTGAGAAGTGAGTTACATGTAAAAGATAATGTTATCTATTATAATGATCGCATAGTAATGCCACAAAATATGAGGCAAGGGTGCTAGAAAGCGTACACACAGGACATGTAGGAGCAGGTAAATGTCAAAAGAAAGCCAGAAATTTTCTATCTGTCGAGCTGATATAAGAATCACTGTTTCCATCAAAATTTAAATATAAGCAGTTCTGTTTACTTATTTACTAAGTCGATTTCATGTAATATTTTAGTCGTTGCCACAATGTAGTTACATTTGTAATTACGTTTGGGATGTCAGTCATCACTACGGGTATGTGAGGGCAAAACTATTGAGCAACATCACCTCTGTGCACGAATACAATGAGTCAAGGACGACGCTTGCTTGTTTCATTTATATTTAATTTGTAAATCCTGTCTAAACAGACACTATTAGTCCAACAGATGACAGAGTGTTGAATAGTTCCCTTTGTACTACACAAGATACTGTTCATTCAATTGGAGGCAACTCTCTTAGCACTTACGGCCTACCTGTTCCCCAGGCAGAACCTCAGAATCAGCCACGCACTAATCGGGAGTATGTCGCTGAAACAAGCTACCGTTCTACAGAGTTAGCCGCCGTAGTTATTGACAGCAGGTCAAATTTCACAATAGAAAAGAGTGAAATATTTAATACAGTGCTTCAAAGTGTCTTAATCGATTTAGACAGATCTGAAACACCAACCTGCTCTGTAACACGAAACTGTGACAAAGCGAGAGTGTTTCAGGATTGCTGTCTAATCGTCTGGGATGAGTGTACTATGTCAAACAAAAAGGCAGCAGAGGCTGTGGATACAACACTACGAGACATTCGTTGAGATGACAGGCCTTTGGGTAACGTAACTCTTTTGTTTTCGGGAGATTTTCGACAAGCCTGGAAGGGTTTGTCATAAGCCGGGGAACTAGGGCAGATGATATTAATGCCTCATTAAAACATTCACATCTATGAAAAATAATGATATATTAATGCCTTAAATACAAAAGCTCAAATTATCCATAAAAATGAGAGCCCAGCTTGGTGGTAATTCACATGCCCAAGAGTTTTCTGGAGTATTATTGAAAGTTGGGGAAGGTCTCCTTCCTAAAGAGAATGGTCTGGTGAATGTTCCTGAAATACTTGGAAAAATTGTTGCCTATGAAGAGGAACTGATGCGATCGGTATTTGGGAACATTTCTGAATTTTCTTGAAACAAGAAAATTCATGTTTATGCGAACGCGCCATATTGACCCTAAAAAATGATCAAGCTGCAAAAATTAATCAAAAAATTTTGGTGGATATTGTAGGGGATGAAGTGGTTTACACTTCTTTCGACAGTGTTGTCGATCAGGATGACGCCACTAATTACCCAGTTGAGTTTCTCAATTCACTTACAGCCAGTGGTCTCCCTTTTTTTTTTTTAGGGTGAGACTTCATCAAATAACTTCTCCCGCTCTGGGCGGAGCGGGAGGGTGTGTCAGACTCTTACTGCCTAAAACCCACCCGTATTCCTTCCTGTTGCCCGTCCGGCCCTGAACCAGGGCCGGACGCGAGAGGTCTCTGCCGCCGATCGCCTCCACGAGGACACGGCGGTGCTCTGCCCAAGCCGGGCAGACCTCCACCGTATGCTCCACCGTGTCCTCCGGGCGATCCACACAGTGGTGACACCCGGACGTTTCCTCCCGCCTTATCCGACACCCTGTCTTGTGTGTTCGCCTTGCAACCAAGACCGTATTTGACTCTCTGCTGGCGCAGAGGTCTACTACGACTGCTGTTCTGCTGGTTACTGCTGGAGTAGCGGTCACGATGATCCTGAGTATCCTCATGATGACGGCGTTCCTGTGAGTGATCTAAGAAATACTACCTACTATATCCTAGGGAGAATACCAGAATTAACTCAGAGCCACTTCACATCTTTATTTCATTTCTATGTACTCATTAGGAACTTACTATAAGGCAACTGTATATTTTGTTTAGACTACGTGTTTCGATTACGCGTCCATATCACTGAGTCGCTTGTACAAAGTTACTTAAGGGGGAGACGATTTTTATAATTAATAATTTGAGATATAAACATTTTATTTTGTAAAATCCAAGCATGACTTCCAAATCTGAAACAAAGGAGGAAAGTTCCAGTACCTCTAAGAGTACAAAGGTGGAAATCGAGGAAAAAATAGAACTTGGCATTTTATTCAAATTCATTAGGCCATTCGATGGCTCCAGGGAAAAACTAAATCCCTTCATTGCGAATTTCTAGAGCGCCTTTAATACAGCTACGAAAACCCAGAAACCTATTTTATTTAAATTCATTCTAAGTCAATTAATAGATAAAGCTGAAACTACATGCAGTGTCAAAGAGTTCGAATCCACTGAACTTTAGGACTGTAAGCAAAGCTCTACTGAAACAGTTAACCAATTTGCATTAAAAATAGAAACATGCTTAGCGAAACTACTTACGGAAATAAATATTTCCATTCCGACGAAAAAGAAAACAGAATTAGCAGGACGTGTAGTTGCGATGCAAGATCTTGCACTTCATACCTTCAAACTCAAAACTCAAACTCAGAGCATTTATTTCAAATAAACCAATTACAGGCACTTTTGAATTGTCAAGGATTCGGTCAGTCAGTGGGATGAAGCTAGTTGCCCATTCCAAAGCGTAGTAGGTACCTATGGAGAAGAACGGACAAGAAACTCCAAGGACACTCTTTTAAATCAACGTATTATGGTTACAAAATATTGTTTACATCATTCATTTTGAAATTATACATGTGAGAACGATGCAAAACGTAAAAGCGTCCGTAATAAAAAGATTACAACAAAAACAAAAGCAATTCAAAAATTAAAGTTAAAATAAGCCGTGGCAGCTAAGAGATGACCAGTCTCTACTGACGGCGCCCGTTCACGAACATGACGCGTGGATCAGCACCATTCAGCTCAACCATTTTGAAGGGAGCTAAATGATCCAACACACGCGCCACCATCAGCGAGACATTAGAGTGAGCACGACATACTCCCAGCCACCAGGGCACATTCAAGTCAATGAAAGACGTATCCCGTAAATGGCAGCTTTATAATGCATAGTACTCACATAACAATGTGCTGTGCAGCTATACAATACTAAGAGATTGAATTTATACAATGCAAAGAGAGTTTTTAAAATCTTCAGCAGCTCCAACACTATTTTCAATACCTGATCAATTAGTTTTTGCGCCCTTGTGGAGCAGGACCAGCGTTGAGCCAAGCATTTTTATCAGCAATGTAATCCCCCAATTTATAATATGCTTGGCTACATAGTGTGCGTTTTATACTAGATTTAAATTTTGTTTCATTCAGTTGAAGTATGTGGGGAGGTATTTTATTGTAACATTTTAAACAGTACCCCATGAAAGATGAGTCTACTTTAGCCAGTCTGAAACCTGGTTGAACTAATTGGTCCCTATTTCTAGTGATATAATTGTGTCTTTCACCTCTTTTACTAAAAAGATGTAGATTTTTCCTTACGTACATGATGTTTTCATAGATATATTGACAAGGTACCGTCATGATGTTAATTTCTTTAAACAGTTCCATTAGAGAGTCGCACCTGCGGAGGCCATATATGGCTCTGATGGCTCTTTTCTGCAGAATAAAAATAGACTCGATGTCTGCAGTCCGTCCCCATAGTAAAATACCGTACGACATAATACTATGAAAGTAACTAAAATATACTAGCCGTGCGGTATCTACATCAGTAAATTGACGGATTTTTCTCACAGCATATGCTGCTGAACTTAGCCGTCCTGCAAGGGAAGTTAAATGAGGCCCCCATTGAAGCCTTGAGTCGAGCGTAATCCCCAGGAAAACAGTTTTATCGACGAATTCTAATTTCTCTTGATTCAATACTATCTCACAAATACTACTTTTGACATTTGGTAAAGAAAATCTTATGCACTTAGTTTTTTCCCATTTAATACTAAATGATTAGCAGTGAACCAATTTTGGACCTGCAATAGGGCGTTATTTACGTCGTCAAAATTTGAGGCACATCTATTAATTTTAAAAATTAAGGAAGTATCGTCAGCAAATAACACCATTTGTGGTTGGGTTTTTAACAAGTGGGGTAGATCATTAATATATACTAAAAAGAGGAAAGAACCCAATATCGAGCCTTGTGGTACACCCATTTCTACTTTTAAGCCGAGTGAATTGACACCATTTATTTGAACTTGCTGCTGTCTATCATATAAATAAGATTTTACTAAACTGAGCGCAAATGCTTAAGTTTCAAGAGTAATGTTTCGTGGTCGACGCAATCAAATGCCTTGGAGAGGTCACAAAATATTCCTATTGCGTCTTGGGCCTCTTCCCACGCCGTAAATATGTGTTTTAATAAGGTGACACCGGTGTCAGTCGTACAACGTCCCTTGGTGAAGCCATACTGTTGATCGTGTAAGATTCTATTGGTGTTAAAATGATAGAGCATTTGATTAAGCATTACCTTTTTAAACACCTTGCTGAAAACCGGCAACACGGATATGGGTCTATAATTATTGGTGTCTCTACTATCCCCGGATTTGAAAAGTGGTATTACCTTACTATATTTCATTAGATCCGGGAAGACTCCTTGATCAACACACAAATTAAATAGTAATGCTAAGTACGGCGCTATAATCTCAATAATGGAGGTACAAACTTTGATTGACATCCCCCATAGATCTTCTGTTAATTTGATCTTGATTTGCTTGAAAGCTTTTATTACTGTTATGGGGTTTATATGCTTGAATTTAAATTCCTTCATAATAGGACTCTTGTGCCACGGGTATCACAAATCATCAGATGCCGCAATCCAGACTCGTTAAACTCCGCTATAAGCTTCGCTGTCGAAGAAGAAAAAATCATTTCTAGTATCTATAAAAGATCCAATACTTACTCCAATAACGATAAATCCAAAAATATGAACTCTCGCCGTGACTCCCAATCGCCACGTTCTCCAACTTCGCGAAATCAGCAACCCGATCATTCAAAAGCAGTAAATACCAACGACATGGTATGCCGCTACTGCAAAAACATAGGTCACACTATTGAAAATTGTCGCAAAAGACAATACAACAATAGCAGGAACCAATCTGCTGCTTCTACTTCAGATGGTCGTCAACCAACCCGCAAGGTATTTAACGTAAATCAGGACAAAGAAGATACGAACGACGAAGTCGACCAAAACCATTTAAACGAGTAAAATTTCCCGAACGGTGTCGCGCGGGAAATTCTTCCTACTAAGGAAATACTTCCTACAAAGCCGATGCCTCTATTCTCACTGTATCCCCTGAATCGCGTACTAAATCCACTGAATCCTCTGCATCACGTACTAAATCCACTGAATCCTCTAAATCCACTGAATCTTCTGCATCACGTACTAAATCCACTAAATCCTCTGAATCACGTACTAAATCCACTGAATCCTCTGAATCACGTACTAAATCCACTGAATCCTCTGAATCACGTACTAAATCCACTGAATCCTCTGAATCACGTACTAAATCCACTGAATCCTCTGAATCACGTACTAAATCCACTGAATCCTCTGAATCACATACTCAATCCACGGAATCACGTACTAAATCCACTGAATCCTCTGAATCACGTACTAAATCTGCTATTTCTATGAAACCGACTACAAATTCTTCTGAATCCGCTGTTTCTGCTAAATCTCTACCTAAATCCTGTAAATTACCAAATTCTAAAGCAAAATCCAACGACTCTAACCTCGTTACAAATCCCTACATTTCATCTTCGAAGAACTTGCCAAACCTGAAACAAAACACAAATATAAAAATCTATAAAATAAATAAAAATACAGAAAAAGATACGTAAGTATCTTTTTTCACGTAATAATCAATACCTCCGTCGCGGACAAACCTTTGTCCTTCCTAATGACACAGGTTCCTGTATAAGCCTGCTGAAATTACATTCCATGTTCAAAGTCCCAAATTTAAGTGATGATATAATAATCCTCAAAGGAATTGATCCTGGAAGTGAAACAACTCCAACTCTAGGCAGCTTCCAAATGCAAATATTCAAAAAATATGACAAACCTTATGCCCACGAATTCCACGTTGTTGAAGACATTAGCCTAAGTTTCGATGGCATCATAGGCAACGACCTCTTGAAAAACCTAGGTTGTCAAATCGACTATTATCAGGAAACCTTACAGATAGACGATGACTAAAGTTAAAATTCGCTGAGTCATTATATAACATTCCACCTCGCACGGAAACTGTAATTGAATGCACAGTAAGTAATCCAAATATAAGAAAAGGCACGATAATAGACCAACACATCTCTCATTCAATATTAGTTGCCAACTGCATCGTTAACGTGAAAGAAAATAATCCTCAAGCTTGTTTGAACCCTCATGCAAAATTGCCTCATACTAATGCCTCTGCAGGAACTAACGAAGTTCTCAAACATCTTGGGATTTCTCACCTAAACGAAGAAGAATCTAATGCCCTATTACAAGTTTGCACAGACTTTTCTGACATCTTCCATCTTCCAAACGATCAGCTCACATATACTACAACTACCGAACATAATATCAGAACAAATACAGATATCCCTATTCAAACTAAATCCTATAGATTCCCCGAATGTCACAAAAAGGAAGTTGAAAATCAAATTAACAAAATGTTAGAACAAAAAATAATATCACCTTCAAATTTACCATGGTCCTCACCCATTTGGATTGTGCCCAAAAAGCTGGATGCTTCGGGACAACGAAAATGGAGAGTCGTTATTGATTATACAAAACTCAATGACGTTACTATTAGAGAAACATATCCTATTCCACAAATAACAGAAATCTTAGACCAGTTGGGGAAAAGCCAATATTTCACAACTTTAGATTTGGCTTCAGGCTTTCATCAAATTCCAATATCCGAGCAAGACGCTCCTAAAACCGCCTTTTTCATACCTCAAGGTCATTTTCAATTCACAAGAATGCCATTTGGCTTAAAAAATGCCCCATCAACCTTTCAAAAACTAATGAACACATGTTTATGTGGACTTCAAGGCACACGTTGTTTTGGGTATTTAGATGACATTGTAGTGCACTCCCCTGACTTACCAAGACACATTCAAAATCTATCCGCTGCTTTTAATAGGCTCAGGAACTATAACCTAAAAATCCAAAACAACCAGATAAATGCGAGTTTCTATGCAAAGAAGTCGCTTATCTCGGTCACTTTATCAACAAAGACGGTGTACAACCAAATCCTAGTAAAGTCAAATGTATCACTGACTTCCCGATACCAAAATGTCCAAAACATGTGAAATATTTTCTTGGACTTGTATCTTATTACAGACGTTTCATACCTGACTTTTCCAAACTCGCAAAACCATTGACATCCCTTCTTAAAAAGGATACACCATTCAATTGGAACAATGAACAGCAACTAGCTTTCGAAAACTTAAAAAATAAATTAGTAACGTCACCAGTGCTAGCGTATCCTGATTTTTCTAAACCTTTCATTCTTACCTGCGACGCTTCCAATTTCGCAGTTTCTGCAATATTATCGCAAGGTCCGATAGGAAAGGACCGCCCAATTGCTTACGCTTACTCGAATACTAAATAAGGCTGAATGTAACTACAGCGTTACTGAAAAATAATGCTTAGCCATTATCTTTGGAACTAAAGCCTTTCGCCCCTATCTCTACGGAAATCGATTCACAATAGTCACAGACCATAAACCCTTACAATGGCTATTTAACTGTAAGGATCCCGGTTCTAGGCTAGTACGCTGGCGACTCAAATTAGAGGAATTTGACTATGATATCATATACAAGAAGGGGAAAATTAATACTAACGCTAACGCATTGTCTCGATTTCCAGTTAACCCTATTCTAGGTAAACCTTCGCCAACCTCTGACCCTCTACTACTAGATCTTGACACTGAATTCGATGACCTCTTGGAGGACCCTCTTCTAATTCTACCATCTCCTATTCTATTATCTTTCGAGGATGACGACCTATTAAATCAAGAAACAAACACCGACTAATATATTACAAAACCACAAGCTGAAACAACACTATCTCCAGATCTCATAGATTTAGGACCAAACTTACCCTACCTTGACTCATTACAAATCCCTTCACCAAATGAGCAACCAAACTTAAATGACGATAGCTATTCTCAATTTCTAAAATCAATCCTAAATAAGGAAAACATCTGCAACACAATTCTAAAAGAACACAACGAAAATCTCTTAAAGACAACTTGCAAAATAATATTAATTCCTACATCCATTGATTTAGATGAGTCGAATCCTTACATCTCCGAAATTCTCCTAAATTCCGGCAACCAAGACGAAATCCTTAATTCTGAAAAAGAATTATACCACTTCCTAAAAACCGAATAGGACAACAAGACCGTCTACTTCATCTTCACAAAAGTTCACCACTTTGACGAATGATCTTATCCTGCTATCTACATCGTAGATAGCAGGATAAGATGACCCTGAAACAAGTAAGAAACGAAATCCTGAATTCTGAACAAACAACAGACATTGCTATCTCCGATTTCAAAAACCCTGCTGCACATCAATGACCTACTACAGACTGGTATTGTTGGGTACGCGGACGACAGTACTGTTTCAGAGAGATACTTGTCCAGCGCAAAAACCATCGGGGCCGCAGTTCGTTCCTTGAGAGAGGCCTTGGTAGAGCGGACAGAGTTGACGTTAAGCCTTGTCTCCCAGTGGGGTGATGATAATCTGGTCACTTTTAACGCCACCAAAACACAGGCGTGTCTTTTTACCACAAAAAGGAGTCGTTTTGACCTGACTCCTACTTTTCGGGGTACATCGGTTCCTGTAACTGATCGGCTCGAGCTCCTAGGCACGGAGTTGACATCTAACCTCAACTTCGGCGCCACCATCGAGTACAAAGCCCAAACTGCGGCCAAGAAACTGGGCATCCTAAATAAGGTGAAGCGATACTTTACGCCTGGACAGCTTTTGACCCTTTATAAAGCGCAGGTCCGATCCTGCATGGAGTATTGTAGCCACCCACCATACAGGAGCCCCGTAGAGGGCCATGGACCGCACGACCCCCGCATAGAGCCTCCGGCAGGAGGCGTTTGGACCCCCTAGATTGGGCAGGAGCCGCTTCAATGCAGCCCCTGCCCGCTCCAGTTTGGGAGCCAAACGTCAGAAATGCGCCACGAAGTTCCACCGGCTGTCGAGGACGAGTCCCAGGTACTTCATCGCCGACTCGACGCCGAAATATATACCCTACCCTAAGCGAGAGACCTAAAATCATGCGTGAAAACCATGACATTCCTACAGCCGGGCACTTTGGGTCGACACGAATGTATAACATAATCCGAGAACAAATCTATTGGAAGGGCATGCAAAGTGACATAGAAGACTATGTCAAGAAATTTAAATTATGTCAGGAAAATAAAATAAAGCACTAAGAAAATTAAATAAAGCTCCAATGGAGATCACTACTACATCCACAGCCCCGTTTCAGAGAATAGCATTAGATATAGTAGGACCCTTACCCGAATCTGGATCCGCTAAGCTAAAGCATATACTCACCTTGCAAGATGACCTAACTAAATATTCTATAGCTTATCCTATACGTACTACGACCGCCGAAGAATCTAGCGATTGTCTCATCCACTTTATATCACTATTTGGGATTCCTAAATCCATCTTAAATGACCAAGGTACCAACTTTACGTCCGAGCTTTTTAAAACTACTTGCCAATTTCTTAAAATCAAACAATAAATTATGGTCATCACCTTACCACACTCAGACACAAGGAGCTTTAGAACGCAGTCATTCAACTCTCAAAGAATATTTAACATCCCTCGTAAACGAAAACCAAGATAATTGGCCTACTTATGTGTATACAGCTATGCTAACCTATAATACAACAGAACATTCAACTACCAAATTTACTCCCTATGAGTTAATATTCGGTCACAAACCCTTTATTCCTAATTCTATTTACGAAAAAGAACTTAGTACAACATACTCAGACTATATTAAAATGTTACAACATAAATTTAAGTACACCAGAGAAAAAGCTCTGGAAAATATTCTAAAATCCAAAGAATCTTCTAAATCCTATTACGACTCGACCACTAAATCACCACCACATTACAAAGCTGGTGACTACGTCTACCTTAAAGCTCACCTGAGGCTCAAAAAGGCACTATCGCCTATCTGGAAAGGACCATACAAAATCATCAAAGTTCACAATAATAACACGGCTACACTCCTTATCAACAGACGTCATGTGACTCATCATTTCGATCAAATGAAACCCGCGGTAGCTGAAGACTCCGTATTACTGTTAGAAATCGATTAAGATAAAAGATTAAAGATAGTTAATTATTAGCATGTAAGTATTAGTTAGTAATTATAATAGGTCTTTAGCGTAATTTAACTTTGATTATATTCATTCTATTTCAGCGCCTCGGTCAATGCGCATCAAGACCTTATCAAGCCACTTCCTTCTAGTTCGATAACATAGGAAAACTTAAGGCGATTAAAGGAAATTTATTATTATAATAACAAACTTATATTCGTCTTACAAATTCCTTTAGTTACCAACGACGAATTTAACAAAACAATTAGTGCTATCCCCACACAATGTGAAACCAAAACTATCGTCGGCGAATTAGACATTTGGAAATCACTCATGAACAATCAGTGGATTTTCGTGCAATCTCGTTCGAGTAAAGTGTCAATGGATTGTGATAACTTCGAATTACGCGAAATCACATACTTGTCCGGAACCGGCATATTGCGAAACCCAAACCAGTGTACCGTATACACAAAAAGTGCGAGACTTATATCGTATAAGGACGAAATTAATATAGACATCCCTATTCCTAGTTTAGACTTTAGCATTATCAATGATTCTTGTTGTAAAATAAATGCTAAGACTACTAGTTCAAATAATAATCGAGCCCCTATTTTACTACAAAACATCAACTTGGATGATCTAACTATAAATAAACAAAGTGATAAGATATTTTCAGATTTAAACAAAATAATTGATGAAGAACCTATTCTAGTAAAATACGGTTAATAATAAAGTTAAATTACGCTAAAGACCTGTTGTCTTTAGCGTAATTTAACTTTGATTATATTCATTCTATTTCAGCGCCTCGGTCAATGCGCATCAAGACCTTATCAAGCCACTTCCTTCTAGTTCGATAACCTAGGAAAACTTAAGGCGATTAAAGAAAATTTAAATATCATTAGTCATGTAAACATTTCCCTTATAAATCCTCATCTTACTAACCTCAATGATATCCTGGGCATAGTTAGGAAAACATGTCAAAAATCAAGCAACCTTCAATCCGAAAACATACTATCTCCACTCACACTTCCATACAACGATATTAAACGCGAGTTCGATTCTATTTCACATTTAATATCAAAACGTAGTAAACGTTCAGCATGGTTCGGCGGAATAGGCACCGTTTTCAAACATGTTTTCGGCACTCTAGACGAAGATGACGCATCAAAATACGACTCCGCGATTGAATCCATTCAAAACCACGACAAAAAGCTCGCGGAACTAATGAAATAAAACATCTTAATTACTACCTCTACTCTGGAATCTTATAAACAAACGATTAATAAATTAAAAGATAACGGAAATTCACTTAAAAATACTTTAAGTCAACTCATATTACAATTAAATAATATCACGGAAACTTCTACAATTCTAATATCTGAAACAAAAATCCATTCCATTCTCGCTAACCTTGAAAGCTTTCTACTAGCATTGTCGTTTCAGCTTGAAGACATAAGAAATGCTATCATGTTGAGCAGTCAAAATATCCTGCATCCAAACATAATAAATCCGGCGCAATTATACAACGAACTCGTCGATAACGACCGGTACCTACCTAGAGATACTGGAATTCCTATAGCGCTAAGTCTAGATAATATCCATTTAATATTAAGTATATCTGAAGTTGTATGTTACTATTATAATAACAGACTTATATTCGTCTTACAAATTCCTTTAGTTACTAACGACGAATTTAACTTGTATCATAATTTAGCATTACCGACCCCTCACGGGTCAGATAATCCAAATACCTTTAGTTTAATTATTTTACCTTCTAGTTCGTATATTGCTATTTCTAAGGATAAGCTAAGCTTTTGTAATCTAGATAACCTAGATAAATGTAAAAAATTAAGCTCTGAGTTCTTTCTGTGTGATATAGGAGTACCTACATTACTGTTGACAAACGGAAATCCTACGTGTGAAAATTAACGAAAACAATTAGTGCTATCCCCACACAATGTGAAACCAAAACTATCGTCGGCGAATTAGACATTTGGAAATCACTCATGAAAAATCCGTGGATTTTCGTGCAATCTCGTTCGAGTAAAGTGTCAATGGATTGTGATAACTCCGAATTACGCGAAATCATAGTGTCCGGAACCGGTATATGGTGAATCCCAAACCAGTGTACAGTATACACAGAAAGTGCGAGACTTATACCGTCTAAGGACGAAATTAATATAGACATCCCTATTCCTAGTTTAGACTTTAGCATTATCAATGATTCTTGTTGTAAAATAAATACTAAGACTACTAGTTCAAATAATAATCGAGCCCCTATTTTACTACAAAACATCAACTTGGATGATCTAACTAAAAAATAAACAAAGTGATAAGATATTTTCAGATTTAAACAAAATAATTGATGAAGAACCTATTCTAGTAAAATACGGTTAATAATAAAGTTAAATTACGCTAAAGACCTGTTGTCTTTAGCGTAATTTAACTTTGATTATATTCATTCTATTTCAGCGCCTCGGTCAATGCGCATCAAGACCTTATCAAGCCACTTCCTTCTAGTTCGATAACCTAGGAAAACTTAAGGCGATTAAAGAAAATTTAAATATCATTAGTCATGTAAACATTTCCCTTATAAATCCTCATCTTACTAACCTCAATGATATCCTGGGCATAGTTAGGAAAACATGTCAAAAATCAAGCAACCTTCAATCCGAAAACATACTATCTCCACTCACACTTCCATACAACGATATTAAACGCGAGTTCGATTCTATTTCACATTTAATATCAAAACGTAGTAAACGTTCAGCATGGTTCGGCGGAATAGGCACCGTTTTCAAACATGTTTTCGGCACTCTAGACGAAGATGACGCATCAAAATACGACTCCGCGATTGAATCCATTCAAAACCACGACAAAAAGCTCGCGGAACTAATGAAATAAAACATCTTAATTACTACCTCTACTCTGGAATCTTATAAACAAACGATTAATAAATTAAAAGATAACGGAAATTCACTTAAAAATACTTTAAGTCAACTCATATTACAATTAAATAATATCACGGAAACTTCTACAATTCTAATATCTGAAACAAAAATCCATTCCATTCTCGCTAACCTTGAAAGCTTTCTACTAGCATTGTCGTTTCAGCTTGAAGACATAAGAAATGCTATCATGTTGAGCAGTCAAAATATCCTGCATCCAAACATAATAAATCCGGCGCAATTATACAACGAACTCGTCGATAACGACCGGTACCTACCTAGAGATACTGGAATTCCTATAGCGCTAAGTCTAGATAATATCCATTTAATATTAAGTATATCTGAAGTTGTATGTTACTATTATAATAACAGACTTATATTCGTCTTACAAATTCCTTTAGTTACTAACGACGAATTTAACTTGTATCATAATTTAGCATTACCGACCCCTCACGGGTCAGATAATCCAAATACCTTTAGTTTAATTATTTTACCTTCTAGTTCGTATATTGCTATTTCTAAGGATAAGCTAAGCTTTTGTAATCTAGATAACCTAGATAAATGTAAAAAATTAAGCTCTGAGTTCTTTCTGTGTGATATAGGAGTACCTACATTACTGTTGACAAACGGAAATCCTACGTGTGAAAATTAACGAAAACAATTAGTGCTATCCCCACACAATGTGAAACCAAAACTATCGTCGGCGAATTAGACATTTGGAAATCACTCATGAAAAATCCGTGGATTTTCGTGCAATCTCGTTCGAGTAAAGTGTCAATGGATTGTGATAACTCCGAATTACGCGAAATCATAGTGTCCGGAACCGGTATATGGTGAATCCCAAACCAGTGTACAGTATACACAGAAAGTGCGAGACTTATACCGTCTAAGGACGAAATTAATATAGACATCCCTATTCCTAGTTTAGACTTTAGCATTATCAATGATTCTTGTTGTAAAATAAATACTAAGACTACTAGTTCAAATAATAATCGAGCCCCTATTTTACTACAAAACATCAACTTGGATGATCTAACTAAAAAATAAACAAAGTGATAAGATATTTTCAGATTTAAACAAAATAATTGATGAAGAACCTATTCTAGTAAAATACGGAACACATGATTCTATATTAACCTTGTGTATTTCAATAATAGTAATATCTTTTATAGTATTTAAGTTGTATAAGATTATTTCTAAGCATAGATCTAAATTCTATATCTCTTGTATTAAGCCGACGACCCATACCGATGATGATGTCAGTGACCATGATATAAATACTGAACCTGAAAACTCTGAAATTCCATTACCTAGATTACGAGAAATTGTATAAATTCCTGAATTTCGGCTTTTACCCTGCTGTGAGAATAAATTTGAAGATCTGGAACACTTGTAGTGGAACTCCAAAGCCCAGCGACACTATAACATATATAGGAATGACGTCTTAGCAAAAGTTGTTTAGTCTAATGGGCATTTCCTGTTGACTTAAAAAAATTAAAGTTCTGGAACGTCTCGAATCGTCTCGCGCATCCCGTTGTTTTCCCGTCCCCGGGCTCTTAGAATTCGACATCAGACGTTTCAGATCTTCGATTTTGACGACCGCGTTAACTGGTATAAGCAACAGGATCCGCGTACCGTTATACCTTGCTAATGATAGTGGAATGGCTGACCGCCATCCAGACTTGCCTAGTCAGCATTTTATTACTTAGTAGCAATTCTCATTCGGTTTGCTTGGGCAGTTCAGCTAGAAACTCGGTACGGGTCGGAGGTCCTAAAATCTTACTATTTCCATTGTTAACAAATTCTAGTTCCAAGTTCTCTAAGCCAATAAACTCTGTTTCCAGTTATCAATAATTAGTTTTTTTTTTAAACAAGATTCCGAAACATCCTATAATAGTACGAAGTCGCGGGAGAAGCTAGTTATAAATATTTTCTTAAATCTAATTCTGTCACAAATACCCACAAATTAAGAGCTTCTCGTGTATGTTTATTCTACAGGCGCACATTCAATGGTTTTAGAGATACACGATTCTGCAAAACGTTACTCCAGCAGGAAACGCAATATCTCGAAAACCTGAAGACGCACAAATTATATTTTCAGCGCAATTTTTTGCACAAATATAAGCTCTCTGCCCATGCTCAACATTTCTCTCTCCGATAATTCGTTTAGAATTTTCCTGCTGGAACAACATTAATCCAGCAGGAATCGTTTTTTCCGTTTTTTCCAAAACGACAAAGCACACAATTTTTTTACGTGGCGCACATTTACAGCAGATTACGCACTAATTATACGTACCACTCATATCACTCTATGAGCCAATTTCCTGCTGGAGTAACGTACACGCGTAAGACAGCCTAAATATGCTGCAAATTGTACAGCTAAACTCCAACAAGTTCCAGCCCTTACAGCTTGGCTTTGAATCCAAAGGGGGCTGCGAGGCTGCCGTACATACCCTTTCCAGATTTTTAAATGCCAGTAAAGGTGAGGTCATCCTCAAGGTTAACGACAAGAACGCCTTCAACTTTGTTAACAGGGACACTTCGTTGGCTGAAGTAAAAAAAGAGTTACCATAAATGTATGGCTTTATGTGGCAGTGCACAGGCACCCATCAAAATTATTATATAAAGACAACGTTTTAGAATCTGCAGTCGGATGCCAACAAGGTGATCCTCTCGGACCAGTAATTTTCAGTTTGGCTATCCATCCCATAATACAACAACTAAATTCGAAATTAAATGTGTGATATTTAGGTGATGGAATACTAGGGGGTGACGTCGACACCGTTCTAAAAGATCTTCAGTTACTAAATCAGCAGTTCCAATCCATAGGCCTTGACCTCAACAACTCCAAATGCGAAATTTACCTTTGTGACAATACCTACAACTCGTAAGTCGCGGCCGTTACCACTGCTCGGGTCACAAATAAAACATCTCTCAATTATTTTTCAATTTATTATTTTGTTCAATGTTAACCAATAAGTTTCTTAAGCAAGTTACAGTATGGATATAGCGTAGCATAGTATACTCCCTCTAAAATGTACAGATCCATCAAGTTTGGTCTATCGAACAAATATTAGAACCACCTTAACTTGTCTCAAATACTTTGCTCGAAGACCAAAGAAGAATATTTTTTAATAAATACATTAATTATTAAGTATTTTACAGAGTTACACGAACACACAGAAAGTAAACGGAATTGTATTTATATATTTTTTAATATATAAATATCAGAGGATATCAGTTGTTAGTTTCTCTTAAAAAATTACTGAGTACAAAATTATGTTCGCTTCTCAATGTCAAAATATACGAATTATTTCCAACGATTTATTATTTATGATTTACGAAGGCATTTTCGTAAATAAATATTTGTTTATAAAACACTTTTTTTGCAAAATAATCGTTCATTCGCTTAATACAAGTTGATTGAATGAATAATTATCATTCACTCGTTCATTTTTATCAGGCTTAAAACTCCTTCATTTATGAAATTGTTCGTTTAGATTTACTAAACATAGTTTCGATAAATATTTGTATGGGAATGATGACATGGTTTTTCTCTGTGATATGTAAAATCAGGTCAGGCAGTCAAGGGAAATGTACAAAAACCATTTTTTTACATTAAAAAAATATGGGTTACTTCTAGATATTGGATTTGTCAGAAAAGAACTGTATTGTTCTTTTCATATACTTAATAACATATTTATTATTCATTTTTAACACGATAAAACCTAATAATCAAATACAAATCAATGAGAACATGAAAACTTAAATCATTTCTGATTTTTATCAACCAATGTTTGCAATAAGAAAAAGGATGAAAATCCAATTTTTATACTAAAAACATATTTTTGCGGCTTTTCAACAAAATAAGCACCTTAGGACAAGTTATTTTAGACAACGATAATATTCATACAAGCACTCTCTCACCAAAAAAAAAAAACGACAAACAGATAATACCTACTAAGTAATTTGTAACTGAGACACTTTTTTAATTAATTGTTTTGTCCAGTCCATTGTATGGACGTCATCGTTGCCAATAAAATAACAAATAATAGGAATTATACTAACTGGGACTAGAAAGTCACATAATGACTAGAAAATGTTACTAAAACTGCAGCAATAATATCAAACATGGTAAATTAAATAGCACTCACAATTTTTAAGACATTATTTTTGATCTACAGTCGAGCCGACGAGAGAATACGTTCCTGACACCTGTTACTTGGACAATTTCTAGTAACAAATAAGGATCAAATTCGCAAAACACAAAAGTATTCGTTAGTATGAAACTGACAGATGTCAAGAACGCATTTTCTTGATGGCCAGACTCTAATATGAGATAACTTTAAATCAAAGTGGGTAATGTTAGGCTGGGTAAGTACGAGATAACAATTTTGGCCTTACAAAAAAAAAAACTTTTTTTTTTGGAAAACAAGTGTATAATTTCCAATTTTTACCGTCTGCAAATTGTAAATGCTACTTCAAGCCTTTTTACTTCGCAAAACGCGACCAAAGGCATATTCAAAACGTTTTTGTACAAAAGCGCTCGACGTATAATATACTATACAAATTACCTAACTACATACATAATTATAATATCAGGGAATGTGTCATATAAGTAAAGCTGTTGTTTTATCAACAATATCACTTGATATCACCTTTTAATCAAGTCATAAAATAATGAGATATGGTTTCATCTAATTAACTACATAACAGAACCCACCATTATTACAAATCCACTAATAAAAGGTAAACAATTTGTAAAAAAAACAGGTCTAATATTCAACGGTGCCTACTTAAATCAAAATATACGGAATGCGGAATGGAAATGATTTGAGAGCTTGTGTAAAAATAAAGAGTAATTTTTTTTACCCATTTATATTTTTTGTTTAATAATTACGTCTTGTTTCCTGGATCTTGTCAGATTTAATATTGAACTGGGTAGCTTAAAATTGTCAGCCTGATTACTATAGCAACTGTGCGTATTATTATTTTTTATAATCACACAACTATACTAGTCAATAACATAACTGAAAATATCATTTGATATCTTGAAACATTGTTAAAAAAAAAACATGAAAATATTAATATCATGCCACTCGTAAAAGATGTGTTGGCGTAATATTTACAAAAAACTTAAATTTTAACAATAACTTACAAACAAAACGAAAAAGATGCGTATTAGATGTTTATTTTAATTTTATATAGGTACGTTTGTGTATTAATTTTTTAACATGTATACGGATACGACGTGCAAAATATCGTTTTCTTTTCGCATCTACAATAAACAGTTAAAATTGACATTATTGATACTATCCCATAACGATGATTTGATTGAATTTTTAGAATACCATCGTTTTATAATATAAACAAAAAATATATACAGTTTCTCAAGTAGAGCCTAGTACTCCGTCTATTTTTTACAAGAATTGGATGGAGTAACAGCTTAGACTCCTAAACTACCATGCATGATATTAGGAACACGCATTTATGGACACTTAGAAAAATAACCGTTACCCATACAATGCCATACATATTGTGTTTTAGTTACCATAGCTCCTAGACTATTTGAAGAATTTGACGTTGCAGTGCCGTGCATCCAGATAATATTACAATATTTTGCACGTTACAGGATATTAACTGACAATGAACACAGCATGTTATATTTTATATAGCAAGAGGACTTTATAGATTTAAAACAACTACTATATCGCCCAGAGCAGCCATTATTTTTACATTCAGCCATTCAGCCTGAAAAATATATTTGGCAAAAACATATCTACGATGAGTATTTCATTTTTGTTTTTGAATAAATACCTATATTTGAGTGTAAGAGACAGTGGGAGTACGTAGAAATGTTAAGATCATTTGGTTTTATGAATGGTTTAAAAAAGCATTCTTTGTTGAAAACGAAATTACCTAGGAAAACGAAAAATGAGCTGTTTTTAATAGATTTCTGCTCTCTATCCGTTGAAATTTTTTTAAGTAATATTTTTTAAATGATGTACAAGAATAAAAAATGTAACTAGGTATACATTTCCTACAAATAACTAAATAATTAAAAAAAAATCCTTTGTGGGCGATATACATAAAGTGCAAGTCTATAGATGCTAGAACTATAGTGTCTATGGCAGTAGGTAAGGATAAACATATACATATATAGTTTTTTTTGCAAAAATACAGCATACATCTCATGCCTTAAACTAATTTAGCATAATTTCAGTACACAGGGGTAGCGTTTTTTAACATTTTAAAAAGTACATGGCCGGTTTCATTATTTTTATATAAGTTTTTTTTTATTTATTTTAATTAAAATTAACACATACTTTAAGCTTACTAAATACAGCTATATGTATAATTATAAAAACAGATTTTGCTACATTTTTTCCTCGATCGGCGATTTTTTTTACAGTTGTAACAAAATTCCAATTATAAATACCTATTATTTTACCAGTTTTTTTTTACTAAATATTTGGTTTTTTTGTTACAACCTGTAGGTATAGCATTGATACTTAGTAAACTAAGCCAGTGAAAATAATAATACTATTTTGCTTAAAATATTATTATTTTGAACTGCCTCGATGGTGTAATTAAAAATATTTTTCGCTTGATGTCTTTACAATCAAATAAAATTTTATTTTTATTGTTAATTACAATCACTCCTTCAAAACACTTAATTATAATAAAAATCTCAATATTTATATAATTTACATGAAACAAAATACATTTTCAAAACACCATGTTATTGTTTTTTTTTATTAATTTTGAAAACGACAAAAACTTGGTTTGGAAGTATGCCAAATGTGGTATTTTTATTTCAATAGATTTTTGCAAAAATGGTGTGAATTAGGAAGCTTTTGTGTCATCTATATATTTTTTTATAATTTGGAAGTACAGTCGTTTCCAAAAAACTTTTAATTTCCTAGTCTCATCCAATCTTTGTGCACTTTACCACTGTTCTGTCTTCACGGAAAAATAAAATAAACAAATAGCCGTAAAATAATAAACTTTTAATTATAATAGCCTTTTAATTAGGCACTAGATAAATTAGTTTTTTCAGAAATCATTAGCAGAAAAGAAACAAGACATGCAAAAATATGGGCCTCTCAAAGGAAAAGAAGTAAAAAAATATCTTATGCTTTTTTTACAAGTTTTTTACTTACACTTCTCTAGCTTAGGCATATATCTTGGCCAGTGCAACTCATCAATCGGGGAAGACAGAACCGTACCCAACGTTACGACACAACTGAATCTCGCGATATTAGTTTCCTTAACTGACTGTACATTTTACTGCAGATTGAGCTAGACCACAACTTGGTATTAAGAGACACCAAAGTTGGATAAGAAAACAGTAATACCTAAGCGTTATTCGGCCTCATCCAACAGATATTCAAAATTATCAACAAATTAAAGAACGAAGTAACAGGATTCAATCAGTCATTAACTGATAGAGAATGGTTAAATCCTGTTATTTCGTTTTGTTAAACTGAGCAATGGTCACACGATATTATCATTCACTCCAGGATTAAATCATTCACTCATTCATTCGTCAGTTTTTTATTCAAATAAATAGTGACCCATTTCGAACATTTTGTTGTATATGTTGTTGTCTAACTCAATTTGAAGAGAAATCGACAAATTCTATGTAGAATACATACATCGTGTTTTAGCTAAGGCTGAAGTATGCGATGGGGAATAAAAGGTGATAGGAAAAATGTTATCTAATGTAAGTTTGCTTTAAAATTTTGTAAAGCAGGTAATTTAAAAATTATCATGACAGATGTTAGTATTTAATTTTTTTGAAGTATAAAAAGAACACTTAAAAGCAGTAGGTAGTAGTTATTCGGTTTTTTCAGTAAAATTGTCAAATCTAAATTAACAAATACCAGTGCCAGTGGAACTTTATCACAATATTCAATGGGGTTGATTTATTCGAAATTTACAAACAAGCAAATATCATTTTGCTCAAGCAATTCGCTAATTCCATTAATTAATTTAGTAATTAAATATTTTTTATTTGCTTAAAATGTCCCGAAAATGACGGATTTCAACCGTCATTTAGGATGCATTAGAGTTGTCTCCACGAGTGGCGATACTTAAACATGTACGTTAGCCGAACCCTCGGGCAGTCAGCCCCGTCACGTCAGGCCAGTCTTAGGTACTGACTGGCTAATATTTTTTTCGAGGCATGAGCTATGCTCATATATTTCACTGCACTTTTGTCAACTGCCAAGCAATTATCCCAAAAAGGGGGATTTTTTCACTCCTCAGTATTCCCCATCACAATTCGCCAAAACTTACTAAGATTAGTCTCACGCAATCGACGTAGTAGGCGGTGCGACATCTCTGTCGCGTTGCAACAAGTCGCGGCGATTGTCGCGCAAAGAGTTGTTGCGTCGCAGCTCGTCCTTGATGGAGATGTCGCGGCTGTCGAGTCCGCGTCGAGGCGACGAGGTTGCCTCGCGACATTCTGATGAGGAACGCTTTGTGTGGGTGCCTGTGGATCGCGGTGTGAATGTAATGGTGATTCTATGGGATGAGTGATTTGATTTTATTGGATTTTTTTCACGCTCTTTTAAAAAAACTTTAGTAATAACTACCTTTAATTTAAAACCTTACAGACCTAAAACATTAAAACTACTCGTTTTAAATCATGCCAATAATTATTTCATCAAGTCAAACAAAAACTCTCAGCTCGTTATAATTACAAATAGATATACAAAAAGAGATGGAAACAGAAATAAATGTGTTTTAGAGAGAAAATCAAATCATTTTTTAAAAGTCTAATATGTTGACTTACAAATTTGAATCTAAAGAACACAAATGCCAGCATTATTTAGTTACGTCCTTTGTTGTTTTATGATATTTTCATGCGTGACGGGTAGCCAACCCTAATATAAAGGCATTTGTTCAGTCAGAAAAATAAATTGTTTATTTATTTTGACACACCACGTCAATTTACCTAACATGATATTACCTTGACTTTAACTTGACGCGTGTCGCGATTGGTAGTACTGAATTTTGTCCGTTTTAAAAAAGATCAAAATGGCGACTGAAGGAACTACCAATCATATGACTGCAAAATTCAGTGCTACCAATCGCGTCACGCGTCAAGTTATAGTGAACGCACAGTAATAAAGTTCAAAATGGCGACTGACGAACAGAACTACCAATCATATTACTGCAAAATTCAGTGCTACCAATCGCGTCACGCGTCAAATTATAGTGAACGCACAGTAATAAAGTTCAAAATGGCGACTGACGAACAGAACTACCAATCATACGACTGCAAAATTCAGTGCTACCAATCGCGTCACGCGTCAAGTTATAGTGAACGTACAGTAATAAAGTTCAAAATGGCGACTGACGAACAGAACTACCAATCACATGACTACAAAAGTCAGTGCTACCAATCGCAACACACGGCAAGTTATAATGGACGCACTATATTATTCATTATTGCACAGCTATTTCATACAACTGACAAAATTCTACAAAACTGATTTGAATTTACGTACAATTTAAGTTAGTTTATTTGATAAATAATTAATTTCTCTGACTGTGCATACAAAACTTACATAATTTACTTATAACATACAATATGAATGGTACATACCTGGCAGATCTCTGCCGCAGCTCATAATCTCGTGGTCGAGGGAGGCGGAGGCGGGGTCCGCGGCGCGGCGCCCCCGCGCGCCCTGCTGCCGGGCGGAGCCTTGTTACTTGCTTAGCAGTTACGTAAGCACAGTACGGGACATGGGATACTCGACACCTTACTCAAATTACCCGGTCATTCGATCGTCAAGTAGTTCAATAGTTCATTCATGAATCACACCCAGTCATACCATCGTTCAATAGATCTCTAGTTCAGAAGTTTATTTGTATATCACACCCAGTCATTCCATCATTCAATAAGTCTCTCGTTCAGAAGTTTATTCATGAATGATACTCAGTTATTCCATCGTTCAATAGGTCTCTAGTCCAGAAGTTTATTTGTGAATCACACCCAGTCATTGCACCGTTCAATAGGTCTCTCGTTCAGAAGTCCATTTATGAATCACACCCACTCATTCCATCGTTCAGTAGGTCTCTAGATCAGAAGTTCATTTATGAAACTCACCTAGTCATACCATCGTTCAATAGGTCTCTAGTTCAGAAGTTTATTTGTGAATCACACCGAGTCATTCCACGGTTCAATAGGTCTCTCATTCAGAAGTTCGTTCATGAATCACACTCACTCATTCTATCGTTCAGTAGGTTTCTAGATCAGAAGTTTATTTGTGAATCACACCTAGTCATTCCACCGTTCAATAGGTATCTCGTTCAGAAGTTCATTCATGTATCACACCCAGTCATTCCATTCTTCAGTAGGTCTCAAAGTTCATTCATGAATCTCACCCAGTCATTCCATCGTTCAATAGGTCTCTAGTGAATTCGTAAATCATACCAGTAAAATAAATCAACCGTTCACTCATTGAGTCACTCTATTCGAGGAGCATACAGTTGTACAAGGGAATTTCGGCACGTGGCTAAAATCGGAACTAAGGCCGCCATCTTGTTTTTCAATACAATTTCTACGACAGTTTCACCAAGGTTCACAAACAACACCCTCCTGTCAATTTCATTGAAGCGCCGAAAGATCCTTGTCTAGGATACTCAACAACTATCAACATTACTCAGTTATTCCATCGATCAATTAGTCTCTAGTTCAGTAGTTCATTCGTGAATCATAATAGGATAGTCATTCAATCAAATGTTCAAAGCCCACATCAAACATGTCCTTATCAAAAAAACATATTATACGATTAAAGACTACGTTGAAGAAAAGGAAGTTTAGGAAGCAATAATTCCTTCTAAACATGTGGATTCCCTGGTACCTCATTAATGGCTTAACTATGTAATTGTCTATTAACTGCTCCCAAATTAAGATGTTTATTTTTATTTTCTTTTTTCGTACTTTCCTGACATAATCCTTTCATTATTTGACATTCTAAAACTACAAATTTAATTTCAACTATATATTAGTGGCTTTTGTAGTAAGAGGGTAAAGATTCTTTTATATTTTGTGAAATTGAAAACGTTGTAGGCTTAATAGACGGTAGAATTGTAAACTATTTTCTATTTTGTTAAGTATCTGGGACTTGTTGACCTACACTACACTGTCCTCACTCCCATACCTATTAACACTGTAATTTGAAAAAGCCGATTAATTTTAAAAGAGTAACCGTGAAGTTTCTTGCCGGCTCTTCTCCATAGAAAATGACCAATTGGAACTGCGCACCTAGCTTCTGACGTTTCATAAGTGCCCAAGAAGGTTTATGTGAAATATTTTTATTTGATTTTTTGATTTTGAATCGCTGTTCTTGGCCAGCCAAAGTGTTATAGGGTTTATCCAACTGGAATTTCACAGTAGTAGCCCGGAGTCTAGATTTGTGCCAGATGGTACTTATATATAACTTACATAATGTGGGTGTATTATAGGTACAGACAGCCCCAAAAAGGTGTACACACCATTTCATTTTTAACTTTTCTTTCCCTTTTTTTCTTTTTCTTTACCTTTGTTCCACAACATTGTTTCCACTTAATGGGTACAAAACATAGTATACAATTTATTTTAACAAAACAAAGTAAACTTTTTTATTTTAACAAAACAAAGAATTTTATTTTTGTCCTTATCATTTCATAAATGACGTCACTAACGTGTCATTTGTTTTAAGATTTTTGATTTGAAATACAAATAGGTAAATCATTAATGTTCATAACGAATGCTGCTTAGGCTTTTTCAGGTGGTCACTCACCGGCTATTCGTGTATAATAAATTAACATTCCATTGTTTGATTTTGAGCAATGCGTTAAAATACTGCGTTAGCTCGAGGAGCATTCGCTTTTGTACCCGATCTAATTATGAGTATTTATACATGTTACATCGATTCATGTATAATACTCGGTTTTCCGGATTCACTGCGGCAATGTATCATTACAGGTACGCACTGTAATGCTCGCCAGGCTCGCTTGGACGCATTCACTTATGAAATACTGGAATCTGAACTGCTATATTACATGCAAATGAGGTGAGCGACTACCTTTGGATGTGATCATTGTCATGGCAATTATAATATGTAAGCCTGACGCATTAGGGTAAATGGCATTTTTTAATTTAATGACATCGTATTATCAACTAAATACTTATTTCTAGCACCTCATCTCGTAGTTGAACTTTTGCATTGAAAGAACTTTAATATTGAAAGAACTTTAAATATGTATGCAGTAATCATTCAATAACTAGGTTATTGAATGATTACTGCATACATATTTATGAGACTTATGTAGATAACCTAGTTTTGGTCATAGGGTGTATAGATGTTTTGGGAGAAAACTTTTTCTTTGTATATTGTATACCATGTTTTGTACATACGGCCACATAGCCAGCTATAGATTTCCAGTATAAGCTGATCTCGCAATGTATAGAATTTTCTTACAATGAGAGGTCAGTTTTTACTGGAAATGTATAGCTTTATATGTAGCTGTGTGTACCTGTACGGTGGATACAATATTATGGAACAATAAGACAATAAAATGGATTGTCCGTGTGTACATATTTTTAGAGCCGATGGGACCTCTGCCAAACCCCTCGGGAAAACAAGGCCTGATGTTAAGTTATGTAAAAAAAAAAAAAAACTATATTTCGTGAAAAAAAGTAAAAAAAGATGGAACTTTGACTTTCAATATCTCCGCAATCAGAAGGTTCCCAGGTATGATCCAGTAAAAAAAAAAATATAACAATGACGGACGGGGAGTATAACTGACTCTCGGCTTCGTTAAGCGTCTTGTTATTTTACCTTCCATTTATTCTATTTCCCCCCATTTGCATATATTTATACAATTTATTCATTTTTTTTTTTTATTGTATATCTGACTACCATAGAATTTTCTGGCAGCACTGAAACGTCAAGTCAGGACATTTCAAAGCGCCTTTATTTTATTTAGTCGTGACTGAATGATGAACGAACGAATGAAACGAATGATGAACGTCATCATATATTTTTTATTCATTGTCGAAATGGAAGACCCCATGTCAAAGTAACGAACGACGAAAGTAACGACCTCGTGTCAACTGGTGGCGTGAATTTTCATGAAAATTCTCATTCATTATAAAGTAGGTAAATTAACGTTCCTTCACTCACACGCTCATTCAATTGTTCATTCTTCCATACTTTCATTCACAACTCACTCACTCAATCACTTAATCATTCAGAATGCAATTTACATAAATTAATTGTGCTCTAATTATTAATCTAATTACTGTTAATAATAAAGTTTAATAATTATTATTTATAATAATAGTTAAAAAATGAGAGAGTATAAATATTTACTTTGTATCCACTGGAACCGCTGGTGACAGACGAACTCGACCCGAGTGGATGTGTACCGTTCTGAAAAATTACAAATTACACAGACAATTTTAATAATTTACTTAAGGTGGATCCGCAGTCCGCGTAATTCAAATTTTCATACGTTTTTTTTTTCCCAGGTCAGTGTCGGTTTGATCTTGATCAAAATATGATTCGCGAACATAACAAATATGTACGTATTTACAGAATTATAATAATTAGAATATTTATTACATCTCTCTAAGTTAGATTTCTTGAACAAATCTCTTACGACCTTCAAATTGGAGAAACGTAAGAAAATTTTAATATTGCGGGCTACCACTGCGGATCCACCTTAAATAAAAGTGTGTCACTGTGCCAGTCTTAATAAATTGAATAGCACAACACACTCTTGAATACAGTTAATTTTAAATCAAGGTAGGTAGAGTCAGCGTCAAAAATATCAAGACGAACAGATTGTTCAAAATTATCTAAACAAGTAGATAATAAAATTGTACGAGATTATTTTAATCTTAATTCTGTGTGAGAAAGAAATGGAGCTATACAGGACGAATAGCACCATCCTTTTTTCGCTACGGAACAGTACCTACGTAATGGCTTTGATACTAAACTTCATAGTAGGTATAGCTCCAGATGAGGTAAAAATTGCTGTTACAATCTAAGGCTTACTTGCACCACAAATCACTAAATGTATTTAGCCCTAAACGAATTTAAAACGTACGTAACGTTAAGGTATTTAGGTATTTCTGTCGCTGTATTTTCAAATGATTGGCAGCAACAGACAGATAACTAAGTATTTGTTTAACACTAAACACATTTAGTGGTGTGGTGCAAGCGGGCCTTAATGTGAGATATTCACGGGGATAAATGATTTTATTTCTGTAAGTAGGTTTTTACAAACACTTATACACGTCAAACATATTTTTTTAAACTATATGAGGACGGCGTTTCCTATCTGACTACTCTGAGAAGAAAAGCTGAAACAAACTCAGAGGTCACAGCCTCTTTTAAAGTCCTGACATAATCTTGGTCAGATCATGTGAAGACCATGTCGATTGGTGTCTGAAATGGTCTTTTGATGAAAGAACCAGATTGAGTAGACCTGTCCAGTCAGTGCACGCATATATACCTGGTCCAGTTGGTCTATAGAAGTATGGCTAGTCGGACTCTTGATAGTGTCGAACACTGACGAGTCACTGTCGTGGTCTGAATGCTGATGTGGAGTTTCTGGACTGTCTGGGATCTCGCCAGCCGCTGAAAAACATAAATAAAAGAAGTTTGGGCTTTTTTTTTTACTTTCTTAATAATTTCTTAGTTTTGTAGAGCTACAAAAAGTTCTCACTATCTTCAAAAAGTTTTCACTGTTTTTTTTAATTCAAATTTATTGATTATTTTATTTATTATTGTTTTTTGCCGCATGCTCTATTGGCATTTATTTTGTGTCCGTAGGTGTGTCCTGTGCATTACAGTGGGCCCTATCAGAACACCAGCGCTGCGTTATTTTTTTTATTATTAAATATCGCAGCATCATGCTGAGATAGGAGCCTTTTTGGTCTCGCACAGGTCTTCTGTTTTGTAATGTTTTCATGATTTTGTTAGTTTTATGTCCTTTTTTTATTGTTGTATTTCATGTTCGTGTCCCAAATAAATATTTTTTCTTTCTTTCTTTCTTTCACTACGCAGAAAAGTAGCAAGTTGTTGTTAGTGCAACGTAGACGTTGACTTTCATCTGCTGGACATAGGCTTCTTCAAGTATTTCCGTGTCCACATCCAGAGGATTCCCGCGACCTTAACCAGTTCGACCATGTGTGGGATCGTCGATCATAACTCCAGAACTTTTTAACCCACTGTCACACACACGGACGTCACAGATTTCAAAATTGCACCAACAATATTCTTCTGTAAAAAGAATGCGGAGCGACGGTCCTCTGATGAAAGGGAAGATCTTCGAGATGGATGAATGATTTTGTCTCGACTTATGACGGTGTATACTTGTGCAGTAGCATAGGCGCCGGGAGCGGGGTGCAAGAGCTAGGGTGCTCTTGCTCCTCCCTGGCTACATAATAAAATAAAGGTAAAAAACATTCAGAACTATATAAATATCGGAAAACGTCCAATACAATAACCTAATAGAACAGTAGTTAACCTATTCGAGGCGAGATCCTGAAATGTTCCTCTCAATTCTAAAGCTTCTGTGCATTAGTCGACGAAGTACCGAAATCCCATTTCCGAAAATTTAATCGACCCTAGGCGGAGTGCTAAGATTATCAAGTTTGCTTCGCTCGCTCAAGCATCCTACTTTATCTTAAGCTTCTTTGTTCACACAGTTACCTAGTCCTATTTTTTTACGAATGGATAAAATAAAACCTATCTCATTTGAAGCGGATGCAAAAATGATCGAGCTCGCTTCGCTCGTTCTTGCATCCTACACATTCTCTTAATTGTTAAGCTTTCCTGCATGAGTCGACAAAGTTTATCCTTGTATGAATGGAGAAACGACAACCGAATATCCGAGGTGAACTGCAAAAATTATCGAGCTCGCTTCATGGAACAGAAAATGCACCCCCCTGAAAATAAACTTGCCGACGCCCATGTGCGGAAGTGTATAAGATAACTCGTGCAGTGCGGTGTGACTTGTGAAAGAAAAAAAGAAAATAGATTTATTTCACAGAAACACGTGCATATTTTAAAACATCATTCATCATCATCATTTCAGCCGAAAGACGTCCACTGCTGGACTTAGGCCTCCCCCAAGCACCGCCACTTCGACCAGTTTTGTGCTTCCCGCATCCAGCGGATTCCTGCGGCCTTCACAAGGTCATCGGTCCACCTTGTAGGAGGCCTTCCAACGCTACGTCTTCCGGTACGCGGTCGCCATTCCAGAACCTTTTGGCCCCATCGGCCATCTGTTCTGCGAGCAATGTGCCCTGCCCACTGCCACTTAAGATTGGCAATTCTTCGGGCTATGTTGGTAACTTTGGTTCGCCTGCGGATCTCTTCATTTCTGATTCGATCACGTTGGGAAGCTCCAAGCACTGCCCTCTCCATTGCCCTTTGAGTGACTTTTAGCCTTTTAATAAGGCCCAATGTAAGCGATCACGTTTCAGTGCCATAGGTCATCACTGGCAACACGCACTGGTCAGACTTTCGTCTTGAGACACTGTGGTATGTGGGACGAGAAGATATTACGTAGCTTCCCGAACGCTGCCCAGCCGAGTCGGATTCGACGATTGACCTCTTTATCGAAGTTGGACCTAACTAACTGGACAGTTTGTCCTAGATAAACATACTCATCCACAACTTCGAGTGTAGCGTCTCCGATTTTCATGAGAGTGGGTGTAACATGGGCATTTGACATGATCTTTGTCTTGTCCATGTTCATTTTAAGACCTACTCTTTCGGAAGCTCTACTGAGGTCATCCAGCATTGTACTGAGGTCCTCCATAGTCTCAGCCATGAGAACTATATCGTCGTCAAACCGAAGGTGATTGATGTACTCGCCATTGATGTTGATGCCTGGCCCTTTCCAGTCCAGAACCTTGAAGACATCTTCTTTTAAAACATAACATAGCATAAAATCACGCCTTGTTTCTCCGAAGGGTTGGGCAGAGCTGTACTTGTAGTACAATCACATTTCGCCAGTTATGTTTCAAAGTCCCATGTAATTGGGGCGAGCCTATTACCATCAACCGGGCACTAATCCAGACTCCAGGCTGCTACTGAGAAATTCCAGATAGACAAAACCTAATAACACTTTGCCCGACCCGGGAATCGAACCCAGGACCTCATGCTCAGCAGTAGCGCTTGCGACCACTAGATCAGAAAAAAAAGAGAGGTAGGAAAAAGCTATGGTAATAACAAAGAGCAATGGTGGCCCAGTGGTAAAGTCATAGGTTCGAACCCAGACAGGCTCTTTATGTTGTGTAAATTATTTCAACACCACTGCTCTCAAAACGGTGCAGGAAAACATCCTAGAACCAAAAATTCGAAGACATGTGACGTCTACCAACCCACACTGGGCCCGCGTGGTGGATTACGGCACACTCCCTGGGTGGGAACATTACAGGCTTATTATAGAATGTATGTTACGTAATAACAAATAAATAATAAAACAAAACAGATGAAGAAGAGAAGTAGAAGTGAGGCAGCGTGTTACCGTGCGGGTGAATGGCCCGGCGCTGCGCGCGCGGCTCGGGCGGCGCCAGCGCGGGCGCGCGGCCGGCGCCGGGCGCGCGGCACACGGCGGCCTGCACCACCTCGCACACGCGCCGGAAGCGGCGGATGTTGCCTGCGCCAGCGGACAGAACGTATTCATATCGACGCTTGAAAGGCAAAATTTACTAAGCGACATAGGGCAAATTTGACTTAACATTATTAAAGTCAATTTTTAAAAAAAAAAAACATCATATAAATTTTTGTAATCATCCTACAGGCGTAAATCTTACTGTTTTTGGAAGTTTTATTTATCTAATCATCTGAATCTGAATTTATATGATTTTTTCTAAAAAAATTGACTTTAATAATGTAAAGTCAAATTTGCCCTATGTCGCTTAGTAAATTTTGCCTTTCAAGCGTCGATATGTTTTCACCCCGCCGACACCGACTCGATCATGTCAAATTATGTTACGCGAACCTAGCCTACATTAAGTCATATGAGCCGGTGTCTACATCTCTTTGTCTACTGTCCTATCGCAGGTATACTGGAAAAGATTTCTTTAGAAATAAGCACCACCTTTGTACGTATTTTTCTGTTCCTTTCTTCTTGTCTGTATAGATGTGTTAAATAAATAAATAAGAGCCCAGGGTCTAGCAAAATTCCATTATAACCCGCTGGTCAATAATGTCATTTAAATTAGGAACCTAAAAAAATCGTATGAAAACTAAAAAGAAACTGAAAATCGAATTGCTTTTTATTTAGTATTTAGCAGAAGCTGTATTCTCCTCGGGGATAGAGGTGTTTTCGTCTTGGACGAGCTTGAATTCCTCACTGCACTCGGGATTCTTAAAGGCTCGTGCAGACGGGCGAGACACGACACCGGTAGAACAATTTCCATGAAGTTTTCATAAAAATTGTTCCACCAGAGTCACGTCGCGCCTGTCTGCGGAAGACTTAACATAGCGCCAGTGACATTATGCCACGGGCGCTATATTAAGACTCCCCCATAATGCCGCAGCATAATGTTGACATAGGAGCCTTTTTGGCCTCGTAATATCGTACGTCCTATTTTTATATAACCCGCTAGTCAATAATGTCATTTAATTTTGGATCCTCAACAAAAAAATCGAATTGCTTTTTATGATCTAGCAAAAGGTGTGATATGTATTTTCCTCGGAGATGAAGGTGTTTTCGTCTTGGGTGAGCTTGAATTCCTCACTGCACTCAGGATTCTTAAAGGGTCATGCAGACATGCGCATCGCGATGGCGCGACCCGACACCAATTGAACAATTTCCGTGAAATTTTCTTAGAAATTGTTCGACCAGAGTTTCATCGCGATTGTCCGCGGGAGCCTTAATATAGCGCCCGTGACATAAGACACTGCATAATGCTCAGCATTATGCTGAGATAGGAGTCTTTTTGGCCTCGCACAGGTCTTTTTTTTATTGTTATTTTTTCTTTTATGTAAATTTTAGTTACTTTTAAATGCTCCTCTTATTACTGTTTCTATTTCCTTAGCGTGTCCCAAATAAAATATAATTCTTTCTTTCTTTCTTTAGCCCCTTGGTGAATAACCTACTAATATATGTGTTCCATAATGTGAACAATATCTTACAATGGCTTAAAACTAAGGTACAATTACGAACCCTATACACACGGGCATAGCGAAAACGTAAAAATTTGGAATTCTTAGATATTCTTAAATTATAACATCTAATTATATTGAGATCAGGAGATAATAAGAATAACCTACATAATAAATATCTGGTACGGCCTAGAAGGGTAGGCAGAGAAGTATTGTACTCATATTTCGCAAAAAAAAAGTTGTGAGTTACAATCATAATCGGTAAAAACGGGTATAAATAAAGATTTTGAGGAGCTACAAAGAATTGAATAACGCAAACAGATCTCAACAAAAATATTATAAATAAATAAAATTACTTGTCCAATATGCTACCGGTGAATTAGACTTTCAATTTCCATTTGCTAATTACTTCAGCATGCACTCAGACCAATTAAAAATTTGGCCTGAGAGCATGCAATACAGTATTGCCATAAAAAATATTTGGGTGCACGGCAGTGCACAGTCAAGTTCGAACAAAATGAAATTAATTTAACTTCGTAAATGACCGAAATAAGACAAAAAGGTAGAATAATTAGAACTTTAACTGAAATTAAATGAAAAGATTTTTTTTATTTTGTAAAAACGACGGAATCACATACGTCATATAACCATTTTTATAACTATTTTTTTTAAATATGACGTGATTAAATACGACATTACCTATGTTTGACTACCCCTGAGAAGAAATGGCGAAACAAACTCAAGAATCAGTCTCTTTTAAAGTCCAGACATAATCTTGGTCAGAACTCACCTGATAGTAATGTGAAGGTAATCGCATATAAATATTCCTTGCCGTTCTCCCCTGGCGCCTTCGTTATTGTAGAAATGTCGACCTGAAAAATATTTTATTACTTATAATAATTTTCACTTCTCATACTCTCAAAGTTCGTCTTTATGTTGTGCGTAGGCGACATAAAGTCACGTTTTATGCTCTAGTGCAAAAAGTTTTTTTTTTTTTGTAATCCTGGGCGGATTTCCGGCCACCGTAGGCGCGGGCTTGCGGACGGTGAGCAATGGGTAGCTCGCCTCCGGTAAGGACCAGGCCCGGGGCGACGGCGCAACGTGCTCGAAGAGACGTCGTCAGCAAAAGTTTAGGGTTCCACTAGGCCCGATGCCTGCCGGGGTCGCGGGAAGGTACAAAAGGGTAACCGAGGCCCCTGGCAACACAGGCAACGGAAGGGACACGGGTGGGTTTTAGTCAATAAGAGTCTGACACACCCTCCCGCTCCGCCCAGAGCGGGAAAAGTTATTTGATAATTTCCCACCAAAAAAAAAATAAGACTAAGATCATCATATGTTTATGCTATGAGCTATTCTTATAAGTACCTATCCTGCCAATACAAGAGAAGTATAAAAATGGTTCTTACCTGAAACCTCACGTGTCTTTGGAACATAGCGGGTGCGTTTGATCCTCTCTTGTATTCCACGCGAAAGGACATTGGACTTAGTACGCTGTGCGATAATTCTGCTATCTGAAAGTTTAATAAACAACATAATATCACTTCTGTATTTACCGACACGTTCAGCAGAAGTGGACCTATAGTACACCCACGTTTCGAAAGGTGAACGGCAGATTTCGTACCGCTTACTTTTTTTGTTGTTTTGTTATAGAATTTGTACCAATAATTAACTGTATTGTTTTATTTACCTACACTCAAAACCCCATCAGGACTTCATCATTATCAAACTGTTGCAGTCAGCTGCTGGACATAGGTATCTCCTAATGCACTTCGCTGAGTAAGTACGATTCTCATCTTAATTAACCTACTTGATAGTAAGTAAAACACTACATAAATAGCGACAAGCAATCTAGAACATATACTTTATTACCGAAACAATGTTTATGTGCCTATAAGTAACCATCTACATTGGTACACTTGTACATAACCTTAAAAAATAAAACTTGTTATAACTTTTACGTCCCAAGTTCTAAAAATCTAAGAATTTAAAAAGGGCTTGTCTATCGTATTAACTACCAATTAAAACAAAAAATATCCCAAAACACGAATTTTTATTAGCTGTACGAAAGTCCCATACAAGCCTGCCGTTCGCCTTTATGTTTAAGTTCGATGTTATAGGGGCGAGCCTATCAACCGGGCACAAATCTAGACACCAGGATGAGAAAATCCAGATGGAAAAACCCTATAACATTTTGTGCGATCTTGCTCAGCAGCAGCGGTGGCAAGCGCTGCTGCTGAGCAACGAGACAGTTAAAAGTTTAATAGACGGTTAATTATGTATAACCAATGGAATATTGAGTTAAATAGGTTTTAAACTCCGTATTATTAGCTCATATTTTTGATGGGATATACCAAAATCTGTAGAATCTCCAACACTATAAAGTAAGGTATTATATTTTTTAAGCTGAAGGTGAAACTTGAATATAGCCGAAAAACATCTGGCAAAGCACAAGAAAGTCTACTGTGCTTTCGTTGACTTGGAGAAGGCCTTTGACAGTGTGTGGAGGGAAGAACTGTGGTCGACACTATCCATGTATGGTGTGGACTGGCGCTTGGTACGGGCACTGATATCTTTATACAAGGATTCCAGTGCTTGTGTTAGAACAAATGGGGCATACACAGACTGGTTCTGCATCTCAAGGGGTGTTAGACAGGGTTGTGTAGCGACACCGTAGCTGTTTAACTTGTACATGGATAGTTATCTGATAGATTTGAAAGAGGGTGAGTGCGGATTGAGAATGAATGAGTTGCCTGTCAAATGCCTTCTGTACGCAGATGATCAAGTTCTACTTGCATCGTCAGCAGAACAGCTGCAAGACATGGTGACTGTGATGGATGAAGCATATAAGATGAAAGGGGTGAATATAAATGTGAATAAGACGAAGGTCATGGTGTTTGAAGGGGAGAGGATAATTATATCGGTGTGTGATTTCACTCGCAAAACTCCCGCATCGTTCGATGCTTATGCGAATGTCGATGCGCATGTTTAAAATGCGAATCATTCGCATAAGCGAATACGAATGCAAATATTCATAGCATCCCTAGTCACAACAATGGTCACACCAAGAAAGAAAGAAAGAAAGCTTTATTTGCATAAATTGTAGGTACATGAGATAAGACATTAAAATAAGATCCTTGTACAATTTACCTTAAAATAGGCATGCAAAAATTGTTGTTTATATCTCATAATAATATAATGATCATGCAAGTAATATTATTGAACATGAATATTGAATACAAAATAATTAAATTAGGCATGTCAAAAAAAAATATATCAAATAAAAAATACAATTGAAATAACGAACACAATTACACGAATATAATGTCAAAACGAATACTTTATTAAATTAGGTTATTTACTTCTATAATTGTTGGTAATCAAGATTAATTAGTTTATGTGATCATCATTTAAAAATTCGTTAATAGAATAATAACATTTCTCAACAAGTAGTGTCGTTAATCTCTTTTTAAAATTGTGTATTGTGTCATTCTTTATTATGTCAGGTATTTTATTATAAATCGTAAGACCCATGCAAGTAATGTTTTTGACAACCAAGACCAAAGACATTGCGTAATTACTCTGTGTCTCTGTGTTTGTGGCTGTTCAAATTCATTAAAAAACAACCTACAGATTTTCAGAATTTCAGAAGCCAGTAGAAATACTTACACTCAAAAAAGCATGTATTAAGTCAGCCTTGACTGTCGCCAGAGGTTTGCCCTTCACTAAAGCGGTGAAGGTTTCCTCCTTATCAGCTGAGAGTAGAAGAGAACCGAACCACGACCTCTTCGTCAGCTCTGGAGACGATTCTGGAGTTAAGTGGACCTCTTCTGATGATGCTGTGGAGAGATTAAGGTAATTAGATGACTTTATAAAAAGTTCTAGCTACGCCCCGCGGTTTTACCCGCATAAGTCTCGGTCTCGTGGGAATATCGGGATAAAAAGTATAATTTGTCCTAACCCAGGTCATGTTCTACCCATGTGCCAAATTTCATCCAAATCCGTTTTGTCGTTTTAGAGTGAAAGCGTAACAAATAAACAAACAAACTCACTTTCGCATTTATAATGTTAGTTAGAATTTTACGGAACAGGATTCTTAAACAAGACTGTTTACATATCATACAAGTTCTTTAAAACCCCGTTATTTAACCTTTTGACCGCCACAGTCATGTATAGATGACAGACCAAAATGTGCCCAGCACGCCACGGTCACGACTACATGACAGATTTTAAGGAATAATTCATAGATTAGCGCTGAGGGCACGTTTTTGATTTTTTGACGTGGCGGTCAATAGGTTAAACAAGATATTAAAGAGGATTTCTTGGAGCATGGATGCTAACGTTTATGTATAGAATTTTAAACTTATGTAAGGTACACACGGTTTCATATCAAGCTATACATATCCAGTATAAGCTGACCTCTCATTGTACCGAAAACCTATAAAATGCGAGATCAAATTATACTGGTAAATTATAGCTTGATATGTAGCCGTGTGTATAGCGGGCTAATTGTGTTAGACACTATCATCAGTAGCAATGGGTTTCATTTTGACAGTTCAACAATATTCATTGCGTTATTGCAGACAATTTTTTCGAACATATGTAGCAATGGATTAGCAATATCCTTCAAAATCATTCAGAGGGTATTTGACTACCATCAAAGAAATACATGATTTTGTGAAAAAACAAACAAAATCAGTGGAAAAATTGAGAAGATACGCTTTGGTAATTATTCTTCTATCCTTGTCACACAAAACGATCCTTGTACTGAATGGCGCGAAGTTGCTATGGCTCTCCTGTGTTGTGACGTGAGATGCTAGTAGTACGGTTTCTGTCTAGCATAGACTTCAAAACGCAATTTTTTCTAGGTTTCGAAAATCAAATTTAAAACGAACAGTCAAATATGCCAACTAGCGGGGTCGCCCACCTAATGTTAACTAGTGGCTGCCGCTTAAACATCTGCAATCTATAATAAAAAGCTTTTCCAAAAAAATTGGTTGTCTGTAAAATCGGTTTACGGACGATAATTTGACGTGATAACGAGAGAGAGATGCGTCACAAGCCGAACGCTTAGGCCGATCGTGCCTCTCTATCGCTAGCTCCGCGCTCTCGCTTGCACGCTCGGCTCAGGCGAAACGTGACAATGAGTCATGCTTTTTCGTGCATGCAGCCGGCGTTCATCGATTTATTAGACGTTATCACGTCAAAAAAACAACAATTAATAATTTTCTCAAAAACAAAATAAAACCACCTCTCGCTTTATATTATTTGCTTGTGTTGGGAACTAGCTACGACAGCGCCATTTTGACAGTTGCCTTCCCCATACAGAACGGTGGAAGTATTTTTCGGATTGAGATCCTTCACAAAGACTTCTTACTACTCCTGAATACGGTAACTATTATGATCACCCTCCGGTCTAGTCTGTGATACCTTAGGTGAAGTGAGATTGAGCGTGAAGTGAGCTCTTATTCCATTTCTTATTTCTTGACTGAGGATGACAGCTCACTTTAACCTCACTTCACTTAAGTTTTCACGGTGTTATTATTACAAAATCGCATTGCAGATGAAGCATATAAAAGGTACCTATACATACCCTGCATTTTCCTCCTGTGGAAGCGCGGCGACCCGAGGAAGGAGTTCTTAATGGTTGCCAGTCGCACGCGCCACGGGGCCGCCGCCCCGCCGCCGCACGGCCCGCCCGGGCACACCGCGCCGGGGGCCACGCCTGGGAACAGACCAACCTTAATGACCGGCACAATATAGGTGGATATCGTCTGTATTAATATTACGAGTATAACGTTATATCATAACATACTACGCCTGTAATCCGCGAAAGGTTAGGCAGAGGTGTACCTATCTGCCGGGGTCGCGGGAAGGTACGAAAGGGTTACCGAGGCCCCTGGCAACACAGGCCACGGAAGGAATACGGGTGGGTTTTAGTCAGTAAGAGTCTGACACACCCTCCAGCTCCGCCCAGAGCGGGAGAAGTTATTTAATGATATCCCACCCAAAAAAAAAAGAGGTGTACCTATAGTATGCATTTCGACAGTTATATTAAAGTCCAATATAAGGGGGGCGGGCCTATTGCCATGTTTTATAGAGGTAAAATTTGTTTTTTTTATATAGTTTGTGTGTAGGGGTTATCTCTGGAACTACCAGTCGGATTTGTTTTTTTTTTGTGTATTAGATAGCCCAATTCTTGAGGATGGTTATAGGCTATTTAACATCAAGCTACAACCCTTAGGAGCTGAGCAAAAAGGAAAAATGTAAAAAAGATATCGATACGCGAACGAAGTACTTAATAGCGCGGGCGGTCAATGCGAGCAACGCAGTGGGGGAACAAGAAATCTTACGCAGACGAAGTCTCGGGTAGAAGCTATTTTATATACAATTGCACGCTTCTCCACCAAAATATATAAACAAACATTTGGAACGTGTATGCAACGAGTAGTGGAGGGGCGTGCAATTTATACATAAGCTTATCAGTGAAAAATCACAGGAACCTTCCAGACCTGACCTACTACTCTATCGATGCTTATAATACCAGTATATTGAATGTTTATATTGTATTGTATATTGAATGGCCCCTTGTAGTCACTTGAAATAACAGTTTAATTTTTTTTATTAATTAACTTCACATACGTGATGGATATCGATATATAAACACGATAAAACATAAAAAAAACTGATTTTCTCGACTCAAGCTTCAAGTAACAACTATAACAGCGGTCATTAAACTCCCAAAAATCAATCACTTATTTTATTTTTTCATCGTGTCTGTGAAGTTTAGCTAGTTAATTTCAAATAACCCTGTAGATATTATAGTAAGGATCCTATTACAGGGTTTTAAGTCCGCAGTAGTCCGACATTGAATTGCCCTGCGCTCCCCTCAGATGGAGGATATCCACGATAATTATTATACATTCTCGTAAAAAGAACCACAATGGCCTTTTTCTCGTACAAAGAAATCATCATCATTCATCATAATTTCAGCCGGAAGACGTCCACTGCTGGACATAGGCCTCGCCCAAGCACCGCAACTTCGACCGGTACTGTGCTTCCCGCATCCAGCGGATTCCTGCGGCCTTCACAAGGTCTTCGGTCCAACTTGTAGGAGGCCTTCCAACGCTACATCTTCGTCGATATGTACAAAGAAATAATGAACATTATTTTATCACCCCGCTTGCTCAAAAGTGCAGTTAGCGAAAGCAGGACATTTAAATCACTCACAGAGTACTACATGAAATTGAAAAAGTCACATTGGTACTCTCAAAGTTCTTAATCAGCATTTACCTGTGAACCTGTGCCCACATCTCTCGCCAGACCACCCTTACTCATCAGGTGGACTACTCTCTAAGTCCGTCAACGAAGATACGGGCCCGTCCAAAAGTAGTTGATCCGTCATAACAAGTGGCAAATTCAATTTTTCGAACGGGCAAAACACATTGCGAGTAGGGACAACTGTCGAATCGTGGTGTCATTCATTATCAGTTCGGGTTCCGAAGTAATCTTGTGTCCGTAGTTGATAGGGAGTAGGAAAGGCACGTACCTTCGGCCGAAACTACGGATTTAGTGCTTAAGGAGTAGGACCCCTGTTTGTTCCGACTTTCGGTACGTTTAACTAAGGGGCTGGCGAAGTAGACCAAGACGTAAAGCACCGGATCAACTCAGGATGGATGAAATTGTGATAGGTCACAGGAACAACTTGCGAAACACAGATGCGCTTGCGACTCAAGATAAAGGGGAACATTTACATCCGTGATATGGCCTATCGTATTGTATGGATCGGAATGCTGGGCCGTGAAGAAGACGGATGAATAAAGATGGCATGCAACGGAGATGAGAAAGTTGAGATGGATGTGTGGAGTTACGAAAATGTATAAAGTAAAAAATGACATTCACATGACATACGGGGACTTTGAAACTGGCGTCGGAGACAGAAAAGTTGAAAGGAAATCGTTTGGCTTGGTATGTGATGAGGAGGGAGGAAACGCATGTGACTAAAAGAGTGACGAATATAAATGTTGATAAAAAACTTGTCAGAAAAAAAATTACAAAGTTCCCTCCAAACCGAACAATAAAGCGCTAGTATTAAAAAAATACTTTGCAGAATACCTGAACTAAATATAATATAAAGCAGATACTATGTTTTTTATTGTTTTTAAATTACCATTATTTTCATAGTAAAAGAAAAACTATCGGCACTTTGGAGCCTTCTCTCTGCCACCCTCTTGCTCACGTGACCGCGAGCAGTAGTGTGCGAGCGAGATAAAGAGTGAGGCCACCTCACTCTTTATCTCGCTCGCACACTACGCTGAGGTATAATGGACTCAGAGCAGATGCTTTTTTGAACGACAGAGAATGACAAAGAAATTGTCACTTTGTAAACAGTATCATAAAGTGCAAACTTGTATGAACATCGGCACTGACTTGGAAGGGTTCCTCGGAAGGCCTTGAGCACTCGCAAGCGAACTCGTTTACGCTGTATAACAGGGGTGGCCAACCGTTCGATCGCGGTGTTAGTCCAGTCGATCATGGCAAGGCAGAAAACATATAAGTTTCATATACTCAAAATTAATACTTATAATGTAAAAAGAAACATTTCAAATGGACCACATGATATTTCAAAACGCAGCCACATGATTTTTCTGCGCAGGGATATATTTCTAAAAGCATAGTCATCCTCTGGTCTAGATATCTGGGCATTGGTTTCCAACGAGAAATACCCAAACTTGAGGAAATGTGTTTAACAACTATTCGTGTCTTGGTGCAACATACTTATGTGAATCAGCATTTTCCTATTTAAATCAAACAAAAAATAAACACCGTCGTCGCTTGACAGACGCTCATACATTGGATTCTTTAAGGATGGCAATATCCAACTACAAACCCGATTTTGCGCATCTGGCAAGAGATGCACAGACGCAGTGCTCACACTAATAAACAGTTACAAAGAATAATTTTATATTTTCCCACTTATAAAAACAAAAAGTACTACATTAGTTTAGAAAACATCTTACTTGATTTTTTTTGAAATTTTGCGACTTACGTCCTGCAGCTGGGGACCCCCCAGCTGCAGGACGTAAGTCGTAAAATTTTCGCATCTGCCAAGTCCCTGAGACGATTGCGGAACTTTCTTCCAACTGCCACTAAAACTGCGCTTGCACAATCTCTTCTACTTCCCATCCTTGACTACGCTGATGTTAGTTATATCGATCTCACTGAGGCACAGCTAGATAAACTTGAGCGACTTCAAAACTTTTGCATAAGATTTATATTTGGCTTGCGCAAATATGATCACGTCTCCGAATTTCGTACAAAGCTCAAGTGGCTTCCCATACGTCTTCGCCGGAATTCTCATATCTTGTTTCAGCTCTACAGTATTCTGTTCAATCCTAAAACCCCCTCTTATCTTAAGGGACGTTTCAAGTTCCTAAATGACACGCATATTAGATATCTGAGGTCATCGGAAAACTTGAGATTGGAGATGCCGATGCATTCCACCAGTTTCTATGATAAATCTTTTACGGTTCAAGCAGTACGGTTGTGGAATGCCTTGCCCGTGTCGATAAGGCGTGCTCAATCTCTGTCCATTTTTTAAATTATGGTAAAAAAACACTATCTCTCTCTCTCCTTAAACATATTTTTTTTATTTTCTCTGTTCATTGCACCTGTTTTGATTCTTAGCGCTAGTTTTATGATTAATTATTATTGAATATATTATACAGATAATTTTAATATATTTTATGTATGTATGTATTTGTTGTATATATGTGAATGGTACACCACAGACTACCTGCAGTATTGTCTCTCCTTTCCCCCCTAATCCAACCAAAGGTTGTCTTTAAAAGATCGCTTTTAGCGATAAGACCGCCCATTATGTCACCCTATGTAAAATTTCTACATTTATAGCTGTAATTTTTATGGTGTACATAATAAGATAAAATACTTCTATCTATCTATCTATCAAAATTATATTGTTTCATTTTACATTCCAAGAAGTTCTTGGTAGATCGCACAGGATTGCATAAGTTAAGAGTAGATGTATGGTCCAATCAAGTTGGCCAACCCTGCTGTATAACATATGTTTGCTTTTCAGTTTCATCAGAAGAATCCTCCGTTCTGCGCTACTATTAATCTGCGCGACCAGAGCTATGTGAGAAGAATAAAAAAATCTGGATTCCGTCAACTCATTTTGGGCCGAGTGTGGTACGAATCACAACATTTGATTAAACTGACCAACCTTACAACAAACCCATACAACTACATGCTCGATAAAATTCTTTAAAAAATCAATCTGTCAAGCCTTTGTTGGGGTCGGCTTCTAACAGGATGCAGCTGAATACCAGTATTTTACATGGAGCAACTGCCTATCCTCCTTGACAACCCAACCGAGTAAAGGGGTAACGATACTCCCTGGTAAGACTGGTTGTCAGACTTTCGGGCTTCTGACGACCCCTAACGACTTTCAAAGATCCACGAATGACAGCCGGGATCAAGAGCTTAACGTGCTTTTCGTGTCACAGATGAGTCTCGATATGTAAAGATGGTCACCCATCCACGGACCAACCCATGGCATGCGCAGCTTAACCTGATGGATCGACCCGTGCGGCTGTTATTAGTTAGCCACGCGCTCCTCAATAAAATTCGTACTTATTTGAAATATGTTTTGCTTAGGTACATAAAAGGCTGCAGCTGATATCTGCTGATAGCTGTATGATACACGGTTTGAAAGTATCGGCACTCACTAAAGCTAACAGGTCAAGATTGAGAAGGTATGAGAGAGTTATCATGAGAGACTTGATTAACCACGCTAGGAATAAACTAAAGGAAAAGAAAATGCATGAAATCTTGGACGGAAAAACTGTAACCAAATGCATCGCACATGTGCACAGGCGCCGCGAACCACATCTGTTACATGCAGCAATGCAGTATAAGGCCAAATCCAAGAAAATCGGCCGACCTACTTACACCTGGAATGACAACCTAAAGCAGGACATGAATTACTTCGACATGGACATCATCTTTTGGATGGACACGGCCGAAGATCGAGACAAGATTAGTAAGGCTGCTAGCGTGATTTACAAGAAATCAGAAACGAATAGTAGCGAGACCTCAGATGAAAACATTGGAAACAGCAACGTGCAACACAGCATAGCAGTGACACACACAGAAAAGAGTCGAGAAAGCAACTGGACCTTTTTTTTTTTTTTTTTGCCGGGGTGGAAAAAAGCAACTGGACCTGAGCCAACCTGGCGGCGACGTTGTTAAAAGATTCCCATAGATAAATTACGCGTCTCTCCACTATTCCATTGCTTGCTCAAGGATGCATATCCGGTAGGCTCTAATAATCCTTCCTATCCTAAGGGCACGTCTTGCTGACCATTACCGCGCCCCCCGGTCTACTCTTTGATATGCAATAGTCTCAGTAGTCCCATGAAACATGAGGCTTCAGGGACTAGTGCGAATCCTTGGGTTCATTCGAGCAATAGAGTCTGGTTTAACCACACTGGGGTCGGTGCATTTGATTCATTCATTTATATAAAAGGCTGAAGCTGAAGATGATTTCAATCAATCAATCAACTCAGAGAAAGAAGGCCGTCCCTCTCACAGAGAGGGGGCCTGTTTCCCAGCAGTGGGAATATTATAGGCTGATTATGTAATCAACTCAGATTATCGCAGTCCACTCCACTGCTCGACATAGGCCTCTCCCAGGCTGCGCCACAACACCCTGTCCTCCACCTTCGGCATCCAGTCTATCCCAGCCACCTTTTTAAGGTCGTCGGGCCATCTAGCTGGAGGCTTCCCACACTACACGGTCTTCACTCCAGGACTCGTCTGCTCCACCAGCCATCGGTCCTTCGACAAACATGGCCAGCCCAATTCCACTTCAGCTTGCTAGCTCTGCAGGCTATGTCGGTAACTCCGGTTCTCTGCCGGATAACTTTATTTCGGGAAAATGATTTACTTACTTTGAATAGTCCCTAGGTTGGGGAACAGTGAAGGATGTGCCGGCGATTGATTAGCACTCGTTGGACCCGGTAGAGATGACCTTTCTCGGACTGTGGAAGTAATAATTCAATTATTATAGCCAGTTTGTAACAATAAACTTACGCCTTTTTCCCAGACCTCAGCAATCAGGTCAAAGAAAGAATCTGTGGAGGTATTCTATTAAAAGCAATCCGTAAAGTTTATATGGAACCTCACTCAAGTGAGCGCACACAATTCGAAGGTGAACTCATTTGTTTTTGAAGTAAATCCTCGCGGATTCACAGCGAGACACCGTTCGAATTTCGAAGTGATGTTTAGAATGACACTATTTAAATACTTCATTAGTGCACAATGAGGCTAGTTGAATATAAAAAAATAAAAAAATAATTGTTTAAAAAAGCAGTGATGACCATAGAACTTGGCGTTCTCTCTACCGTGCACATACCTCGATGTGATTGCGAAGGACTGTGCGGTCGCACTGCCACGGACGAGCCCATTATCGGTGATTCGTTTATTATAATCACTGCTTCACCAGGCTCGCCACCTGTGGTGATGGTTATTTAGTAAGGATCACCATTAAACAGGGTGTAGTTTTTTTTCGTAAGAATTAATTACTAACATTTTCGTAATATAAAAATATTAGTCTATGATTATTAGAGCCTGTTCACACGATGCGTTGCGGCGCCGCACTGCAAAGATTTCGCCGTATTGGCGGTCACACGGGGGTGCATCTCTGCGTCGCAACGCGTACACCCTTCCCCGCCTCATCTCGCGGGTTGGAAGTCCGGTGTAGGTGCGGTTCGACGCCGGAACGCACCGTGTGGCATACCATGGATATTTGTATGCAGGATGCCGCAGCGACACCGTTCCGGCACCGCGTCGCGGGCGCAACGCATCGTGTGCATCGGCTCTTAGATTTATATTATTCGCTGGCTATGGCTCGCCTCATAATATGTCAATTCTCAATTTAATTCTAAATTCTTTATTGCGTACCATAATGTATATAGTTGGTAGGAAAATAATTATATTAGTCACAATTATGGACCCTGTCGGGCACAGCATAGATCAAGTAGGAGAGAGGAGGTAGACTGGCTGTTTAATTTGTTAACTGATTAATTTTATCATTAGTTAAGTAGTTCGTAGATTATTTATACTGTTTTATTAACCTATTGACCGCCACGTCAAAGAAGCAAAAATGTGCCCTCGGCGCCAAGCTACGAATTATTCCTTAAAATCTGTCATGTAGTCGTGACCGTGGCGTGCTGGGCACATTTTGGTCTGTCATCTATACATTACTGTGGCGGTGAAAAGGTTAATACAGAATTGAATTTAAGAATTAAAATTATTGTTTTATAAATTAGGAGGCGAGCCTATTGCCATCAATCGGGCACAAATCTATACAGAGATATTTTTGATGGAAAAATCAATAGGACACACAATGCGACCTAGGTATAGAACACAGGAACTCGTTCTCAACAGTCAAAAGGATGATTGTTGATGATGATGATTTTCTCATTTTATAAAATCAAAGTACTTAAATCACGCACTCTGAACAGCACTGTAATTGTGTAATACACTATGCATCCCAATCTGAATGATTTTGAAGTATATTGCTAATCTATTGCTTCATATGTTCGATAAATTACGCAATGAATGTTGTTGAACTGTCTAAATGAAACCCATTGCTACTGATAGTATGTTATGCAAAAAGGGGGCTGTTTGGATCCATATTGAACACGCATTCACCCGTAATGTTATTATCTTGGGAATCAGCAGGCTTAGCATGACGCTTTCTATTTCTACACTACTGTAAAAAGAAAGGTTCACCCTTGTTTGATAGAAAAACGTTTGATATAATATTACTAAATCGAATTTTAGTTGCAATAAAGTCATTTCGAAGAATTATTCATTTGACCGAATAATTCATTGGTAAATTTTTATTTAGCGTAATTATTTATTTGAACTAATTTCATTTGAACTAATTTCTTTTCGCCGAATTTTCAAATGCACTAATTTTATTTAAACTAATGTTTCACTACACTAATAATGATTTAGTCGAATTTTGTTTTATTTCCCAACCTCACAGTTACCAATTGTACGTTTGGTCTGCTTTTCATAATGACACAGTAACTTAACTGTTTCTTTTTACAAAAGCGATTCGCTTCTGGCACATCGCCGGCCGCTGCCGCGGCACGCTCGCTTCGCTCGCTCGGCTCGTGCGTTGTTTGTCATACTCTAACCTAACCTAACCTATCGTAACCAAACCCAAACGTTTTGTGTCATTATAATAATCAGTTTAACAATAAATTAAACGTTGTCATACAAAAATTTGCTAATTGTTAGTTGTCAAAGTGAAACATCGGCGAAACGTTGGTTGGCAAGTGATAATCTGCCAAACAATTTTCGCTGAAAATTGTAAAAGGCAAGATACCCCTGAACATTACATCAAATGAACATTATACCTTTTGATCATTAGCGCAAATGTTGTTATAGCAAATAAATATTTGATGAACTGAAAATTCTGTCAAACGATATTATACAAAGTGATGATTTTCTTAAACGTTGTTCGATTTACTAATATTATATCAAACGTTGTTCTATCAAACAAGGGTGAACCAAAAAGAAATCACTTGTCTACATTTCTCAGTAGAAAACTGCTAACTGTCTACACCTTTTTTGTCTACTCTTCCGTCGACAAAACGCTTCTCTAAGGTTCTCGTGCTAAGCCTGCTGATTTGCTTCATTCGCGTATTATTTAGTTTGGTATTATAAAGACTCATCATCATCATTCTCCTGCTCTTATCCCAATTTATTTGTGGTCGGTGCAACATGTCCCTTTCTTCCATACTTCTCTATTAGTTGTCATCTCGGTAGTCATCCCCTTTCTAGCCATATCATCTTTCACACAGTCCATCCATCATTACTTTGGTCTTCCCCTACTCTTATAACCATCAACATTCATACTCAAGACATGCCCATACCATGACAACCGATTTCCGCACAACTTTTCAGTCACCGGTGCCACTTTCAGACTTCCTCTTATGTACTCATTTTTTATTCGGTATTATTAGGTATTATAAAGACTGTTTGGATAATTTTCTAAAAGAAACTTACTTATATTTAAACTTATTGTAGGTCCTGTGGAGTTTGCTCTCTGGTGATGATGCTCGCGAACTGAGGGGGACGCTGAAAGTTAATTAATTAATTATATATTAAAATAACTAGCTGCAACGCGCATAAGTCTCGATCCCGTAGGAATGACATAATCAGCCTATAATGTTCCCAATGCTGAGACACAGGCCTCCTCTCTGTGAGAAAGAGTGGGCCGTAATCCACCACGCGGGCCCAGTGCGGGTTGGTAGATGTCAAATGTCTTTGAATGTTTGGTTCTAGGACATGCCGGTTTCCTCACGATGTTTTCCATCACCGTTTTGAAAGCAGTGATAGTAAAATAATTTACATAAAGTAAAGCGCCTGCCTGGGTTCGAACCCACGACCTACAACGAGTAAGTAGGGGCCGTAACCACTGTGCCACCACTGCTCCCAGTGCTCCCACTGATCCCTGCGCGGCGCGCCTACAATAAATAAATAGCAATCACTCACATGGGTGTCACATCACAAAATACCACCATCCGAATAGGCGCTCATAATGAAGGATCGTATTAACGGGTGAGGGACTAAGCCCTGGGACTGGGACAAGGCCTATGCGATTAAAAAAAACCGGTTAAGTGCGTGTCGGACCACGCACAATGAAGGGTTCCACTGTTGGAAAGTTGGTATGAATTTATCCGAAAAACAAACTTAACATTGTAGTTGAAAAACTTGTTCTCCCATACATCGATATATGCCACGGTCAATTTTCCAACTGCAAATTTAAGTTGGTCGACAAAAACTCGTTAACTTGTAAAGGCCACTTAGTTGTGATAGTTTTCTTTTTAATTTCATTATATGTATTACTGCCATGATTTTTTTCACATCTCCATAAACAACCATTTAGCTGGCAGGGGGGGGACACTTGACTCTAACAAAAATTAGCACTTTAATACTTAATACTTTATTAGGCAAGCGGATCCTAAAATCGAAAAGTGGTGTTCAAAGACCCACAATATTTTTGAACGGCCTATCTATACCCCACACCTCATTACGTGCAAGAGAGGTACCCTAAAAAAAATGTTTTTAAGATTTTATTTTAGCACTTTGTCGGCGTGATTAATATTTGTATACCTATTCCAAATTACAGCTTTCAAGTACTAAGCGTCTCTGAGCTACAGCGGGGACAGACGGACATGGTGAAACTATAAGGGTTCCTTGTTTACGACGGAACCCTAAAAAGGGTGATGCAAGAATCTTTTGGCGCTAAAATGTCATTTTCCGACGTTTCTGTGTATCGAAAAAATGAATGGCGGCATTAGTTCAGATTTTTGCCACGGGCCAAAACATCCTTGTGAACATGTTTTGATGTTGGTTACTACATTTTTACATAACTCCTACTTATCATTGTAATATTGATATCCTAATAATAAATTGAAATTATCTTGGCCGGCTTGAGTGGAAATTCGCGAGAGCAAACATGCTCGGAGGAAGGAGGTATTCCAGTAAGATGCTAGTAAGTATCTTGACCGTACTTCCTGGATTGTTCTGATAGCCGCGGAATACGTCTCCACCCCACCAAAGCACCTCAGGACATGTTGCCCCCTTGTCGCTGCAACACTATGTGCTAGCGACCATTTTCGGCCCCTTAAGAAGTGTGCAAGTCACCCCCTACCTTTTAATCTGTGTATTTTATATAAAACATTGGTCAGGCAGGGGCTGCAGTGGCAGTCTTTCCACAGTCCTAGATAACCAGATCACTTTAGCCACCCAAACCCATAGCTCAATATCTTTCTTTCCATATCCTGCACTAGATCAACACCAACCGGAGGTTGTCCTTGGGTGCACTTGCATAGTGCGTACAGGGATAATTGTCGGTCGATGCCTTATTTAACCCTTTGACCGCCACGTCGAAAAAGCAAAAACGTGCCCACGGCGCCAGGCTACGAATTATTCCTTAAAATCTGTCATGTAGTCGTGACCGTGGCGTGCTGGGCACATTTTGGTTTGTCATCTATACATGACTGTGGCGGTTAATGTCAAAAGGTTAATTAAAAACGTCTAACAGGCCTCCGCAAATTGGCTTCGGCCCCTCGTACGCCTTCCAAAGGTCCGGGATCCCAGGGTCCCGAGAAATGTCAAGAGACGTAAAAATAATCATTGAATTAAATACATACCCAACGGTGATCCAGGAGTTGCGGGTGTACCTCCTAAAGACGACACCCGATGTGGAGTGTGACCAGCTAAATGAAAAATAAAAAGTTAAAATAATTATTTATTCATATTCAATGTTTTCGCTAGGTACGAATTAGGGCACAGTAACTGGACAAAATTAAATAATAATCAAATTAAACCATTATTCGTAATAATGGTTTAATTTGATTATTATTTATATTAATTATATATATGTATATAATAAAAATAAAAACGTTTATTTCAGATACAATCCATAAAGCATAATAGTTATAAAAATAAATAAAATATTATATATTAAACACTAGCTGATTCCCGATGCTTTGCCCGCGCGGCTTTTTCTCAATATTCTTCTTTCTAAATAAAAGTAGCCTAAGTTACTTCTTATAACATCAGCTATCTCACAGTGAAAGTCCCGTCAAAATCGATCCAGCCGTTTCGCAGAGTAGCCGGAACTAATACACAGACGGACAGACAGACAGACAACAATTAAAAAAAAAAATTTTTTTGTTATACCTACCTATTTGCCTACCTACCGTCTATACTTTCATATGCATTTAATAAAAAGCTATTATTTTGAAATTAAAAACAGAAACTTTAATTTTATTTATTTGTATAGATTAATTTGTCATAGAGAAACCTTGTTTTACCTTATATTTTATTTATTTTTTAAAGTTAGTTTTTTTTAATATTGAACGGTTAATTTAAACAGATTGTGTAGCTAGTTGCCGGTAGTGAACCTCGCCAAGTTCTACGTTGGCATGGACCACTATTGAACACCTAATTGATTCGATAATTCATTTATTAAAACGATTCCTGTACCTATTTATACTAAATGAAAAAGGACAAAGTTTATCAGTTTATTTTGTAGCAAATAATCAGCCTATAATGTTCCCACTGCTGGGACTCAGGCCTCCTCTCTGTGAGAGGGAGTGGGCCGTAATCCACCACGCGGACCCAGTGCGGGTTGGTAGATGTCACAATGTCTTTGAATTTTTGGTTCTTGGACATGCCGTAAAAAGAAATCGAAAATAATTATATATTAATTTTAATTATTTCACAATTAATTTTATAACAGCAGAAATGATTAATCGTATTACGTTTTTTTTTAAGGTCACACTTTTACCAACAGTGGGACACCATAGGTCACTATAATTTTGCCCAGTTGTTGGACATAATACACTTGCGTGCAAAAAAATCGACCCACCTCGTGCTCTCTATTTGAGAGACGATATCTCAAACATATTAGTGAATATTTTAATGATAAATGATTTTATTTCTTTAAGCAGGTTTGTACAAACATTTTTACACGTCAATCATATTTCAAAAACTAGACGAGGTCAGCGTTTCCTATCTGACTACTCTGAGAAGAAAAGCCGAAATAAACTCAGAGATCAGTCTCTTTTAAAGTCCTGACATAGTCCTGCAGGGCTAACATGACACACGCGACAATTACTCACTCTCGCGTGAGTAATTTTTGTCTATTTCTGTCAATTTTCTCGTTTTCTGACAGCGCTGCCATACAAAATACTCGACTCGTTCTGTCAAACTCGATATTTTCTCGACAAACCCTAACATGGCACCTAAGTTATCTCGTATTTTGACAATTCAACACGAGATAATCTTCGATTCTGCTGTCATTTAGTCGTCCTCGATTTTGACGACGAGAAGAGTAGACAAAATTATAATACAAAAAAATATTGCATTCATGGGGACTGGTGACAGAAATGAAAACATAAAACTTTGGAATAACATATATACGTATATATATGCGTATACATTTGTACGTACACAGGCCGCTCCGCGACGCCAGTCTGATGCACACGTTACATTAGCATGTCGGTGACTTGGGTAGCATGTTGGTGCCGCAGTCTGCATGTCGGTGACGTGGTTAGGATGTCGGTGACGCGGTGTGCATGTTGGTGACGCAAATTGCATGTCAACAAGTGCTTTCAGAATGTCGGTGACGCACTTATCACGGCGAAAGTCGATTGGCATTTCGTAAATCTGCTAGCATTTCGGTGACGCTGTTAGCATGTCGTTGACTCTGCCAGCACGTCGGGCACGCTGCTAGCAGGTAGGGCACGCTGTTAGCATGTCGGTGACTCGGTTAGCATGTTGGTGACGCATTGAGCATATTGATGACGCATTGAGCATGTCGGTGACTCGGTTAGCGTGTTGGTGACGCATTGAGCATATTGATGACGCATTGAGCATGTCGGTGAATCAGTTAGCATGTTGGTGACGCAGATTGCATATTCAAGGGATGCTGTTCATATGTCGGTGACGCGGCTAGGATGTCGGTGACGTGGTTAGTATGTCGGTGACGCGGTTAACATATTGGTGACGCGAACCCACAGGTTTTTCCCCTAACAAAAATGGCTCACTCATTTTCGTTTCCGTCATTTTGTATTTTAATTTCGGCATGCCATAGAAAAATATTAAATTTTAATAAAAAAAAGTCGGTTACACAAAAAATTACAACATAAATTAATAAAGGTGGATGTAAAATCATTATAGTACATACTAATTCCATGCGTAAAATTTATCGAATGAGCCGATGTTGCTAAAATAAAAATGATTTGTTTTTAATAATTTGCTACATCGGTTTCTCGTCGCGTGATAAAGAACTGTCAAAGTGCCTTTCTCAAGTTTACTCACGCTTAGCGGTCATGTTAGGCATTCGGATGACGTCAGAATCGTAGACAAATTTCGACAAATCGAGAAAGAGAGCGTTCTCGCGCTTGTCATGTTAGCCCGGCTGGTCAGATCACGTGCAGACCATGTAAATTGATGTCTGAAATGGTCTTTTGATGGAACAACCACACAGATTCAGTGAACCTGTCCAGTCAGTGCACGCATTTGTAGTAGTCGTGTAGCTCAACTCAGAACTTAATGATTTTAATAAGTATACTCACTTGGAGGGCTGGCGGGTAGTTGTGGGGAGCTCCGGCCCTCGCCGCGACGCCCCGAGGCAGACCTGCTGCGACCAAACCTGTGCTCAAACCTCGGATATTACACACACTACTACCTACATCTACTGTACCAACTAATGATGATAGTACCCTTAAAGCGTGGAATACACATGCTATCTACTAGTACAAGAGCATGCTACTTTCGAGCAAATGCTCCTTAGTAGCATTTAACTAGCATGTGTATACGAAAAGAGCACGTGTATACGAAAAGAGCACGTGTATACAAAAAAGAACACGTGTATACGGAAAGAGCATGAATAGTTTACAGGCATAGAGAGCATGCAACTAATGAGCATGCTACTTCGTAGCAAATAAGCATGCTTATTAGTAGCATGTGTATTCCAGGCTTAGTTATGAACAAACGAGCCAACTCGTTTCTGAGGCGAATTGGTCGATTCGCACGAATTTACTCGCCCGATACGGGTGAATCGACACGTTAAAATAATACCTATTATTTTTTCAGTAGGCAATTCGCATGATTTTCATTTATGAGTGAGCGAATCGACAACTCCAGAAATACGTATTAGGTAATTGGCACACAAAATATTTTCGTTTACCTATATTTTCTCATAAACATTTGCTGAACAAAATATAAACTTGTACAAAATAATTGGTAAATGTAGTTTCTAGTGTACTTTATCATAACTTATTTGCATAAAATTTTTAATGTGCCAATTGCCTAATACGTATTTTTGGAGTTGTCGATTCGCCCACTAATAAATTAACTTCATGCGAATCGCCTACAGAAAAAGTAATAGGTATTATTTAAGTGTCAATTCGCCCGTTTCGTGCGAATCAACCAATAAGCCGTTTCCGAAGTACTAACTATTCTAAATATACGTTTTTTTCATGTAGTTATATTGGATTATTTTGCTGGATAGTAATATATCACATTTGAAATATTGAAAAAGTTTATTTGTTTATTATTTTCTAGATTTTGCCACGGCATCGCCCGCGTGTAAATCGGAAATTATCCCAGGAGAAAACCCACTACTGGGATAAAAGTATCTTGTCGAGGTTATAAACTATCAGTATGCCAAATTTCATCCGAATCCGTTCAGCCGTTTTTGCGTGATTGAGTAACAAACGTTCAAACATTCACATTTTATTATTACTAGCTGCGCCCCGCGGTTTAACCCGCATAAGTCTCGATCCCGTGGGAATGTTGGGATAAAAAGAATTCTGTGTCCTAACCCAGGTTATGGTCTACCCATGTGCCAAGTTTCATCCAAATCCGTTCAGCCGTTTTAGCTCGAACGCGTAACAAATAAACAAACAAACTCACTTTCGCATATAATATAATATTAGTTATAGTTAGGATTAGTAAGAAGTAGGGTTAATAGGTACTTCAAGCTAAAAATGTACTGCAGGCTTAGCATGAGGCTTTCTATATTTACGAAGAAAAGACAAAGCTCTTTCTATACAAAGTGACATTTCGTTTCTCCGTTTTGGACATCGCACCGTAGAATTGGTCCTACATAAAAAAGGACCTAGAAAGAGATCGTTAGAAACGATAGACAAAATGACAGATTGTAGAATGATTTCTACGGTGCGATGTCAAAAATGGAGGATCGAAATTTCGCTTTGTATACAGGTTGAAATTGAAAACTTGCGACAAACTGAAATGGGACATTGTATACATCATTATTAACAACTTTTACTAAGGGACCAAAGCTGTAATCCCAAAAATTAAAATCTGCTTTTCCTACATTTTGATGAGGTATTTCGAACATAAATGTAGGGGACAGCAGTTTTTTTTTTGGAATTGTAGCTTTGGTCCCTTAGTAAAAGTTGTTCATAATGATGAGTACAATCTCCCATTTCGATTTGTCGCATGTTTTCAATGTCACCCTGTAGAAAGAGCCTATTCTTCGTAGAAATAGAAAGCGTCATGCTAAGCCTGCTGATGCTCGCGGGAAGGTACTCAAGGGTTTTTTTTTTTTTGGATGGGAAATCATCAAATAACTTGTCCCGCTCTGGGCGGTGTGATGCAAAATCACAGTTTAAATGACTATCAAAGGACTGTAGGTCTCCGAGAATCACATAATATAACAGTGTGATTCTTTATAATATGCACACATCGAAATGAGGGATCTATGCTTAATTTTATCGACGGAAACATATTAAAAAAAGTTTTTTTTTTTTTTTATTAACACTTGATAGAAAATATTATGATTGAGTTATAAACATGCAATTTTTACTATTGGGTAAGTAGTTAATACGATGATGAATAACTTAAAGTAATAAAAAGGTACGTAATGGGAGGCCTGTCTTATTGAGAAATTTTATGATTATTGTCAACATTTATGAAACAAAAACAGATTTTTGCTAAAAAAAACATGTTTATTTTTAATTGAGGGTAGGTTTTTTTCCACAATTTTCATTTTATGAGGACGCCTCATTATTCCAATAATTATGGGTTTTTTTTCATCGCTACATCATTTCGTTTAAAAGTTACACCGTTTTGTTTACACTGGGGTCAAACTAGCGAACAAAATTTATAAAAGATATAAAAATATATATAGACATTTTTTCCGTCGATAGAGTTAAGCATAGATTCCCTCCCTAATTTTGATATGTGCACATTATAAAGAGTCACTGTATATAATGAAATAAGAGGGATACAATTTACTTGATTGCTGCATTTATGCAACGCTGAAATAGGGCAACAATATTATAGTTTTGGCTCTGATTACCCATTTCTAACTTTAAGGCGCAAATACATGATTTTAGTGACTTTTAAATCTCTTATTATGCCTTCATATGTTGCAAGTATGTTACGCAAAAAATGTATGTTAAATTAGATCACATACACATTGGTGTGGCAAGTTATTGCCCCTTACATTTTTTTGATTGTGGACAGTTTAGGTGTCTGTAGTCTGTCTTAGGCTTGTATTGCAGCCGCGGATATTGTGTGTCGCGGGATTTAGAGAATCCTGCGGCTAGTGACAGCTAATGATGGCTGTCAGACATCATAGTGCACCGACGCCGAACGGAAGCATTTCGTCTTACCGCAAACCAAGTTTTTTCAATCTCAGTTCATCGCGCCCGCAAAACCGCAAACTTTATTACGTTATCCCGTAATCCTTGGGGATATACTGTGCTACGTTTTCAAAATTAAAAATAATAACCCGCGTCCGATTAAATCCAAAATATAGACTTTCAAGTGACCAGTGTACGGGCAAGCAAGGTGGCCACCTGCCCAGAAGGATTCTTCAAGACTTTCGCCAGGAGAAGCACAGGTACCGCTTTTGCATTATTTGCTGGAGTTAGGCTACAAACGCCACCTGACCGTCACCAATTCCTCTTTGAAAGTTTGCTCAAAAAAAAAGGCAAATTGAATTATTATGCATTCCAGATAATAATTTTTCTGTCGTCCTCGACCCGCAAGGATACACGGCTATTTTATACGCCTGTCCCTCCACACATCAATTCTATATGTGAACATTTAAGTATTCTAGTAAAATATTTTATGATATAAATTCAGGAAGTAATGTCTACCCAAAGCATAGAAAACGATATTACTTTCAAGCTACTTAAGATATTTTCATGTTTTTTTTTTTGTATGAACAGACAATTTTATTATCTATAATTCTATCTGTTATTTTTTAATATTTTAATATTCATATTTTTGTTGCTAAAAATAAATATTCCCTAAGAAAACGAACGCCGCGGCGCGGCGGCACGGCGCGGCGTGAGTGCGACGCGCATTTTTAAGGCCTAAATTACGATGTTTATTTTTATTTTATTTTTTACATACTTCCTTGACATAATCTTTTGACATTATACACCTTCAATTTTAATTTCAACTATTTATTAGTGACTTTTGTGGACAGGATATTAATTGTAATTTGTTACAGTTGTAATTGCAATCATGTCATTTGGTTTAAATAGGTTTTTATTTTTATGATTTTAATAATATTTTATATAGATTCTTTTATATTTTGTGAATATTAGAACGTTGTACGCTTAATAGACTAAAATTATTAGTAGACCATTTATTTTTTGTTAAGTAGCCAGGTACTTCACACTTGTTGACAGGCCTACACTGTCCTCCCATAACTATTAACACTGTAATTTGAAAACATTTTAGAAGCCAATTATTTTTAAACGAGTAACCGTGGAGTTTCTTGCCGGCTCTTCTCCATAGGAAACGACAAATTGTAACCGTGCACCTAGCTTCTGACGTTTCATAAGTACTCATGTAGGTTTATGTGAAATAAAATATTTTGATTTTGAATGAAAGCTGGAAATCGAACCGGTCGAAAATTAATCGCTTTTAACTTGTTGTTAAAAGCGATTAATTTTCACATCCCGCAAATTTTGTGTCAGAGCTAAAATCTGTCTTTGTGATAAACTCATTACAAAGAAAGATTTTTGCTGCACGAAAAAAAAGGATGTCTTAAATTAAGACAATATCCTTTTGGTCAAGACAAATATTGATTCATATATGGAGAAAACAATATATTCTTGAATGAAGTAAAATTTTGTCTTAGTTTTATTGTCTTCTTCGAAGACATTATACTTAAGGCGCTGACAAGACCCAATTGACCAAAATAGGCTTCTCTTAAGAAAGAAAATTGCCAAATCTGTATAGTTTGTGGTAGCGGAAAAAATATATGTTAATTTTGAACATATTTCCCAGAACTTGGTTGTCACCAAAACACGTTTTGAAAAAAAAATCTCGATACAAACTAACGTTAAACTAACCTCTTACCTTGAGTTCTAATCCAAAATATCTGTATTAAATATCAACATAAATTACGTATTTAATTAATAACAAGTACGTCTTATTCTAATGCAGAACTTGGTTGTTTTTTATTTTCGATTACTCAACTCAATTCTGAGTAAAAAGATAATTACTTCATATTTTGCAATAAATTACAAGCGTTTTGTCGTCGCGCTTCTCTTTCTTTTCTATGCTATCTGACAGTGACCGCGGTTTAGGTGTTGTCAGCGTCTTAAATGAAGAATTATTAAGTTTAATTTTAAGAATATTATTTCTCTCTTAGAATATTTTCTTCAATTAAGATTATTATAGTCTTGAATCAAAAATATTTGCTTAAGTCAAGAATAAAAACAAAGTATTTATTATTCTTAATTTAAGTAAACAGGTCATATTGGACTGAGTACATTTACTTACGTTAAGAAAATATTTACTTGGATTGAAACAATTTTTCTGAGAATATCTTCTTCGCTGAAGAGATCCTTTTTTTCCGTGTGTGTTCACCAAATTTGTAGAGTAGTTTACAATTTACAGTGTTATTAATTTATATCAACTTGTTGGAATACAAAGAACACATAAACAAAAAAATCTTAATGGGAACTTAGCGGTACACTACCGTGCACCCAAGTTATAATCTCAATAAACAGTAATGATTTATCTGTGTCTAAGCCTAGATGACTGCTTACCCTCACAACGAATAACTTCAAGGAGTGAATTTGTACTTCGTACCTATACTGTGATCTTCGAGGCGTTATGGGCGAGCCCTCGCTGATTTGACCAAAGTGTGCCGACTGTCCGTTTACCTGAAATAAGTACAAAAATTATCTTTACGACGATAAAGATACAGTGTATGTTATAATGTATATTTATTTTGCAAAACATAAATAACAAGCCTTCAGAAAATTAAAATTGTACGTGCTTCCAGAAAAAACATCGAAAGAATAACATGAGAGCTAATACAGGGCCACATCTGACGGGCTAAAGAGAATAATCGCCAATCTCCTAACATACTCGTACAAGTCATTTTATTTTCTTATGAATTTATTAAGTTATTAAGAATTACATAATTAATTAATAAAAATAACAAAATGATGTCCTAACTTAACTAAAACTATACACAAACAAAAAGGCGGAAGAGCTCGAAGCCGCGGAAGTTGGGTAGGCGTTTGGTATGGGATGCAACCTGTGTCGACACTCTCACGCCTACCCATCTTCCTAGCACGGCGGGCTGTGCTGGGGCGGCTGCTGCAGGAGCAGAAAACCTCAAACGGCGCAATATAACAACCTTATTGGGAGATATATGTTTGAGCCGTTTGGGGTTGAAACACTAGGGCCTTGGGGTCCGAGTGCTCATCGAGTATTTCGGGACATCGCCAAACGGTTGGTAGAGTCTTCACATGACCAGAGGGCTGGCCTTTTTTAGCCCAAAGAATCGGCATTGCCATCCAACGTGGCAATGCTGCTAGCCTTTTGGGCAGTTTTCCCATTGACAGCGATGCGGACGAATTTTTTGATGCCCAATGAGCTTTTCTTATTAATTTTTAACTATAATCCGGCCGATGAGAGACTGCGTTCCTGGGGGCCTCCTCCCTAAGCACTAAATCGGTAGTTTCGTCCGAAGTTACGGGCGTTTCCAACTCTGTATCACCTACGGACATAAGATTACTTCGGAGCCCGAACTGAGAATGAATGACAACACGATTTGACAGTTGTCCCTACTCGCAATGTGTTTTTGCCCGTTCGAAAAATCACTTGTTTTGACGGATCAACTACTTTCGGACGGGCCCGTATCTTCGTTGACGGATTTAGGGAGTAGTCCATGACACTTGTCAGCCGAGTACAAAAGAAAACATGTTTTACGAATTTGAACTTTATTATTTCCTAATCGTGTCCAACTGACAGGTTTCAGGACCGCATTCTCTAGGCGGGCGAAATATAAGTACGGCATTCAATATATTTTTTAAAGTACGGAGAATAACGTAGAGAATAAAGTAGTTTTTTGTGCGAGCAAGCTACTCTGCTCCCCAACCAAAAAATTCAAAGACAGGCAGTATAGTTAAACTCAGCAGAAGTGTTTACAGACGGGTCCCTAGAACATCGTTTTTTTTTTCGGATTTAGTATTAATCATGGTCTAGTTTGAGTAATTTATGCGTCCTACCCAAATGTTCTTTCTTTGGTATTGTTCGTCGCATCGTTGAGCTACTTAAGTTCTGAGTTGAGCTGCACGATTACTGACAAATGCGTGCACTGACTGGACAGGTCCACTCAATTTCTGTGGTTCTTTCATAAAAAGGACCATTTCAGACACCAATCTACATGGCCTACACATGATCTGACTAAGATTATGTCTGGACTTTAAAGGAGACTGTGACCTCTGAGTTTGTTTCGGCCTTTCTTCTCAGAGTAGTCAGATAGGAAACGCCGATCTCATCTAGCTTTATTTTAAAAATATGTTTGACGTATAAAAGTGTTTATACAAACCTACTTACAGAAATAAAAATCATTAAACAAAAATCATTTGAAGAGTCCACGGAAACAATGATCAAAGTCACCCCGAATGGAGTTTCTAGTTAATACCGCCATCTAGTTCATTAAAAGCTAAACTTACCTGACATGAATCACAAAAAGGCTAATAACGTTCATATTTCCGAAAAATGAGCTATTAATTTTCGGCATATAAGTTAATAATGATCAAGGTCCGTACTGAAAAAATCTTGATTTTATGCTGCTAGTTCATCATGTCTGACAGTGAATGTATTATATATTAATAAACTATATACCAAAGTTAAAGTAGATGACTTTGACCATTTTAGCGTTTTTCAGTAAGACTGATCATTAATGTAATTTATGTTTCAGCCTAGCTAAAGAAAATCTTAAATAACAATTTTTTTTAATGATATAATATAATTTTTATAAATATATCAGTAGTGATTTTAAGTCACACAGCATTTGTGTATGTCGCTTTTATAAAGAATTATAAGGTTTCATAGTAAAAAAAATCTGTTTTCTTAAAATTCTCCTCAAGTGACCTTGATCATTGTTTCCGTGGACTCTTCATTTATCATGTATCAATGAGGATCAAAGTCAAAGTCAAAGTTTTTATTATTGCGATTTTTGGTGATAAAACAGGGTCTTAAAATATTTTATAGTACCTCAAAAATCTATCCAATATGGCATGCATTGTTAAATTACAATATTAAAAATTAAGTTAAACATTACATGAAAAAATATAAAAACAAAATGTCAGTCACATGAAATTTTGTCAACTAGGAATTCGTCAATGGTATAATAGCATTTGTCTATTAAAAATGTATTTAGTTTACGTTTAAATTGTGTCAAGCTTAATTCTTTTATGTCATTTGATAGCTTATTAAAAATTTTTGGAGCCATGCAAAGTATGCTCTTGTGCAGAAGGGCGGTTTTTGAACTTCTTAGGCATAATTCATGTCTATATGTTGGTCATATGGATCGATAGCTTTTTTCGGAAGCTTTTTTAAATGAATCACTGTTTTTCTTTATGAACAAAGCGGTCTCATAAACAAGCTGTTGTTTTGAACCTGCAAAACATTTCAGGAGGTTGCTAAGGAACTCGTAAATAATCGTATAACAATACGATACCAAGTCAATAATCCTTTTTATTTTAGATTTTTAAATTTTATCTTTTCTTTTTTTTTTTTTTGTTGATTCGGGTCGAGAATCACTAACATAATTACCTCCTAAAATGTTTTGCAGGTCCAAAACAACACCTTGTATATACAGACAAGGTAACGTTAGTATTTTTAATGCGGTAAAATGCGGTTTGCAAGTTTCTGTTGATTTAAGATTTAAGATTGGATTTCCATACCAATGTCCTTACCCGGCAGGTGTCGAGCCTCTTGCGCGGCGGGTCGGGCGGCGCGGCGGGCGCGGCGGGGCGCGGCTCGTCGTCGCGCGCCGGCCGCCGCCGCTTGCGCTCCAGCAGCAGGAAGTAGATCACTTTCTCTGTGTTGTGGCTGTGGACGGGCAATAGGGTATTTTACTATACAGGTTGAAATTGAAAACTTGCGACAAACTGAAATGGGACATTGTAAACATCATTATTAACAACTTTTACTAAGGGACCAAAGCTGAAATCCCAAAAAAAAAAATCTGCTTTTCCTACATTTTGATGAGGTATTGCGAACATAAATGTAGGGGACAGCAGATTTTTTTTTTGGGATTGTAGCTTTGGTCCCTTAGTAAAAGTTGTTCATAATGATGAGTACAATCTCCCATTTCGATTTGTCGCATGTTTTCAATGTCACCCTGTATACGAGAAAAATCTATAAATAGATAATATTGAGATAGTTTAGGCAAAAGGGAGTCGGAAAATGTTACTTTTAGTTCATAAAATAACAAAATTCAATTCAACGTTTTCAGTTTTTCTAATCTGTTAAAAAAACACCATGAAATAGTAGCCGCCATGTTATTACGTCATACCGCTAAGTAAACTAAAACGTGTCAACTGTCAACTGATAGTTAGATAATAGATCAGCGCATTTGTTTACTAGCCAAGTGACGTCATGACCACTGAGCAACATGGCGTCCACTGCGTCCAGCGTTTTCGTCAAACTACGCGCGAAATTTGAAAATGTAAAATTTAAATGCATTTTTATGGCACTTATCGATTGAATTAAAATTTTGAGATTTTTTTTGGGGCATATTAGCAGTATAGAATTTAATTAAGACAATTTTCAAAAATTGGTGTAGGACCCTATTCATAAATCATATATACAGGGTCAAATTGGTCAAAGACAGCTTTATTTTAGACGCAATTGATTTTCTATTGTTTGACTCCGAATTGGTTTAGCGCTGGGCTTAACAGTTAATTAGCTAGCAGATGCTATGGGTATCGGTATTTAAACATGATAATACAAATAATTAATTAATTTGATATTATTTTTTATGGGGTCATCGACCGCAGTTAGTGTAGGTAGTCATTTGAAATATTAGTTTAAAAAATATGTTTTTTTTTTATCATAAGAAAACAGATTCTCGCGGCTGTTGACCCCAAAAAAAACATGCAAAATTTTATTTTTTTATTTTATAATGCCGAAGATATCGATACCCATCACGTTTGGTGAATTTTTCTAACAAATTTAATTTGACCCTGTATTATACAAATCAGGATAAGAATCAGCTGTTTGAACGACAAAGTTTAAAGACCCCTAACACTTCTGAGTGTTTAAGCAATCAAACCAATTTTATATGACATTACTAGACACCATTCTACATCACCTCAAGGCGCAGATATACGACTTCTAATGATTTTAAATTGAACATCACGTCTAGACGACTCGTCTTATTAGTTTGAAAAAAAAATATGTTATACTAGGCTATTGTCTTCGTAATTTGATATCATCGTATTGGAAATAAGATATTTAGAATATAGTGCAATTAATTATTTGTAAAGTAATGTCTAACGCAGACAAAAAAACGATAATTACGCAAAAACTAACGGGCGTATTTTCATGAAACTTTCACCATCTAAAAAACAATTTAACTACTCAAATTTTAGTATGCGGCTTCTATTTGTTTTGTGTTTGATTAATCAAGGTGGGTGGTTTTTTCGAAAAAGCTTGGTCAACTTATAACAGCCACTGCTGAACTACCGAATCCTTTAAATATTACAAACTGCCTGTAAATGATTTAATTAAAGTAGGTATTCACGAAAATTTACGCCACCAGTTAAAGGAGATGAAGGAGATAAAATAAATGATGACTTTGATCATTCGTTTCGTTCATACGTGCATCATTCAGTTACGGCTATAGAAAATATAGGCGCTTTGACACTTGACAGGTGCCCGGACCTGATTTCTCAGTCCTGTTACTTAGTGAACGTAATTTCAGAAAACACTCATTGAAGTAAATGCTTTGAGTTTGACTGCGAACATTTTCGCTCCCAGGATTTTTTTTAGGTGGAAGCTCCCAGCTTTCAGTCTGCTGATGCGCAATTTGAACTCAAAATCCCACACCCATCCACAAAACTTATATTACAGTGGTTTAAAAGAATGAAACCCCCCTCTCACGCTCTCACTTATTACACTCTTCTGCACCAAAGTAAGAATACATTTAAAATAAAACTAAAACTCACTGTGGACTCAGCAACTCCTGTATCAGCTTCTCTCTCTGCTTAAAGCAGCCCAGGCTACAGATAGCCTGCAGCACATCCGGGTCTATAGCGTCAGCAGACGGCAGGACCCTGGTCTGGACCACCTCCATCATCGGCAGCTCTTGTTCCAACTCCCCACGGCCTCCGGCTGTGACCCACGGGTGTCGGGTGATTTCTGCCAACTGGGGATCAGAAAGATGGTTCATTTTGGTATCATAATCAGCCTATAATGTTACCACTGCTGAGGCACAGGCCTCTTCTCATGGAGAAGTAGTGGACTGAAAGCTACCACGCGGGCCCAGTGCGGGTTGGTAGATTTCAAATGTCTTCGAATTTTTGTTTCTAGAACATGCCAATTTCCTCACGATGGTTTCCTTCACCGTTATTAAAACAGTGGTGATGAAATTATTTACACAAAGTAAAGCGCCTGCCTGAGTTCGAACCCAAAAACCAACAACTCTTAAGCCGCGGTCGTTACCAATGGGCCACCGCTGCCCAATTTTGGATAATGGTTAGTAATTTGACGTTAAGTTGTGCTCTATTTTTTGAGTGAACGAAAGTGAACGTAGTAGATAGGTGGCAATTTCGTAGACTTTTGACTGGTCTCTTTCGAATTAGCTACATGGACCAACCATACGAGGTAAATAATAACAGTTTTTAGAGTGAAATCTAGTAAAATGGTTCTACAAATTCCTTTCCTTTTCAAATAAAATATATGGAACAAAAAACAGAACTGCTCACAAACTTACTCAAAGTTACAAGGTGTATTCAAGGATACTACAGCCCGATTCAAACTTTATGGCAGCAACACGAGGAGAGTCGCTGCGCAGTAACAAATTCACGTGTCAGCGGGGGTGAGGGGTGCGGTACTGCGCAGCGAGTAGCGCACTTCAGAGCCACCATCAAGTTTGAATAGAGCTTTAGCAGACCTACTTTTTGTTTTCTTACCGTCATCCGTTTCTCAGGGTTGACTTCTATCATCCCTCGCAGAAGCTGTTGGCAGTCAGGAGGAACGAAATGTGGTACATGGAATACACCACGTTTTACCTGAAAACAAAAATTAAATAGAACATGAGTACCTACTCAACATTACCTAATGTTGTCTCGAACTTGGCTGACACTAGCAAAAATTAGCACTTTAATGCTTAATATTAGGCAAGCGGATCCTTGAATCGAAAAGTGGTGTTCAGAGACCCGCAATATTTTTGAACGCCCTATCCAACGATACCCATGGGATGGACGAGAAAAAAATATCATCCTTACATTACGTGCAAGGGAGGTACCTACCATAAAAAATATTTATTCAAGATTTATTTTAGCTATAGTCGGCGTGATTAATATGTATACCTATGCCAAATTACAGCTTTCTAGTACTAAGCGTCTCTGAGCTACAGCGGGGACAAACAGACAGACAGACAGACAAACAGACGCACATGGCGAAACTATAAGGGTTCCTTGTTTACTACGGAACCCTAATAAATGCAGGTGAGTACATAAACAAAATTTAACTATGTAGACCGTAAGCAAGTTGAATTTCACGTATCGAATAAAGGGTGAAATGACTTTCAATTGTTTATTATGAGTTAGCCCTAGTGCGCACGGGTGATTATTTTTCCGCAGCGATTTATCTCGCGCACTGAATATTCAACGCACTGCTTAGCGCCGAAAGTTGAAAATCGATTCGATTGTTTTTTTGACGCGCTGGGAGATGTCTGTTGGATTCTCAATGCTCGGGTCCACACAAAGTTGAAACTCCAGTGCGCGATAAAATCCGCCGTGATATTTTATCGTCCGTGCGTAGTGCTTCAAGGATGTTTTAGCGCTCGAATGACGTTGATAAGGAGACGCTTTGTGAACATTAGTTTATTTTGTGAAATTCTTTTGACAAATTTATTGAAAAAACAAGATGGCGGCTATAGTTGTGAATTTGGTTACGCGCCAAATTGTCATTTACTTCCAGGATTTCAACGTAAAAACATAGTAAGAAATTATGAATTACCTTTTCAAGTAATTGACGTAAATTATCATCGTCAAAGGGTAACGCACCGACCAGCAGTGCGTATAGGATCACCCCGCACGACCAAACATCGGCGCGTCGTCCATCGTACTTTTCTCCCTGAAAGATAGAAAGAATGTATAATAGGGTATTTTACTATATAGGTACGAGAAAAAATCTATAAATATATTATTGAGATAGTTTAGGCAAAAAGGAGTCGGAAAATGGTGCCGATTCCCTTGTTCACAAACTAAACTAAATTTAAGTTCAGTGCATCTTTTTCCTCCTATTTCATTAAGAAAAGGACAGAAGATAAATTTTAGTTTAGTCCTGTCAAATTAATCAGCGCCTGTCACTACTCCATACAAGTTTAGACGTGATTAAAAACTTGCCTAATAAAATTACGTCAATTTACGTCAAGCGATGATTAATTTGACAGGACTGAACTAAAATTTATCTTCTGTCCTTTTCTTAATGAAATAGAAAGAAAAAGATGCACTGAACTTAAATTTAATTTAGTTTGTGAACAAGGGAATCGGCGCCAATGTTAGTTTTAGTTCATAAAATAAATTATAAAATTCAATTCAACGTTTTCAGTTTTTCTAATCTGTTAAAAAAACACCATGAAATAGTAGCCGCCATGTTATTACGTCATACCGCTAAGTAAACTAAAACGTGTCAACTGTCACTGATAGTTAGATCAGATAATAGATCAGCGCATATTTTTACATAGCTAAGTGACGTCATGACCACAGAGCAACATGGCATCATCATTCTGCGTCCAGCGTTTTCGTCAAACTACGCGCGAAATTTGAAAATGTAAAATTTAAATGCATTTTCATGGCACTTATCGATTGAATAAAAAATTTTAGATTTTTTTTTTTTGAGGCATATTAGCACTAAGTATATAATTTAATTAAGACACTTCAAAAATGGGTGTAAGACCCTCTTATGGAATCATGTCATATAGGAGCTGTATATTAAATTAGAGAATCCTATTTACTCCAATTTGACAAGTAGCGGAAAGATATCAACTGTGCGTTAACTATAACTTGACGCGTGACGCGATTGGTAGTATTGAATTTTGCAGTCATGTGATTGGTAATTCTGTCCGTAAGTCGCCATTTTGAATTCTATTAAAACGAACAAAATTCAGTGCTACCAATCGCGTCACGCGTCAAGTTAAGTCGAATCGAAACCCACCCACAGTCGCAACCACATCGTAACGTATTTTTTTTTGTTATTTTTTTTTTGTCTGTGGATTGTGACAATTTTCTTTTCCTGCAACAACTTCGAAATGAAATTAATAAATGTTATGGTGGATCCGCAATTAGCTCGCGACAGTCAAATTGTCTTAGGTTTTGCTATTTGCAGGTCAGTGTGAGGTTGTATCTTGATCAAATTATGATTCGCGACTATAACAGATATGTATTTACAGAATTAAAATCATTAGAATAATTGATACGTCTTTCTAAGTTAGATTTGTTCCCCAATGTCAAGATTTCATGAAAAAGTCAATCAATGGTAAGTACAAATCTAACAGCTGCGTAGTCACTTAATTTATTTCGTTTATTTTAATTACACAATAATATTCACCATATTTTAACTTCGACCATTTTCCAAAATTTCCATAAAAAATTAAAACACTGCTTTTGTAAAATAGTTTCGTGGAACAGAGTAATACGACGTAATCTTTCTTAAGCTGGCAGCTTTGTAAGATTTCAGTGTGACCACCAAAGTTAAGATTTCCCATGACTTGGGTAAACATTCTCGTGATGAAAACAATTCCTGTCGATATTATAAAAAAAATCTATAAATTTTCACTGTTCATTGTCCGGAAGATTCTTAAGATGATATAATAAGTATCAAAGTATCTTTTGATTATATATTCTCATTTATAATCAACTAGCTCGGCCTGGCTTCGCACGGGTAGCACTAAGTATCTATAATAACTTACCGTACTTACCTACCGTACCCTACCTTACCCTACCTACCTACCCTACCTACCTTATTTCATCCAAATCCTATTGTGGATAATAATTGAAATACTATAGTGAATTCATGAAAACCATAATTATACTTTTGATAGGTTCATAGTTACTACTTTTTACTACTTTCATTGCAATTTCTTTATATTTTCTCACCTATAAACCTTCCTTGGACATCTACAAATATTTTAAAACCAAAATTAGGGAAATCGGTTCAGCCATTCTCGAGTTTTTTGTGAGACTAACAAACGTCAATTTAGTTTATATATATAGATGAAATATTTATCCACCTAATTATTTGCTTCATAATCTTGTCAAATAAACGATAATTTTACTTTTCTATAACAATATAAAAATAATGTCATGTTCGTGGTTTCTTTTTGAGTTATTGTTACGGACTTTTCATTTCGAATTATAGCAACATTCATGTTAAGTCAAACGAACTTTAAACGGCCGACTATTATCCGACCAAATACGGCAGATACCAACTGTCAGCCGTTACCCGAGACAACAACATACAAACTTCACGTGCTAGAAAGAGATCACATAACTCGCAATTCAATTATTGAAATGTTTGTAACATATTGATAATTCATGAACGACTCGAACGACCGTTGCTTTGATTTCATCAATCCGTTGAAAAGTATAATTTGTGATAGTTTAAGTGATATCTAAATACGTTCAAAATGAAGTCCGCTAAATCGAAACAAAGATTAAACGACGTGCGAACGCCAGCTCGGAGTAAACAAAATCTAATAGGGGAGAGAGATCCGGTACAAGTTTATTGCCGACTTCGACCTATGCAAAGAGACTCTGATTCACCATGTATGAAGATAATATCGCCTACTATGGTCCTCCTGACGCCTCCTGCGACTGCTATTAGCTATAGAAACGAGAATGCCAAGACTATGAAGTACACTTTCAAAGAAGTATTCCCGCCTGAAACTAATCAACAAGAAGTCTTCGATAAAGTTGCGTTACCGATAGTAGAAGGCTTAATCAAAGGTAAAAATGGATTATTATTTACTTACGGTGTCACAGGCAGTGGCAAAACGTTCACAATGACCGGTGAACCGCAAAATTGCGGCATTCTACCAAGATGTTTAAATATTATCTTCAAAACTATAAACGACTTCCAAGCACACAAGTACATCTTTAAACCTGACAAAATGAACATGTTCGATATTCAAACTGAGGCGGAAGCCATGTTGGAGCGGCAGCAGGAGCTCCACAAATTCAAAAGTGGAAGGAAGAACCATTCAAATCCTGATTTAGCTATGTCATCTTCAGATGTAACTAAAATTGAGGGTATAAATGAAGATAATCAGTATGCTGTCTTCATTACTTATGTAGAAATTTATAACAACAGTGTGTTTGATTTACTTGAAGATGGACCTCCAATAAGTAGAAACTTGCCTGTAAAGATCATACGTGAAGATGCAGCTCATAACATGTATGTTCACGGGGTTACTGAAGTAGAAATTAAGTCTGCTGAGGAAGCTTTTGAAGCATTTTATTTGGGTTTGAAACGAAAACGCATGGCACACACTTCATTAAACGCAGAATCAAGCAGAAGCCACTCAGTGTTCACAATCCGATTGGTGCAGGCACCTGTAGATGAGATGGGCGAAGCTGTGATCCAAAATAAAACGTTCCTCAACATAAGTCAACTTAGCTTAGTTGACTTAGCTGGCAGTGAACGCACAAACAGAACTAAGAATACTGGTCAACGTCTACGAGAAGCTGGTAACATTAACAAGTCTTTGATGACACTCAGAACTTGTCTGGAAGCGCTACGAGAAAATCAGATCAGCGGTACTAAAAACATGGTTCCGTACAGAGAGTCAAAGATCACTCATTTGTTCAAGAATTTCTTTGAAGGAGAAGGCCAAGTGCGCATGGTTGTGTGCGCTAACCCAAGAGCTGAAGATTATGATGAGACTCTCCAAGTGATGAGATTTGCGGAGGTGGCTGCTGAGGTGGAAGTGGCTAAACCTCAAGTTATTGACTATGCTGCTAACATTGGCCTGACATCAGGCCGTCGTAAGGCTAACAGACTATTCACAACAGCCCGAGACAACATGGTCAGGCCAGAAGCTAAAGACTTAGAAATGGACCTGGGTCTTGTCTACAGTCTTGGACCGGACTTCCCAAGTTTAGAACTGAACAGTTCTCAAGCAGCACACATTATCAAAGAACTTATGGCTCATCTGGAGATGAGAATCAGCCGACGTGAAACTCTGAAACGCAGCAAAGCAATCAAAGACGAAAGGCTGAGGTCTGCTCTTTTGGACCTTGAAAAGGACTCCATGGAAATCAGGAGCGAGAATGCTTCGTTACGAGGGCAGTTGGCAGCATCTGAACGCAGGGTGAGAGCTTTAGAAGAACGCTTGACCACTACTGAAAACTCATCACTAACCCATCAAAGGAAACTAAATGAATTGACAGAGTACACATCTTCATTGAAAAGAGAATTGCAAGAAAAAGAGATGATGCTAAGTCAAAACAAATTCGACAAAGAGAAACAAAAGAAAATTCTAGAACGAAAATATAATCACAAGATTGCAGCTGAACATGAAAAAGCAAAAGAAATAAATTGTGAGAAAGAAAGATTGAAGAATGCTATTGAAGAAAAAGAGAACAGACTGAGAATAATAGCTGAAGCTCTTAACCGGGGAGACAATGATGATTTCATCAAGCTTACAGGAGAAATGGGTGCACAGACAAGCGACAGAGATGGAAATTTTACTCCAGGGTCTACACCAAGAGCTTTACCAGCCCATCTGCTAACTCCATTCAGCTCTGTACCACAGACAAATCACAACCAAAGAGAGATACTCACACAGAGAGACACGCCATCGTCATCCCGTCGTGGCATAGCGATTGCCAACCCTAGACATCGTCGCTCTATCTCTGCTGATGGCCGAGGCTGGATTGAACACGCCCCCAATAAAATAGTCCCCATGGGCACAGTAATGAAGCCAAACATCGTCAACAGTAAGGTCATCAGTAAGTTAACAAGTGTGAAAGACATAGCAAACTCTAGGACGTCGAAATACTGTCTGATTTCGCAGGAACAAGACACTGACGGGGAGTTAGAAACAAAGCTGTATAAAGGAGATGTGGTTCCTACATGTGGTGGAGGCGCCCAAGTGATTTTCAATGATGTTGAGATGCTAAAACAGTTCTCTCCGACACGAGAATCTTCTCACTCACACTCCAACCGTCAGTCGGGTACAAACTGTGCAAGACATTCTGGCAAGCGTCGGGACACAAATAACTCTCCACCGCAGACTCCTTCAAATACTAGCAAAAAGCAAAGAGTTGATGATGACTGACTTTAGATACTGGTAAGAATGCTTTCACCATTTTCTTTGTTTGCATTCATCTGGGACTCCTGATCTAATTTACTTGTATAAATATCATTGATTGATAATATTCTCCAAAAATTTGGTCAAAAAAAATATTGATCAGGGATTTCAGATGTGTGTCTGTTTATTATTAATTAATATGATTATGATAAATTGTGTGAAATAGTTAAAAAGGTTTGTTGTTATTTCTATGTTCTGTTAAAAGTTATATTAACATTTTCATTTTTAACCCAACTTTAATTACCTAAATAGAAGAATATTTGAACTCATTTAGCAATCCTAGAACCCTTAGTTCTAAATAAAGTTATGTAGGTTTTACTGTGATTCCTTTATTTTGCGGTGTGACTAGGTTTTACAGATTTTCAGAGAATAATCTCTCTTTCAAAAACCTATCCAATATTTTTTAATTAGTTAGCAAGCAGCTAGAGAAAATTGTACCTCTTTGAACCAAGCAGTTGGAAAAATTAACACAAAAATATTAATTAGTTTATTAACTTTACCACCACAGTTCTTGTGGTATTTTTAGGAGCTAAATATTTAATTAATATATGTAACACATAAGTTCTGTTAAGATTTATAATTTTGTAGTTGTAGAATTTTTCTATTACATTTTGCAAACTTCTTAACCTTTTATCATAGGTTGACCTACTTAATTTTCACTCAGTGCCTCAATTTCTTAGAAAATAATATAAAAGAAATAGTAAAGTAGTTATTACAAATAAATAACGATTTAGTCAGCCAATTTATAAAGGACAGAAGATTCCAAAAAAAAAAAACGCTTATGGGCTTGTGATTTTTTTTTTTTTATACTGATGAAGACATTTTGACTGTGATTCTAATAAAATTGCTCACTGTACAAGTACATACTATTTTTTTTTTTTGTTACATTATGAAACTGGTTTCATTGACATTGCTTTACTTTAGTAGTTGGTTTCCTGTGGCTTATCAGATTAGTAAACGAAAACGAAGCAAAAGGAGTATGTAAGGAGCGTAGCAGGTGGCGTTCTATAGTTTCTGCCTACCCCCAAGGGACGAAGGCCTGAGTTTGTTTATGTATGTATGTATCAGATTAGTAGTAGAATGAGTACAATTAATTATCATTGTAAGTAAAAAAAAATATATTCACAAGTAGGTACAGAGTACCCAGTGGTTGCCCCTTAGTGAGTTAAAATATTTATAATCTTCAACACTTAATTTTGAATTACTAACTAATACTGTAATTCGAAAACATTGTAAATTTTTAAAAGAGTAACCATGGAGTTTCTTGCTGGCTCGTCTCAATAGGAACGAACTGACTTTTCTTAAGTACTTACTCATGTAGGTTTATGTGAAATAAAATATTTTAATTTGAAGCCTCTAGTATTATCAAGCATTGTCATTGAAACCATCTGCCTATGTTTAGTATACCTTATACTCGCATTTATTATACACATAGTAATTAAGTCTTTCACTATCTTTTTTCTTAACTTTGTCAAGTACATTGAAAAAACTAGTGTCAGTTTTTTTTTGTATTTTTTTTATTGTTAATCATCTATGATTTGTATCTACTGAAAAACCAGTGGGGTAATTGCGTACCGTAAAACGGGGTGAATAGGGATGCAGGGGTGAACCGGGACGAAACTGTAAAGTGGAAATTAACATTGAAATGATACAGTTTGTTGCCAACAATGAAAGTTAGTTGTTAATTATTATACAGTAAACACATTAAGAGTCCTTTTCGGTAATAAACTATATTATTTCTATGTTAAAGTCCATTTTAAAGTGTCATCCCGATTCACCCCTGCATTCCTATTCACCCTGTTTTACGGTAACACAGTATCAGTAGCAATGGGTTCCATTTTGACAGTTCAACAATATTCATTGCATTATTTAGTGTTGTTCAGACAAATTTTTCGAACCTAAGAAGCAATGGATTATCAATATACTTCAAAATCATTCGAATTATGATTAATAGTCTGGTACGCAACTAGGGTGCATTAAGTAGCATTTTCAACCCATTTTGTTTTTGAATTATATTCTTTGCAGAGTTATTAGTGAATAATGAACTTTGTTATGTTAACATTATGTATGTTCAAAGAATTTGTATTGAAATGTAGTATGTACAGGCCTAGGCAAATATAAGCTCTAATATAGATCTGATATACTTACCTATATTAGACAAAACGCAAATTTGGAATTGAACTAAAGTGGCTCTATTATTCATAAATATCTTACTAAAATGGTGGTATAGTCTTATTCCTCTGGAATTTCTCAGTTGTAGCTTCGAGTATAGATGTGACCGGTGACGGTGAGTAGCAATAGGCTTGCCCCCTTATTACATGGGATTTAAGGGTGATGCGATAAGGCAGCTCTACAATTTTTGCAATGTTGAGGTCAGTGTCAGGTTGTTTGTTGATCAAGATACGATTCACGTAGAATAGAATAGAATAGAATAGAATACTCTTTATTATGTACAGCATAAAATTACAAATATAAATGTAGAAATTTTACATAGGGTGACACAATGGGCGGTCTTATCGCTAAAAGCGATCCACGTACCATACCTAACAAATATGTATTTACAGAATTATAATCATTAGAGTCATCAACAATTATTCAATAAGTTAATATGAACTTGGTTTTAATGATTTTTATGAGCATATTCAGTATGGCTCAAATAATCCTTCCTATCCTAAGGGCCCGTCTTCCTGACCATTACCGCGCCCCCCGGTCTACTCTTTGATATGCAATGGTCTCTGTAGTCCCATGAAACATGAGGCTCCAGGGACTAGTGCGAATTCTTGGGTTCATTCGAGCAATCGAGTCTAGTTTAACCACACTGGGGTCGGTGCATTTCATTCATTCATTATAATTCTTCGGAAATTTGATATTGGCGCCGATTCCCTTGTTCACAAACTGAACTAAATTTAAGTTCAGTGCATCTTTTTCTTTCTATTTCAATAAGAAAAGGACAGAAAATACATTTTAGTTTCGTCCTGTCAGATTAATCAGCGCCTGTCACTACTCTATACAAGTTTAGACGCGATTAAAAACTTGCCTACTAAAATTACGTCAATTTACGTCAACCGCTGATTAATTTGACAGGACTAAACTAAAATGTATCTTCTGTCCTTTTCTTATTGAAATAGAAAGAAAAAGATGCACTGAACTTAAATTTAGTTTAGTTTATGAACAAGGGAATCGGCGCCATTGGCGGTCTACACTGGCCCTTTCGCCTAAAAATAACTGTCAAAATGTAAGTGTAACAAACACCTCTGCCTACCTCTTCCGGGAATACGTAAGCGTGATGTTATGCTAGTCCGTAATATTTCAAATGAGTCAAAAGTTAATTCTTTTAACTTCACCGCGGGCGAGTAATTGAACACATTTAAAAAAACGGAAATGATAATCTAATTTAAGGGTGTCTCCTTCCGGTATAAAGGCCGCGTCTAATCTGACCCTGTTGAACAGTTTCGGTAATCTCATTGTTAGTCAGCAATATTTTAACGGCATAATTTAAACTGAATTACTTTGTTCCGTTAGGTAGCTGTTACATTATTATTCATTGTTTAGAATCTATAAGATATTCTTAATATAAATTGAAGTCGCTTTTTTTGTCTGTCTCCGCATTGTTCTTCTAAACTACGTAACGGATTTTAATGCGTTTTCACCATAATTTAGAGAATTATCAGCGGATTTTGCATTGCATTTAAATTTTCAGCGGGTTTAAATCATTTCTTATCAATGTAGTTTAGAACCTAACAAATTTTGGAGCCTAGTTTGTTCAGAAAATCGTATTTTCTAACGCGCCGAAGTTAGTTTGGATAAGACTTCTAAAATGTATACACAAGACAATATAATACCTATGTTCACGAATAAAGATTGATTGATTGATTGAGACTGATGACCACAAGTCGCTAAGTCAGGCCAAGACAAGACATTTTTTTAAACTAGTAACTGAACGTAACTTTTTTACTCATCTGCCTAGTTTCTACGTTCTATGTTTTGATTGTTTTTGCAAAGCAAATCTATGGTTTATAAAAACATAAACGTAAAGCTAAGTCAAATTAAACAATGTAATAAACATTACTAGTAAGAGTATACCACCACAGCCCACGCTCAATTTCAAGCTCTTGCCACTTGATTCAATTATAACCACCGTTTTGCGTTCAATGTACTTAACTAGATAATTATGAGGTTAAGGGTTATTTAGTAAACTTTGGTTTAACTATTTTGTGTGCGCCATCTTGTACGTCAATTTGTAAGTTTTCCCGCCATGTTTTTGGCGCGGAATTGTATTAAAATACGTTTCCATTGATATTGTTGTTTTATTTTTGTATTTTGTTGTGGGAAGGAAATGTCCATAGTCCTAACTTTGTGAACTTAATAATGAAATTAATAATTGGTGATTAATAATGAACTACAAAGATGTTTAAGGAAAAAAAATGTTGAAACCTTTGATTATTTATATATTCTTTAGATAGTGTCACGCTGCAAAATAACTAAAACAAACAGGCCAACTGTGTTGTGCTGGTGTGAGTGACAGCTACGTCTTACACTCGCGCCACGTCATTGTATTATTCTAGTACTTATGCATGGATTTGCGGCCAACAGTTGGTAGCTATGTTTTTTGCCGAGTTCACAGCTTTGACAGTCTCATCTAGACATTATTTATATCTTTGGTTTAGACGTAAAGAAGTTAACGCAGGGTACACTAGTACCTAACTCAATGATTGCTGAGAATGCAGAAAAACAGCTGCATTAATAGCTGACATTTTTGTGAAAATATTATACTTCAATGATATTTATTTCTATAAAATGGTTCAAAAAAACACTTACACGTTCAAAATGAAATATATTTTAAAACTAGATGAGTTTGCAGTTTCTCCGAATACTGAGACAAGAATTCAGAATAATTTTAGCTGAAAAATCCATGGGTTAGTAAGACTGACGTAAAGCTAACTCCATGAATATTAACTGTTTGGCCAAGTCTCTCTCCAGTCCCCTTTAACAATTGAACACATAATAAACACTCAGTAATTGAATTACATTCATAAATACAGGATACAGACTCTTTATTGTTAAGTAGTGTAACGGCTGTCATACTTGTGGGTCGATAGGGAGACGCCATATAGAACATAGCTGCACAAATACCTTAATAATGCTATATATTCAAGCTCATAGCCATTTTTTGTAAAATCTGCTTTTAGTGAATCAATCTGCCTAGCAATTTCCTAACCATGTTGGGATCAGCTAGGTATCAGTAATTTACATGGAGCGACTGCCTATCTGACCTCCAAAACCCAGTTATTAGGTAACAAGATAACCCTTGGTAAGACTGGTTGTCAGACTTGGGCTTCTGACTACCTCGTAATAACTCATTGATCTACGAAAGACAGCCGGGACCAACGGCCTAACGTGCTTTCCGAGGTACGGAGGGGTCTCGATATGTAATGGAACCGATTGCGGCGAGCGTAGCGTAATCTTCGATCTGTGGCGGCATCTACAGCGCCACATACGAACTACACAGCACACTGACGTCACGCAAAATCCTGCATCGCGCAAGGGTCGATTTCAAATTTGGGGCCAAAAGCATATATTTTCATTTATTTCTCATGGTGTAGAATTTATCGTAACTAAAATTATTTTAAATCATGTAGTCTTATGAGACGTCCAAACGCCAGTTACAACGAATCTTTTATAATTGTAAATTAAAAAGATAGATCTAAAACTAGTACCTATTTCTCATTAGTGTTAATGCTCCAAAGTCTTATTTTTTCTTAATCTTTCTAAAAAACGAAATAACGTGTCGAGGAAATTCAAATTTTATCGTGGTACTTTTAAGTATACACTTCAAAGATGAATAATTAGATATTAAAAACAATGCTGGGTATAAAAAAAATGATTTTTTTTAGCTTTCTAAAACTGTTTCATTTTAAAGTATCATTTGTGTGATCGTAACAAAATGCACCAGTAAATAGAATTCGTCCCTGATTTACCCGACCTTTACCCCGCGCGCATCCCGTGTGCTCAGTCGTGACCGAACGCGCGTGCTCGTCTATTGTGTGTGGCGTTATTTTAAGAGAAATTCCAAATTTCAGGTAAGATTTTGACTTTTGTAACAAATTTATATCATTAGTGTTTTGTCACATATCGTGCTTAGTTAAATGTGTTTTTTGTTTTTGATTTGGCTGCCTAACAAACCATTGAGAGCATATTTTGTTTCCAATGTACGAAAACGTTCTAGAACGTTCTATTTACGAAATAAATTCGAATTACTTCCAAAAATCTCATTCGTGTCACTCTCATTTGTGTCGATTGACGAGTCACACAAATTATATTGAAAGTCACACTAATGATTTTTTTTTAACTTTTAGATTTAGTATTATATAATGGCGAAACCAAAAAAACAAAAAAGTGAGGAAGAATTAGAGAGACGTAGAATAGCTAGAAGACAAAAATATCAAACTATTAAAAACAATCTTGAGTTATATGCTGCTGAGCAAGAAAAAAAAGACAATATTACTTAAAAGCGAAGGAGAATAAAAAAAATAAAAGTATTAACGAAATGAGTCCACGCGAGCAAAGAATTCAAAGACGAAAATGGAAAACGAGTGCCAAAAAGTTTTATAGAAAGAAAGTAAGTCAAAGGATGATAGAAAACGTTGCAGTAACTGAAGAAAGTTGTGATATTGAAAATGTTAACATGAATACAGATCCCTTAAACATAGAAAACCAAGAAATAAAATCGAAACTAAGTATGCGTGAACAAAAATTAATAAAAAAAATCAAAACAATGAAAATACAGCACGAGAAAGAAAAACGAAATTATATATTATTATTAAACAGGTACAGGTTCAGGGTAAATTATTTAAAAAGAAAAATATCTACACTAACAGGAGAAATAAGTAATGAATCAGAAAATACAAAAAAATGAAGACAAGAAACAATTATTTGATAAACTTCTAAGTGCTGAAATAACACGGAAATTTGCAACAACTGCAAACAGGAAAGACAAACGCGTTATCACTAACTTAATTGATAAAGAGAAGTATAAAAAAATTAAGGTTGCTACTGACCTTCGCAAAGTTCATCTCCGAGAACGATTTAAGAAGAATGCACGAAATAACATCAACGTTCAAAAATTAGTGGAAAAGTTTTACGAAGACGACATTAACAGTCGCATTACTCCAGGCAAGAAACAATATAAGAAGAAACATGGAACCGTTAAACAAGTCAGATATCTTTTAGATTCTATAAAAAATTTGCAAAAGAAATTTTTGGCTGAAAATACTAACATTAAAATTAGTTACACGACTTTTACAAGACTCAGACCATTTTGGGTCTCTCTTCCAACTGACGGCCGTGATACGTGCGCCTGCTTATTGCACACAAACTTTAACTTATTAATAGCGGCTCTTAATAAGAATAATATTCTTGATGTAAAAGATAGTCAGAATTTGACAAAGGAAATCTGTTGTAATAAATATAGCCTAGATTGTCTTAATCGCAAATGCGCTTCATGTAAAAATAAAACAGTACCATATAAAGAATTCCGAAATGATAAAGAAATACAGTACATGGTATGGGAAAGAGACACCAAAAAAGTAGATACGAAAGAAATAAAAATAATCAAGAAGAAAGCAAAGAGACCTGCTCGTAACCTGATAATTGAACTGGAAAATATGCTGCCAAAATTTTTGTCCCACACGAGTAACATTGTCAACCAGTACGCTACTATTAAATGTTTGAAAGAAGCTCTAACTACCAATGAAGCCTTGATTCATATGGATTTTTCGGAAAACTATTCTTATAAATATGCGGAGGAAGTACAAAGCATGCACTTTGGTGGCAGCCGTGGTCAAGTCTCACTTCATACAGCAGTGGTTTATTTAAAAAATGATTCCAATGCTGCTCAAGCCTACTCTGTTTGCACAGCCAGTGAATGCACCCGTCATGATGCAGCGGCAGTGTGGGCTCATCTAAATTATTTAACTAAATTTGTGTTTAACAGATCATCACAAATTAATCGCATTCACATTTTAACAGATAGTCCCTCAAGCCAGTATAGAAATAAATACATATTTTATATTTTAACCCAATTAAGGAATGACTTCCCAGAACTAAATCTTATCACATGGAATTACCAAGAAGCTGGGCACGGCAAGGGTGCTCCTGATGGCATCGGAGCAGTGATCAAAAGGACTGCGGATTATGAATTAAGGTGTCATCATGATGTCGGAGACTTTGATGCCTTTGTTAACATCATTCGAAGAAATATAAAAAACGTAGAAATGGGTATTATTCAAGAGCACGAAATTAAATTAAAGGAATTAATGTTGCCTAAAGATATTGCCACTTTCAATGGGACTATGACAGTTCATCAGGTATATTTTATACAACAATTAAACATTAAAAAATATACTGATGTTACCATACACAATGTAATAATAATACATATTTTTTTCTTTCAGGTCGTTTGGGCTGCCGATTCTGCTTATCTAGAATTTAGACAACAGAGCTGTTTCGAATGTTTAAATGTCGCTTGTAAACATGGCAAACATATGAGATTTTTTAAAATATATAATACTCCCATTGAATCTACAATGGAAAATGTAAAGGTCATCCCGGAAAACATAATAATTAAGGTATTAAGTGATGTTACCATTCGTTATGCTAATAACGATGATCCAATGTTACATGACAGCATGCCATCAACTTCAAGTATCCGCAGTGTTCGACACTCGTGGACCAACAAATCTTTTATAAATAATCATACAAAAGCGACAGATCATGAAAAAGAATTTCTTGATTTTTTAAAGAAATGTGAAGATGATGATGACGATCCCATTGATTAAATTAAGAAGGTATTAAAAATATGAATATTGTTATTGTATTCGCAATGAAAAACGATTAGCGTTAACGAATCTTGAAGACTGAAATCAGAAATGTATACCATTGATTAGCTTAGTTGAATAAGTTTGGAATTAAGTTTAAAATTCTGTAGTACGGTGACCAGCACAAAAATGGTACCCCAACCTGTCAAAGTTTCCAGGTAATGGAATTTGACACTTTTTACACTGTTGCAGTAAATTGAAAATCTTTTATAGAAATTTGTCAGTAGGTTGAGGGTAGGTTGAAGCGCTGACCACTGCACCTGCTACTAATAATGTTAATGACAAATATTTTATGTTTTGTTGATTATTTATTAACTTTCATTAGTGTAACCAGAGATCTCATTAGTAAATCACAAAATATCATTAGAGAAATTATGCTGCTCATTCGTGTCACTCAAAAATTTGTATTTTCCCTGTTATTGGAAGAAATTAAAGGTTTGTTTGATTAGCATGTGTTTTTTTAACTAATGAACGCACCCAGATATTTAAACATTATTTTTCAAACATTTTTCAAATATCATGCAATTCACACTTTTTTGGCCCCAAATTTGAAATCGACCCACCTACATTTTCTCTGTGTACGTGACTTTAAAAACGTGAAAATGTTTAAAATTCTTTATTGTGTTTTGGCTGCAGCCATTTGGAGTAGGTACGCCTCACTAGTGTGGAAGCCTAATTATTATATTTATATAGACAGAATTGAGGGAATTCAAAAGCGGTTTCTACGTTTCTTGCAGTACAAAACTAGGTAATATACTTACCTACTCACAATTATACCGCTGTATAATTATGTAAGAGGTTTATTACTGCATGAGCGCAGATGAATTGCAGATATGGCTTACTTATTCAAAATTGCCAATAGTAGGTACTAAATTGCCCTGAGCAGTTAGGCAGTTTAGGATTAGTAACACACTGCAAGATGTTTCACAAACCTAATTTGTTACACGTCTCTCATTCCAAGTCCGCGTACAGGCAGAATTCGTTTCTAATCCGTGCGAGCAGAAGTTTTAACAAACTTTCTCACGCGGCCATAATAAATGTATGTATCGCTACTTTTTATTTTTTTTTATTTATTTATCATAAACAAATTTTATAATAAAAACCTTTACATAGCTATTACTATGCCCCGCAAAACCGTTTTCACGGTTTGAACTGCTTAAGTAATTTGGCAAATTTACCTTTTATTTCCTGACGTCTTATATCAGTAGGCAATTGGTTGAGAAGGTATGGTACTCTTTTATCAAGCGTTCGGTCGCCAAAATAATTCCTTATTCTAGGTACATCAAATTTACCTGCTGATACCTTCCTAGTTGCGTGGTTATGGGTAACTAGCGCCATCATCCATTCATCCATTTGGCGTCGTCATCTCGTTCTCGTTGACGCCCCGTTGCCGCGTTGACGGTGGCGGTGGACAAACGGCGTTATCGTAATTACGGCACAATATTGTCACTACTATATACGAAACATACCAAGGAGTGAGCTAATTTATTGCCATTCACAGGTTGATTTTCGGGAGGAGGGAGTCTCGTGGCAAAATGATAAGAGCCGCACGGGTAGATCCATAGAGGCATGAGGAACAGGGTGTAAAGTTCACTCATCCTCCATAGAAAAGGGAGGATCCTCCGACCAGACGGGTGTCGTGTCTGGTGGGCAACTGCCCGACGGTTGATGTCGGGATGTTGTATATACGAGTATGCTAGTTGCGCGGTAAACTCTGCTTGCGGGTCGATTTCAAATTTGGGGCCAAAAAAGTGTGAATTGCATGATATTTGAAAAATGTTTGAAAAATAATGTTTAAATATCTGGGTGCGTTCATTAGTTAAAAAAACACATGCTAATCAAACAAACCTTTAATTTCTTCCAATAACAGGGAAAATACAAATTTTTGAGTGACACGAATGAGCAGCATAATTTCTCTAATGATATTTTGTGATTTACTAATGAGATCTCTGGTTACACTAATGAAAGTTAATAAATAATCAACAAAACATAAAATATTTGTCATTAACATTATTAGTAGCAGGTGCAGTGGTCAGCGCTTCAACCTACCCTCAACCTACTGACAAATTTCTATAAAAGATTTTCAATTTACTGCAACAGTGTAAAAAGTGTCAAATTCCATTACCTGGAAACTTTGACAGGTTGGGGTACCATTTTTGTGCTGGTCACCGTACTACAGAATTTTAAACTTAATTCCAAACTTATTCAACTAAGCTAATCAATGGTATACATTTCTGATTTCAGTCTTCAAGATTCGTTAACGCTAATCGTTTTTCATTGCGAATACAATAACAATATTCATATTTTTAATACCTTCTTAATTTAATCAATGGGATCGTCATCATCATCTTCACATTTCTTTAAAAAATCAAGAAATTCTTTTTCATGATCTGTCGCTTTTGTATGATTATTTATAAAAGATTTGTTGGTCCACGAGTGTCGAACACTGCGGATACTTGAAGTTGATGGCATGCTGTCATGTAACATTGGATCATCGTTATTAGCATAACGAATGGTAACATCACTTAATACCTTAATTATTATGTTTTCCGGGATGACCTTTACATTTTCCATTGTAGATTCAATGGGAGTATTATATATTTTAAAAAATCTCATATGTTTGCCATGTTTACAAGCGACATTTAAACATTCGAAACAGCTCTGTTGTCTAAATTCTAGATAAGCAGAATCGGCAGCCCAAACGACCTGAAAGAAAAAAATATGTATTATTATTACATTGTGTATGGTAACATCAGTATATTTTTTAATGTTTAATTGTTGTATAAAATATACCTGATGAACTGTCATAGTCCCATTGAAAGTGGCAATATCTTTAGGCAACATTAATTCCTTTAATTTAATTTCGTGCTCTTGAATAATACCCATTTCTACGTTTTTTATATTTCTTCGAATGATGTTAACAAAGGCATCAAAGTCTCCGACATCATGATGACACCTTAATTCATAATCCGCAGTCCTTTTGATCACTGCTCCGATGCCATCAGGAGCACCCTTGCCGTGCCCAGCTTCTTGGTAATTCCATGTGATAAGATTTAGTTCTGGGAAGTCATTCCTTAATTGGGTTAAAATATAAAATATGTATTTATTTCTATACTGGCTTGAGGGACTATCTGTTAAAATGTGAATGCGATTAATTTGTGATGATCTGTTAAACACAAATTTAGTTAAATAATTTAGATGAGCCCACACTGCCGCTGCATCATGACGGGTGCATTCACTGGCTGTGCAAACAGAGTAGGCTTGAGCAGCATTGGAATCATTTTTTAAATAAACCACTGCTGTATGAAGTGAGACTTGACCACGGCTGCCACCAAAGTGCATGCTTTGTACTTCCTCCGCATATTTATAAGAATAGTTTTCCGAAAAATCCATATGAATCAAGGCTTCATTGGTAGTTAGAGCTTCTTTCAAACATTTAATAGTAGCGTACTGGTTGACAATGTTACTCGTGTGGGACAAAAATTTTGGCAGCATATTTTCCAGTTCAATTATCAGGTTACGAGCAGGTCTCTTTGCTTTCTTCTTGATTATTTTTATTTCTTTCGTATCTACTTTTTTGGTGTCTCTTTCCCATACCATGTACTGTATTTCTTTATCATTTCGGAATTCTTTATATGGTACTGTTTTATTTTTACATGAAGCGCATTTGCGATTAAGACAATCTAGGCTATATTTATTACAACAGATTTCCTTTGTCAAATTCTGACTATCTTTTACATCAAGAATATTATTCTTATTAAGAGCCGCTATTAATAAGTTAAAGTTTGTGTGCAATAAGCAGGCGCACGTATCACGGCCGTCAGTTGGAAGAGAGACCCAAAATGGTCTGAGTCTTGTAAAAGTCGTGTAACTAATTTTAATGTTAGTATTTTCAGCCAAAAATTTCTTTTGCAAATTTTTTATAGAATCTAAAAGATATCTGACTTGTTTAACGGTTCCATGTTTCTTCTTATATTGTTTCTTGCCTGGAGTAATGCGACTGTTAATGTCGTCTTCGTAAAACTTTTCCACTAATTTTTGAACGTTGATGTTATTTCGTGCATTCTTCTTAAATCGTTCTCGGAGATGAACTTTGCGAAGGTCAGTAGCAACCTTAATTTTTTTATACTTCTCTTTATCAATTAAGTTAGTGATAACGCGTTTGTCTTTCCTGTTTGCAGTTGTTGCAAATTTCCGTGTTATTTCAGCACTTAGAAGTTTATCAAATAATTGTTTCTTGTCTTCATTTTTTTGTATTTTCTGATTCATTACTTATTTCTCCTGTTAGTGTAGATATTTTTCTTTTTAAATAATTTACCCTGAACCTGTACCTGTTTAATAATAATATATAATTTCGTTTTTCTTTCTCGTGCTGTATTTTCATTGTTTTGATTTTTTTTATTAATTTTTGTTCACGCATACTTAGTTTCGATTTTATTTCTTGGTTTTCTATGTTTAAGGGATCTGTATTCATGTTAACATTTTCAATATCACAACTTTCTTCAGTTACTGCAACGTTTTCTATCATCCTTTGACTTACTTTCTTTCTATAAAACTTTTTGGCACTCGTTTTCCATTTTCGTCTTTGAATTCTTTGCTCGCGTGGACTCATTTCGTTAATACTTTTATTTTTTTTATTCTCCTTCGCTTTTAAGTAATATTGTCTTTTTTTTCTTGCTCAGCAGCATATAACTCAAGATTGTTTTTAATAGTTTGATATTTTTGTCTTCTAGCTATTCTACGTCTCTCTAATTCTTCCTCACTTTTTTGTTTTTTTGGTTTCGCCATTATATAATACTAAATCTAAAAGTTAAAAAAAAATCATTAGTGTGACTTTCAATATAATTTGTGTGACTCGTCAATCGACACAAATGAGAGTGACACGAATGAGATTTTTGGAAGTAATTCGAATTTATTTCGTAAATAGAACGTTCTAGAACGTTTTCGTACATTGGAAACAAAATATGCTCTCAATGGTTTGTTAGGCAGCCAAATCAAAAACAAAAAACACATTTAACTAAGCACGATATGTGACAAAACACTAATGATATAAATTTGTTACAAAAGTCAAAATCTTACCTGAAATTTGGAATTTCTCTTAAAATAACGCCACACACAATAGACGAGCACGCGCGTTCGGTCACGACTGAGCACACGGGATGCGCGCGGGGTAAAGGTCGGGTAAATCAGGGACGAATTCTATTTACTGGTGCATTTTGTTACGATCACACAAATGATACTTTAAAATGAAACAGTTTTAGAAAGCTAAAAAAAATCATTTTTTTTATACCCAGCATTGTTTTTAATATCTAATTATTCATCTTTGAAGTGTATACTTAAAAGTACCACGATAAAATTTGAATTTCCTCGACACGTTATTTCGTTTTTTAGAAAGATTAAGAAAAAATAAGACTTTGGAGCATTAACACTAATGAGAAATAGGTACTAGTTTTAGATCTATCTTTTTAATTTACAATTATAAAAGATTCGTTGTAACTGGCGTTTGGACGTCTCATAAGACTACATGATTTAAAATAATTTTAGTTACGATAAATTCTACACCATGAGAAATAAATGAAAATATATGCTTTTGGCCCCAAATTTGAAATCGACCCAGGTACACGTACGTACAGCTAGGGTTGCCAACTATACTATTTAAAACAGTATTATACTGTTTTCATTACATTATACTTTTTACTGTTGAACAAAAATAAAGTATACAAAATACTGTTTTCAGCATCAAAATGCTGTCTAACACTGTAAGTGTTAGACTTAGACGCTCACACATTTTTTTTTTTATTTCATTCAGACTAACTGGATTTCTTTAATTAGCTGTTTGTCATTAAAGTGTTTGGTCACATTTGATTATTTTGAGAAAATTATAGATAATTTAAATTTGTATAGACTCAATATTGGTATTGATGATTTATATTCAGAATTAATACATTTCAAAGTAATTTATGGAAAAGTATCAGAACACAAAGATTTTCTTGAAATGAGTACTAGCCAAAAGTGGAGCCATTTATTAGTAAACACCTCAGAAGAATTTAAAAATATTACTAAAATTGTCTCATAAACATAATCAGCCTATAATGTTCCCACTGCTGGGAAACAGGCCTCCTCTCTGTGAGAGGGAGTGGGCCGTAATCCACCACGCCGGCCCAGTGCGTGTTGGTAGATGTCACATGTCTTCGAATTTTTGGTTCTAGGACATGCCGGTTTCTTCAAGATGTTTTCCTTCACCGTTTTGAGAGCAGTGGTGATGAAATAATTTACACAAAGTGAAGCGCCCGTCTGGGTTCGCACCTACGACCTACAACTCGTAAGTCGCGGCCGTTACCACTGGGCCACCACTGCTCCAATTGTCTCATATCTACTTTCTATTCCCGCCACCTCGGCATTTAGGTACTGAAAGAGGTTTTTCAGTAATGAATGCAAAGTGGCGGGATGATAGAAATAAAGCAAATATTAATTTAATAAAAAATGAGCTCCTCATTTATTTTAATTTTAGTTATAATTATGGTAGGCGTATGAAGTTTTTAAAAAATACTGTAAATTAATAAGTTTTGCGAGAAGCTCTAAAAATATGTAAGTATTTAAAACATTAAATAAATAAAATACTGTTATTTTTTCTAAAATACTGTTTAATATTCTTCTCAGACCTAAATATACCTTATTTCTAGTAAAAAAAAGTTGGCAACCCTACCTACAGCACTCGTACAAAGATTATCGTCCGACAGCCCACGGGCTTCCGATGGTGCCGTCAACATATCGGTACCTATCGGATCCGATATCCGATATTTAAAATCAGCTGATAACCTAGGTATAAATCTAAGTGCTTTGGAAGCTTTATTTATTGACAACGTTTTCGATGTGTTGTAGGTACCTAGTTATTTCAGGTACTTACCTACCTAAAGCACCTGTCCCACAGCCAACGATTAACGAGAAGAGAGTAGAGCTAGCAACTAAAAAAACCGGCCAAGTGCGTGTCGGACCACGCACAACGAAGGGTTCCCGTAGTTAGGATGAAGTTATCCGAAAAACAAACCACATTGCAGTTGAACAACATGTTCTCCCATAAATCGATATAAGCCACGGTCAAATCTCCAACTGCAAATTTCAGTTGGTCGACTATTACTCGTTAACTTGTAAAGCCTACTTAGCTGTGATAGCTTCCTTTTAATTTCGTTAAATGTATTTTCAAGATTTTATTTTACACCTATGCCAATTTACCTGCCTATGCTTTTTACGAGTAGTACTAAGCGTCTCTGAGTTAAAGCGGGGACAGACAGACGGACATGGCGAAACTATAAGGGTTCCTTGTCTACTAGGGAACCCTAAAAACGAGCTCGCGAGCAACGAGCAGCGATTATGCGACGAGTGTTTACTCGCTGGTATGCGTATGTTCCAAGCGTGAGTCTCTCAGCGAGTGTTCTGCCCGCCAAGCGAGCGTCGCTGAATGAGTATCTTCTTTGATAGCTCTCGTCGCTGGAACAAACGAGTAGGTACCTACCTACTCGGCAGCAGGCGGTGTTAACAGTTAGCGATCAACTATTAATTAATATATGACGTATCTCTTTATACACTTTCAAGGGACGGTAGGTACATCTATTTATACGTTTCTTGAGTGATAAAATAGTCTCTTTCTCGTCGTTGAAAGGTGACAACAGCTAAACCACGGTCACTGTCAGACTATATAGAAAAAACAGAGAAGCGCGATGACACAACGCTTGTAATTTATTGCAAAATATGAAGCAATTATCTTTTTATTCAAAATTGAGTTGAGTAATCGAAAATAAAAAACCGGCCAAGTGCAAGTCGGACCACGCACAATGAAGGTTTCCGTAATTGGGAAGTTGGGATGAATTTATCCCAAAAACAAACTTAACATTGTAGTTTTTCAACTACAATTTTAAGTTTGTAACATGTTCTCCCATACATCGATATATGCCAGGGTCAATTCTCCAACTGCAAATTTAAGTTGGTCGACTATTACTCGTTAACTTGTAAAGCCCACTTAGTTTCATTATATGTACTACCTACTGCCATAATTTTTTTCACATCTCCCTACACAACCTTTTAGCTGCCAGGGGGAGAGGGGGGGGGGGGGCACTTGACTAACAAAAATTAGCACATTTTGCTTAATATTACGCAAGCCGATTCTTGAATCGAAAAGTGGTGTTTACAGACCTGCAATATTTTTGAACGGCTTATACAACGATATCCCACACCATGGGGTTCTACCCCATTATGTGCAAGGGAGGTTTTTTTTTTTCTTTAGGCAAGCCTACTTTGGTCATTTGCCTCTTGTCAGCGCCTCAATCATCGAAGGCGAACGACATTTTGTCCATTTACAAAAGACGATGAAGATGGAATGTCTTTGGCATTCTATCGCACCGGTTTACTCAAGTAAGTTTTTGGATGGCAAACAAGCCATATTTGGACATTGTAATACCTACCCATCACAGCGGCACCATAGACCTCGGTATCCTTTAGGGTGCGTTTCCACTGACGCGGAGCTGGGCAGAGAGCTAGCTGGAGCTGGCTGGGCTAGTGGAGAGGAGCGGATCGTGAATTGGCCAATCATAGTGCTTGAAATCTCCACTCCGCAGTTTACGAGCACTGTGATTGGCCAATCCACGGTCGGCTTCTCTCCACTCCGCCCAGCTCCACGTCAGTGGAAACGCACTCTTAATCCGGAACACAGCAATGCCACGTACTATTTCTCCTGACGAGTTCCTTCACAAGTTATATACCTACTACCTACTAGGCTTGTCATAGATAGGCGAGTTAGGCAACGTCGATACCTAATGTCAATAATAAGACCCGAACGTTTCGTTCTCTTAATCAATAGGTACTTACTCTAATAACTTCAGGGCAGGCGTAGTGGGGACTGCCACAAGATGTCTCTAGCAGCGAGCCTGCCGGCTGCAGCGACGCCATCCCGAAATCGGCTATCTTAATGTTGTTCCGCTCGTCCAGAAGTAAGTTCTCAGGTTTTAGGTCGCGGTGGCTGGAAAATTAAATTAATTCGGTTGTATTTCGAGTGCATTTTGGTTCTTTAGCGAAAAGGAAATAAATTGAGCTACTCGACCCTAGATGGCAGTAGCTGTGTTTTATTTGTAGGGCTCCTTGTCTGATCATGAACTCACGCAGTTTGGTATGTTTACAAAATGTGTACAAGTGTTTGGTTCAAAATAAATGATTTACTTATTGATTATTGATCGATTGATGCAATCATTCGTTTGCCAGCATTCACGTGGTGATTGTGAAAATCTACATTTAGCCAGTCAATCTTCATTTGTGTATGAATTATAACAGGATGTTTGGTGCATCGTGTGCCAAATTGAAATGGTCGACTGGGGGGGTCATCTGCTATCCTTTCAGCCTGTCTGATCACTCACGATGCAACACACGATGCAACTGTGGAAATACGAAATAGATGTCGGGCCTGCATTCGCAATAGAGGCTAACAATTTGAGCAGACTATGAAAAACAATATTAAATAAATGTTAAAAATGCATTTTTTTTTATTTCTAGTAAACCCACCCCCCAAAAGAGAGATACGAGACAGATTTTACCTTATAAGAGTGAGATAACAGATTTAATACGTTTTTCAGGTATCATTTAAGCAAAAAAAAAAAAAATTTAATCGTAATTTGGAATTTGGTATTTTGTGACTCGATTCAAAATTGAGAGGATTGATTATAGAATTTTTGAGGGAGTTGGAAGATCCCGGTCACTTTTGGTTTTTTTTTTATAGCAATGTAAAATAGCTGTAACACGGACAGCTTTAATTGAAGTCCGAAACTATGCGAGTAAATTAAAAAAAAAAAAAAAACTAGCTGGCTAATATCACTAATTTTGAATTTAAAATTACTATAATACAATACACATCTAAATAAAATTAAAATTCAGAGTCTATGACTTATACTTTTTTTTAATTTGTACTTGAATGTAAAATTTGAGTATTTTTTTAATAAAACAATAAAAAGTCGATGAAAAAGAATCCACAGGGCATGAGAAGTGTTTAGGAGTCTGAAAGGATAGCATATGACCCCCCCATTCGACCATTTCAATTTGGCACACGATTCACCAAACACCCTGTATATTATACCCAAAAAATAATCGATTACAAGTTTTGTTGCGTTCGATTTACCGTAGGTAGGTATGCACTAGTACTCGATTTCTAAAGTTCAGTCAGATGCTCTTGAGGTAGTAATAGTAGTAAAAAATCTGCAGATTTTTTCCCCTAAGGCCCGGCTCGCATGACAATAAAATTTGATGCACACTTTTGAATCGCGCGCATAGATATTTTTCCATCAACTTAAAGTTAAGTAACTATCGCCCGCGACTTTGTCTGTGAGCCAGTATGAAAAGTAGACCTTTTCCAGGTCATGATCTACCCATCCCCCATAAATTACATACAAATCCTTTCAGCCGTTTTAGCGTGAAAGCGTAACAAACAAACGAAACTTACTTTCGCGTTTGTTATATTAGAATCGCCTCAAATCGCCAACCCTTCTTGGGCAAGCGTGGTGATTAATGCTCGTGCCTTCTCTGTCTAAGAAGACACCTTTGTCTTGCAATGAGACAATAATAGGCTGGTATTATTATTTTTATTAAAACGTACCATATAGAGTGACTGTGGCAGAAGTCGAGCGCGGATATGATTTGTCTGAAGAACCGGCGCGCCTCTTTGGGAGTCAGCCGCCCTTTCTTCACTAGATAGTCGAACAGCTCTCCACCGCTAACATGTTCTAATACTAAATATCTGGAAAACAAAAGATAAGTAAGTCAGAATCTTCTATTACAAACATACTGTACAATTATTAGTTCTACATTTTTTTTGTATTCATCCTTTTTCTAATCTCATATTCAACCTTATTCGCAAGTTCGGTTCTTTCTTTATGTTTTGTTTTTTTTTTTTTGGAATGTTCGAATTTTTAAATTTTTTTTTGGTTAAACCAACCATTAGGGATAATACTTTTAAACTTTCAGTTCTAGCACGCGCGCTCAAGTTGTGAATCTGGTACGTGTAACCAAATTTTCACATAAATAATCTGCTCTGGCACGAAGAATCTTTATACCATGTGTATTTTTTTAAATTAACCTTTATTTAAAATCGTTCATTCATCATTTTGTCATTTTTAGGATTCAGTGTTTTTTTTTTATATCTTTACTAAATTATACGTTTTAAATGTCGTGAGTGTTTTAAATCTTTCCACACACGCTAGTACTATACATACATAAACTCATGCCTTCTTCCAATGGGGGTAGGCAGAAACTATGGAAGGCCACCTTCTATGCTCCTTATATACTCTTTTTACTTCATTTACGTTCATTCATCTGGTCATATACGCACGTCGGTTGCGAGTACTACGCACCTGACCTTTCTTAAGAACATCACCAATTAGGTCACTATATGTCCTCCTCGTCGTCTCGGCGTTTCCACTCACCTGTGCTTTGTAAATACCTTTTGTTAGTCGCCTTTCATTCATTCTCTCAACATGACCAAACTATCTAAGTATATTCTTTTCAATTTTGCTTTGTAAATACCTTACTCCTACCTTTACCTTGTTCTTCAATTAAATGAGAATTAACCTAAAGTCTAATGGCAGAAAACCCCAGGGTCCTTTTTTCCTTTGTATTATGTGCCTATATGTGTAATAAATAGGTAATTGCCGATTATTCGTCATCATAAACCCAAAGACGTTCACAGCTTGGCTTGGGGTTCTTTCGATATTCGTCAAAACGACTGGTTCTGCGCTGCCCGCGTTCAGTTGATACCCGATCTTCACTTGGACCGATTGTCAGTCCACTTTGTGGGACACCTATCCTTATCCTAGCCTCATGGTTCATAAAAACAATTAGAAGCGCACGAAAACAAAACAATGGTTTAGCCCGTGCCAAAACACTATGTTATCCCTATCGTATATACATACGTATATACCATGATATAGATTCACACGTACGCTCACACATCCTCTCACACATTCACACACGCTCACACATACACACGCATGGAAAAACACACACCCTCACACATACGCCTCAAGCAGGTATTGTATAATTTAAAATTGTTTAAATCTTATTGCATAATGGTGCCGATTCCCTTGTTCACAAACTAAACTAAATTTAAGTTCAGTGCATCTTTTTCTTTCTATTTCATTAAGAAAAGGACAGAAGATAAATTTTAGTTTAGTCCTGTCAAATAAATCAGCGCCTGTCACTACTCCATACAAGTATAGACGTGATTAAAAACTTGCCTACTAAAATTACGTCAATTTACGTCAAGCGCTGATTAATTTGACAGGACTAAACTAAAATTTATCTTCTGTCCTTTTCTTAATGAAATAGAAAGAAAAAGATGCACTGAACTTAAATTTAGTTTGGTTTGTGAACAAGGGAATCGGCACCATTACCTATCTGTGTAAAATTACTGGGAGAAGACACTGGATTCCTGTAACACAGACCTAGTGCAGGAGTCAGGGGGATACCCTGACTCCTGCACTAGGTCTGTGTTACATTAAATAAATATTTTATTTAATGTAACACAGACCTAGACTTACATTAAATAATTTTTTATTTTTATCGTGCTTTAGTAGCTCATCATGATTGTCGTGGCAAGACCAACTAGTCATGATAAAGTAGTAGAATAGGCTTATAGGCATTTAAATACTTACAAATATTTCTTATTTTCGTAAACATCGGACAGTCCTAATACGTGTGGATGTTCTATCAATTTCATAATTGCTATTTCTCTTTCCACCTGAAAAATATGAAAGTTTTCAGTGAGAATTATTTCGTATATATATATTACCTACAGAAATCAGAAATATTTCTAAATTATAATTCTCATTACTGCCAATAGATGGCATAATATTTTTTTTTCTTTTGTTCCCCATTAAATGAACGGGAACGGTAATTAAATTTATTGTTACTATAACATATTATGTCTGTATCTATTTAAATATTTAAGGTTTTTGTGAGATATTTTATTTTTCAATGAAATACTTAAGTTAGTTTTAATATAGCTAGTCAACAACAGATGCCAGTATTTTAAAGTTTTGTTCAAGCGTTATAAAACTAAAATTGATAGTACCTTCATCAACACAGATTCGCTCAGCTTCTCCCTATTGATGATCTTGATGGCCACCTTCTTGCCTGTCACGCAGTGGACACCCAACTTCACTAGACCTGGAAACGTTAAAAAATAAAATTGAGACATTTGATGGAATGTCGATACTCTGCTATTTTTAGACGTCATCTAAATTGACACAAATTATTCGATCCATTCTATTTCAGTATTTCATTATTCTTATATGTTTACGTATGTTCTGATGTTGGTACTCGTATTGTTAAGACGGGCTGGTGTTCGCAACTACACGTTAGTGAGACGCTGCGTAGGTACGGAAAATCTGTTCTGATTTTATTTAAATATTTAGCTCAATAATTAAAAAAACATTTTCATATAAAAAGTGCGATGCAGCCCGCCTGTTGCGTTGCGTTGGTTCATAGATAACGAAACGATGAAGTACGCTAATTTGAGCTAGCCTTTAATCGACTTATAGAGGCATGAGGAACAGGGTGTAAAGCTCACTCATCCTCCATAGAAAAGGGAGGATCCGCCGACTAGACGGGTGTAGTATCTGGTGAGCAACTGTCCATCGCGACAGTTGATGTCGGGATGTTGTATATATGCTAGTTGCGCGGTAAACTCTGCTTGCATGATGCAGGATTTTGCGTAACCTCAGTGTGTTGCGTAGTTGGCATGTGGCGATCTAGATGCCGCCACAGACTTTTAAGCCGCTGCAAACACAATCTGTTGAAGTGGGGGATTACTGGCCCATCCAACATCCAGTGTGAGTGCGGTGCTTCTGTTTAGACCATGTCCCACTTGACCTAAAAGAAGACCTAATCAACGCCACTGATGCCGCAATCAACGTGGCCATATTCTGGGCTCAAACAATATAAAAAAGTACCATCGACACGAGAAGAAGTCGCTGACTATAACCTAGTGGTTCTTCTCGTATCGGTACTTGGTATAGGTACTGAACTACATGGGAATGTAAATGTGTACACATTCTACCAATTTGGTTTTTCTACCAAGAAATTCTCAATGGCAGTCCTGACTAGGGTTGAAACCCTATTATATAATAATAGTATGTTACTATTTATATTAGAGGCCCAAATACCTACTAAGTATATTTTCTAAAGAAAAAATATAACAGGACATTTTTTGATGAAATAAAAAAAAAAATATGTAGTATATATTTTTTTTTATTTCATCAAAAAATGGCGAGATTATCGCAGTATTATTCTCATAAAAGTTGAATTGATGGTATTTTGTAACCTTAATTTAGAGTATAAAAATAGTTGAGACATTTAAAAAAAACCTGTTACAAAAGGTTCCTACTATATTTGCATTTATTTTTTCGCCGTCTAATATATTTTTACAGGCAATAGCTTCGAAAATACTACCTACATTTTTGATACAAAAAAGTTGGCAACCCTGACTGACTGGATATAATGGCAATAGTCTTACCCCTTATTCCATAACGTTACTTTTAAGAATAACTGCCTACCCCTTGGGAAATACTGGCTCTTGATGACTCGAGGTATGTTCAAAGATAAAATTAAATCGGCTTTCAGTTTTCGTGGATTTTGCATTATTCCAATTCTTTTGACGGGAAAACCTTGTTTGCGTTACGGTAGGCACCTAGTTACCTACGTACGGTTTTAAAAAAAAAATACTTTACGAATAAAGCCTTGTATATCGTTGGCTGTTTTTGGGAAAATATAAGTGATAGGTACTTACGTGCAATATTTTTATATCATAATAATTTTTCAACAAAATAACGGAATATTGGTTTTCTTTTTCATCCGTCATCCTAGATTGTAGTAAGTATAACCGTTATTTTTCTAATGCATGGAGCATTAGAAAAATAACGGTTATACTTATAACCCTTTCGGTATTAAGTAATGTACACATTTAGTAATTTGCACATTTAAAAAAAAAAAACACTAAAATGCACTCAGTTCAATATTAAACAGTAACTGTTATTTGAATCGTTATTTTTCTAATGCACTATACAAGGTGTCCTTTTGCAACCTCGTCAAATTTCAGGAGGCTGCGGTTTCCGAAAATTATAAAAAAAAACTTCCTAATTATTTTATTATTGATTCGTTACGACACTTTGTATATTGGGTCATATTACACATATATAGAGAATACATTAAGGTGTATTAATTTGATGTGTTTTTTTTTGGGTCGCAGGTAGTGTAGTCACTTGAAATATCAGTTTAAAAAAATCATTTTGTTTTTTGTGTAAACTTCACAGACGTAGTTTCGAAATCAAATAAACACCTAAAACAAAAAAAAAAAAACAGATTTTCTCAATTCATTCTTCAAGTAACATAAAAAAATATGATCAAATCTTTTTATTTTTATTTTATCGTGTTCAAATATCGATACCCATCACGTCTGCGGAGTTTCGCTTGTTAATTTAATTTGACCCTATAGAAGTGTAGACGGTAAACGTTATCACGTTCAACGCCGCGATCGTGTCTGCGATAAAGCTAGCAATAAAAAGTTGGTGGGCAATTTAACAGCCTGCACCATAATTGCGTAACTCAGTTAGAATCACAATCCGAGAGTTTTGAAGCATATTGGTAATCCATTGCTTCATAGGTTTGAAAAATTCGTGTGCGCAATGGACGTGTCTGATCTGTCAAAATGAAACCGATTACGATCAATTGTCATTTTATTTGTGTTACGCAATTGCTCCTCAGGTTGGGTTGCTGGTTATTATAAATATTATTTGGTAGTAAAATATCAGACGCTGACAACACCTAAACCGCGGTCATTGTCAGATTGCATAGAAAAGAAAGAGAAGCGCGATGACACAACGCTTGTAATTTATTGCAAAATATGAAGAAATTCTCTATTTACTCAAAATTGAGTTGAGTAATCGAAAATAAAAAACAACCAAGTTCTGCATTCAAATAAGACGTTCTTGTTATTAATCAAATACGTAACGTATGTTGATATTTAATGCAGATATTTTGGATTAGAACTCAAGGTAAGAGGTTAGTTTAACGTTAGTTTGTATCGAGATTTTTTTTTCAAAACGTGTTTCGGTAACAACCAAGTTCTGGGAAATAAGTTCAAAATTAACATATATTTTTTCTGCTACCACAAGATATACAGATTTGGCAATTTTTTTTCTTAGAGAAGCCTATTTTGGTCAAAGTGCCTGTATTTGGTTTATTTGAAATAAATACTTTCAGCCATACAAATAAAAATGTGTTATACCGCATCTATTCCACGATTATACTAAGTATAGTTATACGAGTAATAACTTTAGAATATGTCGGGAATATTTTTTTACAAATAAACTAGATATATCTTTGGTATAACAATTCTTCCGTTAAGTCAAGATGCACGATTTGGCAAAAGCGCGACCAAAGAGAAACTTAGTTTGAGTTAAGGCCTTGCCTCTCATGCCCGACGTTGTGAGTTTAAATCCGGGCAAGTACCAATGTGACGGTTTCAATTTATATGTACTTTCTGAGTTTATCTTGGATATTACTGACAACGGTGAAGGAAAACATCGTGAGCTGGACTTATTGTTAATGTAAGTCTGAAATCGCCAACCACTCTTGACTAAGGGTGGTAAAAGTAAAGTATAAGTGAAAAGTTTATAGTTAAAACTGAGAGCATTCATATAAATTTGGTACAGCAAAACGGGGTGAATAGTGATGCAGGGGTGATTCGATGGCCTTGGAGGCTCTCGGGCCTCGACAAAGGGGGCTCCTAAGCGCATGTTTGGAGAGAGGCCAGTACCCGCTTCGATGGAAGACGGGGAAACTGGTCCTCATAAAGAAGCCGGGGCGCCCTGCGGACTCTCCGACCGCTTATCAGCCCATCGTGCTGCTCGACGACGCTCTTTGAAAGAGTCATTGCAGACCACCTCGTCGGGCAGCTGGTGCGGTGGGGCTGGATTTGGCGGAGAGCCAGTTTGGTTTCCGCAGGGGGCGCTCTACGCCCCTGGCAACACAGGCAACGGAAGGAACACGGGTGGGTTTTAGTCAGTAAGAGCCTAACACACCTCCACACTTCTCCCACTCCGGCCAGAGCGATATATGATGATACCCAAAAAAAAAAGGGGGTGAATCGAGACGAAACTTTAAAATGGATTTTAACGTTGAAATATTACAGTTTGCTGTCAACAAGGAAAGTTAGTTGTGTTGTGTGAATTACGAGTACAATTGATCGGAGAAACTCTAATAAATCCAAGTTGTTTTTATTATTTAATATTTTTCAATCGCATTATTTTTTGTGGAGTAGGTCTTCCCAGAGGGTGAGTGCGGATTGAGAATGAATGAGTTGCCTGTCAATGCCTTCTTTACGCAGATGATTAAGTTCTACTTGCATCATCAGCAGAACAGCTGCAAGACATGGTGACTGTGATGGATGAAGCATATAAGATGAAAGGGATGAATATAAATGTGAGAATAAGACGAAGGTCATGGTGTTTGAGAGAGAAGAGGATATATCGGTGTGTGATGTGAAAATAAATGATAATAATGCAGAGCAAGTAAGAGAATTTGTATATTTGGGGAGTCTGTTTACAAGGGATGGAAAGACTGATGAATGATTGATCTTTCCACATCGAAAGGAGAGTAAATGCGGGAAATAAAGTGAATGGAAATACATGCGGTGGTGATCAACCAGTCGATGTGTGAGTGATCAACGCTTATGCCTTCTCTGTATGAAAAGAGGCCTTTGCCCTGAATTGGGACAATAATAGGCTGGTATTATTCTATGACAACCCGTCCGTCTTAGAGCACGTAAAGTGACGGCTTTATGACGACCAGGCCAGGGACAGATCAGGCGCAGGACCCGATCTCTCCCTGGTCGTGTCCGATTGCCGTCCTATGAGACTGAGAGAATGCATGCACCTGTGATTTCGAACACTTGGTGCACTACATCGTGAAGAAACCGGCATGTCCTAGAACCAATAATTCGAAGACATGTGACATCTACAGACCCGCACTGGGCCTGCGTGCTAGATTACAGCCCACTCCCTCTCGAAGAAAGGAGGCCTGTGTCCCAGCAGTGGGAACATTATAAGCTTGTTATGCTGTTATGTTGGTGCACTAAAACTGTGTAGTATTTTTTTCATGCTATATTACAAATAATTATAATTTACAGTTAGACTTAGTGCGAACCGCGCGTTTAATTTCAATATTTCCTGTTGCAGTATTTGCTACTTACATAGAGTGGTTAATACCATTTCTTATTACTGAAATTTCTCATTTTAGCGATTTTTCAGAGGAATACTTTTTATTTGATTGAAAGTTATATTTCAGCAGGACTTTTCATGTGGAGAGTAGGATAGAACATTGATCAATACGCTTATTCACTGCATGCTGGTGTATACGGTTGTCGCAACCCAGTGCCGGGCACGCCACGATGGCGGCGATAAGTCCCTCTTTGAGGAGTGGCTAGAGAGGCGACACGGCGTCCTCATCTTCCGCCTGACGCAGGTCCTCACCGGACACGGCAGCTTCGGGAGGTTCCTGTGTCGGATAAGGCGAGAGAAACGCCCGGGTGTCACCACTGTTTGGATCGCCCGGAGGACACGGTGGAGCATACGGTGGAGCTCTGCCCGGTTTGGGCAGAGCACCGCCGTGTCCTCGTGGATGCGATCGGCGGCAGAAATCTCTCGCCTCTGGCCCTGGTTCAGGCCATGGTACGGAGCGAGAGGGCATGGGCAGCCGTCACCTCCTTCTGCGAAGCAGTAATGCTCGCGAAGGAGGAGGCGGGATGGTTGAATACGCCCAATGAGTGTATTAACAGCTTTATACAACATCCATTTGGAATCAGAAACTGGAGGCACAGTTGTAGTTAGACACCATTCATACGTAATCCTCGGAAAGTGTAACAAGTGGTGGAATTCAACAATAATGTCATTTTCGCATGGGTAAGTGGAACAAATCACTTTGTAACGTGAACAGAATGCTGCGATCTACTGAAGAGGATACTTGAACCAGGGCTCAGGGCAGACAGGATACAAGGGAATAAAGTGCTTGTGGATCTAAATACCTAGATATTTGTAACCCAATTTCCGGAAAAACTGGTTTACCCAAAGTCAACTCTATATCCTATAAGCCGTTGAGGACACATTATAATATTTACCACTGAAGACCCTGTGTATTTTTTTTTTGCCAGAGTACTAGATTTCAACCACGACTGTTGAGTATCAACCCCAAGTCAGGTAAAGTCTGAAAAGTGTATTATTTCTATTAGACAATAGCTCGATGAAGACGGGATTTGTGTCTCTAACAGAATGCAGCAGGCTTCTTCGAAGAATAGACACGGCTCTTTTCATACAAAGTGACATTTCGTTTCTCCTTTTCTGACATACCACCGCAGAAATTTTTCTACATAAAAACGGACCTAGACAAAAATCGTTAGAAACGAAAGACAAAATGACAGATTGTAGAAGGATTTCTACGGTGAGATGTCAAAAACTGAGAAACGAAATGTCACTTTGTATAGAAAGAGCCGTGTCTATTCTTCGATAAAATAGAGAGTGTCAAGCTAAGCCTGCAGGAGTAGGTACACAACACTTCTGCCTTTCTCTTCGAAAATACAGGCGTGAAAATGATATGGTATCATATTTCTTTACAGGATACTACTTCTAATGGTCCTAGACATGGTTAGCAGTTCTCCGACCGTGATGCATCACACTGCTGCCATACAAGCGGTGCCACCGAGTGTCTCCCTCACTCCCATACGAGACAAGCATAATTCGGGGAATTTTATCAATATCAGTAAGTATTTATAATGAACGCTAAAAGTCACCTAAAGAGCAATGTAGAGGGCTAAGCTTGGATCAAATATCAGGAATGAAGAGATCCGCAGGCGAACCAAGGTAACTGACATAGCCCAAAGAATTGCCAAACGTAAGTGGCAGTGGGCAGGGCACATTGCTCGCAGAACAGATGGCCGATGGGGCCTAAAGGTTCTGGAGTGGCGACCGCGTACCGGAAGACGTACTCGTAGCGTTGGAAAGCTATGACTATGTTTGGAATGTCCTTACGCGATCGAATCAGAAATGAAGAGATCCGCAGGAGAACCAAGGTAACTGACATAGCCCGAAGAATTGCCAAACGTAAGTGGCAGTGGGCAGGGCACATTGCTCGCAGAATAGATGGCCGATGGGGCCGAAAGGTTCTGGAGTGGCGACCGCGTACCGGAAGGTTGGAAGGACTCCTACAAGGTGGATCTTGTGAAGACCGCAAGAATCTACTGGATGCGGGAAGCACAGAACTGGTCGAAGTGAATAAATTACTCAAACTGCCAGACCATGATTAATACTTAATGAGAAAAACAAAAAAAAAAAAAACAACAACAATGACCCACATAGTCTTCTCATTCACAATAATTAAAAACAATATAATACTTGACAAGTAAATATTTATGTCATTTTATATATAAAATTCATCAATACCGATGTGTATAGAGAACCATGTAGGTTGGCGTCTGAAATGGTCTTTTGAAGAAAGAACCACACAGATTTGAGTGGACCTGTCCAGTCAGTGCACGCATTTGTCAGTAATCGTGTAGCTCAACTCGGAGCTCAACGACTCGTCGAACAATACCAAAGAAAGGACAATTGGGTAGGCCGCATAAAGTACTCAAACTGCCAGACTATCATTAAAACTAACTGAGAAAGACACAAAACAAAATAAGACCCACATAGTCCTCACATTCTCAATAATTTAAATAATAATATATTAAACTCCACAAAGTAAGCTACGTCTGTCTAGTGTGCACCATCGTGGATCTGGGGAGATAGTGGACTTGTAGAAACGCGAGCCTATTCTAAAGACGAACAAAAAAAACCGGAAAAGTGCGAGTTGAACTCGCGTGGTGAGGGTTCCGTACAACGAATATGTTATTTACCATGTTTTTTGTCCCAAGATAATTTATCCGACGAAGTTAACATTGTATGTAGTTGAAAAACAATTTGCAAAACTTTTTTTTTCTAATTTTGCCCCAAAAGTGACCTTCATTTTCAAAATTCATTTATTTACGTTACACGTCCGTGTTTGGACCACATAAATTCATGTGTACCAAATTTCAACTTAATCGGCCGAGCAAATCGGCTGAGCCAGACGGACACACAGACAGACACACGAGTGATCCTTTATGGGTACCGTTTTTCCTTTTTGAGGTACGGAACCCTAAAAAGTTTTGATTTTTATCGGAAAAACGCGTTTAAACTAATCGTATTTATTTATTCATGGCTTATTTGGGATTCTCAGCCAATGAATAGTAAAATACGATTATCAGTAAAAAAGTGACTGCAAACATTCAGTACCACAACAATACAATGAAAACACTGTGTCTGCAAAAGAAAACTTTTGAATTCAAAAGGCTGAAAGCAGCTCCCAGCGGGCCCAGCCTCTATTTCCTGAGGTCTTGTCAGCTTTCAACGTTTCCGCTATTTTGACTATTCGGGTCACATCGAAGCACTATTGGAAATTCAAACAGTTTGAAAATGAAATTTTTATTCACGGATTTTTACGTTGGTACTGAAAATGTTTAATGTCTAAAAAAAAAATGGATGTCCTCAATTGTTTATTTTTTTTTAATTGGTTTGCCTTTTTTTTTTGGATGGGAAATCATCAAATATTTTCTCCCGCTTTGGGCGGAGCGGGAGGGTGTGTCAGACTCTTACTGACTAAAACCCACCCGTATTCCTTCTTGTTGCCTGTGTTGCCAGGGGCCTCGGTGACCCATTAGTACCTTCCCGCGACCCCGGCAGGCATCGGCCCTAGTGGACCCCTACCTTTGTGCTGTTATACAACGCGCCGTCGGCCCGGGCCTGGTCCTTACCGGACGGTGAGCTACCTACCCATTGCTCATCGTCCGCAAGCCCGCGCCTACGGTGGCCGGAAATTCGCTCGGGATTCCCGACGCCCAGGGCGTCTCCTGCGGCGGCTAGGGGCGAGAGGGCGCGAAACATGGCTTTCCCTCAACCGTCCCGCCTCCTCCTTCGCGAGCATTACTGCTTCGCAGAAGGAGGTGACGGCTGCCCATGCCCTCTCGCTCCGTACCATGGCCTGAACCAGGGCCGGAGGCGAGAGGTTTCTGCCGCCGATCGTCTCCACGAGGACACGGCGGTGCTCTGCCCAAGCTGGGCAGACCTCCACCGTATGCTCCACCGTGTCCTCCGGGCGATCCACACAGTGGTGACACCCGGGCGTTTCCTCCCGCCTTATCCGACACAGGAACCTCCCGAAGCTGCCGTGTCCGGTGACAACCTGCGTCAGGCGGAAGGTGAGGACGCCGTGACGCCTCTCTAGCCACTCCTCAAAGAAAATACTTATCGCCGCAATCGTGGCGTGCCCAAATTGGTTTGCCTGGCGATTATTGTATTGTGTGTTCAATGCAATAATAAAAAGCTATCATATTTTTTTACTAATAGTACATTACTGCAGCGGCCTGCAAAAGAGGCTTATAGACGAACGACCAAATGTGGGCCGAGGCAGAGACGAGGCACACCTACGTGAGTCTATCTATGGCTGGTTGCGGTCAAGGCTTGTATAGTAGGTTTCTCAAATAATGCGCGGAAATTAAAACTAAGTAGGTAACTTCATTATAAATTCCATAATCAATGACGAACAACAGTATTATTTCACGCGCCAATATGTTAATTTGTTTATTTTTTTACTAAACAGCTCAAATTGCAACCCAGTTCGAAATTTAAATAAAATCTTTGATAAGTTAACTCCTTGGTTGCCATGTTTCGAAGTAAAAGTACGTTCCATTTTTAAATTACACGATAGGTATCAATTTTCATAGTAATTTAAGGCTCGTGCACACTGGCGCGATACCGCTGGCGCGACATTACGCGACAAGCACAATAACAAGCACGAGGTAGCACAATTTTTATACTAGTGTCGCGGCTGTCTGCGGGAGCCTTTATTCGGCCGGTAAAGACGACAGATATGGGTTATTTTCATACAAACATTGCCGGCCGCTGCTCGCATGTATTTGACGAATACCTACAACATTTTCGATTTATCTCGAAGAAGGTTGCTAAAATAAAGCTCGAATTTCCAAGCAAGTTTGAGAACACGGCTTTTATTATTCAGTTTACATACTTAGGTATTATTTTACTGACACCAGCGCACTCTAATTCCGTAACACAGAATATTGCTAATCCATTGCTTCATATGTTCTAAAAATTTGTCTGCTCAACAACGTAAATAATAATGAATGTTGTTGAACTGTCAAAATGAAACCCATTGCTACTGATAGTGACGCAATTACCCCGCGGGTTTTTTTTTTTTATTTATTTATTCTTATTATTTTTTTTTCTCAAATGATTTACGAGTACTCGCTAAACCTATTGGTTTTGTTGCCATTGACGTGCGTCCTACTATAACTATAGATACCAACTATGTTTTGTCACTAGTGAAAAAGCTGTCGAAAAATGCACTATCACTATTTGGCAGCGTTCCCCCAATTATGTCGGGGTCGGCGTCCAGTCTAACTGGATGCAGCTGAATACCACACAAAGTGACATTTCGTTTCTCTTTTTTTGACATCCCACCGTAGAAATCCTTCTACATAAAAATGGACCTAGACAAAGATCGTTAGAAACGAAAGACAAAATGACAGATTGTAGAAGGATTTCTACGGTGAGATGTCAAAAATGGAGAAACAAAATGTTACTCTGTATAGAAAGAGCCGTGTCTATTCTTCGAAGAAATAGAGAGTGTCATGCTAAGCCTGCTGACTTCATGGAACTTAATATACATGCGTCTACTAGTGGTTAATTTTCAAGCTTTGTTGAAAGTTATTACACCACTAGCGGTCGACAATTGGAAAGTTGCCCATTTAATAAGCAAAGAGCTCTCTGAATCAGCTTTAATAACTTGTGCAGTTATTGACAAAATTAAATTTAATATAATGATCAAGTTCTACTTGCATCGTCAGCAGAACAGCTGCAAGATATGGTGACTGTGATGGATGAAGCATATAAGATGAAAGGGATGAATATAAATGTGAATAAGACGAAGGTCATGGTTTTTAAAGAGAAGAGGATATATCGGTGTGTGATGTGAAAATAAATGATAAGAGTGTAGAGCAAGTAAGTGAATTTGTATATTTGGGGAGTCTGTTTACAAGCGATGGAAAGATTGATGAAGATGTGGAAAGGAGAGTAAATGCGGGAAATAAAGTGAATGGTGCTATACATGCGATGGTGACCAACCAATCGATGTCCAAAGAGGCTCGACTGGCATAATGGTGTGCTGGTGCCTACACTTATGTATGGAAGTGAATGTTGGGTGTGGCAAAAGCAGCATAAAAGTAGTGTAAATGCTGTGGAAATGCGTTCCTTGCGAAGCATGTATGGTGTGACTATAAATGATAGTGTGACTATAAAAAAAGATTTAGTGACAAAAACTGAAAAGAGTATGCTTAGATGGTTTGGTCATGTTGAGAGGACGAATGAAAGGCGACAAACAAAAGGTATTTACAAGGCAGATATAAGTGGAAATACCGGGAGGATTTCCCAGAAAGACATATATAGTGACCTCATTGGTGATGTTCTTCAAAAAGTCAGGTGCGTAGTACTTGAAACCAGCGTGCGTGTATAACCAGCAGGCTTAGCATGACACCCTCTATTTCTTCGAAGAATAGACACGGCTCTTTCTATACAAAGTGACATATCGTTTCTCAGTTTTTGACATCTCACCGTAGAAATCCTTCTACAATCTGTCATCTTGTCTTTCGTTTCTAACGATCTTTGTCTAGGTCCTTTTTTATGTAGAAGGATTTCTACGGTGGGATGTCAAAAAAGGAGAAACGAAATGTCACTTTGTATGGAAAAAGCCGTGTCTATTCTTCGAAGAAATAGAGAGTGTCATGCTAAGCCTGCTGATGTATGAACGTAAACTATGCAAAAGGACTATGTAAGGACTAAGGAGCGTAGCAGGTGGCGTTCTATAGTTTCTGCCTACCCCCATGGGAGGAAAGCGTGAGTTTATGTATGTCATTCTGCCTAGCCTTTTACCAACTATGTTGGGTCAGCTTCCAGTCTAAGTGGATGCAGCTGAATAAGTACCTATTTTTTACATATAATGCATACATCCTCTTAAGGGGTCATTGTACTCATTATTATGAACAACTTTTACTATGGGCCAAACCGGAAATAGCGAAAAAAAAATTTTTCTGCATTTTGACGAGTTATGCGAATATATACTCAATACTCAATACGTTTATTGCATTCCACAATGTGGACTTAGGTGGTAGGTACATAAAGACATACATTCGTTTTGGAGCATTGTGGGCCCTGTCGGGCATAACAACATAACAATTAGGAGGAGAGCTGTTATAGATATTTGTTAACAATTTTAATTTTAATCTACTCTTTCGTTTTGTGTAGGTAGGTAGGCTGATAACTAATTGTGTACATATAATTTTTACTACTCATATATTAGATTTATACATTAATATTTATTTTAATTATACATATATTATTATTATCATTGGTAATTATAAATAAATTATTATTGCGTTTTTTTTTTGGTATTATTGTTTATTTATTAAATTTATCATTTAAATATGCATGTACATTATAATAACATTTACAGATTAGAAATTGTTTTAATTTATAAGGACGGAAATAATAGGAAATAGTAAATAGGAAATAGCTGATATTTTTCGACTTTTTTTTCGATGCAATTTGATACGACCACTAGATAATTCCATAAACATTGATAATATTTTATTTTTCAGATCCATTTCTTACCAGTTCCTTGTTGCAAGCTTTAGTGGAAGAGTCAGAGAACAAGAAACGGGTTCAAAGATACAGAGATGTCGCGTAATGTCTTTATAATATTGTTTTAAATAAATACTAGTTAACACGTAATACTTCGTGTTTTATTGTAGTCATCCCATAAAAAAGCATAAAAAATATTTACCTGTTTGTCCCTTTCCCAAGGTCTTCTCCAGCCTGAAAGGTCCCACATATTGGTAGACCTCCGAGGTCCCTGTAGAACCTCCACCCTCCATCTTCACGCTTCACACCAAGTCCAATCACAAACATAAAAAACTTTCACATTTCACCAACATTTTTCAGTCTTTTCGCCGATAGATGGCGTTGTACAAAATTTATAGTCATTTTATTTTTTTAATCGAGTTTTCTTTCCGTTGGACGTTCATGCCGGCCGATTATTGTTTTTATTTTGAGTTTATTGTTTACTTTCGGATTCACTGGTGTTGTTATTTATTCTGTGAAGTCAATGGTGGTATTTCATTATTTGTTTACCTACCTATTCATTGGCCTTTTTAAAGTAAATATTCCGGTGCCTCAATATATAGGTATGAGTAAAGATGATCCATTGAAATAGTGGAGTCCTATGAAAACTACGCGTGCTTCTGCACATCGGAGAAACAGGCCTTGAGAACAAAAGATACGCCACGGGCGTAGACTAATAATATTGTTAGCCATATCAATTCAATTCAAATTCGTAGGTATTGATTGAACGAAATATTATTCAGTCACTCCTTTTCTTTCTGAACGCGTTGGATATATCGCCACTATTTAATGGGATAGACTTGTATTGTATATAAATGTATTTTTTTAATCTAATAGAGAAAGTAATGCATTCACATTACAGAAGAAAAACTTCAAGCTTTAAATGGGCTTCTGACCCGAAGGCTGAACGAAAATTATTTAATGTTCTCCATAAAAAAAAGTTACAATAGCGCAAATGCAACCGCCTCTGTGGTCCATTGGTAAGACCACCTGTTTCAGACCCAGAGCTCCCGAGTTCGATTCTCAGTAGGGGCAACATTTTCTGCTCGGTTTGGTTGGTAGAGCTTGTTCTTAGTCCGCCTGGCTAGCTACCACCATCTTATCTAAGTCTGTCGCCATAACAACAATTTTAACAGCATTGTTGTGTTTCGGCAGTTAGAGATAAGATGGCCCGTTCCTTTGTAGTTGAGGATTCTGGGTGAAGCTCGCCTCCACCTCCGGCCTGATCATCACTTACCATCAGGTGAGACGAAGGCCAAGAGCTTCCCCGTTGCGGTAAAAAAAAGCAATACCTCAGTCAAACTTGTATTTCAATTATTTTGAATATGCTACGAAGTGAATGTCATTCTCATTACACATCGCTCAGGGAACTTGGACACATACGAAGTTATGAACTGCAACTTTATAATAAAAGCTAAAAGCCCTTTTTATTCTGAACGTCTATGCGTTGTAGTATTTTCAGTAGTTTGCAGAATGGCTCCTAGTTCAGTGTGCCTTTTGGCAAAGGCGTCCTAACAACTTGCACTGAGTCCTATTTATAGCATTCTCATTGTATGGAAATCCTATGAAATGAAATGAAATGAAATGAAATGAAATTGTTTATTCTGTAAATAGGATATGAGAATCACTTTTACACGTCATATTAAAAAATAAGCTAGATGGAGTCGACATTTCCTATCTGACTACCCCTGAGAAGAAACACAACAACAAACTATACAATGCGAGACTAGCTTGTGATGGGAATGTATGGCTTGATGTGTGGCTGTGTGTACTTAGAATCTGTCAGTGCTCGGGGTCCGTGGCTCGTCCGCAATCTATTCGTGCCGGTGTGACTGATCCTTGAGCGAAATAGTACGTAAGTGGTAGTTTTATTTTAAAGTTAGTTATTACAAGAATATTAAATTTGTATAAAATCAAGCGCTTCTCGCCATCAAACGAATAGGTTTGGCGAGTAAATAAGAAGTGAAAAAAAAAATGAATAAATATAAAAAAAGCAACTCTTTTAAATTTGAAATTTTAAAATTTTTAAATTTAAAATCCCAAAAACAAACTTTACATTGTAGTTGAAAAAACATGTTCTCCCATACATCGATATATGCCATGATCAATTCTCTAACTGCGAATATAAGTTGGTCGACTATTACTCGTTAACTTGTAAAGCCTACTCCTATCCTTTTAATTTCATTATGATGAATCTTTTCACAACTCCATAAACAACCATTTAGCTGGCAGGGGGGGGGGGGGGGGGTTTTAATTGACTCTAACAAAAATTAGCACTTTAATTGTTAATTTAATAATATGCAAGCCGATCTTTGAATCGAAAAGTGGTGTTCATAGACACGCAATATTTTTAAACGGCCTATCCAACGATATCCCACACCACGGTAGGGTTGACGAGAAAAAAAAATATCATCCCCACATTACCTACGTCCAAGGGAGGTATCCAAAAAAAAAAACTTTTTCGAGATTTTATTTTAGCACTTTGCCGATGTGATTAATATGTATACTTATGCTAAATTACAGCTTTCTAGTACTAAGCGTCTCTGAGCTACAGCGGGGACAGACAGACAGACAGACATGGCGAAACTATAAGGGTTCCTTGTTTGCTACGGAACCCTTAAAAAAGTAGGTGGACGAATCATAGGGTATCAAAAATTTCGTCCGCATCGCTGTCAACAGAAAAAGTTCCCAAAAGGCTGGCAGCATTGCCACATTGTATGGCAATAATGATTCTTTGGCCAAAAAATAGGCCAGCCCTCTGGTCACGTGAAGAGTCGACCAACAGCTTGGTTATGTCTCGAAAAACTAAGTGGGCACTCGGACCCCATGGTCATAGTGTTTCAACCCCAAACGGCTCGAACATATTAATCCCAATAAATTTGAGTACCTATTTGCGCCGTTTGAGGTTTTCTACACTTGCAGCAGCCGCCCCAGGACAGCCCGCTGTGCTAGGAAGATGGGATGGCGCAAGGGTGTTGACTCATGTTGCATCCCACACCAAAGGCCTACCAACTTTAATATTTATTACTGTCGTATAAAGCTCTATTTCTTTACAACTGTAGAATTTCTTGCCGGCTCTTCCCCATAGGAAACGACCAATTGGAACCGTGCACCTAGCTTCTGACCTTTCATAAGTGTCCATGTAGGATTGTGTGAAATCAAATATTTTGATTTTACAATTCTACACGGATCCAGTTCAGAGCCGTCTGAGTCAGGCGAGTTCGCAGTTCAGGATTTTGGGGAGATCATCCATTGATTTTGTGGAGAGTCAGCCCAAGATTTTGGAGGTCAACTTGGTTTAAGGACAGTTTTAAAGCCCAATCGTCTCCAGCTTGGATGATTTTGGGAGGGGGGAGAGATCATCGTGACTCATGAAGTCATGGACCCTATGATTCTTGGTCCGTGCCTGGTTCGGGCTCAGGCAGAAGGGCGGGCATTTTTGGAGGACTGTCTTAGGTAACTTTGACGTTCGAAAAGTGCTGATTTTCAGCCTAGTTTGAATAAATGACTTTTGATTTGATTTTGAATTTTGATTTTAGGGGATCTGCTCCCTAAGCACGAAGACCATAGTTTTGACCGAAGATACGAGCATTTCCTACTCCGTATCACTTACGGATATATGATTAGTTCGAGGCCCGAACTAAGAATGAATGACAACACTATTTAACAGTTGTCCCTACACCAACATGTATTTGCCTGTGCTAAAAATTTAATTCGGCATTTGTTTTGACGAGTTAACTACTTTTGGATTGGCCCGTATCTTCGTTGCCGGACTTAGAGAGTAGACCCCAGTGTCGAGTGTGTTCGTTACACAAAGTGCTCTGAATACGGCCCAGAAGGTCAAGTGAGTGAGCAAGAAACAGAGACAAATTCAGTAAAACAAAATACGCACGCATGTTTTTTTATCTCTGACGGTTTTTTGACATTGAGCCTGCAGGCTAGGAGGTAGAGATCATAATCCCTTTAGCCAAGTCAAGAGTCTCTGGGATACATAATCAGCCTATATTCTTCCCACTCCTGGGACACAGGCCTTTCCGAGAGGTGTGGGCTATAATTTATCATGCTGGCCCAGTGTGAGTTGATAGATGTTTTCGTTTTTTTGGTTCAAAGACGTGCCGGTTTCCTCACGATGTTTTCCTTCAACATTTTGAGAGCAGTGGTCTCTGGGATATAACTTAGTAATTCCGATTTACGACCAGTATTCGTAACGATGAGTAAAAATGGCATAGCTTAATAATTGTTAGCCAGGACCCACGCGACAAATGACCGATCCCTGCTTCGTAACGACCGTTATAGTTCGTAACTTTACCGATATTAAAGCGAGGATAGATTTTCATTAAACCCTTCCCTTGGAACTTGGGTGAAATTGAGGACTCGGCTCTGTGTGAGGGTGTGGGACATAGCGTATGATACAGAGTAGACACCACCACGTGGGCCCAGTTCGGGTTGATGGACGAAAAAAATCACTGAATTTTCGTTTCAGGATATGCTAGTTTCATTGTGTACGATGTTTTTCATCATTGTTTTTAGAATAGAAGCAATAAATTACACAAAGTAAAGTGCATGGCCCCGACTTACGAGTTGTAGTTCGTGGGTTCAAAACCAGGCAGGCGCTTTACTTTGTGTAAATAATGTCATCACCACTGCTCTCAAAACGGTGAAGGAACACATCGTGAGGAAACCGACATGTCCCTAGAACCAAAAATTCGAAGACATGTGACATCTATCAACCCGCACTGGGCCCGCGTGGTAGATTATAGCCCACTCCCTCTCGGAAAGGAGGCCTGTGTCCCAGCAGTTGGAACATTATAGGCTGATTATGAAAGTGCATGCTTGCCTGTTCCCGCCTGGTTTAGAACAACTGGTAACAACGTGTGGCAACCACTGCACGAAGTTAACATTGATGATAATTAATTAAGCTGAAATGAATGCAAAAGCAATTACTTATCTAGAATGCCGGTAATATAGACTTATCCACTTCCAAATATTACAATTTTGATACGTCAATATTAACTCAGGGTTGGGCGGCAAACAAACAAGAATGGGGGTATTATTATTGCATCTTACTGAAGCAGGAAAAGCGAGCCACCCCTATTGTTATTGTAACAAAGTAAATTATTTGAAAAAGGATCGCATTGTGTGCTTCCAACTTTTTTGAGAACTGCATGTCGATTCTGTCAAAATCTCACCGTGAAAACTCGCGTGGAGTGAGCTGTCAGTGTCATCTCACTGATGCTAGTGAGTGACCAAGCATTACATTTATAATCATAATCGAGATTACTCCTACTCCTATCCTTTTAATTTTATTATGATGAATCTTTTCACAACTCCATAAACAACCATTTAGCTGGCAGGGGGGGGGGGGGGGGATTTGATTGACTCTAACAAAAATTAGCACTTTAATTGTTAATTTAATAATATGCAAGCCGATCTTTGAATCGAAAAGTGGTGTTCATAGACACGCAATATTTTTAAACGGCCTATCCAACGATATCCCACACCACGGTAGGGTTGACGAGAAAAAAAAATATCATCCCCACATTACCTACGTCCAAGGGAGGTATCCAAAAAAAAAAACTTTTTCGAGATTTTATTTTAGCACTTTGCCGATGTGATTAATATGTATACTTATGCTAAATTACAGCTTTCTAGTACTAAGCGTCTCTGAGCTACAGCGGGGACAGACAGACAGACAGACATGGCGAAACTATAAGGGTTCCTTGTTTGCTACGGAACCCTTAAAAAAGTAGGTGGACGAATCATAATCAAAAATTTCGTCCGCATCGCTGTCAACAGAAAAAGTTCCCAAAAGGCTGGCAGCATTGCCACATTGTATGGCAATAATGATTCTTTGGCCAAAAAATAGGCCAGCCCTCTGGTCACGTAAAGAGTCGACCAACCGCTTGGTTATGTCTCGAAAAACTAAGTGGGCACTCGGACTTATGTCTCGGAATTATTTGAAAAAGGATCGCATTGTGTGCTTCCAACTTTTTTGAGAACTGCATGTCGATGCTGTCAAAATCTCACCGTGAAAACTCGCGTGGAGTGAGCTGTCAGTGTCATCTCACTGATGCTAGTGAGTGACCAAGCATTACATTTATAATCATAATCGAGATTGTAATAATATTTGTATGCTAATTCTATTGATCATGTAATATTAGGTATTTCAAAACTAGTATTTAAGTGTTGAAACGTTACTATTTAGGGTTTTTTTTTAAATAAAATAGCTAAACAGAAAATCAGTCAGAAACTCAATTTGTTTTTTTTATTCCAAAAGATATGGCAATTTTCACAGAGCAATTTTGCTTTTTAGATTTGACCTCACTATCGGCTTTAATACCCCCGAAAACCACAAAAACGATACCCATTATGAAAAATCTGAATATATTCGGAGCCGCCATCTTGCTTTTTACATTTGACCTCAGTATCGGCTGTAACACCCCCGAAAACCTTGAAAACGACACCCGTGATGAAAAATGTTTGTAGCCGCCACTTTCGATTTTGATACATAGGTGGTAAAACCAAATTTTTGTTTGTCGCGCATAAAAAATAAAAAACGGCAAAATTAAAAAAAAAACTCAACTTGATATTCTAATAACAGCGCCTCCCGCGCAAGCGCGGCGTGATCTTATCACTTCATCCGATTCTCGTAACCATAGTAACCACCCGCGCCAAAGTGAATTGGCTAGGTGAAGTGAGTCGGTAAGCGCGACGCGCGGGTGTCGTGATCTTATCACTTCACTTGATTCTCGTTGCCATAGCAACACCACTTCACTTGGGCTGGATGAAGTGAGCCTAGCCGCACTCCGCGCGCCGGCCGGTGCGCGCGCTGTGCGAGTGTCAGTTGAACGGTTCAATTTTGTTATAGTATTGATGACGGTGATTTTATGAATATTATTTTATTATTAACAATGCATAGGTCGGTATAAATTTACCTACCTAAAATAAAATATTAGAAACGTACTTATTAAATAATCCGCACGTTTTTTATTCAAATGGCTTATGTACACAGACACACACATCGTTTAGTTAGGTTTCCACATAGTTTGTGAGGGGATAAATTCTATGGTCCGTCAGCCAGGCACACTTTTAGCACTCGATCACTTGACACACTTGGGTATCTCTTCTTATTGAATAGATTTGGGTTAATAATAACGCTGAATAACGTCGCACAGTCTTTACTCGACTCAATACACTATCGCTTCTTCAAACACATCGCGGTTGAGTCATGGGATTGTGTTTATTTAATTAGATAACTGATTATGATCAATAGAATTAGCATAAAAATATTCATAAAATCTCGATTATGATTGTAAATGTAATCCTTGGTCCATCCCTAGTATCAGGGGATGACACTGACAGTTCACTCCACGCTCACTTCACTTAAGTTTTCTCGGTGAGAAGGTTACAGAATAGCACTGCAGCACTTTGAAATTCGAATTGTGTCGAGGTGCGAATCCACTAAATCCATCGCGGATTGGCTATTTTGAAAAGTTCACTTGGAACCTCACTCGAGTGACCGCACAAAACTCGAAAACGAAATCATTGTTTTAGTAAGTAGGTACCATGAAGTTATGGTATAGTTTCATGGTAAGTAGGTACCTATAATAATAATCATAGCGGATTCACACCGTTCAAATTTCGAAGTTACGTTATAGAATAGAAAGGATAACAGAATACTTATTTAAAAAAGCCGTGTTCCAAAAAAGAAAGACCAAAAATGATCCCTCACCTCTGTAAATAAAATTGAGGCAAAATGTTTTTAAAGTAAAATCTCTCTATAAAATGCTAATTACTTAAAGAATAAGCTTGAATGACAGCTATCCAGTTTAAAAGCAATTAACGTAGCCCTATTACACCGTTTGGGTAAATGAATTGGGTCAAAAGACTTTTAGCAATAAGTAAGTAGCCCGCATCTTGCTGGAATGTTGCCAGCGTAAAAAAGTCTTAGAACAATGCATTAGACTAATTTATTCGATTGTAAAAATGGTGTTCTAAAAAAGGTTCTTTTTTTTCTTGCACGGTTGGACCCCGTTCCAAGAAAAGTTTTGCAGTTCATTATCCATATTTCGCTCCATGTAAAGTACTGATATCCAGTTGCATCCGGCTACACTGGAAGCTGACCCCACAATAGTCGAGAAAGTGCTAAATTTTCAAAACCGGGACACCGGTATTGCGGTATTTTTTTCAATATTTCTTATTTTTTTTAGAACTAAAGTAAAAACACCTCTTTCTTTCCCCTACGGCATAATTTTCTCTTGTTTTATTGAAACAAAATCAAATTATGTAAAAAATTATTATAAAAAACAAGTTTCCATAAACTTCCATTTGAAAGTAAATAATCTGCAAATTATTCTTGGAACTAGATACATAATAATTATTAAAGTATGACAAAACTGTCTACACTATTAGTACAAACAAAGTAAGCAAGTAAGCAACAAAGTAAATTGGAAATGTCAAAATAAATTAAGCGAAATTTCTTTCCCCTCCTTTTTTATATCATGTAGTACATATTATTATTTTAAGACTGTTAGCTTATAAAAGGTGTCGTTTTGCATCCTCGTCAAATTCAAGGAGGTACGAGTAACTATGCTAATGATTCTCGACACGAATCAATAAAATAAGTAGGTCCTTTTTTTCTAATTTTCGGAAATCGGCGTGTTTGGGACACGCATGTTAAAACGCGGCCCGTGTGATACCGCACTGTAACTGCCTTTTTACTCACACACTACCGCATACGCAACGGGGTGATTCTGTTCTGTGAAAGTGGTGTATTCTAAAATACTGTCAGACTTAAATAACTAAAAAAACAAGTATGTATAAATTATTGAGCAGGTAATATCGTAATTTTATTTGATTATATATGTCTTTCATAGAAGCTTCCTGAAATTCGACGAGGATGCAAAACGACACCTTGTATAATAAGAAAATATTATCTTAAATAAAACACAAACAGTAGTGAAGCAACATTAATTATACAATTAAAAGCGACAAGTAATTTATAAAGCCGCAGAAATCTGAAGAAAATTATTATGGAAAATACTTGCTTGTCTATCTACCTAACAAAAATAAAATGCTGTTCGTTGGTAAGCCCATCTCTTCATAACAGCTGGACCGATTTGGCAATTTTTTGCTTAAATGTATTTGTAATAGTCCGAATCAAGTTCTTACGGAAAGGAAAATTTTAAAAGTTGCCGGGACAATTGTCAAATTCGGGAAAGCTGAAAGAGCGTGTTATATGGGAATTTTGTATGAATTATTAAAATATGGAGAGGACAACGCCTGTCGAGTCAGCTAGTTTTAAATAAAGGTTGACCACTATTTTTAATCACAAGTCAAAATACCGAAATACCTATCGGTTTTACAAGTTTCAATCCTGGTATTAAGAAACGGTAAAACATGACCGGTATCCCGGTTTTTCGGTAATACCGAATACCGGTATCCAGGCTGTAGTCCTAAAGTACCGTACGAGGGAACATAAATTTGCCAAAATGGCGTAACCATTTTTTCTCACACACAATTTGGCTAATTTAATTGTTGTTAGGCCCAACATTAGACAACTTTTATATGAGCTGCCGTTACGCTGGAAAATCAGTATGGAGATCTTACTATGATGCTGTAGATATTTAATTAAGATTAGGTATGCCTAGGTACTCATTCTATATAGTTCACTTGGAACCTCACTCAAGTGAGCGCACACAATTCGAAAGCGAACTCATTTGTTTTTAAAGTAAATCATCGCGGATTCAAAAAGTTCGAATTTCGAAATTTTGAGGCTCTCCCAAAGAAGTGTCTTCAGACCCTTCTTATTCCTTATAAACAATAATCTATGGTACTAAATTGTGTTCTGTAACACCATCATTGTCCTATTTACTCAGCGTTATTTTAAATTACAGGTACAAAAGTTGGTAATTATTAGGCCCAATTCTAGGCGCGTGTTTAATCAGATTAGGCCCATAGAAGTCGGGGTTACCAACGTAAAAAAGTTCAAGGTTTAACGATAAGCTGTTGTCAAACGTGTATTGTCGAATTTAATGATGAGATGAAACTTTTAGAACACCAACCTATATTGTTGGCTTGGTAACAGGTAACAGTGGTCGTTCTATAAAGCTGGGACACATCAATTTAAAAAATGATAGCAATCCTCTTTGATGTAAACTGCTATTGGAAACTCCGCAGTTTGGAGCTATGAGAACGCGAATAGCTCAAGGCGTGGTGAAAAAAATTGCCCGGCTAGTGTTGTTGTTGATCGCCGGGTTGTCTGCCCAGGGTGCGCTAGATCTACAGAAGTATTGTCAATGAAGGTTTTCTGAAATGACGTTCACTAGGTGGCAGCACTGAGACGTCAAGTCCGGGTGAAAAATATATATGTAGGTACACGTGACAGTTATTAGTAAAAGGTTTATTAAAAAAAAAAAGAATATTAAAATATCTTATGTGATCAGGATCACCCAACGTCGAGCACTTCAATTCTAGGTCTATTTTGTGCTGGGAAGTATTTTTTTTTTCTCGAAAAGTTACTTTACACATAGGAGATTTTAAATTTGCAACGACACTAATAAAATACGGCCCCTAGTACCCGGCGGCCCGCCTAACCTTGGCTACGGTAGCGGTCAAGGCTACGGTGAGGCAAGGGATGCTAAGAATCCCCGGAACAGATCCGGCTACCAAAACCACCGAAAACTAGACCTGGCAACATATAACACGCGTACACTCCGGACCGACGAGAAGATCATCGAACTCGAGGAAGAATTGAGCAGGTTACGATGGGGTATAGTAGGGTTATCTGAAGTCCGAAGAGAGGGGGAGGACTCGATAATCCTCAAATCCGGGAACTTGCTCTATTTCCGGGAGGGCGACCAACAGTCCCAAGGTGGTGTCGAGTTTATCGTCCACAAGTCCCTTGTGAGCAACGTGGTGAAGATCGAGAGTGTGTCGACAAGGGTGGCGTACCTTATACTCAGAATATCCAAAAGATATTCGCTGAAGGTCGTACAGGTTTACGCCCCGACCTCGTCACACCCCGACGATGAAGTGGAGACCATGTATGAGGATATTTCCAGAGCCATGCATGGCTCTAAAACTCACTTCACCGTTGTCATGAGGGACTTCAACGAGAAACTGGGCACACGAAACGATGGAAAAAGTGGACATGGCAGAGCCCTGATGGTGCAACAAAAAATGAGATTGACTTCATTATGTCGACGAAGAAGCAAGTATTCAATGATGTCTCTGTGATCAACGCGGTGAAAACCGGAAGTGATCACCGAATGGTAAGAGGCACATTGAATTTAAATATCAAGCTGGAAAGATCTCGACTGATGAAGTCTACGCTCCGCCCAGCACCGATCCAAGTCCAAAACCCCGAGAGCTTTCAGCTCGAACTTCAGAATCGTTTCGAGTGCCTAGGGAGCTCCGTGGACGATTATAACGATGGGTTCGTGGAAACGGTACATACGGTCGGGTCCAAGATCTTCAAGACCCGTCGTACAAATAGAAACAAGAAGCTCTCTGATCCTACTATACGGCTCATGGAGGAGAGGCGCGAGATGATCCTGCAGTCTTCAGTTGATGCGCTCAAGTACCGCCAGCTCAATAGACGGATCTCTAAGTCCTTAAAAAGCGACCTTCGCCGCTTTAATACAGAGCGCATTAAGGACGCGATAGAGCGGAATAAAGGCTCCAAGGTCTTTACAAGAGATCTGTCTATTGGGCAGAGCCAGCTTGTGAAACTGAAGACCAATGATGGCAGGATCGTATCCGCCAAACATGAGCTGTTGAGAGAGATCGAGAGTTTCTATGGACAGTTATACACGTCAACAGGCAACCCTGGTATGAATCTGGCAAACGACCCAAGAGCTAGATTGACCCGACACTACACCGAAGACATCCCGGACGTCAGCTTGTACGAGATTAGGATGGTTCTGAAGCAGCTCAAAAACAACAAGGCGCCGGGTGATGACGGAATTACGGCTGAACTTCTGAGGGCCGGTGGAAAACCCGTTCTCAAGGTCCTCCAGAAGCTATTTGGTTCCGTCATACTCGAGGGCAAAACGCCACAGGCATGGAACAGAGGTGTGGTGATACTGTTCTTTAAGAAGGGCGACAATACCCTCCTTATGAATTATAGGCCCATCTCACTTCTGAGCCATGTCTACAAGCTGTTTACAAGAGTCATCACGAACCGTCTCGCGCGCAGGTTTGACGACTTCCAGCCTCCCGAACAAGCCGGATTCCGTAAAGGCTTTAGCACTGTACACCACATATATACGCTGCGGCAGGTTATACAGAAGACCGAGGAGTATAACCTGCCTCTCTGCTTAGCGTTCGTGGACTACGAAAAAGCCTTCGATTCGATCGAGACATGGGCTGTACTGCAGTCTCTTCAACGGTGCTAGATCGACTATCGGTACATCGAGGTGCTTAAGTGTCAGTACGAAAACGCCACTATGTCAGTCCGACTCCAGGACCAGACCTCGAAACCTATCCTTCTGCAGCGAGGTGTGAGACAGGGAGACGTTATCTCTCCGAAACTGTTCACCGCTGCACTGGAAGATGTCTTCAAGGTTCTGGACTGGAAAGGGCCAGGCATCAACATCAATGGCGAGTACATCAATCACCTTCGGTTTGCCGACGATATAGTTGTCATGGCTGAGACTATGGAGGATCTCAGTACAATGCTCGATGACCTCAGTAGAGCTTCCGAAAGACTGGGTCTTAAAATGAACATGGACAAGACAAATATCATGTCAAATGCCCATGTTACACCCACTCTCATGAAAATCGGAGATGCTACGCTCGAAGTTGTGGACGAGTATGTTTATCTAGGACAAACTGTCCAGTTAGGTAGGTCCAACTTCGAGAAAGAGGTCAATCGTCGAATCCGACTCGGCTGGGCAGCGTTAGGGAAGCTACGCAATATCTTCTCGTCCCACATACCACAGTATCTCAAGACGAAAGTCTTTGACCAGTGCGTGTTGCCAGTGATGACCTATGGCACTGAAACGTGGTCGCTTACAATAGACCTTATAAAAAGCTACTCAAAGGGCAATGGAGAGGGCTATGCTTGGAGTTTCCCTACGTGATCGAATCAGAAATGAAGAGATCCGTAGGCGAACCAAGGTCACCGACATAGCCCGAAGAATTGCCAAACTTAATTGGCAGTGGGCAGGGCACATTGCTCGCAGAACAGATGGCTGATGGGGCCGAAAGGTTCTGGAATGGCGACCGCGTACCGGAAGACGTAGCGTTGGAAGGCCTCCTACAAGGTGGACCGATGACCTTGTGAAGGCCGCAGGAATCCGCTGGATGCGGGAAGCACAAAACCGGTCGAAGTGGCGGTGCTTGGGGGAGGCCTATGTCCAGCAGTGGACGTCTTTCGGCTGAAATGATGATGATGATGACCTAATTGTTTGAAATTCGGAAATCTCGCTGTTTGAAACTACCGTCATAGATTATATAAGACATTGACATGACAATAGTGCATAAAGTTACAGGGTCATTCTTAATGCAATGCCATTACCAGTGCGTCCTTGCTCTAATAAAATAGGTAGGTTACCTAGGTAGGTTTATCAAATTCTTGAAATCATGACACGGCCGTAGTGACAATTTTATGAATAGTGACATAAATTACTGCCTGTGCAGGGACCAAAGCCTCTTCAAAGGAGAAGAGAAGACAACATTTTTAGTTATTAGATTCACAAACATTCGATACGCTTCCGTGTCGAATCGAACATCAATCAATGTTATCGAAGGAGGCCTCTAAACACTGTTCATAAACTCGAAACCCGATTATTTTTACAGTTTTAACAAACAAAATAGACGACCGCTATTCTTCCGACAGCTATTTCCCAGCCGGTAATAGTATTATATAAGCAAATCAAGTAAACGAAAAAGTGTATTTTTTTATTTGAAAGCATGTGGAATGGTTGTGAAGAGCTATGCAGTAGGAGGATTCTCATAACAGCATTTCGTAATCCGAACGGTGTCGAGCCTCGATAAATGGATCTGACAGAATACTTGAATGCGAAAAATGTGAACTTGACAGAATACTTGAATGCCTGATCTAGGTACACTTCTAAAAGTAATGATTACGTTGTAAGGAGCTGATTGGCACTAGAAAAGAGGCCTATGCCCAGCAGTTGGTGAAGACGGCTGTGGATGATAATGATTAAGGAGTTAATAATGTGTTCTTTATTACTTAGGTAATCGTTATAAATCGTATGTCCTACCAATTACAAAATGATGAGGAGTTTACCCAAGCTATAGCTTTCAACAGGCAAGTATCAAAGCATGAACACTGGGAAATTCAAGTTACCGTCACCAATCCATTTTCCATGCAGACTGATTACCTACCTAAGACATAAAACTCGGCAGACTATTGCCAGTCTTTTGAAGAGGTTCATGTTCGGTCAATCAGATGGTCACTTTAGATAGCGCGATACTTTTCATTTTGTTTATCCGAAAGTCGATCTAGCGTGACGGTATGTAATAGAAAAAGAAAATAGGAATTTATTTCGCGTTCTTGGGTGGCATTGCTTATAAAATGATCGATAAATTGTACACTTTTACCGACGATTTTAGAAAACGTAGTTTATTTAAGATTTTGGTCTAACAATCTTTTTAGGGGTAGAAACTATTTTTAGAATGTAAATATGGCGTCTTTTTATTTTTAAGTATTTTTTAGCACATTTTTCATTTGTAACAAGTTAGTTTTAATTAAGAATCATTTGTTTAGTAAAAAACACTGGTGCGACATAATTAACTATGAACAAATTAATGCAGATTTTCACACATTTTCAATTGAGGCACAGGAATAGTTTTAAAGTTCCAATAGGATTATTTTATCCGAAATCGCATCACTTTATTGGTAAAATGACTTACTGAATTATTAAAAGCACTACACGATCTAATAATAACACTGTATTCCGCATACAACGTTTTCATCTGCACGTCACTAGAAAATCAATATAGGCAGTCTTGGCCACAGCACTTTAGTTTAACACAGCATACGGATGCGTATCCGAAATAACAAACACTTGACATATTCCCGCGCATTTTCACATTAATTTTATTGAATTTATTTTGTTTAAAAAATTGTAAAATATTACATAATAATATGGGTTGAGATTTAATGTTTTCCGTGCGGGCTCCGTACGCTCCCCACTCGGTTATCATCGGGTTACGTCGGCGCTTTCCGTCGGGGGTGGGATGAGTGAGTCATTACCCCTCGAGGGGTGGCTTTTCGTTCCGTTTTACGAACGCGAAATGAAAGGGGAAAGATTTCTTATTGGAATGGTTTGAAATAATTGTAATAAAATCATTAATATGAAAAAATATAAATAGAAAGTGTTAAACAAAATAAATAGTTTATTTTATTTATCGGTTATTTTTCCTATTTGGGGTAATTTGGGGTGACTTAAATATTCAGCATCTGCCAACCAATCCTCTCAATATAATAACTATTAATTAAATCTAATTGTTATGCGAGTACACACCTACCCACAAATCAAAATATTACCCAATGTTAAAGTTGGCCGGCCCTACTTATCCCAAACAAACTAATAAGCTCAATACCTTCGCGAGAAAGGTGACAGGCAGCGCCATCTTTTATTGTAAAGATGAACTACATATCTAGTACATTTTATGGTCCAGGTGTCAAATAGGAATAGATTTACAATGCATTTTTCGAGGGTAATCTACAAAAACTACCTACCCGACTTTTCGAGGCGCTGCAAAGTCAGATAAGTACCTATTAATACTCATTAGGTGGTCCTCCTTAACCGAAAAATAAAAACAGAAAAGAAATAAGAGATCAAAAATCCCTGCGCTTGTCCATCATCAAACTTGAACTCAAACTCAAAGCATTTATTTCAAATAAACCAATTACAGGCACTTTTGAATTGTCAAGGGGTCGGTCAGTCAGAAAGATGAAGCCATGGGGGGTCAAGTCTGTATGTAACCAATGCCAACGTCGGGCAAAAGGAACGAAAGAGAGACAACGATATACGCTAGACAGAGAAATCACTATTTGTGTTTTGCTTGACTAAATTAGAACATTCCTAACATATTGGTAGAATTTCTATTGTTACGGTGAACGGTGTTGACCCCGTTTCTAAATAAATAATTATTTATTTTATGGATAAAAACATGTGCTGCGCACATCTGTGACTATTTTGTGTTATTAATTAGAAAAAAAAAATACTTTTTAGAAGCAATCAATACTTTTACTCTGGCAGCACCTGAAATCGAAAAAATATGGCGGTTTACTGGACGCGACATTGTTTATGTTTTTCTCTGGTTTTTTAACTTGGGCCTGGACATTTTTACGAGTTGTAGATACTCATTATTTTGTTTTGTTATTATTTCGTGCTGCTGTGTTTTTAGTTTTGTGTGCCTGGACAATTTTACGAGAAAGAGACTCATTTTATTTATTTAGTGTACGTGTGTATCTGTGCATTATTTGTTAAAATGTCACGCCATATGCGCTATGAACTTAGAAGAAAGTGTGCTAAGTGTAACATCACTGCAGCAGAAGATAGAAATTTGAGTTTCCACAGATTTCCTCTTCCTGGTAGACATACGATGATAAAGTAAGTAATTAAAAGTTATCCTCAATTTTTATTAGTTTTCTTCATTATGTAGCTTAATCATTTCATTTAAAATTAACAATAAAACACAATAAACATATACTTTACCTTGTACGGGCATATAGAGTCCTGGAATATCAATGTTTTGTTGACAACTACATTTTTAAGGTACATTCTACATTTTTCAAATATGTAAAAAGTGGTTACTGAAGTACTGAAGCAGCAACAATCAGTTAAAATTTACTTTAATCCCACTATATAATAATATTAGTAGAGTAACTTTTTGGGGGAAATTAGAAACAAAGTAGATTTCCTAGACTGAGTTGATGAAGTAGTTGCAAGTTAAACCATGAGCAATGATATAGTTTTAGATATACATATTTTCAATTATTTCAGGGCACGTGTATGGGCTGAATACTGTTACCCTACTGGACAATGGTCAACTGAGAAATCACTAAGAGACTTGCACTCGCAACACAAGATGTTATGCAGTAAGCACTTTGATGACTCCTCGTTTACTAGCAGTGCTAGGATAAGATTAAACAATTATGCCATCCCAATTGGAACGCAGGACTTATTGGTAAAGTTTCGCCAGGAACAATGTGCAACTGCATGTGGAAGTGGCCAAGTTACAAATGTCTCAGTTCAAAAACCTCAAGTAAGTTAACATTAGTTACTATACTCGTATTAAAAAACTAAGCTAAAACTCAAAGTAAGAAATAATAGGCATTGTCTGGGTATGGCCATTTCATCATAGATGATTGAGGTCAAGAGTGGACTCGTATCAGTAATAATAAAAACAGTTAATAGCCCGACCAACAAAGTCAAAACTTGTGGAAAGAACTTGTGTAAAAGCCAATTTAGGCACAGTTTTAGGGGAAGGTGAAAAACCTAAATAATATATTGAAAGTACTGAAGGGGGCACCGCTATTTAACTTGCAATGTATTTATGTAACTATGTTTGGTCGGGTAGAATCTTGCAACTCTATTTTGAAGAACAGATCTCTTCAATTATATACACGCTTTAATTATGATAGTCCCTTTTAAAGTCTACCATGACCTGGCTGCTGCATACAGGATTTGCTCCAAACTAGGGAACTCCTCAATGGCATACAGTACAGACACGAAATTCTATATACGCTATAATTATCATAGTCTTTTCTAAAGTCCACCATGGCGTGGCTGCTGCACTCAAGATTGGCTCCACACAAGGGAACTCCTCGACGGTACACAGTACAGACACGAAATTTTATATATGCATTTAATTACGATATTCCGTTTCAGGTGCTAGTAACAATGGAAACTTCATTACCTGTTCAGATGCCAACCATAGGCAACCCAACCACATCTTTACCTGTTCAGGTGCCAGCCATATGTGAACCAACTACTGATAGCCTAAAGGTTTGTAGTATACTAATTTTACTCACATTTATGTATACAACAATAAAACCTGTGAAACTTTTGATCACATATTCTTAATGAATTTGATGATAATGATGCTTTGTTTTACCACTTTATTGGCGTGATTGATATGTATACCTGTGCCAAATCAAAGCTTTCTAGTACTTTATTATGGGACTTAGTTGCCTGAAATAAAGGATATTATTTTTATTATTATTACTAAGCGTCTCTGAGCTACTGCGGGAACAGACAGACGGACATGGCAAAACTATAAGGGTTCCTTGTTTACTACGAAACCCTAAAAATAAGTTGCATATTTTAAATTAAATTTATTATGGGGTTCACATTATCTAAAATATGTAATAATAGGAGATGAAACATTCAGATAATTTAAATGTAGAAACTGGTCTTCATCTTTGTTCACAAAATCTTCTAATTGTAATTTTCAGGTGCTAGTAACAATGGAAACTTCATTACCTGTTCAGATGCCAACCATAGGCAACCCAACCACATCATTACCTGTTCAGGTGCCAGCCAAATGTGAACCAACTACTGATAGCCTGAAGGTTTGTAGTATACTAATTTTACTCACATTTATATACATGTATACCTATATATGCACTGTTGTATACAACAATAAAACCTGTGAAACTTTTTTACATATTCTTAATGAATTTGATGATATTGATGCTTTTCTAGCCAATTTCGATCAGTGACCAATTTCTCATATAAATATGAAACAAGCTATTGCTTGCTAATTACATTGATTAACACTTTCACCGCTAAGTACATAGAATACATACAAATTGGCATGCCATATAATGTTTATTGCAAATCTATAACAATTCAATCAACAGAAGTCATCTGAACAGAAGTCATCTTTAGCTACATATAGCGACGACTCGGATGCGAGTTGTGGGCACACGAACGAATTATTTTTCGACCCATATGCTGGGTGCTTGGCATAGAAAGTGTTAATATTAACGTAGTGACGCTTGCTCAGGTACCGGAATTGTAGTTACGCTTAAGTATTGTTGTCACAAGACTATGAGATCAGAATATTTTACTTATTAATGCATTTTATATTTCTAGGTGCCAAAGACTAAAGGAATTTTAAGGGAGTTGGATTTAAGCAAGTCAGTAGAATTGACCCCAAAAAAACTCAAACTTTACAAAAGATGTAGGAGAAATTTGAGTGAAATAATGAGATTGAGAAAAAAAATTAAGAAACAACCACGTGCCCTCTTCAAAACATTAACAACAGATACAAATGTTAAAAGTCTCATAGACAAAAACATATCGGGGCCATTTGCTTTATTGTTGCAAAGTCAACTTCAAAATACACCAAGAAAACTGACTGGACGGAGGTGGAGTATAGACGACAAAGTTATGGCTTTAAGCATATACAAAAGGTCTACTGGCTGCTATAGACTGCTGAGGCGACTTTTTTGCCTACCAAGCGAAGGTACATTAAAAGCATTACTAAATAAAATTCCAATGAAATGTGGTATAAATAGTCAAATATTCGAAACAATTAAAGGAATAACCAATAATCGAGAACCTGAAGAAAATCTGTGCATTTTGGCATTCGACGAAATGTCGATAAGAAAAAATTTACAATATAATGCTAAAGAAGATATTATTGATGGCTATCAAGATCACGGAAATCAAGGCAGAACTATGGAGCCAGCCACACATGCATTGCTGTTTATGGCTATTGGAATCAGAAAGAATTGGAAGCAACCTTTAGCTTTTTACTTTTCTGGTGACTGTGTTACAGCCGATAGATTATCTGTTCTTATAAAAGAAGTAAGTATGTAATATAATTGAATGAAGAAAAAAAATTTTACCATTAGATACTAAAAATATTTTATTATGTTTTGTATTTACAGGTGCTTGATGCAAGTTTCCAAGCTGGGCTGAACGTCACTGCTACTGTATCAGACAATTTTGGTGTGAATATTAAAGCAATAAACTCTCTTGGTTCCTCAGTGGCTGAACCATATTTTGACTTTAAAGGCCATGAAATTGTCACGATTATGGACCCACCTCACCTAATCAAATGCTTCAGGAATAATTTGCTGAAGTACAACATAAAATGCCCTCAAGTATTTCAAAATGATGGAAAATCTATACCAGGTAATTTAAATTTTGTAAATCGTAAATAATATTAGGCTATGACATGACTAAGATGGCATGCGATGGCCAAACTGGTTAATTAATTGGTCAAGGACGGCCAATGAGACACAATTGAAAATCAATTGTCTCATTAGCCGTCCTTGAGTGATTTGTATAGCATTGTGCACTGAAGCGCATTTCGTGTAAGTGCCTCCAAAAAGTTTTGCTATGTCATACTGAACACCAAGGAACTCCCACTATTCAAATATAAATTGCGTAATTTTTTAATTGACAAAGCCTATTATGCGATCCAAGATTTTCTTAATAATTAGTACCTGCTACAATCTGTCACCGATTCTACAATCTGTCACTAATTATTTTTGTAAGTATTATGTTCAATAAAACACTAATTAGGTAATTTACTGTTTTATTTCGTGGATAGCTTAAGCACTAGGTAGTCAACTAATGTGTTATTTTCACACATGTACTTGTACAAATCTTATTTGTCAAGAAGATTTACAAGTACCTTCATTAAAGATACACAACAGTAACATTTGCTATAAAAGTGCTAACTAAATTTTTTATACTACATGTTAACATAATTTATTATTGTATGCCTACTAGGCAGGACATAATGGATCTGTAATTTACCTAACATCTGTACGTATAAGTCATGCTCACAATAAAAAGATTTGATTTGACTCTAATAAATGACATGTATTTTTTATTATATCTGACATTAAATAATGTCAGATATAATAAAGAAATTTATTAGAAATCTAATAAATTTAACATATTTATTATTACAGGTGTAGCCAAGTGGAGCCACATAAAAGAATTCTTTGAAAAAGACAGTGCAAATCCAAATTTTGTTTTCGCACCTGCTTTAACCAAGCAGCATATTGAACCAAATTTCAAGCAAAAGATGAAGGTCAGCTTAGCTTGCCAAGTATTCAGCCACTCAGTCGCTGCAGGAATGCTTGCAAAGATTGCAAACAGTAAGTTGTCATAATGGTGAACCGATCATATTAAGATAACTTTTAATATTCTTTATGAATCAATCTCCTTCAATAATAAATAATTAATAACTCCTTGTAGAAACTTACGATATACAGGACGGATATTTGAGACAGGGCAGTAAGGGTAGGTACCTTAATCGTTGTACCTACAGGAAAACGGTCATAAAACACTGTCCTTAACTTTTTGAGAAACTTTGTTCTACATTCACAGATTTTGAAAAACATGTACAGTCAGCAAGAAAATGGGGCATTTTCACATAAACTCTTTTTGATGCCAATCGATCCTGTTTCTTAAAAGGATCAAAAAACTATTGGACCAACTGAGATTTGAGTACTAGAAAAGTCAGAAATCGCATAATAAAAGTTTTTAGGGTTCCATACCTCAAAAGGAAAAACGGCATCCTTATAAGATCACCGTTGCAGTTTTCCTTGATATTAATGCAGCATATGATAATGTTGTATTATCAGTTTTACAAAATAAATTAAAAGCCTTACAAGTTCCATTGAATTTGTCGAATTTCATTATTAATATCTTGACTGAACGCTCTGTTAACATGTTAATAGGAGACCATGAGATATCACATCTTGTATGGAGGGGTCTCCCATAGGGTTCTGTGCTCAGTCCCCTTCTATACAATATTTACACTTGATTTAGATCTATCCTTAACTAGTCACGTTAGTGTTCTTCAATATGCCGATGATTTATTATTATATTCTTCAAGTCAATCTGTTGAGCAAGCTAGCTCTGCTATCTATTTTGGCGTCATGGTTACATCTAAACGGTTTGTATTTATCCACGTATAAAACCGGGGCTGTTTTATTCACCCGGAAGAGAAATATTCCCTTAGTAAATCTCTTTTATAAGGAAATACCTCATTCAATGTCTCATTCATTATTCTAAATAATATCAAGTTATTATACTGATCCTATTTATTCGTCCTATCCTAAATCCCGTTAAATATTTATAATAATGTTGTTTCCCTACCTTACCTACGAAACTAAACGTGTCATTGTCAAACCATGCGAAGCCAAAGAAAAAAAAAAAAAATATGACTTGTATGGGAAAAGATTTTTGCGATTTTTGACTTTTGTAGTGACCAGTCTTTCTATCATAAAAGTAAGTTAGAGCTTTATTTCCTACGAAATGTATAGGAAAAACCTTTGTGTTTTCTGAATTTTCTAATACTCAGACCTCAGTTGGTCCCGCAGACTTTTCAGGCTTATAAGAAACAATCGATAGGCATCAAATAAAGTTTTTGTGAAAATGGTCTATTTTCTTGCTCTCTACTTTTTTTCAAAAACTGTGAATGCAGATTAAAATTTCTCAAAACGTTAAGTAAAGTATAGTTTCCTAAGACCGTTACCTACCTGCTCTTACTGCCCCATCTCAAAAATCCATCCTGTATAGGAAGAGAAGAATTAAAAACACACACCCGAATGTCATACGTATATAAAAATTACACTAAGTGTAATTGTTAGAGGTCTAACATTTTTCATAATAATAAATTTTATTTGAAATTAAATTGCCTTTCTTTGTCTTCAGTTTTATTTAAGTTTTCCTAACCTTTCACAATGAAATAAAAAATAAGTGTTTACCTTCCAGATGAACTGCCACAAGAAGCAACGGCTACAGCCATGCTGATAGAAAAAATAGACCAGCTGTTCGACACCTTAAATGGCGATACGCCTGATCAGAAAAGGGGAAAAAAATTCCTTACAAATTTTACCCGAAGAAGTCCACATCTAAATTATTTTAAAGATATGAAAACCATGTTCCAAGAAATTGAATTTATTGGAGCCCGATGCAAGCCACCTTCGCAGGAAGGTTTTATACGGACACTAAATGCAGTCGAGCGTCTATTTTTAAATTTAGAAAGAAAACATAAAATAAAAAGTTTATCAACGCGCAGACTCAATCAAGACCCATTAGAAAACTGTTTTGGTTGCATCCGCAGCAACTGTGGATGCAACCAAAACCCAAACACCATACAATTTGTTGCAGCTCTCAAAACCTCCATGATAAACAATTTATTGCATAGCAGTAAAAATAAGAACTGCAAAGAAGACAATAATGTCATATTAAATGATTTAAAATCTTTTTTAACACAAGTTAACCCTAATAAAGAAACAAATGTAGCTGTTAAAACATTTGATGTGACAGAAGGTGTAGAAGCATCTAATACTGTAATACCTCAGTGTTCTGGAGAACTGCAAGCATGCGCATATGTATGTGGTTTTATGATAAAAAAATTAGGACCCATTTGCCATCAGTGCAAAATCACAATGCTTGCAGACCAGAACACTGAGGTAAGTCATTTATTCACAAGTTTTAAAGAATACAATTGTATGCGCAACAGTCTACATTATGTTAATATTTTTTTTACTGAGACAGTGGAGATTGCTGCAACAATTGTTACTACATTTTTGGATAAGCATGGGTGTAATTTAAAAATAAAAAGTGAACTTATAGAAATTTTAAAAAGAAAATTAAATTTCGAATGGTTACTTGACTGTTCTGAGCATTATGATAACAATAAAATGCATATCATTATTTCATGTATATGTATATGCTTAAAACGACACTGTATTTTAAAAAATAGGCAGTTTATCGACGAAGCTTCGAAAAAAGCTATGAAAAGAAAAATAAATATATTAAAAAACGCTTACAACTTTGTTTTACTTAAAATATCTTTCCAAAAACAACTGTGTATCATGAAAACAAAGCGAAATTAAATTAATATTCAATTTAAATACCAGAATTACGCTTTGTTTTCATAATACACCGAATAAATTATCCATCCTAAATAAAATAATATCAGTTTTAAATTCTGGCGCGAAAAGTAGTTTCATGGGTCAAATACTGGCGCACTAGTGTCGCTAGCTGTTGGCATATTTTTTCTATGAAGTCTTCATTCTTCCCGTTAGGGTATATGTGTTCTGTGGATGAAGCTAGTCGCCCATTCAAAAGCGTAGTAGGTACCTATGGAGAAGAACGGGCAAGAAACGCCACGGATACCCTTTTAAATCAACATAATATTATGATTAAAAAATATTTCATCTTGAAATTATACATATTGTGAGAACAGAACTATGCAAAACATAAAAGCGTCCGTAAAAAAAAGATTAAAAAAAAAACAATTCAAAAATTAAAATAAGCCGTGGCAGCTAAGAGATGACCAGTCTCTACTGACGGCACCTGTTCACGAACATGACGCATGGATTATCACCATTCAGCTCAGCTAAAGGGAGCTAAATGATCCAACACACGCGCCACCATCAGCGAGACTCAGCACGACATACTCCCAACCGCCAGGGCACCGTCAATGAAAGACGTATCCAATAAATGGCAGCTTTATAGTACATAGTACTTACATAACAATGTGCTGTGCAACTATTATACAACACTAACTAAGAGATTGAATTTATACAATACAAATATAGTTTTTGAAATCTCTATCTACCTAACTCACTTAACAATTTACGAACCTAGAACCTTTCCAGGTTCGTAAATTGTACGTAATCGTAATAGGTACGTACAACTTACAGGTACTAGTAGACAGGGTCAAATTAAATTAATAGCGAAACTCTGCAGAAGTGTTGGCTATCTATCGATATTTAAACACGTAAACAAAAAGATTTTATGGTTTTTTACCCGACTGTCCCAAAAAGAGGGTAATGTTTTTCGAGAGTATGTATGTATGTATGTATGTATTTATTTATTATAAGTCTATTTCTTTGGCACGCTCTATAGCCTAAACGGATTGATGGATTTTAACATAAGAGGTGTCGTTAGATTCGTCTTAATTGTGGGAGTGACATAGGCTATATAATATTTATATATTGCATCTGCAAATACAAAAAAACGGAGGGGAAGGATTTTTTTTTTAAATAAATTATAACAATATTGATATCAAATCAAAGCTATTAATGAGTCAATTCCTTATATATATATACATTAATAAAACTAAAAAGCTTGAAATAAAACAAATTATTTAAAAAACAAAAATACAACATCAAATAAATTGGGATAACGGCAGGGGAATGATGATGGAATGCAATAAATGAATATGAATATGAAAAAAAAAAACCCGACTGCAAAAACATAACTGAAAAGAGAAAAACAAGCATTATAATCTATAGAATTTTGGTATCGCAGGCGGGGAGAAACCAATAACCTGAAATATGGTGTTAGTTTTGTTTGTTTTGTTTGCCTGCGATACCAAAATTCTATAGATTATAATGCTTGTTTTTCTCTTTTCAGTTATGTTTTTGCAGTCGGGTTTTTTTTTTCATATTCATATTCATTTATTGCATTCCATCATCATTCTCTTGCCTTTATCCCAATTTATTTGATGTCGGCGCAACATGTCCCTTTCTCCCATACTTCTCTATTAGTTATCATCTCGGTAGTCACCCCCTTTCTAGCTATATCTTCTTCACACAGTCCATCCATTGTCTTTGGTCTTCCCCTACTCTTATAGCCATCGACATTTATACTCAAGACTTTCCTCATGGCATTTTCCACATTCCTCCGCGTCACATGCCCATACCATGACAACCGATTTCCGCACAACTTTTCAGTCACCGGTGTCACTTTCAGACTTCCTCTTATGTACTCATTTCTTATTCTATCCATTCGTGTCATTTATTGCATTCCATATTAAAAAAAAAATGTTACAAAAGGCATAAAGCTATTAGGTACAAAAATATGGACGCTGTAAGGGTAGGGATGGTTTTTGGGGCCAAAGACCGCTTGTAGCGATTTTACTTGAAGTATGTGTTGAAAAAAACTGTTTTTTTTTTTGGCACAGACCGTACCTAGATGATCTTAGTGACTTTTAAATCTTTTATTATGCCTTCATACAAGGTGTCGTTTTGCATCCTCGTCAAATTACAGGAGGCTGCTATGAAAGACATATATAATCAAATAAAATTAAGATACCTGCTCAATAATTAATACATACATGTTTTTTTTAGTTATTTAAGTTTGACAGTATTTTATAATACACCACTTTCACATAACATAATCACCCCGTTGCGTATGCGGTAGTGTGTGTGTAAAAGGGCAGTTACAGTGCGGTATCACACGGGCAGCTTTTTATCAGGTATGCCACACATGCCAATTTTCGAAAATTAGAAAAAAAAGATCTACTTATTTTATTATTCATTCGTGTCGAGAATCATTAGCATAGTTACCTCCTTAAATTTGACGAGGATGCAAAACGACACCTTGTATAATGCAAGTAAGTTACGCAAAAAAGTAGGTACCTATGTCAAACTAGAACGCATACACATAACTGTTAATTAAAAAAAAATATCGATACCTAACTGATATTGATATTTCAAGACACTTACACTGCCTGCGGAGGACGACCCCAAAAAAAAAACTTATCATATTAATTTATTTTTTGTTTTATCATATTTAGAACCGATACCCATCATGTCTGCGGAGTTTAGCTAGCTACTTTATTTTGACCCTGTAGTCTTCACTCACACTACTTAATAATAGGCCTTCGAAACAAACAAGTCAACCCTCGTCTGGTTAACAATGAATACCTACCCTATGTAGTACATATGTCCTTTCGTTAGATACTTATAAATTACTGATATTACCCTAGCCTAGACACATAGAGGGGCTTGTGGCTAAGTAATAACAGCCGCACGGGTCGATCAATCAGGTTAAGCTACGCTCGCCGCGGTTGGTCCGTGGATGGGGGACCATCTTTACATACCAAGACCCTTCCGTGCCTCGGAAAGCACGCTAAGCCGTTGGTCCCGGCTGTCATTTTTAGATCTTTGACAGTCGTTACGGGTCGTCAGAAGTTCGAAAGTCTGACAATCAGTCTTACCAAGGGGTATCGTATTACCCAGTAATAGGGTTGTGGAGGTCAGATAGGCACTCGCTCCATGTAAAATACTGGTATTCAGCTGTATCCGGTAAGACTGGAAGCTGACCCCAACGTAGTTAGGAAAAGGCTGGGCAGATGATGATGATGATGACGATGATGACAGTCCAAATTCTAAAAAAAGTATTTTCGTTTTTTATTCAATAGTATAAAGTAGGTATAGTAGCAAAATAACGTAGGACAGGTCATCAACATCATCATCATCATCATTTCAGCCGAAAGACGTCCACTGCTGGACATAGGCCTCCCCCAATAGAGAGGGGGGGGGGTTTGCCATAATGGCCACGCTTGGCAGGCGGGTTGGTGATCGCAGTATGTGTTAATATGCATAGAGAACGCTGCTGCCCCTTCTCTAGTAAGTCCTTTAGTCGCCTAGACAGGTACGTTATTATTATGGTTGGCTACCCTAGTCACGTCCATGGCAAGGGAACTATCTCTGCATTGGTTCATGCCAATATTTTATCGTTTGCCGTACAATTTACTTCAAAACAATTTAGTCGACTAAGTAGGTAATCAAAATCCACGATTTATTTAAGTACGTGCATGCATTTAAATGATTACAATAGGGAAATATGTACGTTTAAAACAGAATCAATTAAAATATATACGTAATTATTGAATTGTTTTCATGCAAATTCATTGGCACGTAAACTGTTATACTTTAAATTCAATGTTTTATTTATCGAAACTGCCCGAATTGACCTCAGTGGTCGTGAACATTTTGTTTGAAATTGAAAACGTAAAACAGTGTTCTTACTCCTTAGTAAGAACACTTTTTACCTAGCTAACTTCAACCAGTGCGCGGAATCATGGAACGTAGTGTCTCTTACAAATTACACGTTTCATTAACATTCTGTCGTCATTGGTTTAGGTTGATCGTTATGAAAAATCTGTTAGCACCAAGTCTAGGAGGCGGGACGGTTGAGTGAAAGACAAATTTCGCGCCCTCTCGCCCCTAGCCGCCGCAGGAGACGCCCTAGGCGTGGGGAATCCCGGTCGGATTTCCGGCCACCGCCACCGTAAGCGCGGGCTTGCGGACGGTGAGCAATTGGTAGCTCACCGTCCGGTAAGGACCAGGCCGGGGTCGACGGCGCGTTGTATTCCACGCGCGCCTCAAAGAGATGTCGTCAGCACAAATGTAGGGGTCCACTAGGACCGATGCCAGCCGGGATCGCGGAAAGGTACTAATGGGTCACCGAGGCCCCCGCAACACAGGAAACGGAAGGAATACGGGTGGGTTTTAGTCAGTAAGAGTCTGACACACCCTCCCGCTCCGCCCAGAGTGGGAGAAATTATTTGATGATTTCCCACCCAAAAAAAAAGCGCCAAGTCTAGTTTCATCCTGACTATATCCAAAACATGTTGATTTTAAATAGCAAACACTTACCTACCTACGCTTTGAATTACAAGTAGAGAAATGTGTTACTGCAATGCGCATTGATTTGATTTTTAGATTTGTAGATACCGACTTGGGTATCTTCAGACTACGGTCTCTTTATAACGTCAGACACTTCCGACAGGTGACGTCACGACGGACGACCGTCACGCCGCGCGCCGCCGCGCCTGTTGCCAAAATGTACGTTGCCGCCGTCGCAGCTGACCGTCGTAGTCGCGGGCAGCGTGCGACCCGTCGTCGGTGACGGACAGCTACACGTCGGCAGTCGCGGTTGGCGTGTGGTCAGACAGACCACAGCTTCAGTTATCACTAGTAGGTACCTAAACTCTGATTTTTAATGTGTTAGATCTAAATGACGGCTGCGATCGACCTTTTTTTAAAAATAACACGATAAATAATATTACAGGCTACAGTGAAGGTACTCCTTTAGAGAATGATTCAGTGGTCTTTGGTGACAGTCTCGGTAACCAGATTATTTACTAGGTTATTTTTACGTCGACACCAAATGTCATCTAGACTAAAGTCTAGCAAATAAAAAATCAGAGTATAGTACCTACTTCGGAAGCTTTAGTTATCTCCTTCGTGATGGATTTCTTGTGTTCCTGAGTATCTCTCGACATCCCATTTAGAGTAAAAATAATCACAAAACGGTTCAAACGAATGTATCACGTTTGATGTCCGGGTATTTAAATTTAATGACACATCAAAAAGGTTGGCGACCTCTGCCTATATTAACGGAAACCAAAAAAATACCTACCTATAACTATTAAATTCGAATGTCATTGTTAACGTTCATTTGTAGTTTATTATTCTAATAGTTCACAGGTCTCTGAAAACAAAAATGTAAGTATTTTTAGAAGATAAATTTTAGTTTAGTCCTGTCAAATTAATCAGCGCTTGACGTAAATTGACGTAATATTAGTAGGCAAGTTTTTAATCACGTTTAAACTTGTATATGGAGTAGTGACAGGCGCTGATTAATTTGACAGGACTAAACTCAAATGTATCTTCTGTCCTTTTCTTAATGAAATAGAAAGAAAAAGATGCACTGAACTTAAATTTAGTTTAGTTTGTGAACAAAGGAATCGGCACCATTAACTGAGGAACTAAACTAAAACAACTAAAAATTACGTGGCTCAACAAACGTTTGCACGTGCGTCTGTACCCGGTGCCTCGTAAAAGGACTGTCCACTTTGTTTTTAGGATGCTGTAGTGTATATATGTAAATGACGCACCATAGACTACCAGCAGTATTGTCTCTCCTTCCCCCTTAATCCATCCAAAGGTTGTGTATAAAAGATCGCTTTTACCGAAAATACCGCCCATTGTAGACCAACCCATTATTGACGCTCCTCATAATGGCATGAATATCGTCAAAATGGGTAGGGCCGGATTAACCATGTCGGGGCCCCTAGGCAATGCAATCTTGGTGCCCCTTTACCCCTTTCTAACTTCCTAAAATACATTTATTCTACCACAAGGCAATTATATATTCACAATTACGCAATTTTAGTACCTACTTGGGCATTCACAATGTACATAGAATTTATGAAGCGCTTTGCGTTAAAAAAAGCTGCTCTTGTTTTTGCTTGCCGTACCGTCGTCGTTAAAATCACCGGGGAAAAAAATAATATTATTCTAAAATAATCTGAAATATGACAATGTAATTGATATATTTGTGGATACTAACAAATTTTCAAATTAATTTTTCACTTGGTGAAACATTTTCAATTGTGTTTTTTCTCGGTTCTCGGGGTATGCAGTTGCATACACTGCCTTATGAATAATCTGGCTCTGAACACGGGCTTCCGCGAACATTTGCAAAGTGCTGCAAAAGCGCGGAAGCCCCATCAACATCCTAAATCCATTATACTGTATGCGCAAAACGTTATAGGCTCTCTGCGTATGTTTATGTCCTTCGCCACACAATCCTCACTTTTAAAAACGCCAAAAAATAGTCATAAATAGGCACCAAGGTTAAAAAAATAGTCACATATGATTCCGAAGTTATAGCTATAACTTAGTGAGGATTGTGGGATGAATGTCTCCACACAATCCTCACCTCAGTGCAAGCAAATGGCTGGGACTATCGACTTGGGATCAATTCCAAAAAATAGTCGTAACGCTATGCCAAATCTCGAAAATATTCATTCGGAGATTCCAGAGATATAATGGTGTCTTGGTGAGGATTACGTGGTGAGCCTTTCTCGCCACAATCCTCACCTGATTACCGCGGAACGCTTAGTGTTTGCATTTGAATATGGTGCCAAAATATTGTTTTGTCGAGCCAACCATTATAATTTCGACCTAGTTTACTATGTAGAAGTATGATACACATACTGCTCGACCCGGGGATCAAACCCGTGTTTTCGGCCATCAAGTTTGAATCGAGCTGTACCTCAGTACCTAATATTGTCGCCAAGCAGCGTTGGTATGGTCTATCTTGAAAGGCAAGGCTTGCACATGCTCGCGTTTAGCTTAGACGACGTTAACCACTTTAAATTACCAACTACAAATCACTTAATTTTTTACATTTCGTTTTTAGTGTTCCGTAGTAAACAAGGAACCCTTATAGTTTCGCCATGTCCGTCTGTCTGTCTGTCTGTCTCTCCCCGCTGTAGCTCAGAGACGCTTAGTACTAGAAAACTGTAATTTGGCATAGGTATACATACATATTAATCACGCCGACAAAGTGCTAAAAATACAAATATTAAAAATATTTTTTTAGTGTACACACGGCTACACATCAAGCTATACATTTCCAGTTTACGCTGACCTCGCATTGTACGGAAATCCTATACAATACGAGATCAGCTTATACTTGAAATATATAGCTTGATGTGTCGCCGTGTGCACCTCCCTTGCACGTAATGTGGGGATGATATTTATTTTCTCGAGGATTTCTACGGTGCGATGTCAAAAAAGGAGAAACGAAATGTCACTTTTTATAGAAAGAACCGTGTCTATTCTTCGAAGAAATAGAAAGCGTCAAGCTAAGCCTGCTGTTATTGGCAACAGATAAGCCCATGGCTGTTACCTACTGTTATTTGATATCTTGTATACAAGCTGCTAAGCTGTTGGTGTACATTTAAAATAAAAAATAAATAAATAAAAGTACTGCCAGATTGATTGACATCGAATAAATCCAACACAATAAAAAAAAAAAAGTAACACATTTTTTTTTCTTTCAGCGAAAATGCACGACAAATACTTGATACTGTCAGAAGAAGAGTTCGCAATCTTGAATAAACGTAACCTTCATTTCCAAGCCTGCTCCGGTGACATGAATAAGGAACCAGTGAAGGTGTTCTCTCCTCTTACAGAAAAGAGACTGGCAGAACTCTACCTGATAAGGGAAGTCAGCAAGGATTTGGCGAAGAAGAAGGAAGAAGATATGAAGAAGGCTGCGGTGAGTTAGCATAACTGCGTAGTAATGCCTGCCTGTAATGTTCCCACTGCCTGTGGCAAAGGCTCTCTGTGAGGGAGTAGGCTGTGAGTTTGTATTAATTGAAATAATGTGAAGTTATTGTTCCTTCACTATCGGTATACACCGTTATACATATTCCGTTAAAAAATATTTTTACAAAAAACAAAGGTCTTACAAGTACCTAAGTACTTTAAATGTTCGGAAGTCGATGTCTTTTGTTTTGTGTTTTCGTTTTTTGCCACCGACTTCCGAAATTAATGTTACTTTTCACTTTGTAACGGGTTTCTTTTTTTTGGAAGTCGGTTTTTTATTTTTTTGTACTAATAAATATTGTTCACTTTTTAGTTGTGGTACCTACAACACATAAATTCGAATACCACTACCTGCTATGTAAATAACAGTGACAGGAAGTTATTAAAACATCATCCACATAGAAAAATACGTAAAAGAAGCTAACTTAAAAACTACCCAAGCAACCGTATCTATCAAATGAATTTCTTATATCGGTCCACAATTGACGAAAATGGTGCCGATTCCCTTGTTCGCAAACTAAACTAAATTTAAGTTCAGTGCATCTTTTTCTTTCTATTTCATTAAGAAGAGGACAGAATATAAATTTTAGTTTAGTCCTGTCAAATTAATCAGCGCCTGTCACTACTCCATACAAGTTTAGACGTGATGAAAAACTTGCCTACTAAAATTACGTCAATTTACGTCAAGCGCTGATTAATTTGACAGGACTAAACTAAAATTGATCTTCTGTCCTTTTCTTAATGAAATAGAAAGAAAAAGATGCACTGAACTTAAAAGTTTAGTTTGTGAACAAGGGAATCGGCACCATTAACTATCCTAACGATAACTAATTGATTCGGGTCACAAAGTAGGTACTGAAAGTTGAATTATTAATTCACTGGAGTAATCTGACACGTGATAGCTGTCACTTTGTGTAACAATCTGACATGTGCTAGCTGTCACTTTGTGTAACAATCTGACATGTGCTAGCTGTCACTTTGTGTAACAATCTGACATGTGCTAGCTGTCACTTTGTGTAACAATCTGACATGTGCTAGCTGTCACTTTGTGTAACAATCTGACATGTGCTAGCTGTCACTTTGTAATCTGACATGTGCTAGCTGTCACTTTGTGTAACAATCTGACATGTGCTAGCTGTCACTTTGTGTAACAATCTGACATGTGCTAGCTGTCACTTTGTGTAACAATCTGACATGTGCTAGCTGTCACTTTGTGTAACAATCTGACATGTGCTAGCTGTCACTTTGTGTAACAATCTGACATGTGCTAGCTGTCACTTTGTGTAACAATCTGACATGTGCTAGCTGTCACTTTGTGTAACAATCTGACATGTGCTAGCTGTCACTTTGTGTAACAATCTGACATGTGCTAGCTGTCACTTTGTGTAACAATCTGACATGTGCTAGCTGTCACTTTGTAATCTGACATGTGCTAGCTGTCACTTTGTGTAACAATCTGACATGTGCTAGCTGTCACTTTGTGTAACAATCTGACATGTGCTAGCTGTCACTTTGTGTAACAATCTGACATGTGCTAGCTGTCACTTTGTGTAACAATCTGACATGTGCTAGCTGTCACTTTGTAATCTGACATGTGCTAGCTGTCACTTTGTGTAACAATCTGACATGTGCTAGCTGTCACTTTGTGTAACAATCTGACATGTGCTAGCTGTCACTTTGTGTAACAATCTGACATGTGCTAGCTGTCACTTTGTGTAAAATCTGACATGTGCTAGCTGTCACAATGTGTAACAATCTGACATGTGCTAGCTGTCGCTTTGTGTAACAATCTGACATGTGCTAGCTGTCACTTTGTGTAACAATATGACATGTGCTAGCTGTCACTTTGTGTAACAATCTGACATGTGCTAGCTGTCACTTTGTGTAACAATCTGACATGTGCTAGCTGTCACTTTGTGTAACAATCTGACATGTGCTAGCTGTCACTTTGTGTAACAATCTGACATGTGCTAGCTGTCACTTTGTGTAACAATCTGACATGTGCTAGCTGTCACTTTGTGTAACAATCTGACAAGTGCTAGCTGTCACGTTGTGTAACAATCTGACGTGTGCTAGCTGTCACATTGTGTAACAATCTGACATGTGCTAGCTGTCACTTTGTGTGACAATCTGACATGTGCTAGCTGTCACTTTGTGTAACAATCTGACATGTGCTAGCTGTCACTTTGTGTAACAATCTGACATGTGCTAGCTGTCACTTTGTGTAACAATCTGGCATGTGCTAGCTGTCACTTTGTGTAACAATCTGACATGTGCTAGCTGTCACTTTGTGTGACAATCTGACATGTGCTAGCTGTCACTTTGTGTGACAATCTGACATGTGCTAGCTGTCACGTTGTGTAACAATCTGACATGTGCTAGCTGTCACTTTGTGTACAATCTGACATGTGCTAGCTGTCACGTTGTGTAACAATCTGACATGTGCTAGCTGTCACTTTGTGTAACAATCTGACATGTGCTAGCTGTCACTTTGTGTAACAATCTGACATGTGCTAGCTGTCACTTTGTGTAACAATCTGACATGTGCTAGCTGTCACTTTGTGTAACAATCTGACATGTGCTAGCTGTCACTTTGTGTAACAATCTGACATGTGCTAGCTGTCACTTTGTAATCTGACATGTGCTAGCTGTCACTTTGTGTAACAATCTGACATGTGCTAGCTGTCACTTTGTGTAACAATCTGACATGTGCTAGCTGTCACTTTGTGTAACAATCTGACATGTGCTAGCTGTCACTTTGTGTAACAATCTGACATGTGCTAGCTGTCACTTTGTGTAACAATCTGACATGTGCTAGCTGTCACTTTGTGTAACAATCTGACATGTGCTAGCTGTCACTTTGTGTAACAATCTGACATGTGCTAGCTGTCACTTTGTGTTCTGACATGTGCTAGCTGTCACTTTGTGTAACAATCTGACATGTGCTAGCTGTCACTTTGTGTAACAATCTGACATGTGCTAGCTGTCACTTTGTGTAACAATCTGACATGTGCTAGCTGTCACTTTGTGTAACAATCTGACATGTGCTAGCTGTCACTTTGTGTAACAATCTGACAAGTGCTAGCTGTCACGTTGTGTAACAATCTGACGTGTGCTAGCTGTCACATTGTGTAACAATCTGACATGTGCTAGCTGTCACTTTGTGTAACAATCTGACATGTGCTAGCTGTCACTTTGTGTGACAATCTGACATGTGCTAGCTGTCACTTTGTGTAACAATCTGACATGTGCTAGCTGTCACTTTGTGTAACAATCTGACATGTGCTAGCTGTCACTTTGTGTAACAATCTGGCATGTGCTAGCTGTCACTTTGTGTAACAATCTGACAATCTGACATGTGCTAGCTGTCACGTTGTGTAACAATCTGACATGTGCTAGCTGTCACTTTGTGTAATAACTAGAGATCGGATATTCGGATGCATATTCACTTAAAGTTGAGATGTTGGCTAATATGGAATGCGCTTTTGTATCGCAAAATCCCGCGGCTCTGGGAATACAAATTTAGGTTTCTGATTATAGAATCGAATGTATATTAACTTACTTTCAAATGTTAGCTTATATGGAATGCACTTTTATATCGATCGTAAAAATCCCGCCCGCCATTCCCGAATCGACAAATTTTATGTTTTTTTCTGACTACATATGTAATTGGATGCATATGTACCTTCTTAATATTATGATGTAAAGTAGGTAGAAACATTAATTTTAAATAAACATGCAATCCAATAATCCCCGGTTTTTTTTTTATAAATATTTTTTTAGAAGTCGCTTCCATACTATACACCGGACTAGTTATGCATTCCCGTTGTTCGTGGCCTCTGTTAAAAAAAAAAGATTTTTAAGAAGCCGCTTCCATACTTTCATAGCTAAAAATTAACTTTAGGTAAATATGCATCCGAATATCCGATCTCTGGTAATAACATTTTCTTACACAAAGTGTCAGCTAGCACATGTCATATTACTCCATTGAATAATTCGACTTTAGGAAAGTTTTTATTGCGTGAGGAAATCGAATCCGCGACACTTTGTGCAGCTGTCACTCAAACAACACGCCAACCGTTTCGATAAAAACTGTCCCCCAATAGTCTACATCAGGGATTCCCAAACTATTTTGGGCAAGAGACCCCTTTTCCAAAATGAACTGATACCTCAGACCTCCATAGCCAATTTTTTTCATCTTGTACGAATTTGTGCACGCTTATCGATTTGTTGAGTTCTTTTTTAAGTACAACAATGACTAAAATATTAATCATTCTTATAACAAGTTGGTACACGTAACACAACTTATACAGTATCTTGAAAGTTTCAAATAAGAACTTGTGTTAATTAAAAGGGGTCGATTTTTTGTCCTCGTTGACCCCCAAAATCAGTTTTCGTTTATGTTGACCCCTGGGAAACCGATTTCGACCCCAAGGGGTTGATATCGACCACTTTGGGAACCCCTGGTCTACAAGGTATCTTCTCAAAGACAGAAGGAACAATCATTGATAGGCAGAGAAAAAACGCCTCACTGTGTATAAACTTATCGTATTTGCGATTTGTTCTGACGATAATTAAGTACTTAGTTATTTCCTTTCATTTAAATAAATTATTTGTTCACAGGAAAAGGCAGCAGAGATGAAAGAGGCACAAGAAAAGCCAGCAGAGAAGACAGAAGACAGTGCAGAAGAAAATAAGCCGGAGACTGAGAAGTGAACTGTTTTAGTTTAATTTATTAATTAAAATGTAGATAAGGGTATAATTTATTTCGTGTTTTATTTTACCTTATTGAAAATCTACTTTAATAAAATCTTACATGTTCACTTACGGTCAAGACAACGCATAGTCTAAAGGCTCGTGCAGACTGGCGCGATATATTGGGCGCGACGGCATGTGGCAGCACGATTCTTTCCAAGAAGTTTTAATAGAAACTGTGCTATTAGTGTCGTGTCGCGCCTGTTCGCGGGAGCCTTAAACCGAGGGGTCTTGAAAGATGGGATTTTGCACAAGAGTTTCTTATTTATCGAAGGTGAGCACTAAGCAAGGATTTTTGTAAATCCATCCCCTAAAGAAGTTAAATAGGTAATTAAAGTGTGAATGGAAGTTCATAATTTTTGTTTTTGGTGATGGGGAATTCCATCGGGCACACACGGCTTGATTAATTTAATAGTCGTTCGAAATTGGGTACGGGGTCCTAACCTACCGGCACACTGCTATTGGTCTGGTACATAGGAATGTAAAAAACAGTTCAGCAGGCTTAGCATGACGCTTTTTACGGTTCCGCAGTAAACAAGGAACCCTTGTAGTTTCGCCATGTCCGTCTGTCTGTCTGTCCGTCCCCACTGTAGCTTAGTACTTGAAAGCTGTAATTTGGCATAGGTATACATATACGACAAAGTGCTAAAATAAAATCTTGATTTTTTTTTTCTGGTTTCCACCTCACTAGCACGTAATGTGGGGATGATATTTTTTTCTCGCCTATCCCATGGTGTGGGGTGTCGTTGGATAGGTCCAACGACACCCCACACCATGGGATAGGCGAGAAAGAAATATATATTTTTTTAACGGCCTACCGTTTAAAAATATTGCGTGTCTGTGAACACCACTTTTCGATTCCAGGATCCGTTTTCGTAATATCAAGCATTAAAGTACTAATTCTATTTCAGACACCAACCTACATGGTTCTCTATACACATCGGCATTGATGAATTTTATATATAAAATGACATGAATATTTAATATAATACTTGTAAAGTATTATATTGTTTTCAATTATTGTGAATGTGAAGACTATGTGGGTCATTGTTGTTTTTTTTTATCTCATTTAGTATGGTCTGGCAGTTTGAGTAATTTATGCGGCCTATCCAAATGTTCTTTCTTTGGTATTGTTCGTCGCATCGTTGAGGTCCTTAAGTTCTGAGTTGAGCTGCACGATTACTCATGACAAATGGGTGCACTGACTGGACAGGTCCACTCAATCTGTGTGGTTCTTTCCTCAAAAGGACAATTTCAGACACCAATCTTCATGGCCTTCACATGATCTGCCCAAGATTATGTCTGGATTTTAAAAGAGACTGTGACCTTTGAGTTTGTTTCGGCCTTTCAGCCGATCGTCCACCGCCAACTAAACTAAACTCAGCGAATTAAACTAAGCTAAACTAAACTAAAGTTGTCCGTCCACCATAAAATAAGCTAAAACTACGTTAGTGATGGTCAGTTTGTGCTAGAACGTTGAGTTAACCGTACGTGGTGGAAGAACAGACTAGCTATGACGACAGTTCAGAGGAGGATTACAATCGTCATAGGAAAAGAAGATTGATTATTGCTCATTTTATAAAGAAAAAACGCAAACACAGATACTGGATAAGTAAACACATTCAATCCTGGAAAACAAGTAGCGAATTTAACAATTTGTTTAACGAACTAGACGACGAAAACTTGATGTACCTACTATCGTGTATCTAGAGAACATTTTGATGAGTTAATTACAATGATTGCCAAGGACATCGCTAAGATTGATACTAATTATCGAAAAGCTGTATCGCCAGAATAAAGATTGGCTATTTGTTTGAGGTAAGTGTATCAACATTAAAATAAAACAGATTAAGTTACATGTACTTAGGTATATTTATTGAAAAGTAGGTTGTACAAAAAAATCTATTGAGAGTAGTATTATTTTGGGCGTACGGAGTGCCTTCGATGTTTGGAGTATCTTTGTGTGAAGTGTCTTGGGAGCGTCATGGAGGAGATTGAGCAGAAGATGTTGAATATCCATATGGGAACTGACTTCCGTATGAGTAATTGTCATACTTACTTACCGCTTCAGACATTATGGTAAAGATTTTCTTTTTAACGTCCCTTTGCAACCACTCCGGAAACTTCATGGCTGTTTCGCTCATACTTTACAAAAACAGTTTTAAAGGATGTCTTCTTGATTCTCTTTCATCTCACGCCGCGCGCCGGCGCCCTTCATAATCTGCATCAATGTCTTTCAGTAAATCAGCTAAAGATTCATCGTTAGCCTTTCTCTTCCTTTGCCTTTGTTCAGACGATAAGCTGTGATATGTAGATGATTCAGTGTTAGAAACATGTTCAGTATCTTCCAGTGTCTCAGTATTTGAAACTCCTACTGACATTATCACATTAAATGATTTAAATATATACTAAATTTGAATGAAATCCATTCACTAAAAATATCTGCTGTTCATGTACCTAACAAAATGTATGCAACAGATGATTTTTCAAAGTATGCCATGAGGTATACGTGGTATCATTTAATGTGATAATGTTTGCAGAAACAGACATCATGCAAGTTTGAAATGTCCTAGTTGCATAAACTTTATAGAAACAGACATTATGGGGACTACAGGACCTACTCGTAAACGCAACTTTTATAAGTTTTATAATGCCTTAAAATATATGATCCACTGCAGTAAACAAAATTAGAAAAATATATCATATTCTTAAGGATATATGCTAGGTAGATAGTGTGTTGAAAACATAATATAACTAATTTGATAAGATAGAAAAAAATCCCGAATATACCTCTAAAAATGTATTTTAACGTTTAAAAACCACACTAATATACATGCAATCAGTCTGATTTTTTGTTAGATTATTCTACAAGCAACATATTAGCATAATACTGTTCTATTTTTTTATAAAATCTATAGCTTTTTTGTAAACCGATAATTGCTTCATATTTTGCAATAAATTACCAGCGTTGTGTCATCGCGCTTCTCTTTCTTTTCTATGCAGTCCGACAGTGACCGCGCTTTAGGTGTTGCCGGCCTCTTAAGCAAGTTTGTTGCTGGGAAACTAGAAAGTTTGATTTAAACTTGCCTCAAGTGTATATTCTTGCCATGGCAAATTTTGATCAAACCTACACTTTTGATACATCAAACTTATTGCCAGTCAGATTCAAGTTTAAATTTCTATCTGGGTAATTTCTAATACGTACCTATTAGTTTTTTGTTTTTTTTTTTAATATATACTATATTTAATTAAAATTTTATATTTCCATTCCAATGGTTTTAAAATTAGTTATATGTTTTTGTTTTAACTTAACCTATTGCGATTATTACAAATTTATTTACTTTTATTTAATCGTAGTTAAATAATATTTTTTTGCATCAGCTGTTTAAATAAAATGTAAAATGAATATCAATATCGATAAAAAACAAATGGAAGGTACAGACTGTTTTTGCTTGCACTGAGTCACCTCAGTGCAAGCAAACGGCTGGGACTATCGTTTTGGGATTGTGTGGCGACGTTCGCCCCACAATCCTCACTAACTTACAGCTTTAACTTCGGAATCATAATGCGACTATTTTTGTAACCTTGGTGACTATTTATGACTATTTTTTGGCGTTCTCAAAATTTATTTTCATGAAGTTTTCAATGGTGAGGATTGTGTTGTGAAGGACACCCAAACCCTAACTAATGTTATAAATGCGAAACTGAGTTAGACCCTGAATAACTGTTTCTTCAATTTCTGGCATTACCCTACGTTGTGTAGGTACAAGTGTTACAAGTAAACCACGAACTTAATAAAGTTCATTTGGACCTACATATGTAGTTACGCCCAACCGAACCGCATCTGTGCATTTGTGTGCTTGAAGTACACACGGCTACATATCAAGCTATACATTTCCAGTATAACCTGAACTCGCATTGTCATTTCCGTACAATGAGAGGTCAGCTTATGCTGGAAAATAGCTTTATAGCGAGTGAGTTAGTTTATTTGTTACGCTTTCACGCTAAAACGGCTGAACGGATTTGGATGAAATTTGGCACATTGGTATACCATGACCTGGATTAGGACATAGGATACTTTTTATCCTGATATTCCCACGGGATCGAGATTTATACGGGTGAAACCGGGGCGCGGCTAGTTCTAAATAAAATCTTTGAGCACTGGACTAATTTTTGTAACAAAAATTGACAATGGTGCCGATTCCCTTATCGGCACCATTGTCACAAACTAAACTAAATTTAAGTTCAGTGCATCTTTTTCTTTCTATTTCATTAAGAAGAGGAGAGAAGATAAATTTTAGTTTTGTCTTGTCAAATTAATCAGCGCCCGTCACTATTCCATGCAAGTTTAGACGTGATTAAAAACTTGCTTAGTAAAATTACGTCAATTTACGTCTAGGGATGTGACATTGTACATAAAAAATCGATTATTAATTAATCGATTGTTTTCCCTAGTAAAAAAATCGATTTTAAAAAAATCGATTTTTGTAGTGATAATAATCGATTTTTCTAAAGTTTTTTGGGCACAAATAACAGAATTATATACTAAAGAATTATATTATATACTCTATTACCTAAACAATAAATTAAAACCATTGAAACAAATTGACCATGCTTTCCGTTCAACTTCTCTCCACAGAATCAATTGATATTACAATATTAATTACATTTAGCATTTTAGCTTTATAACACACGTGTCACATTCACATTCGATAGTTAGTCCGTGCTATAATTTTTAACTACAATAGTCACCTACCTTTTACATAATATTGCAAGAAAGTAGTTAGGTATATAACTCTAATAAAAGTTATCACTATATTTAAATACAAATATGTACCTCATTGTTTTCATTACTGGTGATGATGCCAGAATGTTTTCTTTCCATGTGTTGTTTTAGATTGGTAGTTGCTACACGTTTTTAAAATTTTCGGGCAATCTTGGCATTGCCAGATTTATTGTCAACATGAAAATATTGGCGCCAACTACTCTTCGGCTTTTTGGTTGTTGACATTGTTGCTATCAAAAAGTTATCAACACAAAACTAACAACAAATACTAGAAAATAATACTCTTTAGTCTTTACTTTTTTCACGAAAAACTTTAAATTTTTTGTTGTTGTTGACAAAGACACTGTTTTACCGACACCGATAAAATCTGTCATGAATGTCATGTCGGCAAAACAGTTCTTCTAGTCGCGGTAAATCGGTACCAATACAGTTCGTTGACGCCATCTATTGTCAGGTTTGATTACTTCAACGTAACATTGTTTTCTACGTACAGAATTGATGACATAGCGTTAAAATCTCAGATGGCGTTAGCATCATTTATTGACGAACTTCGTAGTTAGTGGTTCGCGGCCGTGGCACTTTGCGGCTTCACGATCCTGACTAAAAAACTCAGTGTTGCGGCCGTTGCGGGTGAAAAAAATCGACAGTGAAAAAGAAATCGATTTTTTATTAATCGATTTTTTGTAATATGTAAATGAATTATAAAAATCGATTATGATTAAAAAAAAAATCGATTTTAATCGATTTTTTCTGTAATCGATTATTTTTTCACATCCCTATTTACGTCTAGCGCTGATTAATTTGACAGGACTAAACTAAAATTTATCTTCTGTCCTTTTCGTAATGAAATAGAAAGAAAAAGATGCACTGAACTTAAATTTAATTTAGTTTGTGAACAAGGGAATCGGCACCATTAATGGATTTTCAAAGGAAATTGCTGGTGGCTAAAACTCACCAAACATTGCTAGCGCCTATTCAAGTAGCGTGGAAAGGTCGACTTTCCTTAAAGGTTGTCAAAATAATAATGTCACTTTACATGCATTTTTGAATAAAATATTGTTCATTCATTTCAAATCCAACAGCGCGAGATTGAAAGAAAGTTGTTCAATAATAATTCAAATAAAATAATTCACATAAAAATATACTTGTTTTATTCAACTTCATTAAACATAAAAATGGAAGGTTACAGGGAAGTAAATTCATTCAAACTACTTGGCTTAGTTATTATAAAAAAGTATAATTATCCATAATAATACGTAGCAAAATGCTAATATACGTGTAATAACTAAGAGTTGTCTGTCATGATCTCTTCATCCTCATCCTCTGGTTCTACAAGATCTGGATGACAGACTCTGATATGGAGATTTAGGTTAATTCTCACAATAAAACTTTTACCGCAAGTAGTACATTTATGCGGTCGTTTGACATCATCGTCTACGTGCGGAGGATGAGCTCTTGTTAGATGTGTTCTGAGTAACGAAGCATGCATAGTTCGGTCACACTGCGTACATTTCACATGACAGTCAATTGGCTGCCCTTCGTGAGTCTGTCTGTGCTTCTCCATAGTTATTTTCGACACAAACAGCTTGTTACAACAGTCACACTTGAAATTTTTCACTTTTGTATGTTTCTTCATGTGGATTTTCAAACAGTTTTTCGTAGGAAACATCTCATCGCATTTAGAACATTTGAATTTCTTTATATCATTATGTAGCTGCATGTGTAGCTTCAAGTAAGCTTGTCCTGTGAAGCTTTTGTTACAAATCTCACAGTTTATTGTAGATACTGACGAATGAGTTTGCATATGACTTTTCAGAAATTGAGCTGCAACAAAGCTGCGGTCACACACCTCACATAAATACTTTTTAGAGGCAGCACCTTCATGCTTGCTCTTGTGAATATCCAAGTGGTACTGAGAGTTCACTTTAACGTCACACTGGTCACATTTAAATTTGCGCCTTTTTTTGGGCCCCTCTTTGTGATGTACGGGAGGCTCAGGCTCCATAATCGGCGTATCTTTATCGTTTCCATGGAACTTTTTGTGCAGCATCAAATACTCCATACCTTCGAATGTGAGATCACAAACATCGCATCTGTACCTCGTATCATTCTGCTGTTGTTTCATTTCGTATGTTACATTTTCACCACCGTTGTAGGCTTCGGCCATTTTTTCGCGTTTAACTGACGAACGGTTATCTTGTTTGTCGCTGGACGCCGGCTCCATCATACTCTTCATCCAATGGTCTTGAATGCCTACGCCGGATTTCGTCTCCATTTGGTGAATGGACGCTACGCTGTTGTTAGCGCATATTAACAAGTGAGCGATATTGATCCATAAATCTCAATGCTGTACTCACAATTTCGCGTAAATACACAATTCTAGCGTGCACAACGCTAATAAGCGCTTTGTTTACGCGTTGCTTTTGAGGATTTCACGTTAAAATATCAGCGGTAACACAAAAGGGAGCCTTGTTACTGTACCATAAATTCCAAAAGAGAAGCGATGCGCGTTGCTTTTTTTCGGGCGGTTCATTGACAGCGGGAACTTTTTTTATTCTTGACAACTTCATTGTTGCCATTATAAAATGTTGTTTTAACCATATAACAATAAATACTTTGTTGTAAGTGATCATGAAATTACGGTTTTAATTGTAGATCCAGCTATGCGTTTAAATTAATTATTGAATAATTTTATGAACTATTATTTACAGATGTGATCACGATGTGATTTTCCTTCTGTAAATGGCCAAGTAAAATAATCGAAATCTGACAGATGAAAATGGCGTCTGCAATGTTAAGCGGTGTTTATTTTTATTTATATCCTTGAAAACTTGAGTTTTATCACGATAATAATGATAATGTTTGTGTAGTACCGGTAATGAGTAACGTGTCTGTCGACATGGCTTCTAGTTCGGAGGCTCCTGTGACTACTTATGTCGATAGTTCTTCCGACGACGAATGTTTGTCGGCAGTGAAACGAAAAGCCGAAATTTCTGGCGAAAACAATAGAAGCTGTGATTATGAGGAGGACAGTGATGATGAGCCTATCATGGCCGGAGTGTTGGTTACAGTTGAAGTGGAAGAAATGGACGAGGATTGTCCCTTAGAGTTTAACAAAGTAGGTAACAGTATTGTCATGAAATTATCTGAGTTTTATAGATTCTAACTAGTTTCAGTCATGTCAACTCGTGTAAACACTTGAAACTAGGTCTCTAAACCACTTTACCGCTTATCTGTGCACTGTATACAGTATGAAAATCATGTTATTAATGATTGAACTTACACATAATTCAAAAACATATTTATCAGTTGAATTTACCATGGTCCTTAACACTCATATAGATATTGCTTTAATTCCAATTTCCCACTGGTTTCATTTGATTGAACAAAATATTTCTCTTTAGTACATAATGTTATCAAAGGGTTGTAACCAGTATTTATATTATTTTGTAAATATACTGATAACGTAGTCCTGTTATCACTGAATATTGGAACATAGGTACTGCCTAAAAATTTGTTTATTTTCGTTAAAATAATAATAGGACTAATAATGTCTCTTGATAATTGATATTTATCTTAGAAATTGATCTAATTGGTGGGAATATTCTGACTAACAAAAAGAATAAGTAATAATATTCAATAGATAACAAAAGAAAAAACTTGAGAGATTGCAATTTAAACAAATGTCCACTTTATTTCTATGGAAACTAGGTGCTTATCAGAACAACAACTATTATAACTATTAGTTGCACTTGAAATGATGTAGATGCATATTTAAATGCCCTATCTAAATTAATAAAATTTAAATAACATATTTTATTGTATATATTTCCAAAGCTATTTTAACCGGGATTACATTAATATAATACCGGTTAAAATAGTTTTGAAAATATCAAATTCTGAAAAATAGAAATGGTTACTGTGGGTCATCCTTAGAAGATAATTATGCTATTGCGACCATGTTGAACTTTTTAAGATGAACAATCCTACATAACATTTATGTGTCTCGTACGGTTTACGCGGCCCACGCCAGTAAAGCTCCCAGTTGTCTTCAACAATAATCGTCATTATTTATTTATTTATTTATATATACTTTATTGTACACCACAAAAAATACATGACAAAAAATAAATCAAACACTACAAAATATACAATGGGCGGCCTTATCGCTTTCTGCGATCTCTTCCAGGCAACCATAGGATGGACAGTGATTTGCCTGGACATAAAGTGGGGCTGTCGTTGGTGTAAAAAATAAATAAATACAGTATACTAAAATTGATACACAGATGTATATACATAAATACATACAAGATGATTATTAACATTAACTAAATTAAATTAAAACTAAGTTAAGCTTAAAAAAGGCCCTCGGGGCATTGTACCGAGGATGCTGGCGGCATTTCCTCGCTGAATTGCAATGCTGATGCGTTGCGCGAGAAAGCCGCCAGCTTTTCGGTCACCAGTTACATCAACTAGACGTTTCGCGATTTCCGCAAATAACTTATGCGCACTGGGACCCCACGGACCGAGGGTCTCGACGCCAAAGGGCACAAAGTTGTACTCTCTGCCAAGGCCTCCATATTTAATAACTTTCAGATTTTCGGCATTTTCTGCCGCTGCACCCGCTTTAGAAGTAGTCCGTTGGAGGTGGGACGGTGCCAGTGTGTCTACACAGGTAGCGTCCCACACAAGCATCCGTCCCAAACTCCACGGGACCAAAGACACACCATCAGGTCTTTTGCCATCATCTCTGACAATGCCAGTCGGCTCAAGAAGAGCAGGCACATTGATGCTGGCAAGAGACCGGCGGATTATGTCATTAAGTGTTGCATGTCTTGAAAAGCGGCCTGCACTTTTTTGACAACAAAGTCCGTGGTGACCCAGTCGGTCCACGTCCGTGCCACAAGGGCATGTGTGTGGAGTGCATACCGTGACCCCAAGCCGCAGACCAGTCGCCAGACGAAGCGAGGTCGGATCCAGGAAGGTACCGGTATATGGAGAAGGATGGGCATGTAGCCAATGACCGGCCTCTCTGGTTCCGACCGCCAAAAGTCTTGCGCGATCCGGACCTGAACTGCGGCTCAGAATCGATTTGTATGTTAAATCGCAATAAATATCGTCCCAGCTCCTCTGAGATTTTAGGTTGTCTGGAAATTCTTTACCCGGGCAAGCAATTTGAAAAGCATTCTTGGCATCCTCCAAGCCCGCAGTCTCATAGTTTGTGGGCAAAGCCCTTAGGACATTACCTATGAGACGTGACGTGCTATGGGTGGACGACAAAAAGGCTGGGGAAGCAACACTCGAAATTTTGCGGATTCCTAAACCGCCAAACCGAATAGGGAGGGATGCTTGTAACCAAGATGGTTCATTGAGCTGAATATTTAAAATCGTTTCTAAACTAGTTTTGACTAAATCGTCTATTGGTGAAAGCAAATTTGGATGTTTCCAAAAAGGGCTACAGCGAAGCACATAAGTAAATTTAGGGACAAAAAGGCAAAACTTTAGAATTATAAGAGCATAATGAGGACTGATTTCGAGTAAACAATTTGCGTGACTTTGGAATTTAGAAATAGTGTTAGTAATATAATCAGGAAAAGATTCTTCAAAGATGGGAGAACCCAGGAGGCAAAGTGACTTTCTGTCTACTATTTTGATATTCGGTGCCAGAAAATTTAATTTGGATTTTAAATTATCCAAACCGTAAGAAGTTTTTTGAATGAAGAGTTCACATTTGCTAAAATTTAATTCTAAACCAATATTTTCGAAATTTGTTTTAATATCTGATAAGTCAGATAGCACAGTGTCCACATCGCCTCCCAGGGTTCCGTCATCCAAATACCAAACGTTAAATTTTGATTTTAAATTTTGAATAATCGGATTTATAGCCAAGCTAAAAATTGCTGGCCCGAGGGGATCGCCCTGCTGACAGCCGACCTCCGAAGAAAGTTCATGGGAACGGTAAATTAATTTTGAAGGTTCTGCGTAGCAGGTAAGCAGGTATTGATAGAGTTCCGGAATTTTGTTCTTAACTTCTGTCAGCATGGCATCCCTGTTTACTGAATTGAAAGCATTTTTGACGTCAATTTTGACTACAATTTCGCAATCATCATACGAAAGGTAGGTTCTTAAGGCATGGACGGCTGCCTCACACCCACCTTTCGTGCCAAATCCTAATTGTATAGGTTCGAAAACAGACTGTAATTTAGATTTGATATGTCTCACCGCAATTTTGGATGCCAAACGTCTTAAAGTTGACCCCACAGCAATGGGTCTCACCCCTCCGTCCTTTTTAGTTAGGGCGATCAAATTAGCACCAAATAAAAGTGAGGCAATATCAGCGTTGATTTTGCCTGAAAAAATAAAATTTATTAATTTTGTAATAGAGCAAATAAGCTGCACACCTGCATCACCCACAGAATAAGAAGTTAAATCTTTTAAATGTTGGGGTGAGATTCCGTCCAGGCCGGCCGCTGAACCGGTTTTAAAAGAAATTATTGCGTCAATAACGTCTTTGCCTTCGATTTCGAGGCAGGCCTGGTCTGCTGTAGGAGAGTCGAAAAAATACGGGATCACGGGAGCCGGGGGATGTTTCGAATGCAAAGCCGAAAGGGTATCAGGAGTATCAGGCGACAACACGTCGTTAGTAAAAAGAAGACGTGCGGCGCCTTTGAGATCCCCGTCGGCAATTTTGCCTTCAATTAATTTAATTCTAGATAATGTTCCCCTCTTGGGAGAATCAAAAGGTGAAGATGTTTTTGTTAAACAGTTATTTTTGATTTTTTGCGTTAGAGAAATAGTAGCCTCATCTTTTTTGACATGCAAAGTGGTATACGAAAAAAGGAAGAGATTATGCCAGTCTACAATTTGGTTGCTCTCCACACATTTTTTAATCAAGCCTGAAAGGTGGTTTGCGACGGAGATCCTGGCGCCGCGCGGGACTCGTTTGATAACAGGCACATTATTTTTTAGGTAACTAAGGTACAAATGGAATGGGGTAGAATTTGGACTGTCGGAAACAGGTGCCGGTAAAGAAACTGGGTCTAAATTTAGAGCAGGGCCGTTCTGGCTAATACAAAGACGATGTTTTTTAATACATACATATTAAATGTATAAGCAACGAAAATAAATGAAGACTATAGATAATTACAGTTACGAGAACAAGCTCACAGCGACAAGTAATGTTCCTTTACGAGTCTTTTAAATGCGAGTAACGATTGCGCGCGTTTTATTTGAACTGGCAAAGCATTCCACAAACGAGTGGCCTGGACATTATTTCAGCCAATTTACAAAAAATCGTGATTAAATATGTACATAAATCTTCATCATTGAATTTTGTGTTTATCACGTTCAGACAATGAGACAGACGCGGCAGGTGGACTTTGTTTTGTAGTATATGTAAGGATCGATATAGAAACATAATATTAAGTATAGTAATTAAAAAATAATAGTCAGTTCTGCAACAATAAATCCAGGGTATTCTTAGGGCAAATGGTTCTCAATTTTTGCAGCTGGCCTGCCTCGGCTAAACTTGAAATAAAGCCTATTCATGCTTCAAAGCTATTGGAAAAATAATCCAACTATATAGTTAAAAATGTTGAGGGGTTTGTGGCTAAGTAAAAACAGCCACATGGGGGATTACATATCAGCCTATAATATTCCCACTGCTGGGACACAGGCCTCCTCTCTGTTCTCTCACGTGTCTCTGTCTGATTGATTGATTGAAATCATCTTCAGCTTCAGCCTTTTATATAAACAAAACATATTTCTAATAAGTACGAATTTTATTAAGGAGCACGTGGCTAAGTAATAACAGCCGCACGGGTCGATCGATCAGGTTAAGCTACGCTTGCCGCGGTTGGTCCGTGGATGGGTGACCCTCTTTACATACCAAGACCCCTCCGTGCCTCGGAAAGCACGTTAAGCCGTTGGTCCCGGCTGTCAATTGTAGGTCTTTGACAGTCGTTACGGGTCGTCAGAAGCTCGAAAGTCCGACAACCAGTCTTACCAAGGGGTAACGTGTTACCCAACAACTTAGTTGTGGAGGTCAGATAGGCAGTCGCTCCATGTAAAATACTGGTATTCAGCTGTATCCGGTAAGACTGGAAGCTGACCCTAACATAGTTGGGAAAAGGCTAGGAAGATGATATAGTTAAAAAATTTGAAGATCCGTTTGTAAATCTTTTCTCTTACATTTTGCAGACGGAAAAGTCCAAAAAATCAAAAAGAAGAAAAAAGCAGAAAGAAATAAAGGAGAAAGTAAAAAAAGGGAGGACATTCCGATGTACTGAGTGTGACACAGAGTTTGAGAACGCTGCTGACCTCAAGACACATGGGCTTGAACACCAAGTTAAAACTAGGTAATATTAAATTGTATGCTTCTTATACTTTTTATTTTTCAGGACAAATTTTAAGATCTCAAGACATCTGCTTGTAGTAAAAAAAAATATAAGAAACCAGCCATGGTGGATTAGCCAGCTAGCGTGGTGGTGGTAAGGCGGACAGCCTAGCCTCAGCAAGACAATGTATACCACAATAGCTTATGCAGGGGTTACAAAAATTGCAAGATGCAAACTAAGTAATTTGTTGGTTTAAGTTTATTGTATACACACACAGGCAAGAAACTTCGCGGGAAGGTACTTATGGGTCACCGAGGCCCCTGGCAACACAGGCAATAGGAAGGAATACGGGCGGGTTTTAGTCAGTAAGAGTCTGACACACCCTCCCGCTCCGCCCAGAGCGGGAGAAGTTATTTGATGATATCCCACCCAAAAAAAAAAAAGACAGACAGACAGACGGACATTGCGAAACTATAAGGCTTCCTTGTTTACTACGGAACCCTAAAAAGCGAAAGTGAGTTTGTTTGTTTTTTTTGTTACGCTTTTACGCTAAAACGGCAGAACGGATTAGAAAACAAGTAACTTGCACCTTGTAAATGGGGCTCAGTGCACAGTGACTATAGAGTTGAAAATAGCATTCACAAACACATATCACAAGAAATCATCTTGGATTCTGTTTTGTACTCTATTTTATTTACTTGTCCATTTAGTTCATTGTCAATATATCTGTGAAAACTTTGTGTACCAAAATAGTGGTTGATGTTGGTACTTTCTGCCATCACACCCCTCTTGAACCAATCAATCTGCCTGCCTTTTCCCAACTATGTTGGGGTAGGCTTCCAGTCTCGGGAGGACACGGCGCGGCATACGCTGGCAGAGTGTGCCGCTTGGGAGGAGCCACGCCGTGCCCTCATCTCAGGAGTGGGCAGTGACCTGTCGCTGCCGGCCGTGGTCGAGACGATGGTCGGCAGCGAGGAGTCCTGGGACGCGGTGGTATCCTTCTGCGAAACAGTCGTGTCGCAGAAGGAGGCTGCGGAACGGGAGCGGGAGATCTCTTCCGCTCACCCGGCCCGCAGCAGCAGGCGCATCGGGCGTCGGCAGAGGGCAGAAAACGCCCTCTTCCGGCCCCCCTAAATGGGTCCAGGGACGACGGACTTGGGGACGTCCGCCGCCCTCCATCACACTGGACCCGAGGTGGCGGCGCGTTGTGTTCCACGCGCGCCCCTTTCCCGGGGGGGGGGGGGGGGTTAAACACCTCACCCCCCAGACTTGAGGTGGCCCGCAAAGGCGGGGATCGTGGAAGTCGCATTAGATCCCATGATCCCCGGTGCAAGTGTGGGACGGGAAAACCGGGGTGGTTTTTAGTCAGTAAGAGTCTGACAGACCCCTCCGCCTACCCCAGGGCGGAGGACATCCACGAGGATTTTCCACCCCGGCAAAAAAAAAAGGCTTCCAGTCTAACCAGATAGATGCAGCTGAACACCAGTATTTTACATGGAGAGACTGTCTATCTGACCTCCACAACCCAATTACTGGGTAACGTGATGTCCCTTGGTAATACTTATTGGCTTGAGCCGTTGTTTGACAGTTGTTACAGGTATTCAATCTGCCCTCAATCCCCCCGCGGTCCTGTGGTGGCCCGCAAAGGCGATCCGGCACCAGCCGGCAATCGGAGAAGTCGCACAAGGTTCCATGATCCCCGTTGCAAGTGTAGGAAGGGAATACCGGGGTGGTTTTTAGTCAGCAAGAGTCCGACAGATCCATTCATGAGCATTTTCCACACTGGAACAAAAAAAAAAACTAGTCAACCTGTAACAACTGTCAACCAACGGCTTAAGGCTCTGACAAGACCCAATTGACCAAAATAGGCTTCTCTTAAGAAAAAAAATTGCCAAATCTGTATAGTTTGTGGTAGCAGAAAAAAGTTATGTTCATTTTGAACATATTTCCCAGAACTTGGTTGTTACCAAAACAGGTTTTGAAAAAAAATCTCGATACAAACTAAGGTTAAACTAACCTCTTACCTTGAGTTCTAATTCAAAATATCTGTATTAAATATCAACATACGTTACGTATTTAATTAATAACAAGATCGTCTTAGTTGAATGCAGAACTTGGTTGTTTTTTATTTTCGATTACTCAACTCAATTTTGAGTAAATAGATAATTGCTTCATATTTTACAATAAATTACAAGCGGTGTGTCATCGCGCTTCTCTTTCTTTTCTAAGCAATCTGATAGTGACCGCGGTTTAGGTGTTGTCAGCGTCTTAATGTGCTTTCTTAAGCACGGAGCGGTCTCGATATGTAATGGATGGTCTCCCATCCGAATCTACCGCGGCAAGCGTAGCTATACCAAGAAATGAATCGTGCAGGTGTTATTACTTAGCCATGAGCCCCAACCCCCTTTTCAACCATCTTCAACAAATTTTATAGCAATTTACAACTGTTCACAGACATAAATGTGAGACATGCGGCCGGTACTTCAAGAAGGCGTTCAGTCTGCGCATGCACGCTAAAGTTCACATGGAGAAGGCGGCTCCAACATGTCCTCTCTGCGGCCTCAAGTTTAATAATAAGAATTATTTGGTAAGTTGATTCATAATCAGCCTATAATGTTCCCACTGCTGGGACTCAAGCCTCCTCTCTGTGAGAGGGAGTGGGCCGTAATCCACCACGCGGGCCCAGTGCGGGTTGGTAGATGTCACATGTTTTCGAATTTTTGTTTCTAGGACATGCCGGTTTCCTCACGATGTTTTCCTTCACCGTTTTGAGAGCAGTGGTGATGAAATTATTTACACATAGTTAAGCGCCTGTCCGGGTGAGAGAGTGCGAGTGAGTAGTAGCACTTTGAGGAACATGCTCACCAAAGTTCTTTCAGGTCGGTACCTGAAAGAACTTTGGTTTGGCTTTTGGAACTTTTGGACCCGCAGCACAGCACCATGCTGAGTGAAAGCCTTATTGTCACAATCATAGCATGCAGCTGCCGACTAATAATCACAAAAAACTTTTTCCATACATTTTGTAGGAAAAAAATTACTTACCTTACTTTTTTATTATGGACAGATTAGACGAAGCAGTTTTTTCGTGACCAGTGATAAATCCACCGCTGATCACGAAAAAACTGCATCACCTGCTAACATAATCTACAGTTTTCTTACCCATTGCCAAATCGTTCCAGGCGCGACACATGTCGACCCACGATCGAACAGAAGAGTGTGAGAAGTGCCATGCTAAGTTCCACACGAACTCTCAACTCAAGAATCATACCAAACAAGCTCATTCTAAGAAGAGACAGCAAGAGGACATTCCAAAGTGAGTATTTGTTTGAAAATGATTTGATCAGGGATGTACAGACTTATAGAGAATACAGGACACTCGGGCACATTATAAGCCAAAGACGGGCCTGGCACCCACCTTTGGGTCATAATGTGCCCGGCACCCACCCACCTTTGGCTCATAATGTGCCCAAAGAAAAATAACTGAATAAACGTTTTAAAACAATTTAATTACGTACCTTTTTTTGTAAAACTTTCAATATTTAGTTTGATGCATTGTATTGCATTGCCGTGACATTTTTTTGGCGCGCCGCGCCCTTCCCACTCGCCTGAACTCATCCGAGTGCTACGCGAATAGTTCCGATCGCAAGCTCGCAACACATGCTTGATAATGTAGCTAATTAGGTATACAACATTGTCAACATTTATTTTATAATTTTCTTTTATTTTCCGCATTTTTTAAGTTTTTGGCGCGGTCTGTGCATCGCTGGTCTAAATAGAGTGTCGTGTTGCAAAGAACTAAAACAAACAAGCCAAATGTTTTATGCTGGTGTGAGTGACAGCTACGTCTTACACTCGCGCCACGTCATTGTGCTGTCATTGTGTTATTCTAGTGTGCGTGCATTTTGCGGCCAACAGTTGGACGCAATTTTTTTCGACGAGTTCACAGTTTTGACTGTCTATTTAGACACGTTTGCTTTCACAACTGAATATGTATGTTCGGATCGTAGCGGGTCGGCCCTGGTCCAGTTCATGGTATGGAGCGAGAAGGCATGGGAAGCCGTCACCTTCTTCTGCGAAGCAGTAATGCTCGCGAAGGAGGAGGTGGAACAGGTGAGGGAGACGCAAAGTTCGCGCCCTCGCGCCTGTAGCCGCCGCAGGAGACGCCCTGGGCGTCGGGAATACCGGGTCGATTTCCGGCCACCGTAGGCGCGGGCTTGCGGACGGTGAGCAAGGGGTAGCTCGTCGTCCGGTAAGGACCAGGCGCGGGGCGACGGCGCATCGTGTTCCACGCGCGCCTTAAAGATATGTCAGCACAAGTGTAGGTCCGCTAGGGCTGATGCCTGCCGGGGTCGCGGGAAAGTCCGAAAGGGATACCGAGGCCCCTGGCAACACAGGCAACGGAAGGAACACGGGTGGGTTTTAGTCAGTAAGAGTCTGACACAAACTAACTTCTCCCGCTCTGGGTGGAACGGGAGGGCCGTTCCACCCAGAGCGGGAGAAGTTATTTGATAATTTCCCACCACAAAAAAAGGTATCGTAGCGGGTGGCGGTCTGTAATTGTGGCCTACCCCTCTGGCAAAAAGACTTGAGTATACGCATGTATGTTTGTAAAACTGATTTTTAAAGTGAAACTTCTTTAGGCACGTTGAGCGATTTTTGATAGGGTAAAAACTTATAACACATGTTTTCCACTACCATCGTCTCCGACATGCCCTCGTCGACATGCTGTAGTAGCAGTAAGTGAAGTTAAATTGGCCACGTGAAAAGTTTAAGATTTGTATATACTGTGCGTTGTTTAAATTGTGTTTTAGATAATCCTTATTTTATTGAAGTGAAAAAATATTTAGGCGCGGTGAGCGATAAGTTTCCACTTCTGTCGACAGTCCCCATGACTGCCTAATTTCTTTGTGAAAAATTTCGTTTTTTTTTGTATTCATTGATTTATTAGCTTATATGATACGCCCAGGTTTTCCTCTGTACCAATAATACAAAGTGTCGTTTTGCATCCTCGTCAAATTGAAGGTGGGAACTATGCTAATGATTGTCGACACGAATCAATAATAAAATAAGTAGGTCTTTTTTTTTCTAATTTGCGGAAATGTGTGGGACACGCATGTTAAAACGCGGTCCGTGTGATACCGCACTGTAACTGCCCTTTTACACACACAGTGCCGCACACGCAACGGGGTGATTCTGTTCTGTGAAAGTAGTGTATTCTAAAATTCTGTCAAACTAAAATAACTAAAAAAACAAGTATGTATTAATTATTGAGCAGGTATTGTAATTTTATTTGATTATATAAGTCTCTCAGAGCAGCCTCCTGAAATTTGACGAGGATGCAAAACGAGACCTTGTATAAGCTTTTGATGATTAGGCTATGGTATGGACCATAGCCTAATCATTCCTATATCATTCCCACTGCTGGGGCACACGCCTCCTTCTGTGAAAGGGAGCGGGCCTTAAATACCACGCGGGTACAATGCTGGCTGGTAGATATCATACATGTCGAATGTATGAAATGGTTGACATGTAATGATGGCATGTAATGTCATGTCGAATTACTAATTATTGTAACCCATAGCAGAAATAGTTGTAATAATAAAGTAATATAAACTCTTTACAGAAAATCATCCCGCCGCCGGATCCCAAACCAAACTTCCTCAGCAGGCGACAACACACAATCAGATCAGGACCAAAAATTGTCAGAAGACGAATCTGGTAAGCCACCATTTTTATACAACGAGTTTGATGGATGCCTCAAACGGGAAGATTTGAGTCATCCAACGCAATGTGCCATCGTCAGCAAAATGCATAAAGGAAGATCCGTTTCTGATGTATGTAGGTTATACCACTTAACCCCAGAAGTAGTCAACGAGATATGGGAAGACAGAGAGAAGTATGCCCTACCCAAAAAGGCAGGAAAAAGAACCACAAGATATATGAATAGTGTTTTAGATACAAGAATAGTTGACTGGTTCCATTCGCAGAGAGCGAATGATATTCAAGTTTCTGGCAAAATGCTACAAGATGTTGCTGAAGCATTTGCCAAGGAAAGTGGCTTTGTTGCTTTTAATGGCAGTAAGAAATGGCTTGACAGATTTAAAAAAAGATATAATATAACGCTAAGAGGGACTCCATGTAAAAGAGATTATCGTAATCAAATGGAATCGAAATGGAAGAACCACTTTTTCAGAGAGCAATGGAGTGACGCTCGGTTAGGTATACCAGACGAAGATATTTACACTGCAGACGAATTTGGCTTTTATTACAACCCTTCGAAAGGTCGAATAAAAAAGTTGGCAGGAAAAAAGTATATACAGGGTCATGTCAAAGACAGATTGTCAGTATTCCTTTGCGCCAACATGCCAGGCACAGATAAAAAAAAGTTACTTGTCTGTGGTACTGAAGACCCGTTATTACATTCGTTTAGAGATCCTGATACGCTACCTGTTACTTATATACGACATTCTCAAGCCCATTTCACTACACAGATGTTTGAGGAATATGTAAAATATTGGAACAGAGAATTGCAAGTGAAAAATCGAAAAGCAATCCTGGTATTAGACAGAGCCACGATACATTCTAAACTCCAGTTATCCCATTTAAAACTAGTTTTTGTTCCTTGGAAAGCGTCTAACGGTTTAATACCTATGAAGAATGGTGTGTCAGCGAAATTTCGAGAAGAATTTCGGAAATTAATCTTAGAAGAGAAAGCTATAAATGTACTTAGAGGGGTTGATAGGAACCTTACTTGTCTGGAAGCGCTGAATATGTTAGAAAAAGCATGGGAAAGAACTCCCCCAGATGCAATTACAAAAAGCTTTGTCGATACAGGATATGATGTCACAGTACCAGAGGAAATACGAGAAGTAGACAAGCCAAGAGTCTATGAAAACGACGAAGAAATACTAGCCAGCATGTTGAAAGAGTATGATGTAGAATCGTACTTCACAAATCTAGGTAACTTAGACCAGTATTTGACAGTTGATGAAGAATTGGTCACAGGCCAAGGGACCAATGGCTCTGTTTTCGGCGGAAACCATAAAGTTAATGACCCTTTGAACTATGCTGAGAAAGCGAAGGAGGATTTAATGCCTCTAGCCACAGACAAACCAGACTCAGACGAAAAGGAGGTTTTAGTCAAAAAGTCTAGAGCTTTGCAAGACCTAGATATTGTGAGAAAGTATTTACAATCGAATACAACGTCTTATGATACGTTTTGTTGTTTCATGGAAATTGACAAATTCGTTATGCAAACTGTTGTCGGTTGACTTTCGATATTTAAATTATTTTCGGAACAGTTTTAAGTAACCCATGGTATAGTGCGTGCATTTCAATAACGCGCTTCACTCAAATTTAAACCTTATGTTAATGGATATAAAAGCCAAATTATGCGCGGTAATGATTTGCAACGACTATACAACAAAATCACGTTATTGGCCCAAGACTAATGTAATAGGCGGAGAATAGGCGCCAACGTGGCTAGTCAAACTCTTATGTTATTGGTGCAATAATATGAAAAATCAGGAATCACTCCCCATTTTTGAGAGTTCGATTTTTAAATCTGCTGTCAATAGCTGTTCTGATTGGTTGGTCGAAATATGTACAACTAATCAATCTACTTAAGGTGAAAGCATCAGGGTAGCCCGGTAATTTTAAATCTGCTTACGTTTTTTGCAATTTGATATCTACAATTAATCAATCTACTTAAGGTGAAAGCATCAAGGTAGCCCGGTAATTTTAAATCTGCTTACGTTTTTTGCAATTTGATATCTACAACTAATCAATCTACTTAAGGTGAAAGCATCAGGGTAGCCCGGTAATTTTAAATCTGCTTACGTTTTTTGCAATTTTATATCTACAACTAATCAATCTACTTAAGGTGAAAGCATCAAGGTAGCCCGGTAATTTTAAATCTGCTTACGTTTTTTGCAATTTGATATCTACAACTAATCAATCTACTTATGGTGAAAGCATCAGGGTAGCCCGGTAATTTTAAATCTGCTTACGTTTTTTGCAATTTTATATCTACAACTAATCAATCTACTTAAGGTGAAAGCATCAAGGTAGCCCGGTAATTTTAAATCTGCTTACGTTTTTTGCAATTTGATATCTACAACTAATCAATCTACTTAAGGTGAAAGCATCAGGGTAGCCCGGTAATTTTAAATCTGCTTACGTTTTTTGCAATTTTATATCTACAACTAATCAATCTACTTAAGGTGAAAGCATCAGGGTAGCCCGGTAATTTTAAATCTACTTACGTTTTTTGCAATTTGCAGGTCAGTATCAAGTTGTATATTGATCTAAATATAATTCGCGGCGGTATGAAATATTAATTTATATAATTATAATCACCCATCTCTCTAAGTTCATAATACCCTACTGAATGACTGTTACATGAAATCATGACATGAGGCCAATTCTAACTCAAGGAGTTGTATTGCTGATTCTAATGATTATAATTCTGTACAGCCATATTTGGTACGATCGCGAATCATAGTTTAATGAGCATACAATCTGACACTGTCCTGCTAATTGCAAAAAAACGTAAAAAAAATTGAGTTCCTTCTAAGGTTGATTAGGGGATGAAATTTTGTATAGAAGTTCGTCATTTTTGAAGTAAGAAACTTGGAAGTTGGTACTTACGACGACGATGACACGTGACGCGATTGGTAGCACTGAATTTTGTTCGTTTTCATAAGAGTTCAAAATGGCGACTGACAGTACAGATCTACCAATCACACGACTGCAAAATTCAGTACTACCAATCGCGTCACGCGTCAAGTTATAATGAACGCACAGTAATAGAGTTCAAAATGGCGACTGATAGAACAGAACTACCAATCACATGACTGCAAAATTCAGTGCTACCAATCGCGTCACGCGTCAAGTTATAGTGAACGCACAGTAATAGAGTTCAAAATGGCGACTGACAGAACAGAACTACCAATCACATGACTGCAAAATTCAGTGCTACCAATCGCGTCACGCGTCAAGTTATAATGAACGCAATGTAGACTTGCTGATTTTAAGTAGTTGTAGGGGAGGCCTATCCCTAAGAAAATTGTGTCGGTCCTTCTACCAAACATCCTGTATAAAGTGAAATTTGAAAGAGGCGCCAGTGACAGAACCGTTGAAAGGAAATCGTTTAGTTTGGTATGTGATGAGGAAGGAAGAAACGCATGTGCAATATAAATGTTGGTAGATAGAGAGGGAGAGGAAGGCCAAAGAAAAATGGATGGATTGTGTGAGGAATGATATGAAAGAGAAGGAGTGAATGAGAGCGTGACGGCTGACAGGGAGAATGGAATAACAAAACGAGTTGCGGCGGCTCCAAGTAACATTGTACAAGGGCAGGAAGGTGATGAAGTAAAAGTTAGCTGTATGTCATCATTTTTTGGAAACTCATCCCCTAAGGCTCCTGAGAAGTTGTCAGCGAGAAATCCCATCGGGCACACTGCTTATCCTTCCTATTATTATAATAAAACCGGCCAAGTGCGTGTCGGACTGCGCAGAATGAAGGGTTCCGTAGTTGGGATGAATTTATCCCAAAAATAAACTTAACATTGTAGTTGAAAAACATGTTCTCCCATACATCGATATATGCCACGGTCAATTCTCCAACTGCAAATTTAAGTTGGTCGACTATAACTCGTTAACTTGTAAAGCCTACTTAGCTTCCTTCTTATTTCATTATATGTACTACTGCCATAATTTTTTTCACATCTCCATAAACAACCATTTAGCTGGCAGAGGGATGGGGACACTTGACTCTAACATAAATTAGCACTTTGCTTAATATTACGAAAGTGGATCTTTGAATCGAAAAGTGGTGTTCACAGACCCGCAATATTTTTGAATCCCGCCCTATCCAACGTTACCCCACACCATGGGATAGATGAGCAAAAAAATATCATCCCCACGTTACGTGCAAGGCAAAATCGGCGGGATTATTAAGTATACCTATGCCAAATTACAGCTTTCTAGTACTAAGCGTCTCTGAGCTACAGTGGGGACAGACAGACAGACAGCCTGCCGGAGTCGCGGGAAGTTACTTATGGGTCACCGAGGCCCCTGGCAACACAGGCAACAGGAAGGAATACGGGTGGGTTTTAGTCAGTAAGAGTCTGACACAACCCTCCCGCTCCGCCCAGAGCGGGAGAAGTTATTTGATGATTTCCCACCCAAAAAAAAAAGACAGACAGACGGACATGGCGAAACTATAAGGGTTCCTTGATTACTACGGAACCCTAAAAAGAGAAAGTGAGTTTGTTTGTTTTTTTTTGTTACGCTTTCACGCTAAAACGGCAGAACGGATTAGAATAAAATTTTGCACATGGGTAGACAATGACCTGTATTAGGAAATAGGATACTTTTATCCCGATATTCCCACGGGATTGAGACTTATGCGGGTGAAACCGCGGGTCGCAGATAGTAAATAAGTTGACCATAAGATTTGAAGATCTCATCATTCAGAATTGGGGGGTAGTCTTGGGCCTTCATTCGGTAAGAAAATCATGTTCAAGATTCCCCATGGGTTACAATTTTCCGCCTCTTTATTAAAAAGTCAAATAATCTTGGATAGGTTAAAAAAAATAGTCTTGAGACATTATTTTTATTTTTGTAATATTTTCGTTATAAATGGTGTTAATAATTCTTCTAAGATTCGAGTAGTGAGCTAGCAGAGTCAAATTAGATTTAACTTTTGAAAATTCTAGATTAATTAAAAACTAAAAATTAGGCATTCAAGGCGGTAAAAAAGAAAATACATGTTGCCATAACCACAACTTATCAATCTACAATCAATCAACTGAAGCCATATCGCAGTCCAATGCTGGACATAGGACTCTCCTAGGCTATGGAACAGCACTCTGTAATAGTCACGAGTTTGTAAATACCAATTTCCGCACTTGTGTCATACAACGTTTTTCAACACATTTGCGAGAAACGGTAGGTAATGAAACAAACTTTTTCATTAGACTATTTTTAATATCAAATAAGAAATTATATAGATCAGGTCACTACTCTTGGAAATTAATAGTAAAATTTGAACAATTATTGATTTTGGCGGCAAGAGACCATTTTCTGTAATTTGCTCCTCGCTTATGATATCAGGTGGAGTAGATTCCATATTAATATCGGATTCATCGCTTGAACTCATGTTATTATTTTGTTTATAAATATCAATCGGAAAGTCGCAACAATCTTTGACGGTTCTAATATGAAAATGGCGCGAATTTGCAAAAGGCGCCCCGTGCGCGTGGTGAAAATTAGAACTACATCTATTGTCTCAATTTCTCTTTAGTATTAAATTAAGATAAAAGTATTGAGCAAAAGCGCTTCCAAGGAGGTGCGACCATTCAGCTTATTTTATTCTCGTAATGTGAAACTTCTTGGTGGAATTTTTATAAACTTTTTATGGAAATTAAAAAAAAACCGTAAAGGATACGCACGGCGCTATACAACGGAGTATGCGGTAAAACAGGTACTTAGGTGAGAGTACCTATTTTACCGCACATTCCGTTGTATGGTGCGTAATTTTTAACTTTCGAACAATGTATGCTTTGTAATGGCATTTTTGAGCAAATGTGTTGAAAAAATAATTATGTGGTTATGGCAGCAAGTATCAAAACTTTAAATTCAAGTTTCTAGATCTAATTGAAAACACAGTGGTGCCGATTCCCTTGTTCACAAACGCCTGTAACTAGTCCATACAATTTTAGACGTGATTAAAAACTTGCCTACTAAAATTAGGTCAATTTATGTGAAGCGCTGATTAATTTGAAAGGACTAAACTAAAATTTATCTTCTGTCCTTTTCTTAATGAAATAGAAAGAAAAAGATGCACTGAACTTAAATTTAATTTAGTCTGTGAACAAGGGAATCGGCACCACTGTTTCAAAGATCTTTGGGCAAAATGCCATATCAAAGAAGAATAATAATTCCTTACAAACTTGTATTTAAAAGTGGCAATATTAAACTTTAATCAACGAATCTAGCTTTTACAGATTTTGAATTTTTATACATATTTTTCGATGGTTACAATTTAAATGTAGTAGTAAAATTTTTGATGTATAATTAGATAGTTCACTTGATATAGATGGCGCCACTGTTTAATGATTTTTTGTAATAGGATGAAGGTAGAATTTTTTTTTCTGAATTTGTTCCATGTGTATGGCACAGGTAAAAAACTAGTTCTCTAAAGAAAGTCGATCTCTTGTTTATGAAAGCCTATTCAATTTAACGTCAATATCTTTGAGACTTGGGCAGGCTTTTAAAATCCCGGGAAAAGTGTGGATGTTAAAATTCCATGTTAACATACATTATTTTATTAAAAAATAATTGAGACCTCCTAGTTCGCTATTATATTTTCATCTTATCTATAACACAGATACATTTTATGAGACTAGATAATGCCAATTTCGAATAAACTATGACAATGATATTTTAATCCGGGTCCGCTGCGCCAATTTTCTTAACAAAACATGTTAGCATAACAGCCAGTCCGCTGCGAATTTTGAGCAAACAGTGTTTTTGATGCAAATTATCTAAAAGTGAGTTCCGACGAAGAAGACGTGTCTGCTATGCGGGTCATTTTTATTTATTTCTTGTTGTTTTTTTTCTCTTACTTTTAATGATGGTCTGGCATTTTGAGTACTTTATGCGACCAACCCAAATGTCCTTTCCTTGGTATTGTTCGTCGAGTCGTTGAGCTCCTTAAGTTTTGAGTTGGGCTGCGCGATTGCTGACGGGTGCTTGCACTGACTGGACAGGTCCACTCAGATTTGTGTGGTTCTTTCCGCTAAGGACCGTTTCGGACATGGATCTGCGTGGTCCTCGCATGATCTGACCGGGATTGTGTCTGGACTTTGAGGGGGACTTTGACCCTTGAGTTTGTTTCGCCATTTCTTCTCAGGGGTGGTCGGATAGGAGATGTCGGCTCCATCTGGCTTATTTTTTAATATTTTTTTTTTATAATATGACGTGTAAAAGTGATTCTCATATCCTATTTACAGAATAAACAATTTCATTTCATTTCATTTGCTGTTCTAGCAAAAGTAGATTACGTTTTACAAAGACAAAATAGAAATAGATTTCATGTCGGACCACATTCGTTCAATGTTTAATTTTTATTAAGAACTGAAAATTGATGATAAATTCGAATAAAAAGAAACGATGTTCAGAAAGCGATTTTGAAGATCATGCACTTAAAATTTAAAAATAGTCAAAGTCCGTACGTCGCGGTAAATACGTTATGTTATGTGTTTTTCTTTTAAGCTACGCCCCAAAACCGGTTAGCTAACAATGTTAGGTGTTTGTAAAACACAATAACAAGGCGCAGCGGACTAGGCTTTATAAGGTTTTGGATTTAACTCTGAAAGTATGACAAATTTGATCATTATTAAGTTACCGTCGAAAAAAAAGTCATGTCGATATCCATTCTTTAAGAATGACGTATGATGAAAATGTTAAGGTCGGTTTAGACCAAACGAACTTATGTTCGCACTATGGTGCGTTCACCATAATTTGACGCGTGACGCGGTTGGTAGCACTGAATTTTGCAGTCTTAATTTCGATACTCATAATCAATCTGCCTAGCCTTTTCCCAACTATGTTGGGGTCGACTTCCAGTCTAACGGGATCCAGCTGAATAGTACGGTAGTAGTATTTTACATGGAGCGACTGCCTATCTGACCTCCACAACCCAGTAACTGGGTAATACAACCCCTTGATAAGACTGGTTGTCTGAATTTCGGGCTTCTGACCACCCCTAACGACTGTCAAAAATCCACGAATGACAGCCGGGTCAAACGGCTTAACGTGCTTTCCGAGGCACGGAGGAGTTTCGGTATGTAAATATGGTCACCCATCCACGGATCAACCCCGGCAAGCGTAGCTTAACCTGATAGATCGACCAGTGCGGCTGTTATTACTTGCCACGAGCTCCTCGTGTTTAGATACTAATATAATGATAGAACAGAACTACCAATCACGTGACTGCAAAATTCAGTGCTACCAATGGCGTCACGCGTCAAGTTATAGTGAACGCACACTCTCTGGCTTTAGACTCATAAGAAAGCTGTCACAAAATGATATTATCACGTTTCTATGACGACAAAAATATGATGAATTGATGATGTAATAGCGGCTTTAAAAGTAACTGTTAAAGAGTGGCGCTTCTAAAATAAATTGAAGTTTTTTCTTCTTTTTCTATCTATCTTGCCTGTTTTTTATGTACGAAAGTTTTTTATGTACGAAAGTTTTATGTATATACATAGCGAGATTTATTATACAATAAGCAAAAGTTATGTTATTTCGTTTTGTAAATAATTTGTATGTAAGAGAAATTCCAATTTTATTATTATGATGAACAGATTTTGAGTATGATTATGGTTAATAGCTTGAATAGCTATACAAGAGAAACCCATTCTATGTATGTATCAAAATTGTCTATAGTCAAAATGTACCGCTCAAAAACTATCTGACATTTACAGGAGCGTAGCTACCGCGGTGTTAGCCGTATCAATGATACGGGCCAACTCCAGGCGTGGTCCAATTCTCAAGGTCTTGCATTAATTTTCCATTTTCGAGCTCGCTTCGCTCGCTCATAGATTTTATTGCTCAAATCACAATGACAGCTTAACCTAATATCCCAGTCGGGATGCGTCAATTTTCTAGCTCATTTCGATCGCTCTTGCATTCTCTTAGTAAAATCACATTGAAAACTTAACCTGTCCCGGTCCAGAATGCTCAAATTTTCAAGATCGCTTCCCTCGCTCTTCAGTGAAACCGGATCCGAGTCAGGATGCTTCATATTTCTAGCTCACTTCGCTCTCATTGCATGCTCTCAATAAGATCATAATGACCTGGACTGAATGAACTTTCTACGTCGGTACGCTAATAAAAAAAGAAATCTTTTTTTGAGCTTCGCCGTAGAATTTTAATTTAGGGTTAGCTACGCCACTGGACATTCATGTCATTGGAAATCTCTTCCCACGACTAATTTGTTTGTATTTATGACATTGGTTTGTATGACAGTCAGTCTTAAGAGGATGCAATGTGAAAGTTGGCAACATCGCAAATATGTAGCTATCAAATATGTCGCTGTTTTGATAAATGAATCATTATTACTAAATGAAATTAAATATCATTCTATGTTGTACTAAAATATTGATTATATTGTTTCAATGTAGGTAAATAACATTGCATGTATCTCCAAACATTATAAATATTGATATTACATTGAATGGGTTAGTAGTGTTGTCAGACATATTTTTCACTGTTTCAAACATTATTACATTAATCGCACACATTTCTTGTTTTAAAATGGTTAAATGTTATATCACTTTTACAACAATTTTCCAATTTAAATACATTTTTCAATTATCTCCTAGTTCCATGGTTTCAGACTTGAGTTTGGCAACACTATTTAAAGGTAAATGCACACTAGTGCAGTTGAGCGCTTTTGTGGCACTTGGTTGAAATTGTGGCGTTATTATTGTAGTCTGTTACAAATGTTATTTCCTAAAAAAAAGTATTTTAAGAATAAATGATTTAAGTGTCCAGTCTTTATGTCGTTTTATTTAATATAGTCCACAAAAGAATAGCACAGACGTGCTTTATCACTATTGACAACAATTCCCAATCAATTGAAACTCCACTAATGAATAACGTTAAAACCCTTTATTCGCATAATATCAAAACAGATTCTCAAAACAGCAGATTATTAAGATTCCCTAATAGATTTTAGTATATAATAGCGTTATAACTTAACATAACACATAACATCACGCTTGTAATCCCCGAGGCACAGTGGAACGAATGTATGGGAGCGGTTGGACGTAGACATGTTCGAAAAATAAGAGTAAAATTATGCCAAACTAATGATGCCATCTTATTCGATTACTTAATGCCTTCATAAATTGTGGTGATGAATTTCTTCATAACTCCCATATTTCGGGAGTAATTTGAGAAAATGTGAAATTTTACTATGAAAATGAGTGTATCGAGCTCTCTCCCTCCTGATTCCGGGCTTGTTTCAAGTAGCGGTCTCTAATATCGTAATGCTATTACTAAGAGCTATATTTAATACTAAGACACATAGTGCGCCAAATGTGCACTTTCTGGGATAAAAGGAAATGAAAATTTAAAAAAAAAAACGTTTTTTCCCCATTTGTATTTACTTTAAACCGCAGACAGACTTATTAAGAGGTCTATAAATATATTATATATATACAGAAATATATATTAACAAAAATATTCACAAGAACTGATGAGAGTATGACTTTTAAGTAAGTTGATAATAAATTACCTAGTTTCATTAAAAGTACAATAAATAATTAAGATGTAAGCTCTAATTTACTAAGTTACACATTTTAAAACAATAACATCATTTAATTATCTTCGTCATCATCATCATCATCAATTAATTCAAATTCAGAATCGATGTCCGCTAAATCATTTATGTTAACAAATTCGATATCACTTTTCTCAGAATCCGTAAGCTCATAAAATTCCTTAAAAGAAGATTTTTTTACAAACTTATTTCCTTTTGGACGGATACTTGTAACAAGTGGATCAGAAGACAGTAAAAGATTGTGCATAATATCTTCATTGCATGAGATACTGCTATGCTTTCGAGAATGCCCCTCTCTATATTTTCTAAAATCTTTATTTCTAGCCTCAGATGCCTCTTCGGATAGAAAACCAATGGGCACAATTGACATGTTCTGAACTATGTCTGGCCCATGCATTAAAATTTTATGAAGTGAAGAAGGCATATAATACCATGGGTATAACTCCACGTAAAGCTTAGCAGTATCAAAGCAGAACTCTCGGAATTTAGTTACGTTGATCTTCTCTCCTGATGAAATACACTGCAAGATCACACAGATTTTTCTTAAAAGCATAGCATCTATTCCGGTCAGTTCAGCAGATTTAGTGTAGTTTTCAAAAAATCTCCTTGCCGAGTTGCCATTGTTGGTGGATCCACTGCCTTGTTTCACAACATCGAGAAGTAAGCCCGTTTCTCTTCTTACAGCCTCTTGAACTCTTTTCTTCCTGTCATCAACTTGCCTTTTTGCTATATCACCCCTTACTTGCCATGATTTTATGTCTAATTTGTAGGAAATGTGTAATAAGCATTCCATTGAGCGAATCCAAGCGTGAAGGGTGCTTAAGCTATATTTATACATGTCCTCGTTTGCGTGTTTATCTTTGATTAACTCTAAATTATTCATTTCTTTAGGACAAGCCTTGCATATGTCACACACTGAAGCTGCTGTATTGGATATAATGGAATTAATTTTACCATCAATCATTGTCAACAGCAGTTGGTGTTTGACACTAATTCCATCAGTGATGGTGGATGGAGTTAAGGCTTCAATCTCTGCTTCGATTTCAGCCATCTCTCTCTGCACATTTTCTTTGGTTTCCTTTATAAACTTAAACAATATTGGCCGGCAAAATGAAGTGGAAGATGGTCGCTCGTTTTCCCAAATTGTTACACCTTTTGAGACGAGCCGCAGTGGTACAAGACTAATCATAAAATTACTAGCAAGATCGATTTGCTCATCTTCACTCGTCCTTTGATGATAAATGCTTTGGCTAGATGATCCGTCAAAACCCCATTTGCTGGTCAATACGAGCTGTTGATTGGGATCAACAGGGGTTTCTAACGACCTAATAAGTCTTCTTGAGGTTAAATCCATCAAGGCTTGTAATTTGATTTTTGCAGAGCTCTCTGTAACTGTGAGATCTTCTTTGGCCGGATAGCACTTAATTTTTTCTTTAACCAACATGTAGTAACTCGGGTATTGAAGAGCTCCTTCTTGAGTGTTGAAATCCCGAAGAGTGTTATAGCGCCATTTCGATAAGTTCATCGATACATAAAGAGCCAATGCCTTCAAAGGGGATATTTCCCGTACCTGAATTGATTTACCTTCAATGAAGGCTTTGATTTTTGAGGCCTCTTCTGGATTCTCCGTCAAGTATTTCATAACATAAGCTGTATCGCTTTGTCCTGCCTTTTGAAGCGCCCTTTCGGCCGAAAACATAATTTCAGCGCTGCTACTGCTGCATGAAAGACTATCTTCAGTGCGTCTTCTTTTTTGCCGGTTACTAAGGTCCTCAAAAGATTTACGAGGACTAGGATGTGTACAAGTTGAAGCATCAGATTTAGCAGGAGAAATTATGGGCTCGATGACGTCACTTATATTTTCTGTAGAAGGTTCCATATTTTCATTCTGTAATTCCGGCCATTGAATTGCAGCCTGTAGCCAAATCTCATGTTTCTTCCGAAACTTATCTGTGCTTCTTCCAGACTGTGTCCATTTTGCATAAATGCGGTAGCAAAATCGACGACACCAGTCTTTTAAACTTGTTTCAGCACTTTCACATAACTGAACACAACTGTTATCTTTTAAAACACTGAACAAATAGTTAAAGTCGCGTAAATCTTTATGTGCGCGTGCGCATAAAGCAACGTGAATATCAAGATTTGTATTAAAATTTGGAAAATACATTGCGAGATTAGCTTGGATACAACGAGGTGTAAATCAACACTGATTTTAAAGTTACTAATAGTGACCTATTTATATAAAATCCAGGTATCCCAGGTATCCTTTGTTAAATATTGCAAGGTAATTAGTTATTGTGATAATTAGTAAATGATGCATGCTAAATTAGTGTATTAAGAGCCATTTAGTAATTAAATAATAGCAATGTTCTTATCAGTAATCATTAGTGCATCAGTTTTATATGTAAACCTTAAGTCCCTAATTATATATCCTAATTAGCTTATATCTTCTCTAATTGGCTGCTCAGAAATGTTATTGTAATAAGGTAAACCTTTAGAAAAACGGTTTTAATCAACAAAATAAACAAAAAATAAAAAAATTGTGTTATAAAATAAACATCACTCTTTATCCCAGAAAGTGCACATTTGGCGCACTATGTGTCTTAGTATTAAATATAGCTCTTAGTATTAGCATTATGATATTAGAGACCGCTACTTGAAACAAGCCCGGAATCAGGAGGGAGAGAGCTCGATACACTCATTTTCATAGTAAAATTTCACATTTTCTCAAATTACTCCCGAAATATGGGAGTTATGAAGAAATTCATCACCACAAGTTATGAAGGCATTAAGTAATCGAATAAGATGGCATCATTAGTTTGGCATAATTTTACTCTTTTTTTTCGGACATGTCTACGTCCAACCGCTCCCATACATTCGTTCCACTGTGCGAGGGCTTAGGCAGAAGTGTACCGTATAGTGCACCCACATTTCGCCAGTTATGTTTAAGTCCCATGTAATAGGGGGGAGCGTATTGCCATCAATCGGCAACAAATCCAGGCTCCGGGCTACTGAGAAATTCCTAATGGAAAAACCCAATAACACTGCCCGACCTGGGAATGGAACCCCAGACCTCATGCTCAGCAGTAGCGCTTGCGACTAGGGATGTGAAAAAATAATCGATTACAGAAAAAATCGATTAAAAATCGTTTTTTTTTTTAATAATAATCGATTTTTATAATTCATTTACATATTACTAAAAATCGATTAATAAAAAATCGATTTCTTTTTCACTGTCGATCTTTTTCACCCGCAACGGCCGCAACACTGAGTTTTTTAGTCAGGATCGTGAAGCCGCAAAGTGCCACGGCCGCGAACCACTAACTACGAAGTTCGTCAATAAATGATGCTAACGCCATCTGAGATTTTAACGCTATGTCATCAATTCTGTACGTAGAAAACAATGTTACGTTGAAGTAATCAAACCTGACAATAGATGGCGTCAACGAACTGTATTACCGATTTACCGCGACTAGAAGAACTGTTTTGCCGACATGACATTCATGACAGATTTTATCGGTGTCGGTAAAACAGTGTCTTTGTCAACAACAACAAAAAATTTAAAGTTTTTCGTGAAAAAAGTAAAGACTAAAGAGTATTATTTTCCAGTATTTGTTGTTAGTTTTGTGTTGATAACTTTTTGATAGCAACAATGTCAACAACCAAAAAGCCGAAGAGTAGTTGACGCCAATATTTTCATGTTGACAATAAATCTGGCAATGCCAAGATTGCCCGAAAATTTTAAAAACGTGTAGTAATACTACCAATCTAAAACAACACATGGAAAGAAAACATTCTGGCATCATCACCAGTAATGAAAACAATGAGGTACATATTTGTATTTAAATATAATGATAACTTTTATTAGAGTTATATACCTAACTACTTTGTTGCAATATTATGTAAAAGGTAGGTGACTATTGTAGTTAAAAATTATAGCACGGACTAACTATCGAATGTGAATGTGACACGTGTGTTAAGAAGCTAAAATGCTAAATGTAATTAATATTGTAATATCAATTGATTCTGTGGAGAGAAGTTGAACGGAAAGCATTGTCAATTTGTTTCAATGGTTTTAATTTATTGTTTAGGTAATAGAGTATATAATATAATTCTTTAGTATATAATTCTGTTATTTGTGCCCAAAAGACTTTAGAAAAATCGATTATTATCACTACAAAAATCGATTTTTTTAAAATCGATTTTTTTACTAGGGAAAACAATCGATTTTTTTAAAATCGATTTTTTTAAAATCGATTTTTTTACTAGGGAAAACAATCGATTAATTAATAATCGATTTTTTATGTACAATGTCACATCCCTACTTGCGACCAACGAGGACCCTTTTATAACTTTTCAGAAAACTCGTTCAGACTGTAGGTATACCTATCCTATCTCATAAACACCTTGAGAATGATAAATGAGGCCACCTACGTCCTTCATGTATACATGACCCTTCTTTGGTTTTACCGTAAAGTACGGTCACACACGGCTCGAATATAACATTCTTTGCAATTTTTTGCATTATCCCAGATCGTAAACGCATCGGCGCCACTGCTACGCCAAGCCACAAATTCAACGCAAATACCTACAAAAAAAATAGGAATTCCAAAATCTTATCGATAACCAATTAATCATTGCTTTTCATTCCATATTTTTTAAATAAAATATTACTCGTTGCATTATTATTTTATTTAATTTGACCCTATTTTGTATAATACTATTATTAAACACCAGTTACAAAGTTCTAAACAACCTAAAAGCACACATTAGAACTACAAACGAATAAATCAAATAATAATAAGGTACATCACTAACCCCTTTTTTGACGTCATCCGCTGTCGGGAAGACACGACTGGCGTGGCTGGCACGACTTTTGACAACTCCCTCGCATGCGAGTAGGGATGTGTTATTGTGGGACATAATAAATAATAATCATATAGTATTTAAAACAATTGACTTATAATTATTACTCTGATTCTTCGTAAATTGGCAAACTTATGTCATCCAAGTCCTTTTGCTGTCGTACTTTTCTAATAACGTTCAGTATATTGGCATAAGTTACTGAACTATGCAATAAATTTCATTGAATTAAGATTTTCGTGACATCTGAAATTAAACTAAACTAGTCTTAATTGCGTTATTCTCGCAAGTACTAAATAAAATTATAAAAAAAAACCACCGATCATAATAATAAATGTAGGAAATCACTAGCAGTCTCCCGTAGCGCTAATGACGTCACCGGTTGACGTCTATTTCCGACTGTGGCGTACAGGTTACAGTTGTTGCACTTTTCCGTAGGGATGCGCGAGAGTGGACAGTAAACTATCGATCTATGGATATCAATTATGATTTTTTTCCACAATTTTATAAATATTATGCATTAGGAATATTAAGATACGAATAGTTGTCATTAAAAAATAATTGTCGAAGTAATAGTGAGCTACTTTTAATAACCAACGACGACGATGACCAACGACGACGGCGACGACGATGCTCCGGAGGTGACAGAGGTAGAAATGAGAGCGGCGGTACGCAGGCTTAATGCCAAAATACCGCCCCAGGACCCGACGGCTTACCTGGGAAGGCCTGGGTCCTGGCCTTGGAGGCTCTCGGGCCTCGACTTAGGGGGCTCCTAAGCGCATGCATGGAGAGGGGCCAGTTCCCGCTTCGCTGGAAGACGGGGAAACTGGTCCTCATAAAGAAGGCAGGGCGCCCTGCGGATTCTCCGTCCGCTTATCGGCCCATCGTGCTGCTCGACGAGGTGGGCAAGCTCTTTGAAAGAGTCATTGCAGACCGCCTCGTCGGCCAGCTGGTGCGGGTGGGGCCGGATTTGGCGGAGAGCCAGTTTGGTTTCCGCAGAGGGCGCTCTACGGTGGACGCCATCATGCGTGTGCGAGCCCTGACGACGGGGAATGCTGTTGCCCAGGGTGGGGTCGTCTTGGCGGTGTCTCTAGACATCGCCAATGCCTTCAATACCCTGCCCTGGAGTTGCATCAGGGAGGCACTCCGGTATCACCGGATGCCGACCTACCTCTGTCGTGTGGTCGAGGCCTATTTGACGGACAGGGCCGTCATCTACCCCGGTCACCAGGGAGTGTGGAACCGGCAAGAGATGTCATGCGGTGTCCCACAGGGATCGGTCCTGGGGCCGCATCTGTGGGACATCGGATACGACTGGGTGCTGCGCGCCGACCTCCCTAGCGGCGTCAGCGTGGTGTGCTACGCTGACGACACGTTGGTCCTGGCGCAGGGGAGGTCGCACCAGGCGGCGGCCGAATTAGCGGCACGCGGGATTGCGACAATCGTCGAAAGGATCCGGCAATTGGGACTCGAGGTGGCCCTGCACAAGTCCGAGGCCATGTGTTTTCATGGTCCTCGGAACGCGCCACCGTTGGGGTCCCAAATAACGGTAGGAGGGGTTTCTATCGGCGTCGAGTCGACGATGAAGTACCTGGGACTCGTCCTCGACAGCCGGTGGAACTTCGTGGAGCATTTCCGACGTTTGGCTCCCAAACTGGAGCGGGCGGGCGCTGCATTGAAGCGGCTCCTGCCCAATCTAGGGGATCCAAACGCCTCCTGCCGGAGGCTCTACGCGGGGGTCGTGCGGTCCATGGCCCTCTACGGGGCACCTGTATGGGCGCGCTCTCTGGCGCTGCGGCCAGCCCGCCGGTTGAGCGCGGCCAAAAGGGTCATGGCCATCCGGATGGTCCGAGGATACCGCACAGTCTCCTGTGAGGCAGCGAACTCCTTGCCGGATTGCCGCCATGGGATCTGGAGGCAAAAGTCCTCGCGCACGTATGGGAGTGGCGCGAGGAGGCGAAACGCCGGGGCGTAAGTCCGCTGCCGCGAGAAATCGCAGCACAGCGGACGGAGCTCCGGCGGGATCTCATGGCGTCATGAAAAGTACGGTTGTCGCAACCCAGTGCTGGGCACGCCACGATTGCGGCGATAAGTCCCCTCTTTGAGGAGTGGCTGGAGAGGCGCCACGGCGTCCTCACCTTCCGCCTGACGCAGGTCCTCACCGGACACGGCAGCTTCGGGAGGTTTCTGTGTCGGATAAGGCGGGAGGAAACGTCCGGGTGTCACCACTGTGTGGATCGCCCGGAGGACACGGTGGAGCATACGGTGGAGGTCTGCCCGGCTTGGGCAGAGCACCGCCGTGTCCTCGTGGAGGCGATCGGCGGCAGAGACCTCTCGCGTCCGGCCCTGGTTCATGCCATGGTACGGAGCGAGAGGGCATGGGCAGCCGTCACCTCCTTCTGCGAAGCAGTAATGCTCGCGAAGGAGGAGGCGGGACGGTAGGCGCGGGCTTGCGGACGGTGAGCAATGGGTAGCTACGGACGGTAAGGACCAGGCCCGGGTCGACGGCGCGTCGTATTCCACGCGCGCCTCAAAGAGATGTCGTCAGCACAAAGTAGGGGTCCACTAGGGCCGATGCCTGCCGGGGTCGCGGGAAGGTACTTATGGGTCACCGAGGCCCCCGCAACACAGGCAATAGGAAGGAATACGGGTGGGTTTTAGTCAGTAAGAGTCTGACACACCCTCCCGCTCCGCCCAGAGCGGGAGAAGTTATTTGATGATTTCCCAACCTCAAAAAAAAAAAAAAAAGCGCTAATGACGTCACCGGTTGACGTCTATTTCCGACTGTGGCGTACAGGTTACAGTTGTTGCACTTTTGCGTAGGGATGCGCGAGAGTGGACAGTAAACTATCGATCTATGGATATCAATTATGATTTTTTTCCACAATTTTATAAATATTATGCATTAGGAATATTAAGATACGAATAGTTGTCATTAAAAAATAATTGTCGAAGTAATAGTGAGCTACTTTTAATAAAATATTTAATAAATTTGAAATATAAGTTACCTTACTTACCCATCACTAGCTGTCGTGTCTTGACGACTGTGGCGTGAGGAAGAACACTTTTTTTACGGATTTCGATTAGCAATTATTGATGATTGTTTTTTCTAGTGAAATGTAAGTAATGAATATATCTTTGTGCCATTTTACAATATGTAATGAATGTAGTTTTAAATAATATGAAAAAAAAACACAGAAAACTTATTTTCGTATATTTATTTTGTACTTAACCCTTTGACCGCCACGTCAAAAATGCAAAAACGTGCCCTCGGCGCCACGCTACGAATTATTCCTTAAAATCTGTCATGTAGTCGTGACCGTGGCGTGCTGGGCACATTTTGGTTTGTCATCTATACATGACTGTGGCGGTCAAAAGGTAAAAAAAAATCAACCTTATGTCATCGATAGTGTCGACGTATTGTGTCAACCTCTAGGTCTACAAAACTGATGTTAGAAAAAGCAGGTCACATTTTTGGTATTATTTTAAATAATATAATTCCTAAGCATTCAGAGCATTAATGTGATATAATGCGATAATTTTCCGCACCCTTTTGTGTAAAAAAACAAATCGTAACAATGCATTTAAGCAGTTTAACCCTTTGACCGCCACGTCAAAAATGCAAAAACGTGCCCTCGGCGCCAAGCTACGAATTATTCCATATAAATCTGTCATGTAGTCGTGACCGAGGCGTGCTGGGCACATTTTGGTTTGTTATCTATAGGTACATGACTGTGGCGGTCAAAAGGTTAAATACGTTCCAGTTGGGTTTACGTGTGAAATTAATAATTCTGTGGGTTTTCTTTCCGAGATGAGTTAGACCCAGTAATTGCTCACGTAATCATTATTAATCACGTCTTCTACGAAACAAATTAAAATCTGAGATTTTGTGAAAATAAGCGGGATTTATTTCGTTCATGACTGACGTCGGCCGATAGGCCGATAGCGTCCGTACGTGAATTGTCTCGTCTACCTGTCTCGCTCTAACGTGCGCTTAGACTGCAGTTTTCTCTTTTGCATTACCAGTCTAATCTAAACTATACTACTAGTAGTTTATACTAAATCTATTGACATAATATGCCATCGCAACAAGGGACATGGGGCTTGTGGCTAAGTAATAATAGCCGCACGGGTCGATCGATCAGGTTAAGCTACGCTTGCCTCGGTTGGTCCGTGAATGTGTGACCATCTTTGCTTACCCAAAGCACCCTCAGAAAGCACGTTAAGCCGTTGGTCCCGGCTGTCATTCGTGGATATTAAACATTCGTTACAGGTCGTCAAAAGCCCGAAAGTCTGACAACCAGTCCTACCAAAGGTATTGTATTATCCCAGTAACTGGGTTGTGGAGGTCAGATAATACTGGTATTCAGCTGCATCCGGTTAGACAGGAAGCTGACCCCAACATAGTTGTGAAAAGGGTAGGCAGATGATAATGACATACATAAACTCACACCTTCCCATGGGGGTAAGCAGAAACTACAGAACGCCACCTGCTACGGTTCTTACATACTCTCTGATATAACTTCGCAACACGTAGAAGCAAATTTATTGCACTGTAAAATAACATACTGTGTCCCATGGGTTTCCCCCTAAGTACAAAATATCAGATACTTGGTTTAAGGCGCTGGACTAAAATAGGGAGACCCAATGGACTAAAATAGGGAGACCCAATGGACTAAAATAGGCTAATCTTAAGAAAAAAAATTGCCAAATCTGTATAGTTTGCGGTACAAACTATATGTTAATTTTGAACATATTTCCCAGAACTTGCTTGTTACCAGAACACGTTTTGAAAAAATATCTCGATACAAACTAACGTTAAACTAAACTCTTACCTTGAGTTCTAAACCAAAATATCTGCATTCAATATCAACATACGTTACGTATTTAATTAATAACAAGAATGTCTTATTTGAATGTAGAACTTGGTTGTTTTTTATTTTCGATTACTCAACTCAATTTTGAGTAAATAGAGAATTGCTTCATATTTTGCAATAAATTACAAGCGTTGTGTCATCGCGCGTCTCTTTCTTTTCTATGCAATCTGTGAGTGACCGCGGTTTAGGTGTTGTCAGCGTCTTAAGGTAAAGTTAATACTTGTAAATAAAATAAAATGTTAAATCTAAAATTATTTAAATAATAACAATGTAAAACAATTATGTACAACATGTAAATTGAATTGTACAACTTATTAATACGCTAAATAGTTGGGGGAAAACAGAAATTATTAAATAAGTATGTGCCACTAAAATAGTTCATATTGAAGTTTTTGTTAACTAAATTACACATGTTTTCTTGCATTTTAATTTCATACGTAGTTTTATTTTGAACACGGTTGCCCGTTAGTGGTCGCTCAAAAAGGCACCAAAATTTATAAAAAATCTAGACTATGACATGATAATTAAAAATGCTGACTGATTCACAGACAAGTTTCTATCTAATCTAACTAAAATTATTATTGTTTTGTAATGAGTTGAATATTTCACCAAAAGGGTTAGTGACAACTGGATACAAGTTGTCCACTAGTAATAGATGTTTACACAATCAGTTCTCAGTTTAAAACTGTCAGTACTGAGTTAACGCAATTTGGCTTAACGTCGCTCCGAACAGACCTGTAAGGAAGACCGCAGAGCATTATATGAAGACATTAAATAATACATTTTATTTTTCATGTCATAAAGTGCAAAGTTGTATGAATATTGACGTTTTGGCGTTCCTGAACGCGCTGGCGCAGTTACGTTTGTACTTTCAAGACACGAGTAATAAGATTCAATGTCATAAAATTTCATAGTCTGCCCCCATTATAGGCATGTGTGTGTGGCGCCTTTAATTCTTGTAAACACAAATGACACCTCGGAGACTGAGGAACCACTCACTTTTCAATATAATAAAATACCCAACTCAAACTACCTACAAATATTTTAACATAAATCTAACCACAATGACTAGTTGTTTGTCTCCAGTGATGGTGAAACGTTCCTTCCAAGCACGTTCTCTTTGTATTTCAGTTTTTTTACGTTGGTTGGGTCAATGTTAGCTTCTTCGTCTTGGCGTTCTAATCTCTGGTCTTGGACAGGCTCTGGAATGATAGAGGTAAAAGAGCTGTAACTTTAAATTGGCAATTAAATAAAGTTTAACATCTCATAAGTATAAACACACAATTTCCTTTTTCTCTTGTAGTGGCATAGATCTACAATGTTAACCTATTGACCGCCACATCAAAAAAGCAAAAACGTGCACTTTTTGGGTTGTGTGGAGCCTTACCCAAGTTTGTAAGTTATTATTTTATTTGATAGTAATTTACAACTTTAATAATTCATGTTTTAGTTGTTTACTTACTATTATAGGGAGTATATCTGTCAGACACTAAGCTTTCTAAATTATATCCTATAACTCCAACTACTGCTGCAACAGGTAACGTGAAGTATGGAGCGTTTGATCGTAAAAACTGCAATAGTATTGGCCACATCTGAAAAGATCATATTTCGTTGTTAAGTTAACATAGAAAAAAGATTCCTTTACCAAAGGGCTATGCTATAAGGATGGGTAATGGCAATTATAATAATTGTAACTTTTGACCATTATTCAAACCGCTACTCAGACCATTTTAACAGAATTATTGTTGAAGTGTTAGTGTTTTTTAAAAGCTATTTACAGAAATAAATCATTTAACATTCAACACTTATGGTCAGCAAAGTTCTTTAGGGGGTGGTAACAGGCGGGAGCGATGTAAAACCTTATTGAATCTTTTCAGTAGTTTAAAATAGGCGCGGAATAAAAAAAAAAAATGATCAGTTTTTACGACTGCCTGCCTACATCATAAGGCGTTAGCTATTTATTATTATTAAAAACCCTGTGCTTTGATAAAAGTATTAAAACCCTAAAATATTATCAAAAGTTTTAAGGTTATGTAAGCGGTTGATAACATTAATTTTGTATATCAATTCCTATGTGAGTATTACTTACTTTTGCTGTTAATTACGAGGGCTGTTAAAGATTAGTTATTTATTAAATTATTTTCTATGAAAATAAATATTCTAACCCAACACTAATCACCGAAACAGCTAAATTATTTGACAACAATATTTTTTTTTTGCTTTTGGCAACAGCCGATGTCGACTATTCTGCCAGCGTCTTACGGTGAGAACACTGACAGCAACTTGAAAGACAGTGGCACAGTGGGGAGTGACAAAATGTATTTGATTTGACGTATACAGTTTGGTTTAGCAGCATCAATTTTCAAAAAGTAATAGAAGGCCATAGAAACAAGAATATGATAAAAAATAATTGATTATTCAGAATTTATTAAGATGACATAAATAATAACAACTGCCTATTTTATTAATAAGTTTATTAAAGTTTTAGTTTGGATACTATTTTCTTAATATTTTCATTATTTGACATGTTCAGTGTGTCATTTAATAACTTTAAAACTAATATAACCTAGATAATATCTAATATACGATAGCTAGATACGATAGATAGATAACCTAGATAATATATAATATACGACCTAGATAATATACGATATTGATGCTACTAATTTTCTTAACTTTGGTGAAAACATGGAAAAGCTGTGTGTGAACGCATGTGTTGGTGTTCTGCTGGTTCTGTAGGTTCAGAAAATGAACCTAGACTTCACGCCAGCTTAGTATGAAAGCAGGCCCGGACTTTAAGATCCAGGGCCCCTAGGCACTTTCATTTGAGCTCCCATCCTGAATCCAATTTTGAAATTCAAATGCACTAGTACAGAAAATGTCATTTTTAACCGACTTTATTACTCTAAACAAACCTGAACGCAGGCAAGCTAATAAAATAATGCAGTTTGCGCTATGTATGTCACCATAGTTTCATCAACGATCGTCCTAAATCGACGTTGCTAAATAAAGACGTTATTTTCCTCGTATTTCTTATTTCCTCAAGTTACTGGAGCGAACTTTGGATGCAAGAGCAAATGAAGAGAGCTCGAAAATTTGCACTTATGATAAGTTAGGTTTTTGTTCACTAAGTAATCATATTTCATACCGTAATAGGAGTTGCTGTGTCGACTTAGGCCATAAAGTTTAAGAATAAAGAGTAACTAAGATGCAAAGCGAACGACACGATCTCAAAAATTTTTAGCACCCAGCCTCGAAGAGGTTAGATTTCTTTAGACAATTTAAAACAGAAATAAGAGGTACAGCTACCTGGTTAATTCGGACCTGTCCGCTTGCAGTCAGGCAGCTACTTGGTCAGCTCCTGAGCTGGCTGTGCACCTAGGCCAATGCCTTGTAAGCCTAGGTGGAAATCCGGGGCTGCATAAAAGGCAAAAATCTTCACTGAATCCAACGTATTATTACCTCAATGCATTATCTTATTTTATTTTAATTCTAATAGATATTTGAGTTTTTCTTTTCCGAACGATTCGTTTTCTATCCATCTCACTATCTGTCAGAGAATTGAAAACATAACCTCAAATCTTAGACAATTTGCGAAGTAAATAAAAATAATGTGTTTAAAACTGAAATAATCGTTACTATCATTATTATTTATCTAAAATGTCACAATCGCAACTCCTCAATTCCCTTTCTAAGCTTCACATAACGAGAAACGAGTCAAAATATTTACGTAACTGTGTGCAGATTTTGTTTCGAAATAATTCTTCTAAAACCGCTAAACAGAAGACTGCTACTTCTGTTTATCGTTCTATGAATATATTTGATAGGAATGCGAAGGCTTTGCAGAGGGAGAGGTCAGCAAGGAGGGATGATTACCACTTGGCAGAGTATATCAAAGAAGAGGTCGGTTGGCGGACTGCCGACCGAGTTTTAGATATCAAACGTGTGTTTGCTAATGCTGTTGAGCTTGGTAAGTTAGTTATTAGCTGTTATATAATGTATGAAAGTATTTGCGTAAACAATGTTCATTTGATAAATTCTGTCATAGTAATTAATCTATGGAAAATGTAGTGGGTACTATTTATTGAGTTGAATGATAACACACCTCTGTTTATGCTTAATATACGTAGGTAGTCTGGTCATACGTTTTGTCACATATGGAAAGTTGAATAAATGACACAATGAGTTACGCTCTACAACCATTTATATATGTTATGTTAGAGGGTTTGGTTTCCGCACTTAGTCCTTCAGGTGGACCATCGTGCGTAGGCAAAAAAAAACATTTATATATCATAGAAACCCATAAAATACAGATTTAAACCACATTAAAATTATTTGAAATGTCCTCCTCGTGCTTCGATACAAGCCTTCAATCTGCAAGGCTAGTCATCAATCGAAACACGCACGACGTTCATGTCAATATCGGCGACTACTTTAATCAGGGATGCTTTTAGTGACTCCAAGTTGTGATGGGGTTTAGCGCAGACTGTCTCCTCTAAGTGCTGCCATATTTTGTAATCCAAGGGATTCAAGTCTGGACTGGATGAGGGTCACTCCTCATGCCTGATAAAGACGATTCAATGGGTCGTGTGCCAGTTTTGGGTACTTTTCGCCGTATGTGATGTGCGTAGAATCCTGCTGGAATACCCGGTGCCTGTTTTTGAAAATTTTTTTGTGAAAGAGATTCCACTATGTTTGTTAGGACTGTGTTTTGATATATGAGGGCACTGGTTTTCACTCCTTTTTCACAAAAAAACACCTCCACTGGACCGAAATAGTACACCCCAAACCAAACCATGAATGCCGAAGGATGATGACTATGCTAAACACGTGGCACACGTCTGCTCGCTTCTTCACCAGAGCGTGCATACACTTTATCATTTTGTTTGTTGAACTCCTCCTCAACATAAAAAAAATTACCGTCCGAAAAAAGTATTTCGCGGTATTTTTTTCCCGCGTACCGCCTTAACGAAACCCTTCTTTGATTTTCTTCAGCCGTGCGTTAAGGAGATGTGCTGTTTTTCTATAAGCACGCAGTCCTAGGTCTTCATTTAACACCCTTTTAACAGTAGTTCTGCTTAGTCCCATCTGCAGAGCCAACAATTTTTGCTTGCAGACAGGATTTCGTTGGATTGTGCCTTCACTGCTTTGATGATCGCTGGAGTCCGAACAGTACGAGGTCGATCGCTCCTTTGTTTATCTTGAATCTTCCCTGAATCGTTTGATAGTACGATAAATAAATCTCAGTGGAATATTAAAATTTTTTCAGCAGTTTGAAAATATCAGTTGGCGCGTGACCGCAACGATGCAATGCAATTACTGCGACTCTGTCTTCTTGAATGCCCATCATATTTTCCTCGGCTTGCATTCTAAATTAGAAGTTTAACCTATGTGACAGAACTTATGGCCCGACTACATACTATAGTTTGGTTTCCCTAGTGCAATAGATAAACAATAAAATGCAATAAATGTATTGAGTATTGAGTATTGAGTACAATATAGTGAATCTTTCATAATCACCAATATAATATTATTAGTTTTTATAGGCAAACTGGCTAGGGCCTTTTCTGGGTGGGATATTATCAAATAACTTCTGCCGCTCTGGACGGAGCGCGAGGGTGTGTCAGACTCTTACTGACTAAAACTCACCCGTGTTCCTTCCGTTGCCTGTGTTGCCAGAGGCCACGGTATCCCTTTCGGACTTTCCCGCGACCCCGGTAGACATCGGCCCTAGCGGACCCCTACACTTGTGCTGACAACTCTTTGAGGCGCGCGTGGAACACAACGCGCCGTGGACCCGGGCCTGGTCCTTATCGGACGGCGAGCTACCCATTGCTCACCGTCCGGAAGCTCTCGAAAGGAGTCTGCCTCTCCCTCACCCGTTCCGCGTCCTCCTTCGCGAACATTATTGCTTCGCAAAAGGAGGTGACGGCTTCCCATGCCCTCTCGCTCCGTGCCATGGCTTGGACCAGGGCCGGACGCGAGAGATCTCCATTGCCGATCGCCTCCACGAGGACACGGCGGTGTTCTGCCCAAGCCGGGCATACTTCCCACCGTATGCTCCACCTTGTCCTCCGGGTGATCCACACAATGGTGACACCCGGGCGTTTCCTCCCGCCTTATCCGGAACAGGAACCTCCCGAAGCAGCAGTGTCCGGTGAGGACCTGCGTCAGGCAGGCGGAAGGTGAGGACGCCGTGTTACCTCTCTAGCCACTCCTCAAAGAGGGGACTTATCGCCGCAATTGTGGCGTGCCCAGCACTGGGTTGTGACATTCGCACTCTCCATGTCGATATGAGATCGCGGCAGCGGAGTTACACCCCGGCGTTTCGCCGGTCGTTTTTAATTGGCGCGGCGGGCTGGCCGCCGCGCCAAGTAACGCGCCCAGACTGGTGCCCCGTAAATGGCCATGGACCGCACGACCCACGCGTAGAGCCTTTGGACGTGATCCTCATATTCAAATTCGACAGACAGACAGACAGACAGACAGACAGACAGACAGCCAGCCAGCCAGCCAGCCAGCCAGCCTGCCAGCCAGCTAGACAGACATACGAGTGATCCTATAAGAGTTCCATTTTATCCTTTTGTGGTACGGAACACTAAAAAACCTATAATTTAACTATAAATGTTTTTGAATAATTTATATATATTCCATTTCAGGAGCGAGTCGTGGCTACGTATCCCGTCACTTCTTACCAGACAGCGTTGAGAAGGTGACCTTATGTGACACTTCACAGACGCATCTCGACAAGGCACTAGTAGGAGATGGAGTAAAGTTTGATAAAAGAGTTATGGATGAGGAGAATATTGATGTAAGTTACTTTGTGTTTGCTGACCCTGTGCCACTACTTACTTGGCAAAGGCCTTGACTAGCTGCGCCCCGGGGTTTCACCCGCATAAGTCTCGATCTCGTGTGAAAATATTGGGATAAAAAGTATCTTATGTCCTAATCTAGGTCATGGTCTAACCATGTGCCAAATTTCATCCGAATCTGTTCAGCCGTTTTAGCGTGGAAGCGTAACAATCAAACTTACTTTTAAATTTTAATAGTTATGATAGGATGGGAATAAAACATGACATCATTATCACGCCTTGTTTCACCTAAGGGTTGAGCAGAGGAGTATTATCGGCAAAACTTAAGCATTTCTTTTTAACAAATCACTTTATTTAATGACATTACATTTTGTAGGCAAGTTATTTTGCAAAGTTCATGCTAGAGGCAGCTACTTAGAAACCTGATTGAATCATCATACATTCTGTGATTACTTTAACTCACACACTGATCTATTACTTTATTATCTTTTTTAGGAAAACGTATACTTTTATAATGTTTGTAAATATGTGAGCATCATGTACCTATCACATAATTTATCTGTCATTGCTTGATTTTTCATTCTTTTTTTACCTATTTTGGTATAGTAATTTTATTCTAGGTGCATCGTCTTCACATATAATTATATAATTAATGTACCTATACAAAATATTGTAAAACATTTTAAAAGAGTAACGGTGGAGTTACCTTGCCCTTTCTTCTAGAAACGAAACTACCTTTTGGAAGGGGTGACTAGAATCAATTCTATTTTTTTTTGTAAATTTTGAAGAAAGTGTCTTTTATGTGCCTATTTGAAATAAATAATTAGACTTTGACTTTGTCAAATTTACGTAATTGTAATTTTGTTTAGTTTCCAGATAACAGTGTAGATCTGCTAGTATCTTCATTAGTGCTGCACTGGGTGAATGACCTACCTGGCTGCTTCGATAAGATCATGAAATGCTTGAAACCTGACGGGGTAAGTGGCCGTAGATATTTCACTGTAAGACTGTGACCATCGTAAGTTTATAATCTATCTATCGAGATTATCAACTATCGAACAATTGGGAACTTCACCAAACCATTTACAATTGATCGCATTATAACACTTTGCTCTTGGGGATCTAAGATCGAAGGCAACAGCACACTCCACACCAGTTAATTCATTCATTTATTTTCGTACACAGCACGGTTTCTTTACGGTGTGGCGTATCTATCAAGCTATCGAGCTTGTTAGATAAAAATGTTTTAATTCAATTCACTAGCGAACCTTCAGAGACATGACGGCTATCAATATAATTAAGACTAGTCTCCCAATTCGATGAGGTTCATAGACCGACCTATTTTGAGCCAATTCCGAATGAACTAGACCCCAGGCTTTTTTTTTGGGTGGGAAATAATCTAATAACTTCTCCAGCTCTGGGCGGAGCGGGAGGGTGTGTCAGACTCTTACCTACTGACTAAAACCCACCCGTGTTCCTTCCGTTGCCTGTGTTGCCAGGGGTCTCGGTATCCCTTTCGGACTTTCCCACGACCCCGGCAGGCATCGGCCCTAGTGGACCCCTACAAGAGCCCAGGCTGCTAGTGAGAGGCTCATAATGAAAAAATCCCTATAACCCTCACACACGCAGTAATAAAAGTCGCACGAGTCAATCGATCAGGTTAAGCTGCGCTTGCCGCGGTTGGCCCGTGGATGGGTTTCAAATCTTTACATACCAAGACCCCTCCGTGCCTCGAAAAACACGTTAAGTCGTTGGTCCCGGCTAACATTCGTGGATCTTTGACAGTCGTTACGGGTAGTCAGAAGCCAGTCTTACCAAGGGGTATCGTATTACCCAGTAACTGGGTTATGGAGATCAGATACGCAGTCACATACATACATAATCAACCTATAATGTTCCCACTGCTGGGACACAGGCCTCTTCTCTGTGAGAGGGAGTGGGCCGTAATCCACCACTTCTGTCTTTTCATTATATTTTTACTCATTATAAGTTTTTAAAGTATGCAAAAGTATGCATTTACTTATCAACAACACTAATACACACAATTATATAAATGTTTGCAAAAAAATCTAGGAATTTTGAAAATCAGAGTTTCACTATAACTCAACAGTTTTTATTTACATAATCAGCCTATAATGTTCCCACTGCTGGGACACGCCTCCTCTCTGTGAGTTTTTACTTATTTACGAAAAATTCGATATATGTATACTCTCTAACTTAAAACATTTTTTGGCACGATTAAGGCACAATTTATTACATAATGGCAACCCACAAACTTTCACAAGTTGCGACGACAATTAAAGCACATTTTTTGGCTGCATTCAATGCAAATCGGATTTTTACATGCAAAACACATGTAGGCTGTTTTGCATTATTTCTTAGGGTCACAGGTTGAACAAGTATTACATAATCAGCCTATAATGTTTCCACTGCTGGGACACAGGCCTCCTCTCTGTGAGAGGGAGTGGGCCGTAATCCACCACGCGGGCCCAGTGCGGGTTGGTAGATCTCACATGTCTTCGATTTTTTGGTTCTAGGACATTTCATCATGATGTTTTCCTTCACCGTTTTGAGAGCAGTGGTGATGAAATAATTTACACAAAGTAAAGCGCCTGTCCGGGTTCGAACCTACGACCTACACCTCGTAAGTCGCGGCCGTTACCACTGAGCCACCACTGCTCTAGATAAGCAGTCGCTTCATGTAAAATATTGGTATTCAGCTGCGTCCGGTTAGACTGGAAGCCGACGCCGACATAGTTGGGAAAAGGCTAGGCAGATGGGTTCTAAATCCATGTTTGACTATTAAGACGCTGACAACACCTAAACTGCGGTCACTGTCAGATTGCATAGAAAAGAAAGAGAAGCGCGACGACAAAACGCTTGTAATTTATTGCAAAATATGAAGTAATTATCTATTTACTCAGAATTGAGTTGAGTAATCGAAAATAAAAAACAACCAAGTTCTGAATTAGAATAAGACGTACTTGTTATTAATTAAATACGTAATTTATGTTGATATTTAATACAGATATTTTGGATTAGAACTCAAGGTAAGAGGTTAGTTTAACGTTAGTTTGTATCTAGATTTTTTTTTCAAAACGTGTTTTGGTGACAACCAAGTTTTGGGAAATATGTTCAAAATTAACATATATTTTTTCCGCTACCACAAACTATACAGATTTGGCAATTTTCTTTCTTAAGAGAAGCCTATTTTGGTCAATTGGGTCTTGTCAGCGCCTTAAGGCTAGTAGTAGAGAACCTCACTGAAAACTCAAACATTACTTAAAACTCGTTTAGAGACATTTGATTAATAAAATAAAATAAATTATTAAAAAAAAAAAACCCGACTGCGAAAACACATAACGGAAAAGGGAAAAATAAGCTATATAATCTATATAATTTTGGTCTTGCAGGCGGGGACAATCAAAAGTTACACCATATTTCGAGTTATTCGACTGTCCCCGCCTGCAAGACCAAAATTATATAGATGATATAGCTTGTTTTTCCCTTTTCAGTTATGTGTTTTCGCAGTCGGGTTTTTTGTTTTTTAAATAATTTATTTTATTTCAAGCTTTTTAGTTTTATTAATATATATATATTTTAAAATTACTCATTACTAGCTTTTATTTGATACTAATATTGTTGCAATTAATTTAAAAAAAAACACTTCCCCTCCTTTTTTTTGTATTTGCAGATGCAATTTATAAATATTATATAGCCTATGTCACTCCCACAATTAAGACGAATCTAAGGACACCTCATATGTTAAAATCCATCAAGCCGTTTAGGCTACTGAGCGTGCCAAAGAAATAGACATACATACATATATACATTCATACATACATACATACTCTCGAAAAACATTACCCTCCTGAGGCAGTCGGGTAATAAATAAATAAACGTTCATTTTCTCCACCACATAATGACAAATTGGTCAGTGGCGTGCAGTGGTTTTCCACAGAGGGTAGGCCATGCATACTGACACCAAAAAAAAAACTAATTCGCGCAACATCACAGCGCGGCTCTACATATGATGACCCTCAAAGTAGTCACTATTGATTTATAATATTTGACAAAAAAAAACCATTGAAAATAATCCTGTAAAAACAAAAGTTAAATGCAAGAACTCCTCACATTATTCAAGGTTTAAAACACGATTTTCTAACGATGCAAATAGAAGAAAGATTCGGCCATCTCAAATATCATAACCAAGTGGGTGGGTGATAATTACAGAACACGTCACTTGCAAGATATCCGAAGTCATGAATTATCATATTTTTGGATTCATTTTCGTAATTCGGGCACACATCTTCCTTTAGACACAACTTGAATCTTATCATTAAGGCGCAGATATATGATTTTAGTGACTTTTAAATCTGTTATTATCAGTGATAGGAATAGGTAGTGCCTATTTGCCTAAACTTCGAAGAACAGAGACAAGAAACGGAGACTTCCTTAGGACTAACATTTTTCCGAGACATCTGTCCCGAAATTTCGAGACAACACATAAATACATTTAAAAAAATGTTATTTGGAATAAGTAATTCGTCTATATTTACCTAAAGTTTGCGACTAGATATATCATAATAAATAACATACACAGTCGTTACAACCATAAAATTTTCTTAATTTTTTTTTGGAGAACATTTTGTAAATGACTTTTTGATCGTAATACACAATGAATCACAATGTTTGAATAAGAAGCCGTACACGTTTCGAAGTAAATATCTTCTTTCTAGCTCACTCTCGGCTACGTTTAATGAGATTTCTAAAGATCAAGTGTAAAAAAGGCATTATATGTAACACATAATATGATTTAAAAGAGTGTCCATGGAGTTTCTTGCACGTTCTTCTCCATAGAGACCTACTCTTTGGAACGTGCAATTTAGCTTCACTTTTCTTGGACTGACCGACATTTGACTATTCAAAAGTGCCCGTAAATGGTCTATTTGAAATAAATGCTTTGATTTTGATTTTATCGGTATTTAAAATAAATAAATAATTCATTTATTTTCCAGAATGTAGGTATACAAAGTGGTATGATCTTAATATTAATGAGGTCCCTTTACATTCTACCGTTATACATGATGTGCAAATATTTAGTTACAAATGAAAATACAAATACCTTTTTTTCTTTCATCTTAATGAAATATATTTCTAAAGTATATTTAAAAATGTGCATGATATTAAAATAATTGCATAATAATGGTATCTAATTATCACATTTTACGGCAGCGCGTTTCGTTATCTATTCTTAGAAATTACAAAAGGTAACCGCCATGGTCGCATACCTGTGCGGAACGGGGAGGGTCTACATACCCCCTCCCCCCCTACTCCTTACCGCCCCGCGTGCGCGCAGGTTACCTTCACTTCAATCCTGTACTTCGGTTTGTTAAGTGCGCATCTTCCTGTATTGTTTTTGTGAATATTGTTTTTCACCCTCGCTCGTTTTTTGGTTCATTGGATCTTCTTAATACGACTACTTTGGCTTGAATTTATGGATTACGATTTGCTGCAATAACATTGTTCCTGTCTGTCTACATCAAATAATACGGTAAGTCAACATTTATTACTTTTTAATGTTTTGGCTAAAGTTATTTATTTTATTTCTTGTAGGAAACAAACAGTAAGTTATCTAACTTACTGTTTGTTTCCTTTGTAAATAATATATACATTAATGTTCTTTATACCTTAAAGAAGAACATTAATGTATATATTATTTTATCTTGAACTAGCAATTTGACAGTCTAGATTGATATGCAATTGTATGAACTTGATATTTTTTAGTGGAGTTTTTAAGATAATTATTGTGTATGAAACGTAGTTAAAGAAAAAAAACATACGCATTTAACTTTTGGTTCAAATATAAAAGTGAACTTCAATACTACCAAGCATAGTAATGTTATATCTTTGGTGTCATAAAGAATTGCTAAGGTGGACGAATTCTATCAAAATATATTATTTTTCTGGCCGGATCTTTTAATATTGAACCAAAAAGGAATATGTCTTTTGCGCATTGAATAAAATGCGAAAAAAAAATTTCAATACCAATGATGTTACGCGTGTTCATATTATCTAACCGTTTTTCTTTATTAGAGCGTAAAATGAAAGAATAAAATCTTTAAATCGATACAATCGATGCACCTAGCTGGAATGCGCGCACCTCTCCCGCTTTCCTTTCCACCTCCCTGTATCTATAAAGGTTCATTATTCCTTTTGAGGCATGGAAAACTTAAAATTTTATTTTATTTTAGGTACTTGCCATCGTACATCTTTTTGGAGACCAGTAAGATTGGAGATGGCGAACAAGCCTAAGAAAGCAACAGTACAAAGTTGGATTGGACTTCATCCTGAATTATATTACGACCCGGCCAGTAATTTGATTTACTGTTCTAAGTGCGAGAGCAGTATAACAGCTAAACTTAGTAGTGTCAAGAGGCACGTTAAAGGTCCGAAACACAAAGGGACAAGTAAAAAACCAAATGAAGAATTTTATTTGGACCTAGTACAATTTCTCATATTATGTAATATACCTTGGATTCAAGTAAACAATTTCAAAAAATTCTTCCATAAATATATTTGCTGCAATTGTACAAATCGACAAAAGCTTCCTGAGCAATCATTGCTGAGAAAAGTTTATTTAGATAAGATTTTTAAAACTAAAATTGACTCGATTTATGAACAAATTGCAAATCAAAAGCTGTGGGTATCTTTAGACGAGACAACTGATTTTTTAGGCAGATACATGGTACATTTACTTGTAAAACCTTTAAATGCGATCACACAAAAACCATTTTTAGTTGCTTGCAAAGTACTAGAAATTGTTAATGGAATTGCCCAATTTGTAATAGACTGCTTTGAAAATATGTGGTGCGATTTGTACGAATCCAAAGTAGGAGACGTTGCTGTATTATGCACTGATAGTGTAGCATATATGCTAAAAGCGGGACGTGTGCTGAAAAATTATTTGCCCAACATGATACACGTCACTTGCTTAGCACATGCACTGAATCTCGTGGCAGAAAAAATACGATACGAATACTCAGATGTAGATGAATTAATTTCAAACGTAAAAAAAATATTTTTAAAATCACCTAATAGAGTGCGCTTGTTAAAAAACACCTTTCCCCACATGCCGCTTCCTCCAGAACCCGTTATTATAAGATGGGGTAGTTGGTTGGAGGCAGTGTCATATTATGCAAAATATTATGATCAAATTAAAACAATTGTAAATCTTTTAAGAAATTCCGACGCGCTATCTATTAGGTGTGCCAAAAATGTTCTTCAAAAGGAAAACTTGAAATCGGACTTGGACTACATTGAGGAATATTTTAAAGATATACAAATTGGATTAAAGAAATTACAAAAATCGAATTTAACTCTAACGGAATCCTTTGAAATATTTGATCACGTGAGAACTGTGCTTAGCTGGTGTTCATCTGAGCTTATAAAAAATAAACTCGTAAATGTCATGGACAGAAATCCCGGTTTAGATAAAATTAGAGACATATGTGAAGCGATAACAGCAGGAAAGGATGAGCGATCATACTATATGTACGCGCCTTTAACCTCAGTTGATGTTGAAAGGTCATTTTCAACTTATAAATGGATTCTTAACTTAAAAAGAAATCGCCTGACAGTTGAAAATATAGAAAAAATTATGATTGTGTATTTTAACTTAGATGACTCATCTGACAAAGAAAATTTCGGTTCTGATACTGAACTTGACGAATCGAATCACCATGATTAAATTAAAATCGTTCTTTATTTTTTATGATATTTGTAACACAAATAAAGATTTTCAAATTCTTAGCAATTTTTGATGCATCAAGTTCTTTACCAAAACCGAACAGTTAGTAGTTCAGTATTAAAACTGATTGTCCTAAATGCTTCAAATTAATTTGTAAACTTCAAAGGTTAATTTGTACTTTGATTTGAGTAAAAATTGCATCCCTCAACGTCAGTAAAATAAATAAACATAAATTTGTTTCTTAAATCTTTCCTTCTGTACATTTGGTTTCATGGTTTCCAATTACGTCATATTTTAAAATAATATAAATATACATATATTTGTTACAACAATATTCTATGTGTTTTATTTTTCCTTTAGAGCCCATTAATTATTTAATGAACCTAGAGCGATATCGACCGGCGATTTTTGAGCATTTTTTCTTTCGTTTTTTTTTTGCATAGAAATCTCCAAAAATCGCTAGACAATATCGGTGGTGTGAAAGGACCCTTACGTTTTTTTTTTTTAACTAGGTAATGCCCGCGGCTTTTCCCGCGTGTACTATTGTTTTTGTATCCCATGAGAACTATACTTTTTTTTAATAGGAAGTAGCATATGTGCTATTCCACACCTTAATCTATATCACTACCAAAATCACCATTTTCAGTGGCATTGAGTAATGGACATCCATACAAACTATCACATTTATAGACAAACTTTAGATAAATATAGACGAATTACTTATTCCAAATAACACATTTTTTTTAATTTATTTAAGTGTTGTCTCGAAATTTCGAGACAGATGTGCCGGAAATAATTTAGTCCTAAGGAAGTCTCCGTTTCTAGTCTCTGTTCTTCGAAGTTTAGGCTAATAGGCACTACCTATTCCTATCACTGGTTATTATGCCTTCAATGAATGCAAGTAAGTTACGCAAAAAATGTATGTTAAACTAGACCGCATACACATCAATTCTATCTGTGAATATTTTAGTATTGTAGTAAAATACTTTATGAAATAAATTCAGGAAGTAATGTCTACCCAAATATAAAAATCGAAATTTCTTCCAAACTACTAAAGATATTTTCATGGTTTTTTTTGTATGAATAGACTATTTTGTTATCTATAATTCTATCTGTGATTTTTTTCAAATATTCATACTTTTATTACTAAAAATAAATATTCCCTATAAAATCGAACGGAACGGCATGCGGTGCTCTGCGCGGGCGACGGGCGGCAGTGTACCGCTGACCACTGTCACGGGTAGACGCTGACACTTTGCGCGACCGCTGAACTTACGTATTTTCTCGACAATATGGGTAAAACAACTAAAGTTCTGAAAGAGAAATGACGTATACATGAAAGAAACATGATATATGATCATCATACATGATGAAACATCATATATAGATGAGGTAAGTTTCTCATATATTATTATAATATAATGAGGTTAGCTAAATGTTATTTTGATAATAATTTGTGCGCGAGTATATCCATTATTTATTTATGAGTAAGTACAAACTTAACTTCAGAACCGTATCAATATTTTTTTTTTAGTAGGATAGTAAATAATACAGATTCCCGAAACGAAAATGCGGAGAGCAAGTAAGTACCTAATAAATTGTAGATTACCATTTATTATGGTTTTTTGAGGACAATCCCGTTACAGCAGGTGTGAAACTTACCTAGCTTAAAAAAAACAGGTGTAGTACATTAATACGATTATGTTTTAATTTTTTAGTTGTTGCGACCCGACGGAAATAAATAATGATAAAAATAATGAAAGAACTGACAATGATTCCCAACATGAAAATGCGGAGACAAAGTGAGTATGAATTTAGATTGTAGGCATACCATTTATTATGGTTTTATGGGGACAATCCCGTTTGGTTTTTGCGACCCGACGGAAATAAATATTGACGAAAATAGTGAAAGAACTGACAATGGTTCGTTATTTATTATATAAAATGTAGATTTACAGGTTTTGTTTATATTTCCAGGACCATCAACTGGAATGGAATTAAAGATTTTGGTTCAAGGCAAAATACAGACAAAGAAGAGACAGAGAAACAGGATGATCAAGACACTCGACAAGAGAAACATTTCGAAAAATGACTACATTTCTACGAAATGTAAAAAAGTAATTAGTACAAACATAAACACGTACATAAATTCACGCCTTCTTCCCAAGGGGCAGGCAAATACTATAAAAAAAAAACAACCGACTTAAAAAAAAAACACTACAAAGTGAAAAATAACTTTAATTTTCGGAATTCGGTGGCAAAATACAAATCCAAAGGCACCGACTTCCAAAAAAGTTTTTTATTCAAACACCATGTCACCTTTCACATACCTTATTCACATTTCCTGCCACCTACCACCTTCGTCTTATTCACATTTATATTCATCCCATTCATCTTATATGCGTCATCCATCACAGTCACTATGTCTTGCAGCTGTTCTGCTGACGCTGCAAGTAGAACTTGATCATCTGCGTAAAGAAGGCATTTGACAAGCCACTCATTAATTCTCTATCCACACTTACCCTCTTCTAAATCTGTCAGACAACTATCCATATACAAGTTGAAGAGCCACGGTGACGCCACACAACCCTGTCTAATACCCCTTAACATGCAGAACCAGTCTGTGTATGCCCCATTTATCCTAACACAAGCATTGGAATCCTTGGATAAAGATATCAGTGCCCGTACCAAGCGCCAGTCCACACTATACATGGATAGTGTTGACCACAGTTCTTTTCTCCACACTGTCATAGGCATTTTCTAAATCAACGAAAGTACAGTAGACTTTCTTGTGCTTTGCCAGTTGTTATTTATATGGCTATGCACCTCAAGGAGTCTTCTCCTTGGACAGATCTTTCTGTCCATACAGCCCATTCCCTCTCTAAATCCTGCCTGCACATCTCATATTTTCTCATCTGTCACTAAAGAAATTAATTGTTTTATTTTGGAATTAAAGGTGAACGGCAGATTTCGTACCGCTTACCTTTTTCGTTGTTTTGTTATAGAATTTGTACCACATATTAAGGCAACTAAGCCATTTATTTTCATGTAAGTGTACTATTTTTAGAAGTTCTGATTAATTCATAATATAAAAAAAAAGATTTTAATAACTACACGTAATTTAGTCGTAAACTTAACGCAGTTATGTTGGTATTTAAGCTATGCTCGCCATGAGGGTATTACCCGACCTGCCCCCTTCTTAGATGAAGTAATATTAAGAATTAATTATAAATAAATAATGTACTTATTAAAACTATTTAGGGTATTGTTTTATTTACCTACACTCAAAACCCCATCAGGACTTCATCATTATCAAACTGTTGGACATAGGTATCTCCTAATGCACTCCGCTGAGTAGGTGCGATCCTCATCTCAATTTACCTACTTGATAGTAAGTAAAACTCTACAAAAATAGCGACGACCAATCTAGAACATATACTTTGTTACGGAAACAATGTTTATGTGCCTTTAAGTAACAATCTAAATTGGTACACTAGTACATAACCTTAAAAAATAAAACTGGTTATAACTTTTACGTCCCAAGTTCTAAAAATCCAAGAATTTAAAAAGGGCTTGTCTATAATATTAACTACCAATTAAAACAAAAAAAAATCCCAAAAAATGAAATTTTATTCACGGTACGAAATTCCCATACATGCCTGCCGTTCGCCTTTGTTTATTTAGATTTTTGGCTTTTTATGTGAACAGCCGCACGGGCCAATCAATTAGGTTAAGCTGTTCTTGCCTGTACCCAGACTCCTCCGTGCCTCGTAAAGTTGCGAAAAAAAAAATCTGCTGTTCCCTACACTTATGTTCGCTTAACTCGTCAAAATGTTGCTTCTTTCTTCGCGATTTCATGTTTAGTTCCATAGTAAAAGTTGTTTATAATGATGAGTACAATGACCCCTTAAGAGGTTGATGGTGTTTAAAATTACACCCTGTAAAAACTAACTTATTCAATGCAAACTATTAAAATAATATGATATATTATATTACAATCTTATTTTATTATCTGAATATTAACTCATTTATTAACACTACATAAAAAAAAATTGGATGATGATAAAAAATTAGCCAGGACAGTCCTCACCAACTGAAACGTATGGTTACCCTACGTTACGTGCGTATGGTTGCGGGGTCGCGGGGGGTGACGCAAGCTCCTCCCACCCGCTCAAGGTCGCTGGTATTTACCGTCCTCTTAAACGACAAGTGCGACTAACCTAACCTAACAAACACATTATCGGCGCAAACTTCACAACAGAACACCATTCTTAGGTAAACCTACGTATAACGTAAGCTCCGTCGAACTGTGAGTCACGTGGCGTCTGCGACAAGTTGCTATAAGAGTTTCAACAGGAGTTTAACTTTTTTTTTATATTTTGTGTTATTGTATTACATAGTTAAAATAAATGCATTTGGCGTTGTTGGTAGGGTAGGCTAGGCCTAATTGCCTCTGTGGACGGCACGCCCCTGAAATTGGTATTATACAATGTGTATAGTGTATACAAAATACATTGATGTTGTCGAGACTGGCCTGTACAAGGAACAAAAACCGGCCAAGTGCGTGTCGGACCACGCACAAACATCTCATAAATCGATATACACGGTCAATTTCCCGACTGCAAATTTAAGTTGGGCGACTTTGACTCGGTAACTTGTAAAGCCCACTTAGCTGAGATAGTTTTCGTTTTAATTTCATTATATGTACTACTGCCATGAATTTTTTCACATGTCCGTAAAATACCGTTTAGCTGGCAGGGGTTGGACACACTTGACTCTAACAAAAATTAGCACTTTAATGCTTAATATTACGCAAGTGGAACCTGGAATCGAAAAGTGGTGTTCACAGACCTGCAATATTTTTGAACGGCCTATCCAACGATATCACACCATGGGGTAGACGAGAAAAAAAAAATCATCCCCACATTACGTGTAAGGGACCTCCCTTACACGTAATGTGGGGATGATATTTTTTTTTTCTAAACATTTAAAAAAAAAATATATTTTAGTACTTTGTCTGCGTGATTAATATGTATACCTGTGCCAAATTACAGCTTTCTAGTACTAAGCGTCTCTGAGCTACAGTGGGGATAGACAGACAGACAGATACAGACGGACATGGCGAAACTATAAGGGTTCCTTGTTTACTACGGAACCCTAAAAACTAGAAACTAGTTTTAAGTAATGCTTGAGTTTGAGTAAGTTTCTGTAACACGGCCTAATGTTACAGATCGCGTGTCGCCCTTAGGCGTCAAAAAACCGACGCTTGAGGGCGACACGGAATCATAGACGCTAAGAGCGCCTATTAGCCGCAAATAGTCGCCAGATTGATTGCGGCCAACTCGAAGTCGTACAATTGAAGACGAAAAATTACAATAATGTGCAGTCAATGCACTCAGTCCAATGCTAATAATTTCTATCTCCCTCTCTCCAGGTTTTCATGGCATGCGTCTTTGGCGGGGACACTCTGATGGAGTTGCGCCAATCCCTGCAAATGGCAGACAGTGAGCGGAGCGGCGGTATATCACCTCACGTATCGCCCTTTACAAGGATTAGAGATATTGGAGGGCTGCTGACTGCGTGAGTCAATCAATCTTCTTAACCTCTTCCCAACTATTTTGGAGTCGGCTTCCTGTCTAGCCGAAGTATTTTACATGGAGCGACTGCCTATCTGACCTGCACAACCCAGCTACTGGATAATACGATACTCCTTGGTATTGACTTGTCAGATTTTCGCGCTTCTGATTACCCGTAACGACTGTCAAATATCTAGGAATGATAGCCAGGACCTACGGATTAACGTGCTTTCCAAGGCGCTTTTTTTTTTTTTGTTGGGAAATTATCAAATAACTTCTCCCGGTCTTGGCGGAGCGGGAGGGTGTGTCAGACTCTTACTGACTAAAGCCGACCCCTATTCCTTCCTGTTGCCTATGTTGCCAGGGGCCTCGGTGATTATTACTTTCCCGAGACCCCGGCAGGCATCGGCCCTAGTAGACTCCTACATTTGTGCTGACGACATCTCTTTAAGGCGCGCGTGGAATACAACGCGGCGTCGCCCCGGGCCTGCTCCTTATCGGACGGCAAGCTACCCATTGCTCACCGTCCGCAAGCCCGCGCCTACGGTGGCCGGATATCCGCCCGGGTTTCCGAGGCGCTGAGCCCTACGTGATATGTTATGGATGGTCACCCATCCACGTACCGACCTTGGCAAGCCTAGCTTTTCCATGCATCGACCCGTTCGGCTGTTATTATTTAGCTACGATCCCTTCCTGCTTACTGCGTAAGTATAAAAGACATTTTTTTTTCCTATCATAGCGTGTGTTCAGAATGGCCGGATATTTACCATATATATCTGGGGGTCCGCTGACTCCGTGAGTTATTATTTACTAGCTGCACCCCGAGGTTTATTTATTGAAACTTCTCGCACACAATTAAGTACAAAGGCGGACTTAATGCCTTAGGCATTCTCTACCAGTCAACCAAGGGTGGTGAAGAGATAAGATGGCAGGTTCTCTGAGAGGAAATAATAATAATAAAAAATATTAAAAGATAACATAATAGATTATAAATAGAATAGGTACAGAAGTACATAAATAGGTTACAAACTTATAATACAAACATACATATTTACTACAATATAATATACCTACATTATACTTAGGTTGGGGAAAAAGTCTTTTCGCAGTATAGTATGTATGAACTTGTAATAAAATCTCTTTGGGTATACTATTTGTATCTGGCTGGTTTTGGTATCATTGAAAGTTTAAATTTTAAAGAACAAATTTCTAAACTCAAATTAGGAAAATGTGTGATTTTCATTTGTTTTTCGTACCGTCAAGATGAGTGAATCTAATGAAGAAATTCGATACATTTTAAAATTTTACTACAAAAAAGGTAAAAATGCAACGCAAGCCGCGAATAAAATTTGCGATGTTTATGGACCTAGTGCAGTGTCTGTGATAGTAGCACAAATTTGGTTTAAGCGTTTTCAATCCGGAAATTTTGATGTCAAAGATGCACGTCGCTCTGGTCCCCTATTACGGATAAAATGGATGCCATTTTTGAAAAGTGGAGCATGAGCGGCATATCAGTAGTTACGACGTAGCTGAAGAACTGAGAATTGACCACAAAACAGTTTCGGCGCATTTAAAAAAAAATGGGTACACAAAAAGCTCGATATTTGGGTACCTCACGAGCTCACTGAAAGAAACCTAGTGAACCGTGTACTCATTTGTGATTCTTTATTACGACGTAATGAAACCGAACCATTTTTGAAGAAGCTGATAACTGGTGATGAAAAGTGGATCACGTACGACAAGAACGTGCGAAAAAGGTCGTGGTCAAAGGCCGGTCAGGCTTCACAGACTGTGGCGAAACCCTCTGTGGGTTAACTCGCAACAAGGTGATGCTGTGTGTGTGTTGGGATTGGAAGGGCATTATTCATTATGAGCTGTTACCACCAGACAGGACCATCGATTCTGAACTCTACTGCGAACAACTGATGAGATTAAAGCAAGAAGTTGAGAGAAAGCGTCCGGAATTAATCAACAGAAGGGGTGTGGTTTTTCATCATGATAACGCTAGACCTCACACATCTTTAGCCACTCAGCAAAAATTAGAGAGTTTGGCTGGGAGGTGTTAATGCATCCGCCGTATAGTCCTGACCTTGCACCTTCAGATTTCCACATGTTTCGGTCTCTTCAGAATTCCTTAGGCAGTGTCAGGTTAACATCACGAGAGGACTGGCAAAACCACTTGTCGTGGTATTTTGATCAGAAGTCCCAAAATGCGAAGAAACTTTTCCCCAACCTATTATATATATATATATACATACGAATTCAAGGAAAAGAGGTACATGATTGAGATGACTCTCCGCTATTTGTTTTGAAAATAACTCTGTAACTTTCCTCTTAAATGCATACCGACTGGTGGTTGTCCTGATATCAAGAGGAAGTGCATTCAAGAGAAGAATGGACAGAATATGAAAGAAAGAATGAAAAAAATCTGAAGTATGAGAAGGACAGAGTAGGAGAAGATTGTTGGAAGAACGCAGACTTTTAGCGTATGAAGATACATGCAGCACATAGATATTGGAAGTGAGACATAAGATATGAAAGAGGGGTGGGAAAGTTGAGAAAGGGAGAAAAGATCGGTCAAACCGCGCAAGCTTCTTCTTTGGCGAATGGACATCTATTTCACCCGCTTCATTCTCGATCCCGTAGGAATATCGGGATAAAAAGTATCATAGGTCTTAACTCAGGTCATGGTTAAACTGACTATTTATTTTTTAACTCAAAATGGGACATGGGTTTGTATACGTCAGTTAGCAGGTTAACTTTGAAACGAAGCACAAAGTTTTAGTGTTCTTTATTTATAAAATGTGTACTTAATACAATTAATGTTTATTATAATTATATTCAGATTAAGTATAATTATTTTAATTATAACAAATTGTGAAAGGACAAATCAATCACCGGTTCACCAGCTTAATAAAAATAATAAAGCAAAGTTCCTCTGACAGTAATTATTAAATTATATGCAACATTTTTTTAAAATTATATTTATATTAGATCAGATAAATTTTCGCGCGATTTCGGAAAATGGGACTATTTTGCGTCCCGGGGCTTTGTCCGGGGACAACGGGACAGGTGACCGAGAAAATTGACAGTCATGGCCAGCCCGCCGGTTGAGCGCGACCCAAAGGGCCATGACCATCCGGCTGGTCCGGGGATACCGCGAAACGCCGGGGCGTAACTCCGCTGCCGCGAGAAATCACGGCACAGCGGACAGAGCTCCGGCGGGATCTCATGGCGACATGGAGAGTGCGATTGTCGCAACCCAGTGCCGGGCACGCCACAATTGTGGCGATAAGTCCCCTCTTTGAGGAGTAGCTAGAGAGGCACCATGGCGTCCTCACCTTCCGCCTGACGCAGGTCCTCACCGGACACGGCAGCTTCGGGAGGGTCCTGTGTCGGATAAGGCGGGAGGAAAAGCCCGGGTGTCACGAGGTGATCAGTGGCGGAGATCTCGCGTCCGGCCCCGGTCCAGGCCATGGTACGGAGCGAGAGGGCATGGGCAGCCGTCACCTTCTTCTGCGAAGCAGTAATGCTCGCGAAGGAGGAGGCGGGACGGTTGAGGAAAAGGCAATTTTCGCGCCCTCTCGCCCCTAGCCGCCGCAGAAGACGCCCGGGCGGATTTCCGACCATCGTAGGCGCGGCCTCGCGGACGTTGAGAAATGGGTTGCTCGCCGTCTGATAAGAAGCAGGCCCGGGTCGATGGCGCAATGTGTTCCACGCGCGCCTCAAAGAGATGTCAGCACAAGTGTAGGGGTCCACTAGGGCCGATGCCTGCCAGGGTCGCGTGAAAGTCCAAAAGGGTTACCGAGGCCCCTGTCAACACAGGCAACGGAAGGAACACGGGTGGGTTTTAGTCAGTAAGAGTCTGACACACCCTCCCGCTCCCCCCAGAGCGGGAGAAGTTATTTGATAGTTTCCCACGCAAAAAAAAAAAGCTCCTCACCGAGAGGAGGCCCGTGTCCCAGCAGTGGGAACATTCTAGGCTCATTATGCTTTTCTCCCTTAAGATTTCAAGGAACAGAATCCACAATAGCACTATAAATATTTTTCTTTTCTCAATTTCAGGAGCGGCTACACGCTACAAACAGTCGACGTAGATTCTATAGTGGTATGGTATCCTAGTATGTTTCAAGTAATGAGGGACGTCAGAGCGTTGGGAGAAGGGAATGCGGCCTATAATCGGCCATTACGACTCTCCAAAGATGTAATGTTCGCCGCAGCTAGTATTTACGATGAAATGTATGGGAAAGTAAGTATTATTATAATATTAGGCATGTATTGAAATACACATACATACATAAATTCACACCTTCCCATGGGGGTAGGCAGTAACTACATAACGCCACCTGATACGATCCTTACATACTCCTTTTGAGGGGATTGTGGCTGAGTAATAACAGTTGCTCGGATCGATCGATCAGATAAAGCTGCGCTTGCACGCGCTTGGTCCGTGGATGGATGACTATCTTTACATACTAAGACCCGTCCGTACCTTGGAAAGCATGTTAAGCCGTTGGTCCCGGCTGTCTTTCGTGAATCTTTGACAGTCGTTACGGGTCGTCAGAAGCCCGAAAGTCTGAGAACCTGTCTTACCAAGGGGTATCGTGTTACCCAGTAACTAGGTTGTGGAGGTCAGATAGGCAGTCGCTCCATGTAAAATACTGGTATTCAGCTGCATCCGATTAGACAGGAAGCTGACCCCGACATAGTTGTGAAAAGGGTAGGCAGATGATTATGACATACATAAACTCACGCCTTCTTCCCATGGGGGTAGGCAGAAACTACAAAACGCCACCTGCTACGCTCCTTACATACTCCTTTTGCTTCGTTTACGTTCATACATCTGGTCATACACGCACGCTTATTGCGACTACTCATCACCTGATGTCCTTTCTGAAGAACGTCACCAAAATGTTATTCTAGGGTGTCGGAGTCCTGGCGTTTCGAATCGAACCCCAAATAATTCCCATTTTGATTTTGTAAAAATATGAATGGACACCGTAATATAATAAATGCGCCTCTCTTTGCGAGTCTCAAATAATTTTCAGTTTCTTGTCCTAAAAATACAAGACTTAATAGTCAAATAACTGCGACCACTTTGGATGTAGCGCTCGCCGAATAGTTTTTTTAATCATCCCGGATTGTATGCAAATGCATGTTTGCATAAGTATGTATGTTTTTATTATATTTTTTACTTATATCTAACTTGAAAAGATGATGTTGATAGCCCAGTGGTTAAGATGTACTTTATCGGTGTTATTACAAAACAAAGATTTCTTTTGACATGGTTTAAACCATCGAACCAGTTTTCGTAATAAGAACTTTACTATGATTGAAATGCAGTTCTTTATACAAAACTCACTATTTAGTCCGGTACTAAGTTGACAGTTTTTCATTAAGAACTTTAACGTAGTCGGAATAAAGTTCAAAATTCAAAAATGGCTCAATAATTTAAACCTGGATCTGAAGATAATCCTTGTTTTGTAATAAGACGGTATGGGTTTAAATCCGGGCAAGTACCAATGTGACTTTTTCAATTCATAAGATGTACTTTCTCCGTCTTATTACAATTAACAAGGATTATCTTCAGACCCAGGTTTAAATTATTGAGCCATTTTTTAATTTCGAACTTTATTCCGACTACGTTAAAGTTCTTAATGCCAAACTGTCAACTTAGTACGTGACTAAATAGTAAGTTTTGTATAAAGAACGGCATTTCAATCACAGTAACGTTCTTATTACAAAAACTACCTCGATGGTTTAAACCATGTCAAAAGAAATCCTTGTTTTGTAATAACACCCTCTGAGTTTATTTTGGACATTACTGACATCGATGAAAACATGGGTAATTGCGTCACAGATTTACAGTAGCAATGTGTTTCATTTTGACAGTTCAACAACATTAATTGTGTTATTTGCATTGTTGAGCAGACAAATTTTTCGAACATATGAACCAATGGATTAGCAATATCCTTCAAAATCATTCAGATTGTAATTGATAGTGGGTTACGCAATTAGGGTGTTTGCTTGGGTCGTGGGAAAGTCCGGAAGGGATACCGAGACCCCTGGCAACACAGGCAAAGAGAGGAACAAGGGTGGGTTTTAGTCAGTAAGAGTCTGACACACCCTCCCGCTCCGCCCAGAGCGGGAGAAGTCATTTGATAATTTCCCACCCAAAAAAAAAACAAAAAAAGGGTACTGGGCTTATAGTTAATACTAGCTGTGCCCGCGACTTAGTTCGCGTACATGTCGGAAAACAATAATGCGTCGGAAAAAAAACATGGTAGAAAACATTATCTGTCTCCTTAAGACGCTGACATCTAAACCGCGGTCACTGTCAGACTGCATAGATAAGAAAGAGAAGCGCGATGACACAACGCTTGTAATTTATTGCAAAGTATGACGCAATTATTGATTTATTCAAAATTGAGTTGAGTAAATGAAAATAAAAAACAACCAAGTTCTGCATTCAAATAAGACGTTCTTGTTATTAATTAAATACGTAACGTATGTTGATATGGTAAGTATGGTTTAAATGGGTTTATATTTTTATTATTTTATTAATATTTTACACAGATTTGTGTGTACCTTGTGAATGTGACAACGTTGTAGGCTTAGACTAGATATTTTGTAGACCTTTTTCTTTTTTTTTTTTGTTAAGTACCTGGTATTTGTTGACAGGCCTACACTGTCCTCCCATACCTATTAACACTGTAATTTGAAAACATTGTAAAATCCAAATTATTTTTAAAAGAGTAACCGTGGAGTTTCTTGCCGGCTCTTCTCCATAGGAAACGACCAATTGGAACCATGCACCTAGCTTCTGACGTTTCATAAGTGCCCATGTAGGTTTATGTGAAATAAAAATATTTTGATTTTGATTTTGATATTTAATACAAATATTTTGGATTCGAACTCAAGGTAAGAGGTTACTTTAACGTTAGTTTGTATCGAGATTTTTGGTAACAACCAAGTTCTGGGAAATATATGTTCAAAATTAACATAATTTTTTTCCGCTACCACAAACTATACAGATATGGCAATTTTTTTTCTTAAGACATGCCTATTTTGGTCATTTGCCTCTTGTCAGCACCTTAATAACATAATAATTGAGGCATTTAAAAGCAATAGTCCTGAAGGGGCTTGTGGCTAAGTAATAAAAGCCGCACGGGTCGATCGATCAGGTTAAGCTAAGCTTGCCGCGGTTGGTCCGTGGATGGGTGACCATCATTACATACCAAGTACCCCTCCGTGCCTCGGAAAGCATGATAACCCGTTGGTCCCGGCTGTCATTTGTAGATCTTTGTCAGCCGTTACGGGACGTCAGAAGGGTATCGTGTTACCCAGTAACTGGGTTGTGGAGGTCAGATAGGCAGTCGCTCCATGTAAAATACTGGTATTCAGCGGTATCAGGTAAGACTGGAAGCTGACCCCAACATAGTTGGGAAAAGGCTAGGCAGATGATGAAAAGCAGTAGTCATTGAGTCATATATAGGATTCCCGGGTCGGCCAAGTGTTATTGGGTTTTTCTATCTGGAATTTCTCAGTAGCAGCCCGGAGTCTGGTGCTGGTTTGTCGCCCCCTATTACATGGGACTTAAACATAACCGGCGAAATGTGGGTGTACTACAGGTACACCTCTGCCCAACCCCTCGGGGAAACAAGGCGTGATGTTATGTTTTATTGTTACGGTTATCCGGACGTTTGTTCATTAGTACCATTTGGCGTCAATAGATGTCGTTACGTGTATGTAGATTTCGTAATGATAACTTCTTGAACACTAAATTTATATATCTTTTGTGAATGAAACAAAAACTAAATAATTTAAAATATAAATATAACTAAATATATAACCCCGAGCTACACACAATGTTTTATAATCAACATCATCTGCCTAGCTTTTTCCCAAATGTTTTATAATAGTTAACCAAATTGGTTTTGTACTTTTTTACGTAGTGCTGTCACAACTTAATCTCTCACACACAAAAAGACAAAAAATGGTTCTACCCTTTTCGGCATTTTTATAGCATCTGTTGGTTATTCTTTAACAACACAACTACTTAAAAAAAAAAATATTTTCAATGGTCTGAGAAACGCCTCGTCTACAGATTTATAATATGTATTTTTTTGTATGGACTTATGACATGTTCTGAATAAACAATTATTTTGTTTCTTTCTTTCTTTCATATTTCGACCATTTTGAGGGGCATATCAATAAATTAATTCATTACTATAATTAACTAATTAATTTCTCAGTAGCAGCCCCGAGTCCGGATTTGTGCCCGGTTGATGGCAATAGGTTCGCCCCCTATTACATGAGACTTTTTAACAGGCGAAATGTGGGTGTACTATAGGTACTGCCTAACCGTTCGGGGAATACAGGCCTGTGCGTGATGTTATGTGCATAGTCTGGTCTCTAATCGATTTGATTTGAGAGTTCGCCCGTAACCGCCGTTAACTATAGACGCACTCTTAAACTGAAGCTACTCCTCTGTAATATTTCGTAACAAGTTAATAAGTAAAGTTACCATAGAGTCTTCGCAGCATTTCATTTCTCTCCGTACACACAACCCAAAGACATTACATACACGCACACAAAAATAAGATATCGATACCCATCACTTGAAGTTACACTAGCTAATTGAATTTGACCTTGTCTCTGGACTTTTTCAGGAAATGCCGGACCGCAAAGAACGCGGCGTTCCAGCTACATACCAGATAATAAACTTCCTAGGTTGGAAACCTGACCCAACTCAACCTAAACCTATCGAGAGAGGCACCGGGCAGGTCTCGCTCAAAGACCTGCATAGAATCGATGAAATTATTGACGACCCGAAAATTGTAAAACTAAGGGATGAAGACGTGAAATAACAGAGGTTTTTGGTTGCCAGCGCCATCTTTTTTCTATAAGAATTAATTTTATTTCTTACTGTACCGCATGCGTTGAAATGCAAAAAAGTAAAAAAGTGTTTGGTTGAAACATTTAAATATTCATTTTTTTGCTTTATATAGATTTTTTGATAATTTTTTTTTTTGAAGGGTCTTGTGGCTAAGTAATAACAGCCGCACGGGTCGATCGATCAGGTTAAGCTACGCTTGCCGCGGTTGGTCCGTGGATGGGTCCTCGGAAAGCACGTTAAGGGTTGGTCCCGGCTGTTATTTGTAGATCTTTGACAGTCGTTACGGGTCGTCAGAACCCCGAAAGTCTGACAACCAGTCTTACCAAGGGATATCGTGTTACCCAGTCACTGGGTTGTGGAGGTCAGATAGGCAGTCGCTCCATGTAAAATACTGGTATTCAGCTGTATCCGGTAAGACTAGAAGGCGACCCCAACATAGTTGGGAAAAGGCTAGGCAGATGATGATGATGATAGATTTTTTGAGCCAGTAAAATCGTCGTCCTCAGAAGACCCTATCATACATTCAACACAATGTGATCAACGGTTTAGGAACTCATAGAGGACACACATACAAACGTTAATTTGTAGGGTTCCTTAGTCAACACACCCTTATAGTTTCGCCATGTCCGTTTGTCTGTCTGTCTGTCGCCGGCTTAGTTTAGAGACTCTTATTCTAGAAAGCTGTAATTTGGCATGGTTATACTTATTAATCACGCCGGCGGTAAAGTATTTTATTCCCCGTCTATCTCATGGGTATCGTTAGATAGGCCGTTCAAAAAATATGCAGGTCTGTAAAAACTATTTGTCGATTCAGAGATCCGTTTGCGTAATATTAAGCTTTAAAGCGCAAATTTTTGTTAGAGTCAAGTGCCCCCCACCCATGCCAGCTAAATAGTTGTTTTTGGATATCGTCGCCTTAGAGTGAAAACCTCGTATATGCGAAAAGGGCAACTTTACTGGAATAATTATTAAATTCTAAGTGTTGGTAAATTTAAAACCTCATCTGTTCTTTTGCGAGAATTTCGAACTCGCCATAGATGGCGCTACAGGTGACTAAACTTTTTAGTGGGAAACTAGGCGTGCGTTGCGCGGTTTTGCTTTTCAAAAATCTATTAAAATAAAAATGACCAAATACATTCCCGAGGTTTTCACTCTAAGGCGACCATATGTGAAAAAATGTATGTCAATAGTATATATTATATAACGAAATTAAAAGGAAAACTGTCGCAGATAAGTAGACTTTACAAGTTAACGAGTAATAGTCGACCAACTTACAATTGCAGTTGGAGAATTGACCGTTACGTATATGACGATGTATGGGAGAACATGTTTTGCTACTAGAATGTTGTTTGAGTTTGGAATTAATTCATCCCAAATACGGAACCGTTCATTGTCCGACACGCACTTGGCCGGTTTTATTATTTATATAGAAGGTAGATAGATTAAAAAACAAGACTTTCTAAATATTGAGAAGACGATGTTTTTGTAAATAAACTTGTTAAGAGTACATTCTCAAAGTATTTTTGTTTAATAAGTCTACATTCCAATGTATGATTTTGGAATAATAACTTAATTACCCCACACATAAAGTTTGATCTCCTCTACAGCTTCAATTTTTATTGACGTCATTTTCAATAGTACAACTCATTCTGAAAGCAATTTAATTTACTCTGCCGTAAAGTTGATATTTGTTTAAAGTGGAAATAACGTCAAATGGAAACAAATTTATTTATTTATTTACGTCTAACAAAAACTGCTTAAACTGCTACAATAAAAAAAAAATACATGTATTTGTTGTAGGTTAGGTACATGTCAAGTTTACAAGCAAAATAATATTAAGGAAAATAGTAAATGCTAAATATAAAAGCTTCATAATAAATCAGACAATTTGTTCAGAATCTTAGATTGCTGCTTAGTTACATTTCATTTGAAAAGACTATCTTCATTTTCCCATGGGGGTAGGCAGAAACTGCAGAACGCCATCTGGGACGATCCTTAGACGGGAAAGGGGTTTGAGTTTACATAAACTCAAACAATATGAAGATACATAGGTACATACAATGTGTCTTAATTTTCATTTTTCATCCATCTCCTTGGTCTACCGTGGGCATAGAGCAACACGGGCCACCGGCGAACCATGTTGCTCTATGGTCGTGGGGATCCCCAGTTCGATCCCTGGCCATATCAGTATTATTGGGTTTTACCGTGAAATTCTGTTTAAAAGCTGCATTTCACCATAAAACTTGCCCCATCAAAATTCACAGAAAAACCAATGGAAATTGTGTACCTACTTAAAATAATTAATTAATTATCCTTTTACCATAATGCAGTACATTATCTAACCCATTACAGCAAACATAAGGATAATAGAAAATGAATTCAAATACATTTATTTAGTAGCTGTCAATTTTATTTAGGATAATTGACCATTCAATTATTTTAGTTGGATGGCGTCAGTGTGATTTCGTAGTGAAACAACGTTGTGAAAAATGTTAATTTTGTTCGTGTATTTAGTGTCTATGAATTGGCTTATGATAAGAACGGAAGGTAAGAGTTTTTTTTTTGTTGTTATTACTTGTAATAAAGTAATGATAATATAATTATACTGCATGTCATTAGTGTTTATACTATACAATTTGGGATTTATGGAAAGGAATCGTCAATAATTAGGTGTGTCTCGCGGTGGAATTTGGGCGTTCTACATTGTTATGTAGAACGCCCAAATTCGTGATGTTATGTTTAACGGGACTACAGGACCTAAACGCAAATTTTGTAAGTTTTATAACGCCTAAAAGTATATGATCTACTGCAGTAAACAAAATCAGAAAAATATGTGATATTCTTCAGGATATATGCTAGGTAGATAGTATGTTGAAAACATAATACAACTAATTTGATACGATAGAAAAAAATCACGAAGATACCTCTAAAAAATTCTTCTAACGAGTAAAAACCATACTAATATACATGTAATCATACAGTTTTTTTGTCAGATTATTTTACAAGCAAAATATTAGCATAATAATGTTTTATTTTTTTTTATATAATATATAGCTTTTTTGTAAATCGAATATTGCTTCATATTTTGCAATAAATTACCAGCGTTGTGTCATCGCGCTTCTCTTTCTTTTCTATGCAGTCTGACAGTGACCGTTCTTTAGGTGTTGTCGGCTTAACATCACGCCTTTATTGCCCGAAGGGTTAGGCAGAGGTGAACCTATAGAACACCCACATTTCGCCAGTTATATTTGTCCCATGTAATGGGACAAAAAAGTGGAGAGGGTGTTCTAATTATGACAAAACAATTTGCTGATTTAGTGCGAAATAGTCCTAGTTTAACCTTTTGACCGCCCAGTGTGTGCCCAGCACGCCACGGTCGCGACTCCATGACAGATTTTAAGGAATAATTCGTAGCTTGGCACCTAGGGCACATTTTTGCTTTTTTGACGTGGCGGTCAATAGGTTAAGCTCATATACGTCCATTGTTCGACATAGGCCTCCCCAAAGCATTCTAGAACCTTCACTACGTCTTCATTCCTCTATATGGGGTCTACCTACCTATGCAACGTCTTTTGGTAGCGGTCACTAATCGGAAATTCTTCGGGGCTCATCATCCATTCCCTCACGAGCTGTGGTGTGGGATGTAGCTAAGCGCACATCACAGCCGCATCGGGTCGCAGTACATCGCGTTTTAATACACAGAAGTGCGGTACGGCCCACCCGAAGTGTTCAATGGCTCATAAAAAACGTACCTACAAAAGTAATGTGGAGGATTTTTGGATTGCGTTGCGGCCCGCCCTAATCTGCGTCATGCTTTAGCGATCATTGTGCCGATAGTCGTAACAGCCAATGGCATAACAGCCTCTTACGCGAGCCTTCTTAGAAGTTTGTTTAGGCTCTTGCCTAAACAAACTGCTAAGAAGTCTTGCGTTAGGCAGTTGGATTAAGGGCTTGTTCACAAAGAAGCACGTCTGCAGGCTTAGCATGACACTCTATTTCTTCGAAGAATAGACACGGCTCTTTCTATACAAAGTGACATTTCGTTTCTCAGTCTGTCATTTTGTCTTTCATTTTGCATTTTTCTATTCGACGGCCACAAGGTATATACGGATATCTACAAAATCATGATTTTACAGGAGAGAGTTTTGAACGCAAAACTATGGTAATTAATAGAAGAACGAGGCTATCTCCTATTTTACATTATTTTGTTAATAGGGCATTACCAAGGAAATGGTTGTTCCAAAATACGGTCGACACTTTGAGATTTTTTTTTTATTGTCTTGTTATACGTGACTTAATATCAGTAAAGATTAAGAATCAACAGAAAAAAAAATCGTATGACAAAACAAAGAATTCTGAGTCGAATTATGTAAAAGAATGAATTTCGTAAAAAAGTGCAGTTGACTCTTTCGGTTTTGCTGCCGTCGTACTTTCTACACGGAACCTCATTTTTGTCTATTCTTCCGTAGACAAAAACAGTGCTCGTGCTAAGCCTGCAGCTGCACTTAACTCTGACATGATCACATGGCCAAATGCAGAACGCTAATCGTCACTTATTGCAATATTTATAAATTTGCCGTGTATTACAAATGGTAGTTTGCACTATACGAGACGGTGATTGGCTAATTCAAAGTCAAGCCCCAATAGCTTGACTGTTTTTTTTTTTTGGGTTGGAAATTATCAAATAACTTCTCCAGCTCTGGACGGAGCGGGAGGGTGTGTCAGACTCTTACTGACTAAAACCCACCCGAATTCCTTTCGTTTCCTGTGTTGCCAGGGGCCTCGGTAACCCTTTCGAACTTCCACGCAAACTGGGGTGGTGTGTGTCATCTATTGTTTGTTCCTGGCAGCGCCGTCATAACTGATAAGTGATAAACTATATTTTGTTACTACAGGTAGAATATATATTTAATACGATACAAAACACTTTACAGCCATTTTCGAAACAAGGATAGAAGTATTTATCGTTGTTCATTTTGTGCATTCAAAAGTCGTAGGTACCTAATTAAAACACTTTTTTTTTAACCTATCTGACTCTTGAACTAGACCCGGAACGAGGAGTGAACGATTGGGAAAAATGTCGGGTTCATCTAGACTGTTAACGAGTGGAACAAAACATTCCCAGTCGTTGATAGTGTCAATGACGGGTTATTAACGAGCGGAACGACCGTCGCGGTTGGTCCGTGAATGGGTGACCATCTTTACATACCGAGATTCTTCCGTGCCTCGGAAAGCGTGTTAAGATGCTGACAACACCTAAGCCGCGGTCACCGTCAGATTGCATAGAAAAGAAAGAGAAGCGCGATGACACAACGCTTGTAATTTATTGCAAAATATGAAGCAATTATCTATTTACTCAAAATTGAGTTGAGTAATCAAAAATAAAAAACAACCAAGTTCTGCATTCAAATAAGACGTTCTTGTTATTAATTAAATACGTAACGTATGTTGATATTTAATACAGATATTTTGGATTAGAACTCAAGGTAAGAGGTTAGTTTAACGTTAGTTTGTATCGAGATTTTTTTTCAAAACGTTTTTTGGTAACAACCAAGTTCTGAGAAATATGTTCAAAATTAACACATATTTTTTCCGCTACCACAAACTATACAGATTTGGCAATTTTTTTTCTTAAGAGAAGCCTATTTTGGTCAATTGGGTCTTGTCAGCGCCTTAAGCCGTTGGTCCCGGCTGTCATTCGTGGATCTTTGAAAGTCATTACGGTTCGTCAGAAGCCCGAAAGTCGGACAACCAGTCGTACCAAGGGGTATCGTATTGTCCAGTTACTGTGGAGGTCAGATAGGCAGTCGTTTCATGTAAAATACTGGTATTCAGGTGCATCAGGTTAGACTAGAAAGCTGACTCCAACATAGTTGGGAAAAGTTTATAGGCAGAAGATGAACGTTATCCTCATGGAAAAGTCTGCTGTTAAACATAGACATAATGGTGCCGATTCCCTTGTTCACAAACTAAACTAAAATTAAGTACAGTGCATCTTTTTCTTTCTATTTCATTAAGACAAGGACAGAAAAATTAATCAGCGCTTGACGTAAATTGACGTAATTTTAGTAGGCAAGTTTTTAATCACGTCTAAACTTGCATGGAATAGTGACGGGCGCTGATTAATTTGACAACACAAAACTAAAACTTATCTTCTCTCCTCTTCTTAATGAAATAGAAAGAAAAAGATGCACTGAACTTAAATTTAGTTTAGTTTGTGAACAAGGGAATCGGCACCATTATATGACTAATAAAGTTAAACTTTTGAGGAAGTCTACTACCTATCAGTATCACCATTTTAGGAAATTCGGTCTGTGACTTCATGTTATACTTGTTACCTATACTCAGTGCCGGATTAACCACGTAGCAAGAGTAGCAATTGCTGCGGGCCCCGCGCAAAAGGCGGCCACGTGTATCCAAATACGCGCCACCCCGCCTGAGCGTAATGTTTTGTGTTGCACGTGGTGTAAATTGTTTTGCATACTATTGTATAGAATCCATTTTTTTTCTCTAACTGAACAGACAGCTGTGCTGCTGGGGAGTTTGTTGGCCACTTCTTCTTCCCAGCTAAAGCACTAGGAAGTGGTGAAGGGTGTGCGTTTTGGGGGACTGTCTTATGTAATTTTGACGTTCGAAAAGTGCTGATCCTCAGCCTAGTTTGAATAAATGACTTGATTTGATTTAATTTGAGTAAAACTTATTAAGACGTGGTAGGTACCTAGATTGTTGTCACAAAAACGTGAAACGTAACACCTTTTCCGACTAAGAACATCCACGTCAGACAATCGGTAACTGATTATTTAGTGGGTGAAAGTAAAACACTGGTGCCGATTCTCTTGTTCACAAACTAAACTAAATTTAAGTTCAGTGCATCTTTTTCTTTCTATTTCATTAAGAAAAGGACAGAAGATAAATTTTAGTTTAGTCCTGTCAAATTAATCAGCGGCTGTCACAACTCCATACAAGTGTAGACGTGATTAAAAACTTGCCTACTAAAATTACGTCAATTTACGTCAAGCGCTGATTAATTTGACAGGAATAAACTAAAATTTATCTTCTGTCCTTTTCTTAATGAAATAGAAAGAAAAAGATGCACTGAACTTAAATTTAGTGTAGTTTGTGAACAAGGGAATCGGCACCACTGAATTTCAATGCTCGTGCAGACTAGCGCGATATTGCGTGCGCGACAGGCAGAAATATGCTTGTCGCGCCCGCGGTATCGTCGCAGTATGTAGGAGCCTTCATACGGTAAACGCACAAGTTCTCCAAAAGGTCGCTCATATAAATGTATAGAAATTGAATCGGCTCTACAAAAGTCTGACGTATGCGAGCACCCTTACTCGACACTCAGCGTGTATGTGAAGCAGAATTTAAATGGCTCGATTCAAAATGTTGAAATTGTCTATTTATTTGTAAGGCTTACACTTTGTAAGGTCTACATTATTTTTATTATAATTAAAGTAATCATATACCAAAAAAATATTTTCTGTTAACCATTTTTTTTACATTTTATACTAACCTATAGCAGGTCAAAGGCCCCTCGATAGAATTTGCTACGGGCCCCGCGCTTGCTTAACCCTTAGCCATTTGAAGTGCTTTACAGTTATACTACGTCGCGCGTCGGTTGTTTTTTTTTTGGGTGGGAAGTTTCAAATAACTTCTCCCGCTCTGGGCGGAGCGGGAGGGTGTGTCAGATTCTTCCTGACTAAAAGCCACCCGTGTTCCTTCCGTTGCCTGTGTTGCCAGGGGCCTCGGTATATCCTCAGCAGGAGTCCTCGGAGTCTCCCCAGCAGAGTCACATTTATGTCTCAAAAACTAGACACCTAGCGAAGATCTGTTTTCTCCCATATTTTGTCGCCAATTAGTCGGAATCATTCGCAAAATATCAGAATTTGTCGGTCACTTATTCAAAAGATATAAGGGTTTATAGGTGGCCGATCTGGAGCGTCTCCCCAACAGGGCCACATTTATGTCTCAAAAACTAGAGCACCTAGCGAACATGTGTTTTCTCCCATATTTTGTCGCCAATTAGTCGCAATTTGTCGCCAAGTTACAAATTCAGTCGGTGTGTAAAAGAATTTAATTTCCCCATACAGTAGTACAAGCAAGTACGAAATATTTTATGTAGTTTCTAGACGGTATCTATGACGTCTTTTGGAGAAATATTTGTTTCGAATTAAATAAATATAAACTTATTCTATAATTTCAACCCACCAAAGGAATGCTGTATTCATTACCTATAAACAAATCTACAGTAAATAGATGTAATTATTTATCTAACACAATTTGCAATTACCACTTAGTCGCTGGCAGATAGATCGCTGCGCTTCGTTTCATTTACGGTAAGTAAGAAATCAAATCAAATCGAATCAAATCTTTTTATAAAAAAAGATCTTAAGAAGAAGAGAGAGAATCTTTTATAGAAAGAGATGATGCGCGTGTACAGACGAGCTACTTAGAACGAGTTGCCCGTCACGTAAGTTAAAGTCAGCCAGTTTAATTAAAGTGGAACTTATTATAAATAGTTACGAACTCGAGTGTTGTTATCTCTAGGAATTCCGCAAATACAAAAACGGGGGAAAGGGCGAGATAGAACGAGGGTGTCACCTGCTGCACGTCACGCTCGCGCCGCTCAAAGTACTTAAAAAAAAAAATAGGTAAATAAACAAACTTGCTCTAAAGGATTTTTCTTTAGTCATCCACCGGGAGTACAGCGAGAAGGTTGGTTTGTGAAAAAAATAAAAGAACAATTACGAATGCGGGCATTTAAGTACATTGAACAAGGTGGTGGGCAATTTGAGCGTGTTTTGAAAAGAGGACGCCGTATGAGTGCAGATTAAAAGGTAAGTTACCTTGGTTTTACGTCACTAGCGTGTTTGTGTGTGCGTACCAATGCCGAGACGCTACCTACCAATGTAAGTTAATTCAAATAATTTATTTTTTCTCTTCACAAACAATGACATAGCAAATATATAAAACACGCTTAAAAACTACGTGATAAAGTTTGTGAGAGACTGGTGTCTGCACTAGGAAAACCTGTGTAGCAGATCACCAGGGTCCCACCAGACGGAGTTTAAACATGAATATACAAAACAAAAATATATATATACAGTAAAAGTGGAGGAGCCGTGTGCATAACAAAATAAATCAAATGTAAATAATAATTAAAACCTAAAAACTAAATCAAAGTGTAAAACTATAAAACACAATAAAAGAGAAATGGAAAAAAAGCGAAAACTATTATGAGTAAATTAGAGAGACGGACTATTTTGGATGAGTCAGTGGTGCCGATTCCCTTGTTCACAAACAAAATTAAATTTAAGTTCAGTGCATCTCTTTCTTTCTATTTCATTAAGAAAAGGACAGAAGATAAATTTTAGTTTAGTCCTGTCAAATTAATCAGCGCTTGACGCAAATTGACGTAATTTTAGTAGGCAAGTTTTTAATCACGTCTAAACTTGTATGGAGTAGTGACAGACGCTGATTAATTTGACAGGACTAAACTAAAAGTTATCTTCTGTCCTTTTCTTAATGAAATAGAAAGAAAAATATGCACTGAACTTAAATTTAGTTTAGTTTGTGAACAAGGGAATCGGCACCAGTATCTCCTCAGTTGCTTTATAATCTAAGTTAAGGAGCCATTCAATTAGAGCACTCTTACATGACTTTTTTGATAGGTGATATATCGTGGTAATGCGATTAATTTTACTATACATAGAGATGGGAACCTTGGAATGTATAAAATCTTTGAGAGAAGCACGTTCTTAGACCCTTAACTGTATTGCAAACAGAGTATTTTCTGCGTTTTCCTGAGATAGAGACGGGATCAAATATGATGGAGGAGTGTTTCTTGAGTACAATGTACAGAATAAAAAGTTGCCTCACTGACAAGACTTTAAAGTGTTTGAAAAGATCAACAGTAGGATACAAGTGTGGCAGAAAACAGGCCACCTTTAGTACCACCCGCTGGGCTCTTTCCAATTTCAAAATGTTAGATTTAGGAGCACCCCCCATGATGTTATGCAGTAAGTAAGAAGACACTGACACATCGCAAAATATACCCACCTTATTACCTCAGTGTCCGCTGCGTGACGTAGACTTTTAAACAAAAAGATTAATTTGCGATTTCTAGAAGTTAGACTGTTTATTTGTGGCTGGAAGTTTAAATTATTATCTATTATAATTCCAAGGTACTTAATAGGTCCAGTAAGGACCAGGCCCGGGTCGACGGCGCGTTGTATTCCACGCGCGCCTCAAAGAGATGTCGTCAGCACAAATGTAGGGGTCCACTAGGGCCGATGCCTGCCGGGGTCGCGGGAAGGTACTTATGGGTCACCGAGGCCCCCGCAACACAGGCAACAGGAAGGAATACGGGTGGGTTTTAGTCAGTAAGAGTCTGACACATCCTCCCGCTCCGCCCAGAGCGGGAGAAGTTATTTGATGATTTACCACCCAAAAAAAAAAAGTGCTTAATAGAGGTAGTCTTTTGGAGAACGGGACAGTAGCAAGTGTTAGAATTTGAGTCTATGCAAGAGTGCGCTTTAATCTGGAAATTTGATAACAGTTCATTGCGTTTGTTAGTGAGGGAGAACGCTTAATACTTGATTTTATCGACATTAAGGGTAAGGACATTATTTTTTAACCAAGCTAGGACCGTATCAAAACCTTTCTGTGCATAATCGTAGACACCAGCCCATGAGTCTGCTGTAAAAAGTAGTGCCGTATCATCGGCAAAAAATATGATTGTACCATGGGGTAGCTGTAGGTTACAGAGATCATTAATGTAGGCAAGGAAGAGGGCGGACCCGATCACACTTCCCTGTGGTACACCAAAAGTAACAGGAAGATCATCACTAACATAGTTACCTATTTTAACCCTCTGGAACCGATCAGATTGGTAGTCCTGGAAGAGTTAAAATGGGAGACCCCTGATTTCCATGTTTTCCAGCTTGTTTAGTAGGTTGGGTACAGATACTGTGTTATTAATTAGAGCTTAACATTGTAAACTGGTAAAACAGTTGCATGCGACTGTACATCTTGACACCAAATAGACCAAGAGCAAGGTTTAATGTTTTCAAAGAAGTTTAAGCGTCTCTAACCTAGTAATTTACCTAAAACATAAAAACATGTATTTAATTGAGAATTTATCTATCTCGGACATTTCTAAGGACTTTAGACCGATAAAACATAAGTATATTACACATATTACACAAATTAATAGAAATATTTTTTCTTGGATCCAGCTCTGGACTATACCTTACTAATTCAACTCATTATGTCTCCTAAACTAAGACCCGGTTAAATCTGTGACTTGGCGACAAATTACCGACTAATTGATGACAAAATATGGGAAAAACACATCTTCGCTAGGTGCCCTAGTTTTTGAAATAAATATATATATATATGGCCCTGCTGGGGAGACTCTCCAGGTTAGCCACCTTAGCCATATCTTTTGAACCAGTGACCGACTAATTCTGATATTTGGCGACTGATTCCGACTAATTGGCGACAAAATATGGAAGAAAACAGATCTTCGCTAGGTGCCCTAGTTTTTGAGATATAAATGTGGCCCTGCTGGGGAGACTCTCTCCAGATCGCCACCTATAAACCCTTATATCTTTTGAACCAGTGACCGACAAATTCTGATATTTGGTGACAAATTTCAGTGACACCGCCCCGTACCATCCCTACCCGAACGAAACTAATATCCTCTGTCACAACCACACCTGCACCCTGACACGTACCAGCTGTCACTTTGTGTAAAAAAATGGTCATGTTTATTGTATTCTAGACTTTTACACTATTATATTATACATTTATTTATACGTTATATGTATATATAAATCGATTAAACTAAACGATCACCTTTACAATATATATGGCCGCATTTTATTACACAAAGTGACAGCTAGCACATGTCAGATTACACAAGTTGATTAATAATTTGACTTTAGTCCACTTTGATTGGACGCCGTCATCCAAGTGCGCTTTGACCAGTGTTGCCACGATCAAGAAAACGTCCACGTAGTCGTCAAATCTACTTTGTCCAAGCGTACTTTGAATGTGTCAACGCGGCTTAAGTCCCTAGATACAATCGCCAGCACATCAAGTTACAACAAACTGTTAAATTTCTCCAAATGATTTTAAACGTCAAACTATTGACGGTTAAGTTCAAAATCGAATGAGAAAATTGAATAGTTTGTGGTAAGTTGATGTGCTGGCGACTGTACTTAGGTGATATTATGTACCTAGGTCATTCATTTCTATTTTTTTTATTTTTTATTAGTGACTTTTGTGGACAGGATATTCATTCAGACTTGTTGTATTTATTTTTATTATTTTATTAATATTTTACATAGATTCTTTTGTATTTTGTGAATGTGAGAACGTTGTAGGCTTAATAGACTAGATTTGTTGACCATTTTTTTTAAGTACCTGGTACTTCTTGGCAGGCCTACACTGTCCTCCCATACCTATCGACACTGTGATTTGAACACATTGTAAAAGCCAATTATTTTTAAAAGAGTATCCGTGGAGTTTCTTGCCGGCTCTTCTCCATAGGAAACGACCACCTAACTTCTGACGTTTCATAAGTGCCCATGTAGATTTATGTGTCAAAGTCAAACTAAAATTATTTATTTCAAATAGGCACATAAAAGGCACTTTTGAACGTCAAAAGTTTCGTATGGAGAAGAATGGGCAAGAAACACCACCGTTACTCTTTTAAAATGTTTTACATTATTTTGTATAGGTACGTTATATAATTATATGTGTAGACGATGCACCTAGAATAAAATTACTAAGTATATCAAAATAGGTAAAAAAATAATTAAAAATGAAGCAATGACAGATAAATTAATTATGTGATAAGTACACGATGCACACATATTTACAAACATTGGAAAATTATACGTTTTCTTAAAAAGAATAAATAGAGTAATAAAGTAATAGGTCAGTATGTGAAGTTATGGTAATCACAGAATTTAAATTCAACACTGATTAATATTTGTATCAAATAATAAATTGTACAATTAAAATAGCAACCAGTTTGATTTTGTCTAGACTCTAGATTGTCCTATGGAGCTAGGCCAGCATGTTTACAAGCATTCTTATCTTGGATATAATCCTCTAATTTATATGTGAAATAAAATATTTTGATTTGATTTGAAATTAGTAAATAATATATTATGTATTAATTTCGAAATGAATGACCTGGATATAAAATATTTGGGAACAATCTTAATTTTAACACTATATTTGGTGACAGTTTTCATATAGAGGGAAAGGCTATTTATGAAAACTGTTACGAGGATGTTCCATATAAAAAAGTGACCACGTTTGACGTAAATGCCATAAGGAAAATAAACAAAGCCGAGTGCAAAACTTCCTCCTTTTTTCGAAGGTGGTTGTTGAACTTTGTAATTTGTATATTGCGTAGATAATGGAAGAGCTCGTGGCTAAGTAAAAACAGCCACACGGGTCGATCCACCAGGTTAAGCTACGCTTGCCGGGGTCGGTCCGTGAATGGATGACCATCTTTACGTACTGAGACTCCTCTGTGCCCCAGAAAGCACGTTAAGTCGTTGGTCACGGCAGTCATTCGTGGATCTTTGACGGTCGTTAAGGGTCGCCAGAAGCTCGAAAGTCTGACCAGTCTTACCAAGGGGTATCGTATTAAGGCTCCTACATACGGGCGCGACTTGTCGCGCGACGCGTCGCGACACAAAGGCACCGCTTGTAGCGCTACACGTGGTGTCTTTGTGTCGCGTCGCGTCGCGCGACAAGTCGCGCCAGTATGTAGAAACCTTTACCCAGTTACTGGGTTGTGGAGGTCAGATAGGCAGTCGCACCATACACGAAAAGGATCCAATCCACAAAAATACCATTTTTTTTACGGTCTAATGGCTTTACGGTCTTTTTGTATACTTAACTCAATTTTGGTATTTTTTAAAGAAAAGAACGAAAAATATTTTATTTCAAAATTTACATATTTGTTCGATTAAACATAAAACAACAAAGAAAATAAATAAAAACGACTTGTGCGACGCCAAAAAGGCTCCTATCTCAACGAACGTGATAAAAGCAGTGAATGAAGTCATTTCTCAACACTTAAGTATTATGAACCTTTGTATACTAAGTGGGACATTTCCAAAAGATCTCAAATTGACAATAAATAACCTTTATTTAAAAAAGAAGATAAATTTGAGAAATATACAACATTAGTTTTTTTTACCCTAAACCCGAAAAGGGGTCATTGTACTCATCATTTTGAACAGCTTTTTCTATGGGACCAACCCTGAAATCGCGAAAAAAAAATCAGCTGTTCCATACATTTGTGTTCACTTAAATCGACAAAATGTATGGAACAGCAGATTTTTTTTTTCGGGTTTAGGTTAAACAAAAACTAATGTTGTATACATATAACGAACTCAAAAGATACTTATAATCCTATATGATGAACAGAAAGGTTTCTGAAAAAATAGAAACATTTATGGCGGTTTACGACTTTGTATAAACTGTCTCATCACCCTGTTTTTTCTATATACATGTACCAAGCATTCGATTATGTAGACCATAATATTTTGCTAGATAAACTTGAAGCCTACGGCATAAGGGGTAATATCTTGGAATTGTTAAAATCATATCTAACAGACTGTCAACAAATAACTCAAATATCCAACTGCCATATTAAAGCTAAAAGGTATAGATGAGGGGTCTAGATTCAAAACCGCCTCTGTCACAAATTATCGTCATGCGATGTTTTCATGTGGCAACATTCTTTATTATTTCATTTTGCATTGTACTAAAACAGAAGTGAGCAAAGTCGCCTCTATCCTCTACAAAAAGTCCCTTGAAATACTTGCTTAAGTGCAAAACCGACTCTATTCAAAACATTGGATGCAAAAGCGACACTGTCGAGGCTCGACCAATGACAGCTTTTTTTTTTTCTTTTTTTTAGGGTGGGAAATCATCAAATAACTTCTCCCGCTCTGGGCGGAGCGGGAGGGTGTGTCAGACTCTTACTGACTAAAACCCACCCGTATTCCTTCCTGTTGCCTGTGTTGCGGGGGCCTCGGTGACCCATAAGTACCTTCCCGCGACCCCGGCAGGCATCGGCCCTAGTGGACCCCTACTTTTGTGCTGATGACATCTCTTTGAGGCGCGCGTGGAATACGACGCGCCGTCGACCTGGGCCTGGTCCTTACCGGACGGTGAGCTACCCATTGCTCACCGTCCGCAAGCCCGCGCCTACGGTGGCCGGAAATCCGCCCGGGATTCCCGACGCCCTGGGCGTCTCCTGCGGCGGCTAGGGGCGAGAGGGCGCGAAACTTGCCTTTCCCTCAACCGTCCCGCCTCCTCCTTTGCGAGCATTACTGCTTCGCAGAAGGAGGTGACGGCTGCCCATGCCCTCTCGCTCCGTACCATGGCCTGAACCAGGGCCGGACGCGAGAGGTCTCTGCCGCCGATCGCCTCCACGAGGACACGGCGGTGCTCTGCCCAAGCCGGGCAGACCTCCACCGTATGCTCCACCGTGTCCTCCAGGCGATCCACACAGTGGTGACACCCGGACGTTTCCTCCCGCCTTATCCGACACAGGAACCTCCCGGAGCTGCCGTGTCCGGTGAGGACCTGCGTCACGCGGAAGGTGAGGACGCCGTGGCGCCTCTCCAGCCACTCCTCAAAGAGGGGACTTATCGCCGCAATCGTGGCGTGCCCAGACCAATGACAGCTTAGCATGTTGTTGAGAGATTTAATGGCGCCCGGCTATTGTTTTTGTGAACTGCGTGTTAGTTTTAATTTAATTGTGTGTGGAAAAAAGTGTGAAAATGGAAATTAATATTGCCCCTGTCGAAGGTAATGCAGCAAGGAAGAGGATCCGTAACAAATCGCAATGGAAAAAAAATGTGAAAAAGCGTGAGAGGTATGTTTCTAATGCCCTGTATTGAGCTGTGAATGAATCAATACTAGAGAACATAACCAAGATATAAAATAGGTACTTTTTATGTTTTGAACGAATGTAAACAATCATTACCTATTGTGAATTACCTTTAGAACGATCACATTTTACTTTGTAGGTATGTAATACAGGATTTTATTTTATTTTTAAAGTGTGTTCGTTCGTTAATTTCCGACAGGGTGTCCAAAATAAGTTTAGCATAGGTAGGTAGTGCGTGTTGTTGAGCACATGTTGAGAAGGTTCTTAGCTGTGTCTTATCGAGATTGTGTAGTGGTAATTCATATTTTTAATTCACATTTCAGGTATTCATCGTTAAAACTGCCAAATATTAATCAAATTAGGGCATGCAAACATAACTCCGATAAGCTGCAGTGTAATAATTTGAATCCACAGGATATTCGAAAATTTCACCAAACCTTTTATTCAAATCCTGATAAAGTTTATCAGGATAACTTTATGTTAAAATATATGAAAATACATTCACCCGTACAGCGACATCGTAAAGTGGGACAACGTGCTGCCTCCTTAACATATACAAAGTTTTATATAAGAACATACGTAAAACCATACAAATTGTTACAAGTTTGCCAAAAGACTTTTGCAAATATTCTTAACGTTGGTGTGCACAGACTAAGAAACATTTCAAAAAAATGTTTGCTAACCGAGGAGTTTCCAAAAGAAAATCGAGGTGGTGATAGGATATCGAGGAAAAATTTAAGGAAAAAAGAAAACGTAATGAGATTTATTGAGACATTTAAATGTATTGAATCACACTACTGTAGGTCTGCAACTTCTACAAGAAAATATGTCCCATCCGATTTAAACATTAAAAAAATGTGGAAGATTTACGAGGAAAAGCAAGAAGATGTGACGCTTAAAGTAAAACAATGTTACTTTAGAAACATATTTGTAAAACATTACAATATCGGTTTTAAAACCCCAAGCACAGATGTCTGCTCGAAATGCTTGGAGTTAAAGGAAAAACTTAAAATCGAAAAAAATGAAGCTGCAAAAGTCCAGCTCATGGCTGCGTTACGAATTCACAAGCTGAAAGCTAAAATGTTTTTCATAATGTTGCGGGAGTATGACGACAGAACCTTCACAATATCCTTTGATTGTCAAAAGAACCAGGCGTTACCAAAAGTGGCAGATCAAGCTGCCTATTACAGTAGGCAGCTATATATCTACAATTTTACCATTGTCATTGGAACATCAACAAATAAGTTTCCTAAACAAAATGTACGCATCTACACGTGGACCGAAAACGTTCACGCTAAGTCATCGAATGAGATAGCATCGGCAGTTTATCACTTGTTGACACAAACAAACTTGACGGGCAAAACTAAACTTCGGATTATGGCGGATGGCTGTGGATCACAGAACAAAAATAGCACGATGATAGCAATGTGTGCGTATTGGTTAACCACCGCTGCCCCAAAAGAAATCACTAGAGTTGAGCTAGTTTTCCCTGTTCCTGGACATTCTTTTATGCCCGCTGATCGAATTTTCGAGCTCATTGAAAAAGAAATTAAAAATAAGGAGCAAATCATCAATCCCACAGAGTATCATGAAATATTTTCCAATTACGGCATTATTAATCATCTGGGTACAGATGTGCCAGTAAAAGATTGGAAAAGTTTCGCCAGTGAAACAATGAAAGCACCTGGTCAATACCACTTCCGTTTTGCAGAATGCAAAAGGTACTATTTGTCGAGAGTTAAAAACAGGTCAGGCCGTTTTTTATTGCGAGGTGAAGTAAACTATAAAACAGATCTTGGTGTTGCAAAAAGTGTAATGAAACGGGGTGTGACCACATTATCTGATTACAATATTCGAGATGTACCACCTTTACAGGTGAATGTCAGTGCATTGAAGCTCAATGACGTTGATAAATTGTTATCGAAACATTTTGGTGATAACTGGAAAGCAGAGGAACAACTTTCATTCTATAAAAACGCTCTTGAAACAATTCCCGATGTTGGTGGCGATGAGCAAAACGAGGACATATGTGAACACTTAGAAGAAGTAGGCATGAGTATTTGATTTTAATGATTAAATAAGTGACACTTCCTTATTTGTATGAATCTTTCGTTTTATTTCAATATACCTACCATATAAGCTAATAAAATATTTTGCATGTCTCCCTTTTACATAATATTGCATGAAGTTTCAATTAACTGCAAAAGCGCTTCTATTAAGAACGCTGAGTGACAGAAACGCCTCTATCCATTGATGAATTTCAAAACCGCCTCTATCCAATTTTCGAACTTGATTAAATAACATTACGTTCCACGTATTGGAAAATACTCTTAAATTTTACTTTTAAACAAACTACAGTAGTTAGTTCGTAAATTTAGATTGTACATTAAGCAATTCTACTAGAAACTATAGCGTTTGGGTCTCTAGCTCAAAATCGCAAAAAGTGAACAGAGGCGGTTTTGCATCTATACCCCTCAGATCTTCTTCTCTCAAAAGCGTCTCATTACGCATAGTGTGCCCCAGGGAAGTGTATTGGGCCCTCCCCTGTTCTTATTATATATTAATGAGCTACCAAATACAATTATAGAATCCATGAAATTATTCGCTGATGACAATACTGTAACATCAACAGCATCCAAAAAAAATTCTGACTATAATTTTGACGCTAATAATTCATTAAACTCTATAATTACCTGGCTTATCAACAATACTTTGAAAATTAATCTTAATAAAACTAACATAATGCACTTTAGACAACAGGAAAAACTACATAATTTATCAAAATTCAATTTATCTTACAATGAAAATAATATACAAGAAGATACAGCCCGATTTCTGGGATTAATGATTTCTCCGCAATTAAATTGAAAAAAATAGATTCATGTACTTAGTTAAAAAAGTTGGTTGTCTTTAACGACGATTATTTTACGTGATAACGAGAGAGAAATGCGTCACAAGCCAAACACTTAGGCCGATCGTGCCTCTCTATCGCTTGTTCTGCGCTCTCGCTTGCACGCTCGGCTCAGGCGGAACGTGACAATGAGTCATGCTTTTTCGTGCGTGCAGCCGGCTTTCATCGATTTATAAGACGTTATCACGTTAAATCAGCAGCTCGTCGTTTGCCCTCTATAAACTTGCTCCTACTGTCAATAAAAACACTAACGGCCTATTACGGACTTGTTGAATCTTTATTGAGATTTGAGATAATTTTCTGGAGAAATTTAACGAACAATGACACAGTGCAAAAGCACAAAACCGTTGTGTACGAGCTATGTTTGGGTTGCAAACTATGGACAGTTGCGGACCAATGTTCATAAAGCACAGAATTTTACCACTTCCGTCACTCATAATATTAGAAATAGCTGTATTTGTAAAAAGTAATCCTCAATGGTTTCCTCTTTTGTCAAATACTTCCGATAGAAATAGACGTGAGAAGTATTTGAGGAAAGACTTTGGGTGCAATCATACTCGGCCAAAACAGCACTTCTAAGAAAAAGTGTTGTATGCATGGCCCCATTATTATACAATAACATTCCGAATGACATTAAGCAACTGTATTTTAATTTATTTAAGAAAACACTTAAAGAGCTGCTTACTGATAAATGCTACTATAAACATTGTTGGTTTTTTAAATGATACATTTTGAATTTTCTTTATATATTGACATATTTGGTCTGTAATTAATATTGACTACGTTTTGTACTGACTCTGATTGTATATTGAATTAATTACTATATTTTGCACTGACTCTAATTTTATATATGAAACTGACATTAATTGAATTAATTTATGATTGCCAATTTCATTAATAACATATAAACATTTTGTACGCCGAGCGAGGCAAAACATGTTGGTCCGATAATGTTGTTTCCATCTTTATGTGCATATTTATGTATCATGTTTATTTTTATCATTATACAATTTAAAGTCTTTAGTTCATACCAATATCTCATAGAACCTGCAGTGGAAATTTTTCTGGGAAACTTTTCTAAGTTTTCTTTCCATAAAAACCTAATTCCGCCTTTACGAACATTTTAAAACGAAAAACAGCCAAATCCGTCCAGCCGTTTTCAAGTGATGCGCTTACCATCAAACAACATTTCATTTTTATCTCTTCAAAACTATTTAGAATTAAGTGGCCCCAGAAATAACTTCCTTTTTTTCATTCACAGTGCCACACATTTTACACAAAACTTATTTTTGCTGCCGATAGCAATATGAATAGTGTGAGTATTACTAGCATATCATCGTCTTGTCGTTTCAATTGTGAGGTTTGGTGTTATATCTTGGGGCAATGTACCGAAAGAGAGAGTATTTTGAAGGCCCAAAAACGCTGCCTACGAGCAATATTTGGTTTGAAAGTTGTGAAAAGTGTTCCAATTTTTCAAAGTCATAATTGATTGACATGTTCGTCCCTTTACATTTTAGAAATTGCTCTTTTTGCCAATGGAATCGACATCTATTTTTAATTTTATCAGAAAGCAGATACCGAGATGTTGCTTGCGATCTCAATATCAAAACTTGTTAAGCACGGGTGGATGTAGAACTGCTTTGTTGAGGAAAAGTGTTTTTGTTATGGCACCGGCCATTTTTATTCCTAATTCCATAAAAGAGGTAAACCAGTAACTACTTTCAAGAAGAAACTAACTATATTTCTATTAAATAAATGTTACTACTCCGTATCGGACTTTCTAGCTGATAAATTTTAGTTGTGTTTGTATGTTTGATGATGAACTGCATCGATGTTTGCATGTCAAAATGGATGATAATGAGAATGTACAATATTATTGTAACCACTTTATTGTTAATATCTATATTCTGAGCAAATAAATCAATATTCTATTCTATTTTATTCTATTCCATGCGTAAAAAATCTACTTTAACTTGTAAAGCCTACTTAGCTGTCATAGTTTTCCTTTTAATTTCATTATATGTACTACAGCCATGAATTTTTCACGTCTCCATAAACAACCATTTAGCTGGCAGGGGGGGGGGGGGGCACTTGACCCTAACAAAAAATAGCACTATAATGCGTAAACCAAACTGCTTCCATCAAAAAAATTGTTGGATACCTAAATGTCTGTTTTCATCAAAATTCCTGAAAGTATTTTATTTATTTTGATACCGTTTAGTCTTTTATGCACACCAGCCCTAGAGCCTCAATTAAAACCATGTAATGTTATAATTGAGGGTCCTCTTCTTCTCAGCGTATCGATGGCAAAAAGTACGTATAAAATATTGGGCCGGGAATTCAGCTACGCGAACTGCACTCACTGACGCAGTCATAAGGTCAATAAGTGCACAGGTAGCAGTGCATGTGGCGCGAGATGGAAGGTGGGCCATTGTATTTCAGACGCTGCATACGCACTCGATATCTGAGCCGTTCTTGAACCCCCATCTGTGGAGATGGTTTTCGGTCCGGCTGACTTGAGTTCGAAGTCTATTTAGAAATGTCGGCCACGGTAACGTGTACCCTGGTGGATGGCTGACTTATATATAATTTTACGGATAGTGTTCGTTGGAGATAACGTTATTTCGGACTCACGTTATTCTGGTTATTCGGGTCGTCAGAAGCTCAAAAGTCTGACAACCAGTCTTACCAAGGGGTATCGTGTTACCCAGTAACTGGGTTGTGGAGGTCAGATAGGCAGTCGCTCCATGTAAAATACTGGTATCCAGCTGTATGCGGTAAGACTGGAAGCCGACCCCAACATAGTTGGGAAAAGGCAGACGATGATGTTATTCGGGATAGCGTTCATTCGGAATAACGTGATTTGGGATAGCGTTCATTCGGAATAACGTGATTCGGGATAGCGTTAATTCAGGGTAAAGAGATTTGGGATAGAGTCCATTCAAGATAAAGAGATTTGGGATAGTGTTCATTCGGAATAGCGTGATTCAGGATCGCGTGTCATTCGGGTTAGAGTGACACGGAAAGCGTTCATTCGAGATAAACTGATTCGGGATTTCGAGTTTTGTCCTAACGTATAAGAATTGTGATGAAACATTAATGGTAGTCCCACAGTAACTACCCAGGTACCTGCGGCCGTTGATCCCATGACCAGCAGGGCTAACATGACACATACGACAATTACTCACTCTCGCGTGAGTAATTCTTGTCTATTTCTGTCAATTTTCTTGTTTTCTGACAGCACTGCCATACAAAATACTTGACTCGTTCTGTCAAACTTGATGTTTTCTCGACAAACCCTAACATGGCAGCTAAGTTATATCGAATTTTGACAATTCAGCACGAGATAATCGAGATAAGACAGAAGAATAGTTCTGTCATTTAGTCGTATTTACTCGTATTTATTCGTCCTCGATTTTAACGACGAGAAGAGTAGACAAAATTATAATACAAAAAAAAATGCCATGGGGACTCAAACACAAACTCAAACTCAAAGCATTTATTTCAAATAAACCAATTACAGGCACTTTTGAATTGTCAAGGGGTCGGTCGGTCACTAAGAAAGATGAAGCTAGTTGTCCATTCCAAAGCATAGTAGGTACCTATGGAGAAGAACGGGCAAGAAACTCCACGGACACTCTTTTAAATCAACGTATTATGGTTACAAAATATTTTTTACATCATTCATTTTGAAATTATACATGTGAGAACAATGCAAAACGTAAAAGCGTCCGTAATAAAAATATTAACAAAAAAAAACCCGTTCAAAAATTCAAATAAGCCGTGGCAGCGAGATGACCAGTCTCTACTGACGGCGCCCGTTCACGAACATGACGCATGGATTAGCACCATTCAGCTCAACCATTTTGAAGGGAGCTAAATGATCCAACACACGCGCCACCATCAGCGAGACATTAGAGTGAGCACGACATACTCCCAGCCGCCAGGGCACATTCAAGTCAATGAAAGACGTATCCAGTAAATGGCAGCTTTATACATAGTACTCACATAACAATGTGCTGTGCAACTGTGAGTAAGTGATTGTATTTATACAATGCAAATATAGTTTTTGAAATCTTCAGCAGCTCCAACACTATTTTCAAATGCTAATCAATTAGTTTTTGCGCCCTTGTGGAGCAGGACCAGCTATTAGCCAAGCATTTTTATCAGCGATGTAATCCCCCAACTTATAATATGCTTGGCTGCATAGTGTGCGTTTTATACAAGATTTGAATTTTGTTTCATTCAGTTGAAGTATGTGGGGAGGTATTTTATTGCAACATTTTAAACAGTATCCCATGAAAGATGAGTCTACTTTAGCCAGCCTGAAACCTGGTTGAACTAATTGGTCCCTATTTCTAGTGATATAATTGTGTCTTTCACCTCTTTTACTAAAAAGATGTAGATTTTTCCTTACGTACATGATGTTTTCATAGATATATTGACAAGGTACCGTCATGATGTTAATTTCCTTAAACAGTTCTCTTAGGAGTCGCACCTGGCGACAGAAGTGAAAACTTAAAACTTTGGAGTAACTTAAACATATATTTATATAAATGCGTATACATGTACACAGGCCGGTGCGCGACGCCAGTCTGATGCAACACTTCACATTGGCACGTCAGTCATGCGGTTAGCATGTCGGCGATGTGGTTGGCACGTCGTAAATCGTTTAGGATGTCGGTGATGCAGCTAGCAGGTCGGGGGTGCTATTAGCATGTCGGTGACTTTATTAGCGTGTTGGTGACGAAGATTGCATGTCGAGGGGTGTTTAAACATGTCGGTGACGCTTTGAGCATGTCGGTAACGCAGTTTGCATGTCAGTGCCGCGAAGCTACAGGTTTTGCCCCTACCAAAAGTGGCTCAATCATTTTCATTTCCGCCATTTTGTATTTTAATTTCGGCATGCCATAGAAAAATATTTAAGTTTAATCAAAAAAGTTGGTTACAGAAAAAAAATAAACATAAATTATAAAAGGTGGATATAATTTCATTATAGTACATACTAATTCCACGCGTAAAATGAATGAATGAGCCGATGTCGCTATAATAAAAATGATTTGTTTTTAATAATTTGCTACATCGGTCTCTCGTCGCGAGATAAAGAACTGTCAAAGTGTCTCGAGTTTACTCGAGCTTAACGTTCATGTTAGGCATTAGGATGACGTCAGAATCGTAGACAAATTCCGACAATACGAGAAAGAGAGCGTTTTCGCGCTTGTCATGTTAGCCCTGCTGCTATAGCAGGCTTAGCATGACACTCTCTATTTCTTCGAAGAATAGACACGGCTCTTTCCATACAAAGTGACATTTCGTTTCTCCTTTTTTGACATCCCACCGTAGAAATCTTTCTACATAAAAAAGGACCTAGACAAAGATCGTTAGAAACGAAAGACAAGATGACAGATTGTAGAAGGATTTCTACGGTGAGATGTCAAAAACTGAGAAACGAAATGTCACTTTGTATAGAAAGAGCCGTGTCTATTCTTCGAAGAAATAGAGAGTGTCATGCTAAGCCTGCAGGTAGTTGCTAGATTGCTAGAAATTCTCCTGCCCTTATCCCAATTTATTTGCGGTCGGCGGAACATGTCTTTTTTTCCACACTTCTCTATTAGTCGTCAGCTCGGTAGTCACTCCCTTTCTAGCCATATCATCTTTCATCACAGTCACTCTCATACTCAAAAGTCTCTTCACGACATTTTCCTCATTGCTCCGCAACACACCATGACAACCGATTTCCACACAACTATTAAGGGGACTACAGGACCTAAACGCAATTTTTATAAGTTTTAAGTATATGATCCACTGCAGTAAACAAAATCAGAAAAATATATGATATTCTTAAGGACATATGCTAGGTAGATAGTGTGTTGAAAACATAATATAACTAATTTGATACGATAGAAAAAAATCACGAAGATACCTCTAAAAGTTTCTTTTAACGAATAAAAACCATACTAATATACATGCAATCATTCTGATTTTTTGTCAGATTATTCTACAAGCAACATATTAACATAATAGTGTTTTATTTTTTTTATACAATCTATAGCTTTTTTGTAAATCGATAATTGCTTCATATTTTGCAATAAATTACCATGCTTCTCTTTCTTTTCTATGCAGTCCGACAGTGACCGCGCTTTAGGTATTGTCGGCCACTTAAGTCACCGGTGCCACTTTCAGAATTTCTCTTATGTACGGGGGTCCCACGACTGCCACATGAAGGGAAAGTACCTAAATAAAAAATAATAAAAAATACTGTAGATAGAAAAAAAAAAACTTAATGAAGACTTCATTAGGGTTCCGTAGTAAACAAGGAACCCTTATAGTTTCGCCATGTCCGTCTCCGACAAAGAGCTAAAATAAAATTTTGAATTTTTTTATAGTGAAACTCTCTTAAACGTACTGTGGGGTGGGGATGATATTTTTTTCTCTTATACCCCATGTTTTGGTATCGTTGGAAAGGCCGTTCGAAACTATTGCAGGTCTGTGAACTCCACTTTTCGATTCAAGGATCCACTTGCGTAATATTAAGCAATAAAGTGCAAATTTTTGTTAGAGTTGAGTGACCCCCTGCCAGCTAAACGGTTGTTTATGGAGAAGTTAAAAAAATCATGGCAGTAGTACATATAATGAAATTAAAAGTAAAACTAACACGGCTAAGTAGGCTACACAAGTTAACGAGTTATAGTCGACCAACTTAAATTTGCAGTTGGAGAATTGACCGTGCCATATATCGATGTATCGGAGAACAGGTTTTTCAACTACAATGTTAAGTTTCTTTTTTAAATAAATTTGTCCCAAGTAATCCCAACTACGGAACCCTTCATTGTGCGTGGTCCGACACGCACTTGGCCGGTTTTTTATTTGTTTAAAAAAAAAATCTCAATTCTAATTTCTTTATTGCGTAGCATAATGTATGTATATAGTTAGTAGGAGAAATATTAAAACTAAATTAGGCCTTTTTTAGGCTTAACTTAGTTTTAATTTAATTTAGTTAATGTTAATAATCATTGTGTAATTTGGTTATGTAAATAAATATTTTCTTATAAAAAAAAAAAGTTAGTAGGAAAATAATTATATTAGTCACAATTATGGACATACCATAATTAATATTATTATCTCTAGGGTATGTTATTTATTAGATATTTATTTAAAAAAATATTTTTGGTTTTGTCAGTAGGTAGGCGTATATTTAATAGTGAGTATTTTGAACGAACGAATACGAATTGCATTTAAAGAATTTTTAATAATCGCCTGTCTGAACCGGGAATCGAAGTACCTAAATGTGAAAAATAAGCCTGTAATTTTACTGTACCGATCGAAAGGCTCAATCATATATACAGGGTGACATTGAAAACATGCGACAAATCGAAATGGGAGATTGTACTCATCATTATGAACAACTTTTACTAAGGGACCAAAGCTACAATCCCAAAAAAAAAAAACTGCTGTCCCCTACATTTATGTTCGCAATACCTCATCAAAATGTAGGAAAAGCAGATTTTTTTTTTTGGGATTACAGCTTTGGTCCCTTAGTAAAAGTTGTTAATAATGATGTCCCATTTCAGTTTGTCGCAAGTTTTCAATTTCAACCTGTATTTATTTCTTCTAAATAACATAGCATCTAAAATAAAAGAAAGATCCTGAAATATAACATTTAATTTAAAATTTTGTTCAGAATAATGAATAGCATCGGTACTCATGGACAAATGAGCAGGCGTAGCACGAGAACCGTAGAGAAGCGTTTTGTCGACGGAAGAGTAGACAAAAATGACGTGTTCTTTTAGACAGTTGACAGCTTCCTACCGAGAAATGTAGACAAGCGATTTCTATTATTTAAAGTAGAGTAGCAATAGAGGGGCTCGTGGCTAAGTAATAAACAGCCGCACGGGTCGATCAATCAGGTTAAGCTACGCTTGCCGCGGTTGGTCCGTGGATGGGTGACCATCTTTACATACCAAGACCCCTCCGTACCTCGGGCAGCAAGTTAAGCCGTTGATCCCGGCTGTCATTTATAGATCTTTGACAGTCGTTACGGGTCGTCAAAAGCTCGAAAGTCTGACAACCAGTCTTATCAAGGGGTATCGTGTTACCCAGTAACTGGGTTGTGGAGGTCAGATAGGCAGTCGCTCCATGTAAAATACTGGTATTCAGCTGTATCCGGTAAGACTGAAACCGACCCCAACATAGTTTGGAAAAGGCTAGGCAGATGAGTAGAGTAGTCTAAATAGAAAGCGTCATCTAAGCTTGCGTCCGAGATCCCTAGATCTAACACCGTTACATTTTTTTTATGGAGTTATGTAATAAATTTAGTTTACAGGTACTAGTACGAGAGTGCAGGAGTTATAAACTGAACTTAGAAATATTATTTTAAACATTCACTAAGAAATATTTTTTCATGGTGAATGTTTAAAATAATATTTAAAAGAGTTACAGTTTGTATACGACAGGAAAGGGGGACTTTTGAGCATTTAATAAATTACATTTATTGTAAGTTGCAGGTAAACGTCGCTTATTATTTTAAATAAATGTTAAATTACATGGTCTTCCTTTTATTTTAGTAGAAATAAATGTATATGATTGAGCCATTCGATCGACACAGTAAAATAAGGTACAGGTTTTTTTCACATTTAGGGGGTTCGATTCCCGGTCCAGACATGCGTTTATTTAAAATTCTTTGAATGCAGTCCGTATAGTTTTTAAAATAAAAATGAAGTCTTTATTCAGTACATTTTTCTGTCTACAGTATTTAAGGTACTTTCCCTCCATGTGTTAAAGTGGTGGGACGCCCTGTATACTCATTTCTTATTGTATCCATTCGCGTAACACCACACATCTCTCTTAGCATTCTCATCTTAATGCTTGCAATTACGAGAAGAAAATCCTTGTTTTTGTTGTATTTATTTATCGATACCCGTCATGTTAGCGAAGTTTCACCTTCTAATATAATTTGACCCTGTATAAAGGGTAAAAACATACCCTTAACGAAGCCGAGACGCTGGGAGTCACTTGTTCTTCCCATTATTATGATCATTTCATGGTCTGTGCCGTTGGCTTGACCTATGAGATTACCTCTCTCGATTTACCTTAAGATACATACGTGTCTTAGCTTCCCGTGCCGTCTGGACGCGCTCGACACCGCCCGATCGTCGCTAAACCCCGCGCGGGGTGTGCGGCGCGCGGGCTGGGGTCCGCGCAGTGCATGTCAGTACGCTTTCGTTTGACTCGCGATGCACCCGTGTCACTGCTGCTACGCAGAACATACTTAGTTACATTAGCGACGAGAGTTCGTTCGAGATCCTAAAGCGTGGATCGTCAGTGATTGTGAATTAACGGATTGACATTGTATCATGGTAAGTTGTTACTTTATTTGTAAGTGCTTGTATTTTTTCCATATGTTTTTATGTATTGTCTAGGAATGTACAAAAAAGTGCCTTTACGTTATCGTTATAGTACTATTATTGTTATTACAATGATTTATTTGATCATATGTTATCAAGTTATTATTTAATATACAATCTGCGTGCCACACAGCCCAGATTTGCGAGTTAATCCCAATATGTTAGCTATGGTCTAATACCATACACATCTGGATATTATACTCAACACGTTATTGTCAGTAAACATGACGAAAGGCTCAAATTCGCGAGCCGTACGGGCCAACTCCGCGAGCCGTACGGACCAACTCCGCGAGTCGTACGGGTCAACTCCGCGAGCCGTACGGACCAACTTCGCGAGCCATACGGGCCAATTTCGTGAGCCGAACAGGCCAAGTCCGTGAGCCGTACGGGTCAATTCCGCGAGCCGTACGGTCCAATCTGAGCCGTACGGGTCAATCCTATGAGCCGTAGCGTCGATCCCATGAGCCGTACGGGTCAACGTCTAGAGCTGCACGACTCAACCTTACGAGACGAATGACTCTATTTCATGAGCCTTACGAGCTTAACTCATGAACCTTAAGAGATGAACTCAGCGAAATAATATTCTGAAGCTTACTTTGCTTGTTTTAGGCTTCATCCGCTGCAGATATGCACACCCTCGAGTTATTACTCAGCTGGGAAACTGATGACCCCCAGGACAAACTTATCCTCAAAAGAATAATAAGGTTGATTAACGGACACCTACACGAAGGATGGCAAAAATGGAGGATCAGAGTCCTGGACGAAGAAGATTTGCTGGGAAGCGAACTAGATCCCCAGATTCAGAATAAAATTCAATTTGCCATTCCAACTGTTGGACTAGCAAGGGCCTTTTCACCTGATTGCACTTCCCTAAGAGAAAAAACTTACAGGGATATAAAACTAAAACTTTTCAATTGGCCGCTATGCGTTGGTCTTATTATTCACCCCATGTCACTGGCTGCAAGGGTTCGGGGTTCTGCGGTTCAAAATGAGCTTGTTATAGCATCGATAGCGGATATGAAACCTCTCCTAAAAAGTAGAGAGGAAGCAAATCGGGAGTTAACAGGGCAGACCGACCAATCTGAAGATGATACATCTATTCCGTCCACACAAACCTCCTCCGGGAGAACCAAGAACCCGGGTCGCCTGGACAGAATGGAGCAAAGCCAGCACAAATTAGAATCGATGATGGAACAATTTATTAAAAGCTTTCAACCACAAGAAAGTGCCTATTCGGGTTCCGAAGACGAATACATTTCCCCGGATCTATCGGGAGAAGAAGAGTATATACCTCCGCCTACTACGCTGTCACCAAAGCCCTGGAAGCCTCCCACTTCTTCTGTTGATGTAGATTTCGACTGGACTCCTGCTACGAAGCAACAGGACCCACAAATACCAGCCCCTAAACCGCACATTGCCATACAGGGTACAGAGTGCCAACGCTTAGGTGACATAACCTTCAACCAAATTAGATATGCTGAGGTACAAAAGAAATTACATGTTGCCTGCTACCTACCAGCCTACTGCTTCAACGAGAGGCATTGTCAAACACATTAAAGGATTTAGCCAACAAGTACCTAGCTATGAAACAGGATTTAAAAGATATCTTATCAACAGACACAACCTTAAAATCTATATCAGATGATCTGCTTCAGTACGTGTGTGGTAGAAGAGCAGAGATCATTGAACAAAGAAGAAATGGTTTCCTTCCAAAAGATGAATATTAGGCAGCTCTTCTTGGTGCATCACTCCATCAACCACGCATCTTTTCTGTGAAACTGGACTAGCAGAGCTGATGAAACAACCATCTCAACAAACTTTTTTCCGGCAGTCGCATAAGAAGCCTTTTCAACCAAAAAACTACAACACCTTTTCCTCGCGTCAGATTAGACTATCAAATAAGGTGTCAAAAGCGTCCAAATTTGTTAACCGACCACGAAAGTCCAGTTCCAGCAAAACGCAAGAAACCTTCAAACGCCTGTTCAACACCAAAAACAAGGACCACGGCCAATCTTCTTCCCGAGGCAGGTCTTCTAAGACCTCAAGAAGAAATAGAAACGACTGACACGTTCAATGGAGGTCGGCTTTTGGAATTTGTAGAAATTTGGAAGAAGGAGGGGGCACCAGTAAATGTCCTGAAAATATTAACAGGATACATTGTTCCATTTGTCAAGAAGCCACCTCTCATACCGTTTCATCCAAGTATATTAACACAATTCGAAACAAAAAACCTAAATACTCATATACAGATTCATACTCAAATACACCAACTATAAAGATTCATACTCTAATACACCAAAGAGTCTTAGAAAAATCAACATGTCGGACAGGATTCTTATCAACGATGTTTTCAGTTCTAAAACCCAAACAAGAAAGCCCGGCCAATAATCAATTTGAAAGGTTTGAACAAATACCTTACCCCAAAGAAATTCCGCTTGTTAAACCACATCAAGGTACCTCGTTTCTTGCAGAAGGGTGATTTTCTCATAAAAATCGACATTTCCCAGGCATATTTTCATATTCCAGTATCCAACCGTCATCGAAGGTTTCTGTCAATAGACTACCAAAAGGATGTATTCCAATTCACATGTCTCCCATTCGGTCAATCAACGGCACCTCTGACCTTTGCAAGGGTGACAAATTGGATAGCTTCACGGCTACGGCAGATAAATATAAGAGTTATTGTCTACCTCGACGATTTCTTGCTCGCCAACCAAGATCCAATAAAATTACAAGCAGATGACGATACAATTTCTAACAAAACTAGGCTGGATTATCAACATGGACAAAACTCTACAGAAGCCATCTCAGAACATCGAGTACCTCGGAATACATTGGGATACATTTCACAATACAAAGGCACTGCCAAAACAAAAGATATTCTCCCTAGAGAGAGATCTCAACAAAGTTTTTTCAATTCAAAGATGGAGTTGGCAGTCTTCAAGAAGTTTGCTAGGGAAACTTAACTTAGCCTCTTTTGTAATACCGCTGGAAAGACTTCACTCCAGGGGAATACAAAGAGCAGCCAACATTCTGCCAGAGAACTTAGCCCATAAAAAATATGCCATTCCGGAGAAGGCATTCCAACAATGCAAGTGGTGGATTCAAAATCTCGAAGAGAAAGACATTCTATTCAGTTGCGCCGAAACTATATTCATCACATCAGATGCTCCAGACAAAGGATGGGGAGCACAGGTGAACGGAAAACACACACAACACAAACACACACACACGGAAGGCACCTGGACCACTCACCAGTTTCAATGGCACATAAACAATAAGAATTATTTGCTGTAATTCTATTTATTGCTCTATTATATATAATATTATTGCTCTAGACTCCGAGAAAGATTCGATAAGGAACAAAAGAGTTGTCGTGCAGTCAGACAATCGAACCGTAATAGCATACATAAGAAATCAGGGTGGGACAAAATCACCACAGCTGACAGATCTTGTCTTTCAACTGTTAATATTGGCCAAGCAATTGAATGCGATAATTTGTCCTCAATTTATAGCATGGATCTTTCCACTGCCTTCGCTGATTCCTCAAGTGTTAGCACATTTAAATCATGCCAAAGGCCCATACATCCTGATCGTTCCACGTTGGGAGAAAGTATTTTGGAGGTCAGATCTGAAATCTCCGGCAATAGACCATCCATTTCAAATACGGAACCTACATCATCATCTCAAAGACCTAACAACCCCAATGAATCCATAGAAAGTTTTAAACCTACATTTGGAGGCTTGGAGGGTACAGGGTGGTCTTTGTTAACGAAGAACTGGGACGAAGATGTTACTTGTATGACTGATCTTGATTATAGTTCTTAATTAATGTTGCTTACATGACTGATTCTAAACAGTTTATTTTATAATAAACATGTCCAGGAACGTTATTTGATGTTTCATTTAATTCAATACAGGCACTTACACTTACCAATTATAATAATAATCTTTAATTTTTCACAGTACGCCTTTCCCGTGTCGTCAGAACCCAAAAAAATCTCATAGGTCAAGCCGACGGCACAGAACATGAAATAACAAACGTTTTTCCCCCGAAGGGATAAAAACGATATATTCCATGTCTTGCCTAGGCTTGACCGGGTAAACCCTTGACGACTACTATCCCAAGGTACTGACATGCACCGCGCGGACCCCCGCCCGCGCGCCGCTCACCCCGCGCGGTGTTTAGCGGCGATCGGGCGCTGGCGAGCGCGTCTAGACGGCACGGGAAGCTAAGACACATATGTATCTTAAGGTAAATCGAGAGAGGTAATCTCATAGGTCAAGCCTAGGCAAGACATGAAATATATCGTTTTTATACCTTCGGGGGCAAAATGTTTGCTATTTTGTCCTGCTGGATCATACTTCGGAGCCTTCTGGTTACGAAATATAAATCTGGTTTCTCAGTCGTAGTCCGCTCACGTTGTCACGACTTCACCACTAGATCGCCCGCACTGGCGTTGAGACGCGGCGCTCACATTAGCGCAACCCACGCCAGGCAAGGCCGGCGGTACACGAAGTCTATGGGGCTAACAATCGGCGGCAGAGATCTCTCGCGTCCGGCCCTGGTTCAGGCCATGGTACGGAGCGAGAGGGCGTGGGCAGCCGTCACCTCCTTCTGCGAAGCAGTAATGCTCGCGAAGGAGGAGGCGGGACGGTTGAGGGAAAGGCATGTTTCGCGCCCTCTCGCCCCTATCCGCCGCAGGAGACGCCCTGGGCGTCGGGAATCCCGGGCGGATTTCCGGCCACCGTAGGCGCGGGCTTGCGGACGGTGAGCAATGGGTAGCTCACCGTCCGGTAAGGACTAGGCCCGGGTCGACGGCGCGTCGTATTGTTCCACGCGCGCCTCAAAGAGATGTCAGCACAAATGTAGGGGTCCAATAGGGCCGATGCCTGCCGGTGTCGCGGGAAGGTACTTATGGGTCACCGAGGCACCTGGCAACACAGGCAACAGGAAGGAATACGGGTGGGTTTTAGTCAGTAAAAGTCTGACACACCCTCTCGCTCCGCCCAGAGCGGCAGAAGTTATTTGATGATTTCCCACCCAAAAAAAAAAAAATGGGGCTCACAATAGCCTGGGGGTTGAGCCAATATTTGGCCTTACCTATCTGAATCTAAGGCTGAGGCTACGGTAGGCAGCGATTTGCGATGGGACTGAAAGAGCGAAACGAGATAAAAATGGTATTGCTACATTATAAGCGAAAATCCGGCGTATATTCGGCGATGACGTGGCTACAGTACACATGCTACACAACGAATTAGCATAAGCGATTCATGCGGCTAATTTCGCTGATATGTTGATGCCGATGCCACGATAACAGTAATGTTGTTCCGATCGCATAAAGAAATCAAATATCGCTAGTAATATTTGATGTACGGTGTAGCCATCTACGTGAGCATTCATTTATTTGTTTTAATCGCTCATATGTCGCAGGTCGCGTCGCGGTCTGATGTAGCCTCAGCCTAAGACAAATAAGGGTGATTAGAGAAAAAGGCAAAGTTAAAGAGTTAAATGGAGTACCTACTGAAGCGTAACTTGGGTACTCGTACTACTCAAATAAATATAATAATTAAAGCTTGGGTATTTCACTCAATCACTGCCATGTAATTTTTGAACATTTTTTACATGCAATTTTGTACGACTGACGTGCTATCAACCTACAATCTTTGACAATCTCCTTTGCAAAGTCACATTTGAATATATTCAAAAATTAAGAATGAAACGATCTTGACCGTTTTTGCGGGCACGGAGTAGAGGTGGGCAAAGTGTATCATTTTTTAGATTGGAACATTTGCATCTCGAAGACTGAAATGATCCGTAACACTGATATGTTTCATTTGGCTCATTTGGATCATCGGCTCAAAGAATATAAGATACAGAATGTTTTGATACGTAAGCACCTTAGTGGTCATTTTTACGTACCGTAAAATGCTGCAACTTTGCCTGGATTTTGACGTTTTTTGGTCGTATATCTGAACCTATATATTATAATGGCTTTTAATGGATTTTAGACGGAAAACAGACCTTATGCCTTGCCAGGTAGAACTCAAATCTTTTAAATCATGCTGTTTTTCCGAATTACAAGCACTCAAAGTCGTAGGCAAAGTTGTAGCTAAGAGACGCAACTTTGCCTAGAAAGATATCTAAGTAAATATAATGTTGATCTTTTCAGTATTTTTTTTTCGTATGCATGAGACACCGTGCTTGTCCCAGGCAGTCAGATTGTTGCCATTAAGCTAATATTTTTTTTTTCACAGCTGATAGGCAAAGTTGTAGCAGGTACCACAAACTTTCCATACAAAAATATCGTTGACTGTAGGGTTGTCCCAAACAAAAACATTATTTTTTAATACTTTTATTTACTTTTTTTTTAATTAAACAGATTGTTACTTACGAGTAAAAATCACAAATGCAATGCTTTTTTGACAGTACTCATAGTTACAAATATAACAAACAACCAATTCTTATAATATGGCTTTACAAGAAAATATTATTACGTTCGATTATGTTTTAACTTAGGTATTGTAAAACAAAATACTTGGTATCGTTAAATAAAATAAAAAAAAAAACCAAAAAGATCGTAAGTTATGTGGGTTTTTCAGTACTAATAATAAGTCTTCTCACTAAAAGCTAAAATTACCAATGTAATTAAATTTGAGGTACACAATGTAGCAACAAAATTAAAACCTTTGGTATGAAACAAACATCTGTAGAAAAATATATTAATAAAAGCTAATAATAAATACCCGTTTCGTGCTGCAAAAACAGTTGAGGAAATGAATGAATCATTTTCTCAACTGTTTTCGCAGCACGACTTCTTTTTATATTTTGTGTTGCCCTTTGCGAAAACATGTGTCGTTGTAAGAAAGCATGGGCCCAGCGTTCACCTGGCATTTTTCCTTTAAATAGATAATCTTTACCTCTTTTTAATATGTAGTTGTATATTACAATACGTAAATCTAAGATAGTGAGAGGACAGCCAAATTTAACTGAAAGATTTACTACGTCTGCGATGTGGGCTTCTTCCTCAGTTGACAACTCTGTGGGTCGACCAAATGGTTTATATGTATTTGTTGACAATGGTTGCGACGCGGGATCCCAAACTGCTTTTCAGATTCGTAAGATGAAATAACTTTATTTCGCACGAGATCTGCAGCAACTTCTTACATTTCCTCTGAGTAATCAGCATAACCACGGGCTCCTGCTTCTCTTTTTGTTGTTTCCTATTTTTCATATAGCTGCAATAAAATTTAGACTTACTTAAATACAACACACAATTCAAAATCACGCCTGTATTTCCCGAAGGGTTAGGCAGAGGTGTATAGTACACCCACATTCCACCAGTTATGTAAGTCCCATGTAATAGAGGGCGAGCCTATTGCCACCTTCTTAGTCGCTGCACGCTTAACAGAGGGGTCGTTCTAGGAAGTCGGTACCATATTGCCATATACCGGGCACAATTCTAGACTCCGGGCCGCTACTAAGTAGTTACTTAGATACGCTTTGTTAAAATCACAACGTCAGTCATGAAATCATTAATGATTTGTATTCTGTTTGAACGTCGGGGAGGCCTTTGCATAGCAGTAAATAAATATAGATTGAATGAAATTATATTAAAAATATATTATTAATAAAATCCGACTAGTGACAACCCTAGACCTAGGCAAAGTTGTGTCACTCAAGTTTCCAATACAGTGCACAACATTACCTACTAAATTACTGTGATGAAATCGTGTCCTTTTCATAAAAATATCAAACAATACGGAAAATAGACAATATTTTCTTACCTTGGGACGTTATTTCTGCTCGAGAACACCTTTTTTCTAGCTGAGACAGCAAAAGTTACAGGACATTAAAAATTTCCACCCACACGCACTGGTTTTTCTCGCACAACTGACAGAGTAATAATGTAGTTACCATTGTAAAAAAATAAAAATATGTTGCCCTAATAATGTAATGTTCCTACCAAATGGTAGAGAACAAGAAAAAACTAAGCAAACGCGAAATATCGTCATCGAAACAAAATAGGCAAAATTGGGCTTACTTGGCAAAGTTGCAGCATTTTAAGTACATGGATAACGACAACAAAAATTTGTGAGAGTTGAGTGATACAAATCTCTTAATTTGTGAGAGTATGAGTGATACACATCTCATTTGAGGTCTTTTTCTGACTTGTATAGATTGCAATTATGTCGTCCGCTCACTCGCGACTCGCGAGTCAAATGAGTCAATAGTTAAGTAACTCAGTGTGTCTCAGTCTCCCTCTCTCGCTTGCTCAATGCTCAGTCGCCTCGCGAGCGACGCGTCGCTCGGAATGAGCACAGAACAAAGTAATGTTTCAGATCCAAATGAAGCGTTTGAAACGTTGTTACTGAACCAATCTTTTGAATCACTTCAATGATCCGGATCGGTGAGTCGGTTCCGTAAAGAGTTACACACCCCTAGCACGGAGGTCCAGGTACGGCAGGGGTAACGCTGCAGTATGTAGACCAGTATAGAACTGTACTTACTTTTTATTTTTCAGAAAACAATATCAGGATTGAGATCAAGAAAGGAAGTCAGGGGGAAACATGCGATGTACAGACTGACGTGATACTTGTTGAAGGCAACAACTTCACTTTGGAAGTACGAAGTAATTATTTCATCAAAAAAAGCTAGTAAGTTTTATTTTACATTTATTTAAAAAAAAACTGTATAGGGCGGGATTGCAACTCAAAAAATAAATAAAGTTACCGGTAGTTAGAGTAAGTATATTCCGTTCGACAAAAACTCGCACTTTTAATACAAATAAAAACTAGCGTAACTACTAAACATAAGATAGACCGATTTTGGCGGGAACGCCCGAACGATGTACACACGTCCGCTGCGGCTCGCAGTGGTGTTTCAAGGCACTAAAGTTGTCAAAAAATAAAAGGCCCGTTTTGACATTTGAGAAAGACCCTAGAATGTAACTGAAAGAAACGTTAAAATAATAATTAATTACTTAAAGTGTTTTAAAAAAATACATACATTTTTTGGCGCGTTAAATAATATGATGGAATTTGCGAGTATTCTTTTCGCGCTTACTTTATAGTAGCATGCAATTTCTAATTATTACGAAACGTCTCCAAAACAGTTACGTTCTCAGTCTTTTTTTCTTTAATACTAGTGTTGTAACCAATTCATTACTGAATTTCACCAGCTTCATTCGAGTTTAATAGTAATTAAATATTGTGTGATCTTTACTGAACATTTAATGAATTGGCGACACAGGTTTCTATAGAATGACTTGTCTCTGACCGCTTGGTCAGAGACAAGTCATTCTCACGTGTCTTATTTTCCACGTGCGCAATGCGCAGTCTTTCGTTCGCCATCTTGTGAAGTTGACTGTGCGCTCGTTTATGTTTGATATTTTATTCTCGACTCGGCTTTGTTTTTGGACTATTTCTGTTTACTATCACGTTCACCTCGGCTCTTCTATTTTGGACATTGATTTAAAGATAGTGATTTGGACTCGATTTTGGTGTTTGTTGTTATATCGTACGAACTGTTTCAACATGTCGAAAAGAGGACGTACAATCAACAGCTAGTCACGCGAATTGGTTGTGCAGTTAACCGAATACTTCGAACGCGAATCAGTTAATGGTGGACCTATTATGTCTGAAATAAAGAATATGTTATTAATTGCCCGTAATAATAATTATTATTTATTGCCCGTAACGCAAGTGCAAGATCGCGACGCAAAGCACTTGGAGTCGGCAAAAAAACTATTCGAAGCATCTTGAAGGAAAAGTATGGGTCTTCCGGTACTGAAGAAAATGTATTAAGGACGCCTAAAAAGAGGAAGAAAAGCAAGCCTGTATTGACACATTTGGCGCAGACGCTATTTGAAATCACGTGTATGCTAATTACACAAGATATGAATACCCAACCGAGTAAATTGTTGATATCACTACGAGAGTGTGGCCTGTTTAGTGGCAGATCTTTAATAACAATTATGAAGCAAATTGGATTCAAATACAGGAAAACTGACAAGAGGAAAATTATGATGGAACGATATAATTTAATTTAGCACAGAGTATCATTCATGAGGGAGATGAACAAAATCACATATTGGGATAATGTCATATTTATCGATGAGACTTCGCTGAACTTGAATCATACCGTGCCGCAGTCGTGGAGGGACGATACCAAGGCATCTTGCTCAAAAGTGAAAAGGTGGACGCCTAATGATCTGCCACGCTGGATTAGCCGGGGGAGGTTTTGTGAATGATGCCTTACTCGCATTCAAGTCTAAAAGTACAAAAGAATATCACGAAGAAATGGACGCAAATAAATTCAGAGAGTGGTTTACTAACTTGTTAATAAACCTCCCCGAACAGTGCATTATCATTATGCACAATGCATCTTACCATTCATTTCAAATAGATAAAGCACCTATTCAAACAAAAAAAAAGGCTGATTTAGTGGCATGGCTACAAAGACAAGACGTTGAAGCTGACATGAAATTGTTGAAAGCTGAATTGCTGGAACTGGTAAAAGAAAATAAACCTGCGAAACTAAAACATAAAATTGATGAATTGGCACTTCAGCATGGGCACAAAGTGATAAGAACGTCGCCGTACCATTGTCCGTATAATGCTATTGAGTTGATGGAGGCTCAATTCAAAGGATACGCAGCTCGCCACAATACAAAGCCGCCATTCTCCACTAAGAAAATGATGACATTGCTGAAAGTAGCTTGTGATGATGGTTTAATAAGGTGGGTACTTATTAAATCATCATTATTCATTAAAGGTTAGGTATCATTACAATTACGATAATTTCATAATATACTTTTGATGAATATTATCACGGTTTATGTACCATCTCTTCCTGCCAATTTGTATGCCACGATATGCGACTGAACATGTTAGTTGTAACTTCTGTATTTTTTTATTATCTTGCATGCAATGTATCATGTACACAATGTTTAAACAAATAAAATTTTACTTACTTACTTACTTACTACAATATTAAACTTTAATCCAATGCACATTACAATACATAATCAAATCGATCAAATACTCATACAAACTTGAATCGATTTATTGTATCGAGTACCGAGTCGTATGGTTACTTCACTAGTTACGTCGCGATGACAAATGTCAAAACGGGGCTTTTATTTTTTGACAACTTTCGTTTCGAAAGACGCAGCGTCCTCAAGCGTCGGCCGGCCAAGGCGCGAATTTAAAAAGCGGCCCCGCGCATGCGTACAAGGGTAAGCATGGAAATACTTCTGTGGCGCGAAGTTGCCATTTCACTTCGCGCGTTATTTGAAACTTAAAACTAACATTTTTTCTTACGCGAAGCGAGTGAGTTACCTACAACCAGTCTTACCAAGGGGTATCGTGTTACCCAGCCGGTAGATTGTGGAGGTCAAATTGACCTCAAATGTCATAATTTCATGACAATAGGTTAATTTGAACTAGAGAGTTTTAGGTATTGATTTTCATAATTACTATTCTGTAAATACATAGGTATGTGTTAGGGTCGACAAACATATTTTTCTCCGTCCGGCACGCTTCACCCCGCACTCCACCGATATCGGCACAACAACAACAGTGTAAAGCATTTAGTAGATAGTAATTGTATGAACCTACCAGTCCAACGATATCGTGTCGTTATCGTTATCGTCCAATATGAAAACGTCCAATTACATTTAGATGTGTTAAGGGTCCCCGAAGCGATCTATTGCAATTGTCAATTTTTACGTGATTGTTATACAATGATCGTCATCAAATGCAATTGAAGTGATTGACAATATTACTACAACGGCAATTTATTGCAATTTATCGTTTCGAGGACCCTTTAAGTGTTAGTGCGCGGGTCCCATTTACAGATTTTCTAAATTATTTCAGTTGGAATCAACTGGTTAAACCACTGCATGAATTGAATGATTCAAAGATTCTCATAACTTATGAAAGGAATATATCCTCTACACACAACATAACGAATAATTTGATTTATACATATTCGCACGTAAGTACCTATTCTCTTTATGTTAAGCTTCGATTTCAACATTTTTAAATCTACTTAGGTAACACATACATGCATACATATTTAAACTCATGCCTTCTTCCCAAGGTGGTAGGCAGAAACTATAGAACGCCACCTGCTACGCTCCTGACATGCTCCTTTTGCTTCGTTTACGTTCATTCATCTGCACTGCACACGCACGCCGGTTGCGAGTACTACGCACCTGACCTTTTTGAAGAACATCATCAATGAGGTCATTATATGTCTTTCTGCAGGCTTAGCATGACGCTTTCTATTTCTTCGAAGAATAGACACGGCTCTTTCTATACAAAGAGACATTTCGATTCTCCTTTTTTGACATCCCACCGTAGAAATCCTTCTACATAAAAAAGGACCTAGACAACGATCGTTAGAAACGAAAGACAAAATGACAGATTGTAAGAAAGGATTTCTACGGTAAGATGTCAAAAATGGAGAAACGAAATGTCACTTTGTATAGAAAGAGCCGTGTCTATTCTTCGAAGAAATAGAGTGTCATGCTAAGCCTGCTTGGGCGTACACAATTTCTTTAAAATAGCCCCAAAGGGAAAAATCTAATGGATTTATATCGGGCGACCAGGGTGGCCACGCAATAGGTCCGCCTCGACCAATCCACCGGTTGGGGAAGAGCTCGTTCAAATTATCTCTAACTGCTGCTCCAGCGTAGTAAGGCGGGGTGCCGTCGTGTTGCAGCCACATTTCTGCTATAATAATAATAATAATAATACTTCTTTATTTCAGACATATATTCCACTTTGTTAGTAAAAGTTTGACTTATACACTATGCTAGTAAGAAATAAATTAGATAAATTGAGAATAACAAATAGGACGATTCATTTTGCCCTTGATCGAATATCCTACTAAGAGGTTATTCGATCAAAACTCAGATGAAAGCCTTCATAATTGGAGAATCGTATTTCTCCGCAATAACCTGCAAGATGCTGTTAGAACTACCGCGCAACCTATTCTTGCTTCTGGAACCTCAAGGCTCCTGCATACTGAAGCGATATCACGACCGCGACACGTATATTGCTGCCTGTCGCGCCCGCGATATCGCCTCAGTATGCAGGAGCTGTCAGCTTCGTTAAGAATTCGGTCTAAATCATTTTGAAAAAAAATTAAATACAGGGCACCATTCAGCCTTGCTGGCATTTCATGCAGCACCAACTGCTGAATTATGCCAGCCCACATATTTATACCAAATTGATGCTGGAATCGATCATTTCTTATGGTATGGGGGTTCACTCTGGAGTAAAAATGTAGGTTGTGGATATTAATAATAATAATAATATACTTATTTAATTAGACAACATTGGCCCACTGGTTAGTACAAACACAAACTTATTCACTAGGGGTTAGTATTTCTTAACTAAGTACACAAGACAGTTATTCATCCCTGGCGCACGAGAAACCGGACAGAATGCCTCAACATTGGTGCATCGTGTTGATCCGCCAGTGTTTTCAAAATGCTGTTGCTGCTAGTCCCAAATTTAATAAGGATGCGACGAGGAGGAAAAAGACCTTTTTCCTCATAATGGCATAAAAGTCGTCAGTACGTGCCACCGCAAACATGCTAGACGCGCTACAAAACAGGGGCAACCTCATTCAACCACAACCTTTTATTACCTCGCAGTAGGTGCCAAAAGTAGAGTATCGTCCTAGAGGATAAAGGTGTCTTCGTTTTGGGCGAGCTTGAATCCCTCGCTGCACTCAGTCTTAACTCCTTCGCTAAGGAGTTAATTCAGAGCTCACCCTCGCTGCGCTCGGGGAACCCTAGATTCCTTCATTACTTTCGGGATTCAATATAGCGCCCGTGACATAAGATACTGCTTTATCAACTTGTGTATAATCGACTATTTTCACAACCTCCGTAGACATTTTAATTTAATTTAAATCTTACTGATAAATTAATTTGTTAATTTGTTTTAATTATTTCTCTTTTTATTTTTAGACGCGAGAGGTGGTCAAGAATTCAGAAGGAACGTGGAATTTCACATTCGAATTGATAAAGGATTACGATCCGTGGCGTATGTGGTCCATGAATAACGATGTTCAAACGTGGTGGTGCAATACTTCCGTCCAGATCAGTAAGCAAAAATATTCGCTCTAAATAATTCTGCGTTTTCACTAATACAGGCAACGTAAATATACAGGGTTTTTTTTTGGGTGGGTAATCATCAAATAATTACTCCCGCTCTGGGCGGAGCGAGAGGGTGTGTCAGACTCTTACTGACTAAAACCCACCCGTATTCCTTCCTGTTGCCTGTGTTGCCAGGGGCCTCGGTAACCCTTTAGTATCTTCCCGCGACCTCGGCAGGCATTGGCCTTAGTGGACCTCTAAATTTGTGCTGACGATATCTCTTTGAGGGTGTGGTTTAAATAGTGGTCCTACGAGTACGTTAAGGGGTCAATACACCGTATATTCAGTTATCACATACCACAATTTTAACTATTTTTAGGGTTCCGTGCATCAAAAGGAAAAAAACGGAGCCCTTATTATAGGATCACTCGTGTGTTTGTCTGTCTGGCTGTCTGTCTGTCTGTCCGTCTGTCACAACCGATTTGCTCTGAATCTACTGGACAGATTAAGTTGAAATTTGTTTCACATATGAATTTCTATGTATCCATATCTATTTATCCAAAAACGGACGTGTAACATAAATAAATGAATTTTAAATATGAGTGTCACTTTTGGGGGCAACCAACTGTACCGTGTGACATATTATATGAAAGGGCTTGTTGTGAGGGTCTCAAATATATTTTATTAGTAAATTGTTTTAAAATTATTTAAGAAAATAGATGAAAATTTACCACCTTACATTTACAAACATAATTTTGCAGTTGGAATGTCCGGGAGAACATGTTTTACAACTGCAATGTTTAGTTTTTCTTTGGGATAAAAAACATGGTAGATAACATATTCATTGTAGGGAACCCTCACCACGCGAGTTCAACTCGCACTTATCCGGTTTTTTTCTATAAGTATCAGAATAAAATATTTTTTTTTTTATTTTTATGAAAAAATACATCTTGCCTTACTAATTTTATTAGGCTTCAATTTCTATAAATTATGTATTTTTTTTTATAATTAATACATGTGTGCTGCATGCAAATTACATTTAAAATCTCATTTTAAAAGAAAACACAAATTTTGAGAAATTTCAGCATCGGCTCTGGGATGCCAACGCATCTTTTTTTTTTTGGATGGGAAATTCTCAAATAACTTCTCCCGCTCTGGGCGAAGCGGGAGGGTGTGTCAGACTTACTAACTAAAACCCACCCATGTTCCTTCCGTTGCCTGTGTTGCCAGGGGCCTCGGGAATCCTTTCGTACTTTCCCGCGACCCCGGCAGACATTGGCCCTAGTGGACCCCTACACTTGTGCTGAAATCTCTATGAGGCGCGCGTGGAACACACCGCGATGACGACGCATCTGCCATGCCTTTGCTCTAGGAGATATTCATGGGCAGCAGTGACCATTTACCAATCAGCACCCTCATTGCGTAACACAGTTTGAATCATAATCCGAGAGTTTCGAAGCATCTTGCTAATCCATTGCTTCATATGTTTGAAAAATTCGTCTGTTCGACAGCGTAAATCACGCTCTTGAATTATTGTCAAAATTAAAGACATCACTGTTGTAAGTGAGTTACGCATTTAAAACAGCCGCACGGGTCGATCGATCAGGTTAAGCTACGTTGGCAGCGGTTGGTCCGTGGATGGGCGACCATCTTTACATACCAAGACCCCTCCGTGCCTCGGAAAGCACGTTAAGCCGTTGGTCCCGGCTGTCGTTTGTAGATCTTTGACAGTCGTTACGGGTCGTCAGAAGCTCGAAAGTCTGACAACCAGTCTTACCAAGGGGTATCGTGTTACCCAGTTGTGGGTTGTGGAGGGCAGATAGGCAGTCGCTCCATGTAAAATACTGGTATTCAGCTGTATCCGGTAAGACTGAACGCCGACCCCAACATAGTTGGGAAAAGGCTAGGCAGATGATGATGATGTGTGTTACTCGTACGCATTTGCCTCGCGGGTTGGCCGATAGGTTCCCGGAAATTCCCACTCATTATCGTAGGTAGTATCAGCCGTAAGGGCCCGCGCCCCCTGGCGGCCCACGGCATGGCATAGGATCTTTATGTGTCGAATAAAAATATAAATTAATAGTATGACCAAAGATATAATTATGTCTAGATATACAAGGTGTCGTTTTGCATCCTCGTCAAATTTAAGCAGGTAACTATGCTAATGATTATCGACACGAATCAATAATAAAATAAGTAGGTAATTTTTTTTTTAATTTTCGGTTTGGGACTCGCATGTTAAAACGCGGCCCGTGTGATACCGCACTGTAACTGCCCTTTTAAACACACACTACCGCATACGCAACGAGGTGATTCTGTTCTGTGAAAGTGGTGTATTCTAAAATACTGTCAAACTGAAATAACTAAAAAAACAAGTATGTATTTATTATTGAGCTGGTATCGTAATTTTATTTGATTATATATGTATATGTCTTTCATAGCAGCCTCCTGAAATTTGACGAGGATGCAAAACGACACCTTGTATAGTCAAAGCATGAACTCGTCGAAAAAAATTGCGTCCAACTGTTGGCCGCAAAATGCACGCACACTAAAATAACACAATGACAGCACAATGACGTGGCGCGAGTGTAAGACGTAGCTGTCACGCACACCAGCATATCAAAGTTGGCCTGTTTGTTTTAGTTATCTTACAGCGCGACAATCTAGACATATAAATAATCAAAGAGTATGACAATAAAAATGACAATGATGATGCCTAAGGACGTCGTGGGATGCGTAAGGATACCGCGGGATCGTTGTTGCATTCCGAATGCGTTTGCATTTAGTGATGCCGAAGGATCCCCTGCCGTGCCGCCAGCATCGCCTCAACAAACCGGCCCACTCACCCAAGTGACCCCACACAGTCCGAAAACGAACTCATTTGTACGTGGGGTTGGATAAAAGGCAATAGTGGGCCTTGATGCCTTTCAATTTGGGGGCCTTGTGAAGATTAGAAGTCATAATCAGCCTATAATGTTCCCACTGCTGGGATACAGGCCTCCTCTCTGTGAGAGGGAGTGGGCCGTAACCAGACCGCGGGCCCAGTGCGGGTTGGAAAATTAGAAGTATGATTTGGATATTACTGTTTTTTTTTCAGAGCCGTCATCTGCAAGATTCCCTAATATGGAAATGAGCGGTGAGTACTTGATATCTGTGTACTTATAATTACATACCTATTAAAGAATAATGTACTTTACATAAATCTGCATGGTGTCGGTCCCGAAAATCTGCCTAGCCTGTTCCCAATTATGTTAGGGTCGGCTTCCAGTCTAAATGATAAATGATTTTTATTTCTGTAAGTAAGTTTGTACAAACACTTTTGCTTATCAATCATATTTTAAAAACTCGACAAGGTCGGCGTTTCCTATCTGCTTACTCTGAGAAGAAAGGCCGAAACAAACTCAGAGATCAGTCTCATTTAAACTCTAGACATAATCTTGGTCAGATAATATGAAAGCCATGTAGATTGGTATCTTAAATGGTCTTTTGAGGAAAGAACAACACAGATTGAGTGGAACTGTCCAGTCTGTGCACGCATTTGTCAGTAATCGTGCAGCTCAACTCAGAACTTAGGAGCTCAACGATGCGACGAACAATGCCAAAGAAAGGACATTTGTGTAGGCTGCATAAATTACTCAAACTGCCAGACCATGATTAATACTAACTGATAAAAATAAAACAATGATCCACATAGTCTTCACATTCACGATAATTAAAATAATACAATACTTTACAGCAGTGGTGGCCCAGTGGTAACGGCCGCGACTTACGAGTTGTAGGTCGTAGGTTCGAACCCAGACAGGCGCTTTACTTTTTGTAAATTATTTCATCACCACTGCTCTCAAAACGGTGAAGGAAAACATCGTGAGAAAACCGGCGTGTCCTAGAACCAAAAATTTCAAAGACATCTGACATCTACCAACGCGCACTGGGCCCGCGTGGTGGATTACGGCCCAGACCTCTCACAGAGAGGAGGCCTGAGTCCCAGCAGTGGGAACACTATAGGCTGATTATGTAATACTTTACAAGTTAATATTAATGTTACTGTATGTATATAACTAACCAGATTTTTATGATACTGATTTTACATTCTGTGACTACTTTACCTCAGGCACTGACTTATAACTTGTTAAAATTTTATGGACATCGTCTACTTTTACAATGTTTGTAAATTTGTGAGCACCATTTGTATCTATCTGTCTTCCTTTTTTATTCTTTTTACCTATTTTGAAGTTGTAATTTTATTGCAGGTGCATCGTCTTCACATATAATTATACTAAACAGACAGACGTGCTGCTGGGGAGTTTGTTCCACCACTTCTTCTTCTTCCCAGCTAAAGCACTAGGAAGTGGTGAAGGGCGGGCATTTTTGGGGGACTGTCTTATGTAACTTTGACGTTCGAAAAGTGCTGATTTTCAGCCTAGTTTGAATAAATGACTTTTGATTTTGATTTTGATACATATAAATAATGAATGTATACAAAATATTGTAAAACATTTTAAAGGAGTAATGGTGGAGTTTCTTGCCCTTTTTTCTCCACACGAAAATACCTTTTGGAAGGGTTGACGCTCAAAACTCAAAAGTGCCTTTTATGTGCCTTTTTGAAATATATGACTTGACTTTGACTTATTGACTTTTGACACGTGACATGGTGTCGACTCCCACGTGGGGGACGTGGGAGTCGACACTATGTCACGTACAACATACACGTACACGTTCACTGGTGCCGATTCCCTTGTTCGCAAACTAAACTAAATTTAAGTTCAGTGCATCTTTTTCTTTCTATTTAATTAAGAAAAGGACAGAAGATACATTTTAGTTTAGTCCTGTCAAATTAATCAGCGCCTGTCACTACTCCATACAAGTTTAGACGTGATTAAAAACTTACCTACTATAATTACGTCAATTTACGTCAAGCGCCATAGTGGCGAAGGGCTGCCCACAAGGTGGCGTCCTCTCGCCACTATTATGGAACCTGGTTGTCGACAGTCTTATTAAAACACTGAACGATAAAGGTTACTTCACCGTAGGCTACGCGGACGACTTAACCATAATAATAAACGGCACCCACGAGAATAACCTGTGCAACCTTATGCGCCAAGCCTTAAAAATAGTAGAGGTTTGGTGCAATAAGCACCAACTATCAGTAAACCCTACGAAAACCGAACTGGTTCTTTTCACAAAGAAGAGGAAATTGCCGCTACTACAGCTACCGCGATTCTTTGGAACCACCCTAAGCCTATCAACTGAAACCAAATACCTGGGCATTTTCTTGGACAAACAGTTGAATTGGGCGAAACACCCCAATTACATCATTACAAAAGCCAGCATATCGCTGTGGCAGTGCAAAAGACTGCTCGGCAGGAACTGGGGAATTAACCCCAAGATTACCCACTGGCTATTCACCACGGTCATCCGGCCAACTATCACATACGGCTCACTAGTCTGGTGGCCCAGGACAGACCTGAGCACAGCCCAAAAAGATCTCGAAAAACTGCAACGGTTTGCTTGTGTAGCAATCACAGGCTGTATGAGAACTACGCCCACCGCCGCCCTACAGGCGATGCTTGGATTGCCACCTCTGCACCTCATCGTGCGAGAGGAGGCGGCCCTGGCCGCCTTTAGGCTTAACATAACAGGAACCCTGAGCAAAGACTCTAGAGTCAAGCACATACGCATAAGGGAGGATGCGATCAAACGAAGACCGATGATGGCATCACCCTGCGACAGAGCCCCAAAACTACACTATTTCCAAAAGCACTACAACATAATACTCACAGAAGAACGGTGCGACTATTCAGGCCCGTATGAGGTAAGAGTATACACCGATGGATCAAAGACCAACTCCGGAATCGGAGCTGGCGTTTTCTCACACGACCTTAACATAAATATATCCTGCCCGCTGGGAATGTTCAACACCGTCTACCAGGCGGAATGTGTGGGCATTATACAAGCGGCGTATGCCATAGAAGCCAGGAGAGTTACGGACACTCATGTACGCATACTCTCCGTCAGCGCCTCAGTTCTCCAATCCTTAGGGAAGAAACATAATACCTCGAGATTAACACAAGAATGTCACAATGCGCTAGAACGTATAACGGTATTGAACCGCAACACAGTGACACTGCAATGGATAAAAGGACACAGTGGATCCCTGGGCAATGACGCAGCTGACGAACTAGCCAGGAAAGCATCCGGCACGTCAGTCTGCGGACCGGAGCCAATCATGCCCATCCCCTTCAACCAACTACGCAGGTGGCTACAGGAGCTCACCCACACACAAGCGGAGAGCTGGTGGTCCTCGGTACAGGGGTGTAGACAGTCCAAGGAGGCTATGCCATCCTTGGATAGCAAGTTAACCAGGCGCCTGTTACGCCTGAACAGGACCGGCCTGCGCCTGTTGACGGGGACCATCACGGGCCACTGCTCGCTAAATAAACACTTCCACACAATAGGCATAACAGACAGCCCTCTGTGCAGGGCTTGCATGGAGGCAGAGGAAACCGTTGCGCATGTGCTCTTCGAATGCACAGGCGTCACCCACATTAGAACAGAAACCCTCGGGGCACCTAGATCCTAAACAGACCAGGAGATGTTATCAACTTCTGGAGGGAGGTGGGCTGGTTGGAATAACCACCAAAAACGGCCGCCATGGCCCACGCACAATGGTCCACCTGAAGGACTAAGTGCGGAAACCAAACCCTCTAACATAGACATAGACATAGACAAGGTCTGACAACCAGTCTTCTCCAGGGGTATTTTATTTTTTTTGAGGGTGGGAAATCATCAAATAACTTCTCCCGCTCTGGGCGGAGCGGGAGGGTGTGTCAGACTCTTACTGACTAAAACCCACCCGTAGTCCTTCCTGTTGCCTGTGTTGCGGGGGCCTCGGTGACCCATAAGTACCTTCCCGCGACCCCGGCAGGTCTCCAGGGGGTATTAGCGCACTTGGGTGACGACGACAAATCAAAGTGTACTAAAGTCAAATTATTAATTAACAGGAGTGATCTGACATGTGCTACCTGTCACTTTGTGTAATGAAATGGTCATATTTATTGTAATGGTGATCGTTTAGTTGAATCGATTTATATAAGTGTAAAATAAATGTATAATGATTAGTGTAAAAGTCTAGAATACAATAAATGTGATCATTTGATTACACAAAGTGACAGCTAGCACATGTCAAATTACTCTATTAAATTAATAATTCGACTTTAGGTGTGGTTGTGACAGAGGATATTAGTTTAGTACGGGTGGGGTACGGGGGATAGTACGGGGCGCCATAGACTGGACGGCATTCTCTTTCGTCTTTTGCCATCAAGAGGTTATAGTGGTCGGAAAGCACGCTAAGCCGTTGGTCCCGGCTGTTATTTGTGGGGCTTTGACAGTTGTTACGGGTAGTCAGAAGTCCGAAAGTCTGATAACCAGTCTTACCAAGGGAAAGGTCGTGTTATCCAGTAGAATAGAATAGAATAGAATAGAATAGAATAGAATACTCTTTATTATGTACACCATAAAAATTACAGATACAAATGTTGAAATTTTACAAGGGGTGACACAATGGGCGGTCTTATCGCTAAAAGCGATCTTTTACAGACAACCTTTGGATGGATTAAAGGGGGGATCCAGTAAATGGGTTGTGGAGGTCAGATGGCAGTCGCTTCATGTAAAAAAGCAAATGGTGTATGATGTAACTTTTGTTTGTCCCCACCTGCTTATGTATATGATGTAAGTTTTGTTTACCGCCTGCGATGCCAAAATTCTATAGATTATAATGCTTGTTTTTCTCTTTTCCGTTACCTATGTTTTACTGCAGTCGGGCTTTTTGTTTTTTAAATAATTTGTTTTATTTCAAGCTTTTTAGTTTTATTAATATATATTGAGAATTGACTCATTAATACCTTTTATTTCATACCAGTATAATTGTAATTCATTTTAAACAAACGTTCCCATTCCCTTTTTTGTATGTGCAGATCCAATACGTAAATAAATATTATGTAGTCTATGTCACTCCCACAATTAAGACAAATCTAACGACACCTCATGATATTAAATCAATCCTCAAGCCGTTTAGGCTAAAGAGCGTGCCAAAGAATTTGACATTCATACATACATAATATGTACATACTCTCGAAGAACAATACCCTCTTTCTGGGGCAATTGGTAAATACTGGTATACATTTGCATCCGCTCAGACTGGAAGCCGACGCCAACATGGTTGGGAAAAGGCTAGGCAGATGATGTTTAGAGAGTACCTACCTAGCATCCAACTACCTACTCTAATAACCAAAAAAAAATCTTATAAACGTTTTGTGTATTTAATAAATTGTTGTTTTTTTTTTGTTTACAGGAGCCACACCACACGAGACAAGTAATCCTAGTGAGTTTCTGGTCCATCTGAAGACACCCATTGTGTGAAGACTCCTGCCTAACTAGCAAAACTCCCACATATGTGATAGGCATCAATATCAGAATGCTTAGCATGACGCTTTCTATTTCTACGAAGAATAGACACGGCGTTTTATATACAAAGTGACATTTCGTTTCTCCATTTTTGACATCGCACCGTAGAAATAATTTTACAACCTGTCATTTTGTCTAGGTCCTTTTTTATGTAGAAGGATTTTCACGGTGCGATCTCAAAAATGGAGAAACGAAATGTCACTTTGTACAGACGGAGCTGTGTCTATTCTTCGTAGAAATAGAAAGCGTCATGCTAAGCCTGCAGAAACGAAAAAAAAACGAAAAATGTTTTTTGGACTACCGCAGTTTATTTGATGTTTACTTGAAATATCAGTTCATAAAATTTGTTTTTTTTTGTGTAAATTTCACAGGTGTGGTGGTTGGTGATCAATATCTTAACGTGATTAAATAGTACTTTAAGTACCTAAGTAAAGTTAAAGTGATCGTTGACTTAAAAAATATCAAGTATTTTTGTTTGTTTTATCATATTTGATATCGATATAACCAAAAACATTTGTGAAGTTTCGATAGCTAATTCAATTTGACCTTGTATGTGCAACTGACAGATAAATGACTATAACTTCTTCCAAACGCAGCCAGTCTGCACGAGCCTTAATCTATAAGAACAAGATTTTCCTTATACCTACAGTTTTCTTCCTTTAAGGTAGGTACTTACATAGTAAATTCATTATTATTGACTGCTTTTTTCAGATGGAGATGCGAAATGGCTAACAGCAATGCTATGTGTGTTTGGGATACTTTTGTTGGGTCAATCCTCATTTATCATATACGGGAAAGTTAGAAGTACGTATTACCAACTTTCTAAATAATGAAAAAGTGTTGTTCTCTAAACATCACTTCGAAATTCGAACGGAGAGTCCGTTCGAATTTCGAATTTCGAAGTGATGTTTAAGTGATTTCCGTTGTGAATCCGCTAATATATAAATTTGATAGGAAACTCCTTTTGAACGAGGGTTTTCTGAAATGACAGCACTAGTTGGCAGCACTGACACGTTAGGTCTGGGTACACCTATAAGTTAAAACCATTGTTAAAACCCATATATGTTTCCGACTGAAAGACTTGTATCTATAGTCATGAATAAAAAATTAATGAAACAAAAAGGTACCTGTCAAAAGTGTCAAAGCGCCTACCTTTTTATTTAGTCGTGACTGAATGATGAAAGAATGAAAGAACGAATGATGAACGTCATAATTATATTTTATATTCATTGTCGAAATGGAAGACCTCTTGTCAAAGTGGCGCCAACTGGTGGCGTGAATTTTCGTGCAAACCCTCATTGTGTGCGCTCACTTGAGTGAGGTCCCAAGTGAACTATACAGAATAGCAATTATTAATTATTAAATTACTGTTTTATTGTGATTATTATATTGATGGTAGACTTACAAAATATTTGTATTCTTCAGGTTGCAAATCAAACAAAAATAATGACGAAGGTAATCTTCTATACATACCATACTTATAAATAAAAAACTGGCCAAGTGCGTATCGGACCACGCACAATTATCCCAAAAACAAACTTACCATTGTAGTTGAAAAACATGCTCCCACACATCGATATAAGTCACGGTCCATTCTCCAACTGCAAATGTAAGTAGGTCGACTATTACTCGTTAACTTGCAAAGCCTAATTAGCTGTGATAGTTTTCCATTTAACTTTGTTATATACTACTGCCATGAATTTTTCCACATATCCAAAAACTCTCGAAGCGTCCTGTGGTTCTTTGCACGAGTGTATCGTCTCGTACTTCGGACTTCGGTCAATTTTGACCGACGAGTACTTCGTCGAAGCAACTTCGCGAGTAGTGTAGGTTTTAGGCTAAGGCTACAGTAGGCAGCGATTTACGATTTGACTGAAAGAGCGAAACGAGATAAACATGGTATGGCTACATTATAAGCGAAAATCCGGCGGATATTCGGCGATGACGTGGCTACAGTACACATGCTACACAACGAATTAGCATGAGCAGTGATTCATGCGGCTAACTTCGCTGATATGTTGATGTAGCCGATGCCGTGATTACAGTACCTAATGTTGTTCCGATCGCTTAAAGAAATCAAAGAGCGCTAGTAATATTTGATGTACGGTGTAGCCATATACGTGAGCATTCATTTATTTGTTTTAATCGCTCATGTGTAGCAGGTCGCGTCGCGGTCTAATGTAGCCTCAACCTTACAGTTGAGGTACTGTTGCTTCTATTTCAGATATTGACATTCAAAAGCCCGGAGTCTGGATTTGTGCCTGGTTGATGGCAATAGGCTCGCCCCCTATTACATGGGACTTAAACATAACTGGCGAAATGTGGGTGTACTATAGGTACACCTCTGCCCCACCCTTCGGGGAAACAAGGCGTGATGTTATGTTATGTGTGACATTCAAAATTGATATATTTGCAGACCCAATATCACCAAAGTCACCCAAAACAAAGCGTGGGTCCAGTAAGTAACCTTTTTAGAGTTTCGTAGTCAACAAGAAACCCTTATAGTTCTGACTGTAGTGGAGGTTATGGGGGTCACTGTTGGGGGATAAATTAGTTTTATTTTAAGTTTTACAAACTGTATTATGTTTCACATTAAAGGGCTTACTGTGTGTCTCCAATATATTTTTTTTCTAATTTTAAAGTTATTTAAGAAAATAGATGAAAATTGACCATTTCCCCCTTATCTCCGATACGACACTACTGAGTCATTTTTTTTTGTAAAATATACAGAAAATAGTTTTATACTTATAAACTACAGGACAACCTATATAAGAAGTGAAGGTGGTCTTAAAATAACATCGTAAATCTCTCAATATTGTGCGTACAAACGTACATTTGCAGTTGGCATATATCGAAGAACAAGTTTATCAACTACAGTGTTAGTTTGTTTTTGGGATAAATTCATCCTGCGAGACCCATCATTGTGCGTAGTCCAACTCGCACTTGACCAGTTTCTTCATTTATTTAATATCTATAAATTAAATAAATGAAAAAACCGATCAAGTCACAGATATCAAACGATAACAAAACAAAAAAAAAAGTATAATAAGTAATACATAGTATATAATACTATTTAATAAAAAAATAAAAAAAAATAATTAAAATTAAAATTAAGTAATTAAAATTATTTAGTAAAAAAGTATAATTTTCGTTATTTTTCTCACGAAAATTATACTTTTTTTTTGTTTTGTAATAATTTGATATCTGTGAAGTTTACTTAATTTAATTTGGCCCTGTATTCTTACAGAACCTAGGAGGAATATAGCTGATCGTCCACCATTGCCTTTGCCTCCTGACGCAATAGTTGTAGAAGGTAAGCCCAAAATGGGCGGGTTTCTTCTTACTTTTTTTTTTTTGGGTGGGAAATCATCAAATAACTTCTCCCGCTCTGGGCGGAGCGGGAGGGTGTGTCAGACTCTTACTGACTAAAACCCACCCGTATTGCTCCCGTTGCCTGTGTTGTTAGGAGCCTCGGTGACCCTTTCGTACTTTCCCGCGACCCCGGCAGCTTCCAGCATACCTGCAATGGGAAAGTGTAGAAGAGAAATATAAAAGAATAGACTAGAATACTCTTTATTATGTACACCATAAAAATTACAGATATACTCGTAAATGTAGAAATTTTAAATAGGGTGCCACAATGGGCGGTCTTACTGCTAAGAGCGATCTTTTAAAGACAACCTTTGGATGGATTAGGGGAAAGGAGAGCAACAAAAATAAAAAAAAACTATTAACTAATTTAAATATAAATATAAATATATAATAAGAGAATATACTCACATACATACAAAACTTCTAAAATAAATATCACTAAAATAACTACTATACTAACTTTTGAAAGGTATTGGTTTAAATTAACATAAGTAGTTCCTAAGGAAAACGGTTGTATTGTTTCATTTGTAACCACAATTTGAAGTGTTATTACATATAATAAAACATAACATCACGCCTTGTTTACCCGAAGGGTTGGACAGAGCTGTACCTACCTGAAGTACACCCACATTTCGCCAGTTATATTTAAGAGGCTGATAACACCTAAATCGCGGTCACTGTCGGACTGCATAGAAATGAAAGAGAAGTGCGATGACACAACGCTGGTAATTTATTGCAAAATATGAAGCAATTATCTATTTACAAAAAATCTATTGTTCGGATAAAAAAATAAAACACTTTTATGCTAATATGTTGCTTGTAGAATAGTCTGACAAAAATTCTGAATAATTGCATGGGTGTGGTTTTTAATCGTTAAAAGAAGTTTTTAGAGGTATCTTCGTGATTTTTTCTATCATATCAAATTAGTTGTATTATGTTTTCAACACACTATCTACCTAGCATATATGTATATTCTGAAGAATATCATATATTTTTCTGATTTTGTTTACAGTAGTGGATCATATACTTTAGGCATTATAAAACTTACATTTGCGTTTAGGTCCTGCAGTCCCCTTAAGTCCCATGTAATAGGGGGCGAGCCTATTGCCATCAACCGGGCACCAATCCAGACTCCGGGCTGCTACTGAGAAATTCCAGATAGAAAAACCCAATAACACTTTGCCAGACCCGGGAATTGAACCCAGGACCTCATGCACAGCAGTAACGCTTGCGACCACTAGACCAACGAGGCCGTCATGTCAAAGTGTCATTAATATGTGTTGAAAATTACATATGTAATTCCATTAAAAGAAGACTTTGTTTAAATGTTAATAGGTACCTACATAATTTAATTGTTTCTTCCCGCGACTTCATCCGTGTGTTTTGATATAAGACATCCTTTTTTTTTGTTTTTTTTTTATTTCATAGTTTTTTTTTGGTTGAGATATCATCAAATAACTTCTCCCGGTCTGGGCGGAGCGGGAGGGTGTGTCAGACTCTTACTGACTAAAACCCACCCGTATTCCTTCCGTTGCCTGTGTTGCCAGGGGCCTCGGTAACCCTTTGGTACCTTCCCACGTTGAGACGTATAAAACCAAAGGCAGCTAAATCCACTATTGGTCATTTATGGGTTGAGAATGCTGTTCGCATGCATCAAAGAAATTGCTACCAGTTTCGGAAAATATTTGGCATGAAAAGCAGCTCAATCCTTTACAAATCCTGTTCAAAAAGTCAGGGTAGTAACAAAGCTAGTTATATCCCGCTTTGTGAGAGTCAAAAACAGCTAAAATGCAACTGACCAATCAGAGAGCTCTGTTGTCCTTCTTTCGATCTTATTATTATTTTATTTCGCAAAATATAATGTAGAACCCTTTTTAGGGTTCCGTACCCAAAGGGTAAAACAGGGCCCTATTACTAAGACTCCGCTGTTTGTCTGTCTGTCTGTCTGTCTGTCCGTCTGTCACCAGGCTGTCTGTATCTCATGAACCGTGATAGTTAGACAGTTGAAATTTTCACAGATGATGTATTTCTGTTGCCGCTATAACAACAAATACTAAAAAAACAGAGTAAAATAAATATCTAAGGGGGCTCCCATGGGTCACCGAGGCCCCTGGCAACAAAGGCAACAGGAAGGAATACGGGTGGGTTTTAGTCAGTAAGAGTCTGACACACCCTCCCGCTCCGCTCAGAGCGGGAGAAGTTATTTGATGATTTCCCACCCAAAAAAAAGGGGGGCTCCCATACAGCAAACATGATTTCTTATGCCGTTTTTATAAATAATGGTACGGAACCCTTCGTGCGCGAGTCCGACTTGCACCTGGCCGATTTTTTTTAATCATTATTTTTATTGTCTCTCAGTCGTCTTGAACTTCATACATTACACATAGGTACATCACACGATTGCGATTGCGATTTGATTATTACATGTTCGATTTCTTTTTAGAATCGAATACAGCTATATCCATTTCAGCTATCATCAAAAGTCGGTAACAAATACAGCTAAATGCAATAAAAAAAAATACTATAAAAAATCAACCCCAATTATGGTATGTCAGTGACCTAAACTTAAAGCTCTTGATTCCTAGCCTTCATATTTTTGAGTTACCTTTATACGATGTGGCACTCCTGTAGTCCCCTTAATTAAGCTTGCCACATAGCTTAATTAAGGGGACTATAACAGTCCACTGCTGCACATAGGCCTTTCCCAGACTACGCCACCTGTCCTCCCTGTACACCCTGTCCTCCGCCTTGCGCATCCAGTCTGTCCCAGCCACCTTTTTAAGGTCGTCGGTCCATGTCGTTGGGGGTAGTACCACACTACGCTTGCCCACACGCGGTCTCCACTCCAGGACTCGTCTTCTCCACCGGTCATCAGTCCTTCGACAACTATGGCCAGCACACTGCCACTTCAGCTTGCTTACCTACTCTGCACGCTATGTCGGTAACTCCGGTTCTTTTCCGGATAACTTCATTTTTGATCTTATCCTTAAAAGTAAACATCTATCTACCCGGAAAGCCATCTTTGTGTCATTTAAATATTAATTGTTCCGAGCGGGTATCAAACTCGCGTTCAACAAAATTAAGAGTAACAAATAAAAATTGATATAATTAGATGAATTAATTACATGAGGATAAAAACTGCCACTTGCTCACTTCAGATGTCGCTACTATCCAGCGTCTAAGAATTTGGCAGCTAGCCGTCACTCTCCATATTTTTTTTTTTTATATCTAAGCGACTTCTTTTACGCATAATGCTGTTGACTACAAAAATACGGAGACCCATGAATTAGCCAAAGTTGTTAAAAGACGAAAACTGTGATAGAAAGTTCTGATATTTCGTCGAGACTATGTGCTATCCTTTTGAAACCTGAAGACTTTTATGGGAGAAATTCGTATACAGGTGATGCTCCCAAGACAACTAAGTCTGTTTTCTTTACCTACAGGCACTTGTGATGTGATATTAAGTAAATTATAGTAATGGTGTGGGTATGTGTTTGATATTATCATATTATATCATTGCTAGAATTAACAACTCTGGAAGTTTTTCAGTCAGGAAGATCATCCCCGAGTTGGTTTCCTATCACGTTATTTCTGTCGTACGCCTCGGGTCGTCAACAAAAAAAGAACTTAAAGGCAACAAACACAAAATAACCTATAAATTATAAATCATTCATAATTTATTGACTTTTCCACTACAGCTGCTTTTTTACCAGTGGTAGACGCTTACCCAGTCCTTAGCTCGTCTTCAAGTCGCATAAATATTTATCTTGTTTTCGTTTATTTATTTATTTATTTATACACACCAGATTACACATTACAAAAATAAAAAAAATATACACTACAAAATGTACAATGGGCGGCCTTATCGCTTACTGCGGTCTCTTCCAGGCAACCATGGAATGGACAGTGATTTGCTAGATATAAAATGGGGTTGTCTTTGGTGCAAATAAAAAGTATATTTAGCAATATATATATGATGAGAGCAGTGGTGGCCCAGTGGTAATGGCCGCGACTTACGAGTTGTAGGTCGTAGGTTCGAACCCAGACAGTCGCTTTACTTTGTGTAAATTATTTCATCACCACTGCTCTCAAAACGGTGAAGGAAAACATCGTGAGGAAACCGGCATGTCCTAGAACCAAAAATTCGAAGACATGTGACATCTACCAACCCGCACTGGGCCCGCGTGGTGGATTACGGCCCACTCCCTCTCACACAGAGGAGGCCTGTGTCCCAGCAGTGGGAACATTATAGGCTGATTATGTAATATATATGATAGCAATGGGTAGCTCACCGTCCGGTAAGGACCAGGCCCGGGTCGACGGCGCGTAATATTCCACGCGCGCCTCAAAGAGATGTCGTCAGCACAAAGGTAGGGGTCCACTAGGGCCGAGGCCTGCCGGGGTCGCGGTAAGGTACTAAAGGGTTACCGAGGCTCCTGGCAACACAGGCAACAGGAAGGAATACGGGTGGGTTTTAGTCAGTAAGAGTCTGACATACCCTTCCGCTCCGCCTAGAGCGGGAGAAGTTATTTGATGATTTCCCAACCAAAAAAAATAAAAATAAAAGAAATTAAAAAAGTCATATATTCGTCATATTGGTGGGAATTATAAATATTTACTTTTAAATTTACAGAACCCATGCCGCCACCAATGTCACCAATACTAAAACGTCACCATATTTGTGAGTATTCAACATCTAATTCTATAATTTAATCATCTGCCCAGCCTTTTCCCAACTGTGGTGTGACTTCCAGTCTAAGTCGGAATACCAGTATTTTACATGGAGCAACTGCTAAAGGATCTATTCTTTATCTCTCAAATTAAACGATGATTTTAATAATATAAACGCATTTATTTCTCACAAGTGTTCGGTTCGACAGTCAAATCACGAATGTATTTATTTCACCTCGCTATAATACGTCAAAAATGTCATACAAAGTGTTGTCATACTTAACTCTGATTCGATGCAATAAATAATCGATTTAATATTTAACCAGAATTATAATAATAACTGCTATTTTAATTTGCTTCTAAATTTAATACAAATACATTGTATTCATGGTTACTAGATAGAATTATCAAATACCCACATCTTCGCTAATTAACACTACACTGGTGCTGATTCCCTTGTTCACAAACTAAACTAAATTTAATTTCAGTGCATCTTCTTCTTTCTATTTCATTAAGAAAAGGACAGAAGATAAAATTTAATTTAGTCCTGTCAAATTAATCACCGCCTGTCATTTCTCCATACAAGTTTAGACGTGATTAAAAACTTGCCTACTAAAATTACGTCAATTTACGTCAAGCGCTGATTAATTTGACAGGACTAAACTAAAAGTTATCTTTTGTCCTTTTCTTAATGAAATAGAAAGAAAAGATGCACTGAACTTAAATTTAGTTTAGTTTGTGAACAAGGGAATCGGCACCGATGCCTATTATACATACATACACAAACTTATTTACAACAGTTTCACTGGATAAGTTTTTACTTTATGAATCTTGGATTTCAAGGATAAAATCGAAATAAAATGAGAAATATGAAACTGCGGAAGCTAAATTTCTTTGTCACAACAGTTCAGTCAGCAAATTAACTTATGACTACGTCAGTTTTGACGTTTTTATATGTACGGGGTTATAGTGCGTTCGCTATAACTTGACGCGTGACGCGATTGCTAGCACTGAATTTTGCAGTCTTAGTTTCAATAATAATAGAATTCAAAATGGCGACTGATAGAACAGAACTGTCCATCACATGACTGCACAATAGGGTCTTACACCCTTTTTTGAAAAGTGTCTTAATTAAATTCTATAGTGATAATATGCCCCAAAAAAAATCATAAAATTTTTATTCAATCGAGAAGTGCCATAAAAATGCATTAAAATTTTACATTTTCATATTTCGCGCGTAGTTTGACGAAAACGCTGGACTGGACGCAGTGGACGCCATGTTGCTCTGTGGTCATGACGTCACTTGGCTATGTAAACAAATGCGCTGATCTATTATCTAAATATCAGTTGACAGTTGACACGTTTTAGTTTACATAGCGGTGTGACGTAATAACATGGCGGCTACTATTTCATGGAGTTTTATATCAGATTAGAAAAATTGAAAACGTTGAATTGAATTTTAAAATTTATTTTGTTTCTTTATGAACTAAAAGTAACATTTTCCGACTCCTTTTTGCCTAAACTATCTCAATAATATATTTATAGATTTTTTCTCGTATATAGTAAAATACCCTATTCAGTATTCTATACCAATCGCGTCACGCGTCAAGTTATAAAGTCGAATTATTAATTCACTGGAGTAATCTGACGTGTTACCTGTCATTTTGTGTAATAAAATGGTCATATTTATTATAATGGTGATCGTTTAGTTTAATCGATTTACATAAGTGTAAAATTAATTGAAAAATGTAACTTGTAAAAGTCTATAATACAATAAATATGACCATTTTATTACACAAAGTGACAGCTGGCACATGTAAGATTACTCCAGTTTTTTTTTTTTGGGTGGGAAATCATCAAATAACTTCTCCCGCTCTGGGCGGACGTCAGACTCTTACTGACTAAAACCCACCCCTATTCCTTCTTGTTGCCTGTGTTGCCAGGGGCCTCGGTGACCCATTAGTACCTTCCCGCGACTCCGGCAGGAGATTACTCCAATGAATTAATAATTTGACTTAGTGAATGCACTATACCAATTTTATTTTCTATGTCAAGTAGAAACTTTAGCAGAATAACGTTTTAGTTTTATTTTCGGTCTAGTCGTAATCTCACTGTAGAAAACTTCACGTTTGACTTAGATAATTGGTTTAACAGAATTCTTTTTGTGACATTTTGGAACTTTTGCGGCATTGCGACTTGAATAAGAACGTATATTAAGTATGAAAATTGGCCCTCTGACCTCTACAACCCAGTTACTGGGTAACATACCTCTTGGTAAGACTGGTTGTCATACTTTCGGGCTTCGTAATACCCGTGACAACTGTCAAAGATGTATCCTAACTATAATACACTGGCCTGCAAAAATAAGTATCACACTTTTAAAATTGCAATAACTTTTTAAGTACATAAGATATACTTTCGAAACAAAAAGGATTCGAAATTTTTAAATTTTGTACATGAAAACTTCATAGTCCTAACCTTCTTTTAAGAAATCGCTGAAAAACCTTTAAAATCTAAAATAATCCTTTTCGAATTACAATTTTACCATTCATTGTTTGTTTCCATATTTGTTTTCAAATTTTTTCTTGATAGATGAGTCTTGTTACAAAAGCTAAGTTAGACAACAGCACATAAACTTATTTATCATGCCTCTTCCACTTGAAGAATGTGCTAGGATCATGACTATTCTGAAACTAGGCATCAGTATGCGTCGTACTGCAAGAATGGTGGGTGTGACGGTACGAACGGTCCAGAAGGTGAAGCGAAGGTACGAAGAGACTGGAAATCATTTGAAGAGACCTGGTAATGGCAGACCCAGGTGTACTAGTGCCCGAGAAGACCGTTATATTGTCTCCACTGTGTTGAGAAATCGCCACCTAAATGCAGTTGAAGTCCAGCAACAGCTTCTTCAGACCCGAAGGGACTACATTAGTGACAGTAAAGTGAGAAGAATACTGGCTGAAGCAAACCTGAAACCCCGAAGACCAGTGAGTGGCCCCAAACTCGAGAGAGAGAGCATCGAGTAGCGAGACTGCGATACGCCCGTGAACACACACAGTGGGATCAAGAAGAATGGTCAAGAATTTTGTTTACAGATGAGTCTCGATTCTCACTTTACACTTCTGATGGAAGGCGAAATGTCTGCAGGTGACCTGGTGAGCGATACCTTCAAGCCTGCTTGTCTGCTCTCAGAAAGAGTCCAGTACGGTGGAGGCAGTGTACATGTATGGGCTGGCATATCTTCAGAAGGTCGCACAAAGTTAGTGGCCATAGAAAATGGCACTCTGACTGGGGAAAGATATGCCCAGGAGATTCTCAATGAGTATGCAGGGGCGTATTTAGTAAATATGGGTGATGGATCGATGCTGATGCATGATGATGCCCAGCCACACACGGCTCGGGTCGGGCAAGAGTATATTCAGGAGGTTAGTATCAGCGTGATGGCTTGGCCATCAAGAAGTCCTGATATCAACCCAATTGAGAACGCCTGGGATGAGCTAGGGAGGCTAGTCAGAAGCCGCAGACCACCACCAACCACCCTCAGGGCACTAAAACAGGCCCTGATAGAAGAATTGGAGAATATTCCCCAACATCGGCTCTGAAACCTCGTGTTCAGTATGCCAAATCGACTCGAAGCTGTAAGCAGAGCCCGAGGAGGCAATACCAGTTATTAAAACATAAATAACATATAAAACATACGTGTAAATGTTAATTGAGTTTTATGACACTAAGCTAAAAATTGCCATTTTTATTGTTTTATCTTGTTTTAGATTTAAAAATATAACTAATTTATAATTTACTATAGTTTCAAAGAAAGCTGATAAGAATTGTTATAAAACGTTTTTTATTTTAAATCTCTAACTTTTTGCAGGCCAGTGTATTTATAAATACGTAAGTGAGTTTGTTTGTTTGTTACGCTTTTATGCTAAAGCGGCTGAACGGAGTTGGATGAAATTTAGCACATGGGTAGACCATGACCTGGATTAGGATATAAGATATTTTTCTCCCGATATTCCTACGGGATCGAGACTCATGTGGGTGAAACCGCGCAACCGGTTAGAAATAGCGCAAAAAAACTCTTCGCATATTCGGGCTTTTTATTTTTGGGTGGGAAATCATCAAATAACCTCCCGCTCTGAGCGGAGCGGGAGGGTGTGTCACACTCTTACTGACTAAAACCCACCCGTATTCCTTCCTGTTGCCTGTGTTGCCAGGGGTCTCGGTGACTCTTTAGTACCTTCCCGCGACCCCGACAGGCATCGGCCCTAGTGGACCCCTACATTTGTGCTGGTGAAATCTCTTTGAGGCGCGCGTGGAATACGACGCGCCGTCGACCCGGGCCTGGTCCTTACCGGACAGTGAGCTACCCATTGCTCACCGTCCGCAAGCCCGCGCCTACGGTGGCCGGAAATCCGCCCGGGATTGCCGACGCCCAGGGCGTCTCCTGCGGCGGCTAGGGGCGAGAGGGCGCGAAATTTGCCTTTCCCTTAACCGTCCCGCCTACCCCTTCGCGAGCATTACTGCTTCACAGAAGGAGGTGATGGCTGCCCATGCCCTCTCGCTCCGTACCATGGCTTGCACCAGGGCCGGACGCGAGAGATCTCCGATCTCTCTGCCGCCGATCGCCTCCACGAGGACACGGCGGTGCTCTGCCCAAGCCGGGCAGAATTTGGAATCCTATATGCTACTAAATAAATTGTGAAAATTTGTGAAAGCACGAACAGGTCACCACTTCTTGTAGTTTGAAAGTTATGACCAAACAGTAGCTGAAAGTTAATGATTTCATTTTATTTGCGTAATAAACTTTGACATGTATGAGAATTGAGGGCCCATTTTGTACGAAGATGTACAAAGTAGGACAGCGTTTTGCGATAATATCTTGTTTTCACAAAATTTGTTTGGCATTAGCTTAGATTTTGGCATAAAGACTTTTTCTGTAGTATCCATAGTTTATCAGGTTCAGGTGGGCCCTCAATCCTCTATGTGAGAACTGAGGGCCCAACTTTACAGTCCATAACTCGGTTATTTGACTTTCACAAAATCTGATTCCAACTTTTACAATTCTTTAGGAATGTTCACTAAATCCTAAGCACATTTTCAAAGAGTTTTAACAATGTGGCCCTCACAACACACGCACATCTTGTTTCTGACGCCAAGCAGCGTAAATTCAAATTATTAATTCACTTGTGTTATCTGACATGTGCTAGCTGTCAATTTGTGCAATAAAATGGTCATATTTATTGTAATGGTGATCGTTTATTTTTCGTAATGTTGATATTAAACTTTAATTTCTAGGTTCGTTGGTGCCAAAGCTGTCATACAGAAACGGACAGAAAGGATTAGATACTTCTGACGGAGAAATAAAAAGTACTGCTTTTGCACTGAGAAAAGAAGGTTAGAATAGAATAGAATTTATTTCCAACGTAAGTGTTACATTGTGTACCACAACTTATATTAAGACGCTGACAACACCTAAACCACGGTCACTGTCAGATTGCATAGAAAAGAAAGAGAAGCGCGATGACACAACGCTTGTAATTTATTGCAAAATATGAAGCAATTATCTATTTATTCAAGATTGAGTTGAGTAATCGAAAATAAAAAAACAACCAAGTTCTGCATTCAAATAAGGCGTTCTTGTTATTAATTAACTTGAAGCTTAAAATGCCTATGCATTCCACAACGTTCGTCGACAAATCCTTTACTGTCCAGGCCACTCGTTTGTGGAATGCTTTGCCAGTTCAAATAAAACGCACAATCGTTACTCGCATTTAATAGACTCGTAAAGGAAAATTACTTGTTGCTGTGAGCTTGTTCTCGCAACTGTAATTATCTATATTGTCTTCATTTATTTTCATTGCTTATACATTTAATATGTATGTATTTATGTAAATATTATTTACGATATATATATATATATATATATATATCGTAAATAATATATATATATGTATATATATATATCTGTGTATCAATTTTAGTATATTGTATTTATTTATTTTTTACACCAACGACAGCCCCACTTTATGTCCAGACAAATCACTGTCCATCCCATGGTTGCCTGGAAGAGATCGCTGAAAGCGATAAGGTCACCCATTGTATATTTTGTAGTGTTTGAGTTATTTTTTGTCATGTATTTTTGTGGTGTAAAATAAAGTATATGTAAATAAAATAAATAAATAATTAAATACGTAATGTATGTTGATATTTAATTCAGATATTTTGGATTAGGACTCAAGGTAAGTGGTTAGTTTAACGTTAGTTTGTATCGAGATTATTTTTTTTCAAAACGTGTTTTGGTAACGACCAAGTTCTGGGAAATATATTCAAAATTAACATATATTTTTTTCCCTACCACAAACTATACAGATTTGGCATTTTTTTTTTAAGAGAAGCCTATTTTGGTCAATTGGGTCTTGTCAGCGCCTTAATACTAAGTATTAATCATAATAAGTTTCCAAAAAACGCATTCTTAAAAATTAATCATCCTTAATTAGTAGTCAATTCGTACGCTAAAATGAAAAGTTTTACTTTGGATTTCAACTAAACAAAAAAAAATCCGATGTTTGAACTATCTTTGAACAAATAAACTAATTGGCGGTATACAGATAAAAAACTTTACCTTCCGCGCTTGTCATAGACTGTGTTACGGCAAGGTAAGGATTCTCGCTCTAGAAATATAAACTGTAAGGTAATTGACATAAGGACAGTTATCCAATATATGGTCATAAAGGAGAATCTGTGGTTAGAATAGTACACACGGCTACATATCGATTTAAGAATTACTCAAAACTATTTAAAAGAATAATAAATTTAGCACAGAAAGCACAAAATAATTACAAAATAAAGACATCAATAAATAAATCCAAAACCACCTGCCAATTATAAACGAATCAAAATTAAATATACCAAAAAAATGATCCCCAAAATTAGAATTAATAATGAAATTATCTCGGATCCAAACCATATTTCTAATTCATTTAATGATTATTTTATCGACAAAATTGAACCCTCGATTAATTCAGGGCATAGAGTAACAAAATATATTTTGAACGGAAAGGATTCTATGTTTATCGCTCCAAGTTTTCCGAATGACATATCAAAAATAATTCTAGCGCTAAACAATACAAATAGTGTGGGTTTTGACGGGATACGTACAAAAATACTAAAAACAGTTGGTGATGAAATAAGTCACCCGCTCAGTCATATTATAAATTTGTGTATATGTGAAGGTATTTTTCCAGACTCATTAAAAAAATCGGTAATAAAGCCATTGTTTAAAAACAAGACAGGGAACTAATGGAATATTACAGGCCGATTGCATTAATACCAATGTTCTAAAAGGTAATTGAATACTATATTTATAATCAACTTAGTTCTTATTTAGAAGTAAACATTATACTCTGTAACGAACAAAAAGGATTTAGAAAAAAATTAAACAATAAATATGGCAGTTTATGACTTTTTGCACTCGATTATATCAAATATGGATAAAAATAATCCAGTCTGTGCTATATTTTACGACATGACACAGGCATTTGATTATGTCCAACATAACATTTTGTTAAAAAAACTGGATGCCTACGGAGTTAGAGGGAAGGTTCTTGAACTTATTAAATCATATTTGAACGACAGAAAACAAGTAACCGAAATATGTAGACTAAAAACTAAAACCAACCATGAAGAAAACTTTCTATCGGAGGAACGAACCGTGGCCTACGGAGTTCCGCAAGGAAGTGTTTTAGGACCTCCACTTTTTACACTTTACATAAATGACTTTCCAAAGTCAATTGACCATCCTGTAACACTTTTTGCAGACGACAGTACTATAACTATACCATGTAATAATAAAGACCTATATAAATATGACATTAATAATACACCGATCAATACTATACAATGGTTGGACAATAATAATTTGAAAATTAATTTAAGTAAGACAGTAATTATGCATTTTAGCCAGCGTTTATTGACATTTTCCAATATTGACATAACATACATATAATAATATAACAATTGACACGGTTAATACAACTAAGTTTCTGGGGCTAATTATTGACCAACAATTAAATTCGAAGGATCACATAGATGGTCTGAGTAAAAGAATTAGTAGTAGTGCCTATGCATTGTGCTTACTGTCACGAAATGTCAATAGAGAGGCGTTATTAACAGCTTAATACGGTCTGGCTGAATCCGTTCTCAGATATGGTGTTATCTTTTGGGGTAACTTGACAAATAGAGAAGTAGCATTTAAAGCACATACCTAAGAGATGCCTTAGAGCAATGTTTCATTTGAAAACCACGGACAGCTGCAAACCCTACTTTATAATGCATAAAATTTTAACATTGCCATCCATATATATTCTTGAATCTGTTATGTTTGTCAGGAACAATCCTAAATTATTTGCGCGCAGAGCAGATCAGTTTCCAAACCCAACTATGTGTACCTCCCTGTAAGACTGCACTTATGCGCAAAAGTGTTTTTCATATGGCTCCAACTGTTTACAATAAGTTGCCAAAAAGTTGGAAGGAGCATAATAATGTACACTTGAAAAGTACGGATCCTACACAATGCGAGATAAGATAAGATAATATTTTATTTGCTAAACATGTGTCATACATACAAGAAAAGAAAATACATGCATGCAAGATGGTAACAAGAACGACATTATTAGGTACAGCATGTTTGCCACATGATGTGACGTGCAAATGTCCAGAAATGTTATTATTTAAGTCTGAAAATGCTGAAATACAATAATCATGTCAACAATAAAAATAAAATTGAATTATTCCATTGTAAATTAATCAACACAAAATAATTAATAATAAAATCAAATAAGCTACTATGTCAACACAATTTTTTCCTCTAGGAACTCGTTAATGTTGTAGTATGCTTTATTAACTAAAGAGGTCTTAAGACTTATTTAGTTAGGCATTGTGTAGGATTTCCGTACAATGAGAGGTCAGCTCGTGCTGGAAATATAGCTTGATATGTAGCCGTGTGTCCATTACTGCAGAGAGGCATTGAGGGACGAAAGTGAAACTGTGGGCCGAGTCGAAAGCGAGGCACACATACGCGAGTCCATCAAGCCCTGGTTGCGGCCAAGGCTTGTATATTACTTTCTCAAATAATGCGCGCAAAATCAAAGTAAGTAGTACCTATGTAGAAAATTTTATTTGAAAATTATAAAGTCCAGAATCAATGACGAACAACAATATATTTTTCATCCCATCCATTCAAAAAGACGCGAACGGTTCCTTGATAAGTGCGACCAAAACAGGTCATTCCGGCGGCCCTTAATAACAGTGACGAAATGACTTTTGAATTTGGAACACTATTTAATTAAAACGTTTGAACTCAATTCGCTTCGATAAAGTCCTAGCCGGTAGTAAAAAAGTGCGCCTGCTAACGCGGCATTAGTAAATCAAATAAAAAAAAATACGCGGGAATTTCATTGCTTTTTGTCAAAATATTACAGATAATTTTAATTTGATATTAATATAAATTTGTAATTTGGTTATGTAAATATAAATATTCGCCACTACTCCCATCGTCATCTCTTATTTATTTTTCTCATAGAGGGGGATGAAAAGCAGAGTGTGCCACACGGTACCAAAATTATTTAACCTCGAGCGACGTACTTTGAATCCTTCGCTACGCTTAGGATTCTACTCTTGTACTCTTTGTTTTCACTATTATATTATTATTTTTTTATGTTTTCATGCTTTTGTTAGTTTTATGTCCTTTTTTTTACTGTTATATTTCCTGTGCGTGTCCCAAATAAATACTTTTTCTTTCTTTCTTTCTACTCTAGAATCCCTCGCTAGGGATTCTTCTCTAGAATCAATTCTCTATAAACAATCACTCTCGCCCTAAATACATTATTTTGGTCCCTTATGACACAATCTACTATTTGCGCGCCAATTTATGTTCATTTGTTTCTTTTTTACAGCTCTATTTGAAAGTTCAGTTTGAAATTTAAATAAAATTGATAACTTACCTCCTTATTTGCCATGTTTTGAAGTAAAAAGTTCATTCGATTTTTAAATTACACGATAGATTTTTCATAGTAGGTTTAATATAGTATTAAGTTCTATAAATCTTGCTTCCATCTTTTTTAAATTTCACTTTTTAACACAGTCGGGGTTTTAGATGTTTTACATATTAAACTTATACATTGTTGGCTGTTCATAATGGTGTGCTGGTGCCTACGAGTTAATGCTGTGGAAATGCTTTCCTTGCGAAGCATGTGTGGTGTGACTATAAATGATAGGCTGAAAAATTATGTGATATGGCAACGGTACGATTTAAAAGAAGATGTAGTGACAACATGTTGAGAGAATGAATGAAAGGCGACTAATAAAAGGTATTTATAAGGCAGATGTGAGAGGAAACGCTGGGAGGGGACACCCCAGGAAGACATACAAGGTGTCGTTTTGCATCCTCGTCAAATTTCAGGAGGCTACTATGAAAAACATATATAATCAAATAAAATTACGATACCTGCTTAATAGTTAATACATACTAGTTTTTAGTTATTAGAGTTTGACTTTGTATATTAGAATACACCACTTTCACAGAACAGAATCACCCCGATGCGTATGCGGTAGTGTGTGTGTAAAAGGGCAATTACAGTGCGGTATCACACGGGCCGCGTTTTAACATGCGTGTCCCACACATGCCAATTTCCGAAAATTACAAAAAGTAAATAAATAAGTAGACCTACTTATTTTATTATTGATTTGTGTCGAGAATAATTAGCATAGTTACCTCCTTGAATTTGACGAGAATGCAAAAGACACCTTGTATATTGACCTCATTGGTGATGTTATTCAAAAAGGTCAGGTGCGTAGTACTCGCAACCGGCGTGCGTGTATGACCAGATGTATGAACGTAAACGAAGCAAAAGGAGTATGTAAGGAACGTAGCAGGTGGCGATCTATAGTTTCTACCTACCCCCATGGGAAGAAGGCGTGAGTTTATGTATGTAAACTTATTCATTATATTTTATTATTTCTAGGTCCCTTAGTATCAAAGCAGTCATGCAGGATTAAAAGATTAGATAATTCAGGCGAACAAATCAGGAGTCCTGGTTTTCCCCGAAGACATATGGAAGGTAAGCATCAACTGAAGCGGGACGGTTGAGGGAAAGGCAAATTTCGCGCCCTCTCGACCCTAGCCGCCGCAGGAGACGCCCTGAGCGTCGGGAATCCCGGGCGGATTTCCGGCCACCGTAGGCGCGGGCTTGCGGACGGTGAGCAATGGGTAGCTCACCGTCCGGTAAGGACCAGGTCCGGGTCGACGGCGCGTCGTATTCTACGCGCGCCTCAAAGAGATGTCGTCAGCACAAATGTAGGGGTCCACTAGGGCCGATGCCTGCCGGGGTCGCGAGAAGGTACTAATGGGTCACCGAGGCCCCTGGCAACACAGGCAACAGGAAGGAATACGGGTGGGTTTTAGTCAGTAAGAGTCTGACACACCCTCCCGCTCCGCCCAGAGCGGGAGAAGTTATTTGATGATTTCCCAAAAAAAAAAACATCACCTATGTATCTTGGGTTCGGTTTCCAGTATATTTGGATGCAACTGAATACCAGTATTTTACATGGAACGACTGCTTATCTGACCGCCATAACTCAGTTACTGGGTAAGATACGACCGGCCATTTTTCAGATTATCTAAAGTACACATACATCTTTTATGGGGTACTGTGTTAAATGTTACAAGAAAATACTTTGTGATATATTGTATTGTAAACAAGAATATTACAGACACGATACATCTTCGTAGGACCGAATGTCCAGGCTTTCGAGATTTTGACTACGGGTGTAACGACTGTCAAATATCTACAAATGACAGCCGGGACCAACGGCTTGACGAGCTTTCCGAGGCATTGAGGGTTCTCGATGTGTAATGGATAGTCACCCACCCACATACCGACCACGGCAAGCGTTGGTTAAGGTGCTGACAAGAGCCAAATTACCAAAAAAGGCTTTTCTTCAGAAAAAAAATTAGCAAATTTGTATAGTTTGTGGTAGCGGAAAAAAATATATGTTAATTTTGAACATATTTCTCGGAACTTGGTTGTTACCAAAACGTGTTTTGAAAAATAATCGATACCAACTAACGGTAAACTAACCTTTAACCTTGAGTTCCAATCCAAAATATCTGTATTAAATATCACCACGTAACGTATTTAATTAATAACAAGAACGTCTTATTTGAATGCAGAACTTGGTTGATTTTTACCGATTACGATTACTCACCTCAATTTTGAGTAATATACAGGTTGAAATTGAAAACTTGCGACAAACTGAAATGGGACATTGTACTCATCATTATTAACAACTTTTACTAAGGGACCAAAGCTGTAATCCCAAAAAAAAAATCTGCTTTTCCTACATTTTGATGAGGTATTGCGAACATAAATGTAGGGGACAGCAGTTTTTTTTTTTTGGGATTGTAGCTTTGGTCCCTTAGTAAAAGTTGTTCATAATGATGAGTACAATCTCCCATTTCGATTTGTCGCATGTTTTCAATGTCACCCTGTATAATTGTTTTATTTTGCACTAAATTACAAGCGTTGTGTCATCGCGCTTCTCTTTCTTTTCTATGCAGTCGGAGAGTGACCGCGGTTTAGCTGTTGTCAGCGTCTTAACCTTAGTTCGACCCGTGCGGTTGTTATTATTTAGCAGCGAGCTGGGGATTATCAAGGTTACATTAAATTAACTTGTGAAACTTCACAGTTAGTTAGTGCTATATTAATCTTTTATTTTCGGGTCCTTTGGTTCGTAAGCAGTCATACAAGAATAAACCACGTGATAGTTCTGACGAAGAACTTAGGAATCCTGATTTTCTCCGAAGAAATTTGGAAGGTACAATTACAAATAGTTTATTTTCTTTACCAAGCTTTGTACCAAATAGCTTGTGATAGAAGTGTCCTTTTGATTTTAGCGACTTTTAAATCTGTTATTACGCCTGCATATAATGCAAGTAATTTATGCAAAAAAATATGTTAATCTTGAAACATGATAACATTAAGTAACTTTCTATAACTTTGCAACTATATATTTTTGATATACATTTTGCCCAGTAACACTTGCCAACGTTGATTCAGAAAAGAAACTGCGGCGTGGATGCACCTTAACGTTACAAGAACGCATACACATAATAAAATAGTTTATGAAATAAATTCAGCAAGTAACATCTACCCAAAGCATAAAAAAACGATAAGTATTACTTTCATACTACTTAAGATATTTTCATGATTTTTTTTTTGTATGAACAGACTATTTCATTATCTAGTATTTTATCTGTGAACTTTTTCAAATATTCATATTTTCGTTACTAAAAATAAATATTCCCTATGAAATCGGTGGCGCGGCGTGAATGCGGCGCAAATTATTTGTATGGCCACCCTTAAACAAATAAATGTCTGCATTAGGACAATCCACTCTTCCGCAACTTAGATTTACGTAATGTACATTCACATACTTATAAAAATTATGCCAGTATTTATTATTGATAAAATTTTAAGAAAGTATATTAATACAAAAAAGAGAGAGAAATAAAGAAGATTAATATTTTACACCAGCTAATTCAAATGAGTGTGTGTTTTGTGTATGTTATAATAAATGATTTTATTTCTGTAAGTAGGTTTTTAGAAACACTTTTACACGTCAAACATATTTTTTAAAACTAGATGAGGTCGGCGTTTCCTATATGACTACTCTGAGAAGAAAGGCCGAAACAAACTCAGAGGTCACAGTCTCTTTTAAAGTCCAGACATAATCTTGGTCAGATCATGTGCAGACCATGTCGATTGGTGTCTGAAATGGTCTTTTGATGAAAGAACCACACAGATGGAGTGGACCTGTCCAGTCAGTGCACGCATTTGTCAGTAGTTGTGCAGCTCAACTCAGAACTAAAGGAGCTCAACGATTCAACGAACAATACCAAAGAAAGGACATTTGGCTAGGCAGCATTAAATACTTAAACTGCCAGAACATGTTAAAAACTAACTGAGAATAAAACAAAACTAAACAATGACCCACATAGTCTTCACATTTACAATAATTAAAATAATATAATACTACACAGAGTAAATATTCATGTCATTGCATAAATAAAATTCATCAATGTCAATGTGTATGTCCTATATGTCTATGGTATCAGAGGAAACATCCTCAACTTCATGAAATCGTACCTTAGTGACCGGAAACAATATACGGAAATAACAAAAATTTGCGTCAAGACTAAACGTGAAAATAAATATTTATCTGAACATAGAGTTATCAGACATGGTGTACCACAGGGCAGTGTACTAGGCCCACCTCTATTCTTGCTCTATATAAATGACTTGCCACGTTACATTCAGCATCCAAAGGTCTTATTTGCTGATAATAGCACCGCATTAATAAAATGCACTGACGCAAAAAAATATGAATATTACATAAATAACACACTTAAGGAAATAGTAAATTGGCTTGACATTAATAATTTAATAATAAATTTATCGAAAACAAATATAATGCATTTCCATCGACGCTTACCAGTACCACAAATGACTATAGAATACGACAGACAAAAACTTGAACAAGTAACAGTGGCAAAATTTTTAGGAATATTGATAGACAGTCAGTTATCGTGGATACCCCAAGCCGAAGAGGTGTGTAAAAAACTAAGCACTTCTGCATATGTGCTATTCAACTTAAGTAAAAAAGTGAGCACAACCACGACATTGGTAGCTTACCATGGTTTGGTAGCATCAATTCTGCGATTTGGCATTGTATTCTGGGGTAATTGTAGTATGAGAGAACAAGTATTTAAGGCACAAAAACGATGTATAAAAGCAATGTGTGGCCTGAAAATGACAGACAGTTGTGTACCTATGTTTAAGTCCCTAAAAGTGTTAACTTTTTGTAAGAAAAAATAAGAGTTACTTTCTAACTGTGTCAGGAACTAGAAAAGGGCCTGTTAGAAGCCAATATAGGTACCTATTACAGACTGGTAGTGTTTTCGGCATGGGTCCCATCATATTTAATAAAATACCAGACATCATAAAAAATGATCCAATCCTATTTTTTAAAAAGAAACCGACAGCCTTATTACTTGATAAGTGTTATTACTCAATTAACGATTTTTTAAATGACACTACACTTTTGATTTATTATTTGACATTGTGTATTTCCTTATTATTATTATGGTCGTTTTAAATTTATTCTATCATTTATCATTTTTAATTTATTATTTTTGCCAACTTTAATTTGATTGACGAGTTTTGTTTAATTTATTGTGTTTTTAATAAAAAAAATGTTTCAATGTTTGCATGCCTAATTTAGGGTAGATTGTACAGGGATCACAAATTTTGTAAACACCTTTATTTTATGTACCTACATTCTAAGCAAATAAACGATTATTATTATTATCCGGACATAATCTTGGTCAGATCATTTGAGGACCATGTAGGTTGGTGTCCGAAATGGTCTTTTGAGGAAAGAACCACACAGATTTGAGAGGACCTGTCCAGTCAGAGCACGCATAAAGTACTCAAACTACCAGACCATCATTACTAAGAGACAAAAAAAAATACAAACAATGACCCACATAGTTCTCACATTCCTAATAATAAAATAATATAATACCTTACAAAGTAAATATTCATGTCATTGTTTATATAAAATGTTATATAGAATAAGAAAATATAAATAGCTAGCAAAATAAAAAGAGTAAAAAAACAACATTCACTGTAAATTTATTGGAGCAGCTCAATCCCAAGCCTTTTTGTCCTCAATATAATCTTTAACAGTATAAAAGGCTTTCAGGCACAGTTTCTGTTTTATAAAACATTTTATTATTATTTATTAACAAACACGAAAATTCCTACAACCAGGCTCAAAAAAATAGGGAACTCGTTTAGATGCCAATGTATACGTTTTTATAATAAACTTCCTAGCCACATTCAAGAAATACGCCTTAATATTTTTATGTGCGTACAAAAGATTTTCATAAATATACTGAGAAGCTACAGTCTTATATTAATCTCTTTAAATTTGTCTCTGAGGGAGTATCTGGGACTTAATTTATAAATTGAACGGACTGCCCTTTTTAGTAAAACAAAAATTGTCTGAATATACATCTCATAACAGAATACCGTACGACATTACGCTATGAAAATAACTAAAGTATACTAAACGGGCTGTGTCTAAGTCCGTTAAATCACGAATTTATCTACAATATGTAACAAAAACCCTGTTGTTCCTTCTACCTACGTTTTAAGAATCGGTTTACTAAGCGATAAAGTAAGTCATTTATAAAAAACTGTTCAATAAAAAAAATTAAAATAAATATTTAATTATTAATATTTGTAATGTTTAATCGATTTGTTACCTCAGCATGAAGCGAGGAGGCCCCAAAGTTATGCCTAAGAACACAGTGGTATCTTCGGGGTTCAACGCTTCACCTTTTATGAGAACACTAGTTGTTACTTGTCTAACATGAGGTATTGTAAACTTAATACATTTGGTTTTTTCTCGTTACGAAGTAGGTTATTAACATTAAACCAGTTAACTACTTTTCCGAGGGCACTATTTACATTGTCAGTAACCAACTGCTGACGTTTGAGTTTAAATAAAAGTGACGTGTCGGCTGCAAACAGCACTATATCATGATTATCCTTTATGAGGCAAGGAAAGTCTTGCGGACGGTGAGCAATGGGTAGCTCACCGTCCGGTCAGGACCAGGCCCGGGTCGACGGCGCGTTGTATTCCACGCGCGCCTCAAAGAGATGTCGTCAGCACAAGTGTAGGGGTCCACTAGGGCCGATGCCTACCGGGGTCGCGGGAAGGCACTAAAGGGTCACTGAGGCCCCTGGCAACACAGGCAATAGGAAGGAATTCGGATGGGTTTTAATCAGTAAGAGTCTGACACACCCTCCGGCTCCGCCCAGAGCGGGAGAAGTTATTTGATGATTTCCCATCCAAAAAAAAGGGGCTAAGTATCAAAAATAAAAAAAAATATATATCAAAAGTCATTTATTCAAACTAGGCTGAGAATCAGCTTTTTTCGAAAGTCAAAATTACATAAGACAGTCTCCCAAAAACGCCCACCCTTCACCACTTCCTAGTGCTTTAGCTGGGAAGAAGAAGCGGCGCAACAAACTCTCCACAGTTATCTGTTCAGATAGAAAAACTTGATTCTATAAAACAGTATGCAATAACATTTACATTACGCAACACAAAAATTAATTTAAATAATTTGCCATATTTCAGCTAGCACACACATATATATATATATATATATATATATATCTATACCAATCGAAAACTAAAATCTAACTCAAGGAGAAATAAAATATAAGAAATAAAAACTGCGGATCCCTAAAAAGGACTTAGAAGAGCAACGAAAGACAAAATGACAGATTGTAGAAAGATTTCTACGGTGCGATGTCAAAAGTGGAGAAACGAAATGGCGCTTTCTATAGAAAGAGCTGTCTCTATTCTTCGTAGAAATAGAAAGCGTCATGCTAAGCCTGCTGGTAGTTCGAGTGGCCAAACTGTGCTTGTGTACATAGACAGACAGACGGACATGGCAAAACTATAAGGGTTCCTTCTTTACTCCGGAACCCAAAAAGAACCTAGACAAAGATCTTTAGAAACGAAAGACAAAATGACAGATTGTAGAAAGATTTCTACGGTGCGATGTCAAAAGTGGAGAAACGAAATGGCGCTTTCTATAGAAAGAGCTGTCTCTATTCTTCGTAGAAATAGAAAGCATCATACTAAGCCTGCTGGTAGTTCGAGTGGCCAAACTGTGTTTGTGTACATAGACAGACAGACAGACGGACATGGCAAAACTATAAGGGTTCCTTCTTTACTCCGGAACTCAAAAAGGACCTAAACAAAGATCTTTAGAAACGAAAGACAAAATGACAGATTGTAGAAAGATTTCTACGGTGCGATGTCAAAAGTGGAGAAACGAAATGGCGCTTTCTATAGAAAGAGCTGTCTCTATTCTTCGTAGAAATAGAAAGCATCATACTAAGCTTGCTGGTAGTTCGAGTGGCCAAACTGTGCTTGTGTACATAGACAGACAGACGGACATGGCAAAACTATAAGGGTTCCTTCTTTACTCCGGAACCCAAAAAGGACCTAGACAAAGATCTTTAGAAACGAAAGACAAAATGACAGATTGTAGAAAGATTTCTACGGTGCGATGTCAAAAGTGGAGAAACGACATGTCGCTTTCTATAGAAAGAGCTGTCTCTATTCCGGAACCCTAAAAATAAGCATGTAATGTATACCTCTGCCTACCCCTTTGTTTAAAAACTTTTATTTGCAGGTCCCTTAGTACCGAAGCAGTCGTTCAGAAATAAAGCATTCGATCATTCAGAAGAAGAACTTAGGACTCCTGGTTTTGCCCGGAAACTAATAGAAGGTAACATAATCATTCTGAAAATATATTTTTCTAATGTGTAAAAAGATAAATCACCCAGCCGAAAGCCACATGGCTTCCGCCGGCCGACTGTTACCGAAAAATCTGACAAACAACCAGTTTTACCAAGGGGTATCGTGTTACTGGGTTGCGCAGGTCAGATAGGCAGTGTAAAATACTGGTATTCAGCTGCGTCCGGTTAGATTGCCGGGGTCGCGGGAAGGTACGGGTACGAGGCCTCTGGCAACACAGGCAACGGAAGGAATACGGGTGGGTTTTAGTCAGTAAGAGTCTGACACACCCTCCCGCTCCGCCCAGAGCAGGAGAAGTTATTTGATGATTTCCCACCCAAAAAAAAAACGGCTAGGTTGGAAGCCCCCATAGTTGGAAAAAGGCTAGGCAGATTGATATAACGGGTGTAGAACAAAGACTTATCACCCTGCCGAAAGTCTAGGTGACTTTCGGCAGGGTGATAAGTCTTTGTTCTAACCTAGGTCATGTTCTACTAATGTGCCAAAGGGAATTGTTCATTATTGGCTTAACGTGGACAAGCTGTTCTGTAAAAAGTATTTTTACGAAAAAAAGTAATTAGTATTTTCTTGAAAATCTGTAATCAAGTGATTTTGTGATTTTTCAAAAGGTTTTATATCTATTTTCCTTTAATCACATTAAAAACAAACAAAACACTCATCGTTTAAGGCCATCAAATCATTTTACATCCGATTATAATATTAGTTCGGTTGTTGTCAAATCGATATTTTTTTATTACCTGGCAACACTAACTATCAATAATGACAAATCTAGACAACGAAATGAAGTTAAAAACATTCGCTTTGCATCCGTGTATTGTGAATGTTGTTTCGGTTACATTTGCGAAGTTTTTGATTTTTGTTATAATGGACTCCGATACCGCTTCAATTGAAGACCCGGCTTTACCTTTGGACACTGAATCAGCTCATGACGATGACCCTGGCGCTATTAGCATTAGACATGCTAAATATGAACCATTTTTACACTCTCCTGCAACCTTATTACTATAATTCACTTCTTTGAGGCATAAACTATTAAAAACCCTAGTCATTAAATATTATACTTAATGTTCACGTTAAGCCAAGTTGCCCTAACAAACTGAGCAATTCCCTTTCATCCAAATCTGTTAGCGTGAAAGCGTAACAAACAAACTCACTTGCGCATTTAAAAAAAAATTAGTTAGGGTTGTGGATTGAGTTATAAACTATCGTATTTATAATATTACCTAGTAGGGATGGTGGAGCAGTGATGGTCCAGAGGTAACGATCGCGGCTTACGAGTTTGTGGGTCACAGTTCGAACTCTGACAGGCGCTTTAATTTGTGTAAGTTATTTAAACACAAAACGCTCTCAAAACGGTGAAGGAAAACATCGTGGGGAAACCGGCATGTCCTAGAACCAAAAATTCAAAGACACACGGCCCACTCCCTCTCACAGAGAGGAGGCCTGTGCAGCCCCGGACCTAGGGGGGGGGGGGGGGGGGCAACCGGGGCCCGTGCCCCGGGTGCCAACTTTAGGGGGCGGCAAATGCAAGCGTCAGACAAGTGCACCACCCAGCGCTCCACAACTTGGCAATAAATGAGACGCGCCGCACTTATTATCTTTCCATGCGGGTGGCACACTGAGGGAATCATTAAGTGATTAGCGTAGGCATAGGTCGTCAAACGGTGAGAGCGGGATGCGGACGGGCGCAATTGAATTCTGCCAGGAACCTTCCGTTTTTAACGGACATGCTCCACTTTTATTTGGCAATATAAAAATGGCTAGATTTCTATCTGGTGCAACAGACCTATGCCCAGTGGCGTGCAGTGGTTCTCCACAGAGGGTAGGCCAAGCATACTGACACAAAAAAAAAACTAATTCGCGCAACATCACAGCGCGGCTCTACATACAAGAACTCACCACATTATTCAAGGCTTAAAACACGATTTTCTAACGATGCAAACAGAAGAAAGATTCGGCCACCTCAATTATCATAACCAAGTGGGTGGGTGATAATTACAGAACACGTCACTTGTAAGATATCCGAAGTCATGAATTATCATGTTTTTGGATTAATTCTCTTAATTCGGGCACACATCTACCTTTAGACACAACTTGAATCTTATCATTAAACGATAAGTACGACTAAACTAACCTAACGAACACATTATCGGCGCAAACTTCACAACAGAACACCATTCTTAGGTAAATAAACAAATAATAACATAACATTTAGACTACTTTACGTTTCAAAACCAATTACTTATAACATAATAAGATCTATAAAAGCTAAACATTCAAGATCACATATAAATTACGTGTCACTGTCACATGAAACAAACACTACCAATTAAAATTGTATCACTGTCATACCGTGTTCTTCCACAAAAGGTACTACCATTTTATGCCGGTTAACACTGACACACTGGAAAGTGTTGCCGAAACTTATTTTCCTAACTCCCCACAAACCAAGGGAAATTTCCCAAATATGAGAAGAAAAATAAAAAATTATGAAGTTTTTAATTACTTTTATAGGGCTTTTGCTATTCCTTACAATTTATAATTTTTGGAAGGTATAAATTCAACAATACCACCCTTTTTTTTTAATTGTCTCTAGTAGTCTGGTAGTCATGAAGGAAACTTCCCCGCAATTCGGGGAATTGTCCAAAAATTGGGAACCCTGGTCTTCAATATTTTTCATTCATTAAATCTTCACTTTACACACAACCAATGAGGACCAAGCTCCTGCCGCCGGAGTTACGCCCCTAATTTAAACCATTTCACTATTGTGTGCCGTTCATACACACGAAAATATACACGAGTGTGCGTAAATTTATGAACGGAATGTAGACAAAACGAATGCTTGCCTTGCTTAAACGTAAGCTCCGTCGAACTATGAGTCACGTGGCGTCTGCGACAAGTTGCTATAAGAGTTATAACAGGAGTTTAACTTTTTTTTTAATATTTTGTATTATTGTATTACATAAAGAAAATAAGTTTCGGCAACACAGTCCAGTGTGTCAGTGTTATCCGGCAAAATATGATAGTCCCTTTTGTGGAAGAACACGGTATGACAGTGATACAATTTTAATTGGTAGTGTTTGTTTCATGTGACAGTGACACGTAATTTATATGTGATCTTGAATGTTTTGCTGTTTTAGATCTTATTAAGTTATAAGTAATTGGTTTTGAAACGTAAAGTAGTGTAAAGATTATGTGTTGTGTTATTATTTGTTTATTTACCTAAGAATGGTGTTCTGTTGTGAAGTTTGCGCCGATAATGTGTTGGTTAGGTTAGGTTAGTCGCACTTGTCGTTTAATGATAAGATTCAAGTTGTGTCTAAAGGTAGATGTGTGCCCGAATTAATCCAAAAATATGATAATTCATGACTTCGGATATCTTGCAAGTGACGTGTTCTGTAATTATCCCCCACCCACTTGGTTATAATATTTGAGGTAGCCGAATCTTTCTTCTGTTTGCATCGTTAGAAAATCGTGTTTTAATTACCTGGAATAATGTGGTGAGTTCTTGTATGTAGAGCCGCGCTGTGATGTTGCGCGAATTAGTTTTTTTTTGGTGTCAGTATGCATGGCCTACCCTCTGTGGAGAACCACTGCACGCCACTGCTGATTATGTGTGGGGATAGTGGGGTGACATTAATTTATGCTTTTTTTCAGCTAAGTTTGCTCAATTACCACCAAACAGAGTTTCTGCTTCGAAGTCGTTTAAACTACCAAGTAAGTGTAACAATTTTCGTAATCACAAGAAGCTGCTCCTGGCTTCGCTCGCGTGGCTTTTTTTAAAAAGAAAAGTAGCTTAAGTTACTCCTTATAATATCTGTCAGTGAAAATCTCGTCAAAATCGATCCAGCCGTTTTGGAGATTAGCCGGAACGGATTTTCTTGTGATAAATACTGTATATTCTTTCGTATGCATTTAGTAAACAGCTGTTTTTTGACATTATATATAATGTCAAAAAACAGCTGTTTACTAAACAGCTAAATGCAAATAAAATTTATGTGTCTGTATATACAAGGTGTTGTTTTGAACCTGCAAAACATTTCAGGAGGTTGTTATGAAACTCGTAAATAATCGTATAACAATACGATACCAAGTCAATAATCAAAAATACTTTTTATTTTAGATTTTTAAATTTTATCTTTTCTTTTTATTTTGTTTTTTAATTATTTTTTTTATTTTTTTTTTTTTATTTTTTTTTAATTTTTTTTTTTGTTGATTTGGTCGAGAATCACTAACATAATTACCTGCTAAAATGTTTTGCAGGTCCAAAACAACACCTTGTATACAGACACATACATTTTATTTATTTGTATAGACTAGCATTATATCTTCCCGCGAGTTTATCCGCGTAAAATTTTAAAATCCTGACATAACACTCGGTAATACTGTAGCTTCCCATTAGTGCAAAAAAAATCGAAATCGGATCATAAGTTCCGAAGATTACCACCGACATTTGTATGTCGGTGGTAATCTACTCACAAATTTTACCTTTTTATAATATTAATATAAATTAATAACATAATACAAGTAGATACTAGGTACGTTACAACATCGTCATAATGTTTATTACCAATAGTGCTTATTAAGGTCATCTGGAACCTCACTCAAGTGAGTGCACACAATCAGAAAGCGAACTCATTTGTTTTTAAAGTAAATCATTGCGTATATACAACGAGACCAATGATAACTACACTGCCGTAACTGAATTGCAAAAAGTTTTCAATATGTATCATTTCTGACACAAGGATCTCATCATTCTCCTGCTCTTGTCCCAATTTGTTTGTGGTCGGCGCAACATGTCACTTTCATCTATATTTCTCTATTAGTTGTCATCGCGGTAGTCACTTTCTAGCCATATCGTCTTTCACACTGCCCATCCATCATTTTTTTGGTCTTCCCCTACTATTATAGCCATCGACATACATACTCAAAACCTTCTTCACGACATTTTCCACATTCCTCTGCATCACATGCCCATACCATGACAACCGATTTCCGCACAACTTTTCAGCAGTCACTGGTGCCACTTTCAGACTCCCTCTTATGTACTCATTTCTTGTTCTATCCATTCGTGTTACACCACACATCCCTCTTAGCATTCTCATCTCAGCTGCATGCAATTGCCTTTCATTCATCCCTTTTGTGGCCCAACATTCTGATCCGCACAAGACAGCAGGTCTAACCAGTGTTTTATATATCTTCCCCTTAATTTTAAGGGGAATGCGGAAGTTGCAGATTGTTCCCGTGACCTGCTGCCATTTCATCCATCCAGTGCGATCTACTTTGCCATCGCTTTGCACGAGTGAACCGAAATACCGAAAGTCAGAGTAGACTGGGAGCAGCACGCCATCAAGCACTATGGCTCCAGAACTGGACAGGCTGCCGAAATCGCAGAACATATTATATTCAGTTTTGGTTCCGCTGATTTTCAAGCCAAAATTCTCCAGCTTTTGCTGCTATTTCTCCAATCTGCTCTGGATCTCAGGTCCATCTTCACCGTCGAGAACAGTGTCATCGGCAAACAGCATGCACCAGGGTACCTCTTCCTGTATGTCCGACGTCACAGCGTCCATATTCAACAGGAAGAAGCTTACTTCTTAAGTCCTTAGATTTAAAGCCAACCCTTGGTGCAAGCCTAAAGCAACACTGAACCAGTCGGTATTACCAGTAACCAACCGGACGTAGGTACAAAATTGATTGTACCTAGCACGTGTGAAGGCCATCTCCAAACGCCATGTGCAAATAACGCATCGAAAACCTGGCGTCACACAAATCCTGCATCGCGCTAGCGGAGTTTAACGCGTGACCGGCGTACATACAACATCCCGACATCAACCATCGGGCAGTTGCCCACCAGACACAACACCCGTCTGGTCGGAGGATCCTCCTTTTTCTGTGGAGGATGAGTGGACTTTACACTCTGTTCCTCATGTCTCTTTACATGAATTAACTCCAAGTACTTCCCGGGCAAACCTTTCTCTTTCAAGGCCTACCACAATACATACCGAGGTGCCTTATTATACGCTTTCTAGATCAATGAGTTCTTGTGTGCACGTCTTTAATTCCTGCACAATTGGCGGTGTGAAAAACTGGCGTCCATTGTTCCACGACCTGGCATAAACCCAAACTTGTTCGGGGTGATCTCACTGTCCTCTCGCAGTCTTTCCTCTATCAGTTTCTCCCATACCTTCATAGTTTGTGACATGAGCTTTATTCCTCTATAGTTGTTGTAGTCCTGTACATGACTTTTATTTTTGAAGATGCCACTAGGGAACTATCGCACCATTATTGTGGGATCCCTCTTCATGCAACAACTAATCGAAGAATAAAGTCAGCCACATACATCTTCTTTCAAACACTTCCATTTTTCCTACTTCGAACTGCCTTTCTTACTTCATCTATGCTAATTTGCCTTACCAAACCCTTATTTACTTGTACCTCTTTGAGCACACCATTCCATTTATTCTCTTCGTTCATTAGCTTTTTAAAATAAACCTTCCATCGTACTTTTATTTCGTCACCTTTGGACAGAACCTTACCGGCGTCGTCTTTAAAGTGAATTATATCTCTCATTCTCCTTTCTTTTGCTATTGTAATCCGGTAGAGCTCCTTCTGGCCTCTAGGGCTGTCCAGTGAGCACATATTAAGTACGAGGGCGACACTGAAGGTTTTTAGAACTGGCCACTTGTATACTATATAATAAAAAAACAGTTCAAATTTTGAAAATGGAACTCTTTGCTAATATTATTGTGTATGTATTTTATTAATTTGTCATTTGTTTACAATTTGGCGGCAAATTGAAAATTGTCATATAACGCGAGAAAATTTTCGTAAAATGATTTTTTATGACTTTCGATGTCATTTATGTCAACAAGAAAGTTATGATCGACTTCGGATACCTCATAATTTGACAGAGGCCCAAAAACTCCGTCGTGTTGATTGGTGAAATGTTTCAAAGATTGGGAGGTGACTGAAATACTGTGTTCTAAGGGCTAAGCCTAAGGGCGAGTGGGTAAAGTGCTTTTCTCAGTGGTTCCATCGGATGCAGCGATGTATTGATGTAAATGGACACTATTTTGAAAAGATGTAATAAAACTAATAACTTGCTAGTTTGTTCAGTTTTTGATTTTCTAAGAACTTTCAGTGTCACCCTCGTACTTACCTACATATACTTATTTTTGTATAATATATGTTTTTATATCTAAAATACATAGTTATTCTTGTAGAACCGCTACCACGTTCACCGCCGTCTTCGCTACTGGAGAAGGCCCCAGCATTTCACCCCGCACACAGAAAAGGTACCTATACTGCGTTCCCGATTTAGTTTCCAAACGAATAGCTGTATTAATACCCAGACGTAAAGTTCAGTTTGCGTTACCACTTGGAAACATTTTATGACTTTTTCAATAGTACATACTAGTCATTGTGAAATCAACTTAATTTACACTAGCATAAAGTTAATATTCGTTGAGATGGAAATAATATACATTGGACTACAAGGACTTGGATACATTTTTAATTGTTTAGTATTTATTTTAAGTAAAAAATCTAGTAGCTCTATGTGATTGGATGACACATAAATGACAACAGCCAATAGAATCACTTGATGGACATAATTAAGGTTTATTCCTGCAAATACTACATAATAATTATTAGATCTAGTATCCACCTTTTGATAAAGAAAGAAATAAAATAAATTTATCTGCCCCAGGTTAAGGCACACAATATAGTATACACAAAAACAAAAACAGAAAAATCTTAAAAATATACGTAATATATAAACGTATTTGATTGATATTTATATTTCTATGGTTGGGTTATTCTAAACAAATGTAAAAAAAATAAAACCTTTTTTCTGTAGTTTTAGGTATATCATTCTTTCTCTTCCTTCTTTTTGTTTATTTGTTGGCACAATCACCAGCACATCGAGTTACAACAAAATTTCAAATTTTTTCATTCGATTTTGAACCGTCAACATTTTAAGGTTTCAATTATTTGGAGAAATTTGACAGTTTGTGGTAACTAGGTGCTGGCGACTGTTCCTTAGTCACTCCAACAAAACAATAAAAATGAATCCTTTTTTTCCCGGCAGTTGATTTGCGTCATTGTGGGCGTCAATGAATAATGTATTTACACTTTTATTATTATTTACACTTTGAAGGACAGTAAACGCTCATAGACGTCATAACAACAAAATATCTATTTTCTCATGTACTGTCTTCTAAGTGTTAAATATGTTCATTTGTTATTAATACTTAGTAAATGTAAATAAGGTTTTTTTTTTAATTGCAGAACCTGGTCCACCTTTGCATCCCAAAAATATGTCTATATTCCCGCCGCCTGCGCCCTCTATGCAAGCAGGTTCGTTTTTTTTAAATTTAATCTGACATGTGCTAGCTGTTTCTTTGTCTTGTTTTTTTCTGTCAAGATGGTTATATTTTGTATTTATTGTATAATGGATTTCATTAAGTCGATTTATAAAAGTGTCAAATAAATGTATAATAAGTGTCAAATAAATGTTAAGTGTAAAAGTCTAGAATACAATCAATATGTCAATTTTATTACACAAAGTGACATCTAGCAGGTGTCAGATTACTCCAGTGAATTAATAATTCGAATTTAGAAGGTGTCCTTATGTTAAGCAAAAAATATCATAAAAATATCTTAAGTAGTTTGAAAGTAATATCTTTTTTTATGCTTTTTTGCTTTTTTTTTTTGCATTATTGCCTGAATTTATTTCATAAAGTATTTTACTACAATATTTAAATATTCACATATATATATGTGAATATAAAAAAATAAAAAAATAAAAAATGTTAAACTAGAACGCATAAACATCAATTACAATTGATGTTTATGCGTTCTAGTTTAACATACATTTTTTGCATAACTTACATGCATTATATGAAAGTGAATACCAGATTTAAAACTCACTAAAATTATATATGTGCGCCTAAGTGAACATCCATAGATTGGTATGTTTTACATTATATGTTTTTTCACTTACGAACAAAGACGGTTGTAAACAACCGACCCTTAAAGCAGCGCATTCACGATCAAATTTGAATGACGTAAAACATTTAGTAAGTAATTGCAATGTAACTCTTATCTCATTGTTATAAAGTAGAAATCAGAATAATTACCGTGACTTTGAAAAATACTCTCAGCGACTTACAAATTTATACCTTGCCTTACCGAGATAAGAGTTACATTGCAATGACTAAGTGATGGTTTTACGTCGATCGTGACATTACAATATAATAAAAAATTCACAGACCAGCGTTTGTCCGATGGTGAATGGCAATATGAGGAACTGCAGCCGGCGAGTAAATATCTTCATAACCTTTCTGATATGCCTTATGATAATATGTATGCAGGAAATGAATAAATGTATAATATAACAAAGCCTGAAAAGTGTTTGTTTTTAGGGTTCCGTAAAAAACAAGGAACCCTTATAGTGTCGCCATGTCCGTCTGTCTTTCTGTCCCCGCTGAAGCTCAGAGACTCTTAGTACTAGAAAGCTGTAATTTGGCATAGGAATAATACAATATTAGTTACAAAGTGGTAAAATAAAATTTTGAAAAATAATCATTTTAGGGTAGGTACCTCCCTTGCACGTAATGTGGGGATGATATTTTTTTCTCATTGTATAGGCCTTTCAAAAATATTGCGGGTCTGTAACCCCATTTTTCGATTCATCAAAAATTAGCACTTTAAAGCTTAATATTACGCAAACGGATCCTCCGTTTGCGTAATATTAAGCTTTAAAGTGCTAATTTTTGTTACAGTCAAGTGTCCCCCCTGTCAGCTAAATGGTTGTTTGTGGAGATGTGAAAAAAATCATGGCAGTAGTACATAATATAATGAAATTAAAAAGAAAACACCAACCCGCACTGGGCCCGCGTGGTGGATTAAGGCCCACTCCTTCTCACAGAGGGGAGGCCTGTGTCCCAGCAGTGGTGACATTATAGGCTGATTATGATTATGATGAATAACAAAACTATCACAGCTTAGTAGGCTTTACAAGTTAACGAGTAATAGTTGACATACTTAAAGAAACTGTAATAATTATCTTCATCAGACAACAGTTAAACAGCAGTTCAGTTTTCAAGTTGTGGCGATAATAATGACAATCGCTCCTCCGATTCAGAATCTTACGACATTTCATTCATTATTTTAAATTTTTAGTATTCAGGGTGTGAAAAGAACCATCATGAAGCCGTCGTACGCATTATATACATAAAACTATAGAAGCATGAGGAACAGGGCATAAAGTTACTCATCCTCCGTAGAAAAGGGAGGATCCTCCGACCAGACAGTTGTCGTGTCTGGTGGGCAACTGCCCGACGGTTGATGTCGGGATGTTGTACATATGTACGCCAGTCGCGCGTTAAACTCTGCTTGCGCGATGCAGGATTTTGCGTGACGTCAGTGTGTTGCGTAGTTCGCATGTGGCGATGTAGATGCCGCTACAAAACTAAGTAACTTTGTGCTGCAACAATTTCTGGGAAACAACTTTTATTTTAGATAAACACATAAACTCACGCCTTCTTCCCATGGGGGTAGGCAGTCCTTTTGCTTCGCCTACGTCCATACATCTGGTCTTGCGCGCACGCCGGTTGCGAGTACTACGCACCCGACCTTTCTGAAGAACATCACAATTAGGACACTACCATATGTCCTCCACTGCTATCAAAACGGTGAAGGAGAACATTGTGATGAAACTGGCATGTCCTAGAATCAAAAATTCGAATACATGTGACACCTACCAACCCGCACTGGGCCCCCGTGGTGGATTACGGCCCACTCCCTCCCAAAGAGAGGAGGCCTGTGTCCCAGCAGTGGGAACATTATAGGCTGATTATGTTATGTCTCCTAGGGCGTCCCCTCCCGGGGTTTCCACTAACCTCTGCTTTGTAAATACCTTTTGTTAGTAGTTCATTCATCCTCTCAACATGAAAAAACCATCTAAGCATACTCTTTTATTTTTGGTATGAATAATCGCTCTTTACGGTGATCCGCAATGTAACGCACGCAGAGCGAAATACAAGGGTCGTAGCAGTCTATGAAGTTAAGAGTCTACAATACCTTAAATTGCTTTGCATGATCCTCCGTTTTATCGAAAATATTGCAGCATTCATTTTTACACATCACTTAATACTGCTGAGCGTGGTCGTCTTCTGTTTAATGGATGAAAAGTATTTTTATAACAAATTTAATATATTAGAAAATATCGAGTGGGTTGCCTAAACAATTCCTGGCCAGACTATGATTAATTAAAAATTGAAAAATGACTTTACATTAAATATTGCACTCGTGAGTTTAAAGAATATATTTAATACCAACCGAAAGTATGAATCCTATAGAATATACAAACGTTGGGTCTATTTTTTCTTTCTTTTTTTCCGGGGTGGGAATTCCCCATGGATCTCCTCCGCCCTGGGGCAGGCGGAGGGGGTCTGTCAGACTCTTACTGAAAAACTCACTCTCTTACTCAAAACCACCCCGGTGTTCCCCTCCCACACTTGCACTGGGGATCATGGGATCTAGTGCAACTTCCGCGATCCCCGGCTGGTGCCGGCCCGCCATCGTGGGCCACCTCAAGTTCGCGGGGGGAATGAGGCCCGCGAGTCCGGCGACGTCCAATAGGGGCGCACGTGGAACACTACGCGCCGCCACCTCGGGTCCTGCTATGTGGGGGGCGACGGATGTCCCCGAGTTCGTCGCCCCTGGACCCATTTAGGGGGACTGGAAGAGGGCGTTGTCCGCCGACGCCCGGGGCGCCTGCTGCGGGCAGGGTGATTAGAAGAGATCTCCCGCTCCCTTTCCGCAGCCTCCTGCGACATGACTGTTTCGCAGAAGGATACCACCGCGTTCCAGGACTCCTCGCTGCCGACCATGGAGTCGACCACGTGCCGAGGGCATGGCGCGGCTCCTCCCAAGCGGCACACTCTGCCAGCGTATGCCGCGCCGTGTCCTCCCGGCAGTCGACGCAGGGTGACACCGGGCGTCCAGCTCCCTGTTTATGCGACACTGGTACTTCCCGAAGCAACCATGACCCGAGAGCGCCTACGTGACCTGAAACGACAGGGTGCCTCCTCCCGAGCCAGTGCTCGAGTACCGGCCGGACCGCCTTAATGTTGACGAGGCTGGCGGTAGGGCGTGAAATCCTGTCCCGCCATTCCGCCACCAGGGCTGCGCGAAGATGCAACTAACGCAACTCCATTTGTCGCTGCATCAGCCACTCGCCTCACGCCCTCGCTTCCTCGCACCACTTGTACAGTGACGCAAGTACTTTCGCCTCGAGGTCTCAGGGCGGGGATCCGGCCAGTACACAAGCCGCTTCGTTGGAGATCGTGCGAACCAAAAATTCGAAGTCATGTGACATCTACCAATCCGCACTGGGCCCACGTGGTGGATTACGGCCCACTCCCTCCCAAAGAGCTGATTATGCTTACCCCGCCACCTTTTTAAGGTGTTCGCCATGGAATTGTTGTGGGTATAGTCAAAAGCCCACCTCAACGAATATTAACTTTATGCAAGTGTAAATTAAGTTGATTTCACAATGACTAGTATGTACTATTGAAAAATGTTTCCAAGTTGTAACGCAAACTGAACTTTACGTCTGGGTATTAATACGGCTATTCATTTGGAAACTAAATCGGGAACGCAGTATAGGTACCTTTTCTGTGTGCGGGGTGAAATGCTGGGGCCTTCTCCAGTAGCGAAGACGCGAACGTGAACGTGGTAGCGGTTCTACAAGAATAACTATGTATTTTAGATATAAAACCATATATTATACAAAAGTAAGTACTTATATGTAGGTAGGTATGAGGGTGACACTGAAAGCTCTTAGAAAATCAAAAACTGAACAAACTAGCAAGTAATTAGTTTTATTATATCTTTTAAAAATAGTGTCCATTTACATCAATACATCGCTGCATCCGATGGAACCACTGAAAAAAGCACTTTACCCACTCGTCACTTGTCCGAATCTACTGATAAGTCACTCCTTTGGCAGTCTCTATCATACGCCGCACAACACTGATGTTATCTTCAGTCGTCGCCGTAGAAGGTCGTCCCTCACGCAGATAATCTGTGAGATTAGTGCGACCACGTTTAAACTCATTATACCAGTTGTAAACAGTGGCACGAGATGGGGCTTCATCGTGAAAGGCCAATCGAAGTCTATCATAACATTCTTGTTGACTTAAATGACTTCGAAAGTCATAAAAATTCGAAAGCTTTCTCGTGTTAAATTCATGCTGACGTGACACAGACAATTTCCAATTTGCCGCCAAATCGTAAACAAATGACAAATGATATTAACACATACACAATAATATATACACATATGGGCTAAGTAATTTTGTTGAGGGGCTTGTGGCTAAGTAATAACAGCCGCACGGGTCGATCGATAAGGTTAAGCTACGCTTGCCGCGGTTGGTCCGTGGATGGGTGACCATCTTTACATACCAAGACCACGTTAGCGAAAGCACGTTAAGCCGTTGGTCCCGGCTGTCATTTTTAGATCTTTGGCAGTCGTTACGGGACGTCAGAAGCCCGAAAGTCTGACAACCAGTCTTACCAAGGGTTATCGTGTTACTCGTACCCAGTAACTAGGTAATGGAGGTCAGATAGGCAGTCGCTCCATCTAAAATACTAGTATTCAGCTGCATCCGGTTAGACTGGAAGCCGACCCCAACATAGTTGGGAAATGGCTAGGCAGATGATGACAATAATATTGGCAGAGTTCCATTTTCAAAATTTGAACTGCTTTTTTTATTATATCGTTTACAAGTGGCCACTTCTAAAAACTTTCAGTGTCGCCCTCGTAAGCATACTCTTTTATTTTTTGGTATGAAAAATTACGGTGATGCGCAATGTAACGCACGCAAAGCATTGTGCATATGTGTGCAAGCAACGATACAGGGGTCGTAGGAGTAGGTGTATAAAGTTAAGAGTACCTCAAATTGCTTATCATGATCCTCAGTTATATCGAAAATATTGCAGCATTCATTTTGAAATAAATATATGGTAAAGTTGAGGATTAATGTTAAGTAGGTACTACACACATCAAAAAAGTCTAAGCAACACGCATCATTTACAGAAACTGCATGTTTTATTAATTGATACTTTATGTTTTTCGCAAACTAGATTGGTGTACAATCTTTTTGTTCTCGGAAACATACTGGCTGATTTAAAAAATAGAAACTTTTCGATTGTGTTTTGTTTTCTCATTAAAATAAAAGCTAATTATTTTTTTCCCGATTTCATGTTGTTTTCGTTGCTTGATAAATTTGGTATTTAGCTCACTTTTATTATTTTAAGATAAACAGTTTTTGAAAAAATTGAGTGGTGAGTAATTTTTTTTGTCATGGAGCGACGTCGTTTGACTGCTGATGAAATGCAGAGAGCTGTAGGAATGCTGCAAGCGGGAAGAAATCAGACCTAGGTATCTCGGCATTTTGGTGTTAATAGGAGCGTGATTTGTCGTCTTTGGCGTTACGTTAATACAGGGGATCCAACTGCTCGACAGGACCGATACATACAACTGATTGCAAGACGTCAGCCGATGTTAACTGCCCGGGAGATAGGTTTAAAGCTACAATTCTCAAGCGATGTTGTTGTTAGCCACAAAACCATGAGAAATAGACTGCATGAATACGGCCTACGAGCACGACGCCCAATTAGGTGCCCTCCTATAGGCCATGGGAATCGCGCCCGTCGAAACGAATGGTCTAGGGAACGCTTGACATGGACTCTAGAGCAATAGGATAAAATTTTATTTTGCGATGAGTCCCGGTTTGGATTAAGCCCTGATACGAGAAGGGTAAGAGTGTATCGTCGTCCCGGAAATGCTGAAAGATTGAGATCTTACAGTGGCTCTACAGTGATGGTATGGGCGGGTATTATGAAGAACAGACGAACTGAGCTCGTTTTTGCAGATGGCAATATGAACGCTGAAAGTTACGTTAAAAATGTCCTCGGGCCTTATGTTCACCCATTTGCACAAAATCTTGGCTCAGATTTCACGCTGATGCATGACAATGCGAGTTCGCACACAGCTCGGAGGACCAGAGAGTACTCGGCAATGGAAAACATCCGGGTATGGCCGTGGCCTGCACAATCACCAGACCTCAATCCCATCGAAAACACATGGGATATGCTCCAGAGACATGTTCTAGAGAACCTGGACGGAGTGTCGACAATCCAACAACTGAAAGACTTGTTAAAATTCCATTGGGGGCGATTGCCGCAGGATCAGATAAACAATCTTATAAATTCAATGAAAAATCGTTGCCGACAAGTTTTAAACAACAGAGGCGGTCACACTTTGTATTGAATTACCAAATAATTTAAAAAATGTCGTTATTTAATTTTGTAAAACATGAAAAGTTAAATTTCGTTTAACTATATTTTAAACTACGTTTGTTACTGTACACATATTGCTAATTATTGTGATTAAATGAACAATTGAATAAAGGATTTTGTTGCTTTAAAAATGCTTAGTTATTATTTATAAAAGAAATATAAATATATTACAATAGTAACAATTGTTCAAAACCGTACATGTTGCTTAGACTTTTTTGATGTGTGTATGTTTTACGAAAACACGATCCCATAAAAATTACTCGAGTGAAAAAAAATTACATTGTTATGTACCTCCAAACTAAACAATAAACCCAATAACAAAATTTAAAAGATATGATACGGCCCCGCCGCGCCGCCGCCAGATGGCGCACGGCAGGACTTACCATCGCCATGCCTGCGTGTAGCCATGCTGGCCGCGCCCGGCTTCGACTTCGCGCCGCTAGGGGCGCTAGTAGTCGTTCTGCAACTCAACTATCGCGTTGCACACAAAAATAAACTCAGAATCAGAACATTTTTTATCATTGTAAAATTCAGATCAGAATACAGATTTTAGAACCAGTAAAGTCCATTATTTCGAAGCCCTAAACACAGCGGCAACAGCCGAATCAAAATACTTACTTCAAATTAGATCACGAAACTTTGTAAAATGACTAAACTAAATTTACAACATTATAGTTATTAAAGTGAAACTTTTATTCCACCGCCTCATATTTTTTCGTCCATCTATCGCATGTAGCATTACAGCCAGCCGCGGAGTAGGGGTAAAGTGAAAGGCGCTCGGCGGAGCAGCCTAGGCCAACATGGCGGCACACATGGCTCGCATCAGCTTTACTAAAGTTTCACTTGCATCGTGGTGTTTATTTTATTACCATTATTTTCACCGTAGTAAAAATAAGTTACCTAAACTATCGGCGCCTTGGAGCCTTTTCCCTGCCATGCCACCCCGACCAGCACTCTACTCCGATTCGCTTGCTCGCGGTCACGCGAGCAGTAGTGTGCGGGCAAGATGTAAAACTTGGTGTCGTAAAAAAGGTCAATAAAAGTTGAACATTCAATATCTGTTCGGTTCTCGGCTTCGTTAAGCGTCTTTTTATACCCATTAATCGTATGGATTCCCTTTGATTGTCCCGTAAATGCTAAACTAAGTTGACGATATAATTGTTATTAAATATAATTTTAACTGGAATCAATTCAATTCGTTATCGAAAAAGTAATAGCTCGATTTGCCATTTTTACAGCCAAACTGTAATGTGTAATAATTAAATGTACATGTTTATAACAGTACTTAATTATTCTAAGTAAATTATGTTAAGATTTATACTTCCTTTGTGTTTCTCGATTCTGTTGCATCTTTACTCGAATGATAAGTTGGTAGCGGGCTTTAGGCTATTTGTTCATATTTTTTTTATTTTTTTTTTTTTTTTGGGTGGGAAATCATCAAATAACTTCTCCCGCTCTGGGTGGAGCGGGAGGGTGTGTCAGACTCTTACTGACTAAAACCCACCCGTATTCCTTCTTGTTGCCTGTGTTGCGGGGGCCTCGGTGACCCATAAGTACCTTCCCGCGACCCCAGCAGGCATCGGCCCTAGTGGACCCCTACTATGTGCTGACGACATCTCTTTGAGGCGCGCGTGGAATACAACGCGCCGTCGACCCGGGCCTGGTCCTTGCCGGACGGTGAGCTACCCATTGCTCACCGTCCGCAAGCCCGCGCCTGCGGTGGCCGGAAATCCGCCCGGGATTCCCGACGCCCTGGGCGTCTCCTGCGGCGGCTAGGGGCGAGAGGGCGCGAAACTTGCCTTTCCTTCAACCGTCCCGCCTCCTCCTTCGCGAGCATTACTGCTTCGCAGAAGGAGGTGACGGCTGCCCATGCCCTCTCGCTCCGTACCATGGCCTGAACCAGGGCCGGACGCGAGAGGTCTCTGCCGCCGATCGCCTCCAAGAGGACACGGCGGTGCTCTGCCCAAGCCGGGCAGACCTCCACCGTATGCTCCACCGTGTCCTCCGGGCGATCCACACAGTGGTGACACCCGGACGTTTCCTCCCGCCTTATCCGACACAGGAACCTCCCGAAGCTTATTTGTTCATATGACCGCGCGTTACTGCGCGGATCCACTAACTATTGACATATAGAATAAAAAAAAAATTAAGAAAGGATATCCGCTACATCACTTCGAAATTCGAACGGTGTCTTGTGGTGACTCTGCGATGATTTACTTTAAAAACAAATGAGTTCGCTTTCGAATTGTGTGCGCTCACTTGAGTGAGGTTCCAATTGAACTTCACACAATCGCACTACAGGGCTTGCCTGAGGTAAATCAGTATCGGAAGTCCAGTCGTAGATAAGGACATTAGAAGGACAGCAAGTTGTCTTATCTTTTTATTTAATGTTTCGTCTTAGCAATAATAACATTTTGCCCTATTCACAGAAAATACCAATTTATTGATTTAAATCGTGTCTTTTATATTTTTACTTCACAACTACTTACAAAGTATAACATTTTACAATATAATTATTTACATAAAATATCTTACATTTTTGTTTGCTTAATACTGAATGATGATGTCGAAATACAATCTTATTAGGTAACCTAATTTACTATGATACAATACATTTTTAATTGCTTCTAGTAAGACGCTGACAACACCTAAACCACGGTCACTGTCAGATTGCATAGAAAAGAAAGAGAAGTGCGATGACACAACGCTTGTAATTTATTATAAAATATGAAGCAATTGTCTATTTACTCAAAATTGAGTTGAGTAATCGAAAATAAAACTACCAAGTTCTCCACTCAAATAAGACGTTCATGTTATTAATTAAATACGTATCGTATGTTGATATTTAATACAGATATTTTGGATTAGAACTCAAGGTAAGAGGTTAGTTTAACGTTAGTTTGGGGAAAAAAAAATCATGAATATATCTTAAGTAGTTTGAAAGTAATATCGTTTTTTTGTGCTTTGGGTAGACCACATATTGAATGCTTTACTTCCTTTCCTTCCTTTAGCATTTTACTATAATACTTAAATATTAACATATAGAATTGATGTGTATGCGTTCTAGTTTAACATACATTTTTTTGCATAACTTACTTACATAATATGAAGGCGTAAAATACAGATTTGATAGTCACTAAAACTATATATTAATGCCAAATACTGGTGAAAATTACAAATTTTCATGACCGCCGTATATGACGGCTACCGCTCTTCTAGGAAAGCATAGCTGTAGTGACAGTAAAAAATAATGATTAACTACTTCCCTACTTAATTAAAAGTACTAAATCGATGGTATATTTTTTATTGCAAAATAAATAAGGTCGCATTTTAACATGCGTCAAAATGTCCGCGAGTTTTAAGATGGCCTGTCAGAGAAGTAATTAAAAAAAATGTTAACTGCAATTTGCGGTTCCATTTTCTCTATTTTTATAGTTTAAATTTTGGAACAAAGTTCCTTATCGCACGTTATACTCTGCACACTTGAGAGCACGAATGAGAACTAGACCGAAAAAGTTTACATTTTTCCCGCCACAACACTTTTATTACGTAACAAAAGTGTCGTGTCGGTCAAAATGTGCAAAAGTAAAAAGAATTTCGTTCCAACCTCTTGCTATGTACCTACTTGAGACGGCTATTATAAAGAAGATACGTTTCAAAATTGAGTCGTATACCAGCACCCTAATTGCGTAACACAATGTAAATGACTTTGAAGTATGTGACTAATCCATTGCTTCATATGATCGAAAAATTTGTCTGCTCAACAACGGAAATAACGCAATCAATGTTGTTGAACTGTCAAAATGAAACGTATTGCTACTAATAGTGTGACACGCAGTTACTCCGCAGGATAGATGCTAACAGTTTATCAGACATTTCATGCAGTTTTGCCGTAAGGCGACATGCGACCCTAGAGTATGTGTGTTTGCAAAATGTACGTACAGCCCGATTGAAACTTTATGGCAGCTCGGAACACGACACGAGTCAATGTGCAGTAACGTATTCATGTGTCAGCGGGGGTGAGGGGTGGGGTACTGCTCAGCGAGTAGCTCACTTCAGAGCCGCCTCTTGTGAGTAAATGAGTAGATAACTGTCATATCATAATCATTACTCTGCTCTTTTGGCGCTCGAGTGATGTTCAGAGGGTGCTGTTGGTAGACATTTGTGCAATTGTTTTGTGAAATGTATTGAAAATAAGATGGCGGCGTTAGTTCCGATTTTGGTCACGCGCCAAGAACCTTGTATCGCTATATGTCGGTACTAAGTTAACCTTCGCTTACTTATATTTACTGTGACAGAAAACATATTGACAAACGTGGACTGGACTTAAACGTAAACTGTACTCTGGGTCGCCAACACACATTGAGTGAGTGGGACTACAGCCTTTTTTTTTTTCTCTCGCTCCGTACCATGGTCTGAACCAGGGCCGGACGCGAGAGATCTCTGCCACCGATATCGCCTCCACGAGGACACGGCGGTGCTCTGCCAAAGCCGGGTAGACTTCCACCGTATGCTCCACCGTGTCCTCCGGGCGATCCACACAGTGGTGACACCCGGGCGTTTCCTCCCGCCTTATCCGACACAGGAACCTCCCGAAGCTGCCGTGTCCGGTAAGGACCTGCGTCAGGCGGAAGGTGAGGACGCCGTGGCACCTCTCTAGCCACTCCTCAGGGACTACAGCCTAGTATTTATTTTACAAGTCTCCCTTTATATTCAAATTCCCTTAACCCTAAACCCCTAAAACCCTATTTTCACAAGAATAAGTTACATTATACATTGTACATGTTTGGGTCATAACTATTCAAAGGTTTCAGAGGCTCGTACGTCCATTCTTCATCTGAAGATGCTTGATTTTCATTGTAATAAATATCTGAAAATGAAAACAGTAATATTTAAATAATTTGTTACTTTTGCCCGCAGCTTGGCTCGTGTAGAGGTCGAAAATTAGTCCACGGGAATTGTACAATTGTACATACTAAACCAGGTCATGGTGTACCTGTGTGCCATACTTCATCGACATCCATTCAGCAACTAAGGTGGCTTTTTTTTGGGTGGCAAATTATCAAATAACTTCTTCCGCTCTGGGCGGAGCGGGACGGTGTGTCAGAATCTTACTGACTAAAACCCACCCGTGTTCCTTCCGTTGCCTGTGTTGCCAGGGGGTAACCCTTTTGGACTTTCCCGCGACCCCGGCAGGCAGCGGCCCTAGTGGACCCCTACACTTGTGCTGACGACATCTCTTTGATGCGTGCGTGCAACACAACGCGCCGTCGACCACCGGTCACTAAGGTGGCTAAGGTGTAAAAAGGTACCGGACAGACGGAGTTATTTTCGCATTTCAAATTATAAGTTTATTATGGATTAGCATCAACACTATTCCTAGTTGGTGTAGTGGTCACAAGAGGTACTGCTGAGCGTGTGGGATTCTGGGTTCGATTCCCTGGGTCGGGCTAAATGTTATTGTGTTTTTCCATAAATAAATTCAAGGCAGCAGAGTCTGGGTTAGTACAAAGTTGATGGAAATAGGCTCGCACATTGTTACATGGGACTTATCTACTTATCACATAATTGGATCGGCATGGGTGTCACTTCTGCCTACTTCTTTAGGGAATTCGAGCGTAATGTTACTTTATGAATATGAAGCTACTCTCAATAAGGTGTCAATATTTTACCCTCTTGAACTGGTTGATGTGCTGGTGGTCCCCTCGGCTTTGATGTAACTGCAGGTGGTGGACCTGTAATGAAATAAGTTTTATTAGAGATGTCATTAACACAAAATGATGTTGACTTTGACACCATTTGGCCGCTAGTACTGAAAAAGAATCCTTACTGTTGTTCCTCCTCCTAAGAGCCTCTTCAAATTCACTGGCAGTCATGAGATCTGTGAAAGAAAAAAATAATTTCAGCAATGTATTCTTATTTCCAGAAGTGCTGTTCTCTAAAGTTCACTTGGAACCTCACTCAAGTGAGCGCACACAAGTCGAAAGCGAACTCGTTTGTATTTAAAGTAAATCATCGCGGATTCACATCGAGACACCGTTTGAAGCGCTGTTTAAAAAGGAAGCTTGCAGAATAAGCAAACGTTTGTCGAATGACCGATGGCCGATGGAGTAGACGAGTCCTGAAGTGGAGACAGCGTATCAGCAAGCGGAATGTGGGACGCCCCCCAGCCAGACCGATGACGAGAAGGTGGCTGGGACGGACTGAATGCGGAAGGCGGAGAACAGGGCGTTGTGGCGTAGCCTGGGAGTGGCCTATGTCCAACTGCGGACTGCGGCAGGCTGAATTGATTGATTTGTTTAAAGAATAACACTATGGTTGATGATGGACTAAAGAACGCAATTTAATACTCACTAGGCTTTGGTGATCCCCTTGAAGAGGAGTCAGGAATTGCACTCGTTACTTGCAGAACTGTAAAAAAAAAGTCTTTAGGCGCTATGGAGCGAGCTATACTAGGAGTTTTTATGAAGGTCCTGGAAAAAACGAAAGTCTCCGAAATATGTAGCTTGCATAGTTAGCAAGCTGAAGGAGCAGTGGACTGGCTATGTCTGCCTCAATCAATCTGCCTAGCCTTTTCCCAACTATGTCGGGGTCAGCTTCCAGTCTATCCGGATGCAGCTGTATACCAGTATTTTACATGGAGCAACTGCCTACCTGACCTCCACAATCCAGTAACTGAGTAATACGACACTCCTTGATAAGACTGGTTGTCAGACTTTCGGGCTTCTGACGGCCCGTAACGACTGTCAAAGATCCACGAATGACAGCCGGGATCAATAGCTTAACGTGCTTTCCGGGGCACGGAGGGGTCTCGGTATGTAAAGACGGTCGCCCATGCACGGAGCAACCCCTGCAAGCGTAGCTTAACCTGATGGATCGACCCTTGCGGCGGTTATTATTGAGCCACGAGCTCCTACTGGTTAAGTCTGCCTTAATATCAATATTTGTTGAAGTTGCGTAGGACGCCCCACGTTTTTACGAAACACTGGCATATGCCAGAGGCTTTGCCTACGTGAAGGCCAGATTATCCCACGGGAACGTGTCACCAGAATAAAAAGTATCCTAGTTTTTCCTAATCCCGGTCTATCCCTGTGCCAATTTTTATCCAAATCCGTTCAGCCGTTTTAGCGTGAAATCGTAACAATCACACCTTCACATTATTATATTAGTTAGGATTATGAGGTGGATGATACTGGCTCATAAAACCGTAGGGAGCTCTACTCCTATATGTTGAGGTCGGCTACCAATCGAACCACCAGCAGCTGAATACAATATTTTACATGGAGCGACTGCCTATCTGACCTCAGCAATACAGTAACTGGGTAATACAATACCCCTTGGTAAGACTAGTTGTCAGAATTTCGGGCTTTTGGCTATACCAATAACAATTCCATGGCGAACACCTTAAAAAGGTGGCGGGGTAAGCATAATCAGCCTATAATGTTCCTACTGCTGGGACGAAGGCATCCTCTCTTGGAGAGGTAGTGGGCTGCAATCTACCACGCGGTCCCAGTGCGGGTTGGTAGATGTCACATATCTTCGATTTTTATTTTCCTTCAACGTTTTGAGAGCAGTGGTGATGAAATTATGTGCACAAAGTAAAGTGCCCTCCTGATGGCTTTGACCTACTACTCTTAAGTCGTGGATGGAAGGATGGATAGTCGCGGTTTGAATGTGAAATGCGGAGAATTTACCACTTCTGGGTGGTAAAACAAGTATCCTTACCATTATTTCTCCTTCTTAAAGCTTCATCAAGTTCATTGGTCTGGGCACCTGTGAAAGACGTTGTATTACAATTAAGAATTCTTCATCAAAGTCGTAGTATGAGTATTGTCATAAAAGTTCGTGGTGGTCCCACTGCAAGATAAAAGCGTTCTGAGAAGATACGGCCGTTCTAAGGATGATGCACGGATGAATGGTCTGAAGACGTCATTGACAGACGTGTGACTTCATTCTACAGCTACCTAGAAGAGTGGTAACCGTCACATACCATCTGCGATTTACCGACGCATGACGTCACTGGACCGTTATCTTTGAAAGTAAGTTGGTGTGTTTTCGTAGAGAGCGTTTTTGACATCATTTGTCCATCATTTTCATGACAGCCGTCACCGCGGCCGTTATGTGGGCCCTAGGCTTAATCGAATGTGTAGCACACGCAACGCTACGCACGGTTAAATGCCAGTTTATGCTTATAATAGGCGACACCTAACTTAATGTCTAAATTAAAGCGCACTGTTAGATTTTCAACGGTTGGCTGCTGAAAAATCCAGCAGCGTATAGAATATTTTTTTTCTAACTGAACTGTGCTGCTGTGGAGTTAAAACACTAGGTAGTGGTGAAGAGCGGGCGTTTTGTGGGACTGTCTTATGTAATTTTGACGTTCGAAAAGTGCTGATTCTCAGCCTAGTTTGAATAAATGACTTTTGATTTTGAGTTGTTAATCTTAAAAGAGATCAACGCTATTTATCCTATATGGTTCTATCTCTTACTATAAGTGGACTGGAGACTTTGACACATTCCTTTACGGCACCATAATCGAAACTCCGGTTCCAAAAAAAGTCTTCTTTAATAGATGGATAGAATTAAATAGGCAGCGAAGTAAATCCCCGCAGCTAGAGTTTGAGCCTTTTTCAGGTCCAAGTTTGGCTTTGCTAGTCATCAGAGAGCTCACGAAAGGAACGAAAATGTGTCTGGGTCACTGTCACCGGATATGGTAAAATGGACTATAAGTCCCAGGACAATTGTAAAAATCGTTAAAGTCCGGTCCTTTGCAAAATTATTCTTCCAATAGTCCTGCGACATTACTACACCTACTGTAGGAACTTTTTCTAGTGTTATTTATTATTCCTTACCGTTCGGCCTTCTTCTAATGGCCAGCTCTTGCTGCATTGGCGTCATATTGTGTCCTGGTTTGGGTTTTGGTATGGTATCTGTGGAAAACGAATATAATTAAAAATATGTTTGTTTTAATAAATCTATGTCTGAGGACAGTGACCAAATCACTGTAGGAAGTGGCGCATTTGGAAACCCCTATCAGAAAAATGAATTGTTAATCGATTTTTCTACAAATACCGGAGGAAATTATCAAAGTCGGAGATTATCATCTCCGACTTTGATATTTGAACTTCAAAATTTATTTAAAAAAAAATAAGCTCTAAGCTGTACAAACTTGCTTTTAGATGATAAATAAGTAAAAAAAAAAAATCTATTAACTCGGTGCCAAGTTTAGACTGATGTTATGTAAAGTTATCGCATATTAAGTTTTATTCGTCATTATTATTTTGTATCTAATTAAAAATGTTTGAATGATTGTTATGAAAAAAAAAAAATGCAGCACCATTTTTGGTTTTTTACCATTCTGATCACGTCAACTACCATTACATAATCAGCCTATAATGTTCCCACTGCTGGGACACAGGCCTCCTCTCTGTGAGAGGGAGGGGGCCGTAATCCACCACGCGGGCCCAGTGCGGGTTGGTAGATGTCACATGTCTTCGAATTTTTGGTTCTAGGACATACCGGTTTCCTCACGATGTTTCCCTTCACCGTTTTGAGAGCAGTGGTGATGAAATAATTTACACAATGTTAAGCGTCTGTCCGGTTTCGAACCTACGACCTACAACTCGTAAGTCGCGGCCGTTACCACTGGGCCACCACTGCTTTCAACTACCATTAGTTGATCAGAATGGTCTGCTTATTAATAGTTGAAGAGCCTTATACCTACATGGTGAGAGTACCTAAAACTATTACTATTCATTATCTAACAGATAACGCAAAGAAAAAGCGCTGAATAAAGGAACAAATGGGAGATACATCACAGCAGGTCAAACGACGGATGTGGGCAAAAACGACTGTAACTATTATACAACTTTAAATTGAAAAATAATCCTTACCGTTGTTCCTCCTCCTAAGAGCCTCTTCGAATTCATTGGCAGTCATGATATCTGTGAAAGAAATGAATAATTTCAGCAATGTATTCTTATTACCAGAAGTGATATTCTGTAAAGTTCACTTGGAACCTCACTCAAGTGAGTGCACACAATTCCAAAGCGAACTCATTTGTTTTTAGGGGACTACAGGACCTAAACGCAAATTTTGTAAGTTTTATATTGCCTATATGATCCACAGCAGTAAACAAAATCAGAAAAATATATGATATTCTTCAGGATATACGCTAGGTAGATAGTGTGTTAAAAACATAATACAAATAATTTGATACGATAGAAAAAAATCACGAAGATGCCTCCAAAAATTTCTTTTAACGATTTAAAACCATACTAATATACATGAAATCATTCTGATTTTTTGTCAGATTATTCTACAAGCAACATATTAGCATAATAGTGTTTTATTTTTTTTATACAATCAATAACTTTTTTGTAAATCGATAATTGCTTCATATTTTGCAATAAATTACCAGCGTTGTGTCATCGCGGTTCTCTTTCTTTTCTATGCAGTCCGACAGTGACCGCGCTTTAGGTGTTGTCGGCCTCTTAAAGTAAATCATCGAGGATTCACAACGAGACACCGTTCGAATAAATGTGTTTAAACAAAATTTGGTTAATGCCTGGTTTCTGAAGTCCTCAACAGCTCTCAAGAGCTTTAATTTATTCGATAAAGTTGTTGAGAAAAGAAATGTGCTAAAGATATCAAACCAATAGGATTGCAACTGAGTATTGCTGATGCATAAATCCACAGAGCAAGAACGTCTTTACTAGAGACGCAAAGTCAAAAGTCCAAAGTCAAATTTATTTCCACATTTATTTGTAAAAATTTAATATATTAAAAATATTTATATTAATTATAATAAAGAAAAATAGAATTGATTCCCCTTCCAAAGGTAGTTTCGTATGGAGTAGAATGGACAAGAAACTCCTCCACTCTTTTAAGATGTCTTACAATATTTTGTACACATTAATTATATAATTGTATGTGAAGGCGATGCGCCTAGAAATAAAATGACTACCTACATCACAATAGGTAAAAATAATTCAAAATAGAGCAATGACAGAGAATTAATTATATATGTGATAGTGGTCACATATTTACAAACATTGTAAAAGTAGACGATTTTCATAAAATTAACACGCCGCTACGAATTATATTTTTGTGTCCGAATTTGGCGCTACAGAGCGCAAGCTAGCTGTCAGAGAATTTGTCGTAATTTTCTCTGAGTAAAGACCTTCGGTGACCTTCACTGACACGCTTGGTTTGGATAAAACTGTTGCCAGTACCGTCTCTAGCAGCGGCAGTAAAGCCGTCTTCGTGCTCTTTGAATAAATCTAATATCACTAACCATCTTCTTTTTTTTTTTTTAGGGTGGGAATTTATCAAATAACTTGTCCCGCGGGAGGGTGTGTCAGACTCTTACTGACTAAAACCCACCCGTATTCCTTCCTGTTGCCTGTGTTGCCAGGGGCCTCGGTGACCCATTAGTACCTTCCCGCGACCCCGGCAGGCATCGGCCCTAGTGAACCCCTACATTTCTGCTGACGACATGTCTTTGAGGCACGCGTGGAATACGACGCGCCGTCGACCCGGACCTGGTCCTTACGGACGGTGAGCTACCCATTGCTCACCGTCCGCAAGCCCGCGCCTGCGGTGGCCGGAAATCCGCCCGGGATTCCCGACGACCAGGGCGTCTCCTGCGGCGGCTAGGCGGGGCGAGAGGGCGTGAAACTTTTCTCTCCCTCAACCGTCCCGCCTCCTCCTTCGCGAGCATTACTGCTTCGCAGAAGGAGGTGACGGCTATCCATGCCCTCTCGCTCCGTACCATGGCCTGAACCAGGGCCGGACGCGAGAGTTCTCTGCCGCCGATCGCCTCCACGAGGACACGGCGATGCTCTGCCCAAGCCGGGCAGACCTCCACCGTATGCTCCACCGTGTCCATCACTAACCATCTGAGGATCGAATCGCTTGCTACAAAAAGACCAACGAGATATTGTAGTTGAAATGATGATAAAAAGAACATAGGTACTTACTGGATCGATTCTGTTGCGGCTTTGGTGTGACTAGTGGCTTGTTCCCTTGTCTCATCTTCAGTGTGTTTTCTTTTACGTCCAGAAAATTACCTCTAGGAACTTTCTTCTCAGGCATAGGGAGTCGAGCTGAAATTTAAAAGGATATATCAGGATATAAAGATACACTAGAATCATACGCAAGGAGACAATAGCGTAGTGTTGCTCTTTAAACATCAATTAGAACGCAGTCTCATTGTGGATCCGCGACGATAGAATAGAATACTCTTTATTATGTACACCATAAAAATTACAGATATAAATGTATAAATTTTACATAGGGTGACGGTCTTATCGCTAAAAGCGATCTTTTAAAGACAACCTTTGAATGGATGATTTTTTTTTTTTTTTTTTTATTTGTGATGGGTTTGCTCTTGACCTTAGTCTATGTCAGAGGTGACAGAAACAAAGTCGACGATGGAGCGAGCTTACCCAGAAGAAGCCTGTTCACAAGAGATTAGGGTTGTATGCGTTCGGAAACACAGACGCAGGCAGAGAGTTCCATTCCTTTGCTGTGCGCATTATAAAAGAAGTTTGGAAACGCTTAGTGCGAGCTGGTGGGATAGCCACCAGGAAGGGATGGTAACCTGAAGTGCGCCTAGATGACCGATAATAGAAGGGGGCCGGTGGAATGAGGTCGTGGAGTTCTTGGGCACACTCTCCGAAGTACAATCTATAGAAGACCGACAAGCAGGCAACCTTGCGACGATGGGCCAAACTGTGAAGCTTGGCATCCACCAGATTTACGTCGCCAATGAGCCTCTTAGCTCTGCGTTCCACCGAGTCAAGCGCGGCAAGTTGGTATTTAGCCGAGCCATCCCAAAGGTGGCTACAATACTCCATGCAGGATCGGACCTGCGCTTTATAAAGGGTCAAAAGCTGTCCAGGCGTAAAGTATCGCTTCACCTTATTTAGGATGCCCAGTTTCTTGGCCGCAGTTTGGGCTTTGTACTCGATGGTGGCGCCGAAGTTGAGGTTAGATGTCAACTCCGTGCCTAGGAGCTCGAGCCGATCAGTTACAGGAACCGATGTACCCCGAAAAGTAGGAGTCAGGTCGAAACGACTCCTTTTTGTGGTAAAAAGACACGCCTGTGTTTTGGTGGCGTTAAAAGTGACCAGATTATCATCACCCCACTGGGAGACAAGGCTTAACGTCAACTCTGTCCGCTCTACCAAGGCCTCTCTCAAGGAACGAACTGCGGCCCCGTTGGTTTTTGCGCTGGACAATACTACAGTCTGGGGTGAACGATTTATATACATAATATATATACAGTAAAAACATATACTCATAAAACATATTGACCTTATCTGTATAAGATATTCAATAATAATCATGAAACAAGTGCAAAGAACAAAAAAATATAAATTTAAGGAGAGAGATAGTGTTTTTTTTATCATAATTAATAATAATAATTAATATGTACTTTAAAAACAAATGAGTTCGCTTTCGTTCACTAGAGTGAGGGGGACTCCTCTCCAAATCCGTTAACGGAGATATGGGCTCGTCCGAAAGTAGTTGATCCGTCAAAACAGGTGACAAATTCCATTTTCGAACGGGCAAAAACATATTGCGAGTAGGAAACGCCCGTACCTAAACGGCCGATACTGCGGATTTAGTGCTTAGGGAGTAGGCCCCCATGTTCCAAATGAACTTTACAGAATAGCAGTACTGTATGAAATTGGGGCTTTTGGCTAAGTAATAACAGCCGCACGGGTCGATCGATCAGATTAAGCGACGCTTGCCGCGGTTGGTCCGTGGATGGGTGACCATCTTTACATACCAAGACCCCTCCGTGCCTCGGAAAGCACGTTAAGCCGTTGGTCCCAGCTGTCATTTGTAGATCTTTGACAGTCGTTATGGGTTGTCAGAAGCTCGAAATTAAATTAAAATTACCCAGTAACTGGGATGTGGAGGTCAGATAGGCAGTCGCTCCATGTAACATACTGGTATTCAGCTGTCGGATACAGCTGCAGCAGCAATAAGACTGGAAGACCCAAACATAGTTGGACAAAGGCTAAGCAGATGATGAGTACTGTATGATATTGGATCACTGTACTGAATTTAGTTACTCACGTGGCATAGTATGGATGACAGGTGGTGGTTCATAAGTATTCTCTTCAATTTCCATTTCTGTGGTCAAGCATAAATAAGAATTTATTTAAAATATAATATTTAATGACATAATCCGCCGGTCTCTTGCCAGCATCAATGTGCCTGCTCTTCTTGAGGCGACTGGCATTGTCAGAGATGATGGCAAAAGACCTGATGGTGTGTCTTTGGTCCCGTGGAGTTTGGGACGGATGCTTGTGTGGGACGCTACCTGTGTAGACACACTAGCACCGTCCCACCTCCAACGGACTACTTCTAAAGCGGGTGCAGCGGCAGAAAATGCCGAAAATCTGAAAGTTATTAAATATGGAGGCCTTGGCAGAGAGTACAACTTTGTACGTTCAACTTTGGCGTCAAGACCCTCGGTCCATGGGGTCCCAGTGCGCATAAGTTATTTGCGGAAATCGCGAAACGTCTAGTTGATGTAACTGGTGACCGAAAAGCTGGCGGCTTTCTCGCACAACGCATCAGCATTGCAATTCAGCGAAGAAATGCCGCCAGCATCCTCGGTGCAATGCCCCGAGGGCCTTTTTTAAGCTTAACTTAGTTTTAATTTAATTTAGTTAATGTTAATAATCATCTTGTAATTTGGTTATGTAAATAAATAATATATAATAATTTTCTCGTCGGTCTTAGTGGTCGCAAACGCTACTACTGTCGGGCAAAGTGGGGTATTGGGTTTTTCCATCTAGAATTTCTCAGTAGCAGCCCGGAGTCTGGATATGTGCCTGGTTAACGGCGAAATGTGAGTTACCTGCTATTAGTACACCTCTGCGCAACCCTTCGGAGAAATAAGGCGTGATGTTATATTATGTAATATTTTTCTCTTTTATTGCGAGACTCTCAGAAGTAAATGTCGTCGCTTTGTGAATTAATTGAGACACCTACTAACATATTTTACCTACTAACATTCTTTCTTGTTGTTTTTATGTATTTTGTTTTCTCTTCTACTCTTACACACGGTGTCTACCTCTTTGTCTACTGTCCTATCGCAGGTATGCTGGAAGAGATTTCTTTAGAAATAAGCATCACTTTGTACGTATTTTTCTGTTCCTTTCTTCTTGTCTGTTTATACATATGTGCGTACATAAACTGTTAAATAAATAAATTTAATAAATATTTTTTAATGATTTTATCTGGAATTACCTTCATAAACTTCTTGAAACATATTGTGATGAGGGTGACCTGGATGAGGATGACCTGGATGAGGATGACCTAGGTGAGAATGACCTTGATGAGGGCGAACTTCAATTGGCAACGGCAGCGGAGGTCGGTCCGCTACACTGACATCACGTTCTGAAAGACAACGAACTCAATAAATTAATTGTCCTTGCAGAAGAAACTGACTATCGACATGACGACTAACATAAAAGTATGGAGGAAGACGATATGTGGCGCCGACCGCCCAAAAATGTGATCAGTGCAGTTAATGAAGATTCGTTAAGGCGACAATACTAACCATGTTTCGGCCTTTGAAAGCTTGGAGGAAAATTGTCTGTCATAGGGCTGCGGGAAGGACTATTCAACGCCGATGCCAACATCGCTTGTGGACCAATCTTCATGTTGTGGTCTGATCTGGGTGTTCCTGCAAACATAAATTGTATTAAGGCGTGTACGCGCGAACGAACAAAACATAGTGTACCCGAACATCGAAAATGGAACATTTGGTTCGTATGTATGTCGACGAAAATTAGCACAGCGAACACGAACACCATACGAGCACAGTTTGACTTGGGTTCGCGCTCAACCACCCCGCTCTCTTTAGTAGACATGGATTCGCCGTTGGAAGCTGTTGACAGAGAAGTACCCAAACATTTTTTGCTATTCGTAGTGATTCACGAAAGATTGTTTTCAAATGAAGATCATAAGTGGTGGGAAACAGTTTTGTACAGAAAACAAAATATATTAATTTTGGACAAACACACACAAGAAATTAGTGGACCAACAATGTTGCATGAAATTTCTCCGAACACCGTCCGCACTCAAATACGAAATTGGTTCGTCAAGAACATTTTTTCGAACATAGTGTTTCATGTTCGTTTGTGGCACACTTTATTTTTGTTTTATGTTACTTTATTTGGGAAAATAAACGGTTACACATTACAATTTTATGGTATAGAACTTAAAACTAAAACGGTAGTAATAGTAGTATGTTTAACCAACAACATTTTCCACGTAATATAAAAAAAGTTAAACAAACACGAACGGCGTGCGATATAAATTACCTACATTGAATAGAGTATGGTTAAATATAAAAAATAAAACTAAACTGAAAAATATGCAGGTAAAAATAATAAAAAGAGAAAGAAGATACAGTAGAATATTTAATCGGTCAAGGACAGCTTATGAGACACAATTGATTTTCTATTGTATCGTACCACATGTGGTACGCGCCGACGGCTTGACCGATAATACATGCGAACAAAGTATTCGTTGTTCGTGATCATCATGTTCTTGTTCATTCGTGCGTACACGCCTTTAGAGCTAGACACGTAATTCTAGATTGGTACCACTGGGCTCCCATTATAATCGCTAGTTGCATGTGTATAAGTGGTTTAATAAATAAAAACCGGACAAGTGAGAGGTGAACTCGTGTGATGAGGGTTCCGCACAATGAATATATTATCTACCATGTTTTTTATCCCAAGATAATTCCTAGAACAAACATAATATATTTGTTGAAAAAAAATGTTCTCCCATACATTCCAACTGCAAATGTAACGTTTGTACGCACAATATTGAGAGAATTCCATGTTATTTTAAGGCCATAGACTTCTTATAGGTTTTCGTGTAATCTATAAGTACTTCTTTTTTTTTCAAAATTTTAGTGTCAGTAGTTTCGGAGATAAGGGTAGAATGGTCAATTTTCATCTATTTTCTTAAATAACTTTAAATTTATTTATATTAAAATCATAAAGAAATAAAGAAAATATTTAAGACCCTTATAACAAGCCCTTTCATTTGATACGTCATACGGTTTGCAAAACTTTATTTATTAATTTTATAATTTTCCTCCCAAAAGTGACCTACAAATTCAAAATTCATTTAATTACGTTACACGTCCGTGTTTGGTTCACAAACATTCATATGTGTACTAAACATCAACACTCTTGAAATGTCACGTGATACACCATTGGTGCATAAGAACTTAGGTATCCGGAGTCTGGCGGTCAAAGAGCTCCAGTAGGTCCAGTTTTGTATTTTGAGGTACGAAACTCTAAAAATGAAGAGTGGATACTTACGAGGAATAGTGGTTATTGCTGGTGGGTGTGGTGGTTGCATTGCCATTCGTGCTGCAAATATTAATAATAATATTTAATATTGACATTTCATTCTTTTTCGTGTGCCGTGCTTTCGCAATTTGAAGTAGAGGCACCGATTCGAAGCCTCCAAAGAGCCTTAAACGTGCACTACACTACTCGTGAAGTTGCTTGGACGAAGTACTGGTCGAAATTGACCGAAGTCCGCAGTACGTGACTATACAATCGTGCAAAGACACAGGACGCTTCGAATCCTTTGACTCGTGAAGTTGGTCGAAGTTAAGCAAATACGACTTGTGTGGTTCTTTCCTCAAAATACCATTTCAGACACCAATCTACATGGTCTTCACATGATCTAACCAAGATTATGTCTGGACTTTAAAAGAGACTGTGACCTCTGAGTTTGTTTCAGCCTTTCTTCTCAGAGTAGTCAGATAGGTAACGCTGAGCTCATCTCGTTTTTTTTGTAAATATGATTGACGTGTAAAAGTGCATTTCAATCATTTCATTTCGAGGGTAGGGGCACTTCGTTTCGCTACGTGCAACCTCGGCTTGCCTCGGGCGACTTCCAGTCTTTGTGGGTTTGTGCGCCCGAGTCAAAGGCCTCAAAACTTCCTATAGTTCTTTGCACGAGTGTATAGCCACGTATTTCGGACTTCGGTCAATTTCAACCAGTACTTCATCGAAACAACTTCGCGAGTAGTGTAGTGCAGGTTTAATATTAAAAATATAAAACCGACCAAATGCCTGTCCAACTACGCAGAATGAAAGGTTTCGTAGTTGGGATGAATTTATTCCAAAAACAAACAACAATGTAGTTGAAAAACATATTCTCCCATTCATCGATATACGTTACGGTCAATTCATAAAAGAAACTCAAGGTAGTAATTTCAAAAAAACCAATTACAGGCACTTTTGAATTGTCAAGGGGTCGGTCAGTCAGAAAGATGAAGCTAGCTGCCCATTCCAAAGCGTAATACTCGTAGGTACCTATGGAGAAGAACAGACAAGAAACTCCACGGACACTCTTTTAAATTAATATATGGTTACATAATATATTCTCCAACTGCAAATATAAATTGGTCGACTATTACTCGTTAACTTGAAAACCCTACTTAGCTGTGAAAATTGTCCTTTTAAAGTCGTTAAATACACTACTGTCTTGATTTTTTCACATATCCATATATATTTCAAAGTTTAACAATTTGCACTTTAAAGCTTAAACCCTGAATCGATAAATTGTTTTCACAGACCCGCAATATTTTACCTACCCAACGATACCCCACACCATGGGAGAGATGAAAAAAAAAATATCATCCCCACTTTACGTACGTGTTGAAAAAAAAAATTGTGGGATACCCCCGTATCCCACAATTTTTTTTTCAACATGTTATTTTAGCCCTTTGTCGGCGTGATTAATATGTATACCCATGCCAAATTACAGCTTTCAAGTACCGTAAACTGGGGTGTATTGCAACTACTGGGGTGAAAGACAACAGTTTTGAGAAAAAAGTTTGTCATCATACCGGCAACATATACCATTCTCTATAGTAAATTTGTATATGGAAATAATTAGTTTAAGTGTCATATTTTAATGTTGCCATTATGGCGTTTTGATATTTGTTCAAATTCGCGGTTATTCAGTTGTCAAAAGTTTTTATGCACGTTAGAACTCGTTTCGTTGGTGATAAACTTTGCAATTTTCTATTGGAAATACACGGGAAACTAACATTTGTGTGGTTATTGAGTTTTTTTTTACAAAACGGGGTCATTAACAATACAAATAGTTTATGAGCTAAGCCGCCAACAGATAGACAGACAGACAGACGGTATTATTTTTATTTACAGAACAATTTTATGACATTGTGTTGAGTTGAGCTGGGCGATGTAGATTCACTTACCATTGTCAGATATTTCGATATTCGGTGCTTCATAGATGACACTATCACGATTGTCATCGTCCACGGGGGCGGCTACTTTCATCATCTTCTGGCCAGGATTGGAACAGTAGCGAGCTGAAGATATACAGAATAAAAAGTTGTATCAAGTATTGTTAAGAGAGGACTACTTTTGGTCTCCATAAAATAGAATAGAATATAATATCGTTTTTTATGCTTTGGGTAGACACCTGAATTTATTTCAATAACGTTAAACTACAATACTTTAATATTCACATATAGAATTGATGTGTATGCGGTCTAGTTAAACTAGAAAGCATTATATGAAGGCGTAATAACAGATTTAAAAGTCACTACAATCATATATCTGCGCCTTAACAGAATGGACAGGTTTTTCCTTCTGTCAGGTATACAGTATACAGGGTTATTAAAAAATAACCAATATTTTTTAAATTTGAATATGCTCCTTACCCAATAAAGGCATTTACTTTAGATGAAAGCTTACCAGTATCATTTGGCATAGGCTCAGTCTTTTTCGATAGGCTGTTATGAGTGTTTAGTGTGATCAGTTTTCGACCTGAAAAATAAAAATAAGTGTTTAGGAATTTTGCCCTAAGATTTTTTTGACAGAATCTAAAGAGGTATATTTAAAAACAATGTGAGATGCAAGTGTCATAGACATATTCGTACATAAATAAATTCACGACTTCTTCCCATGGGGGTAGGCAAGAAAGACCGCCACCTGCTACGATCCTTGATACTCCTTTTGCTTCGTTTACGTTCATACATCTGGTCATAGACGCACGTCGGTAATACTCGCAGCTAACGCACCTGACCTTTCTGAAGAACATCACCGATAAGGTCACTATAATTATATCATTTTATCCTTCTAGGGCGTATCCTTATGTAAGCGGGCACGCCCTTTATGCCTGGAGGCTTTTATTTAGGTATTAAGTTCTATTTACGTTTTTTTATGTTGTAATTTTTATCTGCTTGAGTACCTACAGTTTGTTCATTGTTTTGTTGGTATACTGGCGCGTGCTAGCTAACGTATGGCAAGTGTGTAATTTAATCCAATGTTTTGTGTTTCGTAATGTTAATTACTTTGCATACGATTTGTATAGAATCAAGTTTATATAACTAAACAGACAGACGTGCTGCTGGGGAGTTTGTTCCACCACTTCTTCTTCCCAGCCAAAGCACTAGGAAGTGGTGAAGGGCGGGCATTTTTGGGGGACTGTCTTATGTAACTTTGACGTTCGAAAAGTGCTGATTTTCAGCCTAGTTTGAATAAATGACTTTTGATTTTGATTTTGATCCCCCAGGCGTTTTTATGTTACTACAAAAAATAATATCACGTCTGTTTCTATATTTGTGTGTGGGATTATTACCCTTGAAGAATACGAGTATTAACGGCTGGATGGATAGATAGATGGATACATGAGGTGTCAATCGACGGATACGCGAATTTTAGACGTCACATAAAAACGACGACGTCCTGAAAAAAAAAACCCGACTGCAACTAAAAAGCTCAAAATAAGATCACTGTTCAAGCAGTCTGATGCAGTAGGTGGTATAAAATTTGAGATTGAACTAAAATAACTGCCACGAACTGTATCAGACTGCTTGAAAAGTAAGCAGTATCTGTAAGTATCTTGTTTTGAACTTTTTTGGTGCAGTCGGGTTTTTTTTATGTGTAATATCTTTCCCCTCTTGCTTTCTGTGGATTTTTTGAAAAGGGACGGAAGTGTGTAGCATTTTAATAGCATGGAATTAGTAAGCACTTTATAATAGCATGAAATTAGTGTACTCATAGAATTAGTAAGTACTAAGTATATAGATTTTAAGTAGAGGGGGTCGAATATCGACCAATGGGCGACCACTAGTAATGAATAGTTATTCGAATAAATATTTTAGTATTAAGCTTTTTTTTAAATTCTGAGGTTAATTTCTGTCGCTGTTCAGTTGCTTATCACTGAGGTGAGATGTCAGATGTTACTACTGCGACTACTGTAAGGCTCGCTCGTTTTTTTTTTTTTAAATTTAAGCAACTGACCTTTAGCTTTCAGGATGAAGATGTATGCAGCCTGAGCGATTATGATCGCTGAGAGAACTGCACCAAGTACAATTGCAATGACGAGGAACTTGTTATCTGGATCTGCCGGAGCTGGAAATACCACCCTTTAATAAAATTATAGTCCTCCAGACCGAATTTTGGGCACGGCAGTCAATTTCAGCGGAGACTAGCCATCTAGGCGGGAGATACTAAAGCGCTCAATAGGGTCTTACACCCATTTTTGAAGTGTCTTAATTAAATTCTATAGTGCTAATATGCCGCAAAAAAAATAACAATTTTTTTATTCAATCGATAAGTGCCATAAAAATGCATTTAAATTTTACATTTTCATATTTCGCGCGTAGTTTGACGAAAACGCTGAACGCAGTGGATGCCATGTTGCTCTGTGGTCATGACGTCACTTGGCTATGTAAACAAATGCGCTGATCTATTATCTAACTATCAGTTTACACGTTTTAATAACATGCCGGCTACTATTTCATGTTTTTTTTTAACAGATTAGAAAAACTGAAAACGTTGAATTGAATTTTAAAATTTATTTTGTTATTTTATGAACTAAAACTAACATTTTCCGACTCCTTTTTGCCTAAACTATCTCAATAATATAATAATAATAATAATAATTTATTAAAGGCCAACACGGACGAATTATAAAAATAAACTAATACAAATACACATACAATTTCAATACAAAACATACAATACAATACAATACAATACAATTACAGGTCAAAACAATTAAAACAATATTTCCACATTAGCCCGTACATGTACCATGTCACAGTGATACGTGTACTGGCAGTCGAATCGCTGGGCGAAGGCGCTCAGGACACTGTTCGGGCTGACCCGCACCCTGCGCACCAGGGATGTGCACCGCTTGCGCATGGTTGTATAAAAACAATCCACGCCCGCTTCGGCGAACATCCCTGAAGCGCTACAGAAGCGAGGCAGCCCCAACAGCACCCTGAATGCATTATTGTATTGGACGCGTAGAGTGCTGTACTGCTTTTGCGTATAATTCACCCACAGACTGCTCGCGTAGAAGGACGTGCAAAATGCCCTGAACAGGGTGATCTGGACGTCTCTTGAACAGCGAGCAAATCTGCGTGCTATCATATTCGCACGAACAGACAGCTCTCTACGCTCCTTTTCTATGTCATTATCGTCTTTCAGATGACCCCGGGGTCAGCAAGTGTCCAAGGTATTTAAACTGTTCTACCCATAGGGTTGGCCATTCAGTCTAACTTTAGGTGTTTGACTTAGGGGCCTTCCCCGAGCCTGAAAGACCATCCACTCACTTTTCTTTATGTTGTATACCAACCCGTGTTGTCTAGCATATTTTGCGCAAATGTCGAGCAGCTGCGACAGTCCACCTACAGAAGCACTCAGCAGCACCATGTCGTCCGCGTAACTAATATTATTAAGGCAGTCTCCATCAATATGGCAGTCGACATGTGTTCTGCTGAGCTCCTCCACAAGCGCGTTCACATACAGGTTAAAAAGTTTCGGCGATGTCAGCCCCCTCTGCCTCCAACCTGTATGGCGTCGAATACGCCCCTGACCACCGAACAACGTTGATCTGGTTCCCATACCAATATTTAAAAGTACGGATTAGTTCCTCGGGCATCGTGGTTTGGTGTAATTTTTGCCATAGAATATCGTAAGAAACCAGATCAAACGCTTTCGATAAATCAAGAAAACACGCAAAAATGGGCGTATTTTTATCCGTGTAGTACTTGACAGTTTGCTTCAGACACAGTATAGCCTTTTTAGTAGAGAGACCTGACTTGAAACCAAATTGGTTGTCGTGTATCTGTAGATGTTTATCAAGCTGAGTGTTCAGCAAACTGTCAAGCACCTTTGCGACTATAGTGGCTAAGGAAATCGGTCGATAATTACATTTGTCACCAATATCACCGGTTTTGTTTTTGACAATTTGCACCACCACAGTCTTCATCATCAGCGCAGGTAAGTATGAATGTCCTACACAAAAAGTGTATATTTATAGATTTTTTCGCGCTTGCGACCACGAGACCAATGAGGACTAACTTTTTCCCATGGCTTCATCCGTGTGGATATAGGAAATTATTCCATGAGAACGTACTACCTGGGTAAATAATAACCTACATACTAACCAGGGCATCCAAATCCGTTTAGCCGCTTAGCGCCTGTACACACCACGTTTTTTAAACGCGCCGTTGACCCGCGTTTTTGAAACGTGCGTCGACGGTGCGCTTTTATCCCACAAAAGGACTACAGGCTGCGTCTGACTCGCGTGCGTATCACGTCTGTATCGCTGCAAACGCGCGTTTAAAAAACGTGGTGTGCACAGGCCCTTAAGCTTTTTTTTTGTTTTTTTTTGTTGGGTTGGAAATTATCAAATAACTTCTCCCGCTCTGGCCTGAGCGGGAGGGTGTGTCTCTTACTGACTAAAACCCACTCGTGTTATTTCCGTCGCCTGTGTTGCCAGAGGCCTCGGTAACCCTTTTGGACTTTCCCGCGAAACCCGGCAGGAGCAGCTTAAGCTTGGGTTTGGGTTTTGGGTGGGAATGAGTTTCATTTTAGCAGTTTACCTGCGTCCATTGCTTTATTAAACGGTGTTTACCCGACGAATTTTTCAAACCGATGAAGCAATGGATTAGCCATATACTTCAAACTTTTTTTTTATTCAAACAGTGTTACGAAGGGTGCTGATCAATCGCATGCACTTATGAAACGTCAGAAGCTTAAAGTCGAATTATTATTTCATTGGAGTAATCTGAGATGATTAAAGAGCTATCACTTTGTGTAATAAAATGGCCAAATTTATTAATACTTAAAAAAAAAATCATAGCAAACTGGGCGGACACAGAGTCAATTACTTCCACGTGTGAAAAAGGAGAGCCCAATAAAGCCCTGGAACCAAAATAAAACAACGGAAGACCGCCAAACCGAATAAAAACTGTTTAAAAATTAATTAAGCCATTTATCAACAATATTTTCAGCCGGAGTTTTCAATTACCGATTTTAGAATCACAGAAAAAAAATTAAAGGTCTTTTCGGAATACAATTTTCTCGACGAAAAACCGAATCGCGTTTTCCTTCAGTCAGAGTATTACTCAAATAGTCAATAAACATATATACAAAAATCAATCTATAATTGCTATAGTAGTGACATAAATGGTTACGAAAAACCCCCAATTTATTCTGGTATCGCGTAAATAACTTACTGCTTTGAGTGTGACTTGGAGGTACAGTTGTTGGCTTCGGTGCTGAAAAATAAAGTAGGTGATATTATTGTCATGGACATCACAAAAAAAATCCATAAACCTGCGAAAATTAAACAATCTTCAATTTACAAAAAATGCATTCACATTCACACAACAGGCTCCCGAGACAGGCGCGACGCGACGGTGCGACGCGATTCTAGTAGAACAATTTCCATGAATTCTTCACAGAAATTGTTCTAAAGTCGAATTACTAATTCACTGTAGTAATCTGATGCTAGCTGTCACTTTGTATACAAAAATGGTCATATTTATTGTAATGGTGATCGTTTAGTTTAATTGATTTATATAAGTTTAAAATAAATGTACAATAACAGAGAAAAAGTCTAGAATACAATAAATATAACACATTTATTACACAAAGTAGTATTAATGAATCGACTTTAGAAAAAATCTGTGAAAACTCCACAGACATTGTGCCAGGTCGCGTCGCGCCTGTCTATGGTAGCCTTTAATGCAGCTTAGGTAACTAGGTGATTTATTTTTTTCACCAATGTGTATCATCATCAGGCTGTGTCCTAACCAGAGCGATCGTCGCGCGAACATGCGACCCTCGCGTTCATTTTGTTAGCTGAACTCGAAAGAGTCGTCGCAACACTGAACAAATAGCGCATTCCGGATTTCTAAAAAAATTGTGACATTGGCAAGAAGCGTGACATAACAAAAAAATCAGCAATTTTGAGTTGACTGCAGTTGGAGGCGACTGCTGCAGTTGCCTCTACCGTTGGTGTTTAAGAGATGAGCACTAAACATGAGGGAGCTAGAGAGGTGTGACTTTATACTTCGTCGCATTCTTACTGCTGCTTTAAAACTTTCAATCATCATACCCAAAACCTACTCTTTTTGAATTATGTCAAGCTTCTCGCAAATGAACGATATGAATGCGACGATCGCATATTCGCGTGACCGATTGTTTTGGTTAGGCCACGGGTTCGGTGTGGCCAGCAGCCTAATTGCGCAAGACACTATCGATCACAATCTGAATGATTTAGGTTAGGTGAGGTTCAAGAGGCGGCAGCGAGGAGTCCTGGGACGCGGTGGTATCCTTCTGCGAAACAGTCATGTCGCAGAAGGAGGCTGCGGAAAGGGAGCGGGTGCTCTCTTCCACTCACCCCGTCCGCAGCAGGCGCACTGGACTGGAAGAGGATATTGTCCGCCCTCTTCCAGCCCCTAAAATGGCCAGGGGCGACGGACTCGGGGACATCCGTCGCCCACCACATAGTAGGACCCAAGATGGCGTCGCGTAGTGTTCCACGCGCTTCCCTATTGGACGTCACGGAGGGAATTTTACACCTCATCCCCCACGCGAGCCTGAGGTGGCCCGCAACGGTGGGTCGGCACCAGCTGGGGATTGCGGAAGTCGCATTAGATCCCATGATCCCGGTGCAGGTGTGGGAGGGGAACACCGGGGTGGTTTTGAGTCAGTAAGAGTCTGACAGACCCCTCCGCCCGCCCCAGGGCGGATTTTCCAGCCCGGAACAAAAAAAAAAGGTTAGGTTAGGTTAGGTTATATTGCTAATTAATTGCTTCAAATGTTCGAAAAAAGTCTGTTCAACAACGCAATGAATGTTGTTGAAATGTCAAAATGACCCATTGCTACTGTGAGTGTGTTACGAAATAACCCTGCTGGTTTTAACAGAATATCGTCGCGCGAATACGCGATCATTTGTTTGGCGAACCTGAATAAATGATCGCGACGATCGCTTTCTATTCGGACACCCATCCTAATTGCTTATCACACTTTCTGTTACAATCCGAAAGGTTTTGAATTCCTTCATAATAAATCAGAATTGCTTCATATGTTTTAACGAATTCGGTTGCCCTACAACGTAAGTGACGCAATGTAGGTATATTAATGAATTGTCAAAATGAATGGCATTGGGGTTGCAAGTGTGCTACGCAATTAGCCAGCGGGATGCTGCTGATAAAAAAAAAATGTGTATATGTGCTTCTTTACCTATTAAAACATTTGTTGTGCACACTGACATAATGTATTCATCATTATTGTAAGTTCTTCTCAGTAAATGTCTATCTTGCCCATAATTGACATTGCCTTTATAATAATAAAATGCAAAAAGCCATGTCCCTTCCATAGATTTGTCGACTAAAGATGTCTGAAAATAAAGTTTTAATGATTAAAGTAAAAAACAAAAAAAAAAAATATGTAAAAATTACAATGTCGTGAAATATAAATTTACGTTTTTAAAAATCAATCTGCGAAATTCAAATCTTACGTTTTTTGCCATTTGCAAATTTGATCAGGTTGTAAAAGTATTTTATAGGGCGGGTGTTGTAAGTAAACTCTTATAGAGTACGACTTGCGAATAATATTATATTTACTACCAAAATACGTACAATTTTGATAGTGTAGTGTCACAGACGGAAGCGGAAACGTATAAATTAACGGTGAAAGTTACTCTGCTAGCGTTCTCTGACAGTCATTTCTCCTTTGTACTGATCACCCACAGGACGTTTCGTTTTTGAGAGATTCGTCGATAGAACGTTTTACCTATGGACATTTATTGGTTCACCGTTTTTTTGAGAGCAGTGGTGATTAAATTATTTACACAAAGTAAAGCGCCTGTCCAGGCTCGAACCTACGACCTACAACTTGTAAGTCGCGGCCGTTACCACTGGGCCACCACTGCTCTCGTAGGTACCATTGAAGTTAAAAATATAACGTACTCGTATATAACCTACCAAAAAATACGCAGGCATCGCGTTACAAAACTCGTAAAAGTGACATCTTGTGCAAAGTAGATAAACTAAAACTAATAGTTTTATCAAGATTTATTACAGAGCGTACACGCATGGAAAAACTTTTGAGTGACTTATGAATGAATGAATGAATGAATGAAATGCACCGATCCCAGCGTGGTTAAACCAGACTCGATTGCTCGAATGAACCCAAGGATTCGCACTAGTCGCTGGAGCCTCATGTTTCATGAGACTACAGAGACCATTGCATATCAAAGAGTAGACCGGGGGGTGCGGTAATGGTCAGGAAGCCGTGCCCTTAGGATAGGAAGGATTATTAGAGCCTACCGAATATGCATCCTTGAGCAAGCAATGGAATAGTGGAGAGACGGGTAATTTATCTATGGAATCTTCCTGTCTTATCCTATCTTTTAACAACGTCGCCGCCAGGTTGGCTCAGGTCCAGTTGCTTTCTCGACTCTTTTCTGTGTCACTGCTATGCTGTGTTGCACGTTGCTGTTCCCAGTGTCTTCATCTGAGGTCTCGCTACTATCCGTTTCTGATTTATTGTAAATCTCGCTAGCAACCTTACTGATCTTGTTTCTATCTTCAGCCGTGTCCATCCAAAAGTTGGTTTCCTTGTCGAAGTAAGTCATGTCTTGCTTTATGTTGTCATTCTTTTAATACCGTTGCCGCCCGGTGGGCTCGGGTCCGGCTTCACCGAATCTTGAATGAATGATGAATGAATGAATCTTTTGGCGCGATTTAACTGCTTTTTCGACGCTTTTCTGTCACTGCTATCATATGCTGTGTTATACGTTGCTGTTTTCAATGTCTTCGTCTGGGGTCACGATACTATCCGTTTCAGGTTTTTTTGGAATGAAGTTTTTTGACGCGGTTTGCGGTAGGAGTTCGACTGGTAGAAATCGGCACTTAATGAAGAGCGCGTTCATACTTCTGTGGAGTCTACGATAATCCAAATATCTGGCGATAGTTGGAATCCTCAGTAAGACGAAAACATTGCGTAGACTCGCAACCTATAATAACGTCTTATTCGGAATTCACCGACTGTTGACTTTCGCCTTTATTCTATCCTCACGACCCTTTTTTGCAGTGTGCTGGGTACTACGGGCTACCTGAGCACTTGAAGCTCGTTTATGACAATGTCTAAAATTAGAATGGGCCTTCACAAACCGAACGATTTTGGGACACTATAATATAACACTGCACTGCACATAATATTATTATTATTGTCACACACAAGTTAGGTACACTATTTGTTTATCACACATAACTAATTAAGCCAGTAGGGACAGTATAACTAGTAGCTTAGATTGTCGGACCTAACAATCTTTACTGGCTGCCAAACGCCATCACTTGGTAGGATACCTAGGCCACCCGGTACCTTAGGCGACCCTGCGCGTGCCCATGGCACGTTTATTGCTTGTTATTTGGATTAAGGTCCGTACATAAGTTCTATTTTCTGCACGCCGTTCTTTGTCCAAGACCTTTTTAAGCGTACGAATGTGGTCCTCTGTTGGTTAGCCTATTGTTTAAAAATTGTTTAAAAAGGCAGCTTTTTTTAGAGCCGTGTCTCAACTTGTTGTTGTGTTTTGACGTTGATTGGTTCCTGACCAGACTGCAAGGTGGACTTTGTAGAAGACGTGAAGGTTGCTGGGTACTGATTCGTGATTAGGATACAGCAATATGGACATCTTTTCCTCACCAGCCCGTCTCGTTAAGCTATGCGGTTATGTATTTTGTTATCCTTTGTTCCTGGGAAAGATTGCTGTTAGGAAGGAAGTCTTGAATATTTTACAGAAATGTTGAGTAAATTCTGTCCTTACCACGGTTCACCGAAACATCTGTAGCAAGGTCTCATCGTACAGACAAGTGGACAAGCTTTTGCTTGCATGTGGTGCATTTTTTGTGAAGAGATGTATCTTATTATGAAGATTTAAATACAGGGTAGGGTTTTTTTTGGGTTGTTACTGGAATTCAACAGAGTCGGCCTTTGACGACCGGCGGACATGGGTATAATACAACTTGATTTACGAACTTTCAAAACGATCGGTAATTTGCTTAGCTAGTGACTTTTGTAAAGCTAAAGAGGCTAAGTAATAAGTTTGTATAGGTACAGTAGTTTCTGGGAATTTAGTTTAATGTTATAACTATAAAGTACAGAAAAATCCTTAGTTAGTTAGAACAGTTATATTATCATCCAACAACTGCCCAGGGTAAATGTTGAGTGTTGAAGGATTAAGGAATAGTAAAGAGTATTAAATTGAAACATACGTATTATGAACTGTGGAACTGTTCGGCAGATCCCTAAAGATATGGAAATATCTCACCAGATTAGCTTGGACGGGGTCAGGGTCGTTCTTCGTATGCACTATTACTATGCACTTCGATTGCCCGCCTGAGATCAGGATCCGGATTAGGCCTAGGTAAAATCGCAAAGGTAGGGTTGGTTTCGCGATTATATTTAACGACACAACCACACAACAAAAACAAAAACACTGATCAGTTTTGACGGCGCCGGCGGTCGCTCTCAACTTTAGAACATGTGGGGCGCACGCAGCGCACAGTAAATATATTTTTGGAAATTTGACGGAGGACTCTCGACACGTCTGTTCACTTCAACGTCCACCGAACGACCCCTGGAAAAACTTTTGAGTGACTTAAGTGATAAAATCAATAGGGATATGAATATTACAGAGAGTGAGCACGAAGAAAGAATCACAACCAAAATAAACGAAAATACGGACAAGAAGTTCAATCTTGTTCAAAAAGAAATTGAAAACATTCATCAGAAAGACCAAGAAAAGAGGATTTCTTTTATAGAGAAGCAAATTAGAGCAAGAAACTTAATGTTTTTCGGAGTAAAAGAAGGACAAAAATCATGAAGAGTTGGAAGGAAAATTAATTACGATTATCCATGAAATGGGAATAAAATGCAGCGAAAACGGCTTGAAAATGGTTAAAAGAATGGGAAAACAAAATAAGACCAATAAATATCTCTCTTACATGACATGGAAAGAAAATATTAATACAGGAAAATAAGAAAAACTTGAAAATAGCAAAATTTATATGAAAGGAGACTTTCCTCCTTAGGTACTGGAAATACGTAAGTCATTAGAAGCCCAGCTAGAGCAAGAAAGAAGTGAAGAGTCAGTAGTTACACAATAGAACCACAAATGAATCCAGTAAATCCAGAACCAAAATTCCGCAACAGCGAAATCGAATACTCAATCAATAAACTCAAGCTCGAAAAAAGTCCAGGCCCAGATGGCATAACAAATGAAATGATAATAACGGGAAGAAACACCCTAACTAAATCATTAACAACTCTATTTAATATCGTGCTGGCGCAAAAAGAAACACCCAGACAATAATTGACATGCTCAAACGTTGTACTTCTGTTCAAAAAAGGAGACCCAAAACAAATATTCAACTACAGAACTATGGTTCTGTAGTCTCTTGTCAAATCTATACAAACTGTTCTCGTCGACTCTACTACGACAATTGAAAAAAATAATAGATGAGAATCAGCTGGATTTGTACGTAGCTTTTCTACCATACATCATATGTACTGGAAATGATGTTAGAAAAATACAACGAATACAAAAAACTTTTATATGCTGCTGTGCTTCATCGATTACCGTAAAGCGTTCGATTAAATTTCACATGGCTCTATATGGCAAGCTTTATCAGTGCAAGAAGTTAGCAAAGAATACATCGATCTGATAAAGGAGAAACCAGGGATTCGTTTTAAAATCGAAAGAGAAGTAAAACAAGGAGACCCACTCTCTCCTAATATATATATAGCTGTGCTGGAACAAATCTTTAGTTAGGGCGATGGAATGGGAAAACAAAGGTCTAAATCTACATTGAAAATACATGTCGCATCTAAGATTTGCTGACGACATAATTTTGCTCTCAGAAGACCCAAATGAAATGCAGTATATGATAGAGTCACTATTGAAAAATACTTGTCTTAGATGTTAACCAAACCAAAACGAAACTGATGACAAATAAACACAGAACACCAGTCATATGTTTATCTGCCAACCTATAATACGTCAAGGAATACATCCATCTAGGATATCTCATTACATTTAGAGATTGCACTGACAATGAAATAGAGAGAAGAATCAAATGCGCCTGGAATAAATAATGGACACTAAAAGACTTACTCCCCACACTCACATATATATGGAAAAAAAATAAAATATGCCAAAGAGGAATGGACCGGAGCTACATGAACCACAAGCTAAAAGACGAGAGAGAGAGTGAAAAACAGTACAATCGGAAGAAAGACAACGCAAAGGACGCTGCTAAGAAAGCGCTGGGCTTAAAATGGAAGAGGGCTGGATACGTCCAACGGGTAACAGACGACAGGTGGACAAAAATCACCACGAACTGGTATCCAATAAACAAAAAAACGAAGACCAGGTAGACCACACAAAAGATAGAGCGACGACATAGCATAACAGATAGAAGGCAGAACATGGAGCAGAATCGCCAGAGACAGAATAGCTTGAAAACGGCTGGAGGAGGCTTTCACCGCTACCGACAGCGGTCCTTGTATAGCAATAAAGACGGTTTTGTATGTACTAAATTTATGATGATTAAAAAGCTTACTTAAGGCGCTCATAAAAGACAAATAACCAAAGTAAGCTTGTCTTAAGAAAAAAAGTTCCCAAATCTGTATAGTTTGTAGCAGCGAAAAAAATTTTTCTCTTCTCTTTCTCTTTTGAACATTTTTCTCATAACTTGGTTGATACCAAAACACGTTTTGTAAAAAAAAATATTGACACAAATTAACGGTAAACTAAGCCTTTACCTTCTAAGTCATATAGTGTACATGTGTATAAGCACAGGAGTCTACCCGGAAAAACTAAAAATTTCAATATTAAAACCAGTGTTTAAAAAAAGAGACAAACAAGGCATGAATTTCTATTTTAACACTTTCCAAAATCTTTAAAAAATACTTTTATCTACAAATATACAATTATTTGGAAAAGTTAAATATTCTTATAGAAGAACAAAAAGGTTTCCGAAAAAACAGAACCATATATTTGGCTATTTTTGATTTTGTTGGGGAGTTATGGTTAATGTAGACAAAAATACACCAGTTTGTGCCATTTACTGCGACATGACACAGGCGTTTGACTATGTTGACCATGACATCCTGCTTGACAAATTTGAAGCTTAAAGCATTAGAGGAAATATATTAAAACTGAGAACTGAGCCTTACCTGAAAAACCGTAAACAATACACAGACATTTCCAAAATAGACTTAGCTACTAAAAAAGAAATATTCTGCAAATCAAACGAAAGACTAGTAAAACATGGAGTCGCACAAGGGCCTCTGTTATTCATCTTAAACATTAATGACTTACCAAGAGTAACAAATTTCGCAATGTCACTTTTTGCTGATGATAGTACGGTCATAATATATTCTAGAGATAATGAGATAGAACGCGTAGCCGCACCAAAAAATAACGCCTACTATAAAGGGACAGTAGTAGACAAAGTATACTCAACAAAATTTCAAGGGGTGACAATTGATAAAAATCTTAATTGGAAAGCGCATACAGAAGAATTATATAAGAAAATTAGTTCTTCGGCTTACGCACTCTATAAACTAGCACCCATTATAAGTATAGATGCACTTCTTACAGCGTATCATGGCATAGTTGGCTCAATCATAAGATGTGGCGTAATATTCTGGGGAAACTCGACCAATAAAGAAACCATTTTTAAATCCCAAAATATGTGCATTAGGGCCATGTTTGGTGTAAAGTTGACCGAAAGCTGTATACCATATTTCATTAAGCATAAAATATTAAATCTTCCCTCATTGTTTATTTATGAAGCCGCTAATTTCGTTAAAAGTAGGTAATCCTACGTTATTTAACAAACAATCACACGTTAACATTCGTAGTCGTCGGAGTATGGGAGCGGCGCGAGAAGGCGAAACGCCGGGGCGTAAATCCGCTGCCACGAGAAATCGCGGCTCAGCGGACGGAGCTCATGGCGACATGGAGAGTACGGTTGTCGCAACCCAGTGCTAGGCACGCCACAATTGCGGCGATAACTCTGTATCAAGGAATGTGGTATCAAGGAATGTCGGATTATTCGTAAACAATAATGATCGAGTGAATTTGCCCGTCGTGGCTTTCTAGTTGTAATGTTCTCTAATTCCATTTCAAAGGAGTTCATAGTCGTAATATATTATATTAATTTTTATTAGTTAGCAAATAAATAAACAAACAAAAACAAAAATGAATTAATGCAAGAAATAATGTGACTTGATCTCGCTCACTTGTGAGATTCTACTGCCGAAGCTAGCCTCCGCGCTACAAAAGCACTAGTTGAGAGTCTCAAAATTGTTAGCCTATTTGTTAAGGCATTAATTCCAGTGGATGGTCCGTTTTCCTGCGTTTCCATATAAAGTAACGAAATCGCTCCGCACACACCTTTGATGAATCACTTTAGGTCACGTTCACAACACATATCTTTTGTTTGTTGCTCGCTTTTTTGAATAGTTTTTTTTTATTATAAAGGGCGCACTGTTTGTTTTTAGTTTATTTTATTAAGAGATTATTGTCACTTGTACATTTTACTATTGATTGGTATAAGTTTAGACTAATTTTGTGAGTATTTATAATTTTAAGAAAATAATAACACGGAGCTTCAAGTATTTGCATGCGCTTCGTACGATGGCGCGCACATGATCTCGCTGTTCATAATTACGAGTATGTGTTCCCTACGCTTATTATGGAAGTGAATGTTGGGTGTGGCAAAAGAAGCATGAAAGTAGTGTAAATGCTGTGGAAATGCGTTCCTTGTGATGCATGTGAGGTGTGACTATAACTGAAAAATGATGTAATAAGGCAACGGTGCGGTCTAAAAGAAGTTGTAGTGACAAAAATTGAAAAGAGTATGCTTACATGGTTTGGTTATGTTGAGAGGATGAATAAAAGGCGACTAACAAAAGGTATTTCAAGGCAGATGTGAGTGGAAACGCCGGGAGGGGACACCCCAGGACATATAGTGACCTCATTGGTGATGTTCTTCAGAAAGGTCAGGTGCGTAGTACTCGCAACCGGCGTGCGTGTATGACCAGTTGAATGAACGTAAACGAAGCAAAGGAGTATATAATGAATGTAACAGGTGGCGTTCTATATTTTCTGCCCCCATAGGAAAAAGGCTTGAATTTATGTTTAAAATTTGAATTTCGCGGGCTACCTTAGCGCATCACCCTTAAGTAAGGAATGGTTTATATTACATCTTGTCCGTGCTACCGGCCGTGCCCGTGCTACGGTACTTTGTCTTAAAACTATAACAGCTTCACTTACGTGCAAAATTGATTCGAATGATTTATCGTTTACAGCATTTTCAGTTGTCTTCAAATTGTCAAACAAGTTTCTTGAGCCAGCCGTATTTGTAAGATTCCACCTGTAAAAAAATATATTATTTTATTTTTTGGGTCATCCCGCACGGGATTCGCGTCAGTTCACTTAAAACTTCACTGAAGTGACGGCACAAAATTCGAAAGCAAGACATCACTTCGAAATTCAAACGGTGTCTCGTTGTGAATCCGCGATGCCTTACCTACTTAAAAAAAAAACCGGGCAAGTGTGAGTTGGACTCGCGCACGAAGGTTTGCGTACCATTATCTATAGACAAAAAACTAAACTAAGGACTCCAAGATTGGTTTAATTTAAAGTTTGCTTTCGAATTGTGTGCGGTCACTTAAGTAAGGTTCGAAATGAAGCTTCAGCTCCCAAGTAACATTTCTTCGGCTGGTGGTAGAACTTACCAGCCGAGGTCTATATGCATGTGTGGTGTGATAACCAGACTAACATTTTGTCCGTCTATGAATGTGTAGCCACCGCTGTTTATAGTACAGTTTTCACTATTTTTTACATCTATATTCACAATACCAGTATCTGTAAAAAAAAGATTATTATTAGGTACATAACATCATATCTGATCTCAAAGTGACGCTGGCAGAAAAATATTTTATTTGGGACACGCACAAGAAATACAAAAGTAAAAAAAAAGAAGCATTTAAAACTAAACTTCGAATAAACAAAAAACAACAAAGAAAATCAATAAAAACGACTTGTGCGATGCCAAAAAGGCTCCTATCTCAGCATAATGCTGCGATATTTAAAAAATAAATACCGCAGCGCTGGTATTCTGATAGGGCCCGGAAAAACAACAGGATAGAGCAGTGGTGGCCCAGTGGTACCTGTGGTTTAATTTCATCACCACTGCTCTCAAAATGGTGAAGGTGAAACATTGTGAGGAAACCAAAACAATGTTCTAGAACCAACAATTCGAAGACATGTGATATCTACCAACCCGCACTGGGCCCGCGTGGTGGATTTCGGCCCACTCCCTCTCACAGAGAGGAGGCCTGTGTCCCAGCAGTGGGAACATTATAGGCTGATTATGTTATGATATGTCGCATCCAACTAGCTTAATTAGCCGTTTAGTTAACATCCTAACTCTGTCGCAGCCATCTGGTGAAATTAGCCAGCTAATTGGATGCCTAGGCCGTTTATTAAACGCCAATTAAATAGCTGAAAGACAACTAGAACTGTGACCAACCACGCGCGCCAAAATTGTAGCAGTAACTAAGCCAGGGCAATCCAATCAAATGGGTTAGGTTAGGTTAGAACTGTGACTAACTGCGCGCGAGCCGAGCAAGCGAAGCGAGCGGTGCCGTGCCAGCGCCCGGCGAGCGCTACTTCTAACGGTTAGGCTATTAACTAAAGGGTTAATTTAAGCTAGTTGGCTGCGACGTCGGTGCCAGCTTTTAATGAACGGCCCAGGCGTCTAATTAGCTGGTTAATTTAACCAGATGACTGCGACATATATGTAGAATCATGTTAATTCCGTATTTAAGCTGATTATATCACTACACAGGGTGCCTACCCGAAGCACTACATCCGTAGTTTTGGACGAAGATACGGGCATTGTATCATATAAGATTACGTCGGAGCCCGAACTGAGAATGAATGATAACACGATTTGACAGTTGTCCCTACTCGCAATGTGTTTGTGCCCGGTCGAAAAAAATATTATGCCATTTGTTTTGACGGATAAACTACTTTCAAACGGGCTCGTATTTTTGTTGACGGACTTTGAGAGTAGTCCCCCTGTCTCATCACCACACCAAGCCTCTCGTGCAGGCACCGCTTCACCTTCAACTGTTTCCCGCCATTCGTGGTGACTGACAGTTGACATTAGTGACAGTTCTCACTACTGATGTGTTTATGATAGTGTTTATATAACAATTAAATAGATACACAAAAATATGTATGGAGTATGTCGTGATAGCCCAGTGGTTAATCCGGGCCAGTACCAATGTGTCTTTTGATGTGTAACAGGAAGTGAAAGCTTGAGCATGGAATAAGTAAGTACTTTACAGTAGCATGGCATTAGTGTACTCGTGGTATTAGTAAGTACTATATTATACAAGATGCAGTTTTGAACCTGTAAAACATTTCAGGTCGTTATGAAACTCGTAAATAATCATATAACAATACGATACCAAGTCAATAATCAATAATAATTTTTATTTTAGATTTTTAAATGTTATCTTTTTTTTTTATTTCTTTTTAATTTTTTTTTTTGTTAATTCGGGTCAAGGATCTCTAACATAATTACCTCCTAAAATGTTTTGCAGATCCAAAACAACACCTTGTATATTGTAAGTAGAGGGGTCGAATTTCGAGCAGTGGGCGACCACTAGTAATGAATAAATTATTCGAATAAATATTTCAGTATTTAGCTTTTTAATTTTTGAGCTTAATTTCTGTCGCTGTTCGGTTGCTTATTATTACTAAGGTGAGATGTCAGATGTTACGACTACTGTACCTCAAAAGGAAAAAAAGGGAACCCTTATCTCACTCGTGTGTCTGTCTGTCTGTCTGTCCGTCTGTCACAGACGATTTGCTCCGGATCTACTGGACCGATTAAGTTGAAGTTTGTTACACATATGAATTTGTGTGACCCGAACACGGACATGTAACGTTAATAAATACATTTTTAACTTTTAAATAATACAGTAAATAAATATGTAAATAATAAATAGTTATGCATAATCTACAAAAGCAATACTCTAACTTTATTGACTCTGACTTTGAATTGAATGGATTCCTGCAACTTCAGCATTCTCTGAGAGAGTTAGACGGGTGCTTAAATGTTTGAGCTCGCTTCGCTTGTCCTTGCATCCTACATGTCTTTTATTTTCAAACTTTTCTGCATAAGTCGATAAAGTTACTTCTAAGTATTTCCGTATGAACGGTCAAAGACCTTATTTATTCGGAGGGGGTACAAAAAAATTAGAGCGCGCTTCGCTCGCTCTTGCATCCTATATTCTCCATAGCGGCCCCATTATCCAAAAGTGGCGGGAAGGGACTAACAGGGTATTATTGAAATTGATAATTAAATTAAAAATCATGCAATCAATGTTGTTGTACTGTCAAAATTATATCCATTGCTACTGTTAGTGCTTTACCGCATTTACCCCGCTGATCAAGCAGCGGACATCCTCATGACCTGCGAGATTCCAGACATAAACCTGACCTCTTCTACGCAGGATGCCGCCGAACTTTGCATCTTGTTCCTCATACCTCTTTAAATGAATAAGCGAATAGGTATATTCAGTGCAAACGCGATTCATACAAAGCTTGTGTTTGTATGAATCACTCCAGTCATTAATAGGTTATTGTGGTATTAAATAGTCCTATCACTTTTGAGTAATTAAAATAATACAGTGACTTTTTGACCTCGAACTCAATAGTTTTTATTTGTTTGCATTCTGCATTGTGAAGTTAGGTGGTAGATTTTCCAAAGACATGGTCATTGCGGACCCTGTCGGGCACAGAAAAGTAGGAGAGAGGAAGATAAGGGAGTCAACCAACAGAAAACAGAACAGATTAAAGAATCTGTTCAATTAGTTGCTTGACCGTGCATATAATACTCGTATGTAGAAGGTTAAATGGAAAACAGCAAAATATTTTACTCCACTCCGGGAGTCACACAAATATGTATGACCAGTAATTTATGAACTCTTGTCCACTAGAGTTAAGCTAAGCTTCGCTATGAAAATCAAACGATCCTATTCAAAGTAAAAGACAAAGACATTTATTCGTCAGATATGGTAGGTACAAGTTGGTTATCAATGTTAAGCTCAGGACACATCCGCCGCTAAAAGCGACATACGAATATCTAGCGTACAATGGGTATAAAACCTATATACACCTACATAATTTACAAAATTCATTTATTCAAACTAGGCTGAAAATCAGCACTTTTCGAACGTCAAAGTTACATAACACAGTCCCCCAAAAATGCCCGCCCGTCACCACTTCCTAGTGCTTTAGCTGGGAAGATGAAGTGGTGGAACAAACTCCCCAGCAGCACGTCTGTCTGTTTAGTTATATAAACTTGATTCTATACAAATCGTATGCAAAGTAATTAACATTACGAAATACAAAACATTGGATTAAATTACACACTTGCCATACGTTAGCTAGCACGCGCCAACAAAACAATGAACAAACTGTACTCAAGCAGATAAAAATTACAACATAAAAAAACGTAAATAGAACTTAATACCTAAATAAAAGCCTCCAGGCATAAAGGGCGTGCCCGCTTACATAAGGCAATTGCTGTAGCTCGAAGTGAGAAATGATAAACTAGCCCCATCGAAGTAAAATAAGTAAACAATTACTAATAACAATTAAAACCATGATCAGCAAGACGACCAGTCACCACAAGCAGCACCCGTTCACGAGCATAACGCAAAGATCAGCCATCACCTCCCTCGCCATATTGGAGGGAAGGAGGCAACCCGACCCCCGACGCCACCGCAGGCAGTGACATCTAAGGGAGCATGACGAGCTTGCTGCCGGTTACTCAGGCAAGAATAGTATAATCAATAGTCGAGGACGCTAGCTAACCACTTATTGCAATACAACTCATAAAACACACATTGTAATGAGTACATTATGTCACAAATAAATTAAAATTTAACTCAATTAAATTACATTGACTTATATAGCCAAATAAAAAATAATCAATTATATGAACTCATATAACCTGTCAGTAGGTAAGCTAATTCTGGAGAAAGAACATAAACATTGTCTTGAGTTAATCACAGCGACCAACTTTTCTTATCGTTTAAGTAGTCATTGATACAATAGTATGCCTTTGAACAAAGGGTGGATTTTACTTTAGTTTTAAACGCATTAAAAGGCAAATCTAGCAAAGAAGAGGGCAGCATGTTATAAAAAGTTATACCAAGCCCAACAAATGAGTTATGTACCTTATGAAGCCGGTGAAATGGAGCTCGTTATTTGTCCTTATTTCTGGTGTTAATATTGTGAATATCACTATTTTTAGTGTATAAGTGTATATTTTGCCTAATATATAAGATGTTGGCGAAGATGAATTTTCCCAGTTAAAGCACTAGGAAGTGGTGAAGGGTTTGGCGGTCTGTCAAAAAGTCTTCTCAGCCTATTTTGAATAAATGTGTTTTGATTTTGTGCTTAATTTTATACAAGGTGTCGTTTTGCATCCTCGTCAAATTCAAGGAGGTAACTTTGCCAATGATTCTCGATACGAATCAATAATAAAAATAATTTATTTAAAAAAAACAAAAAACCCGACTGCAAAAACACATAACTGAAAAGGGAAAAACAAGCATAATAATACATACATACATACATACATACTCTCGAAAAACATTACCCTCCTGAGGCAGTCAAGTAATAAGTAGGTCTTTTTTTCTAATTTTCGGAAGTTGGCATGTGTGGGACACGCATGTTAAAACGCGGTCCGTGTGATACCGCACTGTAACTGCCCTTTTACACACACACTAACGCATACGCAACGGGATGATTCTGTTCTGTGAATGTGGTGTATTCTAAAATACTGTCAAACTTAAATAACTAAAAAAACAAGTACGAGTATGTATTAATTATTGAGCAGGTATCGTAATTTTATTTGATTATATATGTCTTGCATAGCAGCCTCCTGAAATTTGACGAGGATGCAAAACGACACCTTGTAGATAACCCAGAAACCGTTAAGGCGTGAAACGTTGACGTTACAGACAGAGTTACTTTCGGGTTTGCAATATTAATATGTATAAAAAAAAATACAAAAATATTTATTTCAACTTAAACATACATAAATCGAGGCAGCCCCAGTGAGTTACAAATGTACTTGTGTCGGAGCTGTCTCACTCTTCCCTCCCTTTAGTTATTGCTTTACAATGATGAGGCTGCTAAGTAAATAAAGGGTATAAAGAAAAAATAAAAATAAAATAAAATGTATGGATTAATTATTGTGTCAAACTATACCCATCCCGTTAAGGAAAATAGGAAACCACATTAAAATACCGATCATGACTATTTCAGCATTACTACATTAATCGAAACAGTATGGTTATCCTGTTAAAATACGTCACAATTTTTTTACGTAGGTAATAATTATCATTATGGGTAACTAGGTTCTGCCCGCGACTTCATCATCTGCCTAGCCTTTTCCCATGTTGGGGTCAGCTTCCAGTCTTACCGGATATAACTCAATACCAGAATTTTACATAGAGCCACTGCCTATCTGACCTCCACAACCCAGTTACTGGGTAACACGATACCCCTTGGTAAGACTGGTTGTCAGACTTTCGAGCTTCTGACGACCCGTAACGACTGTCAACGATCTATAAATGACAGTCGGGACCAACAGCTTAACGTGCTTTCCGAGGCACGGAGGGGGTCTTGGTATGTAAAGATGGTCACCCATCCACGGATCAACCGCGGCAAGCGTAGCTTAACCTGATCGATCGACCCGTGCGGCTGTTATTACTTAGCCACAAGCCCCTCTGCCCGCGACTTCATCCTCATGAAATTTTCCCCGACCCACTGCGTCACATCGCATCGCCCGCCCGCGCTATTACTTCGTTTTCGCTAAGCGTTCTTTCTGACTTTGCTCAGCTCCTAAGGGTCATGACGTAATGTTCCATTGAACATTAATGAATTGAATTGAACATTTATAAATTCTTGAGGAAGGTTATAGGTTATGGGCTATCAAATTCAAAAGGATTTTTTGAAATCCGACTAGTAGTTCCAGAGCTACATACAAACTAACAAACTAACAAATTTAACCTCTTTATAATATTAGTAAAGGTTGGTCTGGGGAATCCAAAGTACTAGGCGGACAGTGGATGTAGGGGTTCTCCCCTATTTTTGTTTCGTATCGCCACAAACTCTATGAGAATAGCTCACGCCGGTGCTGGCGTTCTAGGACATGCCGGTTTCCTCACGATGTTTTCCTTCAACGCTTCGCGCTGGCACCATGGTAATAATATTAGCCAGTCAGCAAGGTTTTTGCGGGGCCGGCTCTCATTGCTACGGCGTAGCCTCGTAGCAAAGAAATTCGTAATCGGTTAACCGGTTACGAGTTTTGCAGTAAAGAAATAAAGAAAGAAAAATATTTTATTTGGGACACGAAAATGCCTCAGGCATTAAGTCCGCCTTTGGTCGGTATTTTTTTTTACTTTAGCATAAAGTTAAATAAAAATATAAAAAAAATAACAATATTTACATATTTGTTCGATTAAACAAAAAACAAGAAAGAAAATAAATAAAAACAACTTTTGAGACGCCAAAAAGGCTCCTATCTTAGCATAATGCTGCGATATTTAAAAAATAAACATCGTTGCGCTGGTATTCTGTTAGAGCACGGCAGTACATCATCATCATCAATCATCTGCCTAACCTTTTCCCAACTATGTTGGGCTCGTCTTCGAGTCTAACAGGATGCAGTTGAATACCAGTATTTACACGAAGCGACTGCTTTTCTGACCTCCACAACCCAGTTACTGGGTAACACGATACCCCTTAGTAAGACTGGTTAATTGTCAGACTTTCGGGTACAATAAATCCATAGTAATATCCTACTATAATATTATAAATGCGAAATTTTGTAAGTATGGATGGATGGATGTTTGTTACTCTTTCACGCAAAAAGTACTGAACGTATTTGGATGAAATTTGGCACACAAATAGTTTATAACCAGGCATAACACATATGATACTTTTTATCCCGATATACCCACGGAGTCAAAAGTTATGCGGGTGAAACCGCGGGGCGCATCTAGTTGTATTATAATAACTCTGTCTGTTGCCTTGCCACGGATTGTGATAAAATTTGGCACCCAGAAAGACCTGGATTAGGACATAGTGTACTTTTCATCCCGGACATAGTACGTTCACATGGGATTATTTCCGGTCTCCAGGCGAGCGAAGCCGCGTGTAAAAGGTATATATTGTGGTAACTCTGATATCTTAAGAGAGATTTAAATTTTTTGTTTAAAATAAGTCGTTAAATGAAGGTTTTCCCATTGTGATACCTAAAGCCAGTGAGTGGGTTCTTCCTTCCCGTAAAAGGAAAAATTGTATTATCATTACTTATATGTATATTGCAATGGTAAATTATTCCATAAACTTATCATGTTCAAACAAAGTCACAAGAAATAAACTTTTGAAAAGTGCGTTATATTGTGAAAAGCCCATAGGAAAACAAAAAAAAAATCTATTATATGAATAATATATAAATTAAAATGATTTTATTCACAGATAGAATACCGTATTCAAGTAGATAATTGACTTGTTTTGAGCATCGTGTAACCGCTCACACACATAATTCTTAATTATTAATACTTCTAAAGCATAAATTAAATAAACAAAGAAAACCAAACTCACCTTCCGATTTTTTAAACCAAAAAAATAACAAACACAAATAATATACAAAAAACATATTTACTATGTACTGTATTCATTTCTTGCTCGAAATTATCAACCAGGGACGACTTTTTAAAAAGAAACAATAAACTCACCTTCCGACTTAATAAATAAAAAGTTTGAACACAAAAACACTAAATAAAGAAGGTTTATCATTTTTATTTTTAAAATTTATACAAAAAAAAAACACATCTGCCCTGTATAATATTAAATGAGACACTGCAAATGGCTGCCGACTACAGTGACAATAAATTCCAATATAATTTCCCGGATTGAGTTGAAATACGTCATGCAAAGGTATGGTTGGCAAAAAAAACATCACAAAAATGTCAACAAAACGTAATTAAAATGCTATCGTTTTTAAGTTATACGGGTTACTATAATTGTAAATAGAATTTCTTTTATTATTTACGTAGAGAAATAATGTTGTAAGAAAAATAGAGTCAAAATAAATGAGCTAGCGAAACTCCGCAGAATAATTATGTTTATAATAAACTAGATGCGCCCCGCGGTTTCACCAGCATAAGTTTTGACCCCGTGGGTATATCGGGATAAAAAGTATCCTGTGTGTTATTCCTGGTTATAAGTAAGTAAGTAAGTAAGTAAGTAAGTATATTTATTTGTTTAAACATGGTATACATACATTGCATGCAAGATATTACAGTAGAAAAGAAAGTTCAAACATGTTCAGCCGCGTGACGTGGCGTACAAATTGTTGAGTGGCGTACAGTTGCTGGGTTTTAACCGGGACTACACTTATTAAATTCAAAATGATAAAATTACTATAACAATCGTACTACATTATCAATACAATTCAATTATCAATTCTATTCAATGTCAGTTCAATTATCAATTCAATTCAATGTCAAGTTAATTATTAATTCAATTATGTCAAGTTAATTATTAATTCAATTCAATGTCAATTCAGTTTAATTATCAATACATTATACAATAAAATAAATTAAAATACATAATCATCAAGAAAAATTATCCTCTTTCATAAATTCCGAAATACTATAATAAGATCTCTCTATTAATAATTTTCTCAATTCCAATTTAAGGCCAGATACATCCAATAATCTCCATGACTTGGGCAATTTATTAAATATGGTCGGAGCCATGTAATAAATGCTCTTATGCAAAAGAGCAGTTTTACCGCCGCGAACACAGAGTAGAGTATTGTCACGTCTATTCCTTGGCACAGCATCAGACAAACGTTGGAATAAGTTAGGATGACTTACAGTGAACATTACCGTTTCCAAAATGTATAATGAGGGTAATGTCAATATTCTATGCTCTTTAAAATAGGGTTTGCAGCTGTCTGTTGTTTGAAGTCGAAACATCGATCTGATGCATCTTTTCTGGGCCCGAAACGCTACTTCATTGTCCGTACTATTTCCCCAGAAAATAACTCCGTATCTGAGAATGGATTCAGCCAATCCATAGTACGCAGTAATTAATGCATCTTTATTGAGAACCGCTACTAGTTGTTTCAAAGCGTAGGCTGCACTACTTATTTTCTTACTCAGGGCTTCTATTTGGGGCTTCCAACACAACTTATCATCAATTATTAGTCCCAGAAATTTTGTTGTTTCAGTTGCATTTATATTAATATTATTATACTGGACATTATTATTGTTAGCTGTATGTGTACGTTGTCCGAAATGAATTACATTAGTCTTTTTTAAATTAATGATTAAATTATTATTATTAAGCCAATTTATGATAGATATAAGCGAATTATTCATGTCATGTTCATACGTACTTTTGTCATTACAAGCTATAGTCACAGTGCAATCGTCAGCAAAAAGTGTCATTGGGTGGTCAACAGCTTTAGGCAAGTCATTTATATATAAAGTGAACATCGGAGGGCCCACCACACTGCCTTGCGGTACTCCGTATATTACTTCTCGTTCCTCGGATCTTACAGTTATCTCACGTTTGTTGCAAATTTGACTTATTTCGGTAACCTGCTTACGTTTGTGAAGATAAGATTCAATTAGTTTTAAGACGTTACCCCTAATACCATACGCTTCAAGTTTCGCTGCTAGGGAATTGTAATGCACACAATCAAAAGCCTGTGTCATGTCGCAGAAAATGGCGCACACAGGTGTCCTCTTATCTACGTTTAACATGACATTATGTAGAAATTCATAAATAGCCAGATTTATACTTTTGTTTTTGCGAAATCCCTTTTGTTCGTCAGCTAAAATGTGATATTTTTCTAAATAATTGTTGATTTCCCCCGATATATATTTTTCGAAGACTTTGGATAACACTGGTATAATCGCAATCGGTCTGTAGTTGGACATCAATTCGTGATTTTCCTTCTTATAAAGCGGTTTTACTATAGACTTTTTTAAAGAATCAGGAAAGGTGCCTGCGCTTATACAAAGATTGATAATGAAACATAAGTGTGTAGATATTATCAATGCAACTGCTTTTAATATTTTTGTGGCAATACCATCATAGCCAACGCTGTTCGTGTTTCTAAGTTTCATTATAATATAGAGTATGTCATGTGGTGTACACGGAGCCAAAAACATAGACTGTGCTCTGCTATCGATCAGTGACGTTGAGTTCATTCCTGCGTTACTTGTTGGCTGGATTTTATCGATAAAATAATTATTGAATGCATCGGCTATATCCTTCCTTTGAGCAATTCTTTTATTTTCAGAGTTGATGCAAGTAATACAAGTTCTCAAGTTTTCACTTTTGGACCTATTGATGATTTGCCATGTGGTTTTTGATTTGTTATTTGAGGTTTTAATATTGTAAGTGTTTTGAGCTTTTTTAGTTAGATTAATAATTTTTTTAAATAATCTTGAATAATTTTTGAATTTAACTCTGTTTGATTGATTTGGTTTTAACCTGTATTTCCATAGGAGATTCCTTTTATTTTTGCTACAGATCTTAATCCCACGTGATACCCAAGCAGGTTTTTTTACTATGTTAACGGTAACAATTTTATTGGGGAAACATAAATCATAAAATAATTTGAAAGTTTCTATAAAACAGTTGTAAGCTGCATTTGAATCTTCCATCTCATACATATCGGAGAAGGAGAGACTGCCTAGACAAGTTTTGAATTTTTCTATATTTTCTGGACTGTAATCTCGTGTCATTTTACGATAATATTTATGAGCATCCTTTTTTCGTACGGGACACTTTAAAAGCTGTGCTGTGTGGTCGGATAGCGCGAACTCCACTACTTCAGTCTTACAACGTTTACCAAAATCATGAGCAAAATTGTCGATACATGTTCGGCTCGCAGTCCGAGTATGTTGCCTTAATGCTAGTTGTAAATTCGAGTTTAAGAGAATACATTCAAATTCGGTTGATTGCTTAGTTTTCTTTAAAATGTCAATGTTGTAATCACCAGCTATGACTATATTCTTACATCTTTGTTTGGATAAATATTTTAAAAGAATTTCAAGTTTATCAAAGAACTCATTTAAGTTATTTGAGTTCGGAACTCTATAAATACACACAAATATAATATTATAATCAGTCAATTTAACTGCACAACATTCAAATATGCTTTGTGATGACATTTTTGTTATGGTGGGCAATTCCTTCCATTGTAAGTTACGCTTAACGAGGATACATGCACCTCCTCGCTTACTCGCCTTTCTACTATAACATGCCGCTAAACTATAGTTAGGTATGTGTAACTGATTCTCACTGCCAGCCATCATAAAATGCTCAGAAATGCATATTACGTCTACATCAATATCTCGGTCGGAGAGCTCACTTAAACAGACTGAGAGAGCATCAGCTTTACTAAGGAGACCGGCAATGTTTTGATGTAATGTACATAGATATTTAGTCAAGAAAAAATTTATCCTTATTTGTTAAATTATTATCTAGGGTTATATCAATTTTATTACATTCGCGATTATTATATTGTATGTCAATTATTAAATTGTGTATGTCCTTAAATATAATATACATTCCATGGTTACTTATTGTACCAGTTCGTTTATCATATACCTTGTAGTCATAGGTTAAGTTTACAAATGTTCATAAGTCAATACATCTAGATATAAAAGATTATTGAAAGTTTCTACTCTACTGTTAAATAAATTAGCATGGTATCCGTATTTATAGGTCGGTGCACATATGATCACATTAGTATAATTTATGTTGTGAAACACTTCTCTTATTTGGAATATAATTTCAAAATAGTTATTAGTTTTCTTAAAGTCTTCATCGCCTAAAAGAACTACCCAAAAGTCATTCATAGTAAATTTCACAAGTTTTTCCTGTAAGCCTTCCAGCAGGTGTTGAGTTTTCCCGTTCGATATCAAATAATGGCAGCAATCAAATGAGCTCGCGAACTTATCTTGCATTATACTGCATATGTTGTTTTTATTATTTGTACTTAATATACACAACTTATTTTTGTGGCGAACGAGTGGACTTTTCTTGTGAATACTGGGAGTGATAAGTTTATCTTGTTCCTCTATATCCTGATTGCTAGAACAACTTCTTTTTAAATTTGTGTCTAGGGTCGTTTGTTCCACACTAACAGATTTTCCGGCAATCACAGTACGATGATTAGGTAATTTTGAAGAAGAGTCAGCCTCATTCCCATCTCTCTTTTTCTGCTTCCGCACAGACGTTGGTGTGGCAGAAAGTGAGTCCCCATATCCAACCTTTTTATATAATTCTATGATTTTATGACATCTTTCCAGTTCCGATTTTAAATTCGTATTTTCTGCATTTAAGTTATCAATTTCATTATTTGCTATCAACAATTCTTCCGTTATAGATGATAATTTTATTTGTAGGTCACATAGTTCTGAGGTGTCGCATGGGTCAGGTAGGCTTTGCATCGTGGCATCAAAAAGTGACGAGTCAGAAGTGTTCATAACCGACACATTATTATACGACATTGATTTTCGCATTTTCCTAAATGTTATATTATTGCTTTCAGTTGCCATTATTATAATTAATATAAGTAATCTGTGTATGTTTGAAACGAACTTGATGCCGAAAAAAAAGAAAGATCTACAAAAAGTGACACAGTCCGTCAGGATCGAACTTGCGACACGGTGACTCGTGCAAGTTATGGTATCGTATGTAGGCCAGTTTACCACTCGACCAAGTACAGATTAATAAACAGTGCGAAATACTGTATCTGCTCTGACTTAAAATAATTTTAAACTTTAGACAAGTCGTTATATGACTCATGCTGCAAAAATTTTCGCACTGTCACACTGTATTGTTAACACTTTTTTTAATCAATGTTTTTATTATGTTTTGAATAATATTATCGTCTTTTCGTAATGATTTTGTTGTTTTGAGAGTCAACACTGTATATTCTATAATTTCTAGCACGTAATTCTTATTAACAGGTCACTTTCAACACTCCACTTTTACTTTGATATTTCAATGTTTTGGGTACAGTTGTAGTCCGGATAACTATGAAACAGTTAGTTGCAGATGCTATTGTGACTTTAACACCACTCTCAAAGCTAAACATTCGGAAACACTATTTTTTTTAAATTTTATTCACGGAGCCAATGTTTACGCGACGGCAGCGCCATCCCAATCCGTTATAAACTATCTGTGTGCCAAATTTCATCCAAATCCGTTCAGTTCTTTTTGCGTGAAAGAGTAACAAACATCCATCCACCCATCCATCCATCCATCCATCCTTACAAACTTTCGCATTATTTTATAATAAAAAAAAGTATCCTATGTGTTGTTATTCCAGCAGGCTTAGCATGACACTCTCTATTTCTTCGAAGAATAGACACGGCTCTTTCTATACAAAGTGACATTTCGTTTCTCAGTTTTTGACATCTCACCGTAGAAATCCTTCTACAATCTGTCACCATGTCTTTCGTTTCTAACGATCTTTGTCTAGGTCCTTTTTGATGTAGAAAGATTTCTACGTCGGGACGTCAAAAAAGGAGAAACGAAATGTCACTTTGTATGGAAAGAGCCGTGTCTATTCTTCGAAGAAATAGAGAGTGTCATGCTAAGCCTGCTGGTTATAAACTATCTGTGTGCCAAATTTCATCCAAATCCGTTCAGTACTTTTTGCGTGAAAGAGTAACAAACATCCATCCATCCATCCGTTCTTACAAACTTTCGCATCTATAATATTAATAGGATTGATTTGCTGAGATTTTTTGGGGTCATCAACCGCAGTTGGTGTAAACACTTGAAATATCATTTAAAAGATCAGTTTATTTTGTATACTTCACAGACGTGATGGGGATTTCTAAAGATGATAAAACAAAGGAAACAGATTTGCACAACTCATACTTTAAGTAACAAAGAGTGGTTGTTGACCCAAAAAAAAAAACACTTTTTAGGGTTTCATAGTGCGATCGGCGGCAGACACCTCTCGCGTCCGGCCCTGGTGCAGGCCATGGTACAGAGCGAGAGGGCATGGGCAGCCGTCACCTTCTTCTGCGAAGCAGTACCTAATGCTCGCGATGGAGGAGGCGGGACGGTTGAGGGAAAGGCATGTTTCGCGCCCTCTCGCCTCTAGCCGCCGTAGGAGACGCCCAGGGCGTCGGGAATCCCGGGCGGATTTCCGGCCACCGTAGGCGCGGGCGTGCGGACGGTGAGCAATGGGTAGCTCACCGTCCGGTAAGGACCAGGCCCGGATCGACAGCGCCTTGTATTCCACGCGCGCCTCAAAGAGATGTCGTCAGCACATAGGTAGGGGTCCACTAGGGCCGATGCCTGCCGGGGTCGCGGGAAGGTACTTATTGGTCACCGAGGCCCCTGGCAACACAGGCAACAGGAAGGAATACGGGTGGGTTTTAGTCAGTAAGAGTCTGACACACCCTCCCGCTCCGCCCAGAGCGGGAGAAGTTATTTGATGATTTCCCACCCTCAAAAAAAAAAGGGTTTCATAGTAAACAAGGAACCCTTATAGTTTCGCCATGTCCGTCTGTCTGTCTGTTTATCCCCACGGTGGCTCAGAGACGCTTCGTACTAAAAAGCTGTAATTTAGCATAGGTATACATATTAATTACGTCGACAAAGTGGCATATTTTTTTTTGCGTAACCTTTGCACGTCATGTGGAGATGATATTTTTTTCTCGTCTATCCCATGGTGTGGGATAGGCCGTCTAAAAATATTGCCAGTCTTTGAAGATCATTTTTCGATTCAAGGATCCGTTTGCGTAATATTTCGCTTTTAAGTGCAATTTGTTTTGCAGACGTTGAGCAATGGGTATCTCGCCGTCCAATAAGGACCAGGCCCGGGTCGACGGTACGTTGTGTTCCACGCGCGCCTCAAAGAAATGTCAGCACATGTGTAGGGGTCCACCAAGGCCGATGCCTGCCGGGGTCGCGTGGCAATCCAAAAGAGTAACCGAAGCCCCTGGCAACACAGGCAACGGAAGGAATACGGGTTGGTTTTAGTCAGTAAGAGTCTGACACACCCTCCCGCTCCACCCAGAGCGAAGGAAGTTATTTGATAATATCCCACCCGAAAAAAAAAAGTGAAAATTTTTGTTAGAGTCAAGTTTCTTCCTCCTGTCAGCTAAATGATTGTTTATGGACATATGGAAAAATTCATGGCAGTAGTACATATAATGAAATGAAAAGGAAAATTATCACAGCTAAGTAGGCTTTACAAGTTAACGAGTTATAGTCGACCAACTTAAATTTGCAGTTGGAGAATTGACCGTGGCATATATCGATGTATGGGAGAACAGGTTTTTCAACTACAATGTAAAGTTTGTTTTTGGAATAAATTCGTCCCAAGTAATCCCAACTACGGAACCCTTCATTGTGCGTGGTCTGATACGCACTTGGCCGGTTTTTTTTCGTTATACTATTCCACATTAAGGGTGCGGTTCCACTGACGCGGAGCTGGGCGGAGAGGAGAGAAGCGGACCGTGAATTGGCCAATCACAGTGCTCAAAATCTCCACTCCACAGATTTCGCGAGCACTGTGGTTGGCTAATTCACGGTCCGCTCCTCTCCACTTCGCCCAGCTCCGCGTCAGTGGAACCACACCCTTAATGTGGAATAGTATAACGAAAAAAACCGGCCAAGTGCGTACTTACGCGCTTTTGTGCGCGCCTAAGGTGAATAAGTGGCGATGTGGGTGGAGGGGCAGGATTGCGCGAGTGAGAGGGGAATAGTATTATTGCGCGAGTGAAAAAGTAAACAATATTATCCCGCACGCTTGCGCGAAGTAAAGCGCGTGTGAGGTAATTATATTTGAAAGAGCTAAAAATAATAGACGTACTTAAGGACAAATAATTTATTTTGTTATTGATTATAATATCTCTTAAATTAGCTATTTAATAGATATTTTGTAAAGAAAATACACAAATTTTAGAAAGACGTTTCAGTTTAATAATTTATTTTGTAGACATAGAAATATTATACATATACTTGCATTATGCATAAACAATTTAAGTATACCTACACATAAATCACACATCAAAAATATGTTAGAAAATTAGAGAATATTTTACTAAAAATGTTCATAAAAGTTTACAATATAAGATTACTTAGCTCAGGTCCGTTCGGTGTGACTGCTCCGGAGCGAATGTGTCGAGAATTTTTTTTTTTTTTTGTGAATGGCATCTCGTAGTTGACCTTGAGAGGTCGTGACTACTTAACCGGACTTTCCTGTGGCTGCCTTAAGCGAACTCAAAACCTCCAGCCAGGGGTGTCGAGAAATTCGAAGCAACGGCTTTTATAGCCAATGACAAACAAGTGACGTCACATCGTACGATCCTATTACAGATTTGTATTTTATCCTAAAACTATGATTAAAAATACAGTAAATATGTTGAAATTAATTAGTTCAATTACATACTTGGTCTTACAATGGCATAATTAGTAAACAAGTCACGTTATTCACAAAACAAAAATGAAAGAACAGTATTTCGTAATAGTAGGTATTGACTAGATTTTTGATGAGAAACTGTTGAATGTTGTGTATCACAGTTAAACAAGGTTATAATTATTATAGGGATGTTTTTATTCGTGTCCAATTAAAGTCGAATAATCTATCACGCGCGTGTCTAAATTAACCCTATGACCACCGGAAAAGTGCCGAGGCAATGAAGTTCGACGAGTCTTGCGGGATAATCGCGTAACGCACTTAATATGGCGAGGTCTTTAAAGCATTTCGATAATTCAACAATATTCATTGAGTTATTTACGTTGTTAGGCAGACGAATTTTTCAAACATATGAAGAAATGGATTAAGAATTTCCTTCAAAATCCTTCGCATTGCGATAGACGGTGTGTAACACAACTGGGATGCCAGACATGTTTCACTGATTTGGAACTCGCAACGAAATTAAAAAGCAGAAAAAATAAAAATCAAAAGTCATTTATTCAAACTAGGCTGAGAATCAGCACTTTTCGAACGTCAAAATTACCTAAGACAGTCCCCTAAAACGCACACCCTTCACCACTTCCTAGTGCTTTAGCTGGGAAGAAGAAGTGGCCAACAAACTCCCCAGTAGGACAGCTGTCTGTTCAGTTAGAGAAAAATAAATGGATTCTATACAACAGTATGCTAAACAATTTACATTACGTGCAACACAAAACATTAAATTATTAGCCATATTTCAGCTAGCACACCACTATACCAACAAAAAAAAAAGAAAAGAACAACACTGAAAACTATTCTGAAGCAGAGATAAAAACGTAAACAGAACTTAATACCCAAATAAAAGCCTCCAAGCATAAAGGGCGTGCCCGCTTACATTTAGCTATAGCTGTAAAAAGAAGCAGAGGAGTCCCTCGGAATATTTAGTTAATTATCCACAGATATATGCTTTGAGCCTCTACGTGCGACTTGCAGCTTGCCAGGCTATGCCTTTGGACGTATCCTAACCATGTCGCGCACCTTATGATATATTATCATGAGGTACTCGCGTGATCGATCAAGTCGCGTTTTTACGTCATAAATGTCATAATTCATGTAAACGGTCGCGTAATCGCGTATTTGCGCGACAGTCGCTTTCAGTTAGGACAAAGGGTTAAACGTTGAGCTTGAGATACAGCCATATTTTCCATTGATATGGAAATATCTAGGATAGAGAAAGCAATAATCGAGAAAATAGGTCATCCGCATCATTACTTGTAAGCTCGATGTGTTCCCCAGATATAAGGTACAGATATCGTGCAGAACGTCATGCATACTGACACACACACACATACACACACTCCAACACACCTCCACACTCATTCACACATACACATGCCTACTCACACACGCACCCACTCTTACAAACACACACACATACAAACAAAATATACATTCACACACTCATAAACACACATTTATACAAAACACACTCTAGTTTTCACACACTGCCATAAACACGATTTTCGTTTTACTTTTTATTGGTTTTATAAAAAAATGTGTAACTTATACCTAATTAGCACAAAAAAACAATTGTTAATAAATCGATGAAGAGTGAGGTTTATCCCATCACAAATATCTTCGGATTACTTTCTGGGAAGCCCCGGAAACTAAATTGTATAGATTTAAGATAATAAACACATTTTTTTTTTACATATTATTATGTCGCTCTGCAAAGACCCCTGGCTGGAGGCAGTTCGCTTAAGGCAGCCACAGGATAGTCCGGTAATGTAGTCACGACCTCTCAAGGTCAACTACAAGATGCCATTTATAAATAAAAAGAGTAAGGGAAGCCCAAAGAAACGATGGATGGACTGTGCAAAAGATGATATGGCTGGTAAGGGGGTGACTACCGAGATGACAACTAATGGAGAAGTATGGAAGAAAGGAACATGTTGCGCCGACCACAAATAAGTTGGGATAAGGGCAGGAGATTGAAGATGAATAATGGAGTTGGAGAGCGGTGGTGGCCCAGTGGTAACGGCCGCGACTTACGAATTGTAGGTCGCGGGTTCGAACCCAGACAGGCGCTTTACTTTGTGTAAATTATTTCATCACCACTGCTCTCAAAACGGTGAAGAAAACATCGTGAGGAAACCGGCATGTCCTAGAACCAAAAATTCGAAGACATGTGACATCTACCAACCCGCACTGGGCCCGCGTGGTGGATTACGGCCCACTCCCTCTCACAGAGAGAAGGCCTGTGTCCCAGCAGTGGGAACATTATAGGCTGATTATGTAATGGAGTTGTTCTGCATAGCCCAACACTGTCTAAAACTCGATGTGCCATATTTACGACCGCGTGAACGCATGCCTTTAAAATCATATTGGAGTAGGCAGAAACTACAGAAAACCTCGTGCTCATCTATATATTACTCCATCCATCACCATCTACCCAGCCTTTTCCCCAACTATGTTGGGTTCGGCTTCCAGTCTGAATACAGCTGAATACCTGTATTTTACATGAAGCGACTGCTTAACTGTCCTCCATAACCCAGTTACTGGGTAACACGATACCACTCCGCAAGACTGGTTCTGGTCAGACTTTCGGGCTTCTGACGACCCGTAACAATTGTCAAAGTTCTACAAATGACAGCCGGGACCAACGGCTTAATGGGCTTTCCAAGTCACGGAGGGGTCTTTGTATGTAAAGATAGTCAGCCATCCATGGACTTAACCTGATCGATCAATCAAATTCATAAAACTGCACCGGTTGCGAGTACTACCTACGAACACCTGACTTTTTACCCGACTGCCCTAGAAGGAGGGTAATGTTTTTCGACAGCATGTATGTATGTATGTATGTCTAATTCTTTGGCACGCTCTGTAGCCTAAACGGCTTGATGGATTTTAACATAAGAGGTGCCGTTAGTTTTGTCTTTATTGTGGGAGTGACATAGGCTATGTAATATTTATAAATTGCATCTGCAAATACAAAAAAGGGGGAAGGTTTTTTTTAAATAAATTATAACAATATTGATATCAAATCAAAGCTAGTAATAAGTCAATTCCACATATATATACCTATATATATTAATAAAACTAAAAAGCTTGAAATAAAACAAATTATTAAAAAAACAAAAAACCCGACTGCATAAACACAGAACTGAAAAGGGAAAACAAGCATTATAATCTATAGATTTTGGTATCTCAGGCGGGGAGAAACCAATAACCTGAAATATGGTGTAACTTTTATTTCTCCGCCTCCGATACCAAAATTCTATAGATAATAATGCTTGTTTTTCTCTTTTTTTAATAATTTGTTTTATTTTAATAACAACATCAATTACATAATTTTACCTACGCCGTTTTAGTGCGTTCTCTCGTGTTACAAAATATCCTAAAGAAATAATTAATCTAGTCACCCTAACTGTCAGCATAACTATTGAAACAGGATAAAAGCCTAAATATCCTGATTTATATAGGGAACAATAAATAATGTACATACATAATTGGTTTTTCCTTATAATATCACTCACTGTGTCATTTGTTTTGATTTGAAACTAGTCTGAGTCAATAAAATGAAAGACACTTTGTCAGGTACAAGACATCGACAGTAGTCTTGATTTTGCAGTGGTCTTTGATCAGTAGCATTGATCGAAGGCAATGGTGCTATTCTGTAAAGTTCACTTGGAGACTCAAGTGAGCGGACACAATTCGAAAGCGAACTCATCATCATTATCCTATCCTTATCCCAATTTATCTGTGGTCGGCGCAACATGTCCCTTTCTTCCATACTTCTCTATTAGTTGTCATCTCGGTAGTCACCCCCTTTCGAGCCATATCATCATTCACACAGTCCATCCATCGTTTCTTTGGTCTTTCTGGTACTCTTATAGCCATCGACATTCATACTCAAGACTTTCCTCACGACGTTTTCCTCATTCCTCCGCATCACATGCCCATACCATGACAACCGATTTCCACACAACTTTTCAGTCACCGATGCCACTTTCAGACTTCCTCTTATGTATTCTTATGTAATTCGAAAGTGAACTCATTTGTAAAAGTAAATCATCGCGGATTCACAACGAGACATCGTTGGAGTTTTGAAATGATGTTACATAAGCGCGAAAGTCTGACACCAGTTTTACCAAGGGTTATCGTGTTTCCCTAAACTACATTTCGCAGACATAGACATTTTTATTTTATCTTTATGTTTATAATTTACGTTTTGATCTTTTTTTTTTGTAGTGTGTATTAGTCATTATTAACGCAACTTTTATTTTTATCTTGATATTTTGTTGTTATAAGTTCAAAGCCGTAACTCATAAGATCTAAACTTTTTGTTTGAATTTTTTGCATATACTGTTAATATTTTATAATTCCCTCGTTATTATTGTCATCAAATCATCAAATGGTCAAATAATACCTACTATAATACCTGCCTAACATACATAAGTATCTGTATTCTTATATATACTCATAAATCCAAATTTATTTAGCAGTCAAATGCAAATTATCGGTATTGTGTGTGTTTGTGAACGAGCAAGACTGACCTGCCGTGATACAGTATTCACTAGTACGGAGGTCAGTGTGAATTAAGCTCAAACAACCGCATAACGTACACAGGTATTTATAATAACATTAATCACACACGTAATTAAACTTGTATTAGTAGACACAAATCACGTACGGGATTGTTGGGATTTGTACGTAAGGTTTGTTCTTTTATATTAACATTAAACTTTTTTACTTTACTTTACTTTACCAGTAACTGGGCTATGGAGGTCTGATAGGGAGTAATTCCATGTAACATACTGGTATTCAGCTGCATCCGGTTAGACTTAGCCGACTCCAACATAGGAAAAGGCCAGGCAGATGAATTAAACGCATGTAGATTATCAAAGGTACAGTAACAAGCAACCACGACATAACCACATCAGTCACCTAGGAACCACAACACATATCATACTTCAATCTAGACGGGAAGACTTCATAAAATAACGCTTTTTTTTGGGTGGGAAATTATCAAATAACTTCTCCCGCTCTGGGCGGACCGGGAGGGTGTGTCAGACTCTTACTGACTAAAACCCACCCGTATTCCTTCCTGTTGCCTGTGTTGCCGGGGCCTCGGTAACCCTTTTGGACTTTACCGCGACCCCGGCAGGCATCGGACTTGTGCTTTTTAGTATAGGCTTGATGAACTCTTATAGTCCCATCATTGTGTCGCTTTAACTCTATCCCACGAAAGTAGGATGGCGGATTGGTCGTTATCTTGAAACGTACTTTGTTTTCAATCAAATTATCAGTTTCTACGTCATCAGACGAAGCCAATAATACATCAACAACGTACAAAGCTTGCAAAATCTTTGTTCTTCCACGTTGTCTCACGTATAAACGTGGATTTGCTTCGCTCAGTGTAAATCCAGATTCAATAAAATATAATATTGGCATAATTGCGGCGATAAGTCCCCTCTTTGAGGAGTGGCTAGAGAGGAGCCACGGCGTCCTCACCTTCCGCCTGACGCAGGTGCTCACCGGACACGGTAGCTACGGGAGGTTCCTGTGTCGGATAAGGTGGGAGGAATCGCCCGCGTGTCACCACTGTGTAGATCGCCCGGAGGACACGGTGGAGCATACAGTGGAGGTCTGCCCGGCTTGGGCAGAGCACCGCCGAGCCCTCGTGGTGGCGATCGGTCGCAGAGATCTCCCGCGTCCGGCCCTGGTTCAGGCCATGGTACGGAGCGAGAGGGCATGGGCAGCCGTCACGTCCTTCTGCGAAGCAGTAATGCTCGCGAAGGAGGTGGCGGGACGGTTGAGGGAAAGGCAAATTTCGCGCCCTCTCGCCCCTAGCCGCCGCAGGAGACGCCCCGGGCATCGGGAATCCCGGGCGGATTTCCAGCCACCGTAGGCACGGGCTTGCGGACGGTGAGCAATGGGTAGCTGACCGTCCGGTAAGGACCAGGTCCGGGTCGACGGCGCGTTGTATTCCACGCGCACCTCAAAGAGATGTCGTCACAAGTATAGGGGTCCACTAGGGCCGATGCCTGCCGGGGTGCGGGAAGGTACTAAAGGGTTACCGAGGCCCCTGGCAACACAGGCAATGGAAGGAATACGGGTGGGTTTTAGTCAGTAAGAGTCTGACACACCCTCCCACTCCGCCCAGAGTGGGAGAAGTTATTTGATGACTTAACCCAAAATAAAAAAAAGCTTCATTTGCGGTTATACTTAAGAATACTCGGATTGTGCTTAGTTTCCAGAGATGTACAAGATACCTCAAAAAAGTATCTGGAATACAAAATGCAATATTGCTTTTAAGTATTATGTATATTTGAAATAACGGATACAAGGTACTTTTGGAAATAGTATTTGAAATACAAGATACAAAATACGTAACTACTAAATACTTTTTAAAGATATAAAATACTTTTTGAAAGAAAACACACACTTATGAATTTTAAGGTTTATTAAGCTTGTTTAATTAATTGTTGAATTTATTAATTATTTATAATTTATTTTAAGTGATTAATCGCGTAAATGTCAGAAAATATTATATGTTTAAGGTTGTGTTTGAGACTTAAGTAAGACCAGTTCTTGAAAAATTTTATTACTCATTTTTCTTCTATGAGGGCTCATTATCATCCCCCAAAAGAAAAAGTCACGCCACAGGGGCGGAACTCGGCAAACAGGAGTTAAATAAAAAAAAAAATGTTGTATAAACATTTAAACTCTGTGGACTGGTGTTTTTATCATTTAAGTATTGTAAACAACAACACAGGGCCTACCCTGTGTTGTTGTCGCTACTTGCAATAAAGGAATCCGTCCTCTAAAAACATATAATAAGATACATCTTTTCTCTTTTTTTATGTCTCCTCCATTGCTGTTCCCTCCAATTTTTGTTTTTCATATCGATTAATTTTATGCGTTTCAGCCAAGATAAGTTCACAAACATTTGTCTTTATGATGGGATGCTGTAATGTAAAAAATGTATGCATCCTATCCTACTTCCTACTAATATTATAAATGCGAAAGTTTGTAAGAATGGATGAATGGATGTTTGTTACTCTTTCACGCAAAAAGTACTGAACGGATTTGGATGAAATTTGGCACACAGATAGTTTATAACCAGGAATAACACATAATATGATACTTTTTATCCCGAAATACCCACGGGGTCAAAACTTATGCGGGTGAAACCGCGGGGCGCATCTAGTTATTAGTAAAAGTATGTTACTAAACGTAGTATTTCCAAAATACTAAGATACCAAAATAATGTATCTAAATACAAAATAATTATTTTTTTAAAGTATTTTGAATATAAGATAAAAATACGTATTTTGTATCTTGTATCTGTATTTCAAATACTTGTATCTAAGTTAAGTCACATCTCTGTTACTTTCCCAACAAGGCTAAATGTCTTGTGGTAGTCTATTCTTTTTCTGTGAATAACCAACTGCAACTAGTCTCGCTTTAAACTTGTCAATCGAGCCATCAGGGTTCTTCTTTACCTTGAATACCCATTTGCAGTTAAGCGCTTTTCAGAGATTTGGTAACTGTGTCAGTTTCCGTGTCTCATTACCTTTCAGAGAATTCATCTCATTGCTAATAGCCTCAACCCACTTGTCTTTTAGCACTTTGCATGGCTTTTCGATATTAGATGGTTCTGGCAACAGAAATGACTTGATTGATGAATTGTTCAAAATTAAATCTTATTGGAGGTCTAGTTTTACTAAGATCACGAAGTACACAACTGTTACCTTCAACAGTTGAGTGTCTTCTTCTTGTCGTTCTTCTTCATTACTATCAGCTATTTCATTATCCAAATTCACTGAAAGCAAATGATCATTACTTTGATTTCAGCCCAAGCCCATAAATCTTTAGGTATCTATAACCCCTTGTAAAAAAAAAACACAGATAATCTTGAAATCGTTCAACATAAATTCCTTAAAGCCACACACTTTTTTTTTTTTTTGATGGGAAATCATCAAATAACTTCTCCCGCTCTGGGCGGAGCGGGAGGGTGTGTCAGACTCTTACTGACTAAAACCCACCCGTATTCCTTCTTGTTGCCTGTGTTGCCTGGGGCCTCGGTGACCCATTAGTACCTTCCCGCGACCCCGGCAGGCATCGGCCCTAGTGGACCCCTACCTTTGTGCTGACGACATCTCTTTGAGGCGCGCGTGGAATACTATGTGCCGTCGACCCGGGCCTGGTCCTTACCGGACGGTGAGCTACCCATTGCTCACCGTCCGCAAGCCCGCGCCTACAGTGGCCGGAAATCCGCCCGGGATTCCCGACGCCCAGGGCCTCTCCTGCAGCGGCTAGGGGCGAGAGGGCGCGAAACATGCCTTTCCCTTTGCGTCAGGCGGAAGGTGAGGACGCCGTGGCGCCTCTCTAGCCACTCCTAAAAGAGGGGACTTATCGCCGCAATTGTGGCGTGCCCAGCACTGGGTTGCGACAACCGTACTCTCCATGTCGCCATGAGATCCCGCCGGAGCTCCGTCCGCTGTACCGCGATTTCTCGCGGCAGCGGAGTTACGCCCCGGCGTTTCACTTCCTCGCGCCACTCCCATACGTGCGCGAGGACTTTTGCCTCCAGATCCCATGGCAGCAATCCGGCAAGGAGGCTCGCTGGCTCACAGGAGACACACTCCACAAAAAAGCCACACACTATCGTTGCTTCCGAAAAAAATCCATCCTACGATAATTTGTTGAAATATTATAAATTAACTACTTCAAGTAATATTGCTCAGAGTAAACAAACAAATTGTGTTATATAGTACCTACTCGTAGAACTGTTATGCGTCGTGGGGTTCGTGTTATTTGCAGTGTTCTCTTGTCGCACCAACGCCGGTGCCCGCGCAACTCTTACGTCGTTTAGCAAAAATTATAATACCCTTTTTTCAGAATTAGATTTATTCTCGTTGTCAGCTGACAAAATTCGCATTAAAATGATCGAATAAACAGATGATTAAGTATTTTCTTTTTATATATACATAAATTTAAGTATTATAAGAATAAGATTTATTTATTTAAATTAATTAGTAATGTTGTACGAGTACTCGTGCTCTTCCAAAGTTCAATTCGAATAATGTAATATGTGGATAACTTAGTTAGTTGCGCACTGATATACCTAGATTATTAGCTATTGTTAACCATGTATAACTGTTGGTTTTCCTTAATAAATAGAATAAAAATAAATTCTCATCATGGGTGTGTATAAGTGCTCTTGCCATCGCAACAATTGTGCGATTATCTCTTTCGGCGCAACCGTTTTGTTCAGGAGTGTCAGCCTCTGTTTAGTCCCGTGTTGTCGTAGCGTACTTCATACTTTTTCATTGTTGAATTCGCTTCCATTGTCGCTTAGCAATTCTTGAATAATGTGTCCTGATTTCTTAGCATCTGCTAAAAACTCCTTCAAGCGTGTCAACTTTTGTCGTAAGAAGTATACGTAACGAAAACGAGTGAAATCATCCTTAAATAGAACAAAGTATCTATACTTTGAGATCGAATACACAACGTCCACACACATCATTGTGTATTAGCTTTCCAAGTCTTGTTGTTCTTTCTCTGGGCCCAAACGTCCTTCTGTCCTTCTTGTTATTTTTAGGTTTTAATTGCATAGCAAATTCTCTTTGCATAACTTGTTTGACATGTCTTTTGTTTTGGTGTCCCAAACGTTGGTACAATTGAAGTTGGTTAGTAACTGTTAGTTGGTTGATCTCAACTTTAGGTGTAATTACTTGTATTTTAAGATTATACAAACTTCCATACTTGTCTCGAGTACCGACTAACATTGTCTTACTGTCAACCTTAAACAAAAAAGACCGAGTATGTGATTCAAAAGAGCTATTCTCACAAAGATCTTGTGTGGCTAGCACTGGGAACAACTTTCTTTGTATGCAGGGTACATACCAAACATTTGTGAGTGTAATTGTTTCGTTTTGGCCATTAATGTCAGCTTTTACTTGTATTGAGCCCGTTCCGATAGGTTCAACATTTTCACCATTTGCTGTCATTACTCTGTGAGATTCGCTAAAGTACTCAAAAAAATCATACTGATCTCCTCTATTAATTACGTGTATCGTTGCGCCATTATCTACGTATCATTGACAATGTAATGTGGATTCCTTTGGAGTTTTTGGGGGTTTACCATCCGTAATCCATTTCTTGCATTGCTTCACTCGATGTCCGCTTGCTCCGCAGTAGTTGCACTTGAACTTCTTTTTGTTATCTTGCTTTCTGTTATGCACGTACCTTTGTACTGGATTCACCTTCTGATTTATTTTTATCTTTCAAAGCTTTCTCGTGAGCACACAACTGGGTGGTCAATTCTCGATTGTGCGGTCTTTCAATGTAATCAGTAGCCAACTTGATTTAAAACTGGAATACTCTACTGACAGGGAATCCAATATCTTGCATATCAAAAGAATTTCTGGTAGTTGATTGCAAACTGGTGACAAAGCTTGATTCAGATCATGCCAAATATGTATATCGCAGACATATGCGAACCTATGTCATGAGTGGGGTCTTTCTTGTAGTAATAAAATAGCATACACAGATCGTAGGTACGGTCCTGTGATCCTCGTTTGTGAAGACGGTTTAATTCGTCCCAGATATCACTCGCAGTTGTAAACCGCATTACTTTGTTCAGCATTTCGTTGGTCATATTAGTGGTCAGTAATAGTGCAGTGCTTTCTATTTTATTATAGTTGTCACACTCTACTTTGTACTTTGTAAGAGCTTCCGTTTTGTCTCCTTCAGCCGGCTTTACTAGAGTATCCTGCACCGCTTTTTCGGTGTGTTACTCCGCAGCAGCAACATCACTTTATATTTCCAGGTCAGCCAGTTGCTTCCATCGAATAGTCCCATTTCGAATTTCATTTTTGAAGACTACAAGATTCACTCTTTCAAACTTTTATCTTTTAGGAAACAAAAATAAAACTTTTAAGCTCTCGTTTTTGCACGTTCTGCTATCATGTTAAAGTAAACGCAGTGGAACTTGGTTTATAGAATATATATATATATATATATATATATATATATATATATATATATATTGCGTACGATAAAGAGTATCAAAGATACATACAGTACAAGTGTCACCTAGCAACCACAACATAATATATCATATTCAATCTAGAAGGGAAGACTTTTTAAAACAACGCCTGAAGTGCTTTCCTAACAAGATCATGATGATGACGTACTGCCAAATTCGTAACCGCACGTTTACGCATTTCTCTGCTACGAGGCTACGCCGTAGCAATGAGAGTCCGCCCCGCTTAAGACTTTGCTGACTGGCTAATATTTTTACCGGTGTCCCATCATGTGTGGAATAGCACCACATTTGCACGGGCGAAGTCATCTGTGAATCTACCTGAGCAGTTTTCCTTGCCTTTAACCGGCCATAAATCCGGAGTCCGGGGTGGCATTATCACCCTATAACGTTCCCACTGCTGGTACACAGGCCTCCTCTCTGTGAGAGGGAGTGGGCCGTAATCCACCACGCGGGCCCAGTGCGGGTTGGTAGATGTCACATATCTTCGGATTTTTGGTTTGTCGGAGAGGGCGCGAAACATGCCTTTCCCTCAACCGTCCCGCCTCCTCCTTCGCGAGCATTACTGCTTCGCAGAAGGAGGTGACGGCTGCCCATGCCATCTCGCTCCGTACCATGGCCTGAACCAGGGTCGGACGCGAGAGATCTCTGCCGCCGATCGCCTCCACGAGGACAGGGCGGTGCTCTGCCCAAGCCGGGCAGACCTCCACCGTTTACTACATCGTGTACTCCGGGCGATCCACACAGTGGTGACACCCGGACGTTTCCTCCCGCCTTATCCTACACAGGAACCTCCCGAAGCTGCCGTGTCCGGTGAGGACCTGCGTCAGGCGGAAGGTGAGGACGCCGTGGCGCCTCTCTAGCCACTCCTCAAAGAGGGGACTTATCGCCGCAATTGTGGCGTGCCCAGCACTGGGTTGCGACAACCGTACTCTCCATGTCGCCATGAGATCCCGCCGGAGCTCCGTCCGCTGTACCGCGATTTCTCGCGGCAGCGGAGTTACGCCCCGGCGTTTCACTTCCTCGCGCCACTCCCATACGTGCGCGAGGACTTTTGCCTCCTGATCCCATGGCAGCAATCCGGCAAGGAGGCTCGCTGCCTCACAGGAGACACACACCACAAAAAAGCCACACACTATCGTTGCTTCCGAAAAAAATCCATCCTACGATAATTTATTGAAATATTATAAATTAACTACTTCAAGTAATATTGCTCAGAGTAAACAAACAAATTGTGTTATATAGTACCTACTCGTAAAACTGTTATGCGTCGTGGGGTGCGTGTTATTTGCAGTGTTCTCTTGTCGCACCAACGCCGGTGACCGCGCAACTCTTACGTCGTTTAGCAAAAATTATAATACCCTTTTTTCAGAATTAGATTTATTCTCGTTGTCAGCTGACAAAATTCGCATTAAAATGATCGAATAAACAGATGATTAAGTATTTTGTTTTTATATATGCATAAATTTAAGTATTATAAGAATCAGATTTATTTATTTATATTAATTAGTAATGTTGTACGAGAAGGTACTCGTGCTCTTCCAAAGTTCAATTGGAATATGTAATATGTGGATAACTTAGTTAGTTGCGCACTGATATACCTAGATTATTAGCTATTGTTAACCATTCCTTAATAAATAGAATAAAAATAAATTCTCATCATGGGTGTGTATAAGTGCTCTTGCCATCGCAACAATTGTGCGATTATCTCTTTCGGCGCAACCGTTTTGTTCAGGAGTGTCAGCCTCTGTTTAGTCCCGTGTTGTCGTAGCGTACTTCGTACTTTTTCATTGTTGAATTCGCTTCCATTGTCGCTTAGCAATTCTTGAATAATGTGTCCTGATTTCTTAGCATCTGCTAAAAACTCCTTCAAGCGTGTCAACTTTTGTCGTAAGAAGTATACGTAACGAAAACGAGTGAAATCATCCTTAAATAGAACAAAGTATCTATACTTTGAGATCGAATACACAACGTCCACACACATCATTGTGTATTAGCTTTCCAAGTCTTGTTGTTCTTTCTCTGGGCCCAAACGTCCTTCTGTCCTTCTTGTTATTTTTAGGTTTTAATTGCATAGCAAATTCTCTTTGCATAACTTGTTTGACATGTCTTTTGTTTTGGTGTCCCAAACGTTGGTGCAATTGAAGTTGGTTAGTAACTGTTAGTTGGTTGATCTCAACTTTAGGTGTAATTACTTGTATTTTAAGATTGTACAAACTTCCATACTTGTCTCGAGTACCGACTAACATTGTCTTACTGTCAACCTTAAACAAAAAAGACCGAGTATGTGATTCAAAAGAGCTATTCTCACAAAGATCTTGTGCGGCTAGCACTGGGAACAACTTTCTTTGTATGCAGGGTACATACCAAACATTTGTGAGTGTAATTGTTTCGTTTTGGCCATTAATGTCAGCTTTTACTTGTATTGAGCCCGTTCCGATAGGTTCAACATTTTCACCATTTGCTGTCATTACTCTGTGAGATTCGCTAAAGTACTCAAAAAAATCATACTGATCTCCTCTATTAATTACGTGTATCGTTGCGCCATTATCTACGTATCATTGACAATGTAATGTGGATTCCTTTGGAGTTTTTGGGGGTTTACCATCCGTAATCCATTTCTTGCATTGCTTCACTCGATGTCCGCTTGCTCCGCAGTAGTTGCACTTGAACTTCTTTTTGTTATCTTGCTTTCTGTTATGCACGTACCTTTGTACTGGATTCACCTTCTGATTTATTTTTATCTTTCAAAGCTTTCTCGTGAGCACAAAACTGGGTGGTCAATTCTCGATTGTGCGGTCTTTCAATGTAATCAGTAGCCAACTTGATTTAAAACTGGAATACTCTACTGACAGGGAATCCAATATCTTGCATATCAAAAGAATTTCTGGTAGTTGATTGCAAACTGGTGACAAAGCTTGATTCAGATCATGCCAAATATGTATATCGAAGACATATGCGAACCTATGTCATGAGTGGGGTCTTTCTTGTAGTAAAAAAATAGCATACACAGATCGTAGGTACGGTCCTGTGATCCTCGTTTGTGAAGACGGTTTAATTCGTCCCAGATATCACTCGCAGTTGTAAAACGCATTACTTTGTTCAGCATTTCGTTGGTCATATTAGTGGTCAGTAATAGTGCAGTGCTTTCTATTTTATTATAGTTGTCACACTCTACTTTGTACTTTGTAAGAGCTTCCGTTTTGTCTCCTTCAGCCGGCTTTACTAGAGTATCCTGCACCGCTTCTTCGGTGTGTTACTCCGCAGCAGCAACATCACTTTATATTTCCAGGTCAGCCAGTTGCTTCCATCGAATAGTTCTATTTCGAATTTCATTTTTGAAGACTACAAGATTCACTCTTTCAAACTTTTATCTTTTAGGAAACAAAAATAAAACTTTTAAGCTCTCGTTTTTGCACGTTCTGCTATCATATTAAAGTAAACGCTGTGGAACTTGGTTTATAGAATATATTATTGTGAATTATTGTGAATACATAAGAAATCGAGAACCAATTCGTATAAAAGGAAGCGCTGTCACACAGCGCGCCCCTTTTCGCTCGAGAACCATCGGACCGTCAACACGTCGTAGCGACCGACATTTATTTTTTCTAATTTCGTGCCATTTTCTTTTGTTTTGTTTATTATTTGATTTATTAAAATTACTATTGTAGCCGTTAGAGTTTTGTCTTTTAAAAAAAATAACTTGCCATCTAGTTTGCAAGATCAGAAGTGGGATTCGATCTAATTTCTGTTTTTGTTAATTGGGTTTGTGCTTATTTTAAAAATTAAAATGTCGGATCGCTCTCGAAGTTGTCACCATAGCCGTGAGCCAGGTAAGCGACATAGCAGACACCAGGATCGTGCGCAGACCCCGGAGAGCAACCTACAGCGGGAACTGCACGTCATGCGAGCGCGTTTGCAGACGTTAGAGGATCAAGCATCGTTTGTACAGTCGAAACGATCGCGTAAACGGAGGGTATCTCAACATGAATCGTCCAAGCGTGGCGCGTCGCCGCCGCCTGGCCGGCGCCAGACGACCCCGACATCACGGCGCCATGCCGAGCGCGTCGAGTCGCCGTTGCTAGGGCGATCGGCGCAAGCGCCGCGGTCACGTACGCCACCCCTGCCGTCTGCGCCGCCTAGCGTGCTTCATGCAGGCCATATGGCAGAGTCTTTGTTGGAACATGGTGCAGCTAGTGATATTACCGCAACGGATCGCATAGTGGACGCGATCCGTTCCATCAATAATCGGGTGAGATCTGACCAACATTTTTTTATTTCTAGTTTCGATCCTAGTCTGAATAATATTAGTGATTGGTGTGACGAAGTTGATCGGGCAAAACTTTTAAATAACTGGAGCGATCATGAATGTCTTTCGCGAATAGGCAATTGTTTAAAAGGTGATGCTCGTACGTGGTTACGCGAGTGGGTTACGAGTGATCGTACGTGGAGTAACTTCAAAAAGGAATTTACGCCTTTGTGTCCGAAAACGCCAGACATTGCAAATATTCTATTCGAAGTAATGAACACAAATTCGGATAATTACTCTACGTATGCGGATTACGCCCGACGCTCGTTACTTCGATTACGTATAGTGCGCGGACTCAGTGACGAGCTTATTTCTGCGATTGTTGTTCGTGGTATTGTAGACCCTCACATTAGAGCATCAGCTACTAATGCTAAGTTGTCACCCAACGACATAGTTGAATTTTTGTCGATTTATGTAAAACCATCTACTTCTAAGACACAAAGTTCGCGTCCTACCTCACAAAATAATTATGTTAAAAGTAATCATGCGAGTAATGTAATTAGAAAGCGTAGGCTTGAGGAGGGCAAGTGTTTTTCGTGTGGTGTGGTCGGACATAAACAGGCAGCTTGCAATAAGAAAGCCAAAATAGATTCAAATGAGAGTTTGAACCCTAGTAGTTCAAATAATTCCGTCTCCAAACCAGTGTTCATGCCGTTAAAATCTGAACCTTGTTCTTTTTGCAAAAAACCTGGTCACAAGGTAGATAACTGTTTCGCAAAACAAAAATCAGAGTCGCGCAACAAAAATAACGTTAATTTTTGTCTAGAAAATAAGATTACCCACAATAACGACGTTGTAGTAGCCGTTATTCAGGGTATACCGGTGGATGTGTTAATCGATAGTGGGTCAACCATATCGCTTATATCATCGTCACTGCTGAAACATTTTAATAGTGCGCACAAGCCAGCATTTCGCGTATTACGGGGATTGGGAAGTCAAGAAATCGAAAGCACTTCATATGTCACCTTACCAATTGAGTTTGATGGTTTAACACTTGAAGTAGATTTATTTGTCGTGGCACCCGAGTTTATGAATACGCCAATTATTGTGGGAACCGACGTGCTCAATAGGGAGGGTGTTCGGTACATTCGCACGCGCAATTTTCAATCACTTACTAGAAAGGTAGACAGTGCGGAAAATGTGATGAGTGTTCAGTACGATGAGTCAATACCAATTAACACGCCTCTCGTAGGTGATCAGTTACAGCGCTTGCTCAATATGATAAATGAGTTTTCTACATATTTCATATCCGGTACCGCGACATCGACTGTCAATACAGGGTGTATGACGATTAGACTTAGCAACAATACTCCCGTCAACTATCGACCGTATCGAATGTCCCATGCAGAAACACTTCGTGTTCGTGAGATAATTAAAGATTTGATAGCAAAAGGTGTTATTCGCGAATCAGAATCTGACTATGCAAGCCCAATTCTTTTGGTTAAAAAGAAAGACGGATCGGATAGGATGTGTGTAGATTTCCGTAAGTTGAATGAAGTCACAGTTAAGGATCGTTTTCCGCTACCGCGAATTGATGATTACATAGATCGATTGGGACGTAATAAGTACTTCACCAGCCTCGATATGGCAACTGGCTTCCACCAGATTACGCTTCATGAGGAGTCTGTTCCACTCACCGGATTCGTCACGCCTGAAGGCCATTTTGAATATCTGAAAATGCCTTATGGATTGGCAAATGCTCCGGTGGTGTATCAACGCGTTATCTCAAAAACACTGCGCAAATTTATCGACTCTGGTGATGTACTTGTTTACATAGATGACGTTTTGATTTTGAGCCAAACAATGGACCAGGGTTTCGATCTTTTGCACCAGGTGCTTAGAGCTTTAACAGAATCTGGGTTTTCTGTCAATTTGAAAAAATGTTTCTTTTTAACGACTGAAATTGAGTATTTAGGACGTAGAATTAGCCAAGGTCAGGTACGACCGAGCCCCAGCAAAATTAAGGCCCTGATAGATTCCCCTGAACCAAAAAACGTGAGACAGGTTCGCCAATTTCTGGGCTTAGCCAGCTACTTTCGTAGGTATATATCGAGTTTCGCTCAGAGAGCTGCTTGTATAGCTGCCCTTACAAAAAAGGGGATAGAATTTAATTGGGGAAAAGAACATCAGACTGCTCGTAAAGAAATAGTTGAATGTCTCACTAATGAACCTGTCCTAGCGATATATGATCCTTCCTTGCCGATTGAGGTCCACACGGACGCTAGTTCCATTGGTTACGGAGCTGTCTTGTTCCAAGTACACGATGGTGGTCACAAGCGAGTAGTTGCCTACTTTAGCAGGCTCACACAAGGCGCGGAAAATAAGTATCACTCATACGAGTTAGAAACCCTCGCTGTGGTCAAAGCTTTGCAACATTTTAGACCTTATCTTGTGGGTGTGCGTTTCATCGTTGTTACAGACTGTAATGCTCTGAAGCTCACACAGCACAAGAGAGATTTATTACCCAGGGTAGCCCGATGGTGGGTCTACCTTCAAGATTTTAATTTTGGCTTGGAGTATCGCAAAGGCACACTTATGTCCCACGCAGATTATCTGAGTCGGAACCCTGTCAATGTGTGTACAATTCAGAAACCTCAGAATTGGGCACGGATTGCACAGGCTGCCGACGAAGAAGCCCAGATTCTTATACAAAGACTCAATGACGGGCAACTAGATGCCACGAGATATATTGTCAAGAATGACGTCCTTTACGTAAAGTATTCCCCCACTGGCGAATCTTCCCGTTTCCTTTGTTATATCCCTAAAGGACATCGGCTTAGTCTCCTTCGTGTGTTTCACGATGAACATAATCATTTTGGGGTTGATAAAACTGTTGATTTGATTACAAAGCACTTTTGGTTCCCTGGTTTGCGAAATTTTGTTTTAAAATATATTTCACATTGCCTAGTGTGCATTGCGCATAAAAAGGTCGCACGAGCCCCATTCCAACCTATTAGTTCTTGGGAAAAGCCAGACCTACCCTTTGAAACCATTCACATGGATGCCTTGGGACCTCTCCCTGAAGCCGATGGCTACCGTCATGTCTTAATAGTTATTGATGCATTTTCCAAGTTTTGCCTCCTTTACCCTATGTATCGGCAGGATGCAAATGAGTTAAAGCAACATTTTAACAATGTGATATCCCTATTTGGGACCCCTAAATTAATAGTAGCCGACAGAGGCCGCATGTTTCAAAGTGCTGAATTTCTTAATTGGGTTAAAAGTATGGGTTGTGATACACACTTTATAACGCCTGAGATGCACCAATCTAATGGGCAAGTCGAGCGTTATTGTCGAACGGTTTTAAATATGATACGTGTCGAAACTAACTATCGACAAAACGCATGGCCGACTGTTATCTGGAAAATCCAGTTGGTTCTTAATATTACCAAGCACAGAACTACGCAATGCTCTGCCCTCAATCTACTGGCAGGTATTGAAGCAGCAACTCCGCTTATAAGAAGTTTGGTACGCGATGTTGCGTTCGAGGGCTCCAGTCCTAATAGAGAGACCTTACGTGAAATGAGTAGACAGAGAGCATCGGAACGACTTAAGCAGAATCAGCACCAGCAAGATGCCTATGTTAACCAAGGGAGGAAGCCTTCCCGAATTTTTGAATTAAACGGTTTGGTTTTTGTGCGAAAGCAGGCTCAATCAACTGGAAAGTTAGACTCCTGTATGCGGGGCCCTTACCGCATTGTGAAGACGCTGCCACAAGGGCGCTATGAGCTCCAACTCCTGGCCGGCTCGTATGGGAAGTACACGCAGGCGGCTGCGGAGTACATGATTCCTTGGCGTGGAGAGTGGACTCCTGAAGTATGTGCTGCTTACTTCGATGGTGAGTGCTTTATGCCTCTTATATATGAAGCTTCATATGGTGTTTGTGTTGTATTATGGTGTGTTGGGATAAGCTTCACGTAGTGCCTCTATCCTGACCGAACCGAGTTACGAGTACGCCTCGCGGCTAGCCTCTGACTCCGCTAAGTTATGCCACACTTCGGGGCTTTTTCTTAGCTGAATATCAAGATGCGTCTTGATATATGATTTGCCCGCTAATGTGTCGAGACAAGCTTCACGTCGTGCCTCTATCTCGATAGCTTAGTGTGCGCCAGACAACGGTCAATTATGTGCGTATGCACAATGCGTAGCGTTGTGCATAGAGCATATGTTTTTAATGTCATGTGCAGATGCAGACCATGAGGGTGAGGAGTCCACACCTGCTACTGCCAAGTTAATTTCGTCAGCCAACCAGTCTGTCTCCCAGCCACAACCTAGTACCTCTGGGACCGAGACTGAGGCGTCGCAGCATCTCTTCGAGCCTGAGCCACTACAGCTTCAGGTCCAGCCTGAGCCATCACAGCTTCATGCCAAGCCCGAGCTACTATAGCTTCACGTCGAGCCTGAGCCACCGCAGCTCCAGGTCGAGGCTGAGCCACCGCAGCTTCACGCCGAGCCTGAGCCACTGCAGCTTCACGTCGAATCTGAGAGGCCACCAGCAGAAGTGGAGTTCTCCATGCCTGTGCTGGAGACCGACCACCAGAGCTGAAGACATCATGAAGGAGCCCGGGACGGCCTCCTGTCAGGAGAGGCCGTATTGTGAATTATTGTGAATACATAAGAAATCGAGAACCAATTCGTATAAAAGGAAGCGCTGTCACACAGCGCGCCCCTTTTCGCTCGAGAACCATCGGACAGTCAACACGTCGTAGCGACCGACATTTATTTTTTCTAATTTCGTGCCATTTTCTTTTGTTTTGTTTATTATTTGATTTATTAAAATTACTATTGTAGCCGTTAGAGTTTTGTCTTTTAAAAAAAATAACTTGCCATCTAGTTTGCAAGAATATATATATATATTGCGTACGATAAAGAGTGTAAAAGATACATACAGTACAAGTGTTACCTAGCAACCACAACATAATATATCATATTCAATCTAGAAGGGAAGACTTTTAAAACAACGCCTGAAGTGCTTTCCTAACAAGATCATGATGATGACGTACTGCCAAATTCGTAACCGCACGTTTACGCATTTCTCTGCTACGAGGCTACGCCGTAGCAATGAGAGTCCGCCCCGCTTAAGACCTTGCTGACTGGCTAATATTTTTACCGGTGTCCCATCATGTGTGGAACAGCACCACATTTGCACGGGCGAAGTCATCTGTGAATCTACCTGAGCAGTTTTCCTTGCCTTTAACCGGCCATAAATCCGGAGTCCGGGGTGGCATTATCACCCTATAACGTTCCCACTGCTGGTACACAGACCTCCTCTCTGTGAGAGGGAGTGGGCCGTAATCCACCACGCGGGCCCAGTGCGGGTTGGTAGATGTCACATATCTTCGGATTTTTGGTTTGTCGGAGAGGGCGCGAAACATGCCTTTCCCTCAACCGTCCCGCCTCCTCCTTCGCGAGCATTACTGCTTCGCAGAAGGAGGTGACGGCTGCCCATGCCATCTCGCTCCGTACCATGGCCTGAACCAGGGTCGGACGCGAGAGATCTCTGCCGCCGATCGCCTCCACGAGGACACGGCGGTGCTCTGCCCAAGCCGGGCAGACCTCCACCGTTTACTACACCGTGTACTCCGGGCGATCCACACAGTGGTGACACCCGGACGTTTCCTCCCGCCTTATCCTACACAGGAACCTCCCGAAGCTGCCGTGTCCGGTGAGGACCTGCGTCAGGCGGAAGGTGAGGACGCCGTGGCGCCTCTCTAGCCACTCCTCAAAGAGGGGACTTATCGCCGCAATTGTGGCGTGCCCAGCACTGGGTTGCGACAACCGTACTCTCCATGTCGCCATGAGATCCCGCCGGAGCTCCGTCCGCTGTACCGCGATTTCTCGCGGCAGCGGATTTACGCCCCGGCGTTTCACTTCCTCGCGCCACTCCCATACGTGCGCGAGGACTTTTGCCTCCAGATCCCATGGCAGCAATCCGGCAAGGAGGCTCGCTGCCTCACAGGAGACACACACCACAAAAAAGCCACACACTATCGTTGCTTCCGAAAAAAATCCATCCTACGATAATTTGTTGAAATATTATAAATTAACTACTTCAAGTAATATTGCTCAGAGTAAACAAACAAATTGTGTTATATAGTACCTACTCGTAGAACTGTTATGCGTCGTGGGGTGCGTGTTATTTGCAGTGTTCTCTTGTCGCACCAACGCCGGTGACCGCGCAACTCTTACGTCGTTTAGCAAAAATTATAATACCCTTTTTTCAGAATTAGATTTATTCTCGTTGTCAGCTGACAAAATTCGCATTAAAATGATCGAATAAACAGATGATTAAGTATTTTCTTTTTATATATGCATAAATTTAAGTATTATAAGAATAAGATTTATTTATTTATATTAATTAGTAATGTTGTACGAGTACTCGTGCTCTTCCAAAGTTCAATTCGAATATGTAATATGTGGATAACTTAGTTAGTTGCGCACTGATATACCTAGATTATTAGCTATTGTTAACCATGTATAACTGTTGGTTTTCCTTAATAAATAGAATAAAAATAAATTCTCATCATGGGTGTGTATAAGTGCTCTTGCCATCGCAACAATTGTGCGATTATCTCTTTCGGCGCAACCGTTTTGTTCAGGAGTGTCAGCCTCTGTTTAGTCCCGTGTTGTCGTAGCGTACTTCATACTTTTTCATTGTTGAATTCGCTTCCATTGTCGCTTAGCAATTCTTGAATAATGTGTCCTGATTTCTTAGCATCTGCTAAAAACTCCTTCAAGCGTGTCAACTTTTGTCGTAAGAAGTATACGTAACGAAAACGAGTGAAATCATCCTTAAATAGAACAAAGTATCTATACTTTGAGATCGAATACACAACGTCCACACACATCATTGTGTATTAGCTTTCCAAGTCTTGTTGTTCTTTCTCTGGGCCCAAACGTCCTTCTGTCCTTCTTGTTATTTTCAGGTTTTAATTGCATAGCAAATTCTCTTTGCATAACTTGTTTGACATGTCTTTTGTTTTGGTGTCCCAAACGTTGGTACAATTGAAGTTGGTTAGTAACTGTTAGTTGGTTGATCTCAACTTTAGGTGTAATTACTTGTATTTTAAGATTGTACAAACTTCCATACTTGTCTCGAGTACCGACTAACATTGTCTTACTGTCAACCTTAAACAAAAAAGACCGAGTATGTGATTCAAAAGAGCTATTCTCACAAAGATCTTGTGCGGCTAGCACTGGGAACAACTTTCTTTGTATGCAGGGTACATACCAAACATTTGTGAGTGTAATTGTTTCGTTTTGGCCATTAATGTCAGCTTTTACTTGTATTGAGCCCGTTCCGATAGGTTCAACATTTTCACCATTTGCTGTCATTACTCTGTGAGATTCGCTAAAGTACTCAAAAAAATCATACTGATCTCCTCTATTAATTACGTGTATCGTTGCGCCATTATCTACGTATCATTGACAATGTAATGTGGATTCCTTTGGAGTTTTTGGGGGTTTACCATCCGTAATCCATTTCTTGCATTGCTTCACTCGATGTCCGCTTGCTCCGCAGTAGTTGCACTTGAACTTCTTTTTGTTATCTTGCTTTCTGTTATGCACGTACCTTTGTACTGGATTCACCTTCTGATTTATTTTTATCTTTCAAAGCTTTCTCGTGAGCACACAACTGGGTGGTCAATTCTCGATTGTGCGGTCTTTCAATGTAATCAGTAGCCAACTTGATTTAAAACTGGAATACTCTACTGACAGGGAATCCAATATCTTGCATATCAAAAGAATTTCTGGTAGTTGATTGCAAACTGGTGACAAAGCTTGATTCAGATCATGCCAAATATGTATATCGCAGACATATGCGAACCTATGTCATGAGTGGGGTCTTTCTTGTAGTAATAAAATAGCATACACAGATCGTAGGTACGGTCCTGTGATCCTCGTTTGTGAAGACGGTTTAATTCGTCCCAGATATCACTCGCAGTTGTAAACCGCATTACTTTGTTCAGCATTTCGTTGGTCATATTAGTGGTCAGTAATAGTGCAGTGCTTTCTATTTTATTATAGTTGTCACACTCTACTTTGTACTTTGTAAGAGCTTCCGTTTTGTCTCCTTCAGCCGGCTTTACTAGAGTATCCTGCACCGCTTCTTCGGTGTGTTACTCCGCAGCAGCAACATCACTTTATATTTCCAGGTCAGCCAGTTGCTTCCATCGAATAGTCCTATTTCGAATTTCATTTTTGAAGACTACAAGATTCACTCTTTCAAACTTTTATCTTTTAGGAAACAAAAATAAAACTTTTAAGCTCTCGTTTTTGCACGTTCTGCTATCATATTAAAGTAAACGCTGTGGAACTTGGTTTATAGAATATATATATATATATATGTATATATATATATATATATATATTGCGTACGATAAAGAGTATCAAAGATACATACAGTACAAGTGTCACCTAGCAACCACAACATAATATATCATATTCAATCTAGAAGGGAAGACTTTTTAAAACAACGCCTGAAGTGCTTTCCTAACAAGATCATGATGATGACGTACTGCCAAATTCGTAACCGCACGTTTACGCATTTCTCTGCTACGAGGCTACGCCGTAGCAATGAGAGTCCGCCCCGCTTAAGACCTTGCTGACTGGCTAATATTTTTACCGGTGTCCCATCATGTGTGGAACAGCACCACATTTGCATGGGCGAAGTCATCTGTGAATCTACCTGAGCAGTTTTCCTTGCCTTTAACCGGCCATAAATCCGGAGTCCGGGGTGGCATTATCACCCTATAACGTTCCCACTGCTGGGACACAGGCCATCAGGGGAACACCAGTGTTTTACATGGAGCGACTGCTTATCCGACCTCCACAACCCAGTTACTGGGTAATACGATATCCTTTGGTAAGATCGGTTGTCAGTTTCGGGATTCTGGGGTTAACAACTGTCAAAGATCTACAAATGACAGCTGGGACCAACGGCTTATTGGGCTTTCTGAGGCACGGAGGGTCTTGATATGTAAAGATGGTCACCTATTCACGGACCAACCGCGGCAAGCGTAGCTTAACCTGATCGATCAACCCTTGGGACTGTTATTACTAAGCCACAAGCTCCTCCTCCCTCCCTCAAGTATCGATGATTCCATTTATCTATATGTTTTAAATAAGCTAGAGAGGTATGAGGAACAGGGTGTAAAGTTCACTCCTCCTCCATCGAAAACGGACGATCCTCCGGTGTTGTGTCTTGTGGGTTACTGTCCGACGTTTGATGTCGGGATGTTGTAAATAATCCAGACGCGCGGTAAACTCTGCTTGCGTGATGCAGAGTTTGTGTGACGTCAGGCCTTTGATGCGTAGTTTGCATGTGGCGTTGTAGATGCCGCCACAAAACTTCGACCAGAATTCGGCCACTTCGACAGCGTTAGCGTTGGCCTCGCAAAGGTCTTCCATAGTGCAGGTGTTGTTGCACAGTGAGGACTACAAGAGGTGAGGCATCGTTTGTGATGTGGCTCCACAGACGCACCACGGCTCATCGGAGTACCCCTGACTAACTTGTGCACCTTACCTGTATTCAGCACATTATTCGGATTTCAAGGTGATCCTTTTTTCTAAGAGATTATGTAAGTAGGTCCAAGTCATCCAGGTCGGTAGACACAAATTTTAGAAAGAAACCGACAGAAGGATCCAGTTGTAATGCAATTGTGTTGCTGCCCAACGGCAGTGTTTGGAAAACTTCTTCAAGTCTTCTCGTCACCTATCCCGCAGTGTCTGATGACCAAGGTCTTCAACCAGTGCGTTCTGTCCGTCATGACATATGGTGCCGAAACGTGAACACTGACAGTCGGCCTGGTCAACAAATTCAAAGTCACCCAGCGCGCTACGGAGAGGGATATACTTGGAGTCTCTTTGAAGGATAATATCAGGAATTAGAGAGACATAGCTTGTAGAGAGTAAGCAAACTGAAGTGGCAGTGAGCCGGCCATTTTTGTCGAAGGACCGATGGCCGATGGAGCAGACGATTCCTGGAGTGGAGACCGCGTATCGGCAAGCGTTGTGTGGAACGCCCCCCAGATACATGGACTGAAGACCTTAAGAAGATGACTGGATCTCACTGGATGTGGAAAGCGGAGGACAGGGTGTTGTGGCGCAGCTTGGGAGAGGCCTATGTCCAGTAGTGGACTGCGATAGGCTGAGTTGATGAGGTCCAAGTATTCACATAGTATTTGAGGTAAAAAGTTTCATCATTATCATTCTCCTGTCCTTATTCCAATTTATTTGTGATTGGCGCCTCATCTCCACTTCTTGCATACTTCTCTATTAGTTGTCATCTCGGTAGTCACCCCCTTTCTACTCATATCATCTTTCACACAGTCCATCCATCGTTTCTTTGGTCTTCCTCTACTCTTATAGCCATCGACATTCATACCGAAAACTTTAATCACGATATTTTGCCATAAAAACGAAATATCGTGATGAAAGTTCGGGTTATCGTGATTAAAGTTCGATATATCGCGATGTAATTATCGGATTTAGGAAGCAAAATTATTTTTATACTTTAGTTTCGGAAGTCGCTTGCTTTGGTTTTGCATTTTCGTTTTTTGCCAACGACTTTCGAAATTAAAGTTATTTTTCACTTTGCAGTGTTTTTTTAAGCCGGTTGTTTTGGTTTTTTTGTAAAAATGTTTTTAACTTTGGTACCTACTACCCCACTACACACTATCATTGACAGTCGGTACGGGTCGTCAGAAGCCCGAAAGTCTGACAATCAGTCTTATCAAGGGGTATCGTAGTACCCAGTAACTGGGTTGTGGAGGTCAGATAGGCAGTCGCTCCATGTAAAATACAGCTTTACAGCTATTCAGCTGTATCCGGTAAGACGTGAAGTCGACCCCAACGTAGTTAGGAAAAGGCTCGGCAAATGATGATGACCTAATACCCCACTAGTTCGTATACCTACCAATACTTGCTCTGAAAACAACAATGATAGGAAGTTATTAATTATAACATCATCAACATACGCTAAGAGAATTAAATAGGTACCTATATATTATTGTATTATTTTCGAACCTAAAAAATAAACCCGGGAAAAGTTAGTAGGTAAAGATATAATACCACATCGAGATCTTCTATCAAATGAAAAAAGAATCACGTAAATCGGCCCAGAAATAATGAAAAACTCGGTCTCTATATACCTACATGAAACAAAAAATCGCTCAATGCGCCTACAGAAGTTTTCGCTTCAAAAACCCGCCGAATGACCTCCTCCTTTTTTAGAAGTCCGTAAAAAAATAATCGAAATGCCAGAATTGTTATACTAATTATTTTATTTAGCTAGCAAAAATACTTACTTATAAGTTCTTAGGTAGGTAGGTAATGCAATCCCGTCCTTTATTCCATAAAACAATTGTGTTTGTTTTAATAGATATTTATAAATAAACCCTTATTGAATACACACAATTTATGGATTATTATACGTACCTAATATCAAGAATTCAAAACTAATTACGTTTAGGTATATATATCTTGCCTTACAATATTATTATAACTAATACTGTAAACAGCGCCATCTGTCTTATTTTGCGTGAAGCACATACATACTTGAGTCGCATACAAGTAAACATTTTGCTCGGCTGGCTTTTCACGGGATTTAACTCAGGAAAGCAATGAGTATGAAGGTAGTTTAATATTAGCTACTGTAAAGAAATAAATGTCAATATACATACTGACATTTTAGAAAATGGATCTATTTCTAGATAATTTAAAAGTCGGCCCTACATTCTTCAAGCGTGACCATAAAACTACGAATAAATAATACCTACTTAACGATAAAAGCAAAAAAAAAAAAACAAAAATTAGCCCTTACAAGCGATCGTCATTTATCTTTTAACCAACATAGAACAAAAATAAGATCTACATCGTCGATATACTGGTCAATTAAAAAATGGAATACCTACCTAACGCGTTCAATTTTTTGCTGAAAAAGAATTTCCTTTGAAAAAAATCGGCCAGCCTCAAAAAATGACAATAGTAACATTGAGTTAAGAGGGTTTCAAGTCTTCCTTACATTCTGTTGTACTCATCTATTCGAGCATAGAGATTTGGGCGGCTCTTGGCGCATGCGTACAAAACAGTGCCCTGCTTATCCAGTCGGAGACAAAATGGCTACCCGACGGACCGTCTGCAATTGATTTTTTTTCCCCACGAAACTAGTAACCACACACATTTCAACCTTACTGTGTTTAAATAAATTATTTAAAATTAACCGCGTACCACATACCGAGTTAGTGTAAAAATAAATTGTTGTGTAAAGCTCTCAGGTTATAACTGTTTCGTGTGTTTTAATCGTTATTACATGTTAAATCGTCGGTTTTTGTAACAAATGCATAGACTTAAGTGTTTTATGTCACCCCGTGGTCAATGCAGCACACGTAAGTAAATTATCCTTCCATTAATTCACCAGTTTAGTTCAGTTCGTGTGACCTAAAATCTGTCTAATGCAGTTAGTAACAGACCGACAAATGTTAAGGCGTCAACGATGCCGCGTTAGCTAAAGGAAAAAAAGTGACGGTTAATTTTTGCCGCATTTTCTTTTAATTTTGAACTGGAATATTGTAATTCGAATTCAAGTGTTCTAATTGCAAAAAAAGTGTGACGTATTCAAGTTGAAGGATTTTAAAAATTGCACGAATGACATAACATTAATGTGTTATAATGTTCGGCAGCCAAAGTGGTTTTCCCTGAATTTTAGGAATCCTATAGCCGTCTCTCTCTGACTCCAATTGCGGTCTCGTTCTGGTTACGTTCCTGAATGGGTGTTAAGCATGCGCTGTCCCGTCCTGGTGATGTCTGGACAATTTAGTGAGGAATTCCATGTTTCAGGGGTGATTTTTTCGCCAATGTCAAAGTTGACACATATTCCGATGCGAATGTGTGAGTGACAAGAAATTATGTGTAAGGTTAATCTGATTATTGGTCATTGTAACCATGTAATCGTATTAAGTAATCTTAGATATGAATACAAAAATTAAGCGGATCGATGTTCCAAGCGGAATAGGTTAGAATTTTGGTTTGAGAAAATTTCGACAATTCGTTTTGACATACAACATTTTGTTGATTCCATAATTATTCTTTATTTTAACACTTCTGTTTTCAGGATCGTCTGACTATTTAAGAGTATCAATAGTTCAATGTTCAAATGACCTATTTTTGAGCACTAATTACTCGTTCACAATTACGTCAATCTTGGTAAAAATAGCTTCACTTTCGACCGTCCACAGTAGTACGATGAAAATAACTTTTATTAAGGCAAATAATATCTAATTAGCTGTCTATTCCGTCGACCTTGTTAAAATATGTCTTAAGTGTAATATGTGTGTTCAGTAACTGACAATAATACATACCTACTTACAACTAAGTATGTATTATTGTCAGTTACTGAAATCATCATCTGCTTAGCCTTTTTCCAACTGTCTTGGGATCCGGATGCAGTTGAATATCAGTATTTTACATGGAGCGACTGCCTATCTGACCTCAAGTCACTAGGTAATACGATGCTCCTTTGTAAAACTGGTGGTCAGACTTCTTTGCTTCTGACCTGTAACGACTGTCAAAGATCTACGAATGACAGCCGGGACCAACGGCTTAACGTGCTTTCCGAGGCACGGAGGGGTCTTGGCAAGCAATGGATGGTCACCCATCCAAGAATCGACCAACTGTCAGTTACTGAAACTTACTTATAACATTATTTACGTATAACCTATTGACCGCCACTTCAAAAAAGCAAAAACGTGCTCACGGCGCCAAGCTACGAATTATACCTTAAAATCTGTCATCTATACATGACTGTGGCGGTCAAAAGGTAAACAATTAGTTATAAGCTTTATAGGATCACAGTGACCTTTGAAATCACTCCCATTTTAAACCTATTGATGCCATGTCATCAATCTCCTGCCCTTATCCCAATTTATTTGTGGTCGGCGCTACATGTCCCTTTCTTCCATACTTCTCTATTAGTTGTCATTTCGGTAGTCACCCCCTTTCTAGCCATATCATCTTTCACACAGTCCATCCATCGTTTCTTTGGTCATCTCCTACTCTTATAGCCATCGACATTCATACTCAAGACTTTTCTCACGACATTTTCCTAATTCCTCTGCATCACATGCCCATACCATGAGAAACGATTTCCGCACAACTTTTCAGTCACCGGTGCCACTTTCAGATTTCCTTGTACTCATTTCTTATTATATCCATTGGAGTCACCCCACACATCCCTCTAAGCATTCTCATCTCAACTGCTTGCAATTGTCTTTCATTCATCCCATTTGGGGCCCAACATTTTGATCCATACAAGACAGCAGGTCTAATCGTGTGCTTTAACAAAAAAGCCGTCCTATCTCCAACAGCGGTGATTAAAAAAGTCGACTAAGGGCCGTATTCCATCCATACTCAAGAATCAACTTTTCAACAATTACTTATTTTATAAATATTTTGTAAAACGTGTCTCTCCCGCTAAATAATAATAATAAAAACGTTTATTTCAGATAAAATTCAAAAAGCGTAAAAACAAGTCATTTTTTTTATAAATATAAAAAAAAAATATATAAAAAAAAATAACAAAATAAAATAATTAAATTAATAACAATACATAATACATTACAATAAAATAAAATTATATAAAATAATAACATGTCAGTATTGTCCAGTAGATATACACATCCACCTATGTTGGAACAGACAGTCTGTGCGAGATGCAATCATCCTGAGGATGCTATTGCTACTGTATCTCACTAGTCTTAATTAAGAAGCAGCCTTTTTTCGGATTATAGCTGGATAGCCATCCGTTCGAGCTTCAGCAAACATTAGCGACGCACTGCAATAGAGAGGCAGCCGCATCAGCATCCTAAAGATGTTGTTATATTGAACGCGCAGGACACTGGCAGCCTGACGAGTATGATTTACCCATAGACTGCTCGCGTAAAACAATTGACAGTAAGCCTCAAAAAAAATTAATTTCACTGGAAAGGAGCAGCCAGCGAATCTACAGGCAATCATGTTCCCTCGGACTGCCAATGCCCTGCGCTCCCGCTCCAAATCTGCGTCATCGGACAAATCCTCTGACACAATGTGCCCTAAATACCTGAAACTGGTCACTCTCTGCAGTGCCTCACCATACAATTTTATAGGATGAACACAAACTGGCACGGATACACTGCATTTACCCTTAAAAAGCAGAACTTTGCTTTTTGCTACATTATACGTCAGTCCATGTTCCACCGCACACGTCTCACAAATCATCAACAACTTAAGAATAGCACCCACCGATGGTCCCAGCAGCACCATATCGTCCGCGTAGCTAATATTATTGACGCATACACCATCTATATGACAACCGGTATGCGTGCTGCTGAGCTCTCCGATGAAGTCATTAACGTACAGGTTAAATAGCAAAGGAGAGGTCAGTCCACCCTGCCTAACGCCGCACTCCATGCCATATGGCTCGGACAAGGCTCCTGCCCATCTCACTTGGTTCCGCTGGCGATGATACCACTCTTGCAACAGTGATATGACTTCCACCGGCACCCCCGCCCTGCCGGGCTTATCCTAAAGCTTATAGGATATATATAGGACTGTGTCAAATGCTTTTTACAAGTCCAAAAAACACGCATGTACCGGTGTTCTCCTGTCCGTATAGTACTGTACAGCCTGCTTAAGACATAATATGGCACTTTCGGTGGAAAGCCCAGATCTGAAACCAAACTGGGCGTCGTGCAGTTTTAAGTGTTTGATAAGAACGTTATTAAGCAGGCTGTCCAGCACCTTGGCCATTATGGTCGCGTGATAGATGGGACGATAGTTAAAAGCGGTGGCTAAAGAGTAGTGTCCTTCAAGATACAGGATTTTCCTAGTAAAGACAGGGGTCTTACTCATTTGTAAAAGTCATACTCGTCACTTATTGAAATTGAAACCACACTTACGAGTATGTTACCCTGCCTGACTGCAGGACCTAAACGCAAGTTTTATAAGTTTTATAATGCCTATAAATGTATGATCCACTGCAGCAAACACAATCAGAACTATTTAGGATATTCTTCAGGATATATGCTAGGTAGACAGTGTGTTGAAAACATAATACAACTAATTTGATGCGATAGAAAAAAATCACGAAGATACCTCTAAAAAAATTTATTTTAACGATTAAAAACCATACTAATAAACATGCAATCATTCTGATGTTTTGTCAGATTATTCTAAAAGCAACATATTAGCATAATAGTGTTTCATTTTTTTTATCCAATCAACAGATTTTTGTTAATAGGTAATTGGTTAATATTTTGCAATACATTACCAGCGTTGTGTCATCGCGCTTCTCTTTCTTTTCTATGCAGTCCGACAGTGACCGCGCTTTAGGTGTTGTCAGTCTCTTAAGTCGAATTGTTCATTGACTAGAGTAATCTGATATGTGCTAGCTGTCACTTTGTGTAATATAATGGTCATATTTATTGTATTCTAGACTTTTACACTTATTATTATACATTTATTTTACACTTATAAATCAATTAAACTAAACGTTCACCATTACAATAAATATGACCAAAAAGTGACAGCTAGCACATGTCAGATTACTTCAGTGAATCAATAATTCGACTTTAGCCTAAGTTTTTGGTAAAAAAAAGATTACTTACTATATTTAAAACTAGTTTCAACCAATCAAAACGAGTTTTAAAGTAATGCTTGAGTTTAGAGTGAGGTTCTGTAATACGAGCCTTAGTGATGATAACAAGACGTATCACAAGGCCTCACGTCAGTGGTAATAAAACCAGTGTTAACTGGTCTCATATTCTATTGAAACACCGTATGACTGTAGGCCAGGTTCAGGTCAACGTGAAGTGGTTAAACTGACGCGCGGTCGACTGCACCTGCGGAAGTATCCTTCTGTCTGCTAATACCAAAAATCTTCGATCACCAATTTGTTTGACAAGTATGGTGATTAGTGTTTTTGTAGTGCACGAAAGCAGAATCCTATAGCATTGATAAATAATTACATGAGATATATCTTAAATAGTCATTCCTTCTACCATCCTTGATGACTGCCTTTTTTTTTGGATGGGAAATCATCAAATAACTTCGTCCGCCCTGGCCGGAGCGGGAAGGTGTGTCAGACTCTTACTGACTAAAACCCACCCGTATTCCTTCCGTTGCCTGTGTTGTCAGGGGCCTCGGTAAACCTTGATGACAGCTTAATCTTTTCACACAGCTTTTGTCAATGGTCGTGCCTAATCGAGGAACTAAGTAGTAATAAATATTTAACTATGATTTTCCCATAGCTTCACCCGCGTTTAGGTCGGAAATTATCCCACGGGAACGTACAACCGGGACTAAAAAGTATCCTATATCTTAACTCAGGTCATGGTCTACCCATGTGCCAAATTTCATCCAAATCCGATAAGAGGCCGACAACACCTAAAGCGCGGTCACTGTCGGACTGCATAGAAAAGAAAGAGAAGCGTGATGACACAACGCTGGTAATTAATTGCAAAATATGAAGCAATTATTGATTTACAAAAAAGCTATAGATATATGTATGTATATGGATATACATATGTATATGTTGCTTGTAGAATAATCTGACAAAAAATCAGAATGATCGCATGGTTTTTAATCGTTAAAAGAAATTTTTAGAGGTATCTTCGTGATTTTTTTCTATCGTATCAAATTAGTTACCTATATTATGTTTTCAACACACTATCTACCTAGCATATATCCTTAAGAATATCATATATTTTTCTAATTTTGTTTACTGCAGTACTTTAAGCATTATAAAACTTATAAAAAGTTTCGTTTAGGCCCTGTAGCCGTTTTAGCGTGAAAGTGTCACAAACAAACTCAGTCTCGCATTTATAATATTACTAACTGCGCCCTGCGATTTCACCCGCATAAATCTCGATCCCGTGCGAATATCAGGATAAAAAGTATCTCCTAACTCAGTTCATGGTCTACCCATGCGTCAAATTTCATCCAAATCTGTTTAGCCGTTCTAGCGTGAAAGCGTAACAAACTCACTTTCGCATTTATAATATCAGAAGAAGATATAAGTTAGGATATTACAGATTTTGTCATAATCTTCGCATACAGATCTTTTCCAACAGACAAGGGTGAAATTGGCTCGCGTCGGTGCATACGGCAAAGCCAAAAAGAAGGGTTAAATATCTCTTCGTCTATGAGATAGGAAATAAATTAATGCGCTGACAAGACCCAATTGACCAAAATAGGCTTCGCTTAAGAAAAAAAATTGCCAAATCTGTATAGTTTGTGGTAGCGGAAAAAATATATGTTAATTTTGAACATATTTCCCAGAACCTGGTTGTTACCAAAACACGTTTTGAAAACAAAATCTCGATACAAACTAACGTTAAACTAACCTCTTACTTTGAGTTCTAATCCAAAATATCTGTATCAAATATCAACATACGTTACGTATTTAATTAATAACAAAAACGTCTTATTTGAATGCAGAACTTGGTTGTTTTTTATTTTCGATTACTCAATTAAATTTTGAGTAAATAGATAATTACTTCATATTTTGCAATAAATTACAAGCGTTGTGTCATTGCGCTTCTCTTTCTTTTCTATGGAATTTGACAGTGACCGCGGTTTAGGTGTTGTCAGCGTCTTAACGGACATGCAATTGTTCATTCTGTTAAGGCGCTAACAAGACGCATATGACCAAAATAGGCTACTCTTAAGAAAAAAAAATTGCCAAATCTGTATAGTTTGTGGTAGCGGAAAAAATATGTTAATTTTGAACATATTTCCCAGAACTTGGTTGTTACCAAAACAAGATTTGAAAAAAAAATCTCGATGCAAACTGCTACCTTGAGTTCTAATCCAAATATCTGTATTAAATATCAACATACGTTACGTATTTAATTAATAACAAGAACGTCTTATTTGAATGCAGAACTTGGTTGTTTTTTTTATTTTCGATTACTCAACTCAATTTGGAGTACACTAAATAGAGAATAGATAATTGCTTCATATTTTGCAATAAATTACAAGCGCTGTGTCAACGCGCTTCTCTTTCTTTTCTATGCAATCTGACAGTGACCGCGGCGTAGGTGTTGTCAGCGTCTTAATAGGATATCGGAATCACTTGTAAACGTCAAATAAAGAAAAAACAGGCAGTCATGGGGACTACCGACAGGAGTAAAAACTTATCGCTCAAAGCGCCTAAAGAAGTTTTTTCACTTCAATAAAATAATGATTATCTAAAACACAATTTAAACAATGCACAGTATACACAAATTAAACTTTTCACGTGGTCAATAAAATTTAATGTCACTTACTGCCACTACAGCATGTCGGTGCGGGCATGTTGGTGACGCGAACCCATAAGTTTTCCCCTACCAAAAGTCGGTCAACGCGCCTACAGAAGTCTTCCCTTCAAAAAACATAAGCTAAATGGATCGGCATTTCCTATCTGACTGTTAAGAAATGGCGAAATAAACTCAGGGGTCAAATTCTCTTTTAAATAAGAATAAAACGTTTATTTCGACCAACAAAGGATCATAGGCACGACAATTACAAAATTAAAAAATAAATATAAATTAAAAAGACCAGATAAACATATCGACTTCGATTGCCCAGTATGTGAAGCACACAGCAATGGTTCAGGTTCACAAACATACACATAATCAGCCTATAATGTTCCCACTGCTGGGACACAGGCCTCCTCTCTGTGAGAGGGAGTGGGCCCAGCGCGGGTTGGTAGATGTCACATGTCTTCGAATTTTTTGGTTCTAGGACATGCCGGTTTCCTCACCATGTTTTCCTTCACCGTTTTGAGAGCAGTGGTGATGAAATAATTTACACAAAGTAAAGCGCCTGTCCGGGTTCGAACCTACGACCTACAACTCGTAAGTCACGGCCGTTACCACTGCTCATGGTTCAAGTAAACCCGAACTCTGCGCCAGTAATGTGCATCGTTTTCACATAGTAGAATAGAAGACGCAAGTAGACTGTCTATTTGCGTCTCGGCGAACATCCCTGAAGTGCTGCAGAATCGGGGCAGCCTTATCAGCCCTGAAAAAAGTCCAGATATGGAATATAAAAAATATCGTTCAAAATGCAGGTTATCATCCGCACTGGCCTTTTCAAGAAGGTACCATATACAGTTTAAGTAAACCTGTCCCATCATACGGCACGCATGCATCAGCCAGCATGAGCTCAACCTTATCTTACAGTCCGACCGTTGAGAGAATGCGTACCTGGCATCTATCAGTTGGAGTAACTTTAAGGATCAAATTCCCAAAACACATATTCCGTAGTATGAAACTGACAGGTGTCAAGAACGCATTCTCTGGACGGCTTTATCATCAGTGGGCGCATAGTTAGTTACCAGCTACGGCCTAAATTATTAAACCGATTTATCAAATACAATGTCGTATAAATTGTCTTGCTCCAGAATGTGTCTTTAATCTTAACTCATATTATTATGACCGCACAAGAAATTCAATATGGCGGAAGTTTTTAAGACGCTGACAACATCTAAACCGCGGTCACTGTCAGATTGCATAGAAAAGAAAGAGAAGCGCGATGACACAACGCTTGTAATTTATTGCAAAATATGAAGCAATTATCTATTTACTCAAAATTGAGTTGAGTAATTGAAAATAAAAACAACCAAGTTCTGCATTCCAATAAGACGTTCTTTTTATTAATGCAATACGTAACGTACGTTGATATTTAATACAGATATTTTTGATTGGAACTCATGGTAAAAGGTTACTTTAACGTTTGTATCGAGATATTTTTGGTCAAAAAAATTTTTGGTAACAACCAAGTTCTGAGAAATATGTTCAAAATTAACATATATTTTTCCGCTACCACAAATTATACAGATTTGGCAATTATTTTTCTTAAGACAAGCGGCTTATTTTGGTCGTTTGCCTCTTTTCAGCGCCTTATGAATTTTTCATTTCGTATTAATTTTAACCGTTGTTGTCATGTTTCAGAAACGTTCCAAAATTGAACAGTAATGTCATTCTCTAAACATCAATTCGAAATTCGAACGGTGTCTCGTTGTTAATCAGCGATGATTTACTTTAAAAACAAATGAGTTCGCTTTCGAATTGTGTGCGCTCACTTGAGTGAGGTCCTAAGTGAACTTTACAAAATGGTGCACATTTTTTTCGAAGCCGGATTTGGCAATGGTTGGCAAAAACAATTATGTTATTATGCGCTCGGGCTAACCCCAATTATTTTATGTTGGGGTCGGTCCATTCTCTCCGGATGCTGTTGAATATCTGAAGGCATTGTTGCGGTTCAGGTGCCCTTCAAATTGTTCAAGTAAACATCAATATTGTTTTGATGTCTTCAAGAATATTTGTATGAAGTTAGATTTGTTCCATAAGAAAATTTCCTTTTTTTACTTAGAGAGATGTATTAATGACTAGATGCACCCCGCGTTTTCACTCGCATAAGTTTTGACCCCGTGGGTATATCGGAATAAAAAGTATCATATGTGTTATTCCTGGTTATAAACTATCTGTGTGCCAAATTTCATCCAAATCCGTTCAGTACTTTTTGCGTGGAAGAGTAACAAACATCCATCTATCCATTCTTACAAACTTTCGCATTTATAATATTAGTATAGATTATAACTCTGTGAATATATATTTGTTATGGTCAAAAATTACATCACATTAACCTGGATAAAAAAATATCTTATGTTAGGACATAGGCTATTTTTTTCTTTATAACCAAGTCATGACCTACCTTTTCTTTTTTTAGGTAGGAAATTATCAAATAACTTCTCCTGCTCTGGGCGGAGCGAGAGGGCGTGTTTTTCATAATAAAATGACAACGAGCTCGCAGATTTTTGCGATGCGATGCGAATTCGCAGTTTTGTGTGGGAGCCCTTACTGACTAAAACCCACCCGTGTTACTTCCGTTGCCTGTGTTGCCAGAGGCCACGGCATACCTTTCGGACTATCCTGCGATCCCGGCATAATTCATGGTCAACCTGTGTGCCAAATTTATTTGAAATCTGATCAGCCGTTAAGGCGAGAACAGTTAACATACAGAGTAACTTTCGCATTTATAATCATGATTCTCCTGCCCTTATCCCAATTTATTTGTGGTCGGCGCAAAATGTTCCTTTCTTCCATACTTCTCTATTAGTTGTCATCTCGGTAGTCACCCTCTTTCAAGCCATATCATCTTTCACACAGTCCATCCATCGTTTCTTTGGTCTTACCCTACTCTTATAGGTTAGGTATACAAACGTATAATATTATTAAACGTATTACACAATCCATACTGTATCATCTGCCTAGCCTTTTCCCAACTATGTTGGGGTCGGCTTCTTGTCTTACCGGATACAGCTGAATACCAGTATTTAACATGGAGCGACTGCCTATCTGACCTCCACAACCCAGTTACTGGGTAACACGATACCCCTTGGTAAGACTGGTTGTCAGACTTTCGAGCTTCTGACGACTCGTAACGACTGCCAAAGATATACAAATGGCAGCCGGGACCAACGGCTTAACGTGCTTTCCGAGGCACAGAGGGGTCTTGGTATGTAAAGATGGTCACCCATCCACAGACCAACCACGTCAAGCGTAGCTTAACCTGACCGATCGACCCGTGCGGCTGTTATTACTTAGCCTCAAGCCCCCTCAATCAACAATCCATACTATATACAAAAAAAAAATAATAAGTTAGCGAAACTCCACAGACGATATGGGTATTTAAACACGAAAAAATAAAAATGAAAAAGATTTTTTTTTGGGTCAGCGACCGCTGCAGCACTTGTAGTAATGTTACTGGACGTATGACTTGAGAAAATCTGTTTATTTTTATTTTATCGTGTCGTGATAAATTTACACAAAAAAAGAAAAAGATTTTTTAAACTGATATTTCAAGTGACTACACTACCGGAGGTTGATGACCCCACAAAAAGACTCATCAGATTAATTTATTTTTTGTTTTACCATGCTTAGATGTCCCATCACGTCTAGAGTTTTGCTAGGTTATTCATTTTAACCATGTATACAGTATGGATTATCTGTACACTGACTGGACAGGTCAACTCAATCTGTGTGGTTCTTTCATCAAAAGACCATTTCAGACACCAATCTACCTGCAAGGGCAGCAAGGATCGCGGGAAGGTACTAAAGGGTCACCGAGGCCCTTGGCAACACAGGCAAAAGGAATGAATACGGGTGGGTTTTAGTCAGTAAGAGTCTGACACACCCTCCCGATCCGCCCAGAGCGGGAGAAGTTATTTGATGATTTCCCATCCAAAAAAAAAAGATACCAATCTACATGGTCTTCACATGACCTGACCAAGATTATGTCTGGACTTAAAAGAGACTGTGACCCCTGAGTTTGTTTCGGCCTTTCTTCTCAGAGTAGTCAGATAGGAAACGCCGACCTCATCTAGTTTTAAAAAATATTATTGACGTCTAAAAGTGTTTCAAACCTACTTACAGAAATAAAATCATTTATCATTTCCATACTTTGATTATACCTACGTTTTTAAATACTAAAATAATTTAATAGGTATTCTGATATGAATTTCCAAAAAATACATTTGAATTATACCAGCTTCAAATCGAAATAATTACAGTTACAAATTATTCACAGCGAGTAAATAAATGTCAAAGGGTAATCACTAATCAGACAAAGCCGATTAAAAGAAAAGGTAACGAAACCGTTAAATAAATATCATTAAGCCTGTATTCTCAAAAGAGGTAGGCTGAGCTGTAAGTACACCCACTTTTTACCAAATATGGTATTGCACTGGCGACCTGCTCCAGCTTCGGACAGGTGCAATTTTAAAACGTCGACATCCATGCTTTATCTAAGATACGTATTAATGTATTATACACAAAATCCTTCTGGAATAAATTCTCAAAATTATGGTAAAAACTGCATAAAAATCCATTTCATCATCCAGTAAGTATAGTTTAGGAGAAATAAGCGATCACACAGCCAGACAAGCGACGTTGTTTTATACTATGTGTAGATATATACATAGAGTGTTCTGCTTATAAGAGTTTCCAAGCTAATAATCGGATACTCGAGGTTCGAACCGAGGACAGCAGCTGCCCTTACAAAAATCAAAATTTACTGTTTTAAAAATAATTGGATTCTCAAATTACAATGTTAATAGATATGGAAGGGCGGGCAGTGTAGGCCTGTCAACTACAAATATACGGTCTAATAAGCCTACAACGTTCTCAAATTAACAAAATATAAAATAATCTGTATAAAATATTAATACAATAATAAAAATAAGAACCTTTTCATACCAAATGACATGTTTGCCATTACAACTGTAACAAGTCTTCATTAGTATCCTGTCCACAAAAGCCACTAATAAATAGTTTGATATCAAAATTGTAGGTATATAATGTCAAATAATGAAAATATTATGTCAAGTATATGGTATAAAAAAGAAAAGAAAATAAACATCGTAATTTGGGAGCAGTTAATAGTCATTTACATAGTTATGCCGTTTATGAGGTACTTCCTTGTTTTCAACGTAGTCTTTAATCTTTTATTATGCGTTTTTGATAAGAACCCGTTTGGTGTGGGTTTTGAACTTTCTATCGCTATTATTCCATTATAACCGTAACAATTCTCCATTAATATCCTGTCCACAAAAGCCTATAATAAATAGTTGGAAATTAAAATTGTAGGTAGGTATATAATGTCAAACAATGAAAAGATTATGTCAAGGAAACTACTGCGACCACTGAACCAACATCGATGCGTCGTCGTCTATGAATCAGCATATAACAATGAAAATAAGAATAAACATCAAAGAGTTTATTATTGTCCGGTGACTAAGACGTCATCTTCACGGACGAGACATGAGAGAAATTAAAAAATTTCCCCGGCGCATTGAAACTTAAAATAAGAACAAGATTAATGACAATGAAGTAACATTTCCACAAAACAGGATTCTGCTATGTATGACTTCACTCTAAGGCGCTATCTCCACGGATGACCTTCAAATGATTGCCACGACGATATCGCCGTGTGGAGATTGATTCATAAAGTTACTTTGATTTTGATGGCACGGCGAGACTATCGTCGCGATTTTATCGCCCGTGGAGGTGGTGCCTTACATTCTAGATGTTGATCATACGCTGATCGTCTACGACGCTACTCAAAACTAACGTGATATAAACTCAAGTCACCAATGAGTAGCTAGAATGTCCATGTTCTATATTATAGGGTTTGGTTTCCGCACTAAATCCTTCAGGTGGATCATTGTGCATGGGACATGGCGGCCGTCGGTGGTTATTATAACCAGCCCACCTTCCTCCAGAAGTTGATCACGTCTCCTGGTCTGTTTAGAACATCTGTGAACGATCTGTGTGCCCCGAGGGTTATTGTTCTAATCTGGGTGATGCCTGTGCATTCAAAGAGTACATGCGCAACGGTTTCCTCTGCCTCCATGCAAGCCCTGCACAGAGGGCTGTCCGTTATGCCTATTGTGTGGAATTGTTTGTTTAGCGAGCAGTGTCCCGTGATGGTCTCCGTCACCAGACGCAAGCCTTTCCTGTCCAGGAGTAATAAACGCTTGGTTAGCATACCATCTACGGATGGCATAGCCTGCAGTCCTCCAGCTCTCCGCTTGTGTGTGGGTGAACTCCTACTCGTATAGCCACCTGCGTAGCTGGTTGAACGGGATAGGTACGATTGAACCATTGACCAATTGGTAACCAGAAAATCACAGCACTAGTATTTCAATGGTAGTCCACGTACACGACGCGATTTAATAACGCGTTATTAATTAATTTATGATTGGTCTGCGGACCACCGACTGTGACGTTGTAGCTACTCAGTTTTGAGACTACTAGTTTCAAACTCAAATATACCTTAGAATAATAAATAATAATATAATAATAAAAACATTATTTATGCCATAATCAGTTTACCGAAAAAATTGAGACTCTGGGTCCAGAGCTAGGTTATAGTATCTGTATTTCAGGAGCCAGTGACATCTTCCATTTTGGTTTCAGTGAAGCAAGTATGTGCAGCAAAAGGTGATAAAAGTATCTCATCTAAAAAGAATATCTGCCCCACAGAACAATGAACTTATTATAATCTCTAAAGAGTTCGTAATAATCGTGTGACTAACATAACATTCTAATAGATGCTGATCTAAAACGATTTTATTTTTTTATTTAATAACTTTAAAACTAATATAACCTAGATAATATACAATATTGATGCTACTAACTATTTACACTAGGTACTAAATTAAATTTCTAAGTCAACAAATAAATACAAAAAACAAAAGGACACCTTAGGCGTCGAAGTATTCGTCCGCATCGCTGTCATCCGGAAACGTGCCCAGAAGACTGTCATCATTGCCACGTTAAATGGCAATGCTAATTCTTTGGCCAAAGAACGAGCCAGCTCTCTGGCCTGTGAAGGGTCGATCAGTTGGCGAGAAATTTCCTTAAAAAGGAGGCGCGCACTCGGGCCTCATGAGCGAATATTTTTTTATTTTTGTTAAATTAAGTTTTATGGGTCTGCAAGCGTTCTCCGACAGTCATTTCTCCTTTGGACTGATCACAGGACCGACAGGACGTTTCGTTTTTGAGAGATTCGTCGATAGAACGTTTCATCTAGGGACGTTTCGCCGACAGAACCTTTCATATGAGCGAAGGATAATTTTGGGTTAGGTTAGGTTAGAACAGTGACCATTAACGATCCCCTCTATTACTGTCGTCGAAAGTGACGCATATGAAAGGTTCTGTCGGCGAAACGTCCATAGGTGAAACCTTTTTTTTTTTTTTTGAGGGTGGGAAATCATCAAATAACTTCTCCCGCTCTGGGCGGAGCGGGAGGGTGTGTCAGACTCTTACTGACTAAAACCCACCCGTATTCCTTCCTGTTGCCGGTGTTGCCAGGGGACTCGGTGACCCATAAGTACCTTCCCGCGACCCCGGCAGGCATCGGCCCTAGTGGACCCCTACATTTGTACTGACATCTCTTTGAGGCGCGCGTGGAATACGACGCGCCGTCGACCCGGGCCTGGTCCTTGCCGGACGGTGAGCTACCCATTGCTCACCGTCCGCAAGCCCGCACCTACGGTGGCCGCAAATCCGCCCGGGATTCCCGACGCCCAGGGCGTCTCCTGCGGCGGCTAGGGGCGAGAGGGCGCGAAACATGCCTTTCCCTCAACCGTCCCGCCGCCTCCTACGCGAGCATTACTGCTTCGCAGAAGGAGGTGACGGCAGCCCATGCCCTCTGTCCATGTCCCTGCCGCCAATCGCCTCCACGAGGACACGGCGGTGCCCTGCCCAAGCCGGGCAGACCTCCACCGTATGCTCCACCGTGTCCGCCGGGCGATCCACACAGTGGTGACACCCGGACGTTTCCTCCCGCCTTATCCGACACAGGAACCTCCCGAAACTGCCGTGTCCGGTGAGGACCTGCGTCAGGCGGAAGGTGAGGATGCCGTGGCGCCTCTCTAGCCACTCCTCAAAGAGGGGACTTATCACCGCAATCGTGGCGTGCCCAGCACTGGGTTGCGATAACCGTACTTTCCATGACGCCATGAGATCCCGCCGGAGCTCCGTCCGCTGTGCCGCGATTTCTCGCGGCAGCGAACTTACGCCCGTAGGTGAAACCTATCGACGAATCTCTCAAAAACGAAATGTCCTGTCGGTGATCAGTCCAAAGGAGAAATAACTGTCGGAGAACGCTTACAGACTCAAGTTTTACACTCCTTTATCTAAATAACAGTCTATCTTATCATCCATTGGTCTCGCTCTTCCCTTCTACATCTTCTCTTTATCAGCGCAATCTACATTAATGAGGATAGCTGATCAACTCGGCTTGCTGGACATAGGCCTCACCCAAGCTGCGCCACTACACCCGCACCCTAATTTTGTAACATACTATCAATAACCTTCTGAAAGATTTTGAAGGATATTGCTAATCCATTGCTTCATATGTTCGTATAACTTGTCTGCTCAACTACGTAAATAACGCAATTAATGTTGTTGAACTGTCAAAATGAAACCCATTGATACTGATATTGTGTTACGCAATTATCCTGCTCGCGCTAGTCCTCCGCCTTCAATCTATCTCTATCTTTTCAATCAATCAACTCATACACTATCTCAGTCCACTGCTGCAGGCTTAGCATGACGCTTTGTATTTCTTCGAAGAACAGACACGGCTCTTTCTATACAAAGTGACATTTCGTTTCTCCATTTTTGACATCTCACCGTAGAAAAAGACAAGATGACAGATTGTAGAAGGATTCTTCTACAATCTGTCATCTTGTCTTTCGTTTCTAACGGTCTTTGTTTAGGTCTTTTTTTATGTAGAAGGATTTCTACGGTGGGATGTCAAAAAGAGCCCCGTCTATTCTTCGAAGAAATAGAAAGCATCACGCTAAGCCTGCTGGACATAGCCCCCAGCCTACGCCACAACACCTTGTCCTCTGCCTTCCACTTTTGGTCTGTCCCAGCCACCGTTTAAGGCCATCGGTCCACCTAGCTGGGGGGTGACACACTACGCTTTCCGAAGCGCGTTCTCCACCTAGGACTCGTCTGCTCCACCGGCTTTCGGTCCTTCGACAATCAGGGGCCGCTGACTGGCACTGCTACTTCCTAACCCTACAAACCATGTCGTGTGACTCCGGTTCTTTTCCGGATAATATAATTTTAAATCTTATCCTTCAAAAAAATGTCGAGCACACCTCGTAGCGCGCTGAGAGACCTTGAATTGGTGGACCAGCCCAAATGTGCGCGTCAGTGGCCACGTTTCGGTACCTACCGTATGTTATAATGGGCAGGACGCTCTGGTTGTAGACCTTCAAACATTGCTGCTTCTGCATACTGAGGGCGACATCGCGGGTGCGATATGCAGCAATATCCCTGTCGCGCCCGCGATATCGCCTCAGTATGTATTTATGCTAACTGACTATTATTTTTATCACAGAATGAGCTAGTTTTGACGTCATAACGCGTTATAAATCGATGAACGCCGGCTGCACGCACGAAAAATTGTCACGTTCCGCCTGAGCCGAGTGTGCAAGCGAGTGCATGGGACTAGCGATAGAGAGGCACGATCAGCCTAAGCATTCGGCTCTCTCTCGTTATCACGTAAAATTATCGTCCGTAAACCGACTTTACAGACAACCATTTTTTTTTATAAATTAAGCCGATACAAGAGGAAGCTGTACTTATACCGATTGCCTTTCATGCAAGCCTTTGGGAAATCACTCTAAGCCAACGATACTGAGATTTTGAACCTGAACAACAAAACAAAAGTTCTAATCTCAGAAAAAGTGTCACGCTCAATCCCCTGAAGAGTAAGTTAAGCAAAGTTATTGTTTATCAATGTAATAATTTCGTACCAAAAATTCCTTTGAAGGAGCGTCCTGGGAAGTACAACCACGATTTCTATTTCACCAACTAGTAGAATCATGTCATCTCGAAACATCACTTCGAAATTCGAACGGTGTCTCGTTGTGAATCCGCGATGATTTATTTTAAACCTAACCAAATGATTCAATGACAATCGATGGTATCTGACGCAGGTATAAATATAAAGAGAAGAAGAAAACACAAACAATAATATTAATACGGAATTATTTATTCATAAACAAATTATTAAAAAAAAAAAAACAAATATCCCGACTGCCAAAACACATAACTGAAAAGAGCAAAACAAACATTATAATCTATAGAATATTGGTATCGTAAGCGGGGGACAAACAAAAGTTACACCATATTTCAGGTTAGGTATTGGTTTGAGACCTGCGATAACAAAATTCTATAGAATATAATGCTTTTTAGTTATGTGTTTTAACAGTCGGGATTTTTGTTTTTTTTCAAGCTTTTTAGTTTGATTAATATCTATATATATTGAATTGAATCATTACTAGGTTTTATTTGATATCAATTTGATTGTAATTTATTAAAAAAAACCTTACCCTCTCCTTTTTTGTATTTGTATAGCCTATGTCACTCCCACAATAAACACGAATCTAAGGACACCTCTTATGTTAAAATTCATTAAGCCGTTTTGGCTGCAGAGCGTACCAAAGAAATAGACATACATTCTTACATACATACTCTCAAAAAACATTACCCTCCTTCTGGGGCAGTCGGGTAAAAACTAATGAGTTCGCTTTCAAATTGTGTGCGCTCACTTGAGTGAGGTTCCAAGTAAACTTTAGATACAACAAAACAGCATTTCTGTATCCGGATTTGGAGGGTATTATCTTCCAAAGTGAGCCTAGACATTTTTCAGAAATTATCTTTTCCTCAAAATCGTATATTTTTCGTCATCTAAATTACGAAAAATACCAGACGATGAAATCATCAAAATATAAGATAGGCGATGATTAATGATTTTATTTCGTAAAATGACCGCTACACAGTTGGCCGACGTAAGTCAGACATACAATTGTGTCATCCAATTAGACGTATTTGCTAACGTGCAGTGCACTCGTGGCCGTATTAAATGGCACAGTGAATAAACAGGAAGACTAGATTTTACAAGCAAATACACTTGTTAAAGAATGGATTTATCTGCTTATTATGAATATTTAAAGCGAGGTCAATATCCGTGCTGTTTTTGCTAGGTTTGAACTCAGGCAGCCACTTTACTTTGTGTAAATTATTTCATCACCACTGCTCCCAAAACGGTATACCTAATAAGCAAGAATATGTGTCCTAAATACTTTTGTAAACCGATGTTGAATGTATATGCTGTTGGTTTTTATTTAATACATAAATAAACGGGAAAGGAAAACATCGTGAGGGAACCGGGATATTCAAGAACCAACATTTCGAAGGCATGTGACATCTACCAACCCGCACTGGTTCTGTGTTGTGGTCTACTCCCTCTTACAGAGAGGAGGCGTCTGTCCCAGCAGTGGGAACATTATAAGCTGACTATGCTATGCTTTTTTTTTGGTTTGGAAATTATCAAATAGCTTCTCCCGCTCTAGGCGGAGCTGGAGGGTGTACCAGACTCACCCGTGTTCCTTCCGTTGCCTGTGTCGCCAGGAGCCTCAGGTATCGGACTTTCCCGCGACCTCAGCAGGCATCGGCCCTAGTGGACCCCTACACTTGTGCTGAAGACATCTCTTTGAGGCGCGCGTGGAACACAACGCGCCGTCGACCCCGGCCTGGGCCTTATCGGGCGGCGAGCTACCCATTGCTCACCCTCCGCAAGCCCACGCCTGCGGTGGCCGGAAATCCAACTAGTCTTTGATTATTGATTATTTATTATATGTTAAGATAGTGTCGCGCTGCAAAATAACTAAAACAAACGCCAACTTTGTTATGCTGGTGTGCGTGACAGCTACGTCTAACACTCGTGCCATTGTGTTATTCTAGTGTGCGTGCATTTTGCGGCCAACAGGTGGACGCAATTTTTTCCACGAGTTCACAGCTTTGACTGTTTATCTAGACATATTTATATCTTTGGCTTGGTAATATTTTGTAATAAAAATATTTAAACCTATTCAGTTGAAGTTAGATGATGTTTCACCAAGTCGTGTTATTCATATTCTCGTAAGCAACTCCCACGAATTGTTTATCAAAATATTATTATCAGAGATAAACTATAAATTCTTTTTAATGAACGTGATTAATTGATCACGTTACGCAATTATGATACCTGTCAGGAAATATATATATATATATCGGTACTGTCACACTCACAACCGACTCTATCAAATTATATTACTTTTGGGGTTAAAAAGCTAACGCAATAAGGGAGATCCACTAAGGTAGCCCGTGAAATTAAACTTTTGTTTAATCAATCAATCAACTCAGCCTATAACAGTCCACTGCTGGACATAGGCCTTTCCCAGGCTGCGCCACAACACCCTGTCCTCCGCCTTTCGCATCAGAGTAGAGAAGTACCGCTCTCTGGATGAAGCCCTTGATCCAGCTGCCTAACGAGAGCCTCTTCAGGTGTTGGTTGAGGCTCTTGGCTATTATGCCATTGGCCGTCACGACTATCGGCTTAATGATTGTAGTTTCCATATCCCATATGTCGACAATCACGCGAGCTAGATCAAGATACTTATTCTGCTTATCTTTTTCAGCTTTTACGAGGTTCTAGTCATGCGGGACCACTATATTAAATCATGTGCGACGCGCTATCGATCGATCGATCTATAACCACTATGTCTGGCTTATTGGCAACAATAGTCCTGTCAGTCAGTCAACTTCTTCTTGACTACCTCGTTGGTCTAGTGTTCGCAAGCGCTACTGCTGAGCATCAGATCCTGGGTTCGATTCCCGGACCGGGCAAAGTGTTATTGGGTTTTTCTATCTGAAATTTCTCAGTAGCTGCCCGGAGTCTAGATTTGTGCCCGGTTGATAGCAATAGGCTCGCCCCCTATTACATGGGACTTGGCGAAATGTGGTTGTACTACAGGTACACCTCTGCCCAACCCTTCGGGGAAACAAGGGGTGATGTTATGTGTGAGAAAAACTAGACACTGAAAAACGGAAACAAGAAACCTATTGTTTTTGGTATTATGTATTGTTCTTTTGTTGAACAAAAGGATACTCAGCCTACAATGTTCCCACTGCTGGGAGACAGGCCTCGCGTCTCTGTGAGAAGGATTCGGCCGTAATCCACCACGCGGGCCCAGTGCCGGTTGGTCAAAAACTTTAGAAATAAAACAACTATGCCTTATTAACAACACACCTTTTTAAATGACTTATGCCCATAAATTTACCAACAAATTGCTCTCCTGTGTCCCGTGATAAAGTCAGAGTCGCCAGTCGGTGGAGTCACGAGAATTATGTCATCCTATTAAAAGGTGTTACCGGCGTTGCACTTGTACTATAAATGCACGTAATCAGTTATATTACTTGAGTTCTTTGTATTTCTGCTTTGAAAAGGACAAAGAAATCAATGTCGTTGTCCTTTTTTAAACGCCAGGGTCTGCAGTCAAAATTGCTTGACAAGATTGTGATTTTGTCGTGCTTGTCAAACAATTTTGACTGTCTAAGGAGCCCATTAGGACTTTGGGACCGAATTCTGTCGTAAAGCGATCGCTATCTATGTTAAGACTGCAGCCCCAGTAGACTGCTTTTAGTCACTGCGTCTAGTCTCTGCTACAAAACACCAGAGGTGTCGTTTGCATCTGCGTCTTGTCGCTGCGACTAAACGCAGAGCTGTCGATTACGTCTGCGAGTAGTCGTTACAATAGACGTCACCTCGTGCAGGAAGCGATAATTTCCTTTGAGTATTCGACGCGCTTCGACATCCGATTTGAAAACATCGACATCGAACGTATCCATGCTGAGATTCCCAATACAAACACACGTGCACTATCCTCAGCGCTCACAGTAAGACTGACTGTACTGACGCTCACCTGTCGCATGCGATTGTCGTTGGATGTGCGCGCGCACCGTGCGTCTAGTCGCTGCGACAAGTAGCGAGAGCGCTTGCCGGGGTCGCGGGAAAGTCCGAAAGGGATACCGAGGCCCCTGGCAACACAGGCAACGGAAGGAACACGGGTGGGTTTTAGTCAGTAAGAGTCTGACATACCCTCCGGCTCCACCCAGAGCGACCCAAAAAAAAAAACTTGCGAGAGCGAGGGAGAACCCCTAGCCTATCGTCGCGACTCTGCAACTGGACCACAAGTATTTTGAACAAAAAGCTTTGAACAAAATATATGAAAATTGTCGGCCGCAGCCTGTCTTTGCGCCTAGTAGCTGAGCTGTTGCATAGTTTGCGCCATGTCTTAAGAGGACGATAAATGCCAGCGACCTTGAGCGAGTGGGAGGAGCTTGCGTCACCCCCCGCGACCCCGCAACCGTTCGCACGTAACGTAGGGTAACCATACGTTTCAGATTGTGTGGACTGTCCTGCCTGATTTTTTATCACAATCCAATTTTTTTTTTATGTAGCTTTCATAAATAAGGTAATATTCTGATAATAAAATAAGATTGTAATATATTATATTATTTTAATAGTTTGCATTGAATAAATTGGTTTAAACAGGGTGTCATTTTAAACACCATAAACCTCTCTCGTCATTGTACTCATCATTATAAACAACTTTTACTATATTGGACACAACATGAAATAACTTGGACTAAACATGAAATCGCGAAAATAAAATCAGCTGTTCCCTACATTTTGACGAATTAAGCGAACATAAATGTAGGGAACAGCAGATGAGCACGAACAGAACAGCACGGATGAGTCTCGGTACGTAAAGATGCTCACCCATCCACGGAACAACCGCGGCAAGAATAGCTTAACCTAATTGATCGGCCCGTTGCGGCTGTGATGCGACTAACGAGCTCTTTAGCTATGGAAACAATATAAAGTGAAATTAAAAGCCAAAAATCTAAATAAACAAATTTAATTCAAAATAAAACAATTAATTTCTTTAGTGACACATGAGAAAATATGAGATGTGCAGGCAAAATTTAGAGAGGGAATGGGCTGTATGGATCAGGGGGCCGATTCTACTAATTTGCAAAGTTATACGCTCTGTACCGTCTCATCAATGGTTCGGTTTCGTTCGACTCTCGTTCATCCCCCATAAATCTATTCTACAATTTTTATGACAATAACCTAAAACTGTAATTGACTGTAACCAAGTCGAAACCCAACTCAATCACTACGGGAATGAATGGTAATGAATGAGTGTTACCTATAGTTCAATTAGTAAGTTTATAATATTACTATAACATAAATGGTTAAATAACAAATAAAGTTTATACGAATAATAAACCCATTAAAACTTATTTTCCGTTATATTTACCACGAAAAGTAAATGATTTTTTCCATATATTTTAATAATTGTAAATTAGCAGATTTTCTTAAAGAAAACAGTCTGGGCGGTTCGAATCGCGTAAAACGAAACGGATTTTGAATGTCGGATAGAGTTACTTTACTATAAAATAAACAGCGGGAATAAAATACTATACTACATGGCATGGTGGCCATGCCAATAGTCGCTGATCACTGTTGCATGTCATTGAAACAAAGAAATAATTTTAGGATCAGTAGGTATCACGCTTATGATGTGTGATGTGATAAGTATTCAATGATTTTCGTATAATATTAGTTCTAACATCAAATATATTAATATTCCGGTGCGTACTTAGGTAGGTACCTACGTATGCCTACAATAGCAAAAAGAATCATACGTTGTTCATAAGTAAAATATGAAAACGCTTGAAAACCCTGATTGAGTTTAGGTTCAATTGCCATTTTAGAACAATGTTGTTAGTAGAATCGCCCCCCAGAGTAAGTTAGTATATTTGGGGAGTCAGTTTACAAGGGATGGAAAGATTGATGAAGATGTGGAAAGGAGAGTAAATGCGGGAAATAAAGTGAATGGTACTATACATGCGACTGTAACCAACTAGTCGATGCCTAAAAAGGCTCGACTGGCTGTTCATAATGTTGTGCTGGTGTCTAAGTTTATGCATGGAAGTGAATGAATTTTGGGTGTGGCAAAAGAAGCATAGAAGTAGAATAAGGGCCGATTTTTCAATCGCCAGATAACTTTTATGTGAAGAATATGTTTGACGTTTTGACAGCTTTTGTATAGAAAATATGTCAAAGCGCCATATTTATTCCTCAGATAGAAGTTCACTGATGATTGAAAAATCGGCCCTAAATGCTGTGGAAATGCCTTCTTGCGAAGCATGTGTGACGTGACTATAAATGATAGGCTGAAAAATTATGTGATAAAGCAACGGTGCGGTTTAAAAGAAGCGTGCAGCTGGCCTTCTATAGTTTTTGCCTTCCCCTTGGGAAGAAGGCGTGAATTTATTTGTACTAATTATTTCCTCTTGTCGAGTGTCTTGATCTTCCTGTTTCTCTGTCTCTTCTGTGTCTGTATTTTGCCTTCAACCAAAATCATTGATTCCATTTCAGTTGATGGTCCTGGAAATATAAAAAAAAAACCTGTGAATCTACATTGTATATAATAAATAACGAACCATTGTCAGTTCTTTCACTATTTTCGTCATTATTTATTTCTTCGGGTCGCAAAAAACATAATCTTATTAATGAGCTGCACTTGTTTATTTAAACTAGACAAGTTTCTAACCTAATATAACGGGATTGTCCCCATAAAACCATAACAAATGGTATGCCTAGAATCTACAATTTAATACTCACTTTGTCTCCGCATTTTCATGTTGGGAATCATTGTCAGTTCTTTCATTATTTTTATCATTATTTACTTCCGTCGGGTCGCAACAACTCAAATAGTAAAACATAATCTTATTATGTACTACACCTGTTTTTTTTTTTAAGCTAGGTAGGTTTCAAACCTGCTGTAACGGGATTGTCCTCAAAAAACCATAATAAATGGTAGTCTACATTTTATTAGGTAGGTACTTACTTGCTCTCCGCATTTTCGTTTCGGGAATCTGTATTATTTTATTATCCTCCTAAAAAAAAAAAATTGATACGGATCTAAAGTTATGTTTGAACTTACTCGTAAATAATGGATATACTCGTGCACAAAATATTATCAAAATAACATTTAGCTAACCTCATTATATTATAATAATATATGAGAAACTTACCTCAGTATCCTGTTTCTTTCATGTATACGTCATTTCTCTTTCAGAACTTTAGTTGTTCTACCCATATTGTCGAAAAAATACGTAAGTACAGCGGTCGCGCAAAGTGTCAGCGTCTACCCGTGACAGTGGTCAGCGGTACAGTGCCGCCCGTCGCCCGCGCAGAGCGCCGCATGCCGTTCCGTTCGATTTTATAGGGAATATTTATTTTTAGTAATAAAAGTATGAATATTTTAAAAAATTCACAGATAGGATTATAGATAACAAAATAGTCTATTCATAAAAAAAAAAAACCATGAAAATATCTTTAGTAGTTTGGAAGTAATTTCGGTTTTTATATTTAGGTAGACCTTACTTCCTGAATTTATTTCATAAAGTATTTTACTACAATACTAAAATATTCACAGATATAATTGATGTGTATGCGGTCTAGTTTAACATACATTTTTTGCGTAACTTACTTGCATTAATTGAAGGCGTAATAATAGATTTAAAAGTCACTAAAATCATATATCTGCACCAATTGAAGAATGGCTTTCACACAATACTTTAAAGTAGGTTTTTTTATAATTTGTTCAATGTCTTTTTCGATCAGCCTTTATTGAGAGCAAATACCTCAGTTTTAAATCGGTTTGTTCAAAAAGTCAGAAAGAATGAGTTGAAGGTAGGCTAAGGCATAACTTCATAAGTCATTTAAGGCGCTGACAAGACGCAAATGACCAAAATATGCTTGTCCTAAGAAAATAAATTGCCAAATCTGTATAGTTTGTGGTAGCGGAAAAAAATATATGTTAATTTTGAACATTTTTCTCAGAACTTGGTTATTACCAAAACACGTTTTGAAATAAAAATCTCGATACAAACTAACGTTAAAATAACCGCTTACCTTGAGTTCTAATCCAAAATATCTTTATTAAATATCAACATACGTTACGTATTTAATTAATAACAAGAACGTCTTATTTGAATGCAGAACTTGGTTGTTTTTTTATTTTCGATTACTCAACTCAATTTTGAGTAAATAGAGAATTGCTTCTCTTTCTTTTTTATGCAATCTCACAGTGTCAGCGTCATTTGTTTAATATAGGCACAATAATAATCATAACCACAGAGTAAAGAATATTATAAATGCAAGAGTGAGTTTGTTTGTTACGCTTTCACGCTAAAACGGCTGAACGGTTTTGGATGAAATTTGGCACATGGGTAGAGCATGACCTGGATTAGAATATAGGATATATTTCTATAGTATATAGGATATATATCTTTTTATCGAGAGCAGTGGTTGTCCAGTGGTAATGGCCGCGACTTAGGAGTCGTAAGTGTAAGTCGAAGGTTCGAACCCAGACAGGCGCTTTACTTTGTGTCTTATTATTTCATCACCACTGCTCTCAAAATGGTGAAGAAAACCATCGTGAGGAAACCGGCATGTCCTAGAACCAAAAATTCGAAGACGTATGACATCTACCAACCCGCACTGGGCCCGCGTGGTGGATTACTGCCCACTCCCTCTCACAAAGAGGAGGCCTGTGTCCCAGCAGTGGGAACATTATAATAGGCTGGTTATGTATACTTTTTATCCCGATATTCCCACGGGATCGAGACTTATACGGGTGAAACCGCGGGGTGCAGCGAGTGGTATATAAAGACATAGAGTGTGCTATGTTATGCCAGAGGGCGAACAAATGTTCTCTCAATTAATCTTTGTATAAAAATAAATAAAATTAAAGTGTCTGTTTGTAATGTCAAAAGAACAGCTTTTTAATAAATGCATATAAAACTCGTATATACTCGTAAGATACTTATAATTTTTATTTTTATCTGTCTGTTTGTTGCCGCTAATCTTCGAAACGGCTGGACTGATTTTGGCGGGACTTGCATTGGCAGATAGCTCATGTTATAAGGAGTAATTTAGGCTTATTACTTACTTTTATTTTAGAAAAGCACGCTGTTGAAGCCACGGGTATCAGCTACACGGAAAAAAAGGATCTCTTCAGCGAAGAATATCAATATTCTCAAAATTGTTTCAATCCAAGTAAATATTTTCTTAACGTAAGTAAATGTACTCAGTCCAAGAAAACCTGTTTACTCAAATTAAGAATCATAAATAATTGGTTTTTATTCTTGACTTAAGCAAATATTTTTGATTCAATACAATAATAATCCTAATTGAAGAAAATATCTAGTTTTTATCTAGTTTTAGAAATAATATTCTTAAAATTAAACTTAATAATTCTTCATATATGTATAATGTGTTCGAAGAAGACAATAAAACTAAGACAAAATTTTACTTCATTCAAGAATATATTGTTTTCCCCATATATGAATCAATATTTGTCTTGATCAAAAGGATATTGTCTTAATTTAAGACATCCTTTTTTTCCGTGTAATAATGAGCCTGGACAATAATAACAAACAACAATTATAAAGATTTACACATTCTTTTCATTCATTCTTCATTGTTTCTCAATCAAAGTCTTAAAATGAGAATAAGAGACATTGCTTCTGCCCATATACTGTTCTGAGGATTATAATGTGCCCCTTTATAATAGATGGCTATCATGATCTGCGTATCCTTTCCCAACTATGATGGGGTCGGCTGCCAGTCGAAGTGGTTGCAGCTGTATACCTGTATTTTACATGGAGCGCCTGCCTATCTGACCTCTACAACCCAGTAACTGGGTAACAAAATACCTTGGTAAGACTGGTTGTCCGACTTTTGGAATGTGTCAAAGCTGTACATTAGATGGTGAAAGAAATAAAGAAAGAAAATAAATAAAAATATTTTATTTGGGACACGCACAAGAAATACAAAAGTAAAAAAAGAGAAGCATTTAAAACTAAACTTCGAATAAACAAAAAAACAACAAACAAAATAAAAAATAAACGACTTGTGCGATGCCAAAAAGGCTCCTATCTCAGCATAATGCTGCGATATTTAAAAAGCAGCGCTGGTATTCTGATAGGGCCCGCTGTGATGCCACGGACACATCTACGGACACAATGTAGATAATATATCCCACCAGGGGAATAAAAATTAAATAAAAAGACAATTTATAATAAATAAAATACAGAAATAAATAAATATATAATATGTAGATGTACAGTAAATATTTCGATTGACTCCGACGCTTCAACTTCACCTCACCACCTTCACCTTCAACTTTTTCTTAATACAGCCGCACAGGTCGATCGAAGGTCAAGCTCCAGGTGAAGGTGACCATCATTCTCATCATCCTCCTGCCCTTATCCCAATTTATTTGTGGTCGGCGCAACATGTCGCTTTCTTCCATACTTCTCCATTAGTTGTCATCTCGGTAGTCTTCCCCTTTCTAGCCATATCATCTTTCACACAGTCCATCCATCGTTTCTTTGGTCTTCCTCTACTCTTATAGCCATCGACATTCATACTCAAGACTTTCCTTACGACATTTTCCTCATTCCTCCGCATCACATGCTCATACCATGACAACCGATTTCCGCACAACTTTTCAGTCACCGGTGCCACTTTCAGACTTCCTCTTATGTACTCTTTTCTTATTCTATCCATTCGTGTCACAAGTGTGAAGGTGACCATCCATTACATATTGAGACCCTCCGCGACTCGGAAAGCACGTTAAGCCGTTGGTCCCGGCTGTCATTTGTAGATCTTTGACAGTCGTTACGGGTAGTCAAAAGCCCGAAAGTCGGACAACCAGTCTTTTTTTTTTTTGTTTTTGGGTGGGAAATCATCAAATAACTTCTCCAGCTCTGGGCGGAGCGGGAGGGTGTGTCAGACTCTTACTGACTAAAACCCACCCGTATTGTTTCCGTGTTGCCTGTGTTGCCAGGTAACCCTTTTGGACTACCACGCGACCCCGGCAGGCATCGGCCCTAGTGGACCCCTACACTTGTGCTGACGACATCTCTTTGAGGCGCGCGTGGAATACAACGCGCCGTCGACCCGGGCCTGGTCCTTACCGGACGGTGAGCTACCCATTGCTCACCGTCCTGACAACCAGTCTTAGCAAGGGGTATCGTGTTACCCAGTAACTGGGCTGTGGAGGTCAGATAGACAGTCGCTCCATGTACAATACTGGTATTCAGCTGCTTCCGATTAGTCTGGAAGGTGACCCCAACATGGTTGAGAATAGGTTAGGCAGATTGATCGTGGTCTCGACTATACCTACATTCGAAGTCATCTCATATCGGCTACAGATTCAGATAATCACAACTTTCGACAGCACATTGTTCTCAATAGGTAATACGTGAATAAACATTTATTTATAGTGGGAATATCAAACAATTAAATTCTTTGTATCGGAAAGTCTATTCATGTAAGATATTGTTGTGACGCCATGATGAATTGAATGCCCTGTTGACTGACTCATTAGTTTAGTCGTCGCAAGCGCTTAGCCAACCCGCACTGGGCCCGCGTGGTGGATTACGGCCCACTCCCTCTCACAGAGAGGAGGCCTGTGTCACAGCAGTGCGAACATTATAGGCTGATTATGTAAGCGCTACGCTATCGATACATCGATTTTTTTTTGGCGATATCTATTAGGTATTTCGCTATATCGATTGTATCGATAATGATAATATCAAGTATCGAAAATGTATCAAATACGATATATTTCCAATGGCAACACTACACAATACTAAAACCTCTGAAAGTCTGAGCCGTAAAAAGCACATACTTATTTTTAATGATGTTCTTTTATTTAATTAATTAATTAATTAATTAAACCTCTTAATTTATGAGTTTGTGACTGTATATGGTATGGTATGTTCCTTAATTGGTATTTATATGAACAAAACACAATAGAATTTCATAAAGTACAAATATATTTGGTTTAGTCCATGTTCAACCAGCACAATTACCCCCGACCACGTTCAACCCCTAAATGTTTCCATGTTCAATCCCTGGGGGTTTTAGAAAATGGCATCGATATATCGATGTTTTTTTTTCGGTAATTCTAAATCGATATCAATCAAAATCAAAAGTCATATAATCAAACTAGGCTGAGAATCAGCACTTTTCGAACGTCAAAGTTACATAAGACAGTCCCCCAAAAATGCCCGCCCTTTACCACTTCCTAGTGGGAAGAAGTAGCGCAGAAGAAGCAGCACACCTGTCTGTTTAGTTATATAAACTTGATTCTAAACAAATCGTAAGCAAAGTAATTAACACTACGAAACACAAAACATTAAATTAAATTACTTGCCATATGTTAGCTAGCACACGCCACTAAACACTAAACAATGAAAACTGTACTCAAGCAGAAATAAAAATTAGAACAAAAAAAACGTAAACAGAACTTAATACCTAAAAAGCCTCCAGGCATAAAGGTGTGCCCGCTTACATGAGGCTAATATAGCTGTAACTCGAAGTGAGAAATGATAAACTAGTACCATCGAAGTAAAATAAATAAACAATTACTAATAACAATAATAAAACCATGGTCAGCAAGACGAACAGTCACCATATCATTTGTTTTTTTTTATATCTTTTTTCTATCAATACTTTTTGCCACTTCTTGCATCCCTTGTGCTGAAAATGAGGTCCAGCATTACTTGCGTAACACGGGTGGGTAATCTTCAAATAACTTCCCCGCTCTGGGCGGAGCGGGAGGGTATGGTCTCTTACTGACTAAAACCCACCCTTCCGTTGCCTATGTTGCCAGGGACCTCGGTGACCCTTTCGAACTTCCACGTGACCCCGGCAGTGCGTAATACACTAACAATATCAATAGGTACCATTCATTTTGACAATTTGACAACATTCATTGCGTTACTTACGCTGTCAAGGTGACGATTTTTTCAAACTAATGAAGCAATGGATTAGGAATTTCGAAATTTCGATTTAGGAATTTTGTGTTGTGCAATTAGGGTGCTGGGTTTAATTTCCAGGTCAGCAGTGTTTTGCTCTCAGTAGCAGCCCGGAGTGTAGAATTGTGCACGGTTGGTGGAAATAAACTGGCGAAATGTGGGTGTACAAAGTCAAATCATTAAATTAATTTCAATTATAATGAATGTATACAAAATATTGTAAAACATCTTAAAAGAGTAAGTAACTATGGAGTTTCTTTCCCTTCCCACCCTTCTCCATACGAAACTACCTTTTGGAAGGGGCGACTAGAATCAATTATATTTTCTTGTAAATTTTGAAGTTCAAGTCAACAATGTACAATATTATACAATAATATTTTTTACAATATTTTGTATACATTAATTATAATTTAAATTAATTTATACTCAATAGGTGCAAATTACACAAAATTAAAAGCAGTGGCGCAATGACAGATAAATAATTTGGTATGTTGATAGATACATGGTGTTCACATATTTGCAAATACTGCAATCGTAGACAATTCTTCCTAACATTTTTATAGGTACCCTTTTTTTCTTTTTTTGGTAACAAGGTGGAAATCCTAATGGATGTCCTCCGCCCTGGGGTGGATGTAGGCTTCTGTCAGACTTCTACGGACTAAAACTACCCAGTGTGGGACCCTCGCACACTTGCACCGGGGGCTACGGGGGCACTTCGGCACTCTGCAACGCAACCCCCGACTGGTGACAACCTGCCTCCGCAGGCTCAGTCTTGTCAAGCGGGGGAAGTGAGGTGTTTGACTTCCCCCGCGACTACTAAGAGGGGCGCACGTGGAACATTACGCGCCACCACCTCGGGTCTTATATTTTATTTTATTATTTTTGGAAAACTTACAGCTAATCAGACACAGGTTACAGAGTTTTAAATGATGATGGCAATTACAAGTTTTCACACGTAGACTAACAAATAACTATGTACCAAGTAGCAGACAATGTTACTTTCGCGTTCTGACATGACGGCGGACATCCCCGAGTCCGCCGTCCCTGCAATAGATACACCTCTGGAGGCCTTTTTTTTTTGGTGGGAAATCATCAAATAACTTCTGGGAGCGGGAGGGTGTGTCAGACTCTTACTGACTAAAACCCAGCACCCCGTACACCCGTATTCCTTCCGTTGCCTGTGTTGCCAGGGGCCTCGGTGACCCTTTAGTACCTTCCCGCGACCCCGGCAGGCATCAGCCCTAGTGGACCCCTACATTTGTGCTGACGACATTTCTATGAGGCACGCGTGGAATACAATGCGCCGTCGCGTCGACCCGGGCCTGTTCCTTACGGAACGGTGAGCTACCCATTGCTCACCGCCCGCAAGCGCGTATCTACGGTGGCCGGAAATCCGCCAGGGATTCCCGATACCCAGGGCGTCTCCTGCGGCGGCTAGGAGTGAGAGGGCGTGAAATTTGCCTTTCCCTCAACCACCCCGCCTCCTCCTTCGCGAGCATTACTGCTTCGCAGAAGCAGGTGACGGGTGCACATGCCCTCTCGCTCCGTACCATGGCCTGAACCAGGGCCGGACGCGAGAGATCTCTGCCGCCGATCGCCTCCACGAGGACACGGCGGTGCTCTGCCCAAGCCAGGCAGACCTCCACCTTATGCTCCACCGTGTCCTCCGGGCGATCCACACAGTGACCTCTGGGGGCCTACTCCCTAATCACTAAATCCGTAGTTTCGGCCGAGTTCACAAGCATTTCCTACTTCGTATCACCTACGGACTTAAGATTACTTCGGGGCTCGAACTGAGAACTACTGACAGTTGTCCCTACTCGCAATGTGTTTGTGCCCGGTCGAAAAATTGAATTTGTCACTTGTTTTGACGGATCAACTGCTTTTGGACGGGCCCATATCTTCGTTGCCGAACTTAAAGAGTAGTCCCCCTTTTTTTTTTCTTTTTGTTCCGGGGTGGAAAATCCTCATGGATGTCCTCCGCCCTGGGGTAGGCGGAGGAGTCTGTCAGACTCTTACTGACTAAAAACCACCCCGGTGTTCCCGTCCCACACTTGCACCGGGGATCATGGGATCTAATGCGACTTCCGCGATCCCCGGCTAGTGCCGGCCCGCCTCTGCGGGCCACCTCAAGTCTGGGGGGTGAGGTGTTTAAAGCCGCCGCACAGTATACGATTTGACAAATCTAGGTGGACAAAACTCAGGAACTAAAAGAATGCTTTGTTTGTTACATTTAAAATAATAATATGATTAATAAAAGGTCAAATGGAATGCATACAATATTTATTTCAATCTTTTAACAAAGTAAGTACATCTTTGTCATGTCTCAATGTACTTTTTCTTGGAAGTTTTCGTAATAGCGTGATGTAGGGGTCTGAAGATATCAGTAAATGCTTCATTAAATCGTAATTGGTTCTGTAGGTATCTTGAGGTTTTCATTGTATGGCCTAATCTGGCCTTCCTAATTTCTTTATTCTTGGCTTCAGAAGCCTCTTCAGACATTTGTCCAATTGGTATTATACAATTTTTTATTATGCTTGCTCCATGTACAAGAATTTTGTGTGTGGCTGGCATATTATACCAAGCATATAAATTCACGTAAATGACTCTGGTTTCATGACAAAATTCTTGAAATTTTACGGTATTAATTTCGTAGCCTGAAGTTATAGCCGCTAAAATAGTGCCATATCGATGGATTAGATTTTCATCAATGTTTGTGATTTGTGCCGTTGTGGCATAATTATAAAAGAAGGCTCGCGCAGTGTTACCATCATTGCTGGTTCCAAAACCCGGCTTTACTTTGTCTATGATTAGGCCAATTCCTTTAAACTTTTTCTGGATCTCTTCTTTAGTTTTTTTTTACTATTTTCTTATTCTGTTCTCCCCTTACTTGCCACTCGCGAATGTCCATGCGATAACTAATGTTTAACAAACATTCCATTGTCCGAATGTATGCATGTAGGCTCGATATGCCAAATCCGTACATTCTCTCATCTACTTCTCTAACCATTGGTTGAAGTGAATTCATCTCTTTGGATGTTGCTTTGCAGATAAAGCACCTCTGTGTTGATTTGTTTTCTGTAAGAACATTACAGACTTTTCCGTCAATCATTGACATAATCAAATCGTGTTTTATGGAGATGGCTACACCCTTTACTTCTACGCGAGTTGGTTCCAACTCCATTATTTGCTTTTCAATTACTTGGCACTCTTCTTTGATTAATGCTTCAGTTTCTTTCTTATAAATAAATTTTATCACTCTGCAGAATCTTGGTGATGATGGACGAGGGTTTTCCCATATGATCTTCTGTTCATCATTTACGAGTCTTATTAGAACCAACGAGATGATAAACATATATTCATCTGTGCTATCTGGATCATCAAATGGTTGCTTGTATAAGCTATGGCCCGATGACCCGTCACATCCCCATTTGTATATTAAAGTGTAATTCAATAAACTTATGTCTAACCTTTCTCCAATAATATCTTTGCATATTCTCAATGCAGTATGGTTCAAAAGAGCATCCAGTTTCACTTCAGCTGATATATCCGTAATAGTTATATTTTCAACAGAAGGATAGCACTGCTTCTTCACTTTGGCCACATGATCATAGCAAGGATATGCATTGAATCCCTTTCTTTTGCTTCTTGCTGAATATTTTTATAAGTTTGGACTGTCAAGTTATTTGATATAAAAAAGGCTAAGGCTTCATCCGGAGTATACAGTCTTTTTTCTTTTGGAGTATTAAAAATTTTGCGAGCTTTCTTATACTTGGTGGCACGCTTTGGTGAGGATGTAGACAGCTCCTGTATTATTGTTGCAGCATCTCGCTTCCCACTGGATCTGACACTTATTTGCGTCGCAAAAGTTAACTCATCGCTGCTGTAATTATGTAACAAATGTTGCACTTTTCTTTTTTTTGATTTTTCGGAATTTTCTTTAAAACTTTTCTGTGGTCTGCCACCACTAGTGCTTGGTTGTGATAAGTCTTCAGGTGCCACAAGCATATTGAAATTCAAATCTTCGTTCAACCAATCTTCGTGTTCTTTTAAAAATAAGTCTAACCTTCTTTGTTTGCGAACCCATTTGACGCGAATTTTTTCACATTCTTTTTTCAAGAATGCTTTTAATTTTTCGTCTTGCTCTTCGTTTTGAACTAAAACACCAAACTGCACCTTTACGAAGTTAATTACTTCATTTAATCGATCTTTGGCCGGAGTAGAATGCCAAAAATCGAATATCGATTTTCGCTGCATTCGGGCATCTATGAAGGAAAATTAAAAATATATTATAATCGCAAAAAATCGCAAGTAATGAGTACTATATCATCAAAGTATAATAAACAGGTAATCTATTAAGACTATTATCACAGCTTGACTGCGTTTGACTACCAAGTAAAACTCCAAGTCAAAATTAAGTAGAGGAAAAAAATAAGAAATCTTCTATGTATTTTTACACAAATGCCACACATTCGTCAAAGTAAAATATTGGTTATTTTAATATCTTAATATACAGATAATTACCTCTATTTGACGAATCCATGAAAAAAACTACTCGAGGTCGCTCAAAACACAAAAAAAACATGTACACTCTTTAACGTTAAAGGTCACACTGAGCGGGTCGGCCGACTACCTGCAGGGTTTGGGCGCTTTCGCCCTTTGTTATAACCGGTTTCGCGCGGCCTAGGGATGACTTACTGTTATTGTCAGTTAAGTAATATATTCAAGGATGTAAGGAGATCAGTAAATCGTTATTTTAAGTATTATATTTAAATACCTATTGTCCAGCTAGATTGGTCAAATCGTATGTTGTGCGCCGCCCCCCCCCGCGACGTTTGAATGGGGCGCGCGTGGAACACTACGCGCCGCCACCTCGGGTCCAGTGTGATGGGGGGCGGCGGACGTAAAGAGTCGTCCCCCTGGTACAACCTCTGTCTAACCCTTCGGGGAAAACAGGCGTGATGCTATGTTATGATAAGTATGTTATGAATTTAATAATTGCCACATGTTTTTCCATCCTCCTCGTGAACAGAGATATATAATATTTATAGTGTGAATCTAAACAATACATATTTTTAACTGGCCAAATGTATTTGCAAGCATTTGTAATCTATTAATAGGTAACCCCTACTAGCAGTTATAGTTAGACACGATTTATAGGAGAATACCATAAGCCAAGGTACGAACGGGCGCTTTTTCTTCGCGACGATTTTTTTTCGCACACTGGATTTTCAACTCTCGATTCCAACAATTAAAATAATTTATTTTCTCTTCACAAACAATGACATAACAAATATATTAAACAAGCTTAAAAACTACGTGATAAAGTTTGTGAGAGACTGGTGTCTGCACTAGGAAAACCTGTATAGCAGATCACCAGGGTCCCACCAGACGGAGTTTAAACATGATTAAACAAAAAAAATATTATAAACATGATTATATAAAAGTGAAGGAGCTGTGTGCATTACAAAATAAATCAAATGTAAATAATAATAGAAACCTAAAAACTAAATCAAAGTAAAAAACTATAAAACACAATAAAAGAGAAATGGAAAAATGCGAGAAATATTATGAGTAAATTAGAGGGACGGACTATTTTGGATGAGTCAGTAACTCCTCGGTTGCTTTATAATCTAAGTTAAGGAGGCATTCAATTAGAGCACAATGGGTTAATTTAGACACATGCGCTTTTTTCAGCGCAATCGTGCGGGATAATATTGTTTACTCTTTCACTTGCGTAATAATAATATTTCTCTCTCACTCGCGCAATCCCGCCCCTCCACGCAGATCGCCCCTTTTTCTTCCTAGGCGCGCACGAAAGCGCGTACGTCTAAATGGACCCATTGTTGGATTTTCAAGTCTCAGCGGTAAACAGAGCTTTCAAAATCTAGTGCGCACAACAAAATCGCCGCGAAAAAAAGCGCTCGTGCGTATTTGGGCTTTAAGGCGCTGACAAGACCCAACTGACCAAAATAGGCTTCTCTTAAGAAAAAAAATGACCAAATCTGTATAGTTTGTGGTAGTGGAAAAAATATATGTTAATTTTGAACATATTTCCCGAAACTTGGTTGTTACCAAAACACGTTTTGAAAAAAAAATCTCGATACAAACTAACGTTAAACTAACCTCTTACCTTGAGTTCTAATCCAAAATATCTGTATTAAATATCAACATACGTTACGTATTTTAATAACAAGAACGTCTTATTTGAATGCAGAACTTGGTTGTTTTTATTTTCGATTACTCAACTCAATTTTGAGTAAATAGATAATTGCTTCATATTTTGCAATAAATTACAAGCGTTGTGTCATCGCGCTTCTCTTTCTTTTCTATGCAATCCGACAGTGACCGCGGTTTAGGTGTTGTCAGCGTCTTAAGCCTGCGCCCCTTTTTTTTTTTTTTTTGTTCCGGGGTGGAAAATCCTCATGGATGTCCTCCGCCCTGGGGTAGGCGGAGGGGTCTGTCAGACTCTTACTGACTAAAAACCACCCCGGTGTTCCCGTCCCACACTTGCACCGGGGATCATGGGATCTAATGCGACTTCCACGATCCCCGGCTGGTGCCGGCCCGCCTCTGCGGGCCACCTTAAGTCTGGGGGGGGGTGAGGTGTTTAAACCCCCCCCGCGACGTCTGAAAGGGCCGCGCGTGGAACACTACGCGCCGCCACCTCGGGTCCAGTGTGATGGGGGGCGGAGGACGTCCCCAAGTCCACCGTCCCTGGACCCATTTAGGGGGGCCGGAAGAGGGCGTTGTCTGCCCTCTGCCGACGCCCGGTGCGCCTGCTGCGGGCCGGGTGAGCGGAAGAGATCTCCCGCTCCCGTTCCGCAGCCTCCTTCTGCGACACGACTGTTTCGCAGAAGGATACCACCGCGTCCCAGGACTCCTCGCTGCCGACCATCGCCTCGACCACGTCCGGCAGCGACAAAGCCTGCGCCCCTGCCCCAGCCCGTACCATCCGTGACTTAGGTCTTAAGCTAATAATTAACAAAAAAAAAAAAAAATATATCAGAAGCCCGAAAGTCTAGCAACTAGTCTTACCAAGGGGTGTCTTGAATGCAGAACTTGGTTGTTTTTATTTTCGATTATTTACCTCAATTTTGAGTAAATAGATAATTGCTTCATATTTTGCAATAAATTACAAGCGTTGTGTCATCGCGCTTCTCTTTCTTTTCTATGCAGTCCGACAGTGACCGCGCTTTAGGTGTCGTCGACCTCTTAATTAGACCCTGTATACGACTCAAAGAAGATCTTAAAGAATGCCATTCTAAACGGTCACGAGGGTATTGCCATAATCATTTTAGACAAACGGATGGTCCCGCCTTCTCTTCCCGAGTGACGCAAAAGGATACCAAGATACTTCTTGACAAAATAGAAGTCTAATTGTACTGCTATAACAAATCTCGGAGTTACCGCCGCACTCACAGACGTTCGTTTGCGTTAATGAGCTATTACTTAGCAATGGACACTGGCACACATTTCTGCCAGACTGCAATAATTGCCAGAGGTAGGCAAGCTTCTTTAATTACCAAGAATTGCCTCTAATTGCTCCATCTATTCTGTATTGCTAAGTGTCGCTAAAATGAATTGCCCAATATCTAATGGGGATGTGTAAGTTTATTAAATTGCTCCATATAGCTCAACTACCTCGGGATATGACTGTCGGCAATCATTGCTGAAACCATTATGCGGGTAAGCAATTTTTTTTTTTTTAGTAAATCAATTATACAGGTGTCGTTTTGCATCTTCGTCAAATTCAAGGAAATAGATAGCTGTTTCCTTGAATTTAATGACTCTCGATAGGAATCAATAATAAAATAAATAGGTCTTCTTTTTTCTTTCTAATTTTCGGAAATCGTCATGTGTGGGACACGCAAGTTAAAACGCGCCCCATGGGATACCGCACTGTAACTGCCCTTTTACACAGACTACCGCATACGCAACGGGGTGATTCTGTTGTGTGAAAGTGGTGTATTCTAAAATACTGTCAAACTTAAATAACTAAAAAACAAGCATGTATTAATTATTGAGCAGGGCCTCAAGTCTGCTATTACAATAGTGTCAGAATGGTCTATCATTGATTTCATAATTGTTGATTTTGACAAGTTTGGTAATCTACTAATATAATGGCGTCATTATGACTTTCCAATGGTCAACCACTGACACTCCATTGAAAGAAATGGCATAGAATGGTAATCTCGTACATAATGACAAATGAATGATTGGCGTATGCGGTAATCTGCTAAAATTTTGACAGTTCTTTTGATCAGTGACCTACCATTATAACGTCATTGTGCAGTCATTGGTTTTAATAGCTCGGTTGTCAAAAAGTGTTTGCTATCTATCGTGTTTGTGGAATATTGAATGGAGAAATGTATTCACTACGAACAAATATTCTAGATCTAGCCAACCCAGTGGATGCTAGAGAAAGAAGATGGGCGGAATGCAAAGGACGTCGTCGAGCCCGTCGCAAGTTATATAATTATCTACCTATATGCTTTCCACTATAATTCTGCAAGGCTGCCAAAAGAGAAGTATTGCTTACCTGTTGCACTTATTTCACTCTTCTGTGATTTAATTTTGTTTAAAATTTTACTTTTATATTCAATAAAGAACTAAAAAAGTGCAAAAGTTACAATCATGATACATTTCATAATGCATACCTATTACTAAATAATACTGTATTTAGGTACTTACAGTGCGCCATTCTGCCGTATCGTTTTACTGGGGCAGTCCACCGATATCGAATTTAAAATTTGGGCGCACTCCATCCAATATCGTTTGGATAAACTTCTTGGTGGTTTTCCAGAAAATCAATTAGAGCCGAAATTTGCTCAATTAGCACCATTTTGTATAAAATGTAATAAATAAATAAATAAAAGATAATTTAAATACACAAACAAAAATATAATTAAAACACTCAAATGAAAATAAAAACTAACAAAACACCGACCGCTAGAAATAAAAACCAGCCAAGTGCGAGTCGGACTCGCGCACGAAGGGATCCGTACGGCAAAAAAATCATGTCTCTTGTATGGGACCCCCTTAAATATTTATTTTATTCTGTTGTTTAGTATTTGTTGTTATAGTGGCAACAGAAGTACCTACATCAACTGTGAAAGTTTCAACTGTCTAACTATCACGGTTTATGAGATACACCCTGGTGACAGACGGACAGTAGAGTCTTAGTAATAGGGTCCCGTTTTACCCTTTGAGTACGGAACCCTAAAAACAGATTAACCTCAGTAAGCAGTAATTTAACATTTGACTTTGACAGCTAAACTGATAAAATATTATTGAGTTGCATAGTTTCACATAAATTTAATGTTTTTGCTATTTACGAACTTCTTGCTACTTCAGATTGCTTATAACACTAATAAATAGTATGTAAATATATATAAATAAATGAAATCTGGCATGACTAACTGTTCAAATTAAGTAGTAGTTTTTCGAAAATCATTTCTACTAACGGGTTTTATAATAATGGCAATACGACAATGTCATTCTACCACGATTCTATTACGAGACCATTGACCGACCAATGATCGACCATTATGAATTTAGCAGATTACGAACTTTTAGCAAAATGACAATGGGATCGTGTTGGAATGACGAGTTTATTAAAAATAGCAGATTTGGGCCCCAGGTATCGTAATTTTATTTGATTATATATGTCTTTCATAGCAGCCTCTTGAAATTTGACGAGGATGCAAAACGACACCTTGTATGTCTAGTTATTATATATTTTGTATTCTTCGCGAGCTGACAATAACCAACTCAATGCTGTAGATGTTGTCACACAGCCAAAATGAAAGCGATTGTCATTAGAAATGTTTTACGCAATAATGATGCTGATCTTATTCGGAATAAATTCGGATATTTATTTATAATAGCTGCGCCCCGTGGTTTCACCCGCATAGGTCCTATATCCTAATCCAAGTCATGGTCTACCCATGTGCCAATTTTTATCCAAATCCGTTGTTGTTTTAGCGTGAAGGCGTAACAAACAAACAAACTCACTTTCGCATTTATACGAGTAATATGAATAAAAATTAAATAAAATCTATATTTGGGTATCCCACACAAAACTGCGAATTCGCATCGCATCGCAAAAGTCTGCGAGCTCGATGTCAGTTTTTCATAATAAAATGACAACGAGCTCGCAGATTTTTGCGATGCGATGCGAATTCGCAGTTTTGTGTGGGAGCCCTAACGACTTAAAAAGTATGTTGTAAGCAATAAGAGTAACCAATATATAAATTGATTTTAATTTAAGTATTTGCCGCACATATTATATTAGTATATATTAGTTAGGATTAGGATAGTATAGTTAGGGTTTTCCTTATATTTTTGATGGCCAAGATAATTATAATTATAATTATATTGGTTAGTCTTATTGCTTAGTTAATGGTGTTGTGGGTGCGGCAGTAAGAGCCGGTTAAGGCACATTAAAAACTAGACCACCGGTTCAAAGATTCACGATCTGGCCAATAATATTAATAAAATTTTACTAACTGACAAACAGTGCATTGACCTATTGACATTAATTTTGAATGGACGGTCTGCAAAACAAATGTTTGCACCGAAAATATTCATGACAATATTATTTTTCTATAGATTGGTTTGAAAAACGAATCAATAAAACTTGACGTGTTTGCAAAATACCTATTAATTAGGAAGACAAATCTTATAGTAAATCAATCTGCCTGCCTTTTCCCAAATATGTTGAAGTCGGCTTGCAGTCTAACTGGGCGCACTAGAAGTGACTGCCTATCTGACCTCCACAACATAGTTACTGGGTAATACGAAACCCCTTGGTAAGACTAGTTGCTAGACTTTCGGGCTTCTGATATTTTTGTTTTTTGTTGATTATTAGCTTAAGACCTAAGCCACGGATGGTACGGGCTAGGGCAGGGGCGCAGGCTTAAAACGCTGACAACACCTAAACCGCGATCACTGTCGGATTGCATAGAAAAGAAAGAGAAGCGCGATGACACAACGCTTGTAATTTATTGCAAAATATGAAGCCATTATCTATTTACTCAAAATTGAGTTAAATAATCGAAAATAAAAACAACCAAGTTCTGCATTCAAGACACCCCTTGGTAAGACTAGTTGCTAGACTTTCGGGCTTCTGATATATTTTTTTTTTGTTAATTATTAGCTTAAGACCTAAGTCACGGATGGTACGGGCTGGGGCAGGGGCGCAGGCTTAAGACGCTGACAACACCTAAACCGCGGTCACTGTCGGATTGCATAGAAAAGAAAGAGAAGCGCGATGACACAACGCTTGTAATTTATTGCAAAATATGAAGCAATTATCTATTTACTCAAAATTGAGTTGAGTAATCGAAAATAAAAACAACCAAGTTCTGCATTCAAATAAGACGTTCTTGTTATTAAAATACGTAACGTAAGTTGATATTTAATGCAGATATTTTGGATTAGATCTCAAGGTAAGAGGTTAGTTTAACGTTAGTTTGTATCGAGATTTTTTTTCAAAACGTGTTTTGGTAACAACCAAGTTTTGAGAAATATGTTCAAAATTAACATATATTTTATCCGATACTACAAACTATACAGATTTGGCAATTTTTTTTCTTAAGAGAAGCCAACTTTGTTCAATTGGGTCTTGTCAGCGCCTTAAGAGAACGCATGTCACTTGTAGGCGCCAGAGGAACGGGCTCGTCCTTGGGCTCAGTCACCAGTATGTGGTCGGGCTGCAGCTTCTTGGGACCGTTCTTGTCTGCTTGATTGACTACCCGTAACAACTGTCAAAGATCTACAAATGACAGCCGGGATCGACGGCTTAATATGCTTTCCGAGACATGGAAGGGTCGCGATATATAATGGATGGTCACCCATCCACCAACCGACCGCGGCATGCGTAGCTTAACCTTCGATCGACCCATGTAGCTGTTATTATTCAGCCACGAGCCCCTCCTAAATATCACCTAACAATCCTAATTATACTTAGTTATTAAATAAAGCGATGTATAATTAACACTTGGACAATATTTTAAAACCTTTGTTTAAAATATTTACATAACTAATTAGGTACTGACATTTGCATTTGCAAATGCAAATAAAAAATACAACACCGTAAAAATATGTTTTCACTATGAACTATGCAATTAATAATAAAGCATAAAGGTACTTGTCGTTTTTCTATGTTTTATAGCATTTTTATAGTCAACTGTATTTTATAAACTGTTATGCTTTGTGCAATAAAATTGAGCTATGTTTTTGATTATGCCCTTTTTTTTTATTTGTTTGGGAAATCATCAAATAATTTCTCCCGCTCTGGGCGGAGCGGGAGGGTGTGTCAGACTCTTACTGACTAAAACCCACCCGTATTCCTTCCGTTGCCTGTGCTGCCAGGGGCCTCGGTAACCCTTTTGTACCCGCGACCCCGGCAGGCATCGGCCCTAGTGAACCTCTACACTTGTGCTGACGACATCTCTTTGAGGCGCGTTGCTCACCATCCGCAAGTCCGCGCCTACGGTGGCCGGAAATCCGACCAGGATTCCCGACGCCCAGGGCGTCTCCTGCGGCGGCTAGGGGCGAGAGGGCGCGAAATTTGCCTTTCCCTCAACCGTACCGCCTCCTCCTTCGCGAGCATTACTGCTTCGCAGAAGGAGGTGACGGCTACCCATGTCCTTTCGATCCGTACCATGGCCTAAACCAGGGCCGGACGCAAGAGATCTCTGCCGCCGATCGCCTCCACGAGAACACGGCGGTGCTCTGCCCAAGCTGGGCAGACCTCCACCGTATGCTCCACCGTGTAACACACCTGAGATGACTCTGATATTGCAAATGTGTGTATGCATCAGTAACCTACCATCAGGGGACCGCTTGCTGATTTACATATCACCCAATGACATTAAAGACGTAACAACTGAAAGCTGTACAAAAATCGGAACTACAATAGGTTCCGATTTAACCAAAATCATTTTGGTTTTTCAATCTAATCAAAATCATTTTGGTTTTTCAATCTAATTAAAATCATTTTGGTTTTTCAATATATATCACAAAAAAACATAGGCAGTCATGAGGACTGCCGACAGAAGTCAAAACTTATCGCTCAAGGCGTCAAAGATTTTCACTTCAATAAAATAATGATTTTCTAAAATACAAACTAAACTTTTCGCTTGTGGCTGAGTAATAACAGCGGCACGGGTCCATCGATCAAGTTAACCTACGGTTGCCGCGGTTGGTCCGTGGATGGGTGATCATCTTTACATACCAAGACCCCTCCGTGACTCGGAAAGCACGTTAAGCCGTTGGTCCCAGCTGTTATTTGTAGATCTTTGACAGTTGTTACGGGTCGTCAGAAGCCCGAAAGTCTGACAAGCAGGCTTACCGAACTGTATCGTGTTACCAAGTAACTGGGTTGTAGAGGTCAGATAGGCAGTCGCTCCATGTTAAATACTGGTATTCAGCTACATCCGGTTAGACTCGAAGCTGACCCCAACATAGTTGGGATAAGGCTGATAGATGATGATGACATTAAAGACGTAACAACTGACAGCTGTACAAGAATCTTTTGGCGCGCGGCGAAAATCGGAAGTATTGCGGCCATCTTGATTTTTCCATACATTTCACAAAAAAATCACAATGATATCAACAGCGTCTGACTGTTAACTGTGATGTTTATGCACACACATGCAGTACACAAACATCAAACACTCACACATACTTAATCACGTCTCACATAAAACATTCTCTTTTTTACTATAATTTTATACTTATTTTTTTTATATTTTTTTTTCTCTCTCAGAATTTGTAACCAATTAAGTACAATATTAAATTTATTCTAGTAAACTACATTGATAATAATGTATCTAATTTAACTAATGACTTGGTTTTGGCACTATTTTTAAGATCTTTATAGAATCTAGGGCAAGCAAACTGTCTCTCCTTAATTCAGGTTACTCTGCTACCAAAGATCTTTTTACCCGACTGCCTCAGGAGGGTAATGTTTTTCGAGAGTATGTATGTATGTATGTATGTATGTATGTATGTATGTATGTATGTATGTCTATTTCATTGGCACGCTCTGAAGCCTAAGCGGCTTGATGGATTTTAACATATGAGGTGTCTTTAGATTCGTCTTAATTGTGGAAGTGACATAGGCTATATAATATTTATAAATTGCATCCGCAAATACAAAAAAAAGGAGGGGAAGTTTTTTTTTAATTAATTGCTACAATATTGGCATCAAATAAAAGCTAGTAATGAGTAATTTTCAAATATATATATTAATAAAACTAAAAGGCTTGAAATAAAATAAATTATTTAAAAAACAAAAAACCCGACTGCAAAAACACATAACTGAAAAGGGAAAAACAAGCATTATAATCTATATAATTTTGGTCTTGCAGGCGGGGACAGTCGAATAACCTGAAATATGGTGTAACTTTTGATTGTCCCCGCCTGCAAGACCAAAATTATATAGATTATAATGCTTGTTTTTCCCTTTTCAGTTATGTGTTTTTGCAGTCGGGTTTTTTGTTTTTAGAAATGTAGCTTATGTTCGTATGACTACCGGGATCGTTGGTTGTCATACGTACCATCATAAAATGAACAGAGTATAATATGTCAGTTATGATTATGATGCCTACTAATATCAAATATCATTAGTTAACTTGTTACGCTGTCGGTACATACACTATGCATAACTGTGGGTCCCTGTTTATGTTCGTCTGAATTGAGGATATCCTGCGGTAGGGCTCGCTAAATATGTGATCTTTGGCCCTTGTGGGTAAGCAGAGACTATAAGTACCTGTAATAAAAAAATTCTATAAGAAAAAACATGACACAAGCGGAAGAGTTAAGCAGAGGTGTACCTATAGTACACCCACAATACATTTCGCCAGTTATGTTTAAGTGCCATGTAACGGGAACGAGACTATTGACATCAACCGGGCACAAAACTTGGGGCTGCTACTAAGAAATTCTAGGAAAAACCCAATAACACTTTGCCCGACCTGGGAATTGAACTCAGGACCTCATTCACAGCAGTAGCGCTTGTGACCACTAGCAACAAGGCACGCCTATTTCCTCAAAGTAGGCAGAGGTGTAACTATACAGTATATTCGCATTTCAAGTTTACGTGCTGTAGACAGATTGGCTTTTGAATCAAAGTTCTTCGATCAAGAAATAAAAACAAAAACAAAAAAGTCTCTTACTTTTGACTTTTTTGTTTTTGTTTTTATTTCTTGATCGATGAATTTTTCAGCAATTTTCAGCAATTTGAAAAGGTTTTATAGTATTTTTCAGCCATTCCTTAAAGAAGGTTGTCGACTATAAAGTTCTTACATAAAAGAAATATTTTTTTTTGTAATCCTTTTTATTTAGAAAATATATCTTGTGCACTTTAAAACTTATTGCAATTTTGAAAGGGTTAAAAGGTGTGGAGATTTTTAAAGATGTTTAAAAGGGTGTACTAAGTTTTGAAGGCTAGTGTATGTTATTAGTCGTATGTAAGGGTTAGTTGTTGTTAACCGGGCACAAATCGGGACAGAACGGGACGGAAACATCAATACTTCGGGGATCGAACCTAGCAAAAGCAAAGTATTGGTGTTTCCATCCCGTTCGCTAACAAATTAAAGTAAAACACCCACTTACATACCTACTAGTTTGTGTCATCATCAGCGCCCTCTCGCTCCAAGCCGCCGCAGGAGACGCCCTGGGCGTCGGGAATCCCGGGCGGATTTCTGGCACCGTAGGCGCGGGCTTGCGGACGGTGAGCAATGGGTAGCTCACCGTCCGGTAAGGACCAGGCCCGGGTCGACGGCGCGTTGTATTTCACGCGCGCTTCAAAGAGATGTCGTCAGCACAGTGTAGGGGTCCACTAGGGCCGATGCCTGCCGGGGTCGCGGGAAGGTACAGATGGGTTACAGAGGCTCTTGGCAACACAGGCAACGGAAGGAATACGGGTGGGTTTTAGTCAGTAAGAGTCTGACACACCCTCCCGCTCCGCCCAGAGCGGGAGAAATTATTTGATGATTTCCCACCCAAAAAAAAAAGAAGCCTTTTCCCAACTATGTTGGGGTCGGCTTACAGTCTTACCGGATACAACTGAATACCAGTATTTTACATACTATTTTGTGTGAAATAAAGAAAGAAAGAAAATTAGTTGATTTGCGGTAAACATGGCACAAAGAAGGAACTAAACATCATGAGTAGCACGTGGTGGCCTAGTAGTAACGGCCGCATTTTACGTCATACCTTCGAACCCAGACATGCGCTTTACTTTGTGTAAATCATTTCATCCCCGCTGCTCTCAAACCGGTGAAGGAAAATATCGTGAGGAAACCGGCATGTCCTAGAACCAAAAGTTCGAAGACATGTGACATCTACCCGCACTGGGCCCGCGTGGTAGTTTACGGCCCACTACCTCTCACAGAGAGGAGGCCTGTGTCCACAGTACAACTTCACCCACAGCTGGGCATAGGTCTCTGTTTTCTTGTCCTTCCACGTTCCCGTGTCAGCCTCTCAGCCTCATCCACGTTCTATCCGCGATGGTTACAATATCGTTGGCACATCTCGCCGCTGAAACATAAAAATACATACCTACCACAAACCAAATAAGTGGCTTAGGTCAAGAAACGAACTAAAGGGTCACCGAGGCCCCTGGCAACACAGGCAACAGGAAAGAATACGGATAGGTTTTAGTGAGTAAGAGTCTGACACACCCGCTGCTCCGCCCAGAGCGGGAGAAGTTATTTGCTGATTTCCCAACCAACCAAAAAAAAAAACAAAAAATAAAATGTCCAAGGAACGAATGAACGAGCCTTGAGCTTCCTTTCAAGCACGCTATTCTATTATTTGATTGACTGATCATAGATATACACTGGACAGCAAATAAACCGAGCCACCCGCTACCTAGGCACTCTAATTCGATTTTCTCAAAAACTAAAAACCTACAATTATCAAAGTTGTATCTACAGAAAGTGCGTTTCATGGTGATTAAAATGAAAGGAAATTCATTGGGTTTAATCAATATTTCAGTGTTTATAAAGGATTTAAACGACTCTTCGTTTTCCAGTCGTGACAATCGTTAGTAATGATAAAGTGAAAAAAAAAAAATTAAAGCCAAAAACAAAGATAAAATCAAAAAAAAAGTTTTTGATCAATATTCCGTATTCCCTCCCCTTGCTCGGATAACTGCCAGCATCCTTGTATTCATCGACCTTACGAGCCTGACGATAAAATCTTGAGGAATTGTATTCCACTCCTCTTCAATTGCGATTCGCAGCTCTGGAAGCTTTGTTGGAGCAGGTACCCGGGCTCGAACCCGACGTTTCAGCTCATCCCATAAGTGTTCTATCGGATTCAAGTCCGGGCTTCGAGCTGGCCAGTCCATCGTACGAATGCTGACGTCGCGTAGATACTGGGTCACCACATGAGCAACATGAGGCCGTCCATTATCATGCACCAATTGCATATCCTGCCCGATATATCCTGCGTAAGGTACCACATGGTCTGCGAGGATTTCAGTAATGTAGCGATGAGAAGTCAGTCCACGTGTACGGCCCGTCGGTTCGATGAAAACTAACGCTGTATGTGCTGTTAACGAGATGGCGCCCCAGACCATTACAGATCCTCCTCCATAAGCAACAGTTTCCTCGATGCAACACTGAGAATAACGTTCTCCAGGGTGACGATATACACTCTGACGTCGATTACTTCCATGTAGACTCACCCTGGTCTCATCAGTGAAGAGTACACTGCCCTAATGTCCAATCCCTATGCTCTCGAGCAAATTCAAGTCGTGCTCGACGGTGTGCTACCGTTAATGCTGGGCCTGTTGCAGCTCTTTTTGGGGTCAGGTTCCGTTCAGCAAGTCTCCTTCTGACGGTATCTGAACTTATGACCACTTGGCGTTCGTCACGCAGACTTTGTTGGACTTGAACTGCGTTGAGGTGGCGATTTCGCAGAACAGTAAGGTGGATATAACGATCATCTGCTGCTGATGTAGCCCTAGGTCTGCCCGTACCTGGACGGCGATCGAATGCTCCAGTCTCTAGGCATCGTCTGTAAACTCGTTGCACCGAAGATCTGCTGATTCGAAGCCTTCGAGCGACTTCACGTTGCGCAACGCCTGCTCGAAGTAATGCTACAGCTTGAGCTGCTTCCTGAGGTGTTGTATCCATTATTAATCGAAAAAAGTAGCAAAAACACGCGCGTCTGAGCAAACGATGGACAAAAACTAAAGAAATGATAAGAAATATCCGACTACCCTCATTGTACAGAAAAAGAACGCTAATTTCAAACTCTGGTGAAAACAGAGCAAATCGTTAGCATTGTGTTTGTTGCTTGATTACAATGTGAGTTGACGGTACTTTCGAATTAATTTGTAGCCATTTTAATCACCATGAAACGTACTTTTTGTAGGTATAACTTAGATAGTTGTAAGTTTTATACTTTTTGAGAAAATCGAATCAGAGTTCCTAGGTAGCGGGTGGCTCGGTTTATTTGCTGACCAGTGTACATAGCAAGGAAGGGTCGTGGCTAAATAATAACAGCTACACGGGTCGATCGAAGGTTAAGCTACGCTTGCCGCGGTCGGTTCGTGGATGGGTCAAATTCAAAATCAAAATCAAAAGTCATTTATTCAGACTAGGCTGAGAATCAGCACTTTTCGATCGTCAAAATCACATAAGACAGTCCCCACCAGTTCACCACTTCCTGCAGGCTTAGCATGACACTCTCTATTTCTTCGAAGAATAGACACGGCTCTTTCCATACAAAGTGACATTTCGTTTCTCCTTTTTTGACATCCTACCGTAGAAATCCTTCTACATAAAAAAGGATCTAGACAAAGATCGTTAGAAACGGAAGACAAGATGACAGATTGCAGAAGGATTTCTACGGTGAGATGTCAAAAACTGAGAAACGAAATGTCACTTTGTATAGAAAGAGCCGTGTCTATTCTTCGAAGAAATAGAGAGTGTCATGCTAAGCCTGCTGGATGACCATAAAGGCTTCTACATACTGGCGCGACTTGTCGCGCTACGCGTCGCGACACAAAGGCACCGCTTGTATCGCTACACGCGGTGTCTTTGTGTCGCGTCGCGTCGCGCGACAAGTCGCGCCAGTATGTAGGAGCCTTTATGGTCAAATAAACTAGTTGGCGAAACTTAAAAAATAATTGATGAGTTTTTTTTTTTGGGGTCGTCAAAGTAGTCTAGTTACTTGAAATATCAGTTAAAGGATCAGTATTTTTTTGTGTAAAATTTACAGACGTTTTGGCTATCGATAAAATAAAAATAAAACAGATTGTCTCAACGCATATTTCCAGTACCTAATAATATTACTAAAGTTAGTTGACCTCAAAAAAAAATCCTTAATGTGTTTAGATAATATATCGATACTTATCACGCCTGCCAGTTACGCTAGCTAATTTAATTTGACCCTGAAATGAAATGAAATTATTTATTCTGTAAATAGGATATGAGAATCACTTTTACACGTCATATTAAAAAAAAAATAATAATAAGCTAGATGGAGTCGTCATTTCCTATCTGACTACCCCTGAGAAGAAATGACGGAACAAACTCAAGGGTCAAAGATGAAAGAAGAAATGTAGAGTCCCCTCCGTGCCTCAGAAAGCCAGCTAAGCCGTTGGTCCCGGCTGTCATTCGTAGATCTTTGACAGTCGTTACGAGTAGTCAGAAGCCCTAAAGTCAGACAATTAGTCATGCCATGGGATATCGCGTTACCCAGTTACTGGGTTGTGGAGGTCCAGCTGCATCTGGTTAGACTGTAATCTGACCTCAACAGTAGAGAAAAACTAGGCAAATTGATTAAACTACGGGGTCAATCTAAATTAGCTAGCGGAACTTCGTAGACGCAAATTATCGATACCTGAAACACAATAAAAAAAAATATTGATGATGTTTTAATGAAAAATGATATCTTATCTGACCATTGTATTTCGAAATTTCCGGGTTTTAAAAAAGATCTTAAATAAATCTAAACCATTTCCGGATGAGTTTCAGTGAATTTATTTGGCTAATTTCATTTCAAACCTTGTTCTAATAATTCAATATATTTATTTACATAACCAAATTACAAGATGATTATTAACATTAACTAAATTAAATTAAAACTAAGTTAAGCCTAAAAAAGGCCCTCGGGGCATTGTACCGAGGATGCTGGCGGCATTTCCTCGCTGAATTGCAATGCTGATGCGTTGCGCGAGAAAGCCGCCAGCTTTTCGGTCACCAGTTACATCAACTAGACGATCTAATAATTAATTTATATGCTGGATGTACTGCCTATTAGGACTCTGTTTTTTAGGGTTCCGTACCCAAAGGCTAAAATGGGACCCTATTACTAAGACTCCGCTGTCCGTCTGTCTGTCTGTCCGCCTGTATCTCATGAACCGTGATAGGTAGACAGTTGAAATTTTCACAGATGATGTATTTCTGTTGCCGCTATAACTACAAAATGTAAGGGGGCTTCTATACAACAGACATGATTTTTTTGCCGTTTCTATAGATAATGGTACGGAACCCTTCGTGCGCGAGTCCGACTAGCACTTGGCCGGTTTTTTATTTCATGCTGATTTTGGCTGCGGTTACTATATCTGTTTTTGATGACTATGGGTTACGAGTGTGAGCTTGTTATGTGGCTAATGTAGCTCTATCTTGTCACGTCAGAATATCAGATGAATCCTGTAAAACAAAAATGGAGAGGCATTAGGATGCATCGATAATGCTGATGAAATCCAATAATGTTTTGATCAAGTCTTCTTTTTTTTTGGGTGGGAAATTATCAAATAACTTGTTCGCTCTGGGCGGAGCGGGAGGGTGTATCAGACTCTGACTGTCTAAAACCCACCCTTGTTCCTTCCGTTGCCTGTGTTGTCAGGGGCCTCGTTATCCCTTCCGGTCTTTCCCACGACCCCGGCAGGCATCGGCCCTAGTGGACCCCTATACTTGTGCTGATGACATCTCTTTGAGGCGCGCGTGGAATACAACGCGCCGTCGACCCGGGCCTGGTCCTTACCGGACGGCGAGCTGCCCATTGCTTACCGTCCGCAAGCCCGCGCCTACGATGGCCGCAAATCCGCCCGGGATTCCCGACGCCCAGGGCGTCTCCTGCGGCTTGATCAAATCTACTGGCCAATAAGATGCTGTTAGCCTTTTACGGTTTTAAAAGGACAACAGGAGGGTTTTATAAGTTATTTGCCATTGCTTAATATTTATGTCATAAAACATGTAATCCCAATGACATTTCAAGGTAAATCTATGTCAATCTAAGGTTAGCCGTAAACGTAAAGTTATGCCATAAACATGGCGAATCTTTGTGTTACCTTGAAATATACGTTTTATTTTATTTTTTACAGCAATTAGATAGACGTTGGTTATTGCCACGGTCAGCCGAAATTGTACGTCATTTTTGGGAGTGTCCGGAATAAGTATGTCATATTCGGGGGGAGTTTAGAGAGTTATACAGGGTGACATTGAAAACATGCGACAAATCGAAATGGGAGATTGTACTCATCATTATGAACAACTTTTACTAAGGGACCAAAGCTACAATCCCAAAAAAAAAACTGCTGTCCCCTACATTTATGTTCGCAATACCTCATCAAAATGTAAGAAAAGCAGATTTTTTTTTTTTGGGATTACAGCTTTGGTCCCTTAGTAAAAGTTGTTAATAATGATGTATACAATGTCCCATTTCAGTTAGTCGCAAGTTTTCAATTTCAACCTGTATATGATGATATTGATAGTGATATTCTTTAGAGTGTAGCAGTAATGTGTTCTTTTCTAGGCATACGCGAATATGCATACAGAATGATCGGTAGAGATGATTCAATATGGAAAAATCTAAACTATTTGATGTAAAAAAGTCCAGAAGGCTCTATTAGATAGATTGTTGAAGTTGAGAACAATGGCAAGAAAATTTCTTTGACAAACCAAACAAAAAAAGCCAATACTTTTATCACATTTCCACGCAAAATTATCTTTCAAATGCTCAATGTAGGAAAAAACAATTATTTTCTCGTGGAATTCACTTTTACACATATATTTTCAAATACTTTTTTTGTAAACAATAGGACCACGGATTCTACAAATAATATGAACAAAGAGATTTGAAATTTAAATGTCTAAACTAAAATATATATATTTTTTTGTTAAATTAACTATTAGTATAAAGAGAAAGATTTGTTTTTTTTTTTTGTATTTTTGTATTATCCTAATCGTAAACCTGTTTGTTACGCATTTACGCTAAAACGGCTGAACGGATTTGGATGAAATTTGGCACATGGGTACACCATGACCTGCATTAGGACATACGATACTTTTATCCCGATATTCCCACGGTATCGAGACTTATACGGGTGAAACCGCGTTGCACAGCTAGTCTTTGAATATAAAGAAAGAATGTCTATGAGAAACAAATGACATTTTCATCATCCACTGATGTCAACGATGATACAATTTGAGTTCAAATATTTTATTGTATGGGGCGCCATTGTTCCTCTTGGAAAGAGCAAAACAATGGTAGTTTACAAAACACTAAACGTCAACAAGTGAGGCTGTGGTAGCCCAGTGGTATCGGACCCGACTTACCAAACCGTGTCACCACATCTCTCAAAACGGTGATGGAACACATCGTGAGAAAAAGACATGTGACATCCACCAACCGGCACTGGGTCCACGTGGTGGATTATTTATTTATTAATCATAAAATCCACAGCACTCACACTTATTTTACTACAATTATAGCTAATTATAGATATAGAAAACAAATTGCAACAGAAACTTCCACCTCCTACTTTTCTTCTCACAGAAAGGAGGACTGTCTCCCAGCAGTGAGGAAAATTAAACGCTGATTATGCTACGCACCATACGTCTTAGATATGACGTCACAGTTATAAAAAAAAAACAATCACGCTACTGTTCATATTCGATCTCACTTCTGTTAACGCCACAGGATAACCTTTATCAGAAGTGATCATCGTATTAGTGGTTCAGCAGCTTCAATATCATCAGTATTGTGCCGGAATCTTTGAATATAGAAAAAACCAGAAGCCGCGAACACGCCTAATACTGAAGCGTCAAAAACTACTCCTAAATAGAGTAGTTTGACGCGCAGCCGATCAGTTACTCTGTGAACGTCGTATCGCGTAACGTGTTTTACCGGTGTGCAATTTTATTTAATTATGCTGTCTTGTGTCGTTAATACCTGTAAAAATGCAGCGGGGCTAAGAAATAAACAGGATGGGATCACATTTCACGTGTAAATAGCGCATTCAAATATCGTCTTATTTAATTACTGAATAAATTGTTCAGTTTGTAATTGTCATAGAGAATGATGCCTCCATCTTGTTAGTGTTGCCAGTATAAGAGTTTTGATTTTCCCTTCTTTTTATTACCTACTGAGGGCAATATTATTTATTCGTTGTAGTGTTAAATTAATAACAACTTAAAAAAAAAACCCTGACTTGAAAAAGAAAGGTTATCAATGCAACCCGTATGTATATATGATTTTGTTAGAATTGCATAACATTCATAATAGGTACTATGTTAGACTATTAGGATTTCTAGAGGGGGCGGGTGTATGAAATTATGTATCTATGAAAAGACCAATTGTGATTTTATTATTTATATTATCTTACCAATACTCTCAACGTTTACCCCAAAATGGGTTCATAATGTCCGAGCTAGCAACATTACGCGGGTGGGAAGTGAGGCGGGCGCGGGACGCTTGTCTTGATTTTGGACACAGCGTGCGGCTTGCAATAACAGTTGAACGCGGATTCTGGTTCTTTCTATATTCTAAGGCCGGAATATAGCAGTTCATCGTGGACGTGGTACGACAGCGGCTCCCCTGACATCTCTGTCATCAGAAGACATCCGCCACGCAACCAGCGATGCGACGCTCTGCTAGAGCGACTGTTGGCAGCCAGTATCACTCCAACCTTTTCGATGATTCCATCAACTTCGTAACAAAAGATGGCGCCACTTGCTGCATGCAGATATATACGTTCTAAGCGCCTTTATGAATTCCTTTATTTCCTTCAAAAGATGGGGGCAGCTTTGTCAGTTGATCGTTGCTGCTTTTTCAATAGTGAGTATGAAGTTTTGAATGCGATATTGATATCGTCTATTGTAAAAGAAGATGCGTGCTTATTGAATTGATTTCTACTATAGAGGTATTCGGTATTCTCCTTCCTTCACACTCATTCATTTTTCTAACCCATTCTTTTGCTTAACTAAAGAAGGGAAGACCAAAGAAACGATGGATGGACTGTGTGAAAGATATGGCTAGAAAGGGAGTGACCACCGAGATGACAACTAATAGAGAAGTCTGGAAGAAACATACAAATTGCGCCGACCACAATTAAATTCGGTTAAGGACAGGAGAATCATGAAAAAAAATATTCTTTTGCTTAATAATTTTTGGGTTTTTCTCCCAGTTTCACTAGGAGCAGTTTAAGTCTACTAACACTAGGTACTTAATAAATATTTAAATGCTAAATTATGTTTGATAGTCTGTCGCATCTTTGACGCAGCAACGGAACAACGGGACCCCGTTTACAGATATTTTATCATTTACGTTACCGTGCAACGCAAAACGCAAAAAGATAAATATGTTTGTTTAAATTCAAAATTACCGTCTTCATCACCGAATCCTACGCACCTGTCTTTGCCAAAAATCTTATTGGATTCTCTATCTAGCTCAGTGTTTCCTCCAATCACAAGATTGTTAACTATAAACAGATACTTAGATGACCTCAGTTTTTATTCAAAATAACCATCTTAATCATTGAATCCTACGCACTCGTCTTTGCCAAAAATCTTATTGGATTCTCTATCTAGATCAGTGTTTCCTTCGATCATAACTACAAAAAGATACTAAAATGACCTCAGCTTTAAGGCGCTGATATATGATTTTAGTGGCTTTTAAATATGTTATAACGCCTTTTTAAAATACAAGTAAGTTATGCACAAAATGTGTGTTAAACTAGAACGCATACACATCAATAATATATGTGAATATATAAGTATTTTAGTAAAATACTTTATGAAATAAATTCAGGAATTAATTACTATCCAAAGCATAAAAAACGATATTACTTTTAAACTACTTAATGTATTTTCAGTTTTTTTTTTCATATAAACGGACTTTTTATATTCTATCTGAGATTTTTTTCAAATATTTATATTTTTGTTACTAAAAATAAATATTCCCTACAAAACCGATCGGCGCGGCGGCGTTAGCGCGACGCACATTTATATGGCCACGGTCAACGGCGATTTCCCGACCCTTAACTCAAAATTAACTTCTTCATCGTCTCTTTGTCATAATCTCGATGTTGTCTCTAGTTATTACTATCTTAGGCTATTATAAGCTATAGAGTAGCCCGCGCGCGGTCAGTTGCGACTCGGCACCGTCCGATCGACGACGCTTCCTTTCTCTTACCAGCCGCGAAGTAACGTAGTGGACACGTGTGCTAGTGGAAGTGATAAAAGAATTATTTTATTTTATTTTTTCCTGTTAACTCGAATAGTTTTATTTTATTTTATCCCGGGGGCCGGTCCTGTCCCGTTTTTTTGGGAAAGTTTTTTTTGAGTGCGGTGTGTTTTGGAGATTTCTGTTTTATTCGGTGGGTATTTTAGTTTAGTTTAATTATATTTTTAGTTTAATTGCTTAATTGAAAAATAATAAATAATAGAGCAGGACAGTTTAAAAAAAATACAAGATTAAAAATACGCAAAATAAAAACTATATCGCAAAGTTTACATTAAAACTACAACATTTAATTTAAAATAGATGAATTCTGGCAAAATTGGCATTTATTTTTCCTTATTATGTTTTTTTTTTACAATATCCTTACTTTAAAGTTAACTCTCTCCTCTACAAAATTAATTTTGGGATCGTTTCCCTCTTCAAGGCAAAGTTATTACAGTTCTAACTAGATTTCTTGAAGTAAATATATTTGGCTTTTAGCGGTAAAAACAAACTCATAATATATGACACAGATAGGAATTCAGACTGTTACAACAAATTAACGGAAGGAGATGATTAAGATGTTTTTTTAAGTTAATTAATTCTTAGTCCGCCTTTGTACGGTATTATTTTTTTGTACTTGTGCATAAAGTTTTAATAAATAAATTCTTTTCAATATCAATTAAAATGGATTGAATTGAATACCTATATATTTGCGATTGTTTTTAAGATTCTTCTATTTTGTGTATTCATAAAAAAGTAAGTTGTTACTAAAACCAAACCCCATTTAAAAAAGTAATAAAATAATTGGAAAAAGGTTTTAGAAAACACATGCGTTCGTACATTTTTTTTATTATTTACAACCTCTTTCCAATGTTGATTTTCTTTAGTGAGAGACACTTAGAAACTTTAACCTCTTAACTTTAATAAAAATAACAGGCACAGTAAAATAAATTAACGATGTTTGAGAGTAACACAATGAAAAAAAAACAATAGCAAAGGGGTCGTGACGGTCAACAAGTTACGCATTTTCGGACTAACTCTCGTTCGCCGAATGTGCAAATTATAACGTGCGATGAGGAACTTCGTTCCAATAAACAACACTACACTGTAATCTTCTTTCCTAATTTAATTACATTATAATAACAAACTTTCCCTTAATTCGTTCATTCACATATCACGTCACGAAATCGAAATCATGATTTCGAAATCGTACTCACTAGCGAAAAATGTGGTTTACCGACTGTGCTCTACAAACGATAAGTATTGTGAGTCGTGCGTGTAATTTTGATGTTCCTATTATTGAGATTCATCATACCGTTTTTGTAAGGTTCCGTAGTCAACAAGGAACTCTTATTGTTTCGCCATGTCCGTCCGTCTTTCCCCGCCTTAGCTCAGAGACGCTTAGTACTAGAAAGCTGTAATTTGGCATGGGTATACATATTAAATCGACAAGTCTTTAATTTTTTTTTGTGTAATGTGTGGATCATATTGTTTTTCTCGTCTATCCCATGGTGTAGGGTATCGTTGGATAGGCCGTTGAAAAATATTGCGGGTCTGGGAATACGATTTTTTGATTCAAGTATTCGTTTGCGTAATATTAAGCTTTAAAGTGCTAATTTTTGTTAAAGTCAAGTGCCAGCTAAATGGTTGTTTTTGAATATGTGCAAAAATTCATAGCAATAGTACATAGAACGATATTAAAAGGAAAACTATCACAGATAAGTAGGCTATACAAGTTAACGAGTAATAGTCGACCAACTTACATTTGCAGTTGGAGAATTGACCGTGACGTAGATCGATGTATGGGAGAACATGTTTTTTCAACTACAATGTTAAGTTTGTTTTTGGGATAAATTTATCCCAACTACCCTTCGTTGTGCGCGGTCCGAAACTCACTTGGTTTTTTCTGGTGTTTTTTAGATAAAAGGCAACGATGCAACGTTGACTTCTTGACTGATAAATTATAAATGATTTTATTTCTGTAAGTAGGTTTGTACAAACACTTTTACACTTCATGTGTAAGTTTGGAACAACTTTTATTTTTGTTTATTAGAGTTTAGGGAAAAATAAAACTTTACCAAAACACAAGTGCATCAGGCCGAGTTTTGTTGGGTACCCTGTGTTAGATCTTTACAATAGTATACAGCAGGCCTAATGTGTGTCTGCCGGGGTCGCGGGAAAGTCCGAAAGGGATACCGAGGCCCCTGACAACACAGGCAACGGAAGGAACACGGGTGGGTTTTAGTCAGTAAGAGTCTGACACACCCTCCCGCTCCGGCCAAAGCGGGAGAAGTTATTTGATAAATTCACACCCAAAAAAAAAAAAATACGGTATTATATCTATGGTATAGACACTACATGCTAGCCTATCTCATATCGATTTTCCAGCCTACAATCTGACCGCTGAAGATGCACTCGACTTTTTGAAGTGCAGACGGCCTTAAGGGGACTACAGGACCTAATCGCAAATTTTATAAGTTTTATAATGCCTTAAAGTATATGATCCACTGCAGTAAACAAAATCAGAAAAATATATGATATTCTTAAGGATATATGCTAGGTAGATAGTGTGTTGAAAACATAATATAACTAATTCGATACGATAGAAAAAAATGACAAAGATACCTCTAAAAAATTCTTTTAACGATTAAAAACCATACTAATATAATTGCATTCATTCTGATTTTTGTCAGATTATTCTACAAGCAACATATTAGCATAATAGTGTTTTATTTTTTTTATACAATCTATAGCTTTTTTGTAAATCGATAATTGCTTTAATCATATTTTGCACTAAATTACCAGCGTTGTGTCATCGCGCTTCTCTTTCTTTTCTATGCCGTCCGACAGTGACCGCGCTTTAGGTGTTGTCGGCCTCTTAATAGTCTGCAAACTATGCTAGGAAACGTGACGAAAGAGATGTTAACCTACGTTTTACGTGGTAGGTAATGAAATACTACCACCCTGTAAAATTGGGCAAACTTTTAGGCAAACCCAAGAGGGGTTTGCCTAAAAGTTCAAAGTCATACTGAAAAACATTAATTTAAACCAAATTGTCATCTGCCTAGCCTTTTCCCAACTATGTTGGGGTCGGCGTCAAGTCTATCCAGATGCAGCTGAATACCAGTATTTTACATGGAGCGACTGCCTATCTGACCTCCACAACCCAGTTATTGGGTAACACGATACTCCCTTGGTCGTTCATGACTAGAGATCGGATATTCGGATGCATATTCACCTAAAGTTGAGATGTTGGCTAATATGGAATGCGCTTTTGTATCGCAAAATCCCGCGGCTCTGGGAATACAAATTTAGGTTTCTGATTATAGAATCGAATGTATATTAACTTACTTTCAAATGTTAGCTTATATGGAATGCACTTTTATATCGATCGTAAAAATCCCGCCCGCCATTCCCGAATCGACAAATTCTTTCTGACTACATATGTAATTGGATGCAGATGTACCTACTTAATATTATGATGTAAAGTAGGTAGAAACATTAATTTTAAATAAACATGCAATCCAATAATCCCGGGTTTTTTTTAATAAATCTTTTTTTAGAAGTCGCTTCCATACTATACACCGGACTAGTTATGCATTCCCGTTGTTCGTGGCCTCTGTTAAAAAAAAGATTTTTAAGAAGCCGCTTACATACTTTCATAGCTAAAAATTAACTTTAGGTAAATATGCATCCGAATATCCTATCTTTGGTCATGACTACATGACAGATTTTAAAGAATAATTCGTAGTTTGGCGCCGACGGCACGTCTTTGCTTTTTTGACGTGGCGGTCAATAGATCATCGAATTATTTCTTAAAATCTGTCATGTAGTCGTGACGTGACGTGCTGGGCACATTTTGCTCTGTCATCTATACATGACTGTGGCGGTCAAAAGGTTAATCGTCATCTCAGTAGTAACCTCCTTTCCAGCTTGCATGCGTCTCCCTAGCAGTTCTTCAATATGTTTCAAAAATTTTATCCATGAAACAAAGTCGCTTTTCATGTCTCTCAGGGGGGTCACCATCACCTCTTAAAGCAGTATTATTTCAATATTACTTTAGCGTGAGAAAGAGATGGAGCTGTAAGTCCTGTATAGCTCCATCACTTTCCCACTGTAAAGTAATATTATAATAATACTGCTATAAGAGGTGATGGTTACCCCCCTGTTGTTCCGTTTATGTAGTTTTTCTAAACCCCACAATGGATTTTGATACATTTTTCAACATAATTTAGATAATTTATTCCGGAATAATTATGAATTTATTGAATAATATTTAGCTTAGATATAGCACAGAAATCTCGATGTTTTGATAGATCGCACTGGTGTAGGTGTGCAGCAGGAGCGGGTGACTAGTTGTTATATATTTCATTCAATAATCAAAATCAAAAGTCATTTATTCAAACTGACTGAGAAACAGCACTTTTCGAACGTCAAAATTACATAAGACAGTCCCTCAAAAACGCCCGCCCTTCACCACTTCCTAGTGCTTTAGCTGGGAAGAAGAAGTGGCGCAAAAAACTCCCCAGCAGCACAGCTGTCTGTTTAGTTAGATAAACTTGATTCTATACAAATCGTATGCAAAGTAATTAACACTACGAAACACAAAACATCTTCCATGTTCCACATAACATCTTTAATTTATCTATCTATATTATACATAACACAGCGACAGAATGTGTGAATAGTGTCGCTGCAATTCTTGCAGTTGCGTTATTGCTAGAAGTTGCGGTGTGGTTACGCTGTGGCTAGTGTTTGCAGACAGATCGACTCCGGCTGTGACACAATCGTCGCCTCGTCGCTACGTTATGGCTGCGTCGTGGCTGCGACGTCGCCTTGATGTGGTTATATCACCCACGCGGTTGATTTTGGTCATGTTATTATGTGGTCCGTCTGAATAGACCATTTTCATATAAATTGGCGCCCATCCACGTGGTTTCATTGGGTGTGGTTGTGGTACGTGTGATCGAGCCCATAAACATAAAAGCATAAGCATAGTTAACCATAGTGCCCACTGCTAGGAGACAGGCCTCCTCTAACTGTGAGAATGGCCGTAAGCTATCACGCAGGCAAGTTGCGGGGATGGACCACGTCCTTGATTTTTTTTTAATTTTTAAACATGTAATGAAAGTGACGAAGATTAACTTAAATACAGGTATGATATGAATGTGTAGAGAAGTTATGGCCCAATGGTAACGGCCGCGACTTACGAGCTGTAAGGCGTAGGTTCGAACCCGGACAGGCACTTTACTTAGTGTAAGTTATTTCATCACCACCGCTCATAACGGTGAAGGAAAACATAGTGCAGAAACCGGCATATCCTAGAACCAAAAATTCGAAGACATGTGACATCGACGTACCCGCACTGGGCCCGCGTGGTGTATTACAGCCCACTTCCTCTCACAGAGAGGGGGCCCGTGTCCCAGCAGTGGGAACATTATAGGCTGATTATGCTATTAATTTTACCTAATAGACTGATTAATTTGTATGGGTAAAAAAATCAATTTTATAACTACAGGGTGACATTGAAACATGCGACAAATCGAAATGGGAGATTGTACTCATCATTATGAACAACTTTTACTAAGGGACCAAAGCTACAATCCCAAAAAAAAAACTGCTGTCCCCTACATTTATGTTCGCAATACCTCATCAAAATGTAGGAAAAGCAGATTTTTTTATTTGGGATTACAGCTTTGGTCCCTTAGTAAAAGTTGTTAATAATGATGTATACAATGTCCCATTTCAGTTTGTCGCAAGTTTTCAATTTCAACCTGTATATTACGAGATGTTATTAAAGATTATTAAAGATCAAACTAAGGTATTCTAAGGTCCAATCTAATACAATATTTTGCACTTTTGAATTTTAATTAAGGCCGTATTTGATGGCCTAGATGACGTAGCTAAGCCCGCCTTTTTTAAGGTTACAGTTTGATATGCGGGTCTTCTTCTCTCGTATCGAAATGTTGTATTTTTTTTTTATTGTTGCCTACCTACTGCGATAATTATGAAATGAATACTCACCTACTTAAAGATGGGTAATTGATACTGACAGAATAGTCGATATGGGCTCATTTTCTAAAAAGAAAACAAATCGCTTGTTATTCACATTTCTAATTTCAAACATTAATGTCAGATATGCATGCTTCCAGTGATGTCACTTTTATTGCAATATGAGCGGCACTGATTGCGGCATAGAAGAAAACTCGAAACATTATACTGTCAGGTATTTATGCTGCCAAAGTGATGTCAGATATTTTTGATCACATCGAGGTATCAGATTCTTCTGAATTTAACTGAGTATGCAGATATTTATAACGCAAGGCATGTTCGATAATATTGCATTCTAAGTGGTGACACATCTTTTTGAAGCCGATGCAGCATCCTATATTTAGGTGCCACTGTCTCGTGAGATAGTTTTGGTGTTCATTCGATGTCACATATTTGTGATACTGTCAACAAATGGACACATAATACTTGCCGTCATCTTGGCGACAGATATTAATGGATGAATCATGAAATCAGATATTATTGCCGAGCTGTCCATTATAATATATACGTATATGCTCGTGACTGTACGTCGTGTTAATAGTTATTCAAGAATGCATTCACATACCTGCTTACATCAAAACAATTGTGATCAACAATCAGAATAACGTGCGATGGGTATATAAATGAATAAAATGTATTTTACTGTAGTTGTTGTTTATCATGTTTTAATACAAATATCCGGGATAAAAAGCCTATGTCCTTCTCCTGGTTCCAGCCTGCCTACCCGTCAAATTTCATAACGATTGGTTCAGTGGTTTAGGCGTGTAACAGACAGACAGATTTACTTTCGCATTTATAATGTAAGTACAGGTGGTAAACATAACTATAAAGAAAATACAATTAGAAATAACTCTATTTAAACAACAAGAACTAACCTCGAACATTCGGCACCAATGAACAGGTTGATGAGGACGTACAATGAGCTCCATACACATTCCAATAGCATTGACATTTTCGTCAACAGGCTATCGCAATTTCGCAAACAATTGTTACCGACCCACGGTGGCCACAGTTTAATATCTATATGATCTAGATCTATACCTTTAGTATTATGAATGAATAAATGAGATGCACCGACCCCAGCGTGGTTAAACCAGACTCGATTGCTCGAATGAACCCAAGGATTCGCACTAGTCCCTGGAGCCTCATGTTTCATGGAACTACAGAGACCATTGCATATCAAAGAGTAGACCGGGGGGCGCGGTAATGGTCAGCAAGACGTGCCCTTAGGATAGTAAGGATTATTAGAGCCTACCGGATATGCATCCTAGAGTAAGCAATGGAATAGCGGAGAGACGGGTGATTTATCTATGGGGGCATCTTTTAACAACGTCGCCGCCAGGTTGGCTCAGGTCCAGTTGCTTTCTCGACTCTTTTCTGTGTCACTGCTATGCTGTGTTACACGTTGCTGTTTCCAATGTCTTCATTTGAGGTCTCGCTACTATCCGTTTCTGATTTCTTGTAAATCTCGCTAGCAGCCTTCCTAATCTTATCTCGATCTTCAGCCGGAGGACCCACAGTGGCCACAGTATCCGTATTATTAATGTTATTATTTACTTATTCATTTGTTGTCATTGACTGTGTTATTCTTTAAAGTTTTAGAACAACAAAATAGATTTAGTTAATTATTTTCATTTCTTTTTAATTTTAAAATTTGTTTTCATGTAGTTTTGTTTTTTTTTAGCCTATAATATACTCTATGTCATATCATAAAACTTTAAATATGTAAGTCCTGTGCACACCAGCAGGCTAAGCATGACGCTTACTATTTCTTCGAAGAAAAGAAAAGGTCTTTCTATACAAAGTGACATTTCGTTTCTCCTTTTACGACATCCCACCGTAGAAATCCTTCTACATAAAAAAGGACCTAGACAAAGATCGTTTGAAACGAAAGACAAAATGACAGATTGTAGAAGGATTTCTACGGTGAGATGTCAAAAATGGAGAAATGAAATGTCACTTTGTATAGAAAGAGTCTATTCTTTTAAGAAATAGAAAGCGTCACTCTAGATTTTAAGTTTAATTGTTACAGTATCCCAAAAAATGTATTAGTGTCTGGCGGCATCTACATCGCCACATGCGAACTAAGCAGCACACGCAAAAATCCTGCATCGCGCAAGCAGAGTTTACCGCGCAACTAGCATATATACAACCTCCCGACATCAACCGTCGGGCAGTTGCCAGTTGCCCTACCAGACACGACACCCGTCTGGTCGGAGGATCCTCCCTTTTCTATGGAGGATGAGTGAACTTTACACCCTGTTCCTCATGCCTCTATAAGTTAATACGCCGTTGGAGTGCCATAATTAAATAAATAAACAGTATTTTTCCCTTTAGCTTTTGGTAGTACGGAGGTACATAACTCGTGCTACGATTCTTACGTAATTCTTTTGCTGTGTCCTCGCTCATACATCTTGCTAAACACGCTGCTTGTGAACTTGCGACTGCTACGTAACCCACTTGACCTTTTTGAAGCACTCATCATCTGCCTCGCCTTTCTCCAACTATGTTGGGGTCGGATGCCAGTCTATCCGGATGCAGCTGAATGTCAGTATTTGACACAGAGCGACTGCTTATCTGACCTCCGCAACCCACTTACTGAGTAATACGATATCCCTTGGTAAGACTGGTTATTATACTATTGGGGTTTGATCAATGAAAAAATAAACCGGCCAAGTGCATGTCGGACCACGCACAATGAAGGGTTGAATTTATCCCAAGAACAAACTTAATATTGTAGTTGAAAAACATGTTGCCCCATACATTCCAACTGCATATGTAAGTTTATATGCACAATATTGAGAGATTTGCCATGTTATTTTATGACCATAGACTTCTTATAGGTTTTCCTGTAATCTATAAGTAAAGAACAATGATCAGTATTATTTATAAAATTTTAGGTTCTGCTTTTTCGGATATAAATGAGGGGAAGGGGGGGAATGGTGAATTTTCATATTTTCTTAAATAACTATATGTAGATAAAAATAAACACTTAAATTATTTTTTAAATATAAAAAATAGTATCTGAAATCCTTAGTTAGCCCTTTCATTTGATATGTCATACGGTACAGTTTGCAAAACTATTTTTAAAATTTTCTAATTTGTTCCAAAAGTGAAAGTTTTATATCCGTATTTGGGGCACAGAAATTCATATGTGTATCAAATTCTAACTTAATTGGTCTGGTAGATTCGGAGCAAATAGGCTATGACAGACAGACAGACAGACATACAGACAGACACACAAGTGATCCTATAAGGGTTCTGTTTTTTTCCTTTTGAGGTACAGAACCCTAAAGATATGGTAGTTTTGCAGTGCACGGCTGGACATAGCACAGAATTACTTTCAGGCGTCTGACTCTCCGTAAGGCTGTAACGACTGTCAAAGATCTACAAATGACAGCCGGGTCCGACGCCTTAACGTGCTTTCCGACGCACGGAGGGGTTTCGGGTATACTCAGGTACCCTAACATATTAAATGGAAGAATGTAGGATGACATAACTCTAGTTGTCAAAGCCTCACCCTTTACCAGTATATCTGCCTACCCTGCAAGGGTAAATATAATGAATATACACTTCGCCAACTAACATAGCCGTTTGAAATCAATATTAATGCTGTAGAAAGTGACATCCCAGTCACGCACGGACACAGAGTAGGTAGCGAATGGAGTGTGCACGAGTGACACGAAACACCGCGCATACAGCGTTTGCCTTTGCGTTATAGTTTGCGATATAATCTCCTAAACGTTCAATGTTGAAAAGAGGCCACATTTATTATATGAACATGGTAGAAAAAAATTGGGTTTAGCACGAGCGCACGTTAATTTGCCTAGTTTTAAGACTATATTCATAACTATGGGTGATATTAATTGTGCTTATCGCAAAAATTTAAACAAAAATGTTGTGGGATAGTTGTTTTTTCCATTTAAAATCGTTTGAATTTGCGTTACGTTATCGTCGCGCTTTCAGGGTAAGGTTCTCTAGTCTCTTCTCTTTAGAATCGGAAATTTAAAGATAATTTGTGACCTTTTAACACTGAGGTACACATTCAACAGTCACCAGTAAATTACAGCACACATGGAAGCACAAATACTTCCTCGAGATTCTAAGGAGATATTATTGTGTGTACATTTGTACTCCATTTGTTACCCACTCTGTGTTCACAGAACACTCCTCAATACTGTTTAACATTTACATTGCATTGCGCTTTTGCTTTCCATATGAGGTGAGCAGACATACAGCTATGCTACTCGTATGTTGTTTATATGAATTTCTTATAAGTCATCATTTTGAAGTTTTCCTTCATTAGATGACTCAAAGAGACCAGCTTATAATTCCAAAATGACAATTAAAGATATTAAGATTTTCTTTAAAAATCTTGCTTCCCTTATCCCAATTTATTGAGGTCAGCGCAATGCGTCTTTTTCTTCTACAGTTCTATCAACCGCCATGTCAGTATCTTCCTTCTTAGCCAACATGATCTTCCACACAGTCTATTGTTTATTTCTGGCTTCTTTATCAGAGTGATCTACATCAAAAAGCAAAAATCTAAATATTTTATTTCACATAAACCTACATGGGCACTTATGAAACGTCAGAAGCTAGGTGCACGGTTCCAATTGGCCGTTTCCTATGGAGAAGAGCCGGCAAGAAACTCCACGGTTACTCTTTTTAAAATAATTGGCTTTTACAATGTTTTCAAATCACAGTGTTAATATGTATGGGAGGACAGTGTAGGCCTGTCAAGAAGTACCAGGTACTTAACAAAAAATAAATGGTCTACAAATCTAGTCTATTAAGCCTACAACGTTCTCACATTCACAAAATACACAAGAATCTATGTAAAATATTAATAGAATAATACAAACAAAACCTATTTAAGCCAAATGACATGTTTGCCGTTACAACAAATCTGAATTAATATCTTGTCCAGAAAAGCCACTAGTAAATATTTTGTAAGTTCCTAAGTTTTGTAAGTTTCCATTTAAGGACATAAACGCAAATTTTGTAAGTTTTATAATGCCTAAAAGTATATGATCCACTGCAGTAAACAAAATAAGAAAAATATATGATATTCTTCAGGATATATGCTAGGTAGATAGTGTGTTGAAAACTGAATACAATTAGTTTGATACGGTAGAAAAAAAACAAAGAAAGGTACTCGTACTAAAAAAAATATTTTTACGATTTTAAACCATACTAATATACAGGCAATCATTCTGGGCCTCAAGTCTGCTATTACAACAGTGTCAGAATGTTCAATCATTGATTTTATAATTGTTGATTTTGACAAGTTTACTAATCTACTAATATAATGGCGTCATTAATGAAGATCGGAACAGACCATTCTGACACTATTGTAATAGCAGACTTAAGGCCCTGATGTTTTGTTACATTATTCTACAAGCAACATATTAGCATAAGTGTTTTAATTTTTTTAACCAATCAATAGTTTTTTTTGTAAACAGATAATTGCTTCATATTTTGCAATAAATTACCAGCGTTGTGTCATCGCGTTTCTCTTTCTTTCCTATGCAGTCCGACAGTGACCGCGCTTTAGCTGTTATCGGCCTCTTAACACTTCTCTTAATTGTTACTGCTTCTCCATTCCTCCGTTTAACAGGTCCATACCACGACAATATGTCACTTCTCAATTTTTTTGAGACAAAATTGTTGCGTCCATCATTATTATCATCATCTGCCTAACTATTTCCCAACTATGTTGTGGTTGGCTTCTAGTTTTACCGGATGCGGCTGGAGCACTACCTATCTGGTGGTGACGGCGTCGTGGCTATAACAGCAGCACGGTTCGATCGAAGGTTAAGCTACGCTTGCCGCGATCGGTTCGTGGATGGGCGACCATCCATTACATATCGAGACCCCTCCGTACCTCGGAAAGCATGTTAAGACGCTGACAACACCTAAACCGCGGTCACTGTCAGATTGCATAGAAAAGAAAGAGAAGCGCGATGACACAAAGCTTGTAATTTATTGCAAAATATGAAGCAATTATCTATTTACTTAAAATTGAGTTGAGTAATCGAAAATAAAAAACAACCAAGTTCTGCATTCAAATAAGACGTTCTTGATATTAATTAAATATGTAACGTATGTTGATATTTAATGCAGATATTTTGGATTAGAACTCAACGTAAGAGGTTAGTTTAACGTTAGTTTGTATCGAGATTTTTTTTCAAAACGAGTTTTGGTAACAACCAAGTTCTAGGAAATATGTTCAAAATTAACATATATTTTTTTCGCTACCACAAACTATACAGGTTTGGCAATTTTTTTTCTTAAGAGAAGCCTATTTTGGTCAATTGGGTCTTGTCAGTGTCTTAAGCCGTTGGTCCCGACTGTCATTCGTAGATCTTTGGCAGTCGTTACGGGTAGTCACAAGCCCAAAAGTCTCGGGCGGTGAGCAATGGGTAGCTCACCGTCCGGTAAGGACCAGGTCGACGGATCGAATCGGTCGAATTCCACGCGCGCCTCAAAGAGATGTCGTTAGCACTAGAGCCGATGCCTGCCGGAGTCGCGGGTACAAAAGGGTTACCGAGGCCCTTGGTAACACAGGCAACGGAAGGAATACGGGTGGGTTTTAGTCAGTAAGAGTCTATCACACCCTCCCGCTCCGCCCAGAGGAAGTTATTTGATGATTTCCCACCCAAAAAAAATAAAAAAAGCCCGAAAGTCTGACAACCTCTTTTATCAAGGGGTATCGTGTTACCCAGTGACTGGGTGTGGAGGTCCAACAGGCAGTCGCTCTTGTATTCAGCTGCATCCAGTTAGACTGCCGACCCCAACTTAGTTAGGAAAAGGCTAGTCAGATTGATTGATTGACTGTCTGACCACCACAACCCAGCTACTGATGTACAATGATACCCCTTGGTAACTGGCCGTCAGATTTTCAGGACAGGTAACAACTGTCAAAGATCTAAGAATGATAGCTGGGACCAACGGTTTTACGTGTTTTCTGCTCCGTAGTTTAGTATACGGATCTATCCCTCTTCACATTTTTTTGTAATCTTGGTTCCTTCATATTTAATGATTCGGCTGTTACATCACTCTAAGTAAAAAGTGGGCTATTGGATTGTCGTTATCACCGGCTGATATCTTATCACGACTGATAAGAAGTACGTCATCATAACAATTTCAGACGTTCCCTGTGAATTTATTTGATTTGCGGTTTATTTGATTTGCGGTATGCACCTTTAGCAAATTGGTTTTTGAATTTTATGATGTTTTGTTTAAATGATAAATTATTTTTATTTCTGTAAGTAGGTTTGTACAAACACTTTTATCTGACTACTCTGAGAAGAAAGGCTGAAACAAACTAAGGGGTCACAGTCTCTTAAGTCCAGACATAATGGTCTTGGTCAGATCTTGTGAAGGCCATGTAGAATGGTGTCTGTAATGGTCTTTTGAGGAAAGAACCACACAGATTGAGTGGACCTGTCCAATGAGTGCACGCATTTGTCAGTAATCGTGCAGCTCAACTCAAAACTTAAAGAGCTCAATGATGCGAGGAACAACGTTTATTTCCAAACCTAATTGCTTACTGCGTTCCTGCATTTGACTCAGTTTCAGTCCAAAAAAGCTCCCTCTTACAGAGAGGAGGCCCGTTTCCCAACAGTGGGAACATTATAGGCTGATTATATGAATCCAAACCTTGTCGTGAAGTTGTGAATCAGCACCCCATATAACACCTTTAATCAAAGAGCGACGGATTTTTAAGGAAATTGCTAATCCATTGCTTCACAAGTTAGAAAAAATCGTTTTAAGGGGACTACAGGAGCTAAACGCAAGCTTCATAAGTTGTATAATGCCTAAAAGTATATTATCCACTGCAGTAAACAAAATCAGAAAAATATATGATATTCTTCAGGATATGCTAAGTAGACAGTGTGTTGGAAACATACTACAACTAATTTTATAGCTATAGAAAAAAATCACGAAGATACCTCTAAAAATTTTTACTAATATACATGTAATCATCCTGATTCGTCAGTGTTTTTTATTTTTTTATACAATCAATTGATTTTTGTAAATTGCTTCATATTTTGCAATAAATTACAAGCCTTGTGTTCTCGCGCTTCTCTTTCATTTCTATGCAGTCCGACAGTGACCGCGCTTTAGCTGTTGTCAGCCTCTTAAAGCTTAATATTACGCAAACGGATCCCTGAAGCGAAAAATAGTTTTAACAGACCCGCAATATCTTTGAACGGCCTATATGACGATACCCCACACCATGGTATAGACGAGAAAAAACACTTTACGTGCAAGAGAGGTACCCTACAAAAAAAATTTTTCTTCAAGACTTTATTTAACCACTTTGTCGGCGTGATTAACATTAATTGAATTTTAAAATTAAGGTGGTGAAGGATGGGCGTTTTGAGGGACTTTCTTATGTAATTTTGACGTTCGAAAAGTGCTGATTCTCAGCCTAGTTTGAATAAATGACTTTTGATTTTGAATACCCATGCCACATTACAACTTTCTAGTACTAAGTCTCTGAACGTAGTCCGTCTGTCTGTCTGTCCACGGTTCAGCCGTGGACAGACAGACAGACGGACATGGCGAAACTATAAGGGTTCCTTGTTGACTACGGAACCCTAATCTATTATGATAGTCGTCTCTAGTGCTAACTAATGCTCTGCTGATATAAACTCAATAGCATAGCATAGCATTACGTAAACCAATCTTCGATACCTACTGGTGGAATAATTTCTGAGAACTCCCAGTCATCTTTACAAATAATTTAAAGTATGTTACAAGCAGGAAAAAACTTTTAGTCTCGATGAAGCTCAGAGAAAGCTCGTTGAGTTTCTGAGTCAGCAAGTCAGCTGTGTGTGTGATAACGTAACGCTAACGTAGCTTAAACGTCATTGCGGCAATCACAGAATTGAGAGTAGGTACGGTCGATGTCAAAATGTTATGTGATGAGGTACATAAGTGTTAAAACGTATTTTTTTTTTTGTATGCAAACGAATAGTGTGTTGTTTTTTTTTAGTTTTTTAGTAGTGCTTATTTTAAAGCAAATGTGGTTTTATCAATTACTAGAAAATATCCCACGGGAACGTACTTTCGGGATTAAGAGTACCCTATGTGTATCCAGATTATACACTATCTGTGTCAGCTGTTTTTGCGCCAATCCGGAACATACATCCAGACAAACTGACAAAAATACTCCGTTATTATTTCATTTATGTATAAATTGTATGTAAAGATGAAGTAGATCATCCTCTTCATTGTTATAGTATATACTAATCATAAAATTAAGTGTATTTTTCGAGATTTTTTTTATCTTATGCCCAACGTTTTAAGATAAAGTTCTAGAAAATTGTTCTTAAGTACACAACACAAGCAATTCTAAGTTTAAGTTTAAACTAACTCCACATAGCCCGGTGCATTGTGCTTAGATTTAAATAGCTCACTCGGTTAAGTTACTTCAAGTTCTTTCTAAGTAGGGCAAGTAACGTCGGGAACAAAAGTCTTACACAAATAATTTTATCACATTTTGAACTGTTAAAAACTAATTTAAAAATAATAAATTAATAACTAAATAATAACTGCCGCACTGGTCGATCGAAGGCTAAGCTACGCTTGCCACGGTGGGGTCGGGGATGGGGCCATCCAATACATATCGCGACCCGTCCGTGTTTCGGAAAGCACGTTAAGAGGCCGACAACACCTAAAGCGCGTCACTGTCGGACTGCATAGAAAAAAAAGAGAAGCGCGATGACACAACGCTGTTAATTTATTGCCAGATATGAAGCAATTATCGATTTACAAAAAAGCTATAGTTTGTATAACAAAAATAAAACACTATTATGCTAATATGTTGTTTGTAGAATAATCTGACAAAATATCAGAATGATTGCATGTATATTAGTTCGGTTTAAAATCGATAAAATAATTTTTTAGAGCTTTCTTCGTGATTTTTTTCTATCGTATCAAATTAGTTATAATATGTTTTCAACACACTATCTACCTAACATATATATCCTTAAGAATTTCATATATTTTTCTGATTTTGTTTACTGCAGTGGATCATACACTTTAAGGCATTTATAAAACTTATAAAATTTGCGTTTAGGTCCTGTACTCCCCTTAAGCCGTTAGTTCTCGCTGTCATTCGGAGATATTTGACAGTTGTTACGGGTAGTCAGAAGCCCGAAAGTCTGACAACCACTCTTACCAAAGGGGAGTTTGTGGAGATAGGGAGTTGCTCCATGTAAAATACTGGTATTCAGCTGCGTCCAGTTATACTGAAAGTCGACCCACACACATCGACATAGTTAGGTAAAGGCTAGACAGATTAATTTCACTGAAGAGTAGGCATAGACCCAGATATTCGGATTCGAAAGCGGATCCCATTTAATAGGACAAGCCTATTGGTTTTTAGTCTTTATAGTTACTATCTCTGGGTTGTCAGTGTAGCTGAGCTTTGTATCAGACAAACATAAATTACAGACAGATTATTCAAACATTGAAGGAGTTTTTTTTTTTAAGAATGATTCCTTTAAATTGCTTGTTTTTGCAATGTGTCTAGAATTCCATTATACCTACCTTATTATTAAGAGTTATTAATTTACCTTATTGTTGAATTATTGCTATCAAAAAGCGGCCAAGTGTGAGTCGGACTCACACACGAAGTATTTCATACCACCGTACAATATTTTACACTACATTTTTTTTATACTTTTCATGTCCCATACATGAAAAGTATATATTTTTTTTTAATTTTTAACTTTATTTTATATTTTATTATTTGTTGTTGTAGTAGTACGTACACGCTCTGTGAAAATTTCGATTGTCAACCTATTACCTATGGATCAAAAGATACAGCCCAGTGACAGACGGACAGACAGTTAGCGCAGCCTTAGCGGTAGGGTCCCGTTGGCACACTTTGGTTACGGAACCCTAAAAAGTTAACGTTTTCGAAATAATGTCTTGTCAGTTGAGGATGTATGTTAGCGCTCAAATATTCAAATTTTATTAATATGTCTCCAGAATTACCTATAATAATACTATAATACGTAAAAGCTGAAGACGTAAAAAAACTAATATTAACAGACAGTTGAAGGTCGTCGATGGTTCTCGAACATTTTAATCTTTGCGTTAGTCAAAATAATAACCAAATAAATATATTATTTGGTATTTCTCACAAAAATAACATGATTGTCTTTGTCATCTAATTGTATTAAATTTATGTATAAAACCACAACATATTCAAAAATTATCAACTCACATTAAAAAAATCATTATTTTTGGATTATTTTTCCGGAACACATCAAAACTTTTGTTCTCGACGGTAGATTCCAAACATCGACCTATAACCAAGTTTCTCAAACGAAACGAAAGCTTATCTAAGCTAAACTCTTAATTGGTGAGATGTTTTTATAACGCTTAGGTACTCAAAATAATACAGAGTGGATTTTTGGGACGGGCGGTAAGGACCACCTTAACCGATGTAACTACAGAATTATGGTCTTAGGACACTGTCCTTCATTTTTTGCGGAATTTAAATCAGCAAACACAGAGTTTCAATAAATTGCGGGCCAGCCTCATAGTAGTCGCATATGATGTATAACATCTGACATCTCACCTTGGTAATAAGCAACAGAGCAGCGACAGAAATTATCCTCAAAATAAAATAAAAACGAAATATTGAAATATTTATTCGAATAATTATTCATAACTAGTGGTCGTCCACTGGTCGAAATTCAACCCCCTCTAATTACAATCCACATAGTACTTATTAATTCCATGAGTACATTCGTTCCATGCTATTATAAAGGACTTACTAGTTCCATGCTATTAAAAAGTACTTACTTACTCCATGCTCAAGCTGTCAATTCCTGTACGTATCACATCAAAAATATTTAGGATGAAAATGGCAAATTACAGAAAACTTTTGTGATGTCAATCGATCCTATTTTTTATAAAAATCAAAATTCCCTATCGGACCAACTGAGGTTTTAGTACAAGAAAAGTCAGAATTCGCAAAAAAACTTTTCCGAAAAGACAAATGTATAAATCTTATTGTGATCACCAAAATCCTTAAACCGTGGTAACTATGACAATCCATTGCCAAAGACAAATACAGGCTGATTTTGACTTGAAAGGCTTTCAAGTATGAATAATACTAACAACATAAACGTCTAACCGTTAAGGCGCAGATATATGGTTTTAGTGACTTTTAAATCTCTTAATGCAAATAAGTTATGAAAAAAAATGTACACTAAAATGTAAATGTAAACTAAAGCGCAAACATCAATTCTATATGTGAATATTTATGTATTGTAGTATAATACTTCATTAAATAAATTCAGCAAGTAATATCTAACTAAAGCATAAAAAACAATGTTACTTTCAAACTACTTAAGATATTTTCATGATTTTTTTTTTGTATGATAAGACTATTATAGTATCTATAATTCATTCTGTTATTTTTTTATAAATATTAATATTTTCTTTACTAAAAATAAATATTCGCAATGAAACCGGACGGCGGCGCGGCGTTAGCGTGACGTGCAGTTGTATGGCCAAGGTCATCGGCGATTACCCGACCCTTAAACTATCTACGTAACCAAAGTAATGCTTTAGTCAAAAGGTATTGTTCCCATAATATTAGTCAATTAAAGACTAACAATATAGACTGACTTATTCAACCTCTGTATTTACCTATCTACGTAAACAAAGTAATATTTTAGTCAAAAGATATTGTCTTTCTATTTAGGTTATCAATGTCAAATTCAGGATTGCACAGAGAAATGACATTAATTGTTACTTACGTAAAAGATCATCTGCCTAGCCTTTTCCCAACTATGTTGCAGTCGGCGTCCAGTCTAACCGAATTTTTTTATTGGGTGGGAAATCTTCAAATAACTTCTCCCGCTCTGGGTGGAGCGGGAGGGTGTGTCAGACTCTTACTGACTAAAACCCACCCGTATTCCTTCCTGTTGCCTGTATTGCCAGGGGCCTCGGTGACCCATAAGTACCTTCCCGCGACCCCGGCAGTCTAATCGGATGAAGCTGAGTACCAGTATTTTACATGGAGCGACTGCCTATCTGGTCTCCACAACCCATTTACTGGGTAACACGGTACCCCGTGGTAAGACTGGTTGTCAGATTCAAAGGTCTACAAATGACAGCCAAGGTCAACGGCGATTACCCGACGAATCCTATCCACTGAGAAATTCTTGATTAAAAAACCCAGTATCACTTTGCCCGACCCGGGAATCGAACTCAAGACCTCATGCTCAGCAGGAGCGCTCGCGACCACTAATAACAAATTAAAAAAGTGAAAATAATGTCGACGGTTAAAAGGTAACCATAAGCGACATTTTAATCGAAAATGAGTTATGAATGCCATCCTACTTAATCTCTTTTTTTAAGTAGGATGGCATTCATAACTCATTTTTGACCAAAATGTCGCTTATGCCCTATTACCTTTTAACCGTCGATGTTTTAACAACAATAGTGTGTTCCTCACGGCTCCACCAAAAAGTTTAACTTCAGCAAGAAGATCAACAATCATTACATAAAGTTACAACATCAGAGAAGCTTCATCAACATCATTACGTAAGAAACAACTGAACAGGTGATCTTATGCATTCATATACTTCTATACAAGGTGTTTTTTTTATGTCCCATAACTCTAGGGTATGAATGAGACGATTTCAAAGAATCAAATGGCATATGAATTATTTTTCATTTATCATTTTCTTTTGTTTTTATTTTTCTTACAAAATAATTCGACAAAGTCACGATTACTAATAATAATGTATAAATAATATTAATAAATAGATTTATTTTATTTTATTAAATGTAAAACTCTCTTACCTACATGAAATATAACAACGTCGTATTTTCTTAGCTTTAAATATGAATGATTGCTTTGAATGAAAATTAATTGCTCGTACCTATTTATTAATGAAACTTAGATACCGACACAAATCAAGAGTTATTATTATATCTTCAAAACTATGCATTTTTGGACCACATATTCTAGGATTTTTTGTATTATTTTTACTTATAGAATATAACCCCAGATTTATGGGATATCAAAAAAACAAGTTTTTAAAGTAACATAACACACTTTTTTACCCACTTACATACTCGTACATTACCAATCCGTCTTGAGCAAGCGTGGTGACGAATGCTCGGGCATTCTGTTTGAGAAGAGACTTTTGCCCGGCAACGGAATAAAAATAGGTTGTTTTTTTACACGTATCAAACGAACTTTGAAAGAAAGAAAGAAAAAGTATTTAATGGGACTCGCACAGGAGATCACACATTAAACTAAAAAACACTCATAGAACTTAAAAAAAAAACAAAAAGTCCTGTACGAGGCCAAAAGGCTCCTATCTCAGTATAATGCTGCAGTACTTAAGAAATAATTGTTGCAACGCTGGTATTCTGATAGGTGATGTCCCACTGTGATGTCACGGATAGATACAGATACTAACTTTGCACGGAGGAGCTCATGACTAAGTTATGACAGCCGCATTGGTCGATCCATCAGGTTAAGCTACGCTTGCCGGGGTTGGTCCGTGGATGGGTCTTTACATACCAAGACCCCTCCGTGCCTCGGAAAGCACGTTAAGCCGTTGGTCCCGGCTGTCATTCGTAGATCTTTGACAGTCGTTACGGGTCGTCTGAAGCCCGAAAGTCTGACAACCGGTCTTAGCAAGGGGTACCGTATTACTGACCGGAAGTCGACCCCTACATAGTTGGGAAAAGGCTGGGCAGATTGATTGATATTGAATTGAATTAACTTTAAGTAATAATAATATAGCTTTGACCAACATATAGAGAAGCTGGGGTGGAAGATCCTGATATAAAAGACAGTGTCTTTTATATCAGGTTCTTCCACCCCAGCATGCCAGCAGGCCTGTGTCCCAGCAGTGGGAACATTATGGGCTATTATAGATTTATAATAGCCTATAATGTTCCCACTGCTAGGACACAGGCCTGCTCTCTGTGAGAGGGAGTGGGCCGTAATCCACCACGCGGGCCCAGTGCGGGTTGGTAGATGTCACATATCTTAGAATTTTTGGTTCTAGGACATGCCAGTTTCATCACGATGTTTTCCTTCACTGTTTTGAGAGCAGTGGTGTTGAAATGATTTACACATAGTACAGGTTCGAACCTGGGACCTACGAACTCATCGGTCGTTACCACTGGGCCACCACTGCTGTGAATTGCAGTGCTAGACCCTTCATAACTATTAGTTTGGGTCTTACCACTACATTTTTTAACAATTACAAAACTATGTCATCATCATCAAAGAATGAAGGAACAATCTTAAATTAAACAACATCATGTAACCACGCGATAATTAAAACAGTATGCCATAACGAAGTAATAAATATCAAGAAAGATTGAAGCAAAAAACAAAAAAAACCTCTCGATTCTCGACAAATCACCGCTGTGCTCGAGTGTACAGGCGCGTGGGCACTTTCACCACTAGGTCAATGTACAGTAGAATAGAATCCGTCTTGTAAAGGAGTGTTCACATTGGCGAATGAACAAATTGTTTTGAGCACTCGCTGGCTCAGTACTATTCAGAATTCAAATTTAGAACCTTAGTATAAAGTTATTTGACGTTTGAATCGTCATTTGTTTATTTTATTTTATATTATTTGTTCATCCAAAATCAGTCTGAACAATAAAACAAACTGTAACATCTTACTGATTAACTCATTGGTCTAGTTATTGCGAATGCGATTGCTGAGTTTTGCCGTCGATTCCAAGGCTAGACAAACTTTTATTGGGTACCATTAAAAAACGTTAGCTCGTTTTTGCTCGATTAAATAATAATAATAATATTTATTTGCGTAAAACAAGGTATACAAAGGTGGTATAATTATTACATTCAAATCATATCAATCCAAATATTTAATTTCACATAAACCTACATGGGCACTTATGAGACGTCAGAAGCTACGAGTAGGTGCACGGTTCAAATTGGTCGTTTTGTTTCCTATGGAGAAGAGCCGGCCAGAAACTCCACGGTTATTCTTTTAAAAATAATTGGCTTTTACAATGTTTTCAAATTACGGTGTAATACGTATTGGAGGACAGACAGTGTAAGCCTGTCAATAAATACCAGGTACTTAATAAAGAATAAGTCTACAAATCTAGTCTATTCAGCCAACAACGTTCTCACATTCACAAAATATAAAAGAATCTATGTAAAATATTAATAAAAATATTTACAAAAAATATGCACATTACGTATTTTGCTTAAAAACTAAAGCATGCAAACTTGTAGATGTTATAATGTATACTCAAGAAACTCCTCAATGGAGTAGAAATTATTTTTGTTTAGCCATTCATACAACCTATTTTTAAAAAGCGTGCAATTTAGTATTTTTAATATGTTTGGTAATTTATTAAAGATATGTACACACATAGCCAGACAGCTTTTACTATATTTTGAATCACATCTAGTACAAGTCTGTGTTTTTCACGACGATTTCGAGAACAGAACAAAAAAGATAACAGGTGACTGATGGGACTGACTATAAGCTAATCCACAACAGTCCACTTTATTTTACTAAGAAAAGAAAGCGTCGCATACGAATGTGAACACAGTTTGCATAGTATTAATGTTCATAATCGAATGAAATGCGTACTTTACCTGGTAAAGTCAAAATGTAATCTTGCCCTTATTACCTAGTCTGAAATAATAATAGTTATCGTAAAATATGCGCAAATATTTTACAATGTCAATAATTCTTACCCAATCGATTCGGTAATCGCAATTCTGAATCCGGGCCAAAACATTCAGTGTAGAAGCAGCTTAAACTACAAGTAAAATTCACCGTACGACGTTGGTAAGTCACGCACCATTTGTGGACAATCGCGACCATTGTTCTGACCGTTTCGGAGTGGTAGGAATTGTCACAATATCCTACTAAACTATTTTGTATTGGCAGAGAATTTTAGAGACAGTTGTTTAAGAGTTTTGTGCCAAAAAAAAAAACAAAAAATCTCTGTCTGTAGTCTAATTTTGATCGTTGGGATCACCAGAGTGTAGCAAGATTAATTGTTATAGATAGACTGCCAGTGGGTAATAATATCTTCATTCTTATACCAATAGGAATTTCTCAGTAGCAGCTCGAGTCTGGATTTGTGCCCAGCTGATGGCCTTAGGCATGCATGCCCGCCATTACATGGGACTTAAACAAAACTGGGGAAATGTGGGTGTTCTAAATCAAAATTAAAAGTCATTTATTCTAAGCTGAGAATCAGCACTTTTTGAACGTCAAAGTTGCATTAGACAGTCCCCCAAAAACCCCCACCCTTCACCATTTTCTAATGCTTTAGCTGGGAAGAAGAAGTGGCGCAACAAACTCCCCAGCAGCACACCTGTCTGTTTAGTTATAAATATAGACTTGTTTCTATACAAATCGTATGCAAAGAAATTAACATTACGAAACATTCATTAAATTAAATTACTTGCCATAATGTTAGCTAGCACACGCCAATATACCAACAAAACAATGAAAACTGTACTCAAGCAGATAAAAATTACAACATAAAACGTAAACAGAACTTAATACCTAAATAAAAGCCTCCAGGCATAAAGGGCGTCCCCACTTACATAAAGCTATTGCTGTTCTAAATATACTATGTCAAACCGTCACAGGCGTGATGTTATACTGTGTTATTTTCTACTCTTGATCTAGCACGAACTTAAAAAAAAAAAAACACTTTTTAGTCGTGGGACACCCCGCACAAATTCGACTACCTACCTAACTGTTATGTAAATAACAGTGACAGGAACTCATTGAAACACCATCCACATAGACTAAGTGGAAAGAATACGTATTATTGGAGGGAGCTAAGTCAAAACTACCCAAGCAAATAATACAATTTATATGGGACCACCGCGCAAGACAAATGAAAAACGAATTTCCAAAATCGGTTCACAATTGACGAAAATGGTGCCGATTCCCTTGTTCACGAACTAAACTAAATTTAAGTTCAGTGCATCTTTTTCTTTCTATCTCATTAAGAAAAGGACAGAAGATACATTTTAGTTTAGTTCTGTCAAATTAATCAGCGCCTGTCACTATTCCATACAAGTTCAGACGTGATTAAAAACTTGCCTACTAAAATTACGTCAAGCGCTTATTAATTTGACAGGACTAAACTAAAATTTATCTTCTGTCCTTTTTTAAATGAAATAGAAAGAAAAAGATGCACTGAACTTAAATTTAGTTTAGTTTGTGAACAAAGGAATCGGCACCAATATCGATGAACAAAAAAAAAAGACGAACAGAACGCCTTCTTTTTTTAAGTCAGCTAAAAATATTTCGAGATCAATTGTGTTATGAGGTCTGTGCTCAGCAGTGGCGTACAAACACACAGAGAAAGTTTTACAATATGGGTCAAAGTCGCTTGCTCGTTTCGGCTTTCTTAAAGGATGACTAAGGTCCTAGGCATGTCATGTCTTATGTGAAAACGGAATGGTTTTTTCTGTCAATCTGTACAAATATAGTGCTAGGTTGAACCACACTTGGTTTCTTGAAAACCTAATCATGTCTTTGAGTAATTATACTGTCTAATGTCATGTTAGTTTTTATGATTGTTTGATAAATATAACAATAAATTTTCAAACAACTTGATATTAGATTTGACAACAGATCAAATTGAAGCTTGGAGAACCCTGAGCATATACTTAGAAGTCATCATTGTCAAACATAGAGATGGAGCAATGGAATCATGATCAGCCAAGTTAGACTATCCGGTTAGACTGGAAGCTCTGGGGGCCGATCCCAATATTGTTGGGGAAAGGCTAACGCTAATAATGGTAGACCATGAAGGAGGTGGGAGGATAACTTGGAAGTCTTCCTTAAGAATTGACAAGAAGTGGCGCAGAATCGTGATCAATGGAAGGAATGGAGAGATGTCTTAAACCCGTTGAACGCCAGAATCCAGATTCCTAAATTCTTATGCACCAATGGTGTATCACGTGACATTTCAACCAATAACAACATTCAACAAATAACGCAATGAATGTTGTTGAACTATCAAAATGAAACTCATTGCTACTGATACTGTGTTATGCAATTCAATCAATCATTCAACTCAGCCTATAACAGTCCACTGCTGGACATAGTTCTCTCCCAAGCTGGGCCACAACACCCTCTCCTCCGCCTTCCGCATCCAGTCTGTCCTAGCCACCTTTGTAAGGTCATCGGTCCATCTAGCTTGGGGTCGTCCCTCACTGCGCTTGCCGATACGCGGACTCCACTCCAATTACGCAATTACCCCGCTGGAATTACTACCGCTCGTTATCCTAGGCCTCCTGTCTTTTCTGCCGTACTATCCGGTTCAGTGCCCTCATCCAGATGTTTCCCGGCTAGCACGAGACAAGAAGGCTCCCCAATATAAGGAATAAGATCAGAAGAATTGTAGTGACATAATAGGAAGAAGCTGTTTATATACCAATTTCTAAACACAAACTACATAACAAATGTGATAGCTTAGAATCTGATGTATGCGGATTGCTTATGGATGTAGGAATAGGAACTGCTCACAATATTGCTAATGAGTCCGCATCGAATGCATCAGCTAAGCTGTATACAATAATCTCTCACGATTCTTGTACAACTATGTACGAGTATGTTGGCACAATTATACAACACACTCTAGAGGCCATACACAGAGCACGGAGGCCGGCTCTAACAGCTACAGCCAAGGCGTCAATTATTATTTAGTCAAGTTTACTGAGTTGTCAGGTTGGGATATGTGTTGATTGGTTATGCTTCGACTCTCATTAACCTATTTTAAAAAAAGGCTCTCATAGAAAACTGTTATATATGTGACTTCTTCAACATTTAACAGTTTTATGTCCAGTTGTATGTTACCTTGTCGTGATAATTTCAAATGCTTTCTAAATGTCTTGAAAGTGAAAACGCTCGGCTTTGGTGTCACCTAAATAACCTGACCGCAAAGAGTATTTTATTAGGCTGGAACTTTTTGTTTCATATTTGTTGTACTAGATTTACTGCCTCGTTGGTCTTGTCACGAGCGCAACTGGGATCTTAAGTTCGATACCCGTTTCTGGCAGTGTTAGTGGGATTTTCCATTAGGATTTCCAATGTCTAGAAGAAGCGACTTATGGTAAAGAAAAACATTATTTAGAAACTTGTACTTCTCTGAAATCACTAATGGGTTGGCGATTTTCTCTGAAATCACCAACCCATCCGAGCTCTAAGCAACGTTTTTCTTTACCATCAGTCGGTTCTTCCTATATCATACAGATAAAGAACACTTCGATCACCACACTTCCCAACCCAACTAAGTGGAATCCAGGCCATTAAAACCCACTAGTAAAAAATATAGTGAAAAATTCGGCAATCCAAAAAACAGAAAAAAAGCGTGAAACAAGCTTGGTTTAGCCCCCAGCTTTGCACGGGCTCAAATCGCTCGGGAGCCATTAAATTGGTCCACAAAAATAACCTGCATTTTACCGATTTTCAATCCATTCCGTGCCAAGTTTCTTTGAGAAATATCCGACTGCTGTTCGCCTAAACTGAGGTTGAATTGTGTTTTTAGTTTTATTTGTTGCATATGAGATAGGTGTAAAGTATAATATTTAAAATTTTCAGTATATTCTTATTCTGACCCAGGAATGCGCATATAAGAGGAAGTTCGAAAATAGCGCTCGTAACAAGCTGATAAACTGAAACTGTTAAAGTTGAATGCAATGGCTTTAAGAAAAAAGTCTGACCAAACAAAAGAAGGATGTGTTGTGTGAAAGATGGTGCCTAGAAAGGAAGAACTCAGAGATGATGGCTAATAGAGATTTAAAGAAGAAACGTGCTGCGCTGATCCCAAATATATTGGGAAAAGGCAGGAGAATAAAAAATATTCTTGCTGTGAAAAAATACATCTTTAGGTACCTATTTCAAAGTTATCTAACAGTAGACCATAGCATCTAGGTTGTTGAATTAGCGGATAAGGTACGAAACACCACGCTGCGCTCACTACAAATCACTGAAGTTACTTGTAAAGCCGTTAATATTAAGTGGGATTAGACTGGCTAAGTTCGATATATATGTCAGCTAACCTGTGGCCATATTCACTGCATAGAAGAGCAAGAAACAGCAAAGCGGGTTTAAGCCAGACCGCGACAGCGCTGGCGAAACTGGCCAGACAGATTTATTCAAGACGATTTCAATACCGCAAAACTGTGTAGTTTTAAATGGGAAGGATTATTCGACCACTAGCTTTACGATCAAAATATTACAGCCGCACGGGTCGATCTAAGCTTAAGCTAGGCTTGGCGCGGTCGGTTCCTGGATGGGTAACCATCCATTACATATCTAGACCGTCAATTGATTAGCTAAATTCCGGAGACGCAAAGACTCCGGGCCCTATCAGAATACCAGCGCTGCGGTGTTGTTTTTTTATTAAATATCGCAGCATCGTGCTGAGATAGGAGCCTTTTTGGCCTCGCACAGGTCTTCTTTTTTCTTTTGTTTTCACTATTATGTTATTTTTTATTGTTTTCATGATTTTGTTAGTTTTGTGTCCTTTTTTATTGTTGTATTTCCTGTGCGTGTCCCAAATAAATATTTTTCTTTCTTTCTTTCAATAGGCATCGATCGATATATAAATTCGACGAAATAAAAATAATTGTTTTTTTTTGGGAGGTCAACGACCGCTTTTAGTGTTGTTACTTGTAGTACGAGTACAAAAAAAACTGTTTTCTTATATTTCCTCGTGTTAAGATGTTGATACCGATCACGTCTGTGAAGTTAGCACAAAAAATAAAACAGATTTTATTAACTAATATTTCACGTGACTACAATAACTACGGTCGATGATCCCACAGTTAAACCTAATTTATTAGTTGTTTGTCTTCTCATGTACCGATACTAATCGCGTCTGCGGGGTTTACCTAGCCAATTTAAAATAACCCTGTCTCTTGGACATTATTTAAGATCGGTGAAGGAATAAAATAGTGAGGTAAACTGAACTTCATTCTTAAGTCTGAAATCGCCAATCCGTCTTGAGCAAGCGTTGTGATGAATGCTCGTATCTCCTCTGTGTGATGGATGGACGTAGTGGATAACGGCCCTCCCGCTCTCCCTGAGATGGGGCTTTCATCCTGCATGTGGCATAGCGTAAGTATAATCAGCCTATAATGTTCCCACTGCTGGGACACAGGCCTCCTCTCTGTGAGAAGGGGTGAGTCGTAATCCATTACGCGGGCACTATGAGGGTTGGTAGATGACACATGACTTCGAATTTTTGGTTCTAAGACATACCGGTTTCCTCACGATGTTTTCCTTCACCGTTTTGAGAGCAGTGCTGATGAAATAATTTACACAAAAAGCGCCTACAAGGGTTCGAACCCACGACCTACAACTCGTTAGTCGCCGTTACCACTGGGCCACCACTGCTCTTGGAATAATAATAGTCTGGTATTATTATTATTATTCAATAATATTCCAGTATGAGCTAAAAGGATAGTTTCCGGATACCACTGCACTATTTGTTAAAATCTTGCAGAGTAAGGTTATTTTTTTTACAAACATACACTAAAATGAACTCACGCCTTCTTCCCATGGGGGAGGCAGAAACTATAGAACGCCACCTGCTACGATCCTTACATACTCCTTTTGCTTCGTTTACGTTCATACATCTGGTCATACACGCACGCCGGTTGGGAGTACTACGCATCTGACCTTTTTGAAGAACATCACCAATGAGGTCACTATATGTCTTTCTGGGGCGTCCCCTCCGGCATTTCAGATCTGCCTTGTAAATACCTTTTGTTAGTCGCCTTACATTCATCCTCTCAACAGGACCAAACCATCTAAGCACATTCTTTGTTTTTTGTTTTTGTTGTGTTTTTTAACTATTCTTATTTCACTCTGACTACATCAACGACTATTACTATACTTGCAAGAGCTGGCTATAAGCTTATTTTCAAACAGTTTTACTGTCCACATACCTGCTAACTCATACAGTAACGTTTTAGCTCTACAAAATTGTATCTAAGCGCAGAATCCGACGTTCAACGAAAGGATTTGAAAACCGTCGTTAGAGGCACAATACAAAATCAAGACATTGTGGAATTTCCAGTTTAATAGCAATATGAAACAACTGATAAACAGACTGGTCCGTGGATTTAAATGGCACTTGTTCGCAAGTAGGTTGCCTGTTTAGATAATTGTCGTCCGTCGAATGGTATGAGACTCAAAATAAGGTGTGGGTGGTATACGGTCGCAAGAGATCATCGTTTAAGTGGCTCCGCTTTCTATGCACTACGAAGTGGTGAAGGGCGCCCGCGTATTATACACAAGTAAAAAAAAATACCGTACAAAGGCGGACTTAATTCCTGAGGCATTTTCTACCAGTCAACCTTAAGGTGATGAAGAGATGACACATGGCAGGTGCAACTTAAGGGATAGATAACACGAAAATAACTTTACAATACAAGAATTAATACGTAGATACATACATATAAACAGAATAAACTTTGTCAGGAGAAACAAGGATCGGTAGTCGGGAAATAACGATCAGTAGAGGAGAAAACGAATCCAGCAAAATATCAGCGCTGGGATGTTTCTGCCAACTTCTTACGTATATGTTCACGTGCCTTTAGTTTAAAAGACAACCGACAGGTCGCCGTCCTGATGTTCAGAGGGAGCGCATTCCAAAGAAAGACAGCCTGGACAAAGAAAGATAAGCGAATGAAACCAGAGCGGTGAGAAGGACATCGAAGAAGACGATTGTTGATGGAACGAAGATTTTTACAATGGGCAGAGCACAAATATTGAATATGGGAAGTCACGAAAAAACTGAAGGCACGTGATATGTTCACGTGCCTTCAGTTTAAAAGACAACCCACTGGTCGCTGGTCTTATGTAATTTTGTCGTTGGCAAAGTGCTGATTCTCAGCCTAGTTTGAATGAATTATTTTTGATTTTGATTTTGATCGATTTTATGGCAGTGGGCTGTAAAGGGAATTTTAAATAGTTTGGCATGGCTGCACTTTCGGGCTGTGCTGGGACTGAAGCAGCGTTGCCAGATTCTTTTTTCGGGTAAATCGGGATTTTGAAACCTTTAAGTAATAATAATATGATAATAAATAGCCATAAAAAGTATTTTTATGAAAATACGTTATTTTACTGCAGTTTAAACAATAATTATATGGTTTGCTCCGTAAGGCAGTTAAGTCTTCAGAGGGATATAATATAAATAAGTAATACATCACTTACGAATTACACTTTTTTTAACCCCAAAAAGCGGGACTGAGCCTGTCCCGCGCGCGTCATTTAATTTTGGACAAAAAATCGGGACGTCACGGTAAAATAGGGACGTCTGGCAACTCTGGACTCAGGCCTTCTCTCTGGGAGAGCAAGCGGGCCATAATTCACTGCAAGGGTTTTGTGCTGGTTAACTCAAAACTTAAAGCATTTATTTCAATAGCACTTTTGAACTGTCAAAGAGACACTCTTTAAAATTATATTTTTACAAAAACGTTGAATGACGTTACGGTCGGTTAGTATTATAGAAGCAACATCCACCATATTTCTTCGATTTTTTGGTGCTTGGACAAGCCGGATTCCTCACCATGTAACGACACATCACACGGCACGACTGTAATATGCACCATTTATTGTGAAAAATCATCAATCTATTACCTACCCTCTTAAAAAAACGACTATCTACAAAGTCGGATTGATTCACAATTTTCAAGGTCGCTCAGCGCGCTATTGAGCGAGCTATGTTCCGAGTATCTTTAAAGGACATATCCGGAACTAAGTTACCGGTACAACTACCGCTGTTACCGACACAGCTTGCAGAGTTACCAACTGAAGTGGCAGGAGACCAGCCATTTCTGCTGACGGTCGTTGGAACATATGAGTCTGAGAGGAGATCGTTAATAGGAAAACGAAGCGTGCCCCCCTAGCTAGCTAGCTAGATTGACCGACGGCATTAAGGCGCAGACATACGATTTTAGTGACTTTTAAATCTGTTATTATGCATACATATTATGCAAGTAAGTTATATAAAAAATGTATGTTAAACTAGAACGCATAAACATCAATTCTATATGTGAATATTTAAGTATTGTAGGAAAATACTTTATGAAATAAATTCAGGAAGTAATGTCTAACTAAAGCATAAGAAACGATATTACTTTCAAACTACTATTATTATTATATTTATTTACATAACCAAATTACAAGATGATTATTAACATTAACTAAATTAAATTAAAACTAAGTTAAGCTTAAAAAAGGCCCTCGGGGCATTGTACCGAGGATGCTGGCGGCATTTCCTCGCTGAATTGCAATGCTGATGCGTTGCGCGAGAAAGCCGCCAGCTTTTCGGTCACCAGTTACATCAACTAGACGTTTCGCGATTTCCGCAAATAACTTATGCGCACTGGGACCCCACGGACCGAGGGTCTCGACGCCAAAGGGCACAAAGTTGTACTCTCTGCCAAGGCCTCCATATTTAATAACTTTCAGATTTTCGGCATTTTCTGCCGCTGCACCCGCTTTAGAAGTAGTCCGTTGGAGGTGGGACGGTGCCAGTGTGTCTACACAGGTAGCGTCCCACACAAGCATCCGTCCCAAACTCCACGGGACCAAAGACACACCATCAGGTCTTTTGCCATCATCTCTGACAATGCCAGTCGGCTCAAGAAGAGCAGGCACATTGATGCTGGCAAGAGACCGGCGGATTATGTCATTAAGTGTTGCATGTCTTGAAAAGCGGCCTGCACTTTTTTAAACTACTTAAGTTATTTCCATGTTTTTTTGTTTTTATAAATGGTCTATTTTGTTATCTATAATTCTATCTGTGATTCTTTTCTTATATTTATATTTTTGTACTAAAAATAAATATTCCCTATGAAACCGCACGGCAGCGCGGCGTAAACGCGACGCTCATATGTATGGCCAAGGTCAACGGCGATTACCCGACCTTTAACAAGGTGACTGGAACATGCTGCTTAGATGCGGCTTAGAACTGAGTGTTGAGGTGAAATTTCAAAGAGGCGTCTATCACACAAAGAGTAAATAAGTGCACGCACACATAGATGAGTACGCACGGTGATCTCAAACTATCACAGACGAACGCCAGTCGCCAGTGCGCTTGCACTCACTGTCCGTGAAGCCTGTCTATGTGTGCGTGCGTTTTGCTGAGTATAAAGAGAAAATCTTCTGCTGTTCTGTGCCCATGTCTAGCCGGAGACTGTGTATATGAGCCATGGTGGCACAGTGGTAACAGCCTTGACAGGCGCTTTACTTTGTGTAAGTTATTTCATCACCACTGCTCTCGAAACGGTGAAGGAAAACATCGTGAGGAAACCGGCATGTCCTAGAACCAAAAAATTCGAAGACATGTGACATCCACCAACCCGCACTGGGCACGCGTGGTGGATTACGGCCCACTCCCTCTCACAGTGATCTGCCATTTTTGTTTTCATTGTTACGGGTAGTCAGAAGCCCAAAAGTCAAACAACCAGTCTTACCAAGGGATAGCATGTTACCAAGTTAGGGTTGTGGAGGTCAGATAGGCAGTCGCTCAATGTAAAATGTTGGTATTCATCTGCATCCGACTGCAGATTTAGACTGGAAGCCGACCGCAAAATAGAAAAATGCTAGGCAGATTTATTGACCAAAAAATCAGTTCGGTTATCTTTAATTTCTTATGTGTTTGTAAGCTTCTGCAATACCTATCAAGATATACCTATGTGATCAACTACAGATTATGTAACATTGTGAGTACTTCGGTTCTACATTTTGTTCCAACTTCCCGCATAGACGCATTTGAGTGTTACGAGGGAAGGCGCATTCACATTGATCGAGTGACTTGCCTAGACCTACCGGCGGGACAGTACCTAATTTCCAATTACTCTGTGTAGGTACAGGCTGGGATGTTTATTCTAATTAATTCAGTAATTTTTAAGATAGTATAGTAATTCTTCTGGAATGAGTAGGTAGAGCTTCAGCGGGGCTTTCTTTTATATAGTTAGTTACCGTCCAAGAAAATTTAATGTCTGGCTTACCTAGCTATACGAACAGAAATCGCTGGCTCGCATTCGTTATCATAAAAGTACTTTTTACAGTATTATCTTAGCAATGTTTTATGAAGCATAATTTATATTTACAGACACTTTATTTTAAAGGTTGAAAAACTAATTTATGATTGGTAAATAATAGAACTTCTCGATTTTTTTTAAATAACTATTTAGATAAACTTAAATGAAGTCAGTTTCAAATGTCATGTTCATGTTCTAAGCCAGTAGGTTGCCCCAGTTACTCTCCCGGGCGTAAACGAGGCGTAAAGTTCCCCAGTCCTCCGCCCGGCCCTGGGCGTCGACTCCGGGTACGTGGGGGCATCGTACGACCTTGTCCTTATTGATTCTATTCGTCTAACTGTACGCACGCTTTCTAGTTTGAGAGTTTAGCAGGAATCCTCGTTTTGATAGTCTGTTTTAAGGCGCAGATATATGATTTTAGTGATTTTGAAATCTGTTATTACGCCTTCATATAATGCAACTAAGTTATGCAAAAAAATGTATAAATATACACATAATCAGCCTATAATGTTCCCACTGCTGGGACACAGGCCTCCTCTCTGTGAGAGGGAGTGGGCCGTAATCCACCACGCGGGCCCAGTCCGGGTTGGTAGATGTCACATGTCTTTGATTTTTTGGCTCTAGGACATGCCGGTTTCCTCACGATGTTTTCCTTCACCGTTTTGAGAGCAGTGGTGATGAATTAATTTACACAAAGTAAAGCGCCTGTCAGGGTTCGAACCTACGACCTACAACTCATATGTCGCGGACGTTACCACTGGGCCACCACTGCTCTGTGCAAAAAATGTATGTTAAACTATAATACATACACATCAATTCTTTATGTATATGTGAATATTTTAGTATTGTAGTAAAATACTTTATGAAATAAATTCAGTGAGTAATGTCTACTCTAAGCATAAAAAAACGATATTACTTTCAAACTACTTAAGATATTTTAATGATTTTTTTTTGCATGAACAGACTATTTTATTATCTATAATTGTATCTGTGATTTTTTTTTCAATTATTCATGTGTTTGTTACTAAAAATAAATATTCAGTTTGAAACCGAATGGCGGCGCGACGTGAGCGGGACACGCATTTGTATGACCAAGGTCAACGGCGATTATCCGACCCTTAAAAGCATCTGTTGAAAATGTAAACAGATTGATCAGAAAACGTAACTGTGGATGTTAATATGTGGTGCTCCTTACAAATTTAGTGATTGGACATGATTATTTGTATAGTTAAACCTGAAATTATGTGTATACAAGGTGTCGTTTTGCATCCTCGTCAAACAGGAGGCTCCTATGAAAGACATATATATATATAATCAAATAAAATTACGATACCTGCTCAGCAATTAATACGTACTTGTTTTTTAGTTATGTAAGTTTGACAGTATTTTAGAATACACCACTTTCACACTTTCAGAACAGAATCACCCCGTTGCGTATGCGGTAGTGTGTGTGTAAAAGAGCAGTTACAGTGCGGTATCACATGGGTCGCGTTTTAACACGCGTGTCCCACACATGCCGTATTTTTCTAATTTACAAAAATTAAAAATAAAAGACCTACTTATTTTATTATTGATTCGTGTCGAGAATCATTAGCATAATTACTTCCTTGAATTTGACGAGGATGCAAAACGACACCTTGTATATACCCAGTAACACATAACACCTTATGTGGATATTAATTTAAAAAAAATGTGCCACGGTCATATGAATTCGCTATGTTCGAGTATCTAGTTTTTAAACTATCATATAATAATACAGGGTCAATTTAAATTAGCTAGGGAAACTCTACAAACGTATATTTAATTATGATACAACAAAAAAAAATATAATGATAATACTAATAAAAAATAATAAATAAAAAAAAAAGTTTATTTTTTCTTGTGTAAACTTCACAGACGTGATGGTACTCGTATCATCCATAACTAAATACGATAAAATAAAAATAAAACAGATTTTGTCAGCTCATCAAATTCAAAATATTTTATTTCACACAAACCTACATGGGCACTTATGAAACGTCAGAAGCTAGATGCACGGTTCCACTTGGTCGTTTCCTATGGAGAAGAGCCGGCAAGAAACTCCACGGTTACTCTTTTAAAAATAAATGGCTTTTCAATGTTTTCAAATTACAGTGTTAATAGGTATGGGAGCACAGTGTAGGCCTGTCAAGAAGTACAGCAAAATAAATGGTCTACAAATCTAGTCTATTAAACTTCCAGCAACAATACGACCCAAAAAAAATCTTCAAATCTTATTTATTTATTAACCGACTTCCAAAAAGGAGGTTCTCAATTCGGATGTTTATATATATATATATATTTATTCATTTAAAAAAAATATTTTGCTTGAAAGGGCATGCTCCCGAGGCTATTTTTGATAATGGGACACCCATTATCAAAAATAACCTAAATTTCGGAAGTCGGTGGCAAAAAACTAAAATACAGATGTAAAGACACCGACTTCCGAAATTAAAGTTATTTTTCGCTTTGTAGTGTTTTTTGGAAGTCAGTTGTTTTCTTTGTTTTGTAAAAAGTATTTTAAGAAACCATACCACCATATTTATATAACCATAATTTGTGACTGCCTCGTTGGTCTAGTGGTCGCAAGCGCTACTGCTGAGCAGGAGGTCCTGGGTTCGACTCCCGGGCCGGGCAAAGTGTTATTGGGTCTTTCTATCTGGAATTTCTCAGTAGCAGCCCGGAGTCTGGATTTATGCCCGGTTGAAGGCAATAGGCCCCTTATTACAAGGGACTTTGTTATGTTATTTTATTTTAGGAAACCATATCTTTATATAGAGAGTTCTGTCTACCCCTTAGTGGTATACAGACAAAGTGTTACGTGTTACCCCTCACGAAAACGTATCCACAAACAACTCATCACTATAAATAGGTATAACACTTGCTTATCAACCGATAAGCTATGCAGATAGGAATCTTATGTTTGTGCATAGTGATAAAAATTAGGCTAAAGAAATCTCGCCCCAATTTTCAGTAATCAATCAAAATGATAGCCGTAAGTCGGTAGACTGCCGTGCCTGTCAAATAAGGAAATAGCAACATAAAATGGACTTAGTCCTTTGTGGACGTCGACAATCAAGAACAGGGGGGTTACCATCACCTCTTTAGCAGTATTATTTCAATATTACTTCAGCGTGAGAAAGAGATGGAGCTATAAGTCCTGTATAGCTCCATCACTTTCCCACTGTGAAGTAATATTATAATAATACTGCTATAAGAGGTGATGGTTACCCCCCAGAACAGTCCCTGAAAATGCCCATCATTCTGCGTTTTCATAACATAATAACATATATATTTTTTTTATTTAATAAAAACGTTTACAAAAGGTGTACATTTAGCCAACAGTAGTAAATATTCTATACAATAATAGTGCCTAATAATAAACTAAAACTAAACTATTTTTAATTACAGGTGCATGTAATGATGGTTTGGAATTAGAATGTTAGGTAGCGACCCGCCTGATCTAGGTTTATTCAAACCTGTGTTTCAGCCCATCACTTTACATTTCACTTATATTGGGACATTAAGATTTTATGTAAAACTGATATAAAAATGTGACAATCCGCGGCTAAAGGTACCTTGTGGTCGATATGGAGTTATGCATACGCTAGTAATCTGCGATTAATACGCTGTAGATATCAAAAAAGATCAACCTCCTACGATGTTTTGTTACGGAGATATATTTTTTTTTAAATTATATTCGAAATTGTGCAATTTCGAGAAACAGACATTTTAAGTTCAGTCACCTCGAACAAAGCAATAAAAAAAAATCTATATTTCTTGCAAAATTTACAAAACATTCCATATCTTCGAAACTATAAACATCCATAAGGTACCTTTAGTCGCGGATTGTCACAAATAATCTATTAACAACTATGACAAAGAGCATATTGTTATAATAATAGGTACCTAAATCTAGCCTATACAGGTTGAAATTGAAAACTTGCGACAAACTGAAATGGGACATTGTATACATCATTATTAACAACTTTTACTAAGGGACCAAAGCTGTAATCCAAAAAAAAAATCTGCTTTTCCTACATTTTGATGAGGTATTGCGAACATAAATGTAGGGGACAGCAGTTTTTTTTTTGGGATTGTAGCTTTGGTCCCTTAGTAAAAGTTGTTCATAATGATGAGTACAATCTCCCATTTCGATTTGTCGCGTGTTTTCAATGTCACCCTGTATAGAAAAGGTCCTAAAAATACATAAAATCGATTTGCAAACGCATGTTTTGTTTGAGAATTTATGCAAACCAAGTCTTTCCTTCTCTTGTCGAAAGGTATTGGGTCAAAAGGAAGTGCTGTGTGTTGGTAAACAGGCAAACTCTAGACTTTGAGACAAGAGTAAAGAAGACGGGTCTCAAAAAGATTCTCCTCAAATAAACATCAGTGGGTAAAGGGTATTTCCCGTCGACATAGAATCATGAAATTTAGCAAGACGCAAGGTCTCACAGAGGAGAGCAGTGGTGGCCCAGTGGTAACAGCCAGGACTTACGACTTGTAGATCGTAGGTTCAAACCCAGACAGGCGCTTTACTTTGTGTAAATTATTTCATCACCACTGCTCTCAAAACGGTGAAGGAAAACAACGTGAGGAAACCGGCACGTTCTAGAACCAAAAAAATCGAAGACATGTGACATCTAGTAACTCGCACTGGCCCCGCGTGGTGGATCGTAATCCACGTGGATCGTAATCCGTAGCCCACTCCCTCTCACCGAGAGGAGGCCTGTGTACCAGCAGTGGGAACATTATAGGCTGATTATTTTATGTTCTGTAAATTATTTAATGATCCAGTAAAAAATGGTATTATTAATTATTGTCTTTAGCAAATGTGTTCATAAATGTCTGATTACGTCAGGGTAATGAAATATTTGATTTGTAAAACTTTGACATAAAAAGGTGATTTTATACTTTTAATTAAAGTAATGCATCAATTATTACCTATTTATGTGCTTGTGTACCTATATTACTTATAATTAATGATGATATAATTATTTTAATAAAGAATTCTTATTGTTCCTCTCAAACAGACCACCTGCCATCAAATCTCTTCACCACCCTTGGTTGACTGGTAGAAAATGCCTAAGGCATTAAGTCCGCCTTTGTAACTTTTGTGTGTGTAAAAAGTTTAAATAAATAATAAATAAATCATTGACAGATTCATTGAAAGATGTTCCTGGTAATAATAAATTAGTTAAGAGTCTACGATACCTCAAATTACGTAATTACGTAGCATGACGTAATTTGAGGTATCGTAGACTCTTAACTAATTTATCATTACCAGGAACATCTTTCAATGAATCTGTCAATGATTTATTTTTATTCCGTTATATCGAAAATACTGCAGCATTGATTTTGAAATAAATATATTGTAAAGTATATTTGACGAAAACACGATTCCATAAAATTTTCTCGACAGAAAAAAGTTACAAAGTTACTTCCAAATACTTGCGGTTTTAGTAGTTTAAAAAATACTTCAAATTAGATCATGAAACTTTGCATAATAACTGAACTAAATATAAATTAGATACGGGTTTTCTTTTTAGTTACCATTATTTTCACCCTAAAAAAAGAAATTACTTAAACTATCGGCGCCTTGGTGCCTTCTCCCTGCTGCCCGAGCCCGCGAGCAGTAGTGAGCGAGCGAGATAAACAGTGAGGTGGCGCTAAGATATTATGGACTCGTAAGCAAAATCTTAAAACTACCTAAAAAGTAACAATTTCTTATAATTCAGGCAAATTCACGTTATTTCAAAATTAATCTCACTCCAACTTCAACCTCGTTTCCGAAACTGGCCAAAACCAAGAAAATAAAAATATAAAAAATGACTGGAGACGTCAACATGAAGGCATAGATTACGCCTATCCTACGAAAACGAATAAAATAAAAAGTCAATGATTGATAAACTTGTACCTGAACGTATATTATTTACATCGGGGCGAGCTTGTGACTATTAAAAATGTATCTGAAAGCGAAATACAAGTGCTTTGGCTGTTGCATACTTTAATTCTGCATGTATTGACGTTTTGTTGTTTCAAGAGAAAAGTGTAAATTTTTTTTGTACGGCTATTTTGGTAAGAACAAATTTTGTGATGTTTGGATTTAGATTTCCAGATTTTTCTTTATTTGGACCCAGAAAACCCGCATCACTTAATGTGAGAGGTTAGGAGTTCAGATTGAATCAATCAATCACTCACTCAATGTGATGAATCCATTGTAGTCCAATGCTGGACAAAAGTCTAGCTACCAACTTATGTTACGTAACTCCGTCCTCAGTTGTTTGAATTTGTGAAATAGTATTTTCTTTTGTTGACGTTAATTAAAACTTAAAAAAAATGTGTATGAATCAAGCAAGCATCTGGACAATGGTCTAGGATTTCTGTAGTAATATATTCCTTTGTTTTTCAACTACAATTGGCTAATCAAACATTAAAGCACTTGATTCAAAATATTTTATTTCACATAAACCTTCATGGGCACTTATGAAACGTCAGAAGCTAGGTGCACGGTTCCAATTGGTAGACCACCTATGGAGAAGAGCCGGCAAGAAACTCCACGGTTACTCTTTTCAAAATAATTGGATTTTACAATGTTTTCAAATCAGTGTTAACAGGTATGGGAGAACAGTGTAGGCCTGTCAACAAGTACCAGGTACTTAACAAAAATAAATGGTCTACAAATCTAGTATATTAAGCCTACAACGTTCTCACATTCACAAAATACAAAAGAATCTATATAACATTTACAACTGTAACAAGTCTGTATAAATATCCTGTCCACAAAAGCCACTAGTAAATAGTGATATCAAAATTGGAGCTATAAAATGTCAAATTAAAATATTATGTCAAAACAGTATGTATACACAAATAAAAAATAAACATCGTAATTGGGGAGCAGTTAATAGACATTTACATAGCTATGCCATTTATGAGGTACCGGGGTTCGAACCATATGTCCCATCAAATACACTCATTATAAGATGTCGTCTTATGAGACAAACCACATATCAAGTGCGCTTAAATGTAGCTCTTAAGAGAAGAAGATGACACTAAAGCATCCAGCACTTGCTTGTTATTTCATCTCGATGACATATCCAGAAATTGAATAAAATGTATTTGTTTTACTGGAGATCAGTTATAAGAATATTCTTGAATTAAACCAGTCCATTGATTTGATTTCGTCACGTTGCAAATAATTTAGTAGGTTAAATTGATAATAACTTTCTATTGATTTCTTTGCAGAGCGTTGTCTATTTTAAGAAGTTTAACTTGCGCTACGGTGATTTTTAAGTTATTTCTATACAGGTATGTACGATATTACGTAAATTTGATAATTTCAAGTACTTTAGTTTAGTTTTCGAATCTTATGGAACTACAAGCGACCCTGTTTCACGCGGGTGCAATGGCGACTTGTCAAAACATCACGATTTCTATGCTAAATCTAAGTTTTATATTAAAGCGCTAAAAAGAGGCAAATTATAAAAAAAACACTCGCCAAATCTATATAGTTTGTGATAGCGGAAAAAAAAATGTGTTAATCTTAAACATATTTCTCGGGACTTGGTTGTTACAAAAACACGTTTTGAAAAACAAATCTCGATGCTAATTCACAGTAAATTAACCTTTTACCTTGAGATCCAATCCAAAATATATTTATTAAATATCAACGTACGTTGCTATTTAATTAATCGTCATAATTGAATGCAGAACTTGGTTGTTTATTATTTTCGATTAATCAACTCATGTTTGAGTAAATACATAATTGCTTCATATTTTGCAATAAATTAGAAGCGTTATCATCGCGCTTCTCTTTCTTTTCTATGCAGTCCGACAGTGACCGCACTTTAGCTCATGCCAGCGTGATGATGAAAACTGCATCAAAATCCATTGTGGTAGATTAGAAAATCTAAGCGATCACACAAGCACACACCAAAAGCGACTGTTTTATTTTATATAAAGTTTCAAAAAAAAAAAAAAAAGAAAAAAAATCTTAGGAACAAGGACTACCACCCTGGTGGTCCTTGTTCCTAAAATTTTTTTTCTTTAATTTCACGGGGCACCACATGATTTCGTTCCTGTACCATAAGAAACTAGTTCAATATTGTTTTTTATGAAATTTATGGTTGCTACTAAGGGTAGAATTTTAAATAAAAACTCTACATTAACAAATGTAGAGAGTTTTTATTTCTTTTATTCGTAAGTCTGAACATAAGAAATACAAAATTATTGTTTTTAATACAAAGTAAGACACATGTAGGTATTTGACCCACATAATTTCATTCTATACCATAAGAAACTATTTCAGATTTTTTTAATGAAATTTAAGGGTTGCTACTAAGGGTTGAATTTTAAATAAAAAACTCTACATTAACCAATAGTTTTTATTTATTTTATTCGAACATAAGAAATACAAGATTATTGTTATTATTACCAATTAAGACATGTAGGTATTTGAATCAAATATTTTTTTTAAAACAAGGCTTAATTAATTAGTTTTAGGGTACTTACTCCTATACTCTTTCACCAAAAAAAGCAAAAACTGCTTTTGTTATTTATTGGTTGTAATCAATTTATTATATTCCTAATTAAACGCAAAAACAATTACTGAGACACTTATTAACGCTTTTTGTTAAAGTTTGATGACTGGTAGAGACCTGTAAATCGTATCGATCAATTAAAAGACAAAAATCGGTTTCATATTTAGATGTATTTAACAAGAATATCTTATTTGAATGCAGAACTTGGTTGTTTTCTATTTTCGATTACTCAACTCAATTTTGAGTAAATAGATAATTGCTTCACATTTTTCAATAAATTACAAGCGTTGTGTCATCGCGCTTCTCTTTCTTTTATATGCAATCTGACAGTGACCGCGGTTTAGGTGTTGTCAGCGTCTTAAGGGTAAAATTTCCTTGCTAAAAATACTGAATTGATTTTGATAGATATATTTTTATTGTCTATGTGACATTTATGATCATTCATAATTAAGTTTTATTTTCTGAATGAAACCACTATCACTGTGTATTTTAAGACTAATTAATATTTTTAAAATCAGCTGCTTTTCTTTGGCAATTTACATCATCATAGGCATTTTTACGACCTTAATCAATATTCTTGGCCGGAAGAACTTTTTGATTGCAATTATATAATTGCATATTATATGCTATTTTCATGAATATTTATGTGACCTACTGAGCTTTTAACTGTCTTAGCCTTAAACTTGTTAACACCTTGGCATTTTGCGATGACATAGAGAATTTTAAAAACATTATTTTAATGGCAATTTATCCTTATTAGTCTTTTCTATGGTTTATTGTTTATGGGTAAAGCCAAATAAAATTTGCAAAGCACTCAAGTTTTCTGAAAGGTTACTCAATTGCGACGGAGTGAAGCAGAGCCGAGAAGGACATAGAGAATTTTAATTTATTTTTTACATTGGCATTGTGTATCCTTATTAGTCTTTTCCATGGTTTTTCCTAATTCGCTGCCCCATTGGCAGCGATTTGGGTATTTGACGTTATCTGTGTAATGTGAATGTGATATTGTATATGTATTTATTACGTTATCTATGTATGTATTTATTGAAAGTTGTGTGTGGATTTATGTGGATTTTATATCTGGAAATAAAGATTTCATTTCATTTTATTGTATTATGGGTAGGACCAATAAAATTAGCAAAACACTTGATGCTTCCGAAAGGTTCCATTGCGGCGGAGTGGTGCAGAGCCGAGAAAATTAAACAATAGGCCCTTAAACGACTCTATAGTCTGTTCCAAAATTATCAGATGAAAATGTAAACAAATAAATAAGAAAACGTACGTGAATCTCAATTTGTACCGCCACTTACAAATTGATTGATTGAATTGAATATATTGAATGTGATTTGATTATTTGAATACGTGTAAGCCCGAAATTCTAATTTTAAATCAATTAATTTGAGGTTAATTTTATAACCTCAATTTTCGTCAATTATTTTTCAATAACAATTTAATAAAGTTATTCAAACAAAAATTGTTAAGAGGAAGAGGAAGTCTGAAAGTGGCACCGGTGACTGAAAAGTTGTGCGGAAATCGGTTGTCATGGTATGGGCAATTGATGCGGAGGAATGAGGAAAATGTCGTGAGGAAAGTCTTGAGTATGAATGTCAATGGCTATAAGATTAGAGGAAGACCAAAGAAACACGATGGATGGACTGTGTGAAAGATGATATGGCTAGAAAGGGGGTAACTGCCAAGATGACAACTAATAGAGAAGTATGGAAGAAATCGACATGTTGCGCCGAGCCCAAATAAATTGGGATAAGGGCAGGAGAATGATGATTCAAACAAAAATTGTTGGAAAAATTGAAAAGAAAGAAAATACTATTTATTGTCACAGAAAGTCAGTAGTTTGCACTTCGTGACTGTGACAAGAAGGCTTCCACTCAACATGATAAGTCTGTACTATGGGGGACCCAAAGCGTAGTGCTGTTTCAGTGTTCACCCAAAAATGATGGATGGTCAGCATAATCAGCAAGTCTCTCATGTCTGTTGGCTGAGCAAAATAATAATATCAATCATTTTTCTTGACTTGGGATTTGACAACAGATGTATTTAAAGTGTAACTTTTATTGTTCTCGTAAAGAACATCATGGTGGCGCCGTCTGTCCAGGGTATATGTCAAAATCCTGTCAAATCAGAACTTAAAGTCGAATTATTAATTAACTGGACTAATCTGACAGGTGCTAGCTGTCATTTTGTGTAATAAAATAAACATATTTATTGTATTCTAGTCTTTCTTAGCTAATACATTTATTTAAGACTTATAAAAGTCGATTAAACTAAACGATCACCATTATAATGAACGTGATCAATTTTTTACACAAAGTGACAGCTAGCACATGTCAGATTACCAATGAATCATTAATTCGACTTTAGTTATAAATTAGATATATTGAAGTAACAATTTATCTACCGACATTTTGTAGAATCGCAAATTTGAGAATAGAAGTACTTGGTCAAATTAATATTTTTGGAATATTTCAACATTCGAAATATAAGGCTAAATAATAACAACCGCACGGGTCAAGATAAATAATAATAATAATTAATAATAATAATAATTAGTTCATTTATTTTCTCTCACAATGTTTGAGTTTGATAAATTCTGGTATTCAATTGCATCCGGTTAGTCTGAAAGTCGGCCCAATGTATTTTGGAAAAGGCTTGACAGATGATGATGTTTTTTAAACTATACAAACATACACTCAACTTTGTGATCATGTATAATAAACCTTTTAAATATTTTTCCTCGTGAATATTTTGCAAATAAATCCTTGTTTAAAGCTAATGAACTTAGTTTTAGCAAACTAGATGGCCTTATAATCGCAAGTATGTTTTGGCAAATAAAAACATCATGATTTTTGGTAACTGTTGCAATAGATACGAAGGTTGAGGTTAGCAGGCAGGATTCGTTTTTACTTCCTATTTATTTATGAGATGCAGTTAAGCTAGATAAGGTAATTATGGTGTTGAATATTATCAAAGAAACTGGGTTAATAAACAAAAATAGTCCAAGGCGATTAGCCAACAGCACTTGTGCAAGGTTGTAGTTTCCTTTAAGCCCCGTGTTCATTGTAAAGATTTGTTTATACCTAAACATAGTTGCACAAACATTGCTGAGTTGCTGTCAACATGTTAAATAAATAAATAAATAAATAAATAAATAAATAAATAAACGTTGCAGTCAACATTTGTGTTGCGGAGTTGATCACGCCGTGTCGAAGAGTTGCTACTCGGTGAGCGAAAACATCGTGGTGTTGAGAAACTTTGGTGTTGAGCAACTGTTGTGCAACAAATGTTTACAATGAATATGGAGCTTTAGAATTAAATATTTTAGTTTACTTTTGAACAAGAACAAAATTCAAAATACCTACATGCTGTATTTGTGCCTAAAAAGAGGGGCTCGTGATGGAATGATAACAGCCGCACTGGTCGATCGGAGGTTAAGCTACGCTTGCCGCGGTCGGTTTGTGGATGATTGACTATCCATTACATATCGAGACCCCTCCGTGTCTGGGAAAGTACGGTAAGCCATTGGACCTGGCTGTCATACGTAGATCTTTGACAGTCGTTATGGATAGTCAGAAGCCCAAACCATTCTTACCAAGGGGTTTCGTGTGACCCAGTTATTGGATTGTGGAGGTCAGACAGGCAGTATCTCCATGTAAAATACTCGTATTTAGTTGAATCCGGTAAGACTGGAAGTCGACCCCAATATAGTTCAAAAACGCTAGGTAGATTGATTGATTGTGCCTTAATTAAATACCTAAATAAAAACTTACGAAATAAAAAACAATAAAAAAATATTTAGGAGTTCATTTACAGTAACCTACTTATTTTTATGATATTTTTTAACTGCAAGTAGACGATGGTTAAAATTGGAGTACCTCAAGCGATACTCCCTTGAGGTACTCCAATTTTACTGCGGCTTTTACAATTTTTATACTCGTTGAAAATAGTAAGCTAGAGTTCGAATAAAATATTGTACTAATAATTGTCAAAACTATTTAAAACTGATCTAAACAATGCTTCTGGATCATTATAATATCATTACGAGAGCCCAGAATTAAAACTCCTAATTTTGTCTCACACTTGTGCACTACAATATTTCCTGTCTGGCTAATCTCCGCTGTGATTGCCCATCGTAACCGAAATTGGTCGGGAAGTATATTTATATAAATATCTAAAACTAAGGATTGTGGTGATTTTATTTCTTATTTTGTTATTTTTATCTCACTAAGTGCTGCACTGGTTGACGTCATCACGTCAACGGCTGTCGCTAAAAACCAGCGCTAGGGCTCTGTCTCGCGTAGGGTCGCAGCATTATGCTGAGCGATGGCCGTTTTGCGTGGATGTGACGCATATTTTCCCCCCAACATGTTATTTAGTGTTTCTGTTCTTTTTTGCGTTACCGTATCTTTTGTTTACATATTTTCTTTCTTCTTTTATGATATTATTATTATTACTGTAACCTCAACAACCAACTAACCAATTTCTCCTTCTTTCCAGGTGTAAACAAACAACCATGTTGAAACAACCCGCAACCTGTTGATACACTAGACCAACACAACCGCAGAACCTGTGAAAACCCGCACATGTTAACGTGAATTAGACAAGTTTTGATGTATTTAGCAAGTGTTCAAGCGTGAGAATTGTGAAGGGAAAGTTATTCGAAATGGCGTCCTGTTTGTCTGGTGGGCATTATGTACCTGGGAGTCAGGAGTACGTGCCAGTTGCTGAGTTTTATGCTGATAAATCTGTTTTCGTCACTGGTGGTACCGGTTTTATGGGGAAGGTAAGAAAAATAACCATTTATTGATACTAATATTATAAAGAGGTACAATTTTAGAGATAATCTCTGGAACTACCAGTCGGATTAAAAAAAATATTTTTGCATTTGATAGCCCAATTCTTGAGGAAGGTTATAGGCTATATAACATCACGCTAAGACCCTTAGAAGTCGAGCAAAAAGAAAAAAAGCGCGTAAGAACGCTAAGCGAAAACGAAGTAATAGCGCGGGCGGGCGATGCAAAATTTTCAAAAACTATGGGGTTAGGCTGCTTATTGATTAATCTTTTTAAACGCCTCGTAAGTGTCACTCGAGTTTTTGAGAGTCTGTCGCTGCTGACGTTCAATATGACAACCTTGTCAAATATATCCAAATCCGATGACGTTTTTGTTAGTCTGACTATACTTTTTATTAATTCGTTAAACATTTCATATGTGGTTTACTCATAACTGTTTAACTTTTTCTTCTAAGCTTCATATGTATACTTGTGGTAGGACTGTATAACTGTTGTGGATCCAACTCTCGCTCACCAGTCTTCGCCTAATCTTTTAGGTTATTCATCAAATCTGGCCTCAATATTTTTGCCATGTGTTCAAAAATGATATATCTCAAATTACTACTTACATCTAACAATGTTACAAGTTAACCGATACATCAAGCTGCAGATATATGATTTTAATGACATCAATTCTATATGGGAATATTTAAGTATTGTAGTAAAATACTAGGTCTACACAAAGCATTAAAAAACGATATGACTTTCAAACTACTTAAGATATTTTCATGATTTTTTTTTGTATGACCTGAATTTTTTATTATCTAATTCTATCTGTGTTTTTTTTTTTCAATTATTCATATTTTCGTTACTAAAAATAAATATTCCCTATGGAACCGAACAGCGGCGCGGCGTGTACCCGACCCTTAACACTGATATTGGATAGGTCCTCATTAATGTCGGGCAAAAACTAGATTTATTTAGTTCATTCTTACAAAAACTATGACGTTGGTAGGTCATGCGTTTTCTAGATTAAAACTAGTATTTGAAGAAGACATGTTTTTTTCATATCGTCGGTTTTTAACGAACTGCCCCAGAAGGTGGGTAATGTTTTTCGAGAGTATGTATGTCTATTTCTTTGGCACGCTCTGTAGCTACGGCTTGATGGATCTTAACATATGAGATGTCATTTGATTCGCCTTAATTGTAGGAGTGACATATGCGAAAATGTTGAAATATTGTATCTGCAAATACAAAAAAAAAGTAATATAAAAAAATCAAGAATCCTAAAAAGTGATAGTTTACATAAAATAGATGCAAAAAAATGGCTTATTTCTTAAATTTAACAATAAAGGCCTATTGCCTCGACGGTTAAAAGGTAATAAGGCATAAGCGACATTTTGGTCGAAAATGAGTTACGAATGCCATGCCTGCTTAAAAATAGAGGTAAAGTAGGATGGCATTCATAACTCATTTTCGACCAAAATGTCGCTTATGCCTTATTACCTTTTAACCGTCATATTGATTTTAAAATACCTATTCAATGATACCCCACTTGATATAGTTCGTCGCCTTTCATTTTTTTCTTCTTCACAAGATGGCGTCTGGCTGTCACCATATTGAATTTTGATTACTGTCATGTCTTTAGTGGCACTCACAAGATTAAGGCTGCATACTAAAACGTTATAACATCAATCGTCGGGCAGTAGCCCACCAGACACAACACCCGCCTGGTCTTAAAATCTTCTGTTTTCTATGGGGGATGAAAAACTTTACACCCTGTTCCTCATAATCTCTATATCTAATACTTAAACGTCATCATAAAGTTTTTGTTTTCAACTCTAGTCGGCTGGGTAGTATTGGAACTGTGTCCCTAAATAGCACAAAACTATGTAACACTTTCCATCAACACCGATAGTGTTATCAATATAATATTAATTTGATAATACTGTTATCAATGCAAGTTTCAAGTGATTAACGAGTTTATTTACTATCAACGCATACTACGTTGGCTTTATCTAATCTATTCGCTTTCGGTAACTGGATTCGTTATTTTATAATAGTTACTTAGTTACTTGAATATTCGGCTACTGACGTAGGAACAGCAATTCTTTAGGGACTATCCCTTAGATACTGCAGCGATTTCTAGCTCTGGCATACTCGTGACAGCTTGGCCTCATTAAGCTAAAATGCCAGAGCATATTGGCAACAAATTTAAACAACATTGTTGCTAGCAATGATGTTGCAAGTTGTTCTTTTGTTTTCTTTGATTTTCATTCCATGTTGCAAGCAACATTGTCTCCTGCAACACTAAAACATGTTGCTGAAACAAGCGCAACTTTGTTTCCCAATGAATTTGCGACATAATAGACCAAGCAACATGACGCGGTTTATGTGTGACGGTGACAAGATAAATGTTGTGACTAAAATAGAGACATGGTAAATAAGAGACATGATAAATAAGATAACCATAAATATTTGAATTATCCGCTAAGTTATAGTCTTTTTTTTCTGTCTTGCTTTTTGTCAGTAATAAACAGTTTAGATGAAAAAGAAAATGATGCCCGCGAAAACGTGAGACGAATTAAAAATTATATACAGGTTGAAATTGAAAACTTGCGACAAACTGAAATGGGACATTGTATACATCATTATTAACAACTTTTACTAAGGGACCAAAGCTGTAATCCCAAAAAAAAAATCTGCTTTTCCTACATTTTGATGAGGTATTGCGAACATAAATGTAGGGGACAGCAGTTTTTTTTTTGGGATTGTAGCTTTGGTCCCTTAGTAAAAGTTGTTCATAATGATGAGTACAATCTCCCATTTCGATTTGTCGCATGTTTTCAATGTCACCCTGTATAACCTACGTATGATTAAGACCTATATAATTAAAAGTTAATACGCAAAACCTGACAAGAGACGGGTCCAGATTTCAATATTCAATACTCAATTCTTTATTGCATTGCATATGTATTACATAGATGAGATGGTATAAAAAGTAAAAGATCAATATGGACCCTGTCGGGCACAGCAACTTTAACAATATGAGAGACGAAGAGGGCTATAGCAATTCAAGCAATTCAATATTATTATAAATTATTAGATGTGTTTAATTGGGTGTATAATTATGTATATATAATTAGGTTTGTGTATAGTATATAATAGTTATTTTTAATTTATGCATTGCATAGGAATAATGTAGGTAATTATTATGAAATTCTTAGAAGTATTTTTATTATTATTAAATTATGTTATTATTTATATATTCATATTTTCAAATGTATTCTTGATTTTCTATATTCCATATTATATTATATATTTTTCGTAATGTTTAGTCTATAAGAGAGAGAGAATAATTTTATTTTGTAATCGATTGACTGAATAGTACGACTTGGATTCCAGAAATTGTTTCAATATATTGAAATTCACTATTGACGTGAATCTACTCTAAGTACAAACATACAGTCCCGGTCATAAATATAACATATTGAGCTTAAGAACGATATTGCCACACAGGATGACATTGAGTTGTAGAAAATTCTACAAAGTAGGATTTTGGAAGTCAGATTTAAAACTCGAGGTGCCGTATTTATGGCATTTAGAATCCGGAACGAGATGATCCAGCAGAAAACAAAGTAATTTGCCTCATATCGACATAGGTCATAGAATAAGCAAGCTGAAGTGGCAATGGGCCGGCAATATTAGTCGTAGAACCGATGACTGTTGGGATAGACGTTTCCTTAAGTGCAGACCGCGAATCAGCAAACGTAAGGTAGAACGCCCTCAGGCTAGGTGGATGGACGATCTTTGCAGGGTGACTGGTAGCAGCTGGATGACAGTTGCCGAGAGTCTAGCTGAATGGCGTGCAATTGGAGAGACCTATGTCCAGCAGTGGACTGCTGTAAGCTGATGATGATGTTGACAGCCTATCGCATAGCATTTAGCTTAATTGAAGAAGATAGCTATCGTCCATTTTCTTAAAAATGACCATTATGTTCTTTGTGCCACAGGTGCTGGTTGAAAAGCTGTTAAGGAGTTGTCCAAAAATTAAGAAGATCTACCTACTGATGAGGCCGAAGCGAGGCCAAGATGTTGCCTCACGCCTCACCGAGCTAACACAGTCACCGGTCAGTTGTTCAATCATTTGCTCTTCTTTCTTTATTTATTTTTCGGGTTCCGTACCTCAAAAGAAAAAACTGGAATCCTTATAGGCTTACTCGTGTGTTTGTCTTTCTGTCACAGCTAATTTGCTCCGAATCTACTGGACCGATTAAGTTGGAATTTGGTACAGATGAATTTCTGTGACCCAAACACGGACGTGTAACGTAAATAAATGAATTTTGAATAAGAGGCAAATTAGAAAATTTAAATAAAATGTTTTGCAAACTGTACCGTGTAACTATCCAACGAAAGGGCTTGTTGTGAGAGTCTCAGAACAAGCCCATTCATTTTATAATTTTAAAATAACTGGTAAAATTATTTAAGAGAATAGATGAAAATGTACCATTACTCAAACCGACTTTATCTAAAAAAATTGAAAATAGTTCTTTACTTATAGATTACAGGAAAACCTATAAGAAGTCTATGGTGTTAAAATAACATGGTAAATCTCTCAATATTGTTCGTACAAACTTAAATTTGCAATTTCAATGTATGGTAGAACATATTTTTCAACTACAATATTAAATTTGTTCTTGGGATAATTTATCTTGAAATGAAAAACATGGTAGATAACATATTCAATGTGGTCACACAGCAGTCACGAAAGCGACTTCAATTTATAACATGTGCAGATTGGTCAGCTGCATCAGCTTAAAGTTTTTTATTTTTTCTTTCATTATATCTCAAAAACTAAGCTGATCCAAAAAATCTGTGATAATATTTCATGCAACAAAAATGCTGTTCCCTTGTGTTATCGATGTCTTTATTTTTGCTGACAGCTTTTCTAGACAAAGCATCATTAGAATATTGTAAGTGTGTACTTAAAAGAACTTAACATACACTCTTAACACTAAAGATTAAAGACGTAACGATTATTTACTGTATTGTAAAGCTTCATTATTTCAAAAACACCTTTTATTTACCTATTTATTGATTTGAAACGACTGGCATTTGCATTATGTACTTATAAGTGTTGTATTAATATTCTTGTTTTATGCATATATGTAGTTATTGCTTAATTAAGTTGTGGTTTTTCCACACCTATCTGAAGTCCACCTTTGTTAAAGGATTAGACAAAAGCCTTTGACTCATGATTGCATGGAAACGAATCGTCACCATTATTAATATTGCTCAAAGAAGCGAATTCCTAATACCTTTAAATTTTTACCATCCCTTTTTATTGTTTGTTTAAAACTAAGATTATTTAGTTCCTCCTAATGATCACTTCTTTTTTTTCTGTGTATCCTATGTTAATTGAGGCACCTTAGGGTCGGTTAGTGCAAAATGTTTATCTCTACTATCCTCCCCTGTCAACCGCCACTCTATCATTCACTCCCTTTTCATCCATATCAACACTTACACAATCATAAATGTATCATACATCTTTTCTTTGTTCTTCGTATCCCTCTCAATCACTACCAATCACTGATGAAGAGTATTTCTTCTCCAGTTATTCGAGACTTTACGGAGAGAGCGACCTCAGGAGCTGAACAAGATAGTTCCAATAGTTGGTGACATCACCGAACCAGAGCTGGGCATCAGCGCTGCAGATCAGGCTATGCTTTGTCAGAAGGTAAGAGAGCCTTTTTTGTAGCTAAGGTTTGGGGGAAATAAGACCAAATGTTTAAGAGGACCAAATTTCAAAAATAGTACCAATTTGTTGTTTATTTCTGTGTTCCTTTCCTTATCTTTATAACAATGGAGTCAGAAGACAGTACATTTTCTATAGAGGAGAAACAGATGTGTTTTTTTTAAAGAGTGTGATAAATCGTTATTAAGATCTTTAAAACGTAGTAAAAGTAATGAGCTTTCTAATATTCTAAACCAGAGATTCCCAAAGTGGTCGATATCGACACCTTTTTTTTTTTTTCGGGTGGGAAATTATCAAATAACTTCTCCCGCTCTGGGCGGAGCGGGAGGGTGTGTCAGACTCTTACTGACTAAAACCCACCCGTATTCCTTCCTGTTGCCTGTGTTGCGGGGGCCTCGGTGACCCATAAGTACCTTCCCGCGACCCCGGCTGTCAACGGCCCTAGTTGACCCCTACCTTTGTGCTGACGACATCTCTTTGAGGCGCGCGTGGAATACAACGCGCCGTCGACCCGGGCCTGGTCCTTACCGGACGGTGAGCTACCCATTGCTCACCGTCCGCAAGCCAGCGCCTACGGTGGCCGGAAATCCGCCCGGGATTCCCGACGCCCAGGGCGTCTCCTGCGGCGACTAGAGGCGAGAGGGCGCGAAATTTGCCCGATATCGACCCCTTGGGGTTGAAATCGAAATCGAAATTACTTCTTATCTAAAAAAATTAAAATAATAAAATTGTGAACTAATGTTTTTATAAAAAAAAAAACATTCTATACATCTAAATTAAAGAAATTGAATAATAATAAGAACTACAAGTTCTAATTTCAATTTTCTTCTTCTATTTCATCATGAAATTTTACGCATTAAAAAAATCCTCAAAAAAAGTTAAATTTCAAATTCCTCTTTGTTCTCGTCTTCAACGACATTTGTCTCCAGTTCTTCCAGGATTTTGGGGTCAAAGGTACCGTCTTCATCGACATCACTCTGATATAGTGAAGCATTTAGACAAGCTTGCCCATTACACTGGCCGCAAGCTAAAGAGCCCTGCAACCCTGCTTTCCTGCATCCACATCACGAACCACAACCATTCTTGCAGTTGCAGATTATTGTGTTAACAAATTCCTCTGGAGCCGGTGCTAAAATTGTCGTAATAGGTTCCAGGAATTCATCACGCATTCTAAATCATGCCTTAACCAAGTCTTAAAATAAAACTCTAAATAGTTAAACACTGCGCGCCTCTTTGCCCTCTATCTCGAAAATGGTTCAAGATTTTTTTTTTAATCAAACAAAAGTTGTAGAGAATTGAATCCTCTAATATTTTTAATAAATACAAATATCATAAAACCGATAGGAAACGAGATATTTAAAAAAAAATCATTTTTTTTACCTTAGATATCGGTAGTCGCGGCGGTACGTACGGTAATTAGGTTTTGAGACAACTTTTAGGGTGTCAAAATAAAAGTTTATACATGTTTATAGCTGACCATCTCCAATTCCCATATACTTGTCCTATTTTGACTAATATGATTGGACTATTAACACAAGTTCTTCTTTGAAACTTTCAAGATACTGTATAAGTTGTGTTAGGGTGCGTCCACACTATATAACATAACACGTTACAAAACATAGTTATGTAACATATTTCAATAGAGAGATTAGGAATGTTAAATAATGTGGACTTGTTATATAACAAAAGTTTATGGGATGTATAACATAATCTGGACGCACCCTTACGTGTACCAACTTGTTATAAGAATGACTAATATTTTAGTAGGAAGTATTATAGTTGTACTTTTAAAAACTCAACAAGTCGATAATCATGCACAAGTTCGTACAAGATGAAAAAATTGGCTATGGGGGCTGAGGTATCAGTTCATTTTGGAAACGGGGTCTCTTGCCCAAAAAGTTTGGGAATCCTTGTTCTAAACAAATGAAAACATTATTGCGAACAATACAATGACAGTCACTTGATAAGACACCGTCATTTCTAGTGTCATTTTTATTATCGATGGACCTACAACCTTATTAACGTATGACACGTTTCGTTGTTTTCGTTTTTAAATACCTTAAAACAATTTCATTGTTTGTTACTCTTTTGAATGTTCAGTTAGTGAACACAATTTTGCAAAAACAACATTGTGTTCACTAACTGAACACTCAAAAGAAACCTGTTGACTGTTCTCCATTTTTCAACCTACATACATATGTATTATCAATTTCAATAACCTACTAAGTGACCTGAAACTTTTTTACAAAAAACACAGCTGACTTCCAAAAACACACTTCAAAGTGAAAAATAACTTGAATTACGGATTTCGGTGGCCGGACCTGGGCAGAATAGTAGACTCATACTCCAATTGAACAACTAAAACAAACTGTTCACCATGTTCTCCATTCTTCTCCACCAGATATCGGTGGTGTTCCACTCGGCGGCGACGGTGAAGTTCGACGAGAAGCTCAAGCTATCTGTCACTATCAACATGCTGGGCACGCAGCAGCTCGTGCAGCTTTGCCATCGTATGCTTAGTCTTGAGGTGAGGACCTTAGGTTTTAAATAGTAGTGGTCCCGTACATCGCATGACTGGAGCCCTGAGACAGCTAGACGTGATCGCGGCAGACCGAGGAGAAGCTGGCGGGACACCTTAGATGGCTTCCTGCAGGCTTAGCACGAGCACTGTTTTGTCTACGGAAGAATAGACAAAAATGACGTTCCGTGTAGAAAGTACTACGACAGCAAAATCGAAAGAGTCAACTGCACTTTACGAAATTTACTCTTTTACATAATTCGACTCAGATTTCTTTGTTTTGTCATACGATATTTTTTCTGTTTGATTCTCAATTTTTACTGATATTAAGTCACGTATATAAAGACAACTACAATTTTTGACAAGTGTCGAAGTACCCTCTCAAAGAGAGGAGGCCTGTGTCCCAGCTGTGGGAACATTATAGGCTGGTTATGTATGTATGTATGTGTGTGTCGAAGCACCGTATTTTGGAACAAAAACATATAATAGTAATATTGGCCTTCACCATTTCCTTGGTAAAGCCCTATTAACAAAATGATGTAAAATAGGAGAATATAGCTTTGTTCTTCTATTCATTACGATAGTTTTGCGTTCAAAACGCTCTCCTGTAAAATAATGATTTTGTAGATAACCATATATACCTTGTGGCCGTCGACTAGAAAAATGCAAATTGTCTTCATTACCTTAGACAACTGTCAGTTGTCAGTGTGATTTTGACAGTTGGGTATAGAAACTTTCTTCTGAAATAGTCTACATAAAAAAGGACCTAGACAAGGATCGTTAGAAACGAAAGACAAAGTGACAGATTGCAAAAGGATTTCTACGATGAGATGTCAAAAATTGAGAAACGAAATGTCACTTTGTATAGAAAGAGCCGTGTCTATTCTTCGAAGTAATGGAGAGTGTCATGCTAAGCCTGCTGGAGAATTGGCTAGAGAGATGAAGTAGGTATAACATCGAGAGAAACGGAAGGAATGGGGAACTGACACACGTCATCATATAATTCAAAAAATAATATAAATATAATGAAACTTGGGAAATATAATCTTAAAATACCATTTGGAGGTCATTAAAATGGTGGTTAGGCCTGTCGGTTAGGTTAGGTAAGTATTTATAACATAAAACAATTAATAATTTTAAACATTTCCCCATGACGCCTTTAGCGACGGTTATCTCTCTAATGTAATGAATCATTTTCAAATAACTGACACACGTCATCATTTATAATTCAATGACTGTATTTATTTAAACATTTCACTCTGTAACAAGATAGGTTTTAGCGATAATAAACCATATAACTTCCTATGTAACTTTTATCTTTTAGATGTAATTCATGAAAAGTTATGTTATGACTCATAAATAATCTTCATTGTGTAAACACTGTTCTCAGAAAGCCTGAATCACCTAAACATCTGATAAACTCAAAGCACTTAATTCAAATATAATACCTAGTATAAAGTTGATGCTTATTGCCCGCCTATATCAGAAATTGTAATCCATGACTTGATCAGGCTCATAAGAAACACAAATTCAAGTTTCGAATCATATATTATGGATTTAACATGAAATGTTTCATTGACCAGGCGCCCTCTTTCTCTTTCTAGCTTAAGGTTGCGTTTCCATTGACGCGGAGCTGGGCGGAGTGGAGAGGAGCGAACCGTCAATTGGCCAGTCACAGTGCTCGAAATCTCCACTCCGAGATTTCAAGCACTGTGATTTGGTCAATCACAGTTCACCCTTAGTCACTTTTTTATGTGGCTAAATTCTCATGGATACCCTCCGTATCGGAAGGAGGAAGTAATGCATTCAATGAGTTTTTTTCAACCATTTTTTCCTCAATATTCCAGGCCCTAGTGCACGTGTCGACAGCATACTGCAACTGTGAGCGCGAACGTGTGGAGGAGACGGTGTACGCGCCGCCCGCACATCCCGAGCACGTCGTGACGCTCGTCCAGACCCTGCCGGATGAACTGGTTGATAGAATCACACCGGATTTAGTCGGTGAGTGAATAGAGAAAAATGATGAAACATAATCTTTTATTCACATAAAGATGATAAAGATGATGATGATAAATAAAAGGTGATGTAACAAGAAGAGTAGGACCGAAAATAGCTCACAAAATAGATAAAAGTAATAAAATAGCAACACGCCTTATTCCTCAAGGGGATAAATCAAGAGGTGTATAATACACCCATATTTCATCAGCTATGTTAAACATTCCATGTAATAGAGAAGAATGTAACCCAAAAACGAATTGAAAATGGCGGCAAAATAAAAGAGCTTATCACTCTCACGAGAGGGAATTGCAAGGGTTACTCTGAGAATTTCCTGAAAGAAAAGCTCTATAATACTTTAGCAGATCCGAGAATCGCTTTAGATCACCTATGCTAATGAGGCAGTCATACATACCCGCTAGATAGCCAGCTTAAACCTAACTATGAGTCAGAATAACATTGTAAAAACATTTCAATTTTGTTAAATCTACAGTACCTCAAATTGCTTATCATAATCCTCAGTTATATCAAAAATACTGCAGCATTCATTTTGAAATAAATATATGGTAAAGTTGAGGATTAATCTTTAAGTTCTACTAAGTGTTTGACAAAAATACGATTCGATAAAATTTTCTCAACAGAAAAAATAAATTAAAGTTACCTCTAAACCGAATAATAAACCGCTAGTATTAAAAAATACTACAAATTAGAAAATTAAACTTTGCATAATAACTGAACTAAATATACATAAAGCAGATGTAATCGATCTTGCGCATAAAATTAATGTGTATTTTTTTCTCTACTTTTCAGGTGACAGGCCTAACACATACACATTCACAAAGGCTTTAGCAGAGGATATGCTTATAAAGGAGAGTGGTAACCTACCCGTCTCTATTGTTCGGCCTTCTATCGGTAAGAATTACAGTTTTATATTTATTTAATTCGGGAAAACAAACAGTTTTTACACAAATATCTTAATAAACAGGTAGTGAGACAAAAAGAAGATATTACATAATGTGTAACTCACGAGTTCACGACGTTATCCGCATCTTAAATACTACATATTTGTTATTAAGGAACTATATGCACACGAGTGAAACTTAAAGTTTAAAATCTAAAGAAAATTCTTAAATGAAAAGAAAAGAAAAAAGTCATTATCTTTTTAAACAATAATAAAGAAAGAAAATATCAAAACTAAGTTCTTGTTTTAAAATACGGAGTCACTAATTAATTTTATCAAATCTTCAAAACAAATTATTATAAATAAAATCTTGACAAAATATGATATTTTTTTTCTCGTCTATCCCATGGTGTGTGATATCTTTGGATAGGCCGTTCAAAAATAGTGTGGGTCTGTAAACACCATTTTTCTATATAGGGATTCGTTTGCGTAATATTAAGCTTTAAAGTGGTAATTTTTATTTATAGTCAAGTATCCAAGTGTGTATGTGAAAAAGAACATGGCGTTAGTATACCCATACAGGTTGAAATTGAAAACTTGCGACAAACTGAAATGGGACATTGTATACATCATTATTAACAACTTTTACTAAGGGACCAAAGCTGTAATCCAAAAAAAAAAAATCTGCTTTTCCTACATTTTGATGAGGTATTGCGAACATAAATGTAGGGGACAGCAGTTTTTTTTTTGGGATTGTAGCTTTGGTCCCTTAGTAAAAGTTGTTCATAATGATGAGTACAATCTCCCATTTCGATTTGTCGCATGTTTTCAATGTCACCCTGTATAACAAAATCAAAAGGAAAACTATCACAGCTAAGTAGGCTTCACAAGTTTACGAGTAATAGTCAACCGACTTCCATTTGCAGTTGGATAATTGACCGTGACGTAATATAGGTATAACGATGTATGGGAGAACATATTTTTCAACTACAATGTGGAGTTTGTTTTTGGGATAAATTCATCCCAACTACGAAACCCTTCATTGTGCGTAGTCCGACACGCACATGGCCGGTTTTTTTTTTTTATTTTAATGAAAAAAGAACGGATAGAGCCCATTGGGCATCATTGTGAAATTGAAATTCATTTTATCCATATGTATATTATTGGCTATCTCGATGACATGGTCATGTTAAGGCACTGACAAGACCCAATTGACCAAAATAGGCTTCTCTTAAGAAAAAAAATTGCCAAGTCTGTATAGTTTGTTGTAGCGGAATAGATATATTATGTTAATTTTGAACATATTTCCCAGAATTTGGTTGTTACCATATCACGTTTTGAAAAAAAATCTCGATACAAACTAACGTTATACTAACATCTTACCTTGAGTTCTAATCCAAAATATGTGTATTAAATATCAACGTACGTTACGTATTTAAGTTATAACAAGTACGTCTAATTTGAATGCAGAACTTGGTTGTTTTTTATTTTCGATTACTCAACTCAATTTTGAGTAAAGATAATTGCTTCATATTTTGTAATAAATTACAAGCGTTTTGTCATCGCGCTTCTCTTTTTTTTATGTTTACCGCGGTTTAGGTGTTGTCAGCGTCTTAAGATTGAATGCATTTGACATGTGAATAATGTTTAATCGTTTATCACTAATCATTATTGTTTATTTAAATACCATTATCGATGCTTGTAAAATATATGATTTGATAATAGCCTTACCTATATTAGTTATCAAACCGTTTGTTTCGTCAACTTTATCGGATTTTCGCCAAAATCGATAAGTAAATAGCCTTGGGGTTAATAATAAATATGACATTTGCGTTAATTCAGCATTTAGGTTATCCGGGTGCATTTATGTAATGCAAGAATAAATTTTCGGCAATAATTTGTTTCGCATCGTGGTTTTTTCAGATGTCTATGGCTGAAAATATGTATGCGATTGCTTTTTTTGCCCTAAAGTCATAGAGTTGGCTAAGATTTACGGATAGTACATATAATAATAAAGAATTTATTGCATAAAACTAAATCACATTCAAATCAAATCAAATCAAAAGTCATTTATTCAAACTAGGCTGAGAATCAGCACTTTTCGAACGAAAATTGCACTGCATACATTCAGTTGACGCTATTCAATACAACTTTAGCTTAGGAGTACAATAAATTCAACTCTATCCCTTAAACTAGGTCTGGCCTGTATCTTAAGAGATAGGGTTCAGCCATTATGTGGACTAAATTATTATATTTATTAAAAGACAACAACAAGTTAAACCAGTGACGATGTGGGACCTAAAAACGTACATTAACAAAAAATAAAAAATAAGGTATGAAGGAATGAATCGGTTGCGTATATTTGGGTGTGTGATTGTGTGGTGTTGAGTGTGGTGTATGTGTATAGTATGATGTGATGGTAGGGGAGATGTTAGGTATGTTTGAGTTTAAGAGATGTATGTCAGTTAATTTTCAGTTGTGATGTAGTCTTGCTGAAGTAGCCACTGAGTGATCTTGTGTTTTAGCGCGTATCTGTTAGAATCCAGTAAGTTAAGTTTACGGTGTAGTTGTTTGTACAAATGTGTACCTATAACGTAGTATTGGTGCCTTGCAAAGGATGTTTTATGTCCTACCCCGGAGGGGATGTTTGTGCGCTTTTCTGGGTTGGACCTGGGCATGGTTCTGTGGGTTCTGAGGACCACTTGCAGGATAAAGAGCTGCCTAACCGTTAAAACTTTGCAATCCTCATATAAATGCACTGTGGGAAATCTATATGGTTTACGAGTCATTGTCTTGAGGACTGCTCTTTGAGCTCTCTCTACCTTCAAGAAATTTGTTTTCATTGCACCACCCCAGGCAGTTATACAGTAGCCGATGATCGACTGGCATAGCGCATAGTACACCATTTTTAATATATTGACGTCAGCAGAATCTCTCAGGGATTTGAAGATGTAGACGAGACGCATTGTTCGGCTTGTTACCGCTTCGAGTTGCCTGTCCCACCTTAATCCACTATCAATTTGAAGAACCAGGTATTTCACACAGTCGGCTCTTGCCAACGAGGGACAGGAGCACGAGGTTAGGTACCAACAGGAATGAGCATATATTGAATTATTAGACGACGGCCGTGTACTGCGCTTAATTGTGAAAGGAATGTAACTGGATTTATCGAGATTCAGTGTAAGTAAATTCTTGTTGAACCAGTTCATAACACTTTTCAAGGCAGCTTCCGCCCTATCTTTGACCACGTCCCATGTTGGTCCGTGCACTAGAATCGCGGTGTCGTCGGCATATGTAAAATTCTTGCAATTTGGAAGGATCATCTTACAGAGGTCATTAATATAGATTTGGAACAATGTGGGTCCTAAAATACTCCCTTGGGGCACACCGTAAGTAAGGGACTCTTCTTGGCTGAGGTACGTATCTATTTTGACCTGCTGATACCGATTCCTGAGGTAATAATAATATTATGGAACAATTGACGTTGTGTCTTCACGTCAGATGAATATGAATCTAATACTGATCTAGACCTATAGGAAAACCTCTAAAATCTCACTGTGCTTATTTTTTCCATCTTTTGCCTTATTTCTTTGCACATGTCAGTGGGGCTGTACATGACTCCACCGTCCCACCTGAAATATGAGTGATACATTGTCCAGTAGGAAAAAAAATAGTTTTATCAAACTACCGATATCGTGTTCACAGATGTCTCAAGATTATAAGTCGGTAATTCCAATTTTCACATTCATTGTTTTTTCTATTGATTTTAATGTCTACGTTGATCTCTTCCTCCTTTCTCCTACTTAAATGTGCAGCTGTGCTATGTACCACAAGGTTCCATTATTTAAACCATATAAATATCTTCATTTAATTTATTTCTCTAACAATTTTTACTGTCGAGATGTCTTAAGCTCTGCCCACACCTCCTTTTTATGTATGACCTAATAATTAAAAAGAGTATTGAGTATTGATTTAATATAGTCGTATCAATTCGAAGTGTCGTACGATGTATTGACGTTGAATCGAATATGGCATCATAGCGTACGAGTTCCAATTTCCATGTAGGAATATAAAATACTATAACAAACATGACAAAGTTACCATGACTAATACAGAGCATTAGTCATGGCAACTTTGTCATAATTTTTACTAATTTCTAAAATTTCCTCATTTCTGCAAGAGGTGCTATGTAAATGTTACTATGATATCTAACAGAAGTAATCAATATCTTCCTGCCCTGGTCCCATATTACTTGTGGTCGGTGCAACACGTTTTTATCTTCCATTATGCCCTGTCAGCTTTCACGCTATTATTACCTCCTTTCTTTTCTATATATCCCACAGAAAGTGCTGAATAATTTCGTTACTGGTTCTGAAATAGTTCAAAGGTTCATACATGGTATTTGTGATGGTATCTGTAAATAAATAAAGACCTGCCTCGAATTTTCTTATATAGTTGATTTCAATATGGGGCCTAAGATTGTTCATTGGGGCACTCCTAATTTCAAGTTTCAGGTTTAGTGTTAATTATAACTATGTATAATTTTCTATCCATCATTATTCTTCTGCCCTTATCCAAATTTATTTGGGGTCGGCGCAACATGTTGTTTTCTTGCATAGTCGTTTTCTCGGTAGTCACCCCCAGTTTAGCCACATCATCTTCCACACCGTCCATCCATCGTTTGTTTGATCTTTATTTATAACTTCCTATCCTTCCAGGATATGTTTAGTCTAATCAGATACTAAACAAACATCATCATTATAATATCTAAGTATATTATATTTATAATTAAGAATTGTGATACAACGTTACTACAAAATTTGGATATAATCTGCCTTATCATTGATCAATCGAGCTGGCATAAGTGTTGTTTGAAGTCTGAGATCTAGAAGACAAGATTATGTAATTTTCTGCTGAAGTATGTTTGTTGATAGGAGTTGCGTAATGTGATCAGCTGATTATTTGTCACGTGCTGTATAAAACATAAGATAATGTAATGTGTGTGGGTGTGGCAAAAGAAGCATGAAAGTAGAGTAAATGCTGTGGAAATGAGTTCGGAAAGAAGAGAGTTGAGGAAAAATGATGTGATAAGGCAACGGTAACGGTGCGGTTTAAAGGAAGATGTAGTGACAAAAATTGAAAAGAGTATGCTTAGATGGCTTGGTCATTTTGAGAAGATGAATAAAAGGCGATTAACAAAAGGTATTTACAAGGCAGATTTGAGTGGAAACGCTGGGAGGGGACGCCCCAGGAAGAAATATAGTGACGTCATTGGTGATGTTCTTCAAAAAGGTCAGGTGCATAGTACTCGCAACCGGCGTGCGTGTGTGACCAGATGTATGAACGTAAATGAAGCAAAAGGAGTATGTAAGGAGCGTAGCAGGTGGCGTTCTATAGTTTCTGAAGAAGGCGTGAGTTTATGTATATGTATTTATGTATAGTGTAATGTAGGGTAACAGGGTAATACATATATATGATCATCACAAGTCTTCGTGAGGGCCCACAATAAATAAATATGATCGAGTGAGACAGAATAGTCACTGTTTATCACAATCGACTTCACAATGTGTCGATCGTGCTCGATGATCGTGTGGTCGTTCCAGTTCTGCTGTTCTGTCAATCCATGATCTACGTTCTTCAAGTCGTTGGGTAATCTGCAGCTTTTGCGTAACACAATTACAATCCTTTAACCATTTTGACAATTGAACAAGATCCATTTTACTTTGAGTAGCAGGCTTAGCATGACGCTTTCTATTTCTTCGAAGAATAGACGCGGCTCTTTCTATACAAAGTGACATTTCGTTCCTACTTTTTTGACATCTCACCGTAGAAATCCTTCTACATTAAAAAAGGACCTAGACAAAGATCGTTAGAAACGAAAGACAAAACGACAGATTGTAGAAGGATTTCTACGGTGAGATGTCGAAAAAGGAGAAACGTAATGTCACTTTGTATAGAAAGAGCCGTGTATATTCTTCGAAGAAATAGAGGGTGTCATGCTAAGCCTGCAGGTGAATTTTTCAAGCATAAAAAGCAACGAAGGAAGGTGTTATGAATTCCTTCCAGAATTAATGCAATCGGGGTGCTGGTTGAAAGCAGTCCAACGGAGCATCAGTAATTTCAACTGTTTATAACCCTAATTACCTTCTCTTACAGTGCTCTCATCAGTCCGAGAGCCAGTAAAAGGTTGGGTGGACAATTGGAATGGACCCAACGGTATCATCGCAGCGGTGGGCAAGGGAATCTTCCGTACGATGCTGGGAAATGGCACGAAGGTTGCAGACTTGGTACCCGTCGATACTGTTATCAATTTAATGATTGTTTGCGCGTGGAGGACGCATTTGAGACGGTAAGTGATAATTTGAAATATTTGTGAAATTAGCAAGGCCTTAGTAAAGGAAGACTAAAGAAGAGATGGATGGTTTGTGTGAAAGATGAAATGGCTAGAAAAGGCATGGCTACTATAAAAAGAAGAAATGCTGCCCCTACCCCAAATAAATTGGGATAAGGGCGGGTCGACAATGACTAACTTTCCCTATAATGGATCAGCAATGGCTATAATATCCAATATTTCTCTTCGAGGATGTTTGATTAAAAGTTAAATTATTCTTTGTTGAAAAACACTGAAGTCAGCTGGCCAAATTCAAGAGCCAAAAAATTTAGTCTTTGATGAAAAGGCACAAATGTAACTCTTTATTACGATGTATTGGTCCTTAAATCTAATAAAGCACGGTACCAATAATCCATGACTAAGCCAGCGTTGCTAAGATAATATACAATCACTTTTCGTAAACGTTGATTATTATTGGACTTTGTCACATGCTGCCTGACTAGCTGTCATAACTTGCCCGGCACATAAATAGATACATCCCTTTTCCTTGTAAATTAATTTGACCCATGCTATAAATCCTCTATAAAAGTTTCTTAAACAGTTAGCTTATTGCCAACATTAAAACAACCAGCGTCATAGTAACCATAATATCACCCAAACGAGAGTTATAATGTTGTACTAAATTTCATTATGTAACTCCTTTTTCCAAAAAACGAACATTGTCATGCACCCGCATTTCACTACCACAGCACTGTAATTAAAAAAAAAACTTATAGGTTATTGGAATTCACGTCGTATCCCGCCATTTTTGTTCGATATTAGTATTGCAAAAATTGATTACTTTGTTGTTTACAAAAATGAGTGATACAAGCTTTGATAACACTACTTACACTTACTTCTAATCAAATGAAATCAAATCAAAAGTCATTTATTCAAACTAGGTTGAGAATCAGCACTTTTCGAACGTCAAAATTACATAAGACAGTCCCCCAAAACGCCCACCCTTCACCACTAATGCAGCAATGGACATTTCTAACCAATTATTAGCAGAAACTTTCCATAACTTTACATAGTTCTAACAACACTGTACAACACCCTATGGTTTCAGAACCTTTTATAGAGGATTCATATCATGTGTGTAGATAAAGTCTTGTATGTTATTTGAAAAAAAAACTTATAGGTTATTCGAATTCACGTCGTATCCCGCCATTTTTGTTCGATATTAGTATTGCAAAAATTGATTACTTTGTTGTTTACAAAAATGAGTGATACAAGCTTTGATAACACTACTTACACTTACTTCTAATCAAATTAAATCAAATCAAAAGTCATTTATTCAAACTAGGTTGAGAATCAGCACTTTTCGAACGTCAAAATTACATAAGACAGTCCCCCCAAAACGCCCACCCTTCACCACTAATGCAGCAATGGTCATTTCTAACCAATTATTACCAGAAACTTTCCATGAATTTACATAGTTCTTACAACACTGTACAACACCCTATGGTTTCAGAACCTTTTATAGAGGATTCATATCATGTGTGTAGATAAAGTCTTGTATGCAACTGTACATAATTAAGTATTAAAAACTCATGTGATACCCCTTATTATACAACAGTTGCATAAATTACTATTAAACGACTTTTGCTTTCTTCCCCCGCTTCATAACCTCACAATTAAAATGTATTAGGCTACCTTATTTTTTTTATAAAACTACAAATTACTAATTTGTGAGTAACTATTATTATCCATAATGGACGAATGGATGACCCCTGTAACACAGGTCCTAGCAGGTTCATTAATTATTTATTTTGTACCAGGCCATTTCCACGCTTAAATTAAGTGTCACCCTGTATCTGTTTTTTATTTGTGTCAAACAAATAAATAGATAATAATAAATACTTCTGTCTAACGTCGATAATGCGTCATTTTTTATGTCACCATTTGTATCGTAGTAACATGAAAAAGTCTCTTTACCTCCACAGCAAATTGTTTTGGGCTTCAATAATCTTATGGAATATTTATATCGAAACTGGTGACTGAGACCTCGTGTTTTTCAATCCAACCGGCGGTACTGGCTCTCTATTCTATCATATTCATTTTATCATGTAATACATTTCTGACCAGCCCTTGGAAATATAGGCGTGATGATATGTGTATATCATATGTTTATTTCTTTTATTTACAGAGGTGAGGGAGTAGTGGTGTACAACTGTTGCACCGGCCAGCAGAACCCCATCACGTGGCAACGATTCGTGAAGACCAGCTTCAAATACATGCGGAAACATCCGTTCAGTAAGTATATGCTCTTCTGGTGTAATCTTAGAATATTATTCAACTGTCAAACAAGAGATTACCCCTGAGGACCACGGCCCATTTACGGGTTTCATTACGCTTTTAAGGACCAATATTCAAATCACCTTTTGACTACCTATTTAGATAGTCAAAAAGTTGATGTACTCGTAGTCGGATAAATGATAGTATCATTTCTTACAATTCATTTCATAGGCAATTTGGTTAGTGATGCTGGTTTTTGGAAGCGGTGTGTAGCTATTGATTGTGTGAGTCATACGTAGTCTGTGAGCCACTGACACTAACTTAGAAAGCCTTACTACTCTTACGATTGTCACCAATTATTTCACTTTATAAGTTCTTTGGTTACTGGGTTGGAGGTTACAGAGCTGGTCTTTTGGAATCAGGTTAAGGTGCAGCGCAGTCGACAGACTTTTGGTGCGAAGGAGTGGTTAATGAAAGCTTGTGAGCTAATAAAATGTAATCACATTGGTGTGTACCGCAGACTCCTTCGAAAAATAAATCTGTCGTTTGCGCTGCAACTGAATCTGCTTGAGCTCACTGAACTTATAACTCTTAGGTATTCAGTTACTGATGAGACTGAAGTTATGAAAAGCTAACTTTTCTTCAAAACACTTGGATTTTGAATTAGTCACTAATGATAACCTTCTTACTTCCAGACGAAGTTCTATGGTACCCAGGAGGAGACATAACAAGCAATAGATTGAAGCACGGTACGCTGTCGCTGTTGCAACATCGTGCACCCGCCGCCATCATGGATCTCATTGCCACTGCTACTGGCAAGAAACCCATGTAAGTCAATCAATCTGCCTAGCCTTTTCCAACTATGTTGGGATCGGCATCCAGTCTAACTGGTTGTAGCTGGATACCAGTAGTCTACATGGAGCGACTGCCAATCTGACCTCCACAAGCCAGTTACTGGGTAACATGATACTACTTGGTAAGACTTATCGTCCGTAACGACTGTCAAAGACCGGGACAAACGGCTTAAGGCGCTAACAAGACCCAATTGACCAAAATAAGCTTTTCTTAATAAAAAAAATGCCAAATCTGTATAGTTTGTGTTAGCGGAAAAAATATATGTTAAATTTGAACATATTTCCCAGAATTTGGTTGTTACCAAAACACGTTTTGAAATAAAAATGTCGATACAATGTAACGTTAAACTCTACCTCGAGTCAGCTCGAGCTCTTACCTTGAGTTCTAATCCAAAATATCTGCATTAAATATCAGCATAAGTTACGAATTTAATTAATAACAAGAACTTCTTATTTGAATGCAGAACTTGGTTGTTTTTTATTTTCGATTACTCAACTAAATTTTGAGTAAATAGATAATTGCTCCATATTTTGCAATAAATTAAAAGCGTTGTGTCATCGCGCTTCTCTTTATTTTCTATGCAATCTGACAGTGACCACGGTTTAGGTGTTGTCAGCGTCTTAACGTGCTTTCCGAGGCATTGAGTGGTCTCAATATGTGATGGATGGTAGCGTTGAAGTATATTGTGATATATCACGAAGTTACTATGTTCATTAAAAATAGCAAACCAAGTCTAGAACAAATGCATGCTTGTTTCTTTTCAGAAATCTGTTGCATTGGTTGTATCATTAAGAACGTCATCTAAGTAGTGACGTATCGCATTGCAAGTTCATTATTCTTACTAATTAAACTGCTACTGAAGATATATATTATTTTGGATTGGCGACACGGTTGGCGTAATGGCTGAGCGATCGACTGCTGCGCAGCGTGTCGCGGGTTCGATCACCGCACAGAACAAATATTTGTATGATCTGCAAGTAATTGTTCCGGGTCTGGGTGTTTGTGTTTGTGAGTTTTCTATGTTTGTAAACGCACCCACGATACAGGAAGAAATTCCTAGTGTGGGGCAACGTTTTAAAAAAAAAAAATATGAGTTGATTGCACTCAAAGCAGATTAAGTTTAACTTACGGCAGTAATTTTTATAGAGCAGTAATCGGTGTCTGACTGAAAATGTAGAAACTGCTAATATCCCAAAGATATATCTTTTTTTGTTCCATTAAATAATGAGCCTTATCTTGATCACTACACCTGATATGAAATATTGAATTTTACGAACATAGATTTTTCTCATTATTCAAAGATCGACGTTCACTAGCTCCTTTGTTTTATGCTCTCCAATCCTTGTGACTTGAAGAATTCCTTAGTTTCCTATATAATGATGTTCTTGAATTCCACCTTCTCTTCCAGGATGGTTCGCGTACAGAACAAGTTAGAGAAAGCGGCTGCATGTCTGGAGTACTTCACTACGCGCCAGTGGGCCTTCGCCGATGATAACGTGCAGGCTCTCTGTGCCTCGCTTTCGCCTGATGATCGCAGGTAAGACCAAGATGATTTCAGATATTGTAGTCAAATAGCTTATCTACGAGGGCGGGTCAATAAGTCCGTGACTTTTGGAATAAAACACAGATTTTTTGATAAAAAAATAATTTTATTTTTCAACGTAGTCTCCCTTGAGCTCTATACACTTTGTCCAACGCTTCTCCAATTTTTTTATCCCTTCCAAAAAAAATGATTTGTCGAGGTCCTCAAAATAGGCCTTTGTTTGCGAGATGACTTCATCATTGGAGTCAAATCTTTTTCCACCAAGCCATTTCTTCAGGTTTGGGAACAAGAAGTAGTCGCTCGGAGCCTAATCTGGAGAATAGGGCGGATGAGGGAGCAATTCATAGCCCAATTCATGGATTTTTGCCATGGCAACTGCACATGTGTGCACCCTTGCATTGTCTTGGTGGAAAAGAACTTTTTTCTTGGCCAAATGAGGTCGGTTTTTTTTCAAATCGTCATTGAATCGGTCCAATAAATTGGCATAATATTCCCCATTGATTGTTCTTCCCTTTTGAAGGTAGTCAATGTGGATTATCCCGCGTGCATCCCAAAAAACAGTCGCCATAACTTTATTGGCTGACAAACCCACCTTGGCCTTCTTCGGCGCCGATTCACCCTTAGAAACCCACTGTTTTGACTGTTGTTTGGTCTCTGGTGTGTTGTGATGGATCCATGTTTCGTCCACGGTTACAAAACGGCGCAAAAACTCCTCCATATTGCGATTAAACAACGCCAAACCTTCCTGTGAAGTTGTTACACGATTGCGTTTGTGGTCGACTGTGAGCAAACGCGGCACCCATCTTGCGGAAAGCTTTCTCATGCCCAAGTGATCATTCAAAATTGAAACCACTGAGCCATGCGAGATCCCTACGGCTTCCACAATCTCTCGCACTTTCAATCTTCGGTCGGCCAACACCATATCGTGAATTTTTTCGATTGTTTCGGGTGTAGAGACCTCAACTGGGCGTCCAGGACGTTCGGCATCTTCAGTGCTTGTACGGCCACAACGAAATTCAGTAAACCACTTTTTTACCATTGAAATCGATGGTGCAGAGTCCCCATAGTATTTATCAAGCTTAGCCTTGGTCTCGGTAATGGTTTTTTTTCGCAAGAAATAATGCTTAATAAGCACACGAAATTCACTTTTTTCCATTTTCTCCTCAAATTAGTGAGTAGTCTGATAAAAATAGCTGTCAAACACAAACTAACTGACGCAGCAAGTTTAAATTTTGACAGGAGTCAACTGACAGATGCCTGTTGACAGGAGCAGTGTTGCTGTTTCAGTAAAGAGGTCAGAAATCCAAAAAGTCACGGACTTATTGACCCGCCCTCGTACCTTATAATACCAATATCTTTTCTATGTGGCTGGGATTAGTTGTGTCAATATATATTAGATTGTTCATGGCACTAACATTGTCTTGAACGTAACCACATGTAACTTTTCAACCATGACATTAAATTTTTTTATGAATTTTTTGCTCTTTTTAATTATAATTCTTGATTTACTTCTTCGCAAAGCTCCATTTACACGGTGCAAGTTTGTTGCTTGTGTACTTATACCATACAAGTGAAGAACAACTGGAACCGTCTAAATAACACGTACAATATTGTTATACGATACAGGCAAGTTAGTTACCGTTCAAAACTGGTATAGGTACACGTACAATAAAATTGCACGTGCAATAAAATCGCATTCAACTCTACAAGTATAAACGAATGAAACAAGTTAAAAAAATATCATGAGAAGACGTTCAATAAAATTTATTGTACAAGGACGTGCAACTCTCTATTAGGACGAGACAAATAAGTTGCATGCAATTTTATTGAACGGCAAAATATGCATCCAATTATTGTATGCCATTTTATGGAAATTGCACGCGTGTTAACACTTGCATTCAATTTTTGAATAGCAATAAAATTTAACGTGCTTTATGGCATGCGATTATTGCTCTTGAACGTTTCAGAAACTTGCACCGTGTAAATGGAACTTTAGACTAGTAAGCTTCAGTAACGAGAAACTAGGACTTCGACGCGTTCGAAGCCATATTTGTATCTTCAGTTATTAAACCGACATTCTCCATATAATACATGCTAACAATAGCGGCTGTTGCTTCCCTCCCGCCCGTTGAAGACCCTGATTATCCTCTGCCTCCCGTCACTCCAGACGAAGTGCACGATATCATCGAATTTCCCGCTCACCTTATAATGCTCATGGCCACCATCTTCAATGGTGCCCTGAGCAATAACATCTTTCCACAAGAGTGGAAAAAGGCCACCGTCATCGGCGTACCCAAGCCCGGTAAGCCAAAAACGGAGCTCACCAGCTACCGGCCCATCAGTCTGCTCAATGTCTTCGGCAAAGTCTATGAGAGGCTTAATTTAAAGCGCCTCATCGATTTTGCTGAAACAAAGGGCCTCATCTCCGACCAGCAGTTCGGTTTTAGAACCCAGCACTCTTGCGTCCAACAGGTCTACCGCATCGTAGAACACATAAGCTCTGGCTTTCAACGTGGTCTTACGACCGGTGCTGTATTCTTCGACATAGCGAAAGCGTTCGACAAGGTCTGGCACAATGGCTTATTATATAAGCTCTACAAATCCCGATCGTCTCGTGCTCATCTTACGAGACTTCTTGTCAAACCGCACCTTCCGCTATCGCATCGAAGGAGCGCTATCCTCCCCCCATCCTATCCACGCAGGCGTCCCTCAGGGCTCCGTGCTAGCCCCTCTCATTTTTACCCTCTTTACTAGCGATCCCCAAAAGTAGAAAGGCGCAGTTGGCTCTGTTCGCAAATGACACGGCCATTTACTACACCGGTTTAGTCCATGACCAGATATCTCGCACTCTCCAGACCGAAGTCAACAAGCTTGGCGCATGGTTTAGAAAGTGGAGAATCGAAGTTAATCCAGACAAAAGTCAGGCGGTTCTTTTCACCAAACCGCGTAAAAACCTCACCCCCCGACCGCTCACCATGTTCGGCAAGCCTATCTCTTGGGAGAAGCGAGCCAAATACCTAGGCGTGACCCTTGACCACCATCTCTCCAAAATACACGCAGAAAATTGTCCCTTAAGTGCAAATTGCGTATTTACACAGCGTGCATCCGTCCCATCATGACTTATGCCTGTGTAGTCTTCGCACAAGCTAAGCCCCACCACATCAGTGCAGTGCTTCCAAACCCGTTTCCTCCGTAAGGCAACGGGATGCCCCTGGTTCGTCCGAAACGAGATCGTCCATCTCGACCTTAAAATCCCCACTATCAAGCAGTTCATGAAGCGCACCGCGAAGCGATTCTTCGACTCAGCCGCCACCCACCGCAACCCTCTGGTTGTGAAGGCCGTCAGTTATAGGCCCTCCTCCATTAGCTCTATTCGCCGTCCAAGGCATACGCTCACCGACCCCGATGACCCCATTACCGTCCTCCAGGTAAGCAGTAAGACCAAGCACAAGTACAGTACACAAATCACACCGACCGACCTTCCGACCTCGCCGCCGAGGTCCCTCGCGAAAACCCTTGCTCGATGAAGCGCCAACCCGCGCCGCAGCTGAGCCGGTAGTTTTTAATTCCCCGTATAATAATAATAATACAGTTCATATCCAGCCTGTCCCACCTTGCTGTCCTCCCCCAGCGACGCCCTAAGCCGAGGTCCGTACCCCACAGGGGGTGCCCTTAGCGTGCAGTCGCTTAGTAATGTAAGTATTTCGCCCCTGGCTGGAGGCTTTGAGTCCGCTTAAGGCAGCCACAGGATAGTTCGGTTGAGTAGTGACGACCTCTCAAGGTCAACTACGGGATGCCATACATTAAAAAAAAGCCTTTATAATAGTCTTTTGACAAAAATATTTCCTTGGTCTAGGACTTTCGACTTCAACGTGCGGAACATCGATTGGGACGCGTACATCGAGTCGTACGTGCTCGGCATCAGGAGGTTCCTCTTCAAAGAGAGCCCAGATACGTTGCCCAAGTCCAGGGCCGTGCTGCGAAGGTATATCTTTATTTATTTAACTGATTTTACTTACAATACAGGTTCTAGTACGAATTTAATTTGTAATCAACTTTTTTTTGATATTTTAGAACTAATTTTATCGAAATTATCCGATAAATGATAATGATATTTATTTTGTAAATTGTTTAAAAATAACACTTTAACACGGTAATCTGTCGATAAAATCTAGATGAGGTCGGTCTTTCCTAGCCTCTGAGAAGAAGTACCGAAACAAACTCAGACATCAGTCTCTTTTAAAATTCATACAATTAAAGGCATTTAATGGTTAGATCATGTAGGTGGACCATGTAGGTTGGTGTCTGAGGTAGTCTAACATTTTAGAAAACTTTCAATTTTGTTAAAGCTAGTCATCATAACTTCAATATTGATCTATATAACAATATGATTTTGGTTACAGATTACACATAGTCCACATTCTAACCCAAGTGGCCACGGTGTTCTTCCTATGGAGATTTCTGTTTTCACGCTCCAACGCGCTTCGTAACGTTTGGCGACGTGTCCTAGAACTGTTAACGAGGGCAGCTCGACTCTTAGCTATAGCCTGATGTCTTCTGCAAACGAAGCTATCCTCGTTAACGCCTCTTCGTTTCAAGCTTCCAATCACGCCACGATAAACAAACCAATTTTGGCATTTGACATTCTTTTGACATTTGTTACAAGATGGCGATTCCCGCCAATTCAACATTGACACCAATAGATAATTTAAGTACACAGGCAAATATTTTAGGTAATATATTTTTCTCTTTTAAAATAAGCTTTTACGGGGCTGTTATATTTGCTTCGGGATTTACACTGTGTTGTGTAGAAATGTATATTGAGATTGTTGCAATGATCGACGTGGATTCTTTGAAAAAAAAAAATGACGTGCATCATGTATGGCCAGTACTGAAACTTTAGATTACAATTCCTATATCCTTCCCTATTGTCTTTCATGTATAAAAGTTAAGATAAAATAGGGCTATTATTGTAAAATAGTAACAGCAAATGTCTCCTGTGTAAAAACTTGTTAAAATCTGTTCCTAAGTACTTTAGAGACGTTGGTTATAAAATTAGTATCTTGGACGTTGTAAAAAGCATTAATAATGACCATATTTTCCATAGCACAGTGTATCTCTACTACTTCCCAAGCGCTAGGCTGTTAGTTACGGATCGTTATAAGTAATAGTGATTCTAATAATTTTGTACCTTTAACAGCTCAATATCTAATGAATTCAAATCTGTTATCGCCTAGTTTTAATAACAATAGCGAAATGTATTCATATTCATGTTAAACTCGTGAGATTATACTTTTAAAGTCAGTTATTGTGCCAATAATTTCTCAAGTCTTCGATTAATTTAATTGTCATGCTTCCATGAAATGTCATTTAAAACTACTCATCGATTGGCTTTTGGATTGGTTGGTCCCCATCAGTAATGTTGATATTAACGAATCTTTGATTCTTAACAACTGTTAATTGACATTGATTGATTAATATTCCAAGAATTAATTAAGGTGGACGGTTTTAAGACACAAGAAGACAAAAACAGCACTTATCTGACACGATAGTCAGTTTGTAATTTTTTAGGCTACAGGTGCCTGAAAAGCGAATGCTTTGGACCTTTTGTTTTTGATTGAAATGCTTTCTGTTATCCGCTGGAGATTCATTCTAATGCTTATCAAGTTTATGGGAAAACATTTCGTTTAGCGGACGCGTGTATATTTTTCCAAGATCGCAATTAGGATTTCTGATGGCTCAATAATACATAGAAGTTTATGAACTAGTCAAATGCATTCGTTTTAAAGAACAACTCTTATGTTAGTCTTGAGAATTAGTTGAGCTGTTTTATCACAATTGTTCGTACATATTGATATTATTATAATTAATATAACACTTTGAACACTTGCTAAATACATAGAGTTGTTCTTAAACGCAGAAATATATATTATATATAGGCACCCATGTAAAATAAAGATTCCAAAATAAAATTGTTAAACAAACGACTTAGCGAAAATATTTATGAAGTGTAATTGTGGCATCTTCTAATTTATTGTCTACTTGTAATATACCTTTTGTATCTTCAATCCTCTATATTATATAACCAATTGAGTAAAATTTGAGTTTGTGATCAATGGGTTGGCCTTATAACATCAAATTTACCAGTTCAATTAGTAGACTGGTCTGGTATGAATAGGTTTCAATATTCAAGATGAATATAATTTGTAAGATCTTTTTATCTTTATATCTGGTTAGTTTTGTCTACTATTGGACTAAGGTAAAATCCAACAATTGTTCTTAATCTGTCTTCAGTTCTTGGCCATCTCAAAGACGCTTCTCGAAGTCTTAAGTAGAAACATTAGAATTTCTTACGATTTCTATAGAAATATAATGATGATAATTAATTAGAAGGTGTCATTAAGTAATGATTATAAAGGATCGTGCGATTTGATAGCGGCTAGGAGCATAGTGGTTCGTGGTAATGTATGAAATGTAGGAACGCAATGAGAAGAATGCGGAAATTCACACTTGTGATATTTTAGAATGGTTTACCGCCATTGCTGAAAAACCCATTCTGAAGAATTTGTAAAGGTTCTTATGGGTTTTATTTTTGTCCTAAAAGTTTTCCATTTTGTAATTTCGATACCCCGCATAGGAGCAATTTGCGGCCGATTGGTATTTGATCGATCGTGATCGAAGCTTTGCGATTGATAATTTGGCTCCTACTATTCCTTATTTTGGCTGTAATAAAGCTCAATTTCATATTCTTCCTTATTCACATGCTATTTTGAATGGCTTCTACATAAAGGTATGTGTATCAGACCATGTCTATTTATACGTAACAAATTTTTGAAAAATAATTGAGTTCCCATGTCATAAATTTAATGTGGGAATTTGTAACATAGTAATTAATGCAATTATCAAATTTAATGCGCCCGAGGCCTATAAAATTAAGAAATAGACCAGATTAATATAGATTTTTATTGCATTGATCTTAGATTTAGAATCAGGTTTCTGCCAAATACCTATAACTTGTAATGGATTGCAAATCCAGTTTTCACGATTCAATTGCAATTAATGTGTAAAACTGTTGATGATCATTAGTTTCTAACAAACTAGCAGTCCTAACTACAAAAAACTTCCAATATTGAATTTATTTATTTTTTGTTTATCTTGACGACTTAATAGTTGTAAAATGTACGTGGAAATATTTTTTTTTTTACCTTTTGTCACTCAGTAACAATGTTATGCAATTCTAAATACTGTGAATGTTATGAAAATGAAATATTATGCTGAAAACTCCTTTATCTAAAGACATACCTCAAGAATGATGGATGTGTTTAGAATATCCATTCTGTAATGGATAATATTTTCACGTGTAGAGATCGAGCAGTCAGCTAGATATTTAATTAATTAATAAAATAAAACATGACATGGGTCCTTCTAAGCGCTTAGTTAACGCAAGCAAAAACATTTTCTAAAAATAAATTAATAAAATTCGTTCCAAAATGACGCTTCCTTAGTGATAATTAACGTAGGTATTTATTGTTTTTTTTTTTATATAAAGTATAAATTTCAGTTTGTATAATATCTATGCTAGGAAACTTGTAGACTACAGGACTTCTGCCCCTCGACTATTCCCAATGCGTACTTATATCTTGGTTGTTCTTACCAGAAAAACGCAAGTTGTCTTCGTAATCCCATAATAATCGGTGTAAGCGGTACTTGTTAAGTAATGCCTAAGTTTATACGACATGTTATTTAAGTGTTAGCATTTTTTCTTATTGTATAAGTCTAACGCAGGACACTTTGGCTCTCACTGTTTTTCTTATATCACAATAAATGTAAGTAAATGATGGATTGTTTCCGCAAAGTTGGGGTTTGATTAACCCCACAGCTTTATTGATAAATTGTAATGTTTTGTAATCTTCAACTCTGGGCTTATAAAATTCTCAAGTTAACGTTAGTCAGTTTTCGTTTTGTGTTACTAGCATATTTTGATTATCTAAAATTTGTTGAATCTGCTAGTACATGACATGGATCCAGTAGAATAATCTATGGATTAGAAGTTATAGTTATTTTGATGGCACCTCGATCCTAGCTGTTAAACCATTGTTCCTCCGAAATCATTATTTGTTTTTATTGTTCTCTAATACAAAATATTAACAAACTCAATCCCAACTTTGCGAATACTGTTCCAATTTTCTTCCAGTGTCGAATTAATTTAAGTTCTCTTAGTGTAAATTTAAAACTTATAGATTCCTAAAAATGGAAGTGAATTCGAGAATGGTGAAACTAGAATTTATCGAAGTCATTGATTAAATTGTCATGAAATCTGTGACTTCGATAAATAAATGAAACTAGTGCGTACGTAAATATTTGTTTTTGTCTGTAAGTATATTATATGTACATTTTGAAAAAGAAATACTTCAGTCATGTTGTTATTATTTCACGCTTTCTGTTTAGTACTGTTTTGTATTTAATTAAGATAAGAAGATATTGTTCGGGAGACTTCCGGTGAAATTGTCCGTGCTGAGTTATTATTGTGTATATAGAATTTAGTTACCCCAAAGTTAAATCCAAATATATACATGCGGGAATATTTTTTCATTTTTTCGCTGTATCTAATGTAGACATGTTTTGGAGTGGTATAAGGTTTTGGCGGTTTTCGAACGAACTTTCAATATGGCGGTCGTTATTGGATGAGATTGAAAAATAATTTTAATATATCGCAATTTTTGTAATTGTGTATGAGTGAAGGTTTATGGCCAACAAACCTGGTAAAACTTAGATGTTAATTCGGAAGTGGTTTCTTCTACTTTAATGGCTGAGTAGATAGTAAAAATTCTACCGACTTTAACGTAAATTTTGAACTAACTAATAGTACAAAAAATATAACGAACCATAGTAAATATAATATTGCTGTTTATTTATTTACAAGAAAAAAAAAATTGGCTGTCGTTTGAAATTTTATACGATCGCGCCGAAATTTTGACAGTTCAATAAAATGGCGGCTAACGTTCGAAAACCGCATAATAATGCTTTAAATAAAATTTGTTTTGCTTAGACGCCAGCGGTTTATGGCTATGGTAATTCAGTAAAACCATGATGGGATGATAAAATAGTGCAGGAAAGAAATATGCTCAATGATTGAAAGTCTTCGTCTCGACTGGCTGGGTATATCGTGGCATTTTGAATGATAAACTACTCTTTAAAATATATTTGGAATCTTTAAAATGAAATTTGGGAACGTCCAAAAAAAAAATTAAGTGATATTGAAATTCTAAGATAGCCTTTTTTGCATTTAATTGAAATCCTATGCATTTTCATCTTGCTTTTATTTTATAGTGTCCAATTAATAAAAACATCGTAACTTAAATTATCATCAAATCAGTATCAACTAAAAATGCATTTATCGCAAATCGAAAATTCCAACACCCTGGATAGCCTCCAAAGTTCTACTAGAGCGAGACAACGCTATACGTAAATGCCCAGCTAGAAAAGGACGGTGATAGTCCGCAGGCAGAAGAAACGTGTCTCGGTGATAGGTCGGTATATACATGGGGGGGTTTATTTATTATTCCATAATGTAATAAAACGAATGTAAAGTTTATTATGTTTTATTGGGAACACCTAGCCAATCTAAATTCCTGGAATCCTTCCCATTTCCAAAGTTCTACGAAATCCTCCTAGCATAGAAAAGGTTACTGCAGACAAAGCAGCAAAATGCTTGAGCAGGTTTCGGCCGGTAAATTGAAAAAGAACTAAATCACAACTGAAACACTAGTTCAAAATAGCGTGCAAAAGATGATTTCCTTTGAGCATGCTTGCACATAATTCCCCTCAAAGAATGAAAGCAATGAACATGCTCCAGTATTTTGCTGCTGTGATCGCTGAACCAAATGTAGGATCGCAGACTACAGCGATCTGAAATAAAGAACATCCGGACCGTGGGACCATATCACAATTTTGAATGTTGAATTGCATAAGTAATTAGTACCTAATTGGTATTCATTCGTACCTTTGATAAAAATAGCAAAAAAATAAAAGTTTTAGTTTGGAACAACAACAAATTGACATAACGCTCATTTGGAGCGACAGTGACACAAGTGCAAATTTGTAAATTTTACACTACGCCTGTTTTAAGATTTTTTCATAACACACTTGAAGATTCTGAACTTTTCTTACAGCTAATGACTATCTCTACATTTTATTTTTGTAGTTTGAACCCTGGACTTGAAAATAGACTCGTGTCTTTTTTTATTACCCAATCCATATCTATGCGAAAAAAAAATATTTTCATTTTAAGACTTACAATTGTGTCGTTGTTACCTTAGGAAAATAAATTTTGAGTAGTTATGACCTTTGTTGTCTCTTATAAAATGAAACCAATTTCGATTAATCAACACAATTTGTTTTATTTCAATAAAAATTAACAATGACAGTCAGTGGCGACATAGATATGGCCCATAGTATAAATTTAATAATAGTGTAACCATGGTTACAATGTCGCGGAGCTTTATCTTAATTAAACTTTAATAGGAACTATTCAACACTAAATTTAAATAAAAATAGAACACAAAATTAGTTTTTTTTATCCGCGTTAATGACTACTATCTTCATAGCACAAAAAATTACAGATGTTTACTACAATATTCTTAAAATCTATAACCATGCACATCCAATAAGTTATTTATAAAAGTTAGACTTACTTAATGTGTATACGTAATGTTAAAATAATCTTTAAACATTTCAGTCTCATTATCGTTTTTAAGTACTCCAGTGACTTATGGCTTACAATAGGTATAAAATAAAATAAAAAACTAAATGACAACAATAAAAATTGGCACTCAAGTTGCTTAAAACAAGCTTTCGTAAAATCCAGAATAGCATGTGGGAACAATGTTTTTTTCTAACAAAGTCCGCAAATCCTGCTTTTTTTTATCAGAAATCGTAAGTTTTGAATTATAAGCTGCTCTCAAACGTATTTCAGTAACATTTAAATTATTATCTGATCTAGTTTTACGCGTATTAATGGTTGTTTTTGATTTTACAGTTACCCATTCACTCTCGTAAGAATATTTTAGATCGTAAGTCTCACTATTTTTAACAAATCGTATAACTTTTATTTCCGATAGTTTAATTGGGTTACCTTGCAGATCTTTGTTAACATTTAATGTAATATCCTCAAACAGCTTTTTTAAATCATAAAAATCGTCATAGTTCAGCTCGTCAACTACAAAAGCATTTCCAGTTTTCTTTGTGTTGTTTAAGTTGAACGTATTGGTAAGGAATATAATTAGGACCAGGCTTTTTTTGCTCGTTTAATTGTCTTCTCGATGAGCGAATGAGCATTGTCACCCTCAGTCTGAGTATGGCCACGTATCAAATATTTATGTGTAATTGATTTTATTGGAAGAGTTTCAACGGCGTAGTAATACATGCCAATCAAGAATCTAGAACAATAAAATGTAAATTAATCACAGAAATACTATGTTATTTAAGTTGGAATTTCTGACAGTACCATGAGTAGTCGATGTTGATGATGAGCTAGAAGTGGTATCAGACGAACTAGACGATGAAGTAGAAGATGAAGAGCTCGTCGATGAACTAGATGACGTTGAATTTATACGGCCACGTTGTACAGATTCTCTGGCTTATATTCGTCACCACTATCATCTGCAGAAAAGTCTTTAGTTTCGCTGTTACTATCGTTTTCGTGGTTTGCTAGAAGGATTGGTGGCGGATCCGTGTTATTAAGAGTAGAAATAACATTTTCTGTCACAGTCTGTGCTAAAATAAATGGACAAAAAATAAATAACGGTAAATTCGCAAGAATAGAACCCCGAAAATAAATGTAAGTAATGTAGGAAAACTGACTTACGTTGACTAGAGCAATCCGTATCAATATTTGAAATAACGTTGCTGACTTGTTTTTGTTCTGCAGAAAATATCTCTGAAATTTAACAAAGAAACGTTAAAACTCGGAAACAATATTAAACAAAAACTATAAATGGACGTAGTGTTCTATTTACCATTTGCACTAGTAGAAATCACTTTTGAAGCAAGAGATTGGTCCTCAGTACTATCAAACTTTAAACATTCTTGCTCACAAAGTTTGACTAACATTCGTGCTCGGTTTCCCATTTTAATGGCTAAAAATTTATAGCAAATAATAATAATATTAGTGGGTTATATTTGATATGAAATTATTGCAATTAGTCATAATTGTTATTGTTAGTAAAGCATTTTAGAACAATATTGGCGTAGGTAATTATATTTACGTCAAAAAAAATTACCAAATGTTTGGTGGAACAACGGCGTAATTGTATGATACGTCATTGTATCCACAAAACTGTTTTTATTTCTAGTTAATAGTGTCATAAAGTATAATTGCGTCTTTGTAGCTCCGATTCATAATAGCAAAATTTGTCATATTTACCTTAGCGGCGATGTAGCTCCCTGACACGTGCACACTTTACGGGGCGCCCCGCCCCGCGCAACTGTCTGTTCGGCCGTTGTTGCCCGGTATCCGCGCGCCAAAATGGGATACTTTAACAACGTCTTTTCGCTCTCTAGCGGACGTTTTTTGAACGTACAGATGTGACATTTTTACTCCAAACGTAGATTATTAGGCAGATAATTTTGATGTAATTAGGTCAGTTTCGCATTTTTTTGCAGTTGTGTCACTGTCGCTCCAAATGAGCGATAATTACGATAGAAACGATGATAGCTACAAAGTTGAAAACTGTGGCAGAGTTATCAATGTCTGTCTAAACTTAAAAACATTGTTCCAGACATTAGCTGTGACATGGGTACATTTTAGCTAACTTTGTTTTTTAAATATTTTAAATGAAAAGCGTAAACATGCAAAAATAAAAGACGGTAGGGGTGGTGCAGTGTGGTGTAGCAGTATGAGTGAGGGTGTGTGTGTGTGAGTGAGTGGTGAGTGTCTGTGAGTGAGGGTGTGTGAGTGCTTGGACTAGTTTAGTTTTAAGTTTCCTTATTTTTTTAAGTTGCATCATATGATAGAATTTTCAACCAGTCGGTCAACTTTACTCTCCAGACATTACGAGGTAAACGGTAAATGTCGATGCTCTTGTTCTTATACTTTATTGTAGATCTTGGGAGCTTATGAACCTGAGGTGTCTTCTCGCTACTGCTGCTTTACAGGGCACAATTTTACAGAATCAGTCGGAGAGGCGTTTCGTTGTACTGGAGGTTGGCAAGACAGAGTTAGCTTGGTCATTGAGGTTGTGTCTTCGAGCTTGTGGTTTTTGAGTAGTCTGTAGTACAAAGAGCTCCTAGCCGCGAGAACTTCGCTAAGTGAGTAAATTCAAATGTCGGATAGCGGACTGGTATTATAGAAAAGACTTTTAGTCCTGCTCTCTGCGCCTTTTCTAGGCTCAGCATTGTTGTTTTATGTTGGCCCTACGAGGTCATGCAATACCCAAGGACTGATTGAGCGAGAGGTAGGTGTAGTTATCAGGCATTTGAAGTCAGCAACCACCCTAAGTTTTTTGAAGATGTAAATCAATCTGCGCATTCGTGTCACCGTAGACTTCATCTGCTTTTTCCATTTCAAATGGTTGTCAATGATTACTCCGAGATATCATATGCTGTCGGTTGCATCGATGGGTCTACAGTTATAAGTAGAAGAGTTGGTGAGTGTGCACTCTTGAGCTTTAATTTCCAAGGAAATGGGGGGCTGGCTTAAAATGCATAGGGTAAAGGGATCAATCTTCATCTTGCTGATGTTGAGCGTTTGTATTTAATCATTTCTTGACCATACTGTAAGCCATCTCCGCTTTACAGAAACTATCAGACCAATATTTGCCATGAATTATAAAGCTGTATCATCGGTATATGTGGCGATTTTAGAGTTAGGAGAAGATAATTGGCACAGTTCGTTCACGTAAATGAGGAAGAGAGTTGGTTTTAAGACCACTTCCCTGAGGGACACCAAAGGTAACTTTCTCTTCTTTGCTAGTGTAGCTTCTATTTTAACTCCTTCCTTCCACTTGACACCACCAAAACGACACCACCGGTGGTGTCGTATGGAATCTCTAGTCCATATGACACTACCGACTATTAGTGAGGTTACATACAAAGTTGTTGATATGAAAACTCCAATTAAGTTCAAGCAGTTTCATTAATGAGGCACGTCATTTGACAAAGTTTATATTTATCTGTCACTCAAATGGTCATCTTGACATTGTTCATTGCAATTTGCATATTATTGTCTTTCCGTCCTAATATTTTAATTTTTCAAAATGGACATGGATACTAATACTGAAGACATAAAATACATAAAAACTCATGGCGGAACAGCTTTGCTCTGGCAAACGTATAAATTTCACCGTCACAAGGGATATAAAAACGGCTCAGTGTTATGGAGATGCACTAGCTTCAAAAGGACAAAGTGTCCAGGTACTATAACTTTAATGGTAAGCATCCTTTTCATTTCACATTTTTTCGAGTATTCCATAGCCTTTACTTATTTTACTAGAATAAATTTTAATATTACTTTTTAGAATGACGTAATTACTCAGACCAAAGATCACACTTGCGGAAGAGACGCCTTTGCAAATGACCGTTTGCTGGTACAGATGTTCTATGTCACGAAGTCCGTTTGGCTATGAATGTTGTCAAGCGTGCACATGCACATTGTTTTTGTGTGCGTAACCTCGAGAGCGCTCAGTGTCGATCGGGACAAGGTCCGGATCAGTAGTGGTTTTTAGTTCGCGCCAAATTGTTTCACGGAGTAAGGTCAGCATGGCAACAAAACGAAGAAGAGTTGTCCATAGTGAGGTAATATTTATTTATACGTTTTCAATTAAAATGTTATACAAAGATACTTAATATAGCAATAGAAGTATTTATAAAATGAATGTTTTTTTGTGTTATAAAATGTTTATATTACTTAATTATTTTGATTACATTTTGTTTTAGGGTCGAAACATGATAGCTAGCGTTTATCATTTTCTGCGAGAAGAATATGAATTTACAAAATCATTAATGGAACTCAACTGTGATTTGTCTCATTTACGAGACATTACACGCCGTACAGCTGAAGCTACGGGTGTGAGCCAAAAAAACAGTTCAAAGAATATTAAAAGAAGAGAAGGAATTGCCATCCACTTCATCAAAATTCACTTCACCTATGAAGAAAAGGAGAAAGCGAGATAATAAAGTGGATATAGATAATTTTACAGCCGATGTGGTTCGCAGTACTGTACAAGATTTCCATATTGTCCATAAAGAAATTCCAACATTAGCTAAGTTAAGAACAGCATTGAATGAAAAAATCGGATTCGAAGGTTGTTTAGAAACTGTTCGCAAGTTACTGTTGAAATTAGGTTACAAGTGGCGCAAAACAGGGAACAACCGTAAAGTCTTGACGGAGCGTCATGATATACAAATGTGGCCTTTAAAATTTAAAAAAAAAATAACAAAGTACCGCTCTCAAAGTCGGCCCATTGTCTACACCGATGAGAGCTACGTCCTTTCGACACACGTGCAAAACAACACCTGGGCAAAAAAAAAGGAAAGAACTCCGTTTTAAAAAAAAATTAGCACAGGCACTCGCTTTATTTTAGTGCACGCGGGAACCAAGGATGGTTTTATTGAAAATGCTTCCTTGGTTTATAAGGCCAACTCAACAGCTGGTGATTATCATTCAAATATGAGCTATGATAACTATGTAAAATGGCTAAATGAAAAGTTGCTACCCAATTTACTTCCGCGCTCTGTCATTGTCTTAGACAATGCATCTTATCACAACACACGGGCTGAACGACTACCGACGCAATCTACAAAGAAAGCCGATATGCAGCAATGGCTCAGGGATAAGGGAATTTGATGAATCTCTTCTTAAATTGGAATTGTACGATACAATAAAGAAGTACAAAGCCCAACACGTAATCTACAAGATTGACGATTTTATAAAAAGCAAGGGTTTTGATGTCTTACGCCTTCCCTCTTATCACCCAGAATTAAATGCGATTGAAAATATTTGGGGGATCGTTAAAAATTATGTCGCATCTAAAAATATCGAGCAAAACATGACGAATACGGAAAGACTGATCAATGAAAGTTTGGGCCAAGTTAGCAGTGAAACGTGGCAAAAAACTTGTGCTCATGTTGAAAAAATTGAAAAAGACTACTTGAAATATTTTGATCTCGATTTTGAATTTATAATCAATGTACAAGATGATTCTGACGACAGCAAAACGGAATCGGAAATCGAAAATTTATCTGATAGTGATTGAAAATACTGAATAGTCCTACTTGTTTCGTTTCCATTCTGTAACACCAATGCTTAATTAAATGCCTACATATTCTTAATATTTTTGTATTTATTGCAACCTAATCTAATTTATTTACAAAATGTATATACTTTTAAAACCAAAATTTTATTTAGATTATTAAATCTCGACTTGAATATATATTAGATTTTTTTGCTAACGTTACCTACTTTTACACACACAAGCGCGCTTGTCGGGATACGTCACTACTACAATCAAAGCCGAACGGACTTCGTGAAATAGAATATCTGTAACTAACGCATTACGAAATAAGGTAATTACATCTGACCAACCAATACCAACCTTATATGAAGATAATGTGTTTACATTGAAACAAAAAGGTCATGATTTACTGAATGCAATTCCAAAGTTTAAAAATATTAAACATTCGCTTTATAATACAAGAAATAAAGAACTTGGAGTTCCCGCTACAATTTTTAAATCTATCAATGAGGTCACTGTACCGGTAACATTTCGCGAGTCTATATTAGCGGATTACTATTATGATGGTACTCGCATATTGGTTTTTTGTCCCATACATTGTCGTGAAATGATTTGTAATATCACTGAGTATTTCGTTGATGGAACTTTTGCAGTCTGCCCGACTCCCTTCCAACAAATCTACAATATTCTTGGTGACATAGGCAGCACTTTTGAAGAAACAAAAGTGGTACCACTTATCAGTGCATTTATGACTAATCGAACACAGAAAAGCTATGAGTTATTATTCCACATGATTCAATCACAATTGCCACAATTTAAACCTTAGTACATTGTGACTATGAGTCCGCGGCAATTAACGCTATAAAAGAAGAAAATCCAAATGTAATAATAAAAGGTTGCTATTATCACTGGTGCAAAAATATTTGTAAAAATGCCAGAAAGTTTAAAAATAATCAAACCAAACCGGAAAAAAGAATTGTCGCTCTAACAGCGGCCTTACCGCTCTTGCCACCACAATGTACTTTAGAAGAATGGGAGTATATCAAAACCCAAATTTATAGAATTAATAATATAAACATGACCAGATTTACACATTACATCGAAAATTATTGGTTAAAAATTCACTCTCCAGATGTTTTTAGCGTATATGGTGAAAGACATCGTACCGATAATGTGTCCGAAGGTTTTCATTCGAAACTAATAAAGGGAATCAACAAGACAACAGTTACTTTGTTCAGCGTAAAATGAATAAATACTTAGGTATGGAAGCTTTAGAAGAAAAAAGGAAGAGTAAATACATTGTGGATGATGACTTTATACCTGATGTTCAAATGCAATTAATCAATGGTGATATTACTGTGGCCAAGGCTTAAGATGAACTCAGATAGAGGATTTTTTTAAACAGTATCACATCATCGGGTAAATCGGAGTAGAAACTTTTTTAATGTTTCCACAATGCTAGCACATGTGACATGACATTAAAGAATATAAGTACGTCACTGTGGCGTTTCTGAATTCACTTGTTTTCTGTTTTGTTCACTGTGTTATTACTATCGTATTTAGAAATATATAAATACTTAAAAACATAATTTAGAAAGTATGGAGAGTCAATCAATTTTGAGTTCACAACCTAAATACCAACTCTCGCCCGATGATGTGTTTGAAATGCAGGATACTCAAGAGTATTTTGTAGAGTGTAAACATGACGACGCCACACCAGACATTTATATATGAAAACGCAAACGGAACAAAATATGAAGGATACTTGTACCCAAACGGACCATTTGAGTGATGCTCAGATTGTATTAAATACAGCAAAATTGTTGGCTGAAAGTTTTTTTCCCGGAAAAAAAACACTAAAAGAAAAGTTCATTAAGGCCTATTACAAGCACGTAACAACAATTGTGGACATGCTGGAAGATTAGTTTTCCGGTCCGTTCTTTAATACCTACATAACTACTTCACTTAAATAAAAAAGAAATATTTTATAAACTCTGTTTTATTAATTATCGTTTAACTATAGATAACTTAAAATAATGAATTGGGAGCTGTTTGTCAAAAACACGCGTTTCTGGACATCACTAGGGTGGTGTCATATGGACTAGAGATTCCATACGACACCACCGGTGGTGTCGTTTTGGTGGTGTCAAGTGGAAGGAAGGTTTTAACTACGGGTGGTTGCGTTCTTTCAGGTAGCTATGGAAGATGTCTAGTATCGAAGGCTATGGATAAGTCTAGGAAGAGAGAAGATTTCAAAAGTTTTTTGTTTATTATTTAGAAGAGAGAAGATTTCAAAAGTTTTTTGTTTATTATTTAAGTGACCAATTAAAGTCTGTGAGTTCCCGAACTGCGTTGTCTGTTGATTTTCCAATTCTGATGAAATTGATTTGATTTTCCAAAAAACAATATTTTGGCTAATTATTGTTTTTTGGATGAACATTTACAAGTCTAACATTAAAAGCAACTTTTCAAAAATGTTGAACAATTTTGTAAGTACAGATATAGGTCTATAGTTAGAGACCTTGTCCCCAGTTTTGAATATTGGGTGAACTATAGCGGTTTTAAATGCATTCGGACATACACCTGAAGATAGATTAAATAACAGAGCGGGAATGACAGAGTGCCTAGTAGCCTTAACAACGGAGGCCGAGATACCGTCACAATCTACAGCACACTTGCCGTTTTGGTTTAGGATGTCGTAGTCGATTTCTTCATCACTCACGCCATACTCCCATTGATCCCGAGGGGAACGGCAGGGCAGGGCTCAGTCCTACAGGTTCTGGTTGAATACCTACTGCATTGAATAATGGTGGAATAGGTTGGTAGATTTTAGAGGCTAAATTACTGCCGACACTATCAAAACATTGATTTACGTCGTTAACTGACTGAGTGGAATTGTCACAGCATTTCAGCAGCTCTGAGGCAGGTGCTTTACTAGCCTGATTCAGGTCCGCCACTTGCGTGATAAGTCATCATTCATGTCTCTTATGGTTTATTTCTGGCCTTCTGACATTAGGAGGTTTCCAAGCCTTGTCTGGTTTTTTTAAGAAGATTATGCAGGATCTTTTAAGAAGGTCCTGGACAGTTTTTCTCTATGACGTATACATCTCAGAAGGCCAGGTGTAATCCAGGGTTTTATGATACCGTGGTCTGCTAGGAAAGATTTTAGAGTGAGTGTGAGATTTTATGGAGGTTGACAGAAGCGAGACCAAGCATTCAGCAGCTAGGATTGAGTTATTACACTGAAGAATAGAAGAAAAGTGTATTTTTGATATGGTTAATAACCTCAGGGATGTTAATTTTTGAGGTTTTTTTTTTGGGTGCATTAGCTGTCGTCGTTTAGTTGTTGTTGATAAAAATAACAGGAAAATGGTCTGTTATAAGACAGTCCAAGTACCAAGGTGAAATAATGAGTACATAAATAGGATGTGTGCCCTGTTGATGGCAACGCACGCCCCATATTATATAATGTTGTGCTGTGGTACTTAAAGGCTTACTTAAAGGCTTTAAAGGCTTAAGCAGAAGTTATGAGGACATTATAATGAGAATAATTTTTAAACTAGAAGTCATCAATGTTAGAACTTACAAGGTGAGTTTTACTATATCTGATATAGTAAAACTCATTTATGGGAAACTCTATAAATGAGCTCTCTACGGATTGGAAGAGTGGTGGCTGCCATATAGCATCTGCAATTTACCGGCAAATGACGTCACTGAAATGTTATTTATGAGAGTTGGCGTTGTTTTTCTGTAGTCCGCGAGCGGTGGGACGGGGGAGGGCGAGATTGACAAGCTTGGCAAGACGGAATTAGCTTGGCCTTTGTCTGCCTCCCCCGTCTCATCGCTTAGATACCTCAGGCAGTGAGTAGCAGTCGCACGTGAACTATGGTGTGTTTTTTTCACCGTGAAGTCAAACCAAGATATAAATCTTTGCCACTGCTATCATTGACAAGTCAGCCGTCACTGAGGCCGTAATGTGGCTTTCACCGCTCTTCTAGGAAACAAAGTTACTACAGAAGAAAAAAATAAAACGAAAGTAATAAATGGAATATAATTTATTTCATTAAAAGTTAGTAACATTAAAATATGATTATTCGACTAATAAAAAAATATAAACGGTAACAATAGAGTTCGGAAAAGGAAACCTTTTGCTTGACTACAAGCAAAACCACATGAGCTCAGAGCTGATGAAGCAATCGGCAATGCAAACATTTTGGCGACTCTTTTTGAAGATTTTGGCGACTATTTTTGAAGATTTTGGCGACTATTTTTGAAGCTGTGTCAATGCATTATTTGCCTGAGAATTGACTAGCCAAGTACTCGGTTAATGAATTGAAAATTTGCAGTTAAGAACATGTCAAACTCTTTTTAGGGATCCGTACCTCAAATGGAAAAAGAAACCTTTATAGGATCACTCGTGTGTCTATCTGTCTGTCTGTCTATCTGTCCGTCTGTCACAGCCGATTTGCTCCAAATCTACTAAAACGATTAAGTTGAAATTTGGTACACATATGAATTTCTGTGACCCAAACATGAACATGTAAGGTAAATAAATGAATTTTGAATATGAAGGTGGGTCACTTTTGGGGGTCAAATTAGAAAATCATTATTACCCCCTATCTCCGAAACTACTGACCCTAAAATTTTAACATGGTAAATCTCTCAACATTGTGCGTACAAACTTACATTATCAGTTGGAATGTATGGATCTACCTAAAGTGTTAAGTTTGTTCTTGGTATAAATTATAATTAAATTAATAAAACTCATTTATTTCGGATAACTAGGCCCATAGAAGACAACTTACAAAACATTTCACACTAATAATATAATAGAATAAAATAATAATAATAATAGAATTGATAATGAATGATGATGAATCTTGGGATAAAAACATGTTAGATAATATATTCAGTATACGGAACTCTCACCACGCGAGTTCAAATCGCACTTGTCCGGATTTTTTAGCATTACTTAGGGTGATTCCTTCAATGTTTCCCGCGAAATTCAACATTTCTTACCTTTTTTTGCAAAGAAATAAGAAGGGTTTGACAAGTATTTAACTTTAAATTCTCAATTCATAAACCGAGTATACCTACGTCAAAGCCAACTGTTCTTTTCTCTATAGAAATGAAATGACATCAGAATTAACTTCGACATTGGATTTGGATCTTCAGACTTAGCCCATATAATTATAGTGAAGTGACATCTATCTACTCAGGAGTGAGCTGTTTCTCTGCATCTCTGATTCGAGTCAGGTCAAGAGCTTTTTTCTAAGCATTTGAGTAATTTCTTATGACAAACTTAGACGTGGAGGGCTGCTTTTTCTCAGATGTTTAATTGTATTAGTTCTGTGAATCAGCGGCACTGTAATTATGATGACGTCTGTGACAATTTACAAATTATAATAAAAATAAAACTTATCGATTCGATAAATAATATTTCCAGCGGTACGTCATTATTCCAGCCTTACAACGATGTAATATGGATATGAATGGTCTAAATATGAATTTTGATTACTTTAACTCACACACTGACTTTATTTATTATTTTTAGGAAAACTTATATTTTTACAATGTTTGTAAATATGTGAGCATCATGTAACTATCACATAATTCATTTATCTGTCATTGCTTTATTTTTCATTCTTTTTTTACCTATTTTGGTATAGTAATTTTATTCTAGGGGCATCGTCTTCACATATAATTTTAAAATGTACCTATACAAAATTTTGTAAAACATTTTAAAAGAGTAGGTAGGTAACGGTGGAGTTTCTTGCCCATTCTTCTCCATACGAAACTACCTTTTGGAAGGGGCAACTAGAATCAATTCTATTTTTTTTTTGTTAATTTTGACGTTCTAAGGTGCCTTTTATGTGCCTATTTGAAATAAATAATTTGACTTTGACTTTGACTTTAGCAGTAAATTTTAACAGAAATTCCCAAAAAACATGCAAACATCACAAGCCATCATACAGTGCCGCCATTGGAGTAAATGCATGGATGCATTAGTGCGTTAACATTATTCCCTACGCACTTTCAAAATGATTAATTAACCCGTTCAGTTCTGAGACCACATGAACTGTTATATGCTGTCCTACGGGGCAAATCTTCATAAGGCCACCGGTGGTACATCACCGCCCCATAAACCAAAAGTCTTGCCTAACAATCCTGAAAACAATCTCCAAGTATTTTTTGAACATTGAAAGTCTAGTGCGATGTGGCCATGGTGGTACAGGCTGCCATATCAGCGAGTACTCCCGTGTTCCCCGGCCTGAACGTGTTAATACTGAGAGTGTCTTAATACTCCCACTAAACTTCAGTGTGGAAGATCCATTGCAGTTATCTGGCTTCAGTGTGACGTGACTTATTTTGGGCTCGTAGGCTTTGAAGCTAAAATATTGTTTTAACTTATTAGAAGAAAAAAAAAGTAGCCTTACAAAATTAAAATACTACAACAGACTACTAATTACACCTAGAAAAAGTGAGATGGAACAGTACTATTAGCTAAAATTATCAACAGTGCTAACAACGTTTTGACTATGAATAATAATTAGGTATACCTAGATTATCTCGCGAGTTCTTTAGCTCTAAAACTCTTTTGTCAACTTGTTACCTGAACGTGTTACTTTAAAATGCCTTCGAACGTCCTATGACTCAACGTTGGTCCATAAGAAAACGCGCTATTTCCGATTGTTTTTAGCCGCCATTTTCACGGGAAAATGGTGGCGATAGTCTGGCCGTGCCATCAAATTCAATAGGAGCTCTAAGGGCCTTATCATACTAGCGGATTGCGAGCGTCCACAAAGCGGAGCGGGCGCGCAACGAACACGCGGCGCATGCGCAGCGAATTCGTTACAGACGCGCAACGAGATCGTCGCGAATAGTAGAGTCGTCGACGCTTTTGTTTTCGTCTCCGGCGTCTTCGAATTAACAAAACCAACAGCATTGTCTCCTCATCGGAATCCATTTTGTTACTGAGTGTATTGTATGTCGTTAACTTGCTACAAACACGCGACGAAAACGTTGCGAATTTGCCACGCGGCCGCGACGTCTTCGCAGTGCACCCGCGGCGTGTTCGCGACTCATTCGTTGCGCTCCCGCCCCGCCCCGCAGCCGCTCGCAAACCGCTAGTGTGATAAGGCCCTAAGAATCAACCTCCGCGCGGCGATATCATCGCGGCGATAATTTGAAAGTACAGCGTGATTGTCGCCGTCATTCTTGTCCATGGAGACGGCGTCTAAATTCCTTTGCTGTGATTGGTTGTAACAATATTGATATATATGGTCTAGTGGCAGTGTATCCAACATTATAAAGGTAATTTTTTTTCGTTTCTAAATCAGCCAACCAAATGAAGAATGGGGCGGTGGAAGTTCAATGAAAACTAGTCCATCTTTAAATGAAACTAAGGTTCATAATTCTTATTCTGTAATAACACCACCTGTAGCGACTTCTTCTTCTTTCATAGGCACATCATTTGCTGCATAGTCGGGTTCAATGTATCTGTGAATGAACAAAAGTTAAGTAAAACTTCCATTTAACTTCCAACTAACTTCTAATAACCTATTTTACCACTGAAAAGGATAAAAGACTCACCAACAAAAGGGTATTTGACTACTATCAAAGAAATACATGAATTAATACTTGTTTTAAATGTTACCAAAAAGAGACGTTTTGTAAAAAAAAACAAATAAAATCAGTGGAAATTAGAAAAGTTACACGCCTTTGAAATTATTCTTCTATCCTTGTCACACAAAACGATAATTGTACTGAATGGCGCGCAGTCGCTATGGCTCTCCCGTGTTGTGACGTCAGATGCTAGTAGTGCTGTTTTTGTCTAGTATAGACATTAAATTTTATTTTTTACTGTTGCTTAATTTTTTTCTTGGCTTCGAAAAATAAAATTAAAAAATAACAGTTAAATATCCTGTTCTATTATAGGCCTATTTATTTTATTTACTAGTATATTATTGGCAGCCTTGTTCCAAACACAACCGAGTATTGCCTCCTCGGGATTTTGTGCCATGCTTCCCTGATCTGTGCGAGTCTCATCCAGATCCAGGTTTTACCCGACGTCCTTTGAAGGTTATCTACCTATCTGACTGTTGGTCTGCCAACACTCCCACCATCTCTTTGCAACCATTCAATTAGACGTCTGCTCCATCTGTCATCATCACGGTTTTGCTCGTGTTCTGTTCATTACTATTTCAAAGTTTCTTGAACCTTAGCATCGTAAAATACTCATCATCAGCCTAGCCTTTTACCCAAAGGACAATGGGCAAAAATGTATGGGACGTGGTACCCGCTCCAATAGTCATCATTAATATATCATTGAAAAGACATTTTGATGCACAAAAATGTCTACCATGGCGCTTGTCGCTATTCACGTTTGGGAAGCAGTAATCTCACTAAGTTTTATAAATGAGAATTTACTACAAACTATTTATATTAGTAAAATAAAGCTAGGATAAGATTGACTTAGACGATGATATAACACACTTAGGATTCTATTATTAAAAGAAGTAAGAAAACAAGCGTTCTTCAAATAAAAATCATATATTTTAGCAATAAGTGAGTAGATTTAAAACATTACATATCGGCATCAACTATAACAGCATTAAGGAAAGATGCCGGAGCAGTAAATCCCGTATGCCTCGCATAGCCTAGGTACCATACGATGGACACTATGTGTGCACAAGTGCCCATCGTACGTCGCCCGGTTAAACATGTGCAATATTGTTGGACAATAGTATTTGCACTGTTGATCAATATGTAACAAAAATATGTTTTTACACGGACATGTCGCGACTGGATTCGTCCACGCAAAAGCCAGGCATCTTCGTGTATACCATAGTCTGGCAGATCTTCAATTGCTCCCTCTCTGTACGTTTCAATAATATACAGACCATTTGACAAATGCTCGGCACAGTAAGATCTTGCCAGCTTGAGTTGGTATGTACCTAGCGCTAGTAGAATTATATCCTCCTCCGTCATTGAAGGGAAGTTTTCTATCTGGCTCGCTTCTATCCTCTGAAAATCTACTCTTCTGTGATTAAGCCGTTTTCTCTCTACATACATATGCAGAAGATTCGGGGTATCTATTTTCTGCCTTATAATATTGACGAATTCGTCTGCGTGTATGCTATCCACGATGGGTTGGTGGAAGTAGTTCGTGATAGCTGCGGCTATCTTAAAATCGGTGAACATATTGGGCAATGACTTATTAAAATATTTTTGCCGCAAGAGCTTAAAATCACGCTTAAACCGGCCGTTTACCACTTCCACAACCCACCGGCATAGCGTTACCGATCGAGCTTCGTTGGATTGTTCAGTGGTCAGCTGTGTCTCTTGACGGTTCTTTGTTGGCGGGACATAGGATTCATACCCACATTCATCAATGAGGTCCAAGCTGTCCCTAAAACCTCGATCCAAGATAAAAGCATCGTTTGTTCGGAGTAACCAATGTAGTAGATGTTGTCCATCATTCATAATGTCGCTCATTATTTGCGCATCTGTTTTTGTTGCAGCGTATGGACCCATTACATCTAATATGTATCCATCAGTACATACAAGTAGGAAAGGTTTCAGTAGATTCTGAAACTTGTGTAAACTGTAGGACAATCTTTGGAATAAGAAGTTCGAGCTTTTATTTATGTAAATGTAAGTACCATCGCCAATCAATAATAACTTATCATTATTTTCATTTCCAAATAATGCTTTTGGTACAGTGAGATTTTTTTCCAATAATCGTGATCTGTCAATGTGATCCACTCCCAAATGCATACCGACATAATTGTTATTGAGACACTCCCTCACAATAACCAACAAACGTTCAAGCTTTCGTCGTGACATGTTAAATAATGTCGCAAGTCTTTCATCTGGGTCCCCTGTACGCAGTTTTGTAAGATAAATACCTAATGCAGTTCTCGGTTCCCTACATCTTTCATTTAGTGTAGGTGTTTGTACCAACATAGCATCAAACTCTTCGCACTTGCGTCCTGTCCAAAAGTGCATCTCCTCGTTGGTTAAAGCGCCTCTCGTGTTGAAGTCTAGCCGAGGTCCACGTTGTAAGGTCATTCTTAACATGTCACAAATGTCAGTAAACTGGTCTGTATTAAAATCATGAGTGGCATTACATGTTTGAGGTAGCTCATCCCAAACATTGTTCTCTAAGTGCTGCGTACACACTCTTGCACCATTTGGAATATAAAGCTTATATTCACAAAAGATGTGAGTTTTTATTGTTATCGGGATTCGATGGCGAGTTGTGTTTGGACAGCCGTTAAATATACAATGTCGTGGTGTGTTTGGAGCTCGTGTATACTCTGAAACTTGAAATTCCTGAACATTTTGCACTGCTTCCAACAGTGGTTCCGGCATTGCTTCAGGCATTGCTTCAGGCATTGCTCCGGGCACGGCAGGGTTCGCAAGACTTATCACTGCATTATCAGCGGACTGCCAACATCGGTGACACACACGTCGTGTGCCATCGAACACCACCTGAAAGTAGTAAAAATACAATTGAATGTTTTTTTTTTTGTATAAGTACCTTTTTTTTTAACTAAGTAAAAAAAACTGAGAAAACAATATCACGTATATTGACACGTATTTTGACTTTCGAAGGTCCGATGACTCCACACGTGCGCACAGTGTCCAGGTAATATCGAGTTAGAAAGGATAGGCCCTTTTGTTTGTATTGCTAACCTTTATCTATTGTTATGGGTAATGACCGTCTTAAATGGCATCAAATGTGCTTATTTAAAATGAAGAACATAATATACTTAGATTAAGAAAACAAACGACACGGACGAAGGGATGGTGAAATAAAACTACACTTAGATTATAATAATGGAAGTCCTTACCTCCAGAACGGCATGTTCATGAATAAACGCAACGAACTCAGGGCGCGTTCTTGACAGATTAGCTGTCAAAACATGTTGTTGGTATCTTCTGGTATATAAAGCTCGCCGACACATTACACAGTTGAGACGTTCCATTGCGATATTCCAGTTCGAAAAGCAAATCAGTATAGTCCACAACACTAGCACAGGTCAACGTTAATAGCGGGTAACTAGTCCAGTAGGAGCGCAGGGGTCAGTAGTTAATAAAACCGAGTTATAAAAGCACAAAAGAAACTCAAACAGCAGCTAAACGTCGTCACAAGCGCAATACGAACGATCGACTGACGCGGACACCGACGCCTCCCTCACTGCTCCTGCGCACACCCCGCGCTCAGGAGCAGCGGGGCTCGAGTTAAAAGGAGGCCGGGTGCATGGTGAAGTCTGACGTAAAAGCATTATTAATAGAAAACATGAACGGAAAAATGCAGAAAATATTACCTTGGTACCTACTCATTATTTTAAGTAGAGTAAGTGGTACCTAATATACTCGTATTATGTATGTTTATCGCCGGGGCCACGGGACTGTCTAAACAGGTTACCGTGATCCGGGAACGCAAATGGCAACCGAAGGAATAGGGTTTTTATTAGTTAGTAAGACTGTCGTTTATCTCCAAACGCAATCAGATTTGAGACTGGCGGCTATAGTAAATATTGTTCCTCTTGGTAAGACCTTTTAAACGACACTACAACCATATCTATTGGAGCCGGGTACCATTTTGCTCATTCTCCTTTGTCGACGTCGACTTCTAGTTTAACCAAATGGAATTGAGTACCAACTAATATTCTAGGATTCACTGTCTATCTAACCTGCGCAACCCAGTTACTGGGTAAAACGATACCCCTTAGTAAAACTGGTTGTCAAACTTCACACCAAACCCACCCACGGATTTTTAATGCGCAGTGTTTTATCGCGCACTGGATTTTTAGCGCGCGTGGAGAGTTGAAAATCCAAGTGTGCTTTTATGACGAATCGGGATGCATTTTGTTTAATTCTAAATGTTCGGCCTAACACCGTGAGTTGAAAATTCAGAGCGCGATAAAAAAAAATTCGCGTAAAAACTAACAAATAAATTTAACAAACATATCCAAATAAGTAATTTAAACAAACATGAAGTCAAAACCAAATTACAAAACTGGCTGTATAATCAGGACTATTCCCGTACAGAAGAACTTATTTCTAAAATAATGTAGGCACGTAATAATCATTATTATTCTACAAAAACGGATATAGAAACAATAATTATTACCATAATTAAAAATTTGGAATGTAATACTGCGTCTGGCATTGATGGTATTAGTACAAAATCAATTAAATGCGTAAAAGACATTATTGCTACGGAACTAACAGCCTGTATTAACTACCTTAAGGCACGAGGTATTTTTCCCAACGAATTAAAAGTTGCAAAAGTTGTACCAATTCATAAATCCGGAAGTAAATTAGAGTCATTCCTTAATTCAAAAGGTTTCTTTTACCGTAAGCAGTATGGATTTAGAGCTCAATCAAATACTCTCGCTGCTACAATTTACCTCGTAACCAAAATTAAAAATAAAATTGATCAAAAACAAGTTGCCATAGGTATATTTATTGATCTCAAAAAAGCCTTTGACACCATCAGTCATGACAAATTATTACAAAAACTCGAACACACCGGTGTCACAGGCAAAGCACTTGAAATCTTTTTGCAGCAAAAAAATTAAAAAATAAATGATAATTTCGAACTTAAAATAGACGGCCAACTACTTGAACGAAAACCTAAGGAAAAATATCTCGGACTTATCTTGGATAGTAACCTTACATGGAAACCACACCTAGAAAAAAATAAACTTAAATTAAGTCCACTCACAGGGGCACTCCGCAATATAACAAATTGTCTCCCTCGAAAAGTGCGATATCTAATCCATAATTCCTTGGTTAAGCCTTATATTGACTACCTCATTGAAATCTGGGGTACTGCAGCGAAGACTAATATAGATCCAATTCAACGAGTTCAGAATAGGATAGTTAAAATTTTATTTAACTTTAAAAGGATATCAACTGAAAAGATATACGAGGAAACAAAAATAATGAATATAAAACAAACGTACATATACTACACATGTATTCTAATACGTAAAACATTAAATAAGGAAATCCATTCCAGTATAAAATTTGTAACAAAACAACAAACACGAAAGATTAACCTAAGACGTGCTAGTTACTTAGTGACCCGCCCTCCTAGAACCAACTATGGAAGAAGAAATTTGGAGTTTGAGGGTGTTACAATTTATAATAAATTACCATCGATAATAAAAAAAGAACAAAGTTATGCCCGGTTCAAAAAGCTACTAAAGACTCACACAATTAATACATACAAATAAGTGAATAAAATAAAAAATATAACTGCATAATATATACTACATAAATAAAATACACACATTATACATATAGATTAACTATATACCTCTAAATTAAAAATATACATTAGAAATTTACTTAAACTAAACAAAAATAAATAAAATCCAATACTCAAAATGGTTTATAAACCATGTAGGTACTACTCGTGCGCGATAAGTTGGGACCTGCTAGGAATGAGACTGTTGTACCGTTCGCATCACTATTTATTACTAGGGTTCTTAGTCTCGTACGAGCCTACGTCACGTAACGATGCGCTCTGGAATTTTTTTAGTTATCGTTTGTGTTATTGTTTTGTTGTTGTAGTTTTTGTTGACGAATGAATCGCAATTAATTGTAAATTTATCGGATACCTCTTCGTCAACTGATTATAGTGCGACTGAGGACGAAGAACAACCTCTAGAAGGCATAAATCCACTAAGTAGTGACGAAGATGAGATAATGTAAATAATAGATAAAATAAATGTATAAACTTAAACATTGTATTTTTATTCATTACAAAACCATAGTCAACACTTTCGGTGATACATAATTAAATACCTAGTGTCCTATTTTATTCAAATAGTGTAAAAAAATAGATAAAAAGCAGCGTCCTCCCTGAGTAACATAATAAATTAGGTTAAAAAAAACAAAGACGAAGCCGCGGGCGGCTGCTTGTTATGTTCGCTTTTTTGCGGGCGGTACAAACACGCCAATATGACGTCACCGCGCTCAGGTCCCAACTTATCGCGCACGGTATGTACCCAAAATATATAAATAGAACAATAAACTTAAAATAAAATGGTCTTATAACAATAAACTTGCTAATAACAGACTATGCCATCAATGCCACATCTAGTAAAAAATCGAATCTTACATCCATGTTGTGCCTTGTTAATAACCTACGATCGAGTTTGTTACTGTTTACCCACGTTTTTTGTTTTTTCTTTTGTTTTGTCATTTTATATACGTACGTACATCTGTGCGCTCTAATTATTAATATTAGTATTAGTTATTGTTTCTCAGTAAGTGAATTTGTGTATGCCTATCTTTATGAGAAATAAAGTTATTCTAAACTCAAACCCAATATGCAACATTACACGGACACACCTTACATGACTACACACACCCCCACATAACACCCCCTCCCCTCTCGTACACCACACCACACCCCATCCCACTCAAACAGCCATCCCCCCTTTACACAAGTGTGTAAAGGGGGGATGGCTAATTTAATTTAATATGGATCTGAAAGTGTGAGTAGTTACAAGTACCTACTCACACTTTCAGATCCATATTAAATCAGGTCATTATGGGTTTATTAACACACATAAATAAATAATGGTTTCTTTTGTACATGAAGTTACAGTGGAACCCTGAGTCCTAGGTTACTGGGTTCCCCTAGTTTAGACTTACTTCTCAAGCGGTGGACAGAGGTAGTGCCTGATATTCCTAGGCATCGCCATTTCGGCCTGCACCTTGCAGACTTCATTGATATACTCCACGAAGTCCGCTATGAGCTCAGGATCCACTGGACCGCCGATACCAGGAACGGCGTATACCATTGTAATCTGTATTTAAATAAATAATCTATTCTTAGTATAAAACGAAGTCACTTAACGTGTCTGTTTGTGTCAGACGGACACGATAAGTGACTTCGTTTAGAACTACACAATGAATTTTATTGCGGTTTTCATCATAATTTTGAATATTTATTCCAGAAGGTTCATGCGTGTACTTGAAATATACATTATGCGAAGAATTACCTCGGGCATAGGCTCTTCCTCCTCCTCAACCTCTTCAATTTCTGGCACAATAAGATCCATGTTATCATCCAGGAACTTTTCCAAGACTTCTCGAATCATCACCACTTCTTCTGGCTTTGCCTGTTTTAAAGGGATTACGTTTTTTAGAGAAAGTTATAAATATTTTCTACAAAAGACTAACAAACAAAACAAGACTCACAATTTGATAGTCTTGTTTTTGATTTCAAAAAATCAAAATATTTTATTTCACATATACATGGGTACTTATGAAACGTCAGAAGCTAGGTGTACGGTTCCAATTGGTCGTTTCCTATAGAGAAGAGCCGGCAAGAAACTCTACAGTTACTCTTTTTAAAAATAAATGGCTTTTACAATGTTTTTAAAGTGCAGTGTTAATAGGTATGGGAGGGACAGTGTAGGCCTGTGAACAAGTACCAGGTATGGTACTTATGTACAAATCTTCAGTCTATTAAGCCTACAACTTTCTCACATTCGCATAATATAAAAGAATCTATGTAAAATATGAATACAACACCCGTAATAAAAATTAAAACCTATTTAATCCAAATGACATGATTACCATTACTCGTACAACAGTAACAAGTCTGAATTAATCATTTAAATTTAACTCCAAATGAGACTAGTGACCCTTTTATAATATTTGACAACAAATTTAATTACTTACTGCCGTGTTCAGAGTCGTGACTTAAAATTAATCTATCATTAAATTTAATTGAATAACATAATTCAGGATGGCCCGTGAAACCAGATCCAAAGCAAAATTTATAAGCCTCTCTCCAAAGGCTTCCCGAAACCGAAGTAGAGATTTCACTATTTCGGTTCCTCCTAACTTAACCATAAATCACCGCGTAAGAGCGAATAAGCAATATCAATTATTTTAGGGAATCCCCGAACATGCTTTTCGCTTTCGAGCATAGGGTTGCCATAATTTGTTCAAATCCAAATCTACAAAAAAATATAAAAGAAAATATATAAATATTTCTCACGTAATCACCATGACGTAGTCAAAATAAAAATCAAAATATTTTATTTCACATAAACCTACATGGGCACTTATGAAACGTCAGAAGCTAGGTGCACGGTTCCAATTGGTCGTTTTCTATGGAGAAGAGCCGGCAAGAAACTCTACGCTCTTTTATAAATAATTGGCTTTTACAATGTTATCAAATCACAGTGTTAATAGGTGTGGGAGGACAGTGTAGGCATGTCAAGAAGTACTATGTACTTAACCTTAGTCACCAGACCCCCCTGTCCCCATGTCATCAAAAATAAGCAAAGCAAAGACCCCCCTCACTCCCCTTTCGTGCTTACGTAATACTTGAATGGCCCTCTTATTCTAAGTTTTAATATTTAGTTTCTTCTTTTTGTAAACTTAGATAAACTTGGTTCCATAGTTTGTCATGAAACAATGTTTTATTACTTTAGGTTTTAAAATATCCTCTCTGTCATTGTGGATAAAGACTAATTTCCTATATTTACCTTCTTCTTCTTTAGATCAGGATCAGGTAATATAGCAATCTGTTCATCAACGTAGTCCATTATCTCCTTCTCAATGTACTGGACGATGAACTCTCCACTCGTTGTCGACATCTGACGTCCAGCCACCATTCCTATGAGCAAATTCATTAAATACAATGTGGAGACGACATTACTTCAATAAATAACAATGGATTTAGGGGGAAAGGGCTTCCGAATGGGAATGACGAATTTCGTGCCATTATGAGGAAAAGAACAGCTTCAATAATGGATAGGTTGCGTGGAAGCTCCAACCGCATGCTAAAAACAAAATTAGACAAAGTGGACAGTCCCTCTATAAGGCCCGGGGGTGGAGGCACGTGCCGCAGTGTGTTAGGTCACGTGTTTTTTTATTATTATAGTATATAAAAGTCTACTAACATAGTTTTTAAGTAATTGTTACTTTATGGATTGTGTCTACTTGTATGTCTAGTTCGAATTAAAGAATAGAATAGAATAACTCTATTATGTACACCATAAATTACAGATATAAATGATGAAATTTTACTTGACACAATGGGCGGTAATATCGCTAAAAGCGATCTTTGGATGGATTAAAGGGAGAAGGACAGACAATACTGCAGGTAGTCCGTGGTGTACCATTTACATATACAATAAATACATACATAAATAAAGCATATACATATCTATATAAATAATGATATATACAATAATAAACATAAAGCAAGAGCAGTGTGTTGAAGAATATATGTTTATTTTCTTTTATTTTTACTAACACGCATAAATTATATTTTCAAATATTAGAATATAAAAACATTTAAAAATATAAAAAATGGTAGCCCACCGGTATCGGGAACAGGATCCAAGCTACCGGCGGCGGTCAAGGCTCCAGAGAGAGGAACCTCCTAACAATGCGAGCCGTGTCCAGAAGTACCGATCTCTAAATCAAGCCCTTAATCCAGCTGCCCAACGAGAGCCTCCTTAGGTCGAGGCTCTTGGCAATTAAGCCATTGGCTGATACAACTATCGGCACAATGATTGCTGCCACATCCCGCATGTCGACAACCTCGCGAGCCAAGTCAAGATACTTGATTTGTTTATCTTTCTCGGCATTCACGAGGTTTCCATCATGAGGGACTGTTATGTCAATATTATTATTATTATTAACATGAAAATACTAATACTAATGGATAGGGGTATATTTGAACTATCAAATTAAATCCTACCATTGAAATTAATAAAGTGAATTTTTCTAACAAACTAAATAATAGTGATGAGCCGATTAAGGCTTTTGCCGATCTTTGATTATCTATAGCAGCGATGCACAGACTTGGCCCGTGGGCCGCATTCGACCTACTGTCGGCACGCGTGCGGCCCATGGGTTATATTATATGGTATGTTATAAGGCTTCCTTATTTACCAGGAAACCCTGAAAACGTGAACGTAGGTGATGGCTAAAAAGGGAGTGACTCCTTACTATACTACTGATGATGCTGAAGATGTATTGTAAAAAAGACATGTTGCGTTGACCACAAAAAATAATATGAGTGAAAGACAGGAGGTTGAATATGACGAATGTAAATAATACGGTATGTTGGATAAAGTAAATGATGCTAACCAAGATCATAGTTAGCAGAATTGAACTTATGCACAAGCCCACGTATGTCTTCGAAGGTGTTCTCGAGATCTTTTAAACGTTCTGCGCGCGCTATTTCAACCTAGGGTAGAGAGGACAGGAATAAAAAATTAAGAGGAGTTAAAATATAAGCTCATGCTAAAACGGGTCCTACGAAAATTTGCTCGCTACCTATATACATTTAATTAATTAATTTTCTGTAGAGACAATTTTATGGAATCGTGTTTTCGTCTTACTTAACATTAATCCTCAACATTACCATATATTCATTTCAAAATTAATGCTGCAGTATTTTCCATGCTATTAGCAATTTGAGCTATTGTAGACTCTTAACGTGCTTTTCGAGGCATGGCAGGTTCTCGATATGAAATGGTTGATCACCAACGCTTGCAAGTGGTGAGTCACTGGGTGGCCCAATGGTAACGGCCTCGACTTACGAGTTTGTAGGTCATGAGTTCGAACCCAGGCAAGCGCTTTACTTTGTGTAAATTATTTCATCACCACTGCTTTCAAAACGGTGAAGGGAAAAATCGTGAGGAAAACAAAAAATCGAAGACATGTGACATCTAACAACCCGCACTGGGCCCACGTGGTAGATTACAGACCACTCCCTCTCACAAGGAGGAGGCCTGTGTCCCAGCAGTGTGAACATTATAGGCTGATGCTATATAAAAAAATATATGGGTATTATCCCTATTTGTATCCGTCTCTGTTTGTTACAGGAATGGTAGGCATCAACGTTGGAACTGAGACGCAAGTGTGCGCTGTTCTGACGGACAGGGCAGTCATCTACCCCGGCAGGGAGTGTGGAACCGTCAAGAGATGTCGTGCGATATACCACAGGGTTCGGTCCTGGGGCCGCATCTGTGGAACATCGGATACGACTGGGTGTTGCGCACCGACTTCCTTAGCTGCGTGTGGTGTACTACGCTGTCGACACGTTGGACACACGTCGCAGGGGAGGTCGCACCAGGTGGCGGCCGAAGTACCGGCACGCGGGGTTGCGACAATCGTCGAAAGGATCCGGCAATTGGGACTCGAGGTGGCCCTGCACAAGTCCGAGGCCATATGCTTTCAAAGTCCTTGGAACGCACCACCGTTGGGATTCCCAATAACGGTAGGAGGGGTTCACATCGGCGTCGAGTCGACGCTGAAGTACCTGGGACTCGTCCTCGACTGCCGGTGGAACTTCGTGGAGCATTTCCAGCGTTTGGCTCCGAAACTGGAGCGGGCCGGGACTGCTTTGAAGTGGCTCCAGCCCAATCTAGGGGGTCCAAACGCTTCCAGCCGGAGGCTCTACGCGGGGGTCGTGCGGTCCATGGCTCTTTACGGGGCACCTGTGTGAGCGCGTTTCCTGGTGCGGCGGCCAGCCCGCCGGTAGAGCGCGGCCCAAAGGGTCATGGCCATCCGGTTGGTCCGGGGATACCGCATGGTCTCCGGTGAGGTGGCAAGCCTCCTTGCCGGATCGCCGCCATGGGATTTGGAGGCAAAAGTCTTCGCGCACGTATGGGAGTGGCGCGAGAAGGCGAAACGCCGGGGCGTAACTCCGCTGCCGCAAGAAATCGCGGCACAGCGGACAGAGCTCCGGCGGGATGTCATGGCGACCACCCGGGTCGACGGCGCGTTGTATTTCACGCGTGCCTCAAAGAGATGTCAGCACAAGTGTAGGGGTCCACTAGGGCCGATGCCTGCTGGGGTCGCGTGGAAGTTCGAAAGGGTTACCGAGGGCCCTGGCAACACAGGCAACGGAAGGAATACGGGTGGGATTTAGTCACTAAGAGTCTGACACACCCTCCCGCTCCGCCCAAAGCGGGAGAAATTATTTGATAATTTCCCACCCAATAAAAAAAAAGAAAAAGCCATTGGTCCTGTGCCTGATCTCTCTCCGGTCGTGTCGGATTGCTGTCCCATCGGACTATGATGGTGAGGGAAGAGAGATTGCACCTGTGTCTGCGCACACACTTGTGCACTATAATATCTCCCGCGCCGAATGCTGGTCTCCGTTGAGATTGGTTGTCATGGCCGAAATACGGTCTGGAGGAGTATCGTTCTTAAATTAAAACCTTGGTAGGAAAAAAATGCGTGTATACATACAGAATATACGTATTTAAACGGTACATACTGTGGCGGCATCTATATCGCTACATGCGAACTACGCAACACACTGCCGTCACGCAAAACCTGCATCGCGCAAACAGAGTTCACCGCGCAACTAGCATACCAATATACTCGTACAACATCCCGACATCAACCGTCGGGCAGTTGCCCACCAGACACGACACCCGTCTGGTCGGAGGATCCTCCCTTTTCTGTGGAGGATGAGTGAACTTTACACCCTGTTCCTCATGCCTCTATATTTGAAGCCTATCTAAATTAAACTGACTAAATACTAAACTATCTTTATATCATCATCATCTGTCTAGCCTTTTCCCAACTATGTTGGGGTCGGCTTCCAGTCTAACCGGATGCAGCTGAATACCATTATTTTACATGGAGCGACTGCCTATCTGACCTCCACAACCCAGTTACTGGGCAACACGATACCCCTTGGTAAGACTGGTTGTCAGACTTTCGGGCTTCTGACGACCCATAACGACTGTCAAAGATCTACAAACGACAGCCGGGACCAACGGCTTAACGTGCTTTTCGAGGCACGAGGTCTTGGTATGTAAAGATGGTCACCCATCCACGGACCAACCGCGGTAAGCGTAGCTTAACCTGATCGATCAGCCCGTGCGGCTATTATTACTTAGCGACAAGCCTTTCTCTATAACACTACAATGGCGCCGATTCCCTTGTTCACAAACTAAATTAAATTTAAGTTCATCTTTTTCTTTCTATTTCATTAAGAAAAGGACAGAAGATACATTTTAGTTTAGTCCTGTCAAATTAATCAGCACCTGTCACTACTCTATACAAGTTTAGACGTGATTAAAAACTAGCCTACTAAAATTACGTCAATTTACGTCAAGCGCTGATTAATTTGATTTCATTAAAAGGGATGGAAAACCAAAAGATCGCAACAAAACAGTTGGCAAGGCATCGTCATTGAAATAATTGTTATTTCAATGAATACCGTGCAGACTTTTACTTATACTTGACAATTTAACAATTTATCATAATACAATTTTGTCAAAAAACTGACTGTCATAAGTATACTCATCTGAAAAACTCTTTATTTTCTTTTTTATACTATGTTTCCTCGGCAAATTATAAAATAACGGTGCGAAGATCCCTAATTGACACAATGACAATTCAACAATATTCATTGTAATGGGGAGGGCCGGTCAAAGCTATTTGCAGATGGCGTGACCATAGCTAGGTCCCTCCGGCCTATACTGAATTTGACATTTCGTCCATTCCGTGCCTTTCATTCCATTTCGTGTTCATTGATGAGTTTGGTTTTAGTTCACCTACTTCGCTAATAAATTAACATATACTCGACATGGAAAGTGTCACAATTTAACCCCTTAATTATTGCTTATTTCCTCGTAATCACTTTCTTCAGAATGTTTAGGTACGACATAACCTCGAAACTCTGTTTAATAACAATATTTTCTCCACGAATAGCTTTAGGCCACAATGTTCTAATTTTAAAGTCTTTTGGAAAATGGTGGAGTCCAATTTCAAATTATGAATAATTAATCATTTTCGCAATAATAATATGAAACCACTTCTCGGCTTGTATTATTTTATAAGCTTGTTTTGGAAACTAGCTACGACAGCGCCATTTTGACAGTTGCCTTCCTCATTGAATTGAATTTTTCAAACACATGAACCAATAGATTAGGAATATCTTTAAAAATCCTTCAGATTGTGATTGTGTGTTATGCAATTGAGGGGTTGATCTACATTATACCCTTAAAATTAATGGTACTTGAATTTTGTAAAAATGTTGGTTTTTAATATAGTATATTAATATTCTATCTATCTATCAAAAATATTATCATTCAACATTACTTCAGCAACATAATCCTGGATTCTCTCGGCTTCAGTTGGGACGTAGCGTTCTTCCCTGGTATCTTCTTCGATTATTCTGGATTCTGACTCAGACACTTCCTTAGGCTCCTTTTTCTTTGGTTCTCCTGAGGTCGTATGATGACGTGTTATAACCATCATTGTTCCAATGCAATAGAGATAAACCTATACAGGACGTATAGCACCATCTCTTTTACACAACGGTACAATGATGACTTCACTTCAGGCCTATATCAAAATAAGGTCTATTCTATAAAAATCTCACCGTGAAGACTTAGGTGAAGTGAGCTCGAAGTGAGATGTCAATCCATGGCATTAGGTACCTCAACAAGAATGGCAGCCCAATCAAAACTGGTAGTACCGAGATACAAAAACTATTACGGAAAACGAACGAACGCATAATTAATACCTACTCTAATTAATGATTTTCCAACAAATAAATATTATATATTTTGTTTTTAAAGCAATCTTTGTTTCTTTTTTAATGTATGTCTGTTTAAATTTCATTAAATTAGCAATTAACATCGACTGCTGTCTGATCCGCGCCATCGTCGTTTTTGTACTTTTTTTATTATTATTTACGAACTACCTCACATTTTTGAAATATACTATGTTTTAACTAGTGACCGACCGAAGCTTCGTTGTCGTTTTCGGCCATTTCGGCCAAAAAGTCATGATTTGGCCATATTTCCGTTTTCGGCCATAAATCAGCCGAACCTTCAGCCAAGCCGAAAATCGCGTCATTAAAGGCCGAGCGCGTAAAGGTCGCCAACATCAGGTGAGGTTCTTCTTTCTTACTTCAGGGTGAATCGGGTCAACTCGTAGTTTCACTCAGCTGACTTAAAAACGGACGCGATTTTGTTTAGATACGAAGCGAGGTTATGTTGTATTTTTTCATCACACACATTAATTAATGGGTTGAACATTTTTCACTGAAATTTACAAAGGTTTGTGAAATATATATTATTGAATTATCTCTGAATTATCGTGTTTTATTTCTTTGAAAGCCTATATTTGCTTTTTCTCTCCCTAGGTGTAAAAAAAAACAAACACGATTTCAGTTTACAGCGGAAATATTAATATTTTTAATGTTTCGACCACTTTCGTTTTTGGTCGAAAATAAGACTAAAGCCGAAGCTTCTTTTTCGTTTTCGGCTGAAAATCCATTTTCGGGCGGACACTAGTTTTAACCTTAGATAATGATATTTGTTAGTAATAAGATTTCTTAAAAGTGTTTCAACATTCAGACAAACCTATTGAGGTTTTTGTGATGTTTCTGTTTCTATTTTGTTTTGTTCCTTAATTAATAAACAATAAAAAAAACGGTGGAATGGATAGCTCACTTCAAGCGGGAATAGACAGCTGGTGCTAAGTTTTGATTTAGGCTTGGACTATATTACATCTTGTTTAGGATGTCTACTTCTTTAACTCTACTTCTTTAACTACGAGACGTAATTAAATGTCTATTCAAAGTAGAAAAAAATGATGATACTGGTGCCGAACTCTTGGTCACAAACTAAACTAAATTTAAGTTCAGTGCATCTTTTTCTTTCTATTTCATTAAGAAAAGGACAGAAGATAAGATTTAGTTAACACCTGTCATATTAATCAGCGCTTGACGTAAATTGACGTAATTTTAGTAGGCAAGTTTTAGCATACAAGTGGCAGGCGCTGATTTAATTTGACAGGACTAAACTAAAATTTATATTTTCTGTCCTTTTCTTAATGAAATAGAAAGCAAAAGATGCACTGAACTTAAATTTAGTTTAGTTTGTGAACAAGGGAATCGGCACCAGTGAACTATGTAATTGATCTGCTAGAACTAAAACTACTGACTAATTTAATATAACGGCTTCTTCAAATTTCTACACACTAAGTACCTATTTAATTTAATTTAGTCAATATCTTGCAAAAATACAACAAAAAAATATGAAATAGGACTGATTCATCACAGCTTACAATCAAAATAAAGTAAAAACTTCTTACTTAAGACGCTGACAACACCTAAACCGCGGTCACTGTCAGACTGCATAGAAAAGAAAGAGAAGCGCGATGACACAACGCTTGTAATTGATTGCAAAATATGAAGCAATTATCTATTTACTCAAAATTGAGTTGAATAATCAAAAATAAAAAACAACCAAGTTCTGCATTCAAATAAGACGTTCTTGTTATTACTTTAATACGTAACTTATGTTGAAATTTAATACAGAGATTTTGTATTGGAAGTCAAGGTAAGAGGTTAGTTCAACATTAGTTTGTATCGAGTTTTTTTTTTTTTAAACGTGTGTGTTGGTAACAACCAAGTTCTGATAAATATGTTCAAAGTTTACATATATTTTTTCCGCTACCACAAACTATACAGCCTATCATGGTTGTTTGCCTCTTGTCAGCGCCTTAATATTATTATACCGAAGCGCAAACTTGTTGTGGTACTATTGTACTGTAAGACTACAAATTACTAATACAAAACTATTTTAGTTTTAACCAAATAAGTATGCCTAGTTTTATAGTTTTATATTATAAATTCTCAAGCCTTTTACATTATTTACGGTGGATCCACAGTAGTAGCCCGCGGAGTTCTAATTTTCCTACGTTTTTTTGATATTTCCTGCCCCGTTGATCTAGTGGTCTCAAGCGCTACTGCTGACCATGAGGTCCTGGGTTCGATTCCCGGATCGGGCAAAGTGTTATTGGGTTTTTCTATCTGGAAGTTCTCAGTAGCAGACCGGTGTCTCGATTTGTGCCCGGTCGATGGCAATAGGCTCGCCCCCTATTACATGGGACTTAAAAACATAACTGGCGAAATGTGGGTGTACTGCAGGTACACCTCTGCCCAACCCTTCGGGGAAACAAGGCGTAATGTTATGTTATTTTCGATTACGATTCGCGACTATCATTAATACATCTCTCTAAGTTAGATTTGTTCCACAATCAAAAAAATCAATTCAATGAAACAAATCTAACTTAAAGACGTATTAATGATTCTAATGATCATAATTTATTTATTTAATTATTGGATCTCCAACAGAAACTACACAGTTACATGCAAGTATACTCGTACATAGAATAGGGACAAATACAAGTGTGCGCTTCCAATTATAGGAGACCACATCATTCACTTATAATCTAGGTACATAGTTTGATAAGGTAAAAAATCTAAATAAATCAAAATACATTACACGAAGATCATACAAAGGAAACAAATTGAGTTACGTAAAAGAGTAGCCAATACTAATGATGAAAACGGACAGAAAAGAAAAAAAAATAAGAAAGAAAGAAAATAAGAAAGGAAAAAAATCATACAAGAACAACAAAATATTACGACTTAATTCTGTAAATACATATCTGTTATGGTCGCGAATCATATTTTGATCAAGATACAACCTGGCACTGAACTGCAAAATGTAACAAACGTAAGAAATTTTAAATTTACAGCTGCGGATTCACCTTAAATAAACACTTGACAAACTACTTTTACAATACTTACGAAAATATAAGGTTCAACTACTAGATATATGTCATTCACAAATTGCAGATTTTATAATAATATTCCTCAGCATGAATATGGATCCGATCCATGTAACATTATCGCCAAATATAAAAGAAATCTCAAAATTATTTTATTAATTTGAGAGAATTTTGAGAATCCCCAATTCATTTTAAGCGTCGAATCATATATCACCGATTTCCTTGCCAAATCAAGGCACGGTTGTAAAATATCTCCCGTACTCCCCGTATCTACTAAATCTGCAATATGCAATGGTTTGTTAATTAATAAAACATTTAAAACCGTATATTTCATATTCCACAGCTTGCCCCTCTTCATCGTAAACGAATATTTCAAAACCATCTTTCTTGTTAACGTCTTTTACTTCGTGTACCGATTTTTCTAGTAAAATATTTGCAAGTTTGTAATAAATAATAATATACGTGGAGGATTTTTGAGATGGGGCAGTGAGGGCACGTACCTTAACAGTAGTCGCTACAAGAAAATGGTGTTAGGAGACTGTCCTTAACTTTTTGATATATTATAATCTGCATTCAAGATTTTTAAATAATGTACCTACAGTCAGAAAGATCAGTCAGACAGTCAGGTCAGTTTTCAAAACAACTTTTGTTGATGGCAATCAATCTTGTTCCTTAAAAGGATCAAAAAACGATGGACAGACTAGCCGAAAATAAACGAAAACTATTTTAACTTTAAATGTCGAACGAATACGCGTTATAATTTAATTTGGTTTGAGAACAGTATTTAAATGGTTTAGTGCTTTTGAAAAACTTTTCCTATACTAAGGTTTTTTGTAATTACTGACTTTTGTAGCAGATAGCCTTTTTTAACGTTTTACATACAAGTCTGAAAGTTTTTATTTGACGTCATTTTCTTGTCAGAACATCGGAAATCACAAACCACACATGATCGGACCAAGATTATGTCTGGACTTTAAAAGAGACCTAGGACTCAGAGGTCACAACCTCTATTTTTTTTTTTTTTGGGTGGGAAATCATCAAATAACTTCTCCCGCTCTGGGCGGAGCGGGAGGGTGTGTCAGACTCTTACTGACTAAAACCCACCCGTATTCCTTCCTGTTGCCTGTGTTGCGGGGGCCTCGGTGACCCATAAGTACCTTCCCGCGACCCCGGCAGGCATCGGCCCTAGTGGAGGACTCAGAGGTCACAACCTCTGAGTTTCTTTCGGCCTTTCCTCTCAGAGTAGTCATATAGGAAACGCCGACCTTATCTAGTTTTTAAAATATGATTGACAATGAAATGACATCGTTTATCATTTAAAAACTATCTTGTTCTTAAAGCAAATACATTTGTAACGCGTATTCCTTCGTAGTTTAATCATTATAAAAAATGAATTGGAGTTCTTTCTTAAGAGATGTATGAATTTTTTTTTGCGATTTCTTACTTTTCTAGTACTCAAACCTCAGTTGGTCCAGTAGAATTTTTTGTAAGAAACAAGAACGATTGGCATCGAAAAAATTTTTTGTGAAAATTGCCCATTTTCTTGCTGACTGTATTTTTTTTTCAAAATCGGTGAATGCAGATAAAAATGTCAGAAACAGTTAAGGACAGTCTCCTAAGACCGTTTTCCTGTAGCTACAACGGTTAAGGTACCTGCCCTTACTGCCCCGTCTCAAAAATCTACCCTGTATAGTTTTATTCTCTAAATATCACTTCAAAATTCAAACGCTGTCTCGTGAATCCGCGATGATATAAAAATAAATGAGTTCGCTTTCGAATTGTGTGCGCTCACTTGAGTGAGGTCCCAAGGGAACTTTACAAAACAGCACTATACTAAATCGGATTCAAAAATAACCTCTGATTTAGAATGGACACTGACAGAGGGTCAATTATGATATTATTTAGTTTTATTGAACTAAATAAAACATTGACGTGTAACAATATAAAACATCCAGAAAGTGACAATGGATTAGGAAAATATTTCTTTTGAATAGCATTATTTTTGAGGTAGGTAAGTACACTCAGCGAAGCAAACAAAAGATTAAACCAACTAGAGAAGCTACTTGGTCTCGTTAAAAACGTCAAGTAGGTTGTGTTTGTTCACAAATTCGCGCTTAGGGCTTGGGTCACATTTACTGCCGCTGATTGTATAATGTCATCATCTACAAAACTCATAAACTCACCAACTTTCTTGGAATCGCAGGTGGCATCCGACATCAACATCGAACTCATCTCCCTTAGCTTTTTCTGAAAAATTACAAGAGTATTCATAGCAGTTCTGATGGGCACCAATTTAGGAACAGTATGTAAATATGGTACATCAAGTCTAGGAAAAAAAATTGCTTTGTAGAGCGTCGTCTCCGTCACTCATACTTGTGGGGCAGTCTCTTTTTAAAGCTCGATGTGTCACATTAATTATACTACAGTATGTTTATCTCACGAAGTGACGCGTGCTTTACTTAAGTTTACCAAATGAACAAACACGCTATGAATGTGTGTGTACAGGAGCGCTCATACCGTCCGAGACTTTGGCGAAGTCGGAAATGTGTGTGTCACGTGTGTGTTATGTCAGCACATAACACACATTTACAGTATATTTGTACACTTGGTTATCACAAGTAAAGCACGCGTCGCTTCGTGAGATAAAAATACTATAACAGACTAGAGACTTGCTGTCTTATAAAAAACATACTGTAATAAATTAAGAATAGAAATAGGTTTTTAATTAACAAGTTTAACAAAATTAAACTAAGCCTCGCTTGTACCACTAATCACTAAATCCGTTTAGCGCTCAAAGTATTTAAAACATCATTCAGTCAACTTCAAATGATTAACAGAAATGGCACAATATTCAAAATTCGTTCAGCACTAAATACGAGGTGCATTCAATAAGTACCTAGCCTCATCGCCAGAGGGCGCTGTAGTTTCAAAAAAGTTTTACCACAGTGTAGCACATTCTTTTTTCAAATTTTCATTCCAATCCCTTCATTTGTTTTAATTTGACAACTTATGGAAGCGAACGTGTCAATCGGTTTTACAAAAATGGAAAAAGAGCAATATCGTTCGGTGATTCGATTCCTATTTTTGGAAGGGAAAACGCGCATCGAAATCAAAGAGCGCTTGGATGCTGTGTACGGTGACTCTTCTCCATCGATGGCCACCGTCAAGAATTGGTTCAACGAGTTTGCACGTGGCCGTACGTCGGTTTTTGATGAACCACGTCCAGGTGCACCGAAAACAGCTGCTACGGAGGAAAACATTTAAAAAATCCATGATTTCGTATTGGCAGATCGCCGATTGAAGGTTCGGGAGCTAGCTGAGACTGTAGGCATTTCAGAAGGAACAGTGCATCATATTCTTCACGAGGAACTCGGCATGAGAAAGCTGTCGGCGCGATGGGTGCCGCGTTTACTCACACCAGAAAACAAGCGCAACCGTGAGACCACATCGGAGACGTGTTTGGCGCTGTTTAAGCGGGATCCAGCGGAGTTTTTGCGTCGTTTTGTGACCGTCGATGAAACCTGGATCCACTGGTACACACCAGAGACCTAGGAGCAATCAAAACAATGGATCCAGACCGGGGAACGTGCTCCAAAGAAGGCGAAAACTGTAAAATCGGCCGGAAAAGTTATGGCCACCGTTCTCTGGGATTCACAAGGTGTGATCTACATCGATTACCTCGAGAAGGGTAAAACAATTACAGGGCTTTACTATGCCGATTTATTGGGCCGATTCGACGCCGAATTAAAGAAAAAACGACCCCATCTGGCGAAGAAAAAGTGCTGTTTCACCACGACAACGCACCGGTTCACACGTCTGCCGTTGCCATGGCCAAATTGGTCGAATTCAGTCAATCCACTGTATTCTCCAGATTTGGCCCCTCGTGACTTCTTTCTGTTTCCTAATCTGAAAAAATCACTCGCCGGGAATAGATATGGATCGAATGAGGAGGTCATCGCCGCCACGGAGGCCTATTTTGCAGAGTTTGACAAAAACTATTTTTCGGACGGGTTAAAAAAGTTGGAGCATCGCTGGGCTAAGTGTATCGAACTAAAAGGAGACTTTGTTGAAAAATAAATTGCCACTTTTCCAAAATTTTCGTTTACTTTTTGTAGGCTAAGTATTTATTGAATGACCCTCGTACATTTATGATCTGTGGTACAAGCTGGGCCTAAGTTGATCTACGAATGACAATAATAATCATATTGAAGTAAAATATCCCTACAATGGAAATTAAGCTATGTAACACTGGAAATAAGTTCCACAATTCAGAGAAAGATTTAACAAATTAAAATGGCTGACAAAGACAAACTAAAAGTTCAGTAAAACGAAATAAAACTAACATTAACTTCTTCACACGGCTCTGCTTTTCCTGAAAATTGCATCGAAGTTAGCAAAAGAACCTGTGAGTGACGATACTTTAGTACGTCTGGCGCACCCTGGATATGCAGCCCTGCTACCACCTTGACGTCTGGCTATTATTTACCCTAGACATGGGTTTTCCTAAAATCTAGATATTAAAAAACCGGCCAAATGCGTGTCGGATCACGCACAATAAAGGGTTCCGAAGTTGGAAAGATGAGATCAATTTATCCCAAAAACAAACTTAACATTGTAGTTGAAAAGCATGTTGTCCCATACATCGATATATGCCACGGTCAATTCTCCAACTGCAAATTTAAGTTGGTCGACTATTACTTGTTAACTTGTAAAGCCCACTTAGCTGTGATAGATTTCCTTTTAATTTCATTAAATGTACTACTGCCATGAATTTTTGCACATCTCCATAGCTGGCAGGGGAGGGGGACACTTGACTCTAACAAAAATTAGCACTTTCATGCTTAATATTACGCAAGCGGATTCTTGAATCGAAAAGTGGTGTTCACAGACCCGCAATATTTTTGAACGGCCTATCCAACGATACCTCACACCATGGGATAGACGGGCGTACCCTAAAAAAAATGTTATTCTCGATTTTATTTTAGCAATTTGTCGGCATGAATATTATTTATACGTATGCCAAATTACAGCTTTCTAGTACTAAGCGTCTCTGAGCTACAGTGGGGTCAGACAGACAGACAGATAGATAGACGGACAGACAGACAGACGGACATGGCGAAACTATAAGGGTTCCTTGTTTACTAAGGAACCCAAAAACGTGACTTTTAAAATTTCACGTTGTACTTTTTTATTTACATAATACAGTGACTGACGGTGATGGAAAACTTCGTAAGGAAATCTGAACTTGTAACCGTCTGAAACTTCCAACACGCATAGCTCTCGCATCTAATATCACTATGACTGCCTTTTTTATGGTTTCATCCCAAGTTGGACAACGAGATATTGGATTTTACCATAAGAAAATTCTCAAGTAGCAGCCCGGAGTCTGTGCCCGGTTGATGGCAATGGGCTCGTCCCCGATCACATGGGAATTAAACATGACTAGTGAAATGTGGGTGCAAAGGAATACAGGCATCGTTGTAAAGTTCTCTATAGCAGTCCGAAATCTGGATTCTTAGCACTATAGAGTCGCCTCCTATTTATTACATGGGATTTCAACATGACTGGCGAAATTTGGGTGGACTATATACAGCTCTATACAAGGTGTTGTTTTGGACCTGCAAAACATTTTAGAAGGTAATTATGTTAGTGATTCTCGACCCGAATCAACAAAAAAAAAAAAAAATAAATAAAAATATAAAATAAAAAGTATTATTGGTTATTGACTTGGTATCGTATTGTTATACGATTATTTACGAGTTTCATAACAACCTCCTGAAATGTTTTGCAGGTTCAAAACAACACCTTGTATATGTATATCCCTCTCACAGAGAGGAGGCCTGTGTCCCAGCAGTGGGAACATTATAGGCTGATTATGTATGTATGTATATACATCTCTGCTTAACCCTTCGGAGAAGTACTGGCGTTATGTTATGTTATTCTAACATCTATTCTACCAACATAGAAAACAAGAGAACCTGTCCTTTGCCTCATGTAGTTATCTCTTTCAATTTCTCTCATCCTTTCAATGGAAGGTGACCTTTCAATCCTTCCAAGGGTGGGACGGTTCAACCTCATGCTGAATCGAGCTGTACGATCTACACGATCATTTATCAGGGTTACTCTTTGCAGGTCATCGGTACCCCAGTAGTCGTCTTCATCAGAATCTCCCTGTTTTTTGTTGTTAAGGGTGATGAATATTTTCATCTGATGCGCAATATTTTTAGGAACTACTTTCATGGAACTAATACGTGATGCAAATTTCTCTAGCTACGGTAGATGGAAGGTAGATAATTAGCTATCATACAATGCTTGCTAGAGTCTAAACTAGGGAAATAAGATTTACAAGATAACAGTTGCTCCGTGGAAAATACTGGCATGCAGCCACATCTGTAGCGGTAATCTCTAAATATCACTTCAAAATTCGAACAGTGTCTCTTTGTGAATCAGCGCCGATTTACTTTTAAAAGAAATGAGTTCGTTTTAGAATGTGTGCGCTCATTTGAGCAGATTCCAAGTGAATTTTACTTTTGGTAAAAATAATAAATAAGTTCCTTAGAATTATTTGGAATAATAATATTTTATTTGCAATTTATACAATTTTTATATTTTAATATTTTGACATTTCATAACATTTTACAATTTGATAATTTTATTTTGACATTTTGTAATATTTAAATTTAATTAATCGCAATTTTATTTTGGGTTTTTGTCTGTTTTTACCCGACTGCCTCTGTAGCGTAAACGGCTTGATGGATTTTAACATATGAGGTGTCTTTAGATTCATCTTAATTGTGGGAGTAACATAGGCTATATAATATTTATAAATTGCATCTGCAAATACAAAAAAAGGAGGGGAAGGTTTTTTTTAATTCATTGTAACAATATTGGTATCAAATAAAAGCTAGTAATGAGTAATTATCAAATATATATATTAACAAAACTAAAAAGTATGAAATAAAATAAATTATTTAAAAAAACAAAAAACCCGACTGCAAAAACACATAACTGAAAAGGGAAAACCAAGCATTATAATCTATATAATTTTGGTATCGCAGGCGGATACAGTCGAATAACCTGAAATATGGTGTAACTTTTGATTGTCCCCCGCCTGCGATACCTAAAATTATATAGATTATAATGCTTGGTTTTCCCTTTTCAGTTATGTGTTTTTGCAGTCGGGTTTTTTGTTTTTTTAAATAATTTATTTTTTAAGTAGTCTAATTTCCATTTGTTCCTACTATGGATTTATATTATCCGAAATAAAGAATATTTTATTTATTTATTTATTTATTAATTTAAATGTATTGTTGTAAAAATATGAACTAGAATTATGTCTGAAATGAATAATTAAATATTTTTATAGAACAGCACGATTTCTTATGACTTAGTAATGATGAGACTAGTTTAGACGATACCTAGGTACTTATGGAATGAGAACACAAAGATTACGTAATGATTATATGAGATTTACATTTAATACTGAATGAAAATAAAATTAAGTTTCGAGGACTCACGAAAAGCTTGGTAACATCCTACAGACAATAGAAAAATTAGTACAAGAAAGAAAAATACTTCAATTACGAAAAACCGTTGCATGGGAATAGAAAAATACAAGATGTAACAAGACCCTTCCCAAAGCCGTCATCTACGGATTCTATACATTAAACTAACTTTGTGCAAGAATAATTGTTGGGAATCGACTTTTATTTTTGGTGTGAAAATTCGAGGTATTGGCAGCGTAACACATGCAAAACACTGTCCTTATGGGTGTATGCAGCATTCGGTGGAGGTCTGCCCGGCTTGGGCAGAGCACCGCCGTGTACTCGTGGAGGCGATCGGCGACGGGGATGTCTCGCGTCCGGCCATGGTCCAGGCCATGGTACGGAGCGAGAGGGCATGGGCAGCCGACACCCCCTTCTGCAAAGCAGTAATGCTCGCGAAGGAGAAGGCGGGACGGTTAAGGGAAAGGCAAATTTCGCGCCCTCTCGCCCCTAGCCGCCGCAGGAGACGACCTGGGCTTCGGGAACCCCAGGCGGATTTCCGGCCACGGTAGGCGCGAGCTTGCGGACGGTGAGCAATGGGTAGCTCGCCGTCCGATAAGGACCAGACCCGGGTCGACGGCGCGTTTTTCCACGCGTGCCTCTAAGAGATGTCAGCACAAGTGTAGGGGTTTACTAGTGCCGATGCCTGCCGGGGTCGCAGGAAAGTCCGAAAGGGTTACCGAGGCCCCTGGCAACACAGGCAACGGAAGGAACACGGGTGGGTTTTAGTCAGTAAGAGTCTGACATCCTCCCGCTCCGTCCAGAGCGGGAGAAGTTATTTGATACACGCAAAAAAAATGGGTGCATGCAGTCACAGGGTTCATGAAAGTATTGAAAGTTGAGTCATAACTATCATAAGTGTAATTTGTTTGTAGACGCCTTGGGTTGACCTGTTAAGTCTACGTAATGTTTAATAATTAATAAATAAAATAACAATTAATACTGGTTTTCGTAAAAAATCACAAAAAAAGTTCAAAAAAGTTGTTGTATGGTCCAGTATTATCATATCAATTATCATAATAACGGGATGAAGATGCGGCTTCGTGAAAGACATTTTTAAACCCGTAATACAGGAGGTTCCGTTGAGATCTGTTGAGACAAATCGGAAACTATTCGTACCGAAAGATCTAAGAACCATGTGGAAGAATTTCAGACCAACATATAGCAACCTACATGTTAGTCTGATTGATTCTGATTCTTCCACATGGTTTTCCATTTAATAAATATTTAGAACTAAGTTTTGTGTTTATATTATTTCTTAGTTTGTTATTTCTAACTCACGAAATGCTGCAACGGTTGACGTCATCACGTCAACGCCGGCTGTCGCTGAAAACCAGCGCTGGGGCTCTGTCTCGCATAGGGTCGCAGCATTATGCTGAGCGATGGCCGTTTTGCGTGGATATGACGCATATTTTCCCCCCAACTTATTATTTCATGTTTGTGCTCTTTTTTGCGTTAAGTTTACCGCAAATAAACGTATTTTCTTTTAACAGCTGGTGCTATGTTACAGTTTCAGATCTTAAAAATATTTGTAATGATTTATCTAGCTCCTGTCAACTTCAGCACTGGTGTAATTGAGCCCAGTAGAAACGGCCGCGACTAACAGGTCGTAGGTTGAACCCAGGCAGGCACACAACTTTGAGTAAATTATTTCATCACCACTGCTCTCAAAACGGTGAAAAAAAAACATCGTGAGAAAACCGGCATGTCCAAGAATTAAAAATTCGAAGACATGTGACATCTACCAACCCGCACTGGGCCTGCGTGTTGGATTACGGCCCACTCCCTCTCACAGAGAGGAGGCCTGTGTCCCAGCAGTGTGAACATTATAGGCTTATTATGCTGTGAATTTCTGCTAACATAAACGATTCACTTACTTGATCTGATTGGCTTGACTCTTCTTCTTCTGCATGTTCAGACTCTGGGTTAGAACCTACAACATGATTAGGTTTATTAATAATTGACCGCGCTCTTCTTATATATTAGCGGATACTTGAATCAGAAAGTGGTGTTCACAGACCCGCAATATTTTTGAACAGGCCTATCCAACGATACCCGGGTGGGGTAGTCCCATACCATGAAATAGATGAGAAAAACAAATATCATCCCCACATTACGTGCAAAGGAGGTACCCTAGTTTTTATTTCTCTCTGAGCTACAGCGAGGACAGACAGACGGACATGGTGAAACTATAAGCGTTCGTTGTTTACTAGGGAACCCTAAAAAAATATATATACTTTTATTTGTGTTTGACGTAGCAACAAGGGGCAACACTACCTAAAGCGCTTGAGGAGTGGAGAGGTATTTCCACAGGTATAAGAATAATCCCAAAGCCCGGAAGATGGTCAAGATCCCTAACAGCACTTACTGGGATACTTCCTTCCTCCGAGGGCGTTTGCTCTTGCGAATCTCCGAAAAGCGTATGATGAGTCGGTATAACAAATAGAAAATGTTGAGCACAGAGGGCTATCTGGTGACAATGAAACACGACAAGAACACTACTGCCAGATTTATTGTCGATATCCACAGGTTTTAGAAAACGAATAATTACATACACTCATTTTAGGCAAGCTTGGATTCAGTTACTGATACCGTATCCTATGATATATGCGGTTAAACTAGTGAACACGGAAAAGCTTACGTTTACATCAACTTCTGGCTTCTAGAAAGAACGAGAATATTCTATATTGTTCTACAATGTCCTCTAGTGTCGAGAGACGCGATCACTACAACATTTATTCATAATTATACAATAACTCATTCATAACAGCGTCCCCCTGGTGTCGAGAGTCGTAAGCAGTTATCCAATATTCCATTTGGCATTTATACTAAATGCAGACGCCCTCTATCAGCGAGTGGCACAAACAGAAGGATACGCTCTTACATTTTTTTCGCTATTCAACAACGGACGGCGATTCTAAGTAGTAGATAGATCAGTCACAGATAAAGTAATTAAGTACCTTCCCTATACCCGTCATGGTACTCGACGTTCTGGGATGCATCCATGACAGCGAGGTACCGGTACATCGTCAGAAACTCATCCACTGGAATAGCTGCTGATCCTCCATCGGGTTCCTTGGTTAGAGACTCACACAGCAGAATCATTGTGTGGGTCAGACACTGTGGAAGATAAAACCAGATTAAAAAAATTGGTTGTCTGTAAAGTCGGTTTACGGACGATAATATTACGTGATAACGAGAGTATATATTAGATAACCTGAACGTTTAGGCTGATCGTGCCTCTCTATCGCTAGTCCCGCGCAATCGCTTGCACGCTCGGCTCACGCGGAACGTGACACTTTTTCGTGCGTGCAGCCGGCGTTCATCGATTTATAAGACGTTATCACGTCAAAAAGGTTTTGACTCATTCCTAAAGGGTTTGCTGATATCATGTCATCTATGCATCCAACCCCGGCGTCAGACAACAGCTTCAAATATCAATAAAACCATAATATTTGGCATCCGTAATTGGGAATGTCTGCAAAGTTTGAACATAATATTTTGATGTTTGCAATCATGTCTTACAAAGCTCTTTCATTCCTATTGTATTGTGACAGTTTCTTATCGTCGGGTGTCTGCCTTTTTTATAAAAAATGCCGTAATAAGTAGCATTATAACTTGTTCCAAAAATATCTATCAGCCGTTATTGCAGTATTTTCACCCTTTCTGGCCATATCATCTTTCACACAATTTACACAATCTATCCAACGGTATTTGGTATTTTACTAGTCTTATAAGACCTATGACAATCAGTTGAAAAAGGAACCTCGGAAAATAAAACATTAGTCAAAAGATACCAACCTTAGTCAGCATCCCTCCAGCGACCGCCAACAAGTGTAAGAAAGGTACTACCTCCGCTCGACGGTACACCTCACACAGGCATAGGATCCTCTTCAGTTCCAAACGATCCAGGCAGAATCCTTGCCAAGCTTGTTTCAGTACACATATTGGGATTTCATTCATGCCGTATAGCTGGGGATAAGGTGATAATTTTATTGAGATACATTATAATCTACTGCTATTAAAGGGCACAAATCCATTCGAAAATTCTCACAGCGGTGTCTCTTCCGCTGTGAGAATTTTCGATTGGCCTTAGACCGTTTGTCCACCGCCATGTCCATCAACGGGACGTCGACGAGAAACGAGATTATTCAAACTGAACGTGACGTCCGACGGTGGTGTGCGGTGGACACGCGGCGATAGTAAGTATGTATCGCTACTTCTGCGCCGTCATCTCGTTCTCGTTGACTTCCTATTGAAAGGCGGTAGACAAATGACCTTACTCGGTCGATTTCATATCGTCGATCTGCTTGGTTACTCTGTAGATCCTAGCTCTTTATCGATCGAATTTGATTCAAATCAATATTTTAATTCAATAACTGGTAAAAGTGTCATACTCATTTTAATAATCCAACACGTGAGAAACACTCGTGCTTAAAGGTCTTGAATTTATAATATTATCATGCAAAGCTGCTTTGACACAGGCACCCATAAAGTGTTACACAGCCTCATCAATTCAGCTTCCATTGAAGCAGTAAGTGTTTCTGATGAGCCAGCAACTTCAGGCATTGAGCCATTGGCCTATTGAGTTTCCTTCTCAGTGCTGTAGATGGGGTACTCCAGCATCAGCTTGACGGGTGGACGCCTATGTCCCAGCAGCGGGAACATTGCAGACTGATTATTACCTGATGAGCCAGCACCTTCAGACATCCCCTAGTGAGCCCCCCCTCAGTGCTGTAGATGGGGTACTCCAGCCTCAGTTTAACGGGCGGAGGTCGGTGCTCTGCCAAAGCCTTGAAGTATTCGAACGACCAGCGGAGAAGGTCGTATGGTTGGGTTTTTATTGCGGCTGTTGAAAACAGAGATAAAGTTCAATTGGTTTTTTTTTTGGTATGAGGAAGTAGATACCTACCTATCTACATATTATATTTATGTCACCAAAATGACACAAAAATCTTAAGTAGGTGTGTGGTCACATTATGCTTTCTGTTGCCGATTAATCAAATCCTGTATTGCAGCAAACAGTGCGAAAAACCCCTCCGAAAAAAACGAATAATAGCCAGATTATGTAAAACCTTGACTATTGAAATGTTAATTCGATTTAATTCGGGGTAAGAGCCTGGTGATCCGTCACACAGAGTATCCTAGTATGGACAGATCATATTTTATGCATTTTTTTATTATTATTATTATTATTATTAGATTATTATTATTTTAAATGTCTTTGATATATCTCTGAGCCCTGGGGTCCCGGACCTTTGGAAGGCGTACGAGGAGCCAAAGCCAACTCGCAGAGGCCCGTTGAACGTTTTTAATTAAACGAAGCACCAACCGACGACTATCTCTGTTCGCACTATGGAAGTGCACACAAAGACAACCCACCGAGGGTTGTCCTGGTGTAGGACTATTGCAGGATATGAAAACAAAGATATTTGGCTATGGGTTTGGGTGGCAAAAGTGAACTGGATATCTAGGAATATGAAGAAAGACTATGGCCCCTGCCTGATCAATGTTTTATTATATACACGGAAAAAATGGCAAGGGGTGAATTGCACATTCAATATTTGCCCAGACGGAAAATGTCGCTAGCACTTAGTGACGTAACAACAAAGGGGCAACATTGTAGGGGTCCACTAGGGCCGATGCCTGCCGGGGTCGCGGAAAGGTACTAAAGGGTTACCGAGGCCCCTGGCAGCACAGGCAACGGAAGGAATACGGGTGGGTTTAGTCAGTAAGAGTCTGACACACCCTCCCGCTCCGCCCAGAGCGGGAGAAGTTATTTGATGATTTCCCACCCCAAAAAAAAAGGGAGGGCAACATATCCTGAGGTTCTTGAGGAGTAGAGAGATGTTCCACGGCTATAAGAACAATCCCAGAGCCCGGAAGATGGTAAAGATCCCTTTATTATTATTAATGACCGGGGAAGGAAAACTTCGTGGCGAAACTTGGATTTAACATACAAACCTGCCCTGAATTTTCCAAAGAGTTACCTCTTTGGGAAATTCAGGGGTTGTGTACCATACCCAAATTTTGCAAGTCCTATTTATAAGGTCCATAAAATAGGAGTATTGTGGGACGTGCCATTAGCCGCGCACAAATTCAGACCCTGAGCCCGGATTGGATCCAAGTCCAACCCGGGCGCGTAAATACAAAAGCGGTTGCAACACAAACAGTAGCTGTTCTGTGACGCCACCGCGACCGTATGAATAAAGTTGTAATACTTTATTCATACGGTCGATTACAGCACAAATATTTAAAAACGGTCAGCAATGTGATCAGCTCATTGTTTAAAAAAAACTACCGCAATACAGCTTATTAATACTTGCTCTGTCTACACTGCAGGTATCAAACTTGCTTGCGACGTCAAGCACCTTGCGCTAATACTAAATAGCCTGCCAAGCTGCCAGCAACTTGGAAGTAGTCACGGGGTGGTCACAGTTGTAACGTTTTTTTTTTTTTTGGTCCGGGGTCGAATATCCTCATTGATGTCCTCCGCCCTGGGGCGGGCCGAGCGGTTTCTTACTGCCTAAAAACCACCCCGGTGTCATGTAGATCCCATGATGCCCGGCTGGTACCGCCATTGCGGGCCATCTCAGGCCCGAGCGGGGGAATGAGGAGTAAAACTCCCCCCGCGACGTCCAATAGGGGCGCACGTGGAGCACTTCGAGCCGCCGCGCCGCGAGGCGACGGCTGTCCCTGAGTCCGCGGCCCCTGGACCCATTTAGCCCAGCTGGAAAAGGGCGTTGTCTGCCCTCCGCCGACGCCCGGTGCGCCTGCTGCGGGCAGGGTGAGTGGAACAGGTGTCACAGTTCTAACCTAACCTACCCATTTAACCCAATTCACAATTTTTCGACAGTTTATAATCTAATGAGAGAGTTTTTAGAGCTCCATACCTCAAAAGGAAAAAACGGAAAGCTTATAGGATCACTTATGTGTGTCTGACTGTCAGAAACGATTTTCTCCGAATCTACTGGACCGATTGAGTTGAAATTTGGTACACATGAATTTCTGTGACCCAAACACGGACGTATATCGTAAATATATTAATATGAGGAATGATGAATAATATTAAATATAAGTGTTATTTTTGGGGGGCAATTTGAGAAAATTTTAAAAAGTTATACAAAATGTACCGTGTGACATATATGAAATGAAACGTCTTATTATGAGGGTCTCGTTTTTTTTTTTATATTTTTAAAGTTATTAAAGAAGATGTGACAAAAATGAAAAGCTTAGATGGTTTGGTCATGTTGAGAAGATGAATGAAAGGCGAATAACAAAAGGTATTTACAAGGCAGATGTGAGTGGAAACGCTGGGAGGGGACGCCCCAGAAAGACATAGTGACCTCATTGGTGATATCCTTCAAAAAGGTCGGGTGCGTGGTACTCGCAACCGGCGTGTGTGTATGACCAGATGACCGAATGTATGAACGCAAACGAAGCAAAAGGATGCATGATGGATGATGTATGAGGATGAGCGTAGGAGGTGGCGTTCTATAGTTTCTGCCTACCCCCATGCGAAGAAGGCGTGAGTTTATGTATGTATGGAAAAGTTATTAAAAAACAAAAAAATAACATTCTCCCCCCCCCCCCCCCCCCCACACTCAACTCCGAAACTGCTGACTCAAAAATTTTGATAAAATTGTAGAAAAAGTTCTTTACTTAGATTATAAATTGTATGCTTTTTAACTACAATGTTAACTTTGTTCTTGGGATAAATTCATCTCTACTACGTAACACTTCATTGCACGTGGTCCGACACGCACTTGGCCCGTTTTTTTTTTTAACTGGGATTGGGGTCAAAGTAAATTCTGAGTGTTTAGGAACGTGTTAGGAAAAAAGTAAGCTCAAAAACTAAAACCCGACTATTGAAAAATCACACTCTAAAAAGTATGAAACAAGAAAATATTTTCATCTGAAATCGTTATGTACAAACTATAATATTCATTTATCGTCTGAAAAATAAACAACTTACACGTAATATATTTTAATGTTATAACTGCTTAGCAGTCAAAATCATAACCCTCATTTTGGTTCACCATTATCGAGTAAAGATGCGTTCCTGTAGGCACTTTACAGAGACCATAGAGTTCGATGTTAGGGTAATGAATAGGTTGATGTGTCATTACTTTAAGAACTGCCCCCTCAGCCTGTTCCGGTCTAAGCAATAAACACTTACCAGAGCCAACCCAAACCGCTACACAATAAGTTATGATAGAGTGCGCCATGGCAGAGTAAACTACTTTCAGCGTAGGAAAGTCGGCAGAAGATCTCCAACTTTTGAATACAAATATTAATTTCCTGATAAATTATTAATATCACTAAGTTTTGACTTAGTAGTCTGAAAACGTCATAGTGCCAGAGTCTGAGCCCGGGTTGCGTAAATACAAAGGTGGGTGCAACTCAGACACCCATAGTCTGTGCTGCATTATCTTGCAAATGGCTTAAAGCATTAATTGTCCGCCCAAACCCACCTGCAACACAGCGGTTTCTAGTGCAGCCGCATTTGTTTGCATAAGGTTATGAAAAGGCGGATTCAACGCAGACACCCATAGTATTAGTTTCAGGTCCCAAAAGCTTTTAGACTGGCCGAAAATAAACGAAAAATCATAATGAGAATTTAGTTATGTAGGTAGGTACTGGCTTTGTTGCTTTTGAAAACACATTTTCCATTACAAAGGTTTTTTGCTGACTTTTGTAGCGGAGTCTTTTTAAACGTTTTCCATACAAGTCTGAAAGTTCTAAATTATTTGAGGTAGTTTTTTTTCTCAGATTGTTAGAAATCACAACCAGCAAACTATCTTGTTCCTAAAGCAAATAAAATTATAACGCGTATTCGTTCGAAGTTGAATTTTTTTGTTTAATTTTGGCTATTCTGTCCATTATAAAAAAAAAAGTAAGTTCGGGTTTCCTTCCTACCAAAAGTATGGAACAAGTTTTTTGCGATTTCTGACTTTTCTAGTTCCTACTCAAACCTCAGTTGGTCCAATAGTGTTTTGATCCTTATAAGAATCAGGATCGATTGGCTTAAAAAAAAGTTTTTGTCAAAACCGCCCATTTTGTTGCCGACAGTATACTGTTTGTTTTTTCTAAATCTGTAAATGTAGATCAAAATGTCTCAAATAGTTACGTTCTTGTAGCGATAATGGTTAAGGTATCTGTCCTTACTGCCCCATCTTAAAAATCCACCCTGTATATATACATTCATATGCATTAAGTAAAAAGCTCATAATCAGACAATACAAACAGATACTTCAATTTTATTTATTTCTGCATTTTTTGTAATAATTAAAAATAATAGGAATTAAACTACTTAGTTGATATACCTACTGGTACTTTGGGTACAATTTATTATTTCTATTTTATTGCTTTGCAATTAAAAATGTTGGAACGCCGCGCCGTCATCCCCTCTTGTGCTGGGGCTACAGTGTCGCGATAACGCGAACTCCACTTCGCGCGCTCTCTCTCGCACACCGGTCGACATCTCGCTGTACAACAGAGAGCGCACGAAGTGTAGTTCGCGTTATTGTATCAGTGTAGCCGTAGCATTAGAGGTGGGTGCCAATGGCTACAACACAGTTTTTTTTTAAACAAATGTATCTGTTAAGACGCTGACAACACCTTAACCGCGGTCACTGTCAGATTGCATAGAAAAGAAAGAGAAGCGCGGTGACAACACTTGTAATTTATTGCAAAATATGAAGCAATTATCTATTTACTCAAAAGTCAGTTAAGTAATCGAAAATAAAAAACAACCAAGTTCTGCATTCAAATAAGACATTCTTGTTATTAATTAAATACGTCACGTATGTTGATATTTGATACAGATATTTTGGATTAGAGCTCAAAGTAAGGGGTTAGTTTAACGTTAGTTTGTATCGAGATTTTTTTTCAAAACGTGTTGGTAACAACCAAGTTCTGGCAAATATGTTTAAAATTAACAAATATTTTTTGTGCTACCACAAACTATACAGATTTGGCAATTTATTGTCTTAAGAGAAGCCTATTTTGGTCAATTAGTTCTTGTCAGCGCATTAATGAATACTATAAAATTTGTGATCCTGTTTTTTGTTCCAATTAAATATTTGATTTGTATTTAACTAATCTGACGTCTACGAACAGTCTCAGACCAAATAAAAAACCAAGACATAGTGCTGTCAACAGTGACGTTAGGCCGGTTTCGTAAACATGTGTGAACTCAATGAGGTGTAGTTTGATTGAAATAGGTTGTAAATGCGTGCGTGTGAGCGTGTATGAACAGAGCGAGGTGTAAAGAAAAAGAAAAAGAAAGAAAATTTGTATATTACAGCCATAAAAAGAGTAGCAGACTAAATATTCGCTAAAAATTGCGTAGCCATTACGCACACATAGGACTGCTGTCAATACAGGGCCGCACTAGGGCCAGCCGGTTGCCAGTACTATCTAACGATATTGAAATTACCGATAAACTTACTGAAAATCCGTGAAAATCTATATTTTCTGGGTATAAGAAGTGTAGATTACTTATCAATAAAGTCTTAACGAATAGAAGCACCATCTATTCCCTTGGCTATTGTAAAAGGCGACTACTCTTTATAGTGATTCTACACAAACAAAACGCACATTACAAAAAAAATACGCAAATACAAAGTAGCCAAAAGCCTCGTATTCAAGCCATAAAAAGTTTGACAATCTTGTCCATTGCTTTATTTCAGGGCCAGTAGTTTTGGCATGGCTTCACTGCATTGTTCGCAGTGCTTTTTTATTTGATCTGAGCGTGGAACAGGCGTGGAAATCAATGGTCGTACCTTCTCTGTATTAAAGGTTATGATCGTGACATACAAGTTGTTGTATTAAAGCTTACCTTTACAATATCTCTTAAGTATGTATGGGTACTTCGGTGGTATTACAATCTGCTGGGAGCAGTACATCTGCTCGATAAGCTCCGGCATTTTGACGACTTCGATTCAACTCTCTTTAACTGAAAAATATTAAATAACACTTTAATACCCAATTTGCATGCTTAAATACGCGAAATATGAAGACCAGTAGGTATTTATTATACAGGCTCAAGTTAAATTAGTTAGCCTAACTCCGTGACAATAATGGAAACGTGAAACATGATGGATATCAATATCTAAACATGATTAAACAAAAAATAAATTAAGGCGCTAACAAGACTCAGTTGACCAAAATAGGCTTCTCAAGGAAAAAAAATGCCAAATCTGTATAGTTTGTGGTAGCGGAAAAAAATATATGTTAAATTTTAACATATTTCCCAGAACTTGGTTGTTACCAAAACACGTTTTGAAAAAAAAAACTCGATACAAACTAACGTTAAACTAATTTCTTACGAGGGCTGCACTAAAAGTATCGGGAATGGAATATTTCCACTGTTCCTGTCATATTCAAATCTTTTTAATTGGTTCTCCTTGGTTTTAAAAATCGAATACCATTTATTTATTTAAAAAAAGATTCTCGGTCTTGTCACAAGGTTTTGTCAAACTTGTTTAGTCGTTGAGAAAATGGAATTGACTCGAGAAAATTCAAGAGCGATGATTTATTATGACTTTCGAAGTGGTTTAACACAAAAACAGTGTGTTGACCGGATGATTTCTACATTTGGTGATGAAGCCCCATCCAAAACCACAATTTATCGCTGGTTTGCTGAATTTCAACGTGGACGTGTCAAGCTCAGTGATAATCCCTGTCAAGGTCGTCCAAAAACTGCAGTCACCCAAGAAAACGTTGATGCTGTGCGTAAGCTGATTGAGGAAGATCGACATGTGACATACCGCGAAATTCAGGCAACTTTAGACATTGGCATGAGTCAAATACAAATAATCTTGCATGAACAATTAGGTGTAAAAAAGTTGTTTTCCTGATGGATACCGCATTCGCTCTGTGAAGAGCAAAAAGCGGCTCGCGTTACTTGGTGCGTCAGAACTCTCGAAAGATTCCACGCAGGATCCTCAAATGCTGTATACAACATCGTATCAGGTGACGAATCCTGGATATACGCGTACGAACCCGAAACAAAAAACTAATCACGAGTTTGGGTGTTCGAAAATGAGTTAAAGCCAACAAAAATTGTTGGCTTTAACTCATTGTTTATCTATTTTATAGTTTATATATTTAACTCATGTTCATGGAGTGTTGCAAAAAAAATGGTGGCCACGTTTGTCTCCAAAACCTGCCATGTTACGACTATTCCTCTAGCCCTAATGATTTCTATACTTTCCCTAAAATAAAGAATAAATTGCGTGGACAGAGATTTTCATCACCTGAAGAAGCCTTGGACGCCTACAAAACGGCCATTTTGGAGACCTCAACTTCCGAATGGAATGGTTGCTTCAATGATTGGTTCCATCGTATGGAAAAATGTGTCAAATTTCGCGGAGAATACTTCGAAAAGCAATAAATACATTTTTAAATAGTAATGTTGTGTCACTTCCTTGATTCCCGAAATTTTCAGTGCCGCCCTCGTACCTTGAGTTCTAATCCTAAATATCAACATACGTTACGTATTTAATTAATAACAAGAACGTCATAATTGAATGCAGAACTTGGTTGTTTATTATTTTCGATTACTCAACTCAATTTTGAGTAAATAGATAATTACTTCATATTTTGCAATAAATTACAAGCGTTGTGTCATCGCGCTTCTCTTTCTTTTGTATGCAATCTGACAGTGACCGCGGTTTAGATGTGGTCAGCGTCTTAATTAGATGAGGATTTTTTTATCAATCACAGGTAGTGCAGTCATAATAATGTATTCATTTATAAGTAAAAAAATATGTATTAGGTATGTTGAAACTGTTTGTACTGGGACGTCACTTGTCCATAAAGGTTCATTAGAAAACCAGCGTCAGACAGCATCTGTCTGGCATTAATGCTGAAATGAACATTTTTGGTACAGCCGTGAGGCACACACTATTGTTGTAAAACATTATTTTCACTTTTTTATTGTTATTTTTATTTTGGTGTTCATGAACTGTATCCAAATAAACGCTATTCTTTCTTTCATTTAGTCAGTTCAATAATCAGTATAAAAAAATCCTTTGTAAACTTCACAGACGTTTCGATATCTAAACACGGTAAAAAAAAAACTGATTTTCTCAACTTATACTTCAAGCAACATCACTAAAAGCGGTCGATGACCCAAAAAAAATATTCTTGGATGCGCGGGGCAACACTTAATCGATATTTTGGAAATGGTTTTACGACAAGAAGTATGGACCAATGCACAACAACTGTTAGGATAGAAATTAGGTAACGAACCAGTAGTTGGCGAAAGGAAGGTGGCACGATACCTTATTTGATGCGATGATGATGCACTTTCACGACGATACAAGCGATTTCCACGAATTTTCACTTGGTTAAATGAATTTTGGGCGCAATGGGTGCGCACGCGAAGACGCACGAAAACCGAATCCATCTTGATTTGCTTGATCTTCGACGACATTCCGCGGGTCGGCGCTGATTGGTGTAGCCGTCTCGCTCACACGCGGGTGAAAGGCAATGTGCAGGAATGGGATAGGGGGAGAGGAGTGCAGTAAAACCAACCTAATCCCATTAATTAGTTATACCAACAAAAAAAAAACTAAGGAAATGACAATACATAATTTCAGTCGATCAGCGCCCAAGCAAATCTAATCTTTTTTGTTTTATTATACCGTGATTAGATATCGATACCCATCACGTCTGCGAAGTTTTGCTAGCTAATTTTATTTGACCCTGTACAGTGTGTCCCTGGATAAAGTGCACAAACGAAAATGGCTGAAACTAGACCATTATTAATCGACAAAAAAAAACGTTTTTTTTTTGTATTATATTTTTTATTGCATATTAAAGACGCCTGTATTGAAAATGTAATAACTTTTTATTAGTTGAGGGAATTTCGTTAAAATAAAAACAATCATGTTGGCTGATAATTGATGCTGCATAGTAAATACAAAGAAACCCCTTAATTAAAATACAGCCATCAAGTAAAAAAAATACGTTTCTTTGAATTTTTTTGAAAATATTGTCTAAAGTTTACAATAAATTTCGATTTTTTTTTTAAATTTCCAATTTTTTTGGCGATGAATAATGGTCTAGTTTCACCCATTTTCATTTGTGCACTTTATCCAGGGACACACTGTATAAGAAGTGGTAGCATATTTTATCTAGCTGATTCTCTTTTTTTTATTTCTCTCTCGATGTTCGCAAGTCGAAGTCAGAGTAGTTCTGACTTGGTAGCATAGATGGCGCTAGTAGTATGTAGATTCTGAAACATCTACTTTTAATTTCGGCTCCTCCAAGTTATCGCTTTGATAAGAGAATCTGAATAATCTTGTTACATAGATAGAAATCGTAATTTTATAAAACACTAGCGAGACTGGTACAGTTTTTACAACTTGAAAAATCATCGAGATTTATTTTTAAGTACCTGCTTGTTTAATAATAATATATTAATACACATAAACCTTTCGGAATATTTTCTCTAAATGATGGTGATGACCTCATAAAAATCCGTTGCGTAGTTTAGAAGAACAACGCGGTCACACAGCCAGACATAAAGTAAAAATATTTATTTTGCAATAGGCACAAAAAGGGCACTTTTGTATGTCAAAATTTACAAAAAAATTGATATGATTCAAGTCGCCCCTTCCAAAAGGTAGTTTTGTATGGAGAAGAATGGGCAAGAAACTCCACAGTTACTCTTTTAAAAATGTTTTACAATATTTTGTATAGTTTGATTATATAATTATATGTAAAGACGATGCATCTAGAATACAAGTACTATACCACAATAGGTAAAAAGAAGAAAACATTGCAATGACAGATAAATAAATTCTGTGTTAAATACATGGTGTTCACTTAATTACAAACTTTGTAAAAGTACTTAGCCGTTTTCCTAAAAAAAAATATTAAAGCAATACTTAGGTCAGTGTGAGTTAAGGTCATCACAGAATGTAAAATTAATGTCATAAAAATAATAAATTATACAAATACAATGCAACCAGTTTGATTTTTTTCGTCTAAACTCCAAATTGTCCTATGGAGCAGGCAGCTCGACAGGCTGGCCGACAGGTATATTGCTGCCTGTCGCGCCCGCGATATCGCCCCAGTCTGTAGAAGCCTTTACGAATTCGCGTAACGACCCATGTCTAGGAATTATCCCAAGAAAACGTACCTACTACCGTAACGCGCACGCCACTAAAGATCCCAGTTGGCAAGATTCAACAATCAGCTTCATATTTCAGCCAATTTACACAAAATTACACCTAAACCTTCCTCGTGAATCACTACGTCCATTGGTGAACACCATATGAAACTCCGTTTGGTGGTTTTATCGCGTTTAGTCAGACAGACGCGGCCGCGGGGCGCTTTTTTTTTTGGATGGGAAATTATCAATTAACTTCTACCTCTCACGTTGCCTGTGTTGCCAGGGGCCTCGGTATGGCCCTTACTCGGTACAGGCAACGGAGGGAACACGGATGGGTTTTAGCCAGTAAGAGTCTGACGCTCCCGCTCCGCCCAGAGTGGGAGAAGCTATTTGATATTTCCCATCCAAAAAAAAAGCGCCCCGCGGCCGCGTCTGTCTGACTAAACGCGATAGAACCACCGAACGGAGTTTCATATTATTATGGTATTCACAAATGATTTCTCCCACTCTGGGCGGAGCGGGAGCATCAGACTCTTACTGGCTAAAACCCGCCCGTGTTCCTTCCGTTGCCTGTGTTGCCAGGGGCCTCGGTATCGGACTTTCCTGTGACCCCGGCAGGCATCGGCCCTAGTGGACCTCTATACTTGTGCTGACGACATCTCTTTGAGGCGCGCGTGAAACACAACGCGCCGTCGACCCGGGCCTGTTCCATATCGGACGGCGAGCTACCCATTGCTCACCGTGGCCAGAAATCCGCCTGTGATTTCCGACGCCCAGAGCGTCTCCTGCGGCGGCTCCTGGGGCGTGAGGGGGGTTGGATCTAGTATCGTTTGGCAGGAGTTGGGGGGTAAAGGGGGCTAAAGTTGGTAGGGGTTGGGTCCCCGATTATAACGCTACCACTCTTATTACAAAGTAATGCATATTTTTCGAGAAATTAATAAAAAATGTTTCTAACCTCAAATACGATAAGAAGCGAAAACGAAACGATTAAAATGGGCGATGGACATTATGGACAACCAAATCTGCCCCAGTATCTGTAGTCAATATCCAGTATCAGTATTTGTAGTCAGTCCGTGGTATAAAATGTCGGGCAAAATCAATAACACGGAACGTAAACAATAAAGGCTTCTACATACTGGCGCGACTTGTCGCGCGACGCGACGCGACACAAAGACACCGCGTGTAGCGCTACAAGCGGTGCCTTTGTGTCGCGACGCGTCGCGCGACAATTCGCGCCAGTATGTAGGAGCCTTAAAACAGGTATGCCATTTGCCTCATGTGTCACTGTCATTTGTTTTCGATCGTTCCGTTTCTCCTCGAGTTGCGTGAATTTTTTTTTCTGTGTTTGTACTTCCACTGATCGAATGTGTGTACAAAAGGCAATGTTACTACTGTTACTAGGAGAACTTAGGATCCAAGAGCGAGCGAAGCGAGCTCGGGACTTGGGGCACCCCGACTCGGACAGGTTAGGTTCGAAGGGGATGGCGGGGTCTAGTGAGCGAGCGCAGCGAGCGAACTCAGACCCCGCCATCCCCTTCGAGGTTATTTTTTTTTTGCTTCAGGCTAGAAAGTGCATAAATACATAATGTAATAAATTAACAATGAATATAGAGTTACAACTAAAATAAAACTTAGGTAAATAAAAGTAAAATAGCATGTTAGCAGTTCTATTTGCAGACAACAAGTAGATCTTCTGTCTGGCCATAATTGATGGTTAGTAAATACTTAAGTATAATGTTCTTACAGCTATAGTGATTTAATTTATAGATACTTAGTTTTTTATTTAATTTATTGTACAGAAATGGGCCTAAGAATGTAAAAAATCTTTGTACAAAGACATGTAGACATGTAGTGAAGTCGCTTTTCGTGTCTATGTAACCGCGGTTTTCTTCTGAACTACGCAACGGATTTTGATGTAGTTTTCACTGCCATTTAGAGAATTTATTCCGGAAGGTTAATGTGTATAATACATTTATAGTAGGTATACATTTATATACACATGTTTATAGACTGCTATCTAATAAAGAAATCTCGATATTTTATCAAGTCGTAAAAACCGTGCGAAACCGGGACGGGTCGCTTGTAACCTACCTAGTTCAGGAAATCAAGACCCGGGAAGACTAATGAAAATGTTTTTGTTAAAATTAAGATTTATTATTTGACTTGGTTAAGTTTACCTATTAAATTATATTATAGCCAGTACACTTACCTTATTTTTCAAGGGAAAACACAAAGAATTTACTGTTTAAAACTTACCACATACAAATGAATCCCATTTGAGTTTATACAACGCGTTGCTATGGCAACTGTCACCAAAATACTTTGACAAGACTATTGACATTTGGTAACCATGCATGTACACAATGGTTAATGCTGGACACATTAAAACCTACATTACACACTTAACTTCACGCCTATTTAGGCAGCGGTCTCACCGCCCGCGCGCTGACGAGTAAGCAACTAGTTCTCAACGATTTTCTCGTTCAAGAAACATACAAAATATTGTAAGTTCCTTAGAAGGAAAAGAGATACATAATTAATAGTTGATCACTAAAAATATTAACACCGTCGCGTCGGAGAGTATTCGTTTGTCGTAGCGACAAGAGCTAGATCAAATAAAGTAAGTACTCGCTCAGTGACGCTCGCTTAGCGGGCTTAGCACTCACTGAGACGCTCGACGTTTGGTATGTATTTTTTAACTCAAAACGGGACATGGGTTTATATAGGTACGTCAGTTAGCAGGTTAACATTGAAAATAAATACAACTTTTTAATGTTCTTTATTTATAAAAAGTGTAACATAATACAATTAATGTTCACTATAATTATATTCAGATTAATTATAATTATTCTTATTACAACAAATTGTGAAAAAATCAAATCAGTCACCGGTTCACCAGATTTATAAAAATAATAAACCAAAGTTCCTCTGACAATAATATATTTTTTTTAATTATATTTATATTTGTATTTTTTTTTGGGTTTGTGGCTTAGTAATAACAGCCGCACGGGTCGATCGATCAGGTTAAGCTACGCTTGCTGCGGTTGGTCCGTGGATGGGTGACCATCTTTACATACCGAGACCCCTCCGTGCCTCGGAAAGCACGTTAAGCCGTTGGTCCCGGCTGTCACTTGTAGATCTTTGACAGTTGTTACGGGTGGTTAGAAGCTCGAAAGTCTGACAACCAGTCTTACCAAGGGGTATCGTGTTACCCAGTAACTGGGTTGTGTAGGTCAGATAGGCAGTCGCTCCATGAAGAATACCGGTTTTCAGCTGTATCCGGTAAGATTAAAAGCCAACCCCAACATAGTTTCGAAAAGGCTAGGCAGATGATAACAATACTAATACACATGCAATTATTCTGTTTTTTTGTCTGATTATTTCAACAAGCAACATATTAGCATAATATTGTTTTATTTTTTTATCCAATCAATAGATTTTTGTAAATAGATAATTGCATCATATTTTGCAATAAACTACCAGCGTTGTGTCATCGCGCTTCTCTTTTTTTTTCTATGCAGTCCGACAGTGACCGCGTTTGGGAAGGTACCAAAGGGTTTCCGAGGCCCCTGGCAACACAGGCAACGGAAGGAACACGGGTGGGTTAGTCAGTAAGAGTCTAACACACCCTCCCGCTCCGCCCAGAGCGGGAGAAGTTATTTGATGATTTCCCACCCAAAAAAAAAGGTGTTGTCAGCAGTGAAGGACTGCGATCATACTTGTAAGAAGTTGGCTGAAACATCCCAGCGCTGATTTGCTGGATTCGTTTTCTTCTCAACCCATTGTGCCGCGGTGTATTTGAGTGATGGGTGCTGATGAGGTGCTGGTAGCGTTGGTGCCGAGGAAGAGTAACTAAAACGGCGGACAATTTATTTCACGTGAGTATTGCACCAGTCCGCCTTCTAACTGTATTTTTCTTTACTTTTTGTTTGTGTGTTTCAATAAATAAAATGAAATAATTAGGTTCAGTGTATGACCTTTATCATGGATGTGTAGCTGTTCCACTAAAGGATAAATGCCTCTTCTGCTAATGAGAAGGAACAAGCGTTGACCACCACCATGTTGGCGATTCCAGAATGTTTTTTCAATTCATGTTTTCATGCACAATACTGGATTAAAGGAAGTACCTACCTACATTATCATCGCCAATTTCTCTTCCCAGCTTTTATTTTTATTTCTGCTTGAGAATACTTTTCGATGCCTTCTTCCCAAGGGGGTAGGCAGAAACTATAGAACGCCACCTGCTACGCTCCTTACATACTCATTTTGCTTCGTTTACGGTCATACATCCTGATCATCCACGCACGCCGGTTGCGAGTATGGCAAATAATTTAATTAAATGTTTTGTGTTGTGTTGTGTTACTTAAATAATTCTGCATACTATTGTGTAGAATCAAGTTTTTCTAACTGAACAGACAGCTGTGCTGCTGGGGAGTTTGTTGCGCCACTTCTTCTTCTCAGCTAAAGCACTAGGAAGTGGTGAAGGGCGGGCGTTTTCGGGGGACTGTCTTATGTAATTTTGACGCTCGAAAAGTGCTGATTCTCAGCCTAGTTTGAATAAATGACTTTTGATTTTGTTCTTCAGCCTACCTTTTTCTGAAGTATGTTGAGATCGGCTTCCAGTGTGACCGGATGCAGCTGGATACCAGTATTTTACATGGAGCGACTGTCTATCTAATATCCACAACCCGGTTACTGGGTAACACGATACCCCTTGGTAAGACTGGATGTCAGACTTTCGGGCTTCTGACTACCCGTAACGACTGTCAAAGTTCTACGAATGGCGACACAATTTTTTTATTTATTTGGTCAAGGACAGCTAATGAGACACAATTGATCTTCTATTGTTTGACTCCGAATCGGTGTCGCGCGGGGCTTAACCCGTTAAAGAGTGGTGGTTATTAGTACTATACAAGGTGTTGTTTTGGATCTGCAAAACATTTTAGGAGGTAATTATGTTAGTGCCCAAGTAACACAGAAAGCATTATAACAAACGAATAGTAAACTTATGTAGAGCTTAACGTCCGTATAAACTCTTATATAAGTTCACCGAGCATCTTGACGCTTTATAGTGGCATTTAAAAACCATTATGGTGCTTTACACTGTATAACGGTAGGATAATGGCATATCAAAATGCTTTTGTAAAGCCTTTAGTTTTAGTGCAGCAAACCACAATGCAGCTGTACAGCTTTGAGCAGTTTTTAGTGCATTTGGATATACAATAGCATTTCTAAGTAGTAAATAAATGCTTAATGCTGTTTAATAGCATTAACATGAACCATTATAATGCCACGAAAATCCGCTATACAGCTTTCAGCTATTTTTTGTGCCTTAGGGTCTACAATAGCATTTTTAAGTAGTAAGATAATGCCTAATGCTGCTTAATAGCATAAACTTTTACCATTATAATGCACCGTAAATCCGTTATATGAGCTGTTTTTAGTGCCCTTTGTTGTGTAATAGCACTTTTAAGTGGTAAGTAAAAGCCTAGTACTGCTCAACAGCATAAACGTGAGGCAATGTAATGCTTCCATTTTTAAAGATCAACTGAGTTCTGTTGTACAGCTAACAGGTATTTAATCAAATACACGTGAGTTATTGTAATGCTTAAAGCTGTATTAACATTAATTTTACTGTATTTGTCGGCCATATTGGGGAAAAGCACATATTATATGATCAACAAAAAAACAGCATTTTTATGGTGAACGTATAGGTATTATATATTATTATTTTAACTGTGCGTGTTACCTAACCATGTTTGTATAACGATTATAATATGTTGGTAACGAATTAAGTTGTGATTTAATTGTACGTTTAATTTAAGCATTTTGTTTCACACAATGTTGAAGAAATCGTTTAAAATAAGAGTAAGAATTGGAGGAATCAGACAAAAATATCAAAGGAACATGCAAAAATTATGATGTTTACAAATCCGATCATTGCACAACAAAAGATTCGTGAATTGTAGCGATAATAAATAAGGTTCCTTAGGTCAGCCAAATCAAGTAGGACCTGTCAACATTGGAAATACACAAGGTACGGAATCCTCGTGTTTTGAAAAATCTTTTAATGCGAATAATGAGAACATTCAACAAAATCGTATTTATTTCTGTTCGCTTGATGCTGAAAGGTAACACCTTAAGAGCTCCGACGAAAGTGAAGATAACAGTGATATCGATTAATATATAAAATGTACTTCATTTCGTAAAAATATAAGAAGGAATATTGAAAGGAATATTAATCAAATAGCGTTAAAAGATTATTTATGCAAATTATGAATGAATTGATTCCGGAAATATTACCTGTGGAGCCAAGGACCATTTTAAAAACACCTAGATTTGTCAATATAAAAAAATGGGGTGAATATTGGCATAATTGAATTACTAATACTTTAACTTTGCTATTGGAAAACTGGACAGATGTCTCAGAAAATATATATTTAAATTAAATAAAAACGTCATTTTTTGGTCCTGGCGCAGGGAAGGTCGCACCAGGTGGCGGCCGAATTAGCGGCACGCGGGGTTGCGACAATCGTCGATAGGATCCGGCAATTGGGACTCGAGGTGGCCCTGCACAAGTCCGAGGCCATGTGTTTTCATGGTCCTCGGAACGCGCCACCGTTGGGGTCCAAAATAACGGTAGGAGGGGTTTCTATCGGCGTCGAGTCGACGATGAAGTACCTGGGACTCGTCCTCGACAGCCGGTGGAACTTCGTGGAGCATTTCCGACGTTTGGCTCCCAAACTGGAGCGGGCGGGCGCTGCATTAAAGCGGCTCCTGCCCAATCTAGGGGGTCCAAACGCCTCCTGCCGGAGGCTCTACGCGGGGGTCGTGCGGTCCATGGCCCTCTACGGGGCTCCTGTATGGGCGCGCTCTCTGGCGCTGCGGCCAGCCCGCCGGTTGAGCGCGGCCCAAAGGGTCATGGCCATCCGGATGGTCCGAGGATACCGCACGGTCTCCTGTGAGGCAGCGAGCCTCCTTGCCGAGTTGCCGCCATGGGATCTGGAGGCAAAAGTCCTCGCGCACGTATGGGAGTGGCGCGAGGAGGCGAAACGCCGGGGCGTAAGTCCGCTGCCGCGAGAAATCGTGGCACAGCGGACGGAGCTCCGGCGGGATCTCATGGCGTCATGGAAAGTACGGTTGTCGCAACCCAGTGCTGGGCACGCCACGATTTCGGCGATAAGTCCCCTCTTTGAGGAGTGGCTGGAGAGGCGCCACGGCGTCCTCACCTTCCGCCTGACGCAGGTCCTCACCGGACACGGCAGCTTCGGGGGGTTCCTGTGTCGGATAAGGCGGGAGGAAACGTCCGGGTGTCACCACTGTGTGGATCGCCCGGAGGACACGGTGGAGCATACGGTGGAGGTCTGCCCGGCTTGGGCAGAGCACCGCCGTGTCCTCGTGGAGGCGATCGGCGGCAGAGACCTCTCGCGTCCGGCCCTGGTTCAGGCCATGGTACGGAGCGAGAGAGCATGGGCAGCCGTCACCGCCTTCTGCGAAGCAGTAATGCTCGCGAAGGAGGAGGCGGGACGGTTGAGGGAAAGGCAAGTTTCGCGCCCTCTCGCCCCTAGCCGCCGCAGGAGACGCCCAGGGCGTCGGGAATCCCGGGCGGATTTCCGGCCACCGTAGGCGCGGGCTTGCGGACGGTGAGCAATGGGTAGCTCACCGTCCGGTAAGGACCAGGCCCGGGTCGACGGCGCGTTGTATTCCACGCGCGCCTCAAAGAGATGTCGTCAGCACATAGTAGGGGTCCACTAGGGCCGATGCCTGCCGGGGTCGCGGGAAGGTACTTATGGGTCACCGAGGCCCCCGCAACACAGGCAACAAGAAGGAATACGGGTGGGTTTTAGTCAGTAAGAGTCTGACACACCCTCCCGCTCCGCCCAGAGCGGGAGAAGTTATTTGATGATTTCCCACCCAAAAAAAAGTACGTAAGTTTTTATATTTATGTAGAGTTAAGGGTAATTAAACATTTCTTTTGCATGTTATAATTTTTTAATGAAATCTAAATTCTAAAAAAACATTTTCAAAAACAAATAATATTCATTATTTTTATCATTTTTCAATAACGTACTTTAACAGCAAGAAACATACTGCTCAAATCATTTATTCATAATATCTTAGATAGACTTTCATACTATCTTTACTGTAGGCAATAACTACTCGTATAGTAATGATTTTGAACTACGGTCGTCTGGGATGCAACCATGCCTTTGTAATTCACGTCTGTGTCTGAATTGTCTTCCATGTTCGAATATTGTTCCTGTTTAAAAAGCAGTTCTTTAATCTCCATTATTTTTTATCGCACTTGGATTGATCATCTTTCATTAATTTGTACTGTGTTTTTTTAGGCAGCCACCACAAGTTCCCAATTTCCTCCCACAAAGAAGGTAGTATTGTTTTCCTTCTCTCTCTATCGTCTGTACTATTTTGTACGGCATTGTATGGTTGGTGCAAAAAATACTGAAAATAAGAACACAATATTATTAAAAAGCATCACCCATAAACAATATATTAGTTAGTGCGTTTTCTGAAGTTTTTGACCATCCTAAAGTGTACACTACATCGATAATGAAGTAAATAACGGTCCTTCATATAAACTAATTGCGGAAAAAATATCTTAATGATGTATGAAGTACGACACGCACGAGCACAACCGTCATGAGTCTCTCACAACTGAACTAACAAAATTGGTTTCCACTGCATTTTGCAGAGCGCGATAAGGACATCGCTATAAACATGCATAGTGCTGTCTCACCATAATGTCACCATATTCATTTTAATAAGCCAAGCGCAGGAATAGTTATGCGTTCAGAAAGCCTTTTTATCAACTCTTAACAAATGGATTCAAGATGTACAAAAATTCTGAAATGGGTTTTATTGTTTTGCTCAAGGATCCCCAAAATTGCGTTCAAGTAATGGCACTATTTCAGTCTACCTCAAGTATACTGGTATACCGGTGAACCCATATAGAACTACTTTATAGACAATGGCACTACAGTGGTTCACCAAAAGTATTCTCTCTAGCCTCTGGCTTAATAATTGTTCACGTGTGAGTATTTATGTTGCTGGCGGCAATAATTAGCAATTTTAAAGGCTCACCGGGCTGCTATAGATCGACACCATTTTGTAAATATTTTATAACCAAAAAATATCATTATTCAGATCTATTCATAAAAGCAATAGACCTAATAATAATGATATAACTTAATTTAATACCACCCAACCAATAATAATATGTTAATTATGCAAAATTCGTTCAATGCTAGAAATACACAATTGTTTTGGTTATTTCACACATATCTGTACCTATATAACATTTTATATCAAAACCACAAAATATCGAAGGCGCGTGAAAATTTTCAATGAAACTTATATAGACATTTACAGTAAACTACATTGCGCAGTAATATTTGAAGGCAACAAAATAAAGGAAAATAACAAAATAGTCAAAAACTTAACCAGTATTATAAATTTAGTTTTGATGCAAACAAATATGGTGTCACTCAGTCAGTTTTGACCGTCTTTGTTCATATTATATTGCGAGAAAAAGTTGTTAAATTACAACGTTAATTCTATTATAACATTTGTACCGTGGTATTAGAGATGTTTTTGCAATGATGTAGGGTTTATTTAAGTTCTAACTGTGAACACTTAAATAGTTCCAATAATTCTTTTTCTACATTCTAATGCTCGTCTAATGCTTGTGTAATGCAATTAACATCTTCATTATCAATTATATTGCTAGTATAATGTTTCTGTAATGCGATTGGCAACTTCATTGACCGTAATAATGTTTTTTTTAATGCGATTGATACATTCTTTGACCACAATAATGCTAATATGATGCGCCTGTAATGCAATTAAATAACTATTGTGAACTTATTTAAGATCTCAAGCCGTATAATTTGTGCCCAAATAAGCATTACAGCAGCCATATAAACGTTTGTAATGCTACTATAGAACTAACTCAAAATGCGAAAACGATACATAAATGCTGTAAGTCGGCCGTTATACTGCTTTGATGTGTTACTTGGGTGATTCTCGACCCGAATCAACAATAAAATGGGCAGGTATTTTTTTTTCATTTTATTCTTATTTACGAAAATCGGTAAGTGTGAACTCCCCTTTTAAAAACGCAAAAAAAAAAAAGATAATATTTAAAAATCTAAAATAAAAAGTATTATTGATTATTGACTTGGTATCGTATTGTTATATGATTATTTACGAGTTTCATAACAACCTCTGAAATGTTTTGCAGGTTCAAAACTGCATCTTGTATAGCTAGGTTCCAAACCTAGAACCAGCGGTATAATTGCATAACACACTACTATGAGTAGCAATGAGTTTAATTTTGACACTTCAACAACAATCATTGCGTTATTTTTAGAACATATGAAGCAATGAATTAGCAATATACTTCAAAATCATCCAGATTGTGATTGATAGTGTATTACCTAATTAGGATCTATTGGTCGCAAGGGCTACTGCTGAGCATGAGGTCCTGGGTTCGATTACGATTACGATTCGATTATGTAAAGCATCCATTATTTTGTTACTTACATAATTTTAGCAATCTAATTCAAAACTAAGTCTTTATTTAGAGTACATATTTTTTCTTTAGTTTTAAGTTGGCTTGTAGACTGTAAATGCACCTAGGCTTACAAATTAGCATAATTTTAGTTCATGTGGTGTTTACCTTTAAGTAATTGTTACACTGTTCAAAGTTTTTAATTGTTATTTTTATCAAGATGTTAGTGTAAACAATTGTTGGTGAACCAAATAAATAAATTACTCAGGGTCGAGCAGTGTTATTGGGTTTCTCCATCTGGAACTTCTCAGTAGCAGCCCAGAATCTGGATTTGTGCCCGGTTGATGGCAATAGGCTCGTCCCCTATTACTGACTGAAACATAACTGGCGGAATGTGGCTGTACTTTAGGTACACCTCTGCCCAAACCTTCTGAGGTATGTTGTAATGTTATCTTTTCCAACGGGAGTCAATAGTCAATCAAATCAATATGATTTTCATAGTTTTAAATGAGGAAATTATGACATCTAATCAATATAAATAATATGTACCTTATGGAAACGGTTGGTGACAAAATAGACCAGCAGGCTTAGCTTGACGCCTTCTATTCTTTCGAAGAATAGACACAGCTCTTTCTATACAAAGTGACATTTCGTTTCTCCATTTTTGACATCGCGCCGTAGAAATCCTTCTGCAATCTGTCAGCTTGTCTTTCGTTTCTAACCATCTTTGTCTAGGTCCTTTTTTATGTAGACTATTTCAGAAGAAACTTTCTATCCCAAACTGTCAAAATCACACTGACAGTTGTCTAAGATAGTGAAGACAAATTGCGTTTTTCTACTCGACGGCCACAAAGTATACGGTTATACGGTTATCTACAAAATGATTGTATGATTTTACAGGAGAGCGTTTTGAACGCAAAACTGTAATAATTAATAGAAGAACAAAGCTTTCTTCTCCTATTTTACATCATTTAGTTAATAGGGCATTACCAAGGAAATGGTGAAGGCTAATGTTACTATAATAATCAACTCAACTCTCCCACCCCTCCTTCTTATCTTATGTCTCACTTCCAATATCTATGATCTTCGCACGCTAAAAGTCTGCGTTCTTCCAACAATCTTCTTCTACTCTGTCAGTCATTCAGTGCATTCTTATTTGGAATGCGCTTGCTCTTGATATCAGGACGGCCACCAATCGGTATGCATTTAAGCGGAAGTTGCAGAGTTATTTTCAAAACAAATAGCGTAGAGTCATCTCAATTATGTATCTCTTTTCCTTGAATTTGTATGTTTAAATATATACATGTATAATGTAGGTATATATTGTAGTAAATATGTATGTATTTGTATTATAAGTGTGTAACCTATTTATGTATTTCTGTAACTATTCTATTTATAATCTATTATGTTATCTTTTAATATTTTTCGTTATTTTTGTTTCCTCTAAGAGCACCTGCCATCTTATCTCTTCACCACCCTTGGTTGACTGGTAGAGAATGCCTAAGGCATTAAGTCCGCCTTTGTACTTAATTGTGTGCGAGAAGTTTAAATAAATAAATAATATTTTTTGTTCCAAAATACGGTACTTCGACACTTTGAGAAAAAATGTTGTAGTTGTCTTTAATTTTGTCTTTAATGTTTAAAGAGTGAATTTCGTAATAAGTGCAGTTGACTCTTTCTACTTTGCTGTCGTCGTACATTCTACACGGAACGTCATTTTTGTCTATTCTTTCGTAGACAAAACGGTGCTCGTGCTAAGCCTGCAGCAGTATTTTTGTGGCAAATTACACACACAAACTCATGCCTTCTTCACATGGGGCTAGGCAGAAACTATAGAACGCCACCTGCTACGCTCTTTTCATACTCATTTCGTTTTGGTTACGTTCATACAGTTATAAGAGTCAATAAAAAATTGAGACGTGAAGTGCTGGGACGAAGAGCACCGTTCCCGAGTCACCGTAACGTAATATCCACTTACTGTGATACGTAATAGCAATGTTATGAAATTCTCAGTTGTCATCGAAGTTCGGTGTACAACTGAAGCCAGTTTGTCACTGCCAATGAAAAAGATAGCCCTGCTGGTCATACACGCATACCCGACTGGACCGAAATCGATCGCAAAGTCCTGGCAAGATTGTGATATTTTCGTGCTTGTCAAGCAGTATTGACTGTCTGAATTCTGTCGCAAAGTCCTAATGAGGTCCCCATTAGGACTTTGCGACAGAATTCGGTCGTCAAGCGATCACTATCTATGGCGAGACTGCAGCCCCATTCGGTCGTAAAGCGATCGCTATCTTTGTCGAGAATGCAGCCCCTGGTTATAAACGCACGCCGGTTGCGTGTACTACGCACCTGACATTTTTGAGGAACATCACCAATGAGGTCACTATATGTCCTCCTTGGGCGTCCCCTCCCGTCGTTTCCACTCACATCTGCCTTGTAAATACCTTTTGTTAGTGGCCTTTCATTCATCCTCTCAACTTGACCAAACCATCTAAGCATACTCTTTTAAATTGTTGCCACTACATAATCTTCTTTTAAACCGCACCGTTGCCTTATCACATAATTTTTCAGCCTATCATTTATAGTCACGCCACATATGCTTCGCAAGGAACGCAAAAACAGAGAATATTAAAGAGTTAAAAAAAATATTTTATTTACTAAGCTTATTTTGGCAGAATAAAGAGAAAAAGAAAACATTTTTATTTAAGACGCTGACAACACCTAAACCGCGGTCACTGTCAGATTGCATAGAAAAAAAAAGAGAAGCGCGATGACACAACGCTTGTAATTTATTGCAAAATATGAAGCAATTATCTATTTACTCAAAATTGAGTTGAGTAATCGAAAATAAAAAACAACCAAGTTCTGCATTCAAATAAAACGTTCTTGTTATTAATTAAATACGTAACGTATGTTGATATTTAATACAGATATTTTGGATTAGAACTCAAGGTAAGAGGTTAGTTTAACGTTAGTTTGTATCGAGACTTTTTTTTCAAAACGTGTTTTGGTAACAACCAAGTTCTGGGAGATATGTTCAAAATTAACATATATTTTTTCCGCTACCACAAACTATACGGATTTGGCAATTTTTTTTCTTAAGAGAAGCCTATTTTGGTCAATTGGGTCTTGTCAGCGCCTTAATAAGCTTATTCTGGCACTGTAACAGTTGCATAATTAGTTACTTACTTATAAATGTGTTATATACAATGTCAATGAAATGACATCAATAAAAAAATTTGATATTTTTTGTCAGTTATTATACTTAAATTTTCCGATGACCTACTTATAGATATCTACACAAATCCTGAATACTTTTATGTGACTAATAGGAAAAAAAACTGGGCAAGTGTGTGTAGGACCACGCACAATGATGAATGAATGAATGGAATGATGTTCCGTAGTTGGGATGAACTTATCCCAAAAAAAAATTGTTGAAAAGATGTTCTCACAAACATCGATATATACGTCACGGTCAATTCTCCAACGGCAAATGTAAGTTGGTCGACTATTACCTATTTGTTAACATATAAAGCCTACTTAGCTGTAATAGTTTTCTTTTTAACCTTTTGACCGCCACAGTCATGTTTAAATGACGTACCAAAATGTGCCCAGCACGCCACGGTCACGACTTCATGACAGATTTTAAGGAATAGTTCGTAGCTTGGCGCCGAGGGCACGTCTTTGCTTTTTTGACGTGGCTCTCAATAGGTTAATTTCGTTATACCTATATACTATTGCCACGATTTTTTCCATATATCCAAAAACACATTTAGCTGGCAGGGCCCACTTGACTCTAACAAGAATTTGCACTTTAAAGCTTAATATTACGCAAACGGATCCCTAAATCGAAAAATGTTTTTTACGGACCTGCAATATTTTTGAACTACCTATCCAACGATATCCCACATCAATGACTAGACGAGAAAAAAAAAATCCACACATTACGTGCAAGGAGGTACCTCCCTTGCAAGTTGCACTACAAAAAACTTTTTTCAAGATTTGATTTTATCACTTTGTAGTCTCTGAGCTAAGCCGCGGTCAGACGGATATGGCGAAACTATAGGGCCGGAACCCTAACAATCCGGTAGAAATAAGATTTTACTCAACGCATTCTAGTTTCCAACAAGATCTCTAGGGCTGTTTTAATTATAAGTCTTTCTAGGTTCATTTTTATTTTTAGATTAAAATCTGTTAGGTAAATACCTTGAAACAGGTGACCTTAAAATTAACTGTAGACACATAAAACCGTAAAACTTTTGAAGTCGTCGGCCGCTGCGTTATCACCAATTTTTCTAATCAACATAAAATGAAATTCATTTCATACGAAAATATTCAATATGCCAATAAAATTTCCATGGTTGATTCACGTGAAGAAATAATCTATAAACCTGCCGGTTGAATTAATTACTTTTGGCTCTGATTTCTTACGCTGCATGTGCTGCCATCTAGCGATTCGCGGCCGAACTACGGTCTAATAGTCGATACCGTCACGTGGTAAGGACTTGATCAAGAAGAAAAAAAAACAAAACCTGTTTGGCTGTGTAGTAGAGTGACGTTTCTCATGTTTTTGTGTCGTGTGTGATTCGGGGAAGAAGTTTAGGTGATTTTAGCGTGAAATTCTATTAAACAAACCTTCAACAATCACGTCTGTTTGATAAAAACAAAGTTTTACTTGTGTTTCGAGAAGATTTCGATAGTAATTTGTAAAAGGAACGCAAGTGATTGTCATTTCGACCTGTAAACCTCGGGTGAATGAAACCAATGTGATAGTGTCTAGTGATTTAATCATAAATACGGGAAAAAATGCACAATCAGTGACATTTGTTAACAGTAACGAGTAATAATGTGCGGACATACTTTTGTTAAATTGGTTTTATGTGCAAAATAGTGTCAAAGAAATGGGTGACAGATTGAAACATCCATTTAAAGTGAAAAGAACATTTGTAGTTTGTGTTTTATTAGAAAAATGGATGTGATAACTGGATTATCCCCTCTAAGTGAGTATGACTTTCTATAGAAAAAGGGTCACTGTCTTGACAGTTGATTGGTATTCAATGCACGCTTTTAAGGTCTATGACCATACATTGGAATTCGTGGAATTTGCATACAGTTTTAGCCTGGCCGAAACTTTTTGTTCTTTTATTACCTGTATTTGTTTAGGGTGAAAAGTTATTATTTTCGTTTAAAAGCTTTTGTCCGACCTTTTTTAGGTTGACGTCATAAACGAGACATCACTTTAATTTTTTCGTACAATTTTTATCTAGTAGCGCGGAGATTGTTTTTCTTAATTTTAAGTAACTAAGAAAAAAATACGCCATTTAAAAAAAATCATGTATTAACTTAGTATTGATTTAATATTACTGGATTTGGTAGCAGGTAAGTACTTTATTAATAGATAGAAAAAAGGTTGGACTTTGTTAAACTTGCACCTGTTGTTGATTAATAACAGGTGGCGCCTCTGTCTCCATCGAAGTTATTACCCCATGTTTACTATCAATGTCCCACGTATGGGTTACATATTGATACCCATTTCGCGTTCGCACGATTGTTATGGTATGAGAGACATCTTGCTAATCTTTTATGTCTTGAATTTATTATTAGGTCCATGATTCAGCATCTTCTTAATATTTTATAATAATGCAAACAGCAATCAAACAAGTTTAGTTCGCACCGCGATTATAAATTCGTGACTGGCTTCGAACTTCCGACATTGACTTTATTTTAATTTTACAGACTAGTTTCTGCTCGCGACTTCGTCCGCGTTAAGTTTCTCATTTTAAATTAAAATATATCCTATGACACTCGGCAAAACTGTAGTTTCCCATTAGTGAAAAAAAATCGTAATCAGTAGTTCCGAAAATTAGAAAACTCAAAAAAGTTACCTGTTTTTAATATTATTGTTAGAAATAGATACCTGCAAAGTTCAAACTAATTTATAACATATCGCATGCTTAATAGAATACTGACCTATTAGAGCTTGAGTCAAAGTTAGGATTTCTGCAATTTTTTTTGCACAGATTTAATCAATGGTTTTTGAAAATTAGGTATTATATTTAATTGTAGGTAAATTACAAATTTATAATATTGGCTAATAAGCTGACTAGAACCCATCCCAATCGCAAAACATTTAACTGCGATTTCCAGAAATCTACGTTTTTGAGTTAAGCCAGTATTCTATTAAGCATGCGATATATAAAAATAAAATAGGACATACGTATAGTGACCTAATTGGTGATGTTCTTCGGAAAGATCAGGTGCGTAGTACCTACTCCGTGTATAACCAGGGGCTGCATTCTCGACAAAGATAGCGATCGCTTTACGACCGAACGGGGCTGCAGTCTCGCCATAGATAGCGATCGCTTTACGACCGAGTTCGGTCGCAAAGTACTAATGGGGTCCCTAGACAGTCAAATTTGCTTGACAAGCACGAATAAATCACAATCTTGCCAGGACTTTGCGACCGTATTCGGTCGTAAAGCGATCGCTGTCTATGTCGAGACTGCAGCCCCAGATGTATGAACGTAAACGAAGCAAAAGGAGTAGGTATATAAGGATCGTAGCAGATGGCGTTCTATAGTTTCTGCCTACCCCCATGGGAAGAAAGCGTGTGTTTTTATATATATATGTATCTATAAAAAAATAAAACTTAAAACTTGTTCGAAGTTGCGTAGAAAGATGTTATATTTAAAAACTTCGACACAATGGCATGGGAAAATATTTTTAAAAGAAATAAAATTAAACTGTGAAGTAATGTAAAATTGAATTAATTAAAAACTTTATACTTACCTATGTCTGAAGAATTAAATTTGAGTTAGTAATAATTACTATGTTTTTCTCGCATTTTATGTCCTACATACCTACTCACATGAAAATCCATGTTCAATACGGCCCCTGAGACATGGCCGGACCGAACCTAGCGCAGAATTATGCGCAATATTTTTTTTTAGAAACCAAATAGTGACATAAGGCTAAAGTTAAAAGTTTGGTGAACCTGTACCCCACGTTCGCACGGGCGTAAAAATATCGCGGCGGGATTTTATCTCGCACTGGATTTTCAACTCGGTGCGAGATAAAATCCCGCCGCGATATTTTTACGCCCGTGCGAACGTGGGCTACAGGTTCACCAAACTTTTAACTTTAGCCTTATTAGGAGGGGCTTGTAGCTAAGTAATAACAGCCGCACGGGTCGATCGATCAGGTTAAGCTACGCTTGCCGCGGTTGGTCCGTGGATGGGTGACCATCTTTACATACCAAGAATCCTCCGTGCCTCGGAAAGCACGTTAAGCCGTTGGTCCCGGCTGTCATTTGTAGATATTTGACAGTCGTTACGGGTCGTCAGAAGCTCGAAAGTCTGACAACCAGTCTTACCAAGGGGTATCGTGTTACCCAGCAACTGGGTTGTGGAGGTCAGATAGGCAGTCGCTCCATGTAAAATACTGGTAATCAGTAGGTAAGACTGGAAGGACTTGGGAAAAGCACGCGCACTCGCTGCTCGTTGTTCGCTGGCGGTGGGACAGGTGCGTAAGGCAGTTGTCCCACCGCCGGCGATTAACAATAACTGTGTAGTTCCGATAGTTTTGTCGCTGGGCTATCAGCGAGTGTCCGAGTGCGACGGGTGATTACTAGCACCACTCGCTCGACCGCTGGTTGGCCTCTCGGCGTGAGTTCTGATAGCCAAGCGAGCATGGCTGAGCAACTAACTTGCTGAGTACTCGCTCGACAAACTAGCGGAGCGAGTACTCGCTGGCGGTGTGTACAGTCAGCGATCAACTATTAATATATGCATCTCTTTTGTTTACACGGAATATTTATCTATTGTACGTTTCTTGAGCGAGAAAATAGCCGATATTTAGTCGCTTCCTCGCCCGGCGATGGGACAGCTGCCTAAAGCTGCTGTCAACTGCCATAATTATCAGCTGTTGTGATTGGTTAGCGTAAATAACAACAACGCTACATTATTTGATTTTTGACCAAAAAATTAAATGAAATACCTAGGTAGGGTTTAACTTGAAAAGCTTTTATCTTGAAACTGAAGGTGAAAGAAGTTACAAAACTACCTCACCTTTATCGTACGAAAAACTGATATTGCAGTCGATGCCATAACGATAGAAAAGTTATACCTACACTGTGAAATGTTATGTTTTCCAACATTATTAATATATTTGATTCAGGTCATTCAAACTCAAACTCAAAGCATTTATTTCAACTAAACCAATTACAGGCACTTTGGAATTTTCAAGGGGTCGGTCGGTCAGTCAGAAAGATGAAGCTAGTTGCCCTTTCCAAAGCGTAGTAGGTACCTATGGAGAAGAACGGACAAGAAACTCCACGGACACTCTTTTAAATCAACGTATTATGGTTACAAAATATTGTTTACATCATTCATTTTGAAATTATACATGTGAGAACGATTCAAAACGTAAAAGCGTCCGTAATAAAAAGATTAACAAAACAAAAAAAAAGCATTTCAAAAATTAAAATAAGCCATGGCAGCTAAGAGATGACCAGTCTCTACTGACGGCGCCCGTTCACGAACATGACGAAAGACGTATCCAGTAAATGGCAGCTTTATAGTACATAGTACTTACATAACAATGTGCTGTGCAACTATATACATTATATTTTCGAGTCGTTTGGGGTTGAAACCCTCGCGCCGTGGGTGAGTGGTGAGTGCTCATGATTTGTAGACTTAAATCTCCAAACGGCTGGTTGACAGTTCGCGTGACCCGAGGGCTAGCTTTTACCTTGGCCCTACTAAGCATTGCCATACAACGTGGCAATGCCGCCAGTCTCTTGGATACATTACCAGTCGACAGCGATGCGGAGGAATTTTTCGACGCCATATTTTAGTTTGTCAATAGTTTTAATACTATAATCTTTTGTTTACATAATCAAATTACAAGATGGTTATTAACATTAACTAAATTAAATTAAAACTAAGTTAAACCTAAAAAACATTACCTTCCTGAGGCAGTCGGGTCCCTCGAGGCATTGTACCGAGGATGCTGGCGGCATTTCCTCGCTGAATTGCAATGCTGGTGGGCACGAGAAAGCCGCCTACTTTTCGGCCACCCGCAGGCTTAGCATGACACTCTATTTCTTCGAAGAAATCCTTCTACAATCTGTCATCTTGTCTTTCGTTTCTAACGATCTTTGTCTAGGTCCTTTTTTATGTAGAAAGATTTCTACGGTGGGATGTCAAAAAAGGAGAATCGAAATGTCACTTTGTATGGAAAGAGCCGTGTCTAATCTTCGAAGAAATAGAGAGTGTCATGCTAAGCCTGCTGTTACATCAACTAGTTTCAATTAGGTTTTCAGTTTTAATTAGGTCAGGTTATTTTATTATATTTTTATTGTAATAGTTGGTTACATACAGTGGGGCTTGTGCCTAAATAAAAACAGCCGCACGGGTCAATCGATCAGGTTAAGCTACGCTTGCCGCGGTTGGTCCGTGGATGGGTGACCATCTTTACATACCAGGACCCCGCCGTGCCACGGAAAGCACGTTAAGCCGTTGGTCCCGGCTGTCATTCGTGGATCTCTGACAGTTGTTACGGGTCGTCAGAAGCCCGAAAGTCTGACAACCAGTCTTACCAAGGGGTATCGTGTTACCCAGTAACTGGGTTGTGGAGGTCAGATAGGTAGTCGCTGCATGTAAAATACTGGTATTCAGCTGCATCCGGTTAGACTGGAAGCCGACCCCAACGTAGTTGGGAAAAGGCTAGGCAGATGATGAGTTGGCTTGCCCGCCGCTGTCAGATGACGTCGATCCCCGCCCCGCCCCGACCTCTTCCGCGGATGAGCACCTTATTGCACGTTATAATAAAGTTGCAAACCGCGTGGCCCAAAACTCCAATTCGGAGTCAGTAGGGACTGACGGTTGGAGGAGTGCGACCCCTATTCGGTGTCAATGGGGAGTTAGCGATATAAATAGTTGTGTTATATATCGTAAGCATTTTAATCTATAGGAAATACGTAATAGGTACAGGAACCTCCCTATTAACCAACATATTTTTTTCTAATACATTGACACATGACCGCGATTGACCATCCTTAGATGTAATCGCAATTTTGAGGGATGAAAATGGCTCACATGACCAGAGAGTACACATAATCAACAGTGGGTGAACTCGGGTTGTAAACGTTTATGACGATGACGATGACCTGAGGGGAATTGCGTAACACACGGTAGCAATTTTATTTATTTACATAACCAAATTACAAGATGATTAATACGAGTAACATTAACTAAATTAAATGAAAACTAAGTTAAGCCTAAAAAAGGCCCTCGGGGCATTGTACCGAGGATGCTGGCGGCATTTCCTCGCTGAATTGCAATGCTGATGCGTTGCGCGAAAAATCCGCCAGCTTTTCGGTCACCATCAACTAGACGTTTCGCGATTTTCGCAAATAACTTATGCGCACTGGGACCCCACGGACCGAGGGTCAATTAGTAGTCAGGAGCAATTGGATTCATCTTTTGGATGGGCTTGTGGCTAAGTTATAACAGCCGCACGGGTCGAACGATCAGGCTAAGCTACGCTTGCCGTGGTTGGTCCGTGGATGGGTGACCATCTTTACATACCGAGACCCTTCCGTGCCACGTTAAGCCGTTGGTTCCGGCTGTCATTTGTGGATCTTTGACTGTCGTTACGGGTCGTCAGAAGCACGAAAGTCTGACAACCAGTCTTATCAAGGGGTATCGTTATTATCCAATAACTGGGTTGTGGAGGTCAGATAGGCAGTCGCTCCATGTAAAATACTGGTATTCAGCTGCATCCGGTTAGACTGGAAGCCGACCCCGACGTAGTTGGGAAAGGGCTAGGCAGATGATGACAGTAGCAATTGGTTTCATTTTGACAGTTAACCTTTTGACCGCCACAGTCATGTATAGATGACAGAGTTCGCTAGGCAACGATGCAGCCGATGAACTTGCCAGAAGGGGGTCGAGCATGGCACCAGTGGGACCTGAACCCATCGTGCCACTTCCCTTCGGGTACCTACGCACTCCGGTAAGGAAACGCACCAGAGATAAACATCTCAAACTATGGTCGGACCAAGGTGAGTGCAGGCAGGCCAAGGAAGCTCTCCCTACAATTGATGGTCGCCTCTCGAAACGGGTTCTCCGACTAACTAAACTACAGCTGCGCACTGTTACAGCAGCTGTAACAGGCCACGGGTCATTTAACAAACACCTCTTTGTCATAGGAGTCACAGACAGTCCGCTGTGCAGGGCCTGCATAAAGGACGACGAGACAGCAGCACATGTGCTACTAAACTGCCCGGTGGTCGCCACATACAGGGCAAAGTACTTCGGTAACCCAGGTACCCTCCGTGAGATGGTCAGTAACACCAAGGCGTTGCTGGCCTTCCTTGAGGAGCTGGGGTGGATCGAATAATCGATTTCCCACCCGTACGCAAAAACGCGCATTGACGTGGAGTTGCGGACACCAGCCCGTATTACCTATTACCTATAGATGACAGAGCAAAATGTGCCCAGCACGCCACGGTCGCGACTACATGGCAGATTTTAAAGAATAATTCGTAGCTTGGCGCCAAGGGCACGTTTTTGCTTTTTTGACGTGGCGGTCAATAGGTTAAACAACATCCATGCGTTATTTACGATTTTGAGCAGACAAATTTTTCGAACATATGAAGCAATAGATTAGCAATATACTTCAAAATCATTCAGATTGTGTTTGATTGTGTGTTACGCAATTAGAGTACAGTTCCAATCCCAAGGAAAAGTGTGAAAGATTTTTGTTAAATGTATATCATAGGAGACAGTTAATCGGAGGTATCAGATTAAACTTACTACCAACCGTGCATGCGTATATTATGATGTCATCTAGTATAACAATTCAATATTACGTTGTATCAAACATATTATAGAAAACACAGTATCGGATTCCCTAATTTATGAATTTCGTCGAATACATTTATCTATTGACGTAATTGTGCGTAAATACAGACAGACAGGATGTTCTGTTTCGTATTGATAATGATTATGATAAAATTCCAACTTTTGGATTTGTTCTTCCGGGACTTATATTCAGCGTTTGGCCCGAAGCCTGGAAAACCATCATCTTGCTGATCTGAAGACCATCATCTTCGCTATTTACTTGATTGACGTAACACGTTATATCTTCCATTCTCCCCCGTCAGCCTGTCACTCTAATATTTACGAGTATTCCGTTTTCTTTAATAATATATTCCTCACACAATCCATCCATCTTTTCTTGGCCTTGCTCTCCCTCTTCAAGTCATCACCCATCAACATCTATATTTACCACCCGGAAGCCCGGAAGCCTCTAATGTGCAAAAGCTAAGGAGTAGCCAATTGTCTTGGTAAGGACATATTGTGATGCGGGGAAGGATGAAGGAGCAAATACCTAGAAAGGTGCTAAGTGTGAATGGAGATAATGTAAGAAAGGAGGCAAAACAATGAAAACATTGGTGGATTAGGATTGAGAGAAAGATAATATACCTAGCTAGGAAGGAACTTAAGGGCTCAGATGATGGTTAAAAGAGATGACTGGGTGAAAGGAGAAGATGTTCAGGGCTGGAGGATAGTAGTTACGTTCTGGCAAACCAAAGACACGGGGTTTTTACCCGACTGCCCCAGAAGGAGGATAATTTTTCGAGAGTATGTATGTATGTATGTATGTCTATTTCTTTGGCACGCTCTGTAGCCTAAACGGCTTGATGGATTTTAACTTAGGAGATGTCGTTAGAATTGTCTTCATTGTAGGAGAAACATAGGCTATATATTATTTCTATATTGCATCGGCAAATACAAAAAAAAAGAGGGGAAAGGTTTTTTTAAATAAATTACAACAATGGCTATATCAACTAAAAGCCAGTCATCACTAATTTATTTAAAAAACTTTGCTAGTAACTAGTATTTTGGTATCGCAGGTGGGACAAACCAATACCCCAAAATTCTATAGATGCTAGTTTTTCTCTTTTCAGTTATGTGCTTTTGCAGTCGGGTTTTTCAGACAGCCATTTATAACCATAACGATAAAAAATCAAGTTAAGAATGATCGGTACTTGATTATTTATAAAATATCAAACTGTCTACTGAAACTTTATGTTAAGGCACTGACAAGAGTCAAATTACCAAAATAAGCTTGTCTTAAATCTGTATAGTTTGTGGTAGCGGAAAAAATATATGTTAATTTTGAACATATTTCGCAGAACTTGGTTGTTACCAAAACACGTTTTGAAATAAATCTCGTTACCAACTCACGTTAAACTAACCTCTTACCTAGAGTTTCAATCCAAAATATCTGTATTAAATATCAACATATTTAATTAATAACAAGAACGTCTTATTTGAATGCAGAACTTGGTTATTTTTTATTTTCGATTACTCAACTCAATTTTGAGTAAATAGATAATTGCTTTATATTTTGCAATAAATTACAAGCGTTGTGTCATCGCGCTTATCTTTCTTTTCTATGCAGTCTGACAGTGACCGTGGTTTTGGTGTTGTCAGCGTCTTAATATTTGGTTCGCTCTTGAGTATAAGGAAAAGTCAATGTGTGTATTCATTATTTATAGTGTGCTGATGCTGTTGTCTTCTTAACCGTTTCTAATTTAAACCTACGCGTCCTCCAAGATCACGGAACTCCTACCTGCCGGTTTTTTTGGGGATTCCGGTAAATTACGTAAGCCCCAAATTATAAAAAAATCATAATTATTTTGGTCTCTCTAGCGTTAATTTATCTCCACGATAGGCAATACTTAATTATTATAATATTATCCAGTAGCTGGTTTGTGGAGGTCAGATTGGTGTAATTTACAGGTCAGTGTATTGTGGTCAACGCAGTCAAACGCTTTTGAGAGGTCACAGAAAATGCCAATGGCATCCTGGGATTTCTCCCAGGATTCCGAAATGTGACTGATGAGTTTTACTCCTGCGTCAGTCGTCGACCTACCTTTCGTGAAACCAAACTGGCGACTATGTAAAATTTCACTTGCAAAAAAAAAAACACTACAAAGTGTAAAATTTCTTCAATTTGGATTCAGTGTCTTTGGTTCTGTATTTTCGATATTTGCTACCGATAAAAAAAGTTGTGGTACCCACACCAATTCGTACAGACGAATTTAAAACCTTTTTTGAAGTCGGTTGAAAAAGAAGATACCATTAACGTTTTCTTACGGCCGTCATCCGTAGTCAATTGGATGATGATGCGAATGATGTCAAGGCGTACAAAAGGTACTAGAAATTCGTCTGCCCTAACTGCGGCACAATGGACCGAACGCTGGAACCAGATCGGCCATTATCTACTTTGTATTGTGTGGTGTCGTGTGGGCTGAGTTATGAGCGGAGAGAGTGCGGAGATTTTCACGATTTTTTATCGTCGGACCAATTTTATAGGTATTTAGTTCTGTTTACGTTTTTAGTTTTTCTTTTCTTTTTGTTGATGGCGCGTGTTAGGTCATCTAACACGCGCATGGCAAATAATTTAATTTAATGTTTTGTTTTGCGTTATGTAAATTATTTTGCATAATATTGTATAGAATCAAGTTTTTCTAACTGAACAGACCGCTGTGCTGCTAGGGAGTTCGTTGCGCCACTTCTGCCCAGCTAAAGCACTAGAAAATGGTGAAGGGCGGGCGTTTTTGGGAAACTGTCTTATGTAATTTTGACTTTCAAAAGTGCTGATTCTCAGCCTAGTTTGAATAAATGACTTTAGATTTTGAATGACCTTACAAGATTTGCAGTAGAGTAAAATTGCAGGTATAACATGTGGTGTACTTACGTATAGCTCGTACTGCTCAAGGGATGTTGTGACTTTGTCGCTAAGGTTAAAAATGCACCGGAACATTCTAATGCTGTAGAGATGGAAATGTCTAAAGGCGGTACCTAACCACTTTACATAATAAAGACGTTTTCATTGTATTGTAGTGATGAAGATGTCTCTCGGATACTAATAATATGGATTGAACTTAAAGCATTCACACGATTTAAACCTTTGATAGCACAAATCTATAGTTTTTATGGAATTTTTGGTAAACAAAACTAAACTTTCATCCAAATAAAAATCAATTCATAAAGTTTTTCTAGATAATAGAGTTATCCTGGCAACTGAGTAGCTACTCTGATATGTCACAAAACAAAACTTTTCAGCCAAACTTTGTTAAAAATCTGGTTATATACTGTCGTTTGTAACTTGGACCACGTCCTGCTTATCTGCATGTGTTCGGTTCGCATTCACAGAGAAGGCCAAGAGACACAAATACCTGACGTTTGTCAGTCAATACGATCATTAGGATATTGGCTAAACATCGATATAGCCTAAAAAAAAATATATTTAAACAATAATAATAATAATATTGTCTAAGGGGCCTCTGCGAGTTGACTTCGGCTCCACGAACGCCTTCCAAAGGTCCGGGTTCCCATGATCCGGAGATATTTAAAATATATAAAAAATATAGTAATCATTCTCCTGCCCTAATCCCAATTTATTTGTGGTCGGCGCAAGATGTCCCGTTCTTCCATACTTCTCTATTAGTTGTCATCTCGGTAGTCACCCCTTTCTAGCCATATCTTTCACACAGTCCATCCATCGTTTCTTTGGTCATCTCCTACTCTTATAGCCATCGACATTCATACTCAAGACTTTCCTCACGAAATTTTCCTCATTCCTCCGCATCACATGCCCATACCATTTTCAGAGCAGGTGCCACTTCCAGACTTCCTCTTATGTATTATATCCATTCGTATCACAACACACATTGCTATCCATAAAAAAATATAATAATATATATATTTTTTATTTTTTATATAAATTTTCTACATTTATAATATATCTGTAATGTTTATGGTGTACTTACATAATAAAGAGTATTCTATAGTTCTTAGGCTATTTTAGCTATGAACTATCTGCTGCCCGCAGTTTCGCTCGCATTTTGGAGGTACTAATAGGTACATGTAATTGTACATGGATGAAAAGTATCATAATATATGTGTAAAAAGCGTAATAATAATTATTTGTTTATTTATAAAGACAACTGGATCCAATTACACTCCAAAAGTAATTACAATTCTAGATGTTAGTGAACTTATTTGCGATTTTAGTACAGTGGAAATCGTTTATAATGACATCGAAGGGAATTGACAAACACGTCATACTAAGCGGACGTCATACAAAGCATTTTTTGTGGGAAAAAAACAACAATTTTTTTTTTAGGTAAATACTTATTTTATAGGAGAAACATAGCATATTAAATAAAAATAAAAATTGCACGTAATACATGTATGTATATTTTTCATTTTTTATCAACATTTTCTTTTCGCGATTTTCGAAGCCTCTTCGGTTTCAAAACTTTTGAATTGAACGATTGCTTAGACCGGTTCTTGTTTTTAAAAATCATTAAGTTTGTCGAATGACCCACGCCAAATTCCTTTGCGAGAGATGAGTTTGATTCTCCATTATCTAATCCGCATATTTATTGCACCTTTCTCCTCAATAGTAAATGCCTTACGACGTTGTGATGACATTTTTTGTACATAGGATATCACTAAAAACAATGCATGACGTTCAACTGTCAATTACTCACTGAGATTCAAAACAAGAACAAGCCACGTGCCGAACGTCGTCGGGAATCAACGAACATTGCCGAAGATGTAAAGAATCATGTCGGTCACTATAAACGGACAAAATTTATTAAAAATGGGTCATAATAAGCGAAGTAATTGTATCCGACTTTGTTACAAAGAATTTTATATGAAAACCAAACTTCGTTGTGTAATTACGTCATAATAGAAGGTTGGTCAATATAAGCGGAACCATAATAAACGGATTCTACTGTACCTATTTAATTATAATAATGACAAGTTGGTGTTTACAACATGCCTCATTATGGGGCTTTCGTCAGGCCCATCAGCAATAGCTTTCAGGAAGCTGTTCCTACATGCATAGTCTACATGTGTGCCAAACTGTACCCAAATCTGTTCGGATGATGGAGCGTGACTGAGTTTCAAACATCCAGCCATTTTTTGAAGAGAAAACTTCAGCCGCCTTGAGCGATTTTTTGGCAGGGGCACAACTTATGGGTTCGTGTCACCGACATGCTAATCGCGTCACGTGACGTGTTGTGTCAGACTAGCGATGCGCAGAGACCTGTGTACATGTATACAGGATGTGGCGTAAGTAGTGGTGCAACGTTAAGGGGTCGATACACCGTATATTCAGCTATCACATAACGCAATTTGAACCACTTTTTTCCATAGATTTCAAAATAAAATATATTTTTTTTTTTTTGCCCGGGACTCCCGACGCCCTGGGCGTCTCCTGCGGCGGCTAGGGGCGAGATGGCGCGATATTTGCCATTCCCTCAACCGTCCCGCCTTCTCCTTCGCGAGCATTACTGCTTCGCAGAAGGATGTGCCAGCTGCCCACACCCTCTCGCTCCGTACCATGGCCTGAACCAGGGCCGGACGCGAGAGATCTCTGCCGTCGATCGCCTCCACGAGGACACGGCGGTGCTCTGCCCAAGCCGGGCAGACCTCCACCGTGTCCACCGGCCGATCAGCTGTGGTACAGCCCAAAATTATCAGTCGTCTCATACATTTGGTCGAGTAAGTATTGAAGTTTTGTATGGGATGACTGATTTTTATTTCACGATTACGAGATAGTTCCCGGGAAAAAGTTGCTCAGTTTGATGGTCTGCTCCTCACCCTTAATTTTCGGACACCGTTACACAGACACAGTGTATATGTCGTTCCAAAGATTTAAGTTTCCACTTCTGTCAGCAGTCCCCATGACGGCCTATATTTTTTTTGCCATATATGGCATCTCCCGGGTCAACCTAGGAGGTTGTCGTCTGTTTAACTAGACTTTTCTGTGGGTGCCTCAATAAATTGAAGTCTCTAGCCAGGGCATAAACTTAGCTACTAGCGGGGCACCCCCTGTGGGGTACGGACCCCGGCTTAACCTCGACCTTGTTGTGGAGGGCAAATAGGCAGTCGCTCCATGTAAAATACTGATATTCAGCTGCTGGTAAGACTGGAACCCGACCCCGGCATAGTTGGGCAAAGGCTAGGCAGATTGATTTGACAAGAGAATTCCAGAGCTACTCTTTTCATCAAGATACAAGAGAAAAAGTAAAGCTGTTCACTTGGAGCCTCACTCAAGTGAGCGGATACAATTCGAAAGCGAACTCATTTGATTTGAAAGTATATCATCGCGGATTCACAACGAAACACTGTTCGAATTTCGAAGTGATGTTTAGAGCTTTATGGCAGGGATAATACATTTGTCGCGAGAAGGTACGAAAGGGTTACCGAGGCCCCTGACAACACAGGCAACGGAAGGAACACGGGTGGGTTTCAGTCAGTAAGAGTCTGACACACCCTCCAGCTCCGCCCAGAGCGGGAGAAGTTATTTGATAATTTCCCATCCAAAAAAACGGGATAGTACATTTGTTAAGAGTTTTGATAAGAGTGTGGAGCAATAAAGTGAATTTGTATATTTGGGTAGTCTGTTCACAAGGGATGGAAAGATTGATGAAGATGTGGAAAGGAGAGTAAATGCGGGAAATGAAATCGAATGGTGCTATGCAGGCGATTGTGACCAACCAGTCGATGCCCAAAGAGGCTCGGCTGGCTGTTCATAATGGTGTGCTGGTCCCTACGCTTATGTATGGAAGTGACTGTTGGGTGTGGCAAAAGAAGCTTGAAAGTAGAGTAAATGCTGTGGAAATGCGTTCCTTGCGAAGCATGAGTGGTGTGAGTTTAAAAGATGTAGTGACAAAAATTGAAAAGAGTATGCATAAAATAATAACGCCTTTCATTCATCCTCTCAACATGCTTGGTCATGTTGAGAGGATGAATGAAAGGCGACTAACAAAATGTATTTACAAGGCAGACGTGAGTGGAAACGACGGGGGGACACCTCAGGATATAGTGACCACATTGGTGATGTTTTTCAACAAAAAGGTCAAGTTCGTAGTACTCGCAACCGGCGTGCGTGTATGACCAGATGAGTATGTAGACCAAAAGGAGTATGTAAGGAGCGTAGCAGGTGGCGTTCTATAGTTTCTGCCAACCCACATGGGAAGAAGGCGTGAGTTTATGTATGTATGTACTACATTTGTGTGGTAGGTACTGTTTCAATAATCCTAAAAGCATTTCTAGTCTTAATTTTTCATCTGAAATTCAGCTAAATCGGCACATAACATACAGGTGTTCGGATAGAATAACGCCGGCATGCAATCAGCGGCGGCACAATGGCGGTCTCTAGCTCGTTTTGTGACCCATTGTCTTTGTGTACGTGGGAATATGACGTATGACAGGCATGGAACAGTAGGAGCAGTCATAGCTAAAATGAAATATGGTACCTTACTAGCTTCTCAGGGCGGATATACATACACAATCAGCCTATAACGTTCCCACAGCTGGGATACTGGGGTCGGTGCCAGCACTAAGAAAAGTACCTATCAAATATAAAAAATGGCGTTGCTGGCACCGACCTCAAAAAATATTGTAGGCCCCTAAATGCTCCCGCAAACTGGGTAAATATGGCGGGCGCGACAGGCATATTGCTGTGCTAGTCTGCACTAGCCTTAATATATTTCGTACCTACTTTTGACTTCGTTTTGTTAGTTAATTTCGTGTATATGTATATAAAAATATTATTTCATAATTTTGAGTTAATTTCTTTCAAAGTCGATATATAGTATATATATATTTTTAATTACTTACATCGCCTCAATTTTTTTCGTCCATCTATCGCATGTCGCATTACAGCCGGCCGCGAAGTAAGGGTAAAGTGAAAGGCGCTTGGCAGAGCAGCCCAGGCCAACATGGCGGCGCCCATGGCTCGCATCAACTTCACTAAAGATTCACTTGCATCGTGGTTTCCTAAAACCACACAATTATTTATTTTAAGTTTAAACTGGAATATTTATTTGTAATAATAATAAGTGGTTAATATTTTGATTTTAATATTATTTACATGCATTAAATACATCTCTCTCAGTTAGATTTATTTCATAAAAACAAATCTCTTATGAAAAAGATTTTGTTCTACAAGATCTTTTTCATAAGAGATTTGTTTTTATGTTTTATATGAACTTAAAGATATGTATTAATGATTCTAATGATTATAATTCTGTAAATAAATATTTGTTATGGTTGCGAATCATATTGTGATCAAGATACAATCTGACAGTGACCTGCAAATTGCAAAAAACGTAAGAAAATTTGAATTTCGTGGGCTACCACTGGGGATCCACCTTAAACAATAAAAGTTAATGTACCAACCTTATAACCACAAGACTCTTAAAAGCGTGAGAAAATAAACAATACATACATCCTCTGTTTTTCCTTAACCTATTGACCGCCACGTCAAAAAAGCAAAAACATGCCCTCGGCGCCAGGCTACGAAATATTCCTTAAAATCTGTCATTTAGACGTGAACGTGGCGTGCTGGGCACATTTTGATCTGTCATCTATACATGACTGTGGCGGTCAAAAGGTTAACCGACAACAAATGTGTTTTGTGGCACATTAAAAAGTAGTATTCATAAAATATTACATACTGCGTGTTTTATGACGTCTGTTAGTAATTTATATTTTTTTTATTTTATTTGATTGTTATGGAAAACATATCTTATCATCATGCCTGTAATCCCCGAAGGGTCAGGCAGAGATGTACCTATAAGTAGTTCATTGTCAGCCTATAATGTTCCCACCACTGCTGGGCCTCAGATTTTAGATTAAGATAATGATAGATAGATACGAGGGTCATTCAATAAATACTTAGCCTACAAAAAGTAAACGAAAATTTTGGAAAAGTGGCAATTTATTTTTCAACAAAGTCTCCTTTTAGTTCGATACACTTAGCCCAGCGATGCTCCAACTTTTTTAACCCGTCCGAAAAATAGTTTTTGTCAAACTCTGCAAAATAGGCCTCCGTGGCGGCGATGACCTCCTCATTCGATCCATATCTATTCCCGGCGAGTGAGTTTTTCAGATTAGGAAACAGAAAGAAGTCACAAGGGGCCAAATCTGGAGAATACGGTGGATGGGGCAACAATTCGTAGCGTAATTTGGCGACCAATTTGGCCATGGCAACGGCAGACGTGTGAACCGGTGCGTTGTCGTGGTGAAACAGCACTTTTTTCTTCGCCAGATGGGGTCGTTTTTTCTTTAATTATTTAATTCGGCGTCGAATCGGCCCAATGAATCGGCATAGTAAAGCCCTGTAATTGTTTTACCCTTCTCGAGGTAATCGATGTAGATCACACCTTGTGAATCCCAGAAAACGGTGGCCATAACTTTTCCGGCCGATTTTACAGTTTTCGCCTTCTTTGGAGCACGTTCCCCGGTCTGGATCCATTGTTTTGATTGCTCCTTGGTCTCTGGTGTGTACCAGTGAATCCAGGTTTCATCGACGGTCACAAAACGACGCAAAAACTCCGCTGGATTCCGCTTAAACAGCGCCAAACACGTCTCCGATGTGGTCTCACAGTTGCACTTGTTTTGTGGTATGAGTAAACGCGGCACCCATCGCGCCGACAGCTTTCTCATGCCGAGTTCCTCGTGAAGAATATGATGCACTGTTCCTTCTGAAATGCCTACAGTCTCAGCTAGCTCCCGAACCTTCAATCGGCGATCTGCCAATACGAAATCATGGATTTTTTTAATGTTTTCCTCCGTAGCAGCTGTTTTCGGTGCACCTGGACGTGGTTCATCAAAAACCGACGTACGGCCACGTGCAAACTCGTTGAACCAATTCTTAACGGTGGCCATCGATGGAGAAGAGTCACCGTACACAGCATCCAAGCGCTCTTTGATTTCGATGCGCGTTTTCCCTTCCAAAAATAGGAATCGAATAACCGAACGATATTGCTCTTTTTCCATTTTTGTAAAACCGATCGACACGTTCGCTTCCATAAGTCAAATTAAAACAAATGAAGGGATTGGAATGAAAATTTGAAAAAAGAATTAAAAAAGAATGTGCTACACTGTGGTAAAACTCTTTTGAAACTACAGCGCCCTCTGACGATGAGGCTAGGTACTTATTGAATGCACCTCGTAGATAGATAGATAGAATACTCTTTATTATGTACACCATAAAAATACAGCTATAAATGTAGAAATTTTACATAGGGTGACACAATGGGCGGTCTTATCGCTAAAAGCGATCTTTTAAAGACAACCTTTATGATCCTTAATCTCACACCTTTTTCCCATGGGGAAAGACAGAAACTACAGAACGCTTAAGTAGGTATTATGTTGATAATGTTGATAGCAATATAGCATTATTATTATGACCTACTGTTGTCCCTATTCGTTTTGGTAAATAACCAACAACAGTCGACACAAAATCCTAGCCTAGCCCGCACTTCAAATTCAATTCTAATTTTGATTGAATTAATTGCACACCTCACAATGCTTCAGTACTATATTCTATTCTCAGTATGTCGCCTTTTCAAAATTTTCCAACATATTATCGTTTCTATACACTGATTAAAAAATTGTACGTACATGGAATTCATATTAACAGGGATGTTTAAAAAACTAGAAACTTGAACTATTTAGACATTATAAGATTAATGATTAACTAACTCAGATCTGGACACATTCCATGCAAAAAAAAATAGGCTCATGATGAATAAAATCGCTTCACCCAATTGTGAGGAACATAAATGTTTACAACATAAATGTTGTTACATTTATTGATGGAATGTGTCCAATATGAGTCCAATAGAAATAATTTAGTATTTTCCCTGAATTTGAACAGAACTGATGTAGGAGCCTTTATTCTATCCCAATCAAATGGCGACGATGTGAAAGGTTTGTTCAAATTCATGGCCCACGTCTTGTGAAAATATAATTGTTAAGGATACGATGGGACTGACATACACCTTGCCTCAAAGATATTAACAAAAACTTATGAATTTTCTTATGTTTTCCGTAAAATTTATCGTCAACATATTTCTGTCTGTGAGACGTGCACTTTTAGATATTCCATTTTTTTACCTTTTATTAATTCATTGGCGTGCTGTACTTTCTGCCTACCCCAAGGGAGGAAGGCGTGAGTTTATGTATATACATATAATTATGTAATTAATAAAACAAGCGTAAGCACTGTTTTCTTACAAATTATTTATCAAACCTTCTGTCATAAATTGTATTGTGGCTAAAAATAAGTAGTCGTTTAATCGTTTGTAAATTATTAAATTAGGTGCTGAGAAAAATATTGCTATCTTCTTCCCTCTAAGAAGCAGCTGATTAAATACGATGATATTTTTTTTATAATAAGTCTTTAAAGACATTCTCAAGTACGGTTTACTGAAATGTATTTTCTATCTTTACATTGGATCTCAGATAATTTGGTAGGTAGGTACAAGAAAAAATGAAGAACGGGGTGCGAGGCAAAAACAGTCGCTAGAAAAAAAATCCCGGCCGTGCGTGTCGGACATGCCTGCCGGGGTCGCGGGAAAGTCCAAATAGGTTACCGAAGCCCCTGGCAACACAGGCAACGGAAGGAATACGGGTGGGTTTTAGTCAGTAAGATTCTGACACACCGTCCCGCTCCACCCAGAGCGGCAGAAGTTATTTGGTAACTTACCAAACAAAAAAAAAAAAGTGCGTGATGGACCACACACAATCATGGGTTCCGTAGATGGGATGTATTTTTCCCAAGAATAAACTTAACATTGTTAAAAAACACCTTCTCTCATACATTCCAACTGGCACCCTCACTGTAAGCACTTTCATTTTTAATGTGTCACACGGTACAGTTTGTAAAATATATATTTTTTTTTTATTTACTAATTTACCACTAAAAATACATATTTTTCACCACATTCAAAATTCATAATTCATCATTCTCCTGCCCTGATCCCAATTTATTTGTGGTCGGCGCAACATGTCCCTTTCTTCCATACTTCTCTATTAGTTGTCATCTCCCTTTCCAGCCATATCATCTTTCACACAGTCCATCCATCGTTTCTTTGGTCTTCCCCTACTCTTATAGCCATCAACAAATTCAAAATTCATAATTATGTGTACCAAATTTGAACTTAATCAGTCCATCAGATTCGGAGCAAATTGGCTATGACAGACATACTCGTACAGACACACGAGTGATCCTATAAGGATTCCGTTTTTCATTCAGACGTACGGAACACTAGTTAACAAAAAAAGTGATCAACGGAACAATGAGCTCGATTTTGAACGGTGTTCAAAATCTTTTAAACTATTTGTTTTAACACATTTAAATGAACTCGACTTACGAGTCATTAAATAAACTCGTACATTAGGGTTATCCCCAGATTCCAGTTCTCATCAAGGTCAAATCTTGTATTAGCTGTTGCATTTGGTTGACCAAAATAGCAACACCCAAACATTTAAGGCGCATTTAATATACAGGGTGATTGGAAGCTGAAATCATTGAAATTAGGACCTACAAACCAATTTGAGGGAGAAATTTTAAATTTTAGGCAGACTAATTAAAACAAATTTTTTGCTTAAAAAAATACTGTTTTGTGTTCATAAATTAGGTTAAAAAATAATGGTAAGGCTTCGTCTAAGACAAGCATGGCTTAAATGGTTCCAAATTGTCTGTACTATCTTCGCCTTAAAGCTTTGCACCCAGCATCCAATCACCCTGTATATGTGATTTTAATGACTTTTAAATCTGTTATTACGCCTTCAAAAAAAAATGTTCCATTAGAACGCATACACATCAATTCTACATGTGAATATTTAACACACTTTAAGAAATATATTCAAGTCTACCCAAAGCATAAAAAACGATATTATTTAAACTACTTAACATATTTTCATGATTTTTTTTTGTATGAATACACCCAGAACATTTTATTACACATAACATATCATAACATCACGCCTTGTTTCCCCGATGGGTTGGGCAGAGGTGTACCTGTAGTACACCCACATTTCGCCAGTTATGTTTTTAAGTCCCATGTAATAGGGGTCGAGCCTATTGCCATCAACCGGGCACAAATCCAAACTCCGGACTGCTATTGAGAAATTCCAGATATAAAAACCCAATAACACTTTGCCCGACCCGGGAATCGAACCCAGGACCTCATGCTCAGCAATAAGCGCTTGCGACCACTAGACCAACGAGGCAGTTCATTAACATTTTCTTAAATATCTATTATTTGTGCTTTTTTTTTTCAAATATTTATATTTTTGTTACTGAAAATAAATATTCCATATGAAACCGAACGACGACGCGGCGTGAGCGCGACGCACATTTGTATGGCCAAGATCAACGGTGATTACCCGACCCTTAAATTGAACTATCAGACACCAAATGTCATTTTAGTCTAGCAAATTAAAATCCGAGTTTAATTTGCTAGACTAAAATGACATTTGGTGTCGTCATAAAAATAAACTTGTAAATAATCTAGTTACCGAGTGACTCTCACCAAGAACCACGGAATCATTCTCTGCAGACCTTCACAATTATCGTGATGTCTCTGTAATAGGATTAATGTATCGTGTTATTTAAAAAAAAATACCGGCCAAGTGCGTGTCGGATCACGCACCATGTCGTTTGGGTACTAAAAATATCTATCACTAGTGGTTCGTTTCGAATGGCCTTAGTTTTAAAAGGACAGGTAAATTTCACAGTGAAGGGTTCCGTAGTTGGGATGAATTTATCTTGGTGAACCGACAACAGGCTTAGCATGACGCTTTCTGTTTCTAAGAGTAGAAACAGAAAGACCCTGCTGGGGAAACGGAAATAAATTAATCATCCTGTCGACGAATCATCCTGTCGACGAACAGTCCAATGGTGGCGAATCGGTCTTAAGAGAACGGTTGCTCGACCGTATTGTTTGGGTACGGAAATCTAAAAATGGCTATCACGAGTGGTTCGTGTACGGTACACAGCCGTTAAAGCACAGGTAAATTCCATTTTAACCCAAGTATCCAGCAGATGTACTGCAATTTGTAATATGGCTGCCACAATGGCTTTTTTTTTTTGGGTGGGAAATCATCAAATAACTTCTCCCGCTCTGGGCGGAGCGGAAGGGTGTCTCAGGCTCTAACAGACTAAAACCCACCCGTATTCCTTCCGTTGACCCCTACATTTGTGCTGACGACATCTCTGAGGCGCGCATGGAATACAACGCGACGTCTACCCGGGCCTGGTCCTACCGGACGGTGAGCTACCCATTGCTAACCGATGTACTGCAATTTGTAATATGGCTGCCACAATGGCTGCCCTACCTTTAAATGTCATAGATTCACAGTATTGCGAAAACTGTGGTACAGTTATACTACATAAACTACAGACTGATTCGGACTAGTAATTTATTGTTTTTATGCGCGCTTTTGACCTTCGAGACTGATGAAATGAATCCAACATGGCGTCGTGATTATTGGGTCCAAGGTCAGATATGAAAAAAACATGTCTATTGTCACAATCTTGCATTGACAAATAGCGTAGGTACTTTAAGTCTAGATACTATTTAAATGTATAGTGCAAAAAGTACTGATACTGATTCCCAAACTAAGCTGCAGCTTTATTTTTTCATGTCATATTCCACGACTGAACACTGTCTGTGTTCAGTCGTGGAATATGACATGATATTGCATTTTATACAAACTTAAGGTTGTATAAAATGCAATATCGTGAACGTCGCTGCAGATGACCTTAGAAAGGATAATTACATAAAAAACATCAAAAAACACAAAAGTTGTATTGTAGTGAAAGGTCGTGCGTTACTTGTGTGTGTTCGTGTGAAAGAAATATGTAATGTTTATTTGACAACACTTAAGTACAGACAAAATTACAAAAAAAAATAATAACACTTTAAAAACATCTTTAGATGTGTTAAGAACAATATCAAGTATTTTTAAGGAAATTTTAGCATGGTGCAGCAAATATGCCTCTATTCAAAATCCATACAACTCTACGGAATAATAAATAAGGAATTGTCTGTAAATCTCATTCTTAAAGCCAGACTGCCAAACTGTTAGAAAAAAAAATGCAGGGGCTTTTTCTAATGACCTACCTAATTCAAGACTCTTATTACCTGATCAAGTTTATTTTTTTGCGTACGAGTAGTTAAATAAATGATAAGTCAATACAAGAAAAAAACAGTGCCAAGTTCACATAAAAAGAAAAAAATCACGGTAACAATAACAGATTTCACACTTTATCGGTATCTGTTCAGCCGTTTTAGAGATACAAGGGTACAAACGCACAGACAGATTGCATAAAAACTTACAATAGCCTTCAGTAACAACTGTTCAATTGTTTTTAACAGAAAAAACGTAAAAAAACACGCCATCATAGTATAATGAATTTTAAGTTACAATATTAGAGGCTGCATAAAATGTGCCAAGTCTTAAGTTGTCTTGGTCGGATTTTTAATTATTGAAGGCTGACCATTGTCAAGGTTCTGTATTGTGAAAAAAAGGTTTTATTATATTGCCGTTCTTCTTGTATATCCTGATGTATTTGATCATGGCGAGGACACCACAAAAAATACTAAAAAAGCTAGAAATACTTAGGAAAGTATGAAATGTTTTTTTTTTTTTGGAAAAGAATTTTGCTGCTCAATCAGCCAGTAATTTAAATGGTTTACTACTGGGAATCAGGTCTCCTCTCAGGAGAGGAAGTGAGCGATAATCAACTATGCGGGCATAGTGTGGGTTTAGAACACACTCAAACTTGAAGCAATGATTTCAAATACAGGCACTTTTGAATTGTCAAGGGGTCGGTCAGTCAGAAACATGAAGCTAGTTGCCCATTCCAAAGCGTGTCTACCATGTTTTTTTATCCCAAGAACGAACTTAAAATTTTAGTTGAAAAACATGAATCCACGATGATTTACTTTAAAAACAAAGGAGTTCGAATTGTGATCACTTCAGTGAGTTTACAGAATATCACTGTATCTCCAGTCGATGCCCAAAAAAGTTCGACTGGCTGTTCACAATGGGGTGCTGGTGCCCACGCTTATGTATGGAAGTGAATGTTGGGTGTGGCAAAAGAAGAATGAAAGTAGAATAAATGCTGTGGAAATGCGTTCCTTGCGAAGTATGTGTGGTGTAACTATAAATGATAGGCTGAAAAATGATGTGATAAGGCAACGGTGCGGTTTAAAGGAAGATGTAGTGACAAAAATTGAAAAAAGTATGCTTAGATGGTTTGGTCATGTTGAGAGGATGAATGAAAGGCGACTAACAAGGCAGATGTGAGTGGAAATGCCGAGACGGGACGCCCCAGAAAGACATATAGTGACCTCATTAATGATGTTCTTCAAAAAGGTCAGGTGCGTAGTACTCGCAACCGGCGTGCGTGTATGACCAGATGTATGAACTTAAACGAAGCAAAAGGAGTATTTAAGTAGCGTAGCAGGTGGCGTTCTATATTTTCTGCTTACCCCCGTGGGAAGAAGGCCTGCGTTTATGTTTGTATCGTGAAAAATGAAAGAGTGATTCACAACCATTTCATTAACATATAAGAAGGGTGTTTTCTTTTCCGCATATCAATATAGGGTGTTACCATGGCAGTGGCGACCCATTGAATGACAACCTATTTTTTATATCGAAAGCTGTACAACGAATTTGGTAACTCTATCCATGGTTTTTGTAGATAATAAATGGTTTCTATTATATAATCAGCCTATAATGTTCCCACTGCTGGAACACAGGCTTCCTCTCTGTGAGAGGGAGTGGGCCGTAATCCACCACACGGACGCAGTGCGGGTTGGTAGATGTCACGTGTCTTCGAATGTTTGGTTATAAGACATGTCGGTTTCCTCACGAATTTTTCCTTCACCGTTTTGAGAGCAGTGGTGATGAAATCATTGTAAGGTTAATAAGCCAAGATCAAGACGTGGGTATTTGATAAAATTATATCTAGTACCATGAATACAATGTATTTGTATTAATTTTAGAAGCAAATTAAAATAGTAGTTATTATTATAATTCTAGTTAAATGTTCAATCGATTATTTATTGTATCGAATCAGAGTTAAGTATGACAACACTTTGTATGACATTTTTGACGTATTATAGGGAGGTGGAATAAAGACATTCGTGATTTGACTGTCGAACCTAACACTTGTCAGAAATAAATCCGTTTATATCATTAAAATCATCGTTTAATTTGAGAGATAAAGAATAGATCCTTTATAATGTACACAATAAAGGCTCCTTCAAGCAAGCGCGACACATAGACACCGCGTGTAGCGCTACAAGCGGTGCCTTTGTGTCGCGTCGCGTGTCGCGCTTGTTTGTAAGAGCCTTAAAGCGCCTGTCAGGGTTCGAACCAACGACCTACAACTCGTAAGTCGCGGCCGTTACAACTTGGCCACCACTGCTCACAATATTACTCACTATGTTACTATTAGACTCGGCCAATCTGCCTTGCGTTTTCCCAACTATATCGGAGTCTGCGTCTAGTCTAACCGTATGCTGTATTTAACATGGAGCGACTGCCTATCTGACCTCCACGACCCAGTTACTGGATAACACGATATCCCTTGGTAAGACTGGTTGTCAGACTTTTGAACTAGCTTCCCGTAACGACTGTCAAAGATCTACGAGTGACAGCTGGGAACAACGGATCAAGACGCTGACAACCAGGGCTCGGATACCGGTATATTTTTCGTAACGGTTTCGTCTTAAATACCTAAGAAACGATTTGTTTCGGTTGTGTTCGAACGGAACGTAATAAAAACGTTTTTGAAGAAAGAACAAAATTGAAATCGTTCTGGGTTAATAAAACGTTTTTAACCGGTTTTTTTATTTTTTTTTGGGGTGAGCGATAATATTACGAATTTCATTCAGTTGGTATTTCACAGCCGCGCGACTTAGTATCGTCGTTTCGTTAAAACTTAAAATCTGTGACTAGGTATTAGGTATTTTGTACGAGTAGAAAAATAGTGTGTGGTAGGGTAAGCATGGATGATTCAGGCGAGTACCACTACCATTACACTACAGATCAAATTTTGTATGCTTCATTATTAATTCATGAAGATAAATTGGTATTATTTAAGAAATTTATTTCAGATGTGAATCCAATCACCGGTTTACCAGACAGTCAACCATTGTTTATTGATCAAGAGGAGGACATAATAATACGTAATTACCAATATAAATATGTGTTCTAGTTGAATGTATCGGTGTGGTAACTATAATCCTGCTAACTCACGGAACGAATGTTTTTAAACAAAAATGTATGTACTTTCATAATTATTGTTCCAAAATTTGTTTTATTTTATTTATAAAACATGTACCTATCTACTAAATAAATATGTATGGGTGCTTTGTGTATAAACATTCTTTCCGTAAGTTGGATGGAGTAGGTATAGTGGTTGTTGCGTGTAGATCTATGTAGAGTTGAAGTGGTTATGATATTGCTCATGTACGGTGCAACTAAAAAGAAACAAGGACGTAAACACATAATTTCTTTTTTTAGAAGGGAAATCACATCTGACATTAAACGTGGAAGAGTCGCAATCTCTGTTGGCACCGAAACGACGTACAACAGAGAATGTAGGTATGTACCACGTTTCTTATCTAGACTAAACTAAAATACTTAAGTAATGTAGTAAATTAAAAATAATAAGAGCGTTTACGCACTGCATCCCTATCCAATCCAAAGCCAAAATTCTTCTTTATCTTCATGTGAATAATACTACTCGTATTATTCACATGAAGATAAAGAAGAATTTTCTGTCTGTTTTCGGATCGGACGTGGATCGGAAGCAGTGCGTAAACGCTCTAAAACTTGGCAAAAAATTAAAAAAATCATCCTAAACAGAAATTAAATAGTTAAGTAGTCCCTTTATTATTTCAGGAATACAAAGGAGTCTAATTATTGTTCCGCAAAGTGAGAATACCCAGAAGCATACGGATAAATCTGCTTTGTCAAGTCAATATTTAGAACAGGAAAATGAAAAATATGAGTGTGTACTATGCAATAAGATCAGCAATCAGAAGGATTTCAGGAATGAATATTTTGGAAAACTTATTTCATCAGAATTAAAATTTGTCGAGCCATGCATGCGCACTTATGTATATGTGGAAATATTGAAGCTAATACACAGAAACAGAAATGTACACATGCCACATAACGATAAGGAAATAAAAAACTAAATGTAACCTAATTTCTAACAAAATTTTCAACTTTTGCTTAGTGATCCTGTAAATGTAATATTATGTTTCTATGTATGTAACATAACAAAAAAAAATAAGACTCAAAAAAATAACATACATAATAATAAATTAACTTGGTTTCTCATAAATGCTGTTATTTCTTACTACCAAAACGTCGTCAATTATGGAATCTTTTAATGACATTCTCAAGTTATTTAGAACAAATTTTAGCGAAGAAAACAATCTTTCAACACTAACTTGCGTTGGTGGAGTAGATAACGCTATATTGGATAAATAATACAATTGTGGATCAGTGAACCTTTTTTCGTACCAATATTTCATAACATTCTCGTGTGTTGGCAACAGTGGATGATTTAAAAAATCAATTAAAGAGTTTTTTTATCTGGTTGCATGCGTTTGTTGGTCGTTCTCTCTGACGTTCCCTATATCGCCTCTCAAAGAAACAATCTATGTTACTTCGTGATGTGTGTGGTTCTATAGGAAAATTTGCTTTATTTGGATCATTTTCATTTGCTGGTTGTTCTTGGGATAGCAACTGCAAATTATTATATCTTTGGTATGTATGCATTAAATGGTTACGAGCTCTTTCATTTTGTTCATCCGAAAGTATCGAATTAACTCTCGGGTCCAAATAAATAGCCGATAAAAATGTGTCGTTTGTCAGAAGATTACTCTCTCTCTCCTTCATACATATCACCAAAAATATTGCAATTATACTGTTAATTTGTTCTAGCTCTGTTACACATTTTATCCACGCGATGTAAAAGTCACCGAATGTCAATTGTTCTTCTTGCAATCGTTTGGATAGTATTCTGCACGGTTTCAGGGCCTGTAAGTTTTCTTCAATTTTTGTCCATGTTTCATTGTCAATTAGAGCTGGATAATGTTCTTCACAAAAGTCTTTTAAGCTTACTAGCCTATCTAACATATCGGCGGTAGAATCCCATCGAGTTGGACAATCCAGGATTGCCTGAAGCAATTGGTTTCGCTTTAACTCCAGCGCCACGTTAGGTGTACGAAGAGTTCTCACTGCACGACGACACGACTCAAAAAGAGGTTCTTGTTCTTTGCAGGCATCTCTCACTGCGAGCTGCAAAGTGTGCGCGGCACAACGTACAGCTGTCACCATAGGTTGTGCTACATTTTCCCTTTCGAATTGCAAACTTTCCACTAGATCAAGCATTTCTCGGTCGTCTTCCTGATTAAAATTAATCTGAGATTCTTCGGTGTGTTCAGTGCTGTTCAGATCTTCAAGAGAATCTTGTATTTCTTCTTCAATTTGACGAGACATTGCAAGCATATTAGCTCCGTTGTCCGAGGTAATGGAGTATAGTTGCTGAGCTTCGATTCCGTAACGGCTTAAAACCATTAACACAGTGTCTTTCAGGAATGCTGCACTATTTCGTTCGTGTAGTTCAATAACACACAAATTACGCAGCTGAAGCTTATCTTCTGAAATGAACTGCAAATTGATTCCAAGAAATCTTCGTGATTTTACGGAAGCTACATCAATTTTCAGACATACAAGTTTACTTTTTAATTCCTCGTGGATCTTCCTTCGGACATCGTAGGCTTTATTCTCAATACATGTTCTTATGTTTCTAATATTAGGTTTTAATCCACAATTTGGTATCATTGTAATTCAATTTTGAAATGCTTCGTCTTCTAGTAAAGATAACGGCCTGCTGTGAATTGCTACTAAATTTATGCAGCATTCAAGAACTCTACTATGTTCCGCAGTGGCGTTTACATCATTGTCAGAAAAATTCCTAGCTTGAATTCTGTCATGTTCAACACGGTGCTGCGTAAAAAAATGAAGTAACAAATTTCTAACGTGATGCCCTGTAACAAATTTAGCTTGTTTATTGATTGGGTTCCATAGAAACTTCAACAGAACGATCTAAATTTAAGCGAACGGACCGTGGCTGTGGCGCCAGATAGATGTCACCACTATTGCATTAATATTAACCATTACCTTCGTTAGGAGTTGCATCGAAATGAGAAGACACTGGCTGCATCACTGCCGTGCTAATGGTGTCGACCAGGTGAACATTTTGTCGAAATTGAGTTTTTGTAATAAACGTATCGATTATATGTATATAGTGAATAAGATTATTTAGTTCGGCATCTTTCCAGGGGCCATGGCGGCCCCTGGAAAGATGCCTAAACTTCGGGAACTTAAAAAAACAATAAAATCAAATAAATAATCCTAAATCTGGTAGGTAGGGTTAAATGAGGTTATACCAAAATATAAATAAAATATACTTTAGGTTGGGACTGCCTAGTACCTAAGTAGGTAATAAAAATACTTGTAACATACTGCCCCGCTCCTTCAATCATATACCAGTGTGTGTGTGTGTGTGTATGTGCGTAAGCTCGTATGTGCGCATAAAAATGTAATTTATAAGAATAATAAATTAGTATGTGTAAAAAAATTAGGTATACGTAATATTATCACAGAAATAAGGCTCTTACAGACTCACGCGATATCGCGGGCGCGACAAGTCCCGACATAGAAATTATGCTACTAGTGTCGCGTTGCACTCGCGATATTGCACCAGTCTGTACGAGCCTTTAAATAATTTCTATTAGTGCTATTATTATGTTAAAGGCTTGTACAGACTGGTGCGATATCACGGGCGCGACAAGGGTCGCGCTGCGTGTCACGCCCGCCATATCGCACCAGTCTGGACGAGCCTTAAAAAAGGACGCAAAATAAACACTTTATGAAAACGATTTCAAAATCAAATTGATAGCGATATCTTGTACTTACTTAAAAAAAAAATACCTACCTACTTATTGTAAATAAATTTCCGATAAATTTTGTGGTCGTGACGTCAAGAATTATAAAAAAAAAACTTTGTTTAGCGAGATTTTCTTGGTTTCATACTTCGTGCAGTTATGGTTAGTCTCCAAGTCTCCATTAGCACGGTAGAGCACCAGCCAGCCTAGCATGCGCACTACGACTATTTTCGACACTCGTCTCGCGATGTCTGTCCTGTTATCATGTGCTGTGTGAGCGGGAATTACATCGCGATAACGAGAGAAAAGTGTCGACAAAATTTTGTCGTGGTGAGCATGCTAGGCCGGCAGGTCGCTGGACACCATATTAGAGAGAATTATAAAATATGGAGAGGCCCATACGTACTCTGTATTCCACAACCCACTCTAAAATTTTGACGTTACAGTGTTTAGTTAACTTTGTGCGCTGTTGAATAGGTGCCTACCTTATCTAGTCTTTTTTTTTTTTTGAGGGTGGGAAATCATCAAATAACTTCTCCCGCTCTGGGCGGAGCGGGAGGGTGTGTCAGACTCTTACTGACTAAAACCCACCCGTATTCCTTCCTGTTGCCTGTGTTGCGGGGGCCTCGGTGACCCATAAGTACCTTCCCGCGACCCCGGCAGGCATCGGCCCTAGTGGACCCCTTTACAATCTACATCAAGATTATCTAAATATAATGAATACTTACTCGTATTTCTTGCTGACATCCTTCCATCTGACATTTTGATTTGTTCGTTTCATCATTGTAAGTGTAATAGGAGTAAATTGGGTTTTTTCTCTTTCGTCCCATTTTGTGAGCAAGAAATAAGTACTTACCAATAACTAACTAAGCACTCGCAAGTCGCAACACACCCCCAATCAATACGTAAGCGCATCAGAATGAACGATGTAATGAAATAAATCGGTATCTAATTTAACTACACAAGTTCATACTCGTCGCCGCACGCTGGGCGCGGATACGTCTTGCGGAATAAACCGGTTTTTGAAAACGGTCTCATTTCGTTTTCGTTCCGAACAAAATGTTGTACAAAGAACTGTTAGAAACGTTTTAAAAACGTTATTTTTAAAAACGTTTCCGGGCCCTGCTGACAACACCTAAACCGCGGTCTGTGTCAGATTGCATAGAAAAGAAAGAGAAGCGCGATGAAACAGCGATTGTAATGTATTGCAAAATATGAAGCAATTATCTATTAACTAAAAATTAAGTTGAGTAATCGAAAATAAAAAACAACCAAGTTCTGCATTCAAATAAAACGTTCTTGTTATTAATTAAATACGTAACGTATGTTGATATTTACTGCAGATATTTTTCTCAAGGTAAGAAGTTATTTTAACGTTAGTTTGTATCGATATTTTTTTCAAAACATGTTTTGGTAACAACCAAGTTCTGGGAAATAAGTTCAAAACTAACATATATTTTTCCGCTACCACAAACTATACAGATTTGGTAATTTTTTTTCAAAGAGAAGCCTATTTTGGTCAATTGGGTCTTGTCAGCGCCTTAACGTGCTTTCGGAAGCACGGAGGGGTCTTGAAAAATCTCGATATGACATATCGAGACTTTTCATTACATTGTATTGAATGGTCGTCCACGAACCGACCGTGGTAAGCGCAGCTTAACCTCGAACCTCGACCCGAAGATCGACCCGTGCGGCTGTTATCATGTAGCTACGACCCCTCTCGGTAAGTCGGTCAGTAGGTCGTCTTAGGGGCGGAGTTTTCACCAATTGTTTTCGTAGAAGACAAAGAAACTTTGGGAGCTAGTTGAGAGCCATAATATTATGAATATTCAAATAATCTGTTGTGTCACTAGTTTATCCGGTCAATCAATCAGAATAGATGACATGAGATTTACTAATCTAGGGATTTGATCATGCTGACAGACATCATGATTGGTAGCTGTCGGGAGTACAGGATGGATTGTAAAGACAGATTTTCAGGTCGAGATGCAGGTTTAATTTTAGTTGTAACAATTTAACAAAAAATGGCACACAAAAGTTCGTAGCCGCCGATGGCGGATTATTGGCACAACACTAAGCTGTCAGCTGTCAAACATTCTGTCATGGTATTCCCACAAACCACAGATTAACAAACTTTTACTTATAAAATTAAAATCTAAGCATCATTATACAAGACAATTTACAAAATAAAACAAATTATTTAAAAAACAAAAAACCCGACTGCAAAAACACATGGGTTTTTTGTTTTTTAAATAATTTGTTTTATTTCAAGCTTTTTAGTTCTATTAATATATATACTTGAAAATTACTCATTACTAGCTTTTATTTGATACCAATATTGTTGCAATTAATTTAAAAAAAAAACCTCCCCTCCTTTTTTTTTGTATTTGCAGATGCAATTTATAAATATATTATATAGCCTATGTCACTCCCACAATTAAGACGAATCTAAGGACACCTCATACGTTAAAATCCATCAAGCCGTTTAGGCTACAGAGCGTGCCAAAGAAATAGACATTCATACATACATACATACATACATACATACATACATATATACATACATATATATATATATACATACATACATACATACATACATACATACATACTCTCGAAAAACATTACCCTCCTTAGGCAGTCGGGTAAATAGTAAAATAACTGACATGTTAAGACGCTGACAACACCTAAACCGCGGTCACTGTCAAATTCCATAGAAAAGAAAGGGAAGCGCGATGACACAACCCTTGTAATTTATTGGAAAATATGAAGTAATTATCTATTTACTCAAAATTATTAAATATGGAGGCCTTGGCAGAGAGTACAACTTTGTGCCCTTTGGCGTCGAGACCCTCGGTCCGTGGGGTCCCAGTGCGCATAAGTTATTTGCGGAAATCGCGAAACGTCTAGTTGATGTAACTGGTGACCGAAAAGCTGGCGGCTTTCTCGCGCAACGCATCAGCATTGCAATTCAGCGAGGAAATGCCGCCAGCATCCTCGGTACAATGCCCCGAGGGCCTTTTTTAAGCTTAACTTAGTTTTAATTTAATTTAGTTAATGTTTTTAATCATCTTGTAATTTGGTTATGTAAATAAATGATACTTTACTCAAAATTGAGTTGAGTAATCGAAAATAAAAAACAACCAAGTTCTGCATTCAAATAAGACGTTTTTTTTTTAAATTAAATTCGTAACGTATGTTAATATTTGATACAGATATTTTGGATTAGAACTCAAAGTAAGAGGTTAGTTTAACGTTAGTTTGTATCGAGATTTTGTTTTCAAAACGTGTTTTGGTAACAACCAAGTTCTGGGAAATATGTTCAAAATTAACATATATTTACTGCGCTACCACAAACTATACAGATTTGGCGATATTTTTTCTTAAGCGAAGCCTATTTTGGTAAATTGGGTCTTGTCAGCGCCTTAAGAACGCGTCGTCAACTGGATTAATCAAAGTCAACGTATTTATTTCAAATAGGCAAATTGCCACTTGAACGTCACAATTTACAAAAAAAAATTGAATTGATTCTAGTCGCCCCTTCCAAAATGTAGTTTCGTATGGAGAAGAAACTCCATCGTTACTGTTCTGCTACTTTATTATATTACATACTTATTTAATTGCACAAGTGACACTTGTAAAATTGACATAATTGTGAGCTTCTGTATTTAATATGGGTCAAGGACCTGAAATAAATGAATTTAATTTTTTATTTTTACTTATTCTAAAAATGTTTTACAATATTTTGTATAGATACATTAACTATATAATTATGTGTGTAAACAAAAATGCCCTTCATATCTTAAAAAAGTTACAATTAGTTTGTTTGTGATAAACTACGGATTATTAAAATGTAATTTATGTCGTTTCGTGTATACTGGAGTCGTTTCATGACATGGGAGTGAAAATTTATCATGCTGTGATGTCATTAGCATATACAGGATGTGGAGAAAATATTTTTGCCATTATTTCTTATTTACTTAAACAGCCCGAATCAAACTTTATGGCGGCTCGGAACATGAGGCGAGTCGCTGCGCAGTAACGAATTCACGTGTCAGCGGGGGTGAGGAGTTTTTTTTTTTTGATGGGGGAAATCATTAAATAACTTCTCCCGCTCTGGGCGGAGCGGGAGGGTGTGTCAGACTCTTACTGACTAAAACCCACCCGTATTCCTTCCTGTTGCCTGTGTTGCCAGGGGCCTCGGTGACCCTTTAGTACCTTCCCGCGACCCCGGCGGGCATCGGCCCTAGTGGACCCCTACACTACGCGCGCCTCAAAGAGACGTCGTCAGCACAAGTGTAGGGGTCTACTAGGGCCGATGCCTGCCGGGGTCGCGGGAAGGTTCTAAAGGGTTACCGAGGCCCCTGGCAACACAAGCAACGGAAGGAATACGGGTGGGTTTTAGTTAGTAAGAGTCTAACACACCCTCCCGCTCCGCCCAGAGCTGGAGAAGTTATTTGATGATTTCCCACCAAAAAAAAAAGGCTTGTATGTATATAACGGCGCAGGATAGCCTTCACCAGAATCTGCTGTACCACTAATACGATGACCACTGCGTTAGTGGCTCAGTAGCTTCAATATCATCAGATATATTCCGGTACAATGCCAGAATATAGCAATTCGTCCTGGAAGTCGTAGGACAAGGCTCCCCTAACATCATCTTCTGTCATCAGAAGACAGCCGCCACGAAACCATCAATGCGACGCTCTGCTAGAGTGACTGTCACCAGCCAGTGTCATTCCTATACGACCTTTTCGGTGATTCCAGTAACTTCGTAACAAACGGGGCGGCGCCACTAGCTGCGCCGCCATATACAAAGACAGCCGTTCTCCTTGACATTTTGGTACAATCATCAGAAAGTACCTGCTTGTATTAGTTTTACCTTTAGAGAGGCCAAAACGATTAGTTTAAGTTTACGTCATTGTAGAACTTGATTTATGTGAAGGAAAATGTTCGTGGAAGGGACAGGTTTAATGAGGAAACCTGTGTAAAAAGTCCAATGTTTTAGGAAAATAAAGACCGACTGAAATAAATCTGATGGATGATTTTAGTTTTAATTTAAAAAAAACCAAGGAAGATGCATTGTGTAATGATAATGATAATACTATGGCTAGAAAGATGGTGAATACTGAGATAACGGCTGCTCGAGACGTATGACAGAAGATATAAATACTGCCGACCCTTAACGAATTAAGGAAAAAGTCAGAAGGTTGGCAATGAAACCGCACACAAATAAAAATATTAAAATATGCAATACATAAAATTATAGTAAACATTACAAACTAAGTAAACCATCCTGTATACAACTGTTTTTGTTTTGACGATACGTCAAATTTTGATGTTATAAAGTAGCGACGCATCGGCACGCGTTCTCAATTTAAAACCCTTACACCCCATTGGTGGAAACCACACAAAGGGTGGGGACAAGCCCCGCCTACATATAAATACAGGTTGCTACCATTATTTGGTCGATGTTGGTATGGTATTCAAATACCTTGAATTTTAACGATTTTGACCGACTACATACGAAGTAACCCGATCAAAAGATCAAGAACAAAGGTAAAAATACTTTTGATGAACTCCGTTCTAGTAGCAAGCCATTTTTAGGGAAGGGGGACCTGAAGAACAAATATCATTTTAGATCTCAAAGAACTGGGTTTTGTAAGCTTGCTGCAACGGTTGAGTAAAAGCCGAGTTGAGTTAAAGGCTAAGCATTGAATGCAACTAGCATTGTTTGCTCAGGTTTCTAATATCATTTGTACCTTAGACACCTACGCTATTAATAAACTGTTCCCATTATTATAATCCCACAATCGTCTGTTGCGGAACCTCGGGTTTAAAAGTAATTTTGGGCACATTTGGGGAGTCAGTCAGCGATGTGGAAAGCGAGCTTGAATATTTTCAAATAAACATTCAAGATTATTTATTTGTGAAAACATGAGTACACATACAGAGCATGCAAGTTATTAAATTACATTATATCAGTCATGTTTGACCTTTGTGGCGTACAAATATTTAAATTTCAGTTATAAGTACAAGTTATTGGATAAAGTATTAGATTACATAAGAATAAAATAGTAAATGTAAAAATCAATTATTGAAATTGGGCTGAGATTTAACACTTTTGAACACGAAAAGTTACAAAAAACGGTCTCGAGAAATGCCCATTCCCGTAATATTTGAACTGGGAAGTATTAGAGCAAAAACTTTGATATAGGTCCCGGTAGTGACGCTGCTCATTATTCTGATCTTATAACCTTTTATCAGTTTTTACGACAACCAAAGTCAAACTCAGTCAAATCAATTTTAAATAGGAACATAAAAGACACTTTTTTTTCAAAATTAAGTGATTCTAGTGGCCCCTTTTTTTTGGGTGGTAAATTATCAAATAACTTCTCCCGCTTTGGGCGGAGCGGGAGGGTGTGTCAGACTCTTACTGACTAAAACCCACCCGTGTTCCTTCCGTTGCCTGTGTGTTGCCCGAGGCCACGGTATCCCTTTCAGACTTTCCCGCGACCCCGGCAGGCATCGGCCCTAGTGGACCCCTACACTTGTGCTGACGACATCACTTTGATGCGCGTGTGGAACACAACGCACCGTCGACCCTGGCCTGGGTCCTTATCGGACGGTGAGCTACCCATTGCACACTGTCCACAAGCCCGCGCCTACGGTAGCCGGAATCGGTAGTGGCCTCTTCGAAAAGGTAATATCGTACGGAGAAGAATGGGCAAGAAACTCATAAATATAATTCATCAATGTCGGACGACATTGATGAATTATATTTATGCAATGACATGAATATTTACTCTGTGTAGTATTATATTGTTTTAATTATTGTCAATCTGAAGACTATGTGGATCATTGTTTAATTTTGTTTTATTCTCAGTTACTTTTTAACATGGTCTGGCAGTTTTGAGTATTTTTTGCGGCATAGCTAAATGTCCTGTCTTTGGTATTGTTCGTTGAATCGTTGAGCTCCTTTAGTTATGAATTGAGCTGCACAACGACTGACAAATGCGGGTACTGACTGGACAGGTCCACTCAATCTGTGTGGTTCTTTCATCAAAAGACCATTTCAGACACCAATCGACATGGTCTTCACATGATCTGACCAAGATTATGTCTGGACTTTAAAAGAGACTGTGACCTCTGAGTCAGCCTTTCTTCTCAGAGTAGTCAGATAGGAAACGCCGGCCTCATCTAGTTTAAAAAAATATGTTTTGACGTGTAAAAGTGTTTGTAAAAACCTACTTACAGAAATAAAATCATTTATCATTTATAAATACATGCACAGGGCGAAAGTGATGCGTTGCCTTTTGAAGTCACTTTCACTGGTTTATCGAGTCTAATGCTGTATATTTGTTACAATGTGGTTCTCATAGTAATTAGAACTATACCATCAGCCTATACAAAATGTCCTACAAACTCAAACTCAAAGCATTTATTTCAATTAACGCGCTGACAAGACCGAATTGATCAAAATAGGCTTCTCTTAAGAAAAATAAAAATGCCAAATCTGTATAGTTTGTGATAGCGGAAAAAATATATGTTAATTTTAAACATATATCACAGAACTTGGTTGTTACCAAAACACGTTTTGAAAAACAATCTCCATAGAAACTAACGTTAAACTAACCTTTTACCTTGAGTTCTAATCCAAAATATCTGCATTAAATATCAACATACTTTACGTATTTAATTAATAACAAGAACGTCTTATCTGAATGCAGAACTTGGTTGTTTTTATTTTCGATTACTCAACTCAATTTTGAGTAAATAGATAATTGCTTCATATTTTGCAATAAATTACAAGCTTTGTGTCATCGCGCTTCTCTTTCTTTTCTACGCAATCTGACAGTGACCGCGGTTTAGGTGTTGTCAGCGTCTTAACTAGCTAACAACACGGGAATGTACTACAGGGATAAAAAGTATCCTGTCCTAACCCAGGCACTGGTCTATTCATATGCCAAATTTCATCCAAATCCGTTCAGCCGTTTTGGTGTGAAAGCGTAACAAACAAACAAACTCACTTTCGCATTTATAATATTAGGATCTAGGTACTTTTGAATTGTCAAGGGGTCGGTCAGTCAGAAAGATGAAGATTGTTGCTCATTCCAAAGCGCCGTAGGTTCCTGTGGAGAAAAACGAGCAGGAGATCCCGGTGTCGCCCTCAGGCGTCGGAAAACTACACTGGGATCTGAGACGTTAACCACTGGGCCATCTCGAAAATGTTTTACGCAAATTTTTAAGAGGCAGTTTTTTTGTAAAGCCATATTTTTTTGTAAGCCGTTCATTTTTTTTAAGCGGCAGTTTTTTGTAAGCCGTTCTTTTTCAAATCTACAACTCATCGGAGTTGGATATAAATCTCATCTTTAACCCTGGACCTGGTTACAAATCCATTTCTTCTGATCAACTTAAAGACATAGTGCTTATAGCACAGTCCTCCATTTTTTTTTGTTCCGCTCCGCCCTGGGTTTGAGCGGAGGGGTCTGTCAGACTCTTACTGACTACAAGCCACCTATCTGACCTCCACAATCCATTTACTGGGTAACACGATACCCTTGGTGAGACTGGTTGTCAGACTTTCGGGCTTCTGACGACCCGTAACAACTGTCAAAGACCTACAAATAACAGCCGGGACCAACGGCTTAACGTGCTTTCCGAGGCACGGAGGGGTCTTGGTATGTAAAGATGGTCACCCATCCACGGACCAACTGCGGCAACCGTAGCTTAACCTGATCGATCGACCCGTGCGGCTGTTATTACTTGGCCACAAGCCCCTCTCTATAAAGTCTAATTTAAGGTACATTAATTGTTAATAGGTTTAAGTCTTAAACAAATACATATTGTATATTGTAAGTATTGTATTGTATTGTATTGTATTGTATTGTATATATAATACTTTCTTTTGTAAGGATAAATACCTACGTCTACATATCATAATTTTACGCCCCATTGAACACAACAGAGTCTCCTATAATGTCATGGGCAAAATGCTTCAGGCTCGTATCGACCAAACTTTGCTTCGGCAAGGCAGCAACCGTTTCGTGTTTCGATGACGTGGTTCACGATCAGAATTAACGTTGTAAACCAGAGCTAATGTTGTGAGTGCTTGGAGGTCTACTGATGGTTTTGGATCGAAGATATTTTTGTTGGAAGGTTTCGGTGCTAGGCATTATAATTAATTTTTCCCATGCTTCATAATATAATACCCCAAGATACTATTGACATTCTGAAACTCTTGTTGAATTAAAAAAAAAAACTTTCCTTTTTGCACCAGTCCGATACATAAGAAAAATTAAATTCTATAATTATGCAATATATAAACATATGTCGCAGATGAATTGTCGCTCAATCAGTCCGCTGTTTTACACAACTGCTAGCTGTTTTACAAAACAGCTCCGTTATGTAAGACAGCTGAACAACGTTTACCGTTTTTAAAAATTACTGAACTTTAACACGCAAAATATCATAGACGTTTTTACAAAATTACATCAATGCAGCGGTTCAACGATAAGAGGTTATGTAAAACAGCGTGAAATGAAACGTCAGATTCTAGATTTTCATCCTAAATTTTGCCACGAGGCCCGAGGCTGAGGAAAATATTGACTTCAGTCAAAAAGTAGACCTCCTAATCAAAATGACTGATTGTAATCGTGCATTAATTTCATTCCGAGATTTTGACCTTAAAATAAGTCTTCTTTTATCGTTGACAATTTTTAAATTAGTTATGCAAATGTCCATGAAATTATACCGAAAAAGTATGGCTGATATTGCTGACAATTAATTTCTGGAGCTCTTAAAACAATGCAAATATATGACGTAGGTTCGAACCCTGACAGGCGCTTTGTGTAAATTCTTTCATCACCACTGCTGTCAAAACGGTGAAGGAAAACATCGTGAGGAAACCAGCATGTCCTAGAACCAAAAATTCGATGACATGTGACATCTACCAACCCGCCTTACCGCCCGCGTGGTGTATTACGGCTATAGAGGCATGAGGAACATGGTGTAAAGTTCACTCATCCTCCGACCAGACGGGTGTCGTGTCTGGTGGGCAACTGCCCGACGGTTGATGTCGGGATGTTGTATATAATTATGCTAGTTGCGCGGTAACCTCTGCTTGCGCGATGTAGGATTTTGCGTGACGTCAGTGTGATGCGTAGTTCACATGTGGCGATGTACATGGCCACCACACGGCCAAGTCTCATTCACAGAGAGGAGCCACCACCTCTTATAGCAGTATTATTTCAATATTACTTCAGCGTGAGAAAGAGATGGAGCTATAAGTCCTGTACAGCTCCATCACTTTCCCACTGTGAAGTAATATTTACCCTGTGTCCCAGTAGTGGGAACATTATAGGCTGATTATGCTACGCCATACCAAATCACATTATGTTTTTACAATGACAATTCTCGCTGTTACAGAAGATTAATCTTACAGTTTTTTCCAGAACTATGAAGTACTTATCAAAACAACAATAGCGATTAATTTACAAACGCAGGGGTGTCAAACAATTTACTTAATTACTATAATGTAGTAATGGCTGACAGGTCAGTCGCACGGCCCCGTTTGACGCGTATATCCGTTCATAATTGATGACACCCCTAACTCATGATACTGAGTGATTGGGGAACTTAATAATGGGATCAGGGATGTCCATGAATATTTGTTAAATTCTCTTTTAGTAATATTACATAATCAGCCTATAATGTTCCCATGCACTGCTGGGACACAGGTCTCCTCTTTGTAGGAGGGAGAGTCCGAGGGAGTGGGCCATAATCCACCACGCGGGCCCAGTGCTGGTTGATAGCTGGCACATGCCTTCGAATTTTTGGTTCTAGGTTTGATGAAATAATTTACACAACGTAAAGCGTCTGTTTTCGGTTCGAACCTACGACCTACTCGTAAGTCGCGGCCGTGGCCACTGGGCCACCACTGTTCACGGATGTGCATGATATCAACCAATAGGATCGTTTGATTTTCATAGCGAAGCTTTGCTTAAATCTAGTGGACAAGAGCTCATAAATTACTAGTCATACATATTTGTGTGACTCCTGGAGTGACGTGAAATATTTTGCTGTTTTCCATTTAACTTTCTAATACTTAAGTACGAGTATTATACAGATTGAAATTGAAAACATGCGACAAACAGAAATGGGAGATTGTACTCGTCATTATGAACAACTTTTACTAAGGGACCAAAGCTGTTTTCGCGAAAAAAAATCTGCTGTTCTGATATACATTATATATCAGAACAGCAGTATCATACATTTTGATGTGTAATGCGAACATAAATGTAGGGAACAGCTGATATTTTTTTCGCGATTTCTGGTTTGGTCTCATAGTAAAAGTTGTTCATAATGATAAATATAGTCTCCTATCTCAATTTGTCGCATGTTTTCAATTTCACCCTGTATGCACAGTCAACCAACTAATTGAACAGATTCTTTAATTTGTTCAATGGTTTGGTTGACTCGGATCTGGGCCACCGATGCTCCACAATATTAATATACTTTAGTAACTTTAAAACCTACAATTATTATTTACTAGCTTTCGCCAGTCGGAAATTATCCCACGGAAACTCACTACTGTAACGCGCACGCCAGTAAAGGCTTCTACATACCGGCACGACTTGTCGCGCGACGCGTCGCGACACAAAGGCACCGCTTGTAGCGCTACACGCGGTGTCTTTGTGTCGCGTCGCGTCGCGCGACAAGTCGCGCCAGTATGTAAGAGCCTTAAAGCTCCCAGTCGGCATGATTTTTTCCGACATCTTCAATAATCATCGTCATATTTCAGCCAATTTACAAAAAAACCTTAAGGCGCTGACAAGACCCAATTGGCCAAAATAGGCTTCTCTTAAGAAAAAAAAATTGCCAAATCTGTATAGTTTGTGGTAGTGGATAAAAATTAGGTTAATTTTGAACATATTTCCCAGAACTTGGTTGTTTCCAAAACACATTTTGAAAAAAAAAATCGATACAAACTAACGTTAAACTAACCTCTTACCTTGAGTTCTAATCCAAAATATCTGTATTAAATATCAACATACGTTACGTATTTAATTATTAACGGATCCGACCTCGCTTCGTCTGGCGACTGGTCTGCGGCTTGGGGTCACGGTATGCACTCCACACACATGCCCTTGTGGCACGGACGTGGACCGACTGGGTCACCACGGACTTTGTTGTCAAAAAAGTGCAGGCCGCTTTTCAAGACATGCAACACTTAATGACATAATCCGCCGGTCTCTTGCCAGCATCAATGTGCCTGCTCTTCTTGAGCCGACTGGCATTGTCAGAGATGATGGCAAAAGACCTGATGGTGTGTCTTTGGTCCCGTGGAGTTTGGGACGGATGCTTGTGTGGGACGCTACCTGTGTAGACACACTGGCACCGTCCCACCTCCAACGGACTACTTCTAAAGCGGGTGCAGCGGCAGAAAATGCCGAAAATCTGAAAGTTATTAAATATGGAGGCCTTGGCAGAGAGTACAACTTTGTGCCCTTTGGCGTCGAGACCCTCGGTCCGTGGGGTCCCAGTGCGCATAAGTTATTTGCGGAAATCGCGAAACGTCTAGTTGATGTAACTGGTGACCGAAAAGCTGGCGGCTTTCTCGCGCAACGCATCAGCATTGCAATTCAGCGAGGAAATGCCGCCAGCATCCTCGGTACAATGCCCCGAGGGCCTTTTTTAAGCCTAACTTAGTTTTAATTTAATTTAATTATTGTTAATAATCATCTTGTAATTTGGTTATGTAAATAAATGATATTATTATTAACAAGAACGTGTTATTTGAATGCAGAACTTGGTTGTTTTTTATTTTCGATTACTCAACTCAATTTTGAGTAAATAGATAATTGCTTCATATTTTGCAATAAATTACAAGCGTTGTGTCATCGTGCTTCTCTTTCTTTTGTATACAATCTGACAGTGACCAGGGTTTAGGTGTTGTCAGCGTCTTAATGAATTATACACTTAAACCTTCCTTAGGAATCATTCCGTCTATTGGTGAAAACCGTATGAGTTTATCGCGTTCAGACAGACGCGGCGGGGGATTTTGTTTTGTCAAACTCAAACTCAAAGCATTTATTTCAATTAAACCATTTACAGGCACTTTTGAATTGTCAAGGAGTCGGTCAGTTAGAAATATGAAGCTAGTTGTCCATTCCAAAGCGTAGTAGGTAACTATGGAGAAGAACGGGCAAGAAACTCCATGGACACTCTTTTAAATTATATTGTTACCTAAAGATTAGTATAAATAATGTGGAATTTTGTAACTAAATGTGAGGACGATGTAAAAAAAAAAAACGCGTCCATAGTAGCAGAATAAACAAAAAAAAAACAATATCAAAATTAAATTATTAAAATAAGCCGAGGCAGCTGAGCGATGACCAGTCCCAACTGACGGCGCCCGTTCACGAACATGACGCATGGATCAGCACCATTCAGCTCATTTGTTTTATAGTATGTAGTAGATGACCATCATCTGCCTAATTATGACCACCAGCAGCCTATAGCACTCCACTGCTGGACATATGATAGATTCTCGTCAGAATTGCAAATTTTTTTTCGGGTATTGCGGGATTTTGAAATCTTTCGAGTAAAAAATGCGAGATTCTTTCGTCGAAAGCGGGTCATAATTAAAAATAACCGGCCAAGTTCAAGTCGAGCTCGCGCACGAAGGGTTCCGTACCATTATCTAGAAAAACGGCAAAAAATATCATGTCTGTTGTATGGGAGCATCGGGAGCCCCCATACATATTTGTATTCTTTTTTAGAGTAGGTATTTGTTGTTATAGCGGCAACAGAAATACATCATCTGTGAAAATTTCAACTGTCTAACTATCACGGTTCATGAGATACAGCCTGGTGACAGAAGGACAGACAGACATACAGACGGACACCGGATTCTCAGTAATAGGTCGCGTTTTACCCTTTGGGTACGGAACCCTAAAAAAAGTAAATAATCTGTAGTATTTCATTTATTACTATTTATCCTTATACTTGAGTTTCAAGTTCAAGTTTCAATGATAATAGATAGTCATAAAAACGTATTTTTATGAAAATACGTTACTTTACCTACTGAAGTAATAACAATAATTGTCTGGTTTGTTCTGTAAGGCAGTTAAGTCTTCAGAGGGATATAATCCTGCCGGGGTCGTGGGAAAGTCCAAAAGGGATACCGAGGCCCCTGGCAAAACAGGCAACGGAAGGAACACGGGTGGGTTTTAGTCAGTAAGAGTCTGACACACCCTCCCCCGCTCCGCCCAGAGCGGGAGAAGCTATTTGATGATTTTCCATAAAAAAAAAAAAGATGGATATACTTAATATAAATAAGTACATAATACATTACTTACGAATTACTCTTTTTTTCCCCCCGGAAAACCAGATTCTCAGCTCGTCGCTCCGTGTAACTTGAGGGCATCAGAACCTTATTTTACCCATCCGCCTAGCCTTTCCCAAGTGCCGCCTCTGTGGTCTAGTGATAAAACCACCTGTCTCAGACCCAGAGGTCCCGGGTTGGATTCCCATCAGGGGCATCATTTTCTGCTCGGTTCGGTTGGTGGTAGAGCTTGTTCTAAGTCCGCCTGGCTAGCTACCACTATCTTATCTAAGTCCGTCGCCAGAACAACAATGTCAACAGCATTTTTGTGTTCCGGCAGTTCTTCTGTGGTTAAGGATTCCGGGCGAAGCTCGTTTCCACCTTCGGCCTGATCATCACTTACCGTCAGGTGAGATGAAAGCTTCCACGGAGCGGTTACAAAAAAAAAGAAAAGTATATTTTGTTTGAAGTGGCTTCCAGTCAAATCAAATGCGGCTAAATATGAATATTTCACATAGGGCGACTGATTAAATGATCTCTAGAAATCAATTACTGAGCAACCCGATATTTTATTTTAAGGTTAGGTTAGTATGACTTTTGATAACCTAAGAGAAATAAGGAACTTTGCAGTTTGTGCAACCTTTTTTTTTTTGAGGGTGGGAAATCATCAAATAACTTCTCCCGCTCTGGGCGGAGCGGGAGGGTGTGTCAGACTCTTACTGACTAAAACCCACCCGTGTTCCTTCCGTTGCCTGTTTTGCCAAGGGCCTCGGTATCCCATAAGTACCTTCCCGCGACCCCGGCAGGCATCGGCCCTAGTGGACCCCTACCTGTGTGCTGACGACATATCTTTGAGGCGCGCGTGGAATACAACGCGCCGCCGACCCGGGCTTGGTCCTTACCGGACGGTGAGCTACCCATTGCTCACCGTCCGCAAGTCCGCGCCTACGGTGGCCGGAAATCCGCCCGGGATTCCCGACGCCCAGGGCGTCTCCTGCGGCGGCTAGGGGCGAGAGGGCGCGAAACTTGCCTTTCCCTCAACCGTCCCGCCTCCTCCTTCGCGAGCATTACTGCTTCGCAGAAGGAGGTGACGGCTGCCCATGCCCTCTCGCTCCGTACCATGGCCTGAACCAGGGCCGGACGCGAGAGATCTCTGCCGCCGATCGCCTCCACGAGGACACGGCGGTGCTCTGCCCAAGCCGGGCAGACCTCCACCGTATGCTCCACCGTGTCCTCCAGGCGATCCACACAGTGGTGACACCCGGAGTTTGTGCAACCTTGCAAGTACGGTCAGTACTCTGCATTACTTGCCCACTTTTACAAAGAAGAAGAATGGAAGAGGGGTTGGGTTATGCAGGTCATTGACTGTACCTATATCTAATTTCGTTCGCTACTTACAACAATAGTAATTTAATTTCTAACATGACAACAAAGAGCCCTGAATAAGGATTTACCATCCTTTCCGGAGGACAGAGTAGCCCAAGCTCTAAATTTGTAAAGAAAACGTAAATTCAAGCGAAGCTCAAACTTTCAGATTAAATGAATCATACGGTTTTCATTTCGCCAGAACTACTCAATTGTGTTTAGAGCTGTGCTTTCCTGCTAAATTGATGATTGTGTTGTGGGCACTCCAACGACTAATTCACAAAAACATTTAAGACGCTGACAACACCTAAACCGCGGTCACTGTCTGATTGCTTAGAAAAGAAAGAGAAGCGCGATGACACAACGCTTGTAATTTATTGCAAAATATGAAGCAATTATCTATTTACTCAAAATTGAGTTGAGTAATCGAAAATAAAAAAACAACCAAGTTCTGCATTCAAATAAGACATTCTTGTTATGAATTATATACGTAACGTATGTTGATATTTAATACAGATATTTTGGATTAGAACTCAAGGTACGAGTCATTTTAACGTTAATTTGTATCGAGATTATTTTTTCAAAACGTGTTTTGGTAACAACCAAGTTCTGGGAAATATGTTTAAAATTAACATACATTTTGGCCGCTACCAAAAACTATACAGATTTGGCAATTTTTTTTCTTAAGAGAAGCCTATTTTGTTCAATTGGGTCTTGTCAGCGCCTTAAGTACCTACAGAAAGCTTAATCTTATTGTTAATTCTTAGGTGCTACAGCGAACTTGTCACTTAAGGGTGTGCTCAGGCGGGAAGGTACTTATGGGTCACCGAGGCCCCCGCAACACAGGCAACAGGAAGGAATACGGGTGGGTTTTAGTCAGTAAGAGTCTGACACACCCTCCCGCTCCGCCCAGAGCGGGAGAAGTTATTTGATGATTTCCCATCCTAAAAAAAAAAAAAAAAAAGGGTGTGCTCAGCACTAACATAATTATGTTATTGCCCATATCGCAATTTTATTTTGGGGTACAGCAGTTACATTGTTTGCCTATCTGTTAATTTAAGATATTAGGTATCTCAAAAGCATCTTCTTCTTAGAGGCTCCTTATCCAACCGGAAACAACTGAACATCAGTAACTCACCTGTACAAATTACAACCCCACTTCACAAAATAACATAAATTACATTCAAAGCTAAACGCCCGTCCATATCAAAGGTCATCTGCTGTCCAGCCCCCTATTGTGTAGTCGTTATAATGACTGGCGTGGGAATACAGCAAGACTACTGCTGATTGTTTTTATAATTATGCGTGATGTAGTGACGCGAGCTGGGTGATTGTTTTTAGTGGTTCTGACGAACATATTTCAGGAATCTCCGTATGCTTTTGGATTAACTTAAGGCGCAGATATACCATTTTAGTGACTTTTAAATCTGTTATTACGCCTTCATATAATGCAAGTAAGTTATGCAAAAAAAATATGTTAAACTAGAACGCGTATACATCAATTATATGTGAATATTTAAGTATTGTAGTAAAATACTTTATGAAATGAATTCAGGAAATATGTCTAGCCAAAGCACATTAACGACATTACTTTCAAACTACATACCTAAGATATTTTCTTTTTTTTTTTGTGTGATGACTCTATTTTATTTACTTACTATAATTATTTCTATCTGTAATTGTTTTCAAATAATCATATTTTCGTTATTAAAAATAAATATTCCCTATGGAACCGAACGGTGGCGCGGCGTGAACGCGACGCAACATTTGCATGGGCAAGGCCAACGGCGATTATCCGACCCTTAAAAGGGAGGAGAGACAATACTGCAGGTAGTCAGTCAGTGGTGTACCATTTACATATACAATAAATACATACATAAAGCATATACTTATCTATATAAATATATATCCAATTATAAAATGAAATAATAAGATGAAACAAGAGCAAGGAACTATATTATGTAAAGTTCACTTGGAACCTCCTCACTCAAGTGACCGCACACAATTCGAAAGCGATCTACATTTTGGAATGGGCAACTAGCTTCTAGTTTCTGACTACCTGACCGACTCTTTGGACAATTCAAAAATGGTTTAATTGAAATAAATGCTTTGAGTTTTGATTTTGAATTTGAAAACTTCCTTTTAGCTTATTTAATTGAAACTTTGTGTACTTACTCGTTCCATTCCTATGACAAACCCATTTATTTGAAAACCAGCTATTGCTGCAGCCAAAATCAATTCCTAAGGACCTAACTCTTGAATGGTTTCCAGTACCTGAGTCAGTAACATCGTGAAGAAACGTGGACTTATAGTTAAATAGCTGTTGCCCGCGACTTCGTCAGGGATCCAGAATGAAAAGTAGCCTATGTACTCACCCAGGTCATGGTTTACCCATGTGCCAAATTTTATCAAAATCCGTTCAGCCGTTTTAGCGTGAAAGCGTGACAAACAAACAAACAGACTCACTTTCGCATTTATAATATTAGTTATGATAATATACAGGATGTTCGGCGCATGGTTGAATAAACGAAAACAGCGAAGTGGTGGGGTCATGTGCTATGTACTCACGCCAGAAAACTCAGACTTTTCTCCACTTTTTTTTTAAATAAACTTTATTAAAAAATTACCAAAACTCATCGGTTAAACCCATATCCACTAAATGCCAAAAAAACTGTACCAAAGCTGCTTGGTTCTTTTCTTAAATGTTGTTATGTTCTGATAAAATTCATACTTTAAACAGATAGTACCTAGAAAAAAAAATGACAGGCCCTTAAAGTTGCTAAGAAAATACTTAAAGCCTACCTTTGTATTGCAATTTTGGTAATTTTTTAAAAATACGTGGAGAAAAGTCCGAGTTTTTTGGCGTGAGTACCTACATAGCTATTTTGTGTTTGCATACTAACATTAGTTTTTAAGTATATTGTTACTAACAAGAATATGGACCTGGTCTGAAATAAATTTTTCATAAAAATAATAGCTCATGACCGCACCGCTTCGCTGTTTTCGTTTATTCAACCATGCGCCCAACACCCTGTATACAATAAGTTGCCAACCAGTCTTGAGCAAGCGTGGTGATCAATTAGCCTTCTCTGTATGAGAAGATGCCTTTGCCCAGCAGTGGGACACCAATATGCTGGTATTATTATTATTATTGGATCTAAATAACGTTCGGCTATTTAATCTGAAAGTTATTAAATATGGAGGCCTTGGCAGAGAGTACAACTTTGTGCCCTTTGGCGTCGAGACCCTCGGTCCGTGGGGTCCCAGTGCACATAAGTTATTTGCGGAAATCGCGAAACGTCTAGTTGATGTAACTGGTGACCGAAAAGCTGGCGGCTTTCTCGCGCAACGCATCAGCATTGCAATTCAGCGAGTAAAAATGCCGCCAGCATCCTCGGTACAATGCCCCGAGGGCATTTTTTAGGCTTAACTTAGTTTTAATTTAAATTAGTTAATGATAATAATCATCTTGTAATTCGATTATGTAAATAAATTCTATTTTTAATAACGTTCAAATAAATAAATAAACATTTATTCCAGAATCACTTTCATATTTGTTGGTAACAATGTAAACATATAAACTAGCGTTAGTAACATTTATTCTAAGCTGCGTGAGGCACGAAAATCCTGGGAAATGTCTACTTGACTGCGTGCAGTTGTGTCCACCGCCCCAACATCGGAGAGTCACCTCTATCAGCCAAGGTTCTAAGAATGGTGTTGGGACTGGCGCGAACACAGCGTAGCAAACATGCGCATCTCTTGCGCATGATGGCCGAAAAACTATCAACGTCCGCGTTGGCAAACATGCCAGAGGTTGGCAAACATGCCACAAAAACGTGTTGTTATAGGTCTGCCGCACATAACTGGGGGAATTGTGCGTATGCTTTTTTGTTTAGTAAACAAGTTAAATCGTGTAAGCACGGTATTGATGACATGCAACATTTCACCAGTATTTCGTTTTTAAATTTACAGTTTCATTTTAAAAACAAAAGACAGCTGTCGTCACCCTTCATTGATTTGATCAGCACCTGATATGTACCCTAATTTATACCCCATAGGTACCCATGAGATGTAACGCACCATTGATTCGGACCGGTGAACTACTGAAACAGCAACTTATTGGCTACTGAGCACCTGTGTTATGGTCTAATACACATTGGTCGTGTCAGTTAGAAGATAGAAAGAAAAAATAAAGAAAGGTAAATTGTTTATTCTGCGCAAACAAGAAAAAAGAAGACAATTCCAAAAAAAATGTAGACAAAATACACACTGGAGTGTGTATTTTGTCTTTTTTTTTAAAGATTAATTGTTTATTCTACACAAACAAGACATAAATTACAAAAAAAAAGATAGACAAATTACACACTAGAGTGTGTATTTTGTCTATCTTTTTTTATTATTCAAGATATAAGGATATATGGTACAAGTAATATAAGTCTGCATTGTCCCACTGAAAGTCAAAGGTCTTTCCAAAATAATACAGAGCAAGAATGGAAAGAGTATTGATCGCCATGCTTGCTCCCTACATGTTGGCTTATGCGTACTGATGCCTGTTTTCACTCATTTAGACGAACATCTACCTAAATGTAATTCATAAATATTATTGCCCGTTGAGTTTTCAACACTCGGAGCTGGGGGCCTACTCTCTAATTCCTTCAACAAAGACACGGGCCTGTCCGAAAGTAGTTCGAAACTATGGCACTCCACAGTTTCAACCGTGCACCCGATTGATTGACTGACAAATCTTGGTGTCATTCAAAGGTTCTGTCGGCAAAACGTCCTTAGGTGAAACGATCTATCGACGAATCTCTCAAAAACGAAACGTCCTGTCGGTGATCAGTCCAAAGGAGAAATGCCTGTCGGAGAACGCTTGCAGACTCCTGTCGGTCGGTGTGGGTCTTTTTTTTTTTGGTTGGGAAATCGTCAAATAACTTCTCCCGCTCTGGGCGGAGCGGGAGGGTGTGTCAGACTCTTACTGACTGAAACCCACCCGTATTCCTTCCGTTGCCTGTGTTGCGGGGGCCTCGGTGACCCATAAGTACCTTCCCGCGACCCCGGCAGGGTCGGTATGGGTCTTGAGATTGGATCCATTTTCATTACAAAATGCAAAGTGAAAGAAAGCTGGCACCGCACCTTTGAAGTTACCGGCTCGCTGCGGATCGGATGCACCGCGACGATAGTGTATGCGCTACCACGGAAGATACTCTTCCCATGGTGCGTGGGTGCGGGCTGGTCCGTCCGTCTGGCGTCCGCAATACCACGCACTGCGAGAAGCCAAAAACAAGCATAAAAAAAAAATTAAGGTGTTACCATAGTTCGAGTTTCTGTAATGTTAACTCGTTTGATACAAAACTCAAACTCAAGCATTTATTGCAATGAAACCAATAACAGGCACTTTTGAACTGTCAAGGAGTCGGTCAGTCAGAAAGATGAAGCTAGTTGCCCATTCCAAAGCGTAGTAGGTTCCAATGGAGAAGAACGGGCACAAAACTCCACGGACATTATGCCGACCTATAAGAAAAGAAGCAGACCTAAAAGAGAAGATGAATGGATGATGTGTGAAGAATGATATGGTTAAGAAGGAAGTGAACACTGAGATTACGGCTGATAGAAAATATCATGCTAGGAATAGATATTTCTTTCTTCTAGAATGCTATCGTGATTTGCATCAGTAATATTGTAAAACCTACGTGCTCATATTCACTAGCGTCACGTTGCTAACCGCAGAACCAACTGCAGTCGTCAATACTCGTCGGCGGCAGCCGTAGACGCATCGATGGCTGCAGCTGTTTCTTTGTGTTGTTTTGTGTACACGAGCAGCACGTTGTCGAGGGCAGCTGTTGCGAAGCTTTCGACGCGTTGACGGCTGTCGCTGACGAGTGTCGACGGCTGCAGTTGCCTCTGCCGTTGACCTCTAACTGTACCTGTCCTAAGTATAAAATTGTATTGTACTTAAACTTATTATTCTAAACAAGTACCAGCAGTTAGTGTGTTAACTATGGATTGAATATCAAATAGAACAATAAGATACTTGCTAGGAAATAAATATCAATGACCTGTGTCAAATGTTATACCTAAAAACGGTAATCGTTGGTTCAGTGTCCTAGGTTTGATTACCAGCTCAGGGAGAGTAATTAGACATTTGTTGTATTTATTGATAGGCTACTGCTGAGCAGGAGTTCCTGGGTTCGAATGCCAGTTGTTACAATATTGGGTTTTTCTGTCAGTTTCTCAAATATTATGGCTGACGTAAATAGATACGACATTGAATACTTCTTCATCTTCTGATTATAAGGTATATATGTGATAGTTATCATCTCTTTGGTCTAGTGGTCGGAAGCGTTATTGCTCAGCATGAGGTCCTGCGTTCGAATCCCAGGTGGGGCAGTGTTATTGGGTTTTTGCAATGGGATCGCCCCCTATTACATGGGGCTTAAACATAACTGGTGAAATGTGGGTATACCTAAGTACACCTCTGCCCAACACTTCGGAGAAACAGGCGTAATGCTAGTTAATATAATGATACTGGTAGGCTAAAGTTGTAAACAATGGTTGTCCAATTAATTACAGATAAGTCTAATCAAGGCTATCGCGTAATTATAAGATTGAATACCTCTAAGCGACAACCGATCAGCGATGAATTAGTAAAAACCCAATAACACTTTGCCCGACCTGGGATTCGAACACAGGACCTCATGCTCAGCAGTAACGCTTGCGACCACTAGACCTAAGAGGCAGTCAGGTATAAGTACTAAAGATAACTGAGAATCACGACAAATATGTTAAAATCAGTAAATATTATTTTACTTATTACACACGCCAGGTAAATAATCGTCCACCCCCAATATTCAAATTACGAAAATCATCCCCCTACCGTTTAACTCGTAAAAGGAAAATCACGCTATTGGTCAAAATTTTCCCTCCAAACCACCAATGTTTTCCGTGGAAACCGTGGAAAGGCAAATATACCTGTTCCGTTCCAACTCACAGTCACGGTCGTTAAACTTTTTCTCCGTCTCTTTTCAACGCAAGGGGTGAAACGCAGTGTTGACGTGTGTTGTCAGTGCCTTCTAAGTTTAAACTAATGACGGACGTACGGAGACAAACAAAAGCGTTTTTAAATTAAGAACAATACAAAGTAAACAATAAAACGAGTGTTACAAGTGTTAAAAACAATGACTAAATACTTTTTGTCGTATTTAAATTCGCTACACACTGGCCGAATCGTGACGGTCATACTAATTTCACTGTGAAATGTGATTTAAAAGTGAAAACGCAATTCTATAAAAAAACAATATACGCACGTGATGTGGTAACAATTAACTACATAGCGGAAAAGTATTAAATTCAAGCAATAGCCGTTTCTAAAAACTTTAAAAACTCAATTTAAAAAAAGAAAACTAAAGACATTAAAAATTTGACGTTTCCCGCGATGTGTCATATCGGGTTCGTTCTCGATGCCACGTGAAATAAAATACTGATAAAAAAAAATGTGTGTTTTCTGAACTAAGATGGAATATACTTGGCACATGGAGGAGGCCGGACAGGAATCGAACTCACGGAGCACCAGGTCGCAGAGCAGAGGCCAAGGTAATAATACTAGTATAATGTTAAAGTTATAATTTCCCGAGATTGTTTAAAAATGAAAGTTTTATCGGAAATAACACCGAGGTTTGTCTCTAATAATAAAAGGTTTTAAAATAGACAATTAAGAATTTAGATAGATCACAAGCCGTGTGTACGGTGGGATATCCCATCGGCAGAAACGATAATCTTCCATACATTTTAATTACACATAATTATATTTTCATTCCATATTTATCACCATTGCCTGGTTCGAACTATGTTAGTAATTTAGTCAAGTGGCTAGCGAGTAATATATTAACTAAACATTCAGTAACTCACCAAAGATCGTACGCACTACGGTCGAGTACAGTACACAAGTTTTGTGGTTATTTGCAAGATGAACAGGCTGTAAGGCAATAATGTGAATAAGCTGATGATGAAGCTTATGGTAATGGCTATTTTAGAAGAGGTGGATGAAGAAATTGTGTGATAAAGAAAATAAAACTATAGGTACGAAATGGGTTAGCGGAAAAGATGCACTAGGAGCTACGAATTGTCTTCTGAAGGTGTCTACATAGACAGTCAAAGCTGTGAATTCGTCGAAAAAAATTGCGTCCAACTGTTGGCCGCAAAATGCACGCACACAATTAACACAATGACAGCACAATGACGTGGCGCGAGTGTAAGACGCTGTCACTCACACCAGCATAACAAAGTTGGCCTGTTTGTTTTAGTTCTATTGCAGCGCGACACTGTTTAAGAGTTTGAGAATGTCCGAAAGTGAGCTAATAAACTCAACTAATTCCGACAGAGCTTCAGACTTGTTTAGCCGATCATCCAGTGCGCAGTGACGCATGATGGGGAACGAAAAGCGAAAAATTTAACAAATTGGATAGACTCTACTAAATGTTTTAATAAACCACTCGACAAAATTTTTGTTGTTCAGACATATTTAGTTACTAAATTATTCGCCACTTGACTAAATTATTAACATAGTCCGAACGTAGTTCGTCGTTACAAAGAACTCTTGTGTCTGAATGAATTTAAAATGTTTATGAAGTAGAGGTAGCTGAGCCCCGCGGTTTCACCCGATCAGTCTCGATCCCGTGGGAATATCGGGATGAAAAGTATCCTATGTCCGAACCAGCGGAAAAAGAGGGATTTTGAAACCTATTGAGAAAAAAATGCGGGATTCTTTCGTCGAAAGCGGGACATAATAAAAAAAAACATAAATAATCAGTAGTATGTATTTCATTTACTTTTAATTGAGTTTCAAATTTTGTTTACAATGTTATTAAATAGCCATAAAAATGTATTTTTATGAAAATACGTTACTTTACTGTAGTAATAACAATAATTGTCTGGTTTGCTCTGTACGGCAGTTAAGTCTTCAGAGGGATATAATATAAAAAGTACTTATGAATTACTTTATTTTTATCCCCTACAAGCAGGGCTGAGCCTGTCCCGCGCGAGTCATTTAATGTTGGGCTGAAAATCGGTACGTCAGGCAACCCTGACCCTAACTCATGTGCCAAATTTCATCCAAATCCGTTCAGCCGTTTTAGCGTGAAAGCGTGAAAAACAAACAAACTCACGTTCGCATTTATAATATTAGTTTGGATTAAGGCGCTGACAAGACCCAATTGACAAAAATAGGCTTCTCTTAAGAAAAAAAAATTGCCAAATCTGTACAGTTTGTGGTAGCGGAAAAAATATATGTTAATTTTGAACATATTTCCCAGAACTTGGTTGTTACCAAAACACGTTTTGAAAACAATATCTCGATACAAACAAACGTTAAGCTAACCTCTTACCTTGAGTTCTAATCCAAAATATCTCTATCAATTATGAACATACGTTACGTATTTAATTAATAACAAGAACGTCTTATTTGAATACAGAACTTGGTTGTTTTTTTATTTTCGATTACTCAAATCAATTTTGAGTAAATAGATAATTACTTCATATTTTGCAATAAATTACAAGCGTTGTGTCATCGCGCTTCTCTTTCTTTTCTATGCAATCTGACAGGGACCGCGGTTTAGGTGTTGTCAGCGTCTTAAGTACTTATAAGCAACGTGAGTTGAATAGAAATTAAACACAGACTTCACAAACTTTAGATGATGCAGAAACAAATGAATGAGTTTTGTTTAAAAAAATGGCATTCCCATATTATTCAAAACAAGAAACTGTATTATATATGACGCAGAACTTTTTATTGATCAGACTTATGTAAGACACGTGTCTATTTGCCATACGTAGATTACGTAGGTACATTCAGGAAACTTGATTGTTGAGCCGATTGCCACAGCACGTCACTCTGCTCAACACAGCTATAAGAGTAGGGGAAGACCAAAGAAACGATGGACTGTCTCTGCCTAACCTTTTCCCAACTATTTTCTGGTCGGCTACCTGTCTAACCGGATACAGCTGAATACCAGTATTTTACATGGAGCGACTGCCTACACGGAAAAAAAGGATGTCTTAAATTAAGACAATAACCTTTTGGTCAAGACAAATATTGATTCATACATGGGGAAAACAGTATATTCTTGAACGAAGTAAAATGTTGTCTTAGTTTTATTGTCTTCTTCGAAGACATTAAACTTAAATGAAGAATTATTAAGTTTAATTTTAAGAATTCTTCAGTAAAAACTAGATATATTCTTCAATTAAGATTATTATAGTCTTGAATCAAAAATATTTGCTTAAGTCAAAAATAAAAACCAAGTATTTATTATTCTTAATTTGAGTAAACAGGTTTTCTTGGACTGAGTACATTTACTTACGTTAAGACAATATTTACTTGGATTGAAACAATTTTTCTGAGAATATTGATATTCTTCTCTGAAGAGATCCTTTTTTTTCATGTATCTGTCCTCCACAAACCAGTACCTTGGTAATACCCCCTGGTAAGTATGGTTGTCAGACTTTCGGGCTTCTGACGACCCGTAACGACTGTCAAAGATCCACGAATGACAGCCGGGACCAACGGCTTTGCGTGCTTTCCGAGGCACGGAGGGGTCTCGATATGTATGGCCATCCACGAACCGACCGCGGCAAGCGTGGCTTAACCTTCTAACGACCCGTGTGACTGCCATAACCATTGCTGATAAAGAATGACAGTGTGGTTATATATTATATGTATATACAGGTTGATATTGAAAACTTGCGACAAACTGAAATGGGACATTGTATACATCATTATTAACAACTTTTACTAAGGGACCAAAGCTGTAATCCCAAAAAAAAAATCTGCTTTTCCTACATTTTGATGAGGTATTGCGAACATAAATGTAGTGGACAGCAGTTTTTTTTTTTGGGATTGTAGCTTTGGTCCCTTAGTAAAAGTTGTTCATAATGATGAGTACAATCTCCCATTTCGATTTGTCGCATGTTTTCAATGTCACCCTGTATAGGTACGGACAATTGGACGGGATCAGTGGTGGCCCAGTAGTAACGGCCGCGACTTATGGGTTGTAGGTCGTAAGTTCGAACCCAGGCAGGCGCTTTACTTTGTGTGAATTATTTCATCACCACTGCTCTCAAAACAGTGAAGGTAAACTACGTGAGGAAACTGGCATGTCCTAAAACCAAAAATTCGAAGACATGTGACATCTACCAAGCCGCACTGGGCCCGCGTGGTGGTTTACGGCCCACTCCTTCTCACTGAGAGGAGGCCTGTTTCCTAGCAGTGGGAACATTATAGGCTGATCATGTGTGTTTGTGTATGTGTGACGGATAATTATTTAAGTTGATAGTCAATTCTACTATAAAATTAAATTATAAGAAAAGCTGTTTTTTTTCACAGAAACGTGTTTATAAAAAGACACATCACATGTTTAGGAGCTATCCCATAGCTAATTCTTATTTAATCAAGCTTCCGAAGTTAATTGTTCATTAAACTCTTGTATAATTAGTTAATTATAAAGTATTTTTATGAAAATGGATAAAGTAAGAAATGAATATATAAGGGGCAGCTTGAAAGTAGCGCCAGTGACAGAAAAGTTGAAAGGAAATCGTTTGGCTTGGTATGGGGATGTGATGAGGAGGGATGAAACGCATGTGACTAAAAGAGTGATGAATATGAATGTTGATGGGTGAAGAGGGAGAGGAAGGCCAAAGAAAAGATGGATGGATTGTGTGAGGAATGATATGAAAGAGAAGGGAGTGAATGATAGAGTGACGGCGGACAGGGGAGGATGGAAGAAGATAACCTGTTGCGCCGACCATAAATAACATGGGACAAGGGCAGGAAAATGATGAGAAGTGGTTAATTAAACATTTGAAAGAGGATTTACACTTCGTTGAAATCAGACAAATTGCGGCTTGAAATAATCGTAGCTATTTATAACTTTTGATTATGGCTTTCATTGATTTGCTTACTAGCGATCTTAGCTTAAACCTTTAACGTTCCCACTGCTGAGACACAGGACTCTTCTCTGTGAGAGGGAACGGGCCGTAATCCTCAACGCGTGACGTGGGCCCAGTGCGGGTTGCTGGATGACAAATATCTTCGAATTCTTTGCTCTTGGACATCCCGATTTCGATCGTATTTATCACTAATGTTGACTCTTTTATAATCTATAGAGGTATGAGGAACAGGGTATAAATTTCAATCATCCTCCATAAAAAAGGGAGGATTCTCCAACCAGACCGGTGTCGTGTCTGGTGGGCTACTGCCCAAAAGTTGATGTCGGGATCTTGTTATATGCCAGTTGCGCGGTAAACTCTGCTTGCGCGATGCAGGATTTGTGTGACGTCAACTCTTTGATGCGTGGTTCCGCCAGTGGCGTTGCCGTTTACTTAGCCTTACGGCAGTCCACTGCTGGACATAGGCTTTTTCATTCAGTTATATATTCAGTTATAACATCTGCATACAGTCTGTCCCAGCCGCCCAAATAAGGAACAAGGAACAACCAGAGCCTAAACAAAATTATATTCTATCAGTGATAAGGATAATGGAGAAGTCAAAAATGTATGGGACTGACATAAGCTACCAAAATGCTTTTGATAGCCATTGTCGAATGATAAAATATGATAAATTATTTATTTTCTGTAAGTAGGTTTGTACAAACACGTCAATCATATTTTTTAAATAAAGCTAGATGAGGTCGGCGTTTCCTATCTGACTACTCTGACAAGAAAGGCCGAAACAAACTCAGAGGTCACAGTCTCCTTTAAAGTCCAGACATAATCTTGGTCAGATCATGTGAAGGCCATGTAGATTGGTGTCTGAAATGGTCCTTTTGAGGAAAGAACCACACAGATTGAGAGGACCTGTCCAGTCAGTGCACGCATTTGTCAGTAATCGACGAACAATACCAAAGAAAGAACATTCGGGTAGGCCGCATAAATTACTCAAACTGCCAGACCATGAAAAATACTAAATGAGAAAGAAAAAAACAATGACCTACATCGAAATACGAAACGCATTGAAAGTGATTGTCACTTGTCCCAGGATGAGGAAAAAAAATGGCGAGGTGTAGGCAAAGATGAAGAAGATAATTTTTGTGTTCATTGGTAATCTCGCAGCGGGATTGGATAATTCGGGATTCCCGCTAGAATCATTTGTTGAAATTATCCATTTAAGGTACCTTGCATGAGACATGACTGTTCCTCGAAAGACTGAATGAATGTTCTTAAAAACACGGGAATTGCACCTCTGACTCTATCAGAGGAACTCTCTGATATAATCAGAGGGGCCATTCCCGTGTTTATAAGAATATTCGCATTCTCTCGGGCCCATTATGCTGAGATAGGAGCCTTTTTGGCGTCGCACAAGTCTTGTTTTCTTTTTGTCTATTTAAAGAAATATGGAAATTTTGTTAGTTTTAAATGATCTTTTTTTACTTTTGTGTTTCTTGTGCGTGTTCCAAATAAATCATCTTTCTTTCTTTTGTTATAATCTCAGCCTCAATCTGGCAAAATACCTCTCGTTTACCTAAATTTGTGACAGTTTTTATTTTACATGCAACAACTGCCTATTTGACCTCCACAACCCAGTAACTGGGTAACACGACAAATACCCCTTGGTAAGACTGGTTGTCAGACGTTCGGACTTCTGACTAGCTGCAGGCTTAGCCGAGCACCGTTTTGTTTTGGAAGAATAGACAAAAATGACGTTCCGTGTAGACAGTACGACGGCAGCAAAGTAGAAAGAGTCAACTGCACTTTTTACGAAATTCACTCCTTTACATAATTTAATTTAATTCCTTTAATTCGACTCAGAATTCTTTGTTTTGTCATAGGATTTTTTCCTGTTTGATTCTCAATTTTTACTGATATTAAGTCACGTATATAAAGACAAGTACAACAATTTTTCTCACTGTCGAAGTACCGTATTTTGACAGTTTGGGATAGAAAACTTTCTTCTGAAAAGGGCTACATAAAAAGGACATAAACAAAGATCGTTACAAACGAAAGACAAAATGACAGATTGTAGAAGGATTTCTACTGTGCGTTGTCAAAAATGGAGAAACGAAATGTCACTTTGTATAGGAATAGCTGTGTCTATTCTTCGTAGAAATATAAAGCGTCATGTTAAGCCTGCTGTAACCTAACCTGGTTACAGGTAGTCAGAAGCCCGAAAGTCTGACAACCAGTCTGTTGATAACTTCAGGTTCACTGTCCAGGCTCCAGAGTGGGAATGGTCCATAAGTCCAGTTATGTTTTTATTTAAAGTCAGTTTATTTGTGATTAAAATGTATGCATATATGTGTTACAAAATTTTTATACTCTACTGAAATAGTTTTTTTAACACAGACCACATATGGTCTGTGGACTCGTAGCGCTTCCAGGACGGGAAAAATCACCTCGTGAGTCTCAAGTCCCTGTATAATTTTTGTCCTTTAAAATAAATTTTCTATTCATTTCCCGTATTTTGTTATCTACTTACCCATTGATTAGCTTATTTCTAAGTAAAGAAACAATAAAACCTCGAAAAAAAAATTAAGCTGACACTTTTTACTTTAGAAAAAAAATATCGACTTTTTCCCTATGTCCCAGCACTTTTTATAATCCTTATGATGTGTCCTGCCAAGTCCGCATTAAATATGAGAGTTTCTCCTTACGTCCACAGTATCAGATGGCTTAGAAATTATACGGGCGAACATACCACATACGGTCTGTGGACTGATATGGAAGTCTCTCTACAGACCGTATGTGGTCTGTGGACAGTGAACCTGTTAAAAAAAACGTCTTTTAGCAACCGGCAGCAATTTCATCCTATAAACTTAAGATCATCTATTAAAACATTGATATTATTGTTTCTCTTATATCTCACTAATGCTTACTACTGATACTTGACACGGTAAAAACATTCAACAGTCACTTCACACGAGGAGAGTTAATTTGAACGTTACCTGTATCATTGCGAGCAAGGTTACGAATGCGAAATTACGTATGCTATGTAATAGGGACACTTACATTATTCAGCCTATAATGTTCCCACTGTAAAGAGTCAGTAGGCCTTGTCTATGAAAGAGAGTAGTCCTGTGTCTGTGCATACGGAATTTGACATTATTTTTACCGGTTAAAAACCTACAGGTTGAATTTGAATTCAGACAATCTTTCAGCGGGTGAAAATAACTAGGTACCAGTTTGGAACCAACTCTGTAATATCTTGTTGTTTCAACAGAAATCCAATACTAAGAAAATTAAAATGATTGAAACAGCAACAAATAAATTTATTTTAAGTACTTCAGCTATTTTTAAAGTAGGTACTTAAAATAAAAAAATATCACATAATTTGTATGGAACATATAACAAATTGCATGGAATTATTAAGTACAATAATTAATAATTCCATGCAATTTGTAATCAAGAACAAACTTCAAAATCCGAACGCGAAACTTAATTCTGCAAAAATAATCCACCGCCGCATTTTTACCGCAAAATATTTCAGAATATCACACAGGCTAGTTAATGGAGCGTTTCCCGCTTTCGTACTGAGTATTTAAATAGAATTATTAATTCGTACACACTGACCGGTTTCGTTAATACGATCGCGATCGATATGACCATCGTGCCGTGTAAATAGAATCTGCGCAATTTTTATTAAGTGTTACCTTTAATAACGTCCTCATGTTGTTTTTTGAATTAAAGGGGTAATAATTGTCCTCGGAAAGCACGCTAAACGCTCGCGCAGACTGGGGCGACATCGCGGGCGTGGCAGGCATATTGCTGACTGTCGCGCCCGCGATATCGCGCTAGTCTGCACGAGCCTTAAGCCGTTGGTACCGGCTGTCATTTGTAGAACTTTTACAGTCGTTACTGAGTCAAAAGCCCGAAAGTCTGACATGTCTTACCAAGGGATATCGTGCTACCCTGTAATTGGGTTGTGGTGGTCAGATAAGCAGTCGCGCCATTTAAAATACTGGTATTCAGCTGCATCTGCTTAGATTGGACCACAACATACCTAGTTGGGAAAAGGCTAGGCAGATGATGTTGTTATTTTAATCAAAAATTGAGTGAGAAGCGTGGACCACGGATCACGCGGACGCCGTGCGTGGTCCGCATGGTGGCGGATTTCCGGCCACCACAGGCGCGGGCTCGCGGACGGTAAGCAATGGGTAGCTCACCGTCCGGTAAGGACCAGGAGAAGCCTCAAAGAGATGTCGTCAGCACAAGTGTAGGGGTCCACTAGGGCCGATGCCTGCCGGGGTCGCGGGAAAGTCCGAAAGGATACCGAGGGCCCTGGCAACACAGGCAAGGAAAGGAACACGGGTGGGTTTTAGTCAGTAAGAGTCTGACACACCCTCCTTCTCCGGCCAGAGCGGGAGAAGCTATTTGATAATTTCACAAAGTGAGACATGCAAGGAAAAAATTAAATATATGGACCATAGGCATATACAGGTTGATAATATCATAACATCACGCCTTGTTTCCCCGAAGGGTTGGGCAGAGGTGTACCTGTGTATACCCACATTTCGCCAGTTATGTTTTAAAGTCCCATGTAATAGGGGACGAGCCTATTGCCATCAACCGGGCACAAATGCAGACTCAGGGCTGCTACTGAGAAGTTCCAGATAGAAAAACCAATAACACTTTGCCCGACCCGTGAAACGAACCCAGGACCTCATGCTCAGCAGTAGCGCTTGCGACCGCTAGATCATCGAGGCAGTCAAACAGGCAGGCAACGAGGTTGATAATCTATAAAATGATAAACATTTCAGTTAACTTCAATATAGCATTGAGGTTACCGTGATATGTTATTGCATTATTAACAATAAACACTTAACCGTGTTAATTAACTTAACTGTGTAGCTAATTAGTGTAACTGAATTAATTGGTGTTTTTAATGTAACGTAATTCTTTCTATTTCGTGTGGTTAGTGACTAACCTGGTGTCAGAGTCTTTATGCCGCGCCCATTGGCCTCTGACTTGGCTTCATATGTCGTCGAGAAATATTTCTCAGGCGGTTTCCTCACGATGTTTTCCTTCATCGTTTTTTAAGAGGACTACATCAGGCTTAGCATGACGCTTTATATTTCTTCGAAGAATAGACACGGCTCTTTCCATACAGAAATCCTTTTACAATCTGTCATTTTGTCTTCCGTTTCTAACGATCTTTGTCTAGGTCCTTTTTTATGTAGAAGGATGTCTACGGTGGGATGACAAAAAAAGGAGAAACGAAATGTCACTTTGTATAGAAAGAACCGTGTCTTTTCTTCGAAGAAATAGAAAGCGTCATGCTAAGCCTGCAGGACCTAAACGCAAGTTTTATAAGTTGTATAATGCCTGAAAGTTTATGATCCACTGCAGTAAACAAAATCAGAAAAATATATTATATTCTTCAGGATATATGCTAGGTAGATAGTGGTGCCGATTCCCTTGTTCACAAACTAAACTAAATTTAAGTTCAGTGCATCTTTTTCTAACTATTTTATTCAGAAAAGGACAGAAGATAAATTTTAGTTTAGTCCTGTCAAATTAATCAGCGCTTGACGTAAATGGACGTAATTTTAGTAGGCAAGTTTTTAATCACGTCTAAACTTGTATGGAGTAGTGACAGGCGCTGATTAATTTGACAGGACTAAACTAAAATTTATTTTCTGTCCTTTTCTTAATGAAATAGAAAGAGAAAGATGCACTGAACTTAAATTTAGTTTAGTTTGTGAACAAGGGAATCGGCACCATTGTGTTGAAAACATAATATAACTAACTTGATACGATAGAAAAAAATCACGAAGATACCTCTAAAAAAATATTTTAACGATTCTGATTTTCGACAGATTATTCTACAAGCAAAATATTATCATAATAGTGTATTCATTTTTTTATCCAATCAATTTTTGTCAATAGATAATTGCTTCATATTTTGCAATAAATCACCAGCGTTGTGCCATCGCGCTTCTCTTTCTTTTCTTTGCAGTCCGACAGTGACCACGCTTTAGCTGTTGTCAGCCTCTTAATTGGTCAAGGACAGCTAATGAGATACGATTGATTTTCTATTGTTTGACTCCGAATCGGTGTCGCGCGGGGCTTAACAGGTTAAAAGCAAGTGTTAATAATACAATACGCACATGAATCCGAAAAGTCAGAGGTGCGTGCCTAGGGTTTGAACTCGAACCTATAACTTGGCAGTCTGATGGTTACACCACTAGGCTACCACTGCTGGTAATGTAACGTAATTAAATCCAGTAATTATTTAAATTGTAAATCTTTAATTGATTTGTAGCGCCGGAAATAATAGAGCGTGTTATAAGAATGCTGTAACAAGAATACTGAATAGAATTCTAAAACACCACTGAAATTGGAGCCGTTGTTAGGGTTCCGTACCTCAAAAGGAAAAAATGGAACTCTTGTAGGATCACTCGTGTGTCTGTATGTCCGTCTGTCGCAGCCGATTTGCTCCGAATCTACTGGACCGATAAGTTGAAATTTGGCACACATGAATTTCTTTGACCCAAACACGGACGCGTATCGTAACTAAATATTTTTTTAAATGAAAGGATTTCTTAAGAGAATTTCAAAAATATTTTTAAAATTTTAAAATTATTAGCTGTTTAAGAAAATTTATGAAAATTGACCATTCCCTCTAATCTCCGAAACTACTGAGCCAACATTATTGAAAAACATTACAGAAAATTGTTCTATACTTACATAAAGATTACAGCAAAACCTACAAGAACTTTATTGTCATAAATGATAAATGATAAATTGATAAACTTTTATTAGCAGTTGGAAGGTATGGGGGAACATGTTTTTCAACTACAATCTCCTCTATTGATGTGCGGAAAAGAAAATACCCTTCTTATATGAAGATCCTTCCCGCCCCGACCTCGTTCCGCGGATGAGCACCTTATTGTACGTTATAATAGAGTTGCAAACCGCGTGGCCCAAAACTCCTATTCGGTGTCAGTGGGGACTGAAGGGACGAAGGAGTGCGACCCCTATTCGGAGACAATGGGGACTTAGCGGGTTTGTTCTTGGGATAAAATCATCCCAACTACAGAACCCATCATTTTGCGTGGTCCGACACGTATTTGGCCGGTTTTTCCTTCCTACTTCTCAGCGTGTACATGTCAATCTAAACCAAATGACGTAAAAGATTGTAACAACAAAATGAAACTAAAAAAGCATATTCATAAAATGTAGTCATACCTATCAATTAATGTTAGCAACTAGTTACCTACCTAATATTTAATTGTATAACTTCACCAACACGCACCTGAGGCAAAATGTATTTAATTTAGATTTAAGCAATTACTTTGTATCTCATTGTAAGTGAACCTATGTATTGTTCTTATGAGAATAAATTCTTTAAACCTAATCTAAATTGTGTATAAGTTTATGTAACTAAACAGACAGGTGTGCTGCTGGGGAGTTTGTTCCGCCACTTCTTCATCCCAGCTAAAGCACTAGGAAGTGGTGAAGGGCGGGCATTTTTGGGGGACTGTCTTATGTAAGTTTGACTTTCGAAAAGTGCTAATTCTCAGCCTAGTTTGTTTGAAAGCCCAGAACTTAGCTACAGAAATCTCTTTTTGCAACTGAACAACATAATTTGCCTATAGTGTCACTGCTGAGACACAACCCTCTCAGTGTCAGAGTGAGGCCGTAATCAAGGAACATATTCACTCTAAGGAGGCCGTAATACAACACGCGGGCCCAGAGCGGGTTGGTAATGTCACAAATGTCTTAGAACTTTTGGTTCTAGTTCACAGTTAGGTATTGCTAAGAAAAATATATTCTCGTCCCACATACCGCAGTGTCTCAAGACGAAAGTCTGACCAGTGCGTGTTGCCAGTGATGACCTATGGCACTGAAACATGGTCGCTTACAATGGGCCTTATTAAAAGGCTAAAAGTCACTCAAAGGGCAATGGATAGGGCTATGCTTGGAGTTTCCCTACGTGATCGAATCAGAAATGAAGAGATCCGCAGGTTACCGACGTAGACCGAAGAATTGTCAAACTTAAGTGGCAGTGGGCAGGGCACATTGCTCGTAGAACAGTTGGCCGATGGGGCCGAAAGGTTCTGGAGTGGCGACCGCGTGCCGGAAGACATAGCGTTGGAATGCCTCCTACAAGGTGGACCGATGACTTTGTGAAGGCCGCAGGAATCCGCTGGATGCGGGAAGCACAAACCGGTCGAAGTAGCGGTGCTTGGGTAGGCCTATTTCCAGCAGTGGACGTCTTTCGGCTGAAATGATGATGAAGAAAAAAATGCTTCGTTCAAGGAGTTCCACTCATCTCCGACACGTAGGTACAACTAAAATTTCGCTTGTTATTGGTTTGGCTGATGTCTGTATTTTAAGATGTTTGACGGTTGTTACGGGTCGTCAGAAGCCCGAAGTCTAACAGCCAGTCTTACCAAGGGGTATCGCGGTACCCAGTAACTGGGCTGTGGAGCTCAGATAGGCAGTCGCTCCATGTAAAATACTGGTATTCAGCTGCATCCGTTTTGACTGGAAGCTGATTTCAACGTAGTTGGGAAAAAATAACTATACAGTATGTTTTAAAAACATTTTTATCATTTAAATGCATATTTTTTTGCTACTATGCCCCTTTATTAACAGTTGTTTTTTTTTTTACAAAATACCATTAATTCAGCTTTTATGAGATTAATTATAATACTGGCCATATTGCGATCATCTCGCCAATAAAATACCGATTAAAATAGCTTCGGAAATAACAATGAAATTTCTATCAAATTCTGAAATATCACGGACTTTTTTGTTAAACTTTTAAGATGTACAATCCTGTAGAACATAAATGTTATGTATCTCGTACGATAGACGCGGCGCACGCCAGTAAAGCTGGGAGCGTTACTGGCGTACGGTGCGGTCGGCCTGATTTTTTCGATATCTTCAACAATAATCGCCATATTTCAGCCAATTTACACAAAACCTTAATGAATTATATACATAAACCTTCCTCGTTAATCACTTCGTCCTTTGGTGAAAACCGTTTCAAAATCCGTTCAGGAGATTTTGAGTTCATCATTTTCAGACAGACAGACAGACGCGGCGGGGGACTGTTTTATAATAATTAAGGATATAGAATTAAAAACTCTTGGTAAACACGTGCAAAATAAATCTTAAGTGGATGTTTCCTATGAAATGTTGCAGTCTAATATGGAGAGGCTATCGCTTAACATAAAAAATCAACCATTTCACATGAAGAATTGAAAAAATAAAGAAAAATAAAAAGGGAGTCAAAACCGCATACCCATCCTTGTTTTAACTCGCTCGGCGCCATGTGTATATCCTGAGATACATACACCCTAATGTGTTTGTCCCAGGGTTTTACTCCTGGGCCAGTGTATCTATGTGATACACCTTAAAACAAGAAAGGGGGCAAGGGGGGTAAAGTGGTGAGTTCACATATTTGAGGCTTTTTTTATGCTGGTACCAGAAGAAACCAAATCTGCAAAAAAAATAATTGAAAAGTCCACTACTTTTGCCTCAAAGTTCCTTGGCGCTAAGCGTGTTAAAGACTAACATTGTACCTTCCTCTTTAAAAAGATCTTCTCTAATTCTCTTACCTCAAAATGAGCTACAACAGATTATAGCTCAGAGTGGTAGCGGAGCTGACTGCACACACAGAATGCGCCTGATTGACGCTGCACACACAGAATTCGCCTGATTGACGCTGCACACAGAATGTGCTTGATTGACGTACAGTCGAGGAATAAGATATATGTTAAGGATTTTTAGGGTTTTGTAGTAAACAAGGAACCCTTATAGTTTCGCCATGTCCGTCTGTCTGTCTGTCCCCACTGTAGCTCCAAGACGCTTAGTACTAGAAAGCTGTAATTTGGCATAGGTATACAAATTAGTCACGCCGACAACAAAAAAAAATTTGCAGTCGATTTTCAATTTTAAGATTTCGACCTATGTTCCTTGGGGAAAGTTTTCCAGTTTCATGTACCTGATTAACTCCTAAAATATCCACATTTATAAACTTATCCTGTATAGACCATATATGTGTAAGTATAATATGTTATTATATAGTACTCGTGAATGCAATTACTCGCTTTGTCGCTCCATAACAGATGCACTCTTACTTGTTAATTATTAATTCAAAGAACCACATAATAATAAAAACTCTACTTTATTATTTGCGCACTATTGCAAGATATAACGCAATAATTTCTACACGTGTTTGCTGGATGTAATCAAATTATCATAACTGATATATACTGCAGTGAAAATCTCAGATGGCTCGTGGCTTTGACCATTTATTTGTTATATCTCGTCCTGAGACGCATAAGGTCTTTTTTTTGGGTGGTAAATCATCAAATAACTTCTCCCGCTCTGGGCGGAGCGGGAGGGTGTGTCAGACTCTTCCTGACTAAAACCCACCCGTGTTCCTTCCGTTGCCTGTGTTGCCAGGGGCCTCGGTAACCCTTTCGTACTTTCCCGCGACCCCGGCAGGCATCAGCCCTAGTGGACCCTTACACTTGTACTGACATCTCTTTGAGGCGTGCGTGGAACACGTTGCGCCATCGACCCGTGCAAGGTTTTTAGTCAGTAAGAGTCCGACTCCCTCAGGGCGGCGGACATCCATGAGGATTTTCCAAACCGGAAAAAAAAAAAGGTTGTCAACCTAGTTCAGGTTGTACATAACTTGATTTAAATATAATTCGCGACCATAACAAATATGTATTGACAGAATTATAAAATCAGAAGTGCATCTCTCTACGTAGATTTGTTCTATTGAATGACTTCATGACATTCGAGAACAAATATATCTAAGAGAGATGTATTAATGATTCTATTGACACTGTGGACATTAACACGGGTGGGTTTTAGTCAGTAAGAGTCGGACACTGACCGCAAATCGCAAAAACGTAAGAAAATTTTAATTTCGCGCGCTACAGCTGCTAAGGTTTTTTTGGGTTGGAAACTCCCGCTCTGGGCGGAGCGGGAGGGTGTGTCCGACTCTTACTGACTAAAACCCACCCGTGTTCTTTCCGTTGCCTGTGTTGCCAGGGGCCTCGGTAACCCTTTCGTACTATCCCGCGAAATATGAAGGTATGGACTAGCACTTACCAGCGACTTTGTCCTCCCTAAGTTCTCTATCCCGCGGGAATGACAAAAAATGGGAACCTCCGTGCCATCTTGCTAGAATAGAATAGATTAATTCTTAGTAAAAGTACCTACGTACGTAGGTAGTAAGTAGTTACTGCCTTATTGGTCTAGTGATCGCAAGGCCTACTGCTGAGCATGAGGTTTTGGGGTCGATTCCCTGGTCAGGCAAAGTGTTATTGGGTTTTTCTAACTGGAATTTCTCAGCAGCAGCCCGGAGTCTGGATCTATGCCCTTGCGACCAGCGAGGCGATATCTATTATATTATCCGATAGTTATAACATACACCTTATAATCAGAAACAAAAAACTTATTCACTTGTGTAACTATTTACGTCAGCTAAAATATTTGCAATGGGAAAACCGCGAATAAATGACGATAATTAACTTTTTCCCCATCAAAATAACCAGTAAAGAGTAATACTGAAACTGACGATATCTCCTGGTATTACGGGCTGGCCGGTAATAGGATCCGTCTGGCCGGAGATAAAGCCGTGCCGATGCACTGTCGTACAGTATACATTTTGTTAGTACATATAGTTTTTTTTGCAGTGGTAACGTCCGCGACTTACGAGTTGTAGGTCGTAGGTTGGAACCCAGACAGGCGCTTTACTTTGTGTAAATTATTTCGTCACCACTGCTCTCAAAACGGTGAAGGAAAACATCGTGAGGAAACCGGCATGTCCTAGAACCAAAAATTCAAAGACATGTGGCATATACCAACCTGCACCGGGCCTGTGTGGTGGATTACGACCCACTCCATCTCACAGAGAGGAGGCCTGTGTCCCAGCAGTGGGAACATTATAGGCTGATTAGTGATTATGTATGTATAGTAGTTTTTTACGGTTGGTTTTTTAAGTGAACACTTCTTTAGGCGCGTTGAGCGATTTTTAGCAGGGGAAAAACTTATGGCTTCGCATCACCGACATTCTAATGTTAACAGCAGTATATCTTTAGTTATGAGTACGACGTTATATGCCAATGGGGGCCCATTGGCATATAACGTTTAATATTAAAAGACTAAAAGTCACTCAAAGGGCAATGGAGAGGGCTATGCTTGGAGTTTCCCTACGTGATCGAATCAGAAATGAATAGATCCGCAGGCGAACCAAAGTTACCGACATAGCCCGAAGAATTGCCAAACTTAAGTGGCAGTGGGCAGGGCACATTGCTCGCAGAACAGATGGCCGATGGGGCCGAAAGGTTCTGGAGTGGCGACCGCGTACCGAAAGACGTAGCGTTGGAAGGCCTCCTACAAGGTGGACCGATGACCTTGTGAAGGCCGCAGGAATACGCTGGATGCGGGAAACACAAAACCGGTCGAATTGACGGTGCTTGAGGGAGGCCTATGTCCAGCAGTGGACGTCTTTCGGCTGAAATGATGATATGATGACGTTATATTGTGCTCGGAGTGCCGATATATGTGAAACTAGACTCACATGTTAATAATTTAAATTAATAATTGTGTTTTGACTGCCTCGTTGGTCTAGCGGTGACTGCAAGCACTACTGCTGAGCATGAGGTCCTGGGTTCGATTCCCGGGTCGGGCAATGTGTTATTGGGTTTTTCTATCTGGAATTTCTCAGTAGCAGCCCGGTGACTGGATTTGTGCCCGGTTGATGGCAATAGGCTCGCCTCCTATAACATGGGACTTAAAACATAACTGGCGAAATGTGGGTGTACTACAGGTACTCCTCTGCCCAACCCTTCGGGGAAACAAGGCGTGATGTTATGTTATGTGTTAATAATTGTGATTTTTTTAATTTAAACATTGTATTATTCATAAATTAAAAAAATCACAATTCGTTCAGTAAAATTATTAACATTCGGTAATCTGGTTTCACATCTATTAATTTGGTAAAAAAACTGTTATTTCGTAGTTTTAAGTTTCATTTCTATCGGCATACTGCCTATGTTTTTTTTTTAACTTATTAAATGGATGGATTAACGTGTAACTTTTTCTAAACCGGTTAAGCCCCGCGCGACACCGATTCGGAGTCAAACAATAGAAAATCAATTGTGTCTCATTAGCTGTCCTTGACCAATTAAAGACACTTATTCTTAGACGCACGACTCACCACTATTTCACATGCTGTTCCCTAAGCGATGGAGAGGGATTCAGCAACCGTTCTCCTAAGACCGATTCGCCATTGGACGATAAGACTGTTCGTTCGCTGTAGCTGCCAACCTTTTTTTTTTTTGGGTGGGAAATCATCAAATAACTTCTCCCGCTCTGGGCGGAGCGGGAGGGTGTGTCAGACTCTTACTGACTAATACCCACCCGTATTCCTTCCTGTTGCCTGTGTTGCCAGGGGCCTCGGTGACCCATAAGTACCTTCCCGCGACCCCGGCAGGCATCGGCCCTAGTGGACCCTTACTTTTGTGCTGACGACATCTCTTTGAGGCGCGCGTGGAATACGACGCGCCGTCAACCCGGGCCTGGTCCTTACCGGACTAGCTGCCAACCTACTATATTTGCTACCAAGTGCTGTCGTCGAAAGTGAGGCAAGGTTCTGTCGGCGAAATACCCATAGGTGAAAGACCCTGCTGAGGAAACGGAAATAAATGAATCATCCTGTCGGCGAACAGTCCAATGGCGAATCGGTCTTAGGAGAACGGTTGCTCGACCATGGAGAGGTGGTCGACGATGGCTTTCGCTTGCCTAGAAGTAATCATAATAAATCAGATTTAATATTTTTAGGATATTCATTTAGATTTGTTACTGTTGTAATGGCAGTCATGTCATTTTGATTTAAATATGTTTTTACATTAATTTCCATTAAGGCGCCATTCAAGTATTACGTAAGCACCAAAGGGGGGTGGGGGATTCTTTGCTTTGTTTATTTTTGATGACATGGGGGTGGGGGGGTCTGGGTGGTAATTACGTCAGCAATATTTATTTACTTTTTCTTCAACATTTAGAAGATTATGTTTTGAACAAATATGACAACCCTACTTGTCTATGCTCGAAAGCGAAAAGCATGTTCAGGGATTCCCCGTAATAATTAATAATACTAACTCTCTCTCACGCGTTGTTTTATGGTTAATTTATAGCACCGAAATAGGGAAATAACTTAAATGGGCGTTAAATTCTTGTATAGTCTATAAATTCCTTATTTCTAGACTCATGAATAACAATAAAGAAACCTGAACAGATAAGAAATATATATACCAATGTTTACGTAAGCATAGGAGGGTTAGAGCTTGGCTTACCAATGTTGACAAGGGGGAGGGAAGGGTTAAAAATTACAAAAATTCTGCTTACGTAATACTTGAATGACCCCTAAGTACATGAGTATTTAATGGGAATTAATGTAAATGGATCTGGCTCTTTTTTGTTGCTTTTATAAATTTTCCTCCAAAAGTGAACCTCTTATTCAAAATTAATTTATTTACGTTACACGTTCATGTTTGGGTCACAGAAATTCGTATGTGTACTAAATTTCAACATAATCGGTTCAGTAGATCTGGAGCAAATCGGCTTTGACAGACAGACAGACAGCGCACGCTTAATAGAATACTGGCTTAACTAAAAAAGTACTAAGATTTTTGGGAAATCGCTGATAACGTTTTGCAATTGGAGGCTAGTCGGCTTATTAGCTAATATAATAAATATGTAATTTACAGTTAAATATAATACCTACTTTTCAAAATCCATTGATTAAATCTGTGCAAAAAAAATGCAGAAATCCTAACTTGACTCAAGCTCTAATAGGTCAGTATTCTATTAAGCGTGCGACAGGAGTGTTCCTTTTCTTCCTTTTGAGTTACGGAACCCTAAAAATATTTAATGGGATCTAGTAAACAGAGTCAATGACACACATGTTCAGGAATTCCAATGGGGCAAAATACGTCACAAAAACGCCAATCTGGTTTTGATAAAGCTCTCAAACGTTGTTGTTATCTACACGTTTTTTACACAGTTCCGAACGACGGCCAATGACGTCAAAACACGTCGCACTACGACACCATTCCGTTAGTATATGGACATTATTATTAGGCATGATTTGATAACGTTACGGTTTAAAACAGCGGCTTTATCCCTTTGACCGCCACGTCAAAAATGCAAAAACGTGCCCTCGGCGCCAAGCTACGAATTATTCCTTATAAATCTGTCATGTAGTCGTGACCGTGGCGTGCTGGGCACATTTTGGTTTGTCATCTATACATTACTGTGGCGGTGAAAAGGTTAAGCAGGCTTGATTTTATGTATATACTAGCTGCCTAAGTTACTCCTTATAACATCAGCTATGTGGTCATCAAAATCGTTCGAGCCGTTTCGGAGATTAGCCGGAACAAACAGACAGTAGGACTTGTCCTGTTGTGTGTGCTGTGTTGTTGTTGGTTTAAAATTTGTTTTTTGTTATATACTTTCATAAGCATTTATTAATTAAATAGTAATTTATTTAAATTTTATTAATTAAATATTTTTTTATTTATGGCAGGTAAGCCCAATTGTTAGTAACATTGTTCTTAAACACTATTGTTAATACACAAACACAGAAACAAAAAACAAAAAGAAAAGAAAGTGGCGGTCAATAGGTTAATAACACTAATATGTTTAAAATAAAACAAATCATTTAAAAAAAAAAAACACAAAAAACCCGCCTGCAAGAAAACGAACTGAAAAGATGGAAACAAGATGAAAAGAAAAACGAGTATCCTGTGTCAAAAATAAATAAATGCAGGAGGCATATTTTAAGGCGTTCGTTACATCTTAGATGCCTCCGACTGCATTTATTTATTTTATAAATGATACAACGAGTATCATGTATGTTTTCTTTACATTATCTTGTTTCGATCATTTCAGGGGGGTAACCATCACCTCTTATAGTAGATTATTATAATATTACTTTACAGTGGGAAAGTGATGGAGCTATACAGTATTTATAGCTCCATCTCTTTCTCACGCTAAAGTAATGTTGAAATAATACTGCTATAAGAGGTGATGGTTACCCCCCAGTTCGTTCTTTTGCAGTCGGGTTTTTTGTTGATATTTTTTAATAATTTGTTTCATTAAAACCACTTAGATGCATACGTCAATTGTTTTGTATTAATTAAAATTGAACAAAAATCAGTGTGGGATGGCCGTGGGGAAACCCACCTCGGTTTTTAGATTGGCAATGGTAAACACCGGTTCTTCACTACCATAATTTTTGTTGACTTTGCTAATAATATTTAAAGTCAAATTCAAAACTTTTATTGCAAACTTAGTGTGCAAGTATTGGTGTTATTATGTTAGTATGACTTAGTAGCCTTTTGCAAGTATTGCATAATCAGCCTATAATGTTCCCACTGCTGGGACACTGTCCTGCTCTCTTCGTGAGGAAGTGGGCTGTAATATAACATGCGGGCGGGCCCAGTATGGGTTGGTAGATGTCACATATCTTCGAATTATTGCTGCACAACGACTGACAAATGCGTGCACTGACTGGACAGGTCCACTCAATCTGTGTGGTTCTTTCATCAAAAGACCATTTCAGACACCAATCGACATGGTCTTCACATGATCTGACCAAGATTATGTCTGGACTTTAAAAGAGACTGTGACCTCTGAGTTTGTTTCGGCCTTTCTTCTCAGAGTAGTCAGATAGGAAACGCCGGCCTCATCTAGTTTAAAAAAATATGTTTTGACGTGTAAAAGTGTTTGTAAAAACCTACTTACAGAAATAAAATCATTTATCATTTATTGGTTCTGGGACATGCCGGTTTCCTCACGATGTTTTCCTTCACCGTTTTGTGAGCGGCAGACTTAGCATGACGCTTTCTATTTCTTCGAAGAATAGACACGGCTCTTTCTATACAAAGTGACATTTCGTGTCTCCATTTTTGACATCTCAACAAGCAGCAATATGCGTGTCGCGACCGCGATATCGCCTCTGTATGTAGGAGCCGTAAGCTTAAAATAAATCAACTTATTAAAAAAAAAAAAAAAACCCGACTGCAAAAAAAACCAACTGATGGAAACAAGATGAAAAGAAAAACGTAATTGGACTGTAAATGTAATTTTGACGTTCGAAAAGTGCTGATTCTCAGCCTAGTTTGAATAAATGACTTTTGATTTTGATTTTGACTTTCTTTAGTAACTTTCGTAGCAACGATACCATGACATGATTTTGAACGCCATAACATATGTATGATCCATTCATCAATTTCAATTACAGTACCGTTTTGATACTACTATAATGATTGTTCAATTGGTCTTTTGTTAACCGTTTTGTGAATAGACATCAACATTCATTGATAAACAGCGAAATCCCTGGTATTTGTAATGTTTGTTGACGTCGTAAAGGCTCATATACAAGGTCAAATTTAATTAGCTAGCCAAACTCCGCAGACGTTAGAGGTATCGATATCTAACACGAAAAAATAAAAACCGGCCAAGTGCGAGTCGGACTTTTTTTTAATTCGTGAGGTAACAACCTCCCCTATTATTTTGAGGATGTTCTACTTACATGTAGTATTGTTTCCCTGAGAATCGAATGAATCCGCAGGCAATAGCTAGAAGCTTGGATTATTTCAAGTCCACGAATACAAAACACATGCCTTTTTCTATAACCATTCCACAAAAAAATAATACGAAAATTACAACTATTAATACCAGATGCATTTTCACGGATCACTAGTTTTCAACCCCCTGGCGTGGGGTGTACACAATTTAGTTTACAAATTAGCGTGGGGTGTCCACAATATTAGCCTGCTCGGTCAACTGTGTGATTTGCTCAAATAAAACATTATTTACCTTTGAAAAGGGTAGTTTTTGAGGGGAAACAGGTGTACTGTTCGTTTGGTTTCGATAGATTAAAGGTGATTGGTTTTTGTAACGAGGAATTATAGGTTTTCGTTAGCAGGTAAATTAGACATACGTAAAGATTAGCACCCTAAGCGCGTAACACGCGGACGGTGAGCAATGGGTAGCTCACGTCCGTTAAGGACCAGGCCCGGGTCGACGGCGCGTTGTATTCCCCGCGCGCCTCAAAGAGATGTCGTCAGCACAAGTGTAGGGGTCCACTAGGACCGATGCCTGGCGGGGTCGCATGGCAGTTCAAAAGGGCTACCGAGGCCCCTGGCAACGGAAGGAACACGGGTGGGTTTTAGTCAGTAAGAGTCTGACACACCGTCCCGCTCCGGCCAGAGCGTGAAAGCTATTTGATGATATCCCACCCAAAAAAAAAAATGCGTAACACAGTTTGAATCATAATTCGCGAGTTTTGAAGGATATTTCTAATCCATTGCTTCATAGGTTTGAAAAATTCGTAAATAACGCAATGGATGTGAGTGAACTGTCAAAATTAAACCCATGCCGTCTCATTACAAAACGAGTTCTATCTTTGATCCAAGCTTAAACCTTCGAGTCAGTTTTTGTATTTCGAACCTTATTTTGATCGTAGTAAAGTACTTTATACGAAATTGATCACTTAGGCTCGGGTTAAAAATCTGTTTTTGTATTAAGAACTTTATCTTTGTTGAAATAAAATTTAAAATTCAAAACTGGCTCGACGGTTTAAACCTGGTTCTAAAGACAAACGTTGGTTTGTAATAAGGCCCATTGTGATCCATTGTCATTTTATGTGTGTTTCGCAATTAGCCCTCAGTTCTTTGACTGCATGATTGAAACTTTGAATGAAAACGTAATTAAAAAAAGTTATATCGCCTTCAAAAAGAAATTAACTCCAAATGATAAAATGATAATTATTTTCATATAGATACACGAAATTATTAAATTATTAATAATATAAACACAACGAAATCGAAAGTAGGTACGAAACAAATTAGGGCCCTATAATTTTTCTTTAGGTCTCCCACTGCTCGGACACAGGCCTCCTCTCTGTGAGAGGGCTCACAGAGAGGAGGCCTGTGTCTCAGCAGTGGGATCATTATAGGCTGATTATGTAAATCAGGAATACATAATTATTATCAATTTAAATACTTATCGGTAAAAATTCCCTCAGTCCCTCTCACCGAGAGAAGGCCTGTGTCCCAGCAGTGAGCCGTAATCCACCACGCGGGCCCAGTGCGGGTTGATAGATGTCACATGTCTTCGAATTTTTAGTTCTAGGACTTGCCGGTTTCCTCACGATGCTTTCTTTCACCGTTTTGAGAGCAGTGGTGATGAAATAATTTGCCACAAAGTGCCTGCCTGGACCTACGACCTATATATAACTCGTAAAACCGGGGCCACCACTGCTAATCTATTGACCATGGCATAATGACTCCAGCACTGCTCGTGTAGCTGGTGCCGGCTCGAGTAAAGGCTCCCGCAGGCAGGCGCAACGCGAAACTAGTAGCATGTCTATGAAAACTTCATGGAAAGTGTCGCGCCCGCGATATCGCACCAGTCTGCACGAGCCTTAAGGAAGAATCAAAATATTTCTTACGTCTTTACTTTTGTTGTCTGACCCAGAAATTAATTTTAAGTGCAAAATGATAAGAAAATTTGGTCAAGGATAGTTCATTTATTTAGTGATAACCTCTGCATTTGAGGTTGAATGATGTTATTGTTAGATTTGTTTATTGTTTACACACTATTCTGAAGGATAATTATTTGCAAATCGTTTAGTGCTGTATCACGATACTGTGCCCGCCATGTTTGTTTCTTTCATTGCGGAAAATAAGAAACTATTTAAGACGAAGTATTTTAAATTAAGTAATAAGTAGTTTATAAAGTAATTCATTATTTTGTAGAAGACTATTTAAGACGCTGACAACACCTAAACCGCGGTCACTGTCAGATTGTATAGAAAAGAAAGAGAAGCGCGATGCCACAACGCTTGTAATTTATTGCAAAATATGATCTATTTACTCAAAATTGAGTTGAGTAATCGAAAATAAAAAACAACCAAGTTCTGCATTCAAATAAGACGCTTTTAATAGTAATTAAATACGTAACGTACCTATGTTGATATTTAATACAGATATTTTGGATTAGAACCCAAGGTAAGAGGTTAGTTTAACGTTAGTTTGTATCGAGATTTTTTTTCAAAAAATGTTTTGGTAACAACCAAGTTCTGGGGAATATGTTCAAAATTAACATATATTTTTTCCGCTACCACAAACTATACAGATTTGGCAATTTTTTTTTCTTAAGAGAAGCCTATTTTGGTCAAATGGGTCTTGTCAGCGCCTTAAAGAAACTTTGAATGGTCAAGGAATCAACCAGTTATAAAGTTGAAGCTGCTCGTTCCATAGCGTGGGTTCCTATAGAGAAAAGAACGAGCAAGAAAGTCCATGGAGACTCATTTAAGTTATAAGTATAACAATAAATTACAAGCGTCGTGTCATCGCGCTTCTCTTTCTTTTCTATGCAATCTGACAGTGACCGCGGTTTAGGTGTTGTCAGCGTCTTAAGGCGCAGATATGTGACTTAAATCTGTTATTACGCCTTGCAAGTAAGTTATGCAAAAAATGTGTGTTATACTAGAACGCATACACATCAATTCGATATGTGAATATTTAAGTATTGTAGTAAAATACTTTATGAAATAAATTCAGGAAGTATAAAAACAAAGCATAAAAAACGATGTAACTTTCAAACTACTTAAGATATTTTCATAATATTTTTTTAATGAACATATCTACTATTTTATTATGCATAATAATTCTATGTTTTTTTTTTTTCAAATATTCATATTTTTGTACCTAAAAATAAATATTCCCTATGAAACGGAACGGCCGCGCGGCGTGAGCGCGATATACATTTGTATAGCCAAGGTCAACGGCGATTACCCGACCTTTAAGTAAATGTTTTTATTGAAATGCTTCGATTTTGACATCCTCTTACCCTACCCGACCCATTGTATTTTGATGAAATATTTTTTCTTCCATACATTTTAATAAAAACATTTACTTACAGGAACTGTTAAATGGTCAAGGAATCGGTCAGTTAGAAAGTTGAAGCTGCTGTAGTTGCTCGTTCCAAAGCGTGGGGTTCCTACGGAGAAGAACGGGCTAGAAACTCCATGGACACACAATTATTTTAGTCGGCATCTCCGTATTTACTTCCTGCCTAGCCATATTATCTTACACACAAAAATACAGATACATATATTTTGGTACAAAATCATAATTCATTAGCACAATCGTGTCAATGATTGCCTTGACCTAAAATCTGAGATGATATCATAGTCGATTCGAGTTTAGTTATTGTTTAGTAACTGGATAATACTTAATGATAAGTGTCTTTCTCATAATAATTATTATGCCAGTTTGTTTAGATTATTTTTCTATTATAATTACACTAGTTAGGAAGTCATTTGTTGTAATAATTACTTTATAATTATTATATATATTTTTTATATATATTTTCTATTCAATTATTTTTGCCGCAAGTTTATTTCACTAATTGTGTATTTATTTATTTAACAGTTTATGTACACACGATAGGAAAGTAGAGGAAGAGATATTAACAACGTGTGTAAGAGTAGAAGAGAAAATCCTACTTCCTACTAATATTATAAATGCGAAAGTTTGTAAGTATGGATGGATGTTTGTTACTCTTTCACGCAAAAAGTACTGAACGGATTTGGATGAAATTTGGCACACAGATAGTTTATAACCAGGAATAACACATATGATACTTTTTATCCCGATATACCCACGGGGTCAAAACTTATGCGGGTGAAACCGCGGGGCGCATCTAGTGTTCTGTGATTTTTTTTTTTTCAAATATTAATATTATCCTTACTAAAAATAAATATTCCCTTTGAAACCAAACGGCGGCGTTGCGTGAGCTCGACGTGCATTTTTATGGCCAAGGTCAACGGCGGTTACCGGACCCTTAAGATTACCTACAATACCTCAATTTGCTTAGCATGATCCTCCTTCGATCATTCTCATGGGTTATATCGAAAGTACTGCAGCATTGATTTTGAAATAAATACATATAGGTATGGTAAAGTAATTGAGGATTAATATTAAGAAAGCACGATGTTTGACGAAAACACGATTCTATCTCGTATTTTCTCGACAGAAAAAAATTACAAAGTTACCTCCAAACCGAAAAATAAACCGCTGGTATTAAAAAAATACTTCAATTTAGATCATGGAACTTTGCATAATAACAATAACTGAACTAAATATAGAGCAGATACTTATTTTTTTTTTTATTTGCCATATTTTTTTACCGTAAAAAGAAGTAAACTATCGGCGCCTTGGAGCCTTCTCCCTGCCGCCCTGTCTCGCTTGCTCAAAAATGTGCGAGCTAGATAGAGAGTAAAATGGCGCTGAGGTATTATAGACTCTTATGTATTACCTTCTAATCAAGATGAAGTATTTCTCAGAGCTTCTGAATTAAAATGCACAATAGTTAATAGGTTCACAAAACCTTTCGTCAGTCGTGTAGTAATCTACAAACCTGAGACGTTGCAGTTGCTTAATGATAGTGTCCTAGCTAGACAATCTGATCTCGTCACGAAATGGCGTGGCGTGGGTTTGATTCTTTAACATGGATAATAATGAATTTTATATCGTAACAATCTTGGACATAACAAACATAACTTACCTATCAAGTTATCATATTTTTAGTGTTTGAATGATTAAGGCGCTTCCCCTAGCAAACAATTTAGCGTTTGGTCCTTCTCTGTCCCGCTACTCTGCTTCGCTCTGTCCCGCTCCCTGGTACGCCGAATTCACATAATTTTTGGAATTATTCTAAACAAAAAAGGAAAGTCATCTTTTGAAATAAAATAAAACCTGTCACTACTCCATATAAGTTTAGACGTGATTAAAAACTTGCCTACTAAAATTACGTCAATTTACGTCAAGCGCTGATTAATTTGACAGGACTAAACTAAAATTTATCTTCTGTCCTTTTCTTAATGAAATAGAAAGAAAAAGATGCACTGAACTTAAATTTAATTTAGTTTGGGAACAAGGGAATCGGCACCAATGTCACCTTTAGCAAAATATGCATCATTTTTGTAATTTTTTCACAAGATTTTAAATGTATATAACACTTATAAACAAATAAGAACGTGCAGTGTGATGATACGAAATCGAACATTAATAATGTTCTTTTAGGTGTGGTTTATTTCTCCTAATTAATGACTTAATAGCCTCTGAAAAACGAAGAAAAAAGAGGTTTTGATCGGGTGTCATGATTTCCAAATATTTATAAGATTTGTATATGTGCTTCAAATTATTTTTGTATCAGGGTAATCATGAAGTTTAAAAGTATCTAATTCGACAGTTAACGTAAAATTACTGGTTTATTTTTTATACAACCGAATGATGTTTGGTGTGCCGCGTAGTTGCTAGGCAGTTCGAGCCTCGGAATCTAAAGGTTGTCTACAAGAAGTCTAAAGTCTATACTGATATTATATCGAGTACCTAATTAAATAGTTTGTTAAATATTGCTATATACCAAGTTTGTATATGTGCAAGAATATAAATACAGAAATATTCTTACTGACAAGGCGTTTTCATTTCACGGGGCTACCCCGTTAAGGCGCTGACAAGATCCAATTGACCAAAATAGGCTTCTCTTAAGAAAAAAAAATTGCCAAATCTGTATAGTTTGTGGTAGCGGAAAAAATATATGTTAATTTTGAACATATTTCCCAGAACTTGGTTGTTACCAAAACACGTTTTGAAAAAAAATCTCGATACAAACTAACGTTAAACTAACCTCTTACCTTGAGTTCTAATCCAAAATATCTGCATTAAATATAAACATACGTTACGTATTTAATTAATAACAAGAACGTCATAGTTGAATGCAGAACTTGGTTGTTTTTTATTTTCGATTACTCAACTCAATTTTGAGTAAATAGAGAATTGCTTCATATTTTGCAATAAATTACAAGCGTTGTGTCATCGCGCTTCTCTTTCTTTTCTATGCCATCTGACAGTGACCGCGGTTTAGGTGTTGTCAGCGTCTTAAATGAAAACGCCTTGTCAGTAAACCTTAAATTATTTCACGGATTCAATTCAATTATGTAACTAAGCAGACAGGTGTGCTGCTGGTTGTTGCGCCACTTCTTCTTCCCAGCTAAAGCACTAGGAAATGGTGAAGGGCGGGCATTTTTGGGGGACTGTCCTATGTAACTTTGACGTTCGAAAAGTGCTGATTCTCAGTCTTGTTTGAATAAATGACTTTTGATTTTGATTTTTAATTCCTGCATATTTTGTCATCATTCGTTTTGCTTTTTCTCAGGAACAGATATTTGTATAGCCAGTTTTTTTAGATCTATTTTTATTTTTTTATTACTGTGAACACCATTTTTCGATTCAAGAATCCGTTTGCGTAATATTAAGCTTTATAGTGCTAATTTTTGTTAGAGACAAGTGTGTGTGTGTGTTTCCCCTGCTAGCTAAATGGTTGTTTATGGAGATGTGAAAAAAATCATAGCAGTAGTACATAATTATAATGAAATTAAAAGTAAAACTATAACAGCTAAGTAGGCTTTACAAGTTAACGAGTAATAGTCGACCAACTTAAATTTGCACTTGGAGAATTGACCGTGACGTATATCAATGTATGGGAGAACACATTTTTCAACTACATTGTAAAGTTTGTTTTTGGGATAAGTCCATCCCTACATTCCCAACTACGAAGCCTTCATTGTGCGTGGACCGACACGCACTTGGCCGGTTTTATTTGTTAGACCAAAATGACAGCGGCAATCGACCTTTTTCAAAAATAGCATAATATTACAGAGATAATAAACAACAATAAAGGTCCTCTTGCAGATAATAATTCAGTGGTCTTTGGTGAGAGTCACTTGTTGAATAGATTATTGACAGTTTTATTTTTATCCAAAAGTCATTATAGTCTAGAAAATTAAAAAAAAAAACAGAGAACACAAACTATGAACGTTTGTTCTTATTAGATGTATGCAACTCTATGCATATTTTACTCTTTTTTCCCTATTTATGGTCTGAAGTGTAGCTAAAGTAGCATACATTTAACATGAATCCACCATTACCGGGAGCCGTATGACAAGACAACACACCAAGTTGGAGATTCAGTAATACGAGTAAGTAGATACGGAAGATAACAGAAGTACTAAACCATTCAACGCTCAAAACAAATGAATAGAGATAAAAATATCGAAGGAAGTAACAGTACAATTTTTGCCTTCGTGCTTTTGCGACAGATTCTGTTCATCAATTTATATCTATTTATTTAATGGTATGGCACTTTAGCAACTTACTAAACATACACAAATAAAAATCTCACACAGTGTTAGATATTGTTAATTCATCACTTTCAGAAGTGCACAGCAGAGAACTTAATGATATAACGTAATATTGTGGAGTTTAATATAGTGTGTGGAATTTAAAATTTACTTGTAAAGTATTATATTGTTTTAAATTATTGTGAATGTGAAGACTATTTAAGTACAGATGCACAAATACTGTTCACGCTGCAAAAGAAATTGGTCAGAATCCTGGTAAACATTGAGCAAACCGATAGTTGTAAACCTTTCTTTCAAAAACACAATATTTTAACCCTTCCGTGTATATATATCTTAGAAACATGCAAATTTGTGCGAAAACATCACGAGTTCTACTCAAAACGTGAAGACATCCAGTCGCGCTATCTACTCAGACACCGATCTAGGCTAAACATACCAAGTTCTCGACTAAAAATGCACTCAAAAAGTCCCTATGTAATGTCCATTAAAGTATATAATAAACTACCCGGATCAATAAAAAACGAAGAAAAAACTCACACATTTCTAAAAAAACTAAGAGATTTTTTGTTAAAGAAAAGCTACTACTCATTAAATGAATATTTAAGTGATATACATATAAAGTCATAATTTTAGTAGTCAAAATTAAATATTCATATTATATTTATTAATTATTACAAGATCTCCCAATAGATACCTATTTATATTCTATATTATAAATACCTACTATTAGTTTATCTTAGAAATTACCTACCTACTGTATAATAATTATAATTTACAAGTGCTTCCTCTCTCCTAACTCACTTATTTGCTGTGCCCGACAGGGTCCATGTGATCTAATTTTAAGTTTTACCACCTAAGTACTACATGTGGAATGCAATAAAGTATTGAGTATTGAGTAGGTCATTGTTTTTTTTTTCTCATTTAGTATTAATCATGGTCTGGCAGTTTGAGTAATTTATGCGGCCTACCCAAATGTTCTTTCTTTGGTATTGTTCGTCGCATCGTTGAGCTCCTTAAGTTCTGAGTTGAGCTGCACGATTACTGACAATTGCGTGCACTGACTGGACAGGTCCACTCAATCTGTGTAGTTCTTTCCTCAAAAGGACCATTTCAGACACCAATCTACATTGCCTTCACATGATCTGACCAAGATTATGTCTGGACTTTAAAGTAGACTGTGACCTCTGAGTTTGTTTCGTCCTTTCTTCTCAGAGTAGTCAGATAGGAAACGCCGACCTCATCTAGGTTTATTTTAAAAATATGATTGACGTGTAAAAGTGTTTGTACAAACCTACTTATAGAAAATAAATCATTTATCAATAGGACGTGTAAGATTTAGTTTGTTGAATTATTTTTATATGCATTTTTCTAAAAATATATTAATCTTAAAGTCTAGTTTTTTAAACTTTCCTGCTAATATGAATTCCATGTATAATTGAGAGTTCGCCACGGGAAAGTCCGAAGAAGATGCCGTGGCCTCTGGCAACGCACAGGCAACGGAAGGAACACGGGTGGGCTTCAGTCAGTCAGTAAGAGTCTGACACTTCCACTTCTCCCGCTCCACCTAGAGCGGGAGAAGTTATTTGATAATTTTCCAAATAAAATATATAAATGTCGGGACAGGGGGCCGATTGGAGCTTGATTCTTAACCGTTGAACATTTTACTGGGCGTAGATGTGTGCAGCAGGCGAGAAGAAAAAGTCTGAAGTTGATTATTGTTTTGTAGGTTATATTTGAACTTGACAAAATCTATAAAACAAAACGTTGGACAGTTTCTGTGCACTCGTTGTCCGTACGAAGTCCGATGGTCAAGAGGGCTTCTCCACGCCGCTGTAGCGCCCTCGTCGACTCGCACGAACGTCAGGCTAGACTCTGTCGAAGCGCGCCAACTTCACACTTGCGTTTCGTTGTCTATTGACATCCCGTTCTCATGACCCTTCCGATATATATATATAATAATATATAATTGAGAGTATAGAAATGATTTTATGTTGGATTTTTTTGACATGGCGACATATCGAGAGTAGAGCACTCTCACACGCTGAAGCGTTGTGGGCTTGCACAAATTGTAGTCTACTTGAATTATTCAAAGTTGTAATATTGATTTGGCAGATAAATATGTTTTTTGTTATCGCTCATGTATTTGATTCATCTTCAGCTGCAGCAGAGAAAATACATGTACCCATTTAATGGTACTTCTGCATCTCCCTCCACAATAAATCCGTCGTGCAAAAGCCGTTCACCCCAGTCCTTTCACTACTTCATCACTTATTCATTCAATCAGTGTCGATGACTTTACTTCACATGGTTATCTGTAGGGTTCCCTGAGGTTAACATAAATTATTTTTATATCATAATTAATGTTGCATAATGGCACTTTTATTAATGTATGAAGTTGAGGCATCATTGAGGTCTACATACATATTTTTCGAACATTTCCGTTCTTCTTTTCTTGTATCGACACGACCTATAAAAAGAATAACTCTTGCTCTGTTAAAAAAAATATACGCCAATCAGCAAGGAGGTAATGAGATTTCCGTGGACTGAATAAATATATAAAACATTACTTTCCTTCAGGGCAGTCGGGTAAAAACGATGCATGAAATTCTGTGAAAGCAGTTTTTTTTAATAGAAAACTCTAATTTCACCAGTTATGTACATAGCTCCTTGTAATAGAGGACTAGCCTATTCCTAATGACACAGCCACAAAGCAAGACTCGAACGAACGAACGACTAATAATTTTGCATAGCATAGCATATTATAGCCTATAATGTTCCCACTGCTGGGACACAAGCCTTCTCTTTGTGAGAAGAAGTGAGCTGTAATCCACCAAGCGGGCTTGGAGTTCGTTGGTGGATGTCACATGTCTTCGAATATTTAGTAATGAGAAAACCAACTAACACAGCTAGATTCGGGGTTGAAATCCATGAACCCACGTTGAGCAGTCACGCTACAACCAGTACACTACTAGGCAGCCCACTTCTTTCTAACCTTAATAAAGTACGGAACCTTCACACCAAAAACACAATTCCAACCAAGTTTTTCCCACATACATGATTAAAGGCAATAGGATTTGCAAATATCTAGATAATCGATGCAGTTACTGCTTGATCACCGGTCACGCATTGCCGTGTCGTGAAAACTATAGTAGAGGAAAAGTTTATTGAAATGATGCGGGTAGGCAAGCGATTTATGATGACGGTAGGATAAGATGTGCGTAGAAACGAACAAGTGAAGGGTGAAAAAAAATAGAGAAGGAAAGAGATTTATATAATCAAGTCGAGAGGTACTTCAGGCAAACGAGCTTCACCGTCGATGATATATCACCGGTGGTGATTACAGGGGTATCTCCAGTAAACTATTAAATAATATAATAGACATCGTAGCTCCCTATCTAGCTGTTACTTTTAATAAATGTGTTGATTTAGGAACTTTTCCTGACCTTATGAAGAGTAGTAAAGTCATACCATTATTTAAATCTGGTAATAAAAATGGCGTTGGCAATTTCAGGCCTATTTCTATTTTACCTGCATTTAGCAAAATATTTAAAAAGTTAATACTCAAGCACAGCACTAAGACACAGTACTAAGACATCTAATTTAGGCAGCTCCTTCATAATGAACAATATGGCTTTACAAAAGGTCATTCGACATACACATGCGAGTGTTGCACTGCTGAAACACATATTTAACGCACGGGAGAACACGAAAAATGCTATCGGAGTTTTCTGTGATCTCTCCAAAGCTTTTGATTGCGTTCAACATGACACGCTTTTGCGTAAACTACGTCATTACGGTGTCCAAAATGAATCAAAGAAGAAGAGAAGTAATAAGTTCTTACTTACATAATAGGTTGCAGCGTGTAGATGTTAATGGTGTGAAATCTTGCTACTAGTTCAGTTAGGTGTACCACAAGGCTCAATACTGGGTCCATTCTTATTCTTAGTGTATATTAATGACTTACCATTAATGACTTACTATTTAAAGGGTTTCTGTGTTTAATGTAAATAATCTTCTCCTGAACGAAAAAAAGACTAAACTTATTAAATTTTCAACGCCAAATGTCAGGCAGCTAACTACCAATGTTCAACTTAATGGAATAGAGTTGGACCCTGTTGAGTCGACAGTTTTTCTTGGAATAACTATTGACGCTAAATTACAATGGCGCCCACACATAGAAAAATTGTCAGGAAGGCTAAGTTCGGCCGCCTATGCTGTTAAAAAAATTCGACAGATAACCGATGTAGATACGGCCAGAATTGTTTATTTTAGTTATTTTCATAGTCTTATGTCATATGGGATTCTTCTCTGGGGAACCTGTGCGGACATTAATACCGTCTTTGTTTTGCAAAAAAGGGCTGTTCGAGCCATTTACAACCTAGGTCCAAGAGATTCCCTTCGAGAAAAATTCAAAGAAATAGATATTCTGACTATAGCCTCTCAATATATATTTGATAATCTTTTGTATGTACACAAAAATATATCAAATTTTAAGAAAATGTCCGATATCCACAGTTTAAATACCAGGAATAAACATAATCTTGCTGTACTTCACACTCGCCTCCACAGAGTAGGCAACTCGTTCATGGGTCAATGTATACGCTTTTACAACAAACTTCCTATTGCTATTCGAAATTTACCCATTAAACGATTTAAAAGCTGTATTAAAACCAAACTTTGTAAAAAAGGGTACTATAAAATTTCAGATTATTTAGAAGACAAAAAAGCTTGGGATTGAGCTGCTCGCTCTGATAAGCTTTGTGCTAAAACCATAAAATTTGAAGTTTAAATTATGCAAAATCATCATTATATACAACTATATGTACATATTGACATTGATGAATATTATAAGCAAAATTACGTGAATATTTATGTACCTTAAAAAGTATTATACGAGTATTACTTTAATTATTGTGAATGTGAGCACTATGTGGGTCATTTTTATTTATTTCTTGTTGTTTTTTTTTTTTTTTTTTTTTCTCTTAGTTTTAATGATGGTCTGGCATTTTGAGTTCTTTATGCGGCCAACCCAATTGTCCTTTCCTTGGTATTGTTCGTCGAGTCGTTGAGCTCCTTAAGTTTTGAGTTGAGCTACACGATTACTGACAAATGCTTGCACTGACTGGACAGGTCCACTCAAATTTGTGTGGTTCTTTCCTCAAAAGACCATTTCAGACATAGATCTACATGGTCCTCACATGATCTGACCAAGATTATGTCTGGACTTTAAAAGAGACTTTGACCCTTGAGTTTGTTTCGCCATTTCTTCTCAGGGGTAGTCAGATAGGAAATGTCGACTCCATCTAGCTTATTTTTTAATATGACGTGTAAAAGTGATTGTCATATCCTATTTACAGAATAAACAATTTCATTTCATTTCATTTCATTTCATTTCATTGTGACGTTTTACTGTTTGTAGATGATATCTATCTTATTTTTAAAGTAGACAGGAATAGACAAGTTTTTGACGACGTAAACAGTGCACTCTCAATGGTTACGGATTGGTTTACAAATAACATAATTGTCAATGCCAAGAAAACGAAACGTATAAAGTTCGCCTTACCGAATGTTAGTAATCTAACATTCGGTAAGGCAACCAAAGTTTTTTTTAGTGGGACTTTTGCAATAGCATGCTTTCTTCGCTTTGCTAGTTTAGATGCATCGTAAGGTAGGGTCTTGCGTTTCTTTAATATAGTTTGAACTATGTATAGTTTTCGTACTGATAGTAATTCGCTTAAGTTATAAAGACTGTCTGTGGGATATCTAATTTTCTTTAAATACATAGTTTTTATCAGGGCACGTTGTGAACGCTCTACCTCTATGAATTTAGTTTCTGCTGACACTCCCCAGTTAAGAATACAGTACACCAAGACAGACTGAGCCAAAGCGACGTATATCTCATTAAAGAGATTTCTAGAAGTGTTATTACGACTAATTATATTTTTTGGCACAATATGTCTACTAAATAACCAACACAATTTTCTAACCCTGTTAGAAACCTGTTCGATATGGCAATACCAAGATAATCTCTAGTCTACTACTACCCCTAAATATTTGGTTTGTTTTACTTTATTTATTTTTGGGTAATTACAATTTTTATTCTTGAAGTCCTCAAAATCATGTATTTTGATTTTAAAATCATCCGTCGGTTCAGTTCGTGCACTAATACTGAAACACACGAAATTAGTTTTACATGTATTCAGGTAAGCAATTTTTTTTTCAGCCCTTGTGTACTCAACATCTTCCCAAGAGATACCAGAAAAGACGATAGCCGTTTCATCGGCATAAGAGATAATTTTGGCGTTTTTTATATTTAAATTGCAGAGATCGTTCATATATATTAAAAACAATGTTGGGCCCAATACGCTTCCTTGCGGTACGCCGTAAGTTACATCCGCATAGTTACTGGTATACTTTCCAATCCTAACGCTCTGCCTCCAATGGGCGTTTAAAGCGAATGCGGGAGTCTCAGATTCTTCCCGTCTACAGGTAGTCTTGTAATGTCTTTATTGGGTCGTACTCCTATTTCTTTGTGTGTCTTATGTAGTTTGTGCTTACATAAGGATCTCCTACACATTACGCATAATATTCTGTTATGTTTTAACATGTAACTTCAGTGGCTTGTTGCGTGCTTCTAAAAGTTAAATTGGGCGTTTTATACGCCCATTGAGCACGGGTATTACTACAAAAGTACCTAGCTCATGCCGCGGATATGCCATATAAACTTCAGTATCATTACTATTGGAGCAACATAAGAAAATGCGTATTAGAGAAGCAGGCAAGAAAAGGGAAAGACGAAAGTAATGATAGATGGATTCTGTGCAAGATGATTTAGCTAGAAAGAGGCTGATTACCGAGATGATGGTTAATAGAATAGAATAGACTTATATTTATTCAATTATCATATGACTCAAAAATAATTAGTAAGACTTACAAATATATTAGTAAGAACTGACACTTCACAAAAACAAACAAATGGTAGTGGATCACCGCTGTGGCAACCCATGTGAGATGGTACAACAGCGACCCACGAAAACAGAGTCTATGCGACTTTAAATCATGCTTAGGATACTGTTGGAGCTGCTCCACACCCTGCCCTCCAAGGAAGCGCACCTTCTGCGCATGATTGTGTAGAAACAATATACATGCGCATCCACGATCATCCCCGACGCACTACAGAAGCGGTGCAGCACACAGCATCCTAAACGCGTTATTATACTGAACGTGGAGAGGGTTGTACGATCTTTGCGTATATCTAGCCCACAGGCTGCTCGTGCAAAAAGACGTACAGTAGGCTCGTGACAGCGTTATCTTAACAGGAAGTGAGCATCGTGCAATCGACAACGCTGTCCGCTCCCGTTCAATGTCATCATCGTCTTTGAGATTCGGATTAATAGAGATATTTTGAAAAAGATGTGTTGCATCAACCCCAAATAAATTAAGATAAGGTCAGTTGAATTATCACTTTCGGAGGCATTTATTTTTGCTATACCTCTGAGTGCATAGTTCAGTTGACAATGCTACTAGCTCACTGGCAATAAGATCTCAATCTCATAGAATACTGCAGTCCGTATCATGCGTGCGCGCAAACTTATATGGGAGGGTGCGGAAGCGCTGGTCGAATGCGTAAACAACTGCGTGTATTCCGCAAGCATAGACTAGCAGTATCTATTGTCGATCAAACCGCGCAAGTAGTGCTATAGTTGAGTAAAAGTATAGTTTTCTACACTGTGCGTGTGTTTTTAATACAATGGTCTTCTTGCTAAGTTCTGAAGGTTCAGACTTAGTTAATTTGTGATGCGGAATCTTGCAGTGTAGTGTTTCTTTTTTTTTTTAATGTGTATTTTCAGTGAGACATGAATTTCATGGAGATGAAATTCTTCTCTTGGACATTTTATCTCGTTAACAAACCTTGGATATCACTCCCTAGCTAGATCATCATATTAAGAAATACGTAAAAATCTAGATGTTCTGTTGAAACTTAGACAATAGACATAGCTTATTGGCTATGTCAGGGTATATATGTTCTGTGGGCTATGTTGATTGTAACCGCATTTGTGTATGTAGATGTAGGGAACTATTTGAATGACTACATTTTTTGTTAAGTCAATCAAATATACCTACTTGGTGTCCCAAATGAAGGCTTGAGCAGACTGGAACGATATCACGGGCGCGACACTTTCCATGAGCATTTCATAGAAATTGTGCTAATACGAGTAGTGTCGCGCCTGTCTGCGGGAGCCTTGAATGTTCATTTTAACACGATCTTCCTTCTAGTTTTTACGACCTGTTTAATAATAACCTACTTGAGTTTAGGGACCTATTTTCACAGGGGATAACTATTAATACAGACACACCATAATCAAACATCTTTTTCCCAGTGGGGTAGGTAGAAACTATAAAACTCTTAGACTTTTGTTTCGTCTCCCTTCAAACATTGCAACAAATTCTAATTTCAATTCAGTTTTCGTCTGCGTCATTGGGACATGGGCAAAGTACATTATAAATCGCGTAAGTGAAATATACCATATCATTATTTAAATATAACAATACACAGGCAACATCATCCGTTAGGCAGAGGTGTACCTATAGTACACCCACAGTTATGTTTAAGTCCCTTGTAATGGGAGGCCAGCCTATTGCCATCAACCAGGCACAAATTCTGAATCCGGGCTGCTACTGAGAAATTCCTGATGAAAAAATCCAATGACAGTTTTCCCGACCAGGGAATGACCTCATTCTCTGCCGTTGCGCTTGCGAACACTATGCCAATGAGGCAGTCGCCATAACAGTATTTGTTTGCGAAAGTAATTGTCTGAAGTGATTGGCGGAAAATGAAAAGTTATTGACTTCGAACTAATCGGTGCAGTATCGATGCATATGTATTGAATGCTTAATGTCACCGCAAGGGTTATAACACGCAATGTTTTCCTAAACAGACAGCTGTACTGCTGGGGAGTTTGTTGCGCCACTTCTTCTTCCCAGCTAAAGCACTAGGAAGTGGTGAAGGGCGGGCGTGCCGGGGGACTGTCTTATGTCAATTTGACGTTCGAAAGTGCTGATTCTCAGCCTACATAATCAGCCTATAATGTTCCCACTGCTGGGAGACAGGCCTCCTCTCTGTGAGAGGGAGTGGGCCGTAATCCACCACGCGGGTCCAGTGCGGGTTGGTAGATGTCACATGTCTTCGAATTTTTGGTTCTAGGACATGCCGGTTTCCTCACGATGTTTTCCTTCACCGTTTTGAGAGCAGTGGTGATGAAATAATTTACACAAAGTAAAGCGCCTGTCTGGGTTCGAACCCACGACCTACAATTCGTAAGTCGCGGCTGTTACCACTGGGCCACCACAGCTCTATTTTTTTTTGTTTTTGGGTGGGAAATCATCAAATAACTTCTCCCGCTCTGGCCAGAGCGGGAAGGTGTGTCAGACTCTTACTGACTACCCGTGTTCCTTCCGTTGCCTGTGTTGCGGAGGCCTCGGTGACCCATTAGTACCTTCCCGCGACCCTGACAGGCATCGGCCCTAGTGGTACCCTACATTTGTGCTGACGACATCTTTTTGAGGCGCGCGTGGAATACAACGCGCCGTCGACCCGGGCCTGCTCACCATCCGCAAGCCCGCGCCTACGGTGGCCGGAAATCCGCCCGGGATTCCCGACGCCCAGGGCGTCTCCTGCGGCGGCTAGGGGCGAGAGGGCGCGAAATTTGCCTTTCCCTCAACCGTCCCGCCTCCTCCTTCACGAGCATTACTGCTTCGCAGAAGGAGGTGACGGCTGCCCATGCCCTCTCGCTCCGTACCATGGCCTGAACCAGGGCCGGACGCGAGAGATCTCTGCCGCCGATCGCCTCCACTAGTAGTTAATCTTGCAATTTTAATTGTAATTTTGGTGTTTCGAACTCCAAATGCTTGTTCTGAACCTAATTTCACTAAATCAATATTGATGTGTTGATTTTAACGTGTATCGAAACGAATATTAATTTATTCATTAAAACTTTATGCACAAGTAAAAAAAATACTGTACAAAAGCGGACTTAATGTATATTCGTTCACGATCATACATCGTTTCAAAAATTACAAATATTCTGTTTAAGTAATACTTGACTGGCTTGAATGGAAACCTAAAGAAACAAATAATTTTGACAGGGGGGACGGGGGTTAAATCCCCAAAATTCTGCTTACGTAAAACTTGAATGGCCCCAGCGCGATAAATACTATTTTAATTCAAAATCTTCCCATTGAAATTATCAATCACACTTTTACCACCTCATCAACTATGTTGGGACCGGCTTTCAGTATAACTGAGTGTAGCTGAATACCAGTACCAATTTAACATGGAGCTACTGCCTATCTGACCTCCACAACCCAGTCACTGGTAACACAAAACCCCTTGGTAAGACTACTACCTCAGCCCGCGTTGTATTGTTAACTAATTGTATTATTTGCTTTGTTCCAGGTCCGGGCTTCATTGAAGAGTTGGACATAGAGGCATACATGAGCTCCGTCGGCGAGGGCTGCTATGCACCCCAGACTATTGACCCGCGCCGGACTGGGTAAGCATATCTTAGGGAAGACAGAAGTAAAATAAAAATAACAAAAAATTGTATACATACAACAGATATAACAATCACGTTGCGCTGAGCTTGTCCATACCGAAAGGACCTCGGTCTTTTGGAGACAGCTGTTCTCTCTATTGCACTTGCATGGAGTCTCCTTGTGGCCCAAAAGGATGTCATTTAGTGACCCTAACCTTTGGCAACCCGTAATGGTTATGTGGGAGATGCTCCCCGAAGACATTTTTTGGTGTAACACAGGGCAACACCTGTGTATTGCACTGGTGATCTCGGTACACTTCCGCATGTGCAAAGGTCGGTTTCAAACACGGTTTTGGTTTCAGCCCGTAAGTGTCCGGTATAGCTTTTTACCTGTCCCTGGCGGAGAGAAACCATGAGGTTTTCCCCAAGAAAATAAGATGATGCACCTTAGACTAAGAATTTGTTTTTCTTGAGCAAAAAAATATATCATCATGCTTATGTTCCAAATTATTATGTATACTTAAAACAATCCTTACTCCAATTTCAGGGGCCACCAACTTCCAGAAAGTCCACCGGACTCAGGATCAGAGAATCCCTACAGTCCATCAGAGACCCAGGTCTCCCACGCCATCCCAGTACCCCAAACAGTCCTCAGTTCCGACTACATGCTAGTTCACGACCACATACCTACCCACGAGATCCTGCAACAAAATGGTGACTACATCTACGAAGAGTTGAAGGCAGATAACATTGACCATGAGGTGTTGAGGAGTAATCTGAATGATGTGGTCGTGCTACCACAAGATTCTAATATTGTGGAGCTTGGGATCAGGACTGTTAGACATGATTTAGGGTTGGGTGATGTTTATCAGAACAGGTGAGATACACAATTTATATATATTATTATTCGTCCCTCTGGTTCGTACCGTGATAAAAATACCAGGCTGTCAGCAAATGGTAGCCGGGCTGACTGTCTAGGTGTGGGCTGGATGTACATTAAAGCCACTCATGGAAGCAGTTCTTATTCATAAAGGTTCCCTAGATACCTCTGAACTCAATTCCTATTAAAGAGCCTCGACAAGTAACGATTCTTCAGTACATTCGCCTTTCTCTGACCAGTCATCTTGGTGACTGCAGAATTCTATTCATATGTGTACTTAAAGGAGAAAATGGTGATTTAAATGCTTTCTTGCCATTTATTTATTCTTTAATACAAAGACTCAATTCTCCCCAGATACAGTCAGATGAGGGTAGACATGCCAGAGCTGGAGCAAGGCATGATAAACCCGCAGCTGGTGGCGTTGGGTCACGAGACCCTAACGCCGGTGTACACCAGTCTGCAGGAGCCCAGCACGAAGAAGAGGAAGCATTCACAGGATACCAACTCTCAAGTGAAATGTGAGCCTGGTGAGTTATTGGCGATTGTTTCTTATAAAACATTGCTAAACCAATTGGTAGTTTATTAACGCTTTCAAGGTATCCCTGAACTTGTTAAGCTAGCAGTATGAATGAACGATGGAAATTATAAAACGAGCGAGCTTTACAGTGGTCGCATACATACATAATCAGCCTATAATGTTCCCACTGCTGGGACACAGGCCTCCTCTCTGTGAGAGGGAGTGGGCCGTAATCCACCACGCGGGCCCAGTGCGGGTTGGTAGATGTCACATGTCTTCGAATTTTTGGTTCTAGGACATGCCGGTTTCCTCACGATGTTTTCCTTCACCGTTTTTTTAAAAGCAGTGGTCACATATGATGTGTAACATCTGACATCTCACCTTGGTAATAAGCAACTGAGCCGCGACAGAAATTAAACTCAGAATTAAAAAAAAAAAAAATACTGAAATATTTATAAGAATAATTATTCTTTACTAGTGGTCGCCCACTGGTCGACATTCGACCCCCTTTACTTACAATCTATACAGGTTGAAATTGAAAACTTGCGACAAACTGAAATGGGACATTGTATACATCATTATTAACAACTTTTACTAAGGGACCAAAGCTGTAATCCCAAAAAAAAAAATCTGCTTTTCCTACATTTTGATGAGGTATTGCGAACATAAATGTAGGGGACAGCAGTTTTTTTTTTGGGATTGTAGCTTTGGTCCCTTAGTAAAAGTTGTTCATAATGATGAGTACAATCTCCCATTTCGATTTGTCGCATGTTTTGAATGTCACCCTGTATAGTACTTGTACTTCCATGCTATTAAAAAGTACTTACTTATTCCATGCTCAAGCTGTCACTTCCTGTTACACACTTCCGTTCCTTTTCACGAAATCCTTCCCACAGAAAGCGACAGGAAAGATGTTATACATCGAAAGCATAAAGGTTGCTAAATCAAAACACTTTTTACACACACTGAGGGAGTGAAATTTTTTTTATTAAGGCGCTGACAAGACCCAATTGACTAAAATAGGCTTCAACTAAGAAAAAAAATTGCCAAATCTGTATAGTTTGTGGTAGCGGAAAAAATATATGTTAATTTTGAACATATTTCCCAGAACTTGGTTGTTACCAAAACACGTTTTGAAAACAAAATCTCGATACAAATTAACGTTAAACTAACCTCTTACTTTGAGTTCTAATCCAAAATATCTCTATCAAATATCAACATACGTTACGTATTTAATTAATAACAAAAACGTCTTATTTGAATGCAGAACTTGGTTGTTTTTTATTTTTGATTACTCAACTCAATTTTGAGTAAATAGATAATTACTTCATATTTTGCAATAAATTACAAGCATTGTGTCATCGTGCTTCTCTTTCTTTTCTATGGAATTTGACAGTGACCGCGGTTTAGGTGTTGTCAGCGTCTTAACACTCTCCCTGCCATGGGAACCGCCGGCGACCCCCAAAAAATGTTGTTCAGCAGGCCAAAGCACATTTCTTAATACTTTTAGTAGCGGGCCGTTAACAGCACGCCACTAGTTGTAAAAATTATTTGAATTCGGGAGGTCAGGGCGGATCCCACGGCGTCTTGAAAGATTTTTTTTTTGGACCCGCCGGCGGCTCCCACGCCCTCTTGTAATAATTTTAACTTTACGAGTAGACTCACGGCGTTCCCAATCAGCAAATTTGGGACCCGCCAGCGACCTCCATGGCCTCCTGAACTTAAAAAGCTTTATATATTATCGGCAGAAAGAGTGTTAATGGTTTATTTCATCTGAAAAGTTGTGCCAAATACTATTTTAATTACAATAAAAAAAATCAATTCTTCATATCTTATAATTATTTGCGGTTTGTCCCTTACGCCAATCGAAATTATTGGTACCGATACGAGATTCTTAGATACAAGAGCGGGCAAAGCGAATTTGGGAATAAAGATGCACCCAGATGGATCATTTGGGTTCAAAGGGTTGCACGTAAACTGATAAATAGACAATTACATTGTGAAAACGTTCAGAGTTTATAAGTTACTGCAGGTTCTTCCAGGTATAAATATGCACATAATTCTCGTTTATTATGCATAATGACATGACATGACATGACATGCAGCGACTTACGAGTTGTATGATGTAGGTTCGAACCCAGACAGGCGCTAACCTTTGTTTAAATTATTACGTCACCACTGCTCTCAAAACGGTGAAGGAAAATATCGTGAGGAAAGCGGCATGTCCTTGAACCAAAAATTCGAAGACATGTGACATCTACCAACCCGCACTGGGCCCGCGTGGTGGATTACGGCCCACTCCCTCTCACAGAGAGGAGGCCTGTGTCAAAGCAGTGGGAACAATATAGGCTGATTATGGGTGCATGATGATCAGGCCGTAAAGTATAAAACCTTTTTATTTTTCTTTCTCCAGCGGCCCTATCGCCCGAGAGTGTAACCCACGTGTCCCGCCCCGCGCCCCCCTCTGTGGACGGCTCCGAGGCGGGGGACGATGCTCCTCTGCAGTGCATCAGATTCGGCAACTTCCAGCAGAACGTCTGGCATTCGCTGTATGACTGCAATTTGAAGCCACTGTGAGTATGAAAATAAAAAATAGGGGTCTTAGGCTGTAGATTTCAATTTCGAGATTAAATAACAAGTATATTGGAATGAGTAAAAAGGTTAAGAGCGTTTGCGTACTGCATCCGATTCGGATCCAAGAAATAACGATCTTTTTTTTCACTTCTGAATTCTCTTAAGGAATTCGGATGTAGTGCGCAAACGATCTTTTAATTATGTGAGGGGAATAGATCAATAAGATTATCTTGAATTTCTATAATAATATGACAATTATTTATTTACATAACCAAATTACAAGATAATTATTAACATTAATTAAATTAAATTAAAACTAACTTAAGCCTAAAAAAGGCCCTCGGGGCATTGTACCGAGAATGCTGGCGGCACTTCCTCGCTGAATTGCAATGCTGATGCGTTGCGCGAGAAAGCCGCCAGCTTTTCGGTCACCAGTTACATCAACTAGACGTTTCGCGATTTCCGCAAATAACTTATGCGCACTGGGTCCACGGACCGAGGGTCTCGACGCCAAAGGGCACAAAGTTGTACTCTCTGCCAAGGCCTCCATATTTAATAACTTTCAAATTTTCGGCATTTTCTGCCGCTGCACCCGCTTTAGAAGTAGTCCGTTGGAGGTGGGACGGTGCCAGTGTGGTCTACACAGGTAGCGTCCCAAACTCCACGGGACCAAAGACACACCATCAGGTCTTTTGCCATCATCTCTGACAATGCCAGTCGGCTCAAGAAGAGCAGGCACATTGATGCTGGCAAGAGATAATAATAATAATAACATTATTTTTAGTGCTGGGTATAAGTAGTGGGTAGTCTGGTCATAAGTTTTGTCACATATGGAAAGTTAAATAAATTACACTATGAGTTACGCACTACAACCATTTATATATCAAATGAAAGGGTATAAAATACAGATTTAAACTACATTAATATTATTCGAAATGTCCTCCTCTTGCTTCGATACAAGCCTTCAATCTGCAAGGCCAGTCATCAATCGAAGCACGCACGACGTTCATGTCAATATCGGCGACTGCTCTAATCAGGGATACTTTTAGTGACTCCAAGTTGCAATGGGGTTTAGCGCAGACCTTCTCCTCTAAGTGCTGCCATATTTTGTAATCCAGGGGTTTCAAGTCTGGACTGGATGAGGGCCAATCCTCATGCCTGATGAAGTCGATTCCACGGGACGTGAGCCAGTTTTGGGTACTTTTTTTACTTTATGAGGATTTCATTTGATTCGCGCCTTCACTGCTTTAATGACCGCTGGAGTCCGAACAGTACGAGGTCGACCGCTCCTTTGCTTATCTTCTAATCTTGAATCTTCCCTGGATCGTTTGATAGTACGATAATTAAATCTTAGTGGAATTTTAAAATTTTTCAGCAGTTTGAAAATCTCAGTTGGCGCTTGACCGCAACGACGCAATGCAATTACTGCGACTCTGTCTTCGTTGCGCGTCCACTCCATTTTAGAAAATGAACGAAATTCCAAAAACCCTTTGTTCTTATTTTCTTCAAATATTAAAATTTCGAATGCCCATAATATTTTCCTTGCTGGCTTGCATTCTAAATTCGAAATTTTATCTATGTGACAGTCGTGACAGAACTTATGGCCCGACTACGTAGATTATATTCATTTGTTCTGAATAAATTTTACCCATGCTGAACAAATTAATATAAATATTATAATCTGTACTCTGTCTATCCGGAAATGCAAGTTTTTATTAAAATTCATCAAAAACCTAATTGACCAAAATAAAAAATTGTCAAATCTGTATAGTTTGTGGTAGCGGAAAAAATATATGTTAATTTTGAACCAGAACTTGGTTGTTACCAAAACACGTTTTGAAAAAAAATCTCGATACAAACTAACGTTAACCTAACCTCTTACCTTAAGTTCTAATCCCAAATATCTGTATTAAATATCAACATACGTTACGTATTTCATTATTATCAAGAACGTCGTATTTGATTGCAGAACTTGGTTGTTTTTTATTTTCGATTACTCAACTCAATTTTGAGTAAATACATAGATAATTGCTTCATATTTTGCAATAAATTACAAGCGTTGTGTCATCGCGCTTCTCTTTCTTTTCTATGCAATCTGACAGTGACCGCGGTTTAGGTGTTTTCAGCGTCTTAATTAATTCATCACAAATCACGTCAATTTTTATTCCAGTCAGCCACCGTCCTACGTGGTGGGTGCCGACAAAGGCTTCAACTACTCCCAAATAGACGAGGCATTCGTCTGCCAGAAGAAGAACCACTTCCAGGTCACCTGTCAGATACAGATGCAGGGCGACCCTCATTACGTGAAGACCGGTGACGGGTTCAAGAAGATCAGCAATTTCTGTTTGCACTTCTATGGGGTTAAGGTAAGGGTGTCATTATTTAAATATTGTATGCTGTTTTTTTAATCTTGTTTTTTTGGGGCTTGTGGCTAAGTAATAACAGCCGCATGGGTCGATCGATCAGGTTAAACTACGCTTGCCGCGGTTGGTCCGTGGATGGGTGACCATCTTTACATACCAAGACCCCTCCGTGCCTCGGAAAGCACGTTAAGCCGTTGGTCTCGGCTGTCATTTGTAGATCTTTGACAGTCGTTACGGGTCGTCAGAAGCTCGAAAGTCTGCCAACCAGTCTTACAAAGGGGTATCGTGTTACCCAGTAACTGGGTTGTGGAGGTCAGATAGGCAGTCGCTCTATGTAAAATACTGGTATTCAGCTGTATCCGGTAAGACCGAAAGCCGACCCCAACATAGTTGGGAAAAAGGCTAGGCAGATGATGTTGCTGTTTTTTTAATCGTTGGTTCAGGTTCATCATCTCCGATTAACTTATCTGAGGGATTCATACAATATTTAGTAGATAACGCCTATCCAGGGTGTCTACTTTAGTGTAGGGGTCCGCTAGGGTCGATGCCTGCTGGAATGAAATGAAATGAAATGAAATTGTTTATTCTGTAAATAGGATATGAGAATCACTTTCACACGTCATATTAAAAAATAAGCTAGATGGAGTCGACATTTCCTATCTGACTACCCCTGAGAAGAAATGGCGAAACAAACTCAAGGGTCAAAGTCTCTTTTAAAGTCCAGACATAATCTTGGTCAGATCATGTGAGGACCATGTAGATCCACGTCTGAAATGGTCTTTTGAGGAAAGAACCACACAAATTTGAGTGGACCTGTCCAGTCAGTGCAAGCATTTGTCAGTAATCGTGTAGCTCAACTCAAAACTTAAGGAGCTCAACGACTCGACGAACAATACCAAGGAAAGGACAATTGGGTTGGCCGCATAAAGTACTCAAAATGCCAGACCATCATTAAAACTAAGAGAAAAAAAACAAGAAATAAATAAAAATGACCCACATAGTGCTCACATTCACAATAATTAAAGTAATATAATACTTTTCAAGGTACATAAATATTCACTTAATTTTGCTTATAATATTCATCAATGTCAATATGTATATACAGGGTGGAATTTTGTAATGCCACCTGGAGGGAAAGTACTCTTAATACTGCAGATAGAAAATTTTACTCAAAGGAAACATTCCTTTATTTTTTAATAGAAAGCAAACTGCATTCAAAGATTTTCGATTATTCTCTTCTCCCACACCCGGGAATCGAACCGGCTAAAATCTGAAAAAATTATACCCTGTACTTTTATTGCATCGATCGTTAGGGTCAATTATAAGGATGAAATCTCTCTAACAAACATGATAAATTAAATGAAAGGAAAACCAGGAAATCTGAAGTTACAAATTCAATGAGTCAAGTTAAAGCTCTTTAACTAACATCCATCTTTTGTAATGCAGACTCCTTTGCGACATACTCGTAGCTGCGTGTATGAGGTAATTTAAATATAGAATGTTAGATTAAAATTTGAAAATTAGATTGTCATAGTTGTTATTCACATTTGAAAATAGCTTATCAAGAACAGTTTGATTTAATGGATGCTTATTTTTTAAATAACAAAAACGTGAATCTAGCTCTGCGGTGGTATGGAGAGAGATATCAAGACCGACAGGCACCAACTCGGTTCGTATTGAAAAGAATGGTAGAAAATTTAAAGAATACGGGTGGTTTCAAGAAGAGACGGCAAACTATTCAGCAAAACTATTTCGATTTTGAACTATATGTTTTAACATACTTTGAATAATTTCCAAAGGCTTCAAGTAGAAATGCTGCCGATGAATTAGGAACAACCCACACTCGCGTACTTAAAGTGCTGAAAAAGTATAAGTATAAATGCTATCGTGAAGGTCGGTTGGTGCAAAAATTGCATATTGGGGATCGTGACGGACGATTACAATTTTGTGAAAACATGCTTGGAGAAATTGACCGAAACCCTAATTTTTTGAGTAACATTGTATGGTCTGACGAAACCAACTTCAGCAATAATGGCATGTACAATCGCCGCAATAACCATTATTGGTCTCGAGTGAATCCTGTTCGTGTTCATGAAACTAACAATCAAGTAAGATTTTCTTTCAACGTTTGGTGCGGAATTATGAGAAATAATGTAGTGTTAGTCCACGTGTACGAAGGTAATTTAAACACTGTCAAGTATATTGAAATACTGGATCTCTTAAGAAACGAGTTAAATGGTTTCCCCGAGGAAGAGCGAAACCAAATAATTCTACAGCAAGATGGTGCTCCAGCACATAACAGCAGAATCACTACTGCCTACATTAATAACCATTTTAATACCTGGATTGGTACAAACGGCACAATTAGATGGCCTGCGAGATCGCCAGATCTCACCCCATTAGATTTTTTTTTGTGGGGATATGTAAAAAATCAAATTTACATGAAATCTTATGCGAATGACAACGAGTTGAGAGTTGAAGTTCAGAATACGATTTATAATATTCACCACAACACTTTATTAAAGGTTACTAGAAATGAATTCGTTAAAAGAATAAATTTGTGTATCCAAGAGAATGGAGCCCATTTCGAGCAACTAATTAGTTAGTTTACCATTTTTTGTAAATAATTAAATTAATTTAAGATTTCCTGGTTTTCCTTTCATTTAATTTATGTTTGTTAGAGAGATTTCATCCTTATAATTGACCCTAATGATCGATGCAATAAAAGTACAGGGTATATTTTTTTCAGATTTTAGCCGGTTCGATTCCCGAGTGTGGGGGAACAGAATTTTTGAAAATCTTTGAATGCAGTTTGCTTTCTATTCAAAAATAAAGGAATGTTTCCTTTGAGTAAAACTTTCTATCTGCAGTATTAAGAGTACTTTCCCTCCAGGTGGCATTACAAAATTCCATCCTGTATAGTTGTACATAATGATGATTTTGCATAATTTAAATGTCAAGTTTTATGGTTTTAGCACAAGGCTTATCAGAGCGAGCAGCTCATTCCCAAGCTTTTTTGTCTTATAAATAATCTGAAATTTTATAGTACCCCTTTTTACAAAGTTTGGTTTTAATACAGCTTTTAAATCGTTTAATGGGTAAATTTCGAATAGCAATAGGAAGTTTGTTGTAAAAGCGTATACACTGACCCATGAACGAGTTGCCTACTCTGTGGAGGCGAGTGTGAAGTACGGCAAGATTATGTTTATTCCTGGTATTTAAACTGTGGATATCGGACATTTTCTTAAAATTTTATATATTTTTGTGTACATACATAAGATTATCAAATATATATTGAGAGGCTACAGTCAGAATATCTATTTCTTTGCATTTTTCTCGAAGGGAATCTCTTGGACCTAGGTTGTAAATGGCTCAAACAGCCCTTTTTGTAAAACAAAGACGGTATTAATGTCCGCACAGGTTCCCCAGAGAAAAATCCCATATGACATAAGACTATGAAAATAACTAAAATAAACAATTCTGGCCGTATCTACATCGGTCGGTATTGGTACTGGTCTGGGTCTGGGTCATCGGTACTGGGGTCGCGGGAAAGTCCGAAAGGGATATCGTGGCCCCTGGCAACACAGGCAACGGAAGGAACACGGGTGGGTTTTAGTTAGTAAGAGTCTGACACACCCTCCCGCTCCGCCCAGAGCGGGAGAAGCTATTTGATAATTTCCCACCCAATAAAAGAAGGGTTCTACTTTCTAAATCCGTCAACGAAGATATGGGTCCGTTCGAATGTAGTTGATTCGTCAAAACAAGTACCAAATTCAATTTTTAGGATAGGCAAATACATACGAGTGTAGGGACAACTGTCAAATCGTGGTATCATTCATTCTTAATTCGGGCCTCGAACTAATCATATATCCGTAAGTGATACGGAGTAGGGAATGCCCGTAACTTCCGTCGAAACTACGGACTTTGTGCTTAGGGAGTAGATCTCCAGATCCTTTGAGGCCCCTTAGTCCAGTTGAGTTGTTCCCAAAAAATTAACATCATCAAATTATAGCTGTGCTGTCTGTGTGTGGTCTGGAAGAGTACCACCATTTTTCACCCTTGTACACACGGCTACATATCAAGCTATACATTTCCATTTTAAGCTGATCTCGCATTGTATATTGTATGAGAGGTCAGCTTATACTGGAACCGTATAGCTTGATTTGTAGCCGTGTGTTCTGTCGCAAAGCTGCCTTGCTGTGATTAAAGGGTTGGGTGGTGGATCGAATACAAGTACCCTAGACATTTGAGTTTTACCTGTAAAGGCCTGTACGCACATTCGAACAAAACATGGTGAACACGGAACATTTGGTTCGTACGTGTGGACGTAAATGAGCAAAGCCAACACGAATACCATATTCTCCGAACACCGTCCACAAGGAAAAACGAAATTTGATTGCCACGAACATTTTTGGCGAACATAGTGTTTGGTGTTTGCTAGTGGTACGCACATCCGAACACGTGTTCGATGTTCATGTTCACCATGTTCTTGTTCGTTCGTGCGAACATGCCTTAAGGTCGTTTAGAACCGTTCATGCTTTGAAGTAGTGGTCGTATTTCTAAAAATCTCAACTGTTTTTATTTACGTGTTTTTTTTCAGGCGGAGGATCCAAGTCAAGAAGTGAGAATTGAACAAAGTCAATCGGATAGAACAAAGAAACCCTTTCATCCTGTGCCGTGAGTATCCAAGAGCCGATATCATTAGACGCTGATAGATAACATTTAAAAGCAACGTAACGTTTAAGAGCGTTCATCCCGCGCGATCTGGCAACGTCGCATTTGTAGAGGGTGTTCGTGATTATTTTATTAAATTAAAATCAAAGTACATAATTTTTTAGCCTTGTACTTTAAGAGGCCGACAAGACCTAAAGCGCGGTCACTGTCGGACTGCATAGAAAAGAAAAAGAAGCGCGATGACATAACGCTGGTAATTTATTGCAAAATATGAAGCAATTATAGATTTACAAAAAAGCTATAGATTGTATAAAAAAATAAAACACTATTATGCTAATATGTTGCTTACAGAATAATCAGACAAAAAATCACAATGATTGCATGTATGTATATAGAGGCATGAGGAACAGGGTGTAAAGTTCACTCATCCTCCATAGAAAAGGGAGGATCCTCCGACCAGACGGGTGTCGTGTCTGGTGGGCAACTGCCCGACGGTTGATGTCGGGATGTTGTATATATGCTAGTTGCGCGGTAAACTCTGCTTGCGCGATGCAGGATTTTGCGTGACGTCAGTGTGATGCGTAGTTTTGTATGTGGCGCTGTAGATGCCGCCACATCACTCCCCTCCGGAGACCGGAGGTCGATAGTGGGCTGAGTCGTGTATCTTGCGATGCTTGCCAGTGCCAGGTGGGGTTCCAGTGGCTCGGAACCGGTTGTCGCATAGTTCGCGGTGGGTCGGAACTGTCTGCGGTGATGCCCCAGTGAGTCGGGGTGGCGCTGCGTTATGCTCCAGTGAGTCGGACGTGGTACAGCGCCGGGTTGAGGGCTGACTGCTGGCGTCGACCAGGAGAGCGTTGAAGAGCTCTGCTTGTTGACCGGCCGAAAGTGCAGTGTGCTGTGCCAAGGTTGCTGATGAGGCTTAGGGTGATGACCAGGTATGCGCGGTCGCTGCATGCTGGTGGTCAGGATACCCGTTGAAGCCGTGGGTGCTGGCTGGCTGTGTGACTCGCCGCTCGAGAGCTTGAGGAAGTGATGATGATGACGTCACGCTGATGTAGTTGCACGAAGGCTGCGCTGACGTTCATACTCGGGGTCACCAGTATAGAGGCATGAGGAACAGGGTGTAAAGTTCACTCATCCTCCATAGAAAAGGGAGGATCCTCCGACCAGACGGGTGTCGTGTCTGGTGGGCAACTGCCCGACGGTTGATGTCGGGATGTTGTATATATGCTAGTAGCGCGGTAAACTCTGCTTGCGCGATGCAGGATTTTGCGTGACGTCAGTGTGATGCGTAGTTTTGTATGTGGCGCTGTAGATGCCGCCACATGTATATTAGTCTGGTTTTTAATCATTAAAATAGTTTTTTAGAGGTATCTTCGTGATTTTTTTTCTATCGTATGAAATTAGTTATACAGGGTGACATTGAAAACATGCGACAAATCGAAATGGGAGATTGTACTCATCATTATGAACAACTTTTACTAAGGGACCAAAGCTACAATCCCAAAAAAAAAACTGCTGTCCCCTACATTTATGTTCGCAATACCTCATCAAAATGTAGGAAAAGCAGATTTTTTTTTTTGGGATTACAGCTTTGGTCCCTTAGTAAAAGTTGTTAATAATGATGTATACAATGTCCCATTTCAGTTTGTCGCAAGTTTTCAATTTCAACCTGTATTATGTATTCAACACACTATCTACCTAGCATATATCTTAAGAATATCACATATTTTTCTGATTCTGTTTACTGCATCGGATCATATACTTTAAGGCATTATAAAGCTTATAAAAGTTGCGTTTAGGTCCTGTAGTCCCCTTAAGAACTAACACACTGTGCACAGAAATTTCGCAACGCAAAGCCAATATAATTAAAATAACAGTTTTTAACTAATGGTGTCATACTATACGACGTCTACTTTTAACAGTACGAGTAAGTTGACCACAGATATAGCAAAAGTTATCAGGATGATTTACACACACTCTGGGCGTCTTATTATGATGTATAGAAAAACCAGTCACAAGAAAAAGGCGTTTCAATTACAATAAATTAATGTTAATTTATCGCAAACACACGTCTTTAAGCAACATTCGCGTAATTAATTTAGTCAATGTTTAACGGGAACTGAGGGCGATTGAACAAAACTAAGTATGAGGTTTATTTGCGGGAAGGTATTTTTTTTTTGTGTTCAAATAAGTAACTCTATTTTATTTTACAAAATCATTGCTTACCAGTGTAATCAGACGAACATATTAAAGAAATAGGTACTTTAATCAAGTAGGTACCTACTTTATTTTTTCGTTACATACCAAGACCCCTCCGTGCCTCGGAAAGCACGTTAAGCCGTTGGTCCCGGCTGTCATTCGTGGATCTTTGACAGTCGTTACGGGTCGTCTGAAGCCCGAAAGTCTGACAACCAGTCTTACAGTCCCCGGCACGTAAGTTGGCAAGAGTCGTTAGATGCGCAGAAGTCATATTTTAGGTCCCTTTGGTACGCGCGGGACGCGGGGAGTGAGGCAGCGCCGAGCCGAGCGCGCGATTGGTGCATCAGTAGGCCCTTGCGCCTCGCACTGTATCTACGTCCCGTTCGCTCCCGAATGCCACTAAGTGTACGATGCGCGAACTTACCCCCACTATGCCAAATCCTTGCCAAGCTACGAGCCGGCTACTGTACCAAAGGGTATCGTATTACCCAGTAGCTGGGTTGTGGAGGTCAGATAGGCTGTCGGTCCATGTAAAATACTGGTATTCAGCTTCTTCCGGTTACACTGGAAGCCGACCCCAACGTAGTTGGGAAATGGCAGGCAGATGATGACTTTATTTATCCTACTAATATTATAAATGCAAAAGTTTGTAAGGATGGATGGATGGATGTTTGTTACTCTTTCACGCAAAAATTACTGAACGGATTTGGATGAAATTTGTCACACAGATAGTTTATAACCAGGAATAACACATAGGATACTTTTTTTCCGGTATACCCACGGGGTCAAAACTTATGCGGGTGAAACCGCGGGGCGCATCTAGTAAAAAACTTAATTAAATTTCCTATTTCCTCAGCGTTGAAATCCGCCGCGAAGGAGCAAAAGTGACAGTCGGCCGGCTCCACTTCGCGGAAACCACAAACAATAACATGAGAAAGAAGGGCAGGCCCAACCCTGACCAGAGACACTTCCAGTTGGTGGTGGCTCTAAGGGCGCACGTGGGGCACACCGACTTCATCATAGCCGCTTCTGCTAGTGATAGAATCATTGTGCGGGTAAGTCATGTTAGTTGTTGTTTTTATTATTATTGACTTTTAAAGTAATTATTGGTGCCGATTCCCTTGTTCACAAACTAAACTAAATTTAAGTTCAGTGCATCTTTTTCTTTCTAATTCATTAAGAAAAGCACAGAAGATACATTTTAGTTTAGTCCTGTCAAATTAATCAGCGCCTGTCACTACTCCATACATATTTAGACGTGATTAAAAACTTGCCTACTAAAATTACGTCAAGCGCTGATTAATTTGACAGGACTAAACTAAAATTTATCTTCTGTTCTTTTCTTAATGAATTATTAAGAAAAAGATGCACTGAACATAAATTTAGTTTAGTTTGTGAACAAGGGAATCGGCGCCATTGTATAGTAAGTAAGCGTGTGTCCCACTGTGTCGTGAGTTGTTCAAGTACGCACGATTAACTGTCGTCTGCAATAATTTTATCTGTGATTTGCATACTCATATTATTTTCTGTCGTAAGGTTAGCTAATAATGGCCCTTGCCCAAATTTAAATAAATGTCTCGAAACAGTGGGAACCTAGATAGCAATCAAGAATTATATGCAATATAATTATATAACATATCATTATATAATATAATATATACCAAGTGTCGTTTTGCATCCTCGTCAAATTTCAGGAAGCTGCTATGAAAGACATATAATCAAATAAAATTACGATACCTGCTCAATAATGATTACATACTTTTTTATTTAGTTATTTAAGTTTGACAGTATTTTAGAATACACCACTTTCACAGAACAGAATCACCCCGTTGCGTGTGCGGCACTGTGTGTGTAAAAGGGCAGTTACAGTGCGGTATCACACGGGCCGCGTTTTAACATGCGTGTCCCACACATGCCCATTTCCGAAAAAAAGAAAAACGGCTTATATTATTATTGATTCGTGTCGGGAATCATTAGCATAGTTAGTTACCTTCTTGAATTTAATGAGGATGCAAAACGACAGCTTGTATATAATATATCATTATAAAATATAATATATATATAATAATCCTAACTTAATATTATAAATCCGAAAGTGAGTTTGTTTATTTGCTACGCTTTCACGCTAAAACGGCTGAACGGATTTGGATGGAATTTGGCACATGGGTAGACCATGACCTGGGTTGGGACATAGGGCACTTTTTATCCCGATATTCCCCTGGGATCGAGACTTACGTGGGTGAAACCGTGGGGCGCAGCTAGAATTCAATAAAATAAACATAAAAGGTCTTCAAAAGCTTATCCTCGACTAAGAGTTAATATTCCCCACACGAGTATTTTGGCCAAGCTTCATATTTTTAGTTATTGTCAGATGAGACTATATTGGGTTAGAACAACATACTAACGAAAATTTTAAACATAACACTTCATTATGAGTAATTTATGCGGCCTACCCAAATTTCCCTTCTTTGGTAATGCTCGTCAAATCGTTGAGCTGCTTAAGTTCTGAGTTGAGCTGCACGATTACTGATAAATGCGTGCACTGACTGAACAGGTCCACTCAATCTGTGTGGTTCTTTCATCAAAAGACCATTTCAGACACCAATCTACATGGCACATGATCTGACAAAGATTATGTGTGGACTTTAAAAGAGACTGTGACCTCTGAGTTTGTTTCGGCCTTTCTTCTCAGAGTAGTCAGATAGGAAACGCCGACCTCATCTAGTTTTTAAAATATGATTGACGTGAAAAGTGTTTGTACAAACTACCTACAAGTACTTACTAGATTCTCTGGCTACATACTTACTATCAATCAATCAATCAATCAACTCAGCCTATAACAGTCCACTGCTGGACATAGGCCTCTCCCAGGCTGCGCCACAACACCCTGTCCTCCGCCTTCCGCATCCAGTCTGTCCCAGCCACCTTTTTAAGGTCGTCGGTCCATCTAGCTGGGGGTGTCCCACACTACGTAGAACACCTACTATATAGAATGTCAATAACTTTCAAATGCCATAAAAACCATATAATGCTTAAAATAATGATAAAATAGAAACAACTATTAACTCAACCCATTTCATCCTCCAGGCATCAAACCCTGGTCAGTTCGAGTCAGACTGCACAGAAAGCTGGTGGCAGCGAGGAGTGTCAGACAATAGCGTGCACTTCACGGGCAGAGTCGGCATCAATACTGACAGGCCGGATGAGTCCTGTGTTGTTAACGGTAAGATTACCAATTGTAATGAGTCAACTCTAAATATGGCTGCAATAGGCGGTATTGGTTATCAACCTTTATTTTTAGGGTTCCGTACCTCAAAAGGAAAAAACGGAACCCTTATAGGATCACTTTGTTGTTCGTCTGTCTCGGGAACGCGTGGAGGTATCGAGTTGAAATTAAAACCATATACTCAGGTCTACAGTCCCTTGAAGCTGTGAAAAAATCAAACTTCTAAGTAAACGTAAAAAAAAGATACGGCCGTTTATGCCGCAAAAAACATATTTCGACACTCTCAAGGGAATCAATATTTATAGGGTACTTTCCGTTGATCCAGAACTATGAAATTTGGTAAGTAATATTGTCTGATACTACAAGTACCTACAGGGAAAAATCTAAAAACTATACATTTGTAATTAAATCATGAAAAAAATATAGTCTTTATTTTTAATACCTATAAATTTGTACGGTACCCTCGGTGGGTGAGTCCGACTCGCACTTGTCCGGTTTTTTACGCTTGTATATATATGGCTATGTGTTTTTCACGAATCCAAATGCATTCCTAAAGACTTTTCCTTACTGACTGAAGGCTCATTTTCATTGGTCGATGGGGCCCGCATGTGGCGTGCTGGAGAGTTCTGTAAAGCATGCCATAGGGCCCGTATTCGGGGAACCGTTTTAATTAGTCGATAGGGAACGACTGCGGCATACAGAGAACCTTACTGGTTGATTTGAAGCTTACTTATATTGTGTGTGAGTTTCCGCACGCTTTTATCCGACTGTTGAATTTTATTGGTCGCTGCGCCCGCTACGGGGATTCCCCGCAGACGGTGTACCGACCGCGTTATTGACTTTTGCGCTCTCGAAAATACATTTCGTTTTGATTTAGTCTATTGCATTATTATAAAATAAAATTTTAATTTTATATCAACGATAGCTGAAAACTAATGCGTGATATTTCTTGAAATGGTTTTCTAAATAATAGGAAAATGACTGGTTTTTTTTTCGAAAAATAGGTTGTTTAAAGTTTATTTTGTTGCTATATTTTATATCGAAGTTGAAAATGTGGTCCAGCCACGTGCAAGTAGACCATATAATGATGTTGACGATATTTTTTAATGATCAAAATCAAAAGTAGGTTCTTGTAAAAAGATGATCAAACGTCAATATCGCGTATTTTTTTGGAAACTTATGGCGAATATTAGTAATTTTCCATGAATGCTTTATTTTAGGAAACATCCTTTTCAGCCACATGCAAAACAAAGAACTCGGCTTTTCAAATCACAAAACATTTTGTCAGATCACAAAATTGATCAAAATCAGTCGATTTCGTGCGCGGCCCCTAAGTCAGAGAGTAGAAGCAAAAAGTCCAGCTTTTTCTAAAAACAATCATTAATTCCTCAGGTAACCTCAAAGTGATGGGCCACATCCTGCACCCGTCAGACGCTCGCGCTAAGCACAACATCGAGGAACTCGACTCGGAGCAACAACTGAAGAATATACAGAGCATCAGAGTTGTCAAGTATGTAATTAACATCAGCAATTATGCTAGAATTATATTCTTTCTAAGTCAAATACGAGGACATTGTAGACGACTTGGTTCAAAAAGAAGAATAAAAAAAGAAATATTCTTTTGCACTAAACGTGACGGCACAAAAAAATTAATAAAACACAGCATAATCAGCCTATAATGTTCCCACTGCTGAGACACAGGCCTCCTCTCTGTGAGAGGAGTTGGCTGTAATCTACCACGCGGGCCCAGTGTGGGTTGCTAGGTAGCACAATACATGTCTAATAACAGCCGCACGGGTCGTTCGATCAGGTTAAACTATGGTTGCCGCGGTTGATTCGTGGATGGGTGACTATCTTTACATACCAAGACTCCTTTCTTCCTCGGAAAGGACGTTAAGCCGTCATTCGTGGATCTTTGACAGTCGTTACGGATCATCAGAAGCCCGAAAGTCTGACAACCAGTCTTACCAAGGGGTATCGTGCTACACAGTAACTGGGTTGTGGAGGTCAGAAGGCAGTCGCTCCATGTAAAAGACCGGTATTCAGCTGCATCCGGTTAGACTACCCCAGTATAGTTAGGAAAAGGCTAGGCAGATGAATCTAGGCAAAATCTCCCAAATATTCTCTTCAATATTTGACTGGTAGTTTCCCCCACCAGATTCAACTACGACCCGTCGTTCGCGGAGCACTCGGGCCTGCTGGGCTACGACCCCGCGCGGCCGGCGCCCCCGCTGGACACGGGCGTCATCGCGCAGGAGGTGCGGCGCGTGCTGCCCGAGGCCGTGAAGGAGGCCGGGGACGTCACGCTGCCCAATGGAGACACTATCCACAAGTTCCTGGTGGTTAATAAGGTAAGGGGGGATTTAGAGGGGAATGATTCTAGCTCAGATGGAGGTGACATTCTTTAGAAGGAATGAATATACCAGTGGAGAAACTTGTGCAGTTTTCTGGAAGACAACCAGGTAAAAAAATGTAGATAGACGAAAACATTCTCAGTACAAATAGAGAAGATCAACTTTGGAAGATGAAAATTGAAAAAACAGGTTTTCAATAAGATGAGAAATCATAGATTCTTTTAACGAAAATGATCCATTCTGGCTTCCAAGTCAACCAGGAGTAGTAAAAGACAGCCATAGAAAGCCAAGCGTTTCAAAGATTCTTTAAAGTTCTATACAGCAGGCTTAGCATGACCGACCGGGGATGTCTCGCTTCCGGCCCTGGTTCAGGCCATGGTACGGAGCGAGAGGGCATGGGCAGCCGTCACCTCCTTCTGCGAAGCAGTAATGCTCGCGAAGGAGGAGGCAGGACGGTTGAGGGAGAGGAAAATTTCGCCCCTAACCGCCGCAGGAGACGCCCTGGGCGTCGGGAATCTCAGGTGGATTTCCGGCCACCGTAGGCGCGGGCGCGCGGACGGTGAACAATGGGGAGCTCGCCTCCGGTAAGCACCAGGCCCGGGGCGATGAAGCAACGTGTTCCACGCGCCCCTTAAAGAGATGTCAGCTGTTAGTCAGTAAGAGTCTGACACATCCTCCCGCTCCACGTAGAGCGGTTTGATAATTTCCCACCCAAAACAAAGGTTAGCATGACGCTTTCTATTTCTACTCTACTATAAAATAGAAATCGTTTGTCTACATTTCTCGGAAGCAAACTGTCAACTGTCTCCACGGAAAAGTCATTTTTGTCTACCCTTCCGTCGACAAAACGCTTCTCTATCTACGGTTCTCGTGTTAAGCCGGCTGGTGACTATGGCCATCTTGGATTTCAACCATACAGTCTTCTAAGTCCATATCTAAAGAGGTTACCAGCAGGCTTAGCATGACGCTTTCTATTTCTACGAAGAATAGATACAGCTCTTTCTATACAAATTGACATTTCGTTTCTCCATTTTTGACATCGTACCGTAGAAATCTACAAAGATGGTCCTTTTATATGTAGAAAGATTTCTACGGTGCGATGTCAAAAATGGAGAAACGAAATGTCATTTCAAAGTCAAAGTCAAAGTCAAATTATTTATTTCAAATAGGCACATAAAAGGCACTTTTGAACGTGAAAATTAACAAAAAAAAAATAGAATTGATTCTAGTTGCCCCTTCCAAAAAGTAGATTCGTATGGAGAAGAATGGGCAAGAAACTCCACCGTTACTCTTTTAAAATGTTTTACAAAATTTTGTATATGTACATTTTAAAATTATATGTGAAGACGATGCACCTAGAATAAAATTACTATACCAAAATAGGTAAAAAAAGAATGAAAAATAAAGCAATGACAGATAAATGAATTATGTGATAGGTACATGATGCTCACATATTTACAAACATTGTAAAAGTATATGTTTTCCTAAAAATAATAAATAAAGTCAGTGTTTGAATTAAAGTAATCACAGAATTAAAATTCAACATTGATTTATTATTTGTATCAAATAATAAATTGTACAATTAAAATAGCAACCAGTTTGATGTTGTCTAAACTCTAGATTGTCCTATGGAGCTGGACCAGCATGTTTCCAAGCATTCTTATCTTGGATATAATCCTCTAATTTGTAATATGCTTGTTTACAAAGTTTACTTTTAAAATGAGTTTTAAATTTTCTTTCATTTAATTGCAATATTTCACAAGGTATTTTGTTGTAACATTTGACACAGTACCCCATAAAAGATGTATGTACTTTAGATAATCTGAAAAATGGTTGATCTATTTTATCTTTATTTCTAGTATTAAAATTATGTCTATCACTTATTTTATTAAAAAGATGTCGATTTTTTTCTTACATACATAATATTTTCATTAAAGAATTAGCAAGGTACTGTCATAATATTAATATTTTTAAATTGTTCCCTAAGAGATTCACGGCGACGTAGATTATAAATGGCTCTGAATAGTTCTGGATAGTTGTATTTTTGTATAGAAATAGCCGTGTCTATTCTTCGTAGAAATAGAAAGCCTCATGCTAAACCTGCAAGTAAGGTGAGGGATTTAGAGGGAATATTTCTAGCAAAGATCGGGATTAAATCTTTGGAAGAGCAAAACTGATGATGGTTACGCCGATGGAGGTTATAGTATAAGTTCAAGGTTTTGCTGGTCAATTCTAACTAATATTATAATTGCGAAAGTAAGTTTGTTTGTTTGTTACGCTTTAACGCTAAAACAACTGAACAGATTTGGATGAAATTTGGCGCATGGGTAGACCATGACCTGACTTAGGACATAAGATACTTGTTATCCTGGATCGATTGATGGCAATAGGCTCGCTCCCTATTACATGGGACATAACTGGCAAAATGTGGGTGTATTATAGGTACACCTCTGCCCAACCAAAGGAAACAAGGCGAGATGATGATATGTTATGTAGTTTTAAGACTTTATTCATATTTGAGGGTGATAATAATTGTGCTTGTGCTCGTTGCAATTTCAAACAAAATGGAATTATACTAGGTATTGGATAGTTGTATTTTCGATTAAAAAGTTGTTCGTGTTTACGTCACGCGTTCGTGCTAGATAGAGCTTCAGGCATATAGCGGAAATGAAAAGTTTTACCCTACGTGAAATTTTTATTAATTTAAACGTTGTTGCCAGGACCGAATCTTTATGGAGAACCTGGGTGCTGTCAAAGAGCTTTGCAAAGTGACAGGCAACCTGGAATCGAGGATCGACCAGCTCGAGAGGATCAATAAGAAACTGTGCAAGATTAGCGTGTTGCAGAGGAGGGATAGCTCACGTTCCAGTGTTAGCAATGGTAAGTGAAGGATATAGGTGTATTTCGAACATAAAAAATGAAGTAACGCTTCACATAGAAGATAATTTCGGTCAAAACGAAATATATCGCTTTTTGAAAGTGTTTTGACCGAAATAGATTCTCCAAACATCAATTCGAAATGAGGGTTTTCTGAAATGACGTACACTATCATACATTTATTTTACACTTATATAATTCGATTAAACTAAACGATCACATTACAAGAAATATTACCATTTTATAACAACAAAGTGACTGCTACACACACTGCGCACATGTTGCCGAATTTATAATTTGACTTTAGTTGACAGCACTGAGACGTCAGCAGTATATTAATCTATGGACGTCAGGTCCGGGCATCTGTCAAAAGTGTCAAAGCGCCTATTTTTTTTTGTCGTGACTTAATGATGAACGAATGAGGAACGTCATCATATATTTTATATTAATTGTCAAAATGGAAGACCTCTTGTCAAACTTGCGCCAACTGGTGGCGTGAGTTTTCATGAAATTCATTTGAACAGTGTTTGTGAATCATCAAAGATTTACTTTAAAAATAAACGAGTTTGCTATCTATTAGCCTAGTTGACCGTTTTTGACAAACCGATTTATAATTTTATGTTCTGTGTCGTCGATTTTCCTCAAAACATTAATAATTCAGCAAAATAGTAGCGTTAAATAAACGAATTAATTACATTTATAAAACGCAGTTAAATTACTGTCAAAAAAGTCACTGCGGGCCATGCTGCGAAAAGGACACGCTACCTATCACTGTTAAGGCTGCCGCAGACAGGCGCGACGCGACTGCGAACGATTTCGATGAAAACTTAATGGAAATTGTTCTACTAGAATCGCGTCGCACCGTCGCGACACTCCTGTCTGTGGGAGCCTTTATTCCTTTAAAAACCATTCCTTTCGTGAATCGATTGGTTATGCAAAAGAAACTTTATAACTGACGCATAAAGTTTGTTTCTATTTATAATTTGAAACTGTCGTCTCCCGGTTCGCGTTCAATCTCACGTGGCCAGTGGCTTTATTTTTACGCAATTATTTCCCAAAAATATGATTAATCTAACATAATTTTCAAAATTAAGTTTTTTTTTTATTTTTACCTCAAATCCCTTAGAGCATTAAATGCCCTAAGCTCACAACCATTTATTTATTTCTTACTGTGAGTGATGTTTCAATTGAACTTTATCGAGATGCAGGATACTTTCAACTGGACAGGATTCTAATGAAAACACCTGACTGACTGGTTGAACGATTCAAACGCGCCAAAAAGTTCTAAATAGCGCGTTTTTTTTTTCATTAGAAATTAACAGTTTGACGAAGGCGATGACCCAACACCATGACAACCAATTTATCTGACTGTAAACGATGAAGCAGTGATGAAACAGTCAAAGCAGTGGTGGCCCAGTGGTAACGGCCGTGACTTACGAGTTGTAGGGCGTAGGTTCGAACCCGGACAGGCGCTTTGCTTTGTGTAAATTATTTCATCCCCACTGCTCTCAAAACGGTGAAGGAAAACGTCGTGAGGAAACCGGCATGTCCTAGAACCAAAAATTCGAAGATATGTGACATCTACCAACCCGCACTGGGCCCGCGTGGTGGATTCCGGCCCACTCCCTCTTACAGAGAACATTATAGGCTGATTATGTTAACGATGAACGCCAGAACTGCTTCACCGAATCTTATTGACATATTCTGTTTCAGATTCCCGCTATTCAGCGATGTCAAACTCTTCAAAATCTTTATATAGTGACGGGAACATATCCATAGACCAAATCAGAGACATAGCACGCAACATCAGGAAACACGAGTGTTGCCATAAGCTTAGCCATAACTCCCCAAAATATACCAGAAAACAGTGCAAAAACTGCCACGGAAACTACTCCAAATATGGGAAATACTACAACTATAATAAAACCTGCGTGAGATATCACTCAAGTAAACTCGAAAAACCGGAAACTGTCGAAAATCCGACTTATGCTGAGCCTATACAAAAATACCCCGACCCTGACGACAGCTATAACAGTACTTTGACGAAGAAAAAGGATACGTGTCTATGGTTGAAGAGTGACGATAATTTTTCTTATGGCAACTCTAAATTGGGTATTTGCTGTCGGAAAGAGTATGGGGATACCAGCAGTGAATTGATTTCTAATAAGTTTCTGCAAATTGTTATCACTATATTGATTTTCATTATGGCTGTTTGGTAAGTTCTTATTTAATATTATGTAATAATTTTATTATAATAATGATGTCACGACGGTCTAGTGGTCGCAAGTGTGACTGCTGATGCCTGCCGGGGTCGCGGGAAAGTCCAAAAGGGTTACCGAGGCCCCTGGCAACACAGGCAACGGAAGGAACACGGGTGGGTTTTAGTCAGTAAGAGTCTGACACACCCTCCCGCTCCGCCCAGAGCGGGAGAAGTTATTTGATAATATCCCAACCAAAAAAAAAAGTGTGACTGCTGAGATTAGCGTCCTGGGTTCGATACCTAGGTAGGGTAAAGTTACAAGATTTGTGCTTGGTTAATGTTAATTGATATGTCATAATAATGTCACTTAAACCATGATTGACGAAATGTGGAGTCTTCGGGAATGCAGGCGTAATATTTGTTAAAAACCCGTTCCAAAATATATTAGAGACGGAAGACAGTCGGACGAAGGTTTTCAACGGTTATGTCAAGCGTGTGATTTATAATCACCACACTTAACTATCGTAATATTTTATTTTAGCATTTCTTTTTAGGGTTCCGTACCTCAAAAGGAAAAACGGAACCCTTATAGGATCACTCGTGTCTGTCTATATTTTTTTTATAATTTTAAAACAGTTTTAAAGTTAGTTAAGAAAATAGATGAAAATTGACCATCACCCCCCTTATCTCCAAAACAACTGAGCCTAAAATTCAAAAAATAGTTCTTTATTTATAGATTACAGGAAAACCCATAAGAAGTCTATGGTATAAATTATCTTGGGATAAAAAACATGATCGATAACATATTCATTTCCGGTTTTTTTTTAAACTTAACTACAATAATACCGTCTATTCTCTACCGTACTTATGCTGTGCAAACTTCTCGCATTTTTAATAATCCTTTAATATTACAGCCTCGTAGTAATGTCAGCTCTATACTTCCGCGAGCACCAAGAACTGATATCGATGAAGGAGATCCGTGTGCATGACAAGCTGCACTACCCGCACTACGGCAAGCCGAACAATGAGCCGCCCGCGCACAGGACGCACCCCGACCCCAACCAGATACAGGTATGTTACTGCAGGAGGACATAGCGGGCAATATTGCCACAGTGTCACTTGACAAAGCTGCAAATATTGCCATCCCAAAAAAATATTGCCTAATGGGGAATATTGCTAAATGGAAAATATTGCCACATTGGGTAATATTGCCACAGTGGGTAAAATCGACACCGTTGGTAACATTGCCACAGTAGGTAATATTGCCATAGCATCACTAGTAGTAATGTAAGTTCTATCAAGAGCTGATATCGATGAAAGAGATCCGTGTGCACGACAAGCTGCACTACCCGCAATACGGCAAGCCTAACAACGAGCCGCCCCCGCACAGGACGCACCCCTACCCCAACCAGATACAGGTATGTTACTGCAGGAGGACATAGCGGGGAATATTACCACAGTGTCACTTGGCAAAGCTGCAAATATTGCCATCCCAGGAAATATTGCCTAATGAGGAATATTGCTAAATGGAAAATATTGCCACATTGGGTAATATTGCCACAGTGGGTAAAATCGACACCGTTGGTAACATTGTCACAGTAGGTAATATTGCCATAGCATCACTAGTAGTAATGTAAGTTCTATCAAGAGCTGATATCGATGAAGGAGATCCGTGTGCACGACAAGCTGCACTACCCGCAATACGGCAAGCCTAACAACGAGCCGCCCCCGCACAGGACGCAGCCCGACCCCAACCAGATACAGGTATGTTACTGCAGGAGGACATAGCGGGAAATATTACCACAGTGTCACTTGGCAAAGCTGCAAATATTGCCATCCCAGGAAATATTGCCTAATGGGGAATATTGCTAAATGGAAAATATTGCCACATTGGGTAATATTGCCACAGTGGGTAAAATCGACACCGTTGGTAACATTGCCACAGTAGGTAATATTTCCATAACATCACTAGTAGTAATGTAAGTTCTATCAAGAGCTGATATCGATGAAGGAGATCCGTGTGCACGACAAGCTGCACTACCCGCAATACGGCAAGCCGAACAACGAGCCGCCCCCGCACAGGACGCACCCCGACCCCAACCAGATACAGGTATGTTACTGCAGGAGGACATAGCGGGGAATATTGCCACAGTGTAACTTGGCAAAGCTGCAAATATTGCCATCCCAGAAAATATAGCCAAATGGGGAATATTGCTAAATGGAAAATATTGCCACATTGGGTAATATTGCCATAGAAGGTTATATTGCCACAGCATCCATTACTAGTAATGTAAGTTCTATCAAGCTATGCTATAAAAATGGCGGCCCCGCGTATGCATTCCATTAGAAAAAATATTTATGGAAACTCCTTCGTGATATTAACTTCTTGGATTTGCCCGGTATCGTATTGTTAAAAATAATGATGTATAATATTATTTTGTTAGAAAAAAAGTGTTATAAATAGATTATGTTTTTGAAATTCGGACTTGTTTTTATAAAGTATGTCAATATAAACTCGTTTTGAAGTTTATAGTTCAAATACGATATGAGAGAAGATAAAACATACTTAATACTTTATTTAACACTAAATCGACTTAAGCATGTGTGGTGTGTCTATAAATGATAGACAGAAAAATGATGTGATAAGGCAACGGTGCTGTTTAAAGGAAGATGTATAAAAATGTGACAAAAATTGAAAAGAGTATGCTTAGATGGTTTGGTCATGTTGAGAGGATGAATGAAAGGCGACTAACAAAAGGTATTTACAAGGCAGAGGTGAGTGTAAACGCTGGGAGGAGACGCCCCAGAAAGACATATCTTGACCTAATTGGTGATGATCTTCAAAACTGTCAGGTGCGCAGTACTCGCAACCGGCGTGCGTGTATGACCCTGATGTATGAACGTAAACGAAGCAAAAGGAGCGTAGCAGGTGGCGTTCTATAGTTTCTGCCTACCCTCATGGGAAGAAGGCGTGAGTTTATGTATTTAACAACTTAAGCGTTAAAAAGGAGGTCAACGCTTGCCTACTTTATGCGGCCAACCCAATTGTCCTTTCCTTGGTATTGTTCGTCGAGTCGTTGAGCTCCTTAAGTCTTGAGTTGAGCTACACGATAACTGACAAATGCTTGCACTGACTGGACATATCCACTCAAATTTGTGTGGTTCTTTCCTCAAAAGACCATTTCAGACATGGATCTACATGGCCCTCACATGATCTGACCAAGATTATGTCTGGACTTTAAAAGAGACTTTGACCCTTGAGTTTGTTTCGCCATTTCTTCTCAGGGGTAGTCAGATAGGAAATGTCGACTCCATCTAGCTTATTTTTTTTTTTTTTTAATGTGACGTGTAAAAGTGACTCTCATATCCTATTTACAGAATAAACAATTTCATTTCATTTCCCAGTCGGTAATGTTGCCACAATCAGTAATGTTGGTACTTTGACTATCTCGGACATTAAAACTGTGTTCTTTTTTGTTGCAGAATATAAAATCATCACAACACACGGCATCAAAGAAAACTGCGAAAGGTAAGCTTATTAGGTTTATTCAAACTGAAACCGATTGAAAAAGAAATTATTTATTTGCTAATAATGTCATGTGTCGAGAGCGGTGGTGGTCCAGTGGTAACGGCCGCGACTTACCTATGAGTTGTAGGTCGTAGGTTCGAACCCAGACAGACAATTTACTTTGTGTAATATTCATCACCACTGCTCTCAAAACGGTGAAGGAAAGTAACGTGAGGAAACCGGCATGTCCTAGAACCAAAATATCGAAGACATGTGACATCTACCAACGCGCACTGGGCCCGCGTGGTGGTTTACGGCCCACTCCTTCTCACAGACAGGAGGGCTGTATCCCAGAAGTGGGAACATTAAAGGCTGATTATGCTAATAATGCCATGTGAGCAATGGGCACTATTATTGGATTAATAAGCATTCACATTAATTGTTAGCATGTGAATACTCAATTAGCAAATGAAATGTAGCTGCGAAATTCTGTGAAGTGTGTTTTCTTCGTTCGTACTTCATACGAATCACATAAAATATTAATATTGTAAATATATGTATAAAATATTATAGATATATGATATCAGTATAGGTATACTAATATTGTTAAGAGAAAAGATTTGATTTTTTGTTTGTTTGTTTGTAATTGATAAACTCAAAAACATTAATTGATTTTAAAAATTCTTTCACTGGGTTGTATTTATAAAAATATCAATATCACGAGCATGCGAATTCTCGACGATAATAATCTTTTTATCGTCGAGAATTCGCTAGCTCATGTAATTGAAATTTTATATTACCCATTATATATAAAATATTATACTTATCATTACCCATTATACGAAATATCATTAAATACCATCACTAGTGGTCACACCAACAAACTAACCGATGCATAAGGTCCAACGGTTAAAATAAACTTCCAAAAAATACTCAAACTGCCCCACTATCTTTTAATAAAATCTCGATATTCTGTACATAATTAATTTCATCCATCAATTGCACTGACCGCAGCACACAGCGTAACCTACCACTTCGATCAACCCACTTATTTGCAAACATTATTTCAGAGAAAGGTCCTCACAAGACGACTCAAGAGTACATAACGACAGCGCCAACAGAATCACCTCATACGGTGTCCACATCTGCACATCCTACGAAGAACTATGGAAGTAATCTTATAAGTAAGTACTATTGCATTCCCAAAAGCTTTTTCGGGTTCCGTAATCAACAAGGAACCCTTATAGTTTTGCCATGTCCGTCTGTCTGTCGCCCGGCTTAGCTCAGTCTTTTAGTAGGTACTAAAAAGCTGTAATTTGGCATGGGTATACATATTAATCACGATGACAAAGTGGTAAAATCATTTTTTTTTTTTAAGATTTTTTAGGCTACACGTAAAATGGGAATGATTTTTTTTTCTCGTCTATCCCATGGTGTGAGGTATCGCTGGATAGGCTGTTCAAAAATATTGGTAGTCGCTCCATGTAAAATACTGGAATTCAGCTCCATCCGATTAGTCTGGAATCCGACCCCAACATAAAAAAGGCAGCCAGATGATGATGATGATGATGATGATGATGATGATGATGATGATGATGATGATGATGATATTATAGATAATTTTCGTTTTGCAGACGCAGTACCTACCCTACAATCTCTTCAAACCGAGCGTCCTATATCTCTATCAAGGATCGCTGACGTCATTGGAGGTGGCTGTTCTTTCGCAGCTAACAATAATAATGAATTGGATGCTGAATGTCAGGTGAGTTTGATAGCAATAATTTCAGAATAAAAATAAAGAAAAATTGTTTCACACATAAAAAGTAGCTAAAAGACTCGTATTCAAGCCATAAAAGTTTGACAATCTTGTCCATTGAGATTAATATTTTGCATCCTAGACTTTTTTCGTTCATCGTACCTTGTTTCTGAAAGACTATTCAAATTAATCTGTTCTCTGTCTTGTGGTATTTTGTTGTTAGCCTTTTTGTTTTTTTTTTTTTGAGAGCATTTCTGGCCCAGTGGTTATGACCGCCACTTACGAGTTGTAGGTCGTAGGCTCGAACCCAGACAGGCGCGTTACTTTGCATAAATTATTTTTTCACCACTGCTCTTAAAACGGTGAAGGAAAACATGGGGTAACCGGCGTGTCCTAGAACCAAAAATTCGAAGACATGTGACATCTACCAACCCGCACTGGGCCCGCGTGTGGATTACGGCCCACTGCCTCTCACAGAGAGGAGGCCGGTCGACAGTCCGTAATAGCTTTTAAGGCGCAGATAAATGATTTTAGTGACTTTTAAATCTGTTACTACGCCTCCATATAATGCAAGTAAATTATGCAAAAAATGTATGTTAAACTAAAACGCGCATACATCAATTCTATATGTGAATATTTAAGTATTGCAGTAAAATACTACATGTATATGAAATAAATTCAGGAAGTAATATCATAAAAAGCTACGTATATTACTTAAGACGCTGACAACACCTAAACCGCGGTCACTATCAGATTGCATAGAAAAGAAGAGAAGCGCGATGACAACGCTTGTAATGTATTGCAAAATATGAAGCAATTATCTAGTTACTCAAAATTGAGTTGAGTAATCGAAAATAAAAAAACAATCAAATTCTGCATTCAAATAAGACGTTCTTGTTATTAATTAAATACGTAACGAATGTTGATATTTAATACAGATATCTTGGTTTGGAACTCAAGGTAAGAGGTTAGTTTAACATTAGTTTGTATCGAGATTTTTTTTCAAAACGTATTTTGGTAATAACCAAGAGAGAAATATGTTCAAAATTGACATATATTTTTTCGCTACCACAGACTATACAGATTTGGCAATTGTTTTTCTTAAGACAAGCCTCTTTTGGTAATTTGCCTCTTGTCAGCGCCTTAAGATATTATATTTTTTTTTTGTATAGACAAACTATTTTATAAACTGTGATATTTTTCAAATATTTATATTTTCGTTACTAAAAATAAATATTTCCTATGAAATCGAACGGCGGCGCGGTATGACCGCGACGCGCATTTGTATGGCCAAGGCCCTTAAGGTGAAAGGAGACATCTAATTTGACGGCAGATTTAATGATCAGAGACTTGATTAGCCTTTCAGAAAGTAGCGAATCTTACCTTTTCCTGTACGATTATCTATAACCATTCTCAATATCTTAATACTTCCCACGCTGCTATAAAAGGATATCATCAGGATCACAGCATGGATCAGATCAATATTGGTAAGATTTCATTACAATCATTGAGTTAGGTACTCTCAAGATTTTTTAAATATTCAATTTTTTTTTTTTGGTAAACTTGCAACTGTGTTTCTTGAGTCTTGCCACCAATTTCCTAATCAGGAATACCATTAACCCATACTGTACTGGAAGAACTAGTCATTTATACAAGAAAAATAAATTACCAGTGCGCAAATTTTGACAAATTAAACTTAAGCGAGTTTTATTAAACATTTTTATTATTTACTAGCTGCTGCCCGCGATTTCGCCCATGTGCCCTTTTCTAAAATATAGTACTAAGTTACTCCTACAACATCAGTTATATGCCTGTGAAAGTCCTGTCAAAATCGGTTCAGCCGTTTCGGAGATTAGTCGGAACAAACAGATAGACAAAAATTTTAAATATTGTTTTTTTTTGTAATAAGTACCGTAGTAATTTATTTGTATAGATCTCGTATATATTAATAAAAAATAAAAGTAGCCTAAGTTACTCCTTATTACATCAGCTATCTGCCAGTGAACGTCCCGTCAAAATCGGTCAAGCCGTTTCAGAGATTAGCCGGAACAAACAGACAGATAGACAAAAATTTTAAAAAAATATTTAGGTATATGTACCGTGTCCATATGCATTTAGTAAAAAGCGGTTATTTTAATATTATAAACAGACACTCCAATTGTATTTATCTGTATAGATTTTGATATGTCTTAGCACAAATAAATAAAGTTATCGTTATCAAAAGATGTTTACTTATAAAGATCTTTTGTTAGGTTTTGGTATAGGTTCTATTTGTAGTAAAATATGTGGACAAATACTCAATATCTTCATTCGGATTGTTTTTTTGTCGGAGCATTTCGACTGAGTGTTGGACATCGCATCAATTTTTTTCATCCATCTATCGCACGTCGCATTACAGCCGGCCGCGGAGTAGGGGTAAAGTGAAAGAAGCTCGGCAGAGCAGCCTAGGCCAATATGGCGGCGCCCAGGGCTCGCATTAGCTTCACTAAAGTGTCACTTGCGTCGTGGTTTCATCATTTGTTGAAGTTTAGATATTATAGTGTTTAATGTTCATTAAAAGAACGAAATTTAACTTTTATATACATAACCAAATTACAAGATGATTATTAAAATTAACTAAATTAAATTAAAACTAAGTTAATCCTAAAAAAGGCCCTCGGGGCATTGTACCGAGGATGCTGGCGGCATTTCCTCGCTGGATTGCAATGGTGATGCGTTGCGCGAGAAAGCCGCCAGCTTTTCGGTCACCAGTAACATCAACTAGACGTTTCGCGATTTCCGCAAATAACTTATGCGCACTGGGACCCCACGGACCGAGGGTCTCAATGCCAAATGGCACAAAGTTGTACTCTCTGCCAAGGCCTCCATATTTAATAATGTTCATTTAGTATTACACATTGAATTTAATAATAAAGTTACTACAATGATTATAAAATGACGCGAATGACGCGAGCAACGGCTAACGACCGACTAGTGTGTTGTCGTCGATTACTGTATTCGAACTCTTGACTTGGAACGTCATAGGCACTTGAGTTCGATTTCGGATCGGAACTTTGTTTTTCTGGTGACTAGCGGCCGGCGCGGGCGCGCGCTGTAGCGGAAAGCGAAGGTAACTAAACAGCTGTGCGCTCGCTCGATTTTAGGTATTTTTTTTAGGAAGTCGGGAATAAAAACAAAATGATATTGAAGAAATAATGTAAAATTTAATGTGTTCTGTTATTGATACTGAACCACAAAAAAAAATTACACACTGGTTATTTTTTTTTTCTGTATAGTTTCTTGATCAGGACACAAAATATTAACAAGCTCCTAAAATTTTCAGTCACCGTGCGGCCTAGATCCCCAACAAGCTTACGACAACCAAGAACCTTTGGAGAGGCCTCAACCCGAAAAGGAACTGAACTACACTTTCGTAAGACCTTTAGAACCACTTCCAGGAGACAAACTACCCACAATACCAGTCATCCCAGAGAAAAACAACACAGACAGTCTTAAAACCGAATCAGAATCATTACGAAAGGAAAACGATTCTTTTAAAACCGAAGATATGACAGCAAATCATTTGGAAGCTGTGAAACAGAATGCCACCGATAATGGGAGTAGGATGAAAAGAGATGTCAGAACTAAAAGGGAGACGAGAGAAGATTTGAAAAGCAGTTCCGAGGAGATGCATTTGAGTGACCTCCAGTCGGACGAGAGCAGTGGGTCTCATGGTAAGTTATAAACAATAGAAAATCAATTGTGTCTCATTAGCTGTCCTTGACCGATTAAAATTATAGAATAGAATAATATCATTCTTTATTTGCACATAAAGTAGGTACAAGTTACAGATGTTAAGTTTAAAATGATCCTTAACCTGTTAAGCCCCACGCGCCACCGATTCGGAGTCAAACAATAGAAAATCAATTGTGTCTCATAAGCTATCCTTGACCAATTAAACTAACTACCTACCTTAACTAAGGCATGCTACAAGTTTTCAATCAAATCAATAACAAAGATTCACTCAATGTATTTTATGAACACATTCAATCAAATCAATACAAGTTTATTTATTTAATACTTTACGCACACAAATGTACAGAGGCGGACTTAATGCCATAGGCATTTTCTACCAGTCAACCTTTGGGTGATGCAGAGACAGACAGCGGTAGGTGCAATAACGAAAACTGTGAAATAATTATTTATTAAAATATAAGTATACATACATATACCTATTAAAAACATTATATATAATAGATATACCTAATTATACATAAATATAAGACCAAATAAATACACGAATATACTAAACAGTAAGAAAACATTACCGTTGTGATGATACTGCCAGCTTCTGACGAATGTGCTCGCGAACTTTAACTTTAAAGGATAATCGGTTGGTTGCCATCCGCAAGTTTACCATGTCAAGATGAAATTCAGTAAAAAATTTGAACAAGGCAATACAATACATAATGTCAATGTCAAGGGCGTCGCCAAGGGGAGGCAGGGAGGGGCAGTTGCCCCCCCCCCCCCCCCCCTAGAGATAAAAAGTACCCAAATTCAAAACATCCAAAGCACCCGCTCACTTGAATTCGTCCAATATTATGATTTACCGAAGATAACAAATTAAATCGCAATTTGGCAGCAACTGTATATAAATCTAACCGTTGTTAAAAGGGGCAAACATCTTTGATCGCTCTCTTGAAAATTTTGATCGCTCTACCGTGCACAACATGTACAATTCATACTTTTCCCATCCTCTATATTATAATTATATCAACTTGCCCTCCCCTGGTGTATCGGCGACGCCGTTGCATAATGTCAAGTTTAATAGAATGAGATTATAAATTAGTCAAGTTCGAGGTCCAAGGTCAATACAGTTACATTAAAATATAAATGAAGATGTTATTATACTAAAGCCTAATTTACACTAAAGAGCAGTGGTGGCCCAGTGGTAACGGCCGCGACTTACGAGTTGTAGGTCGTAGGTTCGAACCCAAACAGGCGCTTTACTTTGTGTAAATTATTTCATCCCCACTGCTCTCAAAACGGTGAAGGAAAACATCGTGAGGAAACCGGCATGTCCTAGAACCAAAAATTCATCAAGACATGTGACATCTACCAACCCGCACTGGGCCCACGTGGTTGATTACTGATTACGGCCCACTCCCTCACACAGAGAGCAGGCCTCCTCTCTGTCTCCCAGCAGTTGGAACATTATAGGCTGATTATTCATGGGCTTGCACTCAAAATTATCAAATCATTACCTTGTTCCTACCTCTTTTGTTATGAGTGGCCAGTTACTATAGCGGTTACCTACCTTCTCCGTTTTCCAGAATGCGACACAGTCCGTGTGGGTATCTCGAGCAAGTCCGTCATCAACTCGTCCCTCTTCACGGAGCACGTCTGTGCCAACAATATACACAACTTTACGTACACAGTGCCGCTGTCCCACTGCCTCAGTCACAAGCATGTCGATTTGACGTTCAGGTAAGGATTGGATTTACACATATACCGTGACACCTTTATCCGATAGTCAAAATCAAAGGTCATTTATTCAAACTAGGCTGAGAATCAGCACTGCTGATCCACCTTAAACTATCGAGCGAATTTTGGTACATAATACAGAAATACAGTTTTAAACTGACAACTTAGTCCGGTCCTAAGTTGTCAGTTTTGTATTCTTAACAACTTTATTTAAGTTCGTTGGAATAAAGTTAGAAATTCAAAAAAAAAAATATTATTTGGATCTCTATAATCTAAATAATAATTTTTATCCGTCTGATGGGTCTGATGCAAAGTGTGAACTTTTGTAATAAACAACCTTTTTAGGGTTCCATAGACAACAAGGAACCCTTAGCTTCGCCATGTCTGTCTTTTTGTCTGTGAGCTTTAGCTCAAAGACGCCTAGTACTAGAAACCTGTAATTTGGCACGGGTATACATGTTAATCTAGAAAAACTTTTTTTTTAGTGCATCAAAATATCATGATATCATGTGGGGATGATATTTTTTTTTCTCGTCTTTCCCATGGTGTGGGGTATCGTCGGATAGGCCGTATGTTTTATATGTTTTACACAGACCCACAATATAAAAATATTTTGTGGGTCTGTGTAAAACATTTTTCGATTTAGCGATCCATTTGCGTAATATTCAGCTTTAAAGTGCAATTTTTTGTCAGAGTTAAATGTATCCCCTCCCCCCCTGCCAGCTAAATGGTTGTTTTTGGATAAGTGAAAAAAATCATGGCAGTAGTACATATAACGTAATTAAAAGGAAAACGATCACAGCCAAGTAGGCTTTACAAGTAAACGAGTAATAGTCGACCAACATTTGCAGTTGTAGAGATGATATTTTTTCTCGTCTATCACATGGTGTGGGGTATCGTTAGATTGGCCGTTCAAAAATATTGCGGATCTGTGAACACCATTTTTCGAATCAAAGGATCCGTTTGCGTAATATTATCTAAGCATTAAAATGCTAACTTTTGCTACAGTCAAGTCCCCCCCTGCCAGCTAAATGGTTGTTTATGGAGATGTGAAAAAAATCATGGCAGTAGTACATATAATGAAACTAAAAGGAAAACTATCCCAGCTAAGTGAGCTTCACAAATTAACGAGTAATAGTCGACCAATTTAAATTTGCAGTTGGAGAATTGACCGTGACGTATATCGATGTATGTGAGAACATGTTTTTCATGTACAATGTTAGTTTGTTTTTGGGATAAAATCATCCCAACTGCGGAACCCTTCATTGTGCGTGGTCTAACACGCACTTGGCCGGTTTTTTCTTTGTAACTTTAAATACTCAAAAAACTTCCATTCTCCAGGTCTTTAAAAATCAAAGAATTCCGTCTCTGCGACCTGCAATGTACCTACGACTCGTCCAAGTCCTGTCAATCGACCCAGGAACCTCCTAAGCCAGCCCTGGCTGGTGACATCTGGAGCATCAAGATGGCGCTCGAGTGTAATGTCGACAGGATGCTGAGGGTCAGAGCCAGCTTCCTGCCTCTGAAGATGCAGTTCCCTAATAAGGTTTGTAGGTTGGCTTTTAATAGGATGCCCTCAAGATAGGTGGAGCGATGATTTAGGCGCTGACAAGACCCAATTATCCAAAATAGACTTCTCTTAAGAAAAAAAAAATTGCCAAATCTGTATATTTTGTGGTAGCGGAAAAAAATATATGTTAATTTTGAACATACATATTTCCCAGAACTTGGTTGTTACCAAAACACGTTTTGAAAAAAAATCTCGATACACACTAACGTTAAACTAACCTCTTACCTTGAGTTCTAATCCAAAATATCTGTATTAAGTATCAACATACGTTAAGTATTTAATGAATAACAAGAACGTCTTATTTGAATGCAGAACTTGGTTGATTTTTATTTTCGATTACTCAACTCAATTTTGAGTAAGTAGATAATTGCTTCATATTTTGTAATAAATTACAAGCGTTGTGTCATCGCGCTTCTCTTTCTTTTCTATGAAATCTGAGAGTGACCGCGGTTTAGGTGTTGTCAGTGTCTTAAGAGTGGCCAAGGATTTGCGTCAAATCGAGGACTGAAACAGGCTATTAATTGATTGGCTGTTATTTTTCTTAGCGTATCGATGGTAAAAACTAGAGATGCCGCGAGTAGTTGTTATAGCGAATAGTCGAATACTCTAATCGAGATAAAAAAGGAATATAAAAAATTGTTTATTTGTTCTGAAACAATAATATTGCAATTGCCTTTTAGACTTTAAATATTAAATTATTAATTAAAACATCCTACTAATATTATAAATGCGAAAGTTTGTAAGAATGGATGGATGGATGTTTGTTACTCTTTCACGCAAAAAGTACTGAACGGATTTGGATGAAATTTGGCACACAGATAGTTTATAACCAGGAATAACACATAGGATACTTTTTATCCCGATATACCCACGGGGTCAAAACTTATGCGGGTGAAACCGCGGGCGCATCTAGTAACATAATAAACTTAACATCACGCCTTGTTTCTCCGAAGACTGCTCTCGTGCTGTTTGACTGCCGTTGTTCTAGTGGTCGCAAGCGCTACTGCTGAGCATGAGGTCCAGGGTTCGATTCCCGGGTCGGGCACAGTGTTATTGGGTTTTTCTATTTAAAATTTCTCAGTAGCAGCCCGGAGTCTGGATTTGTGCACGGTTGATGGCAATAGGCTCGCCCCCTATTACATGGGACTTAAACATAACTGGCGAAATGTGGGTGTACTACACACCTCTGCCCAACCCTTCGGGGAAACAAGGCGTAACTAATTAACTTTAACATGACTGATTTTTGGTTAACTTTTTTTATATTAATGATAATAATGTTGTGTATTTTGTTTTGAAAGATTAATAAAAGTTTAATTATTTTTAAGTCTAGTCATTGTTGAATTTGTAGCATGTAGCTTGGGTGCATTCAAGACTAATGAACCAGAGTTTTGGCTCAAAAACAAAAAATATTCATATTGTGTGTTGTTTTTACTAGAGATGCCGCGAATACTCGCTATTATTCGGTATTCGGCATTACTCGACATATTTTTGTTATTCGTCCGAATAATAGTAGTAATACCGAATAATAGTACCTATTAGTTAGCCAAGTACTTCATTCATTTTTATTCAGCAATATTGACTTTAATACTTATTTCCAGGACCTGTGCTACCCAGTCCACGAACAAAAGATACCATTCATAGAATACAACATACGTATTCACAGAGATTGTCACAACTAATGTCACTAAGACTAATCTTATTGTATGGATAAAACATTATACATCTGTATGACCTTATTGATAAATGTTTAGACTTTAGGTGAAATTTTGTATGTCCTATGGCAGTTGTGAGGAAGCGACTAACTATCGGCTATTTTATCGCTCAAGAAACGTACAATAGATATATATTAATAGTTGATCGGTGACTGATCACACCGCCAGCGAGGGAGTACTCGCTTGCGGTGTGATCAGTCATTCATTAGTTTGTCGCTGAGCGACAAGAGCTATCAAAGATATTACTCGGTCAGCGATGCTCGCATGGCGATCAGAACTCACGCTGAGAGACCAACTAGCGGTAGACCGAGTGGTGTGAGTAATCGCCTGTCGCACTCGGAGACTCGCTGTTAGCCCAGCGACGAACAACACACTCGCTGCTCGCCAACTCGTTTTCAGTTGCTAGCTCGACTCGCTACTCGTTGCACCTGACACACCGCCGGCGATTAACGAGAAGCAAATAGCGCTAGCAACTAAAAACCAAGCGTGAGTCTCTCAGCGAGCGTTCCGCCCGTCAGCGAGAGTCGCTGAGCGAGTACTTACGTACTATTTGATAGCTCTTGTCGCTACGAGATCTAGCCGGCGGTGTGAACAGGCAGCGATCATCTATAAATATATGTATCTCTTTTACTTACACGGGATCTACAATCTTTTGTACGACTCTTGAGCGAGACAATCGTTAATAGCTAGTCGCTTCCTCGTCGGCGATAGGACAGGTGCCTAAAAATTTATGTATTTTTGTTTGTTATTATTTTGACAGCTCTCTAAAATATTATGACACTAAAAGATTTTTGCAACTACATAATTATTTAAATTAAAAGTAAATCATAATATTATTTCAATAAAAAAAAATAGTTTTAAAAACCAGAGACCAGTGAAAGCACAGAAAATTAAATTTTACTGAATAAATATAAAAATAACTGAACATATATTAATAAGGTCAAATAATAACACAATTATTATATGTATTAGTAAGTATTTTAGTACTATTAGGTATATGAATAGTGGGAAATTCTATTATTATAATATTACACATTCCATAAGTGCAATTATGTAATTATTATCCGTCCTAATATAATATTATAGCCTGTAGACCGATTTAGGGCTATTAATTCGTAAAATAGCCAAAGTGGCTATAAACATGTTTTTGACGCTGCTGAATAAGCAGCTTATTATGTTCTCATAATTATATTGACATTATTAGAAATGGTATTCCTGTTTTGACATTTACAATTATTACCTAATAATACCGCTCCATTTCTATGCGTTATTAAACGTTATTGTAAGCGATATTGATATTAAATTATTATTTGGAAGAAAGGCCTTTTGGTGCTTATTATGAACTGTCACAATTTTACAAGAATGTAATTATTTTTGGTACTATTTCAATATCTGACTACCATTACAGAAAAAAAAAGATATCAAGTTAGTTTTGGGTCAAATACAATCGGAGGATCTATGATAGAAATTTGACATCGCCATCAAGAAATAATGACGTTAATTTAAAAGAAACTTTGAATTATGTATGTTGATTTTAGGAAATAGAATTTTTAGCGGCATTAATCTATAGTTGTACAACTTAGATTACTGCTTATCCCAAATGGGATTAAGTAAAAGTAAGTTACAATTTTAAATATAATAATTAAAGGAATTGGATTGTTTTTTTTTTTATTAGTTAAATATTATTTTTATACAATTTAAACTAGAAATGGTGGTAGCTACTATTATTATTTTTAGTACATAATAGGACCTTTTTTGTAATAAAGAATTTATTTTACTATTATTTTAAGTATTTTTGCAGCTTTATTTTTAGTTTTTAATTATTATTTTTTGAATAGTAATAATATAAGTTATATTGTTTGAAATTATGTAAGTTTAATACTCAGATAATGAAATTATTTTTATTTTTGGACCATGGATGAGCCATAATTATATCATATCAGAAGGATTTGCTATTATTAATACTTATTATAAAAATAATTTGTTAAAGAAAACACTATTTAAGAACAGATTAGGTATTATTCCACATGAATTTCTGTCTTATTGAATCTCTTTCTATGGAAAGAAGTGTTTTTTTCTGAGAAATGTCTTATTTTTTTCCAATGTCTACTTATACAGCGTGTATCAGAAATGTCATATTTAAGGGTGTACTGTAGGTGGTAGAGACCATCAAACAGAATAACTTTATCCATGGGAAACTTACAAAACTTCAATACCTACTCGACCCAAATGTATGGATGGCATTTGAGTCAAGTAGATGGAGTTCATGTAGAAAGATGATCAGTTTAATGGTCCACACCTTTAAAATGTAAATATGTCACTCATTTCAGATACACGCTGTATATTAGTGTTTTCTGCAACAAATTGATATAATTCCAATTATACGTAGATATAGTATCTATGCATTCCAAGCCAGTACTTAATTAGTATATAAGTATTTGTTAAATCTATGAAACTTAAGTTTCATAAAAATACATCACAAAATGGCGTCACTTCTCATCAAATAAGTCAGAAAAAATTCATCAATAATACTAGAAATGTCGTGAAAAATACTAGACATGTCAGTGAATGTGATCATGGTAACGGCCGCGACTTAAGAGCTGAAGGTCGTGGATCCGATCACCACTGCTCTCAAAACAGTGAAGGGAAACATCGTTAATGTTCATCCAAAAATTCGAAGACATGTGACATCTACCAACCCGCACTGGGCCCGAGAGTTGGATTACGGCCCACTCCCTCTCACAGAGAGGAGGCCTGTGTCTCAGTAGTGGGACCATTATAGGCTGATTATTCTGTTTTAGTTAAAACAATATTGAAAAAAAAGACGCCATATTAAAATTTAAAAAGCTCTCATTAAATCTAAATCTATTTCTTTCACAGAATCTCAGTGTCATTTTTAGGCTTTAAACTTCTCAGTGTAAAAGATATTATTAAAGCATAAAATATCATTACTACTATTTTTATGCGTATGTCGTTAGTCATGTCTGTTATATTCAGAAACAGACGAAATTTAAAAAAGGAAACGTATATTAATTGCAAACAATCCTATCTGAGTAATATTAAAAAATAATAAGAGAATTAAAATTTAATGACTTAATGAATCAAGAATTCTTTATCTCTATTAGATCTTAAAATAATAAGTAAATAATATAAATGACATCACATAAATGATATTTCTAAAATAAAATTGTAATCTTTTTATAACTGATTTTTTTGTTTAAATATATTTGTAAAGTATAATTTTAAACGTCGTATCTCTGAATCTTATGACCTAAGCATTCAGAGCTTTAGTTGCCAGTCAAAAAGCGTCGTCAGTCAATGAAGAGCCATATGAGTATGACTGGCCATAAAATTCCTTATTAAACCTTCAGGATGCATGCCGATTCTCTTTCAGAATCCCCGGCTAAAGTTATGTTCCTGGCTACAAAAAATCACCTGTATCCGGGTGAATAGTACAGAACAGTTTGGGATAGAAGTAACTTTACAAAATAAGCTTAAAATAATCTAGGCTAGTATTTTTTCTTGCCATATTACTAAATAAAACATCATAAATTATTTATTTCTCCAATTCAGCTGCTATTTTTCGGCGTTTTCACATAAAGCGGCCAAATACGAGCCGGACTCGCACACGAAGGGTTCCGTACTACCGTACATTATTTAACACTCCTTTTATATACTTTAGTAAAAAAAAACACGTTTCTTGAATGGGGACACTTTTATTTTTAAATTTATTTTATTTTTATTACATGTTGTTATAGTTTCTACCTGAAAGTGTCGATTCAAAAGATACAGCCTTGTGACAGACGAACGGACAGCTTTGTAATAGGCGCTGGCACCCTTTGGGTACGGAACTAAAAATGAGGTTTCATTTCGGAAGTAAATTTATTTTCTTGCAGCTTTTAATTACTTAGGCAGCTATTTTAATGACATGGCTTTCAAAAAATGTATCGTTAATATTAGTTTTACGTGCTCCTAAATGAATTTATCAAGAAAAAGTAAATATATTTAAATTTTATACGAAAATAGATTATTTTATTTTTTATGGAATTATTATTTGTAAATTTTGTCGTCTTTCATTTGTTAAAAAAGGACATGAAGCCCTTTCATTATAGCACCATTAGAATTTCTATTATAAGCTTAAATAATTTTATTATTGTAATAATAAAGATGCGTATTATTTTTTTTCAAAATCGCATGTTTTTTTTTTAATGAATTAGAAAATCTCATTTTAAGTAGATGGATAAATTAAAGTACCTAGTAATTTTAGTTACATTTAGTGACTTATTTTAGACATGTTTAGTATGCAACGAGCGATGGATTTGATTTTTTCATGATTACTTAAGTAAAAATAACTTTTACAAAACCAAGGAAGAATACTATATAAAATAATAATTATCTTTCCCAGATGTTTTAATTAAATTTTTAAATCAGTTAATTTGAATATTAATTATTATTATAATCAGTTAATATTAATATAAATGCTTTTTACACCACTAGACTAAACTTGTCTAAAAATGTCCACATCTCTAGCCCGTACTGTAGTATTTATATTATGTAATGTAATTGTATACCTATCTTTTATTTAATAGCGCCAGGGCGGGCGTAATAAGTAGGTATGTAGTGACAAGTTAATTATAAGAATCCACAAAATTTGTATTCCGTAAGATACAAAATTAAATTGTAGATGTTTAGTTTTGAAGTTTTATTTTATTTTAATAAGAAATTTCGACTCTTACTCAGACAAAAGGTTTTCTGTCCTATTATATTAATCCAAGCTATGGTCACCATACCATGGGTTTTTTTTAAACGTTGCTTAAAGTTAAAAGACGTTTAAACGTCAAAAAATGTGTTGTCAAGTAGAGGTTAATAATGGTGCCGATTCCCTTGTTCACAAACTAAACTAAATTTAAGTTCAGTGCATCTTTTTCTTTCTATTTCATTAAGAAAAGGACAGAAGATACATTTTAGTTTAGTCCTGTTAATGTCAAATTAAAATGCTAAAAGTCACTCAAAGGGCAATGGAGAGGGCTATGCTTGGAGTTTCCCTACGTTATGAATGAATATATCAAATTTTAAGAAAATGTCCGATATCCACAGTTTAAATACCAGGAATAAACATAATCTTGCTGTACTTCACACTCGCCTCCACAGAGTAGGCAACTCGTTCATGGGTCAATGTATACGCTTTTACAACAAACTTCCTATTGCTATTCGAAATTTACCCATTAAACGATTTAAAAGCTGTATTAAAACCAAACTTTGTAAAAAAGGGGAACTATAAAATTTCAGATTATTTAGAAGACAAAAAAGCTTGGGATTGAGCTGCTCGCTCTGATAAGCTTTGTGCTAAAACCATAAAATTTGATATTTAAATTATGCAAAATCATCATTATATACAACTATATCTACATAGCAAAATTAAGTGAATATTTATGTATCTTGAAAAGTATTATATTACTTTAATTATTGTGAATGTGAGCACTATGTGGGTCATTTTTATTTATTTCTTGTTGTTTTTTTTTTCTCTTAGTTTTAATGATTGTCTGGCATTTTGAGTTCTTTATGCGGCCAACCCAATTGTCCTTTCCTTGGTATTGTTCGTCGAGTCGTTGAGCTCCTTAAGTTTTGAGTTGAGCTACACGATTACTGACAAATGCTTGCACTGACTGGACAGGTCCACTCAAATTTGTGTGGTTCTTTCCTCAAAAGACCATTTCAGACATAGACTACATGGTCCTCACATGATCTGACCAAGATTATGTCTGGACTTTAAAAGAGACTTTGACCCTTTTTTTTTTTTTTTTTTTGGGGTGTGAAATCATCAAATAACTTCTCCCGCTCTGGGCGGAGCGGGAGAGTGTGTCAGACTCTTACTGACTAAAACCCACCCGTATTCCTTCCTGTTGCCTGTGTTGCGGGGGCCTCGGTGACCCATAAGTACCTTCCCGCGACCCCGGCAGGACTTTGACCCTTGAGTTTGTTTCGCCATTTCTTCTCAGGGGTAGTCAGGTAGGAAATGTCGACTCCATCTAGCTTATTTTTTAATATGACGTGTAAAAGTGATTCTCATATCCTATTTACAGAATAAACAATTTCATTTCATTTCATCGAATCAGAAATGAAGAGATCCGCAGGCGAACCTAGGTTACCGACGTAGCCCGAAGAATTGCCAAACTTAAGTGGCAGTGGGCAGGGCACATTGCTCGCAGAACAGATGGCTGATGGGGCTGAAAGGTTCTGGAGTGGCGACCGCGTATCGGAAGATGTAGCGTTGGAAGGAGTCCTACAAGGTGGCCCGATGACCTTGTGAAGGCTGTAGGAATCCGCTGGATGCGGGAACTGGAAGCACAGGACCGTTCGAAATGGCGGTGCTTGGGGGAAGCCTATGTCCAGCAGTGGACGTCTTTCGGCTGAAATGATGATACGTCTTCTTCGAGAGTATGTATGTATGTATGTATGTACCTATGTCTATTTCTTTGGCACGCTCTGTAGCCAGGCACGTATACAGAGGGGGGGATAGTTGGGATTTATCCCCCCCCGAAATCTGACTGAAAAAAAAAAACGTTTTAAGCCATCTGTTTATTTATTCGCTTGCGTGTTCTTTCAATAAGTAGGTAAAATAAAAATATAGATAGATCTTGATCTGATTATGTAAGCGACGTTACTAGTAGCGCCATCTAACCTATTTAGAGAGAAACCGAGAACGAAAACAGTAATGAACGACATCTATCGTCGAGTAGAAAAACGAATAGTAGAAAGATCGTCGCGTTGAGTAGCGAAATATCGAGAAGCTTCCATAACTTTCTGCTACCAGGTAGTAGATGGCGCAATATTCCACATTGTTCCAGAATACGAAAATGTAGTATAAATACGGCGGGGGCGGGAGTCCGGGAACCTGCATGTCAGTTTATTTCGAGAGCGATTCAAGTGAGAATCGAGAGCGACAAGCGAGAAGAAAAGTGAAATACCTCTGCAATAGTGACAGTATAGTGCAATAGACCAGTTTATTTTGATATTGGTTTCAGTTTCATAGAGAGTAGAGTAAATTCCTTCCGACTTGGTTCACCTGATACTTTGCCCGTGCCGTGAAATAAAGGAAAAAAACTTCAAAACCACTGTTTTCATTGGATTCGCCAAATCGCCAGTCCGTTACGTACGTGAGATAGTGTTGGACAATTTTGGACCTGCAGACGTCATAATTTGTTGGACCGTTCGCCCTTTCCATCACAGATTACTTAAATAAAGTAAAGTAATGTGTGAAATGTGAGTGCTTCTTGATTTGTGGTTGTTTGAACGTATATAAATTGCTGCTGCTAAAATGAAGAGAATTGACAACTTTTTCAAGCCAGTGGCAAAAGAAATTGTTACTACTAGCGAGGAAAAAACTACTCCAAGCATGGCTTCTGCTGTTGATAGTAGACAACTAGAAACAACTTCGTCAAAATTTACAGAAAAAAATGTGATTTCAGCCGAACCGGCTGGAAGATGTAGAGATGAAGGAGAATGTTCAACTTCAAAAACGTGCAGTTTAGATACAATGATTATAAGTGAAACTTTTCCTGATATCGGCGTGGTTTCTAATGCCATATATAACACACAGTATCCTCCTCTTGTACTCACAGATGAACAGAAAAAAAATATTATTACACAGCCGTTTGTCCCAGATGCGTCATTTTCGTTTCCGGCTAGTAGCTTTGGAAAGAGGAAACTTAGATTTCGAAGAGAATGGATGGGATCATGGGAATGGTTAACATATTCGCCGAGGAGGAATGGTGTGTTCTGCAAATATTGCGTTGTCTTTTCATCAGGCACCGCTGGAAAAGGTTCCCACCAAACACTTGGAAGTTTTGTCAGCAAACCATTTGATAATTGGAAAGATGCAACAGAGAGATTTCGCGAACATTCTGCTGCTAAATATCACCAGTTTTCTAAGTTATGCGCAGAAAATTTCTTACGCGTAATGGATTCAGCAGCTATAGACGTTGCATCGCTGCTTAATGATCAAAGGCTCAAAGAAAAGGAAAAAAATAGAACAGCACTAAAACCTATAATCGAAACTATCATCTTCTGTGGAGAGCAAGAGTTGCCGCTTCGTGGAGACAAAGACAGTGGACCATTGACTTTAGAAAAGCCACTTGGTAAAGATGGAAAATTCAGGGCTCTGCTACGATACCGAGCAAGCTATGATAATATCCTGAAAGATCATATCATTACAACCCCTAAAAATGCAACGTATTTTAGCCCTATTATTCAAAATAAAATAATAGATACTTGCGGAAAGATAATTCAGAAAAAAGTTGTGACACAAATAAATAGTTCAGAGTGTTTCGCGATTCTTGGCGATGAAACTTTAGATGTGAGTGGAACTGAGCAATTGTCTTTATGTGCGAGATACGTTTATAAAGGTATTTTGAGGGAGGACTTTCTCAGTTTCATTGAAATACACGACCTAAGTGCCGAAAATATAAGTGCAGAAATTTTAAAGAAATGTCATGAGATTGGTTTGAATCTCGATAAACTAGTTGGTCAGGGGTATGACGGAGCTGCTACCATGGGATGACACATCAGTGGTGTGCAGACGAGAATCAGAAAAGAATTTCCTAAGGCCACATACGTACATTGCTCAGCACATCGTCTGAACCTAGTTCTTTCAAAAGCTCTTTCAGTTCCCGAGGTGAGAAATTCAATAGGCGTTGTGAAGGAAGTCTGTAATTTACTTCGCAACAATGCAATGGCCGGGAAACAGTTCAAGGAAAATGTGGAAATGCTCACACCAGAAAGTAAGAAAAAAAGACTGGTCGGCATGTGTGACACTAGATTTATAGAACGTCACGACTCTATAAATGTATTTGGTGAGTTACTCGAACCTATTGTCATTACATTAAGAGAACTATCCTACACAAACAGAACTGTCGCCCAAACTGCCTCTACACTCATAGCTGCGATGGAAAAGAGTAGTTTCTTGATTTCTCTAAAAACCTGTGAAAGATTTTTCAGTTATACTCTCCCACTGTCAGCATATTTGCAGAACCCTAGACACGACCTGGCCTCTGCTATGAAATTTTCCGATGACATTATCGGAAAACTAAAAGAGATACGTGACGATATTAACCCGGTATTCTCAGAAATATATAACGCATGCTGCAAAATAGCGGAAGATGTCTTGCAAATAGAAATTCAGCGTCCTCGAGTTACTGCCCACCAAACTGCACGAAGCAACCCTCCCAGCGATACTGCTGAAGAATACTTCAGAAGAACTATTTTTATACCGTGCTTGGACGATTTGATATCTGGCATGAATGATAGATTTGCGAATCAAAGAGAGCTGCTTTCTTCTTTAGAAATTATTCTTCCGAAAAATGTGGACGAGAGGAAAATAAGTGAATTAGAAAATATGAAAATTTATTGGGAAGAAAGTGTTGGAGAATCACTAATAAAAGCAGAGTACAGTATGTGGTGTGCCAAGTGGAAAAACACACTTATGAAACCAGTCGAAATTATGGAAATTTTAGACACGTGTGACAAAGTTTTCTTTCCTACCATTAACAGGCTAATACATATTCTGGCCACCCTTCCGGTTTCAACGGCATCTGTGGAGCGGTCATTTTCATGCCTAAAGAGAATAAAATCCTTCCTAAGGAATAGAATGGCGGGCGAGAGGCTTACTGGTCTCGCTCTATTGTCTATTCATTCCGCTTTGGCGCCAGATCCTTATATGGTACTAGACGTAATGGCTGCCAGCGGAAACAGAAAAATACTTATATAATTATAGTATAGTACAGTGAAAATTATAGTACAGTGATTACAGCGATTTTCACACAGTTCACATGGTTGTTTCAATGTTTGTCCCCCCCCGAACCAAAAGTCTGGATACGTGCCTGTCTGTAGCCTAAATAGCTTGATGGATTTTCACATAAGAGGTGTCATTAGATTCGTCTTCATTGTGGAAGTGACATAGGCTATATAATTTGTATATCATCATCATCTGCTAATACAAAAAAAAAGGGAAGGAAACGTTTTTTTTTTTTTAATTAATTACAACAATATTGATATCAAATAAAAGCTAGTAATGAGTCAATTGTATATATTAATAAAACTAAAAAAGCTTGAAATAAAACAAATTATTTAAAAAACAAAAAACCCAACTGCAAAAACACATACCTAACTGAAAAGAGAAAAACGAGCATTATAAGCTATAGACATTTGTATCGCAGGCGGGGACAAACCAATAACCTGAAATATGGTGTAACTTTTGTTTGTCTCCGCCTGTGATACCAAAATTCTATAGCATAAAATGTTTTTGCAGTCGGGTTTTTTGTTTTTTAAATAATTTGTTTTAAACTTACTTGTAATTACTAACAGACAACCAAATAAGTACGTATAATTGCAACGAAATAGTAAAGTAGGTTGAAGTGTTACGGGGTAGATTAAATAATAAACTATTATTTAGTAAAACGACTTGTATTACTGCCTACCACGGCACTTCTTTAAAACAATTACAGGTACAAAAACAACAATAAGGACTATGGACAATTTGCACAAGTAAAACAGAAAATATAAAATAGTTGGAGCTGACTGGGCGAGACTAGCGTTCTCAAAAGTTCTGGAAGCTATGTATGTCGCTATACCGAGCGCGCATTCGCCTTGAGGCAAGGTCGAACACTGGGGTCGTTGACCTCTCCCAGTGGGTTCAAAATAATGCACATCACGGTCCGGCCACGATCGGTTCCGAAGATTTCCGACCGTGCCCGAATGTGTGTTTCGTTCCCCAATCTGGACGTGCATTCGTTTTACATATATAAAGTTGTGGAGTGTAAATAACTGTGTGTAATAATAATTGTAATATATATAGAAATATGTCCATAGATATTTTGTGTGTTATAAATATAGTAAATAAGTAATTGTTGTGAATAATATATAATGTGCTAACCATGGTATAGACAATAATTCCTCGTTTGTTGTCTATGACGAACAAAACGTAAATATGACAGCTGACATGTCGAACGAGGAATTATGTTAGGTTATGTAATGTGTTGTGTGTAGTGTTTACAATTAGCTTTTAAGAGATATAATTAAGAAACTAATCGTTCTAACCACTACACTACTCCCCCCCTGAGACCGTGGTTACTAATTACGGGCGATAGTAATCAGGAAATCGTACAGTGCGACCGGTGCGGGTTTTTCTCTCGACGATGTTGTTTGGCGGCGGAGGCGTGTTTGCCCCCGTTGATGTTGTCGTCGAGCTGGGAGTGCTGTTGATGTCGTTGTTGAGGTAAGCGGGCTTCAACCTATCTACAGTGACTGTTGTCTCTCTCCCCTTAAACTCAATTTTAAACGTTTTGTCGCCCCTTTTTAGCACCTTGAATGGCCCGGTGTAAGGTGGGTCGAGTGGTCGGCGCACGGCGTCATGACGAAGGAAAACGTGGGATGCCGCAGCTAGACTGCTGGGCACGTAGAATGGCTTCTCGCCGTGTCGACTCGCCGGTTCTGGTGACAGCTTCGCCATCAGAAGTCGGAGTCGCGCCGCGAAGTCGGTGTAGTCTACGGTGCCGGTGAGTGAAGGGCTTATGAACTCCCCTGGGAGTCTGAGGGGCTCCCCGTAAACTAACTCGGCTGCTGACCCCTTTATGTCCTCCTTCCAGGCGCTGCGGATGCCCAGCAGCACCAGAGGAAGAGCCTCGGACCAGTTGGTGTCCGTATGGCATCGGATTGCCGCCTTCATCTGGCGGTGTAGGCGTTCGACCATGCCATTGCAGGCTGGGTGGTACGCCGTGGTTGGCCGATGCTGGCTACCGAGGAGTGCTGCGATGGAGCTGAACAGCTTGCTCTCAAACTGCTTGCCCCTGTCGGTAGTGATGCGATGTGGGCAGCCGAAGCGAGACACCCAGCCAGCGATGAAGGTGCGGGCGCATGTCTCAGCCGTGATGTCGGTGATAGGATATGCCTCAGGCCAGCGAGTAAAGCGGTCGATGACGGTGAGGCAATACCTGAAATTATTAGATACTGTTAGTGGCCCTACTATGTCCATGTGGACATGGGAAAAACGTTGGGAAGGAACAGGGAAAGGAGAGGTGGGAGAGGATATGTGCCGCGTGATCTTATTTCTCTGGCACTCTATGCACTCTCTGGTCCAGGCCCTGCAGTCCTTCTTCAGGCCAGGCCAAACGAAGCGTGCGGAAATCAATTTGACCGTGGCCTGCCTGCCAGGGTGGCTCAGCTGATGAAGCTTCTGGAACACCTGCCTTCTGAAGGGTTCTGTAACATAAGGGCGGGTGTTACTGGTGGAGACATCGCAGTGCAGCTCCGCCCCCGAGTCGGGGAAGCGCACTCTTTCCATCTTGAGCGATGTGCTGTTGCTTGCCAGGAGGCCTTGAAGCTCAGGATCGCTTTCCTGGGAATGTGCAAGAGCCGTGTAATCGAGCGACGGAAGTATTATTGCCTCTACTCGTGACAGTGCGTCCGCCACAACATTGTCCTTGCCTGCAACAAACTGGATGTCTGTGGTGAATTGGGCTATGTAATCCAGGTAACGAAATTGCCTTGGTGAGCAATTCTCCCTACTATGCGCGTACGCGTATGACAGGGGTTTGTGATCCGTGTAAATGGTGAAGTGTCTACCTTCAACCATGTGCCGGAAGTATCGGACTGCGTCGTAGATGGCTAAGAGCTCCCTGTCATACGGGCTGTACTTTTTCTGTGATGCTGATAAACGCCTGGAGAAAAATGCCAGCGGTCGCCATGAATGACCTGCCTTCTGCTGCAGTACTGCGCCTATTGAGGTATCTGATGCGTCTGTAAATATAGCAAGCTCAGCATTGGGGTCTGGGTGTGCTAGCAAGGCAGCCTGGGACAAACCATGTTTGCAAGCATTAAAAGCATGTAGCATTTCCTCTGACAAGCTAATTGGCTGATTTCCTTTGGTTTTAGGCCCTGAGAGGACAATGTTTAGTGGTGACTGCAAGCGAGCGGCTTCTGGTACAAAGCGGCGATAAAAATTTAACATACCCAGGAAGCGACGCATCTCCTTGACGGTCTTGGGAGCTGGATAGTCCTGGATCGCCTGCACCTTCTCCGGCAAGGGACGAACACCTTCTGCGGACAACTCATGCCCTAGAAAGGTGATGGAGGTCTGGCCAAACTCACACTTAGCAGAGTTAACCAGGATGCCGTAGTCAGATAACCGCTTCAGGAGCTGGTGCAGATGCTCGGTGTGCTGGGCTGCCGTCTCTGAGAACAGGAGAATGTCATCTAAATAACAGTAGCAGAACGGCAGTCCACGGAGCACCTCGTCCATGAAACGCTGGAATGTCTGCGCTGCGTTCCTGAGACCAAACGTCATATACGGGAACTCATACAGCCCGAACGGTGTGGTGATTGCTGTCTTGTGGATATCAGCTGACTGGACAGGTATTTGGTTGTACGCTTTAATTAGGTCAATTTTACTGTATATTCTGCTGCCAGCCAGCTGATGTGAGAAGTCCTGTATGTGCGGGATGGGGTACCTGTCCGGGACAGTGCGGGCATTCAGTGCTCTGTAGTCTCCACAAGGCCGCCAGCTGTTGTCCTTCTTGGGAGCGAGGTGAAGTGGTGAGGACCATGAACTCTCAGACGGTCGTGCCGTGCCGCTCGCTAGCATCGCCTCGAACTCCTTCTGAGCGACCTTGAGCTTGTCAGGTGCGAGACGGCGAGGGCGACTGAAAATGGGCGGCCCTGGTGTGGTGCGGATGTGGTGCACAGTACCGTGACTAACCTGCCTTTGTTTTCCCGCAGGCCGTGTGATCTCCGGGTACTGCCGAAGAAGCTCATGGTACTTCGTGTTGCCACCAACCGACTTCACTGAGGCAATGTCAGCTGCCGAACCGGTTGCTAGAGACGCCGTGGAGGACAGCTGGGTTAGCCCGTCGATGAGGCGGTAATGATTTAAATCGACCAATATGTTATAATGCGCCAGAAAATCGGCGCCTATGATGGGTTTTGTGACGTCAGCGACCACGAACTTCCATGAGTACACACGGCGGAGCCCTAAGTTTAAATGGAGCTCGACCCAACCGTATGTGTTGATGGCGGTTCCGTTGGCCGCGTAAAGTTGGTACGTCGTCTTGCTGCGCCGCTGCTGTAGTGCTGTACGTGGGTACACACAAAGATCGGACCCTGTGTCCACTAGAAATGTGGTTTTAGTGGACCGATCTGTGACAAATAGGCGGCGTGGTTTGTTGGGGCAGCCATTTGCCGCTACTTCCGGCTGCCGGTGGCATTTCCCGCGAACGTACACGGCGTTGTGCACCGCGTGGCCTTGTCTCTAAAACTATTGTGGTACCAGCAGTGATCGTCGTTCCACGGGCCTCTAGAGCGCGAGCGGCCGCGCCGACTAGGGGTCCGTTGTCTGCCACCACGCCTGAACCTATCAGAGGATCGCGAGTGGTGATGTACCTGACCACGTGTTTGAAGCGCCGCTACCTGTTTTGTTAACCCAGCTATGCATTGTTTCAGCTCGCTGATCTCGCTGCAGGTGTTCGTGCTTGCCACGGCGGGAGGTGATGTGAGCGCCGGGGCGGGCGCAGGCGCGATCTCGTGCACGCGGTCGGCTAAATCTGCGACAGACTGGAGGGCAAGATTAGGCTGTGACGCGATAACCGTCTGGATGTTGGTTGGCAGCCTACTCGCCCACAACGTGGACAGAAACGCCTCTGGCACATTTGGTCCAGCCAGGGTTTGAAGGCGCCGTAAAAAATGAGAGGGTTTACGGTCGCCTAGCTCCTCGTGGGTGAGGATCTGTTGCACCCTTTTTTCCCGTGAGTCAGAGAGCCTACGTATTAGCTCGGCCTTCAGCTTTACGTACTTGTCTTGGGCTGGCGGGTTTTCGATAATGTCCCTCGCCTCGACCATATATCGGTGATCAAGCTGGCCCACGACGGTATAAAATTTGGTGCTGTCGGCGGTAATACCGGCGATCGTGAACTGACCTTCAACCTGGGCGAACCAAAGTGCTGGCTCCTCTGGCCAGAATGGCGGCAATCTGACGCTCACTCTGCAGACGTCCTGTTTCTCTGCCGACGCTCCTCCAGTCGTTGCTTCTGCTGCTCCGGTTGACATGATGATTGTATCGTCAGGCTTCTGTGTTCTTCTCGGGGTCACCAATGAAGTGTTACGGGGTAGATTAAATAATAAACTATTATTTAGTAAAACGACTTGTATTACTGCCTACCACGGCACTTCTTTAAAACAATTACAGGTACAAAAACAACAATAAGGACTATGGACAATTTGCACAAGTAAAACAGAAAATATAAAATAGTTGGAGCTGACTGGGCGAGACTAGCGTTCTCAAAAGTTCTGGAAGCTATGTATGTCGCTATACCGAGCGCGCATTCGCCTTGAGGCAAGGTCGAACACTGGGGTCGTTGACCTCTCCCAGTGGGTTCAAAATAATGCACATCACGGTCCGGCCACGATCGGTTCCGAAGATTTCCGACCGTGCCCGAATGTGTGTTTCGTTCCCCAATCTGGACGTGCATTCGTTTTACATATATAAAGTTGTGGAGTGTAAATAACTGTGTGTAATAATAATTGTAATATATATAGAAATATGTCCATAGATATTTTGTGTGTTATAAATATAGTAAATAAGTAATTGTTGTGAATAATATATAATGTGCTAACCATGGTATAGACAATAATTCCTCGTTTGTTGTCTATGACGAACAAAACGTAAATATGACAGCTGACATGTCGAACGAGGAATTATGTTAGGTTATGTAATGTGTTGTGTGTAGTGTTTACAATTAGCTTTTAAGAGATATAATTAAGAAACTAATCGTTCTAACCACTACAAGGTAAAGTCGCCATCAAATCAAGTTACCACAAACTGTCAGATATCTCCAAATGAAAATTAAACCTTAAAATATTGACGGTTAAGTTCAAAATCGAATGATGACAGTTTGTTTTATCTAAATTGTGCAAACCTTACCGGCGTTATTTCAACAACTTGTCGCCTTGCAGTAGGCAAACTATCGGCCATGTTTGCAAACTGCTAAATTACCTGGGAAATAAACGAACTGCGTGTTCTGGATCCGTAGGTAACTAACTTTTCATAATGTAATGTTTCGTTTATGCTAAATTTAAAGTTAATTCACTGAATTAATGCGTAATAGTAAGAACGGCAAACATCAGGTAGAACGCCAAGCTCCAACAGACTAGGTGGAGGGGCCATCTTCGCAAAATGGCCGGTTGCAGCTGGATGAGAGTTGCGAGAATCGAGATGAATGGCATGCGATTGGAAAGGCCGGTGGTCAGTGGCGTGCAGTGGTTCTCAACAGAGGGTATCACAGCGTCGCTCTACATATGATGACTCTCAAAGTAGTCATTGGTGCCGATTCTCTTGTCACAAATTTCTCTAATTATATTTAATGAAAATGGCAATTTGGCTATTCTGAATTTGACGCTTTACACCTAAAATTCTAATTTTCAAACTAAATGTCACTATTTTTAATCGCGATTAAAAAGGTGTGGAATAAAATTAGTTGTCATGAACTAAAACTTACAAACCACATTTCTCTTAGATTCCTTGAAAGTTTGGATGCTTGTAGGTTTGGAAAATCTTAGATCAGTAAGGACGCTTATGTGATTGCAGCTGTTGTCGATGCGGCAGAAAGAAATAATAAAATTATTTATATTAGAACACAATACGAAATTCATTCGTGATAATGATAACTTAGAGGTATTTTTGTACTGAACATCTAATGACTTCATTATAATTTGGAAAAAGCATGAAAGTAGAGTAAATGCTGTGGAAATGCGTTCCTTGAGAAGCATGTGTGGTGTGACTATAAATGATAGGCTGAAAAATGAAGTGTTATGGCAACGATGCGGTTTAAAGGAAGATGTAGTGACAAAATTTGAAAAGAGTATGCTTAGATGGTTTGGTCATGTTGAGAGGATGAATGAAAGGCGACTAACAAAAGGTATTTACAAGGCAGATGTGAGTGGAAATGCCAGGAGGGGACGCCCCAGAAAGACATATAGTGACCTCATTAATGATGTTCTTCAAAAAGGTCAGGTGCGTAGTACTCGCAACCGGCGTGCGTGTATGACCAGATGTATGAACGTAAACGAAGCAAAAGGAGTATGTAAGGAGCGTAGCAGGTGGCATTCTATAGGTTCTGCCTACCCCCATGGGAAGAAGGCGTGAGTTTATGTATGTGTATAATTTGGAAAACAAGTGGATAAATCCATTTCCAGATTCTGTGAAATAAGAAACTATTTTTTTTAACTATCAAGAAAGAGTTCAGTTATTAGAGTTCAACTATCAGTTGGAAACATTGCGAGACCGTTCCAACTCATTCCAAATGGCTGAAAAAAGATTTTTAGACCCCTAGATTGGGACAGACTAATTCAAGATGTCCTTGATAGGGCTTTTCTACGGCGACGAGAAAACCGGAGACTTTACTGAATGATAAACCAGATTTATAGAGAAAGCTCAATCAGGAGGAGGCTCAGTAGGTGCTCAGGTTTGAATGGATTGAGTTAGTAAGGAAGCTCATGGGAGATAGTGATTATCCAATGTGTTATCCCATGTACCCATATTATGACGTCAGCTCAACAGAACAGCAGAACTAAAGCCACGTCTATGGCAATGTCTAAAATTCATTCTAATTTTAGACATTGGCGCCGATTCCCTTGTTCACAAACTAAACTAAATTTAAGTTCAGTGCATCTTTTTATTTCTATTTCATTAAGAAGAGGACAGAAGATAAGTTTTAGTTTAGTCCTGTCAAATTAATCAGCGCCTGTCACAACTCCATACAAGTCACACACACAATCACGTCTAAGATTAAAAACTTGCCTACTAAAATTACGTCAATTTACGTCAAGCGCTGATTAATTTGACAGGACTAAACTAAAATTGATCTTCTGTCCTTTTCTTAATGAAATAGAAAGAAAAGGACGCACTGAACTTAAATTTAGTTTAGTTTGTGAACAAGGGAATCGGCACCATTGCCATAGACGAGCTTCCTAGGTAGCCTTCACAAAAACGAACGATTTTGGGACACTATAATGTAAAACTGCACTGCACATAATATTATTATAGTTGTCACACACTTAATAAAGGTTAAAGTTAGGTACACTATTTGTACATATCACACATAACTAATTAAGCCGGTAGGGACAGTATAACTAGTAACTAAAAGTGTCGGACCTAACACTTTGAAAGTGTTGGCTGAAAAACGCCAACACTTGGTAGGATACCCAGGCCACCCGGTACCTGGGTCGACCCTGCACGTGCCCGTGGCACGTTTATTGTTTGTTATCTGGCCGAAGGTCCGTACAAAAATTCTATTTCCTGCACGCCTTTCTTCGTCCAAGAGCCTCTTAAGCGCACGGAATGTGGTCCTCTGTTGGTTGGCCTATTGTTTAAAAAGACAGCTTGGTACATGCCTAATGCTTTTATTATTTCGTCAATTTTTTAATATGTGGCTTGCGGTTGCTTTTGTTCCTTGTGTTTGGCTATGTCCCTCTTGTTCTTTATCTGCCCCCAGATTATTTTAATGTCGGAGGTGCCCCTATTAGCCCATTCACCTTTAATGAGGTGGAAGTGGTTTTCCTTTTGCATGTGGTGCAATAATGTGATCCAATTGGGATTTCTGGGTGCCAATTGACCATGTTATCCTGCATGATGCTAGATCTTTAAGTAAATAAATTTAGAACGAGTATTCGTTCGAAGTTTATTTTTTTTATTTATTTTAGGCTAATCTATTCATCTTAAAGAAGTAAATTGGAGTTTGTTTCCTACGATAGGTACGAGTATGTATGGAAAAAGTTTTTTGCGATTTCTGACTTTTCTAGTACTAAAACCTCAGTTGGTCCAGTAGAGTTTTTTGATCCTTAAAAGAAACATGATCGATTGGCATCAAAAAAGTTTTTGTGAAAACTGTCCATTTTCATGCTAACTGAATTATTTTTTTTCAATATCTTCTAGGCAAAGTTGTGTCTTTTACCTACAACTTTGGGTGCTTATCATATGGAAAAACGAGCAAGATTTAAAAGGATTTCGGTTCTACCTGGCAAGACAAAAGGTCTGGGGGCATCACCTCTTACAGCAGTATTATTATAATATTACTTCACAGTGGGAAGTGAAGAGCTGTACAGGACGTATAGCTGGTTGCCCCCTGTTTATTTATTTATTTATTTCTTGTAATGTAATGTAATTTGCTTTTTTTGACTATATTGTATCACAAATCTTGACTGAGCTGAATTATTTTTGACTATATTGTATCACAAATCTTGACTGAGCTGAACTATTTTTGACATTTACCTAACAAATTATTTTGACTTTTGTTCCAATAATAATCAAATAATACAATCATTTATGTTGTTAATTTGTAGTTTAGTATAAGTAAACTCTTTATTTGCATGTAAACATTGTAATTATCTTTTTGTATGCCTATAGTAGGCTGATCATAGCGAACATCAACCTAAATCATGTCCAACCACTGTACCTACCTATGTATCACAAATAAAATATTTCTGATTCTGATTCTGATTCTAGCTAAACTCCGCAGACGCGATACGTATCGATATCTAAACACAATAAATGTGAAGTGTTTTTGTCAGGTCAACGACCGCCGCCCGTTAGTGTTGTTACTTGAAATATACATACATAATCAGCCTATAATGTTCCCACTGCTGGGACACAGGCCTCCTCTCTGTGTACTTGAAATATAAGTTGACAAAAACTGTTTTCTTATGTTTTAGATAGAAAAATAAAACATAGTATAATTATTATTAAGTAAATAAAGAACTCAATGAAATAAAGAATGAAAAAATGTTTTATTTGAGACACGCACAAGAAATAAAAAAAGTAAAAAAGGAGCATTTAATACTAACAACATTTTCATATTTGTTCGATTAAAAACAATAAAACAACAAAGAAAATAAATAAAAACGACTTGTGCGACGCCAAAAAGGCTTCTATCTCAGCATAATGCTGCGATATTTAAAAAAATAAATACCGCAGCGCTGGTATTCTGATAGGGCACAAAATTATTATTATTATAGATATCGGTACCCTTCACGTCGAAAAAAAAACAGATGTTTATACTGATATTTCAAGTAGCCACATTACTACAATAACTGCGGTCGATGACCCCACAAAAAAATCATATTTTTTTTGTTTTTTGTTATCATGTTTACATATCGATACCGATCAAGTCTGCGGAGTTTACCTAGCCAATTTAAAATAACCCTGTATAAAAAAGAGTGGTCTTTGTCCAGCAGTGTGACATAAGTGACATAACAGTTACAGTTACATTAATAAAAGAATCTAATAAAAAAATCCTTAGAGAAAAACTATTTACCTACTACGCTTTCTATGTTTTATTTTCTTTACTAAGTATTTATTATTTATTTATTTAATACTTTACGCACACAAATGTACAGAGGCGGACCTAATGCCATAGGCATTTTCTACCAGTCAACCTTTGGGTGATGCAGAGACAGACAGCGGTAGATGCAATAACGAAAACTGTGAAATAAATATTTATTAAAATATAAGTATATACATACATATACCTATATACATATATATATTATTATACTTTACTAAGTTTATATGTGAGCAGTGGTGGCCGAGTGGTAACGGCCGCGACTTACGAGTAGTAGATTGTGGGCTCGAACCCATGCAGGCGCTTTACTTTGTGTAAATAATTTCATCCCCACTGCTCTCAAAACGGTGAAGGAAAACATCGTGAGGACACCGGCATGTCCTAGAATCAAAAATTCGAAGACATGTGACATCTACCAACCCGTACTGGGCCCGTGTCGGCCCACTCCCTCTCGACAAGAGGAGGCCTGTGTCCCAGCAGTGGGAACATTATAGGCGGATTATGTATGTACTAAGTATTTACTAAGTTTTCTTCACATCTAACTTTCCTTCCTACCTTCTCGCGTTTTTAATATCATATAATGATTATTTCAAATATATAATATATATTTGAAATAATCATTTTAACTTTTTTAACTTTTTAACATTTTAACTTTCTTACATTCTGTTGCATATTATGCAACAGAATGTAAGAAAGTAATTGAGGGGTCTAAGTGCAAATCCACCTCTGTCCATTAAAGAACAAAATAGGTATGTTTTTTTGTGTCTGGTGATACTCAATCACATTATCCAAGGTTCAGTTACGGTTAAAACCGCCTCTAGCGCATACAAAAAGCCAGAAATAATAACAAGTAAGATTCAAAACCTACACTATCCAATTGCTAAAAATGCAAAACCGCCATTTCGACCGAACACAATCACCGAACAGCAGTGTTTTTATGTTTATTACGTGCAAAACCACCGCTGTTCCTATTTTAGGGGTCTCTCTCGTTTCGCGATGTGTAAGCCCCTAAACAAGACTGCCTCGTCTGGTTGTAGAAGGTTCCATTAATTAAAGTCTTTCGTCAAGTTAATAATGTTTGTATTTATTACATTGAAAACCCTTTAAGACAACCTTCTACGCGGACCGATGTAGTGTCACTGGCGTCCATTCATACTTCTCGCTTGTATACCTTTTGCTTATCAAGTGTTCTGCCTTTCATGTTTACATTGTGTCCCTACACTATGAATGAAGTCCAAAAACGCCTCTTTGCCAGGGTTGAGCTGCAAATTTGCCTCTATCCAGTTTTCAATTGAATTTTATGCATAAGATATCAATGCTATTGTTACTAAATTGATTATGAGCTGGAAAAAACTATATTTTTTATAAACCTCGAGGATATCTCCTAAAATTTGAAGGTTTATTAAACCAGGGAATGTTTTTTAACTGCTGTGAACATGTTCAGAAACTGGATAATGGCGGATTTGCACTTAGACCCTCAATTCTAAATTAAATGATCTATCTACAATCCCCAGCAGTTTTAACTCTCAACACAAGGATCCCCAAAACGCGGTAAACTGAGACTGAGATGCTTCACCAATCACTAATCAGACAGTCAGACAGTGACTCTTGAGTTCTCGACGCGTGCGCACGCCTGTGTTACAAATTAAATATTTAAAGTGAGATAACTGGACTATACACTGACTTCAACCGGTAAGTTTTTTTATCTTCTTACTTTTAAGAGTGATATTTCCCTAGCAAAGTTTATTCATCGTTTATTGCTTGTGAAAAATTCAATAAGCGATGAAGTCGATGAAGATCTTAAAAAGTAAGCAAGTGATTTTGTCTTACTCAAGTGTTACACGCAAAACGGTACCACACATAAGCAGTTATAGAAATTGTATGCTCATTTGTTTTTTTTTTGTTTTAGCTAGCAAATTAATTTCTTAGTGTAGCGTTATTTGCCGGAATATTATCGAGAGTTTTATTTTACTGTCAATTAATTTGTATTCGATAGTATTTTTTATAAGTAAACTTTTTGTTAGAGACTTTTTTTACAAATGATACTTACTTAACTATTTGGTAAAAAACAAAAAATACGTTCTACATGTTAATTAAGCCCCGCGCGACGCCGATTCGGAATCAAACAATAGAAAATCAATTGTCTCATTAGTTGTCCTTGACCAAATAAAGTGCTAATTTTTGTTAGAGCCAAGTGTTTTATAATGCTTTATTTCAGCACTTTGTCGGCGTTATTAACATGTATACCTATGCCAAATTAATTATTAGCTTTCTAGTACTAAGCGTCTTTGAGCTAACATATTTTTTTGAATAAACAAAAAACAACAAAGAAAATAAATAAAAACGACGACAACATAGGACAACACGACATAGGTAGGTATACGATTAAATGAGTCTGAATAAATTAATAATTATTCCTTTAATAATACATATACCAATTACAATTGATCTAGGGATCTACTTCATGTAACTTATAAGAAAATATAAAAGATAGAAATAATAATATCGCACTTTTAAAGACAATCCGTTACTCAAAAGAAATTTTTCATGAATTGAGTTACTAATGCCATCTTTTTTTAAATTACATTTTAAGGAAGATGGCATTCGTAAGTCAATTCATGAAAAATTTGGTGTCGCGGACTTTTTCGTAGAATTATTTAAGGTGGACCAGGTTGCCATACATTGTTTTCAATTATAGACAACTGTTTGGGTAAAATGGTATTTTTTTTAAATATAATTAAAAATATATATAATTTAGTAAAAATAATGCTGTTTTAAGAGGTATTTCTTTCCGACTTGCTAGACAAAACTTGTGATAGCTCAGCTAATATGCATGACATAAATATAATTTATAGCATAAAGCACTCAGGAATAATGTAGCTTTCTACCAGGGATTTTTTTTTTAATTTGATCTTTCGCTCCGGAGATTACCCTCTGAAGTCGAATTATTAATCAGTGATCTGACATATTGTGCTGGCTGTCACTTTGTGTAATAAAATGGTCATATTTATTGTAATGGTGATCGTTTAGTTTAATCGATTTATATAAGTGTAAAATAAATGTATAATAATAAATGATAATATTTATTCTAATCGTAATGGTTTAGATTCATCAATTTATATAAGTGTAAAATAAATGTATAATAATAAATGATAATATTTACTGTAATGGTGATGGTTTAGTTTAATGGATTTATATAAGTGTAAAATAAATGTATAATAATAAGTGTAAGTCTAGAATACAATAAATAGGACCATTTTATTACACAAAGTGACAGCTAGGACATGTCAAATTACTGCAGTAAATTTATAATTCGACTTTACACACAACTACTACAAACAAACTTACAAAAACTTTTACCTCTAAGTATATGGCCCCTGGCAACACAGGCAACGGAAGGAATACGGGTGAGCAGTGTTGCCGCAACTGAGTTCCCAAAAGGTACATATTCAGCGCTGAAAAGGTACATTTTGGGTTAAAAAGGTACATCAGCAATGCTTTTACTAAAATCGCTCACGACTGCTTCTCTCACTCTCTCGCAATGAATTCGAGAGAAGGAGAGACTGCCTGCTTGCCAGCAGAAGTTCTATTTTTTGGATTCTAAATGTGAGAAAACTTTATCTAATATTATAAAAATCTCGTGTCACGGTGTTTGTGGTCGCACACCTCCGAAACGGCTCGATCGATTTTTATGAAATTTTTTATGTATATTTGGTAAGTATGAGAATAGGTCGTAAAGTAAATTTCATACCGTTACATAATAAGAAAAAAAAATAGGAAAAAATAAAATTGTAATTGTGACAGGACAACGTCTGGCGGGTCAGCTGGTATTACTATATACGTCTAAAAATCCCCGCAGTTTTATGATAGGTACTCATTGAATTGTTTCTCGTGGTTAAGACGCTGACAACACCTAAACCGCGGTCACTGTCAGATTGCATAGAAAAGAAAGAGAAGCGCGACGACAAAACGCTTGTAATTTATTGCAAAATATGAAGTAATTATCTATTTACTCAGAATTGAGTTGAGTAATCGAAAATAAAAAACAACCAAGTTCTGCATTAGAATAAGACGTACTTGTTATTAATTAAATACGTAATGTATGTTGATATTTAATACAGATATTTTGGATTAGAACTCAAGGTAAGAGGTTAGTTTAACGTTAGTTTGTATCGAGATTTTTTTTTCAAAACGTATTTTGGTGACAACCAAGTTCTGGGAAATATGTTCAAAATTAACATATATTTTTTCCGCTACCACAAACTATACAGATTTGGCAATTTTCTTTCTTAAGAGAAGCCTATTTTGGTCAATTGGGTCTTGTCAGCGCCTTAATATAATGGAGAAATCACACGGTAAAAAAATCGAATTCGTGATTGTGGTTCAAGTTATATCCATAATCTGAACATTAAAAAACATACTATAGGTATATTATGTATAATATGCTCATTATTGTCAGTTAAAACTAAAATAATAAATTAATTATGTTACTAATTCTACAATAAAGTCATGCATGTTTGTTGCAACAAATGCCTTCACCAACCTTGAGTTAGCTCAGGAGATCTAGGACGTTAGGTGTGTATTAATTATAATATAAACTTGTTAGTAAGAATAATCATTGAATGACCTGTGGTGTGGCACCACCCCACCCCCCTGAGAGTGTCGTAAGAGTCGACTAAGGGAAAAAATCGTAGGATGGGCATCAGCGTTCTTTCCGCGTACTGTACCACCACACTGCGATCGCCAACTCGGAATGCCAAGCGTGGCGATAACGGCAAAACCCCCTAACTTGAGGAGGCCTATGTCCTGCAGTGAACGTCTTAGTAGTAGTTAGTAGAAGTAGTAATAGAATCAAAACCCACAGCAAAATACAATACAACACACACACACACACACACACAAAATATCAATTTAGTAATAGTCTCAAGGAAGTATTTTACAAATTACCAAGCACCACAGCAGCGAGCGGATAAAGGCACCAGTCAGCCACGGGGCCGCCACGACCAAATCGAACACAGGATTCGATTAATGGAAATGGGCTTATTCAATTTATTTATTGTACACTTAAATAAATAAGAAAGAAAATCACTTCCTCTTATCGCAGAGACCAATATCTCGCGCGCTTAAAAATACAAAACAAAATGTACTTAGCAAAACTATCCTCTTTGCAAACAAGCGCTCTGTGAGTAGAGTAGTGAGTGTGTGTTCTGTATCGTATCTGACAGTGCTGTGTTACTTAGGACCGAAGATCTATCTTGTTTTCTCGTTTTGGCGGCGGTTTCAAATATTGGATGTTAAGTTGAAAAGGTACGTCAAATGGACCCCATTACACATTACACATGGGGGGCTTAAAAGGTACGTCAAATGTGTAAAATGTACGCTAACGGCAACGCTGCGGGTGAGTTTTAGTCAGTAAGAACCTGACACACCCTCCCGCTCCGCCCAGAGCGGGAGAAGTTATTTGATGATTTCCCACCCAAAAAAAAAAGTATAGAATATTAGTGTAGACTGCATCACGGAAGCAAGCTCAATAATTTACCGCAAAAAAATAAAGTCAATAACATAGCTGCATACCTACGTCAAGAGATTTTAAACGACCTTCCTTTTTATAACAAACTGTATTCTGTAAACCAGTTGGTCGTGGTTTAAGAATGATTTAAATGATAGGGTAATACGACGAAGTGTTGACGGGTGTTGAACCCGGTTTTTAAAGCGCATTGGATTTTTAACTCTCGGTGTTGTAATATAATACATCTCCGCGCGTTCAAAAACACACTCTTGGCGCTAAGAAGTGCATTGAAAATGGAGAACGCGAAAAATATCGCCCATGTAAAAATGGTGGAGTAATTGCGTAATGGGGTTTCATTTTGACAGTTCAACATTCATTGCTTTATTTGCTTCATTTACGTTGTCGAGCAGACAAATTTTTCGAACATAATTAAGAAGCAATGGATTAGCTATATCCTTCAGTCATTCAGATTGTGATTATTAGTGTGATACGTAATTAGAGTGCTGGGCTAATTGAACAATATCATAAAGTACTTCAATCAAATCATCCAATAAGAGTCCACCGCTGGACATAGAACTCTCCTAGGCTGCGCCACAACACCCTGTCCTCCGCCTTCCGCGTCCAGTCTGTCCCTGCCATCTTCTTAAGGTTGTCGGTCCATCTAACTGGGAGGTGTCCCACACTACGCTTGCCGATACGCTGTCTCCACTCCAGGACTCGTCTGCTCCAACGGCCATCGGTCCTTCGACAAATATGGCCAGCCCATTGCCACTTCAGCTTGCCTACTCTGCAGGCTATGTCGGTAACTCCGGTTCTCTTCCGGATAACTTCATTTTTGATCTTATCCTTCAAAGAAACTCCGAGCATAGCCCGCTCCATGGCGCGCTGAGCGACCTTGAATTTGTGGACCAGCCCGACTGTCAGTGTCCACGTTTCGGCACCATATGTCATAACGGGCAGGACGCACTGGTTAAAGACCTTAGTCTTCAAACAATGCGGTATTGGCGACGAGAAGACTTGACGAAGTTTTCCAAACGCTGCCCAGCCTAACCGGATCCTCCTGTTGGCTTCTTTCTCAAAGTTGTGTCTACCGAGCTGGATAACTTGTCCTAGGTAGACGTACTCCTTCACAACACATACAGTACATAACATAAAGTACTAATCTATCTATTATTTGGCTAAATATCATCGTCATCAGCCCATAGCAGTCCACTGCTGGATATAGGCCTCTCCAGTTGCACGTATCAGCTCGATTCTCGGCAACTCTCCTCCATCTGCTAACAGCCAGCCTGCGAAGATCATCGCTCCACCTAGCCTGAGGGCGTCCTACCTTACGTTTACCGATTCGCGGTCTCCACTCAAGAACACGTCTACCTCAACGGTCATCGGTTCTACGGATAATATGGCCGGCCCATTGCCACTTGAGCTTGCTTATTCTGTGAGCTAAGTCTACAACTTTGGTTCTCTGCGGGATCACCGCGTAAATGGCTACATACATATGTTCAACAATAATTCGTCAATTTCTTTTGATTTTTTTCCATTAATAAAAGCCAAAAGGTTTGCGATCTCTGTTCTATGCTGCAGGCTTAGCATGATGCTTTCTATTTCTTTGAAGAATAGACACGGCTCTTTCCATACAAAGTGAAATTTTGTTTCTCCTTTTTTGACATCCCACCGTAGAAATCCTTCTACATAAAAAAGACCTAGACAAAGATCGTTAGAAACGAAAGACAAAATGACAGATTGTAGAAGGATTTCTACGGTGAGATGTCAAAAATGGAAAAACAAAATGTCACTTTGGATAGAAAGAGCCGTGTCTATTCTTCGAAGAAATAGAAAGCGTCATGCTAAGCCTGCTGGACTCTGTGACGAATGGATTAGCTAACTATAGCCACACAACACTATTATACAATATACCATACATAATTTGAACTCGTTTATCATACACTGATACTGTTATTGTCAATGGACATTGACTCAGACCCTCTTGAAAACAATCTACCTACTTACTTGGATACAGTGCATAAAAAAAGAAGTTTTTGCATAAGGAAAATTTTGCAACAAATATGCGAGGTTTTTAAGCAAATATTGCTTATCTGTGAAGAATAGAATACTCTTTATTATGTACACACGGCTACATATCAAGCTATAATTTTCCAGTATAAGCTGACCTCTCGTTTTACAGAAAAACTATACAATGCGAGATCAGCTTATACTGGAAAACTATAGCTTGATGTGTAGCCGTGTGTACACCATAAAAATACACGTATAAATGTTGAAATGTTGAAACTTTAAATAGGGTGACACAATGGGTGGTCTTATCGCTAAAAGCGATCTTACAGACAAACCTTTGGATGGATTACGGCGCAGATATGTAATTTTAGTGACTTTAAAATCTGTTATTACGTCTTCATAATGTTTAATGCAAGTACGTTATGCAAGAACGCATACACATCAATTCTTTAAATGAATGTTTAAGTATTGTAGTAAAATACTTTATGAAATAAATTCAGGAAGTAATGTCTAACCAAAGCATAAAAACGATATGAAAAAATACATCACTTCAATTCATAGATTATAATTTATTTCTTTTTCTCTTTCACATTTCTTAGAATTTTTGGTTCTAGGACATGCCGGTTTCTTCACGATGTTTTCCTTCACCCTATGACCTACAATTTGTAAGTCGCAGCCGTTACCACTAGGCCACCACTGCTCTGTTTCCGTAAAATTAAGCTTTAAATTGTATCATTCTACTTAGATAAAAAGTTACACATAAGGGGTTGAAACCCTCGGTCCGTGGGGTCTGAGTGCTCATGGCCTTTTTAAGGAAATCTCCAGACGGCTGGTTGACACTTAGGCCCGGTATCCACCAATGCGGAGAGGAGAGGAGACGAGATAAGATGTGTTTTGAATAACCAACCAGATTTCGTTATTTCCACATCGCCGCTCCGCTTAGCTTTGAAGTGTTTTAAATAACCAACCAGATTTCGTTATTTCCACATCTCCTCTCCGCTTAGCTTCGGTGGATACCTGCAGGCTTAGCATGACACTCTCTATTTCTTCGAAGAATAGACATGGCTCTTTCTATACAAAGTGACATTTCGTTTCTCCATTTTTGACATCGCACTGTAGAAATCCTTCTGCAATCTGTCACTTTGTCTTTCGTTTCTTGCGATCCTTGTCTAGGTCCTTTTTTATGTAGACTATTTCAGAAGAAAGTTTCTATACCCAACTGTCAAAATCACACTGACAACTGACAGTTGTCTAAGGCAGTGAAGACAATTTGCACTTTTCTAGTCGACGGCCACAAGGTATATATGGTTATCTACAAAATCATGATTTCACAGGAGAGCGTTTTAAACGCAAAACTATGGTAATTAATAGAAGAACAAGGCTATCTTCTCCTATTTTACATCATTTTGTTAATAGGGCATTACCAAGGCAATGGTGAAGGCCAATATTACTATTATAATTTTTTGTTCCAAAATACGGTGTTCGACACTTTGAGAAAAAAAATCTAGTTGTCTTTATATACGTGACTTAAATATCAGTAAAACTTGAGAATCAAACAGAAAAAAAATCGTATGACAAAACTAAGAATTCTGAGTCGAATTATGTAAGAGTGAATTTCGTAAAAAGTGCAGTTAACTCTTTCGATTTTGCTGCCGTCGTACTTTCTACACGGAACGTCATTTTTGTCTATTCTTCCGTAGACAAAACATTGCTCGTGCTAAGCCTGCAGGCCTTAGTCTCTTGGGTACATTACCAGTCGACAGCGATGTGGATGAATTTTTCGACGCCCTATTTTAGTTTGTGTATAGTTTTAGTTACTTTTTTAATTAATTAGATATCATTTGTTTTTTTTTTATGTACAATTCAATATTAATAATCACATAAGTAGATAAAACCATTGAATTAGAAAAATTCAAACCATTGAATTGAATTTAGGACCTCTCACTAAAAATAAATAGAAAAAGTTATATGTTCTTACCAATCGTGTCGTCATGTGTCCGATGACGTAAGAATCATCAAAATCGACCCACGCCTTTGGTCTCTAGAGCGCCACAACGGAACAAACATTCATAGGCTGATAAACTCATTACCCTCCTTTGCGTCGCGCAGTCGGGTAAATACAATGAGTTGACTTTCGAATTGTGTGCGGTTACTTGAGCAGGTTCCAAGTGAACTTTACCTACAGATATTTTTAGCTTCTTGGCTTAGCGCGAAAATGTAGAGAAGTATTTTGTCGATGGAAGAGTAAACAAAAAACCGGCCAAGTGCGAGTTGGACCACGCACAATCACACAATGAAGTGGTCCGTAGTTGGGAAGTTGGGATGAATTTATCCCAAAAACAAACTTAACATTGTAGTTGAAAAACATGTTCTCCCATACATCGATATATGTTACGGTCAATTCTCCAACTGCAAATTTAAATTGGTCGACTATTACTCGTTAATTTGTAAAGCTCACTTAGCTGGGATAGTTTTCCTTTTAATTCCATTATATGTACCTACTACTGCCATGATTTTTTTCACATCTCCATAAACAACCATTTAGCTGACGGGGGTGTCCCCCCGTCAGCTTAATGGTTGTTGACTCTAACAAAAATTTGCATTTTAATGCTTAGATAAAATTACGCAAACGGATCCTTGAATCAAACAATGATGTTCACTGATCCGCAGTATTTTTGAACGGCCTATCCAACGACACCCCACACCATGGGACAGACGAGAAAAATAATATTATACCTACATTACGTACAAGGGAGGTACCCTAAAAAAAATTTTTTTTCTAGTTGTTATTGTAGCACTTTGTTGGCGTGATTATTTTTTATATGCATAATCAGCCTATAATGTTCCCACTGCTGGGACAACATAGTTGGGAAAAGGCTAGGCAGATTATTTTTTTCTTCGGAACCCTAAAAATGACGTTTCCGTGTAGACAGTTGACAGTTTTCTACCGAGAAATGTATAGACAAGCGATTTCTATTCTCCAGTAGAGTAGAAATATAAAGGGTCTTTCTAAACCTGCTGGTGTGGCTTTGTACGTAACGTGTTAAATAAAGCTGCCGTGACCGTGGTTTTTATGGTTAAACATGACAATTATTATGTGCAGAGCCGATGTCCTCGTGGAGGCGATCGGCGGCAGAGACCTCTCGCGTCCGGCCCTGGTTCAGGCCATGGTACGGAGCGAGAGGGCATGGGCAGCCGTCACCTCCTTCTGCGAAGCAGTAATGCTCGCGAAGGAGGATGCGGGAAGGTTGAGGGAAAGGCAAATTTCGCGCCCTTTCGCCCCTAGCCGCCGCAGCAGACGCCCAGGGCGTCGGGAATCCCGGGCGGATTTCCGGCCACCGTAAGCGCGGGCTTGCGGACGGTGAGCAATGGGTAGCTCACCGTCCGGTAAGGACCAGGTAGTGATGAGTCCCTCACTCATGTGGTCCCTCGTTTGAGGTACTCATGATCGCAAATTGAAAGACTTACTCGAATTTCCTCATTGAACCACCTCACCACACCTCACTCGTTCACGCGTCCTCAAAAATTGACATTGACGATATGAAATCGTGGCGAGGGGAGAGGCGAACGAGTTCGTGACTCACGAGTACTCGCGAGTCGCGAGTCAGTAGAGGAGACTGGTGAGTGCTCGTGAGTCGTCCTCGCGTCCGCCCGCCCGCCTCGCTCCCTCGTACGTTCGGCTCGGGCTCACGAGTCGTGAGGTGAAACCGTCGTTGACGATTCTTCACCTCAAATGAGGGGTGCCTCATGAGGACCTCACGAGGTAAAGTGAGGTCCTCCCTCAACCTCAAATAAAATTGATGAGTTACCCATCACTAGGATCAGGCCCGGGTCGACGGCGCAACGTGTCCCACTAGGGCCGATGCCCGCCGGGGTCGCGGGAAAGTCAGAAAGGGTTACTGAGGTTCCTGGCAACGCAGGCCACGGAAGGGACACGGAAGGGTGGGTTTTAGTCAGTAGGAGTCTGACACACCCTCCCGATCCGCCCAGAGCGGGAGAAGTTATTTGATAATTTCCTACCCAAAAAAATAAAAAACCTGGCAGAGGAGGGAAGAGGACACTAACAAAAATTAACAATTTAATGAAGGGTCTTTCTTAACTAAACCTGCTGGTATTAAGGCTTTGTACGTAACGTGTGGTTGAATAAAGCTGCCGTGACCGTGGTTTTATGGGAAACATGACAATTATTATGTGCAGGGCCCGATGTTGTGAGTTACCATGACTAGTTACTAGAAAATATTATTGATTGTGTGTCGGTAATTTCCTTGTGGAGGCTAGATGAGAGGTCATGCGTTTAATTTGTTTTCATTAAACGTCTAAGCGTACCTAATAGTGTAAAATAATAAATGGTGATAATATTACAACAGGTAATTATAAATATGTCATGGTATGGGCATTTTTTTTTTTTTTTTTGAGTTTGGGAAATCATCAAATAACTTCTCCCGCTCTGGGCGGAGCGGGAGAGTGTGTCAGACTCTTACTGACTAAAACCCACCCGTGTTCCTTCCGTTGCCTGTGTGTTGGCAGGACCACGGTATCTCTTTCGTACTTTTCCGCGACCCCGGCAGGCATCGGCCCTAGTGGACCCCTACACTTGTGCTGACATCTCTTTGAGGCGTGCCACAACGCGCCGTCGACCCGGGCCTGGTACTTATCGGACGGCGAGCTACCCATTGCTCACCGTCCGCAAGCTCTCGCCTACGGTGGGCGGGAATCGGCCTGGGATTCCCGACACCCAGGGCGTCTCTATTGCGAAGCTATTTGACCAAAAAAAAAGGCTTAGACTTATCCAAATGCTACAATTTGTAAAAAACACGCCATTTCAGCACCACAACCATTCATTACCAACAAAACATAATTTGCGTCTACAATTTGGCAACAAAACAAAACTTTTCCTAACTATTAAAGTGTCATCATGGCAGACGGTTGTTACCCGGTTATTATGTAAACTGCGGTAAGCCGGCACGCTTTCTAGTTACACAGCTACTGAGGAATGATTTCCATCCGGAGTCCGGAAAAATTTCTACATAATTCGCTGTGGAACGGGCAAGTCTTACCAACGAGTATCGTGGTAACCAGTAACTGGGTTGTGGAGGTCAGATAGTCATTTCCATGTAAAATAGTGGTAGTTAGGTGCATCTGGTGAGACTGGAAGCCGATCACAACATAGTTAAGTTTAGATTCAGATTTCCGGCCACCGTAGGCGCGGGCTTGCGGACGGTGAGCAATGGGTAGCTCACCGTCCGGTAAGGACCAGGCCCGGGTCGACGGCGCGTTGTATTCCACGCGCGCCTCAAAGAGATGTCGTCAGCACATAGGTAGGGGTCCACTAGGGCCGATGCCTGCCGGGGTCGCGGGAAGCTACTTATGGGTCACCGAGGCCCCCGCAACACAGGCAACAGGAAAGAATACGGGTGGGTTTTAGTCAGTAAGAGTCTGACACACCCTCCCGCTCCGCCCAGAGCGGGAGAAGTTATTTGATGATTTCCCAACCTAACCAAAAAAAAAGTAACTACCCCACGCTTTTTTTACTACTTCGATAACGACTCGTACTAAAAAACAGTAGTATTCTTAGCTTACATTTAAAACATAACTGGCGAAATGTGGGTGTACTACAGGTACGCCTCTGCCCAACCCTTCGCGTGATGTTATGTTATATTAGCTTACATACATCACTAGCTATGTTCCCGTTGCTAAGCAAAGAATAAATATGTCTTTGTCTTTAAAGAAACGGGAGTCTACGGGTCGTCCCGTGCTCGGGCAGACGAAATGTCGAGTTGGATAGAAAGAACTTTGTCTATTCTTGGTTGAATAGAGATAGAGTTGGTCACGCCATACGTCCTGAGTTTGTTTTACCATTTCTTCTCAGGGGTAGTCAGATAGGAAATGTCGACTCCAACTCATTTATTTTTATTTTTAATGTCTTATAATAGTAATTACGATATCCTATTCACAGAAGAAACAATTTCATTTCAATCATTGAGAGGCTAATGGTCATTTTAATAGATAGCTAATAGCTATCTAAAAGTAATTTTAGTAGCTATTGCAATAATTGCTAACCGAGATATTTTACAATTATTGTCTTATTATTATATTTTATGCAAACGCATAAAAAATACTTTTACGATCATATTCCGTCGCAAAACTTTCACAATAAATAGTTATTTGTGCAACAAGACAACAAGAGAGCAAAGTTGGTTTTTGCTGCGACTGTTGATTTTGAATCCCGAGTATGCAAAAGATCCTAGGTCAGAATCCTGAGCGCAGCGAGGGATTCAATGACTACATAAGATGCAAATAAATTTGGTCTCGTGTAACACATACAACTTTCACCTCAGCCGCGATAAAATATTTTCAAAGCACCTAAAGGAAAAAAAATAGTATCAAAAATAAAACGTTACAATAACACTAAAATTACATTTTATAATAATACCATTTATTAATAATAAGGCTCGTGCAGACTAGCGCGATTGCCCCAGTCTGCACAAACAGATGATTTCCAATTTTGTGAACGTTTTATTGTTTCAAGTTTCTGTTTTGGGCCTACTAAGTATGGAATTTGAAAGTCGAACTTCGAATCGACTTGTTTCTATCTCTCGCTTTTTCGTATAGAACGTGAAAGTGACATAACAAAGTGAAGTTGAAGAAAGAATCTTTCGAATTTTGTGTGTAGACCCAGCACTGTTCTCAGCATTTAAAAAAAATATTAAAAAGTTTCTTTGTCTCACGCTCGCAGCAAAATCAAATTTTGCTCCCTGTCATTAAACAGCAAAACCTGCTTGTTTGAGGTGATGAGGTGGAAAAACATTTGATTTATTTTTTAAATTTAATTTAAGACTTACAATACGGTTTAAATTAATTGTATAAAATAGGTAGGTACTTTGTGTATAATAGTATTTATATTTTATATATTAATTTACTTTCTGGTAAGTAATAACTACCTTTTGCCCGCGGCTTCGCCCGAAAATGTCCCACGGGATTGTATTATCGGGATTAAAGTTTGTGTTAATCCAGGTTATACGGTGTGCCTTTCATCCAAATCCGATCAGCCGTTTTTGCGCCAATCCGGATCATGCATCCAGACAAACGGACCAACATTCTAAAAACTATATTTTCGGCATCAGACTCGTTCCCTCGTAACAATTATTTTTCTACATAAATATTCAATGTACAGTTTTGACTTCGTTATGTACTATTATAGTAGAAGTATATACTTATAATAAAAAAAAAACAATTGGTAAGTTATATTTATATTTATTATAAGTAGTGTTGGGTAACTGACTTAGTATTTAATGATAAATAATAAAAACTCAGATCGGGTGAAAATACGTGTGCTTCGTGTAATTGTTTTCTTGTACAGTACTGACATTAGTGACATTGACAGATAAAATTAGACATAATATTTGGATAATAGCCTCTGGGCTTTTGTGCCATACAAATAAATTAAACTAAATGTTGTGTTGCCAACAAGTAGTTCAATTCAACAATGATGCAAATGCTAACATTTCTAAAAATGTGCTAGCATTGCAAAATTAACTTACACATTAAAAGCATAAAGGCTCTCCTCCTCCTCCATACTGGCGCGACTTAACATAAAAAATAAATAAGTTTAAGAAAAATTCAGTTACAATGTAGTACGAGTAGTGTAGAATTTGACAAACTAGGTGGAACTCATCATCTGCCTAGCCTTTTCCGAACAATGTTGAGGTTGGCTTCCAGTCTAATTGGATGCAGCTGAATACCAGTATTTCACATGGAGCGACTGCCTATCTGACCTCCACAACCTTTACTGGGTAACACGATTCCTCTTGGTACACACGGCTACACATCAAGCTATACATTTCCAGTTTACACTGACCTCTCATTGCACGGATATCCTATACAATGCGAGATCAGCTTAAACTGGAAGTTTCAGCCCTTACCGCCGACTTATCGTAAGCGACATTTTTACGAAAATGCGCCTTTTCGTAAAAATATCGCTTACGATAAGTCGGCGGTAAGGGCTGAAACTACACCGCGTGTAGCGCTACAAGCGGTGCCTTTGTGTCGCGACGCGTCGCGCGACAAGTCGCGCCAGTATGTAGGAGCCTTTAAAGTCTCGATGTATTATAGCTCGTATGTACGTACCACACCTGCAGGCTTAGCATGACACTCTCTATGTCTTCGAAGAATAGACACGGCTGTTACTATACAAAGTGACATTTCGTTTCTCAGTTTTTGACATCTCACCGAAGAAATCCTTCTACAATCTGTCATCTTGTCTTTCGTTTCTACCAATCTTTGTCTAGGTCCTTTTTTATGTAGAAAGATTTCTACGGTGGGATGTCAAAAAAGGAGAAACGAAATGTCACTTTGTATGGAAAGAGCCGTGTCTATTCTTCGAAGAAATAGAGAGTGTCATGCTAAGCCTGCTGCTAAGGTCCTAACATACTCCTTTTGCTTCGTTTACGTGTCATACGGTTGCGAGTACAACGCACCAGACCTTTCTGAAGAACATAACGCAAGCAAGCATAACATTTCGTATTTAATTTACCTATTTACTTTACAATTATATGGCAAGGTCGTTACTTACCTATGTGACAGCACTTAAGGCGCTCTTATATGATTTTAGTGACTTTTAAATCTGTTATTATCACGCCTTTATATAATGCAAGCAAGTTATGCAAAAAATGTGTCTTAAACTAGAATGCATACACATTAATTCTTTATGTGAATATTTAAGTATTGTTGTAAAATACTTTATGAAATAAATTCAGGAAGTATGTCTACCCAAAGCATAAAAAACGATTTTACTTTCAAACTACTAATGATATTAAAATTAAACATGATATTATAAAACTAAATATTTCCTATGTAACCGTATGGCGCGGTGTGAGAGCGCGATGCGGATTTGTATGGCCAAGATGAACGGCGATTGCCCGACCCTTAAATCGACCTGTTGGCTCATGTTCAATGTTAGTTGATTGATTTTATCGCACACTTGACGTTTGTAATGCTAAGTGTGTGTTTAAAATGTACGTAGGTACTAATTTTAGCGAAACTACAGACATATTTCCATTTTTTTAAATTGTGAACTTCTTTAGGCGTGATGAGCGATTTTTGGTAGGGGAAAAACTTGGGTTCGCGTCTCCGACATGCCCGCGCCGACATGCTGCAGTAGCAGTAAGTGATCACACGAAAAGTTTAATTGTTGTACCAATACTGTGCATTGTTTAATTGTGCATTAGATAATCATTATTTTATTAATTTGTCAAGGACAGAGAGACAATTGATTTTCTATTGTTTGACTCCGAATCGGTGTGCGCGGGGCTTAACAGGAGTAAAAACTTCTTTAGGTGCGTTGAACGATAAATTTTCACTTCTGCCGGTAGTCCCCATGCATGACTACCAATTGTATTTTGCAAGGGATTCCTTAACATCAAGCTAATAGTGGACTCACTAGCTGCTTGATTTTCCCAATTTGCAGTACCGCATCGTTTTGCCCTTATCCCATTTTGGGGTCTCCGCAACATCTTTCATAAATCTCTGAAGTCATCCCATCACTCATATCTTGTTTGAGCTCTACAGTATTCTGTTCAATCCTATAACCCAAGGGGGTTACCTTAAAGAACGTTCCAAGTTCCTTCATGCATGACACACATAATAGATACCTGAGGTCATCGAAAAGCTCCAGACTGGAGATTGATACATTCCACCAGTTTCTATGATAAATCTTTTACAGTTCAAGCAGTACGGTTGTGGAATGCCTTGCCCATGTCGATAAGGCGTGCTCGATATTTGTCCATTTTTAAAATTATGGTAAAAAAACACTATTCCTCCTTAAACATATTGTATATTATATGTAAATGGTACACCACAGACTACCTGCAGTATTGTTTCTCCTTCCCCCTTAATCCATCCAAAGGTTGTCTTTAAAAGATCGCTTTCAGCGATAAGACCGCCCATTGTGTCACCCTGTAAAATGTAAAATTACTACATTTATATCTGTAATTTTTATGGTGTAGGACATAATAAAGAGTATCTCGTGGGTATAAAGGTAAAACTCACGACGTGACATATTTACGCAAAAACTTGTGAAACAAATGGTAAACAGGCTACTTCCCATTTGGTAAACTTCCCATTTCGTAAACCTCAAACTGTACCTACTAAAAAGTTGCGTTTGGTAAACATTATACATTTCATACATTTAGTCCCATTTCGAAAACATTTCAATATTCTTTTGTGTTATATCCCATTTGGTAAACTTTCAGATGAAATGGGTACAGTCAAGTAAAAAAAAAAAAACGAAACTAATGATAACATTGTCATTTATTTTGTTAAATATTTTTAATCACAGGTACAATAGTCGGATTATGTGTACGTATGCCATTTACACATATTGATATTTAAAAACACAAATAAAAAGTGGGGTGTACAAATAACTTTCAAAAAATTTAAGAAAAATCACAGTTCGATTTGACTATTTCGATGACAAGTTTTATTTTTTTAATAACATAAGTCAATCTAGATGCGAAATCAACTTATATAAAAAAACAATAATCACAGATTTGGTACTATCTTTTTATGTTAATGTACATTAACATAAAAAAATACATACGAAATCAACTACTTATAAAATATAAAAATAAACAGTCACTGATTTGGTACGTTAACGTAAAAAAATACATACTAAATCAACTATAAAATATAAAAACAATAATAATCACAGATTTGGTACAATAACATAAAAAATACATGCAAAATCAACTTTTAAATATAAAAACAAATAATAATCACAGATTTGGTACATTAACATTAAAAATTACACACAAAATCAACTATAAAATATAATCACAGATTTGGAATATTAACATAAAAAATTTACTACCTACACTACAAAGTTAAAAATCAATAAATAAATTATAAAGTGATACAAGCAATTCTTGATAATTCGTTCAAACAATTTTCCAATGATATTTTTCCACTTTTGTAATCGCCGAGAATATTGTTAATTCGTATATCATTTTGGATAGATTTTTTTCTTCGTTTTGATATACTTTCTCCATTATTATAAAAGCTGTAAAAAATTGTTATGATTAATTAAAGTAATAATGTATAATTTTTATCATATGTGTCGCCTAAAAATACAGGTCATTGAAACAAAAATATGTACCTTTTCAGAAGATTTTCATAATGTTTAATATTGCCTGATATCGTTTCGAAAAATAAAAGAATTGATGGCCTTTTTCCAATTTCACTATTGAAACTCCAATTCCAAGATTCCATGAGGTTTGTAGTGCGGTGTCTTTGTGCGTAGCAGCACCAAATATTCATCATATCTTCATTTTCCAACCACTGATCCACAAAGTAATCATTGAATTCAGTTATAGCTTTTTCTTCAAAACTGTAACAGAATTAATTCGTTGAAGATTATGATACGAAAAACCATATATTACCTAGTTTCTAACGCATAAAAATGGCTGTAGAAAATGGCGGTAGAAGAAATATCCAGAACTAAACGCGTTCATTTCAATACTGCAAAATTAATTTACCTTTGACTCATAACGTATAGCCATCCATCGTTTATGTCTTCTTTTGGTAAATGTGCCAGAGCCATACATAGTTTGACGTGATAGTGAGATTCTTCATGTTGTAATAAGCCAAGAGATTTTGCCTTTCTTAATAGCGCTCTGCCAAAGTGAACAAAACACCCCTTAACAATTATGTTTGGAAATGTCTTTTTAATTGCATTTATTGGAGCTTTTTCGAAATCCAAGGTAATAATATCGGCTGTCCACTCTGGTAAATGAAATTTTAGTTTGTAAAACAGTCTTTCATATGTAGTTTCTTCTTTGTTTGTCAACACTGCATAAAAAAATGGTACAATATTTGTCCCAGTTTCTGTACTTCCTATGTCTCCGTGTACAACGTATAGTTGAAGAAACGGCTTTGCACAACATTTGAACGTTCCGTCCGCAAAGTAGTGACGGACGTCATTTAAATGTGCAATTGCACTCTTTGAACCAAACACAATCATTCTATTTTCACCGTCAATCTCATCAAACAATAAATTGTCTTTAAAACGGTCAGGAATCACGATTTCTGTAGAGTTAGAGTGCTGAGATTTTGTGATTCCTAGTTGTCTATTTCTGTGTCTATACAAACTGCTTTTAACTTTGTCAAAATTTGGTAATTCTTTAATAATTTCATAACCATTATCTTTCAGCTTTTTAGTACATTTCCTGTATGTAGCTGGAATCGGCTTCAGATCTTCACATATAGTTTGTTTACATTTTTCGATGGCTACTTTCACTTCATTTTTTTCAAAATTCGGAATACAAGAACTGCAGTGAGTATTTTCTCTTAATACATGGCTTCGATTTGAATTCAAAGTTACACTTGCTGAACATCCATCTTTTCTATTAACACAGCGCCACCAACTTGAGTCCTTATTATTTTTCTGTTTATAATATTGATGCCCAGCGCGTAATAAAATTTCACCGCCTCGTGTACTATTAATAATTTTTAAATTCACTGCACCACTAGAAGATCCCTCACCCGACATTGCAACGACCTTGCACTATGCATAAAACGAGTGAACTGATAAGTTAAACCCGGTAATAGATATAATTTACGTATACTTACTTATGTCTATCTCATTCACACCTTTTGTTTAAAACGATGGTAAGGACAATAAATCCCTACCTGAGAACCCGCTCGGTGCTTCTTTTGCGGGAAAAGCACGTGGTATTTTTAGTAGCATCGTGGTATTTTTACAGACTTTAATACGTTTTTTTTACTTCTTCTTGATCAGCCATTCTTTTTGATGGTCGAGATACTATCTCAAGACTGAAGCATTTAAAAATATATACATCTCTAATTTAATACTAATTTGACACTGACTGTACCGTACAAAAATAACAATACTAACAAAGTTTACCAAATGGGATTAAATGTATGAAGTAACGAAATGTTTACCAAACGCAACTTTTTAGTAGGTACAGTTTGAGGTTTACGAAATGGGAAGTTTACCAAATGGGAAGTAGCCGGTAAACATAACTTAGCCACTTTTGACTCAAAGATTATCAGATAATTCGTAAAAATGTCACTTAGTGAGTTTTACCTTTATACCCACGATCTATCTATACATTTATCTGTGTTTCCCTTTCTAGCAATAATAATCATGTTCCACACAATCCATCCATCGTTTCTTCGGTCTTCCCCTACTTGTTTCTTCGGTCTTCCCCTACTTTGAAGCTATACAAATTGATACCCAAAAACCTTCCTCACAATGTAGTTACCCACACAAATTACCCACATCCTTTATTACCCTTTAACAGCTGTTATACTCTACAGTTAGTTAAATTGTCACGGTATGCTAAGTAAAATAGGGCGTTGACATATGGATGGCAGATAATCCTGCATATATTAGGTACAAGATCACTAACCTTTGAATCCATTGTGCGTGTGTAGCAAAAACAAATGAATATTTCAATATCCTTTTGACAAAAGAGCCTAGGTAAAGTAGGTAACATTCGATTAGCGATGACGCTAATAGAAAAGCCAAAAAAAATGGGATTGACATAAGCTATCGCAATGTCACGTAATCATAGGTCAACGAATAGAAATTAGCTAGACAATGTTATCATCAATTGATTCCATGAAACCAATGCATGAAACGAATCGACAGCGTCGAGCGATAACTTCCATAGAGATGCGTAGCCAAGTGGCACTTTTTGACAAGCGTTATCGCTAGTTTTCGATTCGTATGATGGAAAGATTAGCGAAAGCTAAAGACCTTGTGGAAAACGAAACAAAATGGCGAATTTAAGCAGTCATCCTGCAGGTGTTTAAGTTGTGTTGGTTGTTGGTTTTGAAATAAAATGCACCTGCTGCGTTTACTGTGGGCAGCACGCAATGAAAGTGTTTGGCTTAGACGGCAAAGATTTAGCTCCCGGCAGCAATTGGAAAGTCTTGTTGCGAAACTAGGCCTATTAAGTAATAAAAATGTTATATGTCCAAAAACACACAATCTGCTTCGGAATGTGGTATGGTTTTTTTTTTTTTTTTTTCTTTGGCTTCGCACGATGTGATATGGTTAGATACTTACATTGGAAATGCTTTTATAGAATGGATTTTTCCCAATAGTACAATTATTCATTCCATGAATTCGGGTGATAGCATTAGAAACTAAAATAAGTTGCTGAAAAGCTAAGGTTATGAAACTGAATAATTCAGGTAGATAGGTAAAATACTTACGAATTATTAAAAATGTAAAGAAAAACAAAAACTAAATCGTAAAAGTGGCGGAAATCAAGCGAAAGTAAAAAATTGATTTTTAATTTGAGGCTCAGGAAATCATTTTGACAGCCTCAACAAGAGCTCGGATTTCTTTTAACTTCGTATTAGCCACCTTAAATATTAGTTCTTAAATTACGGTAAAAACGAAAGACGGTTATTACTAATTTTAGGGATTTGAGATAAGAATCTTGCCCTAAATGGCTGAAACTAGTTCTATCGACCTTAGAAAGTTCGTTATCACTGAGAAATACCAACATACCATTGAAAATGGCCATGAACGACTTGAATTTGTCATAAAACGTGCAAAAGGCATGTTTACAAAGAAAACATATTAAAAATGCAAAACTAGAAGACGAAGGAAAAATCCATTGGAACGAGCTTTGCAACCATTCATAATTAAAATGATTGGCAAATCGGACTTTTAGAATTACATAAGCCCACCAGGCAAAAACATGGAAAAACACCAGTAGAACATTTACAACTTTTTTTTTCCATACATATTACTGCCGTTTATTAATAGATTTTAATGTTATTATTCACGATTTGGTATGTTTTGGGTCAATGTTTTGAAAGGTTGTCTAGACCGTTGGCCGAAAACAGCCGGGCATGGCGCGCGGGGAAACGGTTCTAAATACCTCTTGGAACTGTCAAAAATATGACAGAATTCAAGTAGGGTTGGAACGTCCCAGCTACCATAGTAGCCCAGAAAAACACTTTTACGACGCGTCCGGCTACCATGGTAGCCTGGACGCTTGACTGCAAACTAAGCGATTTCGTGCCGCAATCACACTGTACGGCTTTTAAATGATTTTACGAGATGGCGCTGTATTAAATTCCGCTTCTTTACGTATGCAACACTCGGTATCAGACCAAAGAGAACATATTAAAAAAAAAAGATTTCGTCGTTCAGTTGGCTGTCATTGACATAATGAAAACATGCTCATTTTTATTTTTTTAACTTATTTAATTAGAATATAGTGAATAATCCAGTGTACGAGTGTTATATTCCATAAGAAACCTCTTTAAACAAGGTTTACGAATATCTACAAGTGTCCAAGGTTGTGAATGTGTTGTGTTGTGATAAAATCGTCAGGAAAAATATGGCGCATGGCGACACGCTGTGCTTCGGCATTTTCGTATTAATTACGTAAGTTTTACTAAATAATGTAATAGATTAGTGCTTATTTTAAGGACATATGTTCATAATTAGTATTTAAAGACGTTCACACCGTTAAAATACTACAAAAATAGTTACGATTAACCTGATTTACTTCGTCCCGCCGGACATTTTTTTATCAAATTTGTGAGGGAATGGGGGATTGTTTTGATTTACTGTGTTACTCTGAATAAACCAATTAAGGGCTTAAGGGTATCAAAAAATGCTTAGATAGTCTAGTTTAATTATAAATAGGACCTTACTGACCCAAACCAAAAAATTCTGAACAAAAATTCTGCAAGAACAAATATTTTACGGAAATTCACACACGTTCTCAAGTTTAACTTTTTTTTACGGTACTTTGGGCTATGAAGGCGTAATTAAGTTTTAACACCTATTGATTAAGTATACTTTCAGCTATACACATGATTTTTTATTAAGGAATAGCTACAGTAGTTTTCTAGTTATTACGTTTTATGCAAGACATTTGTTATAGGCGGTATTAAATTGGTGAGGGAATGGGGTGTGTGTTTTGGTTTACTGTGCTACTCTGAACAAACCAGGGTATAGACATATGGGTATGAAAAGAAAGCTTAGATAGTCTAGTTTAATTATAAATAGGTTTTACTGACCCAAACCAAAAAATTCTGAACAAAAATTCTGCAAGAACAAATATTTTACGGAAATTTCAACACGCGTTCTCAAGTTTAACATTTTTTTACGGTACTTTGGGCTATGAAGTCGTAATTTAGTTTTAACACCTATTGATTCTGCATAGTTTCAGCTATACACTTGATTTTTTATTAAGGTATAGCTGCAGTAGTTTTCTAGTTATTACGCTTTATGTTGGAGATGACCGACGCGGAAACCGCGCGTGCGCGCTCGTGAGAGTTGGGACGCGTCGGAGGGTAGTTAGGTGCAAAACTGGGACGTTCGAGTGGTGAAAATGAATGTTTTTAAAAGAATGACCTATTAGGTCTTGGCATAGGTAATATCTAAGCATACATTCACAGCGTGTTTGTACACTTCATTACCTATGACAAGCAAGCGCGCGTCGCTTCGTGAGATTAAAAAAAATACTATATCTCAAAACAAAAATTGACCTTGACGTGTTATAATTTTAATAATAAACTTAGCATTTGTTTCGGACTTTGGTCTCTTTTGACGTCAAAGTGGCTTGCTCACTCATAGGGCTACTCGCTTGCCTCGCCTTGAAGAAGCTTAACTGGCACAGGGCTGCCATATACCACGATAAAACCTTCCCAAATGATGAGGAAAAAAATATATTTTATACAAAAGAAGTTAAGTGTTTTTTTATTATTAATATAATATTATTGTACAAGATACGGGGCCAACGTGGCCAGAGATCGCACAAAAAAGAGAGGTAGGGAAGAAAAAAGGGGGGCCTTTGCCCCGCAGTGGGACACACGCTCTATGTTTGTTTTTTTTCTAGACGAAACTTTGTTCTCCTATGCGATGCGGTTATCACCATCATTTAGTTTAGCGAATTTATCCCGGAAAGTAGTATATGTCTATAATACATTAATATAAAAACAAATCTAATAAATAAAAATGTCGATGTTTTGTAAAGTCGTTTAAATCATGTGAAGATGGGGTTGCCAGTATTGAAATGATTATAGCCTAAATAATAACTTAACAACCACAATTAATAATAATAATAACCCCAAGGCCCGCGCCGCGCGCCGCTATGCCGCCGTATCTCTACGTTGACGTCGTAGTGGAGCTTGCGCGCTCCGAACTCTTAGGCCCGTATTATAGAACGTCACTCAATACTCAAGCACTACTTAAAACTAGATTCAAGCCATTTGATTGGTTAAAACTAGTTTTAAGTAATGCTTGAGAATTGAGTGACGTTCTGTAATACGGACCTTAGTTCCGTATTACAGAACGTCACTCAATTCTCAATACTCAAGCACTCACTTCACGTCACTCAATACTCAAGCACTACTTAAAACTAGAGGCTTGAATCTAGTTTTAAGTAGTGCTTGAGTATTGAGTGACGTTCTATAATACGGGCCTTAGGCCCGTATTACAGAAGGAAACTCAAGCATTGATCTCTGTTTAAAACTAGTTTTAAGTCAAGTTTTAATTTTAGAACGTTCCTCAAGCATAGATTCATTGATCATAGTTCAGCTGAGTATCGCTTTATTTTAGAACGTTACTCAGTTCGTAAAGCGAACCCAAGCAGTGATTTGATCTGTAATCGCCCAAGTGTGGTCGAGACCGCGCTTGAGCATAGAATAATTGTCATGCCAAATAATGCCAATTTTTGTTTCAAGCGTAAGTTGTCGAGTTTTAATATCAAAATGGATATATTTGAAGAAGTAGATCATTACAATAATTTATTCAATGATGATGCAAATAGAAGGTTGAACTTTAGCGTTCCTCTTAGATATTTAAGAGATACACAAGAACCATATAATTGTGAAAACTTCATAAAGAGGTACAGGTTTTCATAAGACGTGGTAAAATATTTAATTCTACATATGATAGACCACGATTTAAGAAAACCACATAACCGTGGGCATCCCCTAGCCCCAGAATTGCAAATTCTTGTGTTTTATTTTTCTTTCGTCCTGCCATTTAAAAAGTTATAAGAATAAATAATAATCAGCAAAGGAAATAACAAAACTAATCAAAATATCTACGATGTTTTAATTTGCATAGATTGTTTGACATACTGACGTTTTTATTAAATAGCGTACCTATTTATGGCCATAGATATTCCTTTAAGCCTTACAATAATTATGCTTATAAGATTACTAAACTTTATTTAAATAAATGAGGAATTGTACTATGAGTATTCGGGACCGAACTAGACCGAACTAATAACGCAGATTTCCTAAATAATTGGGCGCTTATGATATATTTTAATATTTTTAATCCAGTGAAGATTAAAACAAAGTTGGTAAATAAAATAAATCGTAAACGAAAACAGGCTGATACATAGACAATACACATCTCTGCTTGAGGTTCGATTTGAGTATCGATTCAGCTGAATAGAGATTGATTACCGTTCTGGAATATGACCGATGCTCGAGTACTGATTCTATACTTAAACAGTGATCGACTGATTGACGCTCAAACTAGACTTGAGGAACCTTCTGTAATACGGACCTTAGTCTGTGCCGGTAGAGTTTACTTTGCCGGAACAGGTCTAGAGTAAGGAGCCAGACCAAGAGAGATACAGAAACTCACAGGGCAGCATGTGGCGAGCTGTTGGACAGTAGCGACCCCACGGACCCTATCTACCGGTAGAAGTCTTGTTTCTTATCTCTGGCTTGCCTTTATTGGCCGGCTGGAGTGAACACTGATGAGGAACAGAGCTCCCACCTTATTCTTGCCTTCATTGGCCGGCTTGAGTGGAGATTCGCAAGAGCAAACGTGCTCGGAGGAAGGAAGTATTCCAGTAAGTGCTGGCAGGGTCCTTGACCAACTTCCGGACTCTGGGATTGTTCTGATAGCCGTGGAATACCTCTTCACTCCTCAAGCACCTCAGGAAGTGTTGCCCCCTTGTCGCTATGTCACTATGTGCTAGCGACCGTTTTCAGGAGCCCATTATTGAGTGCAAGTCACCCCTTGCCATATTATCGGTGTATTTTATATAAAACATATCCACTATAGCCACCCAAACCCATAGCCCATTAAATTTTTGTTTCCAATATTCTGCAATAGTCCTGCATCAACCGGGGTTGTCCTTCGGTGCACTTGCATAGAGCAAATAGGGATAGTCGTCGGTTGGTGCCTTATTCCATTACAATTGGCTTCGGCCGCTCGTACGCTTTCCAAAAGACCGACCGGGACCCCATGGTCCCGAGATATGTAAGTACATAATAATAATACCTAACCAAAATTATTAACATAAGTATGACATCATCTGTGGACATAACTATATGAAAATCAGTGAATGAATTTAAAATTTAATACAACAAGGAGTTAATGGCGCCGATTCCCTTGTTCACAAACTAAATTAAATTTAAGTTCAGTGCATCTTTTTCTTTCTATTTCATTAAGAAAAGGACAGAAGATAAATTTTAGTTTACTCCTGTCAAATTAATCAGCGCTTGACGTAAATTGACGTAATTTTAGTAGGCAAGTTTCAAATCACGTCTAAACTTGTATGGAGTAGTGACAGGCGCTGATCAATTTGACAGGATTAAACTTAAATTTATCTTCTGTCCTCTTCTTAATGAAACAGAAAGAAAAAGATGCACTGAACTTAAATTTAGTTCAGTTTGTGAACAAGGGAATCGGCACCATTGACGTAGTTTCAGAGTTCACTTAGAGACTCTTTGATAAAATCTAAAGCTAACACTGGCTAACACTTTCAAACATAGTTTTAATTCGAGTAGGTACATTTTGATGTAAAGTCTGTTTAGGTATATTTTGAATTCGGCTTATTATCTAAGTACTTCGGCTTTTTAGTACGGTCTATTCAAGGTACCAAAAAATTAATTATTTAAAAAACAAAAAAACCCGACTGCAAAAACACATAACTGAAAAGGGAAAAACAAGCATTATAATCTATAGAATTTTGGTATCGCAGGCGGGGACAATCAAAAGTTACACCATATTTCGAGTTATTCGACTGTCCCCGCCTGCAAGACCAAAATTATATAGATGCAGTCCGGTTTTTTTGTTTTTTAAATAATTTATTTTATTTCAAGATTTTTAGTTTTATTAATAGTTATATATATTTGAAAATAACTCATTATTAGCTTTTATTTGATACCAATATTGTTGCAATTAATAAAAAAAAAACTTCCCTTCCTTTTTTTTGTATTTGCAGATGCAATTTATAAATATTATATAGCCTATGTCACTCCCACAATTAAGACGAATCTAAGGACACCTCATACGTTAAAATCCAACAAGCCGTTTAGGCTACAGAGCGTGCCAAAGAAATAGACATACATACATACATACATACATACTCTCAAAAAACATTACCCTCCTGAGGCAGTCGGGTAAAAAGCAGAAGTAGGAATAACAAACAAAAGAAAAATAACATGTTGTTATCTTTTTCCAATTCTTAGTGCCCTGAGCTGGTGAGTGGTGAACAACAATGTGACACGATTGACATTTAAATGTCAATCGTAATTGTCGTTTTTAGTGTTCCGTAGTAAACAAAGAAACCTTATACATAGTTTCGCCATGTCCGCCTGTCTGTCTGTCCGCGCTGTAACTCAGAGACGCTTAGTACCTACTAGAAAGCTGTAATTTGGCATAAGTATACTCGTACATACTAATCACGCCGACATAGTAGTAAAATAAAAACCTGAAATATTTTTTTTAGGCTACCTACCTCCCTTGCACGTAATGTGGGGATGATGTTTTTTTCTCGTCTATCCCATGGTGAGTGGTATCGTTGGACAGGCCGTTCAAAATTACTGTGGGTCTGTGAACACCATTTTTCGATTCAGAGATTTTTTATTAGATTTTTTGAACAGATTCGCAAATTTTTGTTAGAGGCCTGGGCCGTCGTGGTGGATTACGGCCCACACCCTCTCACCGAGAGGAGGCCTTTGTCCCAGCCGTGCGAACGTTATAGGCTGATTATGCATATAAAAAATAATCACGCCAACAAAGTGCTAAATTAACCACTTGAAAAAAAAAAATTTTTTAGGCTACCTCCCTTGTACGTAATGTAGGTATAATATTATTTTTCTCGTCTATCCCATGGTGTGGGGTGTCGTTGGATAGGCTGTTCAAAAATACTGCGGATCAGTGAACATCATTGTTTGATTCAAGGATCCGTTTGCGTAATTTTATCTAAGCATTAAAATGCTAATTTTTGTTTAGAGTCAAGTGTGTGTCCCCGCCAGCTAAATGGTTGTTTATGGAGATGCGAAAAAAATCATGATATAATTATAATGAAATTAAAAGGAAAACTATCACAGCTAAGCTTTACAGGTTAACGAGTAATAGTCGACCAACTGAAATTTTCATTCCACCTTTGGAACCCTTCATTGTGCGTATTCCGACATGCACTTGGCCGGTTTTTTTTTGCAATGCGATTGCAATAAAAAAGACAATAAATTAGTCTCAACTAATTTTTGTCGTTTTTCTGTCAGTCATTAGTGGATAGAAAGATATCAAGAACAACAATTACAATTTCTCCATAATAGAACCAATAAATCTTCAACAAATCGCTTAAAAAATAGATTTTTCCTGTCTGGCCTAACCTGTTTTTGTACAAATCAAAGTAAATACAGTAGGTACATAGAACCTTAGAACGTGTATGTTAGTAATAATACTGGTTCACCTAGCACTACATTTCATGCTTTTTTTGGTGAACGGTATTTATTACTGAAATAAGTAAAAACATTGGGATTTTGACGTCAGCCGTAAGTGGGTTTCATTCGACAAGTAAAAATATAAAAAATATAAAAGATGGAAAACCAAATTAGTATTATTCATTCATTCATTTCAGCCGAAAGACGTCCACTGCTGGACATAGGCCTCCACCAAGCACCGCCACTTCGACCGGTTTTGTGCTTCCCGCATCCAGCGGATTCCTGCGGCCTTCACAAGGTCATCGGTCCACCTTGTAGGAGGCCTTCCAACGCTACGTCTTCTGGTACGCGGTCGCCATTCCAGAACCTTTCGGCCCCATCGGCCATCTGTTCTGCGAGCAATGTGCCCTGCCCACTGCCACTTAAGTTTGGCAATTCTTCGGGCTATGTCGGTGACCTTGGTTCGCCTGCGGATCTCTTCATTTCTGATTCGATCACGTAAGGGGCAATGGAGAGGGCTATGCTTGGAGTTTTCCAAGCATAGCCCTCTCCATTGCCCCTTGAGTGACTTTTAGCTTTTTGATAAGGCCCATTGTAAGCGACCACGTTTCAGTGCCATAGGTCATCACTGGCAACAGGCACTGGTCACAGACTTTCCTCTTGAGACACTGTGGTATGGGGGACGAGAAGATATTGCGTAGCTTCCCGAACGCTGCCCAGCCGAGTCGGATTCGACGATTGACCTCTTTCTCGAAGTTGGACCTACCTAACTGGACAGTTTGTCCTAGATAAACATACTCGTCCACAACTTCGAGCGTAGCGTCTCCGATTTTCATGAAAGTGGTAACATGGGAATTTGACATGATCTTTGTCTTGTCCATGTTCATTTTAAGGCCCACTCTTTCGGAAGCTCTACTGAGTTAGTTTTATAGCAACTTGAATTGTGAATTAGTATTATAGCAACATATAAACAAAATATATACATGATATAGATATATATGAAGATATATTATTGTATAATATAGATAAGAATTCACGTGGTACATTATCACGGGCCATAGCTAAAAGACCTAAAAGCCAAAGCCAGTAAAGTAAATTAAAAAAAAACGAAATGTCATTATATTTTTGAGTTTGACAGGAAGTCAGGAACAGAAAGAAAGTTTTGCAATTTGCGTGCGAGCGAACACGTAAAACTTTTTTGTATTAAATTCAAGTTTTTAAACTCGGACCTTTTATTTGACCTGCAGGATTTAAACCAAAGATGGAAGAACAGAAAACCTCGAAAATGCCTGACGACTCGCAAGTACGTGCGTTTTACGCGGGCAAAAACTTTTTTATTACCGGCGGCACTGGATTTGTCGGTCTATGCCTTATTGAAAAGATTCTACGATGTATGCCCGATGTAGGAAAGATCTACCTGCTAATGAGACCGAAAAAAGGCAAAGAAATATCCGAGAGACTGCAGGAGTTCCCGAAAAACCCGGTAAGTAAAAAAAAATATGTTATTCGGAGTCTGTAATTTCAGATGTATTTTCCATTTCATCTAAGATTCCTGCAATAAATTGTAAGTTTTATTATATTTACTTTCAAAACTGACCAGTTCATCGCCCTTCATTGATTGGTAAAACCCACTTATTACTTTTAAATTTCTTGTAGAGTATGAGTGTATGACTCACATTCAGATAGAATGTGTTGGAAAAGTTGAAGTGTTTTTTTGCTATTAATTCCACTAGCTCCCATTCTAGTATTCTCACTCTGGTCAAACACTTATGCACAGACTCCAAAACCCAGAAGTATTGGAGACTTTCTGCAAATGCCTATTTATGTTTGTGTCAATGATGCCCAAGATAACTCTCTCACCAATTTGCAATTTCCCAAAGTTTTATACAAATTTTTGCAAGTAGATGACTATGAGAGCCCAGGATTTCAGGAGTACAGCTACTTATTTTGTTACTATTTTTTCTAGGATCATAATTATTGTGTGATAATTTCCTTGTAAAGTCAAGGAAATTAATTGTTAAACAAATTGACTACATTACAACTTACTTAAATGGTCCGTATTTTGGCAAATTGATGTAGTATGTCTAACTTTCCCTGACTGTACAAACTACCAGGATTTCTATAGCTATAAAAATACTTGGTTCTACTGGCTATTCAACTCTAGCCATTAGGTAATAGGTAAAACGGGCTGGTGTCCGCAACTCCACATCAACGCGCGTATTTTGCGAATTGGTGGGAAATCAATTATTTGATCCACCCCAGCTCCTCAAGGAAGGCCAGCAATGCCTTGGTGTTACTGACAATCTCACGCAGGGTACCTGGGTTACCCTCCTTTGCCTTGTATGTGGCGACCACCACACAGTTTAGTAGCACATGTGCTGCTGTCTCGTCGTCCTTCATGCAGGCCCTGCACAGCGGACTGTCTGTGACTCCTATGAACTCTAGCCATTAAAAATTAAACAAAAAACAATCAAAAAGACAGACAAAAGAAAGTCTAAGACTAGCCTTTTTCAACTATGTTGTGGTTGGCTTCCAGTCTAACCAGATGCAGCTGAATACCAGTATTTCACATGGAGTGACTGCCTATTTGACCCCAGTAACTGGGTAATACAATAACCATGGTAAGACTGATTGTCAGACTTTCAGGTTTCAAATGACCTGTAGCAACTGTCATAGATCCACGAATTTCAGCCGGGACAAATGGCTTAACGTGCTTTCCGAGGCCCGGAGGCGTCTTCCATCCACAGACCAACCCTGGCAAGCATACCTTAACCTGATGGATTGACCTGTATGGCTGTTATTACTTAGCCACAATTAGCGAGAAGGTCTTCAGCATTTTATAATAATATAAAGAAAAAAAAACAGATTCACATCATTTTATTTAATTTATTCTAGTCATTGTTAATAAATTCTCTCATCAAAATAATGGTTATTGTACCTACTTTGTATGCTATGAAGCATGCTTACATAAGATTTGCACCATACTGAACTTTTTAATAGAAATAATAAAATAAACATATAAACATTAAGACTTACGTCAACATTTCACAGAAAAAACTGTTGTTACGTAAGATGGTGTCAACGATATTATTATTGCTTCATATTTTCATGTAGAAGCCATTTTGAAAGACACTCGTTAGTTTTTAAAGTGCACATGTATGATTTTAGTGACTTTTAAATCTGTTATTATGCCTTCAAATAATGCAAGTAAGTTATGCAAAAAGTGTATGCTACACAAGAATGCTTACACATCAATTATGTATCTGAATATTTAAGTATTGTAGTAATATATTTTATGAAATAAATTCAGGAAGTAACGTCTACCCAAAGCGTAAAAAACGATATTACTTTCAAACTGCTTGCAATATTTTCATGATTGTTTTTGTTGAACAGACTGTTTTATTGTCTGTCTGTGTGGTGTGTTTATTGTCTGTGTGTATGATATCTGTGATTTTTTTCAAATATTCATATTTTTGTTACTAAAAATAAATATTCCCTTTGAAACCAAATTCCTTTCCTATTTTCCAAAATCCTTTGTATGGCCGAGGTCAACGGCTTGTACCCGACCATTAAAAACAGCCTTTATTAATAGTACTAACGAATAGTAGAATTGTATAGTACTGACCTTCAATGAAAAAAAAAATTTTTCAAGAAATTTGATATTGAAGGCCTTCCATACTGACAATGAATCTTAGTATATTATGATGACGTTCATCATTCGTTTCATTCTTTCGTTCATCATTCAGTCACGACTAAAGACAATATAGGCATTTTGACACTTGACAGATCCTGACCTGATGTCTCAGTGCTGCCAGAAAACTCATTGAGTCATATGTCACACCATTCATTCACTTACAGAGTATCTTGTAAAACTCATATTCATTTCTTTAGTTATTGATTGCCTCGTTGGTCTCGTGGTCGCAAGAGCTACTGCTGAGCATTAGGTCCTGGGTTTGATTCCCGGCTAGGGCAAAGTGTTGATGGGTTTCCATCTGGAAATTCTTAGTAGCAGCCCAGAGTGTAGATTCGTGCCTGGTTGATGGCAATAGGCTCGCCTCCTATTACAATATGGGACATAAACAAAACTGGCAAAATGTAGGTGTACTATAGGTACACCTCTGCCTAACCATTCGGGGATACAGGCGAAATGTTATGTAGTAGGTATGTGTGTTAGTTATTTGAAATGATTCTATTAGTAGAGGCTCTTTTAAAAAGTCAAAGTGCGTTTGACTTAGAGGCTCTTTCACAAAGTCAACGTGAGTTTGACTTAGAGGTTCTTTTACAAAGTGAAAGGAAGTTTGACTTAGAGGCTCTTTTGTAAATTCAAAGTGAGTTTGACTTATAGGTTCTTTTACAAAGACAAAGTGCGTTTGACTAGTATACCTATTTCTGCCGCCATAAAGTGTAGCTGTGTTCGAATTACAGGCCCATAAGATATAGCTTTGTCTCTGGGATATTACAAGCACTTGAAACATTTCAGCATTGTCTCTGGTATAGCAATGCAGCTGCAATATCTCAACAGTTTTGTTTACGCCCATAAGCCTCGGGCATAAGGGTCGCGGGAAGGTACTTATGGGTCACCGAGGCCCCCGCAACACAGGCAACAGGAAGGAATACGGGTGGGTTTTAGTCAGTAAGAGTCTGACACACCCTCCCACTCCGCCCAGAGCGGGAGAAGTTATTTGACGATTTCCCACCCAAAAAAAAAAAAAAAAGCCGTTGACGATTTACCATCACATGGGCCAACTTATTAACCATCTAATAAATAACACCAAAAATCATTGTTATTCTCTAATGCTTATCCCAATTTATTTGGGGTCTATGCAACATGTCTTCTTTGTCCATACTTCCCTATTAGCCATCAGCTCAGTAGTCACTACCAATCTAGCCATTTCAATAATAAAAATAATACCTATTTTTTAATTCCAGGTCTTCGAAAAACTTCTACAAAGCCACACAACAGATGTATTCCAGAAATTAATCCCCATAGCTGGTGATGTTGGTGAAGAGAACCTGGGTTTAAGTCCTCAGGATCGACAGACTGTAGTGGACAATGTCGATGTGGTCATCCATTCAGCTGCTACCCTGGACTTTCAGGAGAGTTTGAGACCTACAGTCAATATTAATCTTCTTGGAACAAGAAGAATTATGGAGCTGTGTAAAGATATTAAGAATTTGAAGGTATTTCGATTACTACTACTTAATTATTATCTAATTCTTAGGTCTAGTGGTTCAAAGCTTGACTGTTAAGAGGTTTCGCGTTTGAATGCTGGGTATGGCTGGGTGTTATTGGGTTTTACATTAGAAATTTCCAATAGCAGTTTGATTTGTGCCCCACATTAAGCAGTACCCTGTGGTTTGTGCGTTATAATAATAATTCTTTATTCGCAGACCTTGAAGTCCTTAATGTTAGTAGTGACATGAATTATACTTGTTTAAGTATTATTAGTAATACATACAAATAAACAATGAACAAAAACAATAAAATAAAACAAGATGCCCGTATAGCTATTTAGAGCCGACCTGTGTGTGCAGTCTCACCCACCGGCCAAGCATCGGGCAGTCCCACCGGTCACTAAATGCCCTCAACATGCTGTGGGAGCTAAAACATGTTCTTTGCCGGAGAGAAGCGCATCGCTTCCGAATAATGGCGTAAAAATGATCTAACCTCGCATTGGTAAACATAACCGAAGCGCTACAAAACCGCGGCAGCCCCACAAGCATTCTGAAGGCATTATTATATTGTAGACGCAGAGCGCTGAATGCCTTCTGCGTATACTTGACCCAGAGGCTGCAGGTGTAGAAAGTCTGACAATAGGCTCGAAAAATCGTCATTTTAACCTCACAAGTACACCGTGCAAACCTGCGGGCCAGCATACTATCGAAAAATTTATACTGTCGAAAAATAAAATGATACTTGATATTGTATCTGTGAACACTCCTATTATACAGGATAAATGTACACATTTTCAAACTCACGCCGTTTGTCCCCTGGAGGTAGGCAGAAACTACAAAAAGTCACATGCTCTGATCCTTTCCCGTTTTGCTTTCATGTGGAAATCAGAGTTGAATGCAGACTATTATATTTTTATTGGTAAAAAATAAAGCCTTCAGTCATCTGCCTAGCCTTTTCCCAACTATGTTGGGGTCGGCTTCTAGTCTTACCGGATACAGCTGAATACCAGTATTTTACATGGAGCGACTGCCTATCTGACCTCCACAACCCAGTTACTGGATAACATGATACCCCTTGGTAAGACTAGTTGTCAGACTTTCGAGCTTCTGACGACCCTTAACGACTGTCAAAGATCTACAAATGACAGCCGGGACCAACGGCTTGACGTGCTTTCCGAGGCACGGAGGGGGTCTTCGTATGTAAAGATGACCATCTTTACATACCAAGACCCCCTCCGTTAGCTACGCTTGCCGCGGTTGGTATGTGGATGGGTGACCACCCATCCACGTACCAACCGCGGCAAGTGTAGCTTAACCTGATCGATCGACCCGTGCGGCTGTTATTACTTAGTCACAAGCCCCAAAAAATAAACCCTTCAGTGGAACATAAATATTTTTTTTAATCATTCCCAGGTAATGATCCACGTTTCATCAGCCTACGTAAACTCGTTCCTGACTGAAGCTCATGAGAAGGTGTATGAGGCACCGGAAGATGCGGAGAAGGTGATATCCTTAGTAGGAACACTGAATGATGCGGGTTTACTGGAGATTGAACCTAAGTGAGTATCACTATAGTTAACTTTTGTGAGGGTTTGGGTCCATAGAAAATAGATTTTTTTTTAAACCCTATATAGAATCAAATAATTAGGTGTTACTAAGGCCGGTCATATCGCAATGACCGTCAGTTAAAATTGTTTTAAGACGCTAACAACAGCTAAACCGCGGTCACTGTCAGACTGCATAGAAAAGAAAGAGAAGCGCGATGACACAACGCTTTTAATTTATTGCAAAATATGAAGCAATTATCTACCTACTCAAAATTGAGTTGAGTAATCGAAAATAAAAACAACCAAGTTCTGCATTCAAATAAGACGTTCTTGTTATTAATTAAATACGTAACGCTACCACAAACTATACAGATTTGGCAATTTTTTTCTTAAGGCGCTGACAAGACCCAATTGACCAAAGTAGGCATCTCGTAAGAAAAAAAATTGCCAAATCTGTATAGTTTGTGGTAGCGGAAAAAATATATGTTAATTTTGAACATATTTCCCAGAACTTGGTTGTTACCAAAACACGTTTTGAAAAAAAATCTCGATACAAACTAACGTTAAACTAACCTCTTACCTTGAGTTCTAATCCAAAATATCTGCATTAAATATCAACATACGTTACGTATTTAATTAATAACAAGAACGTCTTATTTGAATGCAGAACTTGGTCGTTTTTTATTTTTTTTTTTGCGAAAAAATAATTTTATTATAATAATATCTAGCTTACAATTTATAATAATAATATGTACAATTATATAAAAAGGGAGGGCAAAATATCACAGGGCGTCAAAAAGTCCGCATGGTAAAATTGGTAAAAAATTATAAACTATTATTATTATTATAAACTTGGTCGTTTTTTATTTTCGATTACTCAACTCAATTTTGAGTAAATAAATAATTGCTTCATATTTTGCAATAAATTACAAGCGTTGTCATCGTGCTTCTCTTTCTTTTCTATGCAATCTGACAGTGACCGCGGTTTAGGTGTTGTCAGCGTGTTAAGACAAGCCTACTTTGGTCATTTGCCTCTTGTCAGCGCCTTAACATGCGATCAGATCTACAGTTTTGTTAATTCACTTTGTTTTGTTACTACATATCTCTGGTAAGAAAATCAGCTTCTGTGAACTCATTTCACAACACTTGGAAACCTAGAATTAGAGAGAAACATCTGGGTACTATTATTTGTATGCTGTGTATAAAATCATGTAAAATGCCTACATATTTGCTCCGATTTTTGACGATCCACACGTGTGTTCAAGCAAAACCGACTAAATACAATTTTAAGCAACAGACGATCGACATCGTATTTTTCGTCGTAAATATGTAAAATTTCCTAAGACTGCGGTGTCCGCCACATAGCGTCCGCAATTTAACGTCGAATAACGTCACTGAAACGTTATCCATGAAAGTAAGTTGGAGTTTTTCCGTAGAGAGCATTTTTTGGCACCGTAAAGTCAAACCCTGCTGCCATCATTTTTATGACAACCGTCACTGCGGCCGTTATGTGGCAGCAGTTAAGAAGCTGTCTGAGCTGAGATCTTATAGCCTGGAATAGACATGCTACTAATAAGCATACTTGTTTGATACTAGGTAGTACATGTTTATTAGTAGCATGCTCCCTGTGCCTGTAAAATACTCGTGCTCTTTTCGTATACACGTGCTCTTTTTGTATACTCATGCTTTTTTCGTATACCCGTGCTCTTTTCGAATACCCGTGCTCTTTTCGTATACACGTGCTCTTTTCGTATACTCATGCTCTTTTCGTATACACGTGCTCTTTTCGTATACTCAAGCATGCTCTTGTACTAATACGTAGCATGTGTATTCCACGCTTATTGCATAAACACAGTTTAACGATCGTCAAAAATCGAGATCTTACCCTACCATTAAAAAATTCCTGCATTATTCCACAGATTATTGAAGAGTCATCCTAACACTTACACCTTCACAAAGCATCTAGCAGAACACGAAGTTGTGAAATGCGCCGATTTGTTTCCCTGCACTATTGTTAGACCTACCATGAGTAAGTTAATAATATTATTTTATTTAGGGTGACGCCCTAAGTTCGAAACCCAGAGGCTGCAGTTTAGACATAGATAGCGATCGCTTTACGACCGAATTCGGTCGCAAAGTCCTAATGAGGTCCCAAGACGGTCAAAATTACTTGAAAAGATTGTGATTTTTTCGTGCTTGTCAAGCAATTTTGACTGTCTAAGCTCTGTCACGCTAAAACGGCTGAACGGATTTGGATGAAATTTGGCACATGGGTAGACTATGACCTGAATTAGGACATAGGATACTTTATATCCCGAAATTTCCACAGGGTCGAGGCTTATGTGGATGAAACCGCGGGGCGCAGCTAGCTAAAACTAAAGGAGTTAAATGTAAAAATCTAATTTTCCAGTTGTTGCGGCTTGGAAGGAACCGTTACCGGGCTGGACATGCTCCAAAGTGGGACCACAAGGGTTCCTGATGGGAGCTGCTAAAGGTAAACTTTGAATTTAATTTCCAATAGAATTGTTTAACCCCGACCGAATTTAGGTCATGGCGGCCTATATCTTCCGAGATTCCACAGAGAACAGGTGCTCCCTCTTCCCTTACTCTCATAGTCCGATAAGACGGCAATCCGACACGACCACGGAGAGATCAAATGAATGTTAAACTCGAACTCAAAGCATTTATTTCAATTAAACCAATTACGGGCACTTTTGAATTGCCAAAGAGTCGGTCAGTTAGTTAGAAAGTTGAAGCTAGTTGCCCATTATAAAACGTAGATCTCTATGGAGAAGAACGGGCAAGAAACTCCAAGGACACTTAAATCAAGATATTACAAATCCTGAGTACATTATTCTTGTTGCTTTTATATGTGAGAACAATGTAAAAATAAATCAATTAAAAACAATTCAGAATATAAGATTAAAAATAAGCTCTGGCAGTTAAGAGATGACCGGTCTCAGCTGACGGCGTCCGTTCACGAACATGACGCGTGGATCAGCACCATCCAGCTCAACCATTTTGTAGGGAACCGAATGATCCAACTACAAATTATCTACAAACAACTATAAATTCTTTAATATCTGTAAGTAGGCTTGTACAACACTTACACGTCAATCATATTTTAAAAACTATATGAGGTTGGCTTTTTCTATCTGACTACTCTTGAGACGAAAGGCCGAAACAAACTCAGAGGTCACAGTCTCTTTTAAAGTCCAGATATAATCTTGGTCAGATTATGTGAAGACCATGTAGATTGGTGTCTGAAATGGTGTTTTGAGGTAAGAACCACACAGATTGAGTGGACCTGTCGACCAGGTACTCGTGCAGTTCAACTCGGAACTTAATAAGCTCAGCAATTCGACGAACAAACGGCTAGGTGCGTGTTCTGTGAAATTCAACTGCTTAAAGATGCAGCCCTCTGTCAAACATGAGTACATACTAGGGTTGCCAACCCTCAAAAAGTTATGGACAGTCTCCTATGACCGTTTTCTTGTAGCGACAACAGTTAAGATAGCTGCCCTTACTGCCCCATCTCAAAAATGTAGTAGGAGAATATACTATATTTTTATTTAAATACAAAATGGCGAGATGATCGCAATATAGTCAGTATTAATCTCATAAAACCTGAATGAATGGTATTTTGTAACATTAATTTTGAGTAAAAATAGTTGAGACAAACCCGTTCTTGTTAATAAAGGTTCACAGTAGCACAAAATATGTACATATTTAGAGACTAAAATGTTTTTAAACAACTACTATAGTTTGATTTAAATACAAAATGGCAAGATGATCGTAATAGGACCAGTATTATAATTATTCTCATAAAAACCGAAATAATGTTATTTTGTAACCTTATTATGTATGGAACGTGAAAAAAAACCTGTTAAGGCGTTGACAACACCTAAACCGCGGTCACTGTCAGATTGCATAGAAAAGAAAGAGAAGCGCGATGACACAAAGCTTGTAATTTATTGCAAAATATGAAGCAATTATCTATTTACTCAAAACTGAGTTGAGTAATCGAAAATAAAAAACAATCAAGTTCTGCATTCAAATAAGACGTTCTTGTTATTAATTAAATACGTAACGTGTGTTGATATTTAATGCAGATATTTTGGATTAGAACTCAAGGTAAGAGGTTAGTTTAACGTTAGTTTGTATCGAGATTCTTTTTCAAAACGTGATTTGGTAACAACCAAGTTCTGGGAAATATGTTCAAAATTAACATATATTTTTTCTGCTACCACAAACTATACAGATTCGGCAATTTTTTTCTTAAGAGAAGCCTATTTTGGTCAATTAGGTCTTGTCAGCGCCTTAATAAAGGTTCATAGTAGCAAAAAATATGCATTTAAAGATTAAAATTGTTATTGAAACTTACAAAAATTTTTTTTCGCCACCTTTATTTTTACGGGCAATGGCTTCGAAAATACTAAAACTGATACAAAAAAAGGTGGCAACCCTATCTTGAGGTCACTTCTTGAAAATTAAATACACTGTTTCACTGCAAGGCAATTTTTAAAAAGTAGGAACGATCACTGCTGGTGTGATGGCTTGTGGCTAATTAATAACAGCCGCACGGGTCGATCGAAGGTTAAGCTACGCTTGCCGCGGTCGGTTTGTGGATGGGTGACCATGCATTACATATCGAGGCCCCTCCGTGCTTCGGAAAGCACGGTAAGCCGTTGGTCCCGGCTGTCATTTGTAGATCTTTGACAGTCAGAAGACCAAAAATCTGACAACCATTCTTGCCAAGGGTAATCGTATCACCCAGTTTATTTTTTGTTAAGTACCTGGTATTTGTTGACAGGCCTACACTCTCCTCCCATACCTATTAACACTGTAATTTGAAAACATTGTAAAATCCATTTATTTTTAAAAGAGTAACCGTGGAGTTTCTTGTCGGCTCTTCTCCATAGGAAACGACCAATCGGAACCGTGCACCTAGCTTCAGATGTTTCATAAGTGCCCATGTAGGTTTATATGAAATCAAATATTTTGATTACTCAATTTGTTTAATAATTAAAACGTGTTATTCATGTAAATATGTATGTTTTATGATATTTATTTCTTTATATTTTCAGGCGTAGTCCGTCGCTTACCGTTGGCTAAAGAAAACGTGGCAGATTATATACCAGTTGATGTGGTCATCAATCAGTTGTTAGTTGCTGGCTGGGAAGCAGGCAAGTCAACGTAAGTTATGGAATTAATTTTATTATTGTAGCTTTTAGTAAGTATCACATTTTTTCCTCAAGCTATACTTGAATTCAAGAACTGTGATAAATTACACACCAACACCACTTAAGTGTAATATAGTTGATGTTTTTATTTTAGCGTTTATTTGTTATAAAAAAGGGCTTGTGGCTAAGTAATAACAGCCGCACGGGTCGATCGATCAGGTTAAGCTACTCTTGCCGCGGTTGGTCCGTGGATGGGTGACCATCTTTACATACCAAGACCCCTCCGTGCCTCGGAAAGCACGTTAAGCCGTTGGTCCCGACTGTCATTTGTAGATCTTTGACAGTCGTTACGGGTCGTCAGAAGCCCGAAAGTCTGACAACCAGTCTTACCAAGGGGTATCGTGTTGCCCAGTAACTGGGTTGTGGAGGTCAGATAGGCAGTCGCCCCATGTAAAACACTGGTATTCAGCTGCATCCGGTTAGACTAGAAGCTGACCCCAACATAGTTGGGAAAAGGCTAAAGTCAATAGCTGACTAGCAGAGTAAGTGACGATGGAAAGTAAATTATCTAACATTATGATTACTAATTAGTCATTTAGGTGATGTGCACTCGCGGAACGAAAGTCCCCTTTTTGTAAAGCAATTCTAACATAATATCATTGAGAACTAGTTACTCCTTATAACATCAGCTATCTGCCACTGAAAGTCCCGTCAAATCAGTCTAGCTGTTTCGAAGATTAGTCAAACAAACAAACAGACATACAGGAAGACACAAAAAATAAAAAAATTGGTTATCTGTAAAATCGGTTTACGGACGATAATTTTACGTGATAACGAGAGAGAGATGCGTCACAAGCCGAACGCTTAGGCCGATCGTGCCTCTCTATCGCTAGTTCCGCGCTCTCGCTTGCACGCTCGGCTCAGGCGGAACGTGACACTTTCGTGCGTGCAGCCGGCGTTCATCGATTTAGAAGACGTTATCACTTCATAAATAAACATTGTTATAAATACCGTATATACTTACATATGCATATAGTAAAAAGCTGCAGACATTTCAATTTTTATTGATATTGTTCTGCTTAAAGATGGCAACTAATAGAGAAGTATGGAAGAATTTGACATGTTGCGCTGACCACAAATAAATTGGGTTAAGTGCAGGAGATTGATGATGTTGATGATATTGTTCTGTTGACCCCTTTGATGACATACTATAAGTAAATTTAATTGTTAAGAATAGCTTGACATGACATGATTGTATTTTTTACATAAAGTCAAGTTATTAATTTTCTGAAGTAATCTGACATGTGCTAGCTGTCACTTTGTATAATAAAATGGTCATATTTATTGTAATGGTGATCGTTTAGTTTAATCGATTTATATAAGTGTAAACTCCACGTAACGTCACTCGATTTAACGACAAACTCTCTAAAGCGTCGAAATCAATCGACTTTGGTTGGCTTAGCTTGTCTACCATACAATGATACACTCTACATAGCATCACACTCACTCTCAATAACGACAACAATTGAGTAATAAAAAGTACCTTTTAAGTTGCTAAATTGAGTAAAAACTGCGCAGCTGCGTACGTTTTTTTGTTGCTTTGTTATCCTAGCCCGCAATAAACTCTACTGTCGGCATCCTAAATACCAAACTTTCTAAGAAATTAATTCTTTTGTTTACAAATTCGGATTGCTTGCACGTGTAGACTGTTTTTGACCAGATGAATGAATTTCTTAGAAAGTTTGGTATATATGATGTATACCAAACTTTCTAAGAAATTCATTCTTTTGTTTACAAATTCGGATTGCTTGCACGTGTAGACTGTTTTTGACCATGACCACTAATAAGGAGTCATGGATCATCTATACCTTATCTATGTATCATTCTTCTCAGTTGCTTACAAACTTTCAAGCTGTAAACATGGCGCAATAGCATAAGATTATTTTTTATGTACCTACATAACTAATAACACTACTCTGAAATAAACTATTTATTTTTCTAATTCTGATTTTTCTTCTCTCCATTTAACGACAACTCTTTATAACGCCATAAAATGCACAGTCCCTTCAGTGTCGTTATATAGAGTTTACACTGTATGTGTAAAATAAATATGTATAAATGTAAAAGTCTAGAATACAATAAATATGACCATTTTATTACACAAAATGACAGCTAGCACATGTCAGATTACTCCAGTTAATTAATAATTCGACTATCTCTTTTTTTTTGACTACCTAACTAATAATACTATCTGACTTAAATATGACTGTATCTGTGTTTTTGTGTGTTATTGGACAACATAACGATATCTAGACGTATATTTTTTCTGAAATCTATTGCGTAATTAGTATCTGTTGAATAAGTTTTGAGTCAATTTATGTTAATTGGTCAAAGACAGCTAATGAGACACAATTGATTTTCTATTGTTTGACACCGAATCGGTGACGATTCAGTCGTTTATTTCACAATTTATTATATATATGTTATTTAGATATTAATTTATATTTGCGTTTTTATTTCTGCTTGAGTACAGTTTTCATTGTTTTGTTGGTATATTGGCGTGTAATAACTAATATATGGCAAGTAATTTAATTTAATGTTTTGTGTTTCGTAGTGTTAATTATTATTGCATACGATTTGTATACAATCAAGTTTTTCTAACTAGACAGACAGCTGTACTGCTGGGCAGTTTGTTGCGCCACTAGTCCCCAGCTAAAGCACTAGGAAGGTGGCGTGCGGCGTGCCGGGGGACTGCCTTATGGCATTTTAACGTTTCAAAAGTGCTGATTCTCAGCCTAGTTTGAATAAATGACTTATGACTTGATTTGATTAATGTACTAATTAAAGTAACTCAACGGCAAACCAAAATGTATGTTTCCTAGTGCCCTGACAGGGTTTATGTACAAAAACCCGACATTAATTTTTTGTAACATGAATGATGTGCACGAGAGCAAATAAATAAAAAAATAATTTTGTCATAACTATAATATTTATTTTTCTATTTTCAGGTCCGGTTTGACAGTATACCACTGCTCATCATCGACCTGCAAGCCGTTCTGTTGGTCGATGCTTGATGGCACAGTCAATGAAATGCTGCATAAATATCCTCTCAAGAGTGCTGTGTGGTAAGTACGAAACTAATAAATACGACTACACGACTAAGTACTACGTGGTCGCAAGCTTTACTGCTGAGCACCAGGTCCGGGCTTCGATTCCCAGGTCGGGCGGTGTTATTGGGTTTTTCCACCAGGAATTTCTCAGGTATAGCCCGGAGTCTGGATTTGTGCCCGGTTGATGGCAATAGGCTCGCCCCCCTATTACATGGGATTTCAACATAATTGGCGAAACGTTGGGTGTACTATAGGTGCACTTCTGCCTAGCTCTACGGGGAGTACAGGCGTAATGTTATGTTATAACGTAAAATATAGCCGTTTCGGAGATTAAACGGAGTAAATAGACGGAGAATTATTAGCGAAAGGTCACTCATTAACTCGCCGACTAAACAGATAATAGTAGATTGTACAACTAGTGCATAAAAGAAGCCATTTTATCCCGAGATATTTATTTATATCGATAGTTAAGTAGAGGGGTAAAATGGCTTGTTTATGCCCGAGTTATACACTCTGCTTTTCACTTCGATTGCGAGAAAATGAAATGGGCATAAACAGTATTCCATTGTTTTAGTTTAATTACTTTCACTGTTCAAAAATGTTGCAAAATTGAAGAAGAGCTAATTCCCGCCACGAAACTTTTTAAAAGTTTTATTTTAATTTTCAACATCTGTCATTCGACTTGGGTACTTCATACTGCCAAGTCATGAAAACGTTTCTTTGCGTTTTTAAATAATTAATGTCAACGATTTTATCAGGTTTTATTAAATTAACGATAGAAAACACGGAAGTTATATAAATTAAAACAAATTAAATTAAATAACGACTTTCATCTGCGACGTTTTATTGTGTGGCTGTTGGGCGCGATTATCTAAGTCTTAAAAAAAATACTCACTACAGAATAAAAAAATACGCACTAGAGCATAAAAAGCGACTTTATGTCGCCTACGCACAATATGAAGACGAACTTTTAGACCAGGAGAAGTGAAATAGTAGATTGTGTCATAAGGGACAAAAATAATGTATTGAGGGCGAGAGCGATTGTTTGAATCCAGAGCGAAGCGAAGGATTCTAGAGTAGAATCCCGAGCCTAGCGAGGCATTCTATGTTTACATATCCAAATTACCAATTTATATATATATATTTTTTTATTTATTTATTAAAACTGTAATATTTTGACCAAAAGTAATGAAAAAACGAATAAGATGTTGAAGTTCCCACGTATATTTTGTTTTAAATTTGTTTAACCCATGCTGCGTCGGCAGGCGCGCTTTTATTACTACCGGCCAGGACTTTAACGAAACGAATTGCGTTCAAAATTCTTAATTAAATAGTGTTCCAAATTCAAAAGTCATTTTGTCACTGTTATTGAGTGCGCCGGAATGACCCATTTTGCTCGCACTTATCGAGGAACCATTCGCCTCTTTTCGAATAGATGGGATGAAAATAAAATTATTATTGCAGTTCGACCTCTTAGATTAAAAAGTCTTCCACAGAAGGGTCCCCTGACTGCAATAATAATTTTAGTTATCTATTTAGTTAATGTGTGAATGAGTCACCTTTCGATTTGCATATACAGATTAACTAATACAATTTGCGTTTTACCCGAATGCCCCAGGGAACAAACCAATAACCTGAAATATGGTGTAACTTTTGTTTGTCCGGGGACCTGTGATACCAAAATTTTATATAAATGATAAATGATTTTATTTCTGTAAGTAGGTTTGTACAAACACTTTTACACGTCAATCATATTTTTTTAAACTAGATGAGGTAGGCGTTTCTTATTTGACTACTCTGAGAAGAAAGGCCGAAACAAACTCAGAGGTCACAGTCTCTTTTAAAGGCCAGACATAATCTTGGTCAGATCATGTGAAGACCATGTCGATTGGTGTCTGAAATGGTATTTTGATGAAAGAACAACACAGATTGAGTAGACCTATATAGATTATAAATGCTTGTTTTTCTCTCTTCAGTTATGTGTTTAAGCAGTCGGCTTTTTTGTTTTTTAAATAATTTGTTTTATTACTTTTTAGTTCGTGTTTTTATTTTTGTATTTGATGATTAATTTTGTTATTTCAGGTACCCACACCTCAAGTTCGTGTCGTCTCTCCTAATGTTCCGTATCTCGGCGATCTTCGTGCATTTCTTCCCAGCGTTGTTATTAGACATGATGCTGAGATTTACTGGAGGGAAACCTATGTTAGTATCATTACACCTTCACGATTTTATAAAAGCCTCTGCAGATGGTGGAACCACAACTGTGTGTGTTTACAGTTATAATCATTAGAAGCATTAAGCATACACACACACAGACACACACACACGCGCACACACACACACACACACACAGACACAACAACACAAACCCATGTTTAAATTCAAGATGCACAAACAGGTTTACATATGCATACACACAACTATAGTTATGAAAAGAGCAAATTAGTTTATAAGTTATTTACTGTTATCTTTTCTTCCTAAATTTAATTTTTAGTCACCTTATCTCATTTATAATTGATGTAACTGATTTGGGACAAATAAACATTTTCATTTAATTTCATTAAGCGTCGTTGGTCTAGTGGTTGCAAGTGCTACTGCTGATCATGAGGACCTGGGTTCGAGTCCCAGGTCGGGCAAAGTGTTATTGGGTTTTTCTGTCTGGAATTTCTCAGTAGCAGCCCGGGGTTTGCAATTTGTGCCCGGTTGATAGCAATAGGCTCGCCCCCTATTACATGGGATTTAAATAACTGGTAATATAATATCAGTTTATCTTATTTTTCAGTTTGGTTCGTCTCCACAAGAATGTATGGAACTCTCTCAGCCGCCTACAACGTTTCATCTTCAGTGAATGGAAGTTCTACAACCCAAACACTTTAGAATTGGCTAAGAAACTGAACCAAACAGATAAGGAGCTGTTCTTTATTGATATATCTACGCTATATGTAAGTATTTCTAGTATTTTTAGTGGAGATGAGACGGATATTAGGAAAATGTCCGATATCCGGCGGATACCAGATTTTGAATTTTATTTTCTTTTTATAAAATCTAGTCTTTACTAATGACAGTTTTAGTGTATTGCGATCAGATCTTCATGATTTGATAAACAGTGAGCCTGGCAAAGTTCGGCTGAATATCCGGCTGTTCACCTTATAGCATATCGAGTATCCGGCCGAACAGCTATCAGTTTCGCTTCTATTTTATATGACGGCATAAAGTATTCTCAGCAGTAGTTTGTAATGTTTCTCTTACTGAAGGAGCTCGTGGCTAAGTAATAACAGCTGCACGGGTCGATCCATCAGGTTAAGCTACGCTTGCCGGGGTTGGTCCGTGGATGGGTGACCATCTTTACATACCGAGACTTTCGTGCCTCGGAAAGTATGTTAAGTCGTTGGTTCCCACAAATGTAGGGGTCCACTAGGGCCGATGCCTGCCGGGGTCGCGGGAAGGTACTAATGGGTCACCGAGGCCCCCGCAACACAGGCAACTGGAAGGAATACGGGTGGGTTTTAGTCAGTAAGAGTCTGACACACCCTCCCGCTCCGCCCAGAGCGGGAGAAGTTATTTGATGATTTCCCATCCAAAAAAAAAAAAAGTCTTTGGTCCCGGCTGTCATTCGTGGATCTTTGGCCGTCGTTAAGGGTCTTTGGAAGCCCGAAAGTCTGACCAGTCTTACCAAGGGGTATCGTATTACCCAGTTACTGGGTTATGGAGGTCAGATAGGCAGGCGATTGAGACTGGAAGCCGACCCCAACATGGTTGGGAAAAGGCTAAGCAGACTGATTGAGTTTGTAATTTTTACGAGGAATGTATGATACTATTTATTATTCATTTTAATTTCAGTGGGTCGAATACTTCAGAATGCTGCACTTGGGCGTCAGACGATACTTGAACCGTGAGAAGGAATCATCTTTGCCTGCCGCACGAAAGAAGGACATGGTGTGAGTGTACACTTTATAACCTACTATGATAATTATTAGAAGGTACAGACTAGGGTTGCCAACTTACATAACACATAATCAGCCTATAATGTTCCCACTGCTGGGACACAGGCCTCCTCTCTATGAGAGAAAGTGGGCCGTAATCCACCACGCGGGCCCAGTGCGGGTTGGTAGATGTCACATATCTTCGAATTTTTGGTTTCCTTACGGTATTGGATTGCCAACTTATTTTTATATCAAATATAGTATTTTCAAAGATAGCGAAGAAAACGAGCGATCCTTATAGAAGTCGCATATCATGACATATGACATCTAACCTTGGTAATAAGCAACTGAGCAGCGACAGAAATTGACATCAAAATTTGATAAGCTAAATACTGAAATATTTATTCATTACTAGTGGTCGAACACTGGTCGAATTTTGACCGTCTCTACTTACATCTATATAGTACTTACTAATTCCATGAGTACACTAATTACATGCTATTAAAAAGTACTTACTTATTCCATGCTCAAGCTGTCACTTCAGGGTATGAATTTTAAAAAATTCTTTGTACTCATCATCATCTGCCTAGCCTTTTCCCAACTATGTTGGGGTCGGCTTCCAGTCTTACCGGATACAGCCGAATACCAGTATTTTACATGGAGCGACTGCCTATCTGACCTCCACAATGGATAACACGATACCCCTTGGTAAGACTGAAAATTCTTCGTACTAACGAATGATTTCAATTCTGTCGGCAGTCCCCATGACTTGCTCACTGTTCTTATATAAGGAACGCTTGTTTTTTTATGTAGGTCGTCTCTTAGTTGACCTTGAGAGGTCGTGACTGCTTAACCGGTCAGTCCTGTGGCTGCCTTAAGTTAACTCAAAGCCTCCAGCCAGGGGCGAATTATTTACATTACTAAGCGACTGCACGCTAAGGGCACCCCCTGTGGGGTACGGACCTCGGCTTAGGGCGTCTCTGGGGGGAGGACAGCAAGGTGGGACAGGCTAAATCAGAACTGGGTAATTATTATTACCCTATTGACCGCCACGTCAAAAAAGCAAAAACGTGCCCTCGGCGCCAAGCTACAAATTGTTCCTTAAAGTCTATCATGTAGTCGTGACCGTGGCGTGCTGGGCACATTTTGGTCTGTCATCTATACATGACTGTGGCGGTCAAAAGGTTAACTGGGGAATTTAAAGCTACAGGCTGAGTTACGGCGCGGGCTGGCACTTCGTTGAGCAAAGTTGGGGGGGTAGGAACGCTTGTGCATCCATACCCAGCGGTTTAGGACATTCTTTGTTTGTCATTGAATGAATGAATTTAAGATTTTTACTAAGTAGATATTCTGGAATATCATAATTTCTACTTACACTTACCCAAATAAAGAAAAAAAAAGTAAAGGACCAAATAAACAGTATTTACAAACAGCCATGAGAAATCTGGAGATCAGTTTTGCGCCAATCAGTAAAATACTTATTCTTTTTTTTTTGTTCCAGCCTTCTGATGTTCCACGTAATCTGGCAACTCTTCATCATAGGTGTCCTGTGGTACATATTCGCTTGTCTGACAGGCTTGACACTTACAAACTGTGCTTTTATAGCCCCTGTTATTTATATATTGTTTAGTTACATATAAATATGCTGAAAAACATACTTTTTAACCGATTTAAAAGAAAGGAGTAGGTAATTGCAAAATAACTTGGGTTCCGGAAGTCAGTGGCAAAAATTGAATCGAACAAAGCAATCAAAACCAGCGACTTTTGATACTAAAGTTATTTTGTACGTTATAGTGTTTTTTTTTAAGATTTTGAGAATATTTTTGAGTATTTGTTGGGTATTTGAGTATTGAATAAGTATTTTCTGATTTTGTATGAGTTTTAAGGAGTCCATAATACCTCAGTGCCACCTCACTCTTTATCTGCTCACGGTCACGCGAGTCAGGGCGGCAGGGAGAAGGCTCCAAGGCGCTGATAGTTTAGGTATTTTTTTTTACGGTGAAAATAATGGTAATATAAACATAGTATCTGTTGTATATTTAGGTTAGTTATTATGCAGAGTTTCATAAGCTATACTTTAAATTAGATCATGAAACTTTGATTGAACTTTGATTAGATCTAACCGGGCATAAATTCCCAAAAAAAGCAATATATTATTTATTTCAAAGATAAATACATCTCATTTAATTAATACAATTTGTAACCTTTAAGAATTCTCATTTTAAAATATTTTTGTTTTGATATTGGCCTTAAAAATTACTAGTACGTAAAAAATTGTAACATAATCTCTGCAACCCGAATGAAAATAGTCTCCAGTAAATATAACTCGATATACTTAAGATTCTTAAACATACATACTTACCTATAAATATTAAGAATAAAATTACATTAATATAAAATAATAAGAAAGTTGTGCATTATTAACCTATACATATAACGACATGTTACGTAAAAATAATACATCTTTTTAAATATGTCTCATACCGTAACAAAGTACAACGGTACAAGGATCTTTTCGCGGGTGGCCAAAATCTGAACTAACGGGCTATGGGTTTTTTATTAAAATTAATTTTGACAATCAATCTCACAAATCTAGACCAACAGCGCCACCCTGTCAACGTCATTCGAGCGCCAAAATGAGATGTGTGAAAGGTTTCTCGCTAGCCGTTCTGTTATATAATAATAATATTTTTCTAAGTAATATTTTTGTCGATGAAAAATAACCTTTAAATCTCGGTAAGTACGTCCGTCATTTCATAATGTAACTACATTGATATTTTTAAATCATTATTTTTATTTATACATTCTAGTATTGGTGCGTTGTAATGAATAATAAACTTTTTGTTGAATTATTTGTACTTTATTCTTTCACCCTCATCCCTTATCGTAATCTCAACTCTTCTTACAGCCATGTTCAATTACACACATTATTAATGTTCGATATCCTAATAATTAATGTTCCTATCATACCTTATTTGTTTTTATGTGCTATACATACATTTAAAATCTTGTAAAAACATTACTATAATTATTGACTGCATATTCTTTTAATAAAGGCGACGTTCTATTAACCTTCTGACCGCCACGTCAATAACGAAAATCTGTGTTCTCTACACCAAGCGACAAATTTCTTCTTTCATACCTACAAAAAAACTTTTACCGTGACTATTAGTCACGGTAAAAGTGTGTACGTTACCCCAGCAGGAAAGTGGCTCCTAGAGTGATATGAGTGGTACGTATAATTAGTGCGTAATCTGCTGTATGTGCGCCAAATAAAAAAATTGTGCGCTTTGTCGTTTTGGAAAAAAACGATTCCTGCTGGAGTAACGTTGTGCCAGCAGGAAAATTCTAAACGAATGATCGGAGAGAAAAATATTGAGCATGGGCAGATAGCTTATATTTGTGCAAAAATGTGCGCCGAAAATATAATTTGTGCGTGTTCAGGTTTTCAAGATATTGCGTTTCCTGCTGGAGTAACGTTTTGCAGAATCGTGTATCTCTAAAACTAGTGAATGTGCGCCTGTAGAATAAATATACACGAGTAGCTCTTAATTTGTGCGTATTTGTGACAGAATTAGATTTAAGAAAATGTTTATAATTTTCAAAAAATAGCGCTTTTTTTAAAACTCGAAAAAATATCGCAGCGCCTAAATGAGAAAACATATAAGCGCGCTGAAAACCGTATTCGGTCCTTCTTGACGCTTATAATAACCATAAAAAGTTTCAAAGTGTACATGCATGAGTTATTCAATAATATTGCTAATAGTCAAAACGGCGGTGTCATAACTTTGACGGCAAAATACAAGAAACCGGCTCAACCCAAGATGTGTAGGTGTAAACCAAAAATTAGTGCGTTTAGTCAAAAATATATAGTTAAAATAATTAGCTTGGAATGCTTAGTAGATATAAACAAAAAACAAAACATGTAGACAACGACTGGTTATCCGACCAAATTCGAATGACTATAAAAAAAGCGACGGATTCATACATTTCGATGACCTTTTTCATTGGACGTATAAACCTAAGCTGTTGTCCGTACAGTCGCGTGCAAACGTTTGTTGGCAATTATACGCGACGTTAGTGGATATCGCGGGGCCAGAGACAAGCAGCGGTGGCGAGGCAAAACACGGGAATCTTCTATTAATTATGAAAAACTTAATGTTAATTTATCTAACATACGGCTTAAATCAATGTACTTATGTAGATATTTTGCCTTTTTATTTGTAAAAAGTAGCTGTAGGCTTCTTTTTTGTAGTCATCATCAACAATATTTTTTTTTAAAACCGGCCAAGGGTATGTCGGACCACACACAATGAAGGGTTCCGTAGTTGGAATTACTTGGGATGAATTTATTTCAAAAACAAACTTAACATTGTAGTTCAAAATCCCATACATCGATGTATGCCACGGTCAATTCTCCAACTGCAGAATTAACTTGTTTAACACTATAAGTCGTTAACTCAATACTCAATACGTTTATTGCATTCCACAATGTGGACTTAGGTGGTAGGTACATAAAGACATACATTCGTTTTGGAGCATTGTGGGCCCTGTCGGGCATAACAACATCAAAATTAGGAGGGCTATATAAAGATATATGTTAACAATTTTAATTTTAATCTACTCTTTCGTTTTGTGTAGGTAGGTATGCTGATAACTAATTGTGTACATATAATTTTTACTACTCATAATTGGATTTATACATTAATATTTATTTAAATTATACATATATTATTATTATCATTGGTAATTATAAATAAATTATTATTGCGTTTTTTTTTGTTTTTTGGTATTATTGTTTATTTATTAAATTTATCATTTAAATATTCATATATATTATAATAACATTTACAGATAAGAAATTGTTTTAATTTATTTATAAAGATATTAAATTTTTGTTAATTTTTAATTTCATCAGGTAGTTTATTGTATATTTTAACTGACATTACTAAAGTGCTTGTGGAGTGTATTTTTAGCTTAGAACCTGGTTGGTTTAGTCTATTTTTGTGTCGTAGTGTGTAGTGAGTCTGTATGTTTTCGCGTGTAGTGAAGAGTTTTTGATTATTTCTAACAAATTTGCACATTTCTAAGATATATATGCAAGGTAGGGTTAGAAGTTTATGTTCTTGGAAATGGGGTTTGCAGCTGTCTGTGTTATCTATGTTAACTAGTATTCTAATCAGTCGTTTTTGTAGTATGAATAGTGATGATGCGTCTGTACTATTTCCCCATAATATTACGCCGTAATTTAACCTTATAACTTGTAAAGCCTACTTAGCCGTGATAGTTTTCCTTATAATATCGTTAAATTTACTACTGCCATGAATTTTTTGACATCTCACATCATAAACAACCATTTAGCTGGCAGGGCGGGGGGGGGGGGGGGACTTGATAATTCATATGAATTAAGTTATAGTAGGTACCTCCAACCTAATTGCGTAAAACAGTTTGGATCACAATCCGAGAGTTTTGAAGCATATTGCTAAACCATTGCTTCGTAGGTTTGAAAAATTCGTCTGCTCAGCAACGTAAAAAACTCAATGGACGTGAGTTTATTATCAAAATGTAACCGATTACGATCAATTGTCATTTTATTTGTGTTACGTAATTGCCTCGCTAGCCAACTGAGCTATACATACATACATAATCAGCCTATAATGTTCCCACTGCTGGGACACAGGCCTCCTCTCTGTGAGAGGGAGTGGGCCGTAATCCACCACGCGTGCCCAGTGCGGGTTGGTAGATGTCACATGTCTTCGAATTTTTTGGTTCTAGGACATGCCGGTTTCCTCACGATGTTTTCCTTCACCGTTTTGAGAGCAGTGGTGATGAAATTATTTACTGCTCTAACTGCTCGGGTGATAATAGAGAAAACGAATTTTCGCTGATATGAGACCTAGGTAGCAGGGGCGTGCCGTCCATAGAGGCAATTAGGCCTAACCTAACCTAACCAACACATTATCGGCGCAAACTTCACAACAGAACACCATTCTTAGGTAAATAAACAAATAATAACACAACACATAATCTTTACACTACTTTACGTTTCAAAACCAATTACTTATAACTTAATAAGATCTAAAAAAAGAAAACATTCAAGATCACCTATAAATTACGTGTCACTGTCACATGAAACAAACACTACGAATTAAAATTGTATCACTGTCATACCGTGTTCTTCCACAAAAGGGACTACCATATTAGTATATATAGTCGCACTTGTCGTTTAATGATAAGATTCAAGTTGTGTCTAAAGGTAGATGTGTGCCCGAATTACGAGAATTAATCCAAAAATAATTCTCAAAAATATCTTGAAAGTGACGTGTTCTGTAATTATCACCCACCCACTTGGTTATGATATTTGAGGTGGTGATATTGGAGGCCGAATCTTTCTTCTGTTTGCATCGTTAGAAAATCGTGTTTTAAACCTTGAATAATGTGGTGAGTTCTTGTATGTAGAGTCGCGCTGTGATGTTGCGCGAATTTAGTTTTTTTTTTTTGGTGTCGGTATGCATGGCCTACCCTCTGTGGAGAACCACTGCACGCCACTGCTAGGTAGACCCGAATATAACAATAATATTTGAAAACCATTGCCAATGTAGGAGAAATATTCGGCATTGCTTTAGTTTCATTTCTGCTAAACGACACACATATAAGACAAATTAAAAACTTATGTACCTACCTATTATTTCCTATTAACCTTTTGACCGCCACAGCTTTGTATAGATGATAAACCAAAATGTGCCCAGCACGCCACGGTTACGCCTACATGACAGATTTTAAGGAATAATTCGTAGCTTGGCGCCGTGGGCACGTTTTTGCTTTTTTCACGTGGCGTTACGTGGCGTGGCGTAGGGTTAAAATATTGTACTACACTATCAAATCAATGTCCGGCAGCGCGGTTGACGTAGCGCGCCGTCTTCGTTTGTGGCGTATTGTACTTTAAAGGATTCCGCTGACCTTGAAAATGACCCACACATTGTAAATGAGTGGTAATTTATGCTAACTTACAATTTTTTTGGGTGGGAAATTATTGGGTGTGTCCAGACTCTTACTGACTAATAAAACCCACCCGTGTTACTTCCGTTGTCTGTATGTTGCCAGAGGTCACGGTATGATATCCCCTTTCGGACTTCCCGCGACCCCGGCAGAATATATGCTAATTTATTAATACACAACACAACAGTATTCTGTTGGGAAAAAAAAAACAGATGGATAAGAAATGATTGAAATATTTACTAATAAATAAGGTAAATCATTAAAAAGCGCTCCTTCTCTTCCTACCTACTAATTTAAAATTTTGCTGAGCCAAACAAGGTCCATACTTGTTTCTATTTATTAATACTTACCTACCATCTATAAGTGTACATTGTGCTTATTGGATTGCAATAAAGATTATGTAACGTTGTAAACTATTATTTTAGTAAATAGACAAGCAACAAATCGTCAAGTCATAGTTCCAACCCGTTCACATCACGTAATGCGCCTTTGTTTTGTCTCACTCGCTCACTATCTTAGGAACCAGTTTACTTCCCACTCCATACGACCTCTTTGCGCTGCGAGCCGCGATCGGTGAGCAGGTCCGAGGACGGTCAGTTGAGACGCCCGTTCGCGCATACTACCGTTGTGCGTGACGTCACACGTGCAGTCTCACCGTAAACTTTCTGAAGCTCAGATTTTTGCCTTATATATACTTAATACTAATTATTAAAGTTAAAGAAGTGTAATACAATAAAACATATAAACTGTGTTATCCCCGTATTGGGTAAGTGTTTGCAAAATTAAGTTAAGCTTGCTTTCTCATGTGTAATGGTGGTCAGTGATTTGCAAAATTGTGTTTCATCATCTTTTTTTTTCTGACACTCATTTCTAATTTCAATCATTTCTTTTAATCATTAACCTTAGCTTACGTCATTATTTGTGTTCGTATTAATTTAAAAGTGCTTCACACTCCTTTGTTTAAACCTTGTAAACTCCGATTCTGAAGGTGACCTTTACACACATTCGCCTTAAGCGCAATAGTACTTCATCCGCTTTACGCTTATGCTTACGCCGCCGTGGTCACCGTCAGGAGAGGATTAGCAGAGGGTTCAGTTATCTATTTCCTGGACATAAATTCCAGGGTTTCATGTTCCGGGTTCATTTGCCCGAGAAAACCGCTGCCGCTGCCGCTGCTACAGCAGTAGCCGTGACATCGGGTGGTCAACACAAGGCTGACGACGTCTGGCACCACTTTCATCAACCCTGCGGGTCCTCTACCACTCAGGGTCAACTCCTCGGCTCCTGCGTCATCTCCAAGTTCGCGTAAAGCCAGGACAGTACTTGACGCGCCTACCTCCTTAGGACGGAAAATTTATGACGGGCCTTTTTGTACCTACGACCTAAAATAAATTTAAATTGAAAGCCTCTAATGAGTTTTTCTTTTTCTCTCTAATTAGAATAAAATAACTCACACGCTTCAATTAATTGATTGATTGATATTATAGTTAGGTAGCCATAGTTAATCGTTGCTAATTTGTTCCACACATTGTTCCATTCGCTCACCGAAGACTGAGAGTATGTCATGCTTACTCAAATGTCTCGCTGGTGGTGGCGCGTGTGTTGGATCATTAAGCTCCCTTCAAAATGGTTGAGCTGAATGGTGCTGATCCATGCGTCATGTTCGTGAACGGGCGCCGTCAGTAGGGACTGGTCATCTCTTAGCGGCACGGCTTATTTTAATTTTTCAATTGTTTTTATCTTTTTATTACGGACACTTTTAACGTGAACGTCTTTCTACATTGTTCTCACATGTATAATGTAACCAATATTTTTGTAACAATATTTTAATTTAAAAGAAACTCCACGGACACACCGTGGAGTTTCTTGCTCGTTCTTCTCGCTGGAACCTACTACGCTTTGGAAGCCCCCAAGGGGTATACTTTTGAATTGTCAACAATTCAAAAGTGCTTGCATTTGGTTTATTTGAAATCACTGCTTTGAGTTTTAGTTTCGAGTTTGACTTCTACATATATGTATAATAAGCTAAGCCAGGTTATTCCGGCATTTGAAACGCTACCTCCGCCCCCGGGAATTTAGCGCAACTTATTTATGGGAAATATTTAATCGATCCTGTGAAACTTATTGCCCTTCTAATGATGGACACTTGTTAATATTTATGAACCTCTAAAAACTTTTTGCACTTCTAATGATGCACACTTTTTTAAATAATTGAGACGCTTTTTAACTTTCTGGCCTTTTCTCATAGTTGCTCACAGTCACTAAGCTAGGGTATCTCGACCAAATGGGTTAAGTTATGCTAACATAACTTCATATTTGGTCACAGTTCTAAAACTGTGACCAAATGCGCTCGGGCCGAGCGAGCGGTGCCGCGGCAACGACCGACGAGTGCTACGTCCGAGTTGGTCGCAGTACTTGGCTATTTAGTAGGTATTTAAGGGTCACAAAAAGAGGAATAATCCGCCTCTAATTTTCCCACTGCTGGGCCACAGGCCTCCGCTACTCGAGATGGAGTGGGCTGTAATCCACCACGCGGGCCCAGTGCGGGTTGGTAGATGTCACATGTCTTCGATTTTTTGGCTCTAGGACATGCCGGTTTCCTCACGATGTTTTCCTTCACCGTTTTGAGAGCAGTGGGGGCCGTTACCACTGGCCCCAACTTACGAGTTTGTAGGTCGTAGGTTTGAACCCAGGCAGGTGCTTTACTTTGTGTAAATAATTTCATCACGAAAAAAAGATGCGCGATCATATTATATCCCACCAAAAACATTTACATGCAAAATGTTGTCAAGACGAGACCACATGGCTCGCATTGTCAAAAAGTTATCAAATCTCATGTAGAGCCAAGCTTCTGACTCTACAAGCCCTAACTTCATAAACCCTACATCTTAGTCAAAATATGGTCGAGCTTTTCTTTATTTTCTATGCAGTCCGACAGTGACCGCGCTTTAGCTGTTGTTAGCGTGTGACTGACATTGGCAATTAAAAACCCCTGATGGCGACCATCACCATCAGGCGTTTTTAATTTTGATAACACAAACAATTAATCGCCAATTTTACGTAAACTCTTCGATCTAGCTCTTGGACTATACCTACCTTAAAAATGTAACTCATTATATCTTCTAAACTAAGACCCCGCTAAATCTGTGATTTGCCGAAGAATTGCGACTAATTAGCGACTAAATTTGGGAGAAAACAGATCTTCGCTACCTAGCGAAGATCTGTTTTCTCTTTAAACTAGGGCACCTGCCCTAGTTTTTGATATATAAATGTGGCTAAGTTGGGGAGATTCTCTCCAGATCGGCCACCTAGAAACGCTTACAACTTCTGAACCAGTGACCGACAGATTCTGATATTTGGCGACTGATTCCTACCAATTGGCGACTAAATTTGGGAGATAACAGATCTTCGCTAGGTGCCCTAGCTTTTGAGATTCAAATGGGGTAGGTGTTCCCCAGATCGACAACCTATAAACCCTTATAACTTTTGAACCAGTGACCGACTAATTCTGATATTTGGCGACAAATTTAGACTAATTAGCAACAATCTTTTTATGTTATCAAAATTAAAATCCCTGATGGTGACCATGCCAGTGTCAATCACACGTTGTCAGCGTTAAATATCGTTTTCAGCGTGTCGTCTTCTGCAAGGAAGGAACTGATGGACACTAGTGATGACGCCGTACCTAGTCGAATTCTGGGCCAAGTCCATAATTGCCATTGACACGCTAAAAAGAAGACTAAACGTCATTCGGAGAACTCGTGTCACTTATACCTGAGGGTGCGGGGGAGTCACAACAGCATTCTGAAAACTATGGCTGAAGATGTACTGTGCACCTATTGAGGCATTTCGTTCGTCTGGTGATCTTTTAGGGAGGTATCTCCTTATTGGTTATCTTGACGGGGCGGGGTGTCTCAGCACAGGGGCATTTGGAATTATTTAGATGAATTTGATGAGTGTTGTCCTTGTGTATTAAAGTACTAACAATAGTTTCTACGTTTTTATTTTATTTTCTCTTCTACCCAATGATGTGGGGTATCGTTGGATAAGCCTTTCAAAATTATTGCAGGTCAGTGAAAACCACTTTTCGATTCAAGGATCCACTTGATTAAAGTGCTAATTTTTGTTATAGTGTGTGTCCCCTGCCAGCTAAACGGTTGTTTATGGAGATGTGAAAAAATTCATGGCAGTAGTACATAATAACGAAATTAAAAGGAAAACTATCACACTAAGTAGGATTTACAAATTAACTAGTTATAGTCGACCAACTTAAATTTGCAGTTGGAGAATTGACCGTGGCATATATCGATGTATGGGAGAACAGGTTTTTCAACTACAATGTTAAGTTTGTTTTTGGAATAAATTCGTCCCAAGTAATCCCAACTACGTAACCATTCATTGTGCGTGGTCCGTCACGCACTTGACCGGTTTTTGTATTTAAATTTTGTAAATAATTTTGAATTTGAAAGTTATTAAAACCAGTAAAATAGGGTACAGCCTTATTTATTTCATACAATACATATTAGAAATCACTCAATATTATCATATTTCAATATTCTTTTATTATACTAGGGTATACACAATACATTTGTGACAGCACCGCACAATGTGACATTTAGATTTTACATAAAAATTGACAATTTGGAAGAGTTTTAGACAAAAGAACATCTTAAGCTGATATCAGACGCTTCACTCAAGTGAATGTTCAATAATAGAGTTCTGTAGCCAAAGTGTGCCAACGAGACCCTATTACTAAGGCTCCGTGAAATAAAAAGTGAACCGTGTGATATCTGCTTTAATATAATTAATAATATCTCCTAAAATATGTGTTGACATTGCAATACAAAGAGTTTTCAAAACAACAAAATAAGAATCGAACATAAAGTGAGGGAAATTAATTGTTTAGGAAATTGTCAACATACCAATTTAAATAGGTTACTAAAAAATAAACGTTTTGTGAAAAAAACCAATAAATCAGTGGAAAAATGGAGAAGTTATACGGTTTTGAATTATTCTTCTATCCTTGTCACACAAAATGATCATTGTATGGAATGGCGCGAAGTTGCTATGGCTCTCCTATGTTGTGACGTCAGATGCTAGTAGTGCTGTTTTTGTCTAGCATAGACTTTAAAACGCAAACCACTTCGCCATTTTTTTTTATACATAAACAATTATTTTTATACTCTGGCCTAATTTTTCCAAAGGTTTCCAAAAACAAATTTAAAAAGAACAGTAAATTCCTATAATTGTCCGTATATTCCATTGAGGTATTTATGACATTGGTATTTTCCACATCTGTCATTCTTTGATAGACTGATGAAATGGCTATACCACGGAAAATTGGCGTAGTTTAACAATTTCATGAACAATTCATTTTTTTTTACTATATATTCTTATAAAAACTGCATTTTTTTGTCTATGAAGTGCGAATCGCAGCGAGTTGTCGTATTGAACTTATTTTAATGTCTTTTCCAAAGCGAGTCTTAAAATAAAGTTAATAGGGTCCGTAATATCATGCATATTATACAAGGTCAAATTTAATTAGATAGCGAAACTACGCAGATTGTGATGAGTATCGATATTTTAATATAAAAAAAAAACAAAACAGTTTCTTGAGGCATACTTCAAGTATGTCATTAAACGAGCAGCGGACAATATTTTTCATAAAATCTTTTTTTAGTTAAGATGTCGGTACCCGTCATGTCTGCGGAGTTTTGCTAAGTAATGTAATTTAACCCTGTATTTTTATTATTTTTCTTTTTAAAGATAACAAAATAAACTGGAATGATTCAAACACTCATGTTCTTGAAACTCATAAATATCTTAGAAAATTAAATTATAAAAAAAAAATCTGTAATTTAACCTTTTATTGATGTAACGATTAGATTTTTGTCAATATGACAAACTTTTAGCCTCCTTGTTAAAAATATTGTCAAAGAAAAAGATATTATGGACCCAAAATATTTAATGGCTTTGGGAAAGAAGCATTACCAGAAGCCTATTTAATAAAACCGACAGGCGACAAGTGACAATTCGACAATTTTACAAGTTTCTTACAAACACAATTATTATACATTTTTTTATGTAAAACATCCTCTCGTGGGAGTGATTTCGTGAAAAGGGATGGAAGTGTGTAGACAGGAAGTGACAGCTTGACAGTTCAAAAATGCCTGTAATTGGTTTAGTTGAAATAATTAGATTGAGTTTACATTTTCTGCTTTATTAAAAAAATAATTTTCAAAATTGGTCCACAATTGACGTAGAAATCGGTGAACATACATAAAAAAATAATCCCCTCCCCACTCTACCGACTTCTACTCCTACTCCTTCACTGTGCACGCGGTTCGGCTGTGGAATTCACTTCCGCCTGACATTAGGGACTGTCAAACTGTTGCTGTTTTTAAAAGAACACTATCTTTCCACTTTGCCATAGTTGCATATTATGTATTTATTATTTTATACTTTTATTATAAGTATATAAGTATTTTAGTGATATTTATTTTAGAAGTATGTATTTATGTAAGTATATTCTCTTATTGTATATTTAAATTAGTGAATAGTTGTTTTTTTTTTTGTTTTTATGTATTTTGTTTTCTCTTCTACTCTTACACACGGTGTCTACATCTCTTTGTCTACTGTCCTATCGCAGGTATGCTGGAAGAGATTTCTTTAGGAATAAGCATCACCTTTGTACGTATTTTTCTGTTCCTTTCTTCTTGTCTGTTTATATGTGTGTACAAAAACTGTTAAATAAATAAATAAAAAAAATATATAAACATCCGAATTGAGAACCTCCTTCTTTTTGGAAGTCGGTTAAAAAGCACCTGCCTTGAAAATGAGACAAATGTCGCCTTGTCAGTTATATTAAATATGGCCTTGGTTAAAGGCTACACTGACCAGCTAAAGGAACATAATCAATCTAAATAAGCAAACATATAAAGTAATCTTAACATCACGCTTGTATGGGGAATAGGGTTAGGCAGAGGTGCCCTATAGTACACCCACATTTCGCCAGTTATGTTTAAGTCCCATGTAATGGGGGGCGAGCCTATTCCCATCAACCGGACACAAATCCAAACTCCGGGATGCTACTGAAAAATTCCAGATAGAAAACCCAATAACACTTTGCCCGACCCTGGAATCGAACCTAGGACTTGCTTGCTTGCGACCACTAGTGCAACGCGGCAGTCAATAAGAAAAAATATAAGTAATCATAATCAGTTATTCCACACATCGACCAGTTATTCCTAGTAATGTCCTATTAAATAAGCGATTAAGTAACATTTTAATTATTAAAAACGAATTAATATTCTAATCACAACTTGTGAACTTGTGAAGTCTTCTTACCTAATAAAGGCTGGCACAAACGTTAGAAATTTGCGATTTTTTGTCGCAAGTTTTACTCGGCTTTGAGCTCAACTGTGATGATGTAAAATGTAGCAATTTTTTGTGATATGGCAGCGATAAAAAAAATGCATTTACTGACAGCAAAAGATAGGTTACAATGCTAAATTTAGCTTTAATTTCACTGACTAATTCCTAAAAGGGTTAAATTTCACAACGGTCAATACTTGAATGGATTCATTCGCAAAATACCAATTCTTCAAATGGGTTCTTATGGGTCAAAAGGACCTTTCGCATAATTAATATCTGTAAATATCTAAAACCAGTTTTTAAGTCGACATACCTTTTCCTATTTACAAATATTAATACATCCCTTAAATATACATTAACCAGCATTTTCAAAAAACCTGTTCAATTTTATGTAGTCAAATATCATGTCAACTTATTATGTTTGGTAATTATAATTTCAGTCAGAAAGCACGGGAAGCCTTTGGTCCCGGAAGTCATCTTTGACAGTCGGGCTTCTGACTGGGTCGTCAGAAACCCGAAAGTTTGACAACCTGTCTTACCAAGGGGTATTGTGTTACCCAGTAACTGGGTTGTGGAGGTCAGATAGGCAGTCGCTCCATATAAATTACTGATATTCACCTGCTGACCCCAAAGGCTAGGGAGATGATGATTATTATTTCAGTCAACATAAGATTTGATTTAGATTTACAGGCTTTAAAAAATCGAGGTTAAATTAAATCTCTCTAAAAGAGAAAATAATCTTACAGACTAAGTTATTCTAATCACTTAATATTACATTAAAAATAATTGTGATTTCGAACGTAATTTAAAAAAAATAATCTATAGAAAAAATAGACAATTTTTTTTGTAAACAAAAATATTATTTATGGTTCTTGTTCCTGAATCTATGAATGTCGATATTATATTTACCAATTCAACTAGACAACAATTTTGTTACACATTTTTTTATACTAAACATTTATTTATTTATGTAATTTATTACACATACACAATCTTTTTGGTATTTTCCAACAACGATATACACAATTAATGTAACATGGACTAAAACATTTGGAAACTTTTTGAACTGCACGATTTTCATTGAAATATTTTTTGTTCAATTTCAATTTTACGTGCACCTAATCAAACAAACAATTTTAGTTAAATATGAGCTTTTGTGACGGAGGGAGGAGTATTGTACAGAGGGGTAATTACATAACACACTATGCGTTTCATTTTGACAGTTCAACAACATCCATTGTGTTATTTTTGTGTTGAGCAGACAAATCTTTCGAACATATGAAGCAATTGATTAGCAATATACTTCAAAATCATTCCGATTGTCATCGACAGTGTGTGTGTATCAGCGAATGTCTTCTATGATAGTGAGTCTTTGACAGTCACTTGTAAATTAGTAATAACTAAAGTATTTGAATACTTTCCGAAGAAATCGTACCGTGACAGCTGGTGACAGCCGTTGTTTGTTGTGCCCCAGTCTATGGCTAACAACTGGGGCCAGGCAAAAAGTTTGCATACACGAAAGAGATAGAGAAACTATATTTCTGTCTCGTTTACTCTTATGGATCTAATAGGGTGTACTGGTTTTATTATTATTATTATTTAGTGACTTGTCTATTGCTTAGTCCTATCAAGGGGTATCGTGTTACCCAGTAGCTGGGTTGTGGAGGTCAGATAGGCAACCGCTCCATGTAAAATATTGGTATTCAGCTGTGTATGATTAGACTTGAAGCCGACCCCAACATAGTAGGGAATAGGCTAGGCAGATTGATTATCTATTGCTCATACATCAGTCTCTAAATACACCTATTAGAGGAGTTAAATATAGTACTATGATTATTGGAAAATACCAAAAAAACAACATAAAAACTACTAACAATACCAACTAGATGGCGTTAACACCAAAAAAGTGCAAATAAAATCACATACAAAGTTCTTTCACTACAACTCGTCAATTTTTTTATTCGCGACGTGTCTCCAATCCGCCGGCACTTTTAGATCAGGCGCCGACTTTATTTCTTCTCTTGTTTAGAAGGGAATTATTGCTCTGTTCCAACGCTTTGATTTGTACCTGTAAATTTTAATTTTGTTCATTAGTTTTATGGACATTTTGATGATAAAATTAAAGTCTTTTGTTTTTCTTGATTGAGTTACATTTTGAATCAAATTCCACATTTGTAGTTTTTTTTTTCTGACTAATATATTTTTCTATTTTGTTAAGTACCTGGTACTTGTTGACAGGCCTACACTGCCCTCCCATAGCTATTAACACTAATTTGAAAACATTGTAAAAGCCTAAGCCTCTTCTAAAAATATTTTTAAAAGAGTAACCGTGGAGTTTCTTTCCGGTTCTTGTCCATAGGAAACGACCAATTGGAACCGTGCACCTAGCTTCTGTCGTTTCATAAGTGCCCATGTAGGTTTATGTGAAATAAAATATGTATTTTGATTTGAGACAGACTCGAAACATTTTAATGCCATACAACGGTCCGTGAGGGAATCGAATCCACAACACCTTGAGTATTTTAAGGTACACACGGCTATACATTTCCAGTATAAGCAGACCTCTCATTGTACAGAAATCCTATAATACGAAGTATATGGTAACAAGTGGGAATCGAAACTTTTTTGAGACTTTTCAAACTTAACAACCCTCCACTGGTTTTCGAACTCAGACCGAAACTCACAAATATCAGGTTATTCTTAATTAATATACATTATTTAGTACACAAACACACATAAAACACAATTTTTGATGAGTAACATCTTCCCTCTCGCTTTCTGTGGGAGGATTTCGTGAAAAGGGACGGAAGTGTCAGAAAGGAAGTGACAGCTCGACCATGGAATAAGTAAGTACTTTTTAATAGCATGGAATTAGTAAGTACTATATAGATTGTAAGTAGAGGGGGTCGAATTTCAACCAGTGGGCGACCACTAGTAATGACTAATTATTCGAATCAATATTTCAGTATTTAGCTTTTAAATTCTGAGGTTAATTTCGTTGCTGTTTTTGTTATTTTGTTGCTGCTCAGTTGCTACTGTAAGGCTCACTCGTTTTTTTTATACACAAAAAGCTATTTACAATGCGACTTGAAAAGAAAATCTACACTTGCAGCATGTCTTCTGTCAACCCGTGTGGCAGTTACTATTGGGCCTCGAGCCCCTCAATATTTAACCATGGGTCCCCCTTTACTAAGCCACGAGCCCCTCTATACTTAGCCAAGAGCCCCTCAATACTTAGCCACGAGCCCCTTTATCCTTAGCCACGAACCCCTTTATTTTTAGTCACGAGCCCCTCAATACTTAGCCACGAGCCCCTCAATACTTAGCCACGCTCCCCTTTATACTTAGCCACGAGCGCCCTCTTTTATTAATGAACTAATAAAAACACGTGTAAACACTCGCCGTCACCTGATCGTAGTCGACTCGCATGGTGGCCAATGATCGAGTCATTTCATCCTGTACGTCTGCCCAAACTTCGCCGCTCTCGCGGAGTAGTGTGTGTGTGTATAATGGTGTTTGGGGCACTTGGGTGAATTGACGGATCCAGGGGCTTGACATTACCTGAAAAGAGAATTGTTTTGTTGTTAATAAGTGATTGTGACGATATTTCAATACGAACACTGATTTAAAAAAAAACTGAAATTGGAGGAAATTATGTTAACTACGCAAAAAGATCAATTTTATCTTGTTTGTAGGTGTATGTTTGGAGGGGACGCCCCAGGAAGACATATAGTGACCTCATCGGTGATGTTCTTCAAAAAGGTCAGGTGCGTAGTATACGTAATCGCCGTGCGTGTATGACCAGATGTATTAACGTAAACGAAGCAAAAGGAGTATGTAAGGAGCGTAGCAGTTGGCGTTCTATAGTTTCTGCCTCCCCCATGGGAAGGCGTAAGTTTATGTATGTATGTAATAAAAAAACATTACACACACTACCATGCATTTGACACACGTGACAGATAGGTGACAGAAGTGACAGCTTGAGCATGGAATAAGTAATTACTTTTTAATAGCATGGAATTAGTAAGTACTATGGTCAATTTTCGACCAGTGGGCGACCACTAGTTAACGTTATTTCAACAATAACAAATGCCAACATAACTAAAGTGTAAATAAAGTTGATTAAATAATTATTAGTACTAATGAACTAAATCTGCTGTGCAAGTGTTGACTTAAGAACACGTGAATTAAGTGTATTCCCCTTAAAATAAAGTAATATCAAAGAAGTTATTGGACGATTTCTTAATTTTATATTTACTTAGCAATTTAAGTTATATTTAAATAACTTATTAGCGAATAGGCTAGATTGTAATGTGAATAAAGTATCACCATGCGAGTTATGAGAATAAAAGGAAAAAAAACAGTACCTATAAAATTGTAATAAAAAATAAAAGTTGCAGTGGGAAATAAACTTTATCTCTAAGTATTAAAGTAAACTTTCCGAAAACTATTAAATTCTGAACGCATTTTACATCAATAGTTTTGAAGCTCATTCAACTTACTTGCTGTATGGTCAATCTCTTAGCGGGGTCGACTGAGAGCATTCCACGGATGAGATTCTTGGCTTCGGACGAAACATTGGACCATTCGGGCTCAGGGAAGTCATACTGCCCTAGTCTGATGCGCTGAAAAATTTGTTTAAGTGAAGTCGTTAATTGAATAATATAACATCAAGTCTTTTTACCTCAAAGGAGAAAAAAAAAAAAACAAAGATTCCTTTCTAGGAAAGGAGGTCAGGGATGTATAAATAAATACACCCACAAATTGCCAGTAATTTTGAAGTCAAAGTAAAGTGGGGTGGAGCCTATTACCATCAACAAATTAGGCTCAAATTGTTTTGAAAATATAGTATCAAAAAACCAAACACCACTGGGTAGTTTCCTAGTACAGGGATGAAGTCATTTTCATTTTCTTTTTTATAAGTTGCCCTCAAAAAAAATTTTTTTTAATAAAAATAATTTATTTTTATAAGTAAACCTTAAAAGCCGTTTAAAATAATGATACAATTATTTAAAGAAGTATTTTTTTTTTTCATTTATAATGTTGCAGTCAGAAAAATAGGTGTCTAGTAGCAACTAAGTATATCAATTTGCCCAGCCTTTTCCCAAATACTTCCGAGTAATAGTGAAAAAACTTTGTATGTGATTTTATTTGCACTTTTTGGTGTTAGCGCCATCTAGTTTGATGTTGTTTTTTTGGTACTATTTTCCAATAATCATTGTGAAATGAAATGAAATGATGAAATGATTTTATTTTCTGTTAGTAGGTTTGTACAAACACTTTTACACGTCAATCATGTTTAGAAAAAAAAAAACGATGAGCTCGGCGTTTCTTATCTGACTACTCTGAGAAGAAAAGCCGAAACAAACTCAGAGGTCACAGTCTCTTTTAAAGTCCAGACATAGGTAATCTTGGTCAGATCATGTGAAGACCATGTAGATTGGTGTCTGAAATGGTCTTTTGAGGAAAGAACCACACATAATGAGTGGACCTATCCAGTCAGTGCACGTATTTGTCGGTAATCGTGCAGCTCAACTCAGAACTTAAGGAGCTCAACGATTCGACGAACAATACCAAAGAAAGGACATTTGGGTAGGCCGCTTAAATGACTCAAACTGCCAGACCAAGATTAAAACTAAATGAGAAAAAAAAAACAATGACCTACATAGTCTTCACATTCACAATAATTGAAAACAATCTAATACTTTACAAGTAAATATTAAATTCCACACAATATATTAAGCTCCACAAAGTAAATGTGTATTTAAAACCTCTACTAAGTGTGTTTAGATTTATGAGCAAAAGACAATCAATCTACCTAGCTTTTTCCTATGTTAGGGTTGGCTTCCAAACTAACCACATACAGTTGAATACCAGTATTTTACATGGAGCGACTGCCTACCTGACCTCCACAGCCCAGTTACTGGGGACCAAAAACCAAGGCACAGAGAGGTCTTGGGTATGTAAAGATGGTCACCCATGCACGGACCAGCCCCGGGAAGCGTAGCTTAACCTGATCGATCGACCCGTGCGGCTGTTATTACTTAGATACAAGCCCCTCAACTAAGTTACTTCATAATCAGCGTATAAAGTTCCCACTGCTAAGACTTAGGCCTCCTCTGTGTGAGAGGAAGTGGGCCGTAATCCACCACGCAGACCCAGTGCGGGTTGGTACTTTCCTCAACTGTACACAAAGAGTTTTTTACTTTGAAACGTACCTTTTTCATGCCAGGAGATATAGCAAGCCCGTGGTTGGAGTAGAATGGCGGGAAACCGCACAGCAAGATGTACATCACGACTCCTAGTGACCAGATATCGCAGGATTTGTCATATTTCTCGGGGCCAAGCACCTGAAATTAAACAAAACATCTTATTATAATAAGTGTGTTCGTGGACAGGTGGGATTTTAATAACAACAAATTCTCATCAAAATAAAAGAAACAAAACAACACACAAAATAAAAGCAGTTAAAGACACACTTACACACATTTGGAGGAACTGTTCACTGCTCACAGTGCAGTATGCAAACGTATCTAAGGCCTCTCGCCCACGGCGACTTTTTATAGCGTTGCTGTCGCGCGTTTCGGAAACGCGCAACAGCATCGCTACTAACGCGTGTTAGTCGCATTTGCAACGCGCTACAGCAATGACAAGACAACGTGACATGTTGTAGAATCTGGGCCCGTGGGCGAGGGCTCACAGTTAGCGACCGCTTCGCGACTGTATCGATGCGGACGCGCGACAGCCTCGCTACTGCATTGCTACAAAAAGTCGCCGTGGGCGAGGGGCCTTAGATACGTTTGCATACTGCACTGTGAGCAGTGAACAGTTCCTCCAAATGTGTGTAACTGTGTCTTTAACTGCTTTATTTTGTGTGTTGTTTTGTTTGTTGTATTTTGATATGAATTTGTTGTGTGTTAAAATAAGGATGTTTTTTTAAATTATTTTTTTAATGTCTTCGGCATATCTCGGGACCCTGGAGTACCGAGGAACTTTGGAAGGCGTACGAGGGGCCGAAGCCAACTCGCAATTATTATTATCTCGTCTGTATTCCAAAAAGAGGTAGGCAAAGGTACACCCACGTTTCGTTGGTAACGTTCAAGTCCCATATGAATCCCGGGCGGATTTCCGGCCACCGTAGGCGCGGACTTGCGGACGGTGAGCAATGGGAAGCTCACCGAAATGTCGAAGAGATGTCGTCAGCACAAGTTTAGGGATCCACTAGGGCCGATGCCTGCCGGGGTCGCGGGAAGGCACTAAAGGGTTACCGAGGCCCCTGGCAACACAGGCAACGGAAGGAATACGGGTGGGTTTTAGTCAGTAAGAGTCTGACACACGCTCCCGCTCCCACACATAAAAAAAGTCCCATGTAATCGGTGGCGAGCCTATTGCCATCATAATCAGCCTATAATGTTCCTGCTGCTAGGACTCCTCTGTGTGAGAGGGAGTGGGTCGTAATCCACCACGCGGGTCCAATGCGGGTTGGTAGATGTCACATGTCTTCGAAATGTTGGTTCTAGGACATGCCGGTTTCCTCATTATGTTTTTCTTTAAGTACCGTTTTGAGAGCAGTGGTGATGAAATTAAATACACAAAGTAAAGCGCCTGCCTGGTTTCGAACTCACGACTTACAACTTGTAAGTCGGGGCCGATACCACTGGGCTACCACTGCCATCAACCGGGCACAAATACAGATTTTTATTTATTCTCAGCACCATAATTCGTAACACACTATCAATCAAATGAATTTGAAGTATATTGCTAATTCATTGCTTCATATGTTCGAAAAAATTGTCTGCTCAACAACGTAAATATCACAATGAATGTTGTTGAACTGTCAAAATGAAACACATTGCTACTGATAGTGCTACGCACTTACCCCGCAGGATTTTTTAAAAGATATCACAGATTAAAAATTACGCGTAACGAAATAATTATGTTTGACGCGGGCGCAGCACTCGGCTATGAGGTATGCGATAGCTTTTTTTTAAATATTGTGAAATATAAAATATAGAAATACAATATTTTGGACTGAAAGTACACAGTTCTTTTATTATAAGTGACAACATCAAAGTATAAACAACTGTATCTTAGCAACTACTTGTCTGCTATAGATACTTCACACTTTTGTTTCCTCATAATCCCGTTAGTACTTTCCCGTGGGATATTTTTCCGACATCCACGCGGGCGAAGCTAGTTTAACCTATCGACCGCCACGTCAAAAAAGCAAAAACGTGCCCTCGGCTTTTAGCTACGAATTATTCCTTAAAATCTGTCATGTAGTCGTGACCGTGGCGTGCTGGGCACATTTTGGTTTGTCATCTATACATGACTGTGGCGGTCAAAAGGTTAAACATATACATGCGTAGGTGTTGAACTGCAATGGATAAAAGGACAAAGCGGATCACTAGGTAACGACGCAGCTGATGGAGTAGCCAGGAGAGCATCCGGCACGTCAGTCTGCGGACCCGAACCAATCGTACTTATCCCCTTCAACCAACTACGCAGGTAGCTATAGGAGCTCACCCACACACAAGCGGAGAGCTGGTAATCCTCGACACCGGGGTGCAGACAGGCGTAAGTCAATCAAGCGTTTATTACTCCTGGACAGGACCGGCCTGCGCCTGTTGACGGGGACCATCACGGGACACTGTTCGCTAAACAAACACTTCCACACAATAGGCATAACGGACAGCCCTCTGTGCAGGGAGGCAGAGGAAATGCGCTCTTGCCGATCCGTTGCGCATGTGCTCTTTGAATGCACAGGATTCACCCAGATTAGAACAGAAACCATCGGGGCACCCAGATCCTTCACAGATGTTCTAAACAGACCAGGAGATGTGATCAACTTCTGGAGGGAGGTGGGCTGGTTGGAATAATCACCGCCATGTCCCACGCACAATGATCCACCTGAAGGATTAAGCGCGGAAACCAAACCCTCTAACACAGAACGTAGAACAACATGGCTGTGGAAACCTACCTCAGGAGCCACATAATACGGTGTATAACAAGGAGTCTGCAGTGTATCAGCAGGTGTCAAGGTCTCCTTAGCAAAACCGAAGTCAGTCAGCTTCAGTACTCCGTTCGGTTGCGGGCATGTGTAGAGTAAGTTCTCAGGTTTGATGTCCCGGTGGGCTATGTTTGAGTCGTGGAGGTGGCGGACTGCGACGCAGATTGAGTGCATTATCTGTAATTAAAATAAGATTTTGATTAATTCATTGGAAATCCGAAGGCGAACAAGAGAGTAAATTGGTCAAAGGAACGAACTGGATTTTGGAGAAAACTAAACTGCATTTTTTTGTCTTGGTTTCGATCCTAATCAAATGATCGCTTACTTTGACGTAGATTTAATAACTTGTTGAGTTCGCCAAAATGTGGTTGAATTACATAAAGACCAGAGATCGGAATTTGGGCGTCATTCCAGAGCCTTATCTAGAAAATTTATTAATCAATTCATTTGAATCCTACATAAATGACAGTCATTTTAAACTTTTGTTTAGAACTATCACAATAAATATTTTAGACAAGTATTTTTTTTAATGAATAAAGGTTCTTATTCATAAACATCCATTAAACTTATTTTAGTTAAAATGCTGGCTAAAGTCCGTATGTCCATATCTGTCACTTTGACATTTGTGTTTGATAGAAAGTGACAAAACCTATATTAACTAAAATAGGCATGCTGAGTTTTATGAATAAGGGGATAAGATTTGTAATGTAATGATACAATTTAATAAAAATTAAATTTAACACAAAATAATAGTAATCATCTGAATGGTTCTTAATTTACAATTCAAAAAAATATTGAAAGTTTAAAGGTGAACGGCAGATTTCGTACCGCTTACTTTTTTTGTTGTTATGTTATAGAATTTGTACCACATATTAAGGCAACTACGCCATTTATTTTCATGTAAGTGTACTATGTTCGTATTAATTAATAATATAAAAAAAAAGATTTTAATAACTACACGTAATTTAGTCGTAAACTAAACGCAGTTATGTTGGTATTTAAGCTATGCTCGCCATGAGGGTATTACCCGACCTGCCCCCTTCTTAGATGAAGTAATATGAAGAATCAATTAATTATAAATAAAATAAATGTAGGTACTTAAAAAACTATTAACTGTATTGTTCTATTTACCTACACTCAAAATCCCATCAGGACTTCAACATTATCAAACTGTTGCAGTCAGCTGCTGGACATAGGTATCTCCTAATGCACTCCGCTGAGTAGGTACCATCCTCATCTCAATTTATCTACTTGATAGTAAGTAAAACACTACAAAAATAGTGACAAGCAGTCTAGAACATATACTTTATTACCGAAACAATGTTTATGTGCCTATAAGTAACAATCTACATTGCTACACTAGTACATAACCTTAAAAAATAAAACTGGTTATAACTTTTACGTCCCAAGTTCTAAAATCCAAGAATTTAAAAAGGGCTTGTCTATCGTATTAACTACCAATTAAACCAAAAACAAGCCTGCCGTTCGCCTTTTTGAATGACCTAAAAAAATAACATAAAATATTTCAAGCTCGGATCTGTCTGTAATGACCACCGATATTCCGATCCCTGATGAATACTGATGATGACTGATGCATGCCTATCATATGTCGGGACTGGTCAATGGCTCTTTCTTCAAATGGCCCATTACACATATTGTCTAGCATAGTTAGAGTTACATTATTTATTTATTTATTATATGCAATACATTGCCTCTCACAGAGAGGAGGCTTGTGTCTAGGGTTGCCAACATTTTTTTGTATATATATAGTATTTTTTCGAAAATTTATAAAAAAATATACGATAAAAGTGGCATACGCCTTATTACACTCAATATGTAAGTTAATATAAATAAACAGCTCATTTTTTATTAAGGATAAAGATGCTCTGTTTCTTTCTTCCCGCCACTTGGCATTCATAACAGAAAATATTATTTCTGTAAATGCCGAAGTGGCGGGAATAGACAGCAGAAATGAAATTAATTTGATTAAATTTGGTAATTTATTATCTGTATGTTTGAAAATATGTTGCCATTTTTGGGATGCATTTTTGTTACCAAAATCGTGTGTATCCTTGACTTTCAGAAATATTTCATTCACTATATTTATTTCTGAATAAAGATCATTCTTATCAGTATTCAATTTGGCCTGTAAATTAAGAATTTCTAATATTGTCTCACAGTCGTCAAATGAAATCTCTTGTTTCAAATTTAATCCTTGAATTTTGCATAACCAATTACTTTTATCAAAATCAAACCACTTATTAAAATATGCTAAGCATTTATCAATAAATAACACAAAATTTTCATAATCCAGTCATATTGTTTTTCCCATTCGGTTTATATTTTTGAAGTCTTTTTGTTACTTTTCTCTTCTTAGTGGGTGTAAGAGTGACACTTTCAGTTTCAGTATCGGTACTTTCTAAATTAACTTAATAAAATCAAACATCCCAAAACAAACGAACGAAGTAAAGATATAGTCGTCCCGGTGAAAGAGTTTCCTTCGGGAAGCAAAAGTAAATGTTGGCTCGATGCTGTCAAGTTTGACATTGACGTATCAATTAGGATTGAATTATGACAGATTCGCGTTCCGTTACACACAAATTACGACTGTCGAATGGAAGGCGCGTTCAAAAAATGCAAGATATTTATTTTTATTAGTTTTAGCGTTGCAAAATATAAACATTCATCTATTGTACGGAAATATAGTATTTTCGCGTACTATTTATTTTTTCAACAGTATATAGTACGGAGTTCCGAAATATAGTACATTACTATATATTATAGTACGGTTGGCAACCCTACTTGTGTCCCAGCAGTGGGGACAAATTGTGAAATTGAAATCTTATAGTTAATATTATAATTATAAATGAAATAAAAGGAAAGGTTACACGTAAATACGTATTCTTCTTTACTTTATTGACTTTAAAAGAGATCAACTGAACTTACTTCACTTTGCTTTTGGACTTTATTGAATAAATTTGTTTCGATATTTCTTTTCAAAGATCAGTTAAGCAATACCTGATTTTAGCCTATTTCATCATCTGCCTAACCTTTTCCCAACTATGTTGCGGTCGACTTCCAGTCTAATCGAAAGCCGCTGAATATCAGTATTTTACATGGAGCGACTGCCTATCTGACCTCCACAACCCAGTTACTGGGTAACACGATACGTCTTGGTAAGACAGGTTGTTAGACTTTCGGGCTTCTGACGACCCGTAACAACTGTACCCTGTGAATCCAATACACTGTAACTACGAATAACCAATTTTGAAGAAAATTACGATCCATTTTTTTTCAGTTTTTCGAAGATTACTCCAAAATTTTCTTTGCAAAGTATTTAGTGTTTGGTATCAAGTTAAAGGTAATTTTATGAGTTATCAAGCCCAGTATGTTTTATATATGTGTAAAATATAGATAAGTAATTATCGTGGATAACTTGTGTTGCCGTAATAGTCGTCAGAAGCGAAGCAAGAAATTGTTAAGGCAATACACTGTATTTTAGAGTTACAGTGTATTGACTTGGTAAAACAGGGCCTAAAAATATATGATTGGGGGTTATAGTCGGTTTTTTATTACATGGAAGTAAACTGAATCAAAGTGAAATTGAAAAAGTATTAGAAATTGTAAAATAAATTACAAACGAGTTTATTAAATTAGTAAACAACTTTTTGTATTTTATCAAAAAACTTATATAAGCCAAATTAACAAAATCAATCTGGCAGCATCATAACTATTGCTTTATTTAGTAAATGAAATTAAACAATTAACATTTTCAACTGTTAGAATCAGTCTTACAGTTTCATTTAGGAACTTGAAAATCAATAGAAAATCTTAACATAAGGTAGGTACCTTCTATCCAAATTAACTTTCACTAAGTCAGTCTTACAGTTCTTTAAAGATAGTGTAATAGTTCAGACCTAAGATTAGTGTTAAGAGAAACAAAATAGAAAAACTAAACATTATATTAAAATAAACCTTCACAATGTCAATTTCACCGGAATATTAGTAGTTTGGTTCCTCATGGTGTTCGTCAAGGTCCAGCTCAGATGATACAACAAGATTAATTAGATAAAATACTGACCTTGTTTGAGGCATAGACTTGCACAGCAGTAACAATGCTCTTTTTTTAATTTCACTTATGACCCTGGCTTCACCTTATCTTGCTAACAAATGGAGTAGATCGCTTTTACCAGTTGCAATTTCATCGGTTAGTTTTTGTGCGTCCTTTCTTGTCAAACTTGTCCACACTAATGTGTTATGTCTTTTTGAGTTATAACCAGCAGTTTTGATAGCAGTTGGTAACTTTTCTACCTGTCTAGACAAGAAATCACGACGCCTTTGTCTGTCCATACTCAAAAGCTGTTAATGTATTTCTTCTCTTTTCAGTTCATCTATGTATTCTGTACATGACTTCTTATAGCTGTTATTGCAAGGTGGTTTTATTGGATGCTTCTTTTTCTGATTTTCTAGAATATCTTTCGGGTCTCTCAATCTCTTTGCCTTTTTTGGCTGTAAAATTTCTATATTTTCTTGGTTTTCTATATCATTTGACTTGCCGTTACTCGTAATACTACGCTTCGTTGAATGCATACAATTATTTTCAGTCATTGGTACAATTTTGTCCCAGTCGATATCACTAGTTACACGTGGCTGCCTGATGTTGGTGGTGAGGGTGTTGGTGGTTGGTGGGACAAGCATGTCCGTATTTTCGCGATATGGGTGATGCTGTATAATGGCGTATGTAGTGATTTTGACATAATCATGTCTTGCTTGCAATTTAGGATTACTGTCTTAGTTATTGGGAACCGATTCTGAGGCTTGTAAATATTCCTGCGAAATTGAAGACGTAACTACAGCTAATAATTCTGTGTAGTTCCCTTCACCTATTTCTTCACACAAGCTTGGATAGTACCTACTCAGATTTATTTAATGGGATTAAAGGACTGATAACACGACAGTCTATACTTGAGTCCATACGGTCATCACAAGGTACACAGAGACTTGGAGCGTCCATGTTTGTATCTTTTTCTTTTTGGACATCACTGTTTAGTTCTGACGCCATTGTAGCAGAACTAGAGTTATTGTAATATTTCAGATTGTTTTGGGATAACTTTACCAACAATTAATTACGATAACCACTCATTATTAGAACTTATTATCACATTAATACACTAATTACTCCGGAAAGAAACGAAAACTGTCAATCACGGTGCGGCGCGTAAGCAATATGTCAACAAACCGACGCAGAAATTATTTAATTTTCTCGCCGCCGTCGCTTTCTGCAAAATCGACCAATAATCATTGAGATCCATCGCCCGGCCTCATTCTGATTGGCGCGCCCGCGTCGCGCTAGCCCTTTAACTTTGTTTTGACAAGACACTGTATCTTACAACGCGCGGAGATTATTTTGACAATACACTGCATCTTCAATTGCCGTGTTTTTCTATTTTAGGCCTGTAGTTATAAGTAAATACAGTGTAATTTGCATTGTAATATCTCAGAACTTTTCATACAAACAAAAAAATCTATGAATGTGATAACATTAAACAGGCTCAAAGAAATCGAATGAACGTTGTTAATTCAAAACACTGTATCTATAGATACAGTGTTTTGGATTCACAGGGTACAACTGTCAAAGATCTACAAATAACTGCCGAGACCAACGGCTTAACGTGCTTTCCGAAGCACGGAGGGGTCTTGGTATGTAAATATGGTCATCCACGGACCAACCGCGGCAAGCGTAGTTTAACCTGATCGATCGACCCGTGCGGCTGTTATTACTTAGTCACAAGATCCTCCTAATTTTAACCTATTTAGGCGTTTTTAATTTTATACTCCAAAAATCAAATTTTATCGTCCTACGCCATTAAGTCCGCCTCTGTACATAAGTACACAACACAATACTATACTGTACACAATACTTTAAGCACACAAATTATTTGTGTGCTTAAAGTATTAAATAAATAGATACTAAATAATAAATACGTTGTGGCGGCATCTAGATCATCACATGCGAACTACGCATCACACTGACGTCACGCAAAATCCTGCATCGCGCAAGCAAAGTTTACCGCGTGACTAGCATATATACAACGACTCGACCTTTGATTATTTATAGGTATGTCTTGGGCGGAGCGGGAGGGTATGTCAGACTCTTACTGACTAAAACCCACCCGTATTCCTTCCGTTGCCTGTGTTGCCAGGGGCCTCGGTAACCCTTTCGAACTTTCACGCGACCCGGCGACAATCTAGAGTCTAGACACAATCAAACTGGTTGCCATTTTAATTGTATAATTTATTATTTTTATGATGTCATAAATATCAAACTGGTTGCCATTTTAAATGTAAGTTTTATTGGGTTTTCTATATGTACACCTCTGCGTGATGTAATGTTATGTTATTATTTTTATGTCATTGATTTTACATTATGTACTTGTTACTTATTTTTTTTTAGGAACCCGTATACTTTTACAGTGTTTGTAAATAAATATGTGAGCACCATGTATGATCTATCGCATAATTAGTTTATCTGTCATTGCTTCATTTTAATTTCTTTTTACCTATTGTGGTATAGTAATTTTATTCTAGGTGCATCGTCTTTACATATAATCATATAATTAATGTATGTTGTTATACAACATATTGTAAAAAACATTTAAAAGAGCAAAGGTGGAGTTTCTTTTCCATTCTTCTCCTTACGAAATTACCTTTTGGAAGAGGCGACTAGAAACAATTCTATTTTTTTGTAAATTTTGACATTCAAAAGTGCCTTTTACATAAAAGGTACTTTAAGGGCTCATAGCCAAGTCAAGCCAAGGCCAAGGGCCAAGCCAAGGCTTTAAGGGGTCATAGGGCTTTAAGGGGATAAGGGCACATGCCCATTTGAAATACCTACATATTTTGACTTTGACAAAAATGTTTTTACCGATTAAAATAACTAATGCCTTACCTCAGCAGCCTGTCGTTCAGTGAAAGCCCCTTCTCTGTTGTCCTGTATTCTTTGGAAGAGCTCCCCTCCGTCCATGCACTCCATGACTACTAGGAGACATCCTCGGCCGCCGTAGGAGTTTTCATACACGTCTATGACCTGGAAAATTCAGAAAGAAGTTGATTAATAGAAGATAACATCACGGTATTTGCAGTTCCGTTACCTCTCACAAAGAGGACGCCTGTGTCCCAGCAGTGGGAATATTATAGGCTTATTATGTTGTTTAGAGCAGTGGTGGCCCAGTGGTAACGGTCGCGACTTACGAGTTGTAGGTCGTAGGTTCCTGACAGGCGCTTTACTTTGTGTAAATTATTTCATCACCACTGCTCTCAAAACGGTGAAGGAAAACATTCTGAGGAAACCAGCATGTCCTAGAACCAAAAATTCGAAGACATGTGACATCTACCACCCCACACTGGGCCTGCGTGGTGGATTACGGCCCGCTCCCTCTCACCGAGAGGAGGTCCGTGTCCCAGTGGGAACATTATAGGCTGATTATGTGTATGATTGATTTGCACGTGACAAAGGGATCACAGTGTACAACGGTACAAGAATCTTTTGGCGCCAAAATCTGAACTAACGCCACCATCTTGCTTTTTTAACCGTCTTCGAAAAAGAAGGTTTCTCAATTCGACCGTATAAATAATATATTTTTTTTTGTGTTAGCCGATTTCTCCGTCAATTGTGGACCGATATAAAAACATTTATTTTTTTTTGAAAAGGTATGCTCCCGAGGTTAGCCCATTGTCAGTCATAATCTAATGAGGGGATCCCATAGAAATCGAGGAAAATCCTCAAATTTTAAAGGCACACGTATAGCGATTTAGGTTTTTTTTGTAGTACTCGTAACTTGTGCATTTGCTCTCGGAAAGCACCATTTGGTGGAGTGGAATTGATGATGAAGACCACAGATGGCCAGCGGCACTACTTAATAAGATGTATTTAACGAGTTGCAATTCGACACACGACAAACAAAAAAAGATTTTTTAAATCGGTCATTTTCACTTTTATTAAGTTTTAGTTATTAGTAATGTTTCACGTTGTAGTGTTTTTTTTAAGTCGTTTTTTTTGTAAAAAGGTTTTTTTATCTTTACGATTTCTGTGTCAATTTCACAAATGTTTACCTACAACGGTCCCCTGTCAATGTCATTTAGGGGCCAAAAGACACTCGAATTAAATAATAATGCTGGCTATAAATCAAACGAGATCAGACGCAACCTCAGAGCACAGAGACGCCTCGACGCTGGCGGTGATGTCAACAGTTACCGTGGGAATTCTGACACAGCCTGTGACAGCTGACAGTCAATTGCGCTCAGTTGCGCCAAATTCGGGCACGAAAATTATTAGGAAAGCGCGGCGTTCCGTGCTCTGAGGCTGCAGCAAAAGTAGTATATCAGTAAAAATCCGCGTGTCCCCAGCTACGGCGTTGGCACTTCGTCGAGCAAGGGTCGGGCCTTGCTCGACGAAGTGCCAACGCCGTAGCTGGCTGAGCCTGTAGCTTTAAATTCCCCTGATAATAATAATTATTCAGTTCTGATCCAGCTTCTCCTACCTTGCTGTCCTCCCACAGGGGTTTTCAGAAATTCGCCCCTAGCTGGAGGCTTTGAGTTAGCTTAAGGCAGCCACTAGTCCGGTTAAATAGTCACGACCTCTCAAGGTCAATTACGAGATGCCATACAAACTGACACTCAAATATGAATGGCATAGACGGCTCTCTACAAAACCGAACTTTTCTATAACTCGCTTTGCCATATTTACGGCCGAGTACTCTAAGGCTGTTTGTCCACCGCCACCCTAAAAGCGATGACGGCGCAGAAGTAGCGATACATCACGTTCACGTTTACATATGATACGGTAGTAAATGTGAAGCTGTTTATTAATAGTAAGATCTTAATGTATCATATACTCAGAAATGAATTATATTATATTATATTATAACCGCGTATCCAAGGGGCTTGTGGCTAAGTAATAACAGCCGCACGGGCCGATCGATCAGGTTAAGCTACGCTTGCCGCGGTTGGTCCGTGTATGGGTGACCATCTTTACATACCAAGACCCCTTCGTGCCTCGGAAAGCACGTTAAGCCGTTGGTCCCGGCTGTCATTTGTAGATCTTTGACAGTCGTTACGGGTCGTCAGAAGCCCGAAAGTCTGACAACCAGTCTTACCAAGGGGTATCGTGCTGCCCAGTAACTGGGTTGTGGAGCTCAGATAAGCAGTCGCTCCATGTAAAATACTGGTATTCAGCTGTATCCTGTTACACTGGAAGCCGACCCCAACATAGTTGGGAAAAGGCGGTGATGATAGCCGCGTGTCCACCACACATCCGTCATTCAAGCCCCCCCCCCGGCCATCCCCTAATTCTCAAGTAGTTCGGCGCGACCGCTAGAACTAAGCCCGAGATTGTGACGGGCCGATGTGCCAGCAATACAAAACACGTTGGACCTTGTCACTGACACTGCCACTGGCCGGTGCACCGGCACAATTCGCCCGGTTTACGGCTACATATCAAGCTATACATCTCCAGTATAAGCTGACCTCTAATTCTAGGGAAATCCTATACAATGCTAGGTCAGCTTATACTGGAAATTTTAGCTTGATATGTAGCCGTGTGGACAAATGATCGCAGTCAACGGGACGTCACGTTCGGTTGGAATAATCTCGTTTCTCGTTGACGTCCCGTTGATGTGGCGGTGGACAAACGGCCTAAGCCCAGGTACGCGTAGGCGAATTTTTTATGCGAAGTTTTTTTATGGCACACTGTATTTCAAATTTCAATGTTGGGCGAGCATTGAGAATCCAACAGAGTGCCTCCCTGCGCGTCAAAAAATCACCCTGTTTGATTTTCAACTCTCGACGCTAAGCAGAGCGTTGAAGAAGATTTCTTATGGCATACATCATTTTCAAAGTTCAATGTTGGGCCGAAAATTGAGAATCCAACAGAGTGCATCCCAGCGCGTCAAACAAACACACTGTTTGATTTTCAACTCTCGGCGCTTAGCAGAGCGTTGAAACTCCAGTGCGTGAAAAAAAATCGCCAGTGGGTACGAGGGATATGTCGGTTTCCTTGTAATAAAATTTAACTGCGGTAGGTACCTATATAATCACATTCTTATCAGTGACTGCCCACATCGATAGTGCAAATTTAATGCATAATTGCTGCTTTATCGCTCTTATCTCGCTCACTCTTACAGTCTTATTACAAAAAAACTAAATAAACCTTGGTTTAAACCTGGCCTATCAAGTCCAGGCTTATCCGCAAAACCATGGTCTAAATTTGTCCGTGTTACAAGTTTTAAAGAACCGTGGTCTTCTTAGTACCGTCATTTGAACCACGGTCTTTATATCAACCACAGATTAATACAAATATTATTCGTTCACCATGATATCATTCTATCGCAACGTTCCGCATGCTCAGAAAATAAATCTTTTTGTTGATACGCTAATGTTAATAAATCTTTTTGTTAACACCATAATAATTTACGATGTTAAGGAGTGTTAAAAATATTGAGACGGTTAATTTGCATGGAATATTAGTTATTTCGTCGATTGCAATTTTGTATAGGTTTTTATTAGGCATATTACTTAATGTCGTATTAATTACTAATAATACATCTAAGTACGTGTAACGAAACGTAACATTCCGGCGCGATAAATGAGACCATAACATTAAACAAAACCGTCGGAAGTTGAACAAAGTTAATTTAGCTTTGGGATTTTTAAATTATCGAAGTCTCTAAAAGAACAATTGCCTCTTTGTTAATAGTGTTACCTTATATAGTAATTTTAATCTTATGTTGTGATGAACCAACAAAAGAAAAAACGATCTGAGAATTGGAGTACCGAGGAAAAAGTAACTAAACATAAATTACTTCGATGAACATGAAATCGCTTCGTAATACGCAAACTACTTCTCTAGTCAAATCTTCTTTAATAAGTCCACTATTTTCATCGCATAACGTTTATTAAACCTATACTTTTGTCTGAAATCTTCATCGAATAATTCTATGAAGGGATAAATTCGAACACGATTTATGTTGTGTCGGCGTGGTGTTCCCAACGACTCTGTGGATTCAATATCCTCAATATCAATTAAATGGCCCATAATAATATCCATTTTCGGGTTAAAACCAACACAACACAATGAAAAAGATGCTTTATCCTAAAAGAGAAACTTTGACAGATACGATTTAGACCATGGTTTGATCGTTTAAACTAGGGGCCGCCGAGGTTTAGCGTTAGACCATGATATGGTCTATGGTTTTTCGAAAAACCACGATTTATAATATCGTTTTTGTTTAAACCGTAGTTTATAGACGTTTAAACATGGGTTTTTACTTAAACCGCTTTTTGTAATACTTAAGACGGTTAGAGTTGAGTCATATTGAGATTTATCTCGATTGTTACTATACTCCGTTGGTTTAGTTATGTGGTTAAATAAAAGTAAACAAAAAAAAACACGTGATGAGAGAGCTGTCAAGTACCCGACTAAACGTAATAAATACCTGTCACTTCAGTTGTCATGCTACGTTACAGTTGCACTCTTCAATTTTGGTCAACATGTGACATTCACCAACCCGACCCGCTCGTGTTGAATTACATTTACAGCCCGCTTCTTTTCACAGATAGGAGGACTGAGTTTCAATAGTGGCCACACTGTAAGATGATTATGTTGACCATTGTAACTTTGTTGGTCAACATGTGACATTCACCAACCCGACCCGCTTTTTTTTTATACTGGCTTTTATGCAGTGGTCCCTCGGGGGTCCTCGACTGCTTTACCGGGCTTCGGTGGGGTCAGAAGGGCCTCTCACCTAGTTAAATTAAAGTTTAGATAGCACAGCTAAGAGCGTCCCATAGTGGGATTCGAACCTAGGCTTAGGGCGCTACCGATTACTGAGCAAGCGGGGACTTGTCGTATCTGTGTTATATTATTATTGGGGATATTATTTGAATTAACTTGCTCCGCGCGGGCGGGCCTCAAGGGACGGGGGGAGAACCCGACCCGCGCGTGGTGAATTACATACATTTACAGGCCGCTTCTTTTCACAGACAGGAGGACCGAGTTTCAGTAGTGTTCTCACTTCTGCGGTGCTCTGTCGTGGTCACAAAGCTATAAACAATAGTAACATTATAAATGTTCAACAGTTAAGGCTCCTACATACTGGCGCGACTTGTCGCGCGACGCGACGCGACACAAAGACACCGCGTGTAGCGCTACAAGCGGTGCCTTTGTGTCGCGTCGCGTCGCGCGACAAGTCGCGCCAGTATGTAGGAGCCTTTACAAGAATATTTCTCAATTTACCTGAACAATGTGAATACATCCCCTTGCTCTCCAGTGCAGCTCTACTTCGCGACGCGCCTTGGTGTTGTCGTGTAAAACCTTCAACGCACGCTTTGCTCCTGTTGTTTTCTCTTTGCATTCTACGACCTGAAATTAATAAGAAAGAACTATTAAGAACGGTCCTCGCAGTAAGCTTCTTTCATAGTACCAATCCACTACAGCCACCCAAACCCATTTGTTTTGTTTCCATGTTCTGTAATAGTCCTGCACCAACCGGGGAATGTCCTTGGGTGGATTTGCATAGTGCATACAGGGATAATCGTCGGTTGGTGCCTCAACACTTCAAATTGTCTTAGCGGCCTCTGCGGTCTCCCGGACCTTTGGAAGACGTACCCCAGGGTCCCGAGATATAATGTAAAATACATTAAACATAAAAATAATAAATGTCACGTAACAAAGAACCATAACATGAATACCTTAAAGACATGAATAATGATTAAAACATTACTAAACTACATTCAGACTATACATTTCGATTTGTAATTTTTCTTATTACGAGTATCTGTAGTCTCGACACAGTGGGAACAATGCCTTAAAGAAATCCATAAAGGAATGATCTCATCTATCATTACATAAGGTGATAAATTATACGCCAACGCCAACATTTTTGGCGCACGTACGTTGCGCCAAACTTGACCTAAATTGTAATTGCAAAGCATTCTATTTGAGCTTTCTTTGTCGTCAGATAGGAGAATGTGTCGTAGAATATTTTTGTCACGAGTTCTGTAAAATTTTTGTTTGGGTGATGTGACAAATCGTGAGCTGAAATACGAGTATGTCTCGTCTTGCCAGCTGCTCCACTTTTTATTTATTTAGTTTAAGGTTAATGGTGAATGTTTTATAGAAGCTTTCAATGTTTCCGGACATTGAATGAATGCGAAATTGACAGTCAAAAATATTTATTCAGGACCTAAACGCAAATTTTGTAAGTTTTATAATGCCTGAAAGTATATGATCCACTGCAGTAAATAAAATCAGAAAATTATATGATATTCTTCAGGATATACTCGTATGCTAGGCAGATAGTGTGTTGAAAACATAATACAACTAATTTGATACGATAGAAAAAAATCACGAAGATACCTCTAAAAATTTATTTTAACGATTAAAAACCATACTAATATTGTGCAATCATTCTGATTTTTGTTCAGATTATTCTACAAGCAACATATTAGCATAAAGGCGCGACGAGGAAGACGCGACGCGACACAAAGACACCACGTGTACCGCTACAAGCGGTGTCTTTGTGTCGCGACGCGTCGCGCGACAAGTCGCGCCAGTATGTAGGAGCCTTTACAGTGTTTTATTTTTTTTTTATACAATCTATAGCTTTTTGTAAATCGATAATTGCTTCATATTTTGCAATAAATTACCAGCGTTGTGTCATCGCGCATCTCTTACTTTTCTATGCAGTCCGACAGTGACCGCGCTTTAGGTGTTGTCGGCCTCTTAAGATCACATGGCAGTCGTCCTGTGTAAATATTGGTATTTTGGTATTAACCAAAGACGTTAGTATACACTTTTGGCACAAGCATTTCTTCACCTGTGCAGTGGGAACATTATAAGCTGATTATGATTTCATCACTGCGTTCGTTATTTTCCTCAGTCGAATTATTATTTCACTGAGTAATCTGACATGTGCTAGCTGTCACTTTGTGTAATAAATAGATATCGGATATTCGGATGCATATTCACCTCAAGTAGAGATGTTGGCTAATATGGAATGCGCTTTTGTATCGCAAAATCCCGCGGCTCTGGGAATACGAATTTAGGTTTCTGATTATAGAATCGAATGTATATTAACTTACTTTCAAATGTTAGCTTATATGGAATGGAAACTTTTATATCGATCGTAAGAATCCATCCCGCCATTCCCGAATCGACAAATTTTATGTTTTTTTCTGACTACATATATAATTGGATGCATAAGTAGGTACCTACTTAATAATATTATGATGTAAAGTAGGTAGAAACATTAATTTTAAATAAACATGCAATTATTGGATTGCATGTTTATTTAAAATTAATGTTCCCGGGTTTTTTTTAATAAATATTTTTTTAGAAGTCGCTTCCATACTATACACCGGACTAGTTATGCATTCCCGTTGTTCGTGGCCTCTGTTAAAAAAAATATTTTTAGAAGTCGTTTCCATATTATATGCTATGAAATATGCATATAATAAGCTATGAAAATAGCTAAAAATTAACTTTAAGTAAATATGCATCCGAATATCCGATCTCTGGTAATAAAATGGTAAAATTGTAATAGTGATTATTTAGTTTAATCGATTTATATAAGTGTAAAAGTCTAGAATACAATAAATATGACCATTTTATTCACAAAGTCACAGATTACTCCAGTGAATGGAGTGTATTTTTTTCTTTACATAGATACTTAAGAGGCTTACAACACCTAAAGCGCGGTTACTGTCGGATTGCATAGAAAAGAAAGAGAAGCGCGATGGCACAACGCTGGTAATTTATTGCAAAATATGAAGCAATTATCTATTTCAAAAAATTCCATTGATTGGAGAAAAAAATTAAAACACTTATTATGCTAATATGTTGCTTGTAGAATTATCTGACATAAAATCAGAATAATTGCATGTGTATTAGTTAGTATCTATGGTTTTTAATCGTTAAAAGATTTTTTTCGAGGTATCTACGTGATTTTTTCTATCGTATTAAATTAATGATATTATGTTTCCAACACACTATCTGCCTAGCGTATATCCTGAAGAATATCATATATTTTCTGATTTTGTTTACTGCACTGGATCATATACTTTTACGCATTATAAAACTTACAAAATTGCGTTTAGGTCCTGCAGGCTTAGCATGACACTCTTTATTTCTTCGAAGAATAGACACGGCTCTTACCATACAAAGTGACATTTCGTTTCTCCTTTTTTGACATCCCACCGTAGAAATCTTTCTACATAAAAAGGACCTAGACAAAGATCGTTAGAAACGAAAGATAAGATGACATATTGTAAGAAGAAATCGAAGAAATAGAGAGTGTCATGCTAAGCCTGCTGTAGTCCCCTTAAAACTTCTTTTAACATCCTGCATGCTTAATTTGTATTTAAACGCGTGCTTATACAATTATTTTTATCTTTATAGAGTCCAGAACTTCGTTAGAAATACCTAATCACACGTTGTCAGACCTGAAAAATGAACCCAGAATGCTCAACAGTGGAACTTCTGACCACTAGATCAACAAAAAGTTAGAGATTAGAATGACGAATGACGTATTTGTACAGTATATTGACATTGCGTTTCACAATGACGCACAAGACTTGTTCCAGTAATAACAGCACTGTCAGTGACGATGACGACACGGACAAAAAGGTTTAATTTGTGATGTTGAGTTATGAAATCATTTCCCGTGCAGTTTCCTTGTGCAACAGGGAAGCAATTCATGTTTTATGGTGTAATATTGGAAGGCTTAAAATAGGTAATTATTTTTTACGTCACCATTATTTTAGCCAAAAGACGTGCATTTCTGGACATAGGACAGTTACTTTAAACGGTCCCGAGTTTTGATCCCCTGGATACCAGACGAGCTTGCATCCATACACGGTACAGATTCTTAACCAGGCAGGGGAGAAGCTAACATAGTATGGTGTATAGTTGACCAAAGACACGTCACTCCTATCTTCCATATAAGAATTGACATTGACAGTTTAAGTTATAAAGTAAATATAAGTTAAATACCAATATATATGGTGAAATCTAATTTATCTCGCGTAATAACGAACAAACCTCGGAAAAAATCGCACACAGCGTTGCATAATATTATCTAAATGATGTTGAAATCATGTTAATTTGTTGCAAAAATAGATAACGTTAGCATTTTCTTATTCTGTCTGCGCATAGATAATATTATGCTAATGTTTATTCAGTGAGGTGCAAAGACTAGACTTACAAGCTTCCATGAATGGAAATCTTTGTTGTTTTTGTTGTCGTTGCATATTTCAAAGCATTAATATTAAATCCTTGGTGAATAAAGTAATATTTTAACTAGAAGCAAATAATACATATTACCTACTGTTTTTTTTTTTGGTTGGGAAATCAATAAAAATAACTTCTCCCGCTCTGGGCGGAGCGGGAGGGTGTGTCAGACACTTACTGACTAAAAACCCACCAGTATTCCTTCCGTTGCCTATGTTGCGGGGGCCTCGGTAACCCTTTAGTACCTTCCCGGGACCCCGGCAGGCATCAGCACTAGGGGACCCCTACACTTAAGCTGACGACATCAGTTTGAGGCGCGCGTGGAATACAACGCGCCGTCGACCCGGGCCTGGTCCTTACCGGACGGTGAGCTACCCATGGCTCACCGTCCGCAAGCCCGCGCCTACGGTCATATTACCTACTAAAACTACAGACTACAATATCCAAATATACAGGGTGACATTGAAAACATGCGACAAATCGAAATGGGAGATTATACTCATCATTATGAACAACTTTTACTAAGGGACCAAAGCTACAATCCCAAAAAAAAAACCTGCTGTCCCCTACATTTATGTTCGCAATACCTCATCAAAATGTAGGAAAAGCAGATTTTTTTTTTTGGGATTACAGCTTTGGTCCCTTAGTAAAAGTTGTTAATAATGATGTATACAATGTCCCATTTCAGTTTGTCGCAAGTTTTCAATTTCAACCTGTATATATATAAAATGTATACCAAATATTATATGAAGAGGAAATAAAAAAAAAAAATAAGTAGAGTAAAATATTAGAATTTTCGGATTCGGTTCGGGTCTACTCTGTAAGTCCGACACGTCTAGTCTGTAAGTAGATACGGGCCCGTCCGAAAGTAGTTGATCCGACAAAACAAGTGTCACATGTATTTATTTATTTATTTATTTATTTAAAACACAATTATAACACCTTTACACTCATCCAAGACGATGTTATAAGTCACAATGTGTACACAGATTTACAAAAAATAAAATGACCTGTAAGCAAAGTTACAAATAATTAAATACCAATATAACAACTTTGTTATAAACATGACAACATTTATAATAACAGACCTCTTGCAATTATTATTTGTGCCTTTTGAATGAAAATCGGCAGGTTTTGCCCCCAATACGTGCCGCTCGGGACATAGGGGTAAACTTGAGAAGGTTAGTCCTAGCCGCTGGCACATTAAAAATGCAAATTTAATTAGACAAAAATTTTTTTTTTGCCAAAAAATTTTTTTTGGGCTGCCAAAAACACGTCGGGAGTTGGAACAACTGTCAAATCGTGTTGTTATTCATTCTTACTTCGGGCCCCGAACTAATCTTATCTTCGTAAGTGATACGGTGTATGAAGCGCCCGTAAATCTGGCCGAAACTACGGACTTCATGCTTCGGTAGTAAACACCCAGCAGTTCCAAAGATTACTTCGGAACTACAGATCCGTTTCCAAAATTTCTTTCACTTATGGAAAGCTATTTTGTATACATTTTATGTTAAAACAAGAAATTTCAAGCGGACGAAGTCGCGGGCAGAAGCTTGTTACAACTATAGATTCCAATGTAGATGTCAAAGATAAAGCAAGGTGGGAAAGAAAGATGGCTACCATTATAATCGGTGCTCGCGGTGGTTAGGAGAAAACTAGAATATGTAGTTCTCGAGTTATAAGTACACTATCAGAGAGATAGACAGAGAAACGTTCCCTTTTAAAATATGTAATAGATTGATAAATAAAAGAGCTGTTTTGTACTAAAACAAAACAGGCACTGTTGATAGTTCGTCGTATCCCAAGATTCCCGCTATCTATTGGCATGGTGAAAGAACATTCAAGGTAAAGCGAACGAATTTGTCTAGTCTTATGTAATATTTTCTTAATGAATGAATGAAATGCACCGACCCCAGCATGGTTAAACCAGACTCGATTGCTCGAATGAACCTAAGGATTCGCACTAGTCCCTGGAGCCTCATGTTTCATGGAACTACAGAGACCATTACATATCAAAAAGTAGACCGGGGGGCGCGGTAATGGTCAGGAAGACGTGCCCTTAGGATAGGAAGGATTATTAGAGCCATACCGGATATGCAATGGAATAGTGGAGATATGGGTGATTTATCTATGGGATCATCTTTTAACAACATCGCCGCCAGATTGGCTCTGGTCCAGTTGCTTTCTCGACTGTTTTCTGTGGCACTGCTATGCTGTGTTACACGTCTTATGTATTATTTTCTAAATGAAGATAAAATCTGAAGATGCTTCTTTAATCAACGCTGTGTTTTGGAGGAAACATATAATGAGTAATATGTTTATGGAAGGATGAGGTAACAAAAGACTTGCAAAAACTCTGCTATAAAAGGCAGAATGCCTCGCAAACTTCTTGTGCGTCGCAGACTCATCGCCTTCATGGCGCTTAATGAGCTGCTATCAGATCATCACTTAAAAATAACACAGCATTTGTTGTTTGCGTTTCAAAAACATCGACACTGTTTACCTTGTTTTGTTAATTCTGTCAAGATTTTACTCCGTTTTCAAGCGTCGACATTGTTTACCCTGTTTTGGTCATTGTATCAAAATGTTACTCCATTTTCAAACGTCGACACTGTTTACTTTGTTTTAGTCATTCTGTCAAAATGTTAGTCCATTTTCAAACGTCGACGTTTACCTTGTTTTGGTCATACTGTCAAGATTTTACTCCATTTTCAAACGTCGACCGTTTACCTTGTTTTGGTCATGCTGTCAAAATGTTACTCCATTTTTAAGCTTCTTGTTATTAAACTGTTTTAGGGTATGCACCCACATTTCAAACAACGCAACGTGTTTTGGTTATTTCTCAAAGTGGAATCGTCATTTGTATTGCTTAACTCAATTAGGGTACTTTTGTCAATTATCCCTGGTCACACAATAACAACGTTAATTTGTACATGTGTCGTGTTGAGGCACGTGTGTTTTGTTCACGTGTTAATTCAGCGTGTCAGGTTTGTCCATTCATGAATTAGTCTGGTTGCACGTCAATTGATAGATGATGTTAGTATTTTTTTTAATGAGTCTCTTACATATCGCAAAAGAGATTTCTTTCTGGGCTATATAACTAAGTTTAATATTAATTTATTATACAAAAATCTTCCGGTCTAAATTCTCAAAATTATAGTAAAAAACCGCTTCATTGTGTAGTTTAGAAGAACTAAGCGGACACACAGACAGACACGAAAAGCAACTTTGTTTTTAACCGACTTCTTAAAAAAGGAGCAGGGTTTCAATTCTTATGATAAGAAGATACAACGAAGCATTTGTGATGCTTCTCGGGTTGCACACGTCAATAGACGGCGGTGACCACTTCACGGTTCGCGGTGACAATAATTATAATCATCTGCCTAGTCTTTTCCCAACTATGTTGAGGCCAGCTTTTTATGTCTAATAATCGGATGCAGCCAAATACCAGTACTTTACATGGAGCCGACGGCCTATCTGGCCTCCAAGACCCAGTAACCCCCTAGGTATGACTGGTAGCCGCACATTCGTGCTTCTGAATATCCGTAACGACTATCAAAGACAGATCTACAAATGACAGCCGGGACGAACGGTTTTAACGTGGTTTCCGAGGCACGGAGGGGTCTTGATCACGATAAATGGATCGACCTCGGCAAACGTAGCTTAATCTCTGATCGACCGTAAAACTTAGGTAGGTACCTAAGTATTATGAGATTATGACATCATACCATAGCAAGCACTAACCATTGGTTAGTTTATTTCCTCTTAACATTTTCCGCGTTTGTTGTGGTCGTTCATTATCACCAGTCAATGCATGTAGTTGAATATTAGAACATAACATCGCAACTATATTGTGACATGTTTAAGTCCTATACAATAGGGGCCGAGACCTGTGGACAGTGCACAAATTACAAATGTTGTAACCATATTTTGATTTAAAGAGTTTCCAGGTTTAGGTTTAGGCCGGTCATTGGCTACATGCCCATCCTTCAACATATACCGGTACCTTCCTGAATCCGACCTCGCTCCATCTGGAGCCTGGTCTGCGGCTTGGGGACACGGTATGCACTCCACACACGGACACGGACCGACTGGGTCACCATCACCACTTATTTTGTTGTCAAAAAAGTGCAGGCCGCTTTTCAAGACATGCGATACTTAATGACATAATCCACCGGTCTCTTGCCAGTATCAATGTGCCTGCTCTTCTTGAGCCGACTGGCACTGTCAGAGATGATGGCAAAAGACCTGATGGTGTGTCTTTGGTTGCGTAGAGTTTGGGACGGATGCTTGTGTGGGACGCTACCTGTGTAGACACACTGGCACCGTCCCACCTCCAACAGACTACTTCTAAAGCGGGTGCAGCGGCAGAAAATGACGAAAATCTGAGACTTATTAAATATGGAGGCCTTGGCAGAGAGTATGTCGAGACCCTCGGTCCGTGGGGTCCCAGTGCGCATAAGTTATTTGGGGAAATCGCGAAACGTCTAGTTGATGTAACTGGTGACCGAAAACCTGGCGGCTTTCTCGCGCAACGCATCAGCATTGCAATTCAGCGAGGAAATGCCGCCAGCATCCTCAGTACAATGCCTCGAGGGCCTTTTTTAGGTTTAACTTAGTTTTAATTGAATTTAGTTAATGTTAATAATCATCTTGTAATTTGGTTATATAAATAAATCATATTTTATAAGTTTCATGCACGCTTTGGAATGGGCAACTAGCTTCATCTTTCTGACTGACCGACTCCTAAACAATTTAAGTGTCTATAAGTTTAGTTTAATTGAAATAAAGGCTTCGTGTTTAAATCCAGATTCCGGACAGCTACTGAGAAAAAATCGAATTCCATATTGAGCATCGAACGAGGGTCTACCTGCTGACGCCAAAAGCCCGAATCTAGCGTTTCTTAACGATTTCGGGGTGATTTTCATCGCGAAAACCCTGCTGACCCGACAAACTACTGACAATTCTCATATTTTTACGTTACCTAAATTGGCAACGGCTCGAGTTTCCGATTACTTGAGAAAAAAAAAAAACTTCTCGGCTTCAAAGGTACGAAGCTAATGTCAAAACGGATAAAGATAGTAATGATCATATCTAACTACAAAGCAATAAATCACAGCCATTTGCTAATTAATTTACCACCATCTCATTCACACTTATTCGAATTAATTTGACAGAATTCACTTTTATGTTTCTATTATTCAATTTGATTCAACATCAGCCTTTCCAATGACACGGCATTAAGCTGAATCCTCTGCTTTCCATTTAATTTGGTTGCTTCAACCCAATTGACAGGCATATCAAGTGATTCGTATATTGTCGTCATGACACTAATTCTCACTCCCAGTTTAAGAAGATTAAGGGATCCGCGAATAACGCTTACGACCCTCATAGGCATTATGTAATTTTATGCAGGTTATTAAATTACATAACGCCTATGCTTCATCCCTTAATCTAATTTTAGGAGGATTCCTAACTAATTACACAAAATACACAAGGATCACGTAAATCTGTGACCTTTAAGATCATAGGAGTACGTACTCAGAATTAGTACCTCGTATCAGAAAGCCTACTTTGATTACGATCCATTCACGCTAATCAAGCTTCGAAAGTAAATAATTGGAATTGAATTTTGGTAACTCAGACAGTTTGTATATATATTGTAGGTCGGCAAATATGTGGGTCATTGTTGTTTTTGTTCCTCATTTAGTATTAATCATGGTCTGGAAGTTTGAGTAATTTATGCGGCCTACCCAAATGTTCTTTCTTTGGTATTGTTCGTCGCATCATTGAGCTCCTTAAGTTCTGAGTTGAGCTGCACGATTACTGACAAATGCGTGCAATGGCTGCACAGGTCTACTCAGTCTGTGTGGTTCTTTCCTCAAAAGGTCCATTACAGACACCAATCTACATGGCCATCACATGATCTGACCAAGATTATGTCTGGACTTTAAAGGAGACTGTGACCTCTGAGTTTGTTTCGGCCTTTCTTCTCAGAGTAGTCAGATAGGAAACGCCGACCTCATCTAGCTTTATTTTAAAAATATGATTGACGTGTAAAAGTGTTTGTACAAACCTACTTACAGAAAATAAATCATTTATCATTTATATAAGTTACGAATTATCTTGGGGGAAGACTGTATCTAGGAGTGGATTGGCTTAAGCTGTTGATCATATCTAAGACGATTCAACAGAGGTATTCACACACAACCATTCGACAGGCTTCCGAATCCAAACATGACACATTTTCAGTTATATGATTTGCCTAGTCCTCGACAGCATATAGCTGTCAGAAGAATATAGCGGTCGTCTATTTGGTTTAATTGGTCAAGGACAGCTAATGAGACACAATTGATTTTCTATTGTTTGACTCCGAATCGGTGTCGCGCGGGGCTTAACAGGTTAAACTATCAAAATTTCCAACCTGCTTAACCCTTCCTGGAATGGCTTGATGGTATGTGTATGGTATATGGATCTACATGGTCCTCACATGATCTGACCAAAATAATGTCTGGACTTCAAAAGAGACTTTGACCCTTGAGTTTTTTTCTCCATTTCTTCTCAGGGGTAGTCAAATAGGAAATGTCGACTCCATCTAGCTTTTTTTTTAATCATCTGCCTAGCCTTTTCCCAAATATGTTGGGGTCGGCTTCCAGTCTAACCGGATGCAGCTGAATACCAGTACTTTACACGGAGCGACTGCCTATCTGATCTCCACAACCCAGTTACTGGGTAACACGACACCCCTTGGTAAGACTGGTTGTCAGACTTTCGGGCTTCTGACGACCCGTAACGACTGTAAAGATCTACAAATGACAGCCGGGACCAACGGCTTAACGTGGTTTCCGAGGCACGGAGGGGGTCTTGGTATGTAAAGATGGTCACCCATTCACGGACCAACCGCGGCAAGCGTAGCTTAACCTGATCGATCGATCCGTACGGCTGTTATTACTTAGCTACAAGCCCCTCAAGCTTCTTTTTTAATATGACGTGTAAAAGAGATTCCGATATCCTATTTCCAGAATAAACAATTTCATTTCATTTTTGTCATTTTCGGGTTTCGGATTTGTGAAGTGTTGAGAGGACTCTTTCGATAACATTGATTGATGTTCGATTCGGCACGGAAGCTTATTGAATGTTTGTGAATAGTTACTTTGACTTTTGAATTTCCTTCTGCTGATTTTTTCCGATGTATTTTGTATGGAGACACGCAAGTCCACTTTCGATGAAATACCAATACAACAACAACAATTACACAGTTCAATAATTATCTAATTTTCTAAGCATGCTTACACTAGGTAAGCGGCACACCAAGTTAAAAAAAAACCATCGTCTCTGGCACTTACACCTGTGACTTATTGTAAGCTCAATTTGCCATATTCACGGCCGCGTATCTAGGTGTCGTATGAACACCTCGTCATATCTCCACTCCCACGGGATGCTGTACAGATGAATCATGCCCCGAAATCGTTTAAACGTCCAACGACATGACATAGTTTAAATATATGGAATGTGTGCTGGCAATCCTAGTTACCATTGAAATATCAACACAAAGACTTGCCAACTTTCTCGTGAAACGTAAAGTGTCAACGTTTGGTTATACGGTTAATTTTTTAAAATTTAATCAAAGCGAAATACCAAAGAAATGATGGCTGGACTTTGAGAAATGGATGGAATGATATGGCTAGAAAGGGGGTGACTACCGACATGACGTCTAATAGATAAGGAGGAAACAGACATATTGCGGCGACCCCAATTAAATTGGTATAAGGGCAGGAAAATGATGAATCTACTAATGTTGGTGAAGGATTTTGGGAATCCGCTGGATGAGGACCGGTCGATGCGGCGACGCTCGGGGGAGGCTCATGTCTATTGCAGTCTGCTGTTGAATATAGGCTTTTTCCAAGTTGCGGCGCAACCCCTGGTCTCCGCGTTATACATCTAGTCTGTACCAGCTGCCTTTTTAAGGCCATCGGACCATTTAGCTGGCTTTTATTCCAAGCTACGCTTACTATTTTTAATTACCGAGTTTCTGTCACCTTCCAATTGACAATTCTGTGCAGTCTGAAGTCGCATATATTTATGAATATGAACCGATTTATTAATGCATATGTCACGTACACACGTACAACTACGTCATTCCCGTTTCTCTCAGGCGCAAATATGGCAATTATTTTACGTCACACCATGAACGCAAGCTCATTATCACAATAAGTCTGGATTTGACAGCTCAACAATACAATGCGTCGAGACTCGAGTGTGTTGATAAATTTGTCATATTTATATAACATACGGCGCTATAGAAATGGTAGAATTATCAAAATTGATGTGATGTATTCATATTCATTTATTTGCGTTCCACAAGGTAAAACAAGATGTTAACAAAAGGCTTAGAGCTAAGAGCCGTTGTAGACCCTGTCAGGGCACAGCAAAAATATTTTTAGATACTTACATAGCTATTATTAAAATTAAATAAAATTATATATGATAATTTTTATTTATTTTTTATTTTTTTTTAAAAAACGTTGCCCACACTAGGAATTTCTTCCTGTATCGTGGGTGCGTTTACAAACATAGAAATTCACAAACACAAACACCCCAATTGAATAATTACATTCGCATAAAAGTCAATAACAATAACCTAAATAATTCTATTATTAGTAAGTAAGTAGCTATTTTCTTAAAATAGCTACTATGTAAGTTGATGAACAGATTCAGGTCCAGGTTTAAGCAAAGAAGTAGAAAAAAATGACAAGCAGCAAGAGTGTTGGTGTGATTTGGCTTGAATCATATGGATGTACCGGTAATTTCAGGTTCATGAGACATTCCAGCTTTTCCCCTGGGATTGCATACATCGGTGATGCCTCTGGTATTGCAGATGTCCATTGGCAACGGTGAGAGCTTACTATCAAGTAGTCTCGTTTCAATCCAATAATAGAAAAGATTAAATATGTCAGGAATAGCGTGTCGGTTAACATATAATTCAATTAGTACCAATACGTCAAAATATGGCAACCTTCGCAATATAAGACGAGCGTGATAAATTGATTATTAATGTGGTTATAACTAGACGACAGGATAAATAAATAATCAATATAGTTGTTAGGAATGATTCGTATTGCTGATCTGTTATTGAGTGTGTGTAAAGTGTGAATTATTAGCTGGATGACATACGTATGTTTTTTGAATAGGTGTTTAGTTTTGCGAAGGGTGATTTTTGAGCTAAAATCTCCAGTTATCATCATCATCATTAACCTATAGCAGTCCACTACTGGACTACTGGACATAGGCCTCTGCAATCTGCATCTGTCTCTGCACGCTATTCATTTCAATTTGCTGCAACTCTCATCCAGCTGACTAGCTACCCTGCTAACATCGCTGCTCCATCTTATGTCTATTATGCTTTCATAACAGAATCACGCCTTGTTTCCCTGAAGGGTTGGGCAGAGGTGTACCCACATTTCGCCAGTTCCTCCTTTCATACTTATTTTAAACTGAAGTTGCCTTTCGAGTCTGTCTGTGTGACCGCCTTGTTCTTCTAAACTACATTTTGATGTGGTTTTAACCGTCAAGGTCTATGTGTATAAAACATTACTATTTATCTTAGATATAATACAGAAACCACGATGTTTGGTAAAGTCGTAAAAACGCTAGTATCCTATAAATACTTATTATCCTTAAGAGGGAATCCCCCTTAAATTTAAATATTGAATTTCGCAGGGTATCATAGCAAATGCTAAAATACCCCTTAAATTCAAAATTTCTTACGTTTTTGGCAATTAGCAGGTCAGTGTCAGGTTGTGTGTTGATTAAAATATGATTCGTGACTGTAACAGATATGGCTTTACGGAATTAGAATCAGCAATACAACTCCTTAAGTTAGAATTGGCCTTAAATGTTATGATTTCATTAACCTTTTTACCGCCACAGTCATGTATAGATGACAGAGCAAAATGTGCCCAGCACGCCACGTCACGACTACATGACAGATTTTAAGAGGCCTAGAGGAGCTAAACGCAAGTTTTATAACGCCTAAAAGTATATGATCTACTGCAGTAAACAATATCAGAAAAATATATGATATTCTTCAGGATATATCCTAGGTAGATAGTGTGTTGAAAACATAATATAACTAATTTGATACGATAGAAAAAAATCACGAAGTTACCTCTAAAAAAATCTTTTAACGCGTAAAAATCATACTAATATACATGCAATCATTCTGATTTTTTGTCAGATTATTCTACAAGCAATATATTAGCATAATAGTGTTTTAATTTTTTGATTTAATCGATGGATTTATTGTAAATCGTATATTCTTATTTCCGAGCATAATACGTACGCATGTGTGCGTAAACGCCTGTGTACCGACAGTGCCGGCCGAGGCCTGATGCTATACAGACGTGTCGCTCTTTTCGCCGCATTATTTCCGCCGCGATTGTTTAATGTTTTTGTAAAGTTTTGTTTGTGAATTCATTGTTTCATATTTTCTTTGCGTAAATATTTTTATTTCGTGTAGATATAAAATACTTTAACTTAAAATAGCGTAATAAAGTACTAGTTTGTTATAAAGTTGTATCATTTGTAAAAGAAAAATCAACAAAAAAAGAAAAAAAAAGAAAAAAGAAATGGAATGTCATGGGAAAGAAAGTGAAACCCGTTGCGAGGACTAAAAATTAAAAAAACGTTCATATAAATCAAATGCCGAACTTATGAACGAAATTAAAAGGTAAGATAGAGCATTATATTATTACTAAATATTTATTTTTATAATCATAAAACTATGAATTTTGGAAACGTCTAAGTAAGTGCAATCAGTTCATATGGTCTGTATTTTCGGTGCCTCTTTCAAATGATACAGTAGCGAATTTAAAAGAAGTGTGGATTTACAGTCTAGAATGCCTGGGTTCAAATCTGAGGGGATGTGTTTTTTATTTGATTTGAATTATTTACTATATTTTGCACTGACTAATTTTATATGAAACTGACATTAATTTAATTCATTAATAACACATAAATATTTTGTTAATGAATTAAATTCAGGCAAAACATGTTGGTCCAGTAAAATAAATGTTTCCATCTACATGTGCATATTCATGTATAATGTTACACATGTTTGAACAAATAAATTTATCTTTATCTTATTTAAACTACTACGATGTACATATATTTATTAAATACATTTCTATAATTAAGTATATAAATTTAAAAAAACCTTTAAAATCGAATTATTTTTACAGGAGAGAAAAAACGGTCGAATATATCAACACGGAAGTTATTCCAATACGTAAGTACCTCCACCTTATACAGGGTGGCCCAAAAGTCGTGGATAAAACGCAACTAGGGGTTAGATGAGGTCATCAGCTGCAAAAAGTTGTTCTACGGGAGGTCCTTAAGGTCAACCCCTGCAGAGTTATAATTTATTTTGTGTTTTTTATGAGAAAATTGACTTTTTTTAACTAATTCTTATTTTCTTATATATTCGAAAAAATCTACATCCTGTATCTTTTTTATAATTTTCACTAGATTGGTACTGATGAGTCTTTGCGTTAGACATGCTATTTATGGTTGTTTATTGGGTGTGTTGAAGATAATATTAAGTTTGACGATTTTTTTTTTCTCATATTATAACTTTTTATTTACTTCGGACCCCACTGTGAAAAAAAAAATACTCTACCGAAAAGTGATCCTGTATTACAAGTTTTGGCGCATATAATAGGGATTCTGAAAAGGTATTACACATGGCTATGCGTGGCTTTGATATCTTTCAAGGACGATTATTTGTAGCAAGGCCAAACTTAACCCAACCATAAAACTCGGTTAGGCTTATTTAAAAATAAACTGGAACTAATAGAATTAATGACAAAAGGCAGGGCCAGCCGGGGCGGGGGCCGGGGGATGCGCGTGAGCATGTTTCTCTAGAATGTTTAGTGTTCTTTAGTGACTCGCTTCCTGCCTGTGAGTACGCACGTGTTCTTTTTCTCGGTTTTACGACGACTTGTGATCAGTTTCTTTCCTTTGACCTACGCTTTGTTTTTCGGACTTGTGACAGATTGCCTACCTGTGACCAGTGCTGTGTGAATCGGACTAGATTCGAAATCGGACGGATCGGCTACAAAAGTGGACAGATGGCTGCTGCGAGGAGAGAATACACCCAACGGGAGTATGCAGAAATGCATTACCTGTATGGCTATTGCGGCGGTAATGCCCGGGCTGCTATCAGGGAATATCGCCAACGCTACCCTAACCGTGATCGTTTTCCGGACTACAGGGTCTTTATGCGCGTACATAATTCGTACATGGAGGGAGTCTTACCCGGTCAGCATGCTCCGAGAGCAGGCAGACCAGTGGTGCAATTTGAAAATGAAGACGAAGTGCTGAGAGAATTACGATTGGATGCTAGTATAAGTCAACGCCAAATATCCCGTAATCTCGGGATTCCAAGATCGACGGTGCAACGTGTCATTAATAGAAGCAAATATCACGCCTACCATGTGCAAAGGGTGCAAGCTTTGCTGCCCGGTGACTGAACCTAGAGTGCGGTTTTGCAGAGAGATGCTAAGATACCACAGAGTGGATCCGCAGTTCTTCAACAAGGTTTTATGGAAGGATGAGTCAACTTTTAGAAGAATGGGAGTATTCAATATCCAGAATCTACATTTTTACTCCAGCGTAAACCCCCATTTCATAAGAAATGATCGATTCCAGCATCTGTTTGGTATTAACATGTGGGCTGGTATAATTGGCCAGCAGTTGGTGCTGCATGAAATGCCAGCAAGGCTGAATGGTGCTCAGTATTTAAATTTTTTGCAAAATAATTTAAACCATATTCTTAACGAAGCTGAAGTTCCAGTAGAAAGAATAGCAGAAATATGGCTACAACATGATGGCGCCTCACCTCACTACGCTCGAGCAGTTAGAGATCATTTGAACGAGCGCTTCCCCAACCGGTGGATTTGACGAGGCGGACATATTGAGTGGCCACCCCGGTCGCCCGATTTAAATCCATTAGATTTTTTTTATTTGGGGCTATTTTAAAGAAATAGTTTACCAAGGAGAGAACAATAGCGAACAAGAACTACGACAAAAGCTCGAATTTGCTAGGGTACAAGTTACTAACAATATAGGTGCATTCCGTAGGTTACGTAGGAATTTTATTAGACGGTGCAGATTATGTATTATGGTCAGAGGCAGGAATTTTGAGAATTTATTGTAAAATGTTTTGCTTTAAAACAATTATTTCACAATCGTTGTTTTTTTTTTCGTCCTAGAAAGATATTAGAGCCACTCATGGCCATGTGTAATACCTTTTCAGAATCCCTATTAAATGCGCCAAAACTTGTAATACAGGGTCACTTTTCGGTACAGTATTTTTTTTTCACAGTGGGGTCCGAAGTAAATAAAAAGTTATGATTTGAAAAAAAAAATCGTTAAACTTAATATTATCTTCAACACACCCAATAAACAACCATAAATAGCATGTCTAACGCAAGGACTCATCAGTACCAATCTAGTGAAAATTATAAAAAAGATACAGTATGTAGATTTTTTCGAATTTTAATAAGAATTAGTTAAAAAAAGTCAATTTTCTCATAAAAACACAAAATAAATTATAACTCTGCAGGGGTTGACCTTAAGGACCTCCCGTAGAACAACTTTTTGCAGCTGATGACCCCATCCAACCCCTAGTTGCGTTTGATCCTCGACTTTTGGGCCACCTTGTATAAGCTATAATAACAATAAATAGAAGCTAAAAATACCAAATGTTTTTGTTTTTTTTTTTTTCAGAAAACGACCTCGGCTTATTTGATAATAGGCATGACGAAATAACTGGTTCATCTGAAAATTGCGATGTTATTTGTCACAAGTAAGAATTTAAATTAATGAATATTATAGAAAACTTTAATTATTATTCAAGAAGATTTTTCCGCAAACACATTTTACTCATATTGATTACTTAGAATTCTTGTAGGTTTAATATTTCAATGTTTTATACGAATAAAAATGTATTTTATCTATCAAGAAATTATATTTGTATTCATTTCTTTTTCAGATGGAAAACTATAGGTACTCCTGAAAAGAACATCCAAATTGGACATAGGATTATTAACGTTTCCCACGTTTTGGAAAAGTTATATGAGATCTCAAATCACGGACCATTAGATAGAAACCTAACAAAAAGCTTGAAATTAAATTTCACATAACGTTAACCTGAAAAAGAGCGTAAAACTTGGTATTTTTTTTGTAATAAAAATGTTTTTAGTTTAATTGAATCAGTTTTATTTAAAAATAGCTGTTCCCGCGATCCAGGATGAAAAGTAGCCTATGTCCTTCTCCAGATCATGGTCTGCCCATGTCCCAAATTTGATCTAAGTCCGTTTAGCTGTTTCAGCGTGAAAGCATAAGAAACAAAACTCACTTTCGCATTTATAATATTAGTTAGGAACGCATCCTTAATTTTTCAAGTATCACATAAAACAAATAAAAATAATTTCATTGTCCTATTTATTTTTTGTTAGATCTATACTATCGCGCTATACGCGCAAACTGTAAGAACTTGCGCGTCGTTGCTGCGCCATCTATTAGAATACACGGGCGTAACCTCGCTATGCCGTTAGTTATATCGGCGTCGTCGTTAGATGGCGTTCACGTCGATTGTGTAAATGTGTGCGTGCGTTTTTCAAGGACACTTAGGTCTTGTAGTCCTCTTAGGGAATAATTCGTAGCTTGGCGCCGAGGGCACGTCTTTGCTTTTTTGACGTGGCGGTCAATAGGTTAAATAGGGTAATATAGTTGTATTGATTTTTATGATTATAATTCTATAAATAAATATTTGATAGCGAGTCATATTTAGATCAACATACTCGTAAAACCTGATACTGACCGGCTAATTGCAAAAAAACATAAGAAAAGTTAAATTTCACGGGCTTAACCCTGACGCATTCACATTTTGGGAGACCGTTTATAATTATAGCTTCCACGAGAAAAACACCCCGTTTGATATGAGGATCTTATATTTCCATCGGAAAAATCCAATTCTTCGTTCCTTCGACCAGTCTTCAGGAGCACAAAAGTATTCACCTTTACAATGATAAAATTATTCAAAGATCAAACATTTGGCAAGAGATAAAACACAGGCGTAAAGGCAAAGAACTGTATCTTAAGTACCATCTCAAGATAATGCTACATGTAAATACTATCATTCTTTCCAGAGGTACTTCTGACACTAATGCACAATCGTATCGCATTTATGCAGTATTTTATCAGAGGGTCCTTAGTGGAGATGTGGAAGGAGACGGAACCTTATGAAGGACGGAGCAGTGGGACATTACAGGTTTGAAATAAATAATAATATATTAAGTTTATTTATTGACTTTGTAAGTAATGGAGGGTAGGTTTGGATTTGGAGCCCCCCAGGGTCAAGCAGTGTTATTGGGCTTTTCCAATAGGCATTTCCTGCCTCATTGGCAACTGCTGAGCCAAATAATCAGCATCTATACCTAGCCTCATCGTCCTGGATTCGTTTCCCAGGTCAGGCAATGTGATAGGATTGCCCATTAGGATATTCTGACTAGCAGCTCGGAGTGTAGATTTGTGCCTGATTTCTGGCAAAGAGGAACTATTATATGGGAAACTGGCAAAATGTGGATGAGTGTTAGTCGGCAAGAGATCGGCATCGCCGTCTTTTCAACACGGAGAGTATTCCTGAACGGTTTCACACGATAAAACCTAGTGACTTCTTTTCAAATCCAGGCCAAATCCTCCTATCGCATTTTTTTTGTGGTTGGCGAACGACTTTTTCTTCCACATGCTTAGTAGCCGTCATCTCTGTGTCCTGCACACTTTCCCAGCCATTTCATCTCAAGTCAAGTACCTACCAAGATTATGGTACTCGTATGTGACCAAACCATCCTCCTGCCTGTCCCCTTTTTTGTGGTCGACGAACGACTTTTTCTTCCACATGCTTAGTAGCCGTTATCTCTGTGTGTCCTGCACACTTTCCCAGCCATTTCATCTCTAGTCAAGTACTCACCAAGATTATGGTACTCGTATGTGTACCACAACATCGTATCGTTGGCACTATCGTAACCAATGTGTTACAGTAATGTGTACTTTTCTGATAAGTGTGCAGCGTTAACGGTGAACTGATGTTTTCGCTGGTATACGAGTACTATCATTGTACAAACAAGAGGACCTCGTCACATGATAACAAGCTCACAATGTAATGGGGTTTAACCGCATTAATACGGTGTTATTCCTTTATCAACGGCTTTTAGGCGGCTTGCCCTTTAAGTAGGATTTACGATTTTGTAGTATTGTATGTCGTTACGTGACAATGTCCCCGAAGGATTTGGCAGAGGTTTTTAGACATTTCACATTTGCGCAATTATTTCCCATGCTATAGGGTGTGAGCTTATCGTCATTAACTGGGCACAAATCCGGACTTCCTGTCTGCAGTTATGAAATTCCTGAAGGACAAACCCAATAACACTTTGCCTGACTTGAAAAACAGTATCGTTGGCGACTAATATTCGATAAACCAGACACTGAAACGTGATGGATGACGTCACGTGATGCGTATTAAATCTCTGCATTTAGTGATATTCACAATATTTTCATGTTATACAAGGTGTCGTTTTGCATCCTCGTCAAATTCAAGGAGGTAATTATGCTAATGATTCTTGACACGAATCAATAATAAAATAAGTAGGTCTTTTTTTCTAATTTTCTCAAAAGCCGATTTAAGAAAATTAGAAAAAAAAATTACCTACTATGTGTGGGACACGCATGTTAAAACGCGGCCCGTGTGATTCCGCAGTTAGAGTGCGGTATCACACGGCCCTTTTACACATATGTACATTCCCGCATACGCAACGGGGTGATTCTGTTCTGTGAACGTGATGTATTCTAAAATACTGTCAAACTTAAATAACTAAAAAAACAAGTATGTATTAATTATTGAGCAGGTATCGTAATTTTATTTGATTGTATATGTCTTTCATAGCAGCCTCCTGAAATTTGACGAGGATGCAAAACGACACCTTGTATAGTTCCTGTTAGCGTCACGCGTACCACACCACTACCCTAACCCCTCAAACCAGAACACAGCAACGCTGGTTGATGGCAAAAACAGGTTTCGTGGTAGGTAATACTTCTTCGGATAAGCTCCTTCACAAAGAGCTCGAAGTTTACGTATTTTGGCATATGATAAGACCGTGGTTACAAACACAAAAAAAAAAAAAACAGGCAAATGGGTGTCGGACCACGCACAATGAAGGGTTCCGAAGTTGGTATGAATTTATCCCAAAAACAAACTTAACATTGTAGTTGAAAAACATGTTCTCCCATACATCGATATATGCCACAATCAATTGTCCAACTGCAAATTTCATTTGGTCGTCTATTGCTCGTTAACTTGTAAAGCCCACTTAGATGTGATAGGTACCTATCCTTTTAATTTCATTATATTTAGGTACTACTGGCATGAATTTTTTCACATCTCCATAAACAACCATTTAGCTAGCAGACAACGACGACGAGACAAGATTTTTGACTTTAACAAAAATGAGCACTGTTATATGCTTAATATGCTTAATAAAACGCAAACGGATTCATGAATCGAAAAGTGGTGTTCACAGACCCGTAATATTTTTGAACGGCCTATCCAACGATACCCCACACCATGGGATAGACGAGAAAAATATATCATCCCCGCATTACGTGCAAGGGAAGTACTTACCAATGTTTTTTTTATTTTTTTTTTATCAATAGTAAAGTATTAAAGTATTGATAAAATAATAAATCTTAATTTTAACTTTCATAAAATAAATAAAGGTGTCTCTATTCCATTTATGTTCGCTATTCTAAAATCAAAATACATAAAGTTAGAATTTTGTGTCGACGCTCGGCTCCCTCGCGGGTCACGAAGCGCGGAGTGCCGGGGTGAAAGGGGGCGGAGCTTGGAAATTTTTTTAGAGTGCCTGGTCTTAATATACCTATGCCAAATTACAGCTTTCTAGTGCAAAGCGTCTCTGAGCTACAGCAGGGACAGACAGACGGACATGGCGAAACTAAAAGGGTTCCTAGTTTATTAATGAACCCTAAAAAAGACGTAACCGACTAATAATAGACAATGAATAGAGTTGTTTATGCGTCTACTACCGACCGTTACTATACTACGGACAGTTCGCTTAGATCAATTTTATAAATAAACTTTAATAGACTGATTGATCGACAAATTGAGTTGTTTGTTTATTTATGGCTTGCGATTGCCTAGAATCGCTTTTGATTAGTTTGACGTAGTTTGAGGAACAGATGACCAAATTATTAATATGTGTAAGATCCTTCACGGAAAAACAGATGCTCCTGAAATGCTTGATGAACTGTCCCATCTTTTTGCTCAGTAGCCAGGAAGCGCAGATTATTCGCTGGGCCCCGGGGTCGAACCGTCGCTCGAGCCGTCTCCTGTCCCTCGCACACTCTCTGCGCTCAACGCTCTCTTGGACGCTCAGCCTCACTGTGATGTGTTCGCGGATGAATGGAAAAAAATATTGTCAACATGTCTGGATGATTGTGAGCATGAGCGTTTGACTGTCGAGTCAACATTTGTTATTGTACTTAAATAATGTGTTTGTGTCTTTAAAGGCTCTTACAGACTGAGGCGATATCGCGGGCGCGACAGGCATATTGCTGCCTATCGCGCCCGCGATATCGCCTCAGTATGCAGGAGCCTTACCTAACTAAGTAATTGGCCTTGGCTGTTTTATTTTTATATAAAATAAAAATGGTTTACTCAATTATAAGCGTATCGTTAAGTCGCGAAAAATTATCTGGACTCGAAAAATCCTAATCAAAATATTTTATTTCACATAAACCCACATGGGCACTTATGAAACTTCAGAAGCGAGGTGCACGGTTCCAATTGGTCGTTTCCTATGGAGAAGAGCCGACAAGAGACTCCAGTTAGAGTTTTAAAAATAATTGGCTTTTACAATGTTTTCAAATCAGTGTTAATAAATAGGTATTCAGGACAGTGTAGGCCTGTCAAGAACTGCCAGGGGGGTAACCATCACCTCTTATAGCAGTATTATTTCAATATTACTTCAGCTTGAGAAAGAGATGGAGCTATAAGCCCTGTATAGCTCCATCACTTTCCCACTGTAAAGTAATATTATAATAATACTGCTCTAAGAGGTGATGGTTACCCCCCAAGTACTTAACAAAAAAAATGGCCTACAAATCTAGCCTATTAAGCCTACAACGTTCTCACATTCACAAAATACACAAGACTATGTAAAATATTAATAAAATAATAAAAAAAAACCTATTTAAACCAAATGACATGTTTGCCACTACAACAAGTCTAAATTAATATCTTGTCTACAAAAGCCACTAATAAATAGTTTGATATCAAAATTGTAGGTATATAATGTCAAACAATGAAAACATTATGTCAAAAAACAATGTATAAAAAAAAATCATCGTAGTTTGGGAGCAGTTAACAGACATTTACATAGTTTTGCCGTTTATGAGGTACCAGGGAAGCCACATGTGCAGAAGGAATTATTGCCAAACTTCCTTGTCTTCAGCGGACTTTGGATTTAGCCGAAGATCCATTCACATCATCAGTCTCTTGCCCTTATTCTAATTGTTTAGTGGTCAGCGCAGCATCGTCTTCTATGTTAGTCTCCTGCCCTTATTCTAATTGTTTAGTGGTCAGCGCAGCATCGTCTTCTATGTTAGTCTCCTGCCCTTATTCTAATTGTTTAGTGGTCAGCGCAGCATCGTCTTCTATGTTAGTCTCCTGCCCTTATTCTAATTGTTTAGTGGTCAGCGCAGCATCGTCTTCTATGTTAGTCTCCTGCCCTTATTCTAATTGTTTAGTGGTCAGCGCAGCATCGTCTTCTATGTTAGTCTCCTGCCCTTATTCTAATTGTTTAGTGGTCAGCGCAGCATCGTCTTCTATGTTAGTCTCCTGCCCTTATTCTAATTGTTTAGTGGTCAGCGCAGCATCGTCTTCTATATTAGCCGCCATCTTAGTAGTCACCTCATTTATGTCATATTGTGAGTATAAAGGCTCCTACATACTGGCGCGACTTGTCGCGCGACGCATCGCGACACAAAGGCACCGCTTGTAGCGCTACACGCGGTGTCTTTGTGTCGCGTCGCGCCAGTATGTAGGAGCCTTAAAGGTAAAACTCACTAAGTGACATTTTTACAAAAAACTTGTTAAACAAGTGGTAAACATAATGAACTTAGACACTTTTGTCTCAAAGATTATCAGATAATTCGTAAAAATGTCACTTAGTGAGTTTTACCTTTATACCCACGATGTCATGTTTTATATAATCCAACCATCATTCATTTAGTCTTCCTCGACTCTTATAACCAACAACCGATACTACATATCGAAGATACGAATCATCGAAGGACTTAGACCAAGAGATTTGTAAATCCACATTCAAAATACATATTTCATTTCACATAATCCTACATGGATTTATGGAACGTTAAAGTTAGTTTCGAATCACTCGTTTCCTGCAGAGTACAGCTGGCAAGAAGTCCATAGTCTTTTTTTCTCTGGAAACTGCGATATAACAACCGTTTTAGATCAGAATCCTGGAAGCAAGGCAGTAAATAATCGATAAGACGCAGGAAACCAGCTGATTTTACTGCCCACGCTAAATGATTAATGCATGAATCATACTAATTTTCCGAGAACAACTTTGTATACAAAGGCCATATAGATCGAATGTGATAATTTATGTATCTTTGAACGCTGCTTGCGATATTGATTGATTTATTCCTTGACTGTTATTCAAAACAGACATTCTAAGACGGGTTTTTGACGTGAGAACTTATAAATCGATGAACGCCGGCTGCACGCACGAAAAAGCAAGACTCATTGTCACGTTCCGCCTGAGCCGAGCGTGCAAGCGAGAGCGCGGAACTAGCGATAGAGAGGCACGATCGGCCTAAGCGTTCAGCTTGTGACGCATCCCTCTCTCGTTATCACATAAAATTATCGTCCGTAAACCGAATTTACAGACAACCAATTTTTAGTTTTATTTCGACGACCTACTAGAATGAAAAAGTTTTTTTTTCTGAGGGAAAAACCTCATTGATAATCTCCGTCTGGTGAGAATGGAGAGTGGACTGACTATAACCTCAAAGTTCCTCCTGCTACCATGAGTCGGGAGTAAGAATACTCGCTCATGCTCTGCACCCTCGGATCGAGGCTATAGAATGAAAGAAGAAAATAAATTAATTTGGCCCAGGTTACACACAGGCACGCAATATTCACAGAAAAACAAAATAGTAGTGTTGTTGACTTTTTTTTTGGGGTGGAAAATTATCAAATAACTGCATCCGTTCTGGTTTAGTCAATCAAAGTCTGACACACCCTGCGTCAGACTTTGATTGATCACCCGTGTTCCTTCCGTTGCCTGTGTTGCCAGGGGCCTCGGAATACCTTTCGGATTTTCTCGGGACCCCGGCAGGCATCGGCCCTAGTAGACCCTTACCCTTGTGCTGACGACATCTCTTTGAGGTGCGCGTGGAACACAATGTGCCGTCGACTCGGGCCTGTTCCTTATTGGACGGTGAGCTACCCATTGCTCACCGTCCGCTAGCCCGCGCCTACGGTGGCCGGAAATCCGCCTGGGATTCCCAATGCCCAGGGCGTCTCTTGCGGCGGCTAGGGGCGTGAGGGCGCAAAATTTGCTTCTCCCTCACCCGTCCCGCCTCCTCCTTCGCAAGCATTACTGCTTCAGTGTTGTTGTACTGGCGTGTGCTAGCTAACATATGGCAAGTGTGTAATTTAATCCAATGTTTTGTGTTTCGTAATGTTAATTACTTTGCATACGATTTGTATATAATCAAATTTATATAACTAAACAGACAGATGTGCTGCTGGGGAGTTTGTTCCACCACTTCTTCTTCCCAGCTAAAGCACTAGGAAGTGGTGAAGGGCGGGCATTTTTGGGGGACTGTCTTATGTAACTTTGACGTTCGAAAAGTGCTGATTTTCAGCCTAGTTTGAATAAATGACTTTTGATTTTAATTTTGTTGGCTGCGCCAAATAGGCCCAGTTCAGCATAAATGCCAGACAACTAGTGCCTGACGCTGGCTTTCAACTGGACCTTATGTTACGACGAAGTCTTACGGATGCAAATCAGTTTTATAGTGTGTGCAAATATTATCGGTAGTACGCTATGAGTCTGTGCCCGTTATTTCACCAACAGTCCACCTCATACTCCTTAAACCGAAACACAGCAAAGCTGATTAACGCCAGATGGCAGTGCAATCCCGGGTCATACGAAAGTGTGTTGGGCTGACGACATCTTTAAAGTTGAGGGGACCTGGACGACGATTACGTGCAATTGTAGAGGGTGGTAGAAAAGAAAGAAGGCCTACATCAAGCAGTTGGTGATTTTGGACTAAAATTTGTAAATTTCTTCTGCTATTCATCCTCTGTAAAGGATTTGATTCTGTCTTCTGTATTATAATTTTCAGGGTTCCGTACCTCGAAAGGAAAAAACGGAACTCTTATAGGATCACTCGTGTGTCTGTCTGGCTGGCTGGCTGGCTGTCTGTCTGTTTGTCACAGACGATTTGTCCCGAATCTACTGGACCGATTAAGTTGAAATTTGGTACACATATGAATTTCTGTGTTTTGAAAATGAGGTCACTTCTAGGGGGGCAAATGAGAAAATAAACGTTCGCAGACTGTATCGTGTGACATATCAAATGAAAGAGCTTGTTGTGAGGGTCTCGAATATTTTTTTTAATCATTTTGAAATATACAGTTTTAAAGATAGTTACGACAAAACCCTTATCTCCGAAACTACTGTGCCTAAAAAAGTAAAAAAATACGGAAAATTGTTCTTTAGTTACAGATTACAGGAAAACCTATAAGAAGTCTATGGTATCAAAATAACATGGTAAATCTCTCAATATTGTGCGTTCAAACTTTCATTTGCAGTTGGAATTAATGGGAGAGCATGTTTTTCAACTAGGTACAATGTTAACTTTGTTGGGAAAAAAAAATCTTTGGATAAAAAACTTGGTAGTTAAAGAAAGCAAGAAAGAAAAGAAAGATTAATTGTCACATTATACACGTGCATGCAACAAATCTAGAATAGGTAAACAGAAAAATAAAACAAAATAGATCAACATATAAACACAAATAGTCGACAACAGCACGCCATGACTGTGACAAGAAGGCTTCCACTCAGCATGATGTTGTGCTATGAGGACCCACAACACAGCGCTGATAACATATTCATTGTACGGAACCCTCACCGCGGCGACTTTAACTCAGCTTGCTTTAAATATATTGTGTTTGTAGCTTTCTTGCCTTCAAATTCCGTGAACGAATTCTATCGTGATTCAATTTCCGAATAATTTCGAAATGCTTGCACGTTCGCATTCTTTGTTTCTTATAACCCGAAAAGGAACGTAAACCTTACCACATATGCCAATATCGCGATTCGTATGACGTTATTTGTGACGTCAAAAGCAGCTATAAAATCCCGTTATATTGAATTGAACGTAGAAAATTGTGGCTATTACTCATAGTAAACCGGACCAGTTTATCTTGATCCATCATCTGCCTAGCCTTTTTCCCAACTACATTGGGGTCGGCTTCCAGTCTTACCGAATACAGCTGAATACCAGTATTTTACATGGAGCGACTGCCTATCTGACCTTTACAAGCCAGTTACTGGGTAACACGATACCAACTTGGTAAGACTGGTTGTCAGACTTTCGAGCTTCTGACTACCCGTAACGACAGTCAAAGATCCACGAATGACAGCCGAGACCAACGGCTTAACGTGCTTTCCGAGGCACGGAGGTGTCTTGGTATGTAAAGATGGTCACCCATCTGCGGACCAAACGTAGACGGCAAGTGTAGCTTAACCTGATCGATTGACCCGTGCGGCTGTTATTATTTAGCCACAAGCCTCTCTTTATTTATCTTGATCCGTGGCTATAATATGAAATAACATCACACCTGTAAGCCCCGAAAGGTTAAGCATACGTGTACCTGTAGTACACCCACCTTTCGCCAGTTATGGTCTCACGTGGGCGAGCTATTGCCATCAACCGGGCACAAGTCCAGACTCCGGGCTCAATCAATCAATCAACTCAGCCTATAACAGTCCACTGCTGGACATAGGCCTCTCCCAGGCTGCGCCACAATACCCTGTCCTCCGCCTTCCGCATCCAGTCTGTCGCAGCCACCTTTTTAAGGTCGTCGGTCCATCTAGCTGGGGGGCGTCCCACACTACGCTTGCGATACGCGGTCTCCACTCCAGGACTCGTCTGCTCCACCGGCCATCGGTCCTTCGACAAACATGGCCAGCCCACTGCCACTTCAGCTTGCTGACTCTGCAGGCTATGTCGGTAACTCCGGTTCTCTTCCGGATAGCTTCCATTCCTGATCTGATCCTTCAAAGAAACTTCGAGCACAGCCTGTTCCATGGCGCGCTGAGCGACCTTGAATTTCTGGACCAGCCCGACTGTCGTGTCCACGTTTCGGCACCGTATGTAATAACGGGCAGGACGTACTGGTTGAAGACCTTAGTCTTCAAAGACCGGGCTGCTACTGAGAAATTCCTGTTGAAAAAAACCTAATAACACTTTGGCCGACCTAGGAACGAACCTAGGACCTCATATCCGTGGCGATACAGATTTAAATAAAATAAAAACTGGCCAAGTGCGTTTCGAACCACGCACAATGATGGGTTCCGTAGTTGGGATGAATTTATCCCTGAACAAAATGAACATTGTAGTTGAAAAATATATTCCCTCATACATTTCAACTGAAAATGTCAGTTTGTTTGTACGCACAATATTGAGAGATTTACCATGTTATTTTCTCTACTAATCTATTAATAAAGAACTAAGATCTGTATTTTTTTCAATATTTTAGGCTCAGTAGTTTGGGGAATGGTAAATTTTCATTTATTTACTTAAATAACTTTAAAGTATTTATTTTAAAATTATAAAAAATATATAAGTATCCAAAATTCTTATATCAAGCCCTTTCATTTGATATGTCAAACGGTACACTTTGCAAAACATTTTTTTTAATTTTGTAATTTGCCCCCAAAAGTGACCCCCATATTCAATATTCATTTATTTACGTTACACGTCCGTATTTGGGACATAGAAATTCATGTGTACTTTTCAACGTAATCAGTCCAGTAGATTCGGAGCAAATGGGCTGTGACAGACGGACAAACAGACACGGGCGTTCCTATAAGGGTTCCGTTTTTCCTTTTGAGGCACGGAACCCTAAAAATGTACTGATTTCAATGTCATTATTCCTTTACATACAGCGTCACCTTCGGATGCCAAAATATATTGGTCAAAACTGAAGCTGAAATAGTAATAGTTTAAAACAGACAATGAGTATTCTATAGCTGTCCTTTTCTGAACCAGGTGAAATGTCTTGCTGTCTCTGTCTGTGACTTTTTTATGAATGGGTGGGTAGAATTCAAGGATTTACCAAGTAAATGTGTGTTGACATGACACACTTTCGTACTAGAAACATTAGTTTAGTAGAAAACTTTGCATAGCAAAATACAATTTAAGAAACCATTTTAATGTATTCGTTTATCTTGACCCAATTGTAATGGCAGATACTTTAGTACCTTTTGAGACTAAATACACAACATCTCGCTGTGTTTCCCCGAAGGGTAGGCAGAGTTGTACCGAAAGTAGGTACACCCACATGCGAGACAATTACTATCCAACGGGCACAAATCCAGACTCCGGGCTGCTACAGAGAAACTCCTAATGGAAAAACCCAGTAAAACTTTACCCGGCCTGGGAATCAGACCCAGGAGCTCATGCTCAACAGCGCTACTTGGCCAACGAGGCAGTCATCTAACTAAATATATTTGATTTATTATAAAAATAATAAGTGGCAACTTTGGCAGTACACACGGGCTCACACGGCTACACATCAAACTATACATTTCCAATATAAGCTGATCTCGCATTGTATAGGATTGCCGTACAATACGAGGTCAGCGTAAACTGGAAATGTGTAGCTTGATGTGTAGGTGTGTACAAAACATTTAGAGGGTGTCCTTTGAATTCCCACATGACAGTTTACTATAAGACGATTTTTAGTCTTTCTAACAATGACAACGTGGGAAATAATTGCAACTTAAATTGAGTTGGGTTTTAGAATTCAGCCATCAGTTGAATGAGAACAGGCAGAGTTAAAGATCCAAGCCATATTATATGCGTTCGTAAGGCATTCAAATCTCTCCGTATAACACAAACCAGGTCAGGGCCTAACGGGTTTCCCCATTGACGACGAACGTAAGTATGAATACTTAGAAATCGAACCGTGTCATAGCTACTGCGATAGTACGAACCATTTGTAGATAGTTGACATCGTATCTGTAGATAAAGTCAAGGGATCAATGATTATGTTTCATTATCATTTTAGCCTTCGTTTTCTTCATTAACATTTCCTACTCAGGTTTTTTTTAGACTTTAAAGACGGATGTCCTTTAAAGGCAAGCAGTTTTGGCTGTCCGTCAAGAAAAGGATCACGGAACATTGAAAAAAAAACTTCGTTTGAATCTGGAAATGAATAGCACAGGACCGAGGCGAAATAATGTAAGTGTTAAACCTGGCAGGCTATTAAATATTCAAATCGAATGGCACAGAGGTGTCCCCCTTTTCTTTCTTGCTGCTTCCCATGACCTACTTGTGGCCGAAAATGCCCATTATCCCCCATAACCGTCCCCTTTTTGTATGCAGCCATGCCGTGGCTTCCCATGGCCTTAAAGACATCCGACAGTTTAATGAGGTTGATCGTTTCGTCTATCGCTCTATGCTCAACCCTTCCCCTCCTTCCTTTGCTGCCCTTTTGTATCCACCGGTTACCCATGACCTTAATCACATAGTCCAATCGATTTAATCTTAATGGGACCGAATCACCCTCTCTCGAAGTTCTACCCTCAGCCAAATTGCTTTGACTTTGAAGCATAAAACAAAACGAACGTCTATTTATAAATCCCATAACACGATACAGTTCAATCAACTGACCTAGTCAATGTCGATCCTAAGGCGCTGACATGACCCAATTGACCAAAATAGGCTTCTCTTAAGAAAAAAAAATACCAAATCTGTGTAGTGTGTGGTAGCGGAAAAAATATATGTTAATTTTGAACATATTTCCCAGAACTTGGTAGTTACAAAAACTCTTTTTGAAAAAAAATCTCGATACAAACTCACATTAAACTAACCTCTTAACTTGGGTTCTAATCCAAAATATCTGTATTAAATATCAACATACGTTACGTATTTAATTAATAACAAGAACATCTTATTTGAATGCAGAACTTGGTTGTTTTTTATTTTCGATTACTTAACTCAATTTTGAGTAAATAGATAATTGCTTCATATTTTGCAATAAATTACAAGCGTTGTGTCATCGCGCTTCTCTTTCTTTTCTATGCAATCTGACAGTGACCGCGGTTTAGGTGTTGTCAGCGTCTTAAGAAGGAGACGACTCAGTTTGATTAATTTAATGGTCTTGGCATTGACTGCATAAATGTGAAGCGTAATGGTTTTTTTTATTTTTTTTATTTGTGATGGGTTTGCTCTTGACTTTAGTCTATGCCAGAGGCGACAGAAACAAAGTCGACGATGGAGCGAGCTTACCCAGAAGAAGCCTGTTCACTCTCACTTTGAAGAGAATGAACAGGCTTAATGGTGTCTTTATTCATTGTTCTACTGCCCATACGTTTGGTTAAGCCTAATCAGCCTATAATGTTCCCACTGCTAGGACACAGGCCTCCTCTCTGTGAGAGGGAGTGGGCCGTGCCCGTGACCACCAGTGCGGGTTGTTAGATGTCACATGTCTTCGATTTTTTTACTCTAGGACAAAGTTCAGGTTCGGTTTGTCCATGATGTTTTCCTTCACCGTTTTGAGAGCAATGGTGATGAAATAATTTACACAAAGTAAATCGCCTGTCAGGGTTCGTACCTACGACCTTACAACTCGTAAATCACTGCCGTTACCATTGGGCCACCACTGCTCTCCACGTTTGGTTGATAAGGCATTAAGTCAAGATATCCAGTCTTATTTGCAGAATAGATCATTGAGCTATGACCATCACTTATTTTTCACTTTACCTATTTCCAGAGACTGCATCTAATAGATAACGAGAAAAACTTTGTTGAATTGAAGTAATGATACTAAATAATTAATATTTTCTCAATAAATAATCACAAAGTTGTAAAACAACAACATTAAAAAAAAATCATTGGGATATTACGCAAAGTAACCGAATAGGTGCCTACGTAATCGAAAAAAAACTATGGGATAATACCTATTGTGAAGAAGTAATCTAAATATATTAGTGTACTTCTTGTAATTACAATTGTTCTATTTAAGTCTTCAAGGCCAGAACTTTATCAGACATTCTGAATTCTGACATCGATCCGGGACATTATAGATTTTATCATCAACACGCGAACTTCATAACAACGTTTTCCTTCATAGCATAAAACAATAATATTTAATACTGTTACCTCAATTAAAAGTTTTACGATTTTGGCAATGAGATCTGCATATTAATGTGGTATCGTGTGTGGTCTCTGCTAAGAATAGGGATAACGACTTCCTGTGGGGTAACACAGAAAAGACGATATGCATTATTAACCTTGTTTTTCTGAGAAAACCTGTGAATACTCGAATATGTCGTACACAAAAGAAAAATCTAGCCATCTATGTATCTACGACAGAGATGAGAACCTGAGCTAGTTAACAATTTCTGCAAGACAAAGGCTCTTGAGACATTCACACGAAATTAATTTCCTTACGCAGAAATATAATATTTATCAAGACACAATACCAAAACAGTCCCAATCAATTAGAAAATTTCACGCAATTGACTCCCAACTATTATGTCATCCAGATGCAACATCTAAATGTTTGAGTATGATAACATTTTAAAGTTGTTTAAATAATCATTACTAAAACGATTAAAATAACCCACCTTTAACCTAACAAAGCGACCCAGACACACAAATGTTATAAGTAAACATACGACTCCAGTTTAGGTAAAATTTCATGCAATTGACTCCCAACTATTATATCATCCAGATGCAACATCTGAATGTTTGATTACGATAACATTTTAAAGTTGTTTAATAATCATTACTAAAACGATTAAAATAACCCACCTTTAAACTTACAAAGCGACCCAGACACACAAATGTTATAAGTAAACATACGACTCCAGTTTAGGTAAAAAACCTAACCTTGAGCGAAGGCCGACGTAAAATCCATTCGATCGCGAATTAATTTTGTGCTTTAAACTTATTTTTATGAAAGGTCATGTTACTCAATAGGGTATCGCTTTAAAAGTCGGGGGAAGCCGGATTTGAAGGTATTTTTATAATGTCATAATTATTGGCACTATTGGCAGTAAATATAATGGTGCCGATTCCCTTGTTCACAAACTAAACTAAATTTAAGTTCAGTGCATCTTTTTCTTTCTATTTCATTAAGAAAAGGACAGAAGATAAATTTTAGTTTAGTCCTGTCAAATTAATCAGCGCCTGTCACTACTCCATACTAGTTTAGACGTGATTAAAAAGTTGCCTACTAAAATTACGTCAATTTACGTCAAGCGCCGATTAATTTGACAGGACTAAACTAAAATTTATCTTCTGTCCTTTTCATAATGAAATAGAAAGAAAAAGATGCACTGAACTTAAATTTAATTTAGTTTGTGAACAAGGGAATCGGCACCATTATCAGATAAAATACCCAACGCTTAATAGTCTGATCTCCGGGTCAGGACCAAGGTGAATGGAGTCCGATTGAAGAGGCCTATGTCCAGTAGTGGACTGCTATGGTCTGATGATCATGAATGGTCTGATGTTTATTTGTAATTAATACTTAAGGCGCTGACAAGACCCAATTGACCAAAATAGGCTTCTCTTAAGAAAGAAAATTGCCAAATCTGTATAGTTTGTGGTAGCGGAAAAAATATATATTAATTTTGAACATACACACAACAACACGGTCTAGGGATATTTCATACTCAATTAAATAACTCGAAAAGTACTGGCCGCATTGTAATCTTTCATACACCGATTTGTTTGTAATTTATCTCAGACTAATTCCAAATTCAAATTTTTGAAAATTCTTTTGTTTCGGTGGCATAAAAATGTCTTGATGTGTAGGAGAGGGAATTTTCATTTGTGCGAAATTTAGAAAACAATACGAATTACGTTTAGTTACAGTTTTTTTTCATTTTTAAACGAAAGATAAAGTTAAAATTGAGGTATTGTAGCCATGCAACGCCAACATTTGACGAGGGCGGAGATGTTACGAGCTGTGGGAATGCTGGAAGCTGGGTCTGTTCAGCGTAATGTTGCTGAGGCCATAGGGACCCACCAAAATGTAATTTCAAGATTGTGGACACGCTATCGTGCCACAGGTGAAGTAGCGGAGAGGCACCGGGGGCCAAGTCGCATCACTACCCCCAGACAAGATCGATTTTTGCAAATTACTGCGCGAGCTCAACCAAATGCAACGGCGACTCAATTGGTCCAAAGGCTGCGAGTGGAACACCAAGTGCTTGTGAGTGACCAAACTGTAAGAAGGCGACTGCATGAAAGCAATCTACGCTCTCGTAGACCACTCCGGGTCCCACCTTTACGGAGAGGCAATCGTGGACGACGATTAGAATGGGTTCGGAACCACGTGGACTGGGGCCGTGAGCAATGGTCCAATGTGCTGTTCACGGATGAATCCAGGTTCGGCTTCCATCCAGATTCACGAAGGACGCGTGTTTGGCGAGTTCCTGGACGATGGAGCCGTCTTCAGAACCCTCAGGAAGTTCACCCATACCAAGGAGGAACAATTATGGTTTGGGCAGGAATTCGTCTTGGAGGACGGACGGATCTCGTTTGGGTGCGGGGCAATATGACGGCAGAACGATACGTCCAACAGGTGCTGGGGCCCGTAATCTTGCCCCACAGAACACAAATGGGGCAAGATTTCCTGCTCATGCACGACAATGCCCGGGCACACACGGCGAGAACGGTAGCAGCTTGGTTACATACACACAATGTTAGGGCCTTAGACTGGCCTGCTCAATCGCCAGATCTAAATCCCATTGAGCATGCGTGGGATATGCTGCAAAGAAGAGCTCTGAAGGAAGTTCCTGAAAATCTGGCTACAGAAGATCAACTTTTTGCGCACCTCAGAAGGACGGGACAATATTCCGCAGCAAGACATTGACAACCTTGTTCTGAGCATGCCGAATCGTTGCCGATGTGTTATGAACATCATGGGCGCTTTCTCAGACTACTAACTTCAAGTTTATAAACACAAATTTAATGATTTTTCTATTTTTTTCAGTTTTTACTCATAAATTAAAAGTTAATTCATATACGGTTTCCGTCTATGCTTAATTTTTTTTCCATTAAATCCTGAAATTTTAATCGAAGTACCTTAACCATTATTAAAAAATGGTAGAATATTAAATAACGTATCTTTTAAATATATACATGTCATATAAATAATTAACATATTGATAGTAATTCGCTTTTTTAAAAATATCCCTAGACCGTGTTGATGTGTGTATTTCCCAGAACTTGGTTGTCACCAAAAAGCGTTTTGAAAAAAAAATCTCGATACAAACTAACGTTAAACTAACCTCTTACCTTGAGTTCTAATCCAAAATATCTGTATTAAATATCAACATAAATTACGTATTTAATTAATAACAAGTACGTCTTATTCTAATGCAGAACTTGGTTGTTTTTTATTTTCGATTACTCAACTCAATTCTGAGTAAATAGATAATTACTTCATATTTTGCAATAAATTGCAAGCGTTTTGTCGTCGCGCTTCTCTTTCTTTTCTATGCAATCTGACAGTGACCGCGGTTTAGGTGTTGTCAGCGTCTTAAGGTGCTGACAAGACCCAATTGACCAAAATAGGCTTCCCTTAAGAAAAAAAATTGCCAAATCTGTATAGTTTGTGATAGCGGAAAAAATATATGTTAATCTTGAACATATTTCCCAGAACTTGGTTGTTACCAAAACACCTTTTGAAAAAAAATCTCGATACAAACTAACGTTAAACTAACCTACCTTGAGTTCTAATCCAAAATATCTGTATTAAACATCAACTTAAGTTACGAATTTAATTAATAAAAAGTACGTCTTATTTTAATGCAGAACTTGGTTGTTTTTTATTTTCGATTGCTCAACTCAATTTTGAGTAAATAGAAATTATCTATTTACTCAAAATTGCAAGCATTTTGTCATCGCGCTTCTCTTTCTTTTCTATGCAATCTGACAGTGACCGCGGTTTAGGTGTTGTCAGCGTTTAAAGTGACCTGTGTCCTGAGCATGGATTTCTTAAAAGTACTACACCTGGAGAACCGTGACCAAATATTGCCAAAAAATAAGTCTGGCAAAAACTTTGGTAAAGCCACAAAGAAAAAATCACACCGACCGATTCTCAAGTTATAAGCATACTAGGAGACTTTGTGTTTTATAAATATGAATCTTTATATGACTTAAGATGTTGACTGTGTGAAAGATTATATGGCTGGAAGGGGGTGACTACCAAGATGACAACTAATACGAAAAAAAAGACATGTTGCGCCGACCCTAAATTAGGATAAGGGCAGGAGAATGAGGACGATATGTGGAAGTGAAGTCTGTGAATCTGGCTCTAGGAGTAGGACAGAGCCAACCCTAGTCATTTAAGTGGTAGTTAGCGGAACTCAACCGTGGATTACATGCCACTAAAGACACTGTTGATTGCGTAGAACCAATTACAAAGCAGTAAGAACAATGTGTATAGTAGAATTGTTTCTTAATGTACAGATTGTTAAGATGACATTTAGAGGATTAGAATGGAATATAATCTTTAACTAGATATCATGCCCTTTAAAAGTTAATAGTGCTCGTCAGAAAGACCCAGTATTTAATTTACAAGCTACTGGCCATATGATTTGATGTGTAATAATTAGGTATATGAAACTTCAAGATACTTTCAATTACCGATGTTTCGTAAACTTAAATGTCTGGTTTTTATTGGCTGATTTAATTTAACTAAGATTCTCTTAAACATGGGTTTTTTTATTATTGCAAGTTGCTGTGAAAAGAATCGCCCATTGTTCGGTTGTTGTAAGACAGGACGTGACTTATGCCAATATGTACCATAATGGAATGGTACATTGTTATACTTACTGTCAGTTATGAATATACCTACCTCTTATAAATAAATAATGACATAAGTCATGGGGAAACAGAGGCAAAGCCATAATAGGGGGCGAGCCTATTGCCATTAAGGCGCTGACAAGACACAATTGACCTAAATAGGCTTCTCTTAAGAAAAAAAATTGCCAAATCTGTATAGTTTGTGGTAGCGGAAAAATATATATTCATTTTGAACATATTTCCCAAAACTTGTTTGTTACCAAAACACGTTTTGAAAAAAATCTCGATCCAAACTAACGTTAAACTAACCTCTTACCTTGAGTTCTAATCCAAAATATCTGTATTAAAAATATCAACATACGATACGTATTTAATTAATAACAAGAACGTCTTATTTGATTGCAGAACTTGGTTGTTTTTTATTTTCGATTACTTAACTCAATTTTGAGTAAATAGATAATTGCTTCATATTTTGCAACAAATTACAAGCGTTGTGTCATCGCGCTTCTCTTTTACCGCGGTTTAGGTGTTGTCAGCGTCTTAACCGGGTACAATCACAAAAAAATCCTAAGTTTATTCACTCACTGTGGAGCAGTGCTCCACAGTGAGTGAATAAACTTAGGATTTTTTCATAGCAGCCTCAAGTGATTGTACCCGGGAGCTGAGATCCCGCGAGTTGCTAATGAAAACAACCACTACCACGGTTCCCGACCAGCGGGGACCGGGCCAAGAACTCCCCTGCAACCAATAGAACAACGACGCAGTACAATCAAAATTTATATCATCATCTGCGTTGCCTTTTCCCAACAATGTTGGCGTCGGCTTCCTGTCTAACTGGATGAAGCTGAATACCAGTATTTTACATGGAGCGACTGCCTATTGGACCAACACTAGTATTGGATAGCACGATACCCCTTGGTAAGACTGGTTATCAGTCTTTCGGGCTTCTGACTACCCTTAACGATCGTCAAAGATACATGAATGACAGCTGGGACCAACGGCTAACTCGGGGGGGTCTCGGTATGTAAGGGATATGGAATGGTATGTATGGAATAAAAATATACACTAGCCATAAAATGGTGATGGTGCAATAAAAATATTAGCAATAAAATTGTCCGTATGAGATAAGTAACCTATCATAATATTTAAACAGTTAATTTATATGGTTTCTCTCTCTCTATTGACGTCCCATTGCTGTTAGCTTGGGAAGAATATGAATTCCTTTCATTTGTTTTGTTTCATCAATCGACAACACCTAAACCACGGTCACTGACAGACTGCATAGAAAAGAAAGAGAAGCGCGATGACACAACGCTTGCTAATTTATTGCAAAATATGAAGCATTTAACTATTTACTCAAAATTGAGTTGACTAATCAAAAATAAAAAAACAATCAAGTTCTGTATTAAAATAAGACGTTCTTGTGATTAGTTAAATACGTAACGTATGTTGGTATTTAATACAGATATTTTGGATTGGAACTCAAGGTAAGAGGTTAGTTTAACATTAGTTTTTATCGAGATGTTTTTTCAAATCGTGTTTTGGTAACAACCAAGTTCTGAGAAATATGTTCAAAATTAACATATACGACGGCGTCAGCGACGGCTGAGCGATAGTGTCGTCATCATCTCATTTCGGTAGTACGGAATCTATAGTGCAGGTTTACAACCAAACACGATGATACAGCAAATTAGTTAGTAGGTATTATTTACTTTCGCAATAATTAACATAGTACAATACTAATAACGTTCACGCACTATTTTCTAGGTTCGGGCAAACCGACAGTTTCGTATAGGAGAAGTGGAGGTCAGCCAGCAACCGGCCGTTACCCTCACAAGACTGACCCGTCGTTTAGCCACTTTCCTTACCACGACTCTGCCCACGTGCAGCCCCCCTCTAGCGGGCGCGTCACGGCGTTTACCCTCACTTTAGTACTACAATAATCAATTGAGAGACTATTATCGCTCAACTTTTATAATCTGCGACATATACAGGGTGACATTGAAAACATGCGACAAATCGAAATGGGAGATTGTACTCATCATTATGAACAACTTTTACTAAGGGACCAAAGCTACAATCCCAAAAAAAAACTGCTGTCCCCTACATTTATGTTCGCAATACCTCATCAAAATGTAGGAAAAGCAGATTTTTTTTTTGGGATTACGGCTTTGGTCCCTTAGTAAAAGTTGTTAATAATGATGTATACAATGTCCCATTTCAGTTTGTCGCAAGTTTTCAATTTCAACCTGTATTTTCCGCTACCACAAACTATACAGCTTTGGCAATTTTTTTCTTAAGACAAGCCTATTTTGGTTATTTGCCTCTTGTCAGCGCCTTAACCTTTTTAATAATTATTGGTCGGTTTTTCTGTGCGATATGTTTCTGTGAATGAGGTCGGAGTTTGCAATGTTTTATCGACTATTCTGCAAGACGGTTTGCGAGTCCCAGATCATAGGAACTGTATATACCATTATGTAGTTTTATCATCCTTATCATCATCATCTCATCTGCCTAGCCTTTTCCCCAACTACGTTGGGGTCGGCCTTTAGTCTAACTGGATGCAGCTGAATACCAGTATTTTACATGGAGCGACTGCCTATCTGACCTCCACAACCCAGTTACTGGGTAACACGATACCCCTTGGTAATACTGGTTGTCAGACTTTCAGGCTTCTGACGACCCGTAACGACTGTCAAAGATTTACGAATGACAGCCGGGACTAACGGCTTAACGTGCTTTCCGAGGCACGGGGGTCTTGGTATGTAAAGATGGTCACCCATCTACGGATGCGGCAAGCGTAGCATAACCTGATCGATTGACCCGTGCGGCTGTTATTATCATCCTCATCATCTCTGACAAAAGACGTTCACTGCAACACTACATATTGCTCCTCGAGGCATCGTCACCAGAGGCAGCGTCACCAGAGACATCGTCACAACCAATTACACAGAACTTAAACATAACTGGCGAAAAGCTAACACACCTTTGCCTAGTGTTCCGGGAATACAGACATAATGTACTGGTGTTATGTAAAGGTAATAAAAAAAAGGAAAATTTACCTACGTACAGAAACCTGATTAAAAGTTTGAAGATGATCCGTGGAAGAATTCAGGAGGATGCTTCTAGGTATCATAATACTTCCACACAAGGAACCAATAAAACATCAAAATTATCCCTAACAGAGTAAACAACGATATTAATAAACCACCGTCATTGTTTGACATCGTGTACATCCAGAGCTTGGTAATAAACGTCAGAAGGAACAGAAATCATGTTTCATGGAATTCTATAACGAGACGTGTTTACGTGTTCATTTTCCTTTCGGCCAGGTATACATATGAAAGGAAAAATGCTGAACGTGCGTGACAAAGTTGCTGAGTTTTGCGTCTTAATTTATAGGCCCTTGCAAGAAAAGAGAAAAACAAGCATTATAATCTATACGTAGAATTTTGGTATCGCAGGCGGGGCACAAACAAAAGTTACACCATATTTCAGATTATTGGTTTGTGCCTGCCTGCGATACCAAAATTCTATAGATTATAATGCTTGTTTTTCTCTTTTCAGTTGTGTTTTAGCAGACGGGTTTTTTGTTTTTTTTTAATATTTGTTTTATTTCAAGCTTTTTAGTTTTATTAATATATGGTATATACATATATAAGTTACTCATTACCTACTAGCTATTATTTGATATCAATATTGTTGTAATTTAATTTAAAAATACAAAAAGGGAGGGGTCCCTTTTTGTATTTTCAGATGCAATATATAAATATTATATAGCCTATGTCACTCCCGCAATTAAGAGCTCTTACACACGAGCGGCATGTTCCCAACGGCAGAGGTAACTGCAGCCGTCGACATTTCAACTTCGAAGATCAGCGAAGTTGAAATGTCGACGGCTGCAGTTACCTATGCCGTTGGGAACATGCCGCTCGTGTGTAAGAGCTCTAAGATAAATCTAACGACACTTCTTATGATAAAAATCAATCAAGCGGTTTAGGCTACAGAGCGTGCCAAAGAAATAGACATACATACATACATACTCTCGAAAAACATTACCCTCCTGGGGCAGTCGGGTAACAAACTGTGATGGAGCGGAATTACACGCACAATTTTGTACCGCTCAAAGCCATAGCAAGTTAAAATGTTAAGAAAATGCCCAACTATGGATGCAAGTTGCAACTGATTATACTGAACAGTACATTAGCGACTACCTATCTGGTTCCTAAAATCCAGTTACTGAAAATTACCCAGTAACTGGATTGTGGAATGCTTTATCTAGGTAAAATATTGTTTCTGCGACGTTGCCATGATCTACGCAAATACGGCAAGTATTTTCGCCGCAGTTTTTCGCTGAGTTTGGTTTGGCCTTAGCTGATAAAAATTCTTAGTTCCGAAGAACTGGAGCGTACCAGGTTGTAATAACACTGTCTGTTGTTCTACAATTGCTTATTGATGTTTTGAATTTAGTTCAGCTGTAGAAGCGTAACTTTCCTTAATTTATTCTGTGTGAGAGATATCTTCGTGATGTTACTGAGGTGAGTTTGGGATATGCTAATATAGTTACGTACAATTACATACTTCTTAGATCTCCTCGACGGTATTTGCTTGAGATTTCAGATACGAACCTACTGCTACAAAGTCGAAGGACTTGAGTCATGAGTCCATAACTTCTAAGGAAAATGAAAAAAAAAAATGGCCGGCGACATTAAGTCTGGAGTCCTGACTTATTATTTGACGCCTAAATCGCGCCTAAAAAGTTAAGTACTGTTGATAGGTCCCGAATAATTTTTTGGGCCATATTTTAAATAGCATAACCTATTTTGTAGTTCGGATACGTTCGAACCAGACTTGAATAAAGGCAAGAACTCAAGTGAGATCAACCAGCCTGCACTGGACCCACGTGGTGGATTTCGTCTTGCTCCCTCTCACAGAGAGGAGGCCTGAGTCTCAGCAGTGGGAACATTTTAGGCGGATTATAAAGAAGGATGTATTGTGATTTGTTTATACTCCAGAACATCCGCATTAAGTCAGGGTCACTGGTCCCGTTACGGATGTTTACATTCGAATCTCAATGTTTACATTGATTTGTAATACTATGTCAGCGACTATTTCAAATTCGAATCATTTGAAATAGTCGCTGACTGATATGTTTATATTATTTTGTGTTTCGTGTAACTGGTCTAAATCAGGATCGATTAACACGATGTCTTGTTTTCCTATGATAACTCGGAAATGCGTCACGATTCCCCCTAATAGATAACGAGTGCGCTCCGCACTCTGAACCTCATTGCTGATGACGTCGACAAATTCTGTTGCGCTTTGGGTGAATTTGAAAGGATAGCTACCTATAGAATTTGTTATTGTACAAGCAGTGGAACTATTTAATTTTTAAGTGTACTACAATATCGTATTGGGTCTAGCCTGTAAGTATATTTGTATGTTTGGAGTGAATAAATAAATAAAATATAAAATAAAACTAATCTATAATAATAAAGGGAAATACGATAAGTCATAATGTTTTTATTTTTGTCTTATCATCATGGATATACGTTTCTGCCTACCCTCATGAAAAAAGGCGTGAGTTTTGTATGTAGTACCATTCCTACCTTTCCCAGAAATATATCCGTGATGGATATATTTCTGGGAAAGGTAAGAATGGTACTTTTTCCGGCTAAAATCAAAACGATGGCCGTTCAAAGCGCACAAAAGGCTTTGGAAGCTTTCGAATATATTGTAGGCATTAGTGAAACGTTTTTCCTGCGTCTACGCGGCGTCAAATTAAAACCAGCAGGCTTAGCATGACGCTTTCTATTTCATCGAAGAATAGACTCGGCTCTTTCTATACAAAGTGACATTTCGTTTCTCCTTTTTTGATATCGCACCGTAGAAATCCTTCTACATCAAAAAGGACCTAGACAAAGATCGTTAGAAACGAAAGACCAAATAACAGATTGTAGAAGGATTTCTACGGTGCGATGTCAAAACTGGAGAAACGAAATGTCACTTTGTATAGAAAGAGCCGTGTCTATTCTTCGAAGAAATAGAAAACGTCATGCTAAGCCTGCAGATGCGAATACACCCTTATTGGCGCTTGGAACACACCGATTCCACGACATTCAAAGTCCAATTTTCCCCAAACTATACTTAAAGAATTTTCCAGGAGACGTAATATTATACGAAGATCCAATCCGAATATACCTGATATTGGATATAGGTGTTAATATAAATAAGAGCCTGCTCTCCTTAAACAAAGGTCAGGAAGGTATTACGTGGAACGTATTTGGTTCGTTTGCAAATCTAAATTCGGAAGAGAGATTCAAGATCAAAATCAAAATTTCGAGGAAATCCTCGAAAAATCTTTTGATCTTGAATCTTTTTTTTTTAAATTGGTGGGTAATTTTACCCACCAATTTTTTTTCATTTGTAGTCCATTTTTACATTAGAATACGTTACTTCTAAGTCGTAAACACTTACGAGTACATATTTTAACGAGTGACCTGTTTTTTCATTGGAAAGGGTCAGTGTTGTTTGGGACCTCATACAAAAGCGGCCAAGTGCGAGTCGGACACGTAGGTTTCGCCGTACCACCCGTACAATATTTAACACTGCATTTTTAATATTACTTTTATTTAAAAAAATTACAAAAACAAACACGTGTCTTGTTTATACAAGAACCGTGTTTGTTTTTGGCATTTAAAATAAAGAAAAAATAAGTGTTAACTTTATTTTATTTTTTCTTGTTATAGCGACCATAGAGGAGCCACAACAGCCGCACGGGCCGATCGATCAGGTTAAGCTACGCTTGCCGCGGTTGGTCTGTGGATCGGTGACCATGTTTACATACCAAGACCCCTTCGTGCCTCGGAAAGCACGTTAAGCCGTTGGTCCCTGCTGTCATTTGGAGATCTTTGACAGTCGTTACGGGTCGTCAGAAGCCCGATTAAGTCTGTCAACCAGCCTTACCAAGGGGTATCGTGTTGCCCGGTAACTGGGTTGTGGAGGTCAGATAGGCAGTCGCTCTATGTAAAATTACCAGTATTTTACAGCTTTTCAACCGGATGAAGCTTTTACAGCTTCATCCGGTTGGTCTGGAAGCCGACTTCAACATAGTTGGGAAAAGGCTAGGCAGATGATAGGAAGACACTTGAAATGTTCACAGTGTGTGCTACACACACTGTGAACGTTTCAAGTGTCTTCCTCAAAAGATACAGCTCTATGACTGAAGGACGGGCAGCGGAGCGGAGCTGAGTTGGGACCCTTTAGATACGGAACCCTAAAAACCGAAAATGGTGCGTATGATGTAGATATTTTAATACCATACTTTGAAGGAAAGGTTGAGATCAAAAGAAGATTAATTTGAACCGACCTAGGTAAAACCTATCCACTTATTTCACGGGTAAGGTGACCTGTTTTTTGAAGGGTCTGTGCTATTTAGGACATCTTACAGAAACCCATTACCTAAGAACATGTTAGGCTTGACCTGTTTTTATCTTCGGAAAAGGTCATTGTTTAATTTGGTTTTTCATCAGCAAAAGGTCATCTCTATTTGGGAAATCTGTCATTCAACATCAACTCACAATCATACACAGAATGTGCCGTTGGCTTCAAATCGGTGTAGTTTTGATTTTTTACGGAATTAAAAGAAACGTGAGTTGAATGCATTTAATAACCTCCCCGAGTAACTTTTTAGGGTTCCGTACCAGAAAAGGAAAAAATCTGAACCCATACAGGATGACTCATGTGTCTGTTTGTCTGTCCGTCTGTCTCAGCCGATTTGATCCGAATTTACTGGACCGATTAAGTTAAAATTTGGTATACATAGGTATGAATTTTTGTAACCCAAACACGGACGTTTTACGTAAATAAATGAATTTTGATATTTTTTTAATAACTTTAAAATTAAAAATTAAATAGTTTTAAAGTTATATAAGAGAATAGATGAAAATTGACCATCCCCAACCCTTATCTCAGGAACTACAGAGCCTAAAATTTTGAAAAATATACAGAATATAGTTAGGTATTTCTTCTAGATTACAGGAAAACCTTTAAGAAATCTATGGTGATAAAATAATATGGTAAATTTCTCAATACTGTGCGGTTGGTCCGTGGATGGGTGATAATTTTTACATACCAAGACCCCTCCATGCCTCGGAAAGCACGTTAAGCCGTTGGTCCCGGCTGTCATTTGTAAATCTTTGACAGTCGTTAGGAGTCGTCAGAAGCTCAAAAGTTTGACAACCAGTCTTACCAAGGGGTATCGTGTTACCCAGTAACTGGGTTGTGGAGATCAGATAGGCAGTCGCTCCATGTAAAATACTGGTATTCAGCTGTATCCGGTAAGACTGGAAGCCGACCCCAACATATTTGGGAAAAGGCTAGGCAGATGATGGTGTTCCAGTGAGTTCGTCAGTACAGAACCCAGGCTGTTGACGTGCTTGTCAATGCGCACTTTGTAAAGTTTTTGTCTGTTCTCAATCTGGAAGAGATTGAGAACAGACAAAAACTTTACAAAAAAAAATAAATGATATTCTTAAGGATATATATTATGCTAGGTAGATAGTATGTTGAAAACATAATACAACTAATTTGCTACGATAGAAAAATTTGTCAGATTATTCTACAAGCAACATAATTACCATAATAGTGTATTTTTTTTATACAATCTACTTAATAGATTTTTTGTAAATCGATAATTGGTTCAAATTTTGCAATAAATTACCAGCGTTATGTCATCGCGCTTCTCTTTCTTTTCTATGCAGTCCGACAGTGACCGCGCTTTAGGTGTTGCTGTCTAGTTGCCACAGGGGATAGAGCGGGACTCACTTGAGGCGCTACCATTGAGTTGTATCACACTTACAAAGACGTCATGCACGATGTCCACATACACGATAACCTACAAAACACGATACAATAAATTCTTCAATACACACCTTAAAGGCACCGTCCTAACAATAACTTATTGTGTTCAAATACCTTTGCGTTCAGTGGTAATAGTTCGATTGTGTTCGGTTATTGCTAATCCAAATTGCGAGACCATTTCGATGTAAATCGATGCCATTTTGTTAGTATTTTTCCTGGTGGCTTCGTAAACCGTATTGTAGTTACGTCATAAGATTTAATGTAAAACGACATTATTTTTGTCTCGGTCGAGTTTATATACGATGCTCGTGGTCAATATTTGACAGTAAACTAGTTTGTTTGAGGTAATGAAAGCCCAGGTTGCACTGAACATACGAAGGTCCTGCTATTGCACCATCCTTACATGCGACTGTCTATCTGACCTCCATAACCCAGTTACCTACTGGGTAACACGATAACCCATGGTAAGACTGGCTGTCAGACTGGGCTTCTGACTAATAACGACTGTCAAAAATCTACGAATGACGGTCGGGGCCAACGGCTTAACGTGCTTTCCGAAGCACGGAGGCTAGGGCGTCTCGTTATGTAATGGATGGTCACGTGTGATGGTCATGTTTGTACTCATTAAAATCCCCACAATAGCATTCTTTGGCCCATGCGATGGAGCTCCAGGATCTTCGGTAGAACGCACCGATGGCCCTGTCTAACCTATAGACTACAAATGTTACTCAATCTCTACCCTACGTGATCGAATCAGAAATGAAGATATCCGCAGGCGAACCAAGATTACCGACAAAGCCCGAAGAATTGCCAAACTTAAGTGGCAGTGGGCAGGGCAAATTGCTCGCAAAACAGATGGCCGGTGGGGCCGAAAGGTTCTGGAGTGGCGACCGCGGAACGGAAGATGTAGCGTTGGAAGGCCTCCTACAAGGTGGACCGATGACCTTGTGAAGGCCGCAGGAATCCGCTGGATGCGGGAAGCACAAAACCGGTCGAAGTGCTTGGGGGAGGCCTATGTCCAGCAGTGGACGTCTTTCGGCTGAAATGATGATGATGACTCAATATCTTAGTTAAACTGTAACACCTAAAATCTATGCAAATAAATTATTACTTTGCTTTACCTTACGAACACTGTAAGGCATAGTTTAATTGTCTTTAAATCTTCTAAGTAAGACAGTGGTGTCGATTCCCTTGTTCACAAACTAAACTAAATTTAAGTTCAGTGCATCCTTTTCTTTCTATTTCACCAAGAAAAGAACAGAAGATAAATTTTAGTTTAGTCCTGTCAAATTAATCAGCGCTTGACGTAAATTGAAGTAATTTTAGTAGGCAAGTTTTTAATCACGTCTAAACTTGTATGTAGTAGTGACAGTCGCTGATTAATTTGACAGGACTAAACTTAAATTTATCTTCTGTCCTCTTCTTAATGAAATATTGAGAAAAAGATGCACTGAACTTAAATTTAGTTTAGTTTGAGAACAAGGGAATCGGTACCAATGCAAAGTAATGAGAGAGTAATTTTAGTCATGTTACACGAAACACTAGCTTCAAAGGCACAAATACAAAGTGAGTTACTTCAGCACAAAAGTAAGTACGTACGAAACTGAGATAAGGATAGGCGTTTATTCTACCCACGCTAGACCACTTTCGACATACTGTTAATGAGGGAAACAAGAATGTTTTTCAGACACGCCAGTCGCTCGTTTGTTACTAGCGAGAAAGGACCAATTTTCTTCGGGCTGATTAAAACTATATATAATTATATGGTCGCGGTTCGTACGTGAACCAATGACAGAATACTTTATATACAACCAATTACGATATACTTGTTTGTATCGCCTAAAAAAGGCACAGCAGGATACTTTGAAGTCCTACTGAATAAAGATCTGGTCAAAGTAGAAAATCTAGTCGGAGAGTGTATTAAGAAAAAAGGCAATCCAAAGAAAATATGGCTTAATGAATAGATTATGGATACACATGGATGACAACTGATAGAAATACAGATGTATGGAAGGAAAAGACTTACTGTGTCGATACCAAATACAATTGGCATAAGAGTACTAGTATAAACGATGTGGGATCTCGCAAATGCTGCTTTTTGTATCAATGGTACGGAGATATAAATAGTTATATATCTTAAATCTGCATAAATGGTAGCTGATAAAGTAGTAACCGTCAAGCCTCCTATTCCCAAGAGGGCAAGGCAAAACTCCCAGAAATCACAATACAGCAATGACGGTATTAGATCACATGTAATAGGACAATCCTAAAACATGACATCAGACTCTATAAAAATTGTGAGAAACTTGGCATTGTCCCATAAATCAGTATACTGTTTACAAATTACAGATTCTAGTGACTAGTTATAACAAACTCAGATTCCATACGAACATAATGTGTACATGTAAGGAAAGGCATTACTTTACCGTGGAAATATAATAAGATGTCAACGTACTTTGTGGGATGACGTCATATTTCACAAGAGCGATAACTAAGTAACATAGAAGCCGTTTCAGCTAATGTGAACCGAAGACATGTTGGTTACCGGCTCACAATACTAACATTGTATTTGTCTGTATGCCTCATCATTTACTTGCGTTATCCTTATTTAGGCTGGACGCAACATGTCTTCCTTCTTCTTCCATACTTTCTTTTAGTCGTAAACTCCGTAGTCGCACCCCCATTCTAGCCATATCATCCTTTCACACGGTCTAAAATCAAAATATTTTATTTCACTTCAGGGCACCTATGAAACGTCAGAAGCTAGTTCCACGGTTCCAATTGGTCGTTTCCTATGGGGAAGAGCCGGCAAGAAACTCCACGGTTACTCTTTTAAAGATAATTTATTGGCTTTTACAATGTTTTCAAATCACAGTGTTGATAGGTACCTATGGGAGGACAGTGTAGGACTGTCAAGAAGTATCAGGTACTTAACAAAAAATAAATCTAGTCTTTTAAGCCTACAACGTTCTCACATTCACAAAATACAAAAGAATCTATGTAAAATATTATTAAAATAACAAAAATAAAAACCTATTTCAATCAAAACATTTTAATCAAACGACACGTTTGCCATTATTACAACTGTAACAAGTCTGAATTAATATCCTGTCCGCAAAAGTCCATCCATCGTTTCTTTGGTCTTCCCCTAGTCTCTTATAGCCATCCTCATTGACACTCCCATGCCGACATTTCATTCCTCCGCATCACATACTCGTACCATGACCATCGATTTCCACACAACTTTTCAGCCACCGGTGTCACTTTCAGACTTCCTCTTATATACTCCTGGTGACCAAATGCCATCATCATCTGCCTAGCATTTTCCCAACTATATTGGGGTCTAACCGGATACAGCTGAATATCAGTATTTTATATGGAGCGACTGCCTATCTATCCTCCACAACCCAGTTACTGGGTAACACGATACCTCTTGGCAAGACTGGTTGTCCAGACTTTCGGGCTTCTAACTACCCGTAACGACTGTCAAAGATCTATAAATAACAGCCGAGACCAACGGCTTAACGTGCTTTCCGAGACACGGAGGGGTCTTGGTACGTAAAGATGGTCACCCATTCAAGGACCAACCGCGGCCAGCGTAGCCCGATCGATCGACCCGTGCGGCTGTTATTACTTAGCCACAAGTCCTGGTGACTAAATGTCTGCAGCCGAAATTGATCTAGACTAGAGGGAACAAAAGTATAGGGTACTCTTTCTAGCCCACAGGATGTTTTGTAAGGATGAAAGAGACGTGTTTACCGCTGTGACTGGCCTATGAGGTCATATTCGTGATGACGAATGCAGAGCACCGCGGTTCAATGAGCATGTAACTGTAAATGATAGATCAATGTTAGTCTGATCGAATGCTTAACCGTGCGAAGTGAGTTTGCAAATATGAGCAGTTTTTGGCCATTTTTGGCAGAGAAAAAACTGGGTGGTTTATGATGACTGCCTTATCATCAGTCATCGGTCTAATGAGAATGAGGCTGCTGAGCGTGAGATCCTGGGCTCGATCCCCGATCTCCAGGGTAGGGAAAAAGTCATTGGGTTATCCATTTGCGATTTCTCAGTAACAGCCCGGAGTCTAGATTTGTGCCCAGTTAAAGTCAATAGGATCGCCCCCCTTTTCCATAGGAGTTTCAATATTAGATACGCCTCCGTCTAAACTTTCAAGAAATACAAAGGTTTTAAGTTACTCTTTTAAGGTTCCGTACCCAAAGGGTGCCAAAGGGAGTCTTAGTAATAGGGACTAAGACTCCGCTGTCCGTTCGTCTGTCACAGGGCTGTATCTTTTAAACCGTAATAGTTAGATATTTGAAATTTTCACAGGGTGTGTGCTACTATGGCCGCCATAACAACAAATAATACAAATCAAATAAAGTTAGCACAGCAAAGGGAAAGAGAGCAAAGGGGAGGGGCAAAGGGAGCAGTGGTGGCCCAGTGGTAACGGCCGCGACTTACGACTTTTAGGGCGTAGGTTCGAACCCGGACAGGCGCTTTCCTTTGTGTAAATTATTTCATCACCACTACTCTCAAAACGGTGAAGCAAAACATCGTGAGGAAACCGGCATGTCCTAGAACCAAAAATTCGAAGATATGTGACATCTACCAACCCGCACTGGGCCCGCGTGAGATTACGGCCCACTCCCTCTCACAGAGAGGAGGCCTGTGTCCCAGCAGTGGGAGCATTATAGGCTGATTATGTGTAAATAAAGTTAAAAATTAAAAGGAATACAAAAAACTTTTTTTTTTATAAAAAAAAAGGAATGTTTAATATTGTGCAGTGGAACGGAACGTAACCCTTCGTGAGCGAGTCCAACTCATCCTTGGCCGTTTTTTTGTGTACGTGATAGCTCGATCCAATACGAATTGAGATGAACTCACTTCAACAATAAAGCAATTATGTCGACTGGTCACGATTACCACATGTGGCGTTGGGACTCTCCAGTTGAATGAATCAATGAACCGGTGACTGACCTTACATTTGTATGGCAGACAGAGTACAGATGTTTCCTAAATTGTACATTGATTGATTGCCTGCTGAGTTAGTACATTACTGTTATAAATCATCATCATCTGCCAGTCTTTTCCGAACTATGTTGAAGTCAGCTTCAAGTCTAACCGAATACCGAATGCAGCTAAATACCAGTATTTTACATGTAGCAACCGCCTATCTGACCTCCACAACCAAGTTACTGGATAAGACGATACCCCTTAGTAAGACTGGCTGTCAGACTTTCGAGCTTCTGACGACCCGTAACGACTGTCAAAGATCTACAAATGACAGCCGGGACCAACGGCTTAACGTGCTTTCCAAGACACGGAGGGTCTCGGTAAGTAATTAATTACTGTCATCATTATGATAATTTATTATTAGGAAAGTTTTGGGCACGTATTTGATGACGAAGGATTAATTTTGTGAACGATAATATTGTCCATATTATCGTTCACAAAATTAATCCTTCGTGCCTCGTTGGTCTTGAGGTCGCAAGCGCTACTGCTGAACATGACGTCCTGCAAGCTTAGGCATGACGCTTTCTATTTCTACGAAGAATAGACACAGCTCTTTCTATACAAAGTGACGTTTCTTTCTGTACAAAATCCTTCTACATAAAATAGGACCTAGACAAAGATCGTTAGAAACGGTAGACAAAAAGACAGATTGTAAAAGGATTTCTACGGTGAGATGTCAAAAATGGAGAAACGGAATGTCACTTTGTACAGAAAGAGCCGTGTCTATTCTTCGAAGAAATATAAAGCGTCATGCTAAGCATGCTGGATTCGACTGCCGGGTCGGGCAGTGTTGTTAGGTTTGACCATCAGGAGTTTCTCAGTAGAAACTCGGATTCTGGATTTGGGTCCCGGTTGATGGCAATGGGCTTGCCCCCTGTTACGTGGGACTTAAACATAACTGGCGAAATGTGAATGTATAGGAGGTACAACTCTGCCTAACCCTTCGGGGATTACAGGCGTGATGTAATATTATAGTACGGCTAAAAAGGGGGTGAATACTGAGGTAATGGCTGACAGAGATGTAGGGGGCAATAGATGACTTGCTCGTCGACCCTGAAGTAAATTGCGATAACGTCTAGAGGATTATGATAAATACGGTCATCCTCCATCATTACTATCAAAGGCTTTTTCTAAAAAAGCCTAAGTTACTCCTTATAGCATCAGCTATCTGCAAGTGAAAGTCCCGTCAAAATCGGTCCAGCCGCTTCGGAGATTAGCCCGAATAAACAGAAAGACACAGACAATTTTTTTTTTGTTTTTTATTAATACCGGATATACTTTCATAAGTATTTAGTAAAAAGCTGTTATTTTGACATTACATACAGAAACTTAAATTGTATTTATTTTTATAGATTTTAAACAACAAATTATCAGGCAACTAAGAAATCACTTTAGCAGGATTGATTTAAATTCTCTTTACAAGCGACGATACTTCGTAAATCTGGCGCATCCTGGGCAGACATGTTGCCGCAAGCACCGCCACTTCGACCGATTCTGTGCTTCTCGCATCCAGCAGATTCCTGCGGCCTTCACAAGGTCAACGGTCCACCTTGTTGGGAGGCTTACCAACGCTGCGTTTTCCGGTACCTACGCCAGAACCTTTCGACCCTATCGGCCGTCTGTTCTGCGAGCAATGAGCCCTGCCCACAACAAGTTGCGGTCATCAATTTGTCTAAAAACCATAGAGTTTATGGCAATTTCCTCTTTGACCTTTAATTGTAGCTTATTGTTGATAGATTCATAATCCATTTTTGGCTTTTGAAGAGATTCTGACGTAAAACCGAATCTGTATTCTTAAACAACCGTCTGGAAATTGTTATAATTATTATAACAAAGATTGATTGATTGATCTCACTAAGAAAAGTTATTTTAAAACTTTGCCTTTAGAGGGTAGTTGGACAGTTTAATGATAAATATTCATGTTTCTTACAAAGTTTGATATTGCTTCAATGGAATATTGATTGTGTTTTGTTATTGTCGCCTACACTGGCCCCGCTTCTGATGAGTCCCATATACCCTTAATATTCTAGAACGTGTACTGTATGTCTGTTTAGTGATTTACATGATTTTTATGTCGATTTATAGGTATTTTCTCTGGCTTAATATTCGTCGATGGACACTTGACAATCATGTCCAAATCCTTGCACGTTGGAGGCACTTATGGTCGCTGCTGACAATACAATACTCGTGATAAATTCTGGGTCACAAGTCAACGACAAGTCCACAGAAGCAGGGCCGGGGGCAAATCTATTATTACGTATAATACAACCGCATAATGAGTACAATAGAATAGAATACTCTTTATTATGTACACCATAGAAATTACAGATATAAATGTTGAAATTTTACATAGGATGACACAATGGGCGGTCTTATCGCTAAAAGCGATCTTTTATTTTTTTATTACCTTTGGATGGATTAGGGGGAAAGGAGACACAATACTACACAGGTAGTCTGTGTGTACCATTTACATATATACAATAAATGTATACATACATAAAACATATTATAATGGCGGCTGAAGAGTCTTCAAAAATTTCATTACTAAAGCCATAAAGGGTGAGAATTGGTTGCTTCGTCCTATACCAGGGTATTATCAAAACCAACTTCAATATTTACGCCATAAGATGGTGTTCCCCACCTTTGAAGCAAAACGGCTACGAATGTCAAGAGGTGAACGAACTATGGAAATAAATAAAGACGTATGACGCCACATACCCTACGGAACACTCATCAGCCGAAACCCAAAATGACTTTGAATGTGTCGGAAATAATTTTAATGACTCACTTAGCTTTATTCGTCACATTTCAAAGTCCAACCATGATCTATAGATTTGTCATTACTCATTAGTGTATCGAAGTTATCTAATTGATAGGATTTCCCCGAAAATGAGGCATGCCATTAGCACTATGCGCTTCTGGACTTTCTCCAACTATGTTAGGGCAAACATAATCAGCCTATAATGTTAGAGGGAGCAGGCCGTAATCCACGCACGCGGGCCCAGTGCGGGTTGGTAGATGTCATGTCTTAGATTTTTTGGTTCTAGAACATGCCGGTTTCCTCCGATGATTTCCTTCACCGTTTTGAGAGCAGTGGTGATGAAATAATTTACACAAAGTAAAGCGCCTGTCTTTTTTTTTTTTGGGTGGGAAATCATCAAATAACTTTTCCCGCTCTGGGCGGAGCGGGAGGGTGTGTCAGACTCTTACTGACTAAAACCCACCCGTATTCCTTCCGTTGCCTGTGTTACCAGGGGCCTCGGTGACCCTTTAGTACCTTCCCGCGAAGCGCCTGTCTGGGTTCGAAATTGGTTGGGGGAAAGAAGAAGTTAGTAAGTAAGTTTATAAGCAAAACGGTACGTCCACTTTCAAAATTAACCTATTAGCTATAACTTTAGGATCGTATGGAAATCGGTTGTCATGCTATGAGCATGTGATGCGGAGGAATGAGGAAAATGTCGTGACGAAAGTTTTGAATATGAATGTCGATGGCTATAAGAGTATGGGATGACCAAAGAAACGATAGATGGACTGTGTGAAAGATGATATGGCTAGAAAGGGGGTGACTACCGAAATGACGACTAATAGAGAAGTATGGGAGAATATACATGTTGCGGTGACCACAAAAAATTTGGGATAAGGGCAGGAGAATGATGGTGAGCTTAAAATCTTATAGCGCTATCGTAGTGTTTAAAAAAGCTCCTTAGGGTATGTCTTAGACAAAATATGATGTCTTAGATATTAATATATATATATATATATATATATATATATATATATATATAGCTAGCGAAACTCCGCAAACGTGATGGGTATCGATATCTAAACATGATAAACCAATAAAAACAAAAAACCCGACTGCAAAAATACATAACTGAAAACAGAAAAACAAGCTTTTTTGGTATTGCAGGCGAGGGACAATCAAAAGTTACACCATATTTTAGGTTATTCGTTTGTAAGACCAAAATTCTATAGATTATAATGCTTGTTTTTCGTTTTTCAGCTAAGTGTTTTTGCAGTTCGGTTTTTTGTGTTTTTAAATAATGTATTTTATTTCAAGCTTTTTAGTTTTATTAATATAGATATTTGAAAATTACTCATTACTAGCTTTTATTTGATACCAAAATTGTTGAAATTTCTTTAGAAAAACTTCCCCTCCTTTTTTTGTTTGTGCAGATGCAATTTATATATTATATGTATAGCCTATGTCACTCCCACAATTAAGACGAATCTAAGGACACCTCATATGTTAAAATCCATCAAGCCGTTTAGGCTACAGAGCGTGCCAAACAAATAGACATACATACATTATATTACATTTTTTTTATTTATTTATATACTTAATCACTTACAATTATTATTACAGGTACAACCCAATACATACATACCCTCGAAAAACAATACCTTCCTGAAGCAGTCGGGTAAAAATAAATAAATTTGATGATTTTTGTTGGGACCCGGGACATCGACCGCATTTAGTATAGTCGATAAAATATCAGTTAAAAAAAAACCAGTTGTTTTGTTTAAACTACACAGACGTGATGGATACTTAAACACGATAAAATAAAAGGAAACAGATATCCTCAACTCATACTTCAAGTAACACAATACGCGGGAAGGTACTAAAGGGTCACCGAGGCCCCTGGCAACACAGGCAACAGGAAGGAATACGGGTGGGTTTTAGTCAGTAAGAGTCTGACACACCCTCCCGCTCCGCCCAGAGCGGGAGAAGTTATTTGATAATTACCCACCCAAAAAAAGTAACACAATACTAATAGTTGTCGTTGATTCCCCAAAAAAACTTCATTTTTTATTTTGATATACGTATCACATGACCTCTGCACAGTTTTGCTGGCTAATTTAATTTGACCCTGTATTTGAATGTCTAGTTTTAAACCAAAGATTATTTTGATAATCTCAGATAATAATCATAATAAACTATTGACGGCGCTGACCGCAAGGTCGGAAATTATTCACGTGTGCTTAAAATAGCACTATTTTGAGCACACGTGAATAATTTAACGAAATCTATACAAATACTAAAGACAGAAAGAAAGAAAAAGTATTTATTGGGACTCGCAAAGGAGATCACAAATTAAACTAAAAAACACTCATAGAAACAAAAAAAAAAAACAAAGTAAAATGAAAACAAAACAAAAAGTCCTGTACGAAGTCAAAAGACTCCTATCTCAGCATAATGCTGCGGTACTTAAAAAATAAGTGTCGCAGCGCTGGTATAAAAGGTTTTTTTTTGTTTGTAAGTTAATATCACGCAATAGTGTGTAAGGGGTAATCTCTGGAACTACCAGTCGAGAAAAAAATATTTTTTATAGCCCAATTCTTGAGGAAGGTTATAGCCTATTTAAGACGCTGACAACACCTAAACCGCGGTCACAGTCAAATTGCATAGAAAAGAATGTGAAGCGCGATGACACAACGCTTGTAATTTATTGCAAAATATGAAGCAATTATCTATTTACTCAAAATTGAGTTGAGCAATCGAAAATAAAAAACAACCAAGTTCTGCATTCAAATTAGACGTTCTTGTTATTAATTAAATACGTATGTTGATATTTAATACAGATATTTTGGATTAGAACTCAAGGCAAGAGGTTAGTTTAACGTTAGTGTATCGAGTTTTTTTTTGAAAACGTGTTTTGCTAACAACCAAGTTCTGGGAAATATGTAATATATGTATGTTCAAAATTAACATATATTTTTTTCCGCTACCACAAACTATACAGATTTGGCATTTTTTTTTCTTAAGAGAAGCCTATTTTGGTCAATTGGGTCTTGTCAGCGCCTTTACATCACGCTACGACTCTTAGGAGACGAGCAAAAATAAAAAACTGCGAAAGAACGCTAAGTGAAAGCGAAGTAATAGCGCGGGCGGGCGATGCAATGCGACGCATTGGGTCGGAGGAGCATGAAATTTTACGCAGATGAAGTCGCGGACAGAAGCTAGTTTATGATAAAATTAAGATGAGTCATATTTGTCCAATTTCTGCAGTATCATCGCAATTTTTGCACAATAATGTGCAAGAGTTGCGTTCTTATCTAGAGTATCTTTGATAAGAAAAGCAATGCTCAACACCGGTGACACGTGAATTTGTTACTGCGCAGCGACTCGCCCCATGTTCCGGGCCACCATATAGGTTGAATCTGTACTTATGTAACAATTGGAAAGAAAGCTGTATATTTTTCTACACTCAAAACATAACATCGTTTATGTGCGTGTGGTGTGTGCGTTAGTGTGTTGTGTATGTTTGTGTGTTGTGTATATTTGTTTAATAACGTGATATTACAAACTACCCACTTTTGTAGCAAACAAACACATCAGTCTATAACGTTCCCAGATCTGGATTTGGGCCTCCTCTCTGTGGAAGGGAGTGGCCCATGGTCCACCACGCCGGCCAAGTGCATTTAAGTGGACGCCAGAATTAGATTTGCCTTTGAATGAAAAAGGTCTGCACCTAAATAATGATATCTTTGGCGGGTCCTTATTTATATAGACTACTAGCTTTTAGCTAGCTAGCTTTGCCCGCGTGGATGTCGGGGAATATCCCACGGGAACGTACTACCGGGATTAAAAGGAAACGAAAGCGATCGCATACCTCATAGCCGACAGCATTGCGCCCGCCGCGTCAACCATAATTATTTTGTGACGCGTAATTTTGAATCTGTGATATCTTTTAAAGCATTCATTTAAATTATATGATGTAAAGACATATTTTAATCTAAATTAAATGCCTAATTTAAATAACATACTTTATTGGTGGATGAATATAATACCGGTTAAAATAAAAACTTCGGAAATAACGATGAAACTTTTATCAAATTCTGAAAGATAAATATGGTTACAGTGGGTCATCGTCAGAAAATTGACATAATTATGCTATCGCGGACTTTTTTGTTTAACTTTTTGAGATGTACAATCCTGTAGTACATAAATTGTATGTATCTCGTACGGTTCACGCGGCCCACGCCAGTTAATTTCACAAAACCTTAATTATACACATAGAAAGAAAGAAAGAAAAAATATTTATTTGGGACACGCGCAGGAAACACAACAATAAACAAAGACATAAAATCATGAAAACATTTAAAAATAACATAATAGTGAAAACAAAAACAAAATAGAAGACCTGTGCAGGGCCAAAAAGACTTCTATCTCAGCATGATGCTGCGATATTTAATAAAAAAAAACAAATACCGCAGCGCTGGTATTCTGATAGTGCCCGCTGTGATGCCACGGATACACCCACATATACCTTGCTCATGAATCGCTCCGTCCATTGGTGGAAACCGTTTGAACATCCGTTCAGTAGTTTTTGAGTTCATCGCGTTCAGACAGACAGACAGACGCGCGCTGGGGGGACTTTGTTTTATAATATGTAAGTTTATGTGAGGATAAGGATTTAAGGAAGACGACGCGACGTAATTGATTAATCGTTTTGCCATTACATTGTGCTATTATATTACATAGTACAGAAGTCACTTGAGGAAAACTGTTAGGATTTTATAAAATGGCTCATTATTATTGCGAAACTGCCGATTGTGATGTCTTAGGTAAGGCATAGTGAGACCACAACTTACGGGAAGGAAAATGTCGTGAGGAAAATTGCCACCACGCAATAATGCAAGCGTGGTGGAGAATTTTTGACTGCAGTAGGTCAATTACAGGTCTTCGGGCCTCACCATTAGGAGTGTGTCTATTGATTTTTTTCTGAATATATCCCTACTAATATTATAAATGCGAAAGTTTGTAAGTATGGATGGATGGATGGATGTTTGTTACTCTTTCACGCAAAAATTACTGAACGGATTTGGATGAAATTTGGCACACAGATAGTTTATAACCAGGAATAACACATAGGATACTTTTTATCCCGATATACCCACGGGGTCAAAACTTATACGGGTGAAACCGCGGGGCGCATCGAGTTTACAATATTTTCTTCATTTTTCTTTCTTCATTTTTAATTATTTGTACCTATAGTGATTTTATTCTGGGCGTGTGGCTAAATAATAACAGCCGCACGGGTCAATCGATCAGGTTAAGCTACGCTTGCCGCGGTTGGTCCGCAGATGGGTGACCATCTTTACATACCAAGACCCTCCGTGCCTCGGAAAGCACGTTAAGCCGTTGGTCCCGGCTGTCATTCGTGGATCTTTGACAGTCGTTACTGGTGGTCAGAAGCCCGAAAGTCTGACAACCAGTCGTACCAAGGGATATCGTATTACCCAGGAACTGGGTTGTGGAGGTCAGAAAGGCAGTCACTCTATGTAAAATTCTGGTATTCAGCTGCATCCGGTAAGACTGGAAGCCGACCCCAACATAGTTGGGAAAAGGCTAGGCAGATGATGATTTTAAAAGAGTATCGGTGGAGTTTCTTGCCCATTCTTCTCCATACGAAACTACCTTTTGGAAGGGGCGACTAGATTTTTATTTGTAAATTTTGACGTTCTAAAATGCCTTATATAATTCTATGTGCCTATTTGAAATAAATAATTTGACTTTGACTTCAACCAGGATTGGGCAGGTCATGCCAGCCAGTCGCATATACAGTCAGGTAAATTAACTGGTCAAACTACGCACCAGCTGGTTCGAAGTAGCATAGAAAAATAGTACCTGGAAGCACCTGGGCAAGGTGCCCATTCTTCTCCATACAAAACTACCTTTTGGAAGGGGCGACTAGAACCAATTTTTTTTTTTTGTAAATTTTGACGTTCTGAAGTGCCTTGTATAATTTCTATGTGCCTATTTGTAATAAATAATTTGAATTTAACGTCAACCAGGATCGGGCGGGTCATGCCAGTCGCATATACAGTCAGATAAATTAACTGGTCAAACTACGCACCAGCTGGTTCGAAGTAGCATAGAAAAATAGTACCTGGAAGCACCTGGGCAAGGTATTTGCCCATCAGCAGGACAGATAGTATGGAAAAACAATTGCTTGTGGCATTTCCTGGTTTGGACTTTGTAAGATTATTTAAACTGATGTAAATTGACAAAAAGAAACGTTATACCCATTAGAGATACCGATGTAATATCTTTATCGTTAAATTAATCGTAATTCAAAGATAAGCTATCAAAGATAGATTTGATGGGACGCGGAACGACGTATCATATTGATATTGCTGTAGCGCCAGAATTAAATAATATTTCATTTACGAATTTACTTTTTATTAGCGAAAAGCAAATACATGGGTTTTTTTTTATGGGAAATCATCAAATAACTTCTCCCGCTCTGGGCGGAGCGGGAGGGTAACCCTTTGGTACCTTCCCGCGACCCCGGCAGGCATCGGCCCTAGTGGACCCCTACGCTTGTGCTGACGACATCTCTTTGGGGCGCGCGTGGAATACAACGCGCCGTCGACCCGGGCCTGGTCCTTACCGGACGGTGAGCTACCCATTGCTCACCGTCAGCAAGCCCGCGCCTACGGCGGCCGGAAATCAGCCCGGGATTCCCGACACCCAGGGCGTCTCCTGCGGCGGCTAGGGGCGAGAGGGCGCGAAATTTGCCTTTCCCTCAACCGTCCCGCCACCTCCTTCGCGAGCATTACTGCTTCGCAAAAGGAGGTAACGGCTGCCCATGCCCTCTCGCTCCGTACCACGGCCTAAACCAGGGCTGGACGCGAGAGATCTCTGCCGCCGATCGCCTCCACGAAAATACATGGGTATGAATTGTACTAGGTGGCGCAAAATTAATCACCATATCGGAAGATGTTATTATTTGTGCAAATGGCGTCGTACGTCAATCATATTTGACATGTGTGAACTAGACAGCTGCAGAATACAAACAAACAAGCAATGGCTCTATACTCCGCAAGAGCGTAAAATAATTGTGAAGGAAGCGTTTCCTGCGGTCGCGTAATCTCTCGTTTTGGCAATTTGGCATGGCCAGCAAGATCGCCCGATTTAACCATCCCAGACTTCTTTCTTTGAGGCTACTTGAAGTCGCTCGGGTTTATGCCAACAAGTATCAGACAATCGCAGCCCTTAAGGAGAGTATTCGACAGGAATGCGAACAGTTATCACCGGAATTCTTGCGGAGTCATGGAAAATGCAATAAAACGGGCACAAATGTATATTTACACTGGCGCCAGCCACTTGACGGATATCATCCTTTCCACGTAACAGAAATTATTCATCACTCAAAATCATTTCTTTTTATTTACTAAAAAAAGTTGTTTAAAACAAAATTGGATGATTTATTTTGCGCCAGCCTGTATAAAACGTCATTCGTGAGGGGGTGTATCGGAGTCGAATAATGCCATGGATTGATGTCGGATTGTGTGGGTGTATTAACATCCGCATACACCCCGAAGCTGTAGGCTAATAGCGGGTTTTTTTGAACACTTTGAAATCGAATGATTATGGCCAACCAGTCTTCTGACTGGTTTTTGGCGAGTTTGGCTTCAAGATACCTATTAATTGATTGCTTTCTCTACAGGTTGTCCCCTAAATAATGGATAACCTTGTCCCGTTCTAAAAAAAAAAATCAAGTAGTACCTAATATGTATTTTTAAATAACTTTTTTTACATTTTCTTCAGTACGACAAATGAATGAATTCATTGACTATACCGACAGAGGCAGCAAATAACGTTACTAGGAATTGTACAGTACTTTTTACCCTACTGCCTCAAGAGGGTTAATGTTTTTCGAGAGTATGTATGTATGTATGTATGTCTATTTCTTTGGCACGCTCTGTAGCCTAAACGGCTTGATGGATTTTAACATATGAGGTGTCTTTAGATTCGTCTTAATTGGAGGAGTGACATAGGCTATATAATATTTATAAATTGCATCTGCAAATACAAAAAAAGGAGGGGAAGTTTTTTTTTTAATTAATTGCAACAATATTGGTATCAAATAAAAGCTAGTAATGAGTAATTATCAAATATATATATTAATAAAACTAAAATGCTTGAAATAAAATAAATTATTTAAAAAACAAAAAACCCGACTGCAAAAACACATAACTGAAAAGGGAAAAACAAGAATTATAATCTATATAATTTTGGTCTTGCAGGCGGGACAACCAAATAACCTGAAATATGGTTTAACTTTTGATTGTCCCCGCCTGCAAGACCAAAATTATATAGATTATAATGCTTGTTTTTCCCTTTTCAGTTATGTGATTTTGCAGTCGGGTTTTTTGTTTTTTAAATATTTTTTATAAATATCTTGCCATCATCATCGTCATCTTTGGCACTTTGTTCCACCCACTGCTGAGTACAGGCCTCCTCCCTTTGTGCCATGCTTCCCTGGTCTGTGCGAGTCTCATCCAGGTCTTCCCCGCGATCGTCTGTAGGTCGTCCACCCACCTGGCTATTGCCAAATGTATGGGAAGTATGGGAAGCGAAAAACACGTTATAATAAAAAAAAAAACGTTACGTGGATCAATTTCGAGCAACGGGTCCAATAAGCCGTTACTAGGTAAATTTCGAAATAATTAAAAAAAAATCCCCGGCGCTTCGAAACTTAAAAGAATAACAAGATTAATGACAATAAAGTAACATTTCCACAAAACAGGATTCTGCCATGTATGACCTCACTCTAAGGCACCATCTCCACGGACGAGAGAATCGCGGCGATAGTCACGCTGTGCCTTGAAATTATCGCCACGACGATATCGCCGTGTGGAGATTGATTCATATTGTTACTTTACTATTGAATTTCATGGCACGGTGAGACTATCAACGCGATTTAAACGGCGATTAACGAGAAGCGAGTAGAGCTAGCAACTAAAAATGAGTTGGCGAGCAACGAGCAACTATTGAGCGACGGCGACGAGCGATTAGTCGCTGGTATGCGTGTGTAACAAGCGTGAGTCTGTCAACGAGTGTTCTGCCCGCCAAATGAGCGTCGCTGAGATAAAGATATATTTATTTGTAAACATGTGTAACATTAAACATATAAATGCAAATGTGGATGTAAAAGTGAAAATCTTTGAGTTTCAACATGTTTTGCTATAATTGGCGTACAAAATTATTATAACCACTTGAAATATAACACAATTAAGAAAGACAAAAAAAGCATAACTAAACCAAAATATAACACAAACAGATTAGAAACTATAATTTAAAAAATCTTTAACATAATTGTAACGTTTTTCAGTAAGTAACTCTTAAGTTCTCTTTTGAATAAGTTTGGCTGGTTTATATTTTTAATATCCTCTGGAATTTTATTATATATTTTTGGTGCTATACAAAACACGCTTTTATGAAGGAGTGCTGTTTTCGCAGCGTGACGCTGTAAGAAGTTCTTATATTTAGTACGTCTATTCATATAATTGCTTATTTTATTTGACTGTATAAGTCAATTTATTTTAAATGTTATTTTCGTTTATTATTGACATAATCTTCTCATTACAACGTTTTTGTTGAGTTGTATTGCAATATGTGGTTAGCTAGCGACCTCGATAACTGATTATATTATTCTTACAACCGGCAGCAAGTTCGTCATGCTCCCTTAGATGTCACTGCTTGCGGTAGCGTCGGGGGTCGGGTTGACTCCTTCACTCAAATATGGCGAGGGGGGTAATGGCTGATTTTTGCGTTATGCTCGTGAACAGGTGCTGCTTGTGGTGACTGGTCGTCTTGCTGACCATTGTTTTGTTTTGTTATTATTAATTAACTGTTTATTTATTTTAGTTTGATGGTCCTAGTTCATCATTTGTGACTCTTACGGCTGTAGATATATGTGAGCGGGCACGCCCTTTATACTTGAAGGCTTTTATTTAGGTTTTAAGTTCTGTTTACGTTTTTTATCTTTGCTTGAGAATAGTTTTCGGTCTTTTTCTTTTCTTTTTTTTTTTTTTTTGGTATAGTGGTGTGCTAGCTGACATATGGCTAATAATTTAATGTTTCACGTGGTGTAAATTGTTTTGCATACTATTGTATAGAATCCATTATTTTCTCTAACTGAACAGACAGCTGTGCTGCTGGGGAGTTTGTTGGCCACTTCTTCTTCCCAGCTAAAGCACTAGGAAGTGGCGAAGGGTGGGCGTTTTGGGGGACTGTCTTATGTAATTTTGACGTTCGAAAAGTGCTGATCCTCAGCCTAGTTTGAATAAATGACTTTTGTTTTTTTTTTTTATTATTTCTAGTGACATTGGTGCCGATTCCCTTGTTCACAAACTAAACTAAATTTTAGTTCAGTGCATCTTTTTCTTTCTATGTCATTAAGAAAAGAACAGAAGATAAATTTTAGTTTAGTCCTGTCAAATTAATCAGCGCTTGACGTAAATTGACGTAATTTTAGTAGGCGAGTTTTTAATTACGTCTCAACTTGTATGGAGTAGTGACAGGTGCTGATTAATTTGACAGGACTAAACTAAAATGCGGTGGTAACGGTCGCGACTTACGAGTTGTAGGTCGTAGGTTCGAACCCTGACAGGCGCTGTTTGTGTAAATTATTTCATCGCCACTGCTCAAAACGGTGAAGGAAAACATCGTGAGGAAACCGGCATGTCCTAGAACCAAAAATTCGAAGACATGTGACATCTACCAACCCGCACTGGGCCCTCGTGGTGAATTATGGCCCACTCCCTCTCACTGAGCGGAGGCCTGTGTTCCAGCAGTGGGAACATTATAGGCTGATTATGTAAACTAAAATGTATCTTCTGTTCTTTTCTTAATGAAATAGAAAGAAAAAGATGCACTGAACTTAAATTTAGTTTAGTTTGTGAACAAGGGAATCGGCACCAATGTCTGACAAAAGAGCACTTTTGAATTGTCAAAGAGTCGGTCAGTTAGTCAGAAAGTCGAAGCTAGTTGCCTATTCCAAAACTTAGATCTGCGTGGAGAAAAACGGGCAAGAAACTATATAATATAATTTCTCTTCAAAGTCACAAACATCTGTGTAGTCCTGGCTCTTGTAATAGGAGTTCCTGTATCACAAGCGCAAGAACTCATACTCAAGAGCCATATTCTCTTTGATAGCTCTGGTCGCTGCGACAAACGAGTACTCGCCAGCGGCAGTGTGAACAGTCAGCGACCCAATATTATTATTATTTTACTTATAAGGGACCTATAATCTTTTGTACGATTCTTGAGCGAAAAAATCGTTGATAACTAGTCTTTTCCTCGTCGGTTGTGAGACAGGTGCTTAATAATTATTATTTCGCAGTCAGTTCTCACTATTTACATTTTTTTTTTTTTTTGTAAACTAGCAGAACCGTGTCTGACTCATCGCTAATAAAATAGTGTGTAACGTCTTTTTTTGTTTGTTATCGTTTAAATAAGACTAGGATAGTTGGCACGTGTTCTGCTATAAATGTCCTGGATTCTATATCCTGGTCGGGCAGTGTTATTGGATTTCTCAGTGGTTCCTCGGAGTCTGGGTTTGAGCTTCTTTTTAACCGACTTCCAAAAAGGTGGAGGTCCTCAATTCAGATGTTAATATTTTTTAATGATGTTCACCAACTTCTCGGTCAATTGGGAACCGATTTTGAACATATTTTTTTCTTTTTATGTCAATTACTTGAAGACGGCTGGACTGATTTGGCTAATTCTATTTTTAATTTCAAAGGGTACACTATATTTCCTAGGTGGTCCCATTAGCATCACGACAGAGGATCTGATGACGCGATCCTGAAGAAATGGAGGGAACTCTTCAAATATTATATTATAGGCACACCTATAGCGATTTGGGTGTTTTTACCCGACTGCCTCAGGAGGTTAATGTTTTTCGAGAGTATGTATGTATGTATGTATGTATGTATGTATGTATGTATGTATGTATGTATGTATGTATGTATGTCTATTTCTTTGGCATGCTCTGTAGCCTAAACGGCTTGATGGATTTTAACATATGAGGTGTCCTTAGATTCGTCTTAATTCTGGGAGTGACATAGGCTATATACTATTTATAAATTGCATCTGCAAATACAAAAAAAGGAGGGGGTTTTTTTTCTCCACACATCATTGTACCTGTAATTACACTCGCAATCCCCATACCTTCACACCAGAACACAGCAACGCTGCTTGGCAGAAGAAATAGGTAGTTGGTATTTTGAATTATTGTTTTTGCATGTACGTATTCCATTCGTAAAAGGAACAGACCATAGTCATCATGAAATCATTACCCACATTCAAATTGAGTGTGAAATGACAATGTGTTAAATTGTTCTCGCCACAAGCAAATTGACTGTAAAGCAATTAATGAAATACTAGGAACACATAATTACTTCTTAGTTGTTTGTGTACAACAGAAATGATTGTTGAGTTCAATAACTTTAATATGAGCAATTTAACGTAAATAGACTCTTCAGATTTTTATTCTGAACAAATAAAATGCATATAAAAAAAAAAAAACAGTCTGATGCAGTCTTATTTGAATTTAATGTCTTATGGAATATTAATCTTTACCATAAATTAGTACAGGGGGGTAACCATCACCTCTTATAGCAGTATTATTATAATATTACTTCACAGTGGGAAAGTGATGGAGCTGTACTGGACTTATAGCTCCATCTCTTTCTCACGCTAAGTAATATTGAAATAGGGTAGGTTACCCCCCTGGTATTCACTGCATCCCATTAGACTGGGAGCTGATGGAATCCAACATACTTGAAAAAAAGGATAGGCTAGTGAAGATGGGATACCATACTTTGTTTAATCTTTTCTTTTATTATTTGCTACTAGGTAAAATAAAATAAATGTAACTAGGTAAAAATAGATAAGGGGTATTATACAGGATGGATTTTTGAGATGGGGCAGAAAGAGCAGGTACCTTAACCGTTGTTGCTACAAGAAAATGGTCTTAGGAGACTGTCCTTAACTTTATGAGGTATTATGATTTGCACAGATTTTGAAATAAATCTACAGTCAGCAAGAAAATGGGCAGTTTTCCCAAAAACTTATTTTAATGCCAATCAATCCCGTTTCTTGTAAGGGTCAAAAAATTCTACAGGACCAACTGAGGTTTGAGTACTAGAAAAGTCAGAAATTCACAAAAACAGCAAATTCAAAGCCATACATTTTGTAGGGAATGAGTCAACTTACTTTTTTTTGCGATGGGTAGACCGAAAATTAACAAAAAAGATGAATTTAAAATTTTGAATAAATACGCGTTTTAATTTAATTTGGTTTGAGAATAATAATTACATAGGTAGTTTGTTGCTTTTGAAAAAAATTTTCCCATACAAAGGTTTTTTTGCGATATCTGACGTTTGTAGCGGACAGGCATTTTGAACGAAACGTTAAAAATGCCTGTCCTTTCCTCCTGTCCTTAAAAGTCCGAAAGTTGTAAATTATTTGAGGTAATTTTCTTCTCGGAAATCGTAAACAACAAACTACCAATCTTGTTCTTAAAGCAAATAAATGTATACTGCGTATTCGTTTGAAGTTTAAATTTTTTGTTTATTTTCATCATAAAAAAGTAGGTTTGAGTTTCTTTCCTACAAAATGTATGGAAAATGTTTTTTGCAATTTCGGACTTTTCTAGTACTCAAACCTCTGTTGATCTGATAGAGTTTTTTGATCCCTGTAAGAAACAGGATCGATTGGCACCAAAAAAAGTTTTTGTGAAAACTGCCCATTTTCTTGCCGACTGTACAATTTTTTCAAAATCTGAGAATGCAGATCTAAATCTCACAAAAAGTTAAGGATGGTCTCCTAAGACTGTTTTCCTGTAGCTTTATCTGTTAAGGTAGCTGCCCTTACTGCCCATCTCAAAAATCCACCCAGTACCTATATACAATTAGGAACTTTAATAAAGGTTCTACTTTATTAATGTTCCTCTTTTTGTATCTTTAAAGATAAACTAATTTGCTGCGGGTACACCACACTTTAATGTTTAAATTTTTCAAAGTATTTTTATTCACCTCATCAATAAACAGGAAACGTTAATGAGTTCACATTTGAGTAAGTACATTATTACACAACTAATAAAGGCATTAAACTTTCACAAACTTCTTTGGGTTTCAACACAAGTTTTTTTAATTTGGAAAAACCCAAGTTTTATTTATTTGTCATCAGATCTAGTTCAACAATTTATCAGTATTGTCTGTATATTCCCAACGGCAATAATTGTGCAATATGTATACAAAATTTTTATCTCACAATTTTATCTAAATCTGTTAATAAGAGGCTGTATGAGCTCAAGACCTTTGCCAGTTTACAATTACAAAGCGAATTTTAAAACTATTTATAATATAGTCGTGTTCTGATTGCCGCGTAGGTCTAAAACGAGTGGTGATACGTTTATTCATATTACTTTGAATGTGTAGGTATGTTTGTTATTCATTCAACATTATAAACTCGTATTCCGCGAAGTTTTAAAACAAGAGGATGTAAAAAACATTATTTCAATATGACGCAAACCTCGCGACGCGAAGATTTAAAAACCAGAGCTAATTTTAATTCTTTTGTCATTCCGGCGTGATGAGATAAAGGTAAAGGGTACATACAGGCTAATTTTAAAATGTGACGTCATATGTAAACAACATAGTTTATTAGTTTTTAAAAGTTATGAAATATATTTCCAATTGAAAACTTACCTTTCCATTGATGCCAAGGCCGAGGACTGTATTGGAGATCTCGTAGTCATCCGTGATTGGCGTAGTTTTGATAAACTTTGTGAAATTACTCATCTTGATTCACTTCACTATTTTGAAACACAAAACAAAAAGTTATTTTAACACCTTTTCAACACAATACCACAGCAACACAGTTTAAAGTTTTCACAGTTAAATATTGTTTGTTTTATTTATTATTGCACACGTACACCACAATTCAATATAACTTGTAATTTTATTTGGTTCCGTGAATGACAATAACCGACCGTGTCACGTCGTTGAGCAATCGCGGCACAGTGCTGCCAAAATGCCAAATAAGCCCAAAAGCACAAACCAGTGTTGCCAACTGTACTATCATCTCTGTAGCTAGATCTTTTGCAAAAAGTTGCCAGATTCCCACATTATCTTACCCCAAAAAGTAGCTAGAAGTTGCCAAAGTTAAAAAAATGAGAGTAGAGTAGTAGAAAGAAAAGAGTCTCTTATACATAGAATAGAATTTAGAGTTATCAGACTCATTCGGTTTCTCTGCTTATTTTTAACTAAGTTCATTTGAGAGATTAATGTTTGAACGATACCATTATTTTTTTCAAAATTTTTGGTGAGTAATATAATTTCAACAGTGGCAACATTGTTTGTATCAAGAATTTATGCCACCAACAGTATTCAAATAAAATAATTTCAAAATTATCTTCCTACTTATTGAATCACTCTAAAAATATGTTTGATTATAATGTCTTTTGGACTAGACTAGTACAAAATTATCATGACCTGAAAGGCTAAACCTAAACTATAGGTACTAATCGTTCTGAGTGTCTAAAAATAAAGCTATAAGTACGTATCTGTTCTGAACTCCAGTTTTTGCTTATGTTTTTTAGTCTCAGCATGTTTCTTAATGTCAAATAGTTTGGCCAGAATTTCCACACAACAATAACTGCAAAATACTTTGGACGAGTTTCCACTTGCTGCCTTTAATTAACCACCCTTTAAATTCCTCAATGTTCTCCCACTCAGTTCTGTATTTTTGGGAATAAGTCTCAGGTTTCTTGAGTAGATCCATTTTTCATTACAATAATTACGACACAAATTGATGACCAAGTTTTACGAACGCAAACGGTTATAGGTATATAATAATAATTACTCGGAATATCAGTAAACCACCTACGACAACAGACAAAACTAACAAAACGCGTGAAATGTAGACGAAGCTAATTATATTATTAGAGTGAGACGAATAAAAACAATCACAATGTTCCAGCAAGCGACACTATCGGCGTAATCCCCTCTCTTGGGCGTGTTCCGTATAGCGCGCCCTTTGTGCTCTATAACGCTATGGTCTTTCTTTTACATAATGACTCAAAATGCTGACGACTCTACAAAATGCTTCCACAGATAAACAAATAAAACTGAAAATCACACAAGCACCAATGATAGTGTGTAGATGAAGTCGCTATGTTGAAAAATTGCTAAAAAAAGTAGCTAAATCTTTTAGCTATAATTTTTTAGAAATTGTTGCTGACAGGGGTGCAAAAATAGCTAGATCTAGCTATAAAATAGCTAAGTTGGCATCACTGGCACAAACTGTATAACGAAGACTGGCGGTCTGGCGCTGTCAATGTCAAACAGCGGAAAACTTCGTTCCAAAACGAAAAGTTTCATAGTGTCGAAGTAACTCCTTATCTTATTTCTGTATGTAGGGATAAGAAAAACCTAACCGGGGTGCCTGTAGTAAACAGGATATAAATATAAGGTAATAATTATATTTTTTAATGCCCTATGAATCTTTCCCCTCCTTTTTTGTATAAATACATACATATTATTATTGTTGACTTTTGTTGACTGTTAGCTTATATATTTATGTTCTACTCGTAGATGCACCCCGCGGTTTCACCCACATACATTTTGACCCCGTGGGTATATCGGGATAAAAAATATGTGTTATTCCTGGTTATGAACTATCTTTGTGCCAAATTTCATCCAAATCCGTTCAGTACTTTTTGCGTGAAAGAGTAACAAACATCCATCCAACCATACTTGTTATGTTGTTTGTAAGTAAGGTAGGAATAGGTACACATAGACATAGCAAAACAGAAAGTAGGTAAAAGTTTAGGGAGTGTTCAAAATATTCATTAATTGAGTAAGAATTTTCTGTAATAGGTATTAAAAGTTTGGCATGGTATCACACACAGTATCTACAAGCCGAGCTCTTTCTCTGTTATTAATTAAATTAATATTGTATGATGTGCTGTAACTACGATTTGTATAAGCATGTTTAAACATAAAATGTTGTATTACTGCTACAAACATTACACTTTTTAGTTGAAATTATCGAAAAATATTCAATTTTCAACAGTGCATTTAATTTCTGAACGAACATGCGTCATATCTTATCGTAATGTTGGTAGTATGGGTAGCTTGTGTCGCTATCTGTTGCTGACAGATCCCTTTATAGTACCTTTACATGTTCTGTGTGACAGATTACTAAACCGCAATATAGACAGTTTGTTATAATGCTTTCAAGTATTTATTATAGATGGCGTTATAACAAATTTTAATCAAAAGAGTCCGGTCCGATAGTTTTATTATTAAACGCGGCATCGCCCGCATGGATGTTTTCGTGTAACCGGTATAACGTTATTCGTTTATGCGACGCATGCCAGTAAATCTCCCAGTTGGGATGATTTTTTCCGACATCTTCAACAATCATCGTCATATTTCAATATAGGTAGGTACTGTAGTGTGGGGGACGTGCTACACTAAATAAATAATATTCCTTTTTTTTTCCTGTTTATATATTTATCTTTTCTAATGCAATACACATTCGTTTGTGAGTTTTAACCAAGACTGTCTCTATGACAATTCATCATTGTTAATCTATATTCCGATTTTAAATATGTATTTATATTAAGTTGCCAGTGTCAACTAGCGGCTAGGATGATGCATTATCATAGAGCCTCTACAGTACCTAACCTTCCTCATGAATCACTCCTTCCAAAGGTTCTGAAAACCATTCGGTAGTTTTTGGGTTTATCGCGTTCAGACAGACGGCAGACAGACGCGGCGGGGAAATTTGTTTATAACATGTAGTGATTTATAAAATAGAAAGCGTATTCAAGGAATTAAGTATGTACCTAAATGTAAAATAATATAAGTTGTTTGAAAAGTTACCAATGCAGCAATGTTACTAATTTGTTCGAATAACAAACAAATGCACTTTCGTTTTAAAATCGCATACATTATGTAAATTGTTACCCATTAATTCCTGTTTCATCTTGCGTAATTATTGCTAGTGACAAATTAGAATTGCAAAACTAGTTGCTAATGAAAATGTACCTAATAACGATATTACGTACCTACTGTACACAGTTCCTTTGAATTAATTATTATGATTATTCTATGAATACAAATTAAGGATAAGAAATCGTAATTTTACCGGTAGGTAAACTGGTCTTAAGTATTTACTTATTTTTTCTTTACTTCTAGCAGGGAACTTATCTAATGATCCGGAAAAGAAGATATAGCTTGTAGAGTAAGCAAGCTGAAGTAGCAGCGGGCTGGCCATGTTTGTCGAAGGACCGATAGCCGGCGGAGCAGAAGTTTTTTTTTTTTTTGGATGGGAAATCATCAAATAACTTCTCCCGCTCTGGGCGGAGCGGGAGGCTGTGTCAGACTCTTACTGACTAAAACAGGCGCAGGCGGGGATAAACCAATAACCTGAAATATGGTGTAACTTTTGTTTGTCTGCGATACCAAAATTCTATAGATTATAATGCTTGTTTTTCTCTTTTCAGTTAGGTATGTGTTTTTGCAGTCGGGTTTTTTGTTTTGAAATAATTTCTTTTTTACGAAAATTATGCGGAGAGTACCTATGATTTGATTTGGCACAGTTAAAGTTTATATGGAGAAGGAGTGCAGAAAGATAGTACTTTATATAATACTAGCTTTACCTGGCCCGGCTTCGCACGGGTAGCACTAAGTACCCTAGCTACCCTACCTTGAAATAAGGTATCAATTTTTATTGTATTTAAGGCAGAATTTTCCTACCTTTATATAATTATAGGCTAAGTGTTATTCTGATGTATAAGCTACATTATTGTAAAGTTTCATAAAATCCATTCAGTAGTTTTTGCGTGAAAGAGTAACAAACATTCATACATACATACTCACAAACATTCGCGTTTATAATAGGTATTAGTTGGATGCATTTCCGGGTGTCACCACTGTGTGGATCGCCCGGAGGACACGGTGGAGCATACGGTGGAGGTCTGCCCGGCTTGGGCAGAGCACCGCCGTGTCCTCGTGGAGGCGATCGGAGGCAGAGACCTCTCGCGTCCGGCCCTGGTTCAGGCCATGGTACGGCGAGAGGGCATGGGCAGCCGTCACCTCCTTCTGCGAAGCAGTAATGCTCGCGAAGGAGGAGGCGGGACGGTTGAGGGAAAGGCAAGTTTCGCGCCCTCTCGCCCCTAGCCGCCGCAGGAGACGCCCAGGGCGTCGGGAATCCCGGGCGGATTTCCGGCCACCGTAGGCGCGGGCTTGCGGACGGTGAGCAATGGGTAGCTCACCGTCCGGTAAGGACCAGGCCCGGGTCGACGGCGCGTTGTATTCCACGCGCGCCTCAAAGAGATGTCGTCAGCACATGTAGTAGGGGTCCACTAGGGCCGATGCCTGCCGGGGTCGCGGGAAGGTACTTATGGGTCACCGAGGCCCCCGCAACACAGGCAACAAGAAGGAATACGGCTGGGTTTTAGTCAGTAAGAGTCTGACACACCCTCCCGCTCCGCCCAGAGCGGGAGAAGTTATTTGATGATTTCCCACCCTCAAAAAAAAAAAAAGTTGGATGCATTTGAAAGAAATTCAATTAATAAAGACGGTACTTGAGCACGATTTCTGAGCAGTAATCTAACAAAAAGTACCAGGCATGCATGAATTCAAGTTAGTATTTCAACCATTAGTATTATGCCACTAATAATAGGATTACGATGAGATCTTGGCACAAAAAGTACTAGGCTTGCATAAATATTTATTTGTTTAGATGTAGATACCTTACCTGGTCAATGGCGGCGCTAAAGTATCTCATATACATAATTACTTAATATGTAGTCGGCGACCACAAGTACAAAAAATAACATCCTACTTGTAACGAAAATATAATAATAATATTCACAGTAGAGTACTCATTGATGCCAAGGCTGTTATTAGACTACTCGTCACCCAAATGCACGTAGCGTGAAGATTTTAGACAAAAAACATGGTTTATCCAAACATAATGATTAGGTACCCAGATCATGAATCATAGGAAGGTACTTATTTTGTCGAGTATAATGGAAAATGAAAGAGGGGCTTGTGGCTAACTAATAACAGCTGCACGGGTCGATCGATCAGGTTAAGCTACGCTTGCCGCGGTTGATCCGTGAATGGGTGACCATCTTTACATACCAAGACCCCTCCGTGCCTCGGAAAGCACGGTCCCGGCTGTCATTTGTAGATCTTTGACGTGGTGAAGGGCGGGCGTTCTTGGGGGACTGTCTTATATAATTTTGACGTTCGAAAAGTGCTTATTCTCAGCCTGGTTTGAATAAATGACTTTTGATTTTGATTATGTTTGTATGAGACAATATCCGCACTCTTTTTAAACTTGTCCTGTATATAGCTTGTTTCTTTTTCGTTATTCTATTCCGAATTTGATTCTATTTGCAGATTGTTACCTCTTTCTCAGTTATCAGTATAATTCAAATTAGTATGCTCTCCAGTTATTTTTAGCGAATCGTCTTCAAAATACACTTAATTTCAATTTACTCCAAAAATCGAAAGTGTTCAATGTACTTGCATGTCATGTCGACAACACAAACTAAAATAATGTTATAAACTGCCAAAAATAACGACCACGTCATCATGTTGCACGTAAAACAAGGCAGTTTGGTAGAAACTGAATTTATCGTGCACTGCCAAATATTGAGGATTTTATCGCCGTTGTTGCGAGAGGCGAGACTGGCTGGCTGCGTTTTGCGCGGGGCTCCGAAATTGGCTATTGAGTTGAGGCCTTGTTGAACACTTTTCAGCTCTAAAAGTTGCCCATACTTCGTTCATCTTTGTTTAAACAAAATTTAAAGATCGCTTCACCAAGTTTGGTAGCAGAGCTATTTAAACGAAGAGATCTCAGCAATAGGGAGTATTCACGGTTATAGAAAAGGGTTTCCCAAACTATTTTGGGCACGACAGGGTTTTCCAAAATGAACTGATACCTCAGACGGATAGCCAAAGGCGAACGGCAGGTTTGTTTGTATGGGACTTTCGTACAGCTAATAAAATTTCGTGTTTTGGGATATTTTTTGTTTTAATTGGTAGTTAATACGATAGACAAGCCCTTTTTAAATTCTTGGATTTTTAGAACTTGGGACGTAAAAGTTATAACTAGTTTTATTTTTTAAGGTTATGTATTATTGTACCAATGTAGATTGTTACTTATAGGCACATAAACATTGTTTCGGTAATAAAGTACATGTTCTAGATTGCTTGTCGCTATTTTTGTAGTGTTTTACTTACTATCAAGTAGGTAAATTGAGATGAGGATCGTACCTACTCAGCGGAGTGCATTAGGAGATATCTATGTCCAGCAGCTGACTGCAACAGTTTGATAATGATGAAGTCCTGATGGGGTTTTGAGTGTAGTACAATACAGTTAATAGTTTTTTTTTTTAAGTACATTTATTTTATTTATAATTAATTAATTCTTAATATTACCTCATCTAAGAAGGGGGCAGGTCGGGTAATACCATCATGGCGAGCCTAGCTTAAATACCAACATAACTGCGTTTACTTTACGACTGACTAACTGAACAGACAGCTGTGCTGCTGGGGAGTTTGTTGACCACTTCTTCTTCCCAGCTAAAGCACTAGGAAGTGGTGAAGGGTGGGCGTTTTGGGGGACTGTCTTATGTAATTTTGACGTTCGAAAAGTGCTGATTCTCAGCCTAGTTTGAATAAATGACTTTGATTTTGATTTTGACTACATTACGTGTAGTTAGTAAAATCTTTTTTTTTATATCCATAATACATAATTATAAATAAAACAGTATAAAAACTGTCTCTGTACATTAATATATTAAAAAAAATTATTGAGGGGGGTTAAAAAACAGTAATAGATCACGAATCCAGAAAAAAAAATCTGTCTGTTTGTCTGTTCAAGTCTGTGTGTCTGTTTGTTTGTTTGTACACACTAATCTTCGGAACTACTGGACGGATTTACGTTATTGTGTTACATTTCATGTTGCATTGCATAAATTTGGACAAATTATTGTCACATTTCATGTTACGGTTCACCAATCTATACTCGACGAGGAAAAGAGACCATGAGAGCGGACCCTAATCTGCCACGCTGCCCCAGTGCGAGATGGCGCTGTGACTTTAAAAAATACTGTACCGACCCCGGCTGAGTTGAGCTCAGCCGGGGTCGCGGGAAGGTACCAAAGGGTCACCGAGGCCCCTGGCAACACAGGCAACGGAAGGAATACGGGTCGGTTTTAGTCAATAAGAGTCTGACACACTCTCCCGCTCCGCCCAGAGCGGGAGAAGTTATTTGATGATTTCCCACCCAAAAAAAAAGCATCCTCGGTACAATGCCCCGAGGGCCTTTTTTAGGCTTAACTTAGTTTTAATTTTAGTTAATGTTAATAATCATCTTGTAATTTGGTTAAGTAAATAAATTCCAATTAAGTTTATTTTAATTAACATTCACATACATACATAAACTCATGCCTTCTTCCCATGGGGGTAGGCAGAAACTATAGAACGCCACCTGCTACGCTCTTTACGTACGCCTTTTGCTTCGCCTACGTTCATACATCTGGTCATAAACGCACGCCGGTTGCGAGTACTACGCACCTGACCTTTCTGAATAACATCACCAATTTGGTCACTGTATGTCCTCCTAGAGGGTATCCCGGCGTTTCCACTCACATCTGCCTTGTTAGTCGCCTTTCATTCATCCTCCATCCCAAGTAAATTTTTTGTCATTACATCTCCTTTTAATAATTATCCATCTTCTTTTTATTTTAATTTAATTAGCAAAAATTAAGTCGCTTGTTCTATAGCCCAACACCGGTGAGTCATGGCATCCGCTCACGACAGAGAAAGTTGCACTGACGTCATCCGACACAAAACGTGGGACGACATGACGGTTCTCTTTATACGAAGGCGGACCGTCTCACAAGGTCTGTTTGTTAGCTTACATAATACCCCCTAGATACCCCCTAGTATTCTCTAGATGATATGTCGGTCGTCAGAAGCCCGAAAGTCTGAAAACCAGTCTTACCAAGGGACATCGTGTCAAACTCAAACTCAAAACTCAAAGCATTTATTTCAAATAAACCAAATACAGGTACTTTTGAATTGTCCAGGAGGCGGTCAGTCAGAAAGATGAAGCTAGTTGCCCATTCCAAAGCGTAGTAGGTTCCTATGGAGAAAAACGGGCAAGGAACTCCACGGACTCTCTTTTAAATTAAAATATTGCTACAAAAATATTGGTTACATCATTCATGTTGTAATTATACATGTGAGAACAATGTAGAAAGACGTGCACGTTAAAGGCTCCTACATACTGGCGCGACTTGTCGCGCGACGCGCCGCGTCACAAAGGCACCGCTTGTAGCGCTACAGCGCACAGTGGAACGAATGTATGGGAGCGGTTGGACGTAGACATGTCCGAAAAAAAAGAGTAAAATTATGCCAAACTAATGATGCCATCTTATTCGATTACTTAATGCCTTCATAACTTGTGGTGATGAATTTCTTCATAACTCCCATATTTCGGGAGTAATTTGAGAAAATGTGAAATTTTACTATGAAAATGAGTGTATCGAGCTCTCTCCCTCCTGATTCCGGGCTTGTTTCAAGTAGCGGTCTCTAATATCATAATGCTAATACTAAGAGCTATATTTAATACTAAGACACATAGTGCGCCAAATGTGCACTTTCTGGGATAAAGAGTGATGTTTATTTTATAACACAATTTTTTTATTTTTTGTTTATTTTGTTGATTAAAACCGTTTTTCTAAAGGTTTACCTTATTACAATAACATTTCTGAGCAGCCAATTAGAGAAGATATAAGCTAATTAGGATATATAATTAGGGACTTAAGGTTTACATATAAAACTGATGCACTAATGATTACTGATAAGAACATTGCTATTATTTAATTACTAAATGGCTCTTAATACACTAATTTAGCATGCATCATTTACTAATTATCACAATAACTAATTACCTTGCAATATTTAACAAAGGATACCTGGGATACCTGGATTTTATATAAATAGGTCACTATTAGTAACTTTAAAATCAGTGTTGATTTACACCTCGTTGTATCCAAGCTAATCTCGCAATGTATTTTCCAAATTTTAATACAAATCTTGATATTCACGTTGCTTTATGCGCACGCGCACATAAAGATTTACGCGACTTTAACTATTTGTTCAGTGTTTTAAAAGATAACAGTTGTGTTCAGTTATGTGAAAGTGCTGAAACAAGTTTAAAAGACTGGTGTCGTCGATTTTGCTACCGCATTTATGCAAAATGGACACAGTCTGGAAGAAGCACAGATAAGTTTCGGAAGAAACATGAGATTTGGCTACAGGCTGCAATTCAATGGCCGGAATTACAGAATGAAAATATGGAACCTTCTACAGAAAATATAAGTGACGTCATCGAGCCCATAATTTCTCCTGCTAAATCTGATGCTTCAACTTGTACACATCCTAGTCCTCGTAAATCTTTTGAGGACCTTAGTAACCGGCAAAAAAGAAGACGCACTGAAGATAGTCTTTCATGCAGCAGTAGCAGCGCTGAAATTATGTTTTCGGCCGAAAGGGCGCTTCAAAAGGCAGGACAAAGCGATACAGCTTATGTTATGAAATACTTGACGGAAAATCCAGAAGAGGCCTCAAAAATCAAAGCCTTCATTGAAGGTAAATCAATTCAGGTACGGGAAATATCCCCTTTGAAGGCATTGGCTCTTTATGTATCGATGAACTTATCGAAATGGCGCTATAACACTCTTCGGGATTTCAACACTCAAGAAGGAGCTCTTCAATACCCGAGTTACTACATGTTGGTTAAAGAAAAAATTAAGTGCTATCCGGCCAAAGAAGATCTCACAGTTACAGAGAGCTCTGCAAAAATCAAATTACAAGCCTTGATGGATTTAACCTCAAGAAGACTTATTAGGTCGTTAGAAACCCCTGTTGATCCCAATCAACAGCTCGTATTGACCAGCAAATGGGGTTTTGACGGATCATCTAGCCAAAGCATTTATCATCAAAGGACGAGTGAAGATGAGCAAATCGGTCTTGCTAGTAATTTTATGATTAGTCTTGTACCACTGCGGCTCGTCTCAAAAGGTGTAACAATTTGGGAAAACGAGCGACCATCTTCCACTTCATTTTGTCGGCCAATATTGTTTAAGTTTATAAAGGAAACCAAAGAAAATGTGCAGAGAGAGATGGCTGAAATCGAAGCAGAGATTGAAGCCTTAACTCCATCCACCATCACTGATGGAATTAGTGTCAAACACCAACTGCTGTTGACAATGATTGATGGTAAAATTCATTCCATTATATCCAATACAGCAGCTTCAGTGTGTGACATATGCAAGGCTTGTCCTAAAGAAATTAATAATTTAGAGTTAATCAAAGATAAACACGCAAACGAGGACATGTATAAATATAGCTTAAGCACCCTTCACGCTTGGATTCGCTCAATGGAATGCTTATTACACATTTCCTACAAATTAGACATAAAATCATGGCAAGTAAGGGGTGATATAGCAAAAAGGCAAGTTGATGACAGGAAGAAAAGAGTTCAAGAGGCTGTAAGAAGAGAAACGGGCTTACTTCTCGATGTTGTGAAACAAGGCAGTGGATCCACCAACAATGGCAACTCGGCAAGGAGATTTTTTGAAAACTACACTAAATCTGCTGAACTGACCGGAATAGATGCTATGCTTTTAAGAAAAATCTGTGTGATCTTGCAGTGTATTTCATCAGGAGAGAAGATCCACGTAACTAAATTCCGAGAGTTCTGCTTTGATACTGCTAAGCTTTACGTGGAGTTATACCCATGGTATTATATGCCTTCTTCACTTCATAAAATTTTAATGCATGGGCCAGACATAGTTCAGAACATGTCAATTGTGCCCATTGGTTTTCTATCCGAAGAGGCATCTGAGGCTAGAAATAAAGATTTTAGAAAATATAGAGAGGGGCATTCTCGAAAGCATAGCAGTATCTCATGCAATGAAGATATTATGCACAATCTTTTACTGTCTTCTGATCCACTTGTTACAAGTATCCGTCCAAAAGGAAATAAGTTTGTAAAAAAATCTTCTTTTAAGGAATTTTATGAGCTTACGGATTCTGAGAAAAGTGATATCGAATTTGTTAACATAAATGATTTAGCGGACATCGATTCTGAATTTGAATTAATTGATGATGATGATGATGACGAAGATAATTAAATGATGTTATTGTTTTAAAATGTGTAACTTAGTAAATTAGAGCTTACATCTTAATTATTTATTGTACTTTTAATGAAACTAGGTAATTTATTATCAACTTACTTAAAAGTCATACTCTCATCAGTTCTTGTGAATATTTTTGTTAATATATATTTCTGTATATATATAATATATTTATAGACCTCTTAATAAGTCTGTCTGCGGTTTAAAGTAAATACAAATGGGGAAAAAACGTTTTTTTTTTTAAATTTTCATTTCCTTTTATCCCAGAAAGTGCACATTTGGCGCACTATGTGTCTTAGTATTAAATATAGCTCTTAGTAATAGCATTACGATATTAGAGACCGCTACTTGAAACAAGCCTGGAATCAGGAGGGAGAGAGCTCGATACACTCATTTTCATAGTAAAATTTCACATTTTCTCAAATTACTCCCGAAATATGGGAGTTATGAAGAAATTCATCACCACAATTTATGAAGGCATTAAGTAATCGAATAAGATGGCATCATTAGTTTGTCATAATTTTACTCTTATTTTTCGGACATGTCTACGTCCAACCGCTCCCATACATTCGTTCCACTGTGCAGCGGTGTCTTTGTGTCGCGTCGCGTCGCGCGACAAGTCGCGCCAGTATGTAGGAGCCTTAAAAGTGTCCGTAATAAAAAGATAAAAACAATTGAAAAATTAAAATAAGCCATGGCAGCTAAGAGATGACCAGTTCCTACTGACGGCGCCCGTTCACGAACATGACGCATGGATCAGCACCAATTATTTAATCATAATTATATTCAGCTCAACCATTTTTGTTACTTATTAACTGGATGGTGGAGGTCAGATACGCAGTCGCTCCATGTAAAATACTGATATTCAGCTGCAGTCTGTTAGCTCGAAAATACTGTCTGCATTTTGCAACATCGTGGCTACTTTTCAAACTAGGTTATGTTATAACTTAAAGTCATTGTCCAAACCTAACGTGCGTTTAAATGACAGTTGAACATAAATAAAGTTAAATTAGTTAATAATGTAATTAGATAGATGATTTAATTGTCTGGTTTGCATAATATGCCTACTTGTAATGTTGTAGGTGTTAATGCCACGCGATATGTTGATGATATGGTTATGAACGAAAACGAAGCAAAAGGAAAACTCACGCCTTCTCCCCATGAGGGTAGGCAGACAATATATAACGCTGCTACGAGTCTTCTATACCTATTTCATCGAAATGAAATGAAATGAAATGAAATGATTTTTATTAAACACTTAAGAATAATAAACACTTTTACACGTCAATCATATTTAAGAAAAAAAAAAACTACATGAGCTCGGCGTTTCCTATCTGACTACTCTGAGAAGAAAGGCCGAAACAAACTCAGAGGTCACAGTCTGTTTTAAAGTCCAGACATAATCTTGGTCAGATCATGTGAAGACCATGTAGATTGGTGTCTGAAATGGTCTTTTGAGGAAAGAACCACACAGACAGTCTACATTTATATCTGTAATTTAAATAGTTATAACGACATTTTATTCTATACAAATAAATAAAATTGAAGTGTCTGTAATGTAAAAATAACAGTTTTTAGGGTTCCGTACCTCAAAAGGAAAAAACTGGTTCCTTATAGGATTACTCGTGTGTCTGTCTATCTGTCCGTCGTCGGTCACAGCCGATTTGCTCCGAATATATCGAAATTTGGTATACATATGGTGAGTTACGTATCAAGAATTTCAGCACATAAGCAGTACGTGCTGAATTGTCATGGATTAATTTTTTCACTGCTAGCACGTTTTGCTCCGTAAAAGCCGTCAAAGGGCGACCACTTCTATCTTCATCCCCCAAAGTTAGTCGACCGCGCTTGAATTCGTTATACCAACGATACACGGTTGCCTTAGAAAGGCCTTCATCCATGAATTCCATTTGAAGTCTATCGTACGATTCGTCCGGTTTCAGGCGACACTTGATATCGTAAAAAATCATAGCGCGAAAGTGTTCCTGGCGCAGATCCATTTTTAATGAGACACGATATTTTAAATTAGCTCGCAAACAATGTGGAGGGAAATTTTGAAATTGGAACGTAGGTACCTATTTTTACTTACAAATAATCATATTTTCAAAATAGGTTATATAACTGGCCAGTCTCTCATACATAAAAACTTTTTCGATATACTTTCTGAGTGGCCTGGTATTGTGCCTCGTCGATCTAGTGGTCGAAAGCGCTACTGCCGAGCATGAGGTCCTTGGTTCAAACACAGGTCTGGCAAAGTGATATTAGGTTTTTCTATTAGGAATTTCTCAGTAGTAGTAATGGTTGATGCCAATAGGCTCGCCCCTGTTACATAACTGGCGAAATGTGGGTGTTACTATAGGTACACCTCTGCCTAACTCATCAGGGATTACCGAAAAAAAATCTTTTAAAATGTCACAAATTTTTGCCTGAGCCGGATATCTAACTCAGGATCTTAACATTTGAAAATGAGCTTGAGTTACATGAAGTTCCGAGTACACATACACACACACACATAATCGGCGGCATAGCGGGAAAACATCGTGAGGAACTAGTGTCCTAGAGGATACTAGTTCCTCACGATGTTTTCCTTCACCGTTTTGAGAGAAGTGGTGATGAAATAATTTACCCAAAGTAAAGCGCCTGTCTGGGTTCGAATCTACGACCTACAACTCGTGAGTGGCGAGTTCCGAGTAACTGTCTGAATCACAATATTTACATAAAAAATGATTGAAAAAAAAATCATCACGGTATGGTTTAAAAGAAGATGTAGTGACCAAAATTGAAAAGAGTATGCTTAGATGGTTTGGTCATGTTGAGAGGATGAATGAAAAGCGACTAACAAAAGGTATTTACAAGGCAGATGTGAGCGGAAACGCCGCTCTGGGAGCGGACGCCCCAGGAGGACATAGCATAGTAACCTAATTGGTGTTGTTCTTCAGAAAACTCAGGTGCGTAGTTCTCGCAACCGGCGCACGATGGGATATTTTAACGATCTAGTTGGTCAAAATTATCTACGTTACTAATTGGTTCTGAAACCGATTACTAAGGCTTTCTGTGCCTAACTGCGATATGTTGGGTAAATAAAAACAGATTTATGCTGTGTAATAGACATAAGTATGTATTAACGTAATCAAAGATATAAAAATATGAAAACATGTGAGTAAAAGATAACACCTACAATTTTACATAAAACAAAGTACGTAATTTACATAAAATTCACTGTTTACTAAATATTACAGCAACAAAGACAAAAACATGCATAATTATTTTAACTTTTTATGGCAAATCATAATCGCCTTAAGAATAAGCACATATTATAATACAGTTTGATTACAGATATTAAGTACATATTTAAAACAGAGAAATCATAGTAGTAGTGATCATAAGTTTGCTTTTAACCACCCTTTTCATCATTAAGTTTCTGAAGATTCGGAAAACGAAGATTCTGTGTCTTCAGATTCGGAATCAGGATGAGGTTGTGCTGATATCAATAAGTTCATTGTTTCTTGCAGGAAGGGTTTTGTCTTTTTAATTCTTTTGGGTCTTCTCGCGGACAAAAGAGGATCAGAAGTCAAAAGTAATCTGTTAAGCACATCTAAATTACAGGCTTCCCGAGAAAATTTCCGGGCAAAATTTAAGCGATATGAATCACGATTTTTCGTAAGATAGTTATCAAGTTTATAAGTTGAAGCCTTCCATCTTCTTTTTAATTCTGATTTTACATATGAAAATTTGTGTTTTATTTAATTTATTTGCTCTGGGGAGTATTGGTCCAAAATTACAAGGTAATTCTCCATAAATTCAAGTTTTTTATTGAAATCAGGTAGGTCTTGGTGTTGCATTTTCTCAAAAATGTATTTTCTGGTTAATAGTCTTACATCTGAAGGACCTGAAATAAAAAAAAAAACACGGAAATTGGTCATTGAGTTCAATTGAATTATAATATATTTGGATATTCACATTTGAAACTATATACCACACTTTAAGGGACCCAATTTTTCCCGTGATAAATAAAAAGTGCTCTCAATTACTCTCTGAAAAGACCCCAAACTATCAATCAAAGTCCCCTCAAAATCAGTTCAGTTTTTTCAAAGATTAGCCCGGACAAACATAAAAAACCTTGTATTTTATGTATTTCTATACTGTATTACTTTATAACATGTTGTGATATTTCATGAAATCGGACTAAGTCGGAACAGATTATTACTTTTCTAGAAAATAGTGACATGGGGCTACCAATATACTTTGAAAAGAGAGCCGGGACGCACCCTAATATACAACTAATCCTCCAATCTTTGTAAAAAAAATGTTAAGAATATATAATAAATTTCTCTTATCAGTTAAATAAAAAAAAAATAGGAACAAACATTGTTGTGATGATAAAAGTATTACTAATATATTCTTACATACCTGCTTCTGCCATATTTATCACAAAATCTCTCAGGAAAGTAACACAAATTATAAAAAATAACTTCGAAAATGTTGAAAAATAACTGCTGGGAATGATACAACCGCGCACTTAGATAGACGACCGAGAGTCGACTGTCGTTACAGGCGGCCGCGCGGGTGGAAGGGCGCGCATACGCGTTCTTTGTGTGGCCCAGTCATTGTATTTTGTAACACAGGTATTCTTTTGTCTGGATTTCACTATTTTGGAATTTGATTAATGGCCAGCTAGATCGCCTAAATACCCCTTAGTGCGGCGTCCGTGTATGACCAGATGTATGAACGCAAACGAAGCAAAAGGAGTATGCAAGGAGCGTAGCAGGTGGCGTTCTGTAGTTTCTGCCTACCCCAATGGAAAGAACGCGTTAGTTTATGTATGTAAAAACCATTGATACATAAGGAAAAACTTAAAACCTACGAGCTGCTAAAAGTAACCTGGATTTATAATATTATTTGTATTTTATTTATTTGTATAATATATATATATATATATATATATGTTGTGTGCTATGGTTGTATACATTGAGGGTTGGATCATCATCATCATCTGCCTAGCCTTTTCCCAACTATGTTGGGGTCGGCTTCTAGTCTTACCGGATACATCTGAATACCAGTATTTTACATGGAGTGACTACCTATCTGACCTCCACAACCCAGTTACTGGGTAACACGATACCTCTTAGTAAGACTGGTTGTTAGACTTTCGAGCTTCTGACGACCCGTAACAACTGTCAAAGATCTACAAATGACAGCCGGGACCAACGGCTTAACGTGCTTTCCGAGGCACGGAGGGGTCTTGGTATGTAAAGATGGTCACCCATCCACGGACCAACCGCGGCAAGCGTAGCTTAACCTGATCGATCGACCCGTGCGGCTGTTGTTACTTTGCCACAAGCCCCTCTCCCTTTTTTTTCTGCTAAAAGTAACGTGGATTTATAATATTATTTGTATTTTATTTATTTGTAAAAAAAAAAATATATACATATATTGTGTGCTATGTTGTATACATTGAGGGTTGGATATGTTATCTATATTGAGGGTCTCGTAGCTAAACTGTAACAGCCATTAGAGTCGATCGAAACTAAAGCTACACTTGCCGCGGTCGGTTCGTGGATGGCTGCCAAACCATTATCATATCGAGACCCCCACCCTTTAGCCACCCAAACCCATAATCCAATAACTTTGTTTCCAAGGCTTCTACTTCACGGCAAGCCCTAGTGGGTATAGCAACGCCTAGTGGGGTTGGCAGAGGTGCCTTGTAAATCATTTCGCCTGTTTTGCTATAAGACCTATGTAATACAGGGTGAACCAAAACTTACTTATATTATTATCGGTCTTTTAACCGGCCACAAATCCAGAACCCCAGCTGCTAGAAAGAGTCAACTATACTTTTCATCTATATGGCCACCAGGGTTGCCAAATCGCGGGTCATTTAATTTTGGAAAAATCATCGAATTTTTGTACAAAATTAAATGATTCGCGCAGGACAGGCTCAGTCCCGCTTTTCGGGGATAAAAACAGAGTAATTCGTAAGTGATAAAAAAACAGTGTATTACTTATTTATATTATATCCCTCTGAAGACTTAACTGCCGTACAGAGCAAACCAGACAATTATTGTTATTACTACAGTAAAGTAACGTATTTTCATTAAAAAAAAAAACATTGTAAACTTAATTTGAAACTCAATTACAAGGATAAGTAGTAATAAATGAAATACTATTGATTATTATTTACGTTTTTGTTTAGTATACACTTCCGACGAAAGAATACCGCATTTTGTACTCAAAAGGTTTCTATAAAAACCCGCTTTACCCGAAAAAAAATCTGGCAACGTTGATCGCCACATACCACGGTCAATACTCCAACTGCAAATTTAAGTTGGCCGATTATTACTCATTAACTTGTAAAGCCTACTTAGCTGTGATAGTTTTCCTTTTAATTTAATGATATGTAAGTACTAATGCCATGATTTTTCTGCCAACTATTTAGCTGGCAGGGAGGGAGGGATACTTGACTCTAAGAAAAATCAGCACATTAAAGCTTAATATTACGCAAACGAATCATTGAATCGAAAAACGATGTTCACAGATCTCCAATATTTTTGAACGGCCTATCCAACAATACCCCATACTAGGATAGTTGAGAGAAAAAAATGTCATCCCCACATTAAGGCTCCTACATACTGGCGCGACTTGTCGCGCGACGCGTCGCGACACAAAGACACCGCGTGTAGCGCTACACGCGGTGTCTTTGTATCGCGTCGCGTCGCGCGACAAGTCGCGCCAATATGTAGAAGCCTTTACGTGCAAGGGAGTTCCTATTTCGCTCCTGTGGTGTTGTTATACCTAGCGCCCAAGTCAGGACTTCACTATTTTTTGTTTCTAGACAAAATTAAACTGGTTGCTGTTTTATTTGTATATAATTTATTAATTTTATGACATTAATTGTACAATCTGTGATAACTCTTTAAAATTTTAGGAAAACGTATATACTTTTACAATGTATGTAAATATGTGAGCACCATGTATCTATCACATAATTAATTTATCCGTCATTGCTTCATTTTAAATTGTTTTTACCTATTGTGACTGTCTGTCATGTCTTCTAATTAATAACAAAATATTTTATTCGAAATTCTTAGTTTAACATTTGTCTCACGATATTAGGCTCTTACAAATACATTAAATCTCTATTTTATGGGCTGACAGCTCGACGTGTTACCGTAATTCATAACAAAACATCCTATTTCTTTGGAAATGTGAAACCTTTTAGAAATGCATTCCATTTATATTTTATGGGAAACAAACTTTAGACAATTAACAACGGACGGGTCGAAAGCAATAATTTAACAAATTCTAAAGATACGACTAAAGTATTCGATTTCTTATCGCAGAGCACAATAGTAGTGCACATCTGTTTAGGATGATTTGGGCCGCGGGCAAAACCCAAACAGGCCCTTAAAACAATCGAGAAAGGGTACAAAAAAGGCAATAAACCTATTCTGAGTAATTCGGTTGGCATGGGAAAAACACCACGCTCCGGTCGTTTTGGAGATGGAACAGAGGACGAAAAGGGTAGGGCTGAGGAGAGTCGGTGATGAGCCGCGACAGGGTCCGGACGTGATATCTAGCGGGTTAAGTTAGGGAGTTCGTGAAAATACCACGAGAAAGAGCGGTTGAATTAGGCCGGACTAGGAGAGATAGAAGAAATAGGTCGATAATAATGACACAATGTTACTTTGGAGAGATCGCGATCGTGAAAGTGTTATCAGTTTAATTAATACGTTAAATTGTAATAATAAGTGTAGATTTAGACTAGGTTATATTAGTCAAGTATAATGTAAGTTGTGTGTAAGGCGCGCGAATCTCAGTGAGTGTATCTGTGAACGATTGGGTGAGTGTTTACTATTCTATTCCTCCTTATTCCTTTCTATGACGATCGAGGTATCCTACACCAGCGTTTGGTTCTAGGGACTCGGAGAACGCCTTCCATTGGGTGTGACATTTAACAAGAGACGGTAGACTACTCTACCAACAGACTATAGACAACCACAACCAAGACATGACACTTACGGCAGTCACACCGCTTATGGATGGCTGAACCGAACTAATACTCGCAACTCGTTAGGGCCAATTTGAGCTATAATGCTACTTTGTAATTGTTTACGAACACAAACAAACCAAATGCTAGTGATGGCTATCTTATCCCTATGGACTGACTAACTGCAGGATATTTTACATTGCCCTTGATGTATGCAGACTCTTGGTAGAGGGGGTAGGCTTCACCAAGTTTCCTAACCTGGATTGATAGTTCGTTCTAAGGAACGCTAGGGATTGTGTCTCGTTAAACCACATCTGGCTATCGGCCTCTCACAAATTATCATTAGCGAGACACAACATTTGGATGCCCAGATAGAAACGCTCCGATGCTTGACTTAGTCGCACGGCTGCCGATTACATTGAAAGCATCTTCTAATGGGGGAGATTAAGAGAGTGAGAAGTGACGATTTGGAATAACCACTTCGGCGTATAGCAGGAGCAATTGTAAAGAATTCTACTACCGACTGACGAGGCGGTACGCTTGTGCAAGTTTTGTATTGTCTTTGTAACGGGTGATTAGGCCGTTATAAGGGGTTCATTACATTAGTTCGCGCCCAGTGATTGCTGGAACGTGTCTCGCTCAATGACAGTTGAACTTCGCAGTACTCTGCCTTAGGATTGAGTAAGACATGACTAGAGCTTAGGGAGCGTGGCTTGTTAGAATCGTAGCAGTGTCCTTAGTGGTCCTATGCGTTCAGGTCTAACAATACACGCGCGACGCTGTCAACTGTTGTAATGCAGTCCCACGTCACTTGGGGTGGGTCTGTAATTATTGTAAAGAAATCCATTAACGTAACTTAGAGTAATATACTCGTACAGCGCAAGCGTTACGTGTCACATACCTACCCTTTTATATTACTGACATGTCCTCTAACTTTCATAATCAAAAGAAAAGTAGATAAATTAGATTCCTTTCCATGACCTGTGAATTCCCAACCTTATTTTATATTGACATTGTTTACTTGTAATCCCTCCTTGTCCTAACTATCCAAGACGAATGCAACAAGATGATTTAAGACTACGGAAAGATACAGACGTTGGAGTCTAGGCGAGTTAAGTTAGGAGGCTTGGTGAATACCAAGGGCCATGTCCGAGTGGGCTGTCGCTAGATAGCGAGTATGAGTTATAGTTGGGTTAAAGCCCCGATTAGACTAATTTAGTACCTAATATAGTGTGCGTGTGTGAGTTTGTTGCGACGACTGGGAGAGTCTTTTATTATAATATTTATCCTAGTCTGATAGTATAATTAAAGTTCTTGTAACTAAACAGACAGAGACGTGTTGCTGGGGAGTTTGTTGCGTCACTTCTTCTCCCCAGCTCAAACACTAGGAAGTGATGACGGGTGGGCGCTTTGGGGCTGTCTATAAATCTTTAAGAGAGCTGATCCACAGCTCTATTAATTAATCATTCTTGAGTTTCGATTCTCAACTCTTATTATCTAGTAATTCTTGAATGTTGTATTCTCTATCACAAACCAATAATTCGGTTAGACTGATATGAACACGTGTCTTGCAGATATGCTTGTTGTGCAAAGGGTGAACTTCCAGGGGTTCGGGAAACCACATCTATCTCATATCCAGTCCAAGGACTGATAGGGACCATGTCTCCTTAAGAGCATGATGCCGACGCAATGCCGCTGAAACTAGCCGCCCCGTTGTTAGACAAGGACGGTCCACACGGTTGCCGCGGGGAAAGCCGCTTCGTCACGCTTATCAGTTTGAAAGAACTGCTAGGGACCATGTCTCCAAACGGGCATGATGCCGACGTAATGCCGCTGAACAGCCGCTTGCGTCACTTTATGGAAGTGTTGCTCTGAGTACTCCAAGTACAGATGTAAAGTATCGTGTGAGTAATGCCTGACCAAATACCTCTTACGCTAGCGTAAGAGTTACTCACAAATCTATATAATAATATACTTAGCATTATTCTATTATTTATTGTCTTTCTAAGCCACATCCAACTTCATAACTATGAATTCCTAAATCTTATTTACTATTTATTTCAATCCTTTCCTTGCTCTATTAACACAACAAGGCAAGAGACAAGGCGTTAGACTTCTTCATATTTGGAATTCTTATCTCTGTCGGTGGGAGAGTGACCAGTCTGGAGACGAGCTCTACAGAGTCGTACGGTGGCGGGGTGCGACTTTCCCTCAATATGAGGGACCGACCCAAACATTCATATTAACAGAATTAGGAAAAACGAAAATTTTATCGGCCTAGGGTTATTTAGGAACAGTCACACTATTGTGGTGTTATTTTATTCTAGGTGCATCTCTTCACATATAATTATCTAATTAATGTATACAATATATTGTAAAACATTTTAAAAGAAAGAAAGAAGAAGAAAGAAGAAGTCTATTCTTCGAAGAAATGGAGAGTGTCATGCTAAGCCTGCTGGGGATCGAACCCAGGAATCGTGACCATTTATAGACCAAAAAGGCAGTTTTCAATTTCATATTTGAAACTCAATTAATCTGCCTGCAACTATGTTGGCTTCTAGTCTAATCGGATACAGCTGAATACCAGTATTTTACATGGATCGACTGCCTATCTGACCTCCACAACCCAGTAACTGGGTAATACGATACCCCTTGGTAAGACTGGTTGTCAGACTTTCGGGCTTCTGACGACCCGTAAGGATTGTCAAATATCCACGAATGACATCATATTTGAAACTAGAAAATTAATTACAAAACCGTGTCTTTAAGACAGAATTTGCAGTTTCTTCCGCACTATTCGTTACAGATCATAAATCTATGAAATTGCTCAAAATAATTGATATTATGTAAGAAATGTAACACTTTTAGGATCAATTTGAATATTTTAACGGTTTTAATGTTAGTTTTGACACGCGATTCTCAGGTGCTTTCGATTTCATTATGAACGTTTTAAAGATTGTTGTATCTGGGTAGAGAAATAAAGTGTTGTGCTAATCTGTAAAGTTCACTTGGAACCTCGCTCAAGTGAGCGCACACAATTCGAAAGCGATCTAATTTGTTTTTAGGGTTCCGTAGTAAACAAGGAACCCTTATAGTTTCGCCTCGCCATGTCTGTCTGTCTGTCCCCGCTGTAGTACAGAGACGCTTAGCACTAGAAAGCTGTAATTTGGCATAAATATACATATTGGTAAAGCGGTAAAATAAAAATTCAGGGTAGGTAATTCCCTTTTTTTTTCTTTTTTTTTTTGAGTGGGAAGTCCTCAAATATCTTCTCCCGCTCTGGGCGGAGCGGGAGGGTGTGTCAGACTCTTACTGACTAAAACCCACCCGTATTCTTTCCGTTGCCTGTGTTACCAGGGGCCTCGGTAACCCTTTAGTACCTTCCTGCGACCCCTCGATAGGTAGCTCTCGCGATAGGTAACTCACTTGCACGTAACGTGTGGGGATGACATTTTTTTTTCTCGTCTATCCTAGTGTGGGGTATCGTTGGATAGGCCGTTCAAAAATATTGCAGGTATGTGAACATCATTTTTCGATTCAATGATTCGTTTGCGTATTATTAAGCTAATGCTTATTTTTGTTAGAGTCAAGTATCCCCCCCCCCTGCCAGCTAAATAGTTGTGAGAAAAATCATAACAGTAGTACCTACATATAGGTAATTAAATTAAAAGGAAAACTATCACATCTAAGTAGGCTTTACGAGTTATAGTCGACCAACTTAAATTTGCATTTGGAGAATTGACTGTGACGTATATACATATGGCAGAACATGTCTTTCAAGTACAATGTTAAGTTTTTTTTTGGGATGAATTCATCCCAACATTTCCAGTTACGGAACCCTTCATTGTGCGTGGTGCGACACGCACTTGCCCGGTTTTTTAAACTAAATCATCGCGGATTCACACCGATGTAAAATGGTGTTTAGCTGATGGTAAGTGGCCAGTGAGTACCGAAGCCATCACAGGTGCGTTGTATTCTAGAGACACAGCTGGAATGCAAAAGAACTAAAACAAACAGGCTAACTTTGTTATGCTGGTGTGTGTGACAGCTACGTCTTACACTCGCGCCACGTCATTGTGCTGTCATTGTGTTAGTCTAGTATGCGTGAAGTTTGCGGCCAACAGTTGGCCGCATTTTTTTTTTCGATGAGTTCTCAGCCTTGGCTGTCTGTCAAGGGAATACTCAAGTACTCCCTTGGATGAGCTCCTTCTTTACAACGATATCTACTTAGCTACTAGTGAGCCATCGGCTTATTTTCCACCAAATTACTCAAAATCAAAATCCATTTATTGAAACTAGGCTGAGAATCAGCACTTTTCGAACGTCAAAATTACATAAGACAGTCCCCCGAAAATGCCCGCCCTTCACCACTTCCTAATGCTTTAGCTGGGAAGAAGAAGTGGCGGAACAAACTGTCCAGCAGCACACCTGTCTGATCAGTTAAAAAACTCGATTCTATACAAATCGTATGCAAAGTAATTATAATAATAATAATAATAATGTGTAATGTGTAAATAATTAAATAAAAGATAATAATAATAATAACACGAATTCTTCAATTTAAACTAAACCAAGAACCAAAAAATACAGGAAATCCAAAAAAGAGACCACAATAAACCATAGAATGAATACCATAGCACAATATAATGAATAACTGCTGAACCGGAGGTGACATGACAGATGTCACCTCCGACAAAACTACAATCAAAGAGAACTTTTATAGAACAAAATAGAAAATACTGAAAATGTAGATACCATGTTGACGAGATCAGCTGCTCGTGCACGACTACCACCACCGGACTTCTCGCTCAGCTCCGCCTCGCCGCCGCCGGTACCCAACCCCTCTGTGACGTCGCCGGCCGCGGTAGTTGCGTCGAGCTCGAGCGACGAGTATTTCTCTCCGCCCACGACGCCACCACCTGTACGTCGACGAGGAGGACACCGGCCGCCGGACGGCTTAGGATCTCGAGGCCCACCGGCCTCTGATAGGGTCCCAGCTCCCGGCGGAAGTGTGCAGCGCATGAGATGGACACGATCTATCAATGAGAATGTCATGCGCTCATACTATGGGGCTACAGAGGGAGGAAACAATCTGACTGCGTACCGTGTTCGGATGCTCTCTCTTTTTCAGGTGCTTGAGCCAGCTGTCAACGTTTCGGCACAACGACTATCGGACCAGGTACGGGTTATCCAACGTAATCATATGTTAGATGACACTGTACTTGATCGCCTGCGAAGTGAAACGCAGAGTGGCCATGCCATTGCCCCCCCGTCGCAGACTGTTGTGGTTTCAACTCAATTAAGAACAAATCAAGCTGACGAGGGGAGTGATGACAGGGCCACAAATGTAAATACCCAATACAATGTGGAATTGAGGAGTGCTTTGGAGGATGCGATTCGAGAATATCGGATCATGTCGCCCGAACTAAGACCACGTTTACCTCGTTTGCCCATGCATAAGAAAAACAGGGCGCTGGTGGCAGCTCTGGATTCGCAGTTGTCAAATTATTTTGATGACTGCGAAGACCTCACTGATACTCACTCGATTCTGTACTGCGCGGCTGTAGCGGTATGTCGTGTGGCTCACGTGAAATTTGCTAAAGACTCTAGAGCTACACGACCAAAACCAACCGTACCAGCTTGGCAACGCAGAATTGAGCGTCGTATTGGTGGGGCCAGAGCGCTCATCGGCAAACTAATCTGCTTCAGGGAGGGCAATACTCGCCCTAGAGTGATGCGCTTTGTGAGGCGGGCGTTCTCAGGGACTGATATCGGCCCTCAGGACTATATGTCCCGTGTCACAGAGCGCATCGACTTCCTGAAGCAGAAAGTGTATGCATGGGCGAACCGTATTCGTAGGTATAAGCGGCGAGTAGAGCGATACACTCAGAATCGTACCTTCCAGAGCGATGAAAGGTGGGTTTATAGGGGTTGGGAGCGACCAGACCAAGGTGTGACTGGCACGCGCCTGCCGGATGATGATGTCATGTGTTCTTTCTGGCGCAGTATCTGGTCGGTGCCTGTCAGTCACACTGAAGGTGATTGGGTCCGAGAAGTCGAGCGAGCTTGCGATCCAATACCAGAAATGGGGGCTATTACCATCAGCCCCCAAGATGTGGCTCGTGCAGTCCGTCCGTTACCTAACTGGAAGTCCCCAGGGCCAGACGGGCTGCACAACTTCTGGCTCAAATGGTTTTTAAGGTCGCACGCTCGCTTGGCGGCTCAGTATCAGACTGCTTTGGAGTCTGGTTCGCTACCCCAATTCCTAACGACAGGAGTTACCCACCTGCTTCATAAATCAGGTAGCACCGTGGAACCCAAAAATTATAGACCGATCACGTGTTTACCGACGGTCTATAAAGTTCTTACATCTATTTTGAGAGCTAAAATTAACGAACATATTGACACCAACTCCATCATGTCTGCCTCTCAAAATGGATGTAGGAATGGGTCCCGCGGTACTAAGGAGCTACTCCTCATTGATATTACCATTACCCAACAGGTTCGTCATTCCCGAAAGGATCTATCGACATGTTGGATAGATTATAAGAAGGCCTATGACTCGGTGCCACATACATGGCTCATGAGGGTGTTGGAGTTGTATAAAGTAGATGCAACTCTGCGCACCTTCCTGATGTCGTGTATGGGGCAGTGGAGGACGGTCCTTCGCTATCCAGGATGTCGAAATATCCAGAGGAATAGCGAACCGATAAGGATCGAGCGAGGCATATTTCAGGGTGATAGTTTGAGTCCGCTTTGGTTCTGCTTAGCCTTGAATCCTCTAAGCACACTGCTGGAGGATTCAGGTCTAGGCTATCGGTTGAGGAGAGGTAGTCAGGCTATATCTCACCTCCTCTACATGGATGACCTAAAACTCTTTGCCTCCAATAATTTGCAACTGATGGAGCTACTGAAAATAACTGAAACTTTCAGTAGCGCCATCAGGATGGAATTTGGAGTGGATAAATGTGCGGTCATGCATGTAAAGCGAGGGAAGATTATGGAATCCGTGGGAACCCAACTCTCGGATTCCATAAACCTTAGAGCCCTCTCCGCATCCGAAACCTACAAGTATTTGGGTATGTCGGAGGCGTTGGGCATCAATGTTACTGACATGAAGCAATCGTTGAAGGAACGCTTTTTTGGCCGCCTAAAGAAAGTATTTAATAGTCTTCTATCAGGCGGAAACAAGGTGCGCGCCTTCAACGGTTGGGTCATGCCCGTTTTGATGTACTCTTTCGGCATACTCAAATGGACTCAGACCGAACTCGACGCCCTGGATAGGCGGGTCCGTACGCTGCTGACTGCATATCGAATGCATCACCCACGGTCATCGGTAATGAGACTGTATATCCCGCGAAAGTGTGGAGGTCGAGGTTTTTTAAACGCTAAGACCCTGCACAATCGCGAGGTATGCAGTCTCAGGGAATATTTCCTAAAAGCCGACGTGGGGATGCATCGAGATATGGTCGCGGTGGACAAGGGCCTCACCCCACTCTCCTTGGCTAAAGAGAACTGGCGCAAGCTTGTAGTGCTTGACACTAACGATCGCAGGGAGGTATGGCAGAGTAAGGAGCTTCACGGACGCTTTTTCCGGGCCCTACATGAGCCCGATGTAGATTTCCAAGCGTCCGTAGCCTGGCTACGTTTCGGTGACCTCTTTGGGGAAACCGAAGGTTTTGTCTGTGCAATTATGGACGAAGTTATCATGACGAAGAATTACCGTAGATTTATTGTGAAGGACGGCACGATTGACGTGTGTCGGGCATGCCAACGTCCGGGAGAATCAATCCGACACATTATCTCCGGGTGTTCTCGTCTAGCTAACGAAGAGTACTTACATAGACACAACCTTGTAGCCAGGATTATCCATCAGCAACTTGCTCTGAAATACAACCTTGTGGAATCGGAAGTGCCGTACTACAGGTATGTGCCCGACCCAGTTCTTGAAAATGGAAATATCACATTGTACTGGGATCGATCCATCATCACTGACAGGACTATTATTGCCAATAAACCCGATATAGTGGTGGTGGATCGAACAGAGCGGCGCGCAATGATTGTTGACATAACAGTCCCTCATGACGGGAACCTCGTGAAAGCTGAAAAAGATAAACAAATCAAGTATCTTGACTTGGCTCGCGAGGTTGTCGACATGTGGGATGTGAATTCAGCAATCATTGTGCCGATAGTCATATCAGCCAATGGCTTAATTGCCAAGAGCCTCGACCAACACCTAAGGAGGCTCTCGTTGGACAGCTGGATTAAGGGCTTGATTCAGAGAGCGGTACTTCTGGACACGGCTCGCATTGTTAGGAGGTTCCTTTCTCTGGAGCCCTGACCGCCGGTAGCTTGGACCCTGTTCCCGATACCGGTGGGCTACCATTTTTTATATTTTTAAATGTTTTTATATTTTTTTAATATTTAAAAATATAATTTATTGTGTAAATAATGAAATAAAAGATAATAATAATAATAATAATAATAATAATAATAATCCCCACCGCCGTATCTCTACGTTGACGTCGTGGTGGGGCTTGCGCGCTCCGAACTCTGTGTCTGTGGCAGTAGAGTTTACTTTGTCGGAACGGGTCTAGGGTAAGCAAGAGTAATTCGCAAGAGCAAACGTGCTCGGAGGAAGGAAGTATTCCAGTAAGATGCTGGTAGGGATCTTGACCGTACTTCCGGGATTGTCCTGATAGCCGTGGAATACCTCTCCACTCCTCACAAGCACCTCAGGACATGTTGCCCCCTTGTCACTACGTCACTATGTGCTAGCGGCCGTTTTCGGGGGCCCATTATTGAGTGTGCAAGTCACCCCCTGGCATTTTGTCGGTGTATTTTATATAAAGTATTGGTCAGGTAGGGGCCATAGCCCTTCTATAGTCTTAGGAAACCGATCCGTTATAGCCTCCCAAACACATAGCCCAATATTTTTGTTCCCATTTTCTGCAATAGTCTTGCATCAACCGGGGGTTGTCCTTGGGTGCACCTTCATAGAGCAAACAGGGATAATCGTCGGTTGGTGCCTCATTCCATTACAATTGTCTAAGGGGCCTCTGCGAGTTAGCTTCGGCCCCTCGTACGCCTTCCAAAGGTCCGGGATCCCATGGTCCCGAGATATGTAAGGACATAATAAGTATTTATTTCCCAAAAAACATAGCACTTTGCACTGTATACATTGTTTGAAAATAATATTTACATTATGATGCAATAGTAAACTCTATCTTTTAAACTATGACTAGCCTGTATCTTAAAAGATAGGGTTCAGCAAAGTGGATTCTGTTAATGTTCACAACCAGAAACAAGTGAAGACAGTGTCAATGATTTGTATTAACAACTTTACAGAAATAAAAATAAAATAATAACAAAAACTGATCCAATTAAATTTCGTAATTAACTTTACGAAACATGAAATTAAATTACTTGCTTTAGGTTAGCTAGCACACGCCAATATACCAACAAAACAACGAAAACTGTACTCAAGCAGAATAAAAACATAAAAACGTGAACAGAACTTAATACCTAAATAAAAGCCTCCAGGCATAAAGGGCGTGCCCGCTTACCTTACGTAAGCCTTTAGCTGTAACTCGAAGTCACAAAACACCACCACTAGCACCATCGAAGTAAAATACTAGCTGGGCTTGAGCACGACGTCCTGGGTTTGATTTCCAAGCCGCGCAAAGTGCTATTGGGTTCTTTATCTGACTTCAAAAAGGAGGAGGTTATCAATTCGACATGTTTATATTTTTTTTATGTATGTTTCGCCGACTTCTCCGTTAATTGAGGACTGTTTTAAAAAAATCTTTTTTTATTTGAAAGGGTAAGCTTCCGAGATAGTCTCATGGTCACCAAGTCATAATCTGATGAGGGGATCCCATGGAAATCGAGGGAAATCCTCAAATTTTAAAGGCACACCTATAGCGATTTAGGTACTTTTTATAGTAACTGGTGCATTTGCTCTCGAAAAGCACCACTTCATCATCATCATCATTTCAGCTGAAAAACGTCCACTGCTGGACATAGGCCTCCCCCAAGCACCGCCACTTCGACCGGTTTTGTGCTTCCCGCATCCAGCGGATTCCTGCGGCCTTGGTGGAGTGGAATTGATGATGAAGACCACAGATGGCCACCGGAACTACTTAATAAGAAGTATTTGACGAGTTGCGATTCGATTAGGTAATTTAATGCGGTTGCTAAGCCATTTATGCTCTTCACAATGCATATGGTGAGTGGCAGTTCTCCTGGTTCTTACCAGGAGAATTCTTCAACAATTAACGTCCCTGCATCAAGAAAGCAATATTTTGTAAAAGGTGATGAGCAGTTGACATTAGGCTATTGTAACTTAGATAAATTACAAACTGACCCACTAAAAAGTGATAATAAAAAGCTTTTTACAAAAAAAAAAAACAACCGACTTCAAAAAACACATTACAAAGTGAAAAATAACTTTAATTTCGGAAGTCGGTGGCAAAAAACTAAAATACAGAGTCAAAGATGAAATGAAATTAAGGTTATTGTTCACTTTGTAGTGTTTTTTTGGAAGTCGGTTGTTTTTTTTTGTAAAACGTTTTTTATCTATCAAGAATTTCTTAGTAGTAGTCCGGAGTCTGGATTTGTGCCTGGTTCAAAAATCAAAACCAAAATATTTTTATTTCACATAAACCTACATGGGCACTTATGAAACGTGAGAAGCTAGGTGCACGGTTCCAATTGGTCGTTTCCGAAGAAGAGCCAGAAATAAACTCCACGGTTACTCTATAAAAAAAATCAGCTTTTACAATGTTTTCAAATTACAGTGATAATAGGTATGGGAGGACAGTGTAGGCCTGACAAGAAGTACCAGGTACTTAACAAAAAATAAATGGTCTAAAAATCTAGTCTATTAAAGCCTACAACGTTCTCACATTTACAAAATATAAATGAATCTATGTAAAATATTAATAAAATAATAAATCAAATGACATGTTTGCCATTACAACTAAACAAGTCTTAATTAGTATCCTGCATACAAAATAATAATAATAATAATGTTACATACATTATTTATTTACATAACCAAATTACAAGATGATTATTAACATTAACTAAATTAAATTAAAACTAAGAAAGGCCATTGTACCGAGGATGCTGGCGGCATTTCCTCGCTGAATTGCAATGCTGATGCGTTGCGCGAGAAAGCCGCCAGCTTTTCGGTCACCAGTTACATCAACAGTAACTAGACGTTTGTAATAATAATGTAATTTTGACTTTCATTTTGAATTTAATTTTGATCTCAATTTTGAATTTGTTTTAATTAAATAATTGTAATTTTGTTTTTGAATTTGATTTTAATTCTGATCTTAATATTGACTTTAATTCCATTTTTTTTGGGTTTTTGATTTGGAATACAGTTTTCTTTTTTGATTTTTATTCTACTAACATATTTTTCTAATATTACTAATACAATATGGATTTTTTTTCCGAAATAAATAATTGAATTGAAAAATCCTGTTGATGTCAATAGGCACGCCCTATTACGGGACTTAAATATAACTAGCCAAATGTGAGTGTAATATAGGTACACTTTTGTTTCCCCTTCGGGAATGTTGGCGTGATATCATCTTATGTAACACAAAAAAAAAACACTTGACAAAGACCTCGCTATCCATTGAATTCCACCTACATTGTCAGTATTGTCACACACAATTATATTACTAAAACCGTTTAATTCTGCCAAAAAAAACTATGTAGAACAAAAGAGGTTTCATTTCGCTGAACAGTATTTACTATACATGTATTCTGAACAATGTAATTAGTGACCTTAATACTAGGGTCATGTGTATTCTGTGGTCACAAGCCGTGTTAAGGTCTGTGCCGTGTATTTTTAGTAGCCTTTGTGTTTGGAATATACGGGACGACGCTGTGGGCGGGACTCTTTGTAGCCGAAAACAATAGATTTACAAAAAAGAGACCTGAAAATGAACTTCGGTAATAAAAAAGAAAACAAACAAGTAGGAACATAAATTTTTATTTTTCAAAACATTGTATTTTAAGAGAAAATGCAAGCTTTTAAATACTTTACTTATTTATTTAAGAAAAATACAGTGGTTTTAATACTATACTTAGGTACATACTTCTACAGCTTTGTCGTACGGTAGACCGCACATGTAACGCAATGTTAACACCCATAAACCATAAGACTACAGGACCTAAACGCAAATTTTGTAAATTATATAATGCCTAAAAGTATATGATCCACTGCAGTAAACAAAATCAGAAAAACATATGATATTCTTCAGGATATATGCTGGGTAGATAGTGTGTTGAAAACATAATGCAACTAATTTAATACGATATAAAAAAATCACGAAGATACCTCTAAAAAAATATTTTAACGAATTAAATCCATACTAATTATACATGCAATCATTCTGTTTTTATGTCAGATTATGTGCGTCCCTTGCACGTAATGAGGGGATGATATTTTTTTTTTCGTCTTTCCCATGGTGTGGGGCATGGTTGGATCGGCCGTTCAAAAATATTGTGGGTCTATGAAAACCATTTGTCGAACTCAGGGACCCGTTTGCGACATATTACGCTTGATTATGCTAATTTTTGTTAGAGTCAAATGTCAACTACAATGTTGACTTTGTTTCTGGGATAAATAATAATTTATCCCAACTATTGTGCGTGGTCTGGCACGCACTTGGCCGGTTTAAAAAAAAAAATAGTTTAGATACTAATTGCTTCGGATTTGTTAGTAGAATTTGGCATTAATTTTCTTTGTAGATAAGTGTTAAAAATTAAGTGGCAACATTCATTAGTTCCTGTTTTTGACACAGAAAAGTGTGTGGCGCTAGACGTATTGAGAATCAGAAAAAATCGCATTTGAATATTTTCCCTCCCCGAAGTCCGAATGTAAAGGAACATAATATTTGCTCTGTAATCATCTAATGTATATATAAGTCAGCCTGTGGCACAGTGGCGTGCCTAGGGTTTCAAAATAACGCAAGCCCAATAAAATTTTAACCAATTTCAAAAAAAGAAAGTTCAGTTTTCGACTGAGTATGTAGGTACCTACGTATGTATCATCGCAATTTTCTCATAAACTACTGGTTAGGTACAATAAATTAAAAGTGAATTCATCCATCCATTTTAGTAAGGCTTTCGGGCTTATATGAAGGTACCGCCACTGCTGTGGCATATTCATTAAAATGTACCAGTAGTGTACTCTGTGTAGTCTGTGGTCTATCTGTGACATCTGTCAACAATAAAAAGGCCCGTTATCTGCCGTGCTTGATTCCATCCAATAAATCTATCCTAATCAGGGTGATCCCCACGAACTTTCAATAATAAGTCCTGTTAGTTATGGAAGCGACAAGTGATTGTAGTATATTTTAACTGTAAAACCTTTTCTTACTCTGTAAACCTTGAAACCAAATCTATAATAGAACCTTCATCGTCCCTCACACTTTATATACAAAACAATTATTTTATTTCTCAACTGTAAATCGTCGAAAGATTAAGTTCACGCCTACCTCGCTATTAAGTAGTGAATTATATACAATTTGTATGTACTTTCAGATTCGATGCAGTCAAATGATGATTGTGAACAAAAAGATAAATGGCTTTTTATGTTCTTGGTTTACTAAGTACTTATATGTAGGTGTTACTTGTGGTTAATCTTGGTTTTGTAATCATTTTATATTAATACATGAAGCGAAAACATGAGAAATACATGAGGGCTTGTGACTAAGTAATAACAGCCGTACGGGTCGATCGATCAGGTTAAGCCACGCTTGCCGCGGTTGGTCCGTGGATGGGTGACCATCTTTACATACCAAGACCACTCCGTGCTTCGGAAAGCACGTTAAGCCGTTGGTCCCGGCTGTCATTTGTAGATCTTTGAGAAGCTCGAAAGTCTGACAACCAGTCTTACCAAGGGGTATCGTGTTACCCAGTAACTGGGTTGTGGAGGTCAGATAGGCAGTCGCTCCATGTAAAATACTGGTATTCAGCTGTATCCGGTAAGACTTGAATCCGACCCCAACATGGTTGGGAAAAGGCTAGGCAGATGATGACATGAAGCGAAAACTTTGTACTCCTTTTTACGATAATTACGCGGACGGAGGCGTATGAAATTTGGCACAGTTAAAGTTTACATGGAGGAGAAGTGCAGAAAGCTAAAATTTTAGTATAATATGCATTAGAAATAAATAAATGAATAAAAATAACATTACACACACTACCATGCATTTGACACACACACATACGAGTAGTACCAGGGCCTCATGACTTGAATATAGATAGGTGACGTGACTGAAGTGACAGATTTTTCTTTTTTCCGGTGGGAAATTATCAAATAACTTCTCCCGCTCTGGGCGGACCGGGAGGGTGTGTCAGACTCTTACTGACTAAAACCCACCCGTGTTCCTCGTAAGTAGGTACTTTTTAATAGCATGGAATTAGTAAGTACTATATAGATTGTAAGTACTCGCCCACTAGTCGCCCAAGTATTTTTAATAGTGTCTATATTATGGTGCTTGTAATGAGCAAATTTTGGCTCATGGGTGATACCAGTAACGTTCAGCTGAAGCTGACATCCTATTTAGTTTTCGTTAGCCTATTTCTATCCCACTGCTGGGCAAAGGCTTTCTCCTTCTAATGCTCTCTAAATTTTGTCCACGTTTCCCTGCACCATCATTGCATAACACACTATAAATCACAATGTTAATAATTTTGAAAGATATTGCTACTCTATTGGTTCATATGTTAGAAACATTTGTCTGCTCAACAACGGAAATAACGCAATGAATGTTGTTGAACTGTCAAAATTAAACACTAACGGTGTTATTACAAAACAAAGATTTCTTTTGACATGGTTTAAACCATCGAACCAGTTTTCGTAATAAGAAATTTACTATGATTGAAATGCAGTTCTTTATACAAAACTCACTATTTAGTCCGGTACTAAGTTGACAGTTTTTCATTAAGAACTTTAACGTAGTCGGAATGAAGTTCGAAATTCAAAAATGACTCAATAATTTAAACCTGGGTCTGAAGATAATCCTTGTTTTGTAATAAGACGGATTGTTAGGTATTGTAAAGGCTCCTACATACTGGCGCGACGCGACACAAAGACACCGCGTGTAGCGCTAGAAGTGGTGCCTTTATGTCGCGACGCGTCGCGCGACAAGTCGCGCCAGTATGTAGGAGCCTTAAGACGCTGAAAACACCTAAACCGCGGTCACTGTCAGATTGCAAAGAAAAGAAAGAGAAGCGCGACGACAAAATGCTTGTAATTTATTGCAAAATATGAAGTAATTATCTATTTACTCAGAATTGAGTTGAGTAATCGAAAATAAAAAACAACCAAGTTCTGCATTAGAATAAGACGTACGTGTTATTAATTAAATACGTAATGTATGTTGATATTTAATACAGATATTTTGGATTAGAACTAAAGGTAAGAGGTTAGTTTAACGTTAGTTTGTATCGAGATTTTTTTTTCAAAACGTGTTTTGGTGACAACCAAGTTCTGGGAAATATGTTCAAAATTAACATATATTTTTTCCGCTACCACAAACTATAGAGATTTGGCAATTTTCTTTCTTAAGAGAAGCCTATTTTGGTCAATTGGGTCTTGTCAGCGCCTTAAGTGTATTACGCAATTACCTCGCAGATCGTGATAAACGTAATAAAAAACATATTTAAGTTTTAATCTTCTTTGTTTAGCGATCTGTCAGTTTAATAAAGATAATACTACTGTCGATGGAGATAATTTTGGATAACAATTGCTCAATAATTGACGTCAACTCAACTTAATTATTTGTTAAATATTTGTAAGATCTGCAAGTAATTGTTCCGGGTCTGGGTGTTTGTGTTTGTGAGTTGCTATGTTTGTAAACGCACCCACGACACAGGAAGAAATTCCTAGTGTTGCGTAACGTTTATTAAAAACAAAATTTTTTGTAAAATAGTTAAAACACAATACAATCTTCTCTACAAAACCATAGTAAGAGAAATACTGCTAACAGCTAATACCTATATTACTGCCTCAGAAATCACGTAAATCCCTCGGTCCCGGCTGTCATTTGTAGATCATTGACAGTTACGTACATACCCGTAACAACAGTCAAAGATCAGAAGCCGGAAAGTTTCTTTTTTATATTTTCATTACTGACGCTTTTGACGTTTCAAATCGTTCTCACAATAATTATAATAATAATTTCATGTAAATTACACCCATAGAAACTAAACACAAAACACATAATGAATACAAAAGATGACATAAGCATTACAAATTACATTATATTTACATAAAATCATTGCATCGAAATCAATTAAAATAAAATTCAACTAATATTTCAAAATTTATAAAACAATGTATAATTTCAAAATGAATGATGTAACCAATATTTGTAACTATAATTATGTTGATTTAAAAGAGTGTCCATGGAGTTTCTTGCCCGTTCTTCTCCATAGGTACCTACTATGCTTTGAAATGGGCAACTACATAGCTTCATCTTTCTGACTGACCAAAGTTAAACCCCTTGACAATTCAAAAGTGCCTTGAAATAAATGCTTTCAGTTTGAGTTTGAAAGTCTGACAACCAGTCTTATCGTATTACCCAGTAACTGGTTTGTGGAGCTCAGATAGGCCGTCGCTCCATGTAAAATACAGGTATTCAGCTGCATCCAGTTATTCTGGAAGTCGACCCCAACAAAATTGAGAAAAAGCAGGCAGATGACCTAAACTGAAACTTAGCGGTCCCGTCCATTCTACAGCTCCGTATGTTTCCACAATAATCTAGTTAAAATCACAGCAAAAACACGGAACTTTTTGTTACTTTATGTCACCTTCAAGAACATTATAATACCCATGTACTTGATACCATTTTGTGTTTTATTTGATCGTCGGTCTAGTGATCGCAAGGCCAACTGCTGGTCTGGTAAGGACCAGGCCCGGGTCGACGGCGCGTTGTATTCCAAGCGCGCCTCAATGAGATGTCGGCAGCACAAGTGTAGGGCCGATGCCTGCCGGGGTCGCGGGAAGGTACTAAAGGGTTACCGAGGCCCGTGGCAACACAGGCAACAGAAAGGAATACGGGTGGGTTTTAGTCAGTAAGAGTCCGACACACCCTCCCGCTCCGGCCAGAGCGGGAGAAGTTATTTGATGATTTCCCACCCAAAACAAAAGGGCAACTGCTGAGCACGGGGTCCAGCCCATTCTGTAAAATCTCACCGAGAAAATGATGAAGTGAGCTTGAAGTGAACTGTCACCTAATTCCTAGGGATTGACAGGTCACTTCAAATTAATTTCACTTAAGTTTTCACGGTGAAATTTTTACAGTTAAAGTTTTATTACACATAATCAACCTATGATGTTCTCACTGCTGAGACACAGGCCTCCTCTCTGCAAGAGGGAGTGGGTCGTAATCCACCACGCGGGCCCTGTGCGGGTTGGTAGATGTCACATGTATTCGAATTTTCGGTTCTAGGACATGCCGGTTTCCTCACGATGTTTTCCTTCACCGTTTTTTGAGAGCAGTGGTGATTAAATTATTTACACAAAGTAAAGCGCCTGTCCAGGCTGGAACCTACGACCTACAACTTGGAAGTCGCGGCCGTTACCACTGGGCCACCACTGCTCTCCAAAGTCTTATTATTTATTTCAAATAGACACATAAAAGGCACTTTTGAATGTCAAAAAAAAAAAAATCTAGTTGCTAATATTATACGAAAGTGAGTTTGTTTGTTATGCTTACACGTTAAAATGGCTGAACGGATTTGGATGAAGTTTGGCACATGGGTAGCTCATGACCTGGATTACGACATAGGATACTTTTGTCCCGATATTTCCGCGGGATCGAGACTAATGAGGGTGAATCCGCGGGGCGTTGGCTAGTTAATACTAATTTCCTTTATTGGCATAAAATTGTGTACAAACATAATCAAAGTTAAATCTATTTTAAATAGGCACATAGAAGGCTCTTTTGACAATAACATTGAATTGATTCTAGTCGCCCCTTCCAAAAGGTAGTTTCTTGGAGAAGAATGGGCAAGAAACCGTTACTCTTTTAAAATGTTTTACAACATTTTGTATGCATCAATTATACATATCTATATGTAAGAAAGAAAGAATAACGTTTATTTGGACACATTTCGTGAAACACAAAATCAAAATAACAAAATAAAAAGTGAAAATAATGTTTTAACAAGAATAGTGTGTGCCTAACGGCTGCGCCAAAAACGTTCATTTCAGCATTAATGCCAGACAGATGCTGTATGACGCTGGTGAAGATGAACTAAGAATTAAAAAAAGAATAGCGCTGATTTCGATCCCCAAGTCGGGTAAAGTGTTATTGAGTTTTTTTCAATTGGGAATTTCTCAGAAGTAGCTTGGAATCTGGATTGTGTTCAGTTGACGGCAATAGGCTCGCCCCATATTGCATGGGACCTAAGGCGCGGACAAGACTCAATTGACCAAAATAGGCTTCTCTTAAGAAAAAGAATTGCCAAATCTGTATACTTTGTGGTAGCGGAAAAAATATATATTAATTTTGAACACATTTCCCAGAACTTGGTTGTTACCAAAACACGTTTTGAAAAACAATCTCGATACAAACTAACGTTAAACTAACCTCTTACCTTGAGTTCTAATCTAAAATATCTGCACTAAATATCAACATACGTTACGTATTTTAATAACAAGAACGTCTTATTTGAATGCAGAACTTGGTCGTTTTTTATTTTCGATTACTCAACTTAATTTTGAGTAAATAGATAATTGCTTCATATTTTGCAATAAATTACAAGCGTTGTGTCATCACGCTTCTCTTTCTTTTCTATGCAATCTGACAGTGACCGCGGTTTAGGTGTTGTCAGCGTCTTAAAAACATAAGTAACTGGCGAAATGTGGGGACTTATAGCTGGTGCACCTCTGCCTAACCCTTCCGGGAAAACAAGCGTGATGCTATGTTATTATAGGAACCCAGAAATATAATCGGAAGACTTGAGAGGTCTTCTCTTCTTTAACAGGACCATACTGTATATGATTTCTGCTGTGTAAACCTTACTCACCTTCATTAACAAAATTAACAATGAACTTAATTTACATATAAGCAAACATGATGCTAAGATCTTAGTGAAGAGATGGTTACTACAATTAGACCAACTAAATACCGAATATCTTTTGTCTTCACAAACATATTAATTAAACACACACAAACACACACACACACGCACTCACGCACTTTTATTCACTACCTTCATTCTTTATTAATAATTAAAACAGTAGCAGAACGGTTATGAAATGACGAAATTGTCAGCTGAGTGCTATCTTCTGAGATACAGGCCTTGCCTAGTTCAGAAGATAGAGTCTATACCCTAAGCTTGCCTTTCTTTACCACCACAAATACAGCTGAATTATATTGTATAAGACAGTAGTATACTTACCTTGTATCTAATGTTAAGTACTTTTAATATTAAATCCTTGTGGCTATGCTGGTGAGAAATAAATTATTTTTTTTTATTATTTTTTTATTCCAAATCCAAAGCTCTTAAAATTGTCCGGTGAAGTAGTAAAGCTTGAGGCAGCTCACAACGATCGCGACGATCGCTTTTGGATAGGACCCGGCCTTATCGTTGGCCTCGCAAAGGGTTATTGGCCATAGTGCAGGTATTATTGCACAGAAAGCACGACAAGAGGTAAGGCATCGTTTGCAATGTGGCTCCACATTTGATCTATGGCTCATGGCTCATTGTACTGATTGTACACTTCTGCCTAACACTTTGGGGAATATAACCGTGATGATATGTTAAAGGTCGGGTAAATACCGTTGACTTTGGTCATATAAATGGGCATGGGCATATTGGGCATGGGCAGCCGTCACCTCCGTCTGCAAAGTAGTAATGATCCCGAAAGAGGAGGCGGGACGGTTGAGGGAAAGGCAAATTTCGAGTTCTGTCGCCCCTAGCCGCAGCAGGACACGCCCTGGGCCTCGGGAATCCCGGGCGGAATTCCGACCACCGTAGGCGCGGGCTTGCGGACGGTGAGCAATGGATAGCTCGCCGTCCGATAAGGACTAGGCCCGGGTCGACGGCGCGTTGTGTTCCAGGCGTGCCGCAAATAGGTGTTAGCACAAGTGTAGGGCCGTGCACTAGGGCCGATGCCTGCCGAGGTCGCGTGAAAGTCCAAAAGGGTTACCGAGGCATCTGGCAACATAGGCAACGGAAGGAATACGGGTGGGTTATAGTCAGTAAGAGTCTGTAACACCCTCCCGCGTCGCCCAGAGCGGGCGAAGTTGTTTGATAAATTTCCCACCCAAAAAAAAAAGGGTCGGGTAAACACCGTTGACCTTGGCCATACAAACGCGCGTCGAGCTCACGTCTCGCCGCTGTTCTGTTGTAATAAAAATATGAATATTCGACAAAAATCACAGATAGAATTCTACATAATTAAAGAGTATATTCATAAAAAAAATCAAGAAAATATCATTAGAAGTTTTAAAGTAATATAGTTTTTTATGCTTTAGGTCTACCTAAAGCATAAAAAAAACTTAAAAATAATGTGTAAGTACATTACTTCCTGAAGGTATTTCATAAAGTATTTTACTACAATACTTAAATGTTCTCATATAAAATTGATGTGTGAGCGTTCTAGTTTAACGTACAATTTTTGCATAAATTACTTGCATTATTTGAAGGCGTACCTAATAACAGATTTAAAAGTCACTAATATCATATATCTGCGTCTTTTTGTAAAAGTTACATACTCGTATCTAAGTTACTTGATAAGTTAATTACAGCTATCAGTACAATTATTTAAGTTGCTTCTTATAATTAAGTTTTAAGTACACGTTACCTTATTTAGAACGTAAATTGTAGTGATTAACATATTGTGGCCAGTACTTGGTAATAACAAGAGGCTTGTACAGGCAATCACACATCCACGGTAACTTTGATAGCGCCTTCATTGTAACCGCCTCTGTGGTAAGGACACCAGTCTGTGAAAAATTTTCTGCTCGGTTTGGTTGGTGGTAGGGTTTGTTCTAAGTCCGCTTGGCTAACTGGTATTGAACTTATCTAAGTCTGTCGCCATAACAACAATATTAACAGCATTGTTGTTTTTGGTAGTTTATAGAAGAAAGATAGCCTGTTCCTCTGTGGTTGAGGATTCAGGGTGAAGCTCGTTTCCATCTTCGGCCTTATCATCACTTACCATCAGGTGAGACGAAAGCTTCCCCGTTGTGGAAAAAAAAATAAATGCATTAAGGGCGTTTTTGGCGTCAAGTGTTTGTTACTCTTGCGCACTGTTGACCGTACCTATTTTTAAATCGCTCTACCGTTTAAGGCCGATCTTAATTGAAAATCTGATTGTGATTTAATTAATAGTTACATTGAAATTAGGCATATATTTAAGTATGAATATTAAGGCGCCGATATATCATTTTAATGAGTTGAAAATGTTAAACTAGAACGCATACACATCAATTCTATAAATGGGTATTTGAGTATTGTAGTAAAATACTTTATGAAATATATTTAGGAACTAATGTCGACCCAAAGCATAAAATACCGGCCAAGTGCGTGTCGGACCACGCACAATGAAGGGTTCCCTAATTGGGAATGTTGGAATGAATTTATCCCAAAAACAAACAAAACATTGTAGTTGAAAAACATGTTCTCCCATACATCGTATACGTCACGGTCAATTCTCCAACTGAAAATTTAAATTGGTCGACTATCACTCTTTAACTTGTAAAGCCTACTTAGATGTGATAGATTTCCTTTTAATTTCATGTAGTACATAATATATATGTACTACTACCATTATTTTTTTCACATCTCCAGAAACAACCATTTAGCTGGCAGGTGGGAGGGCACTTACTCTGACAAAAAATAGTACTTTAAAGCTTAATATTACGCAAACGGATCCCTGAATAGAAAAATGGTTTTCACAGACCCACAATATTTTTGAACGGCCTTTCTAACGATACCACACACTATGGGATAGACGAGAAAAAAAATATCATCCCCACATTACGTGCAAACCATAAAAAAAAAAAATATTTTCAAGATTTTATTTTAGCACTTTGTCGGCGTGATTAATATGTATACCTTTGCCTAATTACAGCTTTCTAGTACTTAGCGTCTCTGAGCTAAAGCGGGGACAGACAGACAGACAGATGGACATGACGAAACTATAAGGGTTCCTTGTTTACTACGGAACCCTAAAATCGATATTACTTTCAAACCACTTATGATATTTTCATGATGATTTTTATGAACATACTCTTTTATTATGTATAATTATATCTGTGATTTAATCAAATATTCATATTTTCGTTACTTAAAATAAATATTCTTCTCTTCCTTTGAAACCGAACGGTGCGGCGTGTGTGTAACCTTATTCGGGTAAAAGCCTCTTAAAATTGTCCGATGAAGTAGAAAAAGCTTGAGGCAGCTCACAACGATCGCGTATTCACGCCACGATCGCTTTTAAATAGGACGCGGCCTTATCGTTGGCCTCGCTCGCAAGGGTTTGTCATGATGTAACCTTATTTGGGTAAAAGCCCGCGCTTAAAATTGTCCGGTGAAGTAGAAAAGGTTTGAGGCAGCTCGCAACGAAGTTTCTTGGCGAAATATAACCAGCTGTGCTAATCTTCAGGGGCAATTTTTTTTAAGCATGACTACACGTTACACCTTTTTTTTTGGGTGGGCAATTATCAAATAACTTCTCCTGCTCTGGGTGGAGCGGGAGGGTGTGTCGGACTCTTAATGACTAAAACCCGCCCGTGTTCCTTCCGTTGCCTGTGTTGCTAGGGGCCTCGGTAACCCTTTCGGACTTTCCCGCGACCCCGGCCGTCATCGGCCGTAGTGGACCCCTACACTTGTGCTGACATCTCTGAGGCGCGTGGAACACAACGCGCCGTCGACCCCGGCCTGAGTATTATCGGAAAGGGCAGGGAGAGGTCACGGAGAGGTACAAAACTACATTCCACCACTTATGTTATTACTAGCTTCTGCGCACGAATTCGTTCGCGTGGAAGTCTTAAGACAGCAGAATATATAAAATAACTGCCACGTTGGTCTAGTAGTCGCAAGCGCTACTGCTGAGCATGACGTCCTGGGTTCAATTCCCGGGTCGGGCAAGCAAGTGTTATAGGATCTTTTCATCTGGAATTTCTCTGTAGCAGCCCGGACTCTGGATTTGTGCCCGGTTCAAATCAAATCAAAAATGATTTATTCAAACTAGGCCGAGAATCAGCACTTTTCAAACGTCAAAGTTACGTAAGACGGTCCCCCAAAAATGCCCGCCCTTCACCACTTCCTAGTGCTTTAGCTGGGAAGAAGAAGTGGTGGAACAAACTCCCCAGCAGCACGTCTGTCTGTTTAGTTATATAAACTTGATTCTATACAAATTAATTAACATTACGAAACATAAATTACTTGCCATATGTTAGCGAGCACACCCCAACATACCAACAAAACAATGAAAACTTTGAGTACAGTTTTCAACTTACTTACTCAAGCAGATAAAAATTACAATATAAAAACGTAAACAGAACTTAATACCTAAATAAAAGCCTCCAGGCATAACGGGCGTGCCCACTTACATAAGGCTATTGCTGTAACTCGAAGTGAGAAATGATAAACTAGCACCATCGAAGTAAAATATATAAACAATTACTATTAACAATAACAAAAACATGATCAGCAAGACGATCAGTCACCACAAGCAGCACCCGTTCACGAGCAAAATTCAGCCATCTTGAGGTTGATGGCAATAGGTTCGCCCCCTGTTACATGGTACCTACTTAAGACGCTGACAACACCTAAACTGCGGTCACTGTCAGATTGCATAGAAAGAAAGAGAAGCGCGATGATGTTGTATCATCGCGCTTCTCTTGTAATTTATTGCAAAATATGAAGCAATTATTTACTTACTCAAAATTGAGTTGAGTAATCGAAAATAAAAACAACCAAGTTATGCATTCAAATAAGACGTTCTTGTTATTAATTAAATACGTAACGTATGTTGATATTTAATACAGATATTTTGGATTAGAACTCAAGGTAAGAGGTTAGTTTAACATTAGTTTGAATGGAGATTTTTTTTCAAAACGTGTTTTGGTAACAACCAAGTTCTGGGAAATATGTTCAAAATTAACATATATTTTCTTAAGAGAAGCCTATTTTGGTCAATTGGGTCTTGTCAGCGCCTTAAACATAACAGGCGAAATGTGGGTTTACACCTTACACCCACATGTGTTTACCGTGTGTGGTTACACCTCATGTGTGGTCACCTAACCTAACCTAACCCTTCGGGGAGTAGGTACAGGCGTGATAATAAGTATATTAAAACTACTGTGAAGTTTGGGCAAAGAATAAACCCTCTTTACTATTGCTATTCTGTGAAGTTCACTTGGAGTTCACTCAAGTGAGCACACACAATTCGAAAGCGAACTCATTTGTTATTAACCGACTTCCAAAAAGGTTCTTTTTTCGTCTGCATGTTTTTTTTATGTATGTTCATCGATATTTTTGCCCGGTTTTTTTACCCTCGGAATTTGTTCGGACTTTGTCCAGCCTTGTTATTGGTTCGGAATTCTCTGAAGAAAAAAAAAAAACAATGAGTTCCGAAAAAGAGAGTTTAATAAATAAAATGTTCGGACTTTTTTGCAACCGTCCGGCTTTCTGTTAAGAATTTTCAAATTTCGAATGATGCCCTTGCTGAAAAATATATGAAGGGGCATTTTCGTAGTTTCTGGAAGGGCACCAACCGGTGAGTGGCGAGGGTGTGAATGACCCTAAGGATGTTGCTGATATTTTCAGGGACCATTTCCGTGTACTATCCCCTCGGGGTCCGGCGGAGTCGGTGCTGGATGTTGAGATGCCTGACGGGGACAGGGACAGACAGTCTTGCTTCGTTGCCAAAGATGTGGCTCAGGCTATAAAAGATATATCCAAGGTCAAGTCCCCTGGCCACGATGGCCTCAGCATCTAGCACCTAGTTCACGCTGGCCCACATGTAAATAGGGTACTGGCAATGTTTTACACGCTATGCGTGAGCCATTCACACCTACCACCTGATTTCATGAAAACCGTAGTAGTCCCGGTAGTGAAAAATAAAACGGGAGATGTCGCCGACAAAACCAACTACAGGCCGATTTCTCTTGCAACGATCATTGCAAAAGTTTTTGACGGTTTGCTTAATACACAGTTGGATAAGTACCTGGATCTGCACGACAATCAGTTTGGGTTCCGACCTCGACTGTCAACTGAGAGTGCGATACTGTGTCTTAAGCATACCGTCAGATATTACACAGATCGAAAGAAGCCTGTGCACGCCTGCTTCCTCGACCCGTCCAAGGCTTTTGACCTGGTGTCATACGACATCCTGTGGGCTACACTCGAGGGAATAAACCTATCGCGTAAACTTACGAGGTGCATTCAATAAGTACCTAGCCTCATCGCCAGAGGGCGCTGTAGTTTCAAAAGAGTTTTACCACAGTGTAGCACATTCTTTTTTAATTCTTTTTTCAAATTTTCATTCCAATCCCTTCATTTGTTTTAATTTGACAACTTATGGAAGCGAACGTGTCGATCGGTTTTACAAAAATGGAAAAAGAGCAATATCGTTCGGTGATTCGATTCCTATTTTTGGAAGGGAAAACGCGCATCGAAATCAAAGAGCGCTTGGATGCTGTGTACGGTGACTCTTCTCCGTCGATGGCCACCGTCAAGAATTGGTTCAACGAGTTTGCACGTGGCCGTACGTCGGTTTTTGATGAACCACGTCCAGGTGCACCGAAAACAGCTGCTACGGAGGAAAACATTAAAAAAATCCATGATTTCGTATTGGCAGATCGCCGATTGAAGGTTCGGGAGCTAGCTGAGACTGTAGGCATTTCAGAAGGAACAGTGCATCATATTCTTCACGAGGAACTCGGCATGAGAAAGCTGTCGGCGCGATGGGTGCCGCGTTTACTCACACCAGAAAACAAGCGCAACCGTGAGACCACATCGGAGACGTGTTTGGCGCTGTTTAAGCGGAATCCAGCGGAGTTTTTGCGTCGTTTTGTGACCGTCGATGAAACCTGGATCCACTGGTACACACCAGAGACCAAGGAGCAATCAAAACAATGGATCCAGACCGGGGAACGTGCTCCAAAGAAGGCGAAAACTGTAAAATCGGCCGGAAAAGTTATGGCCACCGTTTTCTGGGATTCACAAGGTGTGATCTACATCGATTACCTCAAGAAGGGTAAAACAATTACAGGGCTTTACTATGCCGATTTATTGGGCCGATTCGACACCGAATTAAAGAAAAAACGACCCCATCTGGCGAAGAAAAAAGTGCTGTTTCACCACGACAACGCACCGGTTCACACGTCTGCCGTTACCATGGCCAAATTGGTCGAATTACGCTACGAATTGTTGCCCCATCCACCGTATTCTCCAGATTTGGCCCCTTGTGACTTCTTTCTGTTTCCTAATCTGAAAAAATCACTCGCCGGGAATAGATATGGATCGAATGAGGAGGTCATCGCCGCCACGGAGGCCTATTTTGCAGAGTTTGACAAAAACTATTTTTCGGACGGGTTAAAAAAGTTGGAACATCGCTGGGCTAAGTGTATCGAACTAAAAGGAGACTTTGTTGAAAAATAAATTCCCACTTTTCCAAAATTTTCGTTTACTTTTTGTAGGCTAAGTATTTATTGAATGACCCTCGTATCAACGTTTTTAAATACTGGTACAGTCATCAGGTCAACAGCGTTAAATGGGCGGATGCAATGTCGGAGCCGTATCAGCTGCAGTGCGGGGTGAGGCAGGGGGTGTTGACTTCCCCATCCCTCTTTAACCTGTACATGAATGCCTTGATCGTCGCGCTGAGTAACCAGCGTGTCGGCTGCCATGTCGATGGAATCTGTGTCAACAATCTCAGTTACGCAGACGACTGCTGAGCGCGTCGCTCTGTGGCCTCAGAAAGCTGGTGCGGACATGTGAGGAATATGCCGTTGGTCATGGGCTGAAGTACAATGTGACCAAAAGTCAATGCATGGTCTTTGAGGCCGGTACGCAACGTTTGAAAAATTGTCCACCCGTTTTTGTAAACGGTGTTCCACTCGAAAGGGTGGGTCAATTTAAGTACCTAGGGCGTTTAGTTACGACCGACCTCAAGGACAATGCCGACATGGAGCGGTAACGAAGGGCTTTGTCGGTGCGGGCGAACATGCTCGCACGTAGGTTTGCGCGCTGTTTGAGGGAGGTGAAGATAACGCTCTTCAGGGCATACTGCACGTCCCTTTACACGTGCAGCCTGTGGGCGAGGTACACGCGTGCATTATACGGGGCCCTCCGCGTCCAGTTCAACAACGCGCTCAGGGCAGTATTGGGGCTGCCTCGCTACTGCAGCGCCTCAGGCTCAGGTATGTTCGCTGAGGCGCGCACTGACCATGCGCAAGCGGGGCGCGTCGCTGGTGCGTAGGGTGTAGGGCAGCCCCAATGCTGTCCTGGCGATGATCGCGGTTCGGATGGAGTGCCCATACATACGGCACTGCTGTTTTAGGCATGTTGCCGTCGGTAGGCCCGGTTAGGTGTTGCCCCTTTATTACTTTATTTTATTATTGTTATATTATCCTTTGTGTGTTGTCTGTATTTGTGTGTATTCCTCATATGAGTTAATGTTGCTCGAAATAATTGTATTTTATTTTATTTATTTTATTTAAGGAGGCTATACTCGTACAATGGAAACATTGCCAAAATTTTGTGTTAAGAGACGCGCACATTGGTCGCAGAACGAATGAACGATGAGACTGAAAAGTTCAGGAGTGGCGATGTCCTACCAGAAGACAACCAGCGTCAGGCATCTAGTTGTTTGGCTTTTATGTTGAACTGGACCTAGTGCAGCCATGAGACAGACAATACTGTCATACCTAAGTTTTTTCTGTTTATTTTTGTGTGTATATTGTGACTTATTCTGGTTTACATATTTTTTTGCCTTTCAAGGCACCGCGTGGATAGCCTTCCCCCCCAAAAGGTGGTTTAATGTCCTGGTGAAGGTCGCGGAAATCCGCTGAATACTGGATAAGAAGCTTTGGGGAGGCCTATGTCCAGCAGTTGACGTCTTTCGGTAGATGATTGCTACACAGTGTTACTGACCTACTGATTTGGAAGTGGGGAGTGGAATAGATTTTTTAAATTTTAAGTTCTGCACCGACAAAACGCACTTTCCACAAATACGACATAAAATACACACACTAATACAAAGAAGCCAAAAGCCTCGTATTCAATAAATAAAAGTTTAAAGTTTTACAATGATGTCGATTGCTTGATTCGGGACACTTTAATAGTCACACCAAGACCAAAGACAATACATATTGCGAAATTACTCTGTGTTGTTAATGTATAAATAGATGCTATACGGAACCCTAATCTAATCTAAAGACGAATTATTAATTCACTGGAGTAACTTGACATGTTCTAGCTGACACTTTGTGTAATAAAATGGTCAAATTTATTGTAATGGTGATCGTTTAGTTTATTCGATTTATACAAGGTGTCGTTTTGCATCCTCGTCAAATTTCAGGAGGCTGCTATGAAAGACATATACATAACATACATAATCAGCCTATAATGTTCCCACTGCTGGGACACAGGCCTCCTCTCTTCTAGAGAGAGCGGGCCGTAATCCACCACGCGGGCGCAGTGCGGGTTGGTAGATGAAAGACATATGTATGTAATCAAATAAAATTACGATACCTGCTCAATAATTAATACATATTTTTTATTTTTGTTTTTTAAGTTTGACAGTATTTTAGAATACACTACTTTCACACAACAGAATCACCCCGTTGTGTATGCGGTAGTGTGTGTGTAAAATGGCAGTTACTGTGCGGTATCACACGGGCCGTATTTTAGCATGCGTGTCCCACACATGCCGATTTCCAAAAATTAGAAAAAACTAAAAAAAAAAACCGTAGGTATTTATTTTATTATTGATTCGTGTCGTGAATCATTAGCATAGTTACCTCCTTGAAATTGACGAGGATGCAAAACGACACCTTGTATAAGTGTAAAATAAATGTATAATATAAGTGTTAAAGTCTAGATTACAATAAATATGACTATTTAATTACACAAAGTGACAGCTAGCACATGTCAGATAACTTCAGTGAATTAATTATTCGACTTTAGAGCAACAAGCCACTGTTGCTTAACTGTGCAACAAACGAAAATTAACTGCTTATTCCAACGTTACGAGATATTCACTGAATTGTCTTTGCGTGTGCAAAAGTATAAAAAATATTGCACGGTGGGAACCATGTGTTTATCTCTTGCTAAATGCTATATTTGCACTAGTTGTACTAACGTCTTCGCCTGTAAGAACAGTGATATTTCCTGTGTGTGGCCTGAATTCCTTCTACGCTGATTGATGTCCGTCGCGTACGGTCGGTCGCGTACGTCAGCGAGAAATAAATAATAAAATACCGTACTGCAATATCGACTGCTCTACGATCCAGACGATCTGCCAAGTGGGTTTTTGATAATGAACCCGTTTGTTTATAAATTGTTTGCACGCGTGGCACGATCGTGTAACGTAAATAAAATAGTTTTAAGTATGAAATGAAAAATAAAGGCTTGCAAACTGTAGTGTACGTGTGACATCAAAGGAGGTTTCCAGATATATATTTTTTATAATTTTTGAATATTTAGTTTCAAAGTTATTAAAGAATATTAACCATTCCCCCTTATCACCGAAATTGCTGAGCCTAAAATAAAAATAAAATAAAAGCAGATAATAGTAATTCTATACCTTTAGATTACAGGAAAACCTATAAGAAGTCTGTGGTCTTAAAATAACATGGTAAAACAAAATAATATATATTGTGCGTACAAACTTCCATTTGCAGTTGGAATGTATGGGGGAACATGTTTTTCAACGTTTGTTTTTTAGATAAATCAAACTCAAACTCAAAGCATTTATTTCAATTAAATCATTTACAGGCACTTTTGAATTGTCAAGGATTCGGTCAGTTAGAAATATGAAGCTAGTTGCCCATTCCAAAGCGTAGTAGGTACCTATGGAGAAGTACGGGCAAGAAACTCCATGGACACTCTTTTAAATTAAATTGATACATAAAGATTAGTACAAAAGTAATGTTGAAATTATAACTAAATGTGAGGACGATGTAAAATAAAAAAAAACGCATCCATAGTAGCAAAAGAAACAAAAACAATTTCTAAATAATATAATTACAAATAAGCCGAGGAAGCTAAGAGGTGACGAGTCCCAACTAACGGCGCCCGTTCACGAGCATGACGCATGGATCAGCACCATTCAGCTCAACCATTTTGAAGGGAGCTAAATGATCCAACACACGCGCCACCATCAGCGAGAGATCTGAGTGAGCATGACATACTCTCAGCCGCCAGGGCTCATTCAAGTCAATTACATAACCGGGAAATGGTAGCTCCATTATACATAGTACTCACACCTGTGCAATGCAATTATACAATGGTGCCGATTCCCTTGTTCACAAACTAAACCAAATTTAGTTCAGTGCATCTTTTTCTTTCTATTTCATTAAGAAAAGGACAGAAGATAAATTTTAGTTTAGTCCTGTCAAATTAATCAGCGCTTGACGTAAATTGACGTAATTTTAGTAGGCAAGTTTTTAATCACGTCTAAACTTGTATGGAGTAGTGACAGGCGCTGATTAATTTGACAGGACTAAACTAAAATTTATCTTCTGTCCTTTTCTTAATGAAATAGAAAGAAAAAGATGCACTGAACTTAAATTTAGGTTAGTTTGTGAACAAGGGAATCGGCACCATTGTCGGAAATTCATCCCAGCTACGGAACCCGGGCGGTTTTTTTTTTGTTGATAGCTCTACTCGCTTCTCGTTGATTGTCGGCAGTGGAACAGGCGCCTTTTCCTGGAAGTTTTAATCCATTTATTGAAATGGATCGAAAATATTCCGTAACGAACGAGTAATAGACTAACAGACATACATCCATACTTTAGTACTGATTATTATAATTAAGTTTAATAAAACAAGCGTCAGTATTGCAGTAAACTAGTTTTTATGCGTCATTGTGTGTCGGAAACACCGTTTTCCGTATTCCGGATTAAATGTAAGATTAAAATCGTTTTGGCCTTGTATATGAGAGAGCAGTGGTGGCAACGTCCGCGACTTACGAGTTGTAAGTCGTAGGTTCAAACCCTGAGGGCCGCTTTACTTTGTGTAAATGATTTCATCGCCACTGCTCTCAAAACGGTGAAGGAAAACATCGTGAGGAAACCGGCATGTCCTAGAAACAAAAATTCGAAGACATGTGACATCTACCAACCCGCACTGGGCCCGCGTTGTGGATTACTGCCCACTCCCTCTCACCAAGAGGGGGCCTGTGTTCCAGCAGTGGGAACAATATAGGCTGATTATGCTTATAAGACGCTGACAACACCTAAACCGCGGTCACTGTCAGATTGCATAGAAAAGAAAGAGAAGATGACACAACGCTTGTAATTTATTGCAAAATATGAAGCTATTATCTATTTACTCAAAATTGAGTTGAGTAATCGAAAATAAAAAACAACCAAGTTCTGCATTCAAATAAGTCGTTCTTGTTATTAATTAAATACGTAACGTATGTTGATATTTAATACAGATATTTTGGATTAGAACTCAAGGTAAGAGGTTAGTTTAACGTTAGTTTGTATAGAGACTTTTTTTTCATAACGTGTTTTGGTAACAACCAAGCTCTGGGAAATATGTTCAAAATTAACATATATTTTTTTTCCGCTACCACAAACTATACAGATTTGGCAATTTTTTTTCTTAAGAGAAGCCTATTTTGGCCAATTGGGTCTTGTCTGGCATTCATATGAGTGAAGCGAAAGAAATAAATAACAGTCGAACCTGATCTGACATGTTAAACTTAAACGCGTTTTTATGTAGCATTTATTTAATAGTACCGTTGCTCGATGTTCTTGTGGTCGCAAGAGCTACTGCTGAGCATGAGGTCCTGGCCTGTTCCCAGGAAAATTCTTATTGGGTTTTTCCATCTGGATTTTTTCAGTACCCAGTGGCGCGGATTCTGGATTTGTCCCCGAATAATGGGCAATAGGCTCGTCTCGTCTTACATGGGACTTAAACATACCTGGCGAAATGTAGGTGTAGTATAGGTACTCCTCAGTCTAAACCTTCGGAGAACACAGGCGTGATGTTATGATGTTATGTATTCCATTTATTTATTTATTTATTTATTTATTTAGTTATTTATTTATTTATTCATTCATTTATTTATTTATTTATTTATTTATGTATTTATTTATTTATTTATTTATTTATTTATTTATTTATTTATTTATTTATTTATTTATTTATTTATTTATTTATTTATTTATTGTACACCATAGAAATACATGACAAAAAATAAATCAAACACTACAACCATCTATTTTATTGGGTGACTAAACATCCACGCATCCGCGATCGTCAAGTATTATAGTAGGTAAACAATCGATCGCCTAGTGAACGGCTCATTGGCTGCGTATAGACCGGAATGAGCGAAAGTGAGAGTACTGATCTGCGCATGCGCAATATATTAGTTGTAGGTAAGCTTTGAGTTGGTCTGCATAATGTCGAATAACATTATAGGAAGATTGGCGTCGAAATGGGCTAAACCCAGAACAATGCACTGAAAAAAGGATGTCTTCCTTTTGGTCAAGACAAATATTGATTCATATATGAGTATGGGGAAAACAATATATTCTTGAATGAAGTAAAATTTTGTCTTAGTTTTATTGTCTTCTTCGAAGACATTATTCTTAAATGAAGAATTATTAAGTTTAATTTTAAGAATATTGATGATATTTTCTTCAATTAAGATTATTATAGTCTTGAATCAAAAATATTTGTTTAAGTCAAGAATAAAACCAAGTATTTATTATTCTTAATTGGAGTAAACAGGTTTTCTTGGACTGAGTACATTTACTTACGTTAAGAAAATATTTACTTGGATTGAAACATTTTTTCTGAGAATATTGATATTCTTTGCTGAAGAGATCCTTTTTTCCGTGTGGATGGATAACAATACAAAGAAAATAAATACTGTAGTACACCCACATTTCGCCAGTCATGTTTGAAATTCCAGATGGAAAAACCCAATAACACTTTGCCCGACCCGGAAATCGAACCCAGGACCTCAAGCTCAGCAGTAGTTCTTGCTGCCACTTGACCAACAAGACAGTCAAGACACCTCAATAATTGCCAAAATAAAGCGTGCTGTTGGATTTGCAACGCTCGGCTCACCGCCAAAAATTTAAGTACCCTGTGTATCTTATAAAATGAAATCAATTTCATCCTGGTTTTAAAAATGTGATGTGGACGCATAATACGCTCCCAGTTATGTTAGGTCCCATGGAGTCCTCCCGACCGAATTTCGGCCACGGCGTCCAATCAAAGCGAAGACTAGCCACCGCCGTGGGAGATACTAAAATGCTCAAGTGTGAGCGTTGCATTCCCGGGCGGATTTCCGGCCACCGTAGGCGCGGGCTTGCGGACGGTGAGCAATGGGTAGCTCTCCGTCCGGTAAGGACCAGGCCCGGGTCGACGGCGCGTTGTTTTCCACGCGCGCCTCAAAGAGATGTCGTCAGCACAAGTGTAGGGGTCCACTAGTGCCGATGCCTGCCGCGGTCGAGTTAATGTCCAAAAGGGTTACTGAGGCCCCTGGCAACACAGGTAACGGAAGGAATACGGGTGGGTTTTAGTCAGTAAGAGTCTGACACACCCTCCCGCTCCGCCCAGAGCGGGAGAAGTTATTTGATAATTTCACACACAAAACAAAAAATGTGTCAGGTTATATGTTGATTAAAAAATAAGTCGCGACCGTAACAAATATGGCTTTACAGTAATGTAATCATTAGAATCAGCAATACAACTCATTGACCTCAAATGTCATGATTTCATGAAATAGTCATTGAATAGGGTAATAGAGAGTTGTATTGCTGATTTTTATGATTATAATTCTATGAACAAATATTTGATACGGCCGCGAATCATATTTAGATCAACATACCACCTGATACTTTTTTTTTGGTTGGGAAATTGTCAAATAACTTCTCCCGCTCTGGGCGGAACGGGAGGGTGTGTCAGTCTGTTACTGACTAAAGGCTCCTACATACTGGCGCGACTTGCCGCGCAACGCGACGCGACACAAAGACACCGCGTGTAGCGCTACAAGCGGTGCCTTTGTGTCGCGACGCGTCGCGCGACAAGTCGCGCCAGTATGTAGGAGCCTTAAAACCCACCCGTATTCCTTCCTATTGCCTCTGTTGCCAGGGGCCTCCGTAACCCTTTTGGACATTCCCGCGACCCCGGCAGGCATCGGCCCTAGTGGATCCCTACACTTGTGCTGACATCTCTTTGAGGCGCGCGTGGAACACAACGCGCCGTAGACCCGGGCCCGGACTGATACTGACCTGATTGCAAAAAACATTAGACATTTTAATTTCGCGGGCTGCCCTGACGCTTTCATCATAACGAACTTCCAAACTCCGAGCTGTTACTGAGAAGTCCCATGTAATTGAGGAAGGGGCCTATGTATTGCCACTGTTATATAGCAGGTTAAAATCAGACTCTGATCAGCCAGAACAAAACCAGTAACGCTTTGCCTTACTCGGGAATCGGAAGAAGAACCCAAAGTTCAGCAGTCACGCTAACGAACTTGTGTTCGTTAGCGTGACGTCCATCCAAAATCCATCCATGGGTGGGCGATGGTCTTGTGACCATAATTTTACATGGAGCGACTCCTATCTTGTTAAATATGCATCAAAACAATCTACATACTACTAGCGCCATCTGCTATCAAGAAGTGTGTGACTATGTGACGTTCTCGAACATTCGCAATAAATGTCAGTCTGTTGACAGCCACGCTGAAGTTTCACTATATCTGACCTCTACAACCCAGTTATTGGGTAACACGATACCTCTTGGTAAGACTGGTTGTCAGACATTCGGGCTTCTGACTACCCGTAACGAGACTGCCAAAGATCTACAAATGACAGCCGTGCCAAACGGCTTAACGTGCTTTCCGAGGCACGGAGGGGTCTTGGTATGTAAAGATGGGCATTTATTTTGATTAAACCACCTATAGGCACTTTTGAATTATCAAAGAAAGAGAAAGAACGATGAACGAAAAAATGTTTATTTGACACAGAAAAACGTGAAACAAAAAGATCTCAAGTAGGTAAACAGAAAAATTAAACATAAATAATCACGAGCACAAAACACAAATAGTCGGCAGCTGCAAGTCATGACTGAGACAAGCAGGCTTCCACTCAGCATGATGCTGTGCTATGGAAGACCCACAGCACAGCGCTGATTTTCGAAGGAAGACGTTCAGTTAAAAATATGAAGCTAGTTGCCCATTCCAAAACGTAGTAGGTTCCAGTTACTGGGTAATACGATACCCCTTGGTAAGACTGGTTGTCAGACTTTCGGACTTCTAACGACTTTCAAAGATCCACGAATGATAGCCGGGACCAACGGCTTAACGTGCTTTCCGAGGTACGGAGGGGTCTTGGTATGTAAAGATGGTCACCCATCTACGGACCAACCGCGGTAAGCGTAGCTTAACCTGATCGAATGACCCGTGCGGCTGTTATTACTTAGCCACAAGCCCCGCCTTAAGTATAAAGCAGATACTATGTTTTTTTTTCTAACCATTATTTTCACCGTAAAATTAAATTACTTAAACTATCGGCGCCTTGGAACCTTTTCTCTGCCGCCAGTCTCGCTTGTTCGCGTAACCGCGAGCAGTAGTGTGCGAGTTAATAGAGGCAATTATTGAGCAAGGAAATATTTTAATGATGCTTCAGTTGATAATTGATAATAAATTGTGAGTGAGTGGCGGTGAGTATTAAGGCTCCTACATACTGGCGCGACTTGTCGCGCGACGCGTCGCGACACAAAGGCACCGCTTGTAGCGCTACACGCGGTGTCTTTGTGTCGCGTCCCGTCGCGCGACAAGTCGCGCCAGTATGTAGGAGCCTTTATGGACTCTTAAGCAGTTCGCAAAATGAACGTGAAATCGGCCTATAGCAATTATTATGGTTTCGTGACGCATTCACGGCCTACTGGCCTGAAAGTTTTGGACACGTCAGTACTAGTATTTCCGTGCCTTATACAGGACAATGACTTACTCTATTGTGTTGTATAATGGATTTCGATATCAATTGTTAGTTCGTTTACAGGTTCAGCGAGAGGACATTTTGTAATAAGTAATGTAAAAATAACTGATATTTATATGTGTATTAGTGACCGACCGAAGCTTCGTTTTCGGCCATTTTCGGTAAAAAAATCATGATTCGGCCATATTTTCTTTTTTGGCCATAAAACCACCCGAAGCTTTGGCAAAGCCGAAAATCAGAAGTTCCCGAATTGTCGCGCGTCATTCGGCCTATTTCGTAAAGCTCAGCAATATCAGGTGACGTTCGGCTAATTTCGCGGTGAATCGGGTCCACTCGTGGTTTCCTCAGCGGACCGCGATTTTATTTTGAAGTTGTGAAGCGAGGTTGTGTTGTATTTTATTTCCTCGCGCATAAATGAATGGGTTTTGAACTTTTTTCACTCAAATTGACTGTTTGTAAAGGATGTAATTATTGAATTATCGCTGAATTATCGTGTTTTAATTCTTTTAAATCCTATATGTGCTCTTTCTCTCCCTAGATGTAAAAACAAAACAAACAAGATTTCAGTATACAGAGGAAATATTAATATTTTTTAATTGGTCAAGGACAGCTAATGAGACACAATTGATTTTCTATTGTTTGACTCCGAATCCGTGTCGCGGGGCTAAATAATTTTCGTTTTCGGCCGAAAATAAGACTAAAGCCGAAGCTTCTTTTTCGTTTTCGGCTCAAAAACCATTTTCGGCCGGACACTAATGTGTATGTGATTGTTCTGCTGTAGGGCAAAGGCCTCTCGGCTCTCACACAGAGGCAGAGAGATCATTGATCACCATGCTTGTCCACTGTGTGTTGGCGAGAATAGAACATGGATGACGTTTCTTTACGACGTTCTTTCCTCCATTCCTAATTATATTACTTGGTTCTTGTACATAGTTTAGTTTTATGTTTATCCATGTTAGAACATTATTTTGCTTTTTTCCCGCGGCTTCGCCCGCGTGGATGTCGGAAATTATCGCACGGGTACTACCAGGATTAAAACTACCATATGTATTTACAGGTTATAAACTGTATGTGTAGGTATTCTTTTTTTCTAAAAGATGGTAGATTTTTTTTACTAAAGAACGCAGCATTATGCTCAGATGCCTTTTTGGCGTCACACAGGTCTTTTTTTAGTTTTGTCTATTACAACTTTTTTTTTTTTTTTTTTTAAAACGTTGCCCCACACTAGGAATTTCTTCCTGTATCGTGAGTGCGTTTACAAACATAGAACTCACAAACACAAACACCCAGACCCGGAACAATTACTTGCAGATCATACAAATATTTGTTCCGTGCGGGGATCGAACCCGCGACACGCTGCGCAGCAGTCGATTGCTCAGCCATTACGCCAACCGTGTCGTCAAACTAATTTGACAAATTTGTTAGTTTTAAATACCATCCCAAATTTTTATTTATTTCTTTATTTGCTAGACTAATCTTTGCTAGACTATCATCATTCTCCTGCCTTTTTCTCAATTTATTTGTGGTCGGCGCAACATGTCCGTTTCTTCCATACTTCTTTATTAGTTGTCATCTCGGTAGTCACCCCTTTCTAGCCATATCATCTTTGCTAGACATAACATTATGTCCCATATATGCATCACCCACCCATATATAAGAATAAGAATAAGAATAAATTTATTTCGCAAAGATTACATTCTAGTGGATTGAATTCCTAGACCTCACACTAGGATTCCCTGTGTTGTGAGATCCAGGCTCCTTCGTTCCGTTTACAATTTTATCCATAAATTAAAAAATTAAGGTACATTTTCAAACTTAAAATAGGTATTTAAAGAGTGTATTTATAGTGGTGAGATATGAGTCAGTTGTGTTGGTGTTGTAAGAGAGTGTCAGTATGTTATACGTATGTCAGTGAGTGCACGTATATTTGTGAAATGTCAAATGTGTGTACTGTTAGTTTTTACTTAAGACGCTGACAACACCTAAACCGCGGTCACTGTCAAATTCCATAGAAAAGAAAGAGAAGCGCGATGACACTTAGCTTGTAATTATTGCAAAATATGAAGTAATTATCTATTTACTCAAAATTGAGTTGAGTAATAGAAAATAAAAAACAACCAAGTTCTGCATTCAAATAAGACGTTATTGTTATTCCTTAAATACGTAACGTATGTTGATATTTAATTCAGATATTTTGGATTAGAACTCAAAGTAAGAGGTTAGTTTAACGTTAGTTTGTATCGAGATTTTGTTTTCAAAACGTGTTTTGGTAACAACCAAGTTCTGGGTAATATGGTCAAAATTAACATATATTTTTTCCGTTACCACAAACTATACAGATTTGGCAATTTTTTTTGCTTAAGCGTACCTTATTGGTCAATTGGTTCTTGTCAGCGCCTTAAAATAGGTAAATAAAGAGTGTATGTGGTGAGATATGAGTCAGTTGTGTTGGTGTTGTAAGAGAGTGTCAGTATGTTATACATATGTCAGTGAGTGCACGTATATTTGTGTAATGTCAAATGTGTGTACTGTTAGTTTTTACTAAGAGAGAAAGTCATGAAAAAAAAATGCAGAGAGACGGTAACAAACTGGCTTCTTACACTGGAGTGTAAGAAGCCAGTTTGTTACCGTCTCTCTGCATTTTTTTTGTGTTACTTTTAGTATATTGTATATACCGTTGAGTTTTGCGTGTAGGTGAGGTCCCATAAAACCGTATAATATGGGAGCAGTGGTGGCCCAGTGGTAACGGTCGCGACTTACGAGTTGTAGGTCGTAGGTCCCTGACAGGCGCTTTACTTTGTGTAAATTATTTCATCACCACTGCCCTCAAAACGGTGAAGGAAAACATCGTGAGGAAACCAGCATGTCCTAGAACCAAAAATTCGAAGACATGTGACATCTACCAACCCGCACTGGGCCCGCGTGGTGGATTACGGCCCACTGCCTCTCACAGAGAGGAGGCCTGTGTCCCAGCACTGGGAACATTATAGGCTGATTATATATGCATCACCCGTGTTACCTACTAACCACTTAATATAATCTACCATTAGTAACACGTACTATGGTTCGTAGGCCCCAGCGAGTAAGTTTCCATGTTACATCAGCAAACCAGTTGAGCTTGTTTGGGCGTTACCGTCCTAGGAATATGTCACCAATGAGAAATAATATTACGCCTGGTTAGGATTGGACGGTGTTTAGGGGTAAGAAACGGATTAAAAAAAAAAAAAAATGTGTTTATTATCTTAAATCTATACAATTAAGTTGCCGGGGCTTCCCAGAAACTAATCCGAAGATACTTGTGATGGGATTAACCTCGCTCTTCCTCGATTTATTAACAATTGTTTCGTTGTGCTAATTAGGTATAAGTTACACATTTTTTATAAAACCGATAAAAAGAAAAATGAAAATCATGTGTATGTGTGGGTGTGAGAGTGGGTACGTGTGTGAGTGGGCGTGTGTATGTGTGAATGAGTGTGGAGGTGTGTGTGTGTGTGTGTGTGTGTGTGTGTGTGTGTGTGTGTGTGTGTGTGTGTGTGTGTGTGTGTGTGTGTGTGTGTGTGTGTGTGTGTGTGTTGGAAGTGTGTGGTGTGTGTATGTGTGTGACAGTATGCATGACGTTCAACCCAGAGTCGCCAAAATGTCTTCCACGGCATCATATTTAAGCGTGAAGAGCCATTCAGTCAATGTCTTCTTACACTCGTACAGCTGCATAGGGTAAATGTTAAGTATGCGATTTACTTTATTATAGACGCATGGGGATTGAGTTACATTTGGGGCTACTATATCACACCGTCTTTTTTTACGTTTGGCATGGCTGAAGGGTAGAATTTTGTGATATCTTAGTACCATGTGTAGTATGTGGAGTTTTCTAACGGAGAAACTAAGAAAGAAAACTAAGCACGGAAGAATGTAAAAAAAAATTTACATTCTTCCGTGACATTTTACAAAGTCAAAGTCAAAGTATTTATTAGTGTGATTTTTGGTGATACAGACCAGTTAGGTCTATGTAATTAGGTTATGGTCACTCAAAAAACTACCCATTAGGCGCATACATGAGCAGTGGTGGCCCAGTGGTAACGGCCGTGACTTACGGGTTGTAGGTCGTAGGTTCGAACCCAGACAGGCGCTTTACTTTGTGTAAATTATTTTATCACCGCTGCTCTCAAAACGGTGAAGGAAAACATCGTGAGGAAACCGGCATGTCCAAGAACCAAAAATCCGAAGACATGTGACATTTGCCCGCCCGCACTGGGCCCGCAGGGTGGATTACGGCCCACTCCCTCTCACAGTGAGGAGGCCTGTGTCCCAGCAGTGGGAACATTATAGGCTGATTATGTGTGAGGCGCATACACTATTTAACAATATAAGAATATAAAAACGATATTACCTACATACAAATTTATTACATAAAAAGTATTTGCCATCATTTATTTACATAACCAAATTACAAGATGATTATTAACATTAACTAAATTAAATTAAAACTAAGTTAAGCTTAAAAAAGGCCCTCGGGGCATTGTACCGAGGATGCTGGCGGCATTTCCTCGCTGAATTGCAATGCTGATGCGTTGCGCGAGAAAGCCGCCAGCTTTTCGGTCACCAGTTACATCAACTAGACGTTTCGCGATTTCCGCAAATAACTTATGCGCACTGGGACCCCACGGACCGAGGGTCTCGACGCCAAAGGGCACAAAGTTGTACTCTCTGCCAAGGCCTCCATATTTAATAATTTGCCATTATATACCTAAAATTTTAATTTCAACTACCTATTTATTCATTGATATGTGTAGTTGATGGTGACCGAAAAGCTGGCGGCTTTCTCGCGCAACGCATCAGCATTGTAATTCAGCGAGGAAATGCCGCCAGCATCCTCGGTACAATGCCTCGTTTCAAAGATATAAATATGTCAAGATCTAGACGGTCAAAGCAATGATCTCATCGAAAAAAATTGCGTCTAACTGTAGGCCGCAAAATGCACGCACACTAGAAAAATAACCGGCCAAGTGCGTGTCGGACCACACAAAATGAAGGGTTCCTTAGTTGGGAAGTTGGGATGAATTTATACCAAAAATAAACTAAACATTGTAGTTGAAAAACATGTTCTCCCACACTTCGATATATGCCACGGTCAATTCTCCAACTGCAAATTTAAGTTGGTCGACTACAACTCGTAACTTGTAGGTAAAGCCCACTTAGCCGTGATAGTTTTCCTTTTAATTTCATTAACTGCCATGATTTTTTTAACATCTCCATAAACAAACATTTAGCTGGCAGGGGACGACGACACTTGACTCTAACAAAAATAGCAATTTAATGATGACCGATGACCTTGTGAAGGCCGCAGGAATACGCTGGATGCGGGAAGCACAAAACCAGTCGAATTGTCGGTGCTTGGGGGAGTCCTATGTCCAGCAGTGGACGTCTTTCGGCTGAAATGATGATGATGATGATGATTCAAATACCTAAGGTTTAAACAAAAAGAAAGAAAAAGTAATATAATAATTAAAGTTATACAAAAATGACACTTGCAATGTTAAATGGACTTGAACTTAATGTACCAGGTCAATTAGTACCAACTAAGGTCATAATGACAGTACAATGACGTGGCGCGAGTTTATCACGTAGCTGTCTATTGCTTACACCAGCAAAACAAAGTTGGCGTTAGTTTTAGTTCTTTTGCAGAACGACACTGGTGCCGATTCCCTTGTTTACAAACTAAACTAAATTTAAGTTCATTGCATCTTTTTCTTTTTATTTCATTAAGAAAAGGACAGAAGATAAATTTTAGTTTAGTCCTGTCAAAAAATATTTAAAATAATCTAAATATTTTTATATATTTTTAATGAAACTTTTTAAAATTTAGTTCGCTACTGTCACCCCAGTGTAAACAAAACGGTGAAACTTTTAAACTAAATTATCTGTCGTGATGAAAAAAACTCCGTAATTATTGGAAGTAATTAGGCGTCCTCATAAAATTGTGGAAAAAAAACTACCCTCAATTGAAAATAAACATATTTTTTTACAATAATCGTAAAATTTCTCAATAAGACGCCCCCATTACGTACCTTTTTATTACTTTAAGTTTTTCTTCATTGTATTAGCTACCCAATAGCGAAAATTGCATGTTTATGACTCAAACATAACATTTTCTATCAAGTGTTAAAAGATAAATAGTAAAATAAAAATAAATAGGTAATTTAGATTTTTTTAAATATTTTTTCTGTCGATAAAATTAAGCATAGATTCCCTAATTTCGATATGCGTACATTATAAAGACTCACACTGTATAAATAATCACAGGGGCCTTTGACTATGAATGTACCAACATACAAACCTGCCTATCTCTTCCGGGTCTGCAACTGTATGTTACTTAAGTAACTTTCAATTTCAAACCACATGGAACTTGTAACTTTCCTTAACCCGTAAAACAAGTAAGGCGTAAAGATAAACAATCAATTACGTAGTAACTTCATGGTGTTATATTCGCAATATGATGATAATCAGCGACTAGCCAGCGGCTTGCTGGCTAGTCGCTGATTATCATGCTGTAGTAAAATATGAATAAGAAGGGTTACCATGGTAGGAGGATCCCAATCAGGAACGATGTTTCTTACTTGCACGCAAATATACTCGCATATAATGGGAAGAGACAGAGAGAGAGAGAAAGTTCATGGAGGGTGCATATCGCTTTTACCTTCACGTGACGATTTCGCATCAGCCGACAACAGCTAAAGCGCGGTCACTGTCGGACTGCATAGAAAAGAAAGAGAAGCGCGATGACACAACGCTGGTAATTTATTGCAAAATATGAAGCAAATATCTATTTACAAAAAAAAAACTATTAATTGGATAATAAAATAAAACACTATTATGCTAATATGTTGCTTGTAGAATAATATGACAAAAAATCAGAATGATTGCAAGTATATTAGTATGGTTTTTAATCGTTAAAATATTTTTTTAGAGGTATCTTCGTGTTTTTTTTTCTATCGTATCAAATTAGTTGTATTATGTTTTCAACACACTATCTACCTAGCATATATTAGTATGGTATTAGTATGGTTTTTAATCGTTAAAATATTTTTTTAGAGGTATCTTCGTTTTTTTTTTTTCTATCGTATCAAATTAGTTGTATTATGTTTTCAACACACTATCTACCTAGAATATCATATATTTTTCTGATTTTGTTTACTGCAGTGGATCATATATACTTTAAGGCATTATAAAACTTATAACAGTTGCGTTTAGGTCCTGTAGTCCCCTTAACCCGTAAGCATAGCTTTTCCTGTGTATATTGGAGCATGTTTATATATCTAATCCTTATTCTATCATTGTCGTAGATGTGCCCGATTCCAATTTACATATTTAAAGTCCGCGCAGTACGTCTTTTTCTTCCTGTATCTCTATTCGTCATCTCAGAATTCACGCTCATTTTAGCCACTCTTTCTTAAAAGCCATATTTTTTTTATAAAACCCCGTATTACACTCTACAATATCCCTTTCTCTTATCAGACTATACTGATTTAGGGAAAGGGTCCCTGAATATCGCGTTGTGTAATATGGCTTTATTTCTATATTCATAAACGTAATAACTGTCCCGATACTCCACAAAAGACGCCATATATGTGTAATATCTTGTTCCCAAAGTCCCTACAGTTTATTTGTTGCCTTTTATTATTTTCTCTTGTGTCTATTTGATCTTTATAAACACACCCCGTGTGTTTATAAATATCCTAATCATTTGTGTCAAAGTTGTTTTGCTACTTTTTACTTTGAATTTAGTTTAGTGTAGATGCTTACTATAAGATTACTTAAATGAACTACGTTTTTTTTTAAATAACAGTTTTTAAATATAACAGCCAATGGTGCCAATTCCCTTGTTCACAAACTAAACCAAATTTAAGTTCAGTGCATCTTTTTCTTTCTATTTCGTCAAGAAAAGGACAGAAGATAAATTTTAGTTTAGTCCTGTCAAATTAATCAGCGCTTGACGTAAATTGACGTAGTTTTAGTAGGCAAGTTTTTAATCACGTCTAAACTTGTATGGAGCAGTGACAGGCGCTGATTAATATGACAGGACTAAACTAAAATTTATCTTCTGTCCTTTTCTTAATGAAATAGAAAGAAAAAGATGCACTGAACTTAAATTTAGTTTAGTTTGTGAACAAGGGAATCGGCACCATTATCCCGTTCGATGACTCTAGAATCTTTTAGTCTTGCGAGATATTTTGGTTTGGCCTATGGTTGCGCCGTTCAATTAGTTGGTACCTATATATTCAATATAATTATGATATTGATAATAAATTATATTACTTGTAGTCATATTTAATATTAGCTGTGTAATCTAAAAGTCCTCTGGTATTATTAAAAGCCGCTCCGTTTAGTTCCGAATTTCAAACTAGATGGCGTTGTACATTTACGTCACGTTTCTGAATCGCGGTGTTAAGAGTCTCCGCCGTTGAACGACCTTCGCAAGTTTTTGTAACCAAATCATACTTACCTGGCATAGGGGATACCGTGATCAAGACGGCGGTTCCCCCAGGGCGAGGCCTTCCCATTGCACTGCGGTTGGGTTGACCCCTGCGATTATCCCTAATGTGGATAACTCGGATGCGTAATTTTTGGTAGTGGGGACTGCGTACGCGCCGTCCCCTCAGAATTCTTAGATAAGCCTATATATCGCACGCTGAGAACGAAAGTGACCTATCTCAAAATTTTAGTAAAATGAGTTAAGTATAAAAAATGACTCAAAAAAAGTACACTCTGTCAGACTTATATTAAAAAACAGCCCGTTTATGGTCTGAGAGGGATAGAGGTATTTTCGGTCCCTTTGTCTTTGAGCATTTCACTCTCCCTGCGCCGGAATGAAAGGGACGCAATCAGTTCTTGTTCAATCAGTTCAATTTCGACTTGAGTCACTTTCATTCTCAGCGTGCGATATATTAATTGGAGTCCCTAACATGGTCTCTTCAAAACTTTTCTCAGTAATGATATTTACGTAATAATGTTTAAATTGAAATATTTCACTATCAGTTTTGGTGCTAAAATTTCGATTTTACTGATAAGGTCGTCCATTTTGACAGTGAGATTTTGTTGTTTGTAATAATTATAACATTTTTATTTTTACTAGGTAGGTAATTGATATTAAAATTTATAATACAACACATCTAATTTTCATGATCTGTTGAAATGAGTCAGTACAGTATAAACCGAGAAATTCCTTCAAAGGATAAAAAAGCAAAGCAGAAAAGCAGCCGTTTAAAAGTATTGTTGATAATTTATAGAAAACCACCTTACTGGTCAATAAATATATTTACCACAACATGAGCTATCCTTACTGTCTCATCTCCATCACAATAGAAGAAGGCTAGTTAATGGTTACAAAATTAACACAAATTTCTTGTTAAAACCTCCCACCTGGCTACCCTAACAACATAAACATTGTGAACCATTGTTTTCTCAGTCAGAACCAGTTATTTAGTAACACCATTTAACTGGGGCAGATACGTCATCATTTAGCTTAAGTTTCTTAATAAACTTAAGGTTTTTTCCACATTCATTAGATCCGTCCTTCACTTATAAGTGTGAGGCTTTTGATACATCTTTGTGTAGCGTGAGAATTATTGTCAATTTCTGCGTTATTCCATTCATGATTATAATTTCAGGGTAAAATTGTCATTTATTATTTATTTAAGTATATGTACTTTATTGTACACCACAAAAATACATAACAAAAAATAAATCAAACATTACAAATTATACAATGGGCGGCCTTATCGCTTTCTGCGATCTCTTCCAGGCAACCATGGAATGGACAGTGATTTGCCTGGACATAAAGTAGGGCTGTCGTTGGTGCAAAAGCAAAAATAACCTATACATAATATACAATATACTAGAATAGATACTCAGATATATAGAAAATCCTAAATAATATATACATAAATACATTCATACTAAATAAGTCATCTTCGTGATAAGACGTCGTATTGTATGGATAGTAAAGGCTCGTGCAGACTAGCGCGATATCGCGGGCGCGGCAGGCAGCAATATGCCCGCCGCGCACAGTGGAACGAATGTATGGGAGCGGTTGGACGTAGACATGTCCGAAAAACTGCGGCGATATCGCGGGCGCGGCGCGGCCGCGCCGCGCCCGCGATATCGCCGCAGTCTGTATGAGCCTTTATTTTTGGCAGGTATGGGAGGACAGTGTACTTATTGGTTTTCCTATTGTTCAAATCATACAACATATTGATTCGGTTAAATGTTTTTAATTGGTATATTACATTCCTGTTTTCATTATTTCACTTTATACAAGGTGTCGTTTTGCATCGTCGTCAAATTCAAGGAGGTAACTATGCTAATGATTCTCGACACGAATCAATAATAATATAAGTAGGTCATTTTATTTCAAATTTTCGGAAATCGGCATGTGCGGGAAACGCATGTTAAAACGCGGCCCGTGTGATTGCCTCGCTGTAAACGCCGCACTGTGACTGCCATTTTACACACACTACCGCATACGCAACGGGATGATTCTGTTCTGTGAAAGTGGTGTATTCTAATATACTGGCAAACTTAAATAACTAAAAAAAAACAAGTGTGTATCAATTATTGAGTAGGTATCGTAATTTTATTTGATTATATGTCTTTTATAGCAGCTTCCTGAAATTTGACGAAGATACAAAATGACACCTTGTATTTTAATCACGGAATCAAGTGTTTTCTTTGCAATAAAGTTTATTGTATTGGTTATCAACCTGGAGTCAAGTTTGATTCATCTCCTGTAACTCCTCTCACTGTGGCCAAGACACCTTCAGCCATCATCGGTCCTATAAGTCTGTGGGATCGGCAGTGAGAATACCATTTCCCGTGTACATTGCACGAAGTACACAAACCCTTATTCCTACCCAAATTCCGTCTGTTACCGTAGGTCTTCTTGTAACAGACTTCCCGCACGTAAAACCAACGTACCTAACTTACGTTTGGTTTTCGTGTTTTGTCTGCGGGAAGAGAACAAACAGTATTACAAACAAGGTTTATTCAAATCAAATCAAATCATATGTATGTATGTATGTATGTATGTATGTATGTATGTATGTATGTATGTATGTATGTATATATGTATGTATGTATGTATGTATGTATGTATGTATGTATGTATGTATGTATGTATGTATGTATGTATGTATGTATGTATGTCTATTTCTTTGGCACGCTCTGTAGCCTAAACGGCTTTATGGATTTTAACATATGAGATGTCTTTAGATTCGTCTTAATTGTGGGAGTGGGAGTTTTTTTTTATTAATTGCAACAATATTGGTATCAAATAAAAGCTAGTAATGAGTAATTTTCAAATATATATGTTAATAAAACTAAAAAGCTTGAAATAAAATAAATTATTTAAAAAAACAAAAAACCCGACTGTAAAAACAACTGAAAAGGAAAAAAAAAACAAAATTTTTAAATACTTTATTTTATTTTATCAATAAAGTTTTAAATGCAGTTACAATAAAGACAAATGTCATGTTACAAAAATGTCAAAAGTAATAATATTATTATAAAATGTCAAAAATGATTCATGTCACATACATATTATTATTAGGTACAATTGAATCCATCACTTAATCTGTCGATACTAATATTATAAAGTGGTAAAATTCTAATTCAGTAGTAGGTATTAATGTACCTATACAATATTATAATGATGTCAAAGAACTGTCATCAAAGTAGTCGCTGAGACAATAGTAACATTTCTGTATCAATATAGTACGTCAATGGCGCCGATTCCCTTGTTTACAAAGTGAACTAAATTTAAGTTCAGTGCATCTTTTTCTTTCTATTTCAATAAGAAAAGGACAGAAGATACATTTTAGTTTAGTCCTGTCATATTAATCAGCGCCTGTCACTACTCTATACAAGTTTAGACGTGATTAAAAACTTGCATAGTAAAATTACGTCAATTTACGTCAACCGCTGATTAATTTGACAGGACTAAACTAAAATGTATCTTCTGTCCTTTTCTTATTGAAATAGAAAGAAAAAGATGCACTGAACTTAAATTTAGTTTAGTTTGTGAACAAGGGAATCGGCACCATTTTCAAGCATTTACGCTTGAAATTGACTAAATTTAGATTTTTTATTGAGCAAGGGAACTTATTAAATATTCTTTGGGCCATACAAAAAAAGCTTTTCCTCATTAAAGCCGTACCTGCATATGGTACTTTAAGTTCTAACTTATTTCTATCTCGTAGTTTCCTATAATAACTTGAAAGCTAATTCATATAGGTTCATGTTTGTTTTAACAAATATATTTACCTCATAAATATATAGAGAAGGCAAGGTTAAGATTTTGAGGCTTATTAGTGTGGACACTTAATTTTCATTTATTGGGGGAGCACAGGGCATTGGCGGAAACACGATTGCCCGTAGATACGCTCGCTGCTCCATTCCAGTAAAAATTACTTTGTTTAAGGCGCTGATAAGACCCAATTGGCCAAAATAGGCTTCTCTTAGAAAAAACATTGCCAAATCTGTATAGTTTGTGGTAGCGGAAAAAATATATGTTAATTTTGAACATATTTCCCAGAACTTGGTTGACACCAAAACACATTTTGAAAAAAAAATCTCGATACATACTAACGTTAAATTAACCTCTTACCTTGAGTTCTAATCCAAAATATCTGTATTAAATATCAACATACGTTACGTATTTAATTATTAACAAGAACGTCTTATTTGAATGCAGAACTTGGTTGTTTTTTTATTTTCGATTACTCAACTCAATTTTGAGTAAAAAGATAATTGCTTCATATTTTGCAATAAATTACAATCATTGTGTAATCGCGCTTCTCTTTCTTTCCTATGCAATCTGACAGTGACCGCGGTTTAGGTGATGTCAATCGTTTTACGCGAGCAGTCTATGGGTAAATCACACTCGTCGGGCTGCCAGTGTCCTGCGCGTTCAATATAACAACATCTTTAGGATACTGATGCGGCTGCCATCGCAGTGCGTCTCTAATGTTTGCAGAAGCTGGAACGGATGGCTATCTAGCTATAATCCTGCTTCTTTATTACGACGAGTGAGAGACAGTAGCAATAGCATCTTCAGGATGATTGCATCTCGCACAGACTGTCCGTTCCAACATACATAGATGGATGTGTATGTCTATTGGACAATACTGACATGTTATTATTTTTTATTGTAATGTATTATGTGTTGTTATTGCTATTAATTTACTTCTTTTATTTTGTTAATTTATATATTTATGCGCTGAGTTTTTATTACTGTTACGCTTTAAGGCTAGCGCGATATCGCGCTACAGGTATATTGCTGCCTGTCGTGGCCACGATATCGCCCCAATCTGCACGAGCCTTTATGGATTTTATCTGAAACAAATCTTTTTATTATTTTTATAAAGTAACCAATGATAATTTGACCCTGTATTTGGGTCATGAAGCTGAACAGACTCTTCGCATCATCACTTGTTGGTTTTTTTTTTGGATGGGAAATCTACAAATAATTTCTCCCGCTCTGGGCGGAGCGGGAGGGTGTGTCAGACTCTTACTGACAAAAACCTACCCGTATTCCTTCCGTTGCCTGTGTTGCGGGGGCCTCGGTGACCCATTAGTACCTTCCCGCGACCCCGGCAGGCATCTGCCCTAGTGGACCCCTACATTTGTGAGGACGTCATCTCTTAGAGGCGCGCGTGAAATACAACGCGCCGTTGACCCGGGCCTGTTCCTTACCGGACGGTGAGCTGCCCATTGCTCACCGTCCGCAAGCTCGCATCACTTGTTGGTTAAGACAGAATTTCATGAAATGACTCTTATTTTATTGAAACTCGGTACTACTCCAGGTCAGCCCAAGGTCAAAGTCTTACCACAGACGTGTGGTCAAGTATACATAAATTAATTATTTAAAATTATCAAAATATCAACAATAAAATTGTTTTGCTTTACGGACAAAATCTCATTTACAATTAGTTCCAACTTACTTACGTGAATGGAAGGAATGTGGCTTTTGTATTCCAATTATGCATATTTAGATCTGTAAAACTTATACATAATAATGTAAAACAAAAAAAAAATGCCAGTCTTGGGGACTGCCGATAAAAGTGAAAATTTAAAAGTTTCGAATAACATATCGACGGTTAAAAGGTAATAAGCGACATTTTGGTCGAAAATTAGTTATGAATGCGCCATCCTACTCAATCTTTTTTAAGTAGAATGGCATTCATAACCCATTTTCGACCAAAATGTCGCTTATGACGTATTACCTTTTAACCGTCGATATATATACGTCGCAGATTATAAAAGTTGAGCCATAATAGTCTCTCAATTGATTATTGTAGTACTAAGGTGAGGGTAAATGCCGTGACGCACCCGCTAGAGGGGAGCAGCACGTGGGCAGAGTCGTGGTAGGGGAAGTGGCTAAACGACGGCTCCACTTCTCTATGCGAAACTGTCAGTTTGCCGGAATTTAGAAAATAGTGCGTGAAATTTATTAGTATTGTACACGGCTAAACATCAAGCTATACATTTCCAGTATACGCTGATCTCGCATTGTATAGGATTTCCGTACAATGCGAGGTCAGCGTAAACTGGAAATGTATAGTTTGGTGTTTAACACAGTACACATACTGTGTTAATGTTAATTATTGTGAAAGCAAAATTACTAACTGATTCGCTGTATCATCGTGTTTGATTGTACCTGCACTATGAAATTCGTACCACCGAATCTAGATGACGATAACACGTCACATTGGCATGTCGCGGTTAGCATGTCGGTGACGCGAACCTATAAGTTTTTCCTTTACCAAAAAATCGCTCAACACGGCTAAAGAAGTTTTACTTCAAAAAAAGTGCTTTCAAAGTGCAAAGTGTGTTTTAAGCGCCTGGAACTGGGTTCGAAACGGGTGTAAAAAAATAACATTACTTAGGCTGGTTTCACAGCTGTCCGGGAGACCCGTATGGGCCGCCGTGAGGAATTAGAACATTGTTTCACAGCGACGCAGATTAGTCCATACGCGACCCGCTCCGGGTAGAGATTCCGTCCTACTCCGCCAGCCGCAGTGCCGCTTCAGAGCACTGCGGGCGCTACCCGTACGGGTCTCCCGTGTACGGACGGCCCGTACGGGTCTCCCGGACAGCTGTGAAACTAGCCTTATGAAATGTTTTTTTTTTTGTTTATGTACAGTAACAGTCGGAAGTCGACTAGCAATCTCACAAAACTATGGAATAGCAATATTATTTGTACTTATGACCTTCTTCTATAAGACAACGCTACACATTGGCATCTTGTTGCCCGTATAGCGCAGGCGATAATAGTCGTTGCGGTGTAAGTGGACTTCTGGACGTTGACTGTACCAATGTTCACATTTCGCCATTATGTGTAAGTCCCATGTAAAAGGGGGCGAGCCTATTGCCATCAACCGAGCACAAATTGAACCTGACCTCAGAGAGAAAAAAAACAACATCTTTTTAATAAAATAAGTGATAGACATCATTTTAAGACGCTGACAACTCCTAAACCGCGGTCCCTGTCAGATTGCATAGAAAAGAAAGAGAAGAGCGATGACACAACGCTTGTAATTTATTGCAAAATATGAAGTAATTATGTATTTACTCAAAATTGAGTTGACTAGAAATAAAGACAAAACAGGAAAAAACGGAACCCTTATACATAGGATCACTTTGTTGTCCGTCTGTCTGTCAAAACCCTTTTTCTCGGGAACGCGTGGAAGTATCGAATTGAAATTAAAACCATATACTCAGGTCTACAGTCCCTTGAAGCTGTAAAAAAAATAAACTTCTAAGTTAACGTAAAAAAAAATATGGCCGATTATGCAGCAAAAAACGTATATTTCGACACTCTCAAGGAAATCAAAATTTATAGGGTACTTTCCGTTGACTATGAAATTTGGCAAGTAATATCGTCTTATACTACAAGTACAGGGACAAATCTGAAAACATAATATTGAATCAAACATAATATCAACATTTGTAATTAAATCATAAAAAATATAATCTTTATTTAATACCTACAAATTTGTACGGAACCCTCGGTGGGCGAGTCCAACTCGAACTTGTCCGGTTTCTTTAATTCTTTTTACCTATTGTGGTGTAGTAATTTTATTCTAGATGCATTGTCTTCACATAATACATAATTATACAATTGATGAATACAAAATATTGTAATACATTTTAAAAGAGTAACGGTGGAGTTTCTTGCCCATTCTTCTCCATTCGAAACTACGTTTTGGAAGGGGCGACTAGAATCAATTATATTTGACATTCAAAAGTGCCTTCTATGTGCCTATTTGAAATAAATGATTTGACTTTGACTTTGACATTCAGGCTTAGCAGTAGCGTTTGCGAGAACTAGAATTAGCAAAAAAAAAATTGATAGCCTGTATTGTCCCAGATCTTTCTTTTCGTTTCCTTTTTACACTCACCTAAAACGTCTTTAAGTCGAAAAACGTCCACTGCACTGCACTGGACATAGGCCTCCATTGGGATGCTGATAACAGCTAAACCGCGGTCACTGTCAACTGCAGAAAACAAAGAGAAGCGCGATGACACAACGCTTGTAATTTATTGCAAAATATGAAGCAATTATTTATTTACTCAAAATTGAGTTGAGTAATCGAAAATAAAAAACAACCAAGTTCTGCGTTCAAATAAGACGTTCTTGTTATTCATTAAATATGTAACGTACGTTGATATTTAATACAGATATTTTGGATTGGAACTCAAGGTAAAAGGTTAGTTTACCGTTCATTTGTATCGAGATTTTGTTTTTCATTAACCAAGTTCTGAGAAGTATGTTTAAAATTAACATAATTTTTTTCCGCTATCACAAACTATACAGATTTGGCAATTTTTTTTTCTTGAGACAACAAGCCTACTTTGGTAACTTGCCTCTCGTCAGTGACTTAAGAAATGTCACAGCGACCGGTCCTGTCCTGCCGCTGCCGGTTATCATATCTGTTCCTGCAACCCACATCATCGTCAGTCCATCTTGTGGTCCACCGTACGGGCACTGTTCTAAATGTCGATGTAGCTACAAAATTGATTACAGTGAGGTCATCATCTGCCTAGCCTTTTTCCCAACTATGTTGGAGTCGTTTTCCAGATTAACCGGAGGCAGCTGAATACCAGTATTTTACATAGAGCGACTGCCTATCTGACCTCCACAACCCAGTTACTGGTTAATACGATACCCCTTGGTAAGACTGGTTGTCAGACTTTCGGGCTTCTGACGACCCGTAACGACTGTCAAAGATCCATGACAGCCGGGACCAAAGGCTTAACGTGCTTTCCGAGGCACGGAGGGGTCTTGGTATGTAAAGATGGTCACACATCCACGGACCAACCGTGGCAAGCGTAGCTTTACCTGATCGATTGACCCGTGCGGCTGTTATTACTTAGCCACAAACCCCTCAATTGATTACAGTGAGGTAATAATAATAATCCATGCTACAACCTCGTCTGCGTGGACTTGAGAAATCGGGATAAGAGAAATCCTATGTGTTAATCTAGGTAAGGTTAGGTTTGCCGGCCGTGGTCGAGGCGATGGTCGGCAGCGAGGAGTCCTGGGACGCGGTGGTATCCTTCTGCGAAACAGTCGTGTCGCAGAAGGAGGCTGCGGAACGGGAGCGGGAGATCTCTTCCGCTCACCCGGCCCGCAGCAGGCGCACCGGGCGTCGGCAGAGGGCAGACAACGCCCTCTTCCGGCCCCCCTAAATGGGTCCAGGGACGGCGGACTTGGGGACGTCCGCCGCCCCCCATCACACTGGACCCGAGGTGGCGGCGCGTAGTGAGTGCCGCCCCTTTCAGACGTCGCGGGGGGGTTTAAACACCTCACCCCCCCCCAGACTTGAGGTGGCCCGCAGAGGCGGGCCGGCACTAGCCGGGGATCGTGGAAGTCGCATTAGATCCCATGATCCCCGGTGCAAGTGTGGGACGGGAACACCGGGGTGGTTTTTAGTCAGTAAGAGTCTGACAGACCCCTCCGCCTACCCCGGGGCGGAGGACATCCATGAGGATTTTCCACCCCGGGAACAAAAAAAAAAAAAAAAAAGGTAAGGTTAGGTTTGCGGCGGGAGGCGAGAGACGTCATCGTCGTCCATTGGACGGGGAAACTCGCCACAGCAGTTTTTGGCCGCCGAACCCTCGATGCGATTGGTCCAGTCCTGCGAGATTGGCTCGAGCGGTCGCATGGGTTCCTCTCCTTCCGTCTGGTGCAGGTGCTGTCCGGACACGGTTGTTTCAGATCGTACCTGCACCGAATCGGACGGGAGGAGACGCCGTCGTGCCATCACTGTGGCGGAGGACACGGCGCAGCACACCCTCGAGATGTGCCCGTCGTGGTCCGAGCCGCGACGCAGTCTCATCGGTGATCGGACCGGACCTCTCACTCCCCGGCTTGGTCAACGCCATGCTGAGGGATGACAGGTCCTGGGCAGTAGTCGCCTCCTTCTGCGAACACGTCATGTCCCAGAAGGAGGCAGCGGAGCGCGCGCGTGAGGAAGTCGGTTGTGGATGTAAAGGCTGAGCCGGTTTCCTATGGCCCCCCCATCACGGCGATGTGGGAACACCACTGAGTTTTAGTGGGTATACTGAGATTACCGACAGGAGTCCCACATACCCCGACTCGTCCCCGACGAGCGGGATGCGTAATGCATTTCTCAGCGATAAAAAAAAAATGTTAGGTTAGCTATATAAAACATTAATAATTTATTGACTTTTCCACTACACTTGCTTTTTTACAAGTGGTAGATGCTTGTCTTTTTATAGCGGTATACTCCAAGGCGAACCAAAGTTACCGACACAGCCCGAAGCATTGCCAAACTTAAGTGGCAGTGGGCAGGGCACATTGCTCGCAGAACAGATGGCCGATGGGGCGAAAGGTTATAGAGTGGCGACCGCGTACCGGAAGATGTAGCGTTGGACCGATGACCTTGTGAAACCCGCAGAAATTCACTGGATGCGGGAAGCACAGAACCGGCTAAAGTGGCGATGCTTGGGGGAAGCCTATGTCCAGCAGTGGACGTCTTTCGGCTGAAATGATGATGATGATGACACTTCAAGTCGCATACATATTTATCTAGTTTTCGTCGTGATCAGGGTTGCCATCCGTCCGGTTTTCCCCGGATTTGTCCTAGTTTAGAGGGCGTCCGGGGAGCGTCCGGGCGGGGTTTCATTTGTAGTCCGGGTTTGAATTTTTCTGACTTTTGGTCGCCGCTGGGCGGCAGCGCGACTTAAGATTTTTTCGTAAGTTTTAAGAAGACCATATTTAGCTTAAGTTTCTTAGGGGTTTTATGTTCATAATTATGACTGCTTATTAAAACTTTAAGAAGGTACTTATTACTGTGTTAAAAGAGTGAAAAAACGTAACACTGAATACTCAAATGGTATATTATAAGTTCTAACTTTAAGATTTTTTTGTTGTTGACAGAATATGTTTTTTTGTTTAACTAAAATTTAAGATTGTCAAAAGTATACTACTATTTCGATAAGGTTTTTCAAAACTTTAAGAATGTTCTGTTTTGTCACTTATTACGAAGAAATATGACTTAATTTAGTTAAAAGTTTGTTTGAAAATAAAGAAATACACTATTTATGATAATTTGAACTATTTTTTATTAAAGGTACTGACTAAATTAAATTAAAAAAAAACTGTTGACGTGTCCGGGTTCTGAGCTCCAAAATCCGGGGATTTTACGCTTTTCGTCCTGGTTGCCAAATTTTAGAGATGGCAACCCTAGTCGTGATCGACACAAAAGTAAACATTAACAAGACAATGGCGGGTTGTAGGCGGACAACTGTGCTGCCACCTATGACAATCTTTCAGTTTTTAACCCCATTGCTATGTGATGGGTTTTTGAAACACTTGATTTGATATTTCACAAAGATGATACTATGGCTACGATTTTTTTAAATACATTTCTGTTTGAGTATAGTTTTCGATGATTTTTTTTTTGTTGTTGGTATAGTGGTGTGCTAGCTGACCTTATGTCTAATAATTTAATGTTTTAGATTTGTGTAAATTATTTTGCATACTATTTATTGTATAGAATTTTATTTTTTCTAATTGAACAGAGAGCTGTGCTGCTGGGGAGTTTGTTGCGCCACTTCTTCCCAGCTAAAGCTCAAGCTAAAGTGGTGAAGGATGGGCGTTTGAGGGACTGTCTTATGTAATTTTGACGAGCGAAAAGTGCTGATTCTCAGCCTAGTTTGAATAAATGACTTTAAATTTAGATTTTGACTGAGATGACGGCCCCATTAGAGGCACTCAATTAAATTGGGAACGGGGAGGAAAATGAATGAAAGTTAAGTGAAGGGGAAATGTGATATTTCTCAACCAGAACAAAGCATATCCCTATTTGCTAATTAGTCAGCTACTCACAGGTTTTAACTATTAAAACAATAGAATAATGGAGAGTAATGGTTCAATAAACTATTGTTTGAAATTTTCCCAAACAGGTCAATGAATAACAGTGAATGACGGCATTAAGCAATCGATTGAACGAATGAATGAACGTGTCACGGTATGGTAAACATGCAGGTCGTGTTTTTTATTATCATTACGACCTTTTTGTTTTACATGGTCAGCAGAAGTTGGTGTGAATTGCACTTTTTGAACATCAAAAATTTGATATTCGATAGTCTCCCAAAACGCCCGCCCTTCTCGATTTCCTAGTGTTTTAGCTGCGAAGAAGAAATGGCGCAACTAACTCCCCAGCAGCACAGCTGTCTGTTAGTTTAGAAGAACTTGATTCTATGCAAATTACCTCGCATAAGGTAATTAAAATTGCAAAACAAAGACAAAAATAATTATACTTCACTCAATTAAATTGTTGCCGTTTATACAATCGTCCGCTATGACCCATATAATAAGGGGCAAGCCTATTATCTCAGACAGGCGCTTTACTTTGTATACATTATTTCATCACCACTGCTATCAAAACGGTAAAGGAATTAATCTTTCTGTTTAAGGCGCTGACAAGACCCAATTGACCAAAATAAGATTCTCTTAAGAAAAAAAATTGACAAATCTGTATAGTTTGTGAGAGCGAAAAAAAAATATGTTAATTTTGAACATATTTCCCAGAACTTGGTTGTTACCAAAATACGTTTTGAAAAAAAAATCTCGATACAAACAAACGTTAAACTAACCTCTTACCTTGAGTTATAATCCAACATATCTGCATTAAATATCAACATACGTTACGTATTTAATCAATAACAAGAACGTCTTATTTGAATGCAGAACTTGGTTGTTTTTTATTTTCGATTGCTCAACTCAATTTTGAGTAAATAGATATTTGCTTCATATTTTGCAATAAATTACAAGCTTTGTGTCATCGCGCTTCTCTTCTTTTCTATGCAATCTGACAGTGACCACGGTTTAGGTGTTGTCAGCGTCTTAAGTCTTCGTCACGAAGCGGGCAATGAGGTTATAAGGTGGGTATATTTTGCGATGTGTCGGTGTCTTCTTACTTACTGCATACCATCATGGGGGGTGCTCCTAAATCTAATATTTTGAAATTGAAAAGAGCCCAGCGGGTGGAACTAAAGGTGGCCTGTTTACTGCCACACTTGTATCCTACTGTTGATCTTTTCAAACACTTTAAAGTCTTGTCAGTGGGGCAACTTTTTATTCTGTACACTGTACTCAAGAAACACTCCTCCATCATATTTGATCCCGTGTCTATCTCAGGAAAATGCAGAAAATAATCTGTTTGCAATACAGTTAAGGGTCTAAGAACGTGATTCTCTCAAAGATTTTCTATATATTAAAATAATCGCATATCAAAAAAGTCATGTACTCGTAAGAGTGTTCTAATTGAATAGCAGCTAACTTAGATTATAAAGCAACTGAGGAGCTATTGGTGCCGATTCCATTGTTCACAATGGAAATCTAAGTTCAGTGCATCTTTTTCTTTCTATTTCATTAAGAAAAGGACAGACGATAAATTTTAGTTTACTCCTGTCAAATTAATCATGTCAAATAAATCGCTTGACATAAATTGACGTAATTTTAGTAGGCACGTTTCAAATCACGTCTAAACTTGTATAGAGTAGTGACAGGCGCTGATTAATTTGACAGGATAAAACTTAAATTTATCTTCTGTCCTTAATGATATAGAAAGAAAAAGATGCACTGTACTTAAATTTAGTTTAGTTTGTAAACAAGGGAATCGGCACCACTGACTCATCCAAAATAGTCCGTCCCGCTAATTTCCCCACTCATAATATTTCTCGCATTTTCCACTTCTCTTTTATTGTGTTTTATAGTTTTTCACTTTGATTTAGTTTTCAGGTTTTTATTATTATTTACATTTGATTTATTTTGTTATGCACACAGTTCCTTCACTTTTACTGTATATTTTTTGTATAATCATGTTTAAACTCCGTCTGGTGGGATCATGGTGGTCTGCTATACAGGGGGTAATCATCACCTCTTATAGCAGTATTATTTCAATATTACTTTAGCGTGAGAAAGAGATGGAGCTATAAGTCCAGTATAGCTCCATCACTTTCCCACTGTGAAGTAATATTATAATAATACTGCTATAAGAGGTGATGGTTACCCCCAGGTTTTCCTAGCGCAGACACCAGTCTCTCACAAACTTTCTCACGTAGTTTTTAAGCTTGTTTTATATATTTGTTATGTCATTGTTTGTAAAGAGAAAATAAATTATTTGAATTTGAAGAGATGCCGATGGATTACACCAGCTTTTATGATAAGTCTTTTACAGTTCCAGCAGTACGGTCATGGAATGCCTTGCCCGTATCGATAAGGCATGCTCAATCTTTTTCCACTTTTAAATTTCAGGTAAAAACACTTCCTCTCTCCTTAAACATCATTGTTACTTAAGTTCTCGCTCTTGTTTCATGTTTATTATTGTATATGTATGTATATTTATGTAGATAAGTATATGCTTTATCGTTCACCACTTGACATTTGTAGCCGTTTTGCTTCAGAGGTTGGGAACACCATCTTATGGCGTAAATATTAAAGTTGGTTTTGATAATGCCCTGGTATAGGACGAAGCAACCAATTCTCACCCTTATGGCTTTAGTAATAAAATTTTTGAAGACTGTTCAGCCGCCATTATAATATATTTTATGTATGTATGTATTCATTGTACATGTAAATGGTACACCACTGACTATCTGCAGTATTATCTCTCCTTCTCCCTGTAAAAGATCGCTTTTAGCGATAAGACCGTCCATTGTGTCACCCCTTGTAAAATTTCAACATTTGTATCTGTAATTTTTATGGTGTACATAATAAAGAGTATTCTATTCTATTCTCTATGATCCAGTTACTGGATAATACGATAGCCCTTGGTAAGACTGTTTGTCAGACTTTCGGGCTTCTGACGACCCGTAACGACTATCAAAGATCCACGAATGACACCCGAGCCGAATGGCTCAACGTGCTTTCCGAGGCACGGAGGTTTGGTATGTAAAGATGGTCACCCATCCACGGACCAACTCCGGCAAGCGTAGCTTTCTTAAGCTACGCTTGCCGGAGTTGGTCCTCTTGGCTGACAACACCTAAAGCGCGGTCACTGTCGGTCGGACTGCACAGAAAATAAAGAGAAGCGCGATGACACAACGCTGGTAATTTATTGCAAAATATGACGCAATTATCTATTTACAAAAAAACTATTGAATGGATAGAAAAATTAAAACACTATTATGCTAATATGTTGCTTTTAGAATAATATGTCAAAAAATCAGAATGATAGTATATTAGTATGGTTTTTAATCGTTAAAATATTTTTTTAGTGGTGTCTTCGTGTTTTTTTTTTCCTATCGTATCAAATTATTTATATTATGTTTTCAACACACTATCTACCTAGCATATATCCTGAAGAATATTATATATTTTTCTGATTTTGTTTACTGCAGTGGTTCATATACTTTTAGGCATTATAAAACTTACGTTTGCGTTTAGGTCCTGTAGTCCCCTTAACCTGATCGATCAATCCGTGCGGCTGGTGTTACTTAGCCACAAGCCCTAAGGTGCTCTTTATTAAATACACTCTATAAATGGCAGATTTTAAATTTAGAAATTTTACCAGATTCCGGGCTGCTATTGAGTTTCAGATTAAAAACTCAAAAGCATTTTTCCCGACTCGGGAATCGAACCCAAGAGAGCTCTGCTCAGCAGTAGCGCTAGCAACCACAAGAACAATGATGCAGTCTGCTTACTCTATAAACATTATACGTCGTAAAGATATCTCAAGTAAATCCTACTAATATTATAAATGCGAAAGTTTGTAAGAATGGATGGTTGGATTTTTGTTACTCTTTCACGCAAAAAGTATTGAACGGATTTGGATGAAATTTGGCACACAGCTAGTTTATAACCAGGAATAACACATAGGATACTTTTTATCCCGATATACCCACGGAGTCAAAACTTATGCGGATGAAACCGCGGGGCGCATCTAGTAAGATCATGTATTAAAGATATCGACCATGTAGGTCGTACCTCGCAGGTCTGTAACACAATTTCGTACGCAGAACGCGTAACTTAAGCAATCTTCAAACCGGTTACAGATCGGATGTGTGACAAGAATTATTTACAATTGTTACTTACATTTTTGATTAATTATAAGGACTTTCCTGATCGTGATAGGTCATTCGGTTAATCTGGCTCTGTTGCTGAGAAATTGGCTTTTGATGAAAGATTGAATGGGTAAGTATTAACATACCTACATACATAAACTGCCGCCATCTTTCCATGAGGGTAGGTCTATAGTACGAAGCAAAAGGAAAAAAACGTTCATAAATCTGGTCATACACGCACGCCGGTTGCGAGTACTACGCACCTGACCTTTCTGAAGAACATCACCAATTAGGTCACTATATGTCCTCCTAGGGCGTCCCCTCGCAGTGTGGGGACCCCTACCATCCACTCACCTCTATCTTGTAAATAATTTATTTCGTAAAAGTGCAGAAATAAAGTTAGCTAAGTATTGAAGACACAAGACGATCTCTATTCCGAGCTGCAGTGAACTTTCACTGTGTCATCAATAATCGCGCAGACGTCGATATTATTACGATCTCAACCTAGAAAGGCAGTATGACTTGCTTGTAACAGTCTACTTTACGACATCAAGAAATATTACAGGCACATGAAATATCTTAATATACAATATATCTTAAGACGTTGACATCACCTAAACCGCGGTCATTGTCAGATTGCATAGAAAAGAAGGAGAAGCGCAATGACACAACGCTTGTAATTTATTGCAAAATATGAAGCAATTCTCTATTTACTCAAAATTGAGTTGAGTAATCGAAAATATAAAACAACCAAGTTCTGCATTCAAATAAGACGTTTTTGTTATTAATTAAATACGTAACGTATGTTGATATTTAATGCAGATATTTTGGATTAGAACTCAAGGTAAGAGGTTAGTTTAACGTTAGTTTCTATCGAGATTTTTTTTTCAAAACGTGATTCGTTATCAACCAAGTTCTGGGAAATATGTTCAAAATTAACATATATTTTTTCCGCTACCACAAGCTATACAGATTTGGCAATTTTTTTTCTTAAGTAAAGCCTATTTTAGTCAATTGGGTCTTGTCAGCGCCTTAATATAATATACTCCTTTTGCTTCGTTTACGTTCATACACTAACATGACACACACGACAGTTACTCACTCTCGCGTGAGTAATTCTTGTGTATTTCTGTAAATTTTTTCGTTTTGTGACAGCGCTGCCATACAAAATACACAACTCTTGCTGTCAAACTCGATGTTTTCTCGACAAACCCGGGTTAACATGGCACCTAAGTTATCTCGACTTTTGACAATTCAACACGTGATAATCTTCGATTCTTCTGTCATTTAGTCGTCCTCAATTTTGACGACGAGAAGAGTAGACAAAATTATAATACAAAAAAATATGACATTCATGGGGGATGGTGACAAGTGAAATCTTAAAACTTTGGAATAACATATATGTATCTATTTTATATGCGTATACATGTAGGTACACAGGCCGCTGCGCGACGCCAGTCTGATGCACACGTTGCATTAGCGTGTTGGTGGCGCAGTAAGCATGTTGGTGACGCGGATATCACGGCGTAAGTCGGTTGGCATGTCGTAAATCTGCTAGCATTTCGGTGACGCGGTTAGCACGTCGGTGACGCTGCAAGCAGGTCGGGCACGCAGTTAGCATGTCGGTGATTCGGTTAGCATGTCGGTAACTCGCTTAGCATGTTGATGATGCAGATTGCATATTCAAGGGATGCTGTACGTATGTCGGTGACGCGGTTAACATATTGGTGACGCGAACCCACAGGTTTTGCCCCTACCAAAAATGGCTCACTCATTTTCATTTCCGTCATTTTGTATTTTAATTTCGGCATGCCAAAGAAAAATATTTCATTTTAATCAAACAAGTCGGTTACACAAAAAATTTAACATAAATTAAAAGACGTGGATGTAAAATCATTATAGTTCATACTAATTCCATGCGTAAAATTTAATAATTGAGCCGATGTTGCTAAAATGTTTTTAATAATTTGCTGCATCGCCATCGGTCTCTCGTCGCGAGATAGAAAACTGTCAAAGTGCCTTTCTCGAGTTTACTCGAGCTTTGCGGTCATGTTGGGCATTAGGATGACGTAAGAATCGTAGACAAATTTAGATAAATCGAGAAAGAGAGCGTTTTCGTGCTTATCATGTTAGCCCTGCTGGTCATACACGCACGCCGGTTGCGAGTACTACGCACCTGACCTTTTTGAAGAACATCATTAATCAGGTCACTACAGGTTGAAATTGAAAACTTGCGACAAACTGAAATGGGACATTGTATACATCATTATTAACAACTTTTACTAAGGGACCAAAGCTGTAATCCCAAAAAAAAAATCTGCTTTTCCTACACTTTGATGAGGTATTGCGAACATAAATGTAGGGGACAGCAGTTTTTTTTTTTGGGATTGTAGCTTTGGTCCCTTAGTAAAAGTTGTTCATAATGATGAGTACAATCTCCCATTTCGATTTGTCGCATGTTTTCAATGTCACGCTGTATATGTCACTACATTTATTTAGCACAGGCTAAAGGGCACACAATATCAAATACAGAAGATTCAAATAAAAAGTGTAAAGTACGATGTAAGAAATTAGCAGGAAAGTGTGCCTCACGGCTGCGCCATAAAGTCCAGTTCAGCAAAAATAGACAACTAGTGCCTGACGATGGTTTTCAACTGGACCTGAAGTGTGAAGTGACTGCATACTTAAATAAAATAAACTTGTATCAGATAAAAATAATAACGAATATGTACATGAATAGTGCGTTTTCAACCTATTGACTGCCACGTCAAAAAAACAACGACGTGCCCTCTGCGCCAAGCTACGAATTATTCCTATAATTCCTTAAAATCTGTCATGTAGTAGTGACCGTGGCGTGCTGGGCACATTTTGCTCTGTCATCTATACATGACTGTGGCGGTGAAAAGGTTAAATACAATATCGATTTTATTTAACCTTTTGACTGATAAATAAATGAGACGGACGCATGATAAAAAAATAAAAATAACCCTTCGAAAAAATGCAAATAAAGAAATCCTTTGCATCGTGTCAGAACAAACCCTGTTTTAAAGACTTACTACGGTTACTGAACGTGTGTGCACTTTGAGTCGCAATGGGTTTAATTTTGGCAGTTCAATAACATTAATTGCGTTATGTACATTGTTGACAAATATTACGAACATATTTATTTATTAAAACTTTATGCACAAGTTAAGGCATTTTCTACCAGTCAACCTTAGGGTGACGCAGAGAAGAAACATGGCAGGTGCAACATATCGTCGGTGATATTCTGAAACCGCGGAACTAACAGTGTTTAAAACCGCGTATTTACAAAAGTAGCAAAATCGAGATTTCGGATTTTCTAATTCATAAATACATATTTTACATAACTAATGCCAACAATATTAAGAGAAATTTGACAATTTAAAAGTTTAAACAATAGAAAGTCAAGTGGTTTAGTAAATATTACAGTTTTCCTCGTTCCTGTAAAATTCACTGCACCTACCTTACGCGGTTTTAAACACTGTTAGTTCCGCGGTTTCAGAATATCACCGACGATATGGGACAGATAACACGAAAGTAATTATACAATACAAGAATAAATACATACATAATATATATACATACATACAAGGTGTCGTTTTGCATCCTCGTCAAATTCAAGAAGGTAACTATGCTAATGATTCTCGACACGAATCAATAATAAAATAAGTACGTCTTTTTTTTTTCTCAGTTTCGGAAATGGTCATGTGTGGGACACGCATGTTAAAACGCGGCCCGTATGATACCGCACTGTCCTTTTCCTGGTACTTTTACGTGTGTAAAACATCCAGAATCACGCCATGGGGTGATTCTGTTCTGTAAAAGTGGTGTATTCTAAAATACTGTCAAACTTAAATAACTAAAAAAACAAGTATGTATTAATTATTGAGCAGGTATTGTAATTTTATTTGATTACCATATATGTCTTTCATAGCAGCCTTCTGAAATTTGACAAGGATGCAAAACGACACCTTGTATAAACAGAATAAATTTGCCAGGAGAAATAACGATCAGTAGAGGAGAAAACGAATCAGCAAGCTGGGATGTGTCAGCAAACTTCTTACGTATATGTTCACGTGCCTTCACTTTAAACGACAATCGACTGGTTGCCATCCTAATGTTCAGACGGAGCCCATTCCAAAGAAAGACCGCCAGGTGGGTAACCATCACCTCTTAAAGCAGTATTATTTCAATATTACTTCAGCGTGAGAAAGAGGTGGAGCTATAAGTCCTGTATAGCTCCATCACTTTCCCACTGTGAAGTAATATTATAATAATAATGCTATAAGAGGTGATGGTTACCCCCCTGGACAAAGAAAGAAGAGTGAATGAAACCAGATCACTATTTTTAATATAAATTATTAATTTAAATGAAAATAATTGTATTTAATTTGAATTTTATTAATTGCATTGTAATCTTAACCTAAAATATATGAAATTATTATTAGTATTTTTATGTTATTGCTAATTACTAAATGTGTACTGCATGCTATAAGTACAACTAAAAGTGAAACCCATAGATCTTAAGAACTTATGTTAGCTACCTATATTCTTGCAAATAAATATATCATTCATTCATTAATTCATTCATTCATCCATTCATTCATTCATTCAGAGCGGTGAGAAGGACATCAAAGAAGACGATTGTCGGTGGAACGAAGATTTTTACTACATATGAAGCAGAGGATTAGCAAGCAATATAGTTCTAAATCAGTCATAGTGCTGGTCATATACGGGTATGTAAGGATGGTAGCAGGTGGTGTTCTGTAGTTTCTACGTACCCTCATGGGAAGAAGGCGTGTGTTTATATATCGCACCTTTAGAATTATAGAGACCTAATTCGAAATTTTAAGATTTCAACTTTGACTCATAAAACTACCTTGCATGCAAGGTAATCTTAAAATTTCGAATTAGGTCTCTATAATTCTAAACGAGACTAAGATTTCAACTTTGACTCATAAAACTACCTTGCATGCAAGGTAGTTTTATGAGTCAAAGTTGAAATCTTAAAATTTCGAATTAGGTCTCTATAATTCTAAAGGTGCGATATGTATGAGATATCTTAATAATTTTGTCTAAAGTGATGAGTAATTATATAATAGTAACGTATGAGCAGTCACATTGGTTTTACGATTAGGTTCTGTCTGCATCAACAGATTTTCCAAACCACAACAAAAACAAATAAATAAGAACACCAGCCTATTATTGCGAGTCGCCGTTTCCTACCTGACTACCCCTGAGAAGAAATGGCGAAACAAACTCAAGGGTCAAAGTCTCTTTTAAAGTCCAGACATAATCTTGGACAGATCATGTGAGGACCATGTAGATCCATGTCTGAATTGGTCTTTTGAGGAAAGAACCACACAAATTTGAGTGTACCTGTCCAGTCAGTGCAAGCATTTTTCAGTAATCGTGTGTTACTCAGAACGTAAGGAGCTCAACGACTCGACGAACAATACAAGGAAAGGACATTTGGGTAGGCCGCATAAATTACTCAAAATGCCAGACTATCATTAAAACTAACTGAGAAAAAAAAGCAAAAAGAAATAAATAAAAATGACCCACATAGTGCTCACATTCACAATAATTAAAGTAGGTAATATAATACTTTTAAGGTACATAAATATTCATGTAATTTTGTTTATAATATTTATCAATGTCCATATATATATGTAATTGTATATAATGATGATTTTGCATAATAATGTACAAGATAAACTCGATATTACATATGAATTGAAAAAGTCACATTGGTACTTGCCCCTATTTGAACCCACAACCTTTAAACTAGAAACAAATGACTTTAATCAAACGTGAATCTACTGTGCTCAGATGGTTGTTAAAATCTTCGACCTCTTCGTTCTAACTGAGATCCCGGAATCCTCTCTTTGTGCTAAAGACTACTTATCTTACTAGTTGCGAGGAGTCTGATCAGGAATGATCTTTCGATGGAAAAGCAACAGTCCAAAATGAAAGTAAAGATAAAAATATCATTTTGAAAATACATATATTTCATTTGGTACACGCCACAAGCTTTCTTCATCCATTTAAAAAAAGTTATTAAAATCTTCGACTGCTTCTTTCTAACTGAGATCCCGGAATCCTCTCTTTGTGCTAAAGACTACCCCACTTACTAGTCGCGAGGAGTCTGATCAGGAATGATCTTTCGATGGAAAAGCAACAGTCCAAAATGAAAGTAAAGTTATAAATATCATATTGAAAATACATTTGGTACACGCCACAAGCTTTCTTCATCCTTTTAAAGAAAGTTACAAAAAAAACAGAATATCTTACGAGTAAAATTTACACTGTCTGCAAAGCAGAAAGTTAAACAATTGTTATGAATTGCACATTGTTGGAAAACAAACAGACCTATAATAATAATAATGAATCCTCCACCGTATCTCTACGATGGCGTCGTGGTGGAGCTTGCGCGCTCCGAATTCTAGGTCTGTTTACTTTACCAAAACAAGTCTAAGTGAGGCAGGCCAAGAGATACAGAAACCCGCAAGGCAGCATGTGGCGAGCTGTTGGGCAGTAGCGACCCCACGGACCCTATCTCCTGGGAGAAGTCTTGTTCCTCATCTCTGGCTTGCCTTTATTGGCTACCTGGAGTGAACACTGACGAGGAATGGAACTCCCACCTGATTCTTACCTTTATTGACCGGCTTGAGTGGAGATTCGCAAGAGCAAAAGTGCTCGGAGGAAGGAAGTATTTCAGTAAGTGCTGGTACGAATCTTCTGGGCTCTGGGATTGTTCTGATAGCCGTGGAATACAACTCCACTCCTCAAGCACCTCAGGAAATGTTGCCCCCTTGTCGCTACGTCACAATGTGCTAGCGACCGTTTTCGGGGGCCCGTTATTGAGTGTGCAAGTCACCCCCTGGCATTTTATCCGTGTATTGTATGTATAAAACATTGTTTAGGCAGCGGCCATAGTCTTTTCATAGTTTTAGGTAACCAGTCCACTTTAGAAACAAAAATCCATAGTCCAATATCTTTGTTTCCATATCCTACAATAGTCCTACACCAACCGGGAGTTGTCCTTGGGTGCACTTGCAAAGTGCTTACAGGGATATCCGACGGTTGGTGCCTCATTCCATTTAAAATTGTCTAAGGGGCCTCTTTGCGAATTGACTTCGGTTCCTTGTACGCCTTCCAAAGGACCGAGACCCCATGGTCCCAAGATATGTACACATAAAATATAATAATAATAACATATATTTCAGGAACACAGGCCCATAGAGAAATGCCTTATTTTAACATAAACAAAACTTGTGTTAATAAAAAACAAATTATTTAAGAAACAAAAAACCCGACTGCAAAAAAAACACATACTTAACTGAAAAGAGAAAAACAAGCATTATAATCTATAGAATTTTGGTATCGCAGGCGGGGGACAAACAAAAGTTACACAATACTTTGGGTTAGAGACATCGCAGATGCGTTGCCATCCTAGAGACAAAGCTGGACTTCAACCAATAATACCTACAGCACACTGATCTCTGGCTATCAACTTCATAATCAAAGGTCAAATTAAATAAATAAAACTGTACATATCAATAACATAAGCCAAGGAACAAAGACACGTTTCGCACTATATAGGTAATAAGCGTAGGCGAATTAGTCTAGAACTCTAGATCAAGTCCTCAAGGTTAAATACATGTATATTATTAGATCACTATGCATTCTAAGTCCAAACTGATTTCTTGTGAGAGGATAAAGGACTATGTTGGTAGACATATTTACCTAAGCCATCATTCTAGCCTTTTTCCAACGATTGACGTTGGACGATATGCTGTAGGACATATATTCTATAAATATTATAGGTCTAAACAAAGGTGAAAGTATTACTGGCAATATAAAAAACAATTTCTTCTACCAAGCCTTTTTCCAATTATTTTGGGGACGGGAACGGATTCCAGTCCTAACCAGATGTAGCTGAATACCAGTATTGTACATACATGCAGATCTGATAGACAGTAACTACAGTTACTGTCTATCAGATCTGCACAATCCAGTTACTGGGTAATACGACACCCTTGGATAAGACTGAAATGACGGAATAAATCATCTACATTTTTCAGTAAGATCAGACTGGTTGAATGTGGACGACAATAGGTATCAAGAATCAGCAGCAGGCGTTCTGTAGAGTCTGTCTACTTCCATGAGAAAAAAGAATGCGGATATGTACCCTTTTTGTGTGGGAAATTATCAAATAATACCCGCTTTGGGCGGAGCGGGAGGGTGTGTCAGACTCTTACTGACTATAACCCACCCGTGTTCATTCCGTTGCCTGTGTTGCCAGGGGCCTCGGTAACCCTTTCGGACTTTCCCATGACCCCGGCAGGCATCGGCCCTAGTGAACCCCTACACTTGTGCTGACGACATCTCAGTGAGGCGCGCGTGGAACACAACGCGCCATCGACTCGGGCCTGGTCCTTACCGGACGGTGAGCTAGCGGATATGTACCCTGGAATGTATTGTTTGTAAGTAGGATTTTAACAGATCAAGAATCAAACCAAAGATCCCTCACCGCCCGCGCTTTCGACCATTTATTTTCGAGTATGTAACTACATATGTACGAACAACCCATTTTTTACTGACTTCCGAAATGGATGAGGTCATATATTCGTCTGTATGTTTTGTAATATTTTTAATGTATGTTTTGTTTTGTGACTGCCTCGTTGGTCTAGTGGCCGCAAAGCTACAGCTGAGCATGAGGTCCTGGGTTTGATTCCCAGGTCGGGCAAAGTGTTATTGGGTTTTCTATGTGAAATTTCTCAGTAGCAGTCCGGAGTCTGGATTTATGCCCGGTTGATGGTATTAGGCTCCCCCCTATTACATGGGACTTAAACATAACTGGCGAAATGTGGGTGTACTATAGGTACACCTCTGCCCAACCCTTCGGGGAAACAAGGCGTGATTATGTATGTTTACCGATTATTCCGTCAATTGTGAGTCGATTTTGAAAATTTAATTTATGTTTGATAACGAGGTGGTCCCATTGTCACCAAGTCAGGATCTGATGAGGGGATCCCATAGAAATCGAGAGGAATCCTCAAATTTTATAGGCACACCTTTAGCGATTTGGGTATTTGTTAAAGTAACTCGGGCATTTGCACTCGGAAAGCACCATTTGGTGAAGTGGAACTGATGATGAAGACCACAACGGCCACTGGAACTACTTAATAATAAGTAATTCACGGGTTGCGATTCAATTAGGTACTTTAATATGGTTGCTAAGCAGCTCGTCAAAATGCATATGGTGAAGTGGAGCTGTTGGTGACTTCACCACCAGCTCCAGTTGAGGGGTGCTGAGAAGTTTTCCTGGTGAAAACCAGGAGAACTCCTCAACAATTAACGTCCCTGCATCGAGAAAAGCAACACTTTGTAAAAGGTGATGAGCAGTTCACATTAGGCTAACTAACTTTGTAACCAACTTTCTACGCAGCCATTGATAAGATACATGGAGTTTTTTACACATACTCTCACAGGTATGAGCGACGGAAAGTGAAGCTCTAATCATACCTATGGATGCAAGAAGGAAAATATTTGAACTATAAGAAATCCTCTTGTGTTGTTTTTAATTCACAAAAATACCAAACTAGGAACATGATTTTTAATAGAATATCTTAAATTAATAAAACATTGATAAAAATATGTCTACTTTTTACGGCTCTGAATTCGATCGGTCAGTCAGTGGCGACAATGATGTATCGTATTTCATACATTTTCAATACTTGTAATTTTATATCGTTAAATCGTCGTATTGAAATAATAGATATTGCCAAAAAATATTGATATATCGAACAAAAAATGTCGACGTATCGATACATCAATAATTTTTCTACAAGCTCTACAAAGCGGATTTTTTTCTAAAACTCCGGGTGCCGTGTGCAAGTCCAGTATTTACGTATATTTAAAACTAAAGACGTTCAGAAGGACCTTCAGATTACAACTGAGGTAAATAACGACACCCACTGAATGACGTATTCTTCGTCAGGGACAATAGAATGAAGGCGATACAGTCACGCGGCCTGTCATTCAGAGCAATATTAAAATAAAAATATGAAGCGTTTTATGATAAAAAATATAATAGCAGCATTAATGAATGAATGAATGAATGAATGAAGGGCTTGTGGCCAAGTAACAACAGCCGCACGGGTCGATCGATCAGGTTGAGGGTCGGGTAATCGCCGTTGATCTTGGCCATACAAATGCGCATCGCACTCACGCCGCGGCACTGTTCGGTTTCATAGGCTATATTTATTTTTTGTAACGAAAATATGAATATTTGTCAAAAATCACAGATAGAATTATAGATAGCAAAATAGCCTGTTCATAGAAAAAAAACATGAACATATCTTTATTAAAAAAAAATCAACTGTTCCATACATTTTGTCGATTTAAGTGAACACAAATGTATGGAACAGCTGATTTTTTTTTCGCGATTTCATTGATATGATAAAACAAAAAAGAAAATAATTTGATGAGTTTTTTTGTTGGGTACATCAACCGCAAGTAGTGAAGCCACTTGAAATATCAGTTTTTGTTTTGTAAACTTCACAGACGTGATGAGTTTGTCTATATCCAAACACGATAAAACAAAAAAAAACTTTTTTTATTTTTTTTTAAATCATATGCATACAAAAAAAAAACCGCCTGGAATTGTCTCCCGCTCCGCCCAGAGCGGTAGAAGTTATTTGTTAATTTCTCACCCAAAAAAAAACAGTAACAACACGACCACCTGCGGCTGTTGACAAAAAAAAAAAACATGTGATCTGTTTTAGTCTTATTTCGTCGTCTTTAGTGTAAGGCAATAGATGGCGCTCGAGAACCATCATGAAGTTGACAACTGCGAAGACAGCAACGCGCGGGCGGCGCGCCTAGCTGGAATATTGCACCGGGGCACAGTGGAACGAATGTATGGGAGCGGTTGGACGTAGACATGTCCGAAAAATAAGAGTAAAATTATGCCAAACTAATGATGCCATCTTATTCGATTACTTAATGCCTTCATAAATTGTGGTGATGAATTTCTTCATAACTCCCATATTTCGGGAGTAATTTGAGAAAATGTGAAATTTTACTATGAAAATGAGTGTATCGAGCTCTCTCCCTCCTGATTCCGGGCTTGTTTCAAGTAGCGGTCTCTAATATCGTAATGCTATTACTAAGAGCTATATTTAATACTAAGACACATAGTGCGCCAAATGTGCACTTTCTGGGATAAAAGGAAATGAAAATTTAAAAAAAAAAACGTTTTTTCCCCATTTGTATTTACTTTAAACCGCAGACAGACTTATTAAGAGGTCTATAAATATATTATATATATATAGAAATATATATTAACAAAAATATTCACAAGAACTGATGAGAGTATGACTTTTAAGTAAGTTGATAATAAATTACCTAGTTTCATTAAAAGTACAATAAATAATTAAGATGTAAGCTCTAATTTACTAAGTTACACATTTTAAAACAATAACATCATTTAATTATCTTCGTCATCATCATCATCATCAATTAATTCAAATTCAGAATCGATGTCCGCTAAATCATTTATGTTAACAAATTCGATATCACTTTTCTCAGAATCCGTAAGCTCATAAAATTCCTTAAAAGAAGATTTTTTTACAAACTTATTTCCTTTTGGACGGATACTTGTAACAAGTGGATCAGAAGACAGTAAAAGATTGTGCATAATATCTTCATTGCATGAGATACTGCTATGCTTTCGAGAATGCCCCTCTCTATATTTTCTAAAATCTTTATTTCTAGCCTCAGATGCCTCTTCGGATAGAAAACCAATGGGCACAATTGACATGTTCTGAACTATGTCTGGCCCATGCATTAAAATTTTATGAAGTGAAGAAGGCATATAATACCATGGGTATAACTCCACGTAAAGCTTAGCAGTATCAAAGCAGAACTCTCGGAATTTAGTTACGTTGATCTTCTCTCCTGATGAAATACACTGCAAGATCACACAGATTTTTCTTAAAAGCATAGCATCTATTCCGGTCAGTTCAGCAGATTTAGTGTAGTTTTCAAAAAATCTCCTTGCCGAGTTGCCATTGTTGGTGGATCCACTGCCTTGTTTCACAACATCGAGAAGTAAGCCCGTTTCTCTTCTTACAGCCTCTTGAACTCTTTTCTTCCTGTCATCAACTTGCCTTTTTGCTATATCACCCCTTACTTGCCATGATTTTATGTCTAATTTGTAGGAAATGTGTAATAAGCATTCCATTGAGCGAATCCAAGCGTGAAGGGTGCTTAAGCTATATTTATACATGTCGTCGTTTGCGTGTTTATCTTTGATTAACTCTAAATTATTCATTTCTTTAGGACAAGCCTTGCATATGTCACACACTGAAGCTGCTGTATTGGATATAATGGAATGAATTTTACCATCAATCATTGTCAACAGCAGTTGGTGTTTGACACTAATTCCATCAGTGATGGTGGATGGAGTTAAGGCTTCAATCTCTGCTTCGATTTCAGCCATCTCTCTCTGCACATTTTCTTTGGTTTCCTTTATAAACTTAAACAATATTGGCCGGCAAAATGAAGTGGAAGATGGTCGCTCGTTTTCCCAAATTGTTACACCTTTTGAGACGAGCCGCAGTGGTACAAGACTAATCATAAAATTACTAGCAAGATCGATTTGCTCATCTTCACTCGTCCTTTGATGATAAATGCTTTGGCTAGATGATCCGTCAAAACCCCATTTGCTGGTCAATACGAGCTGTTGATTGGGATCAACAGGGGTTTCTAACGACCTAATAAGTCTTCTTGAGGTTAAATCCATCAAGGCTTGTAATTTGATTTTTGCAGAGCTCTCTGTAACTGTGAGATCTTCTTTGGCCGGATAGCACTTAATTTTTTCTTTAACCAACATGTAGTAACTCGGGTATTGAAGAGCTCCTTCTTGAGTGTTGAAATCCCGAAGAGTGTTATAGCGCCATTTCGATAAGTTCATCGATACATAAAGAGCCAATGCCTTCAAAGGGGATATTTCCCGTACCTGAATTGATTTACCTTCAATGAAGGCTTTGATTTTTGAGGCCTCTTCTGGATTCTCCGTCAAGTATTTCATAACATAAGCTGTATCGCTTTGTCCTGCCTTTTGAAGCGCCCTTTCGGCCGAAAACATAATTTCAGCGCTGCTACTGCTGCATGAAAGACTATCTTCAGTGCGTCTTCTTTTTTGCCGGTTACTAAGGTCCTCAAAAGATTTACGAGGACTAGGATGTGTACAAGTTGAAGCATCAGATTTAGCAGGAGAAATTATGGGCTCGATGACGTCACTTATATTTTCTGTAGAAGGTTCCATATTTTCATTCTGTAATTCCGGCCATTGAATTGCAGCCTGTAGCCAAATCTCATGTTTCTTCCGAAACTTATCTGTGCTTCTTCCAGACTGTGTCCATTTTGCATAAATGCGGTAGCAAAATCGACGACACCAGTCTTTTAAACTTGTTTCAGCACTTTCACATAACTGAACACAACTGTTATCTTTTAAAACACTGAACAAATAGTTAAAGTCGCGTAAATCTTTATGTGCGCGTGCGCATAAAGCAACGTGAATATCAAGATTTGTATTAAAATTTGGAAAATACATTGCGAGATTAGCTTGGATACAACGAGGTGTAAATCAACACTGATTTTAAAGTTACTAATAGTGACCTATTTATATAAAATCCAGGTATCCCAGGTATCCTTTGTTAAATATTGCAAGGTAATTAGTTATTGTGATAATTAGTAAATGATGCATGCTAAATTAGTGTATTAAGAGCCATTTAGTAATTAAATAATAGCAATGTTCTTATCAGTAATCATTAGTGCATCAGTTTTATATGTAAACCTTAAGTCCCTAATTATATATCCTAATTAGCTTATATCTTCTCTAATTGGCTGCTCAGAAATGTTATTGTAATAAGGTAAACCTTTAGAAAAACGGTTTTAATCAACAAAATAAACAAAAAATAAAAAAATTGTGTTATAAAATAAACATCACTCTTTATCCCAGAAAGTGCACATTTGGCGCACTATGTGTCTTAGTATTAAATATAGCTCTTAGTATTTTTTATTTATTATTATGATATTAGAGACCTCTACTTGAAACAAGCCCGGAATCAGGAGGGAGAGAGCTCGATACACTCATTTTCATAGTAAAATTTCACATTTTCTCAAATTACTCCCGAAATATGGGAGTTATGAAGAAATTCATCACCACAAGTTATGAAGGCATTAAGTAATCGAATAAGATGGCATCATTAGTTTGGCATAATTTTACTCTTTTTTTTCGGACATGTCTACGTCCAACCGCTCCCATACATTCGTTCCACTGTGCGGGGCATTCGCTCTCTTTGCTCGCGGACACCGACGACGGCTCAACATCTTCCTAACATTTTGTTGTACTGCTTATGTGTATTTTAAATTAAATATTGTATCAATCTTTTACCTTGTTTTTCTTAAATTAGATATTGACACTCATCACGTCTGCCGAGCTAATATAATTTGACCCTGTTGGTAAGTCTTAACGCTTTATCTGAAACGAGGGTGGCAGAAGCCTCAGAAGCCATGTTAAAGCATCGCATTTACTCACTTTACATAATACTTCTTACTTCTTCTTCTGTATTCGTGTTTCGTGTTACCCAGTAGGTAACTAGGTTGTTCAGGTCAGATAGGCAGTCACTCCATGTAAAATATTGGTATTCAGCTGCGTCAGTCTAGAGAGCAGTGGTGGCCCAGTGGTAACGGCCCCAACTTATGAGTTGTAGATCGTGTTTCCGAACCCAGGCAAGCGCTTTACTTTGTGTAAATTATTTCATCACCACTGCTCTCAAAACGGTGAGGGAAAATATCGTGAGGAAACCGAGATCCACCAACCCGCACTGGGCCCGCGTGGTGGATTATGGCCTAGTCTCTCTCACAGACAGGAGGCCTTTGTCCCAGCAGTGGAAAAATTAAGGGCTGATTACGTATGTTATGTAGACTGGAAGCCAACCAGCTTGGGAAAAGGCTGGGCAGACTGATTGATCCCCTACGAGGTAGGCACATTTCGCCAGCTACGTTCAATCTCAAGTACGAGGGGCTTGTGGCTAAGTAATAGCAGCCGCACGGGTCAATCGATTAAGTTAAGCTACGCTTGCCGCAGTAGGTCCATGGATGGGTGACCAACTGTACATACCAAGACCCCTTCGTGCCTCGGAAAACACGCACAGCCATTGGTCCCGGCTGTCTTTCGTGGATCTTTGACAGTCGTTACAGGTCGTTAGAAGCCCGAAAGTCTGCCAACCAGTCTTACCAAGGTGTATTGTATTTCCCAGCAACTGGGTGTGGAGGTCAGATAGGCAGTCGCTCCATGTAAAATACTGGTTTTGTGCTGCAACTGGTTAGATTCGACCTCAACATGGTTAGGAAAAAGTTAGGCAGATGATGATGATATTCAATCTCATAGACGGCGACACAATATTGACATCAACCGGGCAGAAATCTAGATTTCAGGCTGCTAAGAATATTCTAATAAAATAACAGTGCTCGGTGCGGAGATCGAACCGAGAACTGGTGTTCTGGCACTCGCGACCACGAAACCAGGGAGCGAGGTAGCATGTCTTCTTGAAAACCCCAGCAACTAAGCTAGGAATGGATTCACGTCAATACTGCAACAGATGGGGAAGTGGGAATCAATCCCCAAGCCTTTCACACGCCTGACCGCGGGTCCACCATTGGATTATTGTTGAGAAGGCTTTAAGAATGTTCTAGAGATGATTGCCTCGTTGGTCGGTAGCGATTGTTGAAGCTTGAGGTCCTGGGTTCGACAGTTCGACCCCTAGGTCAGGCAAAGTTTTTTTCAATTTTTTAAATTCTCCGTCTGGTTTAATGACTGGTTAATGGCAATAGGCTTGCGCCATGTTACATAATACCTTTAACATTACTGTTGAAATGTCTCTCTGCCTATCTCCTCAAGGAATAAAAGGGTAATGTTATAATTCGGGAAAGAGGCGTGATATTATGTAAGAAAGTAAGTATGTTATGATTTTTAGTTGTTTCCCAGATTAAAAAACGAGCGAGCCTTAGAGTAATCGCAAATGATGTGTAACATCTGACATCTCACCTTGGTATAGTACTTATTAATTCCATGAACTGCCTCGTTGGTCTAGTGGTTGCAAGCGCTACTGCTGAGCATGAGGTCCTGGGTTCGATTCCCAGGTCGGGCAAAGTGTTATTGAGTTTTTCTATCTGGAATTTCTCAGTAGCAGCCCGGAGTCTGGATTTGGCCCGGTTGATGGCAAAAGGCTCGCCCCCTGTTACATGGGACTTAAACATAACTAGCGAAATATTGGACTACTACAGGTACACCTCTGCCCAACCCTTCGGGGAAACAAGGCGTGATGTTATGTTATGTAATTCCATGAATACACTTATTCCATGCTATTATAAAGTACGTACTATTTCCATGCTATTCAAAAGTACTTACTTATTCCATGCACTAGCTGTCACTTCCTGTTACACACTTCCGTCCCTTTTTACGAAATCACTCGCACAGAAAGCTGTTACACCTAAAAAATATTAAGACACGCAAGCCAACTCGCATGCAAAAGCCAGTGAATTAGCGTGTGTGTAACCTAAAAACAAAAGTATACAATACTAGAAGTGACCACTTTTCAAACAGGGATTGTGTATGACTGTATTACTCATGTAATAACTGATTAGAATTTATTACAGTATTCAACCAGAGTTTACACTCATAGGTATTCTGGTTTATTCAGTTTAATGACACAACTTGCGTGGGAGGGTGTACTTCCAGGTACTTTACGTTTTTATTCCTTGTTCCTTTACTAAATTGAAAAAAAAAAAACGTATTTTCAAGTCAGGATTTCATGATAAATAGAGTAATCAAATCCTGCGACTAAAAGAAATAACTATTTTTTTAGTGGTGGTCAGGAATCGATCTCAGATCTTTTTAGCAAAAAGTATCACCTGTATAAACGTGACTAATCAGACTTAAGGTCAGTCAGTATAGATGACCATAATATTACGAGAATTCGTTGTTGTTATAAAAGCCCCCAGTATGCAAAAGTATTCAAAATCAAACAGCATAAAACATAAGGAAAAAGAATGTCAATAAACTTTTGTAAGGCATTGGAAGTATGACTCATTGCGTTGCAGGTTTCAACATCTAAATCAGGATATTATCTTTCTACACCAATAAGGCCTTAGGTAGCCGTCTCAAAAAAACTGATAACATCATAAAAAATAATAAAATTTCACAACAAAAGCCAACCCTGAGACATATGAGAAAAAAAAAAACCAGCCAGCCATCTTAGCCGCTCACTCCCCGCCTGTCAGTTGGCATAAAAAGGCGGGTAACTCAAACCTTTGACTCAGTCTTGGTGCGGCGTTGACACGTAACTGTCAAAAAAAGCGCGCGAAATCAAATCGTTCTTTTTTTAAATATTTTTTTTTTATATTGAGTCGGCATTCGTAAGGTGTTGTTGTTCAAAATGAAGTATTTTATCGCGTTCGCCGTTTTCGCCTTCGCTTTGGCAGCTGAAGAGAAGAAGGAAGATGAAAGGCCGACTACGTACAAGAGACTCATCCCGGCTGATGTGTTAAGAGGTCAGTGCTTATTAAAAAACAATTTTTTAAAATTGGAAGGACGAACGAAAATTCTACGTGTGCCTTTACGGAAATAAGGGCAAAATGTTAAAAAAAAAAAGAATCTGTATGTGTTGGAATCAGTGCCTGATTTAATATTTTGGTTAAATAAGGACCAAGATAATGACACTAAAACAGTGACAGAGGAGAATTAACCTTAAATAAATGAATGAATAATTAATGATGGAAAATTGAGATCATGAAAATGACCTGTATATATTTTTAACATAAAAATGATATTAAACTCCTATTTAAAAACGGGTACCTACCTATACTTTAGTATGAGAAAGTTAAAATAATATTTCGTTGGAAGAGTTGAACCAAATAATTTGCTACAGCCGAACGTTCTAGTAAATAGTAAAAGTTGAACGCTAAGTTACGGTCAACTTGATTTAAGTAATCCGTTACAGCGATTAAGTCATTATTACTTAATTATCTATCCACTAAATATTAGTAGGTAGGCCTGTTATGTAAATTGAACTAGGATTCATAAAGCATTTGATATTTGTAAAAAAAAAATTAGCGCAACTAGACATGATTTATAAATAATGTTACCATTTTTTTTCATAGCATGATGATTAAAAAACATACATTGTGCTTCAATTAATTTGCTTAATCTCATATAGTTCCTTAGAACAAAGAGAAATGTTTTCATAATAGTATTTTTTTAAAGAAAACGAAGTACCTAACTGTAGCCCCACTATTGTTCTCAGTCTAGGCTATCTAAACTAAAGAATAATATTCGCATTGAACTGTTATTGTTGGCAAGTCCTACAATAATGGTTCAATGAAAATATTATTATGCAAGCCCCAGCTTTTATTATTTAAACAGTCTTCTAAAACAAATAATATCACAAGTAATGTCGTGGCAGTCGTTGTCATTGGAAGGTAGACATTTATCTGAGTAGGTTTTAATTAAACAGATTATTAAAATAAAGATATATAATATCCTAACTTAGCTAAAACTATTAACAAACTAAAACATGGCGTCGAAAAATTCTTCTGCATCTCTGTCAACTCTTAATGTACCCAAGAGACTACAGAAGATAATGGTGGCATTGCCACGGTGTATGGTCGGTGGTCAAGGCAAAAGCCAGCCCTTGGGTCACGGGAAGTATCAACCAAATAGAGCATTGGTAGACAATGGGTGTTTATGTACTTTTACATCTTTATATTAAGTAATAATTACGAATATAGTCTTCCTTTTTTAATCATTTCAATAGACTGAATGAACCTATTTTTTTACTAGCCAGTAAAAAAAAAAATCTCTCTAAATTTTCTTTTACTGTTCTACTAAGTATACATAACTATGACAGTTTCATAGTTATAATTTCCTTGTTTTAACATAAATATTCTTCACACCAGTACTTAAAAAAATATTTTTACCGTTTTTATTACGAAATCATCAGAATTTGAATTACGAAAACTACGTAAATTATTCAATCGTCTTGTTTTATCGTTGGGTATTTGGAGTGTAAAAGTGTCGCGATGACGCAACAGATGGCGGTAACGGCCCAGTTGGTAAGACACAGGGCTGCCAATACACAAATAATATTACTTACGAATTTTCGAGAAAAATGTATTTTTTATTGGAGTCGATAAAGTAGATTTTTTTTAAGTCAAGCTTTTAGAATTGTCAAGCGTTTGAAGTATTATTCTAGTTAAAAATCTGGGTGTTAAATTCCAACAAACTGCATTGTTGGAATTTAACACTCTGTTTCTGAAAGGTCGATGAGCACAAAACAACCTAATTTAAAATCTCATGTCACTGCTGCGATCGGTTGTCCAAAATAACATTCATTAGCAGCCATTAGCGGGATAAACAAAACACATATAATGAAGAAAAAGAAAAGCAGAAAAATACCGGCCAAGTGCGAGTCGGACTCGCGCACGAAGGGTTCCGTACCGTTATCTATAAAAACCACAAAAAACATGTCTGTTGTATGGCAGCCCCTTTAAATATTTATTTTATTCTGTTTTTTTAGTATTTGTTGTTATAGCGGCAACAGAAATACATCATCTGTGAAAATTTCAACTGTCTAACTATCACGGTTCATGAGATACAGTCAACACACAGAGGTGACAGAGGAACAGACAGACAGACAGACAGACAGACGGACAGCGGAGTCTTAGTATTAGGCTCCCGTTACAAAAGCTACAACCTAAAGCTAATCTAAAGCTACAGCTCCGGTTACAAAAGAAAGAAAAAGAAGACAGATTTCGAAGTAATAAAAGATTTAAATATCTTCCAATACATTTACTTAAAACAGGGTGCAAGAAAATAGAAACTGCCAACCCTAATCACAACAGTAGTCACAGTAAGTGATTTAACAGTGAAATTGACGAACAGTCGGGGTTTTTTACCAGTTTATTGTAATATTGCGTGTAAACTTCAGTTCCTGATTTAATAGTCACACTTTTTTTAGTAATATATTGGATTACTCGTATTTGGGCTTGAAATGTCAGACTGGGTTCGGCTTTCTGTCTAAATGGTTGCAGCTGAACATCAGTATTTTTCGGTGGCCAGATATTATATGTCGTGTACAATGATAATGATTCTGAAACATTTCTCCGACATTCGTTTCGCCGTTGAACGGTTCACCGACAGAACGATTCACTTTTCTATTTTTCACCGATAGAACGTTTCAACGGCTAACGATTAGCCGACAGAACCTTTCATATGCGTCACATTCGACGAGATTAATAGAGGGGATCTGGTTAATGGTCACTGTTCTAACCTAACCTTTTTTTTTCCGGGGTGGAAAATCCTCATGGATGTCCTCCGCCCTGGGGTAGGCGGAGGGGTCTGTCAGACTCTTACTGACTAAAAACCACCCCGGTGTTCCCCTCCCACACTTGCACCGGGGATCATGGGATCTAATGCGACTTCCACGATGTTCTAACCTAACCTAACCCAACATTATCCTTCGCTATATGAAAGGTTCTGTCGGCAAATCGTTCGCCGTTGAAACGTTCTATCGGTGAAAAATATAAAGTGAATCGTTCTGTCGGTGAACCGTTCAACGGCGAAACGTATGTCGGCGAAATGTTTCAGAATAATGATAATTCATCAACCAACCCACTAATTTCACCCACTGCTAGTAGTGTATTAGTCTCTTTAGTTCTGCCACTGCGGTACTCGCCACGGTCCAATGCCAATCTCATCTGCCACACTAATTGCGTAAACAGTTTGAATCACAATCTTAATGATTTCGAAGTATATTGCTAATAAGATCTAAGTAAGAAGAATGATATGGATTTACCACAAACACTTGACCAACCAAGCCTTAAAGATAGAAAGGAAGATGACACAATTTTGTCCAAAAATAAAAATCCAAAAAATAATCAGGAAATAGAAGGGTTTCTTTGATAATATAATTAAAACAAATACACACCTTACATTACATTTTAAAACAAAAAGAGGAAACAACAAAGATACTGAATAAAGGTTAAAACAGAACTACATAATTATTTACATAAAAATAAAGTTACTAGGTCAAGGAGTGTATGAAAAGCTCTGAGGCATAACCGGAATGGCAAAAAAGTTAATAATAATAAGCTTTTTGACCGTGACACTATTATTTGATTAAGAATTAAAGATGTTAAATTAAGGTAAGTATGATAAGACTAGCAAAGAGGACAACAATGAAATTGCAGTACAAAGAGATGGTATGAGAAAAAAAATTAAGTTCTGATCACGATTGAATAATGATAACATTTCAATTTTTTTTCTGTCTGCATCAACAACATCAGCTAGTTTTTTCGCAAATATTTTTAAAATTGTCTTATAGTCAATGTACCAAGATGGTGAATATCAGAATTATGCATAAAGCGACTGTCATTTTAACAGCTCAATCCATCACTGCGACTAATGATATAACCGAAAACGGTCAAAATAATATTATTAGTTTAGCAATTATCATAACTAACATCTTCATATATCGAGGCTATTTTTACAATCTTTATTTCTCTCTTTAGATCTACGTTTCCTGATTTGCTTAATAAATCAGTCTGTTTTTGCATAAATATACTATTGTCTAATCGTCATAATTTTAACTATACCTACTAGCAATTTAATTATGTTATAGTCTTTTGTAAACATAACATTATCCTCATCTTGATTTTTTTAACGTAGCTTATTTGCATTCATAAGTTTTATTTCAATTATATTCGTCGTAACAATTTTATTGCTTTCTCTTATATTTAGTTTAATCCTTATTTCATCTTCCTAGGCAATATCCACTATAACCTAGTCTTTGATATCGTTCTGAACTCTGAACTGACATTTAAAATCTAGATCAACCACACCTATAACAGATTGTGGCTTATTAATCTATAATTCGATCTAACTGTGGTCTTGCCTAACTAGTTTATGGTTTAGTCACGATTTAGACTGAAAGGTTTAGTATTGAAGTGTTATATAATCTTTTAATGAGCATATGAAGAATGAAGCTAAATTTGTTGGAATCCTCATGATGTGTTTAAAAGTGTTCAATTAAGCACTGACGACTAGATACATTAAAAACTAGAATAGATCTTGTATGAAGTTATGCGCTAGACGGAACTTTATCTAAATTCTGACATATGGAATTTATCCAGAGCTGGGGAACCAAATATGAACTAAATGAAAATTGGTTTTCATCAGTAATACTACATACAAGCAATTCGATATGGAAGTATGACATATTTTAATATCTTCGTCGTTCAAAAATAAATGATATAAAGGGGAGCAGAATGTTGCAGGAGTACCTCACTTAAGATTAAATCAGCAGATGGTAAAATATGATACCAAAAGAAATGATACCAGGCAAGCAGAATAATACCGGAGTGCACTTTAGATTAAATCAGCAGATGGTAAATTATAATGCTAATGGATGTAAAAACATACAGGATGATGTACCTATAGTTTCATACTCTAATGGTAAAAAAAATGCTATGGCGAGTATTATTTCCCAACCATCGGTACTGGTATTGCCATAATCGCAACGTTTGGCAACCTGATGGTATATCAGTATGATATTATCAGACAATTCACTGTCGTTATTAGAGCATAACAAGCTTTCCTGACATTATGAGATAATTTTATATCTAGTTTCATCTTGCTACATACATAATAACTTTGAAAATTACTAGCATGGCAACTTCTAAACGTCACTTCGGAATTTGAACGGTGTCTCGTTGCGAATCCGCGATGATTTATTTACTTTATAAGCAAATTATTTCGCAATCGAATGGTGTGCACTCACTTGAGTGAGGTTCCCAGTGCACTTCCTTTGATTGCTCAAGTGCCCTTCGGTTATCATTACATAGTAATATCATTATGACTGAAGGGAAGTGTCGTAAGCAGGATTCTTGCCATTAACCTCATAATAGAATTTTGTCAAATTTGAAGGATGTTTTGTAATGTCTGTCGGTAACGTTTGCTGGTCGGATGTCGATTAGTAGACAGTGTTTTTAGTGGCATTGGCATTTTATATTGCTTGAATTTTAGTGTTTATTTTTCCGATTTAATTAGTTTTACAAAACTAAGCATTTCTTCGAATGAGTAGAGGATAGTTAGAACCAATCCTTCTGATTTAAGGTATTTCAGACTTCAGTGCAGGCTGAGCAAACCCCCCAATTCTACGTTGGTTAATCTTTTTACCATGTCAATACCTCGAGTCGAAAATAGAGCGTAATATTCACTAAACGTCACAATTTTTTGTGACAGTTTAGCCGGGATTTAGGTGAATCCCTAGTGATTTAGTAAAAACTTAGATTCATTTTGTTGGCAACAGCTGATAATGCCTATCAGAGGCGGATCTACACATCAAATCTCGCCTATATTCCGCTGTACACCCACATTTCATCAGTTATGTTTAAGTCCCATGTAATAGGGGGCGAGCAGAGGCGGATGTATGAAATCCTCTCCCTGCCGACAATATATAAAGCTTTTTAAGTTCAGGACGCTGGTAGGTCCCAAATTTGCTGATTGTGAACGCCGTGAGTCAAAAGTTAAAATTATTACAAGAGGCCGTGGGAGCCGCCACCGGGTCCAAAGAAAAAAATCTTTCAAGTCGCCGTGGGATCCGCCCTGACCTCCCGAATTCAAATATTTTTTTACAACTAGTGGCGTGCTGTTAACGGCCCGCTAATAAAAGTATTAAGAAATGTGCTTTGGCCTGCTAAACAAAATTTTATGGGGGTCGCCGGCGGTTCCCATGGCAGGGAGAGTTAATCATTACCATGGTGATTTCAGTAAATGATACGATTGCTACCCGATAATCACACTGAAACTAATTAAGGAATAGTTATGACTGAAATTTTAACTGTAAGATGATTGCTCTATTCCTGGCTACTAATATTTGCGATTTCATTGCGCTGGCGCAATCCACTTTCATTTATATGCTCTTCCGTATCCGTCCGCCGTGATCTAAGCGATAAAATATTATTAATGACATAGTAAATGTCTTCAGCAATGCCTTTTCGTAATATAACTCCTGTTTCACCCGAGGAGGTAGGCAGAGGTGTGAGGCGGATACATATTCTGCCAGTTTTTTTTTTTGCCAACTGAGCCGATGTCGACTTCTGCCAGCGTCATGTGATGACGGCAACAGGTGAGCCGTCAAACTTTGCACTTTCTGGTAGTTATCTAGGTAATGTTAGTTGTTAGTAGCACAAAGGACAAGACAATTTTTGTTTGTTCCTGCCGGGGTCGCGGGTAGGTGCCAAAGGGTTACCGAGGCCCCTGGCAACAGGCAACGAAGCAAAAGCCAAAATATTGTGTGTGCATCGTAGCAGGTGGTGTTCGCGGGCTTGTGGACGGTGAGCAATGGGTAGGCTACCGTCCGGTAAGGACCAGGCCCGGGTCGACGGCACGTTGTGTTCCTCGCGCGCCTCAAAGAGTTGCCTTCCGGGGTCGCGTGGCAGTCCAAAAGGGTTACCGAGGCCCCTGGCAACGGAAGGAATACGGGTGGGTTTTAGTCAGTAAGAGTCTGACACACCCTCCCGCTCCGCCCAGAGCGGGAGAAGTTATTTGATGATTTCTAAAACAAAAAAAAAAAAAAATTGTTAAATCTATCTACAATAATAATAATAATAAGTATATATATTTAAAACACTACAAATCGACACATACATTTACAAAGTTATTATTACTACACACCAGACTACATTTTGATATCACTTACATTAAAAAAAAAATATAGAACCTGACAAGATGGCGGCATTATTTTGCGTTGTGACGCCTAAGTGGTGACGCTGCGTCATCTTACATACAACGACGCAACGCATGCTCAACGGACAAGGAGGCCACGGACCAGGGAAACGAAGCGGGAAAGGCTGTTGCGGTGGCCAGCGCGGTGTTGCTTGTACTAAAGAAAACACACAGCCAACACCGAGACGCTGTGAAGTCGTAGTAAGCGGCGTTGCGTTGCGACACCGCATTGCCCGTGTGGCATTCGGTGCGTTGAAATCATAGCGCCGGTAACGCCCGTGTGGATTCACTGATGCCACGCGTGAGAAGATCCTTGTACAACTATAAATCCAATGTAATACGAGCTGCTCGAGAACTAAACACATTCAGTCAATACCTATTAATAGTTACTAAAGACTGTACTTACTACGATAAATTGTTCAATTGTCAGATTTCTTTTCCTTTCTCGAGTTGTAAGATCTATCAGTCAGCAAGGTTGGCAGCAGTCTTGACTGCACTGAAAGAGAAAAACAAAGAAACTAAGAAAAGAAAAAAAAGATAGATGAATAACCAAATCTTTATTAAGTTGGTAGAACATAAAGTGAGTGCTGATTGAACAATAAACTATTAATGATAGAGCTAAATTTTTATTTTTATGATACGGGTGATTTGTCAATAGAATTATAATTTGATGACTGAGTGATTCATCCAATGAATTTTAATTAAAAAAAAACATTGAAATGAAATGTTTCATTCACATTTTATACGAATATATCGTTGCATTGCAGTTCCCTAAATAAATATTTATTTACATCAATCGTGGAGACTTGTGGATTAAAATAAAAAGTGCTAATGTACCCGGTAACAGGACCTATAAACCACTGACTTATGATGAAGTAAAACGTCGTAAGATAACCTGAAAATAATATTTTGAAATCGTCAACACACAATGAGCAAGAGGTGATAAATGCTCGTGCCTACTCTTAGGAGAAGAGAGCTTTTGTCCGGCAGAAGTAGGTAGGCGATGGCTGGTAAAGCAGCAGTCGAGTGCTGGAGTGGAGACTGCGTATCAGCAAATGTAGTTAGGGACGCCCCCAGCTAGATGTACCGACGACCTTAAAAAGGTGGCTGGGACAGACTGGATGCGGAAGGCGGAGGACAGGGTGTCCAGAAGTGGACTGTTATAGGCTGAGTTGATTGAGTAGCTAATAATTTATTGCATTGAAGTTTCTGACATTAGAACCATTCAACGATTGATTGTCAATTTGTGAAAGTGCTAATAAAAAGCTGAACGAATTATTTGTGAAAGGTTGTTTACAAATATAGTGCCATCTTCAGTGACCGCACTTTCTTTCTTGTCTAATTATAATAATAAATTTGTCTAGACTGGAAAGTTGGCATCACGCTTATTTAAAAACATCACAATGATTTTCCATTGTCTATGGATTTCGGACAAAAGGCAGTATTAGTCACAGTTTTACATAAGCCATTATAAATAAAAAGGGTGACGCAATGATTCCATTTTCAAAAGTTCATTGTTATGAAAGAAATTCAAAATGGCTGGTTTTTCAAAATCGAATTGCGTAGAGTGTAACTTGTTTGTTGTTTCTTTTGAAATAACAGACCTTTTTAAAATAGGGCAGCAACTTTTAGCTAGGGCTGTTATTCAAAAGTTTACTTTTATTTTTAAATGGCATGGACTGCAGTTACGAAAGTAACGTACATCTTCTATTTACATGTTCTCGGACGCCGGATATTAACATACCCAACAAATACCTAAAAAGACAAATACCTAAAAAGATAATTACTTACTGCAGAAAAAAAAAATAACAAAGCAGGCAGGTTCACGTTTTGATTTTGTAAAAAGAAATATAACATCCAATCAATCCAAATTCCTTTTATAAAAATTAATATCGACAAAATTAACAAAATTACTTTCATAAAATCGATAACCCTCAAATGCATCGACTTTTTCGTACATTAAAACCGGTCGCGAAGCGAAATGCGAAATTTATCTTTTTTGTATCTTTTATAACGAGTTACATGAACTGAGTGAGGAATGATTTAATGTTATAACTACCTTTATTACATGTAATTTTAAAGTTTTCTTGTTCGAAAATGTTAATTTAGTTTTTGTTTAAAAGTAACTGTGTTGCACAGATAACGTTATTTATGAGTCTGAATTAATAAGAAGAATGGATTAAAACGGTGAATTTAATATGTTGGCCACGCTATAGTAACTGGCCACTCATAACAAAAGAGGTAGAAACAAGGTAATGCAAGCAAGCCCATGATTGAAAAGAAAAAAAATATTCCAGTGTCTATTGTATTTTCGTTTTAGTTCACATTACCTTGTTACAACCTCTTTTGTTATGAGTGGCCAGTTACTATAGCGTGGCCGATTACTATAGCAGTTACCCTACCTTTATGTACCCTTACCTACATATCATGTCTTGTCTACTCAGAGTTATCAAATGTATACTGAAAAAGGTGGCGGTGTAAACTGCCTTGTTGCTCTAGTGGGCGCAAGCGCTACTGCTGAGCATGAGGTTCTGGAGTTAGAGGAGAAGTTATTTGATGATATCCCTTCCAAAAAAAAAAAACCATGAGCACGTTCATGGTTTTTTTTTGGATGCAGACGTCTCTTACAAATATTAATAAAATTAAATAGTTTAAATGTAAATATTATAACTTTGTGACTGATATTCAGTGTAAATAAATTCATCACTACTGATCTCAAAACGGTGAAGGAAAACATCGTGAGGAAAACGGCATGTCCTAGAACCAAACATTCAAAGACATGTGACATCTACCAACCCGCACTGGGCCCGCGTGGTTGATTACAGTCCGCTCCCTCTCGATGAGAGGAGGCCTGTGTCCCAGCAGTGGGAACATTATAGGCTGATTATGCATTATGCAAGCGTAAAGAGTGGTTTTCATCACGGTCCCAAACAATTACTATACAGCTAGAAAGTACACAAATATTTACCAATGAAAGAAAAGAAATCTGGACTTGACGACAAGAGTGATTATGATTATTTACATAACATTACATAACGCCATTAAGAGTTAAGGAACAGCTAAATATTTAAACAAATGAATGCATAAGAAACTGACTCGCCACTCTAAGAACCAATATTTTTTGTAACAACATAATTTAAATGAGTGTTTAAAAAGAATGAATTTAAATGAGTTTATATTTCACATAGATTCTTTCTTTATTTTGTGAATGTGAGAACGTTGTAGGGTTAATAGACTAGATTTGTAGACCGTTTTTTTTTGTTAAGTACCTGGTACTTCTTGACAGGCCTACACTGTCCTCTCACACCTATTTACACTGTAATTTGAAAACATTGTCAAAGCCAATTATTTTTAAAAGAGTAACCGTGGAGTTTCTTGTCGGCTGTTCTTCATGAAACGACCAATTGGAACCGTGCACCTAGCTTCTGATATTTCGTATGTGCCCATGTAGGTTTATGTGAAATAAAATATTTTCATTTGATTTGATTTGAGTGTCCGTGGAGTTTATTGCCCATTCTTCTCCAGAGGTAACTACTACGCTTTGGCATACCAAAGCGCTTTGCCATAGTGTACTACTGAGACTACTTGACAATTTAAAATTGCCTGTAAATGGTTTAATTGAAATAAATATGTACTTTGTAGCAGGTTTCTTCCTACCCCACGTAACATGAGTTATGTTCATGCTTCGAGTTTGAGATTATTACAAAAAAAAGCAGAATAGCACAAAAAAATAATTGCTTAAAAAAACGCGTAAAAATCCATTCGTATCTTTTACAAAGTTTTTTCCACTTTCCTAGAACTGTAACGAAACTGTTTCATTATTAAATTCCAGCTCATTTCCTGGTGACCTTAAGTCGTAAGAGGCGTAATGATAATAAAAACAAGTTGACTCATAATATACAAAATCATTCAAAAGTGAACGGCTTAGACCTTGAAAGTATCTAGAATTCTGCTAGGACTCTGCTCTTGATGTATTTAAGTTACACAGCTAGGATTAACGAGGTCGGCTTACTTAAACATTCATCATCACTTCATCAGAATTAAACAGATTTTTCTATAATAAAAATATAATATATATAAAATATATAATAATTATATATATATATAATAATATATAAAATAAATGATATAATAATAAAAATAATCTACGATTCCTTATTACCGTCCCACCAACCCACTCTCACCCACTCAACCCACACCCACGGCCCGCGTGGTGGATTATGGCAAAGTCTCTAGCAGAGACAAGGTCTGTGTCCCAGCACTCCCAGCAGACGTTGTAGGCTGATTATGCTTATATGATTCTCTATTCTGCCTTTGCCAAGCAATAAGGAAAAATGAACCACAGCAAACATTTTGGCAGACATAGTCGTAATTACGGGGTCTGAGGGGCTGGTAAAAACAGCCGCACGGGTCGATCGATCAGGTGAAGCTACGCTTGCCGCGGTTGGTCCTTGGATAAGTGACCATTTTTACATACCAAGACCCCTCCGTGCCTCGGAAAGCACGTAAAGCCGTTGGTCCCGGCTGTCATTCTTGGAATTTTGACAGTAGTTAAGGGTCGTCAGAAGCCCGAAAGTCAGACAACCAGTCCAAGGGTATCGTATTTCGCGGGAAGGTACTAAAGGGTCACCGAGGCCCCTGGCAACATAGGCAACAGGAAGGAATACGGGTGGGTTTTAGTCAGTAAGAGTCTGACACACCCTCCCGCTCCGCCCAGAACGGAAAAAGTTATTTGATGATTTCCCACCCAAAAAAAAAGGTGTGTCGTATTACCCAGTAACTGGGTTGTGGAGGTCAGATAGGCAGTCGCTCCATGTATAATACTGGTATTCAACTGCATCCGGTTAGACTGGACCCCAACATAGTTGGGAAAAGGCAGGCAGATGATACTCGTAATTAAGAAGTCTTGGCAAACAGACTCACCCTTGAACCAAAGAAGGAATGCTAAGGGACTATATTTGGGCCCTATCAGAATACCGGCGCTGCGATATTTATTTTTTAAATATCGCAACATGCTGAGATAGGAGCCTTTTTGGCGTCGCACAGGTCGTTTTTATTTATTTTCTTTGTTGTTTTTGTTTTTAATCGAACAAATATGTAAATTTTGTTAGTTTTAAATGCTCCTTTTTTAATTTTTGTATTTCTTGTGCGTGTCCCAAATAAAATATTTTTCTTTCTTTCTTCATTTTTTCTTTTCTTTTATTTTTCTTTATCTGTTTTTTTTATTTTTCTTTTTTTTACAGCCCAGCTGAATCTTTTATTCTAAAGACCAAGATTTTTTTGCGTAACTATTTAATCGTAGCATGGACACGAACTAAAATGATGTCACATGCCTCCATTAGAATTACAATGAGATTAAGATGCAGAGTAGTTACGAAAGAGATTTTTAAACTACTTATCCGTGAAGAGGCACGTTGTGAATTACGTAAAAACTTCGTGGTCTGCATTGTGTAAGTGAACGTGAGAAAAAAGACTTGTGAAAAAAGGTGTTTACAGCCTGAAAAATTATATCTCGTATCCTTTGTGTTAATCCAGGTTATAAACTACTTGTGCGTTAAATTACATCCAAACCAGCTCAGCCATTTTTGCGTGATTCAGCAACAAACATACAAACTCTCACATTTATAATACATAGAAGGATATAGCTGCCCGGAGTCTGGATTTGTGTTGATGGCATTAATTGGTGAGACACAATCAGTGTCGGGCTGTCGTCGAAACTGACGCATATGAAAGGTTCTGTCGGCGAAATGTTCATAGGTGAAAGTCCCTGCTTGGGAAACGGAAATAAATGAATCATCTTGTCGACGAACAGTCCAATGGCGAATCGGTCTTAGGAGAACGGTTGCTGAATCCCTTCAAAACCCTCGGATTCAGATTGAAAGTGTGTATCGAAATTTGGGAGCGGTTAGTTGCCGAGTCGCACGTTACCACTTGGTAAGACTGGCCCTCCTGTCTGCTAATCCGTCTAAATATCATAAATGCGAAAGTGAGTTTGTATATTTTTGTTTGTCGCGGTAAAACGGCTAAACGGATTTGGATGAAATTTGGCATATGGATAGACCATGACCTGGATTAGGATATAGAATACGTTTTGTTCCGATGCTCCGACGGGATCGTGACTTATGCGGGTGAAACCGCGGGTGCATTATAATGCCAAGCGTGGCGATTGTGGGTAGAAGTAGAAAGAACTGTATGAGTAATCTTACGCTGTGGTTGAAATATTAACCAGTCAACAAGGTGGTAGCGGATGATTGCGTATGAGATGTTAAACATAGATTTTTAACCAACCTTTATCTAGCCCAGGTTTCTTTTACACATACAAGGTCACAGAACACTCCTAGCGCAGTAAAATATATATAATATAATTAATTTAGTAGATAGATGTTACCTTACCATTTAGAATTAGAAGGGATGACATTTAATTCAACATTTAATCTAAATGCAACTTGCACTTTTTGCTACTGAATTCAATTAGAGCAAGGCCAAGGCAAAAGCGGGTTAAGTAACAAAGGAAGTGACATTTCAGTTGACATTTTGTTTTTATTTGGCGGTGAGTGATGACAGATGTCAACCAGCTGTCAGGTTTAATAATAGAATGAGTTCCGTTAACAAAAAAAAATATTTTATGCTGCGTTTCGTGCAAGCTTTATATATTTACTAAAAATCACTTTGAATTTCGAACGGTGTCTCGATGTGAATCCGTGATTATTTATTATTATAATAAACAAATGAGTTCGCTTTCGAATTGTGTGCGTCACTTGAGTGAGGTGAGCAGTTAACTTTAGAGAATAGCATTGCATCTTTAATTTTTTTTTATTTTGGTGGGACATCATCAAATAACTTCTCCCGCTCTGGGCGGAGCGGGAGGGTGTGTCAGACTCTTACTGACTAAAACCCACCCGTATTCCTTCCGTTGCCTGTGTTGCCAAGGGCCTCGGTAACCCTTTAGTACCTTCTTGCGACCCCGGCAGGCATCGGCCCTAGTGGAACCCTACACTTGTGCTGACGACATCTCTTTGAGGCGCGCCGTCGACCTGGGCCTGGTCCTTACCGGACGGTGAGCTACCCATTTCTCACCGCCCGCAAGCCCGCGCCTACGGTGGCCGGAAATCCGCCCGGGATTCCCGACGCCCAGGGCGTCTCTTGCGGCAGCCAGGGGCGAGAGGGCGCGAAATTTGCTTTTCCCTCAACCGTCCCGCCTCCTCCTTCGCGAGCATTACTGCTTCGCAGAAGGAGGTGACGGCTGCCCATCCCCTCTCGCTCCGTACCATAAACTGAGCTTCCATTTGAACCAAATCCGTTAAACCAGGGCCTGTTTACCACCTACGATCAAATGCATGTTTCGCCTGAACAACTACAAAACATAGATCATGCTAACTTTCTCCTAGGAAATAAATCTAATCTTCAATGACATTTAGCAGCGATTGTCGCGATTAAAGTTTCCTGCCTTTCACTGTTACTGGCTGTTAAAACCACAGTAACCTATTGAGAATTAAGGAAATAACCTTTATATAACTTGGAACAACATAAGCGGAAATCCTGAAAGCGGTTGTTTCAGAATCGATTTCTGAATCGATATTTGACATTGTGTCAAATGATAATGAGATCATTCATAGACAACTACGACTGAGTCAACTACAGACACCGAATTTTTTTTAAAAACAGATGCTAATAATTATACATTTACATATAATTGGTGTCTTGTATGCACATTAAGATACACGATGGATAATTATGTGATGGCGTTAAAAGTTAAGTCTTGCGGTCGCAATTTGCGGTTAACTTGCGGTTTTGAAGGCAGACGATTTAAGACGGTTAATAGAATAGTTATAGTTACTTACATTAAATTGGTGTTTATTTATATTTTACACATGTATTGTACATGTGGCAAGGATTTAATTTGTAAATGAATGATAAAACCGAGTTAAAAATTTAACCCCAGATATACCTAATCATGTCACAATCAAATCCATATTCAAAATCCCCTTTTAGAATTTCACGTTCGTTATCGAAGGATAACAGCCATAATCAAAAATGTACGTTCCATAATCTTCCATAATTCATATTCAAAAAACTACGTTCCATCCATGTTCAAAAATGCACGTTCTTTATTCCAAATTCAAAATCCAAAGTACGCCACAGTCTGACATATAACATAATGCATATTGTAATAGTCGTCTCAAAAAAGGATACTAAAAATGCACCACAAGTCGACTTAACTTACGCAACGATTGCAAAACTTAATCCATCGTCGGATTAACTGGTACAGACAGAAACAAGGTTGTCACGTCGAAGAAAAAGAAATGTCATGTGTCCGCCATGTTGGATTTGACGTGTGACAAGAATTATAATGTAGTTTGAGTGAAGATGAGGTTTAATATTATTAATTTAACATCACGCCTGTTTTCTCCAAAGAGTTAGACAGAGGTTTATATAATTATAGTATTCCCCCGTTTCGCCAGTTAAATTAAGTCCCATGTTATAGGGGGCGAGCCTATTGCTGTTACTGAGAAATTTCTGATGGAAAAACCCTACAACACATTGCTTGACCCGGGAATCGAACCAAAGATGTCATGCTCAGCAGTAATGCTTGCGACCACTGGACAAACGAGACAGTCAAGACAATGGCCTCTGGCTTACACATTTACCATTTCCAGATTTAACCAGTATTCTCAAAAATAAGATTGTTGGTAAGATGCAACGCATGTGATGAAAAGAGTGATGAATATAAATGCTGATGGATGGAAAATCACTTAGCCCACTGTTGGGCATAAGCCTCTCTTAAGTTGCGCCACAACACCCTGTTTTCGACTCATCCATCCTGTCCCAGCCGCCATTTTGAACGTGGTTGAATTATTGTTTACATTTTTAAATTAATTTAGAATTACAATCATTCTGTTCAGCTATTCTTGTCCGAAATTCGAACGGTGTCTCGTCATGAATCCGCGATGATTTCTATAAAAACAAACTAGTTCGTTTTCGAATTGTGTGCGCTCACTTGAATGAGGTTCTAAGTGAACTTTACAGAATAGCACCAGGGTGTTGAAATAAATGTCGTCTAGTCTACAATTAATTATGGTTAAGAAATTTTGCACTGTGTTGCCTTGCAATAAGCTTGGTACTCGATGAGGCAGCCCTACTTCGTCCCACATAGACAATCTAGATGTATGAGGTGCCTACTTTCACTTTTGTAATGTCTTACTGCCTTCCGGCTGCACTAAATGCAAGCTTTATACATTAATATTATTGGTAATCATTTTATGGCGTAGATAGATCTAGAATAGGCTATCCAAACGGGGTTTTTGGGAATTTTTATTAGTCTGTGACCGGTTGAGATCGAGGTTAAGAGCAGGAAAGTTAGGGAACCAGGACCAGTTGGAAAAAAACTGATAAAAACTTACCGGATACAACAATTTTGATATCGATAAAAAAACGGGTAAATAACGTTATTTAGAGCGCGGTGTGCGGGGTGTTTTAACGTTATTTTAAAATGTTACAATTCAAAATGCTTTTTAAGGTTCCATACCTCAAAAGGAAAAAAATCGGAATCTTTATAGGATCACTTCGTTGTCCATCTGTCTGTCTATCTAAGTACCTGTCAGTCTGTCAAGACCTTTTTTCTCAGGAACACGTGTAGGTATTAAGTTTAAATTAATCAAATACGTAGGTCTACGCTCCCTTGGAGCTCTAAAAAAATCGTGCTTCTAAGTCAAAACCTATAGGGTAAGTACGTCCCTTTGACCTTAGACAAGAAATTCGGCAAGAAGGAATGTCTCACAGCACAAGTTAATGAAAAAGTACGAAAATCGTTAATTTGTAGTTACATTGCAATAAACCACTCGTCCGACACGCACGATTTTTTATTTAGCCAAGTTGTTCTTAAAACAATTTGCAAAAAAAAGTGCAAAAAAAAATGTTACTTCAGTCACTTAGCACGATGACAGTAGGACGGGATCGCATTCAACCCATTAAAAATGACTCACAGTCATAAAATTACAAAGACTTGTACAAAAATACGAGACAAAAGACATTCACTTTTAATAAGGAAACAGACAATTTTTAGAGCATTCTTTTAAAACTAGAACGACCTAGAATGTGTTTTGTTGTATTTTAGGATTTTGTCTTACAGTGTCAGCGTCAAAAATTTCGACATAGTAACATGTTTTTTACCTCAACTACCTGCTTTAATCAAAACTGAACTGCTAACATTATATTATTTTATGTACCTACTCACCTATTTTTGACAGTTAAAAACGCAAAAAGAAATACTAGTGTCAACTCTGATTTTTTATTTGTTAGACAAAAATGACATTTGGTGTCCGCATAAAAATAACGTAGTAAATAATTTAAGTAGTTATCGACTCTCACCAAGGACAACTGAATCAGGCGGCTGCAGGAGGTTTTTCAGTGTTGTCGTGTTGTGTCTGTAATATTAGATAATTATTTATCAGTTGTGTGGGCTACCTGTGTAGACACACTGGCACCGTCCCACCTCCAACGGACTACTTCTAAAACGGGTGCAGTGGCAGAAAATGCCTAAAATCTGCAAGTTATTAAATATGGAGGCCTTGGCAGAGAATACAACTTTGTGCTCTTTGGCGTCGAGACCTTCGGTCCGTGGGGTCCCAGTGCGCATAAGTTATTTGCCGAAGTCGCGAAACGTCTAGTTGATGTAACTGGTGACCGAAAAGCTGGCGGCTTTCTCGCGCAACGCATCAGCATTGCAATTCAGCGAGGAAATGCCGCCAGCATCCTCGGTACAATGCCCCGAGGGCCTTTTTTAGACTTAACTTAGTTTTAATTTAATTTAATTGTAAATAAATACATATATTTTATCATGTTATTTAAAAAAAAAATCGGTCACAGCTGTCAATTTCGTCTAGCAAATAAAAATCAGAGTTTAGTAGAAAATACTAATTCTAAAATACTCGTCGAATATGACATAATATTTTTACGTTTACCGTTACCATCGACTCGAAAAGGAGAAATAGAAAATGGGAGAAATTTTAACACATGTTGGTTCGTTTTGGCAGAACTAAACTCATGGCTGTGACAATAATCCTAAATAGATACAAGCTTTAAACATCAACGAACAGGCCGCCAACAAAAGTTTCCATTTGTACCAAAGCCTTTCACAACGCATTGTACATACAATACAATACACAGACATACATTCACACGCATTGACCCTGATCCAGAAACGCGTCGAATTTTACAAAACGCCCAATTGTTAGTTGTTGACACAAAAATGACGAGCGCCTGTGAATTTTCCATACAAATAGAAACAAAAGAATAGCGTTTTTCGCATTTTTGTGCGCTTGTGTGAAAAGCATTGAAATCGCGAAGTGAATTTTTATGTCGTTACCTGGTCTTCGTGTGTGATTATGAAAGAACAATGCTATTCATTTTGTTTACCTGAATAGACACTTGTTTTAATATTACTTGTAGAGAGGCTCGTTGATAGAGAATGACGGCCGCACGTGTCGATCGAAAGTTAAGCTACGCTTGCCGCGGTCGGTTCCTGGATATCCACGAGACCCTTCCGTAGGCTTGTAGAAAAAATATCGACGATACATGCTATTACGATATTTTTTGGCGATATCTATTATTTCGGTATAAAATGTATCAAATATATTATATATTTCCAATAGCTACACCGCTGTTCCAGTGGGGACAGCGGCTCTGAATCCCAGCGGTTTTAGTCAGTGGACTAAAACCGCTGGAATTCAGAACCGTAAAAAAAAAAAACAATGTTTTTTAATTTAAGATTTTACCTCAGAAATAATGTTCCTAGTTTGGTAATTATTAATAAAAAAACAAACACTAAAGAATTTCATACAGTACAAATACTTTATAGAAAATTTCACCTAAATATCGATGTACTTTTTTCGATACATCATTTTTTTTAAATATCGATCTTTTTGGCATTTCTTGCATCCATACCCCTCCGTGTCTCGAAAGGAACCAACTTACGTTAAGCTAGGGGAAATCTTCGGAACTACTGATCCTATTTCGAAAACTCTTTTACTAATAGGTAACTACAGTAATGCGGAGTATCATAGTGTATATTTTGTTTAAAACAAGAAATATCACGTGGACGGAGTCGGGTAAAATCTAGTTGCCTATAAAAGCCCATACTTGGACTTGACTTTTTTGTATTACTAAAGTCAAAATGAAATCAAATCAAATCATTTATTACTTTGCAAACATGGGTATAGTACGTCTTTTTTTTTTTTTTTGAGGGTGGGAAATCATCAAATAACTTCTCCCGCTCTGGGCGGAGCGGGAGGGTGTGTCAGACTCTTACTGACTAAAACCCACCCGTATTCCTTCCTGTTGCCTGTGTTGCGGGGGCCTCGGTGACCCATAAGTACCTTCCCGCGGGGTATAGTACGTCTGCCGGGGTCGTGAGAAAGTCTGAAAGGGATACTGTGGCCTCTGGCAACACACAGGCATCGGAAGGAACACGGGTGGGTTTTAGTTAGTATGAGTCTGGCACACCCTCCCGCTCCGCCCAGAGCGGGAGAAGTTATTTGATCATTTCCCAGCCAAAAAAAAAGGGTATATACGTAGGTATTTTTATAATAAAGTTCTCCATATTTTACCGTCACATGGGCATGCAAAGGTTTACAATTCCTAATAAAAATCCAAAATTAAGTAGTAAATCATTAGAATTACAAATAAAAATAAAACAAAAATCAAAAATGTCAGCGCGATCACAGCAATAAATAATAAATAAAATAAAAACACAAACAAAACTCATTACGTTTAGAAATCATAGCTCTAGTGCAAATGTTAGAAAGTAGCCTCTCACTAGCTGGTACATGGTTCAAATATATGTGGTGTATGTTTAGATGGCGTAATATTTATGTCGATGTTTGATTAGTTGGTGAATCCTAATTTATTTTATTGTTATGTTTAAGTCCCATGTAATAGGGGCGAGCCTATTGCCATCAACCGGGCACAAATCCAAACTCCGGGCTGCTACTGAGAAATTCCAGATAGAAAAACCCAATAACACTTTGCCCGACCCGGGAATCGAACCCAGGACCTCATGCTCAGCAGTAGCGCTTGCGATCACTAGACCAACGAGGCAGGAATTATTATTAATGTGATGTAATTATTTATTACCTGTCTAGTGGCACTCATTATCATATTTTTGTTAATATGCGGGTAATGTTGCAATATTATAAAATAAAAATATTTATATAAAATAAAATAAAATATGGTACATGCGAAAATGAGTTTGTTTGTTACGCTTTTACGCTAAAACGGCTGCACGGATTAGGATGAAATTTGGCACATGGGTAGATGATGACCCGGAGAAGGACATATGCTACTTTTCATCCTGGATCCCAGATGAATTCGCGGGTAACAGCTAGTGAGTAATATATAAAAAGGTTTCCGTTTTCTAAGAATGATGTTTTTTTTGTAAATATTTACAAATTTTTAACATAATTGTTCTAACAAGAAAATCGACATAAAAAGTTAAGAAACATAAGTACCTAATCAATGTCATCATTTCAAGGCCTGATTCTAATACTTTCCGATTTTGGAATAAAAACCATTTTCCAAGCGTTATTCCAAACACAAAATGAGCAAACCCAACTTCTTACATACCGCCCAAAAAAATACCCTTTTCGACCAAAGAATTCCACATTTCTACCAAAAAAAAACACATTCTGAACAAAAACATCCACTTCGAAAAAATACTCAAAAAAACCTTTTAATCTTTTCAGACTTCCCCGGAATGTGCTTCGCATCGACCCGCTGTGCGACCGTCGAGCCTGGCAACACCTGGGACTTAGCCCCCTTCTGTGGTCGCAGCACCTGTGTCGTCAGTGAGGACCAGCCCCCTAGGCTGTTGGAGCTGGTTGAGGACTGTGGTCCATTGCCGTTGGCCAACCCTAAGTGCAAGCTTGACACTGGTAAGTGGCCAAAAGCGAAAAATGGAAACATTTTATTCGAAAAAGAAAATGGAGGTGGAAAAACTTAGTTTCAGGTCGAATTTCGAAAAAACTTATACTTCACTTAGTGCAATATTTCATCACTACGGCTCTAAAAATGAAAAAAAAAAGTGAGCAAACCGACATGTCTTAGAGAATAAAACAATATGAAAAAAGGTAAGTAAGTAAGTAAGTAAGTAAGTAAGTCTTTATTTGCCTTAAACATGGTATAAAAGGTGTTACAGTTTGGTAATATAATATAGTCCACATGTTTAGCTATACAACATCGTGTATCAATTGCATGCAAAATACATAGAATTAATTAGTAAGTAGAAATTAAATTTCAAAGCTATAAAACATTCTCCACAATACAATCATCATAACATAATATTAATTAATGTCAGAAATTAATCTCCACGAACAAAATCAAAAGTAACAATAAAAGAAAACATTATAAAAGTAAACATTATTCGCAACAGTTCCATAACATTATATAACATAACTTAAAGTAAAAAAAAGGAAATCAATAAAATCAATAACTATAAAATTAAAAATGTCAATATTATAAACATTATCGACGATCCAGTATGTCATTATTTGTGAATTATAATTTAATGTCAAAAAAATCCTTAATGTCATAAAAATTATGTTCATTCAGCCATTTAAAGAGTCTGTTTTTAAAAGAATTAATATTAAATAACAATTTCATTTCTTTTGGAATTTTATTATAAATGCGTACACACATCACCAGAAAACTTTTAGAGTACTTGGCTGATTTAGGAGTATCCTGCAATACAAGTCTACATGGATCCCTATTACGAGAGTATATTTGATCGACTTTCTTGAATAATTCCTTATTATTATATACAAAATTACATATCTCGTAGATGTACAGTGAAGGAAGTGGTAATAAGCGAAGCCTTTTAAAATGCGGTTTACAGGACTCGTCAGTACGGATCCCACAAATGGCTCTGATGCATTTCTTTTGCGCGATAAACACTCTGTTTTTATCTGTACTGTTACCCCAAAAAATAAGTCCATATCGCAAAATCGATTCTATGTAAGCATGGTAGGTTATAATGGCGGTTTTTTTATTCGTCACATTCTTGACTTGCCTGAGAGCATAAACAAACTTATTAGACTTGTTGCACAAATTATCTACATGTATTTTCCAATTTAAATCTTGGTCTATGAGTATACCCAGAAATTTTGTATGTGAAACTTCTTTTAATCGATCAATATTAAGTTTGAAATTGTATTTGGCATGTTTAGATTTATTAAATTGTACGTACATAGATTTATCTAGATTGATTTTTAATTTATTTACCTGTAGCCATTCTAAAATGTTGTCAATAGTATTATTTATGTCAATTTCGTGATCAAATTTTGATTTATACTTTTTATCAGATGTCACTATGATTGAAATGTCATCTGCAAATAATATACATTTATGATTGACCTGCTGTGGTAAATCATTTACGTATAATAGAAATAATAAAGGGCCTAATACACTCCCTTGTGGTACACCGCAATTTTTTACTTTGAGCTCAGAGGAGTATGAGGTTAGTAAATCTTCATTTACTTTACTAATAGCAACGTATTGATTGCGGTTACATAAATAAGATGCAATCCACTGCAGTGCTACACCTCTTATTCCATATCTTTCTAATTTTCCCAATAATATATTATGTGCCACAAAGTCAAATGCTTGAGATAGGTCAAAAAAGAGTCCTGTCGTGAAGTGATTGTTATTTAAAGACTTCAGGGTACGGCTCAAAAGATTATATATGGCTAATGTTGTTGACTTGTGCCTTTGAAATCCAAACTGTTCCTTTGCTATAATATTGTATTTGCTACAAAAGTCGATAAGCCTTTTGTGCATACATTTCTCAAACAGTTTGGACAAGATAGGTATAAGGGTAATTGGACGATAATTTTTAACGTCCTTTTTGTCGCTTTTCTTGTACAAGGGTTTTACAACTGATAACTTTAAAGCATCAGGAAAAGTTCCAGTCGAAAATGAAAGATTAATTAGATATGTCAATATAGGAGTTAATTCTTCTCTGCACGCTTTAATTATTCTTGTACTAAGTCCATCATATCCTTCCGAGTTAGTATTATTTAAAGCCATTATCTCTTTTTTTATTTCATCTTCAGTCATAGCACTAAGAAACATAGAATTAGGAACTAAAGCGTTATTAAACTTATTATAAACTTGTAAGTTATTAAATGTCACAATGTTAGTCGAGTCGATAAAATAATCATTAAACGTATTCGCTATGTCAGTGGGATCAGTCAGTATTTTCTTATCTACTTCTATTTCTGAAATATTAGTGTCGCATTTTATGTTCCCAGTTTCATGGTTAATGACAGACCACGTTGCTCTGCATTTGTTTTGACTATTTTGTATATAATTAATGTTTGAATTCACTTTTGATTTCATAATGCATTTTTTGAGAATCGATGAATATTTTTTATATCTTATTAAGTACGACCGCCTTTTATTTTTGTAATAGAGATACCGTAACGATCGTTTAGTTTTGCAACTATTTCTAAGACCCTTACTGATCCATTTTTGTTTATTTGCAATAGAGTTATTAATTTTAATTTTAATTTTAGGGAAGCATAAATTATATAATAGGCATAAAAACTCGTGAAATTTATTGAATGCCTTGTTTAAGTCCGTTTCGAGGTGCGTTTCTGACCACGATATGCTTGCAAGGCAGTCTTTGAATTTTTTCAAGTTTTCGTTGCAGTAATCCTTTTTATAAATGAAATATGATATGGTTCTTGGACTTTGTTCTTTTATTGGAAACTCTAAGAACTGTGCTGTGTCGTGGTCTGATAAGTACAAAGGTAGAACATCAGCAGATGTAGTTTTTATGTTACTAAGTATGTGGTCTATACAAGAATCTTTTCGAGTGGGAACATTAATATGCATCTTTAAGTTATAGTTACTACATAAATCTTTTAAATAGTTAGTGACCTTACTTGGTTTCAAGGTATTTATGTTAAAATCCCCAGTAACCGCTATTTTTGTACGTGACCCATATCTTTTAGAGGTTTCGCACATTAATTGGTCGAACTTTTCTAAAAATATATTGGGGTCAGACTTTGGCGTTCTATATAGACACACTATCAGCAATTTGTACAAAGGGACTTCAATTCCACATGCTTCGAATGAATTTTGTGTTGAGTATTTTTTTATATAAGGAGGCTCATTATATATTATACCCTGTTTGGCGAGAATACAAGTTCCCCCTCTTTGTTTGTCTCTACTAAATGCTGCTGCTAAGGCGTAATTATTAAGTTTTAAATATTTCTCATTCCCCGCACGCATAAAGGTTTCAGACAAACATAATATGTCTGGTTCTTTATTCTCGTCTCGTAATTCTAGCAAAGTTAGTTCCAGTATCTCCTTTTTTGATTGAATACTAGCGATATTTTGATGCATTATTTTGAAAGTTTTTTGTTTGCCTGTAGCACCGTTGTTATTCACGAAAAAGCTGTTTCTTGTTTAAAACTTTAAAGTAATGTGGAATAGTACCTTTTTTTGCTTTAGTAGAAACAATATCAGGGCCATTTGCAGCATCGCATTCTGCCTGGCGTCGTGCAAAGTAATAAGGGATTGTACCCCTTAGAGTAGTTTTTCCCTTGACGTCAGATTTCTTACAATTTAATTGATTCCGAAATATTAATTTCTTTAGTTCCTTAACATTCAAATACTTATTTTCGTAGTCATAACAGTCAATAACATGGTTTATTAATTTACATGTATTGTACAATTTATGTTCAGAGTCAATAAAGTTACAATGTTTGTATTCATTGCAAATATTACGTATAGTTTGGTTCAAGGTATAAATATCCAGATACATATTCTTTAATGGGCTCAAAACTATTACATGATTATCACTGAAAATATTAAGAATTTGACGTAGTTGTGAAGATAAGATCTTGATGTCATAGTCATTTTCACCCACACAAAGGATGAGTTTATCACTACTTGATATTGAACTATTTTTGCAATTCTTAACTACTTCACTAGCGAGCGCGTGTGGCTTCGTTTCTGACGTCACAACGTATTTAACATACGACGTAGCCGCTCTTGACCGCATCAACACAGATGAAAGTCCGACACTTTGTTGTGTGCCATAGATGAAAACCTTGTTCGTGTGCTCATCATTCAGTACGTCAGATGTAGTCATATTTTTCTGAAGTTGTATATCTCTTTCGCTTGATTCTAATTGTATTTGAAGCTTTCGAATTTGATTATTGAGGTGGCATATGTGATGCTAAAAGTGGAACAAAAAAATTATGACCACAACGACTTTTTTTGTCAAAACGCAGTGTTTATTCCCATTTTTAATATTGTTCACTTGTTCTGTAATTCAAAGCCCCTATTATTCGATTTCTGCATAATACGACTACTGGACGATATTAAAGAATTACAGACAATTAGAAATGCCTTTACATCAAAGAACAAAAGACATTATATTTATATCATATTCTTCTCCATTTCCAGACAAGACCAACAAGACCGCGCCTTTCCCTGGCTGCTGTCCGATCTTCACTTGCGAAGAAGGTGTGAAACTGGAGTACCCTGAACTCCCCACTCCTGCCCCAGAAGCGGAGAAGAAAGAGGAAGAAGCAAAGAAGTCTTAAGAAGTTACCAGAAGTCAGGGCATTTTACAATAACAGACAACACTAGCGTCTTGGACAATAACGCAACGTGATTGTTCAAGTACCAAGCGATAATTTTAATGCTGGAATCTCATTGGCTGGTTATTTTAATAGAGATGGGAAAGTAAAATGCCCGGTATACGTTTTTCGATAAAACGTATAAAATTGGTCTCAAAATATTCCTTAAATATACCAAATTGTTTTTACCTGTTCTGTTTGACTGGAATAAGTTTTGACCACGAAATATTAGTTAAATTAATTTTGTATGTGTCGTTTTTTTGTGGAAATGCTACTTTTTCTTGCCGTGTCGGCAAAATCTAACTAAATGATCCTTGATTTTTATCAGTTTTTAGTAAATCAGTCATGCAGAACATATTTTCGTGGTTTGTAAACACGTTTTTGTTGTGACCGAGTCACAAAAGAGTTCAAAAGTAGATTTCTATTTCCTGTTCTTTATTAACTTTACAAATGAATCTGATAACAGACTGGTTTAGTCATCGTGCGACAATAGAAAGCGTTTGTTGACACAAAAATGTATGGGACGCTGTTTGCGATTTCGCGCTATTGGGAAAATTTTCTAAAAAAAAAAAAGCTTTTTGAATTATATTTTTTGTGAATTTGTCGTTTTTAACGCAATAAATTTGTTTTCTTAAAAATAAAGTTTTTGTAAGTTTTTCCAACAGTGTGTTCTGGTTTTAGAAGTTATCGGCTTTTTTACTTGAATACCTACCTAATTATAATGTTTTGTGATATTGATAACATAAATATAAATAGAAAAGTTATTCAATAAAAAATACAAAATTTCTATATTTTGGTTTTATTTTTTCCTTCAACCATTCCTGAAATCCTGAGTTTACTGTAGACACAGCTGAAAGAAGCAAAAAGTAAAATGACCAAAGTAAGTATCATCTAGAGGAAAATATAAGAAAGACTCCTTACAAATAAAATAAAATAAAAATTATAAGTGTCCAACACTGTTGGATGTTATGTTTTAATTACAAATCCAAATGAGTACCACCAGTAATTAACTCAATATTTTATTCGGGAATAATGAATTTAATTACAATTAATAAATACACAATACAGTAATGATTGTCAACACTTTATAATACGTGTATAATATAATAAATTTAATGAACCGTACACCTAAAAACCTTAATTAATCATGACAAACATAAAAATACAAAAAATAATACACAACAATGACATCTATGCATTAAAAAAATTAAAGAAAAAAAATGGTTTCGAAGCGAATACATCCTTATTTTTTAAACGTAACAGTCTATAAATACATTTTTTTAACTTCTTGATCTAATCTAAACACTGACTCCTTAACATTACATGATATTACATATATTTTAAAACGTTATTATTTTTTTAACTATACGATAAAATATAATCAACTATATTTTTAAAATCACATTTTTCCTAATTTTATAACATTTATATTGCACAGAATAGACACAGACCGCGATTATAAGTTACATCGTTTGAGCCGAACTTTACCGAACCAAACCCGAAGCGTTACGACAAATTTTAATATGGCGGATGATAAAAGCGCGCGAAATATTACATATTTTGCAATGTAACTCATTTTCTCGGCCACAATACTATTTTATTTGCGATTACATGGTAACATTCAATTATATTAATGTTATATGATTAAAAATAAATGTGTGCGCCACCAATTTGGTGGTAACTTCTACAAAACTTAATTATTATTACAAAAAAATCTCAATTTGCATCATTAATTCTGCAAATTTTCGTAAACGCAGAATTCAAAGAAGACGTGATGTTTAGAAAAAAAAGGAAATAAGATTAGAAATTTTTGATTCGCATAGTTTTATAAGATATTATTAATTTGAGGATTCCTGTATATAGATACAAAATAATTTGTATGTGCGCAGTGTTAATCTAAATTGTTTATTTTTAGAACATTTCCCCAAAATATATATTCCTTCAAGGCTTTGAAAATAAAAAATGATTGATATGTTATAATTGTACATCACAATGATTTTGAAATCGAAAAGCTTAGATATAGGCGAAATAAACCAGTTGTTTGACACAAATATAATATAATATGTTATTATATAATTTGCTTAAAATATTTTAGAATATTACGAAGAAGTGTAACAATAATAATTTATCGATTGAATTTATAATAATTACAAATATTTTTATTTATGTCAACCAATTGGCTTATTCATTAAAAATATAATCGCAGTATTTTATATGAAAAAAATATTTTATTGTAATTATTAGAGTTGAAAAATATTCTGCTACTCAACTGTAAAAAATATTGATTAAGCAAAAAAGAGGTAGTAATCGGAAGATGCAAAAATATTTCTTTAAATATTTTATGTATATTTTAATGAAATACGTTTCGTTATTTAGCTCAAACTTTGCATGACGACAATCAATACAATTTTCCTATTTTATGTACATTTATTAGAATAATTCCTCTCATTTTGACCTTTCTTTTATACTTACAATATTTTTTAAAATTTTTACTTCCCTACCAATACCTGGATATGCTTTTGTTTAAAAAAAGAGCTGAAATTAATCATTGTTCTAGTTCTCGAGAATTTAAATTTTTCTGAACGTTCGTTTTTTAAATAGGGTCAGTAGAATTGCAATTGTTTAGCACTAAGTGCTATTAATAGTTATTTTGTCAAAAATAAAACTTTTTAGTCGAGAAAAAGGATTTAGTGGTCACCTAACTAATAAAGCGTTAGCGTACATTAAGTCAACTCAACATATTATATAAAAATGCATAGCAAAAATAATTGAAAAAGCATTACCGAGGTTTCTTTTACCTCATTAAAATAGACATTTATCTTCGCATAAACACGAGAGTAAAAAATATAGTTCTCAGCTATTTTACTAAACAACGAACCGACAGATTTTTTGGATTTTTTAAGAATTTTTTTTCTATTGAATTGTTTTTACTGGCATATTTTAATTAACTATTTATTTGGTTTGCAAATTTAAGACAGCAGAGTGATGTATTTCATGTTACTAGTGTCAATTCTGGGCCAGTTACATCGATACTTATGTCGAAAGATTTTTCAACAGCAAATTCCTATTACTTATAAGGAATCAGTATTTTTTGCCGAGTCTACTGATGCATTACTGCTTATTTACAAGTAAAAGTGACTAACATAGTCGTTTCTTTAAGTATCGGTGTCGCTAACCATCTGATTTATTTTTTTATCTTTAAATCTATTTAATTACATCTTAAAATTTATGTTTTCTTGACATTTTTCCACTAAAATCGGTTTTTGAAGCTCAGTTAGAGGATTTGTTTAATTAAAATTGGTAAAAGTTTTTTTTTTTATTTCACTTTTTTCAACAGCGGGGTAATTGCGTAACACCCTAACAGTGGCAATGGCTTTCATTTTGACAGTTCAACAAATTTCATTGCGTTATTTAAGCTGTTGTGCAGACAAATTTTTCCAGCATATGAAGCAATGGGTTAACAATATCCTTCAAAATCATTCATATTTTGATTGAAAGTGTCTTACGCAATTCGGGTGCTGATCTTGTTCTTGCAACTAATTATTATGAACATTGAACTGTCTAACGTCTATAACAACAAGCTACGTGGTACACCTATAAATACGCTAATTTCTATAAAACTTTTATAAATGTATACAATATTTTGGATTCTGATGATTATTTTTTTTCTCAATACATTTTAACATCGATTCGAACTACTATTACGGAATGTAAGCTTTAACATTGTAACAACAAGCATTTCGATACTATTTTTATATATATATAATATATATATATATATATATACTTTTTATATATTTAACGAAAAAGTTGCTACCTATCAAACGAAGCTATATCCAAAAGTTGCTGATGATTTTTAAAGAACGGCTTGCAACTTTGGGCATTTCTTACATCTCGTTTTAAATTCTCACCTAAAATTGACCAGCCTCATATACTTGCAACTCTTCCTTAATTTTTAACAATTAATTTAGAATGTCTGTACTCACATCAAGCATCTTTAATACAGAAAGCAAACTTTTGACACAGTTTTTCTCAAAAATCGCGTTTAGATGTTTTTTTTTCTTCCAAAGGTAACAATTTGGCAGTTTGGTACTTACTCTGATGATTACAATTTATTATTAAAAATTTTAAATGAACAAAAAAGATTTAACTTTTTTTTGTTGACTCTTAATTGAGCAATTCCAAAGCAAACTCTTTCTTAAATGATTAACGTCGAATATGACGTATTAATATTATAAAAATAATAAAAAAGAAATAACGATAAAAAGGAAAATCTACTCTTCTTTGTGCGATGTGAACCCGACTTTTCGTAATAATTACTACATTTTTAACAATTAATTTTATAATTCTAACAATATTTTTTATTAAAATTCTTAACATTCATCATCCAACCATTACTTATTAAGTAAAACGTCAATATAGCATGAAGACTCGAAACTAACTAGAAATGCTGTGTGATAGATGTCAAGATACATATAATTAAAAAAAAAAAGATAAAATAAACATTTTTATATTAAAATCGCCAAAAGGAATGAGGTTGCCATAGAAAAAAAACTATACAAATAGTAGAAGACCTTGATTAGATTGACTGTCAAAAAGAAATGAATCGACTATTAAATATAAAAAAAAAAGTTTTACAAATCAAGCTTATGATGACAAAATCTATAAATGAACAGCATTTCAAGTTAGTTTAATTTTAGGAAAAGTTAATGTTCAACACTTTGATTTTCTTTTTTTAGAAATATCACCAATTTTGATTTTAATTTTAGATCATTTTATAATTTTTCTTTTACATATTCAGAGTCAAGATTCGAGAAGTAGCGTGTGCTTAGATGAAGGAGAAAATTGGAAAAGAAAAAAAAGTGCTTTGCTAAACTTAATCTTGCTGTGTTTATAATAATTATAAAGAAAATTGAAAATGCAATCTAATTACTTAAAATACGACCTTTTTGTATTTTTCGAAATTAAATGATCACTTATTATAGTAAAAAAAATCAAAATAAATAAAATATTTCGACATTGTTGTAAATTAACTAAACGTCCCAAGTGGGTTAAAAAAAAACCCGAAATGTATTGACTGCATCACAGACAAAAAAAAAAAAGATTGAATATCTTTTACTAAAAAAGATAATAAAACAGATAAAAGATTTGCACAACGCCAATACAAGGACAGCTCAGAGAAATTGGTGTGCCATGAAATTTTGTTAACCGTTCAGTCTTATGACGTTTTTTGTATTTTTTTTTGTTTTTTTGTTAAATGCCGTTCACTCGGGCTTCAGACGATGCCATTGCACGATGGTCTGCCTCGGTTTCGTGATCATGTCCTGCCAGTGTTTCGTTTCTGTAGCTCCGGAGCCGTTTTTCCCTGGAAAATACAAGATGGCGGGTTATTTACTGATTAAATTTGCGTTTAAAGAAAATGGAAGGTTTCAAATAAAGTATGTATTTTCCAAAATTTGCAATTATCTAAGACGAAATTTTTTTTAGAAAAGTGTTTAAAAAGTGCTTTTCAAAGAAGCATTCAAAAAATATTAAGTACTAGGTAGGTATGCCTTTCCAGTAAAAAAAAATATGAGACAAATAAAGTCTTTTCTAATACGACCTTATATCGATTTTATCCTTAGAACGCGTATACAAAAAACGCACAAAAAATATGGGTGAAAGAAAAAAAAGAAAGAAAAATATTTATTTGGGATACGCACAGGAAATACAACAATAAAAATACATAAAACTAACAAAATCATGAAAACATAAAAAAATAATATAATAGTGAAAACAAAAACAAAATAGAAGATCTGTGCAAGGCCAAAAAGGCTTCTATCTCAGTCCTTAATATTCTCCCCTATTGGTATTCAATAAGGCGACCACAGGCAGGCAGGTAACGTTAGCCAATCAGTGATCCCAAAGGTTTTACAGCATACGTATTCCGATTGGCCCTAGGGACGTTTGATTGACCGAATCGTGGCCTCGGAAAAAAGGATACGTTTTATTTAATGCCCGAAATCAATTTTTATTTCGGACAGCATTTTTTTTTAAATAGATTCAATTATAATTAATTATCTACAATTCTACACAAATAAATAAAATTGAAGTGTCGGTGTAATTTTTTTTCCTGTATACACAAAACTTACTGTAGGTACCTAAAACAAAAGATGAAGTTTTAATTTTTTTGTCTGTCTGTTTGTTCCGGCTAATCTCCGAAATAGCTGAACCTATTGTCACTGGCAGATAGCTAATGTTATAAGGAGTAACTAGGCTACTTTTATTTTAAAAAAAGTCATGCGGGTGAAGCCGCGGGTAGCAGCTAGTTAGTGATAAAATATGAACAAACTACAAAGTTATTCGAAATGAAAAGTGTGGCGGGCCATAGTCTTTGTTTGAAATAAACCCAGTTTTATTTCAAACAAAAAAAGGATAAGTATCAAGGTTAAATTTTAAATCTTTTCTTTTGCTTATTTTAATATATATTATTTAATTTTTAGAAAAAAAAAATGTAGAAATTTTGCTATAAATGTTATATTACGTCTGCTTTACGTACGCTTTTTTACCTGTTAGCCCTAATTTTTTAATTTTATTTTTTATAAATATTGAAATGTACCTGTATGTTTTACATTTCAACATTTATTAAATTGAAGTGTAAAATTATAAATCAACTCACCAGCCAGCAATATTCTGCCGATCAGCTCATTCCTGCCAATATTGTCAAAGTCCATGACTTGGACATCCAGGGAACATTCCCTGATCTTCTCCCAGGGTACGTTGAATGAGAAGGAGTCATTGAAGACCGGGTTCAGGGTACATTTGAAGATGGCCGTCTTGCGCTTCTCTATACGTTTGTCGCCGAACTGCAGCCAGACTTTCACGTAGGGATCTGTAATTAAGAAATTTGTTGGTTGTAGAGATGCAGAAGTGCCAAAAAGTATCGATATATCATATCGATATTAAAATAAAATATTTAAATCGATTTTTTTTTTTCATTTCTTTATACATAACATCACGCCTTGTTTCCCCGAAGGGTTGGGCAGAGCTGTACCGGTAGTACACACCATCGCCATCAACCGGGCAGAAATCCAGACTCCGGGCTGCTACTGAGAAATTTCAGATAGAAAAACCCAAGAACACTTTGCCCGACCCGGGGATCGAACCCAGGACCTCATGCTCAGAATTAGCGCTTGCGACCACAAGACCAAAGAGGCAGTCATAAAGATGACCTTTACTTTAAAGCAGAGGTTCCCAAACATTTTTTTCCCGTGTTAAGTTCTTCGTCAGTGCTTGTAATATTCCGGTCAATTCCTCTTGTAATAAATGGCGTCCGTTTCTTCATTATCTATTGCTTGGAGATGTGGTGGCCCAGTGGTAACGGCCCCGACTTACGAGTTTGTAGGTCGTACCCAAGCATGTGCTTTACTTTGTATAAATTATTTCATCACCACTGCTCTAAAAACGGTGAAGGAAAACATCGTGAGGAAACCGGCATGTCCTAGAACTAAAAATTCGAAGACATGTGACATCTACCAACCCGCACCTGGCCCGCGTGGTTGATTACGGCCCACTCCGTCTCACCGAGAGGAGGCCTGTGTCCCAGCAGTGGGAATATTATAGGTGTAAATACATCCATTGTTTATTATTATCTATAGTTATCTGAATATATGGATGGTTTAGATTATATGGATTATCTATAGTTGTCTTTTAAATAAATAAATAATTATTATTTTTGTAGTATTACCATATTCAAAATTCGGTTTTGTTTGTTACGTTTTCAGGAAAAACTAAGCAAAATAAATCATCTATGTATGTGGGTTATTCCATCAATAGAAACTCAAAATTAAAGTCACGACCTGCTTAAATGAGATCCACTTTCGTGGGGAGTCCACGATAGTGGATCTCATTTAAGCAGGTCCAGGGTTTAATTTCGTTGTTTACAGTTCACGGACCCCCGATGATTTTATTCACTCACATGGACCCCTTGTAGGTCGTCGTCAACCCTTGGGGATCGATATATACCACTTTGGGTATCATTGTTTTAAAGTTAAAGACTTCAAAAATAATGAAGAGTCGACTCAACCAATAAAGTCAGTCTGCCAATCATCGTAAAATACAAGAACGATATAAAAAACACGGGGGCCAATAAAAGCACCTTTAATAATAAAAATCTTGATGAACCAGACGGTAATCTACTAGACATTTTCTCGAGAAAATTCTCCAGGAATAAAATTCATTCCCCTGAAGTTAAGGGTTGTCCGAAGTATGTTGGAATTCCAGAACAAATTCCTGTTGTAAGCTTAAAATTCCGGGCGTTTTAAAAATGGTGTAGTGCGGTTTAATTATAGAATATTTGGTTTCGGAATTTTAATAGTTGGTTACAAATTACCTACGTGTTGGGGTAGAATTTGCTTGTTAGAGATTTAATGCTATTGCAGTTTTCAAGGCTTTGCAATTCGTTGCTATTTGAATTTTCAAGGCGTTTATAAGTGTAAACGACAGAAGCAAGACCTTTTGCGTTTGACGCATATTTTCCGCCAACTTGTTCTTTTTAGGGTTCCGTACCTCAAAAGGAAAAAAACGGAACCCTTATAGGTACACTTTGTTGTCCGACTGTCTGTCAAGACCCTTTATCTCGGGAACGCGTGGAGATATCGAGTTGAAATTAAAACTATATACTCAAGTTTACAATCCCTTGAAGCTGTGAAAAAAATCAAACTTTTAAGTGAACGTAAAAAAAAGAAACAGCCGTTTATGTCGCAAAAAACGTATATTTTGACAATCAAAACTACCAAGTACTTTCCGTTGACTTAGAACTATGAAATTGGACAAGTAATATCGTCTTATACTACAAGTACAGGGAAAAATCTGAAACTTTCTGATTTAATTTTTATGATTTAATTATAAATGTATGTAATTAAATCATAAAAATATAGCCTTTACTTAAAGTACGTAATAAATCATAGGGGCTAAGCAATTGGAAACTGAATTTCGGGAAAGCTCGGAAAAAACTGCGGAACTCGATTCCTGAACTATTTATAATATGTACCTACAAATTTGTACGGAACCCTCGGCGGGCGAGTCCGACTCGCACTTGTGCGGCTTTTTGTATTTGGGTTCCTTTTTGAGTCATGTTTACCGCAAATAAATGTTTTTTTTTTCTTTACCTATGCCTAGATTATTAAATTGTACCAGGTTTTTTTTTCCAGCAGAGATTGTCTATGCTACGTTGCTATGGATGCGTTTGGTATCCACCAATCATATTCATTGGTACACATAGCATAGTACTGGTGGAAAAGGGTTGAACTAAGCTTTGTTTTTTTTAAGGAAGGATGCGTGCAATGAATGCGTGTAATCGAATTTCGAACTTCGAAATCGAACCAACATTTGACTAAAAGTTGGTTCGATTTTCAAATAATTTATCATTGGTTTAGCAATCATCATTAAACCAATTTTTTTCCTGAAAACATCACTCTTTATGAAAAAAAAATTGACGTGATAGAAGTCTAACTTCTTAAAAAATAAAGAATAAGAGAGATTTAGTGACAGAGAGAGTATATCTTTCTTCTCTCTCATGTAAAGAAATGTGTCTAAACGTGACGCGTCCTTGAAATTTCACTCTCAATTCTCGTCCAATTATCGAATCACCGCCAAAAAAGTTTCACTTCAAAAGATTTAATTTTCCGTGAAACTTTCACTTTTCAAGAAAACGGAAGATTTTTCATACTCAGTACACCCCTGCCCCAAGCGATCATTAAGCCAGAAAAAAAAAATCGTTCGCGCAATATTTTCCCGTCTCGAGTTACCGTTGAAAATGGAACCGGGCCATAATTGGAACTCCTTAGATCCATTTATCTTGATTTATGGTCAACCCTGTAGGAAGAGCGAATTAGTCAACTTAATAAAATCCTTCAATTTTATAAGTCGAATTTGAAAATGTTTCAATTTCAGAGTTTTGCGACGCGACGCGGTGGGAAGTTGGGTGTTAATGGGATTTTTTTTTGAGATTGTATTATGTGTTTAACACTTTGCACTTTGCACTTTTTTTAGCACGCCTTCCCTGGTATGCTGGACATTTTTTAAGATATTGTAAGATTAAAAAACAAAATAACTGTAAGTGCTATATGCATATTTTTTCTTATTTCTCTTATGTATTATCTAAACTATATGAAAGTTGATCCGTATTCCATACGGATCGGCGTCCTGTGGAATGAGCGGCATTACATATTGATTTCGTGATTGGCTGTCAAAGTGTTTTATGGTTAAATATGTACTGGGAAAAGTACAGACAGCTCACATTTTTCCTAGATCTGAACCAGGTAGAGTTTGTATTGCTTATCTCATTTTGTAGTCTAGTTACCAGGCCACAGGAGACGCCCCGGGCGTCAGGAATCCCAGGCGGATTTCCGGCCACCGTAGGCGCGAGCTTGCGGACGGTGAGCTATGGGTAGCTCGCCGTCCGATAAGGACCAGGCCCGTGTCGACGGCGCGTTGTGTTCCACGCGCGCCTCAAAGATATGTCAGCACAAGTGTAGGGGTCCACTAGGGCCGATGCTGGGGTCGCGGGAAAGTCCGAAAGGGTTACCGAGGCCCCTGGCAACACAGGCAACGGAAGGAACATGGGTGGGTTTTAGTCAGTAAGAGACACACCCTCCCGCTCCGCCAAGAGCGGGAGAAGTTATTTGATAATTTACAAAAAAAAAATCTAGTTAACGGATTATATCCAAGATAAGAATGCTTGGAAACATGCTGGTCCAGCTATATAGGACAATCTAGAGTCTAGACAAAATCAAATTGGTGCTATTTTAATTCTATACATTATTATTTTTATGACATTGATTTTATATTCTGTGATTTTTAACGCACACACTAACTTTATTACTTTAATTTGTTTAGGAAAACGTATACTTTTACAATGTTTGTAAATATGTGAGCGCCATGTATCTATCACATAATTAATTTATCTGTCATTGCTTTATTTTTAATTCTTTTTACCTATTGTGGCATATTAATTTTATTCTAGGTGCGTCGTTATTTAATTAATGTATAAAAAATATTGTAAAACATTTTAAAAGAGTTACAAAGTCCACCAGTTTCTTGCCCATTCTTCACCTTACGAAACTACCTTTTGGAGGGGGCGACTAGAATCAATTTTTTTTTTTTTTGTAAATTTTGACGGTCAAAAGTGCTTTCTATGTGCCTATTTTAAATTAATAATTTGACTTTGACTTTGACCAACAACTACAACCAACATTGACGATATATTTACACCGAGACCAATATTTTTGTAACAATATTTTAATTTAAAAGAGTGTCCGTGGAGTTTCTTGCCCGTTCTTCTCCATAGGTACCTACTACGCTTTGGAATGGGCAACTAGCTTCATCTTTCTGACTGACCGAACCCTTGACAATTCAGAAGTACCTGTATTTGGTTTATTTGAAATAAATGCTTTGAGTTTGAGTATATTCGTATATATTCGTTTATTCAATCAAATTAAAAAAAACTAGTTGAGGTCGGCGTTTTCTATCTGACTACTCTGAGAAGAAAGGCCGAAACACACTGAGAGATCACAGTCTCTTTTGCAGTCCTTTATAATCTTGGTTAAATTATGTCTTTTTTGTCTTTTGTCTTTCTCTTTTAGTCTTTTGAGGAAAGCACCACAGTCCAGTCAGTGCACGAATTTTTCTGTAATCGTGCAGCTCAACACAGAACTTAAGGAGCTCAACGATTCGACGAACAATACCAAAGAAAGGACACTTGGGTAGGCCGAATAAATTACTCATATGATGATATACTACTGGTACTCAAATAATAATGGTTGAGACGATGATTCCTTTACACATACCTGATTTTCCATTAATATCCTTTGCCTTCAGATTTCTTGCCTTCAACAGTGTCAGTGTCAGCACACTGTTGCTGGGATGATAGCACAGTGAGGTCAGCAGCTCACCGCACTTGTCTTTAGCTGGCGGCTTCAAAGCTTTCCAGAAAGAAGGCTTCTCACTGAGGTCCACCTGGAAAATGCAGAAGCAAAGGAATTAGTCGATGCGGACACCAGTGTAATGGCTCGGGTCGGAGACTTTTAATCGAAAGACACTTGTTCGATTAACGTTTTCTCGAATGAACGTTTCATCGAATCCAAAGGTCGAACAAACTTAACTTCAAATGAACTAAATTGTTAAACAGTCTGAAACACCGACGAGTAATAATTTGTTCGATAATTATTGTCAGTCATGTAACGTGCGTACTGGTGCCATAATCTAAGGTGCTATACAAAACTAATCACCTTTTTCGCAATGGAAAATTATGATTTTGACACTTTATAATTCCGAAGGTAGAAAGTTGTTCTAGAAAGAAAAGAAAAAATAATGAAAATACGTTTAGTTGCGGTAAACATAACGCAAAAAAGAACACGAACACGAAATAACAAGTTGGAGAAAATGTGCGTCACATCCACGCATCGCTCAGCATAATGCTGCGACCCTATGCGAAACAGAGGCCCAGCGCCGGTTTTCAGCGACAGCTGGCGTTGACGTGATGACGTCAACCGTTGTAGCATTTAGTGAGATAATAATAAGAAATAAAATAAATACAATACTTAGTTCTAAATGTTTATATAAATATAATATTTAAAGTGGCAACATTTCGTACCGTTCGGCAACGGCGCCGCGCGCCGCCAGCTTAATGCAATCTGTGTGCACAGCTGTCATAAAACTATGTGAGAAATTTTGACATATCTGTTACGTATTATATTCACATAGTAATTTTATGTCATCATCATCATTCCAGCCGAAAGACGTCCACTGCTGGACATAGGCCTCCCCCAATATTGGGGGGGTTTGCCATAATCGCCACGCTTGGCAGGCGGGTTGGCGATCGCAGTATGGTGTTAAAATGCATAGAGAACGCTGCTGCCCATTCTCTAGTAAGTCCCTTAGTCGCCTTTTACGACACCCATGGGAAGAAATGGGATGGTGCTATTCTTTACGTCCGACACCACGCGGAACAATACGTAATTTTATGTAATAACTAGCCTTTGCCCGCGGATTCACCCGCGGGGAGGTTTTCTTTTTCTTAGTTAGGGACCTTCTCCTGACAATAACGAACACACCAAAAAAATAATTAGCGAAATCGGTCCAGCCGTTCGCGTGATGCCGTGACCAAGGTACCTAAATAGGGATTTATTTTTTAAATTTAAATAGATTGGACATGGCGCATTAGGTACAGAATGTTATGATGATGTATGTAAAATATGCTTTTTTTAGCTAAGCCATTTTTAACAAAGACTAAGCTTGATTTTACCTTTGGCCTTACCTAATGTATTCCAAAGAATTAGCAACCCCGTCCTGTAGGTACCCGTAAAAAAGTTACAGCGAGATCACAAAAACATATTTCACATCGATTCACTGCCATCTAATTTTCACATGCTTGTAAGTATGTAGTATAATAATATAAAAAAAACCGGACACGTGCGAGTTAAACTCGCGTGGTGAGGGTTCCGTACAATGAATATGTCGTCTACCATGTTTTTATACCAAGAACAAACTTAAAATTTTAGTTGAAAAACATGTTCTCCCTTACATTCCAACTGCAAATGAAAGTTTGTACGCACAGTATTGAGAGATTTACCATGTTATTTTAACACCATAAACTTCTTACAGGTTTTCCTGTAATCTAGAAGTACAGTACTATTTTCTGTATTTTTTTCAACATTTTCAACTTTAAAACTGTGTATTTTAACATTATAATATATATATATATTTGAGACCACCACAATAAGCCCTCTCACACGGTACAGTATGCAAAAAGTTTTTGTAATTTTCTTATTTGCCCCCAAAAGTAACACTCATATTAGTAATTCATTTATTTACTTTACACGTTCGAGCTTGGGTCACAGAAATTCATATGTGTACCAAGTTTCAACGGTCTAGTAGATTCGGAGCAAATTGAATGTAACAGACGGACAGACAGACACACGTGATCCTATAAGGGTTCCGTTTTTTTCCTTTCAGTTACGGAACCCTAAAAGTACACAGCCTGCAGAGTCAGCAAGCTGAAGTGGCAGTGGGCTGGCCATGAGTGTCGAAGGACCGATGGCCGGTGGAGCAGACGAGTCCTGGAGTGGAGACCGCGTATCGGCAAGCGTAGTATGGGACGCCCCCCAGCTAGATGGACCGACGACCTTAAAAAGGTGGCTGTGACAGGCTGGATGCGGAAGAGTGAGGACAGGGTGTTGTGGCGCAGCCTGGGAGATGTCTATGTCCAGCAGTGGACTGCTATAGGCTGAGTTGATTGATTGAACCCTAAAAGTATGAAAAATCCGTACGTAGAGGTTATATATTTTATTTGTCAGTGACAGCTGGAGTTGATGGCTCAACGTGCTCTCGACAGCTCCGGAGGAATCTCGAATTGCAAACATTACATAACCTAACTAGACCGTCGATCGACAGTGGAGCAGCCACTGAGGAATGATAACTTTAGTTTTGTTCCTAATATAAGGTGATATAGCGAGAGCAGTGTTGGTCCAGTGGTAACGTCCGCGACTTACGAGTTGCAGGTCATAGGTTCGAAACCACTGCTCTCAAAACGGTGAAGGAAAACATCGTGAGGAAACCGGCATGTCCTAGAACCAACAATTCGAAGACATGTGACATTTACCAACCCGCACTGGGCCCGCGTGGTGGATTACGGTCCACTGCCTCTCACAGAGAGGAGGCCTGTGTCCCAGCTGTGAGAACATTATGGCTGATTATGTATGTAAGGTGCTATATAATTATGTCGGATCTGGTCATTAGTACGGACACGAAACGAATCGCAAGCGCGCCAACTGACGACATCGCGTGATCTCCCCACACATACAGCGCGCTTCTACATAGTTTTGATGTGTTTAGCCCACAGCGAGGAGGATATTCAATGTCTGATCGCATCGGAGATAAGACGTCGCGGAACTGTACTCAATTCGTTGTGCTCAGTTATTGTGTAATTATTGTTTTATTTTGTGATTTTAATACCCACATAATGTCTGAATCGAAAGGAGTAAATCCTGACAGTGAGCAGTGGTGGCCCAGTGATAACGGCCGCGACTTACGAGTTGTAGGTCGTAGATTCGAACCCAGACAGGCGCTTTACTTTGTGTAAATTATTTCATCACCACTGCTCTCAAAACGGTGAAGGAAAACATCGTGAGGAAACCGGCATTTCCGAACCAACAATTCGAAGATATGTGACATCTATCAACCCGCACTGGGCCCGCGTGGTGGATTACGGCCCACTCCCTCTCACAGAGAGAAGGCCTGTGTCCCAGCAGTGGGAACATTATAGTTTTCTTCTACGAGGCACATTACCAAATCCTGACAATCCTACATATATAAGTGGCTAAAGTTTGTTTTCAGGATTCCGTATCCTACCCAAAGTGTAAAACGAGACCCTATTACTAAGACTCCGCTGTCCGTCTGTCTGTCTGTCTAACCGTGTGTCACCAGAAGGCTTAGCATGGCGCTTTCTATTTCTTCGAAGAAAAGACACGGCTCTTTCTATACAAAGTGACATTTCGTTTCTCCTTTTTTGACACCCCACCGTAGAAATCCTTCTACATAAATTTTTTTTGCCGTTTTTATAGATAATGGTACGAAACCCTTCGTGCGCGAGTCCGACTCGCACTTGGCCGTTTTTTTTTATCCCAGTACTTATACAAAATCACAGCTTTCTATTACTAAGTGTCTCTGAGCTACAGCGGGGACAGAGAGACAGACAGACATGGCGAAACTATAAGAGTTCCTTGTTTTCTACGGCACCCTAAAAACATACCGACTTCTGAAATTAAAGTTATTTTTCACTTTGTAGTGTTTTTTTTGAGTCGGTTGTTTTGTTTTTATTGTTAAATTTTTTATTTTCCCTCTTCAGTTATGGTACATACCTGCACTATATCAACTCAACTCACTCAACTCAAAGCATTTATTTCAAATAAGCCAATTACAGGCACTTTTGAATTGTCAAGAGTACGGTCAGTCAGTCAGAAAGATGAAGCTAGTTGCCCATTCCAAAGCGTAGTAGGTACCTATGGAGAAGAACGGGCAAGAAACTCCACGGACACTCTTTTAAATCAACGTATTATGGTTACAAAATATTGTTTACATCATTCATTTTGAAATTATACATGTGAGAACGATGCAAAACGTAAAGCGTCCGTAATTAAAAGATTACAACAAAAACAAAAGCAATTCAAAAATTAAAGTTAAAATAAGCTGTGGCAGCTAAGAGATGACCAGATATCAATTCGTATGCCACTACTTGCTAAGAAAACAAACAGTGATAGGAAGTATTATAACATCATCAAGGTATAGAAACTGGATTAAATAAGTATTATCGAAGCTAACTCAAAAACTACCTAAGCAAAGTTGATAAAATTTATACAGGCAAGCTTCTTCTACCAAAATAAAAATAATTTTCCAAATCGCTCTACCCGTCTTTGATTAATCTAAGTTAGATTTGTTTGTTTTGTTTGACTTTTCCATAAGAGATTTGTTCATATAAAACCAATCTAACTAAGAAATATTTATTAATAATTCTATTGAATATAATTCTGTAAAAACTATTTATTATGGTTGCGAGTTATATTTCATCAAGATACTAACCTTCAAATTTCAAAAAACGGAGAAAATTTGATTTTCGCGTGCTACCACTGCGGATCCACCTTAAGACGCTGACAACACCTAAACCGCGGTCACTGTCAGATTGCATAGAAAAGAAAGAGAAGCGCGATGACAAAACGCTTGCAAAATATGAAGCAATTATCTATTTACTCAAAATTTAGTTGAGTAATCGAAAATAAAAAAGTTCTGCATTCAAATAAGACGTACTTGTTATTAATTAAATACCGTATGTTGATATTTAATACAGATATTTTAGATTAGAACTCAAGGTAAGAGGTTAGTTTAACGTTAGTTTGTATCGAGATTTGTTTTCAAAACGTGTTTTGATAACAATCAAGTTCTGGGAAATATGTTCAAAATTAACATATATTTTTTCCGCTACAAAAAACTATACAGATTTGGCAATCTTTTCTCTTAAGAGAAACCTGTTTTGGTCAATTGGGTCTTGTCAGCGCCTTGAACACAACTGGCGAGTTGCGTTGAGGGTGAAAGGTGGTGGCTATACACGTCTATAATAATAATAATATATAATAATAATAATTATTATTTTATTCATAAGTTCAGATAGAAATTACCTAGAAGTTACATCATTACAAATTTACATATTAATATTAGTAAGAAAATGTTAAACTATGTCTAAAATAAATCTAGTGTATAACTTATATACGTAAATTGGTTAAGGGTCTAATTCAATACAATAGCGACCTGCCTGATGTGGGTCCGCAAGCGTTCTCCGACACTCATTTCTTCTTTGGCCTGATCACCGACAGGACTTTTCGTTTTTGAGAGATTCGTCGATAGAACGTTTCACCTATGGACGTTTCGCCGACAGAACCTATCATATGCGTCACTTTTGACGGCAGCCCTTGGTAGTAAATATAGTAAGTTGGCAGCTACAGCGAAGGATAATGTTGGGTTAGGTTAGGTTAGAACAGTGACCAATAACGCGCGAAGGCAAGCGAGCATGTCGCGGCAGCGACCGCCAAGCGCCAGATCCCCTCTATTACTGTCGTCGAAAGTGACGCATATGAAAAGTTCTGTCGGCGAAACGTCCATAGGTGAAACCTTCTATCGACGAATCTCTCAAAAACGAAAGGTCCTGTCGGTGATCAGTCCAAAGGAGAAATAATTGTCGGAGAAAGTTTGCAGACTCGCCTGATGTAGTTTTATTCAAACCTGTGTTTCAGGCCATCACTTAACAACGCTGAGTGCTTTAGTGGACAATATGTAACTGTACATAGAGCTAGCATTGAACATTATAATTATATTTTTAAATAAATATTGATTTAACACTAATAAGCTTATTGCATTACATCAAGAAATTGTTCAGTGTCTGAGTAATTAAATGTCGCTAAGTCTGTTTACCCCTTCGGGGAATACAGGCGAGATATTCTCTAATATAAATCCTATGTTCTCATGACAGATGTGCCCCTCACTGCTTTCAAATTACCCAAGGCCCGGAATGTGGGCCAAGCATATTGCGCTCTGAAAAACCCATTAGTTTTCCATGTGCCGACTTATGGAATAGTTCTTGTCCTACTCCAAACCACTGGATAATTTATCACATTCTTGTTTAAAACGGAACAGTGTTTATTTGTTTAAAGCCCTGTTGTCACAAAACTTTAAGTTGCTTCAAACTATTTACGGCAGTATAATGTCGTCAGAGGGGCTTACTCAATCACTCACTGAGGGAAATTAGTAACACATCCATCTGTATTTAGACGGTTTCAAGTTTCTCATCACTCTCACATCTCACCAGTATTTCTTCTAACACTTATTGTATGAATAACATTACAAAACTGTAATAGAAAAATTATCGACGAAAATTAAAAAAGATTTGACATTTATAGTCAAATAAAAAACCTCTAAGTGATTTCAAATTAGAATTTCGGATTAAAGCTTTCAAAGCACTCAGTTTGTAAGCGGCGCTACAAATTCACATCTATCTACAGGTACGTTTTCTGATCCGTTCGTTTACATACTCATCAGATACTTTTGGAGCAGACCATACCGTCGCAAATTTAAAATCTCTTAAATACTTAGCAAAAACTGCCACGTGAATATCTTATTATTTCGATAAAGCACGTATCATTAAAAAAAAAATCTCAAGTATCAGCTTACATCATCTGCCTGCCTTTTGCCAACTATGTTGGGGTCAGCTTCCAGTCTTACCGGATACAGCTGAATACCAGTATTTTACATGGAGCGACTGCGACCTATCTGATCTCCACAACCCTGTTACTGGGTAACACGATACCCCTTAGTAAGACTGGTTGTCAGACTTTCCAGCTTCTGGCGACCCGTAACGACTGTCAAAGATGTACAAATGACAGCCGGGACCAAAAAAAAAAAAGCCTACTTTTTTTTTTTTTGGATGGGAAATCATCAAGTAACTTCTCCCGGTCTGGGCGGAGCGGGAGGGTGTGTCAGGATCTTACTGACTAAAACCTACCCGTATTCCTTCCTGTTGCCTGTGTTGCCAGGGGTCTCGGTGACCCATTAGTACCTTCCCGTGACCCCGGCAGGCATCGGCCCTAGTGGACCCCTACATTTGTGCTGACGACATCTCTTTGAGGCGCGCGTGGAATACAACGCGCCGTCGACCCGGGCCTGGTCCTTACCGGACGCTGAGCTAGCCATTGCTCACATTCTGCAAGCCCGCGCCTACGGTGGCCAGGGCGTCTCCTGCGGCGGCTAGGGGCGAGAGGGCGCGAAATTTGCCTCTCCCTCAACCGTCCCGCCTCCTCCTTCGGGAGAATTACTGCTTTGCAGAAGGAGGTGACGGCTGCCCATGCCCTCTCGCTCCGTACCATGGCCTGAACCAGGGCCGGACGCGAGAGACCTCTGCCGCCGATCGCCTCCACGAGGACACGGCGGTGCTCTGCCCAAGCCGGGCAGACCTCCACCGTATGCTCCACCGTGTCCGGGACTAACGGCTTAACGTGCTTTCCGAGGCACGGAGGGGTCTTGGTATGTAAAGATGGTCACGGATCCACGGACCAACCGCGGCAAGCGTAGCTTAACCTGATGGATCGACCCGTGCGGCTGTTGTTACTTGGCCACAAGCCCCTCTTACTTGACCTCAATTATTGTCAAAAGAAAAACCTCTTTGAGTAATTTCAAATTAGAATTTCGGATTAAAGCTTTCAGATGAGCAAATCAAAGCACTCAATTTGTAAGCGGCTCTACAAATTGACATTTATCTACAGGTACGTTTTCTGATCCGTTCGTTTACATACTCATCGGATAATTTTGGAGCCGACCATACCGTCGTTGCAAATTTAAAATGTCTTAAGTGACATTTTTGTAGAAAATTAGTTTCGCCGATTTTTTTTTTAAAGCGATTTTAGATACCCATACTTATCAAAAACTTCCATGTGAATATCTTATTATTTCGATAAAGCACGTATCATTTAAAAAAAATCTCAAGTGTCAGCCTTCATTTAATTGTAAATCAAAATGTCTATGTGTCTGATCTACACTTTAGTAACAGTTTTATTCCAAAGCAAATAATATTAAAATATCTTAGGTATGTGATCAACCGATCACCGAACGACGAGCACTACAATTTTGTGTATATTTTGTGCTTTTTATTCTTTTCTAGAAAAGCTTTATACACATAGAGGATTTTAAATTTGCAACGACGATACATACCTACTTGTTCAAATTAGGCAGCAAAATCGAATAAATGGTGAATGTTGTAATTTTTTCGGGAAAATGTCTCCGTTCGACTTAGCTCGAATTGTGCCGATTCGAAACGAACATGATTCGGCGAGGGTAGATTTCGAACGGAGTTTGCTGATCGGCACGAGCCGAATGGAATATGTGTACCTAGTAGGTAGTTAGTTGTTCAACAAATACGGTCGAATCGAATGTGTCGCCGACCCGATGGCCGTTGTGCGTGGATGTGACGCATATTTTCTCCCAACTTGTTCTTTTTAGGGTTCCGTACTGCAAAAGGAAAAAATGGAACCCTTATAGGATCACTCGTGTGTCTGTTTGTCCGGCTGTCAATTAGCCAATTTGCTCCAAATCTACGCGACCGATTCAGTTGAAATTTCTGTGACCCAAACACGGACGTGTAACGTACGTACATAAAATGAATTTTGAATACGGGGTCACAAAAAAGTTTTATTAACTGTACCGTGTGTCACATATTAAATGAAATGGCTTGATTTCAGATATATTTTTTGTTATAATTTTAAAATAAATACTTGTTATTTAAGAAAATATGAGAAAATTGACCAAATTTTTGGCTCATTAGTTTCGGAGAAAAGGGGGAGCCTCCTTTTCTCCGAAACTATTGAGCCAAAAATTTAGAAAAAAATACAGAAAATAGTTCATTACTCATTACTTACAGGAAAACCACAAAAAAAGGATATCGTGTTAAAATAACATGGTAAATCTCTTAATACTGTGGGTACAATATTACATTTGCAGTGAATGTATGGGAGAGCTCTGCTGGGGAGTTTGTTGCGCCACTTCTTCTTCCCAGCTAAAGCACTAGGAAGTGGTGAAGGGTGGGCGTTTTGAGGGACTGTCTTATGTAATTTTGACGTTCGAAAAGTGCTGATTCTCAGCCTAATTTGAATAACTGATTTTTGATTTTGATTTAGCATATTTTTAAACTACAATGTTCTAGTTTGTTCTTGGGGTAGATTTATACCAATTACGGAACCCTTCATTGTGAGTGGTCCGACACGCACTTGGCCGGTTTTTTTTTGTATTTGTGTTCCTTCTTTGCTGTTCTTTGTTTACCGCAAATAAAAGTTTTTTTTTTTCAAGAAGTGTAGGTATAGCACCCCTGTGAATGTGTATTTTACATACTTACGTCTCAATCGATGAGTGCTACAAGAATAAGTTGGCGCTTGAATGACATTGACATAAACTGATAAACATACATACATACATACTTGTAGATAAACTTACGCGTTCTTCCCATGGGGGTAGGCAGACACTACAGAACGCCACCTGCTACGGTCCTTACATACTCCTTTTTAGCGTTCCGTAGTCAACAAGGAACCCTTATAGTTTCATCATGTCAGTCTGTCCGTGGCTTAGCTCAGAGACGCTTAGTACTAGAAAGCTGTAATTTGGCATGGGTAGGTATACATATTAATCGCACCGACAAAGTGGTTAAAATTCCGCCGATAAAATTCGGTTTTAGGGTACCGCTCCTACACGTAAAGTAGGGATGTTTTTTTCTTTCTCGTCTATCCTATTGCATGGGGTATAGTTGGAAAGGTCGTTCAAAAATATTACGAGTATGTAATGACGATTTGCCCTTTCAGGGATCCATTTGCGAAATATTAAGTTTTAAAGTGCAAATGTTTGTTAGAGTTAAGTGTCCCCCCCTGCCAGCTAAAAGGTTGTTTATCGATGTGTGAGAAAAATCACGGTTATAGCATATCTTATTACGAAGTTAAAAACAATCACAGCTAAGTAGGCTTTACAAGTTAACGAGTAATAGTCGACCAACTTACATTTGCAGTTGGAGTGTATGGGAGAATATGTTTTTCAACTATAACACTAAGTTTGTTCTTAGGATAAAGTCATCCCAACTACGCAACCCTTCATTGTGCGTGGTCCGACATGCACTTGGCCAGTCTTATTCGTTTACGTTGAAATGTACATCTGGTCATAGGCGCACGCCGGTTCCGAGTACTACGCAGGTTAAATAAGGTTAATAAATGTTTGTAAATGAATTAAAAACCGTTATTTTGAAAGGTCAGGCCTTTCAAAATGACGGTTTTTAATTCATTTACAAACATTTATCAACCTTATTTACTACATTTTTCAACCCATTATCTATCTACATAGACCGAACTAAATGAATGAGCATGTCCTATCGAACTAGCATGATTGAATTCATTTGTTTCCGACCATTCCATTAACGAATGAATGACAGACTCATTTGGGTATCCAATAGCTTTTAATCGGATCTCCAGATTCTCTGAAATTTGTGAATTAAATAAATAGATTATTCAAATTAAATATTTAAGTTTTTCCAAAGTTTATTTATTTAATATTTATTTATATATATGTCGGAAATACGTTAGTCACTCGTTTGACTAATCGGGACGCCAGCGCCACCAAGCGGCGCTCGACAGAGTCTAGAACATAACGCTCGACCCGAGTTAAGGGCAGTTGGTCAGAGGCGGTCAAGAAGTGAACACGTTTAGAAACTGTCGCGCTTTCCGTATAGTAGTGCCGTGTACCTACAGTGTGTGAATAGCTAGTGTGATTATTGGATCGTAAATTATAATTTGATTTAAACTGCAAACGGTTTTTCTATTGTGCAATAATCAACACTTCCCAATGTACGCCCACAGTAGTTAAAATATGGCTGATGATAACGAGAGAGACGTACCTTCTCCGTCATATATAAGTACAATATGTTGATTTATTTGATTTACAAAAATCAATCTTTAATCGATACTGTAATAATCGATATATCGCAGGTATTTATTTAAAAGGATAACGTAAACCTGCTTCCCTTACTACACTATCATTCTTACACTTCTTGTTTGCGCTTTAACGGAGACGGATGTATAACCTTCCTAGTGAATTTTAATTGGCTAATAATAATCTATACATTATAAAAATCCCACAACTCGTTTTATTAAAGTGTTAGTTATTGGTAGCACTGGGTTTGGCAACGTAGTTTCAATACTAGTCAAAATGGCGACAGACAGAACAGAACAACCAATCACATGACAGCAAAATTCAGTGCAACCAATCACATGACAGCAAAATTCAGTGCAACCAATCACATGACAGCAAAATACAGTGCTACCAATCGCGTCAAGCGTCAAGTTATAGTGAACGCACAGTAGCTTTGTCTCCGGTAATGCAGACCTCCTGATATCTTAAAACGAGCAATAAGTTACACCGGTGTGGAATGTTCAGTAATTTACGCTGAAAACAATTTACTGCTACATAAATTGGTCGCAAATAAACATATGTTTTCCTTAGCGTTCATCCCTTTAGTAAATTACGGTAAGCTTGTATTGCGAACACAATCGTTGCTAATTTTCTGAGAAATGAACGGATTTTTTTCGGGTGATGGATGACCTTTTTTATGACGAATAAGGAAGCGTGTATTTTAGCAGTTATTAGGATTTATTATGTACTAATTGCGCTCCGCGGTTTCACCCGCATAAGTTTCGAACCCGTAAAAGTATTCTATGTCCTAATTCAGGTCATGGTCTACTCGTGTGCCAAATTTCATCCAAATCCGTTCAGCTATTTTAGTGTGCTACCGTGACCAAGGGAAATAGCCATTCATTTTTATACTTGTAGATGTAGAATTGCTCTACTTTGAGTTGAGCTATAAAAAAAATGATATAACAGGACTGTAAGATATTTTAGCTGTCTTGTTTTATAGAACAGAAGGATATTCTCTAAACATCACTTTGAAATTCTAACGGCGGTGTCTTGTTGTGAATCCGCCATGATTTATTTTAAAAACAATTGTGTTCGTTTTCGAATTGCGTGCGCTCACTTGAAAGAGGTTCCAAGTGAACTTTACAGTATAGCGCTACTGGCTGATGCCAGTGCTTGCATAACGCATGCATAATGTTGCCACTACTGCTGGGACATAGGCCTCCTCTCGGTGAGAGGGAGTGGGCCGTAATCCACCACGCGGGCCCAGTGCGGGCTGGTAGATTGTGCTGGCACAATCTACCAGCCCGCACTGGGCCCGCGCCTATTAAGCACTGGTGCTTAATAAGGCATACCTTAAGGCATTATAAATATTGAATTTTTTAACTTAAACATTAATCTTTTAAACATAAGAAATACATATTATAAGCAATAGCTGTCTCACTTTTATTCGGTAGTATAAGCAGTAGCTTTCCCACTTTCAGTAATAAAAATCAACCGTTACAGACAAATTGTTCAAACTTATACTAAAGAAAACCTAGCCTTTATATTACCAACCTGTTGCTGATAAAGTATTGGCAATCTCCTAAAATGTTATAACATTGAGAGGTATTGGTTACTGTTAGTACAAGAAATATCCTAATACCTACTAGGTAAAATTGGAATCCTGTTAGTCCTGTCACACCTGGCCCTGTTACTTCTTGCAGTAACAGTTCCAGAAACCTGTTCCCAAAATAACAGTAAATCGCGAAAGTTTTATTTAGTTTTCTCTCCTATAGTTTTTTATAAATTCACGACTATTATTAAACAGAGGGGACATTGTTTTCGTTTGTAAAAGGTAATCTCTGGAATTACTCAGTCAATTACAAAAGTTCTTACACTGACAGAAAGCTACACAATTTTGTTAGTATTAAATGCTCCTTTTTTATACGACTGCTCTGTCTGTGTGTTAGTTTCTTTATTCCATCATAACTTTTAAATTCCTGAACAGATTTATTTATTTATTTAGGTTAGCCAACAATTGTTTACACAATACATTAACAATATTTTACATAATAGATACATTTATAAGTGCAACAATCACTTACAGGCTAACACAACATGCACCATTTTATGGTTTTACATAATAATACAAAGCCAAAAAGGATATAATATACAATTAAAGTTATTCAATAATTTTGGTGATTCGCGAGTAAAAATAAAAATATCAAAAATTTTATTCAAAATAATATAACAATAAGATTAAATCATTAACATTAATTTAACAAAAAAAAAAAAATAAAAGCTAATATAATAAAAAAATAAATTAAAAATTAACATTAGCTAAGGAGATCATTGGTTATTATTGGAATGGTAGTTAATAATTATTTTATAAAAATGTCCTATGCTGTCATGATGTATATCAGTGAGATCACTGCAACTGTTCAAATTTTTACACAGGCGAGAAATCGGTGAGTTAGCACCCAGAACCGTTCTGCGCAAGGGTGGGTAAAGTAGTGTGATAGGATTTCGCGGATATCGTACTGGGGCACGAAACTTCAGGAGACTCAGTAGGTTTGGGCAGTCAATTTTATTTCTAAGCAACTTATAGAGGAACAAGGCATCAATAACTTCTCTACGAGTTGATAACGAGTGCATTTTGAAATATTTGAGTCTAGTATTATAGGAGAGAAGCTGTTTACTTTTCCCTCTAGAAAATGCGAGGTGCCATAGAAACCATTTTTGATGTATTAGTAGAATCCTTACACCATCCCGGGTGACACCGGCTATAATTTTTCAATATGGTGGCAGTATGGCTCCAGTTTAAAATTTGAGAAAATAATTACTGTCTGTATTACCTGTGCGTGTCCCAAATAAAAATATTTTTCTTTCTTTACACTACGGCGAGTACCATAGGATATGTTTTATGATTTAGTTTACATCAACGACATAAGTCGCGGGCAGAAGCCAGTTTTCTTCAATATTTTATATTATCATGACAATTTATGTACATAATAAAACACGATTTAGCGCTCAGCAAACTCCCCGTGAAATTAAACTTCAGGCACACGTAATATTTCTCTAAATTTACCGGTATATACCTGTTATCTGAAGTATCTCCTTAGTTACCTGAAATACCCGTAATAATATTCAAGGGCCTCATTTTTAAAGATAACAGGTAATGGCTTTTATAAATTACTTATATTTACATAGGTGAAGGCAAGAAAGGCATTTTTTTTTCCTAAAGTTAGTAGGTATTTCGTGACTAAATAACTGATGCTTAACCAAAGTTGTTCGGAGTCTCTTTTAAGGATAAAACCAGGAATGAAATTATTCGGAACAGAACCGGAGTTACCGACATAGCTTGCAGAGTAAGCAAACCGAAGTGGCAGTGGCTGGCCATGTTTGTCGAAGTACCGATGGCCGGTGGAGCAGATGAGTCCTGGAGTGGAGACCGTGTATCGGCAAGAGTAGTGTGGGACCCCCCCAGCTAGACGGACCATAAGAAGGTGGCTGGCACAGACTGAATGCGGAAGGCGGAGGACAGGGTGTTGTGGCGCAGCCTGGGAGAGGTCTATGTCCAGCAGTGGGCTGCGATGGGCTGAGTTAATTGATTGGACCAAAGTTTTATGTTTTATTTTTCGCTATAAACCGTGCTTCATTTTCATGATTATACATACGACACATTCAGAAGCCACCTTAAATTAATCTAGCTGGAGTGTTCTTGGACAACCTGTGCCAAATTAATAACCAGCGTTGAATACTTCTAGTTATAAAGTTAGCATTTGGTTCGTGTCTTAAAAATCGGGAATTGAACGTTAGACAACTTGAGAATAATTAAAGTGTTAACTTATTTAAAACACGTAACTCAACTGATGTGATAAGACAACGGTGCGGTTTAAAAGAAGATGTAGTGATAAAAATTGAAAAGAGTATACTTAGATGGTTTGGTCATGTTGAGAGGATGACTGAAAGGCGACTAACAAAAGGTAGATGTGACTGGGAATGTGAGGAGACGCCCAAGGAGGACATGTAGTGACCTAATTGGTGATGTTCTTCAGAACGGTTTGGTGTACGCAGTACGCACCTAACCATTCTGAAGAACGTACTACGGTACTCGAAACCTGCGTGCGTGTATGACCAGATGTGTAAACGAAGCAAAAGGAGTATATAAGGAGCGTAGCAGGTGGCGTTCTATAACTTCTGCCTACCTCCATGGGAAGAAGGCGTGAGTCTATGTATGTATGTATGTATGTATGTATGTATGTATGTATGTATGTATGTATGTATGTTTATCGTTTATCAGAGTGTGTCAATGTCATTCAAGCGCCAACATACCCTTGTAGCCCTCAATATCGATTGAGACCATAAAGTAATGTAATAATAGACTTATACATACACTAACAACGTCTTATGGGATCATTGTACTCGTCAGTATGAACAACTTTTACTATGGGGATAAACCTGAAATCGTGAAAAAAGAATCAGCTGTTCCTTAAATTTATGGTCACATAACTCGTCAAAATATATCCCGGGAACAGCTGATTTTTTTAGTAGTAAAATTTGTTCATAATGATGAGTACAAAGGCGCCTGAAGAGGTTGTTAGAGTTTTACCAATAACCCTGTATAGACAGAGTAATACCTATTACATTTATGATTGGCAGAAACCCTTGCTTTGAACCAAACTATGATAGTATAAAGTTCGTTTGATCATGATGTTTCAATGGAAGACGATTACAAAGCACGTATAGTGGTATCATCTTACAATAAGACCGTTATGAATTTGGTATAACAACTTACAATAGAAACTTCTAATTATCGTAGGAAGAGGAAGGTCAAAGAAAACATGGATGAATTGTGTGAGGAATGATATGAAAGATAATGGAGTGAATGATAGCGTGACGTTTGACGGGAGGGAATGTAAGAGAAAAAGTGTTGCGCCTACCTCAAGTAAAATGGGACAAGGGCAGGAACATGATGACAAAAATATGAATGTTATATAAATGTTAATGGATGGAGGCCAAAGAAATGATGGATGGATTGTGTAAGGGATGATATGAAAGAGAAGGAAGTGAATGATAGCGTGACGGTTAACAGGGAGAATGGAAGAACAAAACGTGTTACGCCGACCACAAGTAACATGGGACAAGGGCAGGAACACGATGACGAAAATATGAATGTTATATAAATGTTAATGGATGGAAAAGGAGAGGAAGGTCAAAGAAAACATGGATGGATTGTGTGAGGAAGTATGTGAAAGAGAATGGAGTGAATGATAGCGTGACGGTTGACAGGAGGGAATTGAAGAACAAAATGTGTTACGTTGACCACGAAAGATGATGAGATGATTAACTTATCATCGTAATACATCATAGATAAAAATGCGTAAGTAAGATAAATGTATTGTGTGAAATATGAAATGGATCGAAAAGGTGTTCAAATTGAGACAAGGGCTGTTAGAAAGAAAAATAAAAAATAAATAAAATAATAATAATAGTAATTAAATATGAATATTTACATTGTAAAGCATTGTATTATTTTAATTATTGTGAATGTGAAGACTAAGTGGGTCATTGTTTTTTTCTCAGTAAGTTTTTAACCTGGGCATGGCAGTTTGAGTAATTTATGCGGCCTATACAAATGTCCTTTCTTTGGTATTGTTCGTCGAGTCAATGAGCTCCTAAGTTCTGAGTTAAGCTGCACACTTACTGTGTGGCTCTTTCATCAAAAGACCATTTAAGACACACATCTACATGGTCTGCACATGATCTGACCAAGATTATGTCTGGACTTTAAAAGAGACTTTGACCATTGAGTTTGTTTCGGCCTTTCTTCTTAGAGTAGTCAGATAGGATGCCAACCTCATCAAGTTTCTAAAATATGATTGACATGTAAAAGTGTTTGTACAAACCTACTTCATCATCTGCCTAGCCTTTTCCCAACTATGTTGGGGTCAGCTTCCAGTCTAACCGGATAACCGGATGCTCTATACCAGTATTTTACATGGAGCTACTGCCTATCTGACCTCCACAACCCAGTTACTGGGCAACACGATACCCCTTGGTAAGGACTGGTTGTCAGACTTTCGGGCTTCTGATGACCTGTAACGACTGTCAAAGATTTACAAATGACAGCCGGGACCAACGGCTTAACGTGCTTTCCGAGACACGGAGGGGTCTTGGTATGTAAAGATGGTCACCCATCCACGCACCAACCGCGGCAAGCGTAGCTTAACCTGATCGATGGACCGGTGCGGCTGTTATTGCTTAGCCACAAGTCCCTTTGTATAAACCTACTCACAGAAATAAAATCATTTATCACTTAAAAGACATGCTGCGTTGACAAACAAATTGGGATCAGGGCAGGATTAAATACGACATTTTTGATGTGTTACATCTTGCCTCTCGCTTTCTGTGTCAGAGATTTCGTGAAAAGGAACGGAAGTGTGCACCTAACGGGTTTGCAAGTTTGCAGTTATAGCGGCCATAGTACGAGTAGTACACACTCCGTGAAAATTACAAGTGTCTACTTATTACAGTTCAAAAGATACAGGCCTGTGACAGACGGACGGACAGCGGAGCCTTAGTAATCGGGACTCCCTTTGGCACCCTTTGGATACGGAACCCTAAAAACGGCTACGGTAACACCTAACAAGGTTAAAACTATCTTCAAGGGAGACAACAGAATTCTTTACGAGCTACTTCAGTAGACGTTAATTGTTATTGCGAAGGACGGAAGTCGGTTCGTTCCTTACAGTTAAGTATTCAAGAAAGACATAGATTTGTTTTTATGGTTCCATTATAAAGGATCCCTCTTAATCTTTAATCAAGGGTCTTGACGGTATCTTGTGTGAGAATAAGGATCACAACACACGTACCACAATTACGAAACAAACGACAGCAAGTGGACAAACGCAACTTTGAATGAAAGACCACATTTGGCCGTCAAAATCAACCCTATGGGCATTACCGACCACAACAATGCCACGTCGCAGCCACAATGCAACCACCAACCATACCGGCCACATCGCAAACCACAACTATTTGTAGCCACAACGTATCCACATCGGAACTACTAGTCCCAATGCAGCTGCAAGAAGCTGCAGCGACATTATTCACACCTAACCACTGCTTGGCCATATTTTGTCGTTGCGGTGTGGTGTGGTTGTGGTACGTGTGGTCGGACCCTTAACACAATACTCAAAACTTAATATATTTATTGCTTTACCATAATGTGTACTTAGGTGGTAACTATATCATTGAGATCATTATGGACCCTGTAGGGCACAGCAAGAGGGTAGGAGAGAGGAAGCCGTGTTTTAGGACACAAACCATGACTGTTCTTATTTTTAGTATTAAAGTTGGCAAAAGGGCTGATTTACCTGCTTCTTTTAACCTTGCTCTCTTCTGAGTAAGGCCTGCTCCCTATTGTGCCAAGGTTCCCTGGTCTGTGCGAGTCTCATTAATCTTTATACAGCGTGAATCAGAAAGGTGTGGTCATATTTAAGTGTGTGGTACATACCATTAAATCAAATCCATTTATTTGCCAGAATGTAAGTTTACAATGTATCTGTAGTGTATATTAAAACTATAATAGCCCCTTTTACATTCTACCATTAATAATTATGGTATGCAAATATTTAATTTTATATTGCACAATGTTATTCTATTCATTAAATAAATTAAGAAAAATACAGCAACAACAAATAAGAGGTCATGCATTAGGATTTTTATGGAACAAATTAATTAATTGATGTCTTAATGATAAATAATTATTTAATATTGAAAGTGTGTAGCAGGAAGTGACAGCTTGAGCATGGAATAAGTAAGTACTTTTTAATAGCATGGAATTAGTAGGTACTACACTTATAGATTGTAACTAGAGGGGGTCGAATTTCGACCAGTGGGCGACCACTAGTAATGAATAATTATTCGAATAAATATTTCAGTATTTAGCTATTTTAAATTTTGTTTATTACCAAGGTGAGATGTCAGATGTTACACATCATATGCGGCTTGCTCGTTTTTTGGAAATATAGTATTTAGGCCCTTCTTGCCCCCTCTTGTATGGATCAAAAGGGATGAATGAAAGGTAATTGCATGCAACTGAGATGAGAATGCTAAGAGGGATGTGTAATGTGACACGAATGGAAAGAATGAGTACATAAGCAGAAGTCTGAAAGTGGTGACTGAAAAGTTGTGCGGAAACCGGTTATCATGGTATGGGCATGTGATGCGGAGGAATGATGAAAATGTAGTGAGGAAAGTCTTGAGCACGAATGTCAATGGCTATAAGAGTACGGAAAGACCAAAGAAACGATGGATGGACTGTGTGAAAGATGATATGGCTAGAAAGGGGGTGACTACCGAGATGACAACTACGAGTAATAGAGAAGTATGGAAGAAAGGGACGTGTTGCGCCGACCACAAATAAATTGGGATAAAGGCAGCAGAATGATGAGTATTTAGGCCCCTAATATAGCAGAATACTATATTATATATTAGGGTTGGCAACTCTCAAAATGGAATATAGCAACGCTGCTTCGTGTTTGTGGGCAGACATAGACATGCTGGTAATAGGTACTTCCCGGACGAGCTCCTTCGGAAAGAGCTGATATTTGGTAAAAGAAAGCCTGAAATTGGTCCCACAAAAATAAGAAATAAGCTTTTTGCCCGACTGTGTGGCGCAAAGGGGGGTAATGTGTTTATCCTATGTATGTATGTATGTATGTTTGTTCCTTTGTGGTGCTCTAGAACTCTTGGGGGAAGGATCCGAGCTCGGTCACGTTAACATCGGCTCCGTATAAAAAAATCCCAAAATATAAATACAACTTATTTTAAGAGATAAAACTAAGTGAATTAGTAGGAGGACACTTCCATAAATCAGTGACATTGTTATTAACTAAAAGTGCATACAAATTGTGTAAATATAAACAATATTTAAAGCTTGCATGAACTTTAAATAAACTTTCAAAATTATCAGTGCGATTTAGGTTATTATGCATGTATCGTGTACTAATACTAAAATAGTGATAAATTATACTGTGATTTCCGAGTAAAAGTAAACAAAAGTGATAAAAAACTGCGATTTCGAAGACAAAGACAATTCAAAATCAAACCGTCCACCGTATATGTTCATAAAACAAAGAAATGAACTTTGGACCCAGCCGAGACACTAATGTTAACTGTGACTTGTGATCAAACAACAAGTAGTCACCTAATTCGGATTGGCAATTAATGTTCGAATAGCGTAGCGGTTCCTGCGTGCGCTTCGATTCGCACTCAAGCGTACCGAGTTCAAATCTCGCCACCAACTAAATCTTTTTTAAAGAGTTTTAAAACATTGGTATAGTGTGATAATTATCCAAAAAAGATGAATTTCTTCGAAAATATTACCCTGAGAACACGAACACGGTCATTGACAGAAAAGACTATCGACGATTTTAGCTCTAATAATTCGACACTAGATGGCACTACTAATAGCCTACCAGAAATATCAGACCACGATGACAATGATACAGTGCAAAAGTTGCGACAAAAAATTGAAGAACTTGAGTTAGAATTATTGGCAGCTATTGGCGATAGATAAACTGGCAATTATTGGCGATAGATAAACTGTCAACCGAAAACACTGAACTAAAACAAAATATTCAAATCATCAACTCTAAAAATCAACTAATGAAGGAGGCAACCAGAAAATTATCTAGTGAGATTGGGACTCCAAATAAAAACAAAATTGTAAAGCAGCTTACTCCCCACAGAAAAAACAAACAACTTATTAAAAGTACCACAAATAGTCTAGCTAAAACACACAATAAGTCAACTCCACTTAAGATATGTCCGGAAAACACATGTCCGATAACACCTAATGCCATACAAAATAAAACAAGCAGTGACAGGACAATTCCAGAAGAAATCCAACGACATAAAAAAGAGAGTAATACTGCCCGAGTAACATTACCATGCATAGCCTACAGCAAGCAAACTACTACTACTGCTACTATAGGTAAACCTAAAATATGTTTATTAAGCAGTGAAACATCAAATAAATTGTACACCGTGGCAGAAGAAACTGACGTGTGACGGAGTGTTCCCAGTCGGAAAAAATTGAAATACCTGCAGACACACAATCACCAAACTCGCAATCCATACTAAATCAAGATAGTAACACACATTTTTTTCGTGTATAATCATATATTTATAATGCACCAAAATGTCAATGGCCTAATAAATAAATCGGATCTATTAAGTACACATCTGAATGAACTCGCAGATATAAGTAAATCAATAGATATCTTATGCATAACCGAACATAACATGAAAAAAGATGACCAGGAACACCTACATATGTCTAACTATTCACTAGCAGCATGCTACGCTAGGCAAGATAGAAACGGGGGCTCGTGTATTCTAGTAAAAAACACACATCAATTTGAAACCATTAATGTAAATAAATGGGCCATATCTAATCAAATTGAATGCTGTGCGATACAACTTACTTCCCATCCCATCATGATTATTTGTATCTACAGGCCGCCAAATCATAGTAAAGATAAAGTTTCAATGTTTTTTAATAATTTAGATATGATGTTAAACGAAATATGTTTAAAACGTAATCGTAGGATTATACTATGTGGAGATTTTAATATAGATATTTGCAAAAATAATAAAATGTCAACCACTTTTCAAAATATACTGCGTAGCTATAACCTGATTCTGGGGACGAGATCGCCAACACGTCTGTGCAGTGGGACCTGCATTGACAACATCATTCATAATATTAGAGGAAGTAGCTGCGAGGTTAAAGAATTGGCAATATCAGACCATACAGCACAACTGCTAAAATGTCGTGTCAAAAAAACCTGCACATTCTCTCATTGGTTTATTTACAAACGTGACTATGGTGATAAAAATATTAGAAGGTTTAGGGAATGTCTGCAAAGTTTATCATTTCATGATGCCTACAAATGCTCAGATCCAAATGAAGCATTTAATGAGTTCCACGACCTTTATAAATTATTCTATGACCTATGTTTCCCAATTAACAAAATAAAAATTTCGGTAATTAAAAAACCAAAGTGGATCACAACAGGACTTAAAAAATGTTCGAAACGTAAAAGAGACATGCTATGGGAATATAGAAAGTCACCAAACCTAGACAATAAAAATAAACTTAAAACCTATACTAAAAGATTAAAACACATAATCAAACAGACACAAAAAGCACAAAACAATAATTATATAAATACTGCTGAAAACAAAAGCAAAGCTACATGGAACATAATTAATAAGCAGAAGTCAAACTACCCTAATCAGGGTATTGATAGCATACACATTGACAGCAAAATTATAAATAACCCTGAACAAATAGCAGAATCATTGAATAATTATTTTATAGATCAAATTGAATCTCAAAGTGACATTAATCTTAATCTTAATAGTAAACCAACATTAAACTATCATCCTAATTCAATATTTATGACACCCACAGTACCCTTTGACATATTTGAAATAATTAATTCTTTGAAAAATACTAAAAGCGCTGGATATGACGACATAACCACCGAGGTAATAAAAGCCATATCTTCTATCGTTGCACCAATACTCAGCCACATTATCAATGGTAGCATTGAAACAGGCTTATTCCCAGAAAAATTAAAGATCTCTGTAATTAAACCATTACATAAAAAAGGCGATAGGCAAGAGCCTGGCAACTACAGACCAATCGCGCTCATTCCGGTATATTCGAAAATTTTTGAAAAAGTAATACAAAACAGTATATATTCATTTCTAGAAACTAACAAAATTTTGGTTAGCGAACAATATGGTTTCAGGAAAAATAAAAACATTGACTCTGCTATCTACAAACTAGTTGAACACGTTCTTACTAACGTTGACAATAGAACTCCTGTAGTTGCATTATTTATGGACATGTCAAAGGCATTTGACTATGTTAACCATAAAATACTGATAAACAAGCTGGAAAAATATGGAATTAGAGGCAATATCCTTGAACTTCTCAAATCTTATCTTAATAATAGACAACAAATTACATACATAAATAAAATTTGCCCCTATACAAGAACTGAAAAGACTTATGTCTCTAGACATAGAAAATGCATATTTGGTGTGCCGCAGGGCAGTGTTCTTGCTCCATTACTATTCATTATATATATTAATGACATGCCTAAAACTATTAATAATCCAATGATTTTATTCGCTGACGACAGCACAATCCTTATCAAAAGTAAAGATGACGTGACATTCGAAAAAGAAATAAACGACAACTTAAATGATATAATAACTTGGCTAAATGGAAACAATTTAAAAATAAATCTTGACAAAACAAATTACATTTCATTTGAACAACAAAAAAACAATAAAAAACCGGATATTCATTACGGTCACGAAACCATCAGTGAAGTAGAACACACAAAATTCTTAGGTATTTGGATAAATAAAAATATGAGCTGGAAAACACACGTTGAAAATACATGCAAAAAACTTAGTCAGTATTCTTATGCTCTCTATAACCTAAGAAAAGTGTCAAATCGAGCAACATTATTAATGGCGTATCACGGGTATGTTGCATCTACTTTACGCTACGGACTTATATTTTGGGGGAACTCGCCAGACAGAGAAATGGCGTTCAAAGCCCAGAAACAATGCATAAGGGCAATGTGTGGCATACAACGCACAGAAAGCTGTAAGCCACATTTTCAAGAGTTTGAGTTATTGACATTCCCGTGTCTTTATATATATGAAGTGGCGATCTTTGTCAAAGCTAATATGCATCTTTATACACATCCAAGAAGCACACGACACAAAAATAAAATATGCGTAAGACGTCACAAAAAAGCAATATTTAATAAAAACATCTTGGGCATGGCACCCAAAATATACAATAAGTTGCCAAAAAGTATCTCAGACCTGCACAAAATGGACCAATTTAAATCAGGTTTGCACGAATTCCTAGTTGTAAAATGTTACTATTCCATCAATGACTATTTAAATGAAAGATGACTGATTTTATGTGAAATGGCACCAATGGAATGATTATTATTTTTATTATTTTTAATTTTTTGACATTTCTATTTTTTATGTAATACAATTTAAAATTTATTGTGTATATTTAATGTTGCGATTAGTACCTAACATATTAATTTGCACACCTCATTAGGTTATAATACAATGTACCTTTTAATACCTGTAACACCTTAACATGTATTATGCAAATAAATTATTTGATTGATTTGATTTCTAGAGACCAAACGCGTGAGCCTATTTTGATGATGCTTATGTCAGTCGATTTGTCTTAATCTTGTGAGTTACTAAAGACATGACAGTAATCAAAATTCAATATGGCGACAAACGGACGCCATAATGAAAAAAGAAAAAAAATGATGTCGGTGAACTTTGTCAAGTGGGGTATCATTGAATAGGTCTCTGAAAAAATATTCTCTAGGTTCCCCTAATCATTTTTCATTTTGAATGACCGTTTAGGATCGATAACCGTTTAAAGTTCCAACCATTGTCACTCAAATTTTCAAAACTTATAATAAAGCTGTGGTAAAGTTCTTATTATAATCGTATAATAGATCTTATTAACGTGAAAAATAATTATTAAAAAGTGTGAAATAAAAAAGTAAACTTAAAAAATCCAAAATCCCGACCGCGTAAAAAGTGAACTTTAAAAAATATGGAAAACAAGATAAACTATTTCTATATCTATTTAATACAATCTCATGCAGTCAGAGGTTTTATTGTAAAATTATAGAAATAGGTGTTGGCGACTTCGTGGAGCAAGCGCCATCTGTTATTGGCGTGTTGGCGACTTCGTGGAGCAAGCGCCATCTGTTATTGGCGACCGGAACTACAAGCGCCGCCTAGCTAGCCGCGACGACAACATCGGACCACCGGTCTGCGTGGTGGGGAGGAGACCGGCTCGCTCGGCGCGCCCGCTGCCCTGGGCTCTTTTGCCTTGGACCGTACGACGGAACACTCATTTTTAGCTCCATTATTTGGAGCAGATTATTATTATTTATTTGTTTAAATCTGACGGTTGATTAAAATAAGGAGTTTGTTCTCTCAGTTTTGTAAAATGACTATTTTACTTTAAAAACGTTTGCTGAAAATTAACCTAACAGTTTGATTTATTTTCTCAATAATAGTTGAAGTGTATAATATTTTAAATATCTACATCTGTAAATTAATAAATTGATAATTGTGAACTAATATCGTCTTATTGTTAGCATAGGTCATTTTGTTTACATCTTTTTTAAACATCACTTTTTACGCAGTCGGGTTTTTGATATTTGTTTTTTAACCTGACTGTCCCAGAAGGATGGTAATGTTCGTAGAGTTTCTTTAATATGTATTTAATTTTGTAATTTCACGAGAATTAATTAAGGCTAGTGCAGACTGGGGCGATTTCGCGGGTCAACAGGCATATTACTGCCTGTCACGCACGTGATATCGCGCTAGTCTGTACGAGCCTTTACAGCTCGTGCTGGCACGAGAAAAGAGGAAGGTCCTATAAATAAAGAAAGAGACAACAGATATAAAGGTACACTACCTGGCATAGTGGCAGGAACACTTCTCCAATAGAGTCATCTCTCGAGAACCGATCGTAGTCAAAAACGTGGAGATGAAGTACCTGCAAAAGACAAAATAATCTACTTAATAAAAGTCTTAAATTCATTCATTTATTAACTGACAGACGCACAGCCGTTTAGGCTTAGCTGGGTTTAGAAGCATTCAACTTTGCACGACAGTTCCTCATGTAACGAACACTCAAAAACACACAGAGCACTCAAAAAGGATTTTTGAAAATTCACGCCCTTAAAGGGTTGAATAAGGGATAAAAGTATGGATGTTATTCGTTTTTGCGAATGGGACACCCCACCGCCCGATGGGGTCTCCCATTCGAAAAAGACAAACGGATATTTGACGCAAAAATGAGGAACGGAAATAACACGGCTTGTAAACTATAAATAGGGATGATGCCTAGGTGAAAAAAAATGAAATTCTTTTTAGTCTGTCAGTCAGATAATAAAAAAAATATTACACACACACATTTTTTGCTTTCTCATATTAATAAAAAAATACTTAGATAAAACGCATTAAAGTTGGAGAGTGGGGGCTCGCTACGTCACAATTCTAGTATAAAACGTAGCAAGGCAAACATGACACACAAGGCATGACAAATTTGAACTCAGTGTATCGCCGTAATCTTTTGATTACGTAAACAGAAAAAATACGTGTCTAATATTTTTTTTTTTAATTAATAATCTACGCAACGGACAAAAAAAAATTAAGTCATCATTCCTATTGACCATTCGCTTCAAGACAGCGCGAGCGCTATACAAAACTGCTACTACACACAATGGTTGTCACGGTATTAATCTTAGTTATATTAAGATGATTTAAGTCAAAGCCAAAGTGTGCAGGATTGGGGAAGCTGAAGCGAATACGCGATTTGCCACAGAATGGACAGAGCGTCAGTCGAGATTTTTAAGAGGTCAGGAATTCGCAATTATCTATGCTAATATTACAAAAAGGTAAAACATGTTTGAATCTATATTCAAACTTAAATGTAGGTACTACACCACAATTGTAGGTAAAAATAATAAAAAAAATTGCAATGACAGATAAATTAATTATTCGACGGATACACGGTGCTTCCCTATTTACAAAAATTGTTATTATTTTTAGGAAAACGTAAACTTGTTTTCCTAAAAAAATTAAAGTAATAAGTCGGTGTGTGAGTTAAGGTTATTACAGAATGTAAAATCAATGTCATAAAAGTTGTCAATCATACAAAAATAGCAACTAGTTTGATTTTGTCTAGACAAAATCAAACTAGTTGCTATTAGCTAAGAGTCTAGACTCTTAGATTGTCCTAATTAGCCGCACCAGCATGTTTCCAAGCGGACGGTGAGCAATGGGTAGCTCACCGTCCGGTAAGGACCAGGCCCGGGCCGACAGCGCGTTGTATTTCACGCGCGCCTCAAAGAGATGTCGTCAGCACAAGTGTAGGGGTCCACTAGGGCCGATGCCTGCCGGGGTCGCGGGAAGGTACTAAAGGGTTACCGAGGCCCCTGGCAACACAGGCAACGGAAGGAATACGGGTGGGTTTTAGTCAGTAAGAGTCTGACACACCCTCCCGCTCCGCCCAGAGCGGGAGAAGTTATTTGATAATTTCCCAATAAAAAAAAAAACAAGTTTCCAAGCATTCTTATCTTGGATATAATCCTCTAATTTGTAATATCCTTGTTTAATGTTAATTATGGCTCCAGATGGAGCTAAGAACTTTCTATATCAGCACCCCAAATATGTAGGTAATCAATCAATCACAATCCGAAGGATTTTGAAGGAAGTTAGTAATCCATTGAATTCATATTGAACTTCTAATTCAATTCAATTCATTTTGTTTTAATTTTTTAATTGTTATTTTGTTTTTGAATTTGATTTTAATTTTGATCTTAATATGAGTTTTTTGGGTTTTTGATTGGAATACTGCTTTTTTTTTTAATTTTTATTCTACTAACATATTTTTCTAAGGTTTAATACTTATACAATATGTTTTTTTTTTCCGAAATAAATAATTGAATTGAATTGCTTCATATTGTTTGAAAAAGTCGTCTGCTCGTCAACATAAATAAGGCAATGAATATTGTCAAATAGTCAAACTGAATAGCATTGGGGTTGTCAGTGTGTATCAGTACGCCGCAGAACATTATTTACATGGTTTAAATAGGTTTTAGAGAGCAGTGGTGGCCATCGGCCCCGACTTACGAGTTGTAGATTATGAGTTCGAACCCAGTCAGGCACTTTGGCGGGACGGTTGAGGGAAAGGCAAATTTCGCGCCCTCCCGCCCCTAGCCGCCGTAGGAGACGCCCTTGCCGTCGGGAATCCCGGGCGGATTTCCGGCCACCGTAGGCGCGGGCTTGCGGACGGTGAGCAATGGGTAGCTCACCGACCGGTAAGGACCAGGCCCAGGCCGACAGCGCGTTGTATTCCACGCGCGCCTCAAAGAGATGTCGTCAGCACAAGTGTAGGGGTCCACTAGGGCAGATGCCTGCCGGGGTCGCGGGAAGGTACTAAAGGGTTACCGAGGCCCCTGGCAACACAGGCAACGGAAGGAATACGGGTGGGTTTTAGTCAGTAAGAGTCTGACACACCCTTCCGCACTTCAACTTTGTGTATTTAATTTATATCACCACTGCTCTCAAAACGGTGAAGGAAATAATCGTGAGGAAACCGGCGTGTCCTATAACCAAAAAATTCGAAGACTTGTGGCATCAACCAACCCTCACTGGGCCCGCGTGGTGGATTATGGCCCACTTCCTCTCACAGAGAGGAGGCAAGTGTCCCAGCAGTGGGAACATTATAGGCTGATTGATTATGCTTATGCTAAACATAGTTTTTATTTAATTTATTTATTATACAGATTCCTTTCTATTTTGTGGCCTTCTAGAATCGCAGATGATTCGATTTGTTGATCATTTTCCATTTTGTTAAGTAACTGGTACTCGTTGACAGGCCCACACTGTCCCACCATATATCTATTAACACTGTCATTTAAAAATATAGTAAAAGCCAAAGTAAGATTTTAATTTAAATTACAACTTTAGAATACACGTAACAAATTTAATTTGTGCGTTAACGTGTAATTTAAATTACAGGTGACAAATTTATGAAAATCGTAAAACATTTTAAAAGAAACTTTGGAGTTTCTTGCCATACGAAACTATATTACTTATTTTTCACCATACGAAACTAGGTTTTGGAAGGGGCGACTAGAATCAATTCTATTTTCTAATAAATTTTGACGTTCAAAAGTGGAATAAATGAAAAAATATAGAATAAATGATCTGACTTTGACTATGAAACGGCATAATTGCTTTTTATTTGTTAATTTACGCTTACTTGTATTTATTTCATATTAAGTTACACTCTTTGTTTCGAACGTCACTGCTATCAGAAGAACCTGTGCATCTCAATTTGTCCAAACTTTTTTTTTTATTTATTAAAACTAAAATTGAAATGATATAAATAAGTACCGCACAAAATGTATCATTAAAACATGAAAGAAATTTTAGTTACAATTAAGAAAGAAATCCAAAGGTCTGTTTCACCGAATCTGAATTTTTCAAAAAATTCACTAATCAATCGAGTAAACTCTGAAACGGAACAGAATTTGTATGAAACAACCGTTTTTAAAATAAGTACTTTATTCTCAAAAAGACAAAAGAGCCACTTACATGAGAATATAAGATTACATAATGTAATAAACTTATTCTAGGTCAACGGTCACTGATACAATACAATTATTTTGTTTGTAAATTGGTTGGGTTACACGCTGAACGGTTTTATTCACAACTAGTGGGTTTTTTTTATTTAAAACCGCTGAAAGAGCTTATTTTTTTTAAATATAAACATGTAATAATTTAAGTGCATTACACCTTTGATACCAAAGTTTTCTAGTTTGTCTAAAAGCAGTTTGTGACACTTTTTTTTTGGGTGGGAAATTTTCAAATAACTTCTCTTGCTCTGGGCGGAACGGGAGGGTGTGTCAGACTCTTACTGACTAAAACCCACCCGTGTTCCTTCCATTGCCTGTGTTGCCAGGTGCCTCAGTAACCCTTTCAGACTTCCCGCGACCCCGCCAGGCATCGGCCCTACACTTGTGCTGACATCTCTTTGAGGCGCGCGTGGAACACAACGCACCGTCGACCCGGGCCTGGTCCATATCGGAAGGCGAGCTACCCATTGCTTACCGTCTGCAAGCCTGCGCCTACGGTGGCCGGGACACTTACGGTATCAAAGGCTTTTTAAAGCGATAAACATACCCAAAACAATATTTTTCTTATTTATATTATCTCTGATTTTTGTTATAAGATCAATAGTGGTGACATTGGTATTATCTTTAGCTCTAAATCCATATTGGCGTTCCGATATAAATTAAAAAGTAAATAAATATAAAAATAATAAATTAAAAAGTAGCCAGACGACTTTGTATTATTTTCTTCAAAAATGTTTGGTTTATTTGTAGAACAGAGATCGGGTGATAGCTTCTAGCTGACGGGCTCAGTTTTAAATCCCAATTTAAAAATCGGTGGCACCTTTACCATCTTTAGGGTGTCTGGAAATTCCCCGTCAGTCATGAGTTTATTCAAACAATTTGCAAAGCTTTTTGAGATTAAATTTTGAAAACTTTTTATGACTTGTGCTTATTTCATTTATTCCGCTACTTGAATTTGGTCGAGATCATTAATAATTTTAGTTATTTTATCAGCACTACATGGATCTAATGTTAAAGTTCTTGTTGATTATTTTTTTTGGGATTTGAAAACACATCGGGTATAGGTGTTATGATATTTTTTCGGCGTTTTGTCTGCCGGTACGGATCCTATGGTAGAAAAATAATCGTTAAAACCTCGCAAATTTAATTTGTGTTAGTAACTATATTAGCACCTAGCATTAACTAAAAGCTTTGAAGGAGCACCAATTTGGTTCATTTTATTTTTAGCGCAATTATTTATAATTGACCATGCTTTTTTAGGGTTGTTAGCACAATTTATAGATAGCTGGTAGCAGTATAAATTTTTCATATTTTGTATTATTTTTTTCTTTCATTTCTTTATAATTATTTTCTAATACGAGAACTATCTGACCAAGATTATGTCTGGACTTTAAGAGAGACTGTGACCTCTGAGTTTGTTTCGGCATTTCTTCTCAGAGTAGTCAGATAGGAAACGCCGACCTCATCTAGTTTCTAAAATATGATTGACTTGTAAAAGTGTTTGTACAAACCTACTTACAGAAATACAATAATTTATCATTTAATATCCCATTTTCCTTTGGCTGATTCCGGTAATTATATCGTTGCTAACCCAATGTTCTTGGGGTGGATTTTAAACCTTTGTTTTCAATACTTTACTGTCTTCTTCGTACTGCTTTTTCTACTAGATACGTTTACAAACAAGAACCTATTCAGGGAAGTGAGATAAACTGTATGTAGGCACAGTCAACCAAACGTTGGTGGTAGTATTTTAAACTTGAGCAGGTCTAGCATAGTACGGAGTTTCAATAGAATGCGAAGCCAGCTTAAACTGATTTATTACTCCCTTTTTTTGGGTGCGAAACTATCAAATTACTTCTCCCGCTCTGGGCGGAGCGGTAGGGTGTGTCAGACTCTTACTGACTAAAACCCACCCATGTTCCTTCCGTTGCCTGTGTTGCGGGGGCCTCGGTAACATTTTAGGACATTCTCGCGTCCCTGGCAGATTTATTACCCCTGTCGTGCCTACTGTCCGTCCTGCAAACATATTAGCAAGCTTAAATAAAATATATTTCAACCCTTACCCGACTCTGCAGCTTCTGTATCGGGAATCCTTCAAAGTAGAAGGTCTCGTTCCACCGAGGGTTGAGAGTACGTCTCTTGATCTTCGTCTCCAGCCGGTGCTTCTTGTCTGGGAGGAGGGTCACCCGCACGTAGGGGTCTGACGTGCCGCTCAAGTCCTTGGCGGGCAGTTCCTTGCCCTGGAAGAAGAGGATGGTGAAGTTATTTGGCTGTGGTTGGTTGATGGCTTTGAATTTTTGAATAGCGGTGGATATTTATTCTGTCGCCGTAAGCCAAAGAAAAATAAGCCTTAGTGAACAACAAAGGTGCATCTAGTAAGGCTCACTTTTCTCCATTCCCTTTCCTCAGATGCACCCTTTGGCTTAAGGCAGCAGTATTGTAAAATAGATCCACGACTTGTAAAAGTGATTGCAGCTAGCAGCTTAAATAATTTTGATAGTGAAGGGCGGGCATTTTTGGGGGACTGTCTTATGTAACCTTGACGTTCTAAAAGTGCTGATTTTCAGCCTAGTTTGAATGAATGACTTTTGATTTTGATTTTGGTATTGCTTACGGCTTGATCGGTTATATTTTCGAAATATTTTCTGTTTGATAAACGGATACAAGCTTGATTATTAATTATCCTATTATCCTATTGCAGATCTGCTGAAATTCTCAAGAAAATAGAAATAAGCAGTACCTTTGTACTCAATCTTCTTTTTCCTCTTGTTTCCTCTGTATATTGTTCATCTGCCTAGCTTTTTCCAAACCGGATAACAACTGAATACCAGTATTTTACATGGAGCGACTGCCTATCTGACCTCCACAACCCAGTTACTGGGTAACACGATACCCCTTGGTAAGACTGGTTGTCAGACTTTCGAGCTTCTGACGACCCGTAACTACTGTCAAAGATCTACAAATGACAGCCGGGACCAACGGCTTAACGTGCTTTCCGAGGCACGGAGGGGTCTTGGTATGTAGAGATAGTCACCCATCCACAGACCGACCGAGGCAAGCGTAGCTTAACCTGATTATGTATAATATATACATACTTAATATAAAGTAATTGTATCACCTATATTGCTGTGGAAAACGAGAGAGTTTTAAGTATATTATTACTTATTTCTTGAGAGAATATTAAACACGATTTAAATCTTCTTGATGTGCTGTCTTAGTTTCTAATTTGAATATATACTAGATTTAATCCTTTTGTGAAACAGATTATTGCTGTTTTAGTAGACTGAACATCATAAGCAGATATTTGATAATTACATATATTTTTTTTTCTTTATATTTTATATATTTCCCTGTGATATTTTGCCCTCCCTTTTTTATATAACTGTACATATATTATTTTAAGTTTTTTAGTTTTTAAATGATGTAAATATTTTCATAATAAATAATATCACACCAAAAAGAAGTATAAGCAGAAATAATAATATTATGAGCTTGAAGCTGATAATGTCAAAATAGATACAACTGATTCAGATTCACGACTATTTTACAAAGAGCAAGAGGCCAAGCCGAACACTAAGTAAGACAAGCATACCATGGAAATGTATGGTAAACACAAGCACAATGGATTTTCCATCCAAACTATATTTGTTTAAACAATTACCATAGCCATTCGTGATGGTACAATAGACTATATGATGATAGTTATTTGTTTATCAAATTAACAAACAAACGCTATGAAAATCAAATAAATAAAACACATTATATTCGTTTCGTATAAGTCAAACTAAGCAGTTTTTTATGTGTTATTCTTAGTTAATTATTGCATTAAGATTTTGGTAAGAGTTCAATAATTTAATGTTATAAAGCCTTTTTGACCCTTGTGTTGATATTTTGTTTTGCATCGTAAAAGGTTTTCAAAGCAAGGTCAATTTTATCAACATGCATCCGGGAACATGTGTTTAATTGAATTAGGGTTAGTTCTCTACCTAAATATATATGGTGAAGATTACGGGGATGTAGAGTTGCAATTAACATCATAGGGACAAAGGAGTATGTATGCTTTCCTTAGACTTTTCTTTCGCTTATCATCAGATAGAACTACAGCAACTGCTAATCTTATAAAAACACAATTTCACTGTTTATTAGCTAGCCTTGTACAAACTAACCTGAAATAGAATGACTTGTTCAAAATAAATAATCAAGTTGAAGAAAAAACCCATTTCTTATCTAAGGTCCTGTTCAATATGACTTACCTGGATGATCCTCAATATCAGAGTAGTGTTCTGGAAGTCGTACTCCAGGCTGAAGTGGATCTGGCCGACATTCTCCGATGGTTCTGAGTTGTCGATGTACATGTCCACCAGCGAGATGGAGCGGTTCTGCAGAAACGCCATCTGTCAGCACAAATCAGACACTTAAAGCGTTTGTGTGGCTTGGCGCCGTCTTGAAGCGGAGTGTAGGGACGGAATTTTGATAAATTTTAAGATTATTGATTGATATTCTAACCGAAATAAAGGTATAAAACTATAATGTCTTAATAATTTGAGTTTCTCTCGGAACAGCTACACAAGAAAATAAGAAACAGCTTCAAATAAATTGTCTCATTAAATACGTAAACGTAAAAACGTTTAGCGAACGTTCTATTTTGTGTTTTTATCAAAATTCTGGCCATTTATCGTGCAAAATAAAATATTGCAGATCCGTTTTCTTAAATAAAAAGGTACATATTAGGAAATAAATTAAAAGAATGATTTATTTCTTATTCATAAAATGAAAGTACGTTTACAAAATTGGGTAATTTTGTTTCTAAAGAAAAAAGTCATTCTTATTAATTGTTATTATATTGTTGGCGGGTCGACGTCACAAAAATCAAACGGGTCGGTTCATGCAAGATTTTTGGGGTATCATTTACAAAAAACAAAAAAGGTTTCTCTGTTCTATTAAGAAATAACTCTTTTAATTACTTTACAAACCTTGCTAAGTTTTTCTATAAAACGATTTTATTAGATACTAGGGGGTTATTTTAAGATTTTATAAAAGATTAAGAGAAAAATCTTTAGAAACGACCTTTAAAAAAAATGCACTGTATGAAATATTTTGAAATAAAAGCAATTCAAACTATTGCTATTCTAGGCTATTTTGATCTAATACTACAGTATTTTTCATATTTTATGGATTTTATAAAAGTATTGATAGCTTAAAGGTTTTTATGCTACAGCATTATACTATTTATTTCAAAATTGAACATTATTAATTTAAAATTCGTGAAAATAATGCGAGATTGCAAAAATGATGATTAAATAAAAGAAAATACCTGACGTATTATCTTTTATTAGAAAAAAATATATCTTATTGAAATCTCACACTACGTTATTTGTGAAGCTATTTTACAAAAGTTCTAATTATAAAATTTAAATATATTATTTTGGGTGGTAAGTGCTAAGCTAGTCTATTTTCCTATTAACTACATTTCTATATCTAAAATTGATTTATCGTGAAAAAACCGTGAAATTCAATAACAAAATTTGGTTTAACTTATTGTTTGTGAGTTTTTAATAAAATAATGCTACTCCACTTCTCGTGTGGGATTTATAAAATAACTTAAAATTTTGTGTTTTTGCTATAAAATTATTTTTAAAAGCTAATCGTTTGTGTCTTTTTGCGCAACAAATATTTACAAAATGTTTAAGCTTTTCAGCTGAAACCAAGCGGGCTCACTGAAATATTTGAAGCATCTTAATTAAATTGAAAAAAAAAGTGAATAAAAGCGAATCTCCAAAAGCGTTTCGCCGTTTTTTTCGTAAAATTCTCTATTTCTTTCATATACAACCTCTTCTACCTACCATGTTTGAAGGAGAAAGCATGGAAAGAGAATTCATAGTTTAGAAAAAACTCCACCGAAAATAAAATGTAAAAAAATAAAAACAAGGAGCACAGTTGAAAAAGGACAGTTTGGAAACACTTAGTTAAAAAAAATACACTTTTTACAAAAAATATTTTACACTTATTACAAAAAAAGATACAAAATATTTCTTTTTTTTACGAAAAACGATACTATTTTTAGTAGAGTTCTACATTTGTGTAGTCTTAGTGTGTGACTGCATAAAGTCGTGATGGATCAAGATTATTTGATCTGAGTTTGCGTCAGACGTTGGTTTGGCGTGATATCTTAATTTGATCGTTATGTATTATTTTATAGTTATATGTTTGTATTAGGTAAAATTGTTATGATTTGTGGTTGTGTTGTTGAATGCATACTATTAGTAATGTTGAGTAATTTTATTCATCATCATCATCATCATTTCAGCCGAAAGACGTCCACTGCTGGACATAGGCCTCCCCCAAGCACCGCCACTTCGACCGGTTTTGTGCTTCCCGCATCCAGCGGATTCCTGCGGCCATCACAAGGTCATCGGTCCACCTTGTAGGAGGCCTTCCAACGCTACGTCTTCTGGTACGCGGTCGCCACTCCAGAACCTTTCGGCCCCATTGGCCATCTGTTCTGCGAGCAATGTGCCCTGCTCACTGCCACTTAAGTTTGGCAATTCTTCGGGCTATGTCGGTGACCTTGGTTCGCCTGCGGATCTCTTCATTTCGTAATTTTATTACATTTAAATAAATATTTTGGAAACAAATAATTCCATAATAATTATCGGTAATAAACATCGTACGTATCTTGAATTATCCATTCCATAAAAATCTTAAATTCATTCATTCAATAACAGACAACGGACAGCCTGAACCATCAAGGATTTTCGAAAATAAACCGCGAATGACGAAATTTTTTATGAAATTTTATCATTTTACCCGACTACGGCGAAGCAAACAAGAGGGTTATGATTTTATCCGTATGTATGTATGTATGTACATCTGTTCCCTCATAACACTTCTGAACTACTTATCATAATTGGACAAATGAGCGTCTTGATCGTCCGCTGGTTATGTGACGCCACATTAAATTGAATTTGGCGCCCTCCAGAGGAGATAGTCATAAACAAAAAAAAAAATATGATGCCGTGTTGGATATCAAATGAAAGACTTAATTATAACCCGATAACTGCGAACAATTTCTAAAATCACGCTTCAGATGTAAGCCAAACTTATTTTCTATTCAAACCTACCCAAAATACATATATAATAAAAACTATAACCCCAAAATAATTAAAATAAAAAGTAAGTTCAACTAAAACTGAACTTTGTCTGAAAATAAATGAATTATTGCCATTAAAACCTGACTACTTAAAAATCAAGCTCTGCTGAATGTTTTATGTACGATAAAAATCCAATATATTTATCTTCTTTTAAATAAAAACTGAGAGGGGCTTGTACCTAAGTAATAATAGCCGCACGGGTCGATCGATCAGGTTAAGCTACGCTTGCCTTGGTTGGTCCGTGTATGGGTGACCATCTTTACATACCAAGACCCCTCCGTGCCTCGGAAAGCACGTTAAGCCGTTGGCCCCGGCTGTCATTTGTAGATCTTTGACAGTCGTTACGGGTCGTCAGAAGCTCGAAAGTTTGACAACCAGTCTTACCAAGGGGTATCGTGTTACCCAGTAACTGGGTTGTGGAGGTCAGATAGGCAGTCGCTCCATGTAAAATACTGGTATTCAGCTGTATCCGGTAAGACTGGAAGCCGACCCCAACATAGTTGGAAAAGGCTAGGCAGATGATGACGTAATATAGTTTAATGTATGTATTTAATACATATTTATGCCACCTTTCCTGACAAAACAATACATTGTAACAGTAGTAAGCGATCATAAGCATTAGGGCAAAGTGATCCGGGTGTCACCACTGTGTGGATCGCCCGGAGGACACGGTGGGGCATACGGTGGAGGTCTGCCCGGCTTGGGCAGAGCACCGCCGTGTCCTCGTGGAGGCGATCGGCGGCAGAGACCTCTCGCGTCCGGCCCTGATTCAGGCCATGGTACGGAGCGAGAGGGCATGGGCAGCCGTCACCTCCTTCTGCGAAGCAGTAATGCTCGCGAAGGAGGAGGCAGGACGGTTGAGGGAAAGGCAAGTTTCGCGCCCTCTTGCCCCTAGCCGCCGCAGAAGACGCCCAGGGCGTCGGGAATCTCGAGCGGATTTCCAGCCACCGTAGGCGCGGGCTTGCGGACGGTGAGCAATGGGTAGCTCACCGTCCGGTAAGGACCAGGCCCGGGTCGACGGCGCGTCGTATTCCACGCGCGCCTCAAAGAGATGTCGTCAGCACAAAGTAGGGGTCCACTAGGGCCGATGCCTGCCGGGGTCGCGGGAAGGTACTTATGGGTCACCGAGGCCCCCGCAACACAGGCAACAGGAAGGAATACGGGTGGGTTTTAGTCAGTAAGAGTCTGACACACCCTCCCACTCCGCCCAGAGCGGGAGAAGTTATTTGAAGATTTCCCACCCTCAAAAAAAAAAAAAAAAAAAGGGCAAAGTGATTTATATATAAAAAAAGTATATTGAGCTTCTAATACTTTTTGCGCTCCTAATGAAAAATGATGCACAGTTTTTTTGCATTATTGATCTTCTTTTTAACTTTCTGGCCTTCTCCCTCACAGTTAGTCGAAATAACTAAGCTAGGGTTCCACGCGCACTTAGACGTCGCGGGAGGAGCCAAACACCTCACTTCTCCCGCTTGACCAGACCGAGACCGCAGACGCGGGCCAGCACCAGTCGGGGGCTGCGTTGAAGAGTGCTTACGTGCCCCCGTTGCCAGTCGGGGTCGCGGGAAAGTTACCGAGGCCCCTGGCAACACAGGCAACGGAAGGAACACGGGTGGGTTTTAGTCAGTAAGAATCTGACACACCCTCCCGCTCCGGCCAGAGCGGGAAAAGTTATTTGATAATATCCCATCCAAAATAAAAAAGCGCCCCAGTAGCCTCCGGTGCAAGTGTGCGAGGGAACGCGGGGTGGTTTTACTCAGTAGAAGTCTGACAGAACCCTCCATCCACCCCAGGACGGGGGACATCCATGAGTATTTCCACCCCGTTACCAAAAAACAAAAACAAAGTAACTAAGCTAGGGTACCCCGAACAAATGGGTTAGGTTATATTAGAACTGTGACCAACCGCGTCTTCATCCAAGTTGGTGTCAATTCCTTGGTTATTTAGTATGTTTAGGACCTCCAAATTGGAAAAAAATCAGGTTTACAAAACGAGGCGCAATCATTATATTAGTTAGTAGAGTCAAAATCAATCTGCCTAGCCTTTTCAACAGTCGGACTGGTCCACAAATTCAAGGTCGCTCAGCGCACCATAGAGCGGGCTATGCTCGGAGTTTCTTTGAAGGATAAGGTCAGAAATTAAGTTATCCGGAAGAGAACCAGAGTTACCGACATAGCCTGCAGAGTAAGCAAGCTGAAGTGGCAGTGGGCTGTTTGTCGAAGGAGCAGACGAGTCCTGGAGTGGAGACCACGTATCGGCAAGCGTAGTGTGGGACGCCCCCAGCTAGATGGACCGACAACCTTAAAAAGGTGGCTTATATTAGCAGCATTATGCAATAAAACGATTTGATAAAAAAGTGTCCCTTACTAGGTTTTGAAATGGGGCAGCCGAATGGCTTATCGTGCTTTCCGAGGCACGAATCAGAATATTGGAGTGTTTAATAGTATTTTTAAGAGCGCAAAATGAGATTTATTAGAGGTTCGATTAAATAAATGCCTTCTTATATTACCAATAGCTACGCTATCAAAATAACCTTTCCAATAATAATTATTCCATCAGCTATAAAAAAAAACGGTACATTTTTTTATATAATTATGCACTAACCATTCCTTTTCAATAGTTTGAATACTATTCCGAACGAATGGAATCTCAAGTAAACCAGGTTTAGGGTTCCGTACCCGTCTGTCACAGAAGGTCCACTCCCTAAACACGAAATCCGTAATTTCGGCCGACGTTTCGGGCGTTTTCTTCCCAGCCATAAGATTGATTCGGGGCACGACCTAATAATGAATGACAACACGATTTGACAGTTATTCCTAATCCCGATGTGTACTTGCCCGTCAGGAAAATTGAATTTGTTACTTGTTTTGACGGCCCCGATCAACTACTTTGGACGGCCCCGTATCTTCGTGGACGGACTTAGCGAGTCTATCCCCCAGGGCTGTATCTTTTAAACCGTAATAGGTAGACACTTGAAATGATCACAGAGTGTGTAGGTCGCCCTGAGCGTCGGGAATCCCGGGCGGATTTTCGGCCACCATGGGCGCGGGCTTGCGGACGGTGAGCAATGGGTAGCTCACTGTCCAGCAAAGACCAGGTCCGGGTCGATGGCGCGTTGTGTTCCACGCGCGCCTAAAAGAGATGTCGTCAGCACAGGTATAGGGGTCCACTAGGGCCGATGCCTGCCGGCGTCGCGGGAAAGTTCGAAAGGGTTACCGAGGCCCCTGGCAACACAGGCAACGAAAGGAACACGGGTGGGTTTTAGTCAGTAAGAGTCTGACAGACCCTCCTGCTCTGCCCAGAGCGGGAGAAGTTATTTGATAATTTCCCACCCAAAAGAAAAAAGAGTGTGTAGGTACTACTATGGCCGCTACAATAATAAATCCTAACTATTATTATTAGTATAAATGCGAAAGTTATGCGTTTGTTTGTTACGCTGTCGTGCGGTAAAACGCTTGAATGGATTTGAATGAAATTTGGCACAGGGTGTACCCATGACCAGAGAAGGACATAGGCTAATTTTCATCCTGGATTGCAGCCGGCGTCACGGGTAACAGTAATAAAAATAGAATAAAGTAAAAAATTAAAGTGGGTCATAGAAGAAACGTTTTTTTTTCAATAAAGTATTTTAAAAACAGTAGTGTTTAATATTGTTCGGTGTTACGGAACACTTAGTGTGCAAATCCGACTCGCACTTGGCCGCTTTTTACGAGTTACGCAACACGTAACTAAGTTGAATACTTAGACCGAACGTTTCAATGGAAATGCTTCATGGATTTTCTGCTGAATCAGTTCAAAAAGAGAAAAAAACTGGGGAAACGAATTGAATTATATAAGAAAGTTTTTTATTTGATGCTGGTTTTGGTTACGTTGATCAAAGAAAGTATCGCACCAGTTATTTCTTATTGGTAATTGTTAATACCATGTGGGGACGACAATGTTAACGAAAGTGAGTTTGTTTGTTACGCTTTCATGCTTAAACAGCTCAACCGATTTGGATGAAATTTGGCACATGGGTAGACCATGACCTGGATTAGAACATAGGACTTTTCATTCCGATATTACCATGGGTTGGAGACTTATTCGGGTAAAACCGCGGGGCGCAGCTAGTACAACAATAAATGAACAAACAGGTAAATACTAGGAGTATTTTGAAACCATCAAATACCTAAATCTAAGTGTGACCATGGTAATGTGATAGGCAATCACAGGCAGACGCCCTGGGCGTCGAGAATCCCAGGCGGATTTACGGCCACCGTAGACGCGGGCTTATGGACGGCGAGCAATGGGTAGCTTGCCGTCCGATAAGGACCAGGCAGGGCTAACATGACACACGCGACAATTACTCACTCTCGCGTTAGATTAAAGAGGGGCACGGGACACTGATTGCTGTTTCAAACAACTTTAATTATTTTTGGACTATGAAAAGGCACTTACGATAATTCTGTGTATTCTTCGCTCTTGACGTTATCTTGGGCCTCGTGGTAATAATATCGGCCAGTTAGCTGGTTGATAGTATGGCTTATCAGGCAGGATAGCAGGCAGATGATGGAAAAATATCAAAAATGTATTGGGTTGACATAAGCTGCCGAAAAGCTTATTTCAACTCTGTTGAAAGTTGTTGTAGAAATACGAAACGCTTTGAAAGCGTGCCAAACGCTTTGAAAGCGTTTCCTGTCTTGTCAAGACCCTCTTTTTTTTGTTTTTTGGGTGGGAAATTATCAAATAACTTCTACCGCTCTGGGCGGAGCGGGCGGGTGTGTCAGACTCTTACTGACTAAAACCCATCCGTGTGCCTTCCGTTGCCTGTGTTGCCAGGGGCGTTGGTGACCCTTTCGAACTTTCCCGCTACCCCGGCAGGCATCGGCCCTAGTGGACCCCTACACTTGTGCTGACGACATCTCTTTGAGGCGCGCGTGGAACACAACGAGCCGTCGACCCGGGCCTGGTCCTTACCGGATGGTGAGCTACCCATTGCTCTCCGTATATCGGCCAGTTAGCTGGTTGATAGTACGGCTTATCAGCCAGATGATGGAAAAGTATTAAAAATGGGTTGACATAAGCTGCCGAAAAGCTTATTTCAACTCTGTTGAAAGTTGTTGTAGAAATACGAAACGCTTTGAAAGCGTTTCGTGTCTTGTCAAGGCCCCCTGGACTTAATATTACTAGCTATCTTGCCAATATATATAGTATGTGCCATTTTTGAAAGACTGGTGTCCAAGAAAAGAGGATAAATAGAATGTCCCAGAATTAACGCACTCCAACAAACACCCCATTTAGAATATTATTTTAAAATCATAATACATACACTGATTTTTTATAAATCATTGTTTATTTAACAAATTAGTTAAACTGGTAAATTACAAACCTACGCACGCACACAGTCACAAACAATTTTTTTTGTTTTTTTGGAATTTATCAAATAACTTCTCCCGCTCTGGGTGGAGCGGGAGGGTGTGTTAGACTCTTACTGACTAATACCCACCCGTATTCCTTCCGTTGCCTGTGTTGCCGGGAGCCTTGGTAACCCTTTCGAACTTCCACGCGACCTCGGCAGGCATCGGCCCTAGTGGACCCCTACACTTGTGCTGACATCTCTTTGAGGCGCGCGTGGAATACAACGCGCCGTCTACCCGGGCCTGGTCCTTATCCGATGGCGAGCTACCCATTGTTCTCCGTCCGCAAGCCCGCGCCTACGGTGGCTGGAAATCCGCCCGGGATTCTCGATGCCCAGGGCGTCTCCTGCGGCGGCTAGGGGCGAGAGGGCGCGAAATTTGCCTTTCCCTCAACCGTCCCGCCTCCTCTGCGAGCATTACTGCTTCGCAGACGGAGGTGACGGCTGCCCATGTCGCACACGTATAAGGATTTAAAGTGTAGTAGGTACTTCGTCCATTTTGGTTTGGTTTTGGCTGTACAGCGGAAGTGTGGCTGTAATTTACGAAGCTTTAATTTTGGGATAAAAATGTTTTTGTATTAAAAACAACTGAAATCGATTCAGTAAACGATTCTGAAGCACTTACATAATGTGCATTAATCCAGTTATTAGTACTTAAATAAAACTCCTTAGAATGACCTTGTCCTTGTTTGTCCTTAGAATTTACTTATTTCTCTGTATTTTATAAGTGGAAACCTGTAATTGGCTTTCAGATTATTGTACTACAAGTATACTTGGTCTGTTTGTTTTGGCTGTAAGTCTCCCATGTCATTTAAATAAATAAATAATATTATGATAACCTCGTTGGTCGATAACCTCGTCGTAGCATGAGATCCTGGGTGGAATTCCCGGGTGGGGTAGTGTGATTGGGTTTTTTTTACAGAAATTCTCAGTAGTAGCCCGGAGTCTGGATTTATGCCCAGAATGAGAGCATTGGTGGCCCAGTGGTAACGTCCGCGACTTACGAGTTGTAGGTCGTAAGTTTGAACCCAGACAGGCGCTTTACTTTGTGTACATTATTTCAACACCACTGCTCTCAAAACGGTGAAGGAAAACATCATGAGGAAACCGGCATGTCCTGGAACTAAAAATTCGAAGACATGTGACATCTCTCAACCCGCACTGGACCCGCGTGGTGGATTACGGCCCCCTCCCTCAAACTGAGAGGAGGCCTGTGTCCCAGCAGTGGGAACATTATAGGCTGATTATGTGATGGCAATAGGTTCGGCCCTGTTACATGGGACTTAAACATAAATGATTAAATGTGGGTGTACTATACGAGGTACCCCTCTGCCTAACCTTTCGGGGATTACAGGCTTGATGTTATCTTCTATAAATGATATTATTAGCATTGAACAAGTGTACAACAGAATATGGGTGACAATATAGCCACTGAAGAAAGCGCCTACATTCCCGTATTCTTTTATTGTTCTCACTGGTTTAAACTTGAAGTATAAATAAGACAAGGACTACAAAATAGTAGTAACTACGTAGTACTCGTGTGTGTGTATTTATTTATTTATATATATATACTTTATTGTACACCAGATTATACATTACTATTATAACTTATTTTTGATAAGGTCAACCATGAAATTCTGCTGCTGAAACTGCATGGTATTGGCATACACGGGCCCTGTTGAAATGGTTCAGATTGTACCTATGCGGGCGAACACAAAGAGTGGTGGTTAACGGCTTTCAATCTCCGGAATATATTGTATCCTCCGGTGTACCGCAAGGATCTCATACTGGGCCAATTCTGTTTATTGCATTTATAAATGACATCGTTAATTGCATCAAACATAGCCAATGTTCCTTATTTGCCGATGATCTTAAAATCTATCGACAAATAAAAACTCAAGAAGATATTGCTCTACTCCAAACAGATCTGAATTCAATGAGATGGTCCTGAATGCCAACAAATGTTTCCACATATCACTTACGCGGAAGAAGCATCCCATCCCATACCATCAACCTACTACCTAAACGGGACACCACTGCAACAAGTGAAAAACATACGGGATCTAGGTGTAGTGCTTGCAGCGATCTCTCATTTACCACAAACATAAACTATATAATTGAAAAAACAATAAACATGGTTGGGTTTATAAACAGAATTGGCAAAGAATTTAAGGGAACCTTGGCATTGAAAGTGCTATATAACACCTTTGTTACCTAGCCTAGTTAAATATGCATCTCCCATCTGGAGTCCGAATTATAATATCCATGATGACCGTATTGAGCGTGTACAAAAAAAGGTGACGAGGTGCTTGCGGTTTAAAGACCACAAATGTCTTTATAGGGCCGATTACGCAGAACGGCTACGTTAATTCAAATTAGACACATTAAAACAACGCAGGGTTCTAAATGATCTAACAACACTTTACAAAGATGTAAACGGAATAACATCGACTCCAGATCTCCTCAACAAAATCAACCTAGATGTACCTCATCATTCTCATCTCCGGTCTAAGCGTACCACTAGGACGTTTGCCACTAAACTGTGTCGCACAAACCTGGGCCAGCATGCACCCATAAAATGTTGACTTTTTACAACAGTGCTTAGTCGACAGCAATATTGATATTTTCTTAGATAGTCTGCCAATATTTAAAACTAAAATAAACAAATTTTACCTGTAATCAGCTGCCCACAAATAGTCATACTTATTTTAATTTAATAATAATAATAATAAAAATATGCGGCTTTTTCGCGCACCGCAATTGCAATTCAGTGAGGAAATGCTGCCAGCATCCTTGGTACAATGCCTCGAGGGCCTTTTTTAGGTTTAACTTAGTTTTAATTTAATGTAGTTAATGTTAATAATCATCTTGTAATTTGGTTATGTAAATAAATATATCTGAATAATCATAATGTAAGTTTATTTTCTTAATTTAATTTTATTAATTGTAATATGTTTTATTTAATAATCTGTTCAAATTTAATGTTTAATAATATTTCAATTTAATTTAGTTTAATTAGACTTAGGACCGTTCCTAAGTCCTAAGTCTAATTAAACTAAATTGAAATAAAATACAAATACCGTTATTTGTATTTTATTTTTATCATTTACATGATTACTTTAATTATTTCAAAATGCAATCGAATTATTAATCACGTTCTTTGTTATTCGTAGCCTTTTATTATGAATGTTGTGCATGCCTTTAAGTGATGTATTTACACAGTACTGAAGATCTGCCATCACCTAATGTTATATCTTTGTAAATATGCCGTTGGTGTGCCTTGCATAATTAATAATTAAATTACAAAAAAATAAACACTACAACAATATACATTGGGCGGCCTTATCGCTTCCTGCAATCTCTTCGTACAACCAGCAGGGCTAACATGACAAGCGTGCGAACGCTCTCTTCCTCGATTTGTCTAAATTTGTCTACGGTTCTAACGTCATCCAATAGGATCGGTTAGGCTCGAGTAAACTCGAAAAAGGCACTTTGACAGTTCTTTATCTCGCGACGAGAGACTGATGTAGCAAATTTATAAAAACAAATCATTTTTATGATAGCAACATCAGCTCGTTTCGTTAATTCGATTTTACGCATGGAATTAGTATGTACTATATTGAGTTTACGTCCACGCACTAATGCACTGCTAATCCATGGCAAGATACTACGGGTAAGGTTAAAAATAATATTTATTAACTTTACCACAAAACAAGCGTTCTATACAATTCATACCCCACGCACATTTTTTTTTCCCTCCAACCGTATTACAAAGCCCTATATTCTTGCTACTGGCTATGAATGTGCAGGCTCCTCCATTATTCATGACAATTGAATATCGCCGTTCGCCGCCATCTTTTCTCAGTGTTTTTCAAACTGATTTAGTTCGTGAAGAACGGAAATGTTATGGTAATACATTCTGTTTTATATCAATTGGGTTTTGTAAGAGATTCTTGGCAGTTTTTGCGAGAAGGTGAAGAGAATTTATATGCCTATCCAAATATGTTTTGCATTTGCTGAGGAAGATATGTTTTTGTGGGGGGAATTATACTGGGTGTTATTACATTATTATATTCGTCTGGGGTGACGAAGAATAATCAGTGTACAAATTGTCTTGAATTTTTAACTGTACGTGCTGTTAATTAATGGTCTGTTAAGTTAATTAAAAGTATCTGATAAGAATGTAAAAAAACAAAAGGGAACTAATTTTTTGATCAGTTGAAAAACATATTGAGCAGTTATTTAATTATATTTTAATTTAATGGCGGTTGATTAGTTAAACTGGTAAATTACAAACCTACGCACGCACACAGTCACAAACAATTTTTTTTGTTTTTTTGGAATTTATCAAATAACTTCTCCCGCTCTGGGTGGAGCGGGAGGGTGTGTTAGACTCTTACTGACTAATACCCACCCGTATTCCTTCCGTTGCCTGTGTTGCCGGGAGCCTTGGTAACCCTTTCGAACTTCCACGCGACCTCGGCAGGCATCGGCCCTAGTGGACCCCTACACTTGTGCTGACATCTCTTTGAGGCGCGCGTGGAATACAACGCGCCGTCTACCCGGGCCTGGTCCTTATCCGATGGCGAGCTACCCATTGTTCTCCGTCCGCAAGCCCGCGCCTACGGTGGCTGGAAATCCGCCCGGGATTCTCGATGCCCAGGGCGTCTCCTGCGGCGGCTAGGGGCGAGAGGGCGCGAAATTTGCCTTTCCCTCAACCGTCCCGCCTCCTCTGCGAGCATTACTGCTTCGCAGACGGAGGTGACGGCTGCCCATGTCGCACACGTATAAGGATTTAAAGTGTAGTAGGTACTTCGTCCATTTTGGTTTGGTTTTGGCTGTACAGCGGAAGTGTGGCTGTAATTTACGAAGCTTTAATTTTGGGATAAAAATGTTTTTGTATTAAAAACAACTGAAATCGATTCAGTAAACGATTCTGAAGCACTTACATAATGTGCATTAATCCAGTTATTAGTACTTAAATAAAACTCCTTAGAATGACCTTGTCCTTGTTTGTCCTTAGAATTTACTTATTTCTCTGTATTTTATAAGTGGAAACCTGTAATTGGCTTTCAGATTATTGTACTACAAGTATACTTGGTCTGTTTGTTTTGGCTGTAAGTCTCCCATGTCATTTAAATAAATAAATAATATTATGATAACCTCGTTGGTCGATAACCTCGTCGTAGCATGAGATCCTGGGTGGAATTCCCGGGTGGGGTAGTGTGATTGGGTTTTTTTTACAGAAATTCTCAGTAGTAGCCCGGAGTCTGGATTTATGCCCAGAATGAGAGCATTGGTGGCCCAGTGGTAACGTCCGCGACTTACGAGTTGTAGGTCGTAAGTTTGAACCCAGACAGGCGCTTTACTTTGTGTACATTATTTCAACACCACTGCTCTCAAAACGGTGAAGGAAAACATCATGAGGAAACCGGCATGTCCTGGAACTAAAAATTCGAAGACATGTGACATCTCTCAACCCGCACTGGACCCGCGTGGTGGATTACGGCCCCCTCCCTCAAACTGAGAGGAGGCCTGTGTCCCAGCAGTGGGAACATTATAGGCTGATTATGTGATGGCAATAGGTTCGGCCCTGTTACATGGGACTTAAACATAAATGATTAAATGTGGGTGTACTATACGAGGTACCCCTCTGCCTAACCTTTCGGGGATTACAGGCTTGATGTTATCTTCTATAAATGATATTATTAGCATTGAACAAGTGTACAACAGAATATGGGTGACAATATAGCCACTGAAGAAAGCGCCTACATTCCCGTATTCTTTTATTGTTCCCACTGGTTTAAACTTGAAGTATAAATAAGACAAGGACTACAAAATAGTAGTAACTACGTAGTACTCGTGTGTGTGTATTTATTTATTTATATATATATACTTTATTGTACACCAGATTATACATTACTATTATAACTTATTTTTGATAAGGTAAAAGTGGTGAAAAATAAATTTAAAACCTTCAAAATAAAGACGATTGCGTTAAATTTCGTCTAAAAGTGATTGCGAGGAGCAGTGGTGGCCCAATAGAAACGAACGCGACTTACTAGCTGGAACACAGACAGGCACTTTACTTTGTGTAATGATTAGAGATCGGATATTCGGATATTCACCTAAAGTTGAGATGTTGGCAAATATGGAATGCGCTTTTGTATCGCAAAATCCCGCGGCTCTGGGAATACAAATTTAGCTTTCTGATTATAGAATCGAATGTATATTAACTTACTTTCAAATGTTAGCTTATATGGAATGCACTTTTGTATCGGTCGTAAAAATCCCGCCTGCCATTCCTGAATCGACAAATTTTATGTTTTTTCTGACTACATATGTAATTGGATGCATATGTACCTACCTAATATTATGATGTAAAGTAGGTAGAAACATTAATTTTAAATAAACATGCAATCCAATAATCCCGGGTTTTTTTTTAATAAATATTTTTGTAGAAGTCGCTTCCATACTATACACCGGACTAGTTATGCATTCCCGTTGTTGGTGACCTCTTTAAAAAAAAAGATTTTTAAGAAGCCGCTTCCATACTTTCATAGCTAAAAATTAACTTTAGGTAAATATGCATCCGAATATCCGATCTCTGGTAATGATACTATTAAAATTGAACAAGTGTACAACAGAATATGGGTGACAATGTGAATTATTAAATTATTTTATCAGCACTGCTCTCAAAACGGTAAAGGAAAACATTGTGAGGAAACCGGCATGTCCTAGAACAAAAAAATCGAAGACATGTGACATCTATCAACCCGCACTATGGCCTAATCCTTCTCATAGAGAGGAGGCCTGTATCCCAGATGTGGGAACATTACGGGCTGATTATGCTAAGTGATTGCGTAAGAATTTAACCTGAACAGGGGGTTGTTTCCACTTTCACATATATTTTGGAACAGACATTATATCCTAACTTTAATATTATAAATGCGAAAGTGAGTTTATTTGTTATGCATATTTTATGATTAAAGACTACGTTGAAGACAAGGAAGTTTGGCAATAATTGCCTCTGCACATGTGGCTTCCCCGGTACCTCATAGATGGCATGACTATGCAAATGTCGATTAACTGCTCCCAAATTACGATGTTTATTTTTTTTTATACATACCTACTGCCTTGACATATTTTTTTCATTATTTGACATTATATACTTACAATTTGGATTTCAAACTATTTATTAATGGCTATTGTGGACATGATATTAATTAAGACTTGTTAAAGTTGTAATGACAAACATGTTATTTGGTTTAAATAGGTTTTTATTATTTTATTAATATTTTATATTTTGTGAATGTGAGGGTTGTAGAAGGGCCATTTATTTTTTGTTAAGTATCTGGTACTTCTTGACTGACCTACACTGTTCTCCCATACCTATTAACACTATAATAATGTCAAAACATTGTAAAAGCCAATATTATTTTTAAAAGAGTAACCGTGGAGTTTCTTGCCGGCTCTGCTCCATAGGAAACAACCAATTGGAACCGTGCACCTAGCTTCTGACGTTTCATAAGTGCCCATATAGGTTTATGTGAAATAAAATATTATGATGTTGATTTTTTTACGCTTTCACGCTAAAACGGCTCAACGGATTTGGATCAAATTTTGCACATAGATAGACCATGTCCTGGATTAGAATATGGTATACTTTTTATGCAGATATTCCTACGGGATCGAGAAGTATGCGGGTAAAACGGCGGGGCGCAGCAAGTATTGTATAAAATTGACGACAGGGATCCATAAAACTTTATCTACCTTTATATCTGTATACCGGAGGTATACTATCCTAAGTCCATTTTTTTCGACATTAACTTTGTAATGTCCTTGAAACAAACATTTATAGATCTACTTAGTGGTATACTATTTTAAGTCCAATAAAAACAACAAATAAAATTTTACTTAGAAGTTCACACAATTATGTAGTCAAGTGACTTAAATGAGTAGTGTTCAAATTGAGACTTAAAACATGTGCACTGAATAATTAGCTTAATGTGACTTATGATTGAATGCCTCCGGTATACAGATATATATCCGTCCCGCTCTAACACTATATAATACAGGATACGATGTATGCAAATTTAATTAAACTTGAAGTTTGAAACTTGATAGAATTAAAGAGATTACGTCGAGTCGGTAGCACGTGCCATTTATTAGAAATGGCATAAGTACTATAGGAGAAACTGTCTTCAGTTTACGAAATGGGGCAGACAAGCGATAATAATCGATCGGAAAATGGTAGGTGAAAATAACATACTAATTATATACTTGCAAGCAACTAACGCTAACGTTCCACTAAATTCTGATTTTATTTATTAATTTTATTATTTGTGTAAACACTGTAAAATACACAGATATACGACATAACAAATTAATAATAATTATTCATTGTAATTTTATTTGAAATTGTAATTTCATGGAAAAATATTATTAGCTTTCTGCGGGCCAGGCCGTGCGCGAAGTCTGAAAAAGGCTTATTTGTTAAATTCTAAGAAAACTAAATGTTTAAGCTGTAGAACTTATTCTGTAGGTAACTGTTATTTTTCTTTTAATAAAATTTATTCTTATTCTTAAAATTCGTTCAGTGTGGGAATATGATCAATTCTCAAGGCAAGCTCACATGGCACGTCGGATTGCAGCACATCGCATTACAATAAAAATAAGTTAGATCCGACCCGCCTGTAGAGTGTGATGGTTCAAACAGAACGCACGAAAGTGATGCAGATAGGGTTGCCAGGAGTCCGGCTTTAGCCGGACATGTCCAGCTATTTACAATCGTGTCCGGCCAAATATATGAAAGCCTGCCCAGCTATTTTTAGACTTTTAGTCATCCTCGCCCCGCCAAAAGATGCCGAACGAAAGTACAAATTACTTTAGTAAGAACAAAATGTGATTATATAAAAACATATTTAAAAAAATTGGTTGTTTGTAAAGTTGGCTTACGGACGATAATTTTACGTGATAACAAGAGAGATATGCGTCAGAAGCCGAACGCTTAGGCCGATCGTGCCTTTCTATCGCTAGTTCCGCGCTCTCGCTTACACGCTTGGCTCAGGCGGAACGTGACAACGAGTCATTTTCGTACGTACAGCCAGCGTTCATCGTTTTATAAGACGTTATCACTTCAAAAAAAAATAATAACAATAAATAATTAAGAGTAGAGTCAAATCAATAACAGTAATAAATACGTAAATATATATATCTTTTATTTTTTTTTAAAAAGCCTGTGTGTCATGCTTCCAGGGCATAATATCCAACCATTTTTGGGATGTGGTGCGGCCTGTGGCGGCATCTACATCGCCACATGCGAACTACACAACACACTGATGTTACGCAAAATCCTGCATCGCGCAAGCAAAGTTTACCGCGCAATTTATATACAACGTCCCGACATCAACCGTCGGGCAGTTGCCCACCAGACACGACACCCGTCTGGTCGGGGGATCCTCCCTTTTCTATGGAGGATGAGTGAACTTTACACCCTGTTCCTCATGCTTCTATAGCCCCACCACGAATGTGCCTTCACTGTCGAATCTGTTTTTGTCTGTGGTATGGCAAAGACAAGTACTTATAGAACATAGAGTGAAATAGCACAGTCGACAAACATAAGCTAGTATCTTTCGGCAATCGGCTTTCTGCGACTTACACTGACCAATTCTAAGGTCAGCTGTTGTCGGAAAAAACGGACGCAGAAAAAAATTGGTCGACTAAGCATAGTAAATTAAATACAATCTGATAGAAAAACTTAAGTGGCAGTGAGCAGGGCACATTGCTCGCAGAACAGATGGCCAATGGGGCAGAAAGGGTCTGGAGTGGTGACCGCGTACCAGAAGACGTAGCGTTGGAAGGCCTCCTACAACGTGGACCGATGGCCTTGTGAAGGCCGCAGGAATTCGTTGGATGCGGAAAGCATAGAACCGGTTGAAGTGGCGGTACTTGGGCTCCCCCAAGCACCGCCACTTCGACAGGTTCTGTGCTTATGTCCAGCAGTGGACGTCTTAAGGCTGAAATGATGATGACAGAAAAGCCCTGATTTCGGTTAGGATGGTGAAATGGTGATGGTGAAAGTTTATGGTGTTCTAACATAAATACTTTCTGTATTTATGTTAGAACACCATAAACTTTTTACAGAGTAAATCAAAATGTTTCACCACTTAATGTTTTTATTTTGTTATTTTATTTTGAGTGTGAGATTTAATAGTCACGTTTGTAACCCCCGAAGGGTAAAGCTGAGGTGTACTTGTAGAACATCCACATTTCGCCAGCTATGTGTAAGTCCCATGTCATAGGGGGCGAGCCTATTGCCAGCAACCGGGCACAAATACAGACACCGGGATGCTACTGAGAAATTCATGATAGAAAAACCCAGTACCACATTGCCCGACCTCGGTATCGAATCCATGACCTCATGGTCAGCAGTAGCGTTTGCGAACTCTAGACCATCGAGGCAGTGCAGTACTAATAATGTGGCCAACAATTTACAATCTAAAATTTGGCGTTCCGCAAAACCAAAGCAAAATACAGTTCAGTAAATTCTCTTGCTGAAAAGTAAATTCAGTATAATTAACGAGAAATATATTAAAATGACGTCACGTTGTATTCAGTCGGTTCTCGGATACAGTTGATTCTACTAATGAACTTTCATTAGTGCATCGTTCCTGTTAATTATGTACGGGTTTTAATTAAAATACTAAAATTAAATCTATTTTTTACCGTAACTTTTACGGGTTATCAAAACACTAGCTGCGCCCCGGTTTCACTCGCTAAGGTCTCGATCCCGTGGAAATATCCGAATAAAAAGTATCCTATGTCCTAATCCAGGTCATGGCCTACCCATGTGGCACATTTTATCCAAATCCGTTCAGCCGTTTTAGCGTGAAAGAAACAAACAAAAAACTCACTTTCGCATTCATAATATTAGTTAGGATTAAGATTATCGTTGAGCCCTGAGTACTGATTTACATTAAACACAAGTTGCAATAACTTGTGTTTTTATGCGACAAAAAATAAAAAAAAAAGATAATAAAAAATTGTAACCAAAAAGTTAATAAAAAATTGTAACCAAAAAGTTAGTAAAAAATTGTAACCAAACTTTTACCAAGTAGCAAATTCATGTATTTTTGTGCATAACAAAAATGATGGACTGCAATTCTTTAAGAGTTTTACTACAAATTGCACGATTGGGCCTAAAAAGTCAGCCAATTTACTACTAAAAATTTGTGGTACTCAATCCATACGGACACTTATTGGTGAGCAAAACAATCAAAATGGTTCACTATTTCCGCAAAAATGTCTTGTCAGATTTAAAAAGAGTCAATGACAAAACATTCTTTAACTTAACGTGTCAGAATATTTACGTAGTTACGAGTTTGGCGCCAAGATAATCAAAACATTGTGGCATTAATGAGTCTTTATGAGTGACGATACTTTTTTTTTTTGGGTGGGTAATCATCAAATAACTTCTCCCGCTCTGGGCGGAGCGGGAGGGTGTGTCACTTACTGACTAAAACCCACCCGTAGTCCTTCCGTTGCCTGTGTTGCCAGGGGCCTCGGTAACCCTTTAGTACCTTCCCGCGACGCCGGCAGGCATCGGCCCTAGTGGACCCCTAAACTTGTGCTGACGACATCTCTTTGAGGCGCGTGTACATACAACGCGCCGTCGACCCGGGCCTGGTCCTTACCGGATGGTACGGTGGCTACCCACCGTCCGCAAGCCAGCGCCTACGGTGGCCGGAAATCCGCCCGGGATTCCCAACGCCCAGGGCGTCTCCTGCGGCGGCTAGGGGCGAGAGGGCGCGAAACATGCCTTTCCCTCAACTGTCCTGCCTCCTCCTTCGCGAGAACTTAATTTTCAACAATAAAATTGACTCCAACGACTGAATCGACAGTACTGTTACTGGTTACAGTCAATGTCAGTTTTCAGTATCGATCTCGGTCCTCTGCTGGTGTTTCGCGAAATTTCGTGGCCTCTGGCAACACACAGGCAACGGAAGGAACACGGGTGGGTTTTAGTCCTTAAGAGTATGACACACCCTCCTCAAAAAAAAAAAAATCTTTTCACCACGTCATTATCTATTCTTGTATCAAGAATTTAAAATATAAGTTTATATAGTTTCGTAACGAGACTAAAATCTAAATATTGTTTAGTAAACAATAAATACAATTTCATTTATTCTCAATGATAGAGCCAAAATAAAGTTTAAATGAGTTAAACCCTAGTGCTCGCTCGTTCATAGTTAGTTTTAGTTCTAAACTAAACTAGTCTGAACGAGCAGTAAACGTGTAACTGTAACATTGTTGTTCTTTTACTGTAAACTTTATTGTTTTAACTACAATACACCTCTTTTGTTAATTAGAAGTTTAGAAATAGAAGCTGCAGTGGCTTTTACTAATTTATTTCGGCATGATAACTGTTTCTTTATATTGTTATCCAAAACAAAATTAGTTTTTAAGTAAATAGAAGAGCTCCTTGTCAAATATCTAGGCAAAGAAATCTATGCCTTTTTTTAGAGAAATTATCAAATAACTTGAGCTCTGGGCGGAGCGAGAGGGGGGGCGGTTCAGACTCTTACTGACTAAAACCCACCCGTGTTCCTCCCGTTGCCTGTGTGTTGCCAGAGGCCACGGTATCCCTTTCGAACTTTTCCGCGACTGAAAACTATGCCTACCATCATCTTCATTATCATCTTTGCTACCAAGTAGAATTAAATGTATTTGTGAATATGAAGACTATGAGGTTATTGTTGTTTTGTTTTCTTAGTTAATTTTAATCATGGTCAGTTTGAGTAATTTATGCGGCCACACAAATGTTCTTTCTTTGGTATTGTTCGTCGCATGGTTGAGCTCCTTAAGTTCTGAGTTGAGCTGCACGATTACTGACAAACGCGTGCACTGACTGAACAGGTGCACTAAGTCTGTGTGGTTCTTTCCTTAAAATACCATTTCAGACACCAATATACATGGCCTTCACATGAGCTGACCAAGATTATATCAGGACTTTAAAAGAGACTGTGACCTCTGAGTTTGTTTCGTCATTTCTTCTCAGAGTAGACAGATAGGAAACGCCGACCTCATCTAGTTTTATTTTAAAATATAACGCGTAAACACTTTTACGCGTCAATTATATTTTTTAAATAAAACTAGATGAGGTCGGCGTTTCCTATCTGACTGCTCTGAGAAGAAAGGCCGAAACAAACTGATCCCAAAAAAAAAATCTCAACTTATACAATACCAGCGGTCGCTGATCCCAAAAAAATTCTCAACTTATACAATACCAGCGGTCGCTGATCCCAAAAAAAATCTCAACTTATACAATACCAGCGGACGCTGATCCAAAAAAAAATCTCAACTTATACAATACCAGCGGTCGCTGATCCCAAAAAAAATCTCAACTTATATAATACCAGCGGTCGCTAATCCCAAAAAAAAAAAAATCATCAAATCTTTTTATTTTTATTTTGTCGTGTATCGATACCCATAACGGCTGCGGGGTTCCGCTAGCTAATTTAAGTTGACTCTGTATTTGCAGGCATAATGAGACTTTTTACTGCATCACTTATGTAGCTTAGGTCTAGGTTGCCAAGCGCTACTGCTAATCTTCCTTAGATTAGCAGTGTGTCTTGAGTTCGTTCCCCAAGACGGGAATCAGTGTATTGGTACGTGGTGTAAATTGTTTTGCATACTGTTGTATAGAATCCATTGTTTTTCTCTAACTGAACAGACAGCTGTGCTGCTGGGGAGTTTGTTGGCTACTTCTTCTTCCCAGCTAAAGCACTAGGAAGTGGCGAAGGGTGGGCGTTTTGGGGGACTGTCTTATGTAATTTTGACGTTTGAAAAGTGCTGATTCTCAGCTTAGTTTGAATAAATGACTTTTGATTTTGATTGGGTTAATCCATTAAGAAATTTTTAGGTATTGCCCGGAATATATCTGGTATTGTGTTCGGTTAGCGACAATAACCAGTCCCCATAATATATGAAACCACTTAACATAACTGGCGAAATGTAAATCTGTCTTCCCTGAGGCGCAATTTTATGTTATTAACTACCAATATTCCTCCTTATATAAATTCACTACGCCTCACAAGATAAAATAGCCTTAAAAACAAAACACATACGCCTTTTTGGCACCAGCTGTGTTGGGTAAAAGGTAGTCTTCATTACTTGAGATGAATTATTTATTTCGTCTCGAACGTGGCTTGGTTTAAAAAAAGGGCTAATAAAAGATACTGTAATGATATAAGTACATATATATCAAGACGTTCCAAGTAGAATTTCAAACTGAAAATCAGGATTCGGAATCAGTGACGTAAAGATTAAATGTCAGAAGAAACTTTCTCTAAAAGTCAAGTTTCGAAATTCGAACAGTGTCTCGTTGTGAATCCGCGACGATTTACTTTAAAAACAAATGAAGTCGCTCTCGAATTGTGTGCACTCACTTGAGTGAGATTCAAAGTGAACTTTTTATGGTTTGAGTATATCATTTATTTCACAAAACTTTACAGAATAGCACCTATGTATTCTAGATTTTTTTCAGTCGTCAAGCTAGCAGCAACATGCCTATTGTCCCAATAAGACGTATCAAAGGTCTATCTCAGAATATTAACAGTTGCCATATCTTTTTACCCCTTTTCTTTGAAGTTATGTCTCACAAAACAATCGAGTCTTTCAGCGCAACAGAGGAACTGTTAATCTCATGTCTAACTGACATTCTCGCAAACGAACCAATTTGCAAGTCTCCGTCAAAAATGACTTGCTGTCATTGTTTTGTTTTTGCTCGGAAAAAAGGTGAACACAGCCGGTTCTTTGGCATTGGACTAGTACCAGTAAAGTTCACTTGGAACCACACTCAAGTGAGCGCACACAAGTCGAAAGCGAACTCATTTGTTTTTAAAGTAAATCATCGCGGATTCACAACGAGACACCGTTCGAATTTCGAAGTGATGTTTAAAGATCTTGTCTAATATTTTTTTTTTTTTTTGTAGGGATCACTACATATTGCAGCCAGGATCATATCCGTATGAGGAAACTCTTTAATGGTTACTGGCATCGTTTTGGAATTTGATGTAGGTATACGCTGAGACTGTATTGCAAGATGTAATCATAATAAAGGCTTTCTGAAAATTTTATTAAAAATTAAAAGTTAAAAATTGGCAATGACAGCGATGAGGACGCGTGTGGTGGTGTGGGTACTTTGAGCCAGTGTCCTTTTGTTTTTTTTTAATGAATTATTTATGTTTGTAGTTAGTTTATTTTAGTAACTTTGGTAGTATGTGCGTGTGTGTGTGTGTGTGTGTGTGTGTGTTAGTTTTATAATAATATAGTTTACATAATATATATATATTTTTTACATTACACAATAAACTTATAACGGAAATTGACGAATTCATTAATGTGAAAATAAGATTAGTATTAGTTAAATTATTAATGTTTAGTATTTAACTATCGAAGCGTTATAAGAGTGCTGTAAAAGTCGTAATGAAATAGTAAAAGAAAAAAGAAAGTCGTATAAAGATGGTAAAAGATACTTCGTTATGTAAAAGTTTCCGAACTATCCTCTTTTTGAAACGAAACACACATTATAAGGAAAAGCCTTACAGTTTTTTTTTTGGTAAACATCTATGTTTTTGCAGTTAGTCACAGTATTTTTAATGATGATATAGATTATTGATTGTTTATGATTATTTTTGCTCTAACTTAACTGTCAGCTGCGCTGCTGGGGAGTTTGTTGCACCACTTCTTCTTCCCATTTAAAGCACTAGGAAGTGGTGAAGGGCGGACATTTTGGGGGACTGTTTTATGTCATTTTCACATTTTGATTCTCTAGTTTGAATAAATGAGTTTTGATTTTAATTAAAAACAAAACGAAAAATCGACTTTTTTGTTTTCGAGTTTCGCTTATCATGCTGTTAAATTAAAGAAACTCAGGACTGTATGTATATTGAACAATGCGATTTTTAAATTAGTAAGTCAAACAGGTTTACAAGAAAAGTGCAAAGTTTTTATTCGCACCAAAATTTAAATAGTTTCACGAAAAAGACCAGCTAGGTCATTTTAAATTACAATGGGTTTTTTAACAATTTGACAACATCCAGTGCGTTAGTTACGTTATCGGGCTGGCGAACTTTCCGAACATATGAAGATATTTTATTATTTAAGGTTTAGGAATTTCCCTATTGAATATAGAGTATATTTTGTACTGACTCTACTTTTATATATGAAATTGATATTAATTTAATTAATTTATAATTGCCAATTTAATTAATGTCATATAAATATTTTGTATGCCAAGAGAGGCAAAACATGTTGGTCCAGTAAAATTATGTTTCCATCTATATGTGCATATTCATGTATCATGTTACAGATGTTTGAACAAATAAATTTATCTTTATCTTTATCTGTATCAATCAAAATCCTTCGGATTGTGTAAGAAAGTGTGTTACGCAATTGGGTTGTAAGTTTATAGCTATTTGAGTTACAATTATTGTAAATTTTGTTTTTTTAACAAAAATATTCATAAAACGACTCATTGATTTTAAGAAACATTCTCCGTTTCATTCCCTTGTAGAACTTATAAAAAAGATAGACTCAAATCATTGCTAAAATTATATTTTACGAACTGTGACTGACTACAAAAACTAAACAGTTATAGACACACATCAAATAGATAACAGTAAGATATATATTTCTGAAACACCTAGAGGAAACATCTATAATAAATATAATAATACTATAATAAACAACAAATTTCATCATAACAGCAGCCAGTAACATCGAACATTGACTAAACACATAATTATAATTATTATAATTAATTACAAACACACATAATTAGTATAACATCAGTCGTCAGTTACTTACTGTGGACGTAACTTACTTTATTAAACATTATATATAGGTCTTATTATTCATACTTTTCTGAAAAGTGATTTATTTCTTTCATTCGTCTTTCTTTCTACAGTTTTATATTCATAAAAAGTGTGAATAAATTATTAAGTTTTTTATTGTTTTCTAACTTTTCTTGTTACTTTTCTATTTAAAAGGGCCTTATACTTTTTGTTTGAATTCAATCGGTTCCATTTTGGTCTCCATTTTATAATTCACGAAATAGCCTACTAATTCAATTTCGAGATTGGTTGAATAATTTCAGTTAAGTCTTTTCCCAATACCATTTACATACTAGTCCTCTGTATTATATACTTACCTTAATATTTTTCGGTTCAAATCAAATGAAAATCGGGTATACCTTTTCATTTTTCCGATAACTAAGTTATATTTATATCAATACTTTGACATGGCGCACACTAAGCGACATGCGACTGAGATAGATCGACGACTACACCACAGAACATTTATACTCAGAGAGGCCTAGACAAAACTGACTGCGGCCGATATTTTTTATATATTTTGTCAAAGCACACTTGGTGTCGAGTTGCAGAGTCCCAACGATAGGCTAGGGAAGTCGCACGCTCTCGCAATTTGTTGCAGCGACTAGACGCACAGTGCACGCGCACATCCGACGACAGTCGTATGCGATTCGCCTTCGAATTTTAAGTAAAACACGACTGTCTATTTCGTTTACTCAAAGAAAATGATCGCTTCCTATTTATCGACTAGATACAGTGACAAAACGCACAGTTTGCGCTGATACTTTAGTTCGTAACGTTGAAACTATTTACAAACTTTAAGAAATGTAACAGTTTTCCAATATGGCTTTAGCCAAAACTTTTGGTAACAAACCCTTTCATTCGGTGGCTATATCCAATTCAATGTACATTTATTTTTTTAAAACAATTTCCTTTTATTGAAAAGGAAATCGTTTAAAAAGAATCGTTTAAGAAAGATTATTGTTAAAAAGAAAAAAATGGTTAAACAGATTAAAAAAAAGAACACATAAAACAATTTCCTTTTTGTTTAATTTTTTTTTTTGAGGCGGATATTGAAAATTAATAATAATATTAATACAGGAAAAAAAATAAACCAGTACGCAATTTGTTTTTTTTATAAAAAAATAAAAAAAAAACCTACGAATGCAAAAACCAACGCAAATCGAGCGAGCGCTCAGCTGTTAAGTTACCTTCGCGCGTTCCGCTACACAACGCGCCTGCCCCGGCCGGCCGGCAAGTCACCATAAAAATTGCATATTAAAATAAAAAAACCTAATTAAATATTTCGTTAGTGATAACTTTATTTTTTTGTACTAAGACATAATACATATTATATCAAACTAAAAAACATATTTTTTGTCAAAATTTGCGCAATGTATTTTTTCCTGTATATAAATTTTATTTACTTTGCTTGGGTAGATTTTGAATCAGCTTCGATAATACGTATTTAATCCACTTTATGTATCTTGATGTTACAATACTTCTTGTCACTGTTTAAATAGCAAGTAGGGGTATACGAATTGCAGTGGGGTAGGTAGGTACCAGAAGTAAAATAGAAACTCCGATATTTTTTCTTTTTTCACTTTGTCGTGTTTTTTTTTGGAAATCGGTTGTTTTTTATTGGAAAAAGTTTTCTTTGCTTTGATTTTAATCTTATTCAAATTCTGACTTTTTATTGGTAATATCTACATCATTTTAAAACTAACAAACTTAAAATAATAATAATTATATGTACAATTATAAAAAAGGGAGGGCAAAATATCAAAGGGCGTCAAAAAATTCGTCCGCATCGCTGTCAACAGGAAAAGTACCCAAAATTCTGACTTCAAATTTTCTAGACCTTGTACTAAAATGGTATTTTATTTATTTTATTAACTGCACTGACAAAAAAAAAAGTACTGAATCCCATATCAATTTGGATAAAACACAGCTCATTTATTAAAACTGAACACATTCACGTTGTTTTTAGGAATCGTGTTCAATCTTTCTTTTGTTTTCATTTCTCAATTTGAATGATCTCAGTTTCATATTGGTGCCTTCTTTAGATCAGTAGATCTTTACAAGAAAAAATAAATCTTTGATTAGTCTATTTCAATCAATTTCGAAATCTTAATCATTTTGTCCGTCGGGTAGATTATTAAAAAATATTGGACACGTATTTTTTCTTTTTTACGTAATCAAAAGATTACGGCGATACATTGAGTAAAAATTTGTCATAACGTCAGGCCTCGCTAGATTTTATACTGAATTATGACGTAGCGAACCCCCACTCCCAAACTTTAATGCGTTTTATCTAAGTATTTTTTTATTAATATGACAAAGCAAAAAAATACGTGTCTTATATTTTTTTTTTAATATCTGACTGACGGACTAACCCAGGCATCATCTCTATTGTTCATCTCATTCAGTTTAATGAAAATATTTCCAACGAAGAGCCTTTATAGCATATCATGAATACTTGAGAGGCTTTCCACAAATGTCAGGGAAGTGTTGTATCCAAACCACACGTAAGTGGAACAATATATCCTTCTGTTTAATTATTTATATAACGTGTTTGTATTGGAATGTTCCTTATTTGGAATACTCTCTTACTTTATCAAATACATCGGTAATTGACGTTTAAATTAAGGGTCTCTATTTAATTTTAAACATTCTGTTTAATAAACATCCTAACTGTTATTGTTATTTTGTTTTCCTATTATTGCTAGTGAGGGTTTTTTGTTTTCCATGATTATATGTTTTATTTCTATTTTGGTGTTAGTACCGATCTGTTTGCCTCCTTTTTTAAATAATTATTAATTTGCTAAATGGTCTTCACGCAATTTTAAAACTATTTTTCTCTACTTATAGCCTACATTATTATTATTATACTCATAGATGTCTAATTTATGAAACTCTTCTTCTTAGCTTTTCTATCCACTATAGAGATCCATCTAAGCATCATTTTATCTTCCTACTTTCTTAAAGAGTCGCCTTTCTACCTAAAATTTATAATTTCATATTATTTATATTCAGACCGTCACTAAAAACATTATCACTTTCACAAACTTCCATATTCATTTCACTTACATTCATTACTTTATCAACAAAAACTACATCACAACAATCACACTTCTTAACTACACAATCATCATCAACATTGACTTTCTTCAACATCAATTCCCCGTTTTAAATCCCAAAAACTCCAATTCCACAAAATCCATATTTCAATCCCACAAACTCCCCTTTTCTATCCCACAAACTCCCCATTTCAATCCCACAAACTCCCCATTTCAATCCCACAAACTGTTTTTCTTTCCCACAAATTCCCCTTTTTAAATCTAAATTTCTACTTACAGATGGATGCGGCGGATGATCTTGTCCCTTGACATTTTGCAGCTGTTTGTTGTGGGCCGTTGGCGTCCTCTCTCCAGGTGCTGTTGATGCGCTTGCAGCCGCTCCAGCGCTGCTTCCAGCTGGTGACTTCGCTTGAGGAGAGCTTATTGAGGTTGTCCTGTAAGGAAGGGCATTTGTTAGGTTAAATGTGAATGATGATAATTTGGGAAGGTAGATAATCATCATCATCTGCCTAGCCTTTACCCAACTATGTTGGGGTCGGCTTCCAGTCTAACCAGATGCGGCTGAAAACCAGTATTTACATGGAGCGAAAACCCATTTACTGGGTAACATGATACCCCTTGGTAAGGCTGGTTGTCAGACTTTCGGGCTTCTGACGACCCGTAACAACTGTCAAAGATCTACAAATGACAGCCGGGACCAACGGCTTAGCGTTCTTTCCGAAGCATGGGGTCTTGGTATGTAAAGATGGTCACCCATCCACGGACCAACCCCGGCAACCGTAGCTTACCCGTGCTGCTGTTATTACTTAGCCACAATCTCCTCTCTCTGAGTACCAACTTTCTATATCTTTTGATAATCTTGCGCTTGCGTTCAACGAATATACTTTCTCTCTAGCTGATTATATTTTAATCTGGATGTAGTATAATATTAATGCAAAATATTGCATTATGCCTACAGTCTTAAGTAGATATTTTTTTTTGCCAGAAACTCATTTCTGAACGACTTACTGCAACTCCTTTTATAAGTAAGATTTTACAGTGAAAACCAACAGGAAACACCGAGTCAGTGAAGTTTAGTAAGACCTAAAACTGATTCAACTGTATTTCCGAAATTTTTCGGTTTCAGAAGTCACATACATTCATGTCGTTTTGATATCATACTGCTTCTGTCCACGCCAACGACAGCGTGAAATTTTAGTAACCTTGACTCACTGCATCGCATTGCATCGCCAGCCCGAGCTATTAACTTCGTTTTCGCTAAGCATTCTTTATTTCTTCTTGCTCGGTTCCTAAGGGTCGTCACGTGATGTTAAAAAGCCCATAACCTTTCTCAAGAATTTGGCTATCAAATGCAAAAAGTGTTTTTCAAATCTGACTGGTACACGAATAAAACGTAACGGCTACAAATAAACAAGTTGCTATTTACAACCGAGTGACTTGGTTCGGAGGGAGCCTGCAAATTTTGTTGCTAGAATGGACAAATGCAATACTAGCTTGTTTATTATTAAGACGCTGACAACACCTTAACCGCGGTCGCTGTCAAGTTCCATAGAAAAGAAAGAGAAGCGCGATGACACAAAGCTTGTAATTTATTGCAAAATATGAAGTAATTATCTATTTACTCAAAATTGAGTTGAGTAATCGAAAATAAAAAACAACCAAGTTCTGCATTCAAATAAGACGTTCTTGTTATTAATTAAATACGTAACGTATATTGATATTTGATACAGATATTTTGGATTAGAACTCGAAGTAAGAGGTTAGTTTAACGTTAGTTTGTATCGAGATTTTGTTTTCAAAACGTGTTTTGTTAACAACCAAGTTCTGGGAAATATGTTCAAAATTAATATATATTTTTTCCGCTACCACATACTATACAGATTTGGCATTTTTTTTTTTCTTAAGCGAAGCCTATTTTGGTCAATTGTGTCTTGTCAGCGCCTTAACAAAGCGTTTTTTTGTTTGGGAAATTATCAAATAACTCTCCCGCTCTGGGCGGAGCGGGAGAGTTACCTGTGTGCTGCCAGAGGCCACAGTATCCCTTTCGGACTTTCTCGCGACCCCAGCAGGTTATTAACAAATCTGACGTACGTTTAACGTTTTAAATAAGTCTTGGTTATTTGTAGCCGTATAAATTTAGCCAAGCCAAATCGGTACTTTGCTAAAGCTTGATTTTTTCCATGTAGTTCCGGAAATTACTCCCTACATACAAACAAACAAATTTAACCTCTTTATAATATTAAATATAACATCACACCTTGTTTCCCCGTAGGGATGGGCAGAGGTGTACCTGTAGTACACCCACATTTCGCCAGTTATGTGTAAGTCCCATGTAATAGGGGGCGAGCCTATTGTCATCAACCGGGCACAAGTTTTAATTGTTTTTTTATAGTATTAGTATACATGAAATACTGTCGCTAGATAAGTATCCAATCACAAAATAAATATTCCCGAATATAGTCCAGTTGTTTTACGCTTGTTATTTTGCCGATACACAAACAAATTGAATTAACTTGGGACTGAAATCACAGCGAAACATTCCGGTACAGGAATGCTCGTTATTATTGTTGATTATTGATTTATTTGTATTATTAAGAGCCGACATGACCGGAATCACTCAAGACAGAGAGGTTTGGAAAATGAAAGGTCAGGTCTGCCCAGGGAATCCCGGGCGGATTTCCGGCCACCGTAGGCGCGGGCTTGCGGACGGTGAGCAATGGGTAGCTCACCGTCCGGTAAGGACTAGGCCCGGGTCGACGGCGCGGCGCGTTGTATTCCACGTGCGCCTCAAAGAAATGTCGTCAGCACAAGTGTAGGGGTCCACTAGGGCCGATGCCAGCTGGGGTCGCGGAAAGGTACAAAAGGTTTACCGAGGCCCCCGGCAACACAGGCAACGGAAGGAATACGGGTGGGTTCTTACTACTTCATCACTGAGTTTACTACTGATAAACAGAGGTATGACGATGCGATCCCGACTTGCTAATTAAACATTTATGATTTTATTTATTGAAATTTATTTTAAATTGAATCATTTTATCAATGTAATCTATTGGCATGCCACCTTAATTGTAATTAAATTAAAAAAAAAATTAAAATAGTTTATTTCTGTAACTTTCTTGTACAATATTATTCTGTGGCTAGAACCTCCCAGGAAGCATGTAGTAATGCCTGTATTGGGTGGTTCTGCTCCTCCCTCGCATCAACATATTTTTAGGTAACTAGATAACTAAACTATTTTAAGTAATTACAAACAAGAACATAATGAATAAAAAGTTAGAGATACTGGTGTGACTTCTCTTTATGTGTGTGTGTGCGTGCGTGTGTGGAGTGTATGTGTGTGTGGTGAGTGTGTGTGTGTGTGTGTGTGAGAGAGAGGTGTGTGTGTGTGTGCCTTATGATATTTAGAACATACCATTTCTCGTATAGGCTGTGTGAATTTGACTCCTAATTAGGAGACTTCTAGCCCTATGATGTAATATCTTGGGATCGGGAAGTACCACTAGAAGTCACAAGTATTGTCTAGAGTTGGTATTATAATAATAATTTCTCTATATCAAAGTACCCAAGCCGCTCGAGCTCGTAATTGCTTGTTTATGTTAGTTTTGTAGGTACGCCATATATTGGCAAAACATAGTGCACATGTTTTAAACAATAATTATACTATCTGTAACTATACCTATGTTTAACAATATAAATGATTGATTAAGGCACTGACAAGACCCAATTGACCAAAATAAAGGCTTCTCTTAAGAAAGAAAATTGCCAAATCTGTATAGTTTGTGGTAGCGGAAAAAAATATATGTTAATTTTGAACATATTTCCCAGAACTTGGTTGTCACATAAAACACGTTTTGAAAAAAAAATCTCGATACAAACTAACGTTAAACTAACCTCTTACCTTGAGTTCTAATCCAACATATCTGTATTAAATATCAATATAAATTACGTATTTAATTAATAACATGTACGTCTTATTCTAATGCAGAACTTGGTTGTTTTTTATTTTCGATTAATCAACTCAATTCTGAGTAAATAGATAATTACTTCATATTTTGCAATAAATTACAAGCGTTTTGTCGTCGCGCTTCTCTTTCTTTTCTATGCAATCTGACAGTCACCGCGGTTTAGGTGTTGTCATCGTCTTAATTGTCTTTTTCTGTTTACCTTATTCAATTCAATTCAATTCAATTTATTTATTCAAGTAACCATGTCTCATTTTTTAGTAAAACTTATCCTTTGTTAGTAATACAGATAATTTAATCAACATCCTAAACAAATTACTGTATAATATTGTGGCGGCCATCTACATCGCCACATGCTAACTCCGTATCACACTGACGTCACGCAAAATCCTGCATCGCGCAAGCAAAGTTTACCGCGCGACTAGCATATATACAACATCCTGACATCAACCGTCGGGCCGTTGCCCACCAGACAAGACACCTGTCTGGGCGGAGGATAATCCCTTTTCTATGGAGGTATTTCTATAATATACGCAGCGGCAGTACTGTCCAACGCTTCACCGCGGCTGCACTATTCCATGAGGAATGGCGCAGCAGCGACTCACGTACGGACAGTCCAGCCTGCTCGAAATTAGGGACAGGATACTGTTGTTGCCGCCCTACAACCGACGCAGCAGGGACTGGTGTTGACAACTTTGGGGTTTTCCCCCCTAGGTTTAGGGGGAAGAAGTGCTAAAAGGGGGATTTTCAGGGATATAATTTTTTTGGGGATACTTATAGAGGCTTCCAACAAAACTTTGTAATTTGAATTGAACAACAGTAGGAATAGAATGACACTATAAAAAACTATACACCGCAGCACGGTTTAATTCTCTGTAAGTCACGTTATTTTCTCATTCATTTATTCATTTATCTACCCGTTTCGTTCTCCTTCGCTCGTTCCATTTGCACGTTTTGTCAATCCGTCGCTCCGTGGCCAGTCTTGACGTTTGACTGACTCGTCTGACGTTTATGTTAAAACATAAACGTCAACAATATTACATTTTAGTTTAGGTAGCGTAGCGTATGTAATTTTTAAAAAATACAAACATTTATGCGTTTTATTTTATGAGTTCGAACGACACTACAAGTTAGGTACTACATCAAAGCAATTTTACTTATGAGAAACCTATACTTAGGGTTTTTTTAAGGGGGATTTAAAAAAAAATTTGGTGTAAAATTTTGGTAGGGGTTGGCAACACTGGCAGGGACGCACAGCGCTTACGCGTTGCGGCAAAGAAACAATCTACATGTACATCCACGAACATCCCTGATGCGCTGCAGTAGCGAGGCAGCCTCAACAGCACCCTGAACGCGTTGCTGTATTGCACGAGGAGGGCACTGTACCATTTTTGAGTATATCTAGCCCACAGCTGCTCGCGTAAAACGTGCAGTACGCTCTGAAAAGACGCACGTATTTCTGTGACAAATAATTAAATTTTTATTTTTTTCTTTCATGTGGAAAATATTATACAAGTTCTTAGATTTCGTTAAACCTAACAATATTTTCTTTTGATAATACGTTAAAGGGAATACGGTTTTAAATTATTTTATCCATTTATCCATTTAATTATCTAATAGTCGAGTTATGTAGACCGTTTCATTTTCAACCAATTCTGTTGATTGTGGCTTTATCAATATAGTTAATAAATATGATGAGAATGATGCTGATTATAGTTTATAAATCGTAAATAACATTACATTTTTAAAGCCTTATTTATTAACTAGCCCGCAATTTGGTCCTCGTGAAATTTCGGCCCCCCACCCACCGCGTCGCTGCGTCTCGTCCGCCCGCGCGATTCCTTCGTTTTTGCTTAGCGTTTTTCTCATTTTTTTCTTCTTGCTCGGCTCCTTCGGATTGTAGCGTGATGTTAAATAGTCTACAGCTTTCCTCAAGCATTGGGCTATCAAATGCAAAAATAAGTTGTTCCAGATATTAGCGCGTTCAAACAAACAAACAAAAAATAGAAACTCTTAGCTTTATTATATTAATAATAATAATTAATAGTAATAATAATCTAGCATCGAAAAAAACAACGACAGCAAATTACCCTGCTCTAATAACCTATAAAAAAATAGTGAAAAAGGCGTCTTTAATAAGCTTTTACCATACCTAGCATTGCTAAGCTAATTTCCATGTCACCCTCCCATTCCCTCAGGTGTTATAAAAGCTTTTAGTGAATATGTGATGAAGTAGACTAATTAAGTAGAGTCCAGGGCGAGACTATTTTAGACTAAGTTTTGGGAGTTACAATTTTGCCTTTTGAGAGGTGACTTTTAAGGGTTAACCAGGGATTATGTTGTTACAGGGTTAGGTCATTTTGTTTGTCTGCTAACTTTAGTGCTTTAGACCTATGTGCGTTATACAAGTAATGCCCGTTGTCACTAAAATTAGACCACACTTAAATGTACTGCGAAAGAAATATTGCACACATTTTCAATTCTCGAAAATCTAACAGCGCTCATTCAAGCTGGCTTCTGACGGTGCGTGATATTGCGGACGGACGCAAACCAGCCTGCACCGACGCACCATGGGAAGAGTACCGTCCGTGGTAGCGCAGACACGTCTGTCGCGGTGCGTTTGATCCGCGGCGAGTCGATGACTTCAAAGGTACGATGCGAACTCTATTTAAGTGTTCTCTTTTACCACACAGACCGACACGCACTGTTGGAAGAGTCTTGATGTGCGGTGTGTGGCTGTCCGTGGTCGTCAGCCGTGCGGGCTGGTCCGCGTCCATCCGATTAGTGTAAGTGAAAACGGGCACGTTCCTCCATAACATAGGTTAGACAACTACCCGCATCAGGGGCTGCAGTCTTGAACTAAAACGCGATAGCTTTACGACCGAATTCAGTCATAGTCCCAATAGAGTCCCTTGTTTTTGGATGGGAAATCATCAAATAACTACTCCCGCTCTGGGCGGAGCGGGAGGGTGTGTCAGACTCTTACTGACTAAAACCCACCCGTGTTCCTTCCGTTGCCTGTGTTGCCAGGGGCCTCGGTAACCCTATCGGACTTTTCCTCGACCCCGGCAGGCATCGGCCCTAGTGGACACTTGTGCTGACGACAAACTTTTCGCGCGTGGAACACAACGCGCCGTCGACCCGGGCCTAGTCCTTACCGGACGGTGAGCTACCCATTGCTCACCGTCCGCAAGCCCGCGCCTACGGTTGCCGGAAATCCGCTAATGGGGACCCCATTGACAGTCAAAATTGCTTGACAAGAACGAAAAAATCACAATCCTAGACCCATAAGGACTTTGCTACTGAATTCGGTCGTAAAGTCTATCTATGTCGAAACTGCAGCCCCTGCGTGACTAGACAAAGTGACATTCTATCAGCGATAACGTTGATGGAAAAGTCAAAAATGTATGGGACTGACATAAGCTACCGAAAAGCTTAAGTCAGTCCTGTTGAAAGTCATTGTAGAAATATGAAACGCTTTGAAAGCGATCGTCACTTGTATAAGCCCTCTGGCCAGGTGCGGTTCGGTCAAGTGCTGTTGAAATCAGTGCTTTGAGTTGAATAATATCTCTAAATGTTAATACAGATCGTAAGGGCTAAATATTTGTTTATAAACAGCGTGCATCAGAAAGGTGTGTTCATATTAAAAGGTGTGGCCATGGGACCAACATCGTAATCGCAATAACAGTATCAACTGTCCCATACAACACTTCAATACATACTCGACCCAAATGTATGGGACAGCTGATATTTTTTTCGTGATTATGATGTTGGTCCCATGGAGACCAACATCGCAATCACGATAAAAGTATCAACTATCCCATACAAAACTTCAGTACCTACTCGACCCATATGTATGGGACAGCTGATAATTTTTTCGTGATTACGATGTTGGTCCCATGGAGACCAACATCGTAATCGCGATAAAAGTATCATCTGTCCCATACAAAACTTCAATACCTACTCGACCCAAATGTATGGGACAGCTGGTTATTTTTTCGTGATTACGATGTTGGTCTCGTGGAGAAAGTGGTTCAGTTTGATGGTCTGTACCACCACACCCATAAATATGACCATCACTTTTTGATATACGCTGTATATTAGTATAGATCTTAGAGGCTGAATATTCGTTTATATATTTTAATGAGTCGAGTAGGTACCGCTAAGGAGCTTATGAATATTGTTGTTTTAATAATCAATGCAAATTATCATGTAAATACTTACTCAAGCTGAGCTCTGTAGTTTCCAGAAGAAGGTACATGAAACAAAGAGAAATACATGATTAATAACAGGGTATAAATTACGAAGGATAATATTTATGAAGTCCCAGGTTCATTAGTATTGAAGAAAGGATCAGTAGTGTTATTATATAAAGTTCATTTGGAACGTCATTCAAATGAGTGCTCACAATTCGAAAGCGAACTCTTTTGTTTTTAAGTAAATCATTGCGGATTCAGGCGGAGATTTCTTGAAAACGGTCAAAAAGGTGGTTTTTAAAGCAGTGTATCTTTTAAACCACAAATAATTTTGGATAAAAATATATAGGATATTTTCAAGTCAATTTTGCGTACAGTAATGAAACTCAAAACACAATTAAATATACTTTAATACGCCAAAAAAATGTTCAAAAACACCTCATAATTATCTTTAAAAGCATTTTATCTCTTCATTAACAATTATAATTATAATTAAAACCATATCATAAAATTTCGAATGCCAAACTACATCCAGTGATGGATTATTTATTATTAATTGTTAATATTTAATTTTATACGATTTTATTTGCATTTTTTCGACAAGCGTTGTGTCATCGCGCTTCTCTTTCTTTTTTATGCAGTCTAACAGTGACCGCAGTTTACGTGTTGTCAGCGTCTTCACAACGAGACACCGTTCGAATATCGAAGCTGTTTCAACTATTCAATACTCTATTCTTTATTGCATTCCATATGTATTAAATAGATGGTATAAAAAGTAAATACCAATATGGACCCTGTCGGGCACAGCAACATTAGGAGAGAGGAAGAGGACTAAGTAGCAATTCAAGCAATTCAATATTATTATAAATTATTAGATTTGTTTAATTGGGTTTATAATTATATATATATTATTAGGTCTGTATGTATAGGTATAGTATATAATAGTTCTTTTAAATTTATGTATATAACTATAGCTCTTATTGCTTCCTCTAAAGTGAGCACTCTCTAACCAAAGTGTAAAGAAGGAAAATCAGGATTTAATGCAGCAACAGATTCTACTAATAGTTCTTATCCATTAGGATCCAAGGATCGTAAAGGTGTCAACTGTATAATAGAAATAACAAAGATTTAAGTAACTAAAAGGTGGGTTTAAACTTGGAGGAAACGAAAAGGTTGTTATAAAACGTGTGAAGCGTGTAAGCGTGTAAAATAGAATAGAATAGAATTGAAAACTCTTTATTATGTACACCATAAAAATTACAGATACAAATGTTGAAATTTTACAAGGGGTGACACAATGGGCGGTCTTATCGCTAAAAGCGATCTTTTACAGACAACCTTTGGATGGGGGGAAGAGAGACAATACTGCAGGTAGTCAGTGGTGTACCAGTTACATATACAATAAATACATATAATACATAAAGCATATACTATACATAACATATATTATACATATATATATGCCATAAACACACATCGCTCATTTGGAGCGACAGTGACACAACTGCAAAAAAATGCGAAACTGACCTAATTACATTAATTAGGTCAGTTTCGCATTTTTAAAAACTAAATTATTTTTTTTTAAACTGACCTAATTACATCAAAATTATCTGCCTAATAAGGCAGATAATTTTAATGTAATTAGATCTGTTTCGCATTTTTTTGCAGTTGTGTCACTGTCGCTCCAAATGAGCGACATGTTATGTGTGGAAGACAACGATAGAACACCTGTTGGATTATATTAAACTATGATGGAAAATAAAAGTTTCAAAAATACAAGAAAAATTTATGAATGTTGAAAAATCAGGTAATCAAATATACCTAAAAAGAACAGTCCTTGGACATAGACAGATGGAATGTTGCACAGAATTTCCCTTTATGATGCAGACATACGGCTGATTTTTCCAAATTCCCACGGGAATATACAGGGTGAAATTCGGTATATTTTTCGGGGTATCGATATATTTAAACACGATAAAATAAAATGATTTTATGTTTTGTTTTGGGAGGCCAACGACCGCTGTTAGTGTTGTTACTTGAATTATGAGTCGAGAAAAACTATTTTCTTTTTATCGCGTTTAGATAACGATACCCATCACGTCTGTGAAGTTTGCACAAAAAAAAATAGCTTTTTATACTAAGAAAATATATCAGTTAAACAATTGCAATCGATGATCCCACAAAAAAAACAAATTTATTTATTTTTATTTACACGACTGCCCATAAAAATGAGTGTTATATTTTCAGGGTTAATATTGTATGCCTGTGAGTTTTTTTCATTCCACCGTAACTTCTAAACGGCTTAACCGATATCTATGTATGTGGTATCGTTAGAAGCGTTGCGTTATCCCGGGTAACACAGGCAGGTGAAAATTTAAAAATTGGAAAACTGAAAAACAATCTTTTCATTGCAGTCGGGGGACGGTTCCTTGAAACAGTTCTTTACAGGTCCCCGACTTCGCTGAAAAGATTGGTTTTCAGTTTTCCACTTTTGGGCACAATGGCGATTTAATTGCACAGTAAATATTATAATCTATTCAGTACTTACCTTGTGCCCATTTCACACTAAAATCATTAAGCTTGTTTTTATTTTTTTAGTTAATTTTTTTAATTCACATTTTTACAAGGCAGGCGTGTTTTTATTTTTATTAAATCATGTTAAAATATCTATACCCATCCTGTCTACGACGGAGTTTAGCTAGCTAATTAAAAATAACCCTGTATAGGGCGGACGAAGTCGCTGGCAATCTGCTAGTGTAGTTATAATCATTATATAATAGCTTTTACCCGCGGCTTCGACACAAGTAACCCCAAAACACCGTCACGTAGCAAAACATTTAGCTAAACAGAATCGTCAGCTGTTTCCAAAATGTAGCCCAGGGCATTTGATTTATTAGCCAATAGCAGCCGGCTTTTAGGGTGGAAAACGGAATTTCCCAGGACTATGGGTCAACGTTTGTTTCGGCTGTTATTTGCCCAAGTGATAAATGTCAAGTGTTTACAGCTAACGTTTGTTCCAATTACGATAATTGATTCTGTATGGCAAGTCGCTACGGAAATAGCAATGTAGAAATAACATAGGACTTATTGACTCCTGTATTCCTCGGAGGAGTAGACTGCCATGTTGGACTAGTATTTCCAAGGAAAGCTACGATGCCCCGGGTCCGATCCCCAGGGCAATGGTGTGGCAACAGTGTTAATGGTATTTTTATTAGCAGCCAGAAGTATGGTTTTGTTAATAATAATAAATATTCTTTATTACGGACCACACACACAATTACACACAAAGCAAAAATCAGCCAAGTGTAGAGCGAAACAAAGAGAAAAGCTTACATCCAATAAATTAATTTGGAACTAAATAGGTATCTTGTAAATACTTACTTTTTGACATTATATTTTCATTATTTGACATTATATACCTACAATTTTGATTTCAGACTTGTTGTAATGGCAAACATGTCATTTGGTTTAAATAGGTTTTTATTTTTATTATTTTAATATTATTTTACATGGATTCTTGTGTACGTTGTGAATGTGAGAACGTTGTAGGCTTAATAGACTAGATCTTTTGTAGACCTTTTTCTTTTCTTTTTTTTTGTTTACTATTTCTCGACAGGCCTACACTGTCCTCCCATACCTATTAACACTGTAATTTGAAACGTTGTAAAAGCCAATTATTTTTAAAAGACTAACCGTGGAGTTTCTTGCCGGCTCTACTCCATAGGAAACGACCAATTCGAACCGTACACCTAGCTTCTGCGTTTCATAAGTGCCTATGTAGGTTTATGTGAAATATTTTTTTTTTAATAAACGTTGCGCCACACTAGGAATATCTTCATGTATCGTGGGTGCGTTTAAAAACATAGCAACTCACAAACACAAACACCCAGACCCGGAACAATTACTTGCAGATCATACAAATATTTGTTTCGAACCCGCGACATGCTGCACGATTTTGACTCTATGGATACTAGTGGTCGCCCACTGGTCGAACTTCGACCTACTTAAGAAAAAAAAAGTATTTATTGGGACTTGCACAGGAGATCACAAATAAAACTATAAAACACTCATAGAAACATAAAAAAAAAAACAATAAAAGTCCTGACTTACAATCTACATATATATTATTATAGTACCTACTTACTAATTCCATGCTCAAGCTGTCATTTCTGTCACTTATTTTCAAGTCATAAGCTCCTGCTACTATTGTGTTGGTGTGTCATGTATGTCTGTGTAATGTTTTTTTTTTTAATTAATGAATATTATATAAAAATATAAGCTTTCTGCTCTTCATATACATTTTAGCTGTGCCAAATTTTTAATTTCCAAATTTCCGCGTAATTTTCGTAAAAACGGGTACTTAAAAAGTTTTTGCTTCAATAATGACGAGCACGGAACATTCCAAGCACTATGACGATCCGTTTATCCCTACAATCTTGCTAAAGCTGAAAGTATCAAAGAATTTGAAAAAGCTCTAAACAAAACACTCTCAAATTTTCACAATACATCTAGAATCTAGAATATCTAGTGTAAGACAAAGAGAATAGTCTGAAATCACGTACTACATGTCGTAAAATTTAGTCGCGTACTACCAATATAGTTTAGAGCTACGGATTTAGAACTGCGGAGCGACGAGCTGAGCGATTAAGCGACGTAGCGGATTTATCTTTTTTAAAGTCGGCATGAACTAAACGAAAATCGCTCAACGTTGAAAGTGTCTCAGTGAGTTTTGTAGCGAGACTAACTGCATAGGGTGCACAAGATCGGATTTCCGGCCACCGTAGGCGCGGGCTTGCGGACGGTGAGCAATGGGTAACTCACCGTCCCGTAAGGATCAGGCCCAGGTCGACGGCGCGTTGTATTCCACGCGCGCCTCAAAGAGATGTCGTCAGCACATATAGTAGGGGTCCACTAGGGCCGATGCCTGCCGGGGTCGCGGGAAGGTACTTATGGCCCCCGCAACACAGGCAACAGGAAGGAATACGGGTGGGTTTTAGTCAGTAAGAGTCTGACACACCCTCCCGCTCCGCCCAGAGCGGGAGAAGTTATTTGATGATTTCCCAGCCTCAAAAAAAAAAAAAAGGGTGCACAAGATCAACCTTAGGCCATGGATTACCAGAATAAGATTTTAATACATTAAAGTCGACTTAATTCACCGGAGTAGTCTGCCATGTGCTAACTGTCACTCTGTGTAATAAAATGGTCATATTTATTGTATTCTAGACTTTTACACTTATTATTATACATTTATTTTACACTTATACTAATCGATTAAACTACACGATCATCATTACAATATACAAGGTATCGTTTTACATCCTCGTCAAATTTCAGGAGGCTGCTATGAAAGACATTTATAATCAAATAAAATTACGATACCTCCTCAATAATTAATACATACTTGTTTTTTTATTATTTAAGTTTGACAGTATTTTAGAATACACCACTTTCACATAACATAATCACCCCGTTGCGTATGCGGTAGTGTGTGTGTAAAAGGGCAGTTACAGTGCGGTATCACACGGGCCGCGTTTTATCATGTATGTCCCACACATGCCGATTTCCGAATTTAAGAAAAAAAAAGAAAAAATATGTCAACTTATTTTATTATTGATTCGTGTCGAGAATCATTAGCATAGTTACCTCCTTGAATTGTAGTTGACGAGGATGCAAAACGACACCTTGTATAATTATGATCATTTTATTAAACAAAGTGATGCTAGCACATGTTAGATTATTCCAGTAAATGAATAATTTGACTTTAGGTACAAGAGGCTCTTTTTGACTGTCGTTATAATGTGTCGTTTTGCATATAAAAACAACATTCTCTTTAGAGATAGCAATTCATATAATCAATACTCGTATTATTGAGCACTACAGAGTCAATTTCTTTCATAGTTTTAATATCTACTACATCTCCCAAAGGTTGAGTGGTAGAAAATTCCTTTGAATTTAAGTCTACACGGAAAAAAAGGATGTCTTAAATTAAGACAATATCCTTTTGGTCAAGACAAATATTGATTCATATATAGGGAAAACAATATATTCTTGAATGAAGTAAAATTTTGTCTTAGTTTTATTGTCTTCTTCGAAGACATTATACTTAAGAATTATTAAGTTTAATTTTAAGAATATTATTTCTCTCTTAGAATATTTTCTTCAATTAAGATTATTATAGTCTTGAATCAAAAATATTTGCTTAAGTCAAGAATAAAAATCAAGTATTTATTATTCTTAATTTGAGTAAACAGGTTTTCTTAGACTGAGTACATTTACTTACGTTAAGGAAATATTTACTTGGATTGAAACAAATTTTCTGAGAATATTGATATTCTTCGCTGAAGAGATCCATTTTTTCCGTGTACTTACGTCACTACGTCATGTTCGTGAACAGGCGCCGTCAGTAAGCAGGGTTGTTGCTGATGCATATTTTTTTCACATCAGCGGATGTTGATGCTGATGCTGATGTTTTATCATTGACATCAGCGGATGCTGATGCTGATGCTCATTTTAATTATTTTCTTTAGAAAAGCAGTGACCATTATGAATTTATACCTAAAAGTTGCAGAGTTATCCTTGGTATTGCACACTTGGTGTTGCAAAGTTTTCCTTGATTCACTGATTTAAAATACGACCATATTTCCAATTCTCAACGGAGACGGAATTATTTTTATCACACAACAGTTTACAAAAAGAACAATAACTTTCACGCGCAACGACGTATCGTAACTTATTGAGACAAGTTTGCGTTTGTTTATAATCGCAATCACCAAGCGAACACAACTAGTGTTACAAGCTCCGCCCCCTCTGCGGTCATGTCACGACTCGAACTTCAGCATTAATAATCAGCATCGATCAATGCGGATGCTGATGCTGATGCTGATGTTGAAAATGATGCTGAAGTTTTGCGGATGCTGATACTGATGTACGAAACAACCCGTACGGTAAGGACTGGTCATCTCTTAGCTGCCACGGCTTATTTTAATTTTAGAATTGTTTATTTTTTCGGACGCTTTTAACGTTCTGCATTGTTTCCACATGTATAATTTCAACATGAATGATGTAACCAATATTTTGTTACCATATTTTGGTTTAAAAGTGTCCGTGGAATTTCTTGCCCGTTCTTCTTCATAGGTACGTACTACGCTTTGGAAACGGCAACTAGCTTCATCTTTCTGACTGACCGACTCCTTGACAATCAAGTGCCTGTAATTGGTTTATTTGAAATAAATGCTTTGAGTTTGAGTTTGAGTCCACATTTGTCTAATAAATAAACAGCGAAATATTTGTTAACTACGTTGCCAAGTGTCAGAATGCACTCTACACTTTATGTGTTTGTTTTAAAGTTATTTTTTCAAAAACACATAATTATGTTTACATTTTTGGAAACGAAATTGTAAACGCTGGATAAATGCGTGCATCCGGTTAGGCCGATTTAGCGGAGGTTCGTTCTGTTAGAATGAAAAGTCGCAAATCTCTTAAAAAAAGGTTAGACTTAGAAAATATTGGACAATATATTTGGGGAAAACTCTGTATGGGTTCGTCCCAAATCGTTGAATGCCAAATCCGAACTGGCTGCATGAAAGCCGGGCAAAAGCCGATGGTGACTAAGCATTAATGCTAGCATTTACAGTTATAAAGTAGGGATCTAACAGTTCGTTCAGATTGATCAATGCATGAATAGAGTCTTCTAATCTGACATGAGCCAGCTGTCAATTTGTGTAATAAAATGATCATATTTATTGTATTTATTGTATTCTAGACTTTTACACTCAATATTATACATTTATTTTACACTTAAATAAATCAGTTAATACAATAAATATGATCATTTTATTACACAAAGTGACAGCTAGCACATTTCAGATTACTCGTGAATTAATAATTCGACTTTAGGGTTGACTCTTATTTGGTGCGTATTAAGATTCGTTATCCCGCTAAATTCTCTCTCCAAATTCCTGGCTTTACATGTACTGAATGTCAACTGAACTCAAAAGCAGTCATAGTCAGGAATTGAGTTATATAACTTCTGATTAAGTACCACAGTTATCTGCAAGCTTATTCCCTTAGGTGTTCAGTAGGATACTAAGTTGTTAGGTGGGTAGGTAGGTTAATTGCAAGTATTGGTTGATTGGATGATAACTTTTCTAAATGGTACATGTATATCGACGCTTGAAAGGCAAAATTTACTAAGCGACATAGGGCAAATTTTACTTTACCTTATTAAAGTCAATTTTTCAGAAATAAAATCATATAAATTCATGTAATCATCCCACAGGCGTAAATCTTACTGTTTTGGAAATCTTATTTATCTAATCATCTGAATCAGAATTCATATGTTTTTTTTATGAAAAATTGACTTTAATAATGTAAAGTCAAATTTGCCCTATGTCGCTTAGTAAATTTTGCCTTTCAAGCGTCGATATAGTTTCTGTTTGGCTTATATGCTGTAGACAGTTCACAGACAGTTCTTGTTTTTTTTGTGCGCTTAATTATATTTGATTACTAGTATATTTATTTATTAATAAGTATAAAAGCGGCCAAGTGACACTACGCACCATAAAAGGTTCCGTAGTTGAGATGAATTTATCGCAAACACAAAATTAACATTGTAGAAAAAGCGAGGAAATGCCGCCAACATACTTGGTACAATGCCCCGAGGGCCTTTTTTAAGCTTAACTTAGTTTTAATTTAATTTAGTTAATGTTAATAATCATCTTGTAATTTGGTTATGTAAATAAACTAATAATTGTAGTTAAAAAACATGTTCTCCTATACATCGCGGGAAGGTACTAAAGGGTTACCAAGGCCCCTGACAACACAGGCAACGCAAGGAATATGGATGGGTTTTAGTCAGTAAGAGTCTGACACATCCTCCCGCTCCGCCCAGAGCGGGAGAAGTTATTTCATGATTTGCCACCCAAAAAAAAAATACATCGATATATACTTCGTTTTCACTAAGCGTTCTGTCTGACTTTTTTCTTTTTGCTCGGCTCCTAAGGGTCGTAGCGTGATGTTAAATAGCTTATACCGTTCCTTGAGAACTGCGCTATCACATGTAAAAATATTTTTTCAAATTCATCTGGCTTTTCCAGAGATTAGCGCGTCCAAAGAAAAAAACTAACTTTGCAGCTTTATCTTATAATTAGTAACGAGAATTATCCAACGGAAATGTAGTACGGACATTAATTTATCCTAAGTGTTATCCAGGTTATTGAATATCTGTGTGCCAAATTGTACCCAAATCCGTTCACCCGTTTTTTCTGGTATACGAGTAGTAATAGCAATGGAAAAGGTCATTGACTCTCGCGCAGCCGTCAACCATAATTATATCGACGGTTAAAAGGTAATACGGCATAAGCGACATTTTGGTCGAAAATGAGTTATGAATGCCATCCTACTTAATCTCTTTTTTTAAATAGGATGGCATTCATAACCCATTTTCGACCAAAACGTCGCTTATGCCGTATTACCTTTTAACCGTCGATATTGTTACGCGTAATTTTAAATCTGTGATATCTTTTAAAATATTAATTTAAATTATATTATGATTTTTATTTATTTATTAGATTAAAAACACATACAACTATCATCACAGGCTTACCTGATACAATAGTTTAGTTATAGTTATACGAGTATTAGCTTTCAAAGATTAGACTTACAATAATTGTATTATTATGAGCAACCAAGAGTAGTTTTACATGTCAAGGCATATTTTAATCTAAATTAAATGCCCAATTTAAATAATACATTTCATTGGGTGTGGATTAATATAATACCGGATAAAATAGCTTCGGAAATAACAATATTTTTTTTATGAAATCCTGAAAGATAAAAATATCTCATAAAGTTTACGCGGCCCAAGCCAGTAAAACTCTCAATGTGCATGTTTTTTTCCGCCATCTTCAACAATAATCGTCATTTTTCAGTCAATTTACACACCATTAGTAGTTTAGTGGTTTTTGAGTATATCGCGTTCAGACAGACAGACAGACGCGGCAGGGTCTTTGTTTTATAACATGTAAGAGATACGAAAATTAATCGATTCGGGTCATCGAAAATGTCTAAATCTAGATTCGGACTGAGGCTCTTTCAATACATTAAATCGACAAATAGCCCCCAATAGGAACAGACAGACAATCACAAACAAACAAAAATGCCTATAAACGCTCCAAGGTTCATCTGATGACCTTTATTTCGGCTATTATTGCCAAAGGGACATCAAAGTTGGCTCAAAGGGTTTATAGCCGGAACGTGGGCTTGCTTAGGATACTTTAATGGTTTTGCAGATCTGTTGGGAAATTGATGGTAATGTTGGACTTATAATTTTGTAGAGGATTGTCTTTATCATTTTGTGAGAGGGTTATTAAAATTAACCCTTTCACCTTTATGTATTTAAACTACATTACCATTTTAAAATGGAACGTTGTCTGGTCTGGTACGATCTGATATACATAAGTATTCAGTAACAAGAGTTGGAAGATTTGATCTGAATTGTGTGATAAAAAAAATACCGGTCATCTGCGTGTCGGACTCGCACACAAAGCAGAACCCTTTATGTGCGAGTCCGACACGCACACAAAGGTACAATATTTAGAAAAAAACGCCGAAAAAACACGTTTCTTCTATGTATATAATTTATTTAATTTAATTTTTATTACTTGCTGCTAAAGCGGCAATAGAAATACTCAGTATGTGAATATTTCAACTGTCTACCTATTACGGTTCATGAGATACGGCCCGCTGACAGACAGACGGATGGACAGCGGAGGCTTAGTAATAGGGTTCCGTTCTGTTATAAATTGTAAGACAGCCCTAAGCATATAAAATATAAACGCTGACGCCTCATAGGCGTCATGTAACGTTTCCCACAGTTGCTGCATTTCGTGACATATTAGTTTCGGGCAGTCATACTTTGAACTTCGTGGCGGACACATTAAAATCATATTGTTGTGAAATCTACTAATTTCTATTAAAGTATTTCAAGGGTTAAAATAGTTTTTTTTAAAAAGGGACTTTGAACTTGCCCCGTAACAGTTCGTTACCCTTCGGGTACTAAACCCTAAAAATGAGCGACGTGGCTGCCCCAACGGCACGGTTACGCAGGCGCGGCGATTGTAGATAGATAGATAAACATTTATTCAGTGCACACAAAAGACATAGCACAACACACAATAGCACAATCAATGGGTAACAAATTACAGGAATATACGGTGTGTCTGTATACGGTGTAGCGAAAATTAAGGGTGTGGTACAGACCATCAAACTGAATAACTGTCTCCCGGGGACAAACGTCGTAATCGCGAAAAAAATATCAGTTGTCCCATACATTTAGTCGAGTAGGTATTGAAGTTTAGTATGGGACGACAGATTTTTTGTTCAGGATGTTTGTATTGGATGATGATTGTATATAAAAACAACAATTGTAAGTCCTGCCGTACTGCGCCATCTGGCGTCGTCGGGATCTATCTGATGGAGAGTAGCACCATGAAATTAGCTGAAGCCTTGCCGATACTAGAGACGAAGTTGAAGCGTGTCATGTACCTGGAAGTTCCCGGTAGTTTGACAGTTTAAAGCAGAACACTAAAATCGCCAAAACGGTGAGGAATCGTGGTAATCAAAGCACGTTCCTTCTCTATCTATGTTGAAGATTCATCATCATCATTTCAGCCGAAACACGTCGACTGCTGGACATAGGCCTCCCCCAAGCACCGCCACTTCGACCGGTTCTTTATTTCCCGCATCCAGCGGATGCCTGCGCCCTTCACAATCATCGGTCGGATCATCGGTCCACCTTGTAGGAGGCCTTCCAACGCTAGACCTCCGGTACGAGGTCGCCACTCCAGAACCTTTCGGCTCCATCGGTCATCTGTTCTGCGAGCAATGTGCCTTGCCCACTGCCACATAAGTTTGGCAATTCTTCGGGCTATGTCGGTAAACTTTGTTTGCCTGCGGATCTCTTAATTTCTGATTCGATCACGCAGGGAAACTCCAAGCATAGCCCTCTCCATTGCCTTTTGGGTGACTTTTAGCCTTCTAATAAGGCCCATTGTGAGGGATCCCGTTTCAGTGTCATATATAGGTACTGGCAACACGCACTTGTTAAAGACTTTCGTCTTGAGACACCGACGAAGATTGATTGATTGATTCTCACTAGATTACGAAAAAAACAGTTTGTCGTAGGACTGACTGCACGTCAGAAGAACCTTAGCTTCACAAACTTGTAAAAATCTGTATATATGTATCTGAGCGTGTCGGTCACGCGAGTTCAGTGATTTTTCCCCGTCCCAAAATTGCCCAACGTGCCTAGAGAAGAGTTCACTTCAAAAAACACTTACCTGATTTATTTCTTAAGGCGCTGACAAGACCCTATTGAAAAAAAAAATGCCAAATCTGTATAGTTTGTGGTAGCGGAAAAAATATATGTTAATTTTGAACATATTTCCTAGAACTTGGTTGTTACGAAAACACGTTTTGAAAAAAAAATCTTGATACAAACTAACGTTTAACTAACCTCTTACCTTGAGTTCTAATCCCAAATATCTTCATTAAATATCTACATACGTTACGTAATTAATTAAAAGAACGTCTTATTTTAATGCAGAACTTGGTTGTTTTTTTATTTTCGATTACTCAACTCAATTTTAAGTAAATAGATAATTGCTTCATATTTTGCAATAACTTACAAACGTTGTGTCATCGCGCTTCTCTTTCTTTTCTATGCAATCTGACAGAGACCGCGGTGAAGGTGTTGTCAGCGTTTTAACAATAATACAAGGTGTCGTTTTGCATCCTCGTCAAATTTCAGGAGGCTGCTATGAAAGACATATATAATCAAATAAAATTACGATACCTGCTCAATAATTAATACATACTTGTTTTTATTTTTATTTAAGTCTGACAGTATTTTAGAATACACCACTTTCACAGAACAGAATCACCCCGTTGCGTATGCGGTAGTGTGTGTGTAAAAAAAAAGTTACAGTGTGGTATCACACGGGCCGCGTTTTAACATGGGTGTCCCACAGGCCGATTTCAGAAAATTTGAAAAAAAAAATAAAGACCTACTTATTTTATTATTGAATCGGGTCGAGAATCATTAGCATAGTTACCTCCTTGAATTTGACGAGGATGCAAAACGACACCTTGTATAATATGGGCCCAAATTCTAGCTGCCGCACACTGGTCCCAAATGATAAAAAAGGGGACATTAAGAAATTTTTGACAAAAGGTCAACCGATTCAGCTTATTTTTTTTTTGTAGACAGCTGATGCAATTACAAATCACTTTTGTACATTGAGTTTTTGCCAAAAAAGCCGTATTTTCAGAGAAAAAAAATATTCAAATATTTTTTGTATGAAAGAAATCCTAATTTTGTCTTTATCTTCCAAGATTCAAACGTATTCAAAATAAAACTTAGCGCAGCTTGTAGAGGGGCTAATTTCTCACTACTTTGTCATAGACACTCAACTGCGATTTTGTGCTCCTTTTGAGTTACATGCACTTTAAATATTTTTTGTATGAAAAAATCCTAATTTTGTCTTTATCTTCCAAGATTCAAACGTATTCAAAATAAAACTTAGCGCAGCTTGTAGAGGGGTTAATTGTTCATCACTTTGCCATAGACACTCAATTGCGATTTTGTGCTCCTTTTCAGTTACAGGCACTTTAAATTTTTCGTTGTCGGATGAGCTTTACTAGTTTTTTGTAGACAGCTGATACAATTACAAGTAACTTTTAAAGATGTATTTTTTGTTAAATAAGCCGTATTTTCAGAGTTAAAAAATTAATTCAAAAAGTATTTCTAGTTCTGGGAGTATTTGTGGTAGCTTCTGATGTAGATGCACCCGCTTCCTCTTCGTACGATAAATTATGCTCTTCTACGTCTACTGAAATGTCCTCTATGGTATATTCTGGATCAAACAACATAGGAAAATTCACAGAAGTTAAAGTTGGCCACAAAATTTTAGACTCCAACCACTCCTTGTTTTTAACACCAAATCTTTCGTTTCTACCTGAATTGTCCCATCTTCTAGCTAGGTTTGACGTATAATTTTGGCAAAACTTTTTGATAATACTGAGCTCTTCGTTTGGAATTTCACTTGAAATACGATTTATAATGGTTTGACACAGTAAATCACTATTTTTAAGGCACCCACTATTACTCAAAAAAGAAAAAATGTCTATATTAGTCACAAATGTAGTCATTTTGATACAAAAATGTTACAGGCAAATAAATAAAAGTTACAATGTGGTGATAGTTGATAAAAAATTGTGTTGTTTTTACGAGCACAAGACGCGTAATGAACAAAAACGGGTTCCGCTTGCCCTTATACTATTGATATATGACTCATTACCCAACTATCCCGTTACTTAATGGGGTAGTTAGATAATGGCTCATTACCTAACTACCTCATTACTTAATGGGGTAGTTAGATAATGAGCCAAATATTCTTGCAATTTGGATGAGTCACGAGAAAATAAAACATACTAAGATGTGCTCCTACATAAATACCGCAAAACTACAAAGGGAATTTTTAATTGCAATTTATATACCTATTCATCATTCAGCGTTTTCGACGCGTTCGACTAGATGACCAAATAGAGCCGAAATCGTCACTTATAGGGTAATTAAGCAATGACTCTATACAAAAAAAAATTTACATACGAGTCACACAATAACTTACCTGTACATAAACATGTCTGAACACGTTTTGAGATTTCCTTGTTTGTTTATTTGATACTGATAATTTCATATATTTGTAAGAGTTACTCTACAAGCTGCGCTAAGTTTTATTTTGAATACGTTTGAATCTTGGAAGATAAAGACAAAATTAGAATTTTTTTATACAAAAAATATTTAAAGTGCCTGTAACTCAAAAGGAGCACAAAATCGCAGAAGAGTGTCTATGACAAAGTAGTGAGCAATTAGCATCTCTACAAGCTGCTTTAAGTTTTATTTTGAATACGTTTGAATCTTGGAAGATAAAGACAAAATTAGGATTTTTTCATACAAAAAATATTTAAAGTGCATGTAACTCAAAAGGAGCACAAAATCGCAGAAGAGTGTCTATGACAAAGTGGTGAGCAATTAGCTCTTCTACAAGCTGCGCTAAGTTTTATATTGAATACGTTTGAATCTTGGAAGATAAAGAGAAAATTAGGATTTTTTCATACAAAAAATATTTAAAGTGCCTGTAACTCAAAAGGAGAACAAAATCGCAGAAGAGTGTCTATGACAAAGTGGTGAGCAATTAGCACCTCTACAAGCTGCGCTAAGTTTTATTTTGAATACGTTTGAATCTTGGAAGATAAAGACAAAATTAGGATTTCTTTCATACAAAAAATATTTGAATATTTTTTTTCTCTGAAAATACGGCTTATTTGGCAAAAACTCAATCTATAAAAGTGATTTGTAATTGCATCAGCTGTCTACAAAAAAAAAATCAGCCGAATCCGTTGACCTTCTGTCAAAAATTTCTTAATGTCCACTTTTTTATCATTCGGGACCAGTGTGTGCCGGGGTTTTTAATTAAAACGTAATTTCATTAGCACTTTATTTATTAATTTATTTATTTATAACAAGCACATCAACAGCACTGTCACTTATATTTCAAACAAACTAACATCTAAATCATCGGCATTTCAGTAACCGTGCAATTAACAGTGTGCATGACATTGACATACTGAAAAAAATAGAGACAGGAAGAAAAAAATAAAAAATGTGTAAACCAGTAAACCTAAATCCGGAACACTACAGAAAACTTAACAATTTGAGCTATTATAATCATCCTATAATGTTCCCACTGCTGGGACACAGGCCTCCTCTTTGTGAGAGGGAGTGGGCCGTAATCCACCACGTGGGCCCAGTGCGGGTTGGTAGATATCACATGTCTTCGAACTTTTGGGTCTAGGAAATTCCGGTTTCCTCACGATGTTTTCCTTCACCGTTTTGAGAGCAGTGGTGATGAAATAATTTACACAAAGTAAAGCGCCTGTCTGGGTTTCAACATACGACCTACAATTCGTAAGTCGCGGCCGTTACCACTGGGCCACCACTGCTCTCATTTGAGCTATATAGGCGTATATTGTTCGCACTGTATAGGGAAAGTCTGTATGAAACGAAACTCATAGAAAAAACTTCGATAGGGTACCATCGACGTGCTTTCCTTCACACCGTTCAATCAAATAAAAATTACATACAACCTCACCAAATCCCAAATAAAGCGCACTTCGGAACATTCACTATATCAAGTGAATACAGAAGCAAGTTCTCAGTTCACAAGCGTAACATTACATGTTCCCTTAGCTAGTGACGTTATGGAGACAGATGCTGTGGCTCACATCCGGGCAGAGACGGGAACTGACGGGGTAGTCTAGCGAATAAATTCTCTATTCGAAATGTTATTCGAATACACACACACACACACACATATAAATAGAAACTGACGCCTTTTCCTTCTCATTTAGGGTAGGTAGAAACTACAGAACGCCATCTGATTATTTGGTTCCTTGATTCTTTGGTTCCTACTTACTTAGCTATTGTGCCCAAGACTAGGCTCCAAAAAAAATGTAATTCATTTAAGGGTCAAAGTATACGTTTTTACAACAAACTCCCAAGCCATGTTAAAGAACTGAGCCTCAATAAATTTAAATCATTTATTAAACAGAAACTCTGTCAAAAAAGTTTCTATAAAGTTAAAGATTACTTGGACGACCAAAAGGCAACAAACTAATTTTATACTAAAACTATTTTTATACTAAGTGTCTTAGAATGAATATTGACATTTTTATTTTTATTGACATGTATGGACTATGTGAATCATATATTTTTAAATTTTACTTTTCCTCAGTTAGTTTTAATGATAATCTGGCAGTTTGAGTACTTTATGTGGCCTACCCAAATGTCCTTTCTTTGGTTTTGATCGTCAAGTCGTTGAGCTCCTTAAGTTCTGAGTTGAGCTTCACGGCTACTGACAAATGTGTGCACTGACTGGACAGGTCCACTCAAATCTGTTAGGTTCTTTCCTCAAAATACCATCTCAGACACCAATTTACATGGTCTTCAAATGATCTGACCAAGATTATTAACTCATTGAGATTGATGATTTTTTAAATATACAATGACATGAATATTTACTTTTTGAAGTATTATATATATTTTTTTTAATTATTGTGAATGTGAAGACTATGTGGGTTATTGATTTTATTTTTCCTCTCAGTTCATTGTAATCTTGGTCTGGCAGTTTGAATAATTTAAGCGGCCTACCCAAATGTCCTTTCTTTGGTATTGTTCGTCTAATCGTTGAGCTCCTTAAGTTCTGAGTTGAGCTGCACGATTACTGACAAATGCGTGCACTGGCTGGACAGGTCCACTCAATCTGTGTGGTTCTTTCCTCAAAAGGACCATTTCAGACACCAATCTACATGGTCTTCACATGATCTGACCAAGATTATGTCTGGACTTTAAAAGAGAATGTGACCTCTGAGTTTGTTTCGGCCTTTCTTCTCAGAGTAGTCAGATAGGAAACGCCGACCTCATCTAGTTTAAAAAAATATGTTTGACGTGTAAAAGTGTTTGTAAAAACCTACTTACAGAAATAAAATCATTTATCATTACACGCATAAACAAAAACTGATGCCTTTTCCCTTCTCATTTGAATTAGGCAGAAACTACAGAACGCCACCTGATTATTTGGTTCTCATCATTATCTGCCAATAAGAAGAAAACAATAAGATTTTACGAAATCTTAAACTAAAATATTAAATATACCTACACATCATCATCATCTGCCTAGAATCTTTTCCCAACTACGTTGCTTCTGACAACCCGTAACGACTGTCAAAGATCCATGAATGGCAGCCGGGACCAATGGTTTAACGTGCTTTCCGAGGCACGGAGGGGTCTTTTTTTTTTTTTTGAGGGTGGGAAATCATCAAATAACTTCTCCCGCTCTGGGCGGAGCGGGAGGGTGTGTCAGACTCTTACTGCTGACGACTTCTCTTTGAGGCGCGCGTGGAATACGACGCGCCGTCGACCCGGGCCTGGTCCTTACCGGACGGTGAGCTACCCATTGCTCACCGTCCGCAAGCCCGCGCCTACGGTGGCCGGAAATCCACCCGGGATTCCCGACGCCCTGGGCGTCTCCTGCGGCGGCTAGGGGCGAGAGGGCGCGAAACTTGCCTTTCCCTCAACCGTCCCGCCTCCTCCTTCGCGAGCATTACTGCTTCGCAGAAGGAGGTGACGGCTGCCCATGCCCTCTCGCTCCGTACCATGGCCTGAACCAGGGCCGGACGCGAGAGGTCTCTGCCGCCGATCGCCTCTACGAGGACACGGTGGTGCTCTGCCCAAGCCGGGCAGACCTCCACCGTATGCTCCACCGTGTCCTCCGGGCGATCCACACAGTGGTGACACCCGGACGTTTCCTCCCGCCTTATCCGACACAGGAACCTCCCGAAGCTGCCGTGTCCGGTGAGGACCTGCGTCAGGCGGAAAGTGAGGACGCCGTGGCGCCTCTCCAGCCACTCCTCAAAGAGGGGACTTATCGCCGCAATCGTGGCGTGCCCAGCACTGGGTTGCGACAACCGTACTTTCCATGACGCCATGAGATCCCGCCGGAGCTCCGTCTGCTGTGCCACGATTTCTCGCGGCAACGGACTTACGCCCCGGCGTTTCGCCTCCTCGCGCCATGGTGTGGGGTATCGTTGGATAGGCCGTTTAAAAATATTGTGGGTGTGTGAACACCACTTTTCGATTCAAGGATCCGCTTGCGTAATATTAAGCATTAAAGTGCTTATTTTTGTTAGAGTCAAGTGTCCCAACCCCTGCCAGCTAAATGTTTGTTTATGGAGATGTGAAAAAGTTCTTAACAGTAGTACATATAATGAAATTAAAAGGAAAACTATCAAAGCTAAGTGGGCTTTAAAAGTTAACGAGTAATAGTCGACCAACTTGCGTGAGGACTTTTGCCTCCAGATCCCATGGCGGCAATCCGGCAAGGAGGCTCGCTGCCTCACAGGAGATCGTGCGGTATCCCCGGACCATCCGGATGGCCATGACCCTTTGGGCCGCGCTCAACCGGTGGGCTGGCCGCAGCGCCAGAGAGCGCGCCCATACAGGAGCCCCGTAGAGGGCCATGGACCGCACGACCCCCGCGTAGAGCCTCCGGCAGGAGGCGTTTGGACCCCCTAGATTGGGCAGGAGACGCTTCAATGCAGCGCCCGCCCGCTCCAGTTTGGGAGCCAAACGTCGGAAATGTTCCACGAAGTTCCACCGGCTGTCGAGGACGAGTCCCAGGTACTTCATCGTCGACTCGACGCCGATAGAAACCCCTCCTACCACGGAGGGGTCTTGGTATGTGTGGCTAAATAATAACAGCCGCACAGGTCAATCGATCAGGTTAAGCTACGCTTGCCGCGGTTGGTCCGTGGATGGGTGACCATCTTTACATACCAAGACGGAGGGGTCTTATATTATTGAAAAAATTAACATACTTAGGTACTTAAATAAATAAATCATCATCCGCCTGCCTTTTCCCAACTTTGTTGGGATCAGCTTCCAGTCTGACCGGATGCAGCTGAATACAAGTATTTTGCATGGAGCGACTGTATATGACTACCACAACCCATTTTCTAGGTAATACCTTTACCCTTTGGTAAGACTGGTTGTCAGACTTTCGGGCTTCTGACAACTCATGGGAGAACATGTTTTCAACTACAATATTACGTTTATTTTTGGGATAAATTCATCCCAACTACGGACGGAACCCTTCATTGTGCGTGGTCTGACACGCACTTGACCGGTTTTTATAATAATATTACTTTAGATTTCAGAATATTAACAGAGATTTTTCAATCAAAATTCAAACTACACGTCATATTATGAAATCAAATGCCTTCGATAACATTTTTTATTTGTTTATTTTAACAAATCAACAATATCCATTGAGCCGCATACGACGAATTTTAATTCAAAAATCGACGATTGAAAAACATGTTCTCCCATACATCGAATATATGCCACGGGCAATTCTCCAACTGCAAAAAGTTGGTCGACTATTACTCGTTAACTTTTAAAGCCCACTTAGCTGTGATAGTTTTCCTATTAATTTCATTATATGTCCTACTACTGTTAAGAACTTTTTCACATCTCCATAAACTATTAAGCTACTAACTAAATATTTAGCTGGCAGGGCTGGGGACCTGCCGGGGTCGCGGGAAGGTACTTATGGGTCACCGAGTCCCCTGGCAACACAGGCAACAGGAAGGAATACGGGTGGGTTTTAGTCAGTAAGAGTCTGACACACTCTCCCGCTCCGCCCAGGGCGGGAGAAGTTATTTGATGATTTCCCACCCTCAAAAAAAAAAAAAGGGGTGGGGACACTTGACTCCAACAAAAATTAGCATTTTAATATTACGCAAGCGGATCCTTGAATCGAAAAGTGGTGTTGACAGACCCGCAATATTTTTAAACGGCCTATCCAACAATACCCCACATCATGGGGTAGTCGAGAAAAGAAATACGAGTATCATCCCCATATTATGTGCAAGGAGGTACGCTAAAATTTTTTTTTAAAGATTTTATTTTAGTACCTACTTTGTAGGCCTGATTAATATGTATACCTATGCCAAATTACAACTTTCTAGTACTAAGCGTCTCTGAGCTACAGCGGGGACAGACATACAGATGGACATAGCGAAATTATAAGGGTTCCTTGTTTACTACGCAACCCTAAAAAGCCAAGTGCCTTAATCCCGGTATCTGAAAAAATAAAATTTCGCTGCCGCAAAGTTAATAAAAGATCAGAGAATCTTTTAAAATCCAATAAAAAGTCAAAATGTCTTTCTTTTCGTGCCAAAAAATGTTGTCTTAAAAATACTGTACTAGAAAAGCAAATAACGTTGTTTTCATTTAATATCTAAAGCCCATCTATTTTATATTAAAAAAAATATACAGGCTGAAAGAAGCTTTAAGTTACTAAATTTTAAGTTTAAAATCGCATCTCAGAATTTTCAAATCCTTTGGGCTCAATCTGAGTAAAACTACAATCAAGATTCAAGATAAAATCGACCTTATTTTTTGTATCGTACAGTTTAATATCGTGTATGCAGTGTCATATTTAAATATTGAATCCCACCGCCTGGGTCCAATGGAGCATTTTATTAATTTTTCAAAACTTTTTGATTTATTTTTAATAATCGGAATTGAGAGTTGTATTTTAATTATGTTTGATTTATTTGATTATTCAAATGAATAAAGTCGTAATGGTTGAACCTTTTCTTTTATCCTACCCTTTTTGATTTATTTTATAGCTTTTAAAGATAAATTAATCAGACCAAGCGATTTGTAGCAAAAGTAGCCCAGTGTACCAGGCCACTCAGAAAGTATTGCGAAAAAAGTTTTTATGTATGAGAACTTGTGCTTATGGAAGCCTTCACGAAATTCTACACGTGCATCTTCGCGTGAGGAGGATAGTTTCACGCTGGGTGCCGCACAACCTCACCGATGTTCAGAAGCAGGTCCAGGTGGAATAGTGCTGTGATATAACAAACAAATGTGAAGCAGGATCGTCTCGGCGTGTTCACGACATCATTACAGGTGATGAGTCTTGCATTCATCAATACGATCCAGAAACGAAGTGCCAGTCGACGGTTTGGGTGTTTCAAAACTAATCAATGCCTAGCAAAGTGGAGCAATCTAGAAGCGGGGGGAAGATTTTGATCGCGAGCTTATTCAATTTGACTGGCTACATGGTGTCAATTCCTTTACGGAAACAAATAAGCATCAACGCTGGATGATATACTACCAAACGCTTGACAGCAGTTTTCTCTGTTGTGGGCAACAAGCGACCAAACATAGGGCTCCGCGGGCTACTGCTCCACCACGACAACGCGCCTTCCTACACCGCGCTCAAAACGAGAGACTTCCTGGTCAGCACGGTGGTCAAACTCCTGGGTCACCCTCCTTACAGCCCTGACCTAGCACCGTGTGCATTCTTTTTATTTCCAAAAATAAAAAAACAGCTCAAAGGGATACAATTTTCGTCGCCGGAAGATGCGCTGTCAGCGTTCTAGCAGGTTGTAAACGAGGTCTCTGCGGGGAACTGGAAAAAGTCTTTCGAAAACTGGTTTAGCCGCATGAAACTTTGTATAGAGGCTAGTGGAGAGTACTTTAAAACGTTTAAAAAAAAAAATATTTACTTAAAGAACATTTTTTTAAATTTTCGCAAAATTTCTGAGTGTCCCAGGTACCTATATCTGTGCGCAGTAGCTTTCTTTGGTTTGCTATAACGATCAGTAATTTGTCTTCTAAACGTGGACATTCAATCTGCCTAGCCATTTCCCAGCTTACAATCTAACCGGACGCAGCTGAATTCCAGTATTCTACATGGAGCGATCACTGCCTATGTTTTTTTTTTGTTGTGGGAAATTATCAAATACATTCTTATTTAAAAATATTATTTTTGAAAAATTCAATATGGCGGCATTTTTATAGCCTTCCCTTAGCTAACAACACCGCATTAGTCATTTTTACCAACTTTACAGGAGACGAAAAACTTGTGCGGTGTTTAGAGGCCAACCGACTTGCGTGCTGTCACTACTTTTCGAATTACGGCTTCTGATTGGCTGAAATCTATATCATGTGACCAATGGTTCGACGCGCAATGATCAGCTCCATCTAAAGGCATTCAAATGTGAAAACCGTCAATTTTCGACTTGAGCGGTGTTGTAAGCTAAGGGACGCTATGCCACTCGGAATGATGTCAGGATTCTAACGATACCCCGTGCATCTAAATCTGTTCAGGAATTTAAAAGTTATGGTGGCACAACGAAACTCACATAGATACATACATACATATGTACATGAACCATTTTTTTTGGGTGGGCATTATCAAATAACTCTCCCGCTCTGGGCGGAGCGCGTGTCAGACTCTTACTGACTAAAACCCACCCGTGTTGCTTCCGTTGCCTGTCTTGCCAGAGGCCTCGGTATCCCTTTCGGACTTTCCCGCGACCCCGGCAAGCATCGGCCCTAGCGGACCCCTACACTTGTGCTGACATCTTTGAGGCGCACGTGGAACACAAAGCGCCGTCAACCCGGGCCTGGTCCTTATCGGACGAAAAAATTAACAAATATAGGTACTTGATCTGCCTAGCCTTTCCCCAACTTTGTTGGGGTCAGCTTCTAGTCTAACTGGAAGCAGTTGAATACCAGTATTCTACATGGAGCGATTGCCTATCTGACCTCCACAACGTAAGTACTGGGTAACACGATACCCCTTGGTAAGACTGGTTATCAGACTTTCGGGCTTCTGACGACTCGTAACTACTGTCAAAGGTGAAAAATGGCAGGCTGGACCAACTGCTTAACGTGCTTTCCGGCGCACGGAGGGGTCTTGGTACCTATATAAAGATGATCACCCATTCACGGAGCGACTGCGGCAACCGTGCGTAACCTAATACATGGACCCGTGCGGCTGTTTTACTTGGCCACGAGCCCCTCACCTGGTTATTTGGTTCTATATGGGTAAAACAAAATTTGAAAGATTAGCGAGTAAAAGAGATTCCTCTCAACTGTAGGTATTTATATATATAGGGTAACTGCTATAGTAATTGGCCACGCTATAGTAACTGGCCACTCATAACAAAAGAGGTAGAAACAAGGTAATGCAAGCAAGCCCAAGAATGAAAAGGACAAAAAATATTCCTGTATCTATTGTATTTTCGTTTTAGTTCACATTATCTTGTTTCTACCTCTTTTGTTATGAGTGGCCAGTTACTATAGCGTGGCCAATTACTATAGCAGTTATCTTTATAAATGCTTTATGTGTTTATTTAAACGAAAGTGAGAATATAGTATGTTCATACAAAAAAAACATGAAAATATCTTAGGTAGTTTCAAATAACATCGTTTTTTATGCTTTGGGTAGACGTTTCTCGCTGAATTTAATTCATTAAGTATTTTACTACAATATTTAATTATTCACATATATAATTGATGTGTATGAGTTCTTGTTTAACATACATGTTTTGCATGACTTACTTGTATTATATGCAGGCATAGTAACAGATTTAAAAGTCACTAAAAGTCCCTAACCGGTAAAATTTGGCTGCTATTTAAAATACGAGTATATCATTTCTTTTTCTGTACCTACATACTTTTAGTACTTAGTTTTCGATTACTGGCTCGTATAGATTAATTTATGTGATATATAGGGACAGTCCGTGACCTGCATAACCCAACCCTCTTTCCCCCTCTTCTTCTTTGTAAGAGGGGTTAGGAAATGCAGAGTACTGACCGTACTTTATCATTATCAATACCCATAAAAAAGAGGGTGTGTGCTTACGACCACACGATAGAAGTGAAAACTTACGACTGGAGCCGAGTATACGCGATTTAGCGTCACCGACCGACTGGAGCCGAGTATACGCGATTCAGCGTCACGGACCGACTGGAGCCGAGTATACACGATTCAGCGTCACCGACTGACTGGAGCCGAGTATACGAAATTCAGCGTCACCGACCGACTGGAGCCGAGTATATGCGATTTAGCGTCACCGACCGACTGGAGCCGAGTATACCTACGCGATTCAGCGTCACCGACCGACTGTAGCTGAGTATACATGATTCAGCTTCACCGACCGACTTGACCGGAGTATATACAATTCAGCGTCACCGTCGGACTGAAGCCGAGTATACGCGATTCAGCGTCACCGACCGACTGGAGCCGAGTACACGCAATTTAGCGTTACCGACCGACTTGAGCCGAGTATACGCAATTCAGCGTCACCGACTGACTGGAGCCGAGTATAAGCGATTCAGCGTCACCGACCGACTTGAGCCGAGTATATGCGATTCAGCGTCAGGTTTCAATCACTGTTCAGAAAGAACGCTAAGTGCGCCTAACGAAGTTTTCACTTCAAAAATTGAGCATCTAAATTTCTAAAAACACTACACTTTTTTTTTTTGGATGGGAAATCATCAAATGCATTCTCCCGCTCTGCGTGGAGCGGGAGGGTGTTTCAGACTCTTACTGACTAAAACCCACCCGTATTCCTCCCGTTGCCTGTGTTGCGGGGGCCTCGGTGACCCATTAGTACCTTCCCGCGACCCCGGCAGGCATCGCCCCTAGTGGACCCCTACATTGTGCTGACGACATCTCTTTGAGGCGCGCGTGGAATACGACGCGCCGTCGACCCGGGCCTGGTCCCACGCCTACGGTGGCCGGAAATCCGCCCGGGATTCCCGACGCCCAGGGCGACACTACACTCTGGCTATGAAATACACCCTTTTACCAATAACGATCGGTAACATATACGAACACATTATCTAAACAGAGCAATTCAAAAGCGATCGTTCCTAGCTTCGTTGCCACCTACACAAAGACGTCTGCCTCTTGAAATAGGCACAATACATGTGCAATGCACAATACAATGTGCCTATTGTCACAACTTCGATCGGCAGAACACGGAAATGGAAACTTCCATGTACAAGTCTTGTTGTGACTTGTATTTCTTTTCTTTTATTAAGACTTTTATTGTTGAAAACCTTCATGGGAATGCCTCATGAAGTCATCATAGTATGCATTAAAAGTGGCTACACTGTGGGCTACACGAATGGAGATAATTAGGGCAACAAGAGACAAATGACCAAAGTCTCTGATCTGTATAGTTTGTGGTAGCGGAAAAAATATATGTTAATTCTAAACATATTTCTCAAAACTTGGTTATTACCAAAACACGTTTTGAAAAAAAATCTCGATACAAACTAACCTTTACCTTGAGTTCTAATCCAAAATATCTGTATTAAATATCAACATACGTTACACATAATCAGCCTATAATGTTCCCACTGTTCTTTCGTTTCTAACGATCTTTGTCTAGGTCCTTTTATATGTAGAAGGATTTCTACGGTGGGATGTCAAAAAAGGAGAAACAAAATGTCACTTTGTATAGAAAGAGCCGTGTCTTTTCTTCGAAGAAATAGAAAGCGCCATGCTAAGCCTTCTGGTGACACACGGATAGACAGACAGACAGACGGACAGCGGAGTCTTAGTAATAGGGTCTCGTTTTACACTTTGGGTAGGATACGGAATCCTAAAAACAAACTTTAGCCACTTATATATCGACGGTTAAAAGGTAATAGGGCATAAGCGACATTTTGATCGAAAATGGGTTATGAATGCCATCCTACTTAATCTCTTTTTTTAAGTAGGATGGCATTCACAACCCGTTTTCGACCAAAATGTCGCTTATGCCCAATTACCTTTTAACCGTCGATATGTAGGATTGTCAGGATTTGGTAATGTGCCTCGTACAAGAAAACTATAATGTTCCCACTGCTGGGACACAGGCCTTCTCTCTGTGAGAGGGAGTGGGCCGTAATCCACCACGCGGGCCCAGTGCGGGTTGGTAGATGTCACATGTCTTCGAATTTTTGGTTCTAGGACATGCCGGTTTCCTCACGATGTTTTTCCTTCACCGTTTTGAGAGCAGTGGTGATGAAATGATTTACACAAAGTAAAGCGCCTGTCTGGGTTCGAACCTACGACACACAACTCGTAAGTCGTGGACGTTAACACTGGGCCACCACTGCTCTACATACGTTGCGTATTTAATTAATAACAAGAACGTCTTATTTGAATGCAGAACTTGGTTGTTTTTTATTTTTGATAACTCAACTCAATTTTGAGTAAATAGCTAATTGTTTCATATTTTGCAATAAATTACAAGCGTTGTGTCATCGCGCTTCTCTTTCTTTTCCATGCAATCTGACAGTGACCGCGATTTAGGTGTTGTCAGCGTATTAATCCTCAACTTCACCATAACTTCACAAATCAAACCGAATGCCGCAGTATTTTCAATATAACTAAAGGTCATGCTAAGCTATTTGAGGTATTGGAGACTCTTAACAAGTTTTGTTGTGCTATTGTTATGGTGTGTGTGTGTGGGTTGGATGGTGTGTGTGTGTGTGTGTGTGTGTGTGTGTGCCAATTCAAACTTATTTCCGTTTTTAAAAGCCTAATAAATGATAAAGACTTTGAAGAGTACATCGGCTGTCAAACAAGTAACCGCTGTGATTGATTGAATGAAAAAATAACAAGAAACAGATTTTTTTTCTGTTTTTACTCTGTAATTGGGTTGTGGTGGTCAGATTGGCAGTGGCTCCATGTAAAATACTGGTATTCAGCTGCATCCGAAGAGACTGGAAGCTGACCCCAACATAGTTGGGAAAAGGCTAGGCAGATAATAATAATAATGATGATGATTTATTTATTTAAGTACCTAAGTATATGTTAATTTTTGCATAATATGTGTAGGTATATTTAATATTTTAGTTTAAGGCGTCACAAAATCCAATTGTTCTCTTCTCACACACTAATGTCAAAATTTCTTTTTAATTTTTCCTTTCACTGGTCTGCTGGAAGAAATTTCCGGTTAGTCCCCTTATGCTCTAGTTTCTCTATGCCAGACTCGCAAAATACCTACTAAAAAGTTTCACTAGGCACGAAATCACATTCGCGAAATCATATTTCGGAAATTCCGGAAATGTGGTTGAAGTTACTATGTGTACACCTCTGCCCAACCCTTCGGAGAAACAAGGCGTAAATGTTACGTTATTTATTTATTTATTTATTTAATACTTTATGCACACAAATCGCTTATCCCTATTAACATTGTCGTATATGTTTTTTTGCCATTTTCTTTTTATTTTATTAATCACTCTTAAAAAGTCCCTTGTTTTAGTGGAGTCAAGAACATTTATTAAAATTCTGTTGATTTTTGACAATCTAATTTCTATATGAAAAAAACATTGCAATTTAAATTTTGAGACGCTCTCTTGTAATGTTGCTGATTTTCACATCCGACAATGTTAATAGGGATAGGCGAAATATACAGAGACGGACTTAATGTCATATGCTGTTATGTTATGTTATATAGTTTACAATCTTAGTCTTCAATCGGAAATCCCACGACTTGAAACTGCGGGAAGACCAAAGACTGAGTCAAGACCATTGCACAGCACAGATAATCACTCTATGAAAACAATGATGGCGGACAAATTCGCAAAAAAGCAGTCTCATAGTCAGAGTTGTCAAAACGAGCTGTAAACCTATTTTAACACAAGAAAAAAAATATCTGTCTAGCATATAAATTATTTAAAAATATTTTTATTTAATTTTTTTTTAATAAAAATAATAATTAACAAATTTTTCCCTCAAATGAATTATTTTTTATATATTTTCAATGAAAATGAAATTGTTTGAACTTTAGCTGTAATTTGCTCTTTCTAGAAACACTTTCCAGTACCTCAAGACCCGTGTCGCGTTCGTCTGTCTGACCGAGATAAACTCAAAAACTACCGAACGTAAGATCATGCGGTTTTCACCAATGGACAGAGTGATTCATGAGGAAGGTTTAGGTGTATAATTCATTTAATTTTAGGTCCTGTGCACACCACGTTTTTTAAACGCGCCGTTGACGCGCGTTTGTAGCGATACGCACGCGAGTCAGACGCAGCCTGTAGATATTCTGTAGGATAAAAGCGCGCTGTCGACGCACGTTTCCAAAACGCGCGTCAACGGCGCGTTTAAAAAACGTGGTGTGCATAGGCCCTTACAGCGCCTCGCTGCAATATCTCGCTTCTGCAGCGCATCGGGAATATTCGCGAGTGACCACATTGACTGTTTTTATGCCAGCATGCGCAAGAGGGCGAGTAGAGTGCGGGGCAGTGGCAGCACTGGCAGGCCTTCTTACCGTTGTTGCCATCAGATTGGAGGGGCCTTTCATGCAGGACTGGCAGGCCTTACATGAACCCTTATATCGGGCTTGGGGCAGGTAAAAATGTAAAATAATACCTTAGACTTTTTTGTAATATTAATATTTTGTTTTTGCAATTTATAATTTTTATATTTTGACATTTCATAACATTTTACAATTTGACAATTTTATTTTGACATTTTGTAATATTTATATTTAATTAATCATCATTTTATTTTGGGTTTTTATCTATTTTATAAAGTAGTCTAATTTAAATATATATATTTTTTTAATATTAACTAGAATTATGTCTGAAATAAATAATTAGTAATAATAAATATTAGGTTTTGTGTAAATTAGCTGAAATATGACGATGTAAAATACTCCAAGTAGGAATATAACTGATATTTCTACTTGGAGTATTTTACATTTTAATATAACCCACTAGGCATAATTATATGCTCTGCTATCCATGCGATGCCGGGGCGAGTTACTAGTAAAACATTAAACTGTCTTATTTCGCCTGTTTCATTCCCGCCATTATTACAGTACTAATTATCTTTAATTAACTAAATTAAATTCATAAATGAAATTACTACCTATTACAAATTGGACCTTCCCTTAATTAAATGTCTTGAGGAAAAACGTAAGTCACGGAGTTTGATAATTATTCCTTTTACCTTGCGTTAGAAGCTTTAAAGGAAATATTTTTTGGATTAAAAACACTGGGGGTCTAAAAATAGATTTTTTTATTCATTGGTGTTGCTGGGCGGAAAAAAAATTGATAAGGGGTTTGTTTAAAAAGGGAAATATTCAACTAATCTTATAAAAATTTACTGGCCTTTTCAAGATGAACGCTTTTTTAAATTAATTAACCTCTAAAAACAGTTTTTTCACACACTTTTTAATAATTCTAATTCTATTTAGGGCCTTATCACACTGGCGATTTGCGAGCGTGTTTCCAGCGAGGCAATTGCTTAACGAGCTCGCCACGAGTGCGCAACGAGATCGCCACGAGTGCGCAACGAGATCGCCACGAGTGCGCAACGTGTTCGCAACGTTTTCACAATATTTTACACTCGCTTGTCTCGCTCTCTTTTGTACACTCACGTCAACCGCTCTTGATTTGCAAACGCGGCGAATACGTTGCGCACTCGTGGCAACCTCGTAAAACAATCCTCTCGCTGGAAACACGCTCGCAAATCGCCAGTGTGACAAGGCCCTTACTTTTTTTCAAATTTATAGCTTTTTCTCACAGTGGGTCTCAGTAACAAAGCTAGGGTAGATAAGTGGGTTACCGAGGCCCCTGGCAACACAGGCAACGGAAAGGTCACGGGTGGGTTTTAGTCAGTAAGAGTCTGACACACCCTCCCGCAAGAAGTTATTTGATAACTTCACAACAAAAACAAAAAAAGTGTAGATAACTACCTACCTATTCCCCGACAGGGCTAGGCAGAGATGTAAAAAATCCTTACGTAATTATTATAAAACAAAATCCCCCCGCCGCGTCTGTCTGTCGGTATGTCTGTCCATCTAAACGCGATAAACTCAAAAACTACTGAACAGATTTTCAAACGGTTTTCACCAATGGACGGGATAATTAATTAGGAAGATTTATGTGTATAATTCATTAAGGTTTTGTGTAAATTGGCGGAAATGAATGACGATTATTTTTGAAGATGTCGGAACTGCCTCGTTGGTTTAGTCGTCGCAAGCGCTACTGCTGAGCATGAGGTCGTGGATTCGATTCCCGGGTCGGGCAAAGTGTTATTGGGTTTTTCTATTTGGAATTTCTCAGTAGTAGCCCGGAGTCTGGTTTTGTGCCTGGTTGATGGCAATAGGCTCGCCCCCTATTAAATGGGACTTAAACATACGTGGCGAAATGTGGGTGTACTACAGGTACACCTCTGCCCAACCATTCGGGGAAACAAGGCGTGATGTTATGTGTTATGTGATGTCGGATAAATACGTGCCGACTGGAGCTGGCGTGGGCCCCTTAAACCGTACGAGACACATAACATTTATGTTCTAGAGATTGTAAGTTAAGAGGCTGATAACACCTAAAGCGCAGTCACTGTCGGACTGCATAGAAAAGAAAGAGAAGCGCGATGACACAACGCTGGCAATTTATTGCAAAATATGAAGCAATTATCGATTTACAAAACATAGATTGTATAAAAAAAAATAAAACACTATTATGCTAATATGTTGCTTGTAGAATAATCTGACAAAAAATCAGAATGATTGCATGTAGCTAGCATGTAGTATGTATTTTAATCGTTAAAATATTTTTTTAGAGGTATCTTCGTGATTTTAATCTATTGTATCAAATTAGTTATATTATGTTTTCAATACACTATCTACCTAGCATATTATCCTTAAGAATATCATATATTTTTTCTGATTTTGTTTACTGCAGTGGATCATATACTTTAAGGCATTATAAAACTGTAGGTCCTGTAGTCCCCTTAAACAAAAAAGTCCGCGAGAGCATAATTATGTCTATCTTCTAAGGATAACTCACAGGCACCATTTTTATTTTTCAGAATTTGATAAAAATGTCATTGTTATTTCCGAAGCTATTTTAACCGGTATTATATTAATCCTTATCCAATTAAATACGTTATTTCAATTGAGCATTTAATTTTGATTAAAATTTTCCTTTACATCATATATTTAATATTAAGTAAATGGATGTAGTATATTACACACTGAGGCTGCCGTAAAACGAAAATAGTCAATTTCGATCCAAGTGTGCTGTGCTTTGCGGCCAGCCGGCCGGTTGAGCGCGGCACAAAGGGTCATGGCCATCCGGCTGGTCCGGGGATACCGCACGGTCTCCGGTGAGGCGGCGAGCTTCCTTGCCGGATTGCCGCCATGGGATCTGGAGGCAAAAGTCCTCGGGCACCTATGGGAGTGGCGCAAGGACAATAGTTATTGATCGAAGCCAAATTATATTTAAGGCGTTCTGCCAGTCTTTTTACTCGAGCGGTCTGAGGGTGTCACACACGAGCGGAGCCTAGAGCGTCCTCCGTGTGCAGTACAACAACGCCTTCAGGATGTTATTGCGGCTGCCGTGGCGTTGTAGTGCGTCGAGCATGTTTGCGGAAGCACGGATGGCTTACATGCCATTATACGTAAGAAAGCAGCATCCTATCAACATCTATAAAGTTACAGTATTTGCTAAAATAAATAAAATCTATTCGGTGAACTAAAATCAAAAAGATATACACTAACCCCCTTATTCATAAAAAACTAAGACGCTCTACAAACCTATTTTAGTTAAAATAGTGTTTTGTTCATTTGTTTCGAATTATGATTTGAGTTTGAAAGAAGAAGACAAAACACTATTTTAACTAAAGTAGGTCTGTAGAGCGTTTTAGTTTTTTTTTATGAATAAGGGGGTTAATATTATCTAGTATAGCACATAGAACTGCTCTTCTGGGCAAAAGATTATTGAAATGGCATCTAAAATTTACAATAAAATACCTGTAGACATTTTAAACACCAAGGAACTCCCACTATTCAAATATAAATTGCGTATTTTTTTTTATTGACAAAGCCTACAACACCATCCGAGATTTTTTAAATAATTAGTACCTGCTACAATCTGTCACTAATTATTTTTGTAATATTTGCTTTATAAATAAGTGATAACGAAATTTTTTATACTGCATGTTGATATAATTTATTGAATGCCTGCTAGGCAGGACATAATGGATCTGTAATTTACCTAACATCTGTATGTATAACCTATGCCCACAATAAAAAGATTTGATTTGATTTTTTATTTGATTTGATCCTTAATACAACGTTTACGTAACAGTCGGAATGGCATTCTGAAAATGACTGTTGCGAGACCAGACCGCCTCATCGAAAGGCACCTGGTGGTGGTAGTTTTAGAGTATATAACTCTGAGTTTCTTTACACTGTTAAACACAGTGTAAAGAAACTCAGAGTTACGAGTATATACTAACATTACTGACATAGCAGATAAGCACAAATTGTTACTAACTTATTACTAAAAATCTATGGACTATATTTTATTTCAATTAAACTAATTACAGGCACTTTTGAATTGTTAAGGGGTCAGTCAGTCAGCAAGATGAAGCTACACTCGCGAACAAAAGTATGAAATCACTTAGAATTGCAACTCGCGACGTATCTAACAATTGAACCATATCTTTTTTCTTACTCTTTCACTTAATTCGGGATAGCTCCTTAAATCCTAGTGTGATTTAAATGAATTTGGTATCAATTTAAAGTAAACAGTTTAACCTTTAACATGGTAGCATTATTATTATTCTTAACTAGTTATTATTAAGTACTCATGATGGCACGGAATCAATTCCAGCAAGTAAGTGATTCCATACTTTTGCTCGCGAGTGTAGTTGCCCATTCCATTCCAATGAAGAAGAACAGGCAAGATACTCTTTTTTTTTTTTGGATGGGAAATCATGAAATAACTTCTCCCGCTCTGGGCGGAGCGGGAGGGTGTGTCAGACTCTTGCTGACTAAAACCCACCCGTATTCCTTCCGTTGTCTGTGTTGCGGGGGCCTCGGTGACCCATAAGTACCTTCCCGCGACCCCGGCAGGCATCGGCCCTAGTGGACCCCTACATTTGTGCTGACGACATCTCTTTGAGGCGCGCGTGGAAAACAACGCGCCGTCGACCCGGGCCTGGTCCTTACCGGACGGTGAGCTACCCATTGGTCACCATCCGCAAGCCCGCGCCTACGGTGGCCAGAAATCCGCCCGGGATTAAGATACTCTATTGACACATCCAGACAGGCGGATAGACGGACATGACGAAATTATGTGGGTTACGTTTTTGCCATTTAGCTACGCAACCCAAAAAACTCGCACCAAAAAGCAATTTTCACAAAATTGTCGTGACTGAAAGGGAAATAAGATATATTTTTAAGGGTTTTTGCACGTCATCACATTTACTTGACAAGGGTCGTTTAAATGTCAGCGTTTTCAGAACATGGTATCTTTTGTAATTTGTTTATAAATGTGCCCCACGGTTTCACCCGCAGAAGACCCGATCCCGTGGGAATATTGGGATAAAAAGTTTCGTATGTCGGATGGGCGGCGAAGTCTTTCGACGGTCAGGGGAACGTTTTATTCCAGCTTGTTTTGAGAAAAAAGTGCCGTTCGGCGGTGGATTAGTAATGGTTTGGGCTAGAATCTCTTCAGAAAGTCGCACGGAGTTTGTGCTGATAGAAAATGGTACGCTAACTAGTGCAAGATATGTGGAAGAAATTCTTAATGAGCATGTCGGCCCATTTTTTATTATTATCTGTGTAAATTCAATATTCATGCATGACAACGCCAGGCCAGCTCAAATTGTAAATCAGCGCTGGGGCTCTGTCTCGCATAGGGTCGCAGCATTATGCTGAGCATTGGCCGTTTTGCGTGGATGTGACGCATATTCTCCCCCAAATTGTTTCTTTTTTTTATTTGTGTTCCTTCTTTGCGTCATGTTTACCGCAAATAAACGTATATTCTTTCTTTCTTTTCTTTTAAATTAGTATTTTCAGGACGTTGGCATCGATCGCATGGAATGGCCCGCGAGAAGCCCGGACCTGAATCCAATTGAACACGCTTGGGATGAGCTTGGGAGGTGTGTAAGAAATCGAATCAGCTACACTTCGAGACCTACATACGTTAGTGGAAGAATGGACCAATATTTATTTATTTATTTAATTTAACAGAAAGCTTACAGACTCATAACAATCTTGAATATCGTGCATAAGTTTCGAGATTTGCTAATTACAAGCTTCCACATGTTGTATATAAATCTACTTAGTTACGCGTTATTTGCGTTAACCAGTTACAGAGAATTGCCTAAGTAAACAGATTACAATGTAAACATAAAGGTATGTCGAGACAGTATATTAGCTCGTATGTCAAGTCGTGCAATATCAAAATCGGAATTAAAAGTTATACAGGTTGAAATTGAAAACTTGCGACAAACTGAAATGGGACATTGTATACATCATTATTAACAACTTTTACTAAGGGACCAAAGCTGTAATCCCAAAAAAAAAAATCTGCTTTTCCTACATTTTGATGAGGTATTGCGAACATAAATGTAGGGGACAGCAGTTTTTTTTTTGGGATTTTAGCTTTAGTCCCTTAGTAAAAGTTGTTCATAATGATGAGTACAATCTCCCATTTCGATTTGTCGCATGTTTTCAATGTCATCCTGTATATGGTTGTAACCAAAATACTCCTTGTTTAAAATCTTTCTAATTTTATGTGCGCTGGTACAAAATAAATCAATTTCCAGGTGTGATGGTAAACTATTGAAAGCTATAACACTGCGTATGCAGAAGGCGTTGCGCCTGTGCTTAATCGATGTGAAGGGTAGCGGCCATTTTTTTAGGTTGTTTAGTTTAGTACTCGTACGATGAAGTATTTTGCTTAGTAGTTCGCAACCACAGATCATATAAAATTATCTGTGTTCGTAACATTGCATAAGAATCTTCATAAACAGCATGTCCAGTCACCTGGCTATAAGAAGCTATAAGAAGTGCCCATGAAAGCAATACAAAGTATTCAGTTTGTTTTAAAGTTTGTTTTTGTATTTGAGGTACAAATCATTATAATATGTAACTGGTGACCGAAAAGCTGGCGGCTCTCTCGCGCAACGTATCAGCATTGCAATTCAGCGAGGAAATGCCGCCAGCATCCTCGGTACCTCCTCAGCATCCCCGAGGGCCTTTTTTAAGCTTAACTTACTTTTAATTTAATTTAGTTAATGTTAATAATCATCTTGTAATTTGGTTATGTAAATAAATATACTTATCATTATTATTTCAACGAAAAATTATTGATATTTATTTTTTTATGTAATTTGTGGGGCTCATCGCTAAGTTATTACAGTCACACGGGTTGATTGATCAGGTTATGCTACGCTTGCCACGGTTGGTCTGCGGATGGGTGACCATCTTTACATACCGAGACCCTTTCGTGAGTCGGGAAGCTCTTTAAACCGTTGGTCCCGGCTGTCATTCGTGGATTTGACAGTCGTTATGGGTCGTCAGAAGCCCGAAAGTCTGGAAATCAGTCTTACCAATGGGTATCGTATTACCCAGTGACTGGGTTGTGGAGGTCAGATAGGTAGTTGCTCCATGTAAAATACTGGTATTCAGCTGCTTCCAGTTAGTCTGGAAGCCGACCAAATTGATTTTGAACATAGTTGGGAAAAGGCTAGGAAGGATTTTGAAAAAAAAAAGGAATTTTGACATTTAAACTTTCCAACATTTCCAAATTTAGTGTTGTTTTATTGTATGTATGTACAGTTTCAGTCATGCCGCTAGCTCTGTAAGGCTAATGATTTACCAGGCGACTAACAACTTTAAGGGCGACAAACTATTTGCTATTTAAAAAATAACTTGGCAGCTATTATATATTATTAGGCATGTATTTAACGCGGCGATAAATTAATCTGAATTGGGGATAAAAAATAATTAAAGGCGATAGCAAATATAGTAGGTTGGCAGCTACAGCGAAATATTATTGAATCATTTGGTTAGGTTAGAACAGTGACCATTAACGGATTTCCTGCTAGATTTCCTCTATTGTTGTTGACTCTCAGTTACCAAAACAAAAACTCGATGCCAGTTTAAATTAAAACAAACCTAAAAAATGATTATTAAGCTGCTACTTTTTACTTAAAATTATCCTTCGCTGTAGCTGCCAACCTACTATATTTGCTACCGCCTTTAATTATTTTTTAATTCCAAATTCAGATTAATTTGTCGCCGCGTTAAATACATGCCTTACTTTAAGAGTTTTTCGTATTGACCCGTATTCTTTGTCTGCGAGTGTAGATTTTATAACTTACAGAGCCGAAACGTGGATACTCACCGTACGAACGGGCTATGCTTGGAATCTCTCTGATCTCTGTAACGAGCTGATCCTGCAGAGAACCAAAGTAGTCGACGTAGCTGACAGAATAAGGATGCTTAAGTGGCAATGGGTCGACCATAATATTAGCAATAGAACCGATGACCATTGGGGCAGACATGTTCTTGAGTAGAGACTGCGAATCGGTAAACGTAAGGTAGATGCTGGATTTTTTGAAGAGTTGCCGAGAATCGAGTTGATTGGCGTGCAATTGGAGAGGCCTATGTCCATTAGAGAACTGCTGTAGGCTGATGATGATGTGATGTGATGTGATGTGATGTGATGTGATGTGATGTGATGTGATGTGATGTGATGTGATGTGATGTGATGTTATGTTATGTTATGTAAGAAAGTAGTATTAAAAAAAAAACTCTATGATCTGCTGTAAAATTCTATGCTAAACTTTCGCTCTACGCACTACGCTGGCAAAGAAAAATAGTACTAGGATTTCGCGATTTTTAAGTAGAACTTCGTCTGCGATTCAGGTTGAAATGTAGCTTATGTTCTTCTGCAGGTAATGGTTTGGTCTGGTGCCATTTTTCATCCAAATTGGTTCAGCCGATTGAGCGTGAAAGCGTAATAAACAAACTCACTTTCGCATTTTGTAATATTAGTTAGGATTCCAATTCAATTGGAACGTTTTCAATTCTAAACCTTTTCTTAATGTGTCCATTCAATTAGACATTCCAGAAGATTTTTTCACATCACAAGTATATCATAAAAACATTGTGCGGTTTTATGAAACCACGATGTAAGTGAAACATTTTTTTGTCGGATATTTTCAGACTATTCTTGGTGTTTCCCTCGTTGACCGGTTTATATGACTCACTAGCTGTATCGTTGTCCATCACTATCAAGTGAACAAAAACGTTTATTGTATGCATCCTACACGGTGGAGCATACGGTGGAGGTCTGCCCGGCTTTGGCAGAGCACCGCCGTGTCCTCGTGGAGGCGATCGGCGGCAGAGATCTCTCGCGTCCGGCCCCGGTTCAGGCCATGGTCCGTACCATGGCCTAAACCGAGAGAGGCCTGAACTGAGCGAGAGGGCATGGTCAGCCGTCACCTCCTTCGAAGGAGGAAGCGGGACGGTTGAGGGAAAGGCAAGTTTCGCGCCCTCTCGCCCCTAGCCGCCGCAGGAGACGCCCTGGGCGTCGGGAATCCCGGGCGGATTTCCGGCCACCGTAGGCGCGGGCTTGCGGACGGTGAGCAATGGGTAGCTCACCGTCCGGTAAGGACCAGGCCCGGGTCGACGGCGCGTTGTATTCCCCGCGCGCCTCAAAGAGATGTCGTCAGCACAAATGTAGGGGTCCACTACGGCCGATGCCTGCCGGGGTCGCGGGAAGGTACTAATGGGTCACCGATGCCCGGGAACACAGGCAACAGGAAGGAATACGGGTGGGTTTTAGTCAGTAAGAGTCTGACACACCCTCCCGCTCCGCCCAGAGCGGGAGAAGTTATATGATGATTTCCCATCCAAAAAAAAAATGTATTCGGTATACTTTAATCGGTCAAGGACAGCTAATGAGACACAATTGATTTTCTATTGTTTGACACCGAAACGGTGACGCGCCAGGCTTCAGTCGTATTCGTAGTCAGTATTAATCCAAATAAAAGGTAGCAGGACACTTGCGGAGCAAAGGTGGACGAGTGGTAACGGCCGCGACTTACGAGTTGTAGATCGTAGGTTCGAACCCAGAGGGGCGCTTTACTTTGTGTAAATTATTTCATCACCACTGCTCTCAAAACGGTGAAGGAAAACATCGTGAGCAAACCGGAATGTCCTAGAATCAAAAATTCGAAGACATGTGACATCTACCAACCCGCACTGGGCCCGCGTGGTGGATTACGGCCCACTCCCTCTCACAAAGAGGAGGCCTATGTCCCAGCAGTGAGAATATTGTAGGCTGATTATGTAATGAAAGACATTTTAACGAAAGAGGAATCGAAAAGCGAAATATCCAATATTTAAAAATAAAACTACCGTCGGTACAAAAAACATCATTGTTGTTTATAGGTACCAACATCACAAAAAAACATTTGACGTTCCCTTATAAAGTGTATTTACAACTTTAACCTTTCAGTTTAAAGCTTCAGGTGGCTCCAAATTATCTTTTATATAGCAACGTAAAAAGTTACTCTTATTGCAAGAAGTAAAACAGTTTCTCATCGCTTTTTGTAACTGGTTTTTGTACTCAAATTGGGTGCGTTAAAATAGGCGACATAAAGGCACCGCTCCAAAGCAGCCCACGGCTAAGGCATCTGTCCCACCGCCGACGTGGAAACGACTAGCAATCAACGATTTTCTCGCTCAAGAAACGTAAAAAAAACCGGCTAAGTGCGTGTTCGACCACGCAGAGATGTGAATAAAGTCATCCCAGTAGTACATATGTATGTAGTAGAAGAGTGAAAGAACACCATCCATACCTTTCCACTTTGCCATAGTTGCTTATTATGTATTTATTATTTTATATTATTCATTATATATAAGTATTTTAGTGATATTTATTTTAGAAGTATGTATATATGTAAGTATATTCTCTTATTGTATATTTAAATTAGTGAGTAGTTTATTTTTTGTTGTTTTTGTGTATTTTGTTTTCTCTTCTACTCTTACACACGGTGTCTACATCTCTTTGTCTACTGTCCTATCGCAGGTATGATAGAACAGATTTCATTAGAAATAAGCATCACTTTGTACGTATTTTTCTGTTCCTTTCTTCTTGTCTGTTTATATGTGTGTACATAAACTGTTAAATAAATAAATAAATAAATATAATTAAATTAAAAGAAAAAAGGTAAGTAGGCTTTACAAGTTAACTAGTGATATTCGACCAAATTAAATTTGCAGTTGGAAAATTGACCATTGCATATATCGATGTATGGGAGAGCATGTTTTTCAACTACAATATTTGTTTTTGGGATAAATTTATCTCAACTACGGTAATCTTCATTGTGCGTGGCCTTACACGCACTTTTTAGTTGCTAGCTCTGGTCGCTTCTGGTCTGGTCTTCTGGTCATCTCTTAGCTGCCACGGCTTATTTTAATTTTTGAATTGCTTTTTTTTTTGTTAATCTTTTTATTACGGACGCTTTTACGTTTTGCATCGTTCTCACATGTATAATTTCAAAATGAATGATGTAAACAATATTTTGTAACCATAATACGTTGATTTAAAAGAGTGTCCATGGAGTTTCTTGCCCGTTCTTCTCTATAGGTACCAACTACGCTTTGGAATGAGCCACTAGCTTCATCTTTCTTAGTGACCGACCGTTGACAATTCAAAAGTGCCTGTAATTGGTTTATTTAAAATAAATGCTTAGTTTGAGTTTGAGTTCTTTTGGTGGGACAGTTGGTGTTTTAGCTACGTGTATTTAGCTTCGTTTTGTATGAAAACGTACGCGCGGGATCGTTCACTGCGACCCCCGCCACGCAACGCATGGATGCGTAGCTGGTAAACAAACCGCGCAGTAAGGCTGCCTTTCCACCAGAGATGTCCTATGCTTTTTTTTTTCTTTTTTTGGGTGGTAAATTATCAAATAACTTCTCCCGCTCTGGGCGGAGCGGGAGGGTGTGTCAGACTCTTACTGACTAAAACCCACCCGTGTCCCTTCCGTTGCTTATATTGCCAGGGGCCTCGGTAACCCTTTTGTATCTTCCCCGTGTCCCTTCCGTTGCTTACGTTGCCAGGGGCCTCGGTAACCCTTTTGTATCTTCCCCGTGTCCCTTCCGTTGCTTATGTTGCCAGGGGCCTCGGTAACCCTTTTGCATCTTCCCCGTGTCCCTTCCGTTGCTTATGTTGCCAGGGGCCTCGGTAACCCTTTTGTATCTTCCCCGTGTCCCTTCCGTTGCTTATGTTGCCAGGGGCCTCGGTAACCCTTTTGTATCTTCCCCGTGTCCCTTCCGTTGCTTATGTTGCCAGGGGCCTCGGTAACCCTTTTGTATCTTCCCCGTGTCCCTTCCGTTGCTTATGTTGCCAGGGGCCTCGGTAACCCTTTTGTATCTTCCCCGTGTCCCTTCCGTTGCTTATGTTGCCAGGGGCCTCGGTAACCCTTTTGTATCTTCCCCGTGTCCCTTCCGTTGCTTATGTTGCCAGGGGCCTTGGTAACCCTTTTGTATCTTCCCCGTGTCCCTTCCGTTGCTTATGTTGCCAGGGGCCTCGGTAACCCTTTTGTATCTTCCCCGTGTCCCTTCCGTTGCTTATGTTGCTAGGGGCCTCGGTAACCCTTTTGTATCTTCCCCGTGTCCCTTCCGTTGCTTATGTTGCCAGGGGCCTCGGTAACCCTTTTGTATCTTCCCCGTGTCCCTTCCGTTGCTTATGTTGCCAGGGGCCTCGGTAACCCTTTTGTATCTTCCCCGTGTCCCTTCCGTTGCTTATGTTGCCAGGGGCCTCGGTAACCCTTTTGTATCTTCCCCGTGTCCCTTCCGTTGCTTATGTTGCTAGGGGCCTCGGTAACCCTTTTGTATCTTCCCCGTGTCCCTTCCGTTGCTTATGTTGCCAGGGGCCTCGGTAACCCTTTTGTATCTTCCCCGTGTCCCTTCCGTTGCTTATGTTGCCAGGGGCCTCGGTAACCCTTTTGTATCTTCCCCGTGTCCCTTCCGTTGCTTATGTTGCCAGGGGCCACGGTAACCCTTTTGTATCTTCCCGCGACAGATATGCTATGCTACGTTGCTGTAGATGCGTTTGATATCCATTAATCATATTCATTGGTCCACTTAGCATAGCACTGATGGAAACGGGTTCAACTAAGGTTTGTTTTTTATATGGAAGAATGCGTGCTATGGATGCGTTTGATATCGAGTGCCTTCACTACTGTCAATGCATCGCGTAGCTCAAGCTGCGCATCTTCCTCGCACAGCTACCTCGCGGCGGCGCATCTTCATAGCACATCTTACTCGCTCCGTTACACAGCTTAGCATTAGTGGAGACGATCACATAGTTCCGTAGCTTAGCTTTTACATCCTCGCAGCATAACTGCATAGCACATCTTTGGTGGAAAAGCAGTCTTATTGTGGTTAAACCTCTCCGTGCACATCCTATGTAGCAGTGGATGGTCTACTTTAATGAATTGGAGAGCAGGTTAAGCAGTCAGTTCAGGATATTATTCGTAGATCTTTGGCAGTCGTTTAAATGGAATATAGATAGATAGGTAGATAGAATACTCTTTATTTTGTACACCATAAAAATTACAGTAATAAATGTAGAAATTTTACATAGGGTAATACAATGGGCGGTCTTATCGCTAAAAGCGATCTTTTAAGGCGCTGACAAGACCCAATTGACCAAAATAGGCTTCTCTTAAGAAAAAAAAATGCCAAATCTGTACAGTTTGTGGTAGTGGCAAAAATATATGTTAATTTTGAACATATTTCCTACAACTTGGTTGTTACCAAAACACGTTTTGAACAAAAATCTCGATACAAACTAACGTTAAACTAACTTCTTACCTTGAGTTCTTATCCAAAATATCTGCATTAAATATCAACATACGTTACGTATTTAATTAATATCAAGAACGTTTTTTTTTAATGCAGAACTTGGTTGTTTTTTATTTTCGATTATTCAACTCAAGTTTGAGTAAATACATAATTGCTTCATATTTTGCTATAAATTACAAGCGTTGTGTCATCGCGCTTCTCTTTCTTTTCTATGCAATCTGACAGTGACCGCGGTTTAGGTGTTGTCAGCGTCTTAAAGGCAAACTTTGGATGGATTAGGGGGGAAAGGAGAGACAATACTGGAGGTAGTCTGTGGTGTATAATTTTCATATATGAGTAGCTACTGTTTGCGAGAGGGTCTCGTGGCTAAATAATAAACTCAAAATTCAAAGCATTTATTTCAAATAAACCAAATACAGCCACATTTGATCTGGTTTATTTAAAAAAAAAAAAAATTTCGTTACTAAAAATAAATATTCCCTTTGAAACCGAACGGCGTGAGCGTGACGCAAATTTGTATGGGTAAGGTCAACGGCGTTTAATCGACCCTTACTTTGAAACTTCACGAGGTTGTAAAGGTGTTAAGAACATTGAAACTAATTCTAAATAACATAAGTTGAAGCCAAGCAAACGATCTAAGTGCAAAACTTCTCATTTCACTTACCTTAACGTGAGATACTTTCAGTAATTTAGTTCGTGAACTTTGAAGGTTTACTTAAGCTTACCTTTATGTTTTTGTAGAAGAAAAATCTTGGTGTTACGTTACTTTTAATTTCGGGTTTGACATGGCCATGTTTATTCAGAAGTAAAATCATGAATTAGTAATAAAATTAAAATATAATATCCTAACCTAACTAAACTAAAACTATTCAATCAATCAACTCAGCCAATAGCAGTCCACTGCTGGAGATAGGCCTCTCCCAGGCTGCGCCACTACACCCTCCGCCTTCCGCATCCAGTCTGTCCCAGCAACCTTTTTAAGGTCGTTGGTCCATTTAGCTAAGGGGGCGTCCCACACTACGCTTTCCGATACGCAGTCTCCACTCCAGGACTCGTCTGCTCCACCGGCCATCGGTCCTTCGACAAACATGGCCAGCCAGACAGACATGGCTATGTCGGTAACTCCGGTTCCCTTCCGGATACAAAAACTATTAACAAACTAAAATATGGCGTCGAAAATCCTCGGCATCGCTATCGACTGGTAATATAACCCAAAAGACTGGTGGCATTGCCACGTTGTATGGCAATGCTTAGCCTTTGGACAAGGTAAAAGCCAGCCTTTGGGTCACGGGAAGTGTCAACCAGCCGTTTGGAGATTTCGTTGAACTGACTGAGCACAAATAGTATGTTGTTTTTATTCGTTAAATAAACGAAGAAAAAAAACATCGTGAGGAACTCATCATGTCCATTCAAAGACATGTGACATCCACCAATCCGCACTGAGGCCACGTGGTGGATTACAACCCACTCCCTCTCACAGAGAAAGAAAGAAAAAATAAGGTTTTTTTAGACACAGTTCGTGAAACACAACATACAAATAACAAAATAAAAAAGTGAAAAATAATGTTTTAACAACAATAGTGTGTGCCTCACGGCTGCGCCAAAAACGATCATTTCAGAATTAATGCCAGACAGATGCTTTCTGACGCTCGCGCTGGTTTTCTAATGAAACTTTAGAGACTCGTGACGGGGAATAGAAACAATTTCAAAATACCTAATACATAATTTTTATACTTATAAATGTTATTTTTAACACGCTTTTTTAGCTTGACCTGTATGTAACTAATAACTAAACTTTGTATGTATATTGTATGTGTAGTTCGGAAAACAAAACTTTAATTTGGTATCTTGGAGCTGATCTAATGATGGAGCCAGGAGGTGGATAGTGGAACTCTTTAGTAAACCGGTCAAGTCATAACTTCGTTCACTTTATACCAGTGGACTTCATCTCTCAAATCGGTGAAGGAAAACATTGTGAGGAAGCCGGCATGTCCTAGAACCAAAAATTCGAGGACATGTGGCATCTACCAACTGGGCCCGCGTGGTAGATTATGGACCACTCCCTCTCACCGAAAGGAGGCCTGTGTTCCAGTAGTGGCGACATTATAGGCTGATTATGCAGTGGACTTAATAACAACCTTTTTATATTTAAAAAGTATTTTCTACTTTTCAGTTCGGCTTGCTATTAACTCGTGTGTGTTTTTTTTTAACTCTTTTTTGTATACATTTACAATTATAGCCCGTCGATGCCAATGCAAATAAAAGGACTTTACAATTTTATTGTCTTTTTATTTTTTTAACTGGCAAAATGTGTACGAAATCAAAATCAAAAGTCATTTCTTCAGACTGGGCTGAGAATCAGCGCTTTTTGAACGTCAAAATTACGTAAGACAGTCCCCAAAACGCCCGCTCTTCACCACTTCCTAGTGCTTTAGCTGGGAAGAAGTGGCGGAACAAACTCCCCAGTACTATGGTACACCTCTGCCTAACCCTATGGAGAAACAGGAGTGATGTTATAATATGACATAAACATAACATAACATCACGCCTTGTTTCTCCGAAACGTTAGGCAGGGTGTAACTGTTACGGTTGTCACAACCCAGTGCCGGGCACGCCGCGATTGCGGCGATAAGTCCCCTCTTTGAGGAGTGGCTGGAGAGGCGCCACGGCGTCCTCACCTTCCGCCTGACGCAGGTCCTCACCGGACACGGCAGCTTCGGGAGGTTCCTGTGTCGGATAAGGCGGGAGGAAACGTCCGGGTGTCACCACTGTGTGGATCGCCCGGAGGACACGGTGGAGCATACGGTGGAGGTCTGCCCGGCTTGGGCAGAGCACCGCCGTGTCCTCGTGGAGGCGATCGGCGGCAGAGACCTCTCGCGTCCGACCCTGGTTCAGGCCATGGTACGGAGCGAGAGGGCATGGGCAGCCGTCAGCTCCTTCTGCGAAGCCGTAATGCTCGCAAAAGAGGAGGCGGGACGGTTGAGGGAAAGGCAAGTTTCGCGCCCTCTCGCCCCTAGCCGCCGCAGGAGACGCCCAGGGCGTCGGGAATCCCGGGCGGATTTCCGGCCACCGTAGGCGCGGGCTTGCGGACGGTGAGCAATGGGTAGCTCACCGTCCGGTAAGGACCAGGTCCGGGTCGACGGCGCGTTGTATTCCACGCGCGCCTCAAAGAGATGTCGTCAGCACATATAGGTCCACTAGGGCCGATGCCTGCCGGGGTCGCGGGCAGGTACTTATGGGTCACCGAGGCCTCCGCAACACAGGCAACAGGATGGAATACGGGTGGGTTTTAGTCAGTAAGAGTCTGACACACCCTCCCGCTCCGCCCAGAGCGGGAGAAGTTATTTGATGAGTTCCCACCCTCAAAAAAAAAAAAAAAAAGGGTGTAACTGTAGTACACTCACATTTCGCCAATTATGTTTAAGTCGCATGTAATAGGGGCCGAGCCTATTGCCATCAACCGGGCACAAATCCATACTCCGGACTGCTAAATAATTTAATTAGTAATTAAATATAATAATATAAGCCAAAGTTCGCGAGCACATTCGTAAGAAGCTGGCAGTATCATCACAACGGTACTGTTTTCCGATTGTTTGTCTTATCTGTTTAGTATATTCGTGTATTCATTTCGTATTTATGTATAATTTGGTATGTATACCTACCTACACGGAAAAAAAAGGATGTCTTAAATTAAGACAATATCCTTTTGGTCAAGACAAATATTGATTCATATATGGGGAAAACAATATATTCTTGAATGAAGTAAAATTTTGTCTTAGTTTTATTGTCTTCTTCGAAGACATTATACTTAAATGAAGAATTATTAATTTTAATTTCAAGAATATTATTTCTCTCTTAGAATATTTTCTTCAATATTAAGATTATTATAGTCTTGAATCAAAAATACATATTTGCTTAAGTCAAGAATAAAATCCAAGTATTTATTATTCTTAATTTGAGTAAACAGGTTTTCTTGGACTGAGTACATTTACTTACGTTAAGAAAATATTTACTTGGATTGAAACAATTTTTCTGAGAATATTGATATTCTTCGCTGAAGAGATCCTTTTTTTCCGTGTATTATATTTAAAGTATTTAATAGGTCTTATCCTTCATCATCTGCCTAACCTTTTCCCAACTATGTTGGGGTTGGCTTCCAGTCTAACCGGATGCAGCTGAATACCAGTATTTTACATGGGGCGACTGCCTATCTGACCTCCACAACCCAGTTACTGGGTAACACGATACCCCTTGGTAAGACTGGTTGTCAGACTTCTGACGACCCGTAACGACTGTAAAGATCTACAAATAACAGCCGGGGACAACGGCTTAACGTGCTTTCCGAGACACGAAGGGGTCTTAGTATGTAAAGATGGTTACCCATCCCCGGACCAACCGCGGCAAGCGTAGCTTAACCTGATCGATCGACCCGTGCGGCTGTTATTACTTCGCCACAAGCCCCTCACGTATGTGTTTATGTAAGTATGTATGTATGTATATCCTTATATTTAAATAAATATTTATTCCATAATTTTCGTTATTGCACCTACCACTGTACCTACGTCTCTGCATCACCCAAAGGTTGACTGGTAGAAAATGTCTATGGCATTAAGTCCGCCTCTGTACATTTGTGTGCTTAAAGTATTAAATACATAAATAATAAAAACAAAAAAAACAAAATATGTATTTTTTTTTTTGCAAATACCTGTTCTTAGCGATTAGCTAGATTAAGAGAAGCAGTCCTGTGTCCCAGCAGTGAGAACATTGTAGGCTGATACCTATGTCCTCAAATTAATACATATGTAGGTAACCAATTATTAATTCTAAAACTACTAAAGTTTCTAAACAAAAGGGTTTCATCGGTGAAATGTATAGGACTACAGCCTAGGTTCCTAAATATCCAGTGATTAGAGTAGTTTATATGTCAGGATTACCTGGGTCTAGTCTAGACAATTTAACTTAGGATGTAAGGCATAAATTAGACTTAATATAAACATTAGACAAATTATAAATGCGAAAGTGTGTTGGTTTGTTTATTTGTTTGGTTGTAACGGATTTGGATGAAAGAACATGTCCATTTTCTGCCCTCTGGTTATGGGTAATGTTCAGGATTGCCGGTTTTACAGTTTAAATTAAAAATTGAAATCTAAATTACTATGGATTTATTATAAGCTGGCGGAACAATATTCTAAAAAAACCAACTCAACATTGTAGTTGAAAAACATGTTCTCTCATACATCGATATACGTCACGGTCAATTCTCCAACTGCAAATTTTAGTTGGTCGATTATTACTCGTTAACTTGTAAAGCCCACTTAGCTGTGAAAGTTATCTTTTTAATTTCATTAAATGTGTCATGATTTTTTTCACATTTCCATAAACAACCATTTAGCTAGCAGGGTCTTTTTTTTGGATTGGAAATCATCAAATAAGTTCTTCCGCTCTGGGCGGAGCGGGAGGGTGTGTCAGACACTTACTGACTAAAACCCACCGGTATTCCTTCCGTTGCCTGTGTTGCGGGGGCCTCGGTGACCCATTAGTACCTTCCCGCGACCCCGGCAGGCATTGGCCCTAGTGGACCCCTACATTGTGCTGACGACATCTCTTTGAGGCGCGCGTGGAATACGACGCGCCGTCGTCGACCCGGGCCTGGTCCTTACCGGACGGTGAGCTACCCATTGCTCACCGTCCGCAAGCCCGCGCAGCTAGCAGGGTCTAAGAGTCAATTGTCCCCCACACGATACCCTACGCCATGAGATAGACGAGAAAAAGAAATATCATCCCCACATAACGTGCAAGCGACGTACCAAATTTTTTTTTTCAGGAATTTCTTTTAGCATTGTTTGCCTGATCATTGGTCAACTTTACATCAGAGTAAAGATTTCATCTCATATAGAGGACGAACGAATATTGATCGCCACGCTTAAGGCTCCTACATAGTGGCGCGACTTGTCGCGCGACGCGTCGCGACACAAAGGCACCGCTTGTAGCGCTACACGCGGTGTCTTTGTGTCGCGTCGCGTGGTGCGACATTTCGCGCCAGTATGTATGAGCCTTTACACGCAGTGAGCGTGTTGGCAATTAAGTACCTATCTAGAAAGAAACAAAAAAAAAAAGAACACGAACACGAAATAACAAGTTGGGGAAAAATATACGTCACATACCAAAACGCAAAACGGCCATCGCTCAGCATAATGCTGCGACCCTATGGAGTCACAGCCCCAGCGTCAAAGAGATGTCAGCACAAGTGTAGGGGTCCACTAGGGCTGATGCCTGCCGGGGTCGCCGGAAAGTCCGAAAGGGTTACCGAGGCCCCTGGCAACACAGGCAACGGAAGGAACACGGGTGGGTTTTAGTCAGTAAGAGTCTGACGCACCCTCCCGCTCCGCCCAGAGCGGGAGAAGTTATTTGATAATTTCCCACCCAAAAAAAACAGTGTTGGTTTTCAGCGGCAGCCGGCGTTGACGTAAAGACGTCAGCTTGTGCAGCATTTAGTATCTACATGGGCCTTATATATTGCGGGGAAATGTGGGTGTACTTGTGGGAGCAGTGATGACCCAGTTGCCGCGATTTACGAGTTGTAGGTCGTAGGTACGAACCCAGACAGGCGCTTTAAGGCTCGTGCAGACTAGTGCGATGTCGCAGGCGCGACAGCGCGTGGTTTAGTAAATATTACGTTTTTCCTCGTTCCTGTAAAATTCGCTGCACCTACCTTACGTGGTTTTAAACACTGTTAGTTCCGCGGTTTCAGAATATCACCGACGATATGTTATTTAATCAGTCTATAGAATTAAAACGTTCTCCTTATTAATCACTAAAACTATTAATTAAGGCGCAGATGTATGATTTTAGTGACTTTTAAATCTGTTATTACGCCTTCAAATAAGGCAAGTAAGTTATGCAAAAAATGTTAAACTAGAACGCATACATATCAATCCTTTAAGTGAATGTTTAAGTATTGTAGTAAAAAACTTTATGACATAAATTTAGGAAGTACCTAATGTCTACCCACAGCATAAAAAAACGATATTACTATCAAACTATTTAAGCTATTTTCATGACTTTTTTTGTTTTTGTTCATAGTAACATCTATTTATTATTTTGTAAAACAGATTTTTTTTTGTACGAATTGACTATTTTATTATCTATAATATTAAGTCTGTTTTTTTTTCAAATATTCATATTTTCGTTACCAAAAATAAAATAATCTTTTTGAAACCGAACAGCAGCGCGGCGTGAGCTAGAGGCGCATTTGTATGGCCAAGGTCAACGGCGTCTACCCAACCCTTAATCAGATAATCTTTCTATCTTTTGTCTACCTACATTTAACCCAGCTTACATTAATACTACCCACATTACAGTTCCAATTAAGTCTAAGTAGCGTCCGCAAAATAATCGTATTTTCATTGTTGGAATGTCTGTAAACTGTGGGTACGGGATAATCTGTAATTAGGTTGCAAACTTGCGAACAGAATGTGTTATTTTTACGTAGATAAAATCCAAATGCGTTCATTGGAGCAAAAATTTCGTCCGTCATATTTTTGGTGATGATAAGGTGGTCAAGGATTGAGGGGCTCGTGGGCAAGTAGTTAAGCTACGGTTGCCATGGTCACCCTGTGGATGGGTGAACATCCATTTGCATACCGTACCTCCCGACTGACATTTCGTATTGACAGTCGTATCAGAAGAAGGTAATTTTTTTATCAGATACTATAAATAACGTTTTTAAAAAGCCAGAGATCTGACCATTAAATACGAGCGGAATGTTATATACATAACATTCCGCCGAGGTGTACAATGTACATAACATTCATATTTCGATGTTAAAGTCCTATAGAGGTATGAGGAACAGGGTGTAAAGTTCACAAATCCTCCATAGAAAAGGAAGGGACCTTCCGAACAGTCGGATGTTGAGTCTCGTGGCTATTGTCCGACGACTGATGTTTATGATGGGACGTTGTATATATGCTAGTCCCGCCGTAAATTCTGCTTGCGCGATGCAGGACTTGCGTGACGTCAGTGTGATGCGTAGTTCGCACGCTGCGATGTAGATGCCGCCACAGTCCCATGTAATAGGAGGAGAGCCTATTGCCATTTACCTGGCACCACAGAACCTTGGAGGTTGAACAATACATGTAAAAACCATTTGGGGTATCTGCATAATACTTTTTCTGCTAGTAAAAGATTGCTGTAAACATAAAAATGTACTTACCACATTTTTTTATTCACATAAATATGTCGGCAAATAAAAGTCAAAAAGGAAAATGCTCAGCCACATATCTAAATAGCTCTGTTCGTATAATTTGTGTATTAAAATCTCCATTTGTTTTTTAAAAGGGGTTGAAGTAGAGTACCTTTCATGGCGTCTCATTTTATGTTTCTATGTAGAGAAATAAGATTTTTTAAATGTTTTGGTGCAAATGTATAAAAATAAAATATTTTCGCCTTTTCAAGTTGTTAAAAATGTAAATTTAAACTTTTTATTTTATAGTGAAATTCTGACTGCTGAGCTTGGGGTCCTGGGTTCTATGCCCAAGTCCGGCAAAGTTTCTTTGAGTTTCCATTAGAAACTTAGCAGCAGACCGTGGGTCTGGATTTCTGTCCGTGATAGCAATTAACTTGGCTCTTATCTTAAGTACTTCAAACTGGCAAAATGTGGGTGTACCCAACTCGTAACGCTTCTGAAAATACAGACGTGAAATTATGTAAGAATGTTAATGCTTAGCTTATTTTGACATACGTCAAATAAAGTACGTGATCATCGCATTTGAACGTACAGTCACGTACGAAAAGATTACAGTAGTATGTAAAATACGAAAGCGATTTCACGTAGAGAAATTATTTTTTTATGGTACATAGGTATATCGAATAATCGTGGGCAACTTCGAAATATAAGGGAGTGAAAATAACCATGAATTTAACAACTTTTGCAAAGGCTAGGGGGATTTCACCATATAAAAAAAAATGATCAAATCAAATCAATATTTTTATTGTGGGCATAGGTTATACATACAGATGTTAGGTAAATTACAGATCCATTATGTCCTGCCTAGCAGGCATTCAATAATAAATCATGTCAACATGCAGTATAAAAAATTTAGTTATCACTTATAAAGCAAATCTTACAAAAATAATTATTGACAGATTGTAGTATTGGTGACAGATTGTAGCAGGTACCTACTAATTATAAAGAAAATCTTGGATCGTGTAGTAGGCTTTGTCAATTAAAAAATACTAAAGATAATGATATACTTGTCAATGAAAATCAATGTATGGAATCGTTATTTTGTTATTTCTGAATTGGTCCAATATTAAACGTTGTTCAAACTCATGTACATCTTGAAAGATGAGAGTTGTGGCGGCCCCAATGGTAAAGGCCCCGACTTACGAGTTAATAAGGTAAGGGTAAGGTAAATAAGGTAAACCTAGGCAGGCACTTTAGTTTGTGTAATTCTTATCATCACCACTGGTCTCAAAACGATGAAATAAAACATCGTGATGAAAGCGGCATGTCATATAACCAAAAACTTTGAAGACGTGTGAAATCCACCAACTCGCACTGAGACCGCGTGGTGGATTATGGCCCACTACCTCTTACAGGTCGTTATAGGCTGATTACTGAAAAGGAAACAGACTCAGTGTTAAAGCTTAATTAAATTTTCCCATTCCCTGGAGATTAGGCGTGACATTGGATTAAAACTAAAATTACAAAAGTTACCAAGGTAGTTTAGGACCTCTCGAACTGACAGTTAAAATAAACAGCTGGAATTTATGTTGATTAAACCAATTAACTGGAGTTATGTGTCGACCAATTAACACGGAGATAATTTAATGAAGGCGGGTTTTTATTTGATTTATTTATTGAGAAAGTTCTAGCGATGGAATTCCAAAGATGGAAGGATTGAGGTACCCTTTTGGTTAGGTGACTGCCTTGTTTTTGAAGTGGTTGCAAGCGCTGCTGGTCGTGGTATCCCCAGGGGCTTATTTGATAAAACCGACAGGCAACAGGTGTTAGGAAAGGAAAGAAAAAAAAAGGAAAACAATGTTTATTGTGCACAAACAAAACGGACATTACAAAATAGATACATACCCAAATACAAATTACCCAAAAGCGACTATTAGATAATTTTCAAGTTTTTTTTATACATTTCCTACTTTCACAGCTGTTAAACAGCCATTTTTTATGTTGTTAAACATCCTTTCGTGGAAATGTGACAAATTTTGTATTTTTTACAAATATATCTCAATTATATTAAATAGGGCTAGGTTAGTACAAATACGTTGCATTGTCAGTTATATTAAATAGGGCCAGGTTGGTACAAATATGTCGCATTGTCAGTTATATTAAATAGGGCCAGGTTGGTACAAATATGTCGCATTGTCAGTTTTATTAAATAGGGCCAGGTTGGTACAAATATGTCGCATTGTCAGTTACATTAAATAGGGCCAGTTTGGTACAAATATGTCGCATTGTCAGTTATATTAAATAGGGCCAGGTTGGTACAGATATGTCGCATTGTCAGTTATATTAAATAGGGTCAGGTTGGTACAAATATGTCGCATTGTTATTTATGATTATTAAATAGGGCCAGATTGGGCAAAGTGTCTTTTGTTGTTTTAGTTGAGGTTTTCTTTATATAACAATAATAGCAGCCTATTAGCCCACTGCAAGGCAAAGGCATCTTCTCATAAGCGAATTAAAAAAAAACTTGTGTTAACTGGGTGTGGTACATAATAATCTTGACTTTAGCGACCTTTGGGTACCTATTAAAGGCGTCACACTATTATTTTTTGTAATGAAAACTAATTTTCTTATTTACTATAACTTTCATAAATTGCCCTAATATATAATGTAGGTTCAACACTCCCCCTTTTCAGCCCCATCTTGGAGACAATTTTCCTCTCACGGAGTGACACCGTTCTGCTCCTATTGTACCATTTTCGTTCATACGTGTACTGCTGTATTTCTTAGTATTTCTACATACACGTATCTTATGGAATACCTTTATAAAGAAAAATGTTTTTTCATATTTTTTTCGTAGGTATTGGACATTTTTCGTATTGGACACATTTATTTTTGGACATTTTTCGTATTGGACATATTTATTTTGGACATTTTTCGTATTGGACGTTTATAATTTTATGACAGTATTATAGTAACCCTTCCATCCGTAAGTTGTCTCCTTCTGCGAAGCAGTAATGCTCGCGAAGGAGGAGGCGGGACGGTTGAGGAAAAGGCAAAATTTTGCGCCCTCTCGCCCCTAGCCGCCGCAGGAGACGCCCTGGGCGTCGGGAATCCCGGGCGGATTTCCGGCCACCGTAGGTGCGGGCTTGCAGACGGTGAGCAATGGGTAGCTTACCGTCCGGTAAGGACCAGGCCCGGGTCGACAGCGCGTTGTGTTTCACGTGTGCCTCAAAGAGATGTCGTCAGCACAAGTGTTAAAGTTATTTGATAATTTCCCACCCAAAAATAAAAGCGATAAATCCATTTAAAGGAATTGGAGCTCCCGTTGTCTGTATACTAAAGCCAACGAGACGAGATAAATTTCATGCTTTGGGATTCAAAACTTTAACTTAATTGTGTACCTATGGTTCAGTTTCCATTGGAACTAAAATTATTTTATGACGTTTAGCGATAGTTTTTTCATTAAAAAATCAACTTAGATTACTTGAGTTTAAAGTTGATATTTGTATAAGTTGCAATTTTATGTATTTATCTAGTATCGTTGGCCTGAGTATAGACATCTTTCACAACTAGGGGTTTGCTAATGCGTTGCCAACTTTAGAGACAACGTTGAATGACGCATGACCTGTAATTTCACTAAAATTGTTAGTTTTCAAACTAGGACACAGCTATGCTACTTTGCGACTTAAATATAGGTACGGTGTATTATTTCTCCAACAAAGTCTTACACTATTAGACCTTCTTCTACTACTCGTAAAAAAAAAACGTCGTCGTAGTCTAAATAAAAAACAAAAAACCCGACTGCAAAACACATAACTAGAGATTGGATATTTGGATGCATATTCTCAGATCTCTGCACATAAGTGAAAAAAGAAAAACAGGCATTATAATTTATAATCTATAGAATTTTATTACATAGATTATAAATTGTAATTTTAATACACCATGTTATTATACAAAATGACAGCTAGGACATGTGAGATTACTCCAGTAAATTAAGTAAGGTTTTAATACGACTTTAATGCTTTGTACGAAGTTTATGTGGGTTGTAGCGTAATCGCAAATTAATTTTTTATGGGACCTCTAGGTAAAGGATTAAATTATCGGGAAGTGGGCGTGGCCATTTGAATCACGAGTTTTTTTTCGTGCTACGTGATTAGTAAATACAACCCGCAGAGAACTTATATTTTTGGTGTGGTAATAAACTTGTTAAAAGATATTACGTAAGAGCAAGTTTCCGTTAGCTTATACATCTTGTTCAACAAGTTATCCAGTTCAAAGCTCTCCTAAGTAGGATTAAGTTACAAAAAAATGATTCTTACGTATTATTATTTTCTGTGTTCTGACTAAGTTATCCGTTTACAAGAACCTACCTACGTTTTAGGGTAGATTTTAATACGACAGGGTAGAAGTATGGTTTATGTGCTTATGTATATTAAAAGAATATTATACAAATCTGTATTATTTACCAGAGTCGTTAATCAGAAACATTTTTTGCGCTACGTAAATTCTATATTTTATAAAATAAGATTTTTTTTTTGAAGAATGTAAGAATATAATCTTTAATGTCAATACAAAACACGAGCCTACTGAATACCTATCACTTTCATCGACCTAAAATCATGCAAATTTACCTACACCGCCAAAATCTGCACACCATAATTTAAACATAACACTGGAACATTCACAACATTAAGTGCACTTACCTATTTTAATTTTTTGTATTTTAATTTTTTTCTATTTTATTTATTTACTTTTTATTTTTTTACTAATTTATTTTTTACTATTTTTTTTTACTACTTTATTTTTTGAATATATTATTGCTCTTTGTTAATAACCCTTACTGTGTTTTCATCTCTGGAATCTGGAACGCAGTCGTCTCTCTCTTGGAGAGTTGCGACACAGTTTTGTCAATCAATTTGTAAAATGTGTTTTTGTTCCAATAAAGATTATCTCTTGGCCCCACATCTAACTAACATACAGCCGTTTTAGAAATTAAAGCAATACTTCGAAATAGCCTAAGTTAGAATCTACTTAGCTCTACCAGGGCGTTAGATAATTTAAGCGTAAGTCTACAGCCTAATGAAACTGAGTACGCCTGACAGACGCATTTAAACTAGCGGTTTGATGTGCTTATTGCTGGGCTTTAATTAATATTCACGCTGTAAATAGAATGAAGGGGTCCGCTAGGGCCGATGCCTGCCGGGGTCGCGGGAAGTCTGAAAGGGATACCGAGGCCCCTGGTAACACAGGCAACGGAAGGAACACGGGTGGGTTTTAGTCAGTAAGAGTCTGACACGCCCTCGTGCTTTGCTCAGAGCGGGAGAAGTTATTTGATAATTTCCCACGCAAAAAAAGGGTGTAAATAGAAGCTTTAACGTTAATGCTAAGCTGCAAGAAGCGAACTGATGCTTTTGTATGACAAAAAAAAAACTGGTCGTGTGCGTGTCGGACCACGCGCATTGAAGGCTTTTGTGACTTTGTGTTATTGTTATATTATAATTATGTGCTGTATGGAATTAAATGATTATTATTATTTTAAGTGTCTTTGATATCCGTAGCTGGGATGAATTTCTCCCAAAAACAAACTTAATATTGTAAGTGAAAAACATGTTCTCCCATACATCGATATACGTCACGGTCAATTATTCATCCGCAAATGTAAGTTGGTCGAATATTACTCATTAACTTGTAAAGCCTACTTACTAGAATATGTACATGTAATCATTCTGATGTTTTATCAGATTATTCTATAATAACTGAAAGTCACTTCTTGTGTCTGTGACCACGTTGTTCTTCTAAACAACGCAACGGGTTTTAATTCGGTTTATACCATAATCATTTGGAGAATTTATTCCGAAATGTCTATGTGTATGTCTTACATATACCTATTAAAGAATTATTGATGTTTTGTCAAGTCATAAAACCAAGCGAAGCAGCGAAGCAACTTTAAAAAATAAAAAGTCAAGGGCGAGTTGGACTCCACACGAAGGGTAGAAGGAAAAAAGCGCCAGAAAAAACACGTCTCTTGTATGAGGAGCCCCCTTTTACTTTTAACTTTGTTTAATTTTTATTATTTATTGCTCTAGTGGCAATCTGTAAAAATTTCAACTGTGTACCTATTATGGTTTATAAGATACAGATCGATGGACGTATGGACGGACAGCGAAGGCTAAGTTATAGGGTTCCATTTGTCACCCTTCGGGTACGGAACCCTGAAAAGAAACTCTGAATTTCAAATTAATCATAATTAAAACAAATATTTATAAAACAGACGAGTTACATCATCCACTGTAAACAGATTTTTAATTAAAAAATTCTGCCCGAAAGCAATCAATTGCCGTCACAAAGAAAAAAGCTAAACTGGGCATAAATAAAGTCGAAACCAAAATTACGGTTTAATTATAAAAAAGTTACTTCTTCAAGGGACGTTGTGTTAACCATTAAGTGGGCTGTAGAGGTCAGATGAGCAATGGCTTCATGTAAAATACTGGTATTAAGCTGCTTGCGGTTAGACTAGAAGCCGAACATACAAGGAATATACAAGGAATATACAAGGTGTCGTTTTGCATCCTCGTAAAATTCAAGGAGGTAACTATGCTAATGATCCTCGACACGAATCAATAATAAAATAAGTAGTTCATTTTTTGTATTTTATTTTTTATAATTTTCGGAAATCGGCATGTGTGGGACACGCATGTTAAAACGCGGCCCGTGTGATACCGCACTGTAACTGCCCTTTTACACACACACTACCGCATACGCAACGGGGTGATTCTGTTCTGTGAAAGTGATGTATTCTAAAATACTGTCAAACTTAAATACCTAAAAAACAAATATGTATTAATTATTGAGAAGGTATCGTAATTTTTTTTTAATTATATCTTTCATAGAAGCCTCCTGAAATTTGAAGAGGATGCAAAACGACTCCTTGTATGTAGTTAGAAAAAGGTCAGACAGGTGATGATGAGTTCTTCGCTCAGGGTGTGTCAGACTCTTACTGACTAAAACCCACCCGTATTCCTTCCATTGCCTGTGTTGCGGGGGCCTCGGTGACCCATAAGTACCTTCCCGCGACCCCGGCAGGCATCGGCCCTAGTGGACCCCTACATTTGTGCTGACGACATCTCTTTGAGCTACGCGCGCGAATTCAACGCGCCGTCGACCCGGCCTAGTCCTTACCGGACGGTGAGCTACCCATAGTACCCATTGCTCACAGCCCGCAAGCCCGCGCCTATGGCGGCCGGAAATCCGCCCGGGATTCCCGACGCCCAGGGCGTCTCCTGCGGCGGCTAGTTTACCGCGCAACTGGCATTTAGACAACATCCCGACATCAACCGTCGGGCAGTTACCCACCAGACACGACACCCGTTTGGTTATAGGATCCTCCCTTTTATAAGGACGATGCGTGAACTTTATACCCTGTTCGTCATGCCTCTAAAGACTATACGAGATTAGAATTAGGCAAACTTTCTTATGTTCTTACTTTATAATAAAATAAATAAAAAAAACCTTATTTTTTATGCAGTCATAATATAAAATTTTAAAATTTTTATTGTTTTTATTTGAGAATCCCTGAGGTGAAGGCCTTCTCTAGAGAATCTTTGCTTTCTTTGTCTTTCGCTACGTCCATCCAGCCTGATCAAGCTATACGCACGATCTCGTCCTCCCAGCGAGTGTGTGGTCTTCCTCGCTGACGTTTGCCAACCAGTCCCATCCAAGAAGTCATATTTTTGGCCCATCTATTGTCATGTAGTTTTGCAATACGGCCTGCCCATTTTCACTTTAGTTTCTCTCTCTTGATCTCTTCAGCGAAGAATATTAATATTCTCAGAAAAATTGTTTCAATCCAAGTAAATATTTTCTTAACGTAAGTAAATGTACTCAGTCCAAGAAAACCTGTTTACTCAAATTAAGAATAATAAATACTTGGTTTTTATTCTTGACTTAAGCAAATATTTTTGATTCAAGACTATAATAATCTTAATTGAAGAAAATATTCTAAGAGAGAAATAATATTCTTAAAATTAAACTTAATAATTCTTGATTTAAGTATAATGTCTTCGAAGAAGACAATAAAACTAAGACAAAATTTTACTTCATTCAAGAATATATTGTTTTCCCCATATATGAATCAATATTTGTCTTGACCAAAAGGATATTGTCTTTATTTAAGACATCCTTTTTTTCCGTGTGTGTAAGGGCATCTATTGCTTTGGATGTAGACCGAATTTTTGAGTGACGAACTCTATGCTGTTTTTTTTATGTTAAGCATACTGCGCTCCAGTCCCTATTGGCATATAGTATTTACTTAAAAATATTTAAGGTACTACTTTAAGGCATACATTATAGTATACTTTAAGGCACTATTTATTAAAAAATGTGTGTTGTCGAGATATTCGGAGGTAATGATCACGAAATGAGAAAGATTTGCAGAATAATCAAAATGGCGATAGGGTGACTATTCTGAATATACTCTCATTGAAATATGTTTAAACCCCTTACTTTTTGCAAAAACCAGGCCAAAATGACTTCGCATATTTCCGGCGTGTGTCGTTATACGTAAAGTACTAGGAAGTGGTGAAGGGTGGGCGTTTTGGGGGACTGTCTTACGTAATTATGACGTTCGAAAAGTGCTGATTCTCAGCCTAATTTGAATAAATGACTTTTGATTTTCCTTTTATGCCATACGAAAATTTATACGTTGACCAACGTAGACCCACGAATATAAATTTATAAGACCCTAAATTAGTTTTTCACGCTTCGTATGAAACTTGGGTGACGAAATCTTGTCACGTCCAAATTGTGTTATAAATATTGTATAAGACGAGAAGGTTACCTATAAGAATTGTAACCATCTCGTGTTGTACAATATTTTTGAGAAGAGTAATTTACTTACCGAAGAGATTTACTTTTGATTTATTTACATAACCAAATTACAAGATGATTATTAACATTAACTAAATTAAATGAAAACTAAGTTAAACCTAAAAAAGGCCCTCGAGGCATTGTACCGAGGATGCAGGCATTTTCTCGCTCAATTGCAATGCTGATGCGTTGCACAAGCCGCCAGTTTTTCGGTTACCAGTTAGATCTACTAGACGTTTCGCGATTTCCGCAAATAACTTATGCGCACTGAGAACCCACGGACCGAGGGTCTCGACGCCAAAAGGCACAATGTTGTACTCTCTGCCAAGAGAGATAAGGTAGAAATCTAATTTCGTCGGTAAATAAATTATTCATCTTTCTAATAAATAGAGTTTTAGTGGTAATAGTAATAGTCCATTTATTTATTTGTCAGAATATTGTTAAAAAGTTGTTACATAGTTTTAAAAGTTCATAATATTCTTCTGATTCCGGCGTACAAATACATTTTTCAGGGTATTGGTTAGTTCTTTAGATATAAGATTTAATTAAATAAATTAGGATAACATTCAAATTGCAAATTAGTCAAGTATTAGATGTCACTTGTCTTCGAATTTTCGGTTCTAGGACATGCCCTTACATCACGATATTTTCTTTCACCGTTTGAGAGCAGTGGTGATGAAATAAATCACACAGTCCCATAATGAGGCATCTTATACACACCACCCTGTCTGTGGTAGAATTTAAGTAATATATATTATAACATATTTTATAGCATTAATGTTTCACACTGTTATTTAAGATGAGCTGGTGACGAGTAAACAAAAGAACGCCATTTTTCCAGTTTTTTTTTCCAACGTTTTATTAAATAAATTATAACAGGAGAGCAATTAGAGGCACACGTGTTCGCTTTGTGACACTCAACAACACAGTCCACTACCATAGATATAAAAAATGTTTTTTACTTTTTAAATATTATTCTATGGTATGAGTATTGTTCATAAACAATTTATGTTAAATTGTTTTTAAATACATCCGAAATCGTAAGTATTTTTGTATTTGGATCTGGTTGTCTGATAAATAAATTATATAAATAATAAAAAAATAAAATCACGACTGCCTTACCAAAAAACGAACTAAAAAGTAAAAAAACAAGTTAATCAGTTTAAACAAAGCGAATGGTTTTTTGGCAGGGCAGAACAGTCGTGTTTTAAATTTTTTAAATGATTTATTTTTATTTTATAAATTTTTACTTTAATTTGATACCCATATTGTAATAATCGAAGATATATTTTTTTTTGGTGGGAAATTATCAAATAACTTCTCCCGGTCTGGACGGAGCGGGAGGGCGTGTCAGACTCTTACTGACTAAAACCTGTGGGTTCTAGCGGCCAAGGTATCCCTTTCCGACTTTCCCGCAACCCGGCAGGAGTACATACATCAACCCTAAACACATTACGCTCCTTTTTGGGCAGTCATATAATAATAATGGAAGGTGGGTAGGCCTCTGGTGTTGAAGCAGCCTGTGTCGACACGCTTGCCCTTGCCCTTGCCCCTCAAGCGGCGCAAATACCATAACTGTAACTAAAGTTTTTAGTTGTTTGGGGTCGAAACTCTCGGGTCATGGGGCCCGAGAGCGCGTCTCCTTTTTATGGAAATTTCTCGCCGACTGGTCTACACTTTACGTGACCAGAGAGCTGGCTCGTTCTTTGGCCAAAGAATTAGCATTGTCATTCAACGTGGCAATTCTGCCAGTCTCCGGGGCACGTTTCCGGATGACAGCGATGCGGGCGAGTACTTCGATACTTAAGTGTGCTTTTGTTTTTTTTTTGTCATAATAGCTCTAGTATTCAGCAGTAATTAACATAAATCAAAATGAAAAAATAATGGTTTTTGTTGAAACTACAAACAAATTTGTAAAAAAAGATAGAAATTTCGTAAATAAAAGACAAAAAGGAAATATTTTCGTAACCCTTGGGTAAAAATGGTTAAAATTTTTAATTGTTATAGTTAATTATCTGGTTCATCGAATCCTGAACGGTGGACCACTACTTACGCCACACCCTGTATTGTATATTAGCCCGCGACTTCGACCGTGTGACATTTCGGCCCCAACCCAACGCGTCGTATCCCATTGCTCGCCCGCGCTATTACTTCGCCTTCTTTTTTGCTCGGCTCCCAAGGGTTACAGCGTGATGTTAAATAGCCTTTACTCTTTGTCAAGAATTGAGCTATAACATGCAAAAAGATTTTTTCAAATCCGACTCGCAGCTCCAGAGATCATCGCGCATCACCTTTCGATTTTACCCGTGTTTTGATTGACTAATTTGAACAAAAACGGTTATTGTGACTTAACTATAATAATTAGACAAATAGCCTCGCGGACTTTTTTGTGGGTAATAATGAGTACTATAAACATGTAGTACATAATTTTATTTATCATCAATAATTTTCACAGCGCACGCCAAATAATGACTTTTATAGGAAAATTGTTGATACCTTGGGTTACATTATTGTAATTTTCGTACGGATCTCTAACTTTTTGAAAATAGAATACAGCCCATGTTACTCGCCTGCCGGGGTCGCGGGAAGGTACTCGTACTTTTGGGTCACCGAGGCCCCCGCAACACAGGCAACACGAAGGAATACGGGTGGGTTTTAGTCAGTAAGAGTCTGACACACCCTCCCGCTCCGCCCAGAGTGGGAGAAGTTATTTGATGATTTCCCACCCTCAAAAAAAAAAAAGCCCATGTTACTCGCTGATAATGTAGCTTTCTATAGGTGAAAGAATTTTTAAAATCAGTTGTTTTTGAGTTTATTCATTACAAACAAACAGAAAAACAAATATTTCCTCTTTAAAATATTAGTACAGATATAGATAATAGATAAATAATAATAATTATTATTATAGCAAATTATATGCCTGGAACCCACGACCACTCGAGAGTCAAAGTCGTTACAACTCGGCCTCCAATGGTCTCAGACTTTTTAATGCCCCAAAAATTCGATAAAAGTCTCAGGTACAACTACACCCAACCCACACAAACTACGGAAGAAAAACTATTATGTATGAGTGATCTAAAATATTTAATAAATTACCGATAGACCTCAAAGAGTCTAAATCTAAAACTACTTTTAAAAACTATACTTAAAAAACACTTTATAATAAAAAAATAATTTTCTCTACAATAATGACGAGCCACATCTGGTTACCGCTGGTCTGTGTTATAAACTCAAACTCAAACTCAAAGCATTTATTTTATATTTCAAATAAACCAATTACAGGCACTTTTGAATTGTCAAGGGGTCGGTCGGTCAGTCGGAAAGATGAAGCTAGTTGCCCATTCCAAAGCGTAGTAGGTACCTATGGAGAAGAACGGGAAGAAACTCCACGGACACTCTTTTAAATCAACGCATTATGGTTACAAAATATTGTTTTCATCATTCATTTTGAAATTATATATGTGAGAACGATGCACAACGTAAAAGCGTCCGTAAATAAAAGATTAAAAAAAAAAGCACTTAAAAAATTAAATAAGTCGTGGCAGCTAAGAGATGACCAGTCTCTACTGACGGCGCCCGTTCACGAACATGACGCATGGATTAGCACCATTCAGCTCAAACATTTTGAAGGGAGCTAAATGATCCAACACACGCGCCACCATCAGCGAGACATTAGAGTGAGCACGACATACTCCCAGCCACCAGGGCACATTCAAGTCAATGAAAGACGTATCCAGTAAATGGCAGCATTATTGTACTCACTTAACAATGTGCTGTATACGGAAATTGTTGACGTGCTTTGACAGCTGAGCCCATGTATCGAACTAGCACTTGTTCGTATTTGTAACCTAACCCTCAAAACATTATAATGGAAGCCCAGTTTTTTGTAACACGTCCAACATCAAATTTGTTTTTGTGATATGTCTAGTTTTAAATATTCTCACGTGAGTGAATTGTAATTCTTATGACAATAAATGATCTCAAACCCCAGGTACCTAGAAAAATATACATTTAAATACTTCATTCCAGAGCTACCCTACTTTACCAGCCTATAAGTCATTTGGGGCCCATTATCATATCACATTCGCCGAGCTAAGTACCTCAGTAGGTAATCGTCGGGGCCTTTGTACTTACGTAATGGCATATTCAAATGAATGTGGGGTGGTCCTGTGATAACGGTGACTTACGAGATGTAGGTCTTTGGTTCGAACCCTGACAGGCGCGCTTTACTTTGTGTACATTATTTCATCACCACTGCTCACAAAACGGTGAAGGAAAACATCGTGAGGAAACCGGCATGTCCTAGAACCAAAAATTCTAAGACATATCACGTCTACCAACCTGCACTGGGCTCACGTGGTGGGTTATGGCCCTTATTTTAAGTTCGTTCAATTGGTATCAAATCAGCCTATAATGTTCCCACGCGGCACACTGGTCCCAAATGATAAAAAAGGGGACATTAAGAAATTTTTGACAAAAGGTCAACCGATTCAGCTTATTTTTTTTTTGTAGACAGCTGATGCAATTACAAATCACTTTTGTACATTGAGTTTTTGCCAAAAAAGCCGTATTTTCAGAGAAAAAAAATATTCAAATATTTTTTGTATGAAAGAAATCCTAATTTTGTCTTTATCTTCCAAGATTCAAACGTATTCAAAATAAAACTTAGCGCAGCTTGTAGAGGGGCTAATTTCTCACTACTTTGTCATAGACACTCAACTGCGATTTTGTGCTCCTTTTGAGTTACATGCACTTTAAATATTTTTTGTATGAAAAAATCCTAATTTTGTCTTTATCTTCCAAGATTCAAACGTATTCAAAATAAAACTTAGCGCAGCTTGTAGAGGGGTTAATTGTTCATCACTTTGCCATAGACACTCAATTGCGATTTTGTGCTCCTTTTCAGTTACAGGCACTTTAAATTTTTCGTTGTCGGATGAGCTTTACTAGTTTTTTGTAGACAGCTGATACAATTACAAGTAACTTTTAAAGATGTATTTTTTGTTAAATAAGCCGTATTTTCAGAGTTAAAAAATTAATTCAGGCGGATTAGAAAAAAAGAAAAAATGTCTAAATTAGTCACAAATGTAGTCATTTTGATACAAAAATGTTACAGGCAAATAAATAAAAGTTACAATGTGGTGATAGTTGATAAAAAATTGTGTTGTTTTTACGAGCACAAGACGCGTAATGAACAAAAACGGGTTCCGCTTGCCCTTATACTATTGATATATGACTCATTACCCAACTATCCCGTTACTTAATGGGGTAGTTAGATAATGGCTCATTACCTAACTACCTCATTACTTAATGGGGTAGTTAGATAATGAGCCAAATATTCTTGCAATTTGGATGAGTCACGAGAAAATAAAACATACTAAGATGTGCTCCTACATAAATACCGCAAAACTACAAAGGGAATTTTTAATTGCAATTTATATACCTATTCATCATTCAGCGTTTTCGACGCGTTCGACTAGATGACCAAATAGAGCCGAAATCGTCACTTATAGGGTAATTAAGCAATGACTCTATACAAAAAAAATTTTACATACGAGTCACACAATAACTTACCTGTACATAAACATGTCTGAACACGTTTTGAGATTTCCTTGTTTGTTTATTTGATACTGATAATTTCATATATTTGTAAGAGTTACTCTACAAGCTGCGCTAAGTTTTATTTTGAATACGTTTGAATCTTGGAAGATAAAGACAAAATTAGAATTTTTTTATACAAAAAATATTTAAAGTGCCTGTAACTCAAAAGGAGCACAAAATCGCAGAAGAGTGTCTATGACAAAGTAGTGAGCAATTAGCATCTCTACAAGCTGCTTTAAGTTTTATTTTGAATACGTTTGAATCTTGGAAGATAAAGACAAAATTAGGATTTTTTCATACAAAAAATATTTAAAGTGCATGTAACTCAAAAGGAGCACAAAATCGCAGAAGAGTGTCTATGACAAAGTGGTGAGCAATTAGCTCTTCTACAAGCTGCGCTAAGTTTTATTTTGAATACGTTTGAATCTTGGAAGATAAAGAGAAAATTAGGATTTTTTCATACAAAAAATATTTAAAGTGCCTGTAACTCAAAAGGAGCACAAAATCGCAGAAGAGTGTCTATGACAAAGTGGTGAGCAATTAGCACCTCTACAAGCTGCGCTAAGTTTTATTTTGAATACGTTTGAATCTTGGAAGATAAAGACAAAATTAGGATTTCTTTCATACAAAAAATATTTGAATATTTTTTTTCTCTGAAAATACGGCTTATTTGGCAAAAACTCAATCTATAAAAGTGATTTGTAATTGCATCAGCTGTCTACAAAAAAAAAATCAGCCGAATCCGTTGACCTTCTGTCAAAAATTTCTTAATGTCCACTTTTTTATCATTCGGGACCAGTGTGCGCGGGCCCAGTGCGGGTTGGTAGATGTCACATGAATTCGAATTTTTTCAAATGTTTTTGGTGACGCGCCGGTTAAAGCCCGCGTCACCGATTCGGTGTTAAATAATATAAAATCAATTGTCTCATTAGCTGTCCTTGACCGCTTAAGAACATAGATGAAAATTTACCACTACCCTTCTCTCCCATCTCCGAAACTACAGAGTTAAAAATGTTGAAACAAGTACAGAAAATAGTTATAGATCCACAAACTAGACTAAAAAAACCACATTAAAATACATAGTAACATCACGTTTGTATTTCCCGCAGGGGTAGGCAGAGGTCTACTTATAACTTAACCCACATTTCGCCAGTTATACTCGTATTACTCGCTGTTGTCGTTGTGCCGCCCAGACAAAGAAAACTTGTAACTTCCAAGTTTAAAATCTTCAACCAAAAACAAGATCCTGAAACGTCCAGGCCACCAATTTTGCTAGAACTAGTCATTAATCAGGCAGCTATCTGCTAGCCCGTTGACAGCCAGCCTTGCGATAATCCCTAAGTTTCAAATTGATTAGTTTACCCTCGAAATTCGGTTATTTATGACATCTGTCAGATTGTTTGCTGATCTTACTCTGCCTTCGAGAAGGAGTCTTAGTACACACTGGAGAGTCTAGTAATACAATTTTGATGGTACGAGGACGTGGAAATGAAAGAAATGAGAGTGAGTGGGGTACTGTGTTAAATGTTACAACAAAATACCTTCTGATATATTGCAATTAAACTTAAGAAGATTTAAAACTCATATTAAAAGCACACTTTGTAAACAAGCTTATTGAAAAACGGCCAAGTGCATGTCGAACTCGCATACGAAGGGTTCCGTACCATCCTACTTATAAATATAATATTATAAATGCGAAAGTTTGTAAGAATGGATGGATGGATGTATGATGATTTTACTCTTTCACGCAAAAAGTACTGAACGGATTTGGATGAAATTTGCACATTGGCACACAGATAGTTTAAAACTAGGAATAACACATAGGATACTTTTTATCCCGATATATCTACGGGGTCAAAACTTATGCGGGTGAAACCGCGGGGTGCATCTAGTTTTCTATAAAAATGGCAAAAATCATGTCTGTTGTTTGGGAGCCCCCTTAAATATTTATTAGTTCTGTATTTTAGTATTTGTTGTTATAGCGGCAACAGAAATACAGCATCTGTGAAAATTTCAACTGTCTAACTATCACGGTTCATGAGATACAGGCGGACAGACAGACAGACGGACAGCGGAGTCTTAGTTATAGGGTCCCATTTTACCCTTTGGGTACGGAAGCCTAAAAATGAGAGGTGCCTTTTGGAAGGGGCAACTAGAACGAATTCTATTTTTTTGTAAATTTTGACGACAAAGTGCCTTTTCACATAAAAGGCACTTTATTTGAAATACATAATTTGACGTTGAATTACAGCAGGACGGTTAACAGGGGAGAATGGAGGAGAAAAAAACGTGTTGCGCCGGCCACAAGTAGCATGCAACAAGAGCAGAAAGAAGATGATGACGTGTATTCATAAAAACCTGTGGATTAAGAACATTAGGCATTTAAACTAGACTTATACCAGGACTTTCAGGTTTATAGTTTGTAATGTTACGATAGGTCGGAAGGCCCATTTAAACATAAGAATTAGTAACAATAATTATAAAAAGGTAAGTATGAGTAAGAGTTGAATTCTAGGCTTCAGAGTGTCGTAGCTCGGGACGCTTGGCAGGCAGTAGTGGGATCAGGAGGCAGTAGTGGAACAGGGCTGGCAGATGAGGCGGAGCACGAAGACGAGGCTGGTATTTCCCACGTCGTAGTGGAACATGCAGCCGCAGACAGCAACTCTTATACCATTATCTGGGCATTTATTTGTCGAGTCCTCATCTCATCTTTGATTGTGGCCTGTCACGGGAACATATGATCAGCGACGCCCTTTGGAAATTACGCCTCTTCGACTTCCATTACGGTTTTCTAGAAGCTTCGACTCGCAACCTTCCATGGTTTCTTGATAATAGTTCTTCATTTTTTCCAAAGAATTTGTGATGGACAACGCGATTAATGATCAACCAAGTGGCAGCCATTACAAGTTTTGGAACCAGAAGACCCTTTACCAATAAGATTCATTAGAATCAGTAGTGAAATGTAAACTGATGCTCAATTAGTCAAAGACAATTTATGTAGAATTTCTCTGTTATACTATGCCGCCCGCATAACCACCGATTATATTGTATAAGGATACTTTTGATAACGCAAAAGTATCCTAAGTCCTAATTCAGGTCATGGTCTATCCAAGTGCCTCATTCAAATCCGTTCAGCCGTTTTAACGTGGAATCGTAACAAACAAACGAACTCACTTGTCCTGGAATTAACGCACACAACCAAACATCTCATTGGAATATATACAATGAATTTTTATTACATAATCAGCTCTGCTGCTGGGACACAGGCCTCCTCTCTGTGAGAGGAAGTGGGCCGTAATCCACCACGCGGGCCCAGTGCGGGTTGGTAGATGTCGCATGTCTTCGAATTTTTGGTTCTATGACATGCCGGCTTTTTCTTACGATGTTTTTCTTCTCTGTTGAGAGCAGTGGTGATGAAATAATTTACACAAAGTAAAGCGCCTGTCTGGGTTCGAACCTACGACCTACAACTTGTAAGTCGCGGCTGTTACCACTGGGCCACTACTACTGCTGAATTATATAGTTTATTGAGCATTGTTCTTGAAGTAATAATAATAATAATATTTGTATTTTTAAATGTTTTTATATTTTTTTTTATATTCTAATATTTATAAATATAATTATAATGTGTATATATATATAATGAAATAAAAGATAATAATAATAAATTTATTTCAGACTTCAGTCCATAGTTTTGTTAGTATTTTAGTGTTAGTAACAATAGGTAGTGCTTAAATAAATAGGTTAGTATTGTTAGTTTTTTACATTTTATTTATTTTCAGGTTTAATACTGTTCCCACCCAGTGTCTCTGAAAGGGGCAGTCTGGTCTGGCAGCAATCATTTTCAAAATGCTGTTGTCACTACCATACAGGCGCTGTAGTAAGAAGGCTGCTTTCTTTCGCATGATGGCGTGGAAACCATCTGTTCCGAGCCTCCGCGAACATTCCCGACGCACTACAGCGCCATGGCAGTCCCAACAGCATCCTGAAGGCGTTATTAAATTGAGCACGCAGGACATTGCAGGCTCGCTGCGTGTATGACACCCACAGGCCGCTCGTGTAAAACGATTGACAAAATGCCTTGAAAAGGGTTACTTTGACGTTAGTAGTACAACGAGCGAACCTGCGGGCGAGCATATTGCTCCTTAGAGACAACGCCCTGCGCTCCCTTTCTATATCTCCGTTGTCCCTTAAGTCGCTTGTGATAATGTGGCCGAGGTACCTAAAACTATGAAGTGTAATGAAGTATTGTAATATCATTAATTTATTAACCCCGTCAATCCCTGTCAAGCCCCGCGCGACACCGATTTGGAATTCAAACAATAGAAAATCAATTGTGTCTCATTAGCCGTCCTTGACCAATTAAAAGATGTTTTGTTATTCTTCTTCTTTTCGACTCGATGGTATTTTGGATCAGTTGGGCCGAGTAAGTTTGTAATTAGGATAAAAACTGCCACTTGCTCACTTCAGATGTCGCTGCTCTCCAGCGTCTAAGAATTTGGCAGCTAACTGTCAATATCCATACATTTTTTTGTAAACAAGCGACTTCTTTTACCCATAATTAATTACTATGCTCGGTTGCGCAGCTGTTGACTGCAAAAATACGGGGACCCATGCATTTGCCAAAAAAGCTCACGGATAAAAACGGAATCCCGATATTTCGCCGAGACTATGTGCTATCCTTTTTAAACCTGAAGACTTTTATGGGAGAAATTCGTATACAGGTGATGCTCCCAAGACAACTAAACTAGCTGTTTTCTTTACCTACAGGCACTTGTGCTGTGATATTATGTAAATTTATAGTAACGGTGTATGTGTGTTTTGTATTATCATATTAGAACAGTGCTAGAATTAACATCTCTGAAGTTATTTAGTCAGGAAGATCATCCTTGAGTTGGTTTTCGACTCTGATCAGGTTATTTCTGTCATACGCTTCCAGTCTTCAACAAACACAAAATAACCTATAAATTATAACATACATACAAGATCTGCCTATAATGTTCCCACTGCTGGGACACAGGTCTCCTCTCTTCGAGAAGGAATGGGCTGTAATCTACCGCGCGAACCCAGTGCGGGTTGGTAGATGTCACATGTCTTCGAATTATAAATTATAAAATATTCATAATTTATTGGCTTTGCCACTACAGCTGCATTTTTACCAGCGGTAGATGCCCCTGTCCTTAGCTCGTCTTTTAATAGTCTTTTTACCTACACTCGAAGTCGCATATATATTTATATAGTTTTCGTTTAATTTGTGATCGACCCAAAAGTAAACATTAACAAGACAATGGCGGTTTGTAGACGGACAACTGTGCTGCCACCTATAACCATCTTTCAGTTTTTAACCCCATTAGAACTAGTTATTTCAACATTTCACTCACATTACACAACTTATCACACTGAGCCTTATTTTTTTATATATGTCATTAGCAAAGAGTTTTAGCAAAACATTAACAAAAATATGCAACATGAAAAAACAACAATACAAAAAAATATTTCAGTAATTTTAACTGAAACTCACCCCAAAGAGATGGCACAGCGATGTCACAAAAGCCACCCCTTTGTGCCTCCAATATTACTGTACGTTTCAGCTTTCATCCCTTGTTTATTTTCAATTCCAACCAACCCTCAGAAAACTATTGTTGGTTGTAATTTTTCAGCTATCGGCAAACAGGGGTGGAAAACATTGGTTGTTTTATGTTTTTTCAGTGTTGATTGGCGCGAATACGGCAATGTTTGGACATTTAAAACCTGCACGGGGTTGTTAATTAGCTGACTAACATTGGCTTTTTGGTCACGGGCATATTTTGTATGTAACAAGCACATTTTTTGTGCAATATTTCAGCCGTTTTAACCTATTGACCGCCACGCAAAAAAAGCAAAAACGTGTCCTCAGCGCCAAGCTACGAATTATTCCTTAAAATCTGTCATGTAGTCGTGACCGTGGCGTGCTGGGCACATTTTGGTCTGTCATCTATATGACTGTGGCGGTCTAAAGGTTAAACTGTAAAGTTCTCATATGGTTTGACAAAGATTATGTCTGGAGTATTCCGCGTCGGTCATTTCCAACATAAAGCGTATTATCTAGAAAACTACTGGAGCTATACTTTAATAAAAAAATCATGTGTATAGCTGAAACTACACAAAATCAATAGGTGTTAAAACTAAATTACGACTTCATAGTCCAAAGTACTGTAAAAAAAAAAATAAAGTTAAACTTGAGAATGTGTGTTGAAATTTCCGTAAAATATTTGTTCTTGCGGAATTTTCACTTCTGGTAAAGGCTATCCTGTGCCGTCATACAGTACTTCTATTTACTTAATGTCTCTTGGCAATCATCACATTCCGAATATAAAGGAATGCTAATTTTAATGTCCATTAATTATTAGATTTATAGTATAACTAGCTTTTGTCAGCAGCTTCGCCCGTGTGGATATTGGAAATTATCCCACGAGATCGTTGTAACGGTCTATCATAAAAAGTATCATATGTCCAGATCTCATAATATACATAAACTTTAAGTGTGCCAAATTTCATTCAAATTCTATTAGTAGCATAATATTAATGATTGAAATACTATCTTGAACTTATGCAAGCCTAGTACTTTTTGTTAGGGACTGCTCAGAAAAAAGTGAGTTTTCTTTAATTTTCAAATTTTCCACGCATCTTTTTTATTTTTGTTTAGCCGTTCGTAGCGTGATGCCGTGATCAAGGGAAATGGGGATTCATTTTTATATATTATATATAGATAATAATTTGGATTCAGAACGAAGTACTTCAGAATTTTTCTATCAGTTGCAAAGGGCAATTTATAGAAATCCGACGACAGACGAAACACGAAGTTTGCCGTGAGACATTAAGACGCTGACAACACCTAAACCGCGGTCACTGTCAAATTGCATAGAAAAGAAAGAGAAGCGCGATGACACAACGCTTGTAATGTATTGCAAAATATGAAACAATTATCTATTTACTCAACATTGAGTTGACTAATCGAAAATAAAAATAACCAAGTTCTTCATTCAAATAAGACGTTCTCGTTATTAATTAAATACGTAACGTATGTTGATATTTAATACAGATATTTTGGATTAGAACCCAAGGTAAGAGGTTAGTTTAAGGTTAGTTTTTATCGAGATTTTTTTTCAAAACGTGTTTTGGTAACAACCAAGTTGTGGGAAATATGTTCAAAACTAATATATATTTTTTTCGCTACCACAAACTATACAGATTTGGCATTTTTTTTTCTTAAGAGAAGACTGTTTTGGTCATTTGCGTCTTGTCAGCGCTTTCAGTAAATAGAAGGACTGTAACCACGACAAAGTAATTAGTAATGTTTTATGAAGGTACAAATAACAACAGAGGTTTTATAGCCGACAATAACTACTGTTATGCTTAATTAAAATAGACATAACCCCTTTGTTTCACAGTTTCGTCAACGTCACATATTTAGTAGACACTACAATTCTAGCCAGTTATTACTATCCTTAAAATTTATGAGATAATTAAAAGTAGATACAGTAAACCGCACATCAGTGGTAACAATTTGACATCGACACAACCTTTATGTCACAGTGGGCCCTATCAGAATACCTGCGCTGCGGTATTTATTTTTTAAATATCGCAGCATTATGCTGAGATAGGAGCCTTTTTGGCGTCGCACAAGTCATTTTTATTTATTTTCTTTGTTGTTTTTTTTTAATCGAACACATTGTAAAATTTGTTGGTTAAATGCTCCTTTTTTTTACTTTTTGTATTTCTTGTGCGTGTCTCAAATAAAATATTTTTCTTTCTTTATTTCTTTCTTTCTATGTCGTAGCCGTAAGGACGAGTTTTGTAGTGCAAATATTACAATACATGTTAAGTTCGTGAGATAATTAGTTGGGTAAAGTATCTTGTAAGTTAATTATTGAAACATTGTTTTGTTGTTGATTGCCTTGTTTGTCTAGTAGTCGCAAGCGCTACTGCTGAGCATGAGGTCCTGGGTTCGAATCCCTGGTCGGTCAAAGTGTTATTGGGTTTTTCCATTAGTAATTTTCTCAGTAGCAACCCGGAGTCTGGATGCTCGGTTGATGGCAATAGGATCGCCCACTATTACATGGGACTTAAACATATCTGGCAAAATGTGGGTGTATGCACACCTTTGCCTAACTCTTCGGGAATTCAGGTGTGACGTTATAATTGTTGTTCTGGAACCAATAACTTTTAAGATTATTTTCTAACAAAAGGTATTTACAAGGCAGATGTGAGTGAAAACGCCGGGAGGGGACGCCCCAGGAAGACATATAGTGACCTCATTGGTGATGTTCTTCCAAAAGGTCAGGTGCGTAGTACTCGTAACCGGCGTGTGTGTATGACCAGCAGGCTTAGCATGACACTCACTATTTCTTCGAAGAATAGACTCGGTTCTTTCCATACAAAGTGACATTTCGTTTCTCCTTTTTTGACATCCCACCGTAGAAATCTTTCTACATAAAAAAGGACCTAGACAAAGATTGTTAGAAACGAAAGACAAGATGACAGATTGTAGAAGGATTTCTACGGTGAGATGTCAAAAACTGAGAAACGAAATGTCACTTTGTATAGAAAAAGCCGTGACTATTCTTCGAAGAAATAGAGAGTGTCATGCTAAGCCTGCTGCAGGCTTAGCATGACACTCCCTATTTCTTCGAAGAATAGACACCACCGTAGAAATCCTTCTACATAAAAAAAGGACCTAGACAAAGATCGTTAGAAACGAAAGACAAGATGACAGATTATAGAACGATTTGTACGGTGAGATGTCAAAAACTGAGAAACGAAATGTCACTTTGTATGGAAAGAGCCGTGTCTATTCTTCGAAGAAATAGAGAGTGTCATGCTAAGCTTGCAGGTGTTTGAACGTAAACGAAGCAAAAGGAGTATGTAAGGAGCGTAGCAGGTGGCGTCGTGTTGTTTCTGCTGGGAAGAAGGCGTGAGTTTATGTAGATATGTGTGTGTAACTTTTAAGATATTCTGCCTTCAGTTAAGTACTTACACGAGGAACATTAAGTTTGTCTAAATATAAAGTTTTTATTGTTTCTCTTACAATTGTTACACAGTCCAGAATTGAGGCAGCCCCGGTAAGTTATAAGGATACTTGTGATGGGGTTACCTCGCAGCTTCCCCTGAGTTACTAGCTACAATGTTGAGACACAATTTAAGTAAAAAAAATGGTTGTCTGTAAAGTCGGTTTACGGGCGATAATTTTACGTGATAACGAGAGAGAGATGCGTCACAAGCCGAACGCTTAAGCCGATCGTGCTTCTCTATCGCTAGTTCCGCGCTCTCGCTTGCACGCTCGGCTTAGGCGGAACGTGACAATGAGTCATGCTTTTTCGTGCGTGCAGCCGGCGTTCATCGATTTATAAGACGTTATAGAGTAAAAAAAAAAACAAAAACTTTAGGTACTATTTACAAAAATTGTTGAAGCATGATCAGGTATGTGTAGTATTTGTGTGTGTATATGTCATGTGTGACTGTGAATGGATGTGTGTGTGTATTAATGATTGAATAACTGATGTAAGTTGGAAATAGGTTCATCATTAGCATATTCTGGTTAATATAAGTTCGATTTCATCGTACGGTTGTGATTTTAGCTATTCCGTTACAGTATTTTTACATTCATTTTAATTTTTTAAAGTAACTTTGTGTGTTTTCCTAGAAAGCGTGTTTTGACACCGTAAAGTCATTTTCATATTCATAATTTTCATGACAGCCGTCACCGCTCTTCTATGAAATCCTAGCTTGAGGACACAAAAGATTTACCGATATTGCAGGACCCCTTATGGCCCAAAATTCGCCTTGATAAGATTTTAACTGCCAATTACACTAGAAACCAGCCATTTACTTACATAGTTCATTGTGATAGTTTTCTTAGTCAGTTAATTAGTTTGAATACTAATTAAAGTCTAGTTTTAACTCAAAATGTCATATAAAATGTGTTTAAAGACGGTTAGGAAATTAATTTCAGCTACATTGTGGAGTGATAAATGATGGTAGAAAAGGGTTGCCAGTAACACGTATTATACAGGTTGAAATTGAAATCATCACGCCTTTATTCCTTGAAGGGTTAGGCAGAGATGTACCTATAGTACCCGAATATTTAGGCAGTGATGTACGTATAGTACATTCGTTATTTTTAAAGGCCTATTCAGATGTAACTGATATAAGCGATATTGATATCGCGCTCGGTAGCGACAACGGTTCGCCTTCTGTTCAGTCACTTTGGACCGGGGATGCACAGACTTATAGAGAATAGGGGCCACTCAGGCACATTATGGCTCATAATGTGCCCAAAGAAAAATAACTAGGTAAACGTTTTAAAATAATTGAATTAGGTACCTTTTTTTTGTAAACCTTACAATATTTAGTTTGATGCATAGCATTGCATTGCCGTGACAATTTTTTTGCGCGTCGTGCCCCGCCCCTCTCGCCCGAACTCACCCGAGTGCTACCCGAATAGTTCCGATCGCAAGCTCGCAACACATGCTTGATAATGTAGGTAATTAAGTATACAACATTGTCAACATTTATTTAATAATTTTCTTTTATTTTGCGCATTTTCTTAATTTGTTGGCGGGCCGCACGCGTACCAATAGCAGGCCGCGGTATGTGCATCGCTACTTTGGACCGTACCCAGCTCGACAGCGATATCGCTTATATCGGAATAGGCCGTTTGCGCGCCGCTGTCGCATGAAGTCAAGATCCCTCGCATCCCGAACCCGAACCCGAACCTTATTGCGTTATAATAGAGTTGCAAACCGCGTGGCCCCTGACTCCTATTCGGTGTCAGTGGGGACTGAAGGGTTCGGGAGTGCGTCTCCTATTCGGAGACAACGGGGACTTACCGGCGCTAACAAGATCCAATTGACCAAAATAGGCTTTTCTTAAGAAAAAAAATTGCCAAATCTATATAGTTTGTGGTAGCGGAAAAAATATATATTTATTTTGAACATATTTCCCAGAACTTGGTTGTTACCAAAACACGTTTTGAAAAAAATACTTGACTCAAACTAACGTTAAACTAACCTCTTACATTGAGATCTAATCCAAAATATATGCATTAAATATCAAGATACGTTACGTATTTAATTAATAACAAGAACGTCTTATTTGAATGCAGAACTTGGTTGTTTTTATTTTTGATTACTCAACTCATCATCATCATTTCAGCCGAAAGACGTCCACTGCTGGACATATGCCTCCCCCAAGCACCGGCACTTCGATGGGTTTTGTGCTGCCCGCATCCAGCGTATTCCTGCGGCCTTCACAAGGTCATCGGTCTACCTTGTAGGAGGCCTTCCAACTACGTCTTCCGGTACACGGTCGCCACTCCAGAACCTTTCGGCCCCATCGGCCATCTGTTCTGCGAGCAATGTGCCCTGCCCACTGCCACTTAAGTTTGGCAATTCTTCGGGCTATGTCGGTAACTTTGGTGCGCCTGTGGATCTCTTCATTTCTGATTCGATCACGTAGGGAAACTCCAAGCATAGCCCTCTCCCCTTTAGCCCCTTTAGTGACTTTTAGCCTTTTAATAAGGCCCATTGTAAGCGACCACGTTTCAGTGCCACTCAATTCAATTTTAGGTAAATAAATAATTGCTTCATATTTTGCAATAAATTACAAGCGTTGTATCATCGCGCTTCTTTTTCTTTTCTATGCAGTCTGACAGTGGCCGCGGTTTAGGTGTTGTCAGCATCTTAACACCTTGACTGAAATATGTAAAAAGTTCCGATTGAAAACGAATGTTTCCGATCTTTCCCTTAGTTTCGTTTCGGGGTTTTTTAGGCAGAGAATCTCAGCGAGTACCCTTACATTAACGTAAATCATCTGCCAAAAAGTCGTTTAACAAACGAACCACAATCGCCACGCATACGTCACGCTCACGCAACGCACATTCTTTTGTCTCCCTTCCACATTCGCCCTTTAAAAGGAACCATTTCCTTTTAATTTTACAAAGAGCACCATTTCCACTTGAGCACAAAATTAATGGGCTACCACTTAAAATAATTTATTTCTTATGTAAATGTGCCTATGTTGTGCTAATATCATTTTAAGGCTGTTTGTTAGTCAAAATGTAGTAAAATTAATTATATGAAAATACAAAGAGATCCCGGGGGTGAAATTGATGGACAGTGGAAACACATTTTCTGTGAACTTGTGTTTTTTGACCAAACATTTAGGTAATTGGATTAGATTGATACTATGGATTATTATAGTTCTAATTGATAGATACTATGGTTAACAGTTCATCAAAGGTTAACCTACGCTTGCTGCGGTTGGTTCGAGAATGGGTCACCATTATTAACATATCGAGACCACTCGGAAACCACGTTAAGCCGTTGGTCCCGGCTTTCATTCGTAGAACTTTGACAGTCGATACGGATAGTCCGACGCTCAAAAGTCTGACAACCTGTCTTACCAAGGGTATCGTGTTACCCAGTAACTGAGTTGTGGAGGTCAGATAGGCAGTTGCTCCATGTAAAATACTGGTATTCATACGTTTGGACTGGAAGTGGAAAAGGCTAGGCAGATTAAATGATACATGATGATAAATGATAAATGATTTTTATTTCAGTAAGTAGGTTTGTACAAACAATTTTACATATCGTCAATCATATTTTTATAATAAAGCTAGATTGGGTCGGCGTTTTGTATCTGACTACTCTTTTTTTTTTTTTTTTTTTGTGAGGTTGGGAAATCATCAAATAACTTCTCCCGCTCTGGGCGGAGCGGGAGGGTGTGTCAGACTCTTACTGACTAAAACCCACCCGTATTCCTTCCTGTTGCCTGTGTTGCGGGGGCCTCGGTGACCCATAAGTACCTTCCCGCGACCCCGGCAGGCATCGGCCCTAGTGGACCCCTACTTTGTGCTGACGACATCTCTTTGAAGCGCGCGTGGAATACGACGCGCCGTCGACCCGGGCCTGGTCCTTACCGGACGGTGAGCTACCCATTGCTCACCGTCCGCAAGCCCGCGCCTACGGTGGCTGGAAATCCGCCCGCGATTCCCGACGCCCAGGGCGTCTCCTGCGGCGGCTAGGGGCGAGAGGGCGCGAAACGTGCCTTTCCCCCAACCGTCCCGCCTCCTCCTTCGCGAGCATTACTGCTTCGCAGAAGGAGGTGACGGCTGCCCATGCCCTCTCGCTCCGTACCATGGCCTGAACCAGGGCCGGACGCGAGAGGTCTCTGCCGCCGATCGCCTCCACGAGGACACGGCGGTGCTCTGTCCAAGCCGGGCAGACCTCCACCGTATGCTCCACCGTGTCCTCCGGGCGATCCACACAGTGGTGACACCCGGACGTTTCCTCCCGCCTTATCCGACACAGGAACCTCCCGAAGCTGCCGTGTCCGGTGAGGACCTGCGTCAGGCGGAAGGTGAGGACGCCGTGGCGCCTCTCCAGCCACTCCTCAAAGAGGGGACTTATCGCCGCAATCTGACTACTCTGAGAATAAAGGCCGAAACAAACTCAGAGGTCACAGTCTATTTTAAAGTCCAGACATAATCTTGGTCAGATCATGTGAAGGCCATGTAGATTGGTGTCTGAAATGGTACTTTTGAGGAAAGAACCTCACAGATTGAGTGGACCTGTCCAGACAGTGCACGCATTTGTAATCGTGCAGCTCAACTCAGAACTTAAGGAGCTCAACGACTCCAAAGAAAGGACATTTTGGTAGGCCGCATAAAGTTCTCAAACTGCCAGACTATCATTAAAACTAACTGAGAAAGACACAGAACAAAATATGACCCACATAGTCCTCATATTTACAATAATTTAAATAATAATATATTAAACGTGTTATAATATTATTGTTGACATGCATGTAAACTCCCTGTATGTATCTATATTTATTGTACGCCTTAAGGGCAGGACATAGCTGTTCGCAAAGCACTAAATAAACACCAGTTGTATTATGTACACTTTCCTATGATCCACAATAAAGACGAATTGAAGTGAATTGAAACTCCACAAAGTAAATATATAATTGTGTTTAGAATAATCATTAAATGTCAAAGTGTATAAAAAAAGTTTCGGTATGAAAAAAATGAAGCAGCTCAATCCCAAGCCTTTTTGTCCTCAATATAATCTTTAACGGTATAAAAGGCTTTCTGGCATAACTTTTAATAAATGATTTGAATTTATTAAGGCTTTAGATCTTGAACGTGGCTCGGAAGTTTATTATAAAAACGTGTACATTGATATCTGAATGACCCACTTTCTTTCTTGAGCCTTGTTGTAGGTACAACAAATTTGTGTTCGGTCCTAGTATTTATATTATGGATATCACTATATTTTTTAAACGATTTTATATTTTTATGGGCATATAAAATATTTTCAAAAATATACTGAGAATATACAGTCATTACATTAATCTCCTTAAATTTCTCTCTGAGAGAGTGTGTCGGACTTACTACTACTTATAAATTGATCGAACAGCTGTTTTCTGTAAAACAAAGATGGTCAGAATATCAGCGGCATTTCCCAACAACAGAAAACCGTACGACATTACACTATGAAAATAGCTAAAGTACACTAAACGGGCTATCTCCATATCAGTTAAATTACGAATTTTTCTAACAGTGTATGCTGCGGAGCTTAGCTTTTTTGACAATTTTATCTATATGTGGACCCCACTGAAGCTTAGCATCCAAAGTTAAGCCCAAGAATACTGTGCTATCTTCAGGATTCAATTCTTCGCCCTTTATCAACACATTAGTTTTCACCTGCCTAACGTGAGGTAGCGTAAACTTAATGCATTTGTTTTTTTCCATTAAGAAGTAAATTATTAACATTGAACCAGTGAACTACTTTTGAGATCGCGCTATTTACATCGTCAATAACCAACTGCTGACGTTAAACAAAAGTGAAGTGTCATCTGCAAACGACACTACATATATCATGATTATCCTTTAAGAGGTAAGACAAATCATTAATATAAATAAAAAACAAGAAAGGACCAAGAATTGAGCCCCGTGGGATTCCCATTGATACTACAGACCCGGGTGATCTTTTTTCACTAACGTCAACGCTCTGAATCCTATTACTCAAGTATGAAGTAAGAACATCCAGAGCGGTGTTCCGGATTCCGTAGTTACGGAGTTTCCTGATTAACGTTTCATGGAGAACGCAATCGAATGCCTTGGACAAATATTCCCATGCATTATAAATATGTCCTAAAAGTTCAACACCGGCCATCAGTAGTCGAACGATCCCTTGTAAAACCGAACTGTTTATTGTGCAATAATAATTAATAATTAGTTCATTTATTTTCTCTCACAATGTTTTGTAGCACTTAACAGTTTTGAACTATAAAAAAAAAAAAAAAAAAAACATTTATTTCCAACAGCGCAATAACAACCTTATGAATGACAATTTATACATATATAGAAAAGAGAGAAAAAAAAAATCAAAAATAAGATCTCATTTCGTGCGCGCCATGTATGGTTGTTAGAGAGTGATTCACACTGACCTCCGTACTAGTAAAAACTGTATCACGGTAGGTCAGTCTTCCTCGTTCTCCAATAATCACACACTTAAGCACTTTATAGTGAACATAATATTTAGAGACATTTAGCAGGTGTTCGGTATTTTAATTAATACATTGCTATCATCTACCAATCGTAGGGTGGGTAAAACTAAAAAAAAATTAAGTATATGCAAAATATATAGAAAAAAAATTGTTTAAAAAAAGTTGTTGTGTTGATGTTTGTATGATGTTGTGTGTTGATGTAATTGGTATATGTGACTGAATGTGTGTGGATACGAGTTATGTGTTTGTATTTATGATAGGCTTACTAATAGCTTTTCTGTGTTAACGTAATTAATCTGAAGTAGAAATTCATTTAACATCTTTTTGCAATTATAATTTGACGAGTCACGTAACCTCAGACTCCTAGACAACTGATTATACAAATGAGGTCCGATGTGATCAAAAAATTTACTAGCGAATACCGTTTTGGTTCTAGGAACACAATACACCAAATCCTTTCTACGCCTGGTTGTTGTAAGAGGTAACTTAGAGTGTTGCTGTAGGATCGAAGTTTTTATAAACAATTGTCTAATCGTAAGTAATGACAATTCTTTATGTAGTGTATGTGTGGGGTACATAAATCTCCTGAAATTAATTACTTTAAGTACAGCTCGTTGCGCTCTTTCTAGGGATATAAGTGTTGTTTTAGATGTGCCTCCCCAAGCAGTGATACAATAAGTTATTATTGATTGGCAAAGAGAAAAATAAATAGTTCGTAGTAGTTTCGGTTGGCAAACATTCCGCAGATTTTTAAATAAATGGATCATTCTCCTAACTCGGGTAGTCATGGAAGCTATTTGTTCCTTCCATGAAAGATTTTGGTCAACAATAAGACCCAGATACTTGATGGAAGATACTTGTGAGAGATTGTAGCAGGAGCAAGACATAGGATTTATGCATGAATGAATTTTGATGGATGATGAATTAATAGGTGGTTGAGTACTATTACGAATACTGAAGGTAATGTACTTAGTTTTTTGGGCATTTAAGGTAAGAAGGTTGCAGTCAAGCCAAGAAGCAACTAGACCAAAACCTTCATCTGCCAATTTAAAAGTCTGGCTCCATGTGCTGCCTTTAAACAAAAGAACCGTATCATCGGCAAATGTAATTATTTTACCACGTGTGAGATGAAGGTCACACAGATCATTTATGTAAATGAGGAATAAAGTCGGTCCCAAAATGCTACCTTGAGGTACCCCAAATAGGACATTTTCTGGCTGACTTGTGCAGTCCCTCATTCTCACACATTGCGTCCTTTTTGACATGTAATCGGTAATCAGATCCAGCGCAACACCACGAATACCGATGCTCTCCAACTTTCTTAGGAGTATGGGGACCGAAACTGTGTCAAACGCTTTTGCCAGGTCCAGAAACACTCCTATGGTCTTGTCACCCTTATCTAAACCATCGACAATATATGATAGAAGCTGGTGAACAGCATGAGAAGTTGATTTATTACTTCTGAATCCGAACTGGTTTACAGACAAAAGCCCGTTGGATTCTAAGTAGTTTTTTAAACGCTTGTTTATAATACGCTCTATAATTTTAGACAGGGTTGGCAACAAGGAGATTGGCCTATAATTTGAGACACAGCTTCCGTCCCCAGACTTATGTATGGGAATGATGACAGATTGTTTGAGGACGGTAGGAAAGATGCCCTTAGTCAGGCACAAGAATTCACATTGTGAGAGCTGGTGCCTGAAGTAGGTTTTAGAGAAAACCTGTATTACAGGTCACCAGGCCCCACTAAGCGGCATCATACACATAAACAGGCAGGTAACATGTATATCTACAAAAAAATTAAAACAAAAAATAATTAAATTAAAATTAAAATAACACAACAAAAGCAGTCAAAGAGTGAATGGTGGAGAATGGAGATGAATGTGTAGGTGAATCTTGGTGAATGTGTTTGTGAATAGAAGTGAATGGTGGTGAATGTGTAGGTGAATGATGGTGAAAGTGTAGGCAATTGTTTGAATACACGTGTTATTTAATTGAGTGGAGCAATTTCTCTGTGTCATCATAGGAAAGAGCTTTCAAGAATTCGGTTACTTTTTGTTTACAACTGGGTTTGTGTAATGGGTAAATATTTAGAGACTTATTGATAACATTATAAAGATAATCCCCTAGGTAACAGAAGAACTTGTGGGAAAGAGTAGAACGGAAAAAAGTAGTACTGCACACAGTACCTTTTCTTCGCTTATCCTTCAATAGATCCGAATCATAAAGCAGCTGCGAGTGCTTTTTGAGGACTGTATGTAGAATGAAAGTCTGTCTTATAGTCAGAATATTCCACTTTTTGTACAGTTCTACGGTAGAAAAGCTGAAGGGAAGACCCGCAGCAACCTTAAGTATGGCACGTTGAGCTCTTTCCGCCTCTATCAAGTGCGTTTTAGCAGCACCTCCCCATGAGATGATGCAGTAATCAACAAGCGACTGACACAAGGCATAATAGACCATTTTGATGGTACGAAGATCGGCTACGTGTTTTAGATTTTTGAATATGTAAATGAGTTTGCGCAATCTCGTTACCAGGACGTCTATATGAGGTTTGAAGCTGAGGAACTGGTCCAATATAACTCCAAGGTATTTAATGCTATCTGTTCTTTGTAGAGATGGACATACGCATGGCTGGCTGGTTGGAATACACGTGTGGACTGTTAACGAACGTGAACGTGAGGGCAGCACACTCGATCGAAGTGCAAATGTCACGTATTTGGTTTTTGTGACATTGAGAGTAAGCACATTATTCCGTAACCAAGCAACAACCCCGTTAAGACCCTCCTGAGCCACACCAAAGACCTCATCCCAACTATCACCACTAAAGAAGAGGGCAGTGTCATCGGCGAATGTAAAAATTTGGCCATTACTAAGGTGAAGCTGACACAGGTCATTGATGTAGATCAAGAAGAGAGTTGGTCCGAGTATACTGCCCTGAGGCACTCCAAACGTCACTGGCTCTTCGTTACTCACCATACCATCAATTTCAACTTGCTGCTTCCGGTTAAATAGATAGTCCTGGAATAATTTTAGGGGAAGACCACGTACTCCAATAATTTATGTTTATTAAAAAATCTTTGAGATTGGTCTTAAATTAAGACCTTACCTTTAGTATTCTATTTTTAATATTAAAAAAAAAATACTAAAGGTAGGTAGTACTGAAATAGGTCTATAATTGGTGGAGTCTGATGTACTACCTCATTTAAACAAAGGTATTATTTTACTATTTATCATAAGGTCAGGAAACTCCCCACAGTCAATGCAATTATTAAAGTTAGGAGCTAAAGTAGCTGCTACAATGTCAATAACTTAGCAACTTCTATAGAATTATATCAGAACTGCAGTCTTTTTTACATTTAAAGTGTGAAAGGTTTTAATTATATCTCTACAGGTAATATGTTCAAAATTAAATTCCGCATTGCAAACATTAACATGTTCCATAAGCAAAGACTCAGCAACAGAAGGCGAGGAGTTTAGGGATTTAGTAGTTGAAACAGGAATATCTGATAATACATTTTAAAAGGCCGCGGCGACTTCCGAGTCTGATTTTATTATTTTGTCATTCATTGACAGGCCAGTATTTCAGTTACTACACCTTCCCGTTTCACTATTAATCATATTCCAAGTCGTTTTGATTACATTACTGCTATTTTTAATCTTCGAACTCAAATAACGCGACTTGGCCATACAAAAAACTTTTTAAAATAATTTCTTACATATAAATTAAAATCCTTTCATTATACAGCTCATAAAGCCGTGTTCTACTTTTATAAATACCAATGGTAGCCCAATCACTGAAAGATGCGTTATTATTAACCGAGATAGACTTTTTTTTGGATGGGAATTCATCAAATAACTTCTCCCGCTCTGGGCGGAGCGGGAGGGTGTGTCAGACTCTTACTGACTAAAACCCACCCGTATTCCTTCCTGTTGCCTGTGTTGCCAGGGGCCTCGGTGACCCATTAGTACCTTCACACGACCCCGGCAGGCATCGGCCCTAGTGGACCCCTTACATTTGTGCTGACGACATCTCTTAGAGGCGCGCGTGGAATACAACGCGCGCGTCGACCCGGGCCTGGTCCTTATCGGACGGTGAGCTACCCATTGCTCAGCCCGCGCTTACGGTGGCCGGAAATCCGCCCGGGAATCCCGACGCCCAGAGCGTCTCCTGCGGCGGCTAGGGGCGAGAGGGTCAACCGTCCCGCCTTTTCCTTCGCGAGCATTACTGCTTCGCAGATGGAGGTGACGGCTGCCCATGCCCTCTCGCTCCGTACCATGACCTGAACCAGGGCCGGACGCGAGAGATCTCTGCCGCCGATCGCCTCCAAACCGAGATAGCCTTGGGAATAACATATGGATTATTGTGTGTTTCTAAAGAGTATAACATAAAAACTCTTTTTGCTATCTCTCTAAGTGCTAGTAAATTGCCGTAAGTTGTCGGAATCATCTTAGTTTCGAAGCGCAGAAGTTAACAACTTGGAGCTAGGACAAGTTAAAAAGTTGTTGGGAAGATAATAAAGTACTCTTTATTGCTCTATAGGTGTCGAAAAGTTCTAAAATACGTAGGAGAACTATATTTTAGCAATATTCTGTTTGACTAAGAAATATTTTTCTGAGTCTTTCTATTGATTTCAATTAATAAAGAGTACCTATGCAGGCAGCAAACTACAGCTACCTTTTATCCTAAAACTTAAAAAAAAAATATTAATATAATACCCGGTTTTTATTGTTCCACAGCAAAGGCCTCTTCTCTTAAAAGAAAGCATGACTATTGACCAGTACCCTTGCTCAAGACGGATTAGCGATATCAGGATGTTCATATAATAAAAAAATAAAAATAAAATTTATTTGAATGTGTATTCTAAAAAAAACACTGTCCAATAAAAAAATATTTATTTCCTGCCAGCACACTAAACCTTTTGTTTATAAAACAGTTTCTTTTTCACAATAAAAAATACACAAAAAAAAATTAAAACAGTTCTTGTAAATGTAGAAAGTTTCCTGCCCCTCGAAATATTTTCTGCCTACCTTCCTGTTTTAGCCAATGAAGCGAAAATATAAATTAAATTTTCCTGAAATTGAATGCCAAACTTAAGATGGAGGTAGAATCTTCCTTCGGTGTAGTAAGCTTTTTTAAATGGGACAGTAGAATCTTATTTCTCATGCCTAAAGTGTATAATGATATTCTGGTCTATGTATTTGCACAGTAATATAATAATACTTGTATGTGATTAGTAACATTTCGTTATTTCAAAGCAAAAATATCCCATACTTCTTTCGAGTATTTTATAAAGCAGGAATGCACAGATTTATACACTATGGGCCACTTTGGCTACATAATAACTAGATAAACGTTTTAAAGGAATTTAAGGGGACTACAGGAGCTAAACGCAAGTTTTATAAAGCCTAAAAGTAAATGATCCACTATAGTTAACAAAATCAGAAAAAGATATGATATTCTTCAGGATATATGCTAGGTAGATAGTGTGTTGAAAACATAATCCAAATAGTTTGATACGATAGAAAAAAATCACGAAGATACCTCATAAAATTTATTTTAACGATTAATAACCATACTGCCAAATGAGCTCTTCCGCCTTTTTGTTTGTGTATAGTTTTAGTTAAGATAGGATATCATTTTGTTATTTTTATTAATTAATTATATAATTATGAAACTTTAAAAAAAAAAAATAACCATACTAATATACTTACAAGCAATCATTCTGGTTGTTTGTCAGATTATTGTACAAGCAACATATTCGTATAATAGTGTTTTGTTTTTTTTACCCAATCAATAGTTTTCTTGTAAATAGATAATTGCTTCATATTTTGCAATAAATTACCAGCGTTGTGCTATCGTGCTTCTCTTTCTTTTCTATGCAGTTCGACAGTGACCGCGCTTTAGCTGTTGTCAGCTTCTTAATTAGATACCTTTTTTTGTAAAACTTAAAATATTTAGTTTGATGCATAGTATTGCATTGCCGTGACAATTTTTATTGCGCGCCGCCCGTTCGCCCGAACTCGCCCAAGTGCTGCTTGAATAATTCCGATCGCAAGCTCGCATCGTATGCACGCATAATGTAGGTAATTAGGTGTACAACATTGTCAACATTTATTTCATAATTATCATTTTCCACATTTTTTTTAAATTTGCTGTCTGCCGCACGCGCGTTGAATTTTTTTTGCAATTTTGTAAGGAACAGTTGATAATTTTTTCGTAATTACGTTGTTGAATGTCATGGAGAATGTTGTCACTTATTTTATTGTTTTCTTTTAAGGTTCCGTAGTCAACAAGGAACCCTTATAGTTTCGCCATGTTTTAAGTAACCCTTCATTGTGCGTGGTCCGACACGCACTTGGCCGATTTTTCATCAAACATAATATAATATGACGATCAATACACAGAAAACAGAACCCCACTTCCTGTCTTTAGCGGTCACCTCGATAACCGCAACCTTATCCCCAGATTAATCCCTTCAAGCAAAATCTCTATAATTGCTGATAATTGTAATACCATGTCAAGGAAAAATGTCTCTAAACCCGTCACGTACTCGATCCGTGCCCGAGGCTGTACTCCCGTACATTTGACGCCTGCCAATAATTTACTAGGTGGCGTGTGATTATACAATTTTGTAAGCCAAACACGGCTTGAGTAACTGTGTCGCTTATTAAGACGCTGGCAACACCTAAACCGCGGTCACTGTCAGATTGCATAGAAAAGAAAGAGAAGCGCGATGACATTGGCTTAGAACTCAAGATAAGAGGTTAGTTTAACGTTATTTTGTATCGAGATTTTTCTTTCAAAACGTGTTTTGGTAACAACCAAGTTCTGGGAAATATGTTCAAAATTTACATATATTTTTTCCGCTACCACAAACTATACAAATTTGGCATTTTTTTTTCTTAAGAGAAGCCTATTTTGGTCAATTGGGTCTTGTCAGCGCCTTAAGACGATGTTTTGTTTAGGCTAGATTGTTAGATTAAAGAAACAATCTGGGAAAAGCAGTTGTGAGAGTGAGAATGTAGGAAAAAAAGTCGGGTGTTGTGATATAACATGGGAAAGCACCGTGATAGACTGAATAGACTGATTTCGTGAAAAGGGACGGAAGTATGTAGACAGGAAATGGCAGCTTGAGCATGGAATAAGTAAGTACATTTTAATAGCTTGGAATTAGTAAGTACTTTTTAATAGCATGGAATTAGTAAGTACTTTATAAAAGCATGCAATTAGTGTACTACCTATACAACTTGTTTTTTTTTATATCCCATACCTCTGGAGTTATATTCTATAAGTAAAAAGAATACAAAAAGTCCTAGGATATGTGGTCCAAAAATGCAGTTTCGAAGATATCATAATACTAACATTAGACTCTTGATGTGTGTCGGTATCTAAGTTTCATTGATAAATACGACCAATTAATTTTTATTCAAAGCATTCATTGATATTTAAGCTAAGAAAATGCGACGTTGTCATAATTCACGTAAGAGTGTTTTACATTAATAAAATAAATAAATAAAATAAAATTCATTTATTTATTCATATTATTTATTATTTTTTATATATTATTATTAATAATCGTGACTTTGTCGAATTATTTTGTATGAAAAATGAAAACCAAAAAAAAAAAATAAATGAAACATAATTCATCTGCCGGTTTTTTTTTTGGGTGGGAAATTATCAAATAACATCTCTCGCTCTGGGAGGAGCGGGAGGGTGTGTCTGACTCTTACTGACTCAAACCCACCCGTGTTCCTTCCGTTGCCTGTGTTGCCTCGGTAACCCTTTTGTACCTTCCCGCGACCCCGGCAGGCATCGGCCCTAGTGGACCCTTACACTTGTGCTGACGACATCTCTTTGAGGCGCGCGTGGAATACAACGCACCGTCGACCCGGGCCTGGTCCTTACCGGACGGTAAGCTACCCATTGCTCACCGCAAGCCCGCGCCTACGGTGGTCGTAAATCCACCCGAGATTCTCGACACCCAGGGCGTCTCCTGCGGCGGCTAAGGGCGAGAGGGCGCAAAATTTGCCTTTCCCTCAACCGTCCCGCCTCCTCCTTCGCGAGCATTACTGCTTCGCAGAAGGAGGTGACAGCTGCCCATGCCCTCTCGCTCCGTACCATGGCCTGAACCAGGGACGGACGCGAGAGATCTCTGCCGCCAATCGCCTCCACGAGGATATGGTGGTGCTCTGCCCAAGCCGGGCAAACCTCCACCGTGTCTTCCGGGCGATCCACACAGTGCTGGCACCCGAGCGTTTCCTCCCGCCTTATCCAGTTATAGTATATGCCAGTTGATTCTTTGATATGGTCTCATTCATACCCTAGAGTTATGGGATATAAAAAAAAACACCTTGTATAGATTGTAATTAGAGGGGGTAGAATTTCGGCCAGCGCGCGACCATTAGTAATGATTATTAATTCCAGTATTAAGCTTTTTTTTAATTCTGAGATTAAATTCTGTCGCTGTTCATTTACTTATTACCAAGGTAATTTCAGTTGTTACACATCATATGCGACTTCTGTAAGTCTTGCTAGTTTTTTTTTCTGGTGTGGAATAATACTATTAACATACGATCGACCTTGGAACGAGCCGGATATAGTTCGTTCCGTACAAAAGTTGGTCTTAAGGGTTGGATAATCGCCGTTGACCTTGGTCATACAAATGTGCGTCGCACTCACGCCGCGCGCCGCCGTTCGGTTTCATAGGGAATATTTATTTTTAGCAAAAAAATATGATCGTTGAAAAAAAAATTACAGATAAAATTATAGATAATAAAGTAGTCTATTCATACAAAAAAAAACATGAAAATATCTTAAGCAGTTTGAAAGTAACATCGACTTTTATGCCTTAGGTAGACATTACTTCCTGAATTTATTTCATAAAGTATTTTACTACAATGATGAAATATTCACATATAGAATTTATGTGTATACGTTCTAGTTTAACATACATTTTGTGCACAACTTACTTGCATTATATGAAGGCGTAATAACAGATTTAAAAGTCACTAAAATTATATATCTGCGCCTTAATAATAATAATAACTAATTGTCGCCAGACTGCTCTCTCTACGAGCAGATTTTGAACGGAGCGAATCATATCCGCTGTCCGGACCGTAAGGAGTTCGGTCGGCTTTTAAGACGCTGACAACACCTGAACCGCGGTCACTGTCTGTTTGCATAGAAAAGAAAGAGAAGCGCGATGACGCAACGCTTGTAATTTATTGCAAAATATGAAGCAATTATCTATTTACTCAAAATTGAGTTGAGTAATCGAAAATAAAAAACAACCAAGTTCTGCATTCAAATAAGACGCTCTTGTTATTAATTAAATACGTAACGTATGTTGATATTTAATATAGATATTTTGGATTAGAACTCAAAGTAAGAGGTTAGTTTAACGTTAGTTTGTATCGAGATTTTTCTTTCAAAACGTGTTTTGGTAACAACCAAGTTCTGGGAAATATGTTCAAAATTAACTTAAATTTTTTCCGCTACCACAAACTATATAGATTTGCCAATTTTTTTTCTTAAGAGAAGCCAATTTTGGTCAATTGGGTCTTGTCAGCGCCTTAATACTAAGAAGGTCGAGACTGCCATAATGCTCGATCTTCGTCAATAATATTTATCAGCCCAGCCCGTAAAGTACTGTCTCCTAGTAACAGCAAAAACAAAGAAACTAAAAGAGAGAGCATATTATCCGTGCTTGACAAAACATATAGAACGTCCTCTACCCTTCTGGTCTCAAAATCATAAAACACTGTTAATAAGTCTAAAAAGCTAGGCACTTAATAACTGAGGCTCAAATTATTGCGCTACACTGCACCGGTAGCCACCCTTCTGCTGTTCAACGTACCGAGAACATTTCAAAAAGATGGAACAAGAAAATGGCCGCCTGGAAGCTTCCTGCCGCCATGTTGTTAAAAAGTCAGCGTCCGGCCGTCTGAGGGCCTGCGCCCACTGGTGGCACGGCACGGCAAAGGGTTTTAAAAAATACAATTTCAATGAGAATCATCGTAGGTACAAAAAAACCGGCCAAACGCGTGTCGGACTACGCACATTAAAAATCCGTTCCGTATTTCCGTAGTTCCGGGTTCCGTAGTTGGGATGAATTTATCTTAAAAACACATTTAACATTGGAGTTGAAAAACATTCTTCTTCACCCATATATCGATATACAGTCCGGTCAACTCTCCAACTGCAAATGTAAATTGGTCCACTATTACTCGTGAACTTGTAAAGCCTAGCTGTGATAGTTTATAATTTCGTTATAAGTATATACTACTGCCATGATTTTTTTCACATATTTAGCTGGCAGAAGGGGGGGGGGGGGGGACAATTGACTTTAAAAAAAATGAGCACTTTTAAACTTAATATTCCGCAAATGGATGGAAAACTGATGTTTTTTTTAAATTTCTATTTTAGCACTTATGTAATGTATACCCATCCCAAATTACAGCTTTCTAGCACTGAGAGTCTCTGAGCAAAGCTGAGAACAGACAGACAGACAGACATACGGACATGGCGAAACTACAAAGGCTCCTTGTTCATTACGGAACCCTTAAAACAAAGCTGCGGTATGAATAGGCATGCCGTGTCATCGAAATTTCAATTTTATTGTCATACCTATAAGTTATATTCCTATTTGTGGCATAAACATCCCTTGCCGTGCCGTACCGCCAGTGGGCTCAGGCCCCGAGATACTTTGAGAGTATAAAGTTGGAAGCGGGGTTCTGTTCTACAAAGTCTTTCTGGAACTACAATTTATTAGTTGATGTAGATGACATATGGCGGGTCGAATTTCTTTGCGGACACACTTGTGCAGTATAAACACCTAAGTCGATGGGTAGTCACCGCTAAGATTGGCCGCTATGTTCGAAATTCTGTCAGGAGAACTATAAACACTTGGTGGGTCTGGAAAATCGTAACTAAAATCTAACATGCTAATATTGTTTTTGTCATTAACCAGGGGGGCAACCATCACCTCTTATAGCAATATTATTTCAATATTACATCAGTGTGAGAAAGAGATCGAGCTATAAGTCCTGTACAGCTCCATCACTTTCCCACTGTGAAGTAATATTATAATAATACTGCTATAAGAGGTGATGGTTGCCCCCCTGAGCTGAAAGCTAACACAATAAAAATCTAAGATGACTTTTATTGTTTCATCCTAAACATTGGTGCGGCTCGTAACATCAACCCGCACTGGGCCCGCGTGGTGGATCACGGCCCACTCCCTCTCACAGAGAGGAAGACCTGAGTCAAGGAACATTTTAGGTTGAATATGATCCTACACATCGCGTCTTCATCTGAATTTGTTTCGACCTTTCTTCTCAGAGGACAGGAAACATCGTACTAATCTAGTTTTTATTAAAATATGATTGACGTGTAAAAGTGTCTGTTCAAATCCAATTACAGAAAGAAATAAAATCATTGTCACGCTCAAAAGCCGATAACAATCCCCTTTTTTAAGGCTAATATAAAAATTCCGCCTCCTAAATAATATAATAAGGAACTGAATCAAATAAAATCAAAGAAAAACGTATCGCACACACAATCTCGGAGAAATCAGTTATAATAAAAGAGGAAGTGTACGTGCGTGACCAGATTAATGAGAAGGACAGAGATATCATTATAACAAGGATAGGAAATGATGTATTTCCGACAACTAAATGACATGGAATAGTACAGAAGGTCGGCTCCATACAACGATAACAGGCGCACGCTTACATAGACGCGTACGTACGGCGATCTCAAACAAATGCCGGTCGCAAGTGCGCTTGCACTCGCCGTACGTGAACGCACACATAGACACGCGTCTATGTGTGCGTGCGTTCTCGTTCTCATTGTATAGAGCCAACCTTCTATACAATTATGTGTAAATTATATTTGTTGTTCAACAATCAACGACTACCTTGTTGGTCTAGTGACGGCAAGCGCTACTACTGAGCATGAGGTCCTGGGTTCAATTCCCGGGTCGGGGAAAAGTGTTATTAGGAATTTCCATCTGGAATTTCTCAGTAGCAGCCCGGAGTCTGGATTTGTGCCCGGTTGATGGCAATAGGCTCGCTCATTATTACAAGGGACTAACATAACTGGCGAAATGTGGGTGTACTACAGGTACAGTTACACCTCTGCCCAACCCTTCGGGGAAACAAGGCGTAATGTTAGTTGTTTCAGTACTCTGCAAAAAATAAGTACGTGCTTAATAAAAGCAGCGGAGTTCGTGGTATCCTTCGTAGACACCAGTTGCAAATAAAATACATATAACTAAATTGTCGTATTTTTATTACAATGAATTCAGGACAGGCTTAAGAATAAAATAGGATTGAAAATTGAATACAATCAAAAGAATAGTAGTTACGCGCAAAATATAACACAAACTCATCATAGCTTTTTTTTTTTTTGGGTGGGTAATCATCAAATAACTTCTCCCGCTTTGGGCGGAGCGTGCGTCAGACTCCTACTGACTAAAACCCACCCGTGTCCCTTCCGTTGGCTGTATTGCCAGGGGCTCGGTAACTCTTTTGTACCTCACCGCGACAAAATCACCAAAGTCAAAGTCAAATTATTTATTTCAAATAGGCACATAAAAGGCACTTTTGAACGTCAAAATTAACAAAAACGAAATAGAATTGATTCTAGGTGCCCCTTCCAAAAGGTAGGTTCGTATGGAGAAGATTGGGCAAGAAACTCCACCGTTACTCTTTTAAAATGTTTTATAAAATGTTGTATAGGTACATTTTAAAATTATATGTGAAGACGATGCACCTAGAATAAAATTACTATACCAAAATAGGTAAAAAAAGAATGAAAAATAAAGCAATGACAGATAAATTAATTATGTGATAGGTACATGATGCTCACATATTTACAAACATTGTAAAACGTTTTCCTAAAAATAATAAATAAAGTCAGTGTGTGAGTTAAAGTAATCACAGAATTAAAATACAACACTGATTTATTATTTGTGTCAAATAATAAATTGTACAATTAAAATAGCAACCAGTTTGATTTTGTCTAGACTCTAGATTGTCCTATGGAGCTGGACCAGCATGTTTCCAAGCATTCTTATCTTGGATATAATCCTCTAATTTGTAATTTATGCTTGTTTACAAAGTGTACTTTTAACATGAGTTTTAAATTTTCTTTCATAGGTGACATTGGTGCCGATTCCCTTGTTCACAAACTAAATTAAATTTAAGTTCAGTGCATCTCTTTCTTTCTATTTCATTAAGAAAAGGACAGAAGATAAATTTTAGTTTAGTCCTGTCAAATTAATCAGCGCTTGACGCAAATTGACGTAATTTTAGTAGGCAAGTTTTTAATCACATCTAAACTTGTATAGAGTAGTGACAGGCGCTGATTAATTTGACAGGACTAAACTAAAATTTATCTTTTGTCCCTTTCTTAATGAAATAGAAAGAAAAAGATGCACTGAACATAAATTTAGTTTAGTTTGTGAACAAGGGAATCGGCACCATTGTTTTGTTAAGTAATTAAAACGTTTATTGTATATATTGATGTGGGGGATTACAAAAAATGCGTTTTCACCCAATTTGAAACGAGTTGGAAGAGAAACAATTGGGCTCTCAGCCACACTCTGTCTTCGAAAATCTTCTTCAGCAGGCGATGATTCAAGCGGCACACACATGCATTCATTTTAGCGGTTTTTTTTATAAATGAAGGCTACAGGTGGAGTTTCTTGCCCATTCTTCTTTATACGAAACTACCTTTTGGAAGGGGCGACTAGAATCAATTCTATTTTTTTTTGTAGATTTTGACATTTAAAAGTGCCTTTTAAGTACCTATTTGAAATAAATAATATGACTTTGACTTTGACTATAGCAGATTTGCTATCACGCGGCTCATATGCGAGGGCTATTTATTCGATCAAAGAATTTGCATGAAGCATGATGACGGCGGCGAGACGCAGGTGTGAGACGAAGATGAATTGCAATGATGGGTTGTGTTATATGCATTCATCCGATCATTCGTTCAATCGGTGACTTAGAAGCGAGTGTTAAAACTCACACGAAAAAAACTGATTGGGTGAAGACTGGGTTGTTTTTTTTATGTATGGCATCTCGTAGTTGACCTTAAGAGGTAGTGACTACTTAACCGGCCTATTCTGTGGCTGCCTTAAGTTAACTCAGAGCCTCCAGCCAGGGGCGAATTTCTTGAATTACTAAGCGACTGCACGCTAAGGGCACCCCCTGTGGGGTACGAACCTTGGCTTATTGCATCGCACAGGACAGCAAGGTGGGACAGGCTGGATCATATCTGGATAATTATTATTATCAGCGGAATTTAAAGCTACGGGCTCAGCTACGGCGCAGGCTGGCATTTCGTCGAGCTAGGGTTGGGGGGAGACTGGGTTGAACAGTAAAAATATAATAACAACCCCACCGCCGTATCTCTACGTTGACGTCGTGGTAAGGCTTGCGAGCTCCGAACTCTAGGTCTGTGCCAGCAGAGTTTACTTTGCTGGAACAGGTCTAGGGTAAGGAGCCAGACCAAGAGAGATACAGAAATCCGCAGGGCGGCATATGGTGAGCTCTTGGGCAGTAGCGACCTCACGGACCCTATCCCCCGGTAGAAGTCTTGGTCCTCACCTCTGGCTTGCCTTTATTAACCGGCTGGAGTGAACACTGATGAGGAACAGAGCTCCCACCTCTTTATTGCCTTTATTGGCCGGCCTGAGAGGAGATTCCCAAGAGCAAACGTGCTCGGAGGAAGGAAGTATCCCAGTAAGATGCTGGTAGGGAACTTGAACGTACTTCCGGGATTGTTCTGATAGCCGTGGGATACCTCTCCACTCCTCAAGCACCTCAGGAATAGTTGCCCCCCGCTACGTCGCCATGCGCTAGCGATCATTTTCGGGGGCCCATTATTGAGTGTGCAAGTCACCCCTGCCATTTTATCCTCTATAGCACTTCAGAGTCATAAGTCAGTAAATGGTGGCGAATGACGTAATTTGGTCACATATAATTGAACATTAGTCTTAATAGCTATTGAGTGGGAACAACGCCATAATTAACATTGTGGCAGTAATTAACTGAAACATAATCTTGTTTGATTACAAAACCAACATTGCCCCGCTTCATAGTAGGGAATATGCAAGTAATTCAAAACTTATCCATTTTTTTTTAAATACTTACATTTTGTAGGAGTCAAGAAACAAATTCCTATTTTTTATAAATTACTTATTTTACAATTCATTCATTTATGTTGCGGTTTTTTGGTGGAACGGAACGCAAACTCAAAACGCGTCGTCTTCGAAAATGCCAGAGGTGACGAATGAAACTATGTTAATAAAAATCTATTCATAGCAAAGTGCTTGAAATCTCACTAAGGTAAGTAAGTACTGCTTGAATAAAGTACAACAAATAATTTAATTTATATGATTTGGGGCTACAAACAGATGTAAACAAAGAAGTTTTGTGGCAAATGAAGTCACATCATGCCCGCGACAGAAACGGTCGTTAAAAATTATGAAACTCCAACAATTTTCTACTACAGTTCGTAGTAGAAAATTCCTACAATTCTCCTACAATTTTCTACTACAGTTCGTAGTAGAAAATTGTAGGAGTTTCATATTTTTTTTGAGCAACAAGCAGTAGTTGAATTTCACCTTTAATACTTTTCTTGGGTTTAATTCCAGTTTATTATTGATATAGTGGAAAACAAAATTACATGCATATTCCCTATTGCACTTCGCTAAACATCACTTTGAATTTCGAACGATGTCAAAACAAATAAGTTCGCTTACGAATTGGAGGTTTGAAATGAATTTCACGTAGTTGCACTTCTGATTCTACAATGAATAAAGAATCATACAGATTTTCTATTGCCACTGCTTGAAGTGTGCCCAAGCATAAGGCCACTACAGTGTGAAGACGCCATCCCATATCTTTACAAAAATTATGTTAAATACATCAGGCAAACTCTACATTATATGTATACCACATTGCATAACTAATCATAATTAATTTAATTTAATTTAATTTCTTTGTGTGGGACGCTACCTGTGTAGACACACTGGCACCGTCCCACCTCCAACGGACTACTTCAAAAGCGGGTGCAGCGGCAGAAAATGCCGAAAATCTGAAAGTTATTAAATATGGAGGCCTTGGCAGAGAGTACAACTTTGTGCCCTTTGGCGTCGAGACCCTCGGTCCGTGGGGTCCCAGTGCGCATAGGTTATTTGCGGAAATCGCGAAACGTCTAGTTGATGTAACTGGTGACCGAAAAGCTGGCGGCTTTCTCGCGCAACGCATCAGCATTGCAATTCAGCGAGGAAATGCCGCCAGCATCCTCGGTACAATGCCCCGGGGGCCTTTTTTAAGCTTAACTTAGTTTTAATTTAATTTAGTTAATGTTAATAATCATCTTGTAATTTGGTTATGTAAATAAATATATCATAATAATAAATCGAGTATCTTGACTTATTGGCTCGCGAGTTTGTCGCCGTGTCGGATGATTGTGCCGATAGTCATAACAGCCAATGGCTTAATAGCCAAGAGCCTCGACCAACACCTGGACATGGATCGCTAGCTTGAACTCGATTCCCTATACCAGTGGGCTACTATTTTTTATATTTTTTTACATTCTACTATTTAAAAATAGAATTTATTACATATAATAAATAAAAAAACTAGTAAGTTAAGTTATTTTTAAGAAAAAAATGGCAAAGAGTTTAAATCCATGAACTTATCACAAACGCTAAGATCAAAATAATAATACTTATTTGTATAAAAGGAAGCCTGTGCAATAGGCGTGTGCATCGCATACATACACACACACAACAATCTTGAATGGACACGTGCCTTACCCTGCTCTTGACAGGTTTTACTCGGGAAATGGATAACAGAAAAAAGCCCGGAACTTAAATGTTTTTTCTGCTATCTGCAGTCCATTTCCCGTGAAAGCAGTGGCTTTCTATCACAGATGTCACGTGTGTAAAAAGGCACCTTTTTGCTGTGAAAAATAATATAGCTTGTCTTTGCCCCAATACCTATATTCGGGCAAAGACAAGCTGTCTTATTTTTAGAAGAAGCTATCTTTATCATTAGTACGAGTATTGAAGCAGTAGGTATACTCATCTCTTTTTTTGGTTTAATCTATCTTTTGTTTCTGGTTTTCGTAATCTATTTTTAGTTTTACTCTTTAGTAATTTCTTATTCATTCATCGCTTTCCATCAAACGAGATCGGGCGCCCATTTCGCCACAAGAAAAAAGAAACGATTTGCAATAAAATTTATGTCAAATTAAAAAAAATATTATAAATGTTTAAAAAGACAAACTCATAGTAATTGTGTCTCTTTGCCACTTTTAACAATATCCTCTAAAGTAGGTGGTTTCACCCACAGGCAAAAGCTAGTATCTTTACAATATTTTTATCTCACGAACCGACGCGCGCTTTACTTGTGCTTACCAAGTGTACAAAAATGCTGTGGATGTATGTGTAAAGGTGGATCCACACCTAAAATACTTTTTGTAGAGCAACATTTTGCAACATGATAACATTAAGTAACTTTCTCTAACTTTTGCTTTCCATTGTTGCCCAGTATAACTGACCAACGTTGATCCACAATGGTGCGGTGTGGATGCACCTTAAGCGCAGGAGCTCTCGGTACCGTCCGAGACAATGGCGAAGTCGGAACTGTGTGTGTGCATGTGTGTGTTATGTGCAGACGCTACTCGTCTTCACTCACACATTCACAGCGTGTTTTTACACTTGGTTACCACAAGTAAAGCGCGTCCCTTCGTGTGATAAAAATACTATGCCTGTATCGAATCGTAAGCCAAGGCCTCTTCCAATTTCCTTGTTATTACGGCCCAGCGGCCTTTACTTAGCTTTAAAGTGGGCTGGGACTGAGTGTCCATCTATATAATATGTATATTTAGTACTTCTTATAGGAAGGACCGCAGAAAAAGCTCCACTTCACTAGTAAAACTATTAACACCTCATCTTCCATTCACTTTGACATTGAAACGTCGACTTTAAAGTGGGGCGAACACTCATTTTAAAAGTCTTCACAAAGATAACCTAATTATTTTGCCCTCAATTGTACGGAATATCATGAAATATTGTCTTACAGCGCAGCCTCGTCCCTTACTGTTCGCCCCCATTAAACTGTACCGGTAATTATGAAAGAAGTGTAATCTTCCGGCTATGTAGGTATGTAATTTTTTTTACTTGGGTATTTTTAATACATAAACTCCCGCCGTCTTCCCGTGGGGCTAGGCAGAAATCATAGAACGCCACCTGCAACGATTCTTACATACTCCTTTTGCTTAGTTTACGTTCATACACCCACGAAGGTTTTTTTTTTGGGTGGGAAATTATCAAGTAACTTCTCGCTCTGGGTGGAGCGGGAGGGTGTGTCAAACTCTTACTGACTAAAACCCACCCGAAATTGGGGCGTTACCTCCCGCCTTATCCGACACAGGAACCTCCCAAAGCTGCCGTGTCCGGTGAGGACCAGCGTCAGGCGGAAGGTGAGGACGCCGTGGCGCCTCTCTAGCCACTCCTCAAAGAGGGGACTTATTGCCGCAATTGTGGCGTGCCCAGCACTGGGTTGCGACAATCGCACTCTCCATGTCGCCATGAGATACCGCCGGTGCGCTGTCCGCTGTGACCCACGAAGGCTGGGAGTACTATGCACCTGACCTTTCTGAAGATCACCAATAAGGTCACTATATCTCCTTCTAGGGCGTCCCGGCCCGTCGTTTCCACTCTCATCTGCCTTGTAAATTTAACCTTTTGTTAGTCGCGTTTCATTCATCCTCTCAAAATGATCAAACCATCTTAGCATCCATTTATTTTAATGTACCGGTAATTTTGAAAGGAAGTTTAATCTGCCTGATAAGTAGGTATGAAGTTTTTTCACTTGGGGAAAAAGAACCCCTGTTTCTTTTTATGGGCTTCTTAAAAGACGATTATAAGATTATTTCAGGTGGGAAGTGAAAGATGGGGTGTTTCTATTCTATTTGGCTATGTTGTGATATGGGTTGTTACTTTTTATTGATATTCAATCAGCTTGGACATTATTATGTATCCCTTAAATTTTTCGTAGTCAAAGCCTCTTTCACAGTTTCCAGTTAGCAGGTAAATTGAAAAGTGATACCAGTAGGTATCACTTTTCAATTTACCTGCTAACTGCTAATTACAAACAAATATAGTAATATTTGTTTGAAATTTTGGATGGATTAGCAATATCCTTCAAAATCACCCAGAATTTATTGATAGTCTTATAGAGGCATGAGGAACAGGGTGTAAAGTTCACTCATCCTCCATAGAAAAGGGAGGATCCTCCGACCAGACGGGTGTCGTGTCTGGTGGGCAACTGCCCGACGGTTGATGTCGGGATGTTGTATATATGCTAGTTGCGCGGTAAACTCTGCTTGCGCGATGCAGGATTTTTGCGTGACTTCAGTGTGATGCGTAGTTCGTATGTGGCGCTGTAGATGCCGCCACAGTCTGTTACGTGAGTAATTAGGGCGAGGGTCACAAATGATTGCTGTAGATACAAGTCGGTATGGAACAGTTCTTTTACAAGCTCTACTAAAAATAAATGTAAACATATTTCTTGTATATATATTTCAGTCAGTGGTAACACTTGAACCAGGAAAACCGACTTTATTACTACGAATTAAAGGCGCTGTCAATGGAAAATCGTTACTGCTGCCGTGTAGATGACTGTACAATCGAGGAACGAAAAGATAAAGCAATTTTTCAAACACATGTCACCTTTTCGATGTGTCATTTGCATTCAAAATATTAGCAGTACAGTTTACAGGGTTTCGCGGGAAGGTCCGAAAGAGTTACCGAAACCCCTGGCAACACTGCAGGCAACGGAAGGAACACGGGTGGGTTTTGGTCAGTAAGAGTGACACACCCTCCCTCTCCGGCCAAAGCGGGAGAAGTTATTTGATAATTTCCCAACCAAAAAAAAGTCTACATGGTCGGAAAACTAATAAGTCCACTAGTACGATGCAAGTAAAACCATCAAGTGACATTAATTAAATAACGAGACGTAAATTTGACTACTAACAGTGACTTAAGGAAGCCCGACGGAATGCCAAAACAAACAGCAGTTCCGCAGTAATAGGTAGTTCACATAGTAACAGCGTATGTATCACGATATTTGTATACACTTAACAAGATTGGGTTTGAAGTACCAATGACACTAAATAGTGGGGTCTAAGTACCATTGTTGGTAGTTTGTGTTCAATTAACTTGGTGAGGTTTAGTTTGTCTACTTGGAGGTCTAAAACAATTGTAGCGGTAAATGCGACATTCAGAGCCAAAACTCAGTGGTAATTTTTCTTTTAATGAAAGAGTCTCTTTAGGCGCATTTTGTGCTCTTTTGAACAATGAATGAAACGGAAACGTCACGCTCGGGTCGGTGACTCGCGTACTCGACGCTGAATCGCGTATCTCATCATATATGTATAAAGCTGGGTTTGCCAATATTGCGTGTTTTAAAAACTTAATTTTGAAGATTATTTACCCGGAAGTCGCAGCGGACGGGCTGTTTGGCTAGCATGTTTAAATAATATGTTTTCATAATAAAGAACTTTTGTTAGGATGTGGTATATGTTCTATAGTGTTATGAAATTAAATGTTCATGTTATGTAAGAGGGTTATTCACTTCAACGCTAATGCGGTGGGGCGTAGAATGTACAATCAAGGAATGATCAAGTTAAGAATCTTGAAGCTTTCTTTTTCTCTCTCTTTTTTACTTATTCTGGTATAGTAATTTTATTACACAATGAATTTAATAATAAAGTTACTACAACTAAACACAATTTATAAACAATAACGAAGATTAAAGTGATTATAAAAAGACGCGTGGTGACACGAGCAGTGGTTAGCGACCGACTGTGTGTCGTCTTGGATTAATGTATTCGTACTGCAGACATGGAACATGCCCTGGGCGTCGGTAATCCCGGGCGGATTTCCGGCCACCGTAGGCGCGGGCTTGCGGTCCGGTAAGGACCAGGCCCAGGTTCACTAGGGCCGATGCCAGCCGGGATCGCGGGAAGGTACCAAAGGGTTACCGAGGCCCCTGGCAACAAAGGCAACGGAAGGAATACGGGTGGGTTTTAGTCACTAAGAGTCTGACACACCCTCCCGCTCCGCCCAGAGCGGGAGAAGATATTTGATGATATCCCTCCCAAAAAAAAAAAGACATGGAATATGGAACGTCATAGGTACTTGAGTTCACATGTTTGTGTGCATGTGTGGGTTACATACCACTACAATAACATATTTTGTTATAACATTGGCGAGCGGACCCGGGTGGCTTCAGTGTTCACTTTTATCGTGTGGTCATAAGCAAACACTCTTCTTAAACTACCTTTTTTATATACTTTGCTTCAGAGGTTAAGTGGGTAGAGGCAGTGTGTTCAATCAATCACAAAGTTTTATTAAAGGTAAAGACAACCTCGTAATTACATTACCACGCATTTTTTTCTTTTTTTTTTGGGTGGGAAATCATCAAATCACTGCTGCTGCTCTGGGCGGAGCGGGAGGGTGTGTCAGACTCTTACTGACTAAAACCCACCCGTATTCCATCCGTTGCCTGTGTTGCCAGGGGCCTCGGTAACCCTTAGTACCCTTATTACCCAGTTAGTACTTTCCCGCGACTCCGGCAGGTATCGGCCCTAGTGGGCCCCCCTGGACCCCTACACTTGTGCTGACGACATATCTTTGAGGCGCGCGTGGAATACAACGCGCCGTCGACCCGGGCCTGGTCCTTACCGGATGGTGCGCTACCCATTGCTCACCGTCCGCAAGCCCGCGTCTACGGTGGCCGGAAATCTGCCCGGGATTCCCTACGCCCAGGGCGTCTCCTGCGGCGGCTAGGAGCGAGAGGCCTATGTTTGAATGTCACTTGCGCTTTGTTCGAAATGAAATGCGTTAATTTTATAAGTTATTTTTTTTTCATATTTCATAATTTCAATATTTAAAGGAGCACAATGTGCGCCATGACAAAGACAATTTTGGCGGATCCTCCCGTTTCTTCAAAAACTTTAACACCTTGATCCTGTTGAGGTGTAAAGTACTTGAAGTAAAGGGAAGATCCTCCGACCAGACGGGTGTTGTGTCTGATGGGCTACTACCCGGAAATTGATGTTCTCGACATCAATTCTGGTCGGCGGATCCTCCCGTTTCTTCAAGAACTTTAACACCTTGATCCTGGTGAGGTGTAAAGTTCTTGAAGAAAAGGGAGGATGCTCCGACCAGACGGGTGTTGTGTCTGATGGGCTACTACCCGAAAATTTATGTTCCTTACACACCTTGATCCTCATACCTTTCTAAAACTCTAACTTATCAATCTATCTGATTGATCCTGGTGAGGTGTAAAGATCTTGAAGAAAAGGGAGGATCCTCTGACCCTCCGATGGCTGTTGTGTCTGGTGGGCTACTGTCGGACGATTGGTGTCGGGACGTTGTGTATATGCTAGTCGCGCGGTAAACTTTGCTTGCGCGATGCAGGATTTTCCGTGACGTCAGTGTGATACGTAGTTCGCTTGTGGCGTTGTAGATGACGCCACAGTTTCAACTTTAGTGAAGTTTTAATGTATAAAAATTGTATTAAAAATTTGTGTACCAATTATGAGGTCTAATATACTTTGTATTAGGTGCCATACTTACGGAGATCCGAAAATGATGGAAAATCTACACATCAACGCGACATCACGCTTGTAATCCCCGAATGGTTAGGCAGAGGTGTACTTATAATGCAACGACATTTTGCCAGTTATGTTTCACTCCAATTTCATAGAGCGCATCAACCAGGCACTAATCCAGACTCCAGGTTGCTTCTGAGAAATTCAAGATAAAAAAACCCAACCTAGGACTTCTTGCTCAGTAGTAGCGCTTGCGCCCACTAGACCAACGAGGCAGTCGAAAATCTAACAAAATGTCATTACTGAAAATATCGAATATCAACAAACCATGAACATTGAACAAACAACCTTGTTATATCCACAGATCCACACTATTAATAGTTATACACTCATTAATAGTTTCGATATTAATAATAATGAAGTATCTTGTCAAAATGCCTCTTTGCTCTAGTGCTCGCAATTGCTACTGCTGAGCATGACGTCTTGGGTTCGATTTTCGGGTCGGGCAAAGTGTTATTGGGCTTCTCAAAGTGTTATCTGGAGTTTCTCAGTAGCAGCCCGGAATTTGGAATGCCCGGAATATGCTCTCCCCCTTGAAACTTAAACATAACTGGCAAAATATGGGTGTACTATTATATGCCTCTGGCTTACCCTTCAGGGAATCATAATTTCAGCAGAAAGACTTCCACTGCTGGACATAGGCCTCCCTCAAGCACCGCCACTTCAACCGGTTCTGTGCTTCCCGCATCCAGCGGATTCCTGCGGCCTTCATAAGGTTATCGGTCCACCTTGTAGGAGGCCTTCCAACGCTACGTCTTCTGGTACGCGGTCGCCACTCCAGAACGCGGTCGGCCCCATCGGTCATCTGTTCTGCGAGCAATATGCCCTGCCTACTGCCACTTAGGTTTGGCAATTCTTCGGGCTATGTCGGTCACCTTGGTTCACCTGCGGATCTCTACATTTATGATTCGATTACGTAGGGAAATAAAAAGATTTTCTGAATAAAAAATAAAAAGATTTTCTTGGAGGAAAACATTGTGAGAAAAACTGGAGGCTATATAAAGTGACATTCTATCAGCGATAACGATGATGCAAAAGTCAAATTGTATGGGACTGACATAAGCTACCGAAAAGCATCCTTATGTCTATCCCGTTAAAAATTGTTGTAGAAATACGAAACGCTTTGAAAACGATTGTCACTTGTCTAGGTGCTCTAGATAGGTTTAAAATCCAGCCAGAAAATTTTGGTAAGGGTTGGCAACACTGACATAGTGTTGCCAACCCTTACCAAATTTTTCCCCCAAGATTTTTTAAACATCCCCCTAATAAACCCTGAGTATAGGATCTCATAAGTCAAATTTCATTGATGTGGTGCACAATTGCCCAAGTCGTTTGAACTTGTAAAATAAAACGCCTATACACGGTTTGTATTTTTTTTTTTCAGATTACTTAAGCTCTTATATACCAATTGCTAAACTACTTAAACTAAAATGTAATAGTCCGTCAGACGTCAAGACCGGTCACGGAGCGACGGATTGAGCAAACGTGCCAACGCAACGAACGAAGGAGAACGAAATGGATAGATAATTAAATGAATGTGAAAAGAACGTGGCTCGCAGTTCGTTCCATACCAGGCACAGGCTACGTTCGTTGGAGAATTAAATCGCGGTGCGGTGTAGTTTTTCATGATGTTATTCTATTCCTGCTGTTGTTCGATTAAAATTACAGGTTTTGTTTGATGCCCCTAAAAATACAAAAAATGTATGTCCCTGAAAATCCCCCTTTTAACACTTCTTCCCCTTAGATTTAGGGGGAAAAGCCTTAAGTTGTCAACACTGAGCGAGGTAATTGCGTAATACACTAACAATATTGTAATGCCTTTCATTTAGACAATTTGACAATATTCATTGCTTTATTTACGTTATCGAGCAGTCGAATTTTTCAAACCTACGAAGCAATGGATTTTGAATTTCCTTCAAAACCCTTCGGATTGTGAAACAAGGCGTGTTATGCAATTGGAGTGGACTAGTTATCAATTCATGATCCTTCTCTGTACGACAAGAGGCTTTCGTCATGACTTTATGTACGTCCGGCGCACTCTGGATATTCAGCTCCGTTACTACCACACCATTTTTACCAGGTCATGAGTTTATATTTGAAGACTAAAGTCTTCAACCAGTGTGTCCTGCCCGTTATGACACACGATGTCTAAACGTGGACACTGACAGTTGGGCTGGTCCACGAATTCATAGTCGTCAGCGCGCTATGGAGTGGGCTTTGCTTGATGTTTCTTTGAAGGATAAAATCAGCTTGCAGAGTAAGCAAGCTGAAGTGCCAGTGGGCTGGCCATGCTTGTTGAAGGATCGATGGCCGATGGCGTAGATGAGTCCTGAAGTGTTGACCGCGTTTCGGCAAGCGTAGTCTGGGATGTCCCAAGATTGACGACGACCTTAATAAGGTGACTGGGGCAGACTGGATGCGGAAGGCGGAGGACAAGGTGTTGTGGCGTAGCCTGGGAGACGCCTATGTCCAGCAGTAGGCCGAGTTGCTTTGATTGATGAGCTTATTTCTTTATTTAATCCAAGTCAAACGTCTATTTATCCAATCAACCATCTCGAAAAACGTCAAAAAGAAAAGTAAACTTTCTCAAAGAGTACCCTTACTTAAGGGATTCCATTACCCCAAGTGTTAGAGAGAGACAGAACTTAATGACGTTGTTATGTTCTTGTAGTTGGAATGAAACAGAATGTAATGACGTTGTTATTACTTTGGGGATCGCAACAGTTGGTGTAAGTATAGTAAATGGAGTATGAAGACTCGTGTTGCTTTGAATTTGTGAGAGAAAATGGAGGGTTACATTGTGTTGGGACTAAAGTAAGGTTTCAAGGCGATGATTGGGCTAATTCTGAATCTAGACATTCAGAAAAGCTGTTTGCAAATAGGAAAATACAGTAGGTACTTACACCGTCTAAGAATTATATTATTACTGGCTTTTGCCAGCGTGCATGTCGGAAAATATCCCACGGGAACCTACTAACGGGATTAAAAGGAAACGAAAGCGATCGCATTCGTCATAGCCAAGCGCTGCGCCCGCCGCGTCAACCATAATTATTTTGTTACGCGTAATTTTAAATGTGTGATGTATTTTAAAGCATTCATTTAAATGATATCATGTAAAGGCAAATTTTGATATAAATTAAATGTCCAATTTAAATAACAATATTTTTTTGGATAAGGATTCTAATAATTCGGAAATAACAATAAAAAAATTATCAAATTCCGAAAGATAAAAATGGTTACTGTGGGTCATCCTTAGAAGATAGACATAAGTTATCGCAGACATTTCGTTGAACTTTTTAAGATGTACAATCCTGTAGAACATAAATTGTATGTATCTCATAAGGTTTACGCGGCCAACGCCAGTAAAGCTCCCATTTGGCATGATTTTTTCCGACATCTTCAACAACAATGGTCATATTTTAGCCAATTTATGCTAAAGCTTAACGAATAATACACATAAACCTTTCTCATGAATCACTCCGTCCATTCGTGTAAATAGTTTGAAAATCCGTTCAATAGTTTTTGAGTTTATCGCGTTAAGACAGACAGACAGACGCGGCGGTGGGACTTTGTTTTATAATATGTGAGGATTCACCAAGTTTCTTGATTCTCTCTTCAATGGCCTCATCTTTAGTAAGGCTGTTCGTTGTCTACCTTTCAATAGGAAGTTTTAAATAAAGAATCTAAATATCTCCTTTTTATTTTATTTTTTTTCTTTGCCTGCCTGGTCTAGTGGTTGCAGGCGCTACTGGGTGCGATTCTCAGGTTAGGTAAAGTCTTATTGGGTTACTCCAATGGGAATTTCTCAGTAGCAGCCCGGAGTCTGGATTTATGCGCGGTTGATGACAATAGGCACGCCCCCAAGGACTTGAAACAACTGGCGAAATGTGGGTCTACTATAGGTACACCTCTGCCAAACCCTGCGCGGAATACTGGCCTGATGTTATGTTCTTTTCTTTGATTTTAAATGGTATTGTGTGTACTTCTGACATGTGCTAAATACATATAATATTTTTTTTTCCTAAGTATCATCCTCTTTACTTGAACGGGCTTGTGGCCAAGTAATAACAGCCGCAAGGGCCGGTCGATAAGGTCAAGCTGCGCTTGCCGTGGTTGGTCCGTGGATGGGTGACCATCTTTACATACCAAGACCCCTCCGTGCCTCGGAAAGCACGTTAAACCGGTGTTCCCGGCTGTCATTTGTAGATCTTTGACAGTTGTTACGGGTCGTCAGAAGCCCGAAAGTCTAACAACCAGTCTGACCAAGGGGTATCGTGTTACCCAGTAAATGGGTTGTGGAGGTCAGATAGGCAGTCGCTCCATGTAAAATACTGGTATTGGACTGGAAGCCGACCCCAGCATAGTTGGGAAAAGGCTAGGCAGATGATGATCCTCTTTACTCAGAAGCTATTTCCATACAGTCAAATTCATACGATATTTAACCATTTAAATACTGTAATTGTGACGCAAAACTCTATAAAAATTTGAACGCAAATTGTAGCTGCTCCCGAAGATAAATCTCTACGTTTAGTACATTAGCATAAACTCCGTATATTTCAGAAACTTTTTCCAATACGACAGCACATTTGCCCAATGTTATAGGTACTTACTACTTGGGACCAAAAAAATGTAACTTTTATTATTCTTGGGCAAAAGATAATTTGAAAACCACTTAAAGCTTTACGAAAGCTAAAGATATAAATGTAAAAAGTGTTGGTAATAATTATTGTTCCTTTGATATCAATTTATTAGCTATTTAAGATTCGTTACGGGTATTCAAAATCCCGAAGGTATTTAAACAGTCTTACCAAGGGATTCGTGTTACCAAGATACTGAATTGTGCAGGTCAGATAGATGGTTGCTTTATGTAAAAACCGGCCAAGTGCGTGTTCCGTAGTTGGGAAGTTGGTATTAATTTATCCCAAAAACAAACTTAGTATTGTAGAAAGGTCTATCCAACGACACCCCACACCAAGAAGTAGACGAGAAAAAAAAAATATCATCCCCACATTACGTGCAAGGAGGAAGCTATAGAATTTTGGTATCACAGGCGGAGACAAACAAAAGTTACACCATATTTCAGGTTATTGGTTTGTCCCCCGCCTGCGATACAAATTTCTACAGCTTATAATGCTTGTTTTTCTCTTTTCAGTTAGTTATGTGTTTTTGCAGTCGGGTTTTTTGTTTTTTAAATAATTTGTTTTATTTCAACCTTTTTATTTTTATTAATATATATGTACATGGAATTGACTCATTACTAGCTTTCATTTGATATCAATATTGTTGTAATTTATTTAAAAAAATACGTTTTTCTCCCTTTTTTTGTATTTGCAGATGCAATATATAAAAATTATATAGCCTATGTCACTCCCACAATGAAGACGAATCTAACGACACCTCTTATGTTAAAATCCATCAAGCCGTTTAGGCTACAGAGCGTGCCAAAGAAATAGACATACATACATACTCTCGAAAAACATTACCCTCCTGAAGCAGTCGGGTAAAAATAATTGTTTTCAAGATTTTATTTTAGCACTTTGTTGGCGTGATTAATATTATATACCTATGCCCAATGATATTATAAGTAAAAAAAGAGGTAGGTTATACACGCTTCGTAAGAGGCACGTCAAAATTTGGCTAATTAGCCACATTTTCTTAGTCTTGTCTCTTTTTCGCTCCCGATAATTACGACATGCTGTCCTACTTACACGTGTTATCTAATAGCGTGACATTGTGCCGTTTTTGAAGAACGAATCTACGGTAGGTGACCTACCTACGTTTTTTTACTTAAAATATCATTGCCTATGCCACATTACAGCTTTCTAGTACTAAGCGTCTCTGAGCTACAGCGGGGACAGACAGACAGACAAACGGACATGGCGAAACTATAAGGTTGCCTAGTTTACTAAGCAACCCTAAAAACTGGTATTCAACATTCAGTTAGACTGCAAGCCGACTCCAACGTACTTGGGAAAGGCTAGGCAGCCTTGATGATGATGAGATCGGTGGATTATTTATTCCATCGATGGCAGTCCAACCTTTTTTTTTTGGGTGGGAAATTATCAAATAACTTCGCCCGCCCTGGCCGGAGCGGGAGGGTGTGTCAGACTCTTACTGACTAAAACCCACCCGTATTCCTTCCGTTGCCTGTGTTATCAGAAGCGTCGGTAACTCTTTAGTACCTTCCCGCGACCCCGCGCTACTGGGTTATTTTAGCAGTCCAACCTTGTGATTGAACTGCCACCGATGGAATAAGTAGTATATATAGACCAAGCAGTGACAGCCTAGTGGTATGACCGTCGAACTGCCAAGTCAGGTCGATTTCAAACCCAAGTCAGGCACCTCTGACTTTTCGGATTCATGTCCGTATTGCATAATTATCACTTGCTTGAGGGGACTACAGGACCTAAACGCAAATTTTGTAAGTTTTATGATGCCTAAAAGTATATTATAATATATGATCCACTGAAGTAAACAAAATCAAAAAAATATATGATATTCTTCAGGATATATGCTAGGTAGATAGTGTATTGAAAACATAACACAACATTTTTGATACGATAGAAAAAAATCACGAAGATACCTCTAAAAATGTCTTTTAACGATTAAAAACTAATATACATGCAATCATTCTGATTTTGTCAGATTCGACAAGCAACACTTTAGCATAACAGTGTTTTAATTTTTTTATACAATCAATCGATTTTTTGTAAATAGAGAATTGCTTCAAATTTTGCAATAAATTATATACCAGCGTTGTGTCATAGCGCTTCTCTTTCTTTTCTATGCAGACCGACAGTGACCGCACTTTAAGTGTTGTCAGCCTCTTAAAAATGGTTAAGGAAAACATCGTGATGAAACCGGGATCCCTGAGAGATATTTCTCGACGGCATGTGAAGTCAAACTAGAGGCCCATAAGCGGCATAAAAACTCTCACACCAGGTTATTCACTGACCACAGGAAAAGGAAACAAGCCTATGACCTCTATCCCAAAAAAAACAGAACATTATGCTATTTGAAATAAGCTTTCATCATTCTTCCGCCCTTATCCCAATTTATTTGTGGTCAGCGCAACATGCCCCTTTCTTCCATATTTCTCTATTAGCTGTCATCTCGGTAGTCACCCCCTTTCCAGCCATATCAACTTTCCAAATCGACGGCGCTCACCGTCAGGTAAGGACCAGGCCCGGGTCGTCAGCGCGTTGTGTTCCACGCGCGCCTCAAAGAGATGTCGTCAGCACAAGTGTAGGGGTCCACTAGAGCCGATGCCTGCCGGGGTCGCGGGAAGGTACCAAAGGGTTACCGAGGCCCCTGGCAACACAGGCAACGGAAGGAACACGGGTGGGTTTTAGTCAGTAAGAGTCTGACACACCCTCCCGATCTGCCCAGAGCGGGAGAAGTTATTTGATAATTTCCCACCCAAATAAAAAAAGAAGCCCTAAAAACTTTCGCACAGTACATCCATCGTTTCTTTGGTCTTCCCCTACTTGTATAGCCATCCACATTTATACTCAAAACTTTCCTCACGACATTTTATTTGCGATAAGCTTTAACACGTGGAAAGTTATTTCCACGTTTATTTAGGGGATTACGCCTAAACGCTTGCCTGCCATTGTTACATTATAAAAGTTCGCGACCCGTATCCCATTGTTACATTTAAAATAAGGGCCGTGGGATTGAGTCCGGTCTCCGGAAGATGTTTCAGCTTCAACTACGCATAACTGTCAGGTTTCATATTTTATACTCGTTAACCTGACCTTCACTAAAAAGGTACGGACGAGGGTAGTTTTATGTGGTCAACTTATTGCTAGTTACGTCATGAAATACTGCCATTTTTATGATCTTAAAATGGCGGCACTAAATGTAACCGATCAAATATACAGCTACAGTTAGATGGATCTTAAAAAGGTGGCTGGGACAGACTGGATGCGGAAGGCGGAGGACAGGGTGTTGTGGCGCAGCCTGGGAGAGGCCTATGTCCAGCAGTGGACTGCTATAGGCTGAGTTGATTGATTTATATATCGGATCAATCTGTAATCCGCCTAGCCTTTTCCCACCTATGTTTGGTTGGCTTCCTAGTTTTACCGGATGCAGCTGAATACCACTATTTTACACGAAGAGACTGCCTAACTGACCTCCACAACCCAGTTATTGGGTAACACGATACCCCTTGGAAAGACTGGTTGACAGACAATTACTCGTACCAAGCTTGCTCCTGAATAGTTCTGATGTATTCTGAGAACAAAATTTACGTATTTCCATCTTAATCAAAGAAACTTATAGCCTTGTTGGACTATCCTGTCTGTCTTCAAAGTTGAAGTGATTATCATGTTTATTAATAGTTCAGACTAGCTGCTGCTCGCTTCACCCGCGTGGCAGTCCAGCCGTTTCGGAGATTAGCCAGAACAAACAGACAGACAAAAATAAAAAAATGTTTTTTGTCATGAGTACCGTATATACCGTACCTATATATGTATTTTGTAAAAAAAAACTGTTATTTTGATATTATAAATTATATTTGTATGGAAGAGGTAAAATTGTTTTTTTTTTATTGTTGTGAAGTAACTTTTTCTTCTTGCGTTCTGTGGGAGTGATTACGTGAAAAGTGACGAAAGTGAGAGCTTGAGCATGGAAACAGTAAGTACTTTTTAATACAATGGCATTAATAAGAACTATATAGATTGTAAGTAGAGGGGGTCGAATTTCGACCAGTGGGCGACCACTAATAATTAATAATTATTCGAATAAATACTTACTACAGTATTTAGCTTTTTTTTTTAATTCTGAGGTTAATTTCTGGCGTTGCTCAGTTGCTTACTACCAAGACATGTGACATCTTCCAACCAGCACTAGGCCCGCAATTTGGATTAAGGCCTCTCACAGAGAGGAGGCCTGTGTCCCAGCATAGAGAACATTAAAGACTAATTATGTAATCTGAAGTAATTGTATTGAAAAAGATCATTTATTATTTAAGATGGAATATGATACGAAAATCGGTTTTGTTGTTGAATTCTTTTCGCACCTAAGGTGTATGCTACCAAATAAACGCCTCATAAGTCACTACAGAAGCATCATAGCCCTAGAACGAAAAAGGTTGACAAGGAAAGTACGTACGGATGCATATGACATCCGTGAGCACGTGGCCAAGGCAAGTAATCTCACCCTCGATGTGTGTAATAGGAAAAATTGGGCATCACTAATAGGGATGATACCTTGGTAAAAAAAAATATTATATTTAGTCCATCAGTCAGATAATAAAAAAAATATTACGCGTATTTTAATACACGTATTTTTTGGTTTATTTTAGATTTCTTCAGAAATAAGCATCACCTTTGTACGTATTTTTCTGTTCCTTTCTTCTTGTCTGTTTATATGTGTGTACATAAACTGTTATACATAAATAAAAAATGACATAGATAAAACGAATTAAAGTTGGAGAGTGGGGGCTCGCTACTTCACAATTCAGTATAAAATGTAGCAAGGCGTGACGTCATGTCATATTTTAACTCAATGTATCGCCGTTATCTTTTATTTACGTAAAAAAAGAAAAAAACACGTGTCCAATATTTTTTAATAATCTTGTAACTGACGGGCAAAAAAAAGTTGTCATCATGCCTATTGTCATGTCAAATCTAATTGTCAAAGATGGCGGCATTTCTGATGTGATGTCGTTAATCGTTACTGGTTCTTTTGATTGTTTATTATGGATCGTAGAAATTCCGTTTCATACAGATATTCACAATTGTATTTAATAAAATATGTTTATAATTATTATGTACGTCAGATGTTTGTTGGTCTTAGGGCCATTTTCGAAGATTAGTTCTTTCATTATGTTTTTTGTCATTTGCAGGCAAGTGTCAGGTTGTGCCTTGATTAAAATTTGATTCGCGACCATAACAAATATGTTTATACAGAATTATGAGTTCTTATGGAACAAATCAATGTTTTGTTACAACTAATGCGGGCTACCACTGTGGAGCCACCTTAATGCCACTGATGCCACCCAAACACAATCAGTCTACATCCAAAGTCATTCCAAGTTGTAGTCGTGAAACGGTTTAAGTTTCGCAATTTTGGCCCAGAAACTCCGATTTGGAAGGGACAAAGGGACGAGGCCATCTTAATTATTACATCTACTCGTTCCCCGTAACATAACATAGCTGGGTGCAGTAGGTAGTCTCCATACAACGAGCAAAAAAAAACAAGCGTGCCTTACAGTAGTCGCATATTATGTGTAATATAATATAATATATATATATATATTATATATATATATATATTATTATATATATTATATAATATCTTATATATATACATAATATCTTGGTAATAAGCAAAACTAAAAAAAAACTAAATACTTAAATATTTATTCGAATAATTATTCATTTATTAGTGATCGCCCACTGGTCGAAATTCGACCCCCTCTACTTACAATCTATATAGTACTTCAAATTCCATGAGTACACTAATTTCATGCTATTATAAGTACTTACTTATTCCATGCTCAAGCTGTCACTTTCTGTTACACACTTCCTTCACTTTTCACGAAATTACTCCCACATAAAGCGAGAGGAAAGATGTTTTACATCAAAAACACAAAGGTAAAGGAAAAGTTTCTTACCATAATTATTAAACTTAAATATAAATATATGCAAGGGCGTCAGAAGTGACCTCATGGCGGTCTTGGCTGTCACCATCCATCGTGGGCGTTGTAACGGCAGGAATTTCAAAATAAAAGCACACTCGTATTGTCCAATGTCTTATTATTAGATTTTCTCACAGTTGCACACAAAATCACACACAATAATTAAGATTAAATCCCATTTTGAGCCAATAGGTTAGCACGTGTGCACCTCGTCCGGCAGCTGTCAATTGAATGACGGTCGCCATTACTCATGGTGACACCTATTTGGGGCTGCCCGCTCTGATTTTAATATTATCGATTACAGATTCGACTTAAACTAAAACAATATTGACAAATCGAGTTATGATTAAAATTAATCGATATTGATGTAATTTAAAACTAATTCATAATCAGCGCGCCGTCATATAATATATATAATATATATTATATTATAATAGTGTGTTCGACTGTACTATTTCTTTGAGCGCACACACATACAGCGTGTATCAGAATGTGGCTATAAAAGTATCAACTGTCCCATACAAAACTTCAATACCTGGTCTACACGATCCAAATGTATGAGACAGCAAAAATTTTTTTCGCGATTACGATATTAGTCGCATGGATAAAGTTGTTCAGGTTGATGGTCTGTACCACATCCTTAAATATTTATTTATTTATTAAAACTTTATGAATACTTAAGTAAAAAAAAAAAAAAATACCGTACAAAGGCGAACTTAATGCCTGAGGCATTTTCTACCAATCAACCTTAGGGTGATGCAGAGAAGACACATGGCAGGTGCAACTTAAGGTATAGATAACACGAAAATAACTATACAATACAAGAATAGATACGTAGATACATACTTAAAAACATAATAAACTTTGTCAAGAGAAATAACGATTGGCAGTGGGGAAATAACGATCAGTAGAGGAGAAAACGAATCCAGCAAAATATTAGCGCAAATACCAACTTCTTACGTATATGTTCACGTGCCCTTAGTTTAAAAGAAAACCGACAAGTCGCCGTCCTGATGTTCAGAGGGAGCGCATTCCAAAGAAAGACAGCCTGGACAAAGAAAGAAGAGTGAACGAAAGCAGAGCGGTGAAAAGGACATCGAAAAAGACGATTGTTGGTTGAACGAAGATTTTTACTATGGGCAGAGCACAAGTATTGGATATGGGAAGTCAGGTAAGAATGAGAAGTGGGTGGGAATATGATCATACTATTCTGATTCATGCTGTATAAACGTGTAGGTACATACGGCGATATCAAACAAATGCCGGTCGCGAGTGCGCTTGCACTCGCTGTACGTGAAGCATGTCTATGTCTGCGTGCGTTTTCGCTCGATGTATAGAGCAGACCTTCTGTACTTAACTATTATTTGCCCTCAGTCTGAGTTATAAATAATGGGGTTCTTGAAATTATTTAGGCGTTATAATGTACAGGTGAAAATCCTTTTAGTTTTATCCGGTTAGAGGTCGGATGATCCCTTCCGCGCTTAAAATGTTTTAAAGGTTATTTTCGGGATCAGAATTTTGAGTGAAAATATTCGTAAGTTATTGTTGATTTATGTTTTTGTTGACTAATAAACGTGACAGTAATAGGTAAAATGGCAATTCGTCATCTTTCAGGTCATCGGGCGAGGGGTTCTTTATGCTACATTATTTTATTTTTTATTATAAGTTATTGGCGCCCATATTATTGTTACACACTTTGTGAAAATTTCAAGTGTTTATTTATCTATTACGGCTCAGAAGATTCAGCCCTGTGATAGACGGACGGACAGACGGATAGCGGAGCCTTAGTAAAAAGATCACGTAATAACGAAACGTATAAAAAGTATCGGGTTCTAAAAAACAGCAAAAGCATAATAAAACAAATGAACAAAAGCGAGCACAAACAAGATGGCGGCCTTTCTTACGTCATTCATTAGAAGTCACAACGAAGCGTCAACATTTATCAAACGATTTCACCGACTCATTCAATTGTCTATTCGATTGGAAATCACAGAAATTGTTCAGTGACTTTCGTTCAGTTCCTACAGACCATTGAACGATTTGAGTTTGGAAACTAGTTTCCATGATTTTATTGCACTATTGAGCGCTCGAAAACCGTTTGAGCACTTTTGAACTTTCAATTGCTTCCCTCGGAATGTAAAAAGTTTAATTTTGTTGACTGGCGTAACTGTGTTGGGTGTTTGAGTTCTGTTTTAGGATTAACGACTTTTATGATTAAGAGAAAGGACAACTGAGTAGGTAATACCTACTCGTGTAGTTGAAGAAATAATTTAGGCCATCTCGAGTCCTAATTTAGATTATTGTGCGATAAGAGATTATAAGAGATCATTGTGCGATAACATTTTTAGAGATGTCAGCACAACTGTGAGGGTCCGCTCGGGCCGATGCCTGCCGGGGTCGCGGGAAAGTCCGAAAGGGATACCGTAGCCTCTGGCAACACACAGGCAATGGAAGGAACACGGGTGGGTTTTAGTCATTAAGAGTGTGACACACTCGCTCCGCCCAGAGCAAGAGAAGTTATTTGATAATTTCCCACCCAAAAAAAATACCATCACAAAAGCAGTGATGGGCCAGCAGTATCTGCTTACGAGTTGCAAATCATCTCTTATCTGCCACGGCTAATTTTAATTTAATTTAATTTTTGAATTGTTTTTTATGTTGTTATAACGATGCAAAACGTCAAAAACGTCCGTAACGTTTTTGACGTTTTGCATCGTTCTTACATGTATAATTTCCAAATGAATGATGTAACCAATATTTTGTAACTATAATTATGTTGATTTAAAACAGTGTCCGTGGAGTTCCTTGCCCGTTCTTCTCCATAGGTACCTACTACGCTTTGGAATGGGCAACTAGCTTCATCTTTCCGACTGACCGACCGACCCCTTGACGATTCAAAAGTGCCTGTAATTGGTTTATTTGAAATAAATGCTTTGAGTTTGAGTTTGGGTTTGGGTTTGAGCTCTTTTTTTATTTTCATCGAACATCAACACACTTAAAACGGTGAAGGAAAACATCGTGAGGAAACCGGCATGTCCTAGAACCAAAAATTCGAAGACATGTGATATCTACCGACCCGCACTGGGCCCGCGTGGTGGATTACTGATCCCTCCCTCTCACTCCGCCTGTCTCCCAGCAGTAGGAACATTATAAACTGGTTATGTATCACAGATAGGTCCTTTCTGAGGGTGTACTACCCTTATTTCTCAGCATAAATATTTAAGGTGGATCCACCGTGGTAGCCCGCGAAATTCAAAATTTCTTACGTTTTTTTGCAATTTGAATAATCAAAAATAATTCTGTAAATACATATTTGCTATCGTGGCGAATCATATTTTGATCAAGATACACCCTGACCTGAAAATTGCAAAAAACGTAAGAAAATTTGAATTTCTCGGGTTATCACTGCGGATCCACCTTAAGCAAACACATTGAGGGGGCTGATTTTCGTAAACTTTGTCCATCAGCCTGAATTTTTAATTTAAACATAATCCACTTTACGAACAAAATTCACTAGTAGATGGCAAAATCAATATCGTTTTTTTTACAAAAAAAATTTACAGTAATACTCGTATTCATGGCCTTGAATATTCGCTTGTTAAACTTTAGCTATTATCTTGGAAAGTTTTTATATTTCACAAAGATTGAAATCGTTACATTCGCCCGACCGCGAATCGACCAAAGATGGTCACGTTTCTGTTTGATAACCATGACATTTGAATAGTGTTGTCTCGCTCACTCATACTGAAAGTCGTATCTATCGTTTCATGCGGGTTGTGCGACTCACTTTTCGCAGTATGGATTTGGATACCTTTTCGCGTGACCTACGTAAGTAAAGTGTAAAATAATATGGGCGAGATTTTAAATCTAACGATTTAAATACTTTTATTTTCATGACACTGTGAAACTGTCTTAGGTGACAGATGTTGATTATAAAATAAAGGATGATTATTCTTTTGTGATGTTTTTGAGTAATTTTAGTAGGTGATATCGAAGCTTGTTTTTTAAAGGAAAGTAGGTAGAGGTGTATTAAGGCTCGGCAGCAATATGCTTGTCGCGCCCACCATATCGCCCCAGTTTGCACGAACCTTTATTGTCTAAACAAACATTCAACAAAACGCCAAAAAATATGAATCCTATCATCCGATACAATTGAATGATTGAAAGAAATTTCTTAAAAAAATACTGCTCCACATCAAAGTCGAATTCGGGACATTGTATTGAGAAGCCTTTTAAAAGACCAATGGATAATGGAATATTTTTGACATCCTGTGGGCCTAGCACGAACGCGCGGATTAAACGTAACCTAAATTCGAACGTTTTTTAAATCTAAAATACAACTCTGTAGAGAGTATTTTTTGTTATATTCTTTCAATTATTCAATTGTATCGGATGATAGGATTCATATTTTATGGCGTTTTGTCGAATGTTTGTTTAGACAATAAAGGTTCGTGCAGACTGGGGCGATATCGTGGGCACGACAGGCATATTGCTGCCGAGCCTTAACACACCTCTATAGAGAGTACAACTTTGTGCCCTTTGGCGTCGAGACCCTCGGTCCGTGGGGTCCCAGTGCGCATAAGTTATTTGCGGAAATCGCGAAACGTCTAGTTGATGTAACTGGTGACCGAAAAGCTGGCGGCTTTCTCGCGCAACGCATCAGCATTGCAATTCAGCGAGGAAATGCCGCCAGCATCCTCGGTAAAATGCCCCGAGGCTTTTTTTAGGCTTAACTTAGTTTTAATTTAATTTAGTTAATGTTAATAGTCATCTTGTAATTTGGTCATGTAAATAAATATTATAACTCTATAGAATTCCAAATAATTAACGAGTACGAACTAAATAATAAATGATTTTATTTCTCAAAGTAGGTTGGTCCAAATAACACACGTCAATCATATTAAAAAAAAAAAAACTGACAAGGTCAGCGTTTCCTGCCTGACTACCCTGAGAAGAAAGACCGAAAAAAACGCATAGGTCTCTTTTAAAGTCCACACATAGTCTTGGTCAGATCATGTGAAGACCACGTAGATTGGTGTCTGAAATGGTCTTTTGAGGAAAGAACTACACCGATTTCAGTGGAACTGTTCAGTCAGTGAATGCAGTTGCCAGTTATCGTGCAGCTCAACTCAGAACTTAAAGAGCTCAACAATTCGACGAACAATACTAAAGAAAGGACATTTGGGTAGGCCGCATAAATTACTCAAACTGCCAGACCAAGATTAAAACAAGATGAGAACAAAAAAAAAATCTTGCCCAGATAGTCCTCACATCCACAATGGATAATTAAAAGAATATAATACTTAGCAAAGTATTCATGTATGATACATGAATACTTTGCTAAGTATTATATTCTTTAGTACGTATAGTATATAAAATTCATCAATGTCGATATGTATATAAAAATCCGGAGCCAGTCTTGGTCAGATCATTTGAGGACCATGTAGATTGGTGTCTGAAATAGTCTATTGAGGAAAGAACCACATCGATTTGTGTGGACCTTTCCAGTCAGTGCACGTATTTGTCAGTTATCGTGCAGCTCAACTCAAAACTTAAGTACGAGTAGCTCAACGACTCGACGAACAATACCAAAGAAAGGAATAATAAACCAGCCATATTATTTGACCTGGAAATTAAATCACGATGGTAGGGGAACTGCATTTGAGATGGCAAGGAAATAAATCCCAGTTACTGAGAAGACCTACATCAAATTAACTTCGTTTGTATATATCAAACGCGAAAACAATGGACTTGTAACTAGACTCATAGGCATAGTACAGCAGAATCAGCTTATAACGCATATAACGATAGGAGCTCCTTATAAGAGAGGAGGCCAGGGTCCCAGCATTGAGAAACTGCTGAGATACAGGCCTCCTCTCTGTGAGAGGGGCCATAATCTACCACGTGGGTCTTCGAAATTTTGGTTCTAGGACAAGCTGGTTTCTTCACAATGTTTTTTTTCGCCATTTTGAGAGCATCATCATAAAGGCTCCCTCAGACAGGCGTGACTCGACGTTGCGACGCGATTCTGGTAGAACAACTTCCATGAAGTTTTCATTCAGAAATTGTTCTATTAGAAACGCGTCGCGCGTGTCTTTATTCTGTCGCCCTTACAATAACAGTGGTAATGGAAAAAATGACATAAAGTGATGTGCTTATCTGGGTTCGAATTCGAACCCACGACAAGTCGGGACTGTAATAACCAATGTTCTGTTGTGTACAGTTATTTTATATCCATACATCTAACTACATTAGTCACATACCAATCCGAAACACAATTAGCTCCCTTACTAATAATTAACTGGAATAATATAATCACAACTAGATTCGCTGCCGGAGTATTACCATGTATTATCTATAACACATTGTCTACAAGCTACTAATTTGATGCATAATGGCTGCCTTAAGGTGGCTTCCCACGGTGCGCGATACTGCGGACGGAAGCGGACCGGCCCGCACGGCCGACGACCACGGACATCCACGCACCATACACCAAGGCTCTTCCAACGGTGCGTGTCGATCTGTGTGGGTCTTGAGATTCGAAGCCATTTCCATTCCAAAACGCAAAGTGAAAGAGAACTCGTAAAGAGAGCTCGCACCGCACCTTTGAAGTTACCGACTCGCCGCGGATCGGACGCACCGCGACAAACGTGTCTGCGCTATCACGGACGGAACTCTTCCCATGGTGCGTCGGTGCGGGCTGGTCCGCGTCCGTTCGCAATACCACGAACCGTGGGAAGCTAGCTTTGGAACTAAAATGAACTTGAGCGATCGCTTTTTCATTAAAAAATCAACTTAGATAACTTGAGTTTAAAGTTGATATTTGTGTAAGTTGCAATTTTATGTATTTATTTCGTATCGTTAGCTATACCACTAAACATAATTTATATAAAGCATATTATCTACCAAAAACCTTCCGTTAATTACCAAGCAACCCGACGCCTAGGTAACGCAATAATAATGGGTGCCGGTCAGAGCCGTTAGGATAAACTTCATTATAGCCGATATCGGCTACAGCAGCTTCACTTATCAGTATTATTTTATAGCCGATGACGGAGCTTAATGTATCAGAATATTAGAGAAGGAATAGTATCGAAAGGTTCAAATCTACTCGTTGCATTATTGCAAATAACAGAAAAGTACAATTTCATAAGTGTTCAAATATTACGCACGTTTGAGTTGATCTTTGACTCATACGGGTACTAGAAGCTTGAAAGTCTGACAACCAGTTTTACTAAGGTGTATTGAGTTAAACAGAGCCTAGGTTTTAGGGCACCGCCAAGTTTATTTTCAAGGGAGTTCATCTTCAGTTCCAGGAAGCTTGGTCATTTCTGCAGTATCTTTTGTCTATTTTTACAAGGAGTAACTTTGTCGACTTATGCAGGAAAGTTTAACAATTAAGATAATGTAGGATGCAAGAGCGAGTGAAGCAAGCTCGATAAATTTTGCATCCACCTCAAATAGGATAGGTCTTACTTTGTCCATTAGTACAGAAAGAGAACTAACTGTGTCGATTTATGCAAAGAACGCAATAATTCGCATGATGTAGGATATACTGTAGCCGACATCATTAATTTATGTACAACATCTTATACCTGTACCTGCATTCATAGTAAATAAAATCCTGATTCTGATACTGATTCTGAAGCTTAAGGATCAAGATAGAGTAGGATGCAAGAGCAAGCAAACAGGCTCAATAATGTTAGCTCCCGCTTGGGATCGATTGGATTTTCGGAAATAGGAGTTCGATACTTTATCGACTTACACACAGCTTTGAAATTGAGAGGAACATTTTAGGATCTCGCCTCGAATAGGTTAAGTTCTCTATTACATATAGTATTATGCGTTTTCGGGTATTTTTATAGTTGAATATTTTAATACCTATATTTCATTTTGAAGCCAGGGAGGCTTTTGAAGCACGTGCACCCCGCTTCCGCCGCCTATGTAGTGAAAAAAAAAGTTTATTTCGAAACAATAATACAAGACTAAGTAAAAACATGTAAAACGATGATAGCTGTGAGAGGGAGTTGGCCGTAATTCACACGCGGGCCCAGTGCAGGTTTGGTGGATGCGGCGCCTATAGTGACATATGGAATACTGGTATTCAGCTGCATCCGATTAGACTGGAAGCTGACCCCAACATAGTTGGCAGAAGGTTAAACAGATGAAAGAAAGAAAGAAAGAAAATATGTTTATTTGCGATAAACATGACGCAAAGAAGGAACATAAATACAAAAAAAAAAAAAATTTGGAGGAAAATATGCGTCACATCCACGCTAAACGGCCAACGCTCAGCATAATGCTGCGACCCTATGCGTTTTCAGCTACAGCCGGCGTTGACGTGGTGACGTCGACCGGTGCAGCACACAGTGAGATTGTAATAAAAAAAAATACAAATATTTAAAATGGCAACATTCCGTGCTGCCAGCCTAAAGATGAGGTGTATTGTTTCATGTGGTCGAAAATGGCCAACACGCAGTGAGCAAGCTTGGTCATTGATACTCATTCCTCTAGTGGACATGAAGTTGTACAGTTTCAAAAGTAACCTGGCAGGGAGTTTCGGCTTTATTAAGTAAGAAACATTTTTTTTCTTTAGACCCAGTTAAGGGGACTACAGGACCTAAACGCAACTTTTATAAGTTTTATAATGCCTTAAAGTACATGATCCACTGCAGTAAACAAAATCAGAATATATGATATTCTTAAGGATATATGCTAGGTAGATAGTGTGTTGAATACATAGGTAATATAACTAATTTGATAGAATAGAATAGAATAGAATAGAATAGAATATATTTATTGTAAAACATGAGTATACATCAAACAATATGTGCAAGGTCTTAAAAATAATAGGCAGATCTGCATGTTTTGCCATTAATGGCGTACAATAATAACATGTTTTTTTTTGGTCTAGAAAAAAAAACCAAAAAAATTGAATTTGACTCTACACAATAAAATAAAAAGAATAACTAAATCAAAAAAAAAAATAAAAATTAGGGAGAATATCTCGGTACGCATAATCTATTATTATCTCGTCTATTACGAATGGAGACGTCAGATAGTTTCTTAAATAAGTGTGGATTGGTCCTTACAAAATTAGCTATTTCATAAATAAATAGTGAAGGCAGACTTAAGATGTTATATTTAATAAAATACTGTTTGCAACTATCAGTTCTTTTCAGACCAGACATTGCCCTAATGCACCTTTTTTGTGACTTAAAAATAATATCCTTATTGGTGGAGTTTCCCCAAAATATAACCCCAAACCTTAATAAGGAGCCGACAATTCCATGGTAGGCAGTTATAATCGCATTCGTACTCAAAATAGGTTTAAGTTTATAGAGGGCATAAGCACAAGAACATACTTTTTTATTTAATTCTTCCGTGTGTGCTTTCCAATTTAGACTTTTATCTATGGTTACACCTAAAAATTTTGCTGTGTCTACCTTCTTTATAACAGTTAATTTGTGTTGAACATTAATACTTGGTGCTTCTAAACGTTGACTAAAGAACATAATTTTTGTTTTTTCTAGATTGATTTTTAGATTATTGTTATCTAACCAGTTTACTATTGAATTGATTGTCTTATTAATTTCTTGTTCATATCTATCTTTATTTATGGAATTAATAGTGACTGTACTGTCATCAGCAAACAGCGATACTGGATAATTAGTTACCAATGGCAAGTCATTTATGTAGATTATGAATAACAATGGTCCCAATACGCTACCTTGCGGGACTCCATATTTAACTATACGTTTTTTTGATGAGTATGTTTCTTCTTTTTTGGTATTAATATTTATTTTGGAAATTTCTGTATATTGCTTTCGGTTTTTAAGATAAGATTCTATGAGATTGAGTATATTGCCTCTAATGCCATACGCTTCCAATTTACGCAGGAGAATATTATGATTAACATAATCGAAGGCCTGGGTCATGTCACAGAAAATGGAACATACCGGCGTCCTTTTATCTACGTTACCCATGACGTTATTTATAAAATCGTAAATTGCCATGTTTATTGTTTTATTCTTGCGGAAACCTTTCTGGTCTTCTGTAAGAATGTTGAATTTTTCTAAAAAGTTATAAATTTGATTGTATATGTGTTTTTCAAAAACTTTCGAAATTATAGGAATAAGTGCAATAGGCCTGTAACAGTTCATATTCTGCTTGTTGTCTTTTTTGAAGATGGGTTTAATGATACTAGTTTTTAAATTTTCCGGGTATGTTCCAGTGGTTATACACATATTAATGATATGGCTTAGGTGGTCACAGATATGATAAGCGATAAACTTTAGGATTTTAGTAGAGATCCCATCATATCCAACACTTGTAGTATTTTTAAGACATCTTATAATTTGAAGTATGTCATGTGGAGTGCTTGGTGCCATGAACATAGATTGATTTAATTTGGGAATATTTACAGTTACGTCCTTACCAGCGCCTGGTATTGGTTTTATCTTTTCTATGAAAAAGTCATTAAAAGCATTCGCAATCTCTTGTGGCCTTGTTATAGTTTTATGGTTTGTTTCTATGGAAGTGACGCTATCCTTTGGTAAATTGAGTTTAGACCTATTTATAATTGCCCATGTAGCTTTGGATTTGTTTGTAGATGATTTTATTTTATGATTATTTTGTGCTCGTTGCGTTAAATTGATTATGTTTTTATATATTTTTGAGTATTTTTTAAATTTAGTTTTAGTTACTTCATTACGATTAAGCCTATAGTTCCACATAAGCTCTCTCTTTTTTTTACTACAAATTTTTATGCCACGTGATACCCATTGAGGTTTTACTTTGGTTCTTATTGTAACGTTTTGAAAAGGAAAACATAAATTATACAGCATCATGAAAGCTTCCAAAAATGCATTATATGCTGTGTTAGGATTATTTGTATTATAGATTTCAGAAAATGAAAAATCTTTTATGTAATTTTTGAACTTTTTCATGTTTTCATTATTGTAGTCTCGTGTATTTGTTCGCCAAAAGTTTATTAAGATTTTTTTATTAACCGGTAATTTTAATACTTGCGCTGTATGGTCTGACAGGCCAAAGTCAATCACATCAGATTTACAATTCTTTCCTAAATTATGTGCGATATTATCTATACAAGTGCCGCTCGCGAGTCGAGTTGGCTGATTTATTTCTAGCTTTAAATTATAACTTAAGAGTAGACATTCTAAATCTATTAAAGTATTATTACGCTTAAGACAGTCAATATTATAGTCACCTGCAATTACGACATTTTTTTTTAAATTTTTGCTACTAATAGTACATAACAATTTCTCTAATTGTTCAAAAAATACAGGTAAGTTATTGGACTTTGGTACTCTATACATACTAACAATAATCGTATTATACATAGTGAGATCAATAGCGCAACATTCGAATATTCCACTTATGGACAATTTCGCTATATCTGGAAGTTCCTTAAACTGGTGACCTTTTTTTGCAAGGATACATGCACCACCTCTCTTACTGTCCTTTCTGGAGTAGCATGCCGCCAAAGTGTAATTTGGAATATACAGTAATTGCTCCTGGCCAGCTATCATGAAGTGTTCAGATAGACAGATTATGTCGACTTTGGTATTATTCTCTGATATCTCTTCAAGACATACAGTAAGGTCATTGCTCTTATTCAGTAAACCCGCAATGTTTTGATGTATCACGTTATGGTGCTTATAATCGAAAAAACTGCATTGTCGTTTGTTGTTCATCCATATTGTTGATTGTCCCGCTTTCTGTATTTGCGAAGGTATTTTCACGTATGTAGTATATAAGTTCGGCGATATCTTGGAAAATTATTCGCATGCCGTAATTATTTACTGATCCAGTATTTTGACGGTACATTTTATAGTCCCACGTAAGGTTCTTATTCGAGTCAACGAAGTAGGCATGTTCGTGCGCTAAAATGTCCTGATATAGCAGATTATTAAAATTTTCTACTCTCATGTTATACAAAGTAACATTACTTTCACAGAGACTATATGTCGGCATGCAGAGAACAACATTTGTGTGTTGAATTTTTTCGAGTACTTTTCTTATGTTTAGAATGATACTAAAATATTCCTTAGTGGATTTGAAATCTGTTTCGCCAATTAAAATAATACAAAAGTCATTCATAGTGAATTTCATTAACTTTGGTTCCAAGTCGTGAAACATATTATTTATTCCTGAGTATGGTGTTATGTAATGACATAATTCACAATTGTCAAACTTGTTTTCTGCAATTGTACGTATTTTATTATATTTATTTTCGCTAATAATACAGATTTTACTAACTTTTTTCACCGAGTCTTCATTACGGCTTTTTGTAAGTATTGTTGGTGATGCTGCAGATTCTTCCTTAGATGGGTTCATATTATCCATTTTAATTATTGTTTGAGTTCCCTTACTATTTTTCTTCTTGCCAGACGAATGTACTTGCTCCGTTTGTGTGTTTTTTTTGCAGATTAATGCTTCCTTTTCATTTGGAGTAGAAGACTTTTGTCTGGATTTCTTAGTAGAAGTATTGGTGTTTTGTTCATTTTTATTTTCGAACGCCTGGTAAGACTGTTTAAGGTTACTATTTTCCAATGTCAGTATCTCAATTTCTTCTTTTGCACTACTTAATTGAAGAGTTAGTTTCTCGACTTGTTTCTTTAGTTTTGATATTAGTTCGTGGTCGATTGTGTCGTCGTTACATCTCTCGGGGAAACTGGTAGTGGTGTCGTCCAATGTTTCGTTTTCAATTTCACTAATATTAATTTGTGAGTCTGACATTGAACGAGCACGGCGAGTGCCTCGAACACGAAGCGTAATGTTCTCCAGAAAGTTCATGATACTTGTCTCAAATTATTTAATTTTGAGATTATTTTCTGTTATTCAATTATACAATTTGATACGAGAAATATGAAATCACAAAAAGTGATCACTGTATGCGGGGATCGAACTCGAGACTTGATGCACCTCAGTCAGCACCCAAATCAGTCGACTACTTGAGCAGTTGCTAATGTTGTTGAATTAGGGATATGTATTCTTCCTTCAAGAGTTCGTTATTTTTTATTGTGGGTGGACGTAATTTTGAATTTTTAACGTTGTTTTTTTTTTCCACTTTCAATAGTTTTAATGTTTGTTTTAGGTTTTTTCGGAATATTAGTTTACAGACAATGATTTTATGACGTTTTCACATGTATGTTTATATTAATGAGCACAGTCAACACATAATTAAAACACTGTTTGCAACTGAATTATTGTTGTGAGTCCAGATTATATTTCACTTTAGAACTACGTCGGATATTGATTTTAGGCTTGGATAACACTTTTACCGGTATTACACAATGCACCCTTTGTATTTATCACTAGTTTGAATGGTTTCACTGCGTTTATCTATTTTTAAATTAAAATTATTACGGAGCTCAATGTTACCGTGGCAGTGTTGCCACTTCCGTGTCGATATTCGATACGATAGAAAAAAATCACGAAGTTACCTCCAACAATTTCTTTTAACGATTAAAAACCATACTAATATACATGCAATCATTCTGATTTTTTGTCAGATTATTCTACAAGCAACATATTAGAATACTAGTGTTTTATTTTTTTTATACAATCTATAGCTTTTTTGTAAATTGACAATTACTTCATATTTTGCAATAAATTACCAGCGTTGTGTCATCGCGCTTCTCTTTCTTTTCTATGCAGTCCGACAGTGAAAGCGCTTTAGGTGTTGTCGGCCTCTTAAACCATCGAACAATTTATTAATTTCGAATTTCATTTCGCCTGTTTCTAACTTTATCTCGGAATAAGGCTAGGAATACAAAAACTGGCTGGAAAGCTTAAGCTTGGACTAAACTTAGAATCCTAACTAATATTATAAATGCGAAAGTGAGTTTTTTTGTTTGTTACGCTATCACACTAAAACGGCTGAACGGATTTGAATGAAATTTGGTACATGGGTAGACCATGACCTGGAAAAGGACATAGGATTGTTTTTAGCCCGATATGCCTACGGGATCGAGACCTTTGCGGGTGACACTGCGGGGCGCAGTTAGGGTTAATAAAGCGATAATAGCCTGGACTGGTTCACCCTTGTTTGATAGAACAACGTTTGATATAATATTACTAAATCGAATTTTAGTTGCAATAAAGTCATTTCGAAGAATTATTCATTTGACCGAATAATTCATTGGTAAATTTTTATTTAGCGTAATTATTTATTTGAACTAATTTTATTTGAACTAATTTCATTTCGCCGAATTTTCAAATTCACTAATTTTATTTAAACTAATGTTTCACCACACTAATAATGATTTAGTCGAATTTTGTTTTATTTCCCAACCTCACAGTTACCAACTGTACGTTTGGTCTGCTTTTCATAATGACACAGTAACTTACGAGTAACTGTTTCTTTTTACAAAAGCGATTCGCTTCTGGCACATCGCTCGGCTCGTGCGTTGTTTGTCATACTCTAACCTAACCTAACCTATCGTAACCAAACCCAAACGTTTTGTGTCATTATAATAATCAGTTTAACAATAAATTAAACGTTGTCATACAAAAATTTGCTGATTGTTAGTTGTCAAAGTGAAACATCGGCGAAACGTTGGTTGGCAAGTGATAATCTGCCAAACAATTTTCGCTGAAAATTGTAAAAGGCAAGATACCCCTGAACATTACGTCAAATGAACATTATACCTTTTGATCATTAGCGCAAATGTTGTTATAGCAAATAAATATTCGATGAACTGAAAATTCTGTCACACGATATTATACAAAGTGATGATTTTCTTAAACGTTGTTCGATTTAGTAATATTATATCAAACGTTGTTCTATCAAACAAGGGTGAACCGCCTGGACTATTGTCGCTTTATTCAAATGAAAAAGAATCACTTAGAAATATTTAATTATTTGACAAAAAAGGAACATACTGCGTCAATGTCCATAAAAATACCCTAATGACGTATACGGTCAAAGTAGATACCAATGACGTAATAAAAACAGAGATGATGTAATAAATTGATGTCACAAATAGTGTCATTAGCGAATTGTCGCGTAGAGCCGAACAATTCAGTAATTTCCGCTCGTTTGATCCAAATTGCTCTAATTACGTCGATTATGCTCCATTCTCCCCGCTGTGAGGCGACTAAATATAATTTATTATAGGTATTATTCATACTCAATCTACTTACTTTTCATCCTGGATCGCAGAAGAAGTTGCGGGCAACAGCTTGTAAGAAATAAGTAGTACCTTTGTGCTCTTCTATCATTAATCATTATGTATTTTTCTCTTTTAATTAGTTTTCTGTATGTGCATGAATAAATACATAAATAAAAAATTAGATGATTTGAGTTTACTTTAGTTTGTGAGTCTACCAGTATTTATGTTTAAAGTTATATTCTGTTATGTTGACTTCGAGTTTCAGTCTAAAACCGGTTCATAATTATTAATAACTAGATCCAACAATGGCCACTCTAATATTAACAAACTTAATATCAAAGTTAATTGAATCAGCCAAGCCTATAGTGCTAAAAATATTTTTTCCAAAATGTAACTTTTGGGAAAGTTATTTTTACTACGTACATAACCCGATCCCCTGTCAACTTTTGAACTCAAATAAAGGAATAAACTCAAAGTGTTTGCCAAGAAAATTGAAAAGACAGGTACGAAGGAATTCAGAGCCCTTTGGGGATTTACAAAATGAAGTACTTACTTCCACTAACTGAAAATTCATAATTCAATTCAATTTAATTGAAACAAATATAATTCAATTACAAAATTGTATTAGACCTTTACCGATAGTCATTTATCACTATAATCAATTGTAATAATTAATCCTAACCCGTTTGCCGGCTTCATCAGATATTATTTTAGGCGGCTTGTTTATTAGAGTGGTGAGAAGCGGAGCAATGCCAAGTTAGGAAAATATTAACCAATAAAAAATCACTAAATTGACGTCTAATTTCGACTTTGAGTGGACCTGGCTTCAACGGTGTGGAGATTAGTCTTACGCATTTCAACTGTATAACGTCACCACACTCTGTTCGATATGAATGTCTTGTCACTTTTAATTTAGTTTTTTCTTTATACTCGTTGTTAATTTATAAGTATTTATGCAGTTCAGGCAAATAAGCAACCGTGCTCTATTTTAATTGTTAAGATATTTATTGTGAATAGGCGATTATTAGTACCTATTATTATTATATACCACTTCAGTGGAAATTAAGCAGTATTAGCGAAATGGCCCTGCCATTTCGCTACTACTGCTAAATTTGTCTGTTAATTTAAGGGAAGCGGAGTGAAGAGGCTGTGTGGGATAGTGTTATAGTTGAGTATCTCGGTCCATAGGAGCGGAGCGGTAATACATAGTGCAAAAGCGACGATGTATTCAAAGCGGAAAAAGCAAACAGAGAACATCCCGCGTTTCAAATGTCGGGAAAAATCTGATATCCTCTCGCTGTCTCTGTCGTCTTCAAACGGTTGACAAAAACCGAGCAATATTTTAAATACGTGATTTTAAAGCGAATTTAGCGATTCAAAATTAGAATCAAAATATTTTATTTCACATCAACCTACATGGGCACTTATGAAACGTCAGAAGCTAGGTGCACGGTTCCAATTGGTCGTTTCCTGTGGAGAAGAGCTGGCAAGAAAGGACAAGATTTGTGGTGCAAGCTGGCCTTAATGCTATATGTTTTTCTAGCTCTGCTCCTCTCCGCTACAGTGGACAGGCATACCTTACTCAGACATTCTAGACAGTCCATTTTCAAAAAGCAAAAAGCTTAGTCATTACCAGTAACTTAATTTGATTAAGGCGCAGATATATGATTTAAGTGACTTTGAAATCTGACTCTGACTTTGAAAGTAATGTCTATCGAAAGCATAAAAAACGATATTGCTTTCAAACTACTTACTATCTAACTATTTTCATGTTTTTTTTTTGTATGAACAGCCTATTTTATTATAATTCTATCTGTGATTTTTTTTAAATATTCATATTTTCGTTACTAAAAATGAAAGCGAACGGCCGCGTGGCGTGAGCCTGACGCACATTTGTATGGCCAAGGTCAACGGTGATTACCCTATCCTTAATGAAACTGACTAACAGAGTCATCATTTAGATCAAGCCGAACGGAATGGACTGTCGATCTGACGGAGAGAGGAAAAACCCGGTCGTTTATACCCGATTAGAGAAATGTAGGGTTTGGAATGTGACAGTTTGTTTTTCACGGTTCAGAAACGATGGATGGACTGTGTGATAGATTTGGCTAGGTGGGGTTGACTACTGAGATGACGGCTAAGGGCTCGTACATACGTACCACAACCATACCATATCGCAGCGCTAAAATATAGGAAAACAGTGGTTACGTGTGAATACTGTCGCTGCAGATTCATGCAGTTGCGTTGAAGTTGCGTTGTCGCTAAAGAATTTGCGTGTTCACATTGTGGCAATGGCGCAGCGTGTATATCTGCCGCCTGGGGCAAATCCTAAAATTGCCACCCCTACCCCCCCATTTTCGCAACTAAGGATTATTACAATGTAAGATTAGGTTCCGTGTGGTGTCGGACGTAAAGAATAGCACCATCCCATTTCTTCTCATGGGTGTCGTAAAAGGCGACTAAGGGACTTACTAGAGAATGGGCAGCAGCTTTCTCTATGCATTTTAACACCATACTGCGATCGCCAACCCGCCTGCCAAGCGTGGCGATTATGGCAAACCCCCCCCCAATATTAGGGGAGGCCTATGTCCAGCAGTGGACGTCTTTCTGCTGGAATGATGATGATGATGATGATGAAGATTAGGTTAGGACTGCAAACTTAAAGTTTGAATTAAAAAATAAACTTCAATAAACCCAATGGGCCGGAACTATTAAAATTGTCTTCGTACGATAAACCAACATCCCTACTTTCGTCGCCAAAAATGTGCCTTCTTATTCGTCTTGGAGGTTCGATTTCAGTTTCTGTTATATATAGTATATTTATATTATAGCAAAGTTAACTTCACATGATATGGAATACTAATGTATACCTAGTACACCTTCCTATTTTTTTACGTCATTTATCTATTTTGAACAACTTCCATTTGTCCCAGTGTCTTGAAATTCTTCGTAAATAAGTACATTTTCTCTTCATTCTGTTATGAAATTAAACATCAACATTTGAAGGTCAAGGTCGAAGGTCATTTGAAGGACTGTCAAATTTGACAGTTGGTGGTAACATGATGTGCTGGCGACTGTACAGGACCTATGTAGTCTTCTGATGACAATACAGTTAGGATGACCTGACGCCGCCCGCTATATTAGCACTGTCCTGGACCATGGCCCCCTCTGCCCTCCCCCCACGCTACACCACTGCGTTGTGGCTAGTGTTTGCAGACAGACAGATGGTCTTGTTTGCGATGTGGTCGGCCGCTAGTGCGTGGTCTCACTGGTGGTTGCGTTGTGGCTGCGACGTGGCCTCGATGTGGTCGGTAAAAAACATACACACGGTTGATTTTGGCGGTCAAATGGGGTCCGTGTGAATAAACTATTAATTTTCATATGGGTTACAGTTGTAGTGTGGGTGTGGTTGTGGCACGTGTGATCGGGCCCTAATAGAGAAGTATGGGAAACGAAGATATGTTGTGCCGACCTTAAATAAATTGGGATAAGGTCAAGAGAATGATAAGTTTGTTTTTCGAGGCGTAGGGAGGGTTAGTGCAGTGTGAAATTAGGTCAAGGTCAATCAGGGGATAAACAGTTCACTATAGAACATGGGGTATCTAGATAGTGTATACAATGAATGGTCAAAGTTAAAATGTAGTATTAGTTATTTTTCCACTCTGCAATCGGCATTTTTGTTTTTGCTTTGATTGTTTGTTATCATTTGCCAGTGTCGCAACACAGAGTAATTACGCAATGTAAGTTGGTGATCAAGCAATGGACAAGATTATTTTTTTATTTTATTGCATGAATACGAGGCTTTTGGCTACTTTTCTGTAATGTGTGTTTTGTTTGTGCAAAATAAACAATGTTTGTTTCTTTTTCTTTTTACTTATAACGCTACGCTGAATTAGTGATGGTAGTTAACAGAAGTTGTTAGTATAGTATCGTATTGTATAACGGTCTGGTCAGCTGCATCAGGTAAGACCGGAAGCCAAACCCAACATAGTTTTGAAAAGGCTAGGCAGATTCATTGAATGGGCTGGTGTCCGCAATTCTACGTCGAAGCGTATTTTGGGTGGAGGTTGGTAGTAGACAGACTGACGCTTTTGCCATTCCTTTTGACAAATTCAAAGCATTTTATTTCAATTAACCAGCGCTATTTACAGGCGCCATTGAGCTATCAAGAACTTGGTCAGTAAAAAAGTTGAAGTGGACATAATCACTTCAGAAAGTCTGTTTAATTTTAACTGTTATGAAATCTCACGCCTTGTAATTTGATTGGCTTTAGTTATGTTAGACAGCCAATTACAACTTCGTAAGATTTTATAGGTACTAAAAACTTCATCGACCTTTCTTAAACCGTGTGTAAGTCACTTTTGCAAAAACATATGTAGAAAAAGAAGGTATTTCCAAACTCACCTTATGTTATCTCTTTGCATAGCAGTGCATAGATATGGAGCTAAGCACCAACTCGTACTGGGCCCACGTGGTGGATTACAGTCCACTGCCTCTCACTGAGAGGAGGCCTGTGTCCCAGAAGTGAGAACATTATAGGCTTTTTACCCGAATGCCCCAGGAGGAGGGTAATGTTTTTCGAGAGTATGTATGTATGTATGTATGTCTATTTATTTGGCACGTTCTGTAGCCTAAACGGCTTGGTGGATTTTAACATAAGAGGTGTCGTTAGATTCGTCTTCATTCTAGGAGTGGCATAGGCTACATAATTTTGATATATTGCATCTGCAAATACAAAAAAAAGGGAGGGAAACGTTTTTTAAAATAATCACAACAGTATTGATATCAAATAAAAGGTAGTAATGAGTCAAGTCCATATGTGTTATAACTAAAAAGCTTGAAATAAAACAAATTATTAAAAAAAAAAACAAAAAACCCGACTACACCATATTTCAAGTTATTGGTTTGTCCCCCGCCTGCGTTGCCAAAATTCTATAGATTGTAATGCTTGTTTTACTCTTTTCAGTTTTGTGTTTTTGCAGTCGGGTTTTTTGTTTTTTAAATAATTTGTTTTATTTAATCCACCATCTCCCACACACATAACAACCCAGCACGTTTATTGCCTTTAATAAAAATACTGTTTTTCATTTCATTCTTTATTTTTATTTCTATAAGTTTACATATCTTGAAGAAGCTCAGTAACTTAATAACAATTACATAACTTGGGGAAGGGCGGAGTATCCTAACACAAGCAAACGAAGGATTCTCCCCATTTGTAACTAGAATAAGTTATTTAAGTTGACGCAATAAACATTTATTTTTATTTTTTTATATGCTAAAGCATGGACCCATTAGGTTCGACTGCCTCATGTTTCAGCTCTTGTTACTAAAACTTGATTTACACGGTGCAATTTCATTGCCTGTGGTGTATCATAAGTCAAATCGACAATAAAAGTTACACCGACTAAAAAGTATATAGGCGATGCAAGTCATTTGTTTACTTTATTTTATTATTTTGGAAAATAAACGGTTACACATTATTATTAGTATAACACAAATTTTGAGCTGCAGAGTGAGTAAATGTATATTCCAAATAGTTATTTATTTATATATACTTTATTGTATACCACAAATATATGTACATAACAAAAAATAATAAACGGTTACACATTATTATTAGTATAACACAAATTTTGAGCTGCAGAGTGAGTAAATGTATATTCCAAATAGTTATTTATTTATATATACTTTATTGTATACCACAAATATATGTACATAACAAAAAATAAATCAAACACTACAAAATATACAATGGGTGGCCTTATCGCTTTCTGCGATCTCTCCCAGGCAACCATGGAATGGACAGTGATTTGCCTGGACATAAAGTGGGGCTGACGTTGGTGTAAAAAATAAATAAATACAATATACTAAAATTTATACACAGATATATATATACATATCCTAAATAATATATACATAAATACATATAAAATATTATAAAGACAAATTATAAAACTAATGCGATGTACGCTTATAATTAGATTGGTACAATTAAATTACATAATGTGTTAGTGATAAAACTAAACACTAAACAAGCATGTGTGGCGGCATCTACAGCGCCACATACAAAACTACGCATCACACTGACGTCACGCAAAATCCTGCATCGCGCAAGCAGAGTTTACCGCGCAACTAGCATATATACAACATCCCGACATCAACCGTCGGGCAGTTGCCCACCAGACACGACACCCGTCTGGTCGGAGGATCCTCCCTTTTCTATGGAGGATGAGTGAACTTTACGCCCTGTTCCTCATACCTCTATACATGCAAATAAAAAAGAAAAACAAGAAATTATGAATATACATTCTAAGAGTCAAACATATTACGGAGCAATATCCAAAATAGTTCCATGAACAAGGCCTCTTAATTGATCAGCTGGAAAAGCGAAGATGTCAATATTTTGGAAGAGATTATTGTATTGAATTGTTGCTTCAAGAAACTTGTATCGTGTAAATGAGGCTTTAAAAACGATTTTTTCTTACACCTGAGTTAGAGAGAGAGCACGTATCTATCATATTTCATGGTAACGTGGCACATGTCACCATAAGTCGTGAGATATGTCGCCAAAAAATAACAAATGTTATTACAATTTATTGTGAATTTCGTGTTTCCTTCGATATTTTCCTTGGGTACTTTGGTGATAAAGATGCTTTTGTTTATTTCAGCTTTTTATTTCTTTTTCATGTTTATTAGCGATGAGAAACTGGCATTTCCAATGGAATCGTATAGTGTATTCTATGTTATAAAATAAATCCAAAGAAAAACCATGAAAAATTAATCTTAGCGATATTTAAGGTTCAGTGCAGACTGAATAAAGAGCAGATCAGAGAATTTTCTGATGACATTCAATTATAAACTTTATAATTAATATCATAAAGTACAAAACGAGACGACTGCCCTCGAGGAACCATTTAATGCTCGTACAAGTTTGCACTTTATGACAAACAAATTAAGTTTATTAATCAATGACATCAAAAATTCTATGCTATCTGCTACACGGAGCCCAAACGTTCGGTTGAGAACTATAGACCGGTGTCATTCAAATGTTACTGAAGTGTACCTAGAATCTAGAACATAAAAGGTCCGAGATTGGCGTTTTAGTAAATAATTCATGCTGAATTGACATGAATGTATTATAAAGGTAGTTTTGATAGTGTTTTGTCTTACCCAACTCAAGAAGATTGTGAAACTTACCTGAAAAGATAAAAGAAAATATTATTAGTTTGCCACACCTTAGTTTTATTTACTCACTGGAAAAGTCACGTTTCAAACGTGGGTGGACGTTGCGAAATTCAGAAGCGATTGCCTTGAAAGTGTCGATCGAAGTTACTAAATATTTAATTGAATATTATGTATACTAAAGACTGCTGCCGACGGCTTCGTTCGCGTGGCATTTACTAAAATAAATCTAATGCTACTCCTTATAACATCAGCTATCTGTCAGTGAAAATCCCATCAAAATCAGTCCAGCCGTAGAAACTTGTTTTTTTTATCTTATTAAGATTATATTTATTTACATAAGCAAGTTACAAGATGATTATTAACATTAATTAAATTAAATTAAAACTAAGTTAAGCCTAAAAAAGGCCCTCGGGGCATAGTACCGAGAATGCTGGCGGCAGTTTCTCGCTGAATTGCAATTTTGATGCGTTGCGCGAGAAAGCCGCCAGCTTTTCGGTCACCAGTTACATCAACTAGACGTTTCGCTATTCCGCAAATAACTTATGCGCACTGGGACCCCACGGACCGAGGGTGTCGACGCCAAAGGGCACAAAGTTGTACTCTCTGCCAAGGCCTCCATATTTAATAATTTTATTTATTTGTGTAGAAGAAGTGGAGACGACAATGAGACAATCAATGGAAACATTGGCAATAATAGAGCATAAGAGTATTCAAATCTACATCCAAGTATTATTGGGTTCCGGGGCCGCGGGAAGGTACTAAAGGGTCACCGAGGCCCCCGCAACACAGGCAACAGAAGGAATACGGGTGGGTTTTAGTCAATAAGAGTCTGACACACCCCCCCGCTCCGCCCAGAGCGGGATAAGTTGTTTGATGATTTCCCACCAAAAAAAAGAAAAAAAAAGTCTTATTGGGATAATCCTTCTGGAATTTCTTAATAGCTACCCGGGGTCTAGTTTTGTGCTCGGTTAATGGCAATAGGCTCGCCCCCTATTACATGGGACTTAAACATAAACTGGCGAAATTTGTGTGTACTATAAGTACACCACTGCCTATCCCTTCGGAGAATGCATGCAGGCGTAATGTTATGTGTATGTTTGTAGGCTATTATATCGACTAAAGCAATTCAGTTAAAATATGAAAAAACAACTGAAGTTTAATTGAAAATGCAGCAGGAAATTGCTTTTGAGTTCTCGTATTTTATTGGTTGTAAAAAAAAGGAAAAAAAAGTGTTTTTTTTTTTCAAACTAGGCTGAGTATCAGCACTTTTCGATCGCCAAAATTACATAAAACAGTCCCCCAAAACGCCCGCCCTTCACCACTTCCTAGTGCTTTAGCTGGGAAGAAGAAGTAAAAAATGGCACAGTTGCCAAATGCAACGATTATGTTAGTAGCAGGTATAATAATTACATAATGTGAAAAAATAAAGAAAAATTGCTTAAGTATTCTGCACAAACAAAACGCACGTTACAGAAAATTACATAAAATACACACATACATAGTAGCTAAAACCCTCGTATGCAAGCAATAAAAGTTTGTCAATTTTGTCGATTGCTTGTTGTCAGGGCCGGGGATAAAGACATTGCGTAATTATTGTGAAACTGGCAAATGATAACAAACAAACAATCAAAACAAAAACAAAATGCCGATTGCAGAGTGGGAAAATAACAAATTTTGTTACGAACAATAACAAGAACAATTAAGCCGTGCGTCGCATCTGAAATGAATACGCCTTGTCAGTACGAATATTTCTGTATTTATATTCTTGCACCCATACAAACTTGGTATATAGCAATATTTAACAAACTATTTAATTAGGTACTCAATATAATATCAGTATAGATGTTAGTGTTCTTGAAGACAACATTTAGATTCCGAGGCTCAAAGAGAATTAACGCTAAGTTAATTCTCTTTGAGCCTCGGAATCTACGCGGCACACCAAATATATCATGATTTCCATTCGGTTGGTTAAAAAAAACTAGTACTTTTACTGTCAAATTAGATACTTTTAAACTTCATGCCTACACTGATACAAAAATCATTTGAAGCAAATCACATAATTTCAATTTTATATTTAGTATTTAAAATCACTACAAATCTTATTAATACTGATTTGTCATGACACATCTGTGCCGAAGTCTTCGAGAGACTTCGGACAAACCTATCGTCAACAGCGCTGATTTTCAGTAACTACCTCTCGAATGACGTCATGACGTCCCCCTGTGTAACAATAAATTGGGTAAGTAAGATTTTCTACAAAAATATGAGTGATTCTAGCTGAACATAGTAGGTACTTACGTACGTACGTAAATAAAAATAAAAAATATATATGTACGCATATGTATTTATGCGCAAACAAAGAAAACGATGGTTGGACTGTGTGAAAGATGATATGGCTAGAAAGGGGGTTAGTACCGAGATGTCAACTAAGACAGAAGTATTGAAGAAAGGGACGTAACGTTAACGATGTATACCACAATCAATTCTCCAACTGCAAATTTAAGTTGGTCGACTATTACTCGTTAACTTGTAAATCCTACTTATCTGTTATAGATTTCCTTTTAATTCATTATACCGTCGCCTTAGAGTGAAAACCTCGTATATGCGATAAAGGCAACTTTACTGGAATAATTATTAAATTCTAAGTGTTGGTAAATTGAAAACCTCATCTGTTCTTTTGCGAGAATTCCCAAGTGAAGTGACGTTGCTATGGCAACGAGAATCGAGTGAAGTGATAAGATCACGACACTCGTGCGTCGCGCTTACCGACTCACTTCACCTAGCCGAGCCATTTCGGCGCGCCGATGGTTACGAGAATCGGGTGAAGTCACGCCGCGCTTGCGCGTGAGGCGCTGTTATTAATATCAAGTTGTTTTTATTTTTTTATTTGCCGTGTTTTATTTTTAAATGCGCGTCAAACAAAAATTTGGTTTTACCATCTTTTTATCAAAATCCAAAATGGCGCCTACAAACTTTTTTCATCATGGGTGTCGTTTTCATGGTTTTCGGGGGTGTAAAAGCCGATACTGAGGTCAAATATAAAAAGCAAGATGGTGGCTGTGAAAATAACCGAACCTTTTGGAATAAAAAAAACCAAATTGAGTTTCTGACTGAATTTCTGTTTTGCTATTTTATTTAAATAAAAGCCCTAAATAGTAACGTTACAACACTTAAATACTAGTTGAAATAATATAAAATGATCAATAGAATTAGCATAAAAATATTATTAAAATCTCGATTATGATTATAAATGTAATGCTTGGTCCTAGCATCAGTGAGATGACACTGACAGCTCACTCCACGCGAGTTATCACGGTGAGATTTTTACAGAATCGACATGCAGGTGGGCACTGAATTCTGTAGGGTTGCAACATATCTACGTAGTAGCGTCCGTATCTAGAAATATGTTTTGTTGCAAGCTCGCTGCATCCAATGTCATTGAGCAACGAGCTTTGAAAATCTTTCATCGTGTATCGTGAAATCTTTTGAGTGCGCTGTAAAATTGCTTTTTCCGTTTTCAATAACCGCATGCATGTATTTTTGTCACCAAGTTATGTTCTAGCTCGGACGTCAAAATCTCAGTAACGGCATAATTATGGACATGTCTATTAAGGTGAGGTAATTTGTTGTAATGGCAAACATGTCATTTGGTTTAAATAGGTTTTATTTTTATTATTTTATTAATATTTTAAATAGATTCTTGTGTACCTTGTGAATGTGAGAACGATGTAGGCTTAACAGACTAGATATTTTGAAGACTTTTTTTTTTCGTTAACTACCTGGTACATCTCGACAAGCCTACGCTGTCCTCCCATACCTATTAACACTGTAATTTGAAAACATTGTAAAAGCCAATTATTTTTAAAAGAGTAACCGTGGAGTTTCTTGCCGGCTCTTCTCCATAGGAAGTGACCAATTGGAACCGTGCACCTAGCTTCTGACGTTTCATAAGTGCCCATGTAGGTTTATGTGAAATAAAAATATTTTGATTTTTGATTTTTTTTTTGAAGGCGCTGACAAGAGGCAAATGACCAAAACAGGCTTGTCTTAAGGAAAAAATTGCCAAATCTGTATAGTTTGTGTTAGCAGAAAAAATATACCTATGTTAATTTTGAACATATTTCTCAGAACTTGGTTGTTACCAAAATACGTTTTGAAAAAAAATCTCGATACTAACGTTAAACTAACCTCTTACCCCTTTTTTTGGTGGCATATCCCGAATCCCAAATTTCCCGTTCGAGTGGGAGGGTGTGTCAGCCTTTTACTAACTAAAACCCACCCGTATTCCTTCCGTCTGTATTGCCAGGGGCCTCTGTAACCCTTTTGTACCTTCCCGCGGCCCCGGCAGTTCCAATCCAAAATATATCTGTATTAAGTATCATCACATTACGTATTTAATTAATAACAAGAACGTCTTATTTGAATGCAGAACTTGGTATTTTTTTATTTTCGATTACTCAATTTTGAGTAAATAAATCAGGATATATGCTAGGTAGATAGTGTATTGAAAACATAATACAACTTATTTGATACGATAGACAAAAAAAAACACGAAGATAAAAAAATATATTAACGATTAAAAACCATACTAATATACATGCATACATTATTTTGTTGTGTTTTAATTTTTTTATCCAAGCAATAGATTTTTTGTAAATAGATAATTGCTTCATATTTTGCAATAAATTACAAGCGTTATGTCATCGCGCTTCTCTTTCTTTTCTATACAGTCTGACAGTGACCTCGGTTTAGGTGTTGTCAGCGTCTTAACTGCTCCGAAATTACGATGTTTATTTTAATTTTATTTTTTTACATTTCCTTGACATAATCTTTTCATTATTTGACATGATAAATACTTATAACGTAGTATGTATTGCATGCACCATATAGCTGCCATTAGCAATAGCAATAGTTCCACGTGGAACTACTGCAACCCAAAAAACTGAATATTTTGTACCATTACTTCCATGTAATTTTAAACTAGTTTTGTAGCCGACATTTCTTTCAGGAGTTAAGTCCCTTGACAAAGTAATAGTTCAATAAATAGAATGCTGTTTTCCCTACCGAAAGAAACGGTCCTCAATACCTCTTTCAAGTCAATTCGCGTACCCTGAAAAGAAATTCCCTTATTTAATGTATTTTACCTTAGACAAGTGATCCATATTTTTGAAACTATACTCATGAATTATATTAGTAATTAATGCAAATATATTATAATACATTAAATATAATAATTATTAAAGAGCAGTGGTGGCCCAGTGGTAGCTGCCCTGACTTACGAGCTGTAGGTCGTGGGTTCGAACAGAGGCAGGCACTTTACATTGTGTAAATAATTTCATCAGCAATGCTCTCAAAGCCGCAATGTGCGACCGTGATAGATTATAACCCACTACATCTCGAAGAGAGGAGGCTTGTGCCTCGGCAGTGGGAACATTATAGGCTGATTATGTATACGTCGGAAATACGGTAGTCACTAGTTTGACTAATCGGGACGCCAGCGCCACCAAGCGGCGCTCGACAGAGTCTATAACAAAACGCTCGACCGGTTTTAAGTGCAGTTTGTCGGAGGCGGTCATGGAATGAACACGTTTAGAAACTGGCGCGCGTTCCGTATAGTTGTGTCGTGTACCTACAGTGTGTGAATAACTAGTGTGATTGTTTGATCGTAAATTATAATTTAATGTAAACTGCAAACGGTTTTTCTTTTGTGCAATAACCAACACTTCCCATTGTACGCCCACAGTAGTTAAAATATAGCTGATGATAACGTGAGAGACGTACCTTCTCCGTCATATATATATATATTAAATAATAAATAAATTAGTGGTCCATGTTAGATAATTAGAAATAAGTAGCAACTCTGTAACGCCTGCATGTCAAAACGTCAAACAAATCGTTTTTTGACAGCTACGCGCACAGATTACTTTAGGCCAGCGGCACGTACGTCGTTCCCGTCGGTACGAACTGTTGCCATTTTAAATATTTGTATTGTTTTTTTTTCTTATCACAATCTCACTGTGTGCTGCACCGGTCCACATCACATCAACGCCGGCTATCGCTGGGGCTCTGTCTCACATAGGGTCGCAGCATTATGTTGAGCGTTGGCCGTTTTGCGTGGATGTGATCCATATTCTCCCCCAAATTGTTTCTTTTTGTATTTGTGTTCCTTCGTTGCGTCATGTTTACCGAAAATAAACGTATTTTTTTTATTTCTAGTAGTTATTGTTAGCGACGCGCTCAATCGACTTTGAAAATTAAAAAATAAGTAGCGACACTAGTTTAGTTAGTTTAGTAAGAGAAAAAACATCATTAGTTAAGAGGCAGGACACGCTGATATACTTGTCACACTATGAAGGTGAACCCCCGCCAGTCTGCCACCACATGTTAATCGATGCGCACGCGGCTATCTTGTCCTTGTTAGAAATAAACGTGTTTTTTACTAAGTTCGCCTGTATTTTCGACCAACCACAAGACAGTTACTTCCTGCATCGCCACCCCAAACAGTTATGTTAGTAACGCGAATCTATTCTAGAAATCAGTTAGATCTTAATTCTACAATTATTAGCAGAACATACAAATTTTCCACTATTACGGGGCAGTTACAGAGAACATTCCCAAGCGAGATAATTAGCAGATATCGGAATATTCCGCTAATACATTAGTCATTGGGTGGCGTCGATTACTGGCATACATTGGAGCCAAATTAGAGCTGTTTCAGTTTGTCAAATAATGCTCATTGTTATGTCATTTTATTGTCTTCTTCGAAGACATTTTATTTAAATGAAGAATTATTAAGTTTAATTTTAAGAATATTATTTCTCTCTTAGAATATTTTCTTCAATTAAGATTATTGTAGTCTTGAATCAAAAATATTTGCTTAAGTCAACAATAAAAACTAAGTATTTATTATTCTTAATTTGAGTAAACAGGTTTTCTTGGACTGAGTACGTTTACTTACGTTAAGAAAATATTTACTTGGATTGAAACAATTTTTCTGAGAATATTGATATTCTTCGCTGATGGACCGCACGACCCCCGCGTAGAGCCTCTGGCAGAAGGCGTTTGGACCCCATAGATTGGGCAGGAGCCGCTTCAATGCAGCGCCTGCCCGCTCCAGTTTAGGAGCCAAACGTCGGAAATGTTCCACGAAGTTCCACCGGCTGTCGAGGACGAGTCCCAGGTACTTCATCGTTGACTCGACGCCGATGGAAACCCCTCCTACCGTTATTTGGGACCCCAACGGTGGCGGGTTCCGAGGACCATGAAAACACATGGCCTCGGACTTGTGCAGGGCCACCTCAAGTCCCAATTGCTGGATCCTTTCGACAATTGTCGCAACCCCGCGTGCCGCTACTTCAGCCGCTGCCTGGTGCGACCTCCCCTGCGCCAGGACCAACGTGTCGTCAGCGTAGCACACTACGCTGACGTCGCTAGGGAGGTCGGCGCGCAGCACCCAGTCATATCCGATGTCCCACAGATGCGGCACCAGGACCGATCCCTGTGGGACACCGCACAACATCTCTTGCCGGGTTCACACTCCCTGGTGACCAGGGTAGATGACGGCCCTGTCCGTCAGATAGGCCTTCACCACACGACAGAGGTAGGTCGGCATCAGGTGGTACCGGAGTGCCTCCCTGATGCAACTCCAGGGCAGGGTATTAAAGGCATTGGCGATGTCTAGAGACACCGCCAAGACGACCCCACCCTGGGCAACAGCATTCCCCGTCGTCAGGGCTCGCACGCGCATGATGGCGTCCACCGTAGAGCGCCCTCTGCGGAAACCAAACTGGCTCTCCGCCAAATCCGGCCGCACCCGCACCAGCTGGCCGACGAGGTGGTCTGCAATTACTCTTTCAAAGAGCTTGCCCACCCCGTCGAGCAGCACGATGGGCCGATAAGCGGACGGAGAGTCCGCAGGGCGCCCTGCCATCTTTATGAGGACCAGTTCCCCGTCTTCCAACGAAGCGGGAACTGGCCCCTCTCCAAGCATGCCCTAAGTCGAGGCCGGAGAGCGTCCAAGGCCAGGACCCAGGCCTTCCCAGGTAAGCCGTCGGGTCCTGGGGCGGTATTTTTGGCATTAAGCCTGCGTACCGCCGCTCTCAATTCTGCCTCGGTCACCTCCGGAGCATCGTCTTCGTCGTCGTCGTCGTCGTCGGCGGTGTGGTCCACATCGGGCACCACAGTAGGCGGAGCCTTTGTGCTTCCCGCATCCAGCGGATTCCTGCGGCCTTCACAAGGTCATAGGTCTACCTTGTGGAAGACCTTCCAACGCTACGTCTTCCGGTACACGTACCGGAAGACGTAGCGTTGGAACCTTTTGGGGGCCCAATCGGCCATCTGTTCTGCGAGCAATGTGCCCTGTCCACTGCCACTTAAGTTTGGCAATTCTTCGGGCTATGTCGGTAACCTTGGTTCGCCTGCGGATCTCTTTATTTCTGATTCGATCACGTAGGGAAACTCCAAGCATAGCCCTCTCTATTGCCCTTTGAGTGACTTTTAGCCTTTTAATAAGGCCCATTGTAAGCGACCACGTTTCAGAGCCATAGGTCATCACTGGCAACACGCACTGGTCAAAGACTTTCGTCTTGAGACACTGCGGTATGTGGGGCGATTACGTGGTAATATACATTATACTATATATATGAGCAATTCCAACGATTTTGAAGTAGTTAATATCTAGTGTGAGATATTATTAGAAGGGTGAAACGGGGTGCATTAAAATAGACAGACAACACCACCGCGGGAAGCGTAGTTTAACCTTCAATCGACCCGAGCGGTTGTTATCGCTTAGCCACGAGCCCCCCCGGCAAGTAGTGTGCCGCTACAAAACTTCATCAGTAAAATACTGTCTCATCCAATATTAATGACAGGTCACACTTATAATTTATTCAACGACACGGTGGTGGCCTATTTTTTTGGTGGGAAATTATCAAATAACTTCTCCCACTCTGGGTGGCGGCGGCATGCGGCAAATTTTACAAAAAAAAAACTGACTTAAAAAAAAAAAAACACTACAAAGTGAAAAATAATTTTAATTTCGGAAGTCGGTGTCGTTGGATCTGTATTTTAGTTTTTGCCACCGACTTCCGAAGTTAAAGTTATTTTTCACTTTGTAGTATTTTTTGGAAGACAGCTTTTTAAGTGTTTTATTTTTCACTTTTTAGTGGGTCAGTTTGTAATTTCTCTAAGTTTCAAAAAAAATAAAATCAAAATATGTTTATTTTACATAAACCTACATGGGCACTTATGTAACGTTAGAAGCTAGGTGCACGGTTCCAAATGGTCGTTTCCTATGGAGGAGAGCTGGCAAGAAACTCCACGGTTACTCTTTTAAAAATAATTGGCGTTTTTCAATGTTTTCAAATCACAGTGTTAATAGGTATGGGAGGACAGTGTAGGCCTGTCAAGAAGTACCTACCGAGGTACTTAACAAAAATAAATGGTCTACAAATCTAGTTTATTAAGCCTACAACGTTCTCACATTCACAAAATACAAAAGAATCTATGTAAAATATTAATAAAACAATAAAAACAAAAACCTATTTAAACCAAATGACATGTTTTCTATTAAAACTGTAACAAGTCTGAAATAATATTCTGTCCACAAAGCCACTAATAAATAGTGATATCAAAATTGTAGGAATATAATAATAACAAGAGACTAATGTCAACTGCTCATCACTTTTTACAAAATATTTCTTTTCTCGATGCTGGGACGTTAATTGTTGAAGAGTTCACCTGGTAAGAACCAGCAGGCTTAGCACGACGCTTTGTATTTCTTCGAAGAATAGACACGGCTCCTTCTATACAAAGTGACATTTCGTTTCTCCATTTTTGACATCTCACCGTAGAAATCCTTCTACAATCTGTAATTTGGTCTTTCGTTTCTAACGATCTTTGTCTAGGTCCTTTTTTATGTAGAAGGATTTCTACGGTGGGAAGTCAAAAAAGGAAAAACGAAATTACACTTTTTATAGAAAGAGCCGTCTCTATTCTTCGAAGAAATACAAAGCGTCATGCAAAACCTGCAGGAGAACTGCCACTCACCATAGGCATTGTGACGAGTATTCAAAATCGGTCCATAATTGACGGAGAAATCGGCGAACATACATAAAAAAAACATCTGAATTGAGAACCATCTCCTTCTTTGAAGTCTGTTAATAAAATGAATTATTAAAAAAGGTTCAGGTTATTAGGTTGTCCCGCCTGCAATACCAACATTCTATAGATTATAATGCTTGTTTTTCTCTTTTCAGTTGTGTTTTGCAGTCGGGTTTTTTAATATATGCTTTATTTCAAGCTTTTTAGTTTTATTAATATATAGGTATATTTGGAATTGACTAATTACTAGCTTTTATTTGACACCAATATTGTTGTAATTTATTTAAAAAAAAAGCCTTTTCCACCGTTTTTTTGTATTTGCAGGTGTAATATATGAATATTATTTATCCTATGTCACTCCTACAATTAAGACGAATCTAACGACACCTCATGTGTTAAAATCCATCAAGCCGTTTAGGCTGCAGAGCGTGCCAAAGAAATAGACATACATACAAACATACATACATACATACATACCTACATACATACTCTCGAAAAACATTACCCTCTTTCTGGGGCAGTCGGGTGAAAAAGGAATAAGCACGCTTTCAAATTGTGTGCGCTCACTTGACTGAGGTTCCAAGTGAACTTTACAGAATTGCACTACTAGCAAGATCGAAAATGTGTCATAGTTTGCGTCAGGGTTCTGCAATTACTCTGAATGTGGTGGTCCGATGATTCCTCACTTAGCGAGATTCAAATCAAATTAAATCAAAAGTCATTTATTCAAACTAGGCTGAGAATCAGCACTTTTCGAGCGTCAAAGTTACATAAGACAGTCCCCCAAAAACGCCCGCCCTTCACCACTTCCTACTGCTTTAGCTGGGAAGAAGAAGTGGCGGAACAAACTCCCCAGCAGCACACCTGTCTGTTTAGTTATATAAACTTGATTCTATACAAATCGTATGAAAAGTAATTAACATCACAAAACACAAAACATTAAATTAAATTACTTGCCATAAGTTAGCTAGCACACGCCAATATACCAACAAAACAATAAAAATTGTACTCAAGCAGATAAAAAAATTTGATTGTTTCTGCATCGGCGATATACATACGTACAAAATACTTCATAACAGATTTCTTTTAAAGTAGGTGTATCATTCTGATTTGTACATTTTTTCTCACCATGTTTTGGAAATATCGTGAATACAACTGTTTGGTGTGTCCTTTTTATCGTTCCAAACTAAATTCTCTTGACCGTTTTCATCTGTTCTCATTACGATTTCATTCACGTATTTCAGATATAAATGCAAAATATTGTATAAATTATATCAGCTATAAAAGCACTCTACATTTTAGCTGAATTTTAAGTATTCATAGTATCCATTAATTTTAATTCGGTGCAGATTTTTTATGGGTAAGTAATAACAGCCGCACGGGTCAATCGATCACGTTAAGCTACGCTTACCGCGGTTAGTCCGAGGATAGGTGACCATCTTTACTTATCAAGGGCGTTCCGTGCCTCGGAAAGCACATTAAACCATTAGTCCCATCTGTAATTTTTAGATCTTTGATAGTTGTTACGGGTCGTCAGAGGCTCGAAAGTCTGACAACCAGTCTTACAAAGGGGTATCGTATTACACAGTCATTGGGTTGTGGAGGTCAGATAGACAGTCGGTCCATGTAAAATGCTGGTATTCAGCTGCATCGGGCTAGACTGGACATCGAGCCGAACCCAACATAGTTGGAAAAGGCTAGGCAGATTGAATTGCTATTGACTTGGCATCAAGAGACGATGTTAATGGTACACTCACACACTGAAAAAATATATGTGTGCATCTACTACTTACTGGATTATTTACGAGTACCTTCTGATGTGAGCACGCGTTGTCAGTACGAATATTTCTGTATTTAAATCGTTGCATACATAAAAACCTGGTATTCAGCAATATTTAACAAACTATTTAATTAGGTACTCAATATAATATCAGTATAGACTTTAGACTTCTTGAAGACAACCTTTAGATTCCGAGGCTCGAAGAGAACTAACTTAGAAAACCGCGCACACCAATTATCATGTTTTCCATCCGGTTGTGTTAAAAAACCAGTACTTTTACGGAACTGTCAAATTAGATACTTTTAAACTTCATGACCACCCTGATACAAAAATCATTTGAAGCAAATCACATACTTTCAATTTACTATTTAATCACGACACATCTTATTAATATTTGGAAATCATGACACTTCCGTTCTTCATAGGTTTGCGTATTTTGTATTAAGATTATTTGTATTTAATCTAAACAGACAGACGTGCTGCTGGGGAGTTTGTTCCACCACTTCTTCTTCCTAGCTAAAGCACTAGGAAGTGGTGACGGGCGGGCATTTTTGGGGGACTGTCTTATGTAACTTTGACGTTCGAAAAGTGCTGATTTTCAGCCTAGTTTGAATAAATGACTTTTGATTTTGATTTTGATTTCTTACGTTACAGTAAACCGTAACCATCGATCGACCCGAGTACCGCTACAAAATTCCATGAGTAAAATACTGTCTAATCCAATATTAATAGCAGGTCACACTTATAATTTATTCATCGACACGGTGGTGGCCTGGTTAAGTAAATTAATATACGATGGCCGCATCAAATCTATGGCCCCGAATTAGAAATAGTGTTTGTTGTGGTGATGGCAAACATGTCATTTGGTTTAAAAATGTTTTTTATATTTATTATTTTATTAATGTTTTACATAGATTCTTTTATATTTTGTGAATACGAGAACGTTGTAGGCTTAATAGATTAGATTTGTAGACCATTTATTTTTTGATAAGTACATGGTACTTGTTGACAGGCCTACACTAGGACAGTTTAGGCCTGTCAACAAGTACCAGGTACCTATACCTATTAACTCTGTCATTTTAAAACAATGTAAAAGCCAGTTATTTTTAAAAGAGTAACCGTGGAGTTTCTTGCCGGCTCTTCTCCATAGGAAACGATCAATTGGAACCGTGCACCTAGCTTCTGACGTTTTATAAGTGCTCATGTAGGTTTCATCATCATCATCATCATTTCAGCCGAAAGACGTCCACTGCTGGACATGGGCCTCCCCCAAGCACCGCCACTTCGACCGGTTTTGTGCTTCCCGCATCCAGCGTATTCCTGCGGCCTTCACAAGGTCATCGGTCCACCTTGTAGGAGGCCTTCCAACGCTACGTCTTCCAGTACGCGGTCGCCACTCCAGAACCTTTCGGCCCCATCGGCCATCTGTTCTGCGAGCAATGTGCCCTGCCCACTGCCACTTAAGTTTGGCATTTCTTCGGGCTATGTCGGTAACCTTGGTTCGCCTGCGGATCTCTTCATTTCTGATTCGATCACGTAGGGAAACTCCAAGCACAGCCCTCTCCATTGCCACTCCCTTGCGGAGTTGAGAGACGTCGTCGTCGGGTTTGGTTCCCTCCCCGTGTTCATCCTCGGGGACTTCAATGCCAAGAATTTGGCTTGGGGTTCCCGGTTAACGGACACACGGGGCAGGATGGTGGAGGACTGGGCTCTGGAGACAGGCCTGGTCGTCCTAAACCGGGGTTCTGTCCACACGTGTGTGCGGATGCGGGGTGAATCAGTGGTGGACATCTCGTTCGCCAGCCCCGCTCTGTCGCCGCGTGTAGTTGACTGGCGTGTCATGGAGGGGGTGGAGACCTATTCCGATCACCGGTATATCCGGTTCGACGTCTCCGCCCAGACCTCGGACGCGCCGATCCGACGGGCCCCGAGTGGTCCGCGGCGGGCGCTGAAGCAGCTGGACCGGGAGCTCCTCCTGAAAGCCTCGATCGTACAGGCCTGGGTGTCACCACCGGACAGGCCTGCCGACATCAACGACGAGGCGGAGTGGTTCCGGGAGGCCATGCCCGACATATATGACGTGGCAATGCCCCGGGTCCAGCCTGGACGTGCCTCGCGCCAGGTGTACTGGTGGTCGCAGGAGCTGACGGCTCTGCGCACTGCGTGCGTGGCTGCGCGACGCCGGTACACCAGGCACCGCAGGCTCCGTATCAAACCTCCGGATACGGAAGCCATTCAGGCGGAGCTGTACGAGGGGTACAGAGCGGCGAAGACCGCCCTCCAAGCGGAGATCCTGCGGGCCAGGGGGTTGGCCCGCGAGGAGTCGCTGGGGACTCTGGACAGGGAAAAATGGTCGTAGTTGGTCGCTATTAGCAGAAGTACCGAAGAAAAACATTCAAGTAACACGATTCCCACTACCCTCTTAAAGGCTCGTGCAGCCAGGCGCGACGCGACTCGGGTGGAACAATTTTTATGAAAACTTTACGGAAATTGTTCTACCGGTATCGCGTCGCGCCTGTCTGCACGAGCCTTAAAGTGCCTTATCATCGTCTGCCAAACATTTTCCCAACTATGTTGGGGTTGGCTTACAGTCTTACATGGAGCAACTGCTTGTCTGACCTCCACAACCCAGTTACTGGGTAACACGATACCCAAGACTGGTTGGACTTTCGGGCTTCTGACGACCCCTAACAAATGTCAAAGATCTACAAATTACAGCTGGGACCAACGGAGTAACGTGCTTTCCGAGGCACGGAGGGGCCTTGGTATTTAAAGATAGTCACCCATCCGCGGACCAACCGCAGCAAGCGTAGCTTAACCTGATCGATCGACCCGTGCGGCTGTTATTAGTTAGCCATAAGCCCCTCGAGCCTTAAAGCGCCTGTTATGGCAATAATACCTACATTTGGTTTACTTTTGGCTTTCAATTTGGATTAATCAACCAAATCAATTTGGTTGAACCGTGCAATATTGCCTTTGCAGTAACTGAAGCACTTAAAGTGACTTATACCTTTTCGGAAAGTACCCACTTGAAATTGTGGCCGTTTTTACTGCCCAAAACCAATAGTTAACATAAATCTTGTACGAGCATCGCCACATGATATTTATTGTTTTAGTTTTTACCTGATCAAGCAGTTGCTAATTCACGATTTATGTACATTCGCTGACTAAGCTATTACGCCCGCCACAAGCCACCTACTTTTGGCATTATATAATTTGTTGTTTTATTAAATAAATGGTCAATCATTATCGGACACAAAACAGTGATTTTATTTCCTGTACACATCCCGAGTGATTCATCCACCTACATCCTACATCTCAGTGTGCGGAGCTGCTGCCCGTACATTTATGGTCCTTCGAGCCGGATCGCCACTACTGGAGCAAACAGTCCTGCAAGTCGCACAGGTACGAAGTGTTTCTACTTACGATAGCGAATCGGTTTGACTGGTCTTCCACAAGCGGATCGCCCCAGTCAGATTGAGAAGGCGCACAATATCGTACGGAGAGATTCCTTCGGACCCTGCGATCGCCGTGGGAAACATCAACATTTGGTGGTTCGGGAACTACATACAACAATACAACAGTGAAGTCAACAGAGCTAACGTCCATCCACTACACGCATACACACTCGTGCAACAATTATGGACGCCAGGCAACAAGAACTTCTCAAGCGGCAGGAAATCATCGCAGAGGGCATCCGAAAAATTGGTGTCAACTTCGGAAAAGATGGCTCTGACCGCAAAACCGCCACATACATCCGGGGCAGACTGGATACCCTCCAGGCGCACTGGAACGAATTCGAAATGAATCATGGCGTGCTACAGGGCGCCATAGACCAGACCGACATATACTACACCACAAAAGTATACGACAGGGTCAAGTCGAACTACTCAAACATACAACATAAGCTGCAAACATGGTCAACAAGCACTGCGGAACTCGCGAGTCGCCCAGAAGAAGAGAACAAGAACACTGGAGTCCTATCGAGATCGGACGAGCTAAAAAATCAACAAGCAACCAACTTTAGAGCCTTCTCACGTTTCGTCAGCAACTTGCGTACTGCTGACATTATTGAGAAATGGGAGATAGAAGACAAGCTTAGGGTCCTCGAATCGCGATGGAGGGCGATTGACGAAGTGCACTGGCAGCTCGACAACGTTCTCGTCGGTAGCGACGTAAACTACGAGCTCGAGTTCTCGCAGTACGAAGAAACATACGAGTGCACAAAGCGAGGTCTCAACCGCAAACTCAACCACGCTGTCCAACAACGGGATAGTGCGCCAAGGATCGAAATACCGATATTCTCTGGAAACTACACACAATGGCCGACATTCCTCGATCTATACATCGCGGCTATCCATAATAACCCTTCCCTCTCGAAGGGGCAGAAGATGCAACACCTGAAAGGGAAGCTAAAAGGAGAAGCTGAGCGCCTTGTGCAACATCTGTCTGTTTCCGAGAGCAACTACGACTCCTGCTGGGAAATCCTCCACCATAGGTACAATAACTTGCAGATGCTCTTCACCAAGCAAATGCAAGTTTTGATGAGTCAACCTACGATTCAAAATCAAAACGCGTACGAGCTGAAGCGCCTACACGACACCAGTCTCGAAACCGTGCACGCGTTGCGTAACTTGAGCATCGACACGGCAACATGGGACCCGATTTTGGTGCACATTCTGGCAGCAAAACTAGACACTCAGACCTACGCTGACTACATGGAGGCGAGGAAAAATCCAAGAGGGCTTCCCGACTTCAAGGAATTCATCCAGTTCATCGAAGGGAAGTTCACGGCGCTGGAGTCAGTAGTGAAGAAAACAAGTAAACCCAACAAACAAACAGATGCCGACGTCACCCCAAATAAAGGGGCCTCGATGACAACAGTACCAAGGGATGCGTACAACAGATACAGACGCTACCCCAAAGCAAACCATACAAGCTCCGACAGAAATTGTCCAGTTTGCAAAACAAGCCACATCTTGCTCTACTGTAAAGAGTTTCAAGAAATGACGCCAGCCATAAAAATTAGGACAATTGAGCAATTGAACATTTGCAAAAACTGCATGTATCCGCACAACGGAAAGAAATGCAACTCGCAGAAAAGATGCAAAGTGTGTAACGGCGCACATCACACCACGCTACATGACCTAGTCCGCGATACTACGTCAGCGACACTGTCGTCAAGCCAAATGGCCGAAGGCGTGACAAACAACAACATGCAGCGAAAAACCAATCACGTGTCAGGAAATTTTAACGAAGTTTTACTGGCTACAGTACATCTTAAAGTAAAGGCTGCAGATGGAACTTACACCGTACTTAGATGCCTTCTAGACCAAGGCTCCCAACTGAACCTTATAACAGAATCGGCTGTGCAACGACTTGGGCTTCCGCGACGCAATCACAACTCAACTGTGTCAGGGATCGGAGCATTTGCCAGCCAGAGCAACGGGACCGTTCAGTTGGACTGTAAGTCCCTTTACGGAGATTACGAGTTTTCAACGCCGGCATTAGTAATGGCTAAACTACTCAACAACCTGCCTAACTACTCCTTCGAAAAACAAGATTGGCCTCACATAGAAAACATTAACCTGGCCGACCCACAATTCAACTTATCAAGGCCGATTGACATTCTACTTGATGCTGGGGTATATGGCGACATAGTCATGAGCAACATTACTCGAGGAAACATATACGCACCAATAGCACAACAAACAAAGCTCGGCTGGGTATTAGTTGGAAATACGAATACTTTCAACTGTCATGTCGTGGTGGACACTAGCGAAATCTCTCGTTGCTGGGAAATTGAAGAGATAATATCAGACGACCAGTCTACGACTGTCGATGAGGAATACTGCGAGAGGCTGTACGCTGATACAACAAAAAGACAAGAAGATGGGCGGTATGAAGTGAGAATCCCCATGAAGACCAATTTCGAGCAATACTTAGGACGATCAAAGCCACAAGCAGTCGCGCAATTCAAGCAATTGGAAAAACGTTTGACAAGAGACGAAACCCTCGCTTCAAGCTACAAGGCTTTCATCGGCGAATACAAAGCTCTAGGACATATGAAAAGGTGCACAGAGCCGGACACGCCAAGCTGTTTCCTACCCCATCATGGAGTAATGAGACCCGATTCAACGACAACCAAACTCCGAGTGGTTTTCAATGCATCAGCAACCACTAGCTCGGGACACAGTTTAAACCAACTGATGGAATGCGGGCCTAACTTACAACAAGACTTACAAGCTATTATTCTACGATGGAGGGCATTTGAATACGTGTACACAGCGGACATTGAGAAATTCTACCGACAAATACGTATTCAGGAAAAAGACCAACACTTACAAAAAATAGTGTGGAGGGATTCAGTCACAGAGCCGTTACAAGAGTTACAACTGACTACAGTAACATATGGTACCAAGTCCGCTCCCTTCCTGGCAATGCGCACCATAAGGCAACTGGTAAAGGATGACGGCGCACAGTACCCCTTGGCGGCGGCTATTCTGTCCAATCAGCTATACATGGACGACTTAATAGGCGGGAGTCACGACTTCATAACAGCACAGAAAGCTCGAAGTCAACTTATAACAATGCTGAAGGGCGGTGGATTCAACTTACGAAAGTGGGCTAGCAACGAAACGCGCCTACTTGAAGGCTTATCCGAGGAATTGATAAGCCAAAAAATGTTCGACTTCAAGGGTGCAGTACTACTAGCCCGACTGATCGAAAAAGTAAAAAACTCCATCAACTCACAGATCCACACCATACATTGCTGGACGGACTCCATGGTGGTGCTTGGCTGGCTACATGGTGATGTGAGCCGTTGGAAGAGTTTCGTAGCCAACAGAGTCACAAAAATTATCCAAACAACACCACCCAACTCCTGGGCCCATGTCAAGTCCGAAGACAATCCTGCGGACTGCGCAAGCAGAGGAATCTCACCATCAGCCTTGATAGCTCACGAACTGTGGTGGAAAGGCCCAACCTGGCTTCAAAACAACAACATACCCAAACAAGGTATTTTTACAACGAACGAAGAGAAAAATAAACGAGGTCAAACCTGCGCAATACAAACAATAGACGCGCCACTCATCGAGCAACTACTGCAAAAATACAGCACGATGACTTATGCAACCCGAGTCATCAGCTGGATCAGACGATTCATAAACAACTCGCGTGACGCAACAAGAGCCATACACAGGTCACACTTAACTACGGAAGACATTGTGCAGACTCAGCACCTGCTTGTGAAAACTACACAGAACAATACATTTGGCGATGAAATAGCATACCTACACAAACATAACAAGGTACGGGCTACAAGCAAACTGTTGAGTTTAAGCCCAATGCTAGACGCACAAGGTATTCTTCGAGTGGGAGGAAGACTTGAACATGCTAAGTTAAACGACTCCCAAAAAACATCCAATAATTTTACCAAACAAACACAAGTTATCAGACCTCCTGATTGACCAAGCCCACAAGAATACTCTCCACGGCGGTGCCAGGCTTACTTTGGGAAACCTTCGTAACAAATATTGGATACTTGGCGGCATGAAACCAATCAAGAAGCAACTCAACAAATGTGTCACCTGCCACCGCTACAAAACGCAACGCAGCAATCAACAAATGGCACACTTACCAACGCCTCGAGTTACACCTTCAAGGCCATTCACACACACGGGCGTGGATTTCACGGGACACGTTGAAATAAAGGCTAACAAAGGTCGCGGCATTAAAACAGTTAAAGCCTACATCGCGATTTTCATTTGTTTATGCACAAAAGCCATCCACCTGGAGCTGGTGTCAGATCTCAGCACGATAACATTCCTCGCAGCATTGAAGCGGCTATGCGCACGACGAGGAACACCAAAACATATCTACAGTGACAACGGAACGAACTTTGTCGGAGCAGCAAGAGCTCTAGCCAAAGAACGCCAGGAGGCACTGCAGCTTCTAGTTAACGACGACCTCATCAACAACACTTCCGAAAAAGGTATGGAATGGCACTTTAACGCACCATCTTGGCCCACAGCGGGAGGACTATGGGAAGCTGCAGTCAAGAGGATGAAACACCACCTAAAACGCGTCCTTGGGGAACAAAGGCTTACGTACGAAGAGTTTACTACTTTGCTAGTACAAATTGAAGCCTGCCTCAACTCAAGGCCACTTGTCGCCCTAACAAACGACCTCGACGACATCGATTACTTGACACCAGGCCACTTTTTAGTCGGTGGACCGGTTCTGGCACCTCCGATGACGTCAGAGAGTGACAACAGCCAGTTAACTTTACGATGGCGCCTGACAGAAAACATGTACAAGGAATTTTGGAAGAAATGGTCCAAAGATTACCTACAAACATTACAATTACGAGGGAAATGGCAAACTCCAACACGCAACATTGCCGTGAATGACGTCGTCCTTGTAAAGGAAGAACAAATAGCCCCAGCCCGATGGTTATTAGGGCGAGTTATAGAGACGCATCCTGGACCGGACAACTTGGTACGAGTCGTCACGCTCAAAACTAAATCCAACATAATGAAGAGACCCGTAACGAAATTGTCCCGATTACCAATTGAAACCGGGAACAACAAAGAAAACAAACCAACACAACCAGAGGCGACGTCATCAACATCTCAACGTCGGGTGAGCCCTAGACGGGCACAGAAGGGTGTTTCCAGCTGTAACGTCCTCCAGTACCTAAGCACGTTACTAGTACTGATGGTTACGTGTGTGACACCGTCCATGCAACAACTCGTCAATGTAACAACTCTAGACCCGACCCGCCTTGTATACTTTGACAAAGCCGCAGACTTACAGATAATACAAGACGAATGGAGACTGGTAGTATACTACAACATGTCAACTTACTGGAAAAGTACTTCTGCCGTTGAACAATACGTCCAGCAATTACACGGACTTTGTCAACGAAATATAGCGTACTTGACTATATCCACACAACTCGAGCACGAACTAAACGAGCTCAAACACTACAACGAAGTACTACAATCCGACCACGGAATACGTAGCAAGCGAGGTCTCATAAACGGAATTGGGAACATTGCCAACTCTCTATTTGGAGTACTTGATGACAAATTCGCCGAAAAATACAACAACGACATCAAACTACTGCACAGCAATGAAGACCACTTGTACAATCTGACCAAACAACAGACTTCAATAATCGAAGGGGAATATAACCTTCTGAAGAGGAACGAGCAAGTAATGAACCGGCAGTTCATTGTCATCAACAAAAGTCTCAGAGACTCGCTCCAACAACTGAAAACCGAACAAGACCAAGCAACGTTCCTTACTGCTACTGCACTTGCCGCAAACATGATGGTAACAAACTTGCGGAGAATACAAGACATGTTGATCAGCCTAGTTACAGATCTTCGTCACGGCAAGGTCGACACTCACCTGTTGAAACCCGATGCATTCGAAAAACAGTTGAACATCATATCAGGACAAGTCCCAAAAGGATTATCTCTCCCTTGCTCAAACAAGCTCAAGTGTACCCGGGAAATGTATAAACTAGCAAGTGTGCAAGGAAAACTAACCGAAGACTTCATCATATTCGAAGTAAAAATCCCGTTAGTAGCAGACGAACAGTACGAACTAACCGAAGTCATCCCAATCCGCAACATAAAGGGAACCTCCATGATTAACATAATACCAACAACCAAATACATAGCCGTTAACTTGAAGCTAGACATGATGATACCACTGGATCAACAACATCTTTCATCGTGCGAACAAGTAAACACAAATCAGCTGTTGCTATGCAACCTTGACCTACCTATATACAGTATAAAAACAGCCACAACAATGTGCGAAGCAGGCATAATAAACAATCGAGGAGTAACAACCTGCCGCACTAAGGTATCGAATTGCAGCAATGACTGGAAAAAACTGCACAGTAAGGGAGCTTGGTTGTTTACGTGTTGCGAGGAATGCACTATGCGCATTTTCTGTCCTGCGGGAATTACGTCACAGACACTACAAAATACAGGCATCATCACCTTAGCTACCGGTTGCATGATGCGCGGCGATAAACATCTGATTCATGCACATTACAAAATGCAAAGCACCATGGAATTAGGAAATGAGCAAGAGATCTACGTACCAGAGATAAATCTAAACGAACTATTAACAAGCAATAGTCAAATTACAAATATAACAAATATGGAACTTGAAACACATGAAGAACAACTAAAGAGTCTTAAGAAAAAAATTGAGCTGGTTAAAGAACAACAGGACATACAAATGGTTAATTCCGTGGAGGCGGAGCAACATCACTACGTCCTGTACGGCTGTATGATAACCTGTGCAACAATATTCAGCATATGGGTATGCGTCCAAATTAAAGCACGCTGTCTCCGTACACCTCAAGGAAACAGAACAGGAACGCAGGCGCACAAGGAAGAGATTGAGATGGCCCCAAGTCCTACTGAACGGCATCTCCCTACGGAAGGACAAGCAAAGGCAGACACCCCGGATCTAGAAGAGGTCACCAGACATCTTCCTAACAGCAGCAAGGTGGATCGCGAAACGTCGCCAATGACAGTTAGCGACGGACATAGAACCTTCCAATAACTTTCTTTACATATTTTACTTACCCTTGGATAATGCATTTTACTGGACATTTGTACTTTTATAGTCGGCAGGATGTACGAGCATCGCCACATGATATTTATTGTTTTAGTTTTTACCTGATCAAGCAGTTGCTAATTCACCGATTTATGTACATTCGCTGACTAAGCTATTACGCCCGCCACAAGCCACCTACTTTTGGCATTATATAATTTGTTGTTTTATTAAATAAATGGTCAATCATTATCGGACACAAAACAGTGATTTTATTTCCTGTACACATCCCGAGTGATTCATCCACCTACATCCTACATCTCAGTGTGCGGAGCTGCTGCCCGTACAAATCTAAATAACCATAAAATTCTTTATAAGTACAAATCTCAAGAAAAAATATCTTTAAGCTCGAAGAAGCTCTTTTGTATATTATACATTTTTTAAATTGTCTTTATTTATTTATTTATTTATTTAAGGGATTTTTGTACACTTATGCCACGATTTCATTCCCATCGTCCTTTTACAAATAACAACTTATTCCTACACTAAATAAACTAATCTTAGTCTCATAAAACTTAACTTAATATAATTTCTTAACTAAAAAACCGGACAAGTGCGAGTTGAACTTGCGTGGTGAGGGTTCCGTACAATGAATATGTTATCTACCATGTTTTTATCCCAAGAACAAACTTAACATTGTAGTTGAAAAACATCTTCTCCCATACATTCCAACTGCAAATGTAAGTTTGTACGTACAATATTGAGAGATTTACCATGATATTTAAACACCATAGACATATTATTGGTTTTCTTGTAATATATAAGTGAAGAACAATTTTCTGTATTCATAAAAAAAAAAATAGGCTCAGTAGTTACGGAGATGAAGGGGGATTGGGGGAATGGTCAATTTTCATCTATTTTTTTGAATAACTTAAAACTATTTGTTTTAAAATTGTAAAAAAAACTATTTGAGGCCCTCACAACAAGTCTTTTCGTTTGATATGTCACACGATACAGTTTGCAATTCTTTTTTAATTTCTATTTAACCCTCCAAAGGTGACCCTCTTATTCAAAATTCATTTATTTATGTTACACGTCCATATTTGGTTTACAGAGATTCATAAGTGTGTCAAAAAAATCAAAATCAAAAGTCATTTATTCAAACTAGGCTGAGAATCAGCACTTTTCGAACGTCAAAATTACATAAAGGCTCCTACATACTGGCGCGACTTGTCGCGCGACGCGTCGCGACACTAAGGCACCGCTTGTAGTGCTACACGCGGTGTCTTTGTGTCGTGTCGCGTCGCGCGACAAGTCGCGCCAGTATGTAGGAGCCTTTAGACAGTCCCCCAAAACGCCCACCCTTCGCCACGTCCTAGTGCTTTAGCTGGGAAGAAGAAGTGGCCAACAAACTCCCCAGCAGCACAGCTGTCTGTTCAGTTAGAGAAAAAAAAATATGGATTCTATACAATAGTATGCAAAACAATTTACACCACGTGAAACAAAACATTAAATTATTAGCCATATCGTCGGTGATATTCTGAAACCGCGGAATTGTGCGGAAATTGAAAGTGAATTTTACAGGAACGAGGAAAAATGTAATATTTACTAAACCACTTGACTTTCTATTGTTTAAACTTTTAAATTGATAAATTCCTCTTAATATTGTAGGCATTAGTTATGTAAAATACATATTAATGACATAGAAAATTCGAAATCTCGATTTTGCTACTTTTGTAAATACGCGGTTTTAAACACTGTTAGTTCTCATACGACTTGTGAACGCCAGTTCGCACGCACGTACGCCCGCTTACCAAATAACAAATTCTGATACTCAATAATTAAATCAAGATTCGAAGACCTAAACTAGCCTCCAGCCAACCAAGAAGAAGCAGAACCTGAACCACACCATCCAGGACTGCAGAGCGTCGCCAGGAACCACCGCCTTTCCCGCGCTTTCGTCGACGTCGGTTAGTTAGCTTAGTGTCCACGCATCGAAGCGTGACCGTTAGAAAAGGCGCGAAACCGGTTCGCGCTCGCGTAACTAAATTACTTGTGCGCGTAATTAATACAGTGATATATTTGTTCGTAGACATTGATCAAGTGACATTGTTTAGTGCTCCAGCGTAACAAAGAAGTGAAAATTCTGACTTTGTAAGCAGAGACCTTACGTGATAATAATCAGTGATTGTGTATCTTCCGGCTCCAGCTGCTGCTCAGGGATTGAGTAGACGCGTGAGTAGGGGGTATAATACTCGACCAAGTGCCACCCGATCCATAGCCCTTAGGGTTACTTAATCCCTCATCGCTGACGTACTTACGACTACCACCCACCTCCCTGTCGAACAGACAGGGAGGGTTGTACAACCCTCACACCCCCAGGCCCCATCCTGGGGCCGATTTTCAATCATCGCTCGCTAATATAGCACACCGATTTCTACTGGAAAACTCAGTATGGATCACCATGCCATACTGTTTTTAGTCCAAGAGATCCTATTCAACGAACCATACATCCTTAAAAAGTATGCGATCGAAATAGCCGATTGCAATCTGCCTCCCTTACCCGATTGCCCTGCCAGCCGCACCGGCTCTCCAGGCCCAAGCAACACCCAGAAGGCCTCTACGCACCCCCGTTCCCCATCTCCTTCAGCACCAACCGGTGACTGTGAGATGGAGCAATGGGAAGACGTCTCCAATTCCGATAACGAATTGGACACCCTCGCTCACAATGCTAAAGCTCACGAAGCTGCCCGCTCTTCTTCCTCCGACGACTACACCATAGTCGAAGGAAAAAGGAAGCGCAATGCCGCCGCCCGAAAGGCCAAGGCCAAGGCCGCCAAAAAGCTGGCCGTCGCCCCACCATCCCTCGCTGCCTGGAGACGCCCTGTCTCCTCCAAGGCAGATCCATTTCCGATTCCAGTCGTGGCCCCCAAGGCCCCCATTCCACCACCGCTCTACATTCACGACAAAGACCTGTGGACCACAGTGTCCAAGGCCTGCGCCGATGAACGTATCGCTTACACCCACGCCCGCCCTACGGCAGTGGGTATCAAGGTCCAAGTACCTACCTCAGCGGACTTTCGTTCGCTGACCAAACTCCTCAAGGAGCGTAAGGTGGCATTCCACACCTACGCCCTCGGAGAAGACCGTCTATTTAGGGTCGTCTTAAAACGAATCCCCAAAGAACTCAAAATCGATGAGATTTCTGCGGACCTCCGAGCCCAGAAATACCCCATCGTCGAAGTACACCGCATGCACCGCGGTCGAAACGGAGCCCCATACGATATGATTCTAGTCGCACTAGAACATACCAAGGCCGGTACCGCTATCGTCGACATTGAGTCGATTTGCAACCTAACCGGGATTCAGGTTGAAAAACCATATCCAAACAGATTACCCGGGCAGTGTCACAACTGCCAACTCTACGGGCATGCACAGCGAAACTGTTTCGCGCGAGCCAGGTGCGTAAAGTGCCTAGGCGACCACGCAACGGCTGACTGTGCACGACCCAAGGACTTGGCCGCGTGCACCGAGCCCCCTAGCTGCGTCCTTTGCGGCCAGTCCGGACACCCCGCGAACTACCGCGGGTGCCCCCGAGCCCCGCGCGCTAAACCCCATCAGCTACCCAAATTCCCACCGGGTAGCGCTCTCCCCGATGAGCTAAGACCTCAACGTCCCACGCCGTGGAACCGCCTGAACCACGAGCAAGCGTTCCCAGCTCTTAGGCCCACCCAGGCAGCCCCATCAGTCAACCCCCAGGTGTTGAACTACCCCACACCACCCCCAATGGGTATGTTTGCTAACCAGCAAACAAAACCCCTCAGCGCCCCCCGCGCCGCCATTAAAACAGGCCCCCAAGCCAGTTACTAATATCCCCAGAGCGTCCGCGCCATCATTCGCGCCTACTCCGGCCCCCTATAGCCCTAGCACTTTTGACGTGCTAGCGCGATTTTTCGATCCAACCATCATTGCTCGAAGCAATGAATTACATGCCAAGCTCATCGCAGCTAAGGGCAATCTCCAGACAAATATGGCCCTTATGGCCCAATACTCCGACCTATCTTCATTCTACCTTAACTTCACACCGTAGAACACACCCACACAGACATCCCGTACTCGACGGCGAGTACCTCCGCGAAGTAGAGTAACTTAGTACTCCCCCCTGACTCTTGAAACCACCCGCCCGTGCGGAGCAAGTAAACTAAATATCCCTAATAATAATAACTCACAGATATGACAAGTCCCCACTTGCTCAAAATCGGTAGCGCTCTAAGCCTAGGTTCGAGTCCCACTATGGGACGCCCTTAGCTGTACTACCTAACTTTTGCTAGGTGAGAGGCCCTTCAGGCCCCACCGAAGTCAGATGAAGCAGATAGAGTCCAGAAGGATACCTGCAAATAAGACCATATCAAAAAAAAAAAAAAAAAACTGTTAGTTCTGCGGTTTCAGAATATCACCGACGATATGTCAGCTAGCACACCACTATACCAACAAAAAAAAAAAGAAAAGAAAAAGACCGAAAACTATTCTCAAGCAGAGATAAAAACGTAAACAGAACTTAAAACCTAAATAAAAGCCTCCAAGTATAAAGGGCGTGCCCGCTTACATATATCTACAGCCGTAACAGTCACAAATGATGAACTAGGACCATCAAAGTAAAATAAATAAACAGTTATTTACTAATAACAAAACAAAACAATGGTCAGCAAGACGACCAGTCACCACAAGCAGCACCCGTTCACGAATATAACGCTAAAATCAGCCATTACTCCCCTCGCCATATTTGAGGGAAGCAGGCAATCCGACCTCCGACGCTACCGCAAGCAGTGACATCTAAGGGTGCATGACGACGTGTATTAAGAAATACATTTCCATATGGGCACACCTATGCATAGGTACATACATAGGTACCAGGTACATTTTCTGGGCTACCAGAGCTGTATCTTTCAAACCGTAATCGGTAGGCACCTAAGGCACCTGAAACTTTCACAGAATACGAACTATGCCCTATATATTAGTTAAACTAAGATTGCCACGAGATAATTAAAGGTCTAAATATAGTTTTGATTTTGAATATGTGATATTAATATCTGTAACCCACGATAAGCACCCACCCACGCGATGCCGCACCCACGATATTCTCAAAATCCAGTGTGAAACAATGTACCTACGAATCAGAATGATACCTACTTTAAAAGAAATCTATTATAATAATAATAATATATTTTTGTATATTCTAATATTTAAAAATATAATTATATTGTGTAAATAATGAAATAAAAGATAATAATAATAATAAATAATAAATTCATTTATTTCAGGTAAATTACACCCTTAGAAACTAAACACAAAACACATTATGAAGTCGTTTGTACGTATATCGTTGCTGCAGAAATAATCTTGCTAAGTGAGGAATCATTGAGCCACTGACATTCAGAGTGATTGCAAAGCCCTGACGCAAAATATGACATATTATTTTCTATCTTGCAAGTAGTGCCATTCTGTAAAGTTCACTTGGTACCTCACTCAAGTGAGCGCACACAATTCGAAAGTGAACTCATTTGTTTTTAAACTAAATCACCGCGGATTCGCAACGCGACACCGATCGATTACCGATTATATTTTCATAGCGCGATAATCTGTCTAAACTCTAAAGAGAGTCTTGTCTGTGCAAAGCCTTAGGAGAAAATATCGAAAAAATTTACTAAAGTTCTCAATAAATTAAGGCCAGCTTAGTACCTATTACGGAAGATTTATAAGACTTTTTTCTTTTAGTTTTCCGTACCTAAAAAGGTTAAAAACGGAACCCTTATAGGATCACTCGTGTGTCTGTCTGTCCGTCTATCACAGCCGATTTTCTCCGAATCTACTGGACCGATTAAGTTTGAAATAAGGTACACATGAATTTCTGTGACCCAAACATGAACGTGTAACGTAAATAAATTAATTTTGAATGAGGGTCACTTTTGGAGGGTTAAATAGAAAAAAAATAATAAATGAATGCAAACTGTATAGTGTGAGTATATCAAATGAAAAGACTTGTTGTGAGGGCCTCAAATATTGTTTATTTATTATTTTAAAACAAATAGTTTTAAAGTTATTTAAGAAAATAGACGAAAATTTACCATACCCCCTCATGTCCGAAACTATTGAGCGTAAAATTTTGAAAAAATACAGAAAATAGTTCTTTACTTATATATTACAGGAAAACCTATAAGAAATCTATGGTGTTTAAATATCATGGAGAAATCTATGGTGTTAATTTTGAATACGGTATTCACTTTTGGGGGAAAATTTTAAAATAAAAAAAAACAAGCCTTGCAAACTGCACCGTGTGACATATCAAATGAAAGGACTTTCTTTTTTGTGTGGGAAATTATCAAATAACTTCTCCCGCTCTGGGCGGAGCGGGGGGGTGTGTCAGACTCATACTGACTAAAACCCACCCGTGTTCCTTCCGTTGTCTGTGTTGCCAGGGGGCTCGGTATCCCTTAGGGACTTTCCCAGGACCCCGGCAGGCATTGGCCCTAGTGGACCCCTACTCTTGTGCTGACGACATCTCTTTGAGGCGCACGCAGACACACTGTTCTTTCCGTTGCTTGTGTGTTGCCGGTGGCCACGGTATCCCTTTCGAGCTTTTCTGCTACTCCGACAGGCATTGGCCCCAGCGGACCCCGACAGTTGTGCAGACATCTCTTTAAGGCGTGCGTGGATCACAATGCGCCGTCGACCCGGGCCTGGTCCATATCGGACGGCGAGCTACCCATTGCTCACCGTCTGCAAGCCCACAGCTACGGTGGCCGGGAATCGGTCTGGGATTCTCGACGCCCAAGGCGTCTCCTGGGGTGTGAGGGCGCAAAGTTTTCCTCTCCCTCACCCGTTCCGCCTCCTCCTTCGCAAGCATTACTGCTTCGCAAAAGTAAGTGACGACTTCCCATGGCCTTTCGCTCCGTACCATGACCGTTTTTTATTTTTTTGTTCCCGGGGTGGAAAATCCTCATGGATGTCCTCCGCCCTGGGGTAGGCGAAGGGGTCTGTCAGACTCTTACTGACTAAAAACCACCCCGGTGTTCCCGTCCCACACTTGCACCGGGGATCACCATGAAAGATCATGGCCTCCGACTTGTTGAGGGCAACCTCCAGACCCAGGCACCGTATGCGGCTCACCACCTGTGAGACCGCAGCCGTCGCCAGCAACGCTGCCTCCCTGTACGAGCTCCCCCGGGCCGTGACCAGTGTGTCGTCTGCATAACACGTCAGGTCCACGCCCGGCTGGAGCTCGCCCCGCAGCACCCAGTCGTACCCGATGTTCCACAGGAGCGGGCCCACGACCGAGCCCTGTGGAACACCGCACGACATGCGGCGCTGATTTCCGCCATCACGTCCCGTGTAGGTGACACACCTCTCCGCTAAATAAGCCCCAACTATGCGGCGGAGGTAGGAAGGCACTGCGTTATCATACAGCTCCAGGGCAGGGTGTTGAAGGCGTTGGAGATGTCCAAGGACACCGCCAACATCACCCCGCCCCGGGATACCGCTTCCTCCACCAGGACTCTCACCCGCGATATAGCGAGGATGGTGGAGCGCCCGTGCCGAAAGCCGAACTGGCTCTCGGCCAGGGGGTCTACTCTGTTTCAACGAAAAACTAAGTTTCGATCAAATTTCGCGTGTTTCCTACCACGGTTCTATTCGTTCCGAAGTTTCAACGAAGTTAGATAGATAGATAGAATACTCTTTATTATGTACACCATAAAAATTACAGATACAAACGTTGAAATTTTACAAGGGGTGACACAATGGGCGGTCTTATCGCTAAAAGCGATCTTTTACAGACAACCTTCGAACGATCATTATTTGACATTTAGATTCTCTAAACCTACTCTAATTCATAAATGTTGCGAACGAAAATTTGAATTTGACAGATGATTGTTCGGAATTTTAACCTCAAATTGACGAAACCAAAAGTGTTACCTTTTGATTTTCGTTAGTCATTCGGCAGTGTGGATTTTACTATATATTTGCTTGAAATGGCTACGAGAATGCTCTTAATCGAGGCTGCTCTACGTGAAGAACGTTTAGAGCGTAGAAGGAACCGGCGTCGCCTGCGCATTCAACTTAATATTAGTGAAATTCTCGACTTAGAGTTTGTAGGAAATTACAGACTCAGTCGGCAATTATTCGATTAGAGAAGAAGGAAATTGAGAAGGGTGTCGATTTGCTCGGGAGTAGCAGAACCCGTATGTGGAGCCATTTTAAACTGAAAAGATGTTTATGTAAATGGATAATAAGATGTGGCGATATTTTTAATGAAAAAACAAATAAATAGTACATTTATGATATTTACTTACAAAGTTTTTAAATCCAAAACAAAACTTGTGGAGACCCAAAATATGTACAGACTGCGATACAGTACAACATGAAACTTTCTGACGGAACGTGTATCGCGGTTGCGAAGTGTGTAAAAAAGCACTTGAAAACATGATTTATTAACACAATACTTGAGAAACAAACTTCAGAAAACTTTTTAAAGAATTAAAACAAAAAATCATGTGTTGACATGGATTAGATTGTATGTGAATATACAGATAATTTTGGTTGTCTTATGTTACTACCCATCGTTGGCATGAAATAGTACTCTTAAATTTAGTCGGTTAACAATGACCGTGAAAGAGTGTTTTATAGTGTCTCGGCGAATTTCGCCGAAAATAGAATTTTGATCCGTATATTTATATTTTCTACAGGAACATTACAAGAAATATTTAATAAACCAGTGTTAAATGTTAAATTTTAAAAATAAAGCTTAATAGATTAGGACTTTTAAGTTAAAGTAAAAACCGTAATTTACTTTATAAGACATCATAAAAGACCCACACATTATTATTCATTTCAATCGTTCACGAAAATTGTCTATGGATCCGAACTTCGTCTGCGTGTCCGAAAACAAAATAGAGTAGGGTCAATAACGAAACAACGTTTAAATTTCGTTCGTTTGCGAAGTTTCGTTTCATAGAAAGATAGTAGACCCCCAGGTCAGGCCCCTCTCCGCACAAGTGGCTGACGAGGCGGGCAGCGATTATACGCTCAAACATCTTACCCACCTCGTCTAGCAGCACTATGGGCCTGTACGCGGACGGTGATTCCGCAGGGCGCCCCGCCTTCCTGAGCAGGACCAGACGACCAGATTTCCACAAAGTGGGAAACTGGCCCTGCTCAAGGCACGCTGTGTAGAGTCCTGTCAAGTGGGGCTCTAGCTCCTTCAGAGCGAGGGCTAACGCTTGGCCGTGGATCCCGTCGGGCCCCGGAGCCACGTTCTTGGCCCGGAGCCGCACCACGGCTGCCCTCATCTCTGCTTGTGTCACCTCTGGGACGCTGATGGCGTCCTCGTCTTCCTCTGCAAGCTCTGCGGCTGTGGGCAAAGCCATCGGCGGCGGAGCACGCTCCGCTCTTGCCGGGAAGAGGGCTGCGACTACCTCCTCCAGCAGCTCAGGTTGGAGAGTCTCCGTGAGTGGAGGCGCTGCGGCTCGAAGTTTCCCTCGAACCGCACGATAAGGGCGCCCCCACGGATCCGCGTCGAGAGTCTCCAACATCTCCTCCCTGGCTCGCGTTCTCGATTCGCCGATGGCCAGCCACAGGGCCTGCTTCGCCGCGCGGTACACCTCATACAGCGCGGCTTCTTCGTCAGGGACCCGACGACGTCTCCTCCGGTATCGGGTGTACTGGCGTCTGACCGCTACGCAGTCGACACGTAATTGTGCGATCTCGGCAGACCACCAGTACACCTGGCGCCTTGCTGGGTGGTTGCTAACGCGGGGCATGGACGCGTCGCAGATTTGCGTCATCGCCCCGCGGAACCACAGCGCCTCCTCTTCGACGTCGACGGGTCCGTTCGTCGCCGACTCCCGAATCCAGGCCTGGATGATAGCGGCCTCCTCGAGAAGTTCCCTGTCGATGCGCTTACGCGCCCAGCGCGGACCATCCCTTCGTGGGGCCGATGGACTACGGCCGCCGGTGGTCTGGGCGGAGACGTCGAATCGGATGTATCGGTGTCCGTACCATGACCTGGATCAGGGCCAGACGCGAGAGTTGGCCGCACACTCGGGTGTTTCCTCCTGCCTTATCCGGAACAGGAACCTCCCGAAGCAGCTGTGTCCGATAAGGACTTGCGTCAGGCTCTCTAGCCACTACTCAAAGAGGGGACTTATCGCCGCAATTGTGGCGTGCCCAGCACTGGGTTGCGACAATCGCACTTTCAAATAAAAGAACTTGTTATGAGACTTTCAAATATATTTTTTTTTATAAATTTTGCATAATTAGTTTTAAAGTTATAAAGAAAATATATGAAAATTTACCATTCCTCCACTCACATTATCAAGCTCCCTTATCTCCGAAGCTGCTGAAAATATATTTTGAAAAATTACAGATTACTGTACTTATAGATTACAGGAAACCTATAAGATGTCTATGGTTTTAAAATAACATAAATATCTGCATTCGTTTTGTTTTTAACCTTAAAAAGTATGATCATGTTTCTAACTTTCGCAAGATTCTCAAGTGGCTCCCCATTCGTCTTCGCAGGAACTCTCAGATATTGTGTCTGTTATTTAAATCCCCTCCCCACTCTACCGACTTCTACTCCTACTCCTTCACTGTGCACGCGGTTCGGCTGTGGAATTCACTTCCGCCTGACATTAGGGACTGCCAAACTGTTGCTGTTTTTAAAAGAAGAGTGAAAGAACACTATCTTTCCACTTTGCCATAGTTACATATTATGTATTTATTATTTTATACTAGATGCATCCCGCGGTTTCACCCGCATAAGTTTTGACCCCGTGGGTATATCAGGATGAAAAATATCCTGTGTTATTCCTGGTTATAACCTATCTGTGTGCCAAACTTCATCCAAATCCGTTCAGTACTTTTTGCGTGAAAGAGTAACAAACATCCATCCATCCATCCATCCTTACAAACTTTCGCATTTATAATATTAGTAGGACTATTCATTTTAGATAAGTATTTAAGTGATATTTATTTTAATGTATGTATTTATGTAAGTATATTCTCATTTTGTATATTAAAATTATTGAATAGTTTTTTTTTTGTTTTTAAGTATTTTGTTTTCTCTTCTACTCTTACACACGGTGTCTACATCTCTTTGTCTACTGTCCTATCGCAGGTATGCTGGAAGAGATTTCTTTAAAAATAAGCTGATGCTTATTTCTAAAGAAATCTCTTCCAGCATACCTTTTTTTTTTTTTTTTTTTGAGGGTGGGAAATCATCAAATAACTTCTCCCGCTCTGGGCGGAGCGGGAGGGTGTGTCAGACTCTTACTGACTAAAACCCACCCGTATTCCTTCCTGTTGCCTGTGTTGCGGGGGCCTCGGTGACCCATAAGTACCTTCCCGCGACCCCGGCAGTTCCAGCATACCTGCGATAGAAACAGAAAAATACGTACAAAGGTGATCCTTTGTACGTATTTTTCTGTTGCATTCTTCTTGTCTGTTTATATGTGTACATAAACTGTTAAATAAATAAATAAACATGGTAAATCATCCAATATTCTACGTACAAACTTACATTTGAAGATGGAATGTGTATAAAGTTTGTATAAATTGATGGTTAAATATTGGGATGGCTGCCTAGCTTGGCTAATGATAATATTATTCTCGGGAACATCTTTTTCAACTACAATACAACAAGTTTGTTCTTGGGATAAAAATATAGTAGATAACATATTCATCATACGGCACCCTCACCACGCCAGTTCAACTCGCACTTGTCCGGTTCTGTTGTTATGTTAGAGGGTTTGGTTTCCGCACTTAGTCCTTCAGGTGGACCATTGTGCGTGGGCCATGGCGGCCGTTTTTGGTGGTTATTCCAACCAGCCCACCTCCTTCCAGAAGTTGATAACATCTCCTGGTCTGTTTAGAATTTCTGTGTAGGATCTGGTTGCCCCGAGGGTTTCTGTTCTAATGTGGGTGACGCCTGTGCATTCGAAGAGCACATGCGCAATGGTTTCCTCTGCCTCTATGCAAGCCCTGCACAGAGGGCTGTCCGTTATGCCTATTGTGTGGAAGTGTTTGTTTGTTGTCTTTTCTTGTCCGGTTTATTGGGTAAAAATTAGATTAACTTATCGTTTGTTCATGGGGTAAATTTATCCCAACTACACAACCATTAATTGTACGTGGACCGACACGCACCTGGCCAGTTTTTTATTCAAGGAATACTTAAGAGTATTAGGAATCTTGTAAAAATATTAAAGACAAGATTGATGACTAGTTTTTCAAAGATAATTTTCGATGTTTTATAGGTCATTGGTTTTTCTGAAGAATAGAGCTCCATTATTTTAAAGAAATTTATTGAAGATAAAAGTGTCGATCGTTTCTTTGGTGTTCGAGTTTAGAATTGAGTTTTTTATAAGTGGTCGTCGGGGAAATTATCTAAGGAATTATGTTTAATAGATTGGGTGATGGTATTTTTAGGGTTCCGTATACTTAGTAAAAATACAGTATTCGTATTGCAGGTTACCATTTTGGGCTTCACTCTGTTTGTGAGCTGCCAAAATACTTTTCCTCAGAAACGACTGGAGGTTATAAGTTACAATTATATATATATATATATATAAAATACAAGAGCCGTGGTGGCCCAATGGTAACGGCCGCGACTTACAAGTAAGGTTCGAACCCAGTCAGGCATTTTACTTTGTGTAAATAATTTCATCACCACTGCCCTCAAAACGGCGAAGGAAAACATCGTGAGGAAACCGGCATGTCTTAGAACGAAAAATTCTAAGACATGTGACATCTACCAACCCGCACTGGGCCCGCGTGGTGGATTATGGCCCACTCCCACTTCCTGAGAGGAGGCCTGTATCCCAGCACTGAACATTATAGGCTGATCGTGCTATGTTATGCTAATAGCCCACATTTCGAAATTTATTATATAAAAATATGCTTTTTCAATATAAGGTAACCATATTAAGATGTTTTCCTGTTTTACATAAATGCTCAACATCAAAATTCCCTGTCAACAAAAACAGCATTGCCTACCTAACTATTTTGTTCCCATTTTTTTTATGGTTTTGTTTTCGTAAAAAAGTTTTTCGTTTAAGTTTTTAAGTTTTTCGTAAAAAGCCCCAAAGGGACTAAAGGCGGTCTAGATATCCAATCTGCAGTATTACCTTGTAATTTCAGGGATCATAGGCCCCGATTTTATAAGACATTCCACTTTAGCTTGGAGCTTCACCTGCATAGAGGTCGGAGATTATCCCACAGGTATGTACTACCGAGATGAAAGTATGATATGTCCTAAGTCAAGTTCATCATCATCATCATCATTTCAGCCGAAAGACGTCCACTGCTGGACATAGGCCTCCCCCAAGCACCGCCACTTCGACCGGTTTTGTGCTTCCCGCATTCCTGCGGCCTTCACAAGGTCATCGGTCCACCTTGTAGGAGGCCTTCCAACGCTACGTCTTCCGGTACGCGGTCGCCATTTCAGAACCTTTCGGCCCCATCGGCCATCTGTTCTGCGAGCAATGTGCCCTGCCCACTGCCACTTAAGTTTGGCAATTCTTCGGGCTATGTCGGTGACCTTGGTTCGCCTGCGGATCTCTTCATTTCTGATTCGATCATGTAGGGAAACTCCAAGCATAGACCTCTTCAAGTCAGTCAAGTCAAGTTATGGTCTATTTATGTGTCAAAGGAGATGTTCCAGAAATGTATGGAGCCTGGGCCAGCTCTATGTACACTTTATGTAAATATCGCTTTACAATATAGTTACCGTTTTGTAATGTTAATTTTCTATAATTTGACTTCGTTTTGGAGTCTCTGTCAAGGAGAGCAACACAACATAAATATGGTGGATCAGGAATACACGAAATGTCATTTTGACAATTTAAAAAAATCACAAACGCAAATCACAATCACAAATCACAATCACGCAAAATAAAAAAAATCACTAGAAACTCCGAAACACGTCCAATCCAAAACGCACGAATACAACGATTCAACGTTTCAAAGCCAACTACAGACTACAATATGTAAGCCAACTGCCAAAGTCTAAGAAAGACGTCACGTCACGAAACTTAAAGCTGTCAGTCGTTAAACGTCATGACAAACACAGCTGTCATAGCTGCCATAAAAATAGGGTTATTATATTAAAAATCTTCCCAAATAATCTTTTTGTACGGCTGTACTCTTCCTCAAATTATTTTTTTTGTATTTTTATGAAAATCCCCTATTTTTTTACTATTTAGCTATGTAGTGTACATGGTGGTAGCCCAAAATCAAACATCTCCTTTGATCCAAATCCGTTTAGCCGTTTTAACGTGAAAGCGTAAAAAACAAATAACCAAACAAACTCACTTTCGCATTTATAATATCACTAACCCCGCGGTTTCACTTGCATAAGTCTCGATCCCGTCAGAATATCGGGATAAAAATTATCGTATGTCCTAATCCAAGTCATGGTGTATATATAAAAAGTATATGTATAAGTATTTCAGGGATCGTAGGCCCGATTTTATGAGACATTCCGTTATTCGACAGAATTATCAAATCAGTAGCTTTTGCTTGGGGCTTCGCCCGCGTAGAGGGCGGACATTATCCCGCAGGAATGTACTACCGAGATAAAAAGTATGCTATGTCCTAAATCAGGGCATGGTCTATTCATGTGCCAAATTTTATTGAAATCCGTTCAGCCATTTTAATGTGAAAGCGTAACAAACAAACTCACTTGCACATTTATCATATTACAAGCTGCGCCCCGCGGTTTATCCCGTATAAGTCTTGATCCCGTCAGAATGACGGGATAAAAAGTATCGTATGTCCTAATCCAAGTCATGGTGTATATATGAAAAGTATATGTATAAGTATTTCAGGGATCCTAGGCCCGATTTTGTTAGACATTCCGTTATTCGACAGAATTATGAAATCAGTAGCTTTTGCTTTGGGCTTCGCCCGCGTAGAGGGCGGAGATTATCCCACAGGAATGTACTACCGAGATAAAAAGTATGCTATGTCCTAAGTCAGGTCATGGTCTACCTATGTGCCAAATTTTATTGAAATCCGTTCAGCCATTTTAATGTGAAAGCGTAACAAACAAACTCACTTGCACATTTATAATATTACAAGCTGCGGCCCGCGGTTTCACCCGTATAAGTCTTGATCCCGTCAGAATATCGGGATAAAAAGTATCGTATGTCCTAACTCAGATCCTGATCTATTCATATGCTAGCCGTTTTAGCGTGAAATCGTTAGAAATAAACATACTACTGGGGAGTTTGTTGCGCCTCTTCTTCCCAGCTAAAACACTAGGAAGTGGTGAATGAAGGGCGAGCGATTTTGTGGGACTTTCTTATGTAATTTGACGTTCGAAAAGTGCTGATTCTTAGCCTTGTTTGAATAAATGACTTTTGATTTGATACAAAAAATCGAATAGAAAATTTTCTCTTTCTAATCTTATGTCCTAATCCTAGTCATGGTGTATCCATGTGCCAAATTTCATCCAAATGCGTTCAGCCGTTTTAGCATAAAAACGTAACAAACAAACAAACAAACTCACTTTCGCATTTTTTTAATTAGTTGGGATAGGATTAGTTGGGATTAAGTAGGTCCAGGGGTGTAGGACTGGAGGACATCCGTCGTCCGCCACACAGCAGGACCCGAGGTGGCGGCGCGTAGTGTTCCACGCGCACCCCTATTGGACGTCGCGGGGGGAGTCTTACACCTCAAGCCCGCGGGATCTCAGACCAACCGGGGATCGCGGAAGTCGCACAAGATCCCATGATCACCGATGCAAGTGTAGGAGGGGAAAACCGGGGTGGTTTTTAGTCAGTAAGATTCTGAAAGACCCCTCCACCCGCCCCAGGGCGGAGGACACGGACCGGTGAGGATTTTCCACACCGGAACAAAAAAAAAAAGAAAAAAAAATAGGATTCGGTATTATCATACTAATGTCTCCATTAGACCTTTCTTTTATCTAAAGGACTATCTCGGAAAAGGTCACTTTTGGTAGTGTTGGTTTTGAGGTCATTTGTTGAAAATTAAATACATTATTTCACTGGAACGATTATTGAAGTTGTGGATTCCTTGCCAAATAATAACAGCCGCACACAGGTCGAGCTACGCTTGCCGAGGTCGGTTCGTGGATGGGTGACCATCCGTTACATATCAGGACCCGTCCGTGCCGTGGAAAGCACAATAAGCTGTTGGTCCCGGCTGTCATTCGTAGATCTTTGACAGTCCAAAAGTCTGAAAACCATTTTGTAGCTTGGCGCCGAGGGCACGTTTTTGCTTTTTTGACGGCAGTCATCAGTAGGTTAAAATATAACTGGTGAAATGTGGGTGCACTAAAGCTACAACTCTGCCTAACTCTTCGGGAAATACAGGCGTAACGTTGTGTCATGTAATGTACTTGTTTGTTGGATGCTATGTCTGGCGCTGGCAGAAACAGGTCAAACTAAAAGAGTAATATTACTTAAGAAATAAGTTTTCATATAACCGACAAACCACGTCAAAATGTGTGTTTATCGATAATTTATAAGACCCTGTCACCCCTACACAATGACCTAACGTCATTTTGTACGGGTCACCGCATCGACTATCGATAACAAAATATATTGAAGGCACCTCACTGTTAATTTATGATGGAAAGATGTCGATAAAGGTTAGAAGGAAAATAGTTTGTCGGCATAGAAAACGTCTATTTTTATTGAATTTATTTTCGTGGTGGCAAGGGGTCGAGGTATAGAGTTTTCAAATGGGAAAATAAATGGTGTTATGTCATATAACATAAATCAAAGCGTTTTTTTTATTTATTTATAAAGGTACACCAACAGCTTCTGTATACGAAATATCAAATAATAATAGGTAGCAGCCATAGGCTTATACAGTAGCCAATAACAGCTGAACCAACATTCTCAAATACAGTGATAACCTAAGGTAGAAACGAAATATAAAACATTAAATCGTAATGAACTATATAAACAGAAATATAAAATAACATAAGAAATAAGCTTCAGAGGTTGCAAGAAACGCCTACACAATGAATCTTAGATTTTGTGGATTGCTTGCTTTGGGACCTTAAAACTTGAGCTTTAACCTATTGACCACCACGTCAAAAAAGTAAAGACGTGCCTTCGGCGCCAAGCTACGAATTATTCCTTAAAATCTGTCATGTAGTCGTGACCGTGGCGTGCTGGGCACATTTTGCTCTGTCATGTATACATGACTGTGGCGGTCAAAAGTTTAAAGATGTTTACGGAGTCGTGATATATGTACTCGTATGTCAGCATCTAAAGTGGATTTTATATAAGAATTCATCTCTCGGCTGAGCCTATTGAGAGGTGAGTTTACTCCTATATTTGTATACGGGTTAGATTATAAGCAAGTTACATCCACATTTCCCCATGTAATAGGGGGAACCTTTTACTAAATGGATTAATTATTTATTTTAGTGCATTTTAGAAGCTTGACGAACGAATAATTATGGTTATTAATGTTTGTAAGACTCGAGCACTGGACCAGGATACAAGTATTGCCTTCAAATCGTGCCTTGAAATAATGTTGTTGCTTGTACAGTCGCCAGCACATAAATTTACCACAAACTGTCAAATTTCTCCAAATAATTTTAAACCTTAAAATCTTGGGTTAAGTTCAAAATAGAATGAGAAAATTTGACAGTTTGTGGTGACTTGATAAGATAGATAAGATAAGATAAGATTTCTTTATTTGTTAAACATTGTATACATACAAGAGCATGCAAGATATTACAGTCATCGTTTGAGTCCAATCATGTTTAGCCGTGAGTATCGGCGTACAAATATTTCGTTAGCATTGAAAATAATTAACAAAATCGAAAATTTACCTAGAATAGGCACTAATAAAGTTTATAATTAGAAACTTAATAAATTAGAAATTATTTTATGTTATAATGTCAAAATTCCATATTTATATAAATTTAATATTAGTGTCATATAAATTATTAGTATTATTAGTGTCAGGAAAAAGCTAAAATTTATCACTCAAAATAAAATCCTTTTCGGATAAAAATTCGGAGACATTATAATATGCTTTTTGCGAAAGGAACATTTTTAATTGTCGCTTGAATGCCTTACCATTTAGCTCCTTCCAACGTTTAGGCAATATGTTATATATAGTAGGCGCCATGCAGACGATACTTTTGTGCATGAGTGCCGTTTTTGCTGGATAGACTCGAAGGATGGTCATATCCCGTCTGTGATGTGTTGGTGAATAGATCTATTCCATTTTTGATTATTGTATTATTAATGATATTGACATTATTAGTATTTATTACCAAAACTGAATTGAAGCAGTGGTGGCCCAGGGGTAACGGCCTCGACTTACGAGTTTTAGGTCATGGGTTCGAACCCAAGTAGGCGTTTTACTTTGTGTAAGTAATTTCATCACCACTGCTCTCAAAACGGTGAAGGAAACCATCGTGAGGAAACCGGCATACATATAGTGATCTCATTAGTGATGTTCTTCAAAAAGGTCAGATGCGAGTACTCGCTACGTGCGTGTAGATGTATGAACGTAAACGAAGCAAAAGAAGTATGTAAGGAGCGTAGCAGGTATAGTTTCTGCCTACCTCCATGGGAAGAAGGCGTGAGTTTATGTATGTATGAATCGCTTTATTTATTATCTGCTCTTGAAACTGTAATGATTACAAGAAAAAGAAAACCGGCCCAGTGCGTGTCGGACTACGCACAATGAAGAGTTCCGTAGTTGGGAAGTAGGTATGAATTTATCCCAAAAACAAACTTAGCATTGTAGTTGAAAAACATGTTCTCCCATACATCGATATATGCCACAATCAATTCTCCAGCTGCTTTAAGTTGGTCGACTATTACTCGTTAACTTGTAAAGCCCACTTAGCTGTGATAGTTTTCCTTTTAATTTCATTGTATGTACTACTGCCATGAATTTTTTCATATCTCCATATACAACCATTTATCTGGCCCTAAAAAAATGATTAATAGCATTTGGTCGGCGTGATTAATATGTATACCTATACAAAATTACAGCTTTCTAGTACTAAGCGTCTCTGAGCTACAGCGGGGACAGACAGACAGACAGATGGACATGGCGAAACTATTAGGGTTCCTTTTTATACTACGGAACCCTAAAAATCGACCTTGGATGCATCACGCCGAGAGTTTGAGACCCAAACTCAGGCCGAACTAAGGCCACTCTTTCGCCAAACAATTTAGAATACGGAAAAAAAGAAATACATAAATATCGTGTTGTCAAATGTATGAAACATAGAAAAAGTTTGCTCTTTGACATCTCTGTAATAACCAACTCTTCTCTCTCAGTATGAATCAACAACATCATTATCCTGACCTTGCTCCATGTTACTTGTGGTCGGCGCAACACGTTTTGTTCATCCATTCTCTCCGATCAACCGTCACGCTATTATTCATACATAGTATAAATACCTATAGAAGAAGCTCGTGGCTGAGTAATAACAGCCGCACGGGTCGATCCATCAAGTTAAGCTTCGCTTGACTTTTTTTTTGGATGAGGAATGATCAAATAACTTCTCCCGCTCTGGGCGGAGCGGGAAGGTTCCCACTACCTCGGCAGGCATCAGCCCTAGTGGACTCCTACACTTGTGCTGACGACATCTCTTTTCGGCGCGCGTGGAACAAAACGCGCCGTTGACTCGGGCCTGGTCCTTACCGGACGGCGAGCTACCCATTGCTCACTGTCCGCAAGCCCGCGCCTACGGTGGCCGGAAATCCGCCCGGGATTCCCGACGCCCAAGGCGTCTCCTACGGCGGCTAGAGGCGAGAGGGCGTGAAATTTGCCTTTCCCTCAACCGCCCCGCCTCCTCCTTTGCGAGCATTACTGCTTCGCAGAAGGAGGTGTCGGCTGCCTATCGCTCCATACCATGGCCTGAACCAAGGCCGGACGCGAGAGGTCTCCGCCGCCGATCGCCTCCACGAGGACACGGCGGTGCTCTGCCCAAGCCGGGCAGAGCTCCACTGTATGCTCCACCGTAAGCTTTGCTTGCCTGGTTTGGTTCCTTGATGAGTAACCATCTTTACATACCGAGAATGGATCTTTGACAGTGGTTTGGGGTCATCAGAAGCCCGAAATTCTGTCAGCCAGTCTTACCAAGAGGTATCGTAGTACCCAGTTACTGGGTTGTGGAGGTCAGAGAGGCAGTCGCTCCATGTAAAATACTGGTATTCAGCTGCATCCGGTTAGGCTGGAATCTGACTCCAATATAGTTGGGACATAGGCTAGGCAGATTGAGTATGAATAATACCTATAATAAATTATATTTACTCGCCTCACAGCGGGGAGAATGGAGCATAATCGACGTAATTAGACCAATTTGGATCAAACGAGCGGAAATTACTGAATTGTTCGGCTCTACGCGACAATTCGCTAATGACACTATTTGTGACATCAATTTATTACATTATCTCTGTTTTTATTACGTCATTGGCATCTACTTTGACCGTATAAGTCATTAGGGTATTTTTATCGACTTCATAAAACAGAGGTTGTTCCATGCAGTATGTTCCATTTGTTTTGGGCAAATAATTAAATATTTCTAAGTGTATTATGAGCATCGAGGTACACTTCCTGTGTTGCCACGGGCCTCGGTAACCGTTTCTGACTTTCCCGCGATCCCGGCAAGCATCGGCCCTAGTGGACCCCTACACTTGTGCTGACATCTCTTTCAAGCTCGCGTGGAGCACAACCCATCCACACAAAACTTTATGCACAAGCAAAAAAATACTGTGCAAAGGCCGAATTAATGCTCAGGCTTTAATTCGGCCTTTGTACAGTATTTTTTTTAACAAGCAAGGCAAGGCAAGGCAAGGCTTTTAGCTTTAAGACCGCTTATTATAGGCCAATGTTATTTTAATTAAACTTAGTTATTTATATAGTGCACAGTACAGTATTCCGAATGTTTTTTTTAACAAGAAGCAATAAGCTTAAAAAATAAGTTTTAATTAACCTTTTGAACGCCACAGTCATGTATAGATGACATACTAAAATGTGCCCAGCACGCCACGGTCACGACGACATGACAGATTTTAAAGAAGTAATTCGTTGCTTGGCGCCGACGACACGTTTTTGCTTTTTTGACGTGGCGGTCAATAGGTTAATTATTATTGTAAACCTACATTCTGGCAAATAAATGAATTTGATTTGATTTTTAAGAATCCATCTTGTATGTAATAATTCCATACACTTCATTAAACTAGTCAACCCCATATTAACAAAATCATTACCTTTCCCTGTCCCTAATCGGTTAAACTTTTATTAGGTACAAATATTTACGACTAAACGGACTAAAAATTGAATCAACTTAATTAATTAAAAACATTTCCGCTTCGGTGCGATGGTGCCACCATTTGACGTTTCTATTTCCTGGTAGCCGCCATCTTGGAAAAGTAGTTTACGTCATAAACTTTCCGAGTATTGCGTCTTGGAATCGAAGTATTAGAATTCTTTACCGAGCAGTAATATGGGAATAGAAGAACTTTTTGTGAAAAAAGTTATTCAGAGGAATCAACCATCTTTGTTTCAGCTGTCAAGCAGTATCGGTGTTTCAGTTTGAAGGATGAGGGTTGTAATGAATTATGGACACATGAAACTTTATTATTTTTTTCCCGAGGTCGAACGAATGTCTGAACCCCTCAGTGGAGACAAGCGAGCAATCTAAACACTCACAAGTTCTTAAGTACAGACCAGGGGGTAACCATCACCTCTTATAGCAGTATTATTTCAATATTACTTTAGCGTGAGAAAGAGATGGAGCTATAAGTCCTGCTATAAGAGGTGATGGTTACCCCCTGACATCATCAAAACTATCTAGATATGTTTGAGAGAATCTTAATCCCACCAAAACATTTTCATGTAAAATGTTGCCAAGACGAGACCACATGGCTCACACTGTCAAAAAGTTATTAAATCTCATGTAGATCCAAGCTTCTAACTATACACGCCCTAACTCTACAAGCCCTAACTTCACAAACTCTACATCTTAGTCAAAACATGGGGCTTGGCTGTGAGTCAGTGACGAAATCGGGGCTTTTTAGATATCAATCAAATCTAAAATATAAGAGCTATGCAATTTAAACTTTATATGTTTAATAAATTCACCATTGACATCATATCCCGAGAATTTTGTTTATCTGGTATAATCCAAACCCAAGTTACAAGTTATCTGCTGGGGTCGCGGGAAGGTACTTATGGGTCACCGAGGCCCCCGCAACACAGGCAACAGGAAGGAATACGGGTGGGTTTTAGTCAGTAAGAGTCTGACACACCCTCCCGCTCCGCCCAGAGCGGGAGAAGTTATTTGATGATTTCCAACCCTCAAAAAAAAAAAAAAGTTGCAAGTTATAAGTTCAAAAAAAGACGAAGCTCTTCGAGAAAAGGTAGGTAGTGCCCGTGCGCTTCACTTGGCTCGTCTTGGCACTACAGTGCCCCCAGATAATAGCCACTAATATTTGTGTCAATTTGCAATTTTAACTTAAATTGCTATTGTGTTGTCCTTGTCAAATAAATAGATTTTCTACTAAACTGTTATATAATAATAATATTCTTTATTTTTCGGACAACAGTGATCCATCGTGTTCGTAAGCAAAACAAAATAACTTATTTCTAGTGTTAGTAGCTGAGATACTCGTACAATAGAGAAAAATAAAAATAGTATTGTGAAAAGGATATCTCCGGTTTAATGTCCAGTGATTGTCCTTCTCACAAAACCTTTAACAATCGGAGAGTCGATACTCTCCGCCATAGAAAAAAAAAAAAAAAAAATATATATATATACCTATATATATATATATTTATTTATCATAGACTAAAAAAAAAGTGTAAACTGCGTTATAAGAAATTGGCAGGAAAGTGTGTCTCGCGCCTGCGAACAAGAAAAAAAACCAGACAAGTGCGAGTTAAACTCGCGTGGTGAAGGTTCCCTATAATAAATATGATATCTACCATGTTTTTTTTATCCCAAGAATAAACTTAACATTGTAGTTGGAAAACATGTTCTCCCATACATTCCAACTGCAAATGTATGTTTGTACGCACAATATTGAGAGATTTACCATGTTATTTTAACACCATAGACTTTTTATAGGTTTTCCTGTAATCTATAAGTAAAGAACAATTTTCTGTATTTTTTTTTTGAAAGTTTTAGACTCATTAGTTTCGGAGACAAGGGGACAAGTTGAGACCCTCACAATACGCCATTTCCTTTGATATGGCAGACGCTACAGTTTGCGAAACTTTTTTTTTCTAGTTTGCCCTCAAAAGTGACACACGTATTAACATTTTTTTATTTATGTCACACGTCCGTCTTTGGGTCACAGATATTCGTATGTATATCAAATAAAAATAGACTGTGACAGACGGAAACACAGACAGACACACGAGTGATCCTATAAGGGTTCCGTTTTTTTTCCTTTTGAGGTATGGAACCCTAAAAATGCAGAATCGTAAACAAACAAGATTATCCGAACCAAAAATAAATTTCAAGCACCTGAGAGAATTTCACGAATCTCTGGAATTGTGTTCTTTTTTACCCACGCGTTTTAAGAGTTTTTCAAGATGGTCATCTCAAATAAAAGCGGTTTCCAAACGGCTAATCTTTTATCAAACCCTGTAATCACTACCCCAAAAGTTAATATCGTATCATTAAAAGGCTATATACGTTAGGGGTGATTTTACGAGCAAAACGTTTAAGTGTGATCTTATCTTAATATTATACCTACTTTAGATAAAATGTAGGTAATGAGTTTTGTGCGTTATTTTAACTTTGGAGCAAGTTAAGGGTCGGGTAATCACCGTTGACCTTGACCATAAAAATGTGCGTCGCGTTCACGCCACGCGGCCATTCGGTTTCAGAGGGAATATTTATTTTTAGGAACGGAAATATGTGTATTTGAAAAAAATATAGATATAATTATAGATAGTTAATAAAATAGCCTGTTCATACAAAATAAAAACATGTAAATAACTGAGGTAGTTTGAAAGCAATATCGTTTTTTATGCTTAGGGTAGACATTACGAGTACTTCCTGAATTTATTTTATAAAGTATTTTACTACAATTTTAAATATTCACATACAGATTTTTTGTGTATGCGTTCTAGTTTAATAAATATTTTTTGCATAACTTACTTGCATTATATATAAACATACATACATAAACTCACGCCTTCTTCCCATGGGGGAGGCCTTTTGCTTCGTTTACGTTCATACATCTGGTCATACACGCACGCCGTTTGCGAGTACTATGCACCTGACCTTTTTGAAGAACATCACTAATGAGGTCACTATATGTCTTCCTGGGGCGTCCCGTCCCGGCGTTTCCTCTCACATCTGCCTTGTAAATACCTTTTGTTAGTCGCCTTTCATTCATCCTCTCCACATGACCGAAAGCATACTTTTTTTAATTTTTGTCACTACATCTTATTTTAATCCACACCGTTGCCATATCACATAATTTACCATTATATGAAAACGTAAGAACAGATTTAAAATACACTAATATTATATATCTGCGCCTTAAGTTAGATTGGATGATACAATTTGGGAATAGAGTTATGGTAAGACTAGATAGAGGTGTATTTTACGTGTAGGCGTGCGTAAACTTAACGAGACTAAAGTGTTATCTTATACCTACAGTCATTTCATAGTTATTTTACCTCTGATATCAGCAAACCAACAGAACCTTATTGTAACGAGAATAAAGATCACTGTGATATTTAGACAGATTTGTCGGTGTCAGCAACCTAACAGCAACCTTATTATATCAACAATAAAGATCATTGTGATTTTTATAGTGATGCATAATCAACCATTTGGACATATCATTGACATATTATGACCTGACTTAAGATTTAACTGACACCACAAAACATCACTTCAAAATTAGAACGTTGTGAATCCGCGATGATTTACTTAGAACACTTTTTAACTATCAAGGGGTCGGTCAGTCAGAAAGATGATGCTATTTGCCCATACCAAAGCGTAGTAGGTTCCTATGGAGAAGAACGGGCAAGAAACTCCACGGACACTCTTTTAAATTAAAATATTGTTAATATTGTAAGAACAATGTAGAAAGGCGTGCACGTTAAAGCAATCGTAATAAAAAGATAAAACAAAAAACAATTGAAAAATTAAAATAAATTAAAAGCCGTGGCAGGTAAGAGACCAGTCCCTACTGACGGCGCCCGTTCACGAACATGACGCATGGATCAGCACCATTTAGCTCCACCATTTTAAAGGGAGCTTAATGATCCAACACACACGCCACCACTAGCGAGACATTATGTAAATATATAAAAACAAATGAGTTCGCTTTCGAATTGTGTGCACTCACTTGAGTGAGGATCTCAAGAGGGAGGTCTTAAGATCAGAAATGAAGTTACCCGGAGGAGAACCGGAGTTACCTACTTAGCCTGCAGAGTATGCCTGCCGGGGTCGCGGGTAGGTACTAAAGGGTTACCGAGGCCCCTGGCAACACTGGCAACGGAAGGAAAACGGGTGGGTTTTAGTTAGTAAGACACACCCTCCCGCTCCGCCCAGAGCAGGAGAAGTTATTTGATGATTTCCCACCCAAAAAAAAAAAGCCTGCTGAGTAAGCAAGCTGAAGTGGCAGTGGGCTGGCAATGTTTGTCAAAGGACCGATGGCTGGTGGAGCAGACGAGTCCTGGAGTGGAGACCGCGTATTGGAAAGCGTCGTCTGGGACTTCCCCCAGCTAGATGGACCGACGACCTTAAAAAGGTGGCTGGGACAGACTGGATGCAGAAGGCGGAGGACAGGATGTTGTAGCGCGGCCTCCAGCAGTGGACTGTTATAGGATGATTGTCTTGATTGAGGTTTCAAGTGATCTTTACAGAATAGCTACAGGTGTGCAATCGCCCGCACACAAAGTAATATGAATAAGTACAGTCATAAAAGAGATAAAATATAACAAAAATCTTTAGTCCCTTTATGGGTAAAAGGAATCTTTTACCCATACGGGACCTGAAAAAATACCTACAATAAAACGAAACCTTGTTACCTTAGCAAAAGATAAATAGCACTAACATTTGTAATATCTTATTGTACGGAACCCAGCCGCCTGTAAAGTTATGGCGCTTTATGTAATCTTGTGAAAAGTAGATTCTGCGCCGCATTAGGGTTCTGTGGAGATGGATCATTTTGACCCAAAGAATTTCACGGATGGGTAGGTTGAGGAACATTCTGAATGTAATTAAAATACTGGCAAAACTAACAACAGATTAAAGAATATTATTAAGGACGTCTGCTATCCTAACTAATGTTATAAATGCGATATAATGCATAGCCCTCTCCATTGCTCTTTGGGTGACTTTTAGTTTTCTTCTAATAAAGCCCATTGCGAGCGACAACTTGAGTAGTGTTAATGAATGAATGATATATTTATTTGCAGAAATATAGGTAGCTAACAAACGTTCTTAAGATCTATGGGTTTCACTATAATCGGCATTTCAGCCGTGAAAATATTTAGATTTTATATATCGATAAAAAAAAGTAGAACACATTGGAAACAGCAACGTGTAACACAGCATGGCAGTGGCACAAAAATAAGTCGAGAAAGCAACTCTCGACGATCCATCAGGTTTGTCTACGCTTGCCGCGGTTGCTCCGTGAATGGGTCTTTATACACTGAGACTCCTCCGTGCCTCGGAAACCATGTTAAGGCGTTGGTCCTGGCTGTCATTCGTAAGACTTTGACAGTCTTTACGGGTATTCAGAAGCCTGAAAGTCTTACCAAGGGGTATCACCCAGGTTACTGGGTTGTGGAGGTCAGATAGGCAGTCGCTCCATGTAAAATACTGGTATTCAGTTAGACTGGAAGTTACATAGAACATAGTTGGAAATAGGCTGGCAGATTGATTGACAAAGTTATAACGTTATAAATAAAATGCCCCCATATATAAATAATTAATAATAGCTTACCATCCTACCAACCCTTATGTCGCTCACACGTTAAGCTATAATAGAAGGGTTTATCTCCCTCGTTACAAGGGTGTCTCATAAATATTATACCACTGTTGAGAACAGCGGTATCAATTATAATTATACATACAACCAAACGATGGGTACATCATTAGGGGCTTATGGTATATATATGGCTACTTTAATTATGTATAAAATGACCAAGAAAAGCCACATAAAGAACACTATCTTTCCACTTCGACATAGTTGCGTATGTATTATTGCTTTAAATTACACTGTAATTTATTTTTTTTTATGTTTTAGTGATATTTATTCTAGATGTATGTATATATGTTAGTATATTCCCATATTATTTGTTTTATAAATTGTTTCGATTGTATGTATTCTATTTTCTCTTCTACTCTCACACACGGTGTCTATATCTCTTTATCTACTTTCTTATCGCAGGTATGCTGGAAGAGATTTCTTTAGAAATAAGCATCAGCTTTGTACATATTTTTCTGTTCCGTTCTTCTTTTCTGTTTTTATATGTGTGTACATAAATGGTTAAATAAATAAATAAATAAAATAAATAAATATAATGCAATAAAGCTCGTGCAGACTGGTACGATATTGCGGGCGTGCTACTATTGTGACGTCGCGCCTGTTTGCGGAGCCTTTAAAATAGCTTTTAAGTGGCTATTTTAAAAATGCATTTTTGTGGGTTTTAGGGTTCCGAATGTAAAAAAGGAAGCCTTATGGATAGGCCTCGTGCGTTTGACTGTCTGTATGTCCGTCTATTACAGCCACTTCGCTTCGAATCTAATGGACCAATAAAGTTGAAATTTGGTGCGCATATCAATTTCTGTGACCCAAACACTTTTGTGACATAAATCAGAAAATAAAAATAAAAATTTGGGACACTGTACTGTGTGACGTATCAAATAAAAGGGCTAAAGGTCTAAGGGGTCGCGGGAAGGTACTAAAGGGTTACCGAGTCCCCTGACAACACAGGCAACGGATACGGGTGGGTTTTAGTCAGTAAGAGTCTGACGCACCCTCCCGCTCCGCCCAGAGCGAGAAAAGTTATTTGATGATTTCCCACCCAAAAAAAAAAAAAGTTTGCTCTTGGGATAAATTCATCCCAACTACAGAACCTTTTACTGTGCGTGGTTGGACCATGGACTTGGCCGGATTTTTTTTCTTAAATGTCACGCAACGGACCGCATTCGGTGGTAGCTCTTTGACCTGGCGTAGCGAACAGAGTCTTAATAGAATAAGGCCCTCTTATACTGGTTTTGTTACCGCTGGTTTGCGGTCTAATGTACATCTGGCGCACCCTGGGCAGTAAATTTATTCCATGCCAAGAACAGCAGGTTTTTACAACCTGAACCACACAACAACAATCTAACAATTTTGGAGTACAAGAACGACAAATTTTACCCAAACTTTTAACAGTGTCATAATTCGTTTTCATGTTTTGTTCGAGCATGTGAGCAGAGACAAATGATGTCATTTGTCTAGCCTTATCCCAGTTCTTGGTTTTGGTCGTCTTCCAGTATCACAATGTGGCTCAAGCTGCAATTTTTTACATGTACCAACTACCATCGGACCTCTACAAGCGAATTACTTACTGGGTAGAGTACCTAATATCTAAATTCTGTACTATGCTATCCCGTAAACATCATTCCGAAATTGTAACAGTGTCTCGTTGTGGATCCGCGATGATTTACTATAAAAACAAATGAGTTCACTTTCGAATGGCGTGCGGACACTTGAGTGAGGTTCCAAGTCAACTTTAGAGAATAGTTCTAAAGTCGAAGAAAATATATTCGAATGACAACCGGGATCGACAAGGCACGAAGCGATTTGGTGAGTCGACAAAAACAAATGGAGTTGTTAGCAGAAATCGCAGATTTCTCGACATCTACTTTTTATTGATTTGTCCCTACCATTGCAAATCTGTCTGTATCAGAATTTAAAAAAAGGATTTAGGATTACACGTGAAGATATTTCCAATTTGTTAGGTTAGTGTTTTATAAGTGGTGAAGTGTTATTTAATTTGCATGCAGTGCAAGTTATTTTACGCGGTTTTACTACGACACGTCCGGGATGAACATTTGTCGTTTAGGAAAGGAAGGTCTAACCTAATCCTGGTTGAGGCTATAATATAAAACGTTTATAAGACTGCTTGAGACATGGCAATTCTTGGTTTCAGGTCGTTCTTCTGCACGAAATAACTACACTCACCGATAGCGATCGCTCAAAGTTAATAGTTTGCGGTATTCATTTCACAAAAGAGAGGCGGTTACAAAAGTTTCTTGGGTCCCGGGCGCGCACCCAACTGTTGGTACGTGTATTTATTCAACGGTGTCTCGTAGCGGAGTGGTTTGTAGGTTATGCGTGTCTCGTAAACGCACGCGGAAACACACCCGATGATTTCCGAAGTCCGTCTTATTATCTCTCAACCATTGTGATCGGGTTATAGGAAGTAACGGGAGAGGAGGTAATGGAAACGAACGAAAGCTCATCGATCATAATTTTAAACATTTTTACAAAATAATGATTTTGCGTACTGGCTTTTTGCTTACGTTACATTTTTATCATACTATCGCAGGCACTTTACCCATCTCTTCAAATTTTCATTTGCATAATCACTGAATGGACAGGTTCACTCAAATATGTGTTGTTCTTTCCTCAAAAGACCATGTGAGACATTAATTTGCATGGTCCTCATGTGACCTGATCAAGATTATCTTGGACAACATTTTCTCCACCCTTAACGTGTAGTCACATAGTTGATAAGTTTTATGCCCTGACTGGGGGCCTTATTTTATTAAGGCATCCGCAGGATAGCCAAGTTTTAGGTTAAACAGCCGACAGCCACTTTTTTATTCCGGGGGTCCTTCCCACCTTTGGACCGGGGATCATGAGAACTAGTGCGCCTTCCACGATGCCTTCGCGGGCCACTTCATGGCCCACGGGCGGAGTGAGGTGCAAGACTCCCCCCGCGACGTCCAATGGCATGGAACACTACGCGCTGCCACCTCGGGAGCTGACAACCACTTAGGTTGACCAGCAAGACTACACAAAAAAACTTAGTAACATTTAAGTTTTCTATCACAAATAAAACACCGCTTGTCGATGCTAGGAACCCATCGAAAACCAGAAGTTTGAAATACGATCAGATAAATAAAATAATCGCCATTTCCAATGCACTCAATAAGAAAAAGACGATAGCTTTATTCATACCAAAGTTTCGCACGACTGATTCTAAAATGGAAACTTACCAATATGGCGGCTTTAGGCTGCCTGTCCACTGAAGCGGAGCGATATGAAGATGCGATGCAAGAATGAAAAGGCGGTCATGTAGTGAATGTGAGAGGTTACAACTTTGAATAAATTCTGTTGTTGAAAGGTTAAATTATGGCAGGACCACACAGATACAGGCTGCATAGTAAAAACTAGCTACGCCAATTGTTGGTCTGATCTTGGGCCTATTTAATAAAGCTAGTGACAGGCGACAAGATTTTTTTATCGTTTTCTGCTTTATTAAAAGCACCGGAGAGCAGTGGTGGCCCAGTGGTAACGGCTGCGACTTCCGAGATGTAGGTCCCAGACAGGCGCTTTCATGTGCCTCTCGCCCCTAGCCTCCGCAGGAGACGCCCTGGGCGTCGGGAATCCCGGGCGGATTTCCGGCTACCGTAGGCGCGGGCTTGCGGACAGTGAGCAATGGGTAGCTCACCGTCCGGTAAGAACCAGGCCCGGGTCGACAGCGCGTCGTATTCCACGCGCGCCTCAAAGAGATGTCAGCACAAATGTAGGGGTCCACTAGGGCCGATGCCTGCCGAGGTCGCGGAAAGGTACTTATGGGTCACCGAGTCCCCTGGCAACACAGGCAACAGGAAAGAATACGGGTGGGTTTTAGTCAGTAAGAGTCTGACACACCCTCCCGCTCCGCCCAGAGCGGGAGAAGTTATTTGATGATTTACCACCCTCAAAAAAAAAAAAAACAGGCGCTTTACTTTGTGTAAGTAACTTATTTCATCACCACTGCTCTCAAAACGGTGAAGGAAAACATCGTAGGAAGCCGGCATGTCCTAGAACCAAAAATTCGAATTCATGTGACATCTACCAACCCGCACTGGGCCCGCGTGGTGGATTACAGCCCACTCCCTCTTACAGAGAGGAGGCCTGTGTCCCAGCAGTGGGAACATTATAGAACATTATGTATGTTGTAAAAAGCACCTATCGTGGAAAAGTGTGACAATTTTGTAACTTTACATTAAATAGGGCCCGTATTAAATATAGGCCAATATAAAATTAATATAAACATATTTATTTACATAACCAAATTACAAGATGATTATTAACATTAACTAAATTAAATTAAAACTAAGTTAAGCTTAAAAAAGGCCCTCGGGGCATTGTACCGAGGATGCTGGCGGCATTTCCTCGCTGAATTGCAATGCTGATGCGTTGCGCGAGAAAGCCGCCAGCTTTTCGGTCACCAGTTACATCAACTAGACGTTTCGCGATTTCCGCAAATAACTTATGCGCACTGGGACCCCACGGACCGAGGGTCTCGACGCCAAAGGGCACAAAGTTGTACTCTCTGCCAAAGCCTCTATATTTAATAACTTAATTAATTGAGTAACAGAAAAAAACAATATTTTCTAATTACATAAAAAAAGATAGTTTTTAACCGACTTTCGTTTTTCCAAAAAAAAAAAATGTGTGTACCACGTACAATGAAGGTTTCGATTGTTGAGAAGAATTTATCCCAAGAACAAACCTTAACATTGTAGTTGAAAAACATGTTCCCCCATACATCCCAACTGCAAATGTAAGTTTGTACGCACAAAATTGAGTGATTTACCATGTTATTTTAAGACCATAGACTTCTTATAGATTTTCCTGTAATCTATAAGTATAGAACTATTTTCTGTATTTTTTTAATATTTTAAGCTCAGCAGTTTCAGAGATAATGGTAAAATTTCATCTATTTTCTTAAATAACTTTAAAATTATTAAAAACTATATTTGAAAACCTCTTATCGAGTACTTTTATTTGATGTGTTAACAAAACGGTACAGTTAACAAAACGTTTTTTTTTTAATTTTCTAATTTTCCACTAAAGTGATCCCCATATTCAAAATTAATTTATTTACTTTACGCGGTCGTGTTACAGACATTCATATGTGTACCAAATTTCAACTTAATCGGTCTAGTAGATTCGGAGCAAATTGGTTATGACAGATGGACAGACAGACAGACATACTAGTTATCCTATAAGAGTCCCCTTTTTCCTTTTGAGGTACGGAACCACAATAAGAGCATGTTATACAAAAAAAAATGCACGGCGTCGTTATGCATTTGGCGGTCGTGATTACTGGGCTGATTGACATGACCATATTCATTTGGTATATGAAGCTCGAGCGGTGACACCAAATAAATTGTATTAAGTTTGCTTGGGTAGTTTTTGAGTTAGCTTCAATAATACTCTATGTAACCCACTTGGTGTAGGTATGTTGATGACGTTATCAAACTTCTTGTCACTTTGTTGACATAGCAAGTAGCGTTTTTCGAATCGCTTCGGCAGCCGTTGGCGATCTATTTTGATTATATATAAAAAAAAACTGAACGGTGCCATTACTCCAAACTCCACTCCACTGTGGTCATCTCCACTAAAGCGTAGCGAAGCAGAGCGAAGCGGAGACGTAACATTTATGATAAATAATAAATATATTTTATTTCAAATAAAATCCATATGTTGTAATGTTAACCTAATGTTAGTAAAACTACACTATATACGAAATTGAAACGTCTGGCACCTACGTGTGCAGCCGTATCCAGTGAGCCAGCATGGGGCTGTCCCACCTATAACACAATACACTCAGGATGCTGTGGGAGCTAGCATGTATTCTACCGAGAATGGAAGCGGACCGTTTCCGTATAATGAATGTTACCAGTTAATAAGTTTAAATGTAAGATGTTTGCTTGGCTCTTAGACATGTTTTAATTCCGTCAATTAATTTTTAAATCATACTTTTTGACATTGTTAATAAGATCTTAATAATGACATTAGTACTTTGACATTATTATGAATTCTTGGACATTGTAATTTTTATTCTGACATTTTCTTTTATATTTTGACATTATGATTTATTTTTTCGACGTTATGATTTATATTTTTGATTTTTAAATATTAATATTTTGACATTATAAATAATGCAGTTTGTAATATAACCAGTCTTTTAATTTGTCACTAAAATTATTGAATTTTTATAAACTTAATACAAAACATAATTTTATATAATATTTGTATAATGTACCTGGTTCTGATCCGCATGTACCTAGCTTGATAATTAATATTTCTACACCAGCAATGGTAGTTTATGTGAAACAATGTTCAATTTAAGATCTCAATGTACCATAAACTGAGAAATAAATTAATTATTATTATTATTATTATTAAAATGACATGAAAACTATCAACCCTGGCCTCGGTGAACATCCCGGAAGTGCTACAAAAGCGTGGTAGACCCAACAGCATCCTGAATATATTATTATAAATATTTTGCATGTCAATCATATTTTTTAAAACTACATAGATGAGGTCGGCCTTTCCTATCTGACTACTCTGAGAAAAAAGGCCATATAAAATTCGATTCTCAGCTACAATAGACAGGTGGCCTTATTCTACTATAACCTGAATCCATTTAATGGATTTTTCATACGGACGGAGTTTCCTGTCTGCGGCTTAACTTCTGAACTGGACTTTAAGTCTAGTTTTGAAGTTATCACATAAATAAGGTTTTAGAATAGAAAGCTTATTGCATAATGGTTTTATTCTGTGGAAATATAATAGCACCGCATTTTGTTAATAAGTGGTGATTTATCAAAATAAGTGGGTTATGAATTTTCGGTCTGTGTACTAAATGGGTAGGTTTTGTAACTCTACGAGACTTGTCTTTAGTTTTATTTTTATAACTGAAAAATAATTGACTTTTCTTTGCAATGGTTCCTTAGTTTTTCGGCCAGCTGCACATGTTGGCGTCAATACCGCTCGTCCAACCTGGACCTAGAAAATTGCATTGGCCCCAATGTTGGTGTGAGCGTTGGCAGTTGGCCGGCTGGTGTCGGTTTCATCAAAGGAATTTACGTCACCGCTCGCGATTTGTCCATACGTTGGCTGCTTGTTCAACCAACGTTGATGCGTCGGGACCAACGTGTAGAGCCAGGGTTAGGGTGGCGTATCAAATAGTACCGATATTCAAAATGTGTGACATAGTTAAGTATTACGTTGCCTGATCTTTATAAATATTTCTACTTAGCTCTTCCCCGCGTGGATTTGGGGAAATCCCACGGGAACGTACTACCGAGATGAAACTACCCTGTGTGTTAATCCAGGTTATAAACTATCTCTGTGCCAAATGTCATCCAAATCCGTTCAGCCGTTTTTGCGCCACATGCATCCAGACAAACAGACAAACATTCTAAAAACTGTATTTTCAACATCAGACTCGTTCCCACACCTCGTAGCAATTACTTAAAAAATATATTAATTAATGTACAGTTTTGATTTGTTATTAGTATAAGTATGTTGAAACTATTTGTACTTCCCGTCACTTGTCTCTAAAGGTTTATTTGAAATCAGCGTCAAGCGGCATCTGTCTGGCATCAAGGCGCTGACAAGACCCAAATGACCAAAATAGGCTACTTTTAAGAAAAAATAATTGCGCTGTATAGTTTGTTGTAGCGGAAAAAAATATATGTTAATTTTGAACATATTTCCCAGAACTTGGTTCTTACCAAACACGTTTTGAAAAAAAATCTCGATACAAACTAACGTTAAACTAACCTCTTACCTTGAGTTCTAATCCAAAATATCTGCATTAAATATCAACATACGTAACGTATTTAATAAATAACTAAAACGTATTATTTGAATACAGAATTTGGTTGTTTTTTTTTTTTTCGATTACTCAACTCAATTCTGAGTAAATAGATAATTGCTTCATATTTTGCAACAAATTACAAGCTTTGTGTCATCGCGTTTCTCTTTCTTTTCTATGCAATCTGACGCGGTTTATGTGTTGTCAGCGTCTTAATGCTGAAATGAACCTTTTTGGCGCAGCCGTGACGCTCACACTATTGTTGTTAAAACATTATTTTTACTTTTTATTTTGGTATTTGTATTTTGTGATTAACGAACTGTGTCCAAATAAACGTTATTCTTTCTTTCTCTCTGTATGTATAGATAAACATGGTATGCAAAAATGCATTCTTAACCTATTTCATGAATTCAGTCAAAAAAGATTACTTTTACACCCGCCCTTCACCACTTCCTAGTGCTTTAGCCTAGGTTTGTGCCTTGTGCTAAACAGAAAAGCTTTCACACTATGTCATCGCCAGACAAAAAAAGAAAAAAAAAGATATCACTATGTAGGTATTTCGCTTGGAACCTCACTCAAGTGAACTCACACAGGCCTCCTCTCTTCAAGAGCGAGTGGGCTGTAATCTACCACGCGGGCCCAGTGCGGGTTGGTATTACTTCATTTCACGTAAAAATACGCGAGGCCAAACTAATTTCAGCAATAAAAAACAACTCTTCAAAAAAAGTCACACCCTATGTTTCCATAAACGTCGTAAAATAATTATGTCAAAAGGATTTATACGCACCGCACCTGTATTGCATAATGCTAGCATATTGCGTAACTGATTTCCCAACGGGCCGTGAAGGTCAGACAAGCGGCTGCATAAAACAGGAATGTCAAGTACAGAACCTCACTCAGAGGACCGTTTGACAAGTTTATAAGCAAACTAAGGCCCGTATTGCAGAATAGTTGTTTTTGATACAATCATCATCAAACTCAAACTCAAAGCATTTATTTCAAATAAACCAAATGCAGGCACTTTTGAATTGTCAAGAGGTCGGTCAGTCAGAGAGCCGAAACTAGTTACCCATTCCAAAGCATAGTAGGTTCCTATGAAGAATAACGGGCAAGAAACTCCACGGACACTCTTTTAAATTAAAATATTGTTCCAAAAAGCACATCTGCCTATCCTTTTCCCAACTTTGTTAAAAATCAAAATCAAAAGTCATTTTAGGCAAATCAGTAATTTTTGAACGTCAAAATTACATAAGACAGGCCCCGAAAACACCCGCCCTTCACCACTTCCTACGCTTTAGCCTAGGTTTGTGCCTAGTGCTAAACATAAAAGATTGTCATACTATGTCATTGTCAGACAAAATAAAAAATATATCACTATACAGGTAGTTCACTTGGGACCTCACTCAAGTGAGTGCACACAATTCGAAAGCGAACTCATTTGTTTTTAAAGTAAATCATCGCGGATTCCCAACGAGACAGCGTTCGAATTTTGAGGTGATGTTTACAGAGATATTGAAGTTGAAGTTGAAGAGCATAACGCCATAGTTTTGCAAAGACCATATTGTTTTTTTTTAAGTTCTACGAAAGGTATCTTCTTGCTTCTAAGTATATCGATAGTAATACTTTTTTTTTGGGTGTGAAATCATCAAATAACTTCTCCCGCTCTGGGCGGAGCGGGAGGGTGTGTCAGACTCTTACTGACTAAAACCCACCCGTATTCCTTCTGTTGCCTGTGTTGCCAGGGGCCTCGGTAACCCTTTTGTACCTGCCCGCGACCCCGGCAGGCATCGGCCCTAGTGGACACCTACACTTGTGCTGACGACATCTCTTTGAAGCTCTCTATTTTTTTTTTTAAATAGAGGTCCCTACGAAAATTACAATAATGTAACACAAGGTATCAAAAAATTGCCTAAAAAAGTCATTATATGGCGTGCGCTGCAAAAACTATTGATGATACATAAAATTATGTACTACATGTTTATAGTACTCATCATTACCTACAGAAAAGTGCGCGAGGCTATATGTCTAACTATTATAGTTTAGTCACAATAACCGTTTTTTTGTTCAAATTAGTCAATCAAAACACGGGTAGAATCGAAAGACAATGACATTCGTATCATGATATTAATCCTTATCCAACTAAATAGTTCCATAATCAAGGTTGATTATGTAAAATGTAAATTCCTCTTAAAATTTTTCGAATCGGACCTTTCGTTTAAAAGTCACGACGGTATGAAAATGCTAAAAGTAAGAAAAATGGCGCGGTGTGAGCGAACACCCCTACGCAGTCTATTAGTTACCTACACATTTTGTTTTTTGTGGTTTAACACAGGATTTACTACTCTTAATTCCGGTAGTACGTGCACGTGGGATATTTTCTGACATCAACGCGGGCGAAGCCGCGGGCAAAAGCTAGTTTTTACCCGACTGCCCCAGAAGGAGGGTAATGTTTTTCGAGAGTATGTATGTATGTATGTATGTATGTATGTATGTATGTATGTATGTATGTATGTATGTATGTATGTATGTATGTATGTATGTATGTATGTATGTATGTATGTATGTATGTATGTATGTATGTATGTATATATGTATGTATGTATGTATGTATGTCTATTTCTTTGGCACGCTCTGTAGCCTAAACCGCTTGATGGATTTTAACTTAAGAGGTGTCGTTAGATTCGTCTTAATTGTGGGAGTGACATAGGCTATATAATATTTATATATTGCATCTGAAAATACAAAAAAAAGGGATAGAAAGGTTTTTTTTTAATAAATTGCAACAATATTGATATCAAATAATAGCTAGTACTGAGTCAATTCCATGTATATAGCATAAGCTTATATTATAAGCTTGAAATAAAACAAATTATTTAAAAACAAAAAATAAATAATTTGTTTTATTTGTAAAGCCACACTTTGCGATCCTTGTTTAAACAAATTAACAAAGGTTTGTAAAACATATGATTATTGAATTATCTCTGAATTATCATGTTTTATTTCTCTTAAATCCCATATTGGCTCTTTCTCTCCCTAAGTGTTAAAAAAAAACAAACAAGATTTCAAACAAGTGTTCAGCGGAAATACTCGTATTAATATTTTTTAATGTCTAAACTATTTTCGTTTTCGACCGAAAATAAAACTAAAGCCGAAGCTTCATTTTCGTTTTCGGCTGAAAGTCCATTTTCGGTCGAACACTAGTTTAAACCTAACTCCACAGGTGAAGCTTCATCTTAAAACAATGTAGCTTCGAGTATGCTTATTCTCGACAGGGCCATGTTTATTCTGCTGCTACAGAGATAACAACAACTTCTGTAGAATTATGACCGTGTTTATCTAAACCTAAAGGGGGTTTAAATTAGATCTGTCTTCTATCTGGCTACCCACCACGGGTTTAAGTGTGTATTTAATGGGGTAAGTTGTAATGGTAGAGTAAAGGGAAGTCATATATAAGAGCCCTACGTCTGGTTGGTCTGTAGGATTTAAATTATCACGTTATTTGCTACGGGGGATGAGCAATATTGCATTATGTTCGTATTCTATTATAGTTTACCGCAAATTGTAAAATAGATGAGCTAAGATGTCAGAATATTGCAGATAGTTACAGATTTAACATTTCATACCATCACGCATTACCTTTATGGAGCTAAGCAATCAATAATCACAAATATATAAGAATAGCCATTTTTCTCAAATTTTAATAGAGAAATAAGTTTAGTGGGTCGACGAGTGCTTTGTAAAGGAGAAACCCAAACTCCATAGAAACTTGGGCCTGGCGTTACAGGGCTGGAATTTGGCAATAAATTAGATTATTTAGGAAGGTTCCACGAGCCCAACTTTCACGTCTCCCAGCAATGGCCAAATTGGTAAAATCAGGCAATGTTTATATTTTAGGTTATTTTTATTATGTATTTAAATAAAACTATTATTTTTAAGCTTTGTAGCACAGCGCATGTGCGTTCCAGATTTACGTAGGAAATCTCGAACGCATATGCATATGCATATGCGTTGTGCTGCAGCGCCTGCAGCCTATCACGATGACGATTTAGGTACATAAAAAGCGCTTAGAGGGTGACTTCAGATTCATCTTACTGAAAACCTCAGCTTATTAGACAACGTCCACTTACATCACTGGGTTGCATTGTTAATGTTTTGTCTACAAGGGGATTTGATCTCGATTAGTTATCTGAGATTGTAATAATATATTAAAATAAAAAAACAATCGTGATAAATGGTTTTATGGATCACCTTCTTCATTAGGATTATCATAATATAATAATACAGTATCCAGAAATTGTGCAAGAGACAATTGACTGCCCTAGTGCCGTGCGCAACCAATATATCATATTATGCTCATAGTGTGGTGTGGGCACAGCGACCAACCGTTATTTTGCCAGCGATACGGGTGCAATAATATTGGATTATAGGATCCCTTCCACTTAGAGAGCTGTCAACTAATATATCAACGAAATACATCCTAATACCTGGATTTTATTCTTCCTCTTAACATCCAGGTTGAGTCCGATGTTGACAGCTCTTGCTGTAGGGCACCGTCCACCTTTCTACACAATTCTATGACATATGAGCTATTTTCTCTCACGTGCTCCCCATAGTAAGAACGGGCCTGTTTAACTTGTTATGTGCGCAAGGAGACAAGCATTAGCTCGCTGTATGTTAATTCAGGAAAATCGCTTCCTACATCTATTGCTTGGAACTGCGCCCTACGTCGATTTATATTGTTGCTAATCACATAGTTACTTTTCTTTTAGATTTTCTATTGTTTGACTCCGAATCGGTGTCGCGCGGGGCTTAACATGTTAAAAGAAAAAAATTGAAATCTACTTATTTTCTACACTTGCCATTGTAATTGAGGCTAAGTTTTAAATGGGTTCATTAAGAAAAATAGACATTTTTTTTAGTATATATCTGATTCGTGTAACGGTTAGGCCCAGAAACGGGTTTCTCCTTTGTGGTTGACAGTTCAATTCCTCAGTATTAATGTTTTCTTAGAGCTTTCTGTAGAGATTCTGAAAGAGTGGGTCTTAAAATGAACATGGACAAGACAAAGCCCATGTCAAATGCCCATGTTACATCCACTCTCATGAATATCAGAGACGCTACGCTCGAAGTTGTGGACGAGTATGTTTACCTAGGACAAACTATCCAGTTAGGTAGGTCCAACTTCGAGAAAGAGGTCAATTATCGAGTTCGACTCGGCTGGGCAGCGTTCGGGAAGCTACGCAACATCTTCTCGTCCCACATACTGCAGTGTCTCAAGACGAAAGTCTTTGACCAGTGCGTGTTGCCAGTGATGACCTATGGCACTGAAACGTGGTCGCTCACAATGGGCCTTATTAAAAGGCTAAAAGTCACTCAAAGGGCAATGGGGAGGGCTATGGTTGGAGTTTCCCTACGTGATCGAATCAGAAATGAAGAGATCCGCAGGCAAACCAAGGTTACCGACATAGCCCGAAGAATTGCCAAACTTAAGTGGCAGTGGGCAGGGCACATTGCTCGCAGAACAGATGGCCGATGGGGCTGAAAGGTTCTGGAGTGGCGACCGCGTACCGAAAGACGTAGCGTTGGAAGGCCTCCTACAAGGTGGACCGATGACCTTGTGAAGGCCGCAGGAATCCGCTGGATGCGGGAAGCACAAAACTGGTCGAAGTGCCGGTGCTTGGGGGAGGCCTATGTTCAACAGTGGACGTCTTTCGGCTGAAATGATGATGATGATGATGATGATGATGATGATGATGATGATGATGAATGTTTTCTTACATTTTGTTACACTATTAAGCAGTTCCAAGTACGTTGTGCTTATAACAAAATATAATAGTGGGTAATTTATTTGCAAATTTTGTGTTTACAGATTTCGAGAGGAGCTCGTGGCTAAGTAATACAAGCCGCACGGATCGACTATCAAGTCAAGCTACGCTTGCCGGGGTTGATCCATGGATGGGGGTGACCATCTTTAAATACCGAGACTTCTCCGTGCCTCGAAAAGCACGTTAAGCCTTTGGTCCCGGATGTCATCGGTGGATCTTTGACAGTCGTTAGGGGTCGTCAGAAGCCCGAAAGTCTGACAATCAGTCTTACCAAGGGCTATCGTACTACCCAGTTACTAGGTTGAGGAGGTCAGATAGGCAGTCGCTCCATGTAAAATATTGGTATTCAGCTGCGTAGGTCACTGGAAGCCGACCCCAACATAGTTGGGAAAGGGCTAGGCAGATTGATGTATGATCCAATACTTCATTGGGCTGAATAAGAAACAATAATTGCAGATAGTTACACATTTAAAGTTTTATATATAAGACCGGCTATTTTAGTAAATTTTAAACAGAGCAAATGCGAGCAGGCTTAGCGGTTCGACGACTGCTTTGCAAACCTTTTTTTTTTTTTAGGGTGGGAAATCATCAAATAACTTCTCCCGCTCTGGGCGGAGCGGGAGGGTGTGTCAGACTCTTACTGACTAAAACCCACCCGTATTCCTTCCTGTTGCCTGTGTTGCGGGGGCCTCGGTGACCCATAAGTACCTTCCCGCGACCCCGCAGGCATCGGCCCTAGTGGACCCCTACTTTTATGCTGACGACATCTCTTTGAGGCGCGCGTGGAATACGACGCGCCGTCAACCCGGGCCTGGTCCTTACCGGACGGTGAGCTACCCATTGCTCACCGTCCGCAAGCCCGCGCCTACGGTGGCTGGAAATCCGCCCGAGATTCCCGACGCCGCTTTGCAAACCTGTGGTTGTAATTTCGATTCTCAGCTATTGATTTATTTTGTGACTCGTTTTTCTTTTTTTGTTATACTATTGTATGATAGTTTATAGAACGTACACAAAAAACATGAAGTTTAGGCCTCTTCTTCTCTTATAATACAATAAGTATATATATCTTACGAATTCTACGCGAACACAGTCGCGGGTAGAAATTGGTTTATTAAAAAAATATTCAGTATTATGCACAATTTGTTATTACGAGTATTTTGACCACCCCATACTGGATCTGCGTAGTGGACTGCAATTTCAACCATAGTTACAAGTTTACAACCCACTGCCTCTCACAGAAAAGAGGCCTGAATACCAGCAGAAATAACATTGTAAAAGGTGAATAATGTATGTGATAATGTATTATCATTATTTTACCAAAAAATGTAATACTAACCTTACCTCTGCGCGTAATATTCGAAGAAAGCGACTAGTATCACAATGGATCATAGCGAGCCACATCTCGTGCGGCCTGCATTTTGGGGTCAATGCAGGCGGCAGTCGAGACGGCCCCCCTCAGATATTTACCTTATGGTAAATATCTTGCTGACAAAAAGCTTACTTTTTTTGTAAGTAATAATTACGTACTTAAAGGGAATGTGCTAAGTTAGTCCGCAAAAATATTTTTTCTTACATTTTTGCAAATTACAGGTCAGTATCAGGTTTTATGTTGATCTAAATATGATTCGTACTAATACTAATCTTACCTTTGCGCGTAATATTCGAAGAAAGCGACCAGTATTTCAATGGACCTCGTCATAGCGGCCCACATCTCGTGCGGCTTGCATTTTGGGGTCAACGCAGACGGTAGTCCAGACGGCCCCTCAGACATTTAGCAATACTGGGTTCTTACATTATTTTAGGCACAAAATAGTTAAAATCTAGGGAATTGGATGATCACTTCACTTGTTTTTATTTTGATGTCACTTTAGATTTTTTGTTTTAAATAATAGCACTTTTTATGCCTTATTCTGGAAATTAAAATAAACTTTTGACTTTGTAACTAGACACTATTATAAATACTCAGTAAAAAAAAATAACACTAATAAAAATTGATCAATTATTATTTAAATCATTGTTATTTTGCTTGGGTCATTGCACGAGTTGACTTCTTCTAAATTAGATTCTCCGTAAAAACGCAACGCTGTAAACTCTGGATTCGTCCCGAATCCCGAGGACAGGAAAAATCGACCCGCACAGTACTTATTTAGTCACGAACCCAGGTTTAGTCACTTTGCCGCTACATTTACGTAACTACAGATTTTTGCATGACCAATGTCCGTAATTCCAACACACGTTCCTGAATAAATTTTCTACACCTCTTGCATACAAATGGGCTTTAATAAAAAAGACTTCAACTACCTATACAGGGTCAAATAAAATTCGCTAGAAAAACTCTGAAGACGTGATGTGTATCGATATCTAAGAAGCGTGTAGTACTGGTAAAAAAGCACCTGCAGTGGAAAGTCAATAAATTATGAATGTTTTATAATTTGTAGGTTATTTTGTGTTTTTTGACTTTAAGTCCTTTTTTTGTTGAAGACTGGAAGCGTACGACAGAAATAACCCGATTAGAGTTGAAAACCAACTCAAAGATGATCTTGCTGACTAAAACATTTCAGAGATGTTAATTCTAGCACTGATCTAATATGATAATACAAAACACTCATACACCTTTACTATAATTTACATAATATCACATCACACGTGCCTGTAGGTAAAGAAAACAGACTTAGTTCTCTTGGGAGCATCACTTGTATACGGATTTCTCCCCATAAAAGAATTCAGGTTTCAAAAGTCTCGACGAGTTTTTGTCTTTTAACATCTTTGGCAAATACATGTGTCCCCGTATTTTTGCAATCAACAGCTGCGCAACGGAACATGTTAAGTAATTATGCGTAAAAGAAGCCGCTTGTTTACAAAAAAATGTATGGATAGTGACAGCTAGCTGCCAAATTCTTAGATAGTAGCGACATCTGAAGTGAGAAAGTGGCAGTTTTAATCCCCATTGAGATGTAATTTCTTTATTGTTTTAAACATTTTGAACAGCCCGTTCATTTCTATATTTTTGACGCTGACTGTACCTACATTTGCACTCTCTAAAGGTGGCGGGTCGCGTGGTGACGGAGACCGAGACGAAAGACCGAGACTACAAAAGACGGCAATCCACGCAATCTATAGAATGGGTCCTCGTGAGTCCCTTAGAAACAAATTCAAAGACATTAATGTACTAAGTCTGCCTTCTCTTTATATCTTAGAAAGTATTTGGTATGTTCGCAAAAACTTACGTATTTTCAAAACAAGAATTGATTTCCATAATATAAATACACTTAGTAAACACGAAATTGCGATACCCAAATTTAGATTAACAAAAACAAGCAAATCATTTGTTATCAACAGTCAATCATTTATTTTATAACAAGTTGCCAAAGTCGGTTACAGAATTTAGCGATGGAAAGTTCAAAACCCACATCAAACGTGTCCTTATCAATAACGCATATTATAAGATTAAAGACTACGTTGAAGACAAGGAAGTTTGGCAATATTTCCTTCTGCAGATGTGGCTTCCCCGTCACCTCATAAACGGCATGACATGTAAATGTCTATTAACTGCTTCCAAATAATGATGTTTATTTTTTTTTATACATACTTTTTTGACATAATATTTTCTTTATTTGACATTATATACCTACAATTTTGATATCACTATTTATTAGTGGCTTTGTGGACAGAATACTAATTCAGACTTGTTACAGTTGTAATAGCAAACATGCCATTTGGTTTAAATAGGTATTTATTTTTATTGTTTCATTAATATTTTACATGGATTTTTTTGTATTTTGTGAATGTGAGAACGTTGTAGGCTTAATAGACTAGATTTGTAGATCATTTATTTTTGTTAAGTACCTGGGTGCTTCTTGACAGGCCTTTTTTTTTTTGAGGATGGGAAATCATCTAATAACTTCTCCCGCTCTGGGCGGAGCGGGAGGGTGTGTTAGACTCTTACTGACTAAAACCCACCCGTATTCCTTCCTGTCCTTCCTGTGTTGCCAGGGGACTCGGTGACCCATAAGTACCTTCCCGCGACCCCGGCAGGCATCGGCCCTAGTGGACCCCTACATTTGTGCTGACATCTCTTTGAGGCGCGCGTGGAATACGACGCGCCGTCGACCCGGGCCTGGTCCTTGCCGAACGGTGAGCTACCCATTGTTCACCGTCCGCAATCCCACGCCTACGGTGGCCGGAAATCCGCCTGGGATTCCCGACGCCCAGGGCGTCTCCTGCGGCGGCTAGGGGCGAGAGGGCGCGAAACATGCCTTTCCCTCAACCGTCCCGCCTCCTCCTTCGCGAGCATTACTGCTTCGCAGAAGGAGGTGACGGCTGCCCATGCCCTCTCGCTCCGTACCATGGCCTGAACCAGGGCCGGACGCGAGAGATCTCTGCCGCCGATCGCCTTGACAGGCCTACACTGTCCTCCCATACCTTGTTCTGTTTAAAAAAAACGTTGCGCCACCTATTAACACTGTGATTTGAAAACATTGTAAAAGCCAATTATTTCTAAAAGACTAACCGTGGAGTTTCTTGCCGGCTCTTCTCCATAGGAAACGACCAATTGGAACCGTGCACCTAGCTTCTGACGTTTCATAAGTGCCCATGTAGGTTTATGTGAAATAAAAATATTTTGGTTTTGACTAGACTTTTGTATGGGCACCCATTCGCAAACGAGACTGAGACAGGAGACGGAGACGCGAGACAGAGGACCGCGAGAAGTTCCACGTCTCGCTCGAAAAGCCTAAAGTACGTCCTGAATATATTGTCATCAAACAATAAATGGTTTTTCACCAATAGTGAAAACGACCCTTCTTGGCCTCTAGTTGTATATTAGAATTCGTTGATAAGCCATCTTTGTTTACTTTTATAATAATAATATAATAGCAAATCATCGTTGTCTTCATCCTCCAATTTTCTAACTTTAAAAACTTAAATTTTCATAACTTTCCATTACAATGTAGATTTATAACTTTCAACAATACAATTGACTCCAACGACTGAATCGACAGTACTGTTACTGGTTGCAGTCAATGTCAGTTTTCAGTATCGGTCTCGGTCCACAGTACACCAGCAGAGACCGAGACTTATGTCTCGGTCACTGCTGGTGTTTCGCGAACCGCTACCTTTAGATACATTTTCAAGCGTCCTTAAATGTTAATGTAAGTCAACCTTTCGTCAGGTAAGATTAATATCACCCACGCTTCGCCAGATGATTTCATTTATAAGGTGGTTAGCTCATAATCTTACGAGACACTCAGTAATAATATAATCTGTAACAGCTTCTTGAAGTAGGTAACAAGGATTTAATAAATTATTCATCCTTTTTAACGTTGTAATGGAAATACCGTTAGAGGATTAAAAATAAAGTAAAGTTCTAGTGTTCTTCTGTAAATTTCACTTGTAACCTAACTCAAGTGAGCGCACACAATAGGGTATTTTACTATAGACGAGAACAAATCTATAAATACACATATTATTGAGATAGTTTAGGCAAAATGGAGTCGGAAAATGTTAGTTTTAGTTCATAAAATAACAAAATAAATTTTAAAATTAAATTCAACGTTTTCAGTTTTTCTAATCTGTTAAAAAACACCATGAAATAGTAGCCGCCATGTTATTCGTCATACGGCTATTTTAACAAAAACATGTCAATTATCATACAAAGATCAGCGCATTTGTTTTTATAGCCCAGTGACGTCATGACCACAGAGCACCATGGCGTCCAGCGTTTTCGTCAACCTACGCGCGAAATTTGAAAATGTAAAATTTTAAAAGCATTTTTATGGCACTTATCGATTGAATAAAAATTGTGTGATTTTTTGGGGCATATTAGCACTATAGAATTTAATTAAGACACTACAAAAATAGGCGTAAGACCCTATTCGAAAGCGAACTCATTTGTTTTTAAAGTAAATCATCGCGGATTCACAACGCGACAGCGTTTGAATTTCGAAGTGATGTTATTTAGAGTACTGCGCTACTGATTGTGTATTTTTTTAAAGTTAAATTAAAATATCACTGAATTATGGTAAAGAAAAACATCGCCAAAAATCTTAACTTATAATCTGAAATGAAATAAATAGCTTAAACGCAGTGAGCAAACGTAACTGCGGATTTTTTTAAGTGAAATCTTCTTTAGGGGTTGAGCGATTTTTGGTAGAGGAATATCTTGTGGGTTCGCGTCACCGACATGCTAATAGTTTATCTGTAGTTATGAGTATAACGTGTTGCGCTTGGCTAGCAGTGAAAGCATTAATGTAAAGTTTCCACTTTTAGTAGAGAAAAAAAATGTGACATATCAAATGAAAGGGCGTGCTGTGAGGGTTTTAAACAGTTTTTTTTTTATAATTAAAAGAAAAGCATTTAATACAGGCAAAACCCATATTAGGTACATAAAATTAAATAAAATTTCACAATACAGCAACAGAATAGAATAAAATTTCAATGCAATTAAAATAAACGAATGAGTCGGGTACAAGGTATGAGGTCACAGAATAGGTTATAAGGTCCCAGTATTGAAATTAAAATAAAATGTCAAATTTGGGTCACAAAAAAAAGTAAGAAACTAAAGTGAAGTAAGTTTATAGTTATTTTATATTTTTTTAATAGTTATTTTATTGACCATTACCCTCTTATCTCCAAAACAACTAAGCCTAAAATTTTGAAAAAGGAAATATAGAAAGTAGTTCTATAAAGATTACAGGAAAACCTATAAGAAGTCTATTGTTTTAAAATAAAATGGTAAATCTCCCAATATTATGCGTACCAACTTACATTTACAGTTGGTTTGGTAGAACATGTTTTTGAACTACAAAGTTAAGTTTGTTCTTGGGGTACATTCTTCCGAACTTAGGAACTCTTAATTGTGCGTGGTTTGACACTCACTTGTTTTATACCCATCGACAAAAATTTACTCTCACGATTACTCGTATTATAGCATAACAAATGGCATTATCAATCAATCAGGACAACAATAGTTACCAATTTATTTAGATTGCTTAACAAGAGGTCGAATTCATTTGATATTTCAAGCAAACATAATGTAATGTTCAATGTTATGTTCCATTCTGTATTCGGATTTCAAGGGACTAAACATAAAATTATAGTGTCTGTTACTGCTGAACAAAAACACAGATAATATTCAGTTTTATTTATGTATGTTAGCTGTTTTGAATTCAATTCGAAATCAAATCATTATTTATTTATTTATTTTATCTTATATATTTTATATTATATTTTATAACTTAATGCCGTAGGCATTTTCTACCAGTCAACCTTTTATTATTATTCATTTTGTTCACTCTATTTAATAAAAGAAGAACATGGTTATTGCCCGTAATCATATAAAAAAATAATGGCATAAACTTATTTATCAAATAAACCCAATTTAATGGATATTAAAAACGTTTTTCTGTGTTTTATTTCAATTTAAAGTTCTCAGCCTCTAAAAAACGCCTGATAGTAAAACTATTTCAGAGATTCCCCATTTAAGGAATGTCTGTGGTTTATCAAAAACACTTGACAATTAAATCTGAAACCGCGTAATACCACAAAATCATTTCAAGTCGTTTCAAAACATCCCTTCTCCCGATTTAATATCCCTTTTCCCTTTTAAATATTTTATGACGTCAGAAGGCAGTTTTAAAAGGATTTCACTGTATCCCCTTATCAATAATTTAATAGATACAGGATGTTGGAATAAACGGGCTGTATCAAATGATTTCCGACATTTATTTATTACTTTTCACCCCACACTGTCGTTTTGATTACGATGTTAATTTGTCACCACGTGGAAAAACGAGGCATGATGTATATCTAAAGATGTTCTATATATTTATGTAATCTGTTTGCGGGTAGAAAGAGATTTATTTACATTTGGCTAAAGCTTTGGGTTCCTAGGAAAGCGGTTCCGTCATATTATATCGGACATCATGAAAATCTGTAATTTTCACCAGTGTTTGACATTAAGGTGTCGAATAACGCTCTGTATTTGAACAGCCGCTTTCTTAGGAAACCAAAGATGAAGAATGAAAAAACTACGTAATATTTTCGAATTTGGAAGTGACGTTTAGAGGTGTTTCTCTAAACATAATTTCGAAATTCGAACGTTGTGAATCCGCGATGATTTACTTTAAAAACAAATGAGTTCGCTTTCGAATTGTGTGTAGACCACCGTAAACCGCAACCGCAAGCCGAAATTTGAAGGTTGGTGGTTATGTGGTCAACCGAGGCAGGTACTGATTACGTATTGTAGGTAATAAGCACACACTGGTTTAATTCTTTAAGGATACACTGGTTTAATGGGAACAACGACAAATCCTACTCTTAGTGTCAAATGTATTTAAAATATCGTTCTGTTTCTGTCAATCACAATATTATAATAAATTAATTGTTAACATCATGTTTACTTGTCTTTTTAATATATCATTATTAACTATTTTCATTGTAAATTTAATAATTATTTTTGTTTGTCGTAAAGTAAATTCAAACGATGTATCTATGTATGTCACCATAAGATTGTGAGCACCGTTAGTTTACAATCTATCGGTATTATTTTCGTTATATTATAAGCTGTAGATAGATTGTGTATTGGGTGAAATGGGGTAGGTTAGGACTGACCAACCACGCGCGAGCCGAGCGAGCGAAGCGAGCGGTGTCGCGGTAGCGGCCGGTGAGTGCTACTTCAGCACTCACCGGCCGCTGCCGCCAAGTTACTCGCAGTTAGGCAGGCTATTTAGCATCAGCGCAAAGTGCGTTAGCAAGTTTGATACCAGATCGCAGTTTATCGTATTCCCGTGGATAGATTATAAACGTTCGATAAATAATGCGTTAAATTGTAAATGGTTTGTTGTAGTTCACAATTTTTCGACAGTTTATACAACAATAAACACAAACGTTAATACAACGGAAATAATACCGATAGACTGATTATAAACTAACGAAGTTCATAACGGTGACATGTATGCTGCATTAAATCCAGAACCTACTGTTTTGAAGGTTTTGCTACCTAGCCCGGGAGTCAGGTCGTAACTTTGTACTTACACATTTTTTGGCGTAAAAAATGTGTAAGTTCAAAGTTACGACCTGATAAAGAATTTTCAACATATTTGCTCAATAAATGCATTTACGAAGCCTCTATACATTGTTCAAAAGTTAAAAATTACACACCATATAACGGAATGTGCGGTAAAATAGGTACTCTCACCTAAGAACCTGTTTTACCGGATACTCCTTTGTACAGCGCCATGCGTATCCTTTACGGTTCTTTTTATATTTCCATGAAAAATATATAGGAATTCCACCAAGGAGTTTCACATTATAAGAATAAATAAGCTGAATGATCTACCCTCCTTGGAAGCGCTTTGCTCAATGCGTTTGTCTCACTTTAATACTCAAGAGAAAATGAGACGAAATATGTAGTTCTAATTTTCACCACGCGCACGTGGCGCCATTTGCAAATTTCGCACCATTTTCATATTAGAAACGTCAAAGATTTTCATTACCTGTTGTACTGTTTTCTCGCAAATGTGTTGAAAAACGTTGTATGACACACGTGCGGAAATTTTTATTTACAAACTCTTGACTATGGTAAGCTCTCCACATTCGTCTACTCGTTTGTAAAAACAACTTACCGCACTAGTATCATAAATACCTATTATTTATAATCGTTTGTAGATGAGAGAGACAGAACGATATTTTAAATCTGTCATACGTAATTTGGATACCTATGATAGACTTGTTCATTGTAACCTACCGAAGCCGGCTGAATGTTTTGTGAACAATAAAAAGATCTTACTATAAACAGTTCAGTAGTTACAGTTTTGCCCTGCAGTCTTAACTCGACTACTTAGCCTGTATAAACCAGGTTTGAACGAAAGCACACTATTGCTAGAGCAAAATTGTATGCAGTCTGTAATTTAAACCAATATTAGAAAGAGAAAATGTATCAAATCAAAAATCATTTATTCAAACAAGGCTGAGAGTCAGCACTTTTCGAACGTCAAAATTACATAAGACAGTCCCCCAAAACGCCCGCCCTTCACCACTTCCTAGTGCTTTAGCTGGGAAGAAGAAGTGACCCAACAAACTCCCCATCAGCACACCTGTCTGTTCAATCAGAAAAATAAATTGGATTCTATACAGTACGCAAAATAATTTACACAACGCTAAAACCGCCCATTGTGTCACCCTATGTAAAATTTCTACACGTATGTATATCTGTAATTTTTATGGTGTACATAATAAAGAGTATTTTATTTTATTTTAATCTTTATGGTGTACATAATAAAGAGTATTTTATTTTATTCTAATCTATTTCATTCTATTCTAAACATTAAATGAACTACTAGCTATATGTCAGTCGCCCCTAGCCGCCGCAGGAGACGCCCTGGGCGTCGGGAATCTCGGGCGGATTTCCAGCCACCATAGGCGCGGGCTTGCGGACGGTGAGCAATGGGTAGCTCACCGTCCGGTAAGGACCAGGCCCGCGTCGACGGCGCGTCGTATTCCACGCGCGCCTCAAAGAAATGTCGTCAGCACAAAGTAGGGGTCCACTAGGGCCGATGCCTGCCGGGGTCGCGGGAAGGTACTTATGGGTCACCGAGGCCCCCGCAACACAGGCAACAGGAAGGAATACGGGTGGGTTTTAGTCAGTAAGAGTCTGACACACCCTCCCGCTCCGCCCAGAGCGGGAGAAGTTATTTGATGATATCCCACCCTCAAAAAAAAAAAAAAAAAGCTATATGTCAGCTAGCACACCACACACTGACATATATACATATGTCAAGTTATACCAACAAAAAATAAAATAAAATAGAAAGGTTGGCTTAGAATTAACATCTTAGGACTAGACCATAAACGTAGACAAAAGCTCCTTTGCGAGAGACTGGAGTCCGTAATAGGGAAACCCTGTGTTACGGGTCTCCAGGCTCCCAGTGTTTAGGTCATCTCAAAGTTTAAAGTACAAACACAAGCATTTTGTAATTTCTATGAAAGAGAAGCAAGGGAAGGAAAGGCAGTCCCCTCAAAGTGCCCACCCTTCACCACTTCCTAGAGCTTTAGTTGGGAAGAAGTGGTGTAACAAACTCCCCACCAGGATGATTATTTGTACAAGCTAAAACAGCTAGCACATGGATAGATCAGGGCCTGGGTTAGCATATAGGATACTTTTTATCCCGATATTCCACGGGATCGAATCTTATGTGGTTGGAACCGCGGGGCGCAGGCTGCTAGTAAATAATATATTTCAAAACACCGAACATGAAGTTCCGTTTTTAATACTGCATACAATTCGAGTAATTGGAAAACTAAAAACTTTCAATATAAACATACTAGATTTAAATCAAAACTTCTACCCACATAGACGAAAATGTTCGCCTCCGCTGTATAACATAACTTTCCGGAGACTAGTAGAAATATACTTTGTAAGCAGAAACTAGACAAGTAAAACGTTCAATTTGAAAACATCTGCACAGAGCTCTGGCAAGATATTTCGAATTCTTTTTGTTTAGCGAAGACTCATAAAGAGTTAGTAACATTGACCTATAAACTAGTTCTAAATACAATTATTTAGAACTAGCTGAGCATCGCGGTTTCATCCGCATAAGTCTCGATCCCGTGGGAATGGGTATGTTTGTTTGTTACACTTTCACGCTAAAACGGCTGAACGGATTTGGATAAAATTTAGAACATGGGTAGACCATGACTTAGATTAGGATATAGGATACTTTTTATCCCAATATTTCCACTGGATCGAGACTTACGCGGGTGAAACCACTGGGTGCAGCTAGTAGGCGAATAAAATTGTAATTAAAAGGATTTTTATAAAACAATACACTTAGAGTTAGATTTTCACTCTCTCAATGTGTAAATTTTCATCAAACAAAATACTTTTTAGAAACTTTACTCATGAAAATCAAAATCAAAAGTCATTTATTCAAACTAGGCTGGAAATCAGCACTTTTCCAATGTCAAAATTACATAAGACAGTCCCCCAAAACGCCCGCCCTTCACCACTTCCTAGTGCTTTAGCTGAAAAGAAGAAGTGACTCAACAAACACACCAGCAGCACAGCTGCCTGTTCAATCAAAAAAATAAATTGGATTCTATACAGTACGCAAAATAATTTACACAACGCTAAAACCGCCCATTGTGTCACCCTATGTAAAATTTCTGAACTTATATCTGTAATTTCTATGGTGTACATAATAAATAGTGTTATATTCTATTCTATTACAAACATTAAATGAATTACTAGCCAAAATGTCAGCAGGCACACCACTATACCAACAAAAAAATAAAATAAAGTAGTAGATATGAATTCAGCTTACTGCAAACTCGCTGTATTGTCTAAAAACATAATGATTCTAACAGACAACGGAAAACGAGATCGAAAATAACTAGTACCTATCTCTAAATAAAATAATCGTTCAACCGATTTTCGGTTTGTGTTAAGCCACAACTCTAAAATAAGCGTTCAGTTACGTTTCGGGAATATAAGCTTCATTTAGAAAACCACAAAATTCTTGTTTAAATCATTTGGGAGTATTAAAATGGAATGCCTATAAATTATGGCAAAAACGAGACAAAATTCTAACTTCACTAGTGTTTTTTTCAAATCTAAAGCACGCAATACACACATGCAATGTAATTGCACAAAAGTATGTAAGTTGGTTGCATCAATCAAATTAACACAGCCTATCGCAGCCCACTGCTGGACAAAGGTCTCTTCCAAGCTGCGCCACAGCACCCTGTCCTCCGCCTTCCGCATCCAGTCTGTCCCAGCCACCTTTTTAAGGTCGTCGGTCCATCTAGCTGGGGGCGTCCCATACTACGCTTGCCGATACACGGTCTCCACTCCAGGACTTGTCTGCTCCATCGGCCATCGGTCCTTCGACAAACATGGCCAGCTCACTGCCACTTCAGCTCTCAGCAAGTTATGTCGGTGACTCCGGTTATTTTCCAGATAATTTCATTTTTGATTTATCCTTGAAAGAAACTCCGAGCATAACCCGCTCCATGACGCGCTGAGCGACTTTGAATTTGTGGACCAGCCCGACTGTCAGTGTCCACGTTTCAGCATCGTATGTCATAACGGGCAGGACGCACTGATTGAAGACAATTAGACTTCAAATATTGTGGGATAGGCGACGAGAAGACTTGACGAAGTTTTCCAAAAACAAAATCAAAAGTTATTTTTATTCAAATTAGGCTGAGAATCAGCACTTTTCGAACGTCAAAATTACACAAGACAGTCCCCCAAAACGCCCACCCTTCACCACTTCCTAGTGCTTTAACTGGGAACGAGAAGTGGCGCAAGAAACTCCCCAGCAGCACAGCTGTCTGTTTAATTAGAAAAAAAACAATATTCAATATGCAAAATAATTTACACTACGCGCAATATATAACATTAAATTATTAGACATACATATGTCCGCTAGCATACCACTATACCAACAAAAGAAAAACACCGAAAACTATACTTAAGCAGAAATAAAAACCGTAAACAGAACTTAATACCTAAATAAAAGCCTCCAGGCATAACGGGCATGCTTGCTTACACATAGCTATATCTGTAACTCAGTCACAAATGATAAATTAGGACCATCGAAGTAAAATAAACAGTTAATTACAAATAACAAAACCATGGTCAGCAAGACGATCAGTCACCACAAGCAGCACCCGTTCATGAGCATAACGCAAAAATCAGCCATTACCCCGCTCGCCGTATTTGAGGGAAGGAGGCAACCCGATTTCAATCGTTTAACAACGCGTAAAGCGTATGCTTCCATAGATTTTTACAATTTCATCCACAAATAGGTTATTTTTTAACCGATTTTCTTGAAATCCCTGGAGAATTACCTCAGTTAACTACTAGGTACAAATAAAAGTAGGTACTTATATAGCCTGAGTTAAACCTTTCCAATTTATCTAGAAGGATTGTATTGCACCTAAGATTGTTACAAAAAACCGTACGCTTATGTGTACTGCTTGGGAATAGAACTCATTTCTTTAAAGACTTTTTTATTTTTGCTCAACCACCCCAGAAGAGGGGTAATGTTTTTTATTCAACAGGTTGGCAAAAAAAGGCCTAGCTAAAGAAAAGTGGTTAACCTCTTACACTTAGAGCGTTTTCACACTGCGTTCGATCCGACTCCGAATTCAAGATTCGAGTTCAATCTGAATTGGGCTAAATTCAGACGGACAGAATTCGGATCTAGTGCGCAACCCCCATACATTTGTGCTGGGGTTTCGCACTAGATCCGAATTCTAATCGGATGCAGTGCGCAAACGCTTTAAGAGCGTTTACATCCCACATCCGATCTGAACCCGTGAAATGTCGGTCCGTAGCTGTCGTCATTCAAATTCCTTCCGTCCGAATTTAACAGATGTCCCATAACCATTTTGTCGAAATCGCAAGAAAAAACTATTGCAAGTATTCATCAGCGAAATACATTAATTATATCAACCGGGTATCAGGTGTGTACTACACCTAACACATACATAATCAGCCTATAATGGTTCCCACTGCTGGGACACAGGCCCCTCTCTGTGAGAGGGAGTGGGCCGTAATCCACCACGCGTGCCTAGTGTGGGTTGGTGGAATTTCACATGTCTTCGAATTTTCGTGCTATGTTTTTCTTCACCGTTATGAGAGCAATGGTGATGAAATTATTTACACAAATTAAAGCGCCTGACTCACGACCTACTTACTCGTAAGTGCAGGCAGTGGTGGCCCATTGGTAACAGCCCCACAATTACCAATGGGCCACCACTGCTCTTGGACTGACTTTTGGTTAAATGTAGGTACTTAATTAATACGCAATAGAATGTGCTGGATCTGGTCTTTTGGTTTTTTATCTTATAGAAGTAGAAAAGTGTTGATTAAAACAAACTGATCAAGAAAAGTTGGGAATGGTAGTACCTGTCTGGTTCACAACACAGAGTTTGCTACCCCTTTCAAAAACCATAACTAGGAAAAACCTCTCAAAAATGGCTCGAGGCTAAATAATAGCAGCTGCACGGGTCAATCGAAGGTTGAGCTATGCTTGCCGATCCATTACATATCGAGACCCTCCGTCTGTCTTGCAAAGCACGTCTGTCTATGATCCCTGTATGCCGTTGATCCAGGCTGTCTTTCCTAGAGTGTGCCACTTGGGAGGGGTCGCGCCGTGCCCTCATCTCAGGAGTAGGCAGCGCCTTGTCGCTGACGAGTCCCGGATTGGAGGAGACGAAGAGTCCTGAGGTGCAGTTCCACCGCGCCGAAGGACTACTCCACCGGAGCCACCTTCTGCGAAACAGTCATGTCGCAAAGGAGGCTGCGGAAAGGGAGTGGGAGGACTCGGCGCACCGGGCGTCGGTGGAGGGCGGACAACGCCCTTTTCCAGCCCCCCTAAGTGGGTTGAGGGGCGACGGAATCAGGGACATCCGTCGCCCCCCACATAGCAGGACTCGAGGTGGCGGCGGGTAGTGTTCCACGCGCGCCCCTATTGGACATCACGGGGGAAGTCTTACACCTATCCCTCCGCGGGCCTGAGGGCTGGCACCAGCCGGGGATCGCGGAAGTCGTACAAGATCCCATAAACCCCGGTGCAAGTGTGGGAGGGGAACACCGGGGTGGTTTTTAGTCAGTAAGAGTCTGACAGACCCCTCCGCCAGCCCCCGCGTGGATGACATCCATGAGGATTACCACACCGGAACAAAAAAAAAGGCTGTCATTCGTAGATCTTTGACAGTCGTTACGGGTACAGTAAAACGGGGTGAATAGAAATGCAGGGGTGAATCGGTACGAAACTTTAAAAAGGATTTTAACGTTGAAATAATATAATTTGTTGCCAAAAAGGGCTCTAATGTGTTTATTGAATAATAATTAACGACTAACTTTCCTAGTTGGCAGCAAACTGTATTATTTCAACGTTAAAATCCATTTTAAAGTTTCGTCCCGATTCACCCCTGCATTTCAATTCACCCTGTTTTACGGTAGTCAGAAGCCCAATAGTCTGACAACCAGTCTTACCAAGGAGTATCGTGTTACCCAGTAACTAGGCTGTGAGGCAGTCGCTCCATGTAAAAAACTGGTATTTAGCTGTATCCAGTTAGACTGGAAACTGATCCCAACCTAGTTGGGAAAAGGCTAGACGGATGATGATACTCTATAGTACCATCATCCTGACAACTAATGACACAAACAACAAGACCTTTTACAAAATGACGCCATCAAACGGAAAATAAAAGAAAAATAATGTCCAAATTCCCACGAGTAGTACACAATAGACGTAAATAAGATAAGAAAAACCGTGTCAGAAATAAAGTGGGCAATCCTCTTAATCCGGATATTTTATCGAGTATCGGAAAAATATTTTCATAAGACGGACCTTCAAGAGAATTATAGTATTTTGCTTTAGTTTGGGAAAAACCGGCGCAATTCGTGGCCACTTGCTTTGGCTGCGGTCTGAAATAAAATTATGATCGAACGAATTGATCGAATGTCTTGATGGTCCAGTGGTTAAAGTAAGAAAAAACAAGATGGCGCCGTTAGTTCTAATTTTTGGATAAAGATCCTTGAACTGTTGTAAAGTTCGATGTGTCGTAATCAGGTAAGTAATATATTATAATATAGGTAATTACAAAATCTCTTATATTTATCAAATACAACAACTGAATCTATAATTTTATTTGATAATTATAAAATTATAAAATAAAAATTATAAACTAACTAATTTTTATAAGCATAACATATATTGAATATAAAATCGAATCTATTTAGTCTAATATGATAAATTTCTATCATAGTTAGTAACCTGAGTAGATATACCTAGTAACTGATTACCACCTGCCAAGATAGTTCAACGGAGCCCTGCTTCGCGGGGCTCCTATTTCTGGGTGGTTATAAAATAATAACCACGAAGGCTAAGTATTTCTCACGTTTATTACATCTTGTGAACGTTATTGAAATGTGAATATGCCAAATAACTTTATATGATATGAGACGCACTCGTCTTAATAATTTCAGATTTCTAAGGCACGTCTGCTGAACGTAAAGTCCTGGTTTCGATTCTCTGATCGAGCAAATTCTTATAAGATTTATCTCTCACGAATTTCTCAGTAGCTGGGTCTGGGTCTGTGTCCAGTTTGTGGCAATAGGCTTGCCTCCATGACATGGGACTGAAACATAACTGGAAAAATGTGGGTGTGTTTTACACTTCTACCTACGCCATCGGGAATACAAGCGTGATATCATACACATAAAATCATTCGCGTGCCTCGCAACACAATTATAAATTCCCTCCTCTGTGACACGACTCACATAAATTAATTAAAAAGTTTTGTTTTCCTTAATAGATGAAATTCTTCAAATGAAATCGTCACCAATTTTAATAAAACTTTATACTGTATATTTTTGAGCGTGGCAGCTTGTTATTTAAAGTTTTGACAAGGTTTCATTAAGAAAGACATAAAAAACAGTGAAGGAATAACGCTAACATAATATCACGACTATATTTTCCATAGATGAAAGCAGAGATGTACGATAATGCAAAGATACACCGATAATTCTTTCGCTAGCAACGTATAAGTTCCACGTAATAGGGGGCAAGCCTTTTGACTGGTCAAGGACAGCTGAGACATAATTGATCTTCTATTGTTTGACTCCGAATCGGTGTCGCGAGGGGCTTTTTTTTTTTTGGATGGGAAATCATCAAATAACTTCTCCCGCTCTGGGCGGAGCGGGAGGCTGTGTTAGACTCTTACTGACTGAAACCCACCCGTATTCCTTCCTGTTGCCTGTGTTGCCAGGGGCCTCGGTGACCCTTTAGTACCTTCCCGCGAGGGGCTTAACAGGTTAATCCAGACACCGGGCTGCTACTGACATTCCTAATATAAAGTTCAGAGGTTTACAGGAGTGATGAAATTAGATAAAATGGAATCGAACCCAACAGCTGGCTGAAAAAATAAATATATACCAGACTCGAGAATCGAACCCAGGACCCCGCGCTAAGCATTCACGCTTGCAACTATTAGAAACCAAGGCAGTCAAAGAAGAAAATACTTGTAGTACGAAAATCTTATTTACATTCTTACTGATCTTGCAAACAGTTCTAAAACAAGAAGCTCGCCACGGGCGAAATAATGCACCATTATAATATACTGAAGAAAATATAAAAATGTGAACTATCTTATACATATCCGAGGAAAAAAACACAAAAAAAAAATACACAAGGCTTTAGTTGTAAGATTCCTACGCCAATGGATAAAATAAAACTGTGTTAAAAATACATTGAAATGAAGAGTTTATTCGTAACAGCTGCTGTATTAGTCGCTTTCCAGAGAAACTGGCACATATACCCTGATAGAAAGAGAGATACAGGCCACCCATGGACTTGGCTTCACATGCCGTGGAGAAATATCTCTCAGGCATACTGGTTTCCTTGCCGGATTGCCGCCATGGGATCTGGAGGCAAAAGTCCAAGCGCACGTATGGGAGTGGCGTGAGGAGGCGAAACGCCGATGATTTCCCATCCAAAAAAAAAGGCATGCCGGTTTCCTCACGATCTTTCCTTCATCGTTTTTTAAGCAAGTGATAGTTATACAAAATGCATATGAATCTGTAAAGTTAGAGGTGTGTGCATTGGGTTCGAATTCGATCCCTATGACGAGCCAGTCCGACGGTCACATCCCATGACTTGGCAGTCCGACGGTCACACCCTATGACTTGGCAGTCCGACAGTCACACCCTATGACGTGGCAGTCCGACAGTCACACCCTATGACTTGGCAGTCCAACAATCACACCCTATTGAGTTTTTCTCTCTGGAATTTCTCAGTAGCAGCCTGGAGTCTGGATTTGTGCCCGGTTGATGACAATAGGCTCGCCCCCTATTACATGGGACTTAAACATAACTGGCGAAATGTGGGTGTACAGGTACACCTCTGCCCAACCTTACGGGGAAACAAGGCGTGATGTTATGTGTACAAATAAATAGCCCAAAAATATTAAAAGTGTGAATTGCACGTTTTCTAGCAAACTTAGTGAAAGTCACACTTGAGCAATCTTACGACTACAGCCAGTGAAGAAAAGTAATATGATTTACATAATCTCTTGCCAGATGAACACCTTACTAAAGAGTTCTACTTAACCCCGGAAGGGATTAAGACTGAGGTTTTAATCCAACACCTTTTGAAGGAAACTCCAAGACATTCAGTCCCGGCATTTGTAAGGAACAATTAATGTATTGTTTACCTGCCAGTACTTCTCTGAAAAGGTAGGAAGAGGCGTGTAGTTCATATTTAAACTTATACACATTTATATTTTCTGACTAAACACGAAGTTAAAATCAAACTAACAAACTGGTTGCAGAAGTTAACGTATGACGAAACCGGGAATCTTATTACAATTGTCTCTTAATAGATTTATACTGTGTTCAAAATAAGCCACTGTTTGTTTAATTTATGTTGTTGTTATCTTTATGTACTTGCATGACACTCATTACCAGTTGTATGCTATTATATCTCGAGGAACATTGGATCCTAAATCACAGGCTTTAGGCCTTGTTTTAGAGGCATCAGTTCGCCATTTAATGTGACTCTATTGTACAACATTTGTTTAATCCTTGTGTATCCTTGTGTGTTGTGTATGTTTTTCAAATTGTTCAAATAAACATTTTATTTATTTATTTGTTTATATGTCGCCAGCTATCTACATTTATCTATATCTATACTTAATAATTATAAATTAAAGTCGCTTTTCGTGTCTATATGTGTGACCACATTGTTCTTTTAAACTACGCAATGGAATGTGATGGGGCTTTCAAACTCATTACAGAATTTATTCCAGAAGCGCTATATTTATAAATCAATATTATAATAATTAAATAAGTAATAAAAACACACTCTAAAAACGGTGAAGGAAAATATCGTGAGCATGTCGTAGAAACAATAATTCAGTAACATGTTATATCACATTACGGCCTAATCCCTCTCACAGAGAGGGGGCCTGTGTCCCAGCAGTGGGAACATTATAGGCTGATTAGATTAGTTTAGAAACATATTATAATAAATAAATTTCGATGTTTTGTCCAATCGTGAAAGCCGTACTAAGCAGACACAGGTCGCTATTGTTTTATAAGATCTACGAAATAGGAAGTAAGCCGATTGCCCAGGCACAAATTTGAACTTCAAGCTGATATGGAAATTTTCCTAATGGTTAATCTCAAGAACACTTTTTCTGAACCAGAAATCGAACAAAGGATCACGTTATGCAGTTGCGTTTGCGACCAACATGGAAGTTTGGGTGCTTTTCCACTGACGCGGAGCTGGGCGGAGTAGAGAGGAGCGGACCGTGAATTGGCCAATCACAGTGCTCATCCGAAATCTGTGGAGTGGAGATTTCGAGCACTGTGATTGGCCAATTCGCGGTCCGCAGCCTAAGGAATTACAATCACTCTGTCTAGCCTTTTCCCAACTATGTTGACGTCGGCTTCCCGTCTAACTGGATGCATCTGAATACCAGTAATTTACATGGAGCGACTGCATATCCGACCTCCACAAACCCAGTGACTGGGTAATACGATACCACTTAGACTGGTTGTGCGACTTTCAGGCTTCTGACGACCCGTAACGACTGTCAAAGATTCACGAATGACAGCCGGGACCAACGCCTTAACGTGCTTTCCGAGGCAAGGAGGAGTTTCGTATGTAAACATAGTCACCCATCCACGGACCAACCGCGGCAAGCGTAGCTTAACCTGAGCCACCTTTATCTAAGAATAAAATACTCACACTTCGGTCACTTTATATTTTGGAAATAGCCTTATTTGTCAGAAATAACCCCCATTTGTTTTCTCGAATATCGGACATTATAAATAATACGTAGGTAATCACCGGGATAATAGTAAAATTCGTGTTCAGCCAGCTAAGACAGCGCTACTATATAAAAGCGTTGTATGCAGAGCGCCAATAATTTATAATGATATCCCTAACTGTGTAAGAAATTAAATACAGCCCAGTTTAAGAAAACATTTAAAAAATACTGACAGAAAAGCCTAGTATAATGTTAATGAATTTTTAAATGATAAATCGCTCTGAAGATACAGACTGAATCTATTCTATTTATTTTGAATCGCATGACTATTGACCATTTTTTTAAATTTGCTATTAATGTTAATTGTTGATTTATTTATAATTAATTTATTATTATTATTATGTTTAATTACTAATTAATGTATTCATTTTTAAGTATAAAAATATGTATAAGGTATGTTGAAACTTTTTGCACTCCCCGTCACTTGTACCTAAAGGTTCATTAGAAAACCAGCGTCAGACAGCATCTGTCTTGCATTAATGCTGAAATGATCGTTTTTGGCGCAGCCTTGAGGCACACACTATTGTTTAAAACATTATTTTCACTTTTCATTCTGTTATTTTTTCACGAACTGTGTCCAAATAAACGTTATTATGTCTTTCTTTCTTTATTTCTTTCTTTCTGAGTTTTGAAAATAATTATTTTCTTTGAACAACCCATGAAACGCATTCTTCTTGAGTTCTTGTATTGTATTGTAACTTGAAGAAAATTAGACCGATTCTCATGCAAATTCCACCATTACCATATTTACTTTGTGTTAGATATTCCATACAATTTGGGTAACATAACATTTGAAAGGGATTCATGATACATCATATTACTTCGTTCAGAAAATTCATGAGACGAAAAACAAAATGGATGCGTTAAAAAGGGAAGCGCAGCTCTTAACATCACTTCCAAATTCGAACGATGTCTCGTTGTGAATCCGCGATGATTTACTTTAAAAACAAATGAGTTCGTTTTCGAATTGTGTGCGCTCACTTGAGCGAGTTCCCAAGTGAACTTTACAGAATAGCACTATTTTGGATGAGCGTGCCATGATAAGTATCAGCTATTTTGACCAAAGCATAAAAAAAATTGGAGGTGCTGATTTGCAAAATTAATAATTTGAAATGTTTTCATGCCCTTTTTTATCACTGGCCCTGGTCTAAAGAAAACCTCTTAAAATCAAGAAAAAAAAAAACAATTATCAAACATGCCAGAGATACAAAGTAACAGGATACCTACAAAAGAAAAATTGACAACCATCTCCTGTATCAAAGTTGGTTATTATAGCCAAAAGGCGAGGTGAAGGTGTCGGGTAAAGGTCACATTTTAATACAGTTTTTTTTTAAAGAAAATCTTTTGTCACCCTTTTTCAAGGGTATTCGGAGCATAATGATTCATCCACAAAAAAAAACAATGAAAAATATTTGAGATAAAAAATATGCTATAAACCTCTTTTCAGGGTTCCGTACCCAAAGGGTGCCAAGTGGACCCTGTTACTAAGGCTCCGCTGTCCGTTCATCCATCCGTCCGTCTGTCACTGGGCTGTATCTTTTGAATCGTCATAGGTACACACTGGAATTTTTCACAGAGTGTTTACTAGTTAACAACAAAAAATAAAAATAAAATAAAGTGAAATCATCAAATTCCCAACTATGTTAGGGTCAGAAGAGGCCGACAACAGCTAAAGCGCGGTCACTGTCGGACTGCATAGAAAAGAAAGAGAAGCGCGATGACCGAACGCTGGTAATTTACTGCAAAATATGAAGCAATTATCTATTTACAAAACATCTATTGCTTGGATAAAAAAAATAAAACACAACAGAATAATATGACAAAAAATCAGAATGATTGCATGTATATCAGTATGGTGTTTAATCGTTAATATATTTTTTTATCTTCGTGTTTTTTTTTCTATCGTATCAAATTAGTTGTAATATGTTTTCAGCACACTATCTACCTAGCATATATCCTGAAGAATATCAAATATTTTTCTGATTTTGTTTACTGCAGTGGAGCATATACTTTTAGGCATTATAAAACTAACAAAATTTGCGTTTAGGTCCTGTAGTCCCCTTAATATTTTACATGGAGCGACAGCCTATCTGACCTCCACAACCCAGTTACTGGGTAATACAATACCCCTTGGTAAGACTGGTTATCAGACATCATGATTATCATTCTTCTGAACTCTTGTTTTTATTGCTAAAGTATAAAAAAAATGTAGTGTTAAATATTGTAAGGTGGCACGGAACCCTTCGTGTGCCAGTCCGATTCGCACTTGGCTGTTTTTATTTTTAGTAACGCCACTACGTAGAATATTACTGTTTGTGAAAAAAACCTTTTTTTTCTCTTTACACTTACTTCTGTGGGCTAGACTGAAATATATATTTTATGATACTGTGTTTAATCTGTCTGAGAGTAATATAAAGGCATGTTATGCAAATAATTCATATATTTCTTTGGGTTATATAGCAAAATATTTTTAGGAGGCCTGTGTCCCAGTAGTGGGAACATTTTAGGTTGATTATGCTATGGTAGGTAAGATGCATAAATAACACTTTAATTAAACAATATCATCACTTTTTCTCTCCTATAAACTATGTTTAAAAGGAAACCATAAAAGCATTCCAATCTCGATGACGCTTTTAAACGAATGAAATTTTAATTCTCTTCAGGAACATATTGCACTGAAAACGAAGCAAATCGAGCGTAGCGTAGAATGATATTTATCTTTGTTTTCATAGAGCACATTTTCAATTGCATCATAATGCTAGAAGTCTGTAATTGTATTGCTTCACTTTTGGAATACATAATAGGAGTATTTCTATTAAGAGAATGAACAATGATCACCATACTTGCTTGCGTGTAAGCGATTTCAAACAACTTTCACAATAAAAAAAAACACTACGTCATTATTAAATCAAATCAACAAACTTAATTAGGCATCTTGAATTATAATTATTTTAAAATTTAAAATTTTGGAGCAGTGGTGGCCCAGTGGTAACGGCCGCGAGTTACGAGTTGTAGGTCGTAGGTTCGAACCCAGACAGGCGCTTCACTTTGTGTAAATTATTTCATCACCACTGCTCTCAAAACGGTGAAGGAAAACATCGTGATCACCAAAAATTCGAAGACATGTAACATCTACCAACCCGCACTGGGTCCGCGTGGTGGATTACGGCTCATTCCCTCTAGCCGAGAGGAGGCCTGTGTAACAACAGTGAGAACATTATAGGCTGATTATGTATGTATGTTATGTATATTTTAATATTATATATTAGGTATATAGGTATTATTTTAATTATATGTTTTTTGTGTAAAAGTAGGCATAGAAATTCAGTATGATTATGATTACTCTGTACCTACCAAACTTAAGAGGTCTCACTTTTTATTTTCTTTTATTTTGCGGTTTGCTTCTATTTTCGCTCTAAGCTCGAGTCGACTGTTTTTATACAACAATGAGAAAACGATGCGCTTCCCTGGTGCGCCGCGTGCGGGCCTGCCCCTTATTCTGCGCTGTGTGGCAAGCAGACTCGAATGTTTATATGTGAGTCGTTGCTGCAAGCTGTCCACCTCTGTGTTAGGCGTGTGGCAGTGATTCACATGTATTCATGGTTTTAAGTTAAGTCATTAGAATAGGAATACTAACATAGGGGTAAGGAATATTGTTACTAACAAAACTGAATCATGTTAATAGAGATATTATTATTATTATAAGCTTTTTTTAGCGAGACATTTTGGGGGACTAACTGTTTTCCACCAACCTGTTACCAACTTAATTAATACTGTCCTGTAAAGTTCACTTGGAATCTCACTCAAGTGAGCGCACACAATTCGAAAACGAACTCATTTGTTTTTAACTAAATCATCGCGGATTCACAACGAGACACCGTTCGAATTTCGAAGCGATTCAGGATTCTTCATTCATTCGTCGTTAAGCTAAAACTTACATAATATTGTTTTTGATATGATACGTCATAGTTGTTAATAACGAAACTATTACTAAGTATGAATGAGCTTGTAACTATTAATAATCTGGATATAACAACGCTTGTGTGCTTCGGTAATGATATTCGATATTTTACGTAATGAGGCTTCCAAAGGGGAAATTTACCAGGGAATTGACTTACAATAAAAAAAAAATGATTAATTAATAATCGATTTTTATTTGTTCCTACAAAATCGGTTATAGAAAAATCGATTTTTCTAAAATAAACGTTTTTTTTTTGTAAATTTATTGGATTATTAGAATTATGGAGCTCGAAAAATAATAGCAAAATATTCAATAAAGCTACTATAACTTTTCGAGATCCTAAAGTAGGAATTATTTTGCTTACACTGACTTATAAAATAGCTATAGAACACAAATAAAAAAAATCCTAAGCATTTAATTTCAAAAGACTTGACATTGCAAAAGTCGTAAGGTTTTACCTTACGACTTTTGCAAGTCAAGGGGTCGGACAGAAATATGAAGCTAGTTGCCCATTCAAAGCATTAGTTAGTTCATATGGAGAAGAACGGGCAAGAAACTCCATGGACATTCTTATAAATCAATATAACAACTTCAAGAATTTCATGCCAGCTTAAACTCCTGATTTTCGTGACGAAAAAGCTGCGTAAACGTGCTGACATCCACAAAAAAATTATTGAATAAAAATAGTGTCATAATTGGCTTGAAATTTAAATTCCTAATATTGTTTTATAAAACATTTGTTGTAACCGTTTTTTTATGAAAAAGGAATGGTTTTTTACGATAAATTTGAACACGTTTTTAATGTAATTTATTCCGTAATGTATGTATGTAAGTAAGTATGCTCGACATATTGCATTTAATTTATGTTCGTGACCAGTGACTATGTAATTTACTTAATTATACCTAAACGTTGGCAAAGCTTGGGAAAATAATCGATTTAAGTTTTCATGAATAATAAACACATTAAATAATCACAACGTAATTATATGAAGGCATCAAAATTCCCAGTCCAATTACAGTTTTGATACCTAATATACCCATCATCAGCTAATAAAACCATAATATTAGAAAGGAGATAGTTTTTTTTTCAACAAAAATTGTTTTGTTTTATATCAGTTTTTTTCTTTTTCTATCACCAAAGTTATCCATTCCTTCACATGTTTTTTTTTTCATCAATCGAAGGATAATTTTTCCATATTTGAATAACTAATGTTTTTGTGAAACTAAACTTCATTGTGAGTATTATAATCTGAAATATTGGTCAAGGAAAATAAATAATAAATAATCGGATAATGTTAATTATTGAATATAAGAAATTTGTATAACTGTAACTAATATTTAATGTATAAGTGTACAATTTAAAAATCATTGATTCAATAATAGAAATTGTACGTAGATATTTGCACGCCATGAGAAATGGCAGACATATTGTCAGCCACTCTTATTAGGATCCTGCATGCATGTATTATTTTAATTATGTATGTATACACATGTTTGAGCAAATAAAATTTCTTCTTACTTCTTATGCTTGTCAAAATTGGGACAAAAATATTATAACAATACGCCTGAAAACGTACAACAAAATAAACCGTACCTATGTTCTTTTCAACACCTTTATTCCTCACATAAAGACCTTTCGACCGCGCTTAAGCCTACGCCGCCGCTACAAAATTGTTACTTTTTAGCACCCCGTCGTACGCTACACACCTACGCAGCTACGCCGTAGTCAACAGGTGCACTGACCCACTTACACAAAATAACAACACATAACAAAATTACAATAACAGTTTTTTAAAGTCTAAACACTTTCAGAATTTTTTTCCACTCACGATTTTTTCTCTCTAAATATATTTTTTTGTATTTTCCGGGCGCTGATATAAGCGTCCGGGCTGTAGAACCGGCTTAAAGCAACTGGCCTTACGAAGGAGTTCTGCGCATGTACCTTACAAAATTGTATAGACAGTGGCCAGTACAGAAGACCCCTTATACCTCTCTTAGTCAGTACAATCGTAGAGTTTTCCGGGGAGCTCTGGTATAAAATGAGAGGCCAGGTGAAACTGTTTATCCCGGTTATATAGAAATGTTAGCAGGTATGTGAAGCTACAGTTGGTTTTGTGTATTTTTCGTGGCCATATTATACGGGTCTTTTATTTGTCTGTTATTTAAGATAGTTGGTGGAAATGTTTTGTTATTAAGATGGTGCCTATTATTATTTTGTGCGGGGAGGCGATAGTAATGTGGTCGAGAAAGAATATTATGAGTTATTATGGGAAATATAACGTTATAACATACTTACATACATAAACTTCAGAACGCCACCTGTTACGATCCTCATAGTCCTTTTGTTTCGTTTACGTCCATACATGGTTGGTACGTTTTAATTTATTTATTATCAAAATACTTAGATATTTTGGTATTGTTTTTAGTTTTATTCGTGTATTTTTTTAATGACAAACCACTCGATTTAGAAAGTAGCTGTACCACAAAACTGTCTTTTAAAAATAAAATGGGAATAATAATACCTTTTGTCAAAGCCTCATGAATGGAGATGCATAGATTAAATTTGTGTTCTTATTATAATAAACTCAAACTCAAAGCATTTATTTCATATAAACCAATTTCAGGCACTTTTGAATTGTCAAGGGGTCAGTCGTGAAGGAGAAGGCAGGACGGTTGAGGAAAAGGCAAATTTCGCGCCCTATCGCCCCTAGCCGCCGCAGGAGACGCCCTGGGCATCGGGAATCCCGGGCGGATTTCCGGCCACCGTATGTGCGGGCTTGCGGACGATGAGCAATGGGTAGCTCACCGTCCGATAAGGACCAGGCCCGGGTCGACAGCGCGTTGTATTCCACGCGTGCCTCAAAGAGATGTCAGCACAAGTGTAGGGGTCCACTAGGGCGGATGCCTGCCGGGGTCGCGTGGAAGTTTGAAAGGGTTACCGAGGCCCCTGGCAACACAGGCAACGGAAGGAATACGGGTGGGTTTTAGTCAGTAAGAGTCTGATACACCCTCCCGCTCCACCCAGAGCGGGAGGGTTAGTTAGGGAAGTTATTTGATGATTTCTCACCCACAAAAAAAAATGTGTCGGTCAGTCAGAAAGATGAAGCTAGTTGTATTCATATTATTGACGGAAAAGTACCTACGAAATAAAATATAAAATTTATATGGGAGCTACATCTGCCAACAAACTAATTTGCAGTTTGGCAGAAGTAATTTTTTTGTAAACGTAGGATTTTACCACGAATAAGCGCTTATTAATTTTCATTTTTTCATTTTTCTCTTGCACTCGTCCACACTAGTCAACAGCAGCCACAGAGGCAACTGCAGCCAACTCTAAATTGCAAATTTTGTGTAATGTCACACTTCTTTGAGCGAATTGTTTACATTGAAACACGTGCGATTCTTGTTACGTGTTTCAATTGAACTTTTTATTTCATTTTCTTCTCATCCGATTTTCTATGAAACGTGTTTCCAATTAGTTTCTGTTTTTATTTCAGACTTAAATGACTATCTACTGAACTCGTTCCGTAGAAATCTTTTCGATAAATATTTTTGTATTAATTGTGAGCAAAATAGTAGTGTTCTTCTGTAAAGTTAACTTGGAACCTCACTCAAGTGAGCGCACACAATTCGAAAGCGAACTCATTTGTTTTTAAAGTAAATCATCGCGGATATACAACGAGACAGCGTTCGAATATTTAGAGAAATGAAACAACCCATAACCTAAATAATTCTGTCCTGTCTTTATTGACCCAATTATTGCCTTCCTTTATACTTACGTAATACTTTAATCATAGTTTTACACTCGGGTTTTAAGTAGAAAGTGACTTTATTAGAGTGCCTCGTTGGTTTAGAGTTCGCAAACGCGATTCCTGAGCATGGATATTCAGTCTGTGTATTGTATTGAAATTATATGTTTTATTTTTTCTCTTTTTATTAATACTGATTTATATCTTTGAACGATAATATCAGAAATTAAGTTATCCGGTAGAGAACCGGAGTTACCGACATACCCTGCAGAATTAGCAAGCTGAAGTGACAGTGGGCTGGCCATATTTGTCGAAGTACCGATGGCCGGTGAAGCAGACCAGACCTGGAGTGGAGACCACGTATCGGCAAGCGTAGTGTGGGACGCCCCCCAGCTAGATGGACCAGCGACCTTAAACAGGTAGCTGGGACAGACTGGATGCGGAAGGTGGAGGACAGGGTGTTATGGCGCAGCCTGGGAGAGGCCTATGTCCAGCAGTGGACTGTTATAGCCTGAGTTGATTTATATTGCTATTTATTATAAATTAATTTGTATACTTAAGTAATGAAATGTGTGGTACTTTATAACTGTTTTTTTGTCCAGGCTTATTTTATTTAATTACCGGGACTTCGCTCGCTTGATTATTTAATTCTAAACATTTGTACGCCCTTTGGCATAACATAGCGCACTCTTTATTATCTTTAAATAACATTATTATTGTACCTATGTTCAAAAAATGAATAAATGACTTATGACTTATGGAGTCCAGGGTTTTATCTGAGTAGAGCAAAAAGTTTTTCATATTAAACTCAGTGTCAGGAGTCCAGTGTCTGGATTTGTACCCATTTATTTTCAAAGTTCCACCCCCTCTAAAAAGGGACTTAATATAATCTGACTAAATATGAGAATTATGCAGGTTGTGTCACTTTATTAGAACTTCTATGAATAAAAGAGCCAGTTTTATGCTAAATGAACACGATAACCTTTGACAAAGATAGAATTTCTAGCAAAGGGGAATGAAAAAATAATTGAGTCGAGAACACTCGCATTTGCAGTCAATTAAAAATTAATTGCTTCAGCACGTGCGTAAGGCTCCGTGTCATTGATACCAACGTAATTAATTCAAAATTCTACTTCGTATAAATATAATGGTATTCTGTAAAGTTCACTTGGCCTCACTTAAGTGAGCGCACATAATTTGAAAGCGAACTCATTTGTTTTTAAAACGCTGACAACACCTAAACCGCGGTCACTGTCAGACTGCATAGAAAAGAAAGAGAAGCGTGATGACACAACGCTTGTAATTTATTGCAAAATATGAAGCAATTATATATTTACTCAAAATTGAGTTGAGTAATCGAAAATAAAAAACAACCAAGTTCTGCATTCAAATAAGACGTTCTTGTTATAAATTAAATACATAACGTATGTTGATATGTTATGCAGATATTTTAGATTAGAACTCAAGGTGAGAGGTTAGTTTAACGTTAGTTTGTATCGAGATTATTGTTCTAAACGTGTTTTGGTAACAACCAAGTTCTGGGAAATATGTTCAAAATTAACATATATTTATTCCGCTACCACAAACTATACAGATTTGGCAATTTTATTTTTCTTAAGAGAAGCCTATTTTGGTCAATTGGGTCTTGTCATCGCCTTAAAGTAAATAATCGCGCATTCACAACGAGACACCGTTCGAATTTCAACCTATGTTGAATACTTAGAAAATACATTAAGTAAAGCAAATTCAAATACTATTTGAAAAAAAAAATTTTTTTTTTTTCTTAAACTTTGAAAAAACATATATACAGGATCAAATAAATTAGCTGGCGAAACTCGGCAGACGAGTTCGATATCGAACACGTTAAAATAAAAATAAAAAGATTTTTTTTTTGACAGCTGGTGGTATTGTTACTTGAAGTATGAGTTGAGAAAATCTATTTTCTTTTGTTTTTTCGTATTTACGTTTCGATACCAATCGTCTACGGAGTTTGGCTAGCTGATTGAATTTGACTCTGTTTATATATACATGCGTATACATGTACACAGGTTCACCAGTCACCAGTCTAGCACAACACGTCACGTGTTGGCATGTCGGTGACGCGAACTCATAAGTTTAGCTCCTTTTTTTTTGGTGGGATATCACCAAATAACTTCTCCATACCATGCCCTGAACCAGGGCCGGACTAGAGAGATCTCTGCCGCTGATAACCTCCACGAGGACACGGCGGTGCTCTGCCCAAACCGGGCAGACCTCCACCGTGTCCTCCGGGCGATCCACACAGTGGTGACACCCGGGGGTTTTTCCTCCCGCCTTATCAGACACAGGAACCTCTTGAAGCTGCCGTGTCCGGTGAGGACCTGCGTCAGGCGGAAGGTGAGGACGCCGTGGCGCCTCTCTAGCCACTCCTCAAAGAGGGCACTTATCGCTGCAATCGTGGCGTGCCCAGCACTGAGTTGCGACAACCGTACTCTGCATGTCGCCATGAGATTCCGCCGAAGCTCCGTCCGCTGTGCCGCGATTTCTCGCGGCAGCGGAGTTACACCCCGGCGTTTCACCTTCTCGCGCCACTCGCATACGTAAGTTTAGCCTCTACCAAATCGCTCAACGCGGCTAAAGGAGTTTTCACTTCAAAAATATACAGTTCCAACAAAATAAAATCTGCTAAATGGTCGCCGTATTGTTTTTATTTCTACTCATTTTCAGTGTTTTAATTAAAACGAATATAATGATACTTTTTAGGGTTCCGTAGTAAACAAGGAACCCTTATAGTTTCGCCATGTCCGTCTGTCTGTCTGTCCCCGCTGTAGCTCAGAGACGCTTGGTATTAAAAAGCTGTAATTTGGCATACGCTGACAAAGTGCTGAAATAAAATTTTTAAAAAACATTTTTTTTTAGTGTACCTTCCTTGCAAGTTATGTGGGGATGATATTTTTTTTCTCGTCTATCCCATGGTGTGGGGTATCGTTAGATAGGCTGTTCAAAAATATTGGGGTCTGTGAACACCACTTTTCTTGCGTAAATATTAAGAATTAAAGTGCATTTTTTTTTTAGAGTCAAGTGTCCGGTGCCAGCTAAATGGTTGTTTATGGAGATCCGAAAAAAATCATGGCAGTAGTACATATAATGAAATTAAAAGGAAAACTATCACAGCTAAGTGGGCTTTACAAGTTAACAAGTAATAGTCGACCAATTTAAATTTGCAGTTGGAGAATTGACCGTGGCATATATCGATGTATGGGAGAACATGCATTTCAACTACAATGTTTAGTTTGTTTTTGGGATAAATTCATCCCAACTTACTACGGAATCCTTCATTTCGCGTCTTCCGACTTGGCCGGTTTTTTCCGTGGTCCGACACGCACTTGGCCAGTTTTTTTCATTAAAAACAGTACAACATTTTGCCGTTACGTGGTCATAAAAAATAACACAAGCATACATACAAAATTATGAGCAAATACAACCTTGTGCTGAGCATGACGTCCCGTGTCCGAATCTCAGGTCACGCATAGTATTTCGTTATTGACCCAGGTGTTATTGGGTTTTTCTATCTGGAATTTCTCAGTAGCAGCCCGGAGACTGGATTTGTGCGCAGTTGGTGACAACAGGCTCGCCCCCTATTATTACATGGGACTTAAACATAACTGGCGAAATGTGGGTGTACTATAGGTACACCTCTGCCCAACCCTTAGGGGAAACAAGGCGTAATGTTATGTTATGTGTGTTATTTATAAACGTTGCTTAAGTAATGATTAGCGACTGTTTAACTATACATTTTGACGTTTTAACGTCTCTTAACTTTAAGCAACGTTGATAAACAAAAGAGCAAGAATCTCTATGAGAAGTTTTAAAGTCAAAAATCAGAGAACACACTCCATATTTTCATAGCATTCCTGAATCAATACACATACTTGTACAAACTCTTTGTCTTTAAATTCCAATACTTTTGCTCGTGTTGTACCTTATACTAAGGAAGATAAAAGAAAAGAAGATACCTTCTACCCGTGGAGGTAAAACTTTTTAATGGCGAGGAGAGTGCTTATCACAGTTTCTTACTCAACTTCTGTTGCAAAGGCAGGGTTATGTAACATCATGTCCTATGAGAGCCGTGGTGTACGAGTTGTAGGGCGTAGGTTCGAACCCGGACAGGCGCTGAACTTTGTGTAATTTATTTCATCACCACTGCTCTCAAAACGGTGAAGGAAAACATCGTGAGGAAACCGGCATGTCCTAGATCCAAAATTTCGAAGACATGTGACATCTACAACCCGCATTGGGCCCGCGTGGTGGCTTACGGCCCACTCCCTCTGGAACAGAGGAGGCCTGTGTCCCAGCAGTGAGAAGATTATAGGCTGGTTAGCCTACAACGTTCTCACATTAACAAAATATAAAAGAATCTATGTAAAATATTAAAATATTGTAAAATATTATTAAAATAATGATAATAAAAACCAATTTTAACCAAATGACATGTTTGCCATTGCAATTGTAATAAGTTTACACCTATGTACATAGTCATATTGAGTACAAAATACTTGACAGCGATTTGCGTGGTTGCCTGCTTTTCGATGCATTCTGAAAGGTCGCTCTATAAAATCATGAAATAACGTTCTATGTTATCGGTCAGCCTTAACACTTTTTTCGATTGTCAAAATCATTTATTAAATATCGCTCTATGTTGCGCTAAAATATTGATTAATAGCTGCTGCCCGCGGCTTCGCCCGCATGGCTTTTCTAAAATAAAAGTAGCCTAAAATACTACGTATATCATTAGCTACCTGTCAGTGAAAGTTCCATCAAAATGGGTCTAGCCGTTTCGGAGATTAGATGGAACAGACAGACATATTTGTTAACTAAGTTGTTTGTTATAACCTTCATATGTAACATTTAGTAAAAAGCTGTTATTTTGACATTACAAAAATATACTTAAATTGTATTTATTTGTATATGACCTGATGACCATTGACCATTGATGGACCATTTTTTTAATATGATAAAAAAAATACACAAAATATTAAATATTTCTGTAGGAGAGTCTCTATTTCTCGGTTTCAAGATTGTTGAAAAAGCCACTCATTGCACGCAGTGTCTTTCCTTGAGAAAAGTTACATTATAAAATTAATATTTGCGTTAAGGTACAACAAAATCCCGGATCGATGACGGCGCGTTGTGTTCCACACGCGCCTCAAAGAGATGTCGTCAGCACAAGTGTAGGGGTCCACTAGGGCCGATGCCTGCCGGGGTCGCGGGAAGGTCCAAAAGGGGCAATGGGTAGCTCACCGTCCGGTAAGGACCAGGCCCGGGTCGACGGCGTGTTGTGTTCCACGCGTGCCTCAAAGAGATGTCAGCACAAGTGTAGGGGTCCACTAGGACCGATGCCTGCCGGGGTCGCGGGAAGGTCCAAAAGGGTTACCGAGGCCCCTGACAACACAGGCAACGGAAGGAATACGGGTGAGTTATAGTTAGTAAGAGTCTGACACACCCTCCCGCTCCGCCCAGAGTGGGAGAAGTTATTTGATAACTGTGGGTAGTTAAAAAAAAAAAGTTAAAACAAAATCGATTTCTATTACTAATATAATACAATCGGTAGAGGTACGTAGTAACCTACGGCTATATTTTATTTTTTGGGTGAGATACTCGTATCATCAAATAACTTCTCCCGCTCTGGGCGGAGCGGGAGGGAGTGTCAGACTCTTACTGACCCACCCGAACCCACCCGTATTCCTTCAGTTGCATGTTTTGCCAGGGGCCTCGGTAACCCTTTGGTACCTTCCTGGGACATCAACCCACGTCCCGTGGGCCTAGCACGAACGCGAGAAGTAAAATTGGTAAAACAAAATTGCGACAAGCGCAATTACTTTCACCCATTGATACGAATCTTCTTTCTTTTTTGTGTTGTTAGTGACTTAACCTGGTGTCAAAGTCTTTATACAGCCCATGACCCCTTTTTTTTTGGGTTGGAAATCATCAAATAGAGCGGGAGGATGTGTCAGACTCTTACTGACTAAAACCCACCCGTATTCCTTCCGTTGCCTGTGTTGCGGAGGCCTCGGTGACCCATAAGTACCTTCCCGCGACCCCGGCAGGCATCGGCCCTAGTGGACCCGTACATTTGTGCTGACGACATCTCTTTGAGGCGCGCGTGGAATACAACGCACCGTCGACCCGGGCCTGGTCCTTACCGGACGGTGAGCTACCCATTGCTCACCGTCCGCAAGCCCGCGCCTACGGTGGCCGGAAATCCGCCCGGGATTCCTGACGTCTAGGGTGACCTACACACTTGTGATAATTTCAAGTGTCTACCTATTACGGTTTAAAAGATACAGCCCTGGGGGGCCTGGGGGTTTAAAGTCTGACAACCATTCTTACCAAAGGGTATCGTGTTACCCAGTAACTGGGTTGTGGAGGTCAGTAAGGCAGTTGATCCATGTAAAATACTGGCATTCAACTGCATCCGGTCAGACTGGAAGCCGACTCCAACATAGTTGGAAAAAGCAGGCAGATGAAGAATGAAGTTAACACTAAAATCACAGCTAATAGAGAAGAAGATCTTCTCGTCCCACATACCACAGTGTCTCAAGACGAAAGTCTTTGACCAGTGCGTGTTGCCAGTGATGACCTATGGCACTGAAATGTGGTCGCTTACAAAGGGTCTTATAAAAAAGCTAAAAGTCACTCAAAGGGCAATGGAGAGGGTTATGCTTGGAGTTTCCCTACGTGATCGAATCAGAAATGAAGAGATCCGCAGGCGAACCAAGGTCACCGACATAGCCCGAAGAATTGCCAAACTTAAGTGGCAGTGGGCAGGGCACATTGCTCGCAGAACAGATGGCCGATGGGGCTGAAAGGTTCTGGAATGGCGACCGCGTACCGGAAGACATAGCGTTTGAAGGCCTCCTACAAGGTGGACCGATGACCTTGTGAAGGCCGCAGGAATCCGCTGGATGCGGGAAACACAAAACTGGTCGAAGTGGCGGTGCTTGGGGGAGGCCTATGTCCTGCAGTGGACGTCTTTCGGCTGAAATGATGATGTGAGAGAAGAAGTTTGGAAGAATAAGACATGCTGCGCCGACCCCATAATAAGTTAGCATAAGGGCAGGAGAATTTTGTTAATGACAAAACAAGTATTTTCAAGTTGTAAATCGTTCGAATTTATATAACATTTTCGTCTCACGTTCGAGCTAGGCCTACTGAAAACAGTGAACATAGAACATAAGCAACCATGTTGTTCCCAAAAACGTAAACAATACAATTATGTTTGCCCTTCACGCAAACCGCTCTGCAACTAACTTTCAAGGTAGTCTGTGACACTTAATTATAATAATGGCCAGTTGTTTTTCTTTTGTAATGAGTTATGAACTCCTTTGTGTTCTTGCTTTTGTAATTTGGATGGACATTTTCGACAACTAGTTTATACGGCGGCTTCGCCCGCGTTTACGTCAGATATTATCCCAGAGGAAGTTACTAGCAGGATAAAAATTACCATATGTCCTAACCCAGGTCATGGTCTACCCATGTGCCAAATTTCATCCAAATCCGTTCAGCCGTTTTAGCGTGAAAGCGTAACAAACAAGGAAACTTTCTTTCGCATTTATAATATTAAAGTTAGGATAGCAGTTATCCTCTGACATAAAAATCATAACCCGGGATGAGCACGATAAATCTACCTATATTAATAAGTAGCTAGAGTTTGCCCGCGTCTTCGCCTGCGTGGAAATCGGAAAAATCCCACGGGAACGTACTACCAGGATAAAAATACCTTATGTGTTGATCCAGGTAAACTATGTATTAATTCCGTAATACATTGTTGGCATATAACTCTGTTGCATACGCGGCGGGTGCCAGTAAAGCTCCCAGTCGGCGACATCTTCAACAATTATCGTCATATTTCAGCTAATTTACACAAAACCTGAACGTGAATTATACTCCTAAACCTTCCTCTTGAATCACTCCATCCATTGGTGAAAAACCTTATGAAAATCCGTTCGGTAGTTTTTGAGTTTATCGCGTTTAGACAAACAAACGCGGTTCCGATGTTCACTTTATATATAAATGACTTGCCTAAAGCTGTTGACCACCCAATGACACTTTTTGCTGACGATTGCACTGTGACTATAGCTTGTAATGACAAAAGTACGTATGAACATGACATTAATAATTCGCTTATATCTATCATAAATTGGCTTAATAATAATAATTTAATCATTAATTTAAAAAAGACTAATGTAATTCATTTCGGACAACGTACACATACAGCTAACAATAATAATGTCCAGTATAATAATATTAATATAAATGCAACTGAAACAACAAAATTTCTGGGACTTATAATTGATGATAAGTTGTGTTGGAAGCCCCAAATAGAAGCCCTGAGTAAGAAAATAAGTAGTGCAGCCTACGCTTTGAAACAACTAGCAGCGGTTCTCAATAAAGATGCATTAATTACTGCGTACTATGGATTGGCTGAATCCATTCTCAGATACGGAGTTATTTTCTGGGGAAATAGTACGGACAATGAAGTAGCGTTTCGGGCCCAGAAAAGATGCATCAGATCGATGTTTCGACTTCAAACAACAGACAGCTGCAAACCCTATTTTAAAGAGCATAGAATATTGACATTACCCTCATTATACATTTTGGAAACGGTAATGTTCACTGTAAGTCATCCTAACTTATTCCAACGTTTGTCTGATGCTGTGCCAAGGAATAGACGTGACAATACTCTACTCTGTGTTCGCGGCGGTAAAACTGCTCTTTTGCATAAGAGCATTTATTACATGGCTCCGACCATATTTAATAAATTGCCCAAGTCATGGAGATTATTGGATGTATCTGGCCTTAAATTGGAATTGAGAAAATTATTAATAGAGAGATCTTATTATAGTATTTCGGAATTTATGAAAGAGGATAATTTTTCTTGATGATTATGTATTTTAATTTATTTTATTGTATAATGTATTGATAATTAAACTGAATTGACATTGAATTGAATTAATAATTAACTTGACATAATTGAATTAATAATTAACTTGACATTGAATTGAATTGATAATTGAACTGACATTGAATAGAATTGATAATTGAATTGTATTGATAATGTAGTACGATTGTTATAGTAATTTTATCATTTTGAATTTAATAAGTGTAGTCCCGGTTAAAACCCAGCAACTGTACGCCACTCAACAATTTGTACGCCACGTCACGCGGCTGAACATGTTTGAACTTTCTTTTCTACTGTAATATCTTGCATGCAATGTATGTATACCATGTTTAAACAAATAAATATACTTACTTACTTACTTACTTACTTACTTCCGTCTTTGTTTTTACTTAAATACGGCGGAGCAAGAAAGAGGGTTATGATTTTGACCAGTATGTACGGATGGTTATGATTATGACCAACAGCGCGTTGTGTTCCACGCGCGCCTCAAAGAGATGTCAGCACAAGTATAGGGTCCGCTAGGGCCGATGCCTGCCGGGGTCGCGGGAAAGTCCGAAAGGGATACCGTGGCCCTGGCAACACACAGGCAACGTCCTTCCGTTGCCTGTGTTGCCTATCATACAATAGTATAACAAAAAAAGAAAAACGAGTCACAAAATAAATCAATAGCTGAGAATCGAAATTACAACCACAGGTTTGCAAAGCGGCGTCGGGAATCTCGGGCGGATTTCCAGCCACCGTAGGCGCGGGCTTGCGGACGGTGAGCAATGGGTAGCTCACCGTCCGGTAAGGACCAGGCCCGGGTTGACGGCGCGTCGTATTCCACGCGCGCCTCAAAGAGATGTCGTCAGCATAAAAGTAGGGGTCCACTAGGGCCGATGCCTGCGGGGTCGCGGGAAGGTACTTATGGGTCACCGAGGCCCCCGCAACACAGGCAACAGGAAGGAATACGGGTGGGTCTTAGTCAGTAAGAGTCTGAGACACCCTCCCGCGGCGCCCAGAGCGGGAGAAGTTATTTGATAATTTCCCACCCAATTTGAATAGTTTGTACACAACAATTTGAGATGAGAATATTTTCTTGTTTCAAACTTTTCAGAGCGTGATTTTCCAGTAGTCGGGTTTTAGTTTTAAAACTTACTTTTTATACATACAATATGTAATGATACCTATTTTACGTAATGCCTGTTAGACCAGTGCCGATAATTTTTGAGGAAAAAAATTCTTAGCAGTATGTATAGGAATGGCGGGAAAATTTGGGATAAATTATACATAAACGGGGAAAAATCGATTGGACCGCAACAGATGATCGGTTGGGATGCGAAAATGTGTGTTTTAGGGGTGAAACGCGGCTTTTCACTATATCTGGGAAAAGTCGACCTCCTATCGAAAAAAGTTAAATGTAAAAGTTGTATTATTATTGTGTTGTTTATTTAAAATTTTCTCACCATCCCTAAAGATACTGCTAAAAAATTCTCAGAATTTTGGACTCTCAAAAGCGCACTAGGCACTGGTATATGTGTCTAACCGTGTCAAATAAAATATCTTGCCTTCTAGAAGCACTTGTTGAACAAACAACAAAAGTACGGTTTATTGTTGGACCTTCCTTCCAACAATAAACCGTCTCGTTTTCAAGAAATAAGGGATTGTCTCGAGCCAAACAATTACTTGGCTTATTGCCGAGCAGTGTTTATACATTTTACTTCATTCGCGCCTTTCTCTGTGTCTAATGCTAGCCTTTCTTTGTGCTGGATATGCGTTGGTATTAGTATGATTGATTGTAGTTATTTTTTTACACCAATCAATTAATCAACTCAGTCTATCGTAGTCCACTGCTGGACTTAGGCCTCTCCCAGGCTGCGCCACAATACCCTGTCTTCCGCTTTCCGCATTCAGTCTGTCTCAGCCACCTTTTCATGGTTGTTGGCCCATCTAGCTGGGGGCTGTGGGGCGTCCCACACTACGCTTGCCGATACGCGGTCTCCACTCCAGGACTCGTCTGCTCCACCGGCCATCGGTCCTTTGACAAACATGGCCGGCCCACTGCTACTTCAGCTTGCTTCCTCTGCAAGCTATGTCGGTAGCTCCAGTTCTTTTGCGGATAACTTTATTTCAGATTTTCAATATACACAATTACAACTAATATGCCTTTGGTCAATATAATAATTTATCGTCGTCCTGCAGCTTTCTTTATTGCAAAGCATTAGTTTTAACATAACATAACGCCTGTATTTCCCGAAGGGTTAGGCAGAGATGTACCTATAGTACACCCACATTTCGCCAGTTATGTATAAGTCCCATGTAGTCATGGCGACAAGCCAGCGGCAGGGGGCGAGTCTACTGCCCTCAACTGGGTACAAATCCTGACTGATGAAAAAAAAATACTGTTGAAAAAATCCAATAACGCTTTGCCCGAAATGTACAACAGTAACACTTGCAAACACTACACCAACGAGACAATTCGAGGCATTAGTTCCAGTTTTACGTTTTTCCTTTCTCCTAATGCTGCGATCGACTGATGACAATAAACTACAGATAATAATGTGGATATGGGAAGCTGGCAAGACGCCAGAATCATCCAGAAAAACACCCTTACAACTTGTAAGCTAAGCACCAGTTGATATTTTCATTCCGTTACTATTACAAAGATCAACAAGTGAACTTTAACGTAAATATATTACGAACAATACTTGTTGAATACAGTTTGACAGCCTAAAGACAGATAGGCTATTCAATTTATCTTGTTTGGGCCATAGAATAAAAATGTGTAGCAGGGAAACTTGCACTCGAGTGCAAGTTTAATCGACTGTCGTAAAAAAACGATTAACTTCAAGGTTGCATGAACGCTTGTATGTTTAGAGTCTTCATTTATTTTCGTTACTATAGTTACTATGTATGCATCTATGTATCTATTATTTAGCATATACCTGTGTATCTATTACATATTTGTCGGAAATACGTTAGTCACTCGTTTGACTAATCGGGACGCCAGCGCCACCAAGCGGCGCTCAGAGTCTACAACATAACGCTCGACCCGAGTTAAGTGCAGTTTGTCGGAGGCGGTCAAGGAGTGAACACGTTTAGAAACTGTCGCGCGTTCCGTATAGTTGTGTCGTGTACCTACAGTGTGTGAATAGCTAGTGTGATTATTTGATCGTAAATTATAATTTCATTTAAACTGCAAACGGTTTTTCTATTGTGCAATAACCAACACTTCCCATTGTACGCCAACAGTAGTTAAATTATGGCTGATGATAGCGAGGGAGACGTACCTTCTCCGTCATATTATTATACTGGACTTACATATATACTTTTACCAATCCTGACAGGCGCTTTACTTTGTGTAAATAATTTCATCACCACTGCTCTTAAAACGGTGAAGGAAAACATCGTGAGGAAAATCAGCATGTCCTAGAATCAAAAATTCGAAGACATGTGACATCTACCAACCCGCACTGGGCCCGCGTGGTGGATTACTGCCCAATCCCTCTCACAGGTTGGAGGCAACCCCATTGTATGTCAGAAAATCTCTGTCCATTCCAAGGTTGCCTGAAAGAGATCGCAGTAAGCGATAAGGCCACCCGTTGTATATTTATTTTGGAGTGTATTATTTTGCGTATTATGCGTAATACTCGCAACCGGCGTGCGTGTGTGACCAGATGTATGAACGTAAACGAAGCAAAAGGAGTATGTAAGGAGCGTAGCAGGTGGCGTTCTATAGTTTCTGCCTACCTCCATGGGAAGAAGGCGTGAGTTTATGTATGTATATGTACATATATTATGTATTATTTTGTTTTCTTTTGTAATATATAATCTGGTGTACAATAAAGTATACATAGCACACATACATAATCAGCATACGATGTTTCCACTGTTGGAATACAGGCCTCCTCCCTGTGAGGCGGAGTGGGCCGTAATCCAACACGCGGGCACAGTGCGGGTTGGTAGATATCATTTGTGGTTCTAGGACATGTCGGTTTGGGTTACCGAGGCCCCTGGCAACACAGGCAACGTAAGGGACACGGGTGGGTTTTAGTCAGTAAGAGTCTGACACACCCTCTCGCTCCGCCAAGAGTGGGAGAAGTTATTTGATAACATCCCACCCAAAAAAACAAAAAAGGACATGTCGGTTTCTTGTCGATGTTTTCCGTCACCGTTTGAGAGCAGTGGTGATGAAATAATGTACACAAAGTATAGTGCCTGTCACGATTTGAACCTACGACCTACAACTTGTAAGTCACGGCTGGTACCACTGGGCCAACCCTGCTCAGCACGAACGCGGGAAGTAAAATTGGTTTAAATTTCTTCGACGTTTTGGTTCTAGGACATTCCGGTATCCTCACGGTGTTTTCCTTCGCCGTTTTAAGAGCACAATAAAGTATATAGAAATAAAAATAAATAAATAGTGCTAACTTTACTCAAGCGACCGTACAGAATTCGAAAGCGAACTCATTTGTTTATAAAGTAAATTTTCGCAGATTCAAAACGAAACCGTTTGAATTTCGAAGTGAAGTTTAGAGAATGATACGAAACTGTCTGGTGTCGAAACAGGCTAGTGTGGGTGGAAGGTAACTAATTATTGGAACAAAGAGCACGCTCAAATAATAGTACAGTCGAACAAGCTATTATATATTTATATTTAAGACGCTGACAACACCTAAACCGCGGTCACTGGCAGATTGCATAGAAAAGAAAGAGAAGCGCGAAGTGAAGTTTAGAGAATGATACGAAACTGTCTGGTTTCGAAACAGGCTGGTGTGGGTGGCAGGTATTTAATTATTGGAACAAAGAGCACGCTCAAATAATAGTACAGTCGAACAAGCTATTATATATTTATATTTAAGACGCTGACAACACCTAAACCGCGGTCACTGGCAGATTGCATAGAAAAGAAAGAGAAGCGCGATGACACAACGCTTGTAATTTATTGCAAAATATGAAGTAATTATCTATTTACTCAAAATTGAATTGAGTAATCGAAAATAAAAAACAACCAAGTTCTGCTTTCAATTATGACGTTCTTGTTATTAATGAAATACGTAACGCAGTTTGATATTTAATGCAGATCTTTTGGATTAGAACTCAAGGTAAGTGGTTGGTTTAACGTCAGTTTGTATCGAGATTTTTTTATAAAACATGTTTTGGTAACAACCAAGTTCTGGGAAATATGTTCAAATTTAACATTATATTTTTCCGCTACCACAAACTATACAGATTTGGCAATTTTTTTTTTTAAGAGAAAGCTATTTTGGTCAATTGGGTCTTGTCAGCGCCTTAAGTTTAATTATTATCGTTAGAAATACGGTTTTCAATTAACTTTGTAATTTTGATGTGTGACATCTTTCCTCTAGCTTTCTGTTGGAGTGATTCCGTGAAAAGGGACGGAAGTGTGTAGACAGGAAGTGACAGGTTGAGCATGGAATAAGTAAGTACTTTTTAATATCATGGAATTAGTGTATTCGTGCAATTAGTAAGTACTATAGATATTGTAAGTAGAGGTAGTTGAATTTCGACCAGTAGGCGATCACCAGTAATAAATAATTATTCGAATATTTTTTTCAGTATTTAGCTTTTTTAATTCTGAGGTTAATATCTGTCATTGCTCAGTTGCTCATTACCAAGGTAATATGTCAAAAGGTGCAAATCATATGCGAATACTGTAAGAGTCGCTCGTTTGTTTTTTTTATCCTATTTTATTGTATCATTTTTTTTTTCTTGTATTTCTCTATTAGCATTTATTTTCTGCCCGTAGGCGTGTCCGTGGCATCATAGCGGGCCCTACTAGAATACCAGCGCTGCGGTATTTGTTATTTTCAAATATCGAAGCATCATGCTGAGATAGTAGCCTTTTGGCCTCGCACAGGTCTTCTCTTTTTTTTTGTATTCTTTATATTGTTAGTTTTAATGTTCGTTTTTATTGTTGTATTTCTTGTGCGTGTCCCAAATAAAATAGTTTTTTTTTCTTTCTTTCTTTCTATGTTTGCTATACAGTAAAAAAAAACATCCTTTTTCTACACTGCCAATATTATGGTGCTGTTCCACAAGCGATGAGACATTTAATATCCTGTCCTGCATGTCCTGTTGTCTGCACGGTATAAGAACTGATGGACACTAATGAAGGCACCAAACTTGTGGCCCAATTCTAGGTCGACTCAATTTAGATTGCAATCGATACGATAAGAAGTAGAAGACTGCCAATATTAATTAATATTGGTGCCGATTCCCTTGTTCACAAACTAAACTAAATTTAAGTTCAGTGCATCTTTTTATTTCTATTTCATTAAGAAAAGGACAGAAGATAAATTTAGTTTAGTCCTGTCAAATTAATCAGCGCTTGACGTAAATTGACGTAATTTTACTACAAAAGTTTTTAATCACGTCTAAACGTGTATGGAGTAGTGAAAGGCGCTAATCAATTTTACAGGGCTAAACTAAAATTTATCCTCTGTCCTCTTCTTAATGAAATACAAAGAAAAAGATGCAGTGAACAGTGAACAAGGGAATCGGTACCACTGTGTGCTGAAAGCTTGTGGTGATACAGAGTGATGCCAAATCGACTAATAACAGTCATCCAGACCGAATTTTGCCCATGTCGACCAATCGCAGCGGAGACTAGCCTTTGGCGCGAGATATATAAAGCGTGAAATACATATTCTACCTACTAATACGAAAGCATGCTACTTTCGAGCAAATACTACTTAGTAGCAGGCAACTAGCATGTGTATACGAAAAGAGCACGAGTATTTTACAGGCACAGAGAGCATGCTACTAATGATCGTACTACCTAGCAAATAAGCATGCTTATTAGAAGCTGGTGTATTCCAGGCTTTATAGTGCACAAGTGCGCACACATAGGTGCATTCGCTCTTCTCTCACACTCATAGTCCGATGGGACGGCAATCCGACACGACCAGAGAGAGATCAGGCGCAGGACCAACGGCTTAACTTGCTTTCCGAGGCATGGGGTTATCACACCTTCAACTTCTGAACTCCGGGCCCTCACTAAGAAATTCCTAATAGTTAAACCCAATAAAAAAAGAAATAATAGAATCGACTATTCAGCACAGTGACAATATTGTTTAAAAGTGGTTGCAAGTTAGCTGCCTGAATACTTAATAGTTTGTTCGATTGTACGTTTCGCTTCTATAGTCTATGGTTGAGTCTTTAGACTTGTAGATCTATCTTAGCCTTTGTGGCTGCTTTTGTTCAGTCGGATACTCATTAGCGCTCGGTTCCAATTGTAGATAGTTGGTTTTACAGTAGAATAGCTGTTGCCTGCGACTTCGTCTGCGATCCAGGATAAAAAGGGCATGTTTTTAGTGAAGTAGCAATTTAAGTATAAATTCGCAGCTTAATAACCAATTGCTAGCTTTGTTTTAATTTAAACTAGCATCGAGTTTTTGTTTTGGTTACTGAGAGTCACCAACAACCGAGGGGATCTGACGCTTGGCGGCCGCTGCCGAAGCACGCTCGCTTCGCTCGCTCGCCTTTGCGCGTTGGTGGGCACTGTTCTAACCTAACCTAACCCAAATGATTTTATATTTAAAATTCTACTTCACTGTAGCTGCCAACCTAATATTTTTGCTACCCATTTTATTTTTTTAGTAGCAAATAGTTAGTCGCCTGGAAAATAATTAGCCGATAAAAAGTAGCCTATGTCTTTCTTCAGGTCATGGTCTACCCATGAGCCATATTTCATCCAAATCCGTTTAGCGTTTTAGCGTGAAATCGTAACTAACTAAGAAACAAACTCACTTTAGCATTAATATAATATTGGTTAGGATACCTCACATAATCAGCCTATAATGTTCCCACTGCACACAGGCCTCCTCTCTGTGAGAGGGAGTGGGTCGCATGTCTTCGAATTTTTTGGTTCTAGGTGATGAAATAATTTACACAAAGTAAAGCGCCTGTCTGGGTTCGAACCTACGACCTACAACTCGTAAGTTGCGGCCGTTACCACTGGGCCACCCCTGCGTTAGGATACCTACTCGTACCTACTTTCATTAAGGTGGGAACAAATTTTATGAGAATTCGATTCTTATCAAAAAGCTTTGCGCGTGAATATGGTTAATAGAACATCGATTAAAAATAAACAAATTTTATTGATTTTTTTATTTAACTAAAACAGGTTCATCTGCATATTATAGATATACCAGTTTATTTTTTATACACACGTAAAGTCACGTTTTCTTCCCATGAAAGTAGGCAGAAACTACAGACCGCCCCCTGCTGCGATCCTTATCCTCCTTTTGCTTTGTTTACGTTCATATATCTGCTCATACACGCACGCCGGTTGTGAGTACCAGGCCTTTTTGAAAAACATCACCAATGAGGTCACTATATGTCTACCTTTTACGAAGTTCCCTCCTGCTGTTTCCACTCACATCTGCCTTGTAAACCTTTTGTTAGTCGCCTTTCATTCATCCTCTCAACATGACCAAACCATCTAAGCATGTATATATTTTAATGTGCCTGAAATTTTGAAAAGAAGTGTATATAATCTGCCTGATAAGTAGGTATATAGGTAAAAGTTTTTTTCACTTGGGGAAAAAGAACCTCTGTTTCTTTTTATGGGTTTCTTGGAAGGCGATTATAAGATTATTGCAGGTGGGAAATGGGTGTTCGTACTTGGCTATGTAGTTATATATGGGTTGTTACTTTTATTTTATTTTTCTTTTATATTACACTTCCTTTTGCCCGCGGCTTCGCCCGGGTGGATGTCAGAAAATATCCCACGGGAACTTACTACAAGTTAAAAGGAAACGAAAGCGATCGCCTATCTTATAGCCGAGCGCTGCGCCCGCCGCGTCATACATATTTTTTTTTGCCTTTTAAAGCATTCATTTTAATGAATGATAATATTATAATTTTAATTAAATGCCCAATTTAGATTACATATTTTATTGGATATGGATTAATTTATTAACGGCATAACGGCTTATTTTATTAGCTTTGGAAATAACAATTAAATTTTGATCAAAGTCTGAAAGATAAGAATGGTTACCATGGATGACCCTTGGTAACCATTCTTATCATCACCTTAGAAGATAGATATATGCTATAACGGACTTTTTCGTTGAACTTTTTAAGATGTACAATCCCGTAGATCATACATTTTATGTATCTCGTATGGTTTACGCGGCCCACGCCAGTAAAGCTCCCAGTCGGTATGATTTATTCCGAAATCTTCAACAATAATCATCATGTTTCAGCCAATTTACACAAAACCGTAACAAAAAAAATAACATATACCTTCCCCATGAATCTCCATCTATTGATGAAAACCGTTTGAAAATCCGTTCAGTAGTTTTGAGTTTATCGTGTCCAGAGAGACAGACGCGGCGGGGTGACTTTTTTTTTATGAATGGCATCTCGTAGTTGATCTTGAGAGGTCGTGACTACTTAAGCGGACTATCCTGTGGCTGCCTTAAGCTAACTCAAAGCCTCCAGCCAGGGGCGAATTTCTTATATTACTAAGCGACTGCACGCTAAGGGCACGCCCTGTGGGTTAAGAACTTCGGCTTAGGGTGTCGCTGGGGGTAGCACAGCAAGGTGGGACAGGCTGGATCATAACTGGATAATTATTATTATATAGGGGAACTTAAAGCTACGGGCTCAGCTACCGCGCGGGCTGGCACTTCGTCCAGCAAAGCTCTGGGCTGTAAGGATCCCGCCATTGCCACTCACATCTGCTTTGTTAATACATTACCTTACCGTTTTTTTTTTATATCGTGAAAAAGACAAATCAATCTTTATTTTACTACCATCCACTAACTCTATTTTCTTTTTTTTTTGCAACGAGTTCTCGTTTTGGGTAGGTGCAGAAAAAAGTCATCATCTGCCTAACCAAGTACGTGCATGTTGGGGTCGGCTTCAATTCTAATCGCATGCAGCTGAATACCAGTATTTTGCATGGAACGACTGCTTATCTGACTCAACCCAGCTACTGGGTAATACGATACCCCTTGGTAAGACTGGTGCGGTCTTCTGACCAACCGTAACGACTGTCAAAGATCTACGAATGACAGCCGTGACCTTCCGCTTCACGTGCTTTCTGATGCACGGACGGGGTCTTAGTATGTAAAGATGGTTACCCATGCATGGACCAACCGCGGCAAGCGTGGTTTAGCCTGATCGATTGATTGGTGCTTAGCCACAAGTCCCTCTAGATGCAGAAAAAAGTGTAGGAAAAAAAGAAGACCTGTGCGAGGCCAAAAAGGCTACTATCTCAGCATGATGCTTCGATATTTGAAAATAGCAAATACCGCAGCGCTGGTATTCTGGTAGAGCCCGCTGTGATGCCACGGACACACCTACGGGCAGAAAATAAAAGCCAATAGAGAAATACAAAAAAAAAATGGGTAGGTACAATAAAATAGGATAATAAAAACGAATGATCCTTAGAATAGCCGCATATGATGTGTAACATCTGAAATCTCACCACTAATAATTAACTGACAAGCGACAGAAATTAACCTCAGATTTAAAAAATAGCTAAATACCACGGATATCGAGGGATATGCCTTGGGTGCGTGGCACGCGGCGCCTCGATATTATCAAATTGGTCTTATGTTCGAACGGCGGCTGTACGCTTCATTCAGTCGCTTTGCAACTGCGTACAGTGTACTATTGATGCGTAAAAAACCAAAATGCCGAGTTGTGCAGTAATTATATGTAAAAATAGGACAAATACCAGCAACCTGAAGACAAATGGCGTGTCCTACCACCGGTAAGTAAACAATTAAGTCACTGTTTTATATTATAAATCAATTTTTAAATGTTTTATTAACTTTCGTCCGGAGCGACACGAACTAGCCCGAATCTTCCCGAACGCAAAGAGCGTTTTGAATTTAGAGAGGTGCAATCGAGTGCGTGCGGCTGTTTTTATCGATATTCGTATTATTACAGTTGAATATTTTTTTACAGAACTCAATGGATATTATCGTATTACATGTATAGTAAAAGAATTAAATTAGTTATTAATTTAATGTTTTTGAACCAAATTAAGACATTTTTATTTCAATACAGTTACACGTGAAGTGTAAAAACTTAAATTAATATTACGCCTAAAGATTTTGACAAATGAACAGTTTTTAATTTATAGTACAGAATGTTATGTAATATGATGAATACATATTATATTTCATCCAATTATTTATTTTAGGTCAAAAATTAAATTAATTTGTGTTCGATATGCAAAAATATTCAATTATTATTTGACCGAGTAAGATTAATATGACGATTGCAATAGTTATTATTTTTGAAAATAAAAAAATATTTTGCGCAATATTATTGTATTGATCACTAAATCGCAACCCACCTTAGTCAATCATAAGGCCGAGCAGCCGTCAAGGTTTGAAGTTTGAATTAGAAAATTCGCGGTCCCTCGCTATTTTGTCATACCTTTGTCTATAATACTGAGGGTTTCACATTTTATATTATTTCTTTACAAATGTGTTAAAAATATATAACTCGCGTGAGTATTGTATTATTACGCTCTCGGCTCCAATCTGGCCTCAGACGTAGTAACTTAACTCACATATAACATAACGTATTATATTAAAATATTCTTAGTAATAATTTTATACTATAGTAACACCCACAGTATAATTACAAATTCATTTTCAGTTTTCCGAAAGATCCACATCTGAAACTTAAATGGATAGAAGCAACAGGTAGAGACAATGATTGGTTTCCTACTAATCAGAGTGTTATTTGCTCTATACACTTTGGAGAAGATTGTTTTAATCAATCAGGAACAAGACGCAGGCTTTTCGAGTGGGCTAAACCTACATTAAAATTAAAATACATTTTCGACACCGTAAGTTTAACCCGTAACTAAAAAATCTATAAGGGTTCCGTTTTTTGCCAATTGGCTACGGAACCCTAAAAATATTTAAAGAAAATTGAACAAAGTTATTATAATACAAGAATGTGCTAAAATTAAATATCGATAAAAATGATCGATCATCGCTTTCGACTCCCTATTTACATGCGTGTGCATTGAATGTTCGCAAATAGCAAATGTTTACAAGTGAATGCCCCGCCCATTCTATGTATGTGTGCTATTAGAAATTGATTTAGTGTAGCTGCTTTCTTCTTAGTGTGCGTATTCAAATTTTAAGTGTGTGTCGTAAGTACGTTATTTGTTAATGTTGTAATTATTTTGGTGGGAGATAAGCGGTGGCACTAGGACTCCTTACTATTCCGCAATGAAGGCATATCTCCGGATATCTATGCTAAATACTGAAATATGTATTCGAAAAATTATTCATTACTAGTGGTCGCCCACTGGGCGAAATTCGACCCCCATGCTTATAATCTATAGAGTACTTACTAATTTCATGTTATTAAAAAGTACTTACTATTACCATGCTCAAGCTGTCCCTTCCTGTCTACACACTTCCGTCCCTTTTCATGAAATCACTCCGACAAAAAGTTTGTTGCGCCACTTCTTCCCAGCTAGCAATAGGAAGTGGTGAAGGGCAGGCGTTTTTGGGGGACTGTCTTATGTAATTTTGACGTTCGAAAAGTTTGAATAAATGACTTTTGATTTGATTTTTGATTTTGATTTGAAAGCGAGAGGAAAATTGTTGCATATCAAAAAACTTATTCAATCATCAGAACTTGAAGCAAAATCAAATGTTTTAAATCAGAAAATGATAAAAACCATTTATTCAAGATTTGATTGTGTCTCCTTATTTAATTTATTTGGGATTGTTTACATTTCGGTCCGTTCTTCGACGTTTTTCCAATATCGAACCCCATTTTCTTTTGTGCGTGTACTGTAGATAACATACACTGCCATCCCCCTCAGCGAATACAAGCGTGATGTTTTAATGCTGTTTCTTTCTTATAAGAATTTATAAATAATACTGTCATTTTCAAGTTCTGAAAAGATTTTAAAAGAAACTTTGTATAATGAGCACCCCTTGCTCCGAATACCTTTTGTATCAATACGGGGTGATTTCTTTTGAGGAATTATTTATTTTTTACTTGTTTGAGTTTCCACCTGCTTGTAAATCATAATCAGCCTATAATGTTCCCACTGCTGGGACACAGGCCTCCTCTCTGTGAGAGGGAGTGGGCCGTAATCTACCACGCGGGCCCAGTACGGGTTGGTAGATGTCACATGTCTTGGAATGTTTGGTTCTAGGACATGCCGGTTTCCTCACGATGTTTTCCTTCACCGTTTTAAGAGCAGTGGTGATGAAATAATTTACACAAAGTAAAGCGCCAGACTGGGTACGAACCCACGAAATACAACTCGTAAGTTGGAGCCGTTACCACTCTCCTTGTAAATATTAAGAAAAAAATCTTCCCTCTTCATCTGCCCAGCCTTTTACCAACTAAGTATATGGATCAGATTCCCGTCTAACCGGATGAAGTTGAGTACCAGTATTTTACTGGGTAAAGCCATGTTTCAAATCCTTACTGAATGCTTTATGAAAATCTGTCAAGGCATTTCAGGTATTTTTATGCTGTCTGATGTCAGGCAAGACTGACAAACGGATGGTATAGTGCGTTCACTATAATTTGACGCGTATTCGATGGTAGCACTGAATTTTGTTCGTTTTAATAGAGTTCAAAATGGCAACTGACAGAACAGAACTACTAATCATGACTGCAAAATTCAGTGCTACCAATCACGTCACGCGTCACGTTGTAGGGAACGCACAGTAAGTGTCCACTGCCACCTTCGGACAACACCAATACCATAGACAGCGCAGAAACATTACCATCAGAGAGTCGAAGCTGAAATATCTATGTGGCATTTCCTCCAATTTTTTTGGGAGAAAATTATGTTACCCAGTAGGTGACTGGTATGTGGAGGACAGGACAGGAGACTGGAAACTGACCCCAACATGGTTGGGAAAAGGCTAGCGACGATGAAGTGACAAGAACCTTTATCTATCAAAACATAATTTACAGAAAACGAAAAAAAAAAACGTTTTATTTTACAGTATGCTTAATAGTTATTGACAGTTATCAGTAACTCGTTAAAAAATCAGATTTAAAGTTAGCTGCTTTTACCCGCTCACGCAAACGATTATTTGAAGTCTTGTGGCGGCATCTACATCGCCACAGGCGAACTACGCAACACACTGACGTTACGCTAAATCCTGCATCGCGCAAGCAGAGTTATCGCGCAACTGTAATATATACAACATCCCAACATCAACCGTCGGGCAGTTGCCCACCAGACACGACACCCGTCTGCTCGGAGAATCCTCCCTTTTCTATGGAGGATGACCTTTACACCCTGATTCTCATGCCATAGTCTATTTAAGTAAAAAAAAAAAAAATCTGTAAAATGTCTGTTAGGAGTTCTTATCACTTCATAGTCGCCAGGCAGATAGATTGATTTGTAAACCTTTATAAAATGTAAACCATTCAAATATCTAGGTATTTGCAGAAATAACTGGGCCACAGTCGTTCTTAAGATGTCTCAAGCAGATATTTGACGAACATTTTAGACCGCTGGATATTTTTCTGGACATTTTTAAATCTATTTGCTGACACACACATGAAGCTTTCCTTTGAACAGTTCAACATAGACACTTTTAATCCTGTCTGGCGTATATAACGTTATTGATGAAATATGTTAGGTAACTATTTATAGAAAACTTGGTAAGAAGATTATCTGAATTAGAACAGCTGGTCTAGCCAAAGTTGAGCTTATGGTATCCTTCGTCATCTTGAAGTTCAGCCCTTTCTTTTTGGGTGGGTAATTATCTAACTTCTTTCGCTCTGGGCGGAGCGGGAGGGTGTGTCAGACTCTTACTGACTAAAATCCACCCGTGTTTCTTCCGTTGCCTGTATTGCCAAGGGCCTCGGTAAACCTTTCGGACTTTCCCGCGACCCCGGCAGTCATCGGCCCTAGTGGACCCCTGCACTTGTGCTGACGACTTCTCTTTAGGCGCGCGTGGAACACAACGCGCCGTCGACCCGGGCCTGGTCCTTATCGGACGGCGAGCTATCCATTGCTTACCGTCCGCAAGCCCGCGCCTACGGTGGCCGGAAATCCGCCTGGGATACCCGACGCCCAGGGCGTATCCTGCGGCGGCTAGGAGCGTCTTCGCGTCACTCCCATATGTGCGCGAGAACTTTTCCCTCCAGATCCCATGGCGGCAATCCGGCAAGGAGGCTTGCCGCTTCCGCCGCCGCTCTGTAGCGCTATTTTGTAAAGTTCACTTGGAACCTCACTCAAATGAGCGCACACAATTCAAAAGTGAACTTCTTCGTTTTCAGGGTTCCGTAGTCAACAAAGAACCCTTATAGTTTCACCATGTCCGTCTGTCTGTCTGTGGCTTAGCTCAGAGACTCTTAGTACTAGATAGTTGTAATTTGGTATGGTTATACATATTAATGACGTCGAAAAAGTGGTAGTACAAAATCTTGAAAATAATGTTTTAGTAGGCTACGAGTATCTTCCTTGCACGTAAAGTGGGGATATTTTTTTTTTGGCTACCCAATGGTGTAGGGCAGGGATTCCCAAAGTGGTCGATATCGACCCCTTGGGATCGAAATCGGTTTCCCAGGGGTCGACATAAACGATAACTGATTTTGGGAGTCGACGAGGTCTAAAAATCGACCCATATTACTTAACACAAGTTCTTAATTGTAACTTTCAAGATACTGTATAAGTGGTGTTACGTGTACCAACTTGTTATAACAATGACTAATATTTTAGTAGGAAGTATAATTGTTGTACTTTTAAAAAACTCAACAAGTCGATAACCGTGCACAAGTTCGTACAAGATGATAAAAATTGGCTATGGGGGTCTGAGGTATGTTTCAGTTCATTTTGGAAAAAAAACTAAAAACTATTTTGGGCAAGAGACCCCTCTTGCCCAAAATAGTTTGGGAATCCCTGGTGTAGGGTATCGTTGGATAGGCCGTTCAAAAATATTGCGGGTTTGTAAAAAACCATTTTTTGATTCAGGGATCCGATTGCGTGATATTAAGCTTTAAAGTGCAAATTATTGTTAGACTCAAGGGGACCTGCAAGTTTAATGGCTATTTTTGGATAAGTAAAAAAATTCCCGGCAGTAGAATTTACAACGAAGTTAAAAGAAAAAGTATCACAGCTAAGTAGGTTTAACAAGTTAACGAGTAATAGTCGACCAACTTTCATTTGCAGTTGGAGAATTGACCGTGAAGTATATCGATGAACATGTTTTTCAACGACAATGTTAAGTTTGTTTTTGAGATAAATTCATTCCAACTACTGAATCTTTCATTGTGCGTGGTTCCACACGCACTTCGCCAGTTTTAAAGGAAATTATCGCGAATTCAAAACGATTCACCGTTTTAATTTCGATGTGATGTTTAGAGAATGACATAGGTCTGAAATAGCGAGCATGCAGTGAGCAAGCATGATGATTAATGCTCGTAGTCTCTCTGTGTGAGTAGATTAATCCTTTGCTCTTCAGTGGGATTATAACAGGTTCATATTATTATACGCGAACAACCCAGGCATAAAATGTGGTAAAAGCCGCTTATGAGTATTATCTAGGGACACATTTTGCTGTACCATCATCAGCTAGCAATAGAAAGTGATGAAGAGCGGGCGTTTTTGGGGGACTGTCTTATGTAATTTTGACGTTAGAAAAGTGCTGATTCTCAGCCAAGTTTAAATAAATGACTTTTGATTTGATTTTTGATTTTGATTTGAAAGCAAGAGGAAAATTGTCGCTTCAAGCAAAATCAAATGTTTTATCAGAAAACTATAAAAACCATTTATTCAAGATTTGATTGTGTCTCCTTATTTAATTTATCAGGGATTGACATTGACGTCTGAAATAGCGAGCATGCAGTGCGCAAGCATGATGATTAATGCTCGTACTCCCTCTGTGTGAGTAGATTAATCCTTTGCTTTTCAGTGGGATTATAACAGGTTCATATTATTACACGCGAACAACCCAGGCATAAAATTTGGTATAAGCCGCTTATGAGTATTATCCAGGGACACATTTTGGTGTACCATCAATTTTCAAGCCGATCGGTTTATATGGAAGTAGGTGTGAATTTGGCTCTAAAATATTTTCGTGTAGTAAAATGTTATCTCAAATAGGCGTGGTTGGTTTTATTTATCAGTTTGAGGTGGTTAAAAATTGCTGACGACACCTGAACCGCGGTCACTGTCAGATTACATAGAAAAGAAAGAGAAGCGTAATGACACAACGCTTGTATTGCAAAATATGAAGCAATTATCTATTTACTCAAAACTGAGATGAGTAATCGAAAATAAAAAACAACTAAGTTCTGCATTCAAATAAGACGCTCTTGTTATTAATTAAATACGTAACGTATGTTGATATTTAATACAGAAATTTTGGATTAGAACTCAAGGTAAGAGGTTAGTTTAACGCTAGTTTGTATCGAATTTTTTTTTCAAAACGTATTTTGGTAACAACCATGTTCTGGGAAATATGTTCAAAATTAACATATATTTTTTCCGCTAAGTACCACAAACTATACAGGTTTGACAATTTGGTTTCTTAAGAGAAACCTATTTTTGTCTATTGGGTCTTGTCAGCGCTTTAAGCTAGGCGAGGTTTTAGAGATGAAGAAATCCTTCCTCTCGCTTTCTTTGGGAATGATTTCATGAAAAGGGACGGAAGTGTGTAGACAGGAAGTGAGAGGTTGAGCATGGAATAAGTAAGTACTTTTTAATAGCATGGAATTAGTAAGTACTTTATAATAGCATAGAATTAGTGTACTCATGGAATTAGTAAGTACTATATAGATGGTATATAGAGAGGGTTGAATCTCGACCAGTGTGCGACCCCTTTTCACCCTGTTAGGAGTCATGATCTGCCTAGCCTTTTCTCAACTATGTTGGGCTTGGCTTCCAGTCTTGCCGGATACAGCTGAATACCAGTATTTTACATGGAGCGACTGCCTATCTGACCTCCACAACCCAAATACTGGGTAACACGATACCCCTTGGTAAGACTGGTTGTCAGACTTTCGAGCTTCTTACGACCCGTAAGGACTGTCAAAGATCTACAAATGACAGCCGTGACCAACGGCTTAACGTGCTTTCCGAGGCACGGAGGGGTCTTGTTATTATAAATATGATTCACTATAGTAATGACTAATTATTTAAGTATTTAGCTTTTTTAAATTCTGAGGTTGATTTCTGTCGCTGTTCTGTTGCTTATTACCAAGGTGAGATGTCAGATGTTACACATCATATGCGACTACTGGAGCTCGCTCGTTTTTCTTTAAAATCCCACTTTGAAATTCGAACGGTTTCTCGTTGTGAATCCGCGAAGATTTGCTTTTAAAAACAAATGAGTTCGCTTTCGAACTGTCGTGCTCACTTGAGTAAGCTTCCTTCTATGTGAAAATCACAGAATAGAAGGTACAAACCTATCTACCACTTACAGGATTTTTTTACTATATTTTCCTTCACTTCACTCCTTTTTTTTTTGGGTGGGATATCATCAAATAACTTCTCCCGCTCTGGGCAGAACGGGAGGGTGTGTCAGACTCTTACTGACTAAAACCCATCCGTATTCCTTCCGTTGCCTGTGTTGCCAGGGGCCTCGGTAACCCTTTAGTACCTTCCCGCGCACTTCACTCTTGGATTGGTAATTATAATTATAAAGGTCATTAGAAGTTTCAAGTTTAACAATAAATGATTTCACTGCCAATAATATGAAGTTACTATAATATCTCATAATTTCTTTGTCCTTAACGGAGACTGTTTATTACCATTAGAATCGAAATATAAATAAGCGTTTCATTCAAACTTAAAATTGTTTACAGCAGTTTCAAAATCTCTCTCAACTTTGACAAAAGGTAACTTATTGTCTACAGATTCAACCAAAAGTTGCCTTTCAAAGTCTTTGATAACTTCGCAGTTAAGACAGGAATTAAGCTAGTTTTGAATAAAAGTTTTAACTGCTATCAATAAATTATCTATAGCAATAATATTCATCATCTTTCGAAAAGGGTATATAATATAGAGGATAGCTTATCAAACAACTCAGCCGCATCGAAGTCCACTGCTGGACATAGCCTGTCCCAGGCTGCGCTACAACACCCTGTCCTCCGTCTTCCGCATCCAGTCTGTCCCAGCCACCTTCTTAAGAGGCTGACAACAGCTAAAACGCGGTCACTGTCGGACTGCATAGAAAAGAAATAGAAGCGCGATGACACAACACTGGTAATTTATTGCAAAATATGACGAAATTATCTATTTACAAATAATCTATTGATTGGAGAAAAAAATTAAAACACTATTTCGCTAATATGTTGCTTGTGCTTATGCTTTGAATAATCTGAAAAAAAAGAATTCAGAATAATTGCATGTTTATTAACATGGTTTTTAATCGTTGAAAGATTTTTTTAGAGGTATATTCGTGATTTTTTGCTATCATATCAAATTAGTTGTATTATGTTTTCAACACACTATCTACCTAGCATATATCCTGAAGAATACCATATATATTTCTGAAATAGTTTACTGTAGTGGAACATATACTATTAGGCATTAGGGAAGCGTACTGGGTCCGCAACTATTTATATTATACATAAATGACCTCAGAAAATGTTTAAAATATGAATGTATCCAATTTGCTGACGACACGACTCTGACTATAAAATGTACCACCAAAACTGACATAGAAACTAATACTAACATTGAATTAGTTAATGTAATAAAATGGCTCGGAGACAATAATCTTAATGTTAATATTAATAAAACCAAAATTGTTCAATTTCAAACATGCAACATGTCGGTAACACCAACAACAATTCGACATGATAATTCAATTTTGCAACCAGGACCATCGGCTTTATTTTTAGGTATAATAATAGACAATAAACTAAACTGGAAGGAACATGTAGAAAGAGTATGCAACAAGCTTGATAAATTTGTGTATGCTCTTCGCAAGCTAAGACTGGTGTCCAGTAAACAAACTGTCCTAAATGCATATCATGGGTATGTTTCATCAGTATTGCGTTACGGCCTAGTGATATGGGGTAATTCAGTGGATGTGGACAGAGCATTCAAAGTACAAAAAAAATGTATCAGAGTCATGAGCGGAGCAGAATATTTGGATCATTGCAGGCCATTATTTAAAGAATTAAAAATTCTTCCACTCCCGTGCCTGTATATTTTTGAGGTTTGTTTATTTGTAAAAAAATACCCTCATTTATTCATATTGAATGAACAAGTCTCCCAAAGATTGAATGAAAAAAATGCCGGGAAATTGCTAGTACCTCCTCAGAGATTGCAACTATACAGCAGAAATGCCAGTTGTATGACAATCAAAATTTATAATAAATTACCACCTGGCTTGAGAATGTTACCAATAACTAAATTCAAATGTAAAATGTTTACTTGGCTTTTAGATATGTGTTTTTATTCCGTTAATGAATTTTTAAATCATTCTTTTTGACATTGTAATTAATATTCTACGCTATTAGTATTTTGACATTATAATTAAATATTTTGATACTAGAACTTTGATTTTTGACATAACTTTTTTTTTTTTTTTGTTATGGAACTATGTTGTTTTTTTTTTTTTGGCATGATTTAATATTTTGACATTACAAATAATCCAATTCAATTAATCTAAATTATTAATATTGTATCAAACTAAAAATATAAATTAATAAACAATTTCAATAATTTATTATAACTCTTATTGTACTCGTAATGTCTATAAGCATATTATTGCATGCACTTAGCTTATTTCATTTTTCTACACCAGCAATGGTAGTATATGTGAATCTATGTTTAATTTAAGATCTCAATGTACCATATACTTGGAAATAAATAAATATTATTATTATTATTATTATTATAAAAATTACAAAGGTGAACGGCAGATTTCGTAGAGCTTACTTTTTTTGTTGTTTTGTTATAGAATTTGTACCACATATTAAGGCAACTAAGCCAATTATTTTCATGTAAGTGCACTATTTTTAGAAGTTCGGATTAATAAATAATATTTAAAAAAAGATTTTAATAACTACACGTAATTTAGTCGTAAACTAAACGCAGTTATTTAAGCTATGCTCGCCATGAGAGTATTACCCGACCTACCCCCTACTTAGATGAAGTAATTTACGAATTAATTAATTGTAAATAAAATAAATGTACTTAAAAAAAACTATTAACTGTATTGTTTTATTTACCTACACTTATAACCCCAACAGGACTTCATCATTACCAAACTGTTGCAATCAGCTGCATGTAAGTGCACTATTTTTAGAAGTTCGGATTAATAAATAATATTTAAAAAAAGATTTTAATAACTACACGTAATTTAGTCGTAAACTAAACGCAGTTATTTAAGCTATGCTCGCCATGAGAGTATTACCCGACCTACCCCCTACTTAGATGAAGTAATTTACGAATTAATTAATTGTAAATAAAATAAATGTACTTAAAAAAAACTATTAACTGTATTGTTTTATTTACCTACACTTATAACCCCAACAGGACTTCATCATTACCAAACTGTTGCAATCAGCTGCTGGACACAGGTATCTCCTAATGCACTCCGCTGAGTAGGTACGATCCTCATCTCAATTTACCTACTTGATAGTAAATAATACACTACAAAAATAGCGACAAGCAATCTAGAACATATACTTTATTACCGAAATAATGTTTATGTGCCTTGATGTAACAATCTACATTGATACACCAGTACTTAACCATAAAAATAAAACTGGTTATAACTTTTAAGTCCCAAGTTCTAAAAATCCAAGAATTTAAAAAGGGCTTGTCTATCGTATTAACTACCAATTAAGACAAAAACATCCCAAAACACAAAATTGTATTAGCTGTACGAAAGTCCCATACAAGCCTGCCGTTCGCCTTTGCGTTTAGGTCCTGTTGTCCCCTTAAGATCATCGGTCCATCTAGCTGGGGGGTCAAAATATGATTCACGACTATACTATAAAAAATTATGTATTTACAGAATTAAATAAATGTATTTAATTCTGTACCACATATCTCTAAGTTAGATTTGCTCCATTAGAACTTATCCATAAGAGATTAACTTAACTAGACTAGACTAACTTAGATAGATGTATTAATGATGCTAATGATTATAATTCTGTGAATACATATAAGTTATGGTCGTGAATCATACCTTGATCAAGATACAACTTGACACTTATCTGCAAATTGCAAAAATGTAATAAAATTTGAATTTCGCGGGCTAGCACTGCGGATTCATCTTAAGGCGCTGACAAGAGGCAAATGACCAAAGCAGGCTTGTCTTAAAAAAAAATTACCAAATCTGTGGTAGCGGAAAAAATATATGTTAATTTTGAACATATTTCTCAGAACTTGGTTGTTACTAAAAACAGGTTTTGGAAAAAAATCTCGATACAAACTAACGTTAAACTAACCTCTTACCTTGAGTTCCAAAGCAAAATATCTGTATTAAATATCAACATACGTTACGTATCTAATTAATAACAAGAACGTCTTATTTGAACGCAGAACTTGGTTGGTTTTTATTTTCGATTACTCAACTCAATTTTGAGTAAATAGATAATTGCTTCATATTTTGCAATAAATTACAAGCGTTGTGTCATTGCGCTTCTCTTTCTTTTCCATGCAGTCTGACAGTGACCGCGGTTTAGGTGTTGTCAGCGCCTAGCAAATTAACTACCAAATTTCTTCTTCTTCTTTTCCAGTTGATGGTACACATAAAACATAACATTACGCCTGTATTCCCCGAAGGGTAAGGCAGAGGTGCACCTACAGTACACCCACGTTTTATCATTTATGTTTAAGTCCCATGTAATGAATCAGGTATAAAAGCAGACTCTGGGCTGCTACTGAGAAATTCCAGAGGTTAAAATCCAATAACACTTTCCCGGGCCCAGGAATCGATCCCAGGTCCTCATGTTCAGAAGTAGCGCTTGCAAATACTAGACCAACGACTCAGTCAACAACAAAATAATGTCTGAATCATTAACATACAAGATACTTTATCAAATTAATTATCTTAAGAACATAACATGTATTGTAATTTACAAACAAACAGCTTTGGATGTACAGTGGTAATACTTGCACTACAACAATCGTCTTTACGGCTACGACATAAAGGTATTTGCAAAGTCAAATTGTTACTGCTGATGTGCTATTTACTGTACTTAAAAATCTCAACGTAAACAAAATGTATGCAACCACGGTAGACCAACCGGGCAGTCTACCAAATTGGTGAGTTGATGTTACTTATTAGATAAGTTGGGTCTGGGCCCACTCAATTTTGACAACACCTAAACCGCGGTCACTGTAAGACTGCATAGAAAAGAATAAGAAAAAGAAGCGCGATGGCACAACGCTTGTAATTTATTACAAATTATGAAGCAATTATCTGTTTACTCAAAATTGAGTTGAGCAATTGAAAATAAAAAACAACCAAGTTCTGCATTCAAAGACGTTCTTGTTATTAATTAAATACGTAACGTACGTTGATATTTAATACAGATATCTTGGATTGGAACTCAATGTAAAAGGTTAATTTAACGTTAGTTTGTATCGAGATTTTTATTCCAAAACGTGTTTTGGTAATAACCATTTATGATAAATATGTTCAAAACTAACATATTATATTTTTTCCGCTACCACAAACTATACAGATTAGGCAATTTTTTTTCTTAAGACAAGCCTATTTTGGTCATTTGCCTCTTGTCAGCGCCTTAATCCTCAAATCTGCAGGTATACAAACAGTTAATCAATCAATCAAAAGCCGACCTCATCTAGTTTTATAAAAAATGATTGACGTGTAAAAGTGTTTGTACAAACCCAATTACAGAAATAAATATTTTTTTTTTATTTAGCTTTGGCTGACAAGCAAATTGGAACGCTATTAAAATTATTTTATTATTAATATATTGTCAAATTGGAGTTTTAAGTTATTTTCGTTTTAACATGTTTATTTACCAATACCCATCAATTCTGCGGAGTTTTGCTATAATTGAAAACATTTCAATGAAAGTTAAATATTAATTAAAGTGACCTTGCGACAGCTAATGTAACCAATCAAAAATCAAAATCAAAATATTTTTATTTCACATAAACCTACATGGGCACTTATGAAACGTGCGTAGCTAGGTGCACGGTTCCAATTGGTCGTTTCCTATGGAGAAGAGCCGGCAAGAAATTCCACGGTTACTCTTTTAAAAATAATTGGCTTTTACAATGTTTTCAAATTACAGTGTTAATTGGTATGGGAGGACAGTGTAGGCCTGTCGAGAAGTACTTAACAAAAAAAAAGAAAAGAAAAAGGTCTACAAAAGATCTAGTCTATTAAGCCTACAACGTTCTCACATTCACAACGTACACAAGTAACCTAGAATGAGTCTAAGCATTGCCATAGAACGTGGCAATGCCGCCAGTCTCTTGGGTACATTACCAGTCGATAGCGATGTGGATAATTTTTCGACGCCCTATTTTAGTTTTTGTATATTTTTAGTTACTTTTATTAATTAAGTAGCTGCTGCCCGCAGCTTCGCCCGCGTGGCTTTTACTAAAATAAAAGTACTAAGTTACTCCTACAGCATCAGTTATATGCCAGTGAAAGTCTTGTCAAAATCGGTTCAGCCCTTTCGGAGATTAGTCGGAACAAACAGACATTGTTTTTTTTTTGTAATAAATACCGTATATACTTTCATAATTATGCATTTAGTAAAGAGCTGTTATTTTGACATTACAAACAGACACTTCAATTTTATTTATTTGTATAGATAGGAAATATATATACCTACTAACAAAAATTTTAAAAAAATCTAATATTAAATCAGCTATCTGTCAGTGAATGTCCCGTCAAAATCGGTCCAGCCGTTTCAGAGATTAGCCGGAACAAACAGACAGACAGACAAAAATTGTAAAAAATATTAATTTGGTATTTTATATGTACCGTGTATACATCCATATGTATTCATTAAAAAGCGGTTATTTTAATATTACAAACAGACACTCCAATTTTATTTATCTCTATAGATTTGTTTTTATGTACTTATTAAAATATCCTTAATTAAATAAATTTTTCAAATTAAACATAAACTTTAAAAAAAAACTCTAGAAATGACATAACATTTTTATAGTGCTTAATGGCCTTCTTATCGCTAAGCGATATAAGTCACCGCTGTTTTTACAAAAAGAGCAGTTATTTCGCTACTTATATACAAGTTTCCGTAGTGTAGCGGTTATCACGTGTGCTTCACACGCACAAGGCCCCCGGTTCGATCCCGGGCGGAAACAGTGTCTTTTTGTGAATTATTATTTCTTTAAATAATAATCACCAATTAATATTTTAGTGTTCTATTTATGGCTTTACTCTTTGACCAGTAACTGGCGCCGATTCCCTTGTTCACAAACTAAACTAAATTTAAGTTCAGTGCAACTTTTTCTTTCTATTTCATTAAGAAGAGGACAGAAGATTAATTTTAGTTTAGTCCTGTCAAATTAATCAGCGCCTGTCACTACTCCATACAAGTTTAGACGTGATTAAAACCTTGCCTACTAAAATTACGTCAATTTAAGTCAAGCGCTGATTAATTTGACAGGACTAAACTAAAATTGATCTTCTTTCCTTTTCTTAATGAAATAGAAAGAAAAGGATGCACTGAATTTAAATTTAGTTTAGTTTGTGAGCAAGGGAAGCGCCGCCATTGTATGGTCAACTAGCTTTAACTTTCTGACTAACTGACAGATTCTTTGACAATTCAAAAGTGCCTGTAATTATTTTAATCGAAATAAATGCTTTGAGTTTGAGTTTGAGTAGTACTATAATCAACACTCTTGCCCAAAAGATAAAAGTTGTTACTTCAAAAGTCGACAACAAAATTCCTTGCGTTATTTAATTTTGCTTTCAAGACTAATATCGTTGTTGTTTTATAGTTCAACCGTTACCGAAGTTTTGATTTACCCACTGGGAGTTTTCGACAAAACTGGTCATATTAAATGTAAAATTAAATGAAAATCGTTGCTTTGGCGCAGATTTAATGAATTTAGTGACTTTTAAATTTTAATCTGTTATTACGCCTTCGTATACCGCAAGTAAGTTATGCAAAACAATTATGTTAAACTAAAACGCTTAAACATCAATTCTACATGTGAAAAAGTATTGAAGTAAAATATTTTATGAAATAAATTCAGGAATTCGTCTACCCAAAGCGTAAAAAACTACTTTAGATATTTTCATGATTTGTTATTTTATTATCAATAATTATATTTGTGATTTTTTCTAAATATTCATATTTTTGTTACTAAAAATGGCATGACCGCGACGCGAATTTGTATGGTCAAGGTCAAGCGCGGTTACCCAACCCTTAATATCTGTTTTATGTCTATAATAATAATAATACATTATTTAATGCGAGTAACCATGTGACTCATACAGTGTTAGTGACAATAAAATACAATTACAACAAAAATTACACAAACACACACTACAAAATACAAAATAATCATTGCTTCAGCATTCCAGCTGAGATCCTGGAGCAACGACTAACAATACAGGAGTCCAGCCTGACAGCAATAATTCCCAGGATGCATACCCTTTAATTATGTTACAGGTGTCTCTTATATAGGCGGCTGTAACCACTTATCACAAGATGGATCAACTGCTAGCCAACCAACCAAGATAAACATTTAACTCCAATCATTTTTATACTCAAGAAAATTCAATTTCTACAAAATAATGACAATTATTTCCTAAATTATCATTGCAGTCATATTTCAAGTAAAATAATAAGTATTGTCATATTTCAGTGAAAATACGGGTGAAGCCATGCTCAAATCCGAGTGCTATAAATCACCCCGATTACTGTACAACCTACCCATAAGATTTCGCCTGTAAAACTTTTGCTACCGACTGTATCTGGTGTCAAACTTGTGTTGTAACCTGTACAGTTACCATGGCAACCTGATCGATTGATGATACAACTATGCCTCTCTCGCTTGCACTTTGTGGTAAGCATGTAAGTCTGTCCTTTTCGCATGGTTATTGTTCGAAATTGGTTCTTGCAAATTCGTTTTTTATTGTTTTTAAATGGAAAAGAATCTTTCATATTCTGTATTCTGTGTTATGTTTTTTTTACTGTTTTGTTTGTGTTATGTAAGAGAATCCTTAATATTAATATTTTTAAGGGACAAGATTGTTTTTCAGTGAATATTAATTAGTTTATGAATTTCTTAATTTATTAATATTTGATAGAAACAGAAAAATTACGAACGATACGATTAACCTTGAAATATAAAACTTGTAAAAGTCGATTCGACTTTTTCCTAATGTTAGTATTTCTTTTTTTTTATAGTATCGAATCAAAATTTATGATTTAATAAGGCTCTGGATCAAGCTTTCAAGTATTTAATATTAAACTGAGGTGATATAAAATTAAATAAAGCTATAATTTCAAATAACTTTGCGATAAATTAAATTAAATTCAGCCCGAGAGTAATAAAAACACAATTTATTCTAGCTACTTAGACAATTTAGTGCCAAATCATAATATAAATAACTTTGAGTAAAAATTTTACTTACAATATTTTTCAAGAATAAAATAAAATTAGCGGCTCTTGAGGGTGCGATAAATATATTTTACTGACATTTTTATACCAGTATTTTTTACTTTTCAAAAGATGGAAAAGAGAGAAAAGAGAATGGACATGCCATTCTATTTTGTTAAGGCGAAAGCGGGGTACCTCGTGAAATTAAAATTTTCTTAAGTTTTTTGCTATTTGCAGGTCAGTATCAGGTTGTATGTTGATCTAAATATGATTCGCGGCCGTATTAAATACTAATTTAGCGATAAGGCCACCCATTGTATACTTTGTAGTGTTTGATTTATTTTTTGTTATGTATTTTTGTGGTGTACAATAAAGTAATATATAAATAAATAAATAAATAATTTATAGAATTATAATCATAAAAATTAAAGCAGTGAATAGTTTTTTTTTTGTTTATAAATAAATAAAAATCATCATTACAACCCTCTAAGTTCATATTACCTTATTATGCTACTACATAGCATGTGTATTAAGGCTAACGTTAACCCTTTATACGTTGCTATATCTCCGTCACTTAAGGGTCGGGTAAACGCGGTTGACCTTGGCCATACAAATGCTCGTCGCGCTCACGCCGCGGTGCCGTTGGGTTTCAAAGGGAATATTTATTTTTAGTAACGATAGTATAAATATTTGAAAAAAATCACTGATACAATTATAGATAATAAAATAATCTGTTCATACAAAAAAAAAACATGAAAATAACATAAGTAGTTTGAAAGTAATCTCGTTTTTTATGCTTTGGGTAGACATAACTTCCTAAATTTATCTCTTATAGTATTTTACTACAATACTTAAATATTCACTCAAAGAACTGTTGTGTACGTTACGCTAACGTACATAACAGTTCTTTACACTACGTTTTTTTTATCACGATTACTGACAAAAGCGTGCACTGATTGGATAGGTCCACTCTGTGTGGTTCTTTCCTCAAAATACCATTTCAGACTCCAATCTACATGGTCTTCAGTTGATCTGACCAAGATTATGTCTCTGAGTTTGTTTCAGCCTTTCTTCTCAGAGTAGTCAGATGGGAAACGTCGAGCTCATCAAGTTTTTTTTCTAAATATGATTGACGTTTAGAAGTGTTTGTACAAACCTACTTACTGAAAATAAAATCATTTCATTTCCTTTACGCGTTCTAGTTTAACATATATTTTTTGCTGCACAACTTACTTGAAAGCGTAATAACATATTTAAAAGTCACTAAAATCATTATATCTGCGCCTTAAAGAGAACGTTAAGGGTTTAGCAATATCACACAATATTTTATTTTCGTATAAAAATAACAGGATTTCAATAGAATATGAAAGTAGCAGACATTGTTATAGACCAATCTAATATTGTAACAAAAGAAAAACAACAGTCGGCCATTTCAGCAACATAAATAAAACAATATCTGATATTTCTCGATATTACAGTTTTGCGTAGGCAACTTGTGTCATATTGGGTGTCAAACATAAGTGTTACAAGGGTTTTTTATTGAACTACCTGTGCGAAACTGAGAGATGTACCTACCTTTTTTTTTTGGATGGGATATCATCAAATAACTTCTCCCGCTCTGGACGGAGCGGGAGGATGTGTCAGACTCTTACTGACTAAAACCCACCCATATTCCTTCCTGTTGCCTGAGTTGCCACCTCGGTGACCCATTAGTAGCTTCCCGCGACCGTCACCCGCGAGCATCATGTACCTATCACATAATTAATTTATCTGTCATTGCTTTATTTTTCATTCTTGTTTTACCTATTTTGGTATAGTAATTTTATTGTAGGTGCATCGTCTTCACATATAATTTTAAAATGTACCTATACAAAATTTTATGAAATATTTTAAAAGAGTAACGGTGGAGTTTCTTGTCCATTCTTCTCCATACGAAACTACCTTTTGGAAGGAGCAACTAGCTTAAATTTATTTATTTTTTGTTAATTTTGAGGTTCAAAAGTGCCTTTTATGTGCCTATTTGAAATAAATAATTTGACTTCGGTTTTGACTTTGACCCCGGCAAGTTCCGCGACCCCGGCAGGAGATGTACCTACCTACTTATTAAGGTTACCTTTCATTGGGGTAAATATTGTAACTAAGTAGGTGTAGTGTCTATTTATTTCTATAGCACTATTACTCACAGGCTCACTAGCACATCCAAGGTTCTAATTCTCGGTTTGCTTCACGTCTGCTTTCCCGCCATTCCTTGTGATTGACAGTTGACATAAGTGACAGCTATCTGACACTTGTTTGTGTGAGAGTGTTTACATATCTATTAAATTAAATAAATACACTACAGTAGGTTTATTTGCAAGTAAGTTGGTCGACTCTTCACGTGACCAGAGGGCTGGTCTATTATAGCGATACAAATTCTTCATTTATAATACTCAATTTAGTTTTAATAGTCAAAACGGGGCACACTGTAATGGCGGCTCGAGTGATGTCATCATCATAAGTCGTCAGATATGTGACATCTGTGGCAGATTGTCTGCTGTTAAACAAGTAAAATCAAATTCAGTGTTTCCATCCTCTGCTCTTGGATTTCCTGTTGTGTTTGATATCGATCCATAATATAATCTATGTTTTTTCAGGTGATGGTTTATACTGATGTGGAATTAGAATGAATGCGTATTCACCCAATTCATACGAGCACAAAGAAAAACTGATCAACTCACCAGAAAAAGCAGTTGTCTTCGAAAATCTTCTTCAGCAGGCCTGGTTAAGGCGACTCACATATTCACAAGAGTTATTGCGGAGAATTATATCGGATTTATGCGGTTTTATTTATATTAAGGCCATATATAGCCTGTTTGCCGACACGCGCGACAGGTGAGGTATGGTTTAATCGACCTACCTTTGCAAAGGATTTGTAGGAAGCGTACATAATGGCGGAGGCGCGCATGTAACCAAGGTGAATCGATGATTGATTGTGTAATGATGGCGACATCATGTCAGTGTGTGAGCCATTATACGCGGTGCGGCGGAGTGGATTCAGAAAAACTTGCGCCTTCTGATGATGATTATCAGGGCGCGGCGCTGGGGTCTCCAGCGCGCGGTAAATGAGACGGTCTCGCGTCCATTCGTTCCAGGTGAACTGTCTTAGAAGCGTGTGAACTGTTCCCACCTCACCCGCTGATTGGGCACAAAGATATCATCGATTATTTCTCCTCGGATCAAATCAATTAGTAGCGATTTCAAAATAATGGATCGATGACAGTGATCTAAATATCTAAAACGCAAGTGGAACGGACGCTCAATAGCTCGTTTTACAAAACGCATCAGACGTTTTCGTTTTGATATTTATAATGTTGTGGTATCCCTGAAACAATGTTATTTTGTCAAAGTGACATTATGTGTTGATGATTGAAGATCGTGACGTATCGTGCTTTGATTCGCGTTCAATGCCACGCGACCAATGGCTAACATTTTTACGTAATTATTTCTCAAAAATATGAATTCATCTAAAATCGTTTACAAAACTAAGTTGAATTTTTCAACATTAGCTCACAACCATTCTTCATAATAAAATTAGTAAGGCTAAAGAAAACGTCAAACAGACGAGGCTTATACCTAGCAATAATGAATCTAAGCTATTGTAGAAAGAATAGCCGCTGTTAACTTCCAGCCGTCACTCGAATCGACGACGCTTGGCTCAAAATATTACCTAAATTTATATTAAACTGAAAGGGTCCAATACGTATTATTTTGTTACTTCTTAGATGTCTTTGTCAGTGTCGGGGTTTTTAAAATTTAAAATTTAAACTTTTAAAGTAAATCATCGCGTATTCACAACGAGATACCGTTTGAATTTCGAATAGATGTTTAATTTTTTTATTAATAAACGATAAAATAGAGAATCCTCAGCGAGATCAAAAGCAGTTCTTCATGCTGAAAAGTATTTTGATTGAATTTGATAACGAAATATTTAAGGGTTGAGTAAACGCCGTTGACCTTGGCCATACAAATGCACGTCGCGCCGCGGTTTGGTTTCAGAGGGAATATTTATTGTTAGTAAGTTAACATGAATATTTGAAAAAATTACAGATATAATTATAGATAATATAATAGTCTGTTCATACAACAAAAATCATGAAAATATCTTACGTAGTTTGAAATCAAAATCATTTTTTTATGCTTTGGTAGACATTTTCTGAATCTCATGTTCATAAAGTATTTCACTACAATACTTAAATGTTCACATAGAATTGATGTACGCGTTCTAGTTTAACATATATTTTTTGCTGCACAACTTACTTGCATTATTTGAACGCGTAATAACATGTTTAAAAGTCACTAAAATCATTATATCTGCGCCTTAAGTACGAGTGGCCAGGTCTGCACGGAAAAGCCTCCTTAATATAATTAAAGAAAAAGATTTCCACCTCTTTGCTCCTTAAACTTTTTTACTTTAAAAGGACCATCCTTATCACCTTGTCAATTGACTCCCCTGGTTAACAGACAGGGGAGAGCTGTCAAATTAACAAAGTGAACTTGAGAGCAGCTCTTAGGACCGGACTACAGATTAGGCCCGGCCCGCGTTTGGCACAATGATAAATTGAGTTCAGTCGTGCCGGAATTACGGTGGTAGCATATTGGTGGAAGCCTTGCATGGGTTATGTAAGATTTGGTGTATATTATGTGATGTAGTATATATCGCCGCTCCCGCAGAATAAACGTAAAGTGTAAAAAGAACATTATACAGGAAAAATAAAACAACCTGAATTGATTCATAACTTTATGACTACACCGAATAGAAGTTTGTTTTTTATGTCCTGTAAAAGATTTTTTTTTTGTAGATACCTAATGTTAAAGTTCGTTTTTTTAATCCCAGAGGCTAACTTGACATTACAAATTATTTTTGTTTGGTTTGTCAATATGGAGTTTGACATTTGCACCTGTCAATTTAGTCTCCGAGATTAAAAAACAGACCATAGTTAATGTTACTATGAGTTTTTTTCTTTTCAATAATTGTTTTTTTTTATGTAATAGAACTTGAATTTTCTTTGCGTTTTTCACAGTACAGTGATATTGGTAATGGGCTATTGCGCGTTTATTTAGTACATTCGAAGTTCCTGATAATGTAATACCTAGATGATTAAGTTTTTGTTTTGGATAATGTATATATAAATAAAAATAAAATAAACAATATAAATATGCGTACCATAAGGTACGCATATTTATATTTGCAGATTTTTTGATTTTGGTTTCATTTAAAGAATAAAGTAATAACTTTCGTAACTTCGTAAATACTTGATATAAAAATCTGGAAAAATTGAGGTTATGTATTTTGACTTATACATTACGAATATGGATTAACATCAAAACCGCCACAATAGCACTTATGCGTTTATTCTGCAGGGGCGGCCATATATGTAATAGGGATTGCATAACATGCATTAACATAATTATCAAGTTTGTAAAACTAAAGATACGCTTCATACTAAAATTAACGTCTTTTTACCCGACTGCCCCAGTAGGAGGGTAATGATTTTCGAGAGTATGTATGTATGTCTATTTCTTTGGCATGCTCTGTAGCTTAAACGGCTTTGAATGATGGATTGATGGATTTGAACATATGAGGTGTCGTTAGATATGTCGTAATCGTGAGAGTAACAGACTATATAATGTTTATATGTATATTGCATCTGCAAAAACCAAAAAAAAGGAGGGGAAGATTTTTAGGGTTCCGTAGTAAACATGGAACCCTTATAGTTTCGCCATGTCCGTCTGTCTGTCTGTCTGTCCCCACTGTAGCACAGAGACGCTTAGTACTAGAAAGCTGTCATTTGGCGTAGGTATACATATTAATCACGCCGAAATAGTGCTGATGAATAAAGTCTTGATATTTTTTTTTTAGATTACCTCCCTTGCACGTAATGTGGGGATGATATTTTTTTTCTCGTCTACCACATGGTGTGGGATATCATTGAATAAGCCGTCCAAAAATATTGCGGGTTTGTGAACACCACTTTTTGATACAAGGATCCGCTTGCGTAATATTAAGCATTAAAGTGCTAATTTTTCTTAGAGTCGAGTGTCCTCCCCCTGCCAGCTAAATAGTTGTTTATGGAGATGTGAATAAAATCATGACAGTAGTACATATAAAGAAAAACTATTACAGCTAAGTGGGCTTTACAAGTTAAGGCGCTGACAAGACCCAATTGACCAAAATAGGCTTCGCTTAAGAAAAAAAATTGCCAAATCTGTATAGTTTGTGGTAGCGGAAAAAATATATGTTAATTTTGACCATATTTCCCAGAACTTGGTTGTTACCAAAACACGTTTTGAAAACAAAATCTCGATACAAACTAACGTTAAACTAACCTCTTACTTTGAGTTCTAATCCAAAATATCTCTATCAAATATCTACATACGTTACGTATTTAATTAATAACAAGAACGTCTTATTTGAATGCAGAACTTGGTTGTTTTTTTATTTTCGATTACTTAACTCAATTTTGAGTAAATAGATAATTACTTCATATTTGGCAATAAATTACAAGCGTTGTATCATCGCGCTTCTCTTTCTTTTCTATGGAATTTGACAGTGACCGCGGTTTAGGTGTTGTCAGCGTCTTAACGAGTAATAGTCGACACACTTAAATTTGCATTTGGAGAATTGATTGTGGCATACATCGATGTAACATGATATAACATGTTTATCAACTACAATGTAAAGTTTGTTTTTGGGATAAATTCATGCCAACTTCCCAACTACAGAACCCTTCATTTTGCGTCTTCCGACTTGGCCGGTTTTTTACAAGAACGTTAGATAGAAAACGTGATTCCTACAATATATAGCCCAATTGCGTAACACACTTCGACCACAATCCGGACGATTTTGAGAGAAATTCCTGATTCATTGCTCCATTATGTTCGAAAAATCTGTCTGCTCGACAACGTAAATAATACAATGAATTTTGTTGAATTGTCCAAATGGATGGTACTGCTATCGTGTAAATGAGATACGCAATTATCCCACAGTCTGCTACTGGGATTTTCGTACAATAGAAAAACGATTTTACTTTTCTCTATACAGAACCCTTTTTTGTTATTGGTTGGGAAATTTTCAAATAACTTCTTCCGCTCTGGGCGGAGCGGGAGGGCGTGTAAGAATCTTACTGACTAAAACCCATCCGTGTTCTTTCCGTTGCATGTGCGTTGCCAAAGGCCACGGTATCCCTTTCGGACTTTCCCGCGACCCCGGCAGGCATCAGTCTTAGCGGACCCCGTCAGTTGTGCTGACATATTTTTGAGGGGAGCGTGGAATGCGTTCAGCATTTGCAACTTTTTAAAGCCTTTTATTTATTTATACTTTCGTTGGTGAAACCTGCCCCAAACTAGAGAAATAAGCTAACTTACTTAGTAAATCCAAATAGCTACTTAGTTTGAGATTGTTTAACCGGCACGTCAAAAGCTTGTGTATTTGTTTGTGCAGAACGCAAAAACCTCTAGACTGGTTTTGGTAAAACTTTCGCTGTGTTGCAAGTTGTTTAGAATGCATGGAACTTATGCTATGTTGCGTTAATTTGTATATTCTGCTAAGAGCATTGCTACTTTTAAATAAAACAATAACTCTGGGTGAGAATATTTTATTATGTAAAGTTCACTAGTAGGCTCACTCAAGTGATACACAATTCGCTACGACACGATTCGCACGATTTACTTTAAAAACAAATGAGTTCGCGCTTCGCGAACTCATTTGTTTTTAAAGTAAATCGTCGCGGATTCACGTCGAGACACAGTTCGAATTTCGAAGTGATGTTTAGAGAATAACAGAGTAATAACTTCAGGGTATCTATGAGTGTATGTTAGATTTGAATTTTCTAAATGCATCTATAATACAGGAGAAAATCTTAGTGTACCTAAGTCAATAATTTTTCTAAAAAATAAAAATAAACTATCTATAAAATTCAAACTCACCCAGTAACAGTCTAAGTTACTACCTAGGCAGAACCAATTTCTTCAAGTTCGACCGTAAAACGAAGATAAAAAAACGGTCAAAAGGATCAAATTGGACCTATAGGTTACATTTCAAAAGAAAATTATTTGGGAACCTTTTCAATTTTTACTCATTTTAATTCCACCGTTTGTAACATGACCTTTTAGAGAATAACAGAGTAATAACTTCAGGGTATCTATGAGTGTATGTTAGATTTGAATTTTCTAAATGCATCCATAATACAGGAGAAAATCTTAGTGTACCTAAGTCAATAATTTTTCTAAAAAAGAAAAATAAACTATCTATAAAATTCAAACTCACCCAGTAACAGTCTAAGTTACTACCTAGGCAGAACCAATTTCTTCAAGTTCGACCGTAAAACGAAGATAAAAAAACGGTCAAAAGGATCAAATTGGACCTATAGGTTACATTTCAAAAGACAATTATTTGGGAACCTTTTCAATTTTTACTCATTTTAATTCCACCGTTTGTAACATGACCTTGTATCAAATATTTCGTAAAGGAAGTTTGAAATTGGAGATCCTTTTTGCTTTGTTGTATGTAACCTAAAAGGTAAAATTGACACCTCCTTCAAATTTCTTTACCGTTTGCGTCATTGACATCCATGAAAGGACATAATATTGTTGAATTTTTTTTAAACATCACTTCGAAATTCGAACGGTGGCCTACGTTGCGCCGCGTTGATTGACTTTAAAAACAAATGAGTTAATTTTCGAATAATTGTGTGCGGTCAATTGAGTGAATAAACGGGAACTCTTCCACAACATTATAATATTACTTTACAGTGGGAAAGTGATGGAGCTATACAGGACTTATAGCTCCATCTCTTTGTCACGCTGAAGTAATATTGAAATAATACTGCTACAAGAGGTGATGGTTACCCCCCGGTATAGCCTTCATCAAAATCTTGTCAACATCTCTTATCAGTACAGTTGGCGCTGCTTCGCTGAGCTAACAGTCAATCATAGCGAGCTACAGTTGACTGAGCAAGTTAACCTGCTTCGATTAACTTCTGACATATATCTATATCACACGTGAGACAAGAGAATGCAATTATCTTAGACAATCAATGGAATAGAGGTCTTCAATTCAAAGCAGTATTGCTATTCTGTAAAGTTCACTTGGAACCTCACTCAAGTGAGCGCACACAGTTCGAAAGCGAACTCATTTGTTTTTTAAGTAAATCATCGCGGATTCCCAACGAGACAGTGCAGCGTTCGAATTTCGAAGTTATGTTAAGAGAATAGCACTAAAGTCGAATCAGAAATTAACTGCAGTAATCTGATATTACGTGCTAGCCGTCACTTTGTGTAATGAAATGGTCATTTTTATTGTACTGGTTCGATCCAATGGTGGTGGATCGTTTAGTTTTATCGATTTATACAAGTGTAAAATAAATGTATAATAATAAGTGTAAAAATTTAGAATAGAATATAATAGAATACTCTTTATTTTGTACATCATAAAAATTACAGATACAATATGTTGAAATTTTACAAGGGGTGACACAATGGGTGGTCTTATCGCTAAAAGCGATCTTTTACAGACAACCTTTGGATGGATTAAAGGGGGGAGGAGAGACAATACTGCAGGTAGTCAGTGTTGTACCAGTTACATATACAATAAATACATATATACATAAAGCATATACTATACATAACATATATTATACACATACAATGATGCCGATGTCGACAATTCTGCCAATGTTAATGTGATGAAAACGTGCGGAGAAAAAAAAAAACCTGAATCCATTAATTTGTTGATTTAATAGTTAATTATTGAATTTACTGTGAAACTTGCTGACGAGTATTAGTACACTGAAACAAACAGATAAAAAAATTGTTAGGTATATTTTAAAATATGTACATAAATGATCACTAACCACACAGTCTAGAATACAATACATATGACCATTTTATTACACAAATTGACAGCTAGCACATTAATAATTCGACTTTACTGATACGGCTGAACAATTTTATCAATACTTAGGGTGAAGTTTTAAAAGTGTCAGTGTTTCTTCCTCGTCTCTAAGCTTGAATTAACGAGACTGTTATGCAGACAGATTTCCTAATTCATCAATGGCGTTTGATTAATTGACGGAATCTCCCCTTTTGAAGTTGGAATAATCAATCTAACCACCACATACTTACTACCCATACAATAAGACTGGCTAACAATGTTTTTGCCTCTTCTTTTGTTTTGCGAGCCTATTGTCCGTTTTTCTCATCATAGTATTTCCCTGCGTTTGTTTTGCTTATAGGAAAATTGGCGTATTTTCATTGGCTGATGAAAGATCGAAATAGAGCTTAAATTTTCTGTAATCTTTGTTAAGACTACCTGGCCCTTTATTTATTTTAATTAAAGACCATTTAATTCGGGATTCTGTGCGATATTTTTTCTAGTGTATTTATTAAATTGAGCAAAAAATGCATATTATTTTACATTAATCAAAGTTCTATGCAGTTCCTAAATAACCCAACCAACAGGCTTATTATGACGCTTTCGATTTCTACTCTAGTCTAGAAAAGAAATCGCTTGTCTACATTTCTCGGTAAAAAAACTGTCAACTGTCTACACGGAAAAGTTTTTTGTCTACTCTGTCGTCGACAAAACGCTTCTCTATGGTTCTCGTGTCCCTGCAGGCGTGTCTATTTGTTTAGTAATATATAACTGTTTAGTGAATCTAGGCTTAATTCTACCTGGCTGGTCAGAAAGAAAGAAAATAAATTTATTTCACCCAGGCACACAATATTCATACAAAAACAAAAAAAAAAAAATATACCTACTTAAAACAGTGTTGTGTTCCTCACGGCTGCGCCAAATACGCTTAGCTTACTTATACTCGTACCAAGATGTTCCAGGAAGTTGGTCTGTAGTGGTAATTTAGGCTTAGAGAGCAGCCGGATTAACTGCCAAAGAAACACTGACACTTTACGCATCAGTACTATCGCTATTTTCTAAACATCACTTCGAAATTCGAACGTCCGCGATGAATTACTTTAAAAACAAATGAGTTCGCTTTTCGAATTGTGTCACTTGAGTGAGGTTCCAAGTGAACTTTACAGAATAGCACTTAATAGGAGGCTTGTGATCAATGCTCGTTTTTCCCTGTACGAAGTAGAACAATTAACAGGCCACTACTGGTACTGGAACCTAGATAAATGAGCCATATTACAACTCTATAGGCCAACCTCTTCAAAGAAAACTTCATCTCAAAGGATCAAAGTTCAGACAGAATGGCTGACCTTTCCAACTATCCATCTGTCGAACGATTGCCGGATATAAGACGGATAGTAATTGACTGTCACTTTGATGTCGACCTACATAGGTTGAAAAAAAAAAATGTAGTCGTACAGTGTAGTACGCACGTCAGGGCTAATAAAACCAGTGTAAGCTGTAAGCTGGCTTGTTCTACTGAAGCTTCATACTACGCTAGGCTAGCTCAAGGTTGTTGTTACCACTCACGTGCGGTCGTCTGTACCTAGGTAGTAAGCTCTTTCAGAATACAAGCGCTGCGGCATTTATTTACTAAATATTGCAGTAAGCCTTTTTGACCTCGTACAGGTTTATTTTTTAAATTTTGATAGTTTACATGGTCTTTTTAGGGTTCCGTAGGGTTTATAGTTTCGCCATGTCCGTCTGTCTCTCTGTCCCCGCTGTAGCCCAGAGACGCTTAGAGTACTAAACTATAATTTGGCATAGGTATACATATTAATTACGCCGACAAAGTGATAAAATAAAATCTTGAAAAAAACATTTTTTAGGGTACCTCACCTAATGTTGGTACGATATTTATTTTTTCTCGTCTATCTCATGATGTGGGGTATAGTGGGATAGGCCGTCCAAAATATTGCGAGTCTATGAACATCATTTTTCGATTTAAAGATCCGTTTGCGTAATATTAAGCTTTGAAATTTTTGTTAGAGTCAAGTGTCGTCGTCGTCGTCGTCGTCCCGTCCCCCCCTGCTAGCTAAATGGTTGTTTATGGAGATGTGAAAAAAGTTATGGCAGTAGTACATATAATGAATTTAAAAGAAAAACTATCACAGCTAAGTAGGCTTTACAAGTTAACGAGTAATAGTCGACCAACTTAAATTTGCTGTTGGAGAATTGATGGTGACGTTTATCGATGTATGGGAGAACATGTTTTTCAACTTCAATGGCATTTGTTCTTGCTGTAGTGCTGCGTAAACACTCAGACCTTCCATTCGATCCTGTTGTCGGTACCCAAAAACGCAGATCTGACAGAGTCTGCCAGGTGGAATCTGCCAGAGTTCAAGTTGTTCGGAGGCAATATCACTTTCTTAGCTCCAGTTTGTATAATCGAGTAAATAAACAGCTCAATGTATATCCACTGACCTTGCGAGAATGTCGAAAGATCACAGATGAACATACACTCATTTCATACACTCACTTATGAAGAATTAGAATCATATGTAAAAACTTAAACTCACTTTCCAATTGCCCTTTTTAAGTATAATATGCGCAATCACACACCCCCCCACACAAACGGACACCTCTATCCGACACACACACACAAACACGCACACACACATATATACACTCTACACACAAAACATACACAATCCTTCCATACAAACACACAATCTCACATAAATTACTCCTTAAAAATATTGTTCAGTTTTAATTTTAAGTTTTAATTTATTTTAATTTTTAGTTTTTAGTTTTGCTTTTTGTCTCGACTTTTTTGGAGGTGGGCGTTAATGACTGCGACACAGTATTATACTAATGCAGTTGTTATCGAACACAGAGTTTCTGTAAACTGAGTTTTTTCGTTTCTATAAAATTTATTTATTATTATTATTAATGTTAAGTTTGTTTTTGGAATAAATTCATTCCAAGTAATCCCAACTACGGAACCCTTCATTGTGTGTGGTTCGACACGCACTTGGCCGGTATGTTTTACTGTTTGTATTTCCTGTGCGTATCCCAAATAAAATATCTTTCTTTTTTTCTTTCTTGCTTTCTTTCTTTGTGAAGGAGCTCGTCTGGGGAAATACTACCACGATACATATTTCAGCTGCCAAGCAATGTTACTGTGTTCCGGTGTAAAGGATGCCGTTGTCATTACAGGCATAATTATTAGACAATTCATGCCAAGCATTAGGTATTACGAGCAGTGGTGGCTCAGTGGTAACGGCCGCGACTTAGGAGTTGTAGGTCGTAGGTTTGAACCCGGACAGGCGCTTTACTTTGTGTAAATTATTTCATCACCACTACTCTCGGTGAAACGGTGAAGGAAAACATCGTGAGGAAACCGGCATGTCCTAGAACCTCGAAGACATGTGACATCTACCAACCCGCACTGGGCCCGCGTGGTGGATTACGGCCCACTCCTTCTCACAGAGAGGAGGCCTGTGTCCCAGCAGTGGGAACATTATAGGCTGATTATGATTAGGTATTACCGTTGCGTTGTATGAGGTCGGTTCGCTTCTCACGTCACGGAGCGTTTTTGTGTTTCCATTAGGCAATTCTCAGTTAATGGCAATTAGGCTCGCCCCTAATACATGGGACTTAAACATAATTAATTAAATGTGGGTGAACCTTTGCCTACACACACTTACATCACGCTTGTTTCCCCCGAGCGGTCAGGCAGAGTTACGTAGAACTTGTATTGTGTATTTATTTTATTTTTTACTAGATGTGATGATTATTTTTTACAAATCCGTTTAGTACTTTTTGCGTGAAAGAGTAACAAACATCCATCCATCCTTTCTTACAAATTTTCGCATTTATAATATTAGTAGGATTTCTTTTATCTGCGGCTTCGTCCGCGAGGCTTTTTCTAAAATAAAAGCCTAAGGTACTTCTTATAACATAAGCTATCTGCCAGTGAAAGTTCCGTCAGAATCGGTCTAGCCGTTTCCGAGATAAGCCGGAACAAACAGACAGACATAAAAATAAAAATAGTTTTTTTTGTTATAAGTACCGTATAAACTTTCATAAGCATTTAGTAAAAAGCTGTTTTACATTACAAACAGATTTTTCAACTTAATTTATTTGTATAGATTTTGTATCTCATTTTATGCTACACCGGTTGACGTCATCACGTCAACACCGGCTTTCGCTGAAAATCAGCGCTGGGGCTCTGTCTCGCATAGGGTCGCAGCATTATGCTGAGTGATGGCCATTTTGCGTGGATGTGACGCATACTCGTATTTTTTTGTTCTTTTTTGTGTATGTGTTTTTACTTTGCGTCATGTTTTACCGAAAAAAAAACCATTTTTTTTACACACATATAAGGTACAAAGGCGGCCTTAATGCCTCAGGCATTCCTTACCAGTCAACCAAGGGTGGTGAAGAGATTTGTTGGCAGGTGCTCTGTTCGAGGGGAACAATGAGACAAAGGGATTTTATTTTTTTTCTTGCTAGGTGTATCTATACTTCCTACTCCCATATACATTTGAGGAATACAGGCATAATGTTTTATAGGCTGCCCCTTATAATAATAATAGTACAGATAATTAATAACTATTCAATATTATGACTATTATACGGCCTCGTTGGTATAGTGGTCGCAAGTGCGACTGGTGTGGTCACACCACAATTGCGGCGATAAGTCCCCTCTTTGAGGAGTGGCTAGAGAGGAGCCACGGCGTCCTCACCTTCCGCCTGACGCAGGTCCTCACAGGACATGGCAGCTTCGGGAGGTTCCTGTGTCGGATAAGGCGGGAGGAAACGCCCGGGTGTCACCGCTTTGTGGATCACCCGGAGGACACGGTGGAGCATACGGTGGAGGTCTGCCGGCTTGGGCAGAGCACCGCCGTGTCCTCGTGGAGGCGATCGGTGGCAGTGATCTCTCGCGTCCGGCCCTGGTTCAGGCCATGGTACGGCGCGAGAGGGCATGGGCAGCCGTCACCTCCTTCTGCGAAGCAGTAATGCTCGCGAAGGAGGAGGCGGGATGGTTGAGGGAAAGGCAAATTTCGCGCCCTCTCGCCCCTAGCCGCCGCAGGAGATGCCCTGGGCGTCGGGAATCCCGGGCAGATTTCAGGCCACCATAGGCGCGGGCTTGCGGACGGTGAGCAATGCGTAGCTCACCGGCCGGTAAGGGCCAGGCCCGGGTCGACGGCGCGTTGTATTCCACGTGTGCCTCAAAGAGATGTCGTCAGCACAAGCGTAAGGGTTCACTAGGGCCGATGCCTGCCGGGGTTGCGGGAAGGTACTAATGGGGCCACCGAGGCCCCTGGCAACACAGGCAACAGGAAGGAATAGGGGTGGGTTTTAGTCAGTAAGAGTCTGACACACCCTCCCGCTCCGCCCAGAGCGGGAGAAGTTATTTGATGATTTACCACCCAAAAAAAAAAACCGCTACTGTTGAGTTTGAGGTCTTGGGTGCGATTCCCAGGACGGGCAAAGTGTTATTGGATTTTTCCATCAGGATTTACTCAGTAGCAGCCCGGGGTCTGGATTTGTGCCCGGTTGATGTCAATAGAGTCGCCCCCTATTGCATGGGACTTAAACATAACTGGCGAAATGTGCGTGTAGGTACTGGATACACCTCTGCCTAACCCCTCGGGGATTACAGGCGTGAAGTTATGTTAAATATTATGACCGTCATGTAAAAGGTAATTTCCCTTGGGATGACCGCCCTTCGAAATAATGGCGTAACATAAATAGTGGTTGATACAATTGTTAAAGGCGGCATTTCTTGATATTTCCTCGTAATTTCATTTTAATGTTTTCGACGCCGTTTTGGGCCGAGAAAATCTTATATACAGTCGTGCCAGTGACACGAAGAAAAACTTTCTTTCCAAAAAATAAAACTACGACTTTTCGATAACCTTTAATTTTGTTTCGAATTCAATCCGGAGCAACTAATTCGTTTGACGTTAATGAGCTTTAAACTGCTCTAGGTTAGAATTATATTATTTTAATTATTATGAATGTGAAGACTATGGGTTATTGTATTTTTATATTTGTCTCTCTCAGTTAGTTTTAATCTTGGTCTGGCAGTTTGAGTAATTTATGCGGCCTACCCAAATTTCTTTTCTTTGGTATTGTTCGTTGAATCGTTGAGCTCCTTAAGTTCTAAAAGCTTCACAATACTGACAAATGCGTGCACTGACTGGATAGGTCTAATAAATCTGTGTGGTTCTTTCCTCAAAAGACTTTTCAGACATTGGATCCGACCAAGATTATGTCTGGACTTTAAAAGATACTGTAACCTCTGAGTTTCTTTTGGCTTTTCTCAGAGTAGTCAGATAGCAAACGCTGACCTCACCTAGTATTTAAAATTATGTTTGACGTGTAAATATTACAGAAATAAAATCAATTACAGAAACTTTTTTTTTAATCCAGTGACTTTATCATCTTAATACCCACTTAAACAGGACGCGAACTTAAATTATAAAATTAGAGAAGATAAAAATTATTCTCGTCTTACTTGTTAAACGTTGATTCCGGTACGCAGAAAATTTAATTCAACTTACCTGAAATAAAGAAAAGAAATAATTATTAGTACTATATATAATCAGCCTATAATGTTCCCACTGCTGGGACACAGGCCTCCTCTCTGTGAGAAGGAGTGGGCCGTAATCCACCACGCGGGCCCAGTGCGGGTTGGTAGATGTCACATATCTTCGAATTATTGTTTCTAAGACATGGCCGGTTTCCTCACGATGTTTTCCTTCACCGTTTTGAGAGCAGTGGTGATGAAATAATTTACACAAAGTAAAGCGCCTGTCTGGGTTCGAACCTACACCCTACAACTCATAGGTCACGGCCGTTACCACTGCTCTCACATATTTATTTAGTATAGAATATAGTACTAATATTATATTCTATACTAAATAAATATGTATAAGGTATTTTATACAATAAAGTTATGAACAGCCTGAAATAACGTACCATGTCTGAAGTAATGCAATACAACACAAGAAATAAAACTTAAAACCAAATAACATCACACAAAATGGCTCATAAAAAATCCAGTAAGTACCAAATATGGAATGGTCAACAGCCGTAATACACCAATTTACTTTTAACTGGCAATTTCCTGTTACAAAACTTTTGTGTTGCCAGTTAATTCATTATATTTAAAAACATACCTACATGCTACGATAAAGTATTGTCGTTATTAATTGGTGTAATTAAGGGCTTGAAATTTAATGTAAAATGGTGAAATGAAATATTATGACATATATATTTTTATTTGTGTGTGACTGTACTGGCTGTCGGCACACTTATTTGTGTTATTCTGTAAAGTTCACTTGGAACCTCACTCAAGTGAGCGCACACAATTCGAAAGCGAACTCATTTGTTTTAAAAGTAAATTATCGCGAGATTCACAACGAGATACCGTTCGAATTTCGAAGTGATTTTTTAGAGAATGACACTATGTAGGCAACTCTTTCAAAAAGTATATCTATGCTTTTTCTAAAAGCAAAATCTTTTATTTCATATAAACATACGTGGGCACTTATGAAGCTAGGTGCACGGTTCCAATTGGTCGTTTCCTAAGGAGAAGAGCCGGGAAGACACTCCACGGTTACTCTTTTAAAAATAATTGTCTTTTACAATGTTTTCAAATAACACTGTTAATAGGTATGGGAGGACAGTGTAGGCCTGTCAAGAGCGGACGGTAAGCAATGGGTAGCTCACCGTCCGGTAAAGACCAGGCCCGGGTCGACCGCGCGTCGTATTCCACGTGCGCCTCAAATAGATGTCGTCAGCACAATGTAGGGGTCCACTAGGGCCGATGCCTGCCGGGGCTGCGGGAAGGTACTAATGGGTCACCGAGGCCCCCGCAACACAGGCAACGGAAGGAATACGGGCGGGTTTTAGTCAGTAAGAGTCTGAGACACCGTCCAGCTCCACCCAGAGCGGGAGAAGTTATTTGATGACTTCCCATCCAAAAAAAAAGGCCTGTCAAGAAGTACCTACCAGGTACTTAAAAAAAATAAATGGTCTACAAATCTAGTCTATTAAGCCTACAACGTTCTCACATTCACAGAATATGAAAGAATCTATGTTAATTATTAATAAAATAATAAAAATAAAAACTTATTTCAACCAAATGACATGTTTTCATTCCAACTGTAACAAGTCTGAATTAATATCCTGTCCACAAAAGCACTAATCCTACTAATATTATAAATGCGTAAGTTTGTAAGGATGGATGGATGGATGTTTGTTACTCTTTCACGCAAAAAGTACTGAATGGATTTGGATGAAATTTAGCACACAGATAGTTTATAACCAGGAATAACACATAGGATACTTTTTATCCCGATATACCTACGGGGTCAAAACTTATGCGGGTGAAACCACGGGGCGCATCTAGTCCTAACTAATATTATAACTGCGAAAGCCGTCGTCTGCTGGACATAGGTCTCCCCCAAGCACCGCCACTGTGCTTGCCGCATTCAGCGGATTCCTGCGGCCTTCACAAGGTCATCGGTCCGCCTTGTAGGAGGCCTTCCAACGCTACGTCTTCCGGTACTCAGTCGTCACTCCAAAACCATTCGGCCCCACCGGCCATCTGTTCTGCGAGCAATGTGCCCGCCGTTAATGCCATTATTACCCAAAAAAAAACTTTATTGTTCAAGAGAGTACCTAGTACAAATTCAAATAGCACTAGTCTCCACACTAGGATTCCCAGTGTCGTGGAGACTATAATCTCCTTTGTCTTACAACTCTATGACGTAATAGGTAGGCACATACCTACTTAAGGCGCTGACAAGACCCAATTGACGAAAATAGGCTTCTCTTAAGAAAGAAAATTGCCAAAACTGTATAGTTTGTGGTAGCGGAAAAAATATATGTTAATTTTAAACATATTTCCCAGAACTTGGTTGTCACCAAAACACGTTTTGAAAAAAAAATCTCGATACAAACTAACGTTAAACTAACCTCTTACCTTGAGTTCTAATCCAAAATATCTGTATTAAATATCAACATACATTACGTATTTAATTAATAACAAGTACGTCTTATTCTAATGCAGAACTTAGTTGTTTTTTATTTTCGATTACTCAACTCAATTCTGAGTAAATACATAATTACTTCATATTTTTCAATAAATTACAAGCGTTTTGTCGTCGCGCTTCTCTTTCTTTTCTATGCAATCTGACAGTGACCGCGGTTTAGGTGTTGTCAGCGTCTTAACATCGGTCGGTACGATTAGACATCGGTTCGTTAGACTAATATTACCACGATTTTGCACCCTCTTCATAGGAAATTGGTTGCAAAGATTTATTCGATGACCTAGAAGGTACTCGTATCTAAAGTATTCCGTGACCCAATTTTTGTGAAACAATATTTTGATATTTGCTTATTGTTGTTTATTTTCGTAAACAAGTTTTTTGTGAAATTACCATGTTGAAAGTAATTAAGTTGTCGCCAATTCCGGGTGAAAGGCGCGAGGCGTCGGGACCTCCTGTCTGTCAATAGCAACATAATTCTGTTTTAGTATATTCGTGTTTTTATTGGTCTTATATTTAGCGTAACATCACGCCTTATTTCCCTGAAGGGTTGGGCAGAGGTGTACCTGTAGTACACCCACATTTAGCCAGTTATGTTTTAAGTCCCATGTAATAGGGGGTGAGCCTATTGCCATCAACTGGGCACAAATCCAGACTCCGGGCTGCTACTGAGAAATCCCAGATAGAAAAACCTAATAACACTTTGCCCGACCCGGGAATCGAACCCAGGACCTCATGCTCAGCAGTAGCGCTTGCGACCAACGAGGCAGTCAAGACCAACGAGGCAGTCCTCCAGTCTTATATTTATGTACCTATAATTAGGTAAGTATATAGAGGCTAAGTAATAACAGCCGCACGGCTCGATCGATCAGGTTAAGCAATGCTTGCCGCGGTTGGTCCGTGGATGGGTGACCATCTTTACATACCAAGACCCCTCCGTTCCTCGGAAAGCACGTTAAGCCGTTGGTCCCGGCTGTCATTTGTAGATCTTTAAGCTCGAAAGTCTGACAACCAGTCTGTCAACCAAGGGGTATCGTGTTACCGTGTGTGTTATCGTGTGGGTTGTGGAGGTCAGATTGGCAGTCGCTCCATGTAAAGTACTGGTATTCAGCTGTATCCGGTAAGACTGGAAGCTGACCCCAACATACATAGTTGGGAAAAGGCTAGGCAGATGATGATATATTATACTTAAAGTTTTTATTAGGTGTATGTATATCCTTATATTTAAATAAATATTTATTCCACAATTTTCGTTATTGCAACTACCACCATATGTCTCTGCATCACCCAAAGATTGACTCGTAAAAAATTCATGCATAATGATAAGATAAGAACCGAAGCTAAGGGACTTACAGAGTTCCCGGAATAATTGTGTAAGCATACCTTTTTTTTTTTGCAATAAGGTTATTTTTTGATAAGCTTGTCATTTAAAAAAAACGCATATCTCTCTGTTCTTTCTTTGAGCATTGTAAAGAAGTGTGGTTTTAAGAAAGTTACGTATTATCTTTTGGACTTATTGCTTTTGTTTTATAAATATGACGATATTTGTATGAAAAAGTCGCTCACGCTACTTTCAACTTCGAATTAGCAATATATTGCAAGGTGAAACTGCACTAAACCCTATATTACCTGGTAGCTTATTTCATATAACAACTTCAATGACTAGGGGTTTGTAGAGCTACGATGCGTATTTTCTGAGTTGTCGTAGTTTTAGTGAACGCTCGCGTGTCAATTCTACCGACTATGATAACATCGGGACAGGATATCGATTTGGAGTATTATAACAGTAGAGGGGCTATGGCATTAAATCCGCCAGTGTGCATTTGTGTGCTTAAAATATTAAATAAATATTAAATAAACATACTTACTGAAGTAACTGATCCCTACTAGATAGACAGATAGATAGATAGATAAAACATTTATTCAAATTCAAATTCAAATTCAAATTATTTATTGTGGTACACAGGTAAAAATATGGTGTTATAGTTTATAAACTGAAGTACATCTATGACCCGCCTTTAGGCATACAATAATTAAAGACAGTTCCAACATTAGAATAGTACTTAGTCAATAATTTAGTATTAATTAATATATTAGTAATAATAATAATCATAAATTAAAAAAACAATGTCATTAATTTAATAGTAGTCATTCATAAGTTAATATTTAAAACAATAGGCAATAATTTAATAATACTTAATATAGAGATTACTAACAGCTACACAACCAAAAGAAAAAAAAAAATAATAATAGTGGTATAATAAAAAACTGAAACTAATAATGGTTATGGAATGAATTAATAAATTAAAATCTGTCATCTAGGTACTCATTAACAGAGTAATATACCTTATTATATAATAGTTCCAATATAGCTTTTTTGAAATGAAGTATTTCATTTAATTCTTTGATATCTATAGGAAGCTTATTATAGATTTTAGGTGCCATTCCAAGTAGACTTTTTGAAAATAATGCAGTTTTGTGTGGAATGGTACATATCTCTCTGTTGCGACGTTTAGATTTCAGTGTTTTAAATATATTAAAGTTGGATTTGACAAATACTGCTGTTTCAAAAATGTACATACAAGGAAATGTTAGAAGTTTAAATTTGTTAAAATATGGGATACAGCTGTCAGTAGGTTTAAGTCTAAATACAGAACGCACACATCTCTTTTGAGCTTTGAACACAGTTAACCTCTCTGTGGAATTTCCCCAAAATATAATTCCAAAACGTAATGTAGATGTCACATATGCTTTGTACGATATGAGAACTATAGACTCGTTTGCCATTTTTGCAAGATTATATAGTGCATATGAGTATTGGTGTAATTTTTTACAGACAATCTCTACGTGACATTTCCAGGTCAAGTGACTATCCAGCTGAAGGCCTAAAAATCTGGCATTGTTCGTTTCAGCTATTCTTTGACTAGCATGTGTTATATTTAAATTAGGGGTAACGGTTTTTTGTTTAAATGTCATAAGCTTTGTTTTTTCTATGTTTATTTTTAATTCGTTCATTACTAGCCAATCTATTATGCAATGGATGGAGTTGTTTATATCATTTTGGTAAGTGTCAATCTGTTTGCATGGTATAATGAGTGTGCTATCATCAGCAAATAAAACTGTTTGAGATTTAGTGCATTTTGGCAGATCGTTGATATAAATGAGAAACAACAAAGGGCCAAGAACACTCCCTTGCGGTACCCCACATGATGTACATCTAGGTGATGACATATAAGTTACCTCTACTTTAGACTTAGAACATATTCTTTTTAAAACAGTAATTTGCTTACGGTCACTGAGATAAGTTTTAAGTAGGTTTAAAATATTTCCTCTAATGCCATGTCGATCTAATTTACCTAATAAAATTTCATGATTGACATGGTCAAACGCTTTGGACATATCCATGAGTACTGTCGCAATAGGATTTTTTTTATCTACATTACTAACAATTACAGAAAATAGTTCATATATTGCCTTATTAATATTTCTATTTTTCCGAAAACCATATTGTTGATTTGCAAATAGATTATTTAACTCAAAAAATGAGTATATTGATTTGTAAATTATTTTTTCGAAAACTTTAGATATTACTGGTATGAGAGCAATTGGACGGTAGTTTGAAACTGTATCTTTTTCACATTTTTTGTGCAAAGGCTTAATTAAAGTAGTTTTTAACGCATTTGGAAAATGGCCATGTTCTATACATAAATTTATTATATAACTTAATACGGGCGAAATTATATGTGATACAGATTTTAAAATGTTAGAAGTTATATTATCATAACCCGCACTATTCGTGTTCTTTAAAGAATTAATAATTTGGAATATTTCTAAGGGATCTGTTGGTGTCATAAATAGTGATTTGTGATAGTGATTTACAGAGGATACAGCACCAGTGCAATTATTATTCACATTAGGTTGAACAGAATCAATAAAATAATCATTAAATGCTGAAACAATTTCTTTAGGGTCACTTATTTGCTCATTTCGAACAACTATATTTTGAATGGGTTTATTTACTATAGTATACACACAAACCTATACATACATGATTTACATGCACATACACACAACACCCTCACACATTCACACACTACACTACACTACACTACTCACAAAATACTACAATAACATCACCTTACATTACACTTCACAAATATAACCACCTTTTGTTATAGTACAATTTTACCTTTCTATCTAAACTGTTTGCTAATAGTAATAAGAATAAACTGTATCAAGACGCTGCTAAATGTGATAAATGTTGAATGGGGTGAGCCTGGAGATCTGTCAATACAGGTCTCGAACCTAGTTCAGACTCCAGCTCTCACGAAGGTTTAGCTTAAGGCAAAGTTGTAAATACAAACTCCTGTAACCTTGTACCTTGATGAGAGAAATAAACTGTATTATTTTTATTATTATTTTTCAGTGCACACAAAATATATAGCACAAAACACAATAGCACAATTCATGGATACCAAATTACAGCAATCGACGGTTTAAAGGTTTTTTTTTGGTTGAAATGGTTGATAATTTTGATTGATTTGATTAGATAATAAAAAAAAAATTTGGTTGAAAATGAGTTATGAATGCCATCCTACTTAATCTCTTTTTTTAAGTAGGGTAACTGCTATAGTAATTGGCCATGCTACAGTAACTGGCCACTCGTAACAAAAGAGGTAGAAACAGGTAATTTAAACTAAAACGAAAAACAATAGATATAGAAATATGTTTTGTCTTTTTCATTCATGGGCTTGCTTGCTTTACCTTGTTTCTACCTCTTTTATTATGAGTGGCCAGTTACTATAGCGTGGCCAATTACTAAAGCAGTTACCCTAGGATGGCATTCATAACCCATTTTCGACCATAATGTCGCTTATGCCGTATTACCTTTTAATCGTCGATATTTATATGAAAACAAGGTGCCAATATACAAAAAAAGAAAAACATGCTTAAAGACAAAGTGACATCATGATTATGACATACTTCAATTAAAACGTGGTGATTACTGCAATTACTGGAATGGCATTGTTACGTCATCATCTTTCCAGCCTTTTTCCAACCTTATTAGGTTCGGTTTCCAGTCTATCCGGGTGAAACTGAACAGATCAATATTTTACATGGAGCGACTGTCTTTCTGACCTCCACAACCCAGTTACTGAGTAACACGCTAAGAATGTTGTCTATGTTAGGTTCGGCTTCCAGTCTATCTGGGTGAAACGGAACAGATCAATATTTTACATGGAGCGACTGTCTTTCTGACCTCCACAACCCAGTTACTGAGTAACACGCTAAGAATGTTGTCTATGTTAGGTTCGGCTTCCAGTCTATCTGGGTGAAACGGAACAGATCAATATTTTACATAGAGCGACTGTCTTTCTGACCTCCACAACCCAGTTACTGAGTAACACGCTAAGAATGTTGTCTATGTTAGGTTCGGCTTCCAGTCTATCTGGGTGAAACGGAACAGATCAATATTTTACATAGAGCGACTGTCTTTCTGACCTCCACAACCCAGTTACTGAGTAACACGCTAAGAATGTTGTCTATGTTAGGTTCGGCTTCCAGTCTATCTGGGTGAAACGGAACAGATCAATATTTTACATGGACCGACTGTCTTTCTGACCTCCACAACCCAGTTACTGAGTAACACGCTAAGAATGTTGTCTATGTTAGGTTCGGCTTTCTGTCTATCTGGGTAAAACGGAACAGATCAATATTTTACATGGAGCGACTGTCTTTCTGACCTCCACAACCCAGTTACTGAGTAACACGCTAAGAATGTTGTATAAATACAATTATCTTATCAAGATGTTCCGATCACCAATCTCTTTAGCAAGTATGGTGTTTATGACAATACCCCCATGAACGGGATTTTTAAAGCGGTTATAGACAGCAGCGGTTATAGGAACACCAGTAGATGTTTACGGTAAAACATCACACAGCCGCTTTTAAGCAAAGTCAAAGTCAAAGTCAAATTATCAGTTATTATTAGTTATTATTATATTATTATTATATTATTATGGCTTTTAGCTACTTTGTATATGTGTGTATTTTACGTTAATTTTTGTAATGTGCGTTTTGTTTCAGAATAAACATTTTTTCTTTCTTTCGTTTAAATGATTTATTTCAAATAAGGACTTATAGGGCACTTTTGAACGTCAAAATTTACAAAAAAAATGTATTGATTCTAATGGCCCCTTCCAAAAGATAGTTTCGTATGGAGAAGAATGGCCAAGAAACTCCACCAATATTTTGTATAGGTACATTAATTATACAAGCTGTTGTTTTGAACCTGCAAAACATTTCAGGAGGTTGTTATGAAACTCGTAAATAATCGTATAACAATACGATACCAAGTCAATAATCAATAATACTTTTTATTTTAGATTTTTAAATTTTATCTTTTCTTTTTATTTATTTTTTATTTCTTTTTTTAATTTTTTTTTTATTTTTTAAAATTTTTTTTTTATTTATTTTTTTGTTGATTCGGGTCGAGAATCACTAACATAATTACCTCCTAAAATGTTTTGCAGGTCCAAAACAACACCTTGTTCCACAATGCGGAAAATATTATTTTTAAATGAAAAGACGTTGCGTTTCTTCATAATACTTTATTAAAATGATATAATGGATGTACCAGTTTACAAAGAGAAAGATATAACACGTATTTTTTTTTTATTAACATGAAAATATTCATCAAATTTTTTCACATGAATTTCATATAATTAAATCAGCATTTTTAAATAAATAAATATTAATAAACTAAATATTAAATAGAGAAGACATTGATTTAGAGATGGGTGCTATCCACTAATAAAGCTTTGGCATCATCGTGAAGAGGATAGTATTTTTTATTCGGTACTGCACGTAAACTGTTGATAAGGGGATCTGAGGTAGCTAAGAGCATATTCATAACATCTTCATTACATGATAGACGAGAACATTTTCTTGAATGACCTAACCTATAATTGCGGTAATCTTTATTTCGCGCTTCTTGAGCTTCCTCAGATAACATCCCAATAGGTAAGGCAGCAACACTTACTATTTCTTTGCCATGCAACAAGATTTTATGCACAGTATTTGGCATATTATACCAGCTGTACAGGCTTACGTATAGTTCAGCAGTCTCGTAACAATAACTACCAAACTTATCCGAATCAACTAATGCACTAGAATTAATTGTTTGCAATATTATACCAAACCGATGAATAAGTTCTTTATCGACTCTTGTGACTTCAGTTACAATGTCTGCATTATTGAAAAATCTTCTAGACGTATTTCCATCGTTAGATGTTCCCATTCCTTGCTTTACAAAATCCACTTTTAGACCTAAACGTTGAAACAGCTCACTTTGGATTCTTTTCTTCTCTTCATCTTTTTGTTGTTTGGTAGTTGCGTTCGTTCTCCAACTGGTAAATGACATATTGAACGCAATATGTAATATGCATTCCATAAATTTAATCCGTGCGTGAAGCGGGGATAAACCGACCTTGAGAGCCTCCGTATCCACAGTTTTATTTCGCACTTGGTCAAGGTTATTCATTTCTGATGGCTTTGACTTGCATATAAAACACACTGCACATGATGATGTGTCCGTAACTGTCTGCGCTATTTTGCCATCTATCATTGTGAACACAAGTTTATGGTAGACTTTGTAAGTCTTTTCCTTTAAACTAATAACAGTTTCATTTAAGTTTGCTATTTCAGACTCCATTCTAGCAATTTCATTTTTCGTAGATTCTGTAGTTTCTTTTTGAAATTGGAATTGTACCGGGCGACAACACCTTGTAGAAGAAGGAGTTGCATTTGTCCAATACACAACAGATTTATTTTCTTTTTCATACAGACGCAGTGGAACTAATGATGTCAAAAACATATATGAATCTGACACATTTTCGTCGATAAATGACTGTTTGTACTCAGCATGACCTGATGATCCGTCACATCCCCACTTGTGTAAAAACGTTGAATTTACACTAATCTGTGTAAGGTCGTCTTCAGACATTACTTCAAATAATCTTCTGGTTGTGTGATCCAGTAATGACTGCAAACTTACACAAGCGTAGCTTTCCGTTACATCAATATCCGTGGGGTAGCATTGCCTTTTTACTTCAAGTACTTTATGATAATCGGGAAAAATATCACAACCAATACTTTTTGCTGCATTTCTCAGTACTTGATATTGATGTTTCGAAAGTGATGCATCAAGTAATAATGCCAACGCTTTTTCTGGAGTAAACTTGATAGTATCCGATGATTCTTCTTGTACGAGTACCTTAGAGGCAGCTTTCTTAATCATTTCTTCAGGAACGCTTTCACACAATCTTTTGACTTTATATCGCTTTGTTCGATCGCAACATTCATCAAATGATTTTTCTGGTCGTCCTCTATGAGAGCGTTTTGATGGCCCTGGAACATTACTGTCACAATTCACCACATCAGTCTGCACCGAAGATGTCTCAACGGTAAAAATATTTTTCAGCCACTGTTCATTTTTTGCCATAAAAGCATTTTTATTTCTCGCTGCAGTTTGCCACTTTTTTGTAAATACGGGTAGAAAATTACGACTTAACTTTTCATAAACTTGATTCCAAACACTTTCTGTAAGCTGTGGATACATAAGTTTTAAATTTTCGAGGCATTTATGTATCTCACGATTACTTGATATTGTGATTTCCACTAAATCGGCATAGACAATAGTAAAGCTATCCATCACTATAATAACACTGTTATCGTAAGAGAAAATAATTGTAAGTGAAGTTAAAACTACCATTCAATGCTATTTATACTTACACGATATGATAAAATGTTAATTACCCTCATTAGAAACACTTATTAATATAATGCACTTTTTCTTAATTACAGAGCGTCATTAGTTAAGGACCTGGTATTTCCAAGATCGCAGGTTATCGCAGCCAAAACTAATGTATTCTTAATCTATAGGGTCTAATTAATCTCCGAAAGTATATTATTACGTATCGGTCGATAACGGAGATTAGTTATGATCTCATGATTGAAAACAAAAGGTTCCAAATGACCTTCTTCACTAAAAATGTAATAGCAAGTAATTATTCATTATATTATAACATTATGTTTACTATTTTATTAATACACACAATAAACTTATGACTAAACTAAAAATGAAAGTTGATAATTATAGTATTTTGGTTCTATTCATATTTGAAATAACAATATTTTTTGCACGAAATTTGTAAATTCTCGATCACCCTACTTTGGCATCATATAATTAAATACTGTATAATTATTTATCCGTATTAATTTTAGGACTTGTTTCTACTAACATTCTAGTATGTGTGTACCAAATTGTAGACATTTTAAACAAGGTTGAAACAAAGGACTTTTTTCCGCCCTTGAACCAATGTGCGATGCATCTAGAATACAATTACGAGTACTATACTACAATAGGTAAAAATAAGTAAAACTAAAGCAATGACAGATAAATAGCTTCTGTGATAGATACATGGTGTTCACATAGCACAAGCTAGCACAAGCACAGTCTGAATCCAATAAACCATCATCCTCTGCCTGGCCTTTTCCCAACCACCAATGTTGAGGTCAGTTTCCAGTCTTACCCTAAGCACCTGAATAACCAGTATTTTACACGGGGTGGCCTATCTGACCTCCACACCCCAGTTACCGGTAACCCTTTGGTAAGACTGACTGAACCAACCAATAAGCTACAATTATGACATAATATTCAAGGGAGGGTTTTCGATACCTTGACTAACACCTGAATAGTCCCATGGGGCTTAAAAATAACTGGTGAAATGTACCATGTACTATATGTAGGTAGACCTCTGCGGGAAAACAATGCGTCATGTTGTGTTATGTTGACTAGTAAAATTAGGGCAAAAACATTGTTAAAAGCTTACGATAACATAGCTCCAATCGATTTGTTATCAAAACAACACGGCACTGAAAACTAATATCGGAAAGTAAAGAAAATATTAAACAATTTTACTTGAAGTTGTTTTCTTTAAAAATATTGCAATACAAAATACCAATAAATAATATTGAACGGGCGATAAGGAAACAGCGTGTTGCCAATTTGTAGCACACTGGCCTTTAATCACTGCTATCTATCGTTAGTTATAAGAAAATCATGGGAAAATATAGAAAGAAAAGTATTGGTTGTGAAAATTGCTTTGTCAACTCTAAGCTTCCAACGCTGCCATCTAACGGGAATTTAAAGAAACAACGATGAACAACGAGGAAAATATTGTGCGAAGTACAAGGAAAAGCGCCCTGGATCTAAAAAAATGTTGCCATTTATTGATGTGTTCAAACAGCTGTAAGTAACGCCATCTGTCAATAACTTAACGAATTAAGACAAAGTTACCAAGTACTAACAGTGACATCTAACGAACATTTGGAGAACTAAACAGTTTGTTACGAAGAACCGCCATCCGGTGAAAATATAGGTACCTATGTGAAGTGCGTCACAGTTCCATCTCTCAACCAAGCAGCGAAATCTAGCGGATAGTTGAAGAACTAAACAGTTTGTTACAGAGAACTGCCATCTAGCGAAAATTCATGTCGAACACTGAAGTGAGTCACAGTTGGGTCTCTCAACCAATAGTTGCTTTATAACAGCAACAGATGGCGGTATTATAAGCTCCAGTAGTTCCAAATTTTGCTACCAGAGGTGACACAAACAGTTGAAAGACCTCTATTATACCTAAAGGCACGTTTAGGTAATTTCGTACTGGAATATTTCGACTTTTCCAACGGCATTTATAAAGAGGCTTTGACATTGCCCTCCCTCCCTGAAACGGGCTATGAATTCCAGAGATCTCGGGCTTTATTTGTGGCCGCTTTCACCCGTGTCTCGGTTATAGCACAATTATGTACTTTTCTTTAGATAAAAATCTTTGTTTTAAAAGCTAAAAGTTCTGCAGCACGTTTCTCGGGTTTGTTAAAAATGCGGCTTTTGTTTTTTGTCTGATGTTTCTTAAGCAAAGAAATGAGAAGATGGTCAAATGAAGACGATGTTTTACTGTAAAAAAATGATAGTTTTCTTTGCTCCCATTGCAGAATAGATATTTTTTTAAACCCCTATTGGTGCCGATTCCCTTGTTCAAAAACTAAACTAAATTAAAGTTCAGTGCGTCTTTTTCTTTCTATTTCATTAAGAAAAGGACCGAAGATAAATTTTAGTTTAGTCCTGTCAAATTAATCAGCGCCTGTCACTACTCTGTACAAGTTTAGACGTGATTAAAAACTTGCCTACTAAAATTACGTCAATTTACGTCAAGCGCTGATTAATTTGACAGGACTAAACTAAAATGTATCTTCTGTCCTTTTCTTAATGAAAAAGAAAGAAAAAGATGCACTGAGCTTAATTTTAGTTTAGTTTGTGAACAAGGGAATCGGCGCCACTGTGTAGGATAAAGGAACTCGTTGGAATAAAACCTCGTCGGTCTAGTTTTTCTGAGAGGTTAGTCAAATAACTGTGTACAGGTTGTAAATGAGGTTCATATTTGGAGAACCTCAATTTTGTGCGTTTTTTTTTCTCTTTTGCCTTTTTACACGACGAACGCTTTTTTCAGGGTGGTACTGGGTAATCAACCTACTTTACAAATCGGTCACTTATGAAAGATTCACCTGCATAATAACAAAGATTTATCATAAGTTTACAACGGTAACTTAATCCAACCTTGTTTCAATCTGCCCAGCCTTTTCCCAACTATGTTGGAGTCGTCGTACTTCTAGTCTAACTGGATGCAGCTGAATACCAGTATTTTACATGGAGTGACTGCCTATTATAACTACGCAATATCTTCTCATACCCCATACTGCAATGTCTCAGGACGAAAGTCTTTGACCAGTGTATGTTGTCAGTTAATCACCGGCAGTGATTACCTATGGCACTGAAACGCTCACATTGGGCCTTATTATAAGGCTAAAAGTCACCCAAGGGGCTATGCTTGTTTTTTTTTTGGGTGGGAAATTATCAAATAATTTTTCCCGCTCTGGGCGGAGCGGGAGGGTGTGTCAGACTCTTACTGACTAAAACCCACCCGTACTCCTTCCATTGCCTGTGTTGCCAGGGGCCTCGGTAACCCTTTCGAACTTCCACGCAACCCCGGAATTCGAATTTCCCTACGTGATTGAATCAGAAATAAAGAGATCCACTGGAAAACCAAGGTAACTGACATAGCCCGAAGAATTGCCAAACTTAAGTGACAGTGGGCAGGACACATTGCTCGCAGAACAGATGGCCGATTGGGCCCGAAAGGTTCTGGAGTGTCAACCGCGTACCGGAAGACGTAGCGTTGGAAGGCCTTCCACAAGGTAGACTTGATGCGGATTCCTGCGGAAGCACAAAGCCGGTCTAAGTAACGGTGCTTGGGGGAGCAATGGACGTCTTTCTGCTGAAATGATGAATGATGACTGCCTATCTGACCTCTACAACCCAGTTACTGAATAACACAATATCCCATGGTACGACTGGTTGTCAGATCTTCGGGCTTCTGAGTAGCCGTAACGACTATCAAAGATCTACGGATGACAGCCGAGATCAACTGCTTAAAGTGCTTTCCGAGGCACGTAGGGGTCTCTATTTGTAATGGATGATCACCCAGCCATGAACCGACCACGGAAAGCATAGCTTGACCTTCGATCGACCCTCGTGGCTGTTATTATTTAGCCATGAGTTCCGCCCTTGTCTATTACAGCAAAATCAATCCAAAAATTGGGTTGTGGAAGTCAAATAGCAGTAGCTCCATGTAAAATACTGATACACCTGCATGTCAAAACGTCAAACAAATAGTTTTCTGACAGCTGCGCGCACAGATTAATTTAGGCCGGCGGCGCGTACGTCATTCTCGTCGGTACAAAATGTTGCCATTTTAAATATTTGTATTTATGTAATTCTTTTTTTTTTTTTTTATATTTATATTTATGTTATTCAAATTACAATCTCACTGTATGCTGCACCGGTCGACGTCTTAACGTCAACGCCGGCTATCGCTGCAAACCAGCGCTGGGGCTCTGTCTCGCATAGGGTCGCAGCATTATGCTGAGCGTTGGCCGTTTTGCGTGGACGTGCGCATATTCTCCCCCAAATTGTTTCTTTTTTGTATTTGTGTTCCTTCCTTGCGTCATGTTTACCGCAAATAAATGTATTTTCTTTCTTTCTTTCTTTCTTTCTTTCTTTCTATATTCAGCCGCTTAAAGTTACTCTAGAATCCGACCTCAACGTAGTTAGGAAAAGCCTAGGCAGATATTTTTCTATCAAAACCTAACACGCTTACATAGCCGGAGAATAAACTCAAATTGGATATACATATTAATGTAATATCCTACTTTTGGCTTTTGGCGTCTTGAGTTGAATATATCCTACATATAAATAACACTTTTTCCTTTTACCGAAATCAAATAGGTATTTGACTTTTTACACGACCGCCCGAAAAGGAGTGTAATGTGTTTAGGGTTCATGTATGTGTGTATGTATTTATGTGGGTTTCTTTGTGCCACCATAATTTTTAAACACTATGGGCTATGCTTGGAGTTTCCCTACGTGATCGAATCAGAAATGAAGAGATCCGTAGGCGAACCAAGGTCACCGACATAGCCCGAAGAATTGCCAAACTTAAGTGGCAGTGGGCAGGGCACATTGCTCGCAGAACAGATGGCCGATGGGGCCGAAAGGTTCTGGAATGGCGTCCGCGTACCGGAAGACGTAGCGTTGGAAGGCCTCCTACAAGGTGGACCGATGACCTTGTGAAAGCCGCAGGAATCCGCTGGATGCGGGAAGCACAAAACCGGTCGAAGTGGCGGTGCTTGGGGGAGGCCTATGTCCAGCAGTGGACGTCTTTCGGCTGAAATGATGATGATGATGATGAATTTTTAAACGCCTGAACAGAATTAGATGTATGGGGTATCGTTAGAATCCCATCACCCCGATTAACATAGGCTATACATATTTTTGGTGATAGGAGATAAATAAAATTATCATTACAGTCGGGGGAACTCATAAATTAAAAAGTGTTCCACAGCTAGAACGGTCCCCCGACGGCAAACATAATTTTATTTATTTGTTTAGTCAGCGAGTAAATGCGAATAGCGAATAAAACCTTTCGCTTTGTGTATACAAATTAACTAATACAACGTGTTTTTTACTTTTTAGTTCGTTCTGTGGCAGGGCAGTCGTGGTTTTTCTTATTAGATTTGTTTATGATAAAGGATGGCAATTGATGATTAAAACAAGTGACTTAAAAAAAATACACTACACAGTGAAAAATAACTTAACTTTTTTCGGAAGTCAGTGTCTTTGGTTTTGTTGTGATTGTCATTATTTTTGAAACGAACCCTTTTGGCGAAGCCGTGGTGTATACACGAACATCCTATATTTTATTGTTAGTTTTTAATTTTGTTCAATTAAAGTAATCCTTGCTTATGTCGCAGATTTTAGTGACTTTTAAATCCATTATTACGCCTTCTTATAATGCAACTAAGTTATGCGAAAAATTTATGTTAAACTAGAACGCATACACATCAATTCTTTATGAGAATATTTAAGTATTGTAGTAATGTAAATGTCTACCCTAAGCATAATAAACGATATTACTTTCAAACTACGTAAGATATATTCATGATTTTTTTTTTTGTATGAACAGACTATTTTATTACTTATGATTCTATCTATACTTGTTTTCAAATATTCATATTTTCGTTACTGAAAATAAATATTCTCCCCTATGAAACCGAATGGCGGCGCGGCGCACAGTGGGCCCATACTGAAAATTAGTGGACTTAGGCAACAAAGTTACCATATCGATGCGATTTTTTTTTATATGACGTGTTATAATATTCCTGACAACTTTTATTCTTATAAAATTTCTTCTAAACTTGATAGTTTGTCTTGAAAAAAATTTATTAGATTTTTTTGTATGGAGCGAATCATGTTTAATTTTTTTTCTTCAATTGTACTAATATGTTGGGTGTGTGGCGTGAGTATATGATAGCTAGGGTCATTCTCTATCCACGAAAAAAAAATCAGCGCCGGCCATCTGCGGCAGCGCGAGTAATCATTCGGTAAAAAAATAATAATTTGGAAGAATTTTTTTGTCATTCAAAATAAATTCAAAGCATATTTTTTGTCTCATTTGGCTGTTTTCACCTTCTTTTTAGTTAAATAAATAGTTTTAATAGCGCATACGTACTTAGAACTAGTAATTCTGGTAGAGATTTAGTTATTATTGCATGTTATCGGTACAAATGAGTCATCAATCACAATGCAGGTGCTCTGCATTGTGATTGATGACTCATTTTTTTGTGCGCGCACAACTAATGAGTCATCGAAAAATGCTCGTCTCTGATTGGCTGTGTTATTTTTTAACTGCACGTTATCTATTGTTGAATAAATATATCGTAATGTTTCAGGTTATACTAATTTTGTTAATGATAGGTGAAATAATTTAAATTTGTACGGGCAAGTCGTTGATAATTATCTACATAATCAACTGTATGTATATTATTATAGTATAAGTTATCGTACGTATGATCAATATGTAACTGTGAAGTAATTGTAGCCCTGAAAAGGGCTATTTGTCATATTCCTAACCCTGATGGGCTTTTGTGGGAATAATTTAGAGCCGGATCACATTATTTCTTGTTCCAGAAGTGCTAGTGGGTCCAGCAAATTTTCGGACTCTGCTATGAGGCATTCTTCTTCCTCCATAATTTCACTGTCACAGGGAGGCTCAGTAGTCTGTAACAACTGAGTTGCTTCAGGCAACAACTCATTATGAACCTGTTTCATTATTTTAGGCCTTATGTAGGATATGTGGGGATCAGAGCTTATTAGAAGTCCATGGAGGATGTCTTCGTTTGTTGCTATTCTCCCCGTTTTCCGAGTGTGCCTCTCCCTGACGTTTCTGAAGTCCTTATTACGGGCTTCCGAAGCTTCTTCAGATAAGGTACCTAAAACGAATAAGTACATACATTTTAATTTCAAAACGCAATCGAGTCAAATAATACATCAAACTATATTTATTTTTTACTTACCGATTGGCAAAACACCAAAGTAGTTACAGATGTCTGCACCGTGCATTAGAAGTTTATGTACACTAACTGGCATGTAGTACCACGAATAGTGTTGCACGTACACATCAGCTGTTTCTCTACAGTATCTTCTAAATTTTTCACAGTCAATGTTTTTGCCTGATGATATGGCTTGTAGAATAACGGAAAATCTGAAAATCAGATTTTCGTCAATTCCCGTTATTCTGGAAGATCTTTTGTAATCTTGGAAAAAGCGCCTCGCTGTATTCCCGTCGTTTGTAGTTCCAAAACCCTAAAATGGGAAAACAATACTGTAATATACAATACATAGAGATATAATTCACAAACAACATAAAGAGAGCGAAAATTAAATACATACCTGTTTGACTATATCAATCAGCATTCCAGTTTGCTCACGAAACTCTTGCTGTGTGGTATTTTTTTTAGCTTGTTTCAAAGCCTTATGTTCGCCGCGAGCAGTCCATCGTTGAAAATCCAGATTATAAGATATATGGATAAGACATTCCATACACCGAATCTTCATATGCAGTGAAGAAATTCCTTGTTTGTAAATTTCTTCACGAAGTGATTTAGAAGTCAAAGCGTCTAAATTATTCATCTCACTCGGTTTTGCCAAGCAAATGGGACACGTTGCATATGATGGTACTCCAGCAATAATATTGGCCACTTTTCCATCAATCATGGTCATATGCAATTCATGTGATACAATAATATTTCCACACTGTGTAGATATTCGTTCATCAATTTGTTTTTTTATCTCAGACTCTTCAGACTTTATAAAGTCAGCTGTCTCCGAAGTGAAAGTGAACTTCACTGGTCGATAGTACAGAGTTGAGCAAGGTGTGGGGTTCTCCCAAACTAGATTTTCATTCCCAGATGATGGCCTAGTAGACACTAGCCGAAGAGGGACGATGCTTATCATGACTACTGATGAATCATCGAACTCTGTAGCTGTGTTTGACGTTTTCTGTTTATAGTTACTCTGCGACGAAGAACCATCAAGTCCCCATTTCCAGGTCAACTTGAGTTCTTCATTTTGAGACCTATCAACAGTATTTATATCAAGTAATATCCTCACCACAGTGTGGTCCAATAGCGCTTGCAATTTAATGTGAGCTCCGTTTTCGGTAATCTCCATACTCTCTTGTGGTGGGTAACATCTTTTCTTGGCATTTACAAGCTTTGGATAAGACAGAAAGGCAGCACAGTTTTCTTCTTTCAGAAATTGTCGAAGAGCTAAGTACTTCCATTTCGAGAGCGCAACTGATGTATAAAGAGCTAAACACTTATTTTCAGAGACAGTACTTAAGCTCTGCTTTTTGAATAGTCTCTCTTCTACTTCGGATATTCTGGATTACTGGAAAGGTATTCGACCACTTTTGCCAGATTCGTTTTGCCGTTGTCTTTCAATTTTGTTATGTACCAGTGCTGCAACTCTTCCTCGGAATTTTCTTCTACTATGGAAGTAGAACGTCTTTTCTTTTGCTTATTACTTAACTCTTCGAACGGTTTTCTGTGCTCCTTTTCTGTAGATGTTCCCGCTTCCGCAGTACATACTGCAAGAGTAGGAACATGGCAATCTATATCCACAAGCTCAGATAAGGCTGCGTCCGAAAAGCCCATCACACTTCTCAGATCAACACTGTCACAAACAGGCCAGTTGATGTTTTTTTCCAACCACTTGCGATTAATTACACGATTCATAAAAGTTTTTTGATTTCTACTTGACTCTATCCACTTTTTATTTAAATTTACACAAAAAAGTCGACAGAACTCCTTGATTCGGTTCTTGTCTTCTTCAGAAACTTCGGTAGTCAAGACAGAAATGATACTTTCATACAGAAACATATGATTTTTCAGATCACCGCCACTTCTTAATTTCACAAAAAGATCTAGGTTGGTACAAAATCCAGCCATAGTTCTAATGTAAATATAAAAATACAAGTATTTCATTGTGTTCACAAACAAGCGACAAGAGCGAAACTAGATGGACTTAATGAATGTCTTTATATTTATAGTCAGTGTTAATTACTCAAGTAGTGGACATAACGGTGAGTGAAAATTATTCAGCCAATCAGAGACGAGCATTTTTCGATGACTCATTAGTTATGCGCTTAGCCGAGTGCACAAACAAATGAGTCATCAATGAAAATGCAGGTGCTACCGATAACATGCAATAATAACTAAATCTCTACCAGAATTACTAGTTATAAGTACGTATGCGCTATTAAAACTATTTATTTAACTAAAAAGAAGGTGAAAACAGCCAAATGAGACAAAAAATATGCTTTGAATTTATTTTAAATGACAAAAAAATTCTTCCAAATCATTTTTTTTTTTTACCGAATGATTACTCGCGCTGCCGCAGATGGCCGGCGCTGATTTTTTTTTCATGGGTAGAGAATGACCCTAGCTATCATATACTCACGCCACACACTCAACATATTAGTATAATTGAAGAAAAAAAATTAAACGTGATTCGCTCCATACAAAAAAATCTAATTAATTTTTTTCAAGACAAACTATCAACTTTAGAAGAAATTTTATAAGAGTAAAAGTTGTCAGGAATAATATAACACGTCATATAAAAAAAAATCGCATCGATATAGGAACTTTGTTGCCTAAGTCCACTAATTTTCAGTATGGGCCCACTGTGCGGCGTGAGCGCGAATGCGCATTTATATGGCCAAGGTCAACGGCGATTAACGAAGGCTCGGGCTCTTAAGGTCAATCACACATTTTTCTTCCAATGCAAAAAGCATTGTAAATGCGTTGCTATCTTAGAGAGAAACTTGAAACTCTCATGTGTACTCACAATTTTTAGGGTTCAGTAGTAAACAAGGAACCCTTATAGTTTCGCCATGTCGGTCGGTCTGTCTGTCTGTCCCCGCTGTAACTCAGAGACGCTTAGTACTAGAAAGCTGTAATTTGGTATAGGTATACATATATTATTCACACCGACAAAGTGTAAAATAAAATCTTGAAAAACATATTTTTTTGGGACCTCCCTTGTACGTAATGTGGGGATGATATTTTTTTTTTCACGTCTTTCCCATGGTATGGGGTATCGTTGGATAGGCCGTTTAAAAATATCGCGAATCTGTGAACACCATTTTTCAATTCAAGGATCCGTTTGCGTAATATTTTTTTGTTAAAGTCAAGTGTCCCCCCCCCCCCCCCTGCCAGCTAAATGGTTGTTTATGGAAATGTGAAGAAAATCATGGCAGGAGTATATATAATTAAATTAAAAGGAAAACTATCACCACTCAGTAGGCTTTACAAATCAACGAGTAATAGTCGACCAACTTAAATTTGCAGTTGGAGAATTGACCGTGACGTATAAAGATAGATATAAGGGAGAACATGTTTTTCAACTACAATGTTATCTTTGTTTTTGGGATAAATTCATCCCAACTCCCCAACTACGAAACCCTTCATTGTGCGTAGTCCGACACGCACTTGGCCGTCTCTGTATTATAAAAATATAAAAGGTAAAAAAATAAAACATTTCTTATTCTAAGTCTAACTAAGAATTCTTTGAAACTCCTGTTGAGTGCTTTTAAGCGTTTGTTTAAAATTTCTTTCGCTAGGTTTTGAAATGCTTCGAATATTTTTACGCAAAATAAGTTCTGTGGTGTTTGGATCAACGTGGCGTTGATTCCGGATGAAATTGTCTTTCTTACTGCTTTTCCATTAATTCTGTGTGTCGTAAAAGGGCTTATTGGCGCATATATAACATGCTTCTTCAAGTCAATGAGCCATTAACATGCTGGCTCGCAGGTTTGCTCGTTGTTCAGTAAGCGTTAAAGTTACTCTTTTAAGAGTGTACTGCACTACGTTTTACACGAGCAGCCTGTGGGCTAGATATAAGTACTCAAAAAATGTACAGTGCCCTTCGCGTGCAACAAAAACGCGTTCAGGGTGCTGTCGAGGCTGTCCCGCAACTGCAGCGCATCAGGGATGTTCGCGGACACACATGTGGTTTGTTTCTTTGCTACAATGCGTCAGCGCTGTGCGCCCCTGGTGCGTGGGGTGTGGGGCAGCAACAACAATATCCTGTCTCTAATTTCGAGCAGGCTAGACTGACGTACGTGAATCGCTGCTGCGCCATTTCCCATGAAATGCTGCAGCAGCGATTCACGTACGGACAGTCCAGCCTGTTCGAAATTATCTTTGATAGTCGTTACGGCTAATCAGAAGCTCGAAGGTCTGCCAACCAGTCGTATCATGGGGTATTGTGTTATCCAGTAACAGGGTTGTGGAGATCAGATAGGCAGTCATAATTCATTATTTCAGCCGTAAGACGTCCATTGCTGGATATAGGCCTCCCCCAAGCACCTTCACTTCGACTGGTTCTGTGCTTCCCGTATCCAGCGTGTTTCTGCGGCCTTCACAAGGTCATTGGTCCACCTTGTGAAACGCCTTTCAACGCTACGTCTTCTTTTACGCGGTCGCCACTCTTAGAACCTTTCGGCCCCATCGGCGCCATCGACCATCTGTTCTGCAAGCCAGGCTTACGGTTTGTTTCTTTGCCACAATGCGTAAGCGCTGTGCGTCCCTGGTGCGTGGGGTGTGGGGCGACAACAACAGTATCCTGTCTCTAATTTCGAGCAGGCTGGACTGTCCGTACTTGAATTGCTGCTGCACCATATCCCATGGAATGGTGCAGCCGTGGTGAAGCGGACAGTACTGCCGCTGTGTATATTGTACAGCAATTTGGATGTAGATAAAATTGTCTTAATTACTAACATAGGATAAGTTTTACTAACAAATTAGTCATGGTTACTTGAATAAATAGAAAAGTAATTATTATCATTAACCAACGACAACCAGAGTATTTTGGTAGGGCTCGTGGTGAGATGATAACAGCTGCATGGGTTGATCAGAGGTTAAGTTACGCTTGCCGCGGTCGGTTTGTGGATGGGTAACCATCCATTACATTTCGAGACTCCTCCGTGCCCAAGAAAGCACGTTAAGCCGTCGGTCCCGGCTGTCATTCGTAGACAGTCGTTCTGAAGCCCAAAAGTCTTACAACCAGTCGTTAGTTGTGGAGGTCAGGTAGGCAGTAGCTCTATGTAAAATACTGATATTCAGCTGCATATGATTAGACTCGAAGCCGACCCCAAGGAAGCCAACCCCAACATAGTTGGGAAAAGGGTAGACATATTGATTGAACCAGCGTATGTTGGTGCATTGAGGGGCTAAGAATGCAGGTTTTCATTCAAACAAAGAACGATTTTAGCCTGCGGATGACTTCAGAAAAATCAGCCTAGATGTCGGACGACGTTTTCCTTCACCGTAAGTTAATTAACAATTGGTAACCTATATGTATGTAGGCCCTCAGAAGACTATTTCAGACACTAATCTACACACATCCTCACATGATCGGACCAAGATTATGTGTGGAGAAAAGAAAGACGAGAAGAGACTCTGATTGTATAGAAAAGAGAAGAGACTTTGACCCCTTGTTTTTTTTTTTGGGTGGGAAATTATCAAATAACTTCTCCCGCTCTGGGCGGAGCGAGAGGGTGTGTCAGACGCTTATTGACTAAAACCCACGCGTGTTCCTTCCGTTGCCTGTGTTGCCAGTGGCCTCGGTATCCCTTTCGGGCTTTCCCGCGAAGACTTTGACCCCTGAGATTTCTTCTCAGGGGTAGTCAGATAGGAAATGTCGACGCTATCTAGCTTATTTTATTTATATATATGTGTGAAAGTGATTTCAATGTCTTATTTACTAGTCTTTTTAATTTAAAACTTGTATACACGGATACATATCATGCTATAGATTCCAGTATAAGCTGACCTCTCATTTACAGAAACGAGAACTACTACTAAATGCGAGATCAGCTTAAACTGAAAAAATATAGCTGGATATGTTGTCGTGTGTACGATCCACTCTGCAACTTTTTAGTGTGATAAGACAATACATTTCAAACCTTTTTGTATGATAGTGGTAGTATACATCCAAATTTCGCCAGTTATGATTAGTCCCATGTACCTAATAGAGGACGAGCCTATTCAAAAAATCAAAATCCATTTATTCAAACAAGGCTGAGAATCAGCACTTTTCGAACGTCAAAATTACAAAAGAAAGTTTCCCAAAAACGCCCGCCCTTCACCACTTCCTAGTGCTTTAGCTGGGAAGAAGGAGTGGCGCAACAAATTCCCCAGCAGCACACCTGTCTGTTTAGTTAGATATACTTGACTCCATTCAAATCGTATGGAAAATAATTAACACTACGAAACACAAAAAAATTACATGACTTGTCATATGTTAGCCAGCACACGCCAATAAACCAACAAAACAATGAAAACTGTACTCAAGTAGAAATAAAAATTACAACATATAAACGTAAACAGAACTTAATATCTAAATAAAATGGAGGCTTTTATTTAGATATTAAGTTCTGTTTACGTTTTTATGTAGGCATAAAGGGCGTGCCCGCTTACACATATTGCCATCAACCGTGCATAACTCCAAACACCAAGTTCCTACTGAGAAAACCCTATTGAAAAAACACATTACATTCCTTTTTGGGCAATTGTGTAAAAACCAATAACACTTTACCCGACCTGAGAATCGAGCCTAAGACCTCGTGCTCAGCAGTAGTGCTTATGACCACTACACCAACGAGGCAGTGATAGAAAAATCACGTGCAAATATGAAAAGTTTTCCAATTTTAGTAAGAGCTCTAATAACCAAAAAATGATGAGCATAGCATTTCTCCGCTAAAGCAGCGTAATGGAATAAAAACAACTTTTTCAGTCGTAAAAGACGATTGGAAAATTGGAACTGAAAATTACTAAAGCGCCCGACGATACTTTAAAAACTTCTCTATATGCAAACTGTATTTTTACGATTATTTTTTTTTTGCGAGGTGCTCGAAACTATAGTCCGCGGGCAAGTGCTAGTCACCGCCTCAGGTATTTATTTATTTATATATTTATTTATTTATTTAGGATCTCCAACAAAAGATGTACATAATACATGACACATAAATAAAGGGCAACATCAGGTATTAAGTAGGTGCATTCCTTCCTTTATAGGAGACCACAGCCTGCACAATAACGTTAACAACTAAGCTAACAAATTTAAAATTTTAATGAAAGTTAAAATTAGGAAACAGTTAATACATTATTTAAAGGACATAAAAAAAAAAAGATCGGAACATTTAGAGATAGTTAAATTAAATTAAATCTTAAACAATTCTTATATTTAGACAGAGACTCGCAGATGTCTAAATTTGTAGCTTTGGCTAACATATAATATTGCCTACAAAGTCTTGGTACAGCGGCGTAATGACCGAGGTTAGTTTTTGAGCCAGGGATATAAAATAAATTGTATGTCTTATGCCTGGGTATTCGAGACGGAATATTAATCTTTAATGAAATCAGAAGTTCACTGCAATTTATCGTTCCACTCAATATTTTGTGAAGGATGACACAGTCCAGTTTCTTCCTACGACTGGTAAGTGTATCTACACGGAAAAAAAGGATCTCTTCAGCGAAGAATATCAATATTTTCAGAAAAATTGTTTCAATCCAAGTAAATATTTTCTTAACGTAAGTAAATGTACTCAGTCCAAGAAAACCTGTTTACTCAAAATTAAGAGTAAGTAATAAATACTTGGTTTTTATTCTTGACTTAAGCAAATATTTTTGATTCAAGACTATAATAATCTTAATTGAAGAAAATATCTAGCTTTAGAAATAATATTCTTAAAATTAAACTTAATAATTTATTCTTCATTTAGGTATAATGTCTTCGAAGAAGACAATAAAACTAAGACAAAATTTTACTTCATTCAAGAATATATTGTTTTCCCCATATATGAATCAATATTTATCTTGACCAAAAGGATATTGTCTTAATTTAAGACATCCTTTTTTTCCGTGCATGTGGTAATGTTTCAACCTGTCAGTGTAGCTATGTCAGTATGGGAGCGGTGACACGGGGGAGGTAGACAAAGGCCAAGCCAACTCAGTCTGCTAATCTTGTTAATCGCGACCTCCCCCGTCTCACCGCTGACATATCTCAGGCGGTGACTAGCACTTGGGCCCGCACTATAAGTAGTACAGGTCTTTGTGAAGGAGCTCGTCCAGGGTACTACCGTATATTTCTGCTGCCAAGCAGCGTTGCTGTGTTCCTGTATAAAGGGTATGGGTGTCGTAATTACAGGCAGCATCATAATCAGCCTATAATTTTCCCACAGCTGGGATACAGGCCTCCTCTCTGTGTGTCTGGTTGGTTAATGACACATGTCTTCGAATTTTAATTCTAGGACATGCCAGTTTCCTCATGATGTTTTCCTTCACCGTTTTGAGAGTCGTGGTGCCGAAATAATTTACACAAAGTTAAGTGCCTGTCAGGGTTTGAACTAACTCGTAAGTCGCGGCTGTTACCACTGAGCCACCACCACTCATATCATCATGATCATCTGCCTAGCCTTTTTTCAACTGTATTTAGGTCGGCTTCCAGTATTACCGGATACAGCTGAATACCAGTATTTTACACGGAGCGACTGCCCATCTGACCTCCACAACCCAGTTACTGAGTAACACGATACCCCTTGGTAAGACTGGTTGTCAGACTTTCGAGCTTCTGACGACCCGTAACGACTCTCAAAGATCTACAAATGACAGCCGGGACCAACGGCTTAACGTGCTTTCCGAGGCACGGAGGGGTCTTGGTATGTAAAGATGGTCACCTATCCACGGACCAACCGCGGCAAGCGTAGCTTAACCTGATCGATCGACCCGTGCGGCTGTTATTACTTAGCCACAAGTCCCCACCACTCACAATGCTCTAAATTACAGGCACATGAGACATTTAAATTGTGTCTCTTTATGGCATGGCAATGTTAATCCAAGAGCAGTGGTCGCCCAATGGTAACGGCCCCGACCTACGAGTGGGTGGGTTCGAATCCAAGCAGCCAGGCTTTACTTTGTCTAAATAATTTCATCAGTCTCAAAACGGCGAAGGAAAACACGAAGTGGTCACTTTACTACAAATGGCTACTTGCTTGTTTCAAACTTAACTCAAACTGGAGAAGAACGGGCTAGAAACTCTTACTCTCGTTTACCACTCAATAAAAGCTACAAAAAAGGCCAGCGAACGATATCTTTTACACGTCACCTAACAAAAGATTTCAACCGTAAATATACAGCATTTGTGCGTCCGAGAACCCACAGTCACAGAATAGATAGCCCGTACAGAAAGACGACTCAATACAACGAGCAAAACGCCAGCACACATAGACACGCTCCACGTACCGAGAGTGCAAGCGGACTTGCGACTGGCATTTATTTGAGACCGTCGTACGTACGTGTCTATGTGGGCGTGTGCCTGTTTTTGCTCGTTGTATGGAGCCGACTTTCTGTACCTATTTGATTTGTGATCCATTGTCCAGTATTTAAAAGTTGACTGATGTCTTTACCGATATTGTTCGGGAGTATTGACGCGTTTCATGAAGTCTCATACAATATTGAAGGGTGTACAATATTGTTATAAAACGGTGAAAGCACAATGCCATTATCAGCTACTGTTAGGTCCTTTTCGAAGATTTATTGTGTCAATTTATTTCGATTTTTTTTATTATATATCTAATACGATGATCATCGTATTAGTGGTTCAACAGCTTCAATATCATGGGGATTGTGCCGGAATATAGCAATTTGTCGTGGACGTGGTACAACAGCGGCTCCCCTGACATCATCTCCTGTCATCAGAAGACAGCCACCACGTAATCATCGATGCGACGCTCTGCTGGTGACTGTCACCAGCCAGTGACTCTCTTATCCGAATGAAACTAGGCGGCATCACTTGCTGCGGCATATCCGGGTGTAGTATTTGTAAAGTTATTGGTACGTTAGTAGGAATGTGAGGCTCAAGGATAGATGTAAGTTAAGTGATCTACTTACTGGTGTCAAGTCTTCAATAAAATATAGTTGTCCTTTTGCCTATTCATTTAGCACGGTATTTTTTTGTGACTTAAGTGGTTTTTACATCGCTCAATGCGAACTAGGCATCATACTGACGTCACGCAAAATCCTGCATCGCGCCATGTAGAATTTACCGTGCGACCAGTACATTATACAACGTCCCGCCAGACACAACACCCGTCTGGTCGGAGGATCCTCCCTTTTATATGGAGGATGAAGAACTTTACACCCAGTTCCTCATACTTCTTAAAAATAGCAGAGACATTTAAAAAGTTATCAACCAGCGTCCTATTATGTCATGACTGCTCAATGTTAGGCTTTTTAGAAGACACACTTGGCGTCGGCTAAATCTTCTCACTAGGGATATTGAAAAATCAACACGCCATATTTGATAATAACGGATTGTTAGTATTAGTTAATTATTAGTAGGCAGAAGAAACTCGGTGTTATAGCCCTAAGATCAGTGATGCATCTAAGTAACATTAGTCCGAAATCAATTCGACGATCTCTTTCCAAAGGTTTTTCGTACTTACGTTCAGCTATTCTTCTGTTAATAACGTTTATATTGTGGAGATCAAACGTCAGTTTCTTCTCAATAAAAACTGGACAAGTGCGAGTTGAACTAGCGTTCCGTACAATAATCGTATTATCTACCATGATTTTTATCCCAAGAACAAACTTAACATTGTAGTCAAAAAACATGTTCTTCCATATATTCCAACTGCAAATGTAAGTTTGTACGCACAATATTGAGAGATTTACCATGTTATTTTAAGACCATAGACTTCTTATAGGTTTTCGTGTAATCTATACGTAAAGTACTATTTTCTGTATTTTTTTCAAAATTTTAGGAACATTAGTTCTAAGCTACTCTTGCCGCGGTTGGTTCGTGGATGGGTGACCATCCATTACATTTGCCCGCCGTTGCTGCCTCTCTCCGTGCCTTGGAAAGCACGCTAAGCCGTTGGTACCGGCTGTCATGCTTAGATCTTTGACAGTCGTTGCGGGCAGTCAGAAGCCCAAAATTCTGACAACCAGTCCTACCAACGAGTATCGTCTCGTATTACCCAGAGACTGGGTTGTGGAGGTCAGATAGGCAGTCGCGCCATGTAAAATACTGGTATTCAACTTTATATCTGTTTAGAAAGAACCAAAACAAACAAAGAGAAAAAAAAAACTGCATCCAGTTATATTGGAAGCCGACCCGGACATCGTTGGGAAAAATGTTAGGCAGATGATAGTCATTAGATAACAAGTAACCAACAATCTTGCTCAAGTTCCGCCTGCTAATTTAATTTGACCCTGTACATCCCGGGAAGGTACTAAAGGATCACCGAACTAAAAAGTTGCAGAGTGGATCGTACACACGACTACATATCCAGCTATATTTTTCAGTATAAGCTGATCTCGCATTGTGTAGTATTTCTCGTTTCTGTAAATGAGAGGTCAGCTTATACTGGAATGTATAGCATGATAAATGTAGCCGTGTATACAAGATTTAAATTAAAAAGTTTAGTAAATAAGACATTGAAATCACTTTCACACATACATATAAATAAAATAAGCTAGATGGCGTCGACATTTCCTATCTGACTACCCCTGAGAAGAAATCTCAGGGGTCAAAGTCTTCGCGGGAAAGCCCGAAAGGGATACCGAGGCCACTGGCAATACAGGCAACGGAAGGAATAACTTTTAAAATCAGTTAAGTCGTTTTTGAGTTTATCCATTACAAACAAACAAACAAAAATCAAATCTTTTCTCTTTATCATATTAGTATTTATAGATATAGATTAATATGTGAAGAAGCTGATTTTTACTTCGCGATTTCAGGTTTGGTCCCATAATAAGTTATTTCAAATTATGGGTACATTGACCCCTTTTCAGGTTTTTGTTATTTCAAATACACGTACAGGTGACAAACACGTACAAAGTGATAATGCGTCGAGTGTCGGAAGACGATATGTGTATAGAGTGGTTAAGTGCATTTTCTTCATGCATAATTTAGTAGAATTACTTACTCTTACGATTCAATGATTCGGGTGTTTCCGGGAATACGACAATTAGCGAAGATCTGCATGCGCATTATTAATTTGGGAATACTGTAATAGACTTAGGTGGTTTTTTAATCTTTATAACATTTTAAAATGGCCACAATGTTATATTTAATATATCTTAGTAAATCACCTTTTTTTTTTGGTTGGGATGTTATCAAATAACTTCTCCCGCTCTGGGCGGAGCGGGAACCCTCCCGCTCCACACAGAGCGGGAGAAGTTATTGACAGACTCTTACTGACTAAATCCCACCCGTGTTCCTTCCGTTGCGAGGGGCCTCGGTAACCCTTTTGTACTTTCCCGCGACCCCGGCAGGTATCGCCCTAGTCGACCCCTACACTTGTGCTGACATCTCTTTGAGGCGCGCGTGGAACGCGCCGTCGACCCGGGCCTGGTCCTTATCGGACGACGAGCTACCCATTGCTTACCGTCCGCAAGCCCTAGTAAATTACCTGGATGCTTGTACTTTTAAAGACAAATCACCTGTGACGGACAATCGGACACAATAAATTGGATACTATAAATTGTACTGTGAAGCCGAGAAACGAAACTCTATAAAGCGCCATGTGCTTCATTTTGACCACACAAAATGAAGCACATGTCGTTTGCTCACACGGATTGTGCTAACTTGTATGGAGCTGTTAAAACTGGTGCGAATAGTGGCAAAGCTTTCTAATTCTTAAAAGAATCAAAAGCACAGTTGCGTCCCGCATCCCGTATTTTTGCATCAGTGTGACCGAGGTTTAAAAACAATAACAAAATTGCAACTTAATAGTAGATTGTGTGATAAGGGACCAAAATAATGTATTGAGGGCGAGAGCGATTGTTTGAATCCAGAGCGAAGCGAAGGATTCTAGAGTAGAATCCTGAGCCTAGCGAGGGATTCAAAGTACGTTGCTCGAGGATAAATAATTTTGGTACCGTGTGGCACACTCTGCCTTTCATCACCAGAGGGTGAATTCTCATAAAGATTAGAAAAATAAATAAGAGATGCTTTTAGTAGTGACGAATATTTATATTTACATAACCAAATTACTATCAAATTACTATTGATATTAATATCAAATTAAAATTGCCTGTAATATTTTGACAAAAAGTAATGAAAAAACGAATAAGAAGTTCCCGTGTATTTTTTTGTATTTGTTTGTTCAATGCCGCGTCGGCAGGCGCGCTTGTTTTTTTATTACCGGCTAGGACTTTAAAGCGAATTGCGTTCAAACTTTTTAATTAAATAGTGTTCCAAAATCAAAAGTCATTTCGTCACTGACTGAATGACCCATTCCGGCGCACTTATCGAGGAACCCTTCGCCTCTTTTCGAATACGAGTAGATGGGATGAAAAAACTATTTGATATCTAATATTTGGTTTTAGTTTAAGAACGTTGGTGGCCCAGCCAACATACAAGTTGTAGGTCGGTAGATCCTGTGTCCCAGCAGTGGGAACATTATAGGCTGATTATGATTTAGTTTAAGAGGTATTTGCATTTGACTGTCAAACTACTAACCCAAATACGGCACAGAACCATAAAACTTTAAAAAAACTGTAGCTTAGACAGGCATATCTGGGAAAACTTCAACCCAGTTCGAGAATGTCTCTGTATCCCAAGTAATTCTATTTTGACGTCACAAAAAGACTTTACCGGAATATCCCTGACCTATTTCCGAAGCACAGGATCACAGAATAGATAGGTACAGAAGGTTGGCTCCATACACCGAGCGAAATTGGACGCACACATACATAGACAAGCTTCACGTACAGCGAGTGCGAATCTCCACTCAAGCCGGCCAATAATCTGCCGGGGTCGCGGGAAGGTACTAAAGGGTTTCCGAGGCCCCTGGCAACACAGGCAACGGAAGGAATATGGGTGGGTTTTAGTCAGTGAGAGCCTGACACACCCTCCCGCTCCGCCCAGAGCGGGAGAAGTAATTTGAAAAAAAAAAAAAAAACCGGCCAATAAAGGAAAGTAAGAGATGGGAGCTCTGTTCCTCGTCAGTGTTCACTCCAGTTGGTCAATCAAAATCAAAAGTCATTTATTCAAACTAGGCTGAGAATCAGCACTTTTCGAACGTCAAAATTACGTAAGACAGTCCCCCAAAAACGCCCGCCCTTCATTTAAATTCCTTTCAATAAAAGCAAGTCAGAGATGAGGAAAACTACTTCTCCCGGGAGTCCGTGAGGTCGCTACTGCTCAAAAGCTCGCGACATGCTGCCCTGTTGGCTTAAATATCTCTCTAGGTCTGGCTAAAATAGTTCTAGTATGAGCACCCTAGACCTGTATCGGCAAAGTAAACTCTATCGGCACAGCCCTAGATTTCAGAGCGCGCAAGCCCCACCACGACGTCAACGTAGAGATACGGCGGTGGGGGTTATTATTATATGAATAGCTGTTGCTCGCGACTTTGTCTGCGATCCAGCATGAAAAGTAACCAATGTCCTTCTCCAGGTCATGGTCTAGGCATGTGCCAAATTTAATCCAAATCCGTTAAAACATTTTAGCGTGGAAGCGTAACCACCAAAAAAATAATCAAACTCATTTATAATGTCTGGATTTGTTTGAGATCGCCGCACGTACGCGTCTATGTGTGCGTGTGCCTGTTTTCGCTCGTTTTATGGAGCCTTCTGTACCATGTACTATTCTGTGTCAGGAAGAGCCCGACTAACACCTAATATTCGTTCCATTCGCTGGAACACCGACATTTTGTGAGCCTCACCGGTTTCCGATGATTTTGCAGTTTCGCTCCTACGGATTTTTGTAAAATAAATTTTATTTTTGGTTCGGTGAAGCCTTGAGGATTAGTTGGCAATTAATTTTGAGATAGGTACATCAAAGATATAAATTTGTCTAGACAGTCAAAGCTGTGAACTCGTCGAAAAAAATTGCGTCCAACTGTTGGCCGCAAAATGCACGCACACTAGAATGACACAATACAACACAGTAACGATTACTTAGATTTATATTATTATTGAATGAACTCATGTCATTTTCTAATATGGGTTCTATTATTAAAATTACCTGAATTTTTACATGTTTCTGATGATCATAGTTAGCAAAATTATTATTTTTATAGGATTATGAATACTCTATGGATTTCAACGTTCTGTGATATCAATATATAGTAGAAGGAGAAAATGTCAAAAACGGTATACCTACAAGTCGAGATCAAAAATAATGCTGTGTGTGTCAGTTTGTGTTTCAATAGATGTCACAGTACCGAAAAGAATTTTCCCGCGCTCCAGATAAACGAAGATTATACTCGTATGTCTACGAGTATGCCTCGGTATAACAACGACTTTCGGTCTAAGAATACTAGATAAACATTTTGTTCTTTAAAAATATTATTATTTCGGAGTAAATAGTGATAATACCACAGTCTATACATCATACAGTCGTCCGACGAAGACGTCTAGACAAGTAAATCGTGCGGGGCGTGAGGGGCGAGACATGGTAAACGCGCTCCCGAACTGCTTACGCTTCCATGTTAGTAGTTCGGGAGACAACTTTGAGGGTTATCGTGTTGAACTTATTATTGTTTTAATTTATGTATATCTAATAATATTATAATGGTGCATACGACATGTGTTGTGGAAGATTGCAAGTCGTCATCTTACATTAATAAAGAACTGCGATTTCATCAATTTCCGCACACGGATGAAAGGTAAACAAATAAATATTGTTAACAGGGAAGGTGCGTATTTACTCGACTAGGTTTTCCCATTTTCATACCAGGTTTTTACTTGCAAGTACGCCGATCAACTGCTGACCAAAAATATCTACTTGCAAGACTGCAAAGTATTTTACCCGGCTACTCGCTCCATCGACGCTCGACGCGATTCCGCTCCTTATTTATATTTAGTTAGGGATCAATGTTCTATGCAGGTATTTTTCTTACCTATCTTGCACATGTGCACAGGTGCCACGAACCACATCTGTTACATGCAGCAATGCAGTACAAGGCCAAATCCAAGAAAGTCAGCTGACCCTTAGAATGACAACCTAAAGCAGAACATGACTTACATCGACAAGGAAATCAACTTTCGGCTGAAGATCGAGAAAAGATTTGAAAGGCTGCTAGCGAAATTTCCATGATATCAGAAACGGATAGTAGCGAGACCTCAGATGAAGACATTGGAAACAGCAACGTGCAACACAGCATAGCAGTGACACAGAAAGGAGCCGAGAAAGCAACTGGACTTTATTTTTTTTCCGGTGTGGAAAATCCTCATGGATGTCCTCATGGGCGGGCGGAGGGGTCTGTCAGATTCTTACTGACTAAAAAGCACCCCGGTATTCCCCTCCTACACTTGCACCGGGGATCATGGGATCTAGTGTGACTTCCGCGACCCCCGGCTGGTGCCCGCCATTGCAGGTCACCTCAGGCTCGCGGAGGGAATGAGGTGTAAAACTACTTCCCCCGCGACGTCCATAAGGATGCGTGTGGAACAGTACGCGCCACCACCTCGGGTCATGCTATGTAGGTGGCGACGAATTTCCCCGAGTCGGTCACCCCTTTTTTTTTTTTTTTGGGTGGGAAATCATCAAATAACTTCTCCCGCTCTGGGCGGAGCGGGAGGGTGTGTCAGACTCTTACTGACTAAAACCCACCCGTATTCCTTCCTGTTGCCTGTGTTGCGGGGGCCTCGGTGACCCATAAGTACCTTCCCGCGACCCCGGCAGGCATCGGCTTTAGTGGACCCCTACTTTGTGCTGACGACATCTCTTTGAGGCGCGCGTGGAATACGACGCGCCGTCGACCCGGGCCTGGTCCTTACCGGACGGTGAGCTACCCATTGCTCACCGTCCGCAAGCCCGCGCCTACGGTGGCCGGAAATCCGCCCGGGATTCCCGACGCCCTGGGCGTCTCCTGCGGCGGCTAGGGGCGAGAGGGTGCGAAACTTGCCTTTCCCTCAACCGTCCCGCCTCCTCCTTCGCGAGCATTACTGCTTCGCAGAAGGAGGTGACGGCTGCCCATGCCCTCTCGCTCCGTACCATGGCCTGAACCAGGGCCGGACGCGAGAGGTCTCTGCCGCCGATCGCCTCCACGAGGACACGGCGGTGCTCTACCCAAGCCGGGCAGACCTCCACCGTATGCTCCACCGTGTCCTCCGGGCGATCCACACAGTGGTGACACCCGGACGTTTCCTACCGCCTTATCCGACACAGGAACCTCCCGAAGCTGCCGTGTCCGGTGAGGACCTGCGTCAGGCGGAAGGTGAGGACGCCGTGGCGCCTCTCCAGCCACTCCTCAAAGAGGGGACTTATCGCCGCAATCGTGGCGTGCCCAGCACTGGGTTGCGACAACCGTACTTACCATGACGCCATGAGATCCCGCCGGAGCTCCGTCCGCTGTGCCACGATTTCTCGCGGCAACGGACTTACGCCCCGGCGTTTCGCCTCCTCGCGCCACTCCCATACGTGCGCGAGGACTTTTGCCTCCAGATCCCATGGCGGCAATCCGGCAAGGAGGCTCGCTGCCTCACAGGAGACCGTGCGGTATCCCCGGACCATCCGGATAGCCATGACCCTTTGGGCCGCGCTCAACCGGCGGGCTGGCCGCAGCGCCAGAGAGCGCGTCCATACAGGTGCCCCGTAGAGGGCCATGGACCGCACGACCCCCGCGTAGAGCCTCCGGCAGGAGGCGTTTGGACCCCCTAGATTGGGCAGGAGCCGCTTCAATGCAGCGCCCGCCCGCTCCAGTTTGGGAGCCAAACGTCGGAAATGCTCCACAAAGTTCCACCGGCTGTCGAGGACGAGTCCCAGGTACTTCATCGTCGACTCGACGCCGATAGAAACCCCTCCTACCGTTATTTGGGACCCCAACGGTGGCGCGTTCCGAGGACCATGAAAACACATGGCCTCGGACTTGTGCAGGGCCACCTCGAGTCCCAATTGCCGAATCCTTTCGACGATTGTCGCAACCCCGCGTGCCGCTAATTCGGCCGCCGCCTGGTGCGACCTCCCCTGCGCCAGGACCAACGTGTCGTCAGCGTAGCACACTACGCTGACGCCGCTAGGGAGTTCGGCGCGCAGCACCCAGTCGTATCCGATGTCCCACAGATGCGGCCCCAGGACCGATCCCTGTGGGACACCGCACGACATCTCTTGCCGGTTCCACACTCCCTGGTGACCGGGGTAGATGACGGCCCTGTCCGTAAAATAGGCCTCGACCACACGACAGAGGTAGGTCGGCATCCGGTGATACCGGAGTGCCTCCCTGATGCAACTCCAGGGCAGGGTATTGAAGGCATTGGCGATGTCTAGAGACACCGCCAAGACGACCCCACCCTGGGCAACAGCATTCCCCGTCATCAGGGCTCGCACACGCATGATGGCGTCCACCGTAGAGCGCCCTCTGCGGAAACCAAACTGGCTCTCCGCCAAATCCGGCCCCACCTGCACCAGCTGGCCGACGAGGCGGTCTGCAATGACTCTTTCAAAGAGCTTGCCCACCTCGTCGAGCAGCACGATGGGCCGATAAGCGGACGGAGAGTCCGCAGGGCGCCCTGCCTTCTTTATGAGGACCAGTTTCCCCGTCTTCCAGCGAAGCGGGGAGTCGGTCGCCCCTGGGCCCATTTAGGGGGGCTGGAAGAGGGCGACGTCCGCCCTCCGCCGACGCCCGATGCGCCTGCTGTAAAGCAACTGGACCTGAGCCAACCTGGTGGCAACGTTCTTAAAAGATGCCATAGATAAATCACCCATCTCTCCACTATCCTATTGCTTACTCTAGGATGCATATACGGTACGGCTCTAATAATCCTTCCTTTCCTAAGGGCACGTCTTCCTGATCATTACCGTGTCCCCGGTCTACTCTTTGATTTACAATGGTCTCAGTAGTCCCATGAAACATGAGGCTCCAGGGACTAGTGTGAATCCTTGGGTTCATACGAGTAATTGAGTCTGGTTTAATCACGCTGGGGTCGGTGCATTTCATTCATTCATTCATTTATTCAACAAGGCTTGGAAATTGGAAGTATCCTTTTTTGATAATTGTTAATTATTGTTTGTAATAATAATAATAATGTTGATGACGATGTTGATCTAAACTTACTGTTACTGTTTGCTTGGGACAACCCTAACTGCCGCGGCAATGCCTACACGTTGTCGGCATTAACCACGATATTAAAGGCGTCGTCCTACTGCATCTTTTTATACTGTGGTATTACTAGGATTGGGTTTTATTTAGAAACTAGCTGCTGCCTGCGTCTTCACCCGCGTGTTTTTTTCTAAAATAAAAGTAGGTAGCCTAAGTTACTCCTTATAACATCAGTTATCTGCTAGTAAAAGTCCCGTCAAAATAGGTCCAACCTTTTCGGAAGGAAGACGGACAGATAGACAAAATGTTTAAAAATTGTTTTTTTTTTTGTTAAATATAATCATTTAGTAAAAACCTTTTATTTTTACATTACAAGCAGACACTTATATTTCCAAGAGGGGTTGGCGATTTCAGACTTATAATGTTAACAGTGATTGAGAAAGTTATAAAACCTAAAACAAAATTAATACAGGAAGTTTCTCAATGGGTTAAACATTATCACCCATCTATAGATGACCGCGCCAAGCGTAGCTTAACCTCAAAGACCTATCGAACCTTGCGATTTGTTTGGCCACGATGAATAATGTATGAAATAACATCTAGATACACAGTGCATACAAAAACTTAGCACAACACACAATAGCACAATTCATAGATAACAAATTACAGGAATATATATAAAAACAAGGTGCCAATATACAGAAAAAAAAAGAAAAACATATATAAAGAAATAGAGTGACATTATGACATACTTACTTCAATTGATTATCGAACAAGGTCCGGTGTGCGTATCAAGGTTGCACCAAATGGGAGTCCAGCTCAGCATGTGTCAGGCAAATAGACCTGACGCTGATGTTCTGCTGGATCCTTGCAGTGACACACTGACGCCAAGCAGTCGAGATAAATAGGTGTTCTGACAAAGTGTTATGCGTGGAGTGAAATTATGTAAGTGTGACCCGCAACTTAAAATTATTTATTCTACTGTAAAGTTTTGTATTGGGAAACTTTCTTGTTCATTAATGTGTTGATTGTGTGTTGTTGTTTTTTGCGTCAGTCAAAACGCATTTATCAGCTGCCTAGCCTTTTCCTAATAATATTGGGGTCTGTTTCCAGTGTAACTTGATGCAGCTGAATACCAGTATTTTACGTGAGGTGACTGCCTATCTGACCTCCATAATCCAGTAACTGGGTAACACGATACCCCTTGGTAAGACTGGTTGTCTGAGTTTCGGGCATCTACCCGTAACGACTAAAGATCTACAAATGACAACTGGAACCAATGGCTTAACATCCTCTACGAGGCACGGAGGGGTCTCGATATATTATGAATGGTCACCCATCCATTGACAAACCTCGACAAGTGTAGCTTAATCTTCGATCGACCCGTACGGCTGTTATTACAATGGAAAAACAATTGTGTCTCATTAACTGTCCTTGACCGATTACAGGACCTTTATCAATGCGTTTGCAAAAAATATACTGTAACAATATTGACATAAATTTAATTGACTTTTGGCTCCAATGCTGAAAAGCTTACCACGGAAATGACAACGTATAAAATTAAATTGACATTTTCAGCCCCATTTCCTTCAAAAATTGATCACCAATACCTACATATTAGAACCGATATTTATTCCGCTGTATACCGGAGTTCCGGCATCAGATATTCCGGAATGCATTTCGTATATCTCAACGGTTATAATTCGAATACTCGCATACCTAAACGGACGGCCATGAAATTCGATTGGGCCCGAATTACCACGAAGATGACCGAAGCGAAAATCAGGTTAAGTGTTCGAAAATGGTGGATGATACGTTTGAATTTGTAATTATGTTATGTTTTGGCTTATCATGCTATTGAATGAGGTACGGAAGTTGTTTTTCAGGGTTCCGTAGCCATGTCCGTCTGTTTGTCTGTCTGTCTGTCTGACCCCACTGTAGCTCAGATACGCTTTGTACTAGAAAGCTGTAATTTGGCATAGGTATACATATTAATTATGCTGACAAAGTGTTAAAATAGAATCTTGGAAAAAAGTTTTATTTGCATACCTCCCTTGCACGTAATGTGGGGTTGATATTTTTTTTTCTCGTCTACCCCATGGTGTGGGGTATCGTTGGATAGGCCTTTCAAAAATATTGCAGGTCTGTGAACACCACTTTTCGATTCAAGGATCCGCTTGCGTAATATTAAGCATTAAAGTGCTAATTTTTGTTAGAGTCGAGCGTCCCCCCCCACCTGCCAGCTAAATGGTTGTTTAAGGAGATGTGAAAAAATAAAATTATATAATAAAATTAAAAGGAAAGCTATCACGGCTAAGTATGCTTTACAAGTTAACGAGTTATAGTCGACCAACTCAAATTTGCAGTTGGAGAATTGACCGTGGCATATATCGATGTATGAGAGAACATGTTTTTGAACTATTGGACTGTTTTTGGACCCTTCATTGTGCGTGGTCCGGCACGCACTTGGCCGTTTTTTTTTACTTTTAATGGCTGACGCAGATTTGGGCCGCACCGCATTACCAAAATACTCCTACATCACTTTCGTACGTTTTGTATAATCATCGCACACTACATTTTTAGGGTTCAATACCTCAAAAGGAAAAAACCGAAGAGACCGTCTCGTCTGTCATGGCCGATTTGTTCCGAATCTACAGATTAAGTTGAAATTTGGTACACATGAATTTCTGCGACCCAAATACGAACGTGTAACGTAAATAAATTAACTTTTAATATGGCGTTCACTTTGCGGGGAAAAATTGGTTAAATAAAAAGTAAAAAGTTTTGCAAACTGTACCGTGTGACATATCAAATGAGAGGGCTTGTTGAGAATTTTAAATATACCTTTTTATAATTTTAAAATAATCAGTTTTAAAGTTTTTAAAGAAAATAGATGAAAATTGCCAATTTTAGGCATAGCAGTTTTGGAGGTAAGGCATAGCGGTTTCGGAGATAAGGCCCACCGCCTTATCTCCGAAACCGCTATGCCTAAAATAAAAACAAAAAAACAGAATAGTCCTAACTTTATTGATTACACGAAAACCTCTAAGAAGTCTATGATTTTAAAATATCCTTTTTTATATTTCTATTAGTTAGAAAAAACATTCATTTTGACTTTTGCTGTCAACGAGTAGCAGAGACAACGCACGCTCTACAAAACCGAACTTTTTCAAAAACTCGATTTGCCATAACTAAATTAAAGGTAAATTACTGTATTTTACTTCATTCTCGGTTGAAGTACACGCAACCAACCGACCAACTCAACCTGAAATCGATCAAAACTAAATTTATAACTAGCAAGATATAATTTCAAACTACCGTCTAATTCTGCAAACCTACCTACCTATAGCTACTATTCAAACTGTTCGATACCAATAAAGCGCGCTAAACTCAGTCGGTGTTGCCAGACGCAAGTCTGAGTTATCTATTTAGAGATTGAATCTGAGATTGGCTATTTACTGGCAAACTCGCTGTGGTTATGAATTGGTTGATAAATATATTTTATCGTCTAGAATCTTCGAAAATACCTACTGGCTACTTATTATTGTTCACTTGTATCTGGAGCGTGTTTGGCATTCTGCGCATAATTATTCTTACTTTTATTGACATAAACTGCAGGGTTCTCTGATTTTCTGTCATTTTGAAGTAATTTTGTCTTTATAAAATCTGCTGTAATTGCCATACTACAGCTCTCAAGTGCTATCATCGTCAGTTGATACATTTCAGGTGCCCCAGCAAGTAGCGAGGTTCCAAGCCATTCTTCATTCACTGAGAAACCGATATTTCTTAGGTTATGGGCAACACTCATTATTTGATTTACGTAGTCTTCGACATCATGACAACTGTCTAGCGTTGTAGTTATCAGATCTCTCAATAAACCAACACGTCGTGTGAGACCGTTATCATCGAAAGCTTTAGCCAGGTTGTTCCACACCTCTTTCGCTGTTTTGGCTTCTTGAATTTGTATATTAAAGTTAATTGATAAACTCCGCCCATGGGCTCCCCCACTTACGCAGTCTCTGGCCCCAGCTTGTGGAGGACGTGGTGAGCGCTCTGTTCCCTTCGAGAGGGGAACACACCTCCCCGCCCATGACCACACCGCCGACGACGACGATGCTCCGGAGGTGACCGAGGTAGAGATGAGAGTGGCGGTACGCAGGCTGAATGCCAAAAATACCACACCAGGACGCACGCGTGCCTCAAAGAGATGTCAGCACAAGTGTAGTTGTCCACTAGGACCGATGCCTACCAGGGTCGTGGGAATGCCCGAAAGGGATACCGTCTGGCAAGACTCCTATGATAACACACAGGCAACGGAAGGAAAATGGGTGGGTTTTAGTCAGTAAGAGTCTGACGCTCTCTCGCTCCACCCAGAGCGAGAGAAGTTATTTGACAATTTCCCATCAAAAAAGAAAAGGGGTACAGAAAAGAACAGAGGGTACCTTTCATCCAGAAATAAGAGCTATTCCCGAGGGAAAGGCACTGAACGCGAGCGAATAAAATTCATTGCGTTATAAACGTTGTTGAGCAGACTAATTTTTCGAACTTATGAAGCAATGGGTTAGTAATATACTTCAAAATCATTCAGAGTGTCATTGATAGTGTGGTACCAAATTAAGGTGCAGGTAGGGCGTTTCCCCTACGTGCACTCAAAGTCCGACGACCTTTAGTGTTTGCCAAAGATACCTATCTCTAGATGAGCACTAGACTCCAGATAAATAAACTACTGAAAATTTCAATTGCGTAGTTATCAGCTAGATAAGTTAATCGGAGGTGTTAAAACAGATAATTAAAATCCCGATCATCATCTGCCTAGTCTTTTCCAAACTATGTTGGGATCGGCTCCAGTCTATCCGGATGCAGCTAAATCTGACCTCCAAAACCTATGTCGTTACTATGTTACCGATACACGATACTGGTTCACAGATATTGTAAGATTTGGACAGAACTCAAAACTCAAAGCCAAAAATTAATAATCTGCCTAACCTTTTCCCAACAATGTTGGGGTCGGCTTCAAGTCTAACCGGATGTAGCCACCAGTATTTTTCATAGAGTGACTGCCTATCTGACCTCCACAACCCAATAACTCGCTAATACGATATCCCTTGGTAAGAATCGTTGTCAGTCTTTCGGGTTTCTGACGACCCGTAACGACTAACAAAGATCTACGAATGACAGCCGGACCAACAGCTTAACGTGCTTTTCGAGGCACGGAGGAGTCTCGGTATGTAAAGATGGTGACCCATTCACGGACCAACCCTGGCAAGCGTAGCTTAATCTGATGGATCGACCAGTGCGGGTGTTATTACTTAGCCACGAGCTCAAAACTCAAAATATTGATTGAAATTAAACCTATTACAGGCTTTTGAATTGTCAAGGGGTCGGTCAGTCACCAATTGTAGTTACCAATTCCAAAGCGTAGTAGGTTCCTATGGAAAAGAATGGACAAGAAACACCATGGACACTTTTGTTATTTAAATCAAACTATTATTACAAAACACTCATGAATTGTGAGAGAACCATGCATGTGAGGACAGATACAAACATTTTTAATAGAAGTGTGGCGAACGCAACGCTCCTCATTTTTTTTCTGTTGGCAACACCAATAGAATGATCTAGATTAAGCTTGTCAAAAACAGCAACTGACAGTTCCAACTTTTCCCACCAATTTATGTGTCATCTAGCTACGAAAACTTTTTTCTTTTGTGACTAATATTTCTCCTGTGTTGTAAGTCGTATCTGCAATCCTCTGAGATAAAGCAACGAAATAAACTTTACGAAGAACGAGTCGGTATTTGTATTGTCAGAAGCAAAGCCAAAAATAGCAGCTATTCTTATTTCAGCCTAGTTTATACACATCAGAATCAGTTTCAAGTGTCAGTTTCCAATAAAACCAGGTACTAGGTATCTCTCCGGTTGGTTTTCGCTTCGTGGCTCGAACTTCCGTAAATTGCAGTCCACAGAATAGCAATAAAGTAATCGTACTATTGGAACTCACTCTGGACTCGGTGGATACGCGATCAATGGGATCGGCTTCCAGGCTTACCGGGTGTAGCCGAATACCAGAATTTTACATGGAGTGATTGCCTATTCCATCTCCACAACCAAGCTACTGGGTATTACTATACCTCTTGGCAAGACTGGTTGTCAGACTTTCGGGCTTCTGACGACCCGTAACAACTGTCAAAGATCCACGAATGACAGCCGGGACCAACGGCTTAAGTGCTTTCCAAGGGACGGAGGGGGTTTTGGTATGGTGCGGTTCTTTACTCAAAAGACCATTTCAGACACCAATCTACATGGCCTTCACATGATCTGACCAAGATTATGTCTGGACTTTAAAAGAGACTGTGACCTCTGAGCTTGTTTCGACCTTTCTTCTCAGAGTAGTTAGATAGGAAACGCCGAGCTCATCTAGTTTTTTTTCTAAATATGATTGACGTGTAAAAGTGTTTGTACAAACCTTATCATCATTCTCCTGCCCTTATCCCAATTTATTTGGGGTCGGCGCAACATGTTGCTTGCTTCCATACTTCTCAATTAGTTATCATCTCGGTAGTCACCCCCTTTCTAGCCATATCATCTTTCACACAGTCCATCCATCGTTTCTTTGGTCTTCCTCTACTCTTTGTTCTTTTACTCTCTTTCCTCTACTCGTGTTTGTACAAACCTACTTACAGAAAATAAAATCATTTCATTTTATTTAATTTCATATGTAAAAATGGTCACCTATTCAAGGGCCAACTGCGGAAAGCGTATTTTTTACCTGATTGATCGACGCGTACGGCTGTTATTACTTAGCCACAAGCCCAAATATATTGGGGTTGGCATCCAGTCTACCTGGGTGCAGCTGAATACCTGTATTTTACATGGGCCGATTGCCTATCTGACCTCCTTAATCCATTTACTGGGTAACACGATAACTCTTGGTAAAATTGGTTGTCACTATTTTTTTTTGCATATAAACTTCAGGAATAAATTCTCCAAATGATAGTGAAAATCGAACAAAGCGGTCACACGGACAGACACGAAAAGCGAATTTTATTTATAATAATTATGTAAGTATAAGATGATGATTTTCAAATCGAATATGAGCCCCAATTTTCTTACCGTGTCACAAAAACAGCAACAATATTCAAAATCTACTCAAACACTGTTCACGATCCAAGTCCGGATAGCCACTAGGTACTTACTCACAGAATACATTAAAAAATGGAAAAGAATTTCTTTCAAATTATCTGCCATGATGTCAAGGGAACTTTAAAACGGCGGGAGGTGAAACAGCCCTAAGTAAGCCCGACTTAAAACTCCATGGTACTGACTGCCAGTATTTCGAACGTACCCAGAATTCAAATCGTCAGATTGTTTGTTCGTCGAGTTTGTATTTCGAACTGAAGGTACCGATGCATTGATGACATTCCTAGCTTACGTTGCGTTGTGTTACGAGTATATAGGTTGAATGTACGGACGGGTGAATTTTGGGTGGTTCTGACCAACGATATTGAACGGCAAAGAATAATATTATTACACAATACTATCTAGTACCTATGTTAGGGATGACTTGTCTGTACGTTTTTGTGTATAAATATATACTTGTGAGATACGTGCTTAATGCAGATGTCTGTAATCTGAAAAGTTAATAAAAACAAGTAGGTGCCGTTTTTAAAATTAAAATAGTGTGCTGGGTGTGAGATACTCGTAGAACAATAAACTTTAAGAATTGCCGTAGTTAAAAACTAGCACAATCTGTTTTAATTAACTGTTTGGATGAGACGGAAAATCGGGAGTTATGGCACAAACTTGGGAGAGTTTAGCCCAACAGTCAACTGAGATAAATGGAGTGAATGCCAATAAAATACTTATTATTCCATGGGTTGAATCTTGTAAAGAAAATGTTTAACTTATATTTGATACTTTGGGAAATATAGGCGTATGCATTTTGGTATATTAAACTTAAAATTTGAGGCTGCTTATTCTTGCAAATTAGATGTTTAATATGTCTGTATTCAAAAATAAACAACGGAGACTGACAGACTGGCAGTCATGGAGACTGACGACAGAAGTAAAAACTTAAAACTATGAAATAACAGTATCGTTTTTTAAATTTTCAAATTAATTGTTGTATCAAAAATTCATATTTCATAATTTGTAAATTAACATTATTAACATTAGTTTTGTTTTCATATCTATCGGTACTCCGAGCAATAACAAGCGCAACACGTCATGCTCATAGCTACAAACATACTGTTAACATTAACATGTCGGTGCCGTGAACGCGTAAGATTTTCCCTTAACAAAAATCGCACAACGCGCCGAAAGAAGTTTTCAATTCAATAATATTTAGCTATAACTTAAGAGAGAGGATCCTTGTACCTTTTTTTCTCCTCCTTCCTTAAAGTCTGTCAGACAAAATAACAGTTACATAGAACGGCAGATGCATTTCGTTCAGACACTCGCCACCATTGTGCATTGCTGGGTACAAAAGGTATATCCGACCCGAAATCGATTACAAACCGGATCGACTCGATTATTATACGACAGTAATTTTAATATCGATTCCTTTTGGGCACTCATTCGGAACTGAAAGCTTATCATTACCTTATACAGTTACAAAATAATACATGAAATAAAATATTACGTACGTAATATTTTACGTCATTTGCCGCTATCTGCATGAGATAATATCGTAATTAACGCGTATCGACGGCTAATAACTTAATTATAAAGCTCGATACTAATGAGGGTTTACGCTCAATGCATTAACGTAGCGTCGATCTGCTGAGGGTGGGTGAGTTTACGTGAGTAGCTATTAGTTTATGATGTAGGTAGGTATGAGGGGCTTGTGGCTAAGTAATAACAGCCGCAAGGCTCGATCAATTAGGTTAAACTACTCTTGCCGCGGTTGGTCATTGGATGGGTGACGATCATTTACATACCAATACGCCCTCCATCGCTCGGAAAGCACTTTAAGCCGTTGGTCCCGGCTGTCATTCATATTTGACAGTCATTACGGGTCGTCAGGAGCCCGAAAGTCTGACAACTAGTCATGCCAAGGGGTATTGTATTACCCAGTTGCTGGGTTGTGGAAGTCAGATAAGCAGTCGCTCCATGTAAAATACTGATGATGTAGGTAGGTACATAATTATTTGATTTTGGTGTAAGACGAAGAGAGCAAATGGTTTCTACTTGAAAATGTTAATTTTATGTTAATTTATAAAAATACAACATTTCCGTTATTACATTCAGATCACGGATTTTTATTATAACTATAGAGATACTCGTAGGTTACAAAATCCGTGATATTAATGTACACCTAGACATGAAGATAATTTTGAAAAAACGATCCATTGCACAACATAATAACACTACCTACTCTACAAATAAAAATTGAAAAACGCAACTGACATGGCTGTAGGTGCACCGTTATTTTTCAAGATTCCTAAGTTTGAAATCGAAAGCTAAAAAAAATGAAGGTTTTTAAAAAAAAGGTATGAAAAATGCTCTATTGGCTATTATGGTTTAAAAATAACTAATAATGTTTTATATAAGATGTTTATGTTCAAGGTGATATGTACATGTAACTGTTATAACTGTTTTGTAGATTTCGTTTTGTAAATGAGGATTTTTTCTTGTACGTATTATGTATCTGAAACCCAAAATACTTAAGATATGCTAATTGTGTCACTTTAGTTATTGTACTGGCATGTGATTTAGGTGTATATGAGCCACAAACATAACAAAATGAATCCACTGATGTAATACAAGCACATTTTTGTATTTTAGACATTTTTATCAAAAAATATTACTTCCTGCAGCTCTCACAGCAAATTTACTACTACCTTCAAGTCTTGAATTGATGAACAATAAAGAATATAGACTAGACACGTGAAATTTGTTATAAATACCCACGACTAACAAATCATTTAAATTACATACCGATTCGTTGCGAATAGAACAACAAAATTATTCGGTACTTCGTAAAAAAGTAAGTTAGAATATCTCAAAAATCTTACGGAGTACGAATTTTTTTATTATGAACTGATATTCAGTACATATTACTGGACATGAGAAGCATCATATCGGATGTGTAAAATGCTACCTTTTCAGGAGAGCAAAAACAAAACTGACAAAAGTTTTTTCTTCATAATTATTGAACGTTAGGTATTTAAGTCAGTATTTTTTTTTTAATATTTGGTAGGCAATAGTACCTTTTGATTTTAATTACAAGCATTACCCTAACTGTTAAAATGAAATTAATATATTTGTTAATGTACTTGATCCTCTACATCAAACTTTATGCCTGAAATATAATAGATGAGTGCTTAAAACTGCAAGCCTATGTTCACATCCGACGATATGCTTGCAATTTTAGGCAATAACTTTTTCTTTTATATTGAAATGTAGGATTATGATCTTAGATATAGAACAATTACCTAGAGTCTGATCTGTTGAAATTGCTGTATACTTCATAGATACTTGTTACTTTTAATTTAAAGCAAAAGGACGGAAGTCCTCATAAAACTACATACACCAGACAACGTATACACAGGAAAGAAAAACAAATTTTCAAATTAAATCAAAATCTTTACTTCTAATAAACATTTATTTTTTATCATAATAAAAGTATTAAACATAACAAAAAACTGAGCTTAGTGGCAAGCTTGGTAACTTAGTTTAAAAATAATTAAAAAATAAAATGAATCTAATCAGTCTCTGGAAAATCAGGCTCATTTTCGTTATGTTTCAAATTTCTATAAAAACCGTGAAATTCTACCGGCACCCATTCCAAAAGTGTAATCAAATCTTTATATTTTGCAGAAGATATTGGTTTCTCTTCTTTTCGTATATTTGGTAAGTCACCGGGAAACCGTATACCTTTAGCCAAATTCCGTACGAATGAAATCTCAAAAAAATCTGATGAAAAAACTGTTTTGTAAAACAGTGTGCCCGGCTGATCTTTCTTTAACTGAAGCCAATCACATTCTGAGATTTTGAATTCCTGGCCATCTTTGTTCTTTTTTCTCGTTACTAAGGGCCCATTCTTTTTATACAAGGCAGTGACGTCTTTGAAATGCCTCAGTTCCATATCAAACACTTCAAAAGGTTTTCTTCCTCCACATGTCCTTATGAATTGGGACCAATCCCTAGGAATGGCTATTTGCATAATCTTCAGCTGTTTTTTTTCTTTTCTATTATTGAATGTATTTGGTCTACCTCCATATGAGTGTGGCCTTTTAGCAAGTATTTGTGATTTATCACTTTTAAGTTCGAAAATTTGTGCAGTAACCAAATATAAGCCATTACTATCATCAAATTTCTGTTCTGGCCTGCGCAATTATCTGACCAAAATGTCAATTCTTCAACAGTTTCAATTTTTGTTTTGTTTTCCTCTGCCCAACGAATGACACAGGAGGCTATTTCATTGCCTCCTCTCCCTCCTACGTTCTCAGACCATATTATATTTGTAGCAACGTTACTCGTTGCGTCATATATAGTTAAGTTTAAAGTCCATAGCTTACGCAAATAGAACGATTTGGTATTGGTTAAATTTGGTGTAGCCAAACATTTCTGTAAATCAAACATTAAAACTTTTTTCTTTCCAGAACTATATTGTGCCTCTTCTTTATCAGCTTTTTTAAAATTATACCTTTCGTTAGATGCTGTCTGGTGAACTTCTCGTTCTTTTTCAATTTCTATTTTTTCTGTTTCATCTATAGCGTCTTTTAATTTTCTTTCAAAAGCATCACAATCGTCACATGTGTCAACTGATGGTAGTTTAAAACTTAGGTTAAATTTTGTATTAAAAACATTACGGTAAATCCATTCTTTTGCGATGAGGTTTTCAGGTGTTTTTTCTTGTATCATGAGTTCTTTGTAATGATGGTACATGGTAGCAATGTTTAAGTCCGATCCTAAATATTTTTTCCCACTTTTTTGGCGTGAATAATGGCTCTCATAGCAGGGATAGGAGTTGATATGATCCATTATTCTTTTTATCATTGGTTCAGGAGACTTGTTTCCTGGGACATGTTTTCCCCTCTGGTCTCTAATTGTTAGCCCACCCTCCAGTTTTATTTCCACGCTTAGTTTTACAAATCTTTCTCCAATCGAGAGAGTATTCAAGAACATAACCTTGCATACCCTTACTCTGCAACAGTCTATAGTTAGAGTATAGGTGTAAGAGAACTTTCTCCTATCAACCTCTATGTCCCCACCTGTCCTCATAACACGCTTAATTTCTTTTGTTACATTGTTAACAATAAATTGTCGACGCTGATCCCAATTAAGACATTTTTTCCAAAACTGGTTAAAGATCAGCAGTTTTTTCAGGTGATATCTTCGTGTAACATTTGAATTTGCAAGAACATGGAGGTTTTAACATGCGACCCTCTACGTCAGGGGTCTTCCTGGCCACTGTTGAGTGATATGGAGATCCTTTCAATCTCGCAGCTTTGGAAACATTGCGTTTCCATTTTGCTGGATTTCTTATTAATTTCTTTACTTTTTGTGTTGATGGTACTTGTTCATGATTTAAGTACACAACTCCATTAACGTCAACAAGCATCGTGGGGTAGGAAATTGGCGTATTGATCAAATCGGATATTACTTTTTTATTGCAAACCACAGCTTTTGAAATGTTTGGTTTCGTAGGCAAACATAAAGTTTCGTCTATGCATTGTGTATCGGAGTCATCACTTAATTCACCTATTTCATCAACATAAACCATTGGTCCATCTAAACGCGATTTTTTCTTGAGAGGTGAATAAAAGCACTTGTCTAAATCCGTTAAATTTGTCTGAATGTCATGGTTTCCATCATATAACTTTTGCGGTCCCAAAAGATCTTCTACTGTTATTAAGTCAGAAGTCTGAGTGTTTTTTGCATGTATTTGACCTTCAGTTGTTTTCGTATTCAGTGATGATGTGTTAAGTCTTTTCATAGGAATATTGCATTTTTGTTTGATAGAATCATTAGTGCACTTGTCTGGTGAGAATAGTCGTCTTTTTACGTGCACTTGGGAAATTTTTATGACCCTCAAATTAGGAGAATTACTTATGTCACTACAACTGGAGTCATAGTCTTCATGCGGTTCATATTTTTTGTCTTTGACACTGTCATCACTGCCGTAATCAAAATTTAATTCTTCGCCATCATCCAAATTACAGCCGTGGACAAAACTGTTTTCTTCTTTTGAAAAACTCTCAGTGTTTCTAGGTACCATTGCACAAGGTAGTTCATTTTCTTTAACATCAAATTCTTTTTTCTCACGATGCTGAATAACTTTTTCGCGTAGATTAGCAAGCCTTCGTCGTCTTTCAAATAATTCTTCGTACAACGACAAATTGTTCTGTAAGAATAATACAACGAGTAAGTGACAAAGTATTTTTTTATAACAAACTACTGGCTCTCATCTGATGGTAAGCGGTTACTGCTGCATAAAGGCGCTTTCAAAACTAGATCTGTTAGTAAGGCGTACTAATTCATTCATTTATGGAGAAATTTACATTCACATTAAGAGGAAAACACAACGTGTTAAATCGCTCCAACCATTTCGAAGCTATGACAAGTATGTCCATACGTACAGACCACACCAAGCAATACAGACAAGCAGAGATTTCAAACTTTAATCGGGTAATCAAGGTTCTTTCCGTCGGGAGTTAAAATAGATTGGAATTATTAGGTATCAATCACACCCTGTAGGTTCTGTCCCAAAATATTTATTAATACCTAACCAGTTTCGAGTTCAATATCACATTTTAGGTGTCTCTGTTTGCTGTCTTGGCAAGTGCCAACAGATGCAAGAGTAAAATTTATTGTAGGCTAATACTTACTTTATTGGTGTTGTCCTCCATTATTGCTATATTTTATCAAACACAAACACAGTATAATAATATCACTCTATCCATTTACCACTGTTTTTCGTAAAATCAATCGGATTAACTAAAAACACTGGTGATAACTGATGCGACCGTGCGCTGCGTGCCGACTGAATGATAATGTTTACAACTGGCGCCGAGCGTGCGACGCGACGCGACAGGCGGCTCGTGGTACACGCGTTTCTCTCGCTCACTCTTATTATAATAAGCTATAATGCCGTCGCACGCCATTCGAAGAAAAGCCACGTGAGGTCCGTACCACTCGATGTAATACGACTTTATCCGAACTATCTTGAGTACCGACCAAGTATATTACATTTTTGTATTAATTTTTGGAGCCATAAGGCTGAAACTCTTTGAACGTACACAATATTACACACAAAACGTTATTATTATAACAATAAAGTTCTTTATGAATAAAAGACTTTATGCCTTTGTAGCGTTTTGCAACATTTTTTTAAGCATAACGCTATATTTGAAGATACGCACTATGATTTCATTGTAAACTTTAGAGGCATAAATGCGTATCTGCTGTTGCTACCAGCATGCTAGACAAAACATTTTTAATTCATAATAGCTTAAGTTGAGATACGGCTCAAAAAACTATTAATAATTTGATGCATAAAGATGCAAGTAAATAAAAAAGGTTATGGCTCTAAGGTATTTGAAAATGTCTTTAAATCCGACATTATGCATAAGTGTATCTTTATAATGATAAGAGATAGAAATACCAGGGTCAGATAGTTAGAAAGAGCAACAAAATTATAATATCGTTATACTAAAAAGTAATTTTGGTTCTATCTGCAAATCCGACATGATGCTTCTGAGGTCGAGATTTAATTAATGTAAAAATACCAATGATCGTTTCAATTTTCGGACAAGAGAGAAATCCATAACGCCTGGTAGACGCAATATTGGCGACAATCATCAATCAATATTTTTGTTATAACCGGACGTGGTTATAACAAAACCCTTGTCAAAAATCGTACTTCACGCAGCTACACCTCTTATCCAAAAATTATAATGACCTAAACAAATAGATTCATTGTACAGAGTTTATTATGTCACATCTTTAACATAGCGTAACGTAAACATATTTCTTCTGTATAGCGATTGTTCGACAATGATAAGTGGCTTCTCGTTTTGAATTTAGAATTATTGCCCTCTCGCTCTATTTCGACAGACGTGATTCCTTTGTTTGGTATTTCGTATATTTCGCCATTTTAAAACAACGTGTATTGGAATTTGAAATTGTGAGACTATTTTCAAGAATTTGAGATTTTATTGGCACCAAAAGAAAAATATTTTATTTCAGAGATATTGTAAAGATTCTTTGTCATAAATATGACTGTGTCTATATCTAAAAGGTCACAAGCACGGCTGCAGTGCTGACGTGGGGTTCGATCGTCGTGGGGTTTGAGTCGTGCGATATAATAAGAGGTTTTTACATTAGGAAATTCTCAGTAGCAGCCCAGAGTCTACATTTCTCTAGTTCTATTACAAGGGACATAACAGAACTTTTGAAATCTGACTGTACTGCCTATCCCTTCGAGAAGAAGGCATAATAGCCTTTTGAAAGAATTGGAAAATAAATAACTACCAAGAATGTGTCACCAAAAATAGCTAGGTTAACTTCCTAATCCTAACTTCCTAATCCTAACTTCCTAATCCTAACTTCCTAATCCTAACTTCCTAATCCTAACTTGCTAATCCTAACTTCCTAATCCTAACTTGCTAATCCTAACTTCCTAATCCTAACTTCCTAATCCTAACTTCCTAATCCTAACTTCCTAATCCTAACTTCCTAATCCTAACTTCCTAATCCTAACTTCCTAATCCTAACTTCCTAATCCTAACTTCCTAATCCTAACTTGCTAATCCTAACTTCCTAATCCTAACTTGCTAATCCTAACTTCCTAATCCTAACTTCCTAATCCTAACTTCCGATTCCTAACTAATATTATAAATGCGAAAGTGAGTTGGTTTGTTTGTTTGTAACGCTTTCACGCTAAAACGGCTGAACGGATTTAGATAAAATTTGGCACATGGGTAGACCATGACCTGGATTAGGACATAAAATACTTTGTATCCCGATATTCTTATGGGATCGAGACTTATGCTGGTGAAGCCGCAGGGCGCAGCTAGTAGGTACCTATTTAAGTTAACAGACTTAAAATTACAATAATAATATATTATGTAGGTACATGTATACAAGGTGTCGTTTTGCATCTTCGTCTAATTTCAGGAGGCTGCTATGAAAGACATATATAATCAAATATAATTACGAAACATGCTCTATAATTAATACATACTTGTTTTTTTATTTAAGTTTGGAAGTATTTTAGAATACACCACTTTCACAGAACAGAATCACCCCGTTGCGTATGCGGTAGTGTGTGTGTAAAAGGGCAGTTACAGTGTGATATCACACGGGCCGCGTTTTAACATGCGTGTGTCTCACACATGCCGATTACCGAAAACTAGAAAAAAAAAAGACCTACTTATTTTATTATTGATTCGTGTCGAGAAACATTAGCATAGTTACCTCCTTGAATTTGACGAGGATGCAAAACGATACCTTGTATAAAAAAGGGAAAAAATCATAGGGCATCAATAAATTCGTCCGCATCACTGTCAACAGTGTGTCAAAGTGCCCAAGTGCCGGGCCCTATCAGAATACCAGCGCAGTAAGTATTTATTTTTTAAATATCGCAGCATTGTGCTGAGATAGGAGCCTCTTTGGCGCCGCACAAGTCGTTTTTATTTATTTTCTTTGTGTTTTGTTTTAATCCAACAAAAATGTAAATTTTGTTAGTTTTAAATGCTCCTTATTTTTACTTTTTCTATTATTGTGCGTGTCCTAATATTTTTTCTTTCTTCTTCTTTCTTTTTTTCAAAAGGCTGGCAGCATTGCTACGCACATAAGTCAAATTTTAATTTTATTTACCTAAATATTCATAAAAAAATACTGACATAAAAACTTGGACTTTCTTGCTGGATCTTCTCCATAGGAAACGACCAATTGGAACCGTGCACCTATCTTCTGACGTTTCATAAGTGCCCATGATTTTGATTGATGATTTGATTTTTTTAATTTGAGAGGATTAACTCTTACTACACATCAATTAATGCAGTAAAGTGACGATGATACTAGCTTCTGCCAGCGACTTCGTCCGCCTGATATTTCTTGTTTGGAACTACAGGATCTAAACGCAAGTTTTTTTAAGTTTTATAATGCCTAAAAGTATATGATCCACTGCAGTAAACAACATCAGAAAAATATATGATAGTCTCCAGGATTTATGCTAGGTAGATAGGGGCTTGTAGCTAAGTAATAACAGCCGCACGGGTCGATCCATCAGGTTAAGCTACGCTTGCCGCGGTTGGACCGTGGATGGGTGACCATCTTTACATACCAAGACCCCTCCGTGCCTCGGAAAGCACGTTAAACCGTTGGTCCCGGCTGTCATTTGTAGATCTTTGACAGTCGTTGCGGGTCGTCAGAAGCTCGAAAGTCTGACAACCAGTGTTACCAAGGGGTATCGTGTTACCCAGTAACTGGGTTGTGGAGGTCAGATAGGCAGTCGCTCCATGAAAATATGTAGATAGTGTGTTGAAAACATAATTATGTTTTCAATTATAATACAAATGTATTATAATACAACTAATTTGATATGATAGAAATTAATCACGAAGATACCTCTAAAAAAATATTTTAATGATTAAAAAAAAGACTAATATACTTGTAGAATAATCTGACAAAAAATCAGAATGATTGCATATATATTAGTATGGTTTTTGATCGTTAAAAGACATTTTTAGAGGTATCTTCGTGATTTTTTTCTATCGTATCAAATTAGTTGTATTATGTTTTCAACACTATCTACCTAGCATATATCCTGAAGAATATCATATATGTATTTTTCTGATTTAGTTTACTGCAGTGGTTCTTATACTTTTAGGCATTATAAAACTTACAAAATTTGCGTTTAGGTCCTGTAGTCCCCTTAAAGTGCATTTTTTTGTTAGAGTTAAGTGCCCCTGACAGCTAAATGGTTGCTCTTCGATATGTGAAAAAAATTATGGCAGTAGTATATATGTATAACGAAATTAAAAGGAAAACTGTCACAGCTAAGTAGGCTTTACAAGTTAACGAGTAATAGTCGACCAACTTAAACTTGCGGTTGGAGAATTGACCGTGGTGTATATCTATATGTGGAAGAAATGTTTTTCAACTACAATCTTAAGTTTGTTTTCTGAAACAAATTCATCCCAACTACTGAACCCTTCATTGTGCGTGGGGGAGACATGCACTTGGCCGGTTTTTTTTTTGTCGAAGTGTTGTATCAGCTTATTACGTCGAGCTTATAGGTTTTTTTTTTTTTTGGGTGGGTAATCATCAAATAACTTCTCCCGCTCTGGGCGGAGCGGGAGGGTGTGTCAGACTCTTAACCCATAAGTACCTTCCCGCGACCCCGGCAGGCATGTTCATCCTACTTGGAGTATATTAGTCCAATTAGGGGTCTTGGATTTTTTGTCAGATTATTCTACAAGCAACATATTAAAAAAATAAAACACTATTAAAGTGTTTTATTTTTTTATACAATCTATAGCTTTTTTGTAAATCGATAATTGCTTCATATTTTGCAATAAATTACCAGCGTTGTGTCATCACGCTTCTCTTTCTTTTCTATGCAGTCCGACAGTGACCACGCTTTAGGTATTGTCGGCCTCTTAAAGCTTAATTTTACGCAAACGTATCCCTAGATCAAAAAATGGTATGACAAACCCACAATATTTTTGAACGGCCTATGCAATGATACCCCACATCATGGGAAAAATATCAGCCCCATTTTACGCGCAAGGGAGGTACTTACTACAAAAAAAATATTTTTCAATATTTTATTTTATCACTTTGTCGGCGTGATTAACATGTATACTCATGCAATTACAGGTTTCTAGTACTAAGAATCTCTGAGCTAAGCTGGGGACAGACAGACAGACAGACAGATTTACATGAGGAAACTATAAGGATTCCTTGTTAACTACGAAACCCTAAAAAATAGGCACATGCTCTGCTACCCGTACGAAGCCGGGGTGGGTTGCTAGTTAATATACATTATGTAAAAGCTATTGTTTTGTTGCAGAATATTCCTATCTAAACTTTCTTCTTTAAATCACTATCTAAGTATCTAACATTCTTACATATACCCCATCTCGGTCAAATAAATCCCGTTTACCTACTCTCTGTAAAGTTACGGTCGTAAACCGAACCGAACTGGTTTAGAGGCCATTAACCGGTTTCAAAAGAGAATTTTTGGTCTCACAAGCCTAGCCTTGGGACTTTAGGATGCTAAAAAAGGAAAATGTAGGTCGTTAAATGATAAATGTGTCTTTTAGATTTTTATGGCCTTTGAATATTTGTGAGGTTTCGGAGATATCTTTTTTTGAGGTTTTATTTAGATTCCAGCCGTCTTTGTTACTAACGAATATATTGGGACGAATGAGATGGTGAAATGAGGTAATACCAAAACCCACAAATCAATTTGCCAATCTCCGTGACCAAGAATAGTCCACAATACACAACGTAATTAAAATAACAGCACGCCTGTTTCCACGGCTTACCTATTGTTTGTATTGTTTGGTTCATACGAATTTGCTCGCCCGAAACGTTTGAATCACATTTAAATATTAAGATTTTTCTGTAGGGGTTCGCACGAACTTATTTTATTAGTGGGTGAATCAACGACTTCAGAAATACTTATTATTAGGCAATTGAGATTGAATAAAATACTAATTGATCTGCATCCAACTCAATTAGTATTTTATTTACTGACTACAAAGAACTAAAGAAGAATGAAAATACGTTTATTTGCGGTAAACATGGCGTAAAGACAGAACAAAAACACAAAAAGAATAAATTATAACTGACAATAAAAACAATTAGTATTTATATGTATACTATATAAATGTATGTTATATATTTTTATGTATTTATTTATTTGAGTATATGTATTTTTTTGCATTATTATGTGCAGGTATATTTTAATATTTTAGTTTAAGACGTAACAAAATCATATTCTTCTCTTCTTGTTCTCACACAGTTCTTTTTCGTTTCTCCTCTCGCAGGTCTGCCGGAATAAATTTCTTAAGAAATAAGCAGTACCTTTGTACTCAATACTTATAATGTCGTATTTGTATCTATTTTACTGTGTGTAAAATAAAATAAATTACAACTAGCGGGTCGCTAGTTGTAATTTATTTGATTTTATTAATTATACCTCTGCTTCGTACGAGAACAATGGCGACAAGTCAAAACATCGACATTTCTGTGCTATATCTGAATTAAGTATTAATTTATTAAACACATGAACTAGTAGATCAAATCCTAGAACCGTAGAGAACCATATTTTGCGCATATTGCTCCTCATTTTACACGTGCAACCTGTGGGTAGATTACACTCAAAAGTTGTACAGCACCTTTCGAATTTAATATAATAATGCGTTCTGGGTACTGATGGGGCTGTTCCGCCTCTGTAGCGCATCAGAGATCTTTGCTGATGCTCATTTCAATTGCTTCTACGCTACCATGCGAAAGAGATGGACCTCCCTGGTGTTAAGTTTACTAACAAAGTTGTTAAGAAATATTGTTACTAACATAATTATATGTCGGATCCGGTCATTAGTACGGATACGAAACGAATCGCAAGCGCGCCAACTGGCGACATCGCGTGATCTACCCACACCTACAGCGCGCTCCTACAGAGTCGTGATGTTTTAAGCCCACGGCAAGGAGGATATTCAGTATCTGATCGCATCGGAGTGAAGACGTCGCGGAACTGTACTCGATTCATTGTGCTCAGTTATTGTGTTAATTGTTTTAATTTGTGATTTTAATAAAAGCTGTGTATTGCACCCAGTGTGTTTTCATTGCACGAAACCCATCTTCTGCCCACATGATGCCTGAATCTAACGGTACTAAATCCTGACGATCCTACATTTATATATAATTATAATTTGAGTCCATTGTTACTTGTATATTAACACGAAAAGCGATTTTAATTTATAATATCTATGGATAGAGATAAAGATGTTGACACATAATAATATTGCCCGAAGGAAAACAATAGAACATCCTTTTGATAAATAACTCTCCATTATTATTGCCAAAAGGTATGGGATATCGGAAACGCTATGGGGTTGATGAATGATAACGTTATGACGGCACATGTCAAAGGTCCCTGGGTACTCAATTTATTGGTAACTTTAAACTTGCATAAGGTGAAGAAATCATGAGGAAATACACATTATGAAAAACCATTTTTTCATGAAAAAGGGTGGTCTATTTTTTGGCAGAAACAGGGAAAAGTAACGTAATAATAAAACATCATGGAATTATTCCTTGAGGGTAGGCAAAACCGGTTGTCACTACTGTGTCGATCGCCCGGAGGACACGGTGGAGCATACGGTGGAGGTCTGCCCGGCTTGGGCAGAGCACCGCCGGGTCCTCGTGGAGGCGATCGGCGGCAGAGATCTCTCGCGTCCGACCCTGGTTCAGGCCGTGGTACGGAGCGAGAGGGCATGGGCAACCGTCACCTCCTTCTGCGAAGCAGTAATGCTCGCGAAGGAAGAGACGGGACGGTTCAGGGAAAGGCAAATTTTGCGCCCTCTCGCCCCTAGCCACCGCAGGAGACGCCCTGGGCGTCGGGAATCCCGGGGGGATTTCCGACCACCGTAGGCGCAGGCTTGCGGACGGTGAGCAATGGGTAGCGCGTTGTATTCCACGCGCGCCTCAAAGAGATGTCGTCAGCACAAATGTAGGGGTCCACTAGGGCCGATGCCTGCCGGGGTCGCGGGAAGCTACTAAAGGGTCACCGAGACCCCTGGCAACACAGGCAACGGAAGGAATACGGGTGGGTTTTAGTCAGTAAGAGAGTGACACACCCTCCCGCTCCGTCCAGAGCGGGCGAAGTTATTTGATTATTTCCCGCCAAAAAAAAAGGGTAGGCAGAAGCGTTTGGTACCACATCAACATTCCGCCAGTATGCTTAAAACCCATGTACAAATCCGACTCCGGGCTACTATTAAGGAAACTTTGATGACTTTAACACACTAAAACGCCTGTTTTTCCCGGAAGGTTAGGGGCAGAGGTGTACCTACCTATTAAAACACATTTTGCCAGTTAAGTTTTAGTCCCATGTAACGGGAGCAAGCCTATTGGCATCGACCGGGCGCAAATCCAGACTCTGGGCTGCTACTTAGTAAAAATTCCTGATGTAAAAATCCAGCTACACTTTGCTCGAACTGGGAAACGAACCCCGGATCTCATGCTCAGCGAAGAACCAACAAAGCAGTTAATGATTATTCATATATTTATTAAAACTCTATCATCATCATCTTTTCAGGCGTCCTCTGCTGGTCATAGGCATCCTCTAAGCACCGCCACTTCGAACGGTCCTGTGCTTCCCGCATCCAGCGGATTCCTGCGGCCTTCACCACGTCATCGGTCCACCTTGTAGGAGGCCTTCCGACGCTACGTCTTCCGGTACGCGGTCATTCCAGAACCTTTCTGCCCCAACGGCCTTCTGTTCTGCGAGCAATGTGCCCTGCCCACTGCCACTTAAGTTTGGCAATTCTTCAGGCTATATCGGTTACCTTGCTTCGCCTGCAGATCTCTTCATTTCTGATTCGATCACGTAGGGAAACTCCAAGCATAGCCCTCTCCATTGCCCTTTGGGTGACTTGTAGTCTTCTAATAAGGTCCATTGTGAGTGACTACTTGGGTAGTCTAAATAAATAAATATATTAAAATATTACTACGGTAGGTGCTCGTGGTTTAGTAATAACAGTCGTACGGGTTGATCCATCAGGTTTGTCTACGCTTGCCGGGGTTGGTCCGTGGATGGGTGACCGTCTTTACGCTCTCTCCGTCGCAGAAAACTTTAAAAATAACCGTATGAAGTCGGAACTTAATGCCTTAGGCATTTTCTACCAGCCTACTTATTAGTGATTATTTTTAGGGTTCCGTAGTAAACAAGGAACCCTTATAGTTTCGTTAGGTCCGTCTGTTTGTCTGTCTGTCTGTCTGACCCCACTGTAGCTTAGAGACGCTTAATACCAGAAAGCTGTAATTTGGCCTAAGTATACAATATATTAATCATGCCGCCGACAAAGTGTTAAAATATAATCTTGAATTTTTTTTTTTGCATACCTCTCTTGTACGTAATGTGGGGATGATATTTTTTTTCTTGTCTATCCCATGGTGTGGGGTATCGTTAGATAGGCCGCAAAAATATTGCAGGTCCGTGAACACCACTTTTTGATTCAAGGATCTATTTGCGTAATATTAAGCATTAAAGTGCTAAATTTTGTTAGAGCAGAGTGTCCCGCCACCCTGCCAGCTAAATGGTTATTTATGGAGATATGAAAAAAATCATAGCAGTAGTACATATCATGAAATTAAAAGGGAAACTATCACGGCTAAGTAGTCTTTACAAGTTAACGAGTTATAGTCGACCAACTTAAATTTGCAGTTGGAGAATTGACCGTGGCATATATCGATGAGAACAGGTTTTTCAACTACAATGTTAAGTTTGTTTTTGGAATAAATTCGTCCCAAGTAATCCCAACTACGGAACCCTTCATTGTGCGTGGTCCGACACGCACTTGGCCGGTTTTTTTATCATCGCGTCGACGGCATAGATTTTTTGGCCTAAGACTTATGCCACTTCCATGGCATCGTCGCATCGGTGGCAGCGCAAAGGTCACTTTGGCTGTATTTATTGAGGCAAAGAGAGCAGGACAACAGATGGGACATAGTTTAAGCCACCGCTATCCATGATGCAGAGACAAAAAGTTTTAGGACTTCTAAGTTCAATCAATCAATCTGCTTGCCTTTTTCTAACTATGCTGGAGCCTGCTTCCAGTCTGTTCGGATGCAGCTGAATACCAGTATTTTACATGGAGTGCCTGGGGATGGGGTCTTACCCAGTAACTGGGTAGCTCCCCATCCCTTGGTAAGACTGGTTGTCATATATTTGGGCTTCTGACTACCCGTAACGGCTATCAAAGATCTACGAATGACAGCCGGGACCAACGGTTTAACGTGCTTTCTGAGGCGTGGAGGTGTCTCGATGTATAATGGAAGGTCATCCATCCACGAAACGACTGTGGCAAGCTTTCGATTGACCCTATAAAAGTTCGCAAGTACTACAACAGTTATCTAAACCAATGGCTGTCAATAAATTTTATATCCGGCTTTAAATCGTAAAAGTTTCGTCGTAAAAAATATCCAACAATGTTGGTACAGTCAACAGCATGTTAGCAGAACTGTGAACCTCTTATCGCTACGAAATAAAGGCGCTGTCTTGGTCAAAATTGGTTCGTTAATGTTCCTATAGACGTATAGTTGACAGTACCCATGAATGTAGGTAGTTTAGTTTGTTTTTTTCTGTTTAATCGTGTAGAATAATGGGTTGTTAATAATGCAAGATTTAACTTTATTGGTTTGCTATTATTCGTAATGTATTTAGCGAATAATATTGGCCTTGGCAGTAGCCGGGGGTCTAGATTTGTTCATTATTTTTGGCGATAAGTCATACCTGTTTACTCACGATCTTTTACTTCACGGTTTTAAGAGAATTTTTTATTAAATCACAAGGTTAAAATTCCTGATTAATTTAAACATTTATGTTATCTACAAACCTCAAACTAAAACTTAAAATCAAAGCATTTAGTTCAATTAAACCATTTACGCCTTTTTGAATTGTAAAGAAGTCGGTCAGTTAGAAATTTGAAGCTAGTTGCCCATTCCAAGGCGTATTAGGCACCTATGGAGAAGCACGGGCAAGAAACTCCACGGACACACTTTTAAAATATAAAAGTTACATCTTCAATGTTGAATTTATACCTAAATGTGAGGACGATGTAAAAAAACGCGTCTTTGGTATACAGCAAATAGAAACAAAAAAAAAAAAAAATTAAAATAAGCCGTGGCAGCTAAGAGATGACCAGTCCCATTTGACATTGCCTGTTCACGAACATGACGCATGGACCCGCAGTTTGGTCGCGTGGTGGATATCTGCGCGTTCCTCTTTACAGAGATATTGAGCCTCAGCAGTAGGAACATTATAGGCTGATTATGTATTTATGTTATTGTGATAGACTCGCCCTGTATGAGGTTTAGAACATACCCAGTGAAATGTATACTCAGTATACTTTTCTGCCTTCCCCTCCGGCCCACATAACCGTGATGATAAATTAACTTTAGTAGCCAACATCACGTAGACATTTTCATTAAACTACGGACAGCCAAACTTTAAACTCGACATAGAGAGCAAGCGAACGATGAAAATCTAGAAGTTCACAGAGATAACGCGGTCTGAACTTATTTCTCTAGCAAACATGTTTCAAAGTTTTCACAGTCTCTACGTTTCCTGAACAAGTTATAACAAAGCATCTCTATGTAGAGAAATGTTATTTTGGATGTTATTTTACAGTCGACTCTCTTTTGTTTTGTTATTTAAATTAACAGCAGATATTTTTTAAAGTTGAATAAGGCACTCACTGTTTATGTGAATGTTTAACTAGAAAGTAGATAATATTAGTCTGTACTGGTACATAACATACATAAATACATAAACTCACGCCTTTCTCCCGTGGAGGTAGGCAGAAACTATAGAACGCCACCTGCTACGCTCCATACATACTCCTTTTGCTTCGTTTACGTTCATACATCTGGTCATACACGCACGCCGGTTGCGAGTACTGTGCACCTGACCTTTTTGAAGAATATCACCAAAGAGGTCATTATATGTCTTTCTGGGGCGTCCCCTCCCGGCATTTCCACTCACATCTGCCTTGTAAATACCTTTTTTAGTCGCCTTACATTCATCCTCTCAACATGACCAAACCATCTAAACATCTTCCTTTAAACCGCACCGTTGCCTTATCACACCATTTTTCAGCCTAGCATTTATAGTCACACCCCACATGATTCTCAAGGAACGCATTTCCACAGCATTTACTCTATGTTCATCACTTCCAAACATAAGTGTACTGTACATAGTCGTTTCATACAAAACTTCAATACCTACTGTATTGAAGTTTTGTATGGGACGACAGATTTTTTGTTCACGATTAAGATGTTGGTCCCCGGGAGAAATTTGTTCAGTAAACTGAACAAATTACTCCCGGGGACCAACATCTTAATCTTAACCATTAAAATGGTCTGTACCACGCTCTTAATTTACGCTACACCGTATACAGACACACTGTATATTGTGGTGAGAAATAAATCATTCTTATCTTTTATATCATTTATTTCAGAGTTTTTTCACGATTACTGCTGTACATCGAAGGTAAGTCAGTAACTTCTTAGATTAACTCATTCAAATCATATCAGCATTTGCTAGGTTTCACTTCATTAGGTTAAATTCAATGTCATTTTTTATAATCTCAAGAGCATGTCCCTTAATGGAATTGGCTCATCCCAATAAAAATAAAAAAAGGATCGTGAAATTTCCGATACTAAAATACTCGTATCGTACTGAAAAAATCGTTAAATTGGTCAGTCAGTAAAAATAATGCAACGTTGTTTTAAAAAGTGCTGATGCTAAGCCGTTACCCTTTTTAGGGTTCCACAGTCAACAAGGAACAAAGTAATTTATAAATTTTGTAGGTGTATATAGGTTTTATACCCATTGTACGCTAGATATTCGTGTGCCGCTTTTAGCGGCTGATGTGTCCTGTGCATAACATTGATAACCAACTTGAACCTACCATATCCGACGAATAAATGTCTTTGTCTTTGCCTTTGTCTTTGAACCCTTATAGTTTCGCCATGTCTATCTGTATGTCTGTCTGTCCCTACCTTAGTTCAGATACTCTTAGTACTAGAAAGCTGTAATTTGGCATAGGTGCACATGATAATCACGCATTGTTTTAGGGTACGGTACGCTTAGGCGTAAAATGGGGATGATATTTTTTTCTATGCCCTGGTGTGGGGGGTATCGTTGGATAGGTCGTTCAATAATAACTGGTCTGTGAAAACAGTTTTTCGATTTAGGGGTCCTTTTGCGTAATATTTAACTTTAAAGTGCTCATTTTTGTTAGAGTATTTTTTTTTGGATATGTGAAAATAATCATGTCAATACTATATGTAACTAAACTAAAAGGAAAACTATCACAGCTAAGTAGGCTTTATAAGTTAACGAGTAATAGTGGACTTACATTCGCAGTTAAAGGATTAACCGTGGCATATATCGATGTATGGGAGAACATGTTTTTCAACAACAATGTTAAATTTGTTTTTGGGTTAAATTCATCCCAACTTCCCAATTACAGGAACCTTCATTGTGCTTGGTCCGATACACACTTAACCGGTTTTTTTTTAATATTATTGACGTGTAAAAGTATTTGTACAAACCTACTTACAAAAATAAAATCATTTATCAATTTGCAGAAACACTTTTTATCCAGTGACTATGTCAATTTAATCACTCGCACAGGACGCGAACTTAAATTACAAAAGTAGAGAAGACAAAATTATAGAGAAGTCTTACTTGATAAACGTTAATTCCGGTACGCAGAAAATTTAATTTAACTTACCTGAAAAAAACAAAAAATATTCAAGACTAAATAAATATATACAAGGTGTTTTGCATCCTCGTCAAATTTCAGGAGGCTGCTATGAAAGACATATACATATAATCAAATAAAATTACGATACCTGCTCAACAATTAATACATACTTGTTTTTTAGTTATTTAAGTTTGACAGTATTTTAGAATACAGCATTTTCACAGAACAGAATCACCCCGTTGTGTATGCGGTAGTGTGTTTGTAAAAGGGCAGTTACAGTGCGGTATCACACGGGCCGCGTTTTAAATATGCGTGTCCATCCAACACATGCCAATTACCGAAAATTGGAAAAAAAGACCTACTTATTTTATTATTGATTCGTGTCGAGAATCATTATTCATTAGCATAGTTACCTCTTTGAATTTGACGAGGATGCAAAACGACATCTTGTATAAGGTACTTACACAATAAAGTTATAAATGACCTGAAATAACATACTACGGGTATGTCCGAGATAATGCAAAGCAAGCAAGTCCGTTCAGCCGTTGTAGCGTGAAAGCGTAATAAAAATAAATAAACAGACTCACTTTCAATATTAGTTAAGATCTGGCATAATTAGAGGGGCTTGTGGCTAAGCAATAACAGCCACACAGGTCGATCGATCAGGTTAAGCTACGCTTGCCGCGGTTGGTCCATGGATGGGTGACCATCTTTACATATCAAGACCCCTCCGTGCATGGAAAGTACGTTAAGCCGTTGGTCCCAGCTGTCATTTGTAGATCTTTGACAGTCGTTACGGGTCGTCAGAAGCTCGAAAGTCCGACAACCAGTCTTACCAAGGAGTATTGTGTTACCCAGTAACTGGGTTGTGGAGGTCAGATAGGCAGTCCTTATAACATCACACATCTGCCAGTGAAAGTCCCGTTAAAATCGGTCCAGCCATTTCGGAGATTACACGGAAAAAAAGGATCTCTTCAGCGAAGAATATCAATATTCTCAGAAAAATTGTTTCAATCCAAGTAAATATTTTCTTAAGGTAAGTAAATGTACTCAGTCCAAGAAAACCTGTTTACTCAAATTAAGAATAATAAATACTTGGTTTTTATTCTTGACTTAAGCAAATATTTTCGATTCAAGACTATAATAATCTTAATTGAAGAAAATATTCTAAGAGAGAAATAATATTCTTAAAATTAACCTTAAGGCGCTGACAAGACCCAATTGACCAAAATAGGCTTCGCTTAAGAAAAAAAAATGCCAAATCTGTATAGTTTGTGGTAGCGGACAAAATATATATTAATTTTGAACATATTTCCCAGAACTTGGTTGTTACCAAAACACGTTTTGTAAACAAAATCTCGATACAAACTAACGTTAAACTAACCTCTTACTTTGAGTTCTAATCCAAAATATCTGTATCAAATATCATCATACGTTACGTATTTAATTAATAACAAGAACATCTTATTTGAATGCAGAACTTGGTTGTTTTTTATTTTCGATTACTCAACTCAATTTTGAGTAAATAGATAATTACTTCATATTTTGCAATAAATTACAAGCTTTGTGTCATAGTGCTTCTCTTTCTTTTCTATGGAATTTGACAGTGACCGCGGTTTAGGTGTTGTCAGCGTCTTAATAATTCTTAATTTAAGTATAATGTCTTCGAAGAAAACAATAAAACTAAGACAAAATTTTAATTCATTCAAGAATATATTGTTTTCCCCATATATGAATCAATATTTGTCTTGACCAAAAGGATATTGTCTTAATTTAAGACATCCTTTTTTTCCGTGTAGCCGGAACAGACAGACAGACAGACAAAATTTACACAGGCAACGGAAGGAATACGGGTGGGTTTTAGTCAGTAAGAGTCTGACACACCCTCCCGCTCCGCCCAGAGCGGGAGAAGTATTTGATGATTTCCCACCCAAAAAAAAAAAAGGAAAAAGAAACTCCCTCTCACAGAGAGGAGGCTTGTGTCCCAGCAGTGGGAACATAATAGGCTTATTATGTGTGTTGTTATGTAAACAGACACTTCAATTTTATTTATATGTTTAAATATTGTATAATAAGCAATAGTTTCCCACTGAAAATATCAACTTTAAAAAATTTGTGGAATTGGCTTAGTCTAGCTAAACGATACTCGTTTAGCTAGACTAAGCCAATTCCACAAATTGTCAACCTGTCAACCCTAACTATTTATAAAAGTCGGCCAAAGAAAAGGGTTTAATTTATTATATAAACACAATAACGCTAGACTGGGCTAGGACGATTGAGGTTGATGATTGGGTTGGTGGATTACCTAATTTATTAAATTTGAGTAGTCAGAAAATCGTTCATAAAGTTTTTTTTGGGTCGTGAAAAGAAGAAAGAAAAAAGAAAGAAAATACTTTTTTTTTGCGGTAAACATGACGCAAAGAAGGAACACAAATACAAAAAGAAACCAGAAGAAGAAGAGTCAGAAGACCAAACGTTTGAAATTCACTCTTAACAAGGGATATCGTGTTAGTTAGTAACTTGGTTATAATAATAATAATCCCCACCATCGTATCTCTACGTTGACGTCGTGGTGGGGCTTGCGCACTCCGAACTCTAGGTCTATGCCACTAAAGTTTACTTTGCCGGAACGGATCTAGGGTAAGAAGCCAAACCAAGAGAGATACAGAAACCCGAAGGGCAGCATGTGGCGAGCTGTTGGGCAGTAGCGACCTTACTGACCCTATCTCTTGGGAGAAGTATTGTTCCATCTCTGGCTTGCGTTTATTGGCCAGCTGGAGTGAACACTGACGAGGAACAGAGCTCCCACCTCATTCTTGCCTTTATTGGCCGGCTTGAGTGGAGATTCGCAAGAGCAAACGTGCTTGGAGGAAGGAAGTATTCCAGTAAGTGCTCGTAGGGATTTTGACCATCTTCCGGGTTCTCGGATTGTTCTGAAAGCCGTGGAATACCTCTACACTCCCCAAGCACCTCAGGAAGTGGTCATTTTCGGGGGCCTATTATTGAGTGTGCAAGTCAGCCCCAGCCATTTTATCGGTGTATTTTATATAAAACATTGGTCAGGTAGGGGCCATAGCCTTTCCATAGTCTTAGGAAACCGATCCACTATAGCCTCCCAAACCCATAGCCCAATATGTTTTGTTCTCATGTTCTGCAATAGTCCTGCATCAACCGGGGGAGGTCCTTGGGTGCAGTTTCATAGAGCAAACAGGGATAATTGTCGGCTGGTGCCTCATTCCATTACAATTGTCCAAGGGGCCTCTGCGAGTTGGTTTCGGCCCCTCGTATAGGCTCCAAAGGTCCGGGACCCCATGGCCCCGAGATATGTAAGGACATAAAAATAAATAATAATAATATTTATTTGCATAAAACATGGTATACAATGTTGTTAAATAAACATTTATATGGCACAAACATGTTATTATTATTTATGTTTTTTTTTATTATTATTTTTTTTCATTTTCAGCTAGCATTAAACATAGCATGCAAAATTATAAAGTTAGATGAAGGAGGCATCAACCATCAACATTTTTTGTCTAAAAATTATTTTAAACTATAAAAACTAGATTCAAGTAACCATTTATAAAACTTAATTTTAAATAATCTTATATTTAAAGTTTTGAAATGCATTGGTATTTTGTTATAAATGCGCACACACATTGCTAGGAATTTATTATTGTACTTAGCTAGTCTAGGTAAATCATTCAACACTAGTTTATGAGGATCTCGTCTGTTCCTAGGATTAACATCATTTGCAGTCTTAAATTAAATTTAATTAGAGCAGTGGTGGCCCAGTGGTAACGGCCGCGACTTACAAGTTGTAGGTCGTAGGTTCGAGCCCGGACAGGCGCTTTACTTTGTGTAAATAATTTCATCGCCACTGCTCTCAAAAACCGGTGAAGGAAAACATCGTGAGGAAACCGGCATGTCTTAGGACCAAAATATCGAAGACATGTGACATCTACCAACCCACACTGGGCCCGCGTGGTGGATTACGGCCCGCTCCCTTTCGCAGAGAGGAGGCCTGAGTCTCAGCAGTGAGAACAATTATAGGCTGATTATGTTGCAGTCTTAAATAATTGTTTATTTTTTAGAGAAAATAATAATTGTTAATAATTGTTTTTTTTTTGTAGAGGTCAGATATGCAGTCGCTCCATGTAAATTACTGGTATTTAGCTGGATCTGCTTAGCCGCTTTCTGAAAGCCGGTCCAAACATACTCGTAGTTGGGAAAAACTAAGCAGATGATGATCGGGAACCAATAAAAAATCTTTAGTACTTATATTGTACCATAGTACAGTGCTCTATATAACCCGACCCCTTTTCCCCTCTTCTTCTTTGTAAGAAGGGGGGAGGGACTGACTGTAAAAACGAAGCTTTACTCCCAATTTTTATCAATAATTTCTACTAGCTAAACAACATTTTTTGTACCTACCTCAAAGAACCAAAAACTCCTTTGACATTCCAATTTGTGAACGATCGTCTCAAGAAATGACTGAAATATGTTTACTTTTCATGTTAATGATATCACGGAGAGAAGAGTCACGTTCCGAATTAAAATGTCGTTGGCATTACAAAATATTGCTCGAAAAAAAAAGTTGTTTATGTTGTCCGAAAGGAGGGCAATAAAAGTATATTTGTAGCAGTTCTTTTTCTTGAAACATTAGGCTGATCATCCTTGAAACGATCCAGCCTGTCCGTTGCTGCCCTTCCCAAGCGACGCACTTAGCCGAAGTTAGTACCTCACAGGGTGTGACCTTTTTTTTTGGGTGTGAAATGATCAAATAACTTCTCCTGCTCTGGGCGGAGCGGCGCGGGCAGACTTTTACTGACTAAAACCTACCCGTGTTCCTTTCGTTGCCTGTATTCCCAGGGGCGTCGGTAACCCTTTCATACTTTCCCGCGGGGGTAGGCATCGGCCTTAGTGGACCCCTACACTTGTGATGACGACATCTCTTTGAGGCACGCGTGGAACACAATGCGCCGTCGACCCGGGCCTGGTTCTTACCGGACGGTGAGCTACCCATTGCTCACTGTCCGCAATCGCGCGCCTACGGTGGCCGGAAATCCGCCCGGGATTCTCGACACCCAGGCGGCGGCGGCTAGAGGCGAAAGAGCGCGAAATTTGCCTTTCCCTCAACCGTCCTGCCTCCTCCTTCGCGAGCATTACTGCTTCGCAGAAGGAGGTGACGGCTGCCCATGCCCTTTCGCTCCGTACCATGGCCTGAACCAGGGCCTGATGCCGAGAGATCTCTGCCACCGATCGCCTCCACGAGCACACGGTGGTGCTCTGCCCAAGCCGGGCAGACCACCGTATGCTCCACCGTGTCCTCCGTGCGATCCACACAGTGGTGACACCCGGACAGGGGGTGCCCTTAGCGTGTAATCGCTTAGTTTATAAGTTTTATTTCTAAGCTGGAGGTTTTTTTAAGGATAGCCAGATTAAGTAGCCAACCACCTTTAAGGTTGACCTGTCTAATGCCATTCATAAAAAAATAAAAAGTCTAATCATTCAATAGTCTTTTCCCAACGATGTTAATGCTTCCAGTCTTATAAACAGATGCAGCTGAATACCTGTATTTCAACTAAAGTGACTGCCTATCTGATCTTCACAACCCAGTCACTGGTTTATCCCAATCCTTGATCCGTCCATAATAATAATGTATCCATTATGGACCCAAAATAAAAGATTTTTATTTATTGTAAATATCATAAATGTAAAAGTAACTCTGTCTATCTAGTCTGTTACCTTTCATGCTGAAACCACTGAACCGATTGTTATGAATTTATCCTTCTTCAGGTTCCAGGCTATCTATCTGTAGCCTGGAACCTGGAGAAAGACAAAGCGGCTATTTGTCATCCTAAATATTTGTATAAAACATTGATGAAATACAAAATACACGCAGGTGTATTCGCGAGCATCAGCTAATAGTGTCGTATATTTAAAAGAAAACGAATCAGCAAAGTTATCAAAAACTCGTTTTTAAATAAACGACTTTTGCCTTAAAAGGGTGTTATATTTACCCCATAACCATGTAAAGTGGGTTTTCAAAGTAAGAAAGCCGATCTCAAGTGGCACTAAATGGTACTTAAGCGAGTATTGAGTAGTGTGGAGCCCTCTCTCTAAGCTTTTTAAAGCTTCTTAGACGCGGCTTTTTTTGTGGGGATTTTAATACATTTTTGAAGTCGGGTTTATCATCTTAGTTTTGTTGACAGTATGTCAACAACCCAGGCGGATTTCCGGCCACCGTAGGCGTAGGCTTGCGGACGGTGAGCAATGGGTAGCTCACCGTCTGATAAGGAACATGCCCGGGTCGACGGCGCGTTGTGTTCCACGCGTGCCTCAAAGAGATGTCGTCAGCACAAGAGTAGGGGTCCACTAGGGCCAATGCCTGCCGGTGTCCTGGGAAAGTCCCTAAGGGATACCGAGCCCCCTGGCAACACAGGCAACGGAAGGAACACGGGTAGGTTGTAGTCAGTTTGAGTCTGACACACCCTCCCGCTCCTCCCAGAGCGGGGGAAGTTATTTGATAATGTCCCACCAAAAAAAAGAAAAAAAGTGTCAACAAAACTAAGATAAACTAACACGACCAAAATTTAGGGTGACGGTGGGCAGGGCACATTGCCTGCAGAACTGATGGCTGATGGGGCTGCAAGTTTCTGGAGTGGCGACCGCGTACCAGAAGGGGTAGCGTTGGAAGGCCTCCTACAAGGTCAACCGATAAGCTGGAGGAGATCACAAGAATCCGCTGGATGCGAGAAGCACAGAAATGGTCTATATGGTGATGCTTGGGGGAAGCCTATGTCAGCCATAGGATTCGTGGACGTCTTTCAGCAGAAATTATGTTGATCATTGAGACTGGCTAGGCTGGCTTCACTAGACTTGTGCGAGGAAGCAAATAGGATAAAAGGGGAAAAAATGGTTTGGGGCAATGGAATGTTAAGAGAGAATGAAGAAGAAAGTGTGGTGTTATGCGAATGTACAGAATAAGAAATGAGTATATAAGAGAAAATCTGAAAGTGACACCGGTGACTGAAAAGTTGTGTGGAAATAGGTTGTCATGGTATTGGCATGTGATGCAGAGGAATGAGCGAAATGTCGCCAAGAAAGTTTTGAGTTCGAATCTGGAAGGCTATACGAGTAGAGGAAGACCAAAGAAACGATGGACGGAGTGTGTGAAGGATGATATGGCTAGAAAGGGAGTGACTACCGAAATGACAACTAATAGAAAAGTATGGAGAAAAAAGACGTGTTGCGTCTACCCCAAATAAAATAGTATAAGAGCAGGAGAATTATGAGAATGATGTTAGTTCGTGGCAAAGAACTTCATTATTTCTCACTCTGTTTGTTAGTGAAACGCACCCTTAATAGGCCTTATCGCCACAATTGCGGCGATAAGTCCCCTCTTTGAGGAGTGGCTAGAGAGGTGCCACGGCGTCCTCACCTTCCGCCTGATGCAGGTCCTCACCGGACATGGCAGCTTCGGGAGGTTCCTGTGTCGGATAAGCGGGCAGAAACTCCCCCGGGCGTTTCTTCGTTGTCACCACTGTGTAGATCGTCCGGAGGACACGGTGGAGCGCACGGTGGAGGTCTGCCTGGCTTGAGCAGAGCACCGCCATGTCCTCATGGAGGCGATCGGCGGCAGAGACCTCTCGCGTCCGGCCCTGGTTCAGGCCATGGTACGGAGCGAGAGAGCATGGGCAGACGTCACCTCCTTCTGCGAAGCAGTAATGCTCGCGAAGGAGGAGGCGGGACGGTTGAGGGAAAGGAAAATTTCGCGCCCTCTTGCCCCTAGACGCCGCAGGAGACGCCCTGAACGTCGGGAATCCCGGGTGGATTTCCAGACACCGTAGGCGCGGGCTTGCGGACGGTGAGCAATGGATAGCTCACCGTCCGGTAAGGACCAGGCCCGCGTCGACGGCGCGTCGTATTCCACGCGCGCCTCAAACAGATGTCGTCAGCACAAGTGTAGGGGTCCACTAGGGCCGATGCCTGCCGGGGTCGCGGGAAGGTACTAAAGGTTTACCGAGGCCCCTGGCAACACAGGCAACAGGAAGGAATACGGGTGGGTTTTGTCAGTAAGTTTCTGACACACCCTCCTGCTCCGCGCAGAGCGGGAGAAGTTATTTGAGGATTTCTCGCACAAAAAAAAAGAAAATAGCTTTTAGCTTTTAGATGCACAACATAAAACTTATCTAAAGATCTACTTTCTCTTAACTAACTTTATTATAGTTAAACTTATTACAAAGATAGTAAGTGTCCTATTAAAATACTAAGTAAGTTGAAAGGAAACTTACTTAGTCTGCTCATAAAGTCTTAAAGTTATGGTGTAGTAAAAGCTAAAAGAATGGAAAGATGCTCTAAGTTATTTAATTACTCAAGCGCAATTGTCCAACGAAATGTCCAAACGGCTGGTTGACACTTCCTGTGAACCAAGGGCTGGTTTTTACCTTGGCCAGAGGCTTAGCATTGCCATAGCATAATCAACTTATGACTTATATGACTTATACTACTTAACTTACTTTCCGTGTGGTGCCGGACGTAAAGAATAGTACCATCCCATTTCTTCCCGTGGGTATCGTAAGGGGCGACTAAGGGACTTACTAGAGAATCGGCAGCAGCGTTTTTTATGAATTTTAATACCATACTGCGATCGCCTACCTGACTGTTGAATACCATTATTTAACTGGGTAAAACGATACCCTTTGGTAAGACTGGTTATCAGACTTTCGGGCTTCTGACGACCCGTAACAACAGTGCTTAGTGTGGGACCAACGTTCGACCAACCAGACCAACGGCTTAACGTTCTTTCCAAGGCACAGAGGGGTCTTGGTATGTAAAGACGGTCACTCATCTGCGGACCAACCGCAGCAAGCGTAGCTTAACCTGATCGATCGCCCCGTGCGGCTGTTATATCTTAGCCACAAGCCCCTTAGCACAGATAGGCAGTCACTCCATGTAAAATACTGGTATTCAGCTGCATATATGTAGTTATACTGGAAGTCGACCTCAGCACAAAAAAGGCTAAGCGAGTGATGATTTGCTCCTCGTACACTTATAATCTTTTACTTTGAAACACTTTAAGGCCCTTTATGCACACGTTTTTCTTGCCGTGAAAAACTACGACTTATTCGCCGTGTGTAGGCACGGTCGTCAGTGTTGTATGCATCAATATAGAAGCTTGTGGATGAGCAGCACCCAGCCCGCCTAAAGCGTCAGGATAAGGAGGGACACGTGGCGCCATCTACATGGGATAACAGGAGTTGCACAAAGCGAGCTACGCGCTACGGCGCTATGCTGTGTAGCACTCGCTAGTGGAAACCTTTTCATTTGTAGAACGCGATCAGGGTGGCTACAAAGTGCAGCTCAATTATGGAGGAGTTGCGACCGATTGCTGCATGACCGCCCAGGATGAATGAGATAGCAGCAGAAAAGGTATTTTTGTTTCTCCATTGGTGTAATTGCTGTATAGCGTTCCAGTGCGTGGACAAATAAATAAATAAATATATGACGGAGAAGGTACGTCTCGCTCGTTATCATCAGCCATATTTTAACTACTGTGGGCGTACAATGGGAAGTGTTGGTTATTGCACAATAGAACAATCGTTTGCAGTTTAAATCAAATTATAATTTACGATCAAACAATCACACTAGCTATTCACACACTGTAGGTACACGACACAACTAACTTGTGTCGAGCGTTATGTTCTAGACTCGCGCCGCTTGGTGGCGCGAGTCCCGATTAGTCAAACGAGTGACTAACGTATTTCCGACATATAAATAAATCTTGTTGACGGACACATTTTTTTCTACGGCGCGGTTTATACGCTGTACCGTAAAGAAACCGAGCTATGTACAAAGTGCCTAATATCCATTTTCCTTCATACACAACCGCGGGACACACTTACGTAATACCATTATAAGCGGCATATCAGATTTCGTGTCGTCCCTTGAAAAAAGGCTCTTATCAACGTTTCACCCCGGCAGTTTCCTCATAACTCTTACAAGAAAGGATGATAGCGCTACCCTTTCACCTTTTCTTGAGTGCGTAGATATGAATATAATGGTAAGGGGGTATTAAGAGCTATGACAATACTATGCGAAGATTGTACTATACGTACAGTATCTGTTAACTTTACGGTACAAAAGAAACGTTGCTCGTCTTCTCGACTTCATCTGCAATCTAGGATGAAAAGTAGCCCATGTTCTTCTTCAGATCATGATCTATCCATGTACTAAATTTCATTTAAATCCGTTCAGCCGTTTTAGCGTAAAAGCGTAACAAACAAAGTCACTTTCGCATTTATTGTATTATTTAGGATAAACTGAATGACGTTTTAAAAAATCACATGTCGTAATTAGAAACCACATCGACCAGACAATTTTTCTAAACTCGAGCGTTAAATTGATATAAACTTCTGCAAACTTTTAAGAAATTAAACACGAATATTTAGTCAAGATTTTATTACCTACACCCAGACTTTAATTGTAAAATTATATTATATAAAGCAATCATGTTCTCATTCACAACTTAAAACGTCTACGTAATACATATTATGAACCACACTAATTATCATTTACGCCGAAAGACGTCCACTGCTGGACACAGGCCCCCCAAGCTTCCTCCCACTTCGACATGCTCTGTGCTTCCCGCATGCAGCGGATCCCTGCGGCCTTCACAAGGTAATCGGTCTCCCGGTGCGCGGTTGCCACTACAGGACTTTTCGGTCCCATCAGCCATTTGATCTGTGAGCTATGTGCCCTGCCCACTGCCACTTAAAATTAGCAATTCTTCGGGCTATATCGATAGATAGATAGATAGATAAAACATTTATTCAGTGCACACAAAAGACACAGCACAACACACAATAGCACAATACATGGATAACAAATTACAGGAATATATATAAAAACAAGGTGTCAATATACAGAAAAAAAAAGAAAAACATGCTTAAAGAAATAAAGTAACATTACGACATACTTCAATTAATTATCGAACAAGGTGCGGTGTGTGTCTCAAGGTTGCACCAAATGGGAGTCCAGCTCAGCATGTGTCAGGCAAATATACCTGACGCTGATATTCTGCTGGATCCCTGCAGTGACATACGGACGTCGAGCAGACGAGATACATTGGTGTTGTGACAGTGTTATGCGTGGAGTGAAATTGTGTAAGTATACCCGCAACTTAAAATTATGTATTCTACAGTAAAGTTTTGTATTGTATTGTATTGGGAAACTTTCTTGTTGAATGTGTTGAATGTGTTGATTGTGGTTTGATTACTTGATAATTTTGAAAGTTATATACCTAAATGAATAATCTTATTATAATTACAGTGGCTTCAGTGTGAATAAAATAAACGATTTGGCTTGACAAAAATAAAATATGTTCACAATAAATAGTTAAAGGTAAATAAAATGTGAAATACAACTATTACAACATATGAAAAACCCATTCAATTACGGTAATCCTCTGTCCACAGATTTACGCTACTTGTAGTATAGTCAGATTGACTGGGGAAGAACACGACAGCCAGTTATATAATGGACGTGTTCGAAATAGTCATACCCAGGTTCTTCTGCGAGGCGATAAGAAACTGCCGCAGTCGAACTCTGAAGGTACTAAGACATTTAAGATTCCTTATCGGCGGGGGAATATTGTTCCAGCATTTGGATGCGGCGTATCTAAAACTTTCCCTGAAAGCAGCTGTCTTGTGCGATTGAGTGGAGAGTTGCTGCGAGCACTGTCTACTTGCGCATTCTGTTCTACTAGCGATCCAGCTCAGTTTATTGTACAAGTAAGTCGGCTGTTTGTACTTTATAACACCAAACAGTAGGCATGCCAAGTGCATATCGGTTACCTTGATCTCTTCATTTCTGATTCGTAGGGAAACTTCAAGCATAGCCCTCTCTAATGCCCTTTGTATGTATTTTAGTCTTCTAATAAGGCCTATTGTGAACCACGATACATAACCATCATATCGTAGTGCCTGATAGAACAGCCATTATCACTAAGGGCCGATTCACACCGGAACGGCAGAAGCCGGCAGCGACAGCCAGCGACCGACGCGGTGCGGGCAGCCGCGGGCAGTACCGCTGGCACACGCGTGGGGTGTGAGGCCACAAGCGGCGGCGCCAGCGAATTCGTAGAACTGCGGGCGGCCGCGCGACCTTTCAAACTCTTCAAGCGATACTGGTGCTTTAATTATGTAGATAAAGTTTCAAATTATTTCACACTGAAAGTGCTTGCCGCGCCACTGCCGGCCGCTGTTTTCCCGGTGTTAAACGGCCCTAAGCTTGACATTGACGTATTTACAAACAAAATCGTTCATCCGAAAAAATCGAGCATCGACCTTCAAACCGCTTCTTTATCAGCTACATTACCTATCTACCAAAAGCGATCACAAGCTAACGCTAAGCGACAATTGATTGCTTCCACAGGATCACATCAACATAATCCTCTTGCTTTATCTTTTCTGTTACGTAGCGAGGTGGGGTCGTAAAGTAGATAAGGGCAGAAGTTCAATTTCGTGATATTAAAGGACATGCTGATACATTTAGAGAAGGATATAAAAAAAAGGATAAAAATGAAGGATCGCTTAGCTTAAAGTATCTATGTAAATCATAATCAGCCTATAATGTTCTTACTGTCGGGACACAGTCTTTCTCTCTTCGAGAGTGGACTGTAATTTGCTACTGGGGAACTCCCCAGCAGCAAATTAAAGCAAATTTAAGCAAATTAAAAGTGGCCCAACAAACTTGTTGGGCCACTTTTTCCCAGCTAAAGCACTAGGAAGTGGCAAAGGGCAGGCATTTTGGTGGACTGTCTTATGTAATTTTGACGTTCGAAAAGTGCTGATTCTCAGCCTAGTTTGAATAAATAAATTTTGATTTTGATTTTGATAATCTACCACGCGGGCCCAGTGCAGTTTGGTAGATGTCACATATGTTCGAAGTTTTGGTTCTAGGACATACCGCCGCCGGTTTGGTTCTATGTATATCTCAATCAATCAATTAATCAACTCGGCCTATAACAGTCCACTGCTGGACATAGGCCTCTCCCAGGCTGCGCCACAACAACCTATCCTCCGCCTTCCGCATCCAGTCTGTTCCAGCCACCTTTTTAAGGTCGTCGGTCCATCTAGCTGGAGGGCGCCCCACACTACGCTTGCCAATACGCGGTCTCCACTCCAGGACTCGTCTGGTCCACCGGCCATCGGTCCTTCGACACACATGGCCAGCCCACTGCCACTTCAGCTTGCTGACTCTACAGGCTATGTCGGTAACTCCGGTTCTCTTCCGGATAACTTCATTTCTGATCTTATCCTCCAAAGAAACTCCGAGCATAGCCCGCTCCATGGCGCGCTGAGCGACCTTGAATTTGTGAACCAGCCCGATTGACAATGTCCACGTTTCGGCACCGTATGTCATAACGGGCAGGACGCACTGGTTGAAGACCTTAGGCTTCAAACACTGCGGGATTGGCGACGAGAAGACTTGACGAAGTTTCGAAGTTTTAGTGTTTATGTGTATCTATCAATAAGTAAATCTCAACATGATTCCTTACCCTTAATTCGAATAAAACGGATTACGTAACTTCAAGGTTTTTTTTTTAATGTCTGTTACAGTACGCGTCAAACTTAATGGCAGCTCTGAAGTGCGCTACTCGCTGCGCATTACCGCACCCCTCACCCCCGCTGACACGTGAATTCGTTACTGCGCAGCGACGCGCCTCATGTTCCAAGCCGCCATAAAGTTTAAATCGGATTGTACTGAAATGAAAGGTTCTCTGAAAGGTTCTTTACATTAACTTCTTATCTTACTAACGTGAGATAATAGTATTATTACTTATATGGCAGGTTTGGAACCTACAACCTCTTATGATCCATTCCATCATTTATTTCCTCACAAAAACTGAAAACCTTAAAGAGATAATTTTTCAATAGTCAGAAACGTTTTATATGAAGAATAAGTATGGGGGTTTGACAGCTTTGTTAAGAAAATAATACATCAAACAGTTTATATTTTCATACTTCAGATAATTGATAAATCAGCCTGCCGGGGTCGTGGAAAAGTCTGTAAGGGATACCGAGGCCCCTGGCAACACAGGCAACGGAAGGAACACGGGTGGGTTTTAGTCAGTAAGAGTCTGACACACCCTCCCGCTCCGCCCAGAGCGGGAGAAGTTATTTGATAATTTGCCACCCAAAAAAAAAGCCCTAAGACAAACTTCATTTATTAATAAAGTAGTTATATGTTTAATGTTGTAAGGTGTCTGTCTATGTAGTCGTTTATGTAGTTTAGTCACCCCCATTACATGGGACTTAAACATAACTGGCGTGAATCTGGGAATATAGGTATGTCTCTGCCCCTAACCCTTCAGGAATTAGAAAGAAAGAAAGAAAAATTGTATATTCTGCACAAATAAAACGCACACTACAAAAAAGATTACATAAAATACACACATATAAAGTAGCCAAAAGCCTCGTATTCAAGGCATAAAAGTTTGACAATCTTGTCCATTGCTTACTGTTAGGCTAGGGACCACAGACAATTTACATTGCGTAATATTTAGTCTTTGCGACACTGGCAAATGACAACATACAAACAATCAAAAGGAAAACAAATTTACAGCCATGCCGAATTACAGGGGTGTTCATATTTTTGGTGCTTTTATCTGTTTATTTACTTTTAACACCAAAACAGAACAAACAAGAACAGTGACATCATCAAAACAGAACCATAAACTTTTTATACGTTTATTTTAATACAAAAAAAGAAACGCAGAATCTCATCCACTACATTATTACATCACATCCCGTCTCAACGGATATGAGAGTCGGACCGGAAACAAGATGGCGGCTAACCGGCCCCCGGAACCGAACCGTAACCGAATTATAGGCTGGTTCAAGACCACGTGTTCTTAAATGCCTGGTTTTATGGCTGTCTTTTATTAGCCTTTCGTATTTAATTTAGTTAGTTTTAATAGGTTTTAGGGTTCCATAGTAAACAAGGAACCCTTAAAGTTTCGCCATGTCCGTTTGTCTGACCCCACTGTAACTCTTAGTACTAGAAAGCTGTAATTTGGCATAGGTATACATATTAATCACGCGGACAAATTGCTAAAACAAAATCTTGAAAAAAAAAGCATACAAATTTTCGAGGATCCAATTGCGTAATATTAAGCATTAAAGTGCTAATTTTTGTTAGAGTAGAGTGTAATATAAAGTAGAGAGTGTGAGAGTGTAATATAATGTAATATAAAGTATAGAGTAGAGTGTAATATAAAACAACCATTTAGCTGGCAGGGGGGGGGGGGGGGGCTGCCAGCTAAATGGTTGTTTATGGAAATGTGAAAAAATTCATGGCAGCTGTAGTACATAATCATGAAATTAAAAGGAAAACTATCACAGCTAAGGCTTTACAAGTTAACGAGTAATAGTCAACCAACTTAAATTTACAGTTGGAGAATTGACCGTGGCATATATCGATGTATGTAAGAACAGGTTTTTCAGCTACAATGTTAAGTTTGTTTTTGGAATATATTCGTCCCAAGTAATCCCAACTACGGAACCCTTCATTGTGCGTGGTCAGACACGCACTTGGCCGGTTTTTTTTTAATTAAGGTAGTAAGGTTTTAGTTGTGAGCTTTTATTTATTAGAAGAATTCTTCATATTAGAACTATACAAGGTGTAAAATAACCATCACAAAGACTACATCTACGCATGCGGTAGGAACTACATGCTACAGGAAACTAAGAAACATTCAGCAAAAGTATTTAAAGTTAGTCTGGCTAAGTTTAATAGTAAAAAAAATACGGAAATACGTTAGTCACTCGTTTGACTAATCGGGACGCCAGCGCCACCAAGCGGCGCTCGACAGAGTCTACTACATAACACTCGACCCGAGTTAATAAGGGCAGTTTGTCGGAGGCGGTCAAGGAGTGAATACGTTTAGAAACTGTTGCGCGTTCCGTATAGTTATTTCGTGTACCTACAGTGTGTGAATAGCCAGTGTGATTATTTGATCGTAAATTATAATTTGATTTAAACTGGTTTTTGTATTGTGCAATAACCAACACTTCCCCTTGTACGCCCACAGTAGTTAAAATATGGCTGATGATAACGAGAGAGACGTACCTTCTCCGTCATATTAATATTTCGTTTATTCTTTTACCATGTAAAATACTCTAAATATTTCTTAAAAAGGTATAAAAAACATTTAAAAATATAAAAATAGTCGTACTTCGGTGTCTGGGGCAGGGTCCAAGCTACCGGTGGTTAGGGCTCCAGAGATAAGAACCTCCTTACGATGCGAGCCGTATAGAGGAGAACTGCGATCTGAAGCTCTCGTTAGGCGGGTGGATCAAGGGCCGAGGCCTAACGAGAGCCTCGAGAGATGCTGGTCGAGGTTTTCGGCCGGCAAGCCATTGGCCGTTACGACAATTGGCATAATGACAGCCGAGCTCATATTACTATTTATTTATTTATTCAAACTTCTCGCACACAATTAAGTACAAAGCCGAACTTAATGCCTTAGGCATTCTCTACCAGTCCACCAAGGGTGGTCAAAAGATAAGATGGCAGGTGCTCTGAGAGGAAATAAAAATAACGAAAAATATTAAAAGATAACATATAATAGATACTATAATACTAATATTATAAAACAAAATTTATAAAAAAATATGAATAAATCTTGGAACCTTCAATAGCTATGTAATCAGTACCTTACCAGGGGCTCCAGTCTCGACACAGATAGCCACCGTTTTACGACCGAATTCGGTTGCAAAGTCCTAATGGGGTCCCTAGACGGTAATAATTGCTTGACAAGATTGTGTTTTTTTTTTGACCCCATTAGGATTTAGCGACCGATTTACGTCATGAAGCAATCGCTATTTATGTCGAGACTGCAGCCCCTAGCATGAACCAGTACAAAATAATGATCGCAAAGACGACTTTGTTAAGTGTCATTTAACCCGTTATAGGTAGGTAGTTTAAGAAAGAGCTTCGTCTAGAAAAGCACTACAATCTATACAAATAAATAAAATTAAAGTGTCTGCCTGTAATATCAAAACAGCAGCTTTTTTCTATATGCATATGAAAGTATATACGGTACTAATGACAAAAGAACAAATTAAAAAAAGATATATCTGTCTGTCTGTTTTTACCAGCTAATCTCCGAAACAGCTGGACCGATTTTCTACGTGACTTTTACAGGCAGATAGCAGATATTTTTGAAAAAGCCGGTCAGCAGCTATATAGTTATTCATATTTCTGCTGCTAAGTAGTACACTGTGTTCCAGTTTGAACGGTGTAGCACAATCAGCCTGTAATGTTCCCACTGCTGTGACACAGGTATCCTCTCTGTGAGAGGAAGTGGGCCGTAATCCACCACGCGGGCCCAGTGCGGGTTGGTAGATGTCACATATCTTCGAATTTTTGGTTCTAGGACAAGCCGGTTTCCTCACGATGTTTTCCTTCACCGTTTTGAGAGCAGTGGTGATGAAATAATTTACACAAAGTAAAGCGCCTGCGAGTTCGAAGCCACGACCTACAACTCGTAAGCCGGAGCAGTTACCACTAGGCCACCATTGCTTTGCTCTGCTTGAACGTAGTGCTGCAATAATTTCAACACAGCCAGGCGTCGCCTGCCGGGGTAAAATGGATGTCAGACTGTCAGTATTATATTACTCAGAATTTGAGAAGCATAATAACTGACTGAGTTTTTTAATTCCCCAGATACTTAATTAGGACGCAGAATATTTGTGTGGCTTTAAAAGAAAAATAGTTTTCTATTCTTTGTAGGGTTTCTTCCGCTTAATTAAATGGACGTTCGTATTGTCTAAGGTTGTCTTCGCTCTAGAACTGCGAAGATATATACTGTAAGTAATGGTGACGAGCACCCACTCCGCAGGCCAGAATATTCAATGTTATGATAAAAAAAAACTGGCCAAGTGCGTGTCAGACCACGCACAATCCCGGGCGGATTTCCGGCCACCGTAGGCGCGGGCTTGCGGACAGTGAGCAATGGGTAGTTCGCCGTCCGGCAAGGACCAGGCCCGGGTCGACGGCGCGTCGTATTCCACGCGCGCCTCAAAGAGATGTCAGCACAAATGTAGGGGTCCACTAGGGCCGATGCCTGCCGGGGTCGCGGGAAGGTACTTATGGGTCACCGAGTCCCCTGGCAACACAGGCAACAGGAAGGAATACGGGTGGATTTTAGTCAGTAAGAGTCTGACACACTCTCCCACTCCGCCCAGAACGGGAGAAGTTATTTGATGATTTCCCACCCACAAAAAAAAAAAAAGACCACGCACAATGAAAGGTACCGTGGTTGAAAACATGTTCTCTCATACATCGATATACGTCACGGTTTATTCTCCAACATGTTTTTCAACCACAATGTTAAGTTTGTTCTTGGGATAATTATCTTGGGATGAAAACATGGTAGATAACATATTCATTGTACGGAACCCTCACCATGAGAGTTCAACTCGCTGCACTTGTCTGGTTTTTAGGGTTCCGTAGTAAACAAGGAACCCTTATAGTTTCACCATGTTCGTCTTTCTGTCGATCCGGGCCTGGTCCTCATCGGACGGCGAGCTACCCATTGCTCACCGTCCACAAGCCCACGCCTACGGTGGCCGGTAATCTGACTGGGATTCCCGACGCCCAGGGCGTCTCCTGCGGCGGCTAGAGGCGAGAGGGCGCGAAACTTGCCTTTCCCTCAACCGTCCCGCCTCCTCCTTCGCGAGGATTACTGGTTAACGCCACTTCTGGTCCAGAATCTCCAAAACAGTTTGATCAAACTGTAGACCGTATAAATCCCAATGAAATATTGGGAGACTCAGCCCTGCTGTTAATACCATTAGGGGCTCGCACCCCTGGAAGGTAGACTGGCGAATCAATGGCACGCGTTCCATTGGTGGCAGATAAAGGCTCGTGCTGACTAGCGCGATATCGCCTGAGTCTGCACGAGCCTTAACTAAATAATTTGGGCACAGCATAAATTGAGGCATTTTAGTGTCTAAGTCATCTAGTTTGTAACATCAGAAATTGCACTAATTTGTTATTTTATTCAAATATATATAAAACTGTTAATTTTATCATTATTGTATATATACAAGATACAAGATATTTATTTTGTAAAACATGAGTGCAGAATTATACAGGTCTTACATCAATTATAAAGAGAAAAATGTGAATAATATAGTTTTTTTTTGCAGTCACTAAGATTGTTTGATGGCATATCATGGCCACATTAAATATTTATTTGGAAAAAATGGCACGTCGATGTAATCATGTTGATGACGTTGATGTAATGTGATGTGATGTGATGTGTGTGATATCTCCATCTCTGCATGGAGTCGGCGCCAGTGGGCAGAAGAAAATTCCGTAAGTTCAATTAATCTCAATAACTAAAAGGTTTAACTTCCGCAAACTATTAAGGTGCTGACAGGAGGCCATTGATCTAAGTAGGCTTGTCTTTACACAAATTATTGCCAAATCTATAAAGTTTGCGGTAGCTGAAAAATATATATTAATCTTAAACATAATTTTCTCAAAACTTGGTAATATACTCTGCTCTGATATTATACTCATACATGTTTTGAAAAAAATTCGATTCAAATTAACGGTAAACGAACCTTTTGCCTTGAGTTCCAATCCAAAATATCTGTATTAAATATAAACGTACGTTGGGTATTTGATTAATAACAAGAACTTCTAATTTGAATGCAGAGCTTGGTTGTTTCTTGATTTTTTTATTTTCGATTACTCAACTCATTTTTTGAGTAAATAGATAATTGCTTCATATTTTGCAATAAATTACAAGCGTTGCGACATCGTAGGTACTTCTTTTTCTTTTCAAAGCAGGTCAATAGTGATCAGGCTTAAGCTGTTGTCAGTGTCTTAAGCTCCAACACAGACATTCTATAACTTAGTTTATGATAAGTTCAAACATGTCCGTTTCACGACAAGTTTAACATTATTATTCAGTGCTGCGCACTAACTAGTCAGTAAACTTGTTAACAACAGATATTGTCGCAGCTTTGTTAAGATTTCTTTGTGAACTATTTTAAATGGCTTTATTAACGTTATAATACTATTAAATGAAATTTAAATTTAAAAACAAATTGAATGTTGGCTGTGGCGAAAGAAGCATGAAAGTAGAGTAAATGCTGTGGAAATGCGATCCTTGAGAAGCATGTGTGGTGTGATTATAAATGATAGGCTGAAAAATGATGTGATAAGGCAACGATGCGGTTTAAAGGAAGATGTAGTGACAAAACTTGAAAAGTTGCTAGACGCTTATATATATGCATGCATAGACGGTTTGGTCATGTTGAGAGGATGAATGAAAGGCGACTAACAAAAGGTATTTCACAAGGCAGATGTGAGTGGAAACCTCCTCTTTTTATGAAGTCGGTTAACAATTGGGTTTTGGTTAATTTCTGAAGGTCTTTGCTGGTATGGTGGTCAAAAACACGACTGCTAAGCATGAGTTTCATTGGGTTCGATTCCCAGTTCGGTCGGGTATTACATAACATCACGCTTTGTTTCCCTGAAGGGTTGGGCAGAGGTGTACTTATAGTTCACCCACATTTCTCCAGTTTTGTTTAAGTCCAATGTAATAGGCGGCGAGCCTATTGACATGAACTGGGCACAAATCCAAACTCCGGGCTGCTACTGAAAAAAATCAGATAGAAAAATCCAATAACACTGCCTGACCTGAGAATCGAACCCAGGACCTAATACTCAGCAGTAGCGCTTGCGACCACCAGACTAACAATACAGACTAAAAAAAAAAACTCACTTATTTAATTCACTTAAAACCAAAAAGAACATCCAAGTAAAAAATCGAAGCAAGCATAAAAATATCTTAGTCTAGAAAATTAAAAACAGCGGCACGGCATCGTCTCGCATAATGAGTGTACCACAGTTGACCTACTTTGACTTTGTGTGTGACTGTACTTCGTGTTCGCTAGACCACAGAATAGATAGTGGTGCAGAAGGTCGGGTCCTTATAACGAGTGAAGATAAGCGCACGCACACATAGGTGCGTACGTAGGGAGATCTCAGACCGTGGGCTTGATTAAGTAGCTCACATCCGAGTTATGTAGTAACTTTTTGTTTTTACACGCCTCTTACATTCCCCCACCACGTTCCAATGAAGCAGCTCTAGTTTCTCGAATGGTAGCTACTGTCAGTGGTCATGGCAGCTACTCTCTTCGTGTGATCGGTGGGTCCGAGCCATCAGTCATGCGAGTACACAGAGGCAGTAGCTGTCTATTGTCAGATCTGCAGCTAGTGTTATCTAGCTTAATTTTAAATGGATGCCAGTCGCGAAAGTGCTTGCGATCGCTGTAGGTAGCATGTCTATGTGTACGTGCGTTTACTAGTGTCAAAATGAATGAAAATGGATTTTCAGCCGGAAACGAAAACAAAAAAGAAGCTTTGTCTTTAGTCTTATTTTCGGCCGAAAACGAAAACGATTTAGACATGAAAAAATATTTTAATATTTCCGCTGTACACTAAAATATTGTTTTTTTTTACACCTAGGGAAGAGATTTAGCATATATAGGCTTTAAAAGAAATAAAACACGAATATTCAGAGAATTTTCAATAATCACACATTTCACAAACCTTTGTCAATTTGAGTGAAAAAGTTCAAAACCATTAATTAATGCGCGTGAAGAAAAAAATGCAACAAACTCGCTTCGCAACTTCAAAAGAAAATCGCGTCCGTTTTTAAAGTCAGTTGAGTGAAACCACGAGCGGACCCGATTAACCTCGAAGTTAACCGAACGTCACCTGATTCTGTCGAGCTTTACGAAGTAGGCCGAATAACGCGCGACTTTCTACGAACTTCTGAAGAAAATATGATAGAATCGTGATTCTTTGGACAGAAATGGCCGAAAACGAAGCTTCGGTCAATTATTAGCGTTTACGCTCGTTGTATGGAGTCGGTCTTCTATACCTATCTATTCTGTGGCTAGCCACCCACTTTTCATGCATTTGAAGTTGCTATAGATTTAAGACTTACTAGCGGAAGATGGAATTGATATCGTCTGAGAAAATAGAATGGAATATTGAATTCTCTTTATTGCTAGCTGGAGAGTTATGTCAAAGGATTTTTTGCACAGATGTTTACAGTGTTATTGGCCGGTTTACTAAGACTTGCTTTGATCACAACTTATTGGAGTCGCAGCAATGGAACTTCATAATACTTTTTTATTTTGCTGCAAGTTGATAAATTTTACACGTAGTACCTATTAAATGACTTTTTAAATGTCATGGATCTACTGTCATGATTTCCAAATATTAATAAGATTTGTAGTGATTTTAAATACTAAATAAAAAAATTAAAGTATGTGATTTGCCTTAAATTCGATTTTTGTATCAGGGTAGTCATGAAGTTTAATATTATCTAATTTGACAGTTACCGTAAAAATACTGTTTTTTTTTTAACACAACCGAATCGAGAACATGATATATTTGGTGTGCCGTAGTTGCTAAGTTAGTTCTCTTCGAACCTCAAAATCTAAAGGTTATCTTCAAGAAGTCTATACTGATATTATATTGAGTACCTAATGAAATAGTTTGTTAAATATTGCTATATACCAAGTTTGTATATGTTCAAGAATATAAATACAGAAATATTCGTACTGACAAGGCGTTTTCATTTCACTACAAGGTGTAGTAGGTATACACTTCTGACTCACGATGGCAAAAAAGGTATGTTTCCTACGATAGTAAGGAAACCTCACACCAAGTAAGCAAGTATGGTAAAGTAATCACTGCTCATTCCTTACCTAAATGAGAAGGGGTCTTTGATCTGCAGCAGTACAATTATTACACATTTATTTTAAAGCATTTTAACTATCGGCCTCGCTGGTCTAGTGGTTGCAACCGCTACTGCTGAGCATGAAGTCCTGGGTTAATTATTATTGGGTTTTTCCATCAGTGATTTCTCAGTAGTCGTTGCCTGTGTTGCCAGGGGCCTCGGTAACCATTTCGTACCTACCCGCGACCCCGGTAGGCATCGCCCTAGTGGACCCCTACACTTGTGCTGATATCTCTTTGAGGCGCGCGTGGAACACAACGCGCCGTCGCGTGACCCAGGCCTGGTCCTTATCGGACGGTGAGCTACCCATTGCCCGAGTCTACGGTGGCCGGAAATCCACCCGGATTCCCGACGGAGTCTGGATTTGAGAACGGTTGATGGCAATAGGCTCGCCCCCTATTACCCAATAATAAATTCTTTATTGCATTCCATATATTATAATGTATGTATTACACAGACGGTATAAAAAAGTAGATGATCAATATGGACCCTGTCAGGCACAGCAACATTGGGAGAGAAGAAGAGGGCTAAGTAGCAATTCAATATTATTATAAATTATTAGATGTGTTTATTTAGGTGTAAAATTATGTATATATTTATATATATATATTAGATTTTTGTGTATAGGTATAGTATATTAGTTTTTTTTTATTGTATGTATTGCATAAGAATAATGTAGGTAATTATCATGACATTCTTAAAAGTATTTTTATGATTATTAAATATATGTTATTATTTATGTAGGTATTTATATTTGATATTCTATATTCCATATTATATTATATATGTTTTATAATGTACCAAACATTATAAAACATATATAAATGTACACGAGAGAGAATGATATTATTTTACAATCTATTTATCATTTGAGTTTTAGAATGATAAATTATAAATCGATTGCAAAATAATTGAATTCCAGAAATTCGTCCATTTAATTAATAAATATATTTGTTTTGTTTACTTCTCTTATGTTATTTGACAATTTACTATAGATTTTTATGTACATAAAAAGGGCTTGTCTATCATAATAATATATAATAAAGGGCTGGTTGAGTACATTTTGAGTCGGGATTGAGGTATGTGTATTCTCTTTTTGTTGTGTCGGAAAGTGTATCTTGTTTGTGTTTCTTCGCAAGTGGAGTAAAAATCTGGGTGTTTTCTGATAAATCTACACATTATTCAAAGTAGTAATTCTGTGAGAATTTTGTGTTTTCGCGATTACATGGAAACGTACCTGGCGAAATGTGGGTGTTTATTTCAATTATAACATTGTTATTATTTAAAACATATTCTTTTCTTGTTTCCGAAATATGAAAACCGTTAATGTATTCTTTTAATTCAATTAAAATGTATTATTATTCTCTAGGGAAACAACGGTATTAACAGTACCTGATTAAATGTATTATTTCAGTCGAAAAGCTTTTCCGAATGAAACTGGCAACAGAGTGGTTTGAGGAAAACCGTTTTATTTGTCCATTCCATTAATATAATTACTCGATATGCCCCCAGTGTGATTTGGTTCGTTTTCCTCTTAAGGCGCTGACAAGACGCAAATTACCAAAGTAGGCTTGTCTTAAGAAAAAAAATTGCCAAATCTGAACATATTACCCAGAACTTGATTGTTACCAAAACACGTTTTGAAAAAAAATCTCGATACAAACTAACGTTAAACTAACCTCTTAACTTGATTTCTAATCCAAAATATCTGTATTAAATATCAACATACGTTACGTATTTAATTAATAACAATAACGTCTTATTTGAATGCAGAATTTGGTTGTTTTTATTTTCGATTACTCAACTTTATTTTGAGTACTTAAATAGATAATTACTTCATATTTTGCAATAAATTACAAGTGTTGTGTCATTGCGCTTCTCTTTCTTTTCTATGCAAACTGACAGTGACCGTAATTTAGGTGTTGTCAGCGTCTTAATATTAAAAGACCGGTTTTATCCCTATGCAGGGAAAAGGTATTGTAATTATGAGGAAAAAAGCTCTCTATTGTATGAGAAAATTCTGATACAGAGATAGAACATTGATTACACTCTGATTGCCACGTTTAAACTCCGTTGACCATATAAATGTGCGTCGCGCTCACGCCGCGATGTCGTTTCGTTTAGAAAGAAGAAAGAAAGAAAATTCGTTTATGTGCAGTAAAAAGAACAAAAAAAAGAACACAGTTACGAAATAACAAGTTGGGGGAAAATATGCGTCACATCCACGCAAAACCGCCATCACTCAGCATAATGTTTTGTTTCAAAGTGAATATTTATTTTTAGTAACGAAAATGTGAATATTTGAAAAAGTCATAGATATCATTATAGATAATAAAATACTCTGTTCATACAAAAAAAATAAATCATGAAAATATCGTAGGTAGTTTAAAAGTAATATCGTTATTTATGCTTTGGATGGACATTGCTTCCTAAATTTATTTCAAAAAGTATTTTACTACAGTACTTTAAATATTCACATATAGAATTGATGTGTACGCGTTCTAGTTTAACATAAATATTTTTTGCATAACTTACTTGAATTATAAAAAGGTGTAATAACAGATTTAAAAGTCACTAAAATCATATATCTGCGCCTTAAGCTTCGGTTTTCTAGAAGAGCGGTCGCCACCATTATTACGGGCGCAGTGACGGCTGTCATGAAAATGATGGCAGCGGGATTTGACTTGTACTTGGTGGAACAGTGGCAAAAACGTGGTCGGCTTTCTAGGAAAACATACCAAGTTAACGTTACAGTGACGTCTTTTGCCGGTAAATTGCAGACCGTACGTACTGGTTTGGTGATTCCAGACTACCTTAAGTCTAGTACGAGTAGTATTTTTCTAGACATGACTTTGAAATTCGAACGGGGTGTCTCGTTGTGAATCCGCGATCGTTTACTTTACAAACAATTGAGTTCGCTTTCGGATCGTATGCGGTTACTTGAGTGCGGTTTCTATGCCAAATGAATATCACTACAGGTTTCTCTGGCAATGTTTTCCTTAACTGTAAGTCAGTGGCAATCATGATAGAAGGTACAAACAATACTTAGATATGTGTTTTACAAAAGCCACATTGGTACTTGTATTTATTTTGTTTTTTTCCTTAATATTCCTATTACAATATATTTTTTTATTGCTTCTATTGTAAGCCCACCTGTTGTGAACTGTCACGTCCAAATTCCCTAGAGGAGACACGTAGTGGTCACGTGCTCCCGTGCACGACTAAAGTAGGTGGGGGTAACGACATTGTATATCAAGAGACTATCCAATGACGTACCACTTGGATTCATCCGGAGAATAACCAACACCGTACCTTTTTCTAAAGTTTGTTCCAAAAGTATTTGTTGAAAATGTAAACAAATGGATCAGAACACGTACCTGTGGATGTCAATTTGTAGTGCCACTTAGGTACAGATATTCTATATCACGAAGTCCGTTCGGCTTTGATTGTAGTAGTGACGTATCCCGACAAGCGCGCTTGTGTGTGTAAAAGTAGGTAACGTTAGCAAAAAAATCTGATATATATTCAAGTCGAGATTTAATAATCTAAATAAAATTTTGGTTTTAAAAGTATATACATTTTGTAAATAAATTAGATTGGGTTGCAATAAATACAAAAATATTAAGAATATGTAGGCATTTAATTAAGCATTGGTGTTACAGAATGGAAACGAAACAAGTAGGACTATTCAGTATTTTCAATCACTATCAGATAAATTTCCGATTTCCGATTCCGTTTTGCTGTCGTCAGAATCATCTTGTACATTGATTATAAATTCAAAATCGAGATCAAAATATTTCAAGTAGTCTTTTTCAATTTTTTCAACATGAGCACAAGTTTTTTGCCACGTTTCACTGCTAACTTGGCCCAAACTTTCATTGATCAGTCTTTCCGTATTCGTCATGTTTTGCTCGATATTTTTAGATGCGACATAATTTTTAACGATCCCCCAAATATTTTCAATCGCATTTAATTCTGGGTGATAAGGGGGAAGGCGTAAGACATCAAAACCCTTGCTTTTTATAAAATCGTCAATCTTGTAGATTACGTGTTGGGCTTTGTACTTCTTTATTGTATCGTACAATTCCAATTTAAGAAGAGATTCATCAAATGCTATACCCTTATCCCTGAGCCATTGCTGCATATCGGCTTTCTTTGTAGATTGCGTCGGTAGTCGTTCAGCCCGTGTGTTGTGATAAGATGCATTGTCTAAGACAATGACAGAGCGCGGAAGTAAATTGGGTAGCAACTTTCCATTTAGCCATTTTACATAGTTATCATAGCTCATATTTGAATGATAATCACCAGCTGTTGAGTTGGCCTTATAAACCAAGGAAGCATTTTCAATAAAACCATCCTTGGTTCCCGCGTGCACTAAAATAAAGCGAGTGCCTGTGCTAATTTTTTTTTAAAAACGGAGTTCTATCCTTTTTTTTTGCCCAGGTGTTGTTTCGCACGTGTGTCGAAAGGACGTAGCTCTCATCGGTGTAGACAATGGGCCGACTTTGAGAGCGGTACTCTGTTATTTTTTTTTAATATTTTAAACGCCACATTTGTATATCATGACGCTCCGTCAAGACTTTACGGTTGTTCTCTGTTTTGCGCCACTTGTAATCTAATTTCAACAGTAACTTGCGAACAGTTTCTAAACAACCTTCGAATCCGATTTTTTCATTCAATGCTGTTCTTAACTTAGCTAATGTTGGAATTTCTTTATGAACAATATGGAAATCTTGTACAGTACTGGGAACCACATCGGCTGTAAAATTATCTATATCCACTTTATTATCTCGCTTTCTCCTTTTCTTCATAGGTGAAGTGAATTTTGATGAAGTGCATGGCAATTCCTTCTCTTCTTTTAATATTCTTTGAACTGTTTTTTGGCTCACACCCGTAGCTTCAGCTGTACGGCGTGTAATGTCTCGTAAATGAGACAAATCACAGTTGAGTTCCATTAATGATTTTGTAAATTCATATTCTTCTCGCAGAAAATGATAAACACTAGCTATCATGTTTCGACCCTAAAACAAAATGTAATCAAAATAATTAAGTAATATAAACGTTTTATAACACAAAAAAACATTCATTTTATAAATACTTCTATTGCTATATTAAGTATCTTTGTATAACATTTTAATTGAAAACGTATAAATAAATATTATCTCACTATGGACAACTCTTCTTCGTTTTGTTGCCATGCTGACCTTACTCCGTAAAACAATTTGGCGCGAACTAAAAACCACTACTGATCCGGACCGTGTCCCGATCGACACTGAGCGCTCTCGAGGTTGCGCACACAAAAACAATGTGCATGTGCACGCTTGACAACATTCATAGCCAAACGGACTTCGTGACATAGAACATCTGTAATAATTGAGTGCTTTGATTTGATTATTATTTATTTATTTAATACTAGATGCGCCCCGTGGTTTCACCCGCATAAGTTTTGACCCCGTGCGTAAATCGGGATAAAAGTATCCTATGTGTTATTCCTGGTTATAAACTATCTGTGTGCCAAATTTCATCCAAATCCGTTCTGTACTTTTTGCGTGAAAGAGTAACAAACATCCATCCATCCATCCTTACAAACTTTCGCATTTATAATATTAGTGGGTTATGGTAGCTTCACAGCCGACAGAAGTATAATCTTATTAGTAATATAAACATTACGCCAATTACGAAGTACACAGAAAATAAGAAATACAGAGAGTGACATAATTATTAGTATTTAAACTGTGTGTGTGCGTGTATCTGTGCGGTGTAGGTGCTGTAAGTATGTGCGATGATGTGTATGTCTATGAAAGTACCTATGACTAAACTGGCACTATTGAGTTATTTATTTATTCATTTATTTAAATTTCTCGCACACAATTAGGTACAAAGGCGGACGTAATGCCTTAGGCATTCTCTACCAGTCAACCAAGGGTGGTGAAGAGTTAAGATGGCAGGTGCCCTGAGAGGAAATAATAATAATGAAAAATATTAAAAGATAACATAATAGACTATAAATAGAATAGGTACAAAAGCACATAAATAGGTTACACTGATAATACAAATACATACATATTTACTACAATATATACCTACATTATACATATATATACCTACATACAAATTCAAGGCAAAGAGATACATAATTGAGATGACTCTACGCTATTTGTTTTGAAAATAACTCTGCAATTTCCGCTTAAATGCATACCGACTGGTGGCCGTCCTGATATCAAGAGGAAGCGCATTCCAAAGAAGAATGGACTGAATATGAAAGGAAGAAAGAACAAAGTCAGAAGTATGAGAAGGACATAGTGGGAGAAGATTGTTGGAAGAACGCAGACTTTTAAGGCTCCCGCAGACTGGGACAATATCGCGGGCGCGACAGGCATATTGCTACCTGTCGCGCCCGCGAAATCGCGCTAGTCTGCACGAGCCTTTAGCGTGTGAATAAAATAGATATTGGAAGTGAGACATAAGATAAGAAGGCCGGGTGGGAGAGTTGAGACGGGAGAAAAGAGTGGTCAAAGCGCGTTAGCTTCTTCTTTGGCGAATGGACATCCTTTTGAGCTCAGACCTGTAGCTCGACACATGGTCATATTTCCTTAGATTGAATATGAACCGGATACCATTGTTGAGATACTATAGTCGATGATAGGGAAAATAAAAGTCTGCACAAGCATAGTCTTCGTTTTAGCGGGCAAAAAGCTTTTTAGACAATACAGGGATCGCAGAGTATACCGTTGACCTTTTGACTAACACTAGACACCTGGCGTTGCCAGCCCAGCGTTGAGTCAAGATGCAAACCGAGATCTTTAACCGTAGGGGTAATGGGTATGACGGTACCATTAAAAACAAGAGAAGGAAGAGAGCTAAGTGCCTGCCTACCCATCATGCGCGAGCTTCCAATTACAATGGCCTGACACTTTGAGGGATTTACTGACACCCAAAACTATCAGACCACTTTTTGATAGCGTCTAAGTCTCGGTTTACATCTGCTATAGCGTCCAATAAACCTTCTACCCGCTCAGCTGTATACAACTGAAGATAATCAGCATAAAGATGATACGAACATCGAAGACAGTGAGTAATAAAATGCATGAAGATATGTTTAAAATGGAGAAACGAAATGTCACTTTGTATAGAAATAGCTGCGTCTATTCTTCGTAGAAATAAAAAGCGTCATGCTAAGCCTGCAGTTACTAGCAAGAGATCTCTAGCCTTTTTATCACTAGAGAACTTATGTTGGAGGTCGGCTTGGGTAGAGCAGCGCCATGTCCTCGTAGAGGCGATCGGCGGCGGAGATCTCTCATGTCCGGCCCTGGTTCAGGCCATGGTACGGAGCGAAAGGGCATGGGCAGCCCTCACCTAATTCTCTCGTCAGTAATGCTCGCGAAGGAGGAGGCGGGACGGTCGAAGGAAAGGCAAATTTCGCGCCCTCTCGCCCCTAGCCGCCGCAGGAGGCGCCCTGAGCGTTGGGAATCCTGGGTGGATTTCCGGCCACCGTAGGCGCGGGCTTGCGGACGGTGAGCAATGGGTAGCTCACCCAGGTCGACGGCGCGTTGTATTCCACGCGCACCTCAAAGAGATGTCGTCAGCACGAGTGTAGGGGTCCACTAGGTCCGATGCCTGCCGGGGTCGCGGGAAGGTACAAAAGGGTTACCGAGGCCCATGGCAAGACAGGCAACGGAAGGAATACGGGTAGGTTTTAGTCAGTAAGAGTCTGACACATCTTCCCGCTCCGGCCAGAGCGGTAGAAGTTATTTGATAAATTCCCGCCAAAAAAAAATACTATACAATTTTTTATTAAAGATTAAAGATAAAGACAATTATAAGTTGTAATAAATATAAATCTACATTACATTATTTTCATTAACTTCCATGAAACTTTGACATCTTGTTACCAAGTTTTAATATATTAATTGAGTTGGCGACTTCTTTTGATAAATAATTCAATTACGTAACTACAAGTTTTGTTTGAAAGATCATTTTTGATTATTTTTCACGTTCTAGTTGACTTTAAAGCCTTGAGTTTAATTTGAGCGTCGTTATAACTTTAGCTTGAGAAGCAACGTGGAATCAGAAGATAATTAATATTACGCCTGTTTTCCGGAAAGATAGGTAGAGGTGTAAAGCACACCCTGATTTCAATTATGTGTACGGGATGGGTGTTGCAGAATACATAGTACCTATTTTCCTTAATAAACTGCCGGAAGACTTACAAACGTTATACAAAGCGAATTCGAAAAGTTATAAGTACAAATCAAAACGTTTCCTTACACTAAATTTCTCATAATGTATGTATATATGTACACACAAATACTTATCATCATTTTAAAATTATTGTATCATTGCAGTAAGTAACTTTTTTGAACGGCTCGCCGCACACAGATAAGCCCTGAGAGGTTTTCGGTGTGAAGCTAAAACCAAAATGTAATAGGTTAAGTGATTTAGAAAAAATAAAAAAAATAACCAGTTATGTTTAAGTCCCATGTAATATTACAATTAATCACAAATCCAGGCTCCGGGCAGCTAGACGGGGTCCGCTAGGGCCGACGCCTGCCGGGGTCGGCGAAAGTCCGAAAGGGATAGCGTGGCCTCGGGCAACACACAGGCATCGGTAGGAACACGGGTGGGTTTTAGTCAGTAAGAGTCTGACACACCCTCCCGCTCCGCCCAGAGCGGGAGAAGTTATTTGATAATTTCCCAACCCAACAAAAAAAGGCTCCGGGCAGCTACTGAGAAATTCCTAATAGCAAAAATCCAATAACTATTATTTGCCATGCCTAGGTATCAAACCAAAGAGTCTACGCTCAGCAGTTAAATTGTGTTTGTAACCACTAGACCAACAAAAAGATCTCTTGTGCCAAATAAACTAATTTTCTTTTGATGGTTCTTTTATGCGTGTACAGGTGTGTCACAAGTACGCACAATTTGGGACTTATAACTGGAAAATTGTTGGTCTATACAAAGGTTTTTTTTTTGGTGGGAAATTATCAAATAACTTCTGCCACTCTGGGCGGAGCGGGAGGGTGTGTCAGACTCTTACTGACTAAAACCCACCCGTGTTCCTTCCGTTGCCTGTGTTGCCAGGGGCCTCGTTGACCCTTTCGAACTTTCCCGCGACCCCGGCAGGTTATACCAAGGCTGCCGTACCAATTTTAAAGGAGCCCATATTTTTTTTTCCGTGTGAGCCAACGGGCTATCAAGTACCTAAGTAAATAAAACTTGCCTACAGTTTTTACACCTCAGATAAAATAAAAATCTAAGACATAGCGCTGTCAACGGTGACGTGAGGCCGGTTTCGTGAACATGTGTGCACTTAGTGAGGTGTAGTTTGGTTGAAATAGGTTGTAAATGTGTGCGTGCGAGCGTGTATGCACAGAGCGAGGTGTAGTTTTGGCATGGCTTCACTGTATTGTTCGCAGCGTTATGCCTTGGTTTTTTATTTGGTCTATGCTTGATACCTAAAGAAAAGAAAGCAAAAGTATTTTTGGGACTCGTACAGGAAGGACACAGACGGAATAAGTGCTAAAATCAAAACAGTCAAATAAAAATAAAAAAAAACAACTTACAGTACATCATCATCTGCCTAGCCTTTTCCCAACTATGTTGGGGTCAGCTTCCAGTCTAACCGGATGCAGCTGAATACCAGTATTTTACATGGAGCAACTGCCTATCTGACCTCGGTTGTCAGACTTTCGGGCTTCTGACTACCCGTAAAGACTGTAAAGATCTACAAATAACAGCCGGGACCAACGGCTTAACGTGCTTTCCAAGGCACGAAGGGATCTTGGTATGTAAAGATGGTCACCCATCCACTGACCAACCGCGGCAAGCGTAGCTTAACCTGATCGATCGACCCGTGCGGCTGTTATTACTTAGCTACAAGCCCCTAAAAAAAAAACAACAGTACATAAACAAAAAAAAATAAACAGTAAAGCTAGATATTATAATAAATTAAACATAACCTAGTAACAATTCTTTCTAGTTTAACAACAGTTTCACGGAATACAGGCGCAATGTTAACTTATAAAGACTTTACCACAACTTTACCGCCTTTTACTTTACGTAGCCGGTAAAGTAAGACAGTTTTATTAAACAGCTTGTCTAATAGCTGAATACGGGTAAAGTTACTGGTTTGTTCACGTTAGTAAGCCTGTGAGTGGCTGTTTGTGTTTACTTACTTAGTGAACGTCGAGGGATGGTGTAACTTATATTATGTTATGTTTATGTTTTAGGGATGTTTCTTAAGATGCTGACAACACCTAAACCGCGATCACTGTCAGACTGCATAGAAAAGAAAGAGAAGTGCGATGACACAACGCTTGTAATTTCTTGCAAAATATGAAGCAATTATCTATTTACTCAAAATTGAGGTGAGTAATCGAAAATAAAAAACAACCAAGTTCTGCATTCAAATAAGACGTTGTTGTTATTAATTAAATATGCAACATATTTCGATTTGGAACTCAAGGTAAGAGGTTAGTTTAACATTAGTTTGTATCGCGATTTTTTTTTTCAAAACGTGTTTTGGTAACAACAAAGTTCTGAGTAATATGTTCAAAATTGACTTAACTATATATACAAATTAATACAAAAAACAAAAGGACACTTAGGCGTCAAAGTATTCGTCCGCATCGCTGTCATCCGGAAACGTGCCCAGAAGACAGGCAGCATTGCCACATTGAATGGCAATGCTAATTCTTTGGCCAAAGAACGAGCCAGCCCTCTGGTCACGTGAAGTGTCGATCAATCGGCGAGAGATTTCCTAAAAAGGAGACGCGCCCTTGGGCCCCATGACCCGAGCGTTTCAACCCCAAACGGCTCAAAACTGTAGTTTCCTATAAGGTTGCAGTATTTGCGCCGCTTGAGGGTCTCAGCAACTACCCTTTGTATATATAGTTAGTAATTTAATTTAGTGTCTACCTAGTGTAAATAGTTAGTAGCATCAATATTGTATAGTTACTTTTTTATTTACTTGATATGTTAACTTAATATGAAAACAGTCTCAGTATATTTATGAAAATATTTTGTATGCACAAAAAATACTTAACTATCCAAATTTGGCAATTTTTTTCTTAAGACAAGCCTATTTTGGTCATTTGTCTCTTGTCAGCGCCTTAAGGTGGTTATTATAAAGGTGTCTTGAGGTTGTCCTAGAAAAAGTGTTGAATGGTTGCTTGGGAAAAATGTTTAGAAAAACTTATAAATTATGTTTTGGCATAACTTTTTTTTAAATTTTGCCCCGACACTCGATGATATTCCGGGTTGAAAAAATACCTCCAATTTTCTTTTAATATAAGTTATTTCAGCACATTGTATAATGATAAATCGTTGGGCACCTGTCCCACTGCTGACGAGGAACTGAGTAGAAGATGTCAATGATTTTCCCGCTCAAGAAACATAAAAAATTGTAGGTCCCGCGTGCTCAGACCAAATAAAAAAACCAAGATATAGTGCTGTCAACAGAGATGTGAGGCCGATTTCCTAAACATTTGTGTGCACTTCGTGAGTGTTCCGGTAAGGTGTAGTTTGCGTGTAAATGTGTGCGTGTGAACGTGTATGCACAGAGCGAGGTGTACTTTTGGCAAGCTTCACTGTATTTTTCGCAGCGCTATGTCTTGGGTTTTAGGGTTCCTTACCCAAGGGGTAAAACGGGATCCTATTAGTAAGACTCCGCTGTCCGTCTGTCTGTTTGTCTGTCCGTCTGTCACCAGGCGGTATCTCATGAACCGTGATACCTAGTTAAACTGTTGAAATTTTCACAGATGATGTATTTCTGTTGCCGCTATAACAAAAAAAACTATAAAACAGGATAAAATGAATATTTAAGGGGGCTCCCATACAACAGTCATGATTTTTTTTGCCGTTTTTATAGATAATGGTACGGAACCCTTCGTGCGCGAGTCCGACTCGCATTTGGCCAGTTTTTTATTTGTATTAAGGTCCCTTGTAATTAAAAAAGATACATATTAACAGTTGATCTGTGACTAGTCAAGACGTCGGCGAGTATTCGGTTTTCGCAGCGACAAGAGCAATCAAAAAGAGTACTTGCTCAGCGACGCTCGCTTGGCGGGCAGAACACTTGCTGAGAGACTCACGCTTGGTACATACGCATAACAGGAAGCAATCGCTCATCGTCGTCGTGTACTCGCTGCTCGTTGTCCGCCAACGCGTTTTTAGGATTTCTTAGTAAACAAGGAACCTATAGTTTCACCATGTCCGTCTGTCTGTCTGTCTGTAGCTCAGAGACGCTTAGTTTTAAAAAGCTGTAATTTGGCATAGGTAGACATATTAATCACGCTGACGTAAAATAAAATCTTGTAAAATATTTTTTTTTTGGGTAGGTAGTAAAAATATAATTATGATATTTTTTTTTCGTCTATATCATGGTGTTTTATGTTCATTCATATTTCATATATCATTCGTACCTATTGTTGGATAGGCCGTTTAAAAATATTGTGGGTCCGTGAACTCCATTTTAGAAACAAGCATCCGTTTGCGTAATATTAAGCTATAAAGTGCTAATTTTTGTTAGAGTAGTGTCCGCCCCCCCCCCCCCCCCCCCACCCCCGCCTGCTATATGGTTGTTTTTGGAGATGTGAATAAAATCATGGCAGTAGTAAGTACCATCACAGCTAAGTAGACTTTACAAGTGAGAACTGAAATTTGCAGTTGGAGAATGGACCGAAAGTATATCATATGGGAGAACGTTATTCAACTGCAATGTTAAGTTTGTTTTTGGGATAAATTCATCCCATAATTCCCAACTACGGAACCCTTCATTATTCGTTGTCCGCAACGCACGTGTTAGTTGCTTTGATACTCGCTTCTCGTTCGTCGCGGAGGGTTGATAGCTTTTAAACATTCGATTTTATGAAACAGACACTATAAATTGTCATTTAACGTACCTATCCAAAAATATTCATGAATAATCAATAATCATAATCAGCCTGTAATCTTCCCACTGCTGGGACACAGGCCTCCTCTCTGCGAGAGGGAGTGGGCCGTAATCCACCACGAGGGCCCAGTACGGGTTGGTAGATGTCACATGTCTTCGAATTTTTGGTTCTAGGACATGCCGGTTTCCTCACGATGTTTTCCTTCACCGTTTTTTGAGAGCAATGGTGATGAAATTATTTACACAAAGTAAAGCGCCTGTCCGGGCTCGAACCTATGAACTACAACTTGTAAGTCGCGGCCATTACCACTGGGCCACCACTGCTCTCATCTAAGCATACTCTTTTCAATTTTTGTCACTACATATTCCTTTAAACCGCATCGTTGCCTTATCACATCATTTTCAGCCTATCATTAATAGTCACTACACACATGCTTAATTAATGATGAATTACAACATACAAGTTATTTATTAATCATACATGAAGATCTTTTTTACTTGTAGACAAACCAAGAAATAATGCGCAAAAACTAAATTCTCTTTTTTATCTACAAAGATGATATCAGCCAGACATATAAGTAAAAACATAGTTACCAACTAACGACAATAGACAGATTAATAGTGGTACAAGGACAAATGGAGAGTCAAACACTCTTGAGGTCACCTCTAACGAGACCGACTGATCTTGCAGAATTTGTCACTAAAGGTACCATTAGGGAACCTCTTAGTGGCATGCAATATGTGGAGGATAATCGCCAAAGTTTTAGTGATTAAGGAAATGGTAGTAGAAAGACTCTAACGTTGATTAATATCTGTCTAGTTTGATTCTCTCAAACATTTGCCATTAGACGTTTCTCTAGTCCATATCAAATATCTGATTCAAATCAATTTCAAAAATAGCAATTAGAATTGTTATTATCTCTAAATAACCTGTGAGGTCAGTGAGTTGCTGATCACCAGTTTTAATTCGGTCAGCTTAGGTTATTGTTATCAGTTTATCTACAAGAAACTTAACTTCATAGTAATTGTAAACTACTGTTTATTCCCAAAAAAGAGGCCAAATCAGCGTTAAACCAACTAGCTGCGTCCCGCGGATTCACCCGCATAAGTCTCGATCCCGTAGGAATATCTGAATACAGAGTATTTTATGTCCTAATCCAGGTCATGGTCTACCCATTTGTCAAATTTCATTCAAATCCGTTCAGCCGTTTTAGCGTGAAAGCGTAATAAACAAAAAAAAAAAACAACTAAACGAACAAACTCACTTTCGCAATCATAATATTACTAGCTGCGCCCCGCGGTTTCAACCGCATAAGTCTCGATCCCATGGGAATATCGGAATACAAAGTATTGTATGGTCTAATCCAGATCATGGTCTACCCATGTGCCAAATTACATTCAAATCCGTTCAGCAGTTTTTGCGTGAAAGCAGAAATTAATCAGCGCTTGACGTAAATTGAAGTAATTTTAGTAGGCAAGTTTTTAAGCACGTCTAAACTTGTATGGAGTAGTGACAGGCGCTGATTAATTTGGCAGGACTAAACTAAAATTCATCTTCTGTCCTCTTCTTAATGAAATACAAAGAAAAAGATGCACTGAACTTAAATTTAGTTTAGTTTGTCAACAAGGGAATCGGTACCATTATATTATAGTTAGCTACAATCACAGCAAAGACACACAAAATATTGTATCGATCGTGTACCTACCATAGATCTACATAGATATACAAAGGTTGAAACCCTAATTAAATTAACCGGTAAGTCCCCGTTGTCTCCGAATAGGAGACGCACTCCCGAACCCTTCAGTCCCCACTGACACCGAATAGGTGTCAGTAGCCACGCGGTTTGCAACTCTATTATAACGCAATAAGGTTCGGGTTCGGGGCGCGAGGGATCTTGACTTCATGCGACAGCGGCGCGCAAGCGGAGCCATTTTTCCCAACTATGATGGGGTCGGCATCCAGTCTAGGTGGGTTGTTCGTCCAGTGGGGCAATTGCGTCACACATAAAATGACAATTGATCGTAATCGGTTTCATTTTGACAGTTCACCCACGTCCATTGCGTTTTTTACGTGGTTGACCAGACGAATTTTTCAAACCTATGAAGCAATGGACTGTGTTACGCAATTAGGGTGCAGATCTGTCCAATTTTAATTCGGCAAATATCAATATATCAATAATAACTATATTCCATTGGTTTAGCCAAGCATGCTAAAATCTGCCTTGTGAGTTGTGATGTATGTACGCATTTACAATAAAATCCCGAAAGAATTTAAATGTATAAATAATGCAAATTCATTTAAAAATAAGCTGAATAAATGGCTGAATGTACATAATTTCTGTGACATTAATGATTTCTTTGATATAAAATTATAATATGCCATGCCTGTATCCTGCCATGTGTCTTCTCTGCATCACCCTAAGGTTGACTGGTAGAAAATGCCTCAGGCATTAAGTCCGCCTTTGTACGGTATTATTTTTTTTTTACTTGTGCATAAAGTTTTAATAAATAAATAAATATTATATCCATCTATTGAATGACTTATTTACTAATTACTTCTTTTTTTTTTGTGTAGCTAAACATGTGGACATTGTAATATATTAAAATAAGACTAACACCATTATACCATGTTTAAGGCAAATAAAGACTTATCTATCTTATCTTTAAGTAATTAAATGAAGTTAAGCAAATCGTAAAAAGGGTTTTTATAGATGACACTTTCTTGTTTAAAAATACTTTGTAACTTATAACCAAATTAAATTTATTTTTGATTTTTAGGATAGTTTCCTCTTTTATTAATGTATGTAATACTTTATGATTTCTTCTTAAACTACTCTTCATATATGTAACTGCTGGAGCACATTTTTTTAGTTAGATTTATACTAATACTCAAAGTCAAAGTCAAATTATTTATTTCAAATAGGCACATAAAAAGGCACTTTTGAACGTCAAAATTAACAAAAAAAAAAAAATAGAATTGATTCTAGTTGCCCCTTCCAAAAGGTAGATTCGTATGGAGAAGAATGGGCAAGAAACTCCACCGTTACTCTTTTAAAAATGTTTTACAAAATTTTGTATACGTACATTTTAAAATTATATGTAAAGACGATGCACCTAGAATAAAATTACTATACCAAAATAGGTAAAAAAAGAATGAAAAATAAATAAAGTCAGTGTTTTAGTTAAAGTAATCACAGAATTAAAATTCAACATTGATTTATTATTTGTATCAAATAATAAATTGTACAATTAAAATAGCAACCAGTTTGATGTTGTCTAGACTCTAGATTGTCCTATGGAGCTGGACCAGCATGTTTCCAAGCATTCTTATCTTGGATATAATCCTCTAATTTGTAATATGCTTGTTTACAAAGTGTACTTTTAACATGAGTTTTAAATATTCTTTCATTTAATTTGCAATACTATATATTGCTATACTATAATATTTTGTAATCTGTCTATTGTAAAGAGCCCAAAAAGACAGGTACTCTAAACGTCAACGAATTATAACGTTGCTAAATTGAAGAGTACAACTGTGACGTAGCATGACAACTAAAGTGACAGGTATTACATTTAGTTGGTTACATGACAGCTCTCTCGTCACGTGGTTGTTGTTTTTACGTTTATATAATTACATAAACCAACGGAGTATAGGTACATATATCTTAATTAAAAAACTCTATTTTTGTCCCATTTGTCTACTCTCTCTCTTTTAGTTTGTCTTAAATAGAAACCTTGACAGATCTATAATAAAGAGAAATAAATAGAAAAGAGATGATCCTCCGGTTGACGAGTGTAATGTCTGGTGGGCAACTGCCCGACGGTTGATGTCGGGATGTTGTATAATATGCTAGTTGTGCGGTAAACTCTGCTTGCGCGATGCAGGATTTTGCGTGACGTCAGTGTGTTGCGTAGTTCACATGTGGCGATGTAGATGCCGCCACAGATCTATCTTTTTCCCACTTTTCATCCCGTCCGATTCATTTTCTCGTCCTTACCATGAAAATAAAACTTTCAACTCCACCCACCCGTAAGGATACCGAACATAAAACTCATTGTCCAGTCCTTATTTCTGTTTTCACCTAACCCGAATTTTTTAAAGCCCCGCTTTTAATAATCACCTACACCATTAATTTTCCATTTATATCAAGGACTTGTGAGTTACGGCGGCCTTTCATATGAAAAGCTTTGAAGCAGGTCTGAAGTCAAAAAGGTCAGAACTTCTCAACTTCTAACAATGGAGCGTATGAGTTTTTGTTAAGGATTTAATTAAAATTATGTTTTAATTTTATTATGTCTGGGCCGTGGATGGACTACCTACAATTGGTTGACCTGTGGGTGTTAAAAAAGGGGACACAGGGATAATGTCAAAAATTACGGCAGCTATTACTTCATACTGTGGTTTTCGCTAATTTCCTAGGCTTAGGGTCGATCTGTATAGTTATCCAGACAGAATTTCGGGCATGGTGGATTATATGAATTACATGTGTGTTGAGGATCCATAAATTAAAATCAAATTACTACTTTTAAGTTACGCTTTTTAAGGCATACTGTCAATCCTTTTACACGTGCAGCCTGTGGGTTGGCTATTTGCAGAGGGTATACAGTGACCTGCGAGTGCAGTATAACAATGCGTTCAGGATGCTGATGGGGCTGCCGCGGTATTGCAGTGTCTCTGGCATGTTTGCGGAGGCCAACGTCGACAGTTTTCCGACAAACATGCATAAACGTTGCACCTCGACGCTAACTCCCATGCGAGCTAGTTCCAACAGCATCTTGAGCGTATTGACGGACCAGTGGGATTCTCCGATGCTTGATCGCTAGATGAGACTGCACGCAGTGAAGTAGCATACATGCGTTCTGGTGTCGGATTGTCCTAAAATCTATGTTTTCTTATATTTGTTTTATTGCTCACATTAGCTGTTAAGTGTTTCCGTATTAATTACTAACAATTTATCTGGAGAAATCTGAATAATAATAATTATTATTAAGTACCAAACAATATTTAGTAGGTTCAAAGTTTTGGAAGAGATTTATTAATAAAAACTTGTTCACTATTGTACCTCTTTATCACAAGTTTCCACATGCATAAAATTTTCACCTTTCAAAACTCGACAACCGTCATTCAGGCCAGATTTTTTATAGACAACCCTATATCATCGTATTAGCGATTAAATAGCGCTCATTTTGATATAAGATATATTTGTCGCAGCGATGGCATCACCATGGCTCCATCTTTTATCTTGATTAAGAAACTAAGAAGCTACGTACGTCAATGTAAATTAATCAAACGGAAACGTCAAGTGTGACACTTGGGTAAGGTCGATACAGCTGTGGTGACATTTAATTGACAGCCGTCACATGACTGACAGTAGACATCTGTCAGTCACAGACATTTGTCATCTGGCGGAAAATGACAAGTGACGGTGGGAGCGGACATTCATTCATTCTTTGGTGAGACATAAAGGCAAACGGTCGTGTTTTCGATTGTAACCACGTGCTGTTTCGATTTTACCGCGTTTCCCATTGTAATCTGTTCTGATCGGCTCAATCCTTGAACATTGTTTTAATTAGTGTGTGTGAAATAATAAATACACAGTTCCTTCAAGTTTTCGAAGCATTTTTTTTAATCTACGGCTATGTGTGACCATGCTGATAGCGAGGCGCCCCCTTTAACCTCGTTATATTTATTAAACAGATAGGTAAAAATAACTATTATCGATTTACCTGTTTATAACTGCCAACCCAGTAGTTACATCAGTCGCGAGAAGGTACTAAAGGGTCACCGAGGCCCCTGGCAACACAGGCAACGGAAGGAATACGGGTGGGTTTTAGTCAGTAAGAGTCTGACACACCCTCCCGCTCCACCCAGAGCGGGAGAAGTTATTTGATGACTTCCCACCAAAAAAAAAAAAGTAGTTACGCCAGGAAAAAAATAAACAACCCAACGTTTGTATATTCTGTAGGCTTCATACTTTCAGTTAGTATTAAATTTATTCGTTAAACTCATGAGTGCAATATTTAATAAGTAGTCATTTTTCTATTTTTATTTAATCATAGTCTGGCCAGGAAACTTTTAAGACGACTCACGCGAGATATATCTTCTAATATATTCAATTTAATATAAAATACTTTTCAGCCATTAAACAGATGGGTGAAGGTCGTTTCTAGTGCGGATCTGCTACTATATGACTGAAATTATGACCGTAAAAAAACGTTTTCAGGAGGCGTTCTGTAACTGCAATTTGTACAGAAATCACATTCCTACAAAGTGTTCCCAATCAATTCAATATAAAATAAAACATAATTTACGTTTTGACCCAAAAAAACCACACAATTTAAGAGACAATATCAACGTATTCTTCCTCGTATTTATTTAAATCGCATGTAAATTTAAGCAGGATAATCCAAGCTCCATTTGAGACAGCTTATATCCTTCTCTTGACGATTCCTTCATGAGACACACAGGACGACATTTATGATTTCAGTTTAGGGAAATAGGTATTAGGCCTTATTCTCGGCAGAGATCTCTCGCGTCCGGCCCTGGTTCAGGCCATGGTACGGAGCGAGAGGGCATGGGCAGCCGTCACCTCCTTCTGCGAAGCAGTAATGCTCGTGAAGGAGGAGGAAAGGCAAATTTCACGCCCTCTCGCCCCTAGCCGCCGCAGGAGACGCCCTGGACGTCCCAGGAATCCCGGGCGGATTTCCGGCCACCGTAGGCGCGGGCTTGCGGACGGTGAGCAATGGGTAGCTCGCCGTCCGTTAAGGACCAGGCCCGGGTCGACGGCGCGTTGTATTCCACGCGTTCCTCAAAGATATGTCGTCAGCACAAGTATAGGGTCCACTAGGGCCGATGCCTGCTGGGGTCGCGGGAAGGTACTTATGGGTCACCGAGGCCTCCGCAACACAGGCAACGGAAGGAATACGGGTGGGTTTTAGTCAGTAAGAGTCTGACACACCCTTCCGCTCCGCCCAGAGCGGGAGAAGTTATTTGGTAATTTCCCACCAAAAAATAGGGCCTTACTCTCAATTATTAGTTCTATCCTTTTCTAGACGAAATATCAAGAAAGAGATGACAGAAAGGAGCTGACTAAAACAGATAGAACAAAAACCTTCAAACAGGTATAGGAAACACCTTAGAAAACGCTCCAGATCATAGGAACTTTGGCAGGTCCTTTAATTTTGTCTGTTTCTTCTTTCGACTTGTTAAGGCAGTCGTGTAATAAAAAAACTGGCCAAGTGCGAGTTGGACTTATAGAGGCATGAGGAACAGGGTGTAAAGTTCACTCATCCTCCATAGTAAAGGGAGGATCCTCCGACCAGACGGGTGTCGTGTCTGGTGGGCAACTGCCCGACGGTTGATGTCGGGATGTTGTATATATGCTAGTTGCGCGGTAAACTCTGCTTGCGCGATGCAGGATTTTGCGTGACGTCAGTGTGATGCGTAGTTTTTGTATGTGGCGCTGTAGATGCCGCCACATCACTCCCCTCCGGAGACCGGAGGTCGATAGTGGGCTGAGTCGTGTATCTTGCGATGCTTGCCAGTGCCAGGTGGGGTTCCAGTGGCTCGGAACCGGTTGTCGCATAGTTCGCGGTGGGTCGGAACCGTCTGCGGTGATGCCCCAGTGAGTCGGGGTGGCGCTGCGTTATGCTCCAGTGAGTCGGACGTGGTACAGCGCCGGGTTGAGGGCTGACTGCTGGCGTCGACCAGGAGAGCGTTGAAGAGCTCTGCTTGTTGACCGGCCGAAAGTGCAGTGTGCTGTGCCAAGGTTGCTGATGAGGCTTAGGGTGATGACCAGGTATGCGCGGTCGCTGCATGCTGGTGGTCAGGATACCCGTTGAAGCCGTGGGTGCTGGCTGGCTGTGTGACTCGCCGCTCGAGAGCTTGAGGAAGTGATGATGATGACGTCACGCTGATGTAGTTGCACGAAGGCTGCGCTGACGTTCATACTCGGGGTCACCAGTATAGAGGCATGAGGAACAGGGTGTAAAGTTCACTCATCCTCCATAGTAAAGGGAGGATCCTCCGACCAGACGGGTGTCGTGTCTGGTGGGCAACTGCCCGACGGTTGATGTCGGGATGTTGTATATATGCTAGTTGCGCGGTAAACTCTGCTTGCGCGATGCAGGATTTTGCGTGACGTCAGTGTGATGCGTAGTTTTTGTATGTGGCGCTGTAGATGCCGCCACAGACTCGCGCACGAAGGGTTCCGTACCATTATCTATAAAAACGCCCCCTTAAATATTTATTTTATTCTGTTTTTTTGGTATTTGTTGAGAAAGCGGCTACAGAAATACTCTCTCTGTGAAAATTTCAACTGTCCGTGATAGTTATATCAGGGTTCATAAAATAGAGCCTGGTGACAGATGGACACATAGACTGAAGGACAGCGGAGTCTTAGTAATAGGGTCCCGTTTTACCCTTTGGGTACGGAACCCTAAAAAATGAGCGAGCCTTACAGTAGTCGCATATGATGTGTAACATCTGACATCTCACCTTGGTAATAAGCAACAGAGCAGCGACAGAAATTAACCTCAGAATTTAAAAAGCTAAATACTGAAATATTTATTCGAATAATTTGTCATTACTATGAATTACTTCATTACTGATGAATATGAATGTTGATGGGTGGAGAGGGAGAGGAAGGCCAAAGAAAAGATGGGTGGATTGTGTGAGGAATGATATGAAAGAGAAGGAATAATAGCGTGACGGCTGACAGGGGAGGATGGAAAAAGATAACGAGTTGCGCCGACCCCAAAGAAAGGGCAGGAAAATGATGATGAATTATTCATTACTAGTGGTCGCCCACTCGTCGAAATTCGACCCCTCTATTTACAATCTATATAGTACTTACTAATTTCATGAGTACACTAATTCCATGTTATTATAAAGTACTTACTAATTCCCTGCTATTAAAAAGTACTTACTTATTCACAAGCAAGCAAGCAGCACTATGCAGCACTGGAAGGACAGGCGTGTAAATAGCCGTGTTTCCTATGCGGATTGAGGACGGAGAAAAATCAGCGTGTGGAATGCACGCTGATTCAAAAGTGCCTATTTTGTGTGACAAATTAAATGGGATCGGTGGCGGTCAGGTGGCGTCGTCGGTAGTTAAACCCCAGCAAATAAAGCAAAATGCGGTACCTGAATGAGCTTCTCGCTGCCTTGAAGATCTCCGCAGGTGACCATACGTAAGTCATCCACGCTGGTCACTTGAAAGTCTGTTTTTTCACACGTCAATCGGACGCGGGTTGATATTTAATCTGTTAAACGTTACAATGGCAAATCCCCAAGGATTACGGGATAATACTCTTGTGTTTATCGATTTAACGGATGCGATGGATTAAGATTATAATGCGGTTCCTTAGAGAGTAAAAATGCGCCGACTCGCGCGCACGCGCTATGACATCTGACAGCTGTCATTGGCCGCTCAGTCCTCTGATGCTCTATTCACATGTCCGCGACAGCAATATATGCCTAAAGGTTAGACCATAGACACCGTATCACCGCCCACAATCAAGATTATCTATATGGAGATTAAATATGCCACACCAAGCACTATGCACTATGCTTTATGCTCAAGCAGTCACTTCCTGTCTACACAATTCCGTCCCTTTTCACGAAATCTCTCCCACAGAAAGCGAAAGGAAAGAAAGTTATATATTAAAAGTGGTTCAAGGTCAGTCGAGACAATATATTATTTTTTTTAGTTTGTAGTAGACTATAGCAAATTTTAAACTTTTTTAATTGTCAAAGTAATACTTTGACAATTAAACTTACGTGTTACAGTGAAAAGACAGTTTTCAAACTTACCTGAAACAATAAAAACAAAACATTGTTAGTATAAATTATTTTCACATTACGACAGTAGATTAAATTAGGTATATTTTCCCCAGCATATATCAAATCACCGCTGGATAAACTCTTTATTAATTGGTCAAGGACAGCTAATGAGACATAATTGATTTTCTATTGTTTGACACCGAATCGGTGTCGCACGGGGGGCTTAACAGGTTAAAATTGTGTTTTTCAATTGTAAATCCACATTTAATCAATAATTGTATTTTTTCACGAAATGCTTTTCAGATTTCCCGTTCAGGCCATCCATCATCATCATCATTTTAACTGAAAGACGTCCACTGCTGGATATAAGCCTCCCACCAAGAAACCACCGACCGGGTCACTTCGACTGGTTCTGTGTTTTTTCGCAGCCAGCGGATTGCTGCGGCCTTCACAAGGTCATCTCTCTCTCTCAAGGCCACTTCATATAACGGGAGCAAGCCTATTGGCATCAACCGGGCACAGATTGTTGTTGGGTTTTTCCATCAGGAATTTCTCAGCAGCAGCCCGAAGTCTGAACTTGTGCCCGATTGATGGCAATAGGCTCGCCCCAAATGTTCAATCGAGGTCTGTGATTGGCACAACTCGATAAGACTAAAGAGGAATCGTCAGCAACATAGTGTATTTTAGTAACCCCAAGGGCAGATAGGAAAGTGACAAGGTTACCAATAAACATCGGTGAGAAATTGGAACAGAGTAATTAGTAAAAAGCCACGCATTAAGTGTAGGGTAATCGCCGTTGATCTTGCCGATACAAATCCACGTCGCACTCACGCCGCGCCGCCATTTGGGTTCATAGGAAGTATTTCTTTTTACTATAGAAAATATGTTTACTTGAAAAAAATCACAGACAAAATATAGATAACAAAATAGTCCGTTCATACAAAAAAAAAATATCATGAAATATCTTAAGTAGTTTGAAAGTAATATAGTTTTTTATGCTCTGGGTACAAAATACTTCCCGAATGTATTTCATAAAGTATGTTACTACAATACTTAAATATTCACATATAGAATTGATTGTGTGGGCGTTCAAGTTTAACATACATTTTTTGCATAACTAACTGTATACATATATGAAGGTATAATAATGGATTTAAAAGTCACTAAAATCATATATCTACGCCTTAAGTAGCTTTTAACACATATACGATTACTTATTTTCTATTACCAAAATAAAACACCCATTTTCTTCAAAATTACGCCTTTTATACTTCCGTTTATTAAATAATAAATATAAAAACACGGTGCTTTGTTAAGGTACCATTAAGGTGAGCTTTTAGTATTGTTGACCATAAAGTCGGCGAATGGCGAGCGGTATGAATGGCAAAAGTATACTATAATCATTGTTTTAGGATTAATAAAATGGTATATTGGACTATAGCTGGTCACAATGACCTTATTGTCCTCGTTTATTTATATAATAATACGTAATGGCATCTATTCGTAAGACTAGTTAGAACGAATAATATTAGTCAATGTTTCCCGATACATACTCGTAGCTACCTATGGGCGTATCGAGAACGCGCGGAGTAAACGTAGCGTAAATTCCAACGATTTTAACATTTACAATACTCTTAGTTACTCCTTTTAGGGTTCCGTATGACCGAATGAAAAATGTCTATCTCTCCGTCTGCCACAGCCGATTTGCCCCGAATCTACTAATCGGTCCACGATTAACTAATTTGGTACACATATTAATTTATATGACCCAAATACCAACTTGTAACGTAAATAAATTAATTTTGATTACGGGGGTCTCTTTTGAGGGGCAAATTAGAAAAAAAAACATACAAACTGTACCGTGTGACTTAAGAAATGAAAGGCCTTTTTTTTTTTGGGTGGGAAATCATCAAATAACTTCTCCCGGTCTGGGCGGAGCGGGAGGGTGCGTCAGACTCTTACTGACTAAAACCCACCCATATTCCTTCCTGTTGTCTGTGTTGCCAGGGTCCTCGGTGACCCTTTAGTACCTTCCCGCGACCCCGGCAGGCATCGGCCCTAGTGGACCCCTACACTTGTGCTGACGACATCTCTTTGAGGCGCGCGTGGAATACAACGCGCCGTCGACCCGGGCCTGGTCCTTACCGGACGGTGAGCTACCCATTACTCACCGTCCGCAAGCCCGCGCCTATGGTGGCCGGAAATTCACCCGGGATTCCCGACGCCCAGGGCGTCTCCTGCGGCGACTAGGGGCGAGAGGGCGCGAAATTTGCCTTTCCCTCAACCGTCCCGCCTCCTCCTTCGCGAGCATTACTGCTTCGCAGAAGGAGGTGACGGCTGCCCATGCCCTCTCGCTCCGTACCATGGCCTGAATCAGGGCCGGACGTGAGAGATCTATGCCGCCGATCGCCTCCATGAAGACACGGCGGTGCTCTGCCCAAGCCGGGCAGACCTCCACCGTATGCTCCACCGTGTCCTCCGAGCGATCCACACAGTGGTGACACCCGGGCGTTTCCTCCCGCCTTATCCGACACAGGAACCTCCCGAAGCTGCCGTGTCCGGTAAGGACCTGCGTCAGGCGGAAGATGAGGACGCCGTGGCGCCTCTCTAGCCACTCCTCAAAGAGGGGACTTATCGCTGCAACCGTGGCGTGCCCAAAATGAAAGTGCTTGTTATGAGAATCTTAAATATATTTTTATATATATTTATTTATATATATATTTTTTTTATTTATATATATTTTTTTTTTTCTTTTTTTTTTCTTTTTAAAGTTATTTAGGAAAATTGATGAAAATTGACAATTCCCCCTTTATCTCCGAATTTGCTTAACCTAAAATAAAAAAAGGCAGGGAATCATTCTATACTTATAGGTTACCTACAGGAAAACCTATACAAGTTCTATGTTTAAATAAAAAAAACATGGTAAATCGATGAATATTGTGCGTAAAAACTTACATTTGCAGTTGGAATGATTTTCAACTTGTTTGTTCTTGGGATAGATTCATCCCAACTACGGAACTCTTCATTGCTCGTGGTCCGACACGCATTTGGCCGGTTTTTTTTAATAATTTGTGCTTACCTAAAGTGACTATAGGTACGTCCCGTTTTGAACGGGACTGTCCCTTCTCTCGGTCACCTGTTCCTTTGTCACCAGAGAAAGCTCCGGGATGCAAAATAGTCCCGTTTTCCGAAACTGCACGAAAATTCGTCCGAAAAATATAAGTATAATTAAGTAAAAAAAATATGTTGCATATTATTTAATAATTAGGTACTGTCAAAGGAACTTTGCTTTATTATGTTTATTAAGCTGGCGAACCGGTGATTGATTTCTTTTATCACAATTTGTTATTATAAAAATAATTATAATTAATCTGATAATAATAGTGAACATTCATTGTATTAAATTACACTTTTCTAAATAAAAACCCCGAAGCCTCCAGGCTTCGGGGTTTTTATTTAAAATACCAGAGAGGGCACACATCCAGACTCCAGTCTGGATGTGTGCCCTCTCTGGTATTTTGCTACACAAAGCCACATCTTTATATTATATTCATAAATGTACCTTTGAAAAGGATGTTATGTCGAATAATTCATGTTATAATCTCTATACTTTTACCTTGCTTCAAACATGAAATCATATTATGTCTCTAACTTTCTTACATATGTTTGAACACCACAGCTGAAACAGTTTATTGTGGTTTTGCTTTTTAGCTATGGTGTTCAAACATATGTAATATAACATAAGTATAGAGATATCCTTTTAAAAGGCACATTTATAAATATAATATAAAGATGTGGCTTTGTGTAGCAAAATACCACTCCGTTTGATGGCAAAAGGCTTGCCCCCTATTACATGAGACTTAAACATAACTGGCGAAATGTGTGTGTACCTACTACAGGTACACCTCTGCCCAACCCTTCGGAGAAACAAGGCGTGATGGTATGTTATATTTCTAAATAAAGAACATTAAAAAGTTGTGTTTATTTTCAATGTTGACCTGCTAACTGACGTATATGTAAACCCATGTCCCGTTTTGAGTAAACAAAAAATGGTTAGTTTATGCTTACCGCGTAAACCAAAATTCTATAGAACAGTTGTATTTTCCTTTCAAAAATTGTTCGCATTTATGTTATGTTTATTTTGCCCCTTTGTTCCTCTTCTCTTCTTGAAGACTCCCAGTCTTCAAGACTTGCGAGAATGAGTTACTTCCAGGAAAGCGTGTGCATCATCGTCAACCACTTCATTGCTTACCATCAGGCCAGATAGTGGTTTAAGGCAAGCCTCTCTACTACCTCATTAATTTAATATCAATATTTTCTAATAGGCATTGTGAAATATTAAAAACATCTTTAAGATTACAGTGGGTCCCAAGAGTAGTAGGTACCTACAAACAAATATAATAAAAATATTTTAAAACATTGTAAAAATTAATTTGTTCCAGAATTGAAAATTTATTACATAACTTACATAGGTACATAACATCACGCCTTGTTTCCCGGAAGGGTTGGGCAGACGTTTACCTGAGTAGTATACCCACATTTTAAGTCCCATGTAATAGGGGGCGAGCCTATTGCCATCAACCGGGCACAAATCCAGACTCCGAGCTGTTACTGAGAAATTCCAGATAGAAAAACCCAATAACACTTTGCCCGACCCGGGAATCGAACCCAGAACCTCATGCTCAGCAGTAGCGCTTGAGACTACTTGACTAACGAGGCAGAATAAAAATTTAATTATTAAAGTTGCTGTTTTTCAGTGTACCATACCAAAAAGAAGCACGAAGATTAATAATAATCCTAATCTGTTTAAATAAAGTAACGTGAGAGTATAAATTGCGCTAGAAGACTGAATGAGAAATTCTAGAGACGGCGAAAGGCTTGCTTCAGTGGCGCAAAAAATATGTGGGAAGTAGTAGAGAGAAATGAGGAAGAACTATAACTTATAATGCTAGCTATTTTTCAATTAAAAAGGTCGTAATGTTACTACCTAGTTCACTATTTTTAAACCTGGCTTGTACCAAAAGAGCAGTGTAAATAGCAGTGGTGGCCCAGTGCTAACGGCCGTGACTTGCGAGTTGAAGGTCGTAGTTAAGAACCCAGACAGGCGTTTTACTTTGTGTAAATTATTTCATTACCAGTGCTCTCAAAACGGTGAAGGAAAACATCGTGAGAAAACCGGCATGGCGTAGAATCATAAATTCGAATACATGTGACATCTACCAACCCGCACTGGGCCCGCGTGGTGGATTACGACCCACTCCCTCTTACAGAGAGGAGGCCTGTGTCCCAGCATTGGGAACATTATAGGCTGATTATGCTTATATACCAATGTATTTAATTACTTGTATTTAATCGTCATCTGCTAGCCTTTCCCCAACTAAGTTGGAGTCGGCTTCTAGGTTAACTGGATGCAGCTAAATACCAATATTTTTCATGGAACGACGGCCTTATCTGACCATCACAACTCAGTTTCTGGATAACACGATGCCCCTTGGTAAAACTGGTTGTCAGACTTTTTGGCTTCTGACTACCCGTAACGACTGTCAAAGATCTTCAAATGACAGCCATGTTGTCCGAAGTACCTCGGCATTCATGACCCCCTGTTCCTTTTCCATACGAAAAACTAGTCTAGTACTAAAATAGTTAACGATTAAAACACTATTAATAAAATAACAGTACCTACCTATTAACTAATAGCTTCCAATATTAGCGCCACTATCCGTAAAATTAACAGTCGTCCTCTGTCGCTTTCCTAAATACCGTGAACGTAAATAAATGGCTCTAACGAGCGAGACAATTAAGGTAAAGTACACACTCTCGATTTAGCGATGAAATATTGTCTACCTGACTACGAAAATGAGGCAGACATATTTTTTATAAATATTTTTGTACTGGCAAGGCTTGTTTACGTCTTCTGTTTCACTTTAAAGCTCTAAATTGAATATACATAGTAATAAACGAACATGATAAATTATACACACGTGTATTGACGCCTACACCAAAAAAATTGTGCCAAATATTTAGGTATAGGTTATTTCCATAGTGGATGTTCCCTGTAATGGCAAATAGGGTCCAGATTCCAGGCTGATACTGAGAATTTCCCATAATATTAAACCCATTCCTCTCTTCCTCAACTAATAGAAACGGATCACACACACAGAAATTAGTTATTCTCTAAACATTTTAAAATTTGAAAAGTTAGTGACGTGATAACGTCTTATAAATCGATGAAAAAGCACGCACGAAAAAGCATGACTCTTTGTCACGTTCCGCCTGAGCCGAGCGTGCAAGCGAAAGCGCAGAACTAGCGATAGAGGGGCATGATCGGCCTAATCGTTCGGCTAGTGACGCATCTCTCTCTTGTTATCACGTACAATTACCGTCCGTAAACCGACTTTACAGACCATTTTTGTTTTAAATAAAAATGTGTAAATTAAATGAATTCGATTTCGAATGGCTCACTTGAGTGAGGTTCCAAGTGAACTTTGAAGGATAGCACTACCTACTGACAGTAATTTATAAGTACCTTATTATAGAGTATTGTCAGTAGGTCACACATCCATTTTACATGCGTCCTTATTAAAAATTCCCGGCACATATAATATTTGTATCAACGCAGGAAATATGAGCACAAAGAGGCGAGTTATCTGAACCGGAAACTGGGTGGCCAGTGGTGGGGGAAGGGGGATGATTGTCGGCTTCCGGTAACAAGCGACGAATTCAGATTGAGCCCACTTCACGGCACTCAGAGGGCGTTTTGTAAAAAAGTTGTCCACCATTGTTTACAATTGTTTATTTTTTGTTTACACTTTTTATTTTTTGGTAACGTGTGCTATGTTGTGTGAATGCTTAATAAGGGAATGTGTGGAAGGTAAGATGTATTTTTAAGTAGGGTTTTTTTAATTCTACCACATTTTGTGAAGCGGAGAGAGTTTAGCTTTTAAATACATTATGTATTCGTAGCCTGTCGGTTAATTGCGGTTACGATCTCGTGAGGTTAAATGTTCATTGCTGAAAACCTGAACAACTGTTATAATACGTAACGCGTGGTTATTTTAATAAGGCAACGCACGAACTACCAACCATGGTGAACACGAACATCGAACACGGAACATTTGGTTCGTACGTGTGGACGGAAATTAGCAAAGCAAACACGAAGACCATATACCGTCCAAACAGAACAACGAAATTCGATCCCCACAAACATTTTTGACGAACACAGTGTTTGACGTTCGTTAGTGGTACGCACATGCGAACACAATGTTCGATGTTCGTGTTCACCGTGTTCTTGTTGTTGAAAAATTTAATGACTATTTTTCACAAGATCACCCTTGAAATTGGTTAGATTTGTAGTACCTAATATTTTCCCAGATAATATAAATCTACAACATTTTTGTCACCGAACTAGTAATTAGGTAAGCTATTGCATTAATACTTTCATCCGTCATGTCTCATCAACATTTGAAGTTCTATAGCATTATTCTTTAAACATCACTTCGAATTCCGGACGGTGTCTCGTTGTGAATCCGCGATGATTTACTTTAAAAACAAATGAGTTCGCTTTCGAATTGTGTGCGTTCACTTGAGTGAGGTTGGTGAACTCTACAGAACCGCACTAGGTACTTCTTTTACCATCAATATGAAAAAAAACCTCTACAAATCTGCCAAATAATTCATACAATCTTTTCTGCGGCGCAGCAAAGATTGTATCTCTTCCCAATATTAAGAGCGTTGCACACGTAGGTTAACACAAAAGGTTGTTTTACATTCAACAAAAGAAAGAAGTCTAATAAAAAGCTATATGGAAGTAAACATTTTTGAGGATTTAGTCAACAGACATGTGTCATGACTATAATCATTATATTAAATACGTGAAGCAAAAACTTGTACCTGTTTTTACGAAAATTACGCGGACGGAAGGTATGATATTTGGCACAGGTAAAAATTTATATGCAGGAGTGCAGATAGCTAATATTTTATGTAATATGCGTTAGAAATAAATTAAATAAATAAAAAAGCGTTACACACACATAGTAGCAGGGCCTCATGACTTAAAGATGGTGACAGAAGCGAGCATGGAATAAGTAAGTACTTTAGAATAGCATTAAATTAGTGTAGCCATGGAATTAGTAAGTACTATATAGAACTGTAGAGGGTTTTCCTTAAGAACGTTCAAACTTAAAATTTCAATGAATTATGGTAGTAGATATTAAATCTTATTTAATTTCTCAATCTTTTTCGTCGCTGTTATAAATCATCTAGCGTCTACGTGGTAGTTTATCTGCGTCTACGCAGAGTTTACGCAGCGTCTACGCGCAGTATAAGCAATCTTCCTCCACATGATTGACACCCCATGCTAATGTTCTATTTAGTTTAAAAATCAACAACTTCTGCTCTTTAACCTAGGTCAAAATGTCAAAAAGAACTCGACAAATCTGCCAAATACATCTTTCCATTTTTTCACGTCACTACAATTTATTTCTCCCAATATTAAGTGCGATACACAGGTACGTTTGTCACAAAAGGTTGTGTTTCACACAGAATTGACTTCGTGGACAGAATTAATGCTGTCTACAGATATTGGGAGAATTCCTGTTGAATAAACAGAAAATATTACTTTTGGGAGGTAAATGGCGTGCTTTGAATGTTTTTGGCGATTGTGATTTTGGAGGTCAAGGTCATTTCCTTATTTTCAGGGTTACAGAACGTCGGTCTAAATGGCCTTTAACGAGTTCTATGAGATTCAGATTGACTGGTAGAGAATGCCTTGTATTATTTAGTCCGCCCATTTTCCACACCAGTAAATGAAGTTTAAATATATAAATAAGATCTTTTTCCGACTGCCTCGTTGGTCTCGTGGACGTGAGCGATACTGCGAGGTCCTGGTTTCAATTCCCGAGTCGGATAAAGTGTTATTGGGTTTTTCCATCTGGAATTAATCAGTAGCAGCCCGGAGTCTGGATTTGTGCCCGGTTGATGGAAATAGGCCCACGCCCTATTTCATGAGACCTAAATATAACTGGTGAAAAGTGGGTGTACTATATAGGTTCACCTCTGCCTAACACTTTTGGAAATAGAGGTGTGACTTCCGAGAAAATGCCAGATAATGAGAATTTTATCAATAATTCAACGAATTTACAACCAACAACTGTTGTTTATGAGCAAAATTCTTCTATTTTGGCAATAACTAACAATTTATGGAGCCACAAAGAGATGAAACATGGTTTTCAAATGCAACTTTACATTTTCATCTTATACCAACCTTATGTGTAAAATAATAAGGGTGGTTTTGGCAGATCTTGCTGCTGAAGTATGTTCTTAAAAATTCTGCGGGTCGCATTCGGGGAGTGGACACATAATATATGTTTTATGAACAAAGAGTTTTATTTTTAGCTCTTATTTAGCGCTGGCACTTTGTATATTAAGATGGGTGCATCACTGCACTTAAATGTGGTATAAGATGATTAGTTTCTTGGTGATATAAGATGAGTAAATTAAGATTATCTTGGGATTACATAAATTTATTATACTAGCTGCGCCCGGTAGTTTCACCCACATAAGTGTCGATCCCATGGGAATATCGAGATAAAAAGTATTCTATATCCTAGTAGTCATGGTCTACCCATGTGCCAAATTTCATCCAAATCTATTCAGCCGTTTTAGCGTGAAAGGGTAACAAACAAACAAACTCATTTTGCCATTTATAATACCTATTGGTTAGGATGTTACCGATCAAATCTGTAAAGTTGGTCCTTTTTTTTTGTTCCGGGGTGGAACGACCTCATGGATGTCCTCCGCCCTGGGGCGGGCGGATGGGTCTGTCAGACTTTTACTGCCTAAGAAACTACCCTGGTGTTCCCCTTCCACACATGCACCAGGGATCATGGGATCTAGTGCGGGTTCCGCGATCCCTGGCTGGTGCCCGCCATTGCGGGCCACCTCAGGCTCTCGGTGGGGGAATGAGGTGTAAATCTCTCCGCGCGAAGTACAATAGGGGCGCGCGTGGAACACTACGCTGCTCCACCTCGGGTCCTGCTATGTGGGGGGCGACGGATGGTAAAGTTGGTCCTAGAGAAAGCTAGTTCTTTTGGGCTAACCAGCTAGGCCTAGGTTAAACTCGTCCAAAGGGCTTTAGGATCAAAAATATTGGTCGTTATTCACTTGCTTGGATTAAGTAGTCCAAAATAGTTCATTCAAAAATAGTGAACGGTGGGTAACAAATTCATGAATGATCTTAGTCAGTTTTACTTCTTCCCCGGACCAGGCTAATCATTTTTTTTTTTGAGTTATCCATAAGGATCTAATTAGTTATCTATTCAAGACTAGGCTTTTCTTTAGCTGGCATTAATTAAGTAGGTTTCCCACCCTGAGGCACTAGTATAGTGAACTACACAATATGAAGAAGTTAATTTCAAGGAATTCGTGTAAATCCTTGGGAAGTACATAATGAAATCGGTCACTAGAAAGTTGTTTGTCCAACAACAAAGCGCCTATTATATAATACTCCATCTGGCGTCACGCGCTGTTGTTCTATAATAAACGGTCAAAGATTTTAGCGTAATCACTTCACTTGGTAGACTGATCGATGAGAGTACTTAAGTGTTATTGATTAATACGAAGACGCTACTGTTCATATTGTTGTGTTATTTAAATACATTTGAAGTCTTCAGTGAGAAATTATTTCTGTTATACACAACTTCTAGTACACTTCAGAATCTAAAAGAGACGAACGTCAGAACCGTCCAAGTAGCTACTTAATGGTTAAAGTCACATGAGAAAAAGAAGAAGTGGAACATGGGTAGTGATATTTTAACCCGACTCCGGCAAAGCCTAAGGAGGGTTATGATTTTAACAGGCTATGTATGTATGTTTGTATGTATTCATCTATTTATTCCCTCATAACGCCTACACTACTTATCGTATTTTGACAAACGAGGTATTGGGTGTTAAAAGCGTCATGTTGTTCCGTAGGTTATAGGTTATATGACGTCGCCAAAAATCCAATATGGCGGCATTTAACGGACGTTAATCGTAACCGCAAAAAAAAATGAAGATTAATGTATCGTGTTTGGTATCAAATGAAAGGTCTTAAGGAGTACTTTCTAAAATTATATTGATTATACATATATTTTTAATTGAAACCCCAATCAAGAGTCAAACAATAACGTTTCACCCTGTTCTCAATAACATTAAAAACCCCAAAATGGAAAAAAAACCTACGACAAAAAAGGCAACTAAAAAGGTAGGAACAGGACATCTATGTCGTTTTGACAATGACTATTCATTATAAATAAAATCGGTCCTCGTATAGTCACACGTAATCTGTACGATTTCATGTATTGACGTAATTAATCACAATCAATGTGCCTGCTCTTCTTGAGCCGACTGGCATTTTCAGAGATGATGGCAAAAGACCTGATGGTGTGTCTTTGGTCCCGTGGAGTTTGGGACGGATGCTTGTGTGGGACGCTACCTGTGTAGACACACTGGCACCGTCCCACCTCCAACGAACTACTTCTAAAGCGGGTGCAGCGGCAGAAAATGCCGAAAATCTGAAAGTTATTAAATATGGAGGCCTTGGCAGAGAGTACAACTTTGTACCCTTTGGCGTCGAGACCCTCGGTCCGTGGGGTCCCAGTGCGCATAAGTTGTTTGCGGAAATCGCGAAACGTCTAGTTGATGTAACTGGTGACCGAAAAGCTGGCGGCTTTCTCGCGCAACGCATCAGCATTGCAATTCAGCGAGGAAATGCCGCCAGCATCCTCGGTACAATGCCCCGAGGGCCTTTTTTAAGCTAAACTTAGTTTTAATTTAATTTAGTTAATATTAATAATCATCTTGTAATTTGGTTATGTAAATAAAAGTATAGCTATATTTTGTATAAATACTAATACAATTCAACACATTATATTTGTATAAATACCATGAAAATACCTAAATATCAGACCAGTTTAAGCGGGGCAATTGAAAGAAAAAGAAAGAAAGAAAAATATTTTATTTGGGACACGCACAAGAAATTCAAAAGTAAAAAAAAAAGAACCATTTAAAACTAAACTTCGAATAAACAAAAAACAATAAAGAATATCCAATAAGAACGACTTGTGCGATGCCAAAAAGGCTCCTATCTCAGCATAATGCTGCGATATTTAAAAAATAAATACCGCAGCGCTGGTATTCTGATAGGGCCCGAATTGCGTAACACACATAAAGTGACAACTGATCGTAATCGGTTACATTTTGACAGTTCACCCACGTTCATTGCATTATTTACGTTGCTGACCAGACAAATTTTTCAAACCTATGAAGTGATGGATTAGAAATATGCTTCAAAACTCTCAGATTGTGATTCAAACTGTGTTACTCAATAAGGGTGCAGGACTGATGATGGATGATTTGGTCTCTGAAGAAAGAAAGTAAGAAATGAAAAGTATTTATTGGGACACGCACAGGAGATCACAAAACTAAAAAACACTCATAGAAACAAAAAAAACAAAAAACAAAGTAAAATCTAAATAAAAACAAAAAGTCCTGTACGAGGCCAAAAAGCTCCTATCTCAGCATAATGCTGCGGTACTTAAAAAATAAGTGTTGTAGCGCTGGTATTCTGATAGGGCCCACTGTGATGTCACGGATAGATACAGAAACAAATAAAAAATAAACGTGTGAAATAACCTATAAAAATAAAATAGTTATTGAATAAAGTTCATGTAATTTATAACCGGGTGTCAGAACCCGACATAACATCAGTTACTTGTCAATGCCATTTGTGTTTAAAAGAAGCAGTATAGTTTCGATTTATTTACCACAGCCTCCACAAATGGCATTACCAAACACTCCCACCAAACACTCTCCTTAAAAGCTACTTCCGTTTTAAACACATCAAAGATAATCGCCTAAACGTCTAAAATACAGGCTGAAACGTAGGCTAAAACGCAGGCTAAAGCGAGCCTCTACTCTGCCAATCCAAATGGAACACAGAGTAATTACAGATTCAGAGGCGACCGCTGTGGTTTCCGCCCATTTGACGCATCTGTAGTGCGCATAAATCTGTGCTATACAGATATAGTGTGCGGTTTTGTTTGTAGGTATTGTAGCTTGTAGTTTTATTTTCATCGGGTACTTAAAGATCAAAGACAGATAGACAGTCGTTCCATGTTAAATACTGGTATTCGGATGCATTCAGTTAGATTTTTTTTTTTGGGTGGGGAATCATCAATTAATTTCTCCCGCTCTGGGGGGAGCGGGACGGTGTGTCAGACTCTTACCGACTAAAACCCACCCGTATTCCTTCCGTTGCCTGTGTTGCCAGAGGCCTCGGTAGGTAACCCTTTTGTACCTTCCCGCGACCCCGGCAGGCATCGGCTCTAGTGGACCCCTACACTTGTGCTGACGACATCTCTTTGAGGCGCGCGTGGAATACAACGCGCCGTCGACCGGGGCCTGGTCCTTACCGGATGGTGAGCTATCCATTGCTCACCGACCACAAGCCCGCACCTACGGTGGCCGAAAATCCGCCTGGGATTCCCGACGCATAGGGCGTCTCCTGCGGCGGCTAGGGGCGAGAGGGCGTGAAATTTAAGCCGACCCCAACATAGGAAAAGGCTAGGCAGATGAAGATGATGTCGAAAAAGATCATGACGACTGGGAGCTTTACTGGTGTGGGCCGCATAATCCGTACCAGACACATACAATTTATGTACTACAGGATTGTACATTTTAAAAAGTTCAACAAAAAAGTCCGCGCATAGGTATGTATATCTTCTAAGGATGAACCACAGTAGCCATTTCTTTTTCAGAATTTGATAACAATTTCATTGTTATCTCCGAAGCTATTTTAACCGATATTATATTAATCCTTATCCAATAAAATATTTTATTTAAATTGGACATTTAATTTAGATTAAAATATTCCTTTGCATCATATCATTCAAATGAACGCTTTAAAAGATATCACAGATTCAAAATTACGCGTAACAAAATAATTATGGTTGACGCGGCAGGCGCAGTGCTCAGTTTTCGTTACGTTTTAATCCCGGTAGTACGTTCCCGTGAGATATTTTCTGACATCCACGCGGGCGAAGCCGCGAGCAAAAGCTAGTTTTATCTATATTGATGATGTTCTTCATAAGGGTCAGGTACGAAGCTAAAGAAGTACGTAAGGAACGTACGTCGATCGTCTGCTTACTCCCATAGGAAAAAGATGTATATTGAAGCCCTAATATTCAGCAAAAGTATTTAAAAATAATGAATACTTCACCTACAGTCAAGATCTTTACTTTCCTTGAGCCTTACCCAAATAATAAATTAAAAATATCCCTCGACTACAAGAAATCTGTTACAAATAGTCGTTCTACTTTTGTGTCTCTTTGATATTAAATGGCGGAGATTTTTTGTAATCGAAATATATTTAAGTAAAGTACTCCTTGATAAAATTGCTCATGAAAAGTAAAGATGCCACTGTTGACGGTACCTCTACGGAATTCTAAAACTTAATTAACTCATTCCCTCAAGCTCGAATTAACTTTCAGCCCATTAAATATAAGTTCCAAGTTCAAAAACAATAAAAGAAAACTCCAAAGAATTAAGTCTATTGTCAGTTGGGACCGGAAATGAGTGTTTACGAGGCGCGCCGCAAGATGGCGTCACTTACGGATGAGTCGTTAGCTTAATTATGGTCTCGAGAGGCCATTCTTGGAGATATTAAAACGTTTAGAAGTTATTAAATGTGCAGATGGTTTCTTGGGAAAGGTTTTATGAAATGGCTTGTTGTCTTTGAAAGGAAAATTGGTAGCCAAATGACGAAATATCAAGGCTTTCACCCGAATACTCAAACGCGAAGCAGCTTTGATGTACAGGGTTTTTTTTGTGTGGGAAATCATCAAATAACTTTTCCAGCTCTGGGCGGAGCGGGAGGGTGTGTCAGACTCTTACTGACTAAAACCCACCCGTATTCCTTCCGTTACCTGTGTTGCCAGGGGCCTCGGTGATCCTTTAGTACCTTCCCGCGATGTACAGGGTCAAATTAAATTAGCAGGCGGAACTTGAGCAAGATTGTTGGTTACTTGTTATCTAATGACAATCATCTGCCTAACATTCTTCCCAACTATGTCGGGGTCGGCTTCCAGTATAACTGGATACAGTTTTTTTTCTCTTTGTTTGTTTTGGTTCTTTCTAAACAGATATAAAGTTGAATACCAGTATATTATATGGAGCGACTGCCTATCTGAGCTCCACAACCCAGTTACTGGGTAATACGATACCCGTTGGTAGGACTGGTTGTCAGGCATCGTCAAAGACCCGCAACGACTGTCAAAGATTCACGAATGACAGCCGGGACCAACGGCTTAACGTGCTTGCTGAGGCACGGAGGGGTCTTGGTATGTAAAGATGGTCACCCATCCACGGACCAGCCGCAGCAAGCAAAGTTTAACCTGATATATCGACCCGTGCGACTAACAGCCGTGTTTTTAGGTACCTTTGCGCATTTCGCTAAAAGGCGCCGGCGGGCGGCGGCCGGCGAGTCACCATGAAACCAGTTTCAAAGGGCATGTATTTAACGCGGCGACAAACTAATCTGGTTTAGGGTTTTAAAAATAATTAAAATGGGTAGCAAAAATAATAGGTTGGCAGCTACAGTGAAGTAGCATTTTAAGTATAAATAGCAGCTTAATAATTAATTGTTAGCTTTGTTTCAATTTAAACTAGCATCGAGTTTTTGTTTTGGTAACTGAGAGTCACCAACAACCGATGGGATCTGACGCTCGGCGACCGCTGCCGCGGCACGCTCGCTTCGCTCGTTCGCCTTCGCGCGTTAGTGGTCACTGTTCTAACCTAGCCTAACCCAAATGATTTTATACTTAAAATTATATTTCACTGTAGCTGCCAACTTATTATTTTTGCTACCCTATTTATTTTTTTTAGTAGCAAATAGGTAGTCGCCCTTTAAGTTGTTAGTCGCCTGGAAAATAATTAGCCGTTTCAAAGGAAACACCTTTCGTTTACGATAACTTTATTTTTTTGTACTAACACATGTTAAAATAAAAAAAATAGTACATTATTGCTAAGGCCAATTAGGCAATTGCAGGTCGAGTATGAGTTTCTCTTATAGTCACTAATACGTACGAGACAGAAAATAATGCAGGGAAATAAAACATACTTTTTATATTATACATTTAATTTAATTAATATTTTTGACTTCGCTGGAAGCAGGTTTTCTATTGCCAATTTGGCTTCTGATCTTAAATCTGGTGGAGTACAATCTCCATTTCACTCTCTGAACCGTCGGAACTCATTTTATTAAATTTATATTTATTAAGTATGTAAATAACAAATCAAGGTGAATTTTCAGATTTGCCACCAGTTTTTTTATTTATCACCTGTGTCGAAAGGCAAACGCATTCATCTATACAGGGATCTAATAAAAAAAAAACGGCGTGCTGGGGTTATTAAATAGCCTTTAATAACCCCAGCACGCCGTTTCATACAACATTGCTGGAGCGTTGTAATGTTCCAAATTCAAAAAACGCTGCAGCAATGGATTTGATTTTCTTTGTCCGTAAATTCGCGTGTTCTTTTTTCAAAAGTAATGACAATATTTCCATGCATATTTGAGAAAATATTATATTTAATAAAACTCGCTTGAGTTTAATTTCTCAAAATTGTTTCCAATTGATGTTATTTCCACTTAAACGAATATACACTTTAATGTTTATATACATTATGTTAATTTCAGAATGACTAGTATTCATAGATATAAATATGTCTATATAGGTAGTCAAAGCTGTGGACTCATCGAAAAAAATTGCATCCAACTGTTGGCCACAAAATGCACGCACAATAGAATGAAAAAAAAAAGCATAACAAAGTTGGCCTGTTTGTTTTAGTTTTTTTGCAGCGTGACACTGGTGCCGATTCCCTTGTTCACAAACTAAACTAAATTTAAGTTCAGTGCATCTTTTTCTTTCTATTTCATTAAGAAAATGACAGAAGATACATTTTAGTTTAGTCCTGTCAAATTAATCAGCGTCTGTCACTACTCCATACAAGTTTAGACGTGATTAAAAACTTGCCTACTAAAATTACATCAATTTACGTCAAGCGCTGATTAATTTGACAGGACTAAACTAAAATTTATCTTCTGTCCTTTTCTTAATGAAATAGAAAGAGAAAGATGCACTGAACTTAAATTTAGTTTAGTTTGTGGACAAGGGAATCGGCGCCAATATCTAGACATTTAATAATCAAAGCTAGGATTATTGAGCAAGTCATGATATTTTTGAAGTTGTAGCGCCAACTGAACTATAAAAGTGGGTATTAAAGTTGTTTTTCTAAAAATAAATATTTGTTTACATCATCATTTCAGTCTAAATAAGTCTACTGCTGGACATAGGCTTCCTCCAAACACCGCCACTTCATTCGGCTCTGTGCTTCCCGCATTCAACGAATTCCTGTGGCCTTCAGTCCTTCTTGTTTACATATTTGGAAACTAAATCGCGATGTTTATATTATAATTTTGATGTACAATAACAGTGACTTTATCTACACATATGATATGAATCCTCTATAGAAGGTTCTGAAACCATAGGGTGATGTACAGTGTTGTAAGAACTATGTAAATTCATGGAAAGTTTCTGGAAATAATTGGTTAGAAATGTCCTTTGCTGCATTAGAAATATCTGGTGGTGTGTTATCAAAGCACATTTCTGTAAAAAACAAAGTAACACATTTTTGCAATACGAATATCGAACAAAAATGGCGGGATACGACGGCAATTCGAATAACCTATAAGTTTTTTTTTTAATTACGGCGCTGCCGCTGTGGTATTGGAACGCGGGTGCATGACTATGTTCTTTTTTTGAAAACGGGTTGCTTAATGAAAATAGTACGACATTAGTGCCGATTCCCTTGTTCACAAACTAAGATAAATTTAAGTTTAGTACATCTTATTCTTTATATTTCATTAAGAAAAGGACAACGATAAATTTTAGTTTAATCCTGTCAAATTAATCAGCGCTTGGCGTAAATTGACGTAATTTTAGTAGGCAAGCTTCAAATCACGTCTAAACTTGTATGGAGTAGTGACAGGCGCTGATTAATTTGACAGGATTAAACTTCAATTTATTTTCTGTCCTCTTCTTAACGAAATAGAAAGAAAAAGATGCACTGAACTTAAATTTAGTTTCGTTTGTGAACAAGGGAATTGGCACCATTATAACACTCGTTTGGATGATATTGTGGTTACTATGACAATGGTTGTTTTAATGTTGACAATAAGCTAACTGCTTCAGAAACTTTTATAGAGGATTTATAGCATGGGTTTAGATAAAGCATAAATTATTCTTTCTATCTACGTGACGGCTGGTTCGAGTGGGCAGCTTGAATATTGGTATTTTAGTTAGATTAAATAGAAGCCTATATCACTTATCTTAATAAAGCCCGATAGGTAGGGTAAACAAAGCGATTTGTATCCGAAACCAACTCAAATATTATCCGACACTCAAAATCCGCGTGAACAATTTCTAAATTACGTAAACAACAACAATGAATAATCTATCTCTCACAGCAAAACAAAAGAGGAACTATAAAAGGGAGATGAGGAAATAACTGCTTTCTCCCTCCCTCCCGCTCCTCCCTTTACCAACACTCGTTAACGCGATTATCTTGCATTGTTAGCAATAGTGATGTGCTTTGGCGGATATAAAGCGGATATCGACTTCGAAATGCGGATACGGACGCTAAAATAGGTTGCTGAGATTTACTAGGATTTAAAGAAATTTCTGTGATGGGAATGGTATCCGTTAAAGTCGGATACTGATCCGAGGAATTTGGTCTCGTTTGTATAATGAGAATCTAAGCTGGGTTGTACTGTTGTATTTCATAGATTGTCGTGATTGTTTTTATCAATTACTTGCTAAATCTTATATGTCGTGATTTATGGGAAAGGTTTAAAGAACTCTGCCTCGTTGGTCTAGTGGTCGCAAGCGCTACTGCTGAGCATTAAGCCCTGGGTTCAATCACAGGGTTCTAAATAGCAGCCTGGAGTCTAGATTTGTAACCAGTTAATGGCAATAGGCTCGCCCCCTGTTACATGGGACTTCAACATAATTTGGATGTACTATAGGTACACCTCTGCCTAACCTTTCAGTGCATACAGGAGTTATGTCACGTTTAAAAATACAATGCAATTAACAAATTATGAATCATATTTCATTTAAAATAAGCTGGAATTTTCGGGCAACCCATAATTGTTACTGAACTTCACAATACAACTACTGCTTAGAAAACGTTGGTCACCAGTATTGGCAACAGTTAGTTAATATTCTATATAATATATAACGCAACTAACTATTTACACTAGGTACTAAATGAAAACAAAACACTAGGTACATAATGGCAAACTAACAACTATTATTATATTATTAACACGTGAAGCGAAAACTTTATACCCATTTTTGCAAAAAACGCGGACAGAGGATTATGGTATTTGGCAAAGTTAAAGTTTATATGGAGGAGGAGTGCGGAAAGCTAATATTTTTATATAATAATCCATTAGAAGTCCATTAAATTATTTAAAAAAAACATTACGCACAACTACCATGCGTTTGACACACTCATAGTACCTCATGAGTTGAAGATAGATAGGTAACAGAAGTGACAGCTTGAGCATGGAATAACTTAGTACTATATAGACTGTAAGTAGAGGGGGTCGAATTTCGACCAGTGAGTGACCACTATTACAAATAAATACAAAAACAAATGAACACTTAGGCGTCGAATTACTCGTCCGCATCACTGTCCTAGTGGAAATACTTAGTCGTGTACTTATATTGCATTTAAGCATTTAAAGAAATATTATGTAATAGTCTATTAACTAATTTACGACCAAAACATTGTCAAAATTCACGTACGCCAAAAGACGCAATGCGCAAACCCCAACCTAAAATTACAAAACTTTCTTTCTTACATCGTAAAATAGCTAACGTATTTTATATACATTAGGTACATTACCTAGTTACAAAAATCTCTTAATCCAGAAAGCTAAGCATAAATCCGTTTCGGTTCTTCAGCGGATATTCGGATAATCCAGTGGCGTAGATATCCGAGTTGGATTAACGTACACCACTATTTCCTTTTGTCGTTATTACCTGTTTCTCAAAGATAATTCCAACTAATTTACAATAACAGTTAGAGTTTGGTAATGAAATATTGACCAAGTTTGCCTGTCATCTGGGAAAAGTTAGACGTTACTTTAAACGAAACTGGTTTTGACTTTGGGACGGTAAAATCTGATTCCAGTCTGTCTGTTCTGTAAAAATCTCTCTGTGAAAAGTAAGTTTTCACAGAGAGATTTGTGAAGTGAGCCTAATGGCCGATACATATAGGAAAAGCAGCGGCCGGCAGCGGCGCGACGAGCACTTATAGTGTGAAATGATTTTAAACTTTATCTACATAATTAAAAGAGTGCATGCAGCGGAGATGAGAATGTTGAGATAGATGTGTGAAGTGACGAAAATGGATAAAGTAAGAAATGAATATAAATAAGGGGCAGCTTGAAAGTGGCGCCAGTGACAGAAACGTTGAAAGGAAATCGTTTGGCTTGGTAAGGGCTTGTGATGAGGAGGGATGAAACGCATGTGACTAAAAGAGTAATGAATATGAACGTTGATGGGTGGAAAGGGAGAGGAAGGCCAAAGAAAAGATGGATGGCTTGTGTGAGGAATGATATGTAAGAGAAGGGAGTGAATGTCATTTTTTGAATAAATGACTTTTGATTTGATTTGATTTGAATGATAGCATGACGGCTGACAAGGGAGGATGGAAGAAGATAACGTGTTGCACCGATCCCAAATAACATGGGACCTACATAATTAAAATATCAGTATCGCTTGAAAAGCTCGAAAAAGTCACGCGGCCACCCGGGGTGCCGCGAGGCCGCTCGCTTCGCCTCGAGCAGCCTAGCGGCCACGCGCGTCTTATAAGCGTTACTGCCCGCGGCTGCCCATGGCATCGAGAGGGCGCTCGTGGCGCCGCGGAAATTCTCCCAATAGTCGTCCTTTCTTCCACAAGTCATAGACCAACACCTTTTTTCTTCTTCTTTTGTTTGTTTTTTTCTTCTTCTTCTTCAGAAATAAGTGCTATAATAACCAATTCCATCATTTTACTCGAAACACACGAGTTTCCTTGCCGAACGTAGAAACTAAACTGGTCAAGGGGAGACTAGACGCGTGATGTCGCTGCTGGCTTCTGCCGTTCCGGTGTGAATTGGCCCTAAAGTGATCTCAATTCATACACCTTCTCTGGACACCTGTCAATAGTGTCAATGCCTATTATCAATTGGAATGACAGCTCCCTTCAAGGTCACTTCACCTAAGTCTTTACGGTAAGATTTTTACAAAATGGATTGGCAGTAAGTACCTATTGCCCGATTAAGATTTTTTTTCTTGAGAAATTAAAACGTTAATTTCCAATGATTAAGTACTATTATTGAGAGCAGCGGTGGCCCAGTGGTAATGACCACGATTTACGAGTTGTAGGTCGTAGGTTCGAACCCCGACAGGAGCTTTACTTTGCCTAAATTATGACTTGCATATGGCCGGTTTATTAACCATTTTCATTCTATAGTTAGATTTAATCAGAAGGGATCGCGTGAGTTTATGTATATATATATATGTAATACTTTTATCGCCATAATCCCAAGGATCGAGACTTATGCGAGTGAAACCGCGTGGCGCAGCTTGTAGTCCAATAAAATAGTTTCTCAGATAATTGTACCAAATTCCAAAGCGTAGATTCCTGGGTGGAGTAAAATAAAATACACCATGGTAAACCTTTTTCAACAAGAAAATTTCATATCATATTTTCAAATAACCAACATTGCTTTTGTGGACAAAAATAGACGTTTTTTATCTACCCCGTTTTTAATTAACATATAGCTCAATTCGGTAAAACAAAAACATTATCTTAATTGGACAAAAGCCTTTTGTATTCAATTTTTTTTTTAATAATGGTTTGTTTAGACTGGTGCTTACAGCGACGTTGCGCTTACAAATCATTGGGTGACGGTTTTATTGCGTTGATGAAATGTTACCTTTATATACTACGGGTATATATACCAGTATTTCTGGGTCAGAGTACATGGAAATGTTAGCAGTAGTGACAGTAAAAAAATCAGAGATTTTAGGGTTCCGTTTGAAACAAGTTGCCCTTATAGATTCGCCATGTCCGTCTGTCTATCTGTCTGTCCCCGCTGTAGCTCATAGAGGCTTAGTACTAGAAAGCTGTAATTTGACATAGGTATACATATTAATCACGCCGACAAAGTGCTAAAATAAAATCTTGGAAAAAAACCACCACTTTTCGATTCAAAGATCCGTTTGCGTCATATTAAATATTAAAGTGTTCATTTTTGTTAGTGCCCCCCCGATCCCTGCTTTTTTTTTTTTGAGGGTGGGAAATCATCAAATAACTTCTCCCGCTCTGGGCGGAGCGGGAGGGTGTGTCAGACTCTTACTGACTAAAACCCACCCGTATTCCTTCCTGTTGCCTGTGTTGCGGGGGCCTCGGTGACCCATAAGTACCTTCCCGCGACCCCAGCAGGCATCGGCCCTAGTGGACCCCTACTATATGTGCTGACGACATCTCTTTGAGGCGCGCGTGGAATACGACGCGCCGTCGACCCGGGCCTGGTCCTTACCGGACGGTGAGCTACCCATTGCTTACCGTCCGCAAGCCCGCGCCTACGGTGGCCGGAAATCCGCCAGGGATTCCCGACGCCCTGGGCGTCTCCTGCGGCGGCTTGGGGCGAGAGGGCGCGAAACTTGCCTTTCCCTCAACCGTTCCGCCTCCTCCTTCGCGAGCATTACTGCTTCGCAGAAGGAGGTGACGGCTGCCCATGCCCTCTCGCTCCGTACCATGGCCTGAACCAGGGCCGGACGCGAGAGGTCTCTGCCGCCGATCGCCTCCACGAGGACACGGCGGTGCTCTGCCCAAGCCGGGCAGACCTCCACCGTATGCTCCACCGTATCCTCCGGGCGATCCACACAGTGGTGACACCCGGACGTTTCCTCCCGCCTTATCCGACACAGGAACCTCCCGAAGCTGCCGTGTCCGGTGAGGACCTGCGTCAGGCGGAAGGTGAGGACGCCGTGGCGCCTCTCCAGCCATTCCTCAAAGAGGGGACTTATCGCCGCAATCGTGGCGTGCCCAGCACTGGGTTGCGACAACCGTACTTTCCATGACGCCATGAGATCCCGCCGGAGCTCCGTACGCTGTGCCGCGATTTCTCGCGGCAGCGGACTAACGCCCCAGCGTTTCGCCTCCTCGCGCCACTCCCATACGTGCGCGAGGACTTTTGCCTCCAGATCCCATGGCGGCAATCCGGCAAGGAGGCTCGCTGCCTCACAGGAGACCGTGCGGTATCCCCGGACCATCCGGATGGCCATGACCCTTTGGGCCGCACTCAACCGGCGGGCTGGCCGCAGCGCCAGAGAGCGCGCCCATACAGGAGCCCCGTAGAGGGCCATGGACCGTACGACCCCCGCGTAGCGCCTCCGGCTGGAGGCGTTTGGACCCCCTAGATTGGGCAGGAGCTGCTTCAATGCAGCGCCCGCCCGCTCCAGTTTGGGAGCCAAACGTCGGAAATGCTCCACGAAGTTCCACCCCCCCTGCTTGCCAGGTATACGGTTGTTTATGAAAATGTGAAAAAAATCATGGCAGTATTAGATTTATAATGAAATTAACGAGTAATAGCCGACCAACTTAAATTTGCAGTTGGAGAATTGATCGTGGCATATATCGATGTAAGGGAGAACATGTTTTTCAATTACAATGTTAAGTTTGTTTTTGGGATAAATTCATCCCAACTACGGAACCCTTCATTGTGGTCCGACACGCACTTGGCCGGTTTTTTTAAATATCCCATGTCACTCGGGCTATAATAACAAATCGATTTATACATCATTAATCAAAATTGGATGATTAGTTTAGGCGCTACGTAAATATAAACATACATACATAGATTGTTAAAACATAACCATTCTTTTTGGCTCCTCCCCCATTAAACGCCCTTTAATTTAAATTAAAAAAGTTATTTAAAAAAAAATACCCTTAGACCTGACTTTTGAAAAAAGAATAAAAACTAAAATTGGTTGCAAAGTTTCATGCTTCTAACTCAGCCGTTGAAGTTATGCGTTGTCTGTCCGTGAATTTAAGCTTTTAATAAAAAAAATCTCAATACCTTTACAATAACTATAACCAACGATAAAAATAATAAAACCACAGCCTATATTTCAAACTATTTTCAATCCATGTAAAAAACACCAAACTGACATACAAATCATTCGACAGACATTTATAGGCGTCATGAGTTGTTATTGTGAACGAGGCTATCTGTTCACGTGAGGATATATTTTTCACGCCTTTGTGGTCGAAACAGACAGAATTCACGAATGAAACAGTTTTATCAAAAAATAATTTATCTATCATCACGCAAGTCAGAAAGAAAGAAAGAAATAAAAAGAAAGAAAATGTATTTATTTAGCACAGACTAAAAGGCACACAATATAAAACACAGCAGATAAAAAAATAGTATAAAAATCATATAAAAAATGTAAAGTACGCACGTTAAGCGTTAATTAGTCGCTTCATGTAAAATACTGGTATTAAGCTGCATCCGGTTAAACTGGAAGCCGATCCCAATATAGTTGGTAAAAGGCTAGATATTAAACTGGAAGCCGATCCCAATATAGTTGGTAAAAGGCTAGATATTAAACTGGAAGCCGATCCCAATATAGTTGGTAAAAGGCTAGATATTAAACTGGAAGCCGATCCCAATATAGTTCGTAAAAGGCTAGATATTAAACTGGAAGCCGATCCCAATATAGTTGGTAAAAGGCTAGATATTAAACTGGAAGCCGATCCCAATATAGTTGGTAAAAGGCTAGATATTAAACTGGAAGCCGATCCCAATATAGTTGGTAAAAGGCTAGATATTAAACTGGAAGCCGATCCCAATATAGTTCGTAAAAGGCTAGATATTAAACTGGAAGCCGATCCCAATATAGTTAGTAAAAGGCTAGATATTAAACTGGAAGCCAATCCCAATATAGTTAGTAAAAGGCTAGATATTAAACTGGAAGCCGATCCCAATGTAGTTAGTAAAAGGCTAGATATTAAACTGGAAGCTGATCCCAATATAGTTGGTAAAAGGCTAGATATTAAACTGGAAGCCGATCCCAATATAGTTGGTAAAAGGCTAGATATTAAACTGGAAGCCGATCCCAATATAGTTGGTAAAAGGTTAGATATTAAACTGGAAGCCAACCCCAGTATCAACTATATTGGGGAGAAAAGGTTAGGTAGATTGATTGTCTCATCACGCAATCACTGCCCGAAGAGTAAGGCAGAGGGTGTCTAGTACCTACGCTGACATTTTGCAAGTTACGTATGAACCCCATGTAACAAGAACAAAGCTAAAATATCTCATTTACGACAAAATTACGACGCCAGCCTTCTACCTTAAAATCAAAACACAACAACGCTGCTAGGCGGCAGAAATTTGTATGGTAGTAGTAAGTTCACTGGGTGAAATAGTTAACAAAGAGCTCTGCTACTATTCTTCTTCGTGTCGCTGCATAATCAGCTTATAATATTCTTACTGCTGGGTCACAGGCCTCCTTTCTGTGAGAGAGAGTGGGCCGCGGGCCCAGTGCAGGTTGGTAGAGATTACATGTCTCCCAATTTTTTTGTTCTAGGTCATGTCGATTTTCACACGATATTTCCCTTCACCGTTTTGAGAGCAGTGGTGATGAAATAATTTACACAAGGTTACGAGTACTTGGGCTAAAAGTCGCCCAAACGGCAATGGAGAGGGCTATGCTTGGAGATATATCTGTTACTGACGTAGCCCGAAGACAATTCTTCAGGCTCACCTTGGTTCGCCCACTGCCACTAAGTTTGCAAATACAAACTTGAGTGGCAGTAGGCAGGCACTTTGCTCGCAGAACAGATGGCCGATGTGGCCGAAAGGTTCTGGAGTGGCGATCGCGTACCGGAAGACGTAGCGTTGGAAGGCCTCCTACAAGGTGGACCGATGACCTTGTGAAGGCCGCAGAAATCCGCTGAATGTGGGAAGCACAGAACTGGTTGAAGTGGCGGTGCTTGGGAGGCCTATGCCCAGCAGTGGACGTCTTTCAGCTGGAATGATGATGATGAAAGTGCTTGCCTGGGTTCAAACCTACGACCTACAACTCGTAAGTTGCGGCTGTTTGTACTGGTCCACCACTGCTGTTGTCGCTGGCACGACAGTATTATATGTAATTCAAATTTTGTGAGCCCAAGATTTCGCCACTGCTGCTATTTAACTGGCCACAATTAACCACAGATGCGAGCAAGGATACTTTTAGCGTAAGCCGAAAACTAACGACTTTATTTCTCAAAAAAAAAATATGTTTATATGCCCTTTTTCTCTCACTTCATCATCCACAGCCTGACTTCACTCTCTGCTGAGCATAGGCTTCTCTTTTCTTGTGCCAATCCCCACGCTCCTGTGCCAGCCTCATCCAGGTTTTGCCCGCGATGGCAACCTTTTCATCCAGTCCATGGATGCCACTCAGTCACTGCATTACTTCACCTGCCACCACGGCGCCTTGCCAGGTGTCCTACCCAACTCCACTTGAGTTCCATAATACGTTTTCCAAAATTGAAAACCTCCGTACGTCTTCGGATCTCGACGTTTGGAACTCGGTCAATTAGCCTTATGCCAAGGTTGGACCTTGGCTCCATGGCTTTCTGTGCAACTCAGCCACCTGTGTGACGTACGTCATGGTAAGCAGAACACACTGGTTATAGAGACGGGACTTCAGACATTGAGGAATTTTGGCTGACCTCAGAAACTCATCCAGTTTTATAAATGAGGCTTATCAATACAGATGTTCTCTCACTTAGCTATTATTAAATCCAAACAAAACAAGAAAATAAACCGAAACATTTGTAATATAAATCATTGAGCGGACTTATATAGGCGCCATGATCATGAGTTATTGCCTCAGCTATCTGTTGGTATTAGTCGTGAAATATTTTTATCTACATACATACATAACATAACTTCACATCACGCCAGTAATCCCCAAAGGGTTAGGCAGTAGTGCAATAATAGTACACCCACATTTCGGCAGATATGTTTAAGTATCGTGTAATAGGGGGCAAGCATATTGCCATTAACCGGGAACAAATTCAGAATACGGATTGCTTTTGAGAAGTTCCTGATGGAAAAACACAATAACACTTTGCCGTACCTGAAAACCGAATCTAGGATCTCATGCTCAGCAGAATAGCTTGCGACCAATTTACACCCAACGAGGCAGTTACAGGCAGGCACACAACAATAAAAGAAACACACATAGGTATAGAAAAGAGTAAAAAAAAAAGAAAGAAAGAAAGAAAGAAAATATGTTTATTTGCAGTAAACATGACGCAAAGAAGGAACACAAATACAAAAAAGAAACAATTTGGGGGAGAATATGCGTCACGTCCACGCAAAACGGCCAACACTCAGCATAATGCTGCGACCCTATGCGAGACAGAGCCCCAGCGCTGGTTTTCAGCGATAGCCGGCGTTGACGAAGTACTGGAAAAAGTGATGTTACATTACGTCTAGAGAAATAAACAGGGAAGTATCCAAAACATTTGTAATATAAATCATTGAGTGGACGTATATGGCGTCATGAGTTGTTGCCACAGATATCAGTTGGTCTGAGCCGTGAAATATGTTTATCCGGCGCCGGAAAACACTGTAATACTCTACCATTCGTAAAATATAGAAATGATCCGGTAATTGAGTAGGAAATTATACTTTGCCTTGTATAATACCTTTTGTTAGTCGCCTTTCATTCATCCTCTCAACATGACCAAACCATCTAAGCATACTTTTTAAAATTTTTGTCACTACAACTTCCTTTAAACCGCACCGTTGCCTTATCACATCATTTTTCAGCCTATCATTTATAATCACACCGCACATGCTTCTCAAGAAACGCATTTCCACAGCATTTACTCTACTTTCATACTTTATTTACAAAGCAGATTTGAGTGGAAATGCCGGGAGGGGACGCCCCAGAAAGACATATAGTGACCTCATTAATGATGTTCTTCAAAAAGGTCAGGTGCGTAGTGCTCGCAACCAGCGTGCGTGTATGACCAGATGTATGAACTTAAACGAAGCAAAAAGAGTATGTAAGGAGCGTAGCAGTTGGCGTTCTATAGTTTCTGCCTACCCCCATGGGAAGAAGGCGTGAGTTTATGTATGTATTATACTTTGCATATACCATACCACTTGTGGGTATAATATATAAAATAATTACCTTAAATTTATGAATGTTGCGTTACACTTTTTTTTTTTTTTTTTTTGAGGGTGGGAAATCATCAAATAACTTCTCCCGCTCTGGGCGGAGCGGGAGGGTGTGTCAGACTCTTACTGACTAAAACCCACCCGTATTCCTTCCTGTTGCCTGTGTTGCGGGGGCCTCGGTGACCCATAAGTACCTTCCCGCGACCCCGGCAGGCATCGGCCATAGTGGACCCCTACTTTGTGCTGACGACATCTCTTTGAGGCGCGCGTGGAATACGACGCGCCGTCGACCCGGGCCTGGTCCTTACCGGACGGTGAGCTACCTATTGCTCACCGTCCGCAAGCCCGCGCCTACGGTGGCCGGAAATCCGCCCGGGATTCCCGACGCCCTGGGCGTCTCCTGCGGCGGCTAGGGGCGAGAGGGCGCGAAACGTGCCTTTCCCTCAACCGTCCCGCCTCCTCCTTCGCGAGCATTACTGCTTCGCAGAAGGAGGTGACGGCTTCCCATGCCCTCTCGCTCCGTACCATGGCCTGAACCAGGGCCGGACGCGAGAGGTCTCTGCCGCCGATCGCCTCCACGAGGACACGGCGGTGCTCAGCCCAAGCCGGCTGACTTCCACCGTATGCTCCACCGTGTCCTCCGGGCGATCCACACAGTGGTGACAGCCGGACGTTTCCTCCCGGCTTATCCGACACAGGAACCTCCCGAAACTGCCGTGTCCGGTGAGGACCTGCGTCAGGCGGAAGGTAAGGACGCCGTGGCGCCTCTCCAGCCACTCCTCAAAGAGGGGACTTATCGCCGTAATCGTGGCGTGCCCAGCACTGGGTTGCGACAACCGTACTTTCCATGACGCCATGAGATCCCGCCGGAGCTCCGTCCGCTGTGCCGCGATTTCTCGCGGCAGCGGACTAACGCCCCGCCGTTTCGCCTCCTCGCGCCACTCCCATACGTGCGCGAGGACTTTTGCCTCTAGATCCCATGGCGGCAATCCGGCAAGGAGGCTCGCTGCCTCACAGGAGACCGTGCGGTATCCTCGGACCATCCGAATGGCCATGACCCTTTGGGCCGCGCTCAACCGGCGGGCTGGTCGTAGCGCCAGAGAGCGCGCCCATACAGGAGCCCCGTAGAGGGCCATGGACCGCACGACCCCCGCGTAGAGCCTCCGGCAGGAGGCGTTTGGATCCCCTAGATTGGGCAGGAGCCGCTTAAATGCAGCGCCCGCCCGCTCCAGTTTGGGAGCCAAACGTCGGAAATGCTCCACGAAGTTCCACCGGCTGTCGAGGACGAGTCCCAGGTACTTCATCGTCGACTCGACGCCGATAGAAACCCCTCCTACCGTTATTTGGGACCCCAACGGTGGCGCGTTCCGAGGACCATGAAAACACATGGCCTCGGACTTGTGCAGGGCCACCTCGAGTCCCAATTGCCGGATCCTTTCGACGATTGTCGCAACCCCGCGTGCCGCTAATTCAGCCGTCGCCTGGTGCGACCTCCCCTGCGCCAGGACCAACGTGTCGTCAGCGTAGCACACTACGCTGACGCCGCTAGGGAGGTCGGCGCGCAGCACCCAGTCGTATCCGATGTCCCACATATGCGGCCCCAGGACCGATCCCTGTGGGACACCGCACGACATCTCTTGCCGGTTCCACACTCCCTGGTGACCGGGGTAGATGACGGCCCTGTCCGTCAAATAGGCCTCGACCACACGACAGAGGTAGGTTGGCATCCGGTGATACCGGAGTGCCTCCCTGATGCAACTCCAGGGCAGGGTATTGAAGGCATTGGCGATGTCTAGAGACACCGCCAAGACGACCCCACCCTGGGCAACAGCATTCCCCGTCGTCAGGGCTCGCACACGCATGATGGCGTCCACCGTAGAGCGCCCTCTGCGGAAACCAAACTGGCTCTCCGCCAAATCCGGCCCCACCCGCACCAGCTGGCCGACGAGGCGGTCTGCAATCACTCTTTCAAAGAGCTTGCCCACCTCGTCGAGCAGCACGATGGGCCGATAAGCGGACGGAGAGTCCGCAGGGCGCCCTGCCTTCTTTATGAGGACCAGTTTCCCCGTCTTCCAGCAAAGCGGGAACTGGCCCCTCTCCATGCATGCGCTTAGGAGCCCCCTAAGTCGAGGCCCGAGAGCCTCCAAGGCCAGGACCCAGGCCTTCCCAGGTAAGCCGTCGGGTCCTGGGGCGGTATTTTTGGCATTAAGCCTGCGTACCGCCGCTCTCATTTCTACCTCGGTCACCTCCGGAGCATCGTTGTCGCCGTCGTCGTTGGCGGTGTGGTCCGCATCGGGCACCGCAGTAGGCGGAGCCATAGGCGGGGAGGTGTGTTCCCCTCGGGAAGGGAACAGAGCGCTCACCACGTCCTCCACAAGCTGGGGCCGGAGACTCTGCATCAGCGGGGGAGCCCATGGGCGGAGTTTATCCTGCACCACTTTGTACGGGCGTCCCCACGGGTCCCTGTCCAGAGTCCCCAGCGACTCCTCGCGGGCCAACCCCCTGGCCCGCAGGATCTCCGCTTGGAGGGCGGTCTTCGCCGCTCTGTACCCCTCGTACAGCTCCGCCTGAATGACTTCCGTATCCGGAGGTTTGATACGGAGCCTGCGGTGCCTGGTGTACCGGCATCGCGCAGCCACGCACGCAGTGCGCAAAGCCGTCAGCTCCTGCGACCACCAGTACACCTGGCACGAGGCACGTCCAGGCTGGACCCGGGGCATTGCCACGTCACATATGTCGGACATGGCCTCCCGGAACCACTCCGCCTCGTCGTTGATGTCGGCAGGCCTGTTCGGTGGTGACACCCAGGCCTGCACGATCGAGGCTTCCAGGAGGAGCTCCCGGTCCAGCTGCTTCAGCGCCCACCACGCGGACCACTCGGGGCCCGTCGGACCGGCGCGTCCGAGGTCTGGGCGGAGACGTCGAACCGGATATACCGGTGATCGGAACAGGTCTCCACCCCCTCAATGACACGCCAGTCAACTACACGCGGCGACAGAGCGGGGCTGGCGAACGAGATGTCTACCACTGATTCACCCCGCATCCGCACACACGTGGGGACAGAACCCCGGTTTAGGATGACCAGGCCTGTCTCCAGAGCCCAGTCCTCCACCATCCTGCCCCGTGTGTCCGTTAACCGGGAACCCCAAGCCAAATTCTTGGCATTGAAGTCCCCGAGGACGAACACGGGGAGGCAACCAAACCTGACGACGACGTCTCTCAACTCCGCAAGGGAGTTGTGGAACTCGGCAAGAGTTCGGTTCGGAGAGAGGTAAACCCCTACCACGACAATCTCCCCGAACCGTGCTGCTACGCAGCCCCGTCCTCTCTTGACGGCCTCGAGGGACGGGTTACCGGCGGCGGCCGACGAAATTAGGGTCACTGAGCCGCTCAGGTCCTCCACCCAGTCATCCCTGGGCGGGACAAAGTACGGCTCAGCGACCACGGCGATGTTAATCGACCACTGCGCCATGCTCTGGAGCAACAGATCCTGAGCGGCGGCGCAGTGGTTGATGTTCGCCTGGAGGAGGCGTAATGGGGCCATTAATGGCACTCCATGTCAGCCCCCTCTTGGGCCTCCTTCCCAGCCCCCTGAGAGGGGCCTGCCGCAGCGGCCACGGTGGCGACGGCGACGACGGCGGTGTTGGAGGCGGCAGCGGCGGTGGCAGTGGTGGCGGAGGGCTTGCCTCTGGCCCTGGCTTTGGTGGGTGGGGCGCAGGCCTTGTCCCCCATCCGGTGCTCGGCCGGCTTGCCAGCCGCCGCACATACGGCACAGTGCGGCGTGGCGTTGCAGGAGCCGGCCTTGTGCCCGGGCTGACCACAGCGGTAGCAGAGACCACTGCGGTCCACCTCCGAGGTGCAATTCGCCTGCACGTGGTTGCCCACCTGGCAGCGGAAGCACCTCAGAGGTCTGGGTTCCAGCAGTTTCACCTGCGCGGAAACCCTGCCCACCAATAGCCGTTGGCCCTCCCCGGTAACTTTTCTGGCCGCCGACACGGGGCAGCTCACCATAACGGTTTGCAGCCCCGTGGAGTCAGGACGGATGATGCCTGCCTTCACCTGCTCGGCAGAGCACCCCCCGGTCCTAACCACTGCGGCGACCACCTTCTCTTCGGTCGCGGAGTCGTCCAGGCCCGTGATGCGCATGCTAGCGCATTTGGTGGGCCTGGACACTCGGACTTCGTCCGCATTTAGTGACGCCCTAAGCCTTTCGGCCAGGGCGTCAGTGGCCGGGCCACTGGCCCTACCGGGGACCTCCACCATTCGGGCCTCAGTCGCCGTCACCTTCATTTTGAGGCCTTTTGCTGCGCCGAGCTCCTCCAGGCGCACCGCCTCACCCACCTTCGCCATCACCGTCCTATAGGACACGCCCTTCTTTTCCGCATCCGGCTGTAGTGTGATCACTACAGCTGCGGAATTCGGGGCGCGGAGCCTAGCCGCGGCGGTGCGCTCCTTGCGCCGCTGCCGCCTCTCCCTCTTTTTGGCCGCCCTCTTTGCCTTAGCCGCCTTCCTCTTCTCTCCGGCTACTTGCCATTCGGCATCGACCGGAAGAGATTTAGGAGGCGGGGGCGGCCGTCTTGCCACCTGGGCCGATGCCCTCGCCGCCAAGGTCGGAGCCCTCGCCGTCGGGGCAGGAGCTCTCGCCGCTGGTGCTGGAACCTTCGCCGCCTGCGCAGCACCTGCACCCTTTGGCTGCCCCAGCGAGCCCCGTTTGGCCATGGCACCTGCGGCGGCTGCAAACGAGGCTGGTTTCCGCTGGCCAGAAGGCGGCTGGCTCGCCGCCAACGGGGGGCGCAGGACGATGGCCTCCAGGGCGGAGAAACGACTCTGCAGGGAAGCCATTTCCTGCCGCACAAGGGTCAAAACCCGGTCCTCTACAGGCGCGGGCCGTCCCTGTCCCTGCTGCTGCCCCCCTTGCGGCTCCATCCGGGGGCCGTCTCCTCGGAGCCCAGCCAGGTCCGCCCGGAGCTTCTCGTTCTCCTTTCGGAGAAGCTCCATGGTGTCTGTCAAGCGGGCGATCTCCGCCCGCATCTCGGACATACTGTCCCGGGGAGGCCCGACGTGAAGGGCCTCCGCTGCCGCCACAATAGAGGCCGTGGCCGCGGCTATGGCCTGAGCCTTAGAGGACCTGAGCCTCTTCACGGATACTGCCTTGATTGCGCTGGCCACGACCTCCGCAAAGCTGTCGACACGCTCTAAATTGGAGCCGCCAGCGGCATCCGGTTCACCACCTGAAACCTCTGAGAGGTGGCGCCTCTCGGCTCGCTGGGCTGGCTTGGCTGGGCTGGCTCTGCTAGGCTCGCCAACCTCCCTGGTGGTGGACCCTCTATCCACGACTTTCCCTCCTCGGGCCCCCCCCCGCATGCTGGAGTGGATCTTTTGCCGCTCTTTCTGGCTCAAGACCCACTCGTCGGAGGACGACCCCGAGTTGGGGCGCTTGCGAGTCCTAATGGACTCACGGTTCCTACCGACCACCTCCTTTTGCACCGAGCTCCGACCTGAGCCCTTTGCGCTAGATGCAGCGTCGGACTCCGACCCTGCATCACTCTCCTCCACTTGACTTTTCGTCTTGTTGTTGTGTTTTTTGTTTTCTTTTAAATCCATACTTAATCCCACGAGTATGGGGGATATAAAAAGTACACCTAGGTTCACCCCCTGTCCCTAGGCAAGTGTACATTTATAACCCAACCAGGGGGTCCACTGGTACCCTGGCTGGGGGTGTGCTAACGACTGATGCGGCACCTACAACTACGAAGTTGCAGATGACACTACTCCTCAGCCATTCATATCCTCGCCGCGCACCAAAACTTGATATTAGAGGAATTTTTATAGAGGTTATCTTCCTCGCGATCCGGGCGATCAAGCCGAGATCCTCGTCCCGTTCCAAGCCACAAAACATGACTGTGGTCTCTTTACGGATTACGATTTCGACGGTTGCAGGCAGAAGAATCATTCTCCCGCTGCTTGCTCGCTGGCAGGGTAAGTGCACAACAAGCACCGCCACTCTTCTCCCACTCGACCTGCCCTCTGTAAGCAGAGAGGGGAGTGGGCGACCGACGATGGAGCATGAAGCTCCCCGCCACGCAGAAATTCGCCACGGTCAATACCCTCTCCGAAACATGGAGAGACTATTGGCCGTGCCCAGGATGCACCGGCCCGACGACTGCTCTTTCCCCCGAACGTATTCGCAGGGAACTAGCAGCAATCAGACACGGTCTTTTCTTTTTTCACGAGGTTTTCTGCACGCACCCCGTTGCGTTACACTTAAGAGCATTTTACAATATTTTGGCGATTTTGAATATGAATTAATTATACGGAGAAGAGTATCTCATATGTAAAAACTGAACCGAATCTTGTCACAGTGTTTACAGTCTACCTCTTTTTGGAAGAATCGTTTGGTGGGGTTCGTAATATTACTAAGTAGTACCCACATAGTTATATTTGTAAAGTATACTCGTAAGTAGATTCATTCATGTGTTTAAGGGCACTACAGGACCTAAACGCAAATTTTGTAAGTTGTATAATGCCTAAAAGTATATGATCCACTGCAGTAAACAAAATCAGATATAGATAATGTGTTGAAAACATAATAAAACTAATTTGATAAGATAGAAAAAAATCACGAAGATACCTCTAAAAAATTCTTTTAACGATTAAAAACCATACTAATATACATGCAATCATTCTGATTTTTTGTCAGATTATTCTACAAGCAACATATTAGCATAATAGTGTTTTATTTTTTTTATACAATCTATAGCTTTTTTGTAAATCGATAATTGCTTCATATTTTGCACTAAATTATCAGCGTTGTGTCATCGCGCTTCTCTTTCTTTTCTATGCTGTCCGACAGTGACCGCGCTTTAGGTGTTGTCGGCCTCTTAAATGGATTGCCATAGTTATATTAGTATGAGGATTTTCGATATCTAATTTGAGCTGAGTGCTGACTTATAGTTTTCCTCGCGAATGTGGAAAACTATGATTTATAAGCTTAAAACATCATTTATTGAAAAGTTGCAACGCTCAGTGCATTGAGTAATGTCTAAAAGTCACGCAAATATACATTTCACTGTTGATAGATAATTTTAATGTCTTTCTAACCCCAATCCTAACTAATATTATAATGTGAAAGTGAGTTTGTTATCCTTCCATTTTCGGGGGAAACCTCAAAAGACGGACCTTTCGGTATAAGACCGGGGAGTGCGGGATTCTTAAAACCATCCTGGTGGTCACTACTGGCACAATTACATGACTTCTACCGTTCAAATCGAAACAGCATCGCTGCTAGGCGGCAGAAATTGTTATAGACTTTCGTGACTTATAGTAATTGAGTAGGAAATTCTACTTAGCAGTACATAACACTTTTTTTATTGCGAGGAGACCTTTCAGGATATGACCGGGAAGTGTGGGATTCTTCAACATCATTGCCAGCCTTGTTCCACCCACTGCTGAGGTAGGCCTCTTCCCTTTCCTGCCATGATTCCCTGGTCTTTGCGAGTCTCATCCAGTCCTTCCTTGTGATCTTCTGTAGGTCATCCATCCACCTGGCTATTGGTCTGCCAACTACGGTCGTGGGATTGTTGCCTCAATAAAACTAGCATGGTGGTCACCACTGGCACCATTACATGGAGGTCCTAAGAAACTCCCTGTCGAAGACCAACCTGCCTATCCCTAGTAATTACAAGCACGCTTGTAAAGTTTGAACTCAACAGTCATGACTTGTGAGTTCAAGCTACTCCCAAAAACCCCCGGCCCCCTTCTGCCTTTCCTTTCGAGAATTACAGGCGTAATGTTATGAACAATATATTTTTTATTGTCGAACTAAATTCTTATTTCATTTCTCAGTCATTATCACTAAACCACTAAAATGTTTCTCATCCGTTTACCACCACTTTATTTCATTCTATCAATTCATCCACATGATTTATTTCAGCTAGATATCAATATTTTACTGAAACTATAGCGAGTGAAGGATAGATACTTACTGCCTTTCCAATATACAGGACGGACGATTTTTCATAAACTTGAAAGTGTGGTCAGTAGAAAAGCGGATTAAGAAAACGAGTGAGCCTTAGGTACAGTAGGTATATGATGTGTAATATCTAAAATCTCACCTTGGTAATAAGCAATTGAGCAGCGACAGAAATTAACCTCAAAATTTAAAAAGCTAATACTGAAATATTTATTCATTACTAGTGGTCGATTTGACCCCCTGGGGGCCTACCACCAGCTCTTATAACAGTATCATTATAATCTTATTTTGACTTTTCGTACCATGACGTCCTTAAAATAAGCTTAAGGCTTCTGCAGACTGGAGCGACATCGCGGGCGCGACAGGCAGCTATATGCCTGCCGCGTCCACGATATCACTCCAGTCTGTAAGAGCTTTTATTATATATTAAAACAATGTTATTTTTTGAGAGGTTTTGGTGACGTCACCTCTAAAAGTTCATCCAATTCGTACCACGACGTGACTTTTGACAGCTAGTAATATTGTGTTTACGTCAAATTTAGCAATCTTAAAAAGTTCCTCGGACTCGACGGAAGCGTTATTGTTTTGCAAATTTATAATAAAAAAAAAACACTTTCTTGTCAAATCATCATCATCATCTGCCTAGCCTTTTCCCAACTATATTGGGGTCGGCTACCAGTCTTACCGGATACAGCTGAATACCAGTATATTACGGAGCGACTGCCTATCTGACCTCCACAACCCCGTTACTGGGTAACACGATACCCCTTGGTAAGACTGGTTGTCAGACTTTCGAGCTTCTGACGACCCGTAACGACTGTCAAAGATCTACAAATGACAGCCGGGACCAACGGCTTAACGTGCTTTCCGAGGCACGGAGGGGTCTTGGTATGAAAAGATGGTCACCCCATCCACGGACCAACCGCGGCAAGCGTAGCTTAACCTGATCGATCGACCCGTGCGGCTGTTATTACTTAGCCACAAGCCCCACACTTTCTTGTTATATAAAGTAAGTAAGAACTTGCCGAATGAATTGTGTAAGTATCTAGAGATTTTAGTACATGGGTTAATTTCTTGTTTGATTCTAGATGGTGGATCCATACGAAATATTATTACTTGAGTTTTTGGAAGCTGATAGATACCGCAGAAAAATATTGTTTCATTAGGTGTCCGCGCACCTCTACGTCGTTTAGCAAAAAATTATAATACTCTTTTTTCAGAATTAGATTTATTCTCTTTGTTAGCTAACAAAATTCGCATTGATCTACTTAAAATGATCGAATAAACAGATTATAAACCGTATTTTCTTTTTATAATATAAGTATAATTTTTAGTATCATAAGAATAAGATTTACTCATTTGTACGATTAATTAGTAATGTTGTACTCGTGCTCTTCCAAATTTCAATTCTAATATGTAATATGTGGATAACGTAGTTAGTTATGCACTGATATACCTAGATTATTAGCTATTGTTAACCATGCATAGTGTGTAATTGTTGGTTTTCCCTAATAAATAAAATAAAAATAAAAATAAGACGCCGACAACACCTAAACCGCGGTCACTGTCACATTGCATAGAAAAGAAAGAGAAGCGCGATGACACAACGCTTGTAATTTATTGCAAAATATGAAGCAATTATCTATTTACTCAAAATTGAGTTGAGTAATTGAAAATAAAAAACAACCAAGATCTGCATTTAAATAAGAAATTCTTGTTATTAATTAAATACGTAACGTATATTGATATTTGATACAGGTATTTTGGATTAGAACTTAAAGTAAGAGGTTACTTTAACGTTAGTTTGTATCGAGTTTTTTTTTTCAAAACGTGTTTTGGTAACAACCTAATTCTGGGAAATATGTTGAAAATTAACATTATATTTTTTCCGCTGCCATAGATTTGGCAATTTTTTGTCTTAAGAGAAGCCTATTTTGGCCAATTGGGTCTTGTCAGCGCCTTAATATTGATATAGATATATTATACACAATTTAAATTGACAATTTACAAAGTTATAAGTAGTTACTTTAGTCCAGCCTGCCCAATCCGGTCCATGGCCCTCTACGGGGCACCTGTATGGGCGCGCTCTCTGGTGCTGCGGCCAGCCCGCCGGTTGAGCGCGGCCCAAAGGGTCATGGCCATCCGGATGGTCCGAGGATACCGCACGGTCTCCTGTGAGGCAGCGAGCCTCCTTGCCGGATTGCCGCCATGGGATCTGGAGGCAAAAGTCCTCGCGCACGTATGGGAGTGGCGCGAGGAGGCTAAACGCCGGGGCGTAAGTCCGCTGCCGCGAGAAATCGCGGCACAGCGGACGGAGCTCCGGCGGGATCTCATGGCGTCATGGAAAGTACGGTTGTTGCAACCCAGTGCTGGGCACGCCACGATTGCGGCGATAAGTCCCCTCTTTGAGGAGTGGCTGGAGAGGCGCCACGGCGTCCTCACCTTCCGCGTGACGCAGGTCCTCACCGACCCGGCAGGCATCGGCCCTAGTGGACCCCTATGCTTGTGCTGACGACATCTCTTTGAGGCGCGCGTGGAATACAACGCGACGTCGACCCGGGCCTGGTTCTTACCGGACGGCGAGCTACTCATTGCTCACCGTACGCCGCAAGCCCGTGCCTGCGATGGCTGGAAATCCACCCGGGATTCCCGACGCCCAGGGCGTCTCCTGCGGCGGTGAGGGGCGAGAAGGCGCGAAATTTGCCTTTCTCTCAACCATCCCGCCTCCTCCTTCGCGAGCATTACTGCTTCGTAGAAGGAGGTGACGGCTGCCCATGCTCTCTCGCTCCATACCGTGGCCTGAACCAGGACCAGACGCGAGAGATCTCTGCCGCCGATCGCCTCCACGAGGACACGGCGGTGCTCTGCCCAAGCCGGGCAGACCTCCACCGTTTGCTCCACCGTTTCCTCCGGGCAGACCTCCACCGTTTGCTCCACCGTGTCCTCCGGGCGACCCACACATTGGTGACACCCGAGCGTTTCCTCCCGACTTATCCGACACAGGAACCTCCCGAAGCTGCCGTGTCCGGTGAGGACCTGCGTCAGGCGGAAGGTGAGCACGCCGTGGCGCCTCTCTAGCCACTCCTCAAAGAGCGGACTTATCGCCGCAATCGTGGCGTGCCCAGCACTGGGTTGCGACAAACGTACTCTCCATGTCGCCATGAGATCCCGCCGGAGCTCCGTCCGCTGTGCTGCGATTTCTCGCGGCAACGGAGTTACACCCCGGCGTTTCGCCCCTTCGCGCCACTCCTATACGTGCGCCAGGACTTTTGCCTCCAGGTCCCATGGCGATTGTTAAATGCTTGGCTGTTATAAATTGTAGTCGTTTTATTTTTGCTACTCATTCCAAAACAGAACTTCATCATCTCAACACATAATCCAAATTCTGTGCTTTAACTAAAACTTCACTGCAGTGCCACAGAGTATGAGCAGAACTGAGCTTTATCTAGGATTAAACCCGTGTCTCATTGTCAACCGAGCTAAACACTGCTTACTGGGGATTATGTAATCTATACCGACTGGATGCGACACGGCAAGCTTGAAACATAATTATCTTGTTCATTGTGCAAAACCTTTTAGAAAGAGCTCGTCCGGAATAGTTATAGTACAAATCCTTGTGTAAGAACTCATCCGTGGAAGTACTACCACCACAGCTATCTCCCGCTAAACAGCAGCATAGCTGTGTTCCGGTCTGAAGGGTATGGGTGCCTGTGTAATTACAAGCATATGAGATATTTCAGCTTTGTCTCTAGGACGGCAACGCGCCTGCGAAGTCTTTGTATTGCAGATGTATAGGCGGTGGTGACTATTTATCATCAGATGCGCCTTTCGACCAACGTAAATGTTTAGTTCTCAGATAAGGGTTGGATAACTGCCGTTGATCTTGGCGATACAAATCGCACGCGTAATAGAATACTGACCTATTAGAGCTTGAGTCAAACTTAGGATTTCTCCAAATTTTTTTGCACAGATTTAATCAATGGTTTTTGAATTTTAATCATATTTAGCTGTAAGTTACATATTTACTTTATTGGCTAATAAGCCGACTAGACCCCAATTGCAAAATATTTAACGGTGATTTCCAGAAATCTACGTTTTTGAGTTATGCCAGTATTCTATTAAGCATTCGAAATGTGCGTCACGCTCACGCCGCGCCGCCGCGCCGCTGTTTGGTTTCATAAGGAATATTTGTATTTTTGGTAACGAAAATATGACTATTTGAACCAAAAAAAATAAAAAAAAGACTTAATTATGTTATAAAAAGTTGCTAAGCGAAGGATTATAACGAGTTAATATAGATAGACTGTGGCTTTATCTAGGATTAATCAGGGCCTCAATGTCAACCGAGCTAAAGATACTGCTTACTGCGAATTAAGTGATCAATATCGACTGGATAAGACACGGCGATGTTACGTAAGAAAATAGTTAGTTAAATAGAAAGTCTTTATTAAACTTGCTGTTTTTCTACCAATTCGCTTGTAATACCCGAAGGGTAAGACAGAGGTCTATCTATAATAGGGTACACCTACGTTTCGCTTGTTATGTTTTAAGTCCCATGTAATAGGGGGCGAGCCTGTACAAATAAGTACCTAGGTATGAACTAAAAGGTACTTGCTGATAATATATTTATTTACATAACCAAATTACAAGATGATTATTAACATTAACTAAATTAAATTAAAACTAAGTTAAGCTTAAAAAAGGCCCTCGGGGCATTGTACCGAGGATGCTGGCGGCATTTCCTCGCTGAATTGCAATGCTGATGCGTTGCGCGAGAAAGCCGCCAGCTTTTCGGTCACCAGTTACATCAACTAGACGTTTCGCGATTTCCGCAAATAACTTATGCGCACTGGGACCCCACGGACCGAGGGTCTCGACGCCAAAGGGCACAAATTTGTACTCTCTGCCAAGGCCTCCATATTTATTTTCCTTGCTGATTAATACATAGGTAGATGAAAGCATTTTATTACAAACTATTATATTAATAAAATTTTAAATTTAAAAAATCCCCGACACTAAAAAAAACATCTTAAAAGTAACAAAATAATACGTATTGGGCCCTTTCAGTTTAATATAAATGTAGGTTATATTTTGAGTCAAGCGTGGTCGAGTCGAGGGACGGCTACTGAAAATAGGAAGTTAACAGCGGTTATTCTTTCTATAATAATAATATAATAATAATAATATAATTTTTTATTCATAAATTCACATACAAATTACTAGAAATTACATCATTACAAACTTACATATTAATTAGTAAGAAAATGTTAAACTATGTCTAAAATAAATCTAGTGTATAACTTATATAGATTGGTTAAGGGTCTAATTCCATACAATAGCGACCTGCCTGATGTAGGTTTATTCAAACCTGTGTTTCAGGCCATCACTTAACAACGCTGCGTGCTTTAGTGGACAATATGGTACTGTACATAGATCTAGCATTGATACATATTAATTATATTTTAAAAAAAATATTTATTTAACACTAATAAACTTATTGCATTACATCTAGCAATTTTTCAGTGTCTGAGTAATTAAATGTCGCTAAATATTCACATAACATTTCACTGCAGTTTTTACGATTTACACTATACATATACTTAGAGACTTACTGATTTTATTATATAAGAACGGACCTAAAAATACATAAAATTTATTTATAAAAGTATGTCTAGTTTGAGGCTTTATGCAAACCAAGTCTTTTCTTCTCTTATCTATAGATATTGGGATATAAGGAAGTTTGCTATGCTGGAGTAGTATTATATTCAATATAAATAGTTGACGCACGGTTAACACCTTACATGCCGTGTAAAGCTCGTGTGTGGGAAATCTAAATGGGCGAAAGGTTACCTATAAGGCTACCTTAAGGATAGCTCTCTGCGCACGTTCTAATGGCAGTAGGATTGATTTAGCAGCCCCACCCCATGAAGTTATACAATAAGTGAGAATGGATTGGCACAAAGCTAAATATACCTGTTTAATTAATTTGTAGTCTGATATAAATCGTAAATTCTTAAAAATGTACATTCATTTACGCATTCGTGTGCATAATAAATCGATGTGTTTACGGAAATTCAGATTTGTGTCAATCGTTACACCTAGATATTTCATATGATCGGTTTTTGCTAAGGTAGGACAACTACATGCATTGTCAGCATACGTGTTGCACTTATGCGCATAAATGTTTATGTTAGTAGTTGGCAGGTTAGTATTTCTAATAGTAAATAAAATGTGTTTGGTTTTATCTGCATTTAGTGTTAAGAGATTTACATGTAGCCAATTAGACACTATATTAAAACCGTTCTGGGCTTGTTTATACACCTCATCTCGAGATTTGTCTGAAAACAATAGAGCTGTGTCATCTGCATATGACATTATGACACCATTTTGGAGTGACAAGCTGCACAGGTCATTTATATATACAAGGAATAAAGTAGGACCCAAAATACTACCTTGTGGTATTCCGTAATTACTATTTCGAAGCTCAGAACTAACGTACTGACCAATTTTGACACATTGTTCGCGGTCAGTAAGATAATCAGAAAGTAGTGAAAGAGTTGTTCCTCTTATTCCCAGCGTTTCAAGCTTGTGCAATAGTAAAGGACAAGAAATTGTGTCAAAGGCCTTGGCGAGGTCTAGGAAGATCCCAATGGTGTGCATGCCCTTATCCAAATTAGTCGTTATATAATCTGTCATTTGATGTACTGCTTGGTAAGTTGATTTTTTGGACCTAAAACCAAATTGGCTATCTGAAAGTAAATTTTTATCTTCTAGGTATTTAATTAATCTAATATTAATGATTTTCTCTAGGATCTTGGAGATTCCTGTTAAAACGGAAATGGGTCTGTGGTTATTAGCACATTTTTGTCACCAGATTTATAAACAGGAGTAACCACTGCCTTTTTAAGCGACTTAGGGAATATACCATTACTTAAACATAACTGAAAAATATGAGTTCGCGGCGGAGCAAGTATGTATCTGAAGTGTTTAAGTATGTTGTTTGAAATACCGTCCCACCCAATAGCACAAACGTCCTTTAATCCAGAAATAATTGTTAGTACTTCCTCGACATCCGTATCTAGTAAGACAAACGATTTGAGTTTGGGGACTGTTTTAGGTTGGTTTTGAGGGAAGAAGCTTTTAGATGTTAAAGTCTTTTCTGCCAAGGTTTTACCTACGTTAGAAAAATATAAATTAATTTTATTTGTTGATTCGATTGGGTTGTTCTCTATAGTCAATAAGTCAAGTGGAGGGTCAGGGATTTTTGTTCTAAATGTGTTTGATTTTATAAATTTCCAAATAAGTTTACAACTTTTGCCTGCTTTCTGCAGTTCATTTCTATCATATTCATTTTTTATTTTTTTCAGAAGGGTGTTGCAGAAGTTTCTATATCTTTTATACGTAATGGAAAGTATTTCATTTCCAGGCTCAAGTTTGGATTTTATGTGAAGTTTATCTCTATGCCTAATACATCGAACAAGTCCGGGTGTAATCCAAGGTTTAATGCACTTATACTTCCTTGGCGTTATTTTAGCAACTGTATGTTTTATTATTGCACAGTGAAGTGAATTTATAAAATAATTAATAGAAATATTTGCATCGGTAGAATTATAAACGGGGTCAAAATTAATATTACGTATGTCTTTTTCGAGGAGTGTCATGTTGACTTTAGTATAGCTACGTAAACAATTTTTCCTGGGTAAAGAAACTTGTAATGTTAGTAAAACTGCTTGATGATCAGTAAGCGAAGAGTTAGTAACAAATGTTTTGGTTGGGTTATTTGTTTTTATAATGAAATGGTCTAAACATGAACCGCTTTGATGTGTGGGGTGGTAATGAGCTGGCAAGAGTCCGTGGAATGTGCAGATATTAAGATAGTTATGTGCATGCATATCCATTTTCCCGGAAGCAATGTTGATATTGATATCACCCATTAATATAATGTTTTTAAAAGTTGTTAGTCTTTGTAACTGTACGTTTAGTGAATCTAAGAAATTGTCGACATTTTGAGAGGGAGGTCTGTATATAGCCATAACTACCGTATCTGAATTAATTTTAATGAGTAAGCAATTACTATTTTGTAGCAATGGTTCTTCTACAGTTGCACTTAAATTATTGCTAACAAATACAACTATACCATCATTCTGATTGATGTTTCTGTAGGTTCTATGCGAATCATATCCGTCTAATGATGGTATAACAGCTGTTTGTTTTGACAACCAACATTCTGTTAGGACGATAATGTCGCAACTTATACCTAGGTTCTGTAGTAATATCTCAAAACTATTTATATTTCGATTTATGGTACGAATATTTTGTGTGAGTAGGGTCAGCGGTTTCTCTCCCAAGGGAAAGAAGTGTTTACAGTCATCAACATTACAAATTATAGTATCAGACACAGAAAATTGATCTAGGTCACTAATTAATTGATCAGCCATGATAAATAAACAACTAACAAATATAAATAAACAAAAACTACTACTAGTGTGCTTAATAGATAGGTTAATAGGTAGCGCTCTTAGGCGCCCTCATAATCAATGGAATGAATATAGTTATCCGCGGCATATTTTCGTGCTGGACAATTTACATCACCAGTTTTATTGTCAGCTTTCCTCTTAAAACGTTTGCATGTCGCACAGTTGGGTGGAGTGGATTTTGTGCTGCATTCCTTGAAAGTGTGGCCAGTCTCTCCGCAGTGATTGCACGTCGGACTAGTTTCACGGCAGAACTTGGCCGCGTGACCGAACTGCTGGCAGTTGAAGCACCGTGTAACGATCGTGAAGTCTCGTACTGGGCATGACGTCCAATTTATAAAAATTCGTCCTTGATTCACTAGAATCTTCCTGATGCTAGCCGGCACTTCTAGTATGTAATTGCAAGTAGGGAGGTCTTTTTTACCAGATTTATGGCTTAACTTAATTTGTTCTTCAAACGACTCACGAGTAGTACTCATCTTATCTGAGAGGTTTTGCTCGTAAATGCAGTCAAAGACCTCCTTATCAGTCAGGGCTACCGGGACACCAATAATAGTGATTCTTGGGCGCCGTTTGGATGGTTCTTCGACCTTAAGGCCCGAAGAAACAAGTTTTTCTAAGCTTCTCAGCTTTTCAATGTCCTCTTTGGAGTCAGTACTAATAAGAACACCTCCATTTTTGACTTTCTTAAGGCCACGAACATGTAGTTTAAGTTCCCCGGGTGAAATAATTTTTTCTACGAGTGACTTGGTATCATCACTAGATTTGGTCCTGTCGCTGGGATATATGGCCACTGAGCTTAAATTTGCTGGGCGCACAAAATTATCCGAGCCTTTTTTGACCATATTAGCGTACGAAAAGGGTTCTGGGGGCTTTGAAATTCCTTCAACTACCTCTCTGAACTGCATGAGAGAGTTCGCGATGTTCTGTTGTTGCTGTAGGTGCTGAATGGTATTATGGGCTTGTATGGTTTTTTGCTTTAAGGCTTGATACAAAACAGCCATCTGAGATGCGCCATTTGAGGCCTTACGGCAGAGATTAGTAACACGAACCTTTTGTTCCGCGATCATTTTTCCCTCAGCGACTAAACTGCAAACTTCAGTTAGAATATTATCGATTGCCCCCATCCATTTCTGAATCTCCGGCGTAGAAATAACTTCAGTCGGTAGCTCGTTCTCCAAGGGAGGTGGTGGATTTGGGTCTATAGGCTGGAAATCTTGAGTTGGTGTCGGCGGAGGGCTTCGTCGTAATAGTTGACTACGACCAAACGGGCTAGATCCTGCGTTAGACATATCTAACACAGTAACACTATTGTCTTAAAAAGTACTTTAGTTCATTCTTGCACAAAGTCTGTAACCTAGTACTAATCACTCGCGACACACTTATATCACTGACAACGCAAATAATTCGAACAATATTATTTGTAATTAATTAAAAGTGTCATAATAAGCTAAGCAAGACACGTCCGCGCAGTCAAGCGATTGATCGCGCAATCTATAATAGCATACATTCATTATTGCTAGGTATAAGCCTCGTCTGTTTGACGTTTAGTCGTATTTAGCCGTCCCCCGACACGACGACGCTTGGATTGGCTAAGAATACTCTCGATTAAGTCACCTTTCAAACAAACAAACAAAAACAAAATCAAAATTGGTACATGCGTTCGGGAGCTACGATGCCACACACAGACACACACACACACACACACACACACAGATAGACAGACAGACAGACAGACACGTCAAACTTATAACACCCCGTCGTTTTTGCGTCGGGGGTGAAAAATCACTTTGAAATTCGAACGGTGCCTCGTTGTGAATCTGCGATGATTTACTTTAAAAACAAAAGAGTTCACTTTCGAATTAAGTGAGATTCCAAGTGAAGTTCAAGGTACACTACCAAAACCGGTTTAAGGGTCGGGTAATCGCCGTTGACCTTGGCCATATAAATGAGCGTCTCGCTCACGCCGCGCCACCGTTCGGTTTCATAAGAAATATTTATTTTTAGAAACGAAAATATGAATATTTCAATAAAGTAATCACATATAATTATAGATAATAAAATAGACTGTTCATAGAAAAAAAATCATGAAAATATCATAAGTAGTTTGAAAGTAATATCGTTTTTTATGCTTTGGGTAGACTTCCTGAATTTATTTCATAAAGTATTTTACTACAATACTTAAATATTAACATATAGAATTGATATGTATGCGTTCTAGTTTAACATACATTTTTGCAAGACTTGCTTGTGTTATATGAAGGCGAAATAAAAGATTTAAAAGTCGATAAAATCATATAATGCGGTGCGGTTTAAAGGAAGATGTAGTGACAATAATTGAAAAGAGTATGCTTGGATGGTTTGGTCATGTTGAGAGGATGAATGAAATGCGAGTAACAAAAGGTATTTACAAGGCAGATGTGAGTGGAAATGCTGGGAGGGGACGCTCCAGGAAGACATATAGTGACCTCATTGGTGATGTTCTTCAAAAAGGTCAGGTGCGCAGTACTCGCAACCGACGTGCGTGTATGACCAAATGTATGATCGTAAACGAAGCAAAAGGAGTACGTAAGGAGCGTAGCAGCTGGCGTTCTATAGTTTCTGTCTACCCCCATGAGAAGAAGGCGTAAGTTTATGTATGTATGCATGTAAAATCATATATCTGCGCCTTAATACGACATTGTAATTACCTCCCTAAGTACTATATCTTTTGTTGAGTGTACATACGGGATTATGTGTGGCTAAAGAGCTCCACATATCACTCACCACACGGTCGATTAAACAGACAAGCCGTGTGATGGACCAGATAATTTATTACTTTATTAGCATACTGATAGATTATTTGCTGTTTTTTTGTTCAAAAAAGGTCTTTTGTTTGCTCAATACATTTTTGGAGAGTGAAAAATTGGTCTGATGGTTGGGAGAATTGGGGATGAACTGATAACGGATAGTCATTATAGATAGTCTGTTTGTTTGTTTGTTTGTTTGTGAAAAACGGCTTTTTTCATAGGGCCCAAACGATTCAACAAAAAAAAAAACACAGACCTACATGGGCACTTATGAAACCTCAGAAGCTAGGTGCATAGTTCCAATTGGTCGTTTCCTATGGAGAAGAGCCGACAAGAATCTCTACGGTTACTATTTTAAAAATAATCGGCTTTTACGATGTTTTCAAATTACAGTGTTAATATGTATGGGAGGACAGTGTAGGCCTGTCAAGAAGTACCTACCAGGTACTTAACAAAAAATAAAAGGTCACAAAATATAAAAAAATCTATGTGAAATAAAAATTTCATTCCTTGCTCTTGAATAGTCTGAAGTGTCCATAAACTACATATAAACAAAGAACAAGACAGTAAAAATGTCAAAAGTTTTAACAACTGAGATTATAATTATATTTACAATTTAATGAACTGAATTTCAACGCTAGAAAGACATATTATAAAATATAGCCTTTGTAGGGTTCCGTAGTAAACAAGGAACCCTTATACTTTCGCCATGTCCGTCTGTCTGTCTGTATGTCCCCACTGTACCTCAGAGTTGCTTAGTACTAGAAAGCTGTAATTTGGCATAGGTATACATATTAATTACGCCGACAAAGTGTTAAAATAAAACCTTGAAAAACATTTTTTTAGGGTACCTCCCTTGCACGTAATATGGGATCATATTTCTTTTTGTTTTTTCCCCTATGGTGTGGGGTATCGTTCGTTAGGCCGTTCAAAAATATTGCGGATTTGTGAATATCACTAGATTCAAGGATCCACTTGCGTAGTAAGTATTAAAGTGCAAATTTTTGTTAGAGTCAAATGTCAAAGTCACACAAATTATTTTTTTCAAATAGGCACATAAAAGGCACTTTTGAACGTGATAATTGACAAAAAAATTTAACTGATTCTAGTCGCCCCTTCCAAAAGGTAGTTTCGTATGGAGAAAAATGGGCAAGAAACTCCACCGTTACCCTTTTAAAAATATGTTACAATATGGTGTATACGTACATTGATTATATAATTATATGTGAAGACGATGCGTCTAGAATACAATTACTATACTACAATAGGTAAAAAGAAGTAAAAATGAAGCAATGAAAGATAGATATAATCCTCTAATTAGTAATATGCTTGTTTATAAAGTGTACTTTTAATATGAGTTTTAAATTTTCTTTAATTTAATTGCAATATATCACAAGGTATTTTGTTGTAACATTTGACACAGTACCCCATAAAAGATGTATGTACTTTAGATAATCTGAAAAATGTTTGATCTATTTTATTTCTATTTGTAGTAATACAATTATGTTTATCACTTATTTTATTAAAAAGATTTCGATTTTTTTCTTCTTATAAAAAGAAAAAGATGTCGACTTTTCCTTTATAGGCCCGTGATTGCAATATAATTGATTAAAAACCGGCCAAATGCGAATCGGACTAGCGCACGAAGGATTCCGTACCAAAATCTATAAAAACGGCAAAATAAAATCCCCTTAAATATTTATGTTTTTCTGTTTTTTTTTTAGTCTCTGTTGTTATAGTGGCAACAGAAATACATCATCTGTGAAAATTTCAACTGACTTACTATCACAGTTCATGAGATACAGCCTGGTGACAGACGGACAGACAGACAGACAGACGGACAGCGTGGTCTTAGTAATAGGGTCCCATTTTATCCTTTGGTTACGGAACCCTAAAACCGTACATTTAAGCTACATTTACCATAAAACAACCGGCAAGGTGTAGACAAAAACATATTTCTTTGTATAGAAGTTGATCTCGAATTATAAAAGAAACTTTGTTCGCTGTTTTCATGGCCCATCCCTATACTTCTTCTAAACGAGACGGGTCTCTTGTCTCATAAAAAATATTACTTCGCTGCCTCTCTGTAAGGGTAGGTTCACATTAGCGACACGACTAAAGCGATGACTGGAATGACGCTTACAATAAAAGCTTAACGATTTTGAGACTCAGATTATAGTTTGATTTGTTTTGTTATTAAATCAAAATACTTAAATGCCACCAGTCTAATGTAGTTACCTATACCACGACCGAGGAAAACTGTTCCACCATAATACAGATTATACTAGTACGGGGGACAGAGTGATTCAGTTTCGTATAAACTAACAACCATACCACTTTGTACCCTTTGTACACTTTGTACCCTAGTGCGCATAAGTTATTTGCAGAAATTGCGAAACGTCTAGTTGATGTAACTTGTGACTGAAAAGCTGGCGGCTTTCTCGCGCAACGCATCAGCATTGCAATTCAGCGAGGAAATGCCGCCAGCATCCTCGGTAGAATGCCCCGAGGGCCTTTTTTAGGCTTAACTAAGTTTTAATTTAATTTAGTTAATGTTAATAATCATCTTGTAATTTGGTTATGTAAATACATTCATATCTTACCAATTATTATGTATTAAATAAGACTCAGCTTAATTTAAATTCTTTTATAAAACTGTAATAGAAAAATATTGCGCAAGGTTGTTAGATTAATTTGGAAAATAATGAAAGTTTTTTAATATTTTTTTTATTTACGTGGTTAAAATATATGCATTTATTAGGAGTTTTGGTCAGTCAAAACACCTTTTTTCAAGAGAAGAAGAAGCCTACTGAGATTCACTGCCCTTTCCAACGTCAACTTTAAGGCGGTTGTGATGCACATACCAAAATTGTACCTGCATCAGGTGATGAAAGAAAGCTTTTGGCCACAGGATGTGGTACTCCGGCGCTCTCGCGGACAAGTGCCACCGGAACGCACAAAGTCTTAGTGCAACTAATTGATACTAGCATAGTTTTAAGTTGTATTTACTAACACAATTGTTATTACATGTATACTTAGGTTAAGGTATTCATCTATGGGTCTTCGTAACCTGAAAATAAATGGTTTATTATTATTATTTGCACAGGTACAAACAACCGCACAGCAGTCTTAAGACGCTGACAACACGTAAACCGCGGCCCCTGTCAGATTGCATAGAAAAGAAAGAGAAGAGCGATGACACAACGCTTGTAATTTATTGCAAAATATGAAGTAATTATCTATTTACTCAAAATTGAGTTGAGTAATCGAAAATAAAAAACAACCAAGTTCTGCATTCAAATAAGACGTTCTTGTTATTAATTAAATACGTAACGTATGTTGATATTTGATACAGATCTTTTGGATTAGAACTCAAAGTAAGAGGTTAGTTTAACGTTAGTTTGTATCGAGATTTTGTTTTTAAAACGTGTTTTGGTAACAACCAAGTTCTGGGAAATATGTTCAAATATAACATATATTTTTTCCGCTACCACAAACTATACAGATTTGGCAATTTTTTTTCTTAAGAGAAGCCCATTTTTGTCAATTGGGTCTTGTCAGCGCCTTAAGGGGACTACGCAACTTAAGCCTAAACTCAACTTTTATAAGTTTTATAATGCCTTAAAGTATACGATCCACTGCAGTAAACAAAATCAGAAAAATATATGATATTCTTAAGGATATATGCTAGGTAGATAGTGTGTTGAAAACATAATATAACTAATTTGATATGATAGAAAATATCCACGAAAATACCTCTAAAAATTTCGTTTAGCGATTAAAAACCATACTAATATACATGCAATCATTCTGACTTTTTGTCATATTATTCTACAAGCAACATATTAGCATAATAGTGTTTTATTTTTTTTATACAATCTATAGCTTTTTGTAAATCGATAATTGCTTCATATTTTGCAATAAATTACCAGCGTTGTGTCATCGCGCTTCTCTTTTTTTTCTATGCAATCTGACAATGACCGCGGTTTAAGTGTTGTCGGCGTCTTAAATGAAACAATATTTTTCTGCGGTATTACGCACACGGATCCTTGAATCGTGTGAGGTCCAACACGCACTTTTTAAATATACAATAAGAGAATATACTTACATATATACATACTTCTAAAATAAATATTACTAAAATACTTATATATAATGAATAATATAAAATAATAAATACATAATATGCAACTATGGCAAAGTGGAAAGGTATGGATGGTGTTCTTTCACTCTTCTACTACATACATATGTACTATTGCGATGACTTTATTCACATCTCTGCGTGGTCGAACACGCACTTAGCCGGTTTTTTTTACGTTTCTTGAACGAGAAAATCGTTGATTGCTAGTAGTTTCCCCGTCGGCGGTGGGACAGATGCCTTAGGCGTGGGCTGCTTTGTAGCGGTGCCTTTATGTCGGCTATTTTAACGCACCTAATTTGAGTACAAAAACCTCTTACAAAAACCGTGATTTAGGTGTTTAGCCTCTTAAAAGTATAAAATTGACAGCGGCTTTATAAAGCAGCGATATAGGTTATTTTCGTAGTTCAAGTGTTACCACTGATGTGCAGTTAACTGTCCCTACCCATAAAAATGAGTGAAAAAAGCACAGCTAGGAGAATAGAATCTCAACAGCGTCTTTAATCAATTATATACGCAAAACCAGTGTTGCACAGACCGCGGCCCGCGGTCGGCATGCGGCCCGCGGTCGGCATGCGGCCTGCTGTCGGTACGCGTGCGGCCCGCCAAAAAATTAAAAAAATGCGGAAAATAAAATAAAATATAAAATAAATATTGACAGTGTGATATACCTAATTAAATACATTATACCCTTTCGGCTTTGCATTCGAAACATCCCCCGGCTCCCGTGATCCCGTATTTTTTCGACTTTCCTACAGCAGACCAGGCCTGCCTCGAAATCGAGGGCAAAGACGTTATTGACGCAATAATTTCTTTTAAAACCGGTTCAGCGGCCGGCCTGGACGGAATCTCACCCCAACATTTAAAAGATTTAACTTCTTATTCTGTGGGTGATGCAGGTGTGCAGCTTATTTGCTCTATTACAAAATTAATAAATTTTATTTTTTCAGGCAAAATCAACGCTGATATTGCCTCACTTTTATTTGGTGCTAATTTGATCGCCCTAACTAAAAAGGACGGAGGGGTGAGACCCATTGCTGTGGGGTCAACTTTAAGACGTTTGGCATCCAAAATTGCGGTGAGACATATCAAATCTAAATTACAGTCTGTTTTCGAACCTATACAATTAGGATTTGGCACGAAAGGTGGGTGTGAGGCAGCCGTCCATGCCTTAAGAACCTACCTTTCGTATGATGATTGCGAAATTGTAGTCAAAATTGACGTCAAAAATGCTTTCAATTCAGTAAACAGGGATGCCATGCTGACAGAAGTTAAGAACAAAATTCCGGAACTCTATCAATACCTGCTTACCTGCTACGCAGAACCTTCAAAATTAATTTACCGTTCCCATGAACTTTCTTCGGAGGTCGGCTGTCAGCAGGGCGATCCCCTCGGGCCAGCAATTTTTAGCTTGGCTATAAATCCGATTATTCAAAATTTAAAATCAAAATTTAACGTTTGGTATTTGGATGACGGAACCCTGGGAGGCGATGTGGACACTGTGCTTTCTGACTTATCAGATATTAAAACAAATTTCGAAAATATTGGTTTAGAATTGCAAATGTGAACTCTTCATTCAAAAAACTTCTTACGGTTTGGATAATTTAAAATCCAAATTAAATTTTCTGGCACCGAATATCAAAATAGTAGACAGAAAGTCACTTTGCCTCCTGGGTTCTCCCATCTTTGAAGAATATTTTCCTGATTATATTACTAACACTATTTCTAAATTCCAAAGTCACGCAAATTGTTTACTCGAAATCAGTCCTCATTATGCTCTTATAATTCTAAAGTTTTGCCTTTTTGTCCCTAAATTTACTTATATGCTTCGCTGTAGCCCTTTTTGGAAACATCCAAATTTGCTTTCACCAATAGACGATTTAGTCAAAACTAGTTTAGAAACGATTTTAAATATTCAGCTCAATGAACCATCTTGGTTACAAGCATCCCTCCCTATTCGGTTTGGCGGTTTAGGAATCCGCAAAATTTCGAGTGTTGCTTCCCCAGCCTTTTTGTCGTCCACCCATAGCACGTCACGTCTCATAGGTAATGTCCTAAGGGCTTTGCCCACAAACTATGAGACTGCGGGCTTGGAGGATGCCAAGAATGCTTTTCAAATTGCTTGCCCGGGTAAAGAATTTCCAGACAACCTAAAATCTCAGAGGAGCTGGGACGATATTTATTGCGATTTAACATACAAATCGATTCTGAGCCGCAGTTCAGGTGCGGATCGCGCAAGACTTTTGGCGGTCGGAACCAGAGAGGCCGGTCATTGGCTACATGCCCATCCTTCTCCATATACCGGTACCTTCCTGGATCCGACCTCGCTTCGTCTGGCGACTGGTCTGCGGCTTGGGGTCACGGTATGCACTCCACACACATGCCCTTGTGGCACGGACGTGGACCGACTGGGTCACCACGGACTTTGTTGTCAAAAAAGTGCAGGCCGCTTTTCAAGACATGCAACACTTAATGACATAATCCGCCGGTCTCTTGCCAGCATCAATGTGCCTGCTCTTCTTGAGCCGACTGGCATTGTCAGAGATGATGGCAAAAGACCTGATGGTGTGTCTTTGGTCCCGTGGAGTTTGGGACGGATGCTTGTGTGGGATGCTACCTGTGTAGACACACTGGCACCGTCCCACCTCCAACGGACTACTTCTAAAGCGGGTGCAGCGGCAGAAAATGCCGAAAATTTGAAAGTTATTAAATATGGAGGCCTTGGCAGAGAGTACAACTTTGTGCCCTTTGGCGTCGAGACCCTCGGTCCGTGGGGTCCCAGTGCGCATAAGTTATTTGCGGAAATCGCGAAACGTCTAGTTGATGTAACTGGTGACCGAAAAGCTGGCGGCTTTCTCGCGCAACGCATCAGCATTTTGCAATTCAGCGAGGAAATGCCGCCAGCATCCTCGGTCCAATGCCCCGAGGGCCTTTTTTAAGCTTAACTTAGTTTTAATTTAATTTAGTTAATGTTAATAATCATCTTGTAATTTGGTTATGTAAATAAATGATATTAAATACATTATGTGAGCATGTGATGCGAGCTTGCGATTGGAACTATTTGGGTAGCAATTGGGCGAGTTCGGGCGAAAAAAATTGTCCTGGCAACGCAATGCCATGCATCAAACTAAATATTGTAAGTTTTACAAAAAAAGTTACCTAATCAAATTCTTTTAAAACGTTTACCTAGTTATTTTTCTTTGGACTGCCAGGCCCGCCTTTGACTCATAATGTGCCCTAATGGCCCTTATTCTCTATAAGTCTGTGCATCCCTGTGCTAAGCCCATTTAATTGTATAGTTCCCGAGACGATTAAAACTAGCAAAGAAAGAGATAAGTTCAGCTAGTTTTATGGTGCAGTGTCTCTAAATTAGTCTTGGCAGCCGTGATATTCTAGTGGTGTGACCGTCGGACTGCCAAGTCTATTGGTCTCGAGTTCGAACCTTCATCGAACCTTGACTCTTCAAACTCATGTACGTATATTGTATAATTATAACTTGCTTAAAAAAAACCGACCAAGTGCGTGACGGACCACGCACAATGAAGGGTTACGTAGTTGGGATTACTTGGGACGAATTTATTCCAAAAACAAACGTAACATTGCAGTTGAAAAACCTGTTCTACCATACATTGATATATGCCACAGTCAATTCTCCAACTGCAAATTTAAGTTGGTCGACTTTAACTCGTTAACTTGTAAAGCCTACTTAGCCGTGATAGTTTTTCTTTTAATTTCATTACCTATATGTACCCATGCCATGAATTTTTTCACATCTCCATAAACCACCGTTTAGCTGGCAGGCGGGGGAGGGGAGTTAGCACTTTAATGCTCAATATTACGCTAGCGGATCCTTGAATCAAAAAGTGGTGTCACAGACCTGCAATATTTTTGAACGGCCAATCCAACGATACCCCACAATATGGGGTAGACGAGAAAGAAAATATCATCCCCACATTAAGTGCAAGGGAGGTTGAGTTTAGTTTAGATTTTGAAAGAGTTTCTTGTCTGTTAGGAGTTCCGAGAAGCTACGTTTAAGATTAAGCCAACTGCAAAAAAAAATCATAGCGTCGCAAGTGTGTTTTCACCCTAACAAAACTGTTATCAACTCCCAAACTGCTCATGAGTTCCACTTTGTGATAAAAGGCAGACAAAATTCTGACTTTTAAAGAGTTTACTTTATATAATGGGAGATTTTGTTTTTAGAATCACCTACTTTGGGGTAGTGTGAAGTTTATAATATTGAAGTTTTTAGTGTTCCTAATAAACTGGTATGGCTTTGACGTCAAAGTCAAATAATTTATTTCAAATAGGCACATAAAAGGCACGTTTGAACGTCAAAGTTTACAAAAAAATTGAATTGATTCTAGTTGCCCCTTTCAAAAGGTAGTTTCGTATGGAGAAGAATGGGCAAGAAACTCCACCGTTAGTACTCGTTTAAAATGTTTTACATTTGTACATTAATTATATAATTATATGTGAAGACGATGCACCAAGGATGAACAGACTACACGACAATTAGCAAAAAGAATTAAAAATGAAGCAATGACATATAGATTTATAAAATATATTTATTTACATAATCAAATTACAAGATGACATTAACTAAATTAAATTAAAACTAAGTTAAGCTTAAAAAAGGCCCTCGGGGCATTGTACCGAGGATGCTGGCGGCATTTCCTCGCTGAATTGCAATGCTGATGATAGATAGATAGATTAATTATGTGATAGATACATGGTGCTCACATATTTAAAAACATTGTAAAAGTAAACGATTTTCATGACATTTTAACAAGTGATAAGTCAGTGTGTGAGGTAAAGTAGCCACAGACGAGTGACGATACTTGAGTACCTACGGCACCAGGGGCCGCCGACTAGAAAGCTCACTCAAGAAACGTAGGTCCCGTCTAATTATAAGAGATACACTATATTAATAGTTGATCGGTGCTTGTCGCGCCGGCGAGTACTTGTTGCAGCGACAAGGGCTGGTTCAGGCCATGGTACGGAGCGAGAGGGCATGGGCAGCCGTCACCTCCTTCTGCGAAGCAGTAATGTTTGCGAAGGAGGAGGCGGGACGGTTGAGGAAAAGGCAAATTTCGCGCCCTCTCGCCCCTAGCCGCCGCAGGAGATGCGGATTTCCGGCCACCGTAGGCGCGGGCTTGCGAACGGTGAGCAATGGGCAGCTCACCGTCCGGTAAGGACCAAGCTCGGGTCGACAGCGCGTTGTATTCCACGTGCGCCTCAAAGAGATGTTGTCAGCACAAGTGTAGGAGTCAACTAGGGCCGATGCCTGCCGGGGTCGCGGGAAGGTACTAAAGGGTTACCGAGGCCCCTGGCCACACGAGCAACGGAAGGACTACGGGTGGGTTTTAGTCAGTAAGAGTCTGACACACCCTCCCGCTCCGCCCAGAGTCGGAGAAGATATTTGATGATTTCCCACCCAAAAAAAAAGGGCTATCAAAGAGTGTACTCGCTCAGCGACGCTCGCTTGACGGGCAGAACACTCGCTTGGACTCATGCTTGGTACATATGCATACACATCATTTACACATTACCGACATTACCTACTTATCTATACAGATACATAAAATTGGAGTGTCTGTATGTAATATTAACATAACTGCTTTTTATTAAATGCATATGGATGTATACACGGTACATTTACCAAAATTATTGTTTTGCAATTTTTGTCTGTCTGTTTGTTCCGGCCAATCTCTGAAACGGCTGGACCGATTTTGACGGGACTTTAATTGGCAGTTAGCTAATGTGATAAGGAGTAACTTAGGCTACTTTTATTTTAGAAATTTTATACCTATACAAATAAATAAAATTGAAGTGTCTGTTTGTAATGTCAAAATAACAGCTCTTTACTAAATGCATATGAAAGTATATACGGTACTTATTACAAAAAAACAATATAAAAAAATTTTGTCTGTCTGTCTGTCTGTTTGTTCCAACTAACCACCGAAACGGCTGAACCGATTTTGACAGGACTTTCACTGGCATATAACTGATGTTGTAGGAGTAACTTAGTACTATAGAAAAAGCCACGTGGATGAAGGCGCGAGTAGCGAGTTGGCTTATATTACCGCGTCATGTGTAATAGTCTCATTTAGTCTATTTGTACTACTATGTACAATTGTTTCATGTGGCTCATTGTCCCTTGGATTGGAATTAGTGCCATTTTACTTAACATCACTTTGAAATTCGAACGCTGTCTCGTTGTGAATCCGCGATGTTTAACTTTAAAAACAAATGAGTTCGCATTCGAATTGTGTGCGCTCACTTGAGTGAGGTTCCAACTGAACTTTACAGAATAGCACAAAGTATTAGTCTCTAATCATTAATCATTTTCTATAAGTTCACTTACCATTACATATAAATAATGTTACTAATAAATATCTACATACATAACATTATTATTACATTCACTAAAACCATAAATCAATCCAAGTTCTGCAAAAGACCATACAAATCTTAACTTTGGCGGTTCAAAGTTAGTCTGTAGTCCAAGTTAGTCTGTCAGCTTGTTAGATCGTTAATAACTAAGGCCGTTCGCAGGGTGAACGACATTATGCATGTGTTTGCTATAGTTTATAGTTTATAGAATTGAAAGAAACTATAGCACCATGTATCTATCACATAATTAATGTATTATCATTGCTTCATTTTAAGTATTCTAGGTGCATCGTCTTCACATATAATTGTGTAATTATTATTCATGTTCCTATACAAAATATTGTTAAACATTTTAGAAGAGTAACGGTGGAGTTTCTTTCCTAGTCTTCTCCATACGAAACTACCTTTTGGAAGGGCGACTAGAAGAAATTCGATTTTTTTGGAAATTTAATGTTCATGAGTGCCTGCCTTTATATTATGCCTATTTGAAATAATATGACTTTGAATTTGATTTTTTTTTTGTGGTCGGTGCCAGATCTTAAGAAAAGTAGCTACTTATCAAATATAAAAAAATGGTTTTGCTGGAACCGACCTCAAAAATAAAAATTGTAGGCCTCTAATTTGCTTCGTACCTACTTTTGATTTTGTTTTGTTGGTTAATTTCGTGTATATTAATAAAATTATTATTTCATAATTTTGATTTAATTTCTTTCTGAAGTCGATACAATTTTTTTAAATTGCTTTTTATTTCGTAATTTTTATTTTTAAGTAAAAACTGGAATATTTGTTTATAATAAGTAGTTAATATTTTGATTTTTCTTATGATTTAGTACAATATTTATTTACATAACCAAATTACAAGATGATTATTAACATTAACTAAATTAAATTAAAACTAAGTTAAGCTTAAAAAAGGCCCTCGGGGCATTGTACCGAGGATGCTGGCGGCATTTCCTCGCTGAATTGCAATGCTGATGCGTTGCGCGAGAAAGCCGCCAGCTTTTCGGTCACCAGTTACATCAACTAGACGTTTCGCGATTTCCGCAAATAACTTATGCGCACTGGGACCCCACGGACCGAGGGTCTCGACGCCAAAGGGCACAAAGTTGTACTCTCTGCCAAGGCCTACATATTTAATAACTTGATGATTTTAGATTTCTTACTCGCATTATAATTTGACCAAGGTTTTGAGATGTTTTCCCTTGACACCCACGTAACAATAAGCCAGGCCGTCACAATTACACGCATTATTCCATCTTGAAAAGTAGTAAACCGATTTTGATTAAACTTGCACTGTTCCCTGAAGTAAATTTAAGCCAATAAAAATGGCCACAATCCAATTCATAATTTCGGAGAAATGCGTAGACAAACATACACACAAACATACATAAATACAACTATAAAAAAATTGTATATTTGTTTGGACTGATGAAATAGCCCTACTAAAAAAGATGAGATGCAGATGCAGATGGCAGATGTTATAGATGTTGCACTAGGAAGTGGTGACGGGCGGGCATTTTTGGGGGACTGTCTTATGTAACTTTGACGTTCGAAAAGTGCTGATTTTCAGCCTAGTTTGAATAAATGACTTTTGATTTTGATTTTGATTTTGATATGACAACTGACTGAGATTTTTTAATCGTCAGTGACTTGTGTGACGTGTCGTGAAGTGTTTTTCCGAGTGTCAGCGAATATGTCGTAAGTACTATAGTTATGTTTTACTTATCTTACGAGTGCTAATCATATGTGAAAGAAAGAAAGAAAAAAATAAAGAAATAAAAATGTTTTATTTGGGACACGCACAAGAAATACAAAAAGTAAAAAAAGGAGCATTTAAAACTTACAAATGTTACATATATTTTCAAAGAGGCAATGATATCTATTATGATAATATATGTGATGTGAATATATTGCAGTTCCAATCATATTACATACATACGTATCGAATTGATAACCTCCTTTTTTTGAAGTCTGTAATAAAATAGAATATGTTTTTATGATTCTAGGAGCTCTTTGCGAAATTGTGCTGAGGACGGTCGGCCGGCTAGTCGGTAGATGTCAGGTATAACAATCTTTTCTATTTTGCTGGTACTCATAAACGTCCTTTATATAAATTCTGCTTGGCGGCTAAAAAAGGTACGGTCATAGTACCATACTACCCCGGAAGAAATAATAAAGTGTTTTACTACTAAAAGATAACGTTTTTGCATTTGTATTACTAGATTAAGATATTTTTTAAGTCTCATCCTGGATTTTTTTTTTTGTATATTTCGCTCGTTCTCCTTTGGATGGCATAGTTGAGCTCTACGATGATAGGACGTCTCAGCAGGCTTAGCACGGGCACCGTTTTGTCGACGGAAGAGTAGATAAAAATGACGTTCCGTGTAGACATAGAAAGAGTCTACTGCACTTTTTACAAAATTCACTCTTCATACTTCGACTCAGAATTCTTTGTTTTGTGATAGGATTTTTTTCAGTTTTTACTAATATTAAGCCACATATATAAAGACAACTACAACAATTTTTCTCAAAGTGACCAAGTACCGTATTTTGGAACAACAAAACAATAATACAGTAATACCTAATGCCCTATTAACTTAATGCTGTAAAATATGAGAAGATAGCTTTGTTCGTCTAGTAATTATCACAGTTTTGCGTTTAAATCGCTCTCCTGTGAAATCATGATTTTGCTGATAACTGTGGCCGTCGAGTAGAAAGTTTTCTACTGTCTTTAGCATGGCGATTACAAAATCAATTTGTATTCACTACCCTAGACAACTGTCTGTTGTCAGTGTGATTTTGACAGTTTGGGATAGAAAACTTTCTTCTGATAGTCTACATAAAAAAGGACCTAGACAAAGAAACGACAGATTGTAGAAGGACTTCTACGGTGCGATGTCAAAAATGGTGAAACGAAATGTCACTTTGTATAGAAAGAGCTGTGTTTACTATTCTTAGAAATAGAAAACGTCATGCTAAGCTTGCAGAACATGCATGTTTTTTCAGTAAACCCAGTTTCGAAGGAAAACCTTGTAACCAGTCCTATTTGTTATATAAATCGAAACCGCAATTAAGCAAAAATTTTTTTTTTTTTTGTTTTCGACGGATGTTTTTTATTCATAAGGGAATAATTTTACTCAACCAATTGGATAGAGGAGAGGTTTTTTTAAGCATTTCATTACCTAATCTGGTTGCCCAACCAAAACTGCCACCCAGTCATGTCACACGATCACATCCCTACTCAACAAACAGACACAAAGTCCACAAGTTACGAACGTGTATTTATATTGATTTTGTTTCGGTTAACTTCGGAGCCGCTCGGCTCTTTCCGTCATCCGGTCCTCCCGTGACGGACGGCGTATTTAATACATTATTAGGTTGTTTGTGGAAATATAGCTTTGGCTTAGCAAAAGGTTTTGTTTTTTAAAAACCTGTATTATTCTTCTAAAGTCTGACAAACAGCTTACCAAGGGGTGTCGTGTTTAATTAGGTTGTGGAGGTCAGATAGGCAGTCGCTCCATGTAAAGTACTGGTAGGTTGCTGGGATAAAATTAGACAGATCATAACACAATGTAAATTGTATGTGAATAAGAGTCTCGATGAGTATCGATACATAAATGCGAGTGAACAAAATTTGTAGTGGAGCTGACTGCACAGGTTGCTCTGCAGTCAGCTACACTACAAATGCTGACTGACTGTTCTTTTATGTACAATCGGTCAGCAAATTCGTTCAGCAATTATTTTCCTTTTAATTTATGCGCATGCATAATACCACAATTGGTATTCTTGAATACCCATACATTACAATATTGCCATGATTACCTCTCGAGTTTATTAATGACAAGTTTATATCTACTTATTTCTGCTCTTGAATGCCAGTTTGTTTTAATTTCATTATCTAAAAAACTACCTAATTTCTAGATAGATATTCCCATCTGCTAAAATGCAGGATAAAAACCGAGCATGTGCGTGTCGGACCATGCACAATGATGGGTTCCCTAGTTGGGATGAATTTACCCCAAGAACAAACATAACATTGTAGTTGAAAAAATGTTCCACATACATTCTAGCTACAAATAAGTTTGTACGCACAATATTGAGTGATTTAACAAGTTATTTTAAGACAATAGACTTCTTATAGGTTTTCCTGTAGGTAATTTATAAGTAAAGGACTATTTTCTGTATTTTTTCTAAATTTTAGGCTCAGTAGTTTCAGAGACAAGGGGGATTGGTAACTTTTCATCTATTTTCTTAAATAACTTTAAAACTGTTTATTTTAAAATTATCAATAAAATATTTTTGAGGTCTTCATAACAAGTTCTTTCATTTGACATGTCACACGGTACAGATTACTTGTTTTTCTAGTTTGCCCCCAAAAGTGACCCTAATGTTTAAAATTCATTTATTTACGTTACACGTCCTTGTTTGGATCAAAGAAATTCATATGTATACCAAATTTCAACTTAATCGGTCCAGTAGATTCAGAGCAAATCGGCTGTGACAGACGGACAGACAGACAGACAGACACTATAAGGGTTCCGTTTTTCCTTTTGAGGTATGGAACCCTAAAAAGGTAGAGTAGATTGACTAGACAGGCAGCATATGGACCAATAATACATTGATCCCTGAAAATTTGATTTATCCGCTTGCGCGCCGCTGTCGCATGAAGTCGAGATCCTTCCCGCCCCGACCTCGTTCCGCGGATGAGCACCTTATTGTACGTTATAATAGAGTTGCAAACCGCGTGGCCCAAAACTCCTATTCGGAGTTAGCGGTTGTTAACGAAAGGTTAATGAGACCCGTTTTGCGTAAAATTCGTCCAACCGGTTAAAAAGATTGACGATGTTCTTTTTCTTAACCTGTAAAATCTTTGATGGCAAAGTGATTTTTTGACCCGACTGGGTGACGCAAAGCTGGGTAATGTGTTGTTTATCGGCCTATATAATTATATTATGTATGTATGTTGTTCCTTTGTGGAGATTTAACGCGTCGGCCGATTTTGATGATTCTTACGTCAATCGATTTGTTTTAATCTTGTGACTGTCACTTAAGACACGACGGTAATCAAAATTCAATATGGCGACAACCAGACGGCATGTTTTGAAAAAGAAAAAAATAATGTCAAGTGGGATATAATTGAATAGGTATTTGAAAATCATCTCAAGATGCCTCAGACTGCATGAGATTGTACGGCTTAGGGTATGCTAGTCCTGCCGGGGTCGCGGGAAGGTACTTATGGGTCACCGAGGCCCCCGCAACACAGGCAATAGGAAGGAATACGGGTGGGTTTTAGTCGGTAAGAGTCTGACACACCCTCCCGCTCCGCCCAGAGCGGGAGAAGTTATTTGATGATTTCCCTTCCATAAAAAAAAGGGTATGCTAGTACGGGGTGTGGGATTGGAGACAGAAATAGCTCATCTTGTTTCCATCTTTTGGAAAGTTCACTTTTTACACAGTCGGGTTTTTTGATGATAATGATGGTGGCCGCACGGGTCGCTTGAACGTAAAGCTACGCTTGCCTCGGTCGGTTCATGGATGCGTGACCATCCATTAAATACCGAGACCCCTCCGTGCTTCGGAAATCCCGCTAAGCCGTTGGTCCCGGCTATCATTCATAGATCTTTAACAGCGGTTACGGGTAATCAAAAGCCCAAAAGTCTGACTACCAGTCTTATCAAGGGGTTACCCAACGATTGGGTTGAGGTGGTGAGATAGGCAGTCGCTCCATGTAAAATACTGGTATTCCGCTGCATTCAGTTAGACTACAAGCCGACGCCAACATGGTTGAAACAAGGGCGACAATACGGCAGGCAGGCTAGTGATAGGTACATTCAACTTAGTCCCAGTCACAAGGCCAGGACACATAAAAAAAGACTCCGAGTGAGTATATCAGCGTATCGAAAATGTAATTTATTTTGGGATCAATTAAATACATTTCAAATGAAATCATTCAAAACCCTCTTTTTCGCTGTTCTTTCCCGTCTGTCATTCCTATTTTTCGCTGTAGGTACTTTCTCATCTGTCATTCTCAATAAAGGGTCAAAGGCCCTGTTTCTACAAAATCCATTACAAATGTTGTTTTTCCAGAAATTCCAGGTAAAGTTCGCATCGAATCCAATATCCCTTGACATGCCTGCAGGCACATTGATTTTTTCAATTTGCTGACCCTCTTATTGGTTCATACGCTTGCCTGCGTTATCGCACCGGGGACTAATTGGAGATAATATAGGATTATCTCAACTCTTCTAGAGTATATGGGTTCCTACCTACATATGTGACAGTATGTATTGAAATCTTGATAATACGGAGAGACAGAAGTACTTTTTTAGAAAACTGAAGCTTTTTGACATGCATGCATGATAATAAGGTTTTTTTCTATTTCCTGATAAAGTGCTGTTACTCTTTTACTTTATGTTATTTGTTTTATTTTTTTGTTTTTGTTTTTTTTTTTTTGAGTTTAATATAACTGTACAACCAGATTATTTTTAAAATATTTACATCATTTAAAAAATAACCAACTTAAAATAATAATTATTGTAATTATATTAATTTTGTTAATTTTAAATGCTTCTTTTTTTACCTTTTGTATTTCTGAGCGTGTTCCAAATAAAAGACTTTTGTATCTTTCTTTCTAATAAAGTTTCTTATGTAAGTCTAAGCGTCAAACGCAACAACATTTATAAGAAAACCTCCTGTATTCTCAATGGTCGTTACGTCACCGTGTGAAAGCTGAAAAATATCTTGAATGAGTGTCATAGACACGCCTACCTAGTTATGTTGTAAGTACACAAAACAAATTTGAGTGGTTTTCAAAGTGTCGGTATTTAACGTTCGTTAAGACGAGTGTTTTTTGTTCGTAAATATTCTAATTTTACGACCGTCGCACAGTGGAACGAATGTATGGGAGCGGTTGGACGTAGACATGTCCGAAAAAAAAGAGTAAAATTATGCCAAACTAATGATGCCATCTTATTCGATTACTTAATGCCTTCATAACTTGTGGTGATGAATTTCTTCATAACTCCCATATTTCGGGAGTAATTTGAGAAAATGTGAAATTTTACTATGAAAATGAGTGTATCGAGCTCTCTCCCTCCTGATTCCGGGCTTGTTTCAAGTAGCGGTCTCTAATATCATAATGCTAATACTAAGAGCTATATTTAATACTAAGACACATAGTGCGCCAAATGTGCACTTTCTGGGATAAAGAGTGATGTTTATTTTATAACACAATTTTTTTATTTTTTGTTTATTTTGTTGATTAAAACCGTTTTTCTAAAGGTTTACCTTATTACAATAACATTTCTGAGCAGCCAATTAGAGAAGATATAAGCTAATTAGGATATATAATTAGGGACTTAAGGTTTACATATAAAACTGATGCACTAATGATTACTGATAAGAACATTGCTATTATTTAATTACTAAATGGCTCTTAATACACTAATTTAGCATGCATCATTTACTAATTATCACAATAACTAATTACCTTGCAATATTTAACAAAGGATACCTGGGATACCTGGATTTTATATAAATAGGTCACTATTAGTAACTTTAAAATCAGTGTTGATTTACACCTCGTTGTATCCAAGCTAATCTCGCAATGTATTTTCCAAATTTTAATACAAATCTTGATATTCACGTTGCTTTATGCGCACGCGCACATAAAGATTTACGCGACTTTAACTATTTGTTCAGTGTTTTAAAAGATAACAGTTGTGTTCAGTTATGTGAAAGTGCTGAAACAAGTTTAAAAGACTGGTGTCGTCGATTTTGCTACCGCATTTATGCAAAATGGACACAGTCTGGAAGAAGCACAGATAAGTTTCGGAAGAAACATGAGATTTGGCTACAGGCTGCAATTCAATGGCCGGAATTACAGAATGAAAATATGGAACCTTCTACAGAAAATATAAGTGACGTCATCGAGCCCATAATTTCTCCTGCTAAATCTGATGCTTCAACTTGTACACATCCTAGTCCTCGTAAATCTTTTGAGGACCTTAGTAACCGGCAAAAAAGAAGACGCACTGAAGATAGTCTTTCATGCAGCAGTAGCAGCGCTGAAATTATGTTTTCGGCCGAAAGGGCGCTTCAAAAGGCAGGACAAAGCGATACAGCTTATGTTATGAAATACTTGACGGAGAATCCAGAAGAGGCCTCAAAAATCAAAGCCTTCATTGAAGGTAAATCAATTCAGGTACGGGAAATATCCCCTTTGAAGGCATTGGCTCTTTATGTATCGATGAACTTATCGAAATGGCGCTATAACACTCTTCGGGATTTCAACACTCAAGAAGGAGCTCTTCAATACCCGAGTTACTACATGTTGGTTAAAGAAAAAATTAAGTGCTATCCGGCCAAAGAAGATCTCACAGTTACAGAGAGCTCTGCAAAAATCAAATTACAAGCCTTGATGGATTTAACCTCAAGAAGACTTATTAGGTCGTTAGAAACCCCTGTTGATCCCAATCAACAGCTCGTATTGACCAGCAAATGGGGTTTTGACGGATCATCTAGCCAAAGCATTTATCATCAAAGGACGAGTGAAGATGAGCAAATCGATCTTGCTAGTAATTTTATGATTAGTCTTGTACCACTGCGGCTCGTCTCAAAAGGTGTAACAATTTGGGAAAACGAGCGACCATCTTCCACTTCATTTTGCCGGCCAATATTGTTTAAGTTTATAAAGGAAACCAAAGAAAATGTGCAGAGAGAGATGGCTGAAATCGAAGCAGAGATTGAAGCCTTAACTCCATCCACCATCACTGATGGAATTAGTGTCAAACACCAACTGCTGTTGACAATGATTGATGGTAAAATTCATTCCATTATATCCAATACAGCAGCTTCAGTGTGTGACATATGCAAGGCTTGTCCTAAAGAAATGAATAATTTAGAGTTAATCAAAGATAAACACGCAAACGAGGACATGTATAAATATAGCTTAAGCACCCTTCACGCTTGGATTCGCTCAATGGAATGCTTATTACACATTTCCTACAAATTAGACATAAAATCATGGCAAGTAAGGGGTGATATAGCAAAAAGGCAAGTTGATGACAGGAAGAAAAGAGTTCAAGAGGCTGTAAGAAGAGAAACGGGCTTACTTCTCGATGTTGTGAAACAAGGCAGTGGATCCACCAACAATGGCAACTCGGCAAGGAGATTTTTTGAAAACTACACTAAATCTGCTGAACTGACCGGATAAGCTATGCTTTTAAGAAAAATCTGTGTGATCTTGCAGTGTATTTCATCAGGAGAGAAGATCAACGTAACTAAATTCCGAGAGTTCTGCTTTGATACTGCTAAGCTTTACGTGGAGTTATACCCATGGTATTATATGCCTTCTTCACTTCATAAAATTTTAATGCATGGGCCAGACATAGTTCAGAACATGTCAATTGTGCCCATTGGTTTTCTATCCGAAGAGGCATCTGAGGCTAGAAATAAAGATTTTAGAAAATATAGAGAGGGGCATTCTCGAAAGCATAGCAGTATCTCATGCAATGAAGATATTATGCACAATCTTTTACTGTCTTCTGATCCACTTGTTACAAGTATCCGTCCAAAAGGAAATAAGTTTGTAAAAAAATCTTCTTTTAAGGAATTTTATGAGCTTACGGATTCTGAGAAAAGTGATATCGAATTTGTTAACATAAATGATTTAGCGGACATCGATTCTGAATTTGAATTAATTGATGATGATGATGATGACGAAGATAATTAAATGATGTTATTGTTTTAAAATGTGTAACTTAGTAAATTAGAGCTTACATCTTAATTATTTATTGTACTTTTAATGAAACTAGGTAATTTATTATCAACTTACTTAAAAGTCATACTCTCATCAGTTCTTGTGAATATTTTTGTTAATATATATTTCTGTATATATATAATATATTTATAGACCTCTTAATAAGTCTGTCTGCGGTTTAAAGTAAATACAAATGGGGAAAAAACGTTTTTTTTTTTAAATTTTCATTTCCTTTTATCCCAGAAAGTGCACATTTGGCGCACTATGTGTCTTAGTATTAAATATAGCTCTTAGTAATAGCATTACGATATTAGAGACCGCTACTTGAAACAAGCCCGGAATCAGGAGGGAGAGAGCTCGATACACTCATTTTCATAGTAAAATTTCACATTTTCTCAAATTACTCCCGAAATATGGGAGTTATGAAGAAATTCATCACCACAATTTATGAAGGCATTAAGTAATCGAATAAGATGGCATCATTAGTTTGGCATAATTTTACTCTTATTTTTCGGACATGTCTACGTCCAACCGCTCCCATACATTCGTTCCACTGTGCGTCGTCGCGTTGACTAAGATAATTTGTCGTGGATTTTTGGTAGAATTTGTAGTAGAAATTACGAAGTTAATAAAGACATGTAAGTATACTGTTACTGTTAGCCTGTAGCATCCCACTGCTGGGCAAAGGCATCTCCCCGTGAATTCCAGTGTTTGCGATCTAACATATTTTCTTTATTTTTTTGTCAGAGTTAATGTGGACGACTGGTCGTTTTTTTTTTTTGCCTAGCTCGTCCCTTCATCTTCTACGGGGGCAACGCCTTCTAGTTGTCTCAGAGCTCCACATAGTAAGTATTTTGGCCCACAGCTTATGAGGCATGCCACAGACGTGGCCAGCCCAATCCCACTTCATCATTGCGGCTTTTTGAGCAACGTCAGCAATCTGTGTGTTGGAGCTCAGTGTGGCGAATATGGTCTGTTAATTTGACGCCTAGAAGACTGCGCTCCATGCACGTTGGCAAACCTTGAGTTTGGACTTTAATAAAATTTATACATATAAATAATATTGAAGTGTCTGTCTGTCATGTCAAAGTAACAGTTTTTTACTAAAGATGTGTGAAAGCCGGTACTTATAACATTTCTTTTCTCTTTATTTTTGTTTGTCTGTCTGTCTGTCTGTTCGTTCCGATTGATCTCCGAAACGGGTAGACCGATTTTGACGGGACTTTCACTGGCTGATAGCTGGGGCTACTTTTACTTAAGCCGTGGGCAGCAGCTAGTAAATAAAATATAATAAAAGGGAGCAACCGCTGGTTGTGCGAAGCACAGGACCAGTCGATGTGGCATCACTTTGGGAGGCTTATCGTCGTATATGTCGGCTGAAATCATGATAATAATAAAAATGAAGCGTAACTTCACTTACAAGTTTCATACATTTTTATGGCTGAGAATACAACGCTCATTTTCAACGTTTGTTAAAAATGAAGTATAAAATAATCCTAATCCTAACTAATATTATAAAAGTCATATAGAATCAAAAGCAGCAAGCTGACATTTCACTAAATTGTGGTAATTAAGAAAAATAATGTCACTCTTTAACCTTTTGACCGCCACGTCAAAAAAGCAAAAACGTGCCCACGGCGCCAAGCTATGAACTTAAAATCTGTCATGTAGTCGTGACCGTGGCGTGCTGGGCACATTTTGGTTTGTCATCTACACATGACTGTGGCGGTCAAAAGGTTAATCAAATTCAAAAGTTAATCACACGAGAAGTATAATATTATTAAATTTGAGGTGCTTATTTAAATTAAATATCACATTTAGTGGAATAAATTAATATTAAATGAATAATAATTGAATGAATTTTACAGATTAGTGAAATGTCAGATTGTTGCTTTTGATTCTATACGACTCTAATGCGAAAATGAGTTTGTTTGTTACGCTTTTATGCTAAAACGGTTAAACGGATATGGAGAAAATTTGGACCATGGGTAGACCATGACCTGGAGAACGACACTGGCTACTTTTCATCCTAGATCGCAGACGAGCGCGAGCAAAAAGCTAGTAATAATAAAATTAAGTTATGATGTGCCAGCCCATTAGCGCCATTTGTAATTAATGGTTTGGCTTTGAGATGGTCCAGCTGGCTGTGTTTGCTTTGCAAAATGTTTGTTTAATAATTTAGTTTTTAAAATACAACTCGCCCTGGGCCATTAAATCCAGAATCATCATCATCTGCCTAGCCTTTTCCCAACTATGTTGGAGTCGGCTTCCAGTCTTACCGGATATAGCTGAATACCAGTATTTTACATGGAGCGACTGCCTATCTGACCTTCGCAACCCAGTTACTGGGTAACACGGTACCCCTAGATAAGACTGGTTGTCAGACTTTCGAGCTTCTGACGACCCGTAACGACTGTCAAAGATCTACAAATGACAGCCGGGTCCAACGGCTTAACGTGCTTTCCGAGGCACGGAGGGATCTTGGTATGTAAAGATGGTCACCCATCCACGGAGCAAACGCGGCAAGCGTAGCTTAACCTGATTGATCGACCCGTGCGGCTGTTATTACTTAGCCACAAGCCCCTCAATCCCCTTATTTCTTTAATACTTTATATACAAAGGCAGACTTAATGCCATAGGTATTTACAAATTGTTCAATAATTAGGTAGGATAATAGTTGTTACAAAATTAATTAACCATAGGTACTGCGTAGTAAGGCGTTGAAATTAATCAAGATACCCCTATTTGTCGCATTAATGTGTTAAACCAATTTATTTGGGGGAAATGACTTAGTTTCCCCGTGAGACATATCAAAACCGAAACACGTACAGGGATGCCATTATTGTGTGCCGCTGAAAATCGTAGAGATTCTTGTGTTCTGAGTAACTCGGAGTCCTGTATACCTTACCCTCACAAGACGGCGTCGCGGGTAACGCATCAGTTAGTTTACTCATCAAATTAAATCTATGATACGAATATAGTTTTTTTTTTTTTATATAGGTATAAGTCATTTCCGATATCACTAACATCGGCGAAGGAAAAAATTGTGAGGTAAACTGAACTAATAGTGAATATAAGTCTGAAATCGCCAATCCACCTGGAGCTAGCGTGGTCTTCTATGCTCGTGGCTACTCTGTGTGCCAAGAGGCCTTTGCCCTGAAACTGGACAGTAAACGGTATACAGTATACGGTAGGCTGGTATCTTAACTAATATTGAAATTGATATTGTTTTATTGAAATTATTGATTTACATAAATATTTACAAAATAAGGCCTTAAACTAGAGATTAAGGTATATAATAATTGGATTCTACCTGAACTAGGAATAAACCTGTATCTCAGGTCCTGTATTACAAATGTGAAGGTTAGTTTGTTTGTTACGCTTTCAAGCTAAAACGGCTGATAGGATTTGGATGAAATTTAGCACACGGGTAGACCATTACCTGGAGAAGGACATAAGCTACTTTTCATCCTGGATTGCAGACGACGTTGCGGGCAATAATAGTATTTAAATAATAGCAAAAAAAAAATACTAGTATTGATTAGTACCTACAGAAAATATTATTTTGTCTGTTTTCAAAGTTTCATGGTGGTTAACTTCTCCAATCTGAAAGACCATCCCTGAGGCAGTTCCTGCCGGTGTAACTTGAGGTGTCAGACCCACTATAAATCTCGTTGATTGGCTAATAATTTCACCACCTATTTTCATAATAGCGTATGCATACATACGAGAGGACAAAGAAGATATTATAGAAATCGAACAGCACAAGATGATTTCTACCCACGCCCACATAGTTGGATTATCCATAAAACGCGAGGGTTTATTATGGGGGATTAGAATTTACTATGGTAGTTTTAACCATTGAGGCGAGAAGCAATGGAGATTAATGATACTGCCAGTCCACGCGGTTTAAAAGGAAAAGTGAAAGAAGAACAGTGTTATATATATCTGTATATATAAAAGGAGAAACTGATTGACTGACGTATTCACCCACACAGACATCCCGTACGCGACGGCGAGTACCTCCGCGAAGTAGAGTAACATAATACTCCCCCCTGTCTGAAACCACCCGCCCGCGCGGAGCAAGTAAACTAAATATCCCTAATAATAATATCCCTATTAATAACTCTCAGATATGACAAGTCCCCACTTGCTCAAAATCGGTAGCGCTCTAAGCCTAGGTTCGAGTCCCACTATGGGACGCCCTTAGCTGTACTACCAAATTTTTCCATTTTGTTTGCTAGGTGAGAGGCCCTTCTGGCCTCACCGAAGCCAGATGAAGCAGATAGAGTCCACAAGGATACCTGCAAATAAGCCCGTATCAAAAAAAAAAAAAAACTGACGTATTATCAACGCACAGCCGAAACCACTGGGACTAGGAACGTAACATTTTGCACTCGACTTCTTTTTATAATGTAGGGGAGCACTAAGGAGTTTTTGGATATTTTTAAAATTTAAGGGGGTTAAAAGGGGGGATTTTGTTTGTATGAAAAATTGTATTCCTTGAGTTAATAAACTTCAAACTTGGCACGAATGTTTATCTCAGTAAATTATAAAGTTTGTATTTTTTTGTTTTTCTAAACTCCCCTCTAAAGGGAGGTTTACAGGAGGATTTTACTGCCTTGCTTAACTCGATAATTGGTATAAATAACTTATGAGTCAAATAATAAACAAGTCGCAAACCAGTTTTCAAAAATCCATCCCATTTGGGATGAAGGGGGATATTTATCTAAGCTCATAATACAGTTTGTATTTTTTGTCAAAATCAAAATCAAAAGTCATTTATTCAAACTAGGCTGAGGATCAGCACTTTTCGAACGTCAAAATTACATAAAACAGTCCCCCAAAACGCCCAACCTTCGCCCCTTCCTAGTGCTTTAGCTGGGAAGAAGAAGTGGCCAACAAACTCCCCAGCAGCACAGCTGTCTGTTCAGTTAGAGAAAATAATGGATTCTATACAATAGTATGCAAAACAATTTACACCACGTGTTTTTTAGACTACCTCCTAAGGGGGAGTCAGTATTTGTATGGAAGAATTTTAACGCGTGGTCCGATTAACTTGAAACTCTGTATGCTCAAGACCAAAAATAAAGAATAGTGTAACATGGTTTTTGGAAAATCTACTCCTGACGGGACGGGGTGAAAAGGGGTAGTCAGTTTTACAGGGGAGGTTTTTACTGCGTAGATTGATTAGCTAGAATTTTTTTATCCTACCAGTCAAATAATGGAAATGTCACGATTTATATAGTTAACCTTATTAAGGGTAAAAAGGGGGATAAAGTTTATGAGAAAAATAGTATTTATAGGGGTAGTGCTGACTGACCGACATAAGAAATTTGAATTACTAATAATAATCATTTTATTTCAAAATAAGTTTACATTCCATACATTGTAGGCGAGATCTAAGGATTTTTTTTAAACTGGAACTTTAAAGAGATGAAAGGGAATTGTTCATTATTGGCTTAACGTGGACAAGCTGTTCTGTAAAAAGTATTTTTACGAAAAAATATAATTAAAACTAAAATTAATATTTTTTTGATTCTCGTTGCAGGAAAGTAAATGTAAAACATGTCGTTTAATAAGTATTTAAGCCGATTGATTTCAAAAAGCGTCGCCATTTTATGGTTGGAGGCTGATTCTGTGTTGCCACATTAATAATAGGTAATTGTGATTTCAGTCTTATAGTACCTATAGATAATAATCGATTTCTAAATCTGAGTAAAAGTATGTATTTTCTTGAAAATCTGTAATCAAGTGATTTTTCAAACGGTTTTATATTTATTTTCCTTTAATTACATTAAAAACAAACAAAACACTCATCGTTTTTGGCCATCAAATCATTTTACATCCGATTATAATATTAGTTCAGTTGTTGTCAAATCGATATTTTTTTTATTACCTGGCAACACTAACTGTCAATAATGACAAAGAAATGAAATTAAAAACATTCACTTTGCCTCCGTGCATTGTGAATGTTATTTCCGTTACTTTTGCGAAGTTTTTGGTTTTGTTATAATGGACTCCGATACCGCTTCAATTGAAGACCCGGCTTTACTCTTGGACACTGAATCTGCTCATGACGATGACCCTGGCGCTATTTTGTTAAACATGGAACTGGCTTTAAATGACAACTTTGGCATGAATTCACACGCTCCTGCGCGCGATCTGGTTACCCCTAGTGGGAATGAGGAACCAATGCGATTCAAAGTAAGAGAATATCATTATTACTCGTATAAAGGCAAATTATTTATTTTGGAAAATAAATACTCGTAATTGTAACTTTTTCAGTAACAAGTTTTAGCATTACACATGAAATGATGATGAAATGATTTTATTTTCTGTAAGTAGGTTTGTACTAACACTTTTACACGTCAATAAATATGAACCATTTGTACACTCTCCTGCAACCTTATTACTATAATTCATTTCTTTGAGGCATAAACTATTAAAAACCCTAGTCATTAAATATTATACTTAATGTTCACATTGAGCCAAATTGCCCTAACAAACTGAGCAATTCCCTTTAGATTGTAAGAAAAATGTTATTTCTTGAGTTAGTAAACTTGAAACTTATCGAGAATACGTTCTAAAATAAATAACAAAGTTTGTTATAATTCGTTTTTCAAAACTACCCCAAAAGAATTTTAAGGAGCGTTAAAGTTTGTATGGAAGAATCTTAACGTGCGGTTCGATTAACTCGAACCTTGGTGCTTATACTTTTGACAGAAAAAAAAAAGAATTATGACTATATGGGTTTTTCGAGAATTTACCCCTAACGGGGGAAAAAGGGGTACCTAATTAAGCTTTAAGGGAGAATTTTACTGAGTGCCTTATATAACTCAAAAGTTGGTGTATTTATATGAATGTTTAAGAACTTTTGTTCTTAAACAGTACAAAATTAGGAAAAAAATAAACAATTTTTGGACTACAAAACAGACTCCGACGTGAAACTGGGTCGGTATTCATATAATATCATCTAAAAAGAAAACATACTTTTTAGAATTTGTCTGGATGTGTTCCGGATTGGCGCAAAAACGGCTGAACGGATTTGAAGGAAATTTGGCACACATATAGTTTATATTTAACTTGGATTAACAAAGAAAGTACTTTTAATCCCGGTTCTACATTCACGCTAGTTCTGATAATAAACATGCACCACTTTATCACTTAAATCTCGTTGTGCTATTCTGTAAAGTTCCCTTGGAACCTCACTCAAGTGAGCGCATAGAATTCGAAAGCGAACTCATTTGAAGAGTTTACGGAAACAACGATCAAAGTCACTTGAAGAGAATTTTAAGAAAACAGAATTTTTTAACCTTGAAACCTTATAATTTTTTATAAAAGCGACATACACAAATGCTATGTTACTTAAAATCACTGCTGATATATTAATAACAGTATTTTATATCATTAAAAAAGAACTATGTTTTTAATTTATGTTATTTAAGATTTTCTTCAGTTAGGCTGAAACATAAATTACGTTAATGATCAAAGTCATAACTAACAGTCATAACTTAAACTTTGGCGGATTATTATAATTATATTATATTATATTATAATTATACAATTACTGTCAGACATGATGAACTAGCAGCATAAAATCAAGATTTACTGACAATTCTCCGGCACAAACAAATAACCTCATACTGACTTCTCAACTTTACATTTGGATAGTCGTTCAATAACTTTAAAAAAAAGATCAACGTCGTTTTTCAGTTATCAACAAATTAATAGATATTATTTTTTTTTTATCTGCACGTTTTCTCAACACCTTGACATTGGCAGAATCGTCGACATCGGCACCATTGCCATAGAGAAAAATAGAATAGAAAAGAACTTTTTCAGCACGGACCTTGATCATTATTAACTTTTATGCCGAAAATGAATAGCTCTATTTTCGGAACTATGAACGTTATTAGCCTTTTTATGATTCATGCCAGGTAAGTTTAGCCTTTAGTGAACTAGATGGTGGTATTAACTAGAAACTCCAATCGGGGTGATTTTGATCATTCTTTCCGTGGACTCTTCATTTGTTTTTAAAGTACATCGCGGATTCAAAACGAGACACCGTTCGAATTTCGAATTAATCTTTTTTTACAAGTTTCTTATTCGGTACGTGGACACCGCCGCCTTTGTACGTCATCTTGAAGCATTGCAGTTGCGTCGACAAAACACAAAGCGGAAATGTCTCATGTAACCTGTAATTACACTGGCAACGGTGCTTGGCAGCAGAAATAGTTACGATAATAGCGACTTAACCAGATGAGTTAACCACAAAGATATTTTTCTTCCTTTTACTATCAAATCATTACTTAGAAAGAAAAATACCTACCTGAACAGTATTTCTTCCTCAATTCCGCCAATATTGATAGCTACGTAACCAGATGAGCTATTCTACAAAGCGGTTTTTCTTCCTTTTACTAATAAATCATTATTTAGAAAAATACCAACAGAACAGTAAGTATTTCTTCCTCAATTCCGCCAATATTGTCCCTACCTTGACGGAATGGTAAGGAATGATAATGGGCCGCACCCTCAAACAACAGGGGTGTGCCTGCATCATAAACTTCATAACTTTGTTTTGGGGAGAGAGGCAGTGTTTTGTTTTGCAGTGTTTTTTTACGATTATATCTTGTTTGAGTTGTGGTACTGGCTTCTTATGGACCTGTGTTTTTTGCGTTAGTAGGTTTACAAGTGTATTAAAAGAGCCTTCAAAGTGCCTAACCCAAGTGGGTGTGGCACTCCTTGTAGCCTTAGTCAGTCCATTACCAACTTTGCTAACTGGGTTACTTTTTAACAAGTCTTACGGAAGCAGTTTATTTTGAAACGACAGAAAGGAGAACTTTGTGGTTCTATGGTTTTGATCGTGGCTAAATAATAACAGCCGCAAGGGTCCATCGTAGGTTAAGCTACACTTGCCGCGGTCGGTTCGTGGATGGGTGACCATTCATAACACATATCGAGATTCCACCGTTAAGCCGTTGGCCCCAGCTGTCTAGGTAGATCTTTGATAGTCGTTATGGGTAGTCAGAAGCCAAAACTCTGACAACCAGTCTTATCAAGGAGTATCGTGCTACCCAGTAACTGGGATGTAGAGGTCAGATAGGCAGTCGCTCCATGTACTATATTGGTATCCAGCTGCATCCGGTTAACATGCTGGGAAGAGGTTAGGCAGATAACGATGGTTTTGATAAACATAATTAAAATATAATATTAAGGACTGCCTCGTTGGTCTAGTGGTCGCAAGCGCTACTACTGAATATAAGGTCCTGGGTTCGATGCCCGGGTCGGGCAAAGTGTTATTGGGTTTTTCTATCTGGAATTTCTCAGTAGCAGCCCGGAGTCTGGATTTGTGACCGGTTGATGGCAATAGGCTCGCCCTATTAAATGGGACTGAAACATAACTGGCGAAATGTGGGTGTACTACAGGTACACCACTGCCTAACCCTTCGGGGAAACAAGGCGTGATATAATGTTTATGTTATGTAATTACAATACGATTTTTTCAATATTATTATTTGTAATATTCATTCTCTCCAAGAACAGTAGGCAACGAGACTGCTATGCCTGTATTAGTTTTTCAAGGAAGTTCAGAGGCGTATACTGTAACTTAACATAAGGTCGGCTCTTGGTTTCAATGAAAATAACCTACCTAAAAAGCAGTGAGCAAGCATGGCGATTAATGCTCATTTCTATGTTTAAATAAAACCAAAACCCGACTGCAAAAACACATAACTGAAAAGGGAAAAACAAGCATTATAATCTATGGAATTTTGGTATACAACAAAAAGTTAAAACATATTTCAGGTAATTCATTCATTCATTCATTGTCTCCCGCCTGCAAGACATATATATATATATATAATGCTTGTTTTCTCCTTTTCAGTTATGTGTTTAAGCAGTCGGGTTTTGGTTTCATTAATATATATATTTGAAAATTACTTATTACTAGATTTTTTTGATACCAATATCGTTGCAATTTATTTATAAAAACCTTCCCCTTCTTTTTTTGTATTTGTAGATGCAATTTATAAATGTCACTCCTACAATTAAGACAAATCTAAGGACACCTCATATGTTAAAATCCATCAAGCCGTTTAGGCAACAGAGCGTGCCAAAGAAATATACATACATACATACATACATACTCTCGAAAAACATTACCTACCTGGGGCAGTCGGCTAAAAAGAAGAGGCCTTTTCCCTGGGCTGGAATATTCCTTGGTAAGTATAAGTAAGGGCTATATCTTTAGTATCTCGGTATTACATTCATACATAGAATCACGCCTGTGGCAAAGGAGATACCAATATTACACCAAAATTTCGCCAGTTATGTAAGTCCCATAAAATAGGGACGTATATATGGGAATCTAGGTATCTACAAGGTGTCGTTTTGCATCCTCGTCAAATTTCAGGAGGCTGCTATGAAAGACATATATAATCAAATAAAATTACGATACCTTCTCAATAAATTAATACATACTTGTTTTTTTTGTTATCTAAGTTTGACAGTATTTTAGAATACACCACTTTCACAGAAAAGAATCATCCCGTTGCATATGCGGTAGTGTGTGTGTAAAAGGGCAGTTACAGTGCGGTATCACACTGGCCGCGTTTTAACATGCGTGACCCACACACGCCGATTTCCGAAAGATAGAAAAAAAAGGCCTACTTATTTTATTGATTCGTGGCGAGGATCATTAGCATAGTTACCTCCTTGAATTTGACGAGTATACAAAACAACACTTTGTATATCGGTATGATTAGGAATTACGTTATTATAAGCCTATGTTGTTTTCAAAGTATTGTCGCCAAAGAGCAATCTCCCAGCAGGCCACTTCAACATGTCTACGGACATTGACAAATTGCGGGTCACAAGTGTGGGTCATTGTGACCCTCGTCTGCTTGACGAGGAGAACGATAGGGGAACGATAAACAACAGATAGTTGGTTACAGGTTGTTCAAATTGCATTATGTTGTTGTGTATGACCAGACCAATCAAGTTTCTAAGAAACAACAATAAAATTGACCGTCTTGACCGTCTTCTCAATAACTGCATTCGATTCATTTTCAATCTGCGTAAATTTGATCATGTCTCTGCGCATCGGTCGCTTCTAAAGTGGTTACCCATACGCCAGTGCAGAGAGCAAGGGGCGCTGACCACCTTGTTTTCATTTCTTGACTCGCCCTCTTCCCCTAGTTATCTCGCCCCCACTTTCAGTACATTTGCGCGAACCACAGTAGAAACCTACGTTCATCACACAATCGTCTTCTTCAATGTCCCACTCACCGCACTGACTTCATTCACTCTTCCTTCTTCGTTCAGTCTATCTCTCTGTGCAATGCGCTCCCCAGGAAATCAGGATGGCAACCAACCGATTATCCTTTAAAGTCAAAGTTCGCGAGCATATTCGTAAGAAGCTGGCAGTATCATCACAATGGTAATGTTTTCCCATTGTTTGTCTCATCTGTTTTAGTATATTCGTGTATTTATTAGGTACTATATTTATGTATAATTAGGTATATATGTTTAAAGTTTTTAATAGTTATATGTATGTATATACTTGTATTTAAATAAATATTTATTTCACAGTTTTCGCTATTGCACCTACCACTGTTTGTCTCTGTATCACCCAAAGGTTGACTGGTAGAAAATGCCTACGGCATTAAGTCCGCCTCTGTACATTTGTGTGCTTAAAGTATTAAATAAATAAATAAATAATAAAATTACTTGTAAATTAATTGTTATTACTAAAAACGAAAGAGTGTTAATGGTTTATTTTTCAACCTTTACAGTTTGCCCAGATGACGCGATTTACGCGCGATTCGAGTCGCGTATAGACAATCGCGCTATTGTAAATCGTTCATACATTCCGTCCACATGCAGTCTCATGTTTTGCTACTCGCGCGTGCATCGCATGCAAGGCCGGCTCGTGTAATTCGCGGGCGTTCTACGCACAAGTCAAGATACTAGAGAAACCATTGTTCCGTCTAGTACATGCGCGATAGTTAAAGCGGGGACGAATTAAGAATATTGTTAGAGTGTAAAACCTCTTTTTCTAGTTTATACCCAGAAGTAGTTTTTATTGTGTTCTCTAAACTTCGAATATATAGAATTGTGTGCACTCTATATGTTATCTCTTTGCTTGCGTTGTTTCCATCTACGGTACGCAATTCAAACACAACTGCGTTCTCTGAATCCATGTCGCTAACTAGTCAAACCGACCCAGAACACTCGCGCGTAAATAGCACGCATAGATCGCGTCATCTGGTCACGCTGTTAATATCATTGACCTGTAAAAGTGTTTGTACAAACCTACTTACAGAAAATAACTTCATTTCATTTCATTTCATTTCAACACCACTTCGAAATTCAAACGGTGTCTCGGTGTGAATCCGCGATGATTTACTTTAAAAACAAATGAGTTCGATTTCGAATTGTGTGCGCTCACTTGAGTGAGAGTTCAGTGAACTTTACAGGACATAACAGTATGTATTCATTGAACCTTTTTAAATCCATTGTTGTTTGTACCCTTATTATGCCAGCACAGTACCATTACAAAGAAATGTACGTATTTCCAAATGCGTTTAGTACTCTTACCCTTTCTCGTTTCACCCCCCATTGATTTTTACAACCCGCGATGCGAAACAATGGAACATCTGATCCGACGAGTGATTCTTTAAATTTCAAATCACGAATGATTGTATTTTCTTCACGGTAACTCTGCTGTCTCATAAGCAGGAAGAATATAGGACAGTTATCATCTGCCTAGCCTATTCCCAACTATGTTGGGATCGGCTTCTAATCTAGCCGGATGCAGCTGAATACCAGTATTTTACATGGAGCGACTGCCTATCTGACCTCCACAACACAGTTACTGGGCAACACGATACCCTTTGGTGAGACTGGTTGTCAGACTATCGGGCTTCTGACGACCCGTAACGACTGTCAAAGATTTACAAATGACAGCCGGGACCAACGGCTTAACGTGCTTTCCGAGGCACGGAGGGGTCTTGGTATGAAAAGATGGTCACCCATCCACGGACCAACCGCGGCAAGCGTAGCTTAACCTGATCGATTGACCCGTGCGGCTGTTATTACTTAGCCACAAGCCCCCTTTATAGGGGCATAAGGCAGTTGTATTGAGACGATATTCAATTTGTTCTGAAATAGTTATTTGAGGAAGTTTTTTTTTAATTGTACTAGCCCGTGGTTTCGCCGCGGAGGTTGGAAAATATCCCACGGAAACGAACTACTGTAACGCGCTCAGTAAAACGCAGTCGCTTGATTTTTTTCGACATCTTCAACAATTATCACCATATTTCAGCCAATTTACACAAAACCTTAATGAATTATACACTTAAACCTTCCTCACAAATCACTCCGTACATTGGTGAAAACCGTCTAAAAATCCGTTCGAAAGTTTTTAAGTTTATCGCGTTCAGACAGACAGACTCAGCGAGGCGGCTTTGTTTTTACCCGACTGCCGCAGGAGGGTAATGTTTTTCGAGAGTATGTATGTATGTATGTCTATTTCTTTGGCACGCTCTGTAGCCTAAACGGCTTGATGGATTTTAACATATGAGGTGTCCTTAGATTCGTCTTAATTGTGGAAGTGACATAGGCTATATAATATTTATAAATTGCATTTGCAAATACAAAAAAAAGGAGGGGAAGGGTTTTTTTTTAAATTAATTGCAACAATATTGGTATCAAATAAAAGCTAATAATGAGTAATTTTCAAATATATATATTAATAAAACTAAAAAGCTTGAAATAAAATAAATTATTTAAAAAACAAAAAACCCTACTGCCAAAAACACATAACTGAAAAGGGAAAAACAAGCATTATAATCTATATAATTTTGGTCTTGCAGGCGGAGACAGTCGAATAACCTGAAATATGGTGTAACTTTTGATAGTCCCCGCCTGCGATACCACAATTTTATAGATTATAATGCTTGCTTTTCCCTTTTCAGTTATGTGTTTTTGCAGTCGGGTTTTTTGTTTTTTAAATAATTTATTTTTTTATTAAAGTCAAAGTCGGAGTCAAAGTCAAATTCAAATAGGCACATAAAATACACTTTTGAACGTCAAAAGCGGCGGATAAAATCTCAAGAACGTGGTCCTAATGATAACAATACATGACTTTATTTCTGTAAGTAAGTTTGTACAAAGACTTTTACACGTCAATCGTTTGTAGTGATAATGATTTTAAAGTAACAGTTCAAATCCAATTTTAAATGCCGGATATAAAAAATAGAATGCATAAACAACTTTTTTTATGTGCTATCGCATAAGAGACAGAGAGCAGAGGTGGTCCAGTGGTAACGGCCCTGACTTACGAGTTGTATGGTCGTAGGTTCAAACCCAGACAGGCGCTTTACTTTGTGTAAATTATTTCATCACCACTGCTCTCAAAACGGTGAAGGAAAACATCGTGGTAAACATGTCCTAGAACCAAAAATTCGAAGAAATGTGACATCTACCAACTCACACTGGGCCCGCGTGGTGGATTACGGCCCACTCCCTCTCATAGAGAGGAGGCCTTTGTCCCAGCAGGGGGAACATTATAGGCTGATTTATGTATGTAAGTAATATGCATAAGAGACCACGGTCTGCAATAACAGCAGTATAGCAGAAGCGTTATCATCCAAATTACTAAGTTAAAATGTCTCAAATACTTGTAACCACACTCACACCCCCAAACGGGAACACAGGAACGCTTGTCGGCTCAAATTAGTATGGTAGTGGGAAGTATTCTAGGACGAGTTTCTTCAAATAGAGCTGCAAGTACATCATAATCTGCCTACTCCTTCCCCACTATGTAGGGGTACCACGATTTTACATGGAGCGACTCCTCAACCCAGTTACTGGATGATATTCCTTGTTAAGTCTGGTAATCAGAGTTTCTGGCTTCTCAAGTTCAGACCTCCCCAATCTAGTTACTGGATTGCACGATACCCTTTGGTTAGACTTCTGACTATCCGGAACGATTGTCAAAGATGTAGGTAAGAACGACAGTATAACCTATCAAAATCCAGGCCCGTACCACAATCCAGCACCTACAGGAACACCAGAACATTATAAACTCTCTCCAGCAGTTCAAAGAGGTCGTAGAGACTAAGTTGAATCCCTCGGACAATACTTCTTATGCTAGCATGGTGAAGAAAGGTTCCGATAACTTTGTCCGTCCTGCAAATTTGAGATCAGTAGCCATCTATCCCAGCGATAAGACCCAAACAAGTGACGATACCAAGACACTTGTTCAAAAGATAATCTCCCCCGAACAACTTAAGCTTCATGTCCGTGCCCTGAAAAAACTCAAAAAGGGGGGCGTTCTTTTTGATAAACGAAAGCCGGATTTTTATTAACTGGACATCATGCCCTGTGAGAGATTTCACGATAGTCACCCACCAGGTGCTTCAATTGCCAGCAGTTCGGACACGCAGCCAAGTTTTGCCGTGAAACTAGTTCCACTTGTAACCACTGTGGAGAGACTGGACATTCCTTCAAGGAATGCAACAGCAAATCTTCTCCCGCTAAATGTGCGACGTGCAAACGCTTCAAGAGGAAATGTGACCATCCTACTGGCGATGTAAGTTGCCCGGCGCGCAAATACGCAGAAATCAACTACATTAACCCAATAGATTATGAAGGCGCCTAAGAGCGAATATTTTTATTAGTAAGCACATAAACAGGTAACGTATCCTCTATTTATATTTCCACTTAGTTTGTAACCATCATGACAAATCAGCTAATTTGTGATCTAGATAGTTTTTCTGTGTCTGAATCTAAAATCTGTAATGTTGAGGACTGTAAACACCTCCTTCCTTCTGGAGACAAAACGTTAACTGTACTCACACAGAACATTCGAAGCATTAATCGAAACATGAACGGATTTGAAGTGTTACAGAATCTTGACATTAGCTGTGATATTATCGTCCTATCAGAATGTTGGTTGTCAAAACAGACAGTAAACTTACCCGCTCTTGACGGTTATTATTTTTACAAAACAGACAGAAACATTAACCAAAACGATGGATTAGTAGTTTATATCAAAAATAATTTAAGAACAATCAAAGAAGAACCGGTATCTCCCAAGATAGTAATTGCTTGATAATTAAAGTTATTCCCAATACAGTAGTCATGGCTATTTATAGGCCTCCTTCTCAAAACATGGACAGATTTTTGGACTCGCTTGACACTAACTTAAAAAAACATAACATCTTTTAAAAACATAATAATTTTGGGCGATATTAACATTGACATTGCTTCCGGGAAAACCGATACCCATGTACATAATTATTTGAATATTTGCTCATTTCATGGACTTTTACCGGCTCACTATCACCCTACGCATCAGAGCGGCTCATGCTTAGACCATATTATTCTAAAATCAAAAAATCCATCCAAAACATTGGTTACTATTTCTTCACTTACCGATCATCAAGCTGTTTTACTTACATTACAAATAAGTTCTCCTAGAAAAAACTGCATGCGAAGCTACACAAAGCTCAATATGACAAACCTTGAAAATGACTTACGCGGTATTAATTTTGACCCTGTTTATAACTGAAACGATGCAAATATTTCTTTGAAGTATTTCATAGATTCGCTACAATGTGCAATACGGAAAAACACTTTCACTAAGACAATCCCTAGAAAGTACAGTTGTATTAAACCCTGGATCACACCCGGTCTCGTACGTTGTATAAGACATAGAGACAAACTTCACCTAAAATTGAAACTTGCACCTGAAAACGAAATACTTTTTGTTTCATATAAAAGGTATCGAAACTTTTGTAATAATCTTTAGAAAAAACTTAAAAATCAGTATGATAAACACGAATTACAGAAGGCGGGAAAAAATAGTAAACTTGTCTGGAAATTTATAAAACAAATACGTTTAGATCGAAAAATCCCAAACCTCCAGTAGATTTACTATCAACAGAGATAAACCCATCCGAAGCAATGAACAAAGTAAACAACTTTTTTGCTAACGTTGGTAAAAACTTGGCTGAAAAATCTTTAAATTCTAGTAATTCTTCCCCTCAAAACCCGACTCCGACATCCCCTAAAATAAAATCTTTTGTTTTATTAGATACCGACGTTAACGAAGTAGTAAGAATAATAAACTGGTTAAAATGCGTTTGTGCTACTGGGTGGGATGACATACCTAATAATATACTTATAAGATTTAAATACCTATTTGCCCCTCCGCTAACACACATTTTTCAGCTATGTTTATCTAAAGGTATATTCCCTAAATTGCTTAAAAATGCTATGATTACACCTGTTTTCAAGTCTGGAGACAAATACTGTGTGAATTGTGAAACTACAGACCATTTCAGTTTTAACAGGACTCTCAAAAGTTTTAGAAAAAATCATTAACTGTAGATTGATAAAATATCTGGAAGATAACAGACTGCTTGCACACAGTCAATTTGGATTTAGGCCCAAAAGATCAACTAGCCAAGCAGTACACAAATTAACTAATTATATTACTACTAATCTGGATAATGGTAAGCACGCAATCGGGATTTTTCTAGACCTTGCCAAGGCCTTCGACACTATTTCTTGTACTTTACTTTTGCACAAGCTTGAAACACTTGGGATAAAAGGAGCACAACTTCTACTATTTTTGGATTATCTCAGCGATCGTCATCAATGTGTAAAAATAGGTCAGTATACAAGTTCTGAACTTAAAAATAATTGTTTTGGAATTCCACAAGGCAGTATTTTGGGCCCCACGTTATTTTTAATCTATATAAATGAACTGTGCAGCCTGTCACTCCAAAATGGTATCATAATATCTTATGCGGATGACACCGCTTTATTGTTCTCAGCTAAATCAAGAGATGAGGTCTATGAACATGCTCAAAACGGCTTTAACATTGTGTCTGATTGGATCCATAATAATCTCCTAACATTAAATCCAGATAAAACAAAACACATTTTATTTACAATGAGAAATACTAACATACCGCTTGCTAATCTAAACATTTACGCACATAATTGCAGCACGTGCGCTGACACTGCATGTTCTTGCCCTACTTTAGCTAAAGCTGACCATTTGAAATATTTAGGTGTCACTATTGACTCCAATCTAAATTTCAGAAAACATATCGATTTACTATGTGCTAGAGTGCGCAAATTAATATATGTTTTTAAGAATTTACGGAACATAGCCGACTATAAGTTAATTAAACAGGTTTATTTAGCTTTGTGTCAATCCATTCTTACCTATTGCATAACTTCTTAGGGTGGTGCTGCTAAAACAATTTTACTCCCGCTAGAGCGCGCTCAAAGAGCAATTCTGAAGGTTACCGCACCAGCTTTACATAGCATGTAATGAGTTAACAGTGCGGCAATTATTTATTCTGAGCATAGTACTACACCAGCACACAGCACTTCCTTTTGACCCAGTACCTTTCGACAAGAGAAGGAAAGACTTGGTTTGCATAAAGCCTCAAACTAAACATGCGTTTGCAAATCGATTTTATGTATTTTTAGGACCTTTTCTATATAATAGACTTAACAAGGTACTAAACCTCTATAGTGTAAGCTATAAAAAATGTAATACGATGTTATCAGAATATTTAGCGATGCTCAATTACACAGACACAGAAAAACTTCTAGAAATTTTGTCATGATGATAATTTATTCCCTCGTAAGTATATACTTTTGTACGAGTATATTTATATAGGCTAGATTTAGGTATTAATGTAACAATATGCTTTTTCTCCTAGTTGTTAATAGATTATATTTATATCAGTTTTACATATAATCTTAATGTCCCAATATAAGTGAAATGTAAAGTGATGGCCTGAAACACAGGTTTGAATAAACCTAGATCGGGCGGGTCGCTACCTAACATTCTAATTCCAAACCATCATCATTTGCACCTGTAATTAAAAATAACATACAAATCGATTCTGAGCCGCAGTTCAGGTCCGGATCGCGCAAGACTTTTGGCGGTCGGAACCAGAGAGGCCGGTCATTGGCTACATGCCCATCCTTCTCCATATACCGGTACCTTCCTGGATCCGACCTCGCTTCGTCTGGCAACTGGTCTGCGGCTTGGGGTCACGGTATGCACTCCACACACATGCCCATGTGGCACGGACGTGGACCGACTGGGTCACCACGGACTTTGTTGTCAAAAAAGTGCAGGCCGCTTTTCAAGACATGCAACACTTAATGACATAATCCGCCGGTCTCTTGCCAGCATCAATGTGCCTGCTCTTCTTGAGCCGACTGGCATTGTCAGAGATGATGGCAAAAGACCTGATGGTGTGTCTTTGGTCCCGTGGAGTTTGGGACGGATGCTTGTGTGGGACGCTACCTGTGTAGACACACTGGCACCGTCCCACCTCCAACGGACTACTTCTAAAGCGGGTGCAGCGGCAGAAAATGCCGAAAATCTGAAAGTTATTAAATATGGAGGCCTTGGCAGAGAGTACAACTTTGTGCCCTTTGGCGTCGAGACCCTCGGTCCGTGGGGTCCCAGTGCGCATAAGTTATTTGCGGAAATCGCGAAACGTCTAGTTGATGTAACTGGTGACCGAAAAGCTGGCGGCTTTCTCGCGCAACGCATCAGCATTGCAATTCAGCGAGGAAATGCCGCCAGCATCCTCGGTACAATGCCCCGAGGGCCTTTTTTAAGCTTAACTTAGTTTTAATTTAATTTAGTTAATGTTAATAATCATCTTGTAATTTGGTTATGTAAATAAATGATTATAATAAATTATAAAATTATTATTATTATTAAAATTAGCCTAATATTTGTTCAGCTTCAGAACTAAATACCGTCTAGTATTTACAAATTCCAATAATGCATACAGAGCTAGCATTCGACGGCCTTTGTCCGAAACTGGGTCGAATTCACTGTCAATAGCATACCGTTTTGTTTTGTGAGCATACTCGAGTGTATTGTCGCCATGGATATATTGGAAGAGCCGGCAGCGGTAAAGGTAGTAAACAAATGTTTGTATAGACATGTTATGGCACGTTAGAAAGGCAAAAGCGAGGGATAGAAGAGGAATACGAACTCCAAAAGCAGTTCATAAAACGAAAAAAAAAACTGGACAAGTGTGAGTGGAACTTGCGTGGTTCCGTACAATGAATATTATATTATTCAAAAACAAACTTATATAACATAGTAGTTGAAAAACAAAATCTGCAACTACATTCCAACTTCAAATGTAAGTTTGTACGCACAATATTGAGAGATTTACCATGTTATTTTAATACTAGACTAATATTAGAACAGAATATTATTTTAATATTAGACTTCATACAGGTTTTCCTGTAATCTGTAAGTATGTGCATATTGGAAAGGTGCACAGATTACCAAATCCGAGTGCATTTGGTAATCTGTGCACCTGTTCCCAAGCACTTTGCGAGTTCTCCCGGGCGGCAAGACGAACGCAACCTGCTAGGTGTTGTGCCACTAGAGGTCTAGCGCCACGGGGAACTCGCTTCAAAACAGGAATAGAGTTTTTGAATTATGAAAGAGTTTTCCAAAAGGGGTCAAAAGTGGATGTAGCTGGTGTTGTAGGTGAAGATGTTGAGATCTGAGGGTCTGAGGTGAGTACCTCAGACCCTCAGATCTCATTGGGTTCTAATACAGCTGGAACGCCGACGGTGACAAGAGCTCATCTGATGATGTCATTAATGTTCGCGTGCCGCGCTAAGCGACCCGTACTTCGGCTGCAAGACAGGCCGTGGTGTCCGAGACTGTTACCAACTTCGCCACAGTGACAGCGATGAGGAGAACAACATGGAGCTCCTAGTCTTAGAGAAGCAGCGAGGCGTAAAGTATTGTCGTCGAACAGAGTGCCAATGTTCGACGACGGTAGTGCATGAAGCCATAGACCCGACTCCCACTTACACACAGCCAGCAGGCGCGCACGCTCCGCAGTAGTAGTAGAGGTGTTAAGTAAATCGTTCTGTACTACTCTACAGAGCGGCTCATCCCACCCTCTCTGGGAAGATGGATTGTCAGGTAGGTCTGAGTTCGGGCAAGCGAGTCTCCAGGCATCCATAGCCTCGGTGAAATACGGTACATCAAAATTAAGCAGTGTAGAAGCTAGGATTATCCTGATTAATTTCTCAGTACCGTGGACCGAGGATATGAAAGCCGGTAAACTAATACTAGAAATTTTGCGGACGCTGAGGCCTCCCATACGAATGGGGAGAGTAGCTTGTGCCCAAGCTCAATTGTCCATGGCCACATTTAAAACTGAAGTTAATGTGTGCCGGATAATTTGGTCTATTTTGTCTAAAAGGTGAGTGTGCTTCCATAAACGGGAAGCGCGAAGTAAATATATTGTTTTAGGGCCGAAACAGCAGTAGCGAATTAATGTGATGGCCGAATGCATATTAATTTGGAACAATCTTTCCGAAACGTCGTTGAAATTTTGTATTTTTTCTCAATAAAAACGGGAAAGGAATTCTCAAAGCTTGGAGACTCCAGGAGACAAAAAGAGCTTTTTCAATAATTTTGATTTCTGGAGCTATTGCTTTAAATTTGGGAAGTGTCAGTTGTCTGTCAGTACTGTCGGCTAAGTATAGGTCACATTTCGAAAGGTTGAGATCAAGGCGAATGGAATGAAGTTCATTTTTTAAGAAAGGTAGGTCATTTAAAACAGATTCTACATCGCCTCCTAAAGTTCCATTATCAAGATACCAAACATTAAATTTTGAATTTAGCTGCCGAATAATGGGGTGTATAGCTAAACTAAAAATCACTGGCCCGAAAGGGTCACCTTGTTGATAGCCAACAGCAGATTCCAAAAGGTTGTCCCGGTACAGTAATTTAGATGGGTGTCTGTAACATTGCCAAAGGAAGCTATAAATTTGGGGTATTTCATTTCTAATTTCTGCCAGCAAGGTGTCCCTATTAACAGAATTGAAGGCATTCTTTATGTCAACCTTCAGGACGACCTCTCCTTTGCCAGAATTTAGGTAGGTTGACAAGGCGTGTACGGCAGCCTCACAGCCCCCTTTGGAGCCGTAACCTAGCTGCAGGTGCTCTTGTCACCGTCGACTGATGGATGGTAAATGGTCACCTACTGCCGCCATTTGCAATACCATCTTTGCAGTTACGTTGCCACTCTAGAGACAAAAGTTTTAATGTCTCATATGCCTAGAAAGCCTGCATAGAAAGTTTCCTAATACAATAAAAAACTTTACTGTAGAATACATCATTTTAAGTTGCGGGTATACTTACACAATTTCACTCCACGCATAACACTTTGTCACAACACCAATTTATCTCGTCTGCTCGACGTCCGTATGTCACTGCAAGGATCCAGCAGAATATCAGCGTCAGGTATATTGGCCTGACACATGCTGAGCTGGACTCCCATTTGGTGCAACCTTGAGACACACACCGCACCTTGTTCGATAATTAATTGAAGTATGTCATAATGTTACTCTATTTCTTTAACCATGTTTTTCTTTTTTTTTTGTATATTGGCACCTTGTTTTTATATATATTCCTGTAATTTGTTATCCATGTATTGTGCTATAGTGTGTTGTGCTATGTCTTTTGTGTGCACTGAATAAATGTTTTATCCATCTAGCTATCTATATATAATAACGACTTTCTTTTAATAGAAATTTGCTTACAGTTCCTGAAGGTGTAATCACAATCAAATCTTTCGCTATATATCAGGTAAACTGTTGTGATTGATTGACTGTAATATCAACAAAATATCGATCATACCGCTTGATATGAGATTCTATAAATAAACTGGGCTTTCATCGATGTTTGCGTCTTGTTTATGCATGAAAAGGTATCATCATAATCAGCCTTTATTGTTCCCACTGCTGGGAAACAGACCTCCTCTCTTCGAGAGAAAAATTTAAAAATTGAAAATTGTCTGTTACGTCAGCATGACTTTTGATTTCATTTAAGTCAACAAGATAGATGATAGACTTTGATTGGCCTTTCACGATAATGCTCCATCTCGCGCCACTGTTTACAACTGGTTTAATGAGTTTAAACGTGGTCGCACTAATCTCTTCGATGATCTGCGTGAGGGATGGCCTTCTACGGCGACGACAGAAGATAACATCAGTGTTGTGCGGCGTATGATAGAGAATGACAAAAGAATGACTTATCAGCAGATTTGGGACAAGCTTAGCCATCGGTATGAGTAAAGGTATACCTACATATAATCTTAACAGTCTACTAGTATGTAAATATATTTTTTCCGGGACGCCGCCAAGTTGTAAAACAGAACAGCCACCAGTGATTCCCTCAAGAGATACTTACAAAAGAACAGGGTTGTTATAATAGTGGTACCTATAGATACTAGGCACTACACGTACGGGATTCAGCCGTTGATAAGATACAACGAGATATGACGTTGACAACAACTAAACTGTCACTGTCAGACTGCATAGAAAATAAAGAGAATGACACAACGCTTGTAACTTATTGCAAAATATGCAGCAATTATCTATTTACTCAAAATTGAGTTTAGCAATCCTACTAATAATATTATAAATGCGAAAGTTTGTAAGAATGGATGGTTGGATGGATGTTTGTTACACTTTCATGCAAAAAGTACTGAACGGATTTAGATGAAATTTGGCACACAGATAGTTTATAAACAGAAATAACACATAGGATGCTTTTCAACCCGATATACCTACGGGGTCAAAACTTTTGCGGGTGAAACCGCGGGGCGCACCTATCAAAAATAAAAATAAAACAACCTGGTTCTGCATTCAAATAAGACGTTCTTGTTATTAATTAAATACGTAACATACGTTGATATTTAATACAGATATATTGGATTAGAACTCAAGGTAAAAGGTTAGTTTACCGTTAATTTGTATCGAGATTTTTTTTTTCAAAACGTGTTTTGGTAACAACCAAGTTCTGAGAAATATGTTCAAAATTAACATATATTTTTGCCGCTACCACCAACTAAACGCATTTTTTTTTTTCTTAAGACCAGCCTACTTTGGTCATTTGCCTCTTGTCAGCGCCTTAAAGAAAAAGTTTGGCATTGTAGAACGTCCTGTTTGTCACTCAAACTTATGTGAAACCCTGACAGTTTCTGAGTGAAATTCATCCTGCCATTTAACGCAGGGTAACAGTACTAGAACGTAAATATGGGACCGGCCTACACAGTTTTCATAAATACCGCCGAAAGACGTCCACTGCTGGACATAGGCCTCCCCCAAGCACCGCTACGTCAACCGGTTCTGTGCGACCCGTATCCAGATGATTCCTGCGGTCTTCACAAGGTCATCAGTCCATCTTGTGGGAGGCCTTCCAACGCTACGTCTTCCGATACTCGATCGCCACTATAGTAGCTATAGTTAATTATTATTAATAGTTTTACTGAAGAGTTAAATATACCACAAGCAACACACCAATTCAATTGCTAGAGTGGCTATAGTTAATTATTATTAATAGTTTTACTGAACAGATAAATATACCACAAGCCAACTGCATTTCCAGCACCAATTCAATTGCATAACCATCTAACATTCTCCGTTCAATCCTTAGGTGAGAACACACGATCTCATTTTAACTCTGCTCATGTCGTACTGCCTAAAACCACAACTGCTACTACTGAAATGAAACTCGTATTTCACGTGAATTTCGTCGCGTATTCCCCACAGAGCGTATTTTCGTACGGCGTACTCTGCATACCCCGTGGCGTAGTGCCACTAAATAGTTAAATTCAGAAGCTCTATTTCCCTAACCCTTTGTACATGACCATCGCAGTCATTTATTTTTGGAGACAGATTACAGTACAATACAATACAAATACAAAATAGTTTATTGTGACAAATAGAAAATTACATTTCACTTAAACGTGTTTGGAGCCTCCTTTTAAGCAAAAAATGCCTGTATTAGAAGGCTCCGCTCTTTCACATCGTTGTAGTACACTTATACTAACTAGAGTTAATAAAGTGTGCTATGACCTTAAGGGTAAATATGGAATGTACGACTTAAGGTATAATGCTTGTCGTCCAGGGTTTCCAGGGCTTCGGTGGTGAGAGCTACGGGTGTCAGCTTGCAGCTGGGTTGAAGTTCTTGATGGACTATGAGATGCTGGATACAATCTGGTTTGCTCTGGATTTGTAGGTTGGCTGTTGACTCACAGAGATATATGGAGTTTACCTTCGGACATTCTGTCTCTATGTACCTAGAGTCTGAGCTAGAGAGTGCTACGAAAGGTGAGGGTGGTATAAGAGTTTCGTGGTTTCTGTTAGGAACAAGGGAAAGTTTATACAAATTATATGTGGAGGGAACAACTATCGGGACTTTTATAACTACTACTATCTGCTTATTAGAATAGAAGTAACCTAGTTTAATTATTTCATAAAAATGCCTAATTTCTACGTCAAGGATTTCGTCATTAGCATATAAAATCCTTAATTTACCTAACATATACTTAATTTCATCTAAATTAAATAAAGAGTACGGGGTACTCGACGCACGAATAAATGTTAGGGTGTTCTCTAAACTTCGTAATTCTTCATAAAGATCTTCTACATTATCTCCTAAGATTAACAGATGTTGGGCCAGGTGGGCGTATTTAATTAAATCTGTATCCCTATTAGCGTTACTTTCCAAAATTAAGTTTAGTGCTTTACTCATCTTATCTTGGTTTGAAATTATACTATCTATTATTTGAGAGCTACGTGAAATAAATTTACTATTTAAACTGACATGGTTATTAATTTCTAATTCTAATTTATGCTCATTATTACGTAAGGTGTTTATGGCGTTTTCGTATTTAAGTGCATCGGTGTAGTCTAAATTACCAGAAATTGATTTTATTACAGAACCCAAGCCGTCGATAAGGCCTCTTTTACTACGAGTTGATTCAAACATACTAATTTTACTAGTAATTAAATTGATTTTACTATTGAGATGTTTCAGATGGGGGTCGAATAGGAATAAGGTTTTATTGTTAACTAAGGGACTTAATTCAGCCATCTGTGTTTTTACCACTTCAATTTGAAGATGGATATTCTCCAAATCTATATGGCTTAGGAAAGAATGGAAATGGGAAACGATTTTTGCCGCTCCTAATCTGAAGGGAAGTATTCCTGGTCCATTGTCAAGTGATTCAACTGTTATCTCTTGTCCTTGGGCCGGATGTAGGGTCATCAGCCATAGTATTATCCTGTAACAAAGTGGGATCTTTAGGACTTCGCTTAAGGCGAGATTTTGCTACTGGACCGCGTTTCTTCTTCGTATAGATGTGGATTGGAAGATCTGCGAGTACAGTATCTTGCGTATAACGCGGGGCTAACTTCTGTCGAGACGCCATGGGATTGCGTACAAAGATTTGCTGGTCAGGGGTATAGTCCTTCTCGGGTTCTCTGTCCCTGTTACGGGTTTCAGTCAGTTGTGTCCTGTCATGTAAGGATGTCTGGTTAATAAGGTCGTATACTTGACTCATTCGTTTCCTATGGTCTTGTGAGTACTGTTGCAGTAAGTGTTCAGATAGGTCAATATCTATTGGGTCTCGAGGGTCAAAGTGTCCAGTTATCAAGTCCAAGGGTCTAAATTTTGTGAAGCTATGGATCGAACTATTGTACGCTAAGATGGCATAAGGCATAAGATTAACGACTGGTTCATTTCGTCTCTCTAATTTCAATAACCTAAGATGTTCTAAAATGGTAGAATGGAACCTTTCTACTATGCCATTGTCGTTAGGGGAATGCGCTAATATTTTATGGTGAGTAATTTTATGAGTTCGGTTGAATTCTAAGAAAATCTGATTTGTAAATTCAGGGCCTCCGTCCGTGACAATCGTCAATGGGACCCCATGGTGGGTGCAAAATACAAGTAGAGCTTGTACTACACTTAAAGCGGTGCTATCTCTAAGGTGATAAGCTTGTGCATACTTAGAGAAAGCGTCTACAATGGTAAGGAATTTCTCTGTTTGAGCTGTGAACAGGTCTAGATGGATAATTTCAAAAGGTTTACTAGGGGGTGGTACAATGTTAAATCTTTGCTTGATGGGGTGACGGTCGTACTTAGCCTGACCACAGATAATACACTCATTTATGTACTTGGAGATGTGTTCTTTCATCTTGGGCCAGTAGAGTTTAGAAGATAAGGCTAAGTAACATTCAGTGATACCGCGATGATTTGTTTTACCTTCGTGGTATTTCTTTATGATGTCTTGTTGACGCAGGTAGTCTTTAACATTCTCTAATTCAACTTTAGTTAGAACCATGTTCATTGAAGAGCTTTTGAAGTTGTCTTGAATTATGGGGATTATTTTATACATGGCAAGAGGAGGATGGATGATTAAACCGGTTTTGACTTTAGGGTTCACATATTCTTTAACTGCATTAATAACGTCGTTAGTCAGGTTAGACTCGGATAGTTGAATGGTAGTTCGGGTATGCGTTTCAAATGGCTTACTCACTGTCGGTCGTTTTTTAATATCGCCTACAAGTACAAAACAGATTTGTCTACTGAATTTATTCAAGGGTTCGTCTGATATTGGCACTTCTAGAATAGGGGCTTCGTTACTAGTGTGAACAGTTGCTGTGTCAGAGTTGTCGAGTATGTCAGGGTTGTTTGTAGGGGCTGTCAGTGTTTCAGAACCTACTGTTGAATGAGGCTTTTCAGATACATTTACCGCTATAGACATAGCGTCCTCGTTGTTGATTTCAATGCGGGACAATGCGTCGGCGTTAGTGTTCTTTTTGCCTTGCTTGTATACTGTAGTAAAATTGTATTCACTCAACTTAAGTCTCCAACGTGTGAGTCTGGAGCCTGGTTCTTTAAGGCTCATAACCCATTGTAAGGGTTTATGGTCTGTAACTATCTTAAACTTTCTCCCAAACAGGTATGGACGAAAGTATTTAGTAGCCCAGACTATGGCTAATAACTCCTTCTCGATTACACTGTAGTTAATCTCACTGGAGTTTAATGTCCTTGACGCGTACGCTAAGGGCTTATCTTGTCCTATAGGTCCTTGAGAAAGGACAGCTCCTACGGCAAAGTTAGATGCGTCAGTCGTAAGCACAAATTCCTTAGAAAAGTCAGGGTACTGCAGTATAGGGTCGTTAGTCAGTAGTAATTTGCACTTTTCAAAACAGTCGATGTAGTTAGGGTCATTGAAGGTGATCTTAGAACCTTTCTTGAGACATTGCGTCATGGGTTTCGTAATGCGCGCAAAGTCAGGAATAAATTTCCTGTAGTATCCTAACAGGCCTAAAAAGCGTTTGATCTCGGTAGCTGTCTTAGGAATAGGGAATTTCTGGATGGCAATGATCTTATCGGGGTTAGGCTTAATACCGTCCTTACTTATTACGTGACCTAAGTATGAAGTTTCAAGCTTCAAGAATTCCGACTTATCCATCTGGATCTTAAAGTTTGATTCCCTTAACCTCTTGAATACTCATTCCAAATTTACCATGTGTTCCTGTAGGGAAACACTAAAAACGATTATGTCATCGAGATATACGAGACATATGACATTTTGGAGGTCCCTGAGGACATTATCCATCACGCGTTGAAACGTGGATGGAGAATTTTTGAGACCCATGGGCATGCGTAAAAATTCAAAGTGCCCATGTTCTACATTGAAGGCCGTTTTGTGAATATCGGCTGGGTCCATTTCCACCTGGTAAAATCCACTTGCAAGGTCTAGAGTTGTGAAGTAATGACAGTTACCAAGTTTATCTAAGATGTCATTAATATTGGGGATTGGGTACTTGTCATCGAGGGTTTTCTCGTTGACTTTACGAAAATCAATGACTATGCGCCATTTGGTCTTTCCGGACGCATCAGATTTTTTTTGAACTACCCAGATGGGTGAGCTCCAGGCTGACTGCGAGGGACGGATTATCCCTTGGTCTAACATTTTGCTAATCTGATCCTGAACTTCCTGTCTGTGAACAAAGGGATATCTATAGGTCTTAGTATAGACAGGTAATTCGTCGGTGGTATGAATACTATGCTTTATCTTATTGGTGAAAGTTAGAGGTTCATCATCGATATAGAAAACGTCAGCATATTGTGCACAAAGAGATTCCAAGTTGGCTCGTTCTTCAGGATTCAGATGGTCAGTGCGTAGTTTTGATAATACCTCGGATACGCGATCGCTAGGCTGATAGATAGTCGCGCTTTGCTCGTTAAAAAGTTCCGCGGTAACCGGCTTGTCCATTGAGAAAACTACATCATGTTTAGTTGGATTAATTATTTCTATGATGCCACGGTTACTTTTAACAGAAGTAACACAGTCGCGAATAGTGCAATTGGAAATAGTCTGCTCTGATATTATTACGTCACCATCATGAAGATTAATGGGGACTCTAGCTAATTTGGATGAATTAGCGGGTACTATGTCCTCGTAAAGATTACAATTACGTGAATCATACATTCGCAAGGGATTAGATGAATTACGTGTAACAAGAACCTTATTCTTTAAATCTATATTAGACTCTAACTTTTCTAGTAAGTCTAAGCCTATTAAGCCGTCAAAATAATTGTGGAACTTGTAAATGTATAGGGTAATGTCACAGGTTTCTTTAAATTCCGGGAAGCACGGTATAGTAATGGAATAATTACTACGAGTTGTCGCGTGGATGTTAGTGACTTCGAAAGGCTCATAATTACGGTGGATATGATGATAAAATCTTTCTACAACGTTCGGGCTAATAAAAGATAGGTTCGCACCGGTATCTACTAACAGTTTAATGGGTGGATTAGCAATCTGAATGAATGGAAGTTGCCTCTGGGTTTGTAAGTTAATTTCTATTTTGGTTTGTCTGATTTCGGGGCTGTACGAAAATCCTGGCCTTCAGCAGACGTTCCTTGGGCAGATGTTCCTTCAGGCACATTCTGATGTTCCTCTACGTGCACAGGAACATAATCACTATGAGCTAGTGGCTCATACATAGGTTCGTAATTGTGAGGTACAGGGTAGAACTGGTCGTAATAGTCATTATAGGCATAGTCGGGGTATTCATAATAGTCGTAAAAGTCTACTTCGTTAACATTCATCTCCCGAGTCTTAAAGTAGTTACTGGGAGGTGGATTTCCTTGTTGAGTCCAGTCATGTCCTGTCGAGGGTCCCGGCATAGGTTTAGGAACAAAGTGGCTTACACCACTCATGGGCTTGGGGCCACTATTAATGGGCGTGAAACTAGGCCTTTGTTGAGGCAATCGGAACACGTTGCTCTGGGGCCTATGGTTAGGCGGGGGTGCGCTTAACATTTGTTGGGTTCGCGTGGGACCGCGATTGAAAGGCACTTGGGGTCTCCAAGCTTGCATTGGCCTTGGCGGTTGTGGCTGATAAAAACTTTTGGAGGGACCGGGCTGATTAAACGGCGCTGAAAAAGTGACTGGCTGTGGAGTATGCAAATTAAATGGCTTAATCTGATACGTACTGGGATTAAATGAAGACGTAGACTGCACAGGTCTCCGCTCCGGCAAATGGTCATTACGCTGCTGTAAATACATGGTGTTAATTTCCTCGTGCACAAACTCGAGAGCCTTTTCGATGGTGTCGGGTCGCATGCACCTAATACGCGAGCCTAAAGGTTCTTTTAGGCCACGAACGAATGCCTGTAGGGTTAATTTCTTATATAGTGCCCGTTTGGCCTCGATGGTAGTAGATATGGACTCATGCAAGGTCACATACGTCATAATTGTACTAAATAAAGTTTGGCACTTTTCGTAAAATTCCGGTGGTGATAAATTCTTTTGCGTTAACAGGGCCAAATCATTGTATAAAGCGGTCTCGTCCCGCTGGTCCGAGAAGTTATTAATCAGGGCGCTTCTAATACCCTGCCAGGTTTCGGGAATGCCGTTTGAATTTATTGTGCGGGCGGCATTTCCGGTAACTTTATTAAGTATGCCGTTCAACAAGGATAAATTACTTAGTTCATAACCTGGCTCCGCCTTAATAAACTGCGCGACAAGTTGGTCACATAAACGTACAAACCGCGTGAGCACGTTCGGGTTCCCGTCGAATTCGGGAACGAGGCGTAGAGCCTTGTAAACTTGATCTACTAAATCGGTACTCATTTTGTTAGTTAAATTATTCTCTATAATTAAGTAAGATTCTACACTCTCACTATCTTCTAATTTAGTATCTAAATTCCTATTCGCATCGATTTGCGAGTTCCTATCAGAAATACTCGACTTAGGAGTCCGTGATATACGTGGGTGAAAAATTTTGAAAGTTTAATAGAAACACTTGAGGAAATTAACACAAAGGAAACACAGGGGAAAAAAAAGGAAATTACACGAAGGATACTAAAATATAGGAAGGCGAGCAACTCTAGTAGATCTAGGTACTTACCAAATCTGCATCTCTCTGTGGTATCGATATTCGGATACTCCTCCGTAGCCGCACACCCGTAGGTTCGAATAGCCCGTTGTCGGTGATCGATTCACTGAATTTACTGGACTATCCTACCGACTGCGCCAATTACGATGGGTGCAACCGGAGGATCCAAAAAAATGCAGATTTATTTTAATAAACTAATTTATTACTGTATTACAAAGTATTGAAATTACGACTAATTATACTAGAGTGTCAATTGGTCGATGTCAGATCCAAAAGTGCCGCTCCACGTTTTTATGTTTCTATGGAAAGGTTCGATTGACGTCAATTGGTCACGTTATGCTGGGCTTGCGTTTCGTGCCCGTAGGTGCCGTGTGCAATGTATATGCAGGTATGCCGATGCAGCGGTCTATTAAGGTTGACCATGCGTAACATACGTACATTTTTCTGTATTTAGCTTATATTTACTAATCATAAGAAAAAAAAAACAAATAAAAGTAAAATATATAAGTAAAGTTGAAAGTTTAAATATATAATAAAGTTTACAGTATTAACAGTAAGAACAAAACTTATTCCCAGTTAGTGCATGTGATGTAGTGTATATGTGTGGTGTGGTGTGGTGTGGTGTGGTGTGTGTGGTGTGTGTGATGAGGTGTGTGGTGAGGTTTGGTGTGTGGTGTTTTAATTTATGGTATATATATGATATATTTCGGCTACTCAACATGTTCCAGAAGTGCCTCTGTTTCCTCATAGGTAAGTGGTTTTATCCAGTCTATTATACTTTTTTTACAGTCGTGGTAACTTTTATTATATACATAAATATGTTTGTTAATTTTGTTATAGAGCTGAGCAGAGCGTTTATTGAATTGCTTGTACGCAAATCTCGTTTTAGTTTGGGGAACTTGGACCACTAAATCTTTTCTCCTTTTAGATTTTTTGTTATCATTATATGGTAGGGTTTTATGTTTTTTTAGTATAGTTTGTGTTACATACAGTTTCCTAACAGAGAGTAAATCACTTATTTGGTATAAGCTTGCAGTGGCGAATCTTTTATTTTTAAAATACATTATTTTTATTAGTGCACGCTGCGCTCGTTCTATGTCTATAAATTTTGTTTTTGCTGCACCGCCCCAAATTGGGATACAATATAATAGTACAGACTGGGCCAGTGCTACATATATTTCATTTAGGAGATTTCTGGGACGTTTCTTACAGCTCTCCATTTTAGTTGGAAAAATATGTCTGAGAGTTTTAAAGATCCAACTGAGTTTCCTTATTCTCGCAGAAATTTGCTCAAGTTGAGGGTACCAGGATAGTGCTTGATCTACCACAACTCCAAGATATTTAGCTTTAGCGACCTTCTCAATGCATGGACAGTTACAGCTTATAGTAGGCATGTCTTCACATATGTGTACCTTTAAATCTAACCAATTAATAGGCTGTGTTCGGTTACTGATACTAAAGCATACGTAGTTTGTTTTATTAGTGTTCAGGGAAAGTAAGTTACCTTTCAGCCATTTAGCTACCTGAACCAGTCCTGCCTCTGCACTCAGTTTAACTTCGTGCCAGGATGAACCAGAGAACAGAATAGACGTATCATCGGCGTATGAGAATACTTTAGCATTTTTTATTTCCATATTACAAAGATCATTAATGTACAGGAGAAAGAGCGTAGGTCCTAAAACACTACCCTGTGGGACGCTGTATGACACAACTACCTCGTCACTGGAGTACTGTCCCATTTTTACTCTTTGTGTCCTGTTGGAGAGATAGTCTTTGAGTAAACTGAGTGCATTCCCTCTTAGTCCGGCTTTTTCCAGCTTGTTCACAAGGATTGGAACAGAGACGGTGTCGAATGCTTTTTTGAGATCTAAGAAAAAAGACAGGCATCTGTTTCCTTTGTCAAGGTGTTCAGCTACAAGTGAACTTAACGCAGTTACTGCATCTTCAGTACATACACCTTGCCTAAAGCCAAACTGTGAATTAGATAAAATATTGATTTTTTTTAAATAATTAGTTAGTCTGATATTTATAATTTTTTCAAGCACTTTGATATCGACGGAAATAGGCCTGTAGTTGCTGACATCGTCGCTGCCCCCTCCCTTGTAAACTGGGGTAATAACGGACTGTTTTAATGGTGCCGGGATCACCTTGCCAATCTCTGTTTTCAAAAGGGGGTCTCCCTTTTGAAAACAGAGATTGGCAAGGTGAGCCATAATGGGAACAGCTTCCTTTCTTATATATTTTAAGAATTTTGTCGAGACATTGTCCCAACCAGGGGCACTGTCGGACTTAAGATTCATCAGAATACCATCCACTTCAGTATTGTCCGTATCTAGTAGTACGAAGGTATTAAGCTGTGATCCCAATGTATTTGTTTGGTTATTAGGAATATTGTTTAATTCAGGATTAATTTTTTAAGCAAGTTGTTTTCCAATATTAGCAAAATAATCATTCACGTAGTTTATTGACTCTATGGCGGTTGTTTTTAGGTTTAATAATTTTAAGTTTTGACTTTTTAATCTATTTGAGTATGTGATTGGTTTTTATATTTTTCCAGAGTAATTTGTTGTTAGATACTGATTGTGCAAGTAAATTTCTTTCATATTTTCTTTTCAAATTTTTTATTAGATTATTACAGTAGTTAATATCTAGTATAAGTTATTTTTAATATTTCATTATGGGGGTCATTGCGATTTTGTTTTTGCAATTTATTTCGGTTTTTGATACAGCGAAGGATGCCCAAGGTAATCCAGATTGGTGATCGTAGTTTGTTTTCTGAAAGATGGCAAATTTGAATTCATAATCTCTGATAATTAACATTTCGTCCCTATTTACTCTACTATCTACTTTAGCTTTATGTAAGAAACGGATATACCTGCACCGTGAAAAACCTTTAAGACGCCAATGCAAACGATGTCGACGTGGCTGAATTCTGGTCGAATAAGAATCATTTATTCGCTAGAATATGAGTGAGTGCAGAGTACATAAGCTTATAAAAAAATAAAATGGAATCATCGACATGAAGAAGAAGTGTTATATATTCGAAGTAGATTTTTGAGTGGCCAGTAAAAAAGTTCAAAATTTTTGTAGTTACATTGGAATATGAACTTTGTCATGGTTTTTGATCGTGGTGACTTTTATGGTTGGATTTGGCCACCGACAAAACTCGGCTAATCTACCAAATCGGTCTGAATTGGTAATTATTTGCTCCAATTTGGCAGGACCGATTTTTCATGGGAAGTCTGCGTATTGAAAACCTGTGTTCTAATTCAAATTCAAAATATTTTATTTCACATAAATCTACATGGGAGATTTATAATAATAATAATTTATTTAATTCAAGTAACAAGACTCAACGTGTTAGTAACAAAATACTTAGAAACTATGTTAGCAAAACATTAACGCAAACAATATGTGACATCACTGCTGCAAGGTCACAGCCCAGCTGATAGAAGAAGCAGTCAATGCGAGCTTTATCATAATCATCATTTATTGCATACATGTAGTTTACAAGTTGTTACAAGTATATAGGTTTCATACATGAACCCTGCTGGGGCACAGCAATATAAATATAAATAGTTTAATGCCACAGTGTCACAATATTAAAACCACTGTGCTTAAACGAAAAATACTAATTTTAACATGTTTATTAATGTCCTGTCATTTGATATTTAAATAAGTAACCGTCATGATATAATATAGGATAGGGTAAGAACAATTAATTAGTCATTTTTTCCATGCATAAATTAAATAAGATAAAAATTTGAATTAAAATAAATAGCGATAACAATTATAATCATGGAATAATAATATAACATATGTAGGTCATCAATTGGTAGTCAAAAATTGTAGATGCTGTGTGTATTGTGTACCAGTATGAATTTCAATGTCAAGATTTACTTATCGTCAAAGAATTCCTTTAGAGTGTAATACGATTTTAATAGAAGGTATTTTTGGAGACCGTTTTTAAATTTATTTTCGTACTCTATGTCCTTAATTGAATTTGGAAGCTTATTATATATTTTCACGCACATGGCTAAAGGTCCTGAATGGAACATAGTTAATTTTGAGCTTGGTAAGGCTAATTCATTTTTGATTGCTTCAGCAAACATCCCTGACGCGCAGAAGTTAGGTGCACATTTCCGTTGGGTTTTGAGACTTCGACATATTCCTGCATAATGTCTGTACATAGTTGAGTCCCACGAAACTTTTCCTTTTGTAAAGAGTTCAAACAATGTTTACGGTACACACTCACACGGTTAACCTAAACTTATGATACTTACAAGTTAGGACAATATAGTTAGTTTCTTTGAACGAGAAGTTGAAATTCAGACGGATCTCTTTTATATTGAAAATGTTTTGCGTATGGAGTTGTCTGAAGAGAGTTATTGTCTCTCTATTTGGACGAAAGAGGAATTATTGAAAAATTTCGTACTTTTAGGGAGGTTATCTTTTTTTTGTAGTTGCAGCCTTTGTCGTATCGTATCGTAAGATGGTGTCTCAACGTGTGATCTGCTAGTGGGGGTTCTTCACTCCTTTATTAGTTCAAAGGTTTTCTACTAGTATATTTTTAATTACTTATTAGGCGTTTTATTTGTTGGTATTTATGCCAATAAACGTATATTTTTTTCTTTTTTACAAACAAAATCTGTAAATAAAATGATCGAAGTGACCAACGCCCTGCTGTGTAACTGACAGTAGCAACTTCGACTTTGTCACGACTGTGTAGACTTTACATATACCGAAGTATTCGAATGTCCGAGCAATATACACTAAGAATAAGAATAAATAATTTGTGAAACATAAGTAATAATTACATATTAAGATCTTAAAAATAAGGTAGTGCGCTATGTTTTGCCAATATTGACATACAAAAGATTAATATGATCAAAAATGATTAAATGGGTAATATTATGTTAAAATGATAAGTTTATTACAATATAATTGTATAAGTATTTGATACCGAATTATACTAAAGGCTCTTGAAGACCACCTCGATATCGCGGGCGCGACAGGCAGCAATATCGCGAGTCTATGCGAGCCTTAATGCATGCATGCAAATTAAATTGTATTACAATTCAGAGTCAATTTCATTTTATATTTAGTCAATTCAATTCAAAGGATTAGTATTAATGTAAAGTTTTATTAAAATTTATGTCAGCATTAAATAATTATAGAGATTTGTCATTATGAAACTCATCTGGAGTATAATAGCTTTTTCCAAGCAGTAGCCCGTTCCCTTGTCGACGGCGCGTTGTATTCCACGCGCGCCTCAAAGAGACGTCGTCAGCAAAAGTGTAGGGGTCCACTAGGGCGTATGCCTGCCGGGGTCGCGGGAAGGTACAAAACGGTTACCGGGGCCCCTGGCAACACAGGAAACGGAAGGGACACGGGTAGGTTTTAGTCATTAAGGGTCTTACACACCCTCCCGTTCCGCCCAGAGCGAGAGAAGTTATTTGATAATTTCCCACCCAAAAAAAAGCAGTAGCCCGTTAAGTGTTTTTTTTTTTTAACTTTTGCAGTGGCATACATTTTATTTCATCTGGTATTTTATTTTATTTGATTATATTTTTGGTAGAGCAACACCAAAGAAGCTTTTCTTCATTAAAGAAGTTTTACATTTCACAAGTCATAATTCATTTATATATTGGGCACGCATATAGTGACCTCATCGCATTGGTAATGTTCTTCAGAAAGGTCAGGTGCGTAGTACTAGCAACCGGCGTGCGTGTATGACCAGATATATGAACGTAAACGAAGCAAAATAAGTATGTAAGGAGCGTAGCAGGTGGCGTTCTATAGTTTCTGCCTACCCCCATGGGAAGAAGGCGTGAGTTTATCTATGTATGTGTATTGAGCACGTATCGGTGTATTCACTACCTGTATAATGTATGTTGCTCGGACATTCAGCAGAGTGTGAGATGGGTCCACGACGGATAGAAAAATCCGGCAGAATTTTGTCGTGCGCTCAAGGTTGCTTCCGCGACACTTGTACCGACTTTAGAAAAGAGGTTGTACATTTGGCGTGTTTTCTTGTTACATATGGTCACCAATTTCTATGTGATTCTAGGGCAGTTTACGTGTTTCTAGTTTTTATTAGGTAAAAATAAGACTCCGCGATAGTTTCACAAACATAACTTTGGTTAAGGATTTTTGTGGCTTCAATAACAGACATTTAATCCCTAACGCTTATGTTGACTCTGCTTGGATATCCACGTAGCAAGTAGTGGATTTCGAATTCATGGAAATACTACTAGTAGGTATTCAAAAGCGATGAATAAAGAAGTATTTCTATAATACATAAGAGGCGTACCTGTAGTAGGTACACCTCTTATGTTTTAAGTCCCGTGTAGCAAGGGGCGAGCCTATTGCCATCAGCCGGGCACAAATCCAGACCCTGGCCTGCTACTGAGAAATTCCAGATAGAAAAACCCATTAACACTTTGCCCGACCCGGGAATCGAACCCAGGACCTCACATTCAGCAGTAGCGCATGCGATCACTACTTACAAAATCAGACAAAATCCTCACCGACAACCGTAACCAATCGTTCAGTAAACCAAATACAACATCAGTGTAGTTCTCATCGTCAATCGATAATTTGGTCACCCGTTAAGGCACATAAACACGTATTTAGATAATATACATATATCTACAAATCCAACTACCCTTCTCAATACACAAGCTGCACACCAAGATACGTCTCATCCGAACCCCAAGAGGAATCAATCAATTCAGACATATACTCCCATTGACGCGTATCCTTAATCAATGAGTTTATACAACTATTCATAGTTGATTGACTAATAAACTCTTACAATCTCGTATTGATTGGATCTAAGACGCTCGGGAATTATGTTGGTAGTGTCTTAAAATAAATAGAGTTATGAGTTTGTTTATCAGTTTAGTATCACTCGGTGGTGCTAAGCAAATTATGCGGTTGACGATGGTGCGTACTTTAATGTGGGATCCGCAGTAGCAGTCCGCGAAATTCAAATTTTCTTACGTTTTTGATAATTTTCAGGTCAGTGTCTGGTTGTAATTTGATGAAAATATGATTCGCGACCCTATCATATATATGTATTTACAGAATTATAATTATTAATACATCTGTCTTAGTTAGAAAAGTATTATATTACTTTAATTATTGTGAATGTGAGCACTATGTGGTTCATTTTTATTTATTTCTTGTTTTTTTTTTTTATTCTCTTAGTTTTAATGATAGTCTGGCATTTTAAGTACTTTATGCGGCCTACCCAAATGTCCTTTCCTTGGTATTGTTCGTTGAGCTCCTTAAGTTTTGAGTTGAGCTACACGATTACTGACAAATGCTTGCACTGACTGGACAGGTCCACTCAAATTTGTGTGGTTCTTTCCTCAAAAGACCATTTCAGACATGGATCTACATGGTCCTCATTTGATTTGACCAAGTATATGTCTTGTACTTTAAAAGAGACTTTGACCCTTTTTTTTTAGGGTGGCAAATCATCTAATAACTTCTCCCGCTCTGGACGGAGCGGGAAGGTGTGTCAGACTCTTACTGACTAAAACCCACCCGTATTCCTTCCTGTTGCCTGTGTTGCGGGGGCCTCGGTGACCCATAAGTACCTTCCCGCGACCCCGGCAGGCATCGGCCCTAGTGGACCCCTGCCTATGTGCTGACGAAATCTCTTTGAGGCGCGCGTGGAATACAACGCGCCGTCGACCCGGGCCTGGTCCTTACCGGACGGTGAGCTACCCATTGCTCACCCCGATTCCCGACGCCCTGGGCGTCTCCTGCGGCGGGTAGGGGCGAGAGGGCGCGAAACTTGCCTTTCCCTCAACCGTCCCGCCTCCTCCTTCGCGAGCATTACTGCTTCGCAGAAGGAGGTGACGGCTGCCCATGCCCTCGCGCTCCGTACCATGGCCTGAACCAGGGCCGGACGCGAGAGGTCTCTGCCGCCGATCGCCTCCACAAGGACACGGCGGTGCTCTGCCCAAGCCGGGCAGACCTCCACCGTATGCTCCACCGTGTCCTCCGGGTGATCCACACAGTGGTGACAACCGGACGATCCTCCCGCCTTATCCGACACAGGAACCTCCCGAAACTGCCGTGTCCGGTGAGGACCTGCGTCAGGCGGAAGGTGAGGACGCCGTGGCGCCTCTCTAGCTACTCCTCAAAGAGGGGACTTATCGCCGCAATCGTGGCGTGCCCAGCACTGGGTTGCGACAACCGTACTTTCCATGACGCCATGAGATCCCGCCGGAGCTCCGTCCGCTGTGCCGCGATTTCTCGCTGCAGCGGCGTTTCGCGCCACTCCCATACGTGCGCGAGGACTTTTGCCTCCAGATCCCATGGAGACTTTGACCCTTGAGTTTGTTTCGTCATTTCTTCTCAGGGTTAGTCAGATAGGTAACGTCGACTCCATCTAGCTTATTTTTAATTATTATTTTTAATATGACGTGTAAAAGTGATTCTGATATCCTATTTACGGAATAAACAATTTCATATCATTCGATAAGTTCCATAAGAAAAAAATCTCTTACTGAAAACTTCTTCAATCTTTGCTATGCGTATAGCAAAGATTGAAGACCTTTTCAGGTCTTGTCAGTGAATTTATTTGAGGTTTTTATGAACCGACTTCAAAAATGAGGAGATTCTTTGTTCGTCTGTATGTATATTTTATGTATGTTCAGCGACGTTTTCGTCAAATTTTGAAAATTCTTTTTTTTTTAAGTATATACTCCTGAGGTGCTCTCTTTTCCACTGCTGGCCTCCTCTTTGTTCTGTGTCCCAGCTGTGGCAACATTATAGTGCCCTATGTAATCCATCTCGTAGACACAGTGCGGGTTGATGGATGTCACATGTCTTCGAAGTTTTAGTATGGGTTATCCGGAAACACATACTTTACTACTGACAGAAGTATAGTTCGTTTTTACTACTAACAGAAGTATAGTTCGTTTTTCCTGAATATAGAATATTCAGGTTTAGAATGTATTGATCACAGTAATCTACTGTGATAAATACATTCTGAAATCGCCATCACACACGTAGTAAGCAAGATTCGTGATCAGTGTTAATTTCTTCCCTGTACCAGAAGAGGTCTTTGCCCTAAAGTTGAACAAATACAAGCTGGTCATCTTCTGCCTAGATTTTTTTATAGCTATGTTGGGCTCGGCATGGTGCAACAAAATAAGGCTGATATTATACTATAAGTGCTGGCTATTAAATTTATAGGCAGTAAAAAAAAAGTCGTTTCGTGTCTATCTGTGTGTTATGATTTCCACATATTAATAAGATTTGTAGTGATTTTAAATACCAAATATAAAATTGAAAGTACATGATTTGATTCAAATTATTTATGTATCAGGGTAGTCATGAAGTTTAAAAGTAACTAACTATTAACAGTAAAAGTACAATTTTTTTTTAAGAGAACTGAATTGAAAACATGACATATTTGGTGTGCCGCGTAGTTCTAAATTAGTTCTCTTCGAGCCTCGGAATCTAAAGGTTTCCTTCAAGAAGTCTAAAGTCTATACTAATATTATATTGAGTACCTAATTAAAGCGTTTGTTAAATATTGCTATATACCAAGTTACTGAGAAGGCGTGTTCATTTCACGTGTGACCGTTTAGTTCTTCTAAACTACATAATGGATTATGATGCATAATCAGCCTTAAATGTTCCCACTGCTGGGGCACAGGCCTCTCGGTGAGAGGAAGTGAGTTGTTATCCACCACACGGGCCCAGTGAGGGTTAGTGGGCATGGGCAGCCGTCACCTCCTTCTGCGAAGCAGTAATGTTCGCGAAGGAGGAGGCGGGACGGTTGAGAGAAAGGCAAATTTCGCGCCCACTCACCCCTAGCCGCCGCAGGAGATGCCCTGGGCGTCGAGAATCCCGGGCGGATTTCCTTCCACCGTAGGTGTGGGCTTGCGGACGGTGAGAAATAGGCAGCTCATTATCCGATACGGACCAGGCCCGGGTCGACGCCGCGTTGTGTTCCACGTGCGCCTCAAAGAGATGTCAGCACAAGTGTAGGGATCCACTAGGGCCGATGGCTGCCGGGGTCGCATGGATGTTCAAAAGGGTTACCAAGGCCCCTGGAAACACAGGCAACGGAAGGAATACGGGTGGGTTTTAGTCAGTAAGAGTCTGACACACCCTTCGGCTCCACCCAGAGCGGGAGAGGTTATTTGATAATTTCCCAACCAAAAAAAAAAAAAGTGCGGGTTATTGAGTTTGTTTACTACAGTTACGTTTGTTAAAGAACAAACGTAAGTGTAGTAAACAAACTCACTTTCGCATTTACGAGTATAATATTAGTTAGGATAGGATTATTAAAATCAATCAACTCAGCCTATAACAGTCCACTGCTGGACATAGGCCTCTCCCAGGCTGCGCCACAATACCCTGTCCTCAGCCTTCCGCATCCAGTCTGTCCCAGCTACCTTTTTAAGGTCGTCAGTCCATCTAGCTGGGGGGCGTCCCACACTACGCTTGCCTATACTCGGTCTCCATTCCAGAACTCGTCTGCTCCACCGGCCCTCGGTCCTTCGACAAATATGGCCAGCCCACTGCCACAACCTGCTGCTGTATTAAAATACTAATTGCATAGCCAGCGATGAGAAAATGTAAGACGTTAATGTTTAAACTTTGGCACGTAACAACTTGGCACAAGTTTTTGAAGCTGACACTTTCGTGCCAAAATGTGTAAAATATGTAAATAGGTTCTAATATTTAACTACACGCGTTTTTGAAGAGAGATTACTATGACATCTCTACCAATCATATTTTATTTTTATGCGTTATTTCACACATTTATGTTTTTTTTTTATATCTGTCCATGACGTCACGGTCCCCTGTCAGAATACTAGCGCTGCGTTACTTATTTTTAAATATCGCGGAATCATGCTGAGATAGGAGCCTTTTGGCCTCCTTCAGGACTTTCTGTTTTTAATTTCATTTTACTTTTGTCATTCATATATATATTTATATATTTCTATGAATGTCATCATCATCTGCTTAGCCTTTTCCCAACTATGTTGGGGTCAGCTTCCAGTCTTGCCGGATGCAGCTGAATACCAGTATTTTACATGGAGCGACTGTCGACCCGACCTAGTTACTGGGTAACACGATACCTCTTGGTAAGACTGGTTAAGGCGCTGACAAGACCTAATTGACCAAATTAGGCTTCTCTTAAGAAAAAAAATATCCAAATCTGTATAGTTTGTGGTAGCGGAAAAAATATATGTTAATTTTGAACATATTTCCCAGAACCTGGTTGTTACCAAAACACGTTTTAAAAAAAATCTCGATTCAAAGTAACGTTAAACTAACCTCTTACCTTGAGTTCTAATCAAAATATCTGCAATAAATATCAACATACGTTACGTATTTTAATTAATAACATGAACGTCTTATTTGAATGCAGAACTTGGTTGTTTTTTTTTATTTTCGATTACTCAACTAAATTTTGAGTAAATAGATAATTGCTTCATATTTTGCAATAAATTACAAGCGTTGTGTCATCACGCTTCTCTTTCTTTTCTATGCAATCTGACAGTGACGGCGGTTTAGGTGTTGTCAGCGTCTTAAGTATCACTTTCGGGCTTCTTCTGATTATCCGTAATGACTGTCAAAGATTTACAAATAACAGCCGGGACCAACGGCTCAACGTGCTCTTCGAGGCACGGAGGGGTCAAGCGTAGCTTAACCTGATCGATTGTCCCGTGTGATTGTTATAACTTAGCCACGAGCCCTTTTACTTAGCCACGAGCCCTTTTATATTTCTATGAATGTGTTTAGTTTAATTTGTTCTTGTGCGAAATTCCCAATAAATACTTTTCTTTCTTTTAATAGGACAATATTCAATCAACCCAGCCTGTCGCAGTCCACTGCCGTACATAGGCTTCTCTCAGGCCACAATACCCTGTCCTCCGCCTTCTGCATCTAAGTCAATATTATGAAAACTACGTACCATTCATAGTTTCAAATAACTGATTCGTATCAAAATCAACAGAATTAAAAATTATTCAATAAGTAGTTTAATAAACCTTGCTGTGTATAATAATGAAATATTTGTAGAAAACAATATGTAAAATTCCTAAAAGGCCACTGTAATGCTATTCAGTAAAGTTCACTTGGAACCTCACTCAAGTGAGTGCACAAAATTCAAAAGCGAACTCATTTGTTTTTAAAGTAAATCATCGTGGATTCACAATGAGACACCTTTCGAATTTCTAAATGATTTTTAGAGTGACACTTCTGTTCAAAATCTCACCACGTGTATATTTGAATGTAGGTCAGTTAGGTTAATTTAGGGCAGAGCCGCGTCTTCTGACGGTGATGTATCGCTGACTGCGTAAACATACGAACATGCATAGAAGGCGTGTGTGGAACATTTGGGTAGAATGATAGATGGATGTTTGTAGATGCCTAGAAAAAGTGACTACACAATGAGAATTTATCACAGAAAGCATAGGCGAAATAAATCCCAATAGAATGTGCGCTAGGCCAGAGGTGCCAAATCATGTGGATATTTTGCCGCCAGAGCAAGTGTGTATCACTCACTCGTCAAAGCGCCGGCCGTATCTACACTCGTGCTACGCCGTAGCTAAATAGTGCTACGTAAATACAAAATGGAAGGTACGCCATGAGTAGTTACTTCCTTCTTTAAGCCACATGTATAAGTACTATAGTCTGTGCGCGATTGCTAGTCACCGCCTGAGATATGTGACTTGTGAGACTGGGATTGCGGGATTGACAAGATTGGCAGACTGCGTTAGTCTGACCTTTGTTTACATTTAAAAAAATACTGACAAAAAACCGGTAGTACCGGCACCGACCTTACGTGTTGGTGTCGTTTTCGTGGGTTCGACCCAGGCTGGAACCTTTTAATCTTGAGCCAATATGGACCAATTCCTGCTATAAGCTTCAGTTTCTAGGCAGGCACTTTACTTTGTGTAATTTATTTCATCACCACTGCTCTCAAAACGGTGAAGGAAAACATCGTGAGGAGACCGACATGTCCTCGAACCAAAATTTCTAAGACATGTGTCATCCATCAACAAAGGCACGCGTGGTGGATTACGGCCCGCCCCTCTCCGAGTGTGTGTCACAGCAGTAGGAACGTTACAGGCTGATTATGCAAGCTCAGCCTACTCTCACTCAAATATCACTTCATAATATCGTGGCCTGAAGATATATAATTAGAGTATCGTTGATTATTATTTTTCCTCCAATTAACAGGATTCTTCAAGCCAAGTTTGACCAATACTGGTCCAGAATGACGAACTGATTTCTCCTCTATGATAAGGTAACTATTGGCTATCAAAAAGTTACCTTCTCTGACTTCTAAACATTCATAATATTTAGGAGAAAGTGACTTCTTAACCTCATGAGATAGATAATCCCTTAGTTACCGTCTCGACTTGCATAGAATGGCAAGTACGAACTAGTGTTCTTACTTCTCACGTTTGCATGCAAACATAAACAGAGTCGCGTTACTTAGAAAATCATACCTTAACTAACCACACATAAAGTTCATAATATTAGAAATGAAAGTTTTGAAAACACAAAACGGAATTAACATTAATTGGAAAATACACTTTATGAAGAGAGAATTCAGGTAAACATTACATTGTAATCTGTACCTAAATGTTGATTATTACATAAATTCTCAATGAGCATTCTTTAGATTGAACGTTACGTTGAAGTAATTCGAAATTATACCTAAACACGACCAAAATAAGGTTTACATTAGGCATAAAATTGTCAAGACTAGTAACGGTCATGTTTACATTGATAAACACACTTTATTATTTTAACTATAGGGTTTATATTTGTGTGAGATTGGATTCTTGTTTTCCGTTTCCACAAAATTTCGCATTAAAGGGATTGGCAAGTTTTTATAGGTTTTTAGACTTATAAGATTATAAAGTGTAACCAAACGTTTGCAAATTGATGTTTGAACTTTTTTATTATATTTTGAGACAAAAGTAATAAAAGATGATTGGTTGTACTAGTTATTTTGTTTATGTGCCATATACATTTTTGTGACCATAATTTTGTGTAGTAATTCTTTGAAAATCCATTTAATGTTAAATCAGACAAATGTTGTCTAGATTATTATTATTATATTTTTTATCATCATCATCTGCCTAGCTTTTCCCAACGATGTTGGGGTCGGCTTCCAGCTTAGCCGGATGCAGCTGAATACCAGTATTTTACATGGAGTGACTGCCTATCTAACCTCCACAACCCAGTTACTGGGCAACACGATACCCTTTGGTAAGACTGATTGTCAGACTTTCGGGCTTCTGACGACCCGTAACGACTGTCAAAGATCTATAACTGACAGACGGGACCAACGGCTTAACGTACTTTCCGAGGCACGAAAGGGTCTTGGTATGTAAAGATGGTCACCCATCCACGGACCAACCGGGGCAAGCGTAGCTTAACCTGATCAATCGACCCGTGTGGCTGTTACTGTTACTTTTCTTAGCCACAAGCCCTTCTATTATATATTTTTATGTGTTTACATAACGCGAGACCATGGGATCCTAGACCTTTGGAAGGCGTACGAGGGGCCGAAGCCAATTCGCAAAGACCCCTTAGACAATTGTAAATCAAATTAGGCACCATTTATTAATATAATATTAAAACACCTAGCCTATTTATTAACATTAGTTTTAGCCACACAACTAAAACCTCTTTCTATCTGTGTGCTGGCCAATGTAAATAGAAAATAAACACGAATTTGTTTAACAAGTGTGGTGATTAATTATTAATTATAAAATACATGGAAACATTCAATTAATCAGGACTTTTTTAATCCTATTCAGAAAACAATCTACTTATGTCATTTTAGTTTAGTTTTAGTTAGGAATGTAGTAGATTAATGAACAGTGCGACATTGTGCGAGAGGGACAAACCACCAATCAGCGTTGTTCCTTTCAGGACCATTAGTTTTGTTCTCAATCAATCAACTCAGCCTATAACAGTTCATTGCTGGACATAGGCCTCTCCCAGGCTCCGCCGCACCACCCTGGCCTCTGCCTTCCGCATCCAGTCTGTCCCAGCCACCTTTTTAAGGTCGTCGGTCCATCTAGCTGGGGGTCGTCCCACACAATGCTTGCTGATACTTTGTTCTGATTCACAGTAAATTTCACTTGATTAATGACTTTATATTTACGCAATTGTTTAATAATTAATTAAAAAATAATAATTATTCTAAAATCAATTAAAAATTAGGTTGAGTATTGATATATGAAAAAAACAAAAATTCAAAGAGTTTTTTCTTACTGTTAATTAGGCTGTTCTGCCTATTATGCCTTCAATAATCCGTGCGTATGTGGGTAATAGGGACAGAGCTTAAACTTGCAAAAACTACACCATCATTTTCAAATAATATGCTAATTGAAATTCCTTATAGGTTCACCCAGTACCCTTCTGACCTACATACCTCAAAACTTCAAGGACGAAGGAGACAGAACGAGTTGAAATGAGATAGAAGACACAAGGGACTCGATGGCAAACGATGGGATTATAAGGATAAACCTGGTAATACCTAGGAAATTATACAAAAGATACTTAAGAATGGGTTTTGAATTTAGTAAGGGCGGGAGCGAGAAGCAGATTTGTAGATACAGGTAACTTAGGATTAACATTAAGGCTAGGGCTTGGGTCGTGGTAGAAAAATACGCTTCTGAAATATGAAATTGGTATTTAAAAATCTGGTAGAAACAGGATTTAAATTGGCAGTATCGCCAACATGTAGTGAGCCAACTTAGGTTTTACGTATGAAAAAGTGAATGTCTGCCCTAAATACACACTGTAGTGTAGTGTAATACTTAAAATAGAATAGAATACTCTTTATTATGTACACCATACAAAAATACAGATATAAATGTTCAAATTATGTATGGGGTGTCACAATGGGCGGTCTTATCGCTAAAAGCTATATTTTACAGACAATCTTTGGATGGGTTAAAGGGAGAAGGAGAGACAATACTGCCGGTAGTCAGTGGTGTACCTTAGATGAGCGTGATGTCATTCAATTAGATTCTCAGCAAAACTTTGTTTAATAAAATTAATTTCAGAGCTTTCGCTCGTGAACTTTTTCCTCCAAGCGAAAAATTAATCACGTAAATCAGCCGAGAAATCTCGGAGAAATCAGCCTCCTTTTGTTGGGTTCGTTAAAAAAGATGTAAGTACATATGTATATACATATGCGTTTTAATTATTTTATGATCGTTCATAAGTGCAATCTTGAAATTATCGCAAATTCACCTTTTGATAAAAACGCTATTAAAGTCGTTTTCACTTCTCAGTCCTCAGCCTAATATTAAAGTCAACGCGCAAATACCAATTAACTTGTGTTTGTTTGTGAAATTTATAACGTAAAATTTATTGTTTTTGATTCTAAAACTAATGAATAAACAACAATAATTATTATTTTCCGATTATTGGGGAGCTGTCGGGAACGATAATTATATATTGTTTACGAAATAATGTATTCTCTGTAAGTATTTTAAATGGTCAACTGGTATCATGATTGTTGTGGGCAACTTGAAAAACTATTTTTAATTACAAAGGACTGTGACTAAACTGTCCTCCCATACCTGTTAACACTGTGATTCGAAAACATTGTAAAAGCCAATTATTTTTAAAAGAGTAACCGTAGAGTTTCTTGCCGGCTCTTCTCCACAGGAAACGACCAATTGGAACCGTGAACCTAGCTTCTGACGTTTCATAAGTGCCCATGTAGGTAGGCGCGGGAAGGTACTAATGGGTCACCCTGGTAACACAGGCAACAGGAAGGAATACGGGTGGGTTTTAGTCAGTAAGAGCCTGACACACCCTCTCGCTCCGCCCAGAGCAGGAGAAGTTATTTGATGATTTCCCACCCAAAAAAAAAAAAAAAAGACCTGCAGTGTTGTTTGTATACGTGTAGGGCTTAGGTCTCTCTTTGCGTATTCGGTGCTTCTTTTCTTCTTTCTAATAGCTTCGTGTTGCTTTTCTGCCAAAGATATTTGATATTTGTGTGGATAGCAGAGCGTCAAGACGACCTGTGTAAAGTGAACCTCTCCCAAACTTTAAGATGTCTCTTGAGCACATCCTTGGAGCGCAGATTTTGACCGCCATGCTTCCGTTTACTTTCTGCCATCTCAGAGTAAAATACCACTTTGGGTAAACGGTGGTTTTTTTATGCGAAGGACACCACTCAATTCTTTATTGTATTATATACGTGGTATAACAAAGTTAAAGATCAATATGGACCCTGTCGGGCACAGCAACATTAGGAGAGAGGAGGAGGGCTAAGTAGCAATTCAAGCAATTCAATATTATTATGAAATATTAGATGTGTATAATTATTATGTATTCCGGGTGTGGCGTAAATAGTGGTCCAACGTTAAGGGGTCTATACACCGTATATTCAGCTATCACGCACCACAATTTGAACCATTTTTTTCCATAGATCTCAAAATATTTTTCTTATTTTTTATTTTTAGAAAAAATGACTTCTTTTATTACTAATTTGGCTGTAATTTCTCTAACTGACATTACATTTTAATTTTGTTTTTGTTTTGTGAGTTTCGAATTTAATTTTGAAATAAACAACATTTTTGATATGATATTTAAAACGTTACTAGTTTGCGTGTGTTGCATGATAACACTGATAACACACGTATTGTATTATTGAGTAAATAAAACAATTAAAAATATTAACAAATATTTTGTTCTGAGACCTTTGGAAAAAAGTGGTTCAAATTGCGGTATGTCATATCTAGAATATACGGTGTATCGACGTTGGACCACTATTTACGCCACACCCTGTATATATATTATTAGGTTTGAATATATAGTTATAATATATTAGAATATTATAAGTTATTTATTAGTTATTTTTAAAATTATGGTAAAAAAACACTATATCGCTCTTTAAACATATTTTTAATTTTCCTTGTTCTTTGCACTTGTTTTATGATTAATTAATATTGAATATATCATATAGATAATTTTAATATATTTTATGTATGTATGTATTTATTGTATAGATATATGTGAATCGTACACCACAGACCTGCAGTATTGCAGTATTGTCTCTCCTTTCACCCTAATCCATCCAAAGGTTGTCTTTAAAAGATCGCCCATTGCTGCACATTGTTATGTGAGTACTATGTACTATAAAGCTGCCATTTACTGGATACGGCTTTCATTGACTTGAGTGTGCCCTGGCGGCTGGGAGTATGTCGTGTTCACTCTAATGTCTCGCTGATGGTGGCGCGTGAGTTGGATCATTTAGCTCCCTTCAAAATGGTTGAGCTGAATGGTGCTGATCCACGCGTCATGTTCGTGAACAAGCGCCGTCAGTAGAGACTGGTCATCTCTTAGCTGCCACGGCTTATTTTAATTTTAATTTTTGAATTGCTTTTTTTTTTTGTTGTAATTTTTTTATTACGGACGCTTTTGCATCGTTCTCACATGTATAATTTTAAAATGAATGATGTAAACTATATTTTGTAACCATAATACGTTGATTTAAAAGAGTGTCCTTGGAGTTTCTTGCCCGTTCTTCTCCATAGGTACCTACTACGCTTTGGAATGGGCAACTAGCTTCATCTTTCTGACTGTAATTGGTTTATTTGAAATAAATGCTTTGAGTTTGAGTTTGAGTTTATTGTGTCACCCTATGTAAAATTTCTACATTTATAGCTGTAATTTTTATGGTGTACATAATAAAGAGTATTCTATCGATCTATCTATCTATATATCTATTAGTTATTTTAATTTTATGTATTGCATAAGAATAATTTAGTTAATTATTATGAAATTCTTAGAACACGAAATTGCAGTACAGGACGTCCGTTAGGAACATGGTCCTGCCACTTATGTTCAAGATCGACCTGAGACACCGCAGATGAAATGTGTCCACTTTTATGTTTTAGTTGCGAACGGGTGTGCAAAATTAAATTCGGTCTACCGAGCCATCTAGGGGCCTAGGGGTACACGCAAGGAATTGATTTCTAAGTATCCGTGCCACTATCAAAATCGCTAAGGTGAACTATGTATATACGAGTATATATATATGTATATACAGGATGGATTTTTGAGACGGGGCAGCAAGGGCTAGTACCTTAACCGTTGTAGCTACAGAAAAACGGCCTCTCTTTAACTCTCCATTCACAGATTCCATTCCATTCCATTTTCATTCCATTCTCGGATTTTGATCTCCATTCACAGATTTTGATAAAATCTACAGTCAGCAAGAAAATGGGCAGTTTCCACAAAAACTTTTTTGATGCCAATCAATCCTGTTTCTTATAAGTATCAAAAAACTCTACTGGACCAACTGAGGTTTGAGTACTAAAAAATTGAGAAATCGCATAAATGTTTTCCATACACTTTTTTTTTTTTTGTGGATGGGTAATCATCAAATAACTTTCCCGCTCTGGGCGGAGCGGGAGGGTATGTCAGACTCTTACTGACTAAAACCCACCCGTATTCCTTCCCTTGCCTGTGTTGCGGGGGCCTCGGTGACCCATAAGTACTTTCCCGCGACCCCGGCAGGCATCGACCCTAGTGGACCCCTACATTTGTGCTAAAGATATCTCTTTGAGGCGCGCGTGGAATACAACGCACCGTCGACCTGGGCCTGGTCCTTACCGGCCTCCTCTCTGTGAAACGGAGTGGGCCGTAATCCACCACGCGAGCCCAGTGCGGGTTGATAGATGTCACATGTCTTCGAATTTTTGGTTCTAGGACATGCCAGTTTCCTCACGATGTTTTCCTTCACCGCCCAGTGTTAACATATCTTCTGAAATAGATAGTCGACTTATAAATAGGAATGGGCATATCTTCCAGGCAGTGGACTGTATATCAAAGTTCTACAAAGAAAAACAAACAGTCAACTAGATTTGAATCTTAATTGGCGATAAAATTAATAAGTAATATGCAAATGGTCAGTATGACGGGCGATGACGGACTGCTGTGCCGGCCGGTGCAGGGGTCTACTCCCTAAGCACTAAATCCGTAGTTTCGGCCGAAGTTTTGGGCGTTTCCTACTCCGTATCACCTACGGACATAAGATTACTTCGGAGCCCGAACTGAGAATGAATGACAACAAGATTTGATAGCTGTCCCTACTTGCAATGTGTTTTTGCCCGTTCGAAAATTTAATTTGTCACTTGTTTTTTCGGATGAACTACTTTCGGACGGGCTCGTATATTCGTAGACGGAGTTAGAGAGTAGACCCCAGGTGCGCAGTGCCCCCTCCGCGAGCGCTTCTGGGGGCCCGTGGCCGCCCGGCACGTCGCATAGTATGTCCCGTAGAACAAGCTAGCAGGACAAAATACCGAAACATCAAGTGTTATTTTTTTTTAAATCAACCCTACTACTCTGACTCCGGTTTACCTTAAACGTATTACCGATACATCCCTACTCTCTGGGTAGGCGCTCAGGTAGCAGGCAAACAATAGGTGGCGACGAACCCTTTCTTGCCACCCGTCAGTCTGCCATAGAACTTGTTGTGTACCGGTACTATCGCGCATGCTACATAAAAAATTGTGTTGTTTGGAGATTCTTCTAGATTTTTAATTTCCAGGTGTGAATTTTATTTTTATTTTCTAATATTATCACTGAAGAAAAGAATTCTTAAGTTTTGAGGTAGTTTTTCTATATGATATTGCATTTCAATAATGGAAAAGTTGTATAGCCGAGTCCAGTCGAGTTGTAATTCATTTTTTATTAAGTTGTGATGATATTCTTCTTTCGATAACGAATAGTAGTTTCATGCGGAAACATGCGACTTAATTTTTTTTTCAGTGCATTTATTCAAAAGCAATGCAGCGAAGGGAACTCTTTGAAAAATGGAAACAAGTGACTCAGAAAGATCGTGTTTCTGTGATTGCGGACCACATATTAAGACACTATAATTATAATTATAATGTGGACAGTGTAACAACTGTTCTAAAAAAAGCTTTTTAAGTTTATTGCAAAAACAAAATCTGTTAATAATTATTATTAATAATCTATTATTATTCTCTATTATTTTATTGTTCTATTATTATGTTTATTTATTTTTTTACATATTAAATATATTTTTAAATATTTCTTGAAAAAAGGTATAAAAAAAAAACATTTAAAAATATAAAAAATAGTGGTCCGCCGGTGTCGGGAGCAGAGTCCAAGCTACCGGTGGTTAGGACTCCAGAGACAGGAACCTCCTCACAATGCGGGCCGTATCGAGGAGTACTGCCTTCTGAATCAGGCCCTTGATCCAGCCGCCTAACGAGAGCCTCGAGAGATGATAGTTGAGGTTTTCAGCCATCAGGCCATTGGCCGTAACGACAATCGGCACAATGACAGCTGAGTCAACATTCCACATGTCAACAACCTCGTGTGCTAAGTCGAGATATTTTATTTGCTTCTCTTTCTCAGCTTTCACGAGGTTTTCGTCATGTGGAATGGTAACATCGACTAACATTGCGCGGCGCGCTAATCGATCTATCACCACTATATCAGGCTTATTGGCGACAATAGTCCTGTCAGTAATGATAGACCGATCCCAGTACAACGTGACATGGTCATTTTCGAGAACTGGGTCGGGCGCATACTTGTAATACGGTACCTCAGAGTTCACAAGTTTATATTTCAAAGCAAGTTGCTGGTGAATAATCCTAGCCACTTGGTTATGTCTGTGCAAGTACTCGCCGTTAGCCAGACGAGAACAACCAGAGATAATATGTCTGATAGACTCACCCGGACGGTGGCATGCCCGACACACGTCAACCGTCCCGTCCTTCATAATATGTCTCCGGTAGTTATTCGTCAAGATAACTTCGTCCATAATTGCACAGACGAAACCTTCAGTTTCCCCGAAAAGGTCCCCAAAACGTAGCCAGGATACGGACGCTAAAAAATCTACATCGGGCTCATGAAGAGCCCGATAGAAGCGCCCGTGTAGCTCCTTGTTTTGCCATATCTCCTTGCGGTCATCCGTTGTAAGTATTACAGGTTTGCACCAGTTCTCTTTAGCCATGGAAAGTGGGGTGAGCCCCTTGTCCACTGCGACCACATCACGGTGCATACCCACTTCGGTTTTCAAAAAATATTCCCTGAGACTGCATATCTCGCGGTTGTGGAGGGTCTTTGCATTTAAAAAGCCTCGACCCCCGCACTTCCGCGGGATGTACAGTCTCATCACCGATGATCGTGGGTGATGCATCCGGTTTGCGGTCAACAGTGTACGGACCCTCCTATCCAGGGCGTCGAGTTCGGTCTGAGTCCATTTGAGTATGCCGAAAGAGTACATCAAAACCGGCATGACCCAACCGTTGAAGGCACGCACCTTGTTTCCGCCTGAAAGAGGACTAATCAATACCTTCTTCAGGCGGCCAAAAAAGCGCTCCTTCAACGATTGCTTCATGTCAGTAACGTTATCTTATAGCTTTCGGGTGAGGAGAGGGATCTAAGGTGTATGGAATCCGAAAGTTGAATTCCCTCGGATTCCATTATCTCCCCTCGCTTTACATGCATGACTGCACATTTGTCCACACCAAACTCCATTCTGATAGCACTACTGAAAGTTTCAGTTACCTTCAGTAGCTCTATCAGTTGCAATTTGTTGGGGGCAAAGATTTTCAAGTCATCCATGTAGAGGAGGTGAGATATGACCTGACCACCTCTCCTCAACCGATAGCCTAGACCTGAATCCTCCAGCAGCGTGCTTAGAGGATTCAGGGCTAAGCAGAACCAAAGTGGACTTAAACTGTCACCCTGAAATATTCCCCGTTTAATCCATACAGGCTCATCATTCCCCTGGATCTTTCGACACCCCGGATAGCGAAGGACTGTCCTCCATTGCCCCATACACGATTCAAGGAAGGTGCGTAGAGTCGTATCTATTTTGTACAACTCCAGCACCCTCATGAGCCATGTATGTGGCACCGAGTCGTAGGCCTTCTTATAATCTATCCAGCAAGTCGACAGATCCTTGCGGAATCGACGAACCTGTTGGCTAATGGCCATGTCGATGAGAAGTAGCTCCTTAGTGCCACGGGACCCGTTCCTACATCCATTTTGAGAGGCTGACATAATCGAATTACTGTCAATGTGTGTGTTAATTTTCGCTCTCAAAATGGATGTAAGAAGTTTATAGACCGTCGATAAACACGTGATCGGTCTATAATTCTTGGGTTCCGCGGGACTACCTGACTTATGGAGCAGGTGGGTAATGCCTGTCGTCAGAAACTGTGGTAGCGACCCCGACTCTAAGGATGACTGGAACTGAGATGCCAGGCAAGTGTGTGAACTAGTTAGCCATTTCAGCCAAAAGTTGTGCAGTCCGTCTGGTCCTGGTGATTTCCAATTCGGTAACGGACGGACCGCTCTAGCTATATCTGATGGCGTGATAATGACTACTTCCATTTCTGGTATAGTTTCACACACTCGCTCGACATCCCGCATCCAATCAGCCTCAGCATGGCAGACAGGTACCGACCAGATGCTGCGCCAGAACGCAGTCGTGGTGGCATCATCGGGGCGGCACACGTCTGTCTCGTTTTGTTCAGGTCGCTCCCAAGATCTATATACCCACCTCTCATCGCTCTGGAACATGCGATTTTGCGTGCATCGATCAACCCGCCGCTTATACCGCCGAATACGGCTCGCCCATGCACAAACTTTCTGCTTCAGGAAGTCGATCCGCTCTGTGACACGAGACATGTATTCTCGAGGGCTGATTCCAGTCCCCGAGAATGCCCGCCTTACAAAGCGCATCACTCGTGGTCGTGTATTTCCCTCCCTGAAGCAGTATAGTTTGCCGATGAGTACCCTGGCCCCATCAATACGACGCTCGATCCTGCATTGCCAGGCTGGTACGGCTGGTTTTGGATGACTATTATTATTATTATTAGCTATTTTTTAGATGATATAGAAGCTACTGTACACGGCGCGGAGCTAACATGTGATTTTTTTACAAGAACAGTTTAATAAATTTTATTTTCGTTTTATTTTCTGTTAATTTACGATTTATTCCATAAACATACAAAACTGATCTCCCGTAATGTTAAAGTCGATCGACCACGATGTAATATTACTTAAAATAGTGAAATATTATTTTAATAATTACTAAGTATTTTTGTCCAGCTAGCTTGTTCTACAGGACAGTCTGTGCGTCGTGATATTCTCGACACTTTTTTTTTTTTTTTTTTTTAATAGGGTGGGAAATCATCAAATAACTTCTCCCGCTCTGGGCGGAGCGGGAGGGTGTGTCAGACTCTTACTGACTAAAACCCACCCGTATTCCTTCCTGTTGCCTGTGTTGCGGGGGCCTCGGTGACCCATAAGTACCTTCCCGCGACCCCGGCAGGCATCGGCCCTAGTGGACCCCTACTTTGTGCTGACGACATCTCTTTGAGGCGCGCGTGGAATACGACGCGCCGTCGACCCGGGCCTGGTCCTTACCGGACGGTGAGCTACCCATTGCTCACCGTCCGCAAGCCCGCGCATACGGTGGCCGGAAATCCGCCCGGGATTCCCGACGCCCTGGGCGTCTCCTGCGGCGGCTAGGGGCGAGAGGGCGCGAAACTTGCCTTTCCCTCAACCGTCCCGCCTCCTCCTTCGCGAGCATTACTGCTTCGCAGAAGGAGGTGACGGCTGCCCATGCCCTCTCGCTCCGTACCATGGCCTGAACCAGGGCCGGACGCGAGAGGTCTCTGCCGCCGATCGCCTCCACGAGGACACGGCGGTGCTCTGCCCAAGCCGGGCAGACCTCCACCGTATGCTCCACCGTGTCCTCCGGGCGATCCACACAGTGGTGACACCCGGACGTTTCCTCCCGATTCTCGACACTTAAGGCGCTGACAAGACTCAATTGACCGAAATAGGCTTTACTTAAGAAAAAAAATTGCCAAATCTGTATAGCTTGTGGTAGCGGAAAAAATATATGTTAATTTTGAACATATTTCCCAGAACTTGGTTGTTACCGAAACACGTTTTGAAAAAAAAATCTCGATTCAAACTAACGTTAAACTAACCTCTTACCTTGAGTTCTAATCCAAAATATCTGCATTAAATATCAACATACGTTACGTATTTAATTAATAACAAGGACGTCTTATTTGAATGCAGAACTTGGTTGTTTTTTATTTTCGATTACTCAACTCAATTTTGAGTAAATAGAGAATTGCTTCATATTTTGCAATAAATTACAAGCGTTGTGTCATCGCGCTTCTCTTTCTTTTCAATGCAATCTGACAATGACCGCGGTTTAGGTGTTGTCAGCGTCTTAAGTTAATAATAAGTACTCAGCTAGGTAAAATATTTTGTTCCAAATTAATAAGAGGATGGAGAACCATTTTTTTTAATCATTAAAATCTATTTTTATATTTTTTAGGTTCTCTAGCGTGATTTTTACTTCCAATTCCCATATTTTTAATTTTAATATATCTGCCACAGTGAATCACCCTACACTAAAGGCTCCCGCAGACAGGCGCGACGCGATTATGGTGGAATAATTTCTATTGCTACGACTACATGGTCGCGATAATGCGAACTACACTTCGCGCGCTCTCTCTCCCACACCACTCGACGTCTCGCTGTACAACAGAGAGCGCGCGAAGTTTAGGTCGCATTATCGCGACAATGTAGCCGTAGCATAAGAAAACTTCACGAAAATTGTTCTACCGGTGTAGCGTCGCGCCTGTCGGCGGGTGCCTGTCTTTTTTTTTTTTTTTGAGGGTGGGAAATCATCAAATAACTTCTCCCGCTCTGGGCGGAGCGGGAGGGTGTGTCAGACTCTTACTGACTAAAACCCACCCGTATTCCTTCCTGTTGCCTGTGTTGCGGGGGCCTCGGTGACCCATAAGTACCTTCCCGCGACCCCGGCAGGCATCGGCCCTAGTGGACCCCTACTTTGTGCTGACGACATCTCTTTGAGGCGCGCGTGGAATACGACGCGCCGTCGACCCGGGCCTGGTCCTTACCGGACGGTGAGCTACCCATTGCTCACCGTCCGCAAGCCCGCGCATACGGTGGCCGGAAATCCGCCCGGGATTCCCGACGCCCTGGGCGTCTCCTGCGGCGGCTAGGGGCGAGAGGGCGCGAAACTTGCCTTTCCCTCAACCGTCCCGCCTCCTCCTTCGCGAGCATTACTGCTTCGCAGAAGGAGGTGACGGCTGCCCATGCCCTCTCGCTCCGTACCATGGCCTGAACCAGGGCCGGACGCGAGAGGTCTCTGCCGCCGATCGCCTCCACGAGGACACGGCGGTGCTCTGCCCAAGCCGGGCAGACCTCCACCGTATGCTCCACCGTGTCCTCCGGGCGATCCACACAGTGGTGACACCCGGACGTTTCCTCCCGATTCTCGACACTTAAGGCGCTGACAAGACTCAATTGACCGAAATAGGCTTTACTTAAGAAAAAAAATTGCCAAATCTGTATAGCTTGTGGTAGCGGAAAAAATATATGTTAATTTTGAACATATTTCCCAGAACTTGGTTGTTACCGAAACACGTTTTGAAAAAAAAATCTCGATACAAACTAACGTTAAACTAACCTCTTACCTTGAGTTCTAATCCAAAATATCTGCATTAAATATCAACATACGTTACGTATTTAATTAATAACAAGGACGTCTTATTTGAATGCAGAACTTGGTTGTTTTTTTATTTTCGATTACTCAACTCAATTTGGAGTAAATAGAGAATTGCTTCATATTTTGCAATAAATTACAAGCGTTGTGTCATCGCGCTTCTCTTTCTTTTCAATGCAATCTGACAATGACCGCGGTTTAGGTGTTGTCAGCGTCTTAAGTTAATAATAAGTACTCAGCTAGGTAAAATATTTTGTTCCAAATTAATAAGAGGATGGAGAACCATTTTTTTTAATCATTAAAATCTATTTTTATATTTTTTAGGTTCTCTAGCGTGATTTTTACTTCCAATTCCCATATTTTTAATTTTAATATATCTGCCACAGTGAATCACCCTACACTAAAGGCTCCCGCAGACAGGCGCGACGCGATTATGGTGGAATAATTTCTATTGCTACGACTACATGGTCGCGATAATGCGAACTACACTTCGCGCGCTCTCTCTCCCACACCACTCGACGTCTCGCTGTACAACAGAGAGCGCGCGAAGTTTAGGTCGCATTATCGCGACAATGTAGCCGTAGCATAAGAAAACTTCACGAAAATTGTTCTACCGGTGTAGCGTCGCGCCTGTCGGCGGGTGCCTGTCTTTTTTTTTTTTTTGAGGGTGGGAAATCATCAAATAACTTCTCCCGCTCTGGGCGGAGCGGGAGGGTGTGTCAGACTCTTACTGACTAAAACCCACCCGTATTCCTTCCTGTTGCCTGTGTTGCGGGGGCCTCGGTGACCCATAAGTACCTTCCCGCGACCCCGGCAGGCATCGGCCCTAGTGGACCCCTACTTTGTGCTGACGACATCTCTTTGAGGCGCGCGTGGAATACGACGCGCCGTCGACCCGGGCCTGGTCCTTACCGGACGGTGAGCTACCCATTGCTCATCGTCCGCAAGCCCGCGTCTACGGTGGCCGGAAATCCGCCCGGGATTCCCGACGCCCTGGGCGTCTCCTGCGGCGGCTAGGGGCGAGAGGGCGCGAAACTTGCCTTTTCCTCAACCGTCCCGCCTCCTCCTTCGCGAGCATTACTGCTTCGCAGAAGGAGGTGACGGCTGCTCATGCCCTCTCGCTCCGTACCATGGCCTGAACCAGGGCCGGACGCGAGAGGTCTCTGCCGCCGATCGCCTCCACGAGGACACGGCGGTGCTCTGCCCAAGCCGGGCAGACCTCCACCGTATGCTCCACCGTGTCCTCCGGGCGATCCACACAGTGGTGACACCCGGACGTTTCCTCCCGATTCTCGACACTTAAGGCGCTGACAAGACTCAATTGACCGAAATAGGCTTTACTTAAGAAAAAAAATTGCCAAATCTGTATAGCTTGTGGTAGCGGAAAAAATATATGTTAATTTTGAACATATTTCCCAGAACTTGGTTGTTACCGAAACACGTTTTGAAAAAAAAAATCTCGATACAAACTAACGTTAAACTAACCTCTTACCTTGAGTTCTAATCCAAAATATCTGCATTAAATATCAACATACGTTACGTATTTAATTAATAACAAGGACGTCTTATTTGAATGCAGAACTTGGTTGTTTTTTTATTTTCGATTACTCAACTCAATTTGGAGTAAATAGAGAATTGCTTCATATTTTGCAATAAATTACAAGCGTTGTGTCATCGCGCTTCTCTTTCTTTTCAATGCAATCTGACAATGACCGCGGTTTAGGTGTTGTCAGCGTCTTAAGTTAATAATAAGTACTCAGCTAGGTAAAATATTTTGTTCCAAATTAATAAGAGGATGGAGAACCATTTTTTTTAATCATTAAAATCTATTTTTATATTTTTTAGGTTCTCTAGCGTGATTTTTACTTCCAATTCCCATATTTTTAATTTTAATATATCTGCCACAGTGAATCACCCTACACTAAAGGCTCCCGCAGACAGGCGCGACGCGATTATGGTGGAACAATTTCTATTGCTACGACTACATGGTCGCGATAATGCGAACTACACTTCGCGCGCTCTCTCTCCCACACCACTCGACGTCTCGCTGTACAACAGAGAGCGCGCGAAGTTTAGGTCGCATTATCGCGACAATGTAGCCGTAGCATAAGAAAACTTCACGAAAATTGTTCTACCGGTGTAGCGTCGCGCCTGTCGGCGGGTGCCTGTCTTTTTTTTTTTTTTTGAGGGTGGGAAATCATCAAATAACTTCTCCCGCTCTGGGCGGAGCGGGAGGGTGTGTCAGACTCTTACTGACTAAAACCCACCCGTATTCCTTCCTGTTGCCTGTGTTGCGGGGGCCTCGGTGACCCATAAGTACCTTCCCGCGACCCCGGCAGGCATCGGCCCTAGTGGACCCCTACTTTGTGCTGACGACATCTCTTTGAGGCGCGCGTGGAATACGACGCGCCGTCGACCCGGGCCTGGTGCTTACCGGACGGTGAGCTACCCATTGCTCACCATCCGCAAGCCCGCGCCTACGGTGGCTGGAAATCCGCCCGAGATTCCCGACGCCCAGGGCGTCTCCTGCGGCGGCTAGGGGCGAGAGGGCGCGAAACGTGCCTTTTCCTCAACCGTCCCGCCTCCTCCTTCGCGAGCATTACTGCTTCGCAGAAGGAGGTGACGGCTGCCCATGCCCTCTCGCTCCGTACCATGGCCTGAACCAGGGCCGGACGCGAGAGGTCTCTGCCGCCGATCGCCTCCACGAGGACACGGCGGTGCTCTGCCCAAGCCGGGCAGACCTCCACCGTATGCTCCACCGTATCCTCCGGGCGATCCACACAGTGGTGACACCCGGACGTTTCCTCCCGCCTTATCCGACACAGGAACCTCCCGAAGCTGCCGTGTCCGGTGAGGTCCTGCGTCAGGCGGAAGGTGAGGACGCCGTGGCGCCTCTCCAGCCACTCCTCAAAGAGGGGACTTATCGCCGCAATCGTGGCGTGCCCAGCACTGGGTTGCGACAACCGTACTTTCCATGACGCCATGAGATCCCGCCGGAGCTCCGTCCGCTGTGCCACGATTTCTCGCGGCAACGGACTTACGCCCCGGTGATTCGCCTCCTCGCGCCACTCCCATACGTGCGCGAGGACTTTTGCCTCCAGATCCCATGGCGGCAATCCGGCAAGGAGGCTCGCTGCCTCACAGGAGACCGTGCGGTATCCCCGGACCATCCGGATGGCCATGACCCTTTGGGCCGCGCTCAACCGGCGGGCTGGCCGGAGCGCCAGAGAGCGCGCCCATACAGGAGCCCCGTAGAGGGCCATGGACCACAAGACCCCCGCGTAGAGCCTCCGGCAGGAGGCGTTTGGACCCCCTAGATTGGGCAGGAGACGCTTCAATGCAGCGCCCGCCCGCTCCAGTTTGGGAGTCAAACGTCGGAAATGTTCCACGAAGTTCCATCGGCTGTCGACGACGAGTCCCAGGTACTTCATCGTCGACTCGATGCCGATAGAAACCCCTCCTACCGTTATTTGGGACCCCAACGGTGGCGCGTTCCGAGGACCATGAAAACACTTGGCCTCGGACTTGTGCAGGGCCACCTCGAGTCCCAATTGCCGGATCCTTTCGACGATTGTCGCAACCCCGCGTGCCGCTAATTCGGCCGCCGCCTGGTGCGACCTCCCCTGCGCTAGGGCCAACGTGTCGTCAGCGTAGCACACTACGCTGACGCCGCTAGGGAGGTCGGCGCGCAGCACCCAATCGTATCCGATGTCCCACAGATGCGGCCCCAGGACGGATCCCTGTGGGACACCGCACGACATCTCTTGCCGGTTCCACACTCCCTGGTGACCGGGGTAGATGACGGCAATGTCCGTCAAATAGGCCTCGAATACACGACAGAGGTAGGTCGGCATCCGGTGATACCGGAGTGCCTCCCTGATGCAACTCCAGGGCAGGGTATTGAAGCCATTGGCGATGTCTAGAGACACCGCCAAGACGACCCCACCCTGGGCAACAGCATTCCCCGTCGTCAGGGCTCGCACGCGCATGATGGCGTCCACCGTAGAGCGCCCTCTGCGGAAACCAAACTGGCTCTCCGCCAAATCTGGCCCCACCTGCACCAGCTGGCCGACGAGGCGGTCTGCAATGACTCTTTCAAAGAGCTCGCCCACCTCGTCAAGCAGCACGATGGGCCGATAAGCGGACGGAGAGTCCGCAGGGCGCCCTGCCTTCTTTATGAGGACCAGTTTCCCCTTCTTCCAGCGAAGCGGGAACTGGCCCCTCTCCATGCATGCGCTTAGGAGCCCCCTAAGTCGAGGCCCGAGAGCCTCCAAGGCCAGGACCCAGGCCTTCCCAGGTAAGCCGTCGGGCCCTGGGGCGGTATTTTTGGCATTAAGCCTGCGTACCGCCGCTCTCATTTCTACCTCGGTCACCTCCGGAGCATCGTCGTCGTCGTCGGCGGTGTGGTCCGCATCGGGCACCGCAGTAGGCGGAGCCATAGGCGGGGAGGTGTGTTCCCCTTGGGAAGGGAACAGAGCGCTCACCACGTCCTCCACAAGCTGGGGCCGGATACTCTGCGTCAGCGGGGGAGCCCATGGGCGGAGTTTATCCCGCAGCACTTTGTACGGGCGTCCCCACGGGTCCCTGTCCAGAGTCCCCAGCGACTCCTCGCGGGCCAACCCCCTGGCCCGCAGGATCTCCGCTTGGAGGGCGGTCTTCGCCGCTCTGTACCCCTCGTACAGCTCCGCCTGAATGGCTTCCGTATCCGGAGGTGCGGGTTCCTGTCTGGGGCAGCTTTTATAGTCTTCTGAATATAATGAAACACGTACCTAAATGAGATTTATTTTTATTCCTGAGTATAATTATGCTCATTAACGGACTCACGAGTGCAGATTTTCTTGTATTAAAAATATCTCATTTACTTAATTAATTATTTTAATAATCTCACATCAAGCACATTTAAACAAATTATATTCCTCCCATTTGTGTGTCCAAAGCCGTATTCAAATCGTTTAAACCGACTGTTATTTTAGCCGGTAGGGCTTAATGAGATTATTTATAACTCTCTGCCACCTGGTTTAACCGCAGTATCGCAGTAACTGAGTTACAGATTCACTTAATTAAATACTGTAAGTGCAGTTCTAAGTTGAAATTAAGTTAGTATTGTTATGTGACTTAGAATAATATCATGACTTTAGTTGAAGTAAAGTTTGATCACTGTATAAAATAGTTTGAAAATAATGTTCACTTGGAACATCACTCAAGGTGTGCTAATGTGGGCTACATACTAGCTTTAGCATTAGCTCACCGTCCAGTAAGGACCAGGCCCGGGTCGACGGCGCGTTGTATTCCACGCGCGCCTCAATGAGTTGTCGTCAGCACAAGTGTAGGGGTCCACTAGGGCCGATGCCTGCCGGGTTCGCGGGAAGGTACTGAAGGGTTACCGAGGCCCCTGGCAACACAGGCAACAGAAGGAATACGGGTGGGTTTTAGGCAGTAAGAGTCTGACACACACTCTCGCTCCGCCCAGAGCGGGAGAAGTTATTTGATGATATTGATGACACACAATTAACTCAAACTAAGCTACTCTTAAAAAAGCGAACTCATTTGTTTTTAAAATAATTCATCGCAGATCCACAACGAGACACCGTTCGAATTTTGGAAGTGATGTTTAGACTCTCTACAATATTTAATAGACGTTCAATTATCATGAAATATCTAATAGCCAGTTTTCAACCCCACTAAAAAAAGAAAAAGACCAATGAGTGCTGTATGACCATGTCGCAGCCAACTAGCTAAATTAGCCGTTTAGTTAACATCCTAACTCTGTCACAGCCGTCTAATGAAATTAGCCAGCTAATTGGACGCCTAGGCCATTCACTAAACGCCGGCACCCAATTAAATAGCTGACAACTAGAACTTTGACCAACCACGCACGCCGAAGTGGTAGCAATAACTAAGCCAGGGCACTTCGATAAAATGGGTTAGGTTAGGTTAGAACTGTGACCAACCGCGCGCGAACCGAGCGAGCGAAGCGAGCGGCGCCGCGGCAGTGGCCGGCGAGCGCTGCTTCTAATGGTTAGGCTGTTAACTAAACGGCTAATTAAGCTAGTCGGCTGCAACATCGGTGCGTTAAATGAACGGCCTAGGCCTCCAATTAGCTGGCTAATTTAACCAGATGGCTGCGACAACAAAACAATAGGAGTGAAAACTCACGACTGGAGCCAAGTGAACGCGATTTGGCGCCGAGTATACCCGATTCAGCGTCACCGGCCCGAGCGTGACGATTCAGTTTCGTTCACTGTCCAGAAAGAGCCCAAAGTGCGCCTAAAGAAGTTTTCAATTCAAAAGCTATTTTTCTTCAATCTCCTAAAAAAAATACATCAAAAGACCCAGTATTCAACACTGTTATCCGTAACTTATTACCAATTTAACTTATTCGAACCCGTCATTGCTCCACAGAGGGAATTTTACAAAGACTTCTTTGTAAACAGTTCTTGAAATATTTTGTAGACGAGGAACTTGAAGCATTTTGTTCGACGATTTACACTAAGGCTGTGGCTTGTTAGCAGCGGAAGCGATACGATGAGCGGAGCGATTTGACGGAAAACATAATAGCATGATTGTTCAAGAAATCGTAAATAAATATCTGGAAAGAACTGAAGTTAGTGACGTAGTTTGCTAACCTTGCAAACGGAACATGTTTGTCGAAGAACCTGTAGCCACAAACGAGTCCTCGAGTAGAGACCGCGAATCAGCAAAAATAGCATCGGACCTTAGCTGGGTAGACAGACAACCTTGATAAAGCACCTGGAACAGACTAGATATACACAAGACGATATATCATTGGCATTATGGCGCATGCAGGGAACAGTATCCGGCAGTGGACTGCGGTAGGTTTAGTTGATTGCCATTAATGGCTGGTTTTATACCGTTTTTGAATTGAAAACTTCTTTAGGCGTGTTGAGCGATTTTTGGTAGGGGAGAAACTTATGGGTTCGCGTCACCGACATACTGTAGTAGCAGTACCTAAGTGAAGTAAAATAACCACGTGAAAAATTTTTTTCTGTATATTGTGCATTGTTTAAATTGTGTTTTAGATAATCATTATTTTATTGAAGCGAAAACTCGAGCGATAAGTTCTCAGTTCTGTCGCCAGTCCCCATCATCATCTACCTAGCCATTTCCCAACTATGTTGGGGTCGGCTTCCAGTCTTACAGCTGAATACCAGTATTTTACATGGAGCGACTGCCTATCTGACCTCCACAACCCAGTCACTGGGTAACACGATACCCCTTAGTAAGACTGGTTGGTCAGACTTTCAACTTTCTGACGACCCATAACGACTGTCAAAGATCTACAATTGACAGCCGGGACCAACGGCTTAACGTGCTTTCCGAGGCACGGAGGGGTCTTGGTATGTAAAGATGGTCACGTCACCCATCCACGGACCAACCGCGGCAAGCGTAGCTTAACCTGATCGATCGACCCGTGCGGCTGTTATTACTTAGCCACAAGCCCCTCTCGCCCCTGTCGGCAGTCCCCATGACTGCCTATTTTTTATGTCCCCAAAGAAGAATTTCCTTTCTCTATCACACGTCAATTCGCTATCAATTATAGCCCGCTCTCGGTATGACGCAAGTCACAACCTAAGAATTTGTGTAAAATTTCTGTGTGGTTAGTCTCAGAATCTCTATTCTATGATAATTTGTGTGATAAATATTTTAACTGAGAAAGCTCGGTATATATGGGTAGTGTTATTTCAGCAGTATTTTGATTCAAGAAATTCTTCTTATATCAAAATACTGTGAAATAACAGAGGGTACGTAAATCTTTATTTACCTCTTTCTCTTATCGTAGGCGAAGTGAAAGACTAACGCATTGTGAGCGTTTATAATTTCTAACGTGACGATGTTATCGTGGACGTCCAAGTCCATAAAATGTATGGAAATACGTTATAACGTTATTGTGGACGGAAAAAAATCTTAATAATATTTCCATACATTTTTTAATTTTTCCGTGTGTTATCGTGGTGCATTGCCTGACCATTCAGTGTTTCTGCTACGTACTTAATTGCTTTATCTCACACACTGACCAATTACTTTATTACTTTACTAGATGCGCCCCGCGGTTTCACCTGCATAAGCTTTGACCCCGTAAGTATATCGGCATTAAAAGTATCCTTTGTGTTATTCCTAGTTATAAACTATCTATGTGCCAAATTTCATCCAAATCCGTTCAGTACTTTTTGCGTGAAAGAGTAACAAACATCCATCCATCCATCCATCCTAACTAACTTTTGCATTTATAATATTAGTAGGATTTATTCTTTTTAGGAAAACGTATACTTTTACAATGTTTTTAAATATGTGAGCATCATGTACCTATAGGTATTATTAATTTATCTGTCATTGCTTCATTTTTAATTATTTTTTTACCTATTTTGGTATACTTACTAATTTTATTCTAGGCGCATCGTTTTCACATATAATATAATGTACCTATACAAAATTTTGTAAAACATTTTAAAAGAGTAACGGTGGAGTTTCTTGCCCATTCTTCTCCATACGAAACTACCTTTTGGAAGGAGCAACTAGAGTCAATTCTATTTTTTTTTGTAAATTTTGACGTTCAAAAGGGCGATTTTATGTGCCTATTTGAAATAAATAATATAATTTGACTTTGACTTTGCAATTTCATTATTTTCAACTATCACATGCAACAGATCTAATTTAAGATTTGTGAAGGTTAGTGCAATGTGAGAAAAACAGTTAATCCTAGACTGGGATTCATTATGTTCTTGAAGACATCTTGTAGAAAACAATACGTTCAGGAATTTGTGTTCATAACCTTTTGTGGGACTACCCTCAGTTTTCCGGAATTTAGCGTTATACAAAGATCCGTGCGGCTTGGGTTTAAGTTACCTTCCGGTGGAACACCATTGTCAGTAGAAGGACAATGAACGAAGAGCATTAATTAAATCAGCCTGGCCATTGAATATAACTAGAAAATTATACTGTCGAAGGCTTTTGTTTGATTAAAACTACACCAAAATAATTGAAGAAAATGGTCACACATCCATCGACCAACAGCGACATGTGCAGTTTAACTTCGCAACTTTTTCTAGGCACAAAACATTCTACCCATTTTTTTTTGGGTGGGAAATGATCAAATAACTTCTCCTGCTCTTGGCGGAGCGGGAGGGTGTGTCAGACTCTTACTGACTAAAACCCACCCGTGTTCCTTCCGTTGTCTGTGTTGCCAGAGGTCACGGTAACCCTTTCGGACTTTCCCGCGATCCCGGCAGCCATCGGCCCTAGTGGACCCCTACACTTATACTGACATCTCTTTGAGGCACGCGTGGAACACAACGCGCCGTTGACCCAGGACTGGTCCTTACCGGATGGTGAGCTACCCATTGCTCACCGTCTGCAAGCCCGTGCCTACGGACGTTACATGGTGCGACTGCCTATCTGACCTCCAGAACCCAGTTACTAGGTAACACGATACCCCTTGGTAAGATTGGTTGACAGACTTTCAGGGTGATGACTACCCGTAACGACTGTTAAAAATCTACGAATGACAGCCGGGACTGACGGTGTAATGTGCTCTCCGTGTCTTGGACGGTATCGATATGAACCAAAGGCAGTACAACTAACATTAAATTAATAATGAATACTCAAACATTACGTGGGTTTCATTACACTATTAGAATGGCTGTTGTTACTGAAATAATGTTAATATTGCTTCAGTAAACTTGAATGGAATTGGGACAGTCATAATGCGAGAATTAATCTTAGTTCAGTGCCTATTTGTGTAGTTTGACTTTGGTTAGTGATTGTGTAATAATGTTATGTTTTTTTTTTTTAATTAAAAGGTGGCTATGTGCAAGTCATACTCGCACGCGAAGGGTTCGTACCACCGTACAATATTTAACACATTTTTTTTAATAGTATGTTTTTTAAATTCATATTTCTTGTTTGGGGACGCCCTTTAATTTTTAACTTTATTTATTTTAATTATTGTTTGTTATAGCAGCCATAATTTTAGTAATTAAAATTAAATTAATATATTTTTTTTATTAGATTAGACCGACCTATTACGGTTCAAAAGGTACAGCCGTGTGACAGACGTACAGACGAACGAACAGCGGAGCCTTACCCGTATGGTCCTGTTGGCACCCTTTCGGTACGGAACCCTAAAAACATACAAGCTGACTTATATTTGTATATCGATCTTTCAGGGGTGAAAGAAATTATGTCTAATTGGCCTACTACCATTCGATCTCTAAAAGACTATTTATAAGCAAAATGTATGAAGCAGAAATGTTTTTTTTTTTTTGTTATTTTATGTTGGTCCCAGAATACTTTCACCCCTATAAAGATGGCGAATGAACTTAAGTCAGCATGTATAACTAATTTATTATTCCAAATGCAGACAAAACACTTCTTCATCTCTCTCTTCCCATACAGAAAAGAAACGAGCTTTGATCGCTATGGTTGCTCACATCGTGATAGCTATACCAGCTATGTCCAGCTGCATCGAACATCACCTTGACATTCGAACAGTGTCTCGTTGTGAATCCGCTATGACTGACTTTAAAAACAAATGAGTTCGCTTTCGAATTGTATGCGCTCACTTGAGTGACGTTCCAGATTAACTTTACTGAATAGCACTACACGACATGCTGTTAAATTGACGTAGGTATTTTATGTGGCTTGCCTGATAGAATTGGATAGGATATTTTCTATTAAGAAAACCTTTTTAAAAGGAAATATTCTTGAATGTACTAGTTAACAGTATTTATTTTCAATGAGTTTTATATTTAAAAGCCAAACGGTTCTCATAATGTTCTTTCATCACATTTAAAAGAATAATAATAATAATCCCACCACCGTATGTCTACGTTGTTGTCCTGGTGGGGCTTGCGTGCTCTGAACTCTGAGTCTGTGCCGGTAGAGTTTACTTTGCCGGAACAGGTCAAGGGTAAGGAGCCAGATCAAGAGAGATACAAAAACCCGCAGGGCAGCATGTGGCGAGCTGTTGGGCAGTAGTGACCCCCACGGACCAAATCTCCCGGGAGAAGCCTTGTTCCTCATCTCTGGCTTGCCTTTATTGGCCGACTGGAGTGAACACTGACGAGGAACAGAGCTCCCACCTCATTCTTGCCTTTATTGGCTGGCTTGAGTGGAGATTCGGAAGAGCAAACGTGCTCGGAGGAAGGAAGTATTCCAGTAAATGCTGGTAGGGATCTTGACCATCTTCCGGACTCTGGAATTATTCTGATTTCCGTAGAAACCTCTCCACTCCTCAAGCACCTCAGGATGTGTTGCACCCTTGTCACTACGTCACTATGTGCTAGCGAACTTTTTCGGGGGCCCATTGTTAAGTGTGCAAGTCACCCCCTGCCATTTAATTCGTGCATTACATAACATTGATCAGGCAGGGGACATAGTCCTTCCATAGTTTTAAGTTATCAATTCACTATAGTCACCAAAACCCATAGTCCAATATGTTTTGTGTCCATGTTCTGCAATAGTCCTGCACCAACCGGGGATTGTTCTTGCGTGCATTTGCATAGTATGCACTATGCAAATGCACGCAAGAACAATAAGGATAATCGGCGGTTGGTGCCTCAACACTTGAAATTGTACAAGGGGCCTTTGCGAGTTGGCTTCGGCCCCTCGTACGCTTTCCAACGGTCTGGGACCCCAGGGTCCAGAGATATGTCAAATAACCAATTATAATAATTACTTGGTAAAAGCAGTTAACCCAGGTACGCGCGGACGATTTTTAACGCGACGGTTTTTTACCGCGCTGAATTTCAACTCTCGGCGTTGAGACGAGCATTGAAATTCCAACGGTGTGCATCCCAGTATGCAACACGTCAGTAAAACACACTGTTGGATTTTAAAATCTCAGCGTTAAGCAGTGCGTTGGAAAACCAGTGCGTAATAATCATTATAATGTACCCACAGCTGGGACATAGGCTCTTTGTTAGAGGGAGTGGGCCATAATCTACCACGCTGGCCCAGTGTGGGTTTGTAGATGGCACGTCTTCATTTTTTAGGTTCTAGGACATGCCGGTTTCCTCACGATTTTGTCCTTCACCGTTTTGAGAGCAGACACTGCCGCCAATTATTTCGTTGTAATACACGGTTGCCAATACAACACTCAGTGCATGTTTTACCTCCTCCGGATGCGTTTTGTTAACTTATCTGGATGATTACATCGTTGAAATTTTGTTCTTTTTTAATAAATTATCTGTAATTTAGTGTGGGAAATCATCAAATAACTTCTCCCGCTCTGGGCGGAGCGGGAGGGTGTGTCAGACTCTTACTGACTAAAACCCACCCGTATTCCTTCCTGTTGCCTGTGTTGCGGGGGCCTCGGTGACCCATAAGTACCTTCCCGCGACCCCGGCAGGCATCGGCCCTAGTGGACCCCTACTTTGTGCTGACGACATCTCTTTGAGGCGCGCGTGGAATACGACGCGCCGTCGACCCGGGCCTGGTCCTTACCGGACGGTGAGCTACCCATTGCTCACCGTCCGCAAGCCCGCGCCTACGGTGGCTGGAAATCCGCCCGAGATTCCCGACGCCCAGGGCGTCTCCTGCGGCGGCTAGGGGCGAGAGGGCGCGAAACTTGCCTTTTCCTCAACCGTCCCGCCTCCTCCTTCGCGAGCATTACTGCTTCGCAGAAGGAGGTGACGGCTGCCCATGCCCTCTCGCTCCGTACCATGGCCTGAACCAGGGCCGGACGCGAGAGGTCTCTGCCGCCGATCGCCTCCACGAGGACACGGCGGTGCTCTGCCCAAGCCGGGCAGACCTCCACCGTATGCTCCACCGTGTCCTCCGGGCGATCCACACAGTGGTGACACCCGGACGTTTCCTCCCGCCTTATCCGACACAGGAACCTCCCGAAGCTGCCGTGTCCGGTGAGGACCTGCGTCAGGTGGAAGGTGAGGACGCCGTGGCGCCTCTCCAGCCACTCCTCAAAGAGGGGACTTATCGCCGCAATCGTGGCGTGCCCAGCACTGGGTTGCGACAACCGTACTTTCCATGACGCCATGAGATCCCGCCGGAGCTCCGTCCGCTGTGCCGCGATTTCTCGCGGCGGCGGACTAACGCCCCGGCGTTTCGCCTCCTCGCGCCACTCCCATACGTGCGTGAGGGCTTTTGCCTCCAGATCCCATGGCGGCAATCCGGCAAGGAGGCTCGCTGCCTCACAGGAGACCGTGCGGTATCCCCGGACCATCCGGATGGCCATGACCCTTTGGGCCGCGCTCAACCGGCGAGCTGGCCGCAGCGCCAGAGAGCGCGCCCATACAGGAGCCCCGTAGAGGGCCATGGACCGCACGACCCCCGCGTAGAGCCTCCGGCAGGAGGCGTTTGGACCCCCTAGATTGGGCAGGAGCCGCTTCAATGCAGCGCCCGCCCGCTCCAGTTATAGGTTATAGCTGTAGGCTTAGCTTGACGCTTTGTATTTCTTCGAAGAATAGACTCGGCGTTTTTCGTTTCTCCATTTTTGACATCTCACCGTAGAAATCCTTCTACAATCTGTCATCATGTCTTTCGTTTCTAACGATCTTTGTCTAGGTCCTTTTTTATGTAGAAGGATTTCTACGGTGGGATGTCAAAAAATGAGAAACGAAATATCACTTTGTATAGAAAGAGCCGAGTCTAGTCTTCGGAGAAATAGAAAGCGTCATGCTAATCCTGCTGGTCGAGTGACTGTGGAAGAGGCAGAAAATTGTATTATTTGAAATGCTTGGGTTTCAATTAAGGAAAATTTCTCAATGATAGTATTCGTTCCAATTTATCCTTCCTACACACTAAAGTGTGTAGGAAGGTTTTTCCGTAAACCGAAAAACTACAAACATTTTACCGAAAAAGATCTCTTAAGGTATAAATATGATTCCGAAGTATTTTTACATTACGTTGAACCATGTTGAGAAAAGAATTTAATTTCACCCGCAAATAGTGGGGTGACATTGATTTATTATCATCCGGGACAGAATATTATGCGGAGGAATATCTGAGGTGAGGATTGAGTTGTTTGAATTATTTTATTAGAATTAGATAGGGTTAGAATTACTGTACCTTGTATTATTTACGATGTTATCATGTGTAGTTTCCATTTTAGAATTGTAAATGGTTTTTTGAATAAACTCACTTTCAAAATCTTCACCTGACAATATATTTTTGTTGGTGTCAAAACTAGAAATTGATAAGCACACTATTTTATCATTTGACCAGATGGAATAAGACGTGTTTAAACTCTAAATGGACCGCAGCTGTTGGTACCATTAATATGAATGTTTTAGTACATGATTTCTGTTAAAATATTGGTGTTCAGTATAGAATATTCTATTCATTTAATACAAATCCTGCTAACATAATGTAAGCCATCTGTTTGAACCAGTCATCATCATCATCATCTGCCTAGCCTTTTCCCAATTATGTTGTGGTCAGCTTCCAGTCTAATCGGAAGCAGCTGGATACCAGTATTTTACATGGAGCGACTGCCTATCTGACTTCCACAACCCAGTTACTGGGTAACACGATACTCCTAGGTAAGACTGGTTATCAGACTTTCGGACTTTTGACGACCGGTAACAATTGACAAAGATCTACAAATGACAGCCGGGAACAACGGCTTAACATGCTTTCCGAGGCATGGAGGGGCCTTGGTATGTAAAGATGGTCACCCATCTACGGACCAACTGCAACAAGCGTAGCTTAACCTAATAGATAGACCCGTGCGGCTATTATTACTTTGCTACAAGCCCATGTATTGCCCACAATTTGACAGTTATGTTTATTCTAAAACTTTTAAAGCAAACCCAAAATAAATAACGAATAAAACCATAATCAATAATGCACATAGATATTTCTCACTTAAGTAAATAATTTAAAAAACTGTATCCGATACTTCAAGCTCTTCTAATATATTAATCGTTCATAATACTATTAAGAACGATTAATAGAGTACTAGAATATTCATAATAATTAATATTTATATTTATAGTATTATAATACTCTAGTAGGACGACAATGACTTATGATTATACTCGGACATAACCCGTAAGCATAATGCCATAAGAAATAACTCCGGGATACAAGGTTCGGGAAACTCAGTCGTTTATTAGATGTTATTACAAGTTGTTACTTTTTTCGGAGATAAAGAAAATGGTGTAGTAAGGCTTTCTGTCCATTAGAACGGATAAATGATGAGCTAGGAAAACATAGAAATCCAATAATTTCACGTCTCCACTCTATTCTGCTTCAGTGGACATAATTTAAGATTATTTTAACAGCGGAATATAATTCAAATCTGTTTGCGCTCGATTTATCCGCTTGTAACTTCATATCTCTTCGCAGCGTTTCGCATCAGTGAAAAAAGACACTCAACTACACTGTTGTCTCGCTCATCCCCACTCACTCACTACGCAGTCCGGGTGGAGCCAGCCTGGTATCCACCTAGGCGGTGAAAAGACAAGAGGGGAGGTTTAAAAGAAAGGCTGTATCCTAAGCAGAGCGCAGGTAAGTTTTGGGCCCGAGTGTAGATGGATGATACTCGCCGTTCGTTGCACACCGCTTGCATCTCTTCTCGTATTTGGCGATTGTTTAAATTTTAAATGTCCGCGTTTGCCAGTCAGCAAAGGCCTCCTCCAACCTTGTCCATTACTATCTCTCTTTAGCCAATCTACCCAAAGTTGTTCTAGCGACCTGTCTGATGTCATCATTCTACCTTTTCTGTGGTCTACCAATCTTTCTTAAGTTACCCAGTGGCACCCAAGAAATGTTCAAAGGACACTTCAGTCCTTTGACCGTTTCTTGGGTACCACTGGGTAATGGAAAACAATGAAATCCTATTGGTTGTTTAAATCGATTTTGTGAATTCCCATCCATCCCATCCATTCCCAGCCATCTTCTGCTTTATTGCCTTACTACAATGGACTGCCAGTCTAATATTGTTAGTGTAGGCGAATAAATAGTGCGCCAGTGTTATTTTATGACTCGACTTGATTAGAAGAGATTGTGTCGTGTTCATTAAATAAGAGACATTGTGGGGATGTAATTAATTGCCTTAAGTTGCGTGTTTCGGGGCTAATAATGAATGTATCGTCTTTTCTGAAAGACAACTCCATTTCTTTTTCATATTGTATGATCTTACATGTTTTTTTTACGTTTAAACTGTTGGGATCGCTACGTAAGTATTGTTAAAGTAAAAGTTGTTACTTTTCTTCAGTACACAATTACACAATTATACAATTTACTTATTTTTTGGTTTTTTACAAAAACACAATTTAACCTGTTAAGCTCCGCGTGACACCGATTCGGAATCAAACAATAGAAAATCAATTGTGTCTCATTAGCTGTCCTTGACCAATGAATACAACTTCGTTGACAGCAAAGTTGTATTAAAAGACTGTCAGAATATCATGTCAAACAGTATTTTCAACCACCATCGAAACGATTTTCTTCAGTTTATTTACCTCAAAAGCATTTAAAAAAAACCTATCAAAACGTTTCTCTGCCTTTTACAAAGTCAATGTCGAAAATTGAAGTTTAAAATTTAAAATCGGAATTGAATTAAATTTCAAACTCAAATCATGGTCACAGCAAGCGGCGAGCTTTTAAAAAGGCACCCAGAGTTTTAACGAGAACATTTAAAAGAGAGCTCTACTTTCAATAGTCGTTTGTAGAGTCGTTTCAATTTGTTCCAATCTCTATTGTAGAGAACGCTTCGGTACGTATTTACATATTTATCTTGAGGAGAAAATGTTTTTGGTTTTTAACTTTTATTTAAATGTTTTATTCTTTTTCTGGGTACATACGGGTTTGACATCTTATCTTTATAAAAAGTGACTTCTTGAAAGGCGCAAAAATGTAAGAAGATTTGTTTAAAAATCATTATGTGAGCTGACTGTCCCGTCGTTGGTCTGGTGGTCGCAAGCGCTTCTGTTAACCATGAGGTCCTGGGTTCAATTGACAGGTCAGTCAAAGTGATATTGGATTTTCCATCTCGAATTTCGCAGTAGCAATCCGGAGACTGGATTTGTGCCCGGTTGACGGCAAGAGGCTCGCCCCCTATTGCACGGGAGTTAGACACAACTGGTGAAATGTGGGTGTACTAAAAGGTACACCTCTGCCCAAACCTTCGGGGAATACAAGTGTAATGTAATGTTACGAGTATGTTAAGTGGCGCGGGCTTGCGGATGGTAGGCAATGGGTAGCTCGCCGTCCGATAATGACCAGGACCAGGTCGACGGCGCAAGGCGTTCCACGCACACAAAAATTAGCTCATTCTGTCTTTGGGGTACATTTTCGCCAAATGTAATTTTGAAAACATAGTATTTGACAGTAATAAGATTAGACTGTAATACTATTGCTGTAAAGTTCACATAAAATACAATTCGAAAGCGAACTCGTTTGTTTTGAAAGTAAGTCATCGATTCACAAGGAGACACCGTTCGAATTTCAAAGTGATGTTTTATGTTAAAAAACCAGATATTTGAGAATTTTTTATTCCAAGAACATACTGAACATTGTTGTTGAAAAACATGTTCTCCCGACTCGTTACCCGTGGTCCCGGTGGGTCGACCCGTTACCGGGTCCATGGGTAATTTTAATTACCCGTGGTTCCATGGCATTAGGGATTGTTCCCTGGACTTCTGACTGTATCGATAGAAAATGAAAACCATCAGTTATACACAATAAAGTTTACTCATTCTTTTGCAAATAAAATAATTCCATCCTTGGGAACAAAAACATACTTATACCTAAACTAGGTATATTGAAAATCATGAATTCATAACCGATACACTAACTTATAAACACAAACAACATAAACAAACTATCTTAACATTTCTAATGCGTATCCAACTGATATTTTTCCAGTAATTAATTCTATTAGTGTATCGGTTATGAATTCATCATTTTCATTTGCTATTTTTGTTCTGGTTCTAACTGGATTATTATTTTTAGTTTTTGATAACCAAAACGTTCAGGAGACGCATTATGTTTGTGCAATTTTTTTTAAGTTTTATTTTGCTATGCCAAGACTCCGACACGTTATTGGTTCGGTGCCTTTCTCCGAAGACACTGACAGTTTTAACAATATCATGGTTCAGCAAAAACGTTGCAAGTAATTTAAAATTTCTGGATTTTAATATTTTTTTTGCTGTACCGTGATTTAACATATTCCAAACCTTCCAAAAGTCGTTCACTTGGTAATAATGGCAACACTGAACACAATGACACAACGTTTTCCAACCACAAATGTAAGTTTGTTCGCACAATATTGAGAGAAATATTGTGTTATTTTTAACCGACTTCAAAAAAGGTTTCTCCATTCGACCGTATATTATGTGTATATTTTTTTTATGTGTGTTCGCCGATTTCTCCGTCAATTGTGGACCGATTTTAAACATTCTTTTTTATTTATTTATTTAACAGTTTATGTACACACATTTATACACACAAGAAGAAAGGAACAGAAAAATACGTACAAAGGTGATGCTTATTTCTAATGAAATCTCTTCCAGCATACCTGCGATAGGACAGTAGACAAAGAGATGTAGACACTGTGTGTAAGAGTAGAAGATAATACAAAATACACAAAAACAATAAAAAAAACTATTCACTAATTTAAATATACTATATTTTTGTGTTTGAAAGAGTATGTTTCCGAGGTGGTCCCATTGTCACCAATTCATAATCTGATGAGGGGATCCCATGGAAATCGAGGGAAATCCTCAAATTGTAAAGGATTACACACACTACAATGATTTAGGTATTTTTTTATAGTAACTTGTGCATTTGCTCTCGGAAAGCACCATTCAGTGGAGTGGAATTGATGATGAAGACCACAGATGGCCACCGGAACTACTTAATAAGATGTATTTAACGAGTTGCGATTCGATTAAGTACTTTAATATGGTTGCTAAGACATTTATGCTCTTCACAATGCATATGGTGAGTGGCAGTTCACCTGGTAAGAATCAGGATAACTCCTCAATAATTAACGTCCCTGCATCAAGAAAAGCAATATTTTGTAAAAGGTGATGAGCAATTGACATTAGGCTATTTTAACTTAGATAAATTACAAACTGACCCGCTATTATGTGAAAAATAAAAAACTTTTTCCAAAAAAACACTACAAAGTAAAAAATAACTTTTATTTCGGAATCCGGTGGCATAAAACTAAAATACAGATCCAAAGACACCTAAATCTGGGCACGCCACGATTGCGGCGATAAGTCCCCTCTTTGAGGAGTGGCTGGAGAGGCGCCACGGCGTCCTCACCTTCCGCGTGACGCAGGTCCTCACCGGACACGGCAGCTTCGGGAGGTTCCTGTGTCGGATAAGGCGGGAGGAAACGTCCGGGTGTCACCACTGTGTGGATCGCCTGGAGGACACGGTGGAGCATACGGTGGAGGTCTGCCCGGCTTGGGCAGAGCACCGCCGTGTCCTCGTGGAGGCGATCGGCGACAGAGACCTCTCGCGTCCGGCCCTGGTTCAGGCCATGGTACGGAGCGAGAGGGCATGGGCAGCCGTCACCTCCTTCTGCGAAGCAGTAATGCTCGCAAAGGAGGAGGCGGGACGGTTGAGGGAAAGGCAAGTTTCGCGCCCTCTCGCCCCTAGCCGCCGCAGGAGACGCCCAGGGCGTCGGGAATCCCGGGCGGATTTCCGGCCACCGTAGGCGCGGGCTTGCGGACGGTGAGCAATGGGTAGCTCACCGTCCGGTAAGGACCAGGCCCGGGTCGACGGCGCGTTGTATTCCACGCGCGCCTCAAAGAGATGTCGTCAGCACATAGTAGGGGTCCACTAGGGCCGATGCCTGCCGGGGTCGCGGGAAGGTACTTATGGGTCACCGAGGCCCCCGCAACACAGGCAACAAGAAGGAATACGGGTGGGTTTTAGTCAGTAAGAGTCTGACACACCCTCCCGCTCCGCCCAGAGCGGGAGAAGTTATTTGATGATTTCCCACCCAAAAAAAAAAAAAAAAAAAGACACCTAAATTAAAGTTATTCGACTTCCGAAATTAAAGTTATTTTTCACTTTATAGTGTTTTTTTGGAAGTCAGTTGTTTTTTTTTTTAAGTTTTAACTCCATAGACTTCTTATAGGTTTCCTGTTATCTATTAGTAAATAACTATTTTCTAATTTTAGGCTAGTAGTTTTTGAAGATAAGTTGGAATGGTCAATAATATTCATAAATTTTCATAAATTACTTTGAAACTGTTTATTTTAAAGTTATAAAAAACATATATTTGAGATCCTTACAATAAGCCCTTCCATTTGATATGTCACACAGCAAGCAAAGCCTTTTTTTGAAATTTTCTAATTTGGCCCCCAAAAGTGACCCAATTCATTTATTTACGTTACACGTCCATGTTTGTTTCACAGAGATTCATATGTGTACCAAGTTTGAACTTAATCAATTCTGTAGATTCTGGCTGTAACAGACAGACACGAGTGATCTTATAAGGGTTCCGTTTTTCCGGAACCCCAAAAATAAAGGCCTTAAAAGGTGTAATAACGTCTAAAAATAAAAAAAATCAATGTGTTTTTCACTGGCTATCGAGAATCCAGTTAATAATAGGTAATAGGTAATACGGGCTAGTGTCCGCAACTCCACGTCAATGCGCGTATTTTGCGTACGGGTGGGAAATCAATTATTCGATCCACCCCAGCTCCTCAAGGAAGGCCAGCAACGCCTTGGTGTTACTGACCATCTCACGGAGGGTACCTGGGTTACCGAAGTACTTTGCCCTGTATGTGGCGACCACTGGGCAGTTTAGTAGCACATGTGCTGCTGTCTCGTCGTCCTTCATGCAGGCCCTGCACAGCGGACTGTCTGTGACTCCTATGACAAAGAGGTGTTTGTTAAATGACCCGTGGCTTGTTATAGCTGCTGTAACAGTGCGCAGCTGTAGTTTAGTTAGTCGGAGAACCCGTTTCGTGAGGTGACCATCAATTGTAAGAAGTGCTGCCTTGGCCTGCCTGCACTCACCTTGGTCCGACCATAGTTTGAGATGTTTATCTTTGGTGCGTTTCCTTACCAGAGTGCGTAAGTACCCGAAGGGGAGTGGCACGATGGGTTCAGATCCCACTGGTGCCATGCTCGACCCCCTTCTGGCAAATTCATCGGCTAATCCAGTTAATAATTCGATAATTTTACGAACCTCTGTGACCAAAAAAAAAAAATATGACCTGCTTCCCAAAAATCCTGTTTTTATTGCGAAAGAGTGACTATATTGACAGTCACTTTTTCGCAATAAAAACAGGAATTCATACAAATGTTACTCTGAAAGAGCCATCAAAATATTTTCTCTTAATTCCATTATATATTTTTCCTAATTCGGTTATTTCTCCGAATTTTGTTAGCCTTAATTTTGTTTTTATAGCTTTTATAATTGGAGGACCAGCCTCCGAATTTTAGCGAGGCCAACACTTTATTTGCAGGCCCTAATTACGTCTGAAATCTTTTACTGAATCGTCTCGCTTTGCTTTTTATGGGTATGAATAGGTCACAGCGTTTTCTGAAGTAATATTTTTACTTTATTTCACGTATTTTTGTCCTTAGACTTTTATGAAATTTCTTGAAAATAGTGTTCTGTGTTTTATTTATTTTGGACGTTGATAGTTATAATTATTTTCTTTGTAACAAAATTATCTTTTTGCAGAAAGCTTTTCTCCACGAAGAGAGTATAAAAGTTGAAGGTAATTTATTTTATATGAAAGCCAGACTCGAATTAAAATCGCTTTATAAAATCAAAGTATAAAGGAAACATTAATAATTAAGTATTCTTATTTATGTATATCAAGTATACAATGTTTTAAAGCTCAAACAAGCTCATCATTACAAAAAAATACATATTTTTTTTTTAAATATGTATTATAACCATTTTTTTATGTTACCTTAAGATACCGGAAAGTAAATGTGTCCAAACTTACCTGTAACAAGAAAAAAACATTATTAGTTACAAAATACGTTAATTTCAATATTGATAAACAACTGAAATATCATAAGCGAGATCTGCTGAAATTATAAGGAAAACGATTGCCAATACTGGTACACGGTAAAATCCTCATACTTTTCTACCAAAATCCGGTAGTTTTCGCCCTTTTTTTGTAGCAATTCTCACCCCTTGGCAATGGGTATACATTACAATTTCTATTTTGTTAGTTATACAAAAATGTTTGTTCGACCCGACCTTGTTTAAATTGATGATTTTTACGCAAACGGGTCCAATACAAACAGAAAACCTTCATGGTTAGATAAGACCTCGTCTCCTTCTTTATCTCTGAACATCACTTTGAAATTCGAACGGTGTCTCGTTGTGGATCCGCGATGATTTAATTTAAAACCAAATCGGTGTTATTACAAAACAAAGATTTATTTTGACATGGTTTAAACCATCGAACCAGTTTTCGTAATAAGAACTTTACTATGATTGAAATGCAGTTCTTTATACAAAACTGACTATTTAGTCCGGTACTAAGTTGACAGTTTTTCATTAAGAACTTTAACGTAGTCGGAATAAAGTTCGAAATTCAAAAACGGCTCAATAATTTAAACCTGGGTCTCAAGATAATCCTTGTTTTGTAATAAGACGGTATGAGTTCGCTTTCGAACTATGTGCCGACACTTCAGTGAGGTTCCATGTGAACTTTACAGAACAGCTTATATTATATGTCGGGTGTATAAAGACACTTTCCGAAGCCGAAAGCCACATATTTTACCCATTATTTGGATCATTTTTTTCCACTAGAACATACCTGGGAATCCACTGGTTCTGGAGACATTAAAGGTCAAAGTCGCATTTTTTTTACTTTTTTACGATAACGAATTCCAAGCGTTATTACAAAACTTTTTTCCAAACTAACATTACCTGAATTTTTGATTTTTCTTAACAAATTACGCAATTGAAGTCACAAAAACGCAATGAATAACTATTAACTGAACTAGAGCCAAGGGGCTTCACTCACACAACAGCACTGAGTCCGTTTGCCTAGATTTGCGTTACATTGCGCGCAATAAAAAATAGCAATTTTTGTAGGTATACCTAAAAATAAAAATCGGTTCCCAACAATATTTTTTGCGCAAAGCTACTTAGTTAGATCTATGCGTGCGTATGTTGTATGCGTAGTTGACGGCTTTGTGATGTGTCTTTTTACACCCTGTATATTAATAAAAATAAATAAATTTTCTAAAATTAAAGTACCGTCAAAATCGGTCTAGCCGTTTCAGAGATTAGCTGAAACAAACAGACAGACAGACAAAATTTTGTAAAAAAATGTTATTTTGGTATATGTAGGCGTCTATATGCATTTAGTAATAAAAAGCGGTTATTTTAATATTACAAACAGACACTCCAATTTTATTTATCTGTATAGAAGATGTATAGATGTTTACTCAGTCAATTAATTACATGCCTTGGACGTATGTATGGATCATAATTATTTTTGGAGGGATTTATACCTAATGCATTAAATTACCTCCGGGTTCGATACCACTACCTCCACATTTCCGGGACCACGTAAGAAAAGCTCTCTATTACATCTGTTCTCACGAAAGTAAGGAAGATATTTAAGCTAACGTAGGTGCTATAAGGAAACATAGATAATTTGAAAAGAAAATTACGGTAAAATTGGAAGGAGCCATAAGGATAAATAGAAATAATTGAATGTTGATGTGAAAATCTATATATAAAGACGTGAAGCAAAAACTTTATACCCCTTTTTACGAAAACTACGTGTACGGAGGAGTATGACATTTGGCTCAGTTAAAGTTTATATGGAGAAGAAATGCAGAAAGCTAATATTTTTAAATAATATGAAATTAGAAATAGATTAAATTAATAAAGAAGGTACATCATTTTAGCCGAAATACGCCCACTGCTGAACATAGGCCTCCCCCAAGCACCGCCACTTCGACCGGTTCTGTGCTTCCCGCATCCAGCAGATTCCTGCGGCCATCACAAGGTCATCGGTCCAACTTGTACCAGGCCTTCCAACGCTACGTTTTCCGGTACACAGTCGCCACTCCAGAACCTTTCGGCCCCATCGGCCATCTGTTCTGCGAGCAATGTGCCCTGCCCACTGCCACTTAAGTTTGGCAATTTTTTGGGCTACGTCAATAACCTTGGTTCGCCTGCGGATCTCTTCATTTCTGATTCGATCACGCAGGGAAATTCCAAGCATAGCCCTCTCCATTGCCCTTTGAGTGACTTTCAATAAGGCCCATTGTGAGCGACATTGTCAAAGGCGGTACGGTTGTGCACAATTTCTGAGCAGTAACCTCACAATTATAAAAAATAAAACAAATAACCCGACTGCAAAAAAGACATTTTAAAAATAATGCACTAAAAAGACCGAAACAAGATTGAGAAAACAAAATTAAAATAAACTATAAACAAAGTAAACTACTTCCGTTTCACAGACTGTAATAAGAGTTGAAAGCCTACGTTTAATACCCTTATTAAGTATAGTAGCAAGCGGAACCCATTAATTTTCTTTCAGTTTATAATTTGCAATTGGGTCCCGCCTACTATAGTTGTTGAAAATGCTAGGCCGATGATTTTTTGTGTTTTAGAAGTAACATTGTTGGTTTTTATTTACTAGTTTACCTGCTCCAGCTTCACACGGACCGGTTTTATTACTTCCTTGACATAAAACTAAACAGCTTAGCTAATAAACAACACAATATAAGTTAATTATACACATAAAACCTTCTCGGAGTCACTCTATCAAAAACCCTAATAAATGAAAGAAAAACAAAATAAATATTGTTTATTCTGCACAAACAAAACGCATATTACAAAAAAAAATACACACATACGAAGTAGCCACGCCATAAAAGTTTGACAATCCTGTCCATTGCTTAATTAATGTCAGGGCCAGGGACCAAAGACAATTTACATTGCGTAATAATTACTCTGTGTTGCGACACTGGCAAATGACAACAAACAAACAATCAATACAAAAACAAAATGCCGATTGCAGGGTGAGAAAATACCCGCTGGTTGAACGCGTCCCAAAGGGTCATGGCTGGTCTGGAGATATCGCACGGTCTCCGGTGAAGCGGCAAGCCACCTTGCTAGAGTTGCCGCCATGGGATTTGGAGGCAAAAGTCCTCACGCACATATGAGAGTAGCGCAAGGAGGCGAAACGCCGGGGCGTAACTCCGCTGCCGCGAGAAATCACGGCACAGCGGACAGAGCTCCGGCGGGATCTCATGGCGACATGGAGCGTACGATTGTCGCAACTCAGTGCTGGGAACGCCACAATTGCGGTGATAAGGCCCCTCTTTGAGGAGTGGCTAGAGAGGTGCCACAGTTTCCTCACCGGACATGGCTGCTTCAGGATGTTCCTGTGTCGGATAAGGCGGGACGGAACTCCCGGGTGTCACCACTGTGTGGATCGCCTGGAGGACACGGCGGAGCATACGGTGGAGGTCTGCCCGTCTTGGGCAGAGCACCACCATGTCCTCGTGGAGACGATTGGCGGCGGAGATCTCTCGCATCCGGCCCTGGTCCAGGCCATGGTACAGAGTGAGAGGGCATGGGAAGCCGTCTCCTCCTGCTCGAAAAGGAGGAGGCAGAACGGGTGAGGGAGAGGCAAATTTTGCGCCCTCACGCCCCTAGCCGCCGCAGAAGACGCCCTGTGTATTGGGAATCCCAGGTGGATTTCCGGCCACCAAAGGCGTGGGCTTGCAGACGGTGAGCAATGGGTAGTTTGCCGTCCGATAAGGAAAGGGATACCGTGGACCCTGGCAACACATGCAACGGGAGGAATACGGGTGTTATTCATTAAGAGTCTGACACACCCTTCCGCTTCGCCCAGAGCGAGAGAAGTTTTTTGATAATTTTCCACCCAAAAAAAAGGTTGAGAAAATAAGTGTATAATATTATGTAATAACTTTTGTAACAAACAAACAACTATAACAAGAACAATTAAACCATGCGTCGCGTCTGTGCAAGAGCAGGTCGTTGCTCAGCAAAATGCTGTGACTTTGGACAAACCTATCGTCAACAGCGCTGATTTACAGCATTTACCTACCTATCAAATGACGTAATGACGTCCTAATAAAATCTGTCGAACACTTTCTGAGATTACCGCTTGTAAACAGACATAGGTGGTGGGCTGATTGTACTTTTCACAGCATCATAATCATGCAGCTGTAAGACTTCCATTGCTGGAGATAGGCCTCCCCTTAGTACAGCCACAACAACGAACTCGTACTTTTCACGTTTCCTTATTACAAAGGTCATACCAAGTGGGATATTTATTATGATTTAAATTATCTTTGACATATCTCAGGACCCTGGGGTTCCGGACGTTTGGAAGGCGTACGAAGGGCCGATGCCAACTCGCAGAGGCCCCTTAGACAATTTAAATGGAATAAGGCACCTACCGACGATTCTCGCCTGTTTGCACTATGCAAGTGTGTCCAAAGACAACCCCCGGTTGATGCAAGATTATTTGTTGCAGAACTTGGAAACAAAACATTTTCGGCTATGGGTTTGGGTGGCTATAGTGGATTGGTAACCTAAAACCATGGATGGACTATGTCCCCTGCCTGATCACTGTTATGTAATACACGGATAAAATGGCTGGCGGTGACTTGCGCACTCAACAATGAGTCTCCCGAAAACGATCGACAGTCACAGAATGAGGTGGAAGCTCTTTTCCTCGTCAGTGTTCACTACAGCCGGCCAATAAAGGCGAGCTAGAGATGAGGAACTAGACCTCTCCCGGGAGATAGGGTCCGTGGGGTCGCTACTGCCCAACACCTCACCACATGCTGCTCTGCGGGTTTCTGTATTTCTCTTGGTCTGGCTCCTTACCCTAGACCTGTTCTGGAAATTTACACTCTACTGGCACAGACATAGAAATCGGAGCGCGCAAACCCCACCACGACGTCAACGTAGAGATACAGAATATATAATTATTATTATTATTGATAGGCTCTCTTTTGAGCACTATCCCATCCGATGGTAAACGATGGTATGGTTTCACGCCTGCCTAGAAGTACTAATTACTCTCGACTTACTTCTTGGTTATAGCTATCAGACTATCATGGTAAGGGCATGTGATACGGAGGTATGAAAAACATGTCGTGAGGAAAGCTTTAAGTATGTGATGGCTAAAGTAGGGGTAAAGATCAAAGAGATGATGAAAGGATTGTGTGAAAGATGATATAGCTAGATAGGAGGTGAATACTGAGATGTCAGCTGATAGTGATGTATGGACGAAGAAGCATTTTTTTTTTTGGAGGATGGGAAATCATCAAATAACTTCTCCCGCTCTGGGCGGAGCGGGAGGGTGTGTCAGACTCTTACTGACTAAAACCCACCCGTATTCCTTACTGTTGCCTGTGTTGCCAGGGGACTCGGTGACCCATAAATACCTTCCCGCGAACCCATAAGTACCTTCCCGCGAGACGAAGAAGCATACTGCGTCGACCACAGATATATTGGGATTTTTTTTTTTTCTGATCTAGTTCCTCTGACAATAATCAGAGACCTTAGGTAGCTATTCCATTCATACCAGTTCTCGCTTTTATTCCTCTCGCACTTTTATGCCTCATACTGTGTCTTTCTTTCATCCGTCATCATTTGCTCCAAGGGCGGGACACCCATTACTATTTTCCTATTCTTGTCTACTCTATTATTTATTCTATCTTTTCTTAATTTATTATCTTACACCGGAGGGGGAAATAACTGCATAGACAGTGTTTTATTCTTAATCTAGTTACATATATATTTATCTTATTTTATTCTTATATTAATGCTTAATTCTATTACATATTTTACATCCTTATTTTCTATGTTTATCTTTAATATATTTAACAATATATTCGAAAACATAATTTACATATTCTTGTTTCTCTTAATTACTCTTTTACAGATGTTGACGCAATAATCCAGGAATTTATGTCTTATTTTACTTGACATTATCTCACTAATGGTGTCTTTTTTCAGATTGACGTCTATTTCATTTTCCGAGTGGCATCTCTCGGTCACAGATGCATGATGGATTCTCTTTACACTTGAATCGGTTCAAGTATTCAGAGGACCCACCATGCCCCGTCAGCACTTGCGTTATAGTTGGGTCAACTCTAATTTTGCGTATTGTCCCGTACGCCGCCACTGCATCTGGGAAAAACATTTTTGTAATTGAGGCCGTCTGACCCGAACCATACCTCCGACTCCACTCGTCAAGCGTCACCGGATTGATCGTTGCGGATGTGACGCCTGAGGAATGAAACCGGACAGTAGTCGTAATCAGGCTTCCTCTTGCTATTTATGGCGGCCTCCTTTGCCAGCTGATCCGCTCGTTCGTTGCCCTCAAATCCTGCATGAGCCTTTATCCAGAACAAGTTTACCACCTTGTTCTGGTGGGATATGGCTGTTAAGTTATCCCTGGCTTCAACTGCTAGAGGATGAAGAGAACTGTGGTTTTTCACTGTCTGGAAGGCGCCATAGAGTCGCTATATAATCCGAAACTAGATGCCGGATGTTTCCGGATCTCCCTGGTTGCCAGCAGTTCGCCCTGGTAGACCGTGCAGTAATCCGGCAGCGCCAACTTGAAAGCACGTGCCTCGGTGTCTCCCTTCTACACGGATAGTGCGGCACCGACGCGCCCCTCTATCTTACTTCCATCCGTATATATTTTGACTTCCAAATTAGCGCTAGCGTCGACTTGCTCACGGTCCACCAGGTTCACGAATTCCAGGTCGATCCGTCTAGCGGGGTGCGGAGCTTGCATTGCAGGTGCCACCCATTCCACCTCCCGATGCCCCAGTACTGACTGGGGTACTCCTCTCTTGGCTTCATATATTGAAGCCGCCTCGCGAACTCGTAGGTCCAGAGGGAGCATCCCAGCCAGCAAAAGTGCCGAGTTCAGGGAGACGGTACGGTAGGCGTTGCAATTTTTTTGCGCAATACCGCGCTGCACGACTCCCAGCTGCTTAATAATTCCCAGTTTGTTCGCGGCTGGAGCCCATGTACTGGCAGCGTACAAGACAATCGGTTCAATCGCTGCCACGTATATTGTTCTTATGACCTCTGAATTTAGTCCCCAGTTTACTCGAGCCGCCCTACATAGCTGTTTATGAACAGCTATAGCTCTTCTGCATACGTTGGAGACATGCGCGTTGAAGGTTAACTTGTCGTCGATGGTAACACCCAATATCTTTATCTCTCTCGATAACGATAGGTCAACCCCGGCCATGCTCAGTCGTGGGGTGTCAAATTTCAGTTTCCTTGTTACGACCATTGCGTTGGTTTTATGAAGTGCAAATTTCAACTTGTTTTTAACACCCTACGTCCGAACATATTCAAGGGCGGCGTTCGACCTGCCTTCGATCTCCATTGCCGTATCACCATCGAAGACAAGAACGACGTCAGTGGCGTGCAGTGGTTCTCCACAGAGGGTAGGCCATGCATACTGACACCAAAAAAAAAAAACTAATTCGCGCAACATCACAGCGCGGCTCTACATACAAGAACTCACCACATAATTCAAGGCTTAAAACACGATTTTCTAACGATGCAAATAGAAGAAAGATTCGGCCACCTCAATTATCATAACCAAGTGGGTGGGTGATAATTACAGAACACGTCACTTGCAAGATATCTGAAGTCATGAATTATCATGTTTTTGGATTAGTTCTCTTAATTCGGGCACACATCTACCTTTAGACACAACTTGAATCTTATCATTAAACGACAAGTGTGACTAACCTAACCTAACCAACACATTATCGGCGCAAACTTCACAACAGAATACCATTCTTAGGTAAATAAACAAATAATAACACAACACATAATACTTACACTACTTTACGTTTCAAAACGAATTACTTATAACATAATAAGATCTATAAAAGCTAAACATTCAAGATCACATATAAATTACATGTTACTGTCACATGAAACAAACACTACCAATTAAAATTGTATCACTGTCATACCGTGTTCTTCGACAAAAGGGACTACCATATTTTGCCGGATAACACTGACACACTGACTGTGTTGCCGAAACTTATTTTCCTAACTCCCCAAAAACCAAACGAAATTTCCCAAACATGAGAAGAAAAATAAAAAATTATGAAGTTTTTTGGAAGGTATAAATTCAACAATACCACCCTTTTTTATTATCTCTAGTAGTCTGGTAGTCATGAAGGAAACTTCCCCGCAATTCGGGGAATTGTCCAAAAATTGGGAACCCTGGTCTTCAATATTTTCATTCATTAAATCTTCACTTTACACACAACCAATGAGGACCAAGCTCCTGCCGCCGGAGTTACGCCCCTAATTTAAACCATTTCACTATTGCGTGCCGTTCATACACACGAAAATATACACGAGTGTGCGTAAATTTATGAACGGAATGCAGACGAAACGAATGCTTGTTTTACGTAAGCAATTACGTAAAACGTAAGCTCCGTCGAACTATGAGTCACGTGGCGTCTGCTACAAATTGCTATAAGAGTTTTAACAGGAGTTTAACTTTTTTTTTAATATTTTGTATTATTGTATTACATAGTTAAAATAAATGCATTTGGCGTTGTTGGTAGGGTAGGCTAGGCCTAATCGCCTCTATGGATGGCACGCCCCTGAACGACGTCATCCGTAAAAGCTTGGGAGTAGTCCCCTCTCTCTTCCAAGCCTTTCAAGAGGGGCTCCAAAAGCAGATTCCAAAGAATGGGCCCCCCTATGGAACCCTGTACGCATCCTTTGCTTGTTCCTTTGACACATTCTTCACCGGCGTATCGGACCCTGACCCTTCTGTCTTTTAGATAACTGTCGAAGACCCTTCTCAGGTTTACCGGACGCTTTTCCTCAGCCAGTCGGACCCTTATGACAGGCCACCAGGCGCTGTCGAAGGCTCCCTCTATGTCCAGTCCAGTGATACCAGTAATACTATTTTCTTTTGTTCCAGTTTACTGGCGAGTACTCATTTCAGGCAAAATATAGAACCTGAGTCGGGCCACCAACCTGTTTTCAAATATTTTTCCCATGACAGGTAGAAGTCCAATTGGCCTGTATGATTTTGGAGTGGTGTAGTCCGTTTTCCCCGGTTTTCTTAACACCACCACCGTAGCCACTTTCCAGGACTGTGGGAAATAGCCGTGTTTTAGGCATTGGTTCAGAAGGGCCAGGGAAGCCTCTGGCGAACTGTTTATAGCACATATATACGTTGGGATTACGCCTTGGTGGTGATGTTTCGAGACAAAACAACTGGATTACTTAAACAAAGCTTTAAAGTATCTAGACTTAATAAATTGGGATAAGGGCTTGATGGTTATATTTCTAGCTAAACAACTGGGTCACTTAAACAAAGCTTTAAAGTATCTAGACTTAATAAATCGTCAGACTTCGTAATCCAGATTTCAGGCTTCCTAACACTACGATTCTGGTTGCCAAATTACTTTGATAATCTGCTGAACAGCTGCCAGAAACTATGTATAAAATAGATGATTATCACCCAATAAAAGCATTGTGTACAGACTGAAGAAATGTAGACTTGAGTAATAGATTTTAAGAATATAATTTTAAAGTTCACTTGCATTTGCGTCATATTCGACGAGAGTTGTTTTGTAAATTCGTGAAAGCTCGGGGGAAGCGCCTAGATTTTTAAAAGGTTCATTGAATCGAACCCCGAATAATTACATGATTTATATTAATGGATATTCTAATATTTTATCATAAAAGTGCCTCAAATAATTCCCATTTGGGGAGTCCTAAAATACTAAATATCCAAGTTACTGAGTACATCATTAGAAGGTCGAGAAGGTTTTAGAGTATCAATTAAATATATTCCATTTATTAATGTTAATTTCTATGATTTGATACAAAGCTTGCATTAATGTTTGATTGCGCTGGGTAAGCGTGTTGGATATGATCCATTCCCTCTCACCGAGAGGAAGTGGGCCATTACCCTGTGTCCCAGCAATGGGGACGTTATATGCTGATTATGCACGTTATGCATTACAAAAGCACACATTATTTTTAAAGGGTGCCGTACCAAAAGAGTGAAACCCTTCATTATTAAGCCTTCACCTAACTTAATTTAACAATTCGAATAAATATTCAAGTAAATAAAGTAATCTAACTTAAGACCTTAAGTGAAGCATTTAAACTTAATTAATGTAACTTGTCTTAATATTAGCTCCGGGCTTATTTTAATTAATCCATTTAATACTTAACTATTACAGACATCTGTTCAGTTAGTCAAAGTTATTAAGCCTCATAAATAACTTATTTTTTTGTGACATAATAGTATTTTGAAGTCTTATCTGTTGGCAGAGTACGTAAAGACGGAGATTTATTTTTCTTACCCATTCTATCCCTTTTACTAAGTATGTCATTGTTGCAATAATTCAGACTTAGAACACTAATCTTCTAAAGGCTTGAAATATAGCAAAACCGTAGAAAATAATTATTTTAATCACCAAAAAATCCTAGATACATCTGAGAGACTAAGCTGAAATATCTCATCCTAACCGATATTATAAATGCGAAAGTGAGTTTTTTACGCTTTCACGCTAAAGGGCTGAACGAATTTGAATGAAACTTGGCAAGTGGGTAGACCATAGGCACGCCACGATTGCGGCGATAAGACCCCTCTTTGAGGAGTGGCTCGAGAGGCGCCACGGCGTCCTCACCTTCCGCCTGACGCAGGTCCTCACCGGACACGGCAGCTTCGGGAAGTTCCTGTGTCAGATAAGGCGGGAGGAAACGCCCGGGTGTCACCACTGTGTGGATCGCCCGAAGGACACGGTGGAGCATACGGTGGAGGTCTGCCCAGCTTGGGCAGAGCACCGCCGTGTCCTCGTGGAGGCGATCGGTGGCAGAGATCTCTCGCGTCCGGCCTTGGTTCAGCACATGGTACGGAGCGAGAGGGCATGGGCAGCTGTCACCTCTTTCTGCGAAGCAGTAATGCTCGCGAAGGAGGAGGCGGGACGGTTGAGGGAAAGGCAGGTTTCGCGCCCTCTCGCCCCTAGCCGCCGCAGGATACGCCCTGGGCGTCGGGAATCCCGGGATTTCTGGCCACCGTAGGCGTGGGCTTGCGGACGGTGAGCAATGGGTAGCTCACCGTCTGGTAAGGACCAGGCCCGGGTCGACGGCGCGTCGTATTATACGCGCGCCTCAAAGAGATGTCGTCAGCGCAATGTAGGGGTCCACTAGGGCCGATGCCTGCCGGGGTCGCGGGAAGGTACTAATGGGTCACCGAGGCCCCCACAACACAGGCAACGGAAGGAATACGGGTGGGTTTTAGTCAGTAAGAGTCTGACACACCCTCTCAGTCCACTCAGAGCGGGAGAAGTTATTTGATGATTTCCCATCCAAAAAAAAAAAAAGTGGGTAGACCATGACCTGGATTAAGAGATATAACACTTTTTATCTCGATATTTCTACGAGATCGATACTTATGCGGGTTACCGCGGGGCGCAGCTAGTAAGTCTATAATTACTTCCGCCTGACGCAGGTCCTCACCGGACACGGCAGTTTCGGGAGGTTCCTGTGTCGGATAAGGCGGGAGGAAACGTCCGGGTGTCACCACTGTGTGGATCGCCCGGAGGACACGGTGGAGCATACGGTGGAGATCTGCCCGGCTTGGGCAGAGCACCGCCGTGTCCTCGTGGAGGCGATCGGCGGCAGAGACCTCTCGCGTCCGGCCCTGGTTCAGGCCATGGTACGGAGCGAGAGGGCATGGGCAGCCGTCACCTCCTTCTGCGAAGCAGTAATGCTCGCGAAGGAGGAGGCGGGACGGTTGAGGGAAAGGCACGTTTCGCGCCCTCTCGCCCCTAGCCGCCGCAGGAGACGCCCAGGGCGTCGGGAATCCCGGGCGGATTTCCGGCCACCGTAGGCGCGGGCTTGCGGACGGTGAGCAATGGGTAGCTCACCGTCCGGTAAGGACCAGGCCCGGGTCGACGGCGCGTCGTATTCCACGCGCGCCTCAAAGAGATGTCGTCAGCACAAAGTAGGGGTCCACTAGGGCCGATGCCTGCCGGGGTCGCGGGAAGGTACTTATGGGTCACCGAGGCCCCCGCAACACAGGCAACAGGAAGGAATACGGGTGGGTTTTAGTCAGTAAGAGTCTGACACACCCTCCCGCTCCGCCCAGAGCGGGAGAAGTTATTTGATGATTTCCCACCCTCAAAAAAAAAAAAAAAAGTCTATAATTACACCGGCACCCAAACCGAAACAAAGCAACGCTGCTTGGCAGCAGAAATACGTATGGTGGTAGCACTTCCCCGGAAGAGTTCCTTTAGAAAAGAGCTTCTACTGAAATAAAAAGAGGAAGTTAAAAAAATAATTTATAACTAAAGCCTTAAAAACTCCAAATCCGTCGCACAAAAGAAACTTCGACCAATAAATTCGCACCTTACCGGAATCTTAAAGTAAAAGATAAAATTGCTCGCCACAATGTCACCCAAATCTTTCAAATTCGAGGTCAGTCCCCGATAAAAAGTTTGCCTTCTTTGGAAGCATTAGGCTGCTTGTCCATTGGAACGGTGCGGTGTGGAGATACTCTATTTGATAAAAAAACAACCGACTAACAAAAAAAAAAAAACACTAATAAGTGAAAAATAAATTTAATCTCGGAAGTCAGTGGCATAAAACGAAAATCCAAAAGCAAAGACACTGAATTTTAAAAACAATGTTATTTTTAACTTTGCAGTGTTTTTTTTTGGAAGTCGTTTTCATTTATCTTTTCACTGCCTCTTTTGTTACTGTCATCCACATTAAATACAGAGTAAAAACATGAATAATCCCGAAATTAGAGTTATTTTTCACTTTGTAACAAATTGCATTGATAGTCAGTTATTTTTTTTGTTATTATAGTTTTTTTTTTCTTTTATTTGTAGTACCTGCGCCATAAAACGTATATTCATATACTATTTGCTATGTAAACAACAGTAGCAGGAACTTAAAATTACAATATTAACATAGACTAAGTGAATTCAATACGTATCATTGAAGCTAACTAAGAAACAACCCAAGTAAAGTTAACATGGGACCTTCATCTACCAAAAGAGAAAATAATCTTGTAAATCGGCCCCTGAAATCATGGAGAAATCGTGAAATATAGAAACAAAAAAAAGAATTTAAAAAAATCCTGCTGACTGCATAAACTCCTCCTTTTTTTGAAGGTGGTTAATAAAGCACAAAGCTTTAACGTAGATTACTCAGAAAAGAAAAAAACCAAAGAAAAGATTGCTAGATTATATGAAAGATGGTACTAGCTAACAAGAGAATATACTGAACCGACGACGACTAATAAATATTCATGATAGAAAAATATTTTCTGCGTCGAATTTAGATAACGTGCTGATGACGAGAGGAAAGTAAAGGTGAGGAAAGTTTTAAGTATGAATGTGGATTGTAGGGGAAGACCAAAGAAACGATAGATGGGTTGTGTGAAAGATGGTACTGGCTAAGAAGGAAGCGAATATTAGGCGACTAATAGTGGAGTATGGAAGAAAAGACATGTTGCGCCGACCCCAAATAAATTAGTATAAGGTCAGGAGAATAATTATGATGATTACGAGACTAGAGTGGTCCATGAAGGCACAAATATCTTTTGAACCATTTATTTAAGTCCAGTTCCAGCTCATCTTGCTGGACCGTCAGGGTTTATGAAAGCATTTTACACTGTGTTCAATCCCTCCTGGAGACAAACACGTTGTTAATTTTTACGCATTTCGTCCCAAAAAATGTATGTTACAAACTTTTACTGCTATAAAAGTTTGTAACATACATTTTTTAAATAAATGGTTCAAAAGATATTTGTGCCTTCATGAACCACTCTATGAGGAACAGGGTGGAAAGTTCCTCATCCTCCATAGAAAAAGGGGGATCCTACGATCGATGGGTGATGAGTCTGGTGGCCCGACGATTGATGTTGGGACGTGTATACTTATATGCTAGTTGCGCCTCGAACTTTGCTTGCGCGATGTAGGATTTTTCCTGACGTCAGTGTGATGTGTAGTTCGCATGTGGCGTTGTAGATGCTGCCACACTTAAAGTGCCTAATCAAATTCACCTAAATTCAATTCTTCGTTCCGCTTTCCTTTAGTGGATTCGTTTTATACATTTCAATGCAACCGCGGAAAGTATGCAGACTGCTATGTTCGGTCATCGCGCCGCTTTGCTCGCTCGCCCCGTTTTCTTTTCGCCCCAATGGACATGCACCCTTAGCGAAGTGAAAAGGATTTTCGGCATATCACCAAAAATATTTTTTATTGCTTTTTAAGTACCTTTTGGAGATGTTTCTTTTTAATAATCGGATTGAGAATTTATCTTTTTTTTTGTTGAGATATTTTGTGGATTGGTAAAAAAAGTTTCTGTAATAGATTTTGAGTGGTTGGAGAGTTATATACGGGTAGACGCGATTTTGATCGGTAATTTGACTTATTGGAAATATATAGGTATTTAATGTTTTTTATTTTTCAAAATTGAAAAGAGAGGATGACTAAAATAAACGTTTTTTTTAAGTTTTTACGTTTTGGTAAAACATCACTCAAAGAAAAAACTCAAACACATTTAATGTTTTTTATTTTTCAAAATTGAAAAGAGAGGATGGCTAAAATAAACGTTTTTTTTTTAAGTTTTTACGTTTTGGTAAAACATCACTCAAAGAAAAAACTCAAACACATAAAAGATCAAGTTGGGGGAAAATATGCATGGATGTGTCGACGCAAAACAGCCATCGCTCAGCATAATGCTGTGACCCTATACAAGTCAGAGCCACAGCGCTGGTTTTCATCGACAGCCGGCGTTGACGTGATGGCGTCAACCGGTGTATGATATATACTCGTTTTCACATAAAATGTGATAAAACTAGTAAATTAAGAAATAAAAAATATAAAAAATAGTTAACAGAATACAAGTTAAAGATACGAACAAGGAACTAGCAAGCGGGAGCATTATTTTCTTGAGTTTTGTGATATTTTAGTGTAGATACATTTACGAAAGAATGCCAGCGCTGCGGTATTTATTTTTTTTAAATATCGCAGCATTAAACTGAGATAACAGCCTTTTGGCGTCGTAGAAGTCGTTTTTTATATTTTTTTTTAATTGAACTTTGTTAGTTTTGAATGCTCTTTTTTTCATTTTGTATTTGTTGTACGTGTCAAAAATAAAAATAAAAATAAATCTTTCCTTCACTGTCACACTGAGTATTTCATGTCTATTAACACAAAGAGAATTTGGGAGGGTGGGGATAGAATGAATATTCACTGGTCTAGTGTAAACCTACCTTTAAATGCACTCATACTGACAAGGAACTAATGATCACGACGACTGCTCATTGCCCTTTAGCCGAGCTAAACAAATACACCAGACTAAAACGAAACCCAAATATTTGCTCTAGGAACTCCTTTGATAATGAACACATGGGAGAATACTAGTTAAATACGGAATGACTACCCTTGTTATCCGTAGGGCTAATTTAAACCTTACGTTAACTACATAAGGTTTGAATTTCCCCAAAGATTTGCTAAGGATCGACCGTTGCAAGGGGTCATGTTTCCGTGCGATCGACTGGCTTTTTTACCTACATGATTAAATAATGTATGCTTTGCATAATCTTAAGACGCTGACAATAGCTAAACCGCGGTCACTGCCAGAGTGCATAGAAAAGAAAGAGAAGTGCGATGACAAAACGCTTGTAATTTATTGAAAAATATGAAGCTATAAAAATATAGGTATCTATTTACTCAAAATTGAGTTGAGTAATCGAAGATAAAAAACAACCAAGTTTTGCATTCAATTAAGACGTTCTTGTTATTAATCAAATAATTCACGTAGGTTAATATTTAATAAAGATATTTTGGATTGGAACTCTAAGTAAAAGGTAAGTTTACCGTTAGTTTGTATCGAGATTTTTTTTTTCAAAACGTGTTATGGTACCAACCAAGTTCTGTGAAATATATTCAAAATTAACATATATTTTTTCCGCGACCACAAACTGTAGACAGATTGTGAAGTGTACAGATATGGCAATTTTATTTCTTAAGACGTGCCTATTTTGGTCATTTGCCTCTTGTCGGCGCCTGAATAATAATGAAACAGGTTAGTCAAAGTCGAGAGATTTTTCAGCTAGATTTGATTTCCTATCTAACTGAAAAAATCGTAGTCTTTCCATGGTGAGAAGTTATTTTCAATTCAATTCAATTAAATCTTTATTACAATCCATATTGTACACATACGGGTGGTAAAGAACAATTTATTTCAAAATATTTAATTACAGCTAGCTTCTGCCCGCGCATTCGTTCGTACCTTATTGTGTGTGAACTCAAAAACTCAAACTTAAAGCATTTATTTTAAATAAACCAAATAGAGGCACTTTTTAATTGTCAAGGGGTCGCTCAGTCAGAAAGATGAAGCTAGTTGCCCATTCCAAAGCATTAGGTAGCAGTAGGTTCCTATGAAGAAGACGAACAGGCAAGAAACTCCACGGACACTCTTTTAAATTAAAATATTGTTACAAAAATGCGACAACTTTAAATAAATAAATACTAAAATAACATCCACATTTTTCAACTCCCTCGGCCCCCGACCCAGACCCACGGTCTCAGATCGCATCGCCTGCCCTCAGTATTACTTCGTTTTCGACTTATTTTTGCTCGGCTCCTATTGGTCGTAGCGTGTGTTAAAAGGCCTTGCTCCTCCTCCCTAGAATTGGGCGATCAAATCCAAAAAAATTTTTCAAATCCGAGTGGAAGTTCCACAGATTACATAATCAGTTTATAATGTTCCCACTGTTGGGACACAGGCCACCTGTCTGTCAGAGGGAGTGGGCCGTAATCCACCACTCGAGCCCAGTGCAAGTTGGTAGATGTCACATATCTTCGAATTTTTGGTTCTAGGACATGCCAGTTTCCTTACGATGTTTTTCTTCACCGTTTTGAGAGCAGTTGTGATGACAGGCACTTTACTTTGTGTAAATCTCATACGTTATGAAACGTGCTAACGTGACGTCACGTACGTGCGTGCGTGCGTGCGTGCGTGTACGTGCGTGCGTGCAAGCTAGGTGCACGGTTCCAATTAGTCATTTCGATTGGAGAAGAGCCGGCAAGAAACTCCACGGTTACTCGTTTATGATTAGCATTGTAATATTGTTTTCCAGACCATTGAAATACGGTCTAAGCGCGTTCTGATGTGCGTCTTCTTGATCGAAGGAACAGGGGTATCCGTCCTGCCGGGGTCGCGGGAAGGTACAAAAGGGTTACCAAGGCTCCTGGCAACACGGGCAACAGAAGGAATATGGGTGGGTTTTAGTCAGTAAGAGACACACCCTCAAGCTCCGCCCAGAGCGGGAGACATTATTTGATAATTTCCCTACCAAAAAAAGGGGGTATCCTTAACCAAATGTCCAATAATTTCAATAAATTCAACACACTAATATTTTAATACATTTCAGATGTAGGTATTTTAAAAACAACTGTTGGTAACTGTTTCTTCAACTCTTATTTCTGACGTCATCAGATGTTTCTATCGAAAAAACAATGTTTTTTCAGAATTTCTCGCTAGATTTATCGTTTACCTAATAATCTTACGAGAAAAAACGTTCTCTCTCTCCGTACCCACGTCCCTGAGAACCCCCTATGTTTGTAGAACACCCCTATTCGCCCTATTTGACGAGTAAACACCCTGTATAAACAGCTTAATGAGACATGTAAGTACAGATACAGGTACGACTTTGTATTACATACATGTACACTCGTCGAAAGAAATGGATAAGCAATTTTCAAATACACTTCATGGCTGTTATTTTAACGAGCCTATTGCCATTAACCGGGCACAAATTCAGACTTCAGACTGCTATTGAAAAATTCCAGATGGAAAACCCAATAACACTTTGTCTGACCCGGGAATCGAACCCAGGACGTACCAGGTAGCGCTTGCGACGAATAGACCAATGAGGAAGCTTTTTATGTGGCTGTATATTGTGGTGTCTTTCGACTTCCACACGAACGCAGTCGCGGAGAAAAAGCTAGTTTCAATTTAAAAATGTTTTCTACTACGTTGTCAGAAATAAAATGCTACATAAAGTGAAATTCTTAACTAATATTATGAAGAAAAAACATTTTTTCTTTGTAAGTGGCGAAGCACCGTAAGGCAAATCACGGCTGTCCGAAATCTCACTGGAACGCGACGATCACGATCACTTTGTCAAGAGAACACCGACAAAGAAGAAAAAGAGGTAATCTCTGAAGGTACTGATCCGATTATTCTCTTTCACTGATAAGGCTTCACTATTGCCGAGTGCCATAAGTTGTTTTATCTACACCCATGCTATAAATTCTCTAGAAAAGTTTCTGAAACAGTCAGCTTATTGCCAACAGTAAAACAACCAGTGTCATAGTTACCATAATATCATCCAAACGAGAGTTATAATGTTGTACTAAATTTCATTATGCAACTCCTTTTCAAAAAAAGAACATTGTCATGCACGCGTTTCACACGTTTCAATAATTAACCCTCAGCAGCGCAGTAATTAACCCTCTTTGAGGAGTGGCTAGAGAGGCGCCACGGCGTCCTCACCTTCCGCCTGACGCAGGTCCTCACCAGACACGGCAGCTTCGGGAGGTTCCTGTGTCGGATAAGGCGGGAGGTAACGCCCGGGTGTCACCACTGTGTGGATCGCCCGGAGGACACGGTGGAGCATACGGTGGAGGTCTGCCCGGCTTGGGCAGAGCACCGCCGTGTCCTCGTGGAGGCGATCGGCGGCAGAGATCTCTCGCGCCCGGCCCTGGTTCAGGCCATGGTACGGAGCGAGAGGGCATGGACAGCCGTCACCTCCTTCTGCGAAACAGTAATGCTCGCGAAGGAGGAGGCGGGATGGTTGAGGGAAAGGCATGTTTCGCGCCCTCTCGCCCCTAGCCGCCGCAGGAGACGCCCTGGGCGTCGGGAATCCCGGGCGGATTTCCGGCCACCGTAGGCGCGGGCTTGCGGACGGTGAGCAATGGGTAGCTCACCGTCCGGTAAGGACCAGGCCCGAGTCGACGGCGCGTTGTATTCCACGCGCGCCTCAAAGAGATGTCGTCAGCACAAAGGTAGGGGTCCACTAGGGCCGATGCCTGCCGGGGTCGCGGGAAGGTACTTATGGGTCACCGAGGCCCCGAGGGAGAAGTTATTTGATGATTTCCCACCCTCAAAAACAAAAAAAGTGCAGAACATTATCTACCATGTTGTTTAGCCCTCATAATTTATCCCAAGAACAAACTTAACATTGTAGTCGAAGAACATGTTCTCCCTTACATTCCAACTGCAACTGTAAGTTTGTACGCACAATATTGAGAGATTTACCATGTTATTTTAACACCATGGAGTTCTTAGGTTTTTACAGGAAAACCTAAGAAGTAAACTATTTTTTTTTCAAAATTTTAGTTTCAGTAGTTTTGGAGATAAGGGGGCCAATGGTCAATTTACATGTATTTTTTTAAATAACTTTAAAACGATTTTTTTCATTATCAAAAGAAATATTTGAGTCCCTCACAATGAGTTCTTTCATTTGATATGTCACGATACAGTTTGCTAAGCCTTTTTTTTCTAATTTGCCTCCCAAAAGGGACCTTCATTTTTAAAATTCATTCATTTACGTTACACGTCCGCGTTTGGGGTCACAGAAATTCAAACGTGTACCAAATTTCAACTCAATCGGTCTAATAGGTTCGGAGCAAGTCGGCTGTGACAAACGGACAGACAGACCGACACACGAGTGAGTCTATAAGGGTTCCGTTTTTTCCTTTTGAGGTACGGGACCCTAAAAATCAGTGTATGTATTATGATTGTTATTAATTCCGGGACATGTGCTGCTGCTGTATACAGTGTGTACGTAGGTATTGACCTACAGAGGCCCTGTATCATGCAGATTAAACTACAGCAACACACCTAATTAAACTACAGCTAGATGGCCAACAAACCCGTCTGTTTATTGTCATATTACTGCAAACTGTGCAGCTATGTCTACATGTATAGACAGCCAATCCCAGTCCCGAGCATAATTAGGGAGCCTAACCCGAGCATACTATGATGTACTGATATTGCTGTTTCTATATTTATTGTGTGAATGTAGTTTCGTTTATCATGTAATCAATCATCATCTGCCTAGCCTTTTCCTATGCTTTAACTATGTTGGGGTCGGCTTCCAGTCTTCCCGGATACAACTCCATGTAAAACAATACCAGTATTTTACATGGAACGACTGCCTATCTGACCTCCACAACCCAGTTACTGGGTAACACGATACCCCATTGGTAAGTCTGGTTGTCAGACTTTCGAGCTTCTGACGACCCGTAACGACTGTCAAAGATCTACAAATGACAGCCGGGACCAACGGATTAACGTGCTTTCTGAGATACGGAGGGTCTTGGTATGTAAAGATGGTCACCCATTCACGTACCAACCGCGGCAAGCGTAGCTTAACCTGATCGATTGACCTATGGGGCTGTTATTACTTATCATGTAATAAATATCTTTTATATTTTGTGAATGTGAAAGCAGTGGCAAAGGCCGTGGCCGTGGTAAAAACTCTGACTTACATGTTGTAAGTCGTGTGTTCAAACCTAAGCAGGCACATTTCTTTGTGTAAACAATTTTATCACCACTGCTCTCAAAACGGTGAAGGAAAACATCGTGAGGAAACCGGCATGTCCTAGAACCAAAATTTCGAAGAAATGTGACATCTACCAACCTGCACTGGGCCCGCGTGGTAAATTACAGCCCACTCCCTCTGAGAGGAGGCCTGTGTCCCAGCAGTGGGAACATTATAGGCTGATTATGAACGTGAGAAAGTTGTAGGCTTAATAGATCGTAGATTTGTAGAACGTTTATTTTTTGTAAAGTACATCGTACTTGTTGACGGGCCTACACTGTCCTCCCATACATAATAACGTTGTAATTTGAAAACATTGTAAAAGCCAACTATTTTTTAAAGAAGTAACCGTGGAATTTCTTGCCGGCTCTTCTCCATAGGAAACGATCAATTGGAACCGTGCACCTAGCTTCTGACGTTTCACAAGTGCCCATGTACGAGTAGGTTTATGTGAAATACAATTTTAATATTTTGGTTTTATTTAATTTTAATTTTAGTTTTGTGCGTATTATTATAGAGGCAAACAGTGGTTAGCAAAGTATGCCGCACCTCAGTGGTAACAAAACCAGTATAAAATGGCTTCTTATTTTATTAAAACTCCGTACTACGCAAGGCCAGCTCATGGTTATAAGAAAAGATGGACGGATAATATGAAATATGATAAGGATAAAAAGGAAGCAAATACGGAAACGACGGCTTAAGAAATGAATGGAAAAGACGTTTTGCGCCGACCCCAAATCATAATACCATTTATTTCAGGCGACACAGGCTCAAAGAATAATATTTTATATAACCTAAACATACTTATTTGAATATAAACAAAATTTGTGTTAATAAAAGGGATGCATTAGTAGCACTTCACTTTGTACTAACTTGATTTTGTGCTGTCCTGTGGAAATTGTCTGCGGAAACGACGGTACACCACGTCCTGCGGCCAAAAGTCTTCTTCCATAACGACACTTACACGCACGAGGAACGCCTTGAAGTTGACGTTCCGGTGCGATTCCAGTAACTGTACCCTCGGCATGTACCTCTTCTTATGGCGCACGTACTCCACGATGTCCTCCACCTTAGTGGTGTAGTGGTGGCGGGAGGTGTACACAGTACGCAGGCCCACTTAGGGCTCAGTAGGAGCTTTGCCGCAGTGGTTCTTGTTCTTCGCGATCGGCGCTTCCAAAATAAACTGAGATAAGGACAGTAGTATGACGAGCTGTGGATCCAATGCTTGAAAAACGGATAGTCATTCCTTTCTGCTAACATACTCAGCATCAACGCTGATACTGCGATTGGTTAAATTATCAGTAGTACCTACACGATCTTCACATACAACGAGATCTACCTACAAACAAAAGGTCACTTTTTTGACATTTGGCAGATTTGAAACTCACATCACCTTACTTCATTAACAGGTCTCAAAATCTCCCCTTTTAGTAGATACTCGTTAAAAACCAACAAAAATACACTGCTACCTACAACTTTCAGTTAAAAAATAACCACCAAAACTACCCTACAAAACTGTTGACACCACCGCAACTCGGCTAGTTAGAGCTGGTGTGAAACAACTTCATTTTGTATTAGCTCGCCAACTTTGCCTTAGTGTCACAAAGGGATAAGCTGACATCATTCTACGTGCATACGATGACATATCAAACTATAGTCTGTTTCAAAAGTCTGTGCTGAAGATGTAAGCAAATGGATCAGAAAACGTACCTAAATAATTGTGTGCTTTGATGTGATTTTTTGAATACTTTTACATATTTTATAACCTCAATTTTCGTCAACGATTTTTTTTATTTTTTATTAACTTATTCAGAATTATAATAACATGTACATAAATAACAACTTATGGCTAATTACTTAATAACAATAACAAAATTATATCCTAAATTAACTAAAACTATTCACAAACTAAAAATATGGCGTCAAAACAAAGTATCCACATCGCTGTCCACTAGTAATGTCAAGAGACTGGCGGCATTACCACGATTTATGGCAATGCTTAACCAATGGCCAAGGTTAAAGCTAGCCCTTGGGCCACGAGAAGTGTTTTCGAGTTTCGAAGTTTCGTGATTTCATTAAAAAAACCATGAACTCAAAACTCAAACTCAATACAAGCACATACAAAGCATTTATTTCAAATAAACCATTTACAGGCATTTTTAATTGTCAAGGTGTCGATCAGTTGGAAATATTAAGCTAGGTGCCCATTCCAATGCGTACCTATGGAGAAGAACGGGCATGAAAACCCATGGACACTCTTTTAAATTATATTGTTACATAAAGATTAGAATAAATAATGTTGAATTTATAACTAAATGAGAGGAAGATGTAAAAAAAACGCGTCCATTGCAGCAAAATAAACAAAACACAATTTCAAAATAAAATAATTAAAAATAAGCAGAGGCAGCTAAGAGATGAACAGTCCCAACTGACGAGCGCCCGTTCACGAGCAAGACGCATGGATCAGCACCATTCAGGTCAACCATTTTGAAGGGAGCGAAATGATCCAGCACTCGGACTCCACGGCCCGAGAGTTTCAACCCCAAACGGCTTGAAAATATAATTACCAACAAGGTACTTACGATTTATTTTCAATTACAATTTAATAATGTTTTTCAAACAATAATAATTATTGATTGGATATTGGAGAGACATAAAGATCAAACGTTCTAAATACAGATAAATGTGTTACTAATTCCCTTTAGTGAGTGATTACGTATGAATTTAACCTAAACAGGGTTTGTTTACTCGCCCATCAGATAATTTTGGAACAGACCATATTATGCATTACCAGTATCAACTGAACTCTCATCGTATGGAAAGTGAGGCCAGGTTAAACTGGAAATTTATAGCTTTATACATTGTCTTGTGTACGAAGAAGGTGGTTATGTGTTTAGTGTGAGAATAGGAAAAAAGGGTTTATTTCGTTTTTATTTTGTTAAATAAGAACTTGAAAATGTATCTGAACACAATCCATTTCTTGTCAAAGTCAAACACGCAACAGTCTTTTACATCTTTGAGCATAAGCCTAACATACCTGCAAAAATAGCTCGTGTTTTCGTGAAATGGTCAGGATGTGCCGGACGTACTTACTTAAATATAATACTTAACTTTTTAATGATTTCTATACTTAGCGGAGTCTCCTAACACTGTTTGCTTAAAAGGAGGTTCCAAACACGAAACCCTTTTTTTGTAAACTGAAGTATAAATAAAAAAAATATTTTAATTTAATTTACAGCCGAGCGACTTGGTTCTGAGGGAGCCTGGAAACTTTATTACTAGAATTGAGCAAGTGCAATACTTGCTTGTTTGATATTAACAAAGCTGTATAGGACGTTTTACATAAGTCTTGGTTATTTGTAGCCGTATAGATTTAACCAAGCCGAATCGGTACTTTGCTAAAGCTTGATCTTTCCGTGTATACATGCACCATTTGTTTCATTTACGTTCATACACAGTGGTTATACACTTACTTAGATTGCAAGTAACTACATACAACAGTGTTAATGCACGAGTGGCACGCGTTAAAGGCAGGAGTAGCTGCAACCGCCGACACGCGTCAAAGGCCACCGTCGACACGTCTAAGGCTGCCGTCGACAACGCACCGCTCGTTTATTTGAGCTCCGTACTCAAAACACCAGCGGCACGTTGTAGACGGCTGCAGTTACCTTTGCCATTGCCCCGTGTCGCTCGTGTGTATCAGCACTTATTCTCTAGACACCTCTTTGAAAGTCGAACGGTGACTCGTGAATCCGCGATGATTTACTTTAATGTATCTAGCTGCACCCCGCGGTTTCACCCGCATAAGTCTCGATCTCATAAAAATATCGAGATAAAAAGTATTCTTTGCCCTAATCCAAGTCATGATCTACCCATGGGCTAAATTTCATTCAAATCCGTTCAGCCGTTTTAGCGTGAAAGCGTAACAAACAAACAAACTCACTTTCGCATCTAGGATAGTATGACTTTCGAATTGTATGCGGTCACTTGAGTGAGGTTCCAAATGAACTTTCCAGAAGAGCGTTACTGACTTTGAAACATACGTCGATAATTTCCTTCTCAGTAAAGATACGGATACTTTGATGGCAAAAGTCATTTATCATAAGATCTAACTTCGGTTATACTACTCATGAATCTCAAATGAGTTCCAAAACTGTTTTCTGAAAGAAAAGTTATCTTTATGTTTTCGAATCGTATGGATATTGGAATTTTGTGGAAATTGATGTTTCATTGTTGCTGATAGATACGTACGTATAATATTAATATTAAATGTACTATGTTGTTTTAATATTAAGACGTTGACATCACCTAAACCGCAGTCACTGTCAGACTGCATAGAAACGAAAGAGAAGCGCAATGACACAACGCTTGTGATTTATTGCAAAATATGAAGCAATTATCTATTTACTCAAAATTGAGTTGATTAATCGAAAATAGAAAACAACCAAGTTCTGCATTTAAATAAGACGTTCTTGTGATTAATTAAATACGCAACGTACGTTGATATTGAATTCAGATATTTTGGATTAGAACTCAAAGTAAGAGGTTAGTTTAACGTTAGTTTGTATCGCGATTTTTTTTCAAAATGTGTGTTGGTCACAACTAAGTTCTGAGAAATATGTTCAAAATGAACATATATTTTTCCGCTACCACAAACTATACAGATTTGGCAATTTTTTTTCTTAAGACAAGCATTCTTTGGTCATTTGCCTCTTGTCAGCGCCGTAATGACACGAAAACATCTGAAAATGATTAGAGCCCACTTAAAAATAACTCAAAAATAAATAAGTTAGCTAATTTTTGTAATGGTAAAAAAATTAGCTTTCAAAATAATCATTATCATTCAGTAAAAAGATGACAACTGATACATTAGGCCTTTTTCGAAAATCGTCACATTGACAGGTCGTTTTGCAACCAATCCCGATAATAAAAAACCGGCCATGTGCGTGTCGGAAGACAATGAAGGGTTCCCTAGTTGGGATGAAGTTATCCCAAAAGCAAGCCTAACATTGTAGTTCAAAAATATGTTCTCCCATATATCGATATAAATGTATCACAGTCTCAGTCATTTCTCCAACTGCAAATGAAAGTTTGTAATCGAGATTTTTTTTATCATCAATGACCTTATAATGTTCACACTGCTGCGACACCGGCCTCCTCTATGTGAAAGGGCGTGGGCCATAATCCACAATGTGATGAAACTACAAATTAAGGGTTTTCGGACTTTTTCCTTTAATTGTGTATTGTGACCTTGCATCTTGCCAAATTTCATGATTCTAGGTCAATGGAAAGTATCCTATATGGTTTGATTTATTTGTAAGTATCCAAATATGTCCCATAAATGGTCATATTTTTTGTTGCGTTGACTCAGAAGCTTGATTTTTTTTTTGAGCTCCAAGGGACCGTAGCCGTATTTGATATTATTTTCAACTTGATACCTCCTCGCGTTCTTGAGAAAAAGGGTCTTGACAGGCAGACAGACGAACAATGAAGTGATCTTATAAAAGTTTAGTTTTTTCCTTTTGAGGTACAGAACCCTAAAAACAAAATCCATTTTCATTCAAAACCAATCTCAAAGACTTGCAAATTTATCTTACTTCATCAACCAATCCAAACCACAGTAACCTAAGTAATCTAAGATCAAAGAAAAGTCAACATCTTGTCAAACTATTTCATTCCTTTCAGGAATCTCCTGAAAATCTTCATGAATATTATTTAAGGTCAAATCGGGTCAGTCGTCAAGCCTTCCAATAACTGGGGATGTGCTTGAGTCACTCTACGTATAGTATCGATACTTAGAAATTGAGTTTTTACCAAATTGGATTTATATACATAAATAACATTATGTTTTGCTGGCAAGAAACATCTTTTATGAAGGCAGTAACGTCACAAGGAAATTAGTAGTATTGAGTCTTGAATCTGTGTGAGAGCAGACAGAGAAACTGCCAGATCTTGAAAAAGACCTTGGGTAAAACCTGGATGAGACTAGTACATACCAAGGAAGCATGGCACTAAAGAGGGGTGACTTTAACTTAGTGTTGGGTGGAACAAGTCTGCCAATGACTATAAAAGAAGAACAGTGGTTCAACAACCTGACGTGAAATTGAAGGCTGGCCGCATACCAAGGCCTGGTTGTTCTTGCGTTGCCACTACGCATCAGAGACCCCGATGTGATAGACGTCGACTTCAAATACACTATGCTGGTATCGAGAACAAATACAGTATTTTATCTCAAGAAACAACGCGGGATTCACTTGTGGTAAACAAGTGTACAAACACGTTGTGAATATGTGTGTAAGCGCAGACTCTCGATACCATGCGAGACACGGGCGAAGTTGGAATTGTATCTGTGTATTATGTATTGACGCTAGTAGTCTCCACGCACACATTCACAGCGTGTTTGTACACTTGGTTACCACAAGTAAAGCGCGCGTTGTTTCGTGAGATAAAAACACTGTTCTGAATATCGTAACAGAAGTATCGATGCTTCTCACTTATCGATACTTTTGCCGGAACCCTACCAACAATACCTTGATATATTAGGGCTGAATTCGCACGATCGTCGGAAAGTTTCCCATCCGATCGATTCGAAACGGCTATTACGATAACTTCGCCCTAACTTTGTGTTCAATTTTAGCCGAGTTTTTTTTTGTGATACTCCACTTATTATGTCAAGTAGGCTTTGTGAGGTGACATCTACTTTTGGTTGGACTTTGAGGTTTTGAATTTTGGTATGAATAGTGATTGTGAGTAACTGGATTTATCTGATTTGAATAAATTGTGACTGTAATATTTTATGTTGGCAATGAAATAGTTTTTTATGCAAAGCGGGCCTGTCTTCAAGGTACTCCAATAGATGTAGTTTCAAACTTATCAGATAAATTTTGTCTTGTTAAATAACATTCTCATAATTTCTTGAAATAATACCATTATATGAGATCAAGAGAAGACTGCATCTGGTGGTACACCGCCATTCAATCTGAGCCTCTAATCATTCCTTGGATAGATAACTGTTCACTTTAATCAACTTAACTCAGCCTATCGCAGTCCACTGGTGGACATAGGCCTCACCCAGGTTGCGCCACGACACCTTGTCCTCCGCCTTTCTCATCCAATCTGGATGGCCAGCCCACTGCCACTTCAGCTTGTTAACTCTGCAAGCAATGTCGGTAACTCCAGTTCTTTTCCGGATAATTTCATTTCTGATCTTATCTTTCAAAGAAACTGCTAGCATAGCTCGCTCCAAAGCGCTCTGAGCGACTTTGAATTTTTTGACCAGCTTAACTGCCACTCAATCAATCAATCAAAATATTTTATATCACATAAACCTACTTGGGCACTTGTGAAACGTCAGAAGCTAGGTGCACGGCTCCAATTGGTCGTTTCCTATGGAGAAGAGCCGACAAGTAACTCCACGGTTACTCTTTTAAAAATAATTGGCTTTTACAATGTTTTCAATTTACAGTGTTAATAGGTATGGGAGGACAGTGTACGCCTGCCAAGAGTTACCACGTACATAACAAAAAAATAAATGGTCTGCAAATTTAGTATATTAAGCCTATTAACAAAATAATAAAAATAAAAACCTATTTAAACCAAATGACATGTTTGCCATTGTCCACATAATAGATATGGGGAGCTGGGACGACATTTATTGCGATTTAACATACAAATCGATTCTGAGCCGCAGTTCAGGTCCGGATTGCGCAAGACTTTTGGCGGTCGGAGCCAGAGACCGGTCATTGCCATATACCGGTACCTTCCTGGATCCGGACTCGCTTCGTCTGGCGACTGGTGGACGTGGACCGACTGGGTCACCACGGACTTTGTTGTCAAAAAAGTGGCATTGTCAGAGATGATGGCAAAAGACCTGATGGTGTGTCTTTGGTTCCGTGGAGTTTGGGACGGATGCTTGTGTGGGACCCTACCTGTGTAGACACACTGGCACCGTCACACCTCCAACGGACTACTTCTAAGCGGGTGCAGCGGCAGAAAATGCCGAAAATCTGAAAGTTATTAATAAATTATTAGTTATTAAATATGGAGGCCTTGGCAGAGAGTACAACTTTGTGCCCTTTGGCGTCGAGACCCTCGGTTCATGGGGTCCCAGTGCGCATAAGTGATTTGTGGAAATCGCGAAACGTCTAGTTGATCTGGTGACCGAAAAGCTGGCGGCTTTCTCGCGCAACGCATCAGCATTGCAATTCAGGGAGGAAATGCCGCCAGCATCCTCGGTACAATCCTCCGAGGGCCTTTTTTAGGCTTAACTTAGTTTTACTTTAATTTAGTTAATAAATCGATTCTTATAGATTTGATATTGTTACCGCCATGAGACTGCGATCCGATCACATTACACCTAATTGCAAGAAGTGTGGAATAATATAGGACGTACATCATAATATTATCTCGATGGAGTGTGAGCGCGGTGATCGCCTCAGGAGAAATCTATTAAGTTCCCATAATACGTTTGGAATTGGTTCCTGTAATAGTGTTGCAGCTAAACCTATGTCGGGCGAGGTTTAAACTGTTTATAAACCCTAATGAATGTTGTAAATGCAATAGTGAGTTTGTTTTTTGTTTGTTAGTTTGTTACGCTTTCACACTAAAACAGCTGAACAGATTTGGATGAAATTTGCATATAGGTAGGCCATGTCCTGGATACGGACATAGGCTACTTTTTATCCTGGATCGCAGACGAAGTCGCGGGCAACAGCTAGTATATTATAATCATTTAAAGTAATTTTAAATTTAGCCATGGTGGAGTGACATAGTTCAGGATTGTGACAAATTCAAATGATCTTTTATTATTTCTTCTTCTTTTTTGTTGACATAAGAGAGAAATACGAGAATATTACGTAGCTTCAGCCATGGTAACAAGATTAGCCAGTCAGCAATGACGGTAGCGTGGCTTACCATTAAACTACAGAATGGATTTTTGAGATGGGGCAGTCAGGCTGTTTGTCCACCGCCACGTCAACGGGATGTCAACGAAAATGAGATGTCAGCGCCGAAGTAACGATTACGCGTGCATTAACTATATAATATGGACGCGTGTCCATCGCACGTCCGTCAACGGGACGTAACGTTCGGTTCGAATAATCACGTTTCTCTTGACTTCCCGTTGATGTGGCGGTGGACAAACAGTGTAAGAGCAGTTACATTTACCATTGCAACTACAGGAAAAGGTTTTATGGAGAATGTCTTACATTTTTTGAATAAGTGCTAATTGCTGATTTTGGAAAACTGGTACTGAAACTTGACAAATGTCAAATCTTACGTTTTATTTTTATGAGGATTTGAATAGATGCAGTTTCATAAGAGGATTCTTCTATATCAACATCAGTAATAATACTAGAAAAGCCACAAATTTTCAAAAACCTTTCCCATACATTTACCATCCATTATAATGTATAATTAATAAATACATGAAAAGGAAAACAGGTAGATTATCCTCGAAACATCACTTCGAAATTCGAACGGTGTTTCGTTGTGAATCCGCGATGATTTAAGGTTCCTACATACTGGCGCGACTTGTCGCGCGACTCGACGCGATACAAAGACACCGCGTGTAGCGCTACAAGCGGTGCCTTTGTGTCGCGACGCGTCGCGCGACAAGTCGCGCCAGTATGTAGGAGCCTTTACTTTTAAAACAAATGAGTTCGCTTTCGAATTGTGTGCGCTCACTTGAGTGAGGTTCCAAGTGAACTTTACCGAAAAACGATTAGGCTTAACTTAGTTTTAATTTAATTTAGTGAATGATAATAATCATCTTGTAATTTGGTTATGTAAATAAATGATTTTAAATTATCATTCTTGTAATCAATGTTTTAGTATTTTATCTAAATATTCGATTTATTTTTGGTGATTTAAAATAATTAGAATTGTTGAATATCCAATAAGGCGCCTTCAGTTTAGACAGACAAGTATTAAGTTTAAATTAATGGTTGCTCAAGATTATTTATTTATATACTTTATTTCATTCATATCTTTGTTAATAATTGTTATTTAACTTTACTCGCTATACTAAGGTCCGTATTACAGAACGTCACTCAATTCTCAAGCATTACTTAAAACTAGTTTTAACCAATCAAATGGCTTGAATCTAGTTTTAAGTAGTGCTTGAGTATTGAGTGACGTTCTATAATACGGGCCTTAGTAATGCAGTATAAATATTAAGTTACTAGTGAAATATATAAATGGAGATGTCTTAGGCAGTTCGAATCACTCGTTTTGTAATCGTCACGAAGTACAAAAGCCGTAAGTGAAAACTCTGTCCGATTTAAAAATAATAAACGACCTATAGTGCAAATACGTCAGGATGGTGACAACAATGTTACCATCCTGACTGCCCAGCGTTTCACACACTACAGAATAGACGGATGAGGAGAAACTGAACGTGGAACATGTTGTATAACTTTAATTCCGTCTCTCTTGGTAGATCCTGCTTGTTATAAAACCTCCTTTATTTATTGAAATTACGAAAACAGCCGGTGTATGAATGATTCAAGAATGATATTTATTATCACACAAGATAATGTTATTATCAGACAATTAACGTTAACTACTGAACATTAGCTTTCTAATAGAACGATTATGACTCGTGAGAAAATTATGGCATAATGACTCTCCTGATAAAGTGGTTAGGAGATAGTAAGAATTATGTTGGTAACACAAATGTTACGTTTGTTTTTTGGCGTACAGGGTGCAGCGGGTCACCACTGTGTGGATCGCCTGGAGGACATCGGCGGCAGAGATCTCTTACGTCCAGCCCTGGTATGTAGCGAAAGGGCATGGGCAGCCGTCACCTTCTTCTGCGAAACAGTAATGCTCGCAAAGGAGGAAGCGGGACGGCTGAGGGAAAAGCAAAGTTCGCGCCCTGTCGCCCCTAGCCACCGCAGGAGACGCCCTGGGCGTCGGGAGTCCCGGGCGGATTTCCGGCCACCGTAGGCGCGGGCTTGTGGACGGTGAGCAATGTGTAGCTAGCTCGGCTCGCCGTCCGGTAAGGACCAGGCTCGGGTTGACGGCGCATTGTATTCCACGCGCTTCGTCGAAAAGTCGAAAGAGATGTCGTCAGCACAAGGGTCCACTAGCCCCCCCCCCCCCCCCCCCTCCGCTCCGCCCAAAGCGTGAGAAGTTATTTGATAATTTCCATCCAAAAAAAAAGCGGGTCAATTACAGGCGGGTCAATATTATATAGTTTATAACTTCACGCCTGTATTACCCGAAGGTAAAGCAGAGTTGTATAGTTCACCCACATTAGACAGTTATGTTTAAGTCCCTATCAAAGGCGAGAGTATTATTATTGCTATCTTACTAATATTATGAAATAGCAGCGCTGGGCTCGAGACTTATGCGGGTAAAACTACCCATCCGGATAAGTCTTCTAGAAATTTGGCACACAGATATTTTATATTATGGATCTGGATACTTTGTATCCTGGTAGAACGTTCTCGTGGGATAATTTCAGACATCCGCGTGGATCGGGCGAAACCGTTTCAAAAGCTAGTACCTACTCGTATCTTCTTTTAGTTCTCAGTAGCAGCTTAGTGTTTAAATTTGTGCCCGGTTGATGGCAATAGGCTCGCCACTATTACATGGGACTTAAACATAACTGGCGAAATGTGTGTGTGCTATTGGTACACCTCTGCATAACAAGATATACATACATACCCGTACATCAACTTCGTGTAACAATTCAAGTTTCATTCCTTCTGCTCTCATTCACGCCATAAATTCACAGAAATTGTTATTTTATTGCTAAAGCGAAGGAAATTGATAACACGACTTGTTTTTCTGTTGGTGGAATAAAATGTGTATGTGATTATATTAAAATTTATGTAACAACATTCACGCCAAAGTATCACGCCTGCGTTTTCCAAAAGATTAGGCAGATCGCTGAGGTATCTCGAGGTATTTAAGTCTTATGTATTCGCCTATACTCGTATTTCCATTTACCGGGCACAAATCTTTTTGCCTTTTGCTTTTAGATGCTACTCTGAAATATTCAATAAAAAGGAAACGATTATTTGTTTTTTTCATGAGACATCTTTCTCTCGCTTTCGTGAAATGAGGAGAAAGTGTGTAGCAAGTGACAGCTTGAGCATGGAATTAGTGTACTCATGGAATTAGTAAGTACTCTACAGATTGTAAGTAGAGGGCGTCGAATTTCGACCAGTAGGCGATCATTAGTAATGAATAATTATTCAAATAAAAGTTTCAGTATTTAGCTTTTTAAATTTTGAGGTTAATTTCTGTCGCTGCTCAGTTTTTTCACTAGATTCATTAAGATATAATGTATAATGTAAATAATAATAATAATGAAATGTAATTTAAATTAATTAATTCTTCTCTAAATCAAATTAGTTTTAGTTTTGGCACTTAACGAGTTTGAGACTTAAACTAGAATGTATAATAATCTAATATATTGGGACTTTGAAGTTTTGCAATGAATATATATAAACTTACATAGAATTTCTAAAATTTCTTAGGCCAATAATTACAATTAAGCTACTGACTCCAATGACCTCATTAAAGTATTGCGCTTTTTGAGAAAGTTAACTATTAAAGTTAACTATTAAAATAACAACATCACGCCTGTAACCCCCCAAGGGTTAGGTAACAACCAGTCTTACCAAGGAGCATCGTGTTACCCAGTAACTGGATTGTGGAGGTCAGATAGGCAAACGCTCCATGTATAATACTTGTATTTAGCTGCATTCGGTTAAATTGGAAGCCAAACCCAACATAGTTAGTCCGGTTAGACTGAAAGCTGACCCCAACATAGTTCGTCCGGTTAAACTCGAAGCTGCCCCCAACATAGTTCGTCGGGTTAGATTGGTAGCTGACCCCAACATAGCTCGTCGGGTTAGACTGGAAGCCGACGTAGTTCGTCGAGTTAGACTGGAAGCTGACCTCGACATAGTTCATCCGGTTAGATTGGAAGCTGACCCCAACATAGTTCGTCAGGTTAGATTGGAAGCCAACCCTGACATAGTTCGTCCGATTAGACTGGAAGCTGACCCCAACATAGTTCGTCCGGTTAGACTGGAAGCTGACCCCAACATTGTTCGTCTGGTTAGATCGAAAGCCAACCCCAACATAGTTCGGAAAAGGTTAAACCGATGAGGACATTTTTATGTAAATACCTTGGGACACTGAATCGTGGGTATTATTATATCAGTCTGATCTTCTGAAGCCACGAATTATATCAGAGATGGCTGATGCTGTGGTAAAATTTTAGCTATTCAGTGGGGTTCCGGGACGGAATTCCGGTCACCGTAGGCGCGGGCTTGCGGACGGTGAGCAATGGGTAGCTCACCGTCCGGTAAGGACCAGGCCCGGGTCGACGTCGCGTTGTGTTCCACGCGCGCCTCAAAGAGATGTCGTCGGCACAAGTGTAGGGGTCCACTTGGGCCGATGCCTGCCGGGGTCGCGGGTAGGTACAAAAGGGTTACCGAGGCCCCTGTCAACATAGGCTACGGAAGGGACACTTTTGAGTTTTAGTCAGTAAGAGTCTGACACACCCTCCCGCTCCGCCCAGAGCGGGAGAATTTATTTGATAATTTCCCACCCACAAAAAAAAAAGCTGTTCAGTGGGCTGACTGCATACGGTGCATCTGACGTATGTATATTTAAGTATCACTACTAGTATTGGCTATTTCAATGCATGACTCGGTAGGTATTATACATTATTCTGATTCTGATTATACAAACCGTCTCTTGGACTATGGGGTACTGTGTCAAATGTTACAACAAAATACCTTGTGATATATTGCAATTAAACGAAAGAAAATTTAAAACTCATGTTAAAAGTACACTTTGTAAACAAGCATATTACAAATTAGAGGATTATATCCAAGATAAGAATGCTTGGAAACATGCTGGTCCAGCTCCATAGGACAATCTAGAGTCTAGACAAAATCAAACTGGTTGCTATTTTAATTGTACAATTTATTATTTGATACAAATAATAAATCAATGTTGAATTTTAATTCTGTGATTACTTTAACTCACACACTGACTTTATTTATTATTTTTAGGAAAAGTATAATTTTACAATGTGTGTAAATATGTGAGCATCATGTACCTATCACATAATTCATTTATCTGCTTCATTTATTCATTGCTTTATTTTTCATTCTTTTTTTACCTATTTTGGTATAGTAATTTTATTCTAGGTGCATCGTCTTCACATATAATTTTAAAATGTACATATACAAAATTTTGTAAAACATTTTAAAAGAGTAACGGTGGAGTTTCTTGCCCATTCTTCTCCATACGAAACTACCTTTTGGAAGGGGCAACTAGAATCAATTATATTTCTTTTGTTAATTTTGACGTTCAAAAGTGCCTTTTATGTGCCTATTTGAAATAAATAATTTGACTTTGACTTTGACTTGGTTACTTAAGCCTCTAGTTGCGCTTAGATACAAGAACGAAACAACGAAAGTCATTACATAGATAAATGGACATATATGCTAATTATTGGGATCGAATATAATAATAATAATAATAATAACCCACAAAACCAACCCATACCACCCAAAAACCATACCTAAAAACATATCTGAAAAATAAGTAAATATGCTGAACATAAAGAAGAAGTCACAAGAATCTGGAGGCATGAAAAAGTGTACGTTATTCCTATAGTTCTTTCCACGACAGGCGTTATCTCCAACCATCTTTTCCATAGCCTTAAACTAATAGATTTAGAAAAATCCGTTTAAATCAACCTTATAGAAAGTTGCCAACTTAAACACCTGCAGAATAGTTAGGAAATTCATGCAACTACACATCCTCATCTTAAATACACACCACACGCTGCATTTACTTGGTTTTGGCCCGTAAATGTAGATAAAACCAGCCTAAGAGCTGACACTCCCGAAAATAATAATAATAATATTTTTGATTTCAGATAAAAATACATTTACGGTTCACAAAAACAATTTTCCAAGTAGAACATTCCAGAAATAAGTGTGTCGTTGGTGTCATGGTAAAAAATATGTAAAATAAACATCATCATCTGCCTAGCCGGATACAGCTGGATACCAGTATTTTACATGGAGTGACTGCCTATCTGACCTCCACAACCCAGTTACTGGGTAACACGATACCTCTTGGTAAGACTGGTTGTCAGACTTTTGAGCTTCTGTCGACTCGTAACGACTGTCAATCACGATCACGATCTACAAATGACAGCCGGGACCAACGGCTTAACGTGCTTTCCGAGGCACGGAGGGTCTTGGTATGTAAAGATGGTCACCCATACACGGACCAACCGCAGCAAGCGTAGCTTAACCTGATCGATCGACCCGTGCGGCTGTTATTACTTAGCCACAAGCCCGCAAGAATTAATATAATACCGGTTAAAATAGTTGAAAATTCTGAAAGATAAACTGTGATCGATGATGATTACAGGCGATTTTTTTTTTGTGTGGGAAATTATCAAATAACTTCTCCCGCTCTGGGCGGAGCGGGAGGGTGTGTCAGACTCTTACTGACTAAAACCCACCCGTATTCCTTCCATTGCCTGTGTTGCCAGGGGCCTCGGTAACCCTTTCGCTACAACGCGCCGTCGACCCGGGCTTGGACCTTACTGGATGGTGAGCTACCCATTGCTCACCGTCCGCAAGTCCGCGCCTACGGTGACCGGAAATCCGCCCGGGATTCCCGACGCCCAGGGTATCTCCTGCGGCGGCTAGGGGCGAGAGGGCCTGAAATTTACCTTTCTCTCAACCGTCCCGCCTCCTCCTTCGCGAGCTTTACTGCTTCGCAGAAGAAGGTGACGGCTGCCCATGCCCCCACGCTCCGTAACATGGCCTGAACCAGGGCCGGACGCGAGAGATCTCTGCCGCCGATCGCCTCCACGAGGACACGGTGGTGCTCTGCCCAAGCCGGGCAGACCTCCACTGTATGCTCCACCGTGTGCTCCGGGCGATCCACACAGTGGTGACACCCGGGCGTTTACTCCCGCCTTATCCGACACAGGAACCTCCCGAAGCTGCCGTGTCCGGTGAGGACCTGTGTCGGGCGGAAGGTGAGGACGCCGTGGCGCCTCTCTGACTGAATTCTTCTTTTTTTGTTTAGTTTTAATTAGAACATTAAGATAACTTTAAGTTTCAAATAAAGTAAACTTTATCTGTAAGTTAAAGGTATCACTCTTAAAGTTATTACTCGTACTGATAGTTTCGTGGGAAATTGTGTGCCTTTTGTCAAGGTTTCAAGTTTGAAGCCAAATCATTTAATAAAAAGGCTTCATTGCTGAGAATAGTAAACGTAAACCATGAAAGAATTTAACGACTATCAGGAAAACCCTTTTTAAACCGCACACAATTCGAAAGTGAACTCATTAATTGTTTTTAACCGTCTTCAAAAACGGAGAACGTTAAATGTTCGTCTGTATGTTTTTTTTTATATTTGTTCATCGATGTTTTTGTTAATAGTGGACCGATTTTGAAAATTATTTTTTTCATTTGGAAGCTTGCGCAGTGGTCCCATATGTTTTATTAACTTTTCTTTGGTAGTTTTTGAGTTAGCTCCGATAATACGTAATCAATCCAGTTTATGAATCTTGATGATATTATAATATTTCCTGTCACGTTGTTTACATATCAAGTAGTGGTATACGAATTGGTGTGGGGTAGGTACCATAGGCAAAAAGTGAAAAAAAAATATTAAAAAACAGTCGACTACCAAAAAAATTATTACACAGTGATAAAAACTTTAAAACGGAAGTTGGTGATAAAAAACTAAAGTACAGATCCAAAGACTTCCGAAATTAAAGTTCGTTTTCATTTTGTAGTGTTTTTTTTTCGGTTCGGAAGTGCATTGATTTTATTTTTAAGTTTTTTTTAAAGTAACACAACGAGACACCGGTCGACCTTCGAAGTTACGTTTTAACCTATGGCTACATTATCGCGAAAGCGAACTACACTTCTCGCGCTCACTGTATACAGCGAGACAAGAGAATCTGATAAGTACCCAAAATCGGTCCGTTGGCTTTCGGACAGCCTCGAAAACGCTTAATTAATGCTTAATTAATTTCAAAAAGTTTCGTTCGCCACGCTCGTAATTCAAGTCAAATTGACTGGTACCAAAAATAATAATTAACGTTTGCGCTGTCTGCAATTAATTTTAAATTATGTTTCGTGGCAATGTGATCAAAGTGTCGGAAAATAATTTATGGTGGGGTACCGTTTATTAAGTCATATTACCTATTATATAATATAGATAATGTTCTTGTTTCGAAGAGGTTTCAAACTGCATAAAATTATAATAAAAATATTTCAACAGTAAAATAACAGATCGTTTTCATAGATATACACATTACACCTGTTTTCCCCGAAAATTAAGCAGTGGTTTTTTTTTTTGAGTTTGGTTTAAATAAGAATACAAATGTTTATTAAGAGGCTCACCACAGCTAAAGCGCGGTCACTGTCGGACTGCATGGAAAAGAAAGAGAAGCGCGATGACACAACGCTGGTAATTTATTGCAAAATATGAAGCAATTATCTATTTATAAATAATTTATTGATTGGATAAAAAAATTAAAACACTATTATGCTAATATGTTGCTTGCAGAATAATCTGACAAAAAATCAGAATGATTGCATGTATATTAGTATGGCTTTTAAATTAGTTGTATTATGTTTTCAACACACTATCTACCTAGCATATATCCTCAAGAATATCATTTATTTTTCTGATTTTGTTTGCTTCAGTGGATCATATACTTTTAGGCATTATAAAACTTACAAAATTTGGGTTTAGGTCCTGTAGACACTCTAAAGAAAATGCATTCAAATGGAAATCATTAAAACAAATCGAGGAAAGTATACTTTTCTTACAAAAAAACTATTTAAGACATCATAACATAACCCCCTTTGCCTTGTCTCCCCGAAGGGTTCCGCAGAGGTGTACCTATAGTACACCCACATTTCACCAGTCCCATGCAATAAATAGAAGGCGTGCCTAATGCCATCAACCGGGAAAAAATCCAGACCCCGGACTACTACTGAGGAAATCCAGATAGATAAAACCCAATAACATTTTGTTTGACCTTTTCTTTTCGGGTAAGAAATTATCAAATAACTTCTTTCGCTCTGGGCGGAGCGGGGCGTGTCAGACTCTTAATGACTAAATCCCACCCGTGTTCCTTCCGTTGCCTGTGTGTTGCCAGAGGCGACGGTATCCATTTCGGACTTTCCCGGCAGGCATCGGCCCTAGCGGACCTCGACAGTTGTGCTGACATCTCGTTGAGGCGCGCGTGGAAGACAACGCATCGTACTTTGTTTCACCTGGTAATCGAACCCAGGACCTCATGCTCAGTAACGGCGCTTACAGCCACTAGACCAAAGAGGCAGTCTTAGGCTTTATTTGTTAACAAAAGCTGGAATAAGCAATCATGAATGTAATTCTCATTTGTTTTTACGACATTCTGTGAAACCATCTAACGTCCAGACCGTAACCTAACAATTCTCCAAATTGGACCGTTTTAGGAAACAATTCCAAAACTATTTCGTAGATTCAGGCTTCGCAATTTTCTAAGTTAACCTAAGACATTTTCATTCATTTTCTGTGAAAGGTAAGCTTTGGAAACTTAGATTTATTGGAAAATATGAAGCAGAGAGCATGTGTGATTAATGACAAATTCTGCTTGATCTACGGACTATCTGACTTTAAATGTAATAAAATAACCTTTAAAAAACAAAAAATCCGACTGCTTTTGCAGTCGGATTTTTCGCAGGCGGGGGACAATCAAAAGTTACACCATATTTCAGGTTATTCGACTGTCCCCGCCTGCAAGACCAAAATTATATAGATTTTATTGCTTGTTTTTCCCTTTTCAGTTATGTGTTTTTGCAGTCGGGTTTTTTGTTTTTTAAATAATTTATTTTATTTCAAGCTTTTTTTTTATTAATATATATTTGAAAATTACTCATTACTAGCTTTTATTTGATATCAATATTGTTGCAATTAATTTAAAAAAAAATCCCCTCTTTTTTTTTGTATTTGCAGATGCAATTTATAAATATTATATAGCCTATGTCACTCCCACAATTAAGACGAATCTAACGACATCTCATACGTTAAAATCCATCAAGCCGTTTAGGCTACAGACCGTGCCAAAGAAATAGACATACATACATACATACATACATACAGACATACATACTCTTGAAAAACATTACCCTCCTGAGGCAGTCGGGTAAAAAGATTCTACGTTCTTTTCTTCAAAATAAAAGCTATGATATAAAACAGAAAATTATCTCACTAAGTGTCAGTGACAGATCAAATATTACCTGACTCGACTTCAATCAAAACGAACACACACTCTTTATTTCACTACATCACATACATACTCACACACACGCACATACCACTTACACACATACTACCCGTGCGCGATAAGTTGGGACCTGAGCGCGGTGACGTCATATTGGCGTGTTTGTATCGCCCGCAAAAAAGCGAACATAACAAGCAGCCGCCCGCGGCTTCGTCTTTGTTTTTTTTAACCTAATTTATTATGTTACTCAGGGAGGACGCTGCTTTTTATCTAATCTTTTTTACACTATTTGAATAAAATAGGACACTAGGTATTTAATTATGTATCACCGAAAGTGTTGACTATGGTTTTGTAATGAATAAAAATACAATGTTTAAGTTTATACATTTATTTTATCTATTATTTACATTATCTCATCTTCGTCACTACTTAGTGGATTTATTTATGCCTTCTAGAGGTTGTTCTTCGTCCTCAGTCTCACTATAATCACTTGATGAAGACGTATCCGATAAATTTACAATTAATTGCGATTCATTCGTCTCTTGTAAGAGGTCATCATCCCAATACTTTTGTCGAAGCCTGTCCACATGGTTGAATTCTTTTTTCCAGTCACTCTCACTTATGCTGGTAATTGCATCTCTCGTTAATTTTTCTATTTCCCTTTCTGACTGGTTGATATTTTTATCGGCTACTCTTTGCTTGACCAAATTCCAAATGTATTCTATTGGATTGAGGTCACACATGTATGGTGGTAGACGCAAGGTTTACCCTTCATAATGATAACAAAAACACTTAACAAGAACTATAACAACAACAACAAAACAATAACACAAACTATAACAACAAAAACTACAACAACAAAACAATAACACAAACGAAAACTAAAAGAATTCCAGAGCGCGTCGTTACGTGACGTAGGCCAGTACGAGACTAAAAACTCTAGTAAAAATAGTGATGCGAACGGTACAATACGGGCGCCATCGGGGAAGTGCAGGGGAAGCGGGCGGGGAGTCGCATTCCTAGCAGGTCCCAACTTATCGCGCACGAGTAGTACAATCACTCACACACACACACACACACGCACACACACCTGCACGTATTCAATTATTAAAATTATTGTAGTATAAAAGAAAAATATTGTACTAGTTTTTTGTAACTTTTGTAAGGGACAGGGACTGTTAATCCTTAATACAGGTAGAATAACATAGCTAGGATAGCAGAACTTCACCCACCAGATTGTGATTGACATTGTATAAACCTATATGTATAACTCTGTGTATGCCTTATGTACTACAATCTCCTTTTTTATGAAATAAATTTATTATTATTATTATATAATGTTCGTCCCTTTTTATGAGCAAGTGTTTTTGTCCTAGACTCTAGGACAAAAATACTCTAGGACCTAGAATAAACAACATACCTGCAGCAGGTCAAATAAAGAAAAACCGGCCAAGTGCATGTCAGACCACGCACAATGAAGGGTTCCGTATTTGGGATAAAAATATTCCAAGAATAAATGACATTGTAGTTGAAAAAAATGTTGCCATAACATATTCCAACCGCAAATGTAAGTTTGTATGCACAATATTGAGTGATTTACCATGTTATTTTAAGACCATAGACTTCTTATAGGTTTTCCTGTAATCTATTAATTATGTCTCAGTAGTTTCCGAGATAAGAGGGGGGATGGTAAATTTTCATCTATTTCTTTAAAATAACTTTAAAACGATTTCTTTTAAAATTATAAAAACATACTATTTGAAGCCCTCACAGTAGGCCCTTTTATTTGATATGGCACACGGTACAGTTTGCAAAATATATTTTTGTTTATTTTTCAAACTAAATTGAACTCACAATTCATTTATTTGCGTTACACGTTCGTGTTTGGCTCACATAAATTCCATATGTGCACCAAATTTCAACTTATTCAGTTCAGTAGATTTGGAGCAAATCGGCAGTGACGGATGCACAGACAGACATGAGGGATCCGTTTTTTTTCTTTTGTGGTACGGAACCCTCAAAACGAATAAGCCTAGCACTGCCAGTACACATTTCACACCATATGTGTCAAATTATTTATTTCAAATATGCAAAGGCACTTCTGAATGTCAAAATATACAGAAAAATAGAATTGATTCTAGTCGCCCCTTCCACATTTATATCGTTCTTCAGGGTTTAATCTATCTCTACACCAAACCATAGCCGTGAACACGTAACAAACATACAGAGTTACATTCAAATCCTGAATAGTTTGGATCACGTAAGATCCAACCCTCCCCCCACTTTCAATTCCAATTTCAAGCTCCTCAAAGCCCCCCAATTCTAACGGAAACTCACCATCTTCCACTATCAACATCCTCCAACGGTTATTAGGGTTGGCAGAGAGCCAAGCTATCAACAAGTTAGATTGACGAAAATTGCTAAGAATACGAAATAGTTTTGTTTATGTGGATATTGTTAGTAGAAATTGTATGTTTTTGTTGTTGTTTTTTTTATTTAACCCTTAAGAATATAATAGAATAGAAAACTCTTTATTATGTACACCTAAAAAATACAGACATAAATGTAGAAATTTTACATAGGGTGCCACAATGAGCGGTCTTATCGCTAAAAGCGATCTTTTAAAGACCACCTTTGGATGGATTAGGGGGAAAAGAGAGACAATACTGCACGTAGTCTGTGTGTACCATTTACATATATACGAAAAATACATACCTCAAACGCTGCAACATTGCCTCGCATACCCAACTTTGCCTATTATATGAATTTACCAATATCTTTTTAAATATTGGTTGTAGCAACTTCAAATTGTTGGTAGTTATTTAAATCATTACCTGTCAATACGGAAAACCCGCCGCCATGTTTTTTTTCTTTGAAACCACATGACAGTGAGTTGTCAAACGCAATGAGTGATAGCCGAACACAACATTGCCTAAAAAGAACACAACATTGCCTAGCATTGTTTCTAGTGGTATAAGCAAAAAGTGGCTGTTTTGCAATTCTTATCCCTAAGTCCTACTAATAAGGGTTAACTTCCAGTGCAAGAATGATGCACTTATGTCGTTTAGACGGTCAAAATTGAAGCAGGCAATGTTACAGTTTTGTGGCCCAACTTTGCCTAGTGATTAAGACTGTTATATTCCAAAAATGATAAAGAATAATCATAGTTCTAAGTACACTGCCAATGACTATTAATATAAGCTATAGCCCCAACGACAAGGGTGAAAATTGATTGTATTTTTTCGAAATATATCAATGTTACTATAAAACTACGGCAAAGTTGCAGCATTTTACCGGTACATACATCAAAACATATTAAAGTTATATATATAATATATTCAATCATAAAACTAGAGTTAAGAACCAAAACAGGTGCAAAGAACAAAGAAGTTACGTTTAAGGAGAGATAGTGATTTTTTACCATAATTTTACAAATGGACAGAGATTGAGCACGCCATACCACAAGCAAGGCATTCCCCAACCGTAATGCTTGAAATGTAAAAGATTTGTCATAAAAACTGCTGGAATGCATCGGCATCTCTAGTTTTCTGATGACCTCAAGTATCTATTATGTGTTTCACTTAGGAACTTGAAACATTCCTTAAGGCGCTGACAAAACCCAATTGACAAAAATAGGCTTCTCTTAAGAAAAAAAAATGCCAAATCTGTGTAGTTTGTGGTAGCGGAAAAAATATATGTTAATTTTGAACATATTTCCCAGAACTTGCTTGTTACCAAAACACGTTTTGAAGAAAAAATCTCGATACAAACTAACGTTAAACTAACCTCTTACCTCGAGTTCTAATCCAAAATATCTATATTAATATCAACATACGTTACGTTACGTAATTAATAACAATAACGTCTTATTTGAATGCAGAACTTGGTTGTTTTTTATTTTCGATTACTCAACTCAATTGTGAGTAAATAGATAATTGCTTCATATTTTGCAATAAATCACAAGCATTGTGTGATCGCGCTTCTCTTTCTTTTCTATGCAATCTGACAGTGACCGCGGTGTAGGTGTTGTCAGCGTCTTAAGATAAAAGGGGGTTCCAGGATTGAACAGAATACTGTAGAGCTACTTTTTTCAGGGTTATACGTAAACTAACACTTTTTTTTAAAGAATTTCGGAAAATCCGTCCTATCCTTGTCTACATTATAGAGGGGACCCGCGGGGTAACATTACAATTGATCAGAGTGGGATTCTTTTTGACAGTTCACCCACGTCCATTGAGTTATTTACGTTGTTGAGCAGACAAATTATCAAACCTATGAAGTAATGGATTAGATGGATTAGCAATATCCTTCAAAACTCTTGGATTGTGATTTAACCTGGGTTACACAATTAGGGTGCTGTTCTGTGCAAAATGTTAACTTTCTAGGTCCAAGAGTTTGGGCTGGACGTTGATGAGTTAACCACAAAGTAAGCCGGGACTTCTCTATTTATATGTACTCATCATCATCATCGTCATCATTCTCCTGCCCTTATCCCAATTTATTTGTGGTCGGCGCAACATGTCCGTTTCTTCCATACTTCTGTATTAGTTGTCATCTCGATAGTCACCCCCTTTCTAGCCATATCATCTTTCACACAGTCCATCCATCGTTTCTTTGGTCTTCCCCTACTCTTATAGCCATCGACATTCATACTCAAGACTTTCCTCACGACATTTTCCTCATTTCTCCGCATCACATGCCCATACTATGACAACCGATTTCCGCACAACTTTTCAGTTACCGGTGCCGCTTTCAAACTTCCTCTTATATATTCGTTTCTTATCCTATCCATTTGAGTCACACCACACATCCCTCTTAACATTCTCATCTCAGCTGCATGCAATTGCCTATCATTCATCCCTTTTGTGGCCCAATATTCTGATCCATACAATATATTAAACGTTTCTATTTAAATGTACTCATTGATTCGTTTTGAAAACTTGTTTAACAATATCGAGAGTGATAGGATACAGAAGGCAAAGAACCAAGCGTTGTGGTCCAACTTAGGAAAGAGCTACGCCAGCGGACTGCAAAAGTCAAATAACGACACTAGGTATTGTTTGAATTCTGATAAACCGTATATAATCAGCCTATAATGATCTCACTGCTGGGACATAGGCCTCCTCTCGGTGCGAGGGAGTGGGCCGCCACCACGCGGGCCCAGTGCAGTTTGGTAGATGTCACAAGTCTTTGAGTTTTTGTTTCTAGGACATGCCGGTTTCCTCACGATGTTTTCCTTCACCGTTTTGAGAGCAGTGGTGATGAAAAAATAATTTACACAAAATAAAGCACCTGCCAGGGTTCGAACCTATGACTTACAACTCGTAAGTCGCGGACGTTACCCCTGGGCCACCACTGCTAAACCGTATTAAATTATAAAATCATTCACAACTTTGAAAAAAAACCGTCTAAGTGCGTGTCGGACTATGCACAATGAAGGGTTCCGTAGGTGGGATAAATATATCCCAAGAACAAACTTAACATTGTTGTTGACAAGCATGCTCCCCCACAATCCAACTTCAAATGTAAGTTTGTACGCACAATATTGAGAGATTCACTTACTTAGTTGTTTTAACACCACAGAATTTCAGTGTCAGTAGTTTCGGAGAAAAGCAAATGGAGATGAATATTCAATTTTAACATATTTTCTTAAATAACTTTAAAACTAATTACTTTATAAAAATGTATTTGAGGCCCACACAACAAGCCCTTTCATTTGATATGTCACACGGCACAGTGTCCAAAACTTTTATTTTTAATTTTGTAATTTGGCCCGGAATACCCTCACATATATAATTAAATAAACCCTCATATTAAAAATTCATTTAATTATGATACAAGTCCGTGCTTGGGTCCACAGACATTGACATGTGTACCAAATTTCAACTTAATCGGTCCAGTACATTCGGAGGAAATCGGCTGTGACAGACGGACACACGAGTAATCCTATAAAGGTTCCGTTTTTTGAAAAAACCGTAAAAGTGAGCGGAAATTTTCGATAAAAAACTGGGTTGTTAAGATTTGGTGTATGACAGACAGACATAACACTACCTAAACTTCTAGATAGAAACTTGATATTTTGAAGATATTTTTGTCCCTCAGAGTGTGCAGCAATGCCCTAAATGCCTAGATTGTTATCGTAACGTTGATAGATGAGAAACAAAGTCACAGGAACAGCTAGTGTATGCAATAAAAGGGTAGTTTTCCAAACTCTATTGAAAAAGCAAAAATTGGCCTTTCAGGAATGTTTGATTAACAGTTTGCAACGTTGGCAATGTTCAGGTTATAGGTACAGCTTTTTTCAGTGGGTATTTCAGTGTTGAAAGCTCTGAATTGAATTTTTTGCAAGAGGACTGTGTGCACTCATGAAGTAGTTTTATTTAGTACATGCTTTTTTTGGGTGGGAAATCATCAAATAACTTCTCCCGCTCTGGGCGGAGCGGGAGGGTGTGTCAGACCATTACTGACTAAAACCCACCCGTATTCCTTCCGTTGTCTATTTTGCCAGGGGCCTCGGTAACCCTTTTGTACCTTCCCACGACCACGGCAGGCATCGGCCCAAATGGACCCCTACACTTGTGCTGACGACATCTCTTTGAGGCGCGCGTTTTACAACGCGCCGTCAACCCGGGCCTGGTCCTTACCGGACGGTGAGCTACCCATTGCTCACCGTCCGTAGTCACCGCCTGAGGTATGTGAGCAGTGAGACGGGAGGGGTAAACAAAGACCAAGCCAACTCTTATCAATCTTATCAATCGCGCCCTCCCCGTCTCACCGCTCACATACCCCAGACGGTGCCTAGCCGTTGCGCGCCGACTATACGTGCCTCCTAATTAAACTAATAACTAACTACTCACCCACATGCTACTAATAAGTCACGACCCAAGATTGTTTTAGGGTAAAGGGTGGTCATTTAATTAGCACTAGACCTTGGTCTCGAGTTGATTTTACAGTTGAAACACGTCTTAGGTCTCTAGAGGTAAGACCCAAACTTTGAAACAGTTTCTTGTTTGATTTCGAGTAGTACAAAATAGTTGCTCTGAAACCCTCCTTAGACGTTTAGTATGAAATTGGATCAACTTTATTGGGTTAACCAGGTAACTTGTTACAAAGAAGTGGTTTTGATTTCCAAAAAAAAAACTCCCCTAAAATCAACATCTGCCTAGCCTTTTCCTGAATATTTTGGGGTTGGCTTCCAGTCTAACCAGATACTGCTGAAAACCAGCATTTTACGTGGAGCGACTGCTTCCCTAACCTCTCAATATTTAAATACTTAATTGAATTGACTATTTTTTAAGTAATTATATATTTATGTGCAGAGCAAAAATAGGTTCGATGTTATAAATTACTTTGTTAAATCTTTGAGAAGGTTTGTTACTATGTATAATATATAATGAAGGGTTCCATAGTTGGGATGAACATATCCCAAAAACAAACTTAACAATATATATAGTTGAAAACATGTTCTCATTATATACGTCATACATCGATATACGTCACGGTCAATTCTCCAACTGCAAATTTAAGTTGGTCGACTATTACTCGTACAAGTTAACGAGTAATGGTCGACCAATAAAGCCTACTTAGCTGTGATAGTTTTCCTTTTAATTTCATTATATGTACTACTGCCATGATTTTTTCACATCTCCATAAACAACCATTTAGCTAAATAGTTGTTTATGGAGGCACTTCACTCTAACAAAAATTAGCACTTTAACGTCTATTTAGCACTTTAAAGCTTAATATTACGCAAACGGATCCCAGAATCGAAAAGTGGTGTTCATAGACCCTCAATATTTGAACGGCCTATCCAACGATACCCCACACCATGGGATAGACGAGGAAAAAAAATATCACCCCCACATTACGTGCAAGGGAGGCCCCCTAACAAACCCAAAAAAAATGTTTTTTCAAGATTTAATTTAACCACTTTGTCGGCGTGATAAATATGTTTATATGTTAAATTACAGCTTTCTAGTACTAAGCGTCTCTGCGCCAAAGCAGGGACAGTCAGACAGACAGACAGACATGGCGAAACTATAAGAGTTCCTTGTTTACTACGGAACTCTAAAAAGTAGGTACGGTATCTTATACCTTCGCGTCCCAATTTCGACTCTGGATGACTTTTTTGTGGCATGATAGGTAATATTTATATTTTTATTTTACGAAACGGAAAAGACGTACACATTCTCCCCTTCTGATTAATTTGGTCATGGTGACAAAGACGGGATTGAGTTAGTATCAAGAGGCACGCAAGGCCCATTTTTTGTAATGATAAAAACAGTTGTTGGTCAACATCGTGGATGTTCTCTCACAAAAGAAACGGTGGTAAGAATAGTGATACAACCAGCAAATTAAGGGACTTGCATTTTTGTCCCGAGTTAGGCTCTGGGCACTTAAAACATGTGATCTATCCTTATTATTCTTTCCGTATAGCATTTTGAATACATATAGTATAGTAGTGCGTAGTATCCGTATAGTATTTTTTTTTACAATATTTTAGGTACACTGGCGGACAAAATTGATGGGCCGTTTATTAGGCACTGGGCTGGGAGACATGTGCGTACAGACGTAAATGTGCAAAATTATTTTTTTTTTATTTGTGATGTCACTTTTGTTCTAATTTATTTTTCACTAACAATAGGTTAAGGCAATACTAACACATTATGGATCCTGTAATCTGAAATAAAGAGTTATTATTATTATTATTAAAGTTTGTCACACTGAATGCCTATAATCATAAAACATAACAAAAAAAACCCGTTTGCGTATAAAGTGGAAACAAAATGACATATTTCTGTCTCCAAACAAATAATCAAGGTAATTTATTCAAACTGAGAATCGGGCTGAGAATCAGCACTTTTCGAACGTCAAAATTACATGAGACAGTCCCCCAAAAACGCCGCCCTTCACCAATTCCTAGTGCTTTAATCCCACACCCCGTACCCAAAGCCGTACAATCTCAGCATAACGATTAAGACCTATTGCCCCCGACTGCATCTGATAAACACATTACCCTCCTTTGCGTCGTGCAGTCGGGTAAAATGGCTTTTATCGCAACGACGCCTATTTAATACGACTTGAACAATTCCCAAATCTTTTCCCAACCATGTTGGGGTCGGCTTCTAGTCTAATTAGATGCAGCTGAATACCAATATTTTACATGAAGCGACTGCCTATCTGTCCTCTACAACGGCATAACGTACTTTCTGAAGCATGGAGGAATCTCGGTATATAAACATAGTATTTATTTATTTATTTATTCATTTGCATAATGTACACTCAGTTACAGGCTAGGCTAAAACATGAGTACATGACCCTGTTAGGGCGCAGCAAGTATTACATTTAACTTATACCTAGGTTAAATATTAGTAGTTAACATTACATTACATTACATTACATTACATTGCATACCTACTAGATAGTAATATCACAACATTAATTATTATTGCTAATATTATAATCGCTTATTCTCTTATTTATTTATATTAATTAAAGTACAAGAACTGTATAGTAACATTAATAAAATAATTTTATACGTAGATACACACACACACACACACACACACACACACACACACACACACACACACATTTATGATGATGCTTCGGTATTCTGGGCTATTCTTGTACATCTCTAGTCTAGGTGCTGGTAGAATTAATTTAGTTTTGCGGCGCTCGTTCTTATCAAATTTAAAGAGTTGTATATTCGTTTTTACAAATGTGGCTATTTCCAGAATATAAATTGAGGGTAACGTTAGGATTTTCTCCTTGAAGTCACCCATCAACGGACCAAACCCGGCAACCGTAGCTTAACCTGATGGATCGACCCATGAGGCTGTTAATACTTAGCCACGAGCCCCCTTCGGGAAATACGTGAACGTCAATAATAACGCAGCAATTAATCACCTACATGGTCCTCAAATGATCTGAACAAGATTATTTCCGGATTTATACGAGTATGTACATTGACATTGATTAATTTTATGTATACAATGACATGAATATTAACTAGTAAAGTATTACGAGTATATTGTTTTAATTATTGTGAATGTGAAGACTATGTGGCTCATTGCCTTTTTTTTCACTCAGTTACTTTTAATCATGGTCTGGCAGTTCGAGTAATGTACGAGTATGTGGCCTACCCAAATGTTCTTTCTTTGGTATTGTTCGTCGTATCGTTGAGCTCCTTAAGTTCTGAGTTGAGCTGCACGATTACTGACAATTGCGTGCACTGACTGGACAGGTCCGCTTAATCTGTGTGGTTTTTTCCTTAAAAGGCCATGTCAGACATGGATGTACTTGGTCCTCATATGATCTGACTAAGATTATGTCTGGACTTTAAAGGAGACTGTGACCTCTGAGTTTATTTCGGCCTTTCTTCTCAGAGTTGTCAGATAGGAAACGCCGACCTCATTTAGATTTTAAAATATGATTAACGTGTAAAAGTGTTTCTACAAAACTACTTAGAGAATTAAAAATCATTTATCATTAATCACATACGTACCGATCCGTCTATGAGTGATAAACGATGACGGAAAACTCAAAAATGTATAAGATTGACCTATGCTACCGAAAACCTTATGTCTATCCTGTTGAAAGACGTCATAGAAATACAAAACGCTTGTGTAGCCTCAGATATCTTCAAACGTTATTCAAATCTATTTAAAATAACACATCAAGAAAACACAATCGGAAATATCTTCAATACAAACTCGCTAAACTCGGCCGACTTGGCAATTAATTCCTGCCAAGTGCCGGGCATTTTGCCAAGTATTTCCAAGCAGACAAGTCTGCTTACCGCTTGTAACTTAGTGTGAAGTTTGTGCCGTTGAGAATTAAACCGGTATCTCGGTATTATGGTATCGGGAAAGGGTGACATTGTACGAGGGTAGGTACGAAGAGTTGTAGATTTGTTGTTTATAGACTGTCTATTTTACCTTTTAATCTTTGCATACCATAGTATTACGTCTTTTTTTTTGGTTGGGAAATCATCAAATAAGTTCTCCCGCTCTGGGCGGAGCGGGAGGATGCGTCAGACTCTTACTGACTAAAACCCACCCATATTCCTTCCGTTGCCTGTGTTGCGGGGGCTTCTGTGATCCATTAGTACCTTCCCGCGACCCCGGCAGGCATGGACCCCTACATTTGTGCTAACGACGTCTCTTTGAGGCGCGCGTGGAATACAACGCGCCGTCGACCCGAGCCTGGTCCTTACCGGACGGTGAGCTACCCATTGCTCACCGTCCGCAAGCCCGCGCCCACGGTGGCCGGAAATCCGCCCGGGATTCCCGACGCCCAGGGCGTCTCCTGCGGCGGCTAGGGGCGAGAGGGCGCAAAATTTGCCTTTCACTCAACCGTCCCCCCTCCTCCTTCGCGAGCATTACTGCTTCGCAGAAGGAGGTGACGGCTGCCCATGTCCTCTCGCTCCGTACCATGGCCTGAACCAGGGCCGGGCGCGAGAGATCTCTGCCGCCGATCGCCTCCACGAGGACACGGCGGTGCTCTGCCCAAGCCGGGCAGACCTCCACCATATGCTTCACCGTGTCCTCCGGGCGATCCACACAGTGGTGACACCCGGGCGTTTCCTCCCGCCTTATCCGACACAGGAACCTCCCGAAGCTGCCGTGTCCGGTGAGGACCTGCGTCAGGCGGAAGGTACGCCGTATTACGTCTAGGGATAGCGATTATTTCCGAAAAATATCGATTATTAAATCGATTGGAATCGAAATCTGATAAATCTATACACAAAAAATCGAGGTTTAAAAAATTGATTTTCCGGATACCGATCTTATTTTCGATTCGCTTTTTGAGTTTGTATTTTCTTTGTTAATTCTAAAAAATACGTTTGTACTACAAACGTATTTTTTATTTATTTCTTTTACCTATTTACGAGCGACGAAGGAAACTAAGTACACAGCCATCTAGCGAGTTTTTAATCAAGTGAACAACACATTTAACGAATTGTAATACGATCCAGGTTCTTATCAAAACAGACAAATTGAATCTCGATTTTCTAGGGTGAAATATCGATACACTGGATCGATTCCGTAATAGGTATCGATTAAAAAAAATCGATATCTATTACGATTTTTTTTGGTCTAAGAAATTGATTCTTCAATTAATCGATCTCGACGGGAAGACTTCATAAAATAACGCTGAAAGTGCTTTCCTAGCTCGTAAATTAGGTATGCTGTTGAACTGCACGATTATTGACAAATGCGTGCACTGACTGGATATGTCCACTCAATTTGTGTGGTTCTTTCCTCAAAATACCATTTCAGACACCAATCTACATGGTCTTCAACATGATCTGACCAAGATTATGTCTGAACTATAAAAGAGACTGTGACCTCTGAGTTTGTTTTGGCCTTTCTTCTCAGAGTAGTCAGATAGGAAACGCCAACATCGTCTAGTTTTTTTTTTAAACGGTTGACCTGTAAAAGTGTTTGTTTAAACCTACTTACAGAAAATAAAATCATTTCATTTCATTTCATCATCAATTCATTTCATTTCACGCGATAAAAGCCTTCATTTTGCCGTAAGATTCAGGTAGATGCACCAGTTTTCTTTGCACATTCGTCAGTAGATTGTTTTGTAGTTAACATTTAAACCTACATACATAAACTCACTTCCTGAACTATAGAACGCTACCTGCTACGATCTTTACATACTACATTCCTTGTCCTACCAATTATGAACTCAAAAACAAAGCATTTATTTCAATTAAACAATTTACAGCCACTTTTGAACTGTCAAGGAGTCGGTCCGTTAGAAATATGAAGCTAGTTGCCCATTCCAAAACGTAGTAGGTACCTATGGTGAAGAACGGGCAAGAAACTCCATGGATACTCTTTTAAATTAAAATATAACAAAAATATTGTAAATGTAAGGACGCGTCCATAGTACAGCAAAAAGAAACAATTAAAAAAAAACAATAAAAAATAAAATAATTAAAATAAGCTGTGGCAGTTAAGAGATGACCAGTCCCATCTGATGGCGCCCGTTTCCGAACATAGTCGTAACGCATGGATCAGCACCATTCAGCTCAATCATTTTGAAGGGATCAAATCAAAATCAAAAGTTATTTATTCAAATTAGGCTGAGAATTAGCATTTTTCGAACGTCAAAATTACATAAGACAGTCCTCCGAAACGCCCACCCTTCACCACTTCCTAGTGATTTAGCTGGGAAGAAGAAGTGGCGCAAAAAACTCCACAGCAGTACATAACAGCTGTCTGTTCAATTAGAAAAAAAATCTGTACAATAGTGTGCAAAAATAATTTACACAATGCTAAAACATTAAATTATTAGGCATATAATTATGCCTAATAATTTAATGTTTTAAACACCACAATATCAACAACAAAAAAAAAAAACATCGAAAACTATCCTCAAGCAGACATTTAATAAAAACGAAAACAGTAATTAATACTTAAATAAAAGCCTTCAGGTATAAATGGCGTGCCCACTTACATTATATAGCTATAACTGTAACTCAGTCACAAATGATAAACTAGGACCATCGAAGTAAAATAAAGAAACATTACTACTAATAACAATAACAAAACCGAGGTCAGCAAGACGACCAGTCACCACGAGCAGCACCCGTTCACGAGCATATTACATATTACCGGTAAATGGTAATGCTATTGTACATAAAACTCTAAAATCTGTTATAAAGATATCTGATATAAAAACTAAGTTATAAAAAGACACAGACATTATAATAGGACTTGCTTTTATAACCCAAAACGTGGTGCTTAAAAAGCGAGTTTAAAAATCTCTAGGCAAACACGACTTGGCATCTAGTAAAGTATCTACCAATATTATTAAATTGTTTAATAGCAAATTTGAATGGCCTAAATATTTTTGACAAATGACAGACATTTTTCTTAACATCTCATGAATAATTTTAAAAGTGAGCTGAACTTTTCATACTAAACTTTTAGGGTTCCCTACCCACAGGGTGCCAACGGGACCCTATTACTAAAGTCGAATTATTAATTCACTGGAGTAATCTGACATGTGCTAGCTCTCACTTTGTGTAATAAAATGCTCAAATTTATTGTAACTATGGTCGTTTATTTATTTATTTAAACTTCTCGCACATAAAGGCGGACTTAATGCCTTAGGCAATCTATACCAGTCAACCAAGGGTGGTGAAGAGATAAGATGGTACGAGTAGGTGCTCTGAGAGGAAATAAAAATAACGAAGAATATTAAAAGATAACATTATAGATTATAATTATAATAGGTACAGAAATACATAAATAGGTTACAAACTAATCGTTTAGTTTAATCGATTTAATAATTGTCAAAGTCTAGAATACAATAAATACAATAATTATGACCATTTTATTACGGTTACCAGTGAATTAATAATTTGACTTAAAGGCTCCGCTGTCACAAGGTCCGTCTGACACAGGGCTGTATCTTTTGAATCGTAATAGACAGACACTTGAAATTTTCACAGATTGTGTACTACTATGGCTGCTACGAAGGTACGGAACACTTCATGTGTGAGTCCGACTCGAACTTGACCACTTTTTTACTGTTTTCATTAAAATTTGTAAGGCAGTAAAAGGATAAAAACTCTTTGCAGACTAAAGAAAAACTAGTTTCTTTTTCTCTTATAAAAAAATAAACTTCAATTCTTTCGTAGTTCAACAAAATGTGTATATATTTTTTTAAATATTTTCAGACACAAACTGTAAAATATTTTCAGTTATAATGAATGCAAATTTTATCATTTTCAAGTTTATACTAACTTGCTTTTGAGACCGACTGTAGGTACTCACTTGTTATTTTTGAAAGGCAAATTGTTTACACAAAACATAGTGAAGTGTTTTCTTTCTGAAGAGATTCAGGTTCTATCCATGATTTGTAGTTTTTAATATGAATGTTTACAAAGAAAATGAAGATTTTACTACGAAAAAGTCTTTTGATTGGTTTGCCAAAATATTTGTTAAAACCAGGGAGACATTATATATTACTGTTAGAATTAAGCACGACAGGCTCAAATTATTTTTAGGAATAATTAATAGTCCAATAATAGTCCTTCAGACCGAATTTAGCCCATGACTGCCAATTTCAAAAATAAGCTGAGATTTTTTTTAGTTAATAAAGCGTATTACAATATTTTAAGTTTTTTGAATGAAAAGAACTTTTCTATTTCGACTTCCAATACACATAGTTAAGAATAACAATTTAATAATGTAAATTAATTGACTTTTGATACTTTTTGAATGCATAATAATGAATATTCTAGACATACTTAATTTAATTTATTTTTTGACTATTATATACTTATACAATAATATCTTGGCATCAATTATTATTTATTTCTTATGTATTTTGTAATTAAATTTCAAATAACTATGCGTAATGAAATGTAATTTATAAACCAACAAAATTTGTACGCCGTTATTGGCAAAGCATGGATGCTCACAACATAGTATTTAACACCTTGCATGTCTGATTACTCAGTGCATGTTTGACAAATAAATTATCTTTCTTTCTTTCTTTCTTTCAACGTAGACTAGCCATCTACACGGGAGATATTATAGTATAGGTGGTATAGGTGTATTCGCAGGCACAGGTGCACTCACTCTTCCATCTCTCTCTTAGTCCGATGGAACAGCAATCCGACACCACCAGGAAGAGATCAGGCGCAGCACCAACGGCTTGACGTGCTTTCCGAGGCACGGGGGTATCACACTACCAACTTGCAAACTCTGGGCTGTCACTGAGAAGTTACTAATGGAAAAATCCAATAAGACTTTGCCCGACCTAGGAATCAAAGGACCCAACGCTCAGCAGTCATAATAAGTAAATACTATTTCTGGAGTTTTTTTTCAAAAAACTTTTACATCCTGGATAGACAGTGATCAGCCGCGATTTACTTTTTTTCTTTTTGGGGGTGAAGGGGGAAATCATCATATAACTTCTCCCGCTCTGGGCGTAGCGGGAGGGTGTGTCAGACTCTTACTGACTACAATAAAACCCACCCGTGTTCCTTCCGTTGCCTGTCTTGCCAGGGGCCTCGGTAACCCTTTAGTACCTTGTGTTGCCAGGGGCCTCGGTAACCCTTTAGTACCTTCCGCTAACACACACACTGCAGTACCCGGCCGTTATGGCACATGAGTTTCAGTCAACTGTGTAAAATGTCGTTTCTGATACTGCTGTTGTTTGTAAACCTCGAAGTGTCACTGGTTAATCTTTTTGTAATGACAGGAATTTTTACGGTAAAACTGGTGCCGATACGAGAATTATAAAATACCTGATCTGCCTACCCATTTCCCAACAATGCTGGGGTCAGCTTCTAGTATAACCGGATGTAGCTGAATACCAGTATTTTACATGGAGCGACTACCTATTTGACATCAACAACCCAGTTACTGGATAACACGATACCCCTTGGTAAGACTGGTTGTAAGGTTGGTAAGACTTTCGGGCTTCTGACATAACACATAACACCTGTCAAAGATCTATAAATAATACAACCAACCGCGTGACGTGCTTTCTGTAGCATGGAGGGGTCTTGGTATGTAAAGCCATACCCATCCACGACCCACCGCGGCAAGTGTAGCTTAACCTGTTCGATCAACCCGTGCGGCTGTTATAAATTTGCCTTTGAGAATTGTAGAAGACCGTAAAATAAAAAATTTAAATATATTAATAACAGCAACCTTTTTAGAATATAAATCATGTAAACTGTTTCAAAGTTTCTCTTTCTAAGTGCAAAGAAAGAAGTGTCATTTGGTATCCTTGTACCGTGTCGAAGTTTGTAGCCTGCTGTAGTATCAAGTTTTTGTAGGACTGAAAGTTTATATTAGACCGTAAGAGGTGAGCAATTGTCAGTCTTCAGTAATATCCAGGGCACGTGATGAAATTAAATGAAATTGTTTATTCTGTAAATAGGATAACGGAATCACTTTTACACGTCATATTATTAAAAACCAAAAACAAAAAATAAGCTAGATGGAGTCGACATTTCCTATCTGACCCCTGAGAATAAATGGCGAAACACACTCAGAAAACAAACTCAGAGGTCAAAGTCTCTTTTAAAGTTCAGTCAGTCAGATCATATGAGGACCAAGTACATCCATGTCTGAAATGGTCTTTTGAGGAAAGAACCACACACATGTGATTGGACCTGTCCAGTAAGTGCAGGTATTTGTCAGTAATCGCGTAGCTTAACTCAGGACTTAAGAAGCTCAACGACTCGACGAACAAAACCAAAAAAAGGACATTTGGGTAGGCCGCATAAGGTACTTAAAATGCCAGTAATATATTTAAGTAATAATTAAAGTAATATAATACTTTTCAAGGTAAAAGGTTTCACTCCCTCTCACAGAGGAGGCCTGTGTCCCAGCAGTGGGTACAAATAGGGTTATAATTTGCGAGCTAGTTATTATGTAATAGACAATATGAGAAGCTGCCACTTTCAGTACTATTTTTTCGTAGCTAATAACATTTATATTGAAACACGTGCAACGTCTAAGAACAATCTATTGTGAAGACAAGACTGTTCTCAGGGGAGATGCTCAATTTTCCGGGTTCAGAACCTGTAGCAGGAAATACAAATTGTGTTCTACAATACATTTTGTAGATCATACCTAGTATGTATTATCGATTAATATATTTTAATATAGTGCTTTTGTAACAATATCGTCTACACTGTCCTCCCATACCTATTAATACTGTAATTTGAAAACATTGTAAAAGCCAATTATTTCTAAAGAAGTAACCGTGGAGTTTCTTGCCGGCTCTTCTCCATAGGAAACGACCAATTGGAACCGTGCACCTAGCTTCTGACATTTTTGATTGTGCCCATGTAGGTTTATGTGAAATAAAATATTTTGATTTTGATCGTCTTGTACCCAGAGCTCAAATTGATGCTCAACATTGTTCTGTGACAAACGAACTTCTTTCTGGTCAATACCGTTGCAAGTTTTTCCGGCCACTGACATCAGAAGGCCAATAGGGATGATGACTAATATTAGACATGTTCGAACAAATAATGTAATTTCAAAAAAGGCATAGTAAAATGTGATAATCGAAAACAACTGGAAAATCGATGGAAATATGGAGAAGCTACACGCTTTAAAAGTTTTTGGAAGAGATTAGTCACGTCTTTCCCGCGCGGTACCTACGAACAATGTATGGCGCTAGTATGAAGTTACATAATCGTGACGTCACTTCTGTGATGGTGCCGTCTTTGTCTAGCAGTTATTTTAAAACGTTTATAACTTGGCAATTTTGTAAGCTTTTAATTTTTATAATATTGTATGAAATATTTGAATGAATGAAATGCACCGAATGCAGCGTGGTTACACCAGACTCGATTGCTCGAATGAACCCAAGGATTCACACTAGACGGGTGATTTATCTATGGGAAGGCATCTTTAAACAACGTCGCCGCCAGGTTGGCTCAGGCCCAGTTGCTTTCACAGGTGGTGAGCCGCATATGGCGCCTAGGCCTGGAGGTGGCCCTGAACAAGTCGGAGGCTATAGTATTTAGTAGGCGCCGTCGACCAGATCGCACATGGTGGTCGGGGTGGCTCGAATCGCTGTCGAGTCTACTATGAAGTACCTGGGATTGGTGCTCGACAGCCAGTGGCACTTCTTTATAATATTGTTTGCACTATTTGTAAACAAAAAAAAAGTTTAAAAATAAATCGCAATTTTAACTTAGTGACATTCAATAGGACAAATGTAGGGAAATCAAACGGTTTTGTGAAAGATAGAGACACATTAGAATCCGAACCTTCTTAAAAATAAGCGAATTTGTCCACTGATTTTTGGGCTGTTGGCTGCCCTCAAAGATGTAAATAGTCACTAACGGCTTAAAATGTTGCTCGTGTCGTGAATTAAAGATATCAGATATATGTAGCATAGCAAAATTAGCATATAACGTTCCCACTGCTGGGACTCAGGCCTCCTCTCTGAGAGAGGAAGTAGGCCATAATCCACCGAGCGGGCCGGGTTGGTGAATGTCACATGTTTTCGAATTGTTGGTCAATAAGTAGCTCGAGTGGTAGCCCAGTGGTAACGGCCCCAACTTACGAGTTTGTAAGTCGTGGGTTCGAACCAAGACGCTTTACTTTGAGTAAAGAATTTTATCACCATTGCTCTCGAAACGGTGAAGGAAAAAATCGTGAGGAAACCGAAACGTCCTAGAACAAAAATTCGAAGACATGTAACTATGTATCACCAACCCACACAAGGCCCGTATGGAGTACATCCCACTCACACAGAGGAGGCCTGTGTCCCAGCAGTGGGAACATTATAGGCTTACTATGTAAGTAGCTTGAGCCGTGGTAGAAATATTAAACAACCAGCAAGATGGTAACGAAGGTAGAAACATCAACCTCATCTAGTTTAAAACAAGACTTTTGAGGTGTAAAAGTGTTTGTACAAACTTACTTACAGACATAAATATCATGTATCATTCATCACAATGTGATAAGTTTTTACGAAAAACATCTGAAGCATCAAAAAATAAGTTGATCCCATTAGTAACACTACACAAGTCAAATACCGTGAAATATGGCCGAAGTAATTTGCCACCGACTGGCAAATTGCCAGAGTCAACAAGTTTGCCGATATAAAATATAATACCAACTGTGATGAATTTTGGGAGAAATTATACTGTAATAAGTTTTGGTTTTATTATTTTACCACATGCTGCCCGCGGCTTTGCCCGCGTGGCTTATTGTAGAATAAAGTTCAAGTTACTCCTTATAACATCAGCTATCTGCCAGTGAAAGTCCCGTCAAATTCGGTCCAGCCGTTTCGGAGATTAATCAGAACACACAGACAGTCAATAATTTTTCACTTCAATTTTATTTAGTTGTATAGATTAAAGCGGGCTTTTTTTTTTAGGTGGGAAGTTATGAAATAAGTTCTCCCGCTCTGGGCAGAACGGGAGGGTGTGTCAGGCTCTTACTGACTAAAACCCACCCCCGTGTTCCGTCCGTTGCCTGTGTTGCCAGGGGCCACGGTATCCATTGGCCCTAGCGGACCCCTACACAGTTGTGCTGACATCTCTTAGAGGCGTGCGTGGAACAACACGCGTCGTCGACTCGGGCCTGAACCTTATCGGACGGTGAGCTACCCATTGCTCACCATCCGCAAGCCCGCGCTTATGGTGGCCGAGAATCAGCCTGGGATTCCCGATGACCACGGCGTCTCCTGCGGAGATTAATGCAGGCTGGTGGTTGTAATGATGGAAAGTGGTTACTATCACTTAAAAAATCCATGAAATAATATGAAACATGTACAGGCAAAGCTCAAAAACCTGCCGCCGCCGGGACACGCATCAGGAGGACATAATATGTCGCGGGAAGGTACTAAAGGGTCACCGAGGCCCCTGGCAACACAGGCAACGGATGGAATATGGGTGGGTTTTAGTCAGTAAGAGTCTGACACACCCTCCCGCTCCGCCCAGGGTGGGAGAACTTATTTGATGATGTCCCACCCAAAAAAAAAAGAAGGACATAATATACCTGACCTTATTGGTGATGTTCTTCAGAAAGGTCAGGTGCGTAGTACTCGCAACCGGCGTGCGTGTATGACCAGAAGTAGGAACGTAAACGAAGCAAAAGGAGCGGAGGTGGTGGCATTATGTCTAGTTTCTGTCTACCCCCATCGGAAGAAGGCGTCAGTATATGTATGTGTATGTGAGAAATTTTTCGTAAAATTGTTGTTATTGTCCGACAAAAACTTAACTTGATATTGTGTTTTATCGAAAGGAATATCTCAGTAGCAGCCGAAGCCTGGATTTGTTCCCAGTATTCGGCGAAAGGCACTCACCCCTATTACGTGGGACTTAATCATAACTGGTGAAATGTGGGTGTCCTATTACACATCTCTGCCTTACTTTTCGGGGAATACAGACGTAAGTTAAATATGTATGATAGGCTAAAAACTCTTCTACATCATCGCTGACAACACCTAAACCTCGGTCACAGTCAGATTGCATAGAAAAGAAAGAGAAGCGCGATGACACAACGCTTGTAATTTATTGCAAAATATGAAGCAATTATATATTTACTCAAAATTGAGTTGAGTAATCGAAAAAAAACAATGAAGTTCTGCATTCAAATAAGACGTTCTTGATATTAATTAAATTCGTAACGTATGTTGGTATTTAATGCAGATATTTTGGATTAGAACTCAAAGTAAGAGGTTAGTTTAACGTTAGTTTGTATAGAGATTTTTTCAAAGCGTGTTTTGGTAACAGCCAAGTTCTGGAAATATGTTCAAAATTAACATATATTTTAACCGCTACCACAAACTATACAGATTTGGCAATTTTTTTTCTTAATAGAAGCTTATTTTGATCAATTGGGTCTTGTCAGTGCCTTAAGCAATAAGTTTTTAATTCTGTCCCTTGAATCCCCATGACTGCCTATGTTTTTTTTTCTTGCATACGCTGTCCCATTCCCGGGTAAATGCCTCCCTCCGCTCCTTCCATGATTTGCGAGCCCGCGGTTCCTCCTTCCAGTTTGGACGAAACTATCAAAAATAGGATTACTAAGACTTATTTTCTACCCCAAAAAACACACAGCCACGATCTCTGATATGTAAAATCCACAATATTATAGCTATTACCATACTACGTGACTTCAAGCCTTCGACACAAGGCAAAAAAGGCAAACTAAACGAAACAGAACAAAAAGATACTCCCTTTGTTCTTTCAAAATGGCTGAATTAGCATAGAAATATCTCGCGGGTCGTCTCTTAAAGTAATAAGTAGGCTAGACAAAATTGTGAATGTGTCACAGACTGTATAAAGAGATAGACGTTCCTTCACGTTTTTTATTTCACTCGTGCTCACACGACATCAACTAGCTCATCCCGTGGTGAATGATAAACAGCCCGAAATGCGTCGGAAACCTATACTTGAATATCTTCACTCGTAGATCCATGAATCCAATTTTGGATTAAAACAGATCCAATGACGCTGTCTACTCAAATAATGTTACTAATAATTTTCGCCACAGAATTTTGTTAAAATCATTGGATCACTCGCGTCTTAATACACGATCATTACGATTAGCCCTTCCCAACCAATGGGCTTGCGTTACGGTCTATGCAGATGTGGCAGAAAATTTATATTTAAAGGTAAAATAAACCATTAATCGAAAAGTCAAAATGGCGCTTTCATAGCCAGTTCCGCACAAGCGAATGATACAAGGCGAGAGGTGGTTTTATTTCATTTTTGCGAAAACGATTCATTATTGTGTTCCTAAATGCTCCGAAATTGGAGTCCACCATTTTCCGAAAGACTTTAAAATTAGAAGATTGTGGCTTAAGACGCTGACAACACATGAACCGCGGTCACTATCAGATTGCGTAGAAAAGAAAGAGAAGCGCGATGACACAACGCTTGTAATTTATTGCAAAATATGAAGCAATTAACTATTTACTCAAAATTGAGTTGAGTAATCGAAAATAAAAAAAAACAACCAAGTTCTGCATTCAAATACGACGTTCTTGTTCTTAATTGAATATGTAACGTATGTTGATATTTGATACAGATATTTTGGATTAGAACTCAAAGTAAGGGGTTAGTTTAACGTTAGTTTGTATCGAGATTTTTTTTTAAAACCTGTTTTGGTAACAACCAAGTACTGGGAAATATGTTCAAAATTAACATATATTTTTTCTGCTACCACATACTATACAGATTTGGCAATTTTTTGTCTTAAGAGAAGCCTGTTTTGGTCAACTGGGTCTTGTCAGCGCCTTAAAGCTCTTCGTAGAGAAAACATTGTAATGAAACAGATTTCGAGGTTATGTCGTTAACATTTTAAAGAAAGTGATAACGAGCAAATAAACAATAATGAAGGTTTAAAATTCTGAAACTTTCCATGTCGAATATGATATTGATAGAAACTACTAAAATCACTGAAAATAATAATATAATGAAGTAAAACCAAACTCATGAATGAACCATTGAATGAACACGAAATGGAATGAAAGGCATTGAAAGGACGAAATTTCAAATTTAGTATAGCTCGGAGGGACCTAGCTATGGTCACGCCATCTATAAATAGCTTTGACCGGCCTTATCCATTTGATGCGATTAACTTACACGCGTAGCACGACCACTTTTTTGTAGAAACATTTCTACGGCGAGCGGCGTGTCATTAAAAATTACGAAAATAAAAATGTCATATTGAATAGAAATAAATATTTTATCAGAATCTTCGTATAGAAGTGGTCATGCTTAATGTGCTGATCGAAATGTTAACAATGGACAATTGGAGAGAGCCTCCATTTTATTTAATGCTGGACATACCTCAGATCTATTCCCAAATCTTATAATTTTAACGCTCGCGCCAATGATCTAAGACCATCTATTTTTTTATCACTCTGTGCAACGCATACAGTTTTATAACTTTTAACAAAAATGCCTCGAAAATTATACAGGACTCTGCTGAGAAGGTTGAGCATAATAATTAACTAGGCCCAGGTGAATGGCGAATTTAGGTTCTTACTTTTTGTATTTTAGTCTTAAGAAGATGTAGGCTGAGGATAGGCTCTGCCATTACTGTAATGGGTGCCCCGAGATTTTTTGAAATATTTTATATTGTAGGAGCTAAAGCTTGTTTTTACAGGAATTAATTCAATGTTCGAAGAGACTATTATCTTGCGTCTCTTTACTTGTTACCTTGTCACAGCGTTGCCATCACAGACTAAGTAGTACGATGCCATAGAGTAGCACAAACATAAAGCCATTGACAAGTAACTGATGTGACGTCGGATTTGACACGTGGTTTACACTTTTTATTTTTATATGTTATTTCACACATTTATTTTTGATGTGATAACGTCTTATAAATCGATGAACACCGGCTGCACGCACGAAAAAGTGTCACGTTCCGCCTGAGCCGAGCGTGCAAGCGGGAGCGCGGAACTAGCGAAAGAGAGGCACGATCGGCCTAAGTGTTCGGCTTGTGACGCATCTCTCTCTCGTTATCACGTCAAATGATCGTCCGTAAACCAACTTTACAGGCAACCAAATGTTTTATTTTATTTGTTATTTATTGCTGTATCTATCCGCGACATCATAGCGGGCCCTATCAGAATACCAGCGCTACGATATTTATTTTTAAATGTCGCGGCATTATAGCGATAAGAACTTTTTGGCCTCGTACAGGACTTTCTTTTTTATTTTCATTTTACTTTGTTTTGTTTTTTTGTTTCTATGAGTGTGTTTTAGTTTAATTTGTGATCTTCTGTGCGAGTCGCAATAAATACTTTTTCTTTCTTTATTTCTTCTGTATTTATATTAAGAGATACAGATTCAGTAATTATTATTTTCAACACATTATATACTTTCTGAGTTTATCTTGGAAACATGGACTTATATTGATAAATAAATTTTGTCCGCGGTTTCACCCACGTGGATGTCGGAAAATATACCGGGATTAAAAGTAGTAAGTCCTATGTGTTAATCCACAAAACATAAAATGTGTAGGTACGAGTAACTAATAGATTATGCGTATGGCTGTTCGCTCACACCGCGGCATTTTTATACCCGGAAGGATTTAAAGAGGAATTTACATGTACATAATCAACCTTGATTATGAAACCATTTGGTTGGATGAATTGCGGATCAATATCATGATACGAATGCCATCGCCTTTCGATTCTACCCGTGTTTTGACTAATTTGAACAAAAAACGGTTATTGTGACTATAATAGTTTTTGTGGGTAATGATGAGTACTATTAAAAACATGTACATTATTTTAGATATCATCAATCGTTTTCGCAGCGCACGCCAGATAATGACTTTAGCAAATGCAAAAGTTTTGATACCTTGGGTTATGTTATTGCGATTTTCGTCGGATTCTCAAATTTTTTTGAAAATAAAATACAGCCTGAAAATAAAATACAACTAATTCCATGAGCACACTAATTCAATGCTATTAAAAAGTACTTATCCCATGTTCAAGCTGTCACTTTTGTCACCTATCTGTCTTCAAGTCATGAGGCCCTGGTTGTGTGTTTCGTGTGTGTCAAACCCGTGCGTTGAAGGGTGTGTAATGTTTTTTTATTAAATTAAATTAATTTGTAATGCATATTATATTAAAATATTAGCTTTATAAATTATTTTATGTACCATCAATATTCGCACGCCAAATAATGACTTATATAGGCACATTTTTTGTACCTTGGGTTACATTATTGCAATTTTCGTAGGGATCTCATTTTAAAAATAAAATAAAATTCAGCCTGAAAATAAAATACAACTAATTCCATGAGTGCACTAATTCCATGTTCAAGCTTACACTTCTCCTGCCGGGGTCGCGGGAAGGTACCAAACGGTTATCGAGACCCCTGGCAACACAGGCAACGGAAGGAATACGGGTGGGTTTTAGTCAGTAAGAGTCTGACACACCCTCCCGCTCCGCCTAGAGCGGGAGAAGTTATTAGATGATTTACCAACCAAAAAAAAAAAGCTGTCACTTCTGTCACCTATCTATCTTCAAATCAGGAGGCCCTGGTACTGTGTGTGTCAAACGTATTGTAGTGTGTGTAGTATTTTTTTTTATTTAATTTATTTCAAATTCATATTATATAAAAATATTAGCTTTCGGCACTCCTCCTCCGTATAAATTTTAACTGAGCCAAATTTCATACTTCTCCGTCCGCGTAATTTTCGTAAAAAGGGGTACACAGTTTTCGTTTCACATTTATATGATGATGAATTAACCTATCCTGCTGGTTTCAATTATTTCTCTACCTAATATTATGGAGAGCAGCGGTGGCCCAGTGTTATCGGCCCCGACTTACAAGTTGTAGGTCTGAGTTCTTTGCATATGAATAGTCTCATAATTGGAAATTGATTTTATTAGTCGGTATTTATGATTAATTTTAAATTAACAGGAAATGCCATGACTCCCTAGAAAGATATAGATAAGATATGAAGTGACCTTTTCGGTGATGTTCTTCCGAAAGGTCAGATGTATGAACGTAGATGAAGCAAAAGGAGTATGTTAGGATCGTAGCAGATGGCGTTCTGTATTTTCTGTCTACCCCCATGCAAAGAAGGCGTGAGCTTATGTATGTATGTATATATTTTTATTGCCGAGAGATGATGTATCGATTTTTTTTGTAATTTGCTCAATACAAAACATCTTTGAAATCCAATCACACTTGTGAATTGAAAACCATCTGCTAAATAATTTCTTAAGTAATTTAAAGTCCCTAATGGTATAATTAAAAACAATATTAATCAGCAGAATTTCTTAGTAGAAAGCAATTTATTTCCTCATTATTTCTAATTATAGAATTTCAAAGTGAATGTACTAGACGAACGACTGTTTTAATTCACAAAATGTCACCGAAAACCTTTAATTTCAATTAGTAGAATTACACGTGTGTTCAAAAGTTAAGAGTTTACAGGATTTCAATCAAATTACTTTTGTTTAATGTGTGTTTGACTGTTCTGTTAACCACGTCAATCTATTGATCTTTGTGGCCCTGTTTCTTAGGTTCTCAGATAAACTCTATTACAAACACAGCTATTATGAGTTTATCTGAGAACCTCAGAAACAGTGTGATCGGGGTGCATATTGATCAAATCAATTCATATATATGTTTATTGGCGTTCAGGCAAAGAAATCAATTGTTTATTAATTTGACTTGTTACATTTCGTCAAATTGTCGTGTTAAAGCCATTTCATACACCTGTCGAAGAACAACAATTTGTTGTGATTTGAATATTATATGAACCGATACGATGATAGGTAGACATTTGAAATTTTCACAGATTCTGTATTCTATTGTTGCTATGACAACAAATAAGAACAATTTAAGAAAGTTAAAAATTAATACCATAGACACCAGACACTTAAAATTAAGTAGTTGTTAAATTCCTGAACAACAGATTTCCCTGATTTTACATGAATACGTACAGTCTACGTACTGTTGTTGAATGAATTTGTTTTTGATAACAACTCATGGCAACAATCTTAAACTCTCTAGCGTATTAACGTGAATCAAATAGATTTCGATAATGCGCTAAGGTAAGCTCGATAGACCGTGTCGTCTAGCTAACTTCACTCCTTATATTTTGTTTCTTTCTCTAACAGTAATAACAAGAGAGAACGGCTTATAAGCTCTTAAGACAGCCAATGTCACAAAATAATACGAATACATAAAAAGGTGGCGGTTAGTGGACTACTGATGGTACTTAGTGGTTGTTGATTTTTTATTCCTTATACTATGTCATTGTCGTCGATTAAATTTGTAATTTTGTGGAAGGTTTTGTGGTCCGCAGCGTTTTTGACTTAAATTTAAAGAGAAATAAGTTGACAAAATTGTAATATATAATACAATGAGGCCCAGCACCCCAATCGAGTACCACACTACCAATGAATATATAAGGGGCAGCTTATAAAGGAAATCGTTTGGCTTGGTATGGGCATGTGATGAGGAGGGATGAAACGCATGTGACTAAAAGAGTGATGAATATGAATGTTGATGGGTGGAGAGGGAGAGGAAGGCCAAAGAAAAGATGGATGGATTGTGTGAGGAATGATATGAAAGAGAAGGGAGTGAATGATAGCATGACGCCGGTCTAATGGTGCTCGGCAGTATTGCTGCTGAACATGAGGTCCTGGGTTTGATTCCCAGGCCGATGCCTGTCGGGGTCGCAGGCAAGTCCGAAAGGGTTAAATAAGCTCTTCCAGACATTATTTTGACTTTAATAGTCTCAAAAACGTATAGAATTTTAATGTAAGCATATATTTCACACCTCAAAATGCTAGTGAGCTACGGAACTACTATCGCAAGCTTATTTTTTATGAGCTTTGTTTAGTATAGTATGCGTCAAAATTAATGGCGACTCTGAAGTACGCCACTCTCTGCGCAGTACCCCGCCCCTCATCCCCGCTGACACATGAATTCGTTACTTCGCAGACACTCGCCTAATGTTCTGAGCCGTCATAAAGTTTGAATCGGGCTGTGAATGGTAGCTAAGTCATAGATAGTATATCACTTGTAAAATACTATAAGGTGCCTTGTCTTTGATTAATGATTTTATCAGAAAACTAGCTTTTGCCAACGGCTTAGCTCGCGTTCAGTGTCTTTTCCTCAGAAAAAGTATCATTTTTCTGTATGAAAAGTACCCTACTTACGTCCTTTTCTGTACCCCATTTTTTTTTGGTGGGACATTATCAAAATCAAATAACTTGAGGGCGTGTCGGTCTCTTTTTTTTTTTTGGCTGGGAAATCATCAAATAACTTCTCCCGCTCTGGGCGGAGCGGAAGGGTGTGTCAGATTCTTACTGACTAAAACCCACCCGTATTATTTCCGTTGCCTGTATTGCGGGGGCCTCGGTGACCCATAAGTACCTTCCCGCGACCCCGGCAGGCATCGGCCCTAGTGGACCCCTACCTTTGTGCTGACGACATCTCTTTGAAGCGCGCGTGGAATACAACGCGCCGTCGACCCGGGCCTGGTCCTTACCGGACGGTGAGCTACCCATTGCTCACCGTCCGCAAGCCCGTGCCTACGGTTGCCGGAAATCCGCCCGAGATTCCCGACGCCCAGGGCGTCTCCTGCGGCGGCTAGGGGCGAGAGGGCGCGAAATTTGCCTTTCCCTCAACCGTCCCGCGTCCTCTTTCGCGAGCATTACTGCTTCGCAGAAGGAGGTGACGGCTGCCCATGCCCTCTCGCTCCGTACCATGGCCTGAACCAGGACCGGACGTGAGAGATCTCTGCCGCCGATCGCCTCCACGAGGACACAGCGGTGGTATGCCCAAGCTGGGCAGACCTCCACCGTATGCTCCACCATGTCCTCCGGGCGATCCACACAGTGGTGACACCCGGGGCGTGTCAGACTCTTACTGACAAAAACCCACCCGTGTTCCTTCCATTGCCTGTGCGTTGCCAGAGACCACGGTATCCCTTTCGGACTTTCCCGCAACCCCGACTTTTCTGTTAATACTGATAACGTGTATGGAAAATTTCATGATGCTCAGTTGACTACATCAGACGTGAAAGCGTCAAACAAGCAAACAAACAAACTTTGGCATTTATTATAATAAGTTAGGATGACGAAAATATATTGCACGTGAGGATTTGGTCACCATGCAAATAGTCATTGTTTAAGGGCCATCTAAAAATTTGAACCATATCTAACACGTTTAGCAAATTTTCGCTACTGAGGTTGCTGCTACCCTCTTTTAAAACCATCTAACAGCATAACACTTAATATGTTTAAAGCATCATATTAATAATAAGTCAAAGTTCAGTCATTAATAAGCCCTAAGGTAGCACAACCGCTGCCCAGCCCCAAACTTCATTTAAATAAGAGCGATTCATAAGGGGCCTTTAAGTTTTGGATGGTACAAGTGAGGAGGTGACAGCGATTTTCAAAAACTCACTCTCAACATTATCACGGACAGAAACTAATGGGTATGATTATATAGCCATTATTTTGCGGCTTTTAATCTGACATGGGCTGTCACTTTGTGTAATAAAATGGTCATATTTATTGTATTTATCGTATTCTAGACTTTTACACTTATTATTATTATACCCTGCCGGGGTCGCGGTCTGGCGGGGTCGCGGCAAGGTACAAAACGGTTAACGAGGCCCTGGCAACACAGGCAACGGAACACAGGTGGGTTTTAGTCAGTAAGAGTCTGACATACCCTACCGCTCCGAAGTTATTTGATAATTTCCAACCCAAAAAAAAAATTGGATTAAAAAATATTATACATTTATTTTAAACTTATTTAAATTGATTAAACTAAACAACATCATCATCATCATTTTCCTGCCCTTGTCCCATGTTATTTGGGGTCGGCGCAATACGTTATCTTCTTCCATCCTCCCCTGTCAGCCGTCATGCTATCATTCACTCCCTTCTCTTTCATATCATTCCTCACACAATCTATCCATCTTTTCTTTAGCTTTCCTCTTCCTCTCCACCCATCAACATTCATTTTCATCACTCTTTTAGTCACATGCGTTTCATCCCTCCTCATCACATGCCCATACCAAGCCAAACGATTTCCTTTCAACTTTTCTGTCACTGGCGCCACTTGCAAGCTGCCCCTTACATATTCATTTCTTACTTTATCCATTTTCGTCACTCCAAACATCCATCTCAACATTCTCATCTCCGCTACATGCACTCTTTTTCGTCCATCTTCTTCACGGCCCAGCACTCCAATCCATACAGTACGACAGGCCTTACTTAGCTACGGACTTAAACTAAATTAATTAACTGAATTAACTTAAACTAAATTAATTAACTTAATTAAACTAAACAACATAAACTACAACATACACTATTATAATAAATATGACTATTTTATTACACAAATTGACAGCTAGCACATGTCAGATTACTCCAGTGAATTAATAATTTGACTATAGTTCAAAAATTTATGAAACACATTGTATTGTGTTAGGACAAATTATAAAAAATATTGTTGGTGTCTAACAATGTTACTATTACTGTTAGCTTGTACCATCCGTGGCTGACGAATGACATCTCCCCATGACGTCCTGTGCTTGCGATCAAGCACTGGAATAGCCTTAAAAAATATAGTTGTAGGAGAAGATAATAATAATAATAATAATACATAATCAGCCTATAATGTTCCCGCTGCTGGGACACAGGCCTCCTCTCTGTGAGAGGGAGTGGGCCGTTATCCACCACACGGGTACTAACCCGTAGATACTAACAAAAATAAAGTTTTATTGATTCAAATACAAGTGTTACAATATTTCGGTATGGCACTGGATCCCGTACTAGGATACCCTGCGTCGCAGGATTCTCTCTCTTTCGTCAGATAATATGAATTATAAAAGATAAGATAACAAATGCAACGGATTCAGTATAATTAATTAAACTTAGGGCAGATAGATAATGTCAGAAAATACTGCAGTTGATAATAGGTGGAGCGCGAACTTGAGTTCAGTAGAACTTATTACTATGGGACTTAAACAAAGATACACCTGCGCCTAACTCTTTGGGCAATACAGGTGAAATGTATCACACAGATTACATTTCCCCGAAAGGTGTCATAAAACCGTTATTTTGAAAATCAAAGTCAAATACAGAGTTTCTAAAAGTCTTTGAAAGTCGGGAATAAATACAAGAATTTACAAAATTTCAATAAATGAACGAGAAACCCATGTTATTGAAACTTGCGTTTTCTATTTCCGCTTCTACCTCAAATCGCTGACGCCCATTCTTCAAGCCTTACCCAAACTATGATGAAGAGTTAAACAAATTAGGCCAAGTAATTAATACGACCAGGTGTGGTTAGTCTCCTGCCTCTACGTAACTGCTATCTTAAAACTCGGTTAACACCTACAGGATATCGCTTCCACTCTGGTTTCATGTTGCTATGAAGGGTTCACGTAGATCGAAATACCGTAAAGTTTTGGGCGAAAATTAGGACCTACTTTAATATTATTTCCATTCATAAGTTTAGTAAGTACAGCTGGATACTTTTCAATCCACCTTTTGTTTTTGGGTGTAAAATTATCAAATAACTTCTCCTGCTCTAGGCGTAGCGGGAGAGTGTGTCAGACTTTTACTGACTAAAACCCACCCGTGTTCCTTCCGTTGCCTGTGTTGCCAGGGGCCTCGGTAACCCTTTCGGACTTTCTCGCGTTTTAATCCACCTTGGAAAGCACGTTAAGCCGTCGGTCCTGGCCACAGATATCTGACTGTGATCTTGGATAGTCTTTACGGGTAGTCATAAGCCCGAAACTCTGACAACCAGTTTTACCAAGGGGTATCGTATAACCCAGTAACTGGGTTGTGGAATTCAGATAGTTTTTAGCATTCGTTCCAAGTATTGCTATTCACCAGTATCTGGTCACACTGGAAGACGACCCAGAAAAAAAACTAGGCAGATGGTGATGGGTCTGAACAGTTATAAATTAAACCTGCTGGTACAGTATGACATGTATCCTGAAATAAACTTTAGAGCAAACCCCAACATAAGTCGAATCTCGATGACAACCGCGCCGTACAATACAATGTAACAACTAAAACTTCAAGTGTAGTTAAATAGCGCGTGTGCACAGAATTATTTTGTTTTGAATTTTGACAGTTTGACAACTTGGCTTTTAGGAATAGTAAGTTATAGGTAAACGGAATAATATCTGTGTTTGTTTGTTAGTTTGTTACATTTTTACGGCTTAACCACCGAACTGACTTTGATGTTTGGTGTAAAGGCAAAAACCGTGAGGAATGATTTAAGTACTAAGATAGACACACCCCTAAAGGTAAATAGGTAAATAGGGTGCTGAAGTTTCCTAAATCAATACATTTAATAGGCATTTTAAGTTTCTTGTTATAATCACACAGAAGCTGGCTTAGCATGACGCTTTCTATTTCTTCGAAGAATAGACATGGCTCTTTCTATATAAAACTTGACATTTCATTTCTCCATTTTTGACATCGCACCGTAGAAATCCTTCTACAATCTGTCATTTTATCTTTTTTTTCTAATGATCTTTGTCTAGGTCCTTTTTTATGTAGAAGGTTTTCTTCGGTGGGATGTCAAAAAATTAAAAACGAAATGTCACTTTGTATAGAAAGAGCCGTGTCTATTCTTCGAAAAAATAGAAAGCGTCATGCTAAGCCTGAAGGACTTTCCGACCTATCCACTTGACGTAATCCCTTAGCTGCCTTTTAAAAAACTCATAAAATAAAAATAAAGAACCATTTTACCTCGAAAACAGACGAATTTACCTATTTATGAATGCAAAAGCATACCCCAGCAGTCTTAATGAATCAATTAAGAATCGTTTTAACAGTAAATAAAGAAACAATTTCATCGCAGTTCAACAACGTAACAATGATAATTGAATTAATTAATATTCTGCCTGTCTGCAAGTCTACTGGTCACAAGCGCTACTGCTGAGCATGAGGGCTTGGGTTTGATTCCTAGGTTGGGCAAAGGGATATTGTTTTTCTATCCGGAATTTCTCGGTTGATGGCAATAGACTCGCCCCCTATTACATGGGACTTAAACATAACTGGCGAAATGTGTGTTTAATATAGGTACACCTCTGCCCAACCCTTCGGGGAAAAAAGGCGTAATGTTATGATATTATGTTAATTAATATTCTGCATAAAAACAAACGTGGACACTATTAATATTGTTCGCTCCCGAGTTGTTTGTATCGAGACTACAGGTTGGGGAAAAAGTCTTTTCGCATTATAGTATGTATGAACTTGTAATAAAATCTCTTTGGGTATACTATTTGTATCTGGCTGGTTTTGGTATCATTGAAAGTTTAAATTTTAAAGAACATAATTCCAAATTCAAATTAGGAAAATGTGTAATTTTCATTTGTTTTTCGTACCGTCATGAGTGAATCTAATGAAGAAATTCGATACATTTTAAAATTTTACTACAAAAAAGGTAAAAATGCAACGCAAGCCGCGAAAAAAATTTGCGATGTTTATGGACCTAGTGCAGTGTCTGTGAGAGTAGCACAAATTTGGTTTAAGCGTTTTTATTCCGGAAATTTTGATGTCAAAGATGCACGTCGCTCTGGTCGCCCTATTACGGATAAAATGGATGCCATTTTTGAAAAAGTGGAGCAAGATCCGCATATCAGTAGTTACGATGTAGCTGAAGAATTGGGAATTGACCACAAAACAGTTTTGGCGCATTTGAAAAAAACTGGGTACACAAAAAAACTCGATATTTGGGTACCTCACGAGCTCACTGAAAGAAACCTAATGAACCGTGTACTCATTTGTGATTCTTTATTACGACGTAATGAAACCGAACCATTTTTGAAGAAGCTAATCACTGGTGATGAAAAGTGGATCACGTACGACAAGAACGTGCGAAAAAGGTCGTGGTCAAAGGCCGGTCAGGCTTCACAGACTGTGGCGAAACCCGGGTTAACTCGCAACAAGGTGACGCTGTGTGTGTGGTGGGATTGGAAGGGCATTATTCATTATGAGCTGTTACCACCAGGCAGGACATCGATTCTGAACTCTACTGCGAATAACTGATGAGATTAAAGCAAGAAGTTGAGAGAAAGCGGCCGGAATTAATCAACAGAAGGGGTGTGGTTTTTCATCATGATAACGCTAGACCTCACACATCTTTAGCCACTCAGCAAAAATTAAGAGAGTTTGGCTGGGAGGTGTTAATGCATCCGCCGTATAGTCCTGACCTTGCACCTTCAGATTTCCACCTGTATCGGTCTCTTCAGAATTCATTAGGCAGTGTCGGGTTAACATCACGAGAGGACTGCCAAAACCACTTGTCGCGGTATTTTGATCAGAAGTCCCAAAATTTCTACAGCAATAGGATCATGTCCTTACCTACAAGATGGCAAAAAGTTATCGAACAAAATGGTACCTACATACTTTAGTTAAATGTAAATAAACTATATTAAAAAATGTTTAGAATTTTCTTAAAAAATGCGAAGAACCTTTTTCCCCAACCTATTATTAAAAAATACTGGAGCTTAAAAGCGAAAACTTTTGTTATAAAAAAAAAAAATATCCTTATTGAGAGCGTTTGAAAGCGATTACATGATTAAGCCAATCACTCTCTTGGTATCTTGATTTTGGCTTCAGAATCGTACATCGTACATAGTATTATCAGCCTATACTCAATGTTCCCACTGCTGGGACAGAGGCCTCGTCTCTGTGAGGAGTGAGCCGTAATCCACCACGCGGGCCCAGTGCGGTTTGGTGGATGTCACATGTCTTCGAATTATTAGTTCTAGGACATGCCGGTTTCCTCACGATATTTTCCTTCACCGTTTTGAGAACAGTGGCGGTGAAATAATTTACACAAAGTAAAGCGCCTGCCTGGATTCAAACCTACGCCCTACAACAACTCGTAAGTTGCAGCCATTTCTACTACGGGTGGCCTAGTAGAAACGGCCGCAACTTACGAGTTGTTGTAGGGCGTAAGTTTTTCTCTTTAAATGGTTCGGTAAAACATTCCCGATGCCCAAATACCCGAAACTGAATTCTCATTACCAGTGAATGTTCGCAAAAATTCACCTTCTTGTCTTTGAATGCACTTAATTAAGTGACTGTCTTGAAAGACCCAGACAAATGGAACTTGCGTTCAAAAAACCATTCAGTTGAATTTACGGGCATTTTTTTATACACTTAATCTTAAGCGAATCTCATAGTCTGACAAGCTTACGCAGACTAGATTATGTACCAACTGTCTCACAGCCGGCGATTATCGAAAAGCGAGTAACTAAAAAAAACGAGTTGGCTAGCAACGAGCAGCGACTGAGCGCTGACGAGCGATTACTCGCTAGAATGCGAATGTACCAAGGCGTGATCTCTAAGCGAGTGTTCTGCCCGCCAAACGAGCGTCGCTCAGCGAGTACTATGTTTGATACGGGTGACCACGGAAAATCAGCGCTGTGCTGTGGGTCACCCATAGCCCAGCATCATGCTGAGTGGAAGCCTTCGGCAGTGGTCCTACCGCCGGTGATTAACGAGTAGCGAGTAGAGCCAGTGAAAACGAGTTGGCAAGCAGCGAGTGTGTCGTTCCGATAGTTATGTCACTGGGCTATCAGCGAGTATCCGAGTCTGACGGGCGATTACTCGCACCACTCGCTCGACCGCTGGTTGGTCTCTCGGCGTGAGTTCTAATCGCCTAGCGAGCATCGCTGAGCAAGTATCGCTGAGCGAGTATTATCTTTGATAGCTTGTCACTCAGCGACAAACTAGTGGAGCGAGTACTCGCTGGCGGTGTGAACAGTCAGCGACCAACTATTAATATATGCATCTCTTTTGTTTACACGGAATAAATACATATATGACGCAGAAGGTTCGTCTCTCTCATTATTACTGTAGGTACACGACACAACTATAAACGTGTTCACTTATTGACCGCTTCCGACAAACTCAACTTATCTCCGGTCAAGCGTTATGTTGTAGACTGTGTCGAGCGCCGCTTAGGTGGCGCTGGCGTCCCGATTAGTCAAACGAGTGAATAACGTATTTCCGACAAATATATATTGTACGTTTCTTAAGCGAGAAAATAGTCGGGCTTCAACTCAACCATAATTATCATCATAAAACTTAAATTACCAACTCATTAAATACCTATATACTTGTAATGAAACTATTTACCAAACTAGTTTAAACTTAAATTGCATCCAATTTAAGAAAATGGCTACCAATTTACTAGGACACACGCAAAGGACGAATTCTTTGGAATAGTAGAAAATACCGGCCAAGTGCGTGTCGGACCACGCTCGGTCGGCTTGGTTCCGTAGTAGTGATGGATATTCACGTGTGCACAGTTTTAGACCGTAAAAATAATTTTGTATTTCATAGTATGTCTCGAAAAACTTATTAAAATAAAATAAATTATTAAAAAAATAAAACAAAAACCCCGAAACGGCTTGATGGATTTACACATATGAGGTGTCCTTAGATTCGTCTTAATTGTGGGAGTGACATAGGCTATATAATATTTTGAAATTGCATCTGCAAATACAAGAAAAGAAAGAGGGGTTTTTTTTGCATTTGCAGATGCAACAATATTGGTATCAAAAAAAGCTAGTAATGAATCATTTAAATATATATATATTAATAAAACTAAAAAGCTTGTAAGAAAATAAAAAAAAACAAAAACCTCGACTGCAAAACACATAACTGAAATGGGAAAAACAATCATTATAATCTATAGAATTTTGGCCTTGCAGGCGGGGGACAAACAAATAACCTGAAATATGGTGTAACTTGTGATTTTCCAGCCGTTTAGGCTACAGAGTGTGCCAAAGGAATAGGCATACATACATACATACTCTCGAAAAACATTACCCTCCTAGGGCAGTCGGGGAATTATGCCATTCCTCAAAAACTATTGACTTATGTAGCAAAGTCACTTGATAACTTATTCTGTTTCATTATGGGATCCAACATCACCCATCATGCTTTCTTCCCCTCGGTTAAATGTAAAGGGATTGGCAACCCTAGTATTTATTTTCGTAATTTCTCTATACCATTTCTCAACTTCTCTAATTTTCACCGATTTATGTAGTTCAAATATTCTCCGAGTAAAATGGCTGTGTAATATCCGTACGGATAAACCGACTCATAGAAATAGAAATGTATTTATTTCCAGTTCAGTTCAGTTACCAGTTTTGTCTTAATTTTTCTGTTGTATTCGTTTTTTTTGAACGTATTTTTTTTGTAACACAATTACATACACAGCAGGCATGGGGATAAATAACATTAGTTAACACTGACAGACGGACAGCTGGACATGGCGAAATTATAAGGAGTCCGTTTTTGCCACTTGACTACGGAACCCTATAAAAGATAGCAATCTAATGATTTGTGAAATTGTCTTTTGGAGTACGTTTTTGTCAAATGACTTAGGACTTAGGTAGATGCATCTGTCTGAAGGAAAAATGGTTTCTATTCAAGATAAATGAAATAACTTTATTCTGTAAATAAGATATCGGAATCACTGGTACACGTCTGATCTGACCAAAATTATGTCTGGACTTTAAAAGAGACTGTGACCTCTGAGTTTGTTTCGGCCTTTCTTCTCAGAGTAGTCAGATAGGAAACGCCGACCTCATCTAGTTTTAAAAATATGTTTGGCGTGTAAAAGTGTTTGTAAAAACCTACTTACAGAAATAAAATCATTTATCACGTCACATAAAAAAAAAATGATGGTGTCGACATTTCCTATCTGACTACCCTTGAGAACTCAGAGTTCGAAGTCTCTTTTAAAGTCCAGACAATAATCTTGGTCAGTTCATGTGAGGACCATGTAGAATGGTTTCTTGAAGAAAGAACCACACAGATTGGAGAGGACCTGTTCAGACATGTGACATGTGAGTGTGAAATACTTCAAAGACATAAACCTGCTTGATTAAGTTATGCCTTTTTTTTTTTTTTTTGGGTGGGAAATTATCAAACAACTTATCCCGCTCTGGGCGGAGCGGGAGGGTGTGTCATACTCTTACTGACTAAAACCCACCCGTATTCCTTCCTGTGTTTCCAGGGGCCTCGGTGACCCTTTAGTACCTTCCCGCGACCCCGGCAGGCATCGGCCCTAGTGGACCCCTACACTTGTGCTGACGACATCTCTTTGAGGCGCACGTGGAACACGACGCGCCGTCCACCCAGGCCTGGTCCTTACCGGATGGTGAGCTACCCATTGCTCATCGTCCGCAAGCCCGTGCCTACGGTGGCCGGAAATCCGCCCGGGATTCCCGACGCCCAGGGCGTCTCCTGCGGCGTCTAGGGGCGAGAGGGCGCGAAATTTTCTCTTAACTGTCCCGCCTCCGTTTCGCGAGCATTACTGCTTCGCAGAAGGAGGTGACGGCTGCCCATGCCCTCTCGCTCCGTATCATAGCCTGAACCAGGGCCGGACGCGAGAGATCTCTGCCACCGATCGCCTCCACGAGGACACAGGCGGTGCTCTGCTCAAGCCGGGCAGACCTCCACCGTACGCTCCACCGTATCCTCCGGGCGAGATTAAGGTATGCTTAGCAGTATCATCCTCTAATTTAAGGGGTACTTGCGAGTGCCAACTCCTTAATTTTTTTCTTCAAAGAAATTTGTGTATTGCAAAACAATTATCAAAATCAAAATTATTACATTCACTTCTAATAAACTGTCCAGAGTTTTTGCAAATTATGTTGTAGATAAGTTCCAGTCTTACCAGATGCTGAATAAATGTTTATTAAAATTTGATATTACCCAACTATTGAATTACAGGAGAAACCTGTGAGTTTTCTTTGGTTAGACCGATTGTCCCTGGGCTTTCTAGTACCCATATGCCAAATACAAAATATACCGTTAAAAAATATAATATAACCGACATCGGAATGTGTATCTTTTGTCCACTTTTATTATTTTGTCACAATCCCTTTAAAACATATTTCTTTTATTTTTTTCATTTTATGGAACATCTAAGGCCCTTGGCATCTAATAATCGCTTTCATAGCGTTTCGTATGTTTTCAGCGACTTTCAATAGAGTTGATGAATGCTTTTCGGTGTCTTAGTTGTTTTTTTGACATTTCGCTCGCTCGCTGATAGAATGTCACTTTGTTAGCCTTTTGATATGTATCAAAAAGGTTTCCCTAGGATACTTACAACCCGTCCTTTTGATCTGTCAGGTCGTGAGTTTTGAATATGAATGTGGAGAGCAATAAGAGTAGGGGAACACCAGAGATACGATGGATAGACTGTATGAAAGATGATGTGGCTAGAAAGGGGGTGACTACTGCGATGACAACTAATAGAGAAGTATGGAGGAAAAAGACGCCATGTTGTACCGACCCCAAATAAATTGGGATAAGGGCAGGAGAATGACGCTGATGATGATGATTTCGATCAAGCCAAGTCATCTTGGAAGCCATACATTTAATACACTACTAACAAACCTTACATAATCAGCCTATTATGTTCCAACTGCTGAGACACAGGCCTTCTCTCTGTGAGAGGGAGTGAGCCGTAATCCACCACGCGGGGCCTGTGCGTTTTGGTAGATGTCACATGTCTTCGAATGTTTGGTTCTAGGACAAGCCGGTTTCCTCACGAAGTTTTTCTTCACCGTTTTGAGAGTAGTGTGGTGATGAAATAAATTACGCAAAGTAAAGCTAAGTAAAAAATCGTACGACACCCTGCGTGTTCTCTATGGCGCTGATGAGGCTGCCTCGCTACTATAACGCATCGGGTATGTTTGCGGACGGGAATAATTATTCGGCGATTATTCGGAAGAGAGTTGTATCCCTGATGCGCCGCATACTAGGCAGTTCCAACAGCTACCTTCAGCTGTTCGCATGGAGGATGGATCTGGATCTGGAATGCCCAATAATTTGGTACTGGACCAGGCTGCATGTTGAGCATTCGGGATTCAAACCTAAATTTAGATTAAAATAAAATAGTGTATATTATAATATGTTGTGTATGTAATTGTAAAATTGTAATTTATAATGTTTTTACTGATATCTTTTGTAATGTTTATTTAATTTGTAATCAATTCTTATGTATCTCATTTTTATTTATTTTTTTATTTCTTTTTGTACATGTATGCATATATTGTGGACTGGTTCTGAAATAACTAAATATAATAATAAAAGCTCCTGCTTCAGTTCGAACCCACGACACTCGTAAATCAGGGAACACCACTGGACCACCACAGACTCTCTTTAATAATCTTAATATATTGTAACTCGAATGTTCGCCATCAGATTTATCACTCAAAGTATCGAGGCCGCTATTTCCTGCAACTATTGAACCGTCGATATTTTTACGTCGAACGAGTTATAGCAAAAATGCTTTTGACATAAAGGTTCAGTTTCTGGTACAGCTAGTTTGATTCGGTTATTAAATTCTGGAGTTTATTGAGTAGAATTTTTCAATTTTCTGCTCTCTGTTTCTCTTAATATTAGCTACTTTATGTGGGTATGTAAGTATATGGGTAAAAAGCACCATGAAAATTAAATTCCTGCACGGAAGAATGGGATCGCTTCAGCGAAAAATATCAATATTCTCAGAAAAATTGTTTCAATCCAAGTAAATATTTTCTTAACGTAAGTAAATGTACTCAGTCCAAGAAAACCTGTTTACTCAAATTAAGAATTATAAATACTTGGTTTTTATTCTTGACTTAAGCAAATATTTTTGATTCAAGACTATAATAATCTTAATTGAAGAAAATATTCTAAGAGAGAAAAATAATATTCTTAAAATTAAACTTAATAATTCTTCATTTAAGTATGTATAATATATGTCTTCGAAGAAGACAATAAAACTAAGACAAAATTTTACTTCATTCAAGAATATATTGTTTTCCCCATACATGAATCAATATTTGTTTTGTCCAAAAGGATATTGTCTTAATGTACGACATCTTTTTTTCCGTGTGGGTATAATTTAGACCAGAACAAGGTGCAAACGAACCGAATGAAAATCTGTACGTCTTTCTGTCACGTGACTCGTTCTGCGAAATGGTGACGATTTCTAGATTGTGTTGCAAACACTAAAAGAGAAATAAATTAACCCTCAGTGTCCGAAATATACTCATACTATATTTATATTATATATAACTTTAATGTCATAATAAATGGAAAAAGCTATTTGCTCTGCATATATAACAAATACAAATTTCTTAAAATAAACTTGTCGTATTAGAAAACTAGTTTTTTTTTCACCCACATTTCGCCAGTTATGTGTAAATCCCATGTAAGAAGGGGCGAGCCTATTGCCAGCACCCGGGCACAAATCCAGACTCCGAGCTGCTACTGAGAAATTCTAGATAGAAAAACCTAATAACACTTTACCCGACCCGGGAACTGAACCCAGGACCTCATGCTAAGCAGTAACGCTTGCGACCACTATACCAAAGAGGCAGTCAAGTCAGTTTTTTTTTCAAAGGACTATTATTTAAATTTCGATCGGAATAGGTCTGAATAGGATAAACGTAATAGGACCTTTGGTACCTAGGCCTTACATATGAAAAAAAAAATTGTTGGCTCAAGTTATTCAAAAAAACTTATTCTAGGTACTTACAGAGACTGAGAGAGATACTTGGACAACCCAAGCTTAGAGATCTTGCTCCCTTTGATACCTTCGTTCACAATGTTGGTCACGGTCAAAAAGTTCTTCGTCATTGTCGATTCTTGTGACGTCACTATTGTCACACAAAACCACACATAAATTAAATTATAAACACTGGCAACACTTTTTATAACAACAACTAACAATATTCCAACAATAAAACAAAATAATTTTTGTTTTCACTTCGAAAAAAAGAACACTGATTTGAATGAGCAATTATTTGTAATAGCAACACTTACTTTTTAAATTGAGAACCCAACATCGAACGTAATTTTTTTAAATCGCAACAGATAACACGCGAAAAAATGTTTTTTTAATTGTTAACAAAAAGGTGTTGTTTTAAGAATTCTCTCTTTTTTATCACAGACACGATATCTCGATGTTTTTGTTTTAAAATACAGCTTTCATAACAGTTGGCAGAATGTTTTCACAGACCTGAAAAGGAAGGTTTTCTTGTTCATTTGTTCACTCTTGGATATTTCCCAAAAGTACTTCGTTTGATTATTTATGGAGACGAATCTTTGGTGCCTGCTTAGAAATAAATTATTGGACGTACGAAGGCGTTGACAATTTGCTTAAAATAGTGATTTTTGCATTTGTTTGGTTTTATATTGTTACATTTTTGAGTCAAGTTCATGTTTATTAGTGTTTTTATTTTAACCTAGGCAGGATTGTCACGTTTCCTTCGTGTCCAAAATTAGTACAAAAAAAAAACCAAAAAAAATAATATATCAAAAATACTTGAATAATTTTGATAAGACGCGTGGTCGGTTGTAAAATATCGGCTTATGTTGTGCAAAAGAAGAATTACGAACTAATGAACACATCAAGTAAATCATTTTCAAAGCTCTCTCCGTACAGTCAACCATATATAAGTGGTAACTACTTGTACTACGAATATCGTCCTTACAGGGACAACATAAAGGCGGTGTCAATGTCGAAGTATTACCACTGATGCGCGGTCGAATGTAACCTTTATAATTTATGGGTGTAGTAAAAGCCGAATAATAAGGTATATTTCCAGGAGGCTGTCTCATGATTCTATTAACCCCTTTTCAATTAGAAAGCGTGGTGATAAACAGACCGAACTCATCATACATCGTGTTCAGTGATTCAAGCTCATTATATGAAGACCTTTGACATTTGGGTGAGAACACAGTGTTAGGCTGTAGCGAGTTTAACTTTGTGAGCGAAAACCCCACAATATTTATGTTCCAAAAACAATATAATCAACCTTGATATTATAAGTAAGAACAGTTAGATATTTAACTTAAATTATGTATTTATTTATATAACAGTTTATGTACACACATACAAAACAGACAAGAAGAAAGGAACCGATAAATACGAACAAAGGTGATGCTTATTTCTAAAGAAATTCTGAGTTGAGCCGCACGATTTCTGACAAATGCGTGCACTGACTGGGCAGGTCTACGCAATTCTTTCCTCAAAAAACCATTTCAGACACCAATCTCTCGTCATGATATCACCAAGATTATGTCTGGACTTTAAAAGAGACTGTGACCTCTGAGTTTTATTTCGGCCTTTCTTCACAGAGTAGTCAGATTGGAAACGCCGACCTCATCTAGTTTTTAAAATATGATTGACGTGTTTGTTCAAACCTACTTACAGAAATAAAAGGATTTATAACCTAACCAACATTCGATCTTCAAAAAGGGCACAATGTCATACTATTAGATGACACGTGGAAGTAGGACGGCATGTCGTAATTATCCGGAGCAAAAAAGAGAGAAGGCCATACGTAACTAGGCTAATTTGCCATATCATTGGCTACATAGGTAAGTAAAGTGGCAGAATTCTGAGAAAAATCATAATTAGTAATAATAATAATAATAATAATAATATAAATTGCCACATACATGGCTCATGAGGGTGCTGGAGTTGAATAAAGTAGATGCAACTCTGCGCACCTTCTTGATGTCGTGTATGGGGCAATGGAGGACGGTCCTTCGCTATCCAGGATGTCGAAATATCCAGAGGAATAGCGAACCGATAAGGATCGAGCGGGGCATATTTCAGGGCGATAGTTTGAGTCCGCTTTGGTTCTGCTTAGCCTTGAATCCTCTAAGCACGCTGCTGGAGGATTCAGGTCTAGGCTATCGGTTGAGGAGAGGTGGTCAGGTAATATCTCACCTCCTCTACATGGATGACCTAAAACTCTTTGCCTCCAATAATTTGCAACTGATGGACCTACTGAAAATAACTGAAACTTTCAGTAGCGCCATCAGGATGGAATTTGGAGTGGATAAATGTGCGGTCATGCATGTAAAGCGAGGGGAGATTGTGGAGTCCGTGGGAACCCAACTCTCGGATTCCTTAAACCTTAGAACCCTCTCCGCATCCGAAACCTACAAGTATTTGGGTATGTCGGAAGTATGTTACTGACATGAAGCAATCGTTGAAGCAGCGCTTTTTTGACCGCCTGAAGAAAGTATTTAATAGTCTTCTATCAGGCGGAAACAAGGTGCGCGCCTTCAACGGTTGGGTCATGCCCGTTTTGATGTACTCTTTTGGCATACTCAAATGGACTCAAACCGAACTCGACGCCTTGGATAGGAGGGTCAGTACGCTGTTGACTGCATATCGAATGCATCACCCACGGTCATCGGTAATGAGACTGTATATCCCGCGAAAGTGTGGAGGTCGAGGCTTTTTAAACGCTAAGACCCTCCACAATCACGAGGTATGCAGTCTCAGGGAATATTTCCTAGAAGCCGACGTGGGGATGCATCGAGATGTGGTCGCGGTGGACAAGGGCCTCACTCCACTCTCCTTGGCTAAAGAGAACTGGCGCAAGCTTGTAGTGCTTGACACTAACGATCGCAGGGAGGTATGGCAGAGTAAGGAGCTTCACGGACGCTTTTTCCGGGCCCTACATGAACCAGATGTAGATTTCCAAGCATCCGTAGCCTGGCTTCGTTTCGGTGACCTCTTTGGGGAAACCGAAGGTTATGTCTGTGCAATTATGGACGAAGTTATCATGACGAAGAATTACCGGAGATTTATTGTGAAGGACGGCACGGTTGACATGTGTCGGGCATGCCACCGTCCGGGAGAATCAATCCGACACATTATCTCCGGGTGTTCTCGTCTAGCTAACGAAGAGTATTTGCATAGACACAACCTTGTAGCCAGGATTATCCATCAGCAACTTGCTCTTAAATACAGCCTTGTAGAATCTGAAGTGCCGTACTACAGGTATGTGCCCGACCCAGTTCTCGACAATGGAAATATCACTTTGTACTGGGATCGATCCATCATCACTGACAGGACTATTGTTGCCAATAAGCCTGACATAGTGGTGGTGGATCTAACAGAGCGGCGCGCAATGATTGTTGACATAACAGTCCCTCATGACGGGAATCTCGTGAAAGCCGAGAAAGATAAACAGATCAAGTATCTTGACTTGGCTCGCGAGGTTGTCGACATGTGGGATGTGGATTCAGCAATCATTGTGCCGATAGTCATATCAGCCAATGGCTTAATTGCCAAGAGCCTCGACCAACACCTAAGGAGGCTCACGTTGGACGGCTGGATTAAGGGCTTGATTCAGAAAGCGGTACTTCTGGACACGGCCCGCATTGTTAGGAGGTTCCTCTCTCTGGAGCCCTGACCGCCGGTAGCTTGGACCCTGTTCCCGATACCGGTGGGCCACCATTTTTTTATATTTTTAAATGTTTTTATATATTTTTGTATATTCTAATATTTAAAAATATAATTATATTGTGTAAATAATGAAATAAAAGAAAATAATAATAATGTCGTTACGGCCAATGGCCTGATGGCTGAAAGCCTCAACCATCATCTCTCGAGGCTTGCAGCTCTGCACATTAGCACATCGCTGTACTTCCTAGTACACCCCAGTCATTTTAGTTCATGAAGTTTTTATCAGCTCGTGAACCACGAACCATCAACATTCTCCTGCCCTTCACCATCTGCCTAGCGTTTTCCCAAATACGTTGAGGTCGGCTTCCAGTCGTACGGGATACAGCTGGATACCAGTATTTTACATGGAGTGACTGCCTATCTGACCTCCACAACCTAGTTACTGGGTAACACGATACCCCTTGGTAAGACTGGTTGTCAGACTTTCGAGCTTCTGACGACCCGTAACGACTGTCACAAATCTACAAACGACAGCCGGACCAACGGCTTATAGTGTTTTCCGAGGCACGGAGGGGTCCCTGGTATGTAAAGATGGTCACCCATCTACGGACCAACCGCCGCAAGCGTGGCTTAACCTGATCGATCGATCCGTGCGGCTTTTATTACTTAGTCACAAGCCCCTCATCATTCTCCTGCCCTTATTCCAATTTATTTGTGGTCGGCGCAACATGTCCCTTTCTTCCATACTTCTCTATTAGTTGTCATCTCGGTAGTTCTTGAACCACGAACCACACCTATTTTATTTAATATTTTTTTACACGTGGACAAACGGCTCGTCTGATGAATAGCTATTACTGCCTTTAGACATCTGCAACACACATGGGTGTGTCTATATTCTGCCAATTCTAGAAGAGATACCAACGTGAACGAAAACCTAGTACTTTTGGAAAATCGAATCCGCCGAAGTTAGTGACAACTCAGGTATTTAATACTTTTCACACTCAACACGCACTCGCTTTATTACCGCTACCGCTTATACCCCACCCGCTGCTGCTTATCACTATAGCCACTGACTCATGTGACATAAGCCAGGCATAATTACTAAAATGATGTTACATACTCAGTGATTGTACGCGAAGAAGTCATACAAACAAAAAGTTTCTGCTGATATTTTTATTTTTAACCTTTACGTTTTTTCAATTACAATTCGAGCGACATGCGACATGCCAAGAGGTATTCGTGTATCTCTGTTTTTTTTTTTGATGATTCTACTTGATGTATTTTTTTTATTATATTGTAGTTCGTTAAGATTTAAGCCATGTGTCACCCCTTATAAAATATTAAAAATAAATATGTGTAATTTTTTTGGTGTACCTAATAAAGAGTGTTCTATTCTATGAAATTCACTATGTTCATTTCAAATCAATGTCATGAGAACAAATCATAATTTACGACCCAAAATAACTCACACGTGTGACCAATCCAGTTCCAAACTAAAGAGCAAGTTTGAACAAGTCAGCACAAACTAGTTTCACCTCGCATTCAATATAAATTAGCAACCAAGTGTTTTTGAACTAAAACGTCAACTTAGCTGGCGACCTAATTTACAAGTTTAGGTGAACACTTTGTACATACCTGGGTATGCATAATTGGTATGAGGGTAAGTGGATAAAAATGTTGTATACGCTGACGAATGTTGTATAAGCGTGTACGCCGTACGGCATTTCATACAATGTAATACGGAACAATATGGAATAACAGTATGAGGTAATTCAACAGATTCACATTCATAGCCCAAAAAGTGTGTAAGGTCAATTTTCTATCTTAAGTGGACAGACTCCTGTAAACCCGTATTTATTAAGCAAAAGCTGCTTACCCTCCCGTCTTTATATGTATTTGAAACCTGCAAATTTGTAAGAAACAATTACTCGCTTTTTGAAAAGGATGAAAAGGCTATGTCAAAGCGGAAAATACTACAAAAGCCACTAGTAGTCCCGCTTAATAGACTAAAAGTATGCAACAAAAATTGTTATACCATGGCTGTGAAAATATACATACTCGTATAACCACTTAGCCGAAGAATTTAGAAAAGCCACAGATTTAGAATTTAATAGAAAGCTACATAGTTGGTTGTGTGAGAGATGTTTTTATTCTATCAATTAATATTTTGAATATAAAATGTAAAACTTATGTATTATAATTATTATGACATCCCCGTATTATTATTGACATTACTTAAATAATATTGAAACTTATTCACTTGACATCGTTATTATTGATCGCTATTTTTTAATTCTAATTATTATTTTAAATGGATAGAATTGTATTTAATTTGAATTTTATTAGTTGCATTGTAATCTAAACTTAAATTATGCCTTATATTATATTGCTAATAATTATTAAATGTGTACTGCATGCTTTATGTATAACCAAGATGTAAAATCTAAATATTTGCACGGCTGGAATGCCGAATATAGTGAAACCCATAGATCCTAAGAACTTATGTCAGCTACCTATATTCTTGCAAATAAATATATCATTCATTCATACAAATTTTCAAGTCTTTAGTTTTCGAAATGACTGAACTGATTTTAATGAAACTTCATAACCATAAGCAAGATATATAGGTCTAAGATGTCAGTAGAAAACAGACATCTTAGACCTAACCGAATGCTAACTTTTTAAACCTATTTATCTTATCTAAAAGTATGAAGTTTCATTAAAATCGGTTCAGTCTTATCGAAAAATAAGGACTTGAAAATTTGTATGAAAAGCCGTACGGCGTACACGCTCTTAAGACTACTACGGCTCACAGTTTGTTTTAGTACTTAATAATGACATATACTTTGATTATTATTTATATATCAAATGTGTGTAAAATACGTAAAAGAGTAATTGTTCCTTTCTTTACACATTGAAGCTTCCAGAGCCAACCGCATTTCAACGTCACTTAGTCTTAACGGTAATGTGTTTAAAGTAAATCTTCATGTTTTCTCAGAAAATGGACGGCGGCACTCACGTCCTTCCGTTTAGAGAGTAATAAATTGACAATTACTGTAGAAATGGTGGAGTTTCTATTGAATCGTATTGATTTTAATGGGTAATGGGGACTTTTTTAGTGTTTCGTAGTAAACAAGGAACCCTTATAGTTTCGCCATGTCCGTCTGTCTGACCCCACTGTATCTGCTCAGAGATGCTTAATACTAGAAAGCTGTTATTTGGCATAGGTATACATATTAATCAGGCCGACAGTGCTAAAATAAAAGAAAAAACATTTTTTTAACGAGGTACGTTAAAAAAATGTTTTTTCTTTTATTTTACACGTAATGTTCCTTCCTTGCACGTAATGTGGGGATGATATTTATTTTTCTCGTCTACTCCATGGTGTGGGGTATCTTTAAATAGGCCGTTCAAAAATATTGCAGGTCTGTCAACACCACTTTTCGATTCCAGGATCCACTTACGTAATATTAAGCATTAAAGTGCTAATTTTTGTTACAGTCAAGTGTCCCCCCCCCACCCCTGCCAGCTAAATGGTTGTTTATAGATATGTGAAAAAAATCATGGCAGTAGTACATATAATGAAATTAAAAGGAAAAATATCACGGCTAAGTAGGCTATACAAGTTAACGAGTTATAGTCGACCAACTTAAATTTGCAGTTGTAGAATTGACCGTGGCATCTATCGATGTATGGGAGAACAGGTTTTTCAACTACAATGTTAAGTTTGTTTTTGGAATAAATTCGTCCTAAGTAATCCCAACTCTTCAACAAGGAACTCTTCATTGTGCGTCCGACACGCACTTGGCCAGTTTTTATATTAGGTATGACTCGGCTGGGTATAGCGTTCGGGAAGGTGCGCAATATCTTCTGGTCTCACATACCGCAGTGTCCCAAGACAGAAGTAGTTGACCATAGTGTGTTTTCAGTGATAATCTATGGCACTGAAAAATGATGAGGTCATCAGAAGGCTGATACCTCAGAGGACAATGGAGAGGGCTGTACTTGAAGTTTCCGTACGTGATCGATTCAGAAAAGAAGAGATCCTTAAGTGGCAGTGGGCCTTGCTAGCAGATTGTCCATGGGACCGAAAGGTTCTGAAGTGGCGGCCACGTACCGGAAAACATAGCATTGGAAGGACTTTCACAAGATGGACCGATGACCATGTGAAGGCAGCAGGAATTCACTGGATGTGAGAATCACAGAACCGGTCGAAGTGGCGGTGCTTGGGAGAGGCTTATGTCCAGCAGTGGACATAAGCCACAAGCCTCCGTAAAACTACAGTAGGTATAAACAAACTGCTTTATTGGTCTAGTGGTTGCAATCACGACTACTGAACTTCTTGGAATCGATATCCGGGTCAGGTAAAGGGTTTTTCCATTAAGAATTTTTCAGTAGCAGCCCGGAGTCTGGATCTATGCTAGGTTGATGGTAAGAGGATTGGCCCCTATTACGTGGAACTTAAATATAATTCTGGCTAAACGTGGGTATATAATAAACTACTCTGCTCAATCCTTCGGTAAATATAGGTATAATGTTATGTATGTATACATAATCAGCCTGTAATGTTCCCACTGCTGGGACACAGGCCTCTTTTCTTTGAGCGGGAGTGGCGGTGGGTGGGGCCGTAATCCACCACGCGCGCCCAGTGCGGGTTGGTAGATGTCACATGTCTTCGATTTTTTGGTTCTAGGACATGCCGGTTTCCTCACGATGTTTTCCTTCACCGTTTTGAGAGCAGTGGTGATCGAATAAATTACACAAAGTAAAGCCCCTGTCTGGGTTCGAACTTATGACATACAACTCGTAAGTCGGGGCCGTTACCACTGGGCCACCACTGCTCTCATTAGCTTAAATATAATTCTGGCTAAACGTGAGTATATAATAGGCAACTCTGCTCAACCCTTTAGGAAATATAGGTGTAATGTTATGTAGGTATGTATAAAGGAAGTTAGTTTGAAAACTGGAAAAGTAGTTCAAATAATGTGACATGAAGTTCAGTGACACTGTTTTTGTTACTCAATCTCGCACGATAACGGCTCAACGGATTTGGTTACAATATAAATCACAAGTATACAACCTGTATTAAGACGCTGAAAACACCTAAACCGCGGTCACTGTCAGATTGCATAGAAAAGAAAGAGAAGCGCGATGACACAACGCTTGTATTGCAAAATATGAAGCAAGCTTATTTGAATGCAAAACAATCAAGTTTTGCATTCAAATAAGACGTTCTTGTTATTAATTAAATACGTAACGTATATTGATATTTAATACAGATATTTTGGATTAGAACTCAAGGTAATAGGTTAGTTTAACGTTAGTTTGTATTGAGTTTTTTTTTTTCAATACGTGTTTTGGTTACAACTAAGTTCTGGGAAATATGTTCAAAATGAACATATATTTTTTCCGCTACCACAAACTATACAGATTTGGGGTTGATTTTTTCTTAAGAGAAGCCTATTTAGGGCAATTGGGTCTTGTCAGCGCCTTAAAACATTATCATCATCTGCCTAGCCTTGTCCCAACTTTGTTGGGATCGACTTCCAGTCTACCCGGATACAGCCAAATTCAATACCCCTTTTTGGGAAATTATCAAATAACTTCTCCCGCTCTGCTTCTCTGTTGCCAAGGGTCTCGGTATCCCGATCGGACTTTCCCGTGACCCGGGCAGGCATCGGCCCTAGTGGACCCCTACACTTATGCCGACATCTTGTTGAGGCGCGCGTGGAACACAATGCGCCGTCGACACGGGCCTGGTCCTTATCAGACGGCGAGCTACCCATTGCTCACCGTCCGCAAGCCCACGCCACTTAACATACTCGTAACATAACATCGCACTTGTATTCCCCATCATTCGGCAGAGGTGTACCTTACATTTCGCCAGTTGTGTCTAATTCCCGTGTTTTAGGAGGCAAGCCTGTTGCCATCAACCGGGCACAAATCCAGTCTCTGGACTGCTACTGCGAAATTCCAGATGGAAAACCCAATATCACTTTGCCCGTCCTGGGAATTGAACCCAGGACCTCGTGCTTAGCAGTAGCGCTTGCGACCACCAGACCTACGACGGGGCAGTAAGCTCTTATATTGATTTTTAAACAAGTCTTCTTACACCGGGCCCGGGCCTGGTCCTTATCGGACGGCGATCTACCCATTGCTCACCGTCCGAAAGCCCACGCCTACATTGGCCCGAAATCCGCCTGGGATTTCCGACGCCTATGGCGTCTCCTGCGGCGGCTTTCTGGCTACCCCTACGACTGAGTTTTCAAATAGGGGTTGGAAGGTTGAACAAAAAGGGCAGCGTGGGCCAGTGCCCACGCTAATTGCTAATGCTGTAACTGTACTCGTATGTATACCAAAATGTTATACTTCTGAAACAACATCACATAAATAATATTTTCCCTTAACAATAAAAGGCAAAAGTAATCTCTTTACTACAAAGCTATTTTTATCTTTATTGTAACTGTCCTATAGTCTAAATTAAGATGACAAAGTAACCACTCAAGTAAATTGGCAATGGGCTGGAATGGAACACTGAAACTGGGTCTTTTTAGGTCTCGAACAATTGTTACTTTTTTAACTTTTTTTAGGATACTGAGAGTCATTCTGCTATGGAAAAAACGCGATTGGGAGAAGCCTAGGCAGATGATGATAATTTCTGCAGAAAGTCTTACAGAGAAAAGTTTGTGAATTCTAGTAATAAGCTGCACCCGGTCAGATGCAGCAAATGATGAACAGATTATAGAAATAAGGGACTATCCATAAATTACGACACTCGTTAAGGGGGACTGCATCAACCTTTGTTGATGCAGTCCCCCTTAACGCGTGTCGACATTGTGTGTGACATCGTGTGACAATGGAGAGGAATAAATATTCATGACATAACTTCGTGACATGTACAAATATAAAGTATTAAAAATGTAACCAAAATTCTTTAAAATATCACCAACTCTATCAACATTATTATAAGTATTAATTTAAAATGGCAAAATATGTAACATCACACCAGGGGATGGGGACAAACGATAATAGAAGCAAAGCCACTAGGTTTAAAATTCAACCTTCAAAAGCAAATTATCAATTCGAACTCAGTTTAAACCTAAAAGGGAACCTACATTTTCAAGGGACGTCCCATTTTACAGCAGCACTTTTAGGCAATAAAATGGCCTGAAATCTCTCTACTTTGTAAAACGGTTTCCATTTCCGGTTAAAAATGGTTATATTAAGTCACTTAGGTAACGGAAGTAGATATAGGGTAGGTACTTACCTATAAAAAGGTAAAGCCGCCATCTTTACGAATGTACTAATGTACCTTTAGGCGTATTTGCTAAACAGCGTTGCTATGTACCGGTGAAGGCAATGGGAGTCGGTGTAATTACAAGCTCATGAGACTTTTCAGCTTTGTCTCTGGTATAAGAACGCATTTACAATGTAAAAAGAATAGAATCAAAATCAAAAATATTCAAACTAGGCTGAGAATCAGCACTTTTCGAACGTCAAAATTACGATAGTCCCCCAAAACGCCCACCCTTCACCACTTCCTAGTGCCTTAGCTGGGAAGAAGAAGAGGCGCATCAAACTCCCCAGCAGCACAGCTGTCTGTTAAGTTATGTAGAAAAAAAATCTGATTGTATACAATAGTATGCAAAATAATTTACACTACGCGCAACACAAAACATTAAATTATTAACCATATGTCAGCTAGCACACCACTATACCAACAAAAAAAAACAAAAAAAAAACTCTGAAGGCCTAGACAAAGTGACATTCTATCAGCGATAACGATGAAAAGTCAAAATTGTATGGGACTGACATAAGCTACCGAAAAGCTTATGTCAGTCCTGTTGAAGGTCGTTGTAGAAATACGAGACGCTTTGAAAGCAATAGGGTCATACACCCACTTTTGAAAAGTGTCTTAATTAAATTCTATAGTGCTAATATGCCCCAAAACAAAACACAAAATTTTTATTCGATCGATAAGTGCCAAAATGCATTTAAATTTTACATTTTCAAATTTCGCGCGTAGTTTGACGAAAACGCTGGACGCAGTGGACGCCATGTTGCTCTGTGGTCATGACGTCACTTGGCTAGTAAACAAATGCGCTGATCTATTAATTATCTATCTATCAGTTGACACGTTTTAGTTTACTTAGCGGTATGACGTAATAACATGGCGGCTACTATTTCATGGTGTTTTTTAACAGATTAGAAAACTGAAAACGTTGAATTGAATTTTAAAATTTATTTTGTTATTTTATGAACTAAAAGTAACATTTTCCGACTTCTTTTTGCCTAAACTATCTCAATAATCTATTTATAGATTTTTTCTCGTATATAGTAAAATACCCTATTGTCGCTGGTCTAGGCTCTCTGATTTTGCAAATCTGTAATGCCCGGGATACACGAGGCTACTTTTCAAAGCTAAGAGAGCAAGCTAGAACCTCTGTATACTATCCTGGCTTGCTGTCCTGGCTTGGTATAAGATACCTAGTGATGTTTACACGATGCTAGTCAATTTTAAGCCATTAGCATTGTGGTGACTGTGGTCAATCTCACACGAGGTGACCAAAATAAGTCCAGTTTTCAAAGCCGACGCGTTTATATTACTATGGCCGTACTTCGGTACACGACGCAAGTGGACGAAAACTAGTTTTCAACCAACGGCGACGAAACAGTCAGTCACGCGTGACTATCAGTGCAGGTCGCTCGTTTGTTGCAAACGCATTTTTTCATAAAATTGCACGGTGAACGGTGCACGGAGTCTGAATTAACAATGAAGTGACTAAAATTGATATAACTGGAGTTGCATCATGTGAGAGTACTCGTACCAGTTGTATCCCAGTTCACAACTCCCGTTGCTAAACAGTTTAGGTTTAGTTGTCAACCCCCGTGTGAGAATAGGCTTAGTCCGTAAAATAAAATGATCCAATTGGGTACTTACTATCTTCGTCGGCCACACGAGGCTAGAACACAGTACATAGTAAAATCGGTGGTGGGGGGCGCTATTCGCTCAAAAATAGATCCCCATCCTATTAATCTTGTGACCGCCACAATCATGTATAGATGATAGACCAAAATGTGTCCAGCACGCCACGGTCACAGACAGATTTTAAGGAATAATTCGTAACTTGGCGCCAAGGGTACGTCTTTGCTTTTTTGACGTGGCGGTCAATAGGTTAAACCATCCTAGCTTTAGACGCTAGTTTAGTAGCATAAAAAATTATCAAATTCTGTATACACGAACCCAGAGTTACTAGCTTGCTAGTTTACTCTCCTAGCTTTGAAAACTAGCCTCGTGTATCGGATATAACAGGCGACGGTAAGCCACAGCCGGAGAGCCACCTGCTTGACTGTCAAAAAAATTACAAACAAATCTATGTAGAATTTAAATATTGATAGGATAGCGATGAGGCCAAAAACTGTAACCTCATTTTAAAGTACCTAGAGGTTTCTGTAGAGACAAACTTGAAATGTCTCAGCAATACTTTTCAAACTAAAACTCAGCGATGTAGTGTGGCTTATTTTATATCAAAGTAAATATAGACCAAAATCGCTAAACTCACAACTCACGCAATAGGCATTTATTAACAGATATAAGAAAATATCACACAAAAGTAACATCATGAAACAATATCTGAAGTCAAGAAAAAAAGGAGAAAATCGTCACGTTCGTGTAAAAACGTGAGCATCGTTTGAAATACGTGTTCTTTCATATATGAAAGTAGACAATGAGCACACTCGGCTACGATTGAGCTATATTTCAGACCCTACTTATTCCCTAGTTACGAGGGTACAGTGGGAGGGGCTCATGGCTAAGTTACAACAGCTGCACTGCCACGTTGGCCTAGTGGTCGCAAGCATGAGGTCCTGGGTTCGATTCCCGGGTCGGGCGAAGTGTTATTTCTATCTGAAATTTCTCAGTAGCAGCCTGGAGTCTGGATTTGTGCCCGGTTGATGGCAATAGGCTGCCCTCTCCCCTTTAGTATATGGGACTTAAACATAACTTGCGAAATGTGGGTGTACTACAGGTACATCGGATCGATCGAATGTTAAGTTACGGTTATCGCGGTCGGTTCGTGGATGCGTGACTATCCATTCGATATCGATACACCTCCGTGCCTCGAATAGTGCATTAAGCCGTTGGTTCTAGCTCTCATTAGTAGATCTTTGACAGTCGTACGTGTAGTCAGAAACCCAAAAGTCTGACAACAAGGTTGTGGAGGTCAGAAAGGCTGTCACTTCATGTAAAATAGTGGTATTCAGCTGCATCCGGTTAGACTGAAATCTGACCCCAACATTGTTGGGAAATGGCTAGGCAGATTGATTTTACGTGGTATGGTAGGCCCCACATAAGTGGTAACTAAACCGGTATAAGCTGGCCTGTTATTTTATCAAAATTCGTATTACGGCAGGCCAGCTCAAGGTTAAAGCGTTCTCATTGACGTGCGACCTACTGTACAATATTAACTGAACTTTATTTCATGTTCTTCCTTTTAATAAAACTGTTCAAAAGCTGACTAACGGACGACATACGGAAACTACGAGTAATCAAATAGTTCGTCATGCTCCCTTAGATGTCACTGCCGACAGTAGCGTCGGGGTTCGGGTTGCCTCCTTTCCTCTAATATGGCGAGGGGGGTGAAGACTGATCTTTGCGTTATGCTCGTGAACGGGTGCTGCTTGTGGTGACTGGTCGTCATGCTGACCATGGTTTTATTATTGTTATTAGTAAATAACTGTTTATATATTTTACTTCGATGGTGCTAGTTTATCATTTCTCACTTTGAGTTACAGCTATAGCCTTATGTAAGCGGGCACGCCCTTTATGCCCGGAGGCTTTTATTTAGGTATTAAGTTTTGTTTACGTTTATGTTGTAATTTTTATTTCTGCTTGAGTACTGTTTTCATTGTTTTGTGGGTAAATTGGCGTGTGCTAGCTAACATATTATGGCAAGTAATTTAATTTAATGTTTTGTGTTTCATAGTGTAAATTAGATTTGTATAGAATCAAGTATATCTAACTAAACAGACAGGTGTGCTTCTGGGGAGTTTGTTGCGTTACTTCTTCCCAGCTAAAGTACTAGGAAGTGGTGAAGGGTGGGCGTTTTTGGGGGACTGTCTTATGTAATTTTGACGTTCGAAAAGTGCTGATTCTCAGCCTAGTTTGAATAAATGACTTGATTTCGATTTTTTTGATAATGAAGATAAAACAACATAGGCAGTCATGGGGATAGCCGACAGAAGAGAAAACTTATCACTCAATGTGCCTAAAGAAGTTTTTACTTCAATAAGATAATGATTATGAAAATTAAATAATGCACAGTAGATTTACACAAATTAAACTTTTCACGTGGTCAATTTAACTTCACTTACTTCTACTACAGCATGTCGGCGCGGGCATGTCGGTGACGCGAACCTATAAGTTTTTCCTCTACCAAAAACGCCAGTCTGGCGCAACACGTCCCATTAGCATGTCGCGGTGACGTGAACTCATAAGTTTTTCTACCACAAATCGCTCAACGCGGCTAAAGAAGTATTCCAATGGGGTTTTTTTTTATAATGGCATCTCGTAGTTGACTTTGAGAGGTCGTCACTACTCAACCGGACTATGCTGTGGCTGCTTTAAGCGGACTCAAAGCCTCCAGCTAGGGGCAAAATTCTTATATTACTAAGCGACTGCACGCTAAGGGCACCCCCTGTGGGGTACGGACCTCAGCTTAGGGCGTCGCTGGGGGGAGGACAGCAAGGTGGGACAGGCTGGATCAGAACTGATTTATTATTAATCGGGGAATGCGAAATGGGGTTCTGTAAACCTTTGTGCTTTAGGTAGATCGTTTTCCTTGAATGTATGATGTAATTTTTTTTTAAACAAATTAATGCACGACATTATTCTAAATTTTATACAACCTTTTATTTTTCTACCCTTTACACAACCTCTAATAAAGGGTGAAACTGGTTATAGAAGATGTATATATTTATATTTTTGTGTTGGAAATTATCAAATAACTTCTCCCGCTCTGGGCGGAGCGCCCAAAAAAAAACAAACACAAAAAAAGGGTTCATGTATGTACATATGTATGTATCAATGTGAGTTTCTTTGTGCCACCATAACTTTTAAATTCCTGAACAGATTTAGATGTACGGGGTATCGTTAGAATCCTTACATCACCCCAAGTGGCTATAAAAATGCCACCATATTGTTTATCAATATTTTTTGTGTTGGAAATTATCAAATAACTTCTCTCGCTCTGTGAGGAGCGGGACGGCATGTCGGACTCTTACTGACTAACACCCACCCGTGTTCCTTCCATTGCCTGTGTGTTGCCAGGGGCCACGGTATCCCTTTCGGACTTTCCCACGACCCCGACAGGTATCGGCCCTAGCGGACGCCTTCAATAGAAGATTACTTGGAAAATCAATCAGTTCTTCAATATTTAATAGCCTAATATCTTATGCTAATCCTAAGTTATCCTATCCTAATAATAACTATTATAAATGCGAAAGTTAGTTTGTTTGTTCATTTGTTTGTTTGTTTGTTAAACGGCCGAACGGATTTGGATAAAATTTGGCACGTGGATAGACCATGACTTGGGTAAGGACATAGAATACTTTTTATTCCGATATTCCCACGGAATATCGGACCTATGCGAGTGAAACCACGGGGCGCAGCTAGTACTTCAATATAAAGGGCTAGTTTTCATGAAACTAGACAATGGGCTAACACGTTACTAAGATTAAGCCATGTTTCTGGCTGGAGATCGTATGGTATACGTATTACTTAGTTACATAGAGCCTGCCAAAATAACAAGATAACTCGAATTATCTGGCACATAATTTACTAGAATTTCTGTCTTTTTAGGGTTCCGAACCTCAAAAGTAAAAAACCGAATCCTTATAGGATCACTTTTTTGTCCATCTATCTGTCAAGACCCTTTATCTCGGAAACGTGTCAAGATATCGAGTTGAAATTAAAACCGTATAAAAGCTGTTGTTTTGAACCTGCAAAACATTTCAGGAGGTTGTTATGAAACTCGTAAATAATCGTATAACAATACGATACCAAGTCAATAATCAATAATACTTTTTATTTTAGATTTTTAAATTTGATCCTTTCTTTTGATTTATTTATTTTTTTATTTATTTTTTTTTTTTTTTTTGTTGATTCGGGTCGAGAATCACTAACATAATTACCTCCTAAAATGTTTTGCAGGTCCAAAACAACACCTTGTATTTATGTCTACCGTCCCGTGAAGGTGTGAAAAAATCAAACTTCTACGTTAACTAAAAAAAAGATACGGCCGTTTATGCTGCAAAAAACGTATATTTCGACACTCTTAAGGGAATGAAAACGTATAGGGTACTTTCCGTTGACCTAGAACTATGAAATTTGGCAAGCAATATCGTCTTATACTACAAGTGTACAGGGAAAAATCTGAATACCTACAAATTTGTACGGAACCCTCGGTGGGCGAGTCCGACTCGCACTTGTCCGTTTTTTTTAGTATAATATTAATTTTCTATCTATATCTATAAAATAGACGGGCTGACTGACTAAAAATAAAACGTAGAAGAAAATATTCCTTAGAGGTTTTGATGAAATAAAACCTCTTTACTTACTTTCCCACACACATTTCAGAGTTGTAAAACTGTAATGTTTTCTAGAAAATAATAATAAAAATAAAACAATTTAATCAAAAAATAATAATTGCTATAATACAGTATGAATCTAAGAAATAATATAAGTATTACAAAGTATGAAATCATTTCCATAATCTTTTGTTTAAACACGTATTTCAGGATTTTTATTACAACCCATAAAAACGGTATCAAACGTGAAGTTTCTGTGTAAAAATGAACACGTAAGTTCATACGTCCAGGATCCACGCGAACAAAGTCGCAGGTAACAGCTACTTGTCATCTAAATAGACAATGGGCTACCATGCCACTATGATTAACCAATTTCTCAGCCCTGTAGACCCTAGTTATTACCACGTACAGTTGGGCTTAATGTTATAGCCTGTTATGATTTGAAATAATAGTCGGGATTATGAGACTCTCGGGACCCAATTGAATCCGCAATAGGACAGTGATCTAGCTCGTGCTGGGTTCACTGATAGTGTTCTAAGGCGCTGACAAGACCCAATTGACCAAAATAGGCTTCTCTTAAGAAAGAAAATTGCCAAATCTGTATAGTTTGTGGTAGCGAAAAAAATATATGTTAATTTTGAACATATTTCCCAGAACTTGGTTGTCACCAAAACACGTTTTGAAAAAAAAATCTCGATACAAACTAACGTTAAACTAACCTCTTACCTTGAGTTCTAATCCAAAATATCTGTATTAAATATCAACATAAATTACGTATTACTACAACACTACGTGATCTGTCACGTCACTGTCTGTCACTTTTTCACAGCTCATATTTATTTAAATTTACATATTTTACGTGGCCCTAGATGTCCAAATTTGATCGTTTTCTTGTTAATCAAGGCTTAACTGCTGTGCCAAAGTGTAGGCAGCTCCCAATTTTGAACAAATAATAAAATATCTTTTTGTTTCAGACGTTGCGGTCCTCCTTGGCAACGTTATGGCGTGTCGTCCTGACGTCCGACGTCAACGCTTCTGAAAGACTTTAAAATAGTTATATTTTAGTGATAATTTCTATTTTGTGTTTAGTTGAGTGTTTTTCTCTATTCAAGTGTTGTTTTCTGGTAAGTGGATGCATACCGCAACCCAATCCGGTGATGGCACGTTAAATCAAAATTACATTTGTTTACATTGCGATAGATCTTTTCAATCAAAAAGGGGTCTTAACATTCATATTTCAAAAAAACATCGTCTTTGTATTAGCCAGAACGGCCCTGCTCTAAATTTAGACCCAGTTTCTTTACCGGCACCTGTTTCCGACAGTCCAAATTCTACCCCATTCCATTTGTACCTTAGTTACCTAAAAAATAATGTGCCTGTTATCAAACGAGTCCCGCGCGGCGCCAGGATCTCCGTCGCAAACCACCTTTCAGGCTTGATTAAAAAATGTGTGGAGAGCAACCAAATTGTAGACTGGCATAATCTCTTCCTTTTTTCGTATACCACTTTGCATGTCAAAAAAGATGAGGCTACTATTTCTCTAACCCAAAAAATCAAAAATAACTGTTTAACAAAAACAACTTCACCTTTTGATTCTCCCAAGAGGGGAACATTATCTAGAATTAAATTAATTGAAGGCAAAATTGCCGACGGGGATCTCAAAGGCGCCGCACGTCTTCTTTTTACTAACGACGTGTTGTCGCCTGATACTCCTGATACCCTTTCGGCTTTGCATTCGAAACATCCCCCGGCTCCCGTGATCCCGTATTTTTTCGACTCTCCTACAGCAGACCAGGCCTGCCTCGAAATCGAAGGCAAAGACGTTATTGACGCAATAATTTCTTTTAAAACCGGTTCAGCGGCCGGCCTGGACGGAATCTCACCCCAACATTTAAAAGATTTAACTTCTTATTCTGTGGGTGATGCAGGTGTGCAGCTTATTTGCTCTATTACAAAATTAATAAATTTTATGTTTTCAGGCAAAATCAACGCTGATATTGCCTCACTTTTATTTGGTGCTAATTTGATCGCCCTAACTAAAAAGGACGGAGGGGTGAGACCCATTGCTGTGGGGTCAACTTTAAGACGTTTGGCATCCAAAATTGCGGTGAGACATATCAAATCTAAATTACAGTCTGTTTTCGAACCTATACAATTAGGATTTGGCACGAAAGGTGGGTGTGAGGCAGCCGTCCATGCCTTAAGAACCTACCTTTCGTATGATGATTGCGAAATTGTAGTCAAAATTGACGTCAAAAATGCTTTCAATTCAGTAAACAGGGATGCCATGCTGACAGAAGTTAAGAACAAAATTCCGGAACTCTATCAATACCTGCTTACCTGCTACGCAGAACCTTCAAAATTAATTTACCGTTCCCATGAACTTTCTTCGGAGGTCGGCTGTCAGCAGGGCGATCCCCTCGGGCCAGCAATTTTTAGCTTGGCTATAAATCCGATTATTCAAAATTTAAAATCAAAATTTAACGTTTGGTATTTGGATGACGGAACCCTGGGAGGCGATGTGGACACTGTGCTATCTGACTTATCAGATATTAAAACAAATTTCGAAAATATTGGTTTAGAATTAAATTTTAGCAAATGTGAACTCTTCATTCAAAAAACTTCTTACGGTTTGGATAATTTAAAATCCAAATTAAATTTTCTGGCACCGAATATCAAAATAGTAGACAGAAAATCACTTTGCCTCCTGGGTTCTCCCATCTTTGAAGAATCTTTTCCTGATTATATTACTAACACTATTTCTAAATTCCAAAGTCACGCAAATTGTTTACTCGAAATCAGTCCTCATTATGCGCTTATAATTCTAAAGTTTTGCCTTTTTGTCCCTAAATTTACTTATGTGCTTCGCTGTAGCCCTTTTTGGAAACATCCAAATTTGCTTTCACCAATAGACGATTTAGTCAAAACTAGTTTAGAAACGATTTTAAATATTCAGCTCAATGAACCATCTTGGTTACAAGCATCCCTCCCTATTCGGTTTGGCGGTTTAGGAATCCGCAAAATTTCGAGTGTTGCTTCCCCAGCCTTTTTGTCGTCCACCCATAGCACGTCACGTCTCATAGGTAATGTCCTAAGGGCTTTGCCCACAAACTATGAGACTGCGGGCTTGGACGATGCCAAGAATGCTTTTCAAATTGCTTGCCCGGGTAAAGAATTTCCAGACAACCTAAAATCTCAGAGGAGCTGGGACGATATTTATTGCGATTTAACATACAAATCGATTCTGAGCCGCAGTTCAGGTCCGGATCGCGCAAGACTTTTGGCGGTCGGAACCAGAGAGGCCGGTCTTTGGCTACATGCCCATCCTTCTCCATATACCGGTACCTTCCTGGATCCGACCTCGCTTCGTCTGGCGACTGGTCTGCGGCTTGGGGTCACGGTATGCACTCCACACACATGCCCTTGTGGCACGGACGTGGACCGACTGGGTCACCACGGACTTTGTTGTCAAAAAAGTGCAGGCCGCTTTTCAAGACATGCAACACTTAATGACATAATCCGCCGGTCTCTTGCCAGCATCAATGTGCCTGCTCTTCTTGAGCCGACTGGCATTGTCAGAGATGATGGCAAAAGACCTGATGGTGTGTCTTTGGTCCCGTGGAGTTTGGGACGGATGCTTGTGTGGGACGCTACCTGTGTAGACACACTGGCACCGTCCCACCTCCAACGGACTACTTCTAAAGCGGGTGCAGCGGCAGAAAATGCCGAAAATCTGAAAGTTATTAAATATGTAGGCCTTGGCAGAGAGTACAACTTTGTGCCCTTTGGCGTCGAGACCCTCGGTCCGTGGGGTCCCAGTGCGCATAAGTTATTTGCGGAAATCGCGAAACGTCTAGTTGATGTAACTGGTGACCGAAAAGCTGGCGGCTTTCTCGCGCAACGCATCAGCATTGCAATTCAGCGAGGAAATGCCGCCAGCATCCTCGGTACAATGCCCCGAGGGCCTTTTTTAAGCTTAACTTAGTTTTAATTTAATTTAGTTAATGTTAATAATCATCTTGTAATTTGGTTATGTAAATAAAGATTGTTTGAAATTACGTATTTAATTAATAACAAGTACGTCTTACTCTAATGCAGAACTTGGTTGTGTTTTATTTTCGATTACTCAACTCAATTCTGAGTAAATAGATAATTACTTCATATTTTGCAATAAATTACAAGCGTTTTGTCGTCGCGCTTCTCTTTCTTTTCTATGCAATCTGACAGTGACCGCGGTTTAGGTGTTGTCAGCGTCTTAAGGCTTTTGTAATGTAGTAGTCCTTGTAGACTCATAGATGCTTCGATTTGTTGACCATTTTGTATTTTGTTAAGTATCTGGTTTTTGAAGTCAGGCCTAAACTGTCTTTCCATACCTACTAATAGTGGGTTTACTAATGTTTGCCATAATTTAAAATGCAATACTACCATACTGCTATACCATACTTGTATTTGCCATAATTTCATTAGAAATAACAAATCAAATCAAATCAAAATATTTTTATTTCACCTAAGGTATATAAACCTACATGGGCACTTATGAAACGTCAGAAGCTAGGTGCACGGTTCCAATTGGTCGTTTCCTATGGAGAAGAGCCGGCAAGAAACTGCACGGTTACTCTTTTAAAAATAATTGGCTTTTACAATGTTTTCAAATTACACAAATTAGGTATGGGAGAACAGTGTAGGCCTGTCGAGAAGTACTTAACAAAAAAAGAGAAAAGGAAATGGTTTAAAGAAAAAAAGATCTAGTCTATTAAGCCTACAACGTTCTCACATTTACAACGTACACAAGAATCCATGTAAAATAATATTAATAATATTAAGTCTGAAATATAAATTGTAGGTATATAATGTCAAATAGTGGAAATATAATTTCAAAAAATATGTCTATAGTATAACGCTTCAGTTGCCATAATCGTGAAATTACATAAAATCATTTTCACAAATTTCATTAGTCATAATCGATCAAGTGTCATAATCATTTTAATACATAAATTTATTTGCTATATTTTTCATTTTTAATAATGTATTTTCCATAACATTTTATTCACCACAATATTTATTTGCCCATACTAGCACAACAATGATAGTTCAGTACAAGCGCCTGCAATTTTGCAAAAGAGGGAATCTGGCGCTCGGCGGCCGCCGGGAAACCTGGGCGGATTTCCGGCCACCGTAGGCGCGGGCTTGCGGACGGTGAGCAGTGGGCAGCTCGCCGTCTGACAAAGACCAGGCCCGGGTCAACGGTGCGTTGTGATCCACTCGCGCCTCAATACCATTTCGCTAGTTATATATATGTTCTATGTAATAGGGGGCGAGCCTATTTCCATCAACCGGGCACAAATCCAGACTACGGGCTGCTACTGATAAATTCCTTGTCGAAAAACCTGATAACACTTTGCCCGACCTGGGAATCGAACCCAGCACCTCATGCTCAGCAGAAGCACTTGCAACCACTAGACCAATGCTAGTAAATCTTTTATGTTAAAAATGTTTTTGCCAAAAGGTTGTCAGGTCAAGATGCATACTGAAGTGGGATCTTTTTACCCTTTTCACTCGTATCTATAATAATATTTACATTAACCCTTTAACTTAGGAAAACATTCGCGAATGGTTTGAAACATAACAAAAATGTTAAATGGAAGTGACCATGTTATGGCAATATTAATTCAAATAAAATAAAGTGGGGTTTGTGGCTCAATAATAACAGCCGCACGGGTCAATCGAACAGGTTAAGATACGCATGCTGCGGTTGGTCCGTGGATGGGTGACCGTCTTAACATACCAAGACCCCTCCGTGCCTCGGAAAGCAAGTTAAGCCGTAGGTCCCGGCTGTCATTCGTAGATCTTTGACAGTCGTTACGGGTCGTCAGAAGCCCGAAAGTCTGACAACCAGTCTTACCAATGGGTATCAAGTTACCCAGTAACTGGGTTGTGGGGGTCAGATAGGCAGTCGCTCCATGTAAAATACTGGTATTCAGCTGCAACCGATTAGACGGGAAGCCGATCCCAACGTAGTTGGGAAAAGGCTAAACAGATGATGATGATGAATCTAATAAAATAAAGGTTCCGTCCTTTATATACTCGTATTCTCTGTGTCATTATTTCTGGGGTATCTCCATTAAACTATTAAGCAACATAATAGAAATCGTAGCCCCCTATCTAGCTGTTACTTTTAATAAATGTGTTGATTTGGGCTCTTTTCCTGACCTCATGAAGAGTAGTAAAGTCATACCTTTATTTAAATCAGGTAATAAAAATGACGTTGGCAATTTCAGACCTATTTCTATCTTACCTGCATTTAGCAAAATATTTGAAAAGTTAATACTCAAGCAATTGCTAAGACATTTTAATTTAAACAGCCTCCTTCATAATGAACAATATGGCTTTACAAAAGGTCGTTCGACTACAGATGCGGGTGTTGCACTGCTGAAACACATATTTGACGCATGGGAGAACTCGCAAAATGCTATTGGAGTTTTCTGTGATCTCTCCAAAGCCTTTGATTGCGTGGACCATGACACGCTTTTGCGTAAACTGTGTCATTATGGTGTCCAAAATGAAGCTCTCAAAGTAATAAATTCTTATTTACGTAATAGGTTCCAATGTGTAGATGTGAATGGTGTAAAATCTTCCGGGTTACCAGTTCAGTTAGGTGTACCTCAAGGCTCAATACTGGGTCCATTCTTATTCTTAGTGTATATTAATGACTTACCATTTTATTTAAAGGGTATCTGTGACATTGTATTGTTTGCAGATGACACCTCACTTCTTTTTAAAGTAAACAGGAATAGACAAGATTTTGATGACGTAAACAGTGCACTCTCAATGGTCACGGATTGGTTTACGACGAATAACCTAGTTCTCAATGCCAAGAAAACGAAATGTATAAAGTTTGCCTTGCCAAATGTTAGGAATCTAGGTCCCAACATCGTCTTAGATAATGGGGTGCTTGAAACTGTAGACTCGGCAGTTTTTCTTGGTATAACAGTAGATGCCAAACTTCAGTGGGGCCCTCATATATCAAGCCTAGCGGGCAGGCTCAGTTCGGCCGCCTACGCCGTCAGAAAAGTAAGACAATACACTGACGTTGATACAGCTCGATTAGTTTATTTTAGTTATTTTCATAGCGTTATGTCCTACGGTATTCTGCTGTGGGGCAAAGCCGCTGACATTCAAAATATATTCGTTCTTCAAAAACGAGCTGTTCGAGCTATTTACCAGCTTGGTGCCAGAGTTTCTCTGAGAGATTTTTTTAAAGATGTTGGTATTCTCACGGTGGCATCACAATTCATCTTCGCCAACATCTTATATATTAGGCAAAATATACACTTATACACTAAAAATAGTGATATTCACAATATTAACACCAGAAATAAGGACAAATTACGAGCTCCATTTCACCGGCTTCATAAGGTACATAACTCATTTGTTGGGCTTGGTATAACTTTTTATAACATGCTGCCCTCTTCTTTGCTAGATTTGCCTTTTAATGCGTTTAAAACTAAAGTAAAATCCACCCTTTGTTCAAAGGCATACTATTGTATCAATGACTACTTAAACGATAAGAATAGTTGGTCGCTGTGATTAACTCAAGACAATGTTTATGTTCTTTCTCCAGAATTAGCTTTCCTACTGACAGGTTATATGAGTTCATATAATTGATTATTTTTTTATTTTGACTGTATAAGTCAATGTAATTTAATTAGTTAAATTTTAATTTATTAGTTACATAATCTACTCATTACAATGTGTGTTTTATGAGTTGTATTGCAATAAGTGGTTAGCTAGCGTCCTCGACTATTGATTATACTATTCTTGCCTGAGCAACCGGCAGCAAGCTCGTCATGCTCCCTTAGATGTCACTGCCTGCGGTAGCGTCGGGGATCGGGTTGCCTCCTTCCCTCCAATATGGCGAGGGGGGTGATGGCTGATCTTTGCGTTATGCTCGTGAACGGGTGCTGCTTGTGGTGACTGGTCGTCTTGCTGATCATGGTTTTAATTGTTATTAGTAATTGTTTACTTATTTTACTTCGATGGGGCTAGTTTATCATTTCTCACTTCGAGCTACAGCAATTGCCTTATGTAAGCGGGCACGCCCTTTATGCCTGGAGGCTTTTATTTAGGTATTAAGTTCTATTTACGTTTTTTTTATGTTGAAATTTTTATCTGCTTGAGTACAGTTTGTTCATTGTTTTGTTGGTATACTGGCGCGTGCTAGCTAACGTATGGCAAGTGTGTAATTTAATCCAATGTTTTGTGTTTCGTAATGTTAATTACTTTGCATACGATTTGTATAAAATCAAGTTTATATAACTAAACAGACAGACGTGCTGCTGGGGAGTTTGTTCCACCACTTCTTCTTCCCAGCTAAAGTACTAGGAAGTGGTGACGGGCGGGCATTTTTGGGGGACTGTCTTATGTAACTTTGACGTTCGAAAAGTGCTGATTTTCAGCCTAGTTTGAATAAATGACTTTTGATTTTGATTTTGATTTTGATTTTAGTGTTTTGGAGATTAGACTTTAAAATAAAATAACATAACATGGGAAATGCCGCCAGCATCCTCGGTACAAAGCCTTTTTCTTTTTTTTGAGGGTGGGAAATCATCAAATAACTTCTCCCGCTTTGGGCGGAGCGGGACGGTGTGTCAGACTCTTAATGACTAAAACCCACCCGTATTCCTTCCTGTTGCCTGTGTTGCGGGGGCCTCAGTGACCCATTAGTACCTTCCCGCGACCCCGGCAGGCATCGGCCCTAGTGGACCCCTACCTATGTGCTGACGACATCTCTTTGAGGCGCGCGTGGAATACAACGCGCCGTTGACCCGGGCCTGGTCCTTACCGGACGGTGAGCTACCTATTGCTCGCCGTCCGCAAGCCCTCGGTACAATGCCTTGAGGACCTTTTTTTAGGTTTAACTTAGTTTTATTTTAATTTAGTTAATGTTAATAACCATCTTGTAATTTGATTATGGCAATAAACAGTTTTGTTAGAACATAATATAACATCACGCCTTGTTTCCCCAATAGGTTGGGCAGAGGAGTACCTGTAGTACACCCACATTACAAGTTATGTTTAAGTCCCATGTAATAGGGGGCGAGCCTATTGCCATTAAACGGGCACAAATCCAGACTCCGGGCTGCTACTGAGAAATTCCAGATAGAAAAACCCAATAACAATTTGACCAACCCGAGAATCGAACCCAGGACCTCATGCAGGCAGTAAAATAAAATAAAACTTGGATAACCGAAAAATATGCCTGAATAACACTGAGCTGAAACTTCAAATGGCTACCTTATACAGTTTGGTTTTGAAAAGAGCCCTGTGGCAGACAGAGACGTCCAATCGGGCTATGTGAAAGAGATAAGACAGATGAAAATACCTACATCACAGTCCTATCAATAAGTTAACTTTAAACGTCTCAGAACCACAGCCTATGACAAACAGAAAAACATCAAAAATGGTCAGCAATAACCCTTTACCAATACGAAATTAAAAACCATTTATTTCCACATGCATCTTTACCCAAATACTGGCAGTATCATTTTTAACAATGGGTAATTAATAGTCTCCCCCCCCCTCCTTCAAAGCTACTTGAAACTCTAAAGGCCCCAAACCGCAAAATTTACGGCCCTTGAAAATAACATAAATTCTCATTCTACTAAGGGTCAATGCGGACCTGGTGAAGCGAAGAGCAGCGAGGATTTCACTACACAAACAAGAATTAAGGCGCTGACAAGACCCAATTGACCAAATTAAGCTTCTTTTAAGAAAAAATATTGCCACATCTGTATAGTTTGTGAAAGTGAAAAAAATATATGTTAATTTTGAACATATTTCCCAGAACTTGGTTGTTACCAAAACACGTTTTGAAAAAAAATCTCGATAAAAAAACTAACGTTAAACTCATCTCTTACCTTGAGTTCTAATCCAAAATATCTGCATTACATATCAACATACGTTACGTATTTAATTAATAACAAGAACGTCTTATTTGAATGCAGAACTTGGTTGTTTTTTATTTTCGATTACTCAACTCCATTTTGAGTAAATAGATAATTGCTTCATATTTTGCAATAAATTACAAGCGTTGTGTCATCGCGCTTCTCTTTCTTTTCTATGCAATCTGACAGTGACCGCGATTTAGGTGTTGTCAGCGTCTTAAAAAAAAAGATTAAATTAAATAAGCTAGCAAAACTCCACTTATGTGATGGGTAATCGATATCTAAATAAATATGATAAAACAAGAAATTAAAAAAGTTATTTTTTATGGAGTGGTTTTACTTGAAGTATATGTTTAGGAAATCAGGTCATATAGTAGTCCGAAATACAACGCGGACATGGGTACGCCGTTAGAGGCCTTGGCAGGCAGTACAACTTTGTGCCATTTGGCGTCGAGACCCTCGGTCCGTGGGGTCCCAGTGCGCATAAGTTATTTGCGTAAATTGCGAAACGTCTAGTTGATGTAACTGGTAACCGAAAAGCTGGCGGCTTTCTCGCGCAACGCATCAGCATTGCAATTCAGCGAGGAAATGCCAGCATCCTTGGCCCCGAGGGCCTTGTTTAGGCTTAACTTAGTTTTCACTTAATTTAGTTAATATTAATAATCATCGTGTAATTTGGTTATGTAAATAAATATATAATACAAAGAGATATATTTTCGACATTATTTTAAAAGACACAATGTGTAAATTAGATGTGGAAGACAGCGTTGTACTGCAGTTCACCAAGTTTGCATCGGCCTTAAAATGTTTCGGTTTTGAAAACATGGCCGACAGTTATGTAAAGCGGAATTTGAAACAACATTCTCTTACCCGTGGCCTTATTAACATAGATAAAAAAATACTTGGAATCTCTTTATAGAATGGTAATGTATTTTTACTTTCTAAATTTGTAGCAATAAAGATTTTGTAAAAGAGCTATATAGTTTTGGGAAGTAGGTACACACGGCTACATATTAAGCTATGCATTTCCAGTATGAGCTGACCTCTCATTGTACGGAAATTCTATACAATGCGAGACATGAGCTTAAACAGGAAGAGTATAGCTTGATATATAGCCGTGTGTACAAGACCGTTTGGTTTAATATTTCTGCCGCCAAGCAGCGTTGCTGTGTTCCGGTTAAAAGAGAACGTCATCATCATTTCAGTCGAAACACGTCCACGACAAGGGCCTCCCCCAAGCATCACCATTTACGGTGAGCAATGGGTAGCTCACCGTCGGGTAAGGACTAGGCCCGGGTCGGCGGCGCGTTGTGTTCCACGCGCGCCTCGACTCCGCCTCGAGATGTCGTCAGCACAAGTGTAGGGCAATCATGTTTGGCAATTTTTCGGACTATGTCGATTACCATGGCAACACAGGCATCGAAAGGAATACGGGTGAGTTTTAGTCAGTAAGAGGCTGACACACCCGCCCACTCCGCCCAGAGCGGGAGAAGTTATTTGATAATGTCCCACCCAAAAAAAAGGGTATGTGCACCGGTGTAATTACAGGCAAATGAGACTTTTCAGATTCTTCTCTGATATATATGGCCTCGTACGTATGATGCTACTGCTATTGAAGATTATGTATGGTCATTACTGCTACTGCTCCTAAATTCTTGCGAGGCTAAACTGTTTTTATTACTGATAAAGAATCCCCCCCCCCCCATGATATAAACTACGTCAAAAACGCCAGCTAAAAAGTTATTAGTAGTCATAACCCGCGAAACAGCATGACGCATCCAACGATACCTTGTTTATCAAAATACGACGAGTAGTTTAGAAGTTACAAGGGAACAGGTGAACTTGTTAAAATCATAACCCTTCTTTGACTTTGCCGTAGTCGGGTCCAGCCTTTTTGGCTAAGCAGATGATGATGAAATGATCAAGAAATAACACTGATCAGGACGCTTTCTCACTGCGAGTTGGTAATTTCAGATAAATTCGTAGTAAGGTAGGGCATCTCGTATTTAACTTTGGGAGGTCGTCACTACTTAACCGGTCAATCCTGTGGCTGCCTTAAGCTGCTAATTCAAAGCCTCCAGCCAGGATTCACCCCTGAATACACCCACTAAACGACTGGACGCTAAGGGCAACCCCAGGCAGGGCCTGTGGGGTACGAACCTTGGCTTAGGGCATCGCTGGTGGGAGGAGAGGCTGGATCAGAACTGAATAATTATTATTATCGGGGGAATTTAAAGCTACAGGCTCAGCTACGGCGCGGGCTGACACTTCATCGAGCCAGCCAATTATTACTGGTTTTCTGATGTTTTTTTATCCTATCTTTGCCTTAGATTTACCCTACAAAGAACTATTTAAAAAGTCACATTCCTATACAATCTTAACTTCTAAACTAATGTTACAAAGAGGTTCTGTTTCTTGCAAGAGGTAATCTTTGGAAATACTGATCTGGAAATTTCGGATAGAAGATATAATACTTCAAAAGTCGGTCTTTACACAGTTCATAATCAATAATGAAAGAAGCCATCTAAATATCAATACAGAATCAATTACCTAAAGGCTTGTCGACGCCTCTAAAATAGATGTATATTTTAGGCTCAGCCTATCTCCAGGCCAATCGTTTACTTTAACCCAATTTATTATTCTATCCCTTTTGAGTTTAGGGATGTTGGTCTTATTGTCAAAAAGGGTACTTTACTCTGCAGGTTCTTTTGTTAGAAAATTTATAGTGTTGGTCAACTTATTGGATTTATATATAGTGTAAATATTGTCCTGACTAGTTTTGTGATTTTGCAGTCGGGTTTTGTATTTTTTTTAATAATTTTTCTTTATCCATTTTGAAAACAAACAAGCATTATAATCTATAGAATTTAGGTATTGCGCTGTGGATGGTTAAGACAATTATTTTTAAACTCAACCCAAATTAAGTCTCAATTCAGTACAGTGGGGTGCATTATGTGCCTCCGAGTGACGATCCTGGGAAGTAAGTATCGTTAATATCTTGCAGATTGGCCGTTATTTTTGTCGCTTTATACTTGACGTCAATACAAGAATAAGAAGTCAATAGTTTAAAGAATATTGCTATTAATAAGACCCTCTTCAAATATCAAGTTCAATCACTATTCACAAAATTACTTCATAAAGTACAAGATCAATCTGCCTAGCCTATTCCCAAATATGTTGGGGTCGACTTCTAGTCTTATTTGATGTAACTGAACACCGATATTTTACGTGGAGCAACTGCCTATCTGAGCTTTACAACCCAGTTACTGGGTAATACGATACCCCTTGGTAAGAATGGTTGTTAGACTTTTGGGCTTTTGACTACCCATCATCAGCCTACAGTAGTGGACTGCTGCTGGCTGATGATGTGCAATTGGAGAGGCCTATATCCAGCAGTGGATTGCTGGACATAGGCCTCTCCAATTGTACGCTATTAAACTCGATTCTCGGCAACTCTCATTCAGCTGTTACCAGCCACTGCAAAGATCGTTGCTCTACCTAGCCTGAGGGCATCCTACCTCACATATGCCGATTCGTGGTCTCTACTCGAGAACACGTCTACCCCAACGGACATCGGCTCTACGGCTAATATGGTCGGCCCATTGCCACTTCAGCTTACCCTCTTTTACCCTGTTAGCTATGTTGACAACTTCGGTTCTCTGCCAGATCACCCCGTTCCAGATTCTATACCACCAAGAGATTTCAAGCATAGCTCGTTCCATGACTTTAGTCTTTAGGCTCTAAGGCGCAAAGAGAAGACTCGACGAAGCTTCTCAGACGCTGCTCAGCTGAATTCTTTTATTAGCCTCCCTCTAAAAGCTGTTCTTATATACAAACCGTCTTGTTGACTTCCCGTAATGACTGTCAAAGATTTAAGAATGACAGCCGGGATCAATGGCTTAACGTGCTTTCCGAAGCACATAGGGGTGTTGATATGTAATAGATGGTCACATATCCACGACCGCAGCAAGCGCAGCTTAATTTTCGATCGACCTGTGCGACAGTTATATTTTTCTTACCACGAGCCCCTCTTCAAAGAGCAAGAAAGAAAAAAATTGTTTACCAAATGCCTTTGCAAAACAAATCAATTTAATCGTAACGTCTCCTTGTAAAACAAATACGAAAAAGGCACAAAAAAACACGTCAAACTATTTGCAGCCTAGATTCCAACTGTAAAAATAAAGAGTAAACAACGTTTTGTTATAAGACTTCGCCCTCAGGCTAAACACGGGAATATAATAGAAAACAAAAGCACCCATTGACACACATTTCTTACAATAAAAGTAAGTGACCCCACAAATCCTTCACTTTTAGGCCTAAGCTATATTGTAAGCGGAAAGATTCATCATTCATTCATTCATTCATTTGTCATTCTCTAAACATCAACATCACTTCGAAATTTGAATGGGTTCACTTTAGAAAGTGTGCGGTCACTTGAGTGAGGTTCCAAGTGAACTTTATAGAATAGCAACACCTTGAGAGGGAATACTCCGCCCGGTGTAATAATTATCTAGGTGAACTAACTATCGTTACAAGCATATTTATTAAGCTTGGTAAATAGAAAAACTAGACCTTTTGTGCTCACACATTGCTAGATTTGTGATAATATTTATTTTCACATTACGAAAAGACCTAATTTTAAGATTTCAAGGTTAGAATCAGAAAAGCTTAGGTAGAGATTATTATTTTTTCAGGAGTTTGCTGCCGTTCCCTCTCTCAGTCTCGCTTAGCTTTACCTCAGACAATAAAAACAAGAGCTCTGTACGTAAACAAATAATAAAAGCCAATGTACAGGAAACTGGTTATTACATTGTTTTAGTTGATGTCACTCATTCTTGAAATGGTAAGGCCCGTTGTCCACGACACTAGCCAAAAGTAAGATGTTACAATCTCAAATCACTAATGACTAGCCAGAATGTCACAGCCCTAGTAAATAATGGCAGTTCGTACAAGACGCAACCAATCACAAACTAGTTAATAACGCGTAAGTTAGTCGCGTCGTGTACGGACCGCCACAGTGTTCCCAATCCGCATACTCCAGTATCCAAAGTGTCACTACAGTTGCACTTTCAACATAAAAAAACGCCACTGATGCCACGATTAACGTGGACCTAGTGGGTCCAAGTAATTTAAAATTTAACAAGACTCCACGAAACAAGGAAAAGAAATACTATTGCTGTGACATTCTGGCAACTCCTTAGTGATTTAAGGCTGCGACAAGTTACTATTGAGTAGCGTCGTGGGAGATAGGCCTTAGTGTAGCAACCCAACTTTGTCGGAGAAAATATAATAGGAAATACAATATTGAGTTAATGCAATGGCATCATATTTTGCTGTGGTTTTCTGCCACGGAATATATCTACGAATTGTCAGTAAATCCAGTTCAGTGTATCAAGGCGTGTTACCCAGTAACTGTGGAAATCAGATAGACAGTCGCTCCATGTAAAATACTGGTATTCAGCTGCATTCAGTTATACTGGAAGCTGACCCGAACATATTTGGAAACGACTAGGCAGATGATAATGATAAATCTAACGGCTACCATACCTGGTTCTAACTTCAGATCGGTCTGACCAAAACCCGTACCATGAGTGGCTGTTACTTGTTCAAAATCGATCGCCTACGGATATAGAGAAATTAGGTATATTGCCGATATAATTAGAGTATTTTTTTAGGAATTTCATTAATTTAAGAGCGAAATACATCTGCCGGGGTCGCGGGAAGGTACGAAAGGGTTACCTAGAGCTTCGGCGGGATCTCATGGCGTAATGGAAAGTACGGTTGTCGCAACCCAGTGCTGGGCACGCCACAATTGCGGCGATAAGTCCCCTCTTTGAGGAGTGGCTAGAGAGGCGCCACGGCATCCTCACCTTCCGCCTGACGCAGGTCCTTACCGGACACGGCAGTTTCGGGAGGTTCCTGTGTCGGATAAGGCGGGAGGAAACGTCCGGGTGTCACCACTGTGTGGATCGCCCGGAGGACACGGTGGAGCATACGGTGGAGGTCTGCCCGGCTTGGGCAGAGCACCGCCGTGTCCTCGTGGAGGCGATCGGTGGCAGAGACCTCTCGCGTCCGGCCCTGGTTCACCTGCCTGGCCTGGGTACGGAGCGAGAGGGCATGGGCAGCCGTCACCTCCTTCTGCGAAGCAGTAATGCTCGCGAAGGAGGAGGCGGGATGGTTGAGGAAAAGGAATGTTTCGCGCCCTCTCGCCCCTAGCCGCCGCAGGAGACGCCCTGGGCGTCGGGAATCCCGGGCGGATTTCCGGCCGCCCTACGGTGGCCGGAAATCCGCCCGTTGCTCACCGTTGCCCGTCGCTACCCATTGCTCACCGTCCGCAAGCCCGCTGACGGTGAGCTATGGGTAGCTCACCGTCCGGCAAGGACCAGGCCCGGGTCGACGGCGCGTCGTATTGCACGCGCGCCTCAAAGAGAAGTTAGCACAAATGTAGGGGTCCACTAGGGCCGATGCCTGCCGGGGTCGCGGGAAAGTACTTATGGGTCACCGAGTCCCCTGGCAATACAGGCAACAGGAAGGAACACGGGTGGGTTTTAGTCAGTAAGAATCTGACACACCCTCCCGCTCCGAGCAGAGCGGGAGAAGTTATTTGATAATTTCTCATTAAAAAAAAAAAAAAACAGTAATACATATAACTCAGCCAACAGGTTTTAAACCGAGATTAAATTCCCAAAAAAAAATATTACCGTAAAGGCCAAAAAGCTGGTAGGTGGATGACTTTCAACAGATCGTAGGTAAGACATGGTTGAGGCTCACAGACCAAAGAAGCATGGCACAATAGAGATGAGGCCCATACTTACCAGTGGGTGGAACAAGACTGCCAATGATAAGGTTGAATTACCAAATTCGACGTCACAAATCATCGCGCAATCAGCCCTCATTTATCGCTCAATCTATCCCCATCATCATCTTCCTGCCCATGTTACTTGTGGTTGACGCAACATGTTTTCTTTTACCATTCTCCGACGACGCTATTATTCACTCCCTTTTCTTTCAAATCATTCTTCAAACTATCCATCCACCTTTTCTTTGGCCTTTCTCTCCCTCACATGCGTTCCGCCCTCCTCATCACAAGCCAAATGATTTCCTTTCAACTTTTCGATCACCGGCGCCAATTTCAAATTTCCCCTTATATTCTCATTTCTTACTTTATCCATTTTCATCACTCCACACATCCGTCTCAACATTCTCATCTCCACTGCATACAATCTTTTTTCGTTATACTGTATTATATTATTATTTAAGTACACCTCTGTCCAACCCTTCGGGGAAACAAGGCGTGATGTTATGTTTGTTTATGTGTTATTTTATAAATGATTTATGAAGGACCTGACTTAAGACTGCTTTTTAATTTAACTAATTAAATTAATATATCTAATTAATTAATAAAAATAACTAAAACTATACACAAACTAAAATAGGGCGTCGAAAAATTCATCCACATCGCTGTCGACTGGTAATGTACCCAAGAGACTGGCGGCATTGCCACGTTGTATGGCAATGCTTAGCCTGTGGCCAAGGTAAAACCCAGCCCTTGGGTCACGGGAAGTGTCAACCAGCCATGAGCACTCGGACCCCACGGCTTGAGGGTTTCAACCCCGAACGGCTCGAAAATATAATTACCAACTAGGTTATTATATTTACGCCGCTTGAGGTTCTTTCTCTGCAGCCGCAGCAGCAGCGCCAGCATAGCCGCCGTGCCAGGAAGATGGGATGGCGCAAGAGTATCGACACACGTTCCATCCCACACTAAAGGCCTACTCACCTTCCATGGAAATAATGACATGCCGTCTGGTCTCTTGCCATCGTCGCGTGCCAGGCCATTGGGTTCTAATACAGCTGGAACGCCGACGGTGACAAGAGCTGGTCGGATGATGTCATTAATGTTCGCGTGCGGCGCTAAGCGACTCGCACTTCGGCTGCAAGACAGGCCGTGGTGTCCGAGACTGTTGACAACTTCGCCACAGTGACAGCGATGAGGAAAACAACATGGAGCTCCTTGTCTTAGGGAAATTAATTAATAAAACATTTAGTAATTATTGCCTTAGTTCCTAAACACCGCTCAATTCATTGAATTCAACTAATTCAACACTCTGTAGCTACCTAGTAAATACATGTCACTAAACCACCAAACGTGTAGTATATACAGAATGCGTTTACCAGACCTACTGGTACTACTATAAATACTAGGTAACAGCTTGTTTGACCGAGCTGCGTGGTTTTGTATTGACGACTATGGTATTAGTTTGTGGTGTGGTACAAGGACATTGATTTTGTACCTATAGTTATGTGGTATTCATACATAAACCCACTATTTCTTCCCATGGCGGTAGGCAGAAACTAATGAACCTGCTACGATCCTCACATACTCCTTTTGCTTCGTTTACGTACATACAATAATTCTGGTCATACACGCACGCCGGTTGCCAGTACTACGCACCTGACCTTTCTGAAGAGCATCACCTAAAAGGTCAGTTCGCTATGACTATCAAGTATTTGTTTAGAAGAAAAAGTATTTCAGCTAAAGGAACAGTAATGCCAGTCTGTAAAATTCACTTGGAACCTCACTCTTGTGACCGCACTCAATTTGAAAGCGAACTCAGCAAGTTCTTTAGCAAATAGATGAAATCTGCTCTTATCTGAACTCAGTAAGTTCTTTAGCAAATAGATGGCATTGGCTCTTATCTGAACTCAGTAAGTTCTTTAGCAAATAGATGGCATCGGCTCTTATCTGAACTCAGTAAGTTCTTTAGCAAATACTCGTAGATGGCATCGGCTCTTATCATATTATGAGGCATATTATGAGTTCACATAATAGTCTAGTTTAGAAAAGAGATGGCATTGGCTCTTATCTGAACTCAGCAAGTTCTTTAGCAAATATATTGTATCAGCTCTTATCTGAACTTAGCAAGTTCTTTAGCAAATAGATGACATCGGCTCTTATCTGAACTCAGCAAGTTCTTTAGCAAATAGATGACATTGGCTCTTATTTGAACTCGACAAGTTCTTTAAAAAATAGATGAAATCGGCTCTTATCTGATCTCAGCAAGTTCTTTAGCAAATAGATGACATCGGCTCTTACCTGTTCTCAGCAAGTTCTTTAGCAAATACATGAAATCGGCTGTACTATATTAATATGAATATATTATACAGGGACACATTAAATTAGCTGGCGAAACCCTGCAGACATAAATAAAAAAAGATTTGATGTTTTTTTGGGGGTCAACAACCGCTGATATTGTTGTTATTTGAAGTATGAGATGAGAAAATCTATTTTATTTTAATCTATCATGTTTAGATATCGATACACACAAAAAAAAATCTGATTTTTAAACTGATGTTTCAAGGATTAACTAACATTTTTTATTAAAATTTGTCGACTATGAAAAAAATCGGAGTCGAAAAACATTTTTTTCTAAAAAAAACAGTATTAATAACGATTGAATATGTCCCCGTATAGGGGGATTTTATGGACTTACACTTGTGTTTTTTAAATAAACACAGATTTTTTTTTGAAAAAAATTCTTCAACTCCGTTTTTTTTTTCGTAGCAGACATATTTTAATAAAATATATTACTTAATCCGATCCAATAATTCATAGGGTGACTTGCAGCTTTTACTTAAATATCGATTTTTGAGATTTAAACTCGACTTGGCTTAAACTAATTTAACGATTTGCATGTCATCGATTTACATATCTTAAATCTCAATTTAAATAAACGTCAAAGTTAAACCGGCATCGAGGTCGGTTTAGGTTGTTAAATCTCGATTTTATAGATAAACGTCAACACAGTGTTATTTTAAATTCCTTTTCATTCATTAGTTTTCACTCTACTTTAAATAAGGAATGCAACAGAAATATCTTACGTTTGATGGCCATGTTTTAATTGGAGTGATTCTTTTTAGCTTTGATTTTGAAGTTTATGTTTGTAATTTATGTTTATTATTTAGTTTTGTTAAGCGTCAGTGCTTAACAAAACTAAAAAATAACACGATACTACAACCAACACTGACTTACATTGACGTTATTGACAGATCAAATTCTGTTTCTCTGTATGCAGAACTGAGTTGCCATCACTTTTTATTTGAAAACGGAACGCAAAGAATGAATGGCGAATGGATTATTGACATAATCTCAGTTTAGTTAAATCGAATGTAAAATGTGACTGTGTAAGACATGCTTAATAAGATTTAAGTTTAGTCAAGTTTAACGTAAAATAGAGATTTAATTAAACCGAGATTTGTATCATTTTGCTGCAAGTGGCCCATAAGCTTTTAGAAATAATAAACAGAATCCAAATCGGGCCAATAACATCGGAGATGTCACAAATAATGTAGAGCAAGGTCACAACGGTACTCAAAAAAAAAAACATATTAAAGATAAATCCCATTTTAAAGTTAATTTTCTATAAGTTTTCATGAATATCAGAAAAATACGGGCAATCACATGCCGTGAGTGGAAACGCAGGGAGGGGACGCCCTAGGAGGACAGTGACCTTATTGGAGATGTTCTTCAGAAAAGTCAGGTGCGTAGTACTTGCAACCATATGAACGTAACCGAAGCAAAAGGTACTAAATACAGCACTTTAGGATTAAAAGCTCACAATATTTTTACTTCCAGATGTCTGGCGTTTGTCCTCTTTCCTCCGATATCAATCGTGACTCAACAGTCGTATTGTCTGCAGTCGACAGTCCCCCATTGAGTCAAACGAGCTGATTGATCATGGGTTCAGAGTTAGGTAAACTATTTGTTCGCGTCACTTGCAGAACTACAATCTATGTCGAAAAGTAGGTAGGTAAGGATTTTTCGCCTCTGAAATTGCAATTAACCTTGTGGGCGAAACTGTGCTATTCTGTGGAGTTCACTTGGAACCTCACTTAAGTGAGTGCACACAATTCAAAACCGAACTTGTGTGTTAAGTGTTTGTTAAGTTTTTTATTACGGACGCTCCTGCTTCACAAGGGCGCAAAAACGAATGGATCAGGTATTGAAAATAGTGTTGGAGCTACTGAAGATTTTAAAAACTCTCTTTGCATTGCATAAATTCAAGCTCTTAGTATTGTATAGTTGCACAGCACATTGTTATGTGAGTACTATGTACTATAAAGCTGCCATATACTGGATACGTCTTTCATTGACTTGAATGTGCCCTGGTGGCTGGGAGTATGTCGTGCTCACTCTAATGTCTCACTGATGGTGGCGCGTGTGTTGGATCATATAGCTCCCTTCAAAATGGTTGAGCTGAATGGTGCTAATCCACGCGTCATGTTCGTGAACGTGCGCCGTCAGTAGAGACTGGTCATCTCTTAGCTGCCACGACTTATTTTAATTTTTGAATGGTTTTTTTTTGTTTTGTTAATCTTTTTATTACGGACACTTTTACGTTTAGCATCGTTCTCACATGTATAATTTCAAAATGAATGATGTAAACAATATTTTGTAACCATAATTATGTTGATTTAAAAGAGTGTCCGTGGAGTTTCTTGTCCGTTCTTCTCCATATATTTTTTGGGGGTGGGAAATCATCAAATAACTTCTCCCGCTCTGGGCGGAGCGGAAGGGTGTGTCAGACTCTTACTGACTAAAACCCACCCGTATTCCTTCTTGTTGCCTGTGTTGCGGGGGCCTCGGTGACCCATAAGTACCTTCCCGCGACCCCGGCAGGCATCGGCCCTAGTGGACCCCTACTATGTGCTGACGACATCTCTTTGAGGCGCGCGTGGAATACAACGCGCCGTCGACCCGGGCCTGGTCCTTACCGGACGGTGAGCTACCCATTGCTCACCGTCCGCAAGCCCGCGCCTACGGTGGCCGGAAATCCGCCCGGGATTCCCGACGCCCTGGGCGTCTCCTGCGGCGGCTAGGGGCATTGACCGACCCCTTGACAATTTAAAATGCCTGCATTGGTTATTTGTTTTGCTCTGAGTTTGAGTTTTGTTTTAAAAGTATAAATCATCGCGCAGTGGTGGCCCAGTGGTAACGACCGTGACTTACGAGTTGTAGGTCGTTGTTACGGACCCAGACAGGCGCCTTACTTTGTGTAAATTATTTCATCACCACTGCTCTCAAAACGGTGAAGGAAAACATCGTGAGGAAACCGGCATGTCCTAGAACCAAAAATTCGAAGACATGTGACATCTACCAACCCGCACTGGGCCCGCGTGGTAGATTATGGCCCATTCCCTCTCACAGAGAGTAGAACTGTGTCCTAGCAGTGGGAACATTATTGGCTGATTATAAATCATCGCGGATTCACAATGAGACACCGTTCGAATTTCGAAGGGATGTTTATAGAATTACATTTGTGTTAGGCTTTGGAACGTTTGACTTCCTAGGCACGAAGGGATCTTGTTATGATTAGAATTATTACCCATGGACTGTGGTAAGCCCAGCTTGATTAATTTGCAGGGCTATTTAGCCACGAATCCAATTCCGCAAGGTATCTATAAAAAAATTGAAACACACTCGATGGTCCAATGGTCTGCCGGGGTCGCGGGAGGGTACTAAAGGGTCACCGAGGCCCTTGGCAACACAGGCAACGGAAGGAATACGGGTGGGTTTGAGTCAGTAAGAGTCCGATACACCCTCCCGCTCCGCCGAGAGCGGGAGAAGTTATTTGATGATTTCCCATTCAAAAAAAAAAAGTGGTCACAAGTGCTACTGCTGCATGAGAACCTGGGTCCGATTCTCAGGTAGGGCAAGTGTTATTGGGATTTTCCATCTGGGATTTCTCAGTAGCAGCCCGGAGTCTGGATTTGTGCCCGGTTGATGGCAATAGGCTCGCCCCCTATTACATGGGACTTGAACATAACTGGCGAAATGTGGGTGTACTGTACACATCTGCCTAACCATTCAGGCAATACAGGCGGAATGTTATATAGCATATTATTTTGGATCAAGTCACGAAACGTGCTAGCTCAACAAATATTTCACTTGGCACATCTCGTGCAAGAAGTTTTAAGAGTCTACAATACCATTACATTGCTTACCACAATCCTCCGTTACATCGAATATACTACAGCATTAATTTTTAAATAAATATAATGGCAAAGTTGAGGATAAATTTTAAATACTATAATAAAATTGACGAAAACACGATTCCATAAAACTTTCTCGACAGAAAAAAAATACAAAGTTACCAAAGTTCCAAACTGAACAATAAACCGCTAATATTAAAAAAAAAACTTTTTACAAAAAAAAACCGACTTCCAAAAAAACACTACAAAATGAAAAATTACTTTAATTTCGGAAGTCGGTGTCTTTGGGTCTGTATTTTTTTGCCACCGGCTTCCGAAAATATTAACTTTGTATTTTTTTTCTGTCGGGCAAAGTCATTTTTTAGTGGTTTGTAATTTATCTAAGTTACAATAGCGTAATGTATTACTTATTATTATTAATGTAATACTTCTTACTAAGTAGTTCCGGTGGCCATCTTTTTTTTTTTGGATCGGAAATCATCAAATAACTTCTCCCGCTCTGGGCAGAGGACAATGTAGGGCATTGTGCTGACGAAATCTCTTTGAGGCGTGCGTGGAATACGACGCGCCGTCGACCCGGGTCTGGTCCTTACCGGACGGTTAGCTACCCATTGCTCACCGTCCGCAAGACCGCGCCTACGGTGGCCGAAAATCCGCCCGGGATTCCCGACGCCCACGGCGTCTCCTGCGGCGGCTAGGGGCGAGAGGGCGCGAAATTTGCCTTTCCCTCAACCGGTCCCGCCTCCTCCTTCGCGAGCATTACTGCTTCGCAGAAGGAGGTGACGACTGCCCATGCCCTCTCGCTCCGTACCATGGCCTGAACCAGGGCCGGACGCGTGAGATCTCTGCCGCCGATCGCCTCCACGAGGACACGGCGGTGCTCTACCCAAGCCGGGCAGATCTTCACCGTATGCTCCACCGTGACCTCCGGGCGATCCAAACAGTGGTGGCACCCGGGCGTTTCGACCCGCCTTATCCGACACAGGAACCTCCCGAAGCTGCCATGTCCGGTGAGGACCTGCGTCAGGCGGAAGTTGAGGACGCAGAGGCGCCTCTCTAGCCACTGCTCAAAGAGGGGACTTATCGCCGCAATCGTGGCGTGCCCAGCACTGGGTTGCGACAACCGTATGCGGTGGCCATCTGTGGTCTTCATCATCAATTCCACCCCACCAAGTGGTGATTTTCGAGAGCAAATGCACAAGTTACTATAAAAAATACCTAAATCGCCATAGGTAATAAAATTTGAAGATTTCCCTCGATTTCCATGGGTTCCCCTCATCAGATTATGACTTGGTGACTATGACCACCTCGGAAGCATACCCTTTCAAAAAAAAAAAAAAATTTAAATCAGGTCACAATTGACGGAGAAATCGGCGAACATAAATACAAAAAAATATATATAAACATGTCGACTTGATAACCTCCTCCTTTTTGAAGTCGGTTAAAAACTACTTCAAATTAAATCATGAAACTTAATTACTTTTATGTGAACTAAATATAAAGCAGATATTAATAATATGATTTTTCTATTACCAATATTCTCACCGTAAAAATAAATTATCTAAACTATCGGTGCCTTGGAGCCTTCTCCCTGCCGCCCTATCTCGCTTGCTCACGTAACCGCGAGCAGTAGGTAGTGAGCGAGCGAGATAAAAAGTGAGGTGGCACTAAGGTATTATGGACTCTATAAACGAATTTCACCCTCTACAACAACAATATTTCGTAATGCAGGACCAGTGCGTAATTACTTTCATACATAAGTACTAACAACAACTTTGCTTACAACAACCTAATTAACAAGTTTGTATGATAACTTACTTAGTTCGTACCTTGGAATGCATAAACTCGTATATGGGTAGTTAAGGAAACTATTCAGAGATTTAACCTGAAGGTAACATTACATCTCCCCTGTAATTTGGGCAGAGATATACATCACGCATACTTTGCATACGCATATTACATACTACGCATTTTTTGGCAGATTTTTAGTTAGGATTAGGATATACAGATAATGGCGCCGATTCCCTTGTTCACAAACTAAATTCAATTTAAGTTCAGTGCATCTTTTTCTTACTATTTCATTAAGAAAAGGACAGAAGATAAATTTTAGTTTAGTCCTGTCAAATTAATCAGCGCCTGTCATTACTCCATACAAGTTTAGACGTGACTAAAATTTTGTCTACTAAAATTACGTCAATTTACGTCAAGCGCTGATTAATTTGACAGGACTAAACTATAATTTATCTTCTGTCCTTTTCTTAATGAAATAGAAAGAAAAAGATGCACTGAACTTAAATTTAGTTTAGTTTGTCAACAAGGGAATCGGCACCAGTATATGCTTAAATCATCCTAATCCTAACTTCGTAATTATATGTATAAATGCGAAAGCTAGCTGTGCCATGTTTATTTGTTTGTTTGTTACTCTTTCACGCTAAAACGGGTGACCGGATGTGGATGAAATGTGGCACACGGGTAGATCATGACCATAGGACATAGAATACTTTTTATCTCACGGTAAACGCAGACGAAGTCGCGGACAACAACTAGCATTTCTATACGCACACAAATGACAAAAAAAAAATAATAATAGAATTAGTAAGTTTATGTTGATTGAATTAGAATAGGAGAACTACTGACAGTAAAGATGACTTTTGTATCCATTATTTAACGGGGGTGAGTCAATTGCCATCAAACAGACATATCCATATTTCAACAGAAAAACATTTTTTTTTAAAGAAAATATATAATACTTAGGCATTCAGAAATCGTGGTGATCAAATCGTTCCTCGATATGATCTGTGTTCGATTTAGAGGCATTTGCCACAGGCAGTGGGAAAATCATAAGCCTATTTAAATACAAGTATACATAGCCTGCTATAGCTTTGGTAAACGGGCCGACCACAGCCCGAACGCACCATTGAATCCGTCCGTTTATCTTAACCGTTGTCTAACCAAAATTGGATCGACAGCCTTGCTATTGACGGGCACAGTAATAGCAGATTGCAGATTTAATTACTATAGTACCTTTACTGATAAAAAAAGTAAGTTCAAAAACTAAAACCCGACTACTGAAAAATAACGCTGTATGTATGTAACAAGAAAATATTCTCATCTGATATTATTATGTACAAACTATTCAATATTTATCGTCTATTAAATAAACAACTCACAAGTAATATATTTTAATGTATTTAATACATATTAATGGTGATGTTCAGAGGATAGCCGTGGTTGTATGTCGACTACCCTTACAAAACAATGCATTCACGTTGTTTTTTTATTTTTTCTGTAAGTAGGTTTGTACAAACACTTTTACATTTCAGCCATATTTAGAAAAAAACTAGATGAGGTCGGCGTTTCCTATCCGACTACTCTGAGAAGAAAGGCCGAAACAAACTCAGAGGTCACAGTATCTTTTAAAGTCCAGACATAATCTTGGTCAGATCATGTGAAGACCATGTAGATTGGTGTCTGAAATGGTCTTTTGAGGAAAGAACCGCACAGATTGAGTGGACCTATCCAGTCAGTGCACGCATTTGTCAGTAATCGTGCAGCTCAACTCAGAACTTAAGGAGCTCAAGTTAAAACTAGCCTCTGTCCACGACTACGTGCGCGTGTTAATATAAAATGTATCCTATGACAATTTGCAATAATGGTAGGTTTCTTTCTATCAATGAAATATTTTTATAATCAAAACATCGTACGTTCATTTATTTAAGTTAAGTTTCTTAACTTAAATAAACGCAGTTTATGACCTGTGTAACAACAAATATGATTGCTCAGAGTTAACAAACAAATTGTGTTATATAGTACCTAGCACTGTTATGCGGTGTAGGGTGCGTGGACGCCCGTTATTTGCAGTATTCTCTTGTCGTCGCACCAACGCAGGTGTCCTCGCACCTCTACGCCGTTTAGCAAAAAATTATAATACCCTTTTTTCAGAATTAGATATATTCTCTTTGTCAGCTAACAAAATTCGCATTGATCTACTTAAAATTATCGAATAAACAAATTTTGATTTTGATTTACTTAAGATTAATTAGTAATGTTGTACTCGTGCTCTTCCAAATTTCAATTCTAATATGTAATATATGGATAACGTAGTTACTTACGCACTGATATACCTAGATTATTAGCTATTGTTAACCATGTAGTGTGTAATTGTTGGTTTTCCTTAATAAATAAAATAAAAAAAAAATAAAAAAATATATTATTATTTATCCTTTTTATAATGTAACTAGCCCGCCCACTTCACTTTTCTATCCTTTTACTAACAGGATAAGGAGTAAAGGATACTCCTTATCCTGGTAGTTTTTAAGGTGTGAAATCATCAAATAACTTCTCCCGCTCTGGGCGGAGCGGGAGGGTGTGTCAGACTCTTACTGACTAAAACCCACCCGTATTCCTTCCGTTGCCTGTGTTACCAGGGGCCTCAGTAACCCTTTTGGACTTTCCCACGTTTGGGTGGCATGGATTATCAATACCAATCTCAGACAAAAAAGGAGAACTCTTTATCGAGGAGCTCGACTAGGGTAATACAACCATACATAGTTCTACACACAAAATTAATTATTTTCTCTTTATATGTAATATTAGTTTAGATAAATCACACCTCCATTTACGATTCACTAAACTTTATGATACCATATATATCCATTACTCTAACACCATCCTGTACCATTTAATTGCATTCTGCAATAAAAGCCTGACCCAAATTGATACGACATGCTCTAAGTAAACACGCTGTATATGCGTCTGTTTCGGCAGATGATGTATATAGGTCGAGTGCTTATTGGTCTGTTATTACAGTACCCGTCAGGACGTGTGACGTTATTGAAGTGACGTCAGGTCGAGTGGTTTGCGGTGAACTTTATTTTCGTTTTAAAATTCGACTGAAGTGGAATTGTATTGCGAATATATTTGGTTTAGGAATTTATTTTATTGAAAAGGGAGTATTTCTGAAACGTCTTGACACTCTGTTCATAAATAGTCCCTAAAAACAATTTTATACAATTAACTAGCTTCCCGCCCTAACTTTGCAAGGGTTTTACGATTTGACAAAACATCGAGTTTTGGTTATTGTATTAAAGTTTAGTATAAATGTACATAATATAAAGTTTATCCAACTAAACAGACAGGTGTGCTGCTCAGTTTGTTGCGCCACTTTTTCTTCCCAGCTAAAGCACTAGGAAGTGGTGTTGGGCGGGCGTTTTTGAGGGACTGTCTTATGTAATTTACGTTCGAAAAGAGCTGATTCTCAGCCTAGTTTGAATAAATACTAGGCTGATTTGACTTTTCATTTCGATTTTACTACACCAAAACCTTTCTGAATAAATTCTCTAAATGTTAGTGAAACCCGCATCAAATCCTTTACATAATTTCTGTCACATAGACAGATACGAAGATCAAATTGTGTTTACATAATTCGGCAGCATTGTATTTATCGGCGGGACCCCGGGTAAGAAAAATACACGGGGTGCCTTCCAGGGACTACAGGAGGGACCGTGTGTAAGGAACGACTATTTCTAAATATACATATAATATGCAAACATAATATAAAATTACGCCTGTATTCTCCGAAGGGACAGCCAGAGGTGTTACCCAAATTTCGCCTGTTATATTTAAGTTCCATGTAACAGGGGCGAGCCTGTTGCCACCAACCGAACACATACTCGTACTACTGACAAATTTATTAATGAAGAATACCAATATCACTATGCCTGACCTTTTTTTTTGGGTGCGAAATCATCAAATAACTTCTCCCGCTCTGGGTGGAGTCGGAGGGTGTGTCGGACTCTTACTGACTGAAACCCACCCGTATTCCTTCCCTTGCCTGTGTTGCCAGGGGCCTCGGTAAGCCTTTAGTACCTTCCCGCGACCCCGGCAAGTCCCGCGACCCCGGCGGAGGGATCGAACACAGGCTCCTCTGCTCAGTAATCGCGCCAGAGACCATTAGACCTGCCTTCCGAAAATATTTGAAAAAGTCAGACGAAAGAGACCGAGAGATGCTATAGTGTTCACGGACAGAATGATTTTTAGAATAGGTTTAGTTTGCGTGCACTTCAGAATTGGGTCCAGAGAGAAATGAAAAATGCAGATTGACATATACCCGTTGTTACAGTTTAAGACGTATGTTTAAGGCGCAGATATATGAGTTTAATAAGTTTTAAACCTGTTATGCAAAAAATGTATGTTAAACTCTAGTTTATCATACATTTTTAAACTCTAAACTATCTCTATTTTTTTAAACACTAGTTTAACATACATTTTTCCCCCGGCTCCCGGGTCCCGGATCCCGGGACCCGGATCTTTGACAGTCGTTACAGGTCGTCAGAAGCCCGAAAGTCTGACAACCAGTCTTACCAAGGGGTGTCGTATTACCCAGTAACTGGGTTGTGGAGGTCAGATAGGCAGTCACTCCATGTAAAATACTGGTATTCAGCTGCCTTCGGTCAGACTGGAAGCCGACCCCAACATAGTTGGGAAAAGGCTAGGCAGATGATGATGATATTGAAATACTTTATGAAATAAATGCAGGAAGTAATATTATATATATAGATATTTACATGTTTTTATTTTGTATGAACAGACTATTTTATTATCTATAGTTCCATTTGTTTTTTTTTTTATTTATTTTTTTCTTTACTAAAAATAAATATTTTCCTTATGAAGCCGAACGATCGCGCGGCGTGAGGGGGACGCGTATTTGTATAGGCAAGGTCAACGGTGATTACTCGACCTTTAAGAGTCTCAAGAATAATTCCGTAATACATTGTTTTCATATAACTTTATTGGTTTGCGCGACATAAGCTCCCAGTCGGCATGATTTTTTTCGACATCTCAAACAATCATCGTCATATTTCAGGCAATTTACACAAAATCTTAATAAATTATACACTTAAACCTTCCTCGTGAATCACGCCGTCCATTGGTGAAAACTGCAAGGAAAATCCGTTTGAATTTTTCGAGTTTATCGCGTTTAGACAGACAGACGCAGCGGGAGGACTTTGTTTTATAATACTTAGTGATTATTATTACCCCTGCCAAGAGCCGTATCCGTGATGTAAATAATTAATACGACTACCGAATATATAATACCTAAGTAAATTATAAAACGCTACCTACTGAATCTATAAATTGTCACAAATTGTCGTACACGTAAAACTTATCCCTTTACTAATAATTCGTAACCCGAAAATATGATCTCTCTTTAAATAAGTATTTTAATAATGTTGCCTAAGTAAATATAGCTTTATCTAAATGTAATAATAGTATTTTAAGAAAATAGCTACTTACTTACCAATAATAGAATTATTTTATGTTATTTTTATTGACTTTTATGAGAATGTAATTATTGAATTTTCATGTATAATTTCATTTAATGTTTAATAATAGCTATGTAAGTATCTAAAAATATTGTTGCTGTGCCCTGACAGGGTCTACAATGGCCCTTAGCTCTATGCCTTTTGTTAACATCTTGTTTTACCTTTTTTTTTTTTGGGTGGGAAATCATCAAATAACTTCTCCCGCTCTGGGCGGAGCGGGAGGGTGTGTCAGACTCTTACTGACTAAAACCCACCCGTATTCCTTCCGTTGCCTGTGTTATCAGGCCTCGGTGACCCTTTAGTACCTTCCCGCAACCCCGGCAGGCATCGGCCCTAGTGGACCCCTACATTGGTGCTGACGACATCTCTTTGAGGCGCGGCCCGCGGCCCGGGCCTAGTCCTTACCGGACGGCGAGCTACCCATTGCTCACCGTCCGCAAGCCCGCGCCTACGGTGGCCGGAAATCCGCCCGGGATTCCCGACGCCCAGGGCGTCACCTGCGGCGGCTAGGGGCGAAAGGGCGCGAAATTTGACATTCCCTCAACCGTCCCACCTCCTCCTTCGCGAACATTACTGCTTGGCAGAAGTAGGTGACGGCTGCCCATGCCCTCTCGCTCCGTACCATGGCCTGAACCAGGGCCGGAAGCGAGAGATCTCTGCCGCCGATCGCCACCACGAGGACACGGCGGTGCTCTGCCCAAGGCAGTCAGACCTCTACCGTATGCTCCACCGTGTCCTCCGGGCGATCCACAAAGTGGTGACACCCGGGCGTTTCCTCCCGCCTTATCAGACACAGGAACCTCCCGAAGCTGCCGTGTCCGGTGAGGACCTGCGTCAGGCGAAAGGTGAGGACGCCGTGGCGCCTCTCTAGCCACTCCTCAAAGAGGGGACTTATGGCCGCAATCGTGGCGTGCCCAGCACTGGGTTGCGACAACCGTAATCTTGTTTTACCTTGTGGAACGCATATAAATGAATATGAATATGTATACCGTCCAATAATTTCTGTTTCGAAACAATGTAGGTCATTAACCTCGTATCGAATTAATTTGGGTCAAGCTTTATTGCGAAATGCAATTATTTGCTCCCGTGTTATTCGCTAAGTGAATTCATGAAAACAGAAAATTGTATGGATTTAATATTGGAATATTATTGTATAGTGCAGGTCAGGTAAGGCAGGCGCTTCATGTAAAGCTGGTATTCAGCTACATCAAGTTAGACTGGAAGCTGACCCAAACATGTTTGGGAAAGGCTAGGCAGATGATGATGATATTGCCTTCGTCTGGGAGTGCCAAATTGAATAAAAAAAATATTCAATAATATTTGTGTTAGTCCAGGTCGAGCCCTTGGTTACAGCTCGGCAGCCATTACGAGTAATCAGAAGCCCGAAAATCTGACAAGCAGTCTTATTAAGGGGAATTGTGTTACCCAGTAACTGTAACGGGAGTGACTGCCTATCTGACCTCCACGTCAGATAGGCAGCCACTCCATGTAAAATACAGGTATTCAGCTGTACCCGGTTAGACCGGCTAAAGGCTAGGCAGGTGATGATCATTTTGGCTTCGTCAGCGAGTGTGTGTCAAACTGGTCAATTGAGTAAAATATCTCTTATCTGGTAATAGACTGTCGCAAGAACCATGAGGTTCCAGGGACTAGTGCGAATCCTTGAGTTCATTCGAGCAATCGAGTCTGGTTTAACCACGCTGGGGTCGGTGCATTTCATTCATTCCCTTATCTGGTAAAAGAGTATCTTTTTGGGGTTCCGCATTAAACAACCCTTATAGTTTTGCCATGTCCGTCTGTCTGTCTGTTCGATTTGTACTAAAAAGCCGTAATTTGGCTTAGATTAGGTAGGTTTTGGCATATTAATCACGCCGACAAGGTGGTATAATAATATCTGGAATAAAAAAAAATTAGGGTATCTCCCTAGTTTGTTCTTGAGAGACTCGTAAAGTCATCCCGACTACGGAACCCTTCATTGTGCATGGTCCGACACGCACTTGACCGTTTTTTTTTTAATTATTTCTATGGATGTTATCCAGTAAATTCATTGTGGAGGTCATATAGGCAGTCGCTCCATGTAAAATACTGGTGTCCGAACCCAACATGGCTGGGAAAAGGCTAGGTAGCTGAAAGCTTTCACAAACCTAGTGTAAGGATATAAATAAAACGATAAAAGCTAGCTTAATACGAAACAGTCACCATCTTGCAGGTAACAGAACACGCATCGTCCACATAACTTACTGCCGTCGCAAACTTGTGTTCTACTTAGGTACCTACTTTATTATATATGTTTTGTATGTAGAACACACAAAGCTATATCACAAAAAGAACAGAAGGTCGGATCCATACATTCATACATACATACACAAACTCTCGCCTTCTTCCCATGGGGGTAGGCAGAAACTATAGAACGCCACCTGCTACGCTCCTTACATACTCCTTTTGCTTCGTTTACCTTCATACACACAAGCTGGGTGCGAGTATTACGCATCTGACCTTTTTGAAGAACATCACCAGTGAGGTCACTAACTCACTATATTGGTCTTACTAAAAGCATCTTAAAGAATTAAGCACCTTAAAAGGATCTTTGACAATCGTTACGGGTCGTCAGAAGCTCGAAAGTCTGACAACCAGTCTTACCAGGGGTATCGTGTTACCCAGTAACTGGGTTTTGGAGGTCAGATAGTCAGTCGCTCCATCTAAAATACTGGTATTCAGCTGTATCCGGTAAGATTCGAAGTCGACCCCAACACAGTTGGGAAAGGCTAGGCAGATGATGAGATGATCGGTTTTTCTGGGGCGTCCCCTCCCGGCGTTTCCATTCACATCTGCCATGTAAATACGTTCTGTTAGTCGCCTTTCATTCATCCTCTCAACATGACCAAACCATCTAAGCATACTCTTTTAAATTTTTGCCACTACATATTCCTTTAAACCACACCGTTACTCCAGAGAATGAGCAGAAACTCCCCTCACATAGGCGCGTATTTCAAACGTAAACTTGATGGCGTCTCTGAAGAGCGCTACTCAGTGAGCAGTACCGCACCCCTCATCCCCGAGCTGTGACAATGTTTGCATCGGGCTTTGCTTAATCAGCCTATAATGTTCCCACTGCTGGAACACAGGCCTCCTCTCTTCGAGAGGAAGTGGGCTGTAATCTACCACGCGGGCCCAGTGCGGGTTGGTAGATGTCACATGTTTTCGAATTTTTGGTCCTAGAACATGCCGGTTTCCTCACGATGTTTTCCTTCATGGTTTTGAGGTCAGTGGTGATGAAATTATTTGCATAAAGTAAAGCGCCTGCCTGGGTTCGACCACACGACGTATAACTCGTAAGTCAGGGCCGTCACCACAGGGATACCACTGCTGCCCAATCTCAAAAAAATTCCGGTCGCCAGTGCACTTGCACTCGCTGTACGGGAAGCGTGTCTATGTGTGCGTGCGTTTTTGTCCATTGTATGGAGCGAACCTTCTGTACTTGCCTAATTTGTGACTATGCTCTTTGTATGTACGCAGATTCAAAATGTGTCGCAAAGGATAACCTCTTGAGACTGTGTTACTGTCGACGAATGAAGGTAACGTTAGCTCACGAAACTAGTGTCGTGGAATTACAGTTTGGAAGTCACAATCTAGGAGTCAAAGACACGAGTGAAAAGGTAACTTATAGGCTAGCGTGCATATTAAACCACGCCATCGTGGAAGTGCTATTCTGTAAAGTTCACTTGAAACCTTGCTCAAGTGAGCGCACACAGTTTGAACCGAACTCATTTGTTTTTAAAGATAATAAGCGAACCTTTTTATTTTTTTTAGAATTTGCCAACATGCAGTGGGCATCCACCACCCCGTATTGGGCCCGCGTGGTGGATTACGGCCCACTCCCTCTCTCAGAAGAGGACTGTGTTCCAGCAGTGGGAACATTATAGGTTGATTATGTATGATTATTTATTAGGCAACCAGTGTAGCGAGTAGTTTTTAGAGGGGCTCGAGGCTAAATAACTGCTACGCAAGTCAATTGTTCTGTAAAGTCAAGTTTAAGTAGAATGTAATTCTCAGAGTAGTCGGATAGGAAACAGCGACCACCTCTAGCCCGCGTGGTGGATTAAGGCCCACTCCCTCTCACAAAAAAACGAGGCCTGTGTCCCAGCAGTGGGAACATCATAGGCTGATTATGTTCCAGCGAGCAAACGTGGTGATGAAAACTCGTTACTTGTCTGTCTGAGAAGAGGCTATTGCCCTGGATATCATAATCAGCCTAAACATTAATTGCTGGGTCACAGGACTCCACTCTTTTTTTTTTTTTGGGTGGGTATCATCACATAACTTCTCCCGCTCTGAGCGCAGCGGGAGGGTGTGTCAGACTCTTACTGACTAAAACCCACCCGTATTCCTTCCTTTGCCTGTGTTGCGGGGCCTCGGTGACCCATTAGTACCTTCCCGCGACCCCGGCAGGCATTGGCCCTAGTGCACCCCTACATTTGTGCTGAGGACATCTCTTTTAAGGGCGCGTGGAATACAACGCGCCTTCGACCCGGGCCTGGTCCTTACCGGACGGTGAGCTACCCATTGCTCACCGTCCGCAAGCCCGCGCCTACGGTGGCCGGAAATCCGCCCGGGAGGTCTCCCCTCTGTGAGAGGGAGTGGGCCGTGATCCACCACGCGGGCACAGTGCGGGAAGTTTTGCCCTGCAGTGAGACTATAATTACATGCTGAAATCATAATAGGTATATTCAATACAAAAGGATTTCATAAGCCTATTATAATAACCGTACCGAGGACGGTAATAATGACAACTTCGAGTGAAATTCCATACTTTATCTTTGAATTAATCTTTAGAGAATAATCTTAAAATATTATTGTATTCTATTCTGCCATTTTATTTTGTTTTAGCTTTAAATGGGACTTTGGTGAATTCAGTTGGATTTCGTAATGAATATTATCAAATTGAGTAGCTGACTGTAAAGATCTACCAACATTATTATAAATTACTTACGTGTTAATGGCAAGTAGACGTAAGGTTTATTCTCAAATGTAAATGGTACCCACGGCTAAATATCTAGCTATACATTTCCAGTATAAGCTGATCTCACATTGCATAGGATTTCCGTACAATGACAGGTCAGCTTATGTACCAGCCGTAAAATTTTAATGACGATGAACTGTCTTCTGGTTCTAGTAGTCACAAGTGCAACAGTTGAGTGTCATGGAGTACTGGGTTCGATACCTTTTCATTTAAAATATCATATCCAGCTAATGACACTTAGCTTCATTACATGGGAATTTTAACTGACGCCATGTCTCGCTATCTCTATCTGCCTAGCTCCTCGGGGAAAACAGGCGTGATTTTATATTTTATGATTAAGTATCTTTCCTTCACCATAATGGATCCGGCGATGATTATACACTTTTAACTTAAACGGTATGAGAGTTTACAAAAATGTGTACCGTCATTCCTGCAGTATTAAAATTCAAGAGAGGTAGGTGGGAAGTAATGTTTGAAACGCAAGTACGTTCTGACTTGTGAAGAATGAGAGTGTGGCGGCATCTACATCGCCACATGCGAACTAAGCAGCACACTGACGTCACGCAAAATCCTGCATCGCGCAAGCAGAGTTTACCGCGCAACTAGCATATATACAACATCCCGACATCAACCGTCGGGCAGTTGCCCACCAGACACGACACCCGTCTGGTTGGAGGATCCTCCCTTTTCTATGGAGGGAACTTTGAACTTTAAACCCTGTTCCTCATGCCTCTATAAAAGAAGGCATGAACAGCCCCCAGCACATCAAATTACCACAAACTGTCAAATTTTCCCATTCGATTTTGAACTTAACCGTCATTTTCGAACATTTTAAGGTCAATCAATCATTTGAAGAAAGACAGTTTGTGGTAACTTAATGTGCTGGAGACTGTACCTAATACGTGTAGTCCCATCTAGGAATGGAACGCAATGATGAATGCATGCCTGTACGAAAGAGACAAATGTAAAGGTGTGAGCGTGACAGCGAATGTATAGTCGATCTCTAAATTTATATCCAGTAAATTGAAATTTCACTTAGGTTGAAACTATCTATAGGAATCCCAACACTAAATGTTAATAAATAATACGAACATCACTAGTGTGCGCTCTCGGAAGCCATCTTTATTTGAATGTCTCCTTCACTTTCCTCACGGTTCGGGTCGTGACAGGTCGACGTTCTCCTGCCTACTTGATTTATGGAGATTGGAGAAAATATATTCCTTATATAGAAAATCTGGCCGTTTCTTATCTACAAGTACCTACATCCACATCCCCACACTATCTGACTGATACATAGACAAATATACCTTGTGTTTTTATGACGTCCAAGTGACATGCAACCTTCGGGTGATAAAGCACAAATTTAGCGCCCTCACGCCCGTAGCTGCCACAGGAGACGCCCTGGGCGTCTGGAATCCCAGGCCAATTCCCGGCCACTGTAGACGCGGGCTTGCGGACGGTGAGCTATACTCGTAGGTAGCTCGCCGTCCGATAAGGACCAGGCTCGGGTCGACGGCGCGTTGTGTTCCACGCGCGCCTCATGGAGATGTCAGCACAACTGTAGGGCCTACCAGGGTCGCGGGAAAGTGCGTGGCCTCTGGCAACACACAAGCAACGGAAGGAACACGGGGGGGGGGGGGGGCTGTTAGACCCCAATATTCTAGCCAAAAAAAGGGTGATAAAGCAATTATGAGTTTGATTATACGCATTGAACGTAACCTATGTTGTTTTAATTTTTATCCACAATGTTTGTCTACTGTGTTTACGAGTCGTCAGAAGCCCGAAAGCCTGACAACCAGTCTTACCAAGGGGTAACGTATTACCCTTTTAATGGGTCGTGGAGATCAGATAGGCAGCCGCTCCATGTAAAATACTGGTATTCAGCTACATAGACTGGAAGCCGACCCCAACATAGTCGGGAAAAAGCTAGGCAGATTGATTAATTTGTTTACCATCACAAACATAAACAAACGCTGTATGTTTACAATATCATGTCTAAAATCTAGTAATACATAAAAAAAATAATTGTCACGTCAAAATATAAATATTTACTTAGGACAGGAATAAAATAAATATTCTGCTCTGGCATGAAATAGGGACCCGAACTTCACCCTTTTTGCGTCGTAAGGTTTCTGAATTTTGAAACCCTATTAGGTATGATTTACAGCAAAAGTTAGGGTCAAAATTAAATTAGCATACAGAATAATGTTTAAGGGTGCAGCCACACCTAGAGTTATGAATTATATAGAAAACTAGATACTGCCCGAGGCTTCGCCCGCATGTCTTTCTCTAAAATAAAAGTAGCCTAAGTTACTTCTTATACCATCAGATTTCTGCCAGTGAAAGTCCCGTCAAAATCAGTTGAGCCGTTTCGGAGATTAGTCGGAACTACCAGACAGACAAACAGACAAAAAAATTCAAAATTGTTTCCTTGTTATAAGTAGTATATACTTTCAAATGCATTTAGTAAAAGCTGTCATTTTGTCGTGAGGACGCCTTCAGGCTAGGTGGAGCGGGGGTCGCGGGAAATTCCGAAAGGTATACCATGGCTTATGGCAACACATAGGCAACGGAAAGAACACGGGTGGGTTTTAGTCAGTAAGAGTCTGACACACCCTCCCGCTCCGCCCAGAGCGGGATAAGTAATTTGAAGGTTCCAACCCACAAAACAAAAAGTCTGGGTGGAGCGACGATCTTTGCAAAGTACTGGTAGCATCTGGATGATAGCTCAATGGCATGCAATTGGAGAGGCCTGTGTCCAGCATTAGACTGCTGTAGGTTGATGATGATGTTATTTTGACATTACAAACAATTTTGTGGTATATATAAGGTTCCTAATATAAAGTTCCGAGGGGCTCGTGGCCAAGTAATAACAGCCACACGAGTCGATCGATCAGGTTAAGCTACGCTTGCCGCGGTTGGTCCGTGGATGGGTGACCATCTTCACATACCAAGACCCCTCCGTGCCTCGGAAAGCACGTTAAGCCGTTGGTCCCGGCAGTCATTTGTAGATCTTTGACAGTCGTTACGGGTCGTCAGAAGCTGACAACCAGTCTTACCAAGGGTATCGTGTTACCCAGTAACTGGGTTGTGGAGGTCAGATAAAATGCTCCATGTAAAATACTGGTATTCAGCTGTATGCAGAAGCTGAAAGCCGACCCCAACATAGTTGGAAAAAGGCTAGGCAGATGATGATGATATAAGGTTCCTAATAAGGCCTTGTTTCACAGTAAAAGGCACTATCAACCAGATAAATAAAAAAACGGCACACATTTTTTATGAAATTATTTGCCAATTATGTAAACGGAAACGTTACCAAATTTGTTGAAACTGCAATTAAGATTTTCATACTGGATAGGTTCGTGTTTGAACCTTTACAGATTGAAAGCGATAATGCAGCCGTTAAAGGTAAGGTTGCCCGCACGTCCATGGTAACAAAGCCAGTATAAGCTGGACTCTTATTCTATTACGGTGCAGGTATATGATTTTAATGACTTTTAAATCTGTTATTACGCCTTCATATAATGCAAATAAGTTATGCAAAAAAAATATGTTAAATTACAACGCATACACGTCAATTCTATATGTGAATATTTAAATATTGGAGTAAAATACTTTATGAAATAAATTCAGGAAAAAATGTCTACCCAAAGCATAAAAACGATATTACTTTCAAACTACTTAAGATATTTTCATGTTTTTTTTTGTATGAACAGACTATTTTACTATATATTATTCTTTATGTGTTTTTTTTTTTCAAATTTTCATATTTTCGTTATTAGAATGGCCCCGCGGTATGAGCGCGACGCACATTTGTATGGCCAAGGTCAACGGCGTTTACCTGACCCTTAAACCTCCGACGCCAGGCCAGCTCAAGGTCAAAGTTCTAGAACCGACGTGCGGTCGATTGCAAACGCCTATTTCTAATTAACTCGTTACTTGAAGACGCTCAAGTCTGTATCAATACTCAATACAATACATTAGTTTTCTTTGCATTTGGCAATCATACATTTTAATCCTCGTTTCTCATTTTGTTTGAAATGATGGTGACGTGTGTGTTGGGTCATTTTGCTCCCTTGTGGTTGTGCTGAATGGTGCCGACCCATGCGTCATGTTCGTGAACGGGCGCCGTCAGTTGGGACTGGTCATCTCTTAGCTGCCACGGCTTATTTTAAATACAATTTTTAAATTGATTTTTTTAGTTGTTTGTTTCTATTTGCTGTAGTATGGACGCGTTTTTTTAAATCGTCCTCACATTTAGTTACAAATTCAACATTAAAGATGTAACAATATTTTTGCAAAGAGTCTCCATGGAGCTTCTTGCCCGTTCTTCTCCATATGTACCGTAGTGTGCGGGACGTGCTACATTAATAAATAATCCTTTTTGATATTTTTGAATATTCCTTTTTGATAAATATTAATATATTTATCTTTTAAAATTCAACACATTTTTGTTTGTATGTTATTCAAAGTCTATATCTGTGACAATCCATCATTTCAAATCTATATTCCGATTTTAAATATTTATTTTTATTAAGTTGTCAGTTTCAACTAGCGGCTAGGATGGCCATGCATTATCATAGAACCTCTACAGTACCTACTACGCTTTGGAATGGACAACCAGCTTCATATTACTAACTGACCAACTCCTTGACGGTTCAAAAAGGCCTGTAAATGGTTTAATTGAAACAAATGCTTTGAGTTTGAGGATTCGGGACAGTTCACGTTCTGCTTGCAGGTCAGTTTCCAGTCTAACCTGATGCAAATGAAGTATTTTACATGGAGCGACTGCCTATCTAAAGACTAACAAAGACAGTTGACAGGAAGTCGGGACGGTTACATGATAGTATTATTAATAACTAGCTGCACCTCGTGATTTCACCCGCATACGTCTCGATCCTCGAGGGCTAGTTTGAAAGGGTTAAATGGAAGGAACACGGGTGGGTTTTAGTCAGTAAGAGTCTGACACACCCTCCCGCTCCGCCCATAGCAAGAGAAGTTATTTGATACTTTCCCACCCAAAGAAAAAAAAAACATGTCTCGATCCCGTAAGAATATCGGGATGAAAAGTATTTTGTGTCTTAATTCAGGATATGGTCTACCCATGTGCCAAATTTCATACAAATACATTCAGCCGTTTTTGCGTAAAAGCGTAGCAAACAAACTAACTCACTGTCGCATTTATAAAGTTAGTTGGGAATATTGTGGTATGAATATAGATTTAAATCATACATTTGTAATTGCTTTAATTAATTATTAAAGCCCCGCGCGACACCGACTCGGAGTCAAACAATAGAAAATAAATTAAGGTTCATTAGCTGTCCTTGACCAACTGATGGTGTGTCTCTAGTTCCGTGGAGTTTGGGACGGATGCTTGTGTGGGACGCTACTTGTGTAGACACACTGGCACCGTCCCACCTCCAACGAACTACTTCTAAAGCGGGTGCAGCGCCAGAAAATGCCAAAAATCTGAAAGTTTTTAAAGATTGAGGCCTTGGCAGAGAGTACAACTTTGTGGCCTTTGGAGTCGAGACCCTCGGTCCGTGGGGTCCCAGTGCGCATAAGTTATTTGCGGAAATCGCGAAACGTCTAGTTGATGTAACTGGTGACCGAAGAGCTGGCGGCTTTCTCGCGCAACGGATCAGCATTCTAATTCAGCGAGGAAATGCCACCAGCATTCTCGGTACAATGCCCCGAGGGCCTTTTTCAGACTTAACTTAGTTTTAATTGAATTTAGTTAATGTTAATAATCATCTTGTAATTTGGTTATGTAAATAAATATATATTTTTGTTGTCTTTCAATTAATATTGTATTTACATTGAAGTCGTAGCACATGTGATGCAGAGGAATGAGGAAAATGTCGTGAGGAAAGTCTTGAGTATGAATGTCGATGGCTATAAGAGTAGGGGAACACCAAAAAAACGATGGATGGACTGTGTGAATGATGATATGGCTAGAAAGGGGGTGTCTACCGAGATGACAACTAATAGAGAAGTATGGGAGAAAGGGACATATTGCGCCGACCACAAATAAATTGGGATAAGGGCAGGAGAATTATGATGATTGAAGTCGTAGCACGTGTTAGATAAATCACCAAACGCATTTGTAATCAGTTTTATGAACGTAAAGGCTAATAAAATAAATTGAAAACCTTTCATTTAACATTACATCACGCCTTTATTCCCCAAAAGGTTAAGCAGAGTTGTACCTATAGTACACCCACATTTCGTCAGATAAGTTTAAGTCCCATGTAATGGGTGCGAGCCTATTGCCAGCAAACTTAAAAAATCCTTATGAAAATCCCAATAATACTTTGCCCAACCCGGGAATTGAATTCAAGACCTCATGCCGCTTGCGAACATTAGACCAACGAGGCAATCCACTTTTCATTTAATTTAATGACTAGAATTCAATTACTCAATTACTAATTTAACATTTTAGAACTATGCCCCAGACGTTGTAGGAATTACTAATGAGTGGACGATCTAAGCAATTCGTACTAAAAACTAAATGTCGGTACATTGGCGATACGCCAATAGCTACATTTAAAGCTAATTCATTTAAGATATCGCCACCTTAAACTGCAGCTCTCTAGAGAAACGTCACTTCGGAATTCGAACGACATCTCGTTGTGAATCTGCGATGATACTTGTACTTTAAAAACAAGTGAGTTCGCGTTCCTTACTGAGTGAGATTCCAAGTGAACTTTACAGTATTTCAGTAGTTTTTAACTGGCAGTTAGTTTCATTTTTAATAAGGTTAAGTATTAGCAAACGGTATACATAATCAGCCTATAATGTTCCCACTGCTGGGACATAGGCCTCCTCTCCGTGAGATGGAGTGGGCCGTAATCCACCACGCGGGCCCAGTGCGGGTTGGTAGATGTCACACGTCACATTTTTGGTTCCAGGATATGCCGGTTTCCTCACGATGTTTTCCTTCAACGTTTTGAGGGCAGCAAACGGTATAAAATTTATTAATAAAATCTAGATTAATTGATTTTCATGATTGCGAGAGTAGAAAGACTTCATTTCGTATTCAAAATAGTTTAAGTGTGTAAAGTTTGACATTGATTGCTGTATTTGACTTTATTATATGCTTAGAGAGACATTTTCAAGAATTGGTTCAATAGTATCGTATTATGCGTATTCTCTTTCCGAATCTCTCTCTGGTCGTGTCGGATTGCCGTCTCATCAGACTATGAGACTGAGGGCAGGGAGAGTGCACCTGTAATATATCCCGCATAGATGGCTAGTCTCCGTTGAAATTGGCCGCCATGGCCGAAAAACGGCCTGGAGGACTCTAATGCGTGAATGAATGAATGAATGAATGAATGAATGAATGAAATGCACCTACCCCAGCGTGGTTAAACCAGACTCGATTGCTCGAATGAACCCAAGGATTCGCACAAGTCCCTGGAGCCTCATGTGTCATGGGGCTACAAAGACCATTGCATATCAAAGAGTAGACCGGGGGCGCGGTAATGGTCTGGAAGACGTGCCCTTAGGATAGGAAGGATTATTTGAGCCTACCGGATATGCATCCTAAAGTAAGCAATGGAATAGTGGAGAGACGGGTGATTTATCTTTGGGAGGGCATCTTTTAATCAGTTGCTTTCACAGGTGGTGAGCCGCATATAGCGCCTAGGCCTGGAGGTGGCCTTCAACAAGTCGGAGGCCATAGTATTTCGTGTACCCGACGGGCGCCGCCGCCCGGATCACACATGGTAATCAGGGGGCTCGAATCGCTGTCGAGTCTACCATGAAGGACCCGGGATTGGTGCTCGACAGCCGATGGCACTTCTTTATGATATTGTTTGCACTATTTGTAAACAAAAAAAACGTTCAAAATTACTCTAATGCGTATTAAAAAATCCTAACCATATTGATCCCCATACTATTTACTAAGGCACTTTAATTCCATCCACTTTTAAACACTCTTGCCCAAAGTCGAGCAACACTCGTTGAATACTAATCTCACTTATATTTTTCTTTCCCCTTCAATTAATGAAGGCAAAACATAAACTTTGGCTATTGGATAAAAATATATTCTAGTGTACGGCCATTGTATTACCCTTATTCCTGGTTAATGGTCGAGGACCACAGAGTAATAAGTGAACGGAGTAATACATAAATACATAAACTGAAGCCTTCTTCGCATGGGGCAGAAACTACAGAACACACACACATGTAAGGATCGTAGTAGGTGTGTGTGCTACGATCCTTACGTACTCCTTTTTTTTAGTAATAATGTGATCAAATATTAGGTAGGTACATCACGGTGACTGCTGTGAATTGGTAAAAATAAGGTACGACGCTAATAATATGTTAAGTTTCATTTGATTAAGATATTATTTTCTGATTAATTACAAGTATTCGATTAGAGATGTTAAGATTAATAAACACTTTATGTAATAACAGTACGTTCATTTTGACAGACTGAAAACTACGCTGTAGTTTCTGTCGTCTACATAGATCTTTACCCAGTTTCAACCTACTGAGTGATCGATGATTATTAAGATCATTCGTGTCGCGAAAAATAGTGTTTTAATATTCTGGCCGTTGTTTTCTAAGAGCCACCACACCGTTCTTAACATTATGTTTAATTTAGGTATCCATTATTTCCTAGCTTTTAATGTTTAAACAAGTTGATGTTTAGTAGAAAAGTTATTTTGAAAAAAATTAATAATATTAATTTTATTGGTTCGCAAGAAGCACTTTACACTTTACTGAATGCTGATTAAATAAAATGCGTGAGCACTCCATTCACTAACTCCTCCATGTCACCAACGATCAGCCCACGTACGCAATGGCAGTTACGCAACGTTGTCGGGTCTAATTGACCCCGGCACTGCCTTGTTTTCATTTTATTGTGGTTCAGATATACACGGGTATAAACGACCATAGTTAGGGTACCTGTAAGGACTTTCCTGTGTCGAAATTTCGTTATGGGTCATACTCATAATAAAGTATGGAGGTAAGTTTATATTTTCTCTTGATTGTTGTTGTTTAGTGTCTGAGGGGCTTGTGGTTAAATAATAACAGCCGCACGAGTCAATCGATCAGGTTATGCTACGCTTGCCGCGGTTGGTCCGTAGATGGGTGACCATCTTTACATACCAAGACCCCTCCGTGCTTCGGAAAGCACGTTAAGCCGTTGGTCCCGGCTGTCATTTCTGGATCAGCACAACCAGTCTTACCAAGGGGTATCGTGTTACCCAGTTGTGGAGGTCAGATAGGTAAGCAGTCGCTCCATGTAAAATACTGGTATTGTAATATATGATGACGTTCATACATCTGGTCATACACGCACGCCATTTGCGAGTACTACGCACCTGACCTTTTTGAAGAATATCACAATGAGGTTTTTACTCGTATATGTGTTTCTGGGGCGTCCCCCTCCCGTTTCCTGTCAATACCTTTTGTTAGTCGCCTTTCATTCATCCTCTCAACATGATCAAACTACCTAAGCATACTCTTTTCAATGATTGTCACTACATCTTCGTGCCACCGCACCGTTGCCTTATCACATAATTTTTTATCATATTTTATAGTCACACCACCCACATATGCTTCTCAAGGAACGCAACAATATTTACAGAATAGCACCAATAATAACCGGGGTCTTAATGTGCGTATTGACAGAACAATCTTGGTATGTAAGCCAAAGAGCATAAAGGTTGTTTTAGCAGAATTCTGAGTTTTCGTAGTCATTTGGTTGATTTATCCCGACAAGTTGCATTAAGCGTTTCTCCTCAACCTTTAACAAGTACACAGCCAAATTGTGGAAACGTCTTTCCAAAGCCTCAAAAGACAGGATTTCAATGCACAGAGTACAGAGAAAATTGACACTTGATTGCCACCATTACAGCGAGTTACGGATGAAAATTGCATGTAAATCGTGAACTCAATTCAACTAGAATGAAAGTTCATAGCGAACTGCGAAACGTATGTTAATTGAATACGAGAATGTTCACCTAGAATATTAACATTGAGAGGCATTTAAAATCTAGTTAAAAGCCCGAAAATCAGACAGCCAGTCTTACCAAGGGGTTCGTGTTAACCAGTTCCTGGTAGTTCGTGATAGGCCTATACTGTACCCACACCTATTAACACCGTAATTTGAAATTCATGTCTATAGGAAACGACCGTTTGGAACCGTGCACCTGACTTGTCGTTTTTTAAGGGCCCATGAATGTTTATGTGTAATAAAGTAGTTTAAAGTTTTTTTTTACCTCTGCCCTAAGCCTTCGGGGAATACAGGTGCGATGATAACACCGCACCTGTATTCCTGTGTGTGTGTGTGTGTTAAATCCTTCACATAAGTGAAGGATTTTAAATTCCAGTTAAGGCGCTGACAAGACCTAATTGACCTAAATAGGCTTCTCTTAAGAAAAAAAATTGCCAAATCTGTATAGTTTGTGGTAGCGGAAAAAATATATGTTAATTTTGAACATATTTCCCAGAACTTGTTTGTTACCAAATCACGTTTTGAAAAAAAAATCTCGATACAAACTAATGTTAAACTAACCTATTACCTTGAGTTCTAATCCAAAATATCTGTATTAAATATCAACATATGTTACGTATGTAATTAATAACAAGAACGTCTTATTTGAATGCAGAACTTGGTTGTTTATTATTTTCAATTACTCAACTCAATTTTGAGTAAATAGATAATTGCTTCATATTTTGCAATAAATTACAAGCGTTGTGTCATCGCGCTTCTCTTTCTTTTCTATGCAATCTGACAGATTTCTTTAGAATCAGCACTTTTTGAACGTCAAAATTACATAAGACAGTCCCCCAAAAACGCCCACCCTTCATCACGTCCACGCTTTAGCTGGAAAGAAGAAGTGGCGCAACTAACTCCCCAAGAAGTGGCGTAACAAACTCCCCAACTCCCCTCCACTGGAGCGTAGAAGAGAGGAGAGGAGTGGAGCTGTGTCAATATTAACCAATAGAATCTAAACTCCGGAGCGGAGTTTAGCAGCCTTAAAACAGTGTTTTGTTAACTACAGAAGAATATCTGGTGCCGATGTAAATGAGCCCGTCATCGTGGTAGTAGCGGGGCTGACTGTCTAGGGTGCGCCGGAAGTACGTACATTTAAGTATTGCCACTCATGGAAGCTAATTTAAAACGTAAAACATTATTTATTTACATAATGCTTTAAGCACACACATGCACAGAGGAGGATTAGGATAGACATTTTCTACCAGTCAACCTTTGGATGACGCAGAGACAAACAGTGGTAGATGCAATATCGAAAATTGAGGAATCAATATTTGTGTAAATATAAACATACATAACATCACATCTTATTTCCCCGAAGGGTTAGCAGAGGTGTACCTGTACTACCACCACATTTCGCCAGTTATGTTTAAGTCCCTTGTAATAGGGTGCGAGCCTATTGCCATCAACCGGGCACAAATCCAGATTCCGGGCTGCAACTGAGAAATTCCAGATAGAAAAACCGAATAACACTTTACCCGACCCGGGAATCGAACCCAGGACCTCATGTTCAGCAGTGGCGCTTGCGACCACAAGACGAACAAGGCAGTCCAATATATTTGACGTCGACATGAAATTCTAGGTAGAAAATTTTAAGATTTATAAGACACTAGATATGCCCCGCGGTTTCAGCCGCATAAGTTTTGACCCCGTGGGTATATCGGGATAAAAAGTATCGTATGTGTTATTCCTGGTTATAAACTATCTGTGTGCCAAATCCGTTCAGTACTTTTTGGGTGAAAGAGTAACAAACATCCATCCACCCATTCTTACAAACTTTCGCATTTATAATATTGGTAGGATTTTGTCAGATATCTAGCTACTCGAAACTCCACAGACGTGAAAAGTATCTATCGGTATATGAAAAAATCTGTTTTGTTTTTGTTTTATCGTGTTTAGATATCAAAACCTATCGCTTCTGTGAAAATTTTCACAAAAAATAGGCAGTCTTGGGGATTGAAGTGAAAACTTTACAATAACATATATATTATATACAAAATTAGTTTTTGTTTACCCTAAACCCGAAAAGGGGTCACTGTACTCATCATTTTGAACAACTTTTTCTATGGGACCAACCTTGAAATCGCGGAAAACAAAAACAGGTGTTCCATACATTTTGTCGATTTAAGAGAACACAAATATATGGAACAGCTGATTTTTTTTTGCGATTTAAAGGTTGGTCCCATAGAAAAAGTTGTTCAAAATGATGAGTACAATGACCCCTTTTCGGGTTTAGGGTAAACAAAAACTAATGTTGTATATAAATATGCGTATACATGTACACAGGCCGCTGCGCGTCGCCAGTCTGGCGCAACACGTCCCATTAGCATGTCGCGGTTAGCATGTCGGTGACGCGACACCGTAAGTTTTTCTTCTACCACGTCTGCGGAGTTTCGCTAACTAATTTGGTTTGACCCTGTATATAAATATATGCACAAATAAATACACCAGTTTACTAAAAACAAACAATGGGAAAACATTACCATTCAATGGGAAAATAGTTCTTCTAGTAATCATTAAAAGGAGATATAAAACTAAAATAAAAGTTATGACTTTACTAACTGAAATAAAATTCCTGTCATTTTAATATCAAAGTATCTGGGTCACGCTTTAATACATTAAATATTGCCAATATATTTTCGATTGTCGACACAATATTTTTAATGAATTGGTCTTACTTACTTTGCCCGGTTCATTAGTCTTTTGTTTCGAGCTCCAAGTCAGGCGGAGCTTAATATCTGATACAATAATATCAGCCTGTAAGTAAAGCTCCATTTACACAGTGCAAGTTTATTGCCTGTGGCATACCATCAAATTGAAGGGCAACTAACTGGCATGGTCTAAACAACACGTCCAATATTGTTGCACGATACGGATAATGTAAGTTAGTTGCCGTTCAAAACTGGTATACGTGTACACAGCACGTACAATAAAATTGCACGAGCAATAAAATCGTATTCAACTCTACAAGTACGAACGAATGAAACAAGTTATAAAAAATCTTGAGAAGACGTTCAATAACATTTTCATGAAACATTTGACAGCGCAAATACGGGCAATACAACCAATCAATTGTATAAGGACGAGCAACTCTGTATTAGGATGAGGCAAGGCTTGCATGCAATAACCGCCTTCCAATAAAATTGCCTTGTCGTAAGTCGCATGCAATTTGATTGAACAGCAAAACTTGCATTCAATTATTGTATGCCATTTTATGGAATTCGCACGCGTGTAAACACTTGCATGCAATTCTTGAATGGCAATAAAATTGAACGTGCTTTATGGCATGCCATTATTGCTCTTGAACGTTCCCGAAAATTGCACCGTGTAAATGGGGCTTTATTGATCCACAACAGGACAAAGACCTTATCTCATACAGAGATGGAACGTGTATTAATCATCACGTTTGCTGCGTTAATTGGTGATTCCAGAATATTAATGTGCATGTCTTACTACATTGTTCTCACATGTATAATATCAACACGAATGATGTAGCCAATATTTAGTTACAATATTTTGATTTAAAAGAGTATTCGTGGAGTTCCTTGTCCGTTCTTCTCCATAGGAACCTAATACGCTTCGGAATATGCAACTAACTTCATCTTTCGGAGTTTCAAGTTCCCATAATTGGTTTAATTGATATAAAAGCTTTGAGTTTGAGTTTAAGTCTAGGTGGAAAAAGTGATGATGTCTTTTGGACGTTCTATTCTGTAAAGTTCACTTAGAACCTCACTCAAGTAGCCGCACATAAATCGAAAGCGGACGGAGCGTTCACGGTGGCCTGCCGGGGTCACGGGAAAGTACGAAAGGGTTACCAAGGCCCTTGGCAACACAGGCAACGGAAAGAACACGGGTGGGGCTATTCAGAAAACTTATGTCATTTTAGTTGAGTTTTAGTTAGGAATGTAGTAGATTAATGAACAGTGCCATATTGTGCGAGAGGGACAAACCACCAATCAGCGTTGTTCCTTTCAGAACTATTCGTTTTGTTCTCAATCAATCAACTCAGCCTATAACAGTCCAATGCTGGACATGGAAGGAACTAAAGGGTTACCGAGGCCCCTGGCAACACGGGCAACGGAAGGATCATGGGTAGGTTTTAGTCAGTAAGATTCTGACACACCCTACCGCTCCACCCTGAGCGGAAGAATTTGATAATTTCCCACGCAAAAAAAAACAAAAAGCGTTCACGGTGAGCTTCTTACAGAATGTGTGGTCAGGCCACAACGTACGAAATTACTAGGTGTAAAACATATACACATATATCTAGGAGATGCAGTGAACGGGTTTAATTATTCATGCGTAAACTGGCGTGCATATTGGCGAATTGTCGGCACACAATTTTGTGCTAGACTTGTGCATCGTAATCGTGTTATGCCGCTGTAGTACTTTATGCATAAATTAGATTGTTTTGTGTACCATTGTCAAAATTATTTTGAATATAAACACTGCTGAATGTAGTCGATATTAACTAGCCAAAACGCTCAACTAAGCCGTCATTAATAACAGCCGTGATTTTTCAGGAATATGGTATTATCAAAATGTAAACTATTATGGCCCAGTGGTAACATCCGCGATTTACGGGTTGTAGGTCGTAGGTTCGAACTCAGACAGGCGCTTTACTTTGTGTAAATTATTTTATCACCACTGCTCGCAAAACGGTGAAGGAAAACATCGTGAGGAAACCGGCATGTCCTAGAACCAAAAATTCGAAGACATGTGACATCTACCAACCCGCACTGGGCCCACATGGTGGATTACCGAGTGGTGGCCCAGCAGTGGAAACATTATAGACTGATTATGTAAACTAATATCATAAAGAGGAAAAAATGTTTGTTAGTTTCTAAGAGGCAATCTCTGGAAATACTGATATAATTTTAAAAAATGCAGTCGCTGAGGGAAATGTACACTATTGCCGAGTGCCATAAGATGTTATATGGTGTAGTCGACTTCCAATTAGACGAGGTCCCGGATAGAAGCAGTACTGCATATAAAGCGTAAAGATTTTACTAGTTTCATTGCATAATTAGCCTGTAATGTTTCAACTGCTAGGACCAAGGGCACCTCTCGATTAGAGGGAGTGGGCCGTAATCCACCACGCGGGTAGCAGATGTCACATGTCTTCGAATTTTTGGTTCTAGGACATACCGGTTTCCTCACAATGTTTTCCTTCACCATTTTGAGAGCAGTGATAATGCAGCAGTGGTTCAAACCCACGATCTACAACTTGTAAGTTACTGTCGTTATCACTGTGCCACAACTGCTCTATTATTAATATCCTTAGATTTTAACATTTTCAACGCTAGAACTGTATAAAAATAAGCCAGTTCAATACCAGAATATGTTAGTATTTATTTTAATACCATTAACTCGGATTTCCACATTACATGATTAGGAATTATGCTGACAAAAAACACATTACAGTCGTTATTAGATGTTCTGATTTGAACTCAAGATTCTCAAAGAAACAAAATATTCCTTTGCCAAAATTATTCTCATTCAATACAAGCCAAGATTCTCTTCAAATCCATTTAAATATTAAGAACCTTTTCGCTTTAGACCGCTACTTCTCAATTTCCACAATTGTCTTCGACGTCAAAAGGGCAACAATCATTAATATTGTACAGAAGATTGTATTGACTTAATCTTGTTAAAGAATCGGCCGTGAAGGCTCTGTTTTGAATTTCAAACGCATTTCGTTTTTAATAATTTCGGCGGGCTTGAATTTTTATTTCGCAATGATCGTTTCGTAAATGGCCAAATCTATAGTGCTCGAAACATCACTTCAAAATTCGAACGGTGTCTCGTTGTGAATCCGCGGTGATTTATTTTAAAAACAAATAAGTCCGCTTTCGAATTGCGTGCGCTCACTTCAGTGAGGTTCCAAGTGAACTTTACAGAATAGAACCTCCGAAAGACATGATTACTCTTTCCACCTGGTCTTAAACTCAAACTCAAAGCATTAATTTCAATTAAACCCATACAAGCACTTTTGAATTGTCAAGCGGTCGGTCAGTCAGAAAGATGAAGCTAGTTGCACATTCCGAAGCGTAGTAGGTTCCTATGGAGAAGAACGGGTAAGAAATTCCACGGACACGCTCTTAAATAAAAATATTGTTACCAAATATTGGTTACAACATTCGTGTTGAAATTATACATGTGAGAACGATGTAGTATATTCTGGAATCGCCAATAAATGCAGCAAGCGTGGTGATTACTGCACGTTCCACCTCTATATTCATCTCAGATTCCCAGAAAGACGATTCAGATTTGGAGAGGGAGCGCAGAGCGTTGTCAGTCCGGGCGAACATGCTGGCTCGCAGGTTCTCTCGATGTACAGTCGCAGTTAAAATAGCCCTTTTTAAGGCATTGCACAACACTGTACTCGGGGGCCCTGTGGTTCAGATATACCCAACGGGCTTGCAATGCTCTGCGTATCGAATATAACAATGCGTTCAGGATGCTGTTGCGACTGCCACGTTTCTGCAGTGCGTCGGCGATGTTTGACGAGGCGCGCACTGACAGCTTTGACGCAGTATGGCGCAAAAAATCTGCCTCGTTACTTTGCAGGTTACACGACAGTCCCAACATCATTAGGCACTCGTTAGCCGCCCAGGCAGATAGTCCGCTTGGGCCTTAGCCGGTCGAACAAGATCTGTTTTAGTTATTAAGTACTAACATAGGCTAAGTAAGATTGTTACTAACACAATGGACCTCATTTGTAGACTTAGCAAATAAATGATTATTATTATTATTTGAAGAGAAGAGGACTGTGTCCTACTGAGGAACAATTACTTACAGGCTGATATAAACCATTGTATCTATATTAATCTCCGACAGACGCTGAGTTCGAAACAAAAGACTAATGAACCGTACAAGACCAATTTATTCAAAATATTGTGTCGACAATCGAAAATGTCTGTACCTGATAATGTTGTGACCATATTGCATGAATTTATTTTCTTGTATGTATGACATATGTTTATTCAAATAAATATTAACTATCTATCTATCTAAATATATTTGGACAAAGAATTAGCATTACCATTCAACGTGGCAATGCTGCCAGTCTTCTGGGCACGTTTCCGGATGACAGCGATGCGGACGGATACTTCGACGCCTAAGTGTTTTTTGTATTTATTTTTATATTTAATTTAGTACCTAGTGTAAATAGTTAGTAGCATCAATAATGTATATTATCTAGGTTATATGAGTTTTAAAGTTATTAAATTAAATATATTGCCAATATTCAATGCTTTAAAGTGTGATAGATTAGATATTTCAAAAGATATTTTGATAATAAAATGACAGGAATTTTATTTCAGTCAGTAAAATCGTGGTCTCATATCGTTTATCTTCATAAAATCCTTCTTTTAATTAAGTAATAATAAAGAAGGATCCCATTGAACGGTAATATTTTCCCATTGTTTGTCTTATTTGTTTTTAGTATATTGTACTTATTTGTGCTTATACTGGGTCAAATTAAAATAGCGAACGAAATTCCGCAGGCGTGATAATAAATTTCAAATTAATATTTTTATTTGTTTAAAAAAAACATGATAAAACAAAAAAATAATAATCGATGAGTTTTTTTTGGGTCATCAACCGCAGGTAGCGTAAACACAACTTATTGCAGGTGCCAAACTACAAAACACAACTTATTTCAGGTGCCAAAATCTACAACTCACAATAGGTTGTGTGTTGTAGATTTTCTGTGATTCCCATCACACTGATCCATTTTCCAATTAAATCTATATAGAGTTTATTCAGATATCTGAATAGGCACTTAGCTTCAGGTGGACGTGAGATCTATTTGATGACCTTTCTTTCTTTGGTTTAATCAAAATAAATAAATCGTATTGTAATTCTCTAAATACGAGTATCACTTCGAAATTCGAACGGTGTCTCTTTGTGAATCCGCGATGATTTACTTTAAAAAACAAATCAATTTTCTTTCGAATGCGGTCGCTTGAGTGAGGTTCCAAGTGAACTTTACAGCATATTCTCGGGTAAAGTCATATGTCAAGTCGCCTTAATAGGGGGCCGGGGATGGGTGGGGGAGGGGGGGAGCGATAGTGTCGCTCAACTTTTTTTTTTGTTTGGGAAATTATCAAATAACTTCTCCCGCTCTGGGCGGAGCGGGAGGGTGTGTAAGACTTTTACTGACTAAAACCCACCTGTGTTCCTTCCGTCGCCTGTGTTGCCAGGGGCCTCGGTAACCCTTTCGGACTTTCCAGCGACCCCGGCAGGCATCGGCCCTAGTGGACTCCTACATTTGTGCTGACATCTCTTTGAGGCGCACGTTAGAACACAACGCGCCGTCGACCCATTGCTCACCGTTCGCAAGCCCGCGCCTACGGCGGCCGAAAGTCCGCTTGGGATCCCCGACGCCCGGGGCGTCTCCTGTGGTGGCTAGGGGCGTGAGGGCACAACTTTGCCTCTTCCTCACCCGTCCCACCTCCTCTTTCGCGAGTATTACTGCTTCGCAGAAGGAGGTGACGGCTGCCCCATGCTCTCTCGCTCCGTACCATGGCCTGAGTTTTGTTGATATGCAGCATTTTGACAGACGCAACTTATAAAAGGCCAGAATTTTGTGAAATTTAAGTTCCGTTTCAAGCATAAGTTAGTGATTTTCCAAAATTTAAAAAAATATAGTGATTCAAACATATTAAAAAAAAAAATTTCAACGTAGCGCCTGCAGCTAAAATTGCATTGCTTGCCCCCACAGTGACGGCCTCCTCAAATTCAGACGACTTGATATAAAGTTCTCCAATGTACAAACGCCAGTTTAAAATAAACTTACCGAAACATTATAACGATCAAATACAATATTTTATAAAAAAAGATGTTCCCAAACCGCCATTTTCCTCTTCCCTTTACTCGGTACTTAAGAACCGATATATTGCTTTGTGAAACCTCAACAAATATAGACACATCTTTTAATACCTCACTTCACTTCTGAAGATAAATTCAAAAGAGATATTATTGTAACAATATTGCCAGCGGCTTCGCCCGCGTGGAAGTGAGAATTAAAAAAAAAGAATGATTCCCAAGGAAACGGTTTTTTTTGAGTAAAATGTATCACAATGTAACCAGCCAGCGTGTATCCTATTATAGCTGGTCTTTTCTGTCAAAATTTCACCATGAATACTTAGGTGAAGTGAGCTTGAAGTGAACTGTCAATTGTGTCATCAACCGGTCTATCCTCAAAAATATCACGGAAAATTTAGGTGAAGTGAGCTTGAATGACCTGTCAATTGTGTCATCAGCTGGTCTATCCTCAATTACTATCACGGATAATTTAGGTGAAGTGAGCTTGAAGTGGCCCGTCAATTGTGTCATCAGCCGGTCTATCCTCAAAAACTACCACAGAAAATGTAGGTGAAGTGAGCTTGAAGTGACCTGTCAATTGTGTCATCAGCCGGTCTTTTCACAAAAATATCACTTTAAACTTAGGTGAAGTGAGCTTGAAGTGACCTGTCAATTGTGTCATCAGCCAGTCTATCCTTAAAAAAATATCATTGAAAATTTAGGTGAAGTGATCTTTATTGAACTGTTATCCTGTCTGAGGCTAGGGATTGACAGTTTACTTCAAACACAAAGTGTGATATAAGTTTTCATGGTGAATTTTTTTCACAATAGCACTACTGGTCATGGTCTGACCATGAGCCAAATTCCGTGATTCATAAATATAAATTGACAAACATACCTGCAGATTTTGCAATTAATATACATAATTTTGTGGGATCTTCACAATGAGAAGATCCCTTCCATTTCATATTTCATATCTTACTTACTGGGTTTCAAACATAACATGACGCCCTGTTTCTCCGAAGGGAAGGACAGAGGTGTACCTATAGTACGCATTTCGCCAGTTATGGTCAAATTCCATGTCATAGGGGTCACCCCCTGTTAAATTGTGTCCGATTGATAGCAATAAGCTCCTATTTCTATTAAACGGACTCAAATCCAGGCTCCGGGCTGGCACTGAAAAATGCCAGATAGAAAAACCCATTAACACTTTGCCCGACCTGGGAATCTAAGTCAGAACCTCATGCTCAGCAGTAGCGTTTGCGGCCACTAGAACAACGAGGCAGTCTAATATATTATTTGACGTCGACATGAAATTCTAGGATGAAAATTTAAAAATTTATGAGAGATTTTGTCAGAATATTAAAAGTAATGAAAGAAGTGTCGCGAATGTCCGGAGTGTCGAGGGTGTCAGCTTGGTGCACGGAAATTGAAAGATTTGTGAAATATTAATAGTTTGCGTTGTGTTTTTGTGATAGAAGGATAAACTATGCATCATAATTTTTGATATAGAATTTAACTGATTTAGTGAAATCAGGGGAATTAACTGTTAACCTATTGACCACCAAGTCAAAAAAGCAAAAATGTGCCCTCGGCGCCAAACTACGAATTATCTCTTAAAATCTGTCATGTGCCCAACACGCCACGGTCACGACCCGTGGCGTGTTGGGCACATTTTAGTTTATAAATGACTGTGGCGGTCAAAAGATTAAGGGGACTACAGGAGCTAAACGCAAGTTTTATAATGCCTAAAAGTATATAATCCACAGCAGAAAACAAAACCACAAAAATATATGATATTCTTCAGGAAATTATAATTAAATATAAATAATGTTTACTGACTGTACCTTATATCTTTAAATTTGTTTTGGTATTAGTTTATACATCCGTTTGGAATAGAAAATAAATATGAGTTGAGACAAATACCAGTGGTATGGGACTTCATTTACATAACCAAATTACAAGATGATTATTAACATTAACTAAATTAAATTAAAACTAAGTTAAACCTAAAAAGACCCTCGAGGCATTGTACCGAGGATGCTGGTGGCATGTCCTCGTTGAATTCCTATGCTGATGCGTTGCGCGAGAAAGCCGCCAGCTTTTCGGTCACCAGTAACATCAACTAAATGTTTCTCCATTTCCGCAAATAACTTATGCGCACTAGGATCCCACGGACCGAGGGTTTCGACGCCAAAGGGCACAAAAAGTTGTACTCTCTGCCAGTGGCATTAGTTGTTGGTATTAGATCGGAATTTATCATAATACGGCAAGTTTTTTAACGCTTAATAATTACTTTCCCTGTCTGTAGGTGTATCATGCTTTTAAAATTCAGGTTACTAATAAGAAAATCTGTTGTCTAATCTTTTCGTATCTTACAGCGACTTGAAGTTATCCGAAATAACATCGAGGATTTTAATTAGCTGCCACGTCATCAACATCTGCCACGTCAACAACAGAGTATGCTAAAAACAACCTTCCAGCTCTGCACAGTTTGTGTCTGATTGATGGCAATAGGCTTCCCCCATATTACATGGGATTTAAACATCACTGGCGAAATGTGGGAGTACTATAGCTACACCTCTGCCCATCTCTTCACGGAAACAGGGCGTCATGTTATGTTTGGTTATGTTATATGTGAAACCCAGTAAGTGAGATATGAAATATGAAATGGCAGGAATTTTCTCATTGTGAAGATTCCACAAAATTATATTCATTGCAAATTCTATAGGTATGTTTGTTAAACTATATTGTGGTCTATGCTTGGGTATTTTTTTTCTTCTTTCTCGGACCATCCTGTATAATAACATCCCTAATATATATCCTCACACTAAACACGAATTAATGAATGAATGAATGAATGAATGAATGAATGAAATGCACCGACCCCAGCGTGGTTATACCAGACTCGATTGCTTGAATGAACCCAAGGATTCGCACTAGTCCCTGGAGCCTCATGTTTCATGAGACTACAGAGACCATTGCATATCAAATAGTAGACCGGGGGGCACGGTAATGGTCAGGAAGACGTGCTCTTAGGTTAAGAAGGATTATTAGAGCCTACCGGATATGCATCCTAAAGTAAGCAATGGAATAGTGGAGAGACGGGTAACTTATCTATGGGAGGGGCATCTAGTAACAACGTCGCCCGAATGGAAAAATTCAGTCACTATATATTTGAGAACTCTAGACTATCAGGGGACTGAGAATTTGTTGATCCCTCTCAGACAGACTGTCACTTCTTACTATTCATCCCCTCTGCTGCTTCTACATGCCATACAATAACAACAATACAACCATACACGCAGCACACTCAATCAAGCAACCTCTGACATACACTCACATCTCTTTTACACACTTTCTCCGGTTACTCACACACACTCTGGTATTTCCACAAACTTTCTGTATTTTTCTTTTATAGTATGTTTCTGTTTTGTGTTGGTCGCCACGGGAGGGCCTTGGTGTCCTGTAATACAGGTTTTTTTTTTATATATAAGCCTATTTCAGGCATCAGTCTCTCACACAGTTAGCTCCTTGTTCGTGCACTATTTTCAAATATTATCTACATAATTTGTGTAGCGGTCAGGGCTCCAGAGAGAAGAACCTCCTAACAATGCGGGCCGTGTCCAGAAGTGCCGCTTTCTGAATCAAGCCCCTTAATCCAGCCGTCCAACGTGAGCCTCCTTAGGTGTTGGTCGAGGCTCTTGGCAATTAAGCCATTGGCTGATACGACTATCGGCACAATGATTGCTGAATCCACATCCCACATGTCGACAACCTCGCGAGCCAAGTCAAGATACTTGATCTGTTTATCTTTTTCGGCTTTCACGAGATTCCCGTCATGAGGGACTGTTATGTCAACAATCATTGCGCGCCGCTCTGTTCGATCCACCACCACTATGTCAGGCTTATTGGCAACAATAGTCCTGTCAGTGATGATGGATCGATCCCAGTACAAAGTGATATTTCCATTGTCGAGAACTGGGTCGGGCACATACCTGTAGTACGGCACTTCAGATTCTAAAAGGCTGTATTTAAGAGCAAGTTGCTGATGGATAATCCTGGCTACAAGGTTGTGTCTATGCAAATACTCTTCGTTAGCTAGACGAGAACACCCGGAGATAATGTGTCGGATTGATTCTCCCGGACGGTGGCATGCCCGACACATGTCAACCGTGCCGTCCTTCACAATAAATCTTCGGTAATTCTTCGTCATGATAACTTCGTCCATAATTGCACAGACAAAATCTTCGGTTTCCCCAAAGAGGTCAACGAAACGAAGCCAGGCTACCGACGCTTGGAAATCTACATCGGGTTCATGTGGGGCCCGGAAAAATTATTATTATTATACATACTCAAAACTTTCCTCACGACATTTTTGTCGACATGGAACTCATCATGAAAAAGCAAAACTGCAATTTCATTAGCTGTGTAAAAATATGCTTTTCATCAACAAGCAAACCCAACACATCCCCAGTATAAGGGAAGTTAATCAACTATTAACGTAATCTTGTTCGAACCGAAACAATACCCCCTGGTCCCTCGACCTTTATTCATGTCTTTGTAGTCCATTGTTCAAGGGATCTATCCCTTAGGCCTGATATAGAGTCCAAGTGTGGTAGCGGGCGCGTTGGTGGACGCGATAAGTTGGTATCAGACGCGTCACTCAAATGAATAGTTATGTTTAATTCAGTAGACCAGTGAAAGACACTTATTATATAATATTCAGAGAATAAATAAATGAGTAATAATCTGTCTTTATGTATAAAAACCGGCCAAGTGCGAGTCGCACTCGCGCACGAAAAGTTTCTTACCATTGTCTAAATAAAAACGGCAAAAAAATGATGTCTGTTGTATGGGAGCTCCCTTAAATGTTTAGTTATTCTGTTTTTTAGTATTTTTTGATATAGCGGCAACAGAAATACATCATCTGTGAAAATTTCAACTGTCTAACTATCACGGTTCATGAGATACAGCCTGGTGACAGATGGACAGACAGACAGATGGACAGCGGAGTCTTAATAGGGTCCCGTTTTACCCTTTGGGTACGGAACCCTAAAATGAATCCCTATTTCCCTTGGTCACGGCATCACGCTAAAACGCTGAACGGATTTGGATGAAATTTGGCACATGGGTAGACCATAACCTGAATTAGGACATGGAATACTTTTTATCCCGATATTCCCTCGGGATCAAGACTTAGGTGGGTGAAACCGCAAGGCGTAGCTAGTATATAATAAATAATACTGTTGTAAAAAACAGATAGATAGGAGATAATTTAAATATTTAGTAATAAGGAAAATCATTAACGCGCTCTTCCTCTCTCCTACTTATTTACAATTTAGCTGTGCCTTACAGACTTCATAATTGTTTCTATTTATTAAGACTTACCACCGTTACTGATTCATTGATTGATCGAGTGCCGCGCCAATATAATATAATGGTTCACTCGAGTGAAGATTCATTTTTGTTTCATTTCACGTTCACACGATACCAACAAAATGATTTATGATTGAACGATCATCTGCTCCTTTCATTACAACGGATTAAAAAATTATAATTTTTTTTTCACTTTTGATTCACTTCGTGTTCAGACATTTGAGTGAATGAAAGACAAAAATTAACAAAAAGTGAAGCGTCTGATGTATGCTTTAGGTGTCCATAGAGGATCGCGAGTTGTTGTAGCGGTTCAAACCATAAACGAGAGCTCGCTATCCGCATGTGCTAGGTTGACACCTAAACATTTATTTGGTTTGGTTGGTACATTTATTTTAAACATAGATTACTCGATTAAACTAACCGATCACCATTACAATAAATATGACCATTTTATTGCACAAAGTGACAGTTAGCACATGTCATATTACTCCAGTGAATTAGGTAATAATTCGACTTTAGATCGCTTTCGCGTCGCCCAACTGCCACTATGGACGCAAACGGTGGCTCAATCAATCAACTCAGCCTGCTGGACATAGGCCTCTCCCAGGCTGCACCACAACACCCTGTCCTCCGCCTTCCGCATCCAGTCTGTCCCAGCCACCTTTTTAAGGTCATCGGTCCACCTAGCTGGGGGGCGTCCCACACTACCCTTACCAATACGCGGTCTCCACTCCAGGACTCGTTTGCTCCACCGGCCAAACGGTGGCTAATATTTATATACCGTGTTTCTGGGTAATAAAGACCGACTTTCAAAACTAAACTAATGTTATAAAGAGGTAAAAGTGTTTTTTGTAACAGCTAATCTCTCGAAGTGCTGATCAGGTTACAAAAATGATCTCACTGAAAGAAAGTTGTATATGTTGTTGCTATGGGATGTTTTATGGTACGTAATTGAAAGTCGTCGATTGTTCCTAATGAGTCACACTGTAACATGTCACAGTGTGACTAGTTGAGAAAAATGTGAATAAAAATTACAACCAGTCACACTGTTACTCGATAGGACAACTTTTTGTGTTTTTTCCCAACGGATCATACACCATGTGAAGAGTGTGACTCGTTGGTAACAAAATATTCTCATGCAGTAACACTGACATATTGGAACTACTACCCAATCAGTAGCACTGATGAGATTCATCATTTGTTTTTGATTAATTCCAGATTTGTTTTAATGCAAATAATGAAAGATAATTTGTAAAAAGATAATTTGTAAATATTTATTATAATATAAGCATAATACGATAAAATCACAAAATACAAAAATAAAATCTGCACTTATCACATTAAATCGTTTTCAATATTTTTTACACAAAATATATACCTATTTTAATACTGTAACCTTTTGGCATGCCACCTTAATTGTTGTTGTTATGTTAATTTTGTACGCCATATATTGATTGGCACATATTTTAGACTGTAATTATACTATCTGTTACCATACCTATATTTAACAAAATAAATGATTGATTGATTGATTAACTTTTTATTCTTACTAAACAGAAAATACCCGCGAAAGCTTCTCAACCTGGTCGACGCTTTAGTCTGACATGAGTGATTATCTCGGAAACTAAATTGATAAAGGGAGTACGGTATAAAAACAAAAATATAATGTTTTGGTTATTAGGTTCCTAGTGACAAAGGCAGAGTCAAGCTTTGTGCCTCAAGAAAACTATTAGAATTTATCTGTATTGTTAATGAGATAGTTTGACTTAATTTTAATAATGGATCTTTGCCAGTTGTTACGGGCCTAACCAAAGGGTATTGTGTTACCCAGTAACTAGGCAGTCGCTTCATGTAAAATACTGGTATTCAGCTGCAACCGGTTAGACTGGAAGCTGACCCCAATATAGTTGGGAAAACGCTAGGCAGGATGATGACTTTGTTATAAGCGTGGTGTATTGCAAATAACTTAATAATTACTAAGTTTTTTAGGTATGATTTATTTAAATCCCTTACTGCCACACTGAGTGACGGGCACTTGAAAATAATCAATCATTAGGTATGTAACTTTTAATTGTCCAACATAATTATTAACCAGCACATAATAGGGAATATGCACGTAATTCAAAACTTATCCATTATTTAGATATAACATTGTGTAGGAATCAAGAAACCAATTCCTTTTATTTTTATATTTTTTAGGCATTATCTAAAAACGCAAAATAAAACAATGTAATGTTAAATAAGTACCTTATTTAAAAATTAATTGTTTTATGTAGCGTTTTTTTTTTTGTGAACAGTAACGCAAACTCAAAGTCATAGTCTTCGACATTGACGAAAGTGACGAAACAAACAAGTGAATAAAAATATATTCTTTTCAAAGTGCTTGTTGGTGTTTCATATTTTTTTTTAGCAAGATGCAGTAGCTTAATTTAACTTTTAATACATTTCTTGGGTTTATATTACTGACTATTAATGATTTAGTGACAAAAATATTACATGCATATGTCAACAATCTGGAAATTTCTGTCAATGCAATTGGTCATTCATGTATGCCTGTCAGCGTTCCTGTGTATCAATGTTTATCAATTAAATAAATATAATGAATCATGATTGTGTAGCGGAAATGTAGTGGACTGTATTTTTTGCTGATTAAATAACCAAGTCGTTGACACAATTAATATGAATTGTCAAAAATAAGAAAACAGCAAACGTCTACTTCTAAAAATAAAACATAAAGCCTATAAAAAAGGTCAGAACAGATAGATAATGTCCAAGTGACGGTCATTAGGGCATTATTTAGTTTTTTTGGCATAAATAATCATTTAAACATTTATAACTTATTCTAATGATAAGAGTAAATGACACTATAGTCTAATCTATGTCATTTACTTTCCACTCTCCGACATAAGTTCTTAGAAGACCTAATTAATCACTCACCAAATTGCAAGTTAGTGTCATTAATTTTTACGTCTACCACAAAAGTAGACTGTGAGTGACGTGCAAATCTTTTGGGAGAATAGAAATCTCAGTGCACAGAACAGACTGGTACAGAAGGTCAGATGAATATCAAACCCCCTCCAGAACGAATTTCGGCCATGTCGGCGATTCTCTGCGGAGACTGGCAATAGATTCGGGAGATATTATAGAGCACAAGTGTGTGCGCAGACACAGGTGCACTCTCTCATAGTCCAATGGGACGGCAATCTGACACGACCGGAGAGAGAAATCAGGCGCAGCACCAACGGACTTTTTTTTTTTTTTTTTGAAATCATCAAATAACTTCTCCCACTCTGGGCGGAGCGGGAGGATGTGTCAGACTCTTACTGACTAAAACCCACCCGTATTCCTTCAGTTGCCTGCGTTGCCAGGGGCCTCGGTAACCCTTTGGTACCTTCCCGTGACCCTGGCAGGCGTCGGCCCTAGTGGACCCCTACGCTTGTGCTGACGACATCTCTTTGAGGCACGCGTGGAATACAACGCGCCGTTGACCCGGGCCTGGTCCTTACCGGGCGGTGAGCTAACCATTGCTCACCGTCTGCAAGCCCGCGCCTACGGTGGCTGGAAATCCGCCCGGGATTCCCGACGCCCAGGGCATCTCCTGCGGCGGCTAGGGCAAGAGGGCGCGAAATTTTCCTTTCCCTCAACCGTCCCGCCTCCTCCTTCGCGAGCATTACTGCTTCGCAGAAGGAGGTGACGGCTGCCCATGCCCTCTCACTCCGTACACGCCCGGGCCGGATGTGAGAGATATCTGCCACCGATTGCCTCCACGAGGACACGGCAGTGCTCTGCCCAAGCCGGGCAGACCTCCACCATATGCACCACCGTGTCCTTCGGGCGATCCACATAGTGGTGACAGCCGGGCGTTTCCTCCCACCTTATCCGTCATAAGAACCTCCCGAAGCTGCCGTGTCCAGTTAGGACCTGCGTCAGGTGGAAGGTGAGGACGCCGTGGCGCCTCTAACAGACTTAACATGTTTTTCGAGGTTCGGGGGTAACACTCCACCAACTTCTTAACTACAGGCTGTTACTGAGAAATTCCTAATGGAAAAACCAAACAAGACTTTGCCAAACCTAGAAAACGAAGCCAGGAACTCACGTTTAGCAGTCGCGCTTGCAACCATGAGACCAACGGGGCAGGTAGGTGTTTTTTTTTGGGTCAGAAATTATTAAATAACTTCTCCCGCTTTGGGGCCGGAGCGGCAGGGTGTGTCAGACTCTTACTGACTAAAACCCACCCGTATTCCTTCCGTTGCCTGTGTTGCCAGGACCCTCGCTGTTGTCGCGGTTGTTGCTAGTCAAACGCCAGTCGCGTGAAGCGTGTCTATGTGCGTGCGTTTTCGCTGATTGTATGGAGCCGACCTTCTGTACCTATTTTATGCCTTCTGTATCAGTGAATATAATCGCTTTTAGAACGCGAAATGATAATGTTTTTTTCTGTAATCAATCTTTTGATGCCTACGCAGTGAATTTGAGAACGTAAGTGGTTGTACTCTCGAGTGGTGAGGATTTGGATTTTCTATTTGAGTGAAGCGAATAATAATGGTGTCGAATTTTATTGGAAACGTGCTTACCTATGTAAATTTATTTATATGAAAACTTATTAGTTCTTTGTTTTGTAAATAGTATCCCACGTAGATAATTTCTAACTCGACTTTGGTAGAAGGAAAATGACGAACTCCAGACATAAACAATATAAGCAGAGAGAAAAAACTGTTTTTATACAGAAAAGAAGCAAATATATTTAAGACGATTTAAAATTAAACAAATCAAATTAAAAAATAATAATAATAATAATAATTTAAAAATTAATAAATAATTTAAAAAAAGAGATTTTTTTTTTTTTAATTTAATAATTTTTAATTTTTCAAGTTATATGACTTTAAAAACTGGCCAAGTGCATGTTGGACCACGCACAATGAAGAGTTTCGTAGTTGGGAAGTTGGGATGAATTTTTTATCTCAAAACCAAACATAACATTGTAGTTGAAAAACATGTTCTCCCATGCATCGATATACGTCACGGTCAATACTCCAACTGCAAATTTAAGTTGGTTGACGGAACCTGTGGCCGGTGGAAATTTGTGGAGCATTTCCGACGTTTAGCTCCCAAACTGGAGCGGGCCGGGGCTGCCTTGAAGCCCCTCCTGCCCAATATAAGGGGTCCAAATGCCTCTTTCCGGAGGCTCTACGCGGGGTCGTGCGGTCCATGGCTCTTCATGGAGCACCTGTGTGGGCGCGATCCCTGGCGCTGCGGCCAGCCCGCCGGTTGAGCGCGGCCCAAAGGATCATGACCATCCGGCTGGTCCGGGGACTCGATTCGAAATCGCGGCACAGTGAACAGAGTTCCGGCGGGATCTCATGGTGACATGAAGAGCGCGATTGTCGCAGCCCAGAGCTGGGCACGCCACAATTGCGTCGATAAGTCCCCTCTTTGAGGTATGGCTAGAGAGGCCCCACGGCGTCCTCACCTTCCGCCTGACGCAGGTCCTCACCGGACACGGCAGCTTCGGGAGTTCTCGTCTTGCTGACCATGGTTTTGTTATTGTTATTAGTAATTGATTGTTTATTTACTTTACTTCGATGGTGCTAGTTTATAATTTGTGACTTCGAGTTACAGCTATAGCTACATATGTAAACGGGCTCGCCCTTTATGCCTGTGAGGCTTTTATTTAGGCACTAAGTTCTGTTTGCGTTTTTATTTTTGCTTGAGTATAGATTTCGATATTTTTTTTTTGTTGGTAAAGTGGCGTGTGCTAGCTGACATAATGGCAAATAATTTAATATATTTTTTTTGCATACTATTGTATAGAATCAACTTTTTCTAACCAAAAAACAGGTATGCTGCTGGGGAGTTTGTTTTGCCACTTTTTCTTCCCAGTTAAAGCAATAGGAAGTGGTGAAGGGCAGACGTTTTTGGGGGACTATCTCATATAATTGTGACGTTCGAAAAGTGTTAATTCTCAGCCTCAATCAATCTGCCTAGCCTTTTCCAACTATGACTGCCTATACAACTATATCTGACAACCCGTAACGACTATCAAAGATTCATGAATGATGCCGGGACCAACAGCACAGTCTGTAAAATGAGTAAAAACTACTCGTATGTTATATACAACGTTAACTTAGCAAAAATGAGTGGTCAAGAAGCCCCATAAAATCCAGCGCGTGTGAGCGAGAAAGCTATGCAATGTATCTCAGCCTTTACGTCTTCATTCAACGATGTAATCTCGCATCCTGCTTAGCGCTATAGCGTCAGAGCGAGATCGCAACTGCGGCATCGGAGTTTGGCAACGGGGCGTGATGAAAATGGCGCGGAATCAAATACAAGAAAAAATGGGATAGAATAGAATGAATGTAATTCATTTTGTATTTTGTATTGTAATTCATTTGTAATTGTGTGTGTGTGAATGTGATTCTTCGAGTATGTAAGCCTGGCAACGTTGAATCGTACTCCTACTAATCCTACTAATATTATAAATGCGAAAATTTGTAAGTATGGATGGATGGATGTTTGTTACTCTTTCACGCAAAAAGTACTGAACGGATTTGGATGAAATTTGGCACACAGATAGTTTATAACCCGGATTAACAGATAGGATACTTTTTATAGCGATATTCTCAAGGGATCGAGATTTATCCGGGGAAAACCACGGGGCGCAGCTAGTACTACATAATTCTATCTAGCACGCGGCCGCTGCGGCGCAGCGACGACGCGCGGTGATTATATTGTTATTATTATTATCAATCCTTGCCACAATGGGTCCATTTAGACGTACGCGCTTTCGTGCGTGCTTAGGGCGAAGAAAGGGCAACGTGGCTGGAGGGGCGGTATTGCGCGAGTGAGAGAGAAATAATATTGTTGCTCGAGTGAAAGAGTAAACAATATTGTCCCTCACGATTGCGCGAAGGAAAGCGCGTATGTCTAAATGAACCCATTGTAATCGTTACTTTTAGATTTAAAAAAAAAATGTGTCTCTTACTTTCTGTGGGCGTGATTTCGTTAAAAAGGGACGGAAATGTGTCGATAGGAAGTGACAGCTTGAGCATGGAATAAGTAAGTACCTACTTTATAATAGCATGGAATTAGTAATTGCTACAATATAGATTGTAAGTAGAGGGGGTTGAATTTTGACCAGTGGGCGACCACTAGTAATGAATAATTATTCAAATAAATATTTCAGTATTTAGCTTTTTTAAATTCTGAGGTTAATTTCTGTCGCTGCTCAGTTGCTTATTACCAAGGTGAGATGAGATGTTAGACATCTTTTGCGGCTACTGTAAGGCTCGCTCGTTTTTTTTTATTGATAGGCTCACTTCTGATTGAAAACCGGGCTTTTGGGCTTCAGTGAAAGGAACGCCCCGTGCGGCTGTTATTACTTAGCCACAAGCTAAGTATTATTATTTAATTAAGTAGATATTAGTAGTATTCCGCTAAGTATTTTCACATATTTCTACACATTTTTTAACTATTCACCTCTGTAGGGATCTAAATCCACTAAAATCAGCCACCTGCTGCATAAAATCCCAGGTGGCGCATAACCACAATATCTCAGATTTGGAAACCTGCCAGAAAAATTCTAATACAAAAAGAATTTAAAGTAGAAACTAACTGTATGAATTGGCCTACACTTGATACACAATCTAGAATTTAAAAAAAAGGTGGATCGTTGAAATAGCTTAATTGTATCGTAAATGAAAATAACAGTTCTGGGTGCTAATTCTCCCAATGCTAGGTTTTGCAGGGCTGTGAACGATTGCAGTGATCGAATCGACCTCCATTTTTATTGTTTAGGCAAATTGAAAGCCAGCTTTTATAACTGTTTCCTGGAACATTGACTTTCTCGGCCCTGCGTTATCTCGCTGGGTGGGTGAATTTAGACTACTCAATACCTTTTTTTTGTATTACCTAGTTTTGTTCCCTTAATTGGTTTTATTTTGTTTTAATTAGTTTGTTTCAATTTTGTTTTAACTTAATTTAATTTATTTATAAAGTTCTATTTAGTGCAATTTTATAATACTTATAGTCTTTTATTTCTATTTTTTTTTTTGTAAGTTATAACAACGTTTTGTGTGCATGCAGAGTTTACTTATAAGTGATTGTTACACTTTATTCTGATTTGTTGCTTCTTTTAATTTGCTTATACCAGTGTATACAACTGTTGGTGAACCAAATAAATAAATAAATAAATAAAAATGGTAAAAAGTCGCATTCTGGACCCAAGTCAGCCCCGATTTTATTAACCCTTTGACCCCCACGTCAAAAATGAAAAAACGTGCCCTCGGCGCCGAGCTACGCATTATTCCTTATAAATCTGTCATGTAGTCGTGACCGTGGCGTGCTGGGCACATTTTGGTTTGTCATCTATACATGACTGTGGCGGTCAAAAGGTTAAGCGGCGTTGACGATGAGGCAACACGTTTTAGGGTTCCGTACCTTAAAAAGAATAAAAACGGACACTCGTGTGTCTGTCTTGTCTGTCACAGCCAATTTGCTCCGAATCTACTGGACCGATTAAGTTGAAATTGAACAATTTCTTCAATTGAGTGAATTTGGTATCATTTATCCTAGTTGAATAATTTCTTAAAACCCGTAATTTCATTGATCAGAAAGAACAAAGAAGGAGTAAGAAAAACCATAGTTCTACTTCCTTAGAATACTCAGTCTACTGTGCACTAGGACAGCCGTCAAAATGGGACTGCGGTCTCAGTTGCCTGAACCATTTTTTTATTATTTTTCTAAAGAACTAAGTAATCAGCAAGTAACCGCTGACTAACTGAATCTCAACTAGTTCCGAAACTGGAATCATTTATTCCAGTTGAATCATTCATTAAAACCCGTAATTTTACTAATCAAAAGCGTCGTGATAGTGATTCCCGACTAGTTCCGAAACTGGAATCATTTATTCCAGTTGAATCATTTCTTAAAACCCGTGCCTTAATAAATCAGAAAAAACAGAGGAGTACGAAAAACCATAGTTCTACTTACCTAGAATACTCAGGCCACTGGGACTGCTGTCAAACTGGTAATGCGGACTCAGTTGCCTGAACCATTTTTTTATTATTTTTCTAAAGAACTACGTAATCAGCAAGTGACCACTGACTAAGCATGCAATACCAGAAAAGCGTCGTGATAGTCAACTAGATCTGAAACCGGAATCATTTAATCCAGTTGAATAATTTCATAAAACCCGTGCTTTAATAAATCAGGAACGGAGGAGGAGTAAGAAAAGCCATAGTTCTACTTACCTAGTTTGATAGCTGTCCCAGTGGCCTGAGTAAGGCTACTGGGACTGCTGTCAAACTGGTATAGCGGTCTCAGTTGCCTTAACCATTTTTTTATTATTTTTCTAAAGAACTAGTAACTGCTATTGACCCGCTGCCGCGCTGTAGTAATTAGCCACTGTAGTAACAACAAACGAGGTAAAACCAAGGTAATGCAAGCAAGCTCATGAATTAAAGGACCATATTATATATTCCTGTATCTAGGTTTTGTATTTTCGTTTTAGTTCTCATTACTTTGTTTCTACCTCTTTTGTTATGAGTGGCCAGTTACTATAACCTGGTGAATTACTTATAGCAGTTACACTAGGTAGTCAGCAAGTAACCACTGACTAACTATGCAATATTTTTACCACATACGTTATTCTCAAAGTAAAGTGCCTGCTTGGTTTCGAACCCACGACCTACAAGTCACAGCCGTTACCACCGGAACCAGTGTTCCGGTGGTAACGGCTGTGACTTGTAGGTACACAAAGTGCTTTACACAAAGTAAAGCAAATGTGAAGCAGTCTTCACATTTGCTTTACTTTGTGTAAAATATTTCATCACCACTGCTCTCAAAACGGTGAAGGAAAACATCGTGAGGAAACCGGCATGTCCTTGAACCAAAAATCCATCCACCAACCCGCACTAGACCCGCGTGGTGGATTATGGCCCACTCCCTCTCACAAAAAGACGAGGCCTGTATCCCAGCAGTGGGAACATTATAGGCTGATTATGCTATGTGTTATTCTCCCAAACATACACCATACCGGTTTAAAAAAATCAAAGAGTTATGAAACTATCATTATTATTATTATTTTCCTTTACATTCTGCAGGTATTACTTCTCGTTAAACTTGCTTGAATAATGTCAAAACATGCATAAAAATTGTTAAGATCAAGGAAACAGGAAGTGTTTATACTAAAGGATCGCTTACACTTTGTTCATAATTATTATAACGAGATAAGGCGCTTGTATCTTGATTGTGACCCCGCGACCTATTTAAAAGTTCGTCGCGCGAATACGCGTACACGCTTGTCGCGTCCATAATACGTCTCTTTTTGTTCGGAAAGCGTCCTCTGTCGGCGCGAGCATGCGTTATTTCTCACCCAACAAAAAGACATAAGACTTTTGAACAGGACGCAGCCTTTGTTTTTTTTTTGAGTGGGAAATCATCAAATAACTTCTCCCGCCCTGGACGGAGCGGGAGGGTGTGTCAGACTCTTACTGACTAAAACCCACCCGTATTCCTTCAGTTGCCTGTGTTGCCAGGGGCCTCGGTGACCCTTTGGTACCTTCCCGCGACCCCGGCAACAGGACACGGCCTAAATCTATTGTTTTGATACCAAAACTTGTAATAATATTGGTTGCAATAATAAAATATGGCATCTTCGCTAACGTTAAAAACGAAGAGTTCGGAAACCTTTTTGTGCCTTTTTAGGGTTCCGTAGTAAACAAGGAACCCTTATAGTTTAGCCATGTCCGTCTGTCTGTCTGTCTGTCCCCACTGTAGCTCAGAGACGCCTAGTACTAGAAAGCTGTATTATTTCAAAGCGACATAATTAGACATATAAATCACACCGACAAAAGTGTTAAAGTGCTCATTTTAGAGTCAAGTGTTTGTTTATGGATATGTGAAAAAAAATCATGGCAGTAGTACATAATTATATTTAAATTAAAAGAAATACTATTGCAGCTAAATAAGCTTTACAAGTTACCGAGTAATAGTTGACCAACTTAAAGATGCAGTCGGAGAATTAATCGATGTATGGCAGACCATCTTTTTCTCATACAATGTTAAGTTTGTTTTTGAGATAAATTCATCCCAACTACGGAACCACCTTACCTTACCTACCCTACTCTACTCTACCAAGGGTAAGTAAGTAGGGTAGATTATTATAAATGCTTAGTGCTACTCGTGCGAAGCCAGGCCGGGTAAAGCTAGTAAATAATAATATAATAAATAAACAAGCTCACTTTCACATTTATAATATTAGTTAGGATTAAACTAACTGAAAAACCTACTTTATAATATAAATTATAAAGCACAAAGTTGATTGTCTGTTATATTTAAACATCATCATTGGCAGCTTTCAGAATCAGAATTTTATTTACTATAAATAAATGAGAACAGGTACATTTTACCTAACGGCGTGCAACATCATTACATTAATTATACAAATAATAAAATAAAACAACAATACAAATAGAATTAATAATGAGACAAAAAAATATAATCAAATCAAATCAAATCAAATCAAAAGTCATTTATTCAAACTAGGCTGAAAATCAGCACTTTTCGAACGTCAAAGTTACATAAGACAGTCCCCCAAAAATGCCCGCCCTTCACCACTTCCTAGTGCTTTAGCTGGGAAGAAGAAGTGGTGGAACAAACTCCCCAGCAGCACGTCTGTCTGTTTAGTTATATAAACTTGATTCTATACAAATCATATGCAAAGTAATTAACATTACGAAACACAAAACATTGGATTAAATTACACACTTGCCATACGTTAGCTAGCACGCGCCAGTATATAAGATATAAGAACCATTAATAATTTATTTTATGTCAATTAGCTAATAAATTCGCAATAATATGTACTACGTAGATATATATATATAATAGTCAGTTTCTATAAAGTCACACATACTGCTTTCTCGCACACTACTGAGTAATGACGATGATTTTTAATTCACTGTTAACATTTCAGTTGGTGTGTAGGTGTAGTGAAAGTTGTTCATAATCATGTGTACTATCATGATTATAAACAAAATTCTCTATGGGACCAACTACGAAATAGCAATAAAAAGTACATAATGTTTCATACATTTTCATCAGAAATACAGGGTGTGGCGTACCTGCCGGGGTCGCGGGAAGGTACTTATGGGTCACCGAGGCCCCCGCAACACAGGCAACAAGAAGGAATACGGGTGGGTTTTAGTCAGTAAGAGTCTGACACACCCTCCCGCTCCGCCCAGAGCGGGAGAAGTTATTTGATGATTTCCCACCCAAAAAAAAAAAAAAAAAAAAAAAGGTGTGGCGTAAGTAGTGGTCCACCGTTCAGGATTCGATGAACCAGATAATTAACTATAACAATTAAAAATTTTAACCATTTTTACCCAAGGGTTACGAAAATTTCCTTTTTGTCTTTTATTTACGAAATTTATCTTTTTTTACAAATTTGTTTGTAGTTTCAACAAAAACCATTATTTTTTCATTTTGATTTCTGTTAATTACTGCTGAATACTAGAGCTATTATGATAAATTATGATTGAAAGTTGGTTCTTCTGAAGTTGTAGTTATAGTGAAGTTATAGTTAATTATCTGGTTCATCGAATCCTGAACGGTGGACCACTACTTACGCCACACCCTGTATATTGTATATATGTTTGAAACTGCTGATATTTTTTTCGAAATTTCAGAGATTGTCTCATAGTGAAAGTTGCTCTTAATCATGGGTGCTTTCATGTCCTGAAACGTTAACAGTGAATAAAAAATCACCATGTATAGGGTCCTTTTGCCCCATGCTTCCCGGGTATGTGTGTCTCAACCAGACGGCTTAGACAAGTCATAGCAATCGCTTTTAAAGCGTTTCGTATTCAAGAAAGAAAGAAAGAATAACGTTTATTTGGACACAGTTCATGAAACACAAAAAACAAATAGCAAAATTAAAAAGTTAAAATAAGTTAAATTAGTTTTTTAACAACAAAACCGTGTTAACCGTGTATTGTTTTATACGGCTCGGCATTCGTTACGGTTAGTACAAACCCGAAAGTCTGACAATCAGTCTTGTCAAGGAGTATGATGTAGGTAACCTGTTTTTAGGGTTCCGTACCTCAAAAGGAAAAAACGGAACTCTTATCGGATCACTCGTGTGTCTATCTGTCACAGCCGATTTGGTCCGAAACTACTGGACCGATTAAGTTGAAATTTGGTACACATAATGAATGTCTGTGACCCAAATATGAACGTGTAACGTAAATAAATTAATTTTGAGTATAGGTGACCCTATATTCAAAATTAATCTATTTGGGACACACACATTAGACAATTTAAAAAAAAGTTTTGCATACTGTACCGTGTGTACATATGTATAATTAAATGAAAGGACTTGTTATGAGAATTTCATAAAACAATTCATTTGAAGTTATTAAACAAAATGTATGAAAATTGACCCTTATCTCCGAAACAGCTGAGCCTAAAATATATATTATAGTTCTACATAAAAAATAATAAAATAAAGGTGAACGGCAGATTTCGTACAGCTTACTTTTTTTGTTGTTTTGTTATAGAATTTGTACCACATATTAAGGCAACTAAGCCATTTATTTTTAAGTAAGTGTACTATTTTTAGAAGTTCGGATTAATTAATAATATTTAAAAAAATATTTTAATTACTACACGTAATTTAGTCGTCGCTCGTATGCTCGCCATGAAGCATAGCTTAAATACCAATAACTGCGTTTAGTTTACGACTAAATTACGTGTAGTAATTAAAATATTTTTTTAAAAGTATTACCCGACCTGCCCCCTTCTTAGATGAAGTAATTTACGATTTAATTAATTGTAAATAAAATAAATGTACTTAAAAAAAACAATTTTTTCAATTTTTTTCATCAAAAATTACCAAAACAATGTTTATGTGCCTATAAGTAACAATCTACATTGATACACTAGTACTTAACCTTAAAGAATAAAACTGGTTTAACTTTTGAGTCCCAAGTTCTAAAAATCTAAGAATTTAAAAAGGGCTTGTCTATCGTATTAACTACCAATTAAAACAAAAAATATCCCAAAACACGAAATTTTATTACCTGTACGAAAGTCCCATACAAGCCTGCCGTTCGCCTTTGAGAATACTACTGACAGATCAGAATAAAAAGTCAATACAATTACATTACATTGAATTAACTTTTTATTCTGATCTTTTCTGTGGCAGTATTCTCAAATTTTATTTTATTTATTTTTTACGTAATTAATTTTGCCCGAATTAAATGAATTTTATGTTTATTTATTTCTTTTTATAATACTTCTCTCACCGTTTCTTGCCAACCATTTAGTTTATTATTATTTGTATTAGTTATATCGGCGTCTTAACCGCCATTTTGATTTTATAAAAACAAAACCCAGTATAAAATCACTTGATTGACTTGATAAATTGACGCACAATGTTCGACATGAAAGATTAAGAGCCGAAACCAAACCTTCTCTCGTAGAACATAGAGAAAATAAATAAATACTTATATAATATATATAACTATTGCACGACGTCGACGAGTCGACTAACACTTCATGTAAGTATTAAAATTCATCCATCGGTTTGAATACTTCGGGGGAATAAAAATCCAAAAGTACATAGACACTCGTAAAAAACATAACCCTGCCTTGGGTGTCGCGCAGTCGGGTAATAGAAATGTCATCCCCAAAATACCAAAAGAATTTTCCATTCTTGAAACAACAATTTATTATTCTGCTCATCCTTTATTATGTAAAAACTTCAAACATATTGCTCTACTCATGATACAACTCGTAATCTTCATATAAATCAACAACGTAATCATGAGTCACACGCAATTTATTTCTAGCTCAAATTTTCAAGACATTATTACACTTGGTGCGCAAATAATTTACATCTTAAAGTTCAACGAGGTGTCAAAGAATTTGTGTAAAGTTTTAAGTGAAGTTGTGTAGTTATTATAAATTAGCTTTTACCCGCGGCTTCGTTCGCGTAGAAGTCATAAGACAACACAATATACAAAAGCCGGCCAAGCGTGTGTCGGACCAAGCACTATGACGGGTTCCGTAGTTGGGATTACTTGGGACGAATTTATTCCAAAAACAAACTTAACATTGTAGTTGAAAAACCTGTTCTCCCATACATCGATATAAGCCACGGTTAATTCTCCAACTGCAAATTTAAGTTGGTCGACTATAACTCGTTAACTTGTTAGGCCCACTTGCAACTCCCTAAAGAAATGGGCTATCAAATGCAAAAATATTTTTTCATATCCGACTTATTTATTAAAAATATTTTTTCATATATTTATTATAAGTCCGGCCGTCTAGAGAATACTTTCTCGACACCATGTCAGTTGGACAATTTCTAGTTGTAATAAGGATCAAATTCGCAAAACCCATATTCTTTAATATCAAACTGATAAGTGTCAAGAACGCATTCACTCAACGGCCGGACTTTAGCATTCGTATAAGTAAGGATTGTTATCCAATAAAATACATCACTAGTTAAGACGCTGACAACACCTAAACGACGGTCACTGTCAGACTGCATAGAAAAGAAAGAGAAGCGCAATCGCACAAAGATTGTAATTTATTGCAAAATATGAAGCAACTATCTATTTACTCAAAATTGAGTCGAGTAATCGAAAATAAAAAATAACCAAGTTCTGCATTCAAATAAGACGTTCTTGTTATTAATTAAACACGTAACGTATGTTGATATTTAATACAGATATTTTGGATTGAAACTCAAGGTAAGACGTTAGTTTGTATCGAGTATTTTTCAAAACGTGTTTTGGTAACTACCAAGTTCTGAGAAATATATTCAAAATTAACATATATTTTTTCCGCTACCACAAACTAAACAGATTTGGTTGATTTTTTTTCTTAAGACAAGCCTATTTTGGTCATTTGCCTCTTGTCAGCGCCTTTAAGAAGTCATACTGGTTAAGGGTCGGCTAATCGCCACTGACCTTGGCAATACAATTCCATAGGGAAATGTAGTTTTTCATGCTTTGGGTAGACACAACTTCCTGAAATTAGTTTATAAAAGATTTAACTACAATACTTAAATATTAACATATACAATTGATGTGTATGCGTTCTAGTTTAATAGCTTCTCAGTCCACAGCCCATATATGGGCTGCAGGCCAATAGCGTCACAAGTCCACAGCCCGCATATGGACTGTGTGCCTAAACGATTTCAAAGGAGTCTATTAAACTGGACTCGGAGGGAATGTATTATCTTAAACATGCATTCGACAGGATAGATCCTAAGCTAGAAAAAAAGCCATGGGACATGGAGAAAGATGTTTATTTCTATAATACTCAATTGTATCAAAATATCTACTGGGCTTGGGAGATACTTTATACACTAAACTGTGAAACATCGTTACTTGCATTACATGAACAGATTTAAAAGTCACTAAAATCATATACATATATGCACCTTAAGAACAGCCTATGCCGTGGTAACAATACTAGCTAGTCAGCAAGGCAATTTTCGTATAGCTCATGCATATATCAGAGAAAAAAAAGAAGCGTAATTTTGGTAGCAATGTTAATGATGACATTGCCCAGGCAATTTTAACTAAAAGTGACAAAATATCCGTCATGAATTCTTCATTTATTTTTATTTATGAATGTAATCTTAACTTCTTAGCTTTGCCGCGCAATTTGAGCGCGAGCTAAATTGCCCAGCGTTTCAAGGGTGAAAATATTTTCATATTACGCGAGCGTCAACGAGGTATGTCAATTTTGTTGGTTGGGTGTTTGGTATGATTGTGTAGTTAAAAGTGTGAAATTCATAAATATTGCCCCATTATGGGCACGCGACCCTCATGGGGGAAACCCCATGCGGGTCGCGTGCCCTTAATCCGTACCCCATCGACTGTAAAAAAGTGTGACATGGTATTTTGCCAACTTACTATACTCTCTTCTTAGTCGGCAAACAGTCTGTAGTTATCGTACTTAGGGTCGCCATCTTTAATTTTATGATAGCACTGAAATTATGGATATTTTTATTTTACTTTGTTTTTGGGGTTCCGTAAGGGTAAAACGGGACCCTATTACTATGACTCTGCTGTCCGTCTGTCTGTCTGTCCGTCTGTCACCAGGTTGTATCTCATGAACCGTGATAGTTTCAGTTATATAGATATAGTTACAGTAGTTCACAGTTGAAATTTTCACAGATGATGTACTCGTAGGTATTTCTGTTGCCGCTATAACAAAAATACTAAAAAACAGAATAAAATAAATATTTAAGGGTGTCAATATAATCATGTCTGTTGAATGGGAGCCCATTCAATAGACATTTTTTTTTGGCCGTTTTTATAGATAATGTTAAGGAACCCTTTGTTCGCGAGTCCGACTCGCACTTGGCTGGTTTTTTTTTATGTTTCTATGAGTGTTTTTTAGTTTAATTTGTGATCTCTTTCTTTCATACTATTATTTAAATTTTATTTTCAAGATGGTGCACAGACTTAGTCTTTGACTTTCCAGAAGTCCAAACTCGAGGTTTGCTAACGAGAAATGGAGCGCAGTAAATTAACGGATCGCGTTTGAAACACGATACTGCGCTCCAAAACGAATACTTCTTTTCCACGTCAGCTACGTGGCGCAAAAGTCTGCCCAACTTAAATGGGACTGGGCAGAACATGTCTGCCGCATGGCCGGACCAACTGTGAGCACAACGAGCGTGTGAGCGGGACAAACTGGATAGGTTCCGTTCAAACTGGAAGGTGGAGGCACGGGAGACCTCTACTCAAGAGTCGGACAGCGCAGTCTAGATTTTTGAAAACTTCTTTAGGCGCGTTTAGCGATTTTTGGTTGGGTAAAAACTTACAGGTTCGCGTCACCGACATGCCTGCGCCGACATGCTGTAGTAGCAGTAAGTAAAGTTAAATTGACCACGTGAAAAGTTTTGTATATAATGATTATCCAAAACACAATTTAAACAATGCACAGTTTGTTTAAATTGTGTTTAAGATAATCATTATTTTATTGAAGCGAAAACTTCTTTAGGCGCGTTGAGCGATAAGTTTTCAATTCTCTCGCCAGTCCCCCTTACTGCCTATGTATTTTTTTAATAATAAAATAATAAGTGGCAGTGGCAGTGGCATGGGCAGCCGTCACCTCCTTCTGCGAAGAAGTAATGCTCGCGAAGGCGGGATGGTTGGTTAAAGGCAAATTTCGCGCCCTCACGCCCTGAGCGTCGGGAATCCCGAGCAGATTTCCGGCCACCATAGGCGTGGGCTTGCGGACGGTGAGCAATGGGTAGCTCACCGTCCGGTAAGGACCAGGCCCGGGTCGACGGCGCGTTGTATTCCACGCGCGCCTCAAACAGATGTCGTCAGCACAAGTGTAGGGGTCCACTAGGCCAATGCCTGCCAGGGTCGCGGGAAGGTACTAAAGGGTTACCGAGGCCCTTGGCAACACAGGCCACGGAAGGAACACTGGTGGATTTTAGTTAGTAAGAGTCTGACACACACACCCTCCCGCTCCGCCCAGAGCGGGAGAAGTTATTTGATGATTTCCCACCCAAAAAAAAAATGACAGTGGGCAACGCACATTGCTCACAGAACAGATGGCTGATGGCGCCGAAAGGTTCTGGAATGGCGACCACATACCAGAAGACGCAGCATTGGAATCCCTCCTACAAGGTGATTCTATGACCTTGTGAAGGCCGCAAGAATCCGCTGGAGGCGGGAAGCACAAAACCGGTTCAAGTGGCGGTGCTTGGGGGAGGCCTATGTCCAGCAGTGGACGTCTTTCGGCTGAAATGATGATGATGAATAAAATAATACTTCAAGCACACAATGTACATTGTATACAGGCAGACTTAATGCTTTTAGCATTTTCTGCCAGAAATCCTTAGGGTGAAGCAGAAACGAACATTATTAAAATTGAAAAATGCTGTGTCTATGTCTAGACTTCGCGTGGTTTTTAAAAGCTTTTCTTATTAATTAAAGGGATCGTAATTATAATCTTTTCTTTCTGAAGGTATAAACCTAAAAATATTAGGTGCTCTTTAATCAATAATTCCTTTAATCAATATCAAAACTGGTTGACTAAAAACTTCTTGATTATAAAAGTATACAAGGTGTCGTTTTGTTTCCTCGTCAAATTCAAGGAGGTAACTATGCTAATGATTCTCGACACGAATCAATAATAAAATAAGTAGTTTTTTTTATTGTTTCTAATTTTTGGAAATCGGTATGTGTGGGACATGCATGGTAAAACGCGGCCTGTGTGATACCGCACTGTAACTGCTCTTTTACACACACACTACCACATATTCAACGGGGTGATTCTGTTCCGTGAAAGTGGTGTATTCTAAAATACTGTCAAACTTAAATAACTAAAAAACAAGTATGTATTAATTAATGAGCAGGTATCGTAATTTTATTTGATTATCAGTCTTTCATTGCAGCCTCCTGAAATTTGATGAGGATGCAAAACGACACCTTGTATAATAGCATAATCAGCCTATAATGTTCCCACTGCTGGGACACAGGCCTCTCTGTGAAAGGGAGTGGGCTGTAATCCACCACGCAGGCACAGTGCGGGTTGGTAGATGTCACATGTCTTCGAATTTTTTGGTCCTAGGACATGCCGGTTTTCCTCACAATGATTTCCTTCACCGTTTTGAGAACAATGGTGATGAAATAATTTACACAAAGTAAAGCGATCAGGGTTCGAATGTACGACCTACAATTCGTAAGTCACGCTAGTTACTACTGGGCTACTTAGTATTATTATAATAAATACCTACATAATATCTTTAACCGCAGAAAGGGTAAACGTATACAGATTAATACGTCAACAGCTTATTTCCAAAACTAATCTTGGAGACATCGCCTTAATCCCTGTCTCACAAATGTTTACAGAATATTGTAGGTACATAATGTATATTTTCATACTGATATAAACGCCTAAGGCATAATATAAAACGGTTGTACTATCGGCAAAACTTAAGCATGCTCACTTAAGAAAATATTTCTGCGGCAAGCGCAGCTAGTGACAGACCACACCTCTTCCTGGTTTCGTCCAATTAGAGGCAATATGCATTTGTGTGAGTATTGGGCGGGTAACAAAAAATAACAACAGACATACTAGTACATTATGATACAAGTGTGTGATGTTGGTTACTAACTACACTTGAACCGGTATTGTTCGCGCGAGCCGAAGACGAGCGCGATAAGGGCGCCGAGTGAGTAATTATCAATACACACGCGTTTCATACGATGGTTTTCAACTTGAGAGGAAAAAACAGACTTGTATTGTTATTATAGTTTCGTAGGCCGCTAGGTATTTCTCTCTAGATTTTGGTGGCAAAAGGCGTGTCACTCGCGTTTCGTGCCTCGATTTAATTTCCGGGGGTGGTCAAATCTACGGTCCGTATTACAGAACGTCACTCAATTCTCAAGCATTACTTAAAACTAGTTTTAACCAATCAAATGGCTTGAATCTAGTTTTAAGTAGTGCTTGAGTATTGAGTGACGTTCTATAATACGGGCCTACGTGTTGCTCTTCGCTCTTCTTCCCTACTTGAAGTCAACATTTTTGATAATAATTAACCACACAACGAAAACGTTAACGAGTATTTATAGAAAATGGCGTGCTGGTTTCTTTTCTTCCGTGCGCCACGCTAGCGATGCGCGTCCAGGTGTAAATAAAGGCACGGCAAAACCGCTGAACAGCCCATATAAAAATATAATAAAAACAAAATAAAGTTTTGAATACGCAAATTAAGGTAAATTCGTAGTGAAAAATATATCATTTGAAGAAATGATAATAATTTTGATGATTGATTTATCATAAATGTATCCTAAAATAGTTTATTTATTCTCAAAAATATTCATTGTTTTTAGATATAAAAACTCTTTGCGGAGATTGAGAAAAATAACTGTAAAGTAAAAATACTAGTGTAATAAACGCTGAATTATGAACCTAAATGCGTTGCTATAAGAGTCACTTTACAAGCAAGTGTGTTGAAGAAATATTTTGTCATTTTTTATGACCGTATTTTATGGCCCTTCTATTAAGCCGTCCTATTGTTTAACCGGTTGTCGACCAATAACAATGGTACTTAGATAATGAACTTATTTTTATTGCAGTTGCAAAAGTTGCGACAGCAATAAACAAAAATCTCTGAAAAACTGCGTCAACTATTGGTTCAAACACTACTGTAATTTTGCTATTTCAATCAAAACAGAGCAATAAAAGAAAAATATACCAAATGTTGTCAATTTCTAACAAAACTACGTAACTTGCTCCTTTTTAGGGTTCCGTAGTCAACAAGGAACCCTTAAAGTTTCGCATTGTCCGTCTGTCTGTCTGTCCCTGGCTTAGCTCACAGACTCTTACTACTAGAATACTGTAATTTGGCATGGGTATACATATTAATCACGCCAACAAAGTAGTAAACTAAAATCTTGAAAAACATTTTTTTAGGGTACGTCCTTTGCACGTAAAGTGGCGATGATAACTTTTTTCTCCTATCCCATAGGTGTATCATTCGATTGGCCGTTCAAGAATATTGCTGATTTTCAAAGCAATTTTTCGATTCAGGGATCGATATGCGTGATATTAAGCTTTAAGTTCCCAAGTTTAAACACATTTAAATGCAGTTATTTACTTTCCAATAGCACTGCACAAGTAACAAGTCGCACGCTGATAAAACACAAAAATGTCAATATAAACATTTTATACCTTTATGCAGTGTCGGTTAACGCACCTAGCGCGTTCGCTGCGATTTGTTTGCCGGCATCGCATAGGACATCGCGAAAATTGGAGAGGCAGTGAAAGTAATGATAAATAACTAAATTTATATACCCGACAGAGCATAGCCATGTGTCGGAGAGAGGTAAATATCAAAGTGTATAGAATAGACATAATTTGTTGTTTGAAATTCCTTATTCCAAATTATTATATTTTTTATGGAAATATTTTATTATTGATACTAATTAAATATAGCAATACTACATCATATACAGCATATTACATTTTCTAAACCAAACGGAAGATATGAGTACGAAATTACTTCTTGTCAACAATAATAATTCATAAAGAGCTCTCGCTGGCCGAGACCATTAAGACGCTGACAACACCTAAACCGCGGTCACTGTCAGACTGCATGGAAAAGAAAGAGAAGCGCGATGACATAACGCTTGTAATTTATTGCAAAATATGAAGCAATTATCAATTTACTCAAAATTGAGTTGAGTAATCGAAAATAAAAAACAACCAAGTTCTGCATTCAAATAAGTCGTTCTTGTTAATAATTAAATACGAAACGTATGTTGATACTTAATACATATATTTTGGATTGGAACTCAAGGTAAGAGGTCAGTTTAACGTTAGTTTGTATCGAGATTTTTTTTCAAAACGTGTTTTGGTAACAACCAAGTTCTGAGAAATATGTTCAAAATGAACATATATTTTTTCCGCTACCACAAACTATACGGATTTGGCAATTTTTGTTCTTAAGGCAAGCCTATTTTGGTCATTTGCCTCTTGTCAGCGCCTTAAAAATGATCTCACAACAAGTGAGCATAACACGCGCCTAGTATGAGTGTCACACTTCTATACATAATTACGTTATAACGAACACGACTAAAATACGTTTCGTTCATCCCATTGGTCAAAACGCTTGCATCGGGCGATCGAGTCGTGAGCTGTGCTATACGATTATCGCCTTAGAGGTGAGCATGCGGAACTTTGGCCGATAGTACCTACTCCCACTGTGTGTGAGATTAAGGATTTAAAGAGTCGTACAGCTTTAGCGTGTTATTTAAAAGAGAATAGAAATGACTTAATGAAAAGAGAATAGAATACTTAAAAGAGTATTCCTAAGAAAAAAATAATCTATAGTTTCAAGGGGTACCTTGATTCTATACCATAAGAAATTATTTCAGTAATTTTTATTTTTATTTTTAAATGCTATTTAAGGGATGCTACTAAGAGTTGAATTTTAAATAAAAACTAAACATCAAAAAATGTTTTTATTTATTTTATTCATAAGTCTGAACATAAGAAATACAAAATCCGTGACATCACAGCGGGCCCTATCAGAATACCAGCGATGCGACCTTATTTTTTTTAAGTACGGCAGCATTATGCTGAGATAGGAATTCCTGTACGAGGCCTTTTAGTTTTTTATTTTTTTTATGTTTCTATGAGTGTTTTTTTGGTTTAATTTGTGATCTTCTGTGCAAGTCCCTATAAATACTTTTTCTTTCTTTCTTTGAAATTATTGTTATTATTACAAATTAAGACACATGTAAGTATTTATTTTTAAGAAACAAGGGTTGATTTTTAGTATAAGGGTACTTATTCCTATACTCGTTTACCAATAAAAGCAAATACTGCTTTTGTTCTTTATTGGTTGTAATCAATTTATTATATTCCTAAATAAACGCAAAAGCAATTAGTGAAACTCTTATTTAAGCGGCCATACAATGCTTTTTGTTTATTTTTGATGACTGGTAGCGACCTCTAAATCGTACAAGCAATTAAAAGAAAAAAAAACTGCTTCATATTTAGACGTATATAATCGAATCACAAAGATAATTAAAAAGTCAAAATAAAGACTAATACTAAATAAACTTTTTAACAAACATACCTACATTCTTAGCAAATAAATGTAAGTATTAACTTAAATTTATTTCCTAAGAATGTAGGTATTATAAATCAGTGTTACAAATAAAATAGAGTCTTTGTACATTCTGCCTTTAAGACATGAAAAACTATTATAAGCATTACAGCTATAAAACAAACATAAAAATAAATTACCTTACGACATCTAAATCAAAATAAATTACTTAATTACAGGTAGTAAATTATCAGCTTAAAAATCAGCTACGTAGTAATACCATTTACATAACCAGCCTATAATGTTCCCACTGCTGGGACACAGGCCTCCTCTCTGTGAGAGGGATCGGCCATAATCCACTACGCGGGCCCAGTGCAGATAGGTAGATGTAACATCTCTTCGAATTTTTGGTTCCAGGGAATGCCGTTTTCCTCACGATGTTTTCCTTCACCGTTTTAAGATCAGTGATGATAAAATAATTTACACAATGTAAACCGCCTGTCTGGGTTCGAATCTACGACCTACTACTCGTAAGTTGCAGTCGGTAGCCGGTAGCCTATCTGACCTCCACAACCATAGCTGAATACCAGTATTATGTATTCAGCTGAGTCCGTTTAGACTGGAAGCCGACCTGAACATAGTTGGGAAAAGGCTAGGCAGATGATGAGTAGATTCCAGCAGTTGTCCTTACAAACCTTTGTAGCCTTTAAAAAAAAATTCTAAGAACATAGAGCCCTGACAAGACACAATCCCTTTCAAAGTATTTTGTATTTCTACAACGAATTTCAACGGCATTGACATAAGGTTTTCGGTAGCTTATCCTATACATTTTTGACTTTTGCATCAACGTTATCGCTGATAGATTGTCACTTTGTCCAGGCTCTCTAGACGACATGTGTTTTTTAAGATTTTATTTTTATATAATGTATGGACTATGTCTGAAATAAATGACTTATTATTATTATTATTATTTAGCACATACCATAACATCACGCCTGTCAATCCCCGAAGGGTTAAAGCAGGAGTGTACCTTAGTATGTGCACCCACACATTGCCAGTAATGTGTCGTGTGTGTTTGTGTATGTGGGTTATGAGTTATATTATGTGTTGTGTATCATGTTTAATCTTTAAGAGGCCGACAACACCTAAAGCGCGGTCACTGTCGGACTGCATAGAAAAGAAAGAGAAGCGCGATGACACAACGCTGGTAATTTATTGCAAAATATGAAGCAATTATCGATTTACAAAAAAGCTATAGATTGTATGAAAAAAATAATACACTATTATGCTAATATGTTGCTTGTAGAGTAATCTGACAAAAAAATCAGAATTATTGCATGTGTATTAGTATGGTTTTTAATCGTTAAAATTTTTTTTTGAGGTATCTTCGTGATTTTTTCTATCTTACCAAATGAGTTATATTATGTGTTTGTGCACCGCTGTGATGTGAGAAGCAAGTAAACCTGCACCGCGACAGTTCATTCGTCCTTACGTTTTTCGTACGTTAGCTCACTCGTAGAACATCTATCGTGGCATTAGCTTGTGAACCATCATTGTAAAGAAAAACAAGAAATAAACGCATTTAAAGTTGGAGTCAGATTATTATTCATTGAACCCTGGGTCGAAACATGTTGACCACGACGTGATCAAGCTAAAATAAAGAAGATTCTGCGCAGCTATCGGCATATTTTAAATTGCATCGTCATTGCCGAAAGTGGACTTTGTACTCGACGCACACTGATTTGAAATACGTTGCCCAGCCGTTGAATTTCATCTTCAATTTGGACATCTTCGAAGAATCAAATCTACAAGGAGATTGGTTCTATGTATTGAGCAGAACCGAGTGACTATCTCAGTTTCCTGAAAACTTGAAAAGAGATTGGTTTCTTTAACCTGAGGAGAAACCACAAGAACATCTCGATATTGTGGACAGTCAACCGAATAGTGCCAAGGAAATACGATTGGAGCCAAAACTCATCGCCAGGAGATCATCCCAGAGACAGCTTGTAGCCCAGCCGGTCAGCTATATTGTGAACGACGAGCGCCGCAGCCACGGTAACCTGCCAGGGAAGTGATCCATCCTTTATTTCCTTTATTATTTTCCCATATTTCTCGTCCTCTATTTGCCTGCAAATTGTGGTAATTTTCTTCATTAGTCAAATTTTCTCTGTATTCTTGTCAAGTATTTTACACAAGCTAAATAGCTAAGTATTCATCATTAAAATAAACCCAAAAATCATTAATAAGTCCCAAGCCGTGTAGCTCATTGGTTTCACAGCCACGTGCGCATGCGCGAATTGCCAGTACATATTTCTAAAGATCTAAACCGCTATATTTCTTATAAATCTCAATCCAATCTTCTTACTAATTAATGTTTATTACGCATTCCAGTGCATTTTGTGTGTGAGTGAAGTGCGTCCTTGAGAAACGAACCAGCGAACGCTCGATGCCCATTGTTTCATTCGGCGCGTTATCTATCGCCAGCCGATCCATCAGCTGATTTGTCCCGTTACCTGTGATTGTGGCCTTGAATCATCGACGCATACGCTGGATTGCGATTAAGTATTATTTATTATATCATTATCTTTGTGTGTTCAATTGTGTATTGCTGAATTTGAATTACTTATGTCGCATACAAGTACAAGCGATATGCGATATAAATCACCTGTTGAAAATGTTAAACTTCAAGTTCCGACAGCTAGTTATTCAAAAAATGATTTAAAAGATTTGATTACAAAGCGTAGTTCAGTCAAAGGTCGTGTAACTAAGTTCAATAAGTTTTTGAACGAATTAACTTTATTAGAAACCCCTACCGATGCTGAAGTGCAAACTTTAATAAATAGGTACGAAAGGTTTCGTGAATTGTTTATTTACTTTGAAGATCTGCAATCAGACATAGAATTATTAAACTCCTCTGAGTTAGATAATGAACTTGACATTAGAGATGCCATAGAAGGTGATTTTAGTTCGCTGATTGCAAAGGCCAAATTATTCATAGATGCTAATCTTCCGAAACCAAGTAGTAGTCCTGATTCTTCTCATTCTTCTAAATGCTGCGGTAATAAACCCATGGGTTTTAAATTGCCTTTGATTCAAATAGCGAAGTTTGATGGTAATTTCTTTAAATGGATGGAATTCCGGGATACATTTGCTTCATTAATTCACAGCAATGACATAATTGAACCTATACACAAGTTTCATTACTTGAACTCTTACCTTGAGGGAGAAGCTTCCAATGTAATCAGCAACTTGTCTGTTTGCTCTGCAAATTATGGAGATGCCTGGAATCTTCTCTGTGAGAGGTACAACAATGTTAAACAGTTAAAAAAGAATCATTTTAACTCATTCTGTAATTTCCCACCTACCTCTCGAGATTCTGCCAAGTCTCTGCGATTTTTGATAGACCATGTCTCTAAAGGCTTACGTGCCTTGAAGACTCTGGGTGAGCCTACAGAGTGGTGGGGCGGTCTAGTTGTCCATCTGGCCTCGGCGAAGCTAGATAGCAGTACTATGTTCAAGTGGGAGGAATATACAAATACAATAGAGAATTCTCCTACATTACAGGAATTCATTCAATTTCTCAAGAATCGAGCTGAGCTGAGCTGAGCTGAGCGAGGCTGTTCAAAGTAATAAGTCTAATTTGAAAGGTGAAACAAATTCATCTTCTCATAAAGGTGATAAGTATCACACTAAGTCTTTTGCAATTTCAGCTGATGCCGACGCGTCTTCTGACGCGTGCTTCCTGTGCAAGGGTAGTCATCGTTTGTACGATTGTGCGTCTTTCTTGGCCAAGTCACCAGCAGATCGGGCCTCGGAGGTGATGAGATTGAAGCTGTGCCTAAATTGCTTGCGTAAGGGACACTCATCACGCCAATGCAGGTTAGGTCCATGTTCTACTTGTAATAGACGACACAATACCTTGTTGCATAGGGAACCGTCTCAGCCTGTGAACACATCAAATGTTCACACGTCTGCATCCTCGACTGAAAGTGCAGTCGAGCAAGTTTCAAGTGTTGCTACTGACAACGTAGTTAGCATGTCGGTCAAAGCCGACCATAGCGTGTTGCTTTCAACAGCTCTGGTTGATATTTTTAATCCAGTGACGAATCAATATACAACAATTCGAGCTCTGCTAGACAGCGGGAGTCAGTCTTCTTTAATCACTGATAGTTTGAGAAATAAACTTCAGTTAACTCCTCAGCCAATCCAGGTCGATATTGTAGGCATAGGGAATATATCTACTTCTCAATCACAAAGATGTGTAGTGCAAATTAAATCAAAACACAATGATTTTAAAACAAATGTGTCATGTTTGGTATTGCCTCGGTTAACAGGTAATTTACCTAAGAAAACATTTGATATTTCGCAAATCAACTTACCACCTAATATTAAATTAGCCGATCCCACATTCAACCAATGTGCTAAGGTTGACATGTTGATAGGTGTCGATTTGTTTTGGTCGGTTATAGAAGGTGAACAAATATGTCTTGGTCCCAACCAACCTATCATGCGTAGTTCGAAGTTAGGTTGGATTTTGGCAGGCCCACTGTATGTTCGAGATATTTGTAAGTTGCGAAACAAATCTATAAATTGTAATCATGTTGCTGTCGATTGTACAGATAATTGTGTGTCAAATGAACTATTAGACAAAAGGTTAGCCAAGTTCTGGGAGTTGGAACAAATTCCTCACTCAAACAATTTTGAGACTGAGGAGGAGATTGCATGTGAGAATCATTTTGTTACCAATACCACTCGAAATAATGAAGGAAGGTTTATGGTTAAGTTGCCCCTTCATACGGAACCCGATTGTCTAGGCAATTCATTCATAACGGCTAAAAGGCAATTCTTCGCGTTAGAAAAACGTTTTAATAAAAATCCGGAAATGAAGGACATGTATTCAAAATTTATTCAGGAGTATTCTGACCTAGGGCATTTATCGGAATCTAGTGTTTTAATTCCCCAACAGTCTTACTTTATTCCGCATCATGCAGTGTTAAGACCGACTAGCGAATCGACAAAATTACGTGTGGTATTCAATGGTAGTGCACTTACAACGTCAGGTTATTCCATTAATGATCTGCAGTTAACCGGTCCAAATATACAAGATTCATTGTTAAATATTTTGCTTAGATTTCGCCAATACGCCTATGTTTTATCAGGCGATATAGAAAAAATGTACAGGCAAGTACAGATTCACGAAGATCACCGTAATTTGCAATTAATTTTATGGCGTAATTGTGATACTGAGCCATTAAAATCACTCAGATTGAACACGGTTACGTATGGGTACACTAGTTCAAGTTTTTTAAGTACTCGTTGTTTATGGCAATTAGGCGAGGAATGTAGTGACCCTAAAATAAGGGCTATAATACAAAATGATTTTCTTGTGGATGATTTGTTGACAGGTTGCGATAGTGAAGCTGAATTGATTCAAATTAGGGACGCAATAGAATATGCTTTGTCAGCTGGTTGTTTTGCATTGCGTAAGTATAGATCAAATTCAGGCTCCTTAATTTCAGAATCCCAAAATGTACAACGCAATCTGATAATCAGCTCATCATCACACACGCTAGGAGTGGGGTGGAATCCTAATGAGGACTACATTCATTTTCCCACAAACTATGAAAATAGAAGTGACAATCCTACTAAAAGATCCATATTATCTGATTCATGTAAAGTTTTCGATCCTCTCGGTCTGTTAAGTTTGTTTACTATTAAACCTAAAATCTTAATTCAACAATTATGGGTGCAAAAAATCGACTGGGATGAACCAGTGCCTAACGACATACTTAAATCGTGGCAATCTTTCATTAATAATATGTCTAATATTCGCAATCTATTCATTCCCCGTCATGTGTTATGTATCAATCCGGTTTTGATAGAATCACATTGTTTTTGTGATGCGTCTACGACAGCCTATGCCGCATGTGTTTACCTGAGATCAGTAAATAGTCAAGGTGACGTCACAGTGCGATTGCTGTGTGCTAAGGCTCGTGTTGCGTCGGTGAAGCCGACTACGGTGCCCAGGCTTGAGTTGTGTGCGTGTTTGCTGGGAGCTCAGCTCGCCGCGGCCGCTTGTCACGCACTGCGATGTGTTATCACTAGAAAGATATTTTGGTCTGACTCATCCATCGCGCTAGCATGGTTAGGGGCCAGGTACGATAAATTAAAAACCTTTGTTGCTAACAGAGTGTGCAGTATCTTGGAGCTTACCGAAGGCTCGGAATGGCGTCATGTGCCTACCACGCTCAACCCGGCAGACTTGGCATCAAGGGGAGTAGATGCAAATAAAACTAATAATTTAGGCTTATGGTGGAACGGTCCTTCGTATTTACTTATGTCGGAAACGTTTTGGCCAGCAAATAATAAAATGATAAACAATATTAGTGACTTAGCTGAGATAAAATCAAATGTATGTACAAATAATGATAACGATACAAATAAATTAATTAATTTCGATAAATATTCAAAGTTTTCTAGGTTACAACGTTCTTTTGCTTATGTACTTCGATTCATACATAATTGCAAAAAATCTATTAATAAAATTACGGGTATTTTACAGCCTGAAGAACTTAAAGCTTCGTTAGAAAGGCTAGTGAGTCTTGCTCAAGAGGAACTTTATAGTTTAGAATTGAAAATGCTTCGTTCTCAAAAGACACTAAGTCCTAAAAATCCACTGTTAGCTTTAAGTCCTTTCCTAGATAGTAAAAATATTATGAGAGTTGGAGGCCGTCTAAAATATTCTTCTTACTCATTTGAAAAGCGTCATCCAATGTTGTTGCATGCTAAGCATATACTTGTGAAATTGTTGTTTCAGCATGAGCACTTACGCCTTCTCCATGCTGGTCCACAGCTACTTCTTGCATCCATTCGTGAATTTGTCTGGCCCATTGCTGGCAGAGATCTCGCGCGTACCACTGCGAGGCAGTGCATTGTTTGTAGGAAGGCTAGCGGGAAAACGTTAACTCCCATGATGGGTTCCTTGCCTGAACAGCGTGTGAATCCCGACTTCCCATTTGCTAGTGTTGGTGTCGACTTCGCTGGACCATTTTTGATAACAGATAGGAAGGGGAGAGGATGTAAAATTACAAAATGTTATCTTTGCATTTTTGTCTGTCTACGACTTAAATGTTTACATCTCGAAGCAGTAAGTGAGCTTTCGAAAGATGCTTTTGTACTTTCTTTGCGACGTTTTATCTCTCGCAGAGGAAAACCTGTAGAAATATTCTGCGACAATGGCCGCAATTTCGTTGCTGCGGACAAGGAAATTCAGGACTTGATCTCAAGGTACGCTGATGATATTGCAGGCTTTGCTTCGGGTGAGGGTATCAAGTTTAAATTTCAACCACCGTATGCGCCCCATTTCGGAGGCTTATGGGAGGCTGGCGTGAAATCTGCCAAGTTTCATTTGAAAAGGGTTTTAGGTAATGCACATTTGACATTTGAGGAGTTAGCCACTTTGTTCAGTCAAATCGAGGCTATCCTTAATAGCCGCCCTTTATACCCTTTATCTTCCTGTCCTGATGACCCTCAGTCCTTAACTCCGGGTCACTTCCTGATCGGACGACCGCTAACTTCGATGCCGTCCCCTAATCTGGAAAACTTAAATTTCAACAGATTGGACCGTTTTCAGCGACTGGAACAGCTGCGCCAAGGTTTTTGGAGACGCTGGCAGCTAGAGTATTTAGCTGAGCTGCAACAGCGGCAGAAGTGGAGAGTTCCCACTCGACCGCTACAAGCTGGCGATTTGGTATTGCTGAAGGAAGAAAATGCTCCACCCATGTCTTGGAAATTGGGCCGTATTCAGTCTCTGTTTCCAGGAAAAGACGGAGTGGCTCGAGTTGCCGAAGTCAAGACAACTTCCGGCACTTACCGAAGAGGTGTGAAGTACCTATGTCCCCTGCTGGACGCTACAGAGGATGCTTCATTGGAGTCAGGAGCTTCCAAGGCCCCGGAGGATGTTTGTGCACCGCTGTGATGTGAGAAGCAAGTAAACCTGCACCGCGACAGTTCATTCGTCCTTACGTTTTTCGTACGTTAGCTCACTCGTAGAATATCTATCGTGGCATTAGCTTGTGAACCATCATTGTAAAGAAAAACAAGAAATAAACGCATTTAAAGTTGGAGTCAGATTATTATTCATTGAACCCTGGGTCGAAACATTATGTTTTCAACACACTATCTGCCTAGAAGATATCCTTTAGAATATCATATATTTTTCTGATTTTGTTTACTGAAGGCATTATAAAACATAAAAAATTTGCGTTTAGGTCCTGTAGGCCCCTTAAATGATTGAATATCAGTATTGCCCAGTGATAGTGGTAAGATTCTAAGTAAATAATTGATTTTCGTTCGCGTCTAGTTATACTGGTAGCCGACACCAGTCTCGTTAGGAAAATGTTTTGTCTCTCTCAACAAGGGAGCCTAGTATAGAAACTGACACCAGGTGCCTAATGCCTTTTTCGGGTTCCGTAGTCAACAAAGAACCCTTATAGTTTCGTCATGGCCGTCTGTCTCTCTTTGTCTTAGTACTAGAAAACTGTAATTTGGCATGGGCTATACATTATTAGTCAAGCCGCAAATTGGTAAAATAAAATCTTAAAAGAAAAAAATCTATGATACCTCCCTTGCACGTAAAGTGGGGATGATTTTCTTTTTCTCTTCTATCCCATGATGTGAGTTTTGGTACCGTTGAATAGGCCGTTCAAAAATATTGCGGGTCCTAAGAAAACCATTTTTTTTTTCATTCCGTTTGCGTAATATTAAACTTTAAAGTGTTCATTTTTTTTTAGACTCAAGCGTCTTATTTTTTTTTAGACACAGGTGTCTTGCCCTAGGCCCCTGGCAACACAGGCAACGGAAGGAATACGGGTAGGTTTTAGCCAGTGAGAGTCTGACACACCCTCCCGCTCCGCCCAGAGCGGGAGAAGTTATTTGATAATTTCCAACCCAACAAAAGTGTCTTGCACGTAAAGTGGAGATGATTTTCTTTTTTCTCGTCCATCCCATGGTGTGGGGTACCGTTGAATAGGCCGTTCAAAAATATTGCAGGTCTGTGAAACCCATTTTTCAGTTCTGGGATCCTTTTGCGTAATATTAAGCTTTGATGTGTTCCCCCTGCCAGTTAAATGTATTTGGATATGTAAAAATCACGGTAGCAACGTAGTTAAAAGTGAAACTATCACAGCTAAGTGTAGGCTTTACAAGTTAATGAGTTAAAGTCGACCAACTTACATTTGCAGTTGGAATGTATGGGAGAACATCTTTCTCCACCACAATGTTAAGTTTGTTCTTGGGATAAATTCATCCCAACTACGGAACTCTTCATTGTGTATGGTCCGACACCTACTTGGCCAGTTTTTGTTTCAGAGGCTAAGACTATTATTAAAGTGGTATTTTTTTTAATCACCATGAGTGTTCAGGGAGGTGAGCATGCTTCTAAAATATGGCCCAAAAACTACGATCTATTTTCGCAAACCACGTATAAACAATATAAAATCTCTCTACACGGAAAAGACGTCTATAGGTCAAACGAATGTTTATCTAAACAGTTCAAACTTAACCTTGAGTTCATATGATCCCAATCACTTCGCCCTTCCTACTGATCTAAATATAAAAAGAAAAGTTACGGTATCTACCGTGGGTGGTATTGAGTTAGAATTTAAGTAAATGTTTTGATACAAAGAAAGGAAATAAAGAAAGAAAATACGTTTATTTGCGGGAAACATGAGGTAAAGAAAGAACACAACCACAAAAACGAACAAGTTGGGGGAAAATATGCGTCACATCCACGCAAAACGGCCATCGCTTAGCATAATGCTGCGACCTTATTAAGCTATTGGTGATGTATTAAATCCTACTGCGAGTAATATTATAAATGCGAAATTTTGTAAGAATAGATGGATGGATGTTTTTTACTCTTTCACGCAAAAAGTACTTGACGGATTTCTATGAAATTTGGCACACAAATAGTTTATAACCAGGAATAACACATAGAATACTTTCTATCCCGATATACCCACGGGATCGAAACTTAAGCGTGTGAAACCGTGGGGCGCATCTAGTTAATAATATTTAAAAAAAAAAAATCTAAAAACTTGACGTTCCGTGATCGACGTGCAGTTGCCGACTATTTCTGCTGCTTGTTTATTTATAAAGTAAAATAAAAGCCTTACTTTTATTTTACTTTATATTTGTAATCCTAAGGATACGTTATCTTTTTTAAGCAAGGAGATATTTCTGTGTAAATTAAAAAAAATATTTTTGTATTTCTTTCTGATCGACTTACTGGCAAACTAACTGTATAGTAGATTATGATGTTCTCAGTGTACGGGTGTATTATTAAAGGAGGGGGAAAAGTAAAAGAGTATTCCTAAGAAAAAAATAATCTATAGTTTCAAGGGGTACCTTGATTCTATACCATAAGAAATTATTTCAGTAATTTTTATTTTTATTTTTAAATGCTATTTAAGGGATGCTACTAAGAGTTGAATTTTAAATAAAAACTAAACATCAAAAAATGTAATACTGCGAGTAATATTATAAATGCGAAAGTTTGTAAGAATAGATGGATGGATCTTTTTTACTCTTTCACGCAAAAAGTACTTGACGGATTTCTATGAAATTTGGCACACAAATAGTTTATAACCAGGAATAACACATAGAATACTTTCTATCCCGATATACCCACGGGATCGAAACTTAAGCGTGTGAAACCGTGGGGCGCATCTAGTTAATAATATTTAAAAAAAAAAAATCTAAAAACTTGACGTTCCGTGATCGACGTGCAGTTGCCGACTATTTCTGCTGCTTGTTTATTTATAAAGTAAAATAAAAGCCTTACTTTTATTTTACTTTATATTTGTAATCCTAAGGATACGTTATCTTTTTTAAGCAAGGAGATATTTCTGTGTAAATTAAAAAAAATATTTTTGTATTTCTTTCTGATCGACTTACTGGCAAACTAACTGTATAGTAGATTATGATGTTCTCAGTGTACGGGTGCATTATTAAAGGAGGGGGAAAAGTACGAAACTCTAAGCTGATTAAACCGGTGATTAACGGGAAATAGATTTAGGTTTTTTTTTAATGTCAGTTGTATCCTTTTTATCTAAGCTAGACAATTATTATCATTCTTTAAAATTTATTTTCTCAGGTTGATAGAACCTGGTATTTTTTAAATGTCACGGGTGTAAATCAAGGTGAGATTTTAAGTTTGATTTGGTACTTTGTGAGTGGTGGTGGCCCAGTGGCAAAGGCTCCTAACTTACGTGTTGTAGTTCGTGTGTTCGAACCCAGACAGGTAAAATACTTTGTGTAATTTATTTCTATCATCACTGCTCTCAAAAATGTAAAGAAAAACATCGTAAGGAAACCGGCATATGTCTTAGAATATAAAAATTGAAGACATGTGACTTCCACCAAGCCGCACTGCGCCCGCCGCGTGGTGGATTATGGCCCACTCTCTCTCACACACAGAGAGGACGCCGTCTGTGTCCCAGCAGTTATAGGCTGTTTATGATTTATGATAAGTACTTTGTACTGCATTTAAATCATTGTCTAAATCTAACTGAAGGAAATTATTTGTGATTTTCTTTATTCCGTACAAACATATAAATTATATTTTTAAATATAAAATACGTAAAAACATTCAAAATATAATCGGGAACAGGATCCAAGCTTTATCATTGTAATTGTTATGGTATACTTACGCGTATCTCAGATTATTTTCGTTCAAATCATATGAAAGGGTGGAGTTTGAACATAAAATATATTATTATTCTCTTTTCCTTTTTCAAAATAATCCAGCTACAAGGCTAAAATTATTACACATTTATAACCGACTTTTACACCAAAACCCCAAACGATTCCGAGGCGGGTCTCACGCCCATTACAAATGTATTTTCACAGATAGCCTCGCGAGCACGCATACATAATAAAAACCGTACATTTTTGAAGACTGCGCACTATTACATGGGGAATGAATCTGAACTGATTAAAATACAAAATACAGTACTTAAAATAGAACATTGTTATTCTGTAAAGTTTACTTGGAACCTCACTCAAGTTAGCTCACACAGTTCGAGAGCGAACTCATTTGTTTTTAAAGTCAATCATCGCGGATTCACAACGCAGCCGCGTTCGATTTTCGATTTACAGAGGAGTCTTGCGCCAATATAATAATATGGATCATTGAAACGTTATATTATCGGTTTTTTCGACACTATTCCCCCATCTCAAGGTGTTGCACAACGCGACTAAGTGATTATGACACGAAGATGAACACAGCATCCTTCTGTCTGCTAATAACAATATAATATGCGGTCATCAATTTATGTACCAGTCGAGATTATGGCAATTTCCCTTTTTATTTCTCATTGAGTCGAGGCTAGGAATGGAAAGAACACCGAGATGATGACTTAGAGTGATGTAATCATCAGTTGCCTAGCCATTTCCTATGTTGTTCGGATGCAGCTGAATACCAATATTTTACATACAGCGACCTCCACAACCCAGTTACTGATTAACACAAATACCCCTTGGTAAGACCGGGTAAATAAAAAAAGAAATCGGTTTTTCGGGCTTCTGACGACCCGTAACAACTGTCAGAGATCTAGATATTTGATCATTGCTTAACGGCACGGAGGGGTCTTGGTATGTACATAAAGATGGTCACCTATCCACGGACCAACCGCGGCAAGCGCATCGATCGATCAGGTTAAGACCTGATCGATCGAACCTTGCAGCTGTTATTACTTAATCATAAGCTCCTAGACTTATCATAACATCAAGCCTTGTTTTCCCGAAGGGTAGGGCAGAGGTGTACCTGAAGTACACCCACATTTCGCCAGTTATGTTTAAGCCCCATGTAATATGGGGCGAATCTATTGCTATCAACCGGGCACTAATCCAGACTCCGGGCTGCTACTGAGAAATTCCAGACAGAAAAACTCAATAATACTTTGCCCGACCCGGGAATCCAACCCAGGACCTCATGCTCAGCAGTAGCGCTTGCGACCACTAGACCAACGAGGCCGTCCCCTAGACTTATAAAATGTAAACCACAAATGAATCTAATATACCTAGGCGGAAGTATGATGAGACCAACATAATATTCAACAATAATAGTTTCAAAATATCAGCCCTTAAACGTCCCACTGCAGCTCAAATACCTCATCTCACACAAAGAAGGCACTAGCATTGATTGCTTACTCAAATCGGGTTAGCGAAATCCTTTCCAACTGATATTGACGAATAAAGTATCAAGTTAAGTTACCGGTATTTATCGAAAGCCTAAACAAAGAAAAGAACATTCGAACAAGAACAAGCTAAGCCGATTTTCTATTTGATTCTTACATAATCACATAAAAAGAATAATAAAATATTGATACATTTATTTGGCAACGATTTGTAGAAAGATATAACTGTAAGAAATTCTTCTTTGTGATGGATTTGAATAAGTATTGTGTCTGTCGCAGGTGTACGGATTAATGTAGGTAAGGGTTTTGGCCAAAAGAGTTTTATTTAGAAATCTGAGCTTTCTAGTATTCATCTTTCTTTGCCTGTTGGAGTGATTCCACCACATAGATTGTAAGTAGAGGGGGTCTAATTTCGACCAGTGGGCGACCACTAGTAATGAATACGTAATTAGCTTTAGCTTTTTTAATTTTGAGGTTAATGTCTGTCGCCTCTCAGTTACTTATTACCAAGGTGAAATGTCTGATGTAAGACACATCATATGCGGCTACTGTAAGGCTCGCTCGATTTTTTTTTTTGTTGTTTGTTCGAGTATAGCCCAGTAACTGGGTTTTATAGGTCAGATAAGCTGTCGCTTCATGTAATATGTTGGTGTTCAGCAGCATCCAGGTAGACTGGAAGCCAACCTTAACATAGGAAAAGGCAAGGTAGATGTTGATGATGATTAAGTAAAGCAAATATAGGTCTTTTTTACATAGGCGTAAGAAGAAACTCCAGAAAATGATGTGATTACGATCTTTAATTTCTCATTTTACTACATCTATGAGTGTTACCACTCAGTGATTAGGAAGTCACTTGAAGTAGGTTTGTATAATAACCCCAAATTCATAAAAAATAACAAAACGCTTATCCCTATTAACATTGTCGGATATGTTTTTTGCCATTTTCTTTTTTATTTCATAAATCACTCTTAAAAAGTCCCTTGTTTTAGTGGAGTCAAGAAAATTTATTGAAATTCTGTTGATTTTTGACAATCTAATTTCTATATGAAAAAAAAAATTGCAATTCAAACTTTGACACGCTCTCTTGTAATGTTGCTGATTTTCACATCCGACAATGTTAATAGGGATAGGCGAAAAATCCTCTACAAACCTATTTTAGTTAAAATTGTGTTTTGACTTCTTTCAAACTCAAATCATAATTCGAAAGAAATTGACAAAACACTATTTTAACTAAAAAAGGTTTGTAGAGCGTTTTAGTTTTTTTATGAATAAGGGGGTAGTTGTTTTATCACTCTAAGGTTGAATGTCACTTGTACGTCATAACATGACAAAACAAAAACATAAATGGGAAGGTTCTCAAGTCGACGCGCATATATTAATTTGATTATTATCTACTAAATATTTTCAACCTTTCTGACGTTTTATTCTACTGGGATTTGTAAAATAAAACGTTCAAAAGTGGTCAAGAACTTACGAGTTCCACTGTACCTATAATGATTTACTTGAACGCTTACTAATGGTATTTTGTGAATTTCGTCAAGCACTCAAATAATATCTTCTTTTACATTTATAATTGGCAAATGAACGATGCCATTTAAGCTTTTCTGTAGGGAAATAACGAACGATACTCTTCATAAATAATATAACATCACTCCTGTAATCCCTGAAGGGTTGGCCAGAGGTGTACCTGTAGTACACCCACATTTCGCCAGTTACGTTTAAGTCCCATGTAATAGGGGGCGAGTCTATTGCCATCAACCGGACACAACACTCTTCTTCCTCAATGTCTACATTAATATTTTTAAGTAATTCATATGGTGTACATAATAAAAAGTATTTTATTCTATTCTTCGATAATTTGATAAAGGCTTTTAAAAGTCATCAAAGTTTTTTTGAATGAAACACAATACAAAATAATCTATAACCACAGTAGTGTCGAATTATTAATTAATTAACTAATAAAACAAGCTCATTTATCCATTGCGATTTTTTGCAATCGACGTCTTGTCACTTCGTCACTGTTTGATAAAGGCTTAGTTTTAAATGTTTATTGTTAGTAGTTGAAGACAAAATAAGCTGCTGTTTTAAATAAAATTGTTTAGATATTAGTGTACACAATTACGAATAGAGGTCTTTGTCTCTCTGGACAAAATATCCAGCCAGTATCACACGCACGTCCGATTATCCTAAATTGAAAATGGAACAGAATATTTACGGAATTCAAAAAACAAAGTTAATTATGACAGATGGGAATTCGAAAATTAAACTTTTTCATTTATTTTGGTATATCGTTGTACGCAAGCATTTCAACGGATTCGCCCCTTGGGGATACAACGCTGAAACCATCAGCGTTTGCAAATAATTTTCGGAATTGTTATAATCTACGATACGCTTTATTTTAAATGATTGAATTCATTTATTTAAACAGTTGAATTCACCCAATAATGGGTGATTGGAATTCACTTTATTAAATCGTGGAAAATAATTTCGAATTTCGCGACAACGTTTATGATACAACATTAATACAAAATCACTCAAATGAGTTAAATACTAACATTTCATTAAAAACAGGCACCCGAATTTTTTAAACTCACTCCTAAATATTTAATCAAACAAAGTACTTTTGGGCAAAAACTCTCGCTAAACAAAAAAATAACCTGGAAGTACTCATCATTTCATACATAAAACGAGCCTCCAAGTTATTTTACATAAACAAAACTTATATACTTACTCATTACATAACAAACGGAGGCACGATAACAAACGGTTTGAAAAAAATATTAAACAAAATTAGCACAAACGACACTGAACAATGAACTCGATTTTTTGCTTCAAGACGAATAGAGAAAGACTTTTTTTTCACAAGAAGAGTTTTGAAAGCGAGAGAAAAAACGGGAACACCCTGTCGCTTCGACACTCGGAATGTAACTAAAGACCGTAGATGCGCGTAGCGGGATGCTACGGGACGCTACGAAATCTCGTAGAGGCACTACGCCAATTTCGTGTGATGTCTCTTGATATTTTAGGGGTAGACTTGGCATTGTTTATGAGGTACTTAGACTTTATGCTTCTTAGAATTTGTATTTTAGTATTAAACAACAAGTTTTTAGTATTGAATTCGAATTGTATTGTCATTTTCATCAGTTAAAAGGATACTTAAAATAGGAAGGGAAATTGCTGTTTGATAGCGAATAATTTGTAATAGATGTCTGACTCTGTAGTTAGTTTACGAATAAAACAGGGCAAAATTACAGCATTATTTATTTACTTAAATACGGCTATAATTTTGCACTGTTTTATTTAGCTTTAACCCTACAATTTTGTATATTTTTCTTGATGTTAAAACCATAGTAATTTCTGCACTTAAAACCATAATTACCAACAATATTGTGGCGTGAAGTGTGGTGATTCAAGCAATTTCTTGTCTCCAGTTTTTTTATAGGAGTGACAGAGTTAAAACGCAATTATAATCCGTGCAATAATTGAAAATGTACCAATCAGGAACCGAAATAGAGACATTACATTATTACAAAGGGTGAGGGGCACTGTCTTCATCTACTTAGACTTTTTCCAACTTTATTTGGCTTTGCTTCCAGTTTAGCCGGAAGCAGCCTATCTGACCTCTACAACCCAGTTATTGGGTAACACGATACCTCACGACGCCCCACAGTTTGCCTCATCAAGAGATATACATACATACATAACATTACGCCTTGTTTCCCCGAAGGGTTGGGCAGAGGTGTACCTGTTAGCTCACCGTCCAGTAAGGACTAGGCCCGGGTCGACGGCGCGTTGTGTTCCACGCGCGCCTCATAGAGTTGTCGTCAGCACAAGTGTAGGGGTCCACTAGGGCTGATGCCTGCCAAGGTCGCGGGAAGGTACAAATGGTTACCGAGGCCCCTGGCAACACAGGCAACTGAAGGGACACGGGTGGGTTTTAGTCAGTAAGACTCTAACACAGACTCCCGCTCCGCCCAGGGCGGGAGAAGTTATTTGATAATTTCCAAACCAAAAAAAAAAAAAGAGGTATACCTATATTACACCCACATTTCGCCAGTTAAGTTTAAGTCCCATGTAGTACGGGCGAACTTATTGCCATCAACTGGGCACAAATCCAGACTCCGGGCTGCTACTGAGAAATTCCAGATAGAAAAACCTAAATAAAAATAACACTTTGCCCGACCCGGGATTTGAACCCAGGACCTCATGCTTAGCAGTAGCGCTTGCAACCACTAGAACAACGAGGCAGATATAATAATAGATAATAGCTTATGCCGTGGTAAAATATTGCCAGTCAGCAAGGTTGGTAGTGGGACTGACTGCATAGGGAGTGCCGGAGGAACTTAAATATCTTCAATCACGGCCCTTTTAATTTACTTTTATTATTTTATTTAGCTTTTATACAGATTCTTTTATATTTTGTGAATGTGAGAATGTTGTAGGCTTAATAGACTAGATTTTTAGAACATTTTCTATTTTGTTAAATACCTGGTATTTTGGGCAGCCCTACACTGTCCTTCCATACCTATTAATCTGTAATTTAAAAACATTGTAAAAGCCAATTATTCTTGCCGGCTCTTCTCAAAATAGTCATACTTTTGAAAATGACATAAATTCCCCTCTTCGCAATATAATTAACTGGCTGACGGATAATAACTTAATTATCAATTTAGAAAAAACTAAATTAGTAAATTTTGGGCGTAACAATAAGCATAACAACATCAATATTAATTATAATGGGACGAACATTGAACAAGTCACCTGCGTAAAATTTCTGGGGCTTTGGATAGATAACGATTTGACTTGGCAAACACACATTGACACAATATGCAATAAACTTAATCAGTACTCATATGCTTTATATAAATTATCTAAAATTGTTGATCAATCAGTTCTTTTGACCGCATATCATGCATATGTTTCGTCGACACTGAGATATGCACTAATTTGCAGTCATATATTGGGGAAATGCCCCTAATAAGGATTTAGGTGAAGACTATGTGGATTATTGTTTTTATTATTTCCCTCAGTTAGTTTTCATCTTGGTCTGGCAGTTTGAGTCCTTTGTCCTTTCTTTGGTATTGTTCATCGAATCGTTGAGCTCCTTAAGTTCTGAGTTGAGCTGCACGATTACTGACAAATGCGTGCACTGACTGGACACCAATCTACATGGTCTTCACATGATTTGACCAAGATTATGTCTGTACTTTAAAAGAAACTGTGACCTATGAGTTTGTTTCGGCCTTTCTTCTCAGATAGGAAACGCCGAGCTCATCTAGCTTTTTCTAAATATGATTGACGTGTAAAAGTGTTTGTACAAACCTACTTACAGAAAATAAAATAAAATCATTTCATTTCATTTTATTTCAATGCTCTCAACAGGTTTAGGCGATATACCGCCCAGAAACTGTCAAAAACTCTGTAGATATATTACCTATGGTCACACTAAAAAAAAAAGTGAATCGGAACGCAAATGCCACTTTTATAGGCAGTCAATCTGTGGTTGTCCGTTGGTTGAGTGTTCTTTGAACAAGTGCCGCGTTTTTTTTTTAATCATGGCGAAACGACGAAGGATGTGTCGTACAATTTTTTTATGTGTTGTAGTTTTTGAATTATTCTAATGACTTACGTACTTACAAATAAAAAAAAAAATGAAAAACTAATTTTCACTTATAATATAGGTATAGTCAATGTCAATCTCTAGGCAGACAATTTGATTATGTTTTCCCATATGTTTTTTTTAATGTTTTCAGCATTTTTTCTTTTTCAGTGATGTAATATGAAACAAAGCCTTTATCATCATCTACCTAGCCTTTTCCCAACCATGTTGGGGTCGGCTTCCAGTCTTACCGGATACAGCCGAATTTTACATGGAGCGACTGCCTATCTGACCTCTACAACCCAGTTACTGGGTAACACGATACCTCTTTGTAAGACTGGTTGTCAGACTTTCGAGCTTCTGACAACCCGTAACGACTGTCAAAGATCTACAAATGACAGCCGGGACCAACGGCTTAACGTGCTTTCCGAGGCACGGAGGGGTCTTGGTATATAAAGATGGTCACCCATCCACGGACCAACCGCGGCAAGCGTAGCTTAACCTGATCGATCGACCCGTGCGGCTGTTGTTACTTAGCCACAAGCCCCCACAAGAAACAAAGCCTTTATAAGTACACGAATCGTAAAGGGTTAAGTTAATTCATAATTATTATATACCTTCTCGATTTTACAATGGTTTGGTTACTGCCTTGTTTGCTGGGTATAAAATAAAATAACGTCACGCTTGTAATGCCAGAACGGTTAGGGGAATAGATAGGTACACTCTATAGTGCACACCCTTGAATATAGTGGTCCGAAATAGTTAAATCAGTGAAAAAGCGCAGGCATGAATGCTCGTTCTTTTTTTTTTTTTTCATGAGAACAGGTCGTGGCCATGCAGTGCAAATCAACAATCAATAATGTTCATGTTATAACTCCATTCGAAGATAATAAGCAAGTCTTAATCCTTTCCATGGTACGGAGCGAGAGGGCATGGGCAGCCGTCACGTCCTTCTGCGAAGCAGTAATGCTCGCGAAGGAGAAGGCGGGACGGTTGAGGGAAAGGCAAGTTTCGCGCCCTCTCGCCCCTAGCCGCCGCAGGAGACGCCCTGGGCGTCGGGAATCCCGGGCGGATTTCCGGCCACCGTAGGCGCGGGCTTGCGGACGGTGAGCAATGGGTAGCTCACCGTCCGGTAAGGACCAGGCCCGGGTCAACGGCGCGTTGTATTCCACGCGCGCCTCAAAGAGATGTCGTCAGCATACAGGTAGGGGTCCACTAGGGACGATGCCTGCCGGGGTCGCGGGAAGGTTCTTATGGGTCACCGAGGCCCCCGCAACACCCCGGAATACGGGTGGGTTTTAGTTAGTAAGAGTCTGACATAACCTCCCGCTCCACCCAGAGCGGGAGAGTTATTTGATGATTTCCCACCCAAAAAAAAAAAGTCTTAATCCTTTGAAAAGCTTCAGCTTACTTTACCTCGTCACAAATAACTTTTAAGAGAAATATAGTCTTTTACCAGAAGGTAAGGTTTTAATGTTTTTCGAGAGTATGTATGTATGTATGTATATTTCTTTGGCACGCTCTGTATCATAAACGGATTGATGGATTTTAACATATGGTGTCCTTAGATTCGTCATAGTTGTACGAGTGACTTATGCTACATAAAATTTATATATTGCATCTGCAAGTACAAAAAAAAAGAGGGCAAGGTTTTTTTATAAAATAAACTGCTACAATATTGGTATCAAATAAAAGCCAGTCACTTTTAAATATATACTCGTATAATATTAATAAAAATAAAAAGCTTTTTTTTTAATAATTTATTTTATTTTAAATAAAATAAATTATCAAAAAAAAACAAAAAGCCCGACTGCAAAAACACAGGTTATTTTTTTAAGAAACTACTTTACTTTTTTTAGTGAACAATTTTTGCATGCAAACAAACATAATTGTATATTAAACGGGAAGTCGGTACCATTCATTGTTTATTTTCGCCCAGAATCCTGTTTTCTCAGTGACTATGACAAATGAGGGTCGTGTCAGTTTGTACTATGTAATAACAAGCGGCTTCGAACATTGAGTAGAGTTGCTTTTGTTTTTTTAGAGTTCCCTAGATAGAGGGCGCTAATGGGACCATAGTGAGATTGTGGAGACTACAATGTTTGTCTAATTGTCGAGAAAGAATAGGACTATTACGTAAGTAGTTGATTAATTAAAATTGTGTATGTATTTTCATAAAATAAATAGGTACACAATGCTGGTAAATTTTACCTAATAATATTAGACAGCATTGTCGGTCTATAGAAGTAGAATAATAATAAAGATTAATTATCTGTGGTTTGTTCTTGGACATGTCACCGTATGACATCTTTAGTTTATAATCTATCTAGCGAGATTAGAAGCTATCGAAAAATTTTGAACTGCAACAAAACATTTACAATTTAACGCATTATTTTTCGATAGTTTGTTATTTATTTATTTATTTAATACTTTAAGCACAAAAATATACCAGTCAACATTTGGGTGATGCAGAGACAAACAGTAATAGATGCAATAACGAAAATTGTAGAATAAATCTAGGGATATACATACATATACCTATTAAAAACTTTAAATATATAATGTATAATAATCTATCAATGGCAAACCGACAAATTGTGAACTGGTATCAAACTTGCATGTGACGAACACACCTTGCACTAATACTAAATAGCAAAATAACTGCGACCGACTTGGAAGAAGCGCTCCGCGCACCGCTGTTGCGGCACCGCTCGCTTCGCTCGCTCGGCTCGCGCGCAGTTGTTCACAGTTCTAACCTAACGTAATCCATTTGGTCGCGGTGACTTCACCCTGACTTAGTTACTGCGACCAATTCGGCTTCTGCCAGGACCTACCAATCAGGGCCGGTTCACAATTTTACGGTGGATAAAATCGGACACATTATGTATCCTATCGATAAGTGCAGGTTCGCTCATAATTTAACGATTTGATATTGATACATAGATTAAAACTACCGAAATGAATGCGTTATAATGTAGCAGTTCACAATTTTTCGATCGTTTATAATCTCCCTAACTATTCAGGGAGATTATAAACTAACGGAGCTCAAAATCTTACAGTGACAGACATTTTACTTAATGCTATTATTATGTTAGTTAATAATATAAACAGCCATGACTCATTTGTCTGCCAAAGGATGGTATTATCTAAATAAATATATGGTATTATTTAAATATGTACAAATGTTTGGTCCAACATATTTTTTTTTAATTTATCTATCACTAATTTTGGTCCACGTGGGTGGACTTCAGAAATTATTTCCGAGGAACGTACTACCGAGGTAAATAGTATTTTATATCCAAACCCAGATCATGTTCCTTCCCTGTGCAATATACAAATTCTTTTAGACGTGAAAAAGAAATAGACAGACAGACAGAATTACTTTCGTAAATATAAAATTACTGGATGGATAGCATAGTTACGTGCCACTGTGCCACTTAGATAAGAATCGTCTAATTTCAAATTGCACGCCCTCTATACTGGATTACTTCATCCATCCCTCTCACATTTCGGCATTTTTTTTTTAATAAATAATGTATGGCACAAAGAATCGGTTGGAAGATTTATTATGTTACTCGCAGAAGTCTCGAGCCCGTGAGAATATCAGAATAAAAAGTATCGTGTGTCCTAATCCAGGTTATGGTCTACCCATGGGCCAAAATTCATCCAAATCCGTTCAGCTGTTTTAGCGTGAAAGTGTAGCAAATAAACTCACTTTCGCATTTATAATATTAGTGAGGATGAACAACTAAATCTTACGGTTATCGTTGAAGAATATTGTGCTAATACCATTTACTATCTTTCTTATTATTATAACTGTCCATATAAAGAGACTATATGAATAATGGAGCCGGAAAGGGTTTTCCCTATACGTCACAAGGGAAAGAATTTCAGTAAGGGCAGAAGTGATTGTACTTATCTATGTAGATAGATGGACTTACATAAGAAGTGGACAAAAGAACCACTAATAATAATTCATATTGATATTTTGTTTTCCTTATTCTCAATTTGAGTTAGAAAATAAACATTTATAAAGTTCTTTTCAATAAACTTTTACAGACCAATTCGCTTTAAATAGGTACTATAGCGTCAGGCAAATAAATGTTTTTTTTTTAAGATATATTTGCAATGTTTCCAAAAAAAAAAAATCGGAAACACAATAGCGTCAGGCAAATACATGTTTTTTAAGATATTTTTGCAAAGTGACCAAAAAAAATATCGGAAACACTCAATTTCTGAAGAAGAAATACATAATCACAACTATAAGTACGTATGCGATTTCATTAGTAACAGGGCATGAAAATCACTGAAACTGAATTAACGTAATATGAATAGATAATTTCTTTTAAAATTTCCCACTAGATTTTGAAAACAACTAAAACATAATACATTTAGGTAGGTACGATTGGTAACTTGGAAAAAAAAATACTATTTTAGCAAAGAGAACTCTGCCTTCTCTATAAAAATCTAAGAAAATATTTTGTATGTACGCAAAAACTTAGGACTTTTCAAAGTAAGAAGCGATTTCCATAATATAAATACACGTAGTAAACATGAAATTGTGATACCCAAATTATGATTAACAAAAACAAGCAAATCATTTCCTAATAGTATCCGTTTTTATAACAAGTTAACAAAATCGTTTACAGAACTAATAGTGATGGAAAGTTCAAAACCCTCATCAAACGTGTCCTTATCAAAAAAGACTACGTTAACGATTAAAGACTACGTTGAAGACAAGGAAGTTTGGCAATAATTACTTCTGCACATGTGGCTTCCATGGTACCTCATTAATGGTATAACTATGTAAATGAATTTGTTTTGACTATTCACGTTCCGTGCCTTTGGGAGGCACGGAACAATAAAACATAATTTTCAACATGTTGTATTTACTATTTTCGTTAATCATGGAGGAGTTGTATAAAAAATTGACACCAAATTGTTAACAAAACATATTGCCTGAAACAACGTCAATACATGTATGAGAAATGTTTTAGGAAATATAAATCTGCGGGTTTTTCCGTATAGATCGCTGCAGGTTCATGTACAGAAAGAAACAGTTAGGTACAATGTTAAACCTGTTCTTATATGTGTGAGCGTACGTGATAAAACCGAGTTATTTTACCCGCACTGATCGAAACGAGCTTGACTTTACCGAGAACCCGCGTCTTTATGCAAGCACCCTTATACACGTCATGTTTTTGATGAGCCTTTAACAAGACTTGTTTAAAACAAGTATTAAAACTTGTATATGGGTATAAACGTGGGGTTAGACCGCAAATAAAATCACCCACATTGAAAATTTTACCATTTTATTCATAAATCATAAATGTGTCTAGCTTTTTCTCAACTTACTATATCGGGGTCGGCTTACAGTCTAACTGGGTCCAGTTTTAGCTGTGGATCGTCTGCCTTCTGTCTTTAACCACCCAGTTCCTGGGTAACACGGTACCCCTTGGTAAGACTGGTTATTAGACTTTTGGGCTTCCGATTACCCGTGACGTCTTTCAAAAATCTACGAATGACAGCCAGGATCAACGGCTTAACATGCTTTTCGAGGCACGGAGAGGTCTCGATATGTAATGGATGTTCACTCATCCACGAACCGACCTCGGCAAGAGCTGCTTAACCTTGAAAATCGACCTGTGCCCTTGTTATTATTTACCCATCATATCAAAATAAAACATGGGAATCTTGTAACACTTCTCACATATTATTATCAAACTACGTCCTACGGATCCAAAATGGCGTCAGAAAACCGTTATTTTTATCTTGACACCATTGACTGTCAGTAACGTCTTCTAAAATACTATTCTGTCTAAGAATATCGTATATTTTCGCTTCTTATCTTTCTGTTAGCTCCCTTTTAGGTGAAAAGGTGTTATCAGTATGTACTTTGGGTTATCAATGTCGTTTGGTACTTGGATATCATACTTAGGTCGTGGAAACCTGAAGTTAACAAACTTACATCTATACATGAGGTTTTGTGATCTTTTTAGTTAAACTAAACGGGATTATGGGTCGACACTTCGACACATATAATGTAAGGTTGATTTTTTTGTATCTGCTTCTTTGTTTAAAAACTAGCGACCCGCCCCTGCTTACCACGATTTTACGACCTGATAAAACATCAAGATTTAGTAATTATATATATGTAAGTTTGAGCAATGGTGGCCCAGTGGTAATGGTCTCGAGTGACGAGTTGTTGGTCGTAGGTTCGAACCAAGACAGGCGCTTTACTTTGTCTAAATAATTTCATCACCACTACTCTCAAAACGGCGAAGGAAAACGTGAGGAAACCGGCATGTCCTAAAACCAAAAAATACGAAGAAATGTGACATCTACCAACCCGCACTGGCACCCGCGTGGTGGATTACGGCCCACTCCCTCTCACAGAGTCTGTGTCCCAGTAGTAGGAACATTATGGGCTGAACTTGAAAGGAACTGTTGCAAAAATAAAACCATGAAAGAAACGGGGAGTAATCTACATAATTATGTAGATATCTCGTCTCATGTACCACGTTTTGTACACGAAGGATAAATAAAAAATATAATATAATTTAAAAAATATTACAAAATATCACTCCTGTATTCCCCTGTTTGAGGGGTACACAGAGGTGTAAACAACGCCACATGTGGCGAGCCTATAATTATCATAATATAACCTAGACTCTATCCTGCTAATGAGAATTTTCTTTCATGAAAATATCAAGCAATTTCCCGACACGAGAATAGAACTCCATGTTTAGCAGTCGAAGTCCGCAAAACCAACCTATATATATATATAATCCTATAATAATCTTTGTATTCAAATAATGATATTACTTTTACATAAACTCACGTTTTCTTCCCATGGGGGAGGTAGAAACTACAGAACGCCACCTGCTACGATCCTTACACACTCATTTTGCTTCGTTTACGTTCATACATCTGGTCATACACGCACGCCGGTTGTGAGTACTACGCAACTGACCTTTCTGAAGAACATCACCAATAAGGTTATTGTGTGTGTGTCTTTCTGCCAGCGTTTCCACTCAAATCTACCTTATAATACAATATATTTTTATTCAAATAATGATTTTCCTTTTATTATACCATTATTTTTGTTCATCATTGCAAGAAACTAAGTATCATAATGGCGCCGATTCCCTTGTTCACAAACTAAACTAAATTTAAGTTCAGTGCATCTTTTTCTTTCTATTTCATTAAGAAAAGGACAGAAGATAAATTTTAGTTTAGTCCTGTCAAATTAATCAGCGCCTGTCACTACTTCATACAAGTTTAGACGTGATTAAAAACTTGCCTACTAAAATTACGTCAATTTACGTCAAGCGCTGATTAATTTGACAGGACTAAACTAATATTTATCTTCTGTCCTTTTCTTAATGAAATAGAAAGAAAAAGATGCACTGAACTTAAATTTAGTTTAGTTTGTGAACAAGGGAATCGGCGCCATTGTTATTCGAGCCAGCAGTAGCAGCTGTTGTTACAAATATTCTTTTCAAATTAATGCTCTTACTTACTTCTTATAATTCAAGTCTAGGAAAGATAATTTATTATTTTTTCCTTTCTCGTTCCGCTTCAGGAACTGTGAAAGGGATAGAATATTGTTTCACGGGAGAGTAAGCAAGTAATACAAGATTTAGAAAAGGTTATATTCGATAATAAAGGGTTTTTGATTAATAAATTATGTAGAACTAGCTTCTGTCCGCGAAATCGCCCGCGTGAAATGTTAAAAAAAGAAATTTAATAATTAAAAATTTTGAATTTTTGAAGATTTTTTGGAATCGGATCAGTAGTAGACTGCCTCGTTGGTCTAGTGGTTGCAAGCGCTACTGCTGAGCATGAGGTCTTGGGTTCGATTCCCGGGTCGGGCAAATTGTTATTGGATTTTCGGATCTGGAATTTCTCAGTTGCAGCCCGGAGTCTGGATTTGCGCCCGGTTGATGGCAATAGACCCCTATTACATGCGACTTAAACATAACTGGCTAAATGTGGGTGTACTACAGGTACACCTCTGCCCAACCCTTCGGGGAAACAAGGCGTGATGTTATGTGTGTATGTGTGTGGGATCAGCAGTTCCTATGATTACCACCTTAACACATACTCACAAATTTTACTGTCGCCCGCGACTTCGTTGCAGCTTATGTTCTTCTCCAGCTGCAAAATTTCATCCAAATCCGTTCAGCCGTTTTAGAGTGAAAGCGTGACAAGCAAACAAACTCACATTCGCGTTTTATAATATTTGTTAGGATATGCCAAGACAAAAAAAACAATCTATGAACTTATAGTAAGTGCTAATTACTAACCTTCTTAGTCAGTCTGTAGAGTGAATTCCTCTTTTTATATTTACATAAAAGGATCAAGCATAATACATTTCCACGCTTGCTCACTGTGTGTCTTTTATTTCAGGACATTGGACCGGCTAAAATCTGGACTTATCCAGCTTCTTAGCAGTGTTCTAGATAGATAAATCTTTTATTTTGTGCACACAAAATAAATAAAACAACACACAAAAGTACAATTACATGATAACACAATATTACACGAATATTAAGAAAATACAGGTGCCAATATACAAAAAAAAAACCGGCCAAGTGCGTGTCGGACCGCGCACTTTATCCCAAATGCGGTCAATTCTCTAATAAATTGAAAATAAATGTAATTTGGTTGACTATTTATTAGGTACTCGTTTACTTGTACTTACAGCCTACTTAGCTGTGATAGTTTTCCTTTTAATTTCGTTATACAGGAAAAAAAGGGGCTTGTGGCTAAGTAATAACAGCCGCACGGCTCGATCGATCAGGTTAAGCAACGCTTGCCGCGGTTGGTCCGTGGATGGGTGACCATTTACAAAGAAAGAAAGCACGTTAAGCCGTTGGTCCCGGCTGTCATTCGTAGATCTTTGACAGTCGTTACGGGTCGTCAGAAGCTCGAAAGTCTGACAACCAGTCTTACCAAGGGGTATCGTGTTACCCAGTAACTGGGTTGTGGAGGTCAGATCGGCAGTCGCTCCATGTAAAATACTGGTATTCAGCTGTATCCGGTAAGACTGGACGCCGACCCCAACATAGTTGGAAAAGGCTTGGCAGACGATACAGGAAAAAAAAATAGTGCGCAAATTTTGACAATTTAGACATAAGCGAGTTTTATTATACATATTTTTATTTCTTAAGTCTTGATACAAAAAAATAAAGTTATCGTTAACGAAAAATTTTTACTTTGAAATTTTTATGGTGACTTGTCGGCCAGCGCAGGCGCACGATGTAGCGGAGCGCGCGAAGGTACCTAAACAGCTGTGCGCTCGCTCGATTTGATAGCGTAGGATTTTTTACGTATTTTATTAGGATTTCAAGTTAGAAAATAAAATAAGTGCTGAACAAATAATGGAAATGAATTTTATCACTGATAATGAACCGCAAAAAAAAAATTGCGCACTGGTTACAATTTTAGTTTCTTGGTAAGACAACCAGTCTTGCCAAGGGGTATCGTGTTACCCAGTAACTGAGGCGAGAGGTCTGATAAGCAGTCACTCTATGTAAAATACTGGTAAGACTGGAAACCGACCCCAACATGTCTGGGAAAAGGCTAGGCAGATGATGATTATTTACAGAATTTTCTACAAATAATACTCACTGTAACTGCTTTCATTTGATAACTAAGGTACCGGCTCTGCTTTAAGAAACATGATCTTATTCCTAAGGAAAACGGAGCATAAAAAATAAATTACCCGAATTTAATTTTATCCCTGTAACTCATTTTTCTTACTCCTATAGGTCACGGAGTATATTTTCAGGAATTTTGTGCAAGATAAGCATGATTTTTTTAATTCTTAATCTATCAATCAATTGATTGATTAAGTATTTAGGAAAGATGGAAATATATAATGGAAAGAAGGGAATTAAATAATAGCATTTCGACGGCGAAGTTCGCGATAAACACACGGTACACCTAAAATAATAGTATGTAAGATTTTCGGCAGGTTTCATCCCTATTACGAGGTCGACTACCTCGTAATAGGGATGAAACCTGCGTAAAAAAAAGAAATTCTATTTAGTCCGTCAGTCAGATAATAAAAAAAATATTAGACACGTATTTTTTGCTTAGTCATATTAATAAAAAAATACTTAGATATAACGCATTAAAGTTGGAGAGTGGGGACTCGCTACGTCACAATTCAGTATAAAATCTTGCAAGGCATCGCCGTAATCTTTTGATTACGTAAAAAAAGAAAAAATACATACGTGTCCAATATTTTTCAATAAACTTCCCGACGAACAAAAAAAAATAGTTATCATCCCTATTGCCTTATCACCCTAAGGTTGAATGTCACTCACACGTCATGTAACAACAAGGTCTATTTTTCTATGTGACAGTGATAGTTTCAACGTTAATTAAGTTTCAAGTTTGTGGTTATTATTGTGAAAAGTAGCAATTACGAGGTCGACCATACCACAAAAAAAATATGCTGTTTTTTTGCGAACAGTCCTAGATCGTATTTTAAGATTTGTTGGTTTTGCGTAGACCTTCAAGGTAACACACATAAAATGACAATTGATCACAATACCTTTATTTTTGACAGTTCAGCAGACGAATTTTTTAAACCTATGAAAGAATGGATTAGCAATTTCCTTCAAAACCAAAAGTGTGTTACACAATTAGGTTGCTGCTTATCCATACAATCCACAACATTTTGAAAAAAAAGAATGCTCCGAAAATATCATAACATCTTCCGTAAAAAAAAATCTAAACCGAAATATATTATGTAAACGATAATCCGAATACAAATGAAATTGTATTATCATCGAACGATCACGAAATAAATTTGAGCAATCATCGAATCTATTGGAACCTTCCGGGTCCCAAAAATTTACCTCTTATACTCGTAAGGTGACGCTTTAGGGACGAAATCGATACGACCCCTGAAAATTGGAAGATGGTACCCGTTTAATTGTGTTAGAGTGGCGTTTTGTTGTTGGATAAAAGGATGGAGGATTGAGAGGATTTCTGATTAGAAATATTGTGTTTCTGAGAAGTAATAATAATCATATCAGCCTATAATGTTCCCACTGCTGGGATACAGGCCTCCTCTGTATGACCCCGAGTAGGCCATAAACCATCACGTGGGCTCAGTGCGGGTTCGTGGCACACATGCCTTCGTTTTTTTTTTTGGTTGTAGGATTTGCCAGTTTCCTCGCGATGTTTTCCTTCACGTTTTGAGAGCAGTGGTAAAGGAATTAAACACACAAAGTAAAGTGTCTGCCGTGGTTCGAACTCACGATCCACAATACGTATGTTGGGGCCGATAGCACTGGGCTACCACTGCTCTAGAGAGTAGTAATTGTAAGTAGGTAAACCGGACCGTACATACATCATAGATAATCAGCCTATAATGTTCCCACTGCTGGGACACAAGCCTCCTCTCTTTGAGAGGGAGTTGGCCGTAATCCACCACGCGGGCCCAGTGCGGGTTGGTAGATGCCACATGTCTTAAAAATTTTTGGTTCTAAGACATGCCGGTTTCCTCACGATGTTTGCCTTCACCGTTTTGAGAGCAGTGGTGTTGAAATAATTTACACTAAGTAAAGCGCCTGCCTGAGTTTGAACTTACGACCTTCAACTCGTAAGTCTTGGTCGTCATAACTGAGCTACCACTGCTCTCCGGACCTGCAAACCGGACCGTAACCGGTTAGTATTCAGTTAGACTGGAAGCCACCCCGACAGTTAAGAGAAGGCATGGCAGATGATAATGATGTCTTAGTAAACCAAAGAAACAATGTATGCATTGTGTTAAAGATGAATATGCTGGAAAGGGCGTGACTACTGAAATGACGGCTGATAAAGATATATGGCAGAACAAAAAATGCTGCGCCAACCACAAATACATTTAAATAAGGGCAGGAAATTGATGAGACGTAGGACTGATTGAGTAGATAGATAGATAAAACATTTATTTAGTGCACACAAAAGACATAGCACAACACACAATAGCACAATTAATAGATAACAAATTACAGGAGTATATATAAAAACAAGGTGCCCATATACAAAAAAAGGAAAACATACTTAAAGAAACAGAGTGACACTATGACATACTTCAAATCAATTTTTGGATACAAGGTGCGATGTGTGTCTCAAGGTTGCGCCAAATAGTAGTCCAGCTCAGCATGTGTCAGGCAAATATACCTGACGCTGATATTCTGCTGGATCCCTGCAGTGACATACGGAGCAGACGAGATAAATTGGTGTTGTGACAAAGTGTTATGCGTGGAGTGAAATTAATTATGTAAGCAACCCGCAACTTAAATCGTGTTTTCTACAGTAAAGTATAGACTAAAGACTAAAAAGACTAAAGTAAAAGACTGCCACATATTTAGTCGACCTCGCAATTGATCTCCCACCATGCAAGTGCAAGTAACATTCAACCTTTTGAATGTCAGTTGCACGTCTTATAACGATAAGGTATATTTGTGACAGACAGTGTGTGTGTGTGTGTCTGATTGACAGGTAGATAGTTTCAACCTTACAAATTTCAACCTTGCAAATGTCATTTGGTTTAAAAAGGTTTTTATTTTTGTTATTTTAATATTATTTTACATGGATTCTTGTGTACGTTGTGAATGTGAGAACGTTGTAGGTTTAATAGACTAGATCTTTTGTAGACCTTTTTCTTTTCTTTTTTTTTGTTAAGTACTTCTTGATAGGCCTACACTGTCCTTCCATACCTACAATTAACGCTGTAATTTGAGAACATTGTAAAAGCCAATTATTTTTAAAAGAGTAACCGTGGAGTTTCTTGCCGGCTCTTCTCCTTAGGAAATGACCAATTGGAACCGTGTACCTAACTTCTGACGTTTCATAAGTGCCCATGTAGGTTTATGTGAAATAAAAATATTTTGATTTTGATTTCTTACTGAAGTTGTAGTTTACTTGGAATTGTTGTCAAAATTGGAACGGTACAGCAATTATCGAGTATACCAATGGATCATTATTTGTGATAGCTCCTTACAATCATGAATTAATATTTTCTCGTTAAAGATCTATGAAGCTATAGTTAAAAGGTGATGAAAATAATTACCGAAAAGATTTTCTTTTTATTATTAGCAAACATTTTTACCCTCTTCGTGTTTTTTCCAATCTAGGATTAATTAAAAACGACAGGTAGTCAATGAGTGAAAATCACACTGAATTGAAGTTTATAAAAGTAAGTTTCACAGTATATTTCAAGCAGTATGTCAAGTCAGTATTTTTTTTTAATGTCGTGATGGATAAACAGACAGATGTGTAACCAAATTTAATGCTTCTGCATTTTTTTAAGCATTGAAACCTAGAAAATGTCTTAAAAACGTAACTAGCCATGTTTTAATCAGCAGTTTCTAAATTCAAATAAAAAATTATTTGTTTTTAGGAAGGAATTATTTCTTATTAGCAGCCAAAAGTTTGTTCAAAAGTAAACCACAGGCTGAGTCCTTCTCAGAAATTCGTTCGTGATAAAGAACTTGATTATACATACTCGTAGTAGAGTATATTCAGCACTGGGATAAGACCGTACGAATCAAATGCTGCCCTGACTGTTGGGACGAAATAAAACGGCGCACACAATATTATCAGCATTAAAAAAATATTGCCAAATTAGCCGGCAATTAGATTTACATGGTCTTGTGAAAGGCGACTAACAAAAGCTATTTACAAGGCAGATGTGAGTGTATATGAAATGAACGTTACACTAAATGTTATTAGAGCAAAAGAATTTGATATGAAATGTAACATTAAATCACATGAAATTAGGTTATTATGTATCTTTAAAACTTATTTACTAATTAATTGATAATCAAATGAAGCTTCAAATAAATTAAATTTGTTTGGTTTATTGTAATCAAAATAAATACAGACGAACATAATAAAATATAACCTCGTCCTTTTTTGAAGCCGCTTAAAAATTGGAATGACCTGTGCAGTGCACTTATTTGTATCTGATTGTCAAAATACATTTAAATTTAATAGGTATTATGTCAGTCCAACATCTACAATTTTAGCTTCATGGGAATTCAAACACATTTAAATAAGTTTGTATTCCTAATTCAACAAGTAAAACATATTCAAAAACCAAAATTATCCCGAACGGATGTGGCGAAGCCACTAGACAACCTCCGGGGTTCCTGAAAATACAATATTCTAGGCCAAGCCAGAACTACATTTTGGAACTAATTAAAACTTAGTTGAAATTTTGTAATTAAGTCACATCTTAATAAGATTTAAAATCTTACTGAAGTAATTAAGGCTGACAAACATATTGCAAAGTCAAGGAAATTAATTATCAATTACATTTACTTGATAACTTCAACTGTACGTATATTCAAATCATAGCTCTCATTCAGTTATACGAAATGGCCTGTAACACGGAAAATTTAGGTAGGTTGTCAATTTGCTTTAAAATTATTTGTTCAGACTGTACCTGGCCGTACCACCATCTACAGATTAGCTGATAAAGAATATAACACAACAAAAACAAAAGCAGCAACAAGCAAAATTAATCACAAAACAACCTTTTAAATTCACAACCAATTTCACAAAGATTATTCTGTGTCACAGTGTTGATCTACTGAATATTTTATACTGTGTGCCCTGGGCTCGAATTAAGGGCAAGCCACGACCGTGAATGGCTGAAAAGAGGCTGTAATTACGGCCTGAAATATTCAGCCGGAATAAACTGAGACACCGGCTGTGACGTCATCGGGTAGGGATGGCAAAGAAGATGCAGGCGTATTTTTTCAGCTTTTTTCTTTCTAAGTGTGTAAATCTGTACTTATAGTAAACTATAAGTCTAATATCGTCAACCCATCTTGAGCAAGCTCGTGGTGATCAATGCTCGTGCCTTGTCTGTATGACAAGATACCTTTGCGCGTTAAGCAATTTTTGGTAGAGGAAAAACTTATGGGTTCGCGTCACCAACATGCCCGCGCCGACATGCTGTAGTGGCAGTTAGTGAAGTTAAATTGACCACGTTTTTTTTTTGGTGGGAAATCATCAAATAACTTCTCCCGCTCTGGCCGGAGCGGGAGGGTGTGTCAGACTCTTACTGACTAACACCCACCTGTATTCCTTCCGTTGCCTGTGTTGCCAGGGGCTTCGGTAACCTTTTTGGACTTCCACGCGACCCCGGCAGGCATCGACCCCTACACTTGTTCTGACATCTCTTTGAGGCGCACATGGATCACAACACGCCGTCGACCCGGGCCTGATCCTTATCGGACGGCGAGCTACCCATTGCTCACTGTCCGCTAGCCGGCGCCTACGGTGGCCGGAAATGAAAAGTTAAATTTGTTTAGACTGTGTATTGTTTAAATTGTGTTTTAGATAATTATTATTTTATCGAAGGGAAAACTTCTTTAGGCGCGTTGAGCGGTACATCTTAACTTCTGTCGGCAGTCCCAATGACTACATATGTTTTTTTTTTTAAGTAGCCTGTGGATTTGTGCAAACTCGTATCGTCTCTAAAAATCGTTCCATAAATATGGTCCGCAGACCACAAACAAACCTCGTAATATACATAGCCGGCCTTTGTGAACAACTTTCGTTAGACATTACAAAGGAGATTTTTCCATCGATAATGTTGGTAATACTTGAAAAAATAAAAAAAAATGTATTTTGCATATAGCAAATAGAAAATACCTACGTTCCAAAAAAGAAATTCAAATAAAATACTAAATGCTTTAAAAAAAATGTATTTAAATGTAAAATAGAAATAGGTATTTTGCATTTTGTATTTGTAAATATAAAATAGAAATAGGTATTTTGCATTTTGAATTTGTAAATATAAAATAGAAATAGGTATTTTGCTCTTTGTATTTGCATTTTAAATGGAACTATTTCAAATATGACACATCTTTGAAATAGTACTGGTAAACGGTGACCGTATCTTCTTACACTACGACATTTGCGCGTTTGGTTTGTATGCAAAGGGTTGATGACGTCACCTCCAGTAGCGGGCGCCGAAACGACTGCGTGCTTTGTGACTAGAGACCATGGCAAAGATTGAGGGGCATTGCCCAGCACTGTCCAACGCTCAATACTTGCAGTGTTTACTACCTAACTACATACAACAAACTCTCAACAGGAAAAGTGCTCTATCGGACACTATATTGCACACATTTAAACTATACAGGGTCAAATTGAATTAGCTGGCAAAACTCTGCAGATGTAGTGGATATCGATGATATCTAAACACGATAAAATAAAAATAATTGAAGTTTCTTTTTTGGGGGTTGTTGTTACTTGAATTAATATGAGTTGAGAAAATGTATTTTCATTTGTTTTATTATATTTTTAGGTATCGATATCTATCACGTCTGAAGAAAACTGATTTTTTAAACTGATATTTCAAGTGACCACACTATCCGCGGTCGATGACCTCACAAAAAAATTATCAAATTAATAATTTTCTTGTTATATTTAGATGTCATCGATACCCATCGTGTCTGCAGAGTTTCTGTAGCTACTTTCATTTCACCCTGTAGATGAGTATACTCAAAACTATCTAAACTTAGGTCAGTACGATAGTGTCTCAGATAGTCCATCGACCATAAATTGTCTCAAGTGTCAATAATGTACGAGACAGCTATTATTATTATTGCACATAAAGAGGACGTTGAACTGAAGTAGGTAAAATGGCGAAGAATTTATGGTCAAATAATGTACATTGTCAACGTCGATATAGGTTGAAACTGCTGCATTTGAATTTATTAAAAAAACTTCCCTATTTAAAGTTTCTAAGTACATTTGCGGAACGAAACTGTTAAGCTTTTAACCCTCGGCATGCCTGGAGGCCAAAAGTTACACGGTATGCCTAGTGGGTCTGTCAGACCCAGGTTTTTAACTTGGTATTTCTCAAATATTTTTTGGTAAATAAGTTATTTTATTGTACAAATATTTTTACTAGGGATGTATTTTTTTTTCTTAACTCTTAATATACACCATATTAGGAGTTAAAAAAAAAAATACAAAGATTTTTAACAAAAAAATAGACTTCGTTACACTTATAACATACATTACAGAGTTACAAAGATCCGCGCGAACAATAAGCACGTCCTACTACTATGGGAACGTGATCCGGACTGAGGTAGTCTAGCGATTCATAACGGCCAGCTGAGTGCGGTCAGGCGCGAAATTCAAATTTGAATTAAAAACAACGGTTTATGTGCAGATCCACTCCTGAGAGAAGGGTCTCTCAGACATACCCGAAGGTTAAATACATTCGATTCCCGCATAGAATTAGAATCAGATTCTGATTACGGCATAGAAGAAACCTTTTAGAACTGCACAGCAATTTTCATTCATGTAACTCGTCTAGAAAATATCAAAGTCAGCATACTCGTACTGCAAATCTTATCATTCCATTTCTGTAAGTTCATAGGAAGTGGCGTCTGTTTTTTGCGCTGGTAGTACACCTCCGTTGCGAAACCATAGAAGCGAAACCGCAGTAGTTCAATTCAACTAGCTCGCGTCATGTTCCGATAATCGAATCGGACGCGAGCGGAACATGAAGTGAGTCAGTTGAATTGAACTACAGCGGTTTTGCTGCTATGGTTTCGCGGCGGAGGTGTGCTACCAGTATTAATACAGGGTGGCAGGGACATCCCAGTATTTTACATGGAGCGACTGCTTATCTGACCTCTACAACCCAGTTACTGGGTAATACGATACCCCTTAGTAAGGCTGGTTGTCAGATTTTCGGGCTTCTGACTACCCGTAGCGAATGTCAAAGATCCACTAATGACTTAACGTGCTTTCCGAGACACAGAGGGGTCTTGGTGTGTAAAGGTTTGTGGTTGCCCATCCATGTACCAACCTCGGAAAGCGTAACTTAATCTGATCGATCAACCCGGCCCGTTATTACTTAGCCCCAAGCAAAAAATCCCGGATTTTGAAAACTCATCCCCTAAAATTCCTATCGGCAAAAATGACAATATTCCTATAGTGTCATTTTTGTAAATGAAAATCCCAAAAGACAGCTTATTAGAAAATAAAATTACCTACTTCAAAGATAATTATTCATTTTTATGATGACTTTTGATATTGAGAGCACATTCCCCTGACCTTGACGTTGACCTTTACATATGCCTAATTTTGTCCGATGCCTTTTATATAAAATGAGAATAGTCATGCAAAAAGTTTTAATTCTCTGTAATTACATGATTACGTTGAAACCCTACGAGGATTTGCGGGATATAAATGATTTCTAGATATTATTTGATTTTCATGAAATTAAGTTGAATAAAGCCGCTTCATGACTATTGTCTGCCCGTGGCTGAATATGAGATTTTATACTACTTATTAATGTAACTTCAATCGTTTTTTCTATAGAAAAAACTATTGAAGTTTTAGAACTATTGAAAAATATTACGATCGACTCACGCTCGACGCTCGAACATCACTTATCCATGTTCAACTGGCATATGAATTATTTTTCATTTATCTTTTTTGTTTTCATTTTTCATACAAAATGATTTGAAAAAGTCACGATTATTAATAATAAATAATACTAATTAATAAATTTATTTTATTTTATTTATTTATTTTATTAACGTAAAACACTCTTACGTGAAATATGACGTCGCATTTTCTTAGCTTTAAATATGAGTGATTGCTTTGAATGAAAATTAATTGCTCGTAAATATCAATGAAACTTAGATACCGACACACATAGAGAGTCTAGTGTTAGTATTATGATATCTTCGAAACTATGCATTTTTGGACCACATATAGACTTTTTGTATTATTTTTACTTATAGAATATAACCCCAAAGTTATGTGATATAAAAAAAAACAAGTTGTATACCAATCAATACTTCTATAATAATATTATACAGGGTGGTTATGATTAGATTTTTTGTTTGTTTGTTTGTAATGGGTAAACTCAAAAACTACTGAACTGATTTAAAACATTCTTTTACCTATAGAAAGCGAGTCAGCGAGTAGCATGGGTTGGTCTTAATTAAAAAAAAAAAAACAGATCCCCATGAAATAACGTAAACCGAGGTATCAAAAATTTGCCGATAATTATTTGGCGTGCGCTGCGAAAACGATTGATGGTACATAAAATAATGTATTAGATGTTTATAGTACTCATCATTACCCAAAAAAATCCACGAGGCTATGTGTCTAACTTTTATAGTTAAGTAACAATAACTGTTTTTTGTTTAAATTAGCCAAAAGTATTAATTTATAGTTTAATAACCTGGACTAATACATATGATTTACTACTTTTAAACCCTGTAGTACATTCCCGTGGGAAATTTTCCGACATCTACGTGGGCGAAGCCCATGTCAAAAGCTAGTTTATTATAAATTATCGTTCGTCCGTGACATCACAGCGGGCCCTATCAGAATTGGTTTATATACTATTTTTTTTTTTAAATATCGCAGCATTATGCTGAGATAGGAGCTTTTATGGCGTCGCACAATTCTTGTTTTTTTTTTTTTATTATTCGAACAAATATGTAAATATAGTTAATTTTAAATTTCTTGTGCGTGTCCCGAACAAAATATTTTTGTTCTTTCTTCTTCTTTAAGAGGCCGACAGCACCTAAAGTGCGGTCACTGTCGGACTGTACAAAAAATAAAGAGAAGAGCAATGACACAACGCTGGTAAATTATTGCAAAATATGAAGCAATTATCTATTTACAAAAAAACTATTGATTGGATAAAAAAATTAAAACATTATTATGCTAATATGTTGCTTGCAGAATAATATGACAAAAAATCAGAATGATTGCATGTATAATATTATGGTTTTTAATCGTTAAAATATTTTTTTAGAGGTATCTTCGTGTTTTTTTTCTATCATATCAAATTAGTTGTATTATGTTTTCAACACACTATCTACCTAGCATATATGCCGAAGAATATCATATATTTTTCTGATTTTGTTTAGTGCAGTGGATCACATACTTTTAGGCATTATAAAACTTGCGCTACAAAATTTGCGCTTAGGTCATGTAGTCCCCTTAATAAATAGGTATTAGTAGTCGACCTCGAAATTGCTTTACCACGTTTGACAAACACTCAGTAAATTGACACTTCACTAAGGTTGAAGTCATCTAACTGTCACACAGACAAATAGGTCTTGTAGTTTTATGACGCGTAAGTGACATTCAACCTTAGGGTGATAAGTGACTATAAACGATTACCAATTGTGTGTAGTCAAATAGCATCCCAAGCTATTTTAGTATTTTAACCGCCTATTAATTTTCTCGGCATAAGCGTTTTTTGCCAAATAAAGCTATGGAGCGTAGCAGCATATTGAGCATTAAGATCAGCGACCGTATACATAATACCACGATTCGCTCCGGAACAGGAATTCTCCGATGTGGGTAACAAGTCTGCAATGCTGAAGTGGGATTGTCGGACCGTGTATGTAGGATGCATCGCGACAGATGGGCCAACGTCCTCACGCAGTGGGAGCCAGAAGACGGAAGTCATCGTGGGAGGCCTTTTTTTTTCGGTTGGGATATCATCAAATAACTTCTCCCGCTCTGGGTGGAGCGGGAGGGTGTGTAAGACTTACTGACTAAAACCTACCCGTGTCCCTTCCGTTGCCTGTGTTGGCCCCTGCCAACACAGGCAACACAGGCAACACAGGCCTCGGTAACCCTTTTGTACCTTCCCGCGACCCTGGCAGGCATCGGCCCTAGTGGACTCCTACACTTGTGCTGACATCTCTTTGAGGCACACGTTAGAACACAACGCGCCGTCGACCCGGGCCTGGCACTGGTCCTGGTCGTGGGAGATCTAGGAAATGCTGGCGCTGACTTACAATTTGATCAATAAAAAAAATATTAAAATTTTTAATTACTTTTTTTGCAAACCCTACTCTCTAGTGTTAAGTTCTGCATTCATATCTCGGCAGTCACGTGTGAACCTAGCTCTTTGTCTAACCCCACCTATTTAGATGTATAAAGCAAAACAATACGGGCTCCTAGACTATTTTTGTATGCAAATTAAAAGCGGTCAGCGTTGCAGATTATGCTAACGTAGTGAAGGAGTCTTTTTTGTAAGGTGAATTTAAGCGTTTTACGGTATTTTAAATGTAGTTTCCTTAAATTTTGGACTCAACTTTTTGCTGGGTGGGTTGAAAGTACATGCAGTGAACAAGAAATCCACCTATCGTCGTTGCAAATTTAAAATATCCCATTGTGTATAAAGTCACTTTTCGAGAAAAAAAATAAACTAGCACAACTTAGGCGTATATTATTTTATTTTTTAATAAAATTGATATTAAAAATTCTCATGTGTACATCAGACACATAGATTTACATTTTGATTTACAATTAAATGTAGGCTGACACTTGAGATAAAAAATATTATAAATGCTTTATCGAAATACAAAACTCATTTTCGACCGAAATGTCACTTAAGAGATTTTAAATTTGCAACGACGCTATATAATATCGCAGACTTAAAAATAGATCGTTTATCATACTTTTGGGCACAGACTGCCCGTAACATTGGAGCATTTCCGACATTTGGCTCCCAAACTAGAGCGGGTAGGCGCTGCATTGAAACGGCTCCTGCCCAATCTAGGGGTTCCAAACGCCTCCTGCCGGAGGCTCTACGTGGGGGTCGTGCGGTCCATGGCCCCGTAGAGGGCCATGGACCTTATGTTCCTTCCTGTATGGGCGCTGCGCTCCGGTATAAGCGCCAAGTATAAAGGATCATGGCCATCCGGATGGTCCGGGAATACCGCACGGTCTCCTGTGAGGCAGCGAGCCTCCTTGCCGGATTGCCGCCATGGGGTCTGGAGGCAAAAGTCCTCACGCACGTATGGGAGTGGCGAGAGGAGGCGAAACGCCGGGGCGTAAACCCGCCGCTGCGAGAAATCGCGGCACATCGGACGGAGCTCCGGCGGGATCCCATGGCATCATGGAGAGTACGCTTGTCGCAACCCAGTGCTGGGCACGCCACAATTGCGGCGATAAGTCCCCTCTTTGAGGAGTGGCTAGAGAGGCGCCACGGCGTCCTCACCTTCCGCCTGACGCAGGTCCTCTCCGGACACGGCAGCTTCGGGAGGTTCCTGTGTCGGATAAGGCGGGAGGAAACGCCCGGGTGTCACCACTGTGTGGATCGCCCGGAGGACACGGTGGAGCATACGGTGGAGGTCTGCCCGGCTTGGGCAGAGCACCGCCGTGTCCTCGCGGAAGCGATCGGCGGCAGAGATCTCTCGCGTCCGGCCCTAGTTCAGGCCATGGTACGGAGCGAGAGGGCATGGGCAGCCGTCATTTCCTTCTGCGAAGCAGTAATGCTCGCGAAGGAGGAGGCGGGATGGTTGAGGGAAAGGCATGTTTCGCGCCCTTTCACCCCTAGCCGCCGCAGGAGACGCCCTGGGCGTCGGGAATCCCGGGCGGATTTCTGGCTACCGTAGGCGCGGGCTTGCGGACGGTGAGCAATGGGTAGCTCACCGTCCGGTAAGGACCAGGCCCGAGTCGACGGCGTGTTGTATTCCACGCGCGCCTCAAAGAGATGTCGTCAGCACAAAGGTAGGGGTCCACTAGGGCCGATGCCTGCCAGGGTCGCGGGAAGGTACTTATGGGTCACCGAGGTCCCTGGCAACACCGGCAACAGGAAGGAATACGGGTGGGTTTTAGTCAGTAAGAGTCTGACACACCCTCCCGCTCCGCCCAGAGCGGGAGAAGTTATTTGATGATTTGCCACCCTCAAAAAATAAAAAAAGACTGCCCGTAACATAGGCGTCATTGTCTCACCGTGGTTGAAGAATAATAAATATTTTTTCAATTTTGATAAATTCGCGTTTATAATCGTAATAATATCACGAAAGGTTACGTTACGTTAGGTTACGTAATATCGCTACTTATAATATAAGATCCTATAACAATTAAACGGGCACAAATCCCGGGAATTTTGAAATGGAATATTCCATTTATAATACTAAATTGGAGTATTCCATTTCAAAATTCCCTGAATTTCACAAAATTGAAGGAATGTGTTGTTGGGTTTCTTGGTACTAAGTTCAATTCTCGGCGTTGCCAAAATATTCGCTACACCGGGGATCGAACCAATGACTTCCAAACTCCCCAAACTCCCTTAGACACTTACTAAAAGCTACTATCATCATCATCATCTGCCTGCCTTTTCCCAACTATGTTATGGGCGTCTTCCAGTCTAAACGGATACAGCTGAATACCAGTATTTTACATGGAGCGACTGCCTGTCTGACCTCCACAAACCAGTAACTAAGTAACACGATATTCCTTGGTAAGACTGGTTGTCAGTCTTTTGACTTCTGATTGTCAAAGATCTACCTAGACAGCCGGGACCAACGGATTAACGTGTTTTCCGAGGCATGGAGGGGTCTCGATATGCTATGAATGGTCACCCATCCACGACCCGACCACGGTAATACGATACCCCTTGGCAAGACTGGTTATCAGACTTTCGGGTTCCTGACGACCCGTAACGACTGTCAAAGATCCACGAATAACAGCCGTGACCAACAGCTTAATGTGTTTTTCGAGGCACGAATGAGTCGGTATGTAAAGATGGCCACCCGTCCACAGACCAACCCCGGCAAGAGTAGCTTAACCTGATGGATCGACCCGTGCGGCTGTTATTACTTAGCCACAAGCCCCTCCAACTGAAAGCTACTATCATGATGGCCAAAAGATTATTTAATTCTATTCATGAGCAGTGTGGACACTGAGTTTCTAAAACATACTAAAAATATATCGCAAAAGTAATTTAATCTTAACTACAGAACTCACAAAATCATTACAACTGTGTCCCTATCCATTTTAAAACGGGAAAGGGATTAACATTTAAGTTACAAACCCCGATTAGAAACACGATAGATTACCTTGATGAAGGAGGTTGTTACAGAGTAAGTTAGTTAGTGAAGATGTGAAGAAAAAAAGGTTGTCTTTACCATACAAACATATTATTAAACATAGTATTAGTATTTATTCTCGTATTTTATGTTTTTTTATTTAATTTATTCGGGAAAATAAACAGTTATACATTAAAATATTATACGAAGTTATAAATACACAAGATTATAAATGACGACATTTTCCACAACATATTAAAAGTTATATCTAACAGTGCGCTATTCTAAGCTGTTAAAACAAAAAGTAGTTAGTACTGAACTTGAACATAGACTGGTATGCAAACAGCAGAGAAACAGGGAGGGACAGAGAATGAGTTAATATTAAACAAACTATTATAGTCTAGAATAATTGATAAGACTTTTAAATTTTTGAGCAGAGACAGAAAAGAAGTCGGTGTCTTCAAAGATCTTTTGTATTGGTAAGGCGGCTTATTATTTATTTTCGTTTCTTAATAAATTTCCTTAAGTTCCTATAAGTTCTTAAAAAATCCACATCAACAGTTGTACTCTTATTAAATGGCTATAACTCGACAAATTCACGAAGACTGGCATTTTGAAAACAATTAATTTCCCTGACTGCTAACAAGTCAATCTGTTGCTCATATTTTATTTACCTCAGGATTGGCTGCTAGCCAATCTACCCTTCCTAACTTGACTTTAAAAAAAAAGCTATTTTTAGAACTACCCACAAAATTTATAGCATACAATACAGTGAAGTTTCGCAGTAAATAACTAACTATACCTACTAGCAAGCAACACATCGCATCGCTTCGACACGGCATCCATCTTGCCTCACTCTGCTAGGAATGGAAAAAATATTGTGTGCTATTTTAAATAGAAGTTGAAGTTTTTTAGAATAATTTTATAAAAGCTGAAAGAAAAAAAGAATAACGTTTTTTGGACACGGTGAAACACAAAATACAAAAAAATTAAAAGTGAAATAGTAAGGTGTTTTAAAAACAATTAGTGTGTGCCTCACGGCTGCGCCAAAAAGGCTGCTGCTGAGACTGCTGTGGTTCCCCCACAGCACATCATCATAATCAGCCTATAATGTTCCCAGTGCCTGACACAGGCCTCCTCTCGGTGAGAGGGAGTGAGCCGCAATCAACCACGCGGGCCCAGTGCGGAGTAGTAGATGTCACAAGTTTTCGATTTTTTTTTGTTTCTAGGACATGTCGGTTGCCTCACGATGTTTTGCTTCACCGTTTTGAGAGCAGTTGGGTGATGAAATAATATACACAAAGTAAAGCATCTACCTGAGTTCTCACCTACGACCTCGGTAACTCGCGGCCGTTACCACTCATCACTGCTCTCAGCACAGCATCATGCTAGGTGGCAATCTCTTGTCTTAGTCACGACGCGCAGCTGCTGACTATTTCTGTTCTATGCTCGTAATATTATAGATTTAGGTATACAGTTTAGGTACGAAGCATAATTGACTCGACATAAATTATCTTTTTCCAAGCACGTGTGTCTGTGGCAATAAACCAATATTTATTTTTCTATCTTTTCTTATTGTAACAGAAAACCCGCTGTTATTTTTCTAACAAACTAAGAAATTATAAAAGAAATGGTTGTGTCAAAGGACGAGCAATAAAAACGTACGAAAACTTTAGACAATAAATACCTACATGATGGTAGATGAAGATTTTATGATTTTTTTTTTTGTCTTGTATCCAATGGAAATTTATTAATATTTATTTAGATACAACTAGCAGTTAAATTTAATTAGTATACTTTTAAGGGTTTCTATTAGATACTGTCTATTATTGATTTAGTAAAAAAAAAAAAATACTTGCATATTCCCTATTCTGTCAACCAGTCATTATACGCGCGAAGCGTATAATGACTGTTTGACAGAATAAACAGTCATTATACGCTTCACGTTTCAACTGTAGTAGAAATTTGTTGGAGCTTCATAATTTTTAGCAACAACCAGCAGTTGAATTTAATTAGTATACTTTTAAGGGTTTCTAGTCATTATACGCGCGAAGCGTATAATGACTGTTTGACAGAATAAACAGTCATTATACGCTTCACGTTTCAACTGTAGTAGAAATTTGTTGGAGCTTCATAATTTTTAGCAACAACCAGCAGTTGAATTTAATTAGTATACTTTTAAGGGTTTCTAGTCATTATACGCGCGAAGCGTATAATGACTGTTTGACAAAATAAACAGTCATTATACGCTTCACGTTTCAACTGTAGTAGAAATTTGTTGGAGCTTCATAATTTTTTGCAACAACCAGCAGTTGAATTTAATTAGTATACTTTTAAGGGTTTCTAGTCATTATACGCGCGAAGCGTATAATGACTGTTTGACGAAATAAACAGTCATTATACGCTTCGCGCGTATAATGACTGGTTGACAGAATAGGGAATATGCAAGTATTTTTTTTTACTAAATCAATAATAGACCGTATCTAATAGAAACCCTTAAAAGTATACTAATTAAATTCAACTGCTGGTTGTTGCTAAAAATTATGAAGCTCCAACAAATTTCTACTACAGTTGAAACGTCCGTTTCTGTCGCGGTCATGATGTGACGTCATTTACCAAGAAACTGTTTTGTTTACATCTGTTTTTTAGTTGGGACTAAAAAACAGATGTAAACAAAGCAGTTTCGTGTCATTTCTACTATAGTCATAAATAAAAAATATAAAATTATATGTTTTAAGTAAATTATATTATTTTTTGTGCTTTATTCAAGCAGAAATCGCGCTTATCTTAGTGGGATTTCAAGCAATTTGCAAATAATAGATAATATTCACATAGTCTTTCGTCACTTCCGGCATTTTTCAAAGACGTTTTGAGTTTGCAAAAAACTTAAAATGATGTACTAAAATACGCAATAAAATAAAAAAAAAAAATAATAATTTGTTTCTTGACTCCTACACAATGTGTATTTAAATAATGGATACATTTTGAATTACGTGCATATTCCCTATTATTAAAGTAGGTGAATTATCTCCGTTGAATATTCCGATAATCGCCAAGAATTTTATTAGGTTGCGAGTAATTTAGACCTTAAAAACCAGATTTGTTGCTAATCTAAAGATCATTATCATTACCTAGGATTTTCCCTACTACATTGAGGACGGCTTCCAGTATATACCGGATGCAGCTGAATACCAGTATTTTAAATGGAGCAACTGCCTGTCTGACCTCCACAACTACTACTTGTTAAGACTGTTTCTAATAAACGGTTCCGTATTTGGGATGAATTTATCCAAGAACAATCTTAACATTGTAGATTAAAAACATGTTCCCCATACATTACAACTTGCAAATGTAAGTTTGTACGCACAATTTGGAGTTTACCTTGTTATTTTAAGACCATAGATTTCTTATAGGTTTTCCTGTAATCTATAAGTAAAGAACTATTATCTGTATGTTTTTCAAATTTCAGGCTTATTAGTTTCTGGGATAAGGGGTTTTTTTTTCATCTTTTTTTTCCTAAATAAATATAAAACAATTTAAATAAATTGTAAAAAAAATAGACCCCCACAACAAGCCCTTTCATTTGATATGTCACACGGTAGAATTTGCAATTTATTTTTTTTCTAATTTGCCCCCAATAGTGACCCTTTTATTTCAAATTCATTCATTTACGTTACACCTCCGTGTTTGGGTCACAACAATTCATATGTGTACCAAATTTCAACTTAATCGGTCCAGTAGATTCGGTGCAAATCGGCTGTGACGGAAAGACAGAGACACGAGTGATCCTTTAAGGGTTCCGATTTTTCCTTTTGACGTACGGAACCCTTAAAACAAGGTAAAGCAAAAAGTACAGTCAGATACATTAATAAATTATTTAACAAATTCACAAACTACGTTATTTTGTCATGTCGTAAAACTGTCAAAGAATGTCGACTGTGATTTGCAAATACGGGCAAATTAAGTTCGTACTCAACTGATAATTAAGGCGCTGACAAGACCCAATTGACCAAAATAGGCTTCGCTTAAGAAAAAAATTGCCAAATCTGTATAGTTTGTGGTAGCGGAAAACATATATGTTAATTTTGAACATATTTCCCAGAACTTGGTTGTAACGAAAACACGTTTTGAAAACAAAATCTCGATACAAACTAACGTTAAACTAACCTCTTACTTTGAGTTCTAATCCAAAATATCTGTATCAAATATCAACATACGTTACGTATTTAATTAATAACAAGAACGTCTTATTTGAATGCAGAACTTGGTTGTTTTTTATTTTCGCTTACTCGACTCAGTTTTGAGTAAATAGATAATTACTTCTTATTTTGCAATAAATTACAAGCGTTGTGTCATCGCGCTTCTCTTTCTTTTCTATGCAATCTGACAGTGACCGCGGCTTAGGTGTTGTCAGCGTCTTAATTATAATTTATCTCCCTGATTTTACTATAGTATAAGATAACAATTTGTCGCTTACAATGGGCCTTATTAAAAGGCTAAAAGTCACTCAAAGGGCAATGGAGAGGGCTATGCTTGGATTTTCCCTACGTGATCGAATCAGAAATGAAGAGATCCGCAGGCGAACCAAGGTTGACAAGGCTGACGTAGCCCGAAGAATTGCCAAACTTAAGTGGCAGTAGGCAGGGCACATTGCTCGTAGAACAGATGGCCGATGGGGCCGAAAGGTTCTGGAGTGGCGACCGCGTACCGGAAGACGTAGCGTCGAAGGCCTGCTACAAGGTGGACCGATGACCTTGTGAACCCGGCTGCAGGAATCCGCTAGATGCGGGAAGCACAAAACCCGTCGAAGTGGCGGTGCTTGGGGGAGGCCTATGTCCAGCAGTGGACGTCTCTCGGCTGAAATGATGATGATGATAAGATAAAAGGTTACAATTTGGCCATAAAGCCGTTGACGAATTTCATTTGAAATTAGCACTTCCCCCGCGACTTCATTTGTGTGACTTTCGTATTTTCTCCTACAAATTCCAACACCCCTTCCACCCTTATAAAATGTAAATTTACGATAATAATCTTAATTATATATTACGACGCATCACCCGCCAGCGATATTACTTTGTTTTCAATTAGCCTTCTTTCAGACTTTTTCTTTTTTTAATGCTGAGATAGGAGCCTTTTGGCCTCGTACAGGACTTTTTGTTTTTATTATAATTTTACTTTGTTTTTTTATGTTTCTGTGAGTGTTTTTTAGTTTAATATTTGTGATCTCCTGTGCAAGTCCCAATAAATACTTTTCTTTCTTTCTTTTTACTCAGCTCCTAACGGTCGTAGCGTGATGACTAATAGCCTATAACCTTCTTCAAAAGTTGGGCTATAAAGGGCAAAAAAAAAACAATTCTGACTGGTAGTTCCAGAGATTACCGCGTTTTTAATTTCAACTTTATCGGTCCAGTAGATTTGGAGCAAATCGGCCGTGACAGACGGACAGACGGTCACATGAGTGATCCTATTATTTTTTTTTTTTTAATCATCTATTCACAAAAAGTTATACTTATAAAAAAATACAAATCTTCTGCCAAACTGCTGTACAGTTTGTCGGCAGTGTTCTCGTGGATACACTTTTGTGGTATCTAAGCACTTAATGGCTACTTTATAAAATAAACATGGTCGCAAAGTCGAAACAAAAGGAAAAAAATTAAAAAAAGTAAATAAAAGCTTGTAAAAAAAAAAGAAAAGGGTACACACTAAATATCTAATGATGGGCTCAGGTCGTCTTGCCCACCAGGCTAGCATGAGCAGCGCATGCACACAACATATTCCCGTATCAGTGTTCCGTTGTTTTCCTTATGAGATACGAAACCTTTATTATATTAGTAAGTATACATATAGGCCACCATTGTATAATCTCTAATGTATAAAATAGCAAAGCTTTCAAACGGCCATTTCTTAAAATAACAACGCAATTGACACAGCCATTCGTTCATCCATAGGATTGCCTAGTTAAAATAACAGAACGTGCTCTGAATCAAAATCGCTGGTAAACTACCTGGTTTCATTATCCACGAGTTGGGCTGAAAACAATGCTTTGTTTCATTAATGTGAAGTTTGTAAAAAAATTAACGAAACTTGCTAGTTTTTATTCTAGTGAACATTATGTGAAATTTAAATAACTTTTTTAACAAAAAATATTTTATCTCGACCGTATTCTTAAGTGTATTAGCACACTTTAATTTTGCCAGTCATATTTAAAGGTGTGGTTAAACTGGGGCGAATAATGATAAGGAATTCACGAGACTATTCACGCCTGTTTAAACACGTAACTTGACACGCGTCTCGCGTAGCTGGGATTTTTCTCACCTTGACCAGAGTTTAAGACCCATGGACCTGAAATAGGGGTGAGCCTATTGCCATTAACCGGGCAGAAATCCAGCCTCTTCTAGGCTGCTACTAAATGCCGGGGTCGCGTAGAAGTCCAAAAGGGTTACTGAGGCCCCTGGCAACACAGGCAACGGAAGGAATACGGGTGGGTTTTAAGTCAGTAAGAGTCTGACACACCCTCCTGCTCCGCCCAGAGCGGGAGAAGTTATTGGATAATTTCCCACCCAAAAAAAAAGGCTGTTACTAAAATTTCCTGACTGGAATGCCAACTAATGAAAATGCAAATAAATAATATTATAAACAGGCATCTCTGTATTTATATTCAAGATCTCATCAAAATTAAATGAATATTAAAATTAAAATTATGTAAATATTAAGTGGAAATACAAAGTTTCTAAATCAAAAATTACTTTAAATTTTATAACAAGTTGAGAATAAAAACATGATGAAATGAATAATTCAAGCAACTTTATCTTAAGTAGTGTTAAACCCTGTTTTTACTTGAAAGATTCATATTATTTATTTTTGTCTACAGTGGAAGTGCGGTTGTCCACCTCAGCCGTCACCGGGACGTCACCGAGTACTTGATGATGAACATTTACTATGGCGCATCCACCTATCGTCCGTCACCCAAACGCCATCATACCGGCCGCTGAAGTTGCGAGTAGTTCGGCGCAACTGTTAGAATCAGACCGAGATTGTGACGGGCCGATGTGCCGGGAATAAAAACACGTTTGATCTTGTACACTCACTGTCACACTGGCGCCGGTCGCCCGGCTTTTGTTTTGTCTATCAGAATATACTCAACCGCCGAGCTCGGTCGCGGTGTACAAACGATCACCGTCTCCGGCCCGTCACATTCAGTACGAATAACCTCGTTTCTCAGTAACGTCCCGGTGACAGCTGTGGTGGACAAACGCCTTTAAAATAAATTAAATCGAAAAATAGGCACCTACATTAAAATAAATACTCTTTATTGCAAATCAGTTCCGCCGTCTTCGAGTAATCGAGGAACATACATTAAAAAAATAATAAGATTCCGACGAACTGAGAACCTCCTCCTTTTTTGAAGTTGGTTAAAAAGGGTGATACAGTCTGTGATTTGTCGCGAAGAGAAAACAACCGTGTTAATCTTAATAACAGTTTATGACAGAGCGCTGAAAAAACTATAGGAATAAACATATTTTAAATTTAAATCTATATAAAAATATGGCAGTGCTTTGATTATACTGTGGCGGCATCTACATCGCCACATGCGAAGTACGCAATACACTGACGTCACGCAAAATCCTGCATCGCGCAAGTAGAGTTTACCGCGCAACTAGAATATATACAACATTCTGACACCGTCAGCCAGTTGCCCACCAGACACGATACCCGTCTGGTCGGAGGATCCTCCTTTTTTATAGAGGATAAGTGAACTTTACACTCTAGTCCTCACGCCTCTATAATACAATACAAGGTTTTGATAGTTTTTAACAGAATTTAGAAATAAACATACTATTTTGCCCTTCATTTTAACTACAAAAAGATCCAAGTCTTAGTTTTCGATAATGTAATGCACCAAAACACAATTTTATTGTTGTTCTCCAACTCACTGAACTCAAATAGCTGTCGTTTCTCACCCCCCTTGTCAAAACCCGTCATATCTCTTAATCTATGAGCCAGTCCATTAATTATTCGAAATGAAGGTAAAGATAACTGGAATACGTAATTGAAACCTCACAGCAGCGTTTTAGATATAATTTCTTATTCAAGCTAAGTCCACTTAGAAGGACAGACTCGTAAAATATATTATTGCTGAGTTTGCAAAGGCTAAATATTTTTTATTCTTTGGGCTGGAATATTTTTGGTTGATTGACAGACTTTTTATACTTTAATTTATAAGAACATACTAGATTATGCAAACTGAACCAAAACCCAGAAAGTGCGTGTCGGAACACACAAAATGAAGAGTTCCGTAGTTGGGATGAATTTATCCCTAGAACAAACTTAATATTGTAGTTGACAAACACAAAAAAATGTTGTTCCTTCATACATTCCAACTGCAAATGTAAGTTTGTACGCACAATATTTACCATGTTATTTTAAGACCATGGAATTCTTATAGGTTTTCCTGTAATCTAAATAGACAACAACTTAAAATAGTTTAAAATAAATAATAAATAGTCTATTTTCTTGAATAACTTGAAAAGTATTTATTTTAAAATTATACAAAGCAAATTATGCAAGCCCTTTAATTTGATATGCATGATACAACTTGTAAAAAAATAAAAATGCCCCAAAAGTGAATTTTGAATATGAGGGTCTCATATTCAAAATTCATTCAAAAAACTAGATGTGGTCGCTGTTTCCTATCCAAGTATTCTGAGAATTTATATTCTACTTAAAATTAACTTTACAAAACCATCGACTTGCTTAGCTGTTATTTAGCCATGCTACTCTAAAAAACCACTCACTACACTGGGTGCCTTATACATAATCATACATAATCAGCCTATAATGTTCCCATTGCTGGGACACAGGCCTCCTTTCTGTGAGAGGGAGTGGGCCGTAATCCACCACGCGTTGCCTTATAGTTATGCAAAAACTTACTTTCCTTTTACCCAAATACCAAACAAGTAGCAACACTGCATCTTTTATTGACTCCCCCAACTCGAAAGCGCGGATGAGTTTCAAATGATTTTCTGTTACACTTTCATTTTCTGATCAATTCCGTGTTTGAGATTGCTTATGCTCGCAGTAAGAGGATTTGGGTTCCATTTTAATCGGATAGGGAAGATTTTGAAGACATACAAACTTCTGGTTAAGTGAGCAATTTCTTGCTAAGTATATATTTTTGGTTAAGAAAACGATTGCATCTGATTATTGGAACCTATTTTAAGCTTATTGATGAAAAGGCTCAAACAGCAGCAGGGTGTGGTCGCAGCTTGGAAGAGGCCTATGCCCAGCAGTTGACGGCGATAGGCTGAGTTGATTGATGAGAGTCAGAAAATAGAAGTGCTATTGGGCTAGCAAGTTGCTTATAGGTCCTATAGTGGTCCCTGGAGCGCAATGTCCCTTGAATAAGACCGCAGTAGCCCCAAACGTAGCGTAAGATGCCTCAAAATTAGATGCATCTAAAACCTGAAGAAATTATGTTTCTGGAAGTTATTTTGGTGCAATTTGGGAGATGGGGATTGGACTGGCAGTAGGGTATTGAAAAAGGCTAAAATATATTTAGGAAATGTTTTTTTTTTAGTTATTGTCTGTTACACAATATTTTTTTATTGATGAATGATATGATAATGATGATAAATGATATTTATTTTTGTAAATTGGTTCAGAAACATTATTATACGTCAAGATCAAATTATGTTTAAAAAGCAGATGAGTTCGGAGTTTCCTAACTGACTACTCTGAGAAGAAACACGGCCTCCGTGGTCTAGTGGTAAGACCACCTGTCTCAGAACCAGAGGTCTCGGGTTCGATTCCCATTGTTAGCAACATTTAGTTGTATTTCAGCAGTTAGAGGTAAGATAGCCAGTTCTTCTGTGGTTGAGGATTCCGCGAAAAGCTCGCTTCCACCTTCAGCCTTGTCATCACTTATCATTAGGTGGGATGAAGGCCAAGAGCGTCTTCATTGTAGATAAAAAAAAATATAGTTCTCTATTAAAGTCCAGACATAATCTCGGTCAAACCATATAAGGACCATGCAGATTAATGTCTGAGATGATCTATTATAGTACGTATTTTATTAGTTTACCTAAAAATAATTCATCTGGAATTGACAGGTTATTCGTTATAATCTTCTATTACTTCACAAACACATCTGCAAGCGATTGTACCAATCAATAATCTTGTTTTGACAGAACGTCGTACTGGTTACGTCATCACGAAATAAAAATGGCTGCTTTGCTATTACGGTAGCGAAATATGGCTTGTTTGCATTTTATTGAAAAACAGAAGGTTCCTTTTAGGGTTCCGTAATAAACAAGAAACCCTAACCGTCTTCTAAAAAAAAAGGATTATCTTCAGACCCAGGTTTAAATTATTGAGCCATTTTTGAATTTCGAACTTTATTCGTTTATTACGTTAAAGTTCTTAATGAAAAACTGTCAACTTAGTACCGGACTAAATAGTCAGTTTTGTATAAAGAACTGCATTTCAATCATAGTAAAGTTCTTTTTACGAAAACTGGTTCGATGGTTTAAACCATGTCAAAAGAAATCTTTGTTTTGTAATAACACCGTTATAGTTTTGCCATGTCCGTCTGTCTGTATGTCTGTCTGTCCCCGCTGTAGCTCAGTGACGCTTAGTACTAGAAAGTTGTAATTTGGCAAAGGTATATATTAATCACGCCGACAAAGTGGTCAAACAAAATATTGGTTGTTTTTTTTTAAAAATCCCCACATTACGTGCAAGGGATACCTCCCTTGCACGTAATGTGAGGATTTTTCTCGTCTAAAATCAAAATCAAAATCAAAAGTCATTTATTCAAACTAGGCTGAAAATCAGCACTTTTCGAACGTCAAAGTTACATAAGACAGTCCCCCAAAAATGCCCGCCCGTCACCACTTCCTAGTGCTTTAGCTGGGAAGAAGAAGTGGTGGAACAAACTCCCCAGCAGCACGTCTGTCTGTTTAGTTATATAAACTTGATTTTATACAAATCGTATGCAAAGTAATTAACATTACGAAACACAAAACATTGGATTAAATTACACACTTGCCATACGTTAGCTAGCACGCGCCAGTATACCAACAAAACAATGAACAAACTGTACTCAAGCAGATAAAAATTTCAACATAAAAAAAACGTAAATAGAACTTAATACCTAAATAAAAGCCTCCAGGCATAAAGGGCGTGCCCGCTTACATAAGGCAATTGCTGTAGCTCGAAGTGAGAAATGATAAACTAGCCCCATCGAAGTAAAATAAGTAAACAATTACTAATAACAATTAAAACCATGATCAGCAAGACGACCAGTCACCACAAGCAGCACCCGTTCACGAGCATAACGCAAAGATCAGCCATCACCCCCCTCGCCATATTGGAGGGAAGGAGGCAACCCGATCCCCGACGCTACCGCAGGCAGTGACATCTAAGGGAGCATGACGAGCTTGCTGCCGGTTGCTCAGGCAAGAATAGTATAATCAATAGTCGAGGACGCTAGCTAACCACTTATTGCAATACAACTCATAAAACACACATTGTAATGAGTAGATTATGTAACTAATAAATAAAAATTTAACTAATTAAATTACATTGACTTATACAGTCAAAATAAAAAAATAATCAATTATATGAACTCATATAACCTGTCAGTAGGAAAGCTAATTCTGGAGAAAGAACATAAACATTGTCTTGAGTTAATCACAGCGACCAACTATTCTTATCGTTTAAGTAGTCATTGATACAATAGTATGCCTTTGAACAAAGGGTGGATTTTACTTTAGTTTTAAACGCATTAAAAGGCAAATCTAGCAAAGAAGAGGGCAGCATGTTATAAAAAGTTATACCAAGCCCAACAAATGAGTTATGTACCTTATGAAGCCGGTGAAATGGAGCTCGTAATTTGTCCTTATTTCTGGTGTTAATATTGTGAATATCACTATTTTTAGTGTATAAGTGTATATTTTGCCTAATATATAAGATGTTGGCGAAGATGAATTGTGATGCCACCGTGAGAATACCAACATCTTTAAAAAAATCTCTCAGAGAAACTCTGGCACCAAGCTGGTAAATAGCTCGAACAGCTCGTTTTTGAAGAACGAATATATTTTGAATGTCAGCGGCTTTGCCCCACAGCAGAATACCGTAGGACATAACGCTATGAAAATAACTAAAATAAACTAATCGAGCTGTATCAACGTCAGTGTATTGTCTTACTTTTCTGACGGCGTAGGCGGCCGAACTGAGCCTGCCCGCTAGGCTTGATATATGAGGGCCCCACTGAAGTTTGGCATCTACTGTTATACCAAGAAAAACTGCCGAGTCTACAGTTCCAAGCACCCCATTATCTAAGACGATGTTGGGACCTAGATTCCTAACATTTGGCAAGGCAAACTTTATACATTTCGTTTTCTTGGCATTGAGAACTAGGTTATTCGTCGTAAACCAATCCGTGACCATTGAGAGTGCACTGTTTACGTCATCAAAATCTTGTCTATTCCTGTTTACTTTAAAAAGAAGTGAGGTGTCATCTGCAAACAATACAACGTCACAGATACCCTTTAAATAAAATGGTAAGTCATTAATATACACTAAGAATAAGAATGGACCCAGTATTGAGCCTTGAGGTACACCTAACTGAACTGGTAACCCGGAAGATTTTACACCATTCACATCTACACATTGGAACCTATTATGTAAATAAGAATTTATTACTTTGAGAGCTTCATTTTGGACACCATAATGACACAGTTTACGCAAAAGCGTGTCATGGTCCACGCAATCAAAGGCTTTGGAGAGATCACAGAAAACTCCAATAGCATTTTGCGAGTTCTCCCATGCGTCAAATATGTGTTTCAGCAGTGCAACACCCGCATCTGTAGTCGAACGACCTTTTGTAAAGCCATATTGTTCATTATGAAGGAGGCTGTTTAAATTAAAATGTCTTAGCAATTGCTTGAGTATTAACTTTTCAAATATTTTGCTAAATGCAGGTAAGATAGAAATAGGTCTGAAATTGCCAACGTCATTTTTATTACCTGATTTAAATAAAGGTATGACTTTACTACTCTTCATGAGGTCAGGAAAAGAGCCCAAATCAACACATTTATTAAAAGTAACAGCTAGATAGGGGGCTACGATTTCTATTATGTTGCTTAATAGTTTAATGGAGATACCCCAGATATCACCAGTGTTTTTAGACTTAAGTGTGTTAAAAATATTAACTACATCACGAGGTGTTACATGTTCGAAGCTAAATAAGCGACTACATTTAGGCACACTACTATGCAAAAGGTTTTCAGCTTTAGACGGGGACGAATTCAAGGAGCGAGTCGTAGTTATAGGTATGTTGGCAAAAAACTCATTGAATGCTTCAGCTACGTCAGCTGCTTTATTAACTAATTTATCTATCCCATGGTGCGGGATATCGTTGGATAAGCCGTTTAAAAATATTGCGGGTTTGTCGAAACTATTTTTCAATTCAAGCATCTGCTTTTTACTAGACTGTGCAACGACGCAAAGGAGGGTAATGTGTTTATCAGCCTATGACTTGTATAATTTTTAATTCGACAATTTTTTTTGTGTTTATCCTTCGTTCTAACACCACACATTCAACCTCATTTGTAGATCCCTATTGGCACATATCTGTCTATCGTTTGAATATTAAAATGGAAATTCTTCAATTTTGACGCAATCGTTGAACGTCTGAAAATTTTCCTGGTTGTATGTTAGATACCAAATCGTGGTCTTTATAGATCATCTTCTAATTTTTCTTGGAAAATTATGCCAAAGTTTATTTTTTTTATGTCTTCGCTGTATCGCCGTATCTCTCGATACTCATTGATTTTTTACCAGTGCCGTCGCACAAATCTACTAAGAGAGTCTGATAAGTTAGGTCCCACGACGAAGTGGGAAATTACTTTAAATTTGGTTTTGGCGGCTTCCATCTCTGCCTGCCCAGGCCGAGCACCATCGTGTGACTCGCAACTTCGCAACGGCTCCCATCTCTGCCTGCCCAGGCCGAGCACCGCCGGATTTCAGATAATCTTTTAAATTAAAAAAAAAAACTTCTATTTTGGCGAACAGTTATCATTTCATTAGAAATTTCATCGTTAAATTTATTTTTTTGTGAATTATGAAAAATATGTATTGTTAGGTTATATGGGTGTCTTGAACGCACCTAAGTGGCTTGATTGCAATCATCCCAATTAGGTCGTTTTTAATGTCCCATCTAGCACCGTTACCCGCATCTGGTGTATTATTATTTTTTGATAATTTTGTCTATTTAAAAAAAAGTACATGTCACGTACAGCGTGTTTCTTTTGAATCACACCACATTGTTCCTTTGGCACTCAAAGAGATCAAACGCGTCGACCCGTCGTGTCGGCCGATTTTGATGATTCTTACGTCAATCGATTTGTCTTAATGTTGAGAGTGGCACTAAAGACATGACAGTAATCGAAATTCAATATGGCGACAACCAGACACAATAGGTATTTGATAATCATCTTTAGTTTAATTTAATCATTTTTCATTTTGAATTAATAAATTGTTGTTAGTTTGTTAGCAACCATTCTCACTAAAATTTTCAAAACGTATAGGTAGATCATCATTATCTACCTAGCCTTTTCCCAACTATGTTGGGGTCGGCTTCCGGTCTTACCGGATACAGCTGAATACCTGAAACTTTTATTTTATTTATATACCATTTTGACATACTTACTTTGTGGAGTTCAATATACTGTTTGCAACTTAATATTTACTTGTAAAGTATTATATTGTTTTCAATTATTGTGAATGTGAAGCCTATGTGGGTCATTTTTTTTTTTTCTCATTTAGTATTAATCATGGTCTGGCAGTTTGAGTAATTTATGCGGCCTACCCAAATGTTCTTTCTTTGGTATTGTTCGTCGAATCGTTGAGCTCCTTAAGTTCTGAGTTGAGCTGCACGATTACTGACAAATGCGTGCACTGACTGGACAGGTCCACTCAATCTGTGTGGTTCTTTCCTCAAAAGGACCATTTCAGACACCAATCTACATGGCCTTCACATGATCTGACCAAGATTATGTCTGGACTTTAAAAGAGACTGTGACCTCTGAGTTTGTTTCGGCCTTTCTTCTCAGAGTAGTCAGATAGGAAACGCCGACCTCATCTAGCTTTAAAAATATGATTGACGTGTAAAAGTGTTTGTACAAACCTACTTACAGAAAATAAATCATTTATCATTTATCATTTACCAGTATTTTACATGGAGCGACTGCCTATCTGACCTCCACAACCCATTTTTGGGTAACACGATACCACTTGCTAAGACTGGTTGTCAGACTTTCGAGCTTCTGACGACCCGTAACGACTGTCAAAGATCCACGAATGACAGCTGGTACCAACGGCTTAACGTGCTTTCCGAGGCACGGAGGGGTCTTGGTATGTAAAGACGGTCACCCATCCATGGAGCAACCGCGGCAAGCGTAGCTTAACCTGATCGATCGACCCGTGTGGCTGTTATTACTTAGCCACAAGACCCTCAAAATGTATCTAGTTATGCTGTGATAAAGTTCTTGTATAATCTTATAATAGGTCTTATTAATGTTAACAATATTTATTAAAAAGTGTAAAATAAAAAAAAGTAATTTGAAAAAATCAAAAAACCCGACTGCGTAAAAAGCGAACTTTAAAAAATATTGAAACAAGATGACCTATTTCTATATCAACAATCTCATGCAGTCGGACACATCTTCTTAAATTTAACAATAAGTACCTATTGCCTCCGACTGCAAACTCACATGCACAGAAATATTCTGAATGCCAGTATTTTACATGGGGCGACTGCCAATCTGACCTCAACAATCGAGTGACTGGGTAACACGATACCCCTTGGTAAGACTGGTTGTCAGATTTGGGCTTCTGACGACCCGTAACAACTGTCAAAGATCTACAAATGACAGCCGGGACCAACGGCTAAAAGTGCTTTCCGAAGCACGGAGGAGTCATTGCCCCTCATTTTTGAAGTATATAAATACGATCTAATTTATCTTTTGGTTCTCACTGAGAGGTCACTTCAAGGATATTAAGAACTAAGTCGAGACCACTTTCCGTTACATGCAAAAGTTATGTGCTTGGGTATATATGTGTGTTTACTTTATTTATTTTTGTAAGACTGAAAGTTGGTAGTAAAGCTAAGTCGTTTAAGGTATTTTGTTTGAGTAGAGCCTTGTTGATATTATGGAACTCAGGAATTCTCAGAATCAGAATCAGAAAAAGTGATTTTACACTTTTTCTGATTCTGAAGGACCTTTGAAAGGCAGATGAAATAGACCCGCGGGGGGGGGGGGGGGGGGGGGGGTTGGGCTGTAACACCCACACATCGTTTTTGAGCTGACGAATTTTTCAAACATATGAAGCAATCTTTTAGCAATGTTTTCAGATTGTAATTGAAAGGTGTGCAAATAGAATAACTAAAAAATCTATCTATCTTGATTTTAATTTATTTCAGAAGAAGCGGTTTCACGTGCAATCCATTTTTTTTATGTCGTGGTTTATTATCAATTAACTTCTCTCGCTCTGGGCGGAGCGGGAGGGTGTGTCAGACTCACCCGTGTTCCTGGTGTTGCCTGTGTTGCCAAGGGCCACGGTAACCCTTTCGGACTTTCCCGCGACCCCGGCAGACATCGGCCCTAGTGGACCCTACACTTGTGCTGACATCTTTTTGAGGCACGCGTGGAATACAACGCGCCGTCGACCTGGTCCTTATCGGACGGCGAGCTACCCATTGCTCACCGTCCGCAAGCCCGCGCCTACGGTGGCCAGAAATCCGCCTGGGATTCCCGACGCCCAGGGCGTCTCGTGCGGCGGCTAGGGGGGCGAGGGCGCTAAATTTGCCTCTCCCTCACCAGTCCCGCCTCCTCCTTCGCAAGCATTACTGCTTCGCAGAAGGTGACGGCTGCCCATGCCCTCTCGCTCCGTACCATGGTCTGGACCAGGGCCGGACGCGAGAGATCTTCGCCGCCGATCGCCTCCAACGTGCAATGCATGCGTTGGGTTGGATTCCAAATAATGACCTTTAAGGTCTACCACACAATGGGATTTATTATCTAGTCTTCAACGTTTTTCAGTACATTTTGACAACTTTGAACATGAGACTGCTTGGTTACCAGTGGGCCTAGGTACGAACGCGCCGACTAAACGTAGATAATGTAAATTTGAACGATTTAAAAATTGAAAATACTCGTTTTGCACATAAGTTTTAGTTTGTTTTAAAACTATTTGTATCCATGGGTGATAAAAATTGTACCAAAATGTTAATTTTGGTATAATTTTTGCGACAATCACAATTTGCACTATACTATACTATGGAGCGTCAGCCTGTCCAATAGACAGTCTTTTTTTTTTTTTGGGTGGGAAATCATCAAATAACTTCTCCCGCTCTGAGCGGAGCGGGAGGGTGTGTCAGACTCTTACTGACTAAAACCCCCGTATTCCTTCTTGTTGCCTGTGTTGCCAGGGGCCTCGGTGACCTATAAGTACCTTCCCGCGACCAATAGACATTCTGGACTCAATCTGTGCACAGCTTTGAGCTATTACAGCTTCAAAAAAAACCGGCCAAGTGCGTGTCGGACTACGCACAATGAAGGGTTACGTAGTTGGGATGATTTTATCCCAAGAACAAACTTAACATTGTAGCCGAAAAACATGTTCTCCCGTAGATTCCAACTGCAAATGTAAGTTTGTACGCACAATATTGAGAGTTTACCATGTTATTTTAATGCCATAGACATCTTATAGGTTTTTCTGTAAAAAAAATAAGTATAGAACTATTTTCTGTATTTTTTTTTTGAACATTTTAGGCTTAACAGTTTCGGAGATAAGGGGGAATGGTAAATTTTCATCTATTTTCTTAAAGAACTTTAAACTATTTATTTTAAATTTTTCAAAAGAATGTTATTTGCGTTCCTCATATCAAGCCCTTTCGCTTGATATGTCACACTGTATAGTTAGCATTTTTTTTTTGTAATTTTTGCCCTTTAAAAGTTACCCTCATATTCAACATTAATTTATATTAGTTACATGTCCATGTTTGGATCACAGAAATTCTTATAAAAAAAAAAAATAACATAAAAATAAAATCTTTGTATTTCAGGCTTATTTGGCCCATACATACATAATCAGCCTATAATGTTCCCACTGCTGGGACACAGGCCTCCTCTCTGTGAGAGGGAGTGGGCCGTAATCCACCACGCGGGCCCAGTGCGGGTTGGTAGATGTCACATGTCTTCGAATTTTTGGTTCTAGGACATGCCGGTTTCCTCACGATGTTTTCCTTCACCGTTTTGAAAGCAGTGGTGATGAAATAATTTACACAAAGTAAAGCGCCTGTCCGGGTTCGAACCTACGACCTACAACTCGTAAGTCGCGGCCGTTACCACTGGGCCACCACTGCTCCCATACATATTGTTAGTAAAACAACTTAAAACTATGTTAGTATTTAAAATTACGATATTATTCCATCTTATCTGTACCAAATTTCAACGTAATCGGTCCAGTAGATTCAGAAGAAATCGGCTGTGACATACACGAGGCTTCCGTTTCTTCCTTTAGAGGTACGGAACCCTTGAAATCATATGAATTTACGTTATATTTACGTCACGCGTCATCATGGTTTTCACGGAGCGTCAGTCTGTCAGACTCCAGCCTTGACTGAATCTGTACACAACTTTGGAATATTACAGCTTCAAAAAAATGAAGGCAAACGCAATTTTGTGAATGTTGAAACCGAAAAGAAATACCGAGTTTAAAGCTTTATAATTGTATCATCCATCTCGGTGTAGCTGGAAAGTTACTCCACTTCGTAATTAAAACCTAGAGTAAGTAATAGAACTCCGTCGCTTAGCCATGTCGTGTCTGTCTCGTTATCCCTACAGAATCAAACTGTAGAAGCAGACATTTATTTTAGACGTCACTATTTAGAGATTACTAAGACAAATGGCTGGGGTTCTGATGATGAGACATACGGATGGACAGATTGAAAAGCCAAACATTTTCCCCCTAGACTTTTCTCGACTATGTTGGGGTCGTGTTAAAAATTAAGTGGCAACATTCATTAGTTCCTGTTTTTGACACAGAAAAGTGTGTGGCGCTAAACGTATTGAGATCATTATCAGAAAAAATCGCATTTGAATATTTTCCCTCCCCGAAGTCCGAATGTAAAGGAACATAATATTTGCTCTGTAATCATCTAATGTATATATATAAGTCAGTCTGTGGCATATTCATTAAAATGTACCAGTAGTGTACTCTGTGTCAAAATGTGCTCTGTGTAGTCTGTGGTTTATCTGTGACATCTGTCAACAATAAAAAAGTCCCCGTCATGTCGCATCTGCCGTGTTTGATTCCATCCAATAAATCTATCCTAATCAGGGTGATCCCCACGAACTTTCAATAGGTCGGCTTCCAGTTTTGCCACATGGAGTATTTCACTTGGAGTGACTGTCTATCTGACCTCCACAAACCACACCAAACCCACCACCACAGTACAAGTGTGACTAATACCTATATTCGTAATAGGTACAGGGTATTATAATACAAGCCATGTATATTCGTATTAGGATACGCGAATATAGAGTAATAGGTTACCAGGGGGTAACAATCACCTCTTATAGCAATATTATTTCAATATGACTTCAGCGTGAGAAAGAGATGGAGCTATAAGTCCCGTACAGCTCCGTCACTTTCCCACTGTAAAGTAATATTATAATAATACTGCTATAAGAGGTCATGGTTGCCCCCCAGGTATTAGTCAAATATTAGTCGGACGCGTAACAGCAAGGCGACTATTATTATTTGCCGACCGCAGTCATCTTACTCGCCGAAGTCTCGGCCGGTTTGACGAGTGAGCGAGATGTAAACTCGTCTAACCGACCCAAGGCAGGTGAGTGAGCGAGATGAGTATTGTATTGTATAAATAGAACCTGTATATTTAAATAATATGACATAGTATAACCTATGAAAAAAAACCATTGCACGTAACTTTTTAAATATGCCAACATAATCAACGTTGACAGCCCTAAGCCTGTTAAAGTATAAAGGAAAATACACCCTTTCACTTCTGTAATAGGCATACATGAATAAATAATAAACGTGTACATTAACGAGAATTCATATTAATTATTATGGAGAATATTATCAGGTATTAGATTGAGTAGTTAATAATGAATTGATTCACTAATATTTTACTAATACCCAGTAATAGGTATGGTATCATAATATGCGATAACTAATATGTTCAATAATAGGATCACTTAAAAATGACGCTAATATAACATCTCTACACCACCTAGTACTAGGTAATACTTAGTAAGAATACTTTTTGTTAGATTATCGGTCGTCTGACTACAATACCTGTAACAACTGTTAAAGATCAGATGACCAACTCGAGACCAATGGCTTGACGTGCTTTCCGAGGCACGGACGGGTCGCGATTCTGCAATGGGTAGTCGGATCCACTGACTGACCTCAGCAAGTGACGTAGGTAAGTATTATGTTTGGTCTACCAGGAATACCACGAAATGTGATAAAAATAATAACCAGACAGTAAAGTCAGAGATATTAATCGTCAAGCAAATTGACTAAGTACCAACTTATTTGACCGATTACTCAAATCACAACTATCATTATTTGACATTTGTTTAAAATAAGTATAACACGGCAAATTGCCGTAATGTGTCAAGTTGATACACGATTAATTTCCCCGACCCTACATGGTACTGATCCAGAATCCAAATAAATCTCCATTGATTTATTACTCTCCACAATGTTTTAGATGGGTAACATCTTTCCTCTAGTTTTCTATGAGAGTGATTTAGTGAAAAGGGACGGAAGTCTGTAACAGGAAGTGACAGCTTAAGCATGTAATTAGTGTACTCATGGAATTAGTAATTATTATATAGGTTGTAAGTAGAGGGGGTCAAATTTCAACCAGTTTTCCAGAATTTGAAACACTAGTTGTTATGAATAATTATTTGAATAAATATTTCAGTATTTAGCTTTTTAAATTCTGAGGTTAATTTCTGTCGCTGCTCAGTTGCTTATTACCAAGGTGAGATGTCAGATGTTACACATTATATGCGACCACTGTAAGGCTAGCTCGTTTTTATTTGTTTACAAATTTATAACTTAATGGTACGGCTACATCGTCGCGATAACGCGAATTACACTTCGCATGCTCTCTCTCGCACACCGCTCGACATCTTGCTGTACAACAGAGAACGCGCGAAGTGTAGTTCCCGTTATCGCGACAATGTAGCCGTAGCATACGGAATATGGTAGAAAGTACGAAAAACGCGTCCAAAAATATCCAATATTTAAGGTCAAGCGAAGGTAATCTTAAACTTACTTATTTTTGTTCATAACAATGTCTTTGGCAGTTCTCAATAGGTTATTTAGTTTAGGTATTTTGTTGTTTGTTTTGAACGTCGCTTGCATAAAGTTAAGTAGATAATGTTCAACGCCTGTTTAAGAATGCTCTTTTGACGTTTAAGTACTCGACACCTAACCACTGCTGGGACTCATGCCTTCTCTATGTGCGGGGTTGGTGGAATGTGTAACACAAGTCTTCGATTAGACCTGGATTTAGATCCGGTAGCTTAACCTGATCGATTGACCCGTTCGGCTGTTATTATTTAGCTTCAATCCCCTCTCAAGACTTACTGAAATAAACATTTCATTTCATTTTCATTGTTTGTTTCTACGACATGCCGCTTTGCTCATGATATTTTCCTTGACCGTTTTGAGAGCAATGCTCAGCAGTAACTAAAAACAACTAGTAAGGTGAGCCCTTAACCTATTTCCAGCTAAGGACTGCAAACGGACTTGAACTAAAACATTTGTGGCAGGTATCTAATGAAAACATTTATTCTGTCAATAGTTTGCGGACACACAAGCTCGTAAAAATAACCCGGTTTTCTTCAGTTGACTTTCAGTCTGGATTGATTTAGCTTTGTTATTGCAGAAAGGTTAGTTAAGGTGTATCCGTAGCTGGAGCTAGCAAAATTCAGTCAGTCAATTGCTTGCAGGTCAGTGACAGGTTGTACCTTGATGAAAAAATATGATTCGCGACTAATATAATCGTTAGAATCATTCATACAGATGTATGAAATCATTACATTGGGCAACAAATCTACCTTAGAGAGATCTCTAAAGAAGCCTTTAGAGATCTCTCTAAGGTAGATTTGTTACACACTATGCCGGCGGCACAGCCGGTGGGTTTTTGCCGCGCGGGTATGTCGCCGGCATAATCAGGCCGTTTGTGCGTACTAGGCTCGTTCGTGCGGCAAGCCCCGGTGGCTAAAATACCCGCCGGGCTTGTTGGCGGCATACCCGCCGGCCGGGCATAGTGTGTAGGAGCCTTAAGGTAGATTTGTTGCCCAATGTCATGATTTCATGAAAAAGTCATTCAATCGAACAAATCTAACTTACGAGTGAAGAATGCTCTCAGCGCTCTTGTTGACTACGGATCCCCAAAATTAAGACAGAAAATAGGCACACACAAAGATAGACAAACAGAAAACACATTTGGACATTTAAATTCATGGCCTTTATCTACTTTTCCTAATAGAATGCTGTCAAAATAATGACTCAACAAAATGCTCAACCAGTCAGAGCTACAGTGTATCACAAGAGTTGCTGATTCACGAGTCCAATCAACAAAGTTGGAACTTTAATTCAATCTACTAAGATTGGAATTTGCATGACGATTCAATCTGGTAGTTTCATAACAAAATTATAGAGAGAGCTATGAATGATATAAAGTTTCAGTGGCAGTTGAATTGGTAGTGTTCTGTTTATTACTGAAAAGGTAGTTAGAACTTTCACAGTAAAATAATACCGGTAAATAACTTAATAATTTTATCAAAATAAGACAAAGGCATAGGCCGTCGCGCACGCATCTTTTTTTTCTTTTTTTGCGTGGATTTTTGTTGGACAGAGATATATTTCTATACATCTCTGTCCAACACTTTCATTCTTCCTCCCACCGAGAGGAAGCCTGTGTCCCAGCAGTGGGAACATTATAGGCTGATTATGATTATGCACACCATTCTCATTCTGACTAGGGCAATTAATTAATTTGATTTAGCAATTCGCCAATTATTGTCAAAAGTAAAAATACCAACATTTAAATAGACTTAAACTATTCAAGTCCTATATTGCATTCGCGTTTTAGTTTACAATCATTTAAAAAAAAATCACTTTAGAACTTTTTAATAATAGTGACTAGTCATTCTGAAATTCACTTAATTTACATTCGCATAAAGTTGATATGCGTTTAAATAAGGAAATAACATCAGTATTAGGAACAAGGATTTTACAGTAGGTAACTTTTTTCCCAGAAACTCCAATTCATGCTTACTGTTTGCCCAAGTTGCACAAGCGATTTTTTCCCGCGGTGTTTTTCTTTCGCGCACTAGACTTTCAACGCTCTGCTTAGAGCCCAGAGTTAAAAATCCAACAGTGTGTTTTTTCTACGCATTGGGATGCACTCTGTAGGATTTAAAATGCTCAGCTCAACACCGTGGGTTGAAAATCCAGTGCGCGATAAAATCCCGCCGTGATATTTTTACGTCCGTGCGTATTCAAAATTAAAAATGCGAGCTTATTAAAAATGCGAAAATAACTCTGTTTGTTGGTCTGTCTGTTATTTTTTCATGCCTTAACGGCTGATCAGATTTCGATAGACATACAGGTAGACCATGATCTGTGGGGCAATTGCGTAACATACATAAACTGACAAATTGATCGCAATGGGTTTCATTTTGACAGTTCACCCACGTCCATTGTTAGTTCACCTGCGTCCATTGACAGTTCACCCACGTCCATTGACAGTTCACCCACGTCCATTGACAGTTCACCCACGTCCATTGACAGTTCACCCACGTCCATTGCGTTACCTATATATGTATGTTGTTGAGCAGACGAAGTTTTCAAACCTGTAAATAATGCAATATGACGAGGGGGGTGATCTTTGCATTATGCTGATATTTGCGTTATGCTCGTTAACGGGTGCTGCTTGTGGTGACTGGTCCTCTTGCTGACCATGGTTTTGTTATTTTTATTAGTAATTAACTGTTTATTTATTTTACTTCGATGGTGCCAGTTTATCATTTGTAACTGAGTTACAGCTACAGCTTTATGTAAGCGGGCACGCCCTTTATGTCTGGAAGCTTTTATTTAGGTATTAAGTTCTGTTTACGTTTTTATGTTGAAAATGATATTTCTGCTTGAGTATAGTTTTCATTGTTTTTTTGGTATATTGGCGTGTGCTAGCTAGCATATGGCAAGTCATTTAATTTAATGTTTTGTGTTACTTTGCATACGATTTGAACAGAATCATTTTTTTCTAACTAAATAGACAGATGTGCTACTGGGGAGTTTATTGCGCCACTACTTCTTCCCAGTTAAAGCACTAGAAAGTGGTGAAGGGCGGCCGATTTCAGGGGACTGTCTTATGTAATTTTGACGTTCTAAAAGTGTTCTCAGCTTAGTTTGAATAAATGACTTTTGATTTTGTTTTTTTTTATTTTGATTTGTGAAGCAATGGATTAGCTATATACTTCAAAACTCTCGGATTGTGATTCAAACTGTATTACACAATTAGGGTGCCGGGGTTATCATATACGATACTTTTTATCCGGATCGTACGTTCTCAGTGGGATTACATTTCGACCTCCACGCGGGCAACAGCTAGTCAAATCCTTAATATAACACAGCCGATAGAAAATAGATAAAATCACTGACCTGTAGATAGCCTTTATAATATATAATTTATGACCAAAACTCTTAGACTCAACAGATTTCATTAATAAATATTGGATCCTTTAAAAGACGATACATCTGATAATATTGTGAATGAAAAACATTTTGGGGGAACGATAATTTGGCTCGTATTTGTTTCGTTTTAAGGGTACCGTACGTCCGAATGATTAAACGGAACCCTCGGAAGATGACCTCGGATGATAACATATAAAATCTCCCTAATATCGAGACATAACAAGACATTTCACGAAGAAGTCATCGACGCATTCTGCACATCAAAGTAATTTTGAGCAAAAATAATTACTGGAAAACGACTTTTATTTAACGCTGTGAATGAAAATTAATTGTCAAAGTTTGTCAGTTTTCTTAAAAAAATAATTTACCTGACTTTACATTTATAGTTTTTATCATTTCACATACACACGAAATAGTCCCGACTTATGATAATTATAAGCTTACCTATAAGTTTTTTAATAGATCAAAAGGGGGAGCTTTTTTTTTTGGTTAAGAAATCATCAAATAACTTCTCCCGCTTTGGGCGGAGCGGGAGGGTGTGTCAGACTCTTACTGACTAAAACCCACCCGTATTCCTTCCGTTGCCTGTGTTGCGGGGGCCTCGGTGACCCATAAGTACCTTCCCGCGACGGGGGATCTGCTTAAAATGTTTTTCAGTAGATTTTCTTTTTACTGTTACGTCACGTACGTTTTACGTTATCTACGTTTTGAAGGTTTTTTTTTTGTTGCACTTGTAAACTGCGAAGCGAAGGATTATAAACAAAGAAAAAATATTTAAACATTATTACAAAAAAATATTTCGCTCATACCAATTTACTCAGCGTGTTCGAAATATCGATAATGATTTCGATAATTATTGTAATTAACCTACACAACCTCTCAGTTTAGGGGTGCTAAAACGCACAGTTTGTGTTCTCTCATTTCCATTTTTATATCGACATCCCCAAATCCCAATCCTTTCAAACATTGTACTTGATAATCTGACCCAATGAATTTAACATCAAATTCATGTAGGTCAAGAGTTGCGTTCTCTCGCCAACAGATGCCCGCTATAACGGCTGCATCGCACAAGCGTTGTTCTCGATGAATTATTGAAGAACCTATGACTTTGTAATCTTATACCATTAGATTTAGAGGAAGAATGGAGTATTTTTGTAGGATATTTCAAGTGTTTGCTAAGACTTTGGTCTAAAAACAAGAATTGAGCTATGCTTCTATAGTCTGATGTTTTTACAAAATGGCGCTATTCAGTTTTTATAGATCAAAGAAAAATAATGGAAGGTATTATTTTTAGGAAGCTTATGGTTAAAGAAGTTCTTAGCACAGCGCTTGCACTTGTGTGCTTTGTTTCGCCGCCTGGAAGTTAAACAGGCTCATACTGTGCTTATTATTATGATAAAAGGTGGATTTTTTGGACGGGACTGTAAGGGTAGGTTCCTTAAATGGCTAAAAAAGTTTATAAAGTTATGAGGAACAGGGTACAAAGTTCAAACATCCTCTATAGAATAGGGAGGGTCCTCCAACCAGACGGGTGATGGTGATGTATCTGGTGAGCAACTGCCTGACGTCGGAATGTTGAATATATGCTAGTCGCGCGCAAAACTCTGCTTGCGCGATTTAGGACTTGTGTGACGTCAGTTCTTTGATGCATAGTTCGCATGTGGCGGTTCAGATGCCGCCACCACAAGTTAAATACAGTCATCTAAGAACGTGTAGCTACAACGGTTAAGCTAGGTGCCTCGTCTAAAATATCTACCCTTTTTTTGGGTGGGAAATCATCAAATAACTTCTCCCACTCAGTCCCACTCGGCAGGCATCGGCCTAGTGGACCCCTAATGTGCTGACGACATCTTTTTGAGGCGCGCGTGGAGCAGAACGCGCCGTTGACCCGGGCCTGATCCTTATCGGACGGCGAGCTACCCAATACTCACCGTCCGCAAGCCCGCGCCTACAGTAGCCGGAATCTACCCTGTATTAACACATTATATATTTTAAAGAAGTACCTAAATGTGAAACACTTTTTTTTTTTGGGTGGGATATCTTCAAATACCAGTAAGTTCTCCCGCTCTGGGCGGAGCGGGAGGGTGTGTCAGACTCTGACTGACTAAAACCCACCCGTATTCTTTCCGTTGCCTGTGTTGCCAGGGGCCTCGGTAACCCTTTAGTACCTTCCCGCGACCCTTGCAGGCATCGGCCCTAGTGGACCCCTACACTTGTGCTGACGATATCTCTCTGCGGCGCGCGTGGAATACAACGCGCCGTTGACCCGGACCTGATCCTGACCGGACGGCGAGCTAGCCATTGTTCACCGTCCGCAAGCCCGCGCCTACCGTGGCCGGAAATCCGCCCGGGAACCCGACGCCCAGGGCATCTCCTGCGGCGGCTAGGGGTGAGAGGGCGTGAAAATTGCCTTTCCCTCAACCGTCCCGCCTCCTCCTTCGCAAGCATTACTGCTTCGCAGAAGGAGGTGACGGCTGCCCATGCCTTCTCGCTCCGTACCATGGCCTGAACCAGGGCCGGACGCGAGAGGTCTCTGCCGCCGATCACCTCCATGTGGACACGACGGTGCTCTGCCCAAGCCGGGCAGACCTCCACCGTATGCTCCACCGTGTCCTCCGGGCGATCCATTCAGTGGTGACACCCGGGCGTTTCTTCCCGCCTTATCCGACACAGGAACCTCCCGCAGCTGCCATGTCCGGTGAGGATCTGCGTCAGGCGGAAGGTGAGGACGCTGTGACGCCTCTCTAGATACTCCTCAAAGAGGGGACTTATCACCGCAATTGTGGCGTGCCCAGCACTGGGTTGCGACAACCGTTCTCTCCATGTCGCCATGAGATCCCGCCGCCCTCCGTCTGCTGTGCCACGATTTCTCGCGGCAGCGGAGTTACGCCCCGGCGTTTCGCCTCCTCGCGCCACTCCCATACGTGCGCGAGGACTTTTGCAAATTCACATTTGCAAAAGTCCTCGCGGGAGTGAACACTGACAGTTTTTCACATTTAAAAGAAATATTCACGTCCCAACACATTATTCGACGTAAATATTTCTTTTAGATAGAGTTAATCAAGAGTATTGGTTGGGGCTTTGCCCATGCACAATTTCTGCATTTGAATCGCAACCCAACTGACTGAAAAATAGCAGTTTCGGTTCTTGTGCAGTTGACATAACTGCATTTAAACTGTTTACCGACTGCGCAGTGCACAGTACGCTGGCAGTCTGAACAAGTTTCGAGTGTTAGCAAAGTTACTATGGCTGAAGAGAACTCGAGTTTCTGTGCTAAGTTTAACTTTCCAGTTATTGGTTTTTCCCGATTAAAACACAAAGCAGACATAGATGAATCGTCATTTTTACGGATAGTAATTTTGACAATCCGATTTTGTATAGCGGTTTTTATACCCGATTTCAGTAACACTAGGTTATATCTAAATATATAAATATTATTATTATTATTGGTGGTATTCTTCATAAACATCTGGTGCGTAGTACTCGTAACCGTCGTGCGTGTATGACCAGATGTATGAACATAAACGAAGCAAAAGGAATATGTAAGAATGGTGACAGGTGGCGTTCCGAAGTTTCTGCCTACCCCATGGGAAGAAGGCGTACGTTCATGCATGTATATTATGCAATATTTCACTGTTGGATTTTCAATACACGGTGCTGAACCGAACAGTCCGTTCTATGCCTGGAGGCTTTTATTTAGGTATTAAGTTCTGTTTACGTTTTTATTTTTTAATTTTTATTTTCATTGTTTTGTTGGTACTCGTATACTCGTATTGGCGTGTGCTAGCAAACATATGGCAAGTAATTTAATTTAATGTTTTGTGTTTCGTAGTGTTAATTACTTTGCTTACGATTTCTATAGAATCAAATTTATATAACTAAACAGACAGGTGTGCTGATGGGGAGTTTGTTATGCCACTTCTTCCCAGCTAAAGCACTAGGAAGTGTAAAGGGCAAGCGTTTTTGGAGGACTGTCTTATGTAATTTTGACGTTCGAAAAGTGCTGATTTTCAGCCAGTAAAGTCATTTATTCAGACTATGAATAAATTACTTTTGAGTTTGATTTTGATTTCGGCAATTCATTTTAGGTGTCGCATAGCGCCTTTTTACATGAAGGTTCTTACATATTTGGCCACAATTTAGATACGTTTGCAGTCAATATCCAATGTTTGAAAATCTAACATGGGTACGTAACCTTCTTCAATGTCGTATTAAATTTAGGGAAGGCTAGAGGTTCCCTGAATGATTGAACATCCTTTTAAATTATTGAACAACTTTTAAATCTTTTAAGTAAGGGTTTTTCTACGTTATTGATTAGATAGTCTAACTGACTTATGTTAAGGCACCGTGCGCGAAAAAAAAATGCCCTCTTTTGTCAATTTCTTATCAATTGGGAGAAAGCCTAAAAACATTGAAACAACATTCATGTCAGTCTCAGCACCTGTGAATAGTTTCATCACTTTTGCGCTCTCGAAACTATAATTTATTTCACCATTGAGTTACTTATTGAAGATATTGTATTATCATAAAATCAAATTTTGATTTTATTCAAGTATGAATTATGTTTGATTTTTAAATTTCTTGAAATGGTTTTCTAAATAATAGAAAAAAATGCTTCACTGATTGGGTATTTTTGAAAAAATGGTTTTTTTTCAACATTTTTTTCTGTTATATTTTGTATTAAAGTTTAAAAAGGTTGTCCAGCCATGTGCAAGTAGACCATATCGTGATGTTATTTAAATATTTAATGCTCAAAATCAAAAGAAGTTGCTTGTACAAAAATGATTGAGCGCCATTTTTTGGAAAACCTGTTGCGGATTTTTGTGATTTTCCATGAATACTTGATTTAATTGAAAAATCCTCTTCAGCCAACATGGCTGAAGGGGATTTTTGCAGAGTCGAGTTCTTTGTTTCGCATGTGCTGTACGTCTGTCACAGTAGATTTGCTCTTGAAATGAAATGAAGTGAAATGAAATGAAATGATTTTATTTTCATTTTTAGAAAAAAACTAGATGAGCTCGGCGTTTCCTATCTGACTACTCTGAGAAAAAAAGCCGAAACAAACTCAGAGGTCACAGCCTCTTTTAAAGTCCAGACATAATCTTGGTCAGATCATGTGAAGACCATGTAGATTGGTGACTGAAATGGTCTTTTGTGGACAGAACCACACAGATTGAGTGGAACTATCCAGTCAGTGCACGCATTTGTCAGTAATCGTGCAGCTCAACTCAGAACTTAAGGAGCTCAACGATTCGACGAACAATACCAAAGAAAGGACATTTGGGTAGGCCGCTTAAATGACTCAAACTGCCAGACCAAGATGAAAACTAACTTAGAGAAATAATAAAAACAATAATCCACATAGTCTTCAAATTCACAATAATTTTAAAAAGAATATAATACTTCAAAAAGTAAATATTAATGTCATAGTGTATTTAACAAAATCAACGAATTGGAACGATTAAGTTGAAATTTGGTACACATATGAATTGCTGTGATTGGGTCACAGAACACGGGCGTGTAAAATGAATTTTGAATATGAGGGTCACTATTGTGGGGCAAATTAGAAAAAAAAAAGTTTGCAAACTGTACCGTGTGACATACTTGTCAAATGAAAGGGCTTGTTGTGGGAGTCTAATATATATATTTATAATTTTAAAATACATAGTTTTAAAGTTATTTAAGAAAATATATTAAAATTTATCAATCCCCCCTTTATCCCCGAAACTACAGAGCCCAAAATTAAAAAAAAAAACTGAAACTTTTAGATTAGGTACAGAAAAACCTATGAGAAGTCTGTGGTGTTAAAATAACATGATAATCTCTCAACTTTGTGCGTACAAACTTACATTTGCAATTAACATTTACAATGTTAGATTTGTTCTTGGAATAAATTATCTTGGGAAAAAACATGGTAGATAACATATTCATTACAGGGAACCACGTGAGTTCAACGCGCACTTGTCCTGTTTTTTTTTTAAAGGGCACCTCGTGGTTGACCTTGAGAGGTCGTGACTACTTAACCGGTCAATCCTGTTGCCTTAAGCTGCTAACTCAAAGCCGGGTCGAATTTCTTATATTACTAAGCGATTCCCCCATGTGGGGTATGAACCTCAGCTTAGGACGTAGCTGGGGGAGGACAGCAAGTTGGGACAGGCTAGATCATATCTTGGGTCCAGGGGCGACGGACTCGGGGACATCCGTCGCCCCCCACATAGCTGGACCCGAGGTGGCGGCGCGTAGTGTTCCACGCGCGCCCCTATTGGACGTCGCGGGGGGAATTTTACACCTTATTCCCGCCACGAGCCTGAGAAAATTGAAGTGTTTGTTTGTAATGTCAAAATAATATGTTCTAACTAAATGCTTATGAAAAATGTGTATACCTACGGTACTTATAACAAAAAACGATATTATTTTTTTTTAATTTTGGACAGTCTGTTTGTTTCAGTCAATCTCCGAAACAGCTGGACTGATTTTGACGGTACACTGGCAGATAGCTGATGGCTACTTTTAGAGTAGAAGGCAGCAGTCAGTCATCAATATGTATTAATCTTTGAAAATACACAGACTTACAATTTAACAAGATTTCGTACACATTCACAAGAAAATAAATCATTGTAACTAATTCTAATAGCCCGTCAATATGCGCCCTATCATGAACCGCTAGACGAACCGGCTCAGGAGAATATTGCCATGCGGGAGACGATCCCAGATAAAATTACTTATTTGGAAAACCTACTAAGTACACTTTGTAGGTTGGCTAATGTATTAATTTGTCTGACTCTTTTTTCCCAGTCTTTTTTAAAGGATGGGTAAGTCTCTGATGAGTACATTTTTTTGTGTTGTCCGAACTTTGAATAGACTCTGACAACCAGTTTTGGAGGTCAAATAGGCAGTCGCTATATTTAAGTTACTGGTATTCAGCTGTATTTAGTTAGACTGGAAACCGATCTGACTATTTAATATTTGTCTGCGAATTCAGTCATAACAGGCAATAGCCAATCCTATAATTCACCGCAAACTAAATGGGTCATTAATTATAAGTAACTACAACTATTTTTGTGTAACATTTTTTGGCTTATTGGTCGATTCGCACGAATTTACTCACCCGAAACGGGCGAATCGACATTTTTAATTAGACTCTGACAACCAGTCTTACCAAGGGGTATCGTGTTACCCAATTACTGAGTTGTGGAGGTCAAAAAATATAGCGACTGCCTATCGCAGTCGCTATATGTAAGATACTGGTATTCAGCTGCATTTAGTTAGACTGGTAACCGATCTGACTTTTTGCACAAACGATAATATTTGTCTGCAAATTAGTCATAATAGGCAAAAGCCAATCTTATAATTCACCGCAAACTAAATGGTTCATTAATTATAAGAAACTACAACTATTTTTGTGTAACTTTTCGGCTTATTGGTCGATTCGCACGAATTTACTCACCCAAAACGGGCGAATCGACCTTTCTAGATATTTTTTTTTTAGCAGGTGTTTTGCACGAAGTTAATTTATTAGTGGGCGAGTCGACAACTACGATCGATAAAATATACGTAATAAAAAATTATTCACTCACAGACAGACAGCACACGGCCTAAAAGCTGAGTCTAAAAGCTCTGAGTTGAGTTCTGTTCTGATTAAGCGCTGAGTTCCATAAATATGTAACGGTAAAAGGTAAGCACTGAGGCCGTTTGTCCATCGCACCGCCAACGGGACGTCAATGAGAAACGAGATGACGGCGTCGAAGTAGCGATAAATACATTTACAATATCCACGTGTCCACCGGACACCACCACCGGGACGTCACGTTCGTATCGAATAATCTCGTTTTTCGAACAAACAGTGTAAGGATGGATTTTTTATTTGTCCTCCTAAATGGGCTAAATAAAAGAAATAAATCAAAGTTTGTATCGAACTTCGTCATTCATATCGACGGAAATCCCTCCGGGCACATAGCTTGTAAGCAATACAACACTATAATTTACATTATCAAAATAACACAAACATAGTCAAACCTTATAAGCATTTGCTTTAATTCAACCCCTGTTTACATTTAAAACAAAATTTAAACAAACCGAGGTAGAAAATACCCTCTATTTCGTAGCGGACTATTTTACCAACTCTTTTGTCCGTTTTCTTGTAATTAATCTTCTTAGACCTGTTCTAATTAACTTGAATGAACGACTGGAACAAGCTCGTTCTTTGCTTTTTTTAATCTTCGTGAAAGTAGGGTAAGTCCATGTTAATAAGGTATAAAGTTTGATGTAGATTGTAGTTGATAGAAAATTAAATTGACTTCCTGTTGTAGGTAAGAAAGGCATTTTGATTAAAGCGATATTGGAATTTATGGGTTTTTGATATAATAGTTTTCAAGAGTGGCAATATTTACGCCTCCATATGCCCGCATATGCTCACACTCCCATTGGTCATAACGAGCCGGGTGCAAGTGGCAGCGTTTAAAACCTATGTCGTAATACCGAAATCGGCATTTTCTCGCACGTTTTGACGCAGGCACGTACATGAGCGTGGACACGCGTGTTTTGCGAGTGGCCGTAGGTAGCTTTTTTTTTGGGTGGGAAATTATCAAAAAAACTTCTTCCGCTCTGGATGGAGCGGGAAGGTATGTCAGACTCTTACTGACTAATACCCACCCGTATTCCTTCCGTTGCCTGTGTTGCTAGGGGTCTCGGTATCCCTTTCAGCCTTTCCCGCGACCCCGGCAAGCGTCGGCCCTAGTACCGCGTAGACCCCTACACTTGTGCTGACATCTCTTTGAGGCACGGGTCAGACGCGCCGTCGACCCGGGCCTGGTCCTTATCGGACGGCGAGCTACCCATAGCTCACCATCTGCACGCCCGCGCCTACGGTGGCCGGAAATCCGCTTGGGATTCCCGACGCCCACCACTCCACACATCCCTTTCAGCATTGTCATCTCAGCTGCATGCAATTGCCTTTCATTCATTCATCCCTTTTGTGGCCAATCTCTCTGATCCATACAAGACAGCAGGCCTAACCATTGTTTTATATATCTTCCCCTTAAGTTTAAGGGGAATGCGGGAGTCGCAGATTGTTCCCGTGACCTTCTGCCATTTCATCCATCCAGTGTTAACTGTTTGCTTAACCGTGCGATCTACTTTGCCATCGATAAATCCCTCTCATAGATAAATATAAACTTGCACAGAAACTTACTATAAGCTTAAGTAATCTTATCTGGTCTATCTATCAAGGATTATTTACCTAATCTAGCTCTGGTCCTAAATTTAGAACTTTGATATATCTGAATGAAAAGCTATAGTTTGACCAAAATCGCTGTACCGCGCCTTAGGAATGCGCGGCGAGGCGGGACCCCGTGACCGTTGACGAATGCCTACACTGACGAGTGAGCAGCCTGGACTTCCGCCCGTCTCGCCGCGCATATAACTAAGGCGCGGTACAGCGATTTTGGTCAAACTATAATCTATGTATCTTCTATTCTATATACAGTATAAAACAAGTTCACTTTTCGTGTATGGCTGTGGGTGACACAGACATACACGAAAAGTGAATTTGTATAAGCTTAGATCTTCTAACATGTCATTTTGACATGTCAATTAGTAAATTGTTTTATAAGCAGAAAGGGGATTTAGATACGTTGAAATTTAAAACTAGGCAGACTAACAATGTGATAATTATTTCTGCCTGTAAATAATTATTGTCTCAGTAAAAATTGAAACCCCAATCGTTGCACTAGTTAATGAGAAAAAACGTCTGTGCCAAACGGTCTTAGGCACGAGTAATCTTATACCGAACAGTTCCGTTCCGTTTCCGTTTATCTTTTAAGGGACGGAACCCTACAATAACAAATTTTGTTCCTTATGTTTTATACCTCGTTTGGCTGCTAGGAAAGTTCTATGTATTTCCACTGCAAACAACACAATACTTCAACAAACCCAATTCGAATAATGTAATGTAATAATACATAACATGCAAACAAGAGAAACAGAAATATTACTCAAAGCAAGAAATACCGTAAACAGTCATCAATATTGCAGAAGGTACTTAGGTCTGTTTGTCAGTTTGTTAGCAACTTCTGAGCTAACCCGCTTAAAGGCTCCTACATACTGGCGCGACTTGTCGCACGACGCGACGCGACACAAAGACACCGCGTGTAGCGCTACAAGCGGTGCCTTTGTGTTGCGACGCGTCGCGCGACAAGTCGCGCCAGTATGTAGGAGCCTTAACCGATTTTTATGAAAGGTATACAGGGTCAAATTAAATTACCTAGGATCGAAATCGAAGCATGATAGAACGGAAAACATAGATATGTTTTTTATGGTTCAATGACCCTACCTACATTCGCAGTTAAAATTCACCACATTTTCCCCATCATCACGTACCATGAAATCGCAAATCATCCTGTAAATGGGTGAAAATATGGAGTGTCAAATTTTGTAACAGTATTTTCGAAATCCAAGCAGAGAAAGTCGCGGGCGAAGCGCTAACAAAAATATAAATAAGGGAAAATAGCTTCATCTCGCGGTCGCGCTTGTCAATCACAGAGTACGTTTCGGGTCCAAATAAATTCTGCTTTTTATTTTTTTGGCCTTGAGTTAAGGTAGAAGCTAGACAGTGGCGGAGGCAGGAGAGCAGGAAAATTGGAAAAATCTTTTTTTTTATCGCAAAGAATCGGACTATTGGAAACTGTAGGTGACTCACATTCTGCCGGGGTTGCAGGAAAGTCCGAAACGGATACCGTGGCCTATGGCGACGCACGTGCTACGGAAGGAACACGGGTGGATTTTAGTCAGTAAGAGTCTGATACGCCCTCCCGCTCCACCCAGAGCGGAAGAAATTACTTAATAGATTTCCCACCAAAAAAAAAATAAGGTTACTCACATTATATTTACAATATATGTATACATAATATATTTATACATCCTACACTAATAAACACAAACAGATACTCGTACACATTATAATTATAAACATAAAACACTTATTTATTAGCAGCAATTAAGAATTTTACTCTGGCAAACACCTGAAAACAAACAAATATGGTGGGTCATCGGACGCGATAAAGCCTGGTTAAGTTGTTTTCTTTGGTTTTTTTTACATTTTTACGAGATATAGAGACTCATTTCGTGCTGCTGTGTTTATTGTTTTGTGTGCCTGGACACTTTTACGAGACAGAGGCTCATTTCATAGTATAATTATCTTATGTTTGTTGTTGTTTGTGCCTGGACACTTTTACGAGCTAGACTCATTTCATTTATTTTGTGTACGTGTATCTGTGGATTATTTGTTAAAATGTAAAGCCATACGCACTATGAACTTAGAAGAAAGTGTGCTAAATGTAACATCACTGCTGCAAAAGATAAACGACATTGTATTAAAATGAATATACAGTTTACCAACGAAGGTTCGAGAAAAGCTATGAATCGAAAAATGAATATTTTTAAAAACGCTTAAATCTTCGTTTTATTTAAAAATACCTTTCCATAAACATGTATGTATCATGTAAACAAACAGAAATTCAGTTAATATTCAATTTAAATACCGGAATTTCGCATTATTTTCATTTAATCAATTATCCATCTTAAATAAAATAATATCAGTTTTAAATCTTTCGCGAATAGTTGTTTCAAAAAATTTAAAAGAGTATGCTTAGATGGTTTGGTCATGTTGATAGGATGAATGAAAGGCGACTAACAAAAGGTATTTCAAGACAGATGTGAGTGGAAACGCCGGGAGGGAACGTCCCAGAAATACATAAAATTGACCTCATTGGTGATGTTCTTCAAAAAGGTCGGGTGCGTAGTGCTCGCAACCGGCTTGCGTGTATGACCAGATGTATGAACGTAAACGAAGCAAAAGGAGTATGTAGCAGGTGGCGTTCTATCGATTCTGCTTACCCCCTTGGAAAGAAAGCGTGAGTTTATGTATGTATATGTATGTGGATCAAATACTGGCACGCTAGTGTCGCAAGCTGTTGGCATTTTTTTTCTATGAAGTCTTCATTCTTCCCGTCAGGGTATACGTGTTCTGTGCTAGTCACGATCTATCTAAAACCCTGGACCCACGCTCGCTTGCGCTATTTTTCCGATCTTCTACCCGCGCTATATCGCTGTGTAACTTTGCTGAAAGTTTCTTATGCTTATTGTTTGCTCGCTCGCTACTTACTGTGCCTTCGTAATGAACAGCATAAATGTATTTACATAACCAAATCACAAGATGACTATTAACATTAACTAAATTAAATTAAAACTAAGTTAAACCTAAAAGGCATTGTACCGACGATGCTGGCGGCATTTCCTCGCTGAATTGCGATGCGTTGCGCGAGAAAGCCGCCAGCTTTTCGGTCACCAGTTACAACAACCAGACATTTCACGATTTCCGCTAATAAATTATGCGCATTGGGACCCCACGGACCGAGGGTCTCGACGCCAAATGGCACAAAGTTGTACTCTATGCCAAGGCCTCTATATTTTATAAGTTTCAGATTTTCGGCATTTTCCGCCGCTGCACCCGCTTTATAAGTAGTCCGTTGGAGGTGTGACGGTGCCAGTGTGTCTACACAGGTAGCGTCCGACACAAGCAACCGTCCCAAACTCCACGGAACCAAAGACTCACCATCAGGTCTTTTGCCATCATCTGTGACAATGCCAGTTGGCTCAAGAAAAGCAGGCACATTGATGCTGGCAAGAGACAGGCGGATTATGTCATTAAGTGTCGCATGTCTTGAAAAGCGGCCTGTACTTTTTTGACAACAAAGTCCATGGTGACCCAGTCGGTCCACGTCCGTGCCACAAGAGCATAAGTATGTGTGGAGTGCATACCGTGACCCCAAGCCAGACGAAGCGAGGTTGGATCCAGGAAGATACCGGTATATGGAGAAGGATGGACATGTAGCCAACGACCGGCCTCTTTGGCTCCAGCCGCCAAAAGTCTTGCGCGATCCGGACCTGAACTTTTAATTATATTTAAAAAAACATTGTTGTGTAGTGTGTGGACATTACATTTCTTCAGACCCACTAAATCTACCCTCACAACCCATGACATATTCAAAGAAACTAAGATAGATTTTCGTAATACTACCAGCTTATCTTAGATAAACCGCGAATAACGAAGATGAGTATGACCGCTGATTGGCTTATTCAAACCTTAAGCACTGCAGGATACGGTGATTGATTATCCGCTACATTAGAGCCAAGTTCTGACCAACCCGGGTTGTTTGCAAAAATCCTGATATTGGCTCCTATAATTACGAAAATCTTTCTCAGTTAACAATAATCCGGGCCTTTGCAACAAATCCTCGGAATTTCGCAAATAAACGATTTTTCCAATAAATTATCCTGCGAAATATACGTACATTGAACTGCCAATTCAGCTTCGCACAATACCCGAATGTGTGTCGTTTCAGTTCGTTCGGTGCTCCCTAGGTAGTCGCAGTTACTACAGCTTTATATGAATGAACGTAATGCTAGTGGGATGAATTGTTCATGTCAACAATTTCGGCACCGTATGATGGTTTGCGACGTTTACACATTTTTATGAATTTCCGTTAGTTAATTAATTTCTAATACACATAATCAGCCTTTAATGTTCCCACTCTGGAATAGAGGCCCCCTGTCTGTGAGAGGGAATAGGCCGTAATCCACCACACTGAAAAAAATTAAACGATACTTTCTACTGTTGTTGTACAGTAAAAAAAAAAACGGTTATTTCAATTGGATGAACATTAAAGTTTACTGAAACAAACAGTTTCTTTTAAGTATTGCCGATATCAGAGCTTAAGTGATGCACAGTAAAATCTACTGTTATAACTCAACTGTTTTTTTTTCAGTTAGTTTTACTTCTTTGGCTCTATTTGTACTGACCAAAGCGGTGAATATTATCGAAAAATCGATTGGGTTTACCGATTTTCAGTGCACGCGGGCCTAGTGCGGATTGTTAGATGTCACATGACTTCGAATTTTTAGTTCTAGGACATGCCGGTTTCCTCACGATGTTTTCCTTCACCGTTTTGAGAGCAGTGGTAATGAAATAATTTACACAAAGTAAAGCGCCTGTCAGGGTTCGAACCTACGACCTACAACAACTCATAAGGCGCGGCTGTTACCACTGGTCCAACATTGCTCTCAGTCTCAATCTCTAATAAATAAATAAAATTATTTTAATTCGGACAGCTAAAAGATCCGTAAAATGTTAGTTGTTACTAACATTTTATGGATCTTTAAGCTGTCCGAATTAAAATAATTTTATTTATTGCAAACCTGTTGGTTTGCACTCAAAATACTATTGTTAGTTACTTAAATTGAGACGAATTAATGACACCTAACAACTAGACACGACGAGAAATAGAAACTATAGTTTAAGTGTTCGCACAAATTACTCATAATGTCGGAGAAAGTATCAAACTCAAACTCAAAGCATTTATTTCAATTAAACCATTTACATGCACTTTTGAATTGTCAAGGAGTCGGTCAGTTAGAAATATGAAGCTAGTTGCCCATTCCAAAGCGTAGTAGGTACTTAAGGAGAAGAACGGGCAAGAAACTCCATGGACACTCTTTTAAATTATATTGTTAAGTACATAAAGATTAGTATAAATAATGTCAGGACAGGACGATATCAGCCGCCACAGCCTATCGTGACTGCCTCTTATTCTGCTCAGGAGTGGGGCCGTTTTTGTGTATTATGGCATGAAATCCACCAGATTCTAATGCATATTATATAAAAAAAAATTACAAATATTCATGCTATGCTAGTAGTTTTTGTGCCAAACTTCATCCAAATCCTATTATTACTGTGATAATTATTAATACATACTATGATGATTGAAATACTATCTTGAATTCATGCATGCCTAGTACTTTTTGTTAGGTTACTGCTCTGAACGTGAACAGAATAAATTTATTAATTAGGTATAATAATTATTTTATTTTTTTTATTTTATTTATTTCTCACTAGCTTTTACCCACGGCTTCGCTCGCGTTAATTTAGAATTGACAATCGATTTGGGTTGAAAAACCGGTCTATCGACATTCTAGACTCACAAAATGTATAAGGTACTTAAATAAAAATAAATTCTTAACACATTACTAAAGTTACTATAATAATATAATTCAATCATGATTCGAACGACTCGTGGCGCCATCTATATTATAAGAACGTTATAGTTTTTTTCCTCGCAAACATTATTTTTTTTCGGTATGACAGGTACCTTGTCTGTGTTTCTGTACACCTGACAACGTATATGCAAAATTTCAGGATAATCGGTTCAGTGGTATAAGCGTGAAAAGCTAACAAACAAACAAACAAACAAACAAACTTACTTTCGCATTTATAATATTAGTTAGGAAGTTAGGATGCATATTATATAAAAATATTAGCTTTCTGCATATAAACTTTAACTGAGCCAAATTTCATACTTCTCCGTCCGCTTTACTAGGTACTTTGTACAAAGTTTTTGCATCACGTATTATATTATAATTTATAGATATTATCTGTCAAATTGTTTACGGGCCGCAATTATGACGTACCCACTGCTGGTACTTAGTATACTTAATTAATTTATCGAATGTCTATGCTATATTTTTATAATTTGCAAGCTGTCACAGGTGCCTTCAATCATCATACAGTTCTGCTGGTTCAGTAACATTCATCAGAACACAAACCTAGTGGCATTTTATTTTATTTTTTAAGACATTCACGTCTAACTTACCGAATTTCTGAGTATTTTGTGCTTTCTCCGTTTCACACGGCCAATTCAATCCAGGCATAATATTTTACTCACATTTCCATACCATTTCAACCCGCTCCCGCTACCGCCTATCAACACGTCCTCACCCATATGTACTGAACCGTGCTCAGCCTCACTCTTGCTCCCATGTCGCGCGTACCTGACATATTCCACCAAAATATTTATACCTTTATACAGTGTGTTACGATATGGAGGCATTTCACGTCGTTTTAAAATGTAACCCTGATAACATCGTATTCCCTTCTCTCATATTGGCACGGAATCAAATTATCCGGAAAAGAATCGGAGTTACCGACATGTAGAGTAAGCAAGCTGAAGTGGCAGTGTGCTGGCCATGTTTGTCAAAAGACCGATGGCTGGTGGAGCAGACGAGTCCCTTATCTTAGTTTGGGTGGGCAATTGTCAAATAACTTCTCCTGCTCCGGGCGGAGCGGGAGGGTGTGTCAGACTCTTACTGACTAAAACCCACCCGTATTCCTTCCGTTGCCTGTGTTGCGGGGAAGGGGGGGGGGGGGGGGGATCGGTGACCCATAACTACCTTCCCGCGACCCCGGCAGGAGCAGACCAGTCCTGGAGTGGAAACAGCGTAGTGTGGGACTCCCCAGCTAGGTGGACCGACGATGTTTAAAAGGTGGCTGGGACAGACTGGACGTGGAAGGTGCAGGACAGACTTTTATGGCGCAGCCTGGGAGAGGAGTATGACCGTCAGTGGACTGCGATAGGCTGAGATGATGGGTTGTGGTTCATTGATCTCAATCTCGCCTTATAGACAGCGATGGATGAGGATTATAATTTCCTTAATTTGACTTTACGTCCGCATCCCAAGCACACTGGGTAGTCACTAATCAGCCTCGCTTACGCTTTTCTGACTGCCTAATATTTTTACAGGGCATGAGCTATCTTAAATCGAACTGATACAACACAACATGACCCGAACTACTATGTATAGTAACATACTGTATGTGAATGTTGACGATGCTCCCTCAACTGAGTAGATCTGGTAAATTGCTGGTGACGTACAGGCCGATTCAAACTTTATGCGACTCGAAACATGAGGTGAGTCGCTGCGCAGTAACCAATTTACGTGTCAGCGGGGGTGAGGGGTGCGCACCTACGTGATAGTTAACTAGGAATGAGCGGCAGTCTAGGACAGAGTCGATATCTTTCGTGGTAGGAGGTGGTGTATGTATAGGTACTGTAGAGATTTTGGTTGGCTTTATCAACCAACCTTCGCGAATATTTTATAAGTTGATGGCATGCACTTCTATTGGGATAATCACAATTTTTTATTTATTAAGTCTTTATGCACAAGTAAAAAAAATAAACTGCAAAGGCGGACTTAATGCCTGAGCCATTTTCCACCAGTCAACCTTAGGGTGATGCAAAGAAGAAACATGGCAGGTGCTACTTATGGGATCGAAAACACGAAAATAACTATACAATATAAGAATAAATACATACATATAAACAGAATAAACTTTGTCAGAAGAAATAACCATCGGTAGAGGGGAACACTATTTCTTATTTAGAAGATTGGAAAATAAATAAGACTCAGCTTGGAGAGCTGACAGCACGCTTCATGATGTTAAAAAGTACAACTATGCAAATCTAGGAGTAGGTACCTAATTACTATTAAATATTAATATACAATATGCGCGGAGCACTTGTAGGGTGTGTGTGTGTGTACCTATACATCCAATTTGGTCGCAGTTAGGCTAGAGCACATCACAAAAACACAATCAGTGAATATAAAAAGATGATCGATTAGTATTTTTAGGAAACCAAGATAGGATTTATTTGCCTTTATTTATCACAGCAACTTTTTAAACGTTTGTTGCCACAAGCAAAAAAAAAAAGAAAATTCTATGACGAAATAGTACCTACATACTTCCAACATAAAATAAAACGACTTTTTAACGTACAAAATGTAGGCAAATATAATCCGTTTTATAATCGAACTGGTCAAATAAAAAAGGGTAATGTAATAAAATGGGTAATAAGTATCCAATTTCAGTTTTATGAGGATCGTTCCTTTGGGGAGTTGAGAAAGGTCTTCCAGGGGTATTTTATATTATGTAGTAGGTAATTATTAAATGATGACGTCACAACATGGCGTCTGTTAAAGCGTCATTTGATTGGCTGATTTTGTGAGGTTCGCATAATAGAACAGTCGTTCGATTATTCAAAAATACAAGAGAGTCATGAATTTTTATTTTAGATCTTGTTTTGGGTTGAAGTTTGGGACTCAATTGGGTTAGTTTTAATTAAGGTTTATTAAAATGACTAGGGCTAGGATTAGGGCCACAAGACTTACAGAAATTACCTTATGAGTCCCCTGAACGTCGAGGCGTGAAAAAGAAGGCATAAGTCAATAAATACCTAAATACATTTTATCATTTTAAACTGCAATTTTTACTACTTAGGTTTTTTTTTGCATTTGGTTTCAATTTTGAAAAGAAACGTGGCCTATTAATTTGTTTACCTAGATAAAAGAAGCATTTTACAAAAAAATCCAACACAGTATCCATGTAACTACGTAAAATGTATAAATTAACATAGGTACCTAAACTTCAGGATATCTAAGATGAGTATACGAGGCGCCTGTTACGTAACATCTGGGAAATGTATGTCTGTGTATTTATGACCTTAAAAAGCAAGTAGGCTAACAGACAACCATGTCTACGAATTCTACGATTCGACACCGAATGTTGAATTGTGTAGATTTTCCTAAAAATATTGCTTTGTAACAAATCGGGGCTATCGTTTTAATATAACTTAAATGGATAGATTTCTTACTTATCTAACAAAAGAGAGATTTCGATGCTGTCATTGCGAGCCAGTAAAACGCCATCTATGATTTCCTACCCAAACTAATTCAGAACCAAGCGTAAGAGTTAGTTTCACTATCTAAGTCTAGATGGCGTTCAACGGAAGAACAGAAAGTTTCTAACCACGGAGCAGTGTTTCTAACATAGCTGACTTATCAAAATGAGTCTTTACTGCTACCAGTTTTTACATCAAAATGTTAATAGCCGCTACTAATAGCTAATAAAGAAAATAATAATTAGTTTTCTTTGCAGTCGTTTTCAAAAGGAATCATCAAAAAAGTTGAAGACGATGTACTCGATGAAATACTTATAGGTAATATAATATATAGATCTAAACTTACCCAAGGGTCTTTGTGCTGATCAGGGGTGTCTTCAGATTGAGGAAACCATTCAACCTGCTTGTGTTCTTCTCTCTACCTCCATCGGAGGAAGACTGATCAGTCCTGGAGACAAAAAGAAAATAACAGTTGAAAATAATTATTGGAAAATAAAAAGGTTAAGCTTAGTTAGGTTAGGCTTATTGTTATTATATATCAAAAACATTATTAATTTGGGGAGAATTTGAAAATATTCACAATCACAACAGATGCGACACGAATGTTGCTAGTCCTGTCATCTATCCTCGAAAACTATATTTAATACGAACATTGGTCGCCGAGAAAGTGGACAGTGGAAAAGTTTCAATTACGTTCAACAGATGGCGCTTTCAGATATATCGAAAAAGGCTGTAAAAAAAAGAGCGTTTCATGACACTATCAAGAAAATAATATTGTTTCATTTCGCACTTGCAAATTATAATTAAAATTTCCAAAACCCATTGAGGATTTGGAAACATTAATTTTAATTATTTGCAATCGCCTTGTAACAAAATTAGGCTAAGTATCATAATTTTGATTAAATGAATTGCTTTTGTAGATACTGTATATAAATTCGTTCAGGCCTTAATAAAGACCAATGAATATAATTAAATTAACACCCAAACTAAAGGGATTACAATCACAAACCTTGGAAACTTAATTGGGTATAATTTTCATATTAAAATAGGTGCTACCAAATCAGAGTCGGTAAGAGGCACAAATTATAATTTACAAAACTATGTAGGTACTAAGTATGTAAATCTCTAATAAATCAAATTAATGGAATTAGTATCTATACATGTCATTTCAATAATAATTTGAATACGATATCCTAATAATATTATTGTAGTAATAGTAGTATTATATAGTGAGGAAACCGACATTTTATGGAACCAAAAATTCGAAGACGTGTGACATCCATCAACCCGCACTGGGTCGGCTTGGTCCTCTCACAGAGAGGAGACGTGTCTCCCAGCAGTGGGAACATTATAGGCTGATTATGCTAATTATATAAATGATAAGAATTCATTGGGGGTTATCTCGTTATGACGCACGAGGTTGTGGGTTCGTACCCGGGCACGTACCATTGTACATTTTTCAAACTCTTGTGTAGGTACTTTTAAGTTTATCATGGACATCACTGAAATCGTTGAAGAAATACATCGTGCGAAAACCGGGACTTATTATTTTAACATAGCACACAGATAACATCACGCCTTGTTTCCCCGAAGGGTTGGGCAGAGGTGTACTTAGCTACTACAGCCACATTTCGTCAGTTATATTTAAGTCCCATGTAAGAGCCTAATGCCATAAACCAGGCACAAATCCAGACTCCGGGCTGCTACTGACAAATTCCAGATAGAAAAACCCAATAACACTTTGCTCGACACGGCAGTCGAACCCAGGACCTCAAGCTCAGCAGTAGCGCTTGTGACCACAAGAGCAACGAGGCAGTCATATTAATGTTAGTCTTATTATCTTATACGTCGGAAATCGTCAATTCGCCTTGAGCAATCGTGGTGATCCATGGTCACGTCTTTTCTGTAGGAGATGAGGTCATTGTCCTACAGTGGGATATTGATAGGCTGGTATTATTTATTTATTTATAAGAGAACCTACAGCTATAACAAATGGATAACAATTGTATATGCTACACAGAGCCAATTACAGGTAACAACCGAGAATTTATTAGAAATCTTAGGATCACTAACAGTTTTTTTGCATGGCGCCAGTCATATATAATCACGTACCACGGTCAATCAAAGAACTGAACGTGAGTTTATTTAAGAAACGGCTGAAATCCTTACTGGTGAACAAAGCGTATTATAGTATTTCGGAATTTTTAATAGACATAAATCTATGACAGAATGTTGACATGCTAATAAAACACATTGCTTTTATAAATTGACATTAGTATTGTATATTGACATTAGTATTGTATATTGACATACTCTTATTATTGTATTCAGTTTGTGACATTTTATTTTGTAAGTATGCTGAGTGCGTACAAATAGGTTTTGGTGGTAAATGGGTCAAATGAGAACTCTTTACAAAGGATATTAATTATTAGTCCTTACATGCTCGCAGTATGTATGAGTTTTGCCTGTAGTTAGAAGAAGAAAAAGGAATGGAGATTGTGTTTCTCTTTTTATTGACATTTATTTCTGGTGCTATTTTTTATTAATTAATTTTTAATATGCTTTTCTTAGTAAGTCTTTTTTTAGTCCAGGCTTATTCTTTAATTTAATGATTTAAACATGGCATTTGTACGCCCTCTGGCATAACATAGCGCACTGTTTATTACTTATAACATCATTAATGTACCTGTGTTAAACAAATGAATAAATGACTTATGACTTAACAAGCACGATAGAAAAGAATATTTATATAAGGTACATTAAGCACTATGCACTTTTAAAAATTCGGCGTTCAGCTGAGTGCGTACAAATAGGTTTTGGTGGTAAATGGGTCAAATGAGAACTCTTTACAAAGGATATTAATTATTAGTCCTTACATGCTCGCAGTATGTATGAGTTTTGCCTGTAGTTAGAAGAAGAAAAAGGAATGGAGATAGGTGGATTAAATTTAATCTAACTGATCTCTGGGGGACATTGAAACGCAGTTTGTGCAGGAGATCAGAACAGTCAATCTCGTTAAAATTATAAGTGGGTACTTTCAAAGAAATGTATACTTGGACAGGACCATATCCATACTTATTGATATTATAAACTAAATGCGTCCCACAGTTTCACTCGCATATGTTTCGATCCCGTGGAAATATCGGGGTAAAAAGTATCCTATGTCCTAACTGCCAAATTTCATCCAAATCCATTCAGCTGTTTTAGAAAGAAAGAAAGAACGAAAGAAAAATATTTTATTTGGGACACGCACAAAAAAGACAAAAAGTGAAAAAAAAGGAGCATTTAAAACTAACAAAATTTACATATTTGTTCGAATAAACAAAATGCAAAAAAATTAAATGAGACCAACTTGTGCGACGCCAAAAAGGTTTCAGCATAATGCTGCAATATTTAAAAAATAAATATCGCAGCGTTGGTATTCTAATAGGGCCCGAGCGTAAAAGTGAAACAAAGAACAAAATCTGTTTCGCATTTGTAATATTAGTTAGGACTTTTTTTTTGGGTGGGAAATTATCAAATAACTTCTCCCGCTCTGGGCGGAGCGCGAGGGTGTGTCAGACTCTTACTGACTAAAACCCACCCGTGTCCCTTCCGTTGCCTGTGTTGCCAGGGGCCTCGGTAACCCTTTTGTACCTTCCCGCGACCCCGGCAGGAATATTAGTTAGGATGTGAAAATAACTCCGTTTGTCATTCTGCCTGTCCGTATGTTTCCTTTTCACACATTAATGGTTGAATGGATTTTAATGGAATTCGGCACACGGGTAGACCATGACCTGTGTTAGGAAATAGGACCATACATTTTTATCTCGGTCATAGGTTTCCGCGCGGACGAAGCCGCGGGCAAATGCTACTGTTTGATAAAGACGCTAGCGGTGGAGGTATACAAGATTCGATCAAAGACCATTCATTCATTTCGGTCTTCACATGATCTGACCAAGGTTATGTCTGGAATAAGAGACTGTGACCTCTGAGTTTTTTTCGGCCTTTCTTCTCAGAGTAGTCAGATAGGAAACGCCAAGCTCATCTAGCTTTATAAAAATACTAGATGCGCCCGCGGTTTCACCCGCATAAGTTTTGACACCGTGGATATAAAAAGTATCCTATGTATTATTCCTGGTTATAAACTATCTGTGTGCAAAATTTCATCCAAATCCGTTTAGTACTTTTTGCGTGAAAGAGTAACAAACATCCATCCATCCATCCATCCTTACAAACTTTCGCATTTATAATATTAGTAGGAAGTAGGATGATTGACGTGTAAAAGTGTTTGTACAAACCTACTTACAGAAATAAAATCATATATCATTTATCATTTGATCCCCTTTCTGCTTTTTCATTGGAAAATACTAAGTAGCAGCCCGGAGTCTGAATTTGTGCGCCGTTTATATTTAGCCTTGCCCTTTTCATGGAACTTGAACATAACTGACGCAATGTCAATATCTTATACAATATAACTCTTCCAAACCCTTTGGAGAAAACTGGCCTTCAGGCTTAGCATGACGCTTTCTATTTCGACTCTACTGTAGAATAGAAATCGCTTGTCTACATTTCTCGGTAGAAAACTAAGAACTGTCTACACGGAAACGTCATGTATGTCTACTCTTCCGTCGACAAAACGTTTCTCTAGGGTTTTCGTGCTAAGCTTGCTGATGTTATGTAAAGAACATAACATCATTTCATCACCTGCCTAGCCATCTCCCATACTATGTTGGGCTCAGCTTCCAGTCTACCTGCCGGGGTCGCGGGAAGGTACTTATGGGTCACCGAGGCCCCCGCAACACAGGCAACAAGAAGGAATACGGGTGGGTTTTAGTCAGTAAGAGTCTGACACACCCTCCCGCTCCGCCCAGAGCGGGAGAAGTTATTTGATGATTACCCACCCTAAAAAAAAAAAAAAAAAAATAAAAAAAGCTTCCAGTCTAACCGGAACCAGATGAATACCAGAATTTTACGTAGAGCGACTGCCTATTTGACCCAGTTACTGGGTCACACTATAGGTACCCCTTGGTAAGACTGAATGCCAGACTTTCGGGCTTCTGACGACTCGTTACGACTGTCAAAGAATGTCTTTTCATTTACGAACTAAATTGTACCTTTTATTCTGGCATGACGAATATTAATCACAATCTAATGGTCTACAACCTATTATACACCTTTTGTAATTACCACAGAGCACGGAATCGCAGCAGGCAGCATCTCGAGACGGCAGTACAAATAAAAAAATTCCTGGCACCTTAGAGTGCTTGGAGCACCGCCGTGTCCTCGTGGAGGCGATCGGCGGCAGAGATCTCTCGCGTCCGGTTCAGGCCATGGTACGGAGCGAGAGGGCACGGACAGCCGTCACCTCCTTCTGCGAAGCAGTAATGCTCGCGAAGGAGGAGGCGGGACGGTTAAGGCAAAGGCAAATTTCGCTAGCCGCCGCAGGAGATGCCCTGGGCGTGGGGAATCTCGGGCGGATTTCCGGCCACCGTAGGCGCGGGCTTGCGGATGGTGAGCAATGGGTAGTTCACCGTCCGGTAAGGACCAGGCCCGGGTCGATGGCGCGTTGTATTCCACGCGCGCCTCAAAGAGATGTCGTCAGCACAAGTGTAGGGGTCCACTAGGGCCGATGCCTGCCGGGGTGACGGGAAGGTACTAGAGGGTCACCGAGGCCTCTGGCAACACGGGCATCAGGAAGGAATACGGGTGGGTTTTAGTCAGTAAGAGTCTGACACACCCTCCCGCTCCGCCCAGCGCCCAGAGCGGGAGAAGTTATTTAATGATTTCCAATCCAAAAAAAAAAAAGAATGCTTGGAGTGCACAACATCTGTTATGGTTCCTTTTCAAAGCAGAGTAAGCAAGCTGAAGTAGCAGTGGGCTGGCCATGTATGTCGAAGGACCGATGGCTGGTGTAGCAGACGACTCCTGGAGTAGAGGCCACGCATCGGCAAGCAAAGACGCCCCCAGGAAGATTGACCGATGACCTTAGCTGGGACAGACTGGATGTGGAAGGCGGAGGAGAGGGTGTTGTGGTGCATCCTAGTTGAGGCCTATATCCAGCAGTGGACTAGCTGATTTGTATCGTAGTGTAAGTAAACGGTGACACGCTTAATTTGAATGGAAAACGTTGACAATGCCGACTCTAGCAGTGGCCACCGAGGCGTCTACGTGCTCTGTGGTCTACAAAACCCCATAGCTTTCTAACTACCATTAAATACCAAGGCCAGGCCAATTTGTCATGGTATTTGTGTTACGCCTATAACGGCCGTTTCCTTTGGAGCAAAATATTATGGTGTTATAACGTTTCTTTATATTTTTCGCTTGGTCATGATGGAACGGTGGATTTTTCTTTTCAATGGCCTTTTAATGGTGGATCGTTTCAAAGAAGGATTTTCTGGGTCGGTTTTTTCCATCTCTGAAAATAACGTGTAATGTGGAAGATTATTTTTGTATATTCTCGATCACGTCATCGTTTACCATCCAAACGCAAGCCTATAAATCAATTTATTAAAAAAAAAAGATAATTTTGAAGATGACCGTTAGAGGTCGCCGTGTAAGATAAGATCGCCCATTGTACACTAATTTTAAATACGTTTATTTTTAATATATTATATAATTAATGTTGGGTGTGGCAAAATAAGCATGAAATTAGAACAAATGTCGTGGAAATGCGTTCCTTGCGAAGCATGTCTTTTTTTTTTGGGTGGGAAATCATCAAATAACTTCTCCCGCTCTGGGCGGAGCGGGAGTGTCAGACTCTTACTGACTAAAATCCTCCCGAATTCCTTCCGTTGCCTGTGCTGCCAATCGCCACGGTAACCCTTTAATACCTTCCCACCAGGGGCCTCGGTGATCCTTTAGTACCTTCCCGCGACCCCGGCAGGCATCGGCCCTAGTGGACCCCTACACTTGTGCTGACGACATCTCTTTGAGGTGCGCGTGGAATACAACGCGCCGTCGACCCGGACCTGGTCCTTACCGGACGGTGAGCTACCCATTGCTCACTGTCCGGAAGCCCGCGCTTCCCTCAACTGTCACATATCTGGCGTGACTATGAATGATAGGCTTAAAAATATGATAAGGCAACGGTGCAGTTTAAAAGAAGATGTAGTGACCTAAATTCAAAAGTTTATGCTTAGATGGTTTGGTCATGTTCAGAGGATGAATGAACGGCGACTAACAAAAAGTATTTATAAGCAGAGGTAAGTGGAAACGCGCTAGGAGGACATACAGTGACCTAATTGGTGATGTTCTTCAAAAAGGTCAGGTGAGTAGTACCTACTCGCAACCGGTGTGCGTGTATGACCGTAAACGAAGCAAAAGGAGTATGTAAAGAGTGTAGCAGGTGCAGGCGTTCCATAGTTTCTGCCTACCCCCATGGGCAGAAGGCGTGAGTTTATGTATGTGTATGTATAAATAATAATAAAAAAAACTATGTTTATATAAATATAAAAATATAATTATGTATATATATTGGATTGGTGTCGTCTAAATACAAATGATTTTTTATTTTCTTCTCGTCTTCATTACATTAAATGTAATAGTAATGCATGGACAGTGAAAATCTTAATATTTACAGCTTGTAACAATAATTTTATATGTTTACAATAAATTATATTGACCACGATTCTATTCGTCATGTTTCTGAAGGGATTTCCTTCAATTTAAATATCTACAGCACTGCTGAAAAGGCTGGAACGCCGTCAAATTACAGCATATTAGTATTGCCTGAAGCTTCACTCGGCAATAAGTGAAAAAGCATGTCCAAGCATATGCATAAAACACAGACGTTAGAGTATTCGTATGACAAGCTATTGAATATCGATTTTATGTTGAGCGTCGATGTTATTTGTAGTACAGTCAGCGATTTAACTCGATGACGGAATTTTGATTATTGAATATCGTGGAATCTATCTCTCTTACTACTCTTTAATAAGGTGTTAAAATCATTCATAAAACTCTTCTGAACTTTGCACTGTTGATCATCGACTTATGTCGCTGACCGTACCTGATGTTAGTGGTTAGGCAGTATGGATGTCAACCTATAAATAACCGTAGCTGAGCATGCAAATCAGAAAAAGGAATTACAGCAAAATGTTATTTTTTGGTGATAATAATTTGTCTATATTGGGTACCTACTCAATGAAATCATGAAATATTGATTATAAATTACCTATAATAATTAATATTATCTAAACTGTTATACCACATAATTCAGTTTTATTATTAAAATTTTAGGCAGAGCGAAAATGTGACGCGATTTGCGACGATCTTTTCAATTGCACCCTTTTAACGCGCTCTACAGCATTATTCATACTCAACGGCGCAATCCAACCCATATCTGTCAGTCCCTAATCTAGTTATATCGTGATGAAGATACGTAACAGAGATGGAGTTAAGTGCCTACCATAGTGTATTACATACAGGGTGTTAAGTTAAACGTCTCTCGTTTACACACTTTAAGGGAGCGAGTAGTACTTACGAAAATTAATATTTTATACTATGGGTCCGAATCTGACATATGAAAAACCAAATGTGCTGTTTGTTCCCTATTATAGATAGTTCTTTAATAAGTTTCTTAATAGGTTTAGACCAGGGAGTCGATATCGACCCCTTGGGGTCAAAATCGGTTTCCCAGGGGTCGATATAAACGAAAACTGATTTTGGGGGTCGACGAGATCTAAAACTCGACCCCTATTAATTAACACAAGTTCTTATTTGAAACTTTCTAGATACTGTATAAGTTGTGTTACGTGAACCAACTTGTTATAAGAATGACTAATGTTTTAGTAGGAAGTATCATTGTTGTACTTTTAAAAACTCAACAAGTCAATAAGTGTGCACAAGTTCGTACAAGATGCAAAACAATTAGCTATGGGGGTCTGAGGCATCAGTTCATTTTGGAAAAGGGGTCTCTTGCCCAAAATAGTTTGGGAATCCCTGGTTTAGACAGATTGGTTTTCTTCTAAGAATCGAAGAGTACAGATAAGGGATTCCCAAAGTGGTCGATCTTCATTTGATAGATAGGTAAATCTTTGACAGTTCTTACTGGTCGTCAGAAGCCCGAAAGTCTGACAAGCAGTCTTACCAAATTGTATCGTGTTACCCAGTAATTGGGTTGTGGAGGTCAGATAGGCAGTCGCTCCATGTAAAATACTGGACTGGAAGCCGACTCTAACATAGTTGGGAAAAGGTTAGGCAGAAGATGAACATAATCAGGCCTATAATGTTCCCACTGCTGGGATACAGGCCTCCTCTCTGGGGCAGTCACATTGCGGGTTCTTGGATTTCGTGTCTTCGTTTTTTTTGTTCCTAGGACATGCCGTATTCCTCACGATGTTTGCCTTCACCATTTGAACATGCTAAGCACCAATGCTGTGCCACACGATTCCACCCGCGGCGCGGCTCCTAAGGGTCGTAGCGTGGTGTTAAATAACCTATATCTTTTCTTAAAAATTGCGGGTTATCAAATGCAAAATATTTTTTCAAATCCGTTTTGGTAGTTCCAGAGATTAGCGCGTTCAAACAATCAAAAAAACTATTCAGGTTGAATAAATTAATATATACATATACAACAAAAAAAAAAGAATATATAAATATATTTTTTACTAGGCATTTAATGTAGTTATAAAAAGCTTTTATTTCTGTAAGTAAGTTTGTAAAAAATATGTACATTAATATGACTTGTATATTAAAAGTTTTTTTGAATTTCTCCGTAACTGGGCATTGATATTATGTTCGCAGCTGATATCAGAAGCTTCCCTCGAGTAAACGATTCACTCAAGCGAAGGTTCGTTTTTGATTCATGCCAAGTTCACATCACATCGACTAAATAATATAGAAGTGAGCGTTTATTTGCTCATCCCATTTCCTTTTTCGATCATTCGGAGCGCGAAAGTGAAAGATAAAATCCAACATCGTTGGATTGGTTCATTAATGAATGAGGGTTGACATGAAAATTCACGTCACCAGTTGGCGCCACTTTGACAAGAAGACTTCCGACAATGAATGTAAACAATATTCAAATAATATATTTTCTTTAAACAAACAATGACATGATAAGTATTTAAAACAAGCTTAAAACATACGTAACAAAATTTGTGAGAGACTGGTGTCTGCACTAGGAAAACCTGTATAGCAGATCACCAGGGTCCCACCAGACGGAGTGTAAACATAATTATACTAAAATTATACATTAGAAATGAAAGAGCTGCACATAACGATATACACCAATAATAAAAACCAAATCGAAGTAAAAAACTATAAAACATAACAGCAGAGAAGTGGAAAAATGCGTGAAATATTATGAGTGGGGAAATTTGCGGGACGGCCTATTTTTGATCAGTAAGGAACAGTTACTTTATAACCTAAGATAAGGAGCCACTCAACTAGAGTACTCTTACATGCCTTTTCTGTTAGGTGATAGATCGTGATAATGCGATTAATTGTATTATATAATTATGATGACGTTCATCATTCGTTCATTCAGTCAAGACTAGCGAAAATATAGACACTTTGATATTTTTGGCTGGTGCCCTGTCCTGACGTCTCAGTGCTGCCACCTAGTGAACGTCACTTCAGAAAACCTTCATACATTTTTAACTTTTGGCTCATTTTGTGTTCGGAGTGCAGCGTCAGGATTCTGTGGTGACCTTTTGCTTGCTAGCCGGTCACTGTTTTTTTTTTTCTTCTTAAATTTTTGAATATTTATATATTATGTTAGTTTTCCAAACAAAGTTGTCAACATTTCTATAGGAACTGCCAGTCATGGAAAATCACTGTTTGAACACGACTTTTTTTATATGATAAGAAATACAAATTTAGTGAAAACAGTAGTGCTGTATATTGATGTGGTGGTGAAACTTATCTATGTAGCCGTCTCCAGTGTAGTTTCTTTACATGCGAGGAGTAAGGTCACGTTAATAGGGGGTCGGGGACGGGTGGGGGGGAACAGCGGAAGGTGTAGGGTTGCACCACACCTTTCCCCCCCGCCGGAGGTGCGTAGTTTTTTTTTGTATTAAAAGTTAAAGGTTAAAATTTAATTTGAAATATTTCTGAGAAAAATCACCTTAATGGAGGGGGAGAAGAAGCAAGCAATAAAAACAATGCGTAGTCGACGGACCCCCATTTGGCGGAGTTCCCATTTCTGAAAGGTTTAAAACTATCGCTTTACCAATTCTCAAGGTTGTTTCGATTAATTTTACGCATTTTCACATGATTTTGACAGACGCAACTTAAAAAAAGTCAGAATTTTGTGAAATTTAAGTAACGTTTCATGCATTAGTTAGTGATTTACCAATATTTTAAAAAAAAAAATTTTTTAATATTTCGACGCAGCTCGAAATTTTTTGACGTGTTCTTTACGTAAATAGTGATGCAGACTAAACGGCCGATTGAAATCAAACCGCGGCTTCCCGAAGCTTAGGAACGTTACAAAATTCCAGCTATTGACGACGTTTTCTCATTTTTGTTACGATTTTCGTGTTTTTGATAAATTAATGAACTAAATATTAACAAACATGAGTTTTTGTTGTGCAGAAATCGTTTTACGAGTATATCTCTACAGGACGTTTCACTTCGAGTAAAATATGCCGAATAAAATGTCTAAATAAATTGACGCGAATGGTAAAAACATAGTTTGTTTTTACTTAAAGAAACAAAACACAATGCTCCTGACTGCTTTCACTCCACAATTCACTTACATAAGTTACATATTTCGTAGAACACTCCATTAGGGGCTTACATGACACTCAGACTTGTATAATTCAATATTACCCACGCATTGTACTGGGGATAGCAATTAGCATGCTCCACCGTTCTTGGAATCGTGTCAGAATATGTGGGAATCTTAATATAACATCACACCAGTATTCTCCGAATGAATGGCAGGGGAGCGTAGTGGATTGTCTGTAGTAATAAAGATTTAATACGAGCTTATAAATGCGTCTACAATGGTACAAGATAAGCGACTGTGTGACTTCTGCGCGCGTATATCAAGCGTTCAAAATCGAGCTAATAGGCGCAGACAAAACGCCAGTGTATAACCAAGTTAATAGTTAATATCGCTACTAGGAGAGGCAATCGTCTACCTAGTCTTTCCCCAACTATGTATATTGGCGTCGGCGTCCAGTCTAACCGGATGTAGCTGAATACCAGTATTTTACATGGAGCTACTGTCGATCTGACCTCCACAACTCGGTCACATACAGGCATGTGATACATTCAAAACAACCACCTAATTTATCCTACCTTCTAAATTCATATTTCACAAGGCAAGCGGTTGTTTGTTAGTTAAGTACGTCACCGACAGATGTCGTGCCGCTTAGCACCGACTATATTAGCAGTGAGGTGCAAGTTATGAGATAATGTCGGGTTGTGTTACTGAGTTTTTTGATAGGCTCATCATCAGCATCAATTCAGGTGGAAGACGTCCTATGCATCGCCACTTTGACTGGTTCTGTGCTTCTCGCATCAAGCGGATTCCTGCGGTCTTCACAAGGTCATCGGTCCATCTTGTAGGAGGCCTTGCAATGTCGTCTTCCGGTATGCGATATTGGTTTTGGTAGGTTAATCAGGAGTAATACGAACGGTTGTTCTAAGGAACAATACATTATATAATATAAGGTGATGCTCAGAAACCATACATGTCATCAAAAGTAATGTTTTGAAAAAAAAAAGTATAAAAATAAATTGGGCAGTCTCCCGATGCGACGAAGCTTGGATTAAAATATTACCTACAACTTATATTATACTTCAAGAGCCAATACATATACATTTTTTAGTTTTTAGAGTTTCTGGTCTGGTAGTGTCTTTTTATTTCATTTCGACGGTACCTACATATAGGTATCTACATACATATAATAACTGTTTGGGCCCAGTAGGTGACCGCGTTTATTGCAGTGTGAAACGGGTGCAGACAAAAAATACACTTATTATTTATTTAACTTGAAAAACACCCCTCTTTTTTGTTGGGGGTTAATAAAAATAATAGAAAAAATGCCATACAAATGATTGATTTTTTGCCAAGAAAAGTTATGCGAAACTTATCTCGTGGTGTTTTAACAGGCCATCAATATTTTTGTAAACATTATCATCTATACTATAATTTAAAATATAAAATTGTTTTTTATAATGTAACATCACGCCTGTATTCCTCGAAGAGTTAGGCAGAAGTGTACCTATAATACACCTACATTTTGACAGTTATCTTTAAAGGTTATGGTGTCGCCCTCAGGCGTCGGTAAACCGACGTCTAAGGGCGACACCGGTATCGTCCCATGTAATAGGGGGCAAGCCTAGAGCCATCGACAGGGCAAATCCAAACTCCAGGCTGCTACTGAGAAATTCAAGATGGAAAAACCCAATAACACTGCCCGACCTGGGAATCAAACCCGGGAACTCATGCTCAGCAGTAGCGCTTGCGACCACTAGACCAACAAGGCAGTCAAGTTTTTGGAAGTAATGTCTGTGTAAAACTTTGGTGAATATTTGTAAAAGGTATTAAGGTCCTATTTCAAGTCTTCAAAAGTCTTGCATCGATCGAAGTCTACACTCCTGCCGAGTGCCACAGGTAATATTTTATGTTAAAACAAGTACACGAAGCTGCGGGCGAAAGCTCTTAATAAATCATATTTTCAGTAAAGATTGAGCAAAAAGTTCGTAACTTATACCAAACATTGAGAATTACGTTTAACGGGAGCGTATTTGTCGACACATGCCTCGTTTATTGCTTTAAACCTTATTTACAAATTCTAATATACTATGTATGTACTATGTAAATTGACAGCTTTGCAGTTTATCTTTAACCCGAAGCTGAAAGGGTCGATTTTGTTAATTATGTTTTGTTAGTTTAAATAGATACTGGGTATGTTTTGGACATCCTGCTTGATATACGGTAGTGAAATTATGCACCAAAACAACTTCATTGAAAACGAGTTGAAGATTTCACAAAGAAAGCGAATATTTTTCTGCTATATTATATTATATTGCTGTTTATCTCACGAAAAAGTTGACTGGTACAAAATACCTATGGCATTAAGTCCGCCTCTGTATATTTGTGTGCTTGAAGTAATAAATAAATAAATAATAATAAATATTCCGTAGATGTAAACATCCTGCCGGGGTCGCGGGAAGGTACTTATGGGTCACCGAGGCCCCCGCAACACAGGCAACAGGAAGGAATACGGGTGGGTTTTAGTCAGTAAGAGTCTGACACACCCTCCCGCTCCGCCCAGAGCGGGAGAAGTTATTTGATGATTTCCCACCCTCAAAAAAAAAAAAAGATGTAAACATCGAACATAGTTTTTGCTACGTTGTTGCAGAGTGTGAGCTTAATCGTAACATAGTGCAAGCCGTAGCGTGGCACAAGCTACGCTGTAGCACAGTGCGATCTTCACCGTAGCGTAGTGCAAGCGATGATGTAGCATATTGCGAGCTATGCCGTAGCACGGCGCGCGCAACCTACGCCGTAGCATAGTGCGAGCTATACCGTAGCATGGCGCAACCTACGCCGTAGCATAGTGCGAGCTATACCGTAGCATAATGCGAGCTATGCCGTAACATGGCGCAAGCTACGCCGTAGCATAGTGCGAGCTATACCGTAGCATAGTGCGAGCTATGCCGTAGCACAGCGCAACCTACGCCGTAGCATAGTGCGAGCTATACCGTAGCATGGCGCAACCTACGCCGTAGCATAGTGCGAGCTATACCGTAGCATAATGCGAGCTATGCCGTAACATGGCGCAAGCTACGCCGTAGCATAGTGCGAGCTATACCGTAGCATAGTGCGAGCTATGCCGTAGCATGGCGGAAGCTACGTCGTAGCGTAGTGTGGGCTATGCCGTAGTATGCTACGGTGCTCTGGCGCGCTATGGCGCGAGTTTTGCCGTAGCATGGTGCAAGCTACGCCTTAGCGTAGTGCGACCTATGTCATAGCATTGTGTGAGCCATGCCGTAGCATGGCGCAAGTTACGTCATAGAGTAGTGCGAGACATGCCGTTGAATGGTGCAAGCGACGTCATAGAGTAGTGCGAGCTATGCCGTTGTATAATACGATCTTCGCCGTAGCGTAGTGCGAGCTATGTCGTAGCATAGTGTAAGCTATGCCGTAGCATGGCGCGGGCTACGCCGCAGCGTACTGTGAGCTATGCCGTAGCAAATTGCGAGCCACACCTTAGCAAGAGCTATGCTTCACCATAGTGTAAGCTTCGCCATAGTAAATCCCAAGCAAAGGCTATGCCGTAGTTTAACGAGTGACGTAGCGAGATACAGTTGCGAGCATAATCTAATGTTATAACATACTTAAAACGTAGCATGCCGTATATCCCAATGTTGCATGATTACAGTTCCCCAGCTATCACCAACGGAATACTGATATCATATCTACAAACCGGATGACAGAACTAACTATATTAGTATAATCTATAACTAGCTACCATATAGGCTGGAATTGGAGCAGTGCCCAATTAACAATGATAGGCGCTATGGGACGTGTTGAATTCTATGCGGTAGATATTTGAATAATGATATGATTTGTAAAATCCTTACCTAGTGAAATGTATTTGTATAACATAACATAATAGCCTATAATGTTCCCACTGCTGGGACACAGGCCTCCTCTGTGAGAGGAACTGGGACTTAATGCACCTTGCCAACATCCACCAACCCGCACTAGGCCAGTGCGGGTTGGTGGATGTCACGTGTCTTCAAATTTTTGTTTCTATGACATGCCGTTTTCCTCACGTTGTTTTCCTTTACCTTTTTGAGAGCAGCGGTAAAGAAATAATTTACACAAAGTAAAGCACCTGTCAGGGTTGGAACCTATGACCTACACACAACACTGATCATATATGGAAGTATTTCTTACGAAGCTTAAGATTAAAGAATGGCAAAAAGAATTAGAAAAAAATGTCACTCACACCACATGATAAAAATATCAAAATGATTTTAAGTAGGTAGATTTAGTTCAAAGTGCTATTTTGTAAAGTTCAATTGGAACCTCACTCAAGTCACACAATTCGAAAGCGAACTCATTTGTTTTAAATTAAATCATCGAAAGTTAACAAAGATGTCCGTCGTTCGAATTTCGAACGTGATGTTTAGCGAATGATCTGAAATTAGAATTCGAATTTAAAATGTATGCAATATGAACACTGAGGCCATTTATATTTTTGATCATAGAATTAATAATCGACTAACTTTTTCATTATTTGTTATATTAATCATAGAATAACTGGGACTTAAACATAACTGACAAAAAGTGGAGTGGTGATGGAGTGGTGGTGGTAGCTACAGCCTATCCCCTTGGCGATTATAGGCGTGATGGTATGTTATTCGTAGAATATTTTATGAAATACTGCGAAAATCACTCTCAATAACCATGTTCTAATAGACCACATTTCAGCTGAATTCCAACACGGCTGAATGTCCGGTATAATAACGATCATCCCAACGGAGGAGTTAATGCAATTTGCAAATTGAACAGTTCCAACACTTCCAACTTTCTGATCTAATTGGGACAGGCTGTTTCATGTATTATAATAGTTTAGGACAGGTTTGTATGGTTAAATATAATCCACTGAAGTTATCTATAATTTTATGTTAAAAAAAGATAATAAAATAAACTTTGGAAACACTAACACGATTTTTAAATTATTTTACTGATAGAAAGCTAAATTATTCCCTAATGCCATAGTTATTTATTGTATTCTGCGAGCCTTATCGTTAGGTGGGAATACAGCTTGTTTGCCATTCAATAGTGGCATCGTGGCATCACAGTGGGCCCTATCAGAATACCAGCACCGCCTTCCCCTTTCACCCTTGCACCCTTCCTTCCTCTTTCCACTTTTCCGAGTCTTATGCAGTGGGCCAATCCTTGGAACAGAAGTCTAACTCATCTCGCCATCTACTTCTGGGCCGCCACGTTGTCGTTTTGTGCCAATTGGGAGCCACGGAGTAGCCATTTTTACCCAATGCTCCTCCGACATTCGACAGATATGACCAATACAGGTCTATTTTAACTTAGCAGCAGTAAAGCCAACTTCAAGTATGTGTGTTTTAGAACAAAGTATAGTTTTTTTTGCGGTGCAGAAGTTGGATATTGATACCCACTATATTTGATTCCAAAGGTCATTGACAGACTCCAACAAAAAAAAAAACATAACATAATCAGCCTGTAATATTTCCACTACTGGGACACAGGCCTTCCTCTCTGTAAGAGGAAGTGGGCCGTAATCCGCCACGCGGTCCCAGTGCGGGTTGGTAGATGTCACATGTCTTCGAATTTTTGGTTCTGTTTCCTCACAATATTTTTCTTCACCGTTTTGAGAGCAGTGGTGATGATATAATTTACACAAAGTAAAGCGCCTGTCTGTGCGAACCTACGATCTACAACTCGTAAGTCACGGCCGTTACCACTGGGCCACCACTGCTCAATCAATAATCTGAAAGAAAACAGATAAATAAGTTAAGGAAAGCTGCAGGAGCGTGAATAATCGACCCCCTTGAGACGGGCGGTACCAGTCCATTATTAATGACTTTGTTTTCACATTGTTTTTCCGTAATCAGAACTTCTATCGGACAGTAATTTATTTCAGTCTATTAAAAAATTTCTCAAGTCGTTCCGACGCTGGCTGTTAATGCTAAGAATCTCTTATTTTCGCCAACATTTTGAGGGTATGACCACCTCGTGGTTCTAGTTGTCGCAAGCGATACTGCTGGGCATGAGGTCCTGGGTTCGACTCTCAGATCGGGCAAAGTGTTATTGGGTTTTTCGTCTGCAATTTCTCTGTAGCAGCCCGAAGTCTGGATTTGTGCCCGGTTGATGGTAAAAGACTCGCCACGTAAAAAATTAAAAACAAGCTAAATGATTTTGAACTGAATACCAATATTTTCAGCCAAGTCGGGGGACCTATATAGAACTGTTCCAAGGAACCGTTCCCCGACTGCAATGACAGATTGGTATTCAGTTCAAAATCATTTAGCTTGTTTTTAATTCAATTTTTGTAATTAACTTTTTGACAAGGCAGGCGTGTTTTTTAATTTTTTAATTATTTATTTTTATTTTATACCTTTTAGTGATAAAACGATATTTTGTTTTATAAGTTTTTCTATGGGATATTGAATAGTACCTACTGTTATATTTATTTAATTTCTTTTGTTATGTTATTAGTGAATTAATGCATATTGAATACTACTCTTATATATTTTTGTTATGTACTAAGCAAGCTCTAGAGGATGATAGTATATGTAGTAAAATAAAAAAAAAATATTTTTTTCATGAAACATGGCTCCCCCGCCATTATATTGTTAAAATTTTCACCAGCCTTTTTTACCCAAGATAACGCAACGCTTCTAACGATACCACATACATTGATATCGGTAAAGCCGTTTAGAAATTATGGTGAAAAAAAGAAACTCACAAATATACATGAACCCTGAAATCATAACACTACTATTTTTGGGCAGTCGTGTAAAAATCTACAAATCGCAAATCGAGCGATCGCACAGCTGTTTGGGCGCCTTCGCGCGTTCTGCTACACCGCGCACCCGCGCCGGCCGGCAGACACCATAAAAGCAATTCCAAAGTAAACATATTTCGTTAAATATACCTTTTTTTTGTAGTAAGACATATCAAAATAAAAAAAATATAATTATATGTTTAATAAAACTTGCTTAAGTTTAATTCGTCAAAAGTTGCGCACTAGTTAATATTTTTAGTTGGGCGCTAAACTCTGCTTGCGCGATGCAGGATTTCGTGTGACGTCAGTGGGATGCGTAGTTCGCATGTGGCGATATAGATGCCGCTACATAGTTAATTTTCCACCAGTTAAGGATACGCAAAAACTGTGCAAAACAATACAATACTTAACTTCAGTGAAAAAATCACCTGTGTCCTGTACTAGTTGAAAAACTGTATCACAGGAGACAGGTCCTTCCGCTTAAAATGAGACGACGTATTAACAATGTCGTTATTGTACGTATGTGTATTATTGCATTAAGTTTGTAACTATAACCCAAGTCAACCAGCTGCGCCATGGGATCTGGAGGCAAAAGTCCTCGCGCACGTATGGGAGTGGCGCGAGGAGTCGAAACGCCGGGACGTAACTCCGTTGCCGCGAGAAATCGCGGCACAGCGGACGGAGCTCCGGCGGGATCTTATGGCGACATGGAGAGTACGGTTGTCGGAACCCAGTGCTGAGCACGCCACGATTGCGGCGATAAGTCCCCTCTTTTAGGAGTGGCTAGAGAGGCACCACGACGTCCTCACCTTTCGCCTGACGCAGGTCCTCACCGGAGACGGCAGTTTCGGGTGGTTCCTATATCGGAAAAGGTGGGAGGAAGTGCCCGGGTGTCACCACTGTGTGGATCGCCCGGAGGTCACGGTGGAGCATACGGTGGAGGTCTGCCCGGCTTGGGCAGAGCACCGCCGTGTCCTCGTGGAGGCGATCGGCGGCAGAGAACTCTCGCGTCCGGCCCTGGTTCAGACCATGGTACGGAGCGAGAGGGCATGGGCAGCCATCACCTCCTTCTGAGAAGCAGTAATGCTCGCAAAGGAGGAGACGGGACGGTTGAGGGAAAGGCAAATTTCGCGCCCTCTCGCCCCTAGCCACCGCAGGAGACGCTCTGGGCGTCGGGAATCCCGGGCGGATTTCTGGCCACCGTAGGCGCGGGCTTGCAGACGGTGAGCAATGGGTAGCTCACCATCCGGTAAGGTGACGGCACGTTTTGTTCCACGCGCGCCTCAAAGAGATGTCATCAGCACAAGCGTGGGGGTCCACTAGGGCCGATGCCTGCCGGGGTCGCGGGGAGGTACTTATGGGCAGCGGCGTGCAGTGTTTCTCCACAGAGGGTAGGCCATGCATACTGACACCAAAAAAAAAACTAATTCGCGCAACATCACAGCGCGGCTCTACATACAAGAACTCACCACGTTATTCCAGGTAATTAAAACAAGATTTTCTAACGATGCAAACAGAAGAAAGATTCGGCCACCTCAAATATCATAACCAAGTGGGTGGGTGATAATTACAGAACACGTCACTTGCAAGATATCCGAAGTCATGAATATAATATATTTTGGATTAATTCTCGTAATTCGGGCACACATCTACCTTTAGACACAACTTGAATCTCTATTTCACAATCTTTAATTATTATACAGTAAACACATTAGAGTCCTTTCTGGCAACAAGCTATATTATTTCAACGTTAAAATCCATTTTAAAGACTCGTCGTCCCGATTCCCGATTTTACGGTATCCGTCAAAATGATAGTGGCTATTATTTTAGATGTCGCTTCAGACCTTTTGTCGTGGACAGGCATAACAAATGGTCTGGGTTAGATATTGCCGGCAGTGCTGTTGTGACAGGAGGATCTGATGCAGCTTTGTAGGATAGGGTGTTTCTGAGACGGGAATGCTGGACTTAAACTGAATTTATGACAAATCCATTTTTCGAAGTAATGTAGGTACTTAGCTAATATTTGAAAAAGTTAGATATTAAAGCCTGCTAAAGCCTAGTTATCCAGGTATTGAAAAAATCTCTTCTTTCATATTTACGATTTTGTTTTCTCACACGTGTCTACATATATCTCTTTGTCTACCGTCCTATCGCAGGTATGCTGGAAGAGATTTCTTTAGAAATAAACATCTTTGTACGTATTTTTCTGTTCCTTTCTTCTTGTCTGTTCATATGTAATAAAAATAAACTGTTAAATAAATTGGAGGGACAGGCGTATAAAATAGCCGTGTATCCTTGCGGGTCGAGGACGACAGAAAAATTATTATCTGGAATGCATAATAATTCAATTTGCCTTTTTTTTGAGCAAACTTTCAAAGAGGAATTGGTGACGGTCAGGTGGCGTTTGTAGCCTAACTCCAGCAAATAATGCAAAAGCGGTACCTGTGCTTCTCCTGGCGAAAGTCTTGAAGAATCCTTCTGGGCAGGTGGCCACCTTGCTTGCCCGTACACTGGTCACTTGAAAGTCTATATTTTGGATTTAATCGGACGCGGGTTATTATTTCTAATTTTGAAAACGTAGCACAGTATATCCCCAAGGATTACGGGATAACGTAATAAAGTTTTGCGGTTTTGCGGGCGCGATGAACTGAGATTGAAAAAACGTGGTTTGCGGTGAGACGAAATGCTTCCGTTCGGCCCCGGTGCACTATGACGTCTGACAGCCATCATTAGCTGTCACTAGCCGCAGGATTCTCTAAAGCCCGCGACACACAATATCCGCGGCTGCAATATAAGCCTAAGACAGACTACAGACACCTTATAAACCGTCCACAATCAAAAAAATGTAAGGGGCAATAACTTGCCACACCATACTCCCCGCCTTGAAAGGTCCCGAGCTTTCAAAGATGATAATCTATACGATGAAAAGCTGGTGCGGTTGGGAGGATGAGATGATGTTTATATATCTGGCAGTCTGAAAGCATCAAGAGAATCCCAAGCAGCAGTTCAAAACACCATTACTAGGAAACGGCGTTCGAAATTAATTATCAGATTCCAAAGAATGAAATTGCAGTTTGATTAAATTAAGACAAAGTTGAATTACTAAGCTAAATTATAACTATGTAATGGCGTACCATTGAGAAATATACTATTGTAAATTATAAACTAAATTAAACTACGAAATAATATAGTTCTATTGGGTTGGCAAAGGATATAACTTGGTGACAGGACGTTTATATGTACCTGACGCGGTTTTTACTGAAGCTACTCGAATTACACCATCCGATCCCGGAAAAACTTCCACTATGATGCCCAATGGCCAAGTCAATGGTGGTACGTTATCTTGACCCAAGAGAACGACAGTACCGATCTCTATAGGGAGTGCACCATTTCTGGCGAACTTGCAACGTGTGCAAGTACTCAACTCGCCATTTGTTCCAGTAGGATAACACAAGCTGATCCAAAAGCCCTTTGCGGTTTGTTAAATTTATGTTTTCTTCTGTCAATTCAGAAGAAGGCAAATGCTTAAGTGGACTGGACATTAGAAAATGCGCAGGCGTGAGCACGTCCGGATGCGGGTCTGATGAGAGAACACTAAGCGGTCGAGAATTTAAAAGGCACTCGATTTGTACCAGTACGGTAGAGAGTTCCTCGTAAGTGAGAAGCTGCTTTCCTATGACTCTATACAAGTGAGTTTTAACACTCTTAATGTTCGACTCCCAAATACCTCCGAAGTGCGGAGCTCGCGGCGGTATTCTTGTCCACTCAATGCGAGATTTTAGAAGCTCATTTTTAATATCTGTTTGAACAGACGAGTTCAATAAGAAAGAATAAATATCATCAAGTTGTGCCTTAGCGCCAACAAAATTGGTACCATTGTCTGAGTACATGACAGACACTGGACCGCGGCGAGAAATAAATCTTTTAAATGCGGATAAGAAAGCCTCGGATGTGAGGTCCGATACGAGTTCGATATGTATGGCTTTAGTTACCATACATATGAACAAACATATATAAAGTTTTTGCGAACGTTGACCTCTACGGCGAATAGGTGTGTAAGCAAGCGGCCCGGCGAAATCTACTCCAGTGTGCACAAAGGCTTTAGTATCACGGACACGGTATCCAGGAAGTTCAGCCATTTTGGGTGTTAGATGGGTAGGATTTAGACGGAAACAAGTGTTGCATTTCCGACAGCGGGAACGTATGACTGTTCGTCCATCTAATATCCAAAACCGCTGCCTTATAATAGACATCAATAATCCGGGGCCCGTGTGGCAGTGCGTATTGTGATAGTGATCAATAATTAGATCAACTACGCGGTCACGTTTAGGTTAGGTTAGTCAGATTTAGACAATCTGCCCCCAATACGTAAGATTCCGTAGCTATCAATAAAGACAGACAAACAGCGCAACTTCTTAGATGGAAGTTCGCCTGCTTTAATTAAATTTAAATCGTTAGAAAAATGCGTATTTTGAACTATTCTGTGATAGTGAAATAATGAAATTTTCGGCGGTTTGTATATTTTTAACAGAGCTATGACTAAGTAGTCTGTTCGTAAATTTAAGAATGTACATAAATACACGTAACAATTTATTCCATGAACAAACACGGTCAGCTATTGTATCTAAAATACGCGGTTCAGTATTTGATGTTTCTACAAGAAAAACCTTTGATTTAAACTCTGGCAATGTTTCACATTCAGTAGGAGAGAATTTTAAAGGCCACTCGCTAATGGGTCGATGGAGCCAAGTAGGACCGTTCCACCATAACGAGTGTTCAATTAAATCAGATGGCAGCATGCCGCGGAGAGACAATCGCTAGGATTCTCCTTTCCGGACACGTGATTAAAACTAGCGGCAGGTAGGTTTTCCTGTATTTTAGCAATGCGATTACTGACTAAAATAGACCATCTATGGGGAGATGAGTGGATCCACGAAAGAGCTATGGTGGAGTCCAAGAAAGCGTAGACACCTGCAATAGGTACACGAGCGGAAAGTTTATCTTTGACCACGCGAACAAGCTTAGACAGAAGTAAAGCGGCGACAAGTTCTAATCGAGCTAGCGTTGTTATTTTAGCGGGGGAAACTTTGGACTTTGCACATAAAAGCCGAACGCTGATATTGCCTTTAGAGTCAGTTATGTGTAAATAAATACAACAACCATAACCACTAAAGCTGGCGTCGCAAAAGGCTACGATATTCACTACAGCTTCTCTAAAGACGCCAATGAGGAACCTTTAGAGAAGAGAGTGAGGGGAAATCACGCAAAAAAACGGAAAACCGATTGGTGATGGAGTCCGGAGGAACCTCATCCCAACCTATTTTAGCTAACCAAAGTTCCTTAATTAGGATTTTCGCGTACAACACGACGGGTGCTACGAGGCCAAGTACGTCGAACAAGCGGGCAACTAGCGATAGAATCGCACGCTTAGTGCATTTATCATCTACAGCGACTGTTGTCAAAGAAAAATAATCATCAGCGGGTTCCCAGGTTAATCCAAGGATTTTGAAATTATGTTTATCATTATCCATGCCAGAAAAATTAACTGGTAAGCGGTGAGACTCTGGGAGAATCTTCAACAAAGCGGGTGAGTTAGTAGCCCATTTGACCAGGTCAAAGGATCCTAACTTAAATAACTCAATTAAATCGCGGGATAATTGTATAGCAATCTGTTCATCAGGAACAGAATAGACATAATCGTCCATAAAAAACTGAGTTTCTACTAATTTAGAAGCCTCAGGATAGCGGTCGCCATGCTCACACGCTAAATTGCGTATTGTGCGCATCGCTAAATAAGGACTAGGCTTTAATACAAAGGGAACGGGGTTAAAGTGAAAAGTACGTATAGGTTCATTTTTGTTGAATCGATATAAAATTCGTAAATATTTGCGGTGGTGCTCATTTACACCGATCCGTAGGAACATTTGTTTTATATCCGCTGTCATTGCGACAGGGAGGGTACGAAAATCGAGTAATAATAAAAACAAGTCGGCCTGTAAATTAGGTCCGACATGCAGAATGTCATTGAGTGACAACCCCGAGTGTGTTTTGGCACTAGCGTCCAAAACCACTCGAATGCTGTCTTTGTTCGGTCTAATAACGGCGTGATGCGGTATGTAGTAACCCTCTTCTGTTAATTCAGAGTCGGGTACCTCCGATAAATACCCCTGAGTTATATAATCGGTGATAGTTTTATTGTAATCCTCGCGTAGGTTTGGCACGCACGTGAATTTACGCTCGAGCGCAAGTAGCCGCCGATGAGCGACATCGCGTGAATTACCTAATTCGGAGGGATTGCGCGCGAAAGGTAAATCGACAAAATATCTACCGTCTTTAAATAAAACTGAAGAATTAAAATTATTTTCACACTCTAATTCGTCCGGACTAATAAAACGCTGAGATGGAATTTCCTCTAGCTCAAAAAACTTCTGCAAACTTGACTCGACGTCAATGCTAGCAAGCGCGGTAAACGAAGATGTCATGTGTGTTACGTCACTACTATGACAATCAATATCACCCATCAGTACATATCCGAAACTAGTCAGTATAGCTGGGGGTGCGCGGGTGCCTGAGTCAACCCTATCACCTAAATAAATAAAAGGGAACAGCTGTGCTCCAAGCACAACATCGATTCCACCAGGTACATTCCAGGTTGAGTCAGCAAGCGGTAAATTATTTAAATATGACATATCGTCATTTAATCTGATAAAACTAGCGGGAAGTCTATCTGTAATGCAATCAACAACTAATGCGTGTATATAATACTTATTGTGAGGATTAATCCGAGATTCTATATTGAGATAAATAAAGCCGTGTACAGGTCGTGAGGTCATACCAACACCTTGTAAAGACGAATTGCGTAATTTAATTATGGGTAAGTTCAAACGTTTACAACAGTCCACAGTAATTAAATTATTTTGCGATCCATTGTCTATTAAACACCTGACAACAAGCATATCTCGGCCGCTGCTATCATATACGTATATCTGCGCGGTAGCTAACAAAATAGTTGTCTCTGTCGGTAAACATATTTTAGCGGCGGCACTAAGCGAGACAGACGTAGCGGCAGGCTCGCTCGGCGTTGAATCGCTTTTTACTTCGGAGAAATGTAACAATGAATGATGTGTTTTCTTACAAGTTTTACAAACACTCCGTGATTTACATTTAACCAAAGAGTGGGATAGACTTAAGCAATTTACACAGCCATGTTTCTTTTTAATAAATTCGAAACGAGCCTGCAGAGAATTCATATTTTTAAATTGTGGACAATCAAACAGTCGATGATCGACGTTATCGCCGTCACACAGCGGGCAGCAGTTATTCGAAGCTGGTTCGCTACAAGATACAAACGCTTTAGCGGTACTTTGAGTATTACTTCGATTGTTAGCTAAACTAGACTTAGCACGCGATTCCGCCTGTGAATTATTAACGTGTGAGCGCTGGAGTACCTTAACATAGTCTTGCATAAATATTATAAACTCCGTATAGGAAGGCAATTCCTTGCCACTCACACGGCTTTCAAATTGTTGAACAGTTTGTGAGTCAACCTTTCTTAAACCACAGTGTAATATCACAAAATCTAATAAGTCTGAAATGTCTAACTGCTTCAATGCAGCGACAGACGCTGAATATCGTTCTACAAATGCATTCAGACTAGCAGCATTGCCGGCGCATCCTTTAATGTCCAGTATATTATTGAGATAATGAATACCTAAACTACGTTTATCTTGATACCTTTTGACAAGACTGTTCCACATAACACTGTATGTATCTCCTGTGGGAACAATGCCTGCAGTTAGTTTTAAGGCATCATGAGTTAATTTACTTATTAAATACTGCACACGCTGTGAATCCGTCAGATCAGTATTTAAATGAACATTAGTACGGAACATTTCATAAAACATGGGCCAATTTTCAGTTCTACCGTCGAACGATGGTAACTCGATTGGTGGTAACTTTATGCTTCTACCTCCCTTCTGATCTGATGTTAATGTTTTGCCACTTGAAAGAATGAGATTATGTTTGTATTTAATAGTTGAATATAAGTCTTCAATAGAACTTAGACTCCCATAGTCGGGTGGGGTTTCATCAATTTCAAACTGCAACTCATTGATCTGGTCAATTATTGTTTCAAACTTGCTGTAAGATTCACCAATAGATTCAGACTGCGCTAGGAATAACTCGTTCGAGCGTGAATCATAATTAGATATACTTTTGGAAGAATTATACAAGCGATTAACTCGCTCAAAAATTACTTCTTTTTTAGCAATAAGCTGAGCTAATTTAGTTTCTTGTTTTTGAGTTGCCATTATAAGGCACTATCTAATATTAATTGCTGTAATATATCATATTATATATCATATATAAATATTATCGTAAGTACTTGCAATGACTTGTACTTATTTAACTGATACCTATCCAGGCTCGAATGGACCATAAGTATGGAGGGACAGGCGTATAAAATAGCCGTGTATCCTTGCGGGTCGAGGACGACAGAAAAATTATTATCTGGAATGCATAATAATTCAATTTGCCTTTTTTTTGAGCAAACTTTCAAAGAGGAATTGGTGACGGTCAGGTGGCGTTTGTAGCCTAACTCCAGCAAATAATGCAAAAGCGGTACCTGTGCTTCTCCTGGCGAAAGTCTTGAAGAATCCTTCTGGGCAGGTGGCCACCTTGCTTGCCCGTACACTGGTCACTTGAAAGTCTATATTTTGGATTTAATCGGACGCGGGTTATTATTTTTAATTTTGAAAACGTAGCACAGTATATCCCCAAGGATTACGGGATAACGTAATAAAGTTTTGCGGTTTTGCGGGCGCGATGAACTGAGATTGAAAAAACGTGGTTTGCGGTGAGACGAAATGCTTCCGTTCGGCCCCGGTGCACTATGACGTCTGACAGCCATCATTAGCTGTCACTAGCCGCAGGATTCTCAATATCCGCGGCTGCAATATAAGCCTAAGACAGACTACAGACACCTTATAAACCGTCCACAATCAAAAAATGTAAGGGGCAATAACTTGCCACACCATAAATAAAATAAAAAACACGATTTCTCATTGTGTGTTGGTGGTTTCAGACCATGATTTTTTTCTCAGTCTTGGTATTAAGATTTTTTCCACGCCTTCAAGGTCATTCATCAAGCATGTTTTGTGAGCTTTTAGAAACCTTAGCTATAAAGACTTAACAACATATTTTAACATATCTGCCATAGATACATAAATGCATGGATGTATGTATGTATTTGATAGTTTTAAATTGTACACTATTTGCATACCCATGTGATGGTAAAATATGGAGGACTTTATAATAAGGAAAAACATCTATGTATCTCTTACCCATGTTTGAAAATATATAAATAATTTATGATTTATGATTTATTTAAATGTATCTAGGTGAGTTTCTTTGTGCCAACATTACTTTTAAATTCCTGAACAGATTTAGATGTATCCATTAGATGTATAACATCAAGGCAGTCGGGGGACCTCTTACATTAAAAAGTGTTCCACAGAACTGTCCCCCGACAGCAATGACAATTTTATTTTACTGTTTAGTCAGCGAGTAAATGAGTGACCTTTCGCTTTGTACATACAGATTAACTATTACAACATGTTTTTTTTACTTTTTAGTTTGTTTTCGGCAGAACAGTCGTGTTTTTAATTATTATTATTATATAAATATTGACGGACTGCCTCGTTGGTCAAGTAGTCGCAAGCGCTACTGCTGAGCATAAGGTCCAGTGTTTGATTCCCAGGTCGGGCAGTCTTATTGGGTTTTTCATTAAGAATTTTTCAGTAGCAGGCCGGTGCCTGTATTTGTGCCCAGTTGATGGCAATAGGCTCGCCCCCTATTACATGGGACTTGAACATAACTGGCGAAATGTGGGTGTACTACAGGTACATCTCTGCCCAACCCTTGGCAGATTACAGGCGTGATGTTATGTGTTATTATAATTATTATTGCCAAAACACCAAAATTTCTTTGCCACAGCTGCAGACATCGCTAAACCATTACGTAAGCAAATATATTTTATACATACATAATCTCGTACACTCGTTTCCTACGGAAATTTTAGCAACCCCGACTCCATTGCATTTTCTGAGGATATTTTCTTGAAAATTTCCGCTTCGGCCATTCAAGAAGAAATATTGGGATGAGCTTTATCGTTGAAGTACTTATTGCAAATGTGGAAATTAAAAGTAATAAAAATACGTCTTGCTTTATAATTAAAGTTTTAAAACGTGATTTTATTATATAATAGGTACATACCTGAAGAAAATTACGTAAGTAATATTCCGTTTTCTCTGAAAATTATGTGACGCAGAGCTCTGGCCAAACTAAAGCGAATCCCGTGCAGGATGCGGGACAAAATTCACTCGCGCTGATTGTGGCAAATAACTTGCATGTGTTCAAACTGGCGGGGCGCGAATAGTCGCGTGAATTCCTTATCATTAAAAAACTTAAAAAAAAAAACAACCGACTTCCAAAAAAAAAAACACTGCTAAGTGAAAAATAACTTTAATTTCGAGGTCTTAGGTTTTACATTTTCGTTTTATGCCACCGACTTCCGAAATTTTTGTTATTTTTCACGTTGTAGTATTTTTAAAGACGTTGGTTGTTTAAAAAAAAAAAAAAATACTCCCATACAAGAAACGTGTTTATTTCGGCGCTTTTTGTTAAGTATTGTGTTGTGCGGTACGGTGGTACGCAACCTTTCGTGTACGAATCTGTCTTGCACTTGACTGGTTTTTTTTACAATACTGTATGGTATTATGTTAATATGAACTGTATAATGTTGGGGTTCCTAAGAGATGGTTTCAAAAGAAACGACCACATCTGTTAAGTACCATTTATTAACTGAAATAATAATTATAGAATAAACGCATATGAGGTATAGTGAAAACTCAGCATACATCAGTTACAAAGGAGTGTACTTACTTACTAAAGTAAAGGAGCATACATATTATTATATTCTTATACTTCAACTGAATCAAAGAACCGCCATAATTATGTGACTATCCTTTTTATTTTTAAATATAGTTCATTTATAATTATTATGTAACTAAAGTCATGCCCCGTGGTTCGTGTTCGTGTTCCGTGGTTCAGGGCGAAATTGAGGGCACGAAGGCACGCGGTACATCACCAATGCGCTGGACCGACCAAGTCAAAACTGCACTAAATGGTCCGATCCGTGAATGCACGAGGTAAACATTAGTACGAGAGGAATGGCGACGAATTGTGAAGCTAGCCACCACCCTTTTTTTTTTTGAAATCATCAAATAACTTCTCCCGCTCTGGGCGGAGCGGGAGGGTATGTCAGACTCTTACTGACTAAAACCCACCCGTATTCCTTCCTGTTGCCTGTGTTGCGGGGGCCTCGGTGACCCATAAGTACCTTCCCGCGACCCCGGCAGGTTCCACTACCCTTGTCATGACGATCACGACCACTCTGCCAAGAGTGTGACGATAGAGAGAGAGAAATTCAAGGAATAAATTATGTTTAGCACCTCCAGGTTTCTTTACTTGCACAATTTTATTTTTCCGATTACGTCATTGCCAAAATATTTAATAAAAAAGTTGGACAAGTAACATGCACCGGTCTTTGACCGTACTTGGGCTAAGCAGTCAGCCCAAACATTATTCACTAGCTCGCGCCCATAAGAGTCAAAGGGCAAGATTCACAGACCGCACTTTAACTTAACTGTGCTAAGTTAAGCGTTTCATATGAATGTAAACCTTTATTGATGTTATACGAATACTAGTTCATAGGCGCATGAGATGCTTTGCTTACCAATAGTGCGACTTTCATTGACTTGAGTGTGCCCTGGCGGCTGAGAGTATGTCATGCTCACTCAAATGTCTCGCTGGTGGTGGCGTGTGTTGGATCATTAAGTTCCCTTTAAAATGGTTTAGCTGAATGGTGCCGATCCATGCGCCATGTTCGTGAACGGGCGCCGCCAGTAGGGACTGGTTAGCTGCTACGACTTATTTTAATTTTTGAATTGTTTTTTGTTCTTATCTCTTTATTACGGACGCTTATAACGTGCACGTCTTTCTACGTTGTTCTTACATGTACCTATAATTTCAACATAACATGTAACCAATATTTTGAGTTCCTTGCCCGTTATTCTGAATAGGAACCTACTACGCTTTGGAATGGGCAACTGGCTTCATCTTTCTGACTGAACGACCCCTTGACAATTCAAAAGTGTCTTACAATTAGTTTATTTGAAATAAATGTTTTGGGTTTGAGTTTGAAAGTAAAGTCACAATGCGGTCTGTGAAACTTGCCCTAACAAAGATCTCTCTCTGATCAAAACAACTTGGAAGGTCAAGGTGAATCAAGTACTTACAGTTACTTTACTTGAGCTATTTCATATATTATTATTGATATATTGTATAATAAACGACCGATACGATATAAATGTACTTGTTTATCGTCTTACTGAAGGTTTTCTTTGAAAATATTATTGTTACACTCTCTAGCATTTTGACTACGTCATTATTATCTTTTACACGTTCACTGAGCTGAGCACAAACGTCCCAAAACGGTAGGTTTTGGTTCCTAATCACATTTTGGTATACAGTGTGTTCATTATAACTAGACGCGTGACGCGACTGGTAGCACTGAATTTTGCAGGCATGTGATTGTTAGTTCTGTTCTGTCAGTCGCAATTTTGTACTCTATTAGTACTGAAACTAAGACAGATGATGCAAAATTCAGTGCTACAAATCGCGACATGCGTCAAGTTATAGTAAACGCGCTATAGTTAGCCTTGTTTGTTGTTTTTTTTTTGGTGGGAAATTATTAAATAAATTCCCCCGCTCCGGGCGGAGCGGTAGGGTGTGTCAGACTCTTACAGACTACAACCTTCCTTCCGTTGCCTGTGTTGCCAGAGGCCACGGTAACCCTTTCAGACTTTCCCGCGACCCCGGCAGGCATCGGCCCTAGCGGACCCTTACACTTGTGCTGACATATCGATGGACTACAACGCGCCGTCGACCTGAGATTAGTCCTTATCAGATGGCTAACTACCCATTGCTCACGGTGGCCGGAAATCCGCTTGGGATATAGTTGACCTTGTATTTGCTTTTCCACTTTTGGGAATAATTCCCAGTAAATTGAAACTTCACTAAAGCTACGGTTTCCTAAAAGAGCGGTAGCCGTACCGTGTACCTTCTTTCGCCTCCTGGGGTCCGTGTACCTTCCCGCAACCCCAGCAGGCGTCGGCCCTAGTGGACCCCTACACTTGTGCTGACAACATAAACAGCTGGAACACAACGCGCCGTCGACCCGGGCCTGGTCCTTACCAGACGGTGAGCTTTGCATTGCTCACCGTTGGCAAGCCCGCGCCTACGGTGGCCGGAAATCCGCCCGGGATTCCCAATGCCCAAGGCGTCTCCTGCGGCGGCTAGGGACGAGAAGGCGCGAAATTTGCCTTTTCCTCAACCATCCCGCCTCCTTCTTCGCGAGCATAGAATGTGAAAACTGTTTATATGCTGTTCAACACTTTTCCATCACCACACTTGGCAGACGTATATTGATGATAGCTTAATTTAAAGTGAATATATCCTTAAAATTAAATCCGCTCAAATTAAATCAAATCAAAACAAAAATGTTTATTTGTTAAGATATAGTACAAAAGATGTTACAACTATTGGTTCCAACATATCGTGCCATAGTATGACTTACAAATATTTCTATACATAAACGAAGCATATTACTAAATAAATTAACAAAAATAAATTAACTATAATAAATTACAAAAATAAATTAACTATAATAAGCAGCAATTGCACACAGGGAACTCTACCCATAATCGAAGAAGTATTTTCGAAACACTTTAAGTACTGTAATTATATAATACCGAACATCACCACAACATCGTTCCTAAGGAGTATTAAATACAAATTAAAAGACTTTACAATTAACGATTACTGCCTTATATTCATTGGTGAAATTGACCTGCGGGGGGGGGACTATTCACATATACTACATAACTTAAAAAGCTCGTTACAAAATTTGACCCATACAAATATTGTTATTTGCACCCCCATATACATAAAAGGTGCACTAATTCATAATTATAAAGTAGAGCTCTTCAATAACCTCCTCTTAACGGACATAAGAAACAATGAATACGCATATTTTTTCGATAGCAATAGTACCCTATCGCACGAAATGTTTTCGTATAATACTGGCAGAATAAATAAATACGGATGGAAAAACATATATGACCAGATCATGTCCAGGATAATGTTTGACTACGATTTGATCGGTTTTCAAGATATTGTTACTAACTTGGTGATCGAGGCTGATGACAGGTCGTCCACAAGCAGTAATACCGAGACTCCAACTGATCAAGATAACCAGTTTTTTCTATTGTAGACACTTGAATATTGTGCACCAAAACATCGCTGGTCTTTTAAATAAATCAGATATGTTGACGTTGCACGTACAAGAGTTGTCTACAAAAGAAAATATAGACGTTGACGTCTTATGCTTAACGGAACATTTCGTTACTTCAGGTCAGGAATCGTTGATAAAAGTCCCTAATTTTAAGCTCGCAGCGTGTTATTCAAGAAAGCAACAAAAGCGCGGAGGGTCGTGTATCCTTATCAAAAATAGATACAAATATAGAGAACTTCCTAACTCGTCTATCTCAGGTTTATTTGAATATTGTGCGATAAATTTAGTTGAACAAGGAATAATAATTGTTTGTATCTATAGACCACCGAATTTGTCGTGCATAAATTCATTTTTAGATCATTTAGATACCCTACTAAAGAAAATTTGTACAAAACCTAATAAAAAAATTGTATTGTGTGGGGATTTTAATATTAACAGACTGAAAAGAAATAACTTCTCACTAGACTTCGAAAATGTACTACTTAACTATAACCTTAAATTAGAATTGAATGAACCAACCAGACCTAAAAGCGGCAGTTGTTTAGATAACTTTGCTCATAATTCTAAACAAAAATGTGAGAGTAAAGTAATCGATTTCGCATTGTCAGACCATACTGCTCAAATCTTAAAAATTCAAGTTAAAAAAACATGCATACTGAATTCTTGGCACATTCAGAAACGTGATCTATCCAAAGAAAATTTAGTCTTATTTAAAAAGCATCTACAATGTCTGTCTTTTTCTGACGTTTTTGAATCCAATAACCCTAACGAGGCATACGATATGTTTATTGAACTGTTTCGTTTATTTTATAATTTATGCTTTCCAAACCAATTAATTAATATAAAACCCGACAAGAAAGTAAAATGGATCTCGCGAGGTATTAGAATTTGCAGCAGAAAACAAAGAAACCTACTTTGGAAATATAGGAAAGCACCTTCATGTGAAAATAAAACTACATTTAAAAATTATTCACGCACGCTTAAAAAAAATATCAATCTCACACAAAAAGCTCAAAATAACTACCTAATTCATTGTTCTCAAAATAAAGCTAAGACGTCATGGCAGATAATTAATAATAACAGTCGGTTAAAAGAACCAATATTACAAATTAATAAGGAAGATAAATTAGTAACTAATCCTAAGCAAATTGCTGATTCATTTAATGATTTTTTCGTTGATCAGGTACAAAATGTAAATAGTAAATATCCGAGTAATACATGTAGTAATCTCCATGTCAGCAATTCATTATTCATGCCTCCAGTAATACCTCAAGATATTTTGCGTATAATAAAACACTTGAAAAATAAAAATAGTTTTGGATGCGATGAAGTTTCTACCACGGTGGTAAAATTTGTTTCGGATGTCATAGCTAAACCATTAGCCCACATAATCAATACATGCATAAGCTCAGGTATATTCCCTGATAAATTAAAGACTGTCATAGTAAAACCATTGCATAAAAAAAACGATAAGGGAGACATGTCGAACTATAGACCGGTAGCTTTAATTTCAGTTTTCTCAAAGATATTTGAGAAAATTATTTATGAATCTATTTACACATTTACAACTAAAAATAATATTCTATGCGAAGAGCAAAAAGGCTTTCGAAAAAACAAAAATATTAATATGGCGATATTTGATCTATTAAAAGTGATAATGAACAATGTGGATAAAAAAATCCCGTATGTGCAATATTCACAGACATGACGAAAGCATTCGATTATGTAAAACATGACATCCTCTTAAATAAACTTCATCACTATGGGATAAGGGGCAATGTCCTAAATTTAGTAAAGTCCTATCTCACGGATCGAAAACAATTTACAGAAATTTCGAGAATATGTTCCAAAACTAAACGCGAATTGAAATATCTATCCAATGCTAGAATTACTAAATTCGGAGTCCCGCAGGGCAGTGTACTTGGGCCATTGTTGTTTTTAGTTTATATTAACGACCTACCTTGTCAAATACATCATCCTATGACTTTATTTGCTGACGACAGCACAGCTATAATTGAATGTAAAAATAATACTCAATACGAAAAAGAGATAAATGATACACTTGAAAAAATAATAGATTGGCTTAATAAAAATAATCTTGTGTTAAATCTACAAAAAACCAAAGTAATGCATTTCTTCCAACGACTGAGGCCAAACTATATTGTAACAAAATATAGAGACGAAATAGTAGATACCACTTCAGTTACAAAATTTTTGGGAGTACATATTGATGATAAATTGACCTGGAAATACCATGCTGAAATTGTGTGCCAAAAATTAAGCAAAACCGCATATATTCTGTACAATCTCTCAAAAAAGTTAAATATGAACACGCTAGTGACAGCATATCATGGTTTGGTTGCTTCATTACTAAGGTTCGGTGTTATATTCTGGGGAAACTGTAGTGAGAGAGATAAAATATTTAGGGCCCAAAAACGTTGTCTTCGATCAATGACAGGGCTTAAACCCATAGAAAGCTGTAAACCAATTTTTAAATCACTGAAGATTCTAACACTACCTTCTTTGTACATTCTTGAAGTTGCCTTATTTGTTAAGATGAACAGTAATTTGTTTACATCAATGATTGATAAGAGAATACGCAAAGGACCAATGAGGTCTCAATATAAAAGTCAACTTTATACAGGCGGTTACAAAACGTCCTTACTTAAAAAAAATATTTTTTCCATGGGTCCTCTCATATATAATAAATTACCAATAAATCTAAAAGTATTACCCATCTCAGTATTCAAAAAACAGTTAACCAAATTGTTATTAGAAAAATGTTACTATTCAATTAAAGATTTTTTTGATGATAAAAGTTTTTCCTAATGGGAGTTTTGATTGTGGTACTATAATTAATATAAATTTATGTTATTTTTTTTTTTATATTTGATGTTTGACATTGATTTTTGACATTTTTATTCTTTGACATTTTGATTTTTGACATTTATATTCTTTGACATTTTTGTTTTTTTTTTTTTTTTACATTTTGATATTTGACATTCTAATTTTGGTTCCTAACATTCGAATTGTAATATTAATATTGTTAATTGTAATGACAAGTCAAAGATTCTAATGATAATAATTTATATATTTTCTTTTGTTACACATATTTTTTTTTTTAATTAATTTGATGATTTAAATAATAATTCAAAAATTATAAATTGATATACTTAATTGTGATAAGAATGATATAAATAATCTAATCTAATTTTGCATGCCGATTGGTAAAATGTGGCTGAGCTATAATTATGTACTTAATCTTAAGACCTGTATGTATTACCCATATTTGCGAAATAAAAATTATATTCTATTCTATTCTATTCTATTCTATTCTATTCTATTCTATTCTAACCTATTAATAATATTTACAAGGTGTCGTTTTGCATCCTCGGCAAATTTCAGGAGCCTGCTATGAAAGACACATATAATCAAATAAAATTACGATACCTGCTCAATAATTATACATACTTGTTTTTTTAGTTATTTAAGTTTGACAGTATTTTAGAATACACCACTTTCACATTATATAATCACCCCGTTGCGTATGCGGTAGTGTGTGTGTAAAAGGGCAGTTACAGTGCGGTATCCCACGGGCCGCGTTTTATGCCGCACACATGCCGATTCCCGAAAATTCGAAAAAAAAAGAAAAAAAGATCTACTTATTTTATTATTGATTCGTGTCGAGAATCATTAGCATAGTTACGTCCTTGAATTTGACGAGGATGCAAAACGACACCTTGTATATAATCTCTCCTAGCAAATACTCTTAATAGGACAGATTAACAGGCATGCCAATAACACGAAATCCACACAAATATTATTAAAACACGTAAATCTAATATTGACACTCAGCTATTTTTAGTACCAGATAGATTCGAACCGGGGTCTGATCGATATCACCGCCAAGTCTATTTTCGCTTTTTTGTTTGAGAAGGGTATATCAGGACTTAAATCTTAACTCGCGATGCTGTCGATCTACTGTCTAATTTATTTTGATACAGGTTCACTTAGATATACCAGGAACGACTGGTTATTTTTAGCTATCAATAGATTATTAGGTATAGATCTTTCCGTGGTTACACCAAAATGTGTGAGAGAAATAAAAAACAAAAAACCAGCCAAGTGCGTGTCGGACCACGCACAATGAAGGGCTGCGCAGTTGGGAATGTTGGGATGAATTTATCCCAAAAACAAACTGAACATTGTAGTTGAAAAACATGCTTTATCGATATACGTATCGATGTATGGGAGAACATCTCACAGTCCATTCTCCAACTGCAAATTTAAGTTGGTCGACATTCAGTATTAAGCAGTCTATGTAACATTGAAAACGGGCCAAGTGCTACCAGAAGAGAAGCCTATTTTGATCAATTGGGTCTTGTCAATGCTTTAAGTGATAGTCTGCATAATAATCCCCTTATTCATAAAAGTTAGCATGCCTATTTTAGTTAAAATTGGTTTTGTCACTTACAGACAGATATGGACAAACGAACGTTAGCAGCATTTTAACTAAAATAAATTTAATGGACGTTTAAGAATAAGAGCCTAAGTGTATAGTCTAAAATACAATAATTTATATCCTTCTTAACGACTTTTTTCCTTGTTGTAACAATATATCGTAAGTGGCATTATCTAGCTTCTGACCGCGACTTCTTGTTTGAAGATAATTAAAACATATCATAGAGCGCTTGGTTCGAACCGAGCGCTCTATGATAGTTTCACTTTGTATACAGAATTTCATCACCACTGCTCTCAAAACGGTGACGGGAAACATCGTGAGGAAACTGCCATCTCCTTGAACTAAACTTTAGAAGACATGTGACTCTAGTACCCGCACTGGGCCCGCTTGGTAGATTACATCGCACTCCCCCTCGAACAGAGGAGGCCTGTGTCCCAGCAGTGGGAACATTATAAGCTGATTATGCTATGGCGCTAAGCATTTAGCTGTCGATCAGTGAAAGGCCTTTAATAATCAGATCAGAACTTTCAGAGCTCTTTCAAACTAACAAAACATATTACCTCTTTATAATACGAGTAGTTGAGACGGAAACATTCTCAAAGAAAAACCAAATTTTCAGGTCAATAAAAAATCAATCTGCTTGGGCTTTGTCCAAACGGTATCGGCTTCCGGTCAAAACGGATGCGGCTACCAGCATTTTGCATGGAGTGACTGCCTATTTGAATCTCCACAACCCAGTTACTGGGTAACACTGGTTGTACCCCTTAGTCAGACTGGTTGTCAGACTTTTTGGCTTCCGACCTGTAACTATTGTCAAATATTTACGAATGACAGCCGGGGCCAACGGTTTAACGTGCTTTCCGGGGCTCGGAAGGGTCTCGATATGTAATGAATGGTTATCCATCCACCAACCGATCGCGGCAAGCGTGGCTTAACTTTCGTTCCACCCGTGTGGCTGTTAGCATTTAGCCACAAGCCTTTTTTAAAATTCCGTGTCAAAACTCTCCAATTAATCTTGATAATTGTTTTAGTTTTAACCGGTTATTCTAGGACATAGAATCAAAAATTCGAAGACATGTGACATCTACCAACCCGCACTTGGCCCGCGTGGTAGATTACGGCCCACTTCCTCTAACTAAGAGCAGGCCTGTGTCCCAGCAGTGGGAACATTATAGGCTGATTATGAATTAAAAAATGAATATGCTGAAGGAAAAAGGTAGAAAATTAAGTTCGTGTAAGTTTCTAGGGGTGGCAGGAGATATATTATTTGTGAAAAAGTCAGGCAACTCTCATAAATAATATTGCTTATAATATCACGTCTACATTCCCTAATGGGCAGGGCAAGTTTAGTACGTGCACATTTTCACTAGTTATGTTTAAGTCCCATGACATTAGGGGCAAGCCAATTGTCATAAACTGGGGATGAATTAGGGCACTGGCTGCTACTGAGAATGTTTAACGACCAATAAAATAATGCTTACCAGACGATTTTGCGACCACTAGAACAACGAGATAGTCAAACACAAACATAATATTTTCAGTGAAAAGATGTATCCTGCTGGACATAGGTAGACCTCCCCCAATCAAAGCCACAACGACGGGTTTGACTGTTCCCGCGGCTTTTGATAGGTAAGACCTGACCTATCAAAAGCTTCACTTAAGAATTACGGACATTCGCTTCCAAAAGTTGGAAAAAATAACATAAGTACATACCATCACGCCTTGTTTCCTCAAAAGTGCAGAGGTGTACCTGTAGTACACCCACATTTCGCCAGTTATGTTTTTAAGTCCCATATAATAGGGTGCGAGGCTATTGCTTTATTTATTTTTTTTGTCTGTTTGTCTATCTGTTTGTTTCTTCCGGCTAATCTCTAAAACGGTTGGACCGATTTTGACAGGACTTTCACTGGTAGATAGCTGATGTTATACAAAGAAAGAAAGAAACGAAAGAAAATACGTTTATTTGCGGTAAACATGACGCAAAGAAGGAACACAAATACAAAAAACCGGTCAAGTGCGAGTCGGGCTCGCGCACTAAGTGTTCCGTACCACGTCCGTACCTATAAAAACAGCAAAAAAAATCATGTCTGTTGTATTGGAGCCCCCTTAAATATTTAGTTATTCTGTTTTTTTTTTGTTTTTGTTATAGCGGCAACAGAAACACATCATCTGTTAAAATTTCAACTGTCTAACTATCACGGTTCATGAGATACAGCCTGTTGACAGACGGACAGGGGAGTCTTAGTAAATAGGGCCCCGGTATACGCTTTGGGTACGGAACTCTAAAACGCACAAATACAATTTGGCTACTTTTACTATAGAAAAAGACACAGTGATAATAATAATTAATGTATTTACGCATGGAAAAGTGAGCCACATAAACAGCAAGTCAAAATCTTTCAAAACAACAAAACTATTAACTATCACATTATTCCAGTAATGTTATTCTCTAAACATCACTTTGAAATTCTAACGGTGTCATGTTGTGAATTCGCGATTACTTTAAAATCAACTGAGTTCGCTTCCAATTGTGTGCTTATGCTTAATAAGTGAGGTTTTAAATGAACTTTATTTATTTTTGTTTGTTTTGTTAATAGTAGATTGTACGACAAGTGCAGAAAAGAAGCCACAATTATGGACCCTGTCGGGCACAGCAAAGTGAATTTTTACAATTATTTACAACAAAACGGTTCGTTTATGGCCGAGTTATACACTCTGATTTTCGCTTCGATTGCGAGAAAATTAAACAGGCATAAAGTATACACCAGTATTTATTTCAAAACACCGAAGTGATATAAATTAAAGCAAATGAAATAAAAAAACGATTTTAATCTGCGACGTTTTAGGTACTGTGCGTGTGGGTGTTGGGCCTGATTATCTAAGTCCTAGAAAAAAAAATACTTTATGCACTACTCGCAATATAAAGACGAACTTTTAGACCATGAGAAGTAAAAATATAATATATTGGTGTATGTATGTTTTACGTTTATGGATGATTTGCTTTGATTATTTTTAATATCTCCATATCTCACGTAATTTTTAAAATTGTTTTTTTTTTGTTTTTCTACTTATTTTTTAATTTTATAGTATATTGCTTGGCATATTGACTACGTTGCGGCTTGGGGTGCTAATCTATAAGAAAATGTTACAATATGCCTTAGATTTTAGTAAAACGTTTTATAAATTTAACAGTGTACACAATTTTAGGCTGGCTATTAAAGGAAAAAAAAACTTTACACAATTTTGACTTTATACTATAACTCGGACTGCATCTGAGAATTCCCTTCCGAGAACTACAGATGAACTAAGAAATTTAATCTAAGACATTTGAAACATCTGTGCTTTTAACATATTATCCTGACCTTAATTTGTATTCAATCGGTATATACATTAAAGCTACATAAAATGCTCTGAAAATAATATTTAAGCTTGACTCAGCTATCATTATTTCTTCTTTAAGAATATTTATAGGGGCGATAATGTATCGGATATGAGATCCAAAATCAGCTCGGGTTTCGAATATAGATGGGGGAATTTCGTTAAGAATATTTAATTAAGGGGCCGTATTCGAAACTTATGTACACTCACGAATCAGAACTTTTCAATCACAAAACAAATTGTTTACGAATGTAGCTATTTTATATATTATTTTTTATTTGTGTAGTATTAAAGCTCTATTACCGTAAAGTAGAGACGTCATGGATAAACCGGAATAATACAAGATGCCACAGCTTTAAACCAAGAAGCAAGCCTAAACTTTTGAGTAAGCCTGTAATTTTTTTGTAAAACGATGTTGGTGGTTTTTTTATTTAATTTAGTTATAATTTAGTTATAATTTAGCGGTAATTTTAGTTATGATATTGAAATTACGTGGTTTTATTATTACCGAAGGCGTTCGGGATGAGCTTTCTTCGTTTAGGAAAGGAAGGTCTGATCTGAATCCTGGTTGTGGCTAATTGAGGCTTGGCGATTCCTGGGTTCAGGTCGCTCGTGTGCACGAAATCACTACACCATTCACCGATAGCGATTGCTCAAAGTTAACAGTTTGCGGTGTGGATTTCAGAATATCTATGGTGGTTATACAAAATTATAGAGTCCCGAGCGCGCACACAAGTATTGGTACGTGTATTTATTCAACGGTGTCTCGTAGTGGAGTGGTTTGTAGGTTATGCGAGTCACGTAAACGCATAAGAATCATATGAGCTTATGTTAAATTGTTTGCGGCAACAGATGTCCTGTTCTAGGTATTACTATTGTTTAATAGGAAACTTTAAAAAATAAAAATTTATATAGGCACTCCAACAGAACAACTACCTGTCTTTTATACAAAAAGTTCGAGTCGAACCCGCAATACATAGTGCAGAAGTAAATTTTTCAGCTATTGCTTCAATCGTGCTGCTGATTCATTTATACAAATATTATAAAAGGTATTATGAGTTTGTATGTAGGGGGTAGGGTAATCTTTAGAAGTAATGATCCAATTCCGAAAATTATTTCACTATGAGAAGCTACAGTAAATTTAGTTGTACTCATAAAGAGTACAACTTAATTTACGCAACCACACGGAAAAAACGGATGTCTTAAATTAAGACAAATATTGATTCATATATGGGGAAAACAATATATTTTTGAATGAAGTAAAATTTTGTCTTAGTTTTATTGTCTTCTTCGAAGACATTATACTTATATGAAGAATTATTAAGTTTAATTTTAAGAATATTATTTCTCTCTTAGAATATTTTCTTCAATTAATATTATTATAGTCTTGAATCAAAAATATTTGCTTAAGTCAAGAATAAAAATTAAGTATTTATTATTCTTAATTTGAGTAAATAGGTTTTCTTGGACTGAGTACATTTACTTACGTTAAGAAAATATTTACTTGGATTGAAACAATTTTTCTGAGAATTCATATTCTTCGCTGAAGAGATCCTTTTTTTCCGTGCATCTGGCTTAACGGGCCTCTTAGTATAAGTTACATGGTTTATGTTTTGTTTATATATATTTTTTGTAACCTTTGAACTTCTGTAAAAGCAATTATGTAGCATTTTAGTATATATATCTGCCACTGTGCTCGACCAGTGTCTTTGTATGTCTATGGATAAATAAACACTATTTATTTATTATTTTATTATTACAGTATTGACGAGTGTCGTATGATATAATTTTATATTAAAACTAGAAATTTCACGCGGGTGAAGTCGCTGACAGAAGCTAGTTATCTAATATAAGTCAATGTGTCACATTTTTATTATTGATTCTATAAAAGTAGGTATAATATATAATGTTTACTTCTAAACACACAAAACAGTAACACATAATATTCTTCCAGCGATTTACTTTTACTAACAAAATAAAACTCTTCAGAACACTCGTTAGACTTTTATTCCTTGGCCAAAGATATTGGGCCAAACTTTGGCCATAACTCACAAGTTTACCCTTCCCCCACTTCCTAGGGTCAGCGCAGACAGAGCATGTTCTTTGCTGTTAAGTTTTTAGTGAAAATATGTACGAGTAGGCAGGAAGGTACAGGCATGAAATTAATTTTGTGCAATTCATCACGTCAACGCCGGCTATGCTATCGCTGAAAACCAGCGCTGGGGCTCTGTCTCGCATAGAGGCGCAGCATTATGCTGAGCGATGACTGTTTTGAGTGGATGTGACGCATATTTTCCCCCAAATTGTTTCTTTTTTGTATTTATGTTCCTTCTTTGCGTCATATTTACCGCAAATGAACGTGTTTTCTTTCTTGAAATTTCTTTCATCATCGGAGCTCTCAAAACGGTGAAGAAAACGTCGTGGGAAAACCATCATGTCCTTGAACGAAACATTCGTAGCTATGTTACATCCAAAAACTGTGCTGGCGGGGTGGAATATGGCCCATTCCCTTTCACCGAGGTGTGGCCTGAGTCCCAGCAGTGGGAACATAATAGGCTGATTATGACATACTTTTTCTATGTACGAATGCTCGAATACACGCTACAGGAATCTTGTCTTGCACGCTATTTTGAACTATGTTTTAGTTGTGTGATTTAGTTTATTATCAATTTATCAATGAAAACTATTTTCGTCTGTCTGGATAATCCCTTATTATTTTGTATACTATTCGAATATAATGTTTGTATGTTAAGTGCCGATTGCTGATAGATAATATTCTTTTCTTGTTAGTTAGTTTTATCTATATCGGACTGTCGACTCGTAGGTAAGATTAAATAGAGTTAAAGCTCCAGCAGACAGGCGCGACGCTACGGTGCGACGAGATTCTGCTAGAACAATTTCCATGAAGTTTTCATAGAAATTGATCCACTAGATTTGTGTCGCGCCTGTCTGCGGGAGCCTTTAAGAGTAATTTTCTACGAGTAAACACTTTTTTGTAGCAACATTCCAATAGATAAAAAATAAAATACGTATATTTGCCGTAAACATGACGCAAAGAAGGAACTCAAATACAAAAAATAACAAGTTGGGGGAAAATATGCGTCACATCCTCACAAATCGGCCATCGCTCATAATTATGACCAACTTTTACAATAGGAACAATGCTGAATCACCAAAAATGAAGACTTACTGTACTTGAGCAGCATCACTTAGTTGAAACAAAATTAAAGGAAAGAAAATACGTTTATTTGCGGTAAATATGACGCAAGGAAAGAACACAACCACAAAAATAACAAGGTCGGGGAAAATGCGCATCACGTCCAAGCAAAACGGCCATCGCTCAGCATAATGCTGCGACCCTATGCGAGACAGAGTCCCAGCGCTAATTTTCAGTGACAGCCGGCGTTGACTTAATGACGTCGACCAGTGCAGCATACAATGAGATTATAAATAAGAAATAAAACAATAAAAATATGGATTTTAAAAATAATGTTTTATGCAATATTATATTTAATGGTGTGAATACTTGTAAGTGATAAATAACCTGTATTTTTCTGCTTACATCGACCGAAAACTAATTCTCATTATCTTATGTGATAACTTGAAAAATCCTAAATCCTAGAGGACCTTATTTTAAGCATTCATTTCAAAATAATTCTGCCATCGGTAAACATAACGAACCGTTACTAGATATTAGAACCCAGAGATTACGTAGCTACATTTGGAATTATGTACCGGATGGCCCAAAGTCAAATAGAGGTCGAATTGTTTTCGGGGATGTAAGGGGCGCCACAAGGTCTGCCTGTCGCCAGTACCCATAAAAATAGAATATTTATCGTCTATCGGCTACTGAGTTTGAAATCAAATGCAATAAACAGGGTATACTGCTGATCTTTTCTGTAAACGTCTCACCGTGAATACTTGGTGAAGTTAGCTGACATTCCACCTTGTTACACCTGATGCTAGGGATTGACTTTATTGACAGCTCACTTCAAATTCATTTCTTCAGCTCACGTGACATTTGTACAGAATGGATAGTCAGATATATCTGACTATCTATTCTGGTATATCTCTCTCTCTGGTAATCTGGTATCTGGTATTCGGTATACCGTGTTTATCGTTTTTGATTTGCCTATAAATTCATCATCATCTGCCTAGCCTATTCCCAACTACGTTGGGGTCGGCTACCAGTCTAACCGGATGCAGCTGAATACCAGTATTTTACATGGAGCGACTGCCTATCTGACCTCCAGAACCCAGTTACTGGGTAACACGATACCCCTTGGTAAGACTGGTTGTCAGACTTTTGGGCTTCTGACGACCCGTAACGACTGTCAAAGATCCACGAATGACAGCCGGGACCAACGGCTTAACGTGCTTTCCGAGGCACGGAAGGGTCTTGGTATGTAAAGATGATCACCCTGATCGATTGACCCGTGCGGCTGTTATAATAATTTAGCCACAAAAACGTTTAAAAGTTTAAAATGTTCTTCTTTCCATCAGCTTAAGTTACAGTATTAATTAATTAATTATTTTTCATTGTATTATAGCCTTAGTTTATGTATTCTTTTTATTTTTTAAAGTTACGCATTGATACAGATATATATATATTTTTTTATTTTGTATTTATATACATACTTTATTCAGCTTGAATTACAAATATTTCTGTGGAAAATTTTCACTTACCTGATTTATTACTTCACACAGGGGACGTCATTACGTCATTCGACAAGTAGGTAATTGCTGAAAATCAGCGCTGTTGACGATAGGCTTGTCCGAAGTCACAGCATTTCGCTGAGCAACGACCTTTTCTTGCACAGATGCGACGCATTGTTTAATTGTTCTAGTTTTAATTGTTTATTTGTTATAAAAGTAGTTATTTCCCCACTGCAATGGACATTCTGTTTTTGTTTTGATTGTTGTATGTTATGTTGTCATTGGTTGTCATCTGCCATTGGCGCAACAGAGTAAATAGTAATCGACAGGATTGTCAAAATTATATGGGTTGATTACGAGGCTTTTAGCTACTTTGTATATTATGTGTCTATTTTACGTAAATTTTTATAATGTGCGTTTTGTTTGTGCAGAATAAACAATTTTTCTTTCTTTCTTTCTTTCTTTCTAATAAATACAAATCTATTCGGTGAACTAAAATAAAAAAGATATATACTTAAAATATCTAGTATACCACATAGAGCTGCTCATCTGGGCAATTTTTTTTTTGGAATGGCATCTAAAATTTACTATAAAGTACCTGTGGTACCTAATCAAATATAAATTGCGTAACACGATCCAAGATTTTCTTAAGGTCAAAGTCAAAGTCAAATTATTTATTTCAAATAGGCACTTAAAAGAACGTCAAAATTTACAAAAAAGTAGAATTGATTCTAGTTAGTTCTTCCAAAAGGTAGTTTCGTGTGGAGAAGAATGGGGAAGAAACTCCACCGTTATTCTTTTAAAATGTTTTACAAAATTATGTATAAGTACAATAGATAGTTACCTGTATGTGAAGACAATGCATCTAGAATAAAATTACTGTACCAAAATAGTTAAAAAAAGGATTAAATATGAAGCAATGACAGATAAATTAATTATGAGATAGGTACATGATGCTCATAGTTTTCCTAAAAAGAATAAATAAAGTAATAGGTCAGTGTGTGAGTTAAAGTAATCACAGAATTTAAATTTAACATTGATTTATTATTTATATCAAATAATAAATTGTACAATTAAAATAGCAACCAGTTTGATTTTGTCTAGACTCTAGATTGTCCTATAGAGCTGGCTTAATAATTAGTACCTACTATAAACTGCCACCATACACCTAACTCTAATTTTGTACGATTTGCTTTATAAGTGATACCTAAATTTGTTAAATTACATGTTGACATAATTTATTATTGTATGCCTACTAAGCAGGACATAATGGATCCGTAATACAACCTAACATCTGTCTGTATAACCTATGCCCACAATAAAAAGATTTGATTTGCTTTGATTTGATTAAAAAAAAAATGGAGTAAAATAGATAGTAGGTAGTCATGAATATAATATGTATGACCTATTTACTAGATATCAGGGCAACTCTGTAATATAGAAAAAAACTGCTGTTCCAACAAAAAACATCAACAACATTACAATCTATCCGAGCAAAATATTTGCTATTCGCGAGGATGTGATATTTGCCCAATTTTATTTAACTTGAAGTTGATGAAGTTATCCGGAAAAGAACCGAAGTTATCAACATAGCCTGCAGAGTAAGCAAGCTGAAGTGGCAGTGGGCTGGCCATGTTTGTCGAAGGACCGATGGCCGGTTGAGCAGAAGTCTTGGAGCGGAGACCGCGATAGACCGACGACCTTTAACAGGAGCCTGGGACAGAGTGAATGCAAAAGGTGGAGGACGGGAAATTGTGGCGCGGGGGAGGCCTATGTACAGCAGTGACTGAGTTGATGAGGCCTCTTCTGTTCAATAATTTATGTTTGGTCGATTACTTCCGTGAACTTAACTTATGAAGGCCATGTACCCCTTGTACCCCATGTGGTGCCAAACTTGGAAAATCAATTGTGTCTCATTAGCTGTCCTTGACCGATTAAAACATAAATGAAAACGTCGTTGTTTATTTCTTGGCTTTGTATCTGCTCTTACCATCTTACTTACTATCGCTATGTAAATTTATAAAAAAAATTAAAGGGCTGTGCATGTAATCGACTGATTTTGATCAATTTTGTTCATCGTTTGTGAGAAAGCAAAAATAATTTAAACAATTTTTTTTGTGATTTGTGAAGTCGAGTTCTTTGTTTTGCATGTGGCTGGAAGGGAATTATTCAAATAAATTGAGTATCAAAACTGTTCAGTAAGTAAACTGGGCATCCTAAATAAGGTGAAGCGATACTTTACGCCTGGACAGCTTTTGACCCTTTATAAAGCGCAGGTCCGATCCTGCATGGAGTATTGTAGCCACCTTTGGGATGGCTCGGCTAAATACCAACTTGCCGCGCTTGACTCGGTGGAACGCAGAGCTAAGAGGCTCATTGGCGACGTAAATCTGGTGGATGCCAAGCTTCACAGTTTGGCCCATCGTCGCAAGGTTGCCTGCTTGTCGGTCTTCTATAGATTGTACTTCGGAGAGTGTGCTCAGGAACTCCACGACCTCATTCCACCGGCCCCCTTCTATTATCGGTCATCTAGGCGCACTTCAGGTTACCATCCCTTCCTGGTGGCTATCCCACCAACTCGCACTAAGCGTTTCCAAACTTCTTTTATAATGCGCACAGCAAAGGAATGGAACTCTCTGCCTGCGTCTGTGTTTCCGAACGCATATAACCCTAATCTCTTCAAAGTGAGAGTGAACAGGCTTCTTCTGGGTAAGCTCGCTCCATCGTCGACTTTGTTTCTGTCGCCTCTGGCATAGACTAACGTCAAGAGCAAACCCATCACAATAAAAAAAAAAAAAAAAAAAAAAAAAAAAAAAATTTCATAGAAAATTACTAATATTCATAAAAAGGTTTTCAAAAATATGAAAAAGACGTTTGATCATCTTTTACAAGGAGCAATCAAAAGGAGTTTCCTTTTGATTTTGAACATTAAAAAATATCAACATATCATTATATGGTCTACTTGCACGTGGCTGAACCTTTTTTCAACTTTGATACAAAGTATAGCAGATACAATATGTTGATAAACCTTTAAAAAAACCCAGTCAACAATGTATTTTTTCCTATTATTTAGCAAACCATTTCAAGAAATTTAAAAATTTCACATTAGTCTTCGGCTATCCTTAATATCAAATCAACAGTTTATTTTACTAAATTAATTTATGCTTGTGTGGGACGCTACCTGTGTAAACACACTGGCACCGTCCCACCTCCAACGGACTACTTCTAAAGCGGGTGCAGCGGCAGAAAATGCCGAAAATGTTTAAGTTATTAAATATGGAGGCCTTGGCAGAGAGTACAACTTTGTACCCTTTGGCGTCGAGACCCTCGGTCCGTGGGGTCCCAGTGCGCAAAAGTTATTTGCGGAAATCGCGAAACGTCTAGTTGATGTAACTGGTGACCGAAAAGCTGGCGGCTTTCTCGCGCAACGCATCAGCATTGCAATTCAGCGAGGAAATGCCGCCAGCATCCTCGGTACAATGCCCCGAGGGCCTTTTTTAAGCTTAACTAAGTTTCAATTTAATTTAGTTAATGTTAATTCATTAATTAAGTTAAATTAAAATAGATATTTTTTATTTAACCTTTGATTTATCAAAGGCGAAATAAACTAAATGTTCGAGAGTGATGAAACTATTAACATGTGCTAAGACTGACACGAATGGTTTAGCACCACGAAAACTGTACTTTTATAGTCAAACAGGCTCAATGTTTCAATTATTTCAAGCTTTCTCACAATTAGATAAGAAATTGATAAAAGAGGGCTTTTTCGTGCATGGAGCCTTAAATATAAAAAGTATACGGTTAAACCGATGTTATTCACGACTTATGTCATAACGTACATGGCACGGCACGTCTTAGAACCAAATATTCGAAGACATGTGACATCTACCAACCCCCTCTGGACCCACGTGGTGAATTACGGCCAACGCCCTCTCACCGAAAGGAGGCCTGTGGCCCAGCATTGGGAACATTATAGGTTGATAATGTATTATTTTAATCGGGTTAATATTTTATTATTTATTATAAAACCATAAATCTCATAAAAATATCACTAACCTGCACATTCACCTATGCGTGTTTAAAACAAATGAATTAGCATGAAGTTGGCGTGTAATTTCACAACGAAACATAACGTTGCTTGCATGACCACAATCCGCTATGCAAGCTTGAACTCGTAAGTCAACAATATCATAAAATAGATAATATGGTCGACTCCATGCATTGAGCAAAAGCGCACGCACACATAGACACGCTTCACACACAGCGAGTGCAAGAGCACTCGCGACTGGCATTTGTTTGAGATCGCTGTACGTACGCATCTATGTGTGCGTGCGCCAGTTTTCGATCGTTGTATGGAGCTGGGCTTGTGTATCTATTTATTTTATGACAATATTGTGTTTTGGATTTTGTAAGAACTTTGTATTTCTGGTTTTAGTAAGCGAAGGAGGGACACAGGTGGTGGAAAACGATTTTGGATAATGTGACTGTAGCTGCAAGGGTTGAAGTAACTCCTTTTTAATGTCCCAAGGTTTAATCATCAAACCCCACTGGAGTTGACGAGTCCTTGATTGAGAAACTATGAATCGGAGAAGGTAACGTGGGATTCCATCAACTATATATTGTAACTCTGAAAACGCTTGCGTCCAGCATTGTCAGCCTATAATGTTCCCACTGCTGGGACACAGGCCTCCGTTCTGTGAGAGAAAGTGCCCAACTAGCAAAAACCTGTTATAAAAGTCACCAATGCGCTTTTGCCCAGTGTTATTGCGTCGGTAAATGAGTCTTGTAATGGTTTTGTAGTGTCTAACAAGTCCCGATTTAGGCACAAATTTCAAGACTTCTAGTTCTGATTTGGTTCTGTAAAAGAAAGTCTTGATTTTATCATGTGAGCACATTAATTCACGCTTTAAATCACAGACTTTGCCAATATGAGATAAAATTCGAATCAAAAGCATTTTGCAAATCTGAGCATAGCCTGAAAAGATTCCTTTAAAAATATTTAATGTCATTTACGTTCCGGAGATGAGCATGGGCTGTTATACATTGTGGGATAGTGGATGCCACATGTTGTTAGTTTCCTCACAATATTAACTGATTTGAAAGCAGTTTGCTTTGTCATAGACACCATCAGAAATCCAACCAGTTGAGTAGTGATTATAGCTTTTTAGACATGCAGCATGAAATGTTTTAGCAATACGTAAATAACCTCAAAGACAAGATGTCTCTCTTAAGTGCCTTCCAGCTTTAAAAATATTGGATGCTCTAATCAAATGAATTCTAAGACAACAGATATTGTTTCGACAAGTCTACGTTATTTGCTACGACGTAGCTCTCACAACGCTACGCTGGCTACGCGAGCTATTTCGTAGCACCAGATAAATTCATTTTAATTTGAATCTTCTGTAAGGATTTTGTCAAACGTACGACAGTAGCGTCTTCCTGTCTGAACGAATCGTTCACAAAAATCTGTCCTAAAATTATTATTCTCTAAACACCACTTTGAAATTGGAACGGTGTCTCGTTGTGAATCCGAGATGATTTACTTTAAAAACACCGGCCAAGTGCGTGGTGGACCACGTAAAATGAAGGGTTCCGTAGTTGGGATGAATATATCCCAATAACAAACTTAACATTGTAGTTGAAAAGCATGTCCCCCCATACAATCCAACTGCAAATATAAGTTTGTACAAACTATATTGAGAAATTTACCAAGTTATTTTATAACCATAGACTTATTATCGATTTTCCTGTAATCTATAAGTAAAGAACTATGTTTTTTATTGTAGTAGCAGTAGTTTCGGAGATAAGGGGCAGGGGACGGACCATTTTCATCTGTAAATAACTTTAAAACTGTGTAGTTTAAAAATGTTAAAAAAAATATTTGAGGCCCTCACAATAATTTCTTTCATTTGATACGTTACACTAGTTGGCAAAACTTTTTTTTTATTTTTTCTAATTGGCCCCGTAAGTGACCCGCATAATCAAAATTAATTTATTAATTAACACGTCCGTGTTTGGGTCACAGAAACTCATATGTATACTAAGTTTCAACTTAAACGGTCCAGTAGATTCGCAGCAAATTGACTGTGACAGAAGGACAGACAGAGAGACACACGAGTGATTCTTTATGGGTTCCGTTTTTTTCTAAAAAATGATTTCGTTTTCGAATTGTGTGTGGTCACTTGAGTGAGGTTCCAAGTGAACTTTCCAGAGTAGCAATACTATGAGTGCTTAAAAAGTGTGTAGGTATATAAGTGGTAGGATTAAAGTTAACATCAAAATCCCGACGAAAAATATTTCAAGTAAATTCTATTTGACTAATACTCGAGTCATCATCATCATCTGCGTATACTTTTCCCAACTATGTTGGGGTCGGCTTCAAGTCTTACCGGATACAGCTGAATACCAGTATTTTACATGGAGCGACAGCCTTAAGACTGGTTGTCAGACTTTCGAGCTTCTGACGACCCGTAACGACTGTCAAAGATCTACAAATGATAGCCGGGACCAACAGCTTAACGTGCTTTCCGAGGCACAGAGGGGTCTTGGTATGTAAAGATGGTCACCCATCCACGGACCAACCGCGGCAAGCGTAGCTTAACCTGATCGATCGACCCGTGCGGCTGTTGTTACTAAGCCACAAGCCCCTCTTTACTCCTGTAGACTAGTATACGAGTATCAGACATAAATAAACGTATAATTCAAGTACCTACCACAGACAATAAAATGTCGATTTACCTCGTACGGTAGTTCTGATCCTTGCGTGCGGGAAATAATATAGGGCGAACACACCTGTTATCGTCCGTTCAGGAAATTATTATTGGATTTTGATATTTGATGTGGGTTTTTATTTGTTTTTGATACGTTTTGTGGTAGGGTGAACAATATTTGTTCTTATCATGTTATTTATTAACCTGAAGACAACTAACAAATAGTCTTCTTTTTGTAATAGTTGCTAGGATTTTATTTACAGATGATAAGATTATTGATTGGTTTTGAAACTAAAGTATGTATAGGAATAGAATAGTGTGTACACCATAAAAATTACAGATACACATGTAGAAATTTTACATAGGGTGACAGAATGGGCGGTCTTATCGCTAAAAGCAATCTTTTAAAGACAACCTTTCAAGGTAATACAATCATATAAAATAAATTTACTTTAGTTATGGACTTACACATATTACTTACGTTGAAATTATGTGCTTTAAAATAAGGGCTTGATGTGATACCGAAATTTTTCGAAAAATATTGACATATGGTTAAAAACATTACAAGGATTTCACTTACATGAGAATATTTTTAGAACTAAAAACATAGTATTAGAAAAACATGCGAACTATGTAGGTATTGTTTTTGTTTTTAACAAATCATTTACTAAATAACATTTCATTTGACATATCATCAAACAGCGACAAATGAAATCATTATCGTGGTCGTAAATGTTCATAATACATAAACTTACGCCTTCTTCCCACGGGGGTAGGCAGGAACAATAGAACGCCACCTGCTACGCTCCTTACATACTCCTTTTGCTTCGTTTACGTTCATACATCTGGTCATAAACGCACGCCGGTTGCGAGTACTACGCACCTGACCTTTCTAAACCATATCACCAATGACGTCACTATAATATGTCCTTCTAGGCTGTCCCCTCTCGGCGTTTCCACTCACATCTGCCTTGTATTAAATACCTTTTGTTAGTCGCCTTTCATTCATCCTCTCAACATGACCAAACCATCTAAGCATACTCTTTTAAATTTTTGTCACTAAATCTTCTTTAAAACCGCACCGTTGCCTAAAATAATGTTCATATTATTTTTATTAATATACCGATGTTTTTACACATAAGTAACGACTAACACCAGAATAATAATGACTGAGTCTGGAGAAAATCACTTTAATATTATAAAATAATAGCTGCACTCCGCGGTTTTACCCGCATAGTTCTCGATCCTGTGGAAATATTGCGATAAAAAGTATTCTGTCCTAATCCAGGTCATTTATTTATTTATTTAATATAAGGTATCTTCACAGCTGACAGAAGTATAATCCTATTAATAATCTAAAAATTACGCCAATTACGAAGTACACATAAAATAAGAAATGCAGAGAGTGACATAATTATTAGTATTTAAAGTGTGTGTGTGCGTGTATCTCTGCGGTATAATGATATGTTATATGTGTTATATGTCTAGGTATATAAGTATGACTAATCTGGCTTGGATAATCTCTTTTTTAAATCTGTTCCGCATGGTATTGAAGGGGTCCAATGTTGGGAATTTATCATTATATAATGAAGGTAGACGCAAAAATGGTGACATCTTAAGGTAAATAGTGGAGGCTGATGATAACAAAGTGGTGTGTCTGGTACGTCTGAGTGGGACGTTAAGGTTTATTCTGCTGCACTTGTTAACAGTCAAAATTATTGTTAAGTATGTCATACAATAACATCATATCATTTAACTGTCGTCATTCTTCCAGAGTCATGAGTCATGGTCTACTGATGTGCCAAATTTCATCCACATCCGTTTACCCGTTTTTACGTGAAAGTATATCAAACAAACAAACCAACTCACTTTCGCATTTATACAAAGTCAAAGTCAAATTATTTTTTCAAATAGGCACATAATAATATAAGGCACTTTTGAACGTCAACATTTACAACAGTAACTAGAACTGATTCTAGTTGCCTTTCCAAAAGGTAGTTTCGTATGGAGAAGAATGGGCAAGAAACTCCACCGTTACTCTTTTAAAATGTTTTACAAAATTATGTATGGGTATATTATATAATTATATATGAAGACGATTTACCTAGAATAAAATTACTATACCAAAATAGGTAATAAAATAATTAAATATGAAGCAATGACAGATAAATTAATTATGTGATAGATGCCATGATGCTTACATATTTACAAACATTGTAAAAGTATACGTTTTCCTAAAAATAATAAATAAAGTAATAGGTCAGTGTGTGAGTTAAAGTAATCACAGAATGTAAATTCGTCATTTATTTATTATTCGTATCAAATAATAAATTGTACAATTAAATAATATAAATAAATACCTAATATTAGTTAGGATAGTATAGGATGACAGAGGCTGAAAACCTCTCGTATAAGTATTCCTATAAGTATGTCTTACCGATGAACCAATCCTAAACCCTTCCCCATTTTCAGGTGACTTCATAGGACGGCACAGAAGCCAGATCGCGACAAATAATTAATGTTTCCCCAAAATTAAGCTTTCTTGTAATTTATGACCTTAATTTTAAATTAATTATTCCTTTACACGGTTTATAATTTATAACAACTTTACATTTTATCTTACTTCAAAAGGACAACTTAAGTTACCTTCCTGACTTTAATTATGTATATTCATTCTTTAAGCCTTCACTTAAAAAGTTCTAATTTCGGTGAATCGATGGAATAACAGTAAGTGAAGCTCGGCCTATAATTAGGCGCTCTACTTTGTTAGTCGCACGAAAATAGGAAAATCGAAAATGGAGGCTTCACAAAGGTTTATATTATTGTGTTTGTTCACGATAAAAAACAAGAGAATAATTTGTAAAACTGTAAACCACCTGGAATTGGTGCCTTTACCTTGGGTTGACACTTCCATTTTAGAAGTTAATGCAGTTATAAATTCTGAAGATTTATTTTTTAACACCTGCATGTCAAAACGTCAAACAAATAGTTTTCTGACAGCTGCGCGCACAGATTAATTTAGGCCGGCGGCGCGTACGTCGTTCTCGTCGGTACGAAATGTTGCCATTTTAAATATTTGTATTTATGTAATTCTTTTTTTTTTAATATTTGTATTTATATTATTCAAATTACAATCTCACTGTATGCTGCACCGGTCGACGTCTTAACCTCAACGCCGGCTATCGCTGAAAACCAGCGCTGGGGCTCTGTCTCGCATAGGGTCGCAGCATTATGCTGAGCGTTGGCCGTTTTGCGTGGACGTGACGCATATTCTCCCCCAAATTGTTTCTTTTTTGTATTTGTGTTCCTTCCTTGCGTCATGTTTACCGCAAATAAATCTATTTTCTTTCTTTCTTTCTTTTTCCAACTTTTGGAAAGCGAATGTCCATAATTCTTATGTGGACCGACGTTTCAGCCTACCTATTAAAATCCGCAGGAACTGTGCAGGACCGGTCGTTGTGGCTATGTTTGGTAGAGGTCTACCTATGTCCAGCAGTATACGTCTTTTTACTGACAAGATGATCTTTATTTGTGTTTGACTGTATCGTTGTTCTTATGGTCACAAAATCCAGACCATTTTGCGACAATAAATAAGATGATGGTCGCAAAATGGTCTGGTGAGCATTATTTTATTGGCCATTAAAAATTCCCAGTAGCAGCCAATGCCCTAATTCATGCCTAGTTTATAGAATAGAATATAATAGAATACTCTTTATTATGTACACAATAAAAAAATATACGTATATCACACACTATACTGATACCGATATTTTTGCGTTTTCTCCTGCACGATTAAGAAAAAATGGCTATAGCTTTACTTACTGAAAACTTTTCATAACTTACTTTTCTTTTTTCTTCTTCATTTCATTAATAATTTAAATATGCGACCGTCCGTCCTTTCCTCTTTTAAGTATTTTTTTTTGTTGAATCCGTGGACAATAGTGTGGGTTATACGTTTATTAAATGAACCTAATTAGCTCCGCTATACGAATTGTAACGTGTAGCTGTTTTTTGTCCCTAAATAAATAAAATAAAATAAAATAATAAAAATTACAAATATAGGTAAATGTTGAAATTTTATAAGGGGCGACACAATGGCCGGTTTTATCGCTAAAAGCGATCTTTTACAGACAACTTTTTGGATGGACTATAACAATTAGCTTGTCCCTATTGTCATGGGACTTAAACGTACCTAGTGAAATCTGAATGTATTAGACTTGCCTTGCCCATTAGGGAATGCAGAAGAGATGTTATATGCAATATTGTTCATGAAACCCCAACCGGCGTGCGTGTATGACTAGATGTATGAATGTAAATGTAGCAAAATAAGTTTGTAAGGATCGTAGCAGGTGGCATTCTATATTTATTTATTTAATACTTTAAGCACACAAATGTACAGAGGCGGACTTAATGCCGTAGGCATTTTCTACCAGTCAACCTTTGGGTGATGCAGAGACAAACAGTGGTAGGTGCAATAGCAAAAACTGTGAAATAAATATTTTTTTAAATAAGAGGATATACATACATATATCTATTAAAAACTTTAAATATAATATATATACCTAATTATACATAAATATAAGACCTAATTAATACACATAAATACACGAATATACTAAAACAGATAAGACCAACAATGGGAAAACATTACCATTGTGATGATACTGCCAGCTTCTAACGAAAATGCTCGCGAACTTTGACTTTAAAGGATAATCAGTTGGTTGCCATTCTGATTTCCTGGGGGAGCGCATTCCACTGAAAGATAGACTGAACAAAGAAGGAGGAGTGAATGAAGTCAGTGCGGTGAGTGGGACATTGAAGCAAACGATTGTGTGATGAACGTAGGTTTCTACTGTGGTTCGCGCAAATGTACTGAAAGTGGGGGCAAGATAACTAGGGGAAGAGGGCGAGTCAAGAAATTAAGACAAGGTAGTCAGCGCCCTTTGCTCTCTGCGCTGGCGTATGAGCAACCACTTTAGAAGCGACCGATGCGATCATCTAAATTCGTCCCACATAGCCCACATTCAGTAATCGATACCAAATCAAATCAAAACTCAAACTCAAAGCATTTACCCCAAAATATACACAAGCACTTTGAATTGTCAAATGGTCGGTCAGTCAAAAAGATGAAGCTATTTGCCCTTTCCAAAGCGTAGTAGATTCCTGTTGAGAAGAAAGGGCAAGAAATTCCACGGACACTCTTATAAATTAAAATATTGGTTACATAATTCATGTTGAAATTATACATGTGAGAACAATATAGAAAGACGTGCACGTTAAAAGCTCTCAAAATAAAAAGATAAAACAAAATCTATTGCAAAGTTAAAATAAGTCGTGGCAGCTAAGGAATTATCAGTCCCCACTGATGGCGCCCGTTCATGAACATGGCGCATGGATCAGCACCATTCAGCTCAATTATTTTGAAGGGAACACACACGCCACCACCAGCGAGACATTTAAGTGAGCTTGACATACTCTCAGCCACCAGGGCACATTCAAGTCAATAAAAGACATACCCAGTAAATGGTAGCGTAATAGTAGATACATAAGGCGCAACACATAATGCAATTATACAATACTAAGAGATTGAGCTTCTACAATGCAAATATAGTTTTTACGGTCTTCAGCAGCTCCAATAACATTTTCAAATGCTAATTAATTAGTTTATGCGCCCTTGTCGTCAGCGTTGAGCCAAGCATCTTTGTCAGCAATGTAATCCCCCAACTTATAATGTGCTTGGCTGCATAGTGTGCGTTTTATACAATATTTAAATTTCGTTTCATTCAGCTGGAGTATGTGGGGAGGTACTCTATTGTATTATTTTATACAAATCGATTACAACTCGTCGTAATGGCGTCAAGTTCGATTCAACAGCTATTAAAATGCGATTAGTCAGATAATTGCCGTACAAACTTCCGGGGTGGAATCTAACGTCGAATAATCGAATTTATTCTTATCGAATGAAATGGATCTACATGGGCGTAACAACACGAGTAGGTATAATCATAGAAAAACATAGCTAGTTTCGTTAAAAAAAAACTTCTAAGTCGTAATTAATGAATGGCTTACCGTACAGTTTTAGTTTCCTAGAAAAACAGTGCCATCATAGTAGATAATATAACTGTTGTAAAATTACGGCTATCATGGATATAAAATATAATAAAATTTGATAAAATTATCAGATTTTTAGACACGATGGTGTCAAAAACGCTCTTAACATGGACCGCCGTTATTAATATCTTTCTTTCTTTATTGCTTTACCATAATGTGTACTTAGGTGGTAACTATATAATTGAGATCTTAATGGACCCTGTAGGGCACAGCAAGAGGGTAGGAGAGAGGAAGCCGCGTTTTAGGAGATTTAACTTTCATATACTCAAAGTCAGGAGATCGCTAAATACGATACTAACAATTCGCCTATTATACTATTTATGTATTATTTTATCTGAAAAAGTACTTAAATATTTTATTATATTATATTATTACTATGACAGCACCGCTTTTCCAGGTAAAGCTATGGTTTCCAAGAAGAGAAGTGGCCGCTACATAACGGTCGCAGTGACGGCTGTCATGAAAAAGACGGCAGCGGGGTTTAACTTTACGGTGTCAAAAAACGCTCTCTAATGAAACACACCAACTTACTTTCATAGATAACGTTTCAGTGACGTCAGCGACGATAAATTACGGACGCTATCTTGCGACCACCGCAGTCTTAGACACCCCTAGCTTTAACTACAGTACGTGCTCGATCGCACCATTTTCATGACGGCCGTCATAGCAGCCGTCATGTGGCGGCTACCGTTTTCTAGGAAACTGAAGCTTAAACGTTATTCCTGTCATTGTCGAACAACTGTCAAACTACGTCTTCTTCTTTTCGTTTCGAAGGTACATCTATAATAATAATAAAACGTTTATTTCGACCAACAAAGAACCATATAGTATATATGATATACAAATTTAGGACCCCATGTAATTTAATTGTAAAGTGATGGCCTGAACACAGGTTTGAATTAACCTAGATCGGGCGGGTCGCTATTTGACATTTTAATTCCAAACCAACATTACTTGCACTTGTAATTAAAAATATTTTACCTTTAGTTTATTATTAGCCTTTATAAATTTAAAAATTAAAAATTTACTACTGTTGGCTAAAGGTACATACACTTTTGGAAAACGTTTTTATTAAATACATTATTGTATTATATGGGGACAAAATACAAAATTAATACAGCTAATAATACAAATTAAAAAATCAATAAAAACACGTAAAAAGACCACATACTATAGACTTTGATTGCTCAGTATGTTAACCACACAGCAATTTCACACATCATCTATGTTACCAAAATATATTGTTTGGGCCCAGTAGGTGGCCACGTTTATTTCGGCGTCAAAGTCGTTGTTCAGATCGTCAAGTGACAAACTACAATGAATGCAAGATGAAGACGGGAACATGTCTACACCAACACACGTGCTAAGTAACGTTCATAGATATCAGCCTCGGTATAGCATGAACGACCAAGTGGCCAGAGTGAAAGCGAACGAAAGGTACACTCGAAACTCCTATGTATAGGGACAAGACCTTCACAAAACCGTCATTTACGTATTCTGTACATTCAACTAAGTATCTTGGTGCAAAAATAATTGCTGGTAAAAGACTTTTATTTTTGGTGTGAAAATTCGCTGTTTACGGTAATGCGCCACGTTACGTACGCAAAACATTGTGGCTCGGTACAAAGATCGTGCTGGGAGTGTTTAAAGTTATTTTTCTCAACCATGCATGGAAATATTGTCATTATCATCGAAAAAAGAACACGCGAAGTATCTAATTTACGGACAAAGAAAAGCAAATCCATTGTTGGAGCGTTTTTTTTTAATTTGGAACAATAAACGGCGTGCTGGGGTTATAAAATATTCTTTGATTGGCTCTCTTTTCATTCTTGGTATACCAAAGTAAGTATCTTTGCTAAGTACAAATTGCGTACACGTGGCTTTTTGTTTTTTTTTTGAGGATGGGAAATCATCAAATAACTTCTCCCGCTCTGGGCGGAGCGGGAGAGTGTGTCAGACTCTTACTGACATAAACCCACCCGTATTCCTTCCTATTGCCTGTGTTGCGGGGGCCTCGGTGACCCATAAGTACCTTCCCGCGAGCGTACACGTGGCTGTATAGATAAATGCGTTTGCCTTTCGACACAGGTGATAAATAAAAAAATTGGCGGCAAAGCTGAAAATTCATCGTGATTTGTTATTTACATACTTAATAAATATAAATCTAATAATTAAAATGAGTTCCAACGGTTCAGGGAGTAAAATGGAGATTGATTGTACTCCACCAGATTTAAGATCAGAAGCCAAATTGGCAATGGAAAATCTGCTTTCAGAGAAGTCCTAATTAAAATAAATGTATAATGTACAAAAGTATGTTTTATTTCCCTGCATTCTTTTGAGAAAAGCACTATACAATATGTAACCCTGTTGTTCCTTTTAGGAACGTATACATTTGTATACGTTCCTAAAAGGAACAACAGTGTTTTTGTAAAAAAATATAATTTAAAAAGATTAAGCATTGGCTAGTCGAGAGGCCAAAATCAAATAACTATTAAAATCGACACATTCAAAAAAAAATGTTTAGAGTATCTGATTTTACAAGTACATCTTTATTTCGTTAAATAGCCTACGACGTCGGCGGCTTTCTTTGATGCGATAAAAGATGCCGCCAAACACTGCCGCGGCACACGTGTCCGGGTCGGTACCCCTACCACTTTACCCTGCCACCCTGCGAATCACTTCCTTCCTTAGTCTCCCGCGCAGCTTACTTTCAAACGGATTTTATTGTTGACCTACGTAGTGAGTGACTTGTGGTTTGTTTACGTAAACGTTGACCATGTCTTATTCTAACGTAGAATACTTTAATAAGTTGATGTGTCTTCGGAAATGTGATTGCAATTATGCAGCAGCACGCAGACTCTACCAACAACGTTTTGCGAGTCTACCATAACCGTCGGCGATGGCTTTCCAACGTTTGCACACACGTACGTACAATACCGGCAATGTGCACGGGCGAGACCAACATCGAGTTGACGCAAGCAGACCGAGGACTCGAGACACAAGTCTTGGACTTGTTTAAGCACGATCCAACGCGAAGTACACGTTCAGTGGGACACGAACTCGGAGTAAACCATAATTATGCGCGTTAGTACTTAAAGCAGATGGCCAGCACCCATTTCACTATCGTCGCGTCCAATCACTACTCCCCTCCGACTATAAGCCAAGAAGTGTAGAGGTACAAGGTGGTCATATCGAACAGCAACTCCGTGGCCGTCAAGTAGATATCGTAATAAATTAATGCATTCAAATGTAAATAGGTACATCAGGTTTTATGTGACAGACGCGGCGATTTTTTTTTAACGTAGTGACGTGTTAAATGTATTTTTAACAATTATCAATATTGTGCATAAAAATAATGTGTAAACCAACATTTTCAAAGATTAATTCTTTAAAGAGATACTGATAAACAACAGCCGACAAGGTGACGAACTAGTGTAGAAAAATAGGTAGATATGCGGCGGCTGTGTACCGGCGCGGCGGCACCGATCAAAGAGGTGGCGGGTACGTTCTACCTACTTCTGGTTTCGCGTCATCGCTTCATGCAGAATTGCAGAGGTAACAAATCAATTAAATATTACAAATATTAATAATTAAATATTTATTTTAATGGTTTTTGTTGATTAGTTTTTTATACTTGTGTAGACTTGCTTTATCGCTCAGTAAACCGATTCTTAAAACGTAGGTAGAAGGAACCACTGGGTTTTTGTTACAAAACTCATACTCGACCTGCAATTGCCTATTTCACGGCCTTTGCAATAATTTACTATTATGATTTAATACATGATTATATAAAAAAAAACATCAAGAATAGTTGGAACCCGATATATACCTACACAATTCTTTGCGCATTAAACTAAGACTCAATGCTTCGGTAAGGTCTTTGTGTAAATTAACTACCTTGAACTGTGTCTCATTCTCTGAATAACTATGTAATAACAGCCGCATGGGTCAATCGATCAGGTTAAGCTACGCTTGCCGCGGTTGGTCCGTAAATGGGTGACCATCTTACATACCAAGACCCCTCCATTTCTCAGAAAGCACGTTAAGTCGTTGGTCCCGGCTGTCATTCGTGGATCTTTGACATTCGTTACGGGTCGTCAGGAGCCCGAAAGTCTGACAACCAGACTTACCAAGCGGTATCGTATTACTGGGTAATAACTGGGTTGTGGAGGTCAGATAGGCGGTCGCTCCATGTAAAATACTGGTACTCGTATTCAGCTACAACCGGTTAGCCTGGAAGCCAACCCCAACAAGTTGGTAAAAGGCAGGCAGATGATGACTGTGTCTCATTGTGTTGTTACGACATATTCAATCATTGGGACGTGAAACGTTATTGATTTACATGGAACTGCGGATATTAAAATTTGTACAAATAAGTTCTAAGACATTTTAGCTGAAAGACGTCCATTGCTGGACATAGTCCTCCTCCAAGCACTGCCACTTCGACCGGTTCTGTGCTTCCCGCATCCAGTGGATTCCTGCGACCTTTCACAAAGTCATCGGTCCACCTATTCAACGCTATGTATTCCGGTACGCGGTCGCTAGCAACAACCAAAACCTTTTGGTCCCATCGGCCATCTGTTCTGCGACCAATGTGTCCTGCCTACTTTTTTTTTCGGCCTTTGTTGGTTACTTTGGTTCTTCTTAGCATCTTTTCATTTTCATTTTCCTTAATACTGCCAGGTTAATACTTAGTAGGACTAAGACAAAGATTGCGGGACTTGACTCCTACCAAAAGGACTGGCCCGCATTGGCAGAGAACTGAAGTGGAAGAGCCTTTGCCCAGCAGAGGGAAAATACAGGGAAATATTATAGATAGGTACATAAAAGATAGTGCATTATTGTCTTATACAATTTAAGAGAAAATTTTAGATTCATGCTCTTAGTCATGGAGCTAAGTAGAGAGTACATCTATATAACCTGGTAAAATATTCCTCATTAATTTTGTAGTCGTAAACATGACTGAAGAATAGTGGTAGGTAGAATCAAAATCAAAAGTCATTTATTCAAACTAGGCTGAGCATCAGCACTTTTCGAACGTTAGAATTACTTAAGACAGTGCCCCGAAACGCCCATCCTTCACCACTTACTAGTGCTTTAGCTGGGAAGAAGATAGCCCAGTGATAACGGCCCCGGCTTACGAGTTGGTCGTGGGTTCGAACCGAGGTAAGGGCTTTACTTTGTGTAAATAATCTCATCACCACTGCTCTCAAGACCGTGAAAGAAAATATCGTGAGAAAGCTTAGATCCAAAATGTCTTAGATCCAAAAATTCGAAGACATGTGACGTCTACCAACCTGCCCTGGGCCGCGTGGTAAATAACGGCCCACTTCCTATCGAAGAGAGGTGGCCTGTGTTCCAGCAGTGGGAACACTATAGGCTGATTATGCTATTATGCCAACATGACTGTCGAAGGTGAGGACCTAGATTTCATTTTCAGCTCCTAGTTGCTCCTATACGTATTTCCTTCATGAAAAGTAAACTCACTTTAAACAACAACGCCAATATCTTAACGACAAAATTTCGCAGAAACAGAGACATTCTCATGGGAAATTAGTAGGTAATGACATTAAATGATATACATTCTGAATAATAGATATTAAAAATACCTAACAAAAATGCCAGAACACAAACCCATTGAGGATTGCCGGAGTTATCTACCAATCTCAATTCCTGGAATGAGAAGTCCTCTCAACAATCCTGCTTTAGATAGATAGATAGATAGATATAACATTTATTCAGTGGACACAAAAGACATAGCATAACACACAATAGCACAATCAATGGGTAACAAATTACAGGAATCTGCAGCGCTTTGTCACATGCCTTCCTTACATTTGTACAGATTAAACGTGCTTACACGAATTGTCAAGCGCGCGTATACATGGGGTCTAAAAAGACCGCTTTGGCAGAATAATAGGATAATATTATGAATCATATTAAAAATCGTAAGATGGTCCACAATTGCTTTATTGAAGTTCAATGTCAAATAGGTGAATCATAAGAAGTCCAAAGCAACATCTTATTGAGGATTAAGAAATCGGAATTCTCAGAGAAAGCAAAATAAATGTCCAGCATAATGACCATAGATCCAAAACTCCGGTAGAACTAAAATACAACGCTTTTTTTAAGTTGCAAAATCCATCCCTGTCTACCTTTTACACAAACAAAGGCATTGTATGTAATAAGGATATTACAAACAAATACATTATGCCTTTGTTTATGTAAAAGGTAGACTTGACATACTTATGTCGGAATTTTCGTACGGTACGAATGTATTCAGCGTTTATAAATTCTTTCTCTACTTGAGATAAAATTGTCGCTCAGGAAATGTCAGAATTTACACACACCATTTTGTTGATGATAAATGATAAATGATTTTATTTCTGTGAGTAGGTTTGTACAAACACTTTTACACGACAATCATATTTTTTTTTAAACCAGATAAGGTTGGCGTTTCATAAATCTGACTACTCTGAGAAGAAAGTCAAATTCAGAGGTCACAGTCTCTTTTAAAGTCCAGACATAATCTTGGTCAGATCATGTGAAGACCATGTAGATTGGTGTCTGAAATGGTATTTTGATGAAAGAACCACACAGATTGAGGTGATCTGTCCAGTCAGTGCACACATTTGTCAGTAGTTGTGCAGCTCAACAATACCAAAGAAAATAAATTTGGCTAGGCCGCAAAAAATACTCAAACTGCCAAACCACGTTAAAAACTAACTGAGAATATAACAAAGTAATCGGGCAAGGACAGCTAATGAGACACAATATTGATTTTCCATTGTTTGGGACCACATGCGGTACGCGCCGGGCTTCATGAGTTAAACAATGACCCACATAGTCTGCACATTTAGAATAATTAAAATAATAAAATAATTTACAGAGTAAAAAACAAAGAAAATCAAAAAAAAGAAATTCATCAGAGAAGTTTCCCTTTGGTAAGAATATTTATGTAGGTAGCCTATAATAAAATGTGGCTGATTCACATTAAGGCGCCATCTCCACCGATGAGAGAATCGTGGCGATAGTCACGCTGTGCCTTATCGCAGCGACGATATCGCCGTGTGGATATTGATTCATAGAGTTTCTATTAAATTGGATGGCACGGCGAGACTATCGCCACGATTTTCTCACCCATGGAGATGGCGCCTTAACTAGTGACCCAACCTTGCTTCGTATGGGGGTGTGTTTTACTGAAATGGCTTCATGTTGAAAACACATCGAGATTTCAGTGCCATGTAATCATCACCTGACTAGCCTTTTCCCAACTATGTTTTGGGGTCGGCTTCCAGTCTTACCAGTTGCAGCTGAATACCAGTATTTTACATGGAGCGACTGCCTATCTGACCTCCACCACCCAGTTACTGGGTAATACGATACGCCTTGGTAAAACTAGTTGTCAGACTTTCGGGCTTCTGACGACCCGTAACAACTGTTAAAGATCCACGAATGACAACCGGGACCAACGGCTTAATGTGCTTTCTGAAGCATGGAGAGGTCTTGGTATGTAAAGATGGTGTTCCATCCTCGGACCAACCGTGGCCAGCATAGCTAAAGTTAGCTTCAGTGCCATATAATCTCAGTAAAACATTAGTATATTAAACACATAAAGCTTCCGAAACAAATTGTCGAATGATGGTAAGTATCAAATTACATTACGTAGTTAAGTAGAACAAAGCGGTCACACAAACAGAAACGAAAATCGACTTTATTTTATACCTATTTTTGTAGATTATGTTTTGGTGGAAGTTTACGGAAAATTTAATATTCCAAGGTAACTTAATCAATTCCATTTTTTAGGGGGTAGTTTGATGTCAGTAAAACATCGTCGTAAAGAAATACAAAACATAAAATCACGCCTGTATTCTCCGAAGCAGTAATATACACCAGAGGTGTACCAGTAGTCACACATTTCGTCAGTTAAAAGTCCCATGGAAATCTGGACTTAATAATATATTATAATTATTAAGTCCAGATTGAGTTGGGGCCGTTAAAGCCAACTTACGAGTTGGAGTATGTGGGTTTGAACCCACAAATGCAGGCGCGTAGGCGCTTTACTTTGTGTATATAATTTCATGCTCCACTGCTTCAAAACGGTGAAGGAAAACATCGTGAGGAAGCCGGCATGGCCTAGAACCAAAAATACGAAAACATGTAACATCTACCAAGCCGCACTGGGCCCGCGTGTTAGAATACAACTCTCTCGAAAAGAGGAGGCCTGTGTCCCAGCAGTGGGAACATTATAGGCTGATTATGCAATACGCAATAAGCAAGTATGATACGATGCGTGTTTCTTCTTCAGGGAGAAGAAGCCCTTATTAGCCACGTTCTTCGGGTCGACGGCGCGTTGTATTCCACGCGCGCTTCAAAGAGATGTCGTCAGCACAAGTGTAGGCGTCCACTTGGGCCGATGCCTGTGGGGGTCGCTAGAAGGTACTAAAGGGTTACCGAGGCCCCTGGAAACACAGGCTACGGAAGGAGTACGGGTGGGTTTTAGTCAGTAAGAGTCTGACACACCCTCCGGCTCCACCCAGAGCGGTAGAAGTTACTTGATGATTTCCCACCCAAAAAAAAAAGCCATGTTCTTCAGAACTAATAAAATTGTTACTATACTTGTTTTCAGTATCATGACAGAAGGACATGTATTTAATCGAACCTCTAATAGTTCCCATTTGGCGCTCTAATATAATGATTGTGCCTCTTTTTGTGAATCTCAAATAATACCTATTTTGAGGTCCAACAAATACGAAATAGCCAAGTAACTGCGACCAACTTGGATGTAGCGCTCGCCATCCACTCCCACGACACCATTTTTTCACTCGGCTCGCGCGATTTTGGGCATAGTTCTAACCTTATCTGACCTTTTTGGTCGGGTTGCCCTAGTTTAGTTATTGCGACCAACTGTGAGAAAAGGAGAGGAAGTTAAAAAGAGGCTCAACTATTAAAAAATGTGGGCATCATTAGAGCGCAAAAACTTTTTACAGGTGCATAAATTAAAAAAGTATTTACATTAGAAGATCAATAAGTTTTTAGAGGATCAGTTAAATATTTCCCTAAAAGAAATATTTAGAAATGATGTATGGGTATCTGTTAAAAATAAATTGGGATAGTGTAAGAATAATGAAGAAATATTGTTCACGCCGCCATGCGCCGGGACAAAAAAATTAATAATTCAGTACCCATAAAATAAATCTTTCATTTTCCCTAACATACTCGTACTAAATCCAAAACAAAACAACATCAAAGATTTTCTCTGCGACGTCACAACAACTATTTCGCTCACAAATAATGTTGATTTAATTATAGTAACTCAATGTGACGTCTTTGTATGTTCATGTACAACAAATAGAATTAATATTTATATTATAATGGATGTAAGTAATGCGTATGTTTTAGAAGAGAATTTTATTGAGAAAACGTAGAGAAATATCAGTCAAAAGTCAAAGTCAAATAAAATAATTTTGATTGGACCATTTGTAAAAACTTTGAGAAAATTAAGAATTTACAAAAAAAAAGAGAAATGTTTATTTCAATATATGTATGAACTTTTCTATGGAGAAGAATGAGAAAGATGTACAAGGTAGAACGACGTAAAAACTGAGTTTAAGAAAAAAATCCTAGGAAAAGTATGCACTTCTTACAAACATGTTTTTTCCAGGATTCAGAATTATCATAGAATATTTATACATAAAATATTTAGTAATAGAATTTGGCCCGTGGCTTCTCCTGTGTGGACGTCGAAGATTATCCCACGGGAACGTACTACCGCGATAAAAAGTATTCTATGTCCTAATGCAGATCATGGTCTATCTATGTGCCAAATTTCATCCAAATTCATTCAGCCGTTGCAACGTGAAAGCGTAACAAGCAAACAAACTCACTATCGCATTTATAATATTAGTTAGATTAGATAGAATGTTATTTGCTGTAGTACAGTGGAGAGCATGACGTTGGTAGTACTATGACCTTGAGCTGGGCTAGCATAGTACGGAGTTTCAATAGAATACGAGGTCAGCATATACTGGTTTTGCTACCACTACGCTGCGACCTACCGTACCTGGTAATAGAATTCCTTATACCCTTAAGGTGCAGATATATGAGTTAAGTGACTTTTAAATCTGTTATTACACCTTCTTAAACTGCAACTACGTTATGCAAAAAATATGTTAAACTAGAACGCAAACATATAAATTCTCTATTAAGTGAATATATAATTAACGTAGTAAAATACTTTATGAAATACATTCAGAAAGTAATGTCTACCCGAAGCATAAAAAACGATATTACTTTCAAACTATTTTCATGTTTTTTTTTTGTATGAACAGACTATTTTATTATCTACAAGGTGTCGTTTTGGATCCTCTTCAAATTCGAGGAGGTAACTATGCTAATGATTCTCGACACGAATCAAAAATAAAATAAGTAGGTATTTTTTTTTCTTCCTTTTTTCGGAAATCGGTATGTGTGGGACATGCATGTTAAAACGCGGCTCGTGTGATACCGCAATGTAAGATTCCTTTTACACACGCAACGGGGTCATTCTGTTCTGTGAAAGTGTTGTATTGTAAAATACTGCCAAACTTAAATAACTAAAAAAACAAGTATGTATTCATTATTGAGCAGGTATCGTGATTTTATTTGATTATATATATCTTTCATAGAAGGCTCCTGAAATTTGACGAGGATGCAAAACGACACCTTGCATAATTCAATTTGTGATTTTTTTCAAATATTCATGTTTTCATTACTAAAAATAAATATTCCTATGAAACCGAACGGCGCGGGCGGCGTGGCGTGAGCGCGACCCGTATTTGTATGGCAAAGGTCAACGACGATTACTCGACCCTTAAACAATATTATTCTATAGAACGATCAACATAGGTCAAAACAAAATTGAAAGTCATCAACTATTCACCTTATTTTAAAGTAATTCAAAACACAAATGTTTTTAGAAACTCCGGAGCGGCGGGAGAACAATAACAAGTATTGTTTTTTTAATAAATTTCAAGAGAAAGTGCGGGTAGTCTAGGTTCTTGTTCTATTCGATTTGTGTAGCTAAAAGTCACTGGGTTAATTAGTTCTGTCAGACTTTTCTATTTTTGCATAAATGGCATACTTTTTTTTTTTTTTTGAGGGTGGGAAATCATCAAATAACTTCTCCCGCTCTGGGCGAAGCGGGAGGGTGTGTCAGACTCTTACTGACTAAAACCCACCCGTATTTCTTCCTGTTGCCTGTGTTGCGGGGGCCTCGGTGACCCATAAGTACCTTTCCGCGACCCCGGCAGGCATCGGCCCTAGTGGACCCCTACCTATGCGCTGACGACATCTCTTTGAGGCGCGCGTGGAATACAACGCGCCGTCGACCCGAGCCTGGTCCTTACCGGACGGTGAGCTACCCATTGCTCACCGTCCGCAAGCCCGCGCCTACGGTGGCCGGAAATCCGCCCGGGATTCCCGACGCCATGGGCGTCTCCTGCGGCGGCTAGGGACGAGAGGGCGCGAATCTTGCCTTTCCCTCAACCGTCCCGCCTCCTCCTTCGCGAGCATTACTGCTTCGCAGAAGGAGGTGACGGCTGCCCATGCCCTCTCACTCCGTACCATGGCCTGAACCAGGGCCGGACGCGAGAGGTCTCTGCCGCCGATCGCCTCCACGAGGACACGGCGGTTCTTTGCCCAAGCCGGGCAGACCTCCACCGTATGCTCCACCGTGTCCTCCGGGCGATCCAGCCAGTGGTGACACCCGGACGTTTCCTCTCGCCTTATCCGACACAGGAACCTCCCGAACTTAGCTTGATTAATATTTGGCAGTCATTTAGCGGGTTTCTATATATCCAATCAACGCGTACCCAACAACTAGTCGACTGGTCGTCTTGCTGACCATTGTTTTGTTTTGTTATTACTAATTAGCTTTTTGTTTATTTTACCTTGATGGTCCTAGTTCATCATTTGTGACTGTTACAACTATAGCTACATGTAAGAGGGCACGCCCTTTATGCTTGGAGGCTTTTATTTGGGTATTGAGTTCTGTTTACGTTTTTATCTCTGCTTGAGAATAGTTTTCGGTGTTTTTCATTTCTTTTTTTTTCTGGTATAGTGGTGTGCTAGCTGACATATGGCTAATAATTTAATGTTTTGTGTTGCACGTGGTGTAAATTGTTATGCATACTGTTGTATAGAATACATTTTTTCTCTCTAACTGAACAGCCGGCTGTGCTGCTGGGGAGTTTGTTGGCCACTTCTTCTTCCCAGCTAAAGCACTAGGAAGTGGTGAAGGGTGGGCGTTTTGGGAGACTGTATTATGTAATTTTGACGTTCGAAAAGTGCTGATTCTCAGCCTAGTTTGAATAAATGACTTTTGATTTTGATTTTGACTAGGCCTACGTTGAAGTGATAGTTAAATTTTAATATTTGATCATTTATATGTCTAGATAGAGTGTCGCGCTGAAAAAGAACTAAAAGAAACGCCAACTTTGTTATGCTGGTGTTCGTGACAGCTACGTCTTACACTCGCGCCAAGTCATTACACTGTCATTGTGTTATTTTAGTGTGCGTGCATTTTGCGGCCAACAGTTGGACGCAATTTTTTTTCCACGAGTTCACAGTTTTGACTGTCTATTTAGAATTCTAGACATATTTTTATCTTTGATATTAACAAGTAAGTTGTGAAATTGTACTCCTTTTCAGTACAAATATTTCTGTATTTATATTCTTGCACACATTCAAATTGGGTACTAATATATATTATCAGTATAGACTTTAGTCTTCTTGAAGACAACCTTTAGATCTGAGACTCGAAGATTTAGGATATAATTAGGTGTGTGAATATTTTCGGCAGGTGTAATCAAATTGAATTCACTTGCCTAAAATATTCAAACTATTTACACACACACCATAATAATTATATTGTGCTATGTGTGCATTTATTTTGCAGTCAGTACATTCCGTTGTGCAATTACGTCAAAAATTTGGTCCTTTTTTTTTTTGGATGGGAAATCATCAAATAACTTCTCCAGCTCTGGGTGGAGCGGGAGGGTGTATCAGACTCTTACTGACTAAAACCCACCCGTATTCCTTCCTGTTGCCTGTGTTGCCAGGGGCCTCGGTGACCCATTAGTACCTTTCCGCGACCCCGGCAGGAAAAATTTGGTCCTGACCCAATTATCGTCCTTAGCCAGGAGGGCTAGAAAAGAGGTGAATACTGAGATGACGGCTAGTAGAGTTGTACCTATGGAAGGATAAGACAGTCATGCTGTGCCGACCACAAATACTTTAGGATCAGAGCTCAGAATTATGATGATAATGGTCTTTCTATCTACAACTGTTATTATATCAGCAGCATTATTATAGCAGCTGCCATAGTGGTCCATACTAAAAAACTATTATGGCTAACAGGTATCCTTAGGGCGCTTTCAATTTAGACGGTTGGTGCCGGACTGTTGCAGTCCGGGTATCGTACTGCGCACGGGCGGTTATGGTTTTTCATACAAAATGTCTCGACGCAAGGTCGTGCGAAAGCAGTGCGGCGCACGTCTGTTGGCGGTAGAGCTACAATGTATATATACCACCTGCCTCAGTCGTTGTTCGCTAGTGCGGGTGAACGCATAGTGTTTTCGATGGAAATCACTAAAATTCGATCGGACTGCCGCTGCGTATCTCTTCAAATAAGACGATTCACGTCGTACTGCTGTCGTCCGGCAGCAGTACGGCTCACGGTCGTAATAATTCTGCAACAACAGTGCGGCAGCAGTCCGACACCAACCGTCTAAATTGAAAGCTTGGGATTATTGGGCATGGAAACCAGAGGGATAATTGTCTAACATTGTGTAAATATCGCAGCATTATGCTGAGATAGGAGATCGCAGCATTATGTGGCGTTACACAAGACGCGTTTATTTATTTTTTTTTGTTTTTTTTTTATTTTTAAACGAACAAATACGTAAAATTTGTTAGTTTTAAATGCTCCTTTTTTACTTTTCGTATTTCTTGTGCGTGTCACAAATAAAATATTTTTCTTTCTTTCTTTTCTTTAACACACTATCAGTAGCAATGGGTTTCATTTTCACATCATTGACAGTTTCACAACATTCATTGCGGTATTTACGTTGTTGCAGACAAATTTTTCGAACATATGAAGCAATGAATTAGCAACAGACTTCAAAATCATTCAGGTTGTGATTGATAGTGTATTACGCAATTAGGGTGCTGGTATTCCATTATAATCCTTTAGCCTATGAATTAATTGGAACCGCAACACCTTGGATTAGTGTCACCCAAAGTGTAATATCATGGCATAATCCACTATACTTCATCAACTTCAGTGTTCCCTTACGGAACAAATGGTATGACATGTCTCTAAATTACGTGTGTTCAGTGTTTTCACCGAACACCTTAGCAATATCAGCGTGAGGCGTTGACCTAATTTTACTAATTATGTTATATTAGATTCAGTGCACTTTTGTATACCGCGTTTGCCGGGTGTATTCATGAAAATTTCATTAACATTTTAACATTAAGAACAGTTTGAGAGTCAGTCAATAAATAGTGTTCAACATAAACATTTGTTTCTCCTCGATAAAACCGACACCTTGCTACGTACCCCAACATATTTTGGTCCTTCGAGCCGGATCTGAACCAGCGACCTATGGATCCGATCACGCGCGATGACTCCGGTTATACGAAAACTGAATCTAATGTTATTTTGTTACTATGTCTTGTTTATTCCTTTTTAGTTTTAGTTTGAGTGGGTTTTAGTTTTTAACTAAAACTACTACTGCATACCTCTGTTATAAACTACTGTTTTGGAGAATACAGGCGTGATGTAATGATAAACTATGTTTCTGTGCGACGATGTTTTACTCACATCACAAAAAAAAAGTTAAAATTGGAAAAAAGTAAGTATTTTGTTTATTTTTATCACACTCCTGCCTGAAAAAAATAAGTTGAAATTGGGTACACATTAATTTCTGTGACCCAAACACGGACGTGTAACGTAAATAAATGAATTTTGAATATGTGGTCACTTTTGGGGGGCAAATTAGAAAAAAGAAGTTTAAGTTTACCGTATGAAATATCAAATAAAAGAACTTGTTGTAAAGAATTCAGTGGAATACTCGTACATTTTTTATAATTTTGAAACAAATACCTTTAAAGTTATTTAAGAAAATTATATTTATTTACATAACCAAATTACAAGATGATTATTAACATTAACTAAATTAAATTAATACTAAGTTAAGCCTAAAAAAACGCCTTCGGGGAGGATGCTGGCGGCATTTCCTCGCTGAATTGCAATGCTGATGCGTTGCGCGAGAAAGCCGCCAGCTTTTCGGTCACCAGTTACATCAACTAGACGTTTCGCAATTTCCGCAAATAACTTATGCGCACTGGGACCCCACGGACCGAGGGTCTCGACGCCAAAGGGCACAAAGTTGTACTCTCTGCCATTACTATTTTAAGAAAATAAATTAAAATTGACCATTCCATTATCTCCGAAACTACTGAGCGTGAAATTGAAATTTTGAAAAAATACAGACAATTGTTCTTTGTTTATTTAAACTCAATGTATTTAAACTCTCGCATACAATAAGGTACAACGGCGGACTTAATGCCTGAGGCATTCTCTACCAGTCAACCAAGGGTGGTGAAGAGATAAGATGGCAGGTGCTCTGAGAGGAAATAATAATATTCAAAAATATTTAAAAGATAACATAATAGGTTTTAAATAAAATATAGATCACAGAAAAACCTATAAGAAGTCTATGGTCATAAAATAACATGGTAAATCTCTCAATATTGTGCGTACAAACGTACACCTGCAGTTAAAATGTATGTGGGAACATGTTTTTCAACTACAATGTTAAGTTTGTTCTTGGAATAAATTCATACCAAGCACAGAATCCTTCATTAAGTGTGATCCTACACGGCCGGTTTTTTTTTTTCATATCGTTCCTCACATAACTCATCCATCTTTACTTGTTCTTCCTCTCCATCCATCAACATTTATATCAATTACTCTTTTAGTTACATCCCCTCACCACATGCTCATGCTAAGACTAACGACACCGCACGGTCTCCTGTGAGGCAGCGAGGCTCCTTGCCGGATTGCCGCCATGGGATCTGGGGGCAAAAGTCATCGCGCACGTATGGGAGTGGTGCGAGGAGGCAAAACGCCGGGGCGTAACTCCGCCGCCACTAGAAATCGCGGCACAGCGGACGAAGCTCCGGCGGGATCTCATGGCGACATGGAGAGTGCGGTTGTCGCAACCCAGTGCTGGGCATGCCACAATTGCGGCGATAAGTCCCCTCTTTGAGGAGTAGCTAGATAGGCGCCACGGCATCCACACCTTCCGCCTGACGCCGGTCTTCATCGGACACGACAGCTTCGGGAGGTTCCTGTGTCGGATAAGGCGGGAGGAAACGCTCGGGTGTCACCACTGTGTGGATCGCCCGCAGGACACAGTGGAGCACACGGTGGAGGTCTGCCCGGCTTGGGCAGAGCACCGCCGAGTCCTAGTGGAGGCCATGGTACGGAGCGAGAGGTCATGGGCAGCCGTCACCTCCTTCTGCGAAGCAGAAAAGCTCGCGAAGGAGGAGGCGGGACGGTTGAGAGAAAGGCAAATTTCGCGCCCTCTCGCCCTTAGCCGCCGCCGGAGACACCTTGGGCGTCGGGAATCCCGGGCGGATTTCCAGCCACCGCAGGCGCGGGCTTACGGATGGTGAGCATTGGGTAGCTCACCGTCCGCTAAGGACCAGGGCCGGGTCGACGGCGCGTTGTATTCCACGTGCGCCTCAAAGAGATGTCATCAGCACAAGTGTAGGGGTCCACTAGGGCCGATGCCTGCCGGGGTCGCGAGAAGGTACAAAAGGGTTACCGAGGCCTCTGGCAACACAAGCAACGGAAGGAATACGGGTGGGTTTTAGTCAGTAAGAGTCTGATACACCCTCCTGCTCCACTCAGAGCGGGTGAAGTTATTTGATGATTTCCAACCCAAAAATAAAAGACTAACGATTCCCTTTCAACTTTTAAAAATGTACGGGTAAGGTACATTTCAATAATAAACTGATTTGAGTTCAACTTGTGCATTGAAAGTCAGATAAATGATCGACCCGCGGCAAATGAGTCTTTTTGCTTTACCCAAACGATGCTACGCGACTACTGATTGTTAACTCAAATATGCATATTTTATTCATTCGCTGCGCGTCGATGTTAGCATAAAATTGATACAATTGATAATGTACAGGTTTGCTCGTATAGGTGCCGCTCTGTAACGGGCGCCACTTATAGCTCGTAGGTAATACGAGCTGGTGTCCGCAATTCCACGTCAATGCGCGTATTTCGCATACGTGTGGGAAACTGATTATTCGATCCACCCCATCCCCTCAAGGAAGGCCAGCAACGCCTTGGTGTTACTGACAATCTCACGGAGGGTACCTGGGTTACCGAAGTACTTTGCCCTGTATGTAGCGACCACCGGGCAGTTTAGTAGCACATGTGTTGCTGTCTCGTCGTCCTCCATGCAGGCCCTGCACAGCGGACCATCTGTGACTCCTATGACAAAGAGGTGTTTGTTAAATGACCCGTGGCCAGTTATAGCTGCTGTACCAGTGCGCAGCAGTTGTTTAGTTAGTCGGAGAACCTGTTTCGTGAGGTGGCCATCAATTGTAGGGAGTGCTTCCTTGGCCTGCCTGCACTCTCCTGGCGCCACTATGAAACTTTATCTAAAATACGCATTTCTTTCTTTATCCGGTCTTGTCACTTGTACAAATAACTAAATCGTGAACGTAAATTCTTACAACATTTTCTCAGCGACAATATTTATCTCAAATAGAGCAAGAATTGTTTAACGCTGGGGGTATTAGTTCCATACGAATGCCTTCTACAAACATCGTCACTGTACCTACTATAGGTAGGTACGACCTCTCTGCCTCACCCTTCGGGAAATACAGGCGTGATATTATGTTATGTTCCATACCACATTTATTTTATTTAGTAACAACTCCGCACCCTTTTTTTATTTTTGGTTGGGAAATCATCAAATAACTTCTGCTGCTCTGGGCGGAGCGGGAGTGTGTCAGACTCTTACTGACTAAAACCCACACGTATTCCTTCCTTTGCCTGTGTTGCCAGGGGCCTCGGTGACCCTTTAGTACCTTCCCGCGACCCCGGCAGGCATCGGCCCTAGTGGACCCCTATATTTTTGCTGACGACATCTCTTTGAGGTTGCACCCTGTACCGTAGTTTCCTACTTCAATACAATTATCTCTCTAACCAAATGTTTTGGGAGCTGCATTTGTGCTCATTCCACCTAATTTAAGTGGCCCGTTAGTTTGAGTGGCTTTTGTTTCGTTTCTAAACTAATTAGATAGAGAAATATTTAAAAATGTACACTGCATTCATTTATAGAATGCAGTGTGCAGTTTTAAATATTTCTTACATTTTAGGGTTCCGTACTCGAAGGCTGCGGAACCCAATTACTAAGCATCCGCTGTCCGTCCGTCGGTCCGTCCGAATGTCTGTCAGCGGGCTATATCTAATGAACCGTAATAGGCAGAAATTTGAAATTTTCACAGATTGTGTATATCAGTACTGCTATACGAGTAACAACAAATAAAAATAAAACAAACCAAAAATTTAAGGGATTTTTTTTGGGTATTTTTTGCTAAATATTGTTCGGGGGTAAGGAACGTGTGTCCGACTCACACCTGCGCAGTTTTTTTTATAACTATACAGCATAAATTGTAAGAGAACAGTAGTTTTTCTGAGAGAAAACTTACATAAGAGTAATTAATTCGTCTTTTAAATAAAGATATACATACTTCACACTTGAATACAAAGATTGAAATGATTAAATGTGCCCTCACCGTAGTCAGGTCACGTGAAAAAGTGTTTATATCCCGCATGGAACAATAGATATGATTTCCAGAATGTGTGAGCGAGACAATGCTATTCAGATGTCATTGTAAACGAAACAGAAACGTGCCCTTTTTTTGATGCAGTACTGAAGATCTAACGATTAAAATCTTTGCTTGAATCTAGCTTTCTAGATGGTTGCGCGCACATAATTCGAAAGTGACCTCTTTAGATTTTAAAGCAAAGCTTCCATCGACACACCGTTAGAATTTCGAAGTGTTGTTTAAAGAATAACACTACAGTCTGCTACAACTGGTTCCCTGATGTATAAGGGCCGATTCATACTGGAAAAGCAGCGGCCGGCAGCGCCGCGGCGAGCACTTTCAATGTGAAATAATTTTAAACTTTATCTACATAATCAAAAGATCAGTATCGCTTGAAAAACTCGAAAAGGTTGCGCGGCCGCCCGCGGTGCTGCGAGGCTGCTCGCGTCGCCGCAAATGGTCTCGCGGTCACGCGCGTCTTGTCAGCGGTAAAGCCCGCGGCGACGCGAGGCCGCTCGCGGCGCCGCTTGCCGAATGTAGAAACTAAACTGGTCAAGAGGAGACTAGGCGCGTGGTGTCGGGAGGCTTTGCGCGGCCGCTGCCGCATTCTGCCAATTCGGTGTGTATCGGCCTTTAATTATGTTTTTCTACATTTTTGAAGTAAATTGTTTTCATAAAAAGAAAAAAGAAAATAAGATAGATACTCTTTAATAAGTACACCATAAAAATTACAACTATAAATCGTCGCTTAAGTTCTAACACCGCGGAAGTCAAAATACGCAACTTTTCAGGAGAGCAATAAATCCGTTTTATTTAGCCTCAAACAACTGTTCATATTTAGGTTTATTCAATATAGAAATTAAAATATGTTTAATTCATGTAGACACATCCAATTTTAAAATTCGTCAAACGATGCGCCTTGCGATTCTCTATCGAATGACATACAATACGTATTTTGTCAAAAAAATTACTTCCGCGGTGTTAGAACTTAAGCGACGAAATGTAGAAATTTTACATAGGGTGACACAATGGGCGGTCTTATCGCTAGAAGCGATCTTTTAAAGACAACCTTTGGATGGATTAGGGGGAAAAGGAGAGACAATACTGCAGTTAGTCTAGTGGTTATTTAAATGACGAATTAAACAAATAAATAAAAATAGTGTACCAATAATTACGTGTAAACCATGAAATCCAAAACCATTCACATATATAGGTACAATAAATAAATACATACATACATAACATATATTAAAATTATCCATATAATATATTCAATAATAATTAATCATAAAACTAGCGCTAAGAATCAAAACAGGTGCAAAGAACAAAGAAAATACAAAATATGTTTAAGGAGAGAGATATTGTTTTTTCACCATAATTTTAATAATGGACAGAGATTGAGCACGCCTTATCGACACGCATAAGCAGTAATGGGAATTGCCGACAGAAGACAAAACTTAAAATTTGTCGCAACACGTCACATTGGCATATCGCGGTTAGCATGTCGGTGAAGCGAACCTATAAGTTTTTCCCCACCAAAAATCGCTCCATGCGCCTAAAGTAGTTTTCACTTCAAAAACATTTCTATCTCATTTCTTTCATAACTTATTAATAATCTTACCTCCGTAAACTCATGTTGACGCTCTGGTACTTTTCAAATCCACAAAATCACTTTTTAGTCACAGCTAACTGTCACTTTTTATTAAGTGTCAACCGTTACACGAACATCGAATGGCTTTTAGAAGCACTTCCACTCACAAAAAATCTGTAGGTAAACTTTATTTAGAAGCACTGTGAAATAAAAACGTGGCGTATTGTTTCCACCTCTTGTAATAAAAAAATGCCGATCTATTTTGCAAAAATCTCATCGTGAAAACTTAGGCTAAGTGAACTTGAAGTAAGCTGTCAATTGTGTCAATCATCATCAGGTGGAATGACAGCACTTCAAGCTACTTCACCCACGTTCTCCGTGAGATTTTTACGTAATAGACCGGCTGGTATAGCAGTTTATGAAAGTCTTACATATCAGGGGTTATTAAAACACGAGCGGCTCGATTTATAATAGTATCACACGAATGTTTAATACCTAGTTATGAGTTTTGATAAAGTAGTGTATGAAACTGCACGAGTTTCGTACACTACTATTTATCAAAACTCCTGCAATCTCATTAAACACATTCTAACGCTGCAGTACGCGCCACAGCAACCGATCAGCTGTTGCGATGATATGCCACCATTATCACCACAGATAATGTAGATACAGCGGTTGCGAAGGTCTAAAAAGCACATTATTCAGTCATTTTGGACTTGACCGTAATATACAGGAAATAAATGTGTTTATTGTTGCGTTTTATTTTTCTATTTAATTTATATACAATATTGTTATTTATTAATCCACTATAATGTTTCTATTTAGTTGCGTATTTCTACCCGACTGCGGCGACGCCAAAAAAGGAGGGGAATTTGTTCCACCACTTGTTCCCAGCTAAAGCATTAGGATGTAGTGAAAGACTTTTTGAGCTGTCATATATCATTTTGACGTTCGAAAAGTGTGCTGATTCTTAGCCTAGTTTGACTTATTGACTATTGATTTTGGTGGATTTTGTTTTTTAAGATAAGTATTTGAGAACGCGGTTCCATTGAATACAATATAGGTTTCCTAAACACAGGATATATCTATAGTCATACTACTTTTATCTTCAGACAGCTGCAATGCTACAAATCTTCCAAAAACATATATTCATGGAAGCTGCAGGTATCTGTGGAAGTTTCTAAATAAAGCAAGCTCTATCTAGATTCGTTCAATAGTCAACCATTTGTACTAGAAATATCTACCTATTTTAGTTATCCAGTTAGATAATACAGCTGTTAACTTTCCAAAATACAACAGCATATTCAATATTTATGGAAATTATGAATAGTTTCGTTCTGCTTTTTCTTTTCGTGTCGACGGTACTTTGGTTGATTATTATAAGATTGTTTAAGCCCAGTAGGAAGCGACGTTGATTGCGGCATCCGTGGAATTCTTTAGATCTTCAAAGGTGCAAGTGAACGGGCACTCAGGACACTCCAGCAGGTGGGACATGGTCTGATCAGAAGAACCGCACTCACACTTGGTGTTTGATGGGTACAGACCAATCAAACACCAAGTGTGAGGGCGATTCCCCCCCACTTGGTCAATCGATTGATAGCTTAATAGTTTCGTTTTCAAGGGAAGAATACACTTGGAAAATATATGTTGCAAATCAACCCCCGTCCTAATGAGGACCCCATTAGGACTGGGTTGATTTGCTTGACAAGCACGTGATTTTTTTGTACTTAACAAGCAATTATGACCGTCTAGGGACACCATTAGAACTTTGCAACCGAATCTGGACGTAAAGCGAACACTATCTATGCCGAGACTGTAGCCCCTGGGGTGTATGGGGTAGTTATGGTACCGATACGCATACATAAACTCACGTTTTCTTCCCACGGGGGTAGGCAGAAACTACAGTACGCCACCTGCTACGGTCCCTAGGGGAAATCTTGTAAACTGATTTAAACAAATAATATTATTTCACTATTATCTTCAGGTTCGTCCCTTATTTCATATGACTAACATAACCAATGAAATCAGTGATGTGCCGGATGATTAAAAATATAGATCTGCAGATACGGATCCGGATACGGATCATTGGCGTCAAGATCCGCGGATACGGATACGGATCTTAACTTACTAATTAGAATAAAAAAATAACTAAAATTTTAAATATTACAAAGATTTAAGTTTAGTTATAAAATTTGTTTTATAACTTTCTATATTAAATGTTACAAAGATTTAAACTCAATTGATCTCATTATAAAGATATTTTAATTATTATTTTATAATAACTTCCTAAACTATAGTAACAGTTTAAATAGGTATATATTAGATAGTTGATTTAGTACCTTTAAGTTATGTACTATTTGTATGTTAACTCACTACGATAAATGTTTGCAATATAAAGATACCAATTATTTGTTTTTTTGAAAAAATAATAAATATAATATACATAATTTGATTGAAATTTAATAGTATTTTATTGTTACCTAATCACCTACATATAGAATTTAATCTATGTATTTAAAAAAATAAGGTAAAAGATCCGTAAAATATCCGTCAAAAATGTAAAGGATAGGACGGATCCTTTTTCTCCCGCGGATATCCGGGGATACGGATACAGATATCTGGAACATCACTAGGTGAAATGTGAGTGATCCATACATCTCTGCCTATTCCTTCAAGGTATACAGCCTTGATGTTTTGTTATGTTCAAGAAATCATCATAGTTATGGCTGATGAAGATGCTTGGAAGAGCCATTCACCCATCATCACCTGCCCAGCCTTTTCCCAACTATGCAGCTGAATATCAGTATTTTAAGACTGGTTGTTAGATTTTTGGGCTTATGACTTCCCGTAACCACCGTCAAAGATGCGCCAATGACAGCCGGGCCTGGCAGCTTAACGTGCTTTCCGAGGCACGCGGGGTTTGGAAAAAATTGGAATATTTAAAGACAAGAGTTTAATAATTATTATTTTGAAACAAGCTATACTTATAAATGGTGCTACTTTTTTAGGAAAATATTTAACTAATAAGTAATTAAATTAAGTGTCAACCTGTAAAATAAAGTTTTACTGCCAACTGAGCCTCTTTTTAACTTTCTGGTCTTTTCTCACAGTTGGTCGCAGAAACTAAGCTAGGGCAGCCCGACCAAATGAGTTAGGTTAGGTTAGAAATGTGACCAAGCGGCCAGCAAACGCTAAATATATCCTAGTTGGTCGCAACTACTTGACAATTTAGTATTTTTAGGAGCTCAAAATAGGAAATATTTGATGATCACTAAAACAGACGCAATCATCATACATATTACATAATCAGCCTATAATGTTCACTGCTGGGATAAAGGCCACCTCTCTGTGAGAAGGAGTGGGCCGTAATTCACGACGCGAGCCCAGTGCGAGTTGGTAGATGTCACGTCTTCGAAGTTTTAGCTCTATGACATGCCGGTTTCTTCAAGATGTTTTCCTTCACCATTTTGAGAGCAGTAGTGATGAAATAATTCACACTAAGTAAAGCACCTGCTTGGGTTCGAACCTACCATTTACAACTCGTGAGTCGCGGCCGGAATTATGCATATTATTAGAGTGATCAATAATATTTTTAGGAGCACAACAAGAGAATTATTAGAGGTTCCATTAAATACGACATGCAAAAACAAGCTATATTTCCAAATGGAGCTACTATTTGATCAGTTGATAGCTCTCACGTAATAAATTGGATACTATATTGGACGAAGTTCCAGGCTGTGATTATAGGGTATCTAGTGAGTATTCTTTGGACTTCTGCCCAGGTTTTATGGTAAACCAGGTCGTAAAAATCTGTAAGATTGTATCATTTGTCTAGATAATTTATGTAAGTAGATTGTTTTTGTAGAGTATCTTTATAAACTGAGGAGCTCGTGGCTAAGTAATAACACCTCACGGGTCGATCCATCAGGTTTAGCTACGCTTGCCGGGTTTGAGGTGGATGGGTGACCATCTTTACATACCGAAACCCCTCTGTGCCTCGGAAAGCACGTTAAACCTTTGGCCGGGCTGTCATTCATGGATCTTTGACAGTCGTTAGAGGTCGTCTGAAGGCCAAAAATCTGACAACTAACCTTACCGATTACGGACAAATGCGTGCACTGACAGGTTCACAGGTCCACTCAATCTGTGTGGTTCTTTCCTCAAAAGGACCATTTCCGACACCAATCTACATGGCCTTCACATGATCTGACCAAGATTATGTCTGGACTTTAAAAGGGACTGTGACGTCTGAGTTTGTTTCGGCCTTTCTTCTTAGAGTAGTCAGAAAGGAAACGCCGATCTCATCTAGCTAAAAATATGATTGCCGTGTTAAAGTTACAGAAATAAAAATCATTTATCATTTACCTAGGGGTATCGTATTACCCAGTTACTGGATTGTGGAGGTCAGATAGGCAGTCGCTCCATGTAAAATACTGGTATTCAGTTACATCTGGCTAGACTGGAATGGCTAGGGAGATGATGATGAGCGAATGGCTCTTCCGAGCATCTTCATCAGCCTTATGATAGATTCTTGATTGAAGTATCATTGTTAACTATTTGTTTAATAATCTAGATATTTTTTATTATTTATTTATTAGAGACCAGCTTGCTTTGCAGGATTTTTACGATTTGGCAAAACATTGACATCTCTTTATGTAAGTTTTATTTTAATGTTTATACACATAATCCTTCTAGAATAAATTCTCTTAATAATTCTGAAAACCGAATCAGAATCCGTTACGGAGGTTGGAAGAACAATACGGTCAAATAGACACGAATATCGACTTTAATTTATAATGCATAGATATTATTGCAGTCAGCAGAAAATACGACCCAAAAGCAAAAATCTAGAAACAAAATCGAACTTTAAACAGTTGAACTTTTTGATTAAACAAGATAAATGGTTTGTTGTACAAAAACAAAGCACAATTAAACAACAAAAAAATAAACAAAACCTTTTTCACACCGCAAAAAAAAAAAAACACTTCATTCACAAAATCAAACCACCATGTGTACAAAACAAGACAAACATAAACACACTGTATTTTGTCAGTTCGTATTTTTACCGAATTCGTCCGAAACAACTTTGATGGCCGAAACACACCGGCGAACTGAAACCCTGTACGATTTCAGAACCGACTACTGAAAACTGCCTTAAATGAAAAAAAACCTTAAACTCCACAACATACAGCCCAAATTCCTCTGTTGTAACCAACTTACAAGTCACCCTTATACGTTCGAATGAGCCAGTTCAAAGGAATGTGAACTTAAACTTTGTATTCCTAGGGTTGGTTTTCAAATGAAGAAATGTAATTGCAGTCCAATACGAAATTAGCTAGACTAGGTTTCGATAGCGGTTTTGCTTGTTATATATTTATTTTAGGTGTTTTTCAATTTGCATACGTTTATATGCCATTTCCTTAACAAGTTAGAAAGAGAATACAATATCGTCAACAGCTACTTCATTATTTTATACATCGTTCTCTCTCTAGCACCCACCCGGTCTCTAAAAAACCGGTATTACTGATAATATTTATGATAGTTTATTTTCATTTCGGTCAACTAATCACAGCAGCTAGCATCAATTTGACATAACATAATATTACGCCTGTTTTGCCGCAGGGTTAGGCGGACGTGTAGGTACCATTTTTTATTGTATTTTCTTTATTCAAACAAATATTAATTTGACAATTTTGTTAGTTTTAAATACTCCTTTTTAGGGTTCCGTAGTAAAGAAGGAACCCTTATATTTTGACCATGTCCATCTGTCTGTCTGTCTGTCTGTCTGTCCCCGCTGTAGCTCAGAGACGCTTAGTACTAGAAAGCTTTAGTTTGGTATAGTTATACATATTAATCACACCGACAAAGTGCTAAAACAAAATCCTGAAAAAAATATATATTCGGGTTCCTCCCTTGCATGTAATGTGGGAATGGTTTTGTTTTTCTCGTCTATCCCATGGCATGGGAAATCGTTGGATAGGCCGTTCAAAAATATTGTGGGTCTGTGAACACCACTTTTAAGCGTAATATTAAGCATTATTCAGTAGGACACTAGATCATGGCAACAAATGCATCAGCTTATTTCTTGATTTGTCTAAGGCTTTTGACACTGTCTCGGTGCCCATCCACGTCGATAGACTAGAATCCATAGGCATAAGAGGAATTGTTCTTGATACTTTTCGTAATTATCTAGCTGAACGAAGTCAGTCTGTTAAGATTGGTACTCTTGTCAGCAATGAGCAGTTTGTCAGTTACGGTGTACCCCAGGGCAGCGTGCTGGGTCCAACGCTGTTCTTAATTTACATTAACAATTTATGCACGTTAGCTCTGCCTCATACCAAAATCTTGTCATATGCCGATGACACAGCACTTCTCATTGATGATCCGAACTGGGAGCAGGCTAAAGTTTATGCGGAATACACTTTTAGAGTTGTTATGAATTGGCTGTCTGGCAATCTCCTAACACTTAACCTAGACAAAACATCATTTGTATCTTTCTCTCTTTCGCAAAAAAGTCAACCTCAACCAGAAACGTACACAATTCGGGCGCATTGCTGTGACTCTGCCAACGCCTATTGTGACTGTCTCCGCATTAAAAGGACCTCAAATGTAAAATACCTTGGAGTCCAAGTCGATTGTTTACTGAGTTGGAGAGGGCACATTGATGAACTCGTCCCCCGTATTCGTAAACTCTTTTTTTGTTTTTAAGAAACTCAGATGAGCGGCAGATCTTAAAACACTGAAAACAGTTTACTTTGCGCTGGCTCAATCTTTGCTGGGCTACTGTATCTCCGTCTGGGGTGGCAGTTTGCAGTTAGTATGTTACGTCTGGAGAGAGCACAAAGAGCGGTCTTTAAAGTCATGTGCGGGAAACCCTTCAGGTACCCTTCTCTATAAAGAGTTTGAGATCTTAACTGTTAGACAACTCTTTGTGCTTCAAAAAACATTGCGCTAACATGCCACTATTCCACACTACCTACGGCTACGAGAAGGCAAGCGCAAAAGAACGAGACTGTGTAGTACGGAGAGACGTAGAACTGCTCTTGCTCAGCGGCATTATTGGATACTGGGTTCACGGGTTTACAATAAACTTAATGCTGTTCTGGATATATGCCTACTTAACCGACAGCAATGCAGGAACGCTGTAAGTGACTGGCTGAAGGGTCTCACCTACGAAGAATCTGAGAGTATTTTACAGTTAGTGGGTTGACTGACTTTTTCACCATATTCACTCATACCTTCTGAACTTTTGTACACACAATACAAAACACACACACATACACACACGCACAAACACACAAACACACACAAACACACACACCCAACACACATATACACACACACACTTACTCCGTTTGTTTATATATTTATTTGTTTATGTTAATTGTAATTTTGTATTGATTAGAATTTATTCAATTTTTTATTCAAAATTTAATAATTGTTTAAAGAACTATCCATGTTGGTCCGGAGGAAGGTGATGGCATTCGGGATACAGGGTAATCCTAGTATACGAGTGCCAAAGCACTCCTTTGACGACTAAGTACACATTGCATAAGACCAAATTTGTTTTAAGGAGATTTACTGTACCCCTTGTTCTAGTAATAAAGATTATTATTATTAAAGTGCTAATTTTTGTTAGAGTCAGGTGTCCGTCCCCCCCCGCCAGCTAAATGGTTGTTTATAGAGATGTGAAAAAATTCATGGCAGTAGTTTATATAATGAAATTAAAAGGAAAACTATCATAGCTAAGTGGGCTTTACAAGTTAACGACCAACTTTATTTATTTATTTTAATTTTATTTTTTTTAAAAACGTTGCCCCACCCTAGGAATTTCTTCCTGTATTGGGGGTGCGCTTACAAACATAGAAACTCACAAACACAAACACCAAAAAACTTAAATTAGCAGTTGGAGAATTGATTATGACATATCGATGTAATGGGAGGAACATGTTTCTCAATTACAATGTTAAGTTTGTTTTTGCGATAAATTCATACCAACTTCCCAACTACGGAACTCTTCATTGTGCGTAGTCCAACACGCACTAGGCCGGTTTTTTTTTGTATTTTTGAACAAATATTATTATTCAATTTTTTTTAGTTGTAAATACTCCTTTTTGTTCCAAATAATATAAAATATTTTTCTTTCTATTGTTTAATTCACAGTACACCCACATTTCACCAGTTATGTTTAAGTCCATGTAAAAGGGGGCGAGCCTATTGCCATCAACCGGGCACAAATCCAAACTCCGGGATGCCACTGAGAAACATGAATTTGATAGCCCATTTACAGGCATTCAGAATACAATGCCTCAGCCAGATCTAAGTTCTAAATACATTGTCTAGTCTCACAAATGCAGGACTACAGGTACAACTACCGATCGCCATCAATTTATTGAGATAAATGACCAAAGGATTTATGTTAAGATAGATATGTATATAGTTTCCTGTGTCGAACTACAAATCGTTATTCTAGTTACAAATCAATCTGACATGGCAATGATATTGTAGGCCACAAAGAATAATACATTTATAATTTTTAAACTAGCTGCTGTCCACTGGTACGCCCGCGTAACTTTATCTCAAATAAAAGAAGCCTAGGTAAAAGTCCCGTCAAAATCGGTCCAGCCGTTTCGGAGATTAGCCGGAACAAATAGACAGACAGACAGAAAATATTTTAAAAATAGTTTTTTGTTATAAGTATCATAGGTATATACTTTCTTATGCATTTAGTAAAAAGCTGTTTTTTGACATTACATACATACACTTCAATTTGATTTATTCTAATAATTAACTAGCTGTTGACCGCGGCTTCACCCACGTAGCTTTTTCTAAAAGGTGCCTAAGTTACTTCTTATAATATGAGCTATCTGCCAGTGAAAGTCCAGTCAAACCCAGTCCAGCCGTTACGGAGATTAGCCGGAACAAACATTCAGACATATATATTTTTTTTTAAATTATAAGTACTGTATATACTTACATATGCATTTAGTAAAAAGCTGTTATTTTGACATTACGAACAGATACTTCAATTTTATTTATTTGTATCATCATAATCAGCCTATAATGTTCCCACTGCTGGGACACAGTCCTCCTCTCTGTGAGAGGGAGTGGGCTGTAATCCACCACGCGGGCCCAGTGCGGGTTGGTAGATGTCACATGTCTTCGAATTTTTGGTTCTAGGACATGCCGGTTTCCTCACGATGTTTTCCTTCACCGTTTTGAGAGTAGTGGTGATGAAATAATTTACACAAAGTAAAGCGCCTGTCCGGGTTCGAACCTACGATCTACAACTCGTAAGTCGCGGCAGTTACCACTGGGCCAGCACTGCTCTTATTTATGCTCTTATTTATTTGTTTAGATATATCTTAATAATGACTACAAACAAATAAATTTCTAAAATAAAAGTAGCCGAAGTTACTTCTTATTACATCAGCTATCTGCCAGTAATGATCCCGTCAAAATCGGTCCAGCCGTTTCGGAGATTAGCCGGAACAAACAGACAGACACAAAAAATTTAAAAATACTTTTTGTTACAAGTACCTACCGTAAAAAACTGTTTATTTATTTAAAGAAACATGGAAGACTTACAGCTTAAAAACTAAATAAAAAGAAAACCATAGCCGACAGGATTCCAATTACTAGTCTGCGCGTGTAGAATTAGACTGGAAATGTAGTGAGCAAATCAAAAATCAAAATCAAAAATTTTTATTTTACGTAAACCTACATGGGCACTTATGAAACGTCAGAAGCTATGTAGGTGCACGGTTCCAATTGGTCGCTTCCTATGGAGAAGAGCCGGCAAGAAACTCCACGTAACCGTGGAGTTCCTTGCCGGCTCTTTTAAAAATAATTGGTATTTACAATGTTTTCAAATTAGTGTTAAATAGGTATGGGAGGACAGTGTAGGCCTGTCGAGATGTACCTACACAAAAAAAAAGAAAAGAAAAAGGTCTACAAAATAGCTAGTCTATTAAGCCTACAACGTTCTCACATTCACAAGTTACACAAGAATATATGTAAAATATTAATAAAATAATAAAAATAAAAACCTATTTAAACCAAATGACATGTTTGCCATTACAACAAGTCTGAAATCAAAATTGTAGGTATATAATGTCAAACAATGATAAATGATAAATAAATGATTTTATTTCTGTAAGTAGGTTTTTTGCAAACACTTTTACACGTCAAAACATATTTTTTTAAACTAGATGAGGCCGGCGTTTCCTATCTGACTACTCTGAGAAGAAAGGCCGAAACAAACTCAGAGGTCACAGTCTCTTTTAAAGTCCAGACATAATCTTGGTCAGATCATGTGAAGACCATGTCGATTGGTGTCTGAAATGGTCTTTTGATGAAAGAACCACACAGATTGAGTGGACCTGTCCAGTCAGTGCACGCATTTGTCAGTAGTTGTGTAGCTCAACTCATAACTAAAGGAGCTCAACGATTCAACGAACAATACCAAAGAAAGGACATTTGGCTAGGCCGCAAAAAATACTCAAAACTGCCAGACCATATTAAAAACTAACTGAGAATAAAACAAAATTAAACAATGATCCACATAGTCTTCACATTTACAATAATTAAAACAATATAATACTACACAGAGTAAATATTCATGTCATTGCATAAATAAAATTCATCAATGTCAATGTGTATATTCAGACATAATCTTGGTCAGATCATTTGAGGACCATGTAGGTTTGTGTCCGAAATGGTCTTTTGAGGAAAGACCACACAGATTTGAGTGGACCTGTCCAGTCAGTGCACGCATTTGTCAGTTGTCATGCAGCTCAACTCGAAACTTAAGGAGCTCAATGATTTGACGAACAATACCAAAGAAAAGACATTTGGGTAGGCCGCATAAAGTACTCAAACTGCCAGACCATCATTAAAAGTAAGAGACAAAAAAAAAAAAAAACAAACAATGACCCACATAGTCCTCACATTCCTAATAATTAAAATAATATAATATAATACTATACAAAGTAAATATTCATGTCATTGTTTATATAGAATGTTATATAGAATAAGAAAATATAAATAGCTAGCAAAATAAAAATAGTAAAAAAACAACATTCACTGTAAGTTTATTGGAGCAGCTCAATCCCAAGCCTTTTTGTCCTCAATATACTCTTTAACAGTATAAAAGGCTTTTAGGCACAGTTTCTGTTTTATAAAACATTTGAATTTATTAAGGCTTAGTTCTTGAATGTGGCAAGGAAGTTTATTATAAAAACGTATACATTGGCATCTAAATGAGCTGCCTATTTTTTTGAGCCTGGTTGTAGGAACAACAAATTTGTGTTTGTTCCTAGTATTTACATTATGGATATCACTGTATTTTTTAAACAAATTGATATTTTTATGTGCGTACAAAAGATTTTCATAAATATACTGAGAAGCTACAGTCATTATATTAATCTCTTTAAATTTTTCTCTGATGGAGTATCTGGGACTTAATTTATAAATTGAACGGATTGCCCTTTTTTGTAAAATAAAAATTGTCTGAATATCGGCGGCATTTCCCCATAACAGAATACCGTACGACATTACGCTATGAAAATAACTAAAGTATACTAAACGGGCTGTGTCTAAATCCGTTAAATCACGAATTTTTCTAACGGCGTATGCTGCAGAGCTAAGCTTTTTTGACAATTTATCTATATGGGGGCCCCATCGAAGCTTGGCATCCAAAGTTATGCCTAAGAACACAGTGGTATCTTCGGGGTTCAACTCTTCATCCTTTATGAGAACACTAGTTTTTACTTGTCTAACATTAGGTATTGTAAACTTAATACATTTGGTTTTTTTCTCGTTAAGAAGTAGGTTGTTAACATTAAACCAGTTAACTACTTTTTCGAGGGCACTATTTACATTGTCAGTAACCAACTGCTGACGTTTGAGTTTAAATAAAAGTGAAGTGTCGTCTGCAAACAGCACTATATCATGATTATCCTTTATGAGGCAAGGCAAGTCGTTTATATAAATAAGAAACAAAAATGGGCCGAGAATTGAGCCCTGGGGGACCCCCATTCTTACTACAGATACGGGTGATCTTTTCCCGTTAACATCAACTCTCTGAATCCTATCACTCAAATATGAAGTAAGAAGATCCAGAGAAGAGTTTCGGATTCCGTAGTGGTGCAGTTTTCTGACCAAAGTTTCATGAAGAACGCAATCGAATGCCTTGGACAAATCGCAAAAAATACCCAAAGCATCGCATTTATCCTCCCATGCATTATAAACATGTCCTAAAAGTTCAACGTAGTAGTCGAACGACCCCTTGTAAAACCGAACTGTTTGTTATGCATTAATTTATGTTTATTGAAAAATATTTGGATTTGATCTAAAATAAGTTTCTCGAAAATTTTACTAAAGGTAGGTATTACTGAAATAGGTCTATAATTAGTAGGGTCTGATGTACTACCCGATTTAAACAACGGTATTATTTTACTGTTTTTCATAAGATCAGGAAACTCACCACAGTCAATACAATTATTAAAAATAACAGCTAAAGTAGGTGCGACAATGTTTATAATCGACTTAGCAACGTCCACAGAATTACCCCATAGATCTGCGGTCTTTTTAACATTTAACGTGTGAAAGGTTTTAATTACATCTTTACAGGTGACATATTGGAAACTAAATTCTGAATCACAAACTGGAACGTTTTCTATAAGTAAAGACTCTGCGGCAGTGGGTGATGAGTTTAGAGATTTTGTAGTTGATATGGGAATCTCTGTAAAGAAATTTTCAAATGCCATGGCGACTTCAGAATCTGATTTAATTATATTGTCATCAATAGCAAGGCTGTAGTCACTACTTCGGTTGGATGACCTTCCCGTTTCACTATTAATGATATTCCATGTCATCTTAATCACAACACCACTATTTTTAATTTTTGAGTTCAAGTAACGTGACTTGGCCATACAACAAACTTTTTTAAATAATTTAGAATAATTCTTAACATATAAATTAAATTCAGCAGTGTTTATACTAGTCCGTTCATCATACAACTCATATTGTCGTTTTCTACTTTTATGTATACCAATGGTGGCCCAGTCACTGAAGGAAGTGATAATATTAACCGACAATGTCTTAGGAACGAAAGTATTCTCAAATTGTGTGCAATACATATTAAAAAAATCATTATATTGTTGATTAGGGGCATCATTAGTTGACAATAGTGGTAATTTACTCAGAATTTTAGTTTTAAATGTTTCCAAACACTTAGTCGTTTTTGGGTTCACAGTGATTTCTTTTTTAGTAACTTTTTTGCTTTGATATGGAACAGTGATAAATTGTCCGCAATGATCTGATTCTATTAAATTAATAATTTTTTTTGTGGGCTGGTGTAACATCTGTATAAATGTTATCTAGACATGTGGCACTAGTGGGGGTTATTCTAGTGGGCTCTAAAAATTGGTGAGCAAGATTGTATGACTGAAACAAACTTATAATTTTAGTACTTAAACCCGAATTTTCTAATAGATTAACATTAAAATCCTCACAAGTGATGATAGACTTATTTGAATTACAGATTTTGTGCAACACATCATCCATAACCTTTTCAAAACAATCATACAATCCTGAAGGAGTACAGAGACACACATAATATAATGAACTGCTCCAATTCTATACAGGCTATTTCAATGGTCCGCTCAACTGAGAGGCTCACAATGTCCTTGCGGTCTTTAAATCTAAGCTGATTATTTACTAGTATTAATGAGCCTCCATGTATAGCATTTATTCTGCTGAACAAACTACCAACCTGGTGATTACTAAAATTGAACATGAACTGGTGGCTTTTAAGCCAATGTTCTGTCATACAAAGAATATCTATATTGTTATAATTCAGGAATAATTCTACTTCTAAATCTTTGTTCAAAAACCCTTGAATGTTTTGATGCACCAGGTTGATTTTATTTAATTTTTTTACACTTTCATTTGATTTATTATTTACTTTCATAACATTTTTGCAAGAGGTTGACTCTATTGTCCTAATTTCTAATTTAAATGATAATCAATGTCATTAATTGTGACCAAATTCTTACCAGAAAAGTTTATAAGGTCATTGCATTGCTCAAAAGAAGCAATTTGTTTAGCCAAATATTTGGCTGAAATAGAAAAAAAATATGATAGCGACACAGCTATCTGTCTTTTGTGATAGTTTGAAAGATAGTACATAACAATATTATATCTATCTTTAGTCAAATACAAATTATTACCAACATAATTGTTAGTATCAATTAAATGGAATAGATTATCATTATAGGTCAAATTGTGCAATGTCATGTTAATGTCAAATCTTAAGTTATTTTCTTCCTGTGGCAAACTGTTACTATAGGGCAATGTAAACAACACAATTTTTCTTAAATGTAAATATTAAGTCAAAATGTATAAAAAAAAAAATAATAAACATCGTAATTTGGGAGCAGTTAATAGACATTTACATAGTTATTCCGTTTATGAGGTACCAGGGAAGCCACATGTGCTAAAGGAACTATTGCCAAACCTCCTTGTCTTCAACGTAGTCTTTAATCTTATAATATGCGTTTTTGATAAGGGCACGTTTGATGTGGATTTTGAACTTTCCATCGCTAAGTTCTGCAACTGACTTTGGCAACTTGTTATAAAAGCAGATACTGTTGATAACAAATGATTTGCTTGTTTTTGTTCATCTAAATTTGGGTATCACAATTTCATGTTTACTACGTGTATTTATAACATGGAGATCACTTCTTGTTTTGAAAAGACATAAGTTTTTGCGAACATACAAAATACTTTCTAAGATATAAAGAGAAGGCAGAGTTAGTACATTAATTTCTTTGAATTTGTTTCTAAGGGACTCACGAGGACCCATTCTATAGACTGCACGGATTGCCCTCTTTTGTAAATTAAAAATTGAATCTACATCAGCCGCCGATCCCCACAGCAGAACGCCATAAGACATAATACTGTGGAAATAAGCAAAATATACTAACCTAGCTGTGGCTATATCAGTCAACTGTCTAATTTTTCTTACTGCATATGCAGCTGAACTTAATCTACCTGAAAGAGCTCTAATGTGGGCTCCCCATTGCAATTTCGAATCTAGAGTCATTCCTAGAAATACAATTTCCGTAATATAATCTAGTCTCTTGCCATCAAGTTTTAAATTTAGGGCCACTTGGGGTACATTTGGCAGTGAGAACTTAAGACATTTTGTTTTGGTCGCATTTAGTAAGAGATTATTAGCTGCGAACCATTTCGAAAGAACAGCCAGACTATCGTTGACGTGTAAGACCTTTGGATATTTTATATCTATTTTAAAAATAAGAAAAGTGTCATGAGCGAATATAATTATATCGGATAAGTTTGCCATCATGTAAGGGTGATCATTAATATAAACTAGAAATAGGAAAGGGCCAAGAATTGAACCTTGGGGCATGCCCATCTTTACTAGAGACCCCGAGGACGTCGCCTCGTTAACGTTTACTTTTTGCTGCCTGTTTGATAGATAGGACAGAACAAGATCAGCAGCTTGTCCACGAATTCCGTAGTGGTGTAATTTACAGGTCAGTGTATTGTGGTCAACGCAGTCAAACGCTTTTAAGAGGTCACAGAAAATGCCAATGGCATTCTGAGATTTCTCCCAGGATTCCAAAATGTGACTGATGAGTTTTACTCCTGCGTCAGTCGTCGACCTACCTTTCGTGAAACCAAACTGGCGACTATGTAAAATCCCATTAGAATTGAAATGTGACAGCATCTGGTCTAGCATGATTTTTTCATATATTTTACTCAATGCTGGTAGCACAGATATAGGTCTATAATTAAAGGGATCACTCTTATTACCCGATTTGAAAATTGGTACTACTTTACTATGTTTCATTAAATCAGGAAACGTACCGCTGTCTAAACATTGATTAAATATGCCTGTTAGGACAGGGGCTATTGTGTCAATGATGTCTCCAAGAACCTTACTGGAAATCCCCCATAAGTTTTCAGTTTTCTTTATGTTAAGACTTTTGAATGCCTTCTTAATTGTGACAATAGAAATGGGCTTGAATTCAAAACTTGGAATGTCCTTAGAGAAGTGTGTTTTTAGAAGAGATTCAGCTAATTTAGGTGATGAGGGGAGAGATATCGTAACCTCTATTGGGATGTTGGTAAAGAAATTTTCTAGTGTCTCAGCAACTTTTAACTTATCTGTAATGGTTTCATTATAATACTATCATTTATTTACATAACCAAATTACAAGATGATTATTAACATTAACTAAATTAAATTAAAACTAAGTTAAGCTTAAAAAAGGCCCTCGGGGCATTGTACCGAGGATGCTGGCGGCATTTCCTCGCTGAATTGCAATGCTGATGCGTTGCGCGAGAAAGCCGCCAGCTTTTCGGTCACCAGTTACATCAACTAGACGTTTCGCGATTTCCGCAAATAACTTATGCGCACTGGGACCCCACGGACCGAGGGTCTCGACGCCAAAGGGCACATTATTAATTTATTTACATTTCATTATTAATTTTTAAAGACAATTCATTCTGATCTCGCTGTTTTGTATTTCCAGTTTCTTTGTTGATTACCTGCCACACAGCTTTTATTTTATTGTCAGAAATACTAATTTTTTTACTATTTTGAGCATATAACGAATTGTTATTTGCTCACCACATTTTCCTGTTATTTTGACATTATGCACAGACACTTCAATTTTATTTATTCCAATAGATAATTTACACCAAGGCGATACCGTTATCACTTACGCAGGTAAAACATACATGAAATCAAGCTGCCTAGCTTTTTCTCAATTATGTTGGGGTCGGCTTCCAGTTTAACCGGATGCAGCTGAATATTTACCAGTATTTTACATGAAACAACTGCCTATCTGACTTACACAACCCAGTTACTGAGTAATACGATACCAATTAGTAAGACAGGTTTTCAGACTTGGAGGCTTCTGACTTCCCGTAACGACTGTCAAAGATCCACGGATGATAGCCGGGACCAACGGCTAAACGTGCTTTTCGAGGCACGGAGAAGTCTCGGTCACCCATCCACGGACCAACCCTGGCAAGCGTAGCTTAACCTGATGGATCGACATTGGGCATTGTAACAGATTGTTTTAATGAACACGATTAGCAGGCTCATAGGTGGTCGCAGTCACACAGATGACATGTCCTTAGCCCATCACCACGGTTGTCTGAAGCAACGCCTGGTGTGATTAGGAAATGAGGTCTTCTGACTTCGCGTAACGACTGTCAGAAATCTTCGAAATGATGTAACGTGCTTTCTGAGGCACGGAAATAAAATATTATTTATAACATTTCCGACATTGCGATTTGATCAAACAAGATTTTGAATAAAAAACATACAATAAGAATTGCCCTACAAATGAAATAAAAGCTCAACTGTGAAACTAGGTTAAACCAAAATTTCGAGAAGTTAAAGTAATATTTTTCCTAGACAGTACGCAGTGATCTATAGACTCTAGGGGATACTCATATTAAGCTTAAAACATATATCTAAACGTATGCATACTATTTTACTTTTCTTTCATCAAAATACCATCAATCTACATCCTGTATCTTTTTTATAATTTTCACTAGATTGGTACTGATGAGTCCTTGCGTTAGACATGCTATTTAAGGTTGTTTATTGGGTGTGATGAAGACAATATTAAGATTTACGATTTTTTTTTCTCAAATCATAACTTTTTATTTACTTCGGACCCCACTGTGAAAAAAAAAACGACTTGTGATCAGTTTCTTTCCTTTGACATACGCTTTGTTTTTCGGACTTGTGATAGATTGCCTACCTGTGATCAGTGCTGTGTGAATCGGACGGATTGGCTACAAAAGTGGACAGATGGCTGCTGTGAGGATAGAATACACCCAACGGGAGTATGCAGAAATGCATTATTTGTATGGCTTTTGCGACGGTAATGCCCGGGCTGCTGCCAGGGAATATCGTCAACGCTACCCTAACCGTGATCGTTTTCCGGACTACAGGGTCTTTATGCGCGTACATAATTCGTACATGGAGGGAGTCTTACCCAGTCAGCATGCTCCGAGAGCAGGCAGACCAGTGGTGCAATTTGAAAATGAAGATGATAAGATTGGATCCCAGTATAAGTCAACGCCAAATATCCCGTAATCTCGGGATTCCAAGATCAACGGTGCAACGTGTCATTAACAGAAACAAATATCACGCCTACCACGTGCTAAGCGTGCAAGCTTTGCTTCCCGGTGGCTATGAACCTAGAGTGCGGTTTTGCAGAGAGATGCTAAGATACCACAGAGCGGATCCGCAGTTCTTCAACAAGGTTTTATGGACGGATGAGTCAACTTTTACAAGAATGGGAGTATTCAATATCCACAATCTACATTTTTACTCCAGAGTGAACCCCCATATCATCTGTTTGGTATGGATAGAAGATAGAAAGATAGAATACTCTTTATTATGTACACCATAAAAATTACAGATACAAACGTTGAAATTTTACAAGGGGTGACACAATGGGCGGTCTTATCGCTAAAAGCGATCTTTTACAGACAACCTTTGGATGGATTAAAGGGGGAGGAGAGACAATACTGCAGGTAGTCAGTGGTGTACCAGTTACATATACAATAAATACATAAAGCATATACTATACATAACATATATCATACATACATACATACATACATACATACATATATATATATATATATAAATATATATATATGCCATAAACATGAAACAAAATCAAGAACTATATAACTATAAGTAATGATGATATTTAGGGAGAGAGAAAGTGTTTTTTTACCTGAATTTTAAAAGTGGACAAAGTTTGTGCACGCCTTATCGACACGGGTAAGGCATTCCATGACCGTACTGCTTGAACTGTAAAAGATTTGTCATAAAAGCTGGTGGAATGCATCGGCATCTCTAGTTTTAAGTTTTCCGATGACCTCAGGTATCTATTATGTGTGTCATGAAGGAACTTGAAACGTTCTTTAAGATAAGAGGGGGTTGTAGGATTGAACAGAATACTGTATAGCTGAAATAAGATATGAGCATTCCGGCGAAGACGTATGGGAAGCCACTTGAGTTTTGTACGATATTCAGAAATATGATCATACTTGCGCAAGCCAAATATAAATCTTATGCAAAAGTTTTGAAGTCGCTCAAGTTTATCTAGTTGTGCCTCAGTGAGATCGAGATAACTGACATCAGCGTAGTCAAGGATGGGAAGTAAAAGGGATTGTGCAAGCGCAGTTTTAGTGGCAGTTGGAAGAAAGTTCCGCAATCGTCTCAGGGACTTACCAGATGCAAAAATTTTGCGACTTACGTCCTGTAGCTGGGGACCCCAAGAAAGATGTTTGTCGAGCCAAACTCCAAGGTTCTTAACCTTTTCGCTTACTGGAATAGCAGTTCCGTTAAATTGAACTTGGGGAAGTTGTGACCAGTTTATCTTGGGGGTCAACCTTGAGCTGCCAACAACAATGACCTGAGTCTTCGATGGATTAACCTGCAACCCATGTGCCTCACTCCATTCGCAAATTGAACCCAAATCCTTGTTTACAATATTAATTGCATCAACCAAATCTGCAGGGGTAGCTTGTTTATATATTTGTAAATCATCTGCATAAAGGTGGTAGGAAGAAAGAAGTTTTTTAGAAATTGAGTTTATAAATATTGCGAAGAGTATGATGCAGATGCAGAAATGATCGATTCCAGCATCTGTTTGGTATTAACATGTGGGCAGGTATAATTGGCCAGCAGTTGGTGCTGCATGAAATGCCAGCAAGGCTGAATGGTGCTCAGTATTTAAATTTTTTGCAAAATAATTTAAACCATATTCTTAACGAAGCTGAAGTTCCAGAAGAAAGAATAGCAGAAATGTGATTGCAACATGATGGCGCCCCGCCTCACTACGCTCGAGCAGTTAGAGATCATTTGAACGAGCGCTTCCCCAACCGGTGGATTGGTCGAGGCAGACATATTGCGTGGCCACCCCGGTCGCTCGATTTAAATCCATTAGATTTTTTTCTTTGGGGCTATTTTAAAGAAATAGTTTACCAAGGAGAGAACAATAGCGAACAAGAACTACGACAAAAGCTCGAATTTGCTAGGGTACAAATTACTAACAACAGAGGTGCATTCCGTAGGTTACGTAGGAATTTTATTAGACGGTGCAGATTATGTATTATGGTCAGAGGCAAGAATTTTGAGCATTTATTGTAAAGTATTTTGCTTAATAAAACAATTATTTCACAATCGTTGTTTTGTTTTTTCGTCCTAGAAAGATATTAGAGCCACTCATGGTCATATGTAATACTTTTTCAGAATCCCTATTAAATGCGCCAAAACTTGTAATACAGGGTCACTTTTCGGTAGAGTATTTTTCTTTCACAGTGGGGTCTGAAGTAAATAAAAGTTATGATTTGAGAAAAAAAAATCGTAAAACTTAATATTATCTTCAACACACCCAATAAACAACCACAAATAGCATGTCTAACGCAAGGACTCATCAGTACCAATCTAGTGAAAATTATAAAAAAGAAACAGGATGTAGATATTTTCGAATTTTAATAAGAATTAGTTAAAAAAAGTCAATTTTCTCATAAAAATAAATTATAACTCTGCAGGGGTTGACCTTAAGGACCTCCCGTAGAACAACTTTTTGCAGCTGATGACCCCACCTAACCCCTAGTTGCGTTTGATCCACGACTTTTGGGCCACCCTGTATAGACAATGTCAATATATTTTATGTATGTATGTATTTATTGTATATATCTCAATGGTACACCACAGACTATCTGCAGTATTTTCTCTCCTTTCCCCCCTAATCCATCCAAAGGTTGTCTTTAAAAGATCGCTTTTAGCGATAAGACCGCCCATTGTGTCACCCTATGTAAATTTTTTACATTTATAGCTATAATTTTTATGGTGTACATAATAAAGAGTATTCTATTCTATTCTATTCTATTATAAAACATAGGATAATTTTATATCCCCATATTCCCAAGGGATCGAGAGTTATGCGCGTGAAACCACGTGCCGCAGCTAGTTATTATATAAATGAGAACTTTGCATCACCTAATTGTATTGACGTTACCAAGTCCATAAGAAGTGAGCCAAAATTCAAGCATTACCAAGTCCATAAGAAGTTAGCCAAAATTCAAGCATTACCAAGTCCATAAGAAGTGAGCCAAAATTCAAGCATTACCAAGTCCATAAGAAGTGAGCCATAATTCAAGCATTACCAAGTCCGTAAGAAGTGAGCCATAATTCAAGCATTACCAAGTCCATAAGAAGTGAGCCATAATTCAAGCATTACCAAGTCCGTAAGAAGTGAGCCATAATTCAAGCATTACATGCATTGCAATAAGAAGTAAAAATTCCTCTAAACATTTTAAACCTCTACATTATAACAGCGAGTGCCCACTAGATGTTTGAAGTGAACAATTATTTTCATTTTCACCTCTCTCGACCAAGTTTGAGTGTTCCTGCTTAGGTTTTGAACAAGTTGTAAGGTCTTGTATTGTAGTCGTGTACTGTGGGAATAAGAGAGAAAGTGTCTTGCTGGTCTAGTGGCCGCAAGCGTGAAGACTTATGACATGGGTCCTAAAGTCAAATTATTAATGTATTGAAGTAATCTGACACGTGGTAACTGTTACTTGGTTCACCCTTGTTTGATAGAACAACGTTTAAGAAAATCATCACTTTGTATAACATCGTTTGACAGAATTTTCAGTTCATCGAATATTTATTTGCTATAACAACATTTGCGCTAATGATCAAAAGGTATAATATTCATTTGATGTAATGTTCAGATGGTATAACCATGTATTTTATCGAATATTCAATTGGTGTAATGTAATGCAGAAAATAAAACATTGTAAATATTTGCATTTTTTTAATTTTGAAAAAGAAAACACTTAGACTAATCTTAAATTAAATGCGATCGCTTTAAGTAAATCTATTTCTGTGTAAGTTTCAAAATAATGGTTAGGTTAGGTTAGGTTAAAACTGTGACCTCTTACGGATATATATAGATCCAGAAACGAATAGATTATATAGAAAAAAATATATTAAAAAAGAGATTATTTTTAGCAGGCTATTGAGAACGATCGTATCGAATATTCAGTTCATTAAGAACTGAATATTCGATACGATCTTCGACTAAATCATTATTAGTCTAGTGAAACATTAGTTTAAATAAAAACAGTGCATTTGAAAATTCGGCGAAATGAAATTAGTTCAAATAAATAATTACGCTAAATAAAAATTTACCAATGAATTATTCGGTCAAATGAATAATTCTTCGAAATGACTTTATTGCAACTAAAATTCGATTTAGTAATATTATATCAAACGTTATTCTATCAAACAAGGGTGAACCCTGTTACTTTGTGTAATAAAATGGTCATATTTATTGTAATGGTGACCGTTTGGTTTAATCAATTTATATAAATGTAAAATAGTAGACAAAAATTGAAAAGAATAGGCTTAGATGGTTTGGTTATGTTGAGAGGATGAATTTACAAAGCAGAAATGAGTGGAAACGCCTGGAGGGGACACCCTAGGAGGATTTATAGTCACCTCATTGGTGATGTTTTTCAGAAAGGTCAGGTGTGTAGTACTCGCAACCGGCGTGCGTGTATGACCTGCAGGCTTAGCATGACACTCTCTATTTCTTCGAAGAATAGACACGGCTCTTTCTATACAAAGTGACATTTCGTTTCTCAGTTTTTGACATTTCACCGTCACTTCGACTGCTTCTGTGCTTCCCGCATCCAGCGGATTCCTGCATCCTTCATAAGGTCATCGGTCCACCTTGAAGGAGGCCTTCCAAAGCTACGTCTTGCGGTACATGGTCGCCACTCCAGAACCTTTCAGCCCCATCGGCTATCTGTTCTGCGAGCAATGTGCCCTGCCCAATGCCACGCAATTCTTCGGGCTATGTCGGTAACCTTGGTTCGCCTCATTCTTTCATTTCTGATGCAATTACAAAAAATATTTGACTAATAGAAAGATACACTATTGCCGAGTGTCCTAGGACACGATATATCAAATATTATTAAAATTTCATGTTGATAACAAATTTCAAGCGTGAAGTCGTGGGAGAAGCTCTACTCTAGTTACTTTCTAGTTATATTTTCAAGTACATTAATTTTATAAGTAGGTAAGCATAAGAATAATCTGCCTATGATGTTCCCACTGGTGGGACAAAGGCCTCCTCTCGGTGAGAGTGAGTGAGCCAAGATCCGCCACGCGGGCCCAGTGCGAGTTGGTGAATGTCACATGCCTTCGAATTTTTAGTTCTAGGACATACCGGTTTCCTCACGATGTTTTCCTTCACCTTTTTGAGAGCACACTTACTTAGGTTGTAGGTTCGAACCTAAAAAGGTACGTACCGAATTGAACCACTCAACCACCTCTATAGATAATTACTAAACCCGGATACTTTGTATTTATAAAGGCTCCCACAGACAGGCGCGACGTGATAGTGCCTTAACTGGAACCCGATAAAGGATACATTGATAACGTAAACTAAACCACAGACAGACTTCAATGGGAAGCCGACAATCCCAAACTCCAGTAGATACAACTTGAACAACTTCGTACCTTCAACAGACAAACTAACTGTTACTAGTTTTATGTAGATACTGTTTGTGTACATTAAGACCTCAATACAATTTACTCCTTAATATTTGCTGCTTAGAATTAAAAATCGTTTGGCGTTCTAATCGTCTAAAATTGACTTTGGCTGTACCAGGTACATAAGTACATGTTTTAAGCTTTATGGCTTTGGTATAAGGTTGAAAGTTGTGTGATTAACATTTTACCCAAAATTGGGTTTGTTTAAATGGTAAAGTTTTGTCAAAGGCGGCATTTCTCTGATTTTAAGGCTAATTCAATGTATTAATCACGTTGTAAGAATAATGTTTTTGTATTAAATTAGATGGATGGCCAATATTGTTTTAACCCAGTTGGTAATCTCTCATCAGGCTATAGACAGAACACTTTTATGAAGTGAAAATAAAAATCAAAAGTCTTTTTATTCAAACTAGGAATCTACCTGAACTAGGATTCTAATTAGAATCCTAGTTCAGGTAGATGTAATTTTGATGTTCGAAAAGTGACGATTCTCAATTGAGAATCGTCACTTTTCGAACGTCAAAATTACATAACGTCCCTTAGCTAACAACACCGCATAAGTCATTTTTACCAACTTTACAAGAGACGAAAAGCGTGTGCGGTGTTGAGAGGCCAACTGACTTGCGGCGCTGTCACTACTTTTCGAATTACGGCTTCTGATTGGCTGAAATCTATATCATGTGACCAGTGCAGTGGTAAGACGCGCAATGAGCAGCTCCATCTAAAGGCATTCAAACAACATAAGTCATTTTTACCAACTTTACAGGAGACGAAAAACTTGTGCGGTGTTGAGAGGTCAACCGACTTGCGGCGTCACTACTTTTCGAATTACGGCTTCTGATTGGCTAAAATCTATATGTACATATCTATGTACATCGTACGTAGATACATCGAGATTAATAAAACTATCTTCTTTCCATCACAACTACATTTTACATAAAAATTATATTAAATAAAACTTAACCAAACATGAATCTTACCAGCAGGCTTTTTTTTTTTTGAGGGTGGGAAATCATCAAATAACTTCTCCCGCTCTGGGCGGAGCGGGAGGGTGTGTCAGACTCTTACTGACTAAAACCCACCCGTATTCCTTCCTGTTGCCTGTGTTGCGGGGACCTCGGTGACCCATAAGTACCTTCCCGCGACCCTGGCAGGCATCGGCCCTAGTGGACCCCTACCTATGTGCGTCAGCACATAGGTAGGGGTCCACTTGTGACATCTCTTTGAGGCGCGCAGGCTTAGCACTAGAACCATAGAGAAGCGTTTAGTCGACGGAACACGGACAATTGACAGTTTCCAACAGAAAAATGTAAACAAGCGATTTCTATTCTACATTACAGTAGACATAGAAAGCGTCGTGCCAAGCCTGCTGGAAAGAAATACAATCATCAAAGGTATTATTTACAATTACAAAATTAAGATAAGTAGAACGGAGAACACGGTGGAGCATACGGTGGAGGTCTGCCCGGCTTGGGCAGAGCACCGCCGTGTCCTCGTGGAGGCGATCGGCGGCAGAGATCTCTCGCGTCCGGCCCTGGTTCAGGCCATGGTGCGGAGCGAGAGGGCATGGGCAGCTGTCACCTCCTTCTGCGAAGCAGTAATGCTCGCGAAGGAGGAGGCGGGACGGTTGAGGGAAAGGCACGTTTCGCGCCCTCTCGCCCCTAGCCGGCGCAGGAGACGCCCTGGGCGTCGGGAATCTCGGGCGGATTTCCAGCCACCGTAGGCGCGGGCTTCCGGACGGTGAGCAAAGGGTAGATCACCGTCCGGTAAGGACCAGGCCCGGGTCGACGGCGCGTCGTATTCCACGCGCGCCTCAAAGAGATGTCGTCAGCACAGAAGTAGGGGTCCACTAGGGCCGATGCCTGCCGGGGTCGCGGGAAGTTACATAAGGGTCACCGAGGCCCCTGGCAACACAGGCAACAGGAAGGAATACGGGTGGGTTTTAGTCAGTAAGAGTCTGACACACCCTCCCGCTCCGCCCAGAGCGGGAGAAGTTATTTGATGATTTCCCACCCAAAAAAAAAAAAAGCCTGCTGGAAAGAAATACAATCATCAAAGGTATTATTTACAATTACAAAATTAAGATAAGTAGAAAAGTCTTGTCCACATCAATTCTAATTTATCCTTACAAACAACATATTCGCAACGGCCTTTTGTTTTGATTGTTTGTTTGTTTGTCATTTGCCAGTGTCGCAACACGTGAATAATTTATTAGGCAAGTAAATTGTCTTTGGTCCCTGTTACTGACATCAAGCAATGAACGAATTTGTCCCACTTTTATTGCTGGGCTTATGGCTACTTTATACGTTTATGTGTGTATTTTATGTATTTTTGGAGTTTACTCCTTAAGAATCGACTTTCGTATAATGTACCTAAGATACCTCACGGTATGGAAATTTTATGAAGAATGAAATGAATACAAGCGATAACTGAAAACCGTTACGTTTTTCTGCGCAACGTACCTTTCACTTAGTTTTTTTTTTTTTTTTTAATATTTGTTTTATTATTCTTCTTTTTAGATTGTTTTTATTATTTTTCGACATGGGTGTCATTTTCATGGTTTTTAAGATCACCGATAACAAAATTGGGGTCAAAATAAAAATTCAAGATGGGCCACCGAAAATTTGCAAATTTTTCGTTAAGGAGTAAACTCCAGTCGTGCTTCGGAACTGACACAGATACACTTTTTTTTTTATAATGTGCGTTTTGTTTGTGAAGAATAAACATTTTTTCTTTCTTTATATGTATTTTTAAACTAGAACTCAGACAATCAATTTGATCTCAAAAGTAGGGGCCTTTGTGTCGCTACTATTATTGTCCCGTAGCGTCCCGATAGCAAGTTGAATCATTTTGTGTGTTCCGTACATTTGTAGTTGTATTTTATGTTCTAGTGTAGATCGAAACCTTTCCATGCCCTGGAGATAGCGTTGCCAGGCGTCCGGATAACGCCGGACACAGCCAGGGCTTCTTTTTGCTTGTGCGGCCAACTTAGACGATTGGCTTTTCAAGTTTGACCATTTTTTTACCATGACCATTTTGTTTTCATTTGTTTTCCATTGCAAATTGCAATAGTAGTTACTGTTAACTACTATTGCTGTTATTAATATTAATATTGTAATAAAAATTGAATGATTAGTAATAAAGAACACACGTCCGGCCCTGGTTCACGCCATGGTACGGAGCGAGAGGGCATGGGCAGCCGTCACCTCCTTCTGCGAAGCAGTAATGCTCGTGAAGGAGGAGGCGGGATGGTTGAGGGAAAGGCAAATTTCGCGCCCTCTCGCCCCTAGCCGCCGCAGGAGATGCCCTGGGCGTCGGAAATCCCGGGCGGATTTCCGATCACCGTAGGCGCGAGCTTACGGACGGTGAGCAATGGGTAGCTCACCTTCCGGTAAGGACCAGGCCCGGGTCGACGGCGCGTTGTATTCCACGCGCGCCTCAAAGAGATGTCGTTAGCGCAAATTTAGGGGTCCACTAGGGCCGATGCCTGCCGGGGTCGCGGGAAGGTACTGAAGGGTCACCGAGGGCCCTGGCAAAACAGGCAACGGAAGGAATACGGGTGGGTTTTAGTCAGTAACAGTCTGACAGACCCTCCTGCTCCGCCCAGAGTGGGAGAAGTTATTTGATGATTTCCCACACAAAAAAAAAAACGGAGTGGATAGGTGAGAGGTTTTGTCTTGAATCAGCCGATATGGTACACAGCGGGGGCGCCTTACAGCACCTCACGCTATACAGGAGGAGTGTCTAGTCCTCCTACGGTACACGGTAGTGATCGGTTGTATCGCCACACTCTATGCGACTATAATGCCTCCGGCATTAGAGACCTTCCAAAGGTGTTGGTGAGAGAGCCGGAAGGCAATGGAGGGCGAAACTCATATCACACTCTGGGTTTGTTTTTTCATTTCTGATTCAACAAGCTTGGAATCATAAATGACTGAAAAGGTCTAAAGATCTAGACTGACTCAAATCGACTGAATCTTTGTCAGGACTGATGACCGCTTTTATAGATTCTTACAAAAGTTCTAGAAGTTTATGTTAAGCAATCCAAACATTATTCAAATTATTTGTTTGTAAGTGATATAAGTATATTTGAAAACAATATCAAAACACTGTTACTAAAAAAGCGTATTAATCTGTCACTGAATATTTACAGGATAAACATGTTATATAATGTGTGTAAATTTGCATGCATTACAGTAGGAGAATAATGGACACTATTGTTTGTTTGGTTTAAGACCTTTTCTTTTATACCCATATTCGCAAATTCATAAATGATTATTATTATTATGATTATGAATGCCTGCCAGGATCAAGAGAAACGGTTTACATTGAGTACATAGCCTAACTAAATGTAATCTGAAACTAGCCTTATCATGGCAGCCTTAAAGTTGACAGATGACAATTTATGATGAAAGATGTCAATGGATAAAAGTATTCTAAGATTTTTACAAGAAAAAACTAATAATATAAAATACAGCTTTGAGTGTAAAAATTGTGACCAAAGTTTTGCTTTTCAGTTGTAGTGTTCAAACATATGTAAGAAAGTGAGAGGCATAACAATAAGATTTCATTTTTGAAGCAAGAAAACAGTATAGAGATCATAACAAGAATTGTTGGACTTATCAGCCCTTTAAAAGGTTAATCTATAAAAATAATAAAAGATGTGGCCTTGTGTAGCCAAACACCACAACTAAAACCCACCCGTGTTCCTTCCGTTGCCTGTGTTGCCAGGGGCCTCGGTAACCCTTTCCCGCGAAGATAACACATAAACCTAACACATAACATCTCGCCTTTTTCCCCGGTTAGACTGGAAGCCGACCCCAACAAAGTTGTGAAAAGGCAGATGATTGTAGAACTTCCCCGGACGAGCTCCTTCACAAGACCTGTTATTATTTTGTATAGTTGGAGATGATGCTTTAAAAACTATTCAAACGTACGTTTGATTTTGTTAATAATCACCGTGTACCGATCCTTTTGGATATAACGAAAATGTACAACTCCGATCCCCAAGATACAGACTGACGTCTAGTTTGGGGATCACCGCTCAAATTGCTATGTATATTACTTGATTATTAATAAATAATTTCAATTTCAATACATAGCATCACGCCTTGTTTCCACGAAGGGTTCGTCAGAGGTGTACCTGTAGTACACCCACATTTCGCTAGTTATGTTTAAGTCCCATGTAATAAGAGGCGAGCATATTGCCATCAACCAGGCACAAATCCAAATTCCGGGCAAGATTACCCCTACATTTACACTGTCTCAAAACGGTGAAGGAAAATATGAGGAGACCAGCACGTCCTAGAACCAAAAATTCGAAGACATGTGACATATAGCAACCCACGCCGGGACCGCGTGGTAGATTACAGCCCACTTCCTCTCGAAGAGTGCAGACCTGTGTCCCAGCAGTGGGAACAGGCAGATATTGAATGTAAAGGTTGTGGCTACATGGTACCGCATTGTGTTATGGATGTAATGCTAATGACATAACAACTTTTTGGGAGTGATTTTGTGAAAAGGGACGGAAGTGTGTAGACAGGAAGTGACAGCTTGAGCATGGATTAAGTAAGTACTATATAGATTGTAAGAAGAGGGAGTCGAACTTCGACCAGAGGGCGACCACTAGTAATGAATAATTATTCGAATAGATATTTTAGTATTTAGCTTTTTTAAATTCTGAGGTTAATTTGTGTCGCTTGTTACCAAGGTGGGATGTCAGATGTTGCACATAATATGCGACTACTGTAAATCCCGTTGATTTTTTTTCCACTTTTTAGTTAGTGTATCTCACAAAAATTCGTATACCAGTTCTTAATATGTATTTGAAGATAACAACATCCTCAACATAGACGACTTGGATGATGAACCTATCAATGAGGCTCTAACTCAAATACTGCTCAAGCAAACTTAATTTTCGTGGTCCGGTTGGAAGTCCCTGAATCGTCTCCGGATTTAAGTGGGAAGATGTAACTCCGATCCGGTAAAGTTCAAGCTTCCTCGACGGAACGGCAACTAGGTGTGGCGCTATGCTTCACCTTCTATCCTGCCTTCTGTGTCCCAAAACATGTAATCAACGTGACCTCTGCGCTGCCATTGACGATGATTGATAAAGATAAGCTATAAAGTATAATTTTGCCAGAATCACGAGAAAAATTTCTTGATTTAAAAAATCTCTGTGGTATACTATGTAGTCTAAAGTAGAGTGTTTTAGGTCAATTTGTAATACCGTTTAAATATTTGTATACTTACGCTAGTTATTGTGCTTTTGATAGATGACTTAAATGACCTTGATAACTAACCCTATGTATTGTATGTACAGTGGAACAAACTGTGTGGTATACTGGCGGCTGACTTGCAATTACTTTTAAACAAAAACAAAATTAAATGAATATTTAATTATTAAAGTAATAAATTACTTTAATTATTGTGAATGGGACTATGTAGGACATTTTTTTTTCCCTCATTTTGTTTTAATGAGACCATCATACCGCCGCATCAAGTACTCAGTAACTGCCAGAGGGCAGTTACTTTAATTGGTCAAGGACAGCTAATGAAACACAATTGATTTTCTATTGTTTGACACCGAATCGGAGTCGCGCGGGGCTTAACAGGTTAAGCGGCCTACCCAAATGTCCTTTCTGTGGTATTGTTTGTCGAGTCGTTGAGTTGCACTGACTGGATACTCAAATCTGTGTGTGTTCTTTTCTCAAAAGATCATCTCAGACATTAATCTGCATGGTGCCTCACATGACTTCACACAGATTATGTCTGGACTTTATAAGACCTCTGACTTTGTTTCGGTGGACCTAGACAAAGTGACATTCTATCAGCGAAATAAATTATGTTTAAAACTAGGTGAAGTTTTATCTAGTTTTAAAAATAATTTATTTTTGACATATACTTGTTTTTTAAGCGTATTTACAGAAATAAATCATTTATCATTTAAACTTGTGGGTGTGCTGAGTAGTCAATTGTTTTAAATTACTCTCATAAGTATACCACGAGAAAGTGGAGAGGTTAATATTTTTGTCTGTAAATCAAATAGCTAGTTTGACTGTACTTATTTAATTATTCAAAGTGTGCGATACAATCATGAATACACTTATGCTATTGGTACTTAAATAAAATAATATTAACTTTGAATGTTTATTTTAATAATACTTTCCTACATACACAATCATTACGTCATAAACTCATAACTAATGTTATTTCTACGGTAGGTAGGGGTAAACTTGATTCCATCAAAAAATTACTTCCGGGATAGGGTAATAACCCAGATGTATAAATAATTTCCAACTATTGGCCCAAACAGTTGGAACAAATATGGAACGGGGGAGTTTTACACCTCATTTACACTCACGGGCTCAGGCCCGCGCTCCTTCAGGGTGGCCCGCAATGGTGAGCTGGCACCAGCCGGGGATCGCGGAAGTCACACTAGATCCCATGATCCCTGGTGCAAGTGTGGGAGGGGAACACCGGGGTGTTTTTTAGTCAGTAAGAGTCTGACAGACCTCTCCTCCCGCCCCAGGGCGGAGGACATCCATGAGGAGTTTCCACCCCGGGAACAAAAAAAGTATGAAACCATGTATCTTACATGGTTTTCTATCAATCATCTTATGTCAAAATTGGCCCAATTTTGAGACCAATTTGGATAAGACGTTGTGCAAAAAAAGAGGAAAGAAGTAATCTACATTTCCAATAACCCAATTTTTATTAGTACAGGATTTTAGGTTATTTGGCATAGCGTGAGTATACGATCCGGTAATTTGTACCATTCGCGGCTGCACCTCATAAAAATGGCGCAAATGAGCCACGATAATAAAATCGTAAAAAAACTCGGTACCCTTTTTTTGCTCCAATACCTACCGTGAAAATATTAACACCCTGTAGCGGAAATTGTGAATTATGTCAACAGCCTGTGTAAATTTAATCGGTGAATACGTGCATGTTTGTTGTACCTATTTTATTGTGTGGTAACCGTCGAATATTAATGTGTTAAGTTAAATAATTCGTTGAGGTTTTTATTAAACGCCGGAATGTTTTATGGTCAGAGGTAAATGTTCGAATTCTTCTGCGAAGCTGTAATGCTCGCGAAGGAGGAGGCCTTTGCCTTCCGTCCCGCGGTTGAGGGAAAGGCAAATTTCGCGCCCTCTCGCCCCTAGCCGCCGCAGGAGACGCCCTGGGCGTCGGGAATACCGGGCGGATTTCTGGCCACCGTAGGCACGGCACGGGCTTGCGGACGATGAGCAATGGGTAGCTTACCGTCCGGTAAGGACCAGGCCCGGGTCGACGGCGCGTTGTATTCCACGCGCGCCTCAAAGAGATGTCGTCAGCACAAAGGTAGGGGTCCACTAGGGCCGATGCCTACCGGGAAGGTACTCGTAGTTATGGGTCACACCAAGGCCCCCGCAACACAGGCAACGGGTGGGTTTTAGTCAGTAAGAGTATGACATACCCTCCCGCTCCGCCCAGAGCGGGAGAAGTTATTTGATGATTTCCCACACAAAAAAAAAACGGCAGGGATACTCCAATCACATTGGGAGCTATATTTTCGACACACTAGGGCATGGGGTCCGAGTGCCCACTTAGTTTTTCGAAACAGCCAAGCGGTTGATCGACTCTACACGTGACCAAGAAAATTAAAAAAAATAAAGCTGGCACCATTGCCATATAACGTGGGAATGCTGCCAGCTGTATGAGCAATTTTTCCGTTGACAGCGATGCCGACGAGTTTTTTGATGCCCTAAGTCAAAATTAAAGTCAAATAATTTATTTCAAACAGGCACATAAAAGGCACTTTTGAACGTCAAAATTTACAGAAAAATAGAAGTGGTGCTGTAGTAGTGCTCTGCAAGTATAGTACATATAATAACGCGTTTAGGATACTGTTCGGGTTGCCGCGCCACTGCAGCGCTTCAGCAATGTGTGCGGTAAAAAGCGTGGATGGTTTTTATGCTATCATGCGGAAGCGATGTGCGTCTCTTATGAAGCGCATGTGGGCCAGCTCAAACAGCTTTCTGAGCGTGTTCGTGTGCCGCTGGGAGTCGCCGATGTGACGGCACTGGATGCGACTACACACTGCGGATGGTCGCGTTCAGGGCTTGGCATAAACTGGTACTCCAGTGCGGTGCCACTTTGTGATCTCTGTGGCTTTGTTTTTGTACAGTATATTATATGGACTACGTCTGAAATAAATATCTTATTATTATTATTACTATTCCTATGATGTTTTTCCCTCCTTTTTTATATACATGTACAAATTATTATTTAAGATTTTTACCTTATAAATTATGTAAATGAACACATTTATTTAAGTTGTAATTTGAACCAATCTGTGGTAAAAAACAAGTGATAAAGCTTCCGTTTTTTCTTTAAAGTTATCTTTGTTACTAACCACAGTTCCAGCGACAATAACATTGTTAGACCAGCGTTTATTTGTATTAAAAATACTGCCATAATTGCTAAATTGCAAGTAATTGAGATTAAAATATTCGACGAACGGATAAAATGAACCAAAAAAAGACACTTTTGCAAAAACAACAAAACGTATAGGTATCCAATGAAATTTCTTACACAAATCAGCAAAAATCCGAACTCGATTCTCAAAAGAAATAAAAGAACGATTTCCCATCACTCGAATCTGCTGGGGGACCCCAAAAAATAATAAACCACTGATCCTAACGATGTTTTCGTCGGATAACAACTTGCTCTGACAAACAAATAAGAAAAAGTTTTCTGTCTGCTCTATAAGTGGAATGTCGTTAAGATATGAGTCGGACTTCAGATTGACCATCAATTCTGGGGTTGTTATTGACTCATTTACATAGCGATAAATAGAAAAAAAACACCGTTTTTCCCCGACACGTTTAAGCAGATGAGAGGGGCTTGTGGGTAAGTAACAGCCCAACGGATAGATCAGTCAAGATTGAGTACACAGACCACGCTTGCCGCGATCGATCAATGGATAGGTGAACATCCATTTCATACTATACGTATTATGTGGTCATCGGTCACGGCTGTCATTAAAAGTTCTTTGACCATTGTTACGAGTTTTCAGAAACCCGAAAGTCCGACAGCCAGTCTGACAGAGGGATGTCGTGTTACGCAGGAACTGGGTATTGTAGGTTAGTTATGCAGTTGCTTCATGGACAATACTACTATTCAGCTGCATCCGGTCAGACTGGAAGCTGACCTCAACATAGTTGGGAAATGGCTAGGCACACGATGCCAAGGCATCAATAAATCCAAGAAATAATCACTAAAGCCTTTTATTATTTCACGTTACCATTTGTTATTTCACGATTATCATCCTAGTAACATGTAAAAACTTGTCGGCGCACATTAGAATGTCAAGAGTCAAGAGACAGTGTCAAGAGTGACAGGTTGTCATGATCACTCTAGCGGAGCGTCGAGTCGATGGTAGCGCACCACGTTTTTTTGACGAATCGCTATCCATCGCCTTAATGATTGTGTATTTTAGTGATTATATTGATTATCATTTACGCAATTGTAGAATTATTTTAATGTTATATAAGTAAACTCGTTTAAGTTTCGAAGACAAAACGTTTAATTTAAATTAGCTACCCTTTTTTTTGGGTGGGAAATCAACAAATAACTTCTCCGGCTCTGGGCGGAGCAGGAGGGTGTGTGAGAGGGTGTGACTCTTACTGACTAAAACCCACCCGTATTCCTTCCGTGTTGGCTGTGTTGCCAGGGGACTCGGTAACCCATAAGTACCTTCCCGCGACCCCGGCAGGCATCGGCCCTAGTGGACCCCTACCTTTGTGCTGACGACATCTTTTTGAGGCGCGCGTGGAATACAACGCGCCTTCGACCCGGGCCTGGTCCTTACCGGATGGTGAGCTACCCATTGCTCACCGTCCGCAACCCCGCACCTACGGTGGCCGGAAATCCGCCCGGGATTCCCGACGCCCAGGGCGTCTCCTACGGCGGCTAGGGGCAAGAGGGCGCGAAACATCCCAATTCCCTCAACCGTCCCGCCTCTTCCTTCGCGAGCATTACTGCTTCGCAGAAGGAGGTAACGGCTGCCCATGCCCTCTCGCTCCGTACCATGGCTTAAACCAGGGCCGGACGCGAGAGATCTCTGCCACCGATCGCCTCCACGAGGACACGGCGGTGCTCTGCCCAAGCCGGGCAGACCTCCACCGTATGCTCCATCGTGTCCTCCGGGCGATCCACACAGTGGTGACACCCGGGCGTTTCCTCTCGCCTTATCTGACACAGGAACCTCCCGAAGCTAACACAGGAACCTCCAGAAGCTGGAGCGGCCATCTTGGAATTTACTACTTTCTTCTTTTTTACGGTCGCCAGTGCACCACGTTTTCGACGAATCGCTATCGATCACCTTAATCATAGTGTATTTTAAAGTGATTAGTGTTGATCAGAATATTAGTGATTATCATTTACGCAATTGTAGAATTATTTTAATTTTATAGAAGTAAAATCGTTTAAGTTTCGAAGACAATACGTTTAATTTAAATTAGGTACCCTGATTGGACTACCCACATACCCGCGTTGCAAAATGGATTCTGGTGAAGGCCGTCCTGAGCTTTCAAACTTATAAAAATATCTGTAAGCAACCAAACATTAGTTCCAAGTTACATCACGTAATATTTGGGATGTTGGCAACAAGATTTATAGAACTGTTTTTTTCTTAGAAAATAAGTTCGGAAAAACATGCCGAAAATGAATACTAATAGAATGAAGCTGAAGACTTTGTTTGTTTGTATGTTTGAACTCGCTAATATTTGGAAGTACCAGTCGGATTTATAAAATGGTAGCTTTATTCTTGAGTAAGGTTATGGGCCTACAACGGTGAGGTTTACCAAGCTACATGTTGACAGCAAAGCTTGTTAAACCTTCCTGTGATTGTCACTGTCTTTTTATTTTTAGTGTTCCTGCATGTTACTAATATAGTTTTTAAGTGAGATTTAATTAATTCTAACACCCTATGGGCCTTGATGCCTGACAATAAAATACTTTAATTATTATAAATTATTTGGCTTTTGATTCCTAGGAGCCAAATGAGACAAAGTCAGACAGAACGCTAAGCAAAAATGAAGTAATTGCGCGGGCGGACTATATGATGAGACGCGGTGGATCAGGGGAACAAGAAATTTCACGCGAACGAAATCGCGGGCAGAACATGTTTGTGGAAGAACCAGATTATCATTGGTATAGTGAGGCTTGGATTCTTGAAAGATGAATTTGATTACGCCTTTGATACCTTGGGCAATGAAGCCTTGGAGAGTGCTTTGAGCAGAGTTTCTCTACGTGATCGAATCAGAAATGTGGATATTCGATGAAAAACGAAGGTCACCTACATTACAAAGCCCGAATAATAGGGATAATGACAATGTTTTGGTTTTGAACTCTAAGAAATATTGTTAGCAAATAGTGCAAACAATATAAAAAGTAACAGCTTAAAAAATTGCGAAGTTATAAACGTTTGTTGCTGGACAAAGATGGCACCGTCACAGAAGTGACGTCACGACTATGTAACTTCATACTAGCGGAATACATTGTTCGTACCACGTGACATTGACGGAAATAATCCCTTCCAAAAACTTTTAAAGCGTGTAGCTTTGCCATATTTCCTTCGATTTTACAGTTATCTCATTTTACTACGCCTTCTTTGAAATTACATTGTTTGTTAAGTTACATTTATAATATTAGTTATCATCCCTATTGCTACACTTGTGTGGCAGTGGGTGGGGCAAATTGTCTTTTTATTTATTTATTTATTTATTTATTTATTCATGGTTTACCAACAGATGTTACAGCGATACATACATAAAAAATATAACAATAGATCCTAGTTCTACTGCACACCCAATTACAGGTAAACACAACATGCGATTATACTAGTTTACAAAAGACAGCTAATATTGTACAATATGGTATATGAATTTAAACAAACAAAGTGCCAATTTGAATGTAGGCTTGAACTATAACTAAAATGTAACTTAAACTTAACTTATTTATTTATGTTAGTATTGCGGATTAATGTTCCCAGTGTTTCTGTGTGAATATCATTGAGATCACTGTATTCGTTAACTAATTTACACATCCGTGGAATTGGGGAACTAGTTCCTGACTTAGTTCGACGGAAGGGTGGGACTAGAGGAGTGATCGGCTTTCGTGGGTGTCCACGAGGGACTCCAAAAGAGACTTTACTTAGGAGTTTAGAACAATTAGTTTTATTCCTGATTAGCTTGTAGATAAACCTTAGATCCAGGATATCTCTCCGTTTCTCAAGAGACGTCATTTCGAAAAGGGCCAGCTTATAGCTATATGATCTCGTTTTAATTTTTTTCCCTACTGAAAATCCGAGGTAATTTAAAAATCTTTTTTGCACTCGCTCTATCCTAAGGCAATGAACAGCGTAATGAGGTCGCCAGGCAGTACTACAATATTCCAGAACACTGCGAACTAAAGTGCAGTATAGCAATATTTTCGTTTTGGATTTTTCAAATAGTTTGCTTTTACGGATCACAAATCCCAATGCGCGTGACCCCCTTTTTATAATAATGTCCATATGTGGTACTAATGTCAGCTTATTGTCTAACATGACACCCAGATCCTGTATACGGTTGACTTCTGCTAGCGGGGTTTGATTTATATTGTAATTTGTATCCATGTTTCGCAGTTTCCAGCTAAATTTGATGTGTACACACTTTGCGCAATTCAACAGCATTTGGTTTTGGGAACACCATTGGGCTAGTCTATCCAAATCCTGTTGCATTAACTCAGCATCCAGCGGTGTTGTCACTATCCTTACAATTTTCATGTCATCGGCAAACAAAAATGGAATAGTATTATGGAAGCATGTAATGACATTGTTAATGAATATTGTGAATAGAAAAGGAAAATGCGAACCCTGTGGGACTCCTGATGCGATTGCGTAACGAGCTGAATGGAAACCGTTAACAACAACATAAAACTCTCGATCGCACAAGTAAGTTTTGAACCAATTAAGAAGTGCACCGTGGACACCATACATTGAAAGCTTGTCTACTAGAAGTTTGTGGGGAACCCTATCGAAAGTCTGGCTGAAGTCCGTATACACAGCGTCTACCTGAGCACCCGTGTCCATCGCTGCAGACAATGTCTCTATGTAAGATACAAGATTTGTACATGTTGACCTTTAATAAACCCGTGCTGGTCTTCGCAAATGAATTTTTTGAAGTAACGCTGTATGTACGGACAGAGCAAGGATTCTAAGACCTTGCCAAACATGGACAGCATCGAAATTGGTCTATAATTGCCAATTACACGATTATCACCACGCTTAAACACCGGTACCACCTTTGCAAGCTTCCATACCTTTGGAAATTGCCCTGAGCCACAAGACTTCGTGCACAATTTTCTATAAATTTTGGAGATATTCCATCGGGACCTGCGCCTTTGGATTTATCCCGCTGACTAAGCTTTTTGAGTATTTCCTACGTGTGGCCTACTTCTATGGTTGAAAAACTGTCATGAGTTTTTACTCATGCCTGTTGCGTATAATGTGATTGGTTCACGTTGTCTGGCGGCTTGAGGGTGTTGCTATAAACCTCTGCGTATGTGGTTGCAAATAAGTCGCAGATTTCAATGCCATCAGACGATTTCAGTTAATCCGTTAGTCATGACAGCAGGGTAGTTACTCTCGCGAGCACGGTTATTTTTTATATACGTCCAAAACTATTTTGGATTTATATTTATGACTTTTTCCACTTTATCTAAGTAAGATTTGTAACATTCTTTAAAAAGCAAATCGCAACGTTTAGCTAATAATTTGAATGATAGAGCATCTAATGGGTTATGATGTTTTTTAAATCGTACCCTGATTTTATTCTTTTCCTTTAAAATTTTATTAATTTTGCACTAAACCAAACCGGGTATTTTTTATTTTTTCTTCGAATTAAGGGGACGTAAGTTTTTATGGTAGTTTCCAATACGTTGTAAAAAATGTTTGCCATGTCATCAACAGTCGTACAGTCATCAAACAGTTCATCCCAGTTTATACTACTTAAATGTTTGTTTATAAGTGCGTATTCAGTCTTGTAGAAGTCTCTGTTCGCTGTTTTTGTTAGGTTCAAGTTTCATTGTGGCAGGTCTTGGGGCAGGAAAGATTCTATCGGCTATCTTTCCTGCCCCAAGACCTGCCACAATGAAACTTGCCGAAATATTCAGGAGTGGTGACCAAGTCCTGAAAGTTACAGCGTAGGCCCACAAGAGGCTCTAGAGAAGGCAACGGAAGGAATACGGGTGGGTTTTAGTTAGTAAGAGTCTGACACACCCTCCCGCTCCGCCCAGAGCGGGAGAAGTTATTTGAAAATTTCCCACCCAAAAAATAAAAAAAGACAATCTTGGTCAGGTCATGTGAAGACCAGATTGGTGTCTGAAATGGTCTTTTGATGAAAGAACACAGATTGAGTGGACCTGTCCAGTCAGTTCATGCATTTGTCAGTAATCGTGTAGCTCAACGATTCGACAAACAATACCACTTAGGTGGACTGATGGCCTGGTGAAGGTGTTAGGGATCCGCTGGATGTGGGAAGCAGGTACAAGAATGGTTGTTATGGCGGTGCTTGGGGGAGGCCTATGCCCAGCAGTGGACGTCTTTTGGATAAGTAATAACGATTAGAATAAGGTTACCCTTTTACAAATAAAATTTATCCGAAAATACAATTTCAATGCCCACACTATTGTATTAAGTTCATTGTTTTGCGTTGTTTTCTAAAAAAAACTTTGCCAAAGGTCACCTTTTCGTTGTTTTTCATAAAAAAATATTCACAAAGTTTTTTAATTTAGCTCACATCTATGTTCGAGATGAGTTAGATTGTTGCTTTGCCAAAAAGTATCCATATATTATGGTTTTCGTTAAAAACAAGTGAATGCGTCGCGGTCGATGGGAAACTTCAAAAGAAAAAGTACGCAAAAGTAATGGAGGAGTTGTTACAAATGCATACATACATAAATTACAGGGGCTCGTGGGTAAATGATTACAACGATACGGGTCGCCCGATGGATAAGCTACTCTTACTGCGGTTGGTCTGTGGATGGGTGACCATCCAATATATATCGAGACCCTCGAAAAAACGTTAAGCCGTTGGTTGCGGCTGTCGTTCATAGATTTTTGATAGTCGTTACGGGTATTCAGAAGCCTCAAAGTCTGAAAACCAATCTTACCAAGGGCACCCCCCTTACCCAGTAAAGGCTCGTGCAGACAAACGCGACTCGACACCCATAGAACAATTTCCATGAAGTTTTCATAGAAATTGTTCCACCAGAGTCACGTCGCACAGTCGCGTCGCACCATTCTGCATGAGCCTTAACTCGGTTGTAGAGGTCAGACAGGTAGTCGTTCCATGTAAAATATTGGTACTCAGCAACATCCGATTAGACTAGAAGCCGACCCCATCATAGGAAAAGGATACGCAGATTATAATACTTTATGACATACAATCTGCAAGTATATATTAGAATCGTCGGGAATCCCGGCTACCGTAGGCGCGGGCTTGCGGACGCTGAGCAATGGGTAGCTCGCCGTCCGAAAAGGACCAGGCCCGGGTCGACGGCGCGTTATGTTCCACGCGCACCTCAAAGAGATGTCAGCACAAGTGTCCCTACACTTCAACCCCTAGTGCCCTAGTGGACCCTTCCACTAGGGCCGATGCCTGCCGGGTTTCGGGAAAGTCCGAAAGGGTTACCGAGGCCCCTGGCAACACAGGCAACGGAAGGAACATGGGAGGGTTTTAGTCAGTAAGAATCTGACACACCCTCCCGGTCTACCCAGAGCGAGAGATATATTTAATAATTTCCCACCCAAAAAAAAAAACAAGTATACACTAGTATAAACTAGCTTTCGCCCGCGTGGAGGTCGGAAATTATCCCACAGAAATGTACCGGGAATATATTAATTTATCTTATGTGACTAGGTTATTAACTATCTGTGTACCAAACTTTATCCAAATCCGTTTTTCTGTCGTAGTAATAGCAGAGGAAAAGGTCATTGACTCCCACGCCGCCGTCAACCATAATTACTAAACGTAATTTTGAATCTGTGATATCTTTTAAAGTTTAAATTTAAATGATATGATGTCAAAGCATATTTTAATTTAAATTAAATGCCCAATTTAAATGAAATATTGACATATTGTAAAGATTAATATAATCCCACCAAAAACATTTTCATGTAAAATGCTGCCAAGACGAGACGACATGGCTCGCACTGTTAAAAGTTATCATATCGCATGCTCTGGATGCGATATGCAATGCTGCATGGCCGTAGCCAAGCCTCTAACTCTACACGCTCCTAACTCTACAAGCCCTAACCTGACGAACTCTACACTTTAGTCAAAATATGTGGCTTGGCCATTTCGCTACATTCACATGGGCGTAAGGTGAAAAATGTATTCACGGTTTATTACTTTTCTGTTATACAATAGTTCTTGTAAGTAATTCCTGCTTTCTAGGACTTCAGGAAGTAACAGAATTTTGATGACCATCAGTGAGTGAGTCGGTGACGAAATAGAGGATTTATAGATATCAATATAATCTAAAGTAGGTAGGTATAAGAGCTATTTTTTTTTATGGATGGGAAATCATCAAATAACTTCTCCCGCTCTGGGCGGAGCGGGAGGGTGTGTCAGACTCTTACTGACTAAAACCCACCCGTATTCCTTCCTGTTGCCTGTGTTGCCAGGGGCCTCAGTGACCCATTAGTACCTTCCCGCGACAAAGTATAAGAGCTATGCAATTGAAACGTTAAATGTTTAATAAATTCATTATTGAAATCATATCCCGTATCTGGTATAATCCAAACCCAAGTTATGAGGGTTCAAAAAAACGACGTAGAAGCTCTTCGAGAAAAGGTAGGTAGTGCCCTTGCACTCCGTTTGGGTCGTCTTGGCGGGGGCACTACCATGCCCCCAGATACCCTTCAAAACAGCTTCGGAAATAATAATGAAATTCTTATCAAATTCCGACAGATAAAAATGGTTACTGCGGGTTATCCTTAGAGGATAGACATATTATTATGGTATCCCGGAATTTTTTGTAGAACTTTTTAATATGTACAATCCTGTACATACATTAATTTTATCTATTTTAACGGTTTACGCAGCAGAACTCCCAGTCGGCGTAATTTTTACCGAAAGTTTCAACAATAATAATAATTTTTCAGCCAATTTACACGAAAGTCTAATTAATTATACACTTAAACCTTTCTCATGAATCACTCCGTCCATTGGTGAAAACCGTTTGAAAATTCGTTTGGAAGTTTTAGGCTCGTGCAGACTAGGTCGATATCGCGGGCGCGACATGCAGCAATTTGCCTGTCGTGCCCACGATATCGCCCCAGTCTGCGGAAGCCTTTAATCGCGTTCAAACAGACAGACAGACAAGACGCGGCACGGGAGGAGTTTGTTTTATACTATTATGTAAGGATATGGCGAGGGGGGTAATTGCTGATCTTTGCGTTATGCTCGTGAAAGGGTGCTGCTTGTGGTGACTGGTCGTCTTGCTGACTATGGTTTTATTATTATTATCAGTAATTAACTATTTATCTATTTTACTTCGATGGGCCTAGTTTATCATTTATTACAGTTTTATGCACGCACGCACTTTATGCCTGGAGGCTTTTATTTAGGTATTCAGTTCTATTTACGTTTTTAGTTTTTATTTCTGCTTGAGCATAGTTTTCGATGTTTTTTTGTTGGTATAGTGGCATATGCTGGCTGACTTATAGCAAATTAAAAAAAAGAAATTGTAAATTATTTTGCATACAAGTTTTTTTAACTGAACAGACAGATATGCTGCTGGGAAGTTTGTTACGCCACTTCTTCCCAGCTTTAAAGCACTAGGAAGTGGTGAAGGGCGGGCGTTTTGGGGGACTGTCTTATGTACCTAATTGTGACGTTCAAAAAGTGCTGATTCTCAGCCTATTTTGAATAAAAGACTTTTGATTGATTGAATACATCAAAGATAGCATCAGTGGTAAGTATTTAGAGTACATTACAATATTATTGTTACTAAATAATGGGTAACATACATACATTTCTAGGAAATTACAAACTTACAGTGACCTAAAAACTGCCTCGTTGATCTAGTGGCTGCAAGCGCTACTGCTGAGCATGGGTTCAATTCCCAAGTCGGGCTATTGGGTTTTCCATCGGGAATTTTTCAGTTGCAGAAACTCTGGATTTGTGCCCGGTTGACGGCAATAGGCTCGCCCCCAATTACATAGGACCAACATAACTGGCAAAATATGGGCGTATAACAAGCCTCTGCCTACCCCTTGAGGATTATATGATGGTGTTATGTTATGTATAAAGTTATTGTTACTAAATAATGAGTAACTTACATTATTTCCTAGGAACTTTCAAAACTTCGTAGCATTTACAAGTTCCTTACATTTACATAAGTTGTAACTTAACCGCGGAAACAAGCAGTTAAGAAGCTTAAGTTAGAACTTGAAATGAAAATAAACAAGTATTTCGATTTCACCAGACTTACTTTTCGTTAAATTTTGAAGAATTAAGACAGTGTTATTGCCATAAAGTTAAGTTGGTGTTTGATAAGTTAGGCCTGGTTTATACCAGACCTTATTGGCAGAGGTATCATGTAAATAATAAATTTATTTACTTTGATACACACTCACTAATATAGAGATTTAACATTCGTAGAAAATTTAATAATGAAAGAGAGATATACAAAAAAAAATCCACAATCGAGGACATTTGATATCGTGTCCTGCATTCCTTTACGTTACAGGAACTGAACGCAACCGAAAGCGCCAAGGTCGTAGCCGAATTCTGGGCCGGCTCAATTTTGATTGCCTTCGACACGCTACGAAGAACAGAAAATAAACCATAAATTTAGAGGTAGATACAAAAAGAGACTACAAAACTATAATTTTTAAATTAGTGATACTTAAATTAGTAATTTTTAAATTACTTTACGATACGTGTGACTTAAATAGTTTATTATTGCACGGCGTGAAGTTAGCGCCAGAGCGTAGCTAGGGTGCTAAACGCCGTGCATTAATAGACGTACTTACGTCATGAGTATAGTATACTATTTTATAGCTCGTGTGACATAAACCCGCTATATTTATAATGTATTGAAAAAAGTTATTTAAAATAGTCTATTATGGACACGAATACTATTCAAACCTGGGCTAGGGGCAGTGACTTTCAAGTGTTAAAAGTCACGTTAAAATAACGCATTACACACAAATACAACATTAATACACGCCGCAGGTCAAACAATCGAAAACATTTTGATAAAGTTCATGGTCAAGGTTAATTAGAGGTCATCCATTTGTTAAACACTCAAAAATATTTTGAAAATGTCACGGTCAAAGTTAATTTATTAGAGGTCAGAAATCAGAAATCATTTATTTGCCGATAATGTTAGTATATAGATATGATGGTAATTTTGATTAGGGTCCCAATACATTTTACCTTACAGCATGCAAAATTATTTTTCAGATATTTGCTAAAAACTTAAAAAGGTGATTCCAAGATAGGAGGCAACTTACGATTGTCTGAATTCATAAATGACAAAATTCGTGCCGCGATCTGTCCAACCAACAATATTTTAAGGGTCAACGCCACAAGGTTATTTAAGCGCGTGGCCAAAATTGGAACAAGGGCTGCCATCTTGTTTTGTTAAGACACAATAATGCTACGGCCACATTGTCGCGCAAAGATTCGTATCACGTTTCCGCAATAAAACTACATGTTCGATCTACGACGAACTATAATGGCCACATTGAAAAAAAGGATACATTAATTTTCGAACGGTGTGAAAATGGACTACTTAAGTCACGGAGAAGCGTGGCTTAAGTACGAGTTTAGGTCACACAGTGCTATAAAATAATTAATTCTCGTCAAGGATTTTTTTTTTGCTCATAAATTAAAATTTGTTTCCCATTCCAAAACCACTATATTTTTAAATTCGTAAACCTTGAGCCAATAAGCCCACCTGTTCCAGAAATTATGGTTTTGTAACAATTATGAGCAGAAAATCATCATTTAAAGCCTCTGTGCGCAGTATACTTATATACAGGGTTACAGGGAAAGTCGTACTGAATATTAAAGGAGGTTATTATTCAGGTCATTTCTGATGATTTTCATTCTGAAATAAAATGTCCGAAACTTAACCGTTATGGAGATATTAAATTTTAAAGATTATTTTTAAAAATTCTTTATTTTTTGGCTTTTAGTCGTTTTCTTTGGGATTAGAGCTCCTAGAGTCGGCTTTTTTTATGTATCTAGTTAGAAGACATGTCCATTAATAAAAATGATCAATACAAACTGAACCTACTACTAACAGCTTAAAAAACTGCTCGACAACGGTTAGCATTATGAATTTTCTAATAGAGTGTTCTTAACTTTGATGGGCTTTAAAAAAAAAAATGTATGGAACTTATTCTGCGAATAACTTTACAAAGTTCTACGTCTCTTTAGCTATTCAAAAAGGTATATCATCTACTAGGTTTGTTCATAAAATCTTAAAATAATGTTATTAGAATAGGCCCATCTGGTAGTACAACATAACAGAATTTCGATACAAAAGAATCCGGCTTACTACCTGGCACTTTTAAACAATGAAAAAAGGTTTGGGTAGACATTGTTTGTGCCCAGGAGACGTGCGGTGACAGGTATTTATGTCATTTTAAATGTCTGATTTGTCAAATCGTGGATAGTGGTGTTTGTTTAGTCTGCTCATGCGAATCTTCCATGGTAGATGTGTTATCCGTGCCTTCCGATTTTTTTTTGTAAAAACGCGACTTGGCTTGGATTTTTGGACTGTTTCATCTTCTAACTGTGTGACGTGGCTTGTAACTGGACTTTGATTTGTGTTGTGAACATGGCAACATTTACCAACGAGGAATATGCTGACATCCTAATGTGTTATGGATTTTGCGAAGGAGTGTCGTTGCGTGCACGCAATGAATACATGCTAAGGTATCCTACTCGCCAAGTACCTGATATTGGCGTATTTGACAGAGTTTATGGAAGACTACGAGAAACTGGTTCTGTGCTAGTACGTCGGACTGACATGGGACGACCTCGTGTTCTTGATGACGACGACGAAGATAATGAAATACGACGTCTCTTTGAAGCCGACCCAACCACATCAACAAACGTTGTCGCTCGACGGCTTGGTATTTCCCAGTGGAAAGTCTGGTTCGTAATGCACAGTTCTGGGCAATACCCTTACCATTACACGCCAGTGCAAGTAATTGAAGAAGGGGATCCATTGAGACGACTAGACTTCTGTAGATTTATGCTCAATGCCGATAATGAAGATCCGGATTTTTTAAAGAAAATCATGTGGACAGATGAGTCGAAATTTGACAAAGACGGCATCACAAACTATCATAACACCCATTATTGGGCTCCCAAAGCGCAAGGTAACCCCAAGAAAAAAAGACCAAAAGGGTCACAAAGGAGATTCAGTCTTAATGTGTGGATGGGTATAATATCAAATAACTTAATAGGGCCATACTTCCTGCCCGATAACTTGAATGGCGAGACATATGAAAACTTTTTGAGGGAGGAGTTACCCTCTGTAATGCAAGACTTGCCTATTGCATTGAGACGAGACATGTTCTTTCAACATGATGGCTGCCCAGCGCACTACAGAAGAAGTGTTCGAGCATGGTTGGACGAGAATTACCCATAGCGGACCCATAGCATGGCCGGCGAGGAGCCCCGATTTAACGCCGATGGATTTTTATGTGTGGGGTCATATGAAAAGCCTAGTATACGACCAAATGACACCGATCGCAAATGTCGATATTCTAAGACAAAAAATTATTGATGCGGCTGAGGAAATGAGGCGGAACCTACGAACTTCTGTCGTGAAAAGTAATTTAAGAAAAAGAATGAGACTTTGTGTAAGAAATAGCGGCGGCCATGTAGAACATGAATTATAAAAATACAAATTTTTCTTTTTTTACGTATTTTAGCTACTTTTACCTCAAACTAAAAATGTACCCTCTCCCAACTTAACTGTTATTTGGGCAATGATTTGCCTATTTAATAGCAAGTGTTATACCTTTTTGAATAGCTAAAGAGACGTAGAACTTTATAAAATTATTTGCAGAATAAGTTCCATACAATTTTTTTTATTAAAAGCCTGTTAAAGTTAAGAACATTCTATTAGAAAATTCATAATGCTAACCGTTGTCGAGCAGTTTTTTAAGCTGTTAGTAGTAGGTTCAGTTTCTGTTGATCATTTTTATTAATGGACATGTCCTCTAACTAGATACATCAATAAAACCGACTCTAGGAGCCCTAACCCCAAAGAAAACGACTAAAAGCAAAAAAATAAAGGATTTTTAAAAATAATCTTTAAAATTTAATATCTCTTTAGCGGTTAAGTTTCGGACATTTTATTTCAGAATGAAAATCATCAGAAATGACCTGAATAATAACCTCCTTTAATATTCAGTACGACTTTCCCTGTAACCCTGTATAATTATGCTATGCTTTTTCGGTATGCGTATCGAGTTTTACGAAGAAGCCACAAAAGTAAGAAAGTTGATTAATGACTTCGATATAGTTTTTGACGTTCATTTGCCACCGCGTTTGTCTGCGTGGTTGCCAAACTTGGAAGGCCTTTGAAAGTTCTTTAGCGTTCGGGGGGGCTCATGACCTATTTCACAAAGTAAGGCCCATCGTCTACGATGCTAGTCTACGCTCCTTGTGAGTTCATGGACGATAGGCCAACGATTGCCATCAATAGTAATGCTTTCTTTACACATCACTTCCAAATTCGAACGGTGTCTCGTTGTGAATCTTCATGATTTGACCTGTATGACAAAACGTCAAAAAAATAGTTTTTTTTTTTTTTTGAGGGTGGGTAATCATCAAATAACTTCTCCCGCTCTGAGCGGAGCGGGAGGGTGTGTCAGACTCTTACTGACTAAAACCCACCCATATTCCTTCTTGTTGCCTGTGTTGCGGGGGCCTCGGTACGCACAGATAGGCTGGCGGCGCGTACTAACTACTTTAATATTTGTATTTATTTTTTCCTTTTATAGTCTCACTGTGTGCTGCACCGATCAACGTCATCATGTCAATGCTATTGATTGCTATTGGGCTATAAGGCTATAAGGCTATAAGGCTATTGTTGAAAACCAGCACTGGGGCTCTGTTTCGAATAGGGTCGCAGCATTATGCTGAGCGATGGCCGTTTTGCGTGATTTGGATGTGACGCTTATTTTTCTGCAAATTGTTTCTTTTTTGTATTTGTGTTCCTTCTTAGCATCATGTTTACCGCAAATAAATGTATTTTCTTTCTTTTCTTCTTTCTGATTTACTGTAACAACAAAATGAGTTTTCATTCGAATTGTGTGCGCTCACTTGAGTGAGGTTCCAAGTGAACTTTATAGAACAGCACTACATAAAATGGAAGGCAGCAAAACGTTCTACAATCTAAGATTTCCTGTGAAATATTTCTTCTAAAACTTTTAATATTTTCAAAAACTGCATAGATAGGGTGTGTCGTTTTAAAATATGACGCTGGCTGGTCGCCACATTTGATAGCCGTTATGAAAGTATTCGTATACTTCACATATAACGTTCGTATCTTCCTTTTAAAAACGTTTCTGGATGTTCAAGCGAAACATGTTAGAGGTATTACAGCAAAAGATTTTTTTGTGAAAAATAACGGAGAAGATTCAAAAAAATAATCAACAAGTTTTTACTTTAAAAATAATGTAATTCCTTTTGGATTTTTGCAACCATGTAGTTACATAAAGTTTGTGTTTTTATTCGCTAACTTTTTTTTTCCCACATTATGTTGGTTGGCTTTAAGATAAAGAAAATTCGGCTGAATATGAATATATAACATGAAACGACTGCCATCTGACCTTCAAAGTCCAATTAAACTGGTAAACTATTTAAAAACCAGCCCAATCTTAAAGTATCAACTTTAATATCAGTTTTGTTTTTAGGGTTCTGTAGTAAATAAGGAACCCTTATAGTTTCGCCATGTCCGTGTGTTTGTCTGTCTGTCTGTCCCCGCTGTAGCTCACAGTATTCTGGCAGTTTGAGTAATTTATGCAAAATGTTCTTTCTTTAGTATAGTTCGTCGCATCGTTGAGCTCCTTAAGTTCTGAGTTGAGCTGCTCGATTACTGACAAATGCGTGCACTGACTGGTCAGGTCCACTCAAATCTGTGTCGTTCTTTCCTCAAATTACCATTTCAGACGCCAACCTACATGGTTCTCTATACACATCGGCATTGATGAATTTGATATATAAAATGACATAAATATTTACTTGTAAAGTATTATATTGTTTTCAATTATTGTGAATGTGAAGACTATGTGGGTCATTGTTGTTTTTTTTTTTGTTTTTCTCATATAGTGTTAATCATGGTCTGGCAGTTTGAGTAATTTATGCGGCCTACCCAAATGTTCTTTCTTTGGTATTGTTCGTCGCATCGTTGAGCTCCTTAAGTTCTGAGTTGAGCTGCTCGATTATTGACAAATGCGTGAACTGACTGGACAGGACCACTCAATCTGTATGGTTGTTTCCTCTAAAGGACCATTTCAGACACCAATCTACTTGGCCTGACCCTCACATGATCTGACCAAGATTATGTCTGGACTTTAAAAGAGACTGTGACCTCTGAGTTTGTTTCGGCCTTTCTTCTTAGAGTAGTTAGATAGGAAACGCCGACCTCATCTAGCTTTATTAAAAAAATATGATTGATGTGTAAAAGTGTTTGTATAAACCTACATACAGAAATAAAAATCATTTATCAGAGACGCTTAGTTAGTTCTAGTAGGTAGTTAGTTAGTACCTTTGCTAAATAACAGCTCTCTAGTGAAAGCTGTTATTTAGCAAAGATATACATATTAATCACGCTGACAAAGTGCTAAAATAAAATCTTGAAAAAAATAATATTTTAGGGTATAGTAATTAATTTATAGGTAAAGTAATTTTTTACCACCCTTGCACGTAATATGGGGATGATATTTTTTTTCTCGTCTATCCCATGGTGTGGGGTATCGTTGGAACGGCTGTTAAAATGAAAATTTTTGTAAGAGTCATTGCCCCCCCCCCCCCCCCCGCACCAGCTAAATAGTTGTTTAAGGAGATGTGAAAAAAATCATGGCAGTAGTTCATAACATACATAACATAACGTGTGTACACCCACATTCCGCCCGTTTTGTTTAAGTCCCATGTAATAGGGGGCGAGCCTATTTCCATCAACCGGGCAAAAATCCAGACACCGGGCTGCTAATGAGAAATTCCAGATAGAAAACCCAATAACACTTTGCCCGACCCGGGAATCGTACCCAGGACCTCATGCTCAGCAGTAGCGCTTGCGACCACTAGACCAACGAGGCAGTCAGTGGCAGTAGTACATATTATAATGAAATTAAAAGGAAAACTATCACAGCTAAATAGGCTTTACGAGTTAACGAGTAATAGTCGACCAACTTAAATTTGGAGAACACGTGTTTTAACTAGGTACTGTTTTTCAAATTTGTTTTTGGGATAAATTCATCTCAACTTCCTAACTACGGACCCCTTCATTGTGCGTGGTCTGACACGCACTTGCTTGCGGCGGTTTTTTTTAAATAGTTTATCTAAATACCATAACCGTCATTTTTGTCTGTTTTATTAGGTGGCAATCAAGCAGGTAACATGTCATATTCGTATGTTAATAACAATTGACCGTACCTATCTTTTTTTTTACTTGTTGGAAATCCTCATGGATGTCCTCCGCCCTGGGGCGGACGGAGGGGTCTGCCAAACTTCTACTGACTAAAACCATCCCGTGTTCCTTCGCACACATGCACCGGGGCTACGGGGGCACTTAAGCACTATTCAACGCAGTCGGCGACTGGTGCCGTCGGCCCGCCTCTGCGGGCTCCGTCTGGTCACCAGGGTAGTGAGTCTAAGAGGGGCGCTTGTGGAACATTACGCGCCATCACTTCGGATCGCTTATGGACTGTGCCTAACTACTACAAGGTGCCAAATCTATGAGTGATTTTATTTTATTTTATTTATTTGGGAAAATAAACGGTAACACATTAAAGTATTACACAAAATTTGAGCTACAAAGTGAGTAAATGTTTAACCCACGACATTTTCCACATATTATAAAGACAAATTATAAAATTAATGCGATGTGCGTTTACATTTAGATTGGTACAATTAAATTACATTATGTGTTAATGATAAAACTAAACATTAAACAGGCATGCAAATAAAAAAGAAAAACAAGAAATTATGAAGATACATTCTAAGACTCAAAAATATTACGGAGCAATATCCAAAATAGTTCCATGAACAAGGCCTCTAAATTGATTAGCTGGAAAAGCGAAGATGTCAACATTTTGGAAGAGATTATTATATTGACCAGTAAGACGACGTAGGGGTGCTCGTAAGCCTGCCTTTATACGACTAGAAGATACTGTAAATAGAGGTCGTGCGCGCACCCCTCGGCTTATGGTTGTTCTAGGTACTACGTAGCTAATCTTATTAGTGATATCCATACAATCACTTGCGTTATTACATATAAGTAGTTGAAATATGGGGTATTCAGATCACAGATCTGTGATCTGAATACCCCATATTTCACAGTTCAACCATTCGAGTATCCCTATATTTCACTATTCGAAATGAGACTTTAACTGAATTCATTAAAATATGCTTTTAATTAATTCAGTATTGATCAATTTAATAACATGTCTTCATGTGAATTAAAAGACCAGTCAGTTCATAACTATCATTGAACAGTTCAGTAGGATTAGTCTATTCAGCTATCAATATGTTAGGAGTGGAATGTGCATCTTGATATACTGAACGAAAATGGTGCGATGAAATGGAAACCCTAGACATCACGGCGTCTAACATTTTATTGTTTACTGTAAATATATATTAATAAAATGAATACTTTATAAGTTTGTTCACTGTATTTTCTTCATACATTTTATTGAGAAGATATAGCAGGCAAAGTCATTGTACGCTAGTAGTATACCATTAATCATGAGTTTTGCAATGTAAGTAATTCTGTATAAGGAGACAGATCAAAACAAAATAGCAACATAGACGCAAAGTAAATAGGTACAGGGCGTTACAGCTCCTACATCGCGTGCAAACGGGCGCACACACACATAGACGTGTACTTACAGGGATCTCAGCAATGTACGCCGGTCGTAACGAACAATGACCACTCGCTTATGTGCACTGCGCTCCACATCTATGTGTGCGTGAGGTATCGCTCGTTATAGGAAGCTGGCTTTCTATACCTAATTATTTTGTGATACGCTCGGTTTTACTTACTACATTATAACTAAGTAGTATTATAATGTTAATTAAAAGACACATTAGTTTTAACTGTTTATTATCTCTAAATTATTAATTAATTACATTTGCTTTAGTAAAAATACATAGTGTATTACAATCATTATGTCTTAGGTATATTGTACAAACTTAACTATATTTTTTTTGGATTTTATTTATTATATCTTTAGCACACACGTATATATCATCAGTAAAAATATTTTCAACAATATGCTGAGCACATACTTTAGCTTTACAATTGCATAATTTAGAACCATTGAGTTGTTCGCCATCAAAGATTTGAATATGTATTATTTTACGGTGTGGGCCCTTTACATACTTTTTAACATACGAATACATCTTTTCGCTCCCTCGTCTTTTATTGTTGATGTTGTTACGGGTATCGGCGCTGTTCAACCTTTCTTCTAACTGGGGTGGTGTTTCCCTCTGCCCATTTTGATACAATGGTGGTGAAATTGGAGAGTATGATGTAAACGGTCTCTCTCTTTCCAAATAGTTCATCACATTTTGACGTAATTGTTGTACTGCTGGGTTCGGTGAGTATGGCGGGGTTGAAATGAAAAGATTCTCGGATTCCTGAAACATAAGGATAAATAAGGTAAGTACAAATATTAAATTATAATTATTAATATCGGTTGTCCAACTTCGTCTATATTCATAAAAACTTAGATTGAAATAAGTTATCATAGAAATTGCGAAAAATAGTTAATTTAATAAAAAAATGTAGCTGATTTACTTACCGACATTATTGATGTAGAAACGCTAACGAGATTGTGATTCTTTTTATAGATTGTACTGGTTTTATACTTGTTCTAAATTATTATATTGTTTCAAAATTATAAGATAAAAACAAGCTTATTCTTATATACCGAAATATGAGATTCTGACTCGTCATATCTCCATTCCTCCACGTGTCTAGGAGTTGCATGCGAGCGTGTAAACCGCAGCGTTTGTACCGCCGGCGTCGAAAACACTCGGCCAAAACAACAACCTTTAAACTTTTTTTCTAAGTATGAAATTCCCAATTATTGATTTAAGTGAGTACCTACATAAGATTCAAAATCGCTTATCATTCGTCTTATATAAAACACCGTAAACTTAAAACCTTAACTGCTACGATTTATACGCTCGTGTACGCAATTGACAATTTTGTTGCAAGTATGCAGTTTTACAAATTTGGATTGAATGACGTGATTTCAGGCCTATAAAAACGCCTCGCAAATTAGTCTCCGGTACAAATCCTCTCTGGAACGAGTCCTCTCTGCAAGGAATCAACGCTCCGAGCTCCTAATCAAGCTACCGGTCTAAGCATCAATCGAGAATGTAAGTACCTATTCATAATCATATCTAACTATTGAATGGTCAGAGTAATGTATTGATTGATATTATCAAGTATTAAAATGGTGACCTTCAAGAGTTAGCACGCTTAGCTCAGAGACTGAGTGATGCTTTTCCTGTGCTGCAGGTTCGATTCCTACACAGATCAAATGCTATGTATATTATTCATCTACTCAAATAGATTTTTTTCAACACGGTCAGCGCAGTGGCTGACTGATCGATTTTTGTAAGCATTTTGTGTCCTGGATCGATTCCTGCACTAATCAAATAGTATTTATATCTGTTTTATATAATTATTTATCATCGTCACGAACAGTTCCTTTTCAAAATGTAGGAATAATAAAGGAAATAGATTGATTGCAATGCACTAATAAATTCAAACATCAATTCATCAATTCAAATCAATTCAATTCATCAATTCAATTATCTTTTTTTTGTTCACAGGTCGAAACTACTTAGCAACGACCTTTTCGTCTCCAGCGATGACTCTGAACGAGAGGCGAGGCGGAACAGGAAGACAGAGGAAAGAAAAACGAAGCGGGAAAGGTCCAGCAAGTCGAGAGAAGAGTCAACAAGCGCAAAAAAATCGAAGCCGATCGTTTCGCCAGTAACTCCGCCAGCTCGAGTTACAGCTGGTGAATTATTCGGTGAAGACAGTGATAATGAAGAAAGCGTCACTCCAACACAGAGATCCCACAAAACTGGTAATATACCACCACTATACTCATATTTTACTAGAAGGATGGCCAAGGGATATTCTCGACAGATAAGCGAGACTAAAGATGCAAAATATTATGTAGAAGTGAAAATTTATAATACGGAAGAAATAAAAAAATTAATGCCTATAAATAGATGGCGCTCGGCTATAACTACCATTAAGACAAAATTAGATGAAAATAAAGAATCTTGGTCCCACTTAAAGGAGTTTGTTAAAGCAACTCAAAATGATTTTAAAAACTGTGCTATCACCCACATGGGTGCCTATGATACTTAAGGGCTGTATTTGATGACTTAGGTGTCAGTCAATATTTACTTATACACTCGTACATACTTACTTTAAATTGTATCTTCTTTTAATTGTATTTACCTACATACTTAATATAATATGTCTTATTAATAATTGTACTTATTAGAAGTATGATGTTGTAGTATAAATAAATAAATATTATATAAGTAAGTAATCTCGTCATTGGTTTTCTTTTTTACAGTTACACACCTCAACAGCAAATCGAGATCTAGAAAGTCAATAACCTGTCATAAATGTAAAATTGAAATACCAGAAAATCAGTATTCCTATCATATGAGAACGAATATACACAAAGCAAATTGTTTATTGAATACTAAGTTCAAAGATATTCATATTATTGCAACAGCATTCAAAAACAGATTAATGACATACAGATTGAATGTTACTCAGGAAGACGAGTACTTCGGTTTAGAAGCGTTCCTGCGTGATCATCTAACAAATATAACAGAATTGATAAATATGTCACTTAATGAACACAATGACATAAAATTGAGTTTTGAATTGTTCGCCTATTTTATGTTATCAAAATCAGACGAACAACAATTAAAGTCGTTTAATACCAAATATGAAATTATTTATAAGAACACTGAGTTGAATGAATTATTAACCAAAGTAATAAGTAAACTAAATAATAAATTAACCGAGTTCCAGCACTGTCAATCTGGTTGGACATTGGTTTCTATGAGTCATCTTGAAATTAATATAAACAAGTATTCCCCTATGAGAGGTGGGTCTTATATAGAACTGCCATCAGCTATTAAGCACTCGAAAAGCTGTATAAATATTAAAAATAATGATAATTGTTGTTTACTATGGAGTATAGTTGCTGGATTATACCCAGCTAAAAATAATGTATGCAGAACAAGTTCATACCCCCATTATACCTCTGTTTTAAATATTGAGGGTATTTCATTTCCTCCTACGATAAATGATATTAAAACGTTAGAAAAAAATAATTCTAACATCAGTTTAAATATATATGGTATACAAAATAATATTGTGACTGGACCTTTTTATGCAACACAAAATAGAAGACAACATCATTTTAATTTACTTTATATCGAAAAAAAATCTATCCCATCTAAACTAAACTGCCTAATTAAAGATTTAATACGTCTAGTGCGACGTCAAGTCTCTACTCGTTCTAAAGGAAAACTTTATTTATGTGATGCATGTCTACAACATTTAGTAAAGAAAATAGACACAAGACTCATAACTGCTCTAAGATTTTGACTATATTACCTGAAAATAATTCTGTACTAAAGTTCAAACATTACGAGAGGCAGCAAAAAATTAATTTCTTAATTTATGCTGATTTTGAATGTATGTTAATAGACTGTAATGAAAGTAACTCTTTGAATACTCAGATACTAAAAAAACATCAACCTTCATGTTTCGCTTATTATATTTGTTGCGCACATAATGATCAATTAAACAAGTATGTTTCATATCGAGGTACAGATTGCGTGGAAAAATTTGTTAAATATTTAATAAAAGACGTTAGATATATACATAAGATTTTAAGTAGTAAAAAGCTAATGTCCCCATTATCAGCTCAACAAGAGATGGATTATCGAAATTCGACGACATGTTACATATGCAAACAATTATTATTGAATGATAAAGTCCGAGATCATGATCATATCACATCTGAGTATCGTGGGGCAGCGCACTCCCATTGCAATTTGATGTACCTATATAGTTTGTTTATTCATTCCTGTTGTCTTTCATAATTTGTCTGGATATGACTCACATTTATTCATTGAAGAGTTAGCAAAGTATGAAGGTTCTATTAATATAATACCGAAAACTAAAGAAAAATACCTTTCAATAATAAAAGTAATAAATACGGAAAAAAACAATCATACTATACAAATAAAATTTATTGATTCCTTTCAGTTTCTTAATTCTAGTCTAGATGCACTAAGTAAAAGTTTGTCAGAAAACGATTTTTTAAACTTATCAAGAGAGTTTACTGATAAAAGACAATTTGATTTAATGCGAAAAAAAGGTGTTTATCCATATGATTATATTGATTCTTGGTCTAAATTTGATGAGACGAAACTTCCTTTAAAATATAATTTTTATAACAGTCTGTGCGAAAAACATGTAACTAATGAAGAATATTTACACGCTCAAACAGTTTGGAATATTTTCGAAATAAAATCTCTTGGTGAATATACAGATTTATACATAAAATGTGATGTGCTTTTACTATGCGATATATTTGAAAAATTTAGAAAAACAAGCTTACATTACTATAAATTGGATCCGGCTTATTATGTAACGTCACCGAGCTTAAGTTGGGATGCAATGCTTGTATATACCGACATTGAACTTGAGTTGATAAGTGATTTACAAATGTACAAGTTATTAGAAAAAGGAATTCGTGGTGGGCTAGCACAGTGTTCTCTACGTAATGCTGTAGCAAACAATAAATATTTACCACATTTTAATGAGTTCGAACGAACTAGTTTTTTAATATATCTTGATTGTAATAATCTATATGGCTATGCTATGATGAAGAAACTTCCAATGAAAGAATTTAAGTTCTTGAGTCTGAAAGAAATTAGCAAGTTTGATGTAAATGATGTGTCAGATGATAATGATTACGGTTATATTTTGGAAGTAGACTTAAATTATCCAAATTATTTACATTACAAGCATAAAGACTTACCTTTTGCAGTTGAAAAAATAGTACCTCCTTATGGAAAATCAGTAAAATTGGTTGCAAATCTCTATGATAAGCAAAATTATGTAATTCATTATGTCCACTTAAAAGAATGTTTGAAAAAAGGTCTGATTTTAAAAAAGATTCATCGTATACTTAGCTTCAGACAAGAATGCTTTCTCAAAAAATACATTGATCTGAATACTAGTCTTCGTCAAAATTCCAAAACTGCTTTCGAGAAGGACTTTTTTAAATGATTGAATAATGCCATATTCGGAAAAACTATCGAAAATAAACGTAAGCAAGCCGATGTAAAATTAGTTTCAAAATGGTCAGATACCAGAAATAAAACAAATAAGCATCTTGGCGCTGAAAAATTGATATGTAAACCTAATTTAAAAAGTATAACAATTTTTTCAGAAAATTTCGTAGCTGTGGAATTGTACCGTGAAAAGGTCGTTTTAGATAGACCTATTTATATTGGATTTACCGTTTTGGAATATTCAAAGCAACATTTATACCAATTTCATTATGACGTTATTAAAAATAAATACGAAAACAATGCTGAGTTGTGCTATACAGATACCGATAGCCTATTATATTTAATTTATACAGATGATTTTTATCATGATATGCATGATGATCTTACCAAGTTTGATACCAGTAATTTCGGAATTAATAATCCATATCACATACCACAACTTAATGCTAAAATTCCTGGATTATGGAAACATGAAGTTGGTGACGATTTAATTACAGAATTTACCGGTTTAAGAGCTAAATTATATTTCATAAACAGTGTGAAAACTGAAATTAAAAAAGCCAAAGGTGTTTCTAAGTCTGTAACGTGTAACCTAAAATTGAATGATTACAACAATGTACTGCTGACAAATAAAGCGCATAGATGTAAAATGAATATGATAAAATCAATTAAACATGTTTTATACACTCAGCAAGTAGACAAGCAAGTTTTAGAAAGAAACGATGACAAAGTTCAAGTATTACAGGATCAAATTCATACATTACCCTGGGGGCATTGTGATTCTATGTTTGTAGATTATTCCAGTGATGTGTAATCTGGAAATGTGTATTATTTTTATTACTAATAGTAAACTACTTTACGCTGTTTGTACACAATTTAGATTAAAATTCTTACTTTGTTGTAAGCACCTACTAATATAAAATTATTGCTTAGTAAATCTTTAATATGTAATAACTAGGAGTTTTTATTTTAATTTCCATTTACACAATATTCTTCATGCTTTACTTACAAGTTAAGAATTAGTATAAAAATAAAGCATTGCACCTTTTATTAAAATAGTATATATAGTCAAGTCATTTCTTATTGCCTCACATTTCACAATGAAGTTCGTTAACCAATCACAGACTTTTAAAGTCAATAATATAAAATTAGAAAACCATTCACAAAAAGTGAGACATAGCACACTCTTACCTAACACCATCAGATGTATTATATGTGGTCCATCTAACTGCGGAAAAACAAATATAATGCTTAATTTAATATTACATGAAAATAGAGTAAAATTCAAGAATATTTATTTATACTCGAAGACAGTTTTCCAGCCGAAATATTGTTTTTTAAAACAAGTCATCCGTTGTATACCGAATGCAAACTTATTTATCTTCCATGATAATAAAGAAGTTATACATCCTAATGATGCCTTAACCAATTCAATAATGATTTTCGATGATGTCGCATGTGAAAATCAAATAAATATTCGTAACTACTTTGCAATGGGGAGACACAAACAGATAGATTGTTTTTACTTATCACAAACCTATTCCAAAATACCTAAGCAACTAATACGAGACAATGTTAATCTTTTGTTAATCTTTAAACAAGACGATAAAAATTTAAAACATATATACAATGAACATGTAAATACGGATATGGAGTGGCTTCAATTTAAAAAACTTTGCTATACTATATGGCAAGATCGGTTTGATTTTTTATTAATAAACAAGGATTGTTCTCTAAATGAAGGTAGATCTATGCGGGGTTTTGACATATTCGTAACTTTTGAACATACGTAATATAAACCATATTACTGTAAAATATGATCAATCGTAGTCTACTGTCTGTAAATAACGGTTGGATATTGTTGGAAAGTATTATGGAGGCCAATATAAAAGAACAATTGATAAAATCAGTAGATAGTATAAAAAATAAAATTAAAACAATGCAAAATGCAGAAGATACCGATAATATAAAATTTAAGAAACTTTTCAAGCCAATAACAGATCCTCTAGAGACTTTAATTAAAGTGAATGATAAGAGTAGAACCATATTGGATACGAGTAAAGGTGGGAATGATATAATGAGAAGATGTAGCTCATCCGTAGATTTTGAAAATTTTAAAGAATTTATAGAGAAATATTCAAATGATGATTCTGAATCCTATAGCTGCACAGATAATAATAGCGAGAACGATACATTTATGTCACTTAATAAAGAAGATATGATTGAAATCTATGATAATAACATGAATGTACCATTTGGAATTCGAAGTGAAAACAAAAATTTGATGATGGGGAACTCTAAAGTATCATTTTCTTTTACAAAAAATGTTAATAATTCCCTCAAATCAATTATAGCCACAGTTAATGACAAACATTATGAAATAACTCCTGGACTCAAAGAACTTTTACTACGTAATAGACCTGACCTCAGTCTGGTAACTGAAACTGATAAGATTGTTTACAAAGATATGCTCAGTGATACAAATGCTCACAAACGCGACTTTAATCCAAATGGTCAACTAAAAGGTGACAAAGGTTTGAAATATCGTCAAATCATTAAACCTTTATTTTCTGAACAAAGTTACGTTCAACATGCAGAACAAGTCATTAAGTCAAAAAGTGGTGGCTACTTACCTAAATTGAAAAAGAAGTATAAGAGTAATACAGATTATGTGTATTGGGATGATCCTAATGAATTAATCGATAGATAATTGCTTCAAAAAACGCCGGTAATACTAATCATGACAATGAAATTATATCAATTGTTGAAGAGTTAAAAGAAGCTGGTGTAATAAAAGAATAAAAAGCATTGTAACTAATTTTATACTTAGTTATTTAACGCGTGTAGACCATGAAGGTTCATAGAATACAAACATCGGTATCTATTAACGAAATAAGCTCTGAGCATATTGAGATCTTAGAAAAATCAACTGAAACTAAATATTGCAAAGACATTAATAAATTCAAAGTTGAAATATTAATGAAAATAGAACAACTGAACAAATTAATTACTAGTTTAAATTGTAGATTAAATAACATTGAAAAGACCATTGATTTAAAAGAAATAGCAGGGAAGTTAAGCAAGCATTATGAGCAAAATAGACGTCATAAATGAAATCCATAAAAACGCTAGAGTTAATTTCCCAAGAAGAAATGTAATACTTAAAGATATAGATGACCTTTGGCAAGCAGATTTGATGGATATGCAAGCAATTTCAAAACTGAATGCGGGTTATAAATACATACTGGTGATTATAGATACTTTTTCAAAATATGCTTGGGCAATTCCACTAAAACAAAAAAATAAGCAACAGGTATCAGAAGCATTTAAAACGGTAATTGAAAAAGGACGCGTTCCAAAAAATTTGCAAACCGATCTTGGAAAAGAGTTTTATAATGATCAATTCAAGAGTTTTGTTAATAAGTATAAAATTAATCATTACTCTACTTATTCTACTAAAAAGGCCTCGATTGTTGAAAGATTAATAAGAACGTTAAAGAATAAACTATATAAGGAATTTAGTTTGAATGGAAATTATAAATGGTTTAACGGTATGTTAAAAAAAAAGTTACATGAATACAATAATGATGTACATAGAACTGTCGGCCAGTCACCTGCTTCAATAAATCAAAGGAATAAAACAAATATACTACAAAGATACTTAGACGCAGCTCAGTCTCGAAAAAAAGTGGTGTGCAAGAAATTTAGTGTAGGAGATTTTGTGAGAATAAGTAAATATAAAGGATGTTTTGATAAAGGTTACTATCCAAACTGGTCCACCGAAATATTTAAAATAAAAAAAATCCAAGAAACAAATCCAACTACTTACATAATAGAAGATGATAGATTTCGACCAATACTAGGTGCATTTTATGCACAAGAATTTCAGAAAACTAATCATCCTGATATATACCTCGTTGAAAAAGTTTTGAAACGAAAAGGAAAGCGAGTATACGTTAAATGGTTGGGGCTGCCGACCAGTGAAAATAGCTGGATTGATAAATTAAATGTATTATAACTCCTGAATGATATTTAAGCAATTTACAAATAACTATCTCGTCACTTCCACTTTGTTCTTAATGTAATAAAGACATAATATATCATTCAATTGTATGTTAAAACAATTCTAAAAAAAAAAAATAATAACAATGAATAAAGCACGAGGACTATGTACAAGCAATAAAGAAATGGCTGTTTTATCATCTGTCAAAATGAGCAAAGTAAGATCTGGAGCGGGTTTTAGAAAAACACTTAAAAATATTGTATCACATACCAAAAAACACATCAAGAAACTAAAGCCTACCTGTAAGAAAGCATTAATGGAATTAGCCTGCGCTGCAGCTCAAGAATTTGCATCTGATTTACCCATAAAATTACCCAGAATTATACCAGTACCTAAAACTGGAGGATTTCTTCCTTTAGTACCAATATTTGCTGGTTTATCTGCCGCTGGGAGTTTGGCTGGGGGTGCTGCTGGGATCGCGAAAGCTATTAATACATATAAAACAGCTAAGAAACAGTTACTTGAATCGGAACGTCACAACAAGCAAATAGAAGCTTTAATGATTGGAAAAGGATTACATCTTAAGCCGTACAAAGAAGGCTTAGGAATTTATGTTACAAAGAAGAAAAAAAACTAAATTGTCGGCTACCCAATAGAGCTTTAACTAATATTGATATATTGAAGCATTCAAATAATATCCCCTTCTTTCGAGGTGTATTTATGAGAGATGAATTACCAGATGACCCATTACCATTAGAATGTGGAGTGATTAACCTTGATATTTCTAAAAACTCTGGCTCTCATTGGGTAGCCTTTAGGTTTAAAGAATCTTTATTCTCAATTAAAAACATACACAAATGTCACTTACTTGAGAACAATAAATTAATGTTAACAATTTAAAAAGGTTTGACTTCACCTCTATGTACAGTTTCACAAACACGACCCACCCAACGCATTCATTTCTGTGAGGGTGTTTTACTTGCTGTTAAATACTGACCGAGCTGAATTTTGAATGCATTGAGTGAGTGTACATTTCTAATACTTGATGGTAATTTATTATATAGTTGCACTCCTTCGAAAGTAACCATTTTTTTGCCATAATTGGTTCTAGTTTTAGGTAGCACTATTAGGCTCGCTCGTCGTGAGCTTCGTTGGCTGACTTGTCGATATTGAGTTAGTATAATGTTTGTGTGTATTTTTTTGTTAAGCACTTTATTAATGAATATACATGTATTATAGATATAGAGTTGCTTGATGTTCATTAATTTTGTGTCACTATAGATTTTTGAAGTTGATGTTAAATAGGGATAGTTAAAAAGCATTTTTATTAATTTATTTTGCGATCGTTGAAGTTCTGACAGTTTTGTTTTCGTAGCACTGCCCCAGAGTTCAATCAGATATAGTAGGTGCGGCTTTACTAGTGAGTTATAGATGGTGTATCTTAGAATTCACGGAATAGGTACATCGAACTATGTTGCGCAATGTCCCTACTAGTGTCGAGAGCTTGTTTTTTATATATTCAATCTGGGCATTCCACGAAAGAGTACTGTCTATTCTCAGACCGAGGTATTTTTCGCTTGTTTTTAGCTGCAGTGGTACGTCATTAATTTTAAGTGGATAAAATGGTGGAATGATTTTATTTTTTGCCTTAAATATTACATAGCAAGTTTTGGATATGTTTATTGTTAAAAGATTAAATTGAAACCATGTGTATAGAGAATTTAAATCATCTTGGGCTAGTGTAATAATGTCGTGGATGGAAGAACCAAAGTAAAACAAACATGTGTCATCAGCATACAGGGTAAGGTGGCCATGTAGATTTATTTCGGTGATGTTGTTAATATATATGAGAAAGAGCAGAGGACCCAGAATGGATCCCTGTGGAACGCCGCATGTTATTGGTAGCGCGTTACTTTGATCATGATTACCTAGCTTAACTATTTGTGAGCGGTTGGTTAAGTAGGATTTGAACATTTCTAGTGCACTTCCAGTGATGTTAATGGATTCTAGCTTTTTCAATAGTAGTTTGTGAGAGACGGTGTCAAATGCTTTTTTTAGATCGACAAAGATACCTACGACTATATTTTTATTGTCTATATTTCGCTTAATTTTGGTAACGAGATCGATTGTGGCAGTGGTAGTATTGCTTTTTGGTGTAAATCCATATTGGCGATCGGTAATAAAATTAATAGAGTTTAAGTAATTTTGTAATCGGTTGTGAAGAACTTTTTCTAATATTTTTGACATTACTGGCAATACTGAGATTGGTCGATAATTTCCGGGATCTGTAAGACTTCCTGATTTGTAGATAGGGGTAACCTTTGCTATCTTTAGTGTGTCGGGAAAGTTTCCGTCGGTTAATAGTTTGTTAAAACATGTGCATAAGTTATTTACAATAAGATTTTTAATGCACTTTATTGCTTTAGTGTTTATTCCATCTATGCCTGTGCTACAATTTGGATCAAGGTTTGTTATTATTTGTAATATTTCTTTGGCAGAACATGGTTTAAGACTGGACAGCTCACCTGATTCTTGGGGAAGACACTTTGGTAACGCGCGATAATAGTTGTCGTGAAATGTTGCAGGTATTTCTTTTGCTAAAAGTGGTCCTATCGTGGCGAAGTAATTATTAAAAATTTTACAAATGTCATTCGGATTAGTAGTGATTTTAGAGTCTACAACTAGCTGCGAGGGAGTACTACTTTGTTTAATTTTGTTATTGGCTAAATAGTTTATTACACCCCACATTTTTTTGGGTTTTTTAATAGATTTGGTTATTGCATCATAGTAGTAAGTATTTTTTGTTCTTTGGATTAGTTTTTCTACACAGTCTCGTTTTTTGCTAAATTGCTTCTTTAGAGCTTCGTTATTAGGGTCATTTTCAAGTTCCGTCCACATTACATTTCTTTGATTTATTTCTGCAATGATGTCCTTATTGATCCAATCTTTTTGCGGAGGGTTAAGAATTTTAGTTTTAGTTATTTTACTTTTTTTTACACATAATTTTATAATATTTTCCCATTTCAGGTAATCTTCGTTATGGTTAAATTTCGCTGATTCTGTATGTTTGTGTAACTGTGTATAGTCCATTGCCTCATACTGAGATCTCATTCGTGGTGGTGATTTGACTTTTTTAAGTTCTAGGTACATTTGGTTATGGTCTGACAGAGAAGATTCAAGTATTACCATATGGAAGTGGTCGTTTTTGAAATTAGTGCTAATATGATCAATAATGCTTTTTTTTGTAATAGACTTTCTCGTACAGTATTTTTTACTTATTTTGTTCAGAAGCAGGTGTCCCGCCTCTTTAACTATAGCTTTATATTGTTTTGTTTCTTTGTTGTTTTTGTCCAATAAATCAACGTTAAAATCACCAAATACAATTGCTCTTTTTCTTTTTTGTAACTGTGAATCATATTCCTGTAAGAATTCCCTGTAGTTGGTATTACCTGGGTAGTATACTACCCCTACTTCAAAAGCATACCTCTCCAGATATATCCATAAGTAGTTATTGCCTCCTGAATACGTAGATTCTGATAGACTGTGTTTAAGGTCGTTGTGAATATATGCCGAGACTCCTCCTCCTCTTGAGTCATTTCTGTAGTTATAATAATGCGTATAGTTATCTATTTGTAATGTTATGGCTTGGGTTTCTGACCAGCCGTTCTTTACGTTTCGAGCGAAAAGTAATTTGTGATTCGGCTTCGAGTGCATTTAACTTCGATAGGTCGGGTTGCGAGCTAGAGCTGGCAGATGGTGGCGATCTTTGTACATTCATCATGTTTACATGTTTACACTTTATTACTTGACAGCGGCAGGCGGTAAGCAGTGAGCGTACCTTCTTCCAAGTTTTAATAATTAAGTTCTCGTGTATCTTTGCCAAAATATACTATCACATTGAATACTTTGACAGTTATGGTAACTTAAAACCACCCAAAGAATTGATCAAATACTTAGGAAACAATATTCAGTATAATTATGAAAATGTACAACATGATCACTTATATAATTGTGGGCACACATGTTTAAAATTTCTTAAATCATTTTGGAAAAGTAATAAAGGAGCTTATTAATTAATTGGTTGATTTTTACTTCTTATGAATCCAAATTTCACTAAACAAGAAAACTATATCTGACATTGCTGGTTCATGCACGTGCATTCTTTGGTTGTTGGTGATAACAATCACTAGTGTTGTAAAAGTATTTTTTTATTATTTAAAGTAACCTCCTCCGTTTTATTCGTACTAATATCATGCTAGTTGTTATTAAAACTCCCAAAGAGAGAGGAAAATATAACATAAGACTACCAATATCCAAAGAAGTGAGACGTGTCAGTGCAGTGAAAATTAAAAAAGTTTCGAAGGAAAAAAAAAGATTTCTTCAAGATATTGGTTTTAAAACATAATATGCTTCAAATTACAGATTTACCACAATATGAGACCTCTATTGAGGCTTATGAGATCCATAGCTATAATCCATATAATAATAGCTTTAAAGAAAATGATGAAATTAGAATACCCATACAACAGCAAGATTTATATGTATTACCATCAGGTAGTTCCATTTATATAGAAGGATATGTAAATGTGTCAACTAGAGATGCAGCGGGAAAATTAGTAAAAAAAGATGTTGATTTCATAAATAATCCAATTTCATATTTGTTTCAAGATATTAGGTACGAAATAAATGGTGTTGAAATTGATCGCATTAAAAATTTTGGTATTACAACAACCTTAAAATCGTATGTCTCTATGAATGAAGGTGAAAGTAAAGCTGCAGCAGTGTGGGGATGGAACTTAGGTGGTACGAAATTAAGAAACAGATATTTTAGTGTTATCGTGCCATTGAACAGAATACTGGGATTTGCAGAAGATTATAACAAAATAATAATCAATTGTAAACATGAACTTATATTACAACGAAGCAGCTCGACATTGAACTGTGTGCTTATAGACATATGGCGTGTGCCGCATATTAAAGTTTCTGATCGTAATAAATTGTTATTGCTTAAAAGCCTGGAGAGAGATCGTTCTATACAGATAGCTTTTAGAAATTGGGATTTGTATGAATATCCATTACTACCAAAAACAACGAAACATTCCTGGTCAGTAAAGACAACTTCCCAGCTAGAAAAACCGAGGTTTGTTATATTTGGTTTACAAACAGATCGAAAAAATAATAAAACTAGAAGTTCTTCGATATTTGATCACTGCAATGTAAGCAATATTAAATTATATTTGAATTCTCAATACTATCCGTATGACTCACTTAATCTGAAATTTGATGAAGGTAAATATAGTATATTATATGAAATGTATGCTAATTTTCGTCAGTCGTATTACAACTTAGGCATTGATCCGTTGCTTAGCTTAAACCAGTTTAAAGAAATTGCTCCGCTTTTTGTGATTGACTGTTCAAGACAAAACGATTCACTTAAAACTGGACCAGTTGACGTGCGATTAGAAATTGAATGTTTTGAAGATATCCAGGATAATACATCTGCCTATTGTTTAATAATAAACGATCGACTGTTTGAATACAAACCATTGAGTAATATTGTGAGAAAACTATCATGAATGTCATCGTAGATGTTCAAGGGTTTAAGAGTGAAGGAAACGAGTTTATTCCAAAAGAAATAGCCATAATGTACAAAGGACATATACAAGTACTGTTGATAAAACCACCACGACCATTTTATGACTTGACGAGGAAAGAACGGTTACAAGTGGCTTGGATTGAAAAAAACAGAGGAATAAACTGGAACGAAGGCTTTGTATCATATTTTAATTATAAAGCAAACTTTGCCAATTTTTTAAAAAATAAATCTATATTTACTAAAGGAAACGAAAAAGTGTTATGGTTAAAAGATATATTCCAAATTAATAATGTATACAATTTAGAAAGTAAAAACTGTCCAAGTTTGGTAACTTTATAAGAATTATTCAGATTCATCTGACATTATAAGTTGTATGCATCATACCAATATATGTGCCTTAAAAAATGTGTTTTGCCTGAATAAATGGTGTGAAGAAAATAAAGTGTTTTGTCAGTAAGATAAGATAAGATAAGAACGATCTTAGTTTACATATTAATGATTATAGAATGTTAAACCTACTTATAAATCGAAGTGTGAATGTCTAATCTATAAACTTACCTGTATTATATTATTTAGGTCAGTGAAAATGTAAATAATAGTAATAATGTAAGAAATGTATCATTGCTTTTAAAAAAATGTATCTGATTAAATGCTGTGTACAAAATAAGAATTTTATAATTATGTAGAAATAAATATCTAAACTTGACTTACTTATCAGTTTTATTTCTTAAACGCCTAGCATTATAAATATAACAGTTAACCGCCTGCCAACCGCATGTTATTAATAGTTCGACATCGAGAGTTCATACTGAACAGCTTGTTTTAATGAGCAGTTCATATTGAACTGCTCTGTTCATTTACACACACGAACAGATGCTGTTGATGAGTATGCTACACTACACACAGGATTTTAATTAAACAAATGTTATTGAATAGACAATTCTAAAATATTGTTAGTAGATTGAAAAACTAAGGCATAAACTGAAATGAATATTTTGAATAATTAAATATATTATGGGGTTACAGAGCAATAAACTGAAATGATTAAGGGGTTACTCGAATAGTCACCATTCGAGTATCCCTATGGATACTCGAATGGTTGAACTGTGAAATATGGGGTATTCAGATCACAGATCTGTGATCTGAATACCCCATATTTCAACTACTCATATATAAAAAAGAAACATTGTCTCTAAAATAATACGTCTGGCCTTAAGTTTATGTAGCTTATACCTATTCAGAAGATCACTATAAGATGCATAAGTGCGAAAACAACGGAAATGCATAGCTTTCAAAAACTTACTTTGAACTTTTTCAATCGCATCTGAGTATTTACTATAGAAGGGATTCCATACCGCAACAGCGTACTCTAACTGGGACCTGATTAACGATTTGTAAAGATATAAATATGTATATGGGCGGACAAATTCTGTGGCTGATCTCATTACAAAACCGTACATACGGAAGGCATTGTTTATAATTTTATCAATATGTACGTCAAGATGTAATTTATCATCCAATAGAACTCCAAGATCGCGCACTAGTGTTTCTCTAGTTAAAATTACATTATTTAAAGTATAAGGATGCGTGATATTATTTTTGTTTTTAGTAAAACTAATACAGCAACATTTAGATAAGCTAAGTTGCAATTTATTAATTGAACAGTATGCAGAGAACCTGTCCAAGTCTTCCTGTAAGAGTAGACAATCGTGCAAATTTTTAACAGGCTTATAAATTTTGAGATCGTCTGCGTATAGCAATAATTTTGAATTTTGAAAACATGTATTGATGTCATTAAAAAATATGATGAATAAAAGAGGTCCTAAAATGGAGCCCTGAGGCACTCCCGAAGTAACACCTAGGGTGTTAGAAATTAAACCATTTATCACAACCCTCTGCGTCCTATTAAAAACGTAAGAAGAAAACCATCTCAAAAGATCACCATGTATACCATTGAATGCAATCTTATGCAAGAGAAGCTGATGATCAACCTTGTCAAAAGCCTTCCGGAAATCGGTATATATAGTATCAACTTGGACACGAGAGTCCATGTTGTTAAACAAGTAGTCCACAAAAGTTACCATATTGGTTGTAGTTGACCTTCGTTTGACGAATCCATGTTGTTGTTGAATGATAGTATTATGCAGCAGAGGGTATACTTTATCATGAACTAGTCTCTCAAAAACTTTTGACAAAGCTGACAGTATTGATATAGGACGATAATTCACGACATCATCCTTTGGTCCCGATTTGTAAATAGGAGTTATATTTGCAAGCTTCCATGCTTGAGGAAAGCAACTTTGAGAAACAGATTGGTTAAATATAAAATGCAGGGGTATACACAGATTAACGGCTGTCTGTCTAATGAATGTTACTGGTAGACCATCCGATCCTGGCCCTTTAGAAGGATCCAATGCCTTGAGCGCACTAAGAACCTCATCAATAGTAAACTGAATGCCATTTAACAGAGTACAGCTTTCAGAGCAGTCGTCACACGTGGATGGGATATTAGTAGAAGTGGATGGTTCATAAACCGAATTAAAAAAGTCTGAATAAAGATTACAAATGTTTTCTGGGTTGCTAGTTGACTGTGTTATACATCATGGTGGATGGAATGCAAGCAGATTTTTTCCTATTAGAAATGAACGTCCAAAAATGCTTAACATTGTTTGGAATACCATCTTCAACAGAATTAATGAGCATTCCTTATAACAGTTTTTGCATTCATCTTGGAACCTAGATCGGTAAAGTGCGAACTGCTCGTAATCGGATACATTGTGATACATTTTCCATCTAACCCAGGCCTTAGCCTTATTTTTATAAATGTGTATAAGGGGTTTTGAGAACCACACGGGAAACTTAGATGATCTGCAAGTAGTCAAATGTACATGCTTTTTAATAAGACCAAAAATAATATTATAAAAAGTGTCGAGAGATTCGTCAACGGATTGGTAATTTAAGGCGTCTCTCCAATTAATTTCCTTTAAATCGTCATTAATTTTGTCATAACTCGTCTTATAGTAATTATATTTTTTTATCGTCTTACGTACCATTGAACTATGAGGCAAACGTAGCGAAATCAATACACAGAATGGAGGATGATGGTTGTCAAGCTGTAACAAATAATCTGTGGGGGCAGAAATTGTGCAATCATTATTACTTATGACCAAGTCTAATATTCTCCCATTCAGATTTTTCATAGTATTAAATTGATGAGCATTTAGGAAGGACATAAACACACTCAATTAACTACATATGGGAGAATAGAGAAAATACTTTGGTAAAAAGGGATGGTGCTGTTCATCCTGTGTGGAATCCTAGTGCATGGCATAGAGACCACGTTTAAAATGGGTACTTCGTAAAAAAAAACATCAACTGAAATTAAATAACATTAACTTCGAATATCGGGGCTTGTGGCTAAGTAATAACAGCCACACGGGTCGATCGATCAGGTTAAGTTACGTTTGCCACGATTGGTCCGTGGATGGGTGACCATCTTTACATACGAAGACCCCTCCGTGCGTCGGAAAGCACGTTAAGCCGTTGGTCTCGGCTGTCATTTGTAGATCTTTGACAGTCGTTACGGGTAGTCAGAAGCTCGACAGTCTGACAACCAGTCTTACCAAGGTGTATCGTGTTACCCAGTAACTGGGTTGGGTTGGGGAGGTCAGATAGGCAGTCGCTCCATGTAAAATACTGGTATTCAGCTGTATCCGGTAAGACTGGAAGCCGACCCAACATAGTTGGGAAAAGGCTAGGCAGATGATGAAACTTCGAATACTATGAAAATACGTATTACTGAAGCTTACTCAAAATCTACCCAAGAAAAGTATATAAAATTGATATGGGTGGTCCCATATAAATTTTGCAAGCTTTTCCTATCAAATATTAAAAATAAAAAAAATCACGTAAATCGGCCCAGTAATCACGGAGAAATCGATAAACATGCATAAAAAAGTCGCTAAAAATACATGTACAGACGAATTTAGAATTTCCTCCTTTTTGAAGTAGGTTACAAATGATAACCTCATCCACAAATTGACAGCAACAAGCGCAGCTTAACCTCACAGAATTTTATTGATCTACGACCGATTAGGTTCAATAATAAATGGTTCATATTCAATAATATTTATTTTAATAGCTAGCATAGATAACTTGGTCAAAGCGGCTTGGCACTGCCTTCCTTGGCAACCGAATACGATAGTTTCCAATACTGTGAACTTCAATTTGAATACCAGTGGACATAAATTAGTTATCACTTTCATTTATGGGGGATTTGTTGTTATTTTCTTAGTTTTGTCATGGTTTCCAAATATTAATATTTGTAGTGATTTTAAATACTAAATATAAAATTGAAAGTATGTGATTTGCCTCAAATTATTTGTGTATGAAGTTTAAAAGTATATTATTTTGCTACGGCTACACTGTCGCAATAACGCGAACTTCACTTCGCGTGCTCTCTGTTGTAATTTAGACTTCGAGCGGTGTGCGAGAGAGAGGGAGCGAAGTGTAGTTTGCGTTATCGCGACAGTGTAGCCGTAGCATAAGACAGTTACCGAAAAAGTACTGGTTTTGTAACAGAACGGAATGGAAACATATAATTATGTCGTCGCGTAGTTGTTAACTTTTTAAGTCAGTTCTGTTCGAGCCTCAGAACCGAAAGGTTGTCTTCAAGAAGTCTAAAGTCTATACTGATATAATATGGAGTACCTAATCAAATAGTTCGTTAAATATTGCTATATACCAAGTTTGTATGTGTGTAAGAATATAAATACAGAAATAATGGTACTGAAAAGGCGTATGATTTCCGTTTGATTTAAATTATCGAGGCTAAAATAATGATACCAGCTGCTCGGTTCAATCCAAGGTGAAGCTACGCTTGCCACGGTTGGTTCGTGGATGACCCATCCACGAACCAACCGTGGCAAACGTAGCTGAGGTAAGACCATCAAATTCATATCGAAACCCCTCCATGCCTCGGAAAGCAAGTTAAGCCGTTGCACGATGGTCCGGGCTGTCATTCGTGGATTTTTGACAGTTGTTACGGGTAGTAAGAAGGCCAAAAGTCTGACAACCAGTCCTATTAAGGGGTGTCGTTTTACCCAGTAACTGGGTTGTGAAAAAACATGAAGTTCAATTAAGCGCAATTTCAAAATAAATTGTATTTGCGGACACCGTCTGTAACCTAAAATACATAGCATCCATACACTGCCAGACTCCTAAAACGAACCACCGTGCAATTCCATCTGCCGTATAAAGGTCTAATGCGCCATTTTTACGGACGAGAGAATCGCGGCGATAGTCACGCTGTGCTTTCAATTTATCACCACGACGATATCGCCGTGTGGAGTGAATTTAATGGCACGGCGAGACTATCGTTGCAATTTTCCGCCCGTGAAGATGGCGCCTTAAACATCAAAATAATTATTAGTCAAGAAAAAGTTTTTATGCAGTTTTCGGCATACTGGCATCATTTTGGTGTCGTCATTGTTCCGAATTTGAATTCACAACCATTTAAAAAGTCATTGAGAAACTTCTTTACAATAACTGCAGGGTAGCTCGATTTTAACTACACTCCGGACCTCCTGTCCGGGAGTGTATTTAAAGTCATTTACTTTTTGAAATAAATTAGGAAGATATATTTTGATTGTATTTTAAAATACTAGAATATAATTATCTTTATTATATACACCATACAAATTACAGATAAAAATGTAGAAATTGAATTTTTACTACCCATAAAATGAAAATATGTCCTGAAAAACACGAAAATTAAACATTGGCTTATTCCCGTCGCCCAGAAGTTACTGACTAAAAGTCGCAATAAAAAAACCTGGACCAAGCCTTCGCTAGTAAAGTAGCAGGCAAAAATTATAATTTTTTCAACTAGTACTAACCTGATAGCACAACTAGTGCCGTCCTCTTCGTCCTCCCTCTTTTTCCTCCTGCGCCGTATATACAGGTAAGCGGCCACGGCAAACAAGATGGCAGCCGCACTGCATCCCAGGATTATCACCAACACAACTGTACGAGTCTTCATTGTGATCTGTTGAAGAATGGATAAAGGTTAGTGTTTTTGGAAATTAAGGTCAAAGCAATATGGAGGCATGAGGAACAGGGTGTAAAGTTCACTCATCCTCCACAGAAAAGGGAGGATCCTCCGACCAGATGGGTATCGTGTCTGATGGGTAACTGCCCGACAGTCTCTAGGATGTCGCTGCGCCCCCATAAGGGGGCACGGCATGCGGAACCGGGGCTTCCCCCCCTGGCCTGGTGGAGGGTATGCGGTGGTCCGTAAATACGGTCGTTTTAGGTGCCTACAGCGGCGAATAGAACATAGGAAGCGTTTTAACGCGTCCGTGTAACTGCGAAGCGCCGCGACGCTAGTATGTTAGCGCCGCTTTCTTCACGACTCTACGGCGGTCGGCCCCCGCCAGATGAGACCCCCGGTTACCCAGAGGAGTCCCAACGAAGACGACCAGCGACAATGGAGCTGACTCAACGCTCCTACAGAAAAGGTGTTGAGTTCCCTCCCGCCTCGCTCTCAGAGCTAGCCGATTACGGTCCGGGCTAAGGAACTGTCGTGTGTAAATGGCATTGTACTGTGTAACACCACACCGTTCAGTGTCTACGCGCGTCGCAGCCCGCGCCACGCCCACGCTTGTGTTCACTGAGTATAGATTCTTGTATAGTAATGTCTGTGTTAGTTACGTGACATGCCTATATTAACTTAGAACCCGACGGTTGATGTCGGGATGTTCTATATATGCTAGTTGCGCGGTGAACTCTGCTTGCACGATGCAGGATTTTGCGTGACGTCAGTGTATTGCGTAGTTCACATGTGACGATGCCGCCACAGCAACAAGTTTCAGTTTGCAGAGTTCGGTACCAAAAGGGTGCCTATGGGACCCTGTTATCGCTGATACCTACCCACTGTCACAGGGCTGTGGCTTTGTATCCGCACTAAGTCAGTTTCAATACGTGTTAGTATAGCTTCTATTAATGCATAATGTTAAAAGAAGATGTAGTGACAATAATTGAAAAGAGTATGCTTGGATGGTTTGGTCATGTTGAGAGAATGAATGAAAGGCGACTAACAAAAGGTATTTACAAGACAGATGTGAGTGGAAACGCTGGGAGGGGACGCCCCATCTCATTGGTGAAGTTCTTAAAAACGTCAGGTGTAGTACTCGCAACCGATGTGCGTGTATGACCAGATGTATGAACGTAAACGAAGCAAAAGGCGTATGTAAGGAGCGTAGCAGGTGGCGCTCTATAATTTCTGGCTACCCCCATGTGAAGAGACAGTACATGGAAGAAGGCGTGAGTTTATGTGTGTGTATGTATGTATGTATAAGCTGTGCTGCTGGGGAGTTTGTTGCGCCACTTCTTCTTCCCAGCTAAAGCACTAGGAAGTGGTCAAGGGCGGGCGTTTTTGGGGACTGTCTTATGTAATTTTGACGTTCGAAAAGTGCTGATTCTCAGCCTAGTTTGAATAAATTACTTTTGATTTTGATTTTGGAACGGTGCCAAACCTAACCATATTAACCTCAGCTGTTCGTCCGTCGTCTGCCAGTGGGCTGTATCTCATGAACCGTAACAGGTAGACAGTTGAAATTTTTACAAATTGTGTATTACTATAAATTGCCGCTTTAACAATAAAAACAACAAATAATAAAAATAAAATAAAGTTAAAAACTACCTTTAATTTTTAACTTCTCCTGGGGTTCCCTTACAAGAAACGTGTTTTTTTCGTTGTTTTTTTTCTAAATATTGTACGTTTTTTTTTGGTGCGCAGCCCTTAGTGCGCGAAACTGACTCGCACTAGGATGGTTCATTATGTAACAGGGTACCTAGTAGAGAAGCCGATGGCTTACCAGGTACTAAGTGGTCACCGCCGTCTGTGGACATCTGCAATATCATCTGTCATCGTGTGACCACTGAAAATCAGCTCTGTGCTGTGGGCCTGCCCCATAGCACAGCATCATGCTGAGTGGAAGCCTTCTGGTCACAGTCATGGCGTGCAGCTGCCGACTATTTATTTTCTGTGTTCATAAGTATAAATCTGTATTGTTTTATGTTTGTTTTAAGGGATGGAAGTGTGTAGACAGGAAGTGACAGCTTGAGTATGCAATAAGAAAGTAATTTTTAATAGCATGGAATTAGTACGTACTATATAGATTGTAAGTAGAGGGGGTCGAATTTCGACCAGTGGGCGACCACTAGTAATGAATAAATATGCGAATAAATATCAGTATTTAGCTTTTTAAATTCTGAGGTTAATTTCTGGCGCTGCTTAGTTGCTTATGACCAAGGTGAGATGTCGATGTTAAACATCATATGCGACTATTTTTATTTGAGTTATCATATCGTTTTGTATGCACGTATTTCTGTGACAAATTAATCTATACATTTTTCTTTCTTAATACCACAAGTATTGCAGATGCGTTGGGGTCCCAGGGACAACGCTGTAATTCCCCATACGCTTTTTTTTAAACCAGCATCCAAACACTAAAATTGGAACAAATCAAATCAAATCAAAAGTCATTTATTCAAACTAGGCTGAGGACCAGCACTTTTCGAACGTCAAAATTACATAAGACAGTCCCCCAAAACGCCCACCCTTCGCCACTTCCTAGTGCTTTAGCTGGGAAGAAGAAGTGGCCAACAAACTCCTCAGCAGCGAACACAACAACACTGCTTGGCGACAGAAATAGGTGTGGTGGCAGTACTTCCCTCCACTTGTGGCTAAGTATTAACAGCCGCACGGGTCAATCGATCAGGTTAAGCTACGCTTGCCACGGTTGGTCCGTGGATGGGTGACCATATTTACATACCAAGACCTCTCCGTGGCACGGAAAGCATGTTAAGTCGTTGGTCCCGGCTGCTATTTGTAGATCTTTGATAGTTGTTACGGGTCATCAGAAGCCCGATAGTCTGACAACCAGTCTTACCAAGGGGTATCGTGTTACCCAGTAACTAGGTTGTGAAGGTCAGATAGGTAGTCACTCCATGTAAAATTCTTATATTCAGCTGGATCCGAATAGACTGGAAGCCGACCCCAACCTAGTTAGGAACGGCGATAAGTCCTCTCTTTGAGGAGTGGCTAGAGAGGCGCCACGGCGTCCTCACCTTCCTCCTGACGCAGGTCCTCACCAGACACGGCAGTTTCGGGAGGTTCCTGTGTCGGATAAGGCGGGAGGAAACGTCCGGGTGTCACCACTGTGTGGATCGCCGTGTCCTCGTGGAGGCGATCGGCAGTAGAGATCTCTCGCGTCCGGCCCTGGTTCAGGCCATGGTACGGAGCGAGAGGGCATGGGCAGCCGTTACCTCCTTCTGCGAAGCAGTAATGGCGGGACGGTTGAGGGAAAGGCATTTTTCGCACCCTCTCGCCCCTAGCCGCCGCAGGAGACGCCTTTGGTGTCGGGAATCTCGGGCGAATTTCCGGCCACCGCAGGCGCGGGCTTGCGGACGGTGAGCAATAGGTAGCTCACTGTCCGGCAAGGACCAGGCCCGGGTCGACGGCGCAGCGTATTCCACGCACGCCTCAAAAAAAAATGCTTAATATCATCCCCATATTACGTGCAAAAGAGAGGTACGCTAAAAAATATATTTTCAAGTTTTTACCTATGCCATATTACAGCTTTCTAGTACTAAGCGTCTCTGAGCTACAGTGGGGTCAGACAGACAGACAGACAGACAGACGGACATGGCGAAACTATAAGGGTTCCTTGTTTACTACGGAACCCTAAAAACTGGCAATAAACTCGATGGATACCCTTTTAAATCAAAATATAGTTACAAAATTCAGTTAGTTACAGTTATTGGTTACATCATTCATGTTAAGATTATAAATATAAGTGAGAACGATTTAGAATAACGTGCACGTTAAAAGAGTCCAGAGCAAAATGTAAAAAAAAACTACTAATACAGTTGGCCCGTAATTGGTCTATTGCAGCGCAAAGGCCTGATCTCATACAAAACACGAATGAAGATAATTTAATCACTAAACCCTTGCTAAATATATCGCCTCGTACTTCTGCTGAGAATAAGGTCCTGAGTCCTGCTACTGCGAAATTCATCGGGATGAACCCGATGAATTTCGCAGTAGCAGCTCGGAGTCTGGATTTGTGCCCGGTTTATTGCGGTAGGCTTGCATCAATGGCCCGCGACCACACCACTGCATCACACTAAAAGTCCGGATATTATGAAACTGAGAAAAATTTTTTTTTTTTTCTAGCCAGGTATTTTATGCCTGCCTAGCCAGCCTGAACGCGATCAGCACATGTAAACTGCGTTCAAGAGTTACCAGTGCCATTATCGTGGAATATTGAAACTGACATTAGTACGACTAAAGGTGGCAATCACAATTATTTTGTGCAAGCGTAGGTACACAACTTCCCTATAGGCTACACACTTTACAAGCAAGCTGGAGCAGCAACAGTTTTTGCTTGAGCGAGCGACGACGATGACTTGCTTGATTTAGCTACTACAACAGAACAAAGAACTATGCACACTGAGTGCGTGTAATTTAACCTGCATATACACATTCAATCATGCTTGCACAAGCGAGGCTTTTCCAGCCGCGTAATGAAAATTATAAAAATCATCATACAGACGCTCACACGTTTGCATGATTGTTTATGCAGGCTTGTCATGCTTACAGTTACGTGTGTGGCCACATTTAGTCATACTAATATCAGTGTCAATATTACACAATAATGACACTGGTAACTCTTGAACGCAGTTTACATTTGCTGATCGCGTTCAGGCTGGCTAGGCAGGCATAAAATACATGGCTAGAAAAAAAAAAATTCTCAATTTCATAATATCCGGACCTTTAGTGTAATGCAGTGGTGTGGTCGCGGGCCATTGATGCAAGACTACCGCAATAAACTGGGCACAAATCCAGACTCCGGGCTGCTACTGCGAAATTCATCGGGCATTTGCCCGAAATGGGCCTAACAACATAACCCTGGCTAGAAAAAAAATATGTTTTTTCTCAATCTCATAATATCCGGACAAAAATACGACACATCAAGCCTCAGAAAGAGACTGTTACTGGGATATGAGTGACAAAGACGACGCTCTACAAAACCGAACTTTTCCTAAAACTAAATGTGCCATATTAACGCCCGCGTACATTGGTGTAAACATGAGACCACATGTCCCAAAAAGACAAAATTGGCAATATCCGTGCCACCGAGTAATTCCGGATATTTAAGTGAAAAAGAAAACGTAATAGCCATATTTAATCGCTGGGCTTCAGCCAAAATCCGGCTGAAACTGCGGTTAAGTTGAATTTCTAGATAAAGAGGGATTTTCACTTATTGTGAAAGTTTCAACTTAATCCGTAAGAAAGTTACTTGGGAGTCCATTTTCATTAAATCGTTGGTAGTTAAGTACTAAGTAGTTTTATATTCTAGGCTAGATTAATACCTTAGGCCAGAGGTGGGTGTGACCCAGTCATGCAATTGCCCGCATATTTTGAAAACTATACGCTTCAATAAGAATTTTGTATCATATAAGGTAGGTATACGCATACAAAATATATTTGTTACTTTAAGGGCTATTTTGGTCTGCTCATTGCACCAAAAAATCCGCTATACCGACTCAAAAAAGGAAGAGAGAAGAACTGTTTATTCTGCACAAACAAACCGCACATTACCAAAGAAATACATGAAATACATACACACAAAGTAGCCAAAAGCCTCGTATTCAAGACATAAAAGTTTGACAATCTTGTCCATTGCTTGTTGTCAGTGCCAGGGACCAAAGACAATCTACATTGCGTAATATCAACATTATACATTGCGTAGAAATTCAATTATACGCCGAATAAGATTCACCAATCTTCATCAAATTAGAACAAAGCTTTGAAAAAAAAAACTACATACGTAACATCCCGCCTTGTTGTCCCGAAGGGTTTGACAATGGTGTACCCGTAGTACACCCACATTTCGGCAGTTATTTAGAGGGTGAGCCTATTGCCATCACCTGGGCACAAATCCAGATTCCGAGCTGCTACTGAGAAATTCCAGATAGAATAATCCAATAACACTTAGCCCAACCCGGGAATCAAACCCAGGACCTCATGCTCAGTAGTAGCGCTTGCGACCACTAGACCAATTTCATGATTATCAAAAACAGTTAATCATGAAATTGGAGAAAATTGCTAATTATATTGACTGATATGTTACGACGTAATAGAAATTGGTCACCCATCCACGGGCTGTCCCCGAAAAATGCAGCAAACGCAGTTGGCTGTTGATAAATCATTCAAGCAATCACAGCAGATTACGCGCGCTTGGCAATTAATTTTGCGTTAATATTCGTTCGAGTAACCAACCCTTAACTTCACAAATCGAGCAATCCATCAGCAGTTTTTGGTCACGATTCCCATTGCCACCAATTATTTATATCAGTAGTTTATTTTAGTGGTCTTTAGAATGTCTAGCTCGTATAATTAATATTAAATATTTAATTCTCCAAAAACAGACCATACAAAACAGGCCACGCGGTTTAAAAGCACTTTTGTCTGATTTAAAGCTATTTAAGCCACTAAACCTGTTGGCAGCGTACCAAAAATACTTCATACGTCCTTTGCTATTATGTGTGGGAAATAAACCACCAACACTAAAAAACATGAATACCTAAAATGGGGTAAAAAAACTTTAATAAAACCGGCCAAGTGCGTGTCGAACTACGCACAATGAAGAGTTCCGTAGTTGGGAAGTTGGTATGAATTTATCCCAAAAATAAACTTAAGACGCTGACAACACCTAAACCGCGGTCACTGTCAGATTGCATAGAAAAGAAAGAGAAGCACGATGACACAACGCTTGTAATTTATTGCAAACCATGAAGCAGTTATCTATTTACTCAAAATTGAGTTGAGTAATCGAAAATAAAAAACAACCAAGTTCTGCATTCAAATAAGACGTTCTTGTCATTAAATAAATACGTAACGTATGTTGATATTTAATGCAGATATTTTGTATTAGAACTTAAGGTAAGAGGTTAGTTTATCGTTAGTTTGTAACGGGTTTTTTTTTTCAAAACGTGTTTTGGTAACAACCAAGTTCTAGAAAATATGTTCAAAATTAACATATATTTTTTCCGCCACCACAAACTATACAGATTTGGCAATTTTTTTTTTCTTAAGAGAAGCCAATTTTGGTCAATTGGGTCTTGTCAGCCCCTTAACATTGTAGTTGAAAGACATGTCCTCCTATATATGGATATATGCCACGGTCAATTCTCCAACTGCAAATTTAAGTTGGTCGACTATTACTCGTTAACTTGTAAAGTCTACTTAACTGTAATAGTTTTCCCTTTAATTTCATTATATGTACTACTTTCATGATTTTTTTCACATCTCCATAAACAACCGTATAGCTGGCAGGAGGGACAATTAACTCTAACAAAAAATAGCACTTTAATGCTTAATATTACGCAAACGGATCCTTGAATCGAAAAGCGGTGTTGACAGACCCGCAATAGTTTTCGGCGGCCTATCCAACGATACCCCACAATAAGGGATGGACGAGAAAAATAATATCATCCCCACATTACGTGCTTCTAATTTTTTTCAAGGTTTTATTTTAGCATTTTGTGGGCGTGTTTAATATGTATACCTACGCCAAATTGCAGCTTTCTAGTACTAAGCGTCTGTCAGCCACAGTGGGGACAGACAGACAAACGGACACGACTAAACAAGTGACAATAGGTAATATTGTATGGCCCCGTACCCATAATATTGGTCTGTACAATGTCTGTATATCTGTCTTTGTTGCCTCCATGAAGTAGTTTTATTAATCATCACAGCATGTATAAATTCACTTGGAGAAATAAGTTATGTGAAGATAAATTGATTTTATTTGTAGAATAAAATAATTAAATTGTAGCGGCATCTACATCACCACATGCGAACTACGCAACACACTGACGTCACGCAAAATCCTGCATCGCGCAAGCAGAGTTTACCGCGCAACTAGCATAGGTATATAGAACATCCCGACATCCTCACGGTCAACTACGAGATTCCATACATAAAAAAAAAAATCAACCCCCAGGCCGTTGCCCACCAGCCATGACACCCGTCTGGTCGGAGGATCCTCCCTTTTCTATGGAGGATGAGTGAACTTTACACCCAGTTCCTCATGCCTCTATAAAATAAAATACTGGCAGACTGATCCGCGAGAAGGAACAACGAAACAAACTCACGAGGTCATGGCAAGAAAATTGATTTTCTGATTGAATTTCTGTTTTGCTATTTTATTTTAAAACATTCCTTAATAGTAACGTTTTAACACTTAAATACTAGTTTTAAAATAGTATAAAATGATCAATAGAATTAGCAAAAAAATATTATTAAAATCTCGATTATGATTATAAATGTAATGCTTGGTCACTTCCTACCATCAGTGGGATGACACTGACAGCTCACTCCACGCAAGTTTTCACGGTTAGATTTTTACAGAATCGACATGCTGAATCAGAAACTCTAATCTTTATTTAAGGGTCAGGTAATCACCGTTGACCTTGGCCATACAAATACACGTCGCGCTCACGCCGCGCGGCGGTTCGGTTTCATAGGGAATATAAATTTTTGGAAAAAAAAATGAATATTTGAAAAAAAGGCAAGGATATAATTATAGATAATAAAATAGTCTTTTCATGCAAAAAACATCATGAAAATATCTTAAGTAGTTTGAAAGTAATATATTTTTTTACGCTTTGGGTAGATATTACTTCCGAAATTTATTTCATAAAGTATTTTACTGCAATAATTAAACATTCACATATGGAATTGATGTGTATGCGTTCTAGTTTAACATACGTTTTTTGTATAACTTACTTGCATTATAAGAAGCCGTAATAACATAATTAAAAGCCACTAAAATCATATATCTGCGCCTTAAGATTGTACATTTTACTAACCAGTGCCTGTACCTAATATGTTATTGAGATAAATAAAGATTAAAACATTATTATGATTATTTAGGTACACAAAATTAACCAACCATCCCGATCGCCCTAATGAAAATCTATGACATATTCTAACGTTAGACAACGAATTAATTCGTTTTGGAGGTCAGATGGCAGTTGCTCCATAAAATACATACCGTATTATCATACTCCATAAAATACATACTGCATCCAGTTAGACTTGAAGCTGACCCCAACCTAGTTGGGCAAAGGCTAGGCAGATGATGATTCTAGGTAAAATATTGTCATTAGGCTAAATCTGTTTAGACTGGAAACTGACCCAAGTCTAATCAGAAAAAGGCTAAGTGGAGGAAACAGATTGGTACCACAGTTGTAATGTTATTAGCAACCACAGAAAAAATATAACAATACCAGTCTACAAGGTGTCGTTTTCCATTCTCGTCAAACTTCAGGAGGCTGCGACATATATAATCAAATTAAATTACGATACCTGCTCAATAATTAATATATACAAGTTTGACAGTATTTTAGAATACACCACTTTCACAGAACAGAATCACCCCGTTGCGTATGTGGTAGTGTGTGTGTAAAAGGGCAGTTACAGTGCGGTATCATACGGGCCACGTTTAAACATGCGTGTCCCACGCATGCCGATTTCCAAAAATTAGGGAAAAAAAGACCTACTTATTTTATCATTGATTCGTGTCGAAAATCATTAGCATAGTTACGTCCTTGAATTTGACGAGGATGCAAAACGACATCTTGTATTATTGTCCTACTGCAGAGCAAAAACCTCTTCTCGTACAGAGATGGCATGAGTATTGATCACCTTGCTTGGTCAAGGTGGATTGCCAATTTAAAATTCAAATAATTTATTGTGGATCATAGGTTCATAAGATGTTGTGTTAGTTACAGGTAGGTCTGCTATGTCCCGCCATTGAGGCATACGACATTCATATTATAAGTTTGGTACATAGATAGTTAAAATACAATACATCAAATTGTCATGCAATACATTAATATTAAATCAGTATAATGTTTATGTCAAATTACAAACTAGTTATGTTACAAAATAGTATGATTCAATGTATTATTGTCATTTAGGAAGTCTCTTGTAAAGTAATAACATTTACTTATCAATAATTCGTGTAGTTTTTTTTTAAAGTTGAATATCGCTCACAGTTCGGAGAAAAGGTGGAAGATTATTAAAGATACGTGGGCTCTTACAAAAGATGCTTTGATGCAAAAGCTTTGTTTTACTGGCTACGGTGCGCAGCTGGTCTTTGTCATTTCTGACTTTTATTGAATCCTAGCTGCTGTCCGATAAGGACCAGGCCAGGGTCGACGGCGCGTTGTGTTCTATGCGCGCCTCAAAGAGATGTGAGCCCAACTGATGAGGTCCACTAGGGCTGATGCCTGCCTGGATACCGTAGCCCCTGGCAACACACAGGCAACGGAAGGAACACGGGTGTGTTTTAATCAGTTAGTCAGTAAGAGTCTGACAGGCTTCGTCCGCGTGGCTTATTTCAAAATAAAAGTGCCGTACATCAATACATCCATATGCATTTAGTAAAAAGCAGTTATTCTGACATTAAAAACAAACTCTTCAATTTTATTTATTTGTATTGATTGATATATACAATAAGTCTAGGTTTACCCACGATGGTTTCCTTCAGCGATGTCTGTAAATGGCCAAGATCAACTTAATGGCGCACGATAGCCTTTACCAGAAGTGATTATCGTATTAATGGTTTACCAGCTTCAATATCATCAGGATTTTGCCGGAATATAGTAGTAATTTATTTTACCTTTTTAGATACAAAAAGGTACAACGGCCAGAGAACGGAAAAACGGCGGATTTAATGCCTTAGGCATTCTCTACCAGCCAACCAAGGGTGGTGAAGAGATAAGATGGCAGGTGCTCTGTTTGAGAGGAACAATGAGATTTTTTATTAAAATGATATCATAATGAATTATAAATAAAATAGGTACGCAAGTACATAAATAGGAACAGTAACAGCAGTTCGTCGTGGACGTGGTACGACAGCGGCCTCCCTGACATCTCTGTCATCAGAAGACTGCCGCCACGCAACCATCGATGCGACATTTTGCTAGAGTGACTGTCACCAGCCAGTGTCGCTCTATTCCGACCTTTTCGGTGATTGCAGTAACTTTGTAACAAAACTAGATGGCGCCACTTGCTGTGCCGTCGAACTTAAAAGTACATAATAATAATTTGAATTGTGAAAGACACATTGGTACGGATTTGAACCCCAAAAAATAAATGTAAGTTCCTACTGGAATATATATTTATTACATTCTTTTCTTTAAAAAAAAAACTACAATAATATTGTTACGTTGGGCACACTAGTAAATCAGAAAAAGGCATTTTGTTCAGGAATGGAGCGCAAAAACCCTTTTACGTCATTCCAGAGTCGAACCCAGGAGGAATGGTTCACGCTAAATTGCGGGGAAAAATAGAAAAGGTTTGAATGTATGGCTATAAAATCAGCCATTATTGCAAGTTTCTAAAGCAATCATGTTTTTAGCGCGTATATTTGGTGTGAAAAACATTTAAATCACTATAATGGACGCCCATAACAGTTTTTCGAACGTACTAGGCTAAATAAAAGGAAATCACACGTAACAATTATATTACAGTTCATATTTGTCTCACCAAGTTATCGCTTAGACTTACCACGACTTATCGATTAGAAATAATATAAGAAAATATGAAACTTTAAAGAGTATTAGGCTTGCCAGTACACTTTGTGCAAAACGCCATAGAACAGCTATGTTTGACAAGAGTGCATTTTGTATGGGACCTAGAATATATAATAAATTACCTAATAATATAAAAGAAGCAAAGAATTTTACATCATTTAAAAATAAATTAAAGACATACCTGATCAATAAAGCCTATTACACAGTTACTGATTATTTAAATGATAAATGTAATTAAATTTTTAAGTTAAGTAATAATAATAAAATTATATAATTAATACATTTCATAAATAATTTAATATTAATATTTGTAAATTATTGAATGTAATAAATATTTTTATTATAGTAGATATTTGCACACCTGTTTAGGTAGGATATGGTTTTAAGAACTTGTTTATAATATATGTATCACCTCATGTACCTACCCATATTCAAGCAAATAAATGATTTGATTTGATTTGATTTGATTTACCAAGGGATATCGTGGTACCCAGTAACTGGGTTATGGAGGTCAGATAGGAAGTCGCTCCGTGTAAAATACTAGTATTCAGCTGCATCCGGGTAGACTAGAAGCCGACCCCAATATAGTTGGGTAATGGCTAGGCAGATTATGACGATTAGCCCAAATCGTGTCTTCTTGAAAAAAAAAACTAAGAACATAAACAAACTATTCTAATATTCAATGATTAAAGGCTTCTACATACTGGCGCGACTTGTCGCGCGACGCGACGCGACACAAAGACACCGCGTGTAGCGCTACAAGCGGTGCCTTTGTGTCGCGACGCGTCGCGCGACATGTCGCGCCAGTATGTAGGAGCCTTAAGTCTTAAAAGTTTATTTATTATAGAAAAAAGTTTTAAAAGTTTATTTTTTTATAAAAAAAAGGCTAAAGTATATTTATTTATTTAAAACGCAACTATAACACCTTTACAGACTCAACCAAGGCGATGTTATAATAAGTCACAATGTGTACACAGAATTACAAAAAAATAAAATTACTTGTAAGCAAAATTACAATGAGTTAAATACCAATATAACAACTTTATTATTATAAACATGACAACGCTTATAATAACAGACCTCTTTCAATTATTATTTCTTTCAAGTTATTATTGAAGAGTAAACAAAAACGTAGAATAAGCATAATATTTTAATATAATTAAAATTTTTGAACAAACTAAAAGGTTCCTCCATAAAAACGCTATCGCTCATAAAAATACTACAGGCTTGTCTCTTGGCCCCATCCTATGCGGATTCCGATGCGGTGCTGCGGAGCCGTCATCGACCCAAGTATGTTTAAACGGGCCAGTCGACCCGCGCCAGTAGTTACATCAACTTGCTAGGCTTTTTAACGCTTCAAAGTATAAGTATACATTAAAATTCTGAACACTTTAGAAGCAACCGTTTCTTTTGCAGTACAGGGAGAGTTTTGACACTAAAAACCGGACAAGTGCGGGTCGGACTCACACACGAAGGGTTCCGGACCACGGTACAAAATAAAAAAAAAACGCTGAAAAAAACACGTTTCTTGTATGGTATTAATTTTTAACTTTCTTAAATTGTTCTTATTTGTTGTCATAGCAGCAATAGAATACAGAATCTGTGAACATTTCAAATGTCTACCTATCACCATAAATGGTCAAAATTGATGACACGAATAGCAATGTCAGATAGATAATTAGCAATTACTTAATAACTAATCAGTTCTGTTAACTAAAGTAATGATTTATTTATTTAAAATTCGTTACGTTTATAACACCATTACATTTGAAATGTACTTATGCGATTTTACAGCTATTTAATAATAAAAACTACCGCTAGCAAAAAAACTAAGTAAGTAATAATATCTTCATTTTGATTGGCTCGCTCCTGTTCTTAGGTAGATATTTAAAACCTTTGTGATTTTTAGGCATATTGAGTGCAAATTGTGTAACTCTTCCTCTATTACCTAAGTACACTTCCAATAAAATAGGTAATGCTTTTGACATCATGTTACGGTTCTAATATACATATTTAAAGTGCTATGTTATTAATTAGGGGAAGGAAAAATAGTCACAATTGATTCTTGGTACTTTGTATTGGGATACTTTAACGCTCATCTGAGATCAGTAAATCTACCAAGTACTCTTACTTCAGCTAGTTTTACTAAAGTCAAATGATTCAATAAAAAACGTTCATTTTTAGTTAACATGACATATAAAACTGCAAAAATTCTGCTTTCAAAAATCAGTCTTGTATAACTCTTGACCTACTGAAGAAACCTCGATGTCTGCTAAAAAGATCACGCTTGACATCATTGATCGCGAAAACTTCTTTCGTGAGTACTTCTCTTTTTGATCGTTGACAGAATCTTTATGACTGCCGATGCTTAATTCAACTTGCCAGAAAAAAACAGGAAAGTTAACTGGCCAGTAATGAAGCAAGTGAACTCTCCAGTTCAAACGCGCTACACCGACAAAGATAGATAAACGGACTCGCTCCTAAAATAATAGCAATCGATTCTCAGATAATATAGTAAGCCTCCTCAGTGATTTACGAACTCGAAGTACAATTTATGTAAGACAGTTATAGATTATGTAGATAAGGTGAAATGAGGTCTTAGATAACTTATCTATAACATCTGAGTATTAGTTAATTCTGTTGTTGTAGTAAAGTTTCTTCACAAAAATGTTTGTCTAAAGTAGAATTATTAATTCACCTGAGTAATCAAAAGACCATTTTGGACACCAATCGACATGGTCTTCACATGATCTGACAAAGATTATGTCTGGACTTTAAAGGAGACTGTGACCTCTGAGTTTGTTTCGGCCTTTCTTCTCAGAGTAGTCAGATAGGAAACGCCGAGCTCATCTAGTTTTTTTCTAAATATGATTGACGTGTAAAAGTGTTTGTACAAACCTACTTACAGAAAATAAAATTATTTCTTTTCTTTTAATTTAATTTAATTTCATTTCATTTCATCTCATTAATCTGAAATGTGCTAGCTGTCACTTAGTCAAATATTATTGTTTTGACGACACGGTTGGCGTAATGGCTGAGCCATCGACTGCTGCGCAGCGTGTCGCGGGTTCGATCCCCGCACGGAACAAATATTTGTATGATCTGCAAGTAATCGTTCCGGGTCTGGGTGTTTGTGTTTGTGTGTTTTTTTATGTTTGTAAACGCACCCACGATACAGGAAGAAATTCCTAGTGTAGCGCAACGTTTATTAACAAACAAAAAAAAAATGGAAATATTTATTGTATTTATTGTATTCTATTATTTTACACTTATTTATTTACATTTATTTTACACTTGCATAAATCGATTGTGGTGGCCCAGTGGTAACGGCTGTGACTTACGAGTTTTAGGTCGTAGGTTCGAACCCAGACAGGCTTTACTTTTTGTAAATAATTTCATCACCAGTGCTCTCAAAACGGTGAAGGAAAATATTGCGAGGAAACCGACAAGTCCTAGAACCAAAAATTCGAAGATATGTGACATCTACCAACCCGCACGGGGCCTGCGTGGTGGATTACGGACCACTCCCTCTCACAGAGAGGAGACCTGTGGCCCAGCAGTGGGAACATTATAGGCTGATTATTATTATGATGACCAAGCTAATTTATTGCTTTATTTTACAAATGTTTTAATTATAGTAATATCGTGAATTGCGGAGACTTATTTTTTTATAACCAAAAAATCGTAGTAGGTAATTTTATTTTTGTCTTGTAAACGTGGACTGATTGATCAACGTAACTAGCAAAAATGATTAACAATGGATTTAAGTCTCTAATTAAAGTTGACTTCCCTTTGTTACGACTTGAGCTTTCTTGTTTGAGTTCAACGAAAGTCGGATAGATGGCGCTAGTTGGTTCGCTTTCACGAGAATTCTTGTAGAACTATTTTATGTAGTGGTTGCCAACTATATCCATTCTTATTATAAATTCGAAAGTAACTCTGTCTGTCTGTCTGTTACCTTTTTACGCCTAATCCACTGAGCGGATTTCGATTAACTTTGGCAAGGAGATAGATGACATCTTGGGAAAGGACACAAGCTACTTTTTGTTTTAATAATAATCCTATAGGGGGGTGATTTTAGATGGCTGGTGTCCTGAAATACAGACCTCACGTCTAGTTTAGGCACCAGTCTCCCACAGTATAATGATTGCTCTTACGTATTTTGTATTGATTGATACCTACCTCTCTAATGTAATAAAAATATCTGTATAATAATATTAATTATGAAAGTTTGTATGGGAAACCCAGAATTTCTTAATGGAAATTCAAACTTAAGCTTTGCGTAATAAAATTAAGAATTCCGTGTTTCAGCGTTTTTGTAAAATCATCCCCCAAGGGGGCAAAATAGTCACGGGAAGGTACTTATGGGTCACCGAGGCCCCCGCAACACAGGCAACAGGAGGGAATACGGGTGGGTTTTCGTCAGTAATAGTCTGACACACCCTCCCGCTCCGCCCAGAGCGGGAGAAGTTATTTGATGATTTCCCACCCAAAAAAAAAAAGGGGCCAAATTGGGGATGATTTTAAAATTCACATATAATATTGATATCTTTGTGTACTTTTTTAAGAGATTTAAAGGATTGGAAATATAGTCATAGTCCGTAGCTTGAGATAACATTCGGTCTTTATTGAATTAAAATCGTTCCACTCGGTCAAAACTTATTAAAATTTAAAATCATAAAAATAACGTGGCACATACACTTAAGTGGTCAACGGTTTTTTGTTAAGTACCTGGTACTTCATGACAGGCCTACACTGTCCTCCCATACCTATTAACACTGTAATTTGAAAACATTGTAAAAGCCAATTATTTTTAAAAGAGTAACCGTGGAGTTTCTTGCCGGCTCTTCTCCATAGGAAACGACCCATTGGAACCGTGCACCTAGCTTCTGACGTTTCATAAGCGCCCATGTAGGTTTATGTGAAATAAAAATATTTTTATTTTGATTGATTTTGATTCTGGTGTTGCCAGAGTATTTCAAACTAATGGTGATAATTTTGAAATGAATAACAAATTTTTTTTCTCAAACATGCATGGAAATATAGTCTTTATTTTTGAAAAAAGAACACAAAGAAAATCAAATCCATTGCTGGAGCGTTTTCTGAATTTGGAACATTACAACGCTCCAGCAATGTTGTATGAAACGGCGTGCTGGGGTTATTAATTATTCTTTGATCGGATCTCTTTTATCATTCTAGGCGTACCAAAGTAAGTCTCTTTACAAATTGCGTTCACGTGGCTGTATAGATAAATGCGTTTGCCTTTCGATACAGGTGATACTTAAATAAAAAAATTGGCGGCAAAGCTGAAAATTCACCTTGATTTGTTATTTTCATACTTAATAAATATAAATTTAATAATTAAAATGAGTTCCAACGGTTCAGAGAGTGAAATGGAGATTGATTGTTCTCCACCAGATTTAAAATCAGAAGCCAAATTGGCAATGGAAAACCAGCTTCCATCGAAGTCAAAAATATTAATTAAATTAAATGTATAATATAAAAAAGTATGTTTTATTTCCCTGCATTATTTTCTGTCTCGTATGAGTGAAGTCCTCGCCTACAGCTCGGCCTTCAAACTCATACTCGACCTGCAATTGCCTACTTCACGGCCTTTGCAATAATGTACTATTAAGTCAGACATTTAGCACCACAAATCATTAAATACGTATAAACGTACGTATGAATGAATGAATGAATGAATTCTTTATTTGCCAGAATATAGGTACATTGTATATGGTAATTTTTTTATATGGTTTCACTATATTCGACTTTATAGTCGATCAAATTTTTAAATAGACATAGTCAAAGCTTTAAAAAAAAAATATTATATCAAATTTTTGTCTTCCTACATTAATAACACAAAAAATAATATTAACATTAACAATAATATAAAATAAAAAATAACAAAATAATCACTATGTCAATTGATTATTAGCGTAGCGAGAACGCTAAACGATTTTAAAGCAGTATTTCATTTCTGTCAATTGTTTGAAATTGCAACGGATGGAATGATCTAGTGTTAATGGTTTTTGGTGCAACCGGACCTTAGAATCATAAAATCTTGTTATGTTTAGCGTTGAAGAGCTCTGCTTGTTGACCAGCCGAAAGTGCAGTGTCCTGTGCCAAGGTTGCTGATGGGGCTTAGGCAAGGTTGCTGATGACCAGGTATGCGCGGTCGCTGCATGCTGGTGGTCAGGATACCCGTTGAAACCGTGGGTGCTGGCTGGCTGTGTGACTCGCCGCTCGAGATCTTGAGGAAGTGTTGATGATGACGTCACGCTGCAGTAGTTGCACGAAGGCTGCGCTGACGTTCATATTCGGGGTCACCAGTATAGAGGCATGAGGAACAGGGTGTAAAGTTCACTCATCCTCCATAGAAAAGGGAGGATCCTCCGACCAGACGGGTGTCGTGTCTGGTGGGCAACTGCCCGACGGTTGATGTCGGGATGTTGTATATATGCTAGTTGCGCGGTAAACTCTGCTTGCGCGATGCAGGATTTTGCGTGACGTAAGTGTGATGCGTAGTTCGTATGTGGCGCTGTAGATGCCGCCACAAACTAAACTAAATTTAAGTTTCGTGCATCTTTTTCTTTCTATTTCATTAAGAAGAGGACAGAAGATACATTTTAGTTTCGTCCTGTCAAATTAATCAGTGCCCTCCATACAAGTTTAGACGTGATTAAAAACTTTTTTTTTCTTAATGAAATAGAAAGAAAAAGATGCACTGAACTTAAATTTAGTTTAGTTTGTGAACAAGGGAATCGGCACCAGTGTCAGATTGTTATCATCATCATAATTTCAGACGACCGGCTCTATCAGCCATCGGTTCTGCCAGCAATGTGCCACTTAAGTTTGGCAATTCTTCAATTTCAAGGTCAGTGTCAGATTGTATTATACAGGGTGTCCAGTAAATAGCACGACATACTGCAGGGGGTGATAGCTAGGGTCACTACCTATCAACACAACACAATATATGTTCAGCAAAATCTTACGGATTTACAGTTTTACAAAATTTTCCGAAATACCGAAAAATCTCTACCTTGAAACAGATTTTTAAGCATCTCGTAATGAAAATATCCTTTTCTAGTACTTTTTTTTACATCAAATTATTCGTGAATAGTTACTTTACTCATTGATAAGTCTTTTTTCTATCAAAGACAAGAATGTTTTCAAGAAATACTATTTTTTGTTTAAATTTGCACAGAACTATTTTCTTATCACTTAAGTTTAACCTACAGTGGTGAAAAAAAAATGTATGTGGCAGTTTTGTACAACAAACTTAAAAAATAGCTTATTTAATGGTGATTTTGGAAAGATACAATACTAGTACATTTTCATTTTAAAAAATACGAAAAATAAGCTATTTTAGTTAATAAGAGCATTTTATTTTAAATGCAAGTAATGTGAATTTGAATTCGAATCGTTGTAAGGTCGTACTACGGTTCGAATTACATAATAATTAATCTACAGCCGACCGGCCGGCCGGTCTGTAAATTACATCTTGAAGGATAAGGTGATAGTAAAAAATACAGAGGAGTTAACTTTAATAAACATTTATTTAAATAAATTACAATAAATGCTCAAATTGCTTCCCTTGTGCCCTAATACACGCTCGGCATCTTCTTAAAAATGAGCTTTTGAGTCTTCTCAGGCTTATTTCCGATATTTTTCTTGCTGCAATGTTAACCCTTGCTCTCAATTCATTGTCATTTCGGATCGGTTTTTCATAGACTTTGTCCTTCATGGCACCCCAATAAAAAAAATCCAGGGGGTTTAGGTCCGGAGACCTAGGTGGCCATAATATCGGTCCCAGTCGCCCAATCCACCTGCCTGGATAAGCTTCATCTAAGTAAGCTCTTACTTCCCGGCCATAATGAGCAGGGCACCCATCATTTTCAAGCCACATCACCTCTCTTAGCTCACTCGGAACATTTTCAAGGAGCGTGGGTAGGGTTTCTCGTAAAAACTCCAAGTAATTATTGGCATTTAATGTAGGTGGAAGCTCGACGGGTCCCACAATCTGGCCATTAAAAATCCCACACCATAAATTTATTTTGAATTGGTACTGGGACCATACGGATTTTCTAATTGCCAACTATGTAAATTATGCAAATTCAAGTAGCCGTCCTTTCTGCAGGCTGACTCATCACTCCATAACACCTTATTAAAAAAGTTTGGGTCCTTCCGATGCATTTCAAGCATGCGGCGGCAGAATTGAACTCTCGGCAGGTAGTCTCTAGTTAAAAGAGTTTGCACGCGTCGTACGTGAAATGGATGGTATCCATACCTCTTAAGTACTGAATGAACAGTGGACTTCGGTATCCCTGTGCGCCGTTGTATCGCCCTAACCGAAGTTGTCGGGTCTTGTTCTCGTTCCTGAAGCACTATGTCTTCGTCAACAACTTGAGGCCGTCCGCCGCCACGTTGACCAGGGAGTCTGCCTTCCATGTAGGAGTTATGCACTCTGGTAAACATTTCATGGTGTGGATGTCTCCTATCGGGAAACCGTTCCCTGTAGAGGGTGGCAGCAGCTCGGGAACTTTGGCCAGCTTCTCCGTAAATACGGTGCATCTCAGCATACTCTCGCTGCGTATAACCAGGAAAAACGCGGCGGTTGGCCATGTTATAAAACACAAAAGTTCAGGTGGTCGCCAAGTCGTCGTAGTGATCACAATAAAAAATCCAAATCGTAAGGCAAACAAAGTCCGGGGTCCAAGGCACAAAACAGTCGTCAGTACGAAACAATAATTTGTGAACACAGAGATGCGTTGCGCACGGTTTAAGGTAGCGTACTGACAAGTGTCGCAAATAAGGTTGAGAGTGAGACACAAAATCACAATGCAAGAAAGAGCGGGATAGCACATGCGCTTCTTTTGTTAGACAGTAACCGGTCGGGTCGGGTCGGTCGGCGAGCAGGTAAAAACCTTTAGTCATTACGCGTGCACGTCGCATTTTACGTGTCACAACTAGTTTTATAATAATTCGCGTAAATGAGCAGCTATTACCTATCTCATAGTGGTTTTTGTCAAAATTACGTTAATTACATTTTCAACAAAATCAGCTTCTCTGGAACTAAAATAGCATTTTTTTTGTATTTTTTTAATGAAAATGCACTAGTATTGTATCTTTCCTAAATCACCATTAAACAGGCTATCTTTTAAGTTTGTTGTACAAAACTGCCACATACATTTTTTTTCACCACTGTAGGTTAAACTTATGCGAAAAGAAAATCGTTCTGTGAAAATTTTAACAAAAAAAACTATTTCTTCAAAACTTTCTTGTATTTGATCAAAAAAAAACTTATAATGAGTAGAGTAACCTATTCACGAATAATTTGATGTAAAAAAAGTTTTAAAAAAGGATTTTTTCATTACGAGATACTTAAAAATCTGTTTCAAGGTAGAGATTTTTCGATATTTCGGAAAATTTTGTAAAACTGTAAATCCCTAAGATTTTGCTGAACATATATTGTGTTGTATTGATAGGTAGTGACCCAAGCTATCTCCCCCTGCAGTATGTCGTGCTATTTACTGGACACCCTGTATGTTGATTTAAATATGATTCGTGGCCGTATCAAATATTACTCATAGAATTTTATTCATAAAAATCATCAATAGTACTCTTTAATTTCGTATTACCGTATTGAATGACTATTTCATGAAATCATGACATTTGAGGCCAATTCTAACATGTCATATAGTATTGCTGATTCTAATGATTAAAATTATGAAAAGCCATATTTGTTACGGTCGCGAATCATATTTAGATCAAAATACAATCTGATACTGACCTGCGAATTGCAAAAAACTTAAGAAAATTTGAATTTTGCAAACCTGGCGCTTTCGCTTAAGGACAATATTTCAAACATAAGCACTGATAAAATTACAGTTAGTGTAATGTATACAAATTATAAAATATTATCGAACAATGTTGTGCTATACATATAACACTAGTTTCTGCTCGTGAATTCGTTCTCGTGGAAGTCGTGGCTGTCATCGTGCATCACGCTGCGACCCTTAGGACTCGAGCAAAAACAAAAACGTCAGAAAGAATGCTATGCGAAAATGAAATAACTGCCAGCGTCGTGATTACTTTTTTTTTTCTGAAATAAGTTTTAAAATCCGACAGGTAGATCCACAGATTAGCGCGTTCAAACAAAGAAACTCTTCACCCTTAATATAATAATTATTATAAGTATATAGAAGTATAGATAAACAAAATGTTTTTATCAATTATCAACTTTAAGAATGTGCTACGGACTTGCGTTTAAAGTGAAAATTAAAACTATTCTGGTAGCAAAACTTTTTAATTCACCAGCGCCACCTCTTAAATAAGAGATGCACTACAAAACGCCACTCCTCGATACTAGATGGTGCTGTCGGGTGACGTCATTTTTCTGAATCGCGGTGCTGAGAGTCTCAGTGAATCAATGACCTGCGTTGGAATATTATCGTTTTGTGTGACTGAACCAGTGGTGCATCCATGAACTACGTCCTTGGAATAGTTACATGGGACTCCGCTTCTATGTTAGAATATTTCTCAAGACTTATTGTATATTTTTTGGTTGAGAGGACCCCAGTTTCCTTCCTTCATCCCTTTTGTGAAAAGGTAGCACTTCAATTTATAAATTAAGTCCCAGATAATCCCTCAGAGAAAAATTTAAAGAGATTAATATAATGACTGTAGCGTCTCAGTATATTTATGCAAAATCTTTTATACGCACATAAAAATATTAATTTGTTTAAAGAATACAGTGATATCCATAATATAAATACTAGGAACAAATACAAATTTGTTGTTCCTACAACCAGGCTCAAAAAAAATAGGCAGCTCGTTTAGATGCCAATGTATACGTTTTTATAATAAACTTCCTAGCCACATTCAAGAATTAAGCCTTAATAAATTCAAATGTTTTATAAAAGAGAAACTGTGCCTGAAAGCCTTTTATACTGTTAAATATTATATTATGGACAAAAAGGCTTGGGATTGAGCTGCTCCAATAAACTTACAGTGAATGTTGTTTTTTTCTACTCTTTTTATTTTGCTAGCTATTTAAATTTTTTTATTCTATATAACATTTTATATAAACAATGACATGAATATTTACTTTGTATAGTATTATATTATATTATATTATTTTAATTATTAGGAATGTGAGGACTATGTGGGTCATTGTTTGTTTTTTTATTTTTTGTCTCTTAGTTTTAATGATGGTCTGGCAGTTTGAGTACTTTATGCGGTTTACCCAAATGTCTTTTCTTTGGTATTGTTCGTCAAATCATTGAGGTCCTTAAGTTTGAGTTGAGCTGCATGATAACTGACAAATGCGTGCACTGACTGGACTGGTCCACTCAAATCTGTGTGGTCTTTCCTTAAAAGACCATTTCGGACACCAACCTACATGGTCCTCAAATGATCTGACCAAGATTATGTCCGGATATACACATTGACGTTGATGAATTTTATTTATGCAATGACATGAATATTTACTCTGTGTAGTATTATATTGTTTTAATTATTGTAAATGTGAATACTATGTGGATCATTGTTTAATTTTGTTTTATTCTCAGTTAGTTTTTAACATGGTCTGGTAGTTTTGAGTATTTTTTGCGCTCTAGCCAAATGTCCTTTCTTTGGTATTGTTCGGTATTATTTGTTCGGTATTGTTTGGTATTATTTAGTATTGTTCGGTATTGTTTGGTATTGTTGTATTGATTATTAGAGTAAAAGTAGTTTATAAATTTTATAGGTGTATATAGGTTTTATACCCATTGTACGCTAGATATTCGTATGCCGCTTTTAGCGGCGGATGTGTCCTGAGCATAACATTGATAACCAACTTTTACCTACCATATCCGACGAATAAATGTCTTTGTCTTTGTCTTTATCTTTGTCTTCGTTGAATCGTTGAGCTCATTTAGCTATGAGTTGAGCTTCACACGACCGACAAATGCGTGCACTCACTGGACAGGTCCACTCAATCTGTGTGGTTCTTTCATCAAAAGACCATTTCAGACACCCATCGACATGGTCTTCACATGATCTGACCAAGATTATGTCTGGACTTTAAAAGAGACTGTGACCTCTGAGTTTGTTTCGGCCTTTCATCTAGTTTAAAAAAGTATGTTTGACGTGTAAAAGTGTTTGTAAAAGCCTACTTACAGAAATAAAATCATTTATCATTTATCACTTGTCCTATAAAATTGTACGTCTATAAAAATAAATACATGCCTGCAAACTGGACTTTTCCTTGTGCCGGGAACGGTGACAGCATCCCCTTACTTACTTTCTTAGTTATTTTATAAATCTTTCAAGTAAAATAATAAGTTACAGTTAAATATTTTTTTAGGCCGATTTATTCTATAATCAATTATAATCAATATTAGGATCGTCTGACAAACAGTCTTACCGAGGATTATCGTATTACCCAGTTTCTGGTTAGCGGAGGCCAGATAGGCATGTAAAATATTGGTATTCAGCTGCATCCGGTTAAAATGGCAGCCGACCCCAACATAGTTGGGAAATCACTACGTAGATTGATTGGTTAAGAACTTGTTCCTTGTTCTTACTAATACAGGAAAGACAAAACTTTATATAACAATCAATCGATGTTTGGCATCTATATTGTGGTAGTTTCCCCGGACGAATGAACTCATTATATAAAGCTCTGACCTTTCTAACAAAACATATAAACTTATCTAAGGCTTAAGAACTCCCACAAAAGATAGGTACACTGATCGTATCTAAATACAGTCTGACATGAAAGGGCTCGCTCGACCGATGTATCGATGTATAAGCGACCTTTTAAAGGGTTGTCAGTCCAAGGTTTTAGGTCTTATTTATAGGGTTTCGTGGTAAACGAGGAACCCTTGTAGTTTCGCCATATCCGTATGTCTATCCCTCTGTCCGGCTTAGCTCAGAGTCTCTTAGTACCAGAAAGCTGTAATTTCGCATAACCATACATGATAATTTCGCATAACCATACATGATAATTTCGCCGACAAAGTGGTAAAATAAAATATTTTTCGTACCACTTGCTCAAAAAAGTGACATTCTATGCCACAAAAAGCGAACATAACAATAGTAACTTTTAATCTGTTAAAAACAGGGAAAGAAAATTGTACTGAATTTCATTCATCCTCTAGGGGAGAATGTGATTTAAATTTGGAATACTTACCGAAATGTATACTGAACTACATCTGTGTTTACACCATTGTGTTTGTATATAAAGCATTATACATTTTTTTGAAAAAGGAATACGCATTTATTATGCAGTTATGATTATTAAATAAAATTACGAAAACCGACGAGGCCGAATGAGCTTGATGCCTTTGCTTTTCCGACAAAAAAATATTAGTCTAGGAATTTGCCGCGTTTTTGTTCTTCAAATACATAAACGTTAAGTTTATTTTAATTTATTTTTATAAATAAGTTAATGTTCTAAAAATACGTTACGATGTTCAATCAAAGCGACAGTGACAGTGAATTGTTGGATTCCATCAGTGCAAATGCTGCCGCTATTATAAATAACAACTTCCAACAAAATCCAAGGAAAATTATTTAAAAACTTATGAAGAATTTTCAACGTGGAGAAGTGCGAAAGACATATCAATTTCAGAATCAGTACTTCTTGTCTATTTTGATTATTTATCCAAGACAAAGAATCCGAATACACTTTGGTGCATAAACTCAAAACTGAAAGCTACAATAAGCATCAAACACCGCATTGAAATAAATAGATTCACGAAATTACTGGCTTTTTTATAAAGAAAATCAGAAGGGCATTGCGCAAAGAAGTCTAAAATTTTTACGACTCAAAATGTGGAAAAATTTCTTAATGAAGCTCCTGACGAAATTTTTCTGGCCACAAAAGTAAGTATACATGATTTAACTATGAATATTTCGTATCTTAGTAATGGTAATTATTCTATATATTTACCTGTTTTTTATCTTTGTTATAGGTGGCCTTAATTTTTGGACTCAATGGTGCTTGCCGCGGATGTGAACTTATAAACTTAAAGGTGGAGGACGTTGAAAATCATTCCATTGAGTTGCTGCTGATTAATGTAAAGGAAACTAAGACAAAGAAAAATCGGTAATTCATTGTACAAGGACAATATACTAAAATCATTCATAAATACCAAGCATTACGTCCCACCAACATGGAAAACAATAGATTTTTTATAAACTATCAGAATGGGAAATGTACTCGACGAGCCATCGGCAAAAATAAAATTAGCAATATGCCAAAGGATTTTGCTAAATATTTAAAACTTCAAGATGTTGAACTCTACACCGGTCACTGCTTTAGAAGAACTTCGGCGACTTTCTTGGCGGATTCAGGGGCGGATATTACGTCAATAAAAAGACACGGTGGTTGGAGCTCTGATGGAGTAGCTGAGGGTTATATCGAAAGCTCAATGGCGAATAAAACCATATTAAGCAGTCAAACTAACAAAAATATAAAACTTAATCCATCAGAGCCACAACCATCAACTTCCGGCATCCTATCTTCGTCCGTAACTCACGATGCACCACCACTACTATCTCCGACGTATACTATCTACAATGAAAGGCAAGTTCCTCAGACGCAAGAACAGAGAAATACTCAAATCAACTTCTATTATATATTCTATATCTTATTTTTAGTAAATGCTTATCTCATATTATTATTGTGTTAATTTTTCGCAAATGGTATTTTCCGGTATTTTCCTCGGTGATAAAGCTGTCTTAGTCTTGGGTGAACTTAAATCCCTCGCTACACTCAGGACTCGTCTTAAATCCCTCGCTTTGCTCGTGATTTAAGTTTTTAATACCCTCGCTACGCTCGGGAGTAAATCCCGAGTTCTTCGTTACGGTCTCGATTTAAATCGTCACCCGCGACAGAAGACACTGCTTTATCCCCTTGGTTAATAATCTACTATTTTTAGGGTACCTACCCTTACACGTAAAATGGGGATTATCCCACGGTGTAGGGTAACGTTGGGTACGTCGTTCAAAAAAATTGCGGGTCTCTCAACCCATTTTTCGATACAGGGATCCGTTTGCGTAATATTAAGCTATTAAAGTGAAAATTTTTGTTAGAGTCAAGTGTATCCTTCCCCTGTCAGCTAAATTAAAAAAGAAAGTATAAATAGGAAATGTGAAAAAAATCATGACAGTAGTACATTTATTGAAATTAAAAGGAAAACTGTCACAGCTAAGTAGGCTTTACAAGTTAAAGAGTAATAGTCTGCCGTTAAGTTATTCTTTAAAAAAATAAGCTATAAAGTGCAAAATTTTGTTATAGTCGAGTGTCCTCCCAGCTAAATGGTTGTTTTTGGACATGTGAAAAAATTCATGGCAGTAGTATATATAACGAAATTTAAAGGAAAACTATCACAGTTAAGTAGGCTTTACAAGTTAACGAGTAAAAGTCGACCAACTTACATTTGCAGTCAGAGAATTGACTGTGATGTATGATGTACTCGTATATAGGTAGTTATGGGTTTTTGATTTATGGGAGAACATGTTTTTCAACTACAATGTTAAGTTTGTTTTTGACGTAATTTCATCCCAACTACGGTACCCTTCATTGTGCGTGGCCCGACACGCACTTGGCCAGTTTTTAAGGTGAACGAAAACGAGCGATTCTAATTTCAAACATGACTGAATCCATTCAGTTGATTTAAAAATGCTTTTGAACGAGTGAGTGAACTTATATTTCCTTATGGTATCGATTAAGGACCGACTCAATTTGTAGTAATATCTTTGGCATTTTGGAATTATTGAGCTTCTTTTAGAAAACATGAGCCTTTTATTTAACTGTTTTAAATTTTTTTCTGTGAAATGAAGTACTCAAAGTAAATAAGTGTAAAAAGAGATTTTCTCTTAATTACCCTTATTAGCCATAAGCCACCACTGTGTGGATCGCCCGGAGGACACGGTGGAGCATACGGTGGAGGTCTTTCTTGCTGGCCGGCTTGGGCAGAGCACCGTCGTGTCCTCGTTGAGGCGATCGGCGGCAGAGATCTCTCGCGTCCGGCCCTGGTTCAGGCCATGGTATGGAGCGAGAGGGCATGGGCAGCGGTCACCTCCTTTTGCGAAGCAGTAATGCTCGTGAAGGAGGAGGCGGGACGGTTGATGGAAAGGCAAATTTTGCGCCTTCTCGCCCCTAACTGCCGCAGGAGACGCCTTGGGCGTCGGGAATCCCGGGCGGATTTCCGGCCACCATAGGCGCGGGCTTGCGGACGGTGAGCAATGGGTAGTTCACCGTCCGGTAAGGACCAGGCCCAGGTCGACGGCGCGTTGCCTCAAACAGATGTCGTCAGCACAAGTGTAGGGGTCCACTAGGGCCGATGCCTGCCGGGGTCGCGGGAAGGGTTAAAAGGGTTACCGAGGCCCAAGCAACACAGGCAACGGAAGGAATATGGGTGGGTTTTAGTCAGTAAGGGTCTAACACACCCTCCCGCTCCGCCCGGAGCGGGAGAAGTTATTTGACAATTTCCAGTGTTGCCCAAATGCAAGAACAAGACGAGACTTAGCCAGTCTTGGTCTTGGTCTTGCGCCAATACACCTGGTCTTGGTCTTGGTCTTGGTCTTGCGCTCCCAGTCTTGGTCTTGGTCTTGGTCTTGCAGCAAGAGTCTTGCAAGTCTTGCAATTACCTATTAGTCTATTACTATTTATTAAAGTTTACTTTAAATCTTAGAAAAACGTATTAGAATTGGAACATTGTGAGCTTGAATTAACATAGCCATAGTAAAGATCAAGCAGATTAATAAATAACTGAAGATTTGATAAGAAATTCGAAAAATCAACTGACCTATATGTCGTTTTCCATGGAAGTAACTGTTTCTTAATAAACATTTATGATTTATAAGCTTACATTTGCTAAAACATGTAAAAAAACAAATTAATTACAATAACTTGACTGTATTTTAAAGAACAATACTTATCTGTCTAGAAAGAGATTGAACCCTCAACTTATAAGAAATTTAATAAAAGAGTTTTACGATTGATCATTTATTTGAATAAAAAATAAAATACAACACAAATCAACAGCTTTATCATTAGGTTATGATACTTTATATCAATTTTTTTGACCAAGAATTAATACAAAGTAACCATCTGGCTGACTCATCACTTAACCTATTTCTATGTTTTCTAATTACTAATGATGCTTTAGAAAATAACCTCTCAGCAGGTACTGAAGTTGCAGGTATTGAGAGAAAATCACGGGTCATTTTCGATAAAATCGGATACTCTGTCTCATGCGTCCTCCACCAATCTAAAATGTCTTCCGAGCTGGCAGTTCTTGGTTTTCTCAGGTACTCCTCCAACTCGTCTATCACTAAGCCTTGAAGACAAGATCCAGATGACGTCGAGGGACATTCATAGAGTTTATCAAAGTCTATTACGTCTTCATCTTCATCACATACTTTATTTTCTTTTTCTGGTAATTCCAGAGATTTGTTCAGTGAGTGTAGACTTTTATATTCTTCATAAAGTTCATTGAACTTGCGCAGACTTTCTGTTTTAAGTTGCTTCCCCCACATTGTCAGGTCAAAAGTCTGAGCCTTATGCCTTGGGTCTAAAATTAAAGAAGTACAATAAATCCAGTTGCTCTTCTTGTAATGTTTAAGCATTTTGTCTCGAGCTGCTTGGAAAGCTAGAATGAGCCTTTCATCCACTTCAGATCGATTAGGTTTCTCATCTAACTGTTTTACCATGGATTCAATTTTATCTAGCAAGAGATTGAATGATACAATGACTAGCGGTAATGTAACATATTTGTCTCCACCAAGTTTTGTACTTAAAAGTTTAAAGTTTATTAGAAATTTATGTAATTTTTCGAGTACCTGCCATTCATTAGCTGTGATTTGAAAATCATTTAATTCGGTGACAGAACTGCACAATATGTCAATGCCCGCTCTCACTTTTAAACCAAATCCAATCATATCATGTGTGGAATTCCATCTCGTTGGACAGTCAAGAATGGCATTTAGATTTGACGGCACGCCAGCTACTTCACAAGCAGACTGAAACTTCTTCTTCACTATCTCACTTCTTTTTATTTTACTGGAAATACTGCGTAACTTTGTTACAGATGTACGCGAGTCAGCAATATTTGGTGCAGATTCTTCATCTTCCTCATCCTCAGTTTCGTCTGCATAGTCTTCGTACTGCTGATCTTGCGCGTTAGTGTCAGACTCACAGTGTAATGCTAAGGTCTTTAATAAATCTTGTACACCAAGGTTTAAAATGTGAGCAAAGCACCGGAAATGTTGATTGTCTGAATCAAAGTGTGACGGCAGCTGTTTGCCCAGTTCATACATAAATTTGGTATTTGCAGTTGCGTTGTCGACCGTGATACCTTGTATTTTATCAATTATGCCATATTCCAATAAACATTCATGGAAAATCGTTGCAATATCTTCCCCAGTATGTCGACCGCGTGATGGTATAAAATCAAGAACTACAGATTGATACTTCCATTCGTTGTCTATATAATGAATAGTAACCCCGTAGTAACTCCTACCAGCAATTGACGTCCACCCATCAATGGTAAAAGACATTTTAGATGATAATTGTTGAAGTCGTTCCTTGAGATTCAATTGGAGCTCTTCAAATCGCTCTTTGACTTTCCTTCTAAGTGTAGACCTTTTAGGAAACACCATATTTGGGCAAATACGTCGAAAATATACTTGTGTAGCTTCGTCATCGAAAAATGAGAAGGGAAGATATTTTTTCACCACCCAATCAACTGTAGCTGTCGTGATGTTGTCACTGCTGTTTTCCGACTGAAACAAAACAATAAATCTTGTTATTATTTAAAACATACTAGGTTTGAGCGTATAAGAGGAGGAGGTTTGTTGTTGTTAAATCGAGAAAATCGTTAAATTGATATTTGTTATATTAAGGTTGCACTGTACTGTAATTTACCAAAATAAAGTACTTAGTTGTTACTGGCCGATTAAATGAAAATATGGGTGTTTATAAAAAATATTTATGACGATAATTACATACTTAATATGTCGCACCCCTAGATGAAAACACCACTAACTCAAAAATACTTACGTAAGTTAATGGCGTTTTTGAAAGTATCGCATGAATAGCTACGCGGAGTTAAAATTCTTTTAACTGTTAAAAAAATATTCTTACCTGTCCACTTCTTCCAGCGGTTACTAAAAAGCTTGTGATATCTCCACTTAATTTTGGTTTAACAGGAAGAAATATTTCTGATTCCTTTTTGTGGAAAGATATTAGATGTTTCCATAAGCCTGAAGTGTTTCTGTTTTTCATTTTTATTTCAATCTTTTTATGTTGGCACAATTTACAGAAGGCAGTTTGGGATGCATGAATTATTTCGAAAAACTCCTCAAATTTGCTTTTGGGTCTTTTAGATCTGTGACTCAAACTCTCGTTACTCGGACTAGAATAATTTGAATCTTCGTCACTCATATTAAATTGTACACGTGATACGTTTTTAGAAAACAACGAGAATTAGTAAAAACAATTATTAAGTTAGACTCGAAGCACAGCTCAATTGGAAATGACTGGAATTAAAATAATTCCTTTATTTATAGTACGTTTCCTTGCTTTCTACCGCGCCGCCTCGCCACGTGCCGGCTCTATGAAAAGGATGCCGCCGCAAATCAAACAATGCCGCGTGCGGCGTACAAACACACACTAAATATTACCTACTTGTACAGACGCGACGCGTGAATAAAATAGAATTAGTGCCAATCACTATTCTTTACATATAAGTGAATGTTTTGGCGTACATCTATACTAATATTATAAAGCTGAAGAGTTCGTTTGTATGTTTGATGACAGAAGTTTTAAAATAAATAAATAAGTCCTGAACGTCACTATACCTCCAAAGTTACTATTCCTCGTGGACGAAGTCGCGGGCACAGCTAGTAAATACTTACTCTCATCATCTCTCTCAGAGATATTCGGGCTGGTAAGTAATACAAAACTCTTATCGCAGGCTTTTTATTTTATTAGTAGGTAAGTACCTACGCTTTTTATATTATTTTATTAGTTTTGTAGATTTTTTTTACACGTTTCAAGTATATTTAAAAGTGGCTACAATATTTATTAAACGGGTGATATTTGAACACTTTTTTGCTATTTTTTCTTGTAAAAACTTAAGAAATATAATGACTAAATGTACAATAATAGTACCTAAGTAATTAGTTTAAAACCATATAAGTAATCAATATTATAATATATACTTACTAGAATGAATTAATATGACATCTAC